>CM059602.1:34260000-44260000 GCA_030412105.1 Cyclura pinguis | reverse complement strand
CAGAACTGTATTTGTTAAATATGACTGATATAATAGAAGATGTTGATGTAAAGAAACAATGGAGAATATTGCTTTATATGATAACAACAGCACGGATTGAATATGCTAAGTTGTGGAAAACTCAGCAAATACCTACAGTGGAACAATGGTGGGCTACGCTTATTGAAAATAAAAATGCTGATATGGTCTCTCAGAGACTAAAAGGGAAATCAGACGATGAGATACAAAGAGAATGGTAAATGGTAAACGGAAGTGGGTAATTGCTAGGTATACAGATGAAAACTAGTATTTCATGATATAAGATCAGATAGGAGTGGGCGGCAGGATATATATCATGAGGCGGGAATATGGGAGGGAAAGGCAAGAATCAATGAGTAAAAATAGTTGTAAAATGTAGCACAATATTATATGTCTGGAAAATAGTATGTAAAACTAGATCTGAGTGGAAGATCAGCAATATGTCAAGTAAATTGTCAGTTACTATGTTTGTTTTTATAATGTGAAATTGAATAAAATGATTTTAAAAAATAAAATCTAATGTCAAATATAATGGCTGGATGGCAGTACGTGTGAAAGGGATCTAGGAGTCTTAATAGACCACAAGCTGAACATGAGTCAGCAGTGTGATGCGGCAGCCAAGAAAGCCAATGCAATTCTCGGCTGCATCAATAGGAGTATGGTATCTAGATCGAGGGAGGTACTGGTACCACTCTACTCCGCTTTGGTTAGACCTCATCTTGAATACTGTGTCCAGTTCTGGGCACCCCAATTCAAGAAGGACATGGTCAAGCTGGAGCAGGTCCAGAGGAGGGCGACCAAAATGGTGAGGGGCCTGGAAGCCAAGCCCTATGAGGATAAACTTAGAGAGCTGGGTATGTTTAGTCTGCAGAAGAGAAGGTTAAGAGGAGACATGATAGCTATGTTTAAATATTTGAAGGGATGCCATGTAGAGGAGGGAGAGGGCTTGTTTTCTGCTGCTCCAGAGACCAGGACAAGGAGCAATGGATTCAAGCTGCGGGAAAGGAGATTCCACCAGAACCTCAGGAAGAACTTCCTGATGGTCAGGGCTGTCCGGCAGTGGAATATGCTGCCTCGGAGTGTAGTGGAGTCTCCTTCCTTGGAGGTTTTTATGCAGAGGCTGAATGGCCGTCTGTCGGGAGTGCTTTCAGGGTATTCCTGCATGGTAGGGGGTTGGACTGGATGGCCCGTGTGGTCTCTTCCAACTCTACATTTCTATGATTCTATGATTCTATAAATATATGATATGAATACTAGTGAAATTAAAGGCAAGCTGTGTTGATCAGCAGAAATTGTGCTAAACTTTGAATTTTTTATCACAGCCATCAAGTGTATAAATTTGTATTTTAAAAATATCCTACCCAAACAGAGCAGACATTCTCAGGTTCTTAATTCTGCCTACTAAGTACATTTCTGTCTATATATGTTTGAACAGAGGGGCATAGAAGACAATTGCAACAACTGACCACAGTGCAGATGGGACTAGATGCATAAGCTTACTTAGCTAAGGGTAGTTGACCACTCAGGCCCAAATCAGATACTAAGGAGAACATATGTTTCATACAACTAACACGTTTTCTCTTGCACAGCAACATTTCCTTAAAGATATGTCAGCAATCAAACTTGCACATTAAGCCTGTGTTTACTTTCCAATAAACAATCACAAAGCAGAGCACACTAAATGCAGGATAAATAGGTGAAGGAACAGAGCAGTGATAAATAGACACTTTCACCTATTGAGAGAGCACCTCGTCTACCAACGTAACAACATAAATTATAATTTGGCCCTCATTTAGTCCAGTCTAGAGTCTGAGGAAACTTTCTCTATAAATGATCAGGTAAGGAGAAATCTTTTGGCTGCCAGCTGGAAAAAGACTAATCTGACAGTCCCTTCCCCTTAAGAACCCCTGGAAAGCAGGCAGGATCTTCTGTCAGTTGAATTCCCTAATCACCACTGAACTGGTTTTGGCTCTTCCTTACATTTTTACCAGCTAGTGTGTAGTGTGAAAACTTTTTTTTTAAAGGAAAAAGTGCATAGACCAAACAGATCTGGGGCTTACTTAAGCTAAGTAATAAACTGCAGACTACCAATTAAAATTAAAATCTTATTAAATGAAAAGGGAAGAAAGTGGAAGAAATAAGAAAGTGGGCATAAGAGAGAAACAAAACAAGTAATATTAAATAGTCTGAACTATGTGTTATGTCTAACACTTGTTTGATTAAAAGCCATAAACCAGTCTGATATTTAACGCCTCATGACACTCACAAGAATGCCCTTATTTTATCACCTTGGGATCCGAGGAAAGGAGGCAAAACTACCCCAATACAACCAGACACAACCAGGATGACCCCCTATGGAGAGAGATGGCTTTAGTCACCAAGGAGAATCTTTTGGCACTCCTCTGAATGCTGGAGTACAGATAAAAGAGGCACGAAAGTGTGAGTTTACAGCTAGACCTCACTGTTGGACAAGAAGAGATATATTAAGGAAAGCTTTTATTCTAAGCGAACAATTTTATACTAGCAAAAGGATATATTGAACAAGAAGGCACCTTCCTTCAGGCATTAATACTTAGGAGTAGTTACAAAGTTATAAAACAGTCTAAGTCAGTCTAAGAAACATAAGCCCTAACACAACTTAACATTCCTATTCTGCTCAGAATACAGATGGTGTTCTGGGTCTTTACATGTTCCTAGGAAACTGGGAGTCTGGACCTCTTTGTCCTGCTTACGATCAAGCTTCCTTAGGGATGATGAGGTAGGCAGTATCCTTACCTCTCTAGGACAGTTATGAGAGCAGACCTATTGTAGAGGCAAGATAGGCTAATAATTTACACAAAGTTGGATCTGAAGGGAAAGGGACAAGCAGTGACTGAAGACAGTTGAAGCAGATCAACTGTGCTTATTGGCATCATTACAAGAATACCTTTACAACCAGCATCAAGGCATCTCACTGCACACTCCTCTTATCCAGCAAAGGAGGATGGAAGTCTGTCCGAAAGATGACACTGTGGCCACAGAGCCAAACACACAAAGATGAAAATGCTCTAAGGAAAAAAAAACTAGTTTGTGAGTGTGCTGCACTATTTGGGCCTGATGCAATCCGGAGGCTGTTGTTTGCCTGCTTGATTGATTGATTTCTGCAGTTCACATGTCCATCTTGTTGTCTGTGATTGCAATCCAAATGTGGAAGCAGTGGCATGCTACATCCTCAGGATGCAGCCTATTTGCCACTATCTTTCTCCTGAGCTCCTGTATTCCAGGTATTTCAGGCAGCCTAATTCAGCTGCTGGAATGCATCTGCCCTCTCTGAGTATCCTTGCTTGCCAAGATAAGGACTTTACTGCCCCTGGGGTTTTGGCCAGTTAGTTTCAGTTTGGTAGGTTTCAATGAGGAAAGCTGAATAGCAGAACATGCCTCTTTCTTGCTGATTGGTTCTCTGACATTTTAGATGCAAGGTGATGCTGTTCCTTTGATTAAGGCCAGGGCTAGGGGATATGTACCTATCCAGCTCTTTCAGATGGCAACTCTCATAATCTTTCACCATTAGTTATACTGCTTAGCCTGAGAGGAGTGGCAGTTACACTTGGAGGGCCACAAGCTGTCCATCTCCACCCTAGCCAGGGGGCAAGGGAGAGCCCACAGACCTTGAGCAGGCTTCCACTTGTATCACTTGACTGCTGCTTTCTTCCCTCCCTACCCGAGACTGATTGAAGTGGGCTCCCCAATCCATGGTTGAAATTTCAGATTTCAGAGGCACCCATTTCATTAACAGCATCCTGCTTTGATCAGGTTAGAGCTTACACAAAATGGGAGGTGGGGGAAGAAAGAAGAAAATGTTGGGCTAGATACCGATGTTCTGAGGGCTGCACAGTTTTAAGGTGGAGTGTAGAAGAAGACACATGCTTAAACAGATTACCCTCTACTTAGTATCACAAAGTTTAGGAATGCTGGGATGTAAACAAATAATAGTTGTTTCCATTTGTAAGAACAAAAAATCAAGTTGTTACTTGGCTTTGGCTCCAATTTTAGGCAAAACAGTTTTTGTTAGAGAACAAAATGAAAGAGAAATGCCATCGTGTTTATATTTATAAAAGAAAAACTGGGCAGTCTTATTTAGTGGCTGGAGAAAGGAGAATCCAGAAAAGTCTTATCTTCAGATGATGAACATTCGTCTTCTTCCATTTGTGTGATTTTGGCAATGAACAGCTGAAGTATTTTCCAAGTTATACATAAAGCTGCATTTTTTCCTAAATTGAAAATCCAAAATGCACCATCTGGCAATGCTTTAAGATCAACTAAAAATTCAAACACTTGTGAAAATCAGCTTTTCAGAAGATATTTCCATGAAGTATAAAGCTGGATGAGAGTAAGACTGTGATCTTACATTTAAGTCCTAATGTATGCAATGGTCAGAACCTTAAGCCTAAATGGAACCAAAAATTAAGAACATTTCCTTAAATGCCTTAGGGACAACCCCATGCAAGCATACTCAGAAGGAAATCCAGTTGTTGTAAAAGGAGTTTACTTCCAAGTATTTAGGACTGCAATTTCAGCCTCTTTTTAAAAGGTGGAGCCTATTATGGATCACCTTTGAACAGGAAGTTGCCTTGCCTTTGAAATACTGTCTACAAGTCTTAGTAAAGTATTGCCTCTCCCCTTGGGACTGGTTCTACTGGGAACGAAGCCTCTTTCTCTCTCTTCCCCCAGTTCCTTCCTACAACTATTAGGCTCTCTCACAGGCAGAGCGATGTAGTGCCTTGAGCATTGGACTGCGATCCTGAAGACCAGGGTTCGATTCCCCGCTTGGCCACGGCAACCCACTGGGTGACCCTGGGAGCATCACACACTCTCAGCCCCAGAAAACCCCATAATAGGTTCCCCTTAGGGTTGCCATAAATTGGAAATGACTTGAAGGCACACAACACCAACGACAGAAAGAGCCTGAAGGAGGAGAAGAAAATCGAGTGAGAGGGGATTTAAAATGTTAAAGGAAGACGAAGACAAAAGCCGTAATATTATCTCCTTTTCTACTGCTCAGAGGCCGCCAGAACACCAAGAAAGTCCCACAATTTCCGTTTTTTTATCTTCCCGCGGCCGTTCACCGACCCCGCCCTCTTTTCACCCTCGAAACCAATAGGAAGCAGGAAAAAAGTTCAGCGGGTTATTTTACTGGCTGAGTGCGCACGACGCGAACCCAGTGTATCCTGGGTAATGTAGTTGTTTCAATACGGTTTCGCCATTTCAACTGCCTCGTAAAAACTACATCCCCCACAATGACCAGGTTTTCGAGTCCGGGGGCGGAGGTAGTCCTCTTACAGCTGGGCTGCGGCCTGTGACCTCCTGTCCTCCTCCCCTCCCACCTGTCCTCGGCTTCCCAGGTTAGGAGTAGAGGCGGTGGCGGGATTGCAGCTGCCCTCTGCAGCGACGGCACGGGGGGAATGGAGGAGAGCGAGCTGTTTCGGATCTGGGGTCTGCACCTAGCGGCACAAGCGGGCCCAGAAGAAGAGGCTTATTGTCCTGCCCCGGAGGACAGAGAATGATGCCAGTAAGCAGCGGCCTTTCTCCCCCCTGCCTGGCTCTGTGTTCCTTCCCAAAGTACAACAGAACAGCATTCTGACTTAAGGGTAAGACTACAGGCTGCTTTTAAATTATATTTTACACTCTTTTGGCCATCTGTCAAAATGTTCATGACTTACTTTTCACCTTTTCTACAGAATAGAAGCCAGCAATTGGACACTGTTAAATATTATTTCTAAGTGAAAAATTTTCACGTTGTTGTGTTGGGAACAAAGATTAGTTTCTATTTAGCTGTGTGAGCCTTTCTAATGCAGGACTTTGCCATTTATTGTGCAGTTCTCTGTATTTAAACAAATAGGCTCACCTACATCATTGTTACTATTTGGAAGATTATTCCTTTTGGGGGCTGATCAAGACCACCTTGTCTGGCAGATTAATGAGAACCAGGCTTTATTCTTGTTTGCTTTGACCCTCAGATGGAAGGAGACCAAGCAGCACACAGCATAAAAATGGAAGCAGCTCAGTTGTTGCCGGATGACCAGCTAATTGCACTGCATCAACAGATGATAGAAAGCCAGGCATCCTATCGAAACAAATTACAGAGTTCACAGGAGGCACAGCACAGGCAGGCAATACTTGTCCAAAAGCTCCAGGCAAAGGTAAACCCTTCTTACATTCCTGGAAGAAGGTAATGATAGATTTTGTGGTGAAAGGGGTTGGCGGATCTAGCAAGAAGAAAGCATGAGGAATGAAATGTCTGCTTGAACAGAAGTTTCTTTCTAAATATTTAAGTGTTTGGACAGTCCAAAAGATTCATGTGTTGGACATACAGCCTTAGTCCTGAACTGACACATGAGCCAGCTTTAATATTATATATTTTTCAGCATCTTTTTTAATTTTCCGAACACTTCTGTTTTTCCGCTTTCCTATTTATGTCCGCCTGTATCTTTGCTTGATATTATTTTAGCGTAATTAAGAACTGTTAAGAACCACAACATTGGAATGTGAGGTTTATTTATTTTTCTATAGATTTAGATAGTTCTTTGCTCGTGAAAGATACTACTGGAGGAAAATGTGCTATTCCAGGAATATGTTTCAAAAGTACTTTAACCAGAATATGTTTTGAGAGTACTTTAACAAGAAACTTCAAAATGGTTTGCTGATAGATGCTTTTGCAGTTTGAGTAGTTTTTCTGAAAAGTGTGTGAGATTGTGTTAAAGATGCTACTAAAAAGTACATGTAAGTTCTGTATATGCCTAGTTAAGGGGTCGGGGCTTCTAAAGGGCCAGGGGCTGTTTTTGCCCTGGAACTTTTACTGGGCAATCTTGCTTCATTTATAGAACATTCCTGGGGCAGTTTTTCCAAATGTAACTGCTTTCTCTTGGTAAGAATTGCATTTTCCCACCACTACTTCCATCTCCCGCCCCATAAAGATATGTGAACAAGGAAAAGATAGCATACGTGCTCATTCCTTTTGAAGAGTACCATTAAGACATGTTTTTCTGCAAGTACCTTAAGGAAGGAAAGGTGGTGTAGTGGCTTTTGATTTGTAATTCTGTGAGTCTTATATACATACATTCTGCCTGTGACGTTTCCCCTTTTTCCTGTCAGAAAGTAGTTTTGATCAGGTGGCTGGAGGTTTTCTTACTCAGCCTTCAGATTTTATGTAAATAAGTCACTGGCTCCATAGTTAGTTAGCTATAATATTCATATTTATTATTTCTGGGTGTTTACAAGACTGAAGTTTGGGGGGAAATGACCACATTTGCCTGTATTTGTGTTCAGCTTGATTGTAAAAGAAGTTATATTGTGTATAAGTATAGGCAACAAAGCGTATAAAGTTATTCCAGCACAAAGAGAGGCACTTGGAAACAAACTCAAAACTGTTAGAAACACCACTAAATGCACCGCTGCTTCATAACTGAAGAAATATATTTGTATTACAGGTGTTGCAGTATCGAAATTGGTGCAAAGAATTAGAACAGCGTCTAGAAGCAAGCAGGGTGAGTTATAAAGGAGGTGAATGCCACAGTTTTTGGAACTGTGTTGCTAACAACAGTTTGCTAGTGATGTACATTCTAAAGGCTTTGCATAGGATACTTGGAAGATAACATTATCTTCTTCCATGTTCAGCTTCAGACAGCAAGCAATCATCCACAGAGAAACACACGATGAACAGTCTGTCACTGACTTGCACACAGTGGCATCAGTTGATTTGAAATTATTAATACAAGAGCCCCATGCTCTTGGAAGCAGCTAAGTGTACTAAGGAAGTTCTGATTGGTTTCAAAAGTTTGAAAGGACATGCTTCTGTTATTGCTTTGTTTTGTCCCTGAAGTGTCAACGGTTTTTCAAATATTACGTTCAGATTCATAAAGTGACAAATTTGCTTTAAATGAAATGGACTGGGGTTTTCTTCCCAGGATGAGGCGAGGATGATATTCCAATTGAGATGACAAGGAAGGAAGATTACCGCTCTTTCACAAAGCTGATGTGATTTTGAACTACCCCCAATTGTTTGTTTTAAATCATCCATGTAGGGGCTAAAGAGATGACTAACATCCTTATTGTGGCTCTTAGGAATGTATCACATAAAAAGGAAGATAATAAAAAAAGTGAACTACTGTACTTCATGTTCATGCCTTCTATTCACTGCAGATGGCATGAACAAAGGATGGTGTTGAAGCAACAGAGGTATAATTCAAGTGTTTTGATTAAATAATTCACTTTTCTCATCAAGGGATCTCATTCACTTCGGCGGGATCACAAAGAAGACCATAGTCTAGAAAAAGCACTGATCCAGCTGGAAGAGGAGCAGCAGAGGTGAGTGAAAGGGATCTTAGATGAAATTTGGGAAAATGGAGCAACAGTAGGAGTGGTGCCAGTTTGCCTCAGGACAATGATTATTTCCCTGACCTGTTGATTATCTCTTGTATTTCAGATGTCAGAACCTGGCTGGAGTAAACGCCTTGCTCCGGGAGCATCTAGACAAGGCCAACGAGGTGAATGACGCTCTGAGAGAGGATGTCAGTAAACTGACAGCTGACTGGACAAGGGCCAGGGAGGAGTTGGAGTATAAGGAGAATGAATGGCACAAAGAACGGGAGGTAGGAATGTGTCAGTAAAAAGATTCAGCATAAGATAAGGAGGGTGAATGTGCTGTCTGGACAACTTCGTATTCCAGCAGGTGCAAATCCTCATTTTAATGCTTTGGTAAACACTGTCTGAAAGCGTTAGTTCAGGATATGTATAGATGTTTTCTATACTCTAGCAGTCAAATCAGTGCAAAGAGCTCTCATACATTGTGCATAGACATACAATTCCCTAGCCAGGATTGAGTACAGAGCACAACAAACTACTGAAATCAGTGTTCTTAACACTGATAGATATGTCTGTCAAATCTGCTGTGACAAGGAGAGGAAACTAGTCTTATCTTGTGACTGGAAAAGAACTATAGCGACTCCTGTTTAAAGATAGGTCTATACATACTTCTAAGAATCTGCTTAATTTTGTATTAAGATTGCTGATAATGGAAGAGCATTGTATGTCTCCTGCTCAAGCAATTGTAATAGAAATATTTTTCTGAAAAGGACTTTCCTGTTCTCCAAGTTACCCACCAACTACATGTACTCATAGAGAAAAAATAAAATATAGAAAGTAAAGAAGTAAAATGTCTGTTACTGGACATATTTGATTCTTTGAAAAAATATTATGAATATGTAAGAATATAAGTAGAGCCCTCTTTGATTAGACAAAAAGACTTTATCTAGTCCAGCATTCTGTTCACACAGTGGCCGTGTGAAGCCCACATTAACACCATTGTACTCTCCAGCAGTTTGTCTTCATACATTACCCCTGTTGCAAGAGGTGCTATATAGCCATCATGACTAGTAATTATTGACTGGTAGCCTTATCCTCCATGAATATTTCTTAATTTCCTTTAAAGGTCTCCAGGCAGCCATCGCTACATCTTGTGGTATTGTTCAGTTAGGCACTGTGTGAAGAGGCACTACCTGCTGTCTGGCCTAAATCTTCCATCATTTAGCTGCATTGGATAACTCCATGTTCTAGTACTGATAGAGGAAAAACCCTATCCACTTCCTCTGCATCATGCATACTTTTATACCCTTTATCATGTTCACTTATACTTACCTTTTATTTTAAAGCTAAGATGCCTGCTATTTGTAAGATCTGAGGGCTTTTCAAATTTGTCACGATCTGGTCAGTCAATAACAATAGAATATAGTTTCATGTTGCAGTAAAATGGGGTTTGGTAACCATTTAAGTTTAAGTTTTGTGCTAGATGAGGTTGCTGCTTCTGTGGTTTTAGTGTGTCCCTAAATTTACTCTAACTCATTCTAAATTCTGCTAGCAGTGATTGAGGAAAGGCTTTTGGAAGAAGATGCCTCCCCATACTCTGGACTGTTAGGGCCTAAAGCTTTCGCTTGCTCTTGTCTTGACATGTAGTTCTTTGAGAGTTATATGCGGGCTGAACGTGATCGTATTCTTGGGATATGGCGTCAAGTGGTGACATTACACCGTCATTTTCTGGAAATGAAGACAGCAACAGACAGGTAAGGAAGAGCAGATTCTCTGTGAGTTGAGTATGAAGTCATTTCCTGATAATATTATGTACCAGTCTCCTCTGAACACTTAAAAAATATTAACAACTGTTGTAGTCACTGCTGCAGTGCAGAGAAGATAACTCCTTCCTGTTCTCTTCTTTCCTGTGAATGTTTTGGTATTGAGTTCAGCTATAGCCTAGTAGCTATTTCCTCATCTGTGCCTCAGTAGACTATGAGATATATCTCATTTTTTTGATGGATTAAGTGTTGACTGAGTAGCAATACTAGGAAGAGCCAATATAGTGTACTGGTGGTGTCATTCCTAGCTTCCAGAATATGGAAATGGAGTCGGACTCAGAGACTGAAACAGTGGACATGCCAGGACTGGATGGACAGGAGGAGGTTACAGAACCACAAATCCCAGAGACAGAACAGGGTGCAGTACCAGCTCCAGCAGAGTGTCATGCCCCTTCACATACAGAAGACAACTTACCTATACCTACCTTTGCTGAGCATAGACAGCAAAGGGAGAACTTGTGCTGGTCTCAAAGGGTTTATAGAAGGCAGCAGTTACTCAGGTAGCAGCTGCATTAAGCAGCTGACCTATATAAACACAGTTCTTCCCCCCCAGGAGTTGTCAGAGCTTATCTGACCTTTTTGGCTGCTGGTTGTATTCCTGAACTCTGACCTTGGGTTGTATTGACTGACTTTGGACTCATTTGCTTTGCCTTAGATTCTGTTGGAATCTATTTATGACTATGCCCTTTTGCAAGTAATGAAGCATGAGCTATTCAGTTTATTTGTTTGGGTTATCCCCTGTGCAGTCACAAGCTTTGATTGGCTGCCCTGACTTAGGACAGGACAGGTTTGTGCATTTGACTACAACTCTGGAGACTAGAGTTCAAACCCCTGTTCAGCTGAGGAAACCCACTGGGTGACCTTGGACAAGTCACATTTTCTCAGCCTCAGAAGAAGCAAAGGCAAGACCCCTCTGAACAAATCTTGTCAGGAAAACCCTGGCAAGAAAAACTGTAAGTTGGAAATGATTTGAATATTCATGACAGTGATAGTTGCCAAAGGTGTGGTTGCAGTGGAGTGGATGGATTCTGTGACAGTAAGCATTATGAAAAATACTCTTGTGCTACAGCTTGCTGGGCTGTGTTAGAGTTATGCTGTTGTAGTGATGCTTAAAACTTTCAAAGATGTTCCATGCTACACACACATAATGTGGTTCTTAGCCCAAACCTGTGAAATACATTCTAATGAGAGGCAGTAACTAGTGCAATGAGCTGCTCAGCTCAGTTGTTATGTGAACTTGGTTCTTGCCAGCCTAGGTCTGACATTCTAACCATGATACTATTGGGGCTCTAATCTATAGTTTAAACATTTTCAGTTGAGCGTAATACTCTTTATTTCTACTTCAGGGATCTGGCTGAGTTAAAGGTAGAGCAGGTGAGACTTTCTGGCTCTATACTTGTCAGTTGCTTCCGACTAAGTTCTGAGATACAGCTTTGGGAGACCAGCAGTTTAGAAAGCCCTGTCCTGCAGGGCCAGCTCCAGCAGCAGCAACAACAGCTTAATATGAGGCCTGGGAGGACAGATATGGAGAAAGAAATATACCAGCAGGCACAAGCAATTGTGAGCTTACGTGTCAAGGGAGACTTGGCAAGGGAGGATCTCCAAAGCAGGTAAAATTCTTTTTTCAAAATGCCCACTGACTGCACTCATCATTTAATATGTAGATTTTAAAACATTCAGGCTAGAATTTCTGTCAAGACTAATTATTGAAGATTTGTTTTGTTCTAATTTTAGTTATAAGAGAAAAAAGTACTTGTATAGAGATTTTAGTGACAAGAATTTCTTTTTAACTAGTTGATCAGTTAAAGTGCATTTGGTCAATTAATTTTAAAAAATCTGTAATCAGTTGAAAATCCTAATAGTAAAAAGCATTATAATAGAATAAAGCAATAGTAAAATATTTTAAAAATACCAGTACCAATAAATCAGTGGTGGCAAGGACGAAAGATTAGACATCCTGCAAGAACAGAATAGAAAATAGAATTATTTTCTTCTTTTCTTGATCATAGATACAGTAGTGGACAACTGAATAGTAATTGTGATAACCGTAAGATATTGGGCAAAGCAGATATGTCTGTGAGCTTGGGAAAATATATTCATACTGCTATATGGCAGATACTTGGAATTAATGAGAGGGATGAATTGAGTGCATAATTGCCCATTTCTAATGTCTTTATGCTTCTGGTACTGGAACCTGCCAGGCATCTTCTGCTGGCTCATATGTAGTCTGGTCCAATATGGTTTTTATGATTCAAAATGCAGCTGTTTTTTGTTTGTTTTTTGACAGGGTGATAGAGTTGACTGGTTTGCTTGAACAGTCTCAAAAAGAGAATGAGGAGAAGGAAAAGACAGTGAAGACTCTCGGAGATACTCTGGAGGTTCTGGTGTGTTAACTGAATGTTTGAAAAACTAATCCAGTGGCTATCCTAGTCAAACACTTCATTTTTCTGTTGTCAATATAAATCAGAGTTGCTTATTCCATACACTGTTAGTGATAGGTGCTAATAAAACTAGAAACAAGGTGTCTAGAAGCTAGTGCCTTTTACATGCTTCATCATTCTGATACCAGCGTAGGTTTGTGTGTCCAGAAATGTGTTAATTTTTGCTGTTTTGATGATACTAATTTCCACTGTTTCCATCTCCTTGGCCTATCTATTGGCAGACCATTTTTTAACTAGATGCTTCCATTGGTATATCCATTCTGGTCACTGAGGTAATGGCACATCTGCTGGTATTAATTTCTCATTCATGTCACTTTAAGGAAAGTCAGGGAAATAGAAATCAGTCAGGAAGATTTTGTAAAAAAACCAGGGACATTGTGATTAAGATATACTCTTAAAGTGGACTACAGTCAGCCCTCCACATTTGTGGGTTTCACTTTTGCGAATTTGATTATTCACGGATTATTTGCTTTCATCTCTGCTGCCTCCCTATGCCATTTTTAATAGGGACTGCAAGCCTTGTAAGACTGATAAACTGCAAACGAGGCTTATAAGTCCCTCTTAAAAATGATGACGGGCAGCAGTGGAGGTGGCAGTAAGCCTCACCAGCCACCCACTTCTGCCTTAGGAAGGAACCCTGATGCCTCAAAGGAATCTGTGGTGGGTTGAATATGGTGATCATACTTTTTTTGTGTGTGTTAAATATGGTTGGAGGGCCTAGAGTTGTTCATTTTTTTTTTTCACTTTAACGGGGGTCTTGTGCCCCTAACCCCAGTGAATGCGGAGGGATGACTGTACTTTGAGCTGCCACAGGAAGAAAACGGTCTCCACTTATGGAAGGTGGAGAACAGAAAGGCAAGATACTGTATAATGTAATGATGTGTACCTCTTCCATAATATAATTACATGCTTCTGAAAATCATATAATTATTGTGGGTATTAACAGCAAAATAAAATGAGTGATCCATTATGAGATAGCATTATTTCATTATCCAAAAAACTGGCTTGCTACTGGCTAATCTACAAGTTGAAACAAACTGAATTTTTTTTCGTTTGATTTCAGTATGACAGTTTTGACAGTTGTCAGCGAATAGTGACTGTTTGGACATAGTAGCCAGTGATTGCTCCCAACCAGCAGTAGAGTACAGTCTTGCCCAATTGTACTATATTTTTCACAGTAAAATTGAGATTGCCATAGAAATTAGAACTGTGTTAATTAAATGAAACTGTTAAAGTATTTGGGTTTTTTTTTGGTAAAACAAGCATTTAGCACCATTATTATGTACCGTTTAGCACAGAGACCTCTTCTTGAACAGAAAGACATTACAGTTCTAAAACAAGAACAAAAAAAGTTCTCTTACTTACCACTGTTTAGAGACTATGGCCATTTCCGCATGGGGCGAGGGAATCGCTCCGTGACGCTACTCACCGGACTAAAAGAGTCCTCGGTCTGGTCCACACTGCTCCGGAGCAGTGCGTGGCCGCCACTCCGCACTGCTCTGGGAATGAAAATGGTGGCTTCCGGTTGGTCGAGGGTCTCAACCAACTGCTGAAGCTCACCAGCCTAAAGCCCACCCCCGGCAGATTGCAGGCTCGCACCAATGCGAGCCTGCGAATCTGCATAAGGGAGCAGGCTTGCAGTGACGCGCTCTGTGCTTTTGAAAGACCTGTTTTTGGGGTCATTCCAGAGTGGGCTGGGGTGTGGATCTACGTTAAGTAGGTCTGACCCAGTCCGCTCCCAGGTGCAGACGTCCTCCCTGGAGGACGCTCTGCACCGTTTTAAAAACCCCGTGTGGAAATGGCCTATGTGTACTGAAATCTCCACTGATGTAATTTTGTTGGAATTTTAAAACAGATGTGTTTAGTCAGTTAACGTTGTTTAAAAAGCTTATATTAAAGTTGTGATCTTGACAAAAGTTACATTTCCATAGGTGTGCACTTTAAAACCATTCATTAAGACCTTCATTCAATATGTTATAACCTATGAATGTTTATACTTGGAGTTGTTTTGGAATAGTGGTAGGGAAATAAAAAAAATTGATCAGGGAAAGTCAGGGACATGGAAAATAAAATTCTGGTGGCAACTCTGGATTTATCTTGGTGAATGGGAACTCTGGAGGGAAGATGTTACTCTCCTAACCACCTTTGTTCTTTTTCCAGGAGGCTAAGTGTTTGCAGATGGAACATGAACAATCACTGAGCAAAAACTTAAATGAAGAGGTCCTTTCTCTTCACCATGTGATAAAAGAAATAACTGAAGTAGGCATTATTGGGTTGTTGTCCTTACATTGATATTCTTGTTTTGGGGTTTTTTGTTTTGTTTTGGTTCTATGACAGGCTGTTTGTAAACATAGATTCTAAATTTCAGACAGATGTGTGGTACTGCCTGCACAGGGACACCTTCATCTTCCCATTTATTTCATTCACGAACCAAAGATAGCATAGGTAACTCCAGGGATAAATTAAGCCCTGATTTTTTTTAAAAAAAGGTTAATTATAAACTAAATTTTGCATGTAAATACTGTTAAAGTACTTTAACAACTCCTGATTTTTTTCATAGTTTTATCAAAAAAAATGAATTGTTTGGCTTTTGTTTCATTTACTTATTCTGTCACTTACCTTTCCCATTAGGATAATGATGGTCATGCCCACTTAATACTTCAAGTTTTGTTATTTGAAACAAGGCTGCCTTTTAAGCACAGATGCCCTCCCAAAGTGTCTAATGATAAAGTCGTATACCATAAAATACTATGCAACAATAAAATAACAGAAATAAAATCAAATGCCAGAACTAAAAACCATATTTCTTCCATATTCTGTATTTTCAAGAGTCAGAGTAGAAGACAAATAAGTAGTGTGAGGTGACCATGTAAATTCTCAGAACTGGAAGAGTAATGCTTGTTTTGGATTTCAGGCAGTACTCAATGAGAATAATGCAACTGTTGGGGGACCACACATTGAGAAGTATCCTGAGCCTGGCAGCTCCTTGGAGCTAAGCACTGGTGGCCAAGATAGTGCCCTCTTTCTCGTGCGTGATGTGCTCACTAGAAGAAGCAATGAAGTACAGGTGAGAGGGCTTTGGAGGCTTTTTGTGAATAAGACTTCAGCAATAGCAGGTTTCCACACCTGCTATTTCACTTCTCTCCTGTTTGTAATGTCCAGTCTTTTGAATTCCAGCCGTTTTCTTCCTACCACTAATCTGTGTCCCTAGTTCCTGTAGGCTGTTTTCCCACTCCTGGGAAAACTTCTGATCATTCCGTCTTTCCACATGTGTTTCATTCTGTCCTGAATTCAAATCTTTTTTTTTCTGTCTGTATTTTTCATTCAGTCTCTAGCTGTTTCCACTCTGTGAGCTGATACTCCACCAGCTCTGCTTGTACCTAATAGCATTTCATATTTGGTACTTGCTTTTTTAATTTTATTTTTTGCCTATATCTTTTCTAGCATCTGAAGCAGCAGCTCTTGGCTAGTCAGAATTCTGTCAACTCTCTAGAAAAGCAACGAGAGCAGCAGGAAGAGCACTGCCGCTTTCTGGGACAAAGACTTGAGCAGCTAGAAGAAGAGCGAGACACACTCACTGGGCAGCTTCAACGTCTGCAGTCCACAGTGGAGACTTACCACAGGTTGGTCATAGAAAAGAAGTGGACAACACTCCAGCTGCCTTTGGACTGCAACTCCCATCAAGCCCAAGCACCCTACCCAATCCTGAGTGATCATAAAAGTTGAAATTCAAAAGTATTGGAAGGGTCATAGTCTGTCACACCTGCTTTAAATACTTCTGTTGTGGTTTTACATAGTCCTAAATAGCAGTTAAACATATTTCTTTTGCATTACATCTTGTTCTTATTTCCATATAAATCTCCATAATATTCCTGCATGGAATATGAAGCTGCCTAAGCTGTGGAAAAAGTTCTTGCGTTCCGTGTTCTTTAAACTCTTTCCCTCTCCTGATGAGTCATTTGGAAAAAAAATATATTTTCGAGGGCTGTTGGTTCCCTAGATTAGAGAGAAGTAGTGCACTGTCATTCTGCTTCATTTTCTGTATTCTCTTCAGCTGTTCTGATGAAAAAGGGAATGACCACTCAGCCAGTATTCTCCTGACAAACAAATCTTTCATGTTCTTCTGTTTTTGTTTTTCTGTAATTGGATGCTGATGTTCTACAATTGACAATGTTATATTAACTTTAAGATTTTGTTAAATGGCTTTAAACTACTTCACAGTGACTATGCAACCCTGGAGAAATCCAGGAAAGAATTGCAACAGCAGCTAGAAGTTTTGGAGCAAGAGGCTTGGCACTTACGTCGAAACAACACAGAATTACAGCTTAAAGGAGACATGGTGGATGGAGAGAGGGAGCAACAGCAACAGGAATTGGAAAGGATGATGAGGGAGAGAGAGTACATGTGAGTCTTGATCTGTTCTTCCAGCCTCTCTCTACTTCTCCAAAGAACAATATACTTTGCAAAAGCAGTTAACTCCCAGGTGATATAGAATGTGGCTGCTGTGTTAAAAGTAGACTGTAGTTGAGAATGGCTTGCCTAAGATTATCTAGTGAGTATACAGCAGAGCTGAACCAAAGTCAAGAGCTGAACAGGAGACTTTCTGTTCAATCACACTCATTATGCCATATCAACTCTCTGCCTTATATGTGGTTTCAAAGAAGTGTCAAACAGGTATACTCAAAGTCCTAATTCAGGCCAACTTTGCATCTCTATTTTATGACAAGTAGTTTTAAGTCTATGTACTTCATCCACTGCCTAGAAATGTGAATGGGCTTTGTCAGTTTCACCTGGTGTTAATATGAATGAGCCCCCTCTTGATAGTAGCGAAATTTGCAGAAATCATTAAGATTGGCACTTTCAGAGCAAGAAAAAAATACTCCTCTCTTTAAGCACTAACGCCACATTTAGACCTCCTTCTTTCCCTTGTTTAGACAGGAAGATCGAAATGCCCTTGAAGAAAAGCATTCATCATTAAGAAATGAGTTGGTAGCTATGAGAGAAGCACTGGAAAAGTCTCATCTTGATGGAGAACTACTGAAGCAAGAAAAACATCAACTTGCTTCAGCACTGGAACAGGTACAGTTGTAAATTTTTTTTGTTCATGAGAGACAAACCTATTCCTGTATTTAAACAGGAAACTTACCACAGGCAGGCAATGCTATACTTATTATATACAAAATCAAAAAGTGGTTATTAAGATACAACTGCAGTATGGCTTTATAAGTAAAAGTAGAATACAAGCTAACTAAAATAAAATGAAATTGGTAATATGAATAACAATAGTGAAAAAATCTAATTTTTGTTACAAAACAAGCAACAGGTGTGCAAAACAAAAGTGAGAAATTGGACTTGATTCCATAAGATAAACAAAAATCTTAGAGTAAGTGACAAAAAGGGACAAGATTACTAGATCATGTCCTGTTTTGCCAAAGTCATCTTCAGTGAATGCCAAAGCTTCTTGATGAACTGCCAAAATATGCATGTCTCTGTGAAACCAAGTCGAAATAAGAGTAAAAGCTAAGTCACTGTGAAAGAGAATCACATGCTAATTATAGAAAAAGTCACCACCATAAAAAAAGTTAAATAAATTCAAAGTAAGGAGAGAGTTGGAATGTTTCTCCTCAGAATCTTCAAAACCACACACAAGTCTGGAACAGCATACATTGTTTTAAGTAAATTGCTAGAGAAAGAACAGTGCAAGTAAAAATTGTTTTCGGTACTGCTATTCATGCTGTTAGCCCTTTTCCTGTTATGTTAATTAACTGGTTGTGTTCAACACCTGTAAAGGGTTTTTTTTTTGCATTTTTCAGTTTGTAATGAATTTTGTTTTTGTTCTTATTCATAAACATAATTGACATTATTATTGCATGAGTTAGTTTGTATCCTATTTTACTAATATAATAAAACAACTTACAAAATTATACTGCAATTGTGTGCTTTATAAGCAGTTTTTGCTTTTCTTTTTTGACTGCTACCACTCTGTATTCTGAAACCCTGTTCATGCACTCTGCAGTCTGCCGTTACAGGAGCATTCAATATGGTGCATTGGATTTGAGCTCAACCTACCCTCCCACAATGACCATATTACTTAAGTTGTTTCATAACTGTGGGCAAACTACACATTAAAATCAACTTTGGGTGGCTGCAAGCAGAAGATGAACTGTTGGGATGGTTATCTCTTTTGCTTCCAGATCCTTTCCCCACCCACTCTTTTCCCTGTAGGAGACAAAAACAGCATCTTCTTATATTACTTTCTCTAGGTAATGAAGATAGACAGTTTGGAAGTGGGGGCAATTCTAAGTGAAAAAGAGTTGGAATAGGGATGGCTAAACAGCCTTCTACAGTTTCAGTCATTTCTCTGCTTAGTCACAGCTTCCAAAGGCTGCTAAAAAAATCAGTAGAAAGTTTATGTATAACAGTGTAAACAGTATGTAATGTCTAGTTCTAGTCTAAATGGTGCTATAGACCTGTACTCAAAACATCTTCATGTAACTAAAAATAATTCAGTAAATTACTGGCAACTGAGCCATATTTCTGACTCAAACACAAATGATCCTAGGAACAGATTCAAATATCTTTTAAAAAAAATCATACTAGCTGTTGCCTTTGTTCTCCTGATCATTTAGCAGCCCTGACCATAGAGAAGCACAGTCTTTTTAGGAAATCTAGGTGACCTGAATATGCAGTACTGGGCAGGATGTGTGACTAACTAGAAGGAAAGGAGAAGTGCTAACAGAAAAACAAAGGACGTAACAGAACATACAAGTAAAGAATCATGGAGTTGGCAAGATTTCAAGTGAGGAAAATCTAATTTTGGATACCAATAGGGTTTACTACACTTGTATGATGTCTGTAGTCTGGGGTTCCATGTGGCCCTTGGTCTCCTAAACTCTGTTTTCCCAAAACATAATTTCAGCCCCTGAAAATTTGTTCAGCTGAAAATAGACTCCAGAAGGACTGTTTTGGCTTCCCAAAATAACAAAAATCCACAGGAAGGGTACATCACTTCCAGTTGCCTGAAATGTCACATCCAGTTGATGCTGGCCATGCTGATGTGGTCTGCTGAGGGAGCAGAGAAACCAAAAATGGCTCTCTGATTATTTACTAGTTATTAGCAATCTGATATAGGTTATTTTGGTCTTTGCTTCTCTTCAAGTATCCATGATGGTCCCATGTGACAGAGAGGTACTGACAGTAAATGGTTGAGATTAGTGTGATCTCAAGAAAATGTATGGAACCAAAGAGACTCGAGTGAGGGGGGAGGATTTGTCTGTTTCCAGCTGGATGCCATTCCAGAAGTCTCAGCCCCCACCCGCACTTTCAGAGGCAGCAGGTGGGAGGAAACTTTGACTAGCTGCCTTCAGATATAATGAAAAACTATGATGTATTGTCATGGGAATAAACATAAATGAATCTCAGGGATTCAGAGTCCCCTCTTCATTTCAAAAATAGCTGTGAGCAGAGCTTTGAAGCATTTGCTACCATTTTAAACTAACTGTCTTTTGTTGTTTTGTCCAAACTTAGAGAAACTGTCTGATCATAGTTTTCACTTGATAAAAGAAACCTGCCTCAAACTTTGCTCTAAGAAGCTGACATGTTTCAGTGAACTATAATCAAAGCTAACTACAGACGAAAGTTTTGAGAAATCACTGTTTAATGTTGTATCCAAAAGGGAAGTGAAAGTAGGAAGCATACTAGCTTGAAGCTCACCTAGTCTCCTTTCTGTAATGAAACTCTATTGTTACATCTAAATGCAACCTTTGTATGCACAGAAATTGGTTTGCAGGTTGTTTTTTTAACCCAAGGCACTGATCAGAAGCTTGTTATTATCCCTGGAGTTTTATTTTGGAGTGTATGTTTGTTTCTGTTTTGTCCAAGACTGAGCAGTCCCTTGCACAGCTAACCAGTGCACACAATAAGCTGAAGGCAGAAACTGCTGATCTTCAAGATGCTGCTGCAAAGATGAGTACCCTTAATGAAGCCTTAGCGTTGGACAAAGTGGATTTGAATCAAATTATCTTGAAGGTAAGCAGAATGTTCCAGAGGAACTATTTTTATGTTGAGCAGCCTCTGAAGATTGTATTTTCTTCAGAATGGGGAGAGGGAGGTTCAGAGTAACACAGTATTCTTTATCAGTTGCTACCATTTTTTGGATGTAGTTGGAGCAGGAAAACCAGATGCTTTTGAACAAAGTAGACCACCTGGCGAAAATAAGGTCATCCTCACAGAAACAACTTGATCAGGCTGAACGAACAAATGAAGCTCTATTTGCAGAGAAGACTAGACTGGAGCAGTTACAACATAAAACTGAGGAGCTGCAAGAAAGCTTACAGGAGGAGTTGAAAATGCTGAAAGAAGAACAGAAGGAGACTTACGAGAAACTGAATCAAGTGAGTGCTGGGATAGACTTGAGAGTTATTCTGAATGATAAATTAGTGGCAGCAGCACTCTGCTCCTTAGACAGAAGTGGGCAAAGTTCACAGACACTGAGCGTGCCTCTCACATTTTTGTGTAAGAAAAAATTTGATTTGCTGCGCCATTGATTTTACACTAATTCCTTCTTTTACAAGGTATAGATTCTTGTTTTGGTGTATATGTGTGTTGGTGTAAGAGGAGGCTTTTTGTTATTTTCCTTCAAACCAGAGTGATCTTCTGGTCATTTCTGCTTGTGAAAAAATGCAAAACAAACACATCCTCTACCCCATAGCCCCTAACAGTTTAATCTACTAAGGACTGCTTTTTTTAAATACGTATTTTCTGTTCGTTCTTACACAACTACTAATTCATTGAAAAGAAATGTTTATAGAAATAAAAGTTCCATTTATCATTTGTGATTGTTCCAGCGCCCTACTCAGGCAAGCAGGGAATGGAAAAATAATTTCAGGAAACAACGTTTGGAGGTGGGGAGGAATCTTTCCATGGAGATGCTAAATAGCTGTTACTCTATACAATTTCTGTATTTTAAGATCAGAATTCCTACGCAGTCTTTTACTCTGCAGTCTTGTATACGTCCATTCAGATGTAAGCTCTCCTGAATTTAGAGTTTTAATCCCAGGAATGTGGATATGATATGGCATCCTTAACTTGATAGTTCATAGACCATAGCTTATGTGTAGTTAGCATGTTGTGCAGCCCTTAAAATGGGAAAGGGAAAGTACAGGCTGTTTTGTGGCTCCTATTATTCATTTGTTTGCTCGAGAATGCCCCCTAGAGAAGCAGGACATTTTTACTGTGTTCTCCTTGCCCAGTGCCAGTTTAGGCCCAGCAGGAGCCTTTTTTCTAAAACAAGAAGAGAAGATTATTTTTTACAGAGTGTGCAGTGAGAGACATCACCCTGCAAGGTCTTCCTCCAACATTTGCCTGCTCCTGGTTTAAATCAGTCTTGTATGGCTTTCCCTCCACTACACATTCTTTGTAAAATCTGGTTACCAGATGAAGTGTCTTGGGAAGCAGAGTCACCTGGGGAGATTTTGTACTTTTATCCTCTCATGTATAATCAAGTTCCTCCATAATAAGCCTATATATAATGGATTCATCTTCCTCTTTAGTGTGTTACTTCCAAAGATGTCAGGGAATGGCCTGTTTCCTGTTCTTCAAAAAGACACCAAGTTTCTATGTCCTTCTGCAGTTTGTGTGGCATGTGTTTGTTAATTCTGACAGTATTTTAATTTGTTGGACATTGATTTTTACTTTTACCTTTCTAGATTCACCACCAGCATGAAAAGTCTAGTACCAGTTTGGAACAAGCACACCGGGAGTCAAGTCGTCTTGGGGAACTGTTGGCAAAGGTGTCAAGAGAAAAGGAAACGCTAATGCGTGAGAAAGCTACTTTGGAAATACAATTTGGGGCTGTTGAGAGAGAGAAGTTGACCCTTACAGAACAGGTTACAGAGCTCAGGTAAGAGTTGGTGGAGGACAAACTTTTCTTATTTGAATACTTATTGACATGAGCTTGTTGTAGCTCTAGTCACTAAAAGGAAACTTTCATCAGAACTGTGTAACTTTTTGTGTCTTGGTTGCATGGCATTGTAGCAAAGGTGGTTCTGTGCATGCATGGAAGCCACTCAGCAAATGCATAGCAGTAAAATATTCAAGCCACGTCCAAATCTGAAATCTGGTAAATACTTTCTAAAAATCTATGGAACTATCAAACTTTTGTTCTTCCAAATGTTGATTTCCCAGTTTCAAGTACCAACTAAAATTGTCCTTTGATTTTTGTCCTTGTTTTCTGTATCTCTATACTCTACCTGGGTTAATAACACTCTTACAAATATATGGCTGGATTTTGTTTCCTAATATTATTTAGAGATTAAAATTGACTTTGTTGGATTAGATCCTCCTTTGCCCAGGAGCAAGAGCTTAAAGATAAACACCAATTCTGTGTTTGTAACTTCTAGGTCAGCAAAAGATCTTCTGGACTCAAGTCTCTTTCAAGCTCAGCAGCAGGTATCGCAGCTGGAAGTTACCAAGGGCCAATTAGAAATGAAAGTTCAAGCAATCAGCCAGGCCAAAGAAGTGATACAAGGTGAGAAATCGTCACAGATTACAGAGATATCAGTGTTGCCTCTACATTGAACAAGGCAGAAAACTGGTACTCAAATGAGGCGTGATGTGCAGAGATTTGGAGTCCTGCTGTACTTGGTTTTTCTTTACAGGAGAGGTGAAATGCCTTCGCATTGAACTGGAAGCAGAGAAGACAAGATCTGAGCAAGAAAAAGAAAGAGCTCAGCAGCTCTCACAGGTCGAGCAAAAGTATCAAGAAGCCCTCAACCACTGTCAAATTGTACATAAGGAGGAAATGAACGCAGTCTTCCAAGAGATGGTATGCAAACATATGATCACCTTCTCTTTGGGAAAGCTTGTGACAAAATCTTTGAGGTGGAGGAAAATTGAACAGAACATGATACTAATCTAAGGCTTTAAAAATAACAGACATATGAAACCAATTATTTCCCATACTATTATTGTGTTATATTAGTGTTACTGGCAGTCTTTCAACTACTTCACTTGTTAAATTCCATCTTTGGCAATGCAGTTGATTTCTGAAAACTCTTTTCTTGCCATGTGTTCAAATACAGGCCTTTAAAAGCCATATTAAATATCTTTTATTTTAGGAACTGAATTCTAACTTGGATGTCAGGCAGCATCCAGTTTGGTGGGATTTGTGAAATCTTCTGCTCAGATTTCATCTTTGTAACAGATTTATCTAGGTGCTCTTAGGAAGACCAAGTTTTGATTAACTAAAGAAACTGAAGATTATGAACTAGGGTTGCCTTGCAACCTCCGTCTATCTTACAGAATTATAGCATTGGGAAGAACCGTAGAGGCTGTCTAATCCAACCTCTTGCCAGGCAAGAATCCAAAGCTAAAGCACCCCTGGAAGATGGCCATCAATCCTCTGTTCAAAAAGCTCTAATTCAGGAGCGTCTACTACTTTTCAACTGTGTTTGTTTTAATTGTTGTAAATTGCTTTGAGTCCAGAATCTAGAAAAATGCAGACTATTAATATTTAATAATGTAATAATAATAATATTAATACCTTATGAGATATTGCTATTCTTATTTATGAGGTATTACTGTACCACTGTGGATCATTTCACATCTTTTTTAAACCAGTTCCTTGACTCTTTTCAAGTTTGGTTCAGCATTTATGGGCAACCACCACCAATCCAGCCAAACTGAACTTAGTTGTCATAATGTAACAAAATCCAAAATCCACAAAACAGCAACTAAAAAGTGAAGAATACATAATGCAATCTTTCGAAGTTCCACTGGCTTCTTCATCAGGCAGAAGATGTTAAAAAATCATACAGGAGAAGAAAAGTGACAACATCAGAGTCACAGGCCTATGTTTTGTATCCTGTTGTAGTTAAGTTGGTCTGGAGGGATCTCAGTGCAGGCAGAGATCACTCCCCTTCTCGGTCTCTGCACTGTACTATGAAGAAGCCTATGTATTGGTGCCATGAACAATGGAGGTCAAAGACACAAGGCTGCCCACAGTCTCTAACAAGACAGAGAGACGACTTCATTGTTTAAAGTTGAAATTGTTCTCTTCTGTCTCCTTACTTGTTGGAATTGCTTATACTTTACCAGGAAGGTGAACGAGAACACCATCGTATAGAATTGGAGGAGGTGTTGAAGTGCTCAGCCAAGGAGAAAGAAGAGATTGAGAGTATCTGTGAGCAAAAGCTCCTGGAGTTGCAGAATAACATCACTACTATTCAAACACAAATGGAAGATGAACTCCTTAAGGTTCAAAATGCTAAGCAAGAGGTAAAGTAGGAGTGGAGGCTTGCAATAGAGCCAGTCCCACTGTATTTCCCTTTGAGGATGTTACCTTTTATTTTATTTTATTTTTTATTTTATTTATGGACTTATATCGTACCTTTCTCACAGGAGGGAATTCAAGGTGGCTTGCAACAATTTAAAAAAGATTAAGCTAGAACATTAGTTTAGAAAAGTTAAAAAAAAGAATTAAATCACAATGTTATTTTAAAAAAATGCTTAACAGTTAAAAACATTTAAAACCTATTTCCAGTAAAAGAGTAATACAACATACCACTTCTCTCTCTCACATGCTCACTCACACACACGCTGTCCTGTTCCATAATTAAAATTCAAAGCCCTGCCTGAATAAAAACGTTTGTTACACTGGTGGATTTTCTGTGTCATGTTATCACCTTGTACTCCTTTGAAAAGAAACACAAATTTTCTAGGACACACAGAATACTCCTTTGCTTTGTATTTCTTTTCTTAGAAGAATGACAAGTGTCCTGGAAATAAAGTCATTCAAAACTTCACTGGGATCAAAAGAAAATTGTGATACTTGTAAGCAGCAATGTCTTCTTCTGCAATGCTTCTTGTGAATCTTGTTTCTCTCAGCTTAGTTATGGTATCCAGTCTGAGCTTCTCTGAAATACTGATAGACTCCAGTAGGTGGGATGTTTTCAGCCGATCGCTCTTTCACATGTATTTGATGAGCTCCAGGTTTATTTCAATTGTATTTCATAAAGTTTTTTCTGAATGTAATAGACTTCCATTCTCTGATTCCTAATCTGTATGTGTACAGATATTTTATGAAAAGGAGAATGAAAGGAAATCCTTACTAGAGGAGCTTCTTCAAACAAAGGAGGAACTCACTAGTACTTGTCAGCAGCTCGAGTATCTCCGTCAGGAGGTAAAGAAGCACCAAGAAGAGGCACAGGTAGGTGTACGAAGCAGATAAAGCTGAAAAATGTTTTCAAGGCTAATAAGAAGAATCTAACACAAAGTAATGAATGTAGATATTCAATGATATTTTTAACATAGTAAAGTTGAATCAAAGCATGTGCAGATTGAACCAGGTATGTGGTGTGCAAAAAGTTGATCCTGGATATCCTTGCTGTGTTCACATATTTCAGAACTACTGCCTGTATCCAACCACATTTGATCATTCATTCGGCCACTTTTTGAAGGGAAACTGTTGAGTGAGTTCAGAAAGCAACTGCGTGTTTCCAGTGCTGTGGCATGTGACAAGACTAAACATGGACTATGGATTCTAATGCTAATACAGAAAACACTGCAGAAAATCTTTGCAATGTTTAATGGGCATTAATAACATTATCAGCTTACATTGGATAATTAAGGCCAGGATCTTGTTGTGTTTCTCTGTTTGAGGAAGCAAAGGTGGCACTGCCAACATGATGGCTGATGTCATGGGTGCTGTGGCAACAATAGAAAATGGTCAAAGTTGGTGGTAGTGGTCACAGATGGCAGCTGCCAGCTTTGAGTGGGCTGTTTCAGATGTGGGCCTCCAGAAGGAGAAGGAGTGTTTGGAGCCAAAGGCACTCTGGGAGGAGTGGGTTAGAAAATCACCTGTGTGACAGGACAGGTGGTTTTCTAAGCCTCTCCTTTAGGGCATGTTTAACATGAGAAACCAGGCATTTGATGATAGGCCACTTAAAGTTGGCTGCTGTGATCTTCTGGGGCTGTTTGTACTGCCTCTGTTTCCTCTGTGTATAATTGGAGAGAAAGTTACTATTGGTGTAACAGACTGCTGTGCTTACATAGTCCACCAATAGGATGCTGGCTCATGGTTCCAGTCCTATAGTCTTACCTGGGAGTTCCATTGAATTCCATAGGACTTGCCTTTGAAAGAAATGTAGATTTGCATTGCAAGGCATTTTTGAATTCTTGTATACCAAACCAGATGGTTTTAGATCATGAATGGACAGATTTAAGCAAGTCTAGGGATCAATTTTCTACCACTAACTAGATGTTCTGAGAGCTACATGGATTGCTGAAAATGCAAAAAATGTAACAAAAGCAGAAGTGACCGGAAGTCAGCTTCTAGTTTTCTAGTTTTGAAAACTTGGGTTGGTATGTGTTTGGTTTTTTTTTTCCCCCAGTTAAGGTATACAGGGCAGGCTTGCAATCTATCTAAAGGTGAATTTCTGCTACTGGAGGGTTCTAGGTGTGGCTATTCACTCTTTTTGTAAAAGAAAAAGGATGCATAGGGGGATGAGGACTACAAAAACAGCTATGCGATGTATGCATGTGGCTGCAGGGCTATACTTTATCCAACCTTGCCTTTTAGTTAAAGTGATAAAGAAATCTTCTTGTAGCTCTTCTCTGTTGTGCCTCCAGTTTGATGATTTTGCTCTTTATGTGGTTGTTACATCAAAAAGATATTGTCTTATTTTTTTTTAAGTCAGTTTGGCACAGGTAGGTGTAAGAAGCAGATAAAGCTGAAAAAAGTTTTCGATGCTAATAAGAATCTAACACAAAGTAATGAATGTAGAAGTCAGTTTAGAAGTCAGTGCTGTCCAGATATGTCATCTTTGGTTGTATGCTCAGCATGAAACCATTTCTTTCTTGGTGTGTAACTCTTAGATATACCCAGTGTTATCTCTAGATACATGTTTTAGATCACTAACATAAAGGTTATATTTTATTCCTTTTTCTTTATCTAATACCCTGCATTTTCTCAGTCATTTTTAAATTGTCTGAGACAGCAGGTCTTCATCCTGTGAGATTAGTGGCCTATATATTATCTCAATAATTAATAATTATCTCAACTGCATATTATCTCAATCATAGAACTAGCATACTATATACATTAACTTTTTTCTTTTACTTGATCAAACTAGAAATATTCATATTTCTTTCTTTCTTAGGGGAGACAGGATACTGTACAGAGTCTTGAATCTGATCTGAAGGATGCCCAGCATAGAATGAAAACATTAGAGAAGAAACATAAGGAGGAAATAAAATCTCTCAAAGAAGAAATCAACATCCTTCTTCAACAACAAGATGCTCTACAGAGTCAGGTGATTTCACTGGAAACCATTGTTGCACCAATAATGAAACAATTTTCCTGCCTTTTTCCAGTGCCAAAGCTTTTCTTAAACTGCCTGATCAAGCAGTAATGGGAATCTTTTTGGAAGCTAACACTGCTATGGGAGCTGTTCCCAAATCATTGTGGAAAACTGCTCTTGGTACCAAGGAGCTTTTAAAAAATGTATGAAACAGTTCTGGAAATAAAATTAACCAATATTGTAAGGAAACCCCCATGGTTGGTATTATATAACATAACACTGAGGATTGCTCCCATTTCATCAGGCTTCTTCCACTATATTTAAATGGATTGGTGGTGGTGTTACTGTTGTTATTACTTAAGTCCTGCCTTCTCCAGTCGTAAATATTATACTGATGCATTTTCTTGCATACTCGGGCCAAAATAAATAAATCTAAGAACCCAATTTTAAACACTAGGTAAAGTGTTTAAAGTAAAGTCCAAGTCAACCCTGAACTGTCTGTGTGACTTGAACTAGATGTCTGAGTAGATGCAGTTGTCTCTCCATGTGTATATTAAAGTCTGTGAGTTCTCTGTTGCATCACTATTCTCCTGTGCATTTTCCAGGTACAGGAATTGGAATCTCGGCTACTGACAGCAAAAGACTCTTGCCAGTTGATTAGCCAGGAGGCCCAACAACATGTGCAGGAACTGTCCAAACAGAAGGCAATGGAAATTGCACACCTCCAGAAAATGCTGGAAGCAGAGAGAAAACAATGTGAGGAGATGGCACATCAGATCATTGAATTGCAAAGCCAAAAGGAGGAGGTGGAGCACAGGAACACAGAACTACGAGCTATGCTGCAGAATCAGTGGGAGGCAGAAAAACATCTGAATAGAGAGCTTCAAAGAAAGCAGGAGGAGGTGGAGCACCAGCGTGCCACACTTAAGGCCCTGGAAAGGGAGCAAAGCCAGTGGGAAGAAGCAGAACGTCAGAATTCCGAGCAGCATAATGCACTTCAAAAGCAGTTGGAGGACGCAAAATGTCAAAATAAGCAACTGCAAACACAGAAAAGGGAAGCAGATCTTCAGAATGTAGAGTTGCTCCACCAGAAAGAAGAGGTGGACTGTCAAAATGCACAACTGAAAGCTGCACTCCAGAGGCAGCAAGAAGAGGCAGAACATGAGAGTGCAATACTAAGGAGCCATTGGGAAGAGGCACAACAACAGTATTCAGACTTGCAGAGCTGGAAGGAGAAAATTGAAGACCAGAATGCAGAACTGCAGGCCTTGCTTCATAGCCAACGAGAGGAATTGGCATGTAAAAACATGGAGCTCCAGAGCAAGCAAAAAGAGTTGGAACACCAGAATGTTGCACTGCAGACAATGAAGAAAGAGAGGAGTCACTGGGAGGAAGTGGAATGTCAGAATTCAGAACTTAAGGCAGCATTGCAGACTCTGGAGCAGGAACAAGCCAGGTGAGAACAGAGTGTAAGTAAAGTTGTCTCAAATGTAATTTTCTCACAGTTTTTTCCCTTTAGATCTCTGGGTGATTGTACCAGTGTACTAAATAATGAAAGTAGTATGTAGCTATCGTAACTAGTAGCCACTGATAGCTTTATCTTATGTGTATTTGTCTGATTTCTTTATAAAGCTTGTCCAAGATGATGGCAGTCAGTACATTTTTGGTATCAGATTCCAGAGCTGAACTAAACATTCACGTGATTGGAAATCTGTAGCGAAAAAGGAGTTCCTGCATGCCTCTTAAGATATTAAGTAGCCTGTGTTCTCTGAATTTTCTGTTTGGTTTGCAAGGGAAATTGAAGGAGCACTTTCTTTTTTATATATCTACCCAGATACTGGCAATACCACACATGCCAGGAATTCAATATTTGGCAGTCCAAGAGAGGTTGTTTCCAATATAGGTACTGTGATGGTGGAATTCCCTCACCCCCACCACAATCTCTGGTTTGGTTGGTACCAAGTGTTATCAGCCATCAGCACCAACTAAAAACCTACCTATTTTCCCAGGGTTTGGATTGGCTCCATGTTGCAATGTTTTATAAATTACATGTTAATTGTGCTCATGTTTTCCCTATTTTTACTGTTGTTTATGTCCCGAGAACAAGGGGAAAAATAAAGAAAAGCCAGCCAAGAAAAACTCTGTATAGATAAGCAGAGAGAGCTCCACACAGCTGTCAAAGTGTGCCAAGCTGCAGAGAACACCTTTAGCAGTAAATGCACTGAGCCAGTAACACTCACCCACTCAGCTTGTAATCTTCCAATGTGGAGGCTCTTTATTCTTTGTTACAAAATATATACAATATTTACGAAGTCCAGATGGCGATCCAGCATATCTAGCTTGCTCTTTCCAGCAGAGCCTCCGGCAACATGCATCAGGCAACATAGACACTTGTTGGCTGGGATTGTGCTACCTTTATACAGACACCTAGCCAATCCTGGCCAACCCTTGCATTGTCTGCACCTGGTGCTCATCAGCATGACTCAGCATTAACTAGCTCGAGCCACATTCCTTCTCACAGGTGCACTTAACAATTACAGCAATTAAAGCAACATGACGTTTACACTTACATTACAAAGTATTTTCTTGAGGTTTGGTCCAACCTTTTCTGACAATTTATTCTAGATTCATTGCATAAGTTTATTTTGTGTTGTTGATGTTGCACCCTGACTCAGGATTCTTTTTGTAATGAAAACCTGGTAGCAAATGTTAGCAATAAATAAGAATGGAACTGCCATATAATGTTTATATCAGCTTTTCCTAGGTCTTTTAAAAGAATACCTTTATTTCACAATAAGCTTTTAGAATTATGACTTTAGATTGTTCTTATTGCTAATGTTTATTTTGTTTCCACTAAACAAAGTGGAGATTGTCTCTCATTCACGTAAATCCACTTTTTCTTCAGTTAAATTGTGTAGGCAATTTCTGGGACAGTGCCTGCTTTTGGCTCTCCCATTACAAATGCATATTGTGCATTTATGTATAATTTCCATGTCTTTGTACTTGTATGCCATAACAGACTTCACAAGAATCAAGAGTGTTGTATGATCTCTGACAGAAAGAAATGACTTTATACTTTTATGCATTATTCTTCCATAGTCTGACAGAAATCCTGCTTTACTCTTTCTCAGTTTGGCTCTGTCATTGAAGGAAAAGGAGGTCAGGGTCAAGAAACTGCAAGACAGTGATGAAGCTCATAAGGATGAAATCGCTAAACTGAATACTAACTTGCAGCAAACAGAACAGCTGCTTGCTGAGTACAGAAAAGAGATGCAGGAGCTCAATAGCGAGGTATTGTTGCCAAATATCAACACATGTTGGAACATGTGTTTGCTTCTTCACCCTACTGCCAGCCTCACATGGCAGTGCTGTCATGAAACACAAACATGTCTTCTTTTCCATGATACTTTTACGTCTTCCTTTACCTTGTATGAATAAAACTGGCCTCTTCCTCTTTACTGTGGCTCCTGAGTTCCAGTAAAGAAGGAAACAAGCTACCTTATAGATTTTTGTTGTCCACTTCATTGTTTAAGTACCATGTCCTTGTTTGCTGTTCTCTTCCAGCTCCATCAGCCCCTCTTTTACTTATGAATGTATAAAAACATTTAGAGCACAGTGCCATCTATATAATGGATCCTTTATGTTTGTTGTACTAGATGATGCTCAATACTCTTTAATGAATACATGGAACAAGTTTTTCCCATTGAACTGCATCTAGTTTCTCTTCTTTGGCTTGCTAGATACTTACTTACCCTGTGTTGCTGAATCTTTGTTACCGTACTGTTCCCGTGCCCCTGCAAACTATGTAGTTTCCCCACAGATGCAGTCACAGAAGAAAATAATGGTAGAGAAGGAGGCAGCTTTGGTAGCTCAGCAGGAGCAGCTTATCCAAAATGTGGAGGAATCCCGTGCTAGTGAACAACGTGTGAAGGACTCTATGCAAGTGCTGGAAGCTGAACTGTCTACTTTGCGCCTAAGCCTATGTAGCACAGAGAGTAGGGCTGAGGCACTTGCATCAGAATGTCAGCGTGCTTGCTCAGCCCGTTGGGAGGCACAGTCCCGGCTAACCAAGCTGCACTCAGTTCTACAGTACATGCTGTGTAACAGCCCTGAAGCAAAGCTGGAACATGGAGGGCAGGGAGACAACAATGTTTGGAATTCATTATCCCTCAGTACAGGTGAGTTAAAGCAAGTAGAGTAGTTGTTGTCTGTTTAGAAACACACTGACCTCTTGTGGATTGTAGTGCATAAATGCAGTAGACATGATGATTACTTTGGAAGCAATTCAGGGCAAAAGTAGTTGTTTCAAGAGACAGGGAACTTTTGTTGCTTTTTGTTTCTTTCTTTTTTTGATTTTGGACCAACTAATATGGGCCTTTGGACACATCTGTAATTTTGAAAAAGTGTCTTGGGCCCAACCAGAAACTGACTGCTATGACAGGTATCCGGTCCCAAAAATGTTAGGAGCACATTTTCTCCTTTGTGCCTATAGGTAGATGGGTGTTTCTCCCCTCCATCCCTACCCCCTGTAAAACTCTTTTTCTCTGGCTGCTTTTTCTCTTCCACTCCACAGATAAAGCAAGTGATGAGAACAATCCTACCATATATTTGCATGTGGTTTGGATAGAGGAGAAGCTGCCCTGCTAAAAAAAAAAATGGCTCACAGGGATGAGAAGCCCATTCCTGCCAAGCACTTGGTTTCTCTATGGATGTTTGGCAGGATGTGGAACCATCCTCCAGCTGTTCTTTAGCAAGGCAACTTTTTCTTACTTAGAAAGAATTGCTCCATCCACTTCCAGAGGGGGAAAATAGCTGGGTGGATGCCCTAATCTTGCCTTGCAAGATAGTGGCATTAGTTATGTGCCATGTTGTGGAATCTAGACCTAATACAGATAAGATATAGCATGATATCATTGTGCTTTACATCCTTACATCTGCCCACCCTCATCTTGTAGTAAATGTTACAAGGAAAAGAGAGCAAACCAACAGGGAGCAGATGCGGTTCCATGTTTCTCACAACATCTAGTTTTGCCTTCATTGAATATTTGGTCTCTAGATTTTTGTTGTTTCTTTCCTCTCAATGAATTTTCAGCTAGATGCTGTTACAGAAGAGCTTTATTTCTCCAGAACAGGATAAACTGATAGGACCAGCTTTGTCTCAGTCTGAGGACTTTTCCACAGAGCTGACTGTGGAGAGAATAGCAGAAGCTATTCAGAACCTGCGGAAAGATCTATGGCAAACTCGCCTAGAACGGGTAACTCTTTCCTTGTTTTTATAAACACGTCACTTTCCTATCTTGGCATCTTAGTTGCTTCCAGACTTAGTTTAAAAGAGTTATGCCATTATGGTTTTTAAGTACACAGCGGTCTCTCATTAAGCAGCAGTTGTCCAAACAAAATGGAAAGTAGTAGGGAAAGCTCAGCCACACTGTAATGCTTCATGTTTAACACTGTGTTCATAAATACCAGGAGATGTCACAGCATTGAATTTGCATTCAGCCTGGTGTACTGAGCAAACAAGTATCCAGGTTACTTAATATAATAAAAAATGCCCTGCTTGTTGTCAGTCATACCAATTTTTCTAGGTAACACAAAAGACAAAAACTTCTAGGGACTGGTATTTTTTCCCCAATAGAGGGTGGAAGGAGCTTGAAGGGAGCAATTTTTTTGACAGACAGTTGGTAAAGAAAGGAAGCATACTTGAATTGCCTTCACTCATCATTGCAAACTCTTAGCACAGAGACAGGAATCATGTGGCTTTCCAGATGAAGTTAGACTACAATATCCAGCCTTCTCACCATTGACTATGTAGGCTGGGCTGCTAGAACCTGCAGTCTACCAAACTTGTGTGACTGTATGCTCTAAAACTCTTGGGGAAAAGTGTACACAGAATTCTGTGTGGCATGTAACTTGGCGCTGAGGAGATAGATTTGTTCCCTTTTCTAAAAGGTCACTATTCCTTTATCCATTTTTACAGTGCCTCCCTGCTGGGCGTGTAAAATAAATATAATAATTCTCTATTTTTACAGTGCTCCCAACTGGGCATGTAAAATAAATAACTCTTGTTTTTCTTCCAGGATGAAGTGAGAAAGAATATGGAGAAACTGAAGCAACAGCTCATTGAAAAGGAAGCAGAAAGAGACCGGATCAGCGCCAAAGCTCAAGAGCTGCAGAAATGGTTGAACCAAAGCCAGGAAGGTAGAGAGTGTCTTCCTTTTTTTTAAAATGGTGCTTGAAAGATGCTATGGGTCTTCCAGAAAGAGAGCTTTCTGTTGTAGAAGTGGGGCGGCAGTAATGAGCCATAATAGGGTATCTACAGAAGTTGCTATATCTGATTTAGTAGGGTTTTGAGACAAAAGGATCTTCCTCTGAAAGGAGGAATAGGAGAACAGGAACAGGAGGTGCAGGAGACTGATTTATTAAAATTATATCTGTGACTATATCTTAAAAAGGACAATTTCAAAACTGAAGAAGTAAACTACAAGCCATTTTGAATCCAGTTTTTTCTATAAAGTACCACAGATGTCTTTTTTCCCCCTTTTTCCTGGTAGAAGAGCACAGTATTCAAAATGTGCTGGGGACTGAGATTTGCATTAGGATTATTTGGCCACAGGTTATGTTAAATTCCTACGAATAAGGAATTTAACATGAGCTAGAGATTGATTGATCGATTTATTAAACCAAATGACAATTGGTGGTTGTGCCTCTTTGAAGCAGAAAAACACATACAGGAGTGAAGATAGGTGCAGGAAGCAGACTGGATCCCAGCAGAAAATTAAGACTAAGTACTAGGTTAGAAAAGGAGAAAATGGGAGTTTTTAAAGGCGTAAACCAAGTCTTAGCAGGTAATGGATAGTATGATGCTTGATTACTTTTTTTTAGGCTTGAAAGATTAAACAGATGCCTAAGAGCCACCATAGGACACAGGCCATGTCTTTAATTGTGCAGGCAAAATTTTAGGAGGCCAGAAGAAGCATCTGAAAGATTTTTTTGTCCATTCATAACTGAGATCAATCAAAAGCCCAATAAAAATATGGCCTTTAACATGTTTGAGAAGGAAGCTGTATTATGGAATTATGGAATAATTTAGTCATCATGTTAAACCATAGTTAAAGCCTTAAAGATTTCTGAATTTAAAAATCACGGTTTAAAATAAGCTGGTAGACAGAATCAGAAATTGCAGTTCAAAGCAAGTTTACAAATTATTGTTTGGTATGATGTCTGACATTAGAAAGCAGTTTCTGCCATTACTGTCATCCAAGAAGCCACAATATGTAGAGAAAGTAGTGTTTTGCTGAGGCAAAACAAAAACTTCAAGCAATTTTTCTTCCTGATTTTTGTTTAGAAGCTGAAAACATGCTTTGGATTTTAAATTGTGATTGGTTCAACCCACAATCTGATGTCATGTCTAAACTGAATCAGTGGTAGAAGCATGCAACTTTCACTTGTTTTTTGAAAACTGAAAAGTAATTCTGATTCTTTCATGCTTTTTTTAAAAAAACAATTCTTTGCACTGGTTTAATTACCACCATGCATTCCTTATATTAACAGGCAGTTTATTGATAAGTTGTCTGCTATCACTCTAAAATCCTCTGTTTTACCTGGGCTGCTTTTAGAGTTTACATTATTTTTGCTTTCTTCTTAGCTTCTAGCTCACTGTAACAGATCTGAAAAAGATTCACATTACCTTTGCATTATAAGGGAAAAAATAGCTGCCTGATTTTTCCTCCTCTATTCCTTCTTACCTACTCCATTTCAGACAAAAATATAGCAGAAGGCAAACGAAGCTCATTGGAGTCTGCTTTGAAGGCAGAAGTCATTGCTTTCAAAGAAGAGAATGTGACTTTGCGTGGGAAGTTGATCACTTTGGAGAAAACACTGGAGAGCACAGAGAAGCAAAGAAAGGATGTAATGGTGAGACTGGTAGATAATTTACAGAAGTTTACTAACGTTAATTTGAATAGGTCCTTGTGATTATCTGAGGGGGAGCAGTGCTATCTCAATTAGTATATCAGATCTCTAATCAGAAATCGAGAATTAATGTTTCCTACAATGAAGTTCAGGGTGCGTGAATACAGCCTTCATGTTTTCATTATAGTCTGCCTTTCTCCTGAAACTGAGATTATTCAAGGTGGCTCACAACACAGTTAACTTTAAAAGTACAGATAAATACAATGTTGTAATATTACAACACAGTAAAAGAGGTTATAATAATATCACAATTGAATTAAAAATTCAAAAACTCATAAGTGAAAAACCCTTTCTCAGACACCAATCAGTTCCCACAGGTCTACATGAATAAACAGTCCTTGTCTCCCAGCAGAAGAACAAGGATTTACCTGTTGTTACCTGTTATATCCTTTCCCCTCAGAGCTGCTCATTTAGTTTTTTCCAGAGCTATGTTCTTTCTTGCCACAGCATCTTCTTCCGGTGTTTACATGTAGTACCTGGTTTCCACAGCTCATTGTAGACCTTGTATCTCATTGAATAAAACTGCTTGCTCCATTTATTTATATGTTCAGAGTTAAAGATTCTCTTCATAATGTAGAAATAATGACTACCCTCCAGTGTAGATTTCAGAAGTTATGATCAGAGCATATTATCTGTCTTTGGAAGTGAAACAATTTCAACAGAAACCTTAGTTAAGAGTAGTGACCAGTCTGTTTTTGTAGAAAGCTTCTATCTACCATATAAAAGTCAAAGTTCGTGAGTTTGTCTGTGTCAGGTCAAGGCCTCATATGATTGGCTGCCTACGAAGGTTCTGTGGAATCCTGGGATTTGCAGTTCAGGGAGGGGCCTTTAGAATTCTCAGCCAGAGAGCTCTTGGGACTCAGTCAACTGTGCGTGTCTTGAATAGGCCAGTTGCTGTGGAGATGAGGCCTAGCAACAAGGAGGTGGGCAGTGTATTCCCTCAGGAACCCAACCTCTATATGTTAATAACTCTGAATACAAATTAGATTGGGAAATATGAGGAAAGGTTACAGATACTGGACAAGACAGTTTGGGGAATTAGAGACGCAGGATCTCAAATCTTTCTAACGAGTGTTACCTGTGAGAAAATAGAATCCTGGGCAATGCCAGGTATATACACTAGTTTGAAATATTTCTGTTTCCTGTTCATATGTAGTCATCAAATAGTCAACAAGGAAAAAGTTAAGATGATTCACTGAACATGAAGAGGTGCTTAGAAAGCATGCCTGAAGAGAACAAAAAGTTCTGCATGCAACAACTACTGCGTCTGTTTATTTACATAATTACTTTTGTCTTGCAGAATGAACGAGATGCTCTACAAATGGCTAAGGATAAGCTGGGATGGGAGCTGAACCTTCTTCGAGAATCTGTCAGAGCCTCTGAGATTCAAATAAATGCTATGGAAAAGATGAATCAGTCTCTGGAGCAAGAGCTTCAGACAACGCTCTCAACTCTCAAAATTAAACATGAGGAATTAGAATCTCAGCAGAAGAAACTTACAACTTTGCAGCAAGAAGCAGGAGTAGGAAGAGCTTTGCAAGAAGATTTAGATAATCTAACTGTTACTCTAGAAAAGAAAGAAGAAGAAATAAAATCGCAGCTACAACAGATTAGGGATCTGGAGCAGCACAGAGAAGTGCAAAAAGCTTCTATAGAGCATCTCACCAAAGACCTAAAAAAGAGAACTCAAGAAACGGAATGTCAAAAAACCCAGGTTGAAGAACTGAGAAAGCAGAATAAAATGCAAAAGGATGACCTAGAGAGACTGAATCTAGAATTGGAAGAGTCACTCCAAACTATGAAATCTCAACAGGAAAAGATCCAAAAACTGGAAGAGTTGACACAAACTCAAAGAACTGTATTGGAAAGCCTGACTCTCAATCTAGAAGCAAAAATAAAGGAAACTAAAATCAAGGAGGAAAAAATCCAGATTCTGGAAAAGAATGAATCCTCTCAGATTGGGAGTTTGCTGAAAGAACTTGGTGACTTGAAAATGCAGTTGACTGAAAAAGACTGGGAACTTGCTTCTCAAAAGCAGCTGCTTCAAGAACAGGAAGAAAAGGGGAAAAAACAAGAAAAGAGTCTTCATACGAGCTTAGAGCACATGAAGGCCATTCTAAGAGACAAAGAAAGAGAGGTAGCATTCCAAGGGGAACAGATAGCAAGTTTCCATCAACGTGAAGCTCAGAGGGAGAAACATCTCTGTGACCTTCATGAGAAAGTGAAACAGTTGGCATTCACTGTGGCCCAGAGAGATGAAGAACTTGAGTCACAAAAGCAGCAAATAAGAGAGATGGAAGGAGAAATGGAAACAGAACTAAAGACTCTTCGTGAACTTACAGCAAAGACACAGTTATCACTGCAGGAGAAAAATACAGAAATTGAGTTTCAAAGAAAACATGAAGAAGAAGTGGAAAGGCAGATAAGAATTCTACTTGGAGATGTACAGATTGGCACAGCAGTCCTAGAGGGGAGAGATAGCAGTGTAGAGTTTCAGAAGGATCAAAATGAGCAGCTCAGAAAACAAAGAGAAACAGCTCTTAGTCTGCTGGAACAACTCAGAGTGCTGCTAATAGGGAAAGAACAAGAAATAAAGTCTTTGAAAAAGCAACAAGAAGAATACAGAGAAGAAAAAGAGAGAATAGTTAGGGAAATGCAGACAAATCTTCAACAAGCTTTGAGAAATAAAGAAGCACAGTTGCAGTCCTTAAAGGAGGAGAATCTCCAACTTTACCAACAAGAGGAAAAAGCAGTAGCACGGACAAAAACTGTCATGGAGAATCTGGAGTTCACCACAGCTTCACTTCATGACAGAGAAAAGGAGGTACAATCCTTACAAGAACATATCAAGGAACTCTCAAAGCAAAAAGAAGTAGAACAAAATAGGGCTGCAAGCTTACTGCATGATCTGGATAGCATTAAGCAATTAATGACAGAGAAAGAAAACAAATTACTCAGGCAAGCAGAGCAAATTAGCACATACCAATTTAAACTGGAAGCCACACTGGCAGAATTGCAGGCATGCCAGAATCGAGCAAGTGAACTGGCATTATTAGTTAAGCAGAAAGAACAAGAAAATGAGAGAAATTTCCAAAAGTTTGACCACAAACAGGAGCAGGTAAAAGAGAATGATAAGCCCTCTAGGGAAAAAGAGGAGTATCTGGAGGAAAAGCAGGAGGAAAAGGAAAAAGAAATGAAAGTTCAAAATGAACAGGAGCAAATACAAGATGAAATTAAGAAGCTTGAGGAGAACGTACAACAGCTTGAACATCTGTTAAGAAAAAAAGAGGATGAGGTTGAATGGCAGAGAGGGGAAGCTGAGAAGCTGAAAGAGAGAGTCAAAAGTAAAGAGAAGGAATTGCTAATCTGTAGTGAGCAGCTTAAGGAAATCATTTCTGCTCTGAGTTTGCAAGACAGTGAAGACAACTTACAGGGTCATATCCAAAAACTTTGTATGTGGAAAGCATCGGAGACAGCCAGGATCAAGGCTTTTCAGGAGAAAGACCAGTGGTTGAAATGGCAAAAGGAGAAAATTCAACAATTGGAAGATGAAAAAAAAGTAAACAAACAGGAATTGGATTGTGTGACAGCTATTCTCAAAAAGACAGAGAGTGGAGAGATAGAATGGAGAGAAAAAGCGCAGAAGTTGGGGCTATCCCTTGCCCAAAGTGAAGAAGCCCTTAGGGTCCTGAGGGAAGAAATGACAATCATGCAAAGCATGATTTCAGAAAGGGACAGGGACAGGCATAATCTACAGGTAAACACTTGGTGCCTCTTATTTTACAAAGCCTTTAAGTTGTTGTTATAGAAAAAAAAACAATTGCAAAGTGAGAATATGGGTCAGGATGCTTTATACATATATATAGGTACCCATTGTGCAAATATATACCAGCTCAGTTACATTGGCTGCCACAGTTGTGCAACTGGTGCCATGATCTTGAGCTTACCCATTATGCTATAATCAAAAGTGATGGAGAGGGCTGAGGACGTTTACAAAATGATTAGCTATCGTAGGGGCCAGTCTTACGCATCCTTTGAGAGACTGGACCTGCTTGTGCAGCAATCCTTACATTAGTGTAGTGCCTTAACAAGATTCTGATGTATATGTCATGGTGATTATATTTGTTTGTTTGTTCACTTCAGAAACACACGTTGTCTGCTGTAGACTGGTTTAAAATGTAATATAATTGGATTCTGGGATCTGAATAATAAATGAAGTAGGAGAGGAATTAAAAACACCCAAAGAGACTGTGTGTTTACTATGCTCAAAGAGACATCCTCCTTTTCATACCCTTCATATGTGCATAAAACTCTCTAGGAGAATAAGAATAACCCCTTTATTTGCAGTCTTAGATAAGTAGCACCCTCTTTGTAGATTTCGCTTCCTGGGGAGGCAGTTCACCCTCACCTTTGGGGAACTTGCAATCTATGGCACCTTATTGCCTCAAGGTTCTGCATATGTTGTGCTGTGTTGTTAGTTTCAGTTTATGATCAATATTTAATTATGTATACATGATGTCTTTTTTGCTATGTTGTATATTAGCTAAGGCTCCCTTAGCAGGAAAAGCAGTATGTAATTTTTTTAAAAAAATAGCAGATATTTAAGTGAATGCCTAATACTGTTTGCTGTTTCACAGGAACAGTTGGATACAGCTTTGAGAACTCTGGAAGAAGAAAGAAGTACTATAAAAGCCCTAGTAGGAGATGTGGGTCAGTTAATCAAAGAAAAGCACATGCCAGAGATATTGCATAAAGAGGGAGAGGAGGTAAGATGAAAGATGAGTAGGACACTAGAATACTTAATAGCTTGGGCATCTGTGGGACAGCAGGGGACTCTTTGACCTTGTTTTCCAAATTACATGTTTGTCTTCAGGAGCAAATTGTCTTTTTCTAAAACCAGGAGGGCTTCTGTAGAAAAAGAAAGAACAGTTCATTACCTGTGGTTCAAAGCCATTAGAACACTTTATTTCTGGCCATAGAAAACCACGTTTTCCCGGGAGAACACAATTCCTGCTTCCTGCAGAGCTTTCCAAACTTTTCATGTTGGTGACACACTTTTTAGACATGCATCATTTTGCGACACAGTAATTCAGTAATTAATTCAGTAAGTGGAGGCAGCTCCTCCACCCAAGCCTGCCACTGCCATCCTTGCCGAGTTCTTCCTTGGCCCAGAGTGGCTGTGGTGGCAGTGGGAGAGGCAGATCCTCCATCTGAGCCTGGCATGCTGCTGTCCTTGCTGGGGTCTTCCTTGCTGGGGGGGGGGGCGGCGGCAGCAGGAGAGGCAGCCCTTCCACATGAGCCTGGCCTGCCGCTGCCCTTGCGGGAGTCTTCCTTAGCCCAGGGCAGCGGTGGCAATGGCAGAGGCAGCTCCTCCACCTGGGCCTGGCCCACCGCAGTGGTGGGAGAGGCAGCCCCTCCACCCATTACATTCATGCAACACATGTACACACTGCAGCCGACACACTAATGTGTCATGACACACAGTTTGGAAAGCTCTGCTCTAAGGGGTGATTGGGGATCCTCAATTTACTTCTCTATTATCAGGCCTTCCTCTTGAACAGGTGACCCAAGTCATATATGATAGTGACTCTTTAGTTTGGATCAATATGGAAGGTGGCAATATATAAACCCACTCATTAAGCTCACCACTTCTTCTCCCAGAAAGGATAAACACCCATAAAATCCACAATGGCATGGTAAAAGTGATCTATCAAAACTGGAACTGTTGGAAGGAAACATCAGCCTCCCTGCTTTATCACTTTGCATACCAGTGATTCTTCTCTATGCAGGAAGCTAGTAATAGCTACAAACACTGGAAAAATCTAGGCCTCCACTATATGCAGGAGTTGTTCAATCAAGGGTCCCCCACAGTGCTTTGTTTGTGTTTGTCTAGCATCCTATCTAGTGACAACTCATTGTGCCTCCAGAAGTTACAAAGTCTGTCTTTTATCAAAAGCATGTTGTGTACTGAAGGCCCACTAAGGCAACCTACTTCCTTTGAGAAACTGTATATGCTCCTGGTTTCTGTTACAAAGGGACAGGCGTCAGCTGTATAAAAATGCTTACTTAATGTAAAATATGCCCCAGTTGTGGGCCTCAAATTACTATGGGAATCTGATTTTGGGATTATAATTCCAGACTCTGAATGAACTGAATAGGGGTTCCTGCATGGTGGGAGGTTGGACTGGATGGCCCCTGTGGTTTCTTCCAACTCTATGATTCTATGACTGTATGGCTCTGTGCAGCACGGTCAAGATTCCCTTTCAAATCAGTCTCAGCCCAAATTAAGGAAGCAGCCATCAAATTATCCATAGATGGCACTGCTCACTTTTAAAACTTCACAAAACGTATCTTAGTGCTTCTACTACTTGTTTGAGAAACTGTGGTGCTCACAGCTCTCTATTACATCTCTGGCTTGACTGTCCAAAAATAACTTCTTTCTGGGCAGAAATACTTAAGGAGATAGAAAGCATTATCAATCAGCAGGTCAAAAACAGTGGTCCTTTGTTGATTCTTTTTCTGTTCTTAGATAATAAAACAAGCCACTGAAGCAGAAAAACCTATTTTGTATATTATTAATGGGAACCAGGCTTGAAACTGTCAAATGCTGGAAGACACTTGCAAATTTCAACATTAGAATATGGTTTAATCACGTCTTGACAGTGCTTTATATGAAAAACTGTCATAATGAACTAAGAATAACAGATGGACCAGATAAGAAGTACTGTTTTATGGAGATGTGGCTTATTTCTTTGGGCTACACAAAGGCCAAGGTACACGGCTTATGGCCTAAAACCATTTGTGACAGGTCATTTATTCTTCCTCAGTTTGGTGCAGTAGTTCCAAACCAAGAAGGCATCCTGTCAATACCACTTTGTCTGACTCCACCATTTTATCACAGCTTTTGTGTAACAGGGCTAGAGTTTTAATCATTCCTCAAAACCAAACGGTTTAAGGTAGCATTTTCTCTTAATTATAGTGACTTTAGATAACTCAGGTTGATTCTGCATGTATAAAACAAACCAACATTTATTATAGTAACAGTGGAAATAAAATATTTTGTTAGAGTTCAGTTGTATGATAATGATGATACATTAACAGTTGTTTATTTTTATTATTATTAATAATAATATATATAATAATGATATTGTTATAATTATAATAATAATACATATTATTATTATTATCCTTATTTCTACCCTGTTTTTCTCCTCGAGAGGACTCAAAGTGGTTTACAAAGCTTAAAAGAGAACATAGTTAAAACTATAGTATACAAAAGTTAAAACACGCATTAAATGACACTAGTGATTAAAGCAATATTAAAATCCATATTAAAAACAACATACAAATGACAATTAAAATAACTTCTGACAGACTTTTGGTCATTTAGTTCCTGCTTCAGACACCAATTCCCTATGTCTTTTCCTCAGCTGATAATCACACCCAAGAGCACCCTTTCTCTAGCTAGTTCTTACTGAAGGCTCAAAACGTAGAGAGAAACTGTGCTCATATAAAATTCCTCTCATCCCTAAGTCCCTCCTATGCACACCACTGGGTTGGGTTTCATCTATGAGGTGCTGTTCCTGTTGCCTAGCAACCAGTCATCATGTTGCTCTGGCATGACAAATAGCTAAGCCACAAAACAACTTCATCACACCATTCTAAGGTACCAGGACCGCTATAAGTGACATACAGATGTATTGCTTTAACTAGGAGTGCATACTTCATCTAGGAAAGCAACCAGATTACTGTCAGACCGACATCACAGCCTACAACAAATCAAACCAAGCTGCCTTTTCTACTGAACCCACCATACTTCTGGATCCATTGTTTCTTGTTATTGTTTGTTATTTTAATTTTTACTTTCTTCTTGTTTTAATTTATATTAAACCACATTCTGTCTTTCTGCTGTAACATGAGTCTTGTATCTAAATATCTCGTCAATAAAGGTATGTGGGGGGGGAAGAAACCTATGGTTCAGAGCAAACATTGTATTTTGTGTTGTTATCTATGCTACTTGTTTCCTCACCTTTATGATACCTGCTTGTTCTGCACCATTTTCTGTATCATGCAGGCTATGAGAAAAGAGGGAGAGCTGTCATGGGTGGCTGAAAGGAAACTCTTGTGCAGGCGTCTACAACTTCTGCAGCAAGCTGTTGCTAAGCTGGAAAATGATAATCATGTTCTAGAGCAGCGCAATACCCAGCTTAGAGAGGCACTAGAACAGGTGAGTTTCACTGTAAGGGGAAAATAAATAAATATCAGCATGAATCTTCTGTGCATCTTTCCCCATTCCTTGGTGTGGCATGTTCAAACTTGTTTTGACTTGTTCCATATCCTTATAGATAGAGTAACAGTATCTGTTCTCTCATTCTACGAGTCAACACATGTCATGCCTTACTGATTTCATGGGCTGATCCTTTCTTCCTTTTCTTACATACTCTGTGCTTTCAGGGAGTAGTTTCCAAAATAGTAGTGCCCTAAGAAATCTTGTCTGCTCAGCTTCAGTACTTGAAGGGTCCATTTTCACAACTAGCAGAATTCTTTTGTGTGTGCATGTGTTCAAGTTGCCTGTTGTTTTACGCTGACCCCATGAATTTCGTATGGTTTTCTTAGGTAAGGAATACTCATAGGTGGTTTTGCCAGTTCCTTCCTCTGAAATATAGCCTACAGCACCTGGTGTTCATTAGTGGGTTCCCATCCAAGTACTAACCAGAACTGACCCTGCTTAGCTTCCAGGTGCTGCTTCACTACCTCCACATGGCCATTTATTGGACAGTGGACAGCTGATGAGGAAAGCAGAGGAGAAACATCTAACTATTTGCCCGTAGCTGGATATAAAGCAGTTAGGTCATCCTTTGTAAAGGGATACATATAGGCCTTTGTCTGCACACATAAGAAATAGTGTCCATTATGCATGCATTTCTGGCATAATTTTCAAGACAACTTAAACCTCATGCACCCAGACAAGATATTTTAGCATCACTGAGACAAGTTTTGTTGCAGAGTCCACAAAGAACTAGAGCTACCATCTATGACATCTTTGACATTGCCACTTGAACAGCTGTAAATAATTCTTCACATTTCATTTATTTGGTTTATATCCTGCCTTTCTTCTATAATGAGACTCAAGATGCCTTAACATATAGGTTAAAACAATATGAGGAGCAAAAGTTTAAAGATCATTAAATAATTAATCCAGTTAAAACATTATGTATGTGTGCCTTCAAGGTGGCTATCAACTTATGGCAGCCCCCTGAATTTCATAGGGTTTTCTTAGGCAAGGAATACTCAGAGATGGTTTGCCATTTCTTTCCTCGAGGATGTAGCCTACAGCACTTACTATTTGTTGGCAGTTTCACATCCAAGGACTAAACAGGGCTGACACTGCTTAGCTTCCACCATCAGACAGGATCTGGTACCTTCTGACTGTTTTTGTCCAGAATGATTCATTGTCTGACCTCTTACTGTCCTCTCTCCTCTTCTATTTACTGCAGGTAGAGCGTGAACGGAGGAGACTGAAAAGGAGCCATGGAGATGTGTCTCTGAACTTTGGACTCTCCCAGATTAATGCTGGCCCAGTGAAGATTCCATCCTTTGCAAAGGTCTGAACACCTGCATATTCCAAAATCAGAAATTCCACTTAAAGCCTATCTTTCTTGTATACATTTATTTTTTTAAGGTATTAGCACACTGGTGTTGTTGTTGTGTGGCTTCAAGTCATTTCTGATATATGGCGAACCTAAGGTGACCCTATTACAGCGTTTTCTTGGCAGAATTTGTTCGGAAAGCAAAGATTATGACCTGTCCAAGGTCACCAGGTGGGTTTCTGTGGCTGAGCAGGGATTTGAACCTTGGTATCCCAGTGTCATATTCCAACACACAAACACACTATTGGCTGTATACCAATAGTATTCAATTATATTTCAATGGTGATCTGACTCTGTGATCAGTCTGTGATCATCACACTGATAGCAGTCAATTGTATTTCAGTGGTGATCACAGATTGTTTATTTAGGTCATACTTGAATAAATGGGAAGAGGATTCAAGTTGTAGAAATGCTTTGCTCTTCCTATCTAGTGTGCTTCTTGAAAGTAATCTGGTGAATGAATCTTGTCCTCTCCCACTCTCTCTAGGAAGAAACTCAGGTTCTCCATAAAGAACTGGAAGAGTTACATAAACAAGTGAGTAGTTCACATCTGGAATAGAGTGAAGATTTTACTGAGATCTACTTCTCCACTTCTGAAGAGTTGTATCTCTATACTGCCTAAGCCCCTAGAGAGGGTTGATGAGGCATTTTTACCATTAGTATCATCCAGGATGCCTTATCTCACAGTCTGCAAGTTTGAGCGTATATACCTAAAAGTGGGTAGCTGGGACAGAATAAAGATTCTGTTGGTATACCGCCCACCCAGCTGCACAACGGTCTTCCTTTCTGAGCTAGCTGGGGTGGTCTCAGGGTTGGTGTTGCAGTCTCCACAGCTAATAGTACTGAGGGACTTCAATAGCCATGCTGAGACTGCTCTGTCAGGAGTGGCTCAGGACTTCATGGCCTCCATGACAACTGTGGGGTTGTCCCAAGTGGTGTCTGGCCCTACCCATGCTGCTGGGCATGCTGTAGACCTCGAACTCTCTGTAGTTCCATTATCGTTACCTGCTCAGGTTCAAAGGCCCCTCTCTAAACTGCAAACCCCAGGATTCCATAGGATTTTGAAAGTGGAATAATAGCACTATAACAGCCTAGTGCAGAAATGGCCTCACTGGGACTCTGAACCTCTGCAGGGGTGAGGGACCGATTAGGATGGTCTGCCCCAGGAGGCTGATAGATCAGGCCAGATTCCTGATGGCTCTTGGGGATTTTCCTGTCACCTTGACAGGTGATTCTGTTAAAGCTCTGGCTGGCCTCTGTAAGAGGGAAATGGCCAGGGTGGTGGACACAATTGCTCCTAACTGTCCCCTGTCACAGAGTGGAGCCAGACTAGCCCCTTGGTTTTCCAGGGAATTGGCAGTGATGAAGCAAATGAGACAGAGACTAGAGCTATGTTGGTGGAAGACTCAAAGCGAGTCTGATCAAACATTTGTTAGAGCCTGTTTGAAGGCCTAGTCCATGGAAGTGCAGGCAGCAAAGAAATCACTTTTTGCTGCCACCATTGCATCTGGAAGGAGCTGTCCAGCAGAGCTGTTTCAAGCAATCAGAGGTCTGTTACACACTGGTCCTCAAGTAGAAAATGGAGACCACTGGACAGCCTCCTGTGAAGAATTTACACAGCACTTTGTAGATAAAGTCGCTCAGATCTGTTCAGATTTGGATGCTGTAGCTGGTACAGTTCCAGTGGATATAACTTTGGCTTCTGCTTGTCCAGATACTTTTCAATTTGTGTTGCCTGAGGATGTGGACAGGATCCTTGGAGAGGGGGAGCCACTACATGTATACTAGACCCTTGCCCTTCTTGGCTTATCAAACAGGCCAGAGGGGGGCTGGCTGAGTGGATAAATGGCGTAGTCAGTGCCTCTTTACAACAAGGCTGTATTCCAAATTGCCAGAAGCAGGCAGTTGTGAGGCTCTTGTTGAAAAAGCTATCTCTGCATCCTTCTGTAATGTTAACTATCAGCGAGTGTCTAACCTACCATTTCTGGGCAAGATATTGGAATGTGTGGTGGCCTTCCAACTCCAGGAGTTTCTGGATGAAACAGATTATCTTGATCTCTTTCAGTCTGGTTTCAGGCCTGGCTATGGGACTGACACAGCGTTAAGTCACCTTGGTGGATGGCCTACGCATGGAACTGGGTAGAAGGACTGTGTCCCTGTTGGTTCCGCTTGACCTCTCAGTGGCTTTTGATAGCATCAACCATGGTATCCTTCTGACCCACCTTGCTGCGATAGTTTCTACCTGGAGGGCAAACCCAGAAGGTGGTGCTGAGGGACCCCACAGGCCAACAGCCAGGGGCTGAACAGGTGCCCCCTAAAAGGTGGTGCTGAGGGGCACCTGTTCAGCCCCTGGCTGTTGACTTGTGGGGTCCCTCAGGGTTTGGTTTTGTCCCCCTTGCTATTTAATATATACATGACACCACTGGGAGACATCCTCTGGAGTTCTCGGGTTCTGTGTCACCAGTATCCTGATGACACCCAACTCTACCTCATCTTTCCATCTGATTCCAAAGAAACTGTCTTGGTACTGAACCAATGTCTGTTGTCAGTAATGGGTTGGATGCGGGCAGACAAATTGAAACTTAATCCAGACAAGACAAAGGTACTCCTGGTCAGTCAAAAGGCAAATCAGGGAATAGGGATTCAGCCTGTGGTAGATGAGGTTCAACTATCCCTGAATATACAGCTTCGCAGTTTGGATGTATTCCTGGACTCAACTTTGAACCTGGACACCCTGGTTGCTGCAGTGGCAAGGAGTCCTTTTGCACATTTAAGGTTTATGTGCTAACTATGCCTGTTCCTTGAGATGTCAGATCTGTCCACAGTAGTACATGCCTTAGTTACATCTCATTTGGGTTACTGTAACATTTGGATTACTGCCTTTAAAGAGTGTTCAGAAACTTCAGCTGATTCAAAGAGCTGCAACCAGATTGTGAACTGGGGCTGGTTATAGAGACCATACCATGCCCCTATTAAAACAACTCCACAGACTGCCAGTTTGTTTCCGGGCAAAATTCAGAATGCTGGTTATAACCTATATGGCTCAGGTCCAGGCTACTTGACAGACTGTATCTCTCTGTATGAACTTGCACAGGCTCTTAAGGTCATCAGGAGAGGCCTTTCTCTCAGTCCCACCACTGTTGCAAGCATGGTTAGTACGGATGCAAGAGAGTCTCTTCTTAGTCGCTGCCCGTGGACTCTGGAACCCCCTCCTTGTTGTTCATTCTGGAATAAAAATACCTTTGTATTCAGGCAGGCCTTTTAATACAGAAAATTTTTAAGGGGGTGCTGTATTGCTTCTTTTAATCTCTCTTTAGCTATTCTAATTCTTTTACAGTTTAATTCTGTTATAATATATACTATTTATATGTTTTTAAATTGTATGGTTTTAATATGTAAGCCGATTTGAGGCCCAGTGTTTGGCAGAAAGCGGGATACAGATGAGGATGAGGATTCCTTGCTGAGAATCTTAGATATGCTGCTCCTTGATGTTATTTTTTCATCTTTTTAGGTTTATGTTCTACAAAAGCAGCTGTCCCTAGAAAGGAGGCAGAAGAAAGATTATATTGACTCCTGTGCCAGAACAAACCAGGAGCTTTCAGGCTTGCATCAAGAACTCTCAGATTCTTTAGCGGCTGTGGCTAGGGAGCCTGAGGCTCCTGTTCTGGAACTGGAGACCCGCAAGCTTGATGAATCCCTGAACCAAAGTTTGGCACTGGCAGCAGGGAGTTGGGATAGCCTGTTAGCTGGAAAATCCCTCATAAGCTCCGCACACAAAAGAATGCAGCAAAAGGACTCAAGGTAACATGGAGGAGGTGGTAACAGGCATGAGCCAGAAGTTCAGCAAAATCTGTTAGGTCCCCATATCTGAAGCTGACAGAAGATCTTGAAAGCTCCTTTGGTTTGCCTAAATTTTAACCCATATTCAACCACAGATATGAAAATTTAACTGGAGCCTTCTTTTCACTCAGCTGACATTTGACTTCCTGGACCCATCCTGCCATCTTGATGATGTAATTCCTCACTATTTGGAACGAGCAAAGATCATGTGAATACAGTCTGTGAAATAACTGGCTGGTACACAGTATATTCACTGGTTGATAATATGTAAAGTGAAGATATTGTTACAAAATGAAACGCTAAGCCAGGACATAACAATGAAAAAGAACTATGTATAACTATGGAACTTCTGATGGGAAGGTCCAGAATTAATTATAGAACTGGATCTCGCGAGTGGCTGAAGTCAGTGAAAATATTTCAGGCCTGATTTTTCAGGACAGAAGTGGACAGAAAGAAGTTGTCCAAACCAAAGAGTATTAATTTTGGATGAATTAATTTTTTATGAGATTTTAGTTTAAGAATTAATGCCTTGACCTGTTCTAAACTGCTGCATAGCAATTTAATGTAAAAAATGGTTATTTTTATAATATTTTTGTACTAAAGAGTTTCCTTAATATTTATAATAAATATATTCATGTTATCTTTTCTCCTTTTTCCCTTTCTGCTTAAACATTCTCCTGTATTACAGACTACCATTTCTCTAGATCTTCTCCCCATCTACATTTGCATTTCACCATCTGTATTATTGACATCTGAATTAATTAGGAAAATTGTTTATTCTGTTTATTCTAACCTTGCTGTATAAAGTAAGGGTGGAAATCGTGCAGCCTTCCAAAAATCTATGGACTAGAGTTCCCAACATTAATTGGCACTGGCAAAGGGCACTTGGGGGTGCACTCCAATAGCATATAGAGGCTGCATGATTCCTACCATTGTAGAAGAGTTTGATCACACAAATAAAGGATATACCTACACACCAAAGTGTGTCTCCTTCTCTGTGACAGATTTTCTCACAGAGCCTAATGGTTACTGTATCAGCATCTATCTTCCATCAGTGGCAAGATGGGTATCCTTTCGCTGTCCATAAGCAGGGCCCCTGTTGTTCTCAGCAGTAAAAGCTAAAAGGAACATAGAAGGACCGTTTGTTGCTACTATCACAGTTATCTAGATTTTAAAGATCATCCAAGATAACGGTTATCAAAGAAAGTCACTCAACAGTCTTCTTATATAAAAGAATATTTGACAAATTGTCCAATATCATGCAAGTTACACATATTTACTAATATTTACTGTCTAATCTGAACTGGCAGTTTAGGGGAAAATAACGAAAGGGAATGGTGAACAAGCCCTGCATATACAAATGTATATATTTTTAGTATTTGTGCTATGTAGCAAGACTGCTCTCTAGACAAATCTAATTTCTAGAGGTTGCTGAAGCCTCACACATTAACACTATCCAAACTCCAGTCCTGACAATTAGAAGCTTACATATACCCGGGTGTGCTTGTGTGTGTGTGTATTTTTTAATTGTCAGGGCTGGAGTTTGGATAGTGTTAATATATACTAGTGCGACATGTTTTAACTTGTTTTCAAATGGGTCTTCCAAGGAGGATTGAAAAGAAATGAAGCAAAACAACAATACGGGACTTGTTATATCTTCCAGACAAGCAGCCATGTCTTCTGGCCAGGTTGTTTGTTTTAAAATTTTTACAGAGTATGACTATGTAAGGTGGGTATTTTAAAGAACTCTTCACCAAATCCTGTTTCTTGTTCAAAAATCTAGTATGTTGTGCCAGTGTTGCTTAGTATGTTGATACAGGGCTGTATTGTAATGTTCTTGTATATTTATCACCTCTCTGGTTTGCACAAATTAACAAGTTAATTGTAGTACAGGATTGTCATAAAGGCAGCCTCTGCAGAATAAGGATCAGAAGTATGCCAGGAGTCACAGGATTCCCACAAACTACCTCACCCACTTGGAAGTTACAAATATTTTTCACATGTTTCAGAGATGGATCTGTGAGACACACTGATTCAGATAGAATCATTTGAAATAACTAAAGCCATTTCCGCACTAGATTGTTATAGCGCTATGATTCCACTTTCAACATCCTATGGAATCCTGGGGTTTGCAGTTCCGGGAGGGGCCTGCCGGCCCCTCCCGGAACTGCAAACCCCAGGATTCCATAGGATGTTGAAAGTGGAATCATAGCGCTACAACTGTCGAGTGTGGAAATGGCGTGGCACTACTAAGTCTAATTTCTTTTTCCAGTCACCCATCTTTCCTATCACGTTCTTATGCTGCTCTTTGGAGCCCTCCGTGGTATGCAGAATATAGGCAGGCACGCTAAAAAAAATCTAAAAACTGAAAAGAAACATGGTTTAAAGCAGGCATGGAAACACGTGCTGAGGCTGCTCGCCCTTGCCCGGCCACAACCGTTCCGCAACCCTGAATTCCTTTATTTTTCTTACACGTGGCCCTTCGCAGAAAGAGACACCCCCCCCCGCCATGCGAATAAGGGCCCACGACCTAGCTGGTAGTGGGCGGGGCTAGGACCGGAAGTCGGCTGCTGCTTCCGGGTGGGCGGGGAGGATGGCGGTCATGGAGTCGCTCTGGAGGCTGAAGCGGTTCGACGCCTACCCCAAAACGCTGGAAGACTTTCGGGTCAAGACCTGCGGCGGGGCGCTGGGTGAGCGGTGGGTCTGTCGCGCCGGGAGACGGGAGGGGGCCGGGGCGGCTCGACGTGGTCCGAGGGAAGCCCCTGCCGGCTTAAAAACCCTTACCCTGGACTGTTGTCCTGCCCGCACGCAAGCGCGTGTGCGGATCGGTCCGTCCACCCTGTTTCGAATGTGTTCAGGGTGTAGTTTTAATGCGGGCGTTGCCGTATTGGAGAATAGGCGTGGTTGGCACGTTCCTAGACCGAAGCTTGCTTTTTCATCCCTGCTGAAATCTCTCTCCTCCTTGAGGTGATGCTTTCATTCGCTCTGTGGTGTTGTTGTTGTTGTTGATTTAATCTGGTTTAGTTTTTTCGCCCATTTTCGCAGCGGCTCCGAGCACCCACACGGAGAAACATGTATCTGTGGGGTTGAACCAGCTCTGGGAGAAAGCTGAAACTTTGGAAGCAGAGTTTCTTATTAGCCCAGTCTGTGTGGCAGAACCTGTGTGTGAGGCTTTGGTATTGCACAAAACTCTGCATGATTTGGCGGCGTGGGAGGAAAGCAGATTCTCAAGTGCACAGAAGTGCCTTTAAGTCAAACCTAGAAAGCCTGGTTTAAGAAGTTTTTAATGTTTAAGCAGAAAAAATATATATTCAGTAGCGTTCCAACTTTTTTCCCTGCATACATCTGTCTGCCAAAGCTGCAGTCATCTGCAGGCTTACTGGAGAGTAAAACCCATCTAATGTATAGACGTCAAAGTCTGTCTGTCTGTCTGGGCCAGGTGAAGACCGGATAGGATTGGCCGCCTGAGAAGATTCCATGGAATCCTGGGGTTTGCAGTTTAGGGAGGGGGCTTTAGAATTCTCAGCCAGAGAGATCTTGGGCCTCAGTCAGCTGTGTCTGTGTGGAATAGGCCGGTTGCTATGGAGACGAGGCCTAGCAGCAAGAAGAAGGGCAGTGTATCCCCTCAGGAGCCCGACCTCTGGATGTTTATAACTGAATCTAGATTGGTTTGGGGAATATGGGGAAAAGTGAAAGGTACTGGAGAAGACAGTTTGGGGAATTAGAAATGCAGGATCTCAAAGCTTTCTAACAAGTATTACCTATGAGAAAATAAAATTCCAGGCAACGCCAGGTGTATACGCTAGTTAACTATATGTTTCAATAAAGATTCACAAGGTTGCTCTGTAACAGTATGCAAGTTTGGCTTCTATACCTTTTTATAAGTGCTTTTTTTCCAAGCGCATAATAACAGTAGACTAAAACTTTTAGAATTTAAATTATAAGTAAACATGGAGAAGTTTTATACTTACTTAACATATGTAAGCATTTCCCTTATGCAGAAGGTTTTATTCATGTGGGGTATTGCTACCACAGTATTACAGTTACCATATATGTAGTGTGTGTGTGTGTGTGTGTGTGTGTGTGTGTGAGAGAGAGAGAGAGAGAAAGAAAATTGCTAATCTAAAACAATGTGGCTTGGGTATTATTCTATTGAGCTGCTTAACCTAGTACTTTATATTTTAATAGCAACCAGCTCAAAGATTAGATACAGCAGCTGTTTCCTGTTGTTAATTTCCAGTCTCTAGATTGTTTTGAAGTTTAAATTTTTATCTACTGAGATTAATGGAGGTATTTAATTATTTCCTATAATTTATATTTAGAGAGAACAAGACATATGAGAAAGAAGAAGATTATTTTGCTTAATTTATTCATACCTCTTTTACTTTTCTATTTATTTCTCTATTTTTCTTACTTATCTAGTAAGGGACTTCTTTAGCAAAATTATGTTTAAGAATGTATAATGTAGTTGAAATTGATCTCATTTCCTGTTAGCTTCCATTTTCAACCAGCATTTAGAAAAGTTACTGGTTACTGTTTTGGACTACCTCTCCCAGAATCTTGCAGAATCTTACAGAATGCTGTCTGGGAGAATGTGATAACTATAGTCCAAAAATATAATTTTTCCAAACTCAAGTTCCAACAAAAAGATAAAATACCTGAATGTATTTTTTGAACAATATATTGAACAGTAACACCTTCTGTCAGGTGTTTATTTTGCCATAGTTACCTACTGTGGGAAAACTTCACCTGGCCATTGTTTTCTGTCATGTACACTTGTATTATATAGAAGGGATATATTTTGTAGGAAGAATTGTGGGTGAAATATTATTTAATTGATTGTAACATGGCATTGCTTTACATAGCAAGCCATAATGTTTTTGTTTAACTGTGTTCTCATTCTCATCTGTTACTCTTAAAAAGCTTATTAGAGATGTACTGGTTTCTCAGGGAAAAGAGTTTTCCTTTCATGCTGAAGCATATAATACTATGTTGTCCTTCACGAGACATGTCCAACTTCATTTCCCTGGACTAGAATAGTACTTTTTATGCTTTGTAGTGAATGTGTGTCAAAATCATTCTCTCTACAGGGAAAGTCCTAAACACAGGTTTGTCTCCTAAGAAATCTCTGTTGTTTTTGAAAGCTTTTGGAAAGTATTCAAGGAAGTTGAAGTTGCTCAATTATCAGAGATTGTAGGCAACTTGTCTGTTCAGTCTAGAGACTGATTCAGTGTAAGGCAGCTTCCTCTGTTGCCAGATGTTAAGATGAGTGTAAGTTGAAATATATGGCTATATGTAATGTTTGCTTTCCTTTCTCTGTACAGTGACCGTGATAAGTGGCCTCATCATGTTCTTGCTGTTCTTCTCAGAGCTCCAGTACTATCTCACAAAGGAGGTAAGTAAGTCTTGCCCAGTTTCATATGCAAATCTTGCTTTGTCTTTAATCTGATGCTAGAAACTCCAGTAATTGCAGATAGTGTATCAAAGTAGGAGACTTGAGTGCCAACTTTATTAAGTTCCTGTGAGCAAGTCACTGTTTTTCAGTTTCCCTTATCTCACATGGCAGCTGGTAAAGATAATAACAGGCCATGTTTGCCATCCTGAATTTCTTAGAAGAGGAATAAGGTAAAATTTTAAAAGTGACCACACCTAAGGTAAGGTTTTCAGACTTTTTTAATGATGCCTTTGTTTTCCTGATTGGATATAAGAGACTTGGACAACTTGCTGCTAATCATTTAACATATGCAGGCTAGCCTTTCTCACAGATAGAAGTGAATGTGCAGTGTGCTATTTCTGTTGTTGCATTTTTTCTTGACTGCTCTCTGGGATGCTCTGTTCAGACTTTCTTGATACTTGCCTGATCAAAGGGAGTCAGTGTTATAGTGTTCTTTCTTCCACCACAATGATACCTAGCAATAATTGTATCTTTAGGTGTTTTCTCTTTCTTCATTAGAGATTATGGCTTGAACAAAAAGATAAAAGCTAACTTGTAACTCACCCACTGTGATCCTGAATGTGATAGTGCTCTTGAGCTACAGTCTCTAAATTCTGTTAGTCTATTAACCAATGTTGACTGTGGCCTTTCATTTATGATAGCCTCTGATCTTAAAATTCTCTGACATCCCACAGAATTTCCTTATCTCTTGGGTTATCTGAAAGTCGGGAAAGTACATGTACCTAACAAGGCTTGGAAGACAGTAAAACAGTTCTATGAATTTCTAGATGGAATGATTTTTTTAAAAAAAATTACTTGTTTTCAGGTTCACCCAGAATTATATGTTGACAAATCACGGGGAGACAAGCTTCGGATAAACATAGATGTTGTCTTTCCACATATGCCATGTGCTTGTAAGTAGATGCTGTGCAACTTGGCTTTTTGATTGTATTAAAAAGTGAAAATGGGGCGGTATTTTGACATTTTTGTTATGTTTTTGTTAACTTTTTCAGAAACAACTTTTTGAAACACGCGAGAGAAGTACCAGTCACAAGCTGGTAACTTTGAAATGATGCAAGGAGGTTCTTTTCTCAGTTTTCAGAACTAAGTAGTGGGCTGAGCTCTAAGTGAAACTGAACAAGTTGTTTATCTCCTTCTGTGGTGCGGAGTGCAATGAACTGTGGCACATGTCGTTCCTTTTCAGGAACCCTGAATATTTATTTACATATAAATACATAAGTCTGTCTTGTACAGAATCTGACTGTTTGTAAGGACATTGTTAATGTATTGGGAAGATATCATTTCCAGCCTCTCTCTGTGATATTTCTTCAGTTAGGGGATTGATAAGCCTTATTCACATGTTAATTCAAAGTTCCTTCCCTTATATACCTACTAACAGTACTACATAGGCCCTCAGTGATTTTAGAGTACTTTGTGGTCTTGTCAAAGCAAATGTTAGTCAATGGTTGTAAGCCTTGGAAAGGTTTTGCAGGAAAATGTCTATATACTGTGCCTTCTGTTCTTTGACAGCCCAGTGGGTGGCCCTTGTAGTTACAGCATTGAAGAAGCATTTGAAGATCTCAAAAAATCTCCTCATGCTTGATATTTTTCAGATTTGAGCATTGATGCAATGGATGTGGCTGGAGAGCAACAGCTAGATGTTGAACACAATCTCTTCAAACAGCGCTTGGATAAAGATGGCAAGCATGTGACTCCAGAAGCAGAGAGACATGGTAGAATAGATTCACTGTTCCACTGTGGGAGCAGTATTGCAGACAAGATGCTAACAGTGGGTTTTTGTTCTATGGCATCTGATGTGAAGGTAGTTAAAGTCAAAAATAGGCACTTTGTCTGCCTGCGGGCCACGTACTTCATATTGGCAATGGAGGTGTGTCAGTGTTAGCAATGCCTGGGAGTATACTGCTTTAATAGACACTGCTTACTCTGTTTATTGTTTGTACAAATATTGTGTCTGTCTTTATTTCAGAACTAGGAAAAGAAGAAGAGACAATATTTGATCCAAACTCTTTAGATCCTGATCGCTGTGAAAGCTGTTATGGAGCAGAGTCGGAGGACATCAAGTATGCCATGCTTCTTTCACTATAACATGTAGGCAAAGAGTTGGGGCTGGGAGGATGGGGTGCCGTAGCAACTCCTAGATCTTCTGGGGAGAAGTAGGATCGTAGTCACCTGTAGTCAGGGACTGTTGTTCTCACTGTTCTTTTCACTTGGAGATGCGGTCAGCAATGCTCCTGAGACCGTCTTAGTTAATAAATAGGCAGTGATGAAGTTGCTTACCCTTCTATCCTTTGAATGATTATAGAGGCTACATGTGGCAGTTGAAATCAAAGGGCTTCAACATAACCAACTCTCCATAGAATCTGGGTGCTTACTCTGCTCATGGGAAGGCTCCTATAAGTTGCTTCGCTGAGTAAAGTCATAATAACAAAGAGGACTACATATGATTGTACAAAAAGGCCTATGTCTGAGACAAAGTTAGATATGTGTAAGTTTTTTTAAAGTCCTTTACACATGGAAGTTAGTTGCTGGAGCTTTTGCATCTGCAAAAATGGTAATTTGAGCAGTATAACTTCAAAACTCTCTCTGGTTTTTATTTGCGTAGGTCCTTTCAAGACTTTATATGGCAGCTGTTGTTGGTGTAAATTGTCATGTTCTGACAGTCCCTGAAGTGGAGGATGACTCAGTCCTATCCCCTGGCCAGGAGCAAGCAGAGAAACTGCTACTGCCGTAGACCTGTAGCCTAGAATCTTATTTCTGGGAGGGACCCTGAGGCCCATCTACTCTAGTTCTTGCCAGTGCAGGAATCTACTGCTAAAGCACCCCTGAGAGATGGCCATCCAGCCTCTCCTTAAAAGCCTCTTATCCAATCTTAGCTGGGCTTCCCCTCAAAACATAGGCTGCTCAGAAAAGCAGCTGGACAACCGTGCTGAAGTACAGAAGCCATTCTGATCTTCTGCATGGATAACAGGGAGTTTTAGATTGCTTGTGGCTTTGTGCTGTTTGATTCTTCCTTATAAGGCAAGGGTACAACTTCTGTAGCTCACAAGCTGCACAGAACTTACTAAAGCCCCCAGGACCCAATTCAACATCAATTTTGAAAAAAAAAGTTCTCAAAATCGAGAATTCCATATTAGAATCTTTCAGGAGAATGATTTTAAAGCTTTCTGCTCTTTTTGAAAAATAAAATGACTATCCCATCACATCTGGTTTTGGGGGAAAAAATTGCATAGGTGCAGCCTACCAGAGTAGGTAGGCAATCATGAGCTCTATGTAGAACAACATTTTCTGAATGAAAGGAAACATTCTCAGCTTTGTAGGTTTATTGCGAGTTTTGCAGGTGGACACTTCTGCTGAACGTGATGTAAATTTATTCATTGCAGATGCTGTAATACGTGTGACGACGTGCGAGAAGCATATAGGCGACGGGGCTGGGCCTTCAAGAACCCAGATACCATAGAACAATGCAAGAGGGAAGGGTTTAGCCAGAAAATGCAGGAACAAAAAAATGAAGGCTGCAAAGTGTATGGATTTCTAGAGGTTAACAAAGTAAGTTCAGTCCTGATTATCACTTTATTATATCATATGGTTAGAATCATAATGCCAAAGATGGTCAGGAAGCAAGCCATATCAGAAAACTTTAATGCAAGTGTGAGAATTAGGCGGCCCATGGCACCCCCACTGACCCACCCCAGAGCCCTCTTTTGCTTTAAAATGAATTAAAAAGGCTTTTTCAGGAGTGTGTCTCACCCCAAAACAACCACACCATGCTGAAAAGACCCACAAGGTGACCAGGATGTCGTTTCTGGTAATCCAGAGTGACATGGACAACATCACAATGCACCCCTCTGGAGGTGGCCAAAATTGGAAGCTTTGGCCTTCCAGGTTCTGGAGAAAACCCATCCCTACTGTAATGTGAAGTGTACTCTATCGTCTCCCCATTTCTGGAATTTCTGTCTCTAGGATTTTGCATATGTGCATATTGGTGCTGAGTTCTATATAACTATGTAGAAAAAAAAGGTAATCTTGTAATTATTAACAGAGTTCGTAGTCTGTAGGACCAGCATTTGTGTTCTTAGGAGAATGGCAGAATTGTTACAAATAATCCTTTTACATATTACAGTCTACTTTGTTATGTCAGCAGTTCATACCTTTGCTGTATTTCATGCACCGTAGGCCCTCCACATTCGCAGGGGATAGGTGCAGAGAACCTCTGCGAATGGGAAATAACTGCAGATAACTCCCCCCCGAGCACTCCTCCGTCCCTCCACTCTGTCTCATCACCATCCCTGCAGCTGCTGGGGCTGTCACTCCCAGGGCTGCGGGTGGGGAGATGGGGACGAGGAGGAATTCCCTGCTGCCATTTCTCCTTGCCACTGCTGGGACAATTGCTCTCAGAGCTGTGGGTGGAGAGATGGGGATGAGGAGAAAGGATATTTTCTTCCTGATCGCCATCCCCCCACCCCACCCCTGGGGTGATTGCTCCCGGAGCTGCAGGCAGGGAGATGGTGACAAGGAGAAAAGATCTTTTCCTCCCTGTTGCTATGTCTCCCCACTGCCACTGGGGCAATCGCTCCCGGAGCTGCGGGCATGGACGTGGGGACAAGGAGGAAAGATCTTTTCCTCCCTGCCACCATTCCCCCCCACCACCACTGGGGTGATTGCTCCCGGAGCTACAGACAGGAAGATGGGGACAAGGAGGGAAGATCTTTTCCGCCCCACCGCCATCTCCCCTCTCCTGGCACTGGGGCAATCACTCCCAGAGCTATCACCATCTCTCCCCTGCCACCGCTGGGGCGATCACTTCTGGAGCTGCAGGCAGGAAGATGGCAATGAGGAGGAAAGATCTTTTCCTCCCTGCTCGCATCTGCCCCCCCCGCCACGGGGTCATCTCGCCAGAACTGCAGGCGGGGTCACCATCTTCCCCCCCACCGCTGGAGTGATCGCGCTGGAGCTGCAGGCATGGAGATGGTGACGGGGAGGAAACATCTTTTCCTCCCCATCGCCATCTCCTTCCCGTGCCGCTCAGGCAATTGCACCCACAGCGGCAGTGGAGATCTCTTGCCACTCCCCCAGCAGAAAATGAGAGGGGGTGAATGGGGGGGGGAGGCAGGACACCACAAATAATGAAAACCGCGAAAGTCAAACCCGCAAATATGGAGGGAGAACTGTAATCTTATAAATAAGAAGCGACTATCCAAAGCTGTCTTCTGGATTCCTTCTAAGTTCAGAGTTCCTGTTGAGAATTTTTATGTCTGCCAAAAGATACCAGCTGTTGATACTGTCTCTGACACTAGAATCCCTCAGGTATTTAACACATTGGTAGGCTGCCTAACCAGTGCGGAGGTGCTGCAAAGAGGAGATAGATATTAGATGCTTTCTGAGAGAGAAGTTGGGATTCGTAAAAGGTGGATTGCGTAAAAATTAGTATTAAGGACTAATTTATCTGTCCTCTAGAATGAAATGATAGTCTTGAAGTGGTACAGTGGATTCAAATTGTCAAGATGAAGGATGCCATTTTTTAAAGTTCCTTTTTATTGAAACAAAAAGAAGAAAAGGAAGAAGCGAAGGGCAAATCTTCTAATAAAAAACTGGCATAGCCGGGATGCACCAGACAAGACCTTTGTCTCAAGTGTGGTCTTGTGTGTGTGTGGGTGTTGACATATGGAACATAGGACATAACATATGGAAGAAGGACTTTAGTCCAGAGATAGGCAGCTTTGGGTGGAGTGGGGCTAAATTTTCATAGTCACTGTCTGGCATGGGCTGAACCCAAAAGAAAAACTGAGGGAATGATTTTTAAATTGGGGGAAAAAATGAAATAAGACATAACCAGATGGCCAGTGCTAGTTTTGGTTTTCTAAGAAGATAAATTGGTTGATGGTACTTTGACATCTTTGGCCTCATTGTAGACACTGACTTTATTATTCTGCAATTATTGAATAAAACTCCTGCTAAACATTTTGTTTTGAATTTCTAAAAAAGTTAATCTGTATATTTCTTGGATACTTGAGGTTTGAACTTGCAGAAATAATGGTTCTGGATATGATAATGAACAAATGCATTAAGGTATCTTCCATATGTGTACAGTATTTTTTCTGTACTTGTATATAACCTAATGTTGGACCATTTTTATACAAGATCAAGAGGTGACTGTGTACTGTAAAAACATTATTTGCAATTTGGAGAAGGAGATTGTTTTCAAACCTGCACACTGGCCTACTCCAATGAGAAATGCACTGAAAATAAAACACAATAAATACGAAGTGAGTCAGGGGCTGCTGCTACTGAGATTCTATAGTACCTTCCCAAGCCTATTATATCTCCAGTTTAGAAATGCTATTTGCAGCTCTGCCTGCCTATTTAATTTGTACATCTTTGTCTCTTTCCTGTGGTCAGTGCTGCAAACAATTTGCTTTACAATAGAGGTGAGAGATTGAAATCTGGAATACTGTTTTTGTTGCTGTGATCCTTTTAGCCAGCAGAGGTGGTAGTGGTACCACAAGAACCGTGTGTGTGTGGGGGGGGGGGAGTGGCAATGAGAAAAGTGTGCGTGAGAGAGAAAGCTGCCCTGCTGGTTCCTGAGCTATTCAGGATATCCTCTTGTCAATTTGAATTTAGCTGTCTTTTGCAAACAAACACAGCTGAACTTATGCACTGCTCTGACTGTTTTCAGATGCTGTCTAAGTAGACATAACAAACACATGAGGATGGAGATCTTTCTAGTCCTGCCCCATACTCTTCTGTCACTCTGCTTGCATAAAGAATACCAGTCTGAAGGGAAGAACCTCCATAGATACAAAAAGCTCTCTTCTTCAGACTTCTGTTCTTCCTGTGAGAAGAAAGATGGAAGCAAGAGTAGCAATTGTCCCTTTCCAAGTATTTGTTATCTGTACTTAGAAAGCATTTTTATGCTTAGGATGTTCAGAGCTCCTACATGGATCTCATTTGAGTGAAAATGTTTTGAGTTGTAAGTAAGCAGGGAGAAATTCTACTTCAGATTGATATAAATTTTGCATGTATTTATACTTTCCTTCCAATTTGTATATTAAGCTGTTATTTTTTTAAGTGAAAAAATTCACATTTATTATGCAACTTTTTGTAACATATACTATTTTTATATGCAACTTTTGAATCAAGAATAGAGTTGCAAAATCAAGACAACTGTGTACAAAGGATAACTGCATTCCAACCCACATATTTTCAGGAAATACAAATTAAGTCAAGTCACTTAAAAGCAGTGACAGTACAGAATTTCTTCTTATCTCTAGGTGTTTGTGATCATATTCAGAGAACTTGAGGAACTTTTTTTTTTACCTTACAACTCACTTTTTTTTTTTCAGTCAGCTATGGAGTGCTGGACCATTCAGTGAAGTGTGATTGTCTTTTCACAGGTAGCTGGGAATTTTCACTTTGCACCAGGAAAAAGCTTTCAGCAGTCTCATGTTCATGGTAAAGTAGTTTGTATTCTTCTTAATGGTTTCTTGTAATGTTGTCTTTTTCTAAACCAGAGTGGTAACAATGTGTCCATCCACTGTTAGACCACAGTTAGTCCTAGTGAGCGTAACTAGTGCTGAGGAATGACACAAGCTGTAGTCTAGCAGCACATATCTCCACTTCTGTTTGATTTTTAGGAAATACTATAACTGTCATGAGCAACAGCAGGTATACCTGAAACATCATCACTGGAGTGAAAAGGGACAGGAAGTGTTGAAAAGTGAGAGACTGCTGTACCTATGAGGAAGAAAGCTGTAGCACGGGGTATGGAACATTTGGATTTCCAGATGCTTTGTCGTGTCATTCCCTCTTAGCATGGCTATGATTATGGAATGCTGAGGGTGCCATTCTATATATCTCAAGGTCTGGCTTTTCCCTGCCTCTGTTGCTGCATCCAGTACTGTGGGATCTTTGGTTTTCTTCAGTAAATCCGTTATTATAGATAACCACTTCAGCCCTAGAAGTGTTAAGATTAAAAAATATAAAGCAATCAATAAGGGTTAATAATTAGGTTCCTTTTAAATGGATTAATTTGACAACTTAAATAATAAAATAATAAATTATTTAAAAAATTTATTAACTGCACCTCAACTACAAATCTTAGAATTGTCTACTAAGCAAAACATTAAAATACCTGAATAACATTTCAGCATATTTTCACATAATTGTTGTTGTTGTGTCCCTTCAAGTTGTTTCCAACTTACAGCTATCCCAAGGCAAACCTATCATGGGGTTTTCTTGGCAAGATTTGTTCAGAAGCAGCTTGTCTTTGCCTTTCTCTGAGGCTGGGAGAGTGTGACTGGCACACAGTCACCCAGTAGATTTCCATGGCCCAGCAGGGATCTGAACCCTGGTCTTCAGAATCATAGTCCAATGCTGAAGTCTCACTTTCACATGATATCCAGAGCAAATAGCTTTAGAATATTCTAAGAGTGTAAGGTGACATTAATTTAAAGCAGCAACAGTTAGTTTGTTGGCTTTCTGTTGGAAATCATTTCGGGGCATTGCACCAGCATAAGTTTGGGTACTTTAGTGCTTGTACTTTTTACATGCTTGTGTAGGGTGGTATCCAGCACTCTCTTATGCAAGCAGTTCCCCTTTCCCCCACAGCTATGCAATCATGACTTGGAACAGTAACTAAAATACTTATTTCCATATTCATTCTTCTGGGTTGTTCATTTGCATTCGTGGACTGGTACTTTGCCTGAACAGGATCTCTCAGTGTTTGTCTCTTTTCTGCTACAGTTTGATCCAAAGGCCCTCACATTATATTGCCACAAACTGTTGTGTAGTTCTATTTCTTTTTTATATGAAAGTGGGAATGTCTTTTCTGAATACGTAGATCCAGACTGTGACCTAAAACAAACTATTGCCAGAAAGAAATAACTTTGGTTTCTGCTGTCTTTTCAAACGACACAAATCGTATGTATCCACCTCAGAGCTTGAAGTTACTGACTGCAGTTAGTATAAAGGTTTCTTTTCCAGTTTTGTGCTTGGCTATTATTAGTTTTCATTCCTGTCTCCAAAATGAAATAGGTCTTATCAGAGCCTCTACACAACTAAACTGTAGTACTCCATGTACTTCACTGACCTGTTGATTATTTTCTATTCCACAACACATCTTTATAATACTGAAAACTAAAGAGAAACAAACCTTATTTTCTGTTTTTTTTCTCCTTTCCATTTCCCCTCAAATGGCAACTTTGGGTTAGCTCATCAGGGGTTTTCTGTTCTTCCTTCTTCCTCCTCTGACTTAACTGTTGCTAAGGATTCTGTAAATTCCCTGGTAAGTGGAACTGTGTTACCAGAATTCTGCTAATCATCTTATTGGTAGCAGTTTCTACTACTTAAAGTTAGTCCTTCGTCAGAGCTAACATTCTTCTCCTTTTCTAGTATGGTGTGTTAGCTGCTAGAATCAACATGACCAAAATTGTCCTAAAAGCCATCCAAGTATTCATCATGATTAGGTAGATGAATAATACCTGTTCCATCATCCTGAGATTTCACCAAAAAATCAATATTTTGCTAAAATTTTGGAATTTTTCCAGATATTTCAGTTTTCATATAGCTGACATCTATGATCCTGTTTTCTTGCTCTTTCAAAAGCCCATAATTCATTCCAAGGCTCAAATTTTGTAACTCTTCAGTTACTTCCTCATTCCTCTTGTTTCTACTTCATGAATCTATATGAAATTTAGAGATTTTATTTTTATTAAGTATATAATGGGCTACCCAAGGTCTTTATTTCTACTGCATAAATTCTTTCTTTTCTTTGTCTCTCCTTGTCTCTTAAGATACTGAGATATTGGCTTTTGACATCATTTTGATGTTTGTGTTCTTTACTTGTCAAACAATTCTATGATAGAACAACCATGCATATCAATCAAAAATTATGACTTTTGCTTTTGGAGTTCTTGTTATATCCCATGTTATGATGTCTGTAACAGAAATGGACAACTGCTGGCCATCCAGATGTTGTCTGGGCCACATCATCAATGATCCCTTGTTAGTGGTAATGCTAGCTAGAGCTTATGAGATTTGCAGTTTAACAACATCTGAAAGACCACAGCTTACCCACTGCTAATCTACAAGATGCATGGAAAAAATGTACTTTTAATAGTGAGATTGGGTTTTTTCTTATTAGTTATGATTCAATCTAAATTTAATTAAGCCAATGTTATTGAAACACCCTACTTCCCTCCTTGTATATCTCTCCAGCTGCTTCCTGTTTACAGCTGAAGGAGAGAAAATTGTGAATATAGATACCTGCCTGTCTCCAGTTACACTTCAATTATATTGATCTGCGTTTTCTAGTATAGGATCCAGGCCTGACAGATATTGTTTGAAGGGCAAGGGAGGCAATCTTGTGTTCTCTTTGGCTGTTAAGTCTCATTTGATTTCTGTGGAATTTAGCTTAGTTATGCTGGAGGACTGCAGGCATGTATATTAAATCTCATAGATAAATGTTTAAGGATGTGCTTGCTGAAGCCTCACATAGTATAGTGAATTTGAATGGCATCTCCAGTGATTTGGTCCTAGCTATCATCTCAACTCTGCAAATTATTAAATAATCATTTGCTCCTGTTTCTTTGCACCACTATCTGTCAAATCAATCGTCCTGGAAAATACTGTTAGTTACTTCAGAACAACAGTAGGAAGTAGGGAGGTGGGTATACTTAGCCTGGAGAAGAGAAGTTTAAGAGGAGACATAATAGCTATGTTTAAATATTTGAAGGGATGTCATGTGGAGGATGGAGCACTCATGTTTTCTGCTGCTCCAGGGACTAGGACATGGAACAGTGGCTTCAAACTTGAGGAAGAGATTCCATCTAAACGTTAGGAAGAATTTCTTGATGGTAAGAGCAGTTCAGCAGTAGAATGTGCTGCCTTGGAGTGTGGTGGAGGTTTTTAAATGGAGGTTGGATGGCCATCTGTCAGGAATGCTTTGATGGTGTATTCTTACATGGCAGAGAGTTGGACTCCATGGCCCTTGTGGTCTCTTCCAACTCTATAATTCTGTGATTCTATGAAAATTATGAAAATTTTACAGATGGCTGTTAAATTAGCATCACTTATTGAGGCTTACTGAGGCCAGTGGAGGACAGGGAAGCAGTATAGATCACAGGGAAGGAGCTGGTGTCAGCTAGAGTAGAGGGGAATGAGGGGTCCTATCAGATGGAATACAACTGCCTTTCTCCTCCTCGCCCAGAGCAGCTGGACCTTTATGGTCTAAATTTTCTCTTCCCTCCCTCTCCCCCATCCCCTGGTACACAACAGCAGTAGGGATTCTGCCCAGGAACTGAAAGCTGCCATGTGTTGGAAAGTCCAGGAACAGAGCACAAGGCCAAATAAATAGCCTTCTGCAACCCATCAAAATTGGGATTTACACATACTCAGGTTACACATAGATCTGCATAAACTACAAAGAGGATGCTAGCCTGTGTGTGTTGAGCTTCCTCCACCCCTGTGATCTTAGAATGGCTAGTCATGACCTTTTTTGACATTGAGAGGCAGTTGACCAAAGGTGTGCTTGCCTTAGGCAAAATAATTCTGTGCTAGACTTGTCTATCATAAGTGTAAAGATACAGTCTTGTGTGTTGTGTTGGTTGTGAAAAGCCTACAGACTGTTTATTTATTCAAGGAAAACTTGGCTAGGCGAAAGATAGAGAGTACTGGAGATGTGAATTATTGCCTATGTCTTATGTCTTGTATTCTCCAGTTCTTATTCCCAGACTCAGTATTCCGTATTGACTTCTGTGTTCCATGAAATTCTCTTTTTGCAAAGCACATTCGCAAGGATGGCTCAGCTGGGAAGGGTTGCAGAAATACTTTAATGCAGTTCAGCATATAGCATATTGATTTCCTTTGTGATTCTGTAGCTCCTGCTGTCCAGCAATGGACAACCAATGCTGCATTCATTTGAAGCAGCATAATGTCTTTTCCAGTCCTCTGGTTGAATTTGTTTGTGAAGATTTATTTGCAGTTCAGTTTTGTGACTCTTCCTAAAATGAATGCTGCATGCTCAGGGTTTGGAGGCAATGTAACTACTGCCTCCTAAAAACAAAATTAATTTTAAAAATTGCTTTTGATTTTTGAATCCTTGCTTTACAGTGCGGAGCTCTGAACATTTCTCTCTTTCTTTTCTTAATCCTGCTCGTTCTTGCAGTGCACGCTGTTGAGAGTAAGTGTCGCTGTCTTCTTTTCTTTATTAATTCTATACCATCCATATTTGATCCAGTTAATTTCTCCAGCTGATATGTGGCACTGCCTAAGAATTTGCGTTATCAGTAGACTGTGTATTTTCAGTCAGGGAACTGCAATTGGATTTTGTGTAGCCATCAGAGTTTTAAAAAGATTCCAGGTCTTTCTGGCTATAGCTGTGTTCTCTTCAAGACCGTGTTGACTGACCATATGGGCAAAAGGTGAGAGATTGAACTTTTTTTATCTCCCTTGTCCTTATATTACAGATAGAGAGTGTATGCACTTATAGCAGTGTGCATGTAGAAGCTCCTTCATGCTTTCTGCAAAACACACAGATGTCAAGAATTAGAAGTATGAGTACAGTCTTCCTCCCCATTCAGTGCTCATTGTTTTGAAGATGAAAATAAGACTTGTAGTATAATAGTTATTTGAATACGTGGAGTATGCTTGTTTAGTTTTATTGAAACTGCCAATTCCATTGGGCCAAATCCTATTCATAAAGGTCACAAACATTTGATTTTCAGTCAAGTGAGAAAAATGTACTATTGAATCTTAATGGATAAGATGAGCTGAGACCATGTTTTCTCTGACCATCCAGCAGTTGATGACCAGGGTAGTTGATTATTATAGCTTAGACAGGTAAGATGAGGTGATGTCTAGATTAGTTCTAAGAGCTGTTAGAACAGTTGTTCATGTGTCCTGTGATTGGAAAAAAGCAATTGTTCCCAAAGAGAGATCCTGTGTTAACTTCATAGTACTTCTGCTCTGATCCCAGGTTACCAAGAATGGCAGGTTCATGGTCAAATCAGTTTGTTGTCCTGGAAAGCTGTTTATGTGTGTTATAGTCATTCAAGAAAGAGACTACTAGTGTAGATCTTGTTTTAAAAAAAATTATCATGTGGACTGAATACTTACTTATGAAGCCATTCCAGTCAATATGAAGTCTTGGATTCTTACATCTTGAGGATGGAGATTCATTGTCAGAATGTTCTTTACAGGGTTAAGTTGCATGCTTTTATATGGTCTCCTTAACCTTGGTTATATTAGCCAGTTGAAGGTTCCCTTATGATAGTTCCATTTATGGAACACTATTATAACTCCAGACAGGGCACCAGTTTCTGGCAGGAAAAATTAGAGGGGCCCTATAATATATTAAATGAAAGAGATATGAAGTCAGGATTATAGTACATAGCATATAAAAATATTTTCGGTGAGAAATAAATCCCAATAGCTCATTTATTACATATCCTATAGAACACATGCCTACAGTAGTAATTAATATGGAGAACTAAGAATACAAAAGTGCACATTATTGGAACTGTAATCAGACTTCGGTGAAGTGTTTTGTCTTTAGAAGGCAGCAGAATTAGAAATTTCTTAGAAGTCTAGTGTTTGGACTGTTACTAGTGCCAGATATTAATAGCAATCATTCATTCAATCATGCTTGGTTTTTAAAAACATTTCATCATTGTTCATGATAACTTGAAAAAGAAGATATCTTTCAAATGTCTTTTCGGATCCTGTTTTCTGGAAGAGACTGGCAGTCCAGCATTTCTTATTTAAAGTTTCATTACTTCCAATAGGAATTGATCCGTGTTTTTAAATGCAATCAGAACTTTAGAACTTACAGTAAATTACAACATTGATAAACTTATAAATATTAATAAACTTACATTAAACTAAACAATATATAGACATTTATTAAACTACATATAAATATGAAAGTCAAGGAAATTTATTCTCTTTGAAAAAAGAAGACTACAGATGTTGGCCATAAAGATCGTGCACAATATTTAATTACTGGAGAGAGAGAGAGAGAAAGAAAGAGAGAAAGAGACTTATCTGTCAATAGTAAAAGGACAACAAAATAAGAGAATTCCATATCAGGGTCTTCTGGATCTTCAGAAGATATTATAATACCTTATTGTCTTTCTAATATTGGCAAATATTCCAAAATAATACAGGTTTTGCCTTAATTTACAAATGATGATTTCAAATTTGTTGGGGAAGCGGACTGTTGAATTCATCTTCATATACTCTAAAAAAAATTCTTAAAATATCTTGCATTTTGTATCATAAAATGACAGTGTGACAAGTTTGTATTTTGAAATTAGCACGTGCTGAAGACACACTCTCCACACAGTAGAGCTATGCTGCAAACACATAGTACTGCACGTTTGCTGCTGCGTTTCATGTAAAGCAGATTTCTGTTGCTTGACAGTAGAATGTCTGGTATCTCTTTCCTGTATTCTCAAAATGTCAGTAGCTTCAGTTGGATCTGAAATGTCTTCATATTTTGCTTTGATGAAACCCATGACTTCTCAGACATTCACTCATTTATTCTAATTTTCATTGATTTGGGGTTTACAGAGAATAAATCTCTATATGATAAAAGATTTCTGAAAGTGACTTGACATATTGTAAGTGTAAAAGATGAAAATCTGTAGATTCAACACATTCTATTTGAATTGGTTAAAAATTTGTTCACTGAAACAGCTGGTAACTTTTAGAGGAGAATTGCAACCAAACTGAAATATTATTTGGGGAAATTTCATATTAGTCATATTTTGAGTGTAACAATTAGTGGAAGTTGTGTTTGCAAATATTCTAAATATTCTAAAGAACTGAAACTAGGACAACATAGTTCAGTTGTCATAGTACGTAATATTGATAGAAAAAGGATATCTCTCTCCTTACATGCCAGATTGGTGTGGAATAAGAGTTGAGAAGATATTTTCATTTTACATAAGGAATTGTGTGCTTTCTAAGAATTCTAGGATTTTCTTTTTTAAAAAAAAATTGTTCACATAAAAGAAAAGTCTGGCTGAAATCATCTAACATGTTGTCTCTCTCTTACAGTTCATGATCTACAGAGCTTTGGGCTTGACAATGTAAGTACCTTGGTGAAGAGAAACTGGGGTAAAAAGCTTATTTATGTCTGAAAGGATGGAAAAGAGTATCAGTGCAAATATAGCTGATTTGTGTGTTGCTAGCTTGGTATCTGAATCTGCAGAAATCAGAAGGCACTATTTGGAGTAAAACTAAATTAACTTGTGCTGATGAGTGTGCAGTTCAAAAAGTTGCTGTGCCTTAGGGTTCTTCCCTTTTCCTTTTAAGTATATTCTGCGGGAATTATTTTACTCTTTGGTAATAGCGAACACAAACAGCATGCCTGATACTTGTGGCTCTTGCTCCCAGAAGGAGAAGAGAGATAATTGCAGGGAGATGAGTATATTTCTGGCACAGCTTTTGCTCAGAGGTAGTATATTCATGAAGCTGGGCAAAAAGGGGAAGCAACATTGGCCTCGCTCACCATGCATAAAACAGGCACCGGTATTAAAATCTTGTTGCTCTGTTCCATACTGAGCAAAGGGGAAAATTACTGATCTAATTCACACCTATTGAAAACCTGATCCTAGCAACGAATGAGTCATCAGTAAGAAAATTACCTATGCTGGTTCTGCAGCTGCTTGAAAATGTTGAACTTTTTCCCCCCAGATAAATATGACCCATATAATCAAGCACCTTTCATTCGGGAGGGATTACCCTGGTATTGTGAACCCGCTTGATGGAACAGTGGTCACAGCCCAGCAAGGTACTGGCTTCAACCTAAGTAGACTTTCAATCTCCTCTGTTAAATAAAGGTTACATGTCACACTGAATGGGCTGCCAACTCATTTTAGGTTGGCATAGTAAGATAGATAAATTGCAGAATAAATTGCAGAAAGCAAAGACAAACAATCACGTATAATAAAACTGCACAAGTTACGTAGACTGCTGTTATTGACATCTCCATATTTATCATATTACAGGCGGTGAGCAGCAGGCTGTCATATAGTTCATTGGGGTTCCAGGAAGGGAGCACTTGACTTCTCAGTTGCTCTCCTTCCTTAAGAGTCACCTCCCTGACAGAGAGATAGTGATGCATGTATATAAGAACTATGTGTGTTCCTCTCACTCCCCTTCCCTTTCAGTTGTCTATCTCAGAAACTGGAAACTGGATTGGAAAGGAGATACTCAGTGTGCCCTGTTCTTTTTATTGCACACTGTTCTTCTCATCAGCATTTCTTGCCTTTAACAGTCTCTTAAAAAAAAAAAAAAGAGGTGAAGATGAGAGACCAGAGAAATACAAGGAAAGTTTCTTTTTTTCCCCTATTTAGATCTCAATTTCTCTCTCACTGTTATTCTTTTTTTGTTGTTGTTGCTGATTCTTTATCCTCAAAACAGAAGGGAAAAAAGCTAGGAGGGAAGAACATGTGAGAAAGATCTATTTACCTGAAAAAAGGCAAAAGTGGGGCTGTATTAATAGAAATGCACTGTAAAGAAATCTTTCTTCTGCATTCTTTTGTTTGCCCTTTCCACTTTACTTCCATTACCCATTCTAAAGCTGGAAAAAGACGGGAACAGGAGAGTTACTGCCCTTTCTCTCATACATCTCCTCACCCACCCACCCTGTGGGTGGATTGACACAAGAAAGTAGCACAATTTTAGTATCTTGCTCCATGTGGCATTTCCTGCTTTCTAATGTTCAATTCCCACAACACACTCTCTCATCCAAACATACCAGGAAGCATTTGTGCATTATCAGTATTTTATCCTTTCTGCAATAAAGCCAGGAACTTAAAGTTATCTCAACAGTAGTAGCTTTCTCATTTATTTGTATTTTACCATACCACAAGCAAGTGCTGTATTTTTCCCATGCCAGCCTTAGTGCCATGAGTATCAACTGATTTGCAAAAGTCCTGTCCCCACTCTTCCCCCCACCATCCAACTTCTTATTTTAGTTGGATGACTTCTGGTTGTCTCGTGGAAAGAAACTGCAGCCATTACTGCCTTAGATGCCCCAGAGACCATGGAAATTTATAATGCATGTATAGCAAACTTCTGTATACACTAGATCACAAAGCAAATGTGCACACAGTCATTTGTTTTGGTATGAGAATAGTGACATGCCTTGTTAATTCATTATACAGCTCTAGATTAAGAGCACATCCTGTCTTTGGAATAAGGTGCAAATCTTAAAGAGAGGGTGGGTAGGTTTTCAGTCATTGTGATCCGTGGAATCCATGTTCCAGTACCTGGTCAGGGAAAATGAGAACATGAGAACAAGCAAATAGTAATTTGTTGTGCAAAGGAAGGAATATTCATAGAATCCAAGTGTGAATAGTAAGGATGCCATAATGTGAGTTTATATAGTATAAAAAACATGTTGATGAGAACATTTGAGAATATATGACACGTATATTGCTCGGTTAATTCACCAGCTGTTTCTTGTTTCCTCCTTGGGTTTCTCAAAATTTCAGGAGAGAAGAATGGGTGTGGTGAATTGCAGAGAGGAGTATAAGGAAGAGAAATTCTCTACCTATTTTCCCTTTTCTTTTGTCTCTTTTCCTTCCCACCCACAAAGATCTAAATAGAGAGGATACCAGTCCTGCAAGCAAGTTGTTCTAAGGCTTAGTCTCCTCCTCTCCACATCACAGTGACTTGCTAATAAGATTAGTTACAGACTTGGATTATGTGGATTGAACTCTATCAGAAGTCATGAACCCCTCACAAAAGCAGTGGGCATAAAAATGTGTTTCACATTCTTTTCTGCCCCATCTCAGTTCAATAATTTGTATAAGTGAACCAAATTTTAATCTAGCACTTCTTGAAGACTTCTCCCTAAATACCCAGTCTTCAGTTTAAGTACCTAAGATATTAACCTAAAATGAATGTATAAACATATCCAAGGCAAAATAAACTAGAAGATGAAATACTTGTCTGTTTTATGGATACCAGTGGATACCAGAGAAGACATTAACCGTATGTGTACACATGCACATTGACACAAAGGTATCTATATGGTCAATGACTTCAGTGTCTTCTGGCATCCACAAAAGCAGCTGGATATTTTGCCTTGGATCCAAATGTTTCTGTGTTTACTTATGTGCAGTAAAGGGAGCTTTTAATTTCTGTTTCTCAAATGTTAATGTCTATGTATGTTCCATGGTAATTTTCTTTTCTTACTGAGAGGACTTTTAAAAGTAGTTTGTGATATGGCATGAATACCTATTATTCAAAGGGGAAAGCCCCCTGCCATCAGCTCTTTAAATCCTTGCTTTTGTTGTTTTGCTTATTAACACTTACTTTGATTCTCAGCTTCCATGATGTTCCAGTACTTTGTAAAGGTGGTTCCTACAGTATATATGAAGGTTGATGGTGAGGTAAGAGCTATCAACTTCTTTTTCTTTTAAGATGCAGCTTGCTTTATTTATTTCTTTGTTTGTTTGTTTTACTGTTTTTTGAGTGTCAGGCTTCTGCTGTGCAGCCAGGGAAGAAATAGAAGACTTTGCTTCTGCCAAATAAGGATTTGTTTATTTATTACTCCCATTTATTTATTTCCTGCATTTCACTCTATCTTTGAGACCCAGAAGCACCATGAAACAGTGCCTGAACTCACTCAGCAGCCAGGGAGGGGTGGAACTGCTCCAGGGAGCTCTCTGACTGCTGTTGCACAACCAGGACAAAGATCTTGTGCAAGGAGGATAATTTCTTGTGCAGTGCTTGAAAAAATATGTAATGCTGGCAGAACTAAAAGTTACATGAATGTAAGTCACTAGCAGAATTCTGGCTAGTGTCCCTTCAGAGTAGATTGTGTGGCATGAAGATAAAATGTAGAGACATGTGGTGGTGAAAGGATAAACAATACAGTGTTTTGTATTATGTATGATGTGGTTATGCACACGTGTAAGTATGAGCAAGAGAAAAAAAAGAGAATTATGCAGGGTGTACTTAACAGTGCTTCTAACTGGTAAAGCATTCAGAGAAGCTTAACTTAATATAGTAATTCCAAACGCCATAAACCCAACAGTGTATCATGCCATTCCACTTTTAATTAAAACTGTTTTCCATGCTCATGTTTCCTAGGTGGTCAGGACAAATCAATTTTCAGTAACCAGACATGAAAAAATAGCTAATGGGCTAATTGGAGACCAGGGTCTGCCTGGTGTATTTGTGCTCTATGAGCTTTCTCCAATGATGGTAAAACTAACAGAAAAACACCGGTAAGTGGTTTTCACATGAACCTGAAAGTTAGCCTCTCCCAAATGAAATTGCATCTATTTTATAAGTTGCCAATAAATGTTTCATTTGTTTGTGTGATGTACATGTACAAATACACTGTAGAACTGGTTGTTGAAGTTTTCTGTTCTGGCCAAAACTGGCTATTAAAAGAGCTACCAAAGTATTCTTTAGAATTTTAGACCACAGGTGTGAATCACATTGGCTATTGGACGCCCATGTCCACTGCACTTTCCCACACAGTTTTTGCCCCTAATTTTTCTATTTTTGATTAAACACTCCCCACAAACTGCTTCAGGATGCTAATTTGGGCTGTCCCTTGCCCTGTAAGAGCAAAGTAGCCCCCCCTGCCGAAGTTATGAGGAGTGATGGAATGTTCCTCTCAGTCATCAAAAAGGCAGCTACAATGGCACAACTGTGAAGCTCCAAAGGTGCTGAAAATAAGTGATCCCTCTGGAGCATGTCCGCCTTTACCATAGACATAGTTAAGTGATACTTAATGTCACCACACATTTTCTTTTCTTGGCCATGTTGTTTATTTTCAGCATAGGAGTGTTTCATTTAAAATATAAATGCTAATACAAGCTTTTTCTTTTTTTTCTGTCTAGGTCGTTTACACATTTTCTCACAGGAGTCTGTGCCATTATTGGAGGTGTATTTACAGGTATTAGATTTGCATTTTGAAGACCTCAACCATCTTTTTAAATATTATCTAAAATTTAATTTGCAAATGTTTTGAACAATACGTAAAAGTCCCTAAAAGCATTTTCAGAAAATGAAAATTTTAAAAATCCACATTATTTAGAAAAACAACAGAACCACCGTTAGTAGTAAAATGAGTGCTAAACTGTGGCTAAGATGTTATGCGTATATGTAGTTCCACATGTGCAGTTCTGCATTCTCCCACTGCCTGGCAGTTGTCAAGCCCTAGGAGGGGACTCTGCTGTTGTCTCTTACTGAGCGGGTGGAGGTCATCAGGGCAGAAGGCATGGAGTTTGAGAATGTGTCTACCTTTTCTTTCCCTGGAAGTCCAGAGCAGCCATATCTTCATCATCTGAATTGCCTTCTTTCTGCCTCCACTTCCTTCTGGGAAAAAGGATCAGCAGCTCCCCCCAGAGCTTGGCAGTTTTTGGCCAGTTGGAGGGCTTGCAGTGGAGCACAATAATGAGAGAAAAGGCTTCTCTGCCCTGTCTAGAAAGCGACTTAAATGCACACAAGTCAGTATGTCGACCTGTAGCTGGTATCCTTCATATGTTCGCTTTTGGGTGGAGGCTGGTGTTCCCTTCCTCCTACTGCAGTGCCCAAAACACACACATACCCAACCAGCCGTATAGCCTCTGAAACCCTCCCACATGGCCATTCTGTACCTTGCTGAGAGGATTAGAGAACCATCTGGCTATGTTCTAGCAGCCAGATGCAAAATGATTACAGCCACACCAAGACTTCCAGAGGACCCCTGATTCTCCTTGCTCCCCACGAGACATGGACTGATCAGGCAGGGGGGACTTCAGAGGCTGTACAATAAATCTGGAGTGATGGTGGTATATGGCTAAGCTTAGCATAGGCCTGCATGTGAAACTATTACACTACACTGAGCCATATAAATTGTAGCCTTCATGTGCCTTGTTGCAAAAAATTAAATAGGCATACTATTATGTAGGCGATATTTGGTTGCTCTTCCAAAAGCATTTCCTATGAATATTAGTGAGTAGCATATTTGCCATGTACTACACATTTCTACAGGCATGCAGAATCAATACCTTGCTTTGACAGGCTTAAGCATGTTCTCCTTTACAGAACAGAGTTTTTGTTTTTCGAAGAGTACAGGTGGCGTTTTCTATTTTTGCTGTGATAGTTGTCTAGTTGGGAGCCAGCATGGTGTAGTGGTTTGAATGTTGAGCTATAGCCCTGGAGATCAGGATTTGATTCTCTGCTTTACCATGGAAAACCCACTAGGTGACCTTGGGCACATCACACACTCTCAGCCCCAGAAAATCTTGTGATAGGTTCGCCTTAAGGTCACGATAGGTTGGAAACAACTTGAAGGCATGCAATAAAAACGTCAACAGTATTCATTTAAAGTATTTTCTCTTTGTACACAGAACATCTAGACTGATCCTTCTTTTCTCTTCCCAGTGGCGGGACTCATTGACTCTTTGATCTATCATTCTGCACGGGCCATTCAGAAGAAAATAGAACTTGGGAAAACAACATAAATTAGTAGCTTTACACCCTCAAAGGACTTGAAGGAAATAAAAACAATCACTCTGGTCACTGTCTGATAGAGTGCCAAGGGAAGATTCCTAGAATTTGAAGAAACATGGAAAAATAGTTCTGGGCTGGAACGAATGAAAAGGGCATTAATTTAAACACCCATCTTTTGTGCTGTTTTGGAGACCATAGATTTCAGTACTTGTCTTATATGTTGGCATATCTCTCAATTTCTAGATTCTGAGACAAAGTGCAGTGACCTCCAGAATATGGAACACAAGACCTTTTACATGTGAGGAAATCTGATATTTTGTATTTAATTTGTATCTGGTGATACCTTTAGGATGTGTGTTTGGAAGAAATTCTCAGGAAAAAGTTTTAATAAACTCCCCTAATATTTGTTTTCTTTTTATTTGATGTTAAGACTTGTTGCATCCAAAAATATTGCACCACAGCAAGTTTTCATTTCCCAGCTCTCTTTCCATCCTTACTATCATTTTCTGTACACACTAAGCCCCTGATCTTTGTGTATGCATTAGAAAAATAGGAAGTGACTATACTGACTTGGTTTATCTAGTTCAATACTGTCAACACTGGCAGAAGGTCTCTCAGGCTTTGGGCAGGAAACTTCCCTACCTGGAGATCATTTTGTGATTTTCTGCCTACAGAGCATATGCACCCACTGAGCTGTAGCTGTAGGCACTTTCACGTCTGGTTACACCTCAGCACCTTCTTGGAATTGCTGGTGCTGTGTTTGTGTCTTAGAAACCCAGGTGTTGTACATAATGAACTTGTGAGCATCCATCATGAAAAGATTTTAATTAACTGGTTGCTCTTCCAGAGTAAGGAGCATGTTACTGCTTTAATGACATGTTCTGCTAGTCTTCAGTCTCATGTCTTTTCTCCTTTAATGCCTTACACATCAGTCAGCTATATCTTAGCTTTGCATCCCTATCAAGCTAATGTCATTTAGAATTTGTTTTCATTGTGGATATGGTCAGAATACTTTAGTGCAGCAATATAGTATTGAAAGTACTCTTTGAGAAGTAAAACTAATAAGGCAGAACGAGATTTTGCCCTGTATTTTATCCAATACAGGCTTCCCCCACTTATGTGACAGGTTAGGGACTGGAGCACTTTCAGAAGGCAGAATTGGTTGAAGAATGGAATTCCAGGAAATTGTCCAAATGCAGAACCATTATGTGCTCTGCTGCTTAAACGTGTTAAAAAAGCAAGGCACCCAAAGAAAAAGACCAAACCATCCCCAGAAAAGGGATAAACCCTTTCATTGAGTCCACACACACACACCCATGCTCCCTGACGGTGTGAGCTGACTATCCACAGTCTGCAGAAGACTCCTCTCCCTTTTATGGAGCAAGGAAGAGGAGAGAGCAGAAAGGGACGAGAAGAAAAGGGAACAGATTGGCTGGGGTGGAGGTGCATGCGCATGCCACACACAGTGAATGGAGCTGGGGAGATATTTCTCCCTCAGCCCAGCCAGCAGAGGGATAGAGGCAGAGAAGCTGACAGGAGTGGGGGAGGCACACACACTCCATAGGCAAAAAGAACTTTATAGACAAGTTCTATTAATTCGAGTAGAGGATCTGCTCTTTCCATAGGCAAGACTTGGGAGCACGTGCCCACATGCAAAAGTGATCCATAGCAAACTTCCATAGGCAAGAACTGATGAGAGGACAGACCCCACATCAAATTAATGGAATTTGTCCTTAATTTGGAAGCATCCAAAGAGCAAGCCATCAGATAATGGGGCATCAAAAGGCAAGGGCTTCCTGTATGTGCTGAAAATAGAAATGCAGGAGAATTTTAAAAACCAGAAATGCTTTTCCAATCTATATCTATACAGGCTTTCACTGCTTATCTGACAGGCTAGGGACAGGAGCACTGTCAGAAAGTGGAACTGGTAAAAAAGTGGAACCCGTGTAGGGAACATGAGGGAATTACAGAGGCTCACTTGGGACTGACTGCACATGCACTCTACCTGCTAAATCTCTCAGGCAGCTTGGCACCTTTTTGTTCTCTCTCAGCTTGCGGTGTGCGTACAAGGTAAAGTGAAGAAAGCTGATAAATAAAGACTCTCCAGCTTTGGAGATCTTTAAAACAGATTGGATGGACATCTTTCAGGAGTGCGTCAGTTGTGTATGGCAGGGAGTGGGATTAGATGTTAGTTCTGTGTTAGTTCTCCTAGTTCTGTGATTTTAAGCAAAGACACTGCTCTGTCTCTACTGAACAACATTAATAATACCTTTCACTAGAAATCAGGGAGCATTTCTGTCACATACTAAAACTTGCATCTGTATTAAGAAACATGGACATGTGTCCTTTAAAAATATTATCTAGGGCAGCAGTTCTCAAATCCCCCACCATCACTTAAAATTGCTCTGGGATTGCACTGGACTGATTAATTTGTTTCATTTTGTCTATAGAGCAAAGATTGTGGTTCATTTTAATATCCTCAGGCTTTTGCTTCTGATATCATAGCTGTGCTTTTGTGAGTACAGTTTGGTGAAGTTCAAAATCTTTGCCATAGATTTGGTTTGATATTCATCCTGGGTCTCTATTTCGACTTGAAGATGGTGCATGATGAAAGTCCAGTCTTGTGCAAATACATAGAGTGGTCTAAACAGCCTTGCTGTTCATCATCAGAAAAAATAGATCACATGTAGGGCCAAGTACAGTGTGCAGTCAATCAGCTAACTAGAACTTAGATACCAGTAGTGTTCTGAAGATCACAGCTTGAGTACCGTAGACTTAGAGCAAACAGAAGTACTCTGGATATTGTTGGGTTGTACAAGAACCCCTTCTAGTTTTCCTCTTAAGCTGTAAATAAATCACTATACAAAACATCTATGGGGCAATAGATAATTGTAGGTTTATATACATTCCCAGTTATCTATTGGCTACAATAAAATTTACCTAATGTAACCTAATGTGATATAGTGTATGCAGTTGACCTCTCCTTAAAAGAAAAAGCCCCTGCATGTAATACGAAGACTACATTGAAGCAAGCTATTTGTAAAATAATACTTTGCCCTCAGCTGCAAGTTTTTCAATGAGTCCAAGTTCAAAATTGGCATCATGCACCCCAGTCTTACGGAATGCTCCAGCGTAATGGTTCTTTTCCCAGTAGTGGTGCCAGTTCCCATCACTGTCTGCACCAAAACCAAATGCAGAGACCTGTCATACAAAGCATAATAGAAATATCAACAAATGGAACACTGAGTTCTGCAATCTTAAACTAGAAGCATCTGCCTGCATTACATACAAACTAGACTATACTGCTAATTTTTTGCTGTATGTCCTTCCTCCAAGATTGACCCTAGTTCTGATTATGTCTGTGTGGTGTCTATAGCAAGCCTGTGTTTTATTCATCAGAAAAGTTGAGGCAAATCTGCCCTATACCAAGTGAAGAGCCATGCAGCCCCTGATAATTTGCTAAATATACCATATCTGGACAACTTGTTTTTGGCACTGAAGTTGAGAAAAGTGTGGATTTCATTAGTGTTATTTCATTACTGTGCACCCTGGTGGACAGAACACAAAGGCTGCAATCCTGCGTGGCAGTTGTGGAGCAGGGCTTCTCTTCTGTACCTCCCCCATGTAAATCAGTTTCTAGAATATGCTGGAGATCTGAGAGGGCAACAGCTGTTGTTTTCTCTCAGTGATGGAGAAAACATTGGCACTGTCAAGCTGTCTTGCTTGAGGAGGTGTTGCACAAGGAGCTACTGACTGCCACCGTCCACAACAACCTTAAAAATCCATGAGTGTGTATACCCCCAGGTTACATGAGTCTATGTCTCCAATAGGATTCTGACCATTATGACCAATGCAGTTTTCTTTCTAAGGTAATTTCAAAGGAAGTGGGTACTGTGTTTTTGTGGGATTCTTCCATGTTGTTACCAACTTGTCACTCAATCAGTTGTGAGAAGAGCTACTTTAACAACATTGCCTTAGGGAAGAACCCAAGAAGCAGCTTTGATACTCAAGTGCTTTACAACTCATTAGCAACAACCTCCTCCTTGTGTAGGTGTTACATACCTGTGTACAAGAATGGATGGCAAAAATGAGTGCAGTGAATCCAGTGGATGGATACCTTCCATGATGCTTAGTCCATTTATCTTGGATATATTTCAGGAAGGCAGGGTTTATTATTAGTACCTGGGGAGTGGGGAGAGGTTTAAATCAGAAGTTATATTGTCATAGATTCATATCTTCTTTTTTATGAGCTATACTTGTGGAACAGTTCTGAGGATGGGGCACAGGTGCAGCCATCTCTAGGCCAGGAGATGAGAACTTTTTGCCCTCCAGATGTTTGATGACAACTCCCATAATCCCTTACCAATACTCACTAACTTGTAGATGTGGAAGTCCAAAACATGTTGGGCAAAGTTTCCCACTTCTACTTTAGGAAGGCCAGCTTTTGGCTGGACTGCAGTGTAATGGGTTCAGGCCCCGTCTCTGTTCCTGAGTAGGAGAGGGACATCCGAATTTTATCTAGCTGCCACCGTCCAGTAATTCACCCCACGTGACTCAGTAACTTAGTGGGAAGTTACTGAGCGATTTAACATACTCTTTTCCCACCTCTGACAATCTTTCATTAGCAAAAAGGTATCTGGTACATGGCCCTGACTTTGCAAGACCTGAGCAAGGCTGTTGATAACAGGGTGATTTGGACATCTGTAATTCATGGGGTCACCATAAGTTGAGGCCAGCTTGATGACAGTTAACAACAGTCTTGTACATGAAGACATCTTCCTTCAGGCATTACATAGGAGTAGTTACAAAGTTACAAAATAGTCTTAGGTCATATTCAGCTGAAGTTGCAATGAAACATAAACTCTAACCCAACTAGCTGAACATTCCCACTCTATTCACGATACAAATGGTGTTGTGGGTCTTTGGATGTGAATCTGGACCTCTTTGTCCAGTCTATGAGAGCACATGTGGTATCGTGGTTTGCATATTAAGAGACCAGCCTTTGAATCCCCACTCAGCTATGGAAACCCATTGGGTGACCTTGGGCAAGTCACACTCTCTCAGCCTCAGAGGAAGGCAAAGGCAAACCTCCTCTGAAAAATTTTGCCAAGAAAATCCCTTTATAAGATCACCATAAGTTGGAAATGACTTGAAGACACACAACAACAACAACACCTATTCACACTTGGCTGCAGGTGGAGTTGCTCAGGATATGAAAACAATCCCTGTTTATAGGTTCCAGCCAATACCAGCTTGGATATGTTGCTTTTCTGGAAAAAACAATCATAGGGGACCTTATTAACAGCAACTACTCCCCCATTAAGTATAACCTTATATAGCTGAGTTTATTAAACTCAAAGGCTTACTAAGGAAAGCTTCAAAAAGAAGTAACTTCTGTTCTTGTGGAAAGTTAAAATGCATGAAGTGATTCTCTTTTTAAAAACATCAAAAAGTTGTTCTTAAATTTCTCAAAAGAAAGACTTTCTGTCTCTAGTTAACTTTCATGAAATAAAAAATAAAAGAGTTGCATAGTAGAGACTTTTGAAACAATGGAGCAATAAACCACTGTCTTTGCTTACCCCTTACCTTGGTTTTATCTGCTTCAATGAATTGTTTGACTCTTTTGTATGTGCTGTGAAAGGAAAGGTAGAATCTAAGCACCACCATTTTATGAGTTTTCCCTACCCTCCCCATCCCAGTTAAAATGTTGCATTTCTCAGCTTTTTGCTCTTCCTCCCATGGCAGATGGAGGCTGCTGGAGATGAAGCAGTCAACTTGTCAATTAACAATGACTGATTTAGTGATACCCTGCCATTATGACCATATTTCCAAGTATCTTGTCAAAATTCAAAGCTTTGTCATTGAAGGAAAGTATTCTCAGCACTACTTGGCACTCATCAAGGCAATTTAGATAAGAGTTCCCAAGATCAACTCAAGATTTTTCCTACTGACCAAATTTACCATAAACATTTCATAAGAAACTTGTTCTTCATTACTTTTAAAGGAAAATTCCAGCGTCCAGCATGTAATCAACTTCCAGTCATGAGTCCATTACAGAAGAAAAGAAGACTGAGCTAAATAAATGGAAACCTATAGTCTTGTTACCATTTTATAACTGCCTAGCTTTTTATGCTCTACTTTTATAAGCAAGATACTCACTGCTGTATTTCTCCTGAGGAAAAGGCACTGGCTAGCCACTTGAGATCCAGAGGTTTAAAGGGGACTAGCACAAGATGGACACCAGAAGGAAGGTTCACAGCACTCTCTGGGTACATGAAATGGTGGGTGGTTCTTGTACCAACATCCTCCTCAAAGCCAGTAGTTGGTGCTGTGTTTATCCTTGTAGGACATAAGAAAGGCAATCAGATGTTTATGGTCAAAATACCAGGACAGACACACATGGACAGTTGGGACTTGATCTAACTCTTGTTCAGGTACCCTTACTTCATGGGCTTGTTTAGGTACCTCCTACCTTTCAACAGCATGACACATATTTATTCAGTTTTGTCAGGTTAGTCGTTATGTAGCAATATTTGTTTCATTCCAACTGACAAGCAGAATATAGCCAGGCCACTGTAATTTACAAGGCCTTTCCAGGAACATGTCTGTGAGCGGACACTGTGATAACTAGCCAGCACTAACATCATGTAGCAGACCTTTAGGAAGAGGGTCCATCCATCATGTAGAAGACCTTTAGGCAGAGGATTGTGAGTCACTCTGGGATATGCCCTGTTCCACTTACCTCAGCACAAAATGGTGAGAGTCAATTTTTTCCCCATATTTAGAGCCCAGCAGTCTCCCTGAATTCCCCACGACAGCACATGTTCCACATTGAGCAGTGTTCTGGATTCTAGCAGTGGAAGATGGAAAGATTTCAAACAAGTTTTTTATTATCTTCTTCACTTGGTTCCCATCCTGGGACCTCTGCAGCTTCTAGTGGGCAAAACAGAAGGAGTTAGGCAGGAATGGACCTTACTTTCTAATAGTACCTTCCCTACCCAGTACTTTGACTAAATTGACCTGTTGTGGAACTGTTTGCTTAAGCAGAATTCATAAACAGGCATCTTTGATACCATGTTTGCAAACCATTCTGAAACCAGAGATTGTATTATAACAAAAATTGATGTTTCTAGCCAGAATGGTCAATACCTTGTGCGAGGAAGACTCCTCCTGTGCCAGTAAAATACTGAGCATGAAAACTTTGTGCAGGTAGGATTAATGCTTCTGCTTCCAAATGAAAAAAGCTGGTTTTAACTGGCTTCTTTTTGTCACCCATTTACAAAAGTGCAGGAGCTTTCTTTCAGTGGATAAAGAAGGCAGTGATTGTGGTCAAATTCACATGCAGACATATCCCTTTTGTTTTAGTTAATGTTCTTTTTAAAAAGTTGTACCACATTTCTTTGTTTTAAAACAGTGTAGCAGTTCACATCAATTATTGTAATTGTTCTCTTTCCCCATGATTTCCCCATCTTTCCCATGATTTCTCACTTCTAGAATAATATATGCTAATTCAGTTCTAAGTAAGAGTGATTAGGGGCATGAAGAATTCAGTGTGATAGCCCTGTGGATGTGCCACTATCTCATGTTGCCACCCCTGCCTCCACAAATCATCAAGTCCTAGCTGCAGAATAATTTACAAGCCTAATATAATCTTAATTTAAATTTTTATTACTATATATCACGGGACACAAAGGCAGTGTGGTGCAGTGGTTTGAGCATTGTTCTATGACTTAGGAGACCAGGGTTCAATTCCCCACTCAGCCATGAAAACCCAGTGGGTGATCTTGTGTGTGGCACACACACTCAGCCCCCAGAAAACCCCATGATAGGTTTGCCTTAGGATTACCATAAATCAGAAATGACAAAACAACAAGGACACAAGGGGAAAAACTGAAGGGATCTTCTGCATGTTGTTGTTGTTGTGTGCCTACAAGTTGTTTCCAACTTATGGGAACTATTGTGGGATTTTTCTTGGCAAGATTTGTTTAGAGGAGGCTTGTCTTTGCCTTCCTCTGAGACTGAGAGACTCCCAGTGGGTTTCCATGGGCAAGTGGGGATTCCAACCCTGGTCTCCAGTTGTAGTCCAGCATTCAGACTACTACACCATACTGGCTTTTGCGCATACACACACTTATCTCAGCACTAACTGGAGAGAAGCCTAATCACAACAGCTGATCTCCTCCCAGAGAAATAAACACAATGAAAAACGTATCTCAGGAAGCAAGACAGTGAAGGAGTTATGGTGGGGAGAAAAAAAAAAAAGGAAGCTGTTGCTTCTGCATGACAGCTCCGGTGGTGTGGAGAGCTGCATGTGTAGACCGGAAAATGTGGCTGGCTGACAATGTGACTGAGGGCAAATTACACTTTAGCATCTTGGTGGGCCATATGTAGAATATGTGGAGACAGTTTGACTGTGGGGAAATAAGGGGAGGCAGGATTTGCTAATGAGGCAGAATGTCACCAACATGAGAAAGAAACAAAAGGGGTGTGGGATTGTGGAAAAGTAAAACATATGCCCCAAAGACACAACTGTAGAAGAAACAAATGTAATTTGTCACTTTTCTACCAAAAAAGGAAACATTGCTGGTGAAGGTACAAGACCATGGGTAATAGATGATATTGAATACATGCATGCATTAATGTGAATTGAAAATTTAAGGCCAGAGAAGCCAATATCTGTCAGGCACAGAGCATCACATTTATCCCATGTGAAATTGATAGCATAGCTGCCTGCTTGCAAACAATTCTTAAAGCTACAGGTTGTATCATACCAAAGGTGGATATCTCTTAGAGAGAATGGCCAATGCCATGTTCAAGGATGGCTCTTCTTGTGCAAGTAAGGTATTGAACGTATAAACATAGAAGGCAATCTTGGACTGGGAGATGTATGAGTAGCACACAGCTATGTCCCCAACCTCATCTTTCAGTTGATGCAACCCCTCAAACAGCCAATTCTTTGTCATGGAGTGGGGGGAATCAACAGAGACCCATCCAGCTGCACCTCTAGTTGGATGAGGTGCAGCAAGTAGCAGCAGAGACCACTGGGAATCCCTGTGCAGTCTATGCAGATGACATCCTTGCACCACATTCAGCTGCAGGAAAATAGCTGGATGCATCTCTATTGACCCTCCACTTTCCAACAAAACAGAAATTGCCATGTTGCAGGTGCTTGCATCACTTGAAAGGTGAGTTTGGGAGGGATACTGAGTATAGTACAGTCAGTTAAGAATTCCAGCCTCCATCAAGACTGAAAAAGCAAGCTGTCATGGTGTAAGTCCAACTTACATCATTATAATTCACAGACAGGATTCTAGCCATAGTTTCATGTTGTCACTGCTGCAGCTTTCACATGGAAGCTGCTGCTTTTGAGTGGCTTCTTTTTACCACACAGTAAAAGTGTGGTAAGAGTGACTTTGGGCAAAGCAATCAGCTTCTACCAGTTTCTCATTCCTCACACTTTCTCATCCAGTGGATGCCAGTTACTACAGCCAAAATTCTTTCATCATTGTTCTCCCCAAGTATAGACACAATGTTCTATGTTTAAGAGATCTGAATGAGAGAAAAGCAGGAGTTTTTCAATGAAACATATAAAAAAGCAGAAAAACCTGAGAACCTGAGTGGGCAACTGTTCCAGTGCCTGCACCCTATTTAGCTCTATTTTTAACACTTCAAGCTTAGGGTTTAGTTGCATTTTCAATCAGTTTTCAGTTCAAGGCTCCAAAAAAGTTTGGGAGATAATAGGAGGCAAATAAAGCCAAACTGCTGCGTTTTGTTCCATTTTTCTGGTGGTCTGGGTGATATTTTTTGGCCATTTGGGACTAAGTGCTACAACTCTGGAACATTTAACCATTTGGAGAAGTAGGAAGAGCACAAGTCTCTCCATATGTTATCAGTGTCTTTGTCCTTAAGGGAACATTCTTGGTGTGCATTACTCTATATAACTCCATATAGTTTTTGTCAATAACATGAGACAATACTCACCAGCCACCAAAGAAGAACCTCTGGGGAGATCTCATGAGTTTCACGAGTTAGCAGGTAGCTTACTGAGGCATCATAGTGGTCACAAAACCAGTCCTGGTAGTTATGATTAATGCACCTGTTACAGTTGTAGGTTCTTTGCTCTAGGAAGGAATCCATGGATGACCATTGTTTCAGCCTGTCTGAAAGAGGCCAAAGTCCTATATACACACACCTGAGCATTTTCCACAGGAATGTTGCAAGACACAGCATCAAGATGATCCACAGCTTTTTCCTGACTAGCATCCTTCATCCCATCTATTGGTCTGGATCTTAGTTAAGAAATGTCCCAGCCTTGAAATGATATAATCTATGAGAGGTAATGTAATGCATGTGAATGGATATAATAGTTGGGCTTCTAGGTATGTTTTAAATATAAAACAATTTTTTAAAAAACCCAGGAGGTGAAACAGCCGGATGCTGTGCTATAACTTTATTGCTGACATAGAACTTTCTGTTCCACGAAGCTTCTGTTTACATGTGATGATTCGGTTGTTCCAAAAAAAAGGACATCTCGCATCCCAGAAACTCACAAAACAGGTGCTATTCTTTCTCATGCATCCCATGTTCTGTGGATGTGAACTTCCATAACACATCTCCAGAAGGCTGAAACACACAGAAAATACTAAGTCAATATGAACTAGAGATACAAGAATGCAATGTCTCATAGCATGAAGGTACTATCATTTCTCAGACACAAATACGTGTGTCAATAATTCCTATTAAACAGTATTTTTCAATAGCTGAAAGGTACAGGAAATAAACTGCCTAGGGTCAGGTTCATTTGCTACAGAGCTAGATCATGTATGATTTGCACCTCAGCATAATTTCTAAGCAACTAACAAGGATTCAAGCCTGACAATGGAAAAAAGACTGCTTTGCTCACTTCAGTGGCAGATCTTAAACTGGACAGTGGGAGTGTGCTTCTGTTGGTTCTGCTGGACTTCCTGGTTACCTTTGACCACAAATAACTTTCTGAGGCATTTGTCAGAAATGGGACTTGTAAGCACTGTTTTATGGTGGTGGCTGTAGTCCTCCTTGGCATTGGAGGCAGAGCTTTTATCTTTAAAATATAAACAATAAAGTATAATATAGTTGTCCATAGCAATGCTCATAGCTTTCCCTTATTTAATAGAGGTAATCATGCTATTACTCATAAGGGATGCAGGTAAACACTCTGTACATGTTTAGGAATGCCCTAATTACTTCCTCATCTTATGTACATTTATCTGGGAGCAAATCCTACTAAACTCAGCAAGACTAACTTCTCATTTTAAAAATCAGATTTTTTTTTTGATAATCCAGATTTAATAAGAGGAAAACAAGAGGCTACTGAAGGAACCAGAAACTCAAGATAAAAGGAGAAGAAAGGCAAATATGTGAGCAATAGGAAAGAGAAAATTTAGAGAAGAAAGGAAAGGGAGGATAAAAGAACAAATGCATTTAGAAAAATGAGAGAGATACATAATTAAAGAAGCAGCACTCTGTGTGCCCTTAGCAGTGAGTTGACTCCATTGATTTCAGCAGGATTTATTAAACATGCACCAGCTTGAGCTGCAGCTGTCACAGAATAAAGAGGAAGAAAAGGTATGTGGGAAATGGTGAAGCAAACAGAAAGAAAAGGAAAGGAGTGAAGAGGCAGGGAGGGGGCAGAGGGTACAAGGATCTTTGGCAGGTGGGTCATTAGTTTGTCTCCCTTGGCAGAGAGAAAGGAGGCTGGGCTGTACTCCATTCCAGTAGGCAAGTGGGGCAGCTGGTTTAAACAGGAGGCAAGAAAAGGCTGAAGGATTAGGAACTGTTTCCCATTCATTAACAGTCTCTCGGCAAACATAAACATACCTCAGAGAAGGGAGGAAAATCACAGCTGCTCCTCCTTTGCTGCTGCCCAGGCAGGACTGGCTCAAGACATTTTGCCGCCTGCGATGGAGACAGTATGCCTCTTCCCCACCCCCACCCCCACCGGCAGATTAAATCTTATTGCAACACTGGCAAGAGGACAGCATCCTCCACTGCGCTTGAGGGTGCAAGCAAGCTAAAGCTCAGATTCTGGGCAAGCTGCATGGCCCACACAATTGTGTCTCCCAACAGCTTACTATCATTCACATGATCCCTGGCATCTGCCTTTCAGGGTGGTTACCTCCTTCTGCCTAACGGTGGGACCAGCCCGGTTTCTTCCCACCAGGAGACAGTCCTTGTAGCTTCCAATAGATCATCCAAACCACCTTTCTCAACCTCTTCGTATCCTCTGCATACCAATTTATGGAGAGCAGGAGGGTAATATATGTGTTTGTGGGCTTCCCATTAGCATCTGATTGGCCACTGTGGGAACAGAATGCAGGGCTAGACAAAATTTTGGTCCAATTTAATAGGGCCCTTCTTAGGTTCGTATTTTATGTTCCATTATGCAGAAAGAGGCTCCATGCCAATATGAATGCTGTTTTGACTGCTGCTGCTGCTGCTGCAGACTTCTGTGCACCTAACTTGAAAGTGTGCAGACTCACCAGTAACACTATTGTGATGGCTGCCTGGAATAAACATTTTGCAACTTCACTTACCAAAAGTAGCTGAAGTGAAACTCCTCCTGGGCCCAGGTCACGAGTGTGCTCTTCCTCAAAAGTCATTATAAACACTCTTTTTGTCTGAATTACTCACTTGGAAAAAATATGCTTCTGTTTTTGGGGCCTTGCTGAATGAGGACACAGATTTCTGCACCAAGATCTTGATAGTGCCACAACAAATACTAGTTTCATATGAGGAATTTTCCCTAGAACTACAGGCAGGGAAGGAAAGGGTTAAACTCTCCCTCACTTCACCTACTGCATTTGCTATAATTATCTCCTATTCCCTCTACATATTAAATACAAAGTCATTATCTGCTTGGACCAACTTCACTCTTTTTCCCCCTCGCCGTTAATCCACCAAAATCTTTAACATAACTAGTAAAAATTGCACAGATGTTGCACACAGGGTTAGTCAATTAATGTTAAAAGAAAGCTCATGGATTTTCCAGTGTTGTTTCAACATACTCCATGGAGCTGAGGAGGGTACCAAATAGGCTGTCTGAACATTGCAGGAGGCTTAACTTAACTGTCATTGACTTCTGGAATCTGATAGCAAATCAGAATGACACAACTATTGTGTGCCTTCAAGTCAATTCCAATCTATAGCAGTCTTAAGGCAAACCTATCATAGGGTTTTCTTGGCAAGATTTGTTAGAAGGAATTTGCCATTGCCTTCCACTGAGGCTGTGAGAGTGTGACTTGCAAAATATCACCCGGTGGGTTTCCATGGCTGAGTGGGCATTCGTCTGAAAACTCTAGTTTCTTTGAGTTACAGTCCAACCACTAACCACACTGGCTCTTCAGAATGATACAATAGCGCTACAATTTCTTTCAAGCAGTAAAAACCACACGCAAAGCACTTATTGCTCTCCACCTGTCTGCTCTCCCCTATGGAGCAGCAATTCGATATCCATCCAAATTGAATTATGAGAAATGCAAGGCAAAAAAGTAGTGTAACAAGAGGAAGTTTTGGTTCTCCTTTTTCAACTGCCAAATTAAAGTGAACAGTTGGTAACTCGGTGGGACGCAAGAGAAGTTTTTCACACTCTTTTGTCCAAGTTGGCCTATAACACAAGCTGTCTCAGCTGGAACGTATATTTGATTTCAAAAACTTCACTTCTGCTTTCACAACATTCATGTATGCACAAACAGTGAGCAAGCATGTGGGGGGGGGGGCTAATCTTATCATCAAGTTACATAAACAACATTGCTCAGAGACCTAATGTGACATTTCCAGTAGCTTGGGAACCCACATCAGAGCAGGTTTAGCCCAGAAAATTCATGGGGATGGGGGTTGTGGAAAAGCCAGACAGATGTGCAAATCAAAAGACTTGAATGTCATCAAACAGGGGCACAAAAAGTCACAGACCCTTGCTAGAGCCAATAAAAGATGGCTCAGAATAGCACTTCCCATGGGTGCTTACCTTACTCAGATAAACAAGACGGCACCATCTGACTCAAAAAGATAGGCAGGCAAACTGCAGTTCTCTTCCTGTGCGAATTGGGTGTCCTTCCTTGGTTGAGTACAAGTATTCCGATGGAAGAATTATAATCCTTGCATGGCTGTGGGCTGAAAGTAGCTTGTGACAGCATGAAGAGGAACCTTGTGAAACTAAAGGGAAGTTAACAATCCAACACCAACCACAGGACAGTCAGTTGCGGGACATGCATTTTAAAACCAAACTGCTTTGTTTAAGGTATAGAAGGAAAATGCTTTCTGCAGCTTAGTCAGTAGTGGCTTCCTGTATGCACTTGCAGATGCGACACACCAAAACAGATGGTATGTGATTAAGATGCCAGTTGGCCACAATGTCTTTGCAGGCTCAATTCTTCAGTTACTGTAAATTTGACTGAGTGAGTCACAGCCATTTTGCACCAACACTTTGTCACTCAACCTTGGAGGGAGCGTAGGCACAGTGGTGCCATCCAGGCAGAATTTTGGGGAAAGTTCCAGGGTCCCACTCAGGAGAATCAGCAGAAAATAGCATATAACATTTTGAAGCAATTGAAATAATGCTTATTTCCCCCTAAAGAATTCCTTTCCATAAGGCCATTAAGTCCAGATCCTAAATTTACCTAATTACACCACAGCCTCTAGTCTTGGATAGGTTTTCACGCTTTGTTGAAAAGAACACCAGGGTTCCTTGGAAATTTCTGGAACTTCTCAGCAGGAGATCAATGATGTTGCACATCGATTTCTTTCCTGCCACTACTGTTCTTCTGTTGAAGTATGCAGCTACAGAGGAGCGTGGGACAGTCTAGGTGCACAGTCAATTTGCCGGGAACAACTGTGAATTGGGACTCTGTATTTCAACTGATGCTATCTTAATGGTTTTATTTTTAGCTACTTCATTTAATATGGGTTTGAACTAAACTTCCCTTAAGAATAATTTTGCTCTTATAGCTTGCACTTGCCAGAGGAAGCGGGGAGGCAATTTTCTTTAATTCCTCTTTGAGCCCTCTATGGGGGTCTCCAGAAGAGTAGGTGGCTCTGGAAACTGCTGGGGCGGCAGGAGGGAGAACCAGTGAAAAATTATTTTTTTAAACAAGGGGCTCCATTGATTTCTTTTTTAAAAATGAGATGGTTTGCTTTGAATGTAACATAGAAGTGTATGAATGCACATGAACGAGTACAATTGACATAAAATGTGCATTGATTTCTGCAATATACTATACACGTTACATCAAAGGGAAGGCCTCAAGGTTAACATTTTAAAAGAGTCCTCCCTAGCTTGGTCCTTTCTCACTGGTGTTTTGGCCACAGCTAACATGGCCAATGGTGAACAGTCATAGGACCTGAAGTCCCAAACATCTGGAAGGCACCATGTTTGGAACGATGTCTTACTAGCAAGGATTATTTAGCATGGAAAACTATTAAAATTAATGAGTCCCTCAAATAACACAATATCATATTTTTATATTTTAAGCTATTAATGTGAATTTTTGAGACTTTCTACATGTCTTTCCTTGTCTTCAGGGCACACTGTGGTATTCTCATATCTAGGTGTTATTTTGCATCACAGAGGATGGGGTACTCAGCGGCTACCATTTATGATGGATAAATATCACCGCTTGTAACAGAAGCAATGTATACTACATCTATATAAGTAGTTGGAGGATGCCAGCAGGGTGGGCAAAGCAGTTGTGTTCATGTCCTGCTTGTGGACTTCTCCAAGACAACCAACTGGTCACTGTATGAACAAACCCCTGGACTAAACAGGTCTGTGGTCTGATCCTGCATGGCTTGTCTTATGTTCCCTGCTTATGTAAGAGTCATTCATTTTCTTGGTTTTAAATTAAAGTTAGAATATTACCAGATCAACGGTACAGGTTTTTGGACACTCAGATCATTCATATAAAAAAAGCTGCATACGAAACCTGGAAAAGCTATAGGTTTGCACTATAATTCTCAGATTTGGTCATTCTAGCTGTAGGATTCTTGGAACCATAGGTCAGACAGTGAATTTTTTCAAGCTCTGGTTTTATGCATATGGGTGTGGGTGTGCACATATGTTTTTACCTGTGCATGTGCCTACATAAATTAACTATGATAGTATCAAGTATTTTCTGGCTGACAGATACAACTGCCACTCACAGAAATGCCATGATGTGATTTTAACTCTATACAAGAACAGGAAGTTGGCATACATTTATATCCAAGCAGGTAGGGTTATCTATGATGTATCTAAGATATGTCTAAGACAGCAGACTTATGTAAAGCCTGTGCTGCCAGGTTTCCTATTAAACACCAAAACAGCTTTACAGCTTCACCACTGGTCTTAGATTACACATACTACAGGAAAAGTGTGTTTTTGCCAAAGCCATTGGTAATTAAAGCCTTGAATCACCCACGAGCAAAACAGAGTGAAAAACAAAATGAATATTTATCTGGAGAAAATAGACCAGAGGCACTTTCAGGCATATAGAAGAATTCAGGAAATAAAAACAGTTGCCTTCTAACATACTGATATAAGGACGGCACTGACTTAGGAGGGTATTTTTAATCCAAAGGACCAGAATGTTTTTAGGGTGAACTAAAATAAGAAATGTGATATAAAAATAAATAGCATACAGTCACACAGTTATGGATCACAAGTTGTTTTGTTATCGTCAAGAATCTTATTCATGGAAAGACAGAAATATTTGAGGATTTGGCCAGTCACAGGTTATTATAAGCAGCCAATGCAATGCAAAGATGGCAACTGCACATGGGGTATTCCTAGTAAGACCAAATAAATACAATATTATTAGACAAAGCACTGTTAAGGCTTTATTTGGCAAAATGTACTTATTTCTGTTCATATGTTCAACAGAATACGACCACACCAAGTAGAAAGGCTTTACCGCTATGAACAGAAACTGTTATAAAAATTGCCCTACGGTGTCTGGGGCCAAAATAAAGCTATGAAGTCATACAATATCAGACACTGTAACAGAGTTTTATATCTAGGTGAAAAATGTAGAATGCTTTTAATTGCTGTATGTATGATAGTCCATATTAGCTCTCCTAGAAGAAATGATAACTCCAGAACTAGATACACTGCAAAATAGAAGCAGATTCTGTGTCATTTTCCCACTCTTGATATGTGAAGTGCATGTTTCATCCCAGCCCCTTTTCCCACAGATGGGTGAGGCTCTTTTTAGAAAATAAGAAACTACTTAAGTATAACAAGAATAGTGCACAAAATGTACATAGGTGTGGACACAAGGGGTGGGTTTTGCTTCAGGAACTGGCTTGGTGCTATTTTGGAATTCAGAAAGAAGGTCTGCCAGAGTTAGTTTGCTTATGAATACAGGGGAGAGAACTGAAGAGGTGCCATGTATTCCTATGTATTTTGTATATTCTCACTTATTTCTGCCACCAGGAGCTACAGGATCAACTGGTACTACCTTATGTACCTTGTTTCATTCCTTCTCTTCCTCTGGCCTAGAATACGATGGATGTTCCATGTCTGCAGCAGGCAGGTGAAAATCTTAATCCTTCTAGCCCTTTCCTCTGTGAGGTTTCTATGCAAAAATGTTGCCCTGTACATACACTATCATACAGGGCACTTTATTCCATCTTCCTGTGCAATGAAAGGAGTAATGTCATGATAAAGGGGGTACAAGTTTTCTATATAGAACAACAGGATTGTGTTGATCGCATTCACAAGTGTCCATTCATATGTGCCTGACTGCAATGCAGTGCCAAAACAACCACATAAATTGGTCGAATCAAGAGGGTCTTTCCACCTGGATCACTGACCACTCAAATACCTGGATCAAATCTCAATCAGAAACACCACAATATACAATAGTGTCTGCTGATATACATGCAATATTCGTCTGCATATCACAGCAGTGAGGGATCACATCACAGAGAAGCAGTTCTTGTGTTAATATAAGTGAAAGATGCCAGTGAATTCATCAGACAGTACCCAATACACTTTGGGTACAATCCTTTTCTATTCAAGTCAGTGGACATTTGACCAATGATTTGAATGAGAAGTGGGTTGAACCCTGTGATAACATTTCAGCATCAGTGAACCTCGTTTCTGGTCCAGCACACCATCCTACAGGCTATTAACTGAAGAGCAGTGCATGTGAGGGCTACATTACAGAAGTCTCATGCCTGTTCTCTACAAGAGGCCCTCTTAAAATAAAGAGGATTCTGTTTTGGGTAACTTCTATGTCTTTCTTTCTTCTTCTTCTCCACTTTCTATTCATACAGTACGTAAACAAATGATGCTGGGAAGACACCTTTCCTGTGAGGCTGCCCTTCAATCCGGCCACACTGCAACAAACAATAATAGTAACAAAACATAAGGCCATTTAAGCAAAGAAAAAATAAAGCATGCAGCTCACAATGATAACAAGTCCTGTAGAATTCAACAACAGCTGTGTTTCGGAACCTCTCATTCTCCATATACGTGGGAAGCATCCAGCATCTTTCAGCAGCTGTGGGGTCTCAGTGCCATGGCAAAGCCAACCTATGATGCTCACCCTCTTTTTGATTAATTTACTGATTTGCTGGCCAGTGCTATGAGCAGTGCTGGTTAGCTGAGCTCAGCTATTATTGTTTATTTTCCTACAGTGCCCCCCTCAAACATAGCATCCAGAGTATTATGGGGAATTTAATGTTAGCTAGCACCATTACTCTGAAAATGAAAACAGTGGAGAGATCCAGGCACCCAGTGTTCAAGCTTTTCTCTTACTGCTGCCCAAAGCTGCTACCACGGAAACCTGCTCTGACAAAGAATGGACCTAGTTACAGAGGAAGGTCCCCACTATAGAGCTCTTTGATGAGGGCTCCATAAAACTGGAGCTGGCCCCATGCTATAGGATAACAATCAGTGCAAGAAATTCCTCACCCAGTAGGGAGCTCTGATGACCACTTACCCACCAATTAGAATCCTCCTCTCCATCTACTACAATGATCTCTCCAGCCTGGAAGGTTAATTCATCTTCACGGTCAGCCTGACAGTCAAAAAGTGCTTTGACCCGACGCAGACAGGATGTAGCCTGAAAAATAAAATCACACAAATCAGTCTGAAGCTTGCACAAAGGGGTAATGTAGTTCACATGGAAGTACTTGTTCCTTACACAGATGCAAGCTTTATAGCAAGAAGGAAATGCTCAGAAATGAAGGGATGTAAAATGAATGGCATGACTATATGTATATTGATTTGAAAAAATGCAGGGGTGTTCAGATTTTTATGGCTTTGGTCACTCCCAGCCAATCAAAGTAGCACATTTAAGGCAGCTGATATATATTTAATGTATGAAATCGCAGCCATGGAGTGAAATAGACCTCACAGTGTGAGATGGGGGTAGGGACTCATACAACTAGTTTCCCACCTCTAAACCAATGATGATCAATGGAAGCCAATGAGGAAGATACCTGCTTGCTCAAGCCCAACTGGAAGTGCTGCAGGCCAAATGAATTTTAGTTGGCAACTCCTCAGCCTGTGCGTATACCATTAAATTGTTTATAATATTATTAAATAAGGACATATAACCCAGTAAAAATCTGTAGGTGGTAGAATATAGAACCTAAGATCTATGACAGTGACTGCCCATTTTCTGTCTAATAAAAGAAAGGAAAACGCTTGTTTAGCTTTCAAGTATGGGAACAGTGCCACATTCCTTTAAAGAAAGTAAATAAAATTTGCAAAGAATTGCCACAGGTCACCCTGTGGGTTAGTACATTAGAGACATCTGACAACAGATAGTAGGTTGTAAACTAGAAGTCGGCTGTGCACTAGACTCAAGTGTTCCCAACAACAAGATAAGATGCAAACATCTGATTGGATAACCAAGGCCATTTCCACACTACACTGTTATAGTGCTATTATTCCACTTTTGACATCCTATGCAATCCTGGGGTTTGCAGTTTAGGGAGGGGCTTTTAGAATTCTCAGCCAGAGAGCTCTTTGGCCTCAGTAAACTACAAAACCCAGAATTCCACACGATGTTGAAAGTGGAATAATAGCACTGTAACAGTGTAGTGCGGAAAGGCACTGAGCAGGTGTCAGAAGATAATAGAAGGCACTGAGCAGGTGTCAGAAGATAATAGAAGAGCTAAGTTAGAACAACGTAACTAGACTGCTATTCAGCATGCCTCCACCTCAGGAAGAACAAGCTACATGTAGTCTTTTTGAGAAAAGTTCCTGATAAGCCCTGATATGCTGTCCTAAAATGCTGATTCTGGTAAGGCTAAAAGATATGTGCTTACATGTGTTTAATGCAGTTAAGACTTCCTTAAGACATACTTAAGGTTTAACCATTGAATGCTTGTGTTACAGAGAAGCCTGTTAAGAGTGGTAAAATTTCTCAAACAGATGAGATTGGCATGTACAATGGTTGAAGTCATAGAATCACAGTTAGAAGAGATCACGAGGGGCATTGAGTCCAAACCCCTGCCATGCAGGAATACATAGTGTAAAAAGTGTAAAATGGCCAAGCATATGATAAGAAACAAGACGGTGAATATGTAAAAGCCTTGAGAAATTGTCTGTATAATGACTTAACAGATACTATGGAAAACTATATGATTAGGGATAACATGGTTAGGACAATACAAGAAGAATATTACATGTTAACTAACTGGTTTAGAAAGCTGATGTTCTTATTGTCAAGCTTGTTAAAGAGCTGAAAAGAGAGATAAAGTCCCTATGAACATCCTAATGAATATGATGATGACTTTATGACTTAATATAAGATGCCTTTATATGCAATATAATGGAATAATAATGCCTTACATATAATGTTATGGAATATAATGAAGTAGAAGTACCCAGACATGCTATGTCTATATTTCTCCCTGAGGGAAATGTACATGTATATGTATATCTATCTGTATAAATATTTATAATAAATAGCCTAAAATAGTACCAAAAAAGTCTGTTCCTTCCCATGTAAATATCCTGGAATTCCAAGACATGAAAATACTTAAGTGGAGTGTTAATGGTAATCTGACATGTCTGGTTTAACCACTATCATAACTGGGTCACCAGAAGTTGATAAAGGTGACCCCAGATAGGACCCAGAATGAGCTGACAAGTGGTGATCTCTAAATCTAAGAGACAGAGGTAGGAAACCATGCCTGTTTCAGAAGCATTTAGCTCAGAAATACACAACTCACCAGATGTCCCCTTCTTGGCAGTGGTGGTGGGACATCATCTGATGATTCAGATGAGTAGGGGGAAGACCAATGATTCTCTTTTTTGCATTGATTTGGTTCAAGAGATGTCTTCACTTCTTTCAAAGCAGCTGCAACAAAAACAAATGTCAGGTCACACTGTGGATGCTTTCAGCAGACAACCAAATATGGACAATGGAACACCATCTTCAAAAGGAATAGCTGTGTTTAAAAATATTCATGGCCTGGTTCTCCCCATCATAAGCATCACGGGTTGACCTTCAAATGACTATCCTTTTCCCCACGAGGGCTACTACATCATTGCTGGTGTTCTGAGAAAGAGGAAAGTTGCTGCCTTGACAGATAAAAAAAGTTCATTCAACTGACAAATACAGGGTTCAAAGAAGAAAACAGTCTTACAGGGGAAAAAAAACTGAAGCAACTGCCCATGAACAAAGTTTATAGCCAGTGGCACAATGGATTCAGGACTTGCAGGGCTGGAGTGCTGGGATGACTAAATTAGCAAGGATGATTAAATTATTTGCATCCCATCTCTGCTCCAGGTGTCCTGTTCCCTTTCAGCTTAGGTACAATGCTGACATGTGACTGGATGAGGGCACACAGCTGAACGGATTTTCCCAGCAAAAATATACTGTTGTGAGCTATCCTTGTTGTAATGCCAAGTATTTCAAGGTGTCTTGGGCCACTAAGACCCATTAGCTTCCAGTAGAGTTGCCCCTGATGGAAGTGATAAATACTTCTTCACATAATGCACAGTTAAGTTAAAGAATTCACGACTATTAAAATGATGATAGCTACTTACTGAGAAGGCTTTAAAAGAAAAACAAATACATGGAGGATAAAGCTATCAGTGGCCACCTGTCATTTCAGCTATGTTGAAGGCTTCAGGATCAGATGTAAGCCTCTGAATACTAGTTGGTGGCAAAGGCAACAAAGCCCTAACACTCTTTAAGACAGGAGGAGAAACACACTGTGCCTCCAACAATCACTACCTCTCCCATACCTCATTTCATGTAACTTTCTTTTTGCCTAATAGGCTCTCCTTTCCCTTTCCTCTGCCTCACTTGCTGCCTCCTTTTCAGTGTTTTTTTTTCTTTTCTTGCTCCCCCACTTACCTCTTCTCATCTCACCTTCCTCCCCCTTGTCAGCTTTACTTGCCACTGTTGCCCATCTGCTGAGAGCAATGCCAGCCACACAAAGCAATTGGAGCTGCTCTCCACAGAGCAATCTAAACCCCAAAAGTGGGCAGGCCAGTGCCCTTGGAAAATATCTGTACTGACACAGGCAACTTCTAACGCCACCCTAGACACAATGTCTGCATTTGAGGACTTCTCAGAGTGGGTGATTAAGGGTCTGACGAGAGATGCTCTTTGGAGCAGTAGTGATAGCAAGGCCCTCCATCAGGAGAGTGGCACAATCTATCACTCCTGCCTCCAACATGTGGAAGAGATGTATTGGGCTTCCTAGAGGCATCTTGTAAGCCACCATGGAAACAAGATGTTGTGAAATGTAGGCTTTAGTCTAACTGATCAAGGAGCTTCTCATGTTCATATAGGGCTATATGAGCACTCCTACAATTGAGTAGTAAAATGGAGGAATGCTCGCCCTACACACTCTCTCTCACACACACAGAGACACTAAAAACCTTTTTAAATGGTATGAAGGGAGTTGTGTCATCCCTTGTCCCTCTTCATGTCATGAGCACTACACATGACGATCATATGACTAAAAGTCACACAGCACTTGTGTCCATGAAGAAAGAATTTGAGGGGCTTTTTTCCATCAAGAAAATGTTGCAATTCTGAGAGCCTGAAAAAGGTAGCTTCTCTGAAATACAAGTGCTACCTTGACGCACTCATGTTGATATGTGGAACCCCAGCTACAACTGAGTAGTAACTTTAGAGCAAACAATCTTACCTGGCTGCCAGGAATCCATGGGGTTTTCAGAAGATCCAGAACTGAAGGAAATAATGTGAGGGGAAGGAAGGGAAGAGACATAGGGTTCATTCATTCAAAGGATTGTAACATTTATCGAAAAGATATTCCTAGCAGCTGACTGGTTAGCAAAAGGCAGTTGTAATGTCTTTTTACAAACTGAAGTTTTGCAATCACACTGATAGCTAATTTTCACAAGAATAGATTTGAGCCTCATAAGTGAGCATACCCATTCTCTACTCTTGAGCAGGATACATAGACAGAGAGAGTCCACTCCATTTCAAAACAAAGAGCAGGACAGCAGCACCAGACACCCAGCAATATGTCACAGACAATGATATTATATTATTACCTCAAACTCCCAGGAGAGGCTGTTTCTGGAGAGCAACGTCTTGGAAGGGAGAAGGACCTAGAGTCTAAGGGAAGACGAAGACAAAGCTACATGTTTTGTTTATAAGCAGGAGTTTGATCAGATTATTCTGTCTAAAAGTTCCTGAGGTAGTAATCCTTTGATGAGCTGGAGACAGAGAAAGCCATGAATTCCATTTTCGGTTAGTCAGTTTGTCAGTTTTGTTAGCATTCTGAAATACCTCAAAGTTATACACTCAAGCTTTTGGAAATTCTTTAGTATTATGATTAAGCTATGAGACTCTTAAATCACCCTCTCAACACGTCTAAGTATTCACAAATCAAGACACTGGAGCAGTAAAAGCCAAGCTGGGGTAGTTTCCTGAATCATACCACCATATTAATATGGTAACATGACTTAAACACAACGGGAATGATTGGGCACTGAATGCAGGATAGGTTTGCTTCATTCCCATTATCTATTTAACCTTGGAAACACCTCAGGTCTTCATGTAAGATGAGAGAATGTGCAGCAGCTAGACAGACTGGTTAAGGAACAAAGATACAATGGCTTAGAGCAGTAATTCCTAACTTGGGGTACCTGCACCCCCAGGGATACGAACAAGGACATTTAGGGGTACATGACATCACAACTCAATGAGGTTACTGATTGCCCAAAAAGTTGGTGTTTCTGTCCTGGAACCTGAAGGGATGGAGGGGCGATCATAGAGATAAAGAAAAGAGTGACACACAAGCCAAATTTCTGGCTGCCATTGGCCCATAAACTTTTTAAAAAGAGGTTTTCTCACATGCATAAGCACAAAAAGTCTTCTGTTTGAATTGCTGTGACCCCCACACCTACCCATACTAGGTGGCTTCTCAAGTTTTGTGCACATGTTCTCTCCTTTGCCTCTTTCTTGTGCCCTTCTGCAGTTCCACCCCAAATTCATCTGAGAGAGGGATGCACGGCACCAGTCACTCCTCCCTGTGCCTCCAGCCAGGAGCAAACCGGATCCTGAGACTGTGGAGAATGTCTAGGTAGGTAGCAGGGCATGATGGGATGGAGAGGCCAGGAAGGGTGGCTGGCCTGACACCCTGCCTTTCTTTCCATGGGTGTGGGAACATCTCCTCCAAGCTCACAGAAGTTTTCTGATAGGGCCTTTTTCCCTCTCAAAGAAAGGATGTGGCAGCCAGGAGGGGGCACAATCTATGAAAATGGGCTGCCAAAGGACACAAAAGTGGAAAAAAAACAAAAGATTGGGAAGCACCAGCTCAGAGAAACAAACTAAAGGCCTTATTATAGGAGCTCCATTCTAAGGCGGAAAAGTTATTTGCAGTGCTAAGCTAATTTAGCTTCATTTCAGGGAAGAGCTGAGAGAGAAACTTGTGAGAAGAAAAACACTGGAAAGACATTCATAAGAATATCCATTTATGCCACAGAGGGGTAAGGATAAGTAGACAAGAGGGAAGGGCACTTTGGGCCACTCAAACTATCTAACTCTATTACTTGAGACAGTCTTGACTCTTCAGTACTAAGTGTTATTATACTTCTAACAGAATGCAGATTATTTCCTTTCTCACAAGAGAAAATGACTATGCACATCTTCCCTCTCCATTCTGAGTCACCTCTGAGATCCTGTGACTATGTATCATGTAAAGAAAATTCAGTTACATGTGATTTCAGTGTATGAAATAACAGAGCTCTGTAAGTCTACAGGAATGGACATACGCATACATATGGCCAATACACATGAGAATCTTTAAATAAAATAACTACTGTGTGTGACAAAGTTGCTTTGGGGAGCCAGCTATTTGGAATGCAACTGCAACTTGATGGAAGGTTGCTAGGCAACAGGAGTAGCACCTTAAGAACGAAACACTACTCAGAGGTGTTCATCGGAGGGGCTTATGGACAAGAGGAATTATAGATAAGGCAGAGATTCTGTTTGAAAGAGGAGCTTTCAGTAAGATCTTGGCCAGAGAGGGCAGCTGGGTTATGTTTATGCAGCTGAGAAAAAGACACAGAGAACTGGTGCCTAAGTCTGTAAGTTATTTGCATAGACTGTCAGAAGTTTGAATTCTTTAATGTAACACTGTACTTTACATGAACCTTGACAAGATACTTTATTTTTAATGTTACTACAACAAAGGATACAGTTCGTTTTTATAACTGAGTTGGCCTGAGTTATCCAAAATTACTGGTAACAAAAAAGAACGTGCCACCTTAAATAAATTATTTGGTTCTGAGGGAACACTTAAGACCTTAGCCCTTTGACATGAAGGTTGTGTTTAAAGGGTAGAGAGAGGGCTAAGTGTTAGTGTTAGGGTGCCTTATTAAGTTGGAACCAATCTCGTGAGAAATAAAGGCCAGTCACACTGTGGTACAGTCGTCCTGTGTGAAGAGTTTACTGTGGCAAACTGAACTTGTAAATGGTTTGGCAAGTTGAGATTTGTGACTCACCACATCCTGACTCAGTTTATATGCAAAAGTAAGTTAATGAAAAGCTCTCTTAAACTCCTTCCCACACAAACAATATTTGTGTGCAAGAAAAGTGTATTTTTACTCAAATGTAGCACACAGATCCCACATCTTCACTGCCATCCTGCTGTGAAGTTACTGAATTTTCTGGGCATTCAAAGTTCAAAATTTTACCCCAGAAATGTGACACATCCGCAATCCATTGCAGTTGTGCTTGTCAGGTGGCATATGTTTAGGTAAATGCAATGGGAACTTTCTTGATATGAGAGCTCCTTATCTGAATGGCAGAGTAGATATTTCAACAGAAACAAAACCATGCCTTAAATTCAGAGGGGGGGGGGGGACATGTAGTCCTAGATGTTGTTGGATTGCTATTCCTGTCACCTCACCTGGCATGGCTAATATTGAAAGATCAAGTCAATTGTTTAAAAACATGCAGAAGACCACAGTTTGCCCACTCAGGTGGTAAATACAGAAACTGTAAGTGTGGGAAAGCCATATAGAAGAGCAGACTCCATGTGTATAAAAATCCAAGTTTCACAGGTTATTAGCTTCTGTTCAGATAATATTGTAATTGGGGAAACCTCTGAAATCTTAGAAAGGTGACCACCAGTGAGCAGATAGTATTGTAGAGAACTTGCAGAAGTTTTTGGACAACAGCTCTCAGAATCTCCCCAGCCATCATGTCCAGTCCCTATAAAGCAGCTTCATATATGCCAATACTTCATGTTAAGGAACAATCAATGCAGCACTCTCCAGGCTCCAGCTGACAAAATGAATTCCCTTACCTCCAGTTGGGCTTGTGTTATTCAGTGGTGTGCAGGGAGAAGGTTCTGAGGAAGTCCGCTTATGTCGAATTGTTAGAGGCGGAGGTGGGATCTTTCTAGCTGCTGCATCTTCAGGGAAGGCAGGACGACTGGATGGGGGCAGTGGGGGAGGGTAAGTAGGAGCTGAAAAATAAATTCAATAATACTAATCTTATTAAACTGAGGGAACTTATTAACAGAGCCAACAAACGGAATGGGTTGGTACCATTATCAGGGTTCTTATTTTCAGTTGTATTTAAATCAATCTAAATTAGAAGAGTTTAAAAAAAAACACCAATAGTGCTGATTTCATTTCATGGAGTTCCTGAACATCAAGGTTTGTTCTTTGTTCTCTATTCTTCAATGTGAAGGGAAGGAGTGCTGCAGAGTGCTGCCTTGAAAAGCATGTATATAAATATTTTCCTCATTGCTAGATATGATGTTTTTTTGTTGGAATGGCAAACTCTGTATAACTGTGCTTGATGCTTAATGACATCACTCGGGTTTGCCTATTCTATCATCACCCATGTAATGTCAACATGATTTCCCACTGTGACATCGCAAGTGGTTGTCCCTAGATCTCAGATTTGGATGCTGATATTTCAGGCCCTTGGAGGATCTTGACTTGACAACTCTATTTCACTGCAAACACAAAATAGCAAAGAAGAAGAAAAAAGCCTCAAAATGGTTCTCAAAATTTAGATAACCCTAAAAAAAATAATAAATTGTCCAACATATTCTTGCTTGAGAGATGTTGCTTTTTTAGAATATCTCAGCAATTTAATTCTTATCTTCCAAGGAAAGGTTCAGCCAAGCAAATAGTGTGCAATTTACTATTTTACTAAACTTTATTACATTCTTGATTCTATTTAGCTATGGATTCCTGCATGGCAGGGGACTGAATTAGATGTCCCTTGGAGCTCCTTCACACTTTTTGTTGTCCATTTCTATGGTCATGTTTACCTTTGTTTTTGTTTCTGGAGCCCTGTTTACTAGTTTGTTTGATGGTTTGTTTCTCAATTCAGATACAACCAATATTGAAACAGAAGATGCTAGATAAGCAATACGCTTGGGACGGATGTTGATATTGTGCACTCAGTCCCATTCTTTAACCTAGATATCTCATACATATCTAAGACTTGGTGTCATATTATAATTTATTCAGGACTTACACCTGGTTGTTGCAATTATCAGATTTTTATAGTGATGGTAATATTTGTGCAGAACTGGACTCTCACCATCCTCTAAAGTGGGGTGGCCAAAAAATGGCAAGTCAGTTGGTTCCTGTGCAAAAACTGAGCCAAATTTAGAGCAGACTCATTGACATCAACGGTATTAAATGAGTAGTGACTCAGGCTAGATTCAGGTGAATATATTTGGCTCTATTAGCTGTAACAAGTTTTAATCAAGGTATATATTTAAAAAAGAAAGATTGCCCATAGTTTCACTATTAAGGAAAGTTTACTTGTGAGATATAAGAAATAAAGGCATTCCACACTTAAATATTATAGCCCTCTTACTGATTTTTGTATATAATTTGCTGGATGTACCTGTGGTCCAAACACTTGAAACCCAAACTACTAGATAATAACAAATTCATCCTGGAGCTTGAACACACACTAAGTGATCAGTTTTTGAGGCAAAATGCACTTCTGACCTTTGGACCACAGCTTGGACAATAGGGTTAGCCTTTAGAACAGAGAAATTGGCCATCCCTGCCTTAATGCAAACTTACAGACATGTTGCATCCACAGTAATATAGTCAGCTCTCTACATTTGCAGGTTCCACTTTCATAAATTTGATTGTTTGTGAGTTACTCCATCCCCTGCCCCCCTTAAGCACTTCTTTTCTGGGTGAATCATCCTTCTAGGCGGCTTTGGTCAGGCACTTTAAAAACCCACCTCTGGGCCCCTTCTTCCTTCAGCAGCCACTGCCTGGCCAGCTAAGGACAGCTCACAGCCCAATTTCTCAGTGCCTCAAGCCCTCTCCCAATGCCCAACCACACCCAAGGAAGGAGAAGAGCAACAGAAAAGATGTTTAGGACCACCATGCTGACCCACCCCTTTCCTCTGGTTGGGACACTGGAAACCCTCTCTCCCCACCATGCCTTTGCCCCCTTCCACAAACAGACAGACAGATGGATGCACACACATACACACATTTTGTTAGCTGTGTTTTTTCCATTTTTGTGGGGGTCCTATGCCCCTAACTCTAGTGAATTTGGAGGGCCAACTGTATACTGATTCAAATAAAAGACCTATTTTATCAGTATTCTGCCAGAATTTTCATTAAATAATGGCAATCAAATGAGTTAATGATGAATGAAGACAAAAACTTGGGTGAGTTAGATTATTTCCCCCCCACCTGGTTTCTCAAGAATGCAGTTTTAACATGGAGTTCTGAGGCCTAGAGGAGGGTGGCAGTAGTAAATCAGTATGCTTTGCATTCATATAGATCATGGATGGGCAAAGTGTGGCCTATGTGCTTCATGCCACCCCCAGCCCTCCAGGCGTAAATTAAAAAAAACTCCAAATGTCCTCTAGGGAACACAGGGGACATTCTTGTCACATTTTGCCTTCTTAAAAAAACAGGAGGTGACTTCTGATCGCTTTGTGTTGTTAGAAAAAGCCTCTCCTGCACCTAGAATGATCCAGGGGGCTTTAAAAAAAGTAGAAATGCCTCCCCTTTACCTAGAGAACATTTGTGGGCATTTTGAGGTAAAATTTACCTTTTTTTTTTTTCCAAGTGGGGTATGCAAGGCAGGATATGGTTTTCCAAGCTCTCCTGGGAGGGGGGCTAATGCAGTCCCCCATCTCACTATAGTTCCTTTCCCCAGATATAGATAGTTTATACTGATATAGAAAGATTTTAGTTAATCATTTTATATTGATAGACACTACCTCCATGTATCCAAAACATATGGATTTACCTCTGCCCCTCCATCTCTAGGTCTCAGAAACTGGCATTAAAATTGCATTCTCGAATCGCTTACTAAGCTTCTGTCTGAGAACTGTGCCCCACTCTGGCACATCTCCTTACCACAAATTAAGATCTAGCGTACACTTATGTACCCTCCAACATTCATAGATGAAAGCCAGGACACAGGTGTCCAAGCAACAACAGAGTACAATCAAGATGGCAAAGGTTATTAATGAGGAAGAACACCCAAGATAGGAGAGTTTGCACAGTTTGCTTTTGCCTGAGTCTACTGGGAAGGACAAGACTCCACATCCTCCTCTCCCCTGTTTTGCTAACTGAGTGCAAACTACTTTTGGAATCTGACCTCAGTCTAAAGTAAGTTGAGGAGAAAGGGAGAAGGTGGGAAGAAGAGAGAGAAGCTGGATATTTTTAGGGCAGCTGAAGAAGCCAGACAGCAGAAGATTAATCAGAACTGTTCCTGTCAAATCAGGACAATTCAAGAGCATACACTTAGCACACATTGTAGAATCTTCAGTATTAAAAGAGATTGCATCTGACATTTCTGTACAGACAGAGTAGCAAAAGCAGTGCTTGGACAACTAATACAAATTCAAAAAAGAATAAGCTTAATATGGTTATGGAGCTATAAAATTGCAGATATAAATGAAGTGATGGAATGGAATATCAAAGGGTTTACCTAACCTCTGAGTATGTTGCGTCGTGGCAGTGGTGGACCTGCAGAGGGGGAAATTTGGGAGGATGCTGGTGCAGCAACCCTGGAGGCATGTGGTACAGCATATAGGTCACGATATTTGTCTTCAGATGCTGGACTGACTCCTTTTGAAAAATCTGCTGGATTTTTCCATGACTGAGATATTGTTCCAGGCAGATTGTAGCAGCTTTGAGGACGATGAAAACGATCCTTTTTCATAGGACTGAGCTGAAAGAAAGACATGTGCAGACTATACAAATAGAATAGAAGAGTGGTATGAGGAAGCCTGCTGAGATTCCTTTGCCCTTCCTCGTCTTTCAAACTTAGATATGGGAAGCAGTGTAAGCCCCCATATCTTCATAGCATTTTGCAATGGAAAGCTGGGGTCTCACACACTGGAAGCAGCAACAACACCAAAGGATTTCCCCAAAGCCAGTCAGCCCCAAGTCCCTATAGATCACTCCAAAGCAGCACCACCTTTGTACCTGCCCCAGATTTGTCCTTGCAAGGGAAGATACATCTCTCCCTTCTGCCAGACTGAGGCAACTACTATATGTTGGTACATGTGTGTGCATGCTCCAGGCTGGAAATGGGGGGAAATTGTGGTTCCTGTGGGAAAAAAGGATGAAAATTTCAACCCTTGCCTGCAGAAACAAAGCTGAGACTAAACCAGACTGCAGACAAAAATGTAAAAACTTCTGAAAGACTCACATTCCATCCAGGATTATCGGGACAAAGATGAAGGAAAAGTCAACTATTTTTTATCCCAGGTTTAATCCATGACACCAAGAAGAAATGAGGGTTTGATTCAGATGTCAGTAAACAATAGGTGTCAATGCATTTGTTTGTATGTGCCTTCAAGTCGCTTTGAATTTTTGGAGATCCCATGAATTTCGTAGGGTCTTCTTAGGCAAAGAATACTCAGAAGTGCTTTTGCCAGTTTCTTCCTCTGAAATATAGCCTACAGTACCTGGTATCTGTTGGTGGTCTTCCAAGATCAGATGCGATGTGGTGCTTTTAGGATATGTAGGCCATCCATGTGTCAATACGGGGTTGGAAATGGAACTGAAATGCATTTTCAACCCACGTAGATTGGAACCCATTTATCAAAAGTGGCTAAGATAATCCTAGCATGGCCTCAGTCTGGAAAAATCCTGAAATCCAGACAGATAATCCTTACATTTTAATTCTCTGTTAACAAGTCTATACAGAAGCAGTTATAATTCTGAGGCTAGCATAGACAAAAGGTTTTCCAGTGTCTTCTGAGCAACAGCTCTTCAGGTGAACTCTATGATACAACTGGTTCTAATCAGACTTGTTAGACAGAGATTCACAACTTAAGCATTTAAATCAGGCATGGCTTAATTTATAATACCAGTAAAGTAAAAAAAAAAAAAAAACCAATCAAGAAGGGCCAAACTAATCTGCTACAGCAAACCATAAAAACAGGACAGTACTTGTTCAGAGCTACAATTCCCAGCCAAAACCACTCAAATAAAACCACAAATGTTCTACAGCAATTACTACTCAAAATGGTGGTCCCTGGACCAGTGCCCTTCTACAAGTCATCGATTGCCAATCCCTGGCAAGTTTCCAGGAAAGAAAAAAACAGTTGTTATCAATGGGCACAAATATAGTAGGAAGCTTAGGAAGCAGTGGGGTATAACATATACTGGACAGTTACACTTTCTTCTCACGAGCCATGGTCACAGGCCTGTCATTGCATATGAACACCATCTCAGCCTAAACCAAATACTTTATCAATTTCCAGAAATGCTCATATTCCCTGTAGAACAAGCATGCCAGCTGCTATGTGAAAATACCAATAGGCATCAGAAACGGCAATACTGAAAGTAAAAGTAAAAAATAGCAATATTAAAAGTAAAAAAAAGTAGAGAGATACTAACTTTTCAAGGTACTGTCAATAAGGTGGTCATTCTTAAACAAAGACAGATTTCCAGCATGAAACTACTGAACCACAATGTAATGACAGATTCAATTCTTACTACTTGTGGGTTGTAGCACACAGATCTTTTTAAAAATCAGACAACATGGTTTAATCGGGTCACCAGTATAAAAACATGTCTATGGAATCACTCATCTACTGCTTCATGCTATCTTCTGGTTCAGGTAATAATCATTGTCTGTGTGTTCATTGTCTGTACTGTGTCCATAAAAGTTTATGCCATAATTAGTTTTTAAGGTGCCACAAGACCTTTTGTTATTGTTTTCTTCTCCAACAGTCCAGCATGGCTAATGACACTTGGAATCCTGCCAATATTGTAATTCAGTAACTATCAGAGCAAACAGCCATACAATTTTAATGGAAAACCCATCATAGCAGATACCCAACTTCAAGGGGCCAACAGTCTACTGGAAAGCGCCAATTGTGCTCTGACTGTTAAGTACAACTGAGAAACAGCAAACAATGAACATACTCTAACCATACAACAAAATGTCAAAAGAGGTGTGATTTTACCTTCGCATCCAGTTCATCATCACTTTCAAACATCTCCTCTTGGCTGAGATGCCACTCATATTCCACATGAGCACGCATGTTGAACTGGTCATTTTGAGCCAGCTGGAATACACAGAACACTAGCCTTTGAGATTTGTAGGGAAAGTACCAAACCAAGCATTAAACCTAGTGGAGTAATAACTGTTTTCTTTCTGTATTCAGGGCTTCCACTGAGGAAACAGGAAGCACCAGAAGAAAATGAGAAAGAATCTCTGGAGCTATAATGCTAGCACCATAAATAGCTTGATGGCAAAAAAGTATTGTTGATTGTACTCAAGACCAAGTACTAAATATTTCTGGATTTAAAAAGCTTCATATAGCCTTGACCCAAAGAAGACTACCTATTATGACAGCTAAACAAATGTACACAAAAAAGAAAAAGAAAAAGAGAGAGCTGCACTCTGAAGTACCTCATAAATGAAGCTTTTATGTCCAAACCGCCAGTTTCAGTTTCTGTCTCCTCCCTAATTATGCAAATTCATGTCCTTTAGTAAAGCAATACAAGTGTTTGAGAATTTGCAATGCAGAAGCTATTTAGTGCCCCAAAATTTAAAACATAAACTTTTACATTTTTCAAATCTTATCCAAACTTTTTTTTTTGGGGGGGGGGGGCAAGTGTTAGAGACAGGATGTTATTTTTTGTCAGTTCTCTTTAACAATGCATCATATTAAAACCAGTTTATGTTGATTGAAGCAATGGTGGGCACATTTTGGGGAACTTTTATAGAGTATAGTTTAAAGTCCAATATAAATCTGAAAATCTCGTTCGATCAGAGACAATGACAGGGCACGTATGCAAAATGAACATATACAAACGGTCAAAATAATTTTAGCATTATCTGAATCTCTAAAACGAAAACTACTGGTACAATTAACAAAGCCTCTCACAAAAAAAGCTCCTTTTTACACAGTATTTTTATAGTCATCCAGTTCCCCCTTTTCCCTTTTTTTCCCCCTCTGCCTAGCCGGAAGCAGAATTGGCATCAGGAGAGGCTGCAGAAACACATACCTTCAGTGTTGTATTGCAGCAGTGTGTCTAAGTAAAAAATGCAATAAAGCTTGAACTGATCATATTGTTGCTGTATGTGTCTGCCTACAGCAGGCAAGGTAAACAGCTGCTGTGTCCAGACTCCTTTACTGAAAATCTACGAACAACAAAACATTGAGAAAGACGGAAAGCAGACAGGCCTGCCTCAGCAACTATCCCTAGCATGCTGAAAAAGCATAGATCTCTAAGTCAGAATGGAAACCATTAGAAAAGTGGTGGCTGTTGAAAGAAAAAGTAATCCTTGGATGCATTTTGGAAGAAGGCTTCAGATGGTCTTTAACCAGTTCAGCCAGTTTCTTTACTTATGCAGATACCCAGACCTGGTTGTTTCGTTTCACATGTGCATATTGCTAGTTCCAAATGAAAACGTTGCTGGAACACATGGAAATGCTCTTCTTTTTTGTGGTGCAGGAACCTATCCCTATTCCTTCCATGTTATTTCCGCCTCTAGTACCAGGAACATACCTACTTTGTTAATCGAGGTATACCTGTATACAAAACCTGGAATTCAAAACGTGGTGGCATCTGGATCTCAGAACACAACTATTTCACAGTCCAGGAAGCCTGCTCATTTATGGCCCTATGTCAAGATTGGAAAGTGGAGATATGCATCCTGTTTCTTACCAAATCCTCACACACAGCGTGATTCATTCGCTTAGCAACATCAAGGGCTGTCTCTCCAGCTTTGTTAGCTATGGGAAAAATGAGAGATGTCACCATTATGATCAATGACAATGGAAACTGTTAACAGCTGTGACTCCATAGTTATATTCCATTTTGTTGTTAGGAGACTTCAAATTGACTCCACCTTATTATGACCCTCTCTGAGGGTCTTCTTGTTAACATTTAATCAGAGGTGATTTGCCACTGCCTTCCTCTACGGTTGAAAGGGTGTGGCTTGGCTAAGGTTACCCAGTGGCTTTCCATGGCTGAGCGTGGATTCAAATTCTAGTCACCTAGAGTCCTGATCCAACACTCAGACCACTACACTAGCCTGAGTCTCCTGTTTTGATTACATGGCAACATTTTATGTTTAGATCAAAGTGAAGAACAAGTATCTTTCAGGAATTAGGGCCTTTCTGCACTACACTGTTTTAGTGCTATTATTCCACTTTCAACAGCATATAAAATCCTGGGGTTTGCAGTTTAGGGAGGGGCATTTAGAATCCTCAGCCAGACAGCTCTTTGGCCACAGGAAACTACAAACTCCAGAATTCCACAGGATGGTGAAAGTGGAATGATAACACTATAATGGTGAGGAAAGGCCCTTAATGTTTGTTAGAGAGTGAATCAGAGAGCTAGCACGGTATAGTGGTTTGAGTGTTGGATCTGGGAGACGAAGGTTAAAATTCCATTCAGCCATGGAAACCCACTGGGGAAGTCATACTCTCTCATCCTAAAAAGGAAGGCAATGGCAAACCTCTCTCAAAGATATCTTGCCAAGAAAACCCTACGATAGGTTCACCTGGGGGTCACCACAAGTCAGAAACTACCTGAAAGCACACAACAACCAGAAAGTTACTCAAAATCAGATTCTAAGGCTATGACCACAGGGGCCTTTTTAACACACTGAGAGGGTACTGTCCAGAGGAGAATATTCATCTGAGGCCCTTTCTAGGGGGACAGTGTGGTGCAGTTGTTAGAGTTTTGGACCTAGACTTGGGATAATGCAAGCGCTAATCCCTCTCAACCATGAACCTTTCTAGGCAACTTTGGGCCAATCACTGGATCTCAAATGAAACTTCACAGGCCTGCTGTAAGAATATAATGGAGAAGAGTATCATTGTGTAAGCTGTGTCAGAGCAAATAAGAATGGATAGAAACATAAAAACTAAAAATTCTCTGAGTATCTTTTAGGTTGGGTTGCTGCTATTAGCACAGCTCATTTTGCTGTCGTGACAAAAGGGCACTACCACCAGTAGCGATTTTGTGATCTTTTTTCTGCATAAAGCTTAGGAAGTGCAAGCTAGTGGAATTTTGAAAGTAAAGAGTTGACATTAATGTAGAAGTGGTATGTCCTCTCCATGTGTGAGCCTGGGGCAATTACCTTCTGTGCCTTCCCACTTTAAAAATGCCCTGGTGTCTTCATAAGACTGTTGATATTTCCAGGGTAGACCTTTTGCTCTAGGCAAAAACTCGGCAAGCTGCTTGCCTACTTTAGGGGCACATTCGCACTGGCTTTTCCACAATCATCTGGACACAAAATTAAAGGATGTTTCCTCACAACATACAACAAAATGATACTCTCCACATTAAAAAGCAACAGAACCTATCCAAGATTTGACTATTGTGACGATGAATAGTGTACAATCATGAGGATGCTAAAGGGAAAATTACTACCTTTCTCTAAACCACTGTGCTCTCAGAAACCCATGCTTGCTGGGGATGATGGCAGTTGTAGTCCAATACATCTGAAGGGCAGCAGATTTTGCAAAAGCTGGTTATTTATTTACTTTTTTTTATCTCCCACCTTTATATCCCATCTTTTAGATCCCACTTCCCCCCCAATTTGCTCAAGGCAACGTGTATGGTTTTGCTCATCCCAGCTTCTCCTCAAAACAACCCAGTGAGGTAGGTAAGGCTGAGAAAGAATAACTGATGCAAGGTCACCCAGTACCTTCCATGGCTCAGTGAAGACCTGAATCTGGATTGCCAAAGTCCTAGTTCAACACTCTAACCTCTATAAAACATTAGTTTTGTATGATGCTAGCTCTCAAAAGATGGCACTAAAAACAAGATCATGCAGAGAAGCCAAAACATTTAAAAGAGTTGATATAAAAGCGTGTATGTGCATCTAGGTGTGCTGCTGATAGCCTTCTACATGTTTAAGAGCTGGAGGATGCAAAGGGAAGGCCTACAATGTAAGTGCAAAGGCTGCAAGGAGAAAGGGCAAATAAGAAAAAATAAGTTGGAGACAGCTATTGCAGCTAAAAAAAAGAAATCTGTAAAAAGACAGAAAAACAGCATGGAAAATACCGAAATACAGCAGTATGACTACAACTTCATCTGGACTGACTCTGTGCTAACACAGCTAATATGAAAGCCACCTAGAAGGAGTGAGCAAAGGGGAAGATGAAAGTGAATTCTTAAATGATGTGGGAAATCTGAGGTACAATGTGGTGTACTACACTGAGCCAGCAGTCCTGCCACTCAAGTGGAGAAAAAGTGCAGAGAACAGCTGTGCTTGGTGTTATTATGATGACTCCCAGTCTATTGTGATGGGAGTGGGCGATACCCTCCTGCCAACAGTGCCAGGCTCGCATACTCCCTCTCCCTCCTCCTCCTCCACAAGGAGGAGATGGAAACTTTCCTGTCTATTTTTAATTAAACACTGTTTTGCCTTGTCATCTGAATACAGCACACTTTGATTAAACCTACAGAAAGTTGGTTGGAAATAAATCAACTTCAGACTGTGGGTTATAGAAACAGTTTGTTTCAAACAAATCTTTGAGGCCCCTTCCTAAACTGCACGCTCCAAGATTCCATAGCATGTTGAAAGTGGAATAATAGCAGTATAACAGTCTAGCGTGGAAATGGCCTTCGCTGCGATTACACACTATTCAGACATAATGCAGTTAGTTGAAAATCAGATGTGAAAGTTTCTCATTGCCTCCTGGCAAATCCTCCAGAGACGGAGTGAATAACATAGAAGGGGAGAGGAGGGACATTTCAGTCCCAATTGACCACAGTTTAAGTGCAAAAGATGACAATGATTTCCCCATTTAGCTCAATGCCTGCAATCCCACCACCCAGCGGGTGTTACATGAAATTCTGGATAGTACTTTGTACCTATGAACAAGCAGACTACAGCTCATGGAATCTGTTACTATGATAAATGTGTTACACTTCTTTTTCTGTATGCTGCTCCTTTGGCTACAGCTCACTGTGAAATCTCATTGTGCCATGATCGCAATACAATTAAAAACACTTCACAAATTAGCTAGAGTATCTGCATTTAGTCCCACCTTCAAGAGATATAGTCATTAGCCACATCCACAGCAGTGTTTTTGTACCCATCACTGCTAAGTGAAAAGACATGAAGCTGCAGACAGAAATAGAAACTACTACTGCAGTATGGGTAAGGGGTAGATAGAGGCAGAAGAAAAGTTATCAGAAGTTATACAATGTACTGTTGTGATACAGTGTATAATGGAGAGATAATAATGTAAGCAATTAGATATTTCCCCTTCTAACACAAACCAGTAACATTTGTACAGTAACTACTTACTGATTGCTATGTTGGCTTTGGCACGCAGAAGAAGTTTTATACATTCAGGTTTATTATGAAGGCTGCAATAATGAAGTGGAGTATTTCCTTTGGTTGTTTGTTTCACCAGGCTATCACTATATGAGAGAAAATTATTAGCTATATAGACACCTGTTTTAGGCAGTCCTCATTCCTCTAAGGCCAGTGAAGAGCAAGATCTGGCCTTCCAGATTCTGTCTGATGACACCTCCTGTCATTCCTCATCTTTACCTGTCTTTATCTTTACCTCATCTTTTTCAGGAGATGCCATCCAACACCATCTTGAGGACCACAAGTTGCCCACTCCTGTCCTAGAATCTAGCTGCTATTAAATTGCTAATAGAGACAGTGTTCACAAACAGATTCACATTAAAATTCACTCACCCAATAAAGGCAGATATATCACAATATACAGTGCCTTTTATATAAACAATCTATGTGTCTCAGAGTAGTTATACAAAGAATCTGTACCAATCACAAGTCTTGTTTTACAGAATTAACAACTGCTTAGAAGAGAGAGAAAGGGACGCTCAGGCATCAGTACTGCTACAGCCTGGACAACAACCACCTGTGTCATTCTTCTTTTCTCCAACTTTTAATTTTCCTGTCAGATTGTGGAGTTGGTATATCTATGAAACTCATCAGTTTGGTAATTGTCACTGCACACACACTCTCACTGCTTCTTCAGCTGCCCATGTGCTATCTCTGTCCATGCCTAGGAATCAATCTTCTCACATGAAAAATATACAAAACCAGTTTGTTCCTAAGCAACAGTGCTATTGTCTAAAGTTTTACAGACTGGAGTCCCACAAAATAAGATAGCAGCCTAGACCAGGGCCAAGTTCAGCCATGCATATTCATCACTGGATGACTTCATGTGGATTTGTGTGTGGGAATGAACCATTAAAAGCAAACACCACAAGTCAAACTATTATTATCATCTTAAACTCAGCATCTTGGGCCTAAGGTAAATTAACTATGCAAATCCATGGAAGGAAAGTTTCCATTCCCTCTTCCTCTCTGTAGCCACCTGGAAAGTCTTCCCTGAGCTTCAAAGGGTTCTCCTGAACAAAGTGGGATGGAGCACAAGATGCTGCTAAGCAAGGAGGGATGGAAAAGAGGGCCTCTTATCCCTCTGCAGAGACTTTTGCTAGGGTGCAGATGGATCCACACATATGTTTTTTCATGCATGTATATCAAGTGATATACATTACATGGGTGAACTATCCACAACATTTAGAATGCAGTGTAAGAATTCTACTTCAGATTCTAGTTTTATTTGAGAATAGCTCAGGAGTTTGGACAAACAGACTTAATGAAATCCTGCAGCAGAGAGTATATGTTTGTAGATAAAACAAAACGCAATACCACTCTATCCCAGTGGGAAGTAAGATTTTCTCAATTCTCAGCTAAGCTTTTTCCCTCCTGATTATACAGAAGTTTGTTTTCAAGGAACTACAAGGAGTATATAGAACTTGTAGTCTTACTGTGCCAAACAGCAGAGGTTTCAAACCAGTATAGTAGCCAAAATTTGCCGTTATGTTGGGGTCACATAAAGAAGTAAAAGCCTTCTACAGTAAGTACTGCCTCATTAAGTCTATAACATAGGCACGGAGAGTCAACTCACCTGTTCTGTACCAGAAAATCTACAATATGCAAAGAGGTTCGGTTAGATATTAGCACTGCCAAATGGAGAAGTGTCTCTCCGGGTTCCTTTAAACAAGAAACACATATACACAGTGACTGTAGAGAAATATTTAGATGGTTTCTTGAAAATTCTTGCAGGCTCAGAATTATGGAAATCGCTTCCTTATGGATGGGGATTCATCACAATACCCAATAGAAAAGACTTTGGGGGAAGTCATGTATGTCCTTACTGCAGGCCCTTACTGCTATTTTCTTATCATCAATGACTTGCAGAAATCTTAGGCTAAAACTACATGCAATTGTAATGCAATTGTGTTATTTTGTTCTCTTCATTAACACAGTTATGAGCAACTTCAACATTTAGTGAAGTGGGAGGGTTGCTGCTCAACCCTGACAGCCACTTTTCCATTCAAAATGATTCCTTCAAATGGTGTTCTTTCCCCATCACTATAAAAGAATGGATTCAGGATCTCCAACTGTAAGAAAACATAGTATGAACAACCCCCTCTTCTCTACTGAGTCTAGAAGCTTGTGTACTGCATTTAAAAATACCTGTCAATGGGAAAGAATTACAGAATTATACATGAAGTGTAATTTGGCCCCAGGTTTTAGCACTTATTCTAAATATTGATATACTCAAATATACGTGCATCCAGTTATCAAAAGAGACAACTAAATCAGCTTGTTCAAACAAACCTGCTCAAACAAGTTACAAGTTTACAAACACAGATGACACGGAAGCTAGCCAATAAAAACTGTGAGAAGCAATTGGAGAAACATCAATAAAAAGAGCTGTGGCAAAGATACTGGGCTTTCTTGAAGCGAAAGAGAAATATAAATCCAGGGCAACTGAGTGAAAAGACAGAAGATGAAACTGCTATTCCTCGTCATGCAAGCAAATGGATTTGCCACAATTGTTAAACAAAACCGCAACTTCGTGTTGATTATTCTCCTTGGTATATGTTTTATCATTGCTTCTTTACAGGTTTCATTAAAACTGTTCTCTTAGCTAGTACTGCATGCTCTCTTTCATGGCACTGCTCTTACGGTTGTTAAAGTGCACGTATGCATGTACATATGCATGTATGTCAGTTAATTCCTGCAAGGAAGAAACCTCACCTGACTGAACTCCAAAAGTGGCTCACTTAAATCCATCTTTTCTTCATACGCCTGAAGCAAAACATATACATCTTTCTCTTTGACAGCATCCTGCAAGACCTTGAGCCTGGCAACTGGGTTTCCTGTGATCCTCTGGGCAACATACTTTCTATCAACATACTTGGATATGATGAAATCCTTCCGAAGAGTCCTGTAATGATACAAAACAAGGTAGGTACAGAAAGGAAACTACCAATTGAAAGGAACACCTTGATGAGGAGTTAGCAGGCAATGGCAACAATGATTTTCTTTTCACAGAATAGCAGAAAGGCAGGTTTAAGCCACCAATAGGAGGCGTGCTTTTCTTGCCCCCCCTCCACTTTTTGGCTGCTTGCCTGTTCCTTTTTCCCTATATGTTCAGATAGATGTAACGACAACATCTAGAAGAGTTTTGAGTCAAGAGTTTGAAATATCACATAAGTGTAGAGTTAAAAGACCAGAAAGTCACACAATTCCAAGGCGTCATTTCTTATCCTAGAAATCTTACTACAGTGCTGTTTCCAAAGTCAAGAGGTTCTTGTCAGTTCCCAAAGATCATAGGGATGATATGAGCTACATTGACTAAGTTAATTTTTTGGACTATGACCATTCTGGCCGGAAGATCCTGGGAGCTACAGTTCAAAAAAACATAACTTGTTCAACTTCAGTAACTATGATAGGTTCCTGCATTCAACTGAGGGGGGAAAGTATCAATATTTTGCCAAGATTCTCCCCGCATTCTCTGGTTTGTTTCTTTGTTTTTTTACATGAAAACAGGAGTGCTGGAAGCTGTGAAAAGTCTTCAGGACCTTCCCTTAGGCAGCAGTGCACATTCTTATAATAAAATTAACATTTTATTTATTTAACTCACACTTTGTTTCATAACATGTCAGAAGCTGAATAAGGTATCTCCATAATTAGGCAGGTTTAACCTACTTATGTCATCTAATTGTTCACCTGCTATTGCCTTTCATTAATAGCTAACAATTCCATCCTTTTATATTTATTGTAGAACTTTAAATACAAGCAGGAGAGGACCACTGACTTCCTGCCCTCCTAATGGATTTCCCAGAGGCACTTGGTTGGCCAATACAGGAAACAGTTTGTTGGACTTGATGATCCTTTAGTTTAGGGATGGGCAAAATGCACCCCCTTACCTGTGCTTGGACTGCAACTCCCAGCATTTCTCATCATTGGCTCTACCAGCCAGGGCAGATGAGAGCTTCAGCCCAACAACATCTGAAAGGCTGTACTTTGCCCATCCTTGCTTTAGTCTGACCCAAATGTTCATATGGTGGTGAACTAAAAGAATTAGTATCTTTAATTGCTTTTATTTTTACTTTCCATTTTCCTTTCAGCATTGCCTGTTCTCACAACACAACCACTTGATGTGTTTTATATAATTAGCCCTATGAAAGACCTTGCCTTAAGAAACTAGATGGTCTCAAACATGCTACCAAACCAACTTTAAAAAAAAATCTGGTTGGAAGATCATGACTAACATAAAGACTCTTGGTCTCTCAAAATCATCATGGTAAATAACAATAAGATTCTTTACATGGGACTATCAGTAGTAGGCTTTAGAGATGAGCTGCGAAGATTGGCTTCTACAATGTCATTAAATCGCGAATTCCCGATATTCTTTGCCAGCTGCAAAACAGACAAAAAAACCATTAATTTAGCAAAGCATAAAATTCTTATATCACCACTGTGCTTATTAGCATGTCAAATTTTGAGTAGATCTTAAGACAAGGAAGGGCAGGACAGAGTTGAAGAAAATTTAAACCATGAAAACATTTGCATAGTATTCCTGCGTCATTTTATGACTAGCTGAATTTGCTTTGCACAAGCAAAGGCAGAAGTGGTAGAACACAGTAAGGCAACGTGGTGGGGGGTAAAGAGGAAAACAAGAGGAATACTGTACTCAAAGCCAACTCAGCTGAAACCTGAATCAGTAGTACCAAGATGAGGATGTTGTCACAAGTTCTGAACGGTAAACAGTGCAGAAACAAATCAGCTCCTTACCAAAAGCTCTGAGGTTGCCAGCTTGTCCAAGGCTAGAGACTGGATGCGGGAGTGGTGAACACCCATTTCTCGGTGTATCCCAGAGCATTCAATGCAGATGAGGATTCCCAAATTAATGGAGAGCCATGCTGGATCTGTTGAATAAGGAAGCACAAAGATACAGTCAGTGTTGGCCTGCGAAGGGTAAGTGATGTGCTAAGTAATCTCTACACATTTGCCTCATGAAATGTTCTCACCATCTGTTGTTGTTGTGTGCCATGATGCTATATTGTGACCCTAAGGTAAACCTATCACGGGTTTTTTTTGGTAGAATTAGTCCAGAGGAGATTTACCTTTGCCTTCTCTGAGGATGACTGAGAGTTTGATTCACCAAGTCTGTTTCCATGGCTGACTGGGGGATCTGAACCTTGGTCTCCCAGTGCCCTAGTTCAATACTCAAACCACTAGACCATGCTGGCTCTTCACTCCATCTGAATGTTCCTCAAAATGTCAACAGAGGAGGTAGGCTATATACTATTCTCCCATTGCCATAGAGTAATTACCTTCAGTAATATAAACATGAAAATAAAAGTAAAGAATGTATGAGAAACAGAAGTCTAGCAGCACCTTTAAAACTAATTTATTTTAGCATGATCTTTCATGGATTAAAATCCACTTCCTCAAATACTTTGTTAATACAGCTACCAGGGCCCGACAGTGCCTACGGAAGGTCACAATAACAGCATTATTAGTCATGCAAATATCTGGGCCAAAAGGGCATCTTGGGTTTTAAAAAGGTTGAAGATTATTGCAACAGCACTTTGGATGTTCAGCAAAAACATGTATCTCGGTGTCAGAATCAAAATGACAGTGCTTTTGCCCAACCAATATGTATTTGTTGAATGCCTAAGAGGGGATATTCACATAACATTTTGTAGAAAAGAGACAAGGATCACTAACTGAAAGAAAAAAGTGATAACTGTACATATGCAAGCAAAACCACATTACTGGTTTTTCTTTGGCTGCAATTTCTGTCTAACCCTCTGAATTTGATCCCCTTTCCTTTCATATCTTTCACTACCAGCCATTCTCTCCTGCTGAATATTCAAGAGTTTGAGGACTTTTTCCTCCTGAGCTGAGAAAATTATACGTCTTGTCCCTGCAGCTCATTAATGGTTGCAACATTTTCAGACTTGCAATAACAATGATTCAGGCTTTTAATGACAATCAAAGGATATCACCAGCCTGGTATAATATAGCTGGACACTCCAATTCTGTTCACTGCTAACATTTTTATTTTTAGAACTAACAATAAGACCTCAGACTAATAAACCATTGAACAAGATACCACAGAAGACATTATGGGTTCCAGTCATACTGGTAAGCTAAAGCAAAGCTGTAAGCTTTCCAAACATGGTACATAACTACTGTGTGTTGGCCATGCTATCACTGGGGAAATAGTCAAGGTCTCTTTTTGTACCTGGTGCTGAACAGTCACAGCATATGCTGTTTCCTGGCATGTGCTTTATCTCCTCGATGATTGCTCCAGTCAAATCCGCCACGCTGCATCCATCCCTATCTTGTGCTTGTTTGAATGCTACATTCAGAGCTTCTTCTTTGCTATTGCTCAGGACCGAGATCCATCTGCAAAAGAAGAGGAAACGATTGTCATCTCTTTCTGATCTGGTTCTCCTCAGTCTACCCATGGTGAGTCTCTTTAAGGTAGACTGCATGGTCTGCTTTACATGACAGCAAATAAAACCTATAAGCAGTCTAAAGATACACTCCATGTGCATCAAGCATAGACGTGCAAGGCAAATACTCTAAAATATTAATGCCAATTCTCCTCTTTGATGTTAATGCCTTAACTGTTTATTTGCTCTTTAGAAGAGAACAAATTTCTAAGTTAAAAACTAGTGATGTGTAAGGTATGGTTGTGAAAATCTATCACCCTTGATTTTATTCATTTTCTCCAAATCCCACTGACATTTCTTTTATGTTCTTGTTTTGTACTTGTTTCTCCCATGTTGAAGTCTATGCAAATAATTGTACCAATTTTTCCAAATTGCACATGATTTGTGCAATCTACCTATGTTATGCAACTCTTCTAATCGACTAAAGCATGTAAAAATTATTCATTTCAGCTATATACATTATAAAATATGCATATTGTTTTGCATGTTCTTTATTTTTGAAAGTCAAAAATCTAATACTTTTTTTAAAAAGGGGAGGCCAGAACAGTCAATGATTAAAACCAACAATTTAAAATAACAATACAGAGCATTTCAAAACATCTGCAACACCAGCAGATATGAAAGTATATCTAAATTCACATTAGTGAGAAGAAATTAGTGTGAGGCCATCTAAAGATCTATAAAGATCTTTATCCGGTGCTGAAAGAACAGACTCGGCCCCAAGTTATGTCTTTGGGGAAAAAGTTCGAAGATACAATTCTATGAACAGCTGTTTCTTTGTTTCGGAGCAAAAGTGTATTATGTTCCACAGACATCTGTCTTAGCACAAACTCTGTTCCTCAACTCAGATACTTACATAGAACATTCCTGCTCATCTTCTGCCAAAAAGTGGTATGTTCGGTTATCTGGAGACAAAAAAAATAGAACACAAACAGAATGAGGTAAGACATATTTGAAATATTAACAGAACACAGAATAATGGTCCAGGAACAGCTATTTCTAAATGTGCAGATTTGGAAACAATTGACTCTCAGTCACTAAATAAAAATAAACCAGTAACAAGATTGGCTACTACTAGACCTGTCAGGACAAAAGTAGTATCATAATGCCTCACCACATGGAAATTAATGTATGACGGTTTGCATGCTCCTCTTCCTCAATTTGCTCACAGTACAGTGTAATACAGTTATCTCAATGTATCCTCACAGCAACCTGTGAGGTAGATTACGTTGACAGACAGCTGACTTGTGAAAGTTATCCAGCGAAGGATGGCATTCAAGGGCACAGAAACAAGAGAAGTAACAGTCAAGCTTAAGACCCACTCTCTCCAATATCCATGAACTTTGCGCCAATACACAAGTCTCTAATTTTCATCTTTCTCCTGAGACGCACAATATTTCTAAGGAAATAAGGAATTACATGAATAGAGACAAGGACTTACGTGAAATAAGGTCAAAGCATTTCTTGTCATCCATATTTGGTTTCACTTGGCAAGTGAGCAAATTCAGCTTCACTGGTGGACGATGCAGCTAATGATGTACGAAAGGGAGAGAAAGGGAGAGGTAATCCACCCATTTAGTTTTAACAGCGTCCAACTGCAACCTTATGCACGTATAATTGGAAGTAAATCTGCCAGGACAGATAGTCTCCAGGTGTTGCTTACATTTTCACCTCCACATCCCAGAGATTATCATCTCCTGCTCATTTTCAACACTGGTTGGAGCAGAAATGGATGGGGTTTAATCCTGATCTGATTTAGAATACAGTGGAACCAGGGCAGGGGGTGGGAGCTAGCAAGGAGTAGACATCAGAAGGTGCAGTTTCTTTCTGGTGTTTCTGGGAAATGGTCTAGTTGTTTAGTTCTTCAAAACAAAACCAAGAACTATAGTTACAAATATAACCTTGAGCAACATTTGCCTCATCTGGATCCATCCTGAAGCTTGTGGGGCTTGCTTTCAAGTAACCAAAGGCGGGAATGCTGTTGGTGGTTTGTGCAGCAGTGGCAAAGGGGCATAGATAAAACTGGCTGGCTCTGAGCAGCCTGTTTTCCAATGGCTTACATCCTTCACAGACCTTTCTCCCCTGTTGCTAACGCTAACCACGGTGCAGCTATATTAGCACAGGGCACCAACAGGATTCCAGGCAGACATTCCACATAGTCTAGTCTAAATAAACAAACACTCTTAACCACAAAGAAGTTCAAGTTTGCTGTTGTTTGCTTTTAAATCATCTCCAGCTGATGACAACCTTAAGGTGAACCTATCAAAGGGTTTTCTGGGGCTGAAAGCCTGTGACGTGCTGAAGGTCACACAGTGGGTTTCCATGGCTGAGCAGGAAACTGAATTCTGATCTGCAAAGTTGTAGTCCAATGCTCAAACCACTATACCATGCTGGCATTCAGATTTTTGGCACACAAAAAGGGTGGTGTGTGTGTGTGTGTGTATATTGTGAGTTTAACTAGCCCCACATTAATAGTGACCATATCCACATCTTTGTCTTCAGTTACTATTAACACAATACACTGCAAAGATACTTAATTTCTAGCTTTGTGAGATGTTTTTAAAAAACAGATGTCTGTCTGTCAGAAAATGAGATTTTACATCTATTACTGCAGTCTCAGCCTTGGGATCTTCATAACTTGCAACAACCATGAATCAGCCATGACAGCTACAGTTACTTCTTCACAGTTTCTCCATTTGTTTTAAAATGTCCCAGATTCCCACTCAGCTATGTCTTTTTCTTTCCTTTAAACAGTCAACTAAAGCTGCTACAAACTTCAAAGCTGCTCATCAGTCTGCATACAATGTGTTTTTGCTCAGAAGTAGGCCCTTCAGCATCCAATGGTGCTTACCTTAAAACCAGTATGCATAACTTTTATTTCTGCAACTTGTTTCTAAGCTGATCCATAAAGACAGCATCATTTAGATCCGTCACTGCCTGAACTCCAACCTGATCACTGCTGGTCCTAATATTGATCAGTAAACCACTGCTCAGTAGACCCTTGTGATGACAAACACTTCTTTTATGAAATATTTCCTATTTGGGTTTTGCAACATGCTTGGTGACTTGAGGAAGGAAACCTTCATAAGTACCTATATAGGTAATCACTCAACTAATACACAAGGGTTTTCTCAGGAATCTTCTCAATCTGTCTATGCTATCTGTGTCTGTAGTGAACAAGGAGCATACCGTACTGTGTGAGATAGTCAAATAGCCATTCCGGACTGTGCACTTTCTCTTCTGCCAGACTTTTCTTAAGCTGAAATTAAAAAAAAAACATACAATTACATATAAGGAAACTGATAGGTATTATAAAGTTTTAGATAAGAGAATCAACCTGGTGTATATTAATTCCAGGTGCAGATTATGGGCAAACAAAAGTAATACACATTTGGTAAATAAATAAAGTAATACACATTTGGGAAATTCCTCCTTACCATTAGACACCCACATCTGTAATGCTGAGGACTTCTTGAACAAAGTGGACTGGGACATGTGGCAATGAGGGAGGGGTTTGTGACAATTACACGTATTAGCCACATATAAACTCTACGTAGGTCTTGCTCTAAAATAATGCTGAAGTGTATATTTGTGAGAGAGAAATTCAGGTTCCTTCAAGCTGGTAATGAAACCAATCAGGTTGCTAATAACTGAGGAACAGAACCATGCCAGCATGATATAGTAGTCTGAGTGATGGAGAAGGACTCTAGGAGACTAGGACTGAAATCTCCATTCAGCCATGGAAACCTAGTGGACAAGTCATATTCTCTCAGCCTAAGAGGAAGGCCATGGCAAGCCCTCTCTGATAAATTTTGCCAGGAAAACCCTGTAAAAGGGTTGTCATAAGTTGCAGTTGACTTGATGGCCCATTAATAACATAACAAGAGCTTCTACCTTTGAGTGACAGCTTTAACCAGCAATATAACAAGCGGAAATCCAGCAATTTATATATTTATTATTTGATTTATATCCTGCCGTTTTCCAACTATGGCATACAATATAAATTAAATTTAAATTAAATTTATATTGTATGCATAGCATACATACATTTTTACCATTTGTACCACACAGTGTTTTAGCTATTTTGTTTTAATTTATACTGTATTGTAATTTATATTAATATAAATTAAAACGAAATAGCTAAAACACTGTGTGGTACAAAAGGTTAAAATCTTTAAATAACCAAACCAATTATCATATTAATTTAAAAACAAATAAAAATGCATCAAACACATTTTTCATATTTTTTAAAAACAACACATCCTTCTACCCTAACCTGTTAAGGACTGAAGGTCTGTTTCACTAAGAAGGCCTTTGCCTGGTGCCGAAAAGAAAGCAGAGAAGGGGCCAACTGAGTCCTCCTTGGGAGGCAGCCTAGAAGCAGCTACCAGGAAGCCTCTCCCCCATGTCCTTACCAGATGAACCTGTGAGGATGGTGGGACAAAAAGAAAGCCTTCCCCTGAAGACTCAAACAGGCTGATAGGGGAAGATGTATGCTTTCAGACAGTCTGGACCTAAGCCATGTAGGATTTTAGAGGACCCTGAAATCTTTAGGAGAAGCTCTTATTTCAGTCCCACCAACTTCACAAGTATGGTTGCTGAGTACATGAGTAAGAACTTGGTGGTTACCTCTCAGTTCTGGAACTCCCTCCCAAGGATGGTTGGAATGGCTCCCTCTACCTTGCCTTTCCATTGGCACGGAAAGACTTTTTATTTTAATTATTCTGACAAGTTTTTAGAATGGAAGGGTTTTAAGGAAGGGGCCTTTAAAGAGGTGCTGTATTGTTTTAACTGTAGTGTCTTTAACTGCTTTTTACCACTTTAAGTATATATTTTAAATTGTTTTAATACTGTTAATTTAATTGTATTCTAATATTGATTTTTGTGAGAAAAAGGAATACATCCCAGGGTGTTAGCCCTTTTTAGGAAAAATATGAAGACTGGGTCTGTTTTGAAACAGCGTCCCCCAGCAGAATTTAGCAGAAGTAGTAGCCTTTATTCTCTCTCTGCCTGAGACTGAGGCCATTTCTGCACTAGCCTGTTGTAGTGCTATTATTCCACTTTCAACATCCTATGGAACCCTGGGGTCTGCAGTTTAGGGAGGATGTTGAAAGTGGAATAATAGCACTATAATAGGCTAGTGCGGAAATGGCCTGACTTAAGTAAATACAAGCAGGTAGCATCAAGTTGCAAACTGGAGAACTTTACTGATTTCTTTTGGAATGCACATTACACTTGAAGTACCTACAACCTAACTCACTCATGAAAAAATTAGGCAAAGGGAAGAGCTCCAGCGGACTTTTAACTCACCATCTTGTCAGGCTGTGGACAAAGGAAAGGGAGAGAGGGGAAAGTAGATGGGGGGGAAGTATATATCTATAGACCCTAGACATTTCTCAAGTTACATGGTCTAGTAACAAGCTTACAAAATATTTATGACAATGCATTGCAATAGGCAGAAGAGCAAATGGAGAAATCTGGCTAAAGAGCTCAGAATGAGCATAGGCATTCAGCAGGCCCGATGCCATGAAAAGTCCCCAACTGCTATAACAGCAATGGGGGGCGGTGAGAGAGGATGCTTGGTTTTATAACAGATAATTGTATTTTTTCAACTATATTGTAATATTTTTAATTTACAAGCCACCTCGTGTCCAAATCTTGTGGAAAAAAGCAGTGTACAAATAAAGCTATTAGTCACTGTCATCATCATCATCATCATCATCATCATCATCATCATGGTGGTGGTGGTGGTGATCAGCAGTAACAACAACCATCACCTATGTGACCCAAAGATCATATCATTTCTCAATGCAGGGATGCAAAAGGCAAAAAAATCAGTGATCAATGTTATTTTTGTTGCACTGGTTTGCTCTTGTCAAAACCCCACCCAGAGCAGCAGCCTAGGTTTAGACTCCAGCTTGGATGATCCATCCAAGCCTACCGGTGCAAGAAAGTAAACCAGACCCCAGTATTGCCTCCCCTCTAACACTTCACAGATGAGAACTGAGACACATATGGCAACGCAACATCAGGCTGGGCATAAGATGGCAGATCTTATTAAGGAGGAAGAAAAGACAAGCTAGGGAAGGCTGCAGCACTTTGCTTTTGCCTACTGGGAAGGGCCATATTTCCCCCTCCTCTCCAGCTCCCTACTGAGTTGAGTGCAAATTACTTTTGCACTCTGAACTCACTTTGTAACAACTCAGGACAAACTGACTCAGTAACAACTGAGGACAAAGAGGGAAAGTGGGAGCAGGAGAGGTAAACTGGAACATTTTAAAGGCAGCTGAAAAAATGGGACAACAGAGGATTAATTGGCACTGTACTTGCCAAATTGGGAGAGTTGGAGGCATGGTCTGTCAGACTAGAGACCCCAATCCAAAGACACTTAAGCAGGGACCACAGGTGCCCATATAGAATCACAGAGTTGGAAGAGACCACAGGGGCCATCCAGTCCAACCCTCTGCTATGCAGGAACACCCATCAAAGCACTCTCAACAGATGGCCATCCAGTTGTTACCCTGTTTACTGGGGGTCCCGGGAGGGACACCAAAATGTTGTCAACTATAGGTGGGGAAAATTAGCTCAGGGCACTGCTTTAGTGTTACGAGAGGCAGGGTAACTTAGCAGGATCTTAACCCTATGTCTATGGGGTCAGGCCAAGCCAAGAAGCACACCAAATGTGAAATAATAATAATTGTTTATTAAAAGTACAAGCAAACAGTCTATGTAACACACTCACACAGATAACTATAGAAAAATAAAGGTTGGAGTAGGATAGAGGGAATTTTAAGTTGTTGGCTTGGGTGATACTACACCTGTCCTGAAGCCCGGATAGATCACTGCAGAAGTTCGTAGGTGCGCAATCTCAGTATGTGAGACTGAGGGGAAAGCTTGCCGGATAAAGTGGCAGCAAGGCTGGATGGAAGTTCGGAGCAATCCGAGGAAGCTCTCAAAACCAGGGGTTTTTATAGGGAAAATATGACCATAGGCTAGTCCGTACTTGGGGAAGAACAATGAGTTTGGGGCTGGAGACAAAGCCTCCGAAAGGTCAGAATTTAGCATGATTGAGTTAGGTCCGAATCGACAATGGGATAGCCGGTATGCAACCGCAGAGTACGTGACAGTTAAGCATCCAGCTTGTCAAGTCGCCTGCTCGGGGCAGGGAGTTCTTTGTAAGCAGTGTGCATACATAATATAGTGTTTGCCTTTGAGGTCTCCTAAAGCTGCGATCTGGCTATTTCTGGCCTGCCTGGGTGGAGAATGGAATGTTCAGCAATCAGTGGCCGTGCCTAGTTCTGTGCTCGTCCGGGGGCCTCACAAACACTTGGCGTAGGGTGGTAAAACAAGGCCGAATTATTGATATCAAAATATCTAACACCCCCCAAGGTCGGGCTAGCAAACGGTAATAACACAGCCTCTGCTTAATAACCTCCAAAGAAGGAGACTCCACCACACTCCGAAGCAGCATATTCCACTGCCGGACAGCTCTGACCGTCTGGAATTTCTTCCTGAGGTTCAGCTGGAATCTCCTTTCCTGCAGCTTGAATCCATTGCTCCTTGTCCTAGTCTCTGGAGCAGTGGAAAACAAGTCCACTCCCTCCTTGACAAGACACCCCTTCAAATATTTAAATATGGCTATCATGTGCCCTCTTCCTTCTCTTCTGCAGACTAAACATACCCAGCTCCCTAAGCCGCTCCTCATACGGCATGACATCTTTAGTGCCCGACCCTATCCAGGAATCAAATCCCTCTGTAGCAGATACCACCTCTTATTTTGGTTGAGAAATTTGTTGTGATTTAATCTACAGAGAACAAAGGGCACTAGGATATATTGTAAGGCTTATCCTTTTAAAGGTTTCCATTTCTCATGGAAAGGGCAGAGATTATAGGGGTGCATAAAAAAAATTCAGTCAAATCCCAACCATGGTTGGAGCTTGTTGATCAACAGTACTTTTCCTTGCTTCAGGGACTTACATTCTTCCATTCAAGATTTTAAAGAATCCAAGGGCAGTGCAATATAAGGAAAAGCAGAAATAAAGAAAAGCTGCATTAAAAGCACAAGAGCAGTGACAAGAAAATTTGGGTTTTGTAAAAAACTGCAAAACAATGCATCATCCTTGATGATTTCTGTTGAGCTCATAAGAGTTATTAGGAATTGGCAGCACTGAAGCAGATGCACTTACCCATCACTTTTCTTAAAGAGGCTTCCAGTTCTCTCTGTGCCATATTGCTTATTTCCCTGCAACTGGTGCATGCTGTACCTCACAGGTTTGCAAATAGAATTCTGTTGGGAAATCAAAACATCACCATCATCATGATGATGATATCTGTTTAATAAACCAGTTTCCAGCAGATTTTCTCAAGTATAATCCCAATAATTGCCATGCTGTGTTCCTTCTGACTTATGGCAGCTCTACGGTGAATCTATCACAGGGTTTTCTAGAGGCTGAGAGTGTGTGATACACCCAAAGTCACCCAGTGGCTTTCCATGGCCAAGTGGAGAATCAAACACTAGTCTCCAGGCTCATAGTCCAACGTTCAAACCACTATATCACGTTGGCTCTTTTTCAATACTAGCCACTGGTTAAAAAAAAAAGGTCTAAGCCCTATGGAAGCACATTCTGAAAATGATTCCAAAGAGCTACTGAATAAAAGAGCTGGACAGACACAGCTACAACATCCCTAACAAGTGGCTTTATAGCCTTTGCTTAACTACCTTTGGCAAAGGAATGCTCAGCACTACATAAGGTAGTCTATTCAGAACTTGGAAATACTGCTGGAAAAACTAATGTTACTGTGGGAGTTGTCACTCAAAAGTAGTGCTGCTCATTACTAACATGTTAATGTTAACTGATTTTAAAATAAAAATCACGTTAAAAATTAGCCCCCAAAACATTTCTTTGTAATATAAAATAATAATACAGTATAGAATAAATGTCACTCCTTATGCAAAAAAAAACCTCCTAGGACTTACTTTCTACTCATTACGAAAAATTAGTACATTAACAACATTACTTTAAAATCTTATGCATAAGCTTTTAGTCTGTTTCAACTTCAAAGAGTTTTTACTGCTGGAAGTTGTTCCTAATATTCAGTTGAAATCTCTCCTGAAATTTCCACCCACTATTTCTTGTTCTGCCCTTTGGAGCAACAGATGAACAACTCTGACCTGTCTTCCACATGACCGCCTTTCGGTATTTGAAGACTGAAACCACGTGGTCATGTTAGACTTCTCTTCTCATTCCCACTGGATAATTTTTTTTTGGCAAAAGTCCAGCACACTTGCAAAGAAACCCCCAATCCTTCAACTGCACCAGCTGAACTCCTTGTAACAGTGCTTCTTGTATTCTAGAGAGATCACCAGCTTATTGCATATTAGCATCGATTCTGCTATCCTCTTCTCCTATGCAGAGATATGCTTCCTCTATGCTCCAGGCCCGGGAGATGGAGTGGGAGGAAATTGCTGACAGTTGCTATTAGGAATCTTTCAGCTAAATATCAAGTTCTCCCCTGCAATGGGAGGTTTGCTTCCTCAGTCTACTACTAGTTTCTGGCCCTAAAGTAGCATTGTCACTAGTACAATGGTTTACATACAAAGCAAGAACCATACCTTAGAACATGACATGTTATCACTCTCCAATGGTCCAAATGTGTAGTGGTGGGGGGCAGGGGCAGGAGATGAGGGCATCACCCTGCCCAAATAAAAATTTTGCCCCTTCACGTGCAATTTTCCTTCAGTCCCTAAATTTCAGCATTGTAGAGAATGAGACACTGAAAATTGTTAACATGTTGGACAATTATGACTGCTGCATTTGCATTCACTTGGTAACTTTGCCTTCCCCTTTCCTTTGGATGCCTGCATTATATTTTTAGAAGCTCAACTGAAGTTACTGTAATGCTAGAAGTTTGGGACTGAAAGAACATTTCATGTGGAGGTGCAGAATTCTTCGGGAGGGAGCAATACACTCATTTGTCCTCCCCCCCCCATAGCTACACCCCTAGGTTTCCCTTTCACAGCCTCTGACAATGATCAATCTAGAATACTTCAACAGGTGCCTGCTGCCATTTCTGCTGGGATGCTCCTTATATTTTCCTACACACAACAAGGTGTGCTCCCTCATTAATTTTACCTCTTTAGGCTCCAACTGCAGTGCTGCTTTCAGCTGATCTCGGAGAGAGCACAGCTGCTTCTTCTCCTCTTCCTGTTTTGCTTTCATCTGAAAGGCATCACACCAAACCAAACATTCCACATCACTGCTATGAAATCCCTTTCGTAGGCATTTCCATCCCATTTTAGCATTCTTCTTTAAAGAGGACGCAGTTATAGACGCAGATCAACAGCAAAGGCATGTCATTTCCATCTTTTGGATGCCTATAGGATCCATAGGTTCTGGACTATTGAGACTGCTCATCTGCTTGTCCAGGTTTTGGTTATGTCATGCCTGGATTATTGTAAAAGCCTATTGACAGGTTTGCCTTCTTGCTCTCTTCTCCCTCTGGCCTTAATTCAGAACTGTGCCATCCAGGTTGTTTTAAATCTCCCTAGCTCAGAATAGTATAAAATAGCCAGTACAACACAATAGGTTTACATTAAAGGAAATGTGACCTGGAAGGGAACAGGGACTGAAGGCTTCCGAACCCCTTCTCTTGGCCATGAAGCAGGAGGAGGATGTGCACTGATGTAGCTCACCCTTGCTTGTGTGGGCCATGTCATGCCATGCCATGCCATGGTTTAGTGCAGAGGCTGGGGGCAGCTGTGGTAGATCCAGGAGCCAAGTATTTGTACCGCAGGCCCTCCAGGGGCAACATGGACTGCCAAAAAAGGCAACCAAGCCAAAACAAACAAAGCCAGAAGTGTCAAAAAGTCTACTTCAGGGATTTTTTAAAATCTTAAACAGCACAGTGAGGTTCCTGCACCCTACTTAAAAGGTTAATTTTATTCTAGGAGGCTTCTAAGTGAGGAAGCTCATCCTTTTCAACGGCTAGAAAAAGGGCAAATATAGATTGCTCAAGAGCTGTGAAAAAAACAATCTTGAGAGGGCTGCATATGGCCAGGCCACACTTTGCCTACCTCTGATTTAGTGTGATATGCAAGTAAAGCCTATGAATTGAATGACACATACTTACACTTTGAAGCTCAGGAATAAGATTTTCAATAAATTGTTTGTGCTTCTCTGTCACCTTTAAACATGCCTGGAAAAAACTGACAGAAAAAAAAGTGGAACAAATACAGAAAATATTTCCACTTCAGATCAGAGTTGGGAAAAATTAAACATAAAGTGGAAAAGAGTTAAAATATTAAACTGATCATTAGTAAGATTGAAAAAACTAATTCAAATCCTCTGGAAGGTAGATTTTAAAAGGTGGATTTTATCCTCACAATAGCCCTGTGAGAGAGATCAAGTAAGAGATTATGAATGACCCATGGCCAGCCAAGGAAATTTATGGCTTTGAGGGAACTTGAACCTAGATCTCCCAAATCCCACTCCAGCACCCTAACCACATCTTTATTTTACATTTTAAAAAACAAATTTCAGAATCAAAATTTCACCACCTTTCAGTTCACAACAATTTGTCTTCTGGTTTGATAAACCAGGCTTGCAATTATTCCTCCTTTTAATTATAATTTTCCAGAGTAATTAAAATTAATCAATCTTAGTAAGTTTATACAAAAACACTGAACACTTTCCTCATGTTTAGTAAAATCTGAAGTTTTCTTGTATTCACGAAACTTAATTTTAGTGGACATTTGGAAAGATGTGCCTTTGAGACTCAAGTGTGAAGTTGGAGACAGTTGCCTGAAATTATGCTAATAAAGTATGTATTTTCTCTCCTCTTTTTTTCTGACTTTAGTTCACATGGCTTTCAGGCATTTCTATAACTTCTTGAATTCTTCCAGACTTTTTTTTAGATATAAAGAGTGTCTCATTTTAGTAATATTAATGTTACTACTTTTTTTTTTAAAGAAATGGAATGGGTGGGGATCAGTTATTGAGAGTTCTAGCCTCAAAGGCCTCTTAATCCAGTTCATCTCTGTGGAACTATTCTTGAATAAATACAGCAGTCTTGTAATCTAAATCTTGTAATCATTCAGTCTTGAAGGACAGAGTAGTTTTACAGAAATCCAAGACAACAAGGCTTTAGTCAAAGATCCAATGAAGTAACATAAAATTTGTCAGACCTTTAGCACCATAGCTCTAAAGCAAGGGGCAGTCATCCCAATGGCATCACTAGAGAAGTGTGTGGGGGGGGGAGTGCTGACCGCACTGGGTTAGACTAGCAGAGGGAGGTAACACCAAAATGACCGCCTGTCCCTTCTTTCTCCACCCCCCACCAACTTGAGTCCTTATAGCTTCATTTAGGAAAACCACCCCTTTGTTTCTTATGACTGGATGAGATCCAGTGCCTTTGTGCATGCAGAGACAGTTGGGCAGATCCAGATGCCAGAAGCTAGGTCCCCACGGTAATAGACCAGGACCTCTGGAATTCCAGCTTCTGGATGGAAAAGGTTCCGTGGAGGTGATACCATGAGTACTGCACCGGGTGACTCAACCCTAGTGGCACCACTGAGTCATCCCTAAGCTAGAGAGTGCTGCTATTTCTACAGGTTAATATTCACACAGAAATAATACAAACTGAAGAAAGAAAGGTTTGGAGAGAGTGAAAGGATTCTGCACCTCTAAAAAGGAACACAATATATGTCAGTCTTTTAAGTTGCTTTACTCACTCCTTTGGAAGGAATGAGAATATAAGGGATGGACTGTACTTACTTGAACTGAGAGTTGCAGTAATTTATGTTGTTCTGCAGCAAGTCAACTCCTTTCTTGGTTTTAATTTCATTCACTTTAATTAGATACTGCAGGGAGAGAATAAACAGTCAACTTGCTGAGTTACATTTTTGTTTGCCAGTGGTTGGTTGTGTTTCCAAAAAAAAAAAATTATCCCAGATTATGCATTTAATTAGAAACTGGTAACATTTTTGGTAGACTCTATCTTTCATTACTGTCATACTTAATCTATTACATGAGCTATAAAATAAACATAACTAATTAATCTATTACTTGCATCATAAAATAAAGCAAATGTTTTTTGAAGATGGGGCAATACTTTGATAAATCCATTATTCTTTTCTATGTATCTTTCAGTTCCTGTATACGTGTATGTGTCTTCAAGTCACCTGTCAACTTATGACAACCCCATTTATTTTTTATAGGGGTTTCTTAGACAAGGAACACTCGGTGGTTCACCAGTTCCTTCTTCTGAAACATAGCCTACAGCACCTGGTATTTGTTGGCAGTCTCCCATCCTAGTACTAACCAGAACTGACTCTGCTTTGCTCCCAAGATCAGACTGGATCTGTGGGTCAGTTCCTACAAATATTCAATCTCTAGGTTAACACTTTGTTTATCATTGACTATGATTGGCAAATTTTTCCTGTGACTATTGGAAGGGCTATTCTTTGTCTAATAAGTAACACTAAACAATATTAATTGTTACTGATGAATACATTCAGCCTTCCACATTTGCAGGTTTCACTTTTGCAGATTTGATTATTCACAGATTGTTTGCTGTCACCTCTGTTGCCTCCCTATGCCATTTTTAATAGGGACTGCAAGCCTCGTGAGACTGAGAAACTGCAAAAGAGACTCATAAGTTTCTCTTAAAAATGGTGTGAGGCAGCAGTGGAGGTTGCAGTAAGCTCCACCAGCCACCCACTTCTGCCTTGTGAAGGAACCCTGATGCCTCAAAGAAATCCATGGTGGGTTGAACATGTCGTCATACTTCTTTGTGTATTAAATATGGTTTGGGAGGGCCTAGAGTTATTCACGGTTTTTCCACTTTCACGGGGGTCCTGTGTGCCTAACCCTAGTGAATGTGGAGGGATGACTGTATAATATTAAGATACTTCTGATACTTGCATAAGCACATTGTGTTTGTGTGACAGTGGGCTCTTCCCATTATCTAAGCAATATAACTGAAGGGGGATAGTTCTCTCTCCAGGTAGACAAGGGATTAATGAGGTGTCCAGTTTAATTCACATTTATTGGGGTCAGCATCACAGGAGGACATCAGAGATCATGAGAAATTATTGCCCAATCAGCAAGAGCAGAAGGGGGGAAAGGAGAGACGCTTCAGGATGCTTCAGTCAAGGCCTCAGAGACCACAAGGCAGAGAGCGAGACAAAGGAACATCACCCAGAGAAAGAGGGCCAGTAGCAGGCTGTGGCAACACTGGGCCCAGCCTCCCAGCTTCCTCCCCACCACACCATCCCAGCATCTGGATAACAATATGAGTAGATTAGGAATGTTCTTAGCTTGTTGCATTACGGATTATGCTTTTTTAAAACTCTGGCTGAAATGATCTAGGCTTATCTGTAAATTTGTAACTGCTAAATAATGCCTGAATTCAGGAGCTGTCATGAATGGGATACCTTTTGTTATTGTGTTTGCCTGCTTAGAATAAGCAGCTTTCCTTATAAAATCTCCTCTGTCCACAGTCTCTCTCTCCACGTGCCTTGCCAGTTGCACTTGAGAACAGAATTCAGCATCTGAGTTCAGAAAGTCTTTCCCCAGTGACTTCCTACTGAGCCATTACAGGAAGCGGAGTTAAAAATCAGCAGGTGGTGGCAGCTAGAAGGCTTCCAAGGACAAAGGGGGGGTTCCCATCTCCTACTCTAGGGCAGGAGACCATACTGAGTGAGAGAATAACCTCCTTTTTCCCTCACAGTTTATCAAGTACAATAGCAAAGATGAACAAACCGTGAGAAGCACTGAGTTTTTCTCAGGTACAAAATATTGTGCTTTACGTGCTGGAGTAATGTGGTATCTCATCCAGCAACACAGGCAGAAGCTTGAGTACATACAAATTATATAAAAATTATAAGGTGAGATCTAGTGGTGTCCCTCTGCAAATTGGAAGGCTTCTTCTGTTTATGAAGAGACCCAGGGGCGCTTTCATGCTATACAACGTTACAGTGGGTTGCCTCTTGTGTATAAATTGCAAAAAAATGTTTTTGTATAGAGGTAGCGGTGTGGATTTTCTGCCCCATCTCCTAAATAAATATTATGTATAATGCTCAGGTCTCTTAAATAAATATTATGTACAATGCTCAGGTCTCTTTCACACTACACAACACTTGAATTCTGCTTTAACTGCCATGGCTGCACCCTCTGAAATCATGGTATTTATAGTTTCAAGAAGAACTTAATAGTCTCCAGCAGAGAATTTACCATCAAACTACAAGTCCCAGGGTGGAGCCATGGCAGTTAAGGTGGAATCAAAGTGCTACAATAGTGTAGTGGAAAGGAATCCACAGATGTCCAAAGCAAGCAAACATACATATAAACACCTCTGCACTGAGCCCTGGCACCGGTTCAGCAGGCGGAGGAAAGGAGCACCCAAGTTTTAAAGCATCTTATGTACAGGGGGGAAAAAATTATCTTCCTTCTACCTCTCTTGCCTGGAGAGTTGTTTCCCCATCTAGATACCTACTGAAGTAAGTACAGCAATTCCATGAGACCTCAACTGACATCCTGAGATGAGGCTGAGGCAGGAGTGGACAACATTATGAAGCACTCATTCCTCAACAGATGATTTTATGTGTAAAAATAAATAAATAAACAAAAAACAGGGATAAAGCAAGCAGATTACAAATGGAAGACAATGTTGGAATCCCTCAATAAAAGTATTAAACTGGGCAAGGAAACTGCAAAATAAAAGCATCATCTCAAAGCACCGTGGGAGAAAGGCTCTTCTAGGGGAGTTTTTTTTTTTTTTTGTATCTTCTCATGTTAAAAGTGCTTTGTTTGTGAACTGGAACTGGAATGTAACTCCTTCCTGTTGCTTGAAACAACTCTCCTCTGCAGTTGCCCCTTTCTCTGGTCTTTTAAATAAGAAGCTTTCTGCTACAGCATTCTGTTCCACAAAAAGAAACAGATTGCACACATGGCATTAACGTAACTGCGCAGTTTGTTTACATGGAGTAATAATACACATATGAAGCTGTCAAGTGGGAAGAAACACTCAGCCATCTGTCTCACCTCACACATGTGTAACTGGAACATCCTTCGCTCCTTCTCCATCTCCTCAGCAATCTCCCCTCCCACAACTTCTGTTCGCACCATTCCATACTGTTTCGCCAGCTCCCGCTTTTCTTTCTCTATCTTAGCTCTCAAAGAGGGAATAAGAAAGTGTTTGTGATTGGCTTTGTACAACAATATTTTATTAAAAACAGCTAAAGTAAAGCTTAGGCTTAATAGCAAAGACTATGACCAGGTCAACTTACAGTTTGCTGTCATAATCCTTCCAGGCTTTCTCAAAGGGCTTTTTAAAGTCCTATTAAAAGACCAACCAACAATTGATTAATCGCATATTTACTACTTCTTTTCTATTCTGGTACTTTGAAGATTCTCTGTGTTTCTTATACACTAATAACTGTTCTGCTGTTGTATATGAGAAAAAAATGCAACCAACATTTTTCATGTCTTATTTTTATGGGTTTTATAATTCAACTCATTTTACTTTACCCTTATGTATAGAATGTGGTTTTCAATTTTAATAGAAAAACTAGCTGATGTTTCTCCTTTTATATCATTCCCACTAACAATAACAGTTATATGTCTAACAAACTGTAGGAAAAGCCTTGCAGCACTTTAAATCTTAACAATTTTTTTTTACATAAGCTTTCCTGGACTGCAGTCCTCTTTATCGTATGTAAAACTGTTGTTACTGCTGTAACAAACTATTATAGCTACACTCATCAATGTTTCTGCAGAAAAGTTCATGAAGAAAATTGTTCAATTATGCAATCCTTTTTCTTATTATTCTTACTAACTTCATTTATATCCTGCCTTTTTCTCAAGATCGGGACTGAAAGGCAGCATACAAATTAAAATATTGTAACATACAGTGGTTAACACATACAAAAAGTCAAGGGTAATGCAGAACTAAACTATTGAAGCAATTTAAAACATACACTTTAAAAAGCCATAAAAACAGTTAGAACAGTACAATTTAAAATAATTCAACTCCTTCTTACAAGCCCTTTCCTTAAAAACCTTCAGTTCTAACAGTCTGTCTGAATAAAAAAAAAAAGTCTTTGCTTGCAAGGAGGGGGTCATTCTAGTCTCCGTATGGAGGAAGTTCACTGCCTGGGTGCAGCCAAAAAAGAAGGCCCTATCTTGTGTTCCCACTAACCATGGGCATTTCTGCACCAGACTGTTACAGCGCTATTATTCCACTTGCAACATCCTATGGAAACCTGGGGTTTGCAGTTTAGAACTGCAAACCCCAGGATTCCATAGGCTGTTGAAAGTGGAATAATAGCGCTGTAACAGTCTAGTGCGGAAATGGCCCATATCCGTGAAGGTTAGGGGAAGGAAAGAAAGGTCTTTCCTATGGATCTCAGCGCTTGAGAAGGCTGATAGGACAAGAGGCAGTCTGTCAGCCTGGACCTAAGCGGTAGCTTTATATTATCATTTGACGGAGTGGTTTAGTTACGGTTCTACTGTAAAATGGCCTTCAGCACTCATAGACAGTCAGCATTGTATAGTGGTTTGAGTTTGGACTAAGACCTCATGAGACCAGGGTTTGAATCCTCACTGGGTGACCTTTGGCAGGTCACACTCTCTCATACTAAGAGGAAGTCAATGGCATGTCTCTGTATAAATCCTGCCAACAAAACTCTAGGACAGGGTCACCATAAGCTAGAATCAAACTGAGGGCACGTAACAGCAAGTCATTGAGCGGATGCAATTCAAACATAATGTTAAATAAAAATAAGTTCTCATACTCAATAATTCAAAACATGCATATACTTTAAGAATGCAGAACTTCATACAGAAGATATTTTAAACATACTAAAATTAAGTAGTAGAGAAGGAATCATAGAATGATAGAATCATAGAAATGTAGAGTTGGAAGAGACCACACGGGCCATCCAGTCCAACCCCCTACCATGCAGGAACACCCTCAAAACAATGGACGCACCAGACAGCTGCCTTATACTTAATCAAACCTTAACTTCTCCATGTTCTCAAGCTAAGACAACCCTCACCTGATCCTTTTGACTTCTACCCAGAGATCCCAAGGACTAAACTTGAAATCACTGGCATGAAAAACATGTGCTACAGCTCACCCCACTAAATGTTGTGTTCAGAACAAGGTTAATCCAAAAGAGAACCTACATGCTATCAAAAAACAGAAATGAGACTAGCAATGGTTTACAGAATAATGTATTGACAGTAGAAGTAAAGCACCATCTACAGTTTCACTATAATCACTGAAGAGAGAAATGCAACTTGCTAAGCATTTGCTCACCCCTTTGAAATCTCCTTTCATCAATGAGTCCAGGGAAAAGTGAATGTTGTGATACAAACTCAGCATCTGAAAATAATATAAACACTAAGTTCAGCATATGATTAGCATGAGAGGTTATTTCATATGGTTGAATGGTCACCATTCCATCATATTTCCCAGAACAGAAGAAAGGTCAAGACATCCTTTTGAGTAAATGTTTCATTTACAGAAGAGAATACTATAGATTTATGACTACTGTAATAACTTAGATTAAATGGATGTCTCCTAGTGCCATCAGTCAAAAGACACTATGTAGTTTGTTCTGTCTTTCCCTTTTTAATAGGTGTTCTGTGGTTTAAAAATATGGGAGAAGTAGTACAAATTAAAGACCATCACATTGTCTAGACTATCCTCTCTCTGTTAAAATTCCATGAATGTTTCAGGATGACTGCATAATAAAAGTTCCTTCTAGAAGCATGTGCAGACCCAGCAGGCATTATAGGTGTGTAGAAGCACAGAGAGAGAGGGGCAATGTTAGTCCCAAAGCAATGTAAGTATACTGTGTTGTAATCCTAAACAGAGAGCAAGCAACTGTGGAAGAGTATGGGACCGCACTAGCCCTCCAGCGGACTCACACCCCCACTGCATTTGTTTTCTCTCTCTCATACATACACACACACCAAAATTTTGCCCCAAATGTCCCCCAAAGCCTGGGCGCATGTTTGCAGGCCTTCCTGGGCCCCTAAAGGGCATTTTCAGGCATAATGATACACAAAACATTGTTTTTGAAAATTTTTGAAAATTTTCATTTTGATGCCTGGGCTCCAGGACAGCTCAAAATTTGGTGGAAAAGGCGGGAATTAATTAAATAAATATTTCTTAGGCATTCACTGTGTGAGTAAAGGAAAGCTGGGCTGTGTCTAGAGTATGGAAAAGTGACTGTTTGGACTCTACTTCCCAGAATTCTTGGACTACAACTCCCACAATCCCCAACCCACATAGCCATTCTGGCTAGGGCATTCTGGGAGTTATAGTCTTAATAAGTAACTTTTCCAGGTTCTGCTCCTATTGGCAAATGTCTATTATTGAAGCAACCAGGTGAGTAGAAGAGTGGAAAAAATTTATACCAGGCTCTTGACAGCTTCAAGCAGCTCCCGTGAAAATGAAGCAAAAGTGATATAAGCTTCAGCCAACTTCTCATCACTGTTGTTGCGAAAATTTTCTGAAAACCTCTCCTGGGCAGTAATATGAGCTTCCAAATGGCTAACGAGATCTACAGGATAAAAAATGTTATTTGAGCATTAATGCACATCTCTTTCTGGAAAAAATTGAAAATACACCCTAAAATTATAAAACATTAAGCTAACTGTTGAACTAGACTAGGAAGCTAAACCCTATACATGCCAAATCAGATGTAAGCCCCACTGAGTTCAATGGCACTTATTCTCATAACACTGGAATTGTATAGGACTAAGTGAAACCTGGCGATATAAAAGGGTTCTGTTCTGAATAGATAATAAAGTACCTGCTCTCTCCACGTGGCTAAGTTAGGTGTTGCCCTTGATTTTTTAAGAGGATTGTTTGCTAATAAGAAATGGTATGTTATTGCTTCCTCAAGAGAAGCTAAAAAAGTGAAGAATTTATTCTATATCTGTAGGGAGTATGTGTAAAAAAAAAGATGTAGGAGAAAAAGGTCTAAAACGACAAATCTGAAAGTGGATGAGTGAAACCAGAGCTTGGGAAAGTGACTTTTAAAACTACAGTTCCCAAAATCCTCTGTCAGCAGGAGGGAATCCGGGAGCTGTAGTTCAAAAAAACCTTCACAAGCTCTAAAATAACTTAGGACATAATTGTTCTCTTAGAGCAACACCTGATGCAGGGGCAACGTTTCGCTACCTGTGGTAGGCCCAAGAAGGCACCTGCATCTTTTGATGTATGCATTGTGTGAAATTAGCTCTTCTAACATAGAGATAGGCAGAAAGTCCATCTGGATCTCTGGGTGATTTGCAATAGATCTCCAGAAATAATTGCTTCTCATTTATTTGACAATTGCAAAAACAAAATGACTTGCTCCTCTTTTTCCCTTATCACAAATTATATGATGAAATGATGAAATGTGGAGGTTACTAGGAATGTGGAGGTTACTATCACAAAAATGATGAAATGTGGAGGTTACCAGGAAAGGTATTTTGGACAGAAGGAACAGCATAAACTCCATTCTGTTCTAATATAATAACCTATTCCTGGTCTCCCAATTCTTTCATCTTATGTTGTTCATGACAGCTCTGGTTGGTTGATATAAGTTTCAGTTTTTTAAAAAAGTCAGTCCTGTAAACCCTGTTCAAAGTAACTCTTAAAAGGTACACGAAGCCTTTGAGGTCTTCCAGATCTCTCAGCCAACATCACATACTGCTTCCTGTTATAATCAGTTATACTCTAACCTTGCCCAGTTGTGTGTTCTGCTTTCACTGCTTTCCTCAATTTTTGCAGAACAGCTCGATCTGAATCCAAGGCCTAAAAGCATGGAGGGAAAGAGAAAAGAGGTCTTAAGCATGTGTTCTGCTCCCCTTTCCTGCTCCCCTTTCCTCAAACAAAAAATATGCAAAGAATGCTATATACAGTTACATTAGATTCCACTAGGTGCAAAGCACATTTCAAATTGCACTGGTGAGTGCCTTCAACAGCAAGAAAAATTAGCTGTTTCCCTATTTTTTTTTAAAAAAGTAAATGATGGTGATCTTCAGTGCCATGCCTCAGCTTTCTCCCTTCCACCATTCCCTACTCTTTTGGTTAACATAAAGACTGAAAAAGCATTATGGATAACTCAAAAGCTTGCACGCTATTTTGTGAGATTTATGATCCTAATAAAGGTATTAAACTACTGTGGCTTTTGAGCAACAGCAATTTATATACTATTTTAAGATCTTAAATGTGAGCTACCCTGGTGTATCAGTTTGAGTGTTGGACTAGGACTCTGGGAAAATTTAATTCCAATCTCTGCTTGACCATGGAAACCTACTGAGTTAGCCCTAACCAAATACTGAGCCAGGCTTGCCTGTTGTGGTAAGAATTAGGCACTTTATAGTTCTGTACTTCTTAGACAATCATGACTGTTCACACTTCAGATGGCAGCCAACAAATTACTGTGTTTCCACTTGTGTACAAATGTAAAATTTCAAAGATCCTTCTCCCAGCAACACTGCCCCAACTGAACTGATAGCCCCACCATGGCTGTAAGTAACTGTCAAAATGGTAAGAAATCTGATCATAAATCTCTGGTACCATGGGAATTTTGGCTCTTAGATCTGATCCTAACCAACAATGACAACATGGTTAATGGGATGGAAGCGGTGGGAGACTTAGGTGGAAGTAACTGTGTTCTCTTGGAGTTTATTATGCAGCAGAAAGAAGAAGCCAAGCTCAGTCAGACACACATTATAAACTTTAAGCTGATTTCAGTAAACATAGGAATGGGAACACAGTAGGGGAAATCCACTGCAGTAAAGATAAACAGAAGTACAGAAATACCTGGCTACTCTAAATGAGTCCAAGTCTCCAAGCCCAGATGAATTACATCCAAGGGTACTAAAAGAACTGGAAAACAGGAGAAATTCCAGCAGACTGAGGGAGGGCAAATATTTTTCCCCATCTTCAAGAAGGCAAAAAAGAGGACCCAAACAATTACTGCCCAGCCAGCCTGACATCAATACTGGGAAAGATTCTAGAGCAGATCATTAAATAGACAGTCTATAAGCACTTAGAAAGGAATGCCACAATCAACATGGGTTTCTCAAAAACAAATCACAGTAGACCAATCTTTTCTCTCTCTTTTTTTTTTTTAGAGTTACAAGCTTGGTAGATGAAGAGAATGTTGTGGATATAGCATATCTTGACTTCAGTAAAGTCTATGACAAGATACCCATCATATTCTTGCAAAAAAGCTAGTAAAATGTGGGCTAGACAACGCTACTGTTAGATGGATTTGTAAAGTAGTTGATCGACCAAACCCAAAGGGTGCTCACCAATAGCTCCTCTTTGTTTTGGAGACAAGTGACTAGTGGAGTGCCACAGGGTTCTGTTCTGGGCCCAGTGCTATTCAACATCTTTATCAATGATTTGAATGAGGGAATAATGGGCATTCTTATCAAATTTGCAGATGACACCAAATTAGGTAGCTAACACCCCAGAGGACAGGATCAGAATTCAAAATGGTCTTAACAGATTAGAGAGCGGGGCCAAAACTAACAACATGAATTTCACCAGGGAGAAATGCAAGGCAGTACACGGTCACCAAAGGAAAAAAAATGAAATGGACAGATATAACATAAGTGACACTTGACTTGATCACAGTACCTGTGAAAAGAATCTAAGAGTCTTAATAGACACAAGCTGAACATGAGTCAGCAGTGTGAAGTGGCAGCTGAAAAAGCCATCATGATTCTAGGCTGCATCAATAGGAATATAGTGCCTTGGTCAAGGGAATACTACTCTGTTCTGCTTTGGTTAGACCACCACCACCACCCTGGAAATACTGAGTCCAGTTCTGGGCACCACAGTTCAGGAAGGGTATTGACAAGGTGGAACATGTCCAGAGGAGAGTGACCAAGATGATAAAATGCCTGGAAACCATTTCCTATGAGATGCAGCTTAGAGAACTGGGTATGTTCTCTAAGCGGAGGCTGGATGGCCATCTGTCGGGAGTGCTTTGAAGGTGTTCCTGCATGACAGGGGGTTGGACTGGATGGCCCATGTGGTCTCTTCCAACTCTACATTTCTATGATTTCTATGATTTCTATATTTAGCTTACAGAAGAGGCTATATAGAAGATGGAACAAGCTTGTTTTCTGCTGCTTCAGAGACTAGGACATGGAGCAATGACTTGAAACATCAGGAAAAGAGATTCTACCTAAACATTAGAAAGAACTTCCTGACAGTAAGAGCTGTTCAACAGTGGAATGCACTGCCTCAGAGTGTGCTGGACTCTTCTTCTTCACAAGTTTTTAAACAAAGGCTGGGTAGCCGTATGTTGGGAATGATTTGAGTGTTTTCCTGCATGGCCAGGAGTTGGACAGAATGGCCCTTGTGGTTTCTTCCAGTTCTATGATGTTATGTTTGCCAAAGAGTTAATGGGTACTCTACATTCATTTCTTATGACAAGTTTGGGGAACAGTGACTTCCAGATGTTGTTGAACTCAAGTTCCCATCAGCCCTAGCCAACCTTGGCTAATGGTGAAGTATGATGGGACTAGTACATTAGGAAAAACTTCTTGATGGTAAGAGCTGTTTAACAGTGGAATAAAATGCCCTGAAGGATGGTGGAATCTCTTTCTTTGGAGTTTTTTTTTAAACAGAGCTTGGTGCCCATCTCTTGGATGTGCTTTAGTTGTATACCCTCAACTGCTCCAATGTAGCAGGGACAGTCCTGATTAATTCTCTATCATCTAACTTTTTCGGCTGCTATTAAAGTGTCCCATTTCTCCCTTTTCCTCGCACATTTACCCTTTAGTGTCAGCAAACTTCATTGGGGCAAACTGAGTGTCACTGTGCAAAAGCAGTTCTCACTCAGTTCAGCAGCAGGAAAAGGAGAGGAGTGAAACTGTATTCTTTCCAGTATGCTCAGGCAAAAGCAAACTGCTGCAGCCTTTCCAAGCTTGTGTTGTCTTTCTCCTTAATAACTTTTGCCATCTTGACCACATTCAGCTGTTGCATGGTCACACACCTCCCCTGTGCATGGCAGGGGATTGGACTAAATGTCCCTTTCTGTGATGCTATGATTTGAGAAGTTCACTGGCATCTGAAAAGGCAGTGGTTCTCCCCACAACTTGGAAGCATTCTCATACTGTGTCAATTCACAAAACAGCATTCCACAAAAAATGGCAAATTGCAATGTTGGGGCCTCATGCAGCTGCCCAGGGCTGCTGACAATACAGAATGGTACCTTTTCTTTGGCCATAAAAGGGGAAGGATAGAGGAACTAATGGTTGCAAAACCAAGCTTGGGGCCACATGTGATCCCAAGCTATATCCTTCCCACCACCATCTTACAGCACCCATTAGTGCAGTATTCCCAGTGGGAATCCTCAGTTTTTCCTCATCAGAACAGGGTTGAACAGCAGCACAGCATTAGCAACAAAAACCAGTGTTGTCCCTGCAATGTTTTCCATGATGTTGCCGTTACTCATCGTTCAGGGCTGATCTACCTACATTGCTTTCTGCTGGTATTAAAAACACATGGGTGGTTTTACCTTCGCATATGGTGGTTTCACTGCTGTTGTTACAGCACTGTCATTACTTATCATTCTAAATTGTTCTCCTCAAGTTCCGGATATTGCTTTGAGTATTACTGCCTTTCACAATGACAGTTTGAATTCATGCAACATTTCCGTTTCCTGATGTGACAATATTTTATTTTCAGAGAAGAAACTATTACTGAAGGATTTCCTGTTTTAATTTTATTTTTATATTCTCTCCTAAGTAACTTTTACTGTGTTTCAGGATCTACTAATTGGTATTATGCAAAACTTGATGAGGCATTCTGGCTGCCACATAAAACTTGACAATCAATCCAGCATGTAGAAACTGGAGAAAAATATACAGCAGATTTTAAAAGAGGAAATGAGAAAGGCAGAAGTAATATTACAGTCCAAGGGAAATGAGAAGATGCCTTCAGCAGCACTGCAAAGCTACTTGCAAACAAGATGTGCATTTTGAAAAAAATGTCCTACAACAATGCACAAAAAGAACTACTTTTCTTAATAAGAAAGCAATGGATGCATCAAAGAGACAACAGTATCTCTCTTGCACCACAATATATGTCTTTTCAGAAGGAAGTCACATTGCTTTAATGAGTAAGACTTACTCCCAGGACTGCTAAAGTACCAGCAAAGGCTTCTACTAAGAGAAAGGGTTTAAACTACTAAGTGACTACATATATATCAATGTAATTTAAATCATCAGTGTCACCTTTCAGGTGTAAGTCTTACTGATATACTGTCTTTTCAGGGCAATCTTAATTAGTCTGACCACATGAAAAAGAAGGCAAATCTCTTGTGACTTTAATGGCTGTGGGAAGGAAGAATTTCAGCAGGTGAAGCCTGCATGACACCTGCTTAACTTTCTTCTTCTACACAGCTATTATTAAAGGTGCAGGGCCCTATTCCCTTTTTCTTATTGCTCCCTTGTCCTTGAGCTGTGTGCTTTTCACACTCACAGACCCTGGTCTGAAATCTTTCTGCCTTAGAGGTGAAATCCACCTATCCACAGATTAACACCAGTTAACACACTTTTGCCAAACTCTCTCCCTACAATCTCTCTTAAACTTGTCTTTTCAGTCAGTCAGAAAGGAAAGGAAGTACTACCAATTAGGTAAGCATACTTCCAACTGTTTTAAGAGGTTAGTGCTTCTATTTGTTCTTCTTAATGTTGTGCCATCTGAATTTAAGACCTTGTTTTCTGTTAAGTCATATGAAATACTATATAAGCTGCTCTGAGCTTCCTTTTATTGAAGGAAAAACAGAGTACAAATTATTAAATAATTTTAAAAGAAGCACCTTCACTTCTCAGTTTGTTGCAACAATGGTAAGGTAAAAATTCCTGGCTCTTCTTTTCCATACATGGAGCAAATAAGACTCTTCCTAGGATCCCAAATCCCTCTTCCTTCAGCTTAAACAAAACTGCTTCCTGCTTACCTCCTCCAGGCTGCAAACTGTGCTCTTGCATTTTCCCATGTGGCTGGTAAAGGAAGAGGTTGTCGGAGAGCTCAGATCCTCTTGGGTCTGGGAGATAAACTCTTGGACAGAGATTAATTCAGGCATCCTGCCAGCTAAAGATTAGGTACAAGAGCAGAGTGCCAGCCTAGCTAGCAAAGCTGCAGAGTCGGAATGTCAGGCCGAAAAAAAAGAGGAACAGGAATGGATTGAGAGGAAGCAGCTAAGGGCAGTCAGGGAGGCCACAAGCATCTGAAAAGCAGCGCAGTAGCTAACTTGGGGCTGTTCGTTGGTATCTCACCCTGAGAAACACACAGCCTTTCTATCTTCCTCTGGCTTTTCTCTCAAGAAACACACACAATAGTTGTGAACGCTTTCAACCTCATGTGGAACAAACTACTTCACTGTGTCACCTTCTACGCCCTTAAGGAGGACCCCTTCTTCTGAGGAACAGGCAAATGACCAGGCGTTTCTTGGTTCAAAGGCTAGAGGCCAGATTTATTGAGTACAAAAGTATAAAAGTATAAAAATATATAAATCTGCTGCAGCAGGGTGCCGGAGGTTCGGGACAAAGGCCAGAGGCTTGGCAAGGCCTTTTTATCCAGGTAAACAGCATACACACCCACTGCGGCATTTTTTCACCAATTGCAGACCACCCGCCCCATATTAGATAATGTCCAGAAACTTCCATCCATATAAGGAAATGTCCAGAGGGGCAGGTAATATGAGGTTTCCTCCAATTACAAACTACCTTCCAAATAAGGCAATGTCCAGGGAGAGATGCTACAGGTGAGGTAGAGTCATGAGTCCGCAGACGGGAGGGGCTAGAACTCCTGTGTATGTGACTGCCTCCTAGCTTGTAATGGAGGTTGTCTTTCCTTCACTCACAACTGCATTCTGTTTATCAAAGAGAATGTGCAATTTTAAACCCTCATGTACCAAGACTGAAACAACAACCACCTTGCATCATGTGAATTGTGGGGTAATTTCTTAAACGCAATTAGAATCCCAGTATATAGAATCTTAGTGTGCTGAGGGACTCGCACTTCTTACGTTCCCAGAACCCCACTGAGGATACCTGTGTGTCTCCAGGACCTCACCTTCCCAACCTATTGAAAACCAGGTTATGTCACTTTTGCTTCATTACATCATGATTTGCCTCTATCCCAAAAGGTACAAGACATTGGCTGGAACACAACAACAAAGATATCCCACTGCACAAAGTGTTGCCAAGATATTTTTGTTGGGAAATTTTTGTTTGTGAAAACAACAACAGCAGCATATAACAAGAGTTTGAATGGGAAAGCCTATACCTACCCATATAAGCCATCCTAAGGATACAATCTTCAAGGGAGCGCTTTCTCACCCATCAGCATCCCAGGTTCATCTTGTGACAATATAGGAGAGATCCGTCTCAGTGGCTTCTCCTAGGCTATGGAACTCCCATAGGAAGTTCGATTGGATCCCCGCTCTGCTCTCTATTTGCTGGCAAGCAAAGACCTTTCTATTTAAAAAGACCTTCAGCCTTGAAGTGGTTGGGGATAGAAGTGTCTGCTCTTTAACATATGAAGTGCTTTATGTGTTTATAAATTAAGGTCTTAAAGTAATGCTTTAATTATTTGCCTAAATACCCCAAAGACACCAGATTCTGTCTGATCTTGGAAGCTAAGCAGTGTCAGCCCTGGTTAGTCCTTGGATGTGAAACTGCCAACAAATACCAAGTGCTGTAGGCTATATCCCAGAGGAAAGAAATGGCAAACCACCTCTGAATATTCCTTGCCTAAGAAAATCCTGTAAAATTCAGGAGGTTGCCATAAGTTGACAGGCAACTTAAAGACACACACACACACACACTGTTTTAATTGGATTAATTATTTAATGATCTTTAAACTTTTGTTCCTCATATTGCTTTAACCTATACATTAAGGCATCTTGAGTCCCATTATAGAAGAAAGGCGGGATATAAACCAAATAAATGAAATGTGAAGAATTATTTACAGCTGTTCAACTGGGAATGTCAAAGATGTCATAGATGGTAGCTCTAGTTCTGTGTGGACTCTGCAACAAAACTTGTCTCAGTGATGCTAAAATATCTTGTCTGGATGCGTGAGGTTTAAGTTGTCTTGGAAATTATGCCAGAAATACATGCGTGCAGTTATGTGTGCAGACAAATGCTTATATGTACCCCTTTACAAAGGATGATCTAAGTGCTGTATATCCAGCTATAAGCAAATAGCTAGATGCTTCTCCTCTGCTTTCCCCATCGGCTGTCCACTGCCCAGTAAATGGCCATGTGGCTGTGGTAAAGCAGCACCTGAAATGGTGGTGGAAGGAAGCAAAGAGATGTTTCGTGTACTTCTGCCTAGCAGTACTTTACACTACATCTTCCTGCTCCTTAAAGATACAGGAGCATCATCCCATATTCAACCTGACAATTCTAATGCAAAGTAGAACATTTAAACACATTTCCTTTCTCATACATATTTTACTTATCAACATACAACATTTTATCTGCCCTTTCGTCCCTTCCAGTGTGCCACTCTGAGTGAATCACAACAGTTTAAAGCCACAACAAGAGAATATAAAATCATACCTTTAAGTAACGCATACAGCAGATATGAGAAAAATTTGAACAAAAACACTGCATCCACCCGCTCCTCTTTTCTGTTGCCACAGCTGTATTTTGCTGAACATAAATGTAGTCTCCTTAGGAGCTAGGTAGGTGGGATATATATTTCTGCAAACAAAGAGGATGTTGTGGTTGATAGCCACATGGACACCTTAGTTCTTGTGAGAAAATAGCACACCAGAGAAGTTTTAGCATCCTACTATTTTTTCCGGTAATACCAGTATAACTATATTACCCTACAGTTGTGATGAAGGATAACACCATTCCTTTTGTGGTACAATTGTAGTTTTTAAAGTTACTTCTCCAGTGACCTGAGTGTCTCCTCACTAAATTTTGGAGAAAGGAATAGCATCATGCTCTGTTAAGGAGGTGATATGAGGAGGCGGATCAGAGGAAGGAGTGTTTTGTGCTATAGGCCAACAGCTTGTAGTATTCAAAAAAATGTAGTTTTCAAAAAAATTTAAGTGACAAAATTTTTCTATTTATTTTTGAGAAATGGGAAATAAAAACATTTCTGAAAGTACAACTGCAGTCAGCCTTCCAGAGTTGAAGGTTTAACATTCACGGATTTGATTATTTGCAAGTTTCCTCAACCCCTGCCCTCCCTACCTTAAGTGCTTCTTTTCTGGGGGAACATTCCCTCTCGACAGCTCACTGGCATAGGGATGGGGGTGCCATAGCCCCACCCATGTGCGCCGTTGCTCTGCCCACGTGTGCCATAGCCACACCCACGCCCACCACAGTCCTGCCGATACCCCTCTGTCCATGCCCCTACCTTGCTTGTGCTAAGCTCCACCACTGCGGGGGCTCCAATCAGGCTGCTCGGCCCTTCAGAAACCCTCCTCTGGTCCTCGTCATCCTCCACCAGCCACCGCCTGGCCAACTAAGAGCAGCCTGCAGCCCAACTTCTCAGCACCAAGGCCCTCTTCCAATGCTTTCCAAACACCCAAGCAAGGAGATGGGTGAGAGAAAGGGACCCCACGCCGACCCACCTCCTTTCCCTCCCCTTTCCCTGACCTGCTTTGGACCCTGGGTGTCCACTCCCCCTATCATGCTTCAGCCCCCTTCCCTCACACACACATTTTGATATGTGCAGGTTTCCCACCTTTGCAGGAGTCCTGTGCCCCTAACACAACACACTTGGACACTATTGCTAAATCAAAGCTGTACCTTGCTAAGGCACAGGATGCAACTCCAGACTACAGGCAGACTAACTCAAAATAAGCTTGTAGCAAAGGTAACCAAGGGCTGGAGCAGCTCTCCTGTAGAAAGATTGCTGGAAATGGCAGGTTTGTGGTTTACTGGTTTAGAAACTCCACTGTTGACTTGCCTGCCTATCCCCACAAAACTAACAGAAAACAGAAGTTTCATATGAATTTGACAGTACTGTTAAAAATCAAGGCCTGTCTGTCATATTATTATAACCTTATATATTCTTTTACTCATTACTGTCTATGAAAATGGAAACCCTTAATCATAAAAAATCTCTCTGAAGCCCAGTTCATGTACGCACGCATGCGCACGCGCACACACATACACACACACACCATAGTAAAACCTTTCTGCTGCAATCCTAACCCTGAAAAATTTGTGGAAGTTACTATGTCAGAGAAAACTCCCTTATGAGGTATTTGTGCATGTATGTTTGTTTTCCATATATAGGCTGTACCACATGAAAGCCTTCTCAGAAACAGAAAGTTTGCACATCCTGGAAGTAAGTCACATCAGTTTGGGTCTGAAGTTTCTAAACAGTGAACTATATGCTTGTAATGTCAGTGGGAATTCCCAGTTTAAAAAGAAAGCAATGCAGGTAGTGTCAAATGCAACACAGGAAAACTTAAAATAGCTAAGGTCACAGTAGCTTTCTGTCTTACTCATTAATCTTTCCTTACTATAACTTGCCAAAGATCTATACCTACAGAGACAACATATATGCCCCGAGCTCTGAATCTGAGATTTCCCTTAGCCATTACAGCTTTATATGAGGCTATACAGTCCTAAACTGATATGTTTTCTGCTTTCAGTTAGTCAAGCATTATAACTACTGAGTGATCAAGATTGTGTTAGTGTCCTGAGTTACCACCAACATTTTTAACAATACAAATCATGTTAATGAGGCATTTGAAGGTTTCTTCTATTTGGGCCACACACAAAGCCAGAAGAATGCAATGCTGCAACAATAGAAAAAGGCCCATTTGCAAATACATAAAGATATTGTCTAACTTTGGCTAGTACAGTACTGAAAAGCTTGGAAACCACTAATACTACCTGATCTTGAGGAAGTCTGCAGAGCAAGTCATGTGCAGTTGACTTTGTAAGAGAAAAATATGGAGAACTATTTTTTCAATTCCCATTCTTGTTATGGATTAAAGAGAGATTTTCCTAAGTCTGAACTGAAAGTCTGTTTTACTTCCATTTCAATTCTTGTTATTCACAGGTGATTTCATGTTTATGTGAGTTTTCTACTGCCTCCAGGAAACATCATCAATAATTTTCTTCAGGTCTTTGATACTAACCACAAAGTTGCATAAATGGCTGTTTTTTTAGGTTGCAAGGAATTTCACTGTACATTTTGACTGAGCTCCAGACTTCCTGGATGTTTAGTGTTCATCCCACAAGACTCTCCCCACCATGATGCAATTTCTTGCTTCTTTTTGCAGCTTGGTAACTAGGGCTATGGAGTCAGAGTCAAAACCCATATTAGGTGAAGTCACCATCAGTAGAAATGTAGCAGCTCCAGATTAAAAGAGTTTAGAGAGATAGCAGAATTTAAGATAAACAAAAAACAATAAAGTTAGTGAAGAGCATGAGAAAGTACAAACCGACACAATTGATGGATAAGTCAGGATTTAAAATTGAGAAAAAAGTGAAATACATGGGCATTACAATAACAAATACGAATTGCATGTCGTTGAAGAATAATGATATTAAAACATTCAGTGATATTAAGAAGAACTTGCAACGATGGTTGAAATTTAATTACCATTACTTGGCAGAAACTGTGATTGAAATGAATGCCTTATTGAGAATGTTATATTTGTTTCAGGCTATATCAACTTCGACCAATGATGTCTTATTCAAACAATGGCATAGTGCCATCTCAAAATTCATATGGCAAGGGAAGAAGCCTAAGTAAAGTGTAAAATTTTACAAGATGCTAAAGAAAGAAGAGGATTGGGACTGCCAGATTTTAAACTGTGGCCCAATTTTGTGTAAAATGCTTCTAATACTTTGCAATATATTTGGTGCCATAAATAAGATTTGGATTCCTTCCTCACTTAAAAATATCTCTTGTAAGGCTTATACATTCATGGATTCTAAATAAGCATGTTTTGCCTTTATGCTTATATGATCTCCCTGTTGCACTGCATTCACTCAACTCAGTTGGTGAATGCAAGTATATAACCTGTACAGACTGGATTTTTTGTAAAGGCAAAGAGTTGTGGAGGCCTGTCTACACAAGAGATCTTTCCCACAAGAAAAATTTCAGATTATGGGATTTTTAGTTATATAACCGCATCTTAATATATATACTGCACCTTAATATATATATTAAGGTGCAGTGAGGAAATTTTAAATATAGTGAGGAAATGTTACTTTCTTCTAAGTTGGTCCATTTTTCAGTCTTCAGTCTTTTTGATGCTTCACCTGAAGCATATTTTTGCATACCATCAGGTGATATGCAGTGTGTTTCCTCATTTTTAGTGCCACATTATTAAATGTCTAGTGGTTAAAAGTAAAACACATGTGATTAGGCCTCTATATGATAAAGCATTAACACCAAAGAAAATATTCAACAGTGTTAGGTCTGGCACACACTATACTTATTGACTTAATGTTACATATATACTGGCTGAGTGTTGCAAAAGAAGAGGATGCAGTTGTCAAGTGGCAGTATGAGGTCTATCTACCAGTGACTTCACCTGTAAAAATACAGAAGAATGATCTGAAAAGATTTGCTGTTTGATATCAGTGTCTATTATGTCCAGTGCTAATGTTGAGAATATAAAAAATATAATCAATTCTAGTATATGTGAGGTAGTGCAGGAAATAATAATAATAACTTCTTATTCCTAAATTAGCAAAATGTCAAGTGTCTATTAAATTATGTTTTGATCAAACGTCTTTAAAAGTAGAGAAAATGTTTTTCTCTTTATACTTGCCTGTCTCTTTCTATCTATTTCAGGATCTGCCATCATGTTTGCATCACTCCAATAATGTGTGCACCCTAATGGAATTTTAGCTTAATAAAAACACCCCTTACAAATTTATACTACTCTGTACTTGGACCGTATACAGTGGGCCCCCAGTATCTGCTAGGGTTTAATTCCAGGAATTAAAGCCCCATTATGTACAGTGGTATAGTAAAATGGCATATAAAATGGCAAGATCAAAATTTGTTTTGTCGATTTTAAAAAATATTCTCAAGCTGTGGTTGGTTGAATCCATGGATATAGAATCCACTGATATGGAGAGCTGACAGTAGTGAGGGAAAAATACAATTTTGTCCTCTTATTTTCCCTTTAACAAATTTAAAAGTGCCCCTTGTGGTCAGTCAAGACATGTGCACATTTAAAAAAAAAATACCTTGCATTTAAAAGCATGAATTGGTGAGCATATGCTCTTTTAAGAGCACCTACCCTGTACCCTCATTTAGGTATAACCTTCTAAACACATTATAAAATATAGGAAAAAGGACAGCGGTGGCTTTCTGACTGTTCTGTTCAGTGAGACTACAGAACTATATATGCCACATAACCAATCCTGTGCTCCTAAACTAACCTGCTGCCCTCAAGTGTAGTCGAGGATGTTACTATATTGCCAGGGATAAAGTAAGCTTCAACTGCCAGTCCAGCCAGCTTCTGTATATCCTCATGCAGTAAAACATTATGGGCTACACTTGATCCTGAGGACCGACACTATCCCAGGCCTCAGGGAATACATCTGTAGAAATATCAGTGCTTGCAAAGAGCTGCCCATCCAGAAGGTGGTCATGTTATTTATTAAAAAGTACCTGTCAGCCTCATTATGTTTGAAGGACTCAGTAAAAACAAATTTAGGTAGACTTCTTTAAGAACAGCAAAAATCAGATTATAACAGTATCACTATTGCACAGTGGGACAAGGCAGAAGCAGCATTTCAGCTCATGGAAGTTTTTTTTTTTTTTTTTGGTGGGTCTCAACAGAAACACAATGTCACACATTTATTAAGGACATGCTAGACATTTTCGCCTGCTAAGATACCACATTTTCCTAGCAGTAAAAAGTGCTGCTTGGAAATTGTGATTCTTCCATCAGATAGTGAAGATCTGTTGCTGCAAGAACTGAGGTATCATAAATGTCACACACACATACCAATTCATAATTTGCAGAAAAAGACAGCAGTTCAATAATATTGTAAATCTCCTTCAGTATAGCTGGTTTCTGCTGCTTCTACTTCCTTTGATACTGGTGTTTTACACAAAACTGCTTATTTCAGCCATAAAAATCCACATAACAGAGTGTCAGCTCCATATGATTGGGACAGCAATCTTCAGGGCAAATTAGAGGCCTGAAAGGTCTTTCAAAAGTTATCATCATCACATCACAGATGTGAGCAGGCACAAGCTGACTGCTCAAAAATGGGCAGTTGCTCCTTCCTGTTGAGAGATACTTTTTCAAAGTGCTCCAGGCACAATCAATCAGCTCCGTTTGTTCTTTAATATTTTTGGCATAAAAGTCACTGTAATCTTCTTTTGTCAAGTCCCAGCTTGAAGAATGCAGGAGAAAAATTGAGAAAGGGAGTACGGTATGTTTAGCCATTTATTATTTTCTCACTAATGTATCCAGGCATTGTGTAGAGAATGAGAACCAAGAATAAGGCCAAAATTGCAATGATTAGCAATGCAACTATGTACTTCCAGTACCGTTTCCAAATGAAAAAGATGAATGTTTTCATGGGGTTCACAAACCAGTTGAAAGATGTTTTTGGACGGCTGGAGAAAAGAGAAAGCAGGAAAGAATTCAGTGAAGATTTGGATAGGGGAGCAAAGGCAAAATAGCACTTTTCTAGCCATCCACAAGCTGAAAGCAGACAAATGCTAAATCTCACAATCAAGATAAGGCCACCAAAATCCACCTGTTGTTTCTCAGCAACTCCCATTCAGCACTATGCTGTGTTTGATCTTAGAAGCACTATACAGCAGGCATGTGGAGAAGTCCTTGCTAAACTACACATTCTCAATGAGACAGCCTGTCAAGAGTTTATTAACCTCCATGAGATTTCTTGCCTCCACTTAAGAGTGAGACGATACACACTTTCTTCCCCAACTAAGGTTTCAATCATTGGAACTGGTTGATTGACTATAAAGATGCACACAACAGACCTGATGTTTCTAAACAAGTAGCAGCCAGTTGTAGTTTAGTTACAAAGTTTGCACTGTTTATGCAATGTATACAAAAACTGTTCTCTCACAAGAGGGACAGAAAACGTCTTGCTGTCTCTCAGGCAAAGACGGAAAAAATGGCAGTTTCTCATTCTGACATATGAGAATGAGACAAGCAAGGACTTTCATTCCTACTATATAGCCACAACTAGAGGTCACAGATGGACCTTCCTCCATGAATTTGTCCCATCTAATATTCTCTGCTTGTGCACAAACACCCAGAAGCAAAAGATCCTTCACTGTGAATCATGTTGCCAATTAAAAGAGTGTGTTCCAATTAAAACAATATATCCCATTTAGTTCACAGCACTAATGGCTAACTGCAGTAGCCTGGTTTGGATTTTAAAGTACATAAACTGATTCTCAGCAAGTGAACTGTCTCTTTCTTGCTTAGTTTCCTTCATCTTTAAATACAAGGTGACACATAAAAAAACATGCCCTAATAAGCTTTCTCTTTCTGCATCCAAACAGTGTGATCCTAGGGTGCCTATACCCACCATTCCTCTTCACCACATATCCTGATTTGGCAGAGACAGTCCAGGTGAAGTCTCTGCTTTTAGAATGTCCCAGTTTCTCTCTCCTCCTATTTTCTCCCATTGTCCTCAGCTTGCTTCAGTTGGTACAAATCAATTTCAAAATGTAAAACTAGTGGGGAGAGAAGGGGGGGCATTATCTGGACCTTCCCAGTAGACTCAGGCCAAAGCAAACTGCTGCATCTTCTCCTGATTTGTCTGTTCTTCCTCATTCATAACTTTTGTCATCTTGACTACATTCTAATATTGCTTGGCCACTTGTGTCCCAGTTTTCATTTGTGAAACATTAGGGGATATGTTACTGAAACCATGGAAGTAGGAAAGCAAGAACAGGTAAAATTTGGAACCATAGGCCCTTTCCACACGCGAGAACGGAAACGTGTGAAAACAGAACTCACCGGCTTTCTTGAGTGTCCAGGCGAGTCCGTCAGGATGAGGAGCAGTGCGAGCTCGTCGCTCTGCACTGCTCCAGTGTCCAAAATGGTGGCTTCCGGTTGGTGGAGGCTCTCCACCAACTAGAGAAGCTCGCCAGCCTAAAGCCCGCCCCCAGCAGATCTGCAGGCATGCACTTGTGCACGCCTGCAAATCTGCAGCAGAGTGCAGTGACGGAGCGACACGGAGTCACACACTCCGTGTTTTTTAAAAACCTCTTAAAAGAGGTTTTTAGAAAGCACACTGCGCGACCAGTTCCAGTCGCTCCGAACCGGACTGAGGTATGGAACTACAAAAAGTAGTCCGCCCCAGTCCACTCCACGATGCAGAAGACCTCCATCGGAGGTCGCTCTGCACCGTTTTAATAGCCCGGTGCGGAAATGGCCATGGAGTGACCATTTCCCAAGCCATTTAAAATATGGCTAAACACACTTACTTTGGTTTTTCCAAGGGTTCTGGCTCTTTCCGCCCCAGACCAACTGGGGACTTCTCGGCCTCTTCTATGGTTAGTAGCTGGAATTCAGCTTCCACTTTTCCCTGAGAAGAGATAAACTGTGGTCAAACGGCTGGCATATTGATAGCTTTCAAAAGAAAACTCAATTTTCCCCTGTGCAAAAGAACTGACCATTGACAGGCCAAAATCCTTCTCTTTTATAATATATTCTAAGAAAACAGCAACTGAAAGCAAAGTAGTTATAAAGTAGGGGTGGGCCAGTATTCAGCCCCATACACCCTCTGGGCCACACACCTACCTGTGAGGGGACCAGAAATGATGCAATATCACTTCCTGTCACCATTTTATTTAATTTTTGGTAGGGTTTCCCTCTGATTTTAAGGATTTTGAGGGTTTCTGGGGGAGTAGGTGACTTAAACTGCGGCAATTTAGGTCCATTTGGGAGCAGCCTTTTAAAAAAAAAATATGGGGACTTAGGGGAGGTTGGCAGCTGCAGAGGTGGGGCTTAGGGCAACATTTCTTTGTCCATGCCTCCTGTAAAGGAATCACATTTGCTTCTATGAATGGCAAAATTTCAGTTCTTGCTTCTTACCAAATATATATAGAATCAATCAACAGAGAACTTTGAGGAGCCACATTGCAGTCTTTAAAACAGGGTAGGCGGCTACACCAGATCTGGGGGTTCATTTTATATCTTTGAAACTCTTTGAAAGGGCCACACAGATTTCTAAAATATGAAAACAACAAAAACTGGAAGTGGCAGAAATTCCACTTCTGGTTTTGAAAAATGTTAGTTCTTTTCTTTTAATTGTTAAACAGAGGAGGGGCCACCAGCAACCTATTTAAAAAGTGAAATGCTGCTCTTAGAAGCTTTCTTTTTTTGCCAGAACAATGCTGAGAGTTCAGATTTTGAAAATAGGTTCCTGGGAAGGCACATTTGGCCTACTCTTGTTTTAAGAGCACTCAAAATGTTCTGACAGTTGGAAAGTGCTGTGCAGCATGGGATGGCAGCCTGTGATTTTCTAATGAAGTCCCAGGCCTCCTGTATTTTATTCTAGTGCAAGATTGTGTTCGTCCAACTTAACCAGGAACATAAATGCACAGGATATCCTTGCAGCTCTCCTTGTACTGATAAGAATAATGCAGTTTCTGCAGATCAGATGCAAATCCTGCACCAGAAGCACCTCTATATCATAAGGAAATTTAAGGAAATAATGAACAAACAAGCCCCCTCAACATATAACCCAGTGAGGACTCTCAGAGCATCTTATGAGGTCTCAGCCACAAAACTATTTAAAACAATTGCTAAATAAAATTAGCACACAGCCCTCAAGAAACTAAGGCTATTTCCACACTACGCTGTTATACTGCTATTATTCCACCTTCAACATCCTGTGGAATTCAGGGGTTTGTAGCTTACTAAGGCCAAAGAGCTCTCTGGCTGAGAATTTGAAATGCCCCTCTCTATACTGTGGACACCCAGATCCCATAGGATGTTGAAAGTGGAATAATAGTGATGAAGGGTTAAATTGTAGAAGTTGTTTGCTTGAGTAGAAAAATAGAGAGAAATAAGTCGGACAGCTGCGCTTCCTATCTTATCAAAGGTTTAGGTATGTGGACTTGGCAATGCTTGGAATAAAGGGAGTTTGGGAGCGAATACTCCCTGTACTGAGATGCTTCATTTTGAAACTGTAATCATGAACTATTGTAATTTGTACACTTTTCTTTTATGGTAATCATTTCCTGTATTTGTTGTTAGAAAGTATAAAAGATATGCTGGAACCAAAAACGGGGCTCTCTCAGTCTTTCTGGAAGTTGATTCCACTGAGATCCCTGCGCAGTAAAATAAACTCCTGTTTTCTGAAACTGCTGGTCTCAATTCTCTGGCTGCCCACAACAATAGTTCCATAACAGTGCCGTGTGGAAACAGCCTAAAAACAGCCAACACTCACTAAAACCAAAAAAAGACCCACTAAGACTGTTGGCTCCATTAACATCCACCTACCTCCTCCACAAAGGTATGTTGAAATAAAACACACTTTAACTAATGTTTTAAAGATGGAAGTCCAAAGAAAAGGGCACAAAGGAACTCAAATGTAGCCCTTGTTCTGATGGTCCCCATTACTTAAGAGGTCCCTGAGGAGGTGCCTTCCTCTTTAACCAGCCTCCCTATACACTGAGGCCTCTCATCAATCCCACCAGTTTGACTTCAGATAAAGAGGGGTCTGGGAACAGGGCTTCTCGTGGAAAAGCTCAATACACAGAGAGCGTGGAAAGAGAAATGCACCTCCTCGGGTAAGTAATGACAACCAGGACGAAGGGTGCATTTGTGCCTCTTAGGGTTGTATTTACACTAAAAACTCAGACACCATTTTGGCTATATTTTTTTCCTGTTTTGGGGAGACGGGAGAGTACAAAGAAACAAACTAGTCATTTTGGGAAAATTTTGGATGGTTTGGGGGCAAAAAATCGCCCCAAAATCAGTCTGGATTTTTTAAAAAAATCAGATGGGCTTTAAGGGGCTTCTGGGGGAACCACGGGCTGCATTTAGGGGTCACAAGGGCCACATGCAGCCCAATGGCTGCACTTTGCCCACCCCTGCTGTGCATTTACCCAGAGTCTTCCAGTTGTCCATTATGGTTCTATGTTTTCTTACCGTCAGGATGAAAATGTTTCCACTAGGATCTGAAAACTCAACATCTTCTGGTTTTACTGAGCTCCTCCACTTCTTCTTTTTCTTCTTCTTTTTCTTCTGCTTAGCCTCCCTCTCTTCCCTTTCAATGTCTTCCTGAGTTTTCAGCTTGATAAAGGGCCACCAGCCTCTCATCCGTTTGTTTCGGAAGATGGAAAAGCGGGGCATGGCTTTCTCCTTGGCCGTCTTGATGGTGCACTGTTCTGAACTTCTGGCGCTTCTCACCATATCATTCAGTTTTAACTCAATGGTACCTTGAAATGGAGCAAAAGAAGGGAGAACATCAGACACAGAAAACTGCAAGAAGTTTACCTTCAGCTACTATTAGGATATTGTTCTGCAGAGCTTTTAAAAGTAAGCAAAACTTATCTTGCTTTACTATTAACCATTGTTTTTATTAAACAATTTCTGGGCGCCTTGTTGTACCTGATACAGTTTCTATTTGTACATCCCTCTGAGAACTCACTGAGGGGAAAGGCAAGAAAATATTCTAAATAAATATACATGAAACTCTTTGGCTAAGCCTGCCTATAGCATTAATATAAGAACATGAGCTGGCCTGGGCCAGAATAACATCTAGTTTAACTTCTCCCTAATATAGACAAGGCCCCCAATACATCAACTATCCCCTTGCTCCAAAACAGAAGTCAGCCCATACACAGAGAGAAATGCATTGCAGATAAGTTTGAAATAATGCCTCACAGGAGCCACACACAAAACCAGAAGGCATCAGAATTCTGAGGCCATTGTCAAGGTGGTGTTGAATAAAAACTGTTAGTAAACTATTCCAAAGACAAGGACACGCTGGGACACAGACAACAAAACTGGATGAGAGCGGGGAGGAAACTAAGTGCAAATAGTACTGATATTAATGGAAGGCAGAGAAGAGCAAGAGGAAAGAAAAAGAGTCATAAATCAAGCTCAAGGCATAGACAGAAGAATATTGACCAGCTTATCAGGAGACTCTTCCTTTTACAGGAGGTGCTTGGAAACTGGAAAATAGGAAATGTCAAGGGAGGATGTATTTCAGAGCAGAGTGGATTTGAAGAATTATTCACAACAGTCAGATCCTGAGCAAGGCCCATCCACTGAGCCATCTTTAGGAAAGCAAATGGATGTATCTGCACAACTGTCCAGATCTGCTAGTTGTATGAAGCTCTCAGATATCGTAAACCACTGAATTCCAGGTAGTTCACTGACGTAGCTCCAGGCCCTGAATGGACCAAGCCACTGGACACTCCTGGGCAGATACGACTATAAAAAGTATTCCTGCACAAGCTGAGCCTTGGTCAAACAGGCAAGGCCTTCCTCGACTTTGCCATTACCTGTCTGCTAGGTTATGCTTGGCCTATGCTTCCTAGTCTGTCCTTGGTTCTGACTTATACTTCAATCCTGACTTTTTGCTAGTCTCATTCTTCTTTACTCATTTTAGACTGCTGCCCACAGGTCTGCCTAATGACCACACAGCCTTTTCAATCTTATTAAAGACAGTTCTGAGTTCTTTAAGGGAAACCTCCAACAGTCATGTGATATGTGGAAGAATTATCCTAATGGGTTCCAGTGGGCTGGGGAATTATTGTCCCGGGCTAATGTAGTGACACAAAGGCAAAAATAGATTAGATTTATCACACATTCTCTTTCATTCTCAGTCTTTGTGGTGTTTTTTTGGTCATACAGTCATGCAAGAATGTTGTATCTTAACTGGTTATAAACCTGTCCTCTAACCCAAATGTGTTGGTGTAAAATTGGCCGCTGGGTTGCTTGTAGTAGATGTTTATGTCATGCAAGGAGATATTTAAAATTCTGTATCAGAAAGCTTTACTGCATGATCAAACTACAAATCTCAGGATTTCATATGACAATGCCATGGCAGTTAAAGTCATGTTAAAGTGCCATAACTCTAGTGTAAAAGAGATCCAAAAACATTGGACTGAAGTTTGGTACTCTGAAGTATTTCTGTAACCACTAGATGGTGCAGCACATCAGTGTTCCTTTGGTACAGCCTGTGGTCCCAGTAAATTTGTACAATTCCATTTATCTAGTAAATTTTTACAATTCCATGTACAACTCCATTTATACAATTGGATAAATTCCACTTGTACAATTTCAGTTCGTACAATTCCATTTATTGCATATTATCTTGATTTAGTTCCTTACAACCTAGTCAACAGAGTAACTGGAATGGAATCAAAGTAATGTGGAACAGTGACTCAAATGATCCTCTAAGAAGAGTTTTATCTTGGAGAAGATCTAACTTTATGATTTGTTCCTCTTTCCAATTACTTCTATAGCAACAGTGGGAATTTAGGCATAAATGGGGTAGATAGTAGCATACGTTTTATTGTAGTACAATGTAAACAGATGAGCACAGAAAGATATAAATACTAACAGTCTGACATTTTGGGGCCTAAATACCTTAAATGCACCAGATTCAATTTGATCTTGGAAGCTAAACATGGTCAGCCTTGATTAGTATTTGAGTGGAAGATTGTCAACAAATATCAGGTTCTGTAGGCTATATTTCAGAGGAAGGAACTGGCAAAACCACCTGAGTATTCCTTGCCTGAGAAAACCCTGTGAAATTCATGGAGTCAACATAAGTCAACAGGCGACTTGAAGATACCTACACACACACACACAAGCACCAGTGAGATAATAAACCATCCCTTTTCCTATGTCTGCTAGCCTCTACACTTCAAACCAGTGGTCTTAGCAGAGCTTGTAAAAAATTACTACAGCTTCCAGAATCTGATACTAGTTGGGGGGTTCTGATTGTCCCCAAAAGCAATGTTTCCAAGTTTAGGTAACAGAACTTCAGTGCCAAAAGGCTCTAAAAGTGAGAGAGGTGAAGAGACTTTCAGAAGACCCATATGGACAGTTTTTCACTTTCTTCCTTTTATTTTGTGTTATTTGTAATTTCTATCTGTAAAGGACACATGAGACATGAAACCATTTTTGAATGTACATACAGTTCCTTAAAATTACCTAAAAAGTCATTTGGTGAGATCCTGTCATAGTCCCACACCTGAAGGACCAAGACAGCTGGCTCCCGGAACTCTGATTCCTCCAGAGAGAAGATGGAATCCTTCTTTTTATAAGTTATCTCCTTCTCAGTTGGGAGGTAGTCAAAGCGAAATACGAACCTCCAGTTGAAGTTGCCTTCCCCAGTCAAAGAGTTAAAGTGAACATCCGTTTCTTGTTTCTCTTTCTCCAGCCCTTTAATCCAACTGCAGGAAAGAGTTCATTAGCTTCTGCCAATATTGTAGTAGAAAGATATTTGAATATATGGCTAAAGAAAGTAAAGACATTAAAGAAGACAAAGACAGAGAAAGGAGATCCACACATAGCTTCCAGGCATGCATATCAGTCCCATCTCATCCCACACGTAGGCAAAAAGGGACTTGTGCGACCTTTCTCCTATTACAAAACAGGCATATCTTCATAGAATCATAGAGTTGGACGAGACCCCAGGGGCCATCCAGTCCAACCCCTGCAATGCAGGAACACACATCAAAGCACTCCCAACAGATGGCCATTCAGCTTCTGCTTAAAAATCTCTGAAGAAGGAGACTCCACCACACTCTGAGGCAACATATTCCACTGCCAAACAGCTCTGACTATCAGGAAGTTCTTCATATAAAATGTATCTCCATATACAAATCTGTATTGAGGGAAGCAACTATGTCCATTTCCACACTACACTGTTATAGTGCCATTATTCCACTTTCAACATCCTGTGGAATTCTGGGGTTTGTAGTTTACTGAGGCCAAAGAACTCTCTAGCTGAGAATTTTAAATGCTCCTCCCTAAACTACAAACTCCAGAATTCTGCAGAATGTTGAAAGTGGAATAATAGCATTATAACAATGTAGTGTGGAAATGGTCTATGTTGGTGCAAAAACCACAATGCAAGTCAATAGAATCCTATTCGTTATCCATTAAAAATTCAGCTCCTGCTGAACTGAACAGGACGACAAATGAAAAAACAGCATACTGATTTGATAGCTGAAGTTCACTTCACATTAAATACAGAGTCTGTATTTATGTCATTTTTTAAAAAAAAGGAACCAAAGGATGGAGTTGAAATCAGGACTACAAAATGGGGTTGGTGGGAGTCAACATTTACCACTCCTCTCTTCAATTCCTCAGAATCCACCTCCCCCTGAAAAATTGTTGTTTGGTCTTGGAAAGAAGCTGCATTGGGAGGGGAGCAGTTCATTGAGACTACAAGGTAGGCAAAATGGCTTAATCCCATTTAACCCCATATGATTGTGAAGAGGGCCCTTTCCCAAGAGCAAATGTAAATTGTACATTCAATATAATGTGCAGACTGGCTGCAAAGTGCAACTGTCATAAAGGATGGTTTTCTCGTGCCCTACTTATCAGCTTCCTACAGTCATCTGGCTAGCCATTGTGTTGTTGTTGTAAGTAGCATGGAGTACATGGACACTGATCATATGCAGCAAGGAAATCCTTTAACTCTTATAAAGCAGGGTGCACAGATTCTCTTCAGTTTCTAACTATCTAAAATTTGTCACAGCTACACACCCTTTTACATAGATGTCACTGGAGGTTTCTCCTGTTATGGGATTGACATCGTCAAGAACCACATCGTCTGTGTTCCAGATAATAACACGTAGCTCATAACTAAGGGGGAAAAAATGGAAAACAGTAGCTGATTAAAACACAATTTCTTTCTTGGTAAATCCTGCACATTAGAAATAAACCCACAGATCAGCCCACTGTTCTGAACCACAACACAAGCATGCCAAATGGATCATGCAGGAAGGATGGAAACCCTAGCCTTTTGACACAAGGATTTTCTTGTGAGATTTTTTAAAAATCTGTAATTACACTATATAGAGCAGGAGTGGGCGTAGGGCAGCCCGTGGGCCAAAAGCAGCCATCAGGGCTGTTTTTGTGGCCCCCAAGAGGTCAACAATATTATTATTGCAAAAAGAAAAGTTTTTTTTCCCCCTTCTCCAGAATGTCCCCAAATGCACTCTAGGGCATGTGGAGGACATTTCCACCAAGTTTGGAGGCATCTTGGTCTTAATTACAACAATATTCTTATCAGCATCTAGAATTGCACTTCCACCGGCAGAAGCTGCTTCTACCAAGAGAAGCAAGGGGGAAGCCATCCCAAAGTCCCCTGTATAACCTACAAACCTGCTCTGTAGGAAACTCTCCTGTACAGGTTTTAGGTGCTGCAGAGAACACGGGAGGGGGGAGGCAGGGGGAAAGTCCTAACACTTGCGTGAACTGGGGCAACTGGTGGATCTGTTGTCCTGGCAGTGGCAAATTTGCTTGCAGTTTTACAGCTAGTCTTTCCACAGCTGCTCACTGCAGAAGCTCTTCCAGTGCCAAACATCTGTTGGGATAGGCTCCAGCACTGGGAGAGCATTGGTACAACTTGGACCAGGTGTGGGAGTAGCAGCTGTAAAACTGAAGGTGCACACACTGTCCCTACAACACTGGACCAACTGGCAGCCCTGCGATAGAATCAGAGCTGGAAGAGACCACAGGGGCCATCAATTCCAACCTCCTCTTGGCAGAAGCCCTTACCTGATTGGGAGTCGTGGTTTGATATTGACTGGAGGTGGTGCAGGGACATCATTTGGAAACATGTCAATCCACATATGGAGAGATCCCTGGGGAAAAGAATAGAAACGAGGTGTTCTCAAATTTATAAGAAGCTGACTTCATCTAATGCAGTAACATAGGAGATAATACCAATTGCCGCACAGGGCCATCAGTAGGAAAGAAAAATTTCCATGCTATTCATATTGTTCAGGTAACAAATTGTGCAACCACTTGAAAATGCTCTGCCCTTTAAAAAAAAGACTGGTGGTTTGTTTTTTTAAAAAGTGTGTTTTTGCACTGGCGCTTGGGAACAGTAATGTGAAGGAGGCAATGTGTTGCCTAGGCAACATAGCACTCTCATTTGTTCTGTGTCAGTAATGCCAGGAAGATCCGGTCACCATCAGCACCCATGGTTTTCCCATGCCATGTCATCTGGCAGACGTGTGAGGAGGCAGGGTGACTGGCCTATCCAGAAGGGATAGATCACAATTCAACATACACGTGAATCCTGAAATCACACCAGACTCAAAAATGCAGGGAAAAACACTGGCAAAGATGCATTAGAAAAGATTCAATGTTCCTAATATCTTGCTGTAATTTCTGTACTGTTTTGCTTTGTTCCCAAGGCTAAAATCCAGTTTCACACCTCACCTGCATCACATGTTTCTGCTAGAATCAGTGACATCACTCTTTCTTGCATCCCCCACTCCACCATGCATCCTGAAAACCAGTTCCAGAGAGCTTTCCAGCCCTTGGAAAAAGGTTTTTAGGGTGCAAGAGGAGGGAGACTGTAGTAGTTAGGGGTGGTTGCTGATTGTGATGGAAGCAGAATAATGCAGCTTAATTGCCCAGTTGGATCCTGCCCAGGTGTCCTGGGACTTGTAACCTCTGGCCATATTACTTCTACCTCTGGTACTAAGTTTTCCTGTTAAAGAAGTAATGCCCATTGGAATACCAGGGGTATAACTGAGATATAGCTGTATATATTTTGGGATTGGGACTGGGTATTTTCTTACTAGAGAGCCAACATGGTATACTGGTTTGATCATTGGACTATGACCCTGGAGACCAAAGTTTGATTCCCTGCTTAGCCACGGAAACCCACTGGGTGACCCTGGGTGTACTGCACACTCTCAGCCCCAGAAAACCCCGTGATAAGTTCACCTAAGGGTCTCCATAAGTCAGAAATGACTTGAAGGCACATAACAACAACTTTCTTACCCTAGAGCCTCTGTCTTCTCACAAGGGAAGAAAGAGAAATTGGTTTAGTTTGCATTTTAATACAAACAGACTTAATTCACACTTCATCAGGCCTCAGAAATGGATCCTGAGAAGCCTGACCAGCTGGAACACTGGACACTTCCCTGGACATTGGAGTATCTGTGATGTCAAGACACATAAGGTTTTGGTGTATTACTGTGGCCAACAGGACACTATCAACCCATGCTGCTGTGTTTGTGTTAGATCTCCCCTTTGCTTAGGAACACACACACACTTAGCAGAAAAGCAACTCAGAGATTTCCAAAGAAAACATAAGATTATATAACAACCAGCTTTCACAGTACAGTGATGCTGTATTAGAAATCAATGAACATTTTGGTCTCACCTGCAGGAGACCAGGGCTATCTGGATTCCAAAGAGATCGAACTTCCACATGTTCAGGTACTAATTTGAATCCATAATCTGGCATTTCTTCCCAATGTTGAAGAACATATAAAGCCTTGTGTTCATCATAAGCAGACCAGGATTCATCATCATTTTCTTTCTTATCTTTTAGAAAAGCTTCTGTAATGTAACATAGTCAGCAAATGTCAGGAGTGGACAAGACTGAATCTACAGCATTTACCAAGAATATTTCATTAATCTGTACAGCTCAGAGGAGTAATATGGCTGCCATCCCATCTCCATGGACTGAGTTCCGGATTTGAAAGGTTGCAAGAAGATAGGCTAGTTTCAGGCTTTATTGGGGTCTGTTCAAAGCAGAAAGACTGGAAATTCATGGTTTAAATCAAAAGAAACATGTAGCCAGTGACATCAACTAAGGGAGCTTAGGCTGATAGGCTTAGCTTCCCACACGCATAGCAAATTCAGTTTGAAAGTGGGGAGAATTTCTAAAGCAGATTACAATTATTAACCTTGACCTGGTCAGTATATGTAAAAACATAGAGGGAGGGGAAACCAGATATAAAAGGTCCAAAAGGTGCAGAAAAACTTGTTAAAGAGTTTTTTCACCATATTCATAATGTAATCTGATAACTTAAAATCATTTATTAGTCCCATAAATTGGAAATCAACACTAACAGTGTTGAACTGGTGAACTGAATTTTAAGACAATAATCAGTACTGAAAAGAAAACTAGCATTCCTGTATTATCAACAAAAAGTGAGGCTATTTTCCTCTCACTTCCTCCTCATAAAGTTAGCTGTTAGTTTAGTATAAAGAATTCCAGGATGGACTAATTCCTTTCTGGGTGTTCAGTCTGGTCTGGGAAAGATTCCAGAAACATAAGAAAAATCTGCAGAATTTAATTTGATTTAACAGGTTTACTTTAGACCATTTGGAGAACTCATGCAAAGGACCAGACCTCTAAACAACAAAATTCTATAGGATTCCGAGGCATGGCACTAATTTTATGCTGGTTTCTGCTTATTCTGACCATACAAATAAAACTAGACATATTTCTTCAATTTTTGTTATACTTTAATTTTGTCATGGGCTTCCAGGACCTAGACTCAGACTCAGAGTCTGAGACAGCAGAACCTACTCTGAGTGCCAGCACAGAGACTGTTACAGCAGAACCTGTAGAGCAGACAGTACCACCACTCGCCCCAGAGACAGAACAGGGGTCTGTGCCACCCCTAGCAGGGAGCTCTGCTCATTCTGACATGGAGAGTGACTTACCAATACCCACCTTTGTGCAGCGTAGACAGCAAAAGGGTCTCCTATGTCATTCCTGGCGAATTTATGTGAAGCACCAGCTGTGCTGATCTCAGAACCTATAAGAACCGAGCCTTTCCCCTCTAGCTTTTGTCAGTGATTAACTGACCATTTCTCCCATGCTTCTGTTTGCTTCCCTTGCCTGTTGTTCTTGCCTTCAACTTGTGTTTATATTGTCTGCCTCTGATTTATGGACATTGCTGGGATCATTATTTGCTTCTCATTTGTAAGGCTGTTTGCTTGCTAAAAGTAAACTGACTTCTTGAACTTGACCTGTTTGTTATCAGCTTCTCCTGGCTGCCAGTCCAGACCAAGCGTGGACAATACTACAGAAAACTATGCTACTGTAAAACAGTGTTTACCAGACATTACAAATACTGAATAGTATCATCTCTTACATGCTGGGGTAGGGGGGGAAGAGACTGAAATCTCGTTATTTTAAACTTTCTTCCCTTTTACTTTGGCTAGCCTTGTGTGAGTGTGTGACTGTTTGAGATCTTGTGTGTGTGATTAATTCCCCCAATAAAACATATTTTAGCTTACATTTGAATCTCTTGCTGGTTCTTCCCTGCTGAAGACCAAGCAGACATTGGTGTTAAAGATCTTGTTATATTACCCCCGCCTTGCAGGCCTCCTAATTTAAGCTAATAATTTCCAACCTTTGAACTGACATCATGGGTGGATTCCACATTTTGGGATAACACAGTTGCTTCCAAACTCTGGTTGGAAAGATACAAGTGGCAAAATGTGTTATTGAAAAAGCAATTACATTCAAAAGCATGTCCCAGTACCTTCAGGAAAAGCTTCAGGAGGAATCTTAAAAAGCTTGTTGTTTACTTTGACTTCTTCCCGTCTGTACTCAGCAGAAGGAAGTGCATGCTTCTTGCACAAACTGTCCAGAATATGAGAGGGTTTGAAAGCATCTCGCCACATATTGTACCCATCCCTGTAAGAAAGTAACAGTTTTAGATATCCTAGATGCTAGGGATTATATACTTGGATGTGAGTTATCATATTTTGTATTCATGCTGGCATGCCTATAGTGTACAGAGCATCAGGAACCATTTTGCACTGTAAGTACCCAGTAAGAGACTCATTTGTGAAGGCTACAGAATTGGTACTGGATACTTAAAAGGGCAAGACTTTCCCCAAAATAGTGGTTTTAAAATCCTAACAAAATGAGGAGGGCAATATATCTTTCCAACATATCCCTTAGTACGTACGTATCATATTGTGAGGCCAGCCCACAGTTGGCTCTGTGGTTGCTGTAGAATCGATTCTCCAAGTCAATTTTTGTCTCTCCAATTAAGTCATCAGATCCAACCAAATCATGGTCAAATATTGATATTGTGAGTTCTGATTCTATGGGAAAGGATATAGTCAGCTCCAGCACTCTGAAAGAAGAAAGAAACAAAAATTAAACAAACACATAAATAGGTAAATGAAGATAGGAATAGAGTATATAATTCCAAATTATATAGAGCAAGTTAGAAATAATGATATTATTTATTATTATTATTATTATTATTATTATTATTATTATTATTATTATTAATTCTATAGTACTTTTCTCTTTTAACTTTATCAAATTAGAGAGCTCATTTGATGTATGAGTAAAGAAAATATCAGTCAGACACAAATAACATCCACTAGCCTAAATTCTTTAACACCTTCACTTTGAGGCCATGGACTGGTCATTGTGCCCCCCACATCACATATGATCAAGAGGCAGTCAGATCCCAGTAATTGTCTCTTTACTCTTCCTTCCTTTCCACAATCATGCTAGCCAACCATTACTTATATGGAGTATTTTCAACTTCCCTCTCCACTCTGCTGCTCACAGTGTGTTTCTGACCCACTAAACTTGTCATCCTATATGTCTTTTGACTATCTTTCGGTTGCTGATGTCCTATGTTCCAGTCAGCAAGTGTCCTAGGAAGCAGGTGGTAAGAATGCAGGAGCTGTCAGGTAGTTAAGCCAGTCCAGGTCAGTCACAGGTTATCCAGCAGGAGGAAGGAAGAAGCAAGAGGATGGTCACCAACCAGTCCAGAAATCGCACAGCAAATCAGTAGTCCAAATAAATAAAGCCAGCAAGAAGTAGAGCAGAATCGTAAACAGTAGCCAGTTCAAGATCCAAAGAACACAAACGCCAAAGAATATTGCGAATCATCAGGATAGACAGTTGTAAGCAACAAAGCCTTCATGAATTTTTGAAGATTTACATCTAACTGCCTCAAGGCACTAGGCGCTTAATTAGCCAGCACGTTCTACTTAAAGAGATGTTGGGAGATGTCACAATTTTTCTTATCCCTCCTTCACGTGGTAAATGGCCACACCACATCTTAAGACTCTTGCTGGGGAATAGGCATCCTCTCTGCCTTATCCCCCAATTCCTCTGACTCAGAGACCACTGATATCAGGAGTTGTACACTCCTGGCATTCCTGGTACTCTGATGTCTGAATCTTCCAACCCTTCCAAGTAGGGGTAGGAAACCTGTGACTATCCAGATAGTATTGAACTTGAGTTCCCATTAGCTCTAATCAGATTGGCCAACAGTAAGGCGTGATGGGAGTAGTAATTCATTAAAACTGAGAGGCTAGAAAGTTTCCCTTCAACCTTCTTTGTTCCACTGTTATTCCCAAAGACTGCAGGGATGTAGTTGGTGTTAGAAACAGAAATCCTTGACATTTTCATCTATAGTCACCTATATTAGTAAGGCAGGATTAGCAAGAAGCAATGCAGAGAAGATGTAACTCTGATACAAAGTAAAATCACTTCCTTACTCTCCAAAAACTGGATTGAGCTGCTTTGGGATGTATCGTTCCTTGGTATCTTTCTGTTGTTGCCCAATTCTGACAACAAGGTAGGGATCTGCTTTCCCATTGGGGTCTGCTGGAGTCAAGTTGGTTGCCTAAAACATATAACAGGTGAGACTATAATGTTGTCAGGATGCAACATGATATAGCTGCGATAGAAGAGAAACATCCCACAGTTTTGTGTAGAAAGCATTTATAAAAGCCGCACAGAGAATATATTGCCAGTTTCACGACAGTTCAGAATTAGCAATGGGACACTGTCTTCCAACTCCCCTCAGGGCAGCAGGCTAATTTTGGAGGGTACATTGTTGGAACAGAAATTGATATTGAGGTGTCCAGCAACTCTGTGAGTAGCATTATACTGGATCAGTTTCTATTGGTGAGTACTGTTGATGTGGACAAGCTGCTGGGGCAAGTAAGGTACTTGCTTCTTCAATCCCTGTTCATCTTGGCTGGTCGTCCAGGGAGGAGATGCAATTAGACTCCAAACACAACACATTATTAATGCATCCCTCAGGGAGGGGAATTTTTCATCTTGTTTAAAAGAGGCAGTGGTTAGATCACTTCTGAAAAAGCCCTCCCTAGATCCCCTGTACCTTAATAATTATAGACCAGTTTCTAACCTTCCTTTTTTGGGCAAGGTGACTGAGAAGGCAGTTGCCTTCCAGCTCCAGGTGGTCTTGGATGACACACACTTCCTTGACCCATTTCAAACCAGCTTCAGAGCAGGATATGGAGTTGAGACTACTATGGTTGCCTTAGTGAATTATCTCCATCTTAGCATCAACAGAGAAAGCGTGTTACTGTTGGTGCTTCTAACCTTCTCAGTGGTGTTCGATACCATCAACCATGGGATCCTCTGGAACGCCTGGTGGGGTTTGAATCAGAAGCACTGGGTTGCAGTGGTCCCGGTCCTACCTCTCAGGCAGGTTCCAGATGGTGGTGTTTGGGGACAGCTGCTCCTCAAAAAAGGAGCTGTTTTATGGCATATCACAAGGTACCATTCTATCCCCAATGCTTTTTAACATCTACATGAAACCATTGAGAGAGACCATCTAGAGGCATGGGGTGGGGTACAATCAGTATATTGGCAACACCCAAATATATTTCTTCATGCCTTCAAAAACAGCTTCTGCTAAGGATGGCGTGTCTCCTCTGAATGAATACTTGAAGGAGGTAATGGGCTGGATGAGGAAAAACAAATTGAAACTAAATCCAGACAAGACAGAGGTGCTCACTATTAAAGGCCCTAATCCGGGGTTGGAGGTGTGTCAACTAATTCTGGATGGGGTCACACTCCCCCTGAAGGACTGTGTTCACAGCTTGGGAATGCTTCTGGATCTAACCCTCCAAATGTCCACTCAGATAGACGCGACGGTTGGGAGTGCTTATTATCAGCTTTGGCTGATATGCCAGCTGCACCCCTACTTAGAATTAGATGACCTAAAGATGGTAGTGCACATGCTAGTAACCTCAAGGCTGGACTTCTGCAGTGCGCTCTACCTTGGTCTACTTTTGCACCAAGTTCAGAAACTCCAACTGGTCTAAAATATGGCAGTCAGACTGATTATGGGTACAGCGAGGAGTGAACATATAACGTCAATATTAAAATCACTCTACTGGCTGCCAATTAGTTTCTGGACAAAGTGTTGGGTATTACTGTAAAGCCCTACATGGTTTGGGTCCAAGTTACCAACAGGATTGCCTCCTCTCATACAATCTGCCCCATACACTCAGGTCCTCTGGGGGCCATTTACTTAAACTGTCTAAAACAAGACTGGCAACAGTCACCAGAGGACCTTCTCATCGGCTGCCCCTAGACTGTGGAATGGCCTGCCGGAAGAGATCCGACAGCGAAAGATGCTGTCTGAATTTTGAAAACTCTTGAAGACTTAACCCAGTCTATTTTTAATTGTGATGTATTTTAATTATGATTTTAATTATGATACATTTGTATTGAATGGTTTTATGTTTTAGTGTATTTTAATTATAATGTGTTTTTAATTGGTATGCTAATTTTAATTGTATTTTAACCTTTGTCATACCCGCTTCAAAAGGAATTGGCAGGGGGATGCCATTGCTGCCTCAACTCCTATCACCTGAGGGATCTGCCTCACTTAGAGTAGTGGTAGACTCAGCCTTCTTCCAGCAAGGAGGAGCAAAACTAGCTGTGTACATCTCTGTTAGATGCCTGCAGCACCAGTTTGTTCTAGAAGGCCCAGCAAGAAGGGCATATATTACAAGGCAAGCACACAATCCCCATCTCACTATCCAGTCCAATTCATTAAAGGAAAACCTGTCTGAGAATGTGGAAATGTCAGATCCTCAGAGAAGCCTTCCCCTTGTTTCCTCAAAAGAAAAAGGAACTTTAGTGAATTTTTAGTATTTTAAAATGTGAAGCTACATTTTTGTTTATGCATAAAATTGAGATCCTTCCCTTATATTGTTTGTGCTATTTTTATCATAGACTTATTTTGGAATAAAGCATCTGCAATTCTGCAAGCAGCAGAATATTTGAGAATCCAATATGCATCTTAGTAATGAAATTCTTCACACAATTTCTAGTCTTAACAGTCACAAATCACCACATCTGAAGGAAAGCCTGGTCATTCTGCAATAATATGTCCTCCTCAGATTCATGGAAGAACAGTTATTAGGTGATAAATTAGTAGCAACTGGAATGGAAAAGACATCATGTCTATAATTTCAATGACAAAGAACATGCTTTAGATATGAACCTTGCCACAACTCAAAGGAAGTGTCAACAGAGATAACAGAATCCCAACTGTCAGAGGTCTGTGCTTGCAAGATGACTATGAATGCATTAGACAGGACAGCCAAGGTTTTAACGCTCAAAAAATCACTAAAAACACTTACTTTGACAATATAGATACGGACAAGGACCTTTATGGGTCTGTTCCTGGGGATGCCTTGGGAGATTTTGTGTTCTGCTCCTGCCTCTTCAGCCCGATAGACATAAAATGAACCCTGCAATAGCAATAGTAAGCAAGAATCAGTCCAGCAGTGTCATACTGGGGTTTAGATAAGCTTTCCACATTTTGGTCCAGTTTCTTTGTCCAGCTTCCATGTATGTTGTTCAGACATTAGTCAATATACATAGCAGCAAGGTAGGATTAGATCCGTCTCTGAAGTTGCCCATCTCCTCTGGGCCCTACATATAATGAGAGATAACCTCTGTGGTACAATTTCTTTGATATTTGTGATGACTTCCTATTGGTTTAGGCCCCAACAGGCCAAGGAAAGCATTCAAACTTGTTCGCATATGGATAAAAAGTGGTGAGTTGATGTGCCCTTTGCTTCAGCATCCACAATTTTCCTATGTTGAGCCAAAAGGTATGTGGAACTTTCTGCATGCCTTTGCCTGAATGCAAATAGAGGCTTCTGGGGGCTGTAGTACAGTACGATTCCCAGGCACATCAAGGCTTCTACTCACAGTCAAGTGAAGATGTTACCATTCATCATAGAGATAAAGAGGGGAGGGACACTGGGGGCAGGGCATGTGTGTATGTCCATGTTCTCTCACTACCTCATGCAAGCAGGTGGAATGCCTGCATAGAACAGCTGGAGTTTGAAATTACAAAGGGAGCCAACATGAATGCAAAAAGTTCCCACTTCACCTAAAGGGTCCAGAGGAAGACTTCGGGGTAGCCCCTGCAGTACTAACTTTATGACCAAGATAAATAAGCTACAATTTAGAGTATCAAGAGGAACTGTTCAAGGAAGGAAAGGAGCAAAAGGGGGAAAGGAAAGGGAAAAAAAATAAAGGGGGCGTTGTTTTAGCAAACAACTGAGCATTTTAGAGCCTTATGGAGATGTGACTCTCCACTTTTTTGGTCTAAAATGGGGAGTGGGAAATATTGCAGGGCTCTGGGGTCATAAAAAAGACCTTGGAGGCTGCATGCTTCCCACACACCCACAGACACTTTAGGCTTGAGGTCTTGATGTAGTTGACTCCTAAAGCGCTGCTAAGTCCACTTCATTCATCCCTTACCTTCCCTATACAGCAAGGGTGGGCAACCATGGAAGGCAATGAGGCTACGTTAGCTTCCTAGATCTTGGAGAGCCACTCTTGTTCCCAAAATAAAATAAAATAAATTGCCCCCCATCCCTCTAAGCAGTATGGGGGCATTTTCACCATGTTTTGGGTTTCAGAAAGACCACTTTTGAGCCTAAATTGGCATAGACGGGCTGCACAAATGTGTCAGAAATGCATCCCAGTAGACATTTTGGGGTACTTCAAGGCAAAAAAATTTGGAGGAAAAATCTTGCAAAAATTGTTTTTGACCTTAGTGGGGCAAGGGGGCTCCAAAGATGGTGGAAATGCCATCCACTCCACTAGAGCGCACTTGGGAGCATTCTAGAAGGAGGGAAATATATTTGATCCCAGAAAGACCAGAAAAACAGTTCTTTGGGCTGCATGTGGCCCACACTTTGCCCACCCCTGCAATACAGTGAAGGAAAAAAGAGTTGTCTGGTTGCCCTGACTTAGGGGCTTCAGCCAGTGTCCCAGCCAATGCTTCACCTAGAGACTTGATAACAGTAGAATTATGGCCCAGCCCCCCATAACCCAACCTGTGGAAGAGACTGGAGTGTGGGATTTGGTTTCACACACCTATTTTAGATGTTCAGAAAATCATTAGACATGCATTAATCACTTTTTAAAATTATTTTGACAACTTCTTGCATAGCTAGAAACCTGACAAATTAAAACATTTTGTTTCTACATTATTTTGGTAATCTTTTAATGATCAACTATATATTAACCTGTGCTTTTATTCTGTATTGATTTATTTACAATATTATACTCTATGGAAAATGCATATATAATATATTTTCTTGTCCTGGAAATTAGTTTTCATTCTTATCATTTTTATTTATTTGTTACTGCATTTTTATTGTACTGGAATTAAATATGATTCAAAGTAATAATTACCTTGTATTTCCCCACAAAATTCTCCTCATCATTTCCATCTTCATCTTCATTTGCTTTTCCACGTTGGAGTGGAAAAATACATAGCCAATCTTCAAAATTGTCAAACTCATTTTCTAGTTCTGAGTTATAGATCTGAAATAAGAAGCATGTTAATTACAAAGTTTTCCTGTCACAACAATTGCTAACACAAACAAGGTAGAAGGTAAAATTAATGCAATCAAGGGGTTATTTCCTCAATGATCCTTGGAGAATCCTTTGGAAATCATTGTGTAATCCTATTATTCATTCTGCCCAGGTGTTAATTTTGCCCTTTCTTCTGTTCTGTGGAATCCAAATCAAATCCCAGCTGTAATTCAATAAGTGCCAACATCCTCTCAGGATACAAGTGTCATATAGATGAATACAGAGACCTTGGAAAGTTATTTTGGACTACAGCTCCCATAATTCTCCAGCTAAAGAAGAGAATATTGAATCATCACAGTGCTTCAGTTACTTGCTTCGGTTGGATTGGTTTCACACACGCTTGCATTACTTTTAGTCTATGTACATGTATGCTTTTTCTTATCTTGGCATCTTGCAGCCTATCAATCACATTAACAGTAGTGTTTTATTATTCAGCCCTTTATTTTAAGTGGTTCACTTTATGTTAATTTTTCAATTTGACTCAGATTCCAGGGTTCGGTTCTCTGCTCAGCGGTGGAAACCTACTGGGTGATCTTGGGCGCATTATACACACTTAGCCCCCAGAAAACACTGTAATAGGTTTGCCTTCGAGTCACCATTAGTCGGAAATGACTTGAAGCCAAACAACAACAGCAATACACACACAGTTGTAGAGGCCAGTGAGAAAACTTGTCAGCCTCCACTCCTGCACACACTGCCACAGATCTTTGAATAAAGATCTAGACTCTACCATGAAACAGTCAAATTTCCCAGAAAATTAAATTATGCCACCTGTGGCCTGAATAAAGACAATTGGTTTTTATCCTATTGCAAGCATTAATTAGCTTACTAGTACAAGATATTTTTGTTATCAGCACTGTTTCATGAACTATCACTTGGAATCATTTTACATAATTTCAGTTGTGTAGGGACCTGGGGGGCAAGGGAGGATCATTTGCCTCGGGCAGCAGTGTGTTTGGGGTGTCCCGGTCCGTAGCCACACCCCCGCACACAGTGGCCACACACACTCTCCACACAGTCCAAGCTCTGCCACTGCATAATTTTAAACCTGGCTGTAATTTTCCATCTTTTCTTTTTGCATTTAATTTCCATCTGACCTAACTGCCTTCCCAGCTACTCTACAACCATACTTGCTAACTTAGGATGACACTTCATGTATCTGATGCCATAAAAGTTTATGACACGATAAGTTTGTTAGGCTTTTTGGTGTCACAAGACTCTTCATTTGTTCTGAAGTGCAAAAGAGTCATATATTTTTTGCAGCAGCAGAAGTATGAACAGTATGATACAGCAGGCAGTCACATTTCTTCCCAAAGTGCTTCACTCTACTTTTAGTGATGCAGAAGAAAGGCAGCCTTAACAGACCATTATAATGTTGATTGTAGGATCATAACATGAGCAAGTGATGAAATAAGAAGTTTTTTTCTCCCCACAGCTCCTTTCCTAACAGATTGCATATGCAAATCAACAGGCCAAAATGCCCAAGTGAAGGTACTTTGTTCATAAAATCAACACACAATTTGCATATCAAATTGGAGAACTAAAATATTGCAAATCCAGTCCCACTGAAATCAATAAGACATAACTTTGTCCCATTTTTGCCAAGATACTATCCCTGGAGACTTACCTTTAACGTGGCTATAAGTTTCCTTTTGGGGCGAACTGGCTCAGCTTCAACTATTATTTCATCTTCCACATCCACATCCAGGGAAGCAACATTTAAGTTCCCTCCATCTAAATAAGATACTCACAAATTAGCAGGGTATCTTGCCCTACTCAGAAAGCTATTGTTCTTTTTTGTCCTTTAACCACTGGTAAGAAAATCAATAATGGTCATTTTTCATCTTTCTTTTCTTCAATATCACCCAGTCTTAGAAAAATGTAATTGGTACAAGAATGAAAACAGCTTGGTCAATCATTTGACCTCCTCTAGAAACAAAAAAGTAAATGAAGTGGTAGCAAATAGGCAGTGGTAGCATCTCGGTGCTTATGAAGATTACAGGTCAAAGAAGGGTTATAAAGAAGTATTTCTGCTATGGGCATCCATGTGGGCTGTGAAAATCACGAGACCCTGGTGATACTTAGAGACTTCTGTAAGCGTGTGTGTGTGGGTGTACATACCTTCAAGCTGTTGTCAATTTATGGAGACCCCATGAATTTTATAGGGTTTTTTTAGGCAAGAAGTACTCAGAGGCAATTTCCCATTACCTTCCACTGAAATTTAGCCTACAGCATCTGATATTTCTTGGCAAACTGCACCCAAATAGTAAGCTAGCCCTACTTAGCTTCCAAGACCAGATGGGGTCAGGTGCCTCCAACATGTTTAGACCTCTCCTCTGTAAGCACAACACCTCATTTAAGAGGTTGATATGTCAACCAGGCTTATGTATACAATGACATCTGAAAGAAGGAGCAGTTTGGTTTCCTAAGGGGTTTCTGGGAATGAGGAGGGATTTTGAGAGTCTGAATTGATGCATTTGTAGTTATTGTGTGCCTTCAAGTCATTTACAACCCTAAGGTGAACCTACCATGGGGTTTTCTTGGCAAGATTAGTTTGGGAGGGAGGTTGCTTTCGCCTTCTCTAAGGGTGAGAGTGTGACCTGCCCAAGGTCATCCTGTGGTTTTCCATGGCCAAACAGAGATTCATACTCTGGTCTCCAGAGTCCTAGTCCAGTGCTCAAACCATTGGACCACACTGGTTCCCTCCAACATTTCACAGATAAAATAACTGGGATATATGTGACCAAACAACAACAGAGTGTGGTCAAGATGACAAAAGTCATTAATAAGGAAGAACACATAGACTAAGGGAGGCTGCATTAGTTTGCTTTTACCTGAGCATCCTGGGAAGAGCAAGATTCTACCTATTCTTCTCCTCTCCTCCCACTGGGTTGAGTGCAAACTACTTTTACACTTTGAATTCAGTTTGAGGATGAAAATGAAACCAGGACATTTTAAAAGCAGTTGAAAAAGTGATATAAGAGAGGTTTAATTGGGACTGTCCCTGCCAACCTGGGACAACTGGAGGGTATGTTGATGGTGCCATATCAAGCAACGACTGTCTCCTGATTATAATACCTATTCATTCTGTACATGCCCAAATACATGGATTTTACAAAAGCACCATTGATTTCATTCCTGCAAAAGAAACTGAACCTATATAGGGTTTTCCCATAGGTCAGGGAACCGACAGATTCTTTGAACACATCATGGGCTAGATAGGTTTTATCCTAGAAATCTCTATAGTCAAAAGAACTCACCAGGATCATTTGTGTCATCTTCCTCCTCATCGCTCAAGGACTGCAAAAAACAAGGATCATTAATTAGACTATGGCTGATGTCAAATCAGTGTATAGCATTCCAGTGTATTAACAAACATAATATTCTCTTATTTAACTATCATAAGACATCCTCTTTTATCAGGGCTGCATGTATTTTGCAAAACACTGCCAGAAATATATTATGCACGCAGAAAACACTGATGATGTAATAAGGATATAATATGTAGAACAGAAGTTTCTGTGTTCTTTTTCTCTTTCTCCAGTTTTAAACATCTTGCTTTTGTTTTCCATCCTAGACAATGATTTATTATTATTAAGATTAAGATTATTTACCCTCAGGGAACAACAACAAATTAACACATAAATATATCAGTTAAAAATAGAACATCAATTATAAACAGTTAAAATGCATAATACCCAGTTTAAAAGAACAAGTAATACGAATATCTAACTAAAACAATCAATACTTATTTAAAATTCATAGTTCAAATTCACGGTTTATAAGCTTGTGAGCCTTGTTGAGCCAAGCTTGGTTTCTTCCAGGAGGATGTAAATGTAAAACAATATAGAAAATTTTAAATAATTCCAAACTTAGAATAAAAAAAATAATTTAAATTGCTTTAAAACATATTAAGTTAACAAGTTAGCATATCTTAAAAGATTAAACAGCTACAATTATGTACACATATCTCTGAAAAGCAGATTAGGTCCCACAGGATTTAACAAAAAGTCATGTTTTGGCATTCTACTGGAAAGAAACCAAGTCAATGCTAAACAGATTTCCAAGGGGAAAGCATTCTACAAACAAGGTGCCAAAACAGAGAAAGCCAGTGGGCACAAATATGCCCTCCAACAGTGCATTGCTCCAACTTCTGGGAGACAGAGGAGTCTCCTCCAGCAGATCCCAGTCCCTTAGATGTTCAAGAAGTGCTGGATTTTACTTGTTAACACAGTAAGATTGCAATACTATAATGCAGGGCTTTCCAAATGATGTGTTGCGACACATTAGTGTGTTGCCTGTAGTGTGTTGGTGAGTTGCCTTCCCAGCCCAGGAAAGACGTCCCCCCAAAGCCTGGCCCGCTCCCGTCACTCTTGCTGAGGCTTCTCCCCGGCAAGAACACAGGCACCAGGCAAGAACCAGGTAGGAGGGGGCTGCCTTTCCCTCTGGCGCAGCTCTCGCTGGGGTCTTTCCCCAGCAAGAACAATGGCAGCAGGCAAGGACCGGGTGGGAGGGGGCTGCTTTTTCCTCTGCTACCAGCAGGAGCGATGGCAAGGATGACAGCAACAGACCAGGATTTGGGGGGGGGGGCTGCCTTTCCCTACCCTAGAAACGCCTCTCTGTACCTCCAGTTTGCTAGTAAAATTGAATTACTGTGTCGTGAAATGACGCATGTTGAAAAAGTGTGTCACCAACATGAAAAGTTTGGAAACCTCTGCTATAATGTCTACTCAAGTGAAGCTTCCATGCATGTAGATGGATTTGGGACTACAGTTTAAGAAACCCTGCAGAGGAATATACATTCTTGAACAGAAAATGGGCCATCTAAATTTGTCAGCATAGCTATAAAGAAGAAAGGTAGTAATATGGAAGCATAAGAGGAAGCCATTCAATAGTCTAAATTAAATCAGCCTGCTTTCTGGCACGTTGGTAATCCAGAAAATAAATTTTAAAGGATTATACTTTGTTCTAGAAGGCAATTTGATCTAAAAGGTAATCTGTTCTACAGCAATTTGCAGGCTTTCAGATGCAGCTCCCACTATGTATCACCACCAGCTAAGCTGGCTTAGGCTGATGTGAATTGCAGTTCAGCAACACCTGAAGGGCTACCTGTTGCCCACTCCTGTTCTAGATCCTCATGGGTAATAACTAAAAAAGAAAAAAAAAACGTGCACAAAGGTGCTGCATAATAGGAGCGTCTGCTTTGGATAAGGTACCTGAAGGTGCTTCTCCAAGGCAGATGCAGTTATTTTTCATTCTCCTGACTGAATATTCATATTTTCATCCTTCCATTTACTGTAGTGTAGCTGCTTACCTCACATCATACCTCCATTCTTGACACTGCAAATACTGCTCTTCCTTGCACCCCAGTTCCCTCATGCAGCAAAAACTCCGGAAGAGCAAGGGTTACAGTTATCTGTGGGATAAGGTACTAGAGGTTTATGGTGGTATATCCATCATATGCCTCCAGTACCTTTCTATCTCTCTCTTTCTCTCTCATACACACACAGAGCATAGATAGACATTTATAACATTAAGCCTTCAAATGATTTCTGTTCCCCCAATATCTTTCTAATAGAACTAATACATCCCCTCAAGATGCCTCCAGAACTCCAGCAAAGCTCTCTCCACTCCAGCTATCTCATCCCAGATCGCAGTCTTACAATCACAGAATCAGTTTTTTGGATGACAGCAGGTGGTGAATTTGAGTTCATAGAGCTCAACTTCAAATCTAATTACAACACAGTACAGTAGGACATAACAGAAATAGCATGCACCACCTGGTTATTTAATTCTTTTAATGATTCATAGTACTTTGACCACCAATCCAGTTCTTCTTTCTCAGGCTTCTCCTCCTGGAATTCTTCTTCTTTGGGAATGAGTTGATCAATAGGGAGTTTCTTCAGAGGTGCCTGAGTGAAAATGACAAAATAATATGTAATAAATTATATTAAATTAACAGTAACAAAATAAATAAACTATTCTGTAGTCAAGAGGTGTCCAGGGGGGCATATGTCTGATTACAAATGTTCATTTAAAAATTTTTACATGTAAAAATGTAATATTGTTTTCTACAACAAAACAGTGCTTCTTCCCAAGGAATTAATATTAATCATCAAAGCAGTGGAAATTTTCAGTTGGCATTCTAACTAAAATACGTAACATCACTAAAAATAATACATGATAAGTCTTATAATGCATAAATAAAGCATAAATTTTATAGAAGACTTCCGATGTGGACTTCGCCCCAAGAAGCTTATAAAATTACCCCAAAACAAGGGAATTTATTGACTTATCAAGAGTTGTTGAAATGGGAAGGAGACAAGTTAAGAATGTGTACAGAAGAAGAAGTAAAAGCTTTAGGACATGAATTTAATTGGTTCCCTTGGAGACAGCTAAAAGAGAGATTTAAGATGGACCAAAAGTTATATGGATTTCAAAGAAATGAAAATGAACTAGATGTATTGATGAAAGGGGACCAGAAAAAGAGAATCTCTAAATTATATAAAATATTATTGCAAAGAGAAATGGAATCCAAGACTGCAAAAGATAATATGATTAGAAGAGCACAAAACATTGGTTCTCCCATAGAGTATGACACATGGGTGAAGGCATGGAAGACAGATATAAAATTTACACCAAATTTAAAATTGAGAGAAAATTTCTATAAAATGCTTTATAGATGGTATATGACACCTGAGAGATTGCAAAAAATAACTAAAAAGGGAAATGCGAGATGTTGGAAATGTGATAAAAGGTGGGGTCCTTTTTTCATATGTGGTAGACCTGTAAGATAGCAAGGAAATTTTGGAAAGAAATCCATGACAAAATTCAAGGAATTTATAGGTTTAATTTTGAAATGAAGCCAAAATTTTATTTGTTAAATATGTTAGGACAATAAAGAGAAATAAGATGCCATCAGAAGACATTGTTATATATGATAACTGTTGCAAGATTGACATATGTGCAATACTGGAAAAAAAGGGAATATGTAGATATAAAAAAAATGGAAACTTAAGGTTATGAATATGGTAGAAACAGAAAAGTTAACATTTTTACTGAGAAATAAGCCTCTCCAGAACTTTGAAAGGGAATGGGGAGAAGTATTGAAATAGATAAAGAAATAACAATGTATGAGATATGTATCAAGCAACAATGCAACAAAGTAAGAGCAACAATGTAAGACTATTGTAAAGTTAAAAATATGTATGTATTAAGATAAACAAGCAGATACAATTGGAAAAAAGAAGGAAGTGGGGAAGGAGGGATTACTTCTTTTTATTTTTTATTGTAAAATTTAATAAAAATATTTCTAAAAAAAAAAGTCTTATAATGCATAGAAGTCACACTACTAAAGCATAACAACTTAATTTCAAGGATTATGAGTGGAAGAAGATTCCTAACTAATACTACTTGCCAGGGCTGCTACACAACTTTTTACCACAGGAGAGGTCTGAGAGGGAAGACACAGAAACAGTTTTCAAGGAGGAGATGAAAGAATGGAACATAGAACATGTGCATGTGGAACAGTAACTCTCACCCCATGCCATGTCTACTGCCACAGAAAGGAATAGCAGTAGCAAATCCAACCTAAGAGGCTAAAAAGGAATATCAGTAACACATCCTCTTCCGTTTGTGATTAATCTTTGGATTCTGTAGAGTAGGGGGAAGGCGTGTGGTGCATCATCTTTCTTTAAGAAAAAAAAATTGTTAAATCTGAAACTGTGCCACTGTTATCCATTCATGTTTACACCCTTGTAAATACTCCCCACTTCTCTTTCCTTCTTTGTCACTGAGTAAAATCTACCCACCAGACAGCATACTAAGCTGCATCCACACTCTCTAGTTATAGCAGTTTGATACCACCTTAACTGGCATAGCTCTGTCCAGAGGTGTATCTAGGATGGGGCAAATAGGGCACATGGCCTAGGCACCAATGCCAGGGGAGTACAAAAAAGCCATGCATGTAAGAGTGGGGATGGGTTAAGTCTAAAAAGGTAGGAGCACAACTTCCACACTTGCCCTGGGCACTGTTTAGGCTAGATATGCCACTGGCTCTGTCCCATGGAATGCTGGCATTTGTAGTTTGGAAATAGACAAGAGTGGCTGCCAGAGAGTTCTAATGCTACAATATAGGAGTACACTGGGGAATTCTAAGTCACTTTATAAACTACATATCCCAGGATTCCATAGGACAAAGCCATGGCAGTTTAAAGTAGTATCAGATTGTTATAGCTGGATATATTCTCAGATGCCCTAAAGATTCATTTTTGTGGAAATTTCAGTTTCTACAATGTAGGTAATTCCTTTGAGACACAATAATCAGATGATAGGAAACTGAATGAAAAAGTAGGATCCTTGCTCTACTCACCTTTACAAACTTAAGGGGATTTGCTTTGCTACCTATGTCTCCGACAGCTGCACCAATGTTTATTACTGTCTGCCCAGCAGTTGCACCAATATTTATCACTGTCTTCCCAGTAGCTGCACCGAGATTCATGACTGTTTTGGAGATATTAGGTCGAGCTGAGGCTTTCCGTACTGAAAGAGAACAGTGTTAATAATGTATGTAATAGGAATACATGTCTTTGTTGGCTTTATCGTTTTCACTTTACCAAGTCCCCAGACTGTACCTTTAAATTAGACAAAAATGGATCTTGTACTGAGATGGACTCCTAACTTAACCCATCTTAAAATTCTCTCATACTATATAAGCATATATGTTCACATATATGAAGTGTGAAATATAATTCACCATATCATAGTTTCAGAAGGCATTAAAGGTTGCCTGCATCATCCTTCTTTTACCTTGATATGGCTTTTCCAATGTTTTTCAGCCTCACTTCTGTTGACCTTCTATCCATCTGATGTCAAAAAATGGCTACACCTATGATCCATTCTAATCCAATATCATGTGGAAAGTGTCACACTCAGCTGATATTAAATCCCAATATATAGTGGCCTATCTTCTCAATCATATTGTTGCATTTCATAGGAACATGTTCTGAAAAATATCAGATTATAATTACTTACTTTTGGATGGGCTGTCTGTTTCCTCTTCCAAGTCGTCTAGCTCTTTAGGAGCAAATTTCATAATGTGGGAGACTATGTGAGTTCCCACCAAGACAGAGCGTCCAAAGGCTCTCTTCTCCACCACAAAGATACTAAGAGGTGGGTGTAAATAAACCTGTTCTGGAAGCTCCTGTGGGAAAAAGCAAACAAGCAGTAGAAAGTAGATTATAGCAAATCATCAAGGTACCTCAAAGACAAGTTGCTTGTGCGTGTAAAGGAGAGTGGGGGGAGGTGAGGTTTGATAGGACACAGCATGCTTCATCAAAATAAAGTCTAGTAGAAATCCACAGTTCTTCTCTAGATTAATATTTTAAGTCATTCAGCAATAAGTAGAAAGATATTCAACCATTTCTACAATAAACCAGTATATGAGAAGGTCAAAAGTCCTCAAAGAACGGGAACACCATTTAAAAATGGAAACATATATAGAGAAAAAAAAAGATAATGAGAAATCTTATATCATGCCTGTCCAACCAATTTTTTTGTTCTGTTCAGCAGGTATTTTATTTTGTTTTATTTATGTTTATTCCAACTTTAGGAAATTACCAATTTTTACTTACCACATCAACATATTTGACAAGTTCATTGAAATTTGGGTTCTCTTTGCAGGATATAATCACTTCTGATTCTACTTTCTTCCCAGCACATTCAATGATCACCTGTGGCTGTTCAACCTCAAACAAGTTCACACGCTTCAGATCTCTTAGGCCCCAAAACAATATCTAAGGAATAAAGAATGAAATTGCTGACTCTTGTGGATATACAGGCCACAATATTCTCCTTCTCTAAAATACACCCCTTCTCAAGATTCACAGAAGTATCTTATCCAAACCCACTGTTGCATTTCAAGGTAATAGGAGTCTACCTGTATACACCTATTCTTTGTCAGTGACACACTGTGGCTAAATTACTATGAGCTAACCTGAATGGTGAACATATGATTAAACCTGCCATAGGACAAGAATTCAGGTTGCCTGGCTTTGTGTTCCTCCCAAATTACTTAACTAACTAATGAATCTACAGATGTAGAAGATCATGAATCATTACCAGCCCCATCATCTCCTCTCCATTTTTCCCCTCAGGACACCAAGAAAAGGAAAGCAATGTGGGAGAAAGTGAAAAGTCAGATTAATTTATGATTTCCTTGCTTCTTTGTATCATTTTCTACATTAACAGTACCCATAGTAAGCTGCAATGATACAATCAGAGTGATTAGGAATATTGCTTGTAACCCTTCAAACCATTTGCCATAATTTCTTCACAAGTATGCTGATGCCAAATATCTCCCCACAGTAGCTCATCTACTTGATTATTACATTAAATAAATTATTTGTTAAAATATATTTAGAAGAAGAGGGAAATAATTTTACCTCTATGCGAAATTCCTTAAGGATTGGACGGATTCCTTCAGGAATGATGAATCGTCCGGAACGGGGGTCCCCCAAGTATTCTGGCTCCTTGGGTTCTACATCACTAGGTACTGAGGGCTGGACAGCAGATGATAGTTAGACTAAACATCACATTTAAAACAAAAGTTTTTCCTTACTTAAATATAAATGCCCTCCTTGTTCCTTCCTTGGCAAGACTAAGTAAAGAAATGAGGAAGTCTTCAGTGAATTGTAGCCCACCCGCTTTGGTTAACAGATTCAGAACAGCCCAGAGATTAAAGCAACCTCCAAACCACAGCTTAATATCTTGGCTTATTCTGAAACTGTTAATCACAATTTTCTGGTTCCAAACACGAGACAATAGTTAATTGAAGATTTTGTGATTGTTTAACACTTGTGCGGAAGTAACAGCAAGGGAGCTACATGCACAGGTATAAAGACTTGTTCATAAATTGATTTATTAAACCGATATATTATCATCCAAGTATGATTATAATCTATTTACACACCAGACCCCATCTTAATGAGTTCCTAGTTTCTAAACTGAGAGCTGAGGCCTTGTATATCTGGCATTTATATCTTCTTACCAAGAATGTCTTCTTGCTATGATCAGATGTATAGACATTTATAGTTGTTAAGTATTGAAGGAAGATCACTTACTACATGGAGATTTTAGAGCTGAGACTCAGCCCAAATTAAATCTTCATAATAGATTTCCATAAAAGATCTTCCCATTAGGGCTTTAGAACCCTTTTCTACAACCACATGTTCTTCTGGCAGAAGAACATTGTTACTGCCCTGGCTAGTCCGAGCTTTGGGGATATTAAAAGATATCTTGATATCATAATTCGGCTACACTTCTCTATTCCTCTCCACGTGCTTGTGAGGCCATCGGACAAGCATGTAAACAAGCTCGGCCATTACAGTTCAGGCAGGCCAGAAATAGCTGACTCACTGCTTTAGGGGACCTCCAGGCAAGTACTCTAATTAGGTATGCACGCAACTTACAAAAGAGCCTCTGCCCCGCGCTGACAGCTTGATGGGTAAACTATGCAATACCCAAGTACTCGGCGTTTGCATACTGGCTACTCTATTGAGAACTGCTACGATAACTCAATCATTCAGATTCTGACCTTTTGGAGGCTTTGTCTCCAACTCCAAATCTATTGTTTTCCCCCAAGTACGGCATAGCCTGCAGTCACAATTCTCTTTATAAAAACCCTTGATTCCGAGACCTTCCTAGGAACGCTCCCGAGTTTCATCCCGCCTTGCTGCCGCTTTGCTTGGCGAGCCTCCCCTCAGCTCCACGTGCTGAGCTACATCTCTATTTTTCTGGGCTTCGGGACAGGTGAAGTATCACCCAAACCAGCAATCCCTCTAAAAATCCCTCTATACCACTCCAACCTTTATCTTCTTTAGTTATCTTGTATGAGTGTGTCGCATACACTGTTTTGCTTGTGTTTAATAAACCTCATTTATTGTTTCAACTTTTGTGTGCTCCTTGACTCGACCTGACCCTGTAGACATAGGGTTCAAGATCTCGCTACGTTACCCTGCCTCTCATAACACTAAGCAGTGCTCTGAGCTAATTTTCCCCACCTTTAGTTGAGCACATTTTGGTATCCCTCCCGGGACCCCCAGTTCACAGGGTAACAACATACTGGGAGGATGTTCCTATGTTATGGTAAACATACCACTAAGAATATATTATTCACTATGGATTCAATATTCAACAGGGATATTCTCAATCTATTCAAGCTGCTAAGTACCTCCTTATAATTATGCTCTGGCAATGAGTCTGTTTACCTCCAAGTAGCCACTGTAATCCAGTTCAATCAGCTCAAAGACAGCAATTAATTCCCCAGCTGCTTTATGCCCTTTATAAATGTCAAAAAACTGGAGAGAAGGTTTGCTGTATGGCTCATCTACTAGCTTCACTACTGGTGTAGCAAATGCTCGACCAAGGAACTCTGGTGAACCCTATGAAGAAGAAACAGCAACCATTAGATGCAAAGACATCATTTCATGATCCCATCATTTCGGGATCTGTTGCAATAGCATGAGCGCTCATACTTCCATCTTTGCTGTCTCATGATATTGTTTATTACAACCTTCAGAATCCCCCCTTGCAGGATAGCCAGAATTTAGTAATTACAGAAGGATGCTAGATTGGTGACAAGACCCAAGAGAAAACATTTATAAGAAGAGAGAATGGAAGACAAAAATTCTAACATTGGCCCAGCCTTGAAGAAAGAAGACAGTGGGGTTGGGCTGCATTAGTACTATCATTTCTGTCTTCTGGCAAGCTTGTGCAAAGAGTGCTATGATGAGAGTCAAAGTGTATCTTGCTCAAGGTCCCTTAAAATCTGGCTTCAGATGTGGCACCACACTATTAACACAATTTGTTAAACCTGTGGGTGGTTTCTAGACACAGAATTTGGAAAAATTAATTTTTTGGATAACAAGCCCCATAGTGATTGGGCATTCTAGGAACTGTAATCCAAAAAAAGTAATGTCTCTAATTTCAGCCAAAACAATTGAAACATTACTGATATAGGAAAATGGCACTATCACCCATATGAATTCCTGGTACTTGAAGAGCTATTCTTTCAGAAAGAGAAAATTGTAATGTCACAAACTAGGTATATTGTTTATATTTTCTAACTTACAAATTTATTGTAATCAAAGATATTGATAACAGCAATTGGAGTCTCTATCTTCAAGTCCTCTTTCTTTCCGTCAATAATGAGTTGGTTATATAGAAGTAATTCATTCCACATCGGACTCAGTGTTTCTTCCAAAACCTGAATTAACAGTGATTAAAATTGTTGATATGCAGGACAGTTATTTAAAACTACTAGGTTAAATCCAAACTAGTTCCATGCAACATGCAATCATATGAGTCTTTCCATCAACCTTTTTAAAAAACCAAAAGCAGTCTTCGGTGGCAATGGGTACGAGTCAATCCAAAAGAAAAGACTGCTTTCCCTCTCATCATTTGTTAAAAAAAAAATCACCTGATGATTCGCTTTCCTTTTAAAGAAGAACTGTAAGGACAGGTGAAAAGGCAAACTCGGAAAGGTATCATTTCTGAACAGAAGGAAAGGATTAAAGTAGCCCCTAAAAGATTGCCCCTTCCACTACCTCACCTTATATTCACACTCTCCTGAAGTTACTGGGAGTTTTTAAAGTCAAAAGAGAGTTATGTTCAAGTGGATCTTATGAACCACCTTCTCTCATATGAATCTGCTTACATTATCAGAATTGGAGAACCTAGATCAAAATTGGAGACCTTTCTGTACATCCAATCACTGTGAATGGTGTGGCAAACAAAAATAACAAAAAGGCTTCCCTTATATAAATAATGGGACATTTCCCATAGTTGGCGGGGAGGTAACCAAGTGACCTGTGCCTTTGCCCACTCAGTTTACCATCCAGATGCTAACTGTTGCTGGATGGCTTCAAGACCCCTGCCCTCATTTCTTATAGTCCTTAATCTTTAAACTGGATTTAGACTGGACATCTCTTGAAATACATGACAAATACAGAGGGCTGTCCTTTTAAGACTCTTGAAATACAGGACTGTCCTTTGTAATGACTTTCTCTTTTTTCACTCTGAAATGAGGAATGGCAATGACTCCTTAGGTTCTGAGCTGGACATCTAGGCACCATAGTTTCAGTATTTCTTGGGGATATCACATGTTCACTTACAATTATCCTGGAAATACACTTACACTTGTAGTTTGGCACTGGGTTGAAAACACCACTCTTGCAAAAGGATCAGAAAGGCCATTTTCATCAGCTGGGAGAATCCCCCGAGCCTGGTACAAATGGGCCCGCAGCTGAAAGTAACTGAAGTCTGTAAAAACATGGTATAGCTATCAATTTTCCAACTTCAGAGCACAATGTATGAGATAGATAGATAGATAGAAAGACAGACGGACGGACGGACGGACGGACGGACGGACGGACGGACGGACGGACGGACGGACAGATAGATAGATTTCAGTGGGATATTTATGAGTATTACTAATATTTCTATGATCAGCTTACAGCAAACTGGAATTATCAATATGTGTGGTTACATGGAGTAATAAGGACCAAAATTGCCAGGACACAAACATTGCCCCCAAACGCCCACTCATTTATTAGACCCATTAGACAGCACAACCAATATTTTCAGGCGTATTATGTCAACATAACACCAACAGCAGTATATGACAAGATTATGAGTAGATCCAGATTGTACTGTTATAGCAGTTTCATGCCACTTTAACTGCTGTGGTTCAATCCTATGCAGTTCAGTGCTGGAGATTTGCATTCCCTGAACTACTGCACTAGAACTCTCTAGCAGAGAATTTTGAGTCCTTTAAGCAAGTATAAATCCCAAGATTCCATAGGATAGAGTTAAAGTGACACAAAACTGCTATAAAAAGTGCAGTATGGATACACTCCATATCTGAGGTTCATATGGCAATAGTATACTGAGTTCAACAAATTCCAAAAAAGTGTCTTCTGTTGTAGTCAGTCTGTTGCAAAAATAAATAAATAAATACCCAAGGATATTGTGACACCTTGAACAATAATAAAATTATTCCAGCATAATAACATTTTGAACAAGGTGTTTGGGACCTCCTATGCACATGCATACATAGTCATGCTCATTGGTCAAGTTGTTTCACTATGATATTGTCTCTGAAGTACCAAATATTGCCGGTTTTTTGCTGTGATTTTCACAATTTGTGCAAAATATAACTTTCAGGAAACTCCTAAAACTCCAGAAAGTGCATAAAACTAACATCTTTTCCTTTGTAAAGCTAAGGACACATGCACGCAGTGAGAACAATATGACTGGCCAACTGAACGGAAAAATACAAAAAGCCCATCCAATACTGTTACTATTATTAATGATGATGCAACAGTTAACATACATTTTCTAATACTGTTAAATGTAGAGAAACTACATGTAAAAATGCATCCCCAAAAATATTTTCTGAAACCTACACTGACAACATTTTGTCTCCTGGCACTTCACAATAAGAAAAAATTGAACTCTTCCTGCTGTGTTTTGCAAGGATGGGTGAAGGAAACATCTACAACTTTCCAGTCTATGTACTGATTATCTTTTTTAATTTATTTATTTGGGACATAGGTTCATCATTCATGACAGGCAGTTTTTCATAACAGGCAGGTAGAATGACATTAAACCAGAATGCTAGAACACCTGAATCAGTCCCAGATTTCATCTTGGATGGGCAGGACAGAGGACACTCTGCAATGAAGCATGAACTAGTAATGTTGGTCAAGGGTACTCCGACAGAATTTTCTAGCCTGTGCTGGATTTTTCTGAGTTGAGTGATCTCTTTTGTTTTGAAGTGTCCCCATACAAGAAACTTACCGTCCCTGTTGAGCTGACTGGGTGGGAGGTACCTTGGAATCCTTGCAGCCTGTTGTGCCTCATCGTAAATTGCCTTGAACTCCTCTGGTAGCTCTGCAGTGCTATTCTTCACGTATTTTGTTACCCCAAGCCACATATAGATTTCCAGTTTTGCAAAGATCTCTTCAGTGCGTGAGCCCGGAACCTTTAAGCCGCAAATAGCATTTTCAGTAGTCTGAAGCATGCTGAGAATAAGAACTGTTACTGTACTAAAACCCAGAAATAAATTCTTTGTTCTGCTGCCATGTTCTGCTGCTTTGTTCTGCTGCCATCCCCCTTTAGCTTTAAATATTGATGAATAAAAGATAATGCCTACCCTTAAAAAGACAGTTTGGATCTTAGCACAGTCTTTGCCTTTTTCTTCCTCTACTACTGCATAAAGGATGTTCTGCGCAGGGATCCTTGTGTATGCTACACGCTTGTTGTTGCTAAACATCCATATCAAGACATCAGGGATAGTACATTGGGGCTGAAAGAAAGGGTGAGAGGTGTAAATATTTTGAACTTTCTGCTAGACACTAAGATAACGGAAGTGAAGGAAGACAGGTAGAATTCATGGACCCAAAAGGACAACTGATGATGTAGGAACTATAGTTTATTAGGAAAGACTGGTAGCCATAGTATGCATGCAAATATTTCAACCTTTTGTCATTTCTTGTACTATACAAATATCTTCTGGTTTGTAAAATATCATCTGGAAATTCTCGCATAGCTTGCATGTTTTCCACCACTACCATAGGGCCTAAAGACTTGGTTTTTGTTTTATTTGTGAATGTAAACTGAATGAAATCAGCAGTAGCTCCAGATCTATTACAGCACAGCCTTGGTCATGCCCTCACACTTGTAATCATTTCTTATACCTCTTTAGCCAGGAAGCGCAGCCTTGACAAAATTGTCTTTGTCTCGTTGACTTTTTCTTTGACGTTGGTGCGAGTTAGTCTCCTCCTTATGCGGAGTCCCTGTTTTGCACACAGGATCTGAACATACATAAAAACACATGTGTACATCATCTTCAAACCAGTATTCACATTGAGATAAAACAGAATTCTCATTCTCAAGTTTTAATGAATGTAAAGTCCTTCTTTCTTCCTAACAAAATCCTATTCTCAAAGCTGTGCTATTTCTTAGCCATTGGCAACAGGGATTCCGATTGTTGGCAGTGCTCATGTTTATCAACAGTTGAAAAAATGGCTATCATTTTGGAAATGTTTGGCTCACAATAAATTTGAACTGGGGAATTAGATATATAGGAATTAACTAAGGGAAGATGTAGTTAGAGGAGAACTAAAACACACAGACAACTGGCAGGATGAAAGGCACAGATAACAGGGGCCAAAGGAGGGAGTGAAGGAGGATCGAGAACAGAACCTGGAAGAGATAATCCACCCATATTCAGGAATGGGAGGGAATTTTTCCTCTTGGTCACTTGGAGTTTTTATAGGTCCTTTTAGTTATGGGTAGCAAAACCCTGTATGTTTTCAAGTGGATGCCAGCAACTACTGTGCTAATGTCTGACCACAAATCGTTAGTGGTTCTCTCTCACAGAAGCCTTCTAAGTGTATGAAGTACTAGCTGTAAACTGGAAAAACATTTCCACACAGAAAATTCATTCTGACATGGATAGAGCCCAAGAACAACCTTGCAAAGTCACAGGAATTTGCATAGACCCGGAGCTTGGAAAAGTTACTTCTTTAGACTAAAACTCTCGAACCCACCCGCACACAGCTAGAGAGCTTTTTTTTTTAACCAAGTTCTGCATGGACACAAAAAATTCTGAAAAAGCTGAACTTTAGATTAGCAGTCACTAGATGAAGATTAAGCTGCTTAGTGAAGCACTTTGCATTTAAATTCCCATTTACCCCTGAAAAATGACGCCAAATGTTTCAGCTGTAGGGAACATGGAGTAGAAACTCTGTAACCCTCCAGCTGTTATTAAACTGCAACTCCCAGCAGCCTTAGCTATCAAACTAGTGGTAAAGAATGATGGGAGCTGCAATTCAACAAATCTGGAGGGCTGCACAGTTCCTAGAACAATAACACATGTAACCTGACTTACAATGTTTTGTGGGAGAGATTTCATCCGGCACCGATCAAGATTATTTGGACGGGTCATTGGCTTTTTGTCCGCATTAAGAGAATATTGCCTGCAAATAAAGAGGCTGTGAGCTCTGAGCCTGTGATTGAGGGAACATACTTCACAGGCTAAAAGATGCGTAGCGATCAATGACCCATCATTTTAGAAAAACATTGTGGAAATGTCTCCTCTATTACATCACCAAGGAAGTGGATCATGTGAGCACATCAAACATCTAATTATTAAACATTGGAAAGAAAAGTCATTGTAACAATAGAATTCTGTTCTGCTTTCTGTTTCTGAAGTTACGATCTACTGTAGAGAACACTAGATTTTTTTTAATAGTTGGTCCAGTTTCCCAATACATATGGCCAATACCCTCATAACTGGTTCATTTCCTTTCTGTGCTAAGATAAGACCTCTCACTTAACCCCATGAGTGGAGAACTTGAGCCCCCCCATCAGCCCCAGGCAGCATAACCAATGGTTTGAAGTACGGTAAACTGTAGTACAACAATATTCAGAGAGCCTCACATCCCCTACTCCTTTGCTGCCCCATATCTTGTACTCCTCTGTTTCACACAGTATTATTAATTTGTTACTAGATTTCTAAAATATTCAGTAAAATACAGATTTTTAAAAATGTACTAAGTAGACTGGTGGCTAACAAGTGCAGTAGAACACTCACAAACCCTTCTCATATGTCCTCTTCTCCGTATTGATTTTCATGTAGTTCGGAGTAAAGTCCCTTCCTGGACATGAAGCTTACTTGGTGTGCTCAAACGACTATCTCTTAATAGCTCACAAAAATATCATAAGGATAAAAACGATGAACCACCACCTTGTCTACTGCAATGAGATCCTTAGAGAGGCATGCAAACAGGATGAATAAATAAATGAAATCGCTAGTGGAAGCAAAGAGGTATCAACACTCATATAGAGCGATTAGTGAAAGGAAGCTCTACAGAGCATGCCTGCCCTTTTGTTTCACCTCTCTGTTCTTTCATCTGTGTACTCACACCTTTTTGCTTCCTCCCTGCCTGCAGAGGTCACTTCCCTCTACTTCCAAAAGGTAGTCCCTTTGTCTCCCTTTTTTCTCGAAAAGAGCATCCATGAGGCTTCTGCCTAAGGATGCCTTACAGTCAATCATAAGAGCCAGCTTTTAGGGTCTCTTCTACTGAAATTTAGGTAATCTTCTTTTATCTATCTCTTTTCCTATCCAGGATGGATTTCCTGAAACAATTAATGTAAGTTTTTCCTTTTTGTACCTTACAAGAGCATCCTGAGTATTTTTCTCCTGTTTACTACTGAAAGCTCCATTGCACTGGCTACTCTGCACTCTGCTTGATATAGATACTAAATACTCCTACAACAGCATAATTCTAAAATATTTCTACACGAATAGAGTATACTACACATCTGTTCAGTTCATGCTTTTCATAATGGAATTGCTGTGTGTGCCATGTTACAGAATGAAACCCAGGACTATCTTCCAGCATTGGCATCTGATCTTTTATATATTATTGGGGTGAGAGGTCTTGCTCCTAAGACACCAAAATTCTAGAACAGAGGTAACTTTATGTCACATATGGCTTCTCTCTTATTTTATATTTCCCTTTCCTCTTTTTTCATTTCAAGAAAATAAGTTCTACTGTATTAGACCAAAGTGTACTCCATCAACTCTGTTATTTAAATGATGTCAGAAAGGTGGACAGACAAGTAGATGGATGTGAACATGTCTACATCAGGTAGGGATGGTCTAAATATATTTTTGTTGAAGACTTTTACAGAGCTTCATACTACATTGCTGTCTGCTTATAGTGAATTTTCAGATTCTTTTTTTTTAATTAATACTTTATTAAATTCTTATTTAAAAACATTGACATACTACAACAATACATCACAACAACCACAACGACTTACATATAATATACATATATTATACAATTAAACTATAAACTATATAGTTTATAGTTTAATTTTCAGATTCTATAACTATACAAGGAACTCAGAATACCTGGATCTGGATCCAAGTATGATCTCATCTGAAGCTTTGGTGATGTTGTATTCAAGACTATCCAGTTCAAGACTGTTGCTAATGTGTGTGACTGAAACAGAAGGACCTCAAGAGGCAACATGAGATAATGATATGTTTTAGTGACAGAACAGCAATGACTAACCTGCATCCAGCTACAAATTCCTCCAAAACCTGTCGAAGCCTTTCATCTGCTTTTGATCTTGGTCTCCTCAGGAGCTTCTCTACATCTTCTAATCCACGTTCCTGTTGTGACAAATGGAATGCTGAGATTCCAGATGCCAAAAGCAAGCTGTATTCTGTTGTGTTTTTGAAGTAGTTATTTGTTTGTTAATATATTTAGAAATACCTTTTAGGGTAAACCCCCAAAAGGAAGCTTAACCATAAAGAATAATAAAGATGTCTGCATACTACATTAGATGTTCATACAATTAAAGGTGGAACAATGGAATTTCTGTACTAATCAGTGATTTTTTTTTAAAAAAAAAGCTACATGGAAATTTGTACATAGATATGCATTTAAAATACATTCTTTTGATGGATTTTTTTCTCAAAATTACATTTCTGAATGTACATATTAGTTTGGGAGGTAACAATCAGGTTTGCAGACCTTCGATTTCAATACTATTTTTTAAAAAACCACATTAAAAATAGCTAGCCCCTAATACAGAGCCCGAGTGATATAGTGGTTTGGGTTTTGGACTAGTACTCCAGAAGACAGTTCTGAAGAAGTTCAGATCCCCACTCAGAAACCCACTGGGTAATTTTAGGCAGGTCACACTCTCTCAGCCTAAGAGGAAAGAAATGGCAAACCTCCTCTGAGTAAAGCATGCCAATAAAAATCTAACATCGGGTCACCATAAATTGGAGTTGACTTGAAGACTCTCATAACAAACAATTGTGTAGACCCACTGAATGAAGTCTCATTTTACAAAATACAAATACACATTGTGAACACATCTCTTTACCTATCATCTTAAAGAATGCATTTTTAAACATCTTTGCAAAGAGTTAATTCTTCAAATATGCAGTTCATTCAAACCAAAGTCTGACACAGGTGATAACAATTGAAGCTAAGACACCAAACCTGCATAAAATCAATTGAATTCAGTAAAAAGCTAAGAGAAAACAGGAAAAATAAAGCCTGCCTAAGGACTAAGAAGAAAAAGAGTAGCAGGGCTCGATATGGTCTTTATAGTCAGAGTAATACTTTACCAAACGCTCTGCTATTTTGACAATCCAGTTGGAATTATAGAGCCTCCAGGTGTAGTCTTCCCAGTAGCTCCAGACATAAATACAAGGCTTCTCATGCAGGAGGGGCAGGCAGCTGTAAGAACTAAAAGCAATAGGAAGAGGAGATTTACAACTTATACAAGTAAGTAATAATATATGCAAGAATTATACTAGCACAATACCAAACAGTCCCAAACACCTCCTCTTGTATTACTCCCAACTCCACTTCCTGTAGTTAACTGTAAACATCTCTCACCGAGAAGATATTTTTCCTCTGTAGTATTTTTGGGATGCTATTCCCTGCTTGGCCATGGAAACCCACTGGATGAGCTTGTGTGCATCACACACTCTCAGCCCTAGAAAACCCTGTGATAGGGTTGCCATAACTCTGAAATGCCTTAAAGGCACACAACACCAACAAATCTGTCTTTGCACTTTAAGGGCTAATTTCCACGAATTAAAGCTGTTGAAATTTTATTTCTATCTAAAATTACACACCTAGTATGTCTCCTAGTCATACATTATTTTTCTGTGCAACTTGCTGTACCTAGCTGTACCACTGATATTTCATGTGAGAAGTAGAACTCCCTGTGGTGGCCTCTAATTTTGACACACATTTATAGAGTATTCTTTAAGCACAGGACTTGGTGTTAGACTAAATCAGAGGTGGATGAAGTGCAAGCTCAGGGCTCCTAAATTAGACCCCCTGTGGCCATTTTTTAAAAATTGTTTGCCCAAAATGCCTCCAACTGTTTAGAGGATGGAGCATTTTCCCACATTTTCGGCTATACCTGGACCTATTCAGGTCTAGCAGAGGCCCTGTTTTAATAGAAACAGAATGTGACTAGGAAATGACTTCCGGGTCACTTCCTGTTGTAAAGAAAAAGCCTCTTCTGAGCCCAAAATGGCCTTGGGTGTATGCCAAAAGTATGTAAAAAATTCCACCACACCTCTTAGATGGTATTTGGGTGCATTTGGGGAGAAATTGAAATTTGTTTCTGGAGGAATATGGCAGAGGGTGTGGCCCTCCACAGTCTCCTGGGGAGCCCTTTAGCCTCCAACAGTGGCCCACTCCAGACTAAATGATCCTTCTAAATCTATGCTTCAAATGAATGATATGAGGGAACATATTAAGAGAACGTATTAACAAACATACAGAGCGTGAAGACATTTGTAATTTAAGAATTACAAAGAAGAGTAGTTACCTGTCATATTCAGTTGGTTCAGGTCTTTGGCTCACAGTCATAGATTTATCAAGCAAAGGTGTGCTTGGAGGTATCACTTCAACATCTAGCTCATCATCTGAACTTTGCTCCAGCAAAGGCTGGTTCTCTTCACTTTTTTCTCCTTTCTCACCTTTCTTGGAGACATTGGTCATAACTTCTTCTGCTTTCCCATAGTTCCCTTGAAGATGAGTGTGGTTAGTCATTGTTATTGTACCCATTTAGTATTCACAATTACATGAAAAATCATTATCTGATCACTGTAAGTCTGCCCTACAAAACATCTTTGCAGCATTAACAATTTGTGTATATAATTATCATCTGTGATGTGGACACAGTGGGTTGAGTTCCCCTTTTCAGGAACACCTACATGAGCAATGAAAAAGCTTATACTTTTTCAGCAGCTTGAAGAGAATAATAGTGAAAATGGAAGGAAACAAATATGTTCAGTTAACTTTCTCACTGTGGGCATTTTCTGAAACACCTTGAGATGCTACACCTTAAGCAGTATCTGTAAGAGTGCAACCCCACAAGTCAGCTTCTGCACCACTAACATGAACAATTTCACCATGCCAAAGCTTGTGGAGGGTTCTGGAGAACATACTCTAGGTGGGCAGGTGGATGGGAGACTTGAAATTTGAGGGCTCATGAAAAGCAGATAGAGGAGAGCAGCAGCAGCAGCATCCTTACTTATATCTCCTCTCAGCTGGGATACAATTTGGCAAGTGTATAATACAAACATAAAGGGCACTCTAATTGTATGAAGGAGTAAAGGATGATGGTAAAATGGGTAACAGAAGTGATTAAAGAGTTTTGGTAAAAACACCTTTAAGGTAAAGGGAAGAGAACAAAGCCTGTGATATATTTACCTATTGAGACCTCAAACTTCACAGGCTTGGTGCCTATCGATGGGTCCATCATGGTCACCTCAAAGAAGGAGGCAAAGAGAAGGAATTCTTCTTTCACACCCAGGGCATTCTGAACAAAAAAGAATCACAGGTTCAGCAAGTCTTAGGTTTCATATTGTCCACTCATTTTTTCCCACTCCAAAAAAATGATTCTCAAATTAATCCAAGTTCAAACTGAATTATTAGCTGAACCTTGACTGCAATGTTAGGCTTCATGTACATAGCATTATCATCAGAGGTAAATAACAGCAATACACACAACTGCTTATCAGGAGATCTGAACAGGCCTGCAGCAGGCTTACTTGCAGTCTAAAAGCCCTCTCACAGGACATAGCTATAGTGCTATGATTCCACTTTAGCTGCCTTGGCAACATCCTATGGAATCTTGGAGTTTGAAGGCACTAGAAACTCCCTGGCTGAGAATTCTAGATGCCCCTCCATAGATCACAAATCCTAGGGTTCCATAGGATGCTACCATGGCACTTAAAATGGAATCATAGCACTATGAATGTATAGTATGAAAGGGAGAACATGGAGGTTTGACAAATTAAATGTACTTAATAGAACTTAATAGAACAATACACATCCATGACAAATTCAGATGCCACATAGCAGGGAGACATCTGTGGAATACTTATGTGATTGATTATTTGAATGGTCCCGTCTGGTCTGTGCAATGTAAATGGCATCTTAGGAAAATGGATGAATGCTGAAGAAAAAAACTGACCACTTGATCTAGAGCCCCAACATAGTTCAGAGCAAGCTTGGTACAAAGCTTTGGTATCTGGGATGCTATTTGTAAATCCTGCTTTGTAATATACTCATTTCTGAGTAAGCATAGAGAGGGTTGTGCTATTTAGTTCTGATTAGGCTTATAATCAGGCCATTTCCGCACTAGCTTGTTATAGCGCTATGATTCCACTTTCAACATCCTATGGAATCCTGGGGTTTGCAGTTTAGGGAGGCCCCTCTCGCAACTGGAAACCCCAGGATTCCATAGGATGTTGAAAGTGGAATCATAGCACTATAACAGGCTAGTGCGGAAATGGCTCCCAAATCATTCAACTCTACCTATTGTGCCTTTGCACATTCTGACCTTGCCGTAGGTTCCATCTGAAGATGGCATTGGGCCCCAAAAACTCCATACTAAATTGGTGCTTGGATTGGAAGGATTTCCCACCTCTAGCATAAAAGTGTGTAGCACAAAAGTTTGTACATGGCCATGGATTCTATAGCCTGAGCAGAAAATAAAGAACTGTCTGCTTCTATGGCATAGAAAGAGATGGCCTTAGTTTCCGTTCATGCTAACTCAGTGCACATGCAGCAGAAAGTTACAAATGGTTAGAAACAGATCCGTACAAATAGACAGAACTATTGTACAATAATATTCTTGTTTCTACTGGTTTAGTTTATACCTATTTTATTTTCAAAAGGCTTCAAGTCCACAGTCTATTGTATTTACATCTTTCGGGCAATATTATTACATCCTTAGATGGGCCAGAAAGAGAAGGAACTACTGCATGGGTGTCATGCTTTATTAATTTCATATATTTCATTTTCAGAAAGATAAGGAGGTCAAGAACTCATTGTACAATCATGTTGACTTGCCACCACCATCCCCACCTAATTAATATTTCTATTAGATTACCATGTTTCCACACAATACACCCCCACTCTGTGAGATGTGCTATTTTTATAATTGGACATATTTTATGGCTGGAATACATAGAATCATAGAATCATAGAAATGTAGAGTTGGAAGAGACCACACGGGCCATCCAGTCCAACCCCCTGCCATGCAGGAACACCCTCAAAGCATTCCCGACAGATGGCCATCCAGCCTCTGCTTAAAAACCTCCAAGGAAGGAGACTCCGCTACGCTCTGAGGCAGCATATTCCACTGCTGGACAGCCCTGACTGTCAGGAAGTTCTTCCTGAGGTTCAGGTGGAATCTCCTTTCCTGCAGCTTGAATCCATTGCTCCTTGTCCTGGTCTCTGGAGCAGGTCTCCCTCCTCTACATGGCATCCCTTCAAATATTTAAACATTGCTATCATGTCCCCTCTTAACCTTCTCTTCTGCAGAGTGAACACACCCAGCTCTCTAAGTCTATCCTCATAGGGCATGGCTTCCAGGCCCCTCACCATTTTGGTCGCCCTCCTCTGGACCTGCTCCAGCTTGACCATGTCCTTCTTGAACTGGGGTGCCCAGAACTGGACACAGTATTTAAGATGAGGTCTAACCAAAGCAGAGTAGAGTGGTACCAGTACCTCCCTTGATCTAGACACCATACTCCTATTGATGCAGCCGAGAATTGCATTGGCTTTCTTGGCTGCCGCATCACACTGCTGACTCATGTTCAGCTTGTGGTCTATTAGGACTCCTAGATCCCTTTCACACGTACTGCCATCCAGCCACGTGTCCCCCATCCTATATTTCTGCATTCCATTTTTTCTACCTAAGTGTAGGACCTTACACTTCTCTCTGTTGAATTTCATTTTGTTAGCCTTGGCCCAGCTCTCCAATTTGACCAGGTCATTTTGAATTTTGATCCTGTCTTCTGGCGTATTAGCAACCCCTCCCAATTTGGTGTCATCTGCAAATTTGATCAGCATGCCCTCTATTCCTTCATCCAAGTCATTGATGAAAATATTGAACAGCACTGGGCCCAGGACAGAACCCTGTGGCACCCTGCTAGTCACTTCTCTCCAGGATGAAAAGCAGCCATTGGTGAGCACCCTTTGGGAACGGTCAGTCAACCAGTTACAGATCCACCTGACAGTAGCTCTGTCCAGCCCACATTTTACTAGCTTCTTTGCAAGAATGTCATGGGGAACTTTGTCAAAGGCCTTACTGAAATCGAGATATGCTACATCCACAGCATTCCCTTCATCTATCAAGCTAGTAACTCTATCATAGAAAGAGATAAGATTAGTCTGGCATGACTTATTTTTGAGAAATCCATGTTGACTTCTCATGAGTACTGCGTTGCTTTCTAAGTGATTAGAAACTGACTTCTTAATGATCTGCTCCAGGATCTTTCCGGGTACTGACGTCAGGCTGACTGGGCGATAATGATTTGGATCCTCTTTTTTTCCCTTCTTGAAGATGGGGACAACATTTGCCCTCTTCCAGTCTGCTGGAACTTCTCCTGTCCTCCAAGATTTCTCAAAGATTATAGCAAGCGGTTCCGAAATGACCTCTGCCAGTTCTTTTAATATCCTAGGATGCAATTCATCTGGCCCTGGAGACTTGAATTCATCCAGTGTGGCCAGGTATTCCTGTACCACCTCTCTACCTATTATGTGCCGCATTTCCCCTGCTTCCTCACCTGCTCCCCAACCGCCAGGTTGAGCGCTTGTATCCTTCTGGGAAAAAACTGAGGCAAAGAAGGTGTTAAGTAGTTCTGCCTTTTCTCTTCCCCCTGTTAGTAATTCGCCATCTTCTCTGTGCAGCGACCCTATCGCCTCTTTCTTTTTCCTTTTGCTGCGGACATATTTAAAAAAGCCCTTTTTATTGTTTTTAATGTCTCTGGCCAGCCTAAGTTCGTTCTGTGCTTTAGCCTTTCTGACCTTCTCCCTACATCTCCTGGCTACTTGCTTAAATTCTTCTTTGGTGGTTCCCCCCCTCTTCCATTTCCTGTACACGTTTCTCTTAACGCTTAGCTCAGCTGAGAGTTCTTTAGTCAACCATTCTGGTTTCCTCAGATGCCTTCCATTTTTCTTCCTTATTGGCACAGTTTTAGACTGCGCCTTCGGTATCTCCCTTTTAAGGAACTCCCATGCCTCCTGAACTCCTTTCCCTTTCACTATTCTTGACCACGGAATTTCAGCCAGCAGCTCCTTAAGTTTACAGAAGTTCGCTTTTTTAAAATCTAAGACGAGTGTCTGCCTACACTTATCTTCTCCTTCCCACTGAATGCCAAATTCCAATAGGGCATGGTCACTCCCCCCTAAAGATCCAACCACTTCTACCTCATTGACAAGGTCATCCCTATTGGTCAGGATCAGATCTAGAATATTTGATCCCCTTGTCGCCTCTTCCACCTTCTGGACCATGAAATTGTCTGCAAGACAAGCAAGAAACTTGCTGGACCTTGCTGTCTTGGCAGAGTTTGACTGCCAACATATATCTGGGTAATTGAAATCTCCTATTATTACTGTATCTCTCCTTTTTGAATGTGCGGTCATTTGGTTGAGGAAGACATCATCAAGGTCCTCAGTCTGGGTTGGAGGTCTGTAGTAATCCCCCACCAGAATATCCCTATTGTTTCTCGCTCCCTTAATTCTTACCCAGATGCCCTTGACCTGGCTTTCTGGGTTTAAGTCATGGATCTCTTCACAGGTGAAAACATCCTTGACATACAAGGCTACTCCTCCTCGTTTCTTGTTTGGTCTATTTCTACAAAATAGGCTATACCCCTCTATTCCTACATTCCAATCCTGAGACTCATCCCACCAGGTCTCAGTGATGCCTATCAAATCGTATTTATTTTGTTGTACTAGGAGTTCAAGTTCATCTTGCTTGTTTCCCATACTCTGTGCGTTAGTGTAGAGACACTTAAATCCCTGGGCCCTTCCTGCAAGTCCTGTACTATAGTTTCTACTCCTCCCACCATTGGACGCTTGTACTACTTGGTCAATATCATTTGGGCCTTTTCCCCCTGCACTCGCTGAGTCTTTGCCCTGAATAATATTGTCTCCCTCCCCAGCAGAATTTAGTTTAAAGACCTCTTAATCCTCCGTGCAAGACTGTTTGCAAAAACATTCCTGCCAAGTTTCGTGAGGTGCAGCCCATCCCTTGCCAGAAGCCCACATTCATGGAAATTCAGGCCGTGTTCCAAAAACCCAAACCGTTGCCGGTGGCACCATGTGCGGAGCCAGTTGTTGACCTCTGCTATTGCCCTTTCCCTACGTGCACCATATCCTTGAACAGGGAGGAGAGATGAAATGACCACCTGCACACCAAGGTCCTTAAGCTTTGTCCCCATAAGCTCATAGTCCTTTGCAATGTGGTAAAAGCTGCGCCTCGCAGTGTCATTGGTTCCGACATGAACCACAATGAGGGGCTTATGGTCAGTGGGCTTGACCAGCCTGGTTAGCCTCTCCGTTATGTGGTTGATCTTGGCCCCAGGAAGACAGCAGACTTCTCGATTGAACTTGTCGAACATTAAACATGCTTGAAAGTGTGCTGGGTATAAGCATATGCCAAGTCAGGATGACCTCAGACATGATTAGGTCATAAGTTCAGAGAGGATTTGGCGGGAAAACCCAACGCTGATGGGCTTGGGATAATCTTTCAAAAACTGTAAGTTGCGAGCACTTCTGAAAGCAATAGCAAGAAAACTGCCCACGTGAAGCAATCAGAAACCTTTCTGTAAGCATATTCTCATATCCATAGAGACCTTCCCTATTCACCTTACCAGGCCAAATATTAACATTATCAGAACTCCTGTCAATATTTTGTCACCTAAAGTTAAGACAATCAGCCCATTCCGGACTCCTTTGTCAATCCCATAAGAAAGCCATTATCTCTTTGTCCACACACCCTCCTTCAGGGCAGGGAATAAGGTACAAATATGCTAGCTTCAACCGCTGCAACTTGTAGTATTTGAATGTAATATGTGGTACCTAGACCTCTGTTTGTTCTTGCTACCCTCAGATAGCTGTCTGAGCCACTCCACTTTGATCTTCTGCTTCAAGACTGGTAACTATCATCCTTCCCACCCAATCTCTCTCTTTTCAGCCTTTCTTGCCTCACTTTCCAATAGCCTGGTATGGTTCTTGAGAGTCTCTGATTTCTTGCGTGTTTGCTAATTCCCAATAAAATACTCTGTTTAACTTTCAACTGGAGTCCTCTCTATAGTTAGTACTGGTATACACAGTTGAAAAGATCCTGCAGTTACCCTTCTCTTGCAGGCCTCCTTTGAACTATAATTCCCCCTATGTCTAAGGAGACTCTGGCATTGTGGGTGAGCTCCAAAGTCCCCCACCTTTTAAGGTAACAACCAGATTAATTAAGCCTAGCCAACTATTAACACTTCCTTCTGATCCAGATCAAGAACTCATTGTACAATCATGTTGACTAGCCACCGCCATCCTCACCTATTTAATATTTCTATTTCTGTGCAGTCTCTCTTTCTTTTGATGTTGCAGCTCACTGCAACAGCTCCATCACCACACACATTCATCATCCTGTACAGCCAGTGGCACAGCACCGCAGACTGGCCCCATGAAATGTCACTGTTTTCTCTTCCTGTTTGCTAAGCTCCAAAAACTGAAGCAGTTAGCTCCATGCTCAACCAAGTTGATTATTAATTTCCTCTTAGTAGAAGCCCTATCTCCTTAGACCAGAGCTTTCCAAACTGTGTGTCACGACACGTTAGTGTGTCACCTGCAGTGTGTAGGTGTGTTGCATGAATGTAATGGGTGAAGGGGCTGCCTCTCTTGCTGCCCCAGTCCAAGAAAGATCCCAGCAAGGGCAGCAGTGGTGGAGGGGCTGCCTTACTCCCCCACTGCTGCCCCAGACCAAGAAAGACCCTGGCAAGGGTGATGGGCCCGGCTCGTGTGGAGGGGCTGCCTCCACTTACTGAATTACCTACTGAATTACTGTGTCACAAAATGATGCATGTCTAATATGTGTGTCACCAGCATAAAAAGTTTGGAAAGCTCTGCCTTAGACCATGTGTTCAGAGAGGGCACATAAAACACACAAGCAAGCCTCCAAATGTTTTGGTCAAAACATCAACCATGATTCCAAAAACACAACCTCACCTTCTTCTATTCTTCTATCATTCCAGCTCTGTCAATTAACACATTCTGGCTGATCTGCAAAAAATGCACATGTGCATCCTACTTAGCATCTGCCACTTGAGTATCTGTCCCTAGCAGCTGCTCCCAGCACTTGCCACTGCCTCATTTTGCCAAACGGTGGGGCCAGCCCTGCTCCCCATTCACTGTAATATCATAAGTAACTAAAGACAATACTCACTTCTGGAAGGGGATGAAGCTCTTCTACCTCCACAGTCACCTCATTTGGCTGCTCAGTCTCCTCTAAGACACCAGCTTCAGCTTCACGTGCCCGCTGCTCTTTGACAGAGGCTTTGGCTTTCTCCTTTGCCTTTTTACTCTTCTTTTTTAGCTTGAGCTTGCTTAGGGCCCCTTTGAGAGCTTCCACAGGTTTTTTTTCTGCTGTGTGGATGGTGCTGAAAATCTCTACAGTAATAGCCATGAGAAGGCGCCCCCGATAGAATATGCCTTCACCTAGGCCTTCATTGAGATCTTTGTGAACATCTCTCAAGGCTGAATTCTGGGGTGAGCCATACAGATTTACCCAGCTTGGTCCAAAGGTGGGATTAAAACCTGTGGGAAAATACAAATCTCTAAATCTATGGGCATTCCATCCAGACTTACACTATGATTAATAATCATTTAGGAAATTAGTACTGTACTTTTCTTTCTGATAAAAAAAAGTCAATGAGTCCAGTCCTAACTGGGAGTGAAAAGGCTGTGTAGAATCAAAATCCAACCTAATAGTGTTCAAAATTACTTAGGACTACCCTCACCCTGACCTTACTTTGTCCCACCATTGTGGCTGTGTCCTTGAGCTTGAGGAGATTTAGATCTGGCATAAATCTGTTTCTCCCTCACCACACCCCCTTTGCCCATTTTTATGGCTCTACTGGCAGAAATCATAGCCTGCAAAGCAATTGTGGCAGTTGGTGCCTCTGTCATCAGACCTCTAAAATCAGCTGGCAAAAGAGGGTCCTGCTGGCAAGAGAGCATTTCTGCTGACAGGAAAAGGCTCCTGTCTCATCTTAAACCCCTACACCTGGTGAACATTTGAGATAAGATTGCATTGAAATTGGTTTACAAAATAGAAATTGCTTAAAAACGTTAACCATCAAAACACATTCACAACAAGCTAAATTTTCAGTAAGCACAACTCCTCACACACAAAACCTTTGTCAACAAATAAAATTAAGGAATAGCAGAGTCACATGTTGCTTTCAAAAGAAATGTCTTCACGTGCCAACAGATAACATAGAGGAAGCTGACCTACTGTCTTAAGAAAATGAGTTCTATGTATGAGATGTTAACATCAAGAAAGTCCTCTTGTCAACATCTATGCATCTGGAGGCCGTTGCATTGTACAATAAAGGTGTGGCATTGGACAAGCTCACAATAGTTCATGTTATGCATCTTCAAGTCAACTCCAATTCGTGGCAACACTATCCTAGGGTTTTCTTGGCAAGATTTATTCAGAGGAGATTTGCAATTGCCTTCTTCTTAGGGTAAGAGAGTGTGACTTATCCAAGGTCACCAAGTAGGCTTCCATAGTTGAATGGGAATTCAGCCAGGGTTTCCCAGAGCCTTAGTCCAGCACTCAAACCACTACATCATGCTGGTTCCATTACACAGTAGAGAGGATGATTATTCAAGTAACCTAGTCACAAACCATTCAGGGTTTTAAAGGTGATCACTGGCATTCAGAAACAACCAGCAGCCAATGCAGCTGAAACAATAAAGAGGATCAATGTACACAGAACTGTGCCCTAGTCAAAAGTCCACCCTCAGCTGGCCAAAACAACTTCTCGCCACAGCTGACACATGAGTCTCTAATACAAGGTGGAAATATTTGTTACCTTCTAATGTTTTTGGACTGTAGGTCCTTACAGTCCCGGTATGCAGTCCAACAACCACATGATTCCAAGTCCTAATCAAACTAAGGGCCTTTCTCCCCTACACTGTTATAGTGCTATTATTCCACTTTCAACATCCTATGGAATCCTGGGGCTTGCACTTTAGGTAGGGGCATTCAGAATGCTCAGCTGGAGAGCTCTTTGGCCTCAGTAAACTACAAATCCTGGAATTCCACAGAAAGTTGAAAGTGGAAGAATAGCACTATAACAGTGTAGTGCAGAAAGGCCCAAAGTTCACTCCAAAAGAACTTCCAGCTAATAAATATAATCTTTTAAGACCGGGAAAGGGAATAAGTACCCCTCCACAGGTTACTTGGTTACAACTCCCATAATCTCTCACCATTCACTAGACAGGCTAGGGTGAATGGGAACTGCAGTTCTACATCCCTGTTTTAAGGAGAGTACAGCTCCATCCAGCATGGGCTGGCATCTCGTCCATAGACTGGTAGGATTTCTAACAAAAGGCTCCTCTGTTTTGTCTAGATAGTTCTAGAATAACTTTCAGAGTGGTTTTCTGTCAGTATATACAGTGGTGCCTTCCACAGAGAGATGTATATATACACAGTCAGTCAACTGAAGCATCTTGAGATGCATTTCTTTATATTTATTTATTACAATAGTTGATATGTTAATCTTCAAATAAATTTTAAGGGCGGATTGTGATATTAAATTATGATAGAATAAAATTATTTTAAAATAGAAGAAATATGTGAAGAATCACCATCATTCATACAATCCTGCCTGTAGTCAGGTCTACATCAGGAATTCTTCTCAAGTATCTACCATTAAGATGTGTTAAGTCTAGTGTGTGCAGTATGCAGGTTTGAGAGTTGAACTATGACTCTCAAGACCAGGGTCTGAGAGTCCCCCACTTGGCCATGGAAACCCACTGGGTAACCTTGGGCAAGTCATACTCTCTCAGCCTCAGAGGAAGGTAAAGGCAAACCCTATCTGAAAAAATTCTTGCAAAAAAAAAAAAGTGGTAAGAGTTGCCGTAAGTCAGAAATGACTTGAGAAAACACAACAACAAGAGTAGTATGTAAAAGAGTGTGGGTGTTCTTAGCATTGACTCAAATACTGACATACTTCCAGACCATTAGTACAGGTATTTAGACAAACAGTTAAAAAAAACTTTCTGTTTAAAGTTACCTTCAGTGTGCATCTGCCTTGTTTAGGAAAAGCAGATTTATTAGACCTTAGAAATGTTATTCTCTTGAATTATACCTCCCAGAATCCTGCAGCTAGTATGGCAATTATGGAGCTAGTTTGGGAAGTTTAAATTCAAAAAAGAGTAACCTCTTAGCCTTGCTACTGTGGATGTGAAGTATCTGTTATTTGACTGCATCCTTGTTTGTATCCTTCTTTGTAAGGATGCAGCCCTTAAAAACAAAGGAAGGAAAGAAAACATAAATCAGCAATGAGTGAGAGACATCCAAGCATGTATCAAGATTTTTTGAGAGCCTCACCATTTCCCCCAGGGTCAGATATTTGCTGCAGATCAATGAAGTGTGTGGCAAGTGCAACATCTCCAATGTTTGCATCATCCAACATTTGGACTTTTATTTTTCTGACAAGAGGAGGAAACATTTCAATGAAGCAGATTTGTTCATTCCATACTGGCTCTGTGGTGCTACTTTCAACAGAAGTTTCTCCCTAAACCAAAGGGAAAGAAAGAATACCCAACACAAGGAAAAACAGTCACAGATCCAGATTTGAATCCAAGCAGCAGAAGTTTGAGAGTTCACAAGAGCAGGATTCTCTCAACTGCACATTAGCAAGATCCTGATGTTATAATTCTCTGGAATGATCACATTCTTCTTCACCTTAATTTGAAGATTTCCATGGGATAATATTCTTGCCAACAGAGATATTTATACTCAACTTCTATTAGTATTGCCATTGCCATAGCTCAGATTAAGGCTATTTTGTTTTTGTTTGTTTTTTTGGACTACAATTCCTAGAATTCTCATGGGAGTATTGGCAATAGTATCACTCTTACTACTGGAATTATTAACATAGAAAGTAGACAATTAGAAAAGGAATGTTACAGAGGTTTATGAATTAAGAATTCATCCCTTCTCATACTTTTGTTGCAACTACTGAACTCAATTTGATATTAGTACAGGACAAACAAAAGTAGGTCCTTCTCACGACACAGCCATTTCCTTACTAAATTCAACAGCACAAAAAACAATATAAGAAGAAGATGGACCACATCAAAGGCTTATTTAGTATTTTGCTTCTCACAGTGATCAATCATCTGCTTGCCCAACTACCTTATAAAAACAATAGTTCACGTTTGATAGATTGAGCAGTTGTGAGTTATGGAAACAAGCACCTCATAGAAAACAATTGCCAAAGCTTATGCTTACCTGCTGTCCAGAAAAGGAAACTTGCACATATGGATCGATGAAAACTTTCTTCTCCCCAACAATCTTTGAAAAACCACCCATGATTCCTGCACTCATGCTGGGCAAACCTTCTGCTTTGTAAATCTTGATGCAAAATTTGGCCCATGGCCTCTCAGCTGGGACTCTTTTTGGCAGAAGCAAGTTCCTAAAAGAATAACATTTGACTGCTAAACAGTGGTCACACCTCAAAGAAAGGCAAGGTCAAGTTTGGTTTGGCTGCAGAAGCCTGCACACCCTAATTTTTATTGTTTCTAACAACCCTACTGGGCTTTAACATAGCCATGGACATGGGGAGAAGTTTTGATGCTGCCCAAAGAGCTTAAAGCCAAGGCAGGAGCAGGCAGTGGCAGTGCTTACCTTAGCCTTAATATGTGTCACTCAACTGGCTCTAGCTGTCTATGCTGGAGAGAGAAAACCAGAAACCCAGAAGAATGAATGCTGCTAAAGAAGAATGTGGTGCTGGAGAAGAGTTCTGCAGATACCTGGACTGCCAAATGGGTCTTCGAGCAAATCAAGCCTGAACTCTCCCTAGAAGCCAAACTTAACTAAAAGCCTTTCTGCACTACACTGTTATACCACTATTATTCTACTTTCAACATCCTACGGAATCCTGAAGTTTGCAGTTTAGGGAGGGGCCTTTAGAATTCTCAGCCAGAGAGCTCTTTGGCCTCAGTAAACTACAAACCTCAGAATTCCACAGGATGCTGAAAGAGGAATAATAGCACTGTAACAGTGTAGTGCAGAAAAGCTCTGAGACGGTCATGTTTTGGACATATCATGAGAAGACATGACTTGGCAGAAAAGACAATGACGCTTAGTAAAGTAGAAGACAGAAGGAAAAGAAGACTGCATTAAAAGCGAATAGACTCGATCAAGGAAGCCGGGGCCCTGAGTATGCAAAACCTGAGCAGGGCTGTTGATGACGGGGTGACTTAAGAGATATAGTAATAATAATAATAAATAAAATGTATTTCTATCCCGCCTCTCCACAAGGATCGAGGCGGCAAACAACATAAAATACATTAAATACATTAAAAGAGATTAAAAACATACCCAATCCTCACCATCCACCAACCCACCTAAACCAACCCCTTAAAACACACAACAATTAACAAGCAGTTGACTATTAACAAAACATATCTCATTCATAGGGTGGCCAAAAGCTGATGTCAGCTTGACAGCAGTTAACAACCACAAAGAAGAAAGGCACAGGGAGAAGCAAATGGTAGAGACAGAGTCTTGGAAGGAGAACATTTGATGCAAACATAATACAGCTCATTCTCTTAACGATGGTTAGGAGACTAGAAGCAGGTTGGGTGCCGCCAATAGGCAGAGCAAGGCAATTGACTGCTGCGAGGCAGCAGGTAGGTCTAAGGGAGAGATGTTTGTGCATGCTGCTTCCATGCATCCCCACAACTCTCTTGTAAATGTGGTGGATATTACTCTCCTATCACTGCTTCTGAATTAAGTTTCAAAGGGCAGTCAAGTTGGCTTCTGTATGTGGAAATCATCTAATTTTTTTGCCTCAGGAAGCTAAATATCTTGGGCCAACTCTGATTAGGAGCCCCACCCTTTTTTTTCTTCTGTCACACAGATATACAGTATATTTCTCCCGCTGTCAGTTTTGGATCTAGAGTTACTTTTACATCTACAGTAGAATTTCCATTAATACAAATCACAGTTGGTAAACACTTCTAACCAGGGTTGTAAACTGACATTTGTTCTTGTTAACTGTGGTTAGCAAAGGGACTAGCATAAGTGTAGCACTAACCATAGTTAGCTGCAAACCTAAAAATGAGGAAAGAGGTTCCCACAAAAGAGGAGGAGGGAAGTTAGAAGTCTGAACAGTGATTATGCATCAGTTTAAAACACAAAGGAAGGAAGGTCAGTTTTAAGGGACCACAGATAAACCACTGCTGGTCTAGGAAATGCTTCAGAGAAAAAAAAATGCAAATACAATAATAAAGGAGCCAAAATTACTGCCGGAGACTCTTTAATAGTGACAAGGTTGATAAATAACCTTTTCTAGAGAGATTTGAGGCTAATTGCTTTTGACAGTTGCATCTTCCTTAAATCTTCATATGAGGGGTTATAGGCCATTTCTGCACTATGCTCGTATAGCGTGATTATTCCACTTTCAACATTCTATGGAATCCTGGGGTTTGCAGTTGTGGGGGGCAGCCAACGCCTTCCTAAACTGCAAACCCCAAGATTCCATAGGATGTTGAAAATGGAATAATCGTGCTACAAGAGTATAGTGCAGAAACGGCCATAATTTCCACCACCCCTTCGACCAGTTGGAAGGGGCAATGAAAGGAAACAAAGAGTATAAACAGCAACTTCCAAGTGAAACACATGGAAGAAGAGAACTCTGAAGCTATGAAGGGATGGGCAGTAACTTTGACTATCCATTCGGGGTTTTTAACCTGTGCCTCCATCCTCACTTTAATTATAGATTTACATTCAACTTCAGTATAAACAAGAAATTTTCCAAAATATTGATAAGCTTCCAGTGGTGACTATCAAAGAAAACCAGGTCCAAGTAAGCACTGCAATCTGGAACTTAGCAGCACTTAGAGAGCACAGAGAGGATACCAGCATTTTGCAATCTCTTATCCTTACTCCTATGGGAGAACACAATACATATTCTTTTGCACCATAGGCTTACTTTTCAATGTCTTCATTCTGGTTGCCAGGAGTAGTGGGAAGGGAAGCCATCGAATCCCCTTGTGCAATGACAGAAATGTTGCACTTCACAAAGCCCTTAATTCCCGCTCTGGTGTCCTTCGGGTCATTAATCACAGCCCATTTCTGGTAGAATCGGTGATCTAAAGACATAAAGACAGGATAGTTGATTCACAATTCTCATGGATCTCATTCACATGATGGCAATTATGAACTCCTAGAATTTGAAAGTACACTATTGCCTTGAAAAGGGAGTCATGGGAAAATCAACAGAATTGCATTATCCTCATGGCATAGCAGAACATAGCAAATATTTAGCAAGCATATATCAGTATCATTTCCCAGAAATCAACAGAGCTATGCAGAGTGACAGTAGCTACAGTATGGCTACAGTGAATACTAATGTTTACTGAAGGTTTTCCACATACATGGTAGGAATCCCACTACCATACATATTTCATTTGGCTGGCAAAGTGAGACAGCTGCCTCAGGCAAGTAAATCTGAGTGTCATGAAAAAGCAACACATAGAGTTATATAATTTATTAGTGATGTGATTGTGGTTGTTCTTCTACTCCCTGAAAGGTACTGGTAAGACTTTCTGCCTCAAGTGTCAAATTAATTTGATTGGCTTGAGGTACCATGCAATGTGCACCTAGCGAAGAGTGGCATTTGCTGCTTTGTCTCAGACAGCAATGTCTTGGGACAACCATTAAAACAGAGATCAACTGGGGTGGGGGGAGAGTTAGTGAAAGGAAATGGTAAGGGAATTTTGATAAAGTGTGACAAAGTATGAAATACTATGGTAATGAGGATGTTAAATGTTGCAGGGTATGGACTGATCTTTGGTTAAAGGTCCAATTATTATATTTATATCTATGCTAAGATTTTTCATATTTTGCTACTGTTATTTTGTCATTTACATATTTTGCTAATTTGCTAATATTACATTACTATTTGATAACCCTGTAATATCCCATTCCTTTCATTTGAATATTTTGTTGTTGTTGTGTTTTGTACAATTCTGTTTTGTTTTTAAAACTAATAAAATTTTAAAAATTAAAAAAAAACAAAATAAAAATAAAACAGAGATCAAACTCTGCACCAAAGCAATTAGCCAGAGAGGATTAAATTTGTCTCAGTTTCAAAAGTTTTGTCAAAAGATTTGTATAAGAAGAATGGGCACTTGTGGGAAATCTTTTCTAAATCTTCCCATTCATTATTTTACTACAAGTTATGCTGATCGTGAAAGAAAGAATAAGAAAGAGGTGCAGCAACTTCATTTCACCAGCCTCAGGACCGTATACAGAGATATCACAGGGCGTAGATTGAAAGCAAACAGTGCTCATGAGAAAGGAATCAATGGCAGCAGCATCTTGCAAGTACTATACCTGGCTGGTTGTATACAGTCTCCAGATCAATCTTGAATATCCCTATGAGTGTACCTAGAAATGGGATTTTCTTTGAATGAAAGACCTGCAAAATAATACAAATCACATCCTCAATATTATGGAATGAAACAACAGTCAAAAGTCAATGTGCAAAATCTAATTATTGCCACAAAAATGGTAATATTCAAGTATTGGCACAGATGGTAGGGAGCAGACTAATTTAAGAAGAGATGCAAATGGTGAGAAATGATGCAGTTAATAATACCATATTAAAGATGAGGGGTTATGTTTGCTACTGGATTCTGGGTCTACGAGTAGAGAAATGTTCAAGGATCTTGTTCTTGACAACAATGAAAATTCGGGATTGCTTTTCAAAGTACACGTTTAATCAACTGATTTTGCAATTTGTGATGACAGGATTCTAGGTATAACTGAAGTATTTTTAGCAAAATAGTAAATAAGATGGCAAGTTCTATGAAGGTAATGTCTCTTTCAGCATTCAAGATGACATATTCATATAGATGACCAAACTGCCTTTAAGGAGAACCCTGGGATGTGTCGAACAACCAGCTCGCCTTTTTTTTTTTTTTTTACTAAAGGTACTTTTGTTGCCTGCATCATCCTGGCAGCCTCTTGGTTTTTTATCAAGCAAAGTTACATGGTAAAACATGGTTAAGTTATCATCAATAGTGGCTCCTGGTACTGACCTGGGGCAAAGAACAGCTGCAATGTTAACAGATTAAATTAGAACCCTGTCTCAAAAATACCTTGAATTTTCCCTCACAAAACCAATCTGGGTTATAGGTGCCAGCCACAGTATCATTGAGAGCCAAGTTAATTTCTCTTTACTTTCAAATTCCTCCTCAGAACACACCTTTCTCATGGCACATTTCCTTAAAACTGTAATTCTTATTGTCTGGGGTAACAAGGTTTCCTATTCACTCATATTCATCCCTTGATAGCTAAATCATGCTTTAGTCCCATTAAATCATTAAATCATGCTTTAGTCCCATTACAACTGAGAGTGGTTTTGGAAATGAATGGGACTAAAATTAATCTTGACTTACATGTTATTGCATTGGTTTAAGCATGATTGACTTTTTCTGTCTCCTCCTCCTTTTCTCTCTCTTTCTCTCTCTCTGTTTTGTTCCTCCTACATGCTCCTTGCAGGAAGGGATTTGCAACTTTTTTCTTAGAAAATTTGGTAATTCGCATCAATAAGGCACTCTATAACAACATTATCTGTATAACTAAATGCCTACACTGTACAGCCTGTGACATGTATAACAACAATGCCTCTGTTGATCAAACCGTGATTTTAATGAAAATCTCTCCACCACACACACACACACACACACACACACACACACACACAGGTCCTTATCATAGCACATTGTTATGCAATCATAGCAATGGTTTGGTCCCACTTTTGTCTCAGTCTTACCACATGATGTCATGGTTCTCCCAGTGCTGCTGTGCTGTACAGTCACTGGGAATGAGGTTTTTTTCATACTGAAAATAATCCATTAATGACCCCTTTCCCACTGAGTCAGTAGCCAGTTTGAGTGTGGATGTCTCATTCCACTTCACCGTGAGAACAATTGATTAGTAGGTGCGGCGTGGGTGAGGTCTGGTTGTCCCTTCTTTGGGGATTTTCAAGGAAATCTTCAGCAGAGAAACCTCAGGCTTCCAGTACTTGGGCGGGGAGGACAAGACTTCCCAAGAGAATGTCTGTATTTTCTATAATCTGTGCTCTTGAAACCCTTTTCAGATTTTTTTCTGTTTTTTTTATATAAATGGTGTACAGTAATGCTGCCATCCTGACTTTTTAACCACTGGAAATCACCAAGTGTTACTTTTTAAAAATTATTTTTAATTATTTTAAGGTAATAGTGCAATAGCATCATGACTTCATGACATTATGATGAAAAAGCATTATTATTATGACCTAACGAGTACAAACAAAGTGACTTTTGAATAGGACAATTTGAAATGACTGACTAACATGAAAAGCACTTTTGCTTTTCACAGGAGAAAGATATCAAAAATAGTGGATGATGATGTGGTCCTGTTTGTCTTCCTGTCCACCTCATACAAGGTAAGATTTGGGCAAGGATGGGGACACTGTAATGATGGCATGTTGTAAAAGTATTATTATGGCTTAACAAGTAAAGCAGTTTTGAACAGAACAACCTGAAACAAGGGACAAATGTGATACACTATTGTTTTTCAAGGGAGAGACACATCAAAAATGTGGGGAGGGTGGTATAGTCTTTTTCTCTTCTTGTGCTGCCTCTCACAATTAGAGATTTGGGAAGTGATGGGTGTGCCGTAATGACATCATGCCGTAATGCTGTTATTATGGCTATATATGTTTTAAACCAATCACAAAGCATAAGGCAGGACGAATGGGGGGGGGTGACAATGGTATTAGTGTAGACGAAAAAAATGTGCCAATCACACTATTACAGCACAGATGTGGCAAGGGTGTGACACACGGTGTCAGCTAGCGTTGCACGTGCAGCTGAAGCAGTTTCCAAACAGTTTAACCCAGCATAATAGCATGGTGTGATGAGGACCATATGTGGTTGCACTACTAAACAAAAGAAAAAGCAGAGACGGCTGCAGCCTGTGTATTATTTATCATACCCAATTTGTCTCAAAGTGTCAAAATTCACAAGGAAGAGGATAGGGAAAAATACATGGAGAAAAAATGGGTCTGATGGTAGTTGAAAACGGTCGAAAGAATTATTAATAAGGAATGATTCTTAACACCACCGTAGCCATGCTCTTGTCAGCCTTCCCCCACCCTAAAAGAGAAAATTATACTGGCTGATATACTTACGGAAATCTCTATGAGTCTATGGAATAAAATATCTCTTGGTTCATGGAATTCAAATGTAAAATACTGGAAGAGAAGAGGAAGAAGTTGAAGTTCTCTGTTCTTAGAGTGCTACCACATTCCAAGGGCCATCACTATAGCATGTGCATGATCAAATGTTCCCGCCCAGAATTTGCAAATGTTACCTTTTGGACTACAACTCACAGAATCCCCAAGTACAGCCAGTGGCCATGCAAGCTGGAGAATTCTGAAAATTTCAGTCTCCAAGAGTATTTCTTTAAGCTGTGCTCCTAGCCTAGCCATGCTGATAGAGCATTTTCTCAGTGCATGTACATGGAACAGTCACTGAAATGTGAAGTTGAGTTACATATGGTTTCCACACTAATGCAACATACAGGCATTGCCCACTTTTCAATAGTCTGCTTTTCAACCATCTGTTCTTTCGACTGTTTTCAACTACCATCAGACCCATATATTCAGTGCATGGTCTGCTCTTTTGACCACGCATTGAATTTGTGGGTTTTGATTGTAACTAAAAAGGGTTGAAAGAACAGATTGTCAAAAATGACCATGAGCTGATTTTTCTCTCAATGAACTTGTCAATTTGTGCGACATCTCTTATTTTGCGTGTATGCGTCTCTTAGGCCATTTCCGCACGAGTCTGTTATAGCGCGATGATTCCACTTTCAACCTCCTATGGAATCCTGGGGTTTGCAGTTTCGGGAGGGGCCAGAAACTGCAAACCCCAGGATTCCATAGGAGGTTGAAAGTGGAATCATCGCGCTATAACAGACTCGTGTGGAAATGGCCTTATACAGTATACATTCATCATGCGCTTTTGTACTTTTTATTGTACAGTACTTTTGTATATTTAAATGTAAGCTTTTGTTCATTTTACTGAATTTCCCTTGAACCTAAAAAAAGAAAAAGGGCTAGTTCTGCATTAGAACAATTTCTGATTTTTGACAGTGCTGACAGGTCCCTAACCTGTTGAATAAGCAGGGGATGCCTGTATTTCCTAATGTACACAATGGCCCTCACGAGTATAGTGAACCCTCTGAAAAGTTTGCAGTCTATATTCAGATATATAACAGCAGTCATATATTAGATTTGTTTGTACATTATTTACCTCATTGTAAAAAGGGCAGTTGGTTGACTTCTGGGTTGCAGTGTGTCTCTTCTCATCTCCAATTTTCACAACCACAAAAGGGTCAATGTTCACTCCAACCAACTTCTGGGCTTCGATTATGTTGATTCCAATCTGTGGAGAAAATTAATTTTCTAGATCAATCTGGTAGGGTCGTTACGATGGGAGAGAAAGTGAAATAAGTTGCTGTTCTTATAGCAATCCTATTATAGGGTTTTCTTGGCAAGTTTTCTTCAAAGGAGAGTTGCCATTGCTTTCCTCTATATGTAGCCTACAGCATTTCGTATTCCCTGATGGTCCCTCGTCCAAGTCTTGACCAGGCTGACGCTGCTTAGCTTCCAAGATCAGATAGGATCTCATGCTTTAGGAGAGTTTAGGCCAAACTAAATAAGAGACATGACCAAACAGCCAAATTGTTTGTTTCCATAGCTTTGGAGGCAAATCAGATATCATAGAGTTCTTTTTTGCAAGTTAGTTGTATGCCGGGGCACCTGGGAATTTCTTTTAATCTCCAGTTTCCTGGATGAGGTTCTCTAAATACTGAAAGATAAAGTTGAGAAATGTAATAGTAAAACAGCAACTGACAGTGGTTTTGGAAAACATCATACTGTCACAGCCCTGGAAACTGTAAGACAATCCATATATTTCCCTACACAGTTTATAACAGGTGTGTGTAACTGGTAGCCATGGGAGGCATGTGGTCCTCTGCAGATATAGGAAAATTAGTAAGAAACAGTTAATGCGTTTAATTAATTATTAATAAGCTAAAAAATCTAATGTAACTGCATTTATATTAGAAATAGGAATGAACAAAAAAAAATTTTTTTCTTTGTTTATAAAGTTTATTTATTGTTATTTAAATTTAAGTTAAAAGCCTAAACTAAAACCATTGTAGAATAATATTGAAAATAGCCACATTTTATCTTAGTTCCTTCTCAGCTCCTTGTCCTTGTCTTGAACTTAGGAACAGAAGGAAAGAGCTGCATGAGTTTTTTGAAAACTTCATTTCTCAACCACCCTACTAAATCTCTTTGCCTGCTTTCCTTTTCTCCTTTTTTCATAACCTCCTTCCCCTCCCTTTTCTTCAATTTACTCATTCCCACAAGGATACCAGAAAAAAGTCCTAGAATTAAGAGCTTAAAAATATCTTTATGAAGTCAAATAAGGTACCTCTATGCAATGTTGAGTGTACAAAACAGGAGGGCCATGTGCGTGCAAGCTCTTACTACTTGCTTATTTAAAACTTTTTAATGTTGTAATGATTATGCTGTGATCATGATCAAACCTAAACAAGGATTCCTGTAATCATTTGCACCTTCAGAGGTTTGAATCTTGTGACCTAAATATTGTAATTCCCCAGCCCTAAAGCATTTTACAAAAATCAAGAAGCAGTTTTTGAAAATCCAAGAGAACTGGCCTTAGGTTGGGGAAAATGTGGGATTTGTTGGTTCTTTAGCATGATCTCTCATTTAACTAATAATTCAGTATTGGAGTTTGGTTAAATTGTGCAATTAAGTTAAAATAAATGAACTTGGCCCTTTATGCTAGAACATTAGAAATATATCTAAATTGAATCAACTAATTCCTATCAGTCATCCTAAATGGGTTCTTAAGTGCTACCTGAAGCTGGAAGAACCCCTCTCACTTTCTCCCACAATCCAGCTGATCAGGTGGGCTGTAGGAGAATAGCTGTGCTTGGCTGGCTTTCAAGATCACTGTTTTCTTGCTGCTTGTAGTAAGAGAAGTAGAAATCACTGGTGGTCACTGGAAAGTGGAAACACTTTTACCACCAACCACTTCCAGGCAACCCTATATCTCAGTGGATGGGGAGGGAAGGTTTAAATTTCCTTCTCCTTGTATACACACATGTAAAGGAGAATAGAAAATATATGTATATGTGGCCAGCCATTTCTCAGCTAACACTGAATCCTGTCCTTGGGACCCAAATGTTTGTGCACTTTTATAATACTGACAATTACATCACCTGAAAGTTTTGAGGTCGGGGGGCTGAAGACAGATCCCATTTAGAGAAGACTCTGGAACGGCTGAAATGGAGAAACAGCATTAAACAAATTACCTTAGCAAAGTCCTTTTCTTTGAAGTATTGATTTATTTTTGGAATAGACACTGCACTTCAACATAGGTGAAAATATATGACAGGATGACCAATAATGGTTATACATTTCTTTCGCTCACAAAAGAAAAACCAGAAACAGAAGTTTTCAAATATCTCCACAAAACTTTCAAGATCAAAGCCTGGGAGCTATATTTTTTTGGAAACAGAAGATCTGTGTAAGTAACATAGTGATTCCCCAAGCAATGATAAAGATATTTTTTAATCTGAAATGTTTCCTTTGTTAAAATAATTTAAATGGGAAGGAGAACTGGAGATAGCACACTTTTAGTTTAAAGATGTAATAATATCCATCCATCCGTTTGTTTGTTTGTTTGTTGATTGGTTGGTTGGTTGGTTGGTTTAATATCCCACTTGTCTCCCATATGGGACCCATGTGGTTTTTTAAAGAAAAGTCAATAAAAGGTTTACATGCAGCTTCCAGCTGTGAGGTGTACTAAAAATATTGTGTGCTATAATCAGAGTATCAGATGAGTTTGTTCACTTCCATTGTATTGTTATGAGGCAGCTTAGTTGAAGAGGGTAAATATGAAGGGATAATGAACTCTTTGGATGAGTTCCAAATGAAGTCTTTGCTTTAAATGTTTACTTGTGAGAAACATCCAAAATTGGAAGTTGCTTAATGATAGATCCTAGCAAGAGTTAACAGCACAAAAATTTGGTAGCTTGCAAAAGCCAACAAAACATTGAAGGGTGCTCTTCTTGTTAGTACATTATGAAAGGTTCTAAGAGCACCAATTTTATGTGATGTGTCACTGCTAGACAGCCAGCATCTTATTTCTACCCACACAGCAACCACCATTTTAAAAAGATGGATTTTGCTTTGCAGCGCATTCCTTTCATGAAGAGACATCAAAGTGCTACTCAATTAACTGAATGGATGTGCTATTCAGTGAAGCTAGCATATGAACAGGAAGAAAGCCCTTTTAACACATCAGTGAATACAGAAGAAAAAAAACCTTTTCACAGGGCTGAAGACAATTCCAGAAAACTCCATGTCAGAGACATCGTAATAATCATCCTCATCATCGTCGGTCTCCAGGCCTTTAACAAGTTTTCTACCAAGCACTGCAGCTTTCCTGTCCAGATCAGCAGCTCGCTTCACTTCAGCATCCCTGTAATATGCATGCGCACCACATACAGTTAAAGAGAACTTTAAGAAACACATGGGTCTGATACTGTGTCATGCCTCAACACTTAAAATCTTGCCTTATCCATATATGTAAAAAAGCAATATAGAATTTGACATCATCTGTCCCGATACAAGAAGGTGGGCATACAGGGCCAGCACATCTACTCCCACTAGGACACAATTTACAGATGTCTGCATAGAACTATAAGGGTGCTGAGAACGAAGCAGGAATGAATTAGTTAAAACTGAGCTTACTCCCAGGAAAGTGTGCGTACAGATGTATCCTACCTCCTAGTTATAAACTAATCAAAAAGATACAGATAAAATACTATTCAGCCCGTTATTAAAACAAAACACCCAAGACAATGCAGAAACAGAAAATATTTCCTCTACAGAACCCCTAAGGAGCCAACACGGCTTTATGACTATTGTGATTTCAAACAAGTGAGATCAAATAAGTAAAACAACAAAGAAGCTTGCAGCACCTTAAAGACTAAACAAATTTATTATAGCATAAGCCTTGACACTGTCAGTTTTATCAGACACATCAGGCTTCAACTTGAATATGACAAATTTATAAACATATATTGAGTCTCTAGTGATAGCCCCATGACCATAATTAGAGGATCCACCCTATATTAGGCGGTGTGATCCAACTACCACCTTAGGTAACTGATGCTGAATATGGGAGCAATGGTAAGATGCAGAAGGACAGAGCTATGTGTTTTCCCTACTAGCCTGCTGCTCTCAGGTGAAACAGAGTTGCTTTCCCATTGCCATTGTTGAAACAAGATTCAGCTGCCAATCAGTTGGCTTCTCTACATGTAAGGGTGTAAGGCCCCAGTTTCATTCTTTGGCTTATGCAACAAATGCCAGCCCTGTATATAGGTTGTGTTCCTCTGTATTTATATCTCTAAATCACTGTAGGCAGAAACACACATGCATTCTACTACAAGGAGCTTCCCAATTTGTGCAGGGAAGGTTCTATTTCCTAGACAGAGCTTAAATCTCTATTATCCCTTTTAGTTTGATTTTTCTGACAAAACAAGAACATTGCTTTCTGTTGTCATCTTTGGTGGCCCAATCCCGTCTGTAGCTGGGATGATAGCAAGAGAAACTGTTATTTTTATGGCATCATCATATTTAAGATGGGAGCACTGAGTCTATTATATTATCATAACATTAGACAGAGGAAGCGTAGGTCCTCTTAGAGTAATTCCTTCTATCCTGTCTATTCATGACTCTCGTGTGCACTGACCTGAACTTGCATGTCTTGTATATTGCACATTGTTACTGTAGTTTCTAGTCCGGACTTGTGGTATATTAGATATCATTTGATATCAAGAATTTGGCCTTCACTACCCACTCCTCTCCATGTGCTTGCGAGGCCCCCAGACAAGCATGCACATAGGCACCGCCAAAAATAGCTGAACTATTCAAAACAAATCCAGGCAGGCCAGTAATTGCCGGACTGCAGCTTCAGGAGACCTCCAGGCAAGTATCCTCTTAAGATCACATTATGTATGCAAGCCGTTTACAAAAGATCCCCTGCCCCGAGCAGGCAGCTTGACGAGCCGAATATCCAACTCTCAAGCACTCCGCGTTTGCATACTGTCTACGCTATTGACAACGCTGTCATAATTCAATCATCTAAGGTACTGACCTTTCGGAGGCTTTGTCTCCAGCCCGAAACCCATTGTTTTCCCCGGGAACGGACTAGCCTACAGGCACATTTTCCCTTATAAGACCCCCTGATTTTGAGCATCTCTTCGCATCGCTCTGACTTCCATCCCGCCTTGCTGTCGCTCCGTTCGACGAGCCTTCCCCTCAGCTTCCACATGCTGAGAATCTCCACTCCAACTGACTTTTCTTCTGACTACCCAGGCTTCAGGATCAGCTGCAGTATTTCCCCTGAAAAATCCCTCTTAAAATCCTCTATCCAACTCCTGCCTTTCTTTCATTAGGTCTGTGTGAATGGTTGCATACATACTTATTGACTGTGTTTCAAAATAAAGAAAAACAATTATGATTTACTTCCATTTGATTATTGACTCAGCCTGACCCCGTAGACATTGGGTTCGAGATCCCGTTAGGTTGCCCTGCCTCTTGCATTGCTTAGCTTGTGCTCTTGCTAATTCCCATTCCCCAGTATTTTGAGCACATTGAGGTGTCCCTCACGGGACCCCAGAAATCAGGGTAACAACATCTTGCAATTTCCTGGTTCTTAGGATGAGCTTCGGCTACACTGAGCTCTACTTTTATCACAACACAGCTGAGCCAAGACAAGTTGAAAAGACAAAATGACACCTATGTCCATTCCATTTACAAAATCTATCCAAACAGATAGTTTAATCTTATATCAGTACCAGTAATGGGATAACATTTTCAAATAACCAAAGAGGTTTTGAACAAAACTTCATGGCACATACAGCTCTGCTATAACACTTTGCCACAACAATAGTCATATTTAGCATCTGATGCCTGAAGTAACTGCTTCACTCTGCCAAATAATAAGACTGGACCTATATCACACACTCCATTGTACACATTCTTTATTGTGACATTTAATCATTTTGTGTGGTTCAGGTTCTCATCTGGTAAATAAAGTAGCTACCAACGTGGCAGTGCTAATCCCCAATCCTATGGTAGTATAGTGTCCCAAGCTGACTCATAGCACAAGTACAGTACTACATTGCAACAGTGTAAAACTTTGCTTTTTGATCCTACACACTTATTTTCCATAACATCAGACTATGAGATGGAATCAGAAGAGGCCACTTACTCTAGTTCTTCAAATCCAGGGTTGCGTATTATAACCTCTGAACTGTAGTAAACAGGGGGGAAAAAACATGAATTACATCAAGCAAACACAAGCCAGCTGTAGAAAGCAGCTCTCTTTACAACCTGCTGCTGGGGTAACAGTTAACCTTTTCTGGATCCTTTAACTACTGGCCTTTTTTAACAACACTGATGCACTGCTCTTTAGCAATCATCTGGAAGCAGAAGTGTAACAACCACTGAAAAGATTAATCAGATCTGATCTTTAAAAAGACAAAGGATAGCAGGGGAAACATGGCAATGTAATGACCTGGCAGTTAAGTTCTCTAGATTCTATAAGTGAATGGCAGCAATTCCAAAGAAAACAGACACTGTGGAGGCAGCAGAATAGTGATTAGCCATCTTCCTAGCACAGCCTCTTGTGGTTTTATATCATCTGCATCATTCTGTCAACAGTATACCTAGGATTAACAGTTCTGAGAGGCTGCTAAAGTGCAGTTGCTTCCAAGGTTTTATGTATTATCCGTAACCGTGACATTTCTTCTCTCACTCCTCAATATTGAATAGCCTAGGGCTATTACAGTCATACTAATTTGCAAATGCATGGGTCATGCATGTGCTGAACTCTTAATCCTTGTTAATCTTGTTTCTGCTCACAGCATAGAAGTTTTCACTTCTGTAAAGCAACACAAATCTTTCTGTATATCTGTTCCAAAAGGATCAATCTAACACCCATTTCCATACAGACTCAGATTGTTTAAAATCACTGATCACAACCCAAGTTCTTAGAAGACCTTTTGGTATGTTTTAAGTGAATTTGAAAACAGTTTCATTTGCACAGCTTTAAGCAGGGGGGAAAATGACCTAAAATCTCCCAAAACTGTGAAAATAGACCACTGCAGAGTTGGCTAAGAGCCTGTATGGTGTAGTGGTGTTGGTGCTAGATGAAGGCTTCAAGAGGCCAGAGTTTAGGTCCCCATTTAGCCATAGAAAATTGCTGAGTGACCTTGGGCGAGTCAAACTCTCTCCGTCTTAGAGGAAGGCTATGGCAAATCTCCTCTGAGTAAAGTTTTCCAAGAAAACCTTCTGACTGGGTCACCGTAAATTGGAGCTGACTCGAAGACACAACAACAAGCAATAGCTATAGGAATGCTGAAATTGCTTGTGACTTCTGATAGAACTGTTGATGTCTTAGTCTTCAAAAACAACAAAAAGTCTGTAGGAAAGTCAACTGTCCTCTAATATAATTCTCCAAACCTGTCTTTCATTTGATAGACAAAGTCTTCCTCGGCCCATGTTCCTGCAGCACCATCAGGAGGCTGATATTGCAGGTCTAATTCAATATAGATCTGTATTGAGAAAAGGCAAAGCTTAGGAAGTCTGTAGCTAGGATTTACGCATCACAGTGGGAATAGTTTTGATCTGGATTTGCTCTAACAGGGAGGATAAATTGAAATATGGAAACACAACTATTCATATGAGATAAAGGCAGCATGTAAGATCATCAGACCACATGGAAAAGGAAGTAATGACAAAGAAAATAATAGTGAGCAAAGTTAAGCATAGACTCCTTGGGGGTACAATGCTAGTACCTGCACTGATTGTCTGTATCTTTAAGTGTTCAGGGGCCAAGGCTGGCCCTACCATTAAACAAAATGAAATGGGTGCCACAGGCAGCAGATTTTGTGTTATCTGCCATATTATTGTTATATTTTTACTGTCATGCCCTGGATAACTTGCACTCGACAAACTCTACTCAGAGTTGATCAGCAGTGTTTATTTATAGCAAAGAAGCAACACAGCACATTTTGTCCAAAGTTGCTGAGACCTGGTAGTTACAAGTTTTATAAATTTCAGATACAAATTTAGGTGCACAGTACTGTGATTGGAGAGGATAATAAAAATCATAAATCCCATGTCATCCCAGCATTCTAGACATTTCCCAGATGCACAGTTGTTTACCGATCTTTCTTCCTTGACAGATATATTTCCTGCCTCCGTATCTCAGAACATTTCCAGTTCTCACACAACACCTTTTGGTACTTTCGTTTTTCCCCTCTGATCTTCTCCCCCTCTACCAGATACATGGTAGCACTGGACAACAAATTAACCATTTGATTCACTGGAATACACAAACATGCTTCAAATGGATACAGAGGGCCTTTCCATACTACACTGGTATAGTGCTATTATTCTACTTTCAACATCCTGTGGAATTCTGGGTTTTGTGGTTTACTGAGTCCAAAGAGCTCTCTGGCTGATAATTCTAAATGCCCCTCCCTAAACTGCAAACCCCAGGATTCCATAGGATGCTGAAAGTGGAATAATAATAGCACTATAACAATGTAGTGTGAAAATGCCCTGAATGTACAAAAGCTTATGCTACAAACTTCTTTCAATCTCAAAGGTGCTACATACTGATCCAGACTAACATGACTATGGTTTTGAATTCTACCACCAACTGAATACAACCAGATTTACTGCACTAAATACACATTATAGCCTTAAGTCACCATTTTTGTAATGTGTAAACTGCATCTACGTTCCATGTAAACTGCAAACCCCAGGATTCCATAGGATGCTGAAAGTGGAATAATAGCATTATATCAGTGTAGTGCAGAAAGGCCCAGAGTTGCAATGAACAATTAGCATTCAATACTTTGTAGCACTCTAACTAACACTAGCAATGCCTAAGTTGTCTACCCTATCTTATCGCAATAGACATCCAGCAAATACCTTATGACAGGAGCCATGCATCCTGGCAGGGATTGGGAGATGTGCTTGTAGGAGATTTTGCCTCATGGTTCAAAATAACTTGGTTGGTTTTGAGTGACACACACCTTGACTGGTAAGAAAGCATCTGCCATACTGTCTCCTTCTGCAAAATGTCTTAGGCCAGCTTTTTCAAGTGACATTCTGAGTTGTCTGAGATACAGCAGGGAGACCTGGGGCCCCTTCACTCTACTCAAATATAGCATTCTGGTTCTAAGTTAACTATTCTGGTTTCGTCCTATGGAATTCTGGGATCTGAGATTTAGGGATGGCCTTTAGAATTCTCAGCCATAGACCTCAAGGGTCTCACCAAATCACTGGTCCCAGGATTCCATACAGTATTGCCATGGCAGTTAAAGTACACTCACAGTGCTATAACTGTGTTGTGTAAAAGGGCCCATGGTCTACATATAATTAAAAAAAAAATCTTGAAGTGTACCTCTTTTGTCTGTGGGAGCTTGTTTCAGTGTTTACTTATGGGATGGGAAGGATACAAAAGCGAGCATGCCAGGGAAAAGGTTAGGCTGGAATCTTGCTTTCAGATATTTTAGCTAAATTCTTGAATACGGAGATGTATTATAAGTTCCACCATAACAGAATTACAAACATCTCCCCACTTCTCTCCTGCAAGACTAACCTTCCTCCTAAAGGTACCCTGCCTCCATATCATCATCTTTCAGGACCTCTGAATGACCCCCAAAAGGTCCTGGAAAATGCTTTCACTATTGTGTATCTGGCTACAGTGACATTGCCAGATGCTTCTTAGTCATCCCTCACTCTCTATTGGCTACTGTGTGGCTATGGAGAGTGGAAGCTGCTAGAAGAAAATGAGTTTTCGGGGGGGGGTGTCATTACATGTGGAAGGAAGAGAATTCTGACATCCGCAATCACACACACACACACACACACACACACACACACACACACGACATATGCAGGGAAAAGTTGACCTACATCTGTGTATGTCACTAACAGGATGTCAGCCATTTTGTTTTCTATATAGGGGGAGTTTTTATATTGGATCAGGGCGGGTAATGTCAGTCATGCAACCCCCCACTTGCAACCTAAAATAGTACTATCTCAATTTACTGCATCACATTTTGGTCCATCGTATATTGGACCACTAGGCAATGGCGAGACAAACACTGGGGCCTTTGAAAATTTACTGTAAATAAGTACATAATTTTTTTAGCCTAGCTTATTTTACAAGAATCTTGTGAAGACCAAATGAAGGGATGAACATGTGTGCTGTTTGAATTTTTCAGGGAGTGAGCAGAACAGAAAAAAAATGTTATTAGAGACCATTGCCTTTGGGTAGCAAAAACTGAAATCCAAACATTACTGTGATATAAGAATTTCCTATAATGCATAGAGGATTATTGAGGAGAAAAGAAAAACATGTTTAATATACAAAAGAACCAGCTTTATCAGCTTAGTTACAGATGCTACTTTGGTAGAGCAGCCAGAAATCTCAGTGTCATCCCACTCATGCCTTTCAGGTAAATCACTGGTACTATTAAATCTTGGAAACGTTGCCCTTTTTTGGACTGGAACTCCCAGAACCATCCTGGCATCCTGCCCACTGGTCGTGTTGCCAGGGGGTGAGGGATCTAAGAATTGTAGAACAAACACAGTTAATATCTCTGGTTCTGATGATAATTAAATAACTTACTCCAGTGATGCTGTGATTTTTGTCAACAAGAGCTTCTCTGATGTTTAGTCGTCCAGATGTTACCAGATGCTGAAGGCTGATAACTAGGGTACCAAGTAATCTATAAAAAACAAGAAAAGTTGGTATAGAGCATTAGCTCTATTCCTGGTACCAAGCACTAGCACAAAGCTCTACCTCTTCTTTATTCATTCATTTATTTAAATGTTTAACCATTTTAAATGTTTAATATTAATATTTAATATTTTCATTTATTAAACTACTTAATCATTATACAGTTACAGTTCTCCCTCCACATTCACAGGTTTCACTTTCACAGATTTGATTATTCGCAGGGTGGGCTTTCCTCCCCCCATCTCCCCCTCCTATTCCCCGGCCTTTTGCCCAGGGGCAGGGAGTGGGAAAGATCATTGCCCTTTCTCTGGATGCCCTCCAGCATGGCTGCTGCGGGCATTTCGGAAGCAGCCTGCAGGGACATGCAGAGTGGAAGATGGCCCATTCTTTGCATGGCCGCTGTGCAGGCAAGTTGGCAACTCAGCAGGGTTGTGCAGAGTGAGCGATCGCCCTCTGCCGCTCATGCAGGTGCTTTGGAGGTGGCCTGCAGGGACGTGCCAAGTGGGCAGTCGCCTGTTCTCTGCATGCCCTCGGCTGCCAGTGCGATCAGGTTCACCATCTGCCCACCTGCAGCTCCAGCAGGATTGTCCCAGCAGCAGGGAGGAAGATGGCAAGGGGAAAGGAAAAGATCTTTTCGTCCTGCTCACCATCTTCCTGCCAGCAGCTCCAGAAGTGATCACCCCAGCAGCAGGGATGGGGAGGGCAAAAGGGAGGAAAGATCTTTTTTCTCCCCCTCCCATCTCCTGCCCGCTGTTGACGATGGCTGTCGTGGGCATGTGTGCAGGGAAGGAGGGGTTCGAGGGGGAGTTATTCACGGTTATTTCACTTTCGCAGGGGTTCTCTGCACATATCCCCTGCGAATGTGAAGAGCCTACTGTAATATGGCCTCATTCCTTCTGTTGGCACTGAGAGAGCACAGCCTCTGGATCAATTAGATTTACCCATGTGCTCACTGACCATTCAACAGTTGATTCAATGGGTTTGCTCTAGTTCAGAGTAACTGCCAACAAGTAGCCAATAACAGAGTATCCAAACTGTATTATATATTAACTATTATGTATTTACTCATATGATCTTGAGGTGGTGTGCTGTTAAATCAGTTTAACCACTTTACAAGTATAATGCAATAAATAATAATTTAAACAGATTAAAAGCACATTAAACAATCCAAGATGTCTAAACAGGACAATTAAAATTAGTTGAAAGAATTCAAACCATCATGTATGTGCAGATTTGAAGACATTCAATACAATATAGTTATGCCTTAAGGCCTTTAATAAAAACCATCTTCTTGCTTGCTTGCATAATGATGCCAACCTTGATGCCTACCAGGCTTGTAAGGGAAAAGTCTTCCACAACTGGTGCACCACAGCAGAGAGAACACCTGCTCCCTTGTCCTCCCACAGTGTGTTGCTACCACTGGCAGGACACAGAGAAAGTCTTGCAGCCTCAATCTTTGGGTGGGTATATGTATGTAAGTTGGTAGTTTGCACTTTCCAAATATCAAGAGAGTCTGTTTCTCTTTGTGTTTAGGAATATTTGACTCTTACAGTTTCCAGAAACAATCAAAAGAGACAATGAATATGCTTTTCTGAGGTCTGAAGCAACTGAAAATCTGTTCAGGCCATTTCAGTCACGTAGGGAATGGGGGGGGGGCGATGGGGGCAGTTCACCCCACGCGTCGTGGCCACACACCGCATGCACCATGGCCGTGCCTCCACATGCCATAGCCCTGCCCCTTATGCTGTAGCCCCGCCCCCACTCGCTCCCCCTCCACACACTCCAAGCTCCACCACTGGGCCATTTGCCCTTTCCTTCCCATGATTCTTCTGCTTGTCTGGATCATCACAAAGTCATATAATCATGGAGTTGGAAGGAGCCTCATGGGCCATTGAGTCCAACCCACTGCTCAGTACAGGATCTTCAACAAAAGCATTCCCAGCAGGTAATTTTTTAGCCTCTTTTTGAGGATGTCCAAAGGAGATCCTACCACCTCTCTAGGCAATTGGTTCCACTCCTAAATCGTCTTCTTGTCAAGAAGTTCCTTCTGATCTTCGATAAAAATCTACTCTCCTGTAATTTAAACCCATTAGACCTGGTCCTACCCGCTAGCACAGGAGAGAACAGGCCTGTCTCCTTCTCTCTGTGACAGCCTCTGAGGTATTTAAAGAGTGCAATCTTGTTGTTCCTTAGTCTTCTCTTTACCAAGCTGAACATGCCCAGCTCCTTAAACTTTTCCTTTTATGTTTTGTTCTCCATATCTCTTATCATCCTTCTTGTCTTTCTCTGAACCTGCTCCAACTTGTCTATATCTTTCTTAAACCAAGGCACCCAGAACGGAATGCAGTACTCCAAGATGAGGCCTGACAAGTACAGAAGATAGTAGGACTATTACTTCCTTCAGCTTGAAAACTATGCTTCTATTAATACAGACTAAAACAGCATTTGCCTTCTTTGCGGCAGCATCACACTGCTGGCTTATGTTCAGCTTATGATCAACAGTAATCTCAAGGTCCTTCTTTCATGTAGTACTGCTGAGCCAGGTATCCCCCTTTCTATACCTATGCATTTAGTTTTTGTGCCCTGAGTGTATAATTTTGCATTTTTCTCTATTGAATTTCATCTATTAATTTCTGCCCAATTTTCTAGTTTATCTAGATCCTTATGAATTCCGTTCTGTCTTCCAATGTATTAGCCACCCCTCCCAGTTTTGTGTCATCTGAAAACTTGATTAGAATTCCCTCCACCTCATCATCTGTCATTGATAAAAATGTTGAAGAGTAATGGCCCTAGGATAAAAACCTGAGGCACTCCAGTCATGACCTCCTTCCGGTATGAAGCACACCCATTGATGACAACTCTCTGAGCAGTTCTCCAAACAATTATGGATCCATCTGACAACATTCCAATCTATTCCACATTTAATCAGTTTGCTAAGCAAAATATTATGGAGGACCCTATCAAATGCTTTGCTGAAATCCAGATAAATGACATCCACAGCATTCCCACCAACTACTAAACTAGTGACCTGACTGAAAAAAAAAATTAAGATAAGTTTGGCAGGACTTGTTCTTGATAAACCCATGATGGCTCCCACTGATGACTACATTGTCATCAAGGTACTTGATGATAATGTATAATCCATTCTAATATTTTTCCTGGTATTAAGGTCATGCTAACTGGTCTGTAGTTTCCTCCATCTTTTTTGGGGCGGCGGGAGGCTTTTTTTTTCTTTTTTTTTTAAGACAGGCAATCTTTGCCCTTCCCTAGTCCTTTGCCATCTCATCTTGTTTCTCAAGGTTTCTGAAAAACCTGAAGATACTACGTCGATCATCAGCAAGTTTCTTCAATACTTTGGGATGGACTTTATCTGACCATGCAGATCTGAACAATTTTAGGTTAGCTAGGTGATTCCTGACTCATCTTGATGTACAGTTCAGATGCTTTGCCAAGGTCTCTGCTGCTGCACGGAATCACACAATTCTCTTTCGTGGAGAAAATTGAAGCAAAATAGATATTGAATATTTCTTCCTTTTCATTGTGATCTGTTAGCATTTTGCCATTCTTTTTGAACAGCAGCCCCACTGCCTTCTTGATCATGCTCTTGTCATGAATGTATTTGGAAAATCCCTTTTTGTTGCTCCTTGCTTGCCTGAGCTTTAGCAGTCTTTCTACTATTCCTGCAAGTATGAATCTATACTCTTCCTTGGTGACTTGCCCTTCCTTCCATTCTATATACATACATACTCCTTTTTCTTTTCACTTCGGTTCGCTGTGGAGGCACATTGACTTTTTCAGATGTTTCCTATTTTTCTTCCTCTACTGGGTTGCTTGTGATTGTGCTTTTTTCAACTCCTTCTTCAAGAACACCCTTGCTGGGTGTCTTTTTCTTTTAGCATGACTAGTTCGAGTTTACTAAGACACTCTTGGCTTCATCATGTAGGGAAATGGCAAAGAATGCTATTACCTAGACTGGCGCCATCTTGATGTTTTACATTACAAGTTCCACTGTCTCTTACAATTGGCCTTCCTAGGTGGAGATGACGGAACTTGTAGTCCAAGAGACTTGAAGGGTATCAGATTGGAAAAGGCTGGATTAGAGTATCCACTCATCCCTTTTCTTTCTTTTCTGTATAACAGGTCCCCCAGGAATATATATATAGAGAGAGAGAGAGAGAGAGAGAGAGAGAGAGAGAGAGATAGAGAGAGAGAGAGAGAGAGCCAGGTCTATATCCTGCAAGACTTAATTGCCTTCTATTTATTAGTCTGCTCTTGCTTGATGTTTCTCATCAGTGCAGCAGGAACTTACAGACAGTCGTGTAGGGAAGTGGGAATGGGGGGGGCAATTCGCCCTGGGGAACAACGTTTCTGGGGCATCCCAACCTGTAGCCATGCCCCCGCATACTCTGGCCACGCCCCCACGTACCACAGCCATGCCCCCGTGCACGGTGGCCATGCCTCCCCCCCCCTCCACACACTCTAAACTCCATCACTGCTTACAGAGCTGACATTGTCCTTCTTGCACTCTTTGTGATGCATGACTCTTCACAAAAGGGGCAGGAATTATCTTCTTGTTGACCTGTAACAATGGCTACCAGTGTGTGTCCTGCATACATGAATATTTGGTTCTAGACAAAGGATGGGAGTCATGAGGTCCTCTAGATGTTGGACTGATGTGTGATACATATGGAAGGGTTCCTCCAAACAAGGAGGTGCTTGTTTAAATTATTTGTTCCTACAGGGGCAGAGGAGCAACTTAAATAATTTTCTAGCCTCACCAGTCCATCTTTTTCCCGTCCCCCCTTCCATGTAGTGACTGGTGGGTGGGGGATGGGAGAGACCCATTCCTGGATATGCAATTCTTATTAGATCTAGCAAGCACAGAAAATGGTGAGAAAAACTGAGAGCTGCAGTCCAGCAACTTCTAGAGGGCTGCATGATTTCCATACCTGTTTCAGACAAAGACAATGGCTATGGATTAGAGATGCATCAGATCTGTTCAGGACCATCATGTTTCTTCATCCAGTTTTGACTTTTTTTTTGACAGTTTATAATGCTCTGCCATTCAAATTACCAACTTACAGTCTTGCTAATGTTCAAGTCAATGGTGTGTCTTTAATTCCATTCATTCTAGATATGCTGACCAAGATCCACTACAAAGTCATCAAGCCATAAAGTATGCAGTTTCCCAGAGGTTAAGTACAGCAATAAGATCTTCCCAATGCAGTTATGTATAGATTTCACTGACATTCACTTGGTGATTATGTCAGCCAAGCACCATCTGCATGTCTGGCTAGTGCTTCATATCACCCCCTTGAAAGAAATATGAACCTACCTATTACTGAATACCCTGCTGCAGTTGTAAACTTTAACTATTAGCATCTCTTCCATAATGAGTTTTCCATAATGTGGCCAGTGGAAGATCTAAAAGTAAAGGAGAACAGCAGAGTCAACAGTTAGAACTTTTGAAGAGCCCATTTTCCAGTTTTGTTTTATTTTATTCAAGTCTCTTCCAGATTGGTCTAGAGAAGCATAAGTTCTCACAAAAGAGCTTCTTGGGTTTTTCTAAGTTTTGCCAGTTATTGTCATATCTGCATCTACTTGTAGCAATTTCTTAGATCTACACTAGAGCTCTTAAAAAAAATTTTTTTTAATAAAATCGGAGCATGATTTGTTGAGCTGCTCCTATAGGTTGAACAGCAAATTTTCTCCTCTCTGAATTTGTTTAAAACCTCTTTAGAGTTATAATGCAAAATTGCAATTTTACTGATGTACAACAGCATTGTAACCCTAAAAAAAATTAAAAAGAAAGGAGGAGGAGAAAAGGGAACATATGTTTTTGATATAACTTGGAACTAAAACAAAATGCATTCAGGTATGGTAATAAAATGCAGCTGGTGAGGGGATTGGCCAGAAAATAGTCTGGGACAACTTAAATGTTGCTGGGATCATTTTAAAAAATATGAGAGCCTCACTAACAAATTAAAAAAAAAACCTCACTAACCAAATATCACAATCTCTCAATACATTTGTCCTATCTGGAGATAGGAATGGAAAATATTTGAAGACTCTGGGAAAGTAAAAAGAGGGGTTCTTGAGTATCAGGAAAGCCTGCCAAGGAGAGTCCTCCCGAAGCCCCTTTCTCATTTTTCCTCCACATCTTCCAATAGACTTTACTACTCTCCCAGACTCTAGTGGACATTCCCCATTTTCCTGGCCCCAGTGATATAGCCTTATAGTGGCTGGCAAGGGGGTAGGGGGCAGTTGAGGAAGGAGGATTGCCGACCACTAGCTATATTCGGATAGTTGGTACATAGCTATGTCATCATCCTCCAGGACCTGTAGAAGAAACCAGGGAGATCCTGGAGGATTACTGCATTGTTATGCTCCAGTTATCAGAATGTAACTGACAATGGGTGGTTCTCTTTGCTTAGCTTCCCATCCCACCAACCACTATATAGGCTGGAAGGGTGAGTTGGGGGTCTAGAAAATTGTTTAAAATACTCATTATCCCTTGCAGGAACAACTTAAACAAACACCTCCCTATTATGAAGGAACCCTTACATATCTATTTATCACCTCTCAGTTTACCAGGATTCCAGAAATGACATACACCAGATAAAAACAAGCAAAATGTAACATGTTAAAACAAAAACAAAACCTTCCAAAACTGTGTTTTTTAAAAAATATATACAATTAAAACAATCAGAAAACAACACTTGATTTTAAGGGCCAAATGCTGTATAGAACAGTACAGGTTTGTTAGCTCAGTGGTGGCTCAATAAGGCTGGAGCCAGCCTGACTTCTCTTGGAAGGAGTTCCAGAGCCAAGGTCCTGCTACTGAGAAAAGCCTGCTGTCATGTAATCATCTTGGGATGGTGGGGCACACAATAGGCCCTCTTGGGGATCTCAGATTCCGATCAGCATTCATGTGGGAGGGGCTGGTTTTTCAGATATCCTGGCCACAAGAATTGCAGAGCTTTACATGTCAAAGCCATCGTCTTGAGTTGAACTCAGAAGTAAATTGAAGGCCAGTACAGTTGGTGTAAGACTAGGGATACATGTTCTCTAAAGCACACACCTGACAATAGTCTGACCACCACATTTTGTACTAGCTGTAGCTTAAAAGCATTTCAAGTGCTACCCCATGCAGAATGCATTACAGCAGTCTAACTGGGGCAATAATTTAGGTGTAACCCACTATTGCCCTGAGAAATACTGTTAGATGCCACAAAAATTGTTAGTCTTTAAGAGCCACAAGAATCTTCATTGTTTTGTTTTTAGTTACAGACCTTTCTAAGTCTTCGCATATTAAACAATGGAGAAAGTTAGTTTGTAATACTTCTCCCTTGTAACTTACCAACACAAGAAATATTAGGGAAATTGAAACTTTGTTTGATTTAACAAACAAACAAAAAGGGTTTTAGGGCTGAATAATGTTGTATTGCTAAAAGCTGGAGCATGCCTTCAGGCATGTCATGCTGTTTCACAGTAAAAAGCAACCTGGTAATTGTTTTGCTGTTGTAAATACATAAAGGAGTGAAAGAGAGATGCTTGTCTCCAAACACAAAAGTACATATGCTAATAAACCATGATGGAAAACTCATTTCTTAAGATGAATCTGATGTTTCCTTACCTCTCCAAACACTGCTTCCTGGCTAGAATGTATCTTCTTTGTTTTTTGAGTAAAACCTGTGAAGAAAATTCACAATTTGTGTGCCATTATAGACAATGTGTAATGCATCTTCAGTCAGAGAACATGCATTCTCAAAGAATGCTATTCACCAGGGATTAGAAACATGTGGCTCTCCAGATACTATTTGACTATAGTTCCCATCATCTCTCATTATTTGGCCATGTTGACTGGGATTGATGGAGGTTGCAATCTGACAACATTTGGAGGACTATATGTCCCACACCTACCATATATAAAAATTGGATATTTCTGTTAAAAGAAAAAAAAACTCACTCCAACTGACCCCTCCCTAAACTGCAAACCCCAGGATTCCATAGGATGTTGAAAATGGAATAATAGTGCTATAACAGTCTAGTGCGGAAGTGGCTTGTGTATTTCAAATCCAGCTCAGTTCCTGCAGCCAGAATGCTCACCAGAACCAATGATAGGAGCCATATAGCTCTCTTGTTAAAACAGCTTCACTGTTTCATTCAAAGTGTTGATCATGATCATAAATCCCTATACAGGCTATACAGGCCTAGACTACTTGACAGACCATATCTCCTCATAAGAACCCACTAGAGTTCTAAAATCTATAGGGAAAGGCTTTCTCTTGGTCCTGCTACCATCGAATGCTTGCTTGGTGAGGACAAGAGAGAGAGAGGGCCTTTTCAGTAGCTGCTCCCACCCTCTGGAACTCCCTTCCACAGGAGCAAGGCTGGCCACCTCCCTGCTTTCCTTTTGCTGATAGGCAAAGACTTTTTTGTTGAAGCCGCATTTTAATGTGTAAGCAGGGGAGCTTCTTATTGCAATGTTTTATTTATCTTTTAAAACTGTTTGATTTTTAAAATGATTTTATACTGGTGGTTTTGTTTCTAAATTTTATTGTGAAATTTTTTTAATTGAATCTCTTTATTGTGAAGGATTTTTAATTCACTCTCTCCACCTTGGGTCCTACTCTGGGAGAAAGGGGGCATAAATATGAAATAAATAAACAACAACGACATCCAAGAAATCACTACAAACAGCCTCCTAAAAGAATGGAAAAAGTGAATGAGGCAACACAACTGGCAAAACCCAAGGGACTGCATTATGACAACTTACACTTCTTTAGAAGAGTGTCTGATTTCTCATATATTTGTCTATTCAGACAAAATACTTTGTTTAACTTTAACTGGAGTCCTCTTTATTGTGAGTACTGGTATACATAAGTGAAAAGATCCTACCATTACTCTCTTCTTGCAGGCCTCCTTTTGAGCTATAGTTCCCCCCAAATTCTAAGGAGACACTGGCATTGCAGGTGGACTCCAACATCCCCCATCTCTTAAGGTAACAATGTAATATTTGTAAGAAGGAAGAACAACTAATAAATATGACTTACAGAGCTTTACCCCAATGAGAAAGCAAAAATCTAGGATGTACATGATGATATCAATTTTTAATCCATCACATTGCACAAATAACTTCACCACAAAGTAGAGGAAAGGATCTCCCTGTGCAGACAACTATTGTGAGGAAGTTTTTTCTTAGGGTCAGAAGACACTGTACATTATACTGCTGAGCTTAAGTAAAAGTCAGGGATGAGAGGCAGGTTTTCAGGGAATATCAAAAATATATATACAAATAGTGACTTAGCGGACAGAAAAGAAGGGTTGCTAGATAAAATAACTGATCTAACTTCTGGTTTTAGAGAAAAATTAATTCATTTGTTTGAGGTTATGAGAAATTTATCTGATTTTTTAAAGGGATGCAAAGCCTATTATAGGGATAATAATTAAGCTGTGAGCTGACAATTCACCATATCTGTTTAACAGGGGACTGCAAACAAATTTCTTCTCCAGAAAGTATTTTATTGCAGCAGAATATGCAAAATGTATACCAGACTGTTATCAGCTACTGAGTCAACAACTACTTGTAAGAAGCTGGATTTAAATATAGATTAAAGAGGAAATGAGTGCCTGGCAAAAATACTACAGGAGAAATCACTCTTTGAACACAGAGGTTAAATATTTCTAAGATGGATAATTTTCAGGTCAAAGCACTGGCGAGATCCCACTTTTTCCCCTTGAGAATTCAATTCCCACAGGAAGCAAAGATTTGGCTCCTAAGTAGCTGCGAAACTCCAATAGTCTCAGCAACCCAAAACTGGAAAAGCTGAGTCTTTCTCCCTCTTTCCCTCATTTATGTTTTTCTACAACCTTGTAGGGAAAATTGGACATGTTAAGAATTCCAGTATCTTACACAGACCAATTAAACAAAATTTTCAGTCACATTTAGAATTGCAGTATGTGTCTGTAGCCTCCACCTCAGAGAGAGAGGAGGGAGGGAGGGAGGGAAGGGGGGGGAGAGAGAGAGAGATTCAGCTGCATTCAGTTGTACTGACTTCCAGGCAAGTGAACATGGGATTGTAGCTTTAATCTGCATCCCAGATTCTGAATCCTGCCTCCATATCTTGCTACTAGTATTTAGTAGCTATATTAGGAAAAAACGCTAGGGCTGTAGGTTCCCAAATGGATGTAAAAAGCAAGAGCTGTTTTCCATTCTGTTGTTGTAATGTGCCTTCAAATCAGCTCCAATTTATGGTGATCCTATCATGGTGGCTTTCTTGGCAAGATTTATTCAGAGGAGGTTTGACACTGCCTCTTAGGCCCTTTCCACAACTTACCTGAACTTACCTGTTCTCAGCGCTGGGGCACGGGGATTGCACAAGCAGCCTCTTGAAAGAGGCTCTCGCATCCCCACTGCTTCGCCTCCGCAGCCGCTGGCTGCTAGCGAGCAGGCAGCGTGAGGGCTCCTCCTCTTCCTTCTGCAACGCAGCCTGGGATTTTCCCAGGCTGCGCTGGGGCAGGAAGTGCGAGCACCGCGGCTCCGGAGGCTCCGCACACAAGGTAAGTGCACGCGGGGCCCTGGAGTGATGGGTGATCGCACCCCTTTTTCGGCTAGAAGCTGAAAATGAAATAGTGCGTGATCGGCGCCTACCGGCCCCAGCAGTGTAGCGCAATTGCGAGGACATCATGTGGATGGCTCCTCGCAATTGCGCGACCCTCCAGAGGCCCTTTCGCATGGTGAATGCCGTGCGAAAAGGGCCATAGACTGAGAGAGTGTGACTTGCCCAAAGTCACCCAATGAGTCTCCATGGCTGAGTGGGGATTTGAATCCTGCCAGGGGCCCATTCACAATACACAACTATAGCACTATGACTCCATGTTAACTACCATGTCCGCACCCTGCGGAATCCTGGAGCTTGTAGTTCAGTGAGGCATTAGCACTCTCTGGCTGAGAATTCTAAATGCCCCTGTCTAAACTGCACATTCCAAGATGTCGCCATTGCAGCTAATGTGGAATATAGCTATTTATTTGTGTAGTGTGAACAGGCCCCTGGTCTTCTGAAGTCCTGGTTCCAACACTCAAACTGCATTTGGCTCATACTATCATTGTGACAGGTGGGAAATCTGACAAGAGAGGCTTCTCTGTCTCTTCTATAAACATGAACAATTTCATGTGTGGCTCTTCACATGCCTATGGGGAAAAATAGCATCTCTGTACAACAGCTATATACCAAGTGTGCTGAATATGTGATGTGTGATGAATACACACATAACAATTTCATTGCATGTATGTGTTGTGGTAAGTCCTGATAAGTCCCCCAGCACGTTGGCAGAGATATAAAGCTTTTTGTCACATGTGGTAGGTGCAGTTGCCTAGAAGGAAGTGCTAACTGTATAAGATCATTTCCACACTGCACTGTTATAGTGCTATTATTCCACTTTCAACATCCTGTGTAATTCTGGGGTTTGTAGTTTACTAAGGTCCTCTGAATGGCCCTTCCTAAACTGCAAATCCTGGAGTTCCATAGGATGTTGAAAGTGGAATAATAGCACTATAACAGTGCAGTGCAGAAATGGCCTGAGACATCCATCATCTATGAATCAATCCTCCATTTAAGCATTTTCTTTACAATTCCCTCACAGACACAGAACAAGTAGGAAAACAGTATACACAACAAATATGCCCTTTAAGATCCAGAAAATGAAAAGAGAATCGAAGGGGATAGTTACTCCTTCCACAACGTGCACGTAATCCATACTATTAACTGTTAAAGGAAATTAGAATGCTACAGTTCAGCTCCCTGATATGCACATGCTATTCCAAGACGATGTTCTAAAGTAAACTAAATTCTAAGCTATAATTCTCCCCTTCCCTCTTTCTCCAAGCCCTGGTCCATTTCCCTCACAAACCCCACTCCCAACAGCATCCCCCTCACTTCCGCATACTCCGCACCTCGGAAACTGATGTGCACCTGCCTCTCCCCAGTCCCCGGCAGCTGGGTGACCCTCTTGACGCTGACACTCAGAGCCATGGTGCTGCCAGGACTTGGCTCAGTGCAGGACTGACCAGGTGTGACGGCCGCTGCTACTGCTGCAGGGCTCCACCTGTCGCTTCAGTGAGCCAGGCCTGGGGACTCACCAAGCAGGTTTAACTGCCCAGACCCCACCCGCAAGTCACACATTATCCAGTAATAAGATGATGTATGAACTGGGCAGGTAACAAATCCACTCTGCATCTCCAGATCTAGCAGACCTGTTTTTCCTTTAAACAATCTTTTCTCCTAAAAAGTTCGGCTCACAGCCAACTGGCATTCCTCCAACAACTACATAAACCCTGTTCAATAAGTATCCGTTAGATTACATCCTTCTTTTTAAATTGGCCTCGCATCTTGATAATAATTTCCATCATTATGCCAGGTGATCAGAGTCCTGACAGCTATACAGTCCCCATTAACAATATTGCCCCATTAACAATCAATCCTAAATATGTTTGGAAGCACAATGTTTTCTGCTTGAGTACTATCAACATTGTTTCCCAGAGTATATGTTTCCCTACTCTTTTGCATTTTATTTCTTAACAGAATAGATGGAAGACTGTGACTCACCTCATGCTTTGCTCCAAGATGCTGTTTGCTTCCCTTTTTTTGAATGACATGAAAGCTAATTTTCCCTTCATGTTTTTCTAGTACTATCCTGCCTTTACTCCCTATTTTTTTTCCTCCCTGAACTTTTTAAAAGTTTACGTTCTGACTACATTAGGATTGGGACATCTGTGAAGCAGAGTGTTGAATTATCTGCCCAAGAACTGCAAATTGGCTTCAGTGATACATTTTGGATTGGAATGTTTTGCTCTCTATACTTGTGGCTTATTGTGGTACTGACTACAGAGATCCACACGTCAACGGTCAGCATGTGACTTGTTCTGTCTTCTAGAGAAATCTTGGGTTCTACTAGCATAAAGTAGCAGTGGAAGGTGTAAGGAGCCAGAATGGTGTATTAATTTGAATGTTGAACTAGGAGTCTGGTAGATCAGGATTCAAACCCCACTTATCCATGGAAACCCAGTAGGTGACACTGGGCAAATCACACTCTCTCAGCCTCAGATTAAGCAATGGCAAACCCCCTCTGAACAAATTTTGCCAAGAAAACCTCATGATAGGTTTGTCTGAGAGTTGCCATAGATTAGAAACAGCTCAAAGGCAACAATATAGAAGTCAGCAGCAATGGAAAGGTTTGTCACACAATTAAGAAATGTGATTGTTTTAATTAATGCTTAATTTCCTATAAATAGTTACATCAGGGACTGGGGTAGAATTGAGGCTTGTAACAGGTTGTGGTTTGTATGGTTGAGTTGAACATCTGGCTCTAAAAAAACAGAGTCAGTGCTTGGGAAGGTAGATGTTAAAATTGTTGAACAAGGTGCCTCTGAGCACATGCTCAGTCCAAGGCTTTTATTTCAGGGTTAGAGTTTGCACACTAATCCCTTTACACAGAAATCTGTTCCTTTCCACTTTATACCAGCTCTCAGCAAATCTCCAAAGATTTCAGTCTCCTGATTAGGAGGAGAAATAGGGCTTATTTTTGTCCATATTATTAAATCATGAAGCATCAGAAACACTTGTTGGTCTTGTGCATATCACCTACGATCTCTGCCTTCTGCCCAGCCCTGCATTACTTCATAGCTACCTATTATTTATACAGATACTTCCTCTTTTAAAATACGCCAGAATTGTATTGTTTTCTATGAGACTTATAAATAAGCCCGTAAAAACAAGTAGCCTATCCACCCCTCAGAAAGCTTACTAGACTGCTGGAAAATTGCAGAGGAGTGATAGAGAAGCTTTTCCTCCTGTGGTGGCTCACTTAGGCCATTCCCATTCTGGGGTGTGTGGGGTGTACTGAGGGCAAAGAGCTCTCTGGCTGAGAATTCTAAGTGCACTTCCCTAAACTGCAAACCCCAGGATTCCATAGCAGGTTGAAAGTGGAATAATAGCACTATAACAATGTAGTGTGGAAATAGCCCTAGTTTCTATGCTGGGGAGAGAAGAGAGTGGAGAGCAGAGTATGCTATCACATCACCACTAGTCCACTCATTTGCCTGATTGCAGTTCCTGGTTGCCTATTGCTTCTGTGGCAATCAGAGAGTTCCCCGGCACCTGCCATCTCCAGCTAGCCAGCATATTCCATCTTTCCTTTCCTTTCCTTTCCTTCTTTCGGACATGGTAGTACACTTTTTATTACTTATTCTAATTTTTTTGTAGTTTTCCTGTTCACTTTTCTGTAAATTTAAGTCAATACAGTAAAAGACGCTCTCTGCCTACAGTATTACCTGAGACAGCAGGGCAACATTGGTGGTTGGATTTTTGGTAACGTATAACAACATTCAGTACTGGGATTTGTACTACAAGGAGAGACCTGTCTCACATTTAAGTAGTTCCTTACTAGTAACATTTTGGATGGTTTTAATATATGATCACCGAGCCCTTTCTATGTGATCTATTGTAGACCTACAGGATGCCATTTGCAATACGTAGAGGAAAAATCCGTCAGACCTGTGTTCACATTTCAGGAACCACAAGTCTGCAATCCTGACCAGGAAGCTTGAGCAACCAGTGGGCCAAACATTTTAACCTAGAATGTAACAGCCACTCTGATTTGTCCCTGTTTGGAACTGAGGTGCCATTTCATTCAAGTATTTTAGGAATTGGGATTGCACTATAAGTCAGTATGGTGTAGTGGTTTACGCATTGGACTATGTCTGTAGAGACCAGTATTTGAATCTGTGCTCAGCCATGAAAGCCCACTGGATGACCTTGGGAAAGTCACACTCTCCCACCTCTGAATAAATCTTGACAAAACTGTGGCCATTTCTGCACTAGACTGTTATAGCGCTATTATTCCACTTGCAACATCCTATGGAATCCTGAGGTTTGCAGTTTCGGGAGGGGCTGGCGACCCCCTCCTAAAACTGCAAACCCCAGGATTCCATAGGATGTTGCAAGTGGAATAATAGCGCTATAACAGTCTAGTGCAGAAACAGCCTGTGTGATAGATTCACCTTAGAATCACCATAAGTTGGAAATGACCTGAAGGCACACAACAACAGCAAACTCAACTTTTTAGCACTAAGTAACCTGGAATTACCACATACACGAAAATACAAAAGTCCTGATATTTTGTATGGTGATACTTGAGCCTTATATGTGTATGAAAATTCTTGTTGGGCAGTACTGATTTCTAGTACATTCAGTTGTCCTCTCTTTTACTAGCTTCTCCCACCCAACCTTATCTCCTTCTCCTGCTCGCTCACTCACTTCTGGCCACTTTACCATGACAAGAGAAGTGATGAACAGGTTGCTCAGCTGTCTTGTTGGTTCTTCAAGTGGTCACCTGTGAACTCACACAAATAGGTTAATTGTGCCTGAGGGTTTGAGTGGGAACATAGCTGGTTGTATGTACTAGTGGAGGAGGGACTACCACCAAAATGTGCATATAACAGCTCTAGAAAATTCCAAACAGAGTACTGTGTAGGTCTGAAGTTAACCCATTTGTCTAAGTCACAGAAACTACAAAGAAGAAATAATTAAGATGGTGCTAGATGCCTAAAATACTTATTATTTAGGGCAGCATTAGGGTAGAGAGCCTCAAGAAAGCCCAAGTAGTTGCAGGTCTTGGATGAACCCACCTGGATAAGGATGGAAAGCCAGCTCCATCCATTTCTCATTTCTGTACCACACTTTGTTTCCAGGTTGCTGGGAGAAGACCATGTTAAAGTAGGAGACTTCCATAGATATTTGAAGGATTAAAGGGAAAGAGTAATTTTTCAACAAAATGTAGACCTAAATATTAGTTTTACAATATCTTGTCTACTGTCTCAATTTACAAATCTAGAAGTGTTAAATCCCATACTTATTATCACTCATGAAGATACTCTCTTTAAACACTGTCTTGTGTTTTATGTTGTTTTCAATCTTCTCTTTTTCACTTAACTGTCATTTAATTGTTTCTAAACTTGTGTATCAATATTTAATTACACCATATTTTTAAAATGCTTGTACATGACCTTGGATCCTGCATAAGGAGAAATTTGGGATATAAATCAAACCAAATCTAAACAATAAATATTGTGTCTTCAGTCTATTTTATCTGGTTCTCTCCTGATTTTTTTGTCCAGCTGTTAGTGTCCTTTAATTCAATTAGCTCACCACTCACACTCTAAGGAAGTGATTGTACTAAACTGGGATTGAACTGGCTGTTTTTAAGAAATGCATATACCCTGCCTCTGTTTGAGCCAGGCAGTTGTGATTTGCATCATGCACAAAATGAATACCCGGGGCTATTTTCACTCTCATGTTTGTGCTGACAGCCTTTCCTGGAAGGCTCTTAAGAGTCTGGGCGTGATCACATAACCTATAAGAAGGGCGATGCCAGGAGTTCCCAGTCAACATAGACTGAACTGCAAACAAGGAAATAACTAGTGCAGAGAGGTTGCTTATGTTTGAACTTTCACCAGGAAATGTCAGTTTTAGGGCAGATTAAGGTAGTTGCTTTTTAAATATATGATTGTATAGACATATCCATTGCAGAAAAGAAGGCATCACATTAAGATTTCTTCAGTTTGCTGAAAGTATTGTGGCACCAGTTCAGCACATGTTGGTCACCTTCACAACTAGTGACCTAGACTAGTCTATGAGGAAAGCACTGTCTTGTGGCAAATAGGTCCATATCCCACTTCTAGCACAGATTCATTGTATGGCCTTGGAAAAATCACTCAGGTTCTTAAGTATAGTCTCTTTCTGTATCAATGCGTGGGAGCACTGTCTGACACTGAGTAAACTAGGAAAAGTAACAACACTGAGAGTATGTTGGAGCCCTGTTAAAGGCCTGTCTCATAAAGCATCTGCTTACCCACAACAGCCAGTTTCATGCCTCCAGGACACTCAGAAGACATCAGATAGTCACTCAGTAAAAATGAAGGTTCCATTTAACTGTTGCTGTTGACAAATTTATATGTATAATCTCATTTTATCGTCATCTAAGCTAAAGACCATCATGTATTGTACTGATGATGTAGCCTGCTATAGCAACTGTTTATTGATGTGATTGTTCTACGTTATTTGTGGTGAATTTCTGTTTCAGTCTTTGATTTCTGAAAGTTAAAAGTGACTCAATTCTTACCTTTTTAAGGGGGAAAAGAATACTACATTGAAAAGGAATTGCTTTTGGACAGCTCAGCTTAAAACAACAGGAAAGAATAAAATAAGGATGCAAGTTGTATCTCATTACTTTTCTACTGCTGCAGTAAATAAGGATTACATGTCTAACTTGAATGGCAATGAACTTATAGGGGACTTCTACCATCTACCAAAGACAAAGAGGACAACTAAATCAAAATGCCTGTAAGCTACAAATATGCTGTATGTCAACATTCCAGCCACTCCCAAAGTCAAGAGGATGGCAGCCGCATGAGTCATGTCAGAAATGCATACTACCAATCAGCATCACATTGGCTAAATATGTGCTACATGTTTTGCCACCTTTGAGAACAGATCTATCTCAGATCGTATTTTGGGGGACCTTGGTTTTGCAATTTACTACCACTAGTGGGCAGAAGTCTGCTTACAGTCAGTTCAACTGACTGTACAGCCACCATGTACTTTTGTTTTGCAGCACATGTAAATTGGAAGATGATTCTTCTTTTAACACTTTCTTCTGTATGATTTATAGTAATTTACTAGCATCATCTGAGCATTCACACACATTGCTAATTCAAAAGACTAATAGTCAATTCAAAAGATTAAGAGTGCTGCTAGACAAGGCTTATATTGTACAATTAACCTGCTTTAATCATGCAACTCAGTTTCACCACTTTCGGTTTATAACCCCTCCCAGCGGCAGAGCTTAAGTGTGTGGAGGGGGATGGGGCTATGGCATGAGGGGCGTGGCTGTGGTGTCCAGGGATGTGGCCAGGGAGCATGGGGGCATGGCTACAGGCTGGAACGCCCCAAAACCACACTCATTTCCCTACATGACTGACCCCACCTACCTGATATTTTTCTATTACTTCTTTGGTCACTTTTCTTACCACAGATATCCATAAAGGATGGAGAGAGGAAATAATTGCAACACCATGGCTTTTGACTATTATGGCTTAAACCCACTGTTTTTGGAGATGGTACAGAGTGTCATGCCCTGCCTTGGAGACTATGGTAGCGAGGAGGAGGATCCTGACTCTGAGGCAGAGGTTTCGCCAGAGGCTGAAGTGTTCCCACAAGCTGGTCCAGAGGGAGATAATACACAACAACAACAAGGGCCTGAGCCAGGGGAACAAATAGAGGAAGACATAGCTAACACACCTACCTTGCAGCAGAGATGCCATGAAAGGGAGAACTTGTGTTGCTCAGCCCATTTAAGTAGTAAGCAATCCCTAATGAGGGAACACCTGTGGCGACAGCAGCCATAGATAAAAGAGAGCTCCAGCTGGCCTTTCCTTCCAGGGTCAGCAACTGGTCTCTTTGGCCTTGGCACCCTGTGCTGTGCTCTTGGTGCTGCCTGTCTTGAAACTGCCTGTTTGGACTACAGTTTGGATTTGCCCCTTTGGATTTGTTTGCTCTAGGCTTCCTTTGTTTGGACATTCCTTGACTCTCACCTCATAAGTAGGAGCTGTACTGCTTGAGATTTACTGCCTGCTTGCTGTGGACATGACACAGAGTGATAATAAATGCCCAGGTATAAAACATATTTACATAGTTGTGGAAATGGGATGGAATGTAATAGGAACCAGAAGGCTGCAAATCATGACCCTGGCCCTAAATATTTGAAGATGTACATTAGCTTATGTTACATAGCTTACTTTATGTACCTTAGCTTATGTTATGTAGCTTATTAGTGGTTTGGTTTATTAGGAAAATAAATAACAGATGCACTATTGAGATATGTTTAAAAAATAAATATTTTGTCTTTAAAATTGCTGTTTTGTCCTACACCTAGGTGTACCAAGTTAAGGGTTACTCTATGTTGACAGCAGTACAGTTGCAAGGAAAAGGCCATCACTCAGCTAGCGGGGACAGGAGACTCCTTGTCAACTTTCACTGCTGTTAGAACAGCTTTAAAAGAAAGGGTGCCATTTTTGAAAGTATGCAAAGAATGTACTTAAAACATCACTAATGGTTCTCTTCCTGCTTTATAGGGAAAAGATAATGGGAGAGAGGGATGCTACAAACCCAAATACTGTTGTCATGTTCATTTTTGGCTTTTTTTTTTTTTTTTTTTTTTGCTTTTTCATGACATGGTGTTTATTGTGGTATAGGGGTTTGAGTGTTGGACTATAACTCTCAAGACCAGAGTTCAAATTCCTGCTTGACTACGGAAACCCATTGGGTGACCTGGGGTAAATCACATTCAGAGGAAGAGCAAACCTCCACTGAACAAATCTTGCCAAGAAAACTCCATGATAGGTTCACCTTAGGGGCACCATTAGTTGAAAATGACTTGAAGGTGCATAACCATATAACTCATGATTTATGCTCCTGATCCTCTGACAGTGGAAGGGAGATATTTATTGACAGACCCTATCTCACCCTATCTCGGGGAAGAGAATCATTTGATGTCCGTTGAGCCAGAGGTTAGCCAGATGGAAATGTAGATATTCAGGTCTAAATGACTGAAACCCCCCTTGGCGTAGGTTGGACCAAGTAGCCCCAGTAACGTATCCAGAGGAAGACCTCGGAAAAGGCATGTATACATTTCAAATGGGCCAACTACAACTTTGACACCTTGAGAGACTAAGTGTCTCCTGACTGAAGTTAGCAATCACAAATCACAGGAGCTACAAAGCTGAGGTCCATCTGCATAACCCACAAGGATGTTCTGCCCTACAATTGGGTTCCATTTTTGAGGTTTGGTGGACTTTTTCTTGTTTGCTCTCTCTTGGGCCTGCTCGTTTGTTCATTCACTCTGCCTCTTTGTTTTAGAAGCTGTCCTGTGTTTTCCCAAAACAGCAGCCTTCAGGACCAGGTGCAGTGTATTTGCTCTGTCCCTTCAGTCTTTCCCTTTCTTAAGACTCTCAACCTCAGTAGCCCTTGTGTGTTTGTGTGAGTGAATGCTTTGTGTGTGTGAGTGAGGAATTTTGCCAATTCTGCCAAATAAAAGACCATTTAAAAGGACACTTGACTTCTCTCTTTCTTATGCAGTCTGACCCTGTAAACATAGGATAAAAGATCTCACTGTGTTGCCCTGCCCTCCATTTTGCCAAGTTGTGCTCCGCTAATTTCCCCAGTCTTAGTAAAATACATGTGTCCTCCCCAGGGACCCCAGCAGCCAGGGTAACAACCACAACAACACATATATAGCATCTGAGTGCTGAGAATGTGCACTCAGGTACACCAGTTTATTGTGTCACAGGAGGAAATGTAAGGATTAGTATTATGATCCCCACATTCTACATGGAGGCTGACTGAGAGCTAATCTACGATTCTACATACTCACTTGGAAGGAACTCCCAGTGAACTGACTTTGAATTACTTCTGAGTAGATGTGCACTGTATAATGAAAAAGTGAATGGGATTATGTAACAGATCTCATCTTAAGAGTCGAGTTGCAAGGTATCACTCATAATTCAGAACAAGGTTGTTCTTTCATTTCCTTCTTTTTCCAACTTTCTGAAGCACCGAATTCAAACTTGCAGGATTCATCACCAATAGCAACATCCTTCTTAAAAACTGCTCTGTTGCAGCTCTTCACTCTGGGCATATGCTCTAGATAAAAGTCCAACAATAAACATGCATTGCTCTTAGATCATTTTCAACTATTTGGAAAAAGTAGGTTCCAAACCTGAAATTTATGTAGTTAAAATTTATTGTCTGTGAAAAAACAGTTCTCGTCATGTTCTATCCACACCAGTATTTCAGAAAGATCCCCAAATCATTTGTAGCACTTATTAACGGCCTTTGTAAAGGAACTGGTTTTCACATACACCAGAAAAGACTTGCTTAAGGGAGAAAAAAGAAATTGAAGATATCTGAAGTTTAATAAAGAAATTTAATGGAATATGCAATACAAAAGAAAATTCTTACATGAAAAACAGCATCTGTATTAAACAAAGAAATCAAGATGTGCAGAAAACTGATGCAAAATTTTCCAAAGTATGTAATGCTTTATAAATGACCTTATATTGTAAACTTTCTCACAAAAAAATCCATATACCCCAAAGAATCTGATTTCATTTTAACCAGGCCAAGCATATTACCCCCCCCCCTCTCTCTATCTATATATATATATATTAAAAAATGTGTGTAGTATCTTCTGTAACTGAAGCCACTGCCAGTAAAGTCAACTAGATCAAACTAGCAAGTTCAACAAAACAAACCCAGGGAAAATCATAATGTATTGAAATAATATTTTGCATTGTTACAAACCAAAGAATTTGCTTGACTCTCTGGCTTCTAACAAATGGGGAAGGGACCAAGCCTGACAATAGACAATTCATTTTCATGACAAAATTCTTGCCAGATTCAATTGCGCACCCAGTTCAATTCGTTACATCTACATTTAAAAGAATGAAGTAGCAGGTGCTGGCAAAGATCTCTGTTTAGACAGCCAACACAAGGCAAATTAGACAATATTGTGGCAGATGAACGAACAGTCTGCTTACATTGGTAGTTTCCTGTGTACAGATGTAAGGCCTTATGCATGTTCAGGATAGCTTTTCATTTACCAGCCCAGAATATGTCATATGGTAAAATTATGTTGAAACCCCCTAATTTCCTAAAATTGTTTTACAACGAAGCATGCGAAGCAGGCCTTAAACATACAAAACAAAGCAAGGCTAATACTTTGCTGGAGGTACGGAGCTAGTCATGCTGTTCTGTGGCCTGTGTCAGTATGGATGAAAGAACTGCCAAACCCTACTGCCAATAAGACAGACTAAAATGGCTCAAGTGAATACAGCCTGCACAACAGCTATTTCAAAAGTATTAGCATTACTTAGAAAAAACTGAAAGCAATAGTAAATGGTGGCAGTCCTGAGACGTATGACTATCAAACTGTCAATCTTTCAGGGAACTGAGATAAACTGAGGCTTGCAAATTCACTATGCACTTTGATACTGGTCTAGTTAAAATGTGAAATGGTAAACATCTATAATTCAATATAACCAACATGATACATTCAAGTTGCTCAGCAAAAAAAAATGTAACTCCCTTTGGTTAACATTCTAGTTTCAAAAGAAAATCTTTGCCTTTAGACAGTATAGTGGTTTAACGCTATTGAGTTTTCTTACATTTTGGAACAGTGATAGTATTTGGTACTATTAAAATTTAAACTTTTTAATATATTGTGTGTACCAAATCTAGTACAGATAGTATGCTATATTTTAAAGTGCTTTTCAATATAAAAAGTAGTATGAAACATGGAATGATTTTTTAAAAAATACAACTGGAATTACATTGTCTAAAGCAAGCATTCAATGTTTTGCTGTAAGTGAAACCACAACGGACATCTGAAATAAGGTAAGGTGGTGAAATAATTGTTTAAAAGGCCATTCATCAGCCTCCCCCCCACCCCCCGATTACTCCAGGGGCTAAATTAGAAGAATCACACAGTGGTCTCACTAGATTTCTTTTTGTATCAGTGCATCACTCAAAACTTGAAACGTACTGACCAAAATGCCCTTGAGAAAGAAATTGTAATTTTGAAAAGCACTACTGAAGAAAAAAAAACTACTGATTTGCATTCGTCTTGGAAAAATAAAGATTGAAGTTTCTTTATAAAGTATATATCTAAAAATCCATGGCATTCCATAAAGGCACAGCAAAATTTAAGGCAACAGCAATATTTGGTGCAATCATCAAGGCAAGAAGGTTTCTCTGTCTAGTCAGACACTAGAAGACACTTTCCCACCATAAATCATATCTATTGATATTCTGTCAATAGCTTATAGAAGTGTACAATAGAAAATTACTTTATAGAAACTAGATTTCCAGTGCATTCCAAACTGGGGAAAAAAAGCACTCATAGGACAATGTACTTGAGTGAACTGCAGAAATATAGGGGCACTGCTCTTTCTTACAACCTGCAGTTCTTATTTCAGATATTTCATAACTAAGAAGGCACAATCACTTACAATGGTATTTTGCACAAAAATAACTATATGCCAAGAATAATGGAGCATCAATACTGGGATACAAAAATCTAGAGAAATAGTTCCATGTGACTACAATTTCTTTTAAAAATACAATGAAGGGTTGAATTAATGTAAAATGCTAGTAAAAAAAGGCTTCATGAACTACTAAGAGGCAAAGACTGGCAGTAGCATCTAATAAGTGACCTAAGAAGTATAGCAAAGTCCCACCACCTTCTGGAAAACATAGCAAAGGGCCCATTCAGGTTCTGTACCATGAATAGGTAAGTTAACCATGCAGGCTAGAATCTTGACTTAAAAAATGAAATTCAAAATTCAACACTAGATGCTACATTACACACGGCATGTACAAAGAATGCAAAAAGACATGGCCATGATTAATGATTTGAGATAGGTGGTAAGAATCTTACTTCTCCTAGTAAGAATCAAGAGCACTAATATTCTTACATGTTGTCTGCAAACATACTGTATGCCCAATATATGTAGAAATCTTATTTGGAATACAGGATAATGCGTATCAAAAGCAGTGGGAAAACCCTATTTATCAGAAAGCTGTATATGCAGTATTCTTCCTTTCTTCCCCAGTTATTGTCTGTTTTATGGTTGCTTTTCAGAAGGCAGTTTCACAGGAGCCAGGCCAACCTGTTTGAAGTAGGTCACCAGTTGCTTAGGAACTTCAGCCAATACCGTCTGGGAAAGTGCCTCACGAGGAGCCTAGAACAGGGAAGGGGCACATACAAAGATATAAATGTTACAGAATACACTCAAATGCCCCAGCATTTCCAACTCCCTGCTGCAAAAAGGAACTGAGGACAAAATAGGTGATTAGATACAAAGCAGATCATCTCACATTTTAAGTAAGAAGGCAGCATAATACTTTGATAGGTTCATTTGAACCTTTCAAATACTTTGAAAAAGTATTTATCTTCACTGTATAGTACTTTTAAAAATCTCTAGCTACTGCTAGATAAACACTGGCCATTTCTGCACTAGACTTCTGCACTTATAGCACTATTATTCCACTTTCAACATCCTATGGAATCTGGCCCCTCCCTAAACTGCAAACCCCAGGATTCCATAGGATGTTGAAAGTGGAATAATAGCGCTATAACAGTCTAGTGTGGAAATGGCCAGTGTAGTAACAGTAAGACAAGGAAGAACTGAGATTTGTAGGAGCCATTTTGCAACTAAAGCTATCTTATCCCTTCTTCTTAAAAAGGAATTGAATGTTCACTTCTTCTAAGTAGATTCTACCCTAAAAGAAGACCTGCATTACGATTCCATGTTCTCTTGACCCTCTATGGTAGCTAATTTTATTTTTATATTTCAGATGTTCAAGGAACAACTTTTTTGCTCTGCTGCCAAACATAAAAGTCTTTTAGAAACAGAGACAGGCATGCTTCAACTTACATTTTGGAACTTCCTGAAAGGCACAAACTGGACAATATCCCTTGCAGCTGGCTCCCCTGTTAGGGACTTTAGAACACCATCATCTCCATCCAGGAATTCCATGGCTTTGAACTCAGCACTGCCAACTCCAACAATAATAACAGACATGGGCAACTTGGAGGCATTGACAATGGCTTGCCTGGTTTGGTCCAAATCAGTGATCTCTCCATCTGTGATTATCAGCAAGACAAAGTATTGCTGCAAGAAATTAGAGCAGTCAGTAGGAGTTTAGTGGCTAATCTTAAACAAAAATAACAGTATCAAACTGCCATGGGTAACTAGTTAGGGAAAGTTACTGAGAGGTAATAAAGAAGGGAATAAGCCTACTTTTATTTTTCTATTTAATTTGTGATGGGTTTGAAATCCATATCTGATCTGTATTCTCAGTGATGCAACTTAAAAAAAAACATAGTTACTAAAATTGGTTGAAAACAGGAAAACTGTGAAAAAAGCACATTTCAGTTTTTAAAACAATAGTTCCCTGTTAGGTTTGCTGAATTTATTTTAGATGAAATATGGAACCAAGGTAGTAGGATTCTAATTATTTTCAACAAAATAAAATGACAGGAAATAAGAACACAGAATTCAAGTAGTGAAGCTTGTTCCCAAATTCAGTTAGCATTTGAAGTTCCATGGCAAACCGGCCTTAACACAGTCAAAATAATGAATACTAATATAGCTTGGAACACGAGGTAAATGCTTGTTATTAAATATATTTAAGCTGCCTTTCCTACATAAAAAGTAAAAAAAAAAATAATCAAGCAGACTCACTGAAGCAGTTCCTTGTTGTGCTGAGTGAGCAGCAAATCTAGCAACATGATTTATAATTGGGGAGAAATTTGTTGGACCATAGAGACGAATCTGAGGCAATGCTTGGCGATAGGCATCTACAACTCCTTGGATTCCTGAGACAAAACAAGAGCAATTGTGACAGTTTAGATACTAATTTATATGGAGACCACTTATCAGTTGCATCACAATGGGAAGATCAAAACAATAACATGTCCACTAAGATGTGGACATGGAACTGATTGTGTGCACCCGAAACTACAGTTGAGCTGAAAACCTCTGGTTTTCATCATCAAATTTGTAGGATGGGGAAAATGGGAGGGTCTATTCTTGTGATTTTCACTCTTCCCACCTCTTACCCCTACTAATCCCCGAAACACAATATTGTTCTAGGGACTTCTGAGGGAAAAACAACAACTCGCCAGGATGGCAGTGCAAAAAAATAAGCCTAGGGCAACAGTGAGGCATGGGCTCAGTTCCATAACACACACACACACACACACACCAAACACACAAATGAAAGAGCTGACATATCAGTACAAGGAAATACTCAGCAAAAATTGAAATGTGTAGAAATCTATTATTTTTTGTAATTAAAAAAGAAACCCTTATAAAGTTAATAGGAATTTAATAAAACAAGAAAATCAACTTCAATCTGAAATAATGCACTCTCAGGCTTTCCCCATGTTCTTTACTTAGCGCCATTCAGGATTCCAATGTAATCTTCAAGAACTCACACCTTGAAAGATGCTCATAAATGGTATCTACAGTGCTTTTTCTGAAGCTATGTTACCATAACTACAACACTGCTCAAAGTCCAACCTACTTGATTGAAAAAATGCAGCACAAAGCTCTTGTGCAGTTATCAAAAATACTTTGTTTGGTTGAATTTAACCACATATTTGCTAGCAGAAGTAGTTGTTGTCCAGGGATTTCATGTAGCTTTTTTTTTTAAAAAAACTATCATTCAGTGCCATGAACATATTATATAGTACATTGTTGCTGCTGTGTGCCTTCAAGTCACTTCATTTATGGTGACCTAAGATGAACCTATCAAGTGGTTTTCTGGGGCTGAGAGTGTGTGATGTGCTCAAGTTCACCCAGTGGCAGAGCTTGGGATGTGAGGAGGGGGTGCAGGAGGGGGGTGCAGGGGGGGCTATGGCATGAAGGGCATGGCCACTGCATGCAGGGGCATTGCCAGGGTGCACAGGGGTGTGGCTACAGGCCGGGACACCTCCAAAACATTGCCGCCCAGGGTGAATCGCCTCCACGTCCCTAAGTGACTGAGTTCACTCAGTGTGTTTCCATGGCTGAGTGGGGAATCATACATACTTAATATAATCATTACTTGATTTCCAAAGTTTTTTAATCCTGCTTTCCTTGATTCTGAAAATACTAAAAGCAACTAACAATACTTACAAAATGCAAAGACAGTGTAATACTACCCTACTGCGTCATGTGATGGAAGCACTAACCCAAACAAATCTAAAGCTCATCCAGACTTAGGGTATCATTTAATTTTGCTTGTTGAAGCCTCTTCTCCTTTCCCTCATCCAAATGCTCTCTTGACTTTAAAAAAACTGAAAGCTGGCACACTTAGGTTTATCTGTGTGCATCTTACTTTTGACATGAGTTGTGATATTAGATATGGCTGTGTCCAACCTAGTCAAATCCCCCAGATGCATTATTAGATTGCTGCATTCTTCACATGCTCTTATTCTGTTTCTCGCTCAGTACCTCCTTAATTTTATTTAATTAATTTTTTTCTAGAGATAAGTGGTAAACTGTAATGGTGCTGGCTCCAAGGAAATGATCTCTTAGCACTATAACTATGGAGAATTTTTAAAAAATGTTTCTAGCTCCTTAGTGTGAAAGCAACAGGCTCCTAGGCTCAGAAAAGCCAGCCCAATGCAGACAAATTACCCAACTTGGAAACTTAAGTGAAAGAAAGCTTCCAAGACTCTCTTCAAATCTTGCACCTTGAATCCAAGTTGAAACTGACTGCAGAAGATGATCTTTCTGACCACAAGACTTGATTGTTTTATCACTAAGGGTCTATAAATTGTTGTTGTCATCATTGTTGTTTTTAAATTAACCATTAAGTGACAATGTGGGAAGAAGGGAAATGGGAATGGAAGCATCCTGAAAATATGAAGATAATGAGGAATTGAATATACCTACTCTGACTGCCGCAATTCACATGATGACAAAATGAAGACAGAAGCAAAGTATTTCAAAATATTATAGAAAAGGAGGAGAAATACCTTCAAATATCACATGATAGGCAAAACATCATTTGGATCATTTGGGACATAGACCAACACTCCCTCCCAGCACATCTGCCCCACCTTGCAGAGCCTGTACTCATTTAAAATGGTCTCCCAAAAGTGTTAAGACATAAACTGTGGTTGATAGTGTTAAACAGTCTTGCTTTGGAAGAGAATTCTATAATTTTGGAATAATCACAGAAGACACAGATCCATTTGCCATACTTCTGATGACAACGGGTACACATCAGGCCTCTAATGATGACCTCAGTCGTTGAGGAAAGATCATACGGAATGAGGTGGTTTTTAATTAATACACATCTAATGTGATCCATAGAGATGGGGTATGGCACAGAATAATTCTAAGGAATATTCATGGTAAGGAAAACCAATTGGGGTGGCCATAGAGGGATGCAAGGAGTGTTAATGTATAAGGGCCTATCAATTCAGTGCACCTAGCATCATGTTTCTTGACACTTTCAGATGCATTCAGATGTGACTTCCATGTCAAGTTGCACAAAAACTGGCCTTGTTACACAGCTGTTCGTCTGTGTCCCCCTACCCAAATTCTTGCAACCACCACTATATGACTCTAAAGCTACCAGAAGCATTAATCATATCAATATTGTAAGTATATAAGGACATCTAGCCACTTTATCCTGACAGAGAGCACTTTATCCACTAGAAAGCACTTCTGCTCATGTTCTGTTTTTGAATAGAAGAGACTCTGCCTCATTCTTTTTCTATTATTCTGTTATTAGATCACAAAGAAAAATAAATACTTACCTTGGCAATAAGGATTGGTAGGGTTGAAGTTCAATGCAAACTCATGTGACACCTGAGAAAACAGAGAAATTAAGCCACATATTCAAAGACAATCAAATGTTCATATGAATGCTTGAACTAAAAAACCTACCCGCCAATCTGGAGGAACCTGAGCTCCAAATCCAAAGGCTGGGAAGAGTTTATCACTGAAAGAGAAAGTAAAGACAAAAATCAATACATTATTTTCATATTGTTTTTATTACAGGCTAAACAAAATGGGAAATTTGACTTACTGTGAAGATTCATCCTGGGATGGCAAGAGGAGGAATCTACTATGATTGGGTTAATCCCTGCATGCCAAATGGAACAGGCAGGAGTCCATGTTCTTTTCAGTTGAGGTAGTTTGGACCCCTTCCCTTCCCTGACAATTTTATTATCTAGCCATATGTAACCTAACCCTATCTAACTATAACTTGATGCACTGACCTTCTCACTGCCCTCACCCACAGTTTAGGACTGGTGTGGATTCCTCCTGCTGCCATCCCAGAATGAACCTTCAAAGTAAGAGCAATTTATTGTTCTCAGGATGGCACAGAGGAGTAATCCACTACAATGAGAGTTACCCAAGCCAAACCTGGGTTGGGATTCCTATCATTTTTTTTAAATACAGACTGCAGCACTGTTCTACCAAAAGACACCTGTGCTGATTTAAATTTGTCTAGTTTATAAAGCCTCACAAAAGTTGATGGTTCTGACCATCCTGCCGCATTACGTACATCTTGCAAAGACGACGCTACAGCATAAGCTATACTAGTTGCCATCAATCTCACTAAATGAAGCCATACACTCTTGGGTTTGGACTTGCTCTCACAATTGAAACATTGAAAAATACATGCCTTAATCCATCTCCTAATCACTGTCTTTGAAGCTCCCTGGCCCAAAGTTCTAGGACTGTAATGAGACAAACAGAGCCTCTACGTGCTCTAGTTGCACAGTTCTTTTAATATACAACTTAAATGATCTCTTAAGATCCACGATATGCCATCTCTTTTCCTCAGGATGTTTTGGCTGAGAATAAAAACTAGGTAGATAAATAACATCAAGTGTCCCTCTGAGCCATATGCATTAATGTTGGATCCAATATTAATGTTAACCTGGCCTGTTCACACTTGAACAGATTTGGATTTATTGACAAAGCCACTCAACTCAGACACTCGCCTCACTGATGTTACTGCTACCAGAAAAGCTGTTTTAAAGGTCATCAATCTCAAAGAAACCTCCCTAATTGGTTCAAATGGGGCTTTGTTAGTCTATTCAGCACCAAGTTCAGATCCTAGCTAGGGAATATGTGCCTTGTAGAAATAGTTGCATCCCTGAGAAATCCCTTTATATGTAGATGAGCAGACAGCAGAACATTCTCAAAGCTCAGTGCCACTGCTAACACTGACACTTGGCACTTTAAAAGCGTTAGGTCTCAATCCCCTCTGGAGGGCATCTTGCAAAAACTGCAAAATGTACTTGACTTGAACACCTGCACTCTGTAGCTGCTATGAAGTGCACCACCTCTCAAACACTTTCCATGTCATCTTATAAATATTCCGAGCTGACTACCTCGTGGAAGCCAGAATTATTTCAAAAACTTCCCCTGAATAGTCCTGTAACTCCAATGCCTTCTTTTCAAGATCGAGGACACCAAATTTAGCTACTGCAGATTTGGATGAGGAACTATCTTTTGGTTCAGCAGATCCTTCTGAATTGGCAACTTCCATAACACTCCCATTGACACGTATTTCAGAAGGGAAAACAAAGGTCTTCCGGGCCAAGGGGAGCTATTAATACCATCTCTGCCTCCTCCTGCCGCATTTTGAGGGGCGCTTTTTGTAGAATCTCTATCAGTGGAAATGCATAATGGCATCCTTTCGGTCATGACACTGACAGAGCATTGGTTGCTTCCGCATACTTGCTTGCATGTATTGAAAAAAATCTTTTTTAGCCTTGTATTACTCCTCTGTGCCATCCTGAGAATGAATCCATATCTAATACTGCTGCATGCTGATGGAGCTGTATGCCGGCAGAGGAACTTTTTCTCCAAAGTAGAACAAACCATAATGTCCAAGGAGACAGAATTCTGGGAACTGTACTGTAGTAGCACAGTTGGCTCCTCCTTCAGTTCAAAAATCAGGATGAAATTGCTTTGCTAATATCCACTGTCATCTCACAAAAACAATGGTATCTTTTGCTTCAAATATGGCTTCCTACAACTTCTACACTTGCTGAAATCAGTAGTGAATTATCGTCCTAAGCAACATTATATTCAGGTATGAGATGTATAATTAGATATATGTGATAACACCAACATTACTTAGCACAAAACATCAACATAAGACTCCACATCTTTATAAAACTATAGCTGGATTAGATATAATTGGTTTAGCATACGTGTCATAATCCTGGACCACATTCCCCACAGTCCAGATGGCAGTGAGATACTCATTTATCCCATTTGGACTTATATAGTGAAGAGAATCCGGTGACTTTGGATCCCCATTGGAGCCCGTGAAATCTATGCCCACCTGCCAAACAAATAAAGAACACAAATAAGTAAGGATAAGGTCTCTTCCTAGAAAGAGTAGATGGAAGAGAATCCAACACTCATGTAAGTTGACTTCAAGCAGAGAAAACAGTAGTAGAGAAAGTTGCTAAATAACCACCCCAAAAGCCCCGAAGTTGATCATGGTGAGTACTAGTAGCACAATAGGTTCCTCCACAACAGACAGTTCAGTTGATTGAATGTGGCTGTTTTTTTTGCAGGAAGATATGAACTCAGGTGGTTATATTTAAAGGTAGAAATAAAAGGTATATAAACAGACGACAACTCACAGTGAAATTAATTTGGCAGCCTCCCATGATGTAATCCAGGAAAGAATAATCTGTTTCAATCTGAAGAAAAGGCAAAATCATTACAACTTCTACAATGCAAAATGGCAGAAAATCCATTCATCCTACATGATATGCTTCCTACCTTGCACAATTTCACTCTAACAATGCCAGAGTTTTTGTAACTCTTCTTCTTCTTCTTCTTTTCAGGGTGAATACACTCGAATTCTACCTAGAGGAAAGTAAACACAGACTAAGGTTATGTGGGCAATGAAATCAGAGTTCAAGTGTTAAAATTGTTGCACAAGTATTGCTTTGAATCATTTCCTCATTAATGTATAATACATATAGAAAGTAAGTTCTTAAGCACATATGAGGAACTACTATTACTTCTGCCATCTACACACATACATACATACAATGAGCGATAGAAAACAAATATATACATCCAACAAGTTACAAAGTAAGGATTAATAGATGGTAGGATATGCATGGGGATAAAAAACACAAGTCTTTGCCCACTTAAAAATGGCTATAAATACTTTATGTTTGATTACAGGATCATTTAGCTGGGACAGAAAAAACACAGCTGGTTCTAATGAAGACCTCTGTACAATAGCTATGTATTCAGAGTCACTTAGACAATTAAATACTGGAGCTCTCCAAAGAAAAGCTAAATGTTTTAGATTGGCTTAAATTGGAGATTGCAGGAGAACCAAGGACAGGAACAACAAATAGTATTGACTTCTTTGACTCATTAATGATATGATTATATTTGTTAGATTTCTTTATTTTTGATTCAGTGCTGCCATTCTGGTGCCTTGGGGAAACAGAAAGGATCTCTAGTCTTCAAATTTCCAAAACCACATGGGGACTGTAACATGGATTTATGGTGCTCTTTGGCATAGAAGATTATTTGTAGCAATTCACTGAATTTACAGTGTCTTAAAATAACAATCTCATCTGCAAGCTCATCTATGTGTATTGTTCCAAAACGTGCACTCTCTCATTCAGAACATTGTTTTAACAGCATGACATTTATTCAAATTTCAACAGAAAAAATCACAGGCTGTCAGCCTGGAGTATCCTCTGATAGAATAAAGAGGGACACCACTGACAAAATGATAAGGTTAAAAAAAAGAAGAAGAAACAATTGATCTCTGGAGAATCAGCCTGCTTTAACACTTGATTACTTGAAAACTATATTATCTTGCTACTCCTCAAAATTTTGGCTACTACTAAGCTGAATAATTACATCAGCCATAGATAATTTGGTACTATGAGAGTCAGGGCAAACCCAACCATACAACTATAGTTTTTGTTTTCTTTTGCTAAAGTCTACTTGACTGAGGTGCTCAGTAATCAAAATGCCATTCTCATAGCACAAAAGAGAACAGAACAGAAAGTATATCCTAGTACATATGAGGAATCAGGATATCTGTTAATGTCCTGAAGGAGCAGTTATAACTTAATTATTCAGGCAGCTTTGGAGTACAAACTCTGTTTCTTCAAGTCATGCATGCATCAATAGGCAAATCCACAAGTCATTTTAGAGGAAAGTTAGAATAAATCTATTACAATCACCTCCCCACACACACACACTTTTGCAAGGCTTAGGGACTCAGGACCCCCATGAAAGTGGAAAAACCACAAATATTGTCAGCCTCCCAAACCATATTTAACACAAACAAAAAAAGTACCTGTACTGGCAGTGTGGCTGAGCCTGGCCGCACATACATTCCCCTGCTTGCTCATTCACTCACTCAGGCGGGGGGGGGGAGATAGTATGGAGGGAGCAGGATGAGGGAGAAAAGGAACACTCATCCCATTTCCTTCTCCCCCAAGTGAGTGAGCAAATTCCTGTGCCCTCCCTCCTCCCATCCCATCCCCTTCTCCCCTCCAACCCTCATACATGAGTGAATGTGTACATGCTCTCTTCCCATCCTATCCTCTTCCCCCTGCCCACATGTGAGCAAACACGCGAGCATGCCCTCCTCCCATCCTATCCCTTTCACATTTCCTCACACGAGTGAGCTAATGTGCGCGCGCTCTTCTCCCATCCCATTCCTTCCTTTCCTGCCTGATCAAGTAGGCCAGTGAGCAAACATATGTATATGCCCTCCTCTCATCCCATCCCATCCCCTTTCCCTTCCCTCTCCCACCCACACGAGTGAGCAAGTGGGTGAACACACGTGCCCTTCCTCCTCCTGTCTCACTCCCTTCCCCACCAGTAATCCATGAATAAATATATTTGCAAATGCTTAACCTGAAAATGGGGAGGGCTGACTGTATTTCTATTGTTTTTCTTTGCAATGGGTTCATTTTATCTATAAAAGAATGTAAAAATAAAGGCTCACCGGAGAGCTGCCACCTGCATTCTGCAGCTGAGACAGGTTAGTTTCAAAAGAGCCTATCAAATCATGTGACCCATCACTATCATAATCATAACAGTGCACCTGAAAGGAAAGAAATAATAGCCAATGGACAAGCGGGACTTTACAAAGAAGAACTGCTGTTGCTCACCACTTGGTCTCTTGCTTCCAACAGCTTTGCAGTGATGCATGTGAACTCCCCTATCAAATCTGAACTGGTGCTGTCATCCATATCACTAACTGAAACCTAACAGTAAGAGAAACACCCCAAATTGAGTATTTGAGAAGCACATGTAGTCTTTTGCTTAGTATGCAACAGAAAGGCAACTGAAACACAAAACGAATAAAAATAAAACAGAATGACTGCTTTAAAAAATTAAGTAAAAATCCAATTACAGAAGCAAGCAAAGCACCTGAAAAAAGTGAAGCCAAATTGAAATCTTGTATACATTTGCTATACAGGAAAAACTCATCAGCAAAATGTATCAAGACTTAGCTGTCTAATCCAAAGTTCTTATTTGTAAGAACTTTGCATGAGTCTTCTTCCCTGATAACATCCAGTCATGCAAAAATCTGCAAGCTCATACTCAAAAATCAAACCAAATATGACCTGAATGTCCATGCCAAGTCATTCAGTTAGTCTGCAACATAAGGAATAGAACACAGGACCCAGCATGAGAAATGCTACTTATTTGGGGCTGATGAGAAATTGGAGTGATGCTATACAGATGCTTCACACCTTCTCATTGTACTTGCTTATCTGCAAGATGCAGAAAATACTTTAATTCCTTCTTGAGGTATTTAGTTTAAAGATTAATGACTTTAGTCTAAATTATTTTTACTGAATTAACATCCTAGTGATTTGTTTGGAACGAATATTCAGTGAACAGTGCACAGGACTACAACATGCTGACTGAAAAACAGCACAAACTAGCATTAGGAACTTTAAGACACCATGGATTACTACTAAAAAGCAGTATATTTCAGCATGATGGTACAGAGCAGGAAATCTGAAGCCTTCTCCTTACACACAAGAGGATGACAGGTGTTCCTTGCTACCATTTGAAAAAAGCAAGGCAAAGCACTAAATGCAAGAGATATCATAAAGCTACTAGTCTGACATCCAGGAAAGAGATGCACTCTAGCAAGCATAGTTATACCTTCCTCCTCTCTGCTCTACTCAATTTCTGGATGGTCTTATGTAGCATCCTCATATTTCTGAATAAACGGGGAACACTGAAAGTACCACTGAAGGACCCAAAGGACAGAAAGATCTAGAATGACTAGTTAGCAATAGTTGAGAGGATCCTTCATATTCACATACCCTGCTTTCTCACTAAGGATGTCTGACACATTTATTTTCTTGCTGTGGGTATAAAATTCCCTTTCAAAAGTATGACTCAGCTGCTGCCAAGCAGCCTTAATGAACAAGGAAAATCAGCACTCCTCCAAGTACCTTGAAGAAGAGCAGTCTGCTGTTTTATTGTGATGAGGAATGAATAATAAAAGAGAACCCTTTGGAGGATGAAGGACTGTTGACTATAATTTTTGGGAGTGGGGTTGAATTTTTGCATGTTAAATTGTTCATAACCAACATTTAGCTGAAGCTTTCTAATTAATCTATTTCTTCTCATTAGCGTTCTGTCCCAAATTTTCCACAGCTATTCCTGCATATTTTCCTCTAACAATTTACATCAGAAGGCATTATTCTATTTAAACTACTGCATTTGATCTGATACTAAAAAGCTACCACTAGTCCACCAATTCACAGTGGCATAGCTCTACACCTACTACTGGTATTAGTATCTTTCCTTTAACTAAAGATTATACTTTCACCATATGCTTTATTAACAAAGACAAGGTAGAAAGCCCAGTATGTGATAGCTGACTGGTTTGCACACAAAATCCGTTATAGGAAACCTAACAACCTGACCTATCAGTTTTGCCAAAGAATGGATAGTCCATTAGATGGATTCACTTATGAGTATCAGCCAAGCAATTTCTTATATATCTGCACAAGATGCTTTGAGGTACAGTGAGATTACAAGAGCTTTTTAAAGCTCTGAAAAACTTTGGTATTAAGACAGCATTTAATAAGTTAGGACAGGGGAAAAAACACCGTAAAGTGAAGCTTCTCAAAATGGCATTTTTGGTACATTCAGTTCATATTCATAAGTTTTCCCCAGAACCAACAATACTTAGACTTACTTTGGAAAATGTAAGTTGATATTTAGGTCTTCACGATCTTGCTCTTCAAGAAAAAAAAATTTCTTAAGCGTGTCACATTATTTTTTAAAAAAAGTTAATATAATTCTGTTGTTGTGTACATGTACATTATACATGTACTATGAAACACAATCTGTACTGAAACCCTAAGAAAGCAAAGAGTATGAAAAGGAGAAAAATAGCTGCTCATTTAGGTGAAGAGGAGAGAGAAAGGAATTATTGGTCTGGTATTTAGGAAACATCTTAAAATGAACTAATTCCTCATACTGCCCAGGATAGGGAGGTATCACAATGGAGGGCTTCCTTTCCTGTATACTAAGATCTTTTGGATCCACCACTCAGTTCCTTATATTAGAAGACTAAAAACAGAGTACAGAAGCAGGAGGAGGCCAGATATAACTCTGCTATCAATAGGACATGAGAGACAACTGGAATGTAAAAGTGTTGATGACAAAACAGGGAATTGCAAGATGGGAGGAGGCAACAGGAGAAGTAGAGTGTTGCACAGGTCAGGTTCTGAGCTCATGTCACCAGAACTGTGGCCCAAGTTGTAGGAAGGTCTTCTGCTGGTTGATGCTCCATAAGTGTTCGGTCCAAGAAGGAATCAAGGCAGCTTAGGCCCAGATTCTATTTCCATTTTTCCTTCTGTTCTTCTCCCTGTTCTTATCTTTATTAGGGTGTGGTGGTTTGCATTGGGATGTAGAAGGGATTGACCTACTCAGCGCAGAGGGGACAATAGTAACCAAAGCTGTTGATGTCAACCAGCTGTGCTTAGAAACCTTGGTAATACAGAGTGTCTTCCAGCAACTGATCTAAGATAGTGAAGCCTAGAGAAGAGTCAGTAGAGTGAGCTGGCTGAGTTGGTGCCAAATTGGTGGCCATATTGGTCACCAAGTCCAGATGAGAAAGGGTCATAAAGGGAGGCTGACTTAGAACTAATATCTGAGTTCACTGGTGGCTGAGATGTTCCAGTGAGGACTGAGATCTTGAGAGTGTCCTCCAGACCAAAGGTCTTCTGCTTAGCCTATTTGGTAAAGTTCTGGCAGTGGGCACACTTACCCACAATTTGCGCGCACGCGCGCACGCACGCACGCACACACACAAACACACACACACCCATAGTTAAAGAAACAGCCCAAGTTGCTGTCTTCAGTGGAAAATTTTCCCCCACAGCTGAGGCACTTCTTGAAATACTGCTTGGAGGCCTTAGGCCCCTAAGCAATCAAAAAAGATAGGAGATAAAGATGACTGAAGAGTATGGAAATAAAGACAATGATGGGAAGTTTTGTTTTGTTTTACAGAGGGAACATTACTGAATAACTGGAAAAGATAAATCAAAACAGAAGGAGAAAAATTCTAGTGGTTCTTAATGCAATGCTGCAGTGGATAAATGGGAACTGAAGCTTTTAGAGGGAAACACCAGTGACACCTGCTATAGAGACGGGTGGGATTCCCACCAAAGACACTTTTCAGCTTTAAAATGTTCTGGCAGTTGTTGTACAGGAACAGGACAACCCTTGAGAGTGAATCATAGAGAACAAGAAGAAGACTAATCAATTGTGACATTGGACTTGCTTCCTTGACTTTGTTTTCAGACATCTCTTATCTGTCTGCCCGCTGATTTGTGTGTGTGACTGAACTTGAATTTATTTTCTGGATTTTGCTTATTTAACTGTTTACAGAATCTGTCAAGCTGCAAAAGGACAGTAATCTCTTTCCAAAATGCAGAGATGGCCCACAACAAATATCCCAGTTTGGATATTATTTTGATTGCCACCAAAAAGGCCACTCTGAAGATAAAGACCCCCAAGGAGAAATTCTGCAATGTGTTGAAGAGTGGCTTTAAATATCTTGAGCACTATGTGGAGACCCCAAGATGAACAACTGGTTGGCTGGTGACATTCTGCAGAGAAACTACTTAAAGAGACCTATCTAATATGTATGATTGGTCAGACTCCTGTATCCATATTTGCTCTGAGAAATTCCAGTAACTCCTTAATACCACTCATCTTATGACTGATAAGAGATTTACTTCAGTACCATTAGATCCATGTGACCTTCTAGAACTAAGATGAGAAGATGACCTAAAGAGAGGAGAACGTGAACTATACCAAAGAGCAACCAGAAAGACTTGTTGCACAAACACTGATCACTTGTATGTTTGCAGGAAGAGAATCAGTTTAGGAGAGTAAGTAACTCTGGTCCACTTTTCAACAATTTTGAGTTGTGCTCCTCCATGTGCTTGGCACAAGGTGTGGAGACACCTGCTGCTGATTCAGAAAGTAACTCATAATTTCCCCTACTACCTTTCTTTCTTAAGAATTTAAATAATTTCATCCTAATTAAAGATGGGCAAGGGAACAGACGAGACAACTAAGAATAGCCAGGATATCTCTGCTTGGACACAGGAAACTTTCACAAGTACCTAACAGAGTAGTCAAAATGGCTGCCCTAGATTGGAAGATAGTTGAAATGGCCACAGTTAAGAGCCTACTGCTGTTGTTCCACCCTCTGAGGGGAAAAAAACTGCATTTTGACAACCCAATGCATGCCCCTGACAGCATCCTCTGTTTTGTTTCTTCCAGTTTTCCTATAACAGAAACTGAGCGCTTTCTATTGAATAGTTATGGAGCATCAAGACACTTCTGCCTCCTGTTTGTGCCTCCCAAACAATCATAGGATATACTGGATATGAAACTCCAACAGATGAGTCAGAATTAATGTGTCACGATGAACGGACAGCAGCAAGACAGACAGGTCAGTATACTGTAGGTCAATTGGTTCCAAACCAGGTTTAAAAGATGACAAACTTTAACGAGCTTTAAGTCACTGAAGCCTTCTACTTTTTGTACTTTCAGAGATGGCTCCCACACTGGTGTCACTGATGAGAGGAGCTGGCACAAACGAGGAAAAGAAGCCATGATTTCCCCTGCAGACAGCCCTCCAGGAGAATCAACAGTAGAGACAAAAAGAAGACAAAAAGAGATGTGGATTCAACAAACTTCAACAAAGTCTCTTTCTCCTCTGCAAAGGCAGAAAGGAAGGAGCTGTTGAGGGATCCCAGGACACAATAAAGATTGCACACGATGTGAACCTTATCTATCATGGATATTATGAGGAGTTAACTCACACCAGACACAGAATATCATCAGTATACATCTGAAAAATAATGAAGCAGGAGGAGAGGTGCGGAGGGAAAAATGACACCAAACAGAATTTGGTGTAAATACAGTGACAAATTAATTAAGTTCATGCATGTTCATATGGTTTGGTTTTATTTGCTTAAAAATCAGAATTCACACTCCAAGAAAAAAAGGCTATAAATTTAATCAAATTAGTTATCTTGCACTTCTTTAAAGACACTGAGAAAAAAGACAACCATCGTCACCTTGATTGGTTTGTTGAAATCACCACCACAGAATGTTTGCAGAGGAACACTGAACTTTTTCCAGGATGGATTTAAATTGTTTTTAATAACCTAAAAAAAAAAAGTCAATCACATCAAAATATAAAAGCACAATGCTCCTTTCTCTTCTTTTCCAAACTGCTGCACAGGACTTCTCTGCTGCTATCATACTTTCCCATGAGCATTTTATGACAATGATATTTAAAAAATCAACTCAATAGCATATACTATTAGCTTTACTGTATTCTGTATTCTAAACTGCACTGGGCAACTGTGGCAAGTCCAGCAGCCAACTTTCTGTCCTTATGCCCCTTTTGGATCCATACAGACTGCCAAAAACAAGGAAAAAATAGCTAAGAAATGGCTGTAAATCCATGCCCGATTTTGAAAAGCAAGTATTTTTTTATGTTAAACAGTACTGGGATTGTAACCTACTGGTGAATTGCCACTCCTGCTCAATGCCTGGAGAAGGAATTCACTTCCTTCTGTGGCCAAAAAAAGCTGGTTTTGGGAGCGCCACAGAAACAGTCTAAAGGGGTCCGTATACAGTTCCAGGACTGCACTTTGCTGATCCCTGTTCTCAGTAGACATACCTTCATTAACTGGATGAAAAGTTGACTTAAATTATTATAGCTCATCGCAGTGAAGTTTACAGACACATATGAAAGCTATTAGACTACTTAGGAAGTAGGGCTGTATGTGCACAGAAGTCAGTGCATGTCATCTGTTTGTCTTTTTTTGTTGATTTTCAGATTTCTATCTAGAACAGTTTTAAGCTTTCAGTAAGTTTGGTTCCAGATCAGTATGTGATTTTGGTTGGCTAACCTTTACGTGAATTAAGACTTTGCACAAGCCTTCATGCTAAACTGGGTCAGCTCTGGTTAGTAATTTGATGGGAGACTGCCAACAAATACCAGTTTCGGTAGGCTTTATTTCAGACGAAGGAACTGGTAAAACCATCTCTGAATATTCCTTGCTTAAGAAAGCCCTAAGAAATTCATGGGGTTGCAGTAAGTCGACAGGTGACTTGAAGGCATATACATATAGTTCCTATTTAGTTTTTTCCTTCAAGACATCCCTACTGCCCTGCTCATTATTGAACAAATGCCAGGAACTGACAACGAGTTGGATTCTGAGAACCACAAGCAGAATGAACCTTGTGGAGGAAGAATCACCACTGCAGGTTACAATGCCTCCTCAAAACTGTTCCTGAGGTTTGGGGGGAATGAACACATATCAAAAGACCAAAAGAAAGCATATTGCTAAAGAAAAACTGTATATACACAAGCTGCCTCTTTCTGACTTAGGCAAAGAAACAGCAGCTCACTTCTGCACAGACTAGTTCACACATAGTTTTTTATAAATTAATTTATACCTTACTTTTTTCCCAGCACAGGACTCAAGTTACATAAGACATATAACCGCTCCCCTGCTCCAGTAAAATATAACATCTTTTAAAGTCCAAAGGCTGATGAAATCCTACCTCTGATCGGTAAACAAGCTGCCATTTTCCACTATCGTTTTGCTTGTAAAACTCCAAAAATGGATCAGATTTGCCCAAAAAATCCTGCACAGAAAAACATACACTGTTTGTAGAGACAAGCAATAAATCTAAACCTAAACAAACCTAAATCTGAATCAAAACACTTTTCTGTCAGTTGTGTTACTTATATATTATTACTGGCAAAACATACATGCGCATTACAGAACTTTAGTAAGTAGGAGCTCACCTCTCCCATGAAGTTGTCATTTTCAGACACATATATTTCTGATTGATATTTTTTTAAGAATTAATGAGCTGAATATTATATATGCCCAGACTCAGTTAAATCATGTGCATATTGCTCTAAAAGACCACAGTTAGTGACAGTTGCAGGTATTGTGCTTCTAAGGGAAATCAATACAGTGTGCCCACTGTATATGTAGAGGTTCCATCCCAGGAACTCCCATGTAAAACAAAAAAGGTATTCCATTGTAGTCAATCGACACAACGTGAGAATGCCCACAACATTATGGGTACATGCCTGTCACAGACATTGATTATAACAGGATGTGATGCTTTGTGAGACCTCGTGCATGCAAAGGTTGCACCAGAAGAGAGCACGCTATAATCTGAGAATCTGAGTCCTAATCCGAGTCAGAGTACTATCCAAAGGGTAGAGTCTTTGGATATCTCTGATGTTCCACTTTTCTCTGAAGCTGCAGACAGATCCATTTTTATCTAGGCCATTAATTAACACATACTGCAATTACCTTCTTGCTGCATTTATCTAATACGTTATATTCCCTGAAGCCCATTCACACCACTATAATATTAGTTCCCTCACTGAAATTTTCCTTGAGTCTGTAAACTTCCAGCATTGCAGAGTGAGACACTGAAAACTGTTCACATCTAGAACTCTTACACTTGCTGTGTTTGCACTCCCTTGATATAATTTGCCAGTGCCTTTTCTTTGGATGTCTAACCTTCGTAAATTCTCAAATAAAGTTCTGAATTATTGCAATGCTAGAAACTTAGATATTAAAGTAAAATTTCCTTTGGCGGACAGAATTCTTATTTGGGGGGCAATGCCCTCATCTGCCTCTCTGGAGCTATATCCCTGGTACTGCCCAACTTTGCATATAAATATGAACATGCACATATACACCTTGTTGGTTTAATTATCAACTGAATTAATAAATTACTTTTGAAACACCGTTTACCTTTTTGTCCAAATTCCGAGCTTCAACATCCATAGATATAACTCTAGTGTCTTTAATTTCTTCTGCAGAAATCTACAGAATCAAAGAAAATTTATTTTACTGCAGTGTTATTTACTCTCTACATTTTAAAAAAAGCCATGTGTGTGTTTCTTACCGTAATAGTGCCTTTTCCTGCAGGTTTTCCTTTCTTCAGCATTAAAGGCTGAGTGAATGTTTTACTTGACACAATCTAAAGACATAAATTACATAAATTATGACAGTCATGCAAGGAAAAATAGTTGATATGTTCTATCCTATCAAGTAATAAACATCTGTAATCTGAGGATGCACTTCTTCAGAGAAAACAGCAGCGTGGATATTTAATAGTCAAGAAGCCTACTAACACACATATTATTACTACTATCAATGATAAATATTTATCTAGTCTGAAAGTCAATCATGATTTCTGAAAGATTTTGCTCAGATACATATCAATATAAATATAAAAGAATGAGGGACAGATTTTAACTTTTGCCTAAGTTGATCGATAGCAGAAAATAAGTGCAATTAGATGTCATACTACACCTTTTGTATTAGCAGAAGTTTCTGTCTACTTCTAGTCTAGAAATAGGTGTTACAACAGATTTACTACATACACGGTTGTCACCGTGAAATTGATAAGAAACTAGTTTTATAGTTGCTAATACTACTGCCACCAACAATACAATAAACAAATATTGCCCAAAATGTCCTGTAGCCCCCACTCCCCACCCCAAAAGAGGGAAGGAAGAGTCTATTCTTAGTTGCATTTTTTGATAAGTTAGTTGTTTCTTTATTTGTGCAACTAAAAATTGAACTTTGTACATAATCTATCTTGGGTTTCATATTTAGAAAAAACTGTCTTGGATCTCATGTAAATTACCATAACTAAACAAAATAAATAAATATCACTGTTCTACACAGCACGTGACAATATGTACTTCCCAGTACCTGTCCCAAGGTGCACTCTGCCCCTCCAAGGTAGTCATCATCACTTAAGTCGTATGATTTGTTATCAATGTCATACACACCAAATTTCAGTTTCTGAACTTTCTCGAAATAATAATCAATCAGCAGCTTCTTTGAAAATTGAGGATTCTGGCAATTCTTTACTCTTTCTGTGCGATCCAACTGTAGAAACAAAAAAACAGAGGGGCTTGATTAATACTTTCTTTCACAGAAGAGGCTTGATCTTATGTAACCATAAATACTTAACTTTGGCAGCATCTCCACACTTGACTGGAAGGCCTCCTGTTTGAAACCCTGGACATCTACTGTCAGTCAGAGCAAACACTACTGAGATGAACCAAAAGTATAACTCAGAATAAGGCAGCTCCCTATTAAAAATGAGCTGTTGTTGTAGCTAGTACAAGCCATACACCTAATGGGCTTCAAAATAGCATTAATCTACAGTCTATATTTTCTGCAAAAATCCTGCTTTTTTTCCAGTTTTAATATTGAAGAAAAATGGTTATACCTGATAAAATAAGCAATAATTGTAGGTAGCCATCTTAACCAATGAGTTAAAAAAAATTACAAGCCACAGTAGGGGAATACTTTGATGAGACAAACTTGTGAGCAAGCTTTCTTCTGATAGCCTTTTTTGGGCTGAAAGTTTACCAAAACGTCAAGAACATACAGAAAGGTTGGATGTGCTGTTGCTTTGGGGCAATCGTATGCCCACATTTTTCTGCACCTCCACTGCCCACACTTCTTCTGTTGACCCTAGTAAGGGTATTACAATACCACAAAGGTCACATTAATTGTTACACTCTTTCTGAATTACAGATGCCTTGCTGAAATGCATCTTTAAGAAATTACATTGAAGAGATATGGTGTCCCTTTCTTGCCCACAGCCCCACTGCCAACATTTAGGAAATGAAATAGCCTATCATTCACTAAGGCAATAATATTTCATAGAAACTTAAATACAGAAAAGTTAAAACTGTGTTAAATACTGGGATGTAGTAGCAAAAAAATTATGTGAAATTTTGTGGTCATTTTAAAAAATCATATTTGTAGTTCTTTATGAGGACTAAAGGACAGTAAATATACATGTTCTTATGAAATGAATAAATTTGCTCGTCAGCTCACAAAAAACACTTCCTCGGAATTAATATCCATTGAAATTAAAGTCCAAATGTGTGAAGAGTAAACTGCCAGAAACACATAAGGCCTCTCTTGAGTCTTATGAAAGGAAATCTTCCCAAGAAGAGCTCCAGGTTGCTGTGACATCTCAAATCCTATAGGAATCCAAAGGCCCTGGAAATCTAGCAATGACAAGCTATCAGACATCAAGTGTGCCTCTTGGTATGGACTGGAAAGAGCAGGCACTAAAGAACAAATCCTCTCCCTTCCACTAACTTATGGGGTATAATATCTGCAAATACAGGATTGTTGGTGTCCTGTTTCATGTTCATAGGCCACACATTTTCTGTCCTTAAATGAGGGACATCCTTTACAATAAGGGGCATCTAACAACCCTAGTGTAAACTCATTCCACACCAACAGTCTCTGGTAGTTTTCCAATTGCTTTGAATATCTCCTTACTTCAGACCACTGCTCTCCACCAACATTTTGCAGCAAGACGCAGAGGGGGTCAGATTTTGAGCCAACATCTTTATCAATCAGATTGTCACAAGATATGGACAGTTCCACCCTGGTCACACAATGAGCCATCTGTAAATAGATTAGAAGAGGAATGGTGATTACTTATTAAACAGTATGTTCAAGATTAGGCACATGGAAAAGACTGATTTTCAGAACACTCATTTTGCATTTAATAGTCTTACTAGTTTATATATAGCTTCTTATGATTGCCATTCAGGTCTTAAACAGCCCATATAGATTTTTAAAATACTAATAAGGAAGTGAATCCACGTGACTTGAATATCTGGCCAGGGACCACTCAATGTTATGGTGTTAGGGCTGCTTCAAACAGCAAAATTTTCAACAGGAAAAACAGTTCAACTTAAAAAATATAAATTGGCATACAACTGCAGTATTTATACTCAATAATCAGACATATTTTGCTGCATAAACATGCAGTATAATAAAAAAGAGGCCTAAATTTGGCAATTTGCATTTTGCCTTCACAGTAATTTCTACATGTAGTTGCTCCTCAAGAATGAAACAAGAAAAATTACCCAAGGAATTTTTTCAAAAACCCTATAAACTGACAAAACTTCAGATCATATATTTTACTCATTTTCTTTCTTAATACAAATATTCAAAAGTAGTAACAGATGCAAATGTCTGTGGCTACTGCAGCAATGCTGTATTACAAGATCATGTGAAGATGCCAATTCACATAAATGTCACTGCTATACAATCCACCAAATACTTCATTGGCTGCAAACCAGCCCCCATCATCTATTCACAATCTCGGTCACAAGAACACTACACTCCTACCAGCGCACGACATATTGAAGACAAAGGTTTGCTTGGAATGCACCAGTACAAATGGACCGGAAAATGATTAAACCAACACATAAAATACTGATTCAACAATGAGTTGACACAGCAAATTTAGAACTGAGCCCTGCAAACCAACCAGCTTTACAACTACATTAAATGCTAAAAGTAAGCACTACACAGAAACTTCAAACTGCACAGAAAGTGTGGTTATGCAGCAGATAAGAACTTAATTTTCTTAAATAAAAATTACTTTGCACGGCCAGATGTTTTGTCTAGTTCAATATAATTAATCAGCCTAAGTAGCATGCTTTTCTTTTCTTCTTCTTTTTTTACAAGGAAAGGAATGTACAACTTATACATACAAACTGTGAACCAAAACATTCTTACCTAACCTTTGAAGTCACTTGATAAACATTTTCAGTAAACTGATACTTTAAGTACACAAAAATGAAATGTTTCAAAAGCAAGTATTCTCAATCCATTTCTTGAAGTTGTGTATTTTAATGAAAAAGACACTTTAGACACAACTGTGTTCCACAGGGCCCAGTGTGACAGCAAGCAATGCAAAATAACTGCAGAATGCCTGAAATCAGATGTCATGCTATCAATCCTCAGAACCAATGCCAATAACTTACTGTTTTTAAAGCACGTCTTCTTTAATACAATGATTAATTTCAACAGATGAATATTTGTCTTAAGCAATGAAACACCCTAGTGAATCAGCGATGAGATGGACACATAATCCCAAGAAGAATGGCCAGTTTGAACATCAGCCAGTTTACATAGCAGATTCTGAGCGGACACGTTGGCAACAATTTCTACTAACATAATTGAAGGAAAACTCCATTATAGCTGGAAATCCACTATGACAGTGATTAAGTTCAAATAAGTATCAGACACTGAACTTCTAGTAAGAAAGAAAAAAATGACACCTACAGCCAAAGTTTTGGTGCTCTGATTCATATAATCATGAATTAATGTCTCATCCATTGCTTCATGACCTTTACTGCCCTCTCGATGTGGTCCGCTCACTGTGAATACAAAGACCATAGCAGATTCTCCTCCTCCTCCCCAGGCAGAACAGTCATGATGGGAGTTTAGAAACTTTAATATAGTTGGGCAAAGTGTTCCTCATGGCTACTTTTGCAGCTTTTCCAGCACTGCCAGGTTCTTTTTATTTGAAAAACTAGGTTTTCCCACAGATCCAGATTCAGGGGTCCAGTCCAAAACCCTAAGTACCACCCAAGTTTTTAAAAAAAAACTGGAAGTGGAATTTCAACCAATTTTAATTTTTTACTTTCATTTTGGAGTGGCGTTTCTTCCCCCACTTGTACGCCTCTAGGTTCAGTGGTTTTGGATGTTGTTTAACACATTTATCAGCTTGGTGTATCCTGGGTTGAGTCCCCAGGGCCAAGATTTGCCCCCAGATGGCAAGTAGCCAACTCCGCTGTAAACCTAAAAGGCCAATGTACTACATTTTTAGTCACCAACAGTAGCCAGCAACTTCGGCCCTGTCATGTCTCTCCATTGTTTCCTTTTCTCATTGCTTATTAGGTTCCTGTTTAGCATTCAACTGTACAGTTTGTCTTACACCTTTTAGATTCAATTCTTTGTTCAGCTGCCTCAGCATCGCTGCTCCATCCTACTCATGGCACTACCGTTATGTACTATAGTCTTTCTCCTGATACAGTCCATTCTTGCTTCAATTCCTGTTCCTCTGCTCATAACGTCAAGCCTCCTCTGTCCCCTCGTGGGCTCCTGTTTTTCATCCCACTCCCTATTCTGCATCCTTTCTTCAGCCACCTTACCTCTGGTATCAGCATTCCTCAGCTTACATATCTTGTGGGCCTAAGTTAAGTCCATTCCTCACAACGCCTCAGCAAAGTAAATCCCCCCTTAAAATGTGTAACATTTTAATTTAAACCAAAACAAATGTTCCTCTACTTTAGAGGTTTTCTGTCAGCATTTCTGTGTTGAAGGTTTTCTTTTCTAAGCAGCTGCAACATCCATGTACTTTCTGTGCCATACCAATTCCCCCACAGCAATCAGACGATTCACACTATCACAAGCACTGTGAAGAAAAAAACCAGCAGAAAAGTTCACTAATTTGTCACATACATGTAGCCTACTGAGACCACAAGCCTACAGTAAGACACAAAGAATCAATGTGCACATCCTGTAAAACTAAAATAAACTCTCCTGTCATTCATTATGACTCAAATCTATTCTTTAATGGACATTTATATTTCTAATTCTATACACTCATGCTGTTAAATCAATATGGGCATCACCTTGCAGGCACAAAGTAGTTTCTTCAGAAGAGCATCTTTCTATTATCAGTGTGGTGAGAAAGGCCTTGCCACTCTAAAAGTTAGAGGACTGTGACTGTCACGTACCACTTAAGGGAAGGAAGAATTTTGACATAGTGGGAAGCAGCCTGGCATCTCGAAGTCTGAAAGGCATATGGAAAGCACAGACCAGGGAGCATGTTCCAAGCGAGGGAGGCACAGAAGCACATTGAGGGAAGCAGGAAGGAGACAGGAAGTGCACTGTCGGGATTGGATTCAGGTCTGAGTCAGAGATGGAAACTGATGAATTGATCCCTCAGCAGCAGCAACAGTGCTTAGGAGTTGGTAACTCAGGAGTTTCCATTTGAATTTCCCACAGTGTTCCAGAGCTTCATGAGACATTGTGGGAACTCAAGACAGTTTTCCGAGGAAGTGAAGTATTCGTGCAGGACTTGCACAAAGTGTATATTATCTCCTCCTCATCTGCTCTAGGAAAGAGCATGGAGGAGGGTGGTAGAGGCCAATGAGTCATTTATCTCTGATTTTGACAGTCTCTAGCCAGAACCAGCAAAGCCCGGAAGACAATTATTTTTGAGAAATACTTTGTTTGTCGATGATCTTTCCCATTTCCAACTCCAGGTAACTGTTCATTTTAAACTGTATGGATTTAAGTGGGAAAAACTATCACAAAATATTTAATTCTTACTTTTTCCTTTTCCTATAGGCTAGATGAATTCAACCACCATGAAATATATTTGTTATGTTTCCCTTCCCTTTATTACAGCCAATGTGTAATATCATGAGTGAAATAAATAAAGAAACACTCTGAATTTCATAGTGGCACAAGGCCCATCTCAAAGTGCTTATCAGAGTTGCTAGAAAGTGAAGTGCAGTAAGCATTCAAGGTAACACAAATCGGAGGAATCCTTGCTAGCTACACTGTGGGATTTCTAGGTTACTTTCTGTATGTAATTTGCATGCCTTGATTAAGGGATAAGTGAATAGTTTTCTCTACTGGCCAGCAGCTTTTAGAATTCTACTAATCCTGCATGGCAGCTAGGCGTCCCTAAAAATATTATCCTTCAAATATTACAAAGTTTACATGAGTTGAACTGTCAAATAGATCACCTAGGTTATAATATCCTGGTCTTCTTTTGACATCTTTTTCTGTTCATGTGAAATCCTATATAATCCTCACCCCCTGCATTAGCTGCCAAAGCATGGGACCACTGTCCTAGTAGTGACATCATGTGATATTACCTACATGACATTAGCTGCCTCTTAAGAGCATAAGAACCCTGAGAATAGTTGTGCTGTTTGTGAATCTTCATGCCTACGTTGGAGTAGCTCAGAGTTTTAATCTGTACTAACATTACTTTTACGGGTCTAAGAGTAGAGTAACTCACACCCTCTATCTACCATTTTGAAAGTGACAACTAGTTATGAGTGCTTTAGTGAGACCTTCAAACACAAATAACCAAATACCATGCCATGTGCAATCTCAATCATTTGGACAAAGTTCTTGATCCTACACTGCTTGCTCTTCAAAGCAGCCCTACAGGCCTCCCTCCAAATAACCATTTCTGAAAATCCTTTTAAACATCTCTCATAGTGTATTATCCTTCCTATGAGAAGCATGGGAAAAGATAAATTCAAATATACTGGAACTTTAGATGGAGAAATTTGTGGAGAATTTACACTAATGAATTTCTATATAAAAGCTTCTTTAGTGTCCATAACAGGATAGGAATTAAGGTAAAACAAGACAAAACACTTCTTGTCCTTATTAGTTTTCAGTCAACCAAGAGCCAATAAACAAACAAACAAACAAAAAACCCTGAACTTGTTATAGAACTAGCAGCAGTGGAATTCTATGAATTCTGGCTTCTAACTAATGGTATAAACACTGCTGAACAATCAGAGCAAAACAAAGCAGTATGCTGACCAAAACCCTGAGCTCCACTGATGCAAATCCCAGAACAATCTCAGTAATTCAGCATCACATGATACTACTCCTGCAAAGTTTGATGATGGCTATGAGATCATTATCCCACAGGATGTTTCCCCAGTGTGATGTTTTATCTTACAGCTGGCATGGCCAATGAGCAGGGGGCTGTTATTTCAAAACATCCAGACAACACCAGGTTGCAGAAGGCTGGAATAAGGAGTTGCAGGACATAACAGATTGGAACACTGCTAAGGAATCGTGCTGTACCACTATGGTATAAATCCACAAGTCTGTCTCTGCTCAGATACTGTTATGAATTTTAGCAAGTAAATGTTCCATGCCTGCTAGTGTGACAGACCAGATGAAGGCTTTTTAATCATATTCTATTCTCATCAGTTCTCATCAGTGAAAATTTTGGAAATTATCTATCACCCTCCTTATGGGAGATAATTGCATTTGGCTTCTAATACACGGTCAAAAAGCCAGGTAGCTTACCAAAGGGAGTGGGGTTCCATCTTTAAACTTCTAGTAGACCAACCATTTTCACATTCACTACAGCACATATTGAAAGCTAGGGTACTGTATTTTTATTTTTTACTGGAGAAACAACCAGCATAGCTGCAAGTTACTATCTGCTATCTTATCTGGGGTTGACTGTAGTCCATGAAAACCTGTGCTAAAAATTTTTTTTTCCAATTATTGTCAAAGGTGCTGCTGGATTCCTTTATGTTTTTCTACATGTAAAAATGCATTGACTATTTGAGCGACTGCTGCTACATCCATTCAATTTTAAATTAACACTGCCTTTGACAAAAGGAATAAATATGTTCATTTTAACATTTCTAACAGTTTTCTGCAGACTTCAGATATGTTCCTTTAGGGATACTCTTACACTGAACAAAATAATAGTTTGGACGGGCATGTTACGATTTAACAGGAAGCAATGTATCCCTGAGAGCCAGTGTGGTATAATGGTTTGAACACTGAATTACAACCCTGGAGACCAAGGTTTAATTCCCTGCTCAGCCATGGGAACCCAATGGGTGACCTCAGGCACATCACATACTCTCAGCCGCAGGTTTGCTTTAGGGTAGCCGTAAGTTGGAAATGACTTGAAGGCACACAAACTATATCCCTACAAAGTATTTTATTGTTTTTAACAAGAATTTACTTTCATGAGAAGAGAGATTTAATTTTTTAGATCACAATATAGAGTACACTTATTATAAGCAAGTGGGTAAACCCATCTGTTAGTTCTGTATTCAACAGAGGCTGGTATCCAAGAATTTTACTGTACTAACACAAGGTCTGTTGTGCTAGTGGAAATGACTAATTTATTGCAACTGGCCCTGAATCCCACCTTAGTTTTCCATTGTATTACTGCCTGTACAGTGCAGACTGTATATGCATGTTCTCTCTTGCACTATCACTTGTACAGTCGTTAAACATTATGGATGGTGGCATTTCTAGCATATAGTCTTGAACTATATTTTTTATTTGACTATTTCATAATACAGTAGAAATTTGCTAAGGCCATGGTGAAAGATGGTTGTGGTTTTTATGTATATATTTAGTGTCTTTAAAATAATTTTAAAATACAATCTGAATTTTATGGAGACACAGAAGAATACAATTCTCTTAAAACTGAATCAAAATAATCTAATACCATGGATGTGATCAATGCTGCTTTACTAAGCCATTAAAATGCAGAACCATGGTATAAGAGAAAGTTTTCTGAGATTAAACATTTTAGACATGACTAAAAGTCATGTATTTATTATGTTAGCCTTCAATCTGACCCAGTAACTTATGAGCCAAATATCTCAGGACAGAAGAATACCATAATGTAGTCCTGCAAAAGACTATAGCCTCAGCCTTCACATAATATTTCTTTGTTTTATATCCTGCCTTTCTCCTGGGACAGGACGTAAGGTGGCCTTACTTAATTTTCTTACATGTATATAAACCATGGCAAAACAAAGTCTGTTGCATACCTTTTCTAGAGAAATTCAACTGTGAAGTGAGTATAAATGGCATGAACTGGAAGTTCTAGATTTTACTATTTTTCTATATATAATCATTGTATTTTGATGCAAGCCAAGGTTTGAAGCTTGTAATGCCATCCTTTGGGTTAACCTGACGCAATGTAACAGAGAGCATATAGCTTATGGCAGTTAAGAAAATCAAAGATTTAAAAAAAAATTCACAATGTCCTCAGAACGATGCATTCACAGGCAAGCAAACAGGTCTTTCATCACCATTAATGTCACCAAAAGTCCTGTCATGCAAACAGGAGGACTCCCATCTCCCTAAATTCACAGATTACTGCAACAATTTTCCTAAACTAGATTCTAAAATGCCAACACTAAAGCACTGACAGGTGTAGAAAAACAAGATTTTCTTCCAAAAGACACACATGACAAAAAAGGTGTTGGGATTACTTACAACACATGAATCAATGAGCCACATTTACGATGCAGTAACACAATCTGGGGGAAAGTCTTGGACTTTTAGCATTCTGAGATCTATGCTTTTCAATGTATCTTCTCATCTTTCACAAATCACCTTCTTGTCCAACAAGCATAATTCTAGAACAAGATCTTTAATATGTTTAAAGTAATATTCAGAAGCTGCTTCTTGACATATAGCTTTGTGAGAGTTTTGTACTCTCAGGGACAGATACTTAAAATGGTATGCTTTCTGGTTAGTAATTCTAAATTAAAAGATGAGGAATGACTGCCGCAAAAAACATTTCTAAAGATTTGCTCTGTTGCAAAAGGCAGAGATATTTAAGTAAGAATTACTCTACTAGCTACGAAGTTTTCACAAATGTAATGCTGCTCTTTTTCTTAACTCTGCTAAAGAGAATTGGATAATTACATTCTTCAAGCAGCTCTACCTAAACTTTAGGATATCATGGATTATTTAGGGGTGAAGTTGCCATGCTCTTTCAAAAACTGGTATTCTAACTTGTTGAACAGAGTGAAGATTACCAGTGTATTACACTTAATTGTTTTAAACAGGTTTTCTTTTTCTTGTTAAAAATGCATGTGTGTGTGTGTGTGTGTGTGTGTGTGTGTAACAGTTGTAGAGAAATCTGTTAGCTGCCTGCTCATTATCCAATGAGACTATTCACAATCACATCAAAGGATGCATATTCTAGTGCACATGACATTGGTACACATATTCCTTGAGCCCAAGTTGCATACAGTTATCAAATGTAATCCTCACCCTGTTTGCATTAGTAACTATCCCCTTACCACTGTAAAAATACTCATTTAAAATGAACAGCATCACCATTCATTTAAAAAAAGCCAAACAACTTCACATGTCCACCTACATGTTTGGGTGCTGAAATCTCTTATTAATACACTACTTAGTTTTAAAAATATTTAACACATCCATAGCATTACTTTAAGATAGAATGTTTAGTCCTTCAACCACTCGATGTTACACTTCTCTTTTGAATTGTATGTATCTTCAGTCTGACCTAATAAGTCATAAATCCTCAATATTTGGTGCTCATTTTTTAAATTTGCTAACAGATTTCTCTACAACTCTTTTTCAAAATTGTAACATCTAAATGTAAGAAATTTTGACTAGAGTTATGCCCTTTCAATAGGTGTTTGGCTTTTCCCAACCCTTACCTTCTTTTGACTGTTTGGACTCAATATATTCAAATCACATCAGTTTATACTTGCTTCTCATTCCACAAATTGGCTCTTGTTTTAGATTAATGGAGACTTTCATGTGAGCCAAGTTTAACTTTATCACAAGCCTATGACAAACAAAATATGAGATCACAACTGCAAGTTATCAAAGTTAAGGAGAGTACAGTAATGTGGAGGAGCTACTAAGCTGAAGTCGACTGTTCAAGAAAGGCCTTACTGCACAAGAGGTTTTAAAGAATTCAGAATACCACTGAGGATGTGAACAGTGACCTTAAGAACTGCTCTTTTTCACGTTTAATCACCATACTTACAACACCAACTTCTTTGCTAAAATATTACAAATAAAATAATCAATCCAATACAGCACGAATTCAGGTGTCCTGGATGAGCTTTCCTGACTTAGGTGCCTCTGCCAGACCAGGACTGCTCATACTCAAATTTGCACCCAAAGCCTGAATACAGTCGTCCCTCCACATTCACTAGGGTTCACGACCCATAACCCCCATGAAAGTGGAATAACCATGAATAACTCTGCCCTTCCAAACCATATTTAACACACAAAAAATGTATAATCACCATATTCAACCCACCATGGATTCCTTTGAGGCATCAGAGTTCCTTCACAAGGCACAAGAGGGTGGCTGGTGGGGCTTATGGACATCTCCACTGCTGCCCCACACCATTTTAATAGGGACTTACAAGCCTTGTTCGCAGTTTCTCAGTCTCACGAGGCTTGCAATCTCTATTAAAAATGGCACAGGGAGGCAGCAGAAGTGACTGCAAATAATCGGTGAATAATCAAATCTGCAAAAGTGAAACCCACAAATGTGGAGGGCTGGCTCTACTCCAGTTCATGTTGCCTTAAGGGCTGGCTACCTAAGGAATAATCACTTTCATTATGGACTTGTTTAGCAATTAAGATTTACAGAAGCCTTTGGAAGGATATGTAACTTGTAGAGACCTGCTTGATGTGTACATGGGATGAATCTTCCCTGCCACTCCCCAAACAGAGAATGACAATTGCGTTCAGAAAAGAATTTAAATGCTTTCAATTGAGCTTTTCAAATAGTTGTAATGTTTTCCTGCTGTTTCTTGGTTACTTGTATGGTTTCATTGTTTTTGTTTTTTCTAACCTCCTTTGTATTTGTTGAACACTGCCTAGGCTTGAACTAGGTTTCCCGTTCAAGCCCCCAAGTCTGTAATAGGGATACCTCTACACAGGTACACCTCAGTTAACAAAGCAGATGTGTTGCTGAGCATTACTTTTAACTTAAAATTTGATACTAGAGGTAGAACTAACATGGAAAGAATATGTATAGATTCCTACACAAAAAAGGAGAGCGCTTCAACAAAGTTTTCATCCATAACAATAGGCATGTATGAAATGGAACAACCAGGTCAGATAAGCCTTGAGGAACTAAAAACACTTTAAACCTTCTAGAAACCACTTGAAATCTTCTTCCAAAACGTATTCAAGGATTTTTTTTTCTTTCAACAGCCTCCACATTTCTTATGATTTCCACTTAGGTGGCCAAACTTATAGATCTATGCTTCTTTAATATATTAGAAGTAGCTGGTGAGGCAGGCTTACCTGCTTTCCACCCTTCTATTCTCCTGTTAGTGCATGCTCAGTAAGGGATGATATTTACTTTGCCTGTTTTTGGCAAGCACATACAGCTATAGCAAGATCGACTGGAGCAGAATCCCATTATTTCCAGTTCAAGCTTTACTACATTCACAGAAAGTATGCTGCTGCAACCTGACACTGGAAATCTGAGTTTCTCCCACCTTACTTCCTCTATTCTACCAATGAGGGCATTTGCTTTAAAAACCCTCCAGCTAGACAGAGGGCAAGGATGAAAAGGCGGCTTGGGGCCTAAAAAGAGGCTTTGTTAAGTGAGGTATGTCTACACTATGCCCTCAGTAGCCTGGATAGCTAGTTTATCTGCTGTTTTTCAAATTTACCTTTTGGAAATGGAAGTATAAATTTTTCCCCCTACCAGATTAATATGGCTGATTACTATAGTCTGTACCCATTTTTTCTATTGATGGGAGTCTTTGTTTTCTTCCAATATGTAATATTCATGCTCATTTCAGAATGTTTTTGTGCCCATTTTAGAATGGTTTTCATTTACATTTTTGAGAAGGCAAAAAGAGGACTTTGAATAGTTTGGTTAAATATAGATTCCGTAATCCACACTGTATTGATTACTTCTTATTCTTGTCTGATAGCTTACCATTACTTTTGAGCAGAAAATAATTCTTGATCAGCAATGATAAGCTGACATTTTAGAAGTGATCTGAAATTACTTCTCAACCTATTCATAACTAAAACTGAGAATTTAGGACAATTCTGTCGACAAACTGTCCCACCACCCTTAGAGGTACATCTGATGAGAACACAGGAGAAGGCCTTCTCAGTGGCTACTCCCGTGCTTTGCAATTTCTTTCCTAGAGAGGTTAGACTAGTGCCCTCCACAGATAGATAAAGACTTTTGTTTTGGCAGCTTTTGACAGCTGATTACTCAAGGAGAAGGACCGTTCAGAATCAGCTGTACTGTTTATTTTTAACAGTCATGCTTTTAACTGCTAGTTTTAATTTTGCATGTTGTTGTTGCTGTTAGCTGTATATGTGTTAAACTCTGAAAAGCTGCCTTGAGTACCAGACCAGGGAAAAAGCAAGATATAAAGGAAGCTTACTGGATATTTCATTTTGTAAACTAATTTATTTATTCTACACTCACAAAAGTTCAGAGTAGCTATATGACAGAATATGGGCAGCTGCATCGTTTGAGCAATACACAAAACTGTGAATTCACTTAGGTAACTTCCATCCTTAACATGAAGGGGGAACATTACAGTTAAACACAAAATAGACACACAATTGTTGACTTCTTTAGACATAGGGTATTAGCACACGAAGATGACTAAATGATCAGCTGTATCACCACCAAATCTTGAGGTATATACCCAAATCCTATGAAGTTTTCATCTTCAGTACATTTATATCCATTCAATATTTAAAGTTCTTTTTATTACACTGACCTGGTCAGCTAAGAATTTGAATGCCAGCATTTCAAGTCAGGATCCTATTGGAAACATCTCTCATTTAACTCCTTCCCTTTGTCAAATCAGATTCTACATCGACAATGTTATTCTTTCAGCATTTCAAAATGCTACTGACCATGTTCCTCCACAACAAAAATTGATTTACAGTCTATTTTCTGCACAGCAAGGCATAACAAACCAGACCTGGTTCTGCATACCCCTTGCAGAGACCAGGAACTCATGACCCTCCAGACACTGATCAACACGACTGCTGTTGTGCCTTCAAGTTGTTTCCAACTTAAGGTGATCCTAAGACAAACCCATCAGAGGGCAAGATTTATTCAGAGGGGATTTACCCATGCCTTTCCCTGAGGCTGAGAGAATGCAATTTGTCCAGGTCTCCTAGTGAGCTTCCATGGCCGAGCACCAATTCAAACCCTGGCCTTCAGAGCTGTAGCCCAGTGCTCAAACCATTATACCATGCTGGCTCTCCATCAACCAGACTAATAGAGAATGACGTCCAACTTTACCCAGATATTCACAGCTAGCTGGTCCCGGTTTCCCCAGTTTTGATCTACTGCTGCCAATACCTGTAACAGTTACTTTGATTTCTGCAACTACAGAGTCTCTACAAAGTACTACAGTTCATGTCACATCAGTTTTGAAAGTCAAGTAACATCTTTTAAGACTACCTGTTCTGAAAATTTTCCTTCACAGTATCCATTCTTCTGAAATCAATGTGGCAGGTTCATGGTACAATGCTGTCATTTTTTTAAATTATAAATTTGATTAGTATTTTAAAAACCCACCTGGTTACATGAAAAAAATGTAGTTGCTCACCACAATCTCTTCTGTCAAACCTCAATGCTTTATGGGCCCTTAATCAATTATAGCACTATGATTTCACTCCAGTTCCCATGGTTAAACTGTATGCAATTCTGAGGTTTGTAGCTTCGTGAAGTAGTTGAGTTCTCTGGCAAAGAACGCTGAACAACACTCCTAAAAATGCAAATCCCAGTATTTCCATCAGAGGGAACCATGGCAGTTAAAGTGCTCTAACTGTGTAGTGTGAAAGGGCCCTGTACTAGCTGTCCCCAACCCAGAGCCCTCCAGATGCTCTGGAATATATTTCTCATCAGCCCCAGAAACAATGGCCAATGGTTACTGATGATAAGAATTGTTGCCCCAAATACACAGAGGACACCTGACTGGGGGAGGTACCTTTTGCAAAATGTCTTTTGTGTTACTGATAATTCCCTTTCATATCTTGCCCCATGTGTTTCAAATAAGCTGCCGCAGATCTTAATATTTAGAAATACCTTCGTCTTTATCCTCTTTATAACTTTTTAAGCTGTTTATTCCTCAAGTGGTGCAGTCAACCCTCTGTATCCATGGATTCTGTATCAAAGGATTCAATCAACCATGACTTGAAAATATTTTTTTTAAAAAAATCCAGAAAGCAAACTTTTACTTTATCATTTTGTATAAGGGATGTCATTTTACTACACTGTTGTATATAATAGGACTTGAGCACCCACTAATCTTGGTATCCACGGGATGTCCTGAAACCAAATCCCAGTGGACACCTAGGGCCGCTCTAGAATTAACTAATTCTTAACTCACTATAATTTCAATTGCATTTTCTCACTATGATGCCGTTATTTTAGACTCTCTTTCAATTTCTTACAATACACCTTAAATCTGTGATTTTTAGTTTTCATTGAGATAAGCTCCAGTTATGTGTGAACTACCAGTTTAGCTCTTTATACCAGCTTCTTTCCAGTACTGTGGTTATGTTAGCTAACAGGGACTTAAATTAGTAGCTTATGTATAATCAAATTTAGTAGTTTAGAAATTTATATTTCCTTCATAGCCCTGAAATAAATATCACTTTGTCCTGATGGATGAGTTATGTATAAATTGGCTCCCCCCACACCACAATCATCCATTAATATTAACACCTCTTTAGTTAAAACCGAGGTGTTTTAACAAAATTCGCATTCCTGGTAATTTAATATTCAGCTTCCAGTTCTGTTCCAGGGTTTGCATGTGTTTCCCTTTAGATTACCAGCTCTTAGGCTGATGATATTCTTAAAATCAATGATTTTTATTTTCTTTAAACTACACCTTTTTAATCTTCTCATTTGGGACACGTATTAGAAATATTTAGTATTTACTACATGTTATAGACACATACTTTGGAACAGTTATTCCAGTTCAGCAAGGAGATGCAGAGTTTTTCAGGCTCCATGCATGATTTAAACACTACACACAATGAAATAAAAATCTGCATATTATTTGCTAGGTATAGAACATACTGTTGATTTGGGTATGTACACCCCTTTCTGCACCACAATGCAATGAGAATTCACCACTAGTATGCTATCAAGAATATACAACTCCTTGCACAAATTACAGTTGGATGGAAAGGTCTTTCCTTTCCTTATTTTCTATTATTTTCATTCTCACGTTTATTTCAACATTTGTTTATAGGAGTTTAAGAATTACAATACACTGTTATTCAAGGATATGGCAGTGGAGTTGTAAACAGAATTTTCTCCTATGTCAGAATTATCCACTTTACCTATGGATCTCTCAGCTGCGCAAAACCAAGGTAATTTACACTGTTCAAATTTTACTTGCAGTGTCAGAAACGCTAGCGCTCCTTATGGGAAAACAGACAGAGGTGACTAGGAATGTAAAGCTGAATCCCTAGTAACAGGGTTTTTTTTAATCAAGAAACATACAGAGATATTACTACCTACACAGTCAAAATATTTTCAAATCAATTTATTACAATTCATGAACCATATGAAGTGTTATACTTCTAATGTGAAGAGTGCAGTCAAGCATGATTAGCAACAGTCCTGCATTACAGTGCTGCTACTTGTTTGAAATAAGTCCAGAATCTATTTGTAGTAGTTTAGACTTTCCTGGATTCACATTTGAATTCAAAAGGTTCTATTTTCACCTAGGAACAACGATTTCCATGGTTTAACAAGAGTCCCAAATCCTATAATTTCAGAGACCATTTATTACTTTCCTGAGGCAGGCTTTCATCCAAAACTGTAATGTCAACGAAAAAAATGTCAACAACAGTGTTAGCCTGCAGTGAACATCCAGGTTTAAACTGTTTTAGAATCAGCTACTAAAACAAGCAGGCATACATTTTAACACAGTTCCAGTTCCAGTAGTATCCGGCTAATCTATCCTCTCTGTGAAGAGAAAATATACCTGCTGTATAACCTTATAACCATGCTTAGAAGAATGGTATTTCTTTCTGCAATAACTATTCATTAATTAATGTTTAGATGACGCGGGAGCATACTACATTTCTTATTCCTGCTCCAAATTAAACAGTGCAACTGACAGCAGAAAGAGATCTCTTTAATTTTGTGTGCCCAGTTACAAAACAGAGGGCTCACCTCATTCTTCTCCCCTTGCCTTCCCTCTCCTCCTCTTATGAAACAACAGTGTACTAATGCTTTATAGTTATTCTCTCTCATCCCTGTGATGTGTCATTGAAAAAATGAATGCTGACCCTGCTTCTAAAATAACTCAGTTACTAAAAATCAAATATTCTAAATCCTTGACACCGTTGAGAGCCAATAAGAATGCCCCTATTTGATATTCACCTAAACCAATTTCCAAACAAATCCAAGAGTATACCTTGCTTTCATGGGACACCCTTCTCATTACGTAAGTGAAGCACTTGACAGATACGGCTACTACTGAAGACTGCTAACCAGCCCATTTTATGAACTCGACAGGCCACCCTGCAGAAATCAACAAACTACTGAAGATGCCATTCCAGTATGATAATTGAGTCTTAAGTTACTTCACATATTTCCCCCTAAGTGGGAAGAAAATTATTGCTCCTCAGTTTAGATCCTTATTACCTGAAAGTACACACAGTTTTTGCCATTCTGTTTAAGCTGGAAACAACCAAGAGCCAGTACATATTGTTCAGTATATTTTCTCCAGTTTCATTGTAGTTAGTTCTTTTTTTCCTTTCACTACCCAACCCATCCTGCAACTACTATAGATTGATTTTATTGCGCAGACTTCTGGCCCTTTCTTGTTTTACACTCTACTTAAACAAAATTTAAAGCAGAATATAATTCACCTGTCATTGATTTCTTGACTAACATGAATCTTTTGCTTACACTTTAGAAGTTGTTCTTCTGACTATATGGAAGCATATAGGTTTAACTCAGAAGCTGTCTTTCTATATGCACATGAAACAGGAAGCAGCTGATTCTCCTGACTGGTAAGAGTTCATTATGCCCTTAAGGAGGCTTTGAGGAAGGGGGGGTGCAGTGTGAAAAACCTTTGGAAAAGGCTTACTTGATATGTTTTTCTGACCCAAGCCATATGCAATTTCTGATACTACTATCATTTATTCATTAGAAAATCAACCACTTCTTAGTGAGAATTCCATTATTTATACTCTTTTTTTTTTCAACAGAACTACACAATTTATAGACACGAATTTTTGGCAAATCTTCTTGAGTACCTTTTCAGGAGCATCTTGCACTTCCACTACACTTCATCACTTATCTCTTTTGGCTGTATTATCTACTCCAATACTGCTTTCAGAGGTTAAACTGCCTCAGGAAAGTAACTCAGTTCTGTTCATTTGAGTGCCTAACTCTTAGGCTACACAACACTGTAACTATCATAGCTCTGTTCTGAACTATCTAAAAAAAGGATACATTAAGTTCCAATTTTTATCACCTAGTTTAACAAAGAACTGAAAGAAAAATATTCCAAACTCCAAGCAAGTAGCAACAAAATTTTAGGAGACCAGGCATCTTCAAGTTTTTCTGTTGACTATCTAGCCTGACCATACAGTTTGAATCTTCATTCCTTGATCATTATAGAAAAAACATGGAATACTGACTTTGAAGTACCCCCTCTAGTCTATTTTGCAGTTTCTATCTACCAAGTTTGACAGTTTGCCTTAACTTCTTATATGAAGGCACAAGAAACAAGGAGCAACCAAACATCTACAAGGAATATTCACAAAACAGAAGTCATAGCAATAGGAGCAAATAACTGTGTTCCTGCTGTTTCAAGATTTCTTCTTTTACAAGGGATGTAGACTTCACAAGCAAGGCTGCTGAATCCAATTTCAACAAACTCAGTGATTAGAAATCTCTCTTTGTTTGTATGAAGTCCAAGCATCTCAAATTTGCTGAAGACTCCTCTCCAGTCATCATCGTGAAGTGGGTTTTAGCATCTCTCAACTGCCCTGATCATATTTATACTAAAAGGTTTAACTACTGAATGAGCAGAAACAACTGTCCTAGTTTTAACTATGAAGTTCATATTCCTCGTAGGTTAATCTCAAAAGGTTGTGAAAATTCTACAGAAAAACAACACTTACCATAGTTATGAACAAAATACTATGTTAGAAAGACAGGCAACTAAAGTAAGAAAATTAAAGATGCCAACTGATATCCAGCTATGTCGTTTCACCTACCTTAAAAGCAGTTAATATTCAAAGGGGTATTATCCTCTGGATGCTTTGCTTTAAAAGTATAACAGTATTCTGACACATCAATGCCAAAAAATCACTATTTTCTCGTAACAGGTCCAACAAAATGTGACAGAAACACTGCTGTAATATGGAAAGTATCTTCTTTTTCTTGTAGCTTTCAATCTATGTTATACATGTAATGATTTTGTTCTTCAAAGTCTTTGTCCCAAAAAAATGCATAATACCTATACCTACAGCTTTACTATAATGAATACAAGAACATAAATGTCTAAATAATCCAACAAAGAAAAGCGTATGTCCCCAAAGGACTACATATGCAGTTTAAATAAGCATCTCACAGTGTACCAAGTTTTGACGCTGAGAACATGGCTCTGTAGTTTCTTTCTGTGTATATTCAGGAAACATTGGTGTTAACATTCTGATGCAGTCAAAGATACATAATATTTGAATGTGAGTTCTAGGAAGGATAATTCAGATCTTAGTTTTAAAAGGTAGGGTAGAAAACAGTACCACTCAATAATGGCCTCTTGCATCCTTGTAACCTGTTTCAGTACAGAGTTGTTTTGATACTTAACTTATATGTATTAGTTATGTAGAAGAACCATGTATTGATGAAATTGCACACAAAACCACCTGTGTCAAATATATTAAACTTGATCCGATTGAGAGTACAATTCAGAATGGAATACAACAATCTTCTAAACTTCAGTTGCCTAGTGAATTCTTCTGTAAACCAAATTCTGCAAAAGCCAACATCTCAAAATACAGAAAAAGGAACTGTAAATCACTAATATCAAGAAATAAGGGCTGCCAAGGAAGTTCTCATTTTTAAAAATCGTACATATATCACCACACTTGCACTGTATTTGCAAGTATTCGTCCTTTTCATTTACTCAAATATATTTTTTCTATAGATCACTTTATTGTTGTTATTTTGAACTTTGCCTTATATTGAAAACAGTGTAGGCCCTACTTTTTTGTAAATGGGTGTCTTTACACACATACACACACACACAAAACAAAAATTAAACTGTGTTAGACTCAGTGCAGACAGATGCAGGTTCAAATCCATATGAAGCTCGTTGTGTGATCCTTGGGCAGTTACTAGCTCAGCTTAACCTACCTCAGAAACCTGTTATGAAGGTATAATGGGATACCAGATAGATCATGCCAAGAACTCCCTAGATACAACTACAGAAAATCAAATATTGTTTGTATCCTAAATTTGACGTAAGTACTAAGATCCAGATGTTTTAAATAGGTTTCAGATTTTATGTTTTCATGTTAAAGTCCAATTTGCTAGATTTTAGGTTTATGCCTGAAAGTGCATGGGTAATAAATATCACTTTGATATGTTCCTGTACCTTGCTACTTACTTTCCTTACTTACTTTCCTGCTCTCTGTCATGATGAGTAGAAACATTATGTGTCCTGCATGTTTAATAATCTGTACAGTTGACAACTCGGCTTTTCTAAATGGAAAACTATGATATTTAAAGTAGAAATATCCAACCATTTTCCTAGACAAAAAAACTGTGACTTACTGGAAAAGCCTAATCTTTTCCTTTTCTCCTTAAAAATTGATGTGTTCAGTTGCATATTTGAAAAGCCAACTAAAGTCATGCTCACACGATAGCCAGGAATACTTTAAAGAGTAGAGGCTTACAAGTCAAAAAATACAATTGCTAAAAGTGACTGTGCTTATATTGTTGTCATAAACATAAATATTTCCACATTTCTTCTGTCTGTTCACTGGCAAATGAATAAGCGGGGACTACGTTATACTGAAAATTGTCCACAAACGTCAGATTACTGACCTACGCCATACAAAGAACTTATTACCAAGTAAAATGCTTCACAGATAACATGTGTGCTAGAACCACTTAGCTTGCTAAAGTCAAGCAAAAATCAGAATGTCAAAGTTGAAGTGGAAGAAAATTCTGCATTGAGACATCCAAAAGTAACAGGTACTCTATGCATACTGTATGGTAAGTTTCCCAGCTGAACAAAAGCCGAAGTCTCTCTATTCTGATGCAGCAATTTTGTGATCAAATCCAGTCTTTTAAAGACACAAAATATGCTGACCTTTGAATATAGATCTATATACGCAGTCACTTTTTAATGTGATGTATCTCATTGATACAGGCACTCTAGAATGAGAAAGATCTTTAACGTGTTGTTGCAAGAAGTATTCTGCAAGGTGTATTCAACTTCATGCAGTCTTTTTGTTTTGAGAAAAGAAATTCCAGGCACTTTGGTGAAAATCAATACAATATATTTCCCTCTAAACACACTGACACTCTGCTCAAGCTCTGGACATCCTTCTCAAAGGAATTTATGCAAGGCTAGTTGTGCCTAATGCTGATGAGTATTTGAATACCTAACTTACAAAAGCAATGCAGACACATTGCATCCCACTAGACAAATATGCCAATATAAACTATGACAACAATGGCTTACACTGTGGTTCTTGATGCAGCAATTGATATGTACATGCACCTGTGGATTTCCTCAACTCGATCAGGCTAATAAAGTGGTCATATGACCTCCTAACAAGCTAGCAGATATTTCTTTAAAAACTGAATGCCCTTGGTTTCAAGATCACAAAGTATCTTCTGATAATGAGCATCAAACCTAACTGAAAACTCAATGAACGCCATCAGGATTTTGGTACTAACTAATAATTACCAAAGAAACTTACAAGAAAAGTAGCAAAATAGCAAAGTAATTTCAATTCAACCACAATTCAATCACCTGCTTCCTTTAATGGCTCTGATATTTGTTCATTTTGGGCATCAATAATGAATAATTCTTGTACAGCATCTCTTAATTTAAATCCTTCCCAAAAAAAAAAGCCCACTTCTGCTCTGAACAACAATGGCAACAGCATGTGTATTTCTATACCGCTTATCAGCTAAGTGCTCTCAAAGTGGTTGACAACGTGTTAGTTAATTGCCCCCAACAAGCTGGGTACTCATTTTACTGACCTGCGAAAGGATGGAAGGCTCAGTCAACCTGGAGCCCAGCAGGATCGAACTCACAGCCTTGTGGCTGCAGTATGGGCATTTAACCACTTGTGCCACCAGGGCTCCTGAAGCCTTTTTCTACCTCAAAACCAGGCCTAAAAGTATGTAACTGGACTAAGCGATTCTTCTTTCCTTTCCCTAGATCTTCATCCTCACTGTTGGAATTTAATTCATAATCTTCTCAGGCTAAAAAATATTTATCTTATGAAGCATCATATTCATCAAGCAGTATTAGGCATTTTAATATCTTTAAGTAGAATTGTAGTTTATATCATAGAAAATCTTAATCAAAACCCACAAGCTGTATTAGAAGTTTGTTCGTTTCATACTATCAAGGATCATGTGAAATTTTATCTATTCAAATCACGTGTTAATTTAAAGAATTTAAAGAATTTAAATTCTATTAGAATTCCTCTGAATTTATTGAACAGTGGTATTGGCTTCTGTACCACTGTTCAATAAATTCAGAGGAATTCTAATAGATAGCTTAATGATCCCACTGTTGTTAGTTAGCTTATGCTATTCCAGAAACATATATTATGAAACCCACTCTTATGCTTGCTTATTCAGTATGTCTTCAGTGTTCAATGTTGGCTAATAATCCTAAATTTGTTTTCAAAAACTCAATAGAAAGAGCACGTTTCAAAATAATTTATTTTATTTAAAAAAAAGTTTATTTCAAATAACAGTCTTGCTATTCCTGCGATTTAGTCTCACTGAAGCTGGCTAGAAAACCTAGTTGTAAAGGGAAAGTGCCTATGCTGTTGAAAAGGCTGCCAATGATATACATTTTATTTTCAACAATGTACATCCCATGTTTTTGAAAACATCAAGTCATCTTATAAATTAAACCATTGTTATCATATTATATATTAAAAATGTAAATATAAAAATGTATAAAAATAAAGGCCAGAATCCAATGGTGTATAATAATAAGGAACGGCAATCTCCTAAAGTCCCCTATACACTCTAAAAATCTGATATTGGACAAGGAGACTTCTAAAGCAAGTAGTTAGTTATCAAAGATCTGCAAGGGGAAAGGAGCATTGTACTTGGATACTCACTGCTATGAGCATGCTCACTACTAGATGTTCATTACAAGCATGGGATTTCTTATTCAGCTAACATGAGGAAATTACATAGGGTTATTTCATCATTTTAGAAACTTCTCATGATTTCTCAGGATAGCAATTTGAGGTATGCACCTCCTATCTATGCAGACACGCACTTTCTGATTCCCTCCCTCTTCTTTTGAAAAAAGGAATATTTTATTTGTAATTAAGGATAGTTAACCTGTTTTTCAATCCCAAAGTTTCCAAGGCAGCCAACCACAAAACAAACAGAAATCATATTAAGCACACATAAATAAAACATGCATAAAAGGGAATACTAACTGTACCCCTTGTGTGATTAACTCCAAAATGGATTTTTAGTATTAGAAGCAGTTCTGCTTGCACGAGGTGTGGTTCAGCAATTAGTGCCAACTTCCCCATACATCAACATCATGCCACAATGGTCCTGAAAACTGTGTGACTGAATGGGCTGACTTTTCAGAGGAATAAAACAGGGAGGAATGGGCCAGAAAATCTATTCCAGTAGTAGTCCGTTAGAGCTCACTTTCTGGAGTTTCCAAAATTTTAAAGGATATAATCTTCATTTTATCAACTTTTCAGATAGACTCCCAATTTCACTTTAGTCTTTGCACTCTTAAAGAAGAGAAGGAAGGAAGGAAAGAAAGAAAGAAAGAAAGAAAGAAAGAAAGAAAGAAAGAAAGAAAGAAAAGAAAAGAAAGGAAAGGAAAAGAAAGGAAAAGAAAGGAAAAGAAAAGGAGACAGGCAGGGAGGGAGGGAGGCTCAATTTTCTAATATATTGTGTGCATCACTTCTACCTTAATTGTATCTGGAAATTCTACTATAAATACTGTAGCCTGCTTCAAGCTGTGCTAAACTACCTTGGGTTCACACTGGGGGAAAGGCCTTTTTGAAATGTTAAAAACCACAGGATCACACAGGATAAAGGTCTGGTACGATTTCTAGCACAATCTATAGAACAATGAGGAGGAATGTATATACAAAGTACATGTAATATTTTCCAGAGTTATTTGCAGAAATATGCTAATTATCTCAGCTCAAACAACAAAAGAAACAAGATGAACATAACCATTATATGGAGAAAAAGTCCAGAAGCTAGTACTCTAACTGCATTTCACACCAAAAAAAGCAATGCTGAAATTCTTTCAAGACTCAATTAATACAAATACTTTTTTTCTCCCATTCTATCAGTTCTTCAAATGAAACATTAGTTGGATCCAAAGCTCCCCTTCTGCTCAGAGTAGAAGATGTTGCTCACAGAAAAACTCAGATCAGAGCCTTTAATTAGCAGAACCTTTTCATCCAACCCTATGGTTTGACTTTTCCAGTGGACTGGCATTTAGTACTTTAGGGGTACTGCTCAGCAGAGTTGCACTAGCACCAGAGTAGTGGGGGGGGGGGTCAAGAAGGTGATCTTTCTTCTTTCCATCTGCACCCCCTGCGCCTAACAAAAGGCTGCTCTAAAGGACTAAATGACTCTCCAAACTAGCACAAGAGTGATGCAAAGGGACTACAGTGGGAACTGGTGAAGAATGTGTCCCTGTCTATTCCCTCCAGTAAAAATTTTAATTGGTTCTCTGTGCCATTTGTGAAATATAGATTAGAATTAATATTTTATCTTTCCATTAAAGCAGATATACCCAAATGATTGAATTACTTCAAACTACTCAATAACATTATTTTCCTCTACAGGTCCCCCAAATCAAGACTTTTATTGGCCTTTCCACAAAAGTAGTCTGCTGTTGAAACACACCAGACAATCAAAATAGATAGCATGAATATTCAAAAACACAGTTTTATTAACAGGAGGCTTAGTAATTTTAACAGTGTAGTACAATCATATCATTTTTCAGGAATGCACCATCTCAGTTCCTGTCAAAGCAGTTTCAAATCCATGAATTACAAAATGTGTAATACAGCCACCTCTTCATTGCAACACCTTCACACAGTCCTTCAAACAATTACTGTACTGCAAAATCCTCTCATGATGTCACATTAAGAGATTTTTTTTAAACATCCATCTTACACACTAGATTAACAGAATGGTTGCCACTTGCATTTCTGTATTATGCTAGGCTGTGAACATCATCATACAGAACTTGAAAGGATATTATTTTTCTTTAAGTGGTAACAAAGTATCTTATAAGCTGTTCAATTTACAATGATGTAGGGGCATCAGATAAACTCAAATCTTGTTTACGAAAATCTAGTTATGCACAGTCAAAAATTCTACTTTGATTTTCCATATTACTTCATGTTCTCTCCTTCCTATGAGAACTCTACTAAAGAAAGTGAAAATTCCACACAAAATTTGGAACTGGAAAAGTCTTAAGAAATCAAAATGGGTTGGGAGATGTTTTCAAAGCTTTAATTTTCTTAAGTGATCCACAGTAATAATTCACAAGGTTCCATGAAGTCATAATAACACAAATGATTGTTAACATTAACACTTTGCATAAGTCCCTTGTGTTCACTTATTAAAACCAAAAGGTTCCATAAGAGTGTGGTTCAAAAGGATACACAACATATAGTGTACAAAAACCAAGCAAGGAGCATCATATCCCAACTGTAACATACAATCCTAACAAATCCATCTAATCAAACAGTAATATTTTCAAGTTGTGGCATCGTATGGCACCTCCATGTATTCAATTTTTAGCATACAGTTAGTAAAGATTCAGAATAATAAACAAGGTTATTTGCACTTGTGGCAAAAAATCTTATTCTATACAATCAGTTGCAATAAGAACTAAAATTATTCCACAAAAGCCTGGAATTTTACAGATTGTTCTGTTCATATATAGAAAAATTGCCTAAATGTTTCTTACTGTGCATAATTTCACTGTCCTTACACCGAGTATCTTTGACGAAAAGGGTACATAAACAATCTGTATACTTAGACTTTATTTAGATGCAAAGTAAAATCAAGATTTCAAAACAAAGAAATAACTGACATGTAAACAAATAAATCCAGCCAGCTTTTAACCAACTCTAGAAATAGCTACTTTCTATTTTACAATGGCTTGCAATAGCATCCACTAAGAGATCACTAACTTCATCATGACAGTTTTCCTCATCCAACATTTCATAAAACCAATCTAGACACCGTGATGAACATTTAATGATAAATTCAACATCAGCAAACCTCTTCTACTGATGAGAAACCTTCTTCTCCATGTAGCTGTACTCGCAGAACAACTGCACATTTACCTTTGCAGTGATTGTTCTGTACACAGTTAAACCAGTATTCTCAGTATTATCAAAACAAATGTGAAAATTAAACAATTTACAGGTCCTAACCTGGAGCTACTAGAAAACAGTCTGAATTCATAGATCACAGCACTAGTGTCTATTCTACAACATCTTATACACCAACTACCCTAGAACAAGCTTCACTTTTCTTGAACCTATTGGTCTGTCATTCAGATCAACAACAGCTGCCATTGCTTCATCGCGAGATTCAAATGCAACCATTGCTTCACCTGTGGGCATCCCTTTTTCATTGTATTTTAAGCAAACTGAACCTGGAATTACTTGATAACCATAGAAAAAATCCAAAATTTCATCCACTGATACAGTAAAGGGCATATTCTGAACTTTAATGACAGTTGGCCCTGGTTTTCCAGAGCCAGCCGCAAACCCAGGTGGACCTGCAATATGTAGGTTTCCAGGTCCAGGTCCAAACCCTGGAGGTCCACTTAAGTGTCCAAGTCCAGCACCCAGATTTGGAGGTCCACTACCAAAGTTAGGAGGACCAGTTAAATTACCAGGACCATTTCCAAAGTTCTGAGGGCCACCTGCAAAACCTGATGGCCCAGTTAAATTATTAGGCCCACCTGCAAAACCTGGAACATCTATTCCTGAACCAGGCAAACCAGGCAAACCACTATTTCCAATAGAAGGAATCCCTGGTCTAGAATCACCAAAGCCACCTCCCCCTATACCTGGAGGTGGAAGAGGGGGGCCAAATGCATTTGACCCACTGAAATTACTAGGAAAATGAAAGGGTGGACCGCTGCTTCCATCTTTTGAACTACCACCTATGAAAGAATGTTCATCCCCACCAGCATTCTGTACTCCTGGCACTGCTGTACCCCCTGGCAACGGCATTTTTAACATTTTTTTCCCCTGAGGGGGTGGATTTCTTTCAATTTCTTTCATTTCTTCAAGGGAAATCAATCTTAGTACAACATCTCTCCCATTCAGTTTCTTTCGATGTAGCCGCTCTGACTTACGGGCATCTTCTTCAGTTTTGAACTGGACCAGTGCTTGTCCTAAGCCCTGCCCATTGGTATCAACAAGAATCTGTATAGAGGTTTCTTCTACTGTCAGACCCTCTAGAAACTGAAGGATTTCCATTTTGGTAATGTTATAGGGGATATTGGATATACGCGCACATAGTTTAGGAGGGCCCGTCTCCCCTTCTGTATTCATCATGATCTCTCGTTGATCGCAGTTGAAATTCTGCAGTCTTTTCCGAATCATCTCTATCTTTTCTAGCATAGCCTTTTTAGTTATGGGATGAACTTGAATAAAACGATTTCCTATGTACTGTTTATGATGAGATAAAGCTGCTTTATAGTCAGTTTCATTTCTGAATTCAACAAAACCTTCACCTAGTGCCTTCCCATTCGGTCCATAAGCTATGTAAATACTATCTTCCACAATATCTAGTTTTTTAAAGAAATCTATTACATGCTTGTTCTCAGATTCAAAAGGAAGTCCTTTTAAATAAACACAGAAGCCCTGATCATGTGGAGATCTGGATCTTGATCTTTTCTGACCAGTGGGAGATTTAGACATAGAGAGAGTCTGAGGAGAAGGATGGTTTTGTCCAGAAGCACCCATGGTTTGCTTGAATGTTATGTGGCCTCCTGCAGACACCCACTGTCTCTCTGTTGCAGGACTAACTTCAACATAGCGCTGAATCATCAGCATCCTGTTTCGCTTCAAGGCCTCAAATGTATCTTGAGGAGAGCAAAATTTAACTAATCCATTTCCATTATTTCGTCCTACGTGATCTTTCAGAATATGAACGGCATCCACACGAAGTCCATGGAAAAAGTCTTTGACATCTGATTCTGTGGCTGAAAATGGCATTCCATGGACACTGACATACAAGTCATCTGGATTAATAGGAAGTGATTTTACACCACTTTGGGAACTGATCTGAATAGCATTTATGGGATTTATGAACAATGGATTTAAGTTACTGCTCAGATTCATTGCTGTTCCAGACCCATTCATTCCAGTAGGCAAAGGTGCTACAGGTGGGGGATTCATAGGAGGCATTCCTGATAATGGAGGCAGAGGTGTCATAGGCGGCACAGGAGGTACAGGAGGTATTGGGGGAACAGGTGGCACAGGAGGCAACGTAGGTACTGGAGGAGGAACAGGTATAGGAGGAATAGAAGGCATTGGGGGCAATGATGGCAGGGCTGGGATAGGAGGTATTGGTGGCGGTGGCACCGTGTTCATTGGAGATGCTGTACTAGGTACAGTAGAGCTAAATGTAGGACTTCCAAAAGTAGTACCAAGATTGGGAGGTGCAGTTCCCATACTGGCAGTGGAGAATGTTGGTATGTTTTTGTTACTTTCATGAACTGAAGTAGTTGCTGTTACTACACTAGGAGAGGGGCTGTTAAAATTAGGAACTGTAGTAGGAAGAGTGACCCTGCTACTGATTCCAGAAGTAGCTGGTGGCCCAGACCTGCTAGCATTTGCTGGTGGCATATCTAGATTTGCTGTTTCAAAACGCCTGCGACTGAGTTCAATCATATTTTGCATTTCAGTTTTACTGCTTAGCAACAGAGTTACTTTGGACCCTTTAATGGTACCACCTGTGCGCATCATACCAAGCCTTGCATCTTCATCAGTGGCAAAGACGATGAAAGCCTCACCCAGCTCACCCCCTACAATATGCACGCCCCCATCAGGAATGGTCAATCCAGAGAAGAAGTGGCGAATGTCCATAGTCCCCGCCACAATTGGGAGACCTTGTAAGCGGATGACCACAGCCATGCTGCGCTGAAACACACACACCTGCAGATGAGAAAAGGCAACGGCTAGGTCAGACTATTTATGATACCATATGCTTCACCTACACACCATAATGTTTAAATATGCCTGAAGATCTTGAATAAGGATTCTAAAAGTAAATCTGCATGGCATTATCTACAGAGTATATTAGAAGTAAGATTATGCAAGTCTTCCCAGTAAATTTCAGTCTGAAATATTAAAGGCTCTCTAGCTTGAAACTAGTCATAAACTGGTACAAAAACCAAGATGGCTAACACAAATATCTGGAGAGAACACTGAGTGATAGCTTCATTCATGACAATATTAATATTTACTAAACAAAAATCTTCCATTGAGCTCAGTACTTGAAAAAATTATGTTATGCACCATCCTAAATTTTTAGGAGCTTACTTCAAAATGGTACATTTGAAAATTCTTAAAGACATCAAGATCACACTTTTATGTTTTGAAACCTGAAAACTTTTTAGTCTATTCCTTGCTTCTTCTTGATTCCTACTCCTAGTACTCTATACTATTTGTAAATTCATTAACTTCATCTCAGAAGCCTCTGAATTAAGCAGCTGAATTGGTGGTCACATGGTTAAATCTAGAATTTCTAGACATGCAGAAAGAGGTGCTCTCTATGCAACGAAGAAAGAGGTGCTTTTTAGACATCAGCCAGAAACCAGTAAAGCAACCTGCACACCCTTGTAAAACCAGTTCTTCTTACACTTCTGCTTCAGATAATGTTAGATTTCAGCCAGGTGTGTTTCTGATTCAGCTATGTAGCAATGCTTCAACCGTGCTTAGATTAAAAGGGCTGGACTCTCTAAGAAAAGGGATGCCATTCGGAATGCAATGTTTAAAAAAATAAGAAAATACTCGTACAACCACTGATTGGTATGAAGTTTATAAAGAGCATTTTGGATCTACAAGAGCATGTAAAATTGCTTTTGAATTATTAAAATTGTTTTGAAGGAAGCAATTAAATGTGAACTGTTCAAGATGAGAAAATCCTTCCTTTCACCTTTCCTTAAAGTCTCCTTATGGTTGCAGAGAGCTATGCAGTGAACTTAAGCTGAGACAGTGAAGCACCCAAGAATGAATCGTATAAAAGATAAACACTCAGTGCCCTACAGCTGACAAAAATACACTTTCTGGTTATAAAACAAGAGATGAATAAATATACTGCAGTGCAACACCTAAGCTATCTCTAAGAGACAATACTGAAAGTCATCCACAAATTACATCTCGAAAACAGGTATGAATACTTTTATTCAAATAGATGCTGAAGGGGCTGTGACGTAATACACACTCTATAATATATGCAATGAATCTATGACATCATGGTCTTTTGGGAGATAAGATCGTGCCCTAATTTTCCAACATCACAAACACTACTGTGGAAGAGGCTTTATTAGTTCTCTCTGTCTTTCCTTGAGATGCGGTCATACTGTTAGTTGCAATGGCTAGGCTGATGATAACTGTATACTGCAATTACAAATGCAATCCTTATGTATGATTGCATATACACTATAGCATAGACAATTTATGTTTCACATGATGTTCCATAATAATTGGCACCAAAAAATAGCCCTGCCAAATACATGCTGTGTTAAGTGGCATTGTTTTCTCTCCTTCTGCCAGCAGGCTTTTGGACCTAAACACGTTTAAGAAAGAGCTTACAACTGGGAGCCATATTGTTTTAAACGTAATGTTTTACCTGTTTTTATCCTGTTTAAGCCTATGTTTTAAACTGTTTTAATATTCTTAAAGTTTAATTACATTTTAATATTGATCTTTTTGTACATTTTTAACTGTACTGTAATCAAAATTTGTAAGCTGCCCTGAGTCTCAACTTTGAGGAAATTTTGGGGGAATAAATTAAGTGATTAAAACAACAGCAGATGCTAGAATGAGGAACTGGACGGATTCATTTCTGTACTTGACATTCAGCTCTTAATGGACATTTACATGAGACAAGTAAGGGTGGCATACTCAGTATATTTTCAGTTTCCTAACTTATTTGTATTTATTAAAATAACTATGTTCCAATAATGAGTAGTCTGAAATTTGCAGATGTCACAGTCATTGAGCACTGTATTTCCAAATGACTAATAGGGTAGATCAGTGGTTTTTAACTTTTTCTGTACTTGAGACCCCCTGTAAATATAACTGATGGCCAGGGACTCAATATTTAAATATTTAAATTTTGATTTAAAGTTTAAAATATTTAAATATTCAAATATTTAGTTATTAAAGGCTTCTGGAAACAAGGATTCAAATCTTCACTCAAGACACTGGGTGACCTTGGACAAAGTCCCATTCTCACAGACTCAGAGAAAAGCAAATGCAAATCTCCTCTGAACAATTCTTGCCCCCACAAAAAAACCTGTGATAGGTTCACCTTAGGATTGCTACAGGTCAGAAGTGACCTGAAGGCACACAATAACAAAGTGCCACTGACAGGGGTTGGTATTTCTAGCCATCATTTCTATCCCCTTTAAAAACTTACTTATGGCAACCCTAAGGAGAACCTATCATGGAGGTTTTCTTGCCAAGATTTGTTACCTTTGCCCTTCTCAGAGGCTGAGAGAACGTGACTTGCCTGAGGTCACCCAATGGGTTTCCATGGCTGAGTGGGGTTTCAAACTCTGCTCTCCAGAGTCATATTTTGCACTTGCACACATGCCTGCCACTGTGTCCCTTTCATCAAGGACATGGCAGTGGGATGGGGGTGTGACAGCAGGGTGTGTGTTCAGTGGCCAAAAATGCTCCTTCATTTGTAAACAAGGAAGTGGTTTGGGTGCACACACATGCCTGCTGCTGTTCCCTTTTCATCAGGGACATGGTAGTGGGGGAGGTGTTGTAAGCACCAAAACTGCTCCCTTGTTTGCAAACAAGGGAGCAGTTTGGGCACAGCAGTAGGGCTTCTTGGAACCCTTACGAGGGCTCTGCAGACACCCAGGGATCCCCAGACCCCAAGCTCACTAAGGTAGATAAACAGTTTGAAAACCCTGTTAATCCCTAACCAATATGATAAACGTAATTTATCAGACCTTGGTAATTACATGATTTACTAAAAGCCAAAACTAGAACTGAAAACCACTACAACACATTAATGGGAATTATGTACGTATTTCCCAGGTAAGCACATAATAAGTGGAAATAATTTAAGGCACACAGCACTATATAACTATTAAACAAAGAATGCATTTAATTTGTGTTCTTGTGTAACAATCATATTAAATACGTATTTTTTGTTAATGAAGTATTCCACCTATTATCATATGCATCTAATGAAAAGCTACCATCCATTGCCTGCTGCAGCATGAAGAAACCAGAGAAATAACAAAAGAAAAATGGGGGTGGATTACAAACTTTCAGAAAAGTGGACATGCCTTAAAATATTTTGCCAAAGTAAAGGCAATGTTACTTTGAAAAAAGTCACCAATTCTATTTTTTTTCCAATTCTGTATACAAAACTCTAAGTATATAAAAGTGAATGGAAAATGCATCTACTTTATTTTAATAAGTCAGAGAAGAATGTTGTATTGGCTGTCGTAGATAATATGCACCAATCTTCTCTTACGATATAAATTCATTACAAATGCATTGCCTAAAAGGTCCTTGGAGGGGGAAACAAAGCATTAAAATGTTTAAGGTTTTTCTGTCTTCGGACAATAACAAACATTGTCTTCAAGGCATTTATTTGACAAAGAATCCAAATATAAACTCAACAGCAAAAATCAAACAGGTACTCCGATTCAGTAGAATACTGTTGTGAGTAGATAATAAGAAGACTACCACATTTAGTATAAAGAACAAAGGGGCTTGAGTCAAGTCATCAGTAATACTCGTGTTACAAATGTACAGATGCTATCAACAAACATGTTTTCAACTTCTATTTAAATATTGCATCCACTTTTTGAAAACCCAGATTTGTTATTAAGTATTTACAGGTTTAAGACCCATCACAAAGATGCATGTCTAGTCTGTAACTGGGTTTGAGGTTATATCATCTATTTCACTGATGGGTTGATTTATGGTGGCCAACTACTGCAGCACTACCACCACATAACTATATGATAAAAATTACAAAGTGGGTCCTCCAAATGCATGCTTTTACTTAAGGTAGGTGCCAGATTTGAAATCTGGAAAAATACTGATCTAATCCACACAAATATTTCACCAGGGCTGCGTGTCAATGTTTTCATAAAGCTCAAAACTTACTGCGTTTCCAACCACCTCTATTCAGTGACCCAATTTAAAGCTATGAAAACACATCACTCTCTATATTCAGAATCTTCTCTGCAACCATAAGCAGTTTTGAGGTAGTAGGAAGCATCCTTCTGTACTGTGATAATTAATATAGCTAGAAATATCTAATGAACCTGCATAAGCACTAAGATAAACCTTAGAGGCACAGATCCATGTTTCACAACAGAAGAAATGATGGGCAGACACTGAAGAACAGGACATTTTCTGACATGATATCACAACTCCAGAATATTATTTTAAGAAAGACCCACCTGGATCCATCTTTATTTGCTTTCAGATGAACAGTAAAGATCTATTTCAATACATCTTTGCTCCTTTTTAATTTTAATTAAGCGTTCTACCTGCTATGCTGTGCTGTTGTTCTGTACTTACAAATCTTTTATATTTTGATACCCATGCTATCTTTTAAATAGAGATGAACTAAAATAATTTGCAAATATATAGAAAATCTGAAAATAAACGAAAACTATCTTTTTCAAGCTACAATCAGCATGAGCAAAAGACTGAAGACCTCCATAACATAAAACGATTTAGCTTCAACAAAGTAATATGAAATTACTCTTTTTAAATGTAAGGCATAATCACATGCTCAAGTGCATATGCCCAGCTACTTAAATCCAATTTTTTTAAAGCTACATATAAGGCTAAGCAACATAGCACTCCAGTCTTCCAGGTTGTGGATATGAGTGTAATATCTGCATTCCTCAATTCAAATAAATCAGAGATCCAAATATATCTGTAAATTATACTGTTCATATCAACAAAAAAAGCCAGTGTGATATAGTGGTTTGAATGTTGGACTAGGATTCAGGAGACCATGGTTCAAACCCCCGGCTCGGCCATGGGAACCCACTGACTGACCTTGGGCAAGTCATATTCTCTCAGCCTCAGAGGAAGGCAGTTGAAAGCCCTCCCCCCTCAACAAATCTTGCTGAGAAAACCTGTGATAGCTTCACCTTAGGGTCACCATAAGTCGGAAACGACTTGAAGGCAGACAACAATATTGATTAAAAAGCATATTTGGTAGTAATTTCTGACTAAAAGCCGAGGTACCACTATAACAAAAGTGAATCCAAGCACCAAATGGGAGACCAAATGAGAACCAGCTAAGTAGAGTGGAATACACAAGAACACCCTGGGAAATTTTCTTTTAAAATTTACATGGCTATTTTTGACAACTACACAAAAACTTCTATATGTTGGCATTATAAAAGGTACTTTAAAATCACTACATGACAAAAGCCATTTTCATAAAGAATTCTGTCCACAGAAAAGTTTACCAAAAAAATCACAATTTAAAATTTAAATTTAAAAAGATTAAAGATCGCTACATAGTTTTGGCAATTTAAACTTCTAAAACTATTTACATACTGAAAACTACCTTTAGAAGTACTGACTACCCAACTATATTCTCTAAGCATAAATATATCTTCAGAGTCTCTTACCTGCAAGAAGAGGTGTTTTTTTTTTCCTTAACAAGTAGCAGAAGCCAAGTCAATCCTGTGGGCAACCAATTAAAACCAACTTTTAGACTGCAATAAAGAATAAATGGAGGCAAAATCAATGCAGGCAACAGACAACTAGAGTCAACAGTCCGCAATGAACTGTGTATTATGAAAGTTTGGGGCCAAGACCATCATAAGGCACACCAACAGATGGCAACCACAAATTTAAAGAGTAAGACATTTTTATCTCTTTCATTAGACCACATACTTTGATAACAGAAATTAACGTTTATTTTAAACCAAAACATCCTCACCATGAGAACAAATACAAAAGTAAAAGCCATAAAATGTACATTCATTACATAAGTTCTCCCTCTAATTGTTCTCACCAGATAGGCCTGATTTCAGAAAGAGAGTGAATTTATTTTTCTCCTATTAGAAAAAGAGATGTAATTGTTTTGAACAAGGCAACTTCTCTAATTCTACACAGCTCACTAAATGAAGATGTACTTTAAAGAACCAAGCACTTTTATGAATTGCTGCCATATTTAGTGAAATCAAATTAAACTTCAAATACTTCACAACACACTTCTATTTATATTACTATGAGAATGTTTGGCACATCATTTAATTTCAGTTACAAAAGCCATTGGTGTGATCCAATACAGATTTCAAACAGGACAATCTGATTCTCTAAAAGCACCAGACCAATCAGTTTTTCAAAATCAGCTGCCCAATATTGAGCAAGTTTATACATGAGTACTTTAATACATACAATTCTAATGTAATCTGAAAATCCAAACTTACAAGTCCTAAAATTATCTCCCATTTAGAGAAAGGAAACAAAAACAAGGAACACTGGATTGAATACATATACCATGGACAGCTTGATACAAAAACAGGACATTGTGTATCTCACCCTAACTCTATTATACTGTTGTAAACATATTACATCTATTACTCTGCTTTATTTAAATAAAATGTTTGCTGACCACTGGAGCCACCTAGTCATTTATCAAAACAAAGCTTCCAAAGCAGACCCAAATCAGCATCACAAAAAGTAAAAATTAAAAATTCCCAGAGAAACTTTGTCAAAACACTGGTCTGAGTAACAAAAGTGTATAATGACCAAAAACCTGACTGCTTACCAGCTATCTAAACTATCAGCTTCAAAAAGCAACTCACAGTAAATATGTTGATTCATACAGGAATTTACTGACACAAGCCATATTCTACCGGGTCTCAACCCTCCTACAACATTTATCTGAGAACCATTATCTCAGTGAACTATTTGGCACAGTTCTGAAGATCATTTCCTTGACTTCTATACAACTCACAGATTTTCTACACAGACATTACAGAAGAAGCCATACTAGCCTTGAAATGTTTCCCCATATTATTCTCTTACTCATGTCTCTGCTGAACAGAATAAGCTATCAACACAGTCAGTTTCTCCACATCTCTATTTTCCATGTTTCATACTCCATGTATAATTCAAAGTAACATATTAAGGAACGGGGGTACAAATCAAAGCTATTTGAAAAACAATGCTAATGTACACACTGAGGTTTTCTGCAATGTTCATTTGTCCCTGGACTTGACCACTGATCGAGACAACTTTTCTCCAACATGTTTGAATTCTGAAAAATACATCAACATCCTATGAAAACCAAGATAACCCCCTAGGATAAACGAAATACATAACCATTCCACTGCAAAAAATAACATCTCAAAATAAGCTCCAACACAATGTTTACTGTTGAACAAGTGCTATTCAGATGACAAGTTTACTGTTCCTCACCCCACAGCTAGAGAAAGAACTAGGAAAGTAAGCTATTATAAGAATTCACAGTTGATGAGCCAAAGATAACAAACACCAAGTCTTTTCTTAAAAAAACCCTCTTGCTTGTGAAAACTCGAAAATTTCAAGAATATTTATCTCAATGTGATTAGTCGTTCTATACTAATTAGCAAATTAATTTCAACTATGCGTTTGCATAATAGGAACAGTTATATCAAAGAAATTTCTATTCTTCAAAATCAAATATCCTCATACATGTCAATCTTTAAAACAGAACAAAAGCCATTAAAATACAGTGCATAGCAGACTTGTATTTAGAGCCAATCTTCACAATGAGACTCTGAATTATGTACAATTAGCCAGGGCCCTCACCTAGCCACAGCATAATAGTTTTCCTTGTCTAATTCAGTAAATAGATCAATTCCAGAATGTTTAACACACTGGCATAAATTAAACAAATAAACCAAGACAGTCAAATATGCTCCTTTAAATCTCTTCCTTCCAACTCACCACCGAAACCACCATGACAAGCATCACTTCATAACACGGATTTTATTTTTGCACCCAAGAGCCCAGAAACTTCGTCTTGCATTTACACCACACCAAATAAACGCTTGGGTCATTCACATTAAAAAAAAAAAAAACACGCCAAAAAAAAAAAAACTTGTGGTAAACAGCAATTCCAAAACATCAAATTCGTAACAGCATTGTTCACATTAAGCCGAATATCACTTCGAACTGTGCAAGGACGACACTTAATTCGACGTGAACGCCAGAGACTCGAGGCGTAACGTTGTAGCTCAGGTCGATGCAGAAATCCCAGCAGCCAAGGCCATTTTGGTTTATGCTAGAGACTCAGCTTCAATGCGCTCTCATCTCGCACAAGGACACCTACACCGTTCTCTCTCCGAGCGAACACCACCGTAAATCCGGGTTCGGAGATGCTCCCGTGAAAGACCACCTGTGGAAGGATCCACTGAATACTCACCTACCCCCTAAAAGAAAGGGGGTTACAAACCCACCGGGCCCACAGGCAAGTCTTCACTGCCCCCGAACCAGCATCGTCTCTCAGGCGCAGCCACACAGAATCTGCCCGCCAGGCCTAAAATGGCCCAGCAATACTAAATATCTTCTGAACCTTTCGCACCTATGCATCCCACACTACAGACCGATGGCCTAAGATCCAACTGGGCTGCAGAGTTCCCCTCAGGCCTAGTTCCCGCCCTCCCGTCTTTGTGTAGCCACGGCTGGAAGGAACATGCGCCGGACACCGCCGGCTTCCCTCCCATTCCCCAGCAAGCCGGAGGGCGAGCCAGGGTAGTGCTAAATTCTTACCGAGCGGCCTGTACTGGGAAAAAGGGGTTAGAAAGAAAGCAACTCGCCACGGAGGCCCTGCTCCCCGCGCTGAGCCCAGCGCCAGCCACCGAGCAGCGCCACAAAATGGCCGCCGCCTGCACCGCCTCCAAGCCGTCTGCTGTTGGGAGTGGGGGTGGGGGGTGTGGCCTGCGACGGGCGGGGCGAGAGGTATTCGGCAGAGCGGGGCGGACGAGTGAGGTGGTTTGTGCGGGCGGAGGAAAGGAGTGTTTTCCTTTCGATGAGGGATTGACCGCTACACGCCTTCAGCCCGTCAGTTTAGCGGTCGTGGCAACCCCAGCATGGCTGTACGTATGTCTGTGTGCGCGCACACACACACACACGAATAAAATCCTGGGGGTCAATTAAAAACAAAGATGAAAAGAATCCAGTGACACACGGAAGGCTTTACGCACTTGGTGCGGCGTAAGCTTCTGAGCAGTTAGAAGCTACGTCGTGAAAGTGAGTAATACCTGAGGGGCAAAAACGCCCTAAACATTAGCGCGAGACAGCCAAGAAAGATAGAGGATAACAATAGTCAGGCCGGGTTTTTACATGGAACGTATATGGGCTTTACCCACTGCGAAAACGGTGACTTAAGGCTGGAACGTGTACTTAGCGCAGTGAATATCCTTGTATTCAGTTGGTGGTAGAATTCAAATCCACAGTCACTTTAGTCTGGATCAGTATGTAGCACCTTTCAGATCGAAAGAAGTCTGTAGCATAAGCTTTCGTAGACGAGGGTATTTCCGCACTATATTGTTATAGCGCTATTATTCTACTTTTAGTATCCTATGGAATCCTGGGGTTTGCAGCTTAGGGAGCGGCATTTAGAATTCTCAGCCAGAGAGCTCTTTGGCTTCGGGAAACGACAAACCCCAGAATTCCATAGGATGTTGAAAGTGGAATAGTAGCACTATAACAGTGTAGTGCAGAAGTGCACTACTCTCCTTCAGTTGTGGTCAATATGTGGTAGGATATTCTGCTGATCCCTCCCTCCACTGCTATGGAATGATGCGTAGATATCTGAAGCTTCAATATTGTGCTCCTATCAGTACATATATGGTAATGGATTGTAATCCATGAAAATACATGCTAAAATAATCAGCTAATTTTTCATAGCGTAACAAAAGCACTTTGCCCTTTTGTGCTGAAATTGATTAGCACGAGGCTCTTTGAAAACCAAATCAAGTGTGTTCCAGATTACAGCAATGTCTTCACATAACTGTGCAAAGTTGACTTGGGTAATATTAGAGTTGGCGTCCTATTTCATTTCTCATGGCAAATACTGTATAGCTTTAGACACAGCATATTCTCATTGGCATGTCATTTCAGCTTACCACCAGCCCTTATGTTCTGTGAATCATTGTCTCTGCTTTACCTTTAAAGATTTAGGTTGTCTTTTTATGAAGTTTGTACTGGAGTGGTGAGTCAATTAGAGGGTTGAGTACACATTTATTAAGGCAGTGTATTGTAACATCTCTCCAATGGTACTCTTCAGTGCACCTATAATATCATTTTGCAGTTCTGGTAATAGGTAACTCTGACTGAACTATAACTTTTTAAATTAGCCATAGATTTGCTAGACTTCATTTATACGTTACAACCTGCAGGCCAAAGTACACTGCAATACTAGCAGTGATGAGAACTTGAAAAGTATCACAACCCCTTTTCTCCGTCTCACTTGCCTTCTCCTCCAATATAGACTTTCCTGGTTATGACGATCTAACTAAAAACAGCAACATTTGTTTGCTATTGTTTTATCCCTGAAATGATGGAATTTTAACAGGTGCATTTTTCAAAAGTGGTTCTGTAGGCTCTTCATGTAGTTTATTCTTGTGTACCTTGAAGTTGTTTCTGACTTGTGGCAACCCTAAGGAGAACCTGTCACAGGGTTTTCTTGGCAAGATTTCTTGGTTTTGCCTTTGTTTGAGGCTGATAGAGTGTAACTTACCCAAGGTGGGTTTCCATTGCTGAACAGGAATATGAACCCGGGTCTCCAGAGTTGTAGACCAGTGCTCAAACCACTACACAACACTTGCTCTCCAAGCAGGCTCAACATTTTTTACTACTACTATTACAGCAGACAATTTGTCCAACAATAGTTCACAACTAAAATTATTCAGGATGATTTTACATTTATTACTAATTTTTTCCATTGACAATGGAAAAACTTTTCTTTCAGTGTAAACTGTTTTCTTTTAAACTTATTTTGTTGGCACCTTTGCCACTATGTCTTTCTCCTTGCTGCACCAATCTTGCACAAGCCTTCTCTAAAACTGAAAGTCAAATTTCCAGATAGTATGTCAGGTAAGAGCACAATACAAATAGCAAATAAGTATTCTAAATCTGTTCTTCTAATTAGTGTCTAATCCATTGAGGTATATGTTGCAATTATTTGAAAACCATCTTTACAATCTTAACTTTATGAGAAGACAACATAAATTGCAATAACTGCAATTAACTTTTCAAACAAAATGATTAAGAATTTCTAGAACATTTATACAAGTCAAATTCTTTCCTTCGTGAAGCACAGTTCTACCTGAACAGAGCTCTACAATAGCTGTTTCACAAGGAAGTAAACACAGTTTCAACAAAAATTGATGTAGTATGGGACTCATACTAAAAGAAGAGGATATGTCTGCCAAAAACAAGTTGTGTGTATGTGTGTTGAGAGCAGCTGGTGATTCAGCCAGCAATTAGGTCAATAATCCAATTTCTGTGAAACTGCATGTACAACAAAGCTAGGTAGCAAAAGAATATATTTCATTCTTGCATATATTAAAGGAGGCATGGCAAGTAATATAGAAGATTCTCTTCGTAAGAAATAGCAATACCAATGCAAAGACTTCCCATACAAATTACCATGGGACTCCCCAGTTTAACATAATCTTGCCCTGGCAGACTGCCTGAAGTGAAAGGCACCAGCTTCACCTTAAATATTTAATGATTATGATCCAGTAAAAGCAATGCTGCAACATTTTCATACAAACATGATCTTATTCCCAAGCAACAGTCTGTTATCTTGCACAGGTATAAAAGAAAGCATTGGTGACAGCATATTGTATCATCACCTAAATTCTGTAAAGCTCAAGAAAATACTTCCTAGTAACACAGAATCAGAGGGAAAATCATCAGCAGGAAGGGGGAACATGGAACACTAATATTATTAGAATGAGTTGAATTTTATTAAGAGAAAAGTAATCTCCATTGGTCTTGAGATAGCTTTATTCATTATTATATAGCACACACCACTGATTTAAAATATGACATAGGATTTTTAGATGGAAAACTATCTTCTATAAAAGGATTACTTCTGAATATATAATATATCCAAAGAAAAGCTCTGCCTACAGAATAGATGTTGGTGAAACAGATATAAAGCAATTTAGGAAGAAACTACAGAAGAAATATTTTTCAGAGGAGGACAGTTACTTGACATACTAAGCTGTCCCAATATCACCTCCAAATGAGTAAATTCTTTGGCTCCAGGAAACAGATTTTCCTGTATAATTGCAATACAATATAGGTCTGATTACATGTTTAAAATTTACTTTCCAGATTCTCTATTCGGAAAGGGCAAATTTCTTGTTACGTAGAGGCTGTGCATTTTAAAACAGATGCCACATAGTTTTGCTTAGGAATGTACACAACACATTCATTCAATCCACATCAATGCAGTATATATTTATAAATCATCTCCTTTGTTTAATGCTGTGTCCATTTAATGCTCTTCAGATCAATGCCATCTTGTACCATTTCCCATAGTGGGCTGTAAAATAAGGAAAATGCTCAGTCAGTACCTCAGAAATATAGACAACGTCACATATGAATAGATGTTCAGAAATTTGTAAAAACAAAACATAATTTAAAAATAGATTCATCTGAGGAAACATGAATTCTGTGTAGTATATAGTCTGAACCCTACTGATAGTGCCAACTCAGTTAATTCATTTCTAAATATTGGTCAACATTTATGTAAAACCCAGTGACTCAACAGTCACTCTGCTCTAGATAGAACTATTATTTAGAACATTTGTCTACAACCTCATAACCTATCAGGGCACCAGAGGTGATGCACAATGGGTAAAAAGATGTTTAAAACATTAAATACATAAATTAAAACATTTAAATACAGACTAAAAACTTGTGTTTAAAAAGAGCTGTAAAACCAGTAGTTAACACAGCCAGAACCACCACAAAACTACTATTAGGATGACCGACAGGATTCAGCCCATGTGTCTTAAAATGCTGCTACTGTTGTTTTTTGAGGATAAAAAGTCAGAATGCAAATTCTCATCAAGACTGAACTCCAGAATCTACAGTAAATATCACCATGGGAGACTAGGCATGAAAACAAATGGGTGAACTGGAGAAGCTTTGTATGCCAGATTCCAACACAATTATTTAAACCTTTTGTTTTGCTTTGCTTAAACCAGTTTAATCCTCATATGAATGCAACCATGCATGGGTTTTGTAATGTGAATGCCAGGCTGCTGCAAATATCTGTATGATGGGCAGAGGGAGGACATGAAGTGCCCACTGCCATCATCCCCAACAATTCCTGACTTACCCAACTTAAGAAGGAGCATCTTACAGGCCATGGGAGAGGCTGCCTGAAGAAAAAGCTGAAAAGCAGCCACTTGCTGCATAGGGACATGAGTGCTGAAATGGCGGGGGGGGGGTGCTTCAAAGGAAGAAAGAACAGCTTAAAGAGTGGGGGGGAGGACAGTAGGAAATCAGAAAAATGCCAGGGGAAATGAGAGTGAGGACAGGAAAGCGGGGGTCAGACATGAGGAATTTTACAGAAAGCAGTGGGGTCTGGGAGCATTTGGGGAGAACTAGAGAAGGAGAATATGGAGTGACTCAGCATGGGCAGGGATATAGAAGAAATGAAAAGTTTGATTGGGAAAGAATGGGAGAAGAAAGGCTATAGGAGCCAGAGACAGGATAAGAAAGGGACAAGGTGGGCTAGAGCACCTCCATAAAGCAGAGAAAGGGGCCAGAAGAAGCTTGGCTGTCACCCCTTTTTGGCATTGCTCTTTGTCATTATTTCTTTGGGAGATGGACCTGCTTGCATCCCCTCTACCCACCCATGAAGGCTTACAAGGGGACAGACTGTGAGAGAGTGAAGGAAGGTACTTTATGCACAATTGTGATGTGGTGATGGTGGTAGGAGAGACGTTTTAGCACTCCAGGATCTTCCCTGAGTTAAGATGGATCCCTGGGCACTTCTTTGTTGAGTACTAGTTTTCCCCCTCACTTCTTTTTGTTTGTGTTTGTGTTCAACATGGCCTCTCAACTGTAAGCAGCCTAATAAACCAGACCTACTGTGAACTGCCATACGAGTGAAAGTGACTAAACAGGACGGATTCTCAAGAGCTGACCCCTCCCAAGTAGCAGGAATAGACAGAGCCACCACAAGCATTACCAAGGACAGAAGTGGGAATCATACTCCATGTTACTGGTCTGCAGCTCTCAGCATTCCTCATCATTAACTGGAGTTTCTGGGATTTGCAGTTCAACAAATATTTGGAGGATGACATGATCCCCACCTAATTTCTAACCCCACCTTGGGAAGGAATTAGAAATTTGACCCAAGGGCAAGACAAAGCCTGCAGCTTCCCCTGCTTGTTCTTACAAGTAATTAAAAAGGAGGTCTTTCCTTTCCATCCTAAGAACCTTTGCTGTCAAGTAGGCTTTCTAAAGGTTAACTTCAGCACTGCAGAAAACATTTTGTGTTGGGACGATGTCCTGTCGGAGGGGTAACCAAGCCCTCCTCTCCTCAGTGCTGCAACCTCTCCCAAATTCTCCTCTCCCCCACTACAATGAGGCTTTTAAAAAAATGACTCCACTGGCATTCATTACAATAAACAAAGGACAATATGTATATGAATATGAAAATATATATGTGAAATGAAGTCTGGAGGCTTCATGCCAGCAGTAAGATGGCCCTGCAAACTTTGGGAGTTGGGTCTACTCACTGTTGTCATGCAGCCCCCAACATGCACATCCAGAATCGATTTATTCCTTGCCTTTTTAAAATAAGTCCCCCCACACCTAACTGAAGAAGATATCAAATAGTGTCTTTCTTCCCCATTCTCGGCCCACTTTAAGCACTGAATTTCAGTCAATCCAAACACAGTTTCTCTTCAACAGAGATGAAAGGTAAAGAAATTCTGTGAGAGTTAAATGTCAACAATTAGAAGAATTTTACCTCATCTCCCTTAATCTCTTTACATGCTGTATGCATTTTTTCACTGTATAGTCCACTTCTTCTTCAGTTGTGAAACGACCAATGCCAAATCTGAAATAAAACAGAGCTGATTAAAAGCAACATGATATACACACAAAGACAGAGAGGTATTCTGTTCTTGACAGAAGTGACATAACAATATGAACACACGAACTACAACCCTTGCCTTATAGATGAGTGAGCCAAATCTTCATCTGCTCCAATTGCACGCAACACATACGATGGTTCCAAAGACGCAGATGTACATGCACTGAAGAAAATGAAAGTGAAGTGTCAGATTACTTTGTTTTATAGAGGTTGTAGAAATTACCATAGTATCCTGCACTAGAAAAGCATGCTCTTGATGTACATGCATCATTGCTATTGTCCCAACTTCCTTCTTGACTATACAGATTAGAATTTCACACTACAAAGGAGAACAGATTTCACAGGATAAAATCTGTGGCAAAATTAAGAGAATGAAGACATATTAAAAGTTGAAGCAAAAAGAGAAAATCAGTATTAGAAAAAGTGTGTAAGGGTAGAAGTGGGCAGAAAAAAGAGACAATATGGTAGTATAATTAAAAGTATGTTCAAAAGGACCAGATATCAGAATACTCCCAAGTTATTATGACTGAAGAGCTTAGACAGTAAGAGAAAGAGAAGCGGAAAAAGATGAATACACTAGAATGCTGGGACAAAAAGATGTTACCAACAAGATTCAACCTTCTGGCAGATTCAAGGCTAAACAACAAAACCTGTTTGAATTACGTAGGTTAAAATCCAGTATAGTACTCGTGATGCCTTTTCCTCCCTCCTGCTGCTCTCTATGCTGCCTGAAAAATCACCTTCCGAGTTTTCTCAGCTCTGCAGAGCCAATTTTGTGGGCATGGATAAGCTACAGTGAGAAAGGGATTGTCTCTTTACTTCTGTTCAATTCCAGTGTGGGATACTGTCCATGTTTTGGCAAATATTAATAAAATCTTAAAAGGTATCTACAACTTTAGGAGGAAGTTCTTTATGAATGGAAGTAATTTAACCCTTGTCTGATAACAAAAAAGAGAATTCTGGATTGTTTGGCCATAAATTAGACTGATATCTTGTTTTAAGGTGGTACAGCATAAAGCTTTGCTGGCATATCTTACACTGTCAATGGAGGCAGCAAGCCTATCATCAGCAAGGAGCACATCTGGCTAATTGTTTATGGTGCACCCCACAACCAATAATGTCCCTGCTGGTCATGGGGTTGGGACAGAGCTCTGTTCGCATTCTGGCTGACTTACTAAGCTTGCCCATTATAATGTTCATGAACAAGTAACTGCCTGTATTAGGTGACAGCAGATACATTTTGTTAACTTGCTAAAAGTACAGCCACTGGCACAACTAGACACTGTGCTGACATTCTTGCTCAGCAGCTTCTATCCTTAGCCTAGACCAGCAATGCCAGTGAAGCCTCTTTTATCATGCTCTTCTTTCAGGAAGTTTACATAGAAGTGTCAGAAAATCTTGCTTTGAAACTGACCTGACTGAAATTTGCTTAGTTTTAACAGTGAAAACATAATGTATGCTCAGACCATCCTTGAGGCCCTTTCTTTCTCTTTCACATGTAGTATTACCTTCCAGAAGAGAGTGCCACATCTTTAAGTGCCATCAGCAGGCTCTCTCCTTCCACATATGCAAAAGATAAGTTGATGCAGCCTGTGAAATTAACAAAGCATAGTCAGCTACTTTAAAGATTAAGCTGTACCTCTGCACAAGAGAATTTTTACAAATGGACACACTGTATTAGTAAATACAATGTAGAATCTAGCAGTACCTTGAGAGTTGCTGTTGTTACATGCCTTCAAGTCATTTCTGACTTATGGCAAGCCTATCACAGGCTTTTCTTAGCAGAATTTGTTCGCCGGGGGAGGGGGAGTTAACCTTCTTCTAAGGCTGAGAGGGTATGACTTAGAATCACAATGGCCATCGAGTCCAACCCCCTGCCATGCAGGAACACACACTCAAAGCACCCTCAGCAAATGGCCATCCAGCCTCTGTTTTAAGAAATCACCAAAAAGGTGACTCCGCCACACTCCAAGGCAGCATATTCCACTGTTGGAACAGCTCTTACTGTCAGGAAGTTCTTCCTGATGTTTACATGAAATCTCTTTTCCTGTAGTTTGAATCCATTACTCCATGTCCTAGTCTCTGGAGCAGCAGAAAAAAACCTTGCTCTGTCTTCAACATGACATCTCTTCAAATATTTAAACATGGCTATCATGTCCCCTCTTAACCTTCTCTTCTGTAGACTAAACATACCCAGCTCCCTAACCCGCTCCTCATAGGACATGGCTCCCAGACCCTTCACCATTTTGGTCACCTCTTCTGGAACACATTCCAGCTTGTCAATATCCTTCTTGAATTGTGGTGCCCAGAATTGGACTTGGCCAAGATCACCCAATGGATGCTGAGCAGAGATTCCAACCCTGGTCTTCCAGTGTCCTAATCCAACACTCAAACCATTACACCATGCTGGCTCTCAGGTTTTATCTTGCATCAGCTTTTGTGGAGCACAGTCCAGATCATTATATGTAAGGAATATTCTATGTTAAAATGATGAAAGTCTCATGGCAGCTTAAGAGACTAAAAAGTTTTATTTGGAATCAGCTTTTGTGGACTGCTGCCTACTCTGTCTTGTTTTACCTTTTCTATTTCAGTGTACACTCCACTGTTGCACAATAATAATTATTCTAACAGTAGCAATTAACAAATAGCAATGGAGTTGTCAATGTCAACATTCTTGTATAGGTAACCAGATTAACATATGCTAATCTCTGTTCTATCCAGGTTTCTATACAAGAGAAAAAGTTTATCTCTAGATGACTTCTAAGTGACTTGGGAACTGTAATTAGTTAGACCAGAGGAAGTAGAAATGAAAAGTATAAATAGTGAAAACTTTGTGAACAGTACCCATTAGCAAACACCAGCTGGGTAGGGATAAAGACATCCCTGCATGATGAGCTTTTGTTCCTTTCAAGCCACAGGTGATATTGCTGAACCTGTGCATGAATTCACCACTGTTTGGTGTTGGAACCATTCTCTGAAGTTCTTCTGTTGAAGGATGGCCACCTTAATGTTAGAGACAGTACCTCTTAGGATCATCTATCTGTATAATTATCTGTGAACTGAGGCAACAGTTAGTGCATCTGACAGAGTAGGCAGAAGTCCACAAAAGTTGATTCCAAATAAAACTTGTTAGTCTCTTAAGCTGCCATGACACTTTTACCATTTTAACATAGAATACCATATAAACAAGCAGTTTTGAAAACATTTCTCTGATCATTAAAAACTCTTCCACATTTTAGAATCCTTTTTCTTTCTTCTAATGTGTGTCTGTCACTACGGCTCTGCAATCACTAGAGCTTTCAAATGTTAACTCCAGAGATAAATACAGGAAAAAAATCTATCATCCCAGCAAACACATGCAGGTGACCAATGGTCTGAAAGAATACACTGAGTAGCTCCTTGGACTGTTCTTCTTTGCTCTTTGTAATACAATGGTTTCTTAGAGTCCTAATATTTAATATTAATATTCTGATGATATAGAACAAGAAGAAAAGGATTGTTCAGTCACTGGATATAACATTATGCAGCATTTTAATGTTAACAGAAGGATGATTTCAGTCTCACTTCAGTTTTTAGTCTGTTGAAACCATCAGTGTTATGATTTAAAGCCAACCAAAAATTTAATTCTAATATTTTGTTCATTTTTCCTTTCACTTTTTTATTTGGCAGAAAATACTGTGTTATTTTACAGTATGGAAGCTACAGAGAATAATGCAAGTTTTAACTATATGCAATCTATTATTTCTAGGCTAGCACTGACAAGAGTAGACACAAGATTAAACACTACTTTGAGTTACTGTGCAGGGGTCCTGCTGTACATAGAAGATTATTGTTGTTGTTTTCAGAAGTTTATACAGTGTGACCAAAAATTTATTGGTTTGTTTGTTTGGTTTTTTTGGGAACGAGGAAGGATTCTCAAAAAGTCAAATTAAAATAAAAATATTCAGTAGTAAGGAAAAACTTAATATTCTTCTAACAATACCTGGATACCTATGCTCTGGATCTCCATTCATGACAACATCAGGAATTTCTGCCATTATTTTTGTAACTAGCCTTTCAGCCAATAAGTTAATTCGCTTATGGTCATACTAGAAAACAAAAAAAACAACAACAAGAGACTCAATTAACTAATTAACCAACACAACTATGTACCCAAAATACCACATTAATCATATTAGGTGTTTTGTCTGGCAATTCTAGAGACTTTACAGAAACTATATCACTTCCTACTAATAGCAAGAGAGGAATCAAAGTATGTTACCATTCTAATTTTGGGGAGTGTAAAAGATACACACAAGAAGAAAATAGGAATACTTAGCAATTTACTGCAGCATTACTAAAATCAAATATGTATCAGGAAATGGTTCCACTAAGACAATAAAGTTTGGCTCATTTAAACATGTTCCATATTTTTTTGAAATTAAGGAGAAAAACATGGAACAAAATTACTTCTATAGTATAGAGGAAGGCATCATATTAAACACTTATCCATACAGGCAGATGAATGTGTTGCAAATTTCTACCATGGCTATGATGTTAAAAACACAGCATAATAAAGAAAGCTAACTGGATATCAATCAGTTATGCAAACAAATTGGATTGCACTTTGTACCTCCATCTCTTGTTGTGCCAATTCACAAGCTGCCCCAAGACCAACTGCTAAAGGAGTTGGCACAGTCCCAGAACGTAACCCTCGCTCTTGGCCTCCTCCACTCTGTACAGGTTCCACTCTCACTCTTGGTCGTCGCCGAACATAAATTGCACCAACCCCTTTTTAAAAAAGGTTTCTATTTAGTACACAGACAGAAGACTTTACATATTGCAAAGTCTTGGAATGTTCAGAAAGACTTCTTTCTCCATCAATATTCTTTCCCCAAAATCCTCAGTCACAAGAAGAAAAAACATTCAATTTCCTCTGGTTATACCAGTTCTTCTAACCACAGAAATGGTCCTAAATCCTCCTGACTACCTACAATTCCTTCTGTCAAATTAATAGCTATTCCTTTGACAAATCAAAATCCTTACTTTGTTCTTGGCTGAATACCTTCTTCAGCATTCCTTCACTCTGAAAAATACACAACAGTGTGCCATCCTCCTCAACCCAAATATAAAAGAGTAGCTCAGAAATCCATGTGTATTGCTGCATACACACACAATCCAATAATCAAAAAGATTAAGCATTTTCAGCTTGAAGAGATGTAGCCATGGTTCCTGTGCATTAGGATTGATTGTGTAATAGAGGGAATTTAAGCAAGTGTGGCTAGTTATGCAAGCAACACCTGCTGGATCTCTCTCTTTTACATGTCCATTAAAGGAATAGGAGCTCTGTCCTTTATTTCATGTGACAACCTTACTTGGAATAGAAGGTGCTGCATACTAGACTAGATACATGGATATTCGTAGCTATTTCAAAGCTTGAATTAAATTGCTACACACAGACACCAGCACAGAAAGCTCTGCATCTAGGATAAACAGCAAAATCTGCAGACACCTATGCTATATAAACTGCATCAAGACCACCATGTAAAAGTAATTTACACAAAATTTCAAAGAATTGGGTTAATATACTCGCAGAACTACTTCAGTTAGTGAAGCCACAGAACAGCAAGCTGAAACTGCCTGTGTCAGTGGAAGTCAAGGTGGGTCATTTTCCCTCCCCCTGCAGCCCCTGTACACTCTTGAAACCTGCTCTGGATGGCTGAAAAAAAAAAACTCAGGTTTTCAGATAGCTGTATGTGGTAAGAGAGAGAAAGAAAGTCCTGTCATGCTAGCCTAACACTCAGTTTATGTCCTTATTTCCAACGAAACAATTTTAAATAAAATGTGCAGGTCATTTTATAGTCACTATCTCACTAAACTTCACACTATCACTGAAAAAACAATTATGGGTATGATTATCATTAATAATAATAGATAAATCAAGACCATAAGAGGCATTAGCAATTATAGCTTAACAATCTCCCCTTACAGGCAAATTTCTTTTCAAAACAGAATTTGCTAACTATGTGCCTAAAGGCTGTATCAAGTATGTTCAGCTACTTTCACAGTTTCACTCTCACATTCAGAAAGCTATCCATCCTAACTTGAAATCACAAGTACTTTAATACAGTCACAAAAACATGGATAGGCTGGTTTTCCTGCATTCAGATAATAAACACATAAAAGTTGTAATTATTTCAACTAAAGTCTATCAACAATGTGAACGGATCTTCTTAAAAGATAAAAAAATACAGCTCCTTGACAAAACAAAGCCTGCTAATATATTTTCCCTAACAAAGCAAGTCACTCTATAGTCTTGCGACAAATCCTCCTTAAATACCAAAACTTCAGTTTTCCATGACATCTTGGAATGGATTAGCCATTTTTCTGAGCTTTATTTGAACAACTGATCAAATATATGGAAGAATATTTAACAACCAGAAAAAATAAATACCATAAAATTAGAAGAAATCAATACCTTTGGGGCCATATATTTTGTGGCCACTGATGCTCATTAAATCAATTTTCATATCATTGACATCTAGTGGAATTTTCCCAACTGCCTGTGCAGCATCTGTATGAAAGAAAACTTTATGGGAACTGCAGATCTGACCTGTAATACAAAAGCAACATCATCCAACACAAACCATTATTTTTGCCTGGTTACAATATGAAAATCAGTTTTCATTTTACAAACTATTATATCAGAAGAAAAAAACCTCAGATTAATTTCTAGGACAATTTTCAAGAAACACAAAAATAATTCTTTTCACTTTAAGAGGTCCTGGAACCTCCACTTTCACTTTAAATATATCATAGGGGTATGTGGGAACAGTATCCTCTTTCTTTGAGTATAGATAGTGGCTTATTCAACTAATCACTGCCTAGTTGTGCTGGAATTCAGACCTATTTAGGAGCCAATCAGCTGCACCAAATCACTCCTGGAGTGAATCCTGGCAAAGACTAAAGGGGAACCTCTCTCCTCTGGCCACTCATAGACTATTAATGGGGGCATGCTTACTGCATGTACAACTAATCACAACAAGGAAGACAAAAGAGCAACAAGTGGCAGTTTTAACAAATATTTCCATTTTCTTTTTCAAGCATGGAAATCTGGTTACTGATCTCTTCTGATCATTGCAAGTCTTGGACGGACACTGTGAAACTTCAAGACATTGAAATGAGTCAGTGTTTTGTTTCCAAATCAGGCACAGTTATATAGGTTTCCTGTAGTCCTCTGTCTTACCATCTTTCACCATAATGCTTTAGGGCTTTTTTTGTTTAAGCCAAGCTATTATCTAGAGCTAAAATTACCAACTGTGTCTACTTACCAATATCACTAACTGGCTGTATCACTCCTATCTCATTATTCACAGTCATTACTGAAACCAAGCTTGTGTCAGGTTGTATTGCATTTTGTAGGTCCTGGCAGAAATCATGCAAGAGAGAGAAATAATTCAAGCTACATGAGCACTGCAAGTGAATGCTTTTGTAAATTATATTGAGCTTTTAATAGAACTACATGCAGTAAATACATCAGAACTGAATGCTGCAAAAGTGAACAGAGCAAATGGGGCAGGAGAGGATTTCCATAGTAAAGCTACCATATAAGCTTGATGCAATCTAGATAAAAAGTGTTGCATGGCTATGTTTCAATAAAAACAATGGGTTAGATGTCAAGAGGTTTGTATATTAGGGGACCAATGGACTGGTAATTCCCTTTAGCAGCCATCCTTTGGGAAAATATGGGGGTGGCTGTGGTAAAAGAAACAATCCTGTGGACATTCTTAAGGACACACACAGCACTTTGGATAATGACCAATCAGATTTATTGTTGTTTTAGTTGTACATTTTGTAATTAAGTATAAACTGCCTTGGAGATCTTTAATAGGGCTGAAAAACAGAATATAAATCTTTTACATAAATAACAAAGTATGTACTTTAATGTGCAATCCTACATATGTTAGTACTGCAACATGTTCCATTATGTTCAACAGCATTTTCATTTTACTGGACTGAACTAAGATTTCAATCTTACGAATTTTAGTTGAATATAAGTACATATAACTTTCTTCTAACTGTACCTGCTGAAGTGATCCAGTTTTGTCCAATGTGACAGAAAAGCAGTAATGTCAGCCTTTCTCATCTTTACCTGACACATTTTTTACTTGTTTTTTTTTCCTGGACAGCACTATGCAATAAATTCTAAAATGTATAAGAAACATCAGGTTACCTACCTTTAAGTCTATAATACCATTTTTCTTTACAGGCAAGTATGTAACTTGAAAGCCCTCAGCTTCTAGGGCACGACAAGAATCCAGCACACATTTGTGTTCAGTTTGTGTTGTAATGATATGTTTCTTTCTGGATTTATAGAATCTTGCAACACCCTTTAGACAGATCAGATAAAAAATATAGATTTTTAAAAACATTGAAATGATGTAGCTTTTAAAAAATTATGTTGAGTTAGAAGTATGAAATGTTCAGATACCTGGATACTTTGGGTCACTGCAACTAAGATCCTAAGTATTCTGCTTAAGAAAAAAAGTCCCACTGAATTTGATGGGACTTAATCCTGAACAAATGTGGACATCATTGTCTCAATTTGCGATTCTGTATGAACTTGAATGGTTTTAGTTCCACTGAACTCAGAACTGCATATACAGAGTTGTTCCATTAGTTAAATACCTTCCAGCTGTCATGGTTGTAAAGAACAGTCTATGCTATTTTTTTTCCAAATACAATTACTGTACTAGGATGTACCTATCAAGGAAAATATATGTATTAAGAGGAACTTTTGCAGACCAGTATATTGAAATGGAGAAAGGGACCTATCATTTCATATAGGGATGGGCCAGCCGAATCCTCGGCAAGAATTCGAGATTTGCGAATTTGAATCCCTGTGCCAAAATAGGCAAACCGAATCTTTCGAATCCACCAACCATAGTTTGTTGGTGACTGGGATGCTTCAAAACCTGGGAGACCAGACACACAAGGGGAGATGGCAAGTAGGTGCGTTTTCCCCTTGGAGTAATAATGGCCTTTGTTAACAATTTCAGAAATTACATCTGGGGTTATATTCTAAGATATTTAAATTGAACATTTAATATATAAGTTCAGCACTTGACTGGAAGGTACAGGCTTGACATTTCAAGGACAGCTGAAAGATTCCTTTCCATAACTCCCTTGCAAAGCTCTTTCATACACAATTCTGAGGTTTGTAGTTTTACAAGGTGTTATAGCCCTCTCTGCCAAAGTGTGCTGGTGCATCATCAAATTACAAACCCCAGGATGCCATAAGGAGCTATGCAAAGAAAATCCAGTTTTGACCTAGATTATCTCTGTACTGTAGTATGTGACCCTGTTTACACTGGCAGGAATATGTGGGATTAATCCACATTTTCCTGCCCGTGTAGAAAGGACTTCATGTCATTTTCAATCTGGGGAGATCCTGAGTCACAACTAAAATTGTCCTGGCCAGATTTCTTCAGAGGGAGGTTTGCCTTTGCCTAGGCTTTTGCTAAGGCTGAGAGAGTATGTCTTGCCCAGGATTATCGTTCTTTCCCTTGCTTTTTTAAAAAAGGATTCGGAAGATTCGAGATTCATGGATTCCCAGAACCTTCCAGGGATTCAGATCTGGAAAACTCTGGATTTGTCCCATCCCTAATTTTGTACTGTTTTGGCAATATAATGACTATTTGGCACAGCTGCTTCAAGTATATTCCAGACAGAATTAGGTCAATTTTACAATAGACTACTTATATCTTGGATATAGACTAGATTGCTCTGAATAGGGCAAAAACTTAATGAAACAGTGAAATCCAGCATATGTTGCCTGATAAATCAGATCCACTATGTTCACAAGGACTTACTCTCTAATAAGAATAAAACTGAATATCTGTCTATTCAGAGGTGTAACCAGAACATTTTCCCAGCAAATATATATATTCAGCCTAAGCATGACTGCAACCTAAAGCTTCAGTTCTATACATAATTACCTGGGAATAATTCCCATTAAATTCAGTGGGGTTTATTTCTAAGTATATGTATACTCATGCTGTAAACCTGTTTAAGGTCATATCAACTGATGGTAGAGACTGATTTTAAAACCTTGTGAACATACAATTACACACATTTATAGTTTTTTTACAACTTTTATTGAAAAAGTGATGAAATACAATTTATAAAACAAATGATGTTTACAAAATAACACCATTGCAAAACATTCACATCACATATTCTACATCAGAGGTTCTTAACTTGAGGTCCCCAGACCCCCCGGGGTCCCTGATGCCCTCACAGGGGGTCCACAAAAGGCTTAAGGGCTGCTCAGCTGGTCTCTTCCGCACAACAGAGTGGTGGCAATGATAGGAACCAAGGAAGGAGGCAGGCTGGCCAGTTGGCTGAGTTTGTGCATTGCCTGTCATGTGGCTGCTCCTCTGTGGACAAGAGGTGGGCCTAGCAGCTGAGTGACAGTGCAGCTGATAGCCAGAGCCAGCATTTGTTGTCCTTCTCTTTCTCTCCCTCCCCTCCTTTCCAACGGAGAGTACTCCAGTGTACTATCAGAAATGCAGAAACATGCCCCCTCCTTTTTTGCTTTTTTTTTTTGCTTTTTTTTTTACCAGGAGGAGAGAAGACTGAGATGAGCAAGGGGGGGGGGGCAAAAAAAGGCAAAAAATCCCTGGGGATTAAGGCAAAAAAAAAGAGAGGGGTTGAAGCAACTCTTCTATAAAAGACCCTGAATGCACCTCCCCATTTCCATTCATAAGTGCACACGCTTTCATCTGAATCAACCGGTAACTTATTTTACCAATGGTGATCCCTCACTCCAACTTCCATTTTCTTGCTGCGGGTAGCACCTGCAGTAGCAGCCCCCTCTCTTCTCATTTGGCCCCACTCCTCCCTGCTATCCTTTTTCAGAGTTGGCTACCATGCTGCACTAAGGATCCCAATTGGAGTGGGTTTGACATGATCCCTCACAATCAGCTTTTACTTGCTAGGCCTGCTGGAAGTTGAAATCCAACGACATTTGCAGGACTAGTCACTCACTTCTCCTCTTCATCCTCTTCTTGCAAATATAAAAACAGTGATTTCCAAATATTTGCAGAAATTCTTATTTAAAGAATTGTGTTTTCTAGGCACTTTAAGAAGATTACATACGATATAACAAGTTAAATACTGTTTTTGGGGTTTGCCATAACTTTCATACATGTTCCATGAAGTCAAAAACCAAATATATATGACTGTACTGTTGGTTCCTGATGTATTTAAACTTCTGCCTTCCTTAGTGATAGGACATCAAACCGTAACTCTTGTAGGTTGTTGTGGGTTTTCCGGGCTTTGGGGCTGTGTTCTATTAGTATTTTCTCCTGACGTTTTGCCTGCATCTGTGGCTGGCACCTTCAGATGATCCTCTGAAGATGCCAGCCACAGATGCAGGCGAAACGTCAGGAGAAAATACTAATAGAACATGGCCTCAAAGCCCGGAATAGCCCCAACAACCTATAGATTCCGGCTGCGAAAGCCTTCGACTTTACACCTAACTGTTGTGTTTTATGAAATCATGTATTACGGTATAATCATTTACCTTAACTGCAATATTGTTGGATTCTGTTGCCCCACTGGTAAAAATAATTTCTCGTGGATCTGCTCCTATTAGTGATGCTACTTGCTGTGAAAAAAACAAAATAGTATTATAAATTGCAAGATTTGAAGAAGAAAACAAAATTCACTGGGCAATATCTATAATATCTACCAGCATAGATTTGCGGAGTAGCTAAGCAGGAAAACATCTATAACAAAGTAATAAGAAGAATGTAGAAGTCTCACCTTTCTGGCTTTTTCCATAGCAGATTCACTTTCCCAGCCATAAGCATGGGTTCTAGAGTGTGGGTTGCCATAGAAATGCACAAGATAAGGCAGCATGCTATCCAAAACCCTGGGGTCCTAGAATACAAATTTCAAAACTTGCTTATTTCACTGCAACATTTTTCTCCCCTGTAACATATATACATATAAATTATGGGACTAGCCTAGAATACGGGAAATCTTTATTTCTGAGTAAATATGATGTGATCAAGCTGCCAACATTTTGATTCATTTTCTCCTGCAGCTAGATTCTCACAATCAAAAATTATCAGACTATACAGCATGCAAGAGACTCAAACTGCAATCCTAGGAACATTTAGTTAGTAGTAATTCACTCATCCCCCAACTAGAACAGAAGTTACATCTGAGTAAACATATACAGGACTACTCTGTAAACAATGTTTTGTTATACTGTTTTTAAAAAGACAATCATCAAATGAGTACATAGTTTGCAAACCATAGGAGTAGTTGCTTGGACATCCATGTACAATGGCCGGAGTACAGATTCATCTACATTGCTTTTACCTAGGAAAACACAACTATATGAGTGACAAATGCAAATGTGCAGAAGACAAGACAGAAACACAAATATTTATTAAAACAAACAATTATTACAGATTCATATATTCTAATAATCTTTCTGCACTACCCTGAAAATTCCTATGTTCAGTTATAGCAACTGATCTCTAGAGTAAATTAAATAAGACTAACCTGGTCAGTCAGACATAGCGATAGTGCCCTTTGAATAAAATATAGTTTGTTAAAAACTGTTTTTCCAGTTACACAAAAATACCAACCACAACCAAAAATCAGCTGAGGTGAACTCACAGTCAAGCCTTGAAAGGGCAAGCCTGTGTCTTCAACTTCATTATTCAGCAAGATTAAGTGAATAATTTTCACATAGACACAGAGTTGGAAGGAGCCCAAGAACAATTCTATCCAACTCCCTCCCAGTGAATAAATCTACTGCTGAAATTCTCCTGAGGATGCAGGCATCCAACCTCCGTCTCCAAACCTCTAACGAAACTGAGAGTCCACCAGCATTGGAGGGAGTCTATTCCACTGTCAACACGTTTTCAGATGCAAACTGTTGGGGTCCCATTAGAGTTGCCAAAGCAAAGCTGATCAGCTCAGCGCTCTGGCGTTAGGAACTCGTTCGGAAAGAATCTGTAGCAGCTGTGCATCAACGAGCCTTTCGCTTGCTACAGGAGGATACAACTGCAGAGCCATCGGTTATAACGGGGAAGAGAAATGCTGTCTTATGCAACACTAGGAGAAGTAGCTCTTGCGTTTTCGCATGCTGCCTCTGAACCATTTGTGTATATACGGGCTAATCACGACTGCAGGGAAGAAATTTTCCACAGCCTGAATTACTCGGGTTTACAGTTCTACAGTACCTTTGCTTAGAAAATCCTAACTCGCTCTTCGCTTCCAAGTCACAGCACAACTGTTTGATATCAGAAAGCGGTAACGGAAAAATTCAGCCTGAACAGCAGGGGTTATCTAACGTGAGAAAAGTCTCGGGGAGTCCTTTTCCCCCCTACTCTTTCGTAGGCTGTGCTTGCCATGCCAGCAAAAAGCGGGTGTGGGGGTCCGGTCATGCTCAGAAGACAGGTGTCATCACACTTTGACGCAAGAGACGCCAACCCGCTGCCCTTACTTAACACTCAGGAGCCACCTACGGTCCAGCCGGGGCTGTCCTGACAGGATTCAAAGGTCGAGAGCCGTTACCTGGTTGCTGCGCGTGGCCGGAAAGGCTTCTTGCCTGGAAGACCGCCAGTCCCCGCAGAGCCCGCAGCTGCGCCGGCCGCAACACCCACATCGCCGCTCCCTGCCTTGCTTTACGCAACACAAACACCCCTCGCACCACCTACGACGCTCGACTCTTCACTCTGCCGGGAGTTTTGTTTCCTTTGACGTCATCAGAGTGCGACGGAAGTGTGGTCCGAACTGAGGAGAATCGGGGGTTGTCGGACCTCGAAGCGGTCGAGGTGAGGGGGATAAAGAAAGCGTCGCGTGAAGCCGTGGCGGAGGGTGTTTTAGGGCGTCTCGGCGCGCGGGGCTCCTCGAGGAGGGCTTCTTGGTGGCGGCCCTCGAAGTGGGACGGGGGGCGGTGGTGAGGACCCTTTCGTTGTCGCAGCGAGGTAGTCTTTGGCTGTTTCTGCGCTGGACTGTTACACGTTTGAGGCCCCTCCCTAAACTGCAAACCCCAGGACTCCATAGGATGTTGAAAGTGGAGTAATAGAACTGTAACAGTCTAGTACACAAATGGCCTTCGTTTTCTTTCTCTCGTTAGTAGCCTTTGCGGTTTTATGGAAGTTCGGCAAACTGGATAAAAAAGCTTGGCAGGAAGGGACGCGTGCAACCACAATATGCCATGGAGGTTTGTGGGTCCGTGGAAGAAAAGCTCTAGAGTCGTAGACCTTATCCTGGAGCCCTACCTTGCTTCGCCCAGTAACGACCTGTGACTCGCTTGTGGAATCTAACCGTTCCTCCTTTAAACGAGTGCGTCCGGAAATAGGCACATTTTACCATAGGAGGAGACATCGTTGATTTTAGCGCAAGGATGGCTTAAAGCCTGAATTATTTTAAACTACGAATTGCTGTACCGTTGTCTGTCTCTTTAAACTACTGTGTAAACAGTTGCAGATTCAAGGTCCAGATTATGTCCTTATCGCCAAGTAGAAGAACTTTCAGTATTCAAATTATTGAATAGTTGCTAGACTGGCTGTACTATCAGGGTATGCGTTTTGAAATGGATTTTAAATTTCGTCTCTCTGTTATTAGACTCTCCATTGTTCTTAGTTGTCTATCAGTTGTCTTTGGTTTCTCTTTTTTTTTTTTTTTTAAGTTTAGGTCTTTGCTAAGGTCTTTGGGGCAAGATGTTTATGATAGTATATTAACCCTTTACAAACAACACTGCTAAATGGAAAGGCAAAATAAATTTTGCTGAAAGCCTTCAGGAGGCTTCTCCAAGAACTGCACTTTGCTTAACTGCCATGAATTTGCATGCAAATATTTGGTCACATAGTTACACAGGGTTGCACATGCATTAATCCCAAAAGTATAAGGGTTTCAAGTCAAAGCCTGTTCTGGAGGAACTATTCTTAAATTGTAGTAACAATCCTACTTAGAAAAGGCCTACTGAAGCCAAATCCACTCTTTTCAAAGTGGCCTAAGCAGCTTACTAGTAGTAGTTATCGTAAGACATTTCATTTGTGTTGTTAATGAGAATCATCTTATCTGCAGAAACAACATATGCATGTTCAGTGCTTCATTAGTACTTTTATTTTTCCAGATGCCTGTGACAGTGGGGCCGTATGGCCAGTCGCAACCCAGTTGTTTTGACAGAGTGAAAATGGGCTTCATGATGGGCTTTGCTGTTGGTATGGCAGCAGGTGCACTGTTTGGTACATTTTCTTGTCTCAGGTATGTTGAAAATGGACTGCTGTAGTAGTATGCAATGTAAATCCTAAGAAGAAGCTATCACCTCACCAGATTTTCACAGACTAGGAAAAGAAGCAAATGTAGCACAGTGTTGTTGGATAACTCTGTGTAAGACTGTAACTAACAGACTAAGGCTGCTTTCTTTGGCTTGCTTGAGAGTAAGATCCATGGAGGACAGTAGGACTTTACAGGGAAAAGGCATCCCTATTGGTTTTGCTATACCTCTCAACAGCATACAGTACTGCTGATCATGGTATCCTTGGCTGCTTTGGACTTGGGGTCACTATACTGCAATGGTTCTCAGCCTAACTTCTTAGCCATTAGCCTGTGGGTTCCTAATGGTTCAATAGTGTTCCCTGTGCTTTTCAACATCTACATGAATTAATTGGCAGAGGTCACCCAATGTTTTGGGATTGCTGTCATCATGCTCACTTCTATCTGTTTTACAACTGACACCAAAGAGGCTGTGAAAGTCCTGAAGTCTGGATACAATAAATGTTTAGATCTGCATGAATAAGTTGAGGCTCAGTCCAGACAAAACAGACATTCTGTTAGTCAGTAGGAAATCATTACAGTAGCCTAAGTAGGAGCTAATTAAACCATGAGTGGCAGTGACCAGATCTACCCTCCCTAGGAAAAGGTCACACAGTTGAAACTGAGCAAAGCCATTCCTGGCCACAGCAGTCTCCTGGCCTTTTATGAGCAGCACTGGGTTCAAGGGCAGCCCAACTACACATCTGATCCTTCAAAGAGAGTGCAAACTTATCCAGAACATGTGATCCTAATCCAAAGTTAGCTAGCTAGTTAGCAAAGTTAGAGGTGGCATCGGAGGTGGAAGTAGCCTCATGGACCATGAAGTCCAACCCCCACCCCTTGCAGGATCTGCAGCTAAAGCATTCCCAGCACATCGCTGTCCAGGAGCCTCTTTGTGAAGACATCCAAAGGAGGAGACTCCACCACCTATCTAAGCAATTGGGTCATTGCAAAATCACTTCTACTGTCAAGTTCTTTCTAGATTCTGTGAGTTAGGAGCTTCTGGCAGATAGCTAGGACTGTTATTTTTGCTTGTCCTTTAGTCTTTTAAATCAGGAGTGGCTGTTCTGGCTCTTCAAACCATCTGTGGTTTTAAATTAGTTAAATTAAGGAGTGTTTGTAGTATATGCTTAGAAGTTCTATATTCAATCTCCTAAATGCTCTTATTCATTGAAGATTATTCAGGGCCACTTATTTGATATTAATATATTTAAAAACATGAATACATTAATATTTTGTTCATGTATCTAATGTTTTAAATGTTTTTGTTCATTGAACATCACCTCATGCTTTAAATAGATAAATATAAATAATACCAGACAATTTAGGCCAGTGAGCCGTGTTGTGTTCCTTTGTAATAAAGATAGATTTGGCCATTGTAGCTTTTGCCTTATTGTTATGTAGGTGGCATTATCTTCTCTGGACTATAATTTAAAGATAATTCAGTTTTTAATATCCTATATCCTGTGCTATAATTTAAAATGATAGTAAATTATCAAAATATCATCAGCATCAACCTTGGCAACTTCATCAACCTGAAGTAGTTGAGAGATTGAATCTAAACTGATTGCTCAGGTTGATGATCATTTTTGTTTATCATATGAAAGTAGTACCACAGTTGTGTCACCTGCAATCAAGCTGATCACAGTGCAACAAAACTAAAATATGATAGAGTTTGGTCCCTGTTGAGCAGATTCTTTGAGTACTTCTCAAGCACACTTCAGATTTCTGGAATTTTTTTTCGCTCTAGAGTTCACATTTATGAACCAGTTTTGAGCAAATTTGATATTTAGATGTTAATTGACATCTTGAATGTTTTTGTGCAGGTGCAAAACTGATTGGTAAATTATTCCTTTTTTAAAAACTGTTTTTGGGCTGTGCTCTGTAGAACTTGGTGTGAAACAAATTTTAAGGATTGCAGGCACTACCAGTCAAATCTCTTTTCATTCAGATGATAAACAATCATCATCACCCAAGCAAAATCTGGTATTTTTTCTAGTAGCTCATGAAGTAGATTAAGGCAATGTCAAAATATTGAGTTGTCCTTCTCCCAAATTCTAGAGGATCATGTATGTTAAAAAGTAGTAAGCTAGCTAAATGGTAGAATAACATCATCTGCCACTTGTATGTCTTCAGTGTAGTCTTGCCACTTCAAAAGGCAAAATAAATGTTAATTATTGTTGCTCCTATCTTGGAATTAGAAACTGTCATTGTAGCATTTAGGGCCCTCTGTAGTTTTCTCTGCAGACCCTAGAACAGGTTTTATGACATTGTGAGTATAAACCTTTTAGATAAGAACTTGGGTAAAATCACTTACACAGGCAATCTTTTCCCTGTTTGAACATTAGATTAAAGTCTTAAAAATGCTTCTATAACTGAAAGTAGCTTTAAAAATAAACTTCCATCTGACTCTGTGTGTGTGTGTGTGTGTGCGAAAGTGTAAAATTTGGTTCGTGGAATTTGGTGTATTAGTTGGACAGGTTCCCTTCTGTGATCATAGCCATTATAAGCGGATGTGACTAAAATATTCATCATTGGACATAAGGCCATATTACTGAGTGACTGAACAAGAAGACTGCAAAACAAACAAGATTTGTAATACCCTGTTCCTTGCACTGAGAATAGGGAAAGCGGTTTCCTCATCCAGTAATTGCTGACCTTGTCATAGAAAAGCATCCCATGGCTTGCATACCAATATTCTGCTTTCTATGAACCAGCATTGGAGGAAGCTCTAAGGTACAAGCTAATTTTAAGTTTTATAAATGGGACCTATTTGCCAGTCATCAGATACATAATATTCTTTTCCCTTGATTATTCTGGGGCATAAATATTCGTGCTCTGTTCTTTCTCTTTTAGGATTGGCATGAGAGGACGTGAACTGATGGGTGGTGTCGGAAAAACCATGATGCAGAGTGGAGGAACATTTGGGACATTTATGGCAATTGGCATGGGAATCCGCTGTTAACCTGGCGTTTTTTTTAACCGATAAGACTAGTGAAAGTCTTTCTGTGTAATATAATAAAAGTCTTTGCACCAGGAGGGAAACTCAGTCTCTTCCATTACTGCTGAATCAATAGTCTGTAAATATTTGTCTCCATAACCCAAAGCAAATAATGGTGTCTCTTAGCTATAAAATGAACTTTGTATCAGTGTATCACAGAACAGTGTGATACAGCCTAGAAGACACCATCTCAGAGCTCTACTAGCTACTCCAGATTTATAGCATACAAATCTTAACAGACCCAATTAGTTCTGAAGAAAGTGGAAGACATGAAAATATTGTATAAATAAGAATATGCATGAATACTATGAAGCTGAGATGTGTCATCATAAGGATTAGAATGTGGGTAAAACCTTGAGGTGGAGGCAATCCTGAAAGGTAGTGCCTTGAATGGGAAGCGATTACCTGAAAAGGTGGAACCTATATGCTTGTATGTGGATGCACAGAGATGTGGAAAAAAGATTCCATTAGAGCTATAGATATTTGTTCCATAGGAACATTTTCTGAATCAGTTGGGAATTTCCTTCCAAAATGTCCACTATATAACAAACTTGTTTCTATACCTAAAATCTAGAACACCACGTCCTTCAGCCCTACAAAGAACACACAGGAATGACAACGGCATCTAGGAAGTCCTCACAGTTGGTGGCTACAGTGGTGGGATAGGTGGAGATCCTCACACTGGTGGCAGAGGTGAGGATAACAGAAAACCCTCAAATTTGATGGGTGACCTGGAGGCCTCTCATGCAGTCACCATAAGTAGAAGTAGACTGAATAAGCACTTAATATTTTTGCAGAGGAGAAGGCAGAGATGACTCAGAAGCCACGTAAGTCCTAAGCTTCCCCTTTAAGTAGGTTAGTAAGTTTGTCAGACTTTGAATCCATGTTTCAATTTTAAGTTACAACTACAGTCAGCCCTCCACATTTGCGTGTTTCACTTTTACGGGTTTGATTATTCACAGATTATGTGCTGTCAGCTCTGCTGCCTCCTTATGCCATTTCTGATAGGGACTGCAAGCCTTGTGAGACTGAGAAACTAAATGAGACTTGTAAGTCCCTATTTAAAATGATGTGGGACAGCAAGTGGAGGTGGCAGTAAGCCCCTCCAGCCCCCCACTTCTGCCTTGTGAAGGAACCCTGGTGCCTCAAAGGAATCCATGGTGGCTTGAATATGATTATACTTTTTGTGTGTTAAATATGACTGGGGAGGACTTGGTGTTATTCAGTTTTTCCACTTTCACAGAGGTCCTGTGCCCCTAACCTTAGCAAATGTGGAGGGAGGACTGTATTGTCTAGTAGCAACTTCAGAAGCTATAAGTAAATTCATCTTTCTTTGAAGAGCTAAAATTCTTGGCGGCAGAAAAAGGCATTACAGCAATGGCTTCTTCATCCCTGCAATCTGCCCTTTCTTGTGAAATAGCCAGTAGTGGGATTTCCTAAATGGGTACCATGGAGCAAACCAACGAGACTTCCTTACCCTTTTCTCTGTGCTGCTTTGCTCAAGGGCTGTCATGGCCTGCAGGAATCAGAGCAGGCTAGCATACTGCTTCTGTCACCTCTAGTGAGGGAGCAGGGGAAGAGACTTTCCTCTCCTTTTTCAGTCACAAGTTGGCAGTTAAGATTCTTGAGGGGGATTGTAGATCTGCCATGACTTCCTGCCTGTTGTCCATATTATCTACCTGGAAAATTCTCCTCTTGCCATGAAGCTGCCTGTGTGAGTCTGACTTGTCTAAATTAGTTACGCTTTCTTGTGCTTGTTGCATTCACTGACATCAAATACTGAAGATGCTGCTGGTTGATATCCATTTCTTGCTCTGAGTGCAGCAACATGGGTTTTCTCTCTCATTATGCTGCTGCTTATTCAGGCAGAGTTTTAGCCCTCAGACCAGCTATTTGGAATAATGACATCTATTCTGCATTTCCAAGATGGCGACTGGAAGTTGCACTTGTCTTTTAAGCTCCACTGGTCCCTTCTCATCATTGGAATTATTCCTTGATGCCAAAGTAACCTTAATTTTACACTTACTTTTCAGTTTCCTAGGTTTGCCTGACTGGGTCCCAACACCACGATTGCCTGCTGCTGTGGCGACCAGTTTTCAGCTTCACTCTCACTTGATGAAATAAATTTTCTTCGGCACTGAGTCTGCGGCACCCTTTTATGAGACCAACTGGCCTTTTGTACCCATATGATTAACCATCTCACTCTTTTAAAATATCATACTTGTGGCTTCAGGGGAGTTATTTTTTGATGCTTCCTCCTCCGTGGAGCCCGTTTCTTGGATGGTGCATTGGATTCCAAATGAGATTTGCCATGCTTGTGCTGTTTCTTCAATAACTCAGACATTAGAATTGCCATCTTTAATATCCTAACCTATTTAACCTGTAAATTAAATAATTTGACAAAGGTAGATAGAAGGGAAGAGAAACTGAAAGCATGACCAGTTGGCAAGGCAGCAAAGAAAAATTAGCGGAGTCAACCATCACAATGATTTTGGAATTCTGAACAGCTGCTTGATCAGGCTGGCAAAAGAAATCAATGCAACTGTGTGAATTGCTCTTTCACTTTATCTACAAACGAGCCTTTGCCACTAGTTCGGATCAACATGCCTTTTTAGCAGAAACACATGCTTGACTTAAAGGAAGTAATGCATGTTTGAAGACACCACCTATGATTAGTTTTGTGTAAACAAGCACAGCTGGATGTTACTTGGGGGAAAATACTCACTCTGCTAAGAAATACTGATTTTCCAATCTGTGAAGTACACAATTCACTGTTAACAGTGTTCTGTTTGTAGTTAATTTAATTCTCAAAAATAATGCTTCCACAGGCCTTTAAGAGAATTTTATTTGAGTGGTTCTTACAAAGATTGTTGCAATATGAAAGTCATTTGTTGATAGAAATATCAAGCTGTTTTGTCAAACACACTGAAGTAACCCAAAATATATTTCAGAGCTCACAGAGCTTAAAAAAGAGCAGAGATTATATGCAACCAGACAAAATATATTCCTGCATTTCCTACTTCAACTTTCAATTAGATACATTCCCTGCAATCAATGGAACTTTAATCTGGAAATGCAGAGATAGCTTTGTTTGGAATTCTAAACACACCTCACACCTTATTTACAAGAAACTTTTACAGAGACAATCAAAAGTTACCATCTAGAAATAAAATCCTCTAATCTTCCCAGTTTTGCTAACCAGTCACCATTAAGTGAGTAGATCAGCTTACCAAATCACTCAGTAGCCTCTCGAATTTTCAGTCCATACAAAACACACTAAATATATCCAGTTAAATCTGATATTAACCTTTAGCAGAGCATTTAAGTGAATGTAAAATGCAGTACCTGCTCTAAAAGAAAAGGCTTGTGAAACATTAAAAATCATGTCCTGTCCACCTTTTACAGAAAAATCTTTTCTACAAGCTACATCTGTTCCTATAGCTCACTTTAGCCCAATATTCTAAATGTACAAGAATTACAAGGCAGAACAATTAGTCAGCTTTGTATACAGTGGGAATGCTAACCAAGAGAATGAACACACAGCATTCCTGCTTGCTATATTTTTTCTTTAAAGGTAACAGGAAGTGTACACAAAAGGACTTTACACCTTTTCCTTTTGTTTTCATCTAAATAAAAGTTAACTCAAGTCTTCCTTCAAAAAATAGCTATGTACAAAACTGACTAAATCCATCTTCATCGTCGAGCAGGAACCAAGAGCTGAGTTGCAGTCATAGAATCTGGAAAAAGATTGTGGTATGTTGGCAGAGGTACATATGCTGCTGTTATCATTTTACCTGTGAGAGGCAAGACAAGAAAAGGGAAGAAAATCATTAAAACTCTTACTTTCAAAAATGAGTAGTCAAATACTGTGTGCCCTCCATATATGTGGGGCTCTGTTCCAGGAACCTCAAAACAAAAAGCACAAGCATCACGTGTCCCATTATAGTCGTGACATGTGTACACCAGTGCAAGCACGTGCCTACTGCGTCTACTGACTACAATGAGACACAATGCTTTGTGCAAACTCACATTCATGTGGGCAGAGGTTGCATGAGAGGAGGACCCACTGTACTTTGCCAAAAATACAATGCTGATGAAGTACATGCCAAGCTCTCAATGGAATTCTTAAAATATTATGGTAGGTAGCTTACACTGCACTCTTCCAATGAATCTGCACTGAAAGGGCAGCTTAAAATTAAAGAGCAGCTTAAAATTAATGAAAAAGAAAAAAGTTGCATAAGAAAATAGAATACAAAGACTCAGCAGATACAACATTCTAAAAATAAAGGCCAACTCCACCACTTGCCACAACGGGAAAGTTTTAACCATCTACAGTGGCTGACAGATTTCAAGTGGCGAAGTATTTCAGTCTAGGAGCGGTCACCATGGTGCCCTCTTCTCATTCCAACCAACTGCACCTCAGGCATATACAGGGCAGAGAGAAGGACTTTTATAATTCTAGATCAAATAATCTTTCAAACTTTCATATGATGGAAAGATTTATTGTCTGTTTGGCAAAGACAGGGCTTCAAAAATTTAACTTGATTAGTACAGCCGCTCCCCACTCTCTTATTAGAAACACCGGCAAATTATGCTAGGTCAAGGGTTTCAAACTAAAATGTGAGCAAGAGCATGTTTTTCGCAGCGACTACTTCATGCAAAATGTTAATTTAATTTAGCCAGAAAATAAAGTCATTAATCCCACCACTATGGAACACAACTTTAAAATCGCAATAGTTCCTGAAGCTCAATAAATTTTCCTTAATAAGTATTTGTATCATGCACTGGCTCTCTGAAGACACTGGTCTATTTTTATAGCTAAAAAGTCAATATGCAGGTAATACTGTAGAGACATTGTGGAAAATGGAGAAAGAAGTATTTCAGGAACAGCAGGCCAGTCTCCCCTCTCAAGCTAGATGTCTGGATGTATATCAGAACAGATGCCACTATATCTCCACTCCAGTCACTGGGTGCTGACTCAAGTATTTCTATGCTCAGAACTCTCATCAGGGAAACAAATAAATCATGGCTCAAAATCATGGTTGAGCTGCTCTCTTGTCTCATCTCCCTTGGTAAGAAAGAGGTTTCTCTCTCAGGGAAGAGCACCATTCCATGGCTACATGGACTGGACATTCTGGCCTGATGGGCCAATTTCCCCATCACTCCTACAGAAAGCTGATTACCACATCCAGGCCCAGTCGTAGGAATAATATACTAGAAAAGCATGATCCCTCTCAAACATTTAGCTGTATTACAGCTGGGCAACCTCATTCTCCAGATGCACTCCCTTGGCAGTAAACTATAAAGACCTACATGCCACTGTGGACAGGGCATGACACAAACAAGAATGACCAAGACTTCCCATGCATCCATCCATCCAGACACTCATACACCTAATCGTCTCTTCCAACTCTAAGATTCTATGAATCTATGAAAACCTAATCGTAGACTCTGCAGCTTCAATCTATTCTCTTCCATGCATTTAGTTTCACCCTAACCCAAATCACCCAAAACAACTTCCCCCTCCCCAAAAATCATTATCATAGTTTCCTGCAACAGGGGGCCTTCAAAATATTCTGCATCACAGCTTCCATCAAATCAACCCAGCAAGCTCAACAGTCAAAAATGGTAACAGCTTGAAGAGCACAGATTAGGAAGAAACTGCACTACATCCTTCCAGTGCCACTACCGTCCTCTGAAAAAGCATTCTGCTTTTATATGAAAATCTCTTTAAGTCCTTTTTCCACCTTGGAACTCTTAGATCATAGCCCAAACAAAGATGAAAAAAGATGCCTAGCAGCTGGGAACAGGCCTTTAAGAACTGGAGCAAAGGGTGGAAAACACAGTATGGTAAACTCTCCACAACAACCTCTCAGGAATGCAGGAAGTGAGGTTGGCTATAACATTGTGTGGGAGAGCTTCGTGTGCTGCTGAGAGGTGACATAAGACTGCCTGCTGTTCTCTCTTTTGTTAGTGGAAGAGAAAAAAAAATCTTTCTCCACACTGTAAGCATGTAGCAGGATAGCTGACAAAGCCCTTCAGAGAAATGGATGAGAGCTTAATCCACCTCCATGCTGGATGTTCCCTACCCTGGCCTATACCTGTTAATCATATTAAGCAATGATACAGCAAAATGTTAAAGAGTTTACTTACCTGCAAACCACCTTCCATGTAATGCATTAACAGCTGCAATTGCTGCTGCTATTGAAGGGCATTTTACATATACATTGCCCTGAAATAAAAGAAATATTTATTGCTCCCATCTACAGATCCATTTTCTTCAACCAACTTTTTTCTATCCTATACACTTCAACAGATGTATTTAAATGAACATTTTACTTGCAGATCAAGAGAAGCAAGCAAAGTAAAATGTGAGAACAAAGAAGCAGGTAAAAGATAAGTCAAGTGAACACATTACTCATATATTCTGGGTTTTTTTTCCATCAAGTCAATTAAGGTGACTTTCAAAAAAGGATGTAATATAAGAAACATTTATACTACATAAATCATGGAAGTAAACTTTACTAAAATAATCCTAGGAGAACTCAAAAGCCTTCTGAAGAGTCATATTTTTGTCAGAAATATGAAAGAACACAAGACATGACAAGTTCCCTTCAGAGGGAATTCCAAAGTGTAGATATTGTTTCAAAAGGTTCCTGCTCTTAAGTAAGTTTCTTATTTTATCTCACCCAACAACAGTATCTTCATTGCAGCCTTAGATGCTGAATACGGCAAAGAATACCGAAAGCGACCCTTAGGTTATCCAGGTCCAAAATCATTTTAAGTCAAAACCTGTCCATTGGACTGACCCCAAAAACAGAACAGCAACCAAAGCCAAGTCAAACAAAAGAGATGTAACATGAGCTGCTTATATATATAATGCACAGATGCAGCCAAAAGTCTGGGGGCAACATTTCACACAAACTAAAGTTTCTGAATGCTTTCAAGGGCAATCCCAGAATGTATTACCAGTAGCATTACTTCGAGGTAAATAAAACATGGATGCCCTCCCCAAACAAGCCACACACCCCAAACCTAGCTTAATACCCAGGAAATGTACTTTTCATTTTGTCTGACTTGGGCTTGAGAATGTCATCCATTCGTAGCTCGAATTCAGAACTGTTCTGCATAGCAAATCAGTTATCTGATACATAAAACTGTGTTTTGACCTTGAATTGGTATAAAATTTGTTGAATATATAGAAATACGCAAGTTTGCTCACAACAAATTAATAACATTGTGTTATTGCCTCAGACTAAAATATTTTAGTCTGGTCCTTTTGTAGAACTAAAACTCTTCAAGTGCTTGATTACAATTAATTGCATTACTAAATCCGACAGAATTACAGGAATACAAAATGACGGAAAACTTAGATAATCATTAAAAATATTTCTAGTTATATTTTAAACATAGTAACTTACTAAAATTCTTAGTTAACTTATTTTAGCAACATACCTGAGCTGAATTTTTGTCTACATAAATATGGACAACTCCTCCATGTTTGTTACATTCTTCAATCACATCATCCTTAATTTCTGTATCCCAGCCTGCTTCCTCTTCACTGTAGAACAATAAAGCATAAGTTAAGAAATTCTCCAATTCTTGAACTTAAGGTGAACAGAGAAATAAAGCTGGAATGATGAAAGCATAACTTACGTTTGAGGGTTAAACATGTTGGAAAGCTGGAAACATTGTGTTGCAAGGGGTTGTACTGAAGCAGCTGCAGCCAATACTAAAGTGTAAAAACAAAAGTACAGGGTAAATTTCATTTTTAACTGACACTCTAAGTTTATTCTTTTCACTAGCTTAAGAGACAGGAATGGCTAAGGAAAACTGAATGCTTTGCCTCTTCAGGAGTTGCTCCCAGTTCTAAAACTGGCATGCTATAAATAAAGTACATTCAAAAGTCAGTATTAAAAAACAAAGGTTTTTTGGCTAGAGAGCACCTGACACTTGTTACTTAAGCTGCAGAAGCCCCTATGGGGAGCCTGGTGATGAAAAAACACTCAATGAATGTAAATTTAGACAGGAGCTGGAGAAAATGCAGACACTATGAAGAATCCTACACTGTAACTGCCAGTATTTTCTCTGGTGAGATGGGAGAACATCTAAACTAGAACATAGCAAAGGAATTGATAGTTAGGGTAAAGATGCAGAGTTTTTTTAAACAGTGTGTTTTGCAACACTTGCCTCCCAAATATTGTCTCAGCAGAAGCAGTGTTGACTAAATTTTAGTGTTCTGTGAAGGACCAAACAGCAGCATACAATTTAGAATTAAGGAATCCAAGAGGGAAAGATAACATTACTTGCCCCTAGAGATTCCAAAATTCTCTGAAGGAAAAGGAAAGAAGCTTAGAGTGCCTGTTTCTGGACAAAGCCTGAGAATTTTCATTCCCATAATTCTCTCTGTCTTTAGAGCTAAACAGAAGGGTAAAATCTGCCTGGAGATGTTCCCAAATGAAAGAACTTGAGTTCTGCAGAGTGGTAGCTATCAGACTAGTGGTAAATGTACAATAATTATCCTCTAATAACAACAATTTATTTATTCAATAGCCTTGGTTTTATAGTTACCAAAGCAGTTAAACCTATGCTCAACAATATTACAATTTTCCACTAACTGAACTGGGACTTTTTGTGTTCAAACCGAACAATACTACTGAAATTTTTATGTTCTTGAAGTTTACAGTAAATGATGAATATAAATAGCATAATGCCTGTAAGCATATACTCTGTCCTCAGATGCTGTAACTTTAGAAAAAGACTGAGGACTACTGCTCCAATATAAATTACTCTAAGAGAAATGCATGCTGTTTCTTTTCTTTTTCCAAGCTACAGTGAAAATTAGTCCGTCTGAAGCTTTTTGGAGTACTTCATGCCAGATCACAAGGGACACATGCCCTTTAAAACAAGCGAATGGAACTGCAGGTGCCCATCTTTCTAGTTCATACACACAACTGAAATTTAGTCTCACCTTCACTCTGCTGCGAAAGTCGAGTCTGCAGATCTAGAGAAAAATATCAAAATATTTATTATCTTCAAATTTACTATATGAATATCTCTCTTCCACTCATCCATATACACTCATATTCTACAGAATGCCATTAGTCTTTTCTATGACTAGTGGTGATATGAAATGTGCATAGGAGAGAACTTGTTATCGCACAAGTCAATCAATTTTCTTTGACCATAAAATTTTTAGATTAAAAGACCTTTGGTAAAAAAAAAAAAGGATAAAATATACAATAACACATCTAAAACTTAGAACAACTCAGTTAAGTTATACATAATTAATATTCTGTCATAGTGATTTAGTTATCTCATAAGTCATCTAGGAAGAACTGACTTTCAAAAACTTAGCTGCCTGCTCTGTTAAGAACTTGTTACTCAAGTAGTTAAAGAACAGTGCTGTGAAATAAATGATACATCCAGTCACTAACCATTATGAGCCATCAAATATTACCAAAGGCTGGATACTAAGACACAGAGAATAGCAAGAATAAGACTAGCAAGAAGACTTTTAACCTGCATCATGGTAGTATAACTACGATGCCAAAGTATAAGTAAACTGTCAAGACACTTACTTTGCTACCCATTTGCTACCCGCAGAATCTGATGCTGTATGCTGCTCCTTTTAAAGCTCAGGCTATAGTTCATTTTAGCCTTCATTTTTACATAGCATGTCGAGATTCAAAGCATCAATGATGTACACTTTATTGTTAATCCTGACTAGAGTGGACCCACTGAATCAATTAGACTTTACCTTTATGCTGACTCACCATTCAACAATTGATTCAATGGATCTAATCTAGTCAGAATTAACCACTACAAATCCAGCCAAAGAGTATCAGTTAACTCCCCGTCCTGCTTGCAGTAAATATTAGTAGAGATACAGAAAATTCTGAAATGCACAAATCAGCTAATCAGTTCACTGAGAAAGTAAGTACCATTGAACTCAATGAGACTTGTTACCACAACTCTCTTCCCCTCCTTCTCTATATATATAATTACTGTAAATCATGTCTAGGTTAACTTCCAGATTAATATAAATGGATGTTACCTGCCACCGCGCTAAATGCTAATGAGCCACTCATCTGCAGAGCTTGTTGTGCAGCTGGAGGAATTTGCAAACCAGTGCCTGGAAGAGAAAGCCATTAATCTATTTTGTGATAGAAGCTCTTATGTTTAACTAGGACACTAAGATTTTGAAGTCCTAAGAATCAATGTGGCTAATCTAAAAGAGCTGAACACAAGAATAACTATATCTTACTTTACTGTGACAAGGATGCCAAAATAAATTCTTTTTATATTTTCATTCCACCTATCCAATGAAAACACCATATCAGCCAACTAAAAATCATCATTAAAAAAGATGAAGAACAATACAAATTATACAGAAAAACTATTAAAGTCGCCACTGTATTCAAAATAATTTGGACTGAAGTTTTACAGCAGGATGCAGTGTACATTATCTCAAAATATCCAAAGACACAGCATGACCATTCACTCATTCATTTAACAATATACATACCTTCAGCCAGTCTTGCCATCAACTGAAGACGACCAGTTGTTCCCAAGTCAATTCCAGTCCTTTCCAGTTCATCACTGTCTAAAAATGAGCTAGCACTGGATGCATCTGTACGTTCAGTTACATGACCTACTTTCATTGGCCTACCAGCCAATTCAAATCCATTTAATTGTTCCAAAGCCTTTTTAGCACACTCTGAATCGGAAAACTGTAATCAAATTAATATACATATTTATTATTTGAAGCACTAACAAGTCTATATTGCACCGTCAAGCATTAAAGGTGATATATGCCTTATGAGATTTCACATATAAAACATTAGGTTCATTCCTTCAGAGATAAAACACTTGATTTATGGAAACTGTGAAAGACTAATAAAATTTTAAAAATTTGCTACAACTCCATAGATGATAGAGCACATAATTTTCATGCAGTCTGTCCTAGATTCCGTTCCTGGCTAATAAATTTTTAAAAGCATGCGGTCACTTTTTTACCATTCTGGAATGTACAATGGCCAAATAATGCTATCACACTAATTTCTGGGGACTTTATGAATGAGAACAGGAATCTGAAATATATTCTTCAACTAGGGTAGAGAAGTTAATTATGCAACCATATTTCAAATTCTCTTTTTTCATGGAAACACACAAAACTGGAGAGTTGTAATACCCTTAGTATTAACTCAACTGAATGTTTTCATAAAATGTATGATCTGCATAAATGAACTACTGGAGTACGTATAGATGTATGCAACAGTTGTAGAACCAAAAGAAAGACTTCTGAGGCTCTGACAAGTCACTACTTACTGAAATAGAAAGTTACCAGGCTGCATACACTAGGAGTGTGATCTGAAAGAAGATAGCTTCTAATGTTCTCTTAGGCACACTGTGAGCATTTCCCAGTTTTAAGATACAAACTGCATCCAAGCTGGGAAATACTTCCATCCAAGCTGGGAAATGCACAGTAGCAGTTTGGACACAAGAAGCCTTATTACTTAGGCACACAAAATACATGACTGGCATACTGCTACACAGTTCAAGAGGGCTGAAGAATTTTGGGGCTCAAAAACGGGCAACTTATATATCTTAAGATGTACAATACTCCTGCCAATGGACAATACTGACTTCATATTTTCAATTTCATTTTGTTTCTATCAATACAGCAATACACTAAATGTCATGTTGGCAAGGAAAAAATAACCTTTATTTACCACATCACACCCTGAAAGTCAGTATGACAGTAGCTGTGGCTTATGTCCAATAAAAACCGTCATTATTCTAACACCGTGAACATGATGAAAATCTATCAGTGCCAAATTAAATTTCTTAGTTTTGAACAGCTTGAATTTCAGAATTATGCATGTTCACAACTTTAAAAATAGCTCCATACCTTCCTACAGGGCATATTTTACATTCTGGTGACAGAAGTTGTATCATATATATAATCCACTTCAAATAACAGCAATTAATTGACATGCGGCAGTAGACTAACCCTAAGAGTCATATAAAGGGGAAAAACTGTTAAGTCTCACAGATGTTATATATTTACTGTTCCTTCAGTAATTATTTTTATTAATGTCCAATATTTGTTCTTCTGAATTTGTAAAACTAGAAGTTATTACATTGTAGTACAGCAGGGATAGGCAACTTTGGTGTGTCTGAACTCTCATATAAACAAACTATCATGACTACAATAACCAAGTTTCTGACTTGTAGGTCAGCTCCCAGACAATACATGCAAAGTGAATAAACTTACGGTGATAAATCCATAACCTTTTGAACGCCCAGTTTCACTGTCCATCATTAGCTGAATGCTTTCAATCTGAAAAGGATCACGACTATGCATTAGATTGAACAAGTCAATAGCACTCTAGCCTTCTTTTTTGAGAGGAGTGGATAGCCTTTCTAGCACAGGGAATAGCAACAGGTGGCAAATGCATCTCCCTCCCCCACACCCCTGCATCCAAGTGCCAAAACTTATTTTGGAGTACACTCACTGATATTCTATTGACTTTAAATATATTACATTGTCCCAGAGCTTAAGAAAGCACATCTAATTAAAAAACAATATAGTGTATTCACATATAACGTTAAATCATGGCTTGCTGCTATTTTTACAACTCTGTTCTTCCCTCTGTTTTCTCATTTGCTGTAAGCCATAGATTGTTGTTAAAAATTATGGTGTTTGTCTTGCAAATAAGGGGCCAGGATTCAACAGTTTATTTCCACTGGATTCTACTTTTTCCACCAGAATAGCTGGAAATAAGTGATTCACTTCCTAACACCCAACAATCTGTCCTGAAAAGCTGTTGTAGAGGACTAGAAAACCCTCCAGAACCATTTTCAACACAATAGTTGTTGTTGTGTGACTTCCAGTCATCTTCAACTTACAGCAACCCTACTACAGGGTCTTCTTAGCGAGAACTGTTTAGAGAGAGTTCGTTTTTCTCTAGGGTTGAGAGTGTGAATTGCCAAACATCATTCAGTGGATTTCCATGGCCAAACAGAGATTCAAACCCTGGTTTCCAGGGTCCTAATTCAACACTCAAACCACAACACCACATTGGCTCCAACACAAAGAGACCTGTCCAATTCTGTTGCATAACCAGTGGAATCCAGATGAAGTACTATACTGGCTAGATCCTGGCCCAGGCTGACATCTGGAGAGTGTGAGAGGGAGAACAAATTTGCAAACACAAGGCTTCTTCCCACCAAATTATGGCATTCTGTTACATGTGAACAATCCTACAGCTTTCCTATCACCACCAAGTGTAATTGCTCAGTGAGATGCTAAGCCCGCAGTTAACACTGTGGACATCAAAGGATACAATATCCTAGTATTACAATCATAAGCTACTTTGGAAAGGATGAGACATTTTCCCCTTTGAACAAATGTTCTTTCAAGTTTGTATGTATATATAGGCCAAACACTTAAAACTGGAACACGGGAATCCCTGTATTCTAAGTTTGTACTAGTAGGGTATCTGTCATGTAATCATTACTCCTTCTACTTAATCTGAATGTACATTGTATCATAATATTCCTATCTCTACTGTATAAAAGTCAAAGTTTGTGAGTGATCTAAGATGATTGGCTGGCTATGAAGAGTCTATAAAATCTTGAGGTTGGCAGTTCAGAAAGGAGCCTTTAGAATTTTCAGCCAGAGAGCTCTGAATAGGCTAGTTGCTATGGACACGAGGCCTAGCAGCAAGTCCCCTCATGAACCCAACCTCTGTATGTTAACAACTCTGAATACAGACTGGATTGGGGAATATGGGCAAAAGTTACAGATACTGAACAACACAGATTGGGGAATCAGAGACACAGGATCTCATATCTGTGTATTTCAACCACAGCTAACTCCTAAGGTAAGGTAAGGTAAGGTAATTCCTAAGGTATTTCTAACAAGTGTTACCTATGAGAAAATGAAATCCCGGGCAACGCTGGGTAAATACACTAGTGTATACATATGTGTGTGTGTGTATGTGTGTGTGTGTGTGTGTGTGTGTATCTATATAAAAAAAATTCAAGGGAAATACAGGTTGAGCCTCCCTTATCTGAAATGCTTGGGACCAAAAGTATTCTTTGGATTTTGGAATACAGTACTTTTCTAGAATAGCTCTTTGTCTTGTTCATTCACTACTTATGTTATATATAAGACGTAAGGCTGGAGAGAGACTGAGGACGTATGAAGTGGTGGGAATTCAAGAGTAGTGCTTGGCCTGAATCCATGCCTCCTGCCAATTTCTTCACTCTCTTCTTGCCACCAGTCGTCCACTTCCGCCTTCAAGGTGGTTGCAATGATCCTGCTTGTTCACCTCTCAGATCGTCAGTCTCTCTTTTTATCACCAGCTGCCCACTTCTGCCTTTGAGGCGGCGGCTGCAGCGCTGTTTGTTTCTCAGATCTGAGGAGAATCACAGACACTGCCCTAAAGGAAGAAGTGGGTGACCAGTGGCAAAAAGTTTTGGTTTTTGAATTTCCAGATAAAGGAGGCTCAACCTGTATTTCCACTAACAATGTTAAACGCTGATTAAAAATACCACTAAGTGACTTATTTTAAGCCTACTCCCACAGCTCAGACAGGAACATGATCAAAAAAATAAACAAAACTACATACAACACTTGTTTATGTGGTCTTGCCACCAAATCTGAAAATGTGGGTTAATGGAGTAATGAAGAGATGATGTGACATTATATGCAATGCATCAGCTATTTAAGTCCTTAAATGCAGAGGAGCTTTTGAAGATGGTTCAGAAATTCAAACTACGGGAAAATATAACCACCTAGATATTGGTGGTAGTAGACCAGCCACAGCATATTGACAAAGATTCTTCACAGTTCCACTTCTCAGCATAGGCTGAATTCAAAGTGCTGATTTTGATTTTTAAAGGCCTAACTGGTTTGGGACCAGGTCATTTGAAAAACAACACAAACCCATTACTTAGTCTGTTTCTACTTAGAGAAACTGTATTCATGTTTCCATCAATGCAATCAAGTAATTTACAAAAACAAGCTGCTTCCCAGCAAAGACTCCATACTTGTGGAATTCTATCCTAACCAAGGTGCATCCAGCCTCATCTTTCAATGCTGAGGTTTTAAAAGACCTGTCAGTTTTTCTTAACAGTACTATATTATATTACTGCTGTTTTCTCTGCTATTCCATTTTCTTTCCCGAAATTATATTAACCTAGGTTCAACACCATATGTTTTTATTTCAGTGTTATTTACAGTAATATTTGCAATACTTACAATATTATGTACTATTATTTGCTGGTATGGACTCCCACTGCTGTATTTTATAATCCTTTACAGTGATTACAGTTGGCCCTCTACATTCACTAGGATTAGAGATGCAGGACCCTCACAAAAGTGGAAAAAACACAAATATCAAAATGTGTGTGTCTGTGGGAAGGGTCCAGTGTCTAAACTAGGTCAAGCAAAGTAGAGAGGAAGAGAATAGTTTCACATGGTAGCCCTCTACTTACTCTCTTTTACCAATCTCCTTCCTTGAGTGTGTTGGGGGGGTATTCCAGAAGAGGGTTTGTGGTGCTTAGAAATCAGATTCCGAGCCTTCTCTAGCACTAAGCAGCGGCTGGTGGAAGAGAACCAGAGGTAGCTTTTCAAAGGGCTATGGGACCTGACTGGAACCACTGAGAAGGTAGGCTCCCCCAGAAAAGTAGCTCCTGAGATAGGAGGGGCAGGGATTGAAGAAACTCTCAATCAAATTTGTGAAAGCCAAACCTGCAAATGTAGAGGGCTGACTATATTTACAAAGACATTGTGATTTTTTAAATTTTAAATGATGCATATTGCCTTTTGAGTACTCATTTTTTTAAGCTGAAGGAATTATTTTACCTGTCTCTTTCATCCTTTCAATTTGTATCTCATAAAAACAATATATGGTATAGTACAGAGACAGGGAATCTTTTTTGACCTAGGGGGCAGATTTCAATTTCTGAATGGTCTTAGAGATGGCATTCCAGTAGGTACATAAGGCTGCATGCATGTCAGAGCTCCGCAGACAGAGTTAAGCAGTGTCAGATTTGATTTGTATGGATCTGGACTTTCTTCACATAAAGCACTGCTCAAAGCGATGTACATGTACTCAGAATAACACCCCAATGCAAAAACTTTCCGATCTGTGTAACAAAACACCATTCTATAAAAAGTATTTCAAGTTTAAGTGACTTTAATGCTATCTTATTTCTGATTAAACGTAACAGCAGAATATAGCGAACCAATGCAGAACTTCTACAGTCCATATTTAGCTATGGGATGAAAGTCCTTCCTTCCTGGCACAGTGGTGGTGGTGGGGGGCAAACTAGGATGAAGAAAACCAGCATTCAATCATCTGCTCAACCACAAAGTTCACTGGGTGTCCCTGAACAAGTCCTTATTTCAGCCTAACCTACTTCATACATTTTTGCAGGAAGATACAGCTGTGGGGCAAGAACGATGCACAGCTGGCCCTCCACATTTGCGGGTTTCACTTTTGCAGATTTAATTATTCACAGATTATTCACTGCTGCCCTATGCCATTTTTATTAGTGACTGCAAGCCTCACAAGACCAAGACACTGCACACAAGGGTTGCAAGTCCCTATTAAAAGTGGCATAGAGCAGCAGCAGAGAAGGCGGCAAGCCCTACCAGTCACTCACTTTTGCCTTATAAAGGAACTCCAATGTCTCAAAGGCAATCATGGTAGGTTAAACAGGTGGGCCATACTATTTTGCGAGTTAAATTGTGGTTTGGGAGGGCCATAGAGTTAACTACAGTTTTTCCACTTTTGCAGGGGCCCTGCACCCCTAACCCTAGTGAATGTGGAGGGGTGACTGTACAGTACTTCAAGTAATGTCTAGAAGGAATGGAAAATGCAACTACAATAAAAATAAATTCAACTCCATTAACATGGTAACTCACCCGGCCAAATGGCTCAAAGATTCCACGAAGCATATCTTCAGTTATGTTGAAGTGTAACGATCCTACATAGAGCCTCATCGGGCCTGCACTACCCTTTTGTAGATTGTTAGCCATTGCTGCTGCTCTGTTCTTCTCTGCCTAAAAAATTATACAAATTAGAAAGAATAAGTAAGTCACCACAAAATTTAACAGTAAACCATGCTACATCTAATGAATGAATGCTCCAAATGCATACAAGTTTTAAAATGAAGCAAACTGATTGCTACAGGCATCCTCGTTGAAGGACTCCAATTCACTGTATGTTTACCTGCAATAATTAGTTCTACTTTTCCAACTAGACTGACATATAACTCCTCTGTCAGTTAAAAGTAGGGCTTTATTAGAAACTCATCAAACAGCAAATTTGACATGGGCATTTGTCACTTTAAAAGTCCAACAGGATAGAAATGATTTCTGGTTTCAGCAAACAAAATTCTGCAACTAATGCTACTGCCAATATTTAAAGACCCATGAAATAACACTGTGAGCCCAAAGGATTTTTCCAAGTTTGTATTAAAAATAGTCCCACTATATTCAAAGGGCTCACTTCCTAACAAGTGGGCTTAGGATTGCATTCGTACAGAACTTGCTTGAGGAACTGCCTTTAAAATTCCTCTAAATTTCAACAGCAGTTTGAAGTACAGCATATGCTGCTAAGTCACAGGAAAAAAAGTCAAGAATATTTCACTGAAGCAAGCCATTACATCATCTCAAATTCTTTTTTGGATCTCAATCTCATACACACATTATAATGAAATTAACTAAAATCTATTAAAACACAGCCTATATTTATTGTGCCTCTTTATTTTAAAAAGTATCAACATACTTGAGATGCTTGTACAATAATTGGTACTCCCAACACTCGCTGTCCAGTTAATCCAATTGCCAAAGGTACTGAACTAACATCAACGAATTCCACATAAGCAATTCCCTTGGAACGTCTGGAATTTCTATCTGAAATCATGCGTACATCACGGACCTAGAGAAATAAGGAATTCAACTGCTGTTTTAATGATCTCAAATTTTTAAAAGGGTTTGTTAACATCCCATGTCATTGTACATGAAACAATTCAGTCTTCACAAATTTCTGCCTCTTCAGTGCAAGACTACTTATTTTGATTTTTTTAAACACAAAGTATATAAACATGCTAAAAAAACTTGCAAAGATGACATGTCAAACATCAATAAACAGAATTATTTACAGTTATCAGTAACAAGTTGCTTAAATGAGCATACCCACAAGCCCCTTTACTAGGTTTTCTATGACAATTTCAGTAGCTGAATCTGGTAAGCCATTTCACATTCATCAAAACTACTTTTCAAACAAAATTGGGCAACATCTGCTCAGCATCTGCTTCAAACGTATCAGAAGAACACCAGAATAAAAAAGTTAAGAGATTTTGAACTCACCTTTCCTACTGTGGAGAAAAATTCTTCAAGGTCTCTAGGCCTAATTCTTGCAGCAAGTTGCATACAGAACACTGTTCGAGCATCCCTCTCCTCTGGAGTAAGATTATCAATAGGTTCTCTGAATAAAAGTATGTTATGATCAGTAATTTCAAATCTTTTTAATACAGACAGAACAAACTTAAATCAGACCATTTATGCTAACACTCAGATAAAACTCATACAGTTTAAACAGACTATGTTGCTATATACATAGTAAGGTCAAGAGGTGCTTGTTTTCTCAAAGGCATCACCCCCTTTAGTAAGGTTATTAAATGTCTCAATTACTTTTACTGCAATTGAAACTACTGACCTCAGAAAATGATTCCATCACTCTTTCCCCTGCAGCATTGAAATTCTACTTCAAAATGCTAACATGAAGAACAAATGTAAAAGATGGGGGTATGGCAGTAAATTACTGGGTGTAACAAAGAATGTTTAAAAGTCTTTTACTCCTTCTCTAAGCATCTGTGCCTAGAAATGCCTATTTTAAACAGCCTATTTTAATCTCTAATGCTGAGATTAGGTAAGGACGCACACCTTATCTAATGTCAGCATTAGAAAGAAAATGCTTTTAACCAATATACTTTAATAGTTGTGTATGTCTGAAAAGAATGTATTCAGCCATTTTACAAGTTTTTATCTTTCTATACTCTACTTATAAAAGGCAATGTGTACAACACAGGGCAGCAGCAAAAACGCAATGGCACACAGAAAAATGAAGGTATACCATTACAGCTAACACCATATCTATCATATGTGTATCTATATATATCATTGTTTGAACACAACATTTAAAAAAGGTACTATTATAAATAGTTTGAAATGTACTCATCTTAATCCTTAGAACTGAGAGGGCTATTACAAAATGTTTGGCTTCTTCCTTCCTGTTGATATTATTTTTCAATTTTTACCCTTGCAAAATGCTGACATGTGGTGTTGTAACTAGCAAACCAAGAGTCCTTCTAGGGAGCAACCCTGTCCTAAGCTATTATCCTGGTTCTCTTACGCACTGGCTGTACAAAACCTACTCTAAGGTGAACTCTCACTGCCCCTCTAGGTACTACCTTCTTCAACCAGAGGGATTTGCAAGTTTTCTCTATTGGGCTGGGACATCTCAGCAGGTGGTGAAGAGTATGTAAGCCCCAACACACAAGAAGACTAATACAAAATGGTTCCACTCTTCTCCAACCAAGCCAGATTAGCATACCAATGCTATCTCTGGCAAGGAGAGGCAGGACACTACCATCTGCAATTTCAAGGTAGATTCTAAAACCAGGGTGGGCACTTGTACCCTTGCAGTTGATGCTGAAGGACAACTCCTATCAACTCTAACCAGGACAAGTTGATTGTAAAGCATCACAGCAGCTGCATACCAACATCTAGAAGGCCACAACCTGCGCTAGGATACACAAAATATCCAAAATAAGCAGAATTCAAATTCCTACCTCACTGGACTTTTGTCTTTTCTGAATGGACTTTTGCTCCTAGATCGTCGTCTACTGTGGAAAACACATACAGGATTAGAAAGGTAATAAATGTCAAACAAACAATTAAATGCATAGTATGAAAGAAAAAAGCAAACCTTATTTTGATGTTATGAGGCAAACCAATCTTTCCTCTGATGGCACTATTGAACTTAGGGCCTGAACTAGGTTTAAAAAAAGAAAGCACTGTTAAGTAAGTTCTTTATCAGCAAGAATGATCTTAACCTGAATAACCTGTGCTCACATCAAAGCTATATTTTAAAAACAACTAATATAATTTTAGAGGGACAGATGCATATGCAGCAAGTCTAGAATTAACAGAATTGCCTCACTGTTAGTGATGTACATTCACCCTTACCACCGTAATTAACCATTTCAATACTACAAAGGAAAGTGTCACCTGGTTATGTTCATATCATGCTTTAAGGCCCCAATGAAACATCAAGGAATAGACTAAAAAATGCAGAACTTCCTTCTCTGAAGCTCTCTACTTCAAAGGATTTTGTACAGATACGTATAATTTTAAATTACCATTTCTTCCAATATAAGTTGTATTACATTATTTACTTTTCCTTGTAAAAAGATCTATTGAACTGAAAGTTATATTCTTTCTTACTGAAAAGGCTGTTAATACAACAGTTAAGAGTTAAAAACAAAAACGGTAATTTGACGCAACATACTAAGGACTTCTGTAACGGCCTCTGAATCGTCGTTCCCTGCTTCTTGAACGGCTACGTCTTCGCTCTTTACTTCTACTGCGTTTCCTCTCTCGACTTTTGCTCTTCTTCCTTTCACGATCACGACTTCGTTTGCGGTCCTTACTTCTACTCCTCTTCCTGTCATGACTACGACTTCTGCTCTTGCTCTTTTTTCTCCTGTGCAGGACAGACAATAAAAAGCTCAGTTATCTTGCTCTGAAAAAAACAGCAAGCAATGAGATCCAATTAATCATAGACTGGGGTAAACAATCTATTGCCTGTCCACCAAATTCAAAGCGTTGTGCAAGTCATCAGTTTGGATCTCTGGCAAGAATGATTCAGGCTGTCTCAGCTCTGATACCCTGCTGGGCAGGAAGGAAGTAATGAACAAGCAAGCAACCAGGCAGGGGAGAGGAGAGAGAAAAACCTATCTATGTGACCCACTTATTTTTGGCTCTAACCGTACTCACAACTGGCTTTGTCCACAACCAGTGCAACCCCAACAATTTATTCACAAATGAATATGGCAGAAAAATGTGGGGGGGGACCTTCCACCTCTTTATTAAATTATATGCAGCAGGCAGCAAAGATAGATTTAAAATCCTTATTATGTTAATCAAGAGAAAGTAGAACAAAGATGCTTAAGTACACCAGTACAACTGAATTATGGACTTCCTTTTAACTTTGCATACACTGACAAATTATGAATTCATAGAGCGCCTGAACACAAAGAAACATACCGTTTTTATATAATTCCTGCAGACAACAATTCACATTCATTATCATACTCTCAATCAGAATGAACACATTTCTATCTGTTTTAGAACAAGCAAGAAAGTTTCTCCAACCATACTTTATGTTTTTCAAAAAACTGCAGATAACTATACCTACCAAGTTCTTTTGTGGAAAAGTCAGCTTCATAGTTGATTCTGCACTGTTCATATAATGAGATTCTCTTTTCACAATATTGCCTGTGTGTGCTAGATATGTTCCAAACGGAGAAGGAATAAGTTCCACTGGAACCAATGGCTTGGATCCAAAGGTGCCCTTCCGCTAGCGGAAAGCCTCTTCCATTCACAGAAGGGCTGTTTCCGACCTAGCGGAAGAGCATGGTGTGAGAAAAATGATTCCAAATTCAAGTAAGTTCTTCCATTGCAAAACTTATTTCTGATTCCTTCTTATATCCTTCTACAGCTTATACTACAGCTTTCTTAACCATCATCACCATTTCTCGTAACTTTTTCTCATAATGTAAACACTATGCCCCCAAATACTGTGCTGCTTATCTGGGTCAGCACTAACACAAAAGTTCACCAAAGAGCATGAATACATTTTCTTCTTTTGGTTATAATTATCTTGATTGTTCAGTAATTCATCCCCTGCCATTTGTTTTTATCAAACACACTGCACAATTCCAAAGCTATCATCATTATTGTGAGGAAAAACACTCAAAAGGAGCAAAAGACTGGTTTTATTTTATTTTCAGAAGATTTAAATATATTACTGGCAAATTCAATGCCCTGCGCAAATTGGGACCTCTGTACTCCTTAAAGCATGGGTAAACATGGAAGATCTATTACCACTTTCACAAAACCTTTTGGGTTCCAGCAACTGGCACCAAGTGCAAATTAGTGGTGCTACTACAAGGAGGCAGAATAACTGTAGAACACCAGGACTTAAAATTACAGAGCAGGACACCTACAACAACATGTCTCAGCCTAGAAGTTTGTTTTTAGTACTAAACTGAGTTCAATAGTCCCTTCACATGAGACTCCAAACCCGATTTCCTCCTCTTAAAGATTTCTATGTTACAGTAGCGTAGTCCTTCAGTACTGTTATTTTTAAACAACTGAGAGTCAAACCCTTCCAGACCTACTGAAGATCATTTAGAGAGCCATCATCTATCCACCTCTCCATAAGAAGACGTATAGCAAAGTTTGTATTAAGTAACTGCAACAATTTCCTCACTCTCATTTCAGTGCTCCTTTAGCTTTTCCCTAAAGCAGGGTCAAATTCAGGCCGCCAGCCCAAACCAGCTCAGCAAGCTTGGGTGCCCTTGGCAATGCCCCTTCTCTTTCTAAAGTCCATCCTCTCCAGAAAGAGAGGGATAAAAGAGCAAGTTAGGAGCAACAGCACCACTCACAGCTCAGCTGGCTTCACTCCTTCCTCCCTCGCTCGGGGAAGAAGCAGCAGCAGCCAAGTCAGCTCATGATTCAGCTACAGTCTCAAGCAGCGCTTATAGAAAAAATGGCTGCATCCATTTCATTCCTTCTTTGTCTTTTCCACATAGGCAAAGTGTAAGAGAAGCAAATCCACCTGAAACTGAGTAAGTACTTGGAGGAAAATCAGTGGGGAAAGCCTACATGACTCAGCTGGAATATAAAGGATCCACTCCTGTATCAGTGACTAAGTAACCAAATCACTGCTCGCTAACTCGAACCTGATAAAATCATCTAACACACTATTAAACAAGAACCATATTCACAGGAAGCAACCCTTCTCAAGCTTCCCAAAACTATAATCTTCTAAGGCATAGCTGTGTTAAATCTCAACAGTACTCCCTTTCGCCTAGAAACAATGTCTTGATTATCAACTGAACAGGTCAGGAATTCAGAGTAAGTTCTACTACCTATAAAAACACAGTTGCTAGAGGAATTGCTGTAACACATTTGTTCTTATACAGCTGCAACTCAGTAAACTATCTTATGAAAAACTAATGTATAAAATTTTAATCTTTTGATGTTTTGTTATTACAGAAGGGTTCAACTTGTACAATTCCTCATTAGTAAGAGACTGACTATGCCTGTTTACACAACAAGATAGCATAAATACCATTTTTAAAATCCGCAAGCAATAATTTACTGTCCGTAGAATAAAAAAAAACCCCTGCCTCTGTATGTGAACGGGGTTAAAATAAGCCCTCAAAATAGTGTTATTACTTAACTCAGGAGTCATAACCTCTACTTCTAATTATTAGGATGAACAAATGACCTGACTTTCTCAAGCATCAACACACATCCAACTCTCATGAAGTTCAGTAATCTGAAGCAGGTATGGATGTACACAATTACCAAGAAACATAACACTGAAAACTAAAAAATAAAGTCAACCTATTCAATCAAGTCATTCAACCATCCCTTCAAAACAGGGTTCATTCTAGCATCTTCTGCAATTTTAGATTACAAATGCTTGCCAGAAGTTACTTTCTTTGTTCATTTTTAACCAAAAGATCATGTGATTAAGAAATGAAATTCAACTATTAGTCCCAACTAAAGTAGACATATTGAATTAACAGGACCTGCTAAGGCAACTGTATAAATCTCACTGTGCGTTCCCTCTATTTAGGACTAGCATCATGTTTTCAATTAAAATATACATATGTGAAGTTTACCAATACTTTGCATAATTACCTCTCTTAAGTTTCTGATAATTAATCATGAGCAGAATGCATGTGTATTTGCTGTATATTACCTTCAGCACAATACATACCGTCTCGCACACACACACCCAGAAGATCCACCTTTTCCACCAGCAAAGTGCATTAGACTTGTCTTTTGAAGGACCAGACCCTCTAATCCTCTTCAAGGCAAGGGCCAATCAAAAAAATGTCTGATTTATTCTCTGTTGGGCTATGATTCTTTCCTATAGCTCCTTCTAGGAGCTAACACTACACAAAATGCCACAAAAGCAGATGGGATGTAAACATAAGATGTACAATTTATTTAGAAATGGCATCTGCACACATTTTCATGGAAATATGTTATTTGGCTTCATTATTACTAAAGAAAACATACGTATCTAGTGTGTACTAGTTATTATACAAAGAGCCAGCATAGCGTAGAGGTTTGAGTGTTAGATTAGGACTCCGTGAGACCAGGGTTCAAATTCCTGCTCAGCCATGGAAACCTTCTAGTACCTTTGTGCAAGTCACACTCTCAGTCTCATATAAGGGCAACAGCAAACCCCCTCTAAACAAATCTTGTAAACAAAGCTTGCAATAGGTTACCTTAAGGTCACCAAAAAAGACAAAAACTACTTGAAGGTACTCAACAACAACATATTATGTAATACCAACATCACACTAAACAAGCTAAAAGTCACTGAGAAAATAAAAAGCAACCATACTTACAAAATGTAGCATCTTTACAGATTAATGAACTGGTAACAAGTATATTTTAAAAGTGGCAATCAAATCACTCCATCTCCAAATCTCTTGTCTCTTGTTATTCAATAAATGAGGTATCATAATTATTAAGGATTACTATTCTTAGGATTGCTGTTAAATCAGAAACAACATGAAGGTACCCAATAAAAGCAACAACTCTGAACTATAATTCTCACACAGAAGATCTGCTTAACACTGAATAGTCAAATCTGACCAAGTAACAAAGGCTAAAACAAATCCCTTCAAAAAGGCAGTGACACTGTATAAAATGTCTACTGTGTCTTAGCAAATTCCACACTAGATTGTCCTTTTAGAGTTAGTTTTAGCCTAAGTCCAGTTCTGAGTAACAACCACTATAACTGCAGCATGGGGGGGGGATGTGCAAATATACTGCCTGCACTGTGCATAAAAATTATTTGACTTTGAATAGGCTACCAGGCAACTTCAGGAACATTCCTAACACAAGCTCAAAATCATCTTCCTCTTTCTTTCATAGTGTATAAAATGAAATTATCAAGCTAGTTGGCAAGGGGTGTATTTCTTCCTATATTAACCATTGCTATATTTTAAGAAAATATGGATGAAATTAACTGTGAAAATATTTTATATGCCTTTTGGGCAGGAAATTGTGAGTTTCATGTATACCAGGATGCATCTTTGATAAGTATTTTAAACCAAAGCGTATTTTTTTCCTGAAACTACTACTACAGGTGAAGTGGGAGGATTATCTATCTTCAAGTTGCTTGTCACTTTACAGTGACCCCATGATCTTCATGGATTTCCTTAGGCAAAGAATACTCAGAAGTGGTTTTGCCACTTCCTTTCTCTAAAACGTATCCTACAGCACCTGGTATTTACTGGTGATCTCCCATTCATGTACTAACCTGACCCTACTTATTTTCAGAGGTTAATATTTCTGGGACAAAACATTACCTTGATAGATATATGTGGCAAACTTTTGCTCAGTGTGACAGAATCCCTATCCTGGTTAGCCCTACAGTTCCAACTCTTGGGCTCCCATCATTCACTTTGCCTTTTCACCCCTAAGACCCCTCCCTGGATCCTCAAGGTGACCCCTACATTGGACAAGTGGATGTGTTGATCAGTGGCTTCAGTGTGGTAAAGCATGACAGGTTTTCCTTGTTAATATTAAAATATCCAGACAAAGATGTAGAAAATAAAAACCATGAAGATTTTTTGTATGATCAAAAAAATTCTGGCCAATGCTGGCTCCACATAGTAAAGAGTCAACATTCCAGTTTCAAACAAATAATACGTCTCCCTGAGTTCTCTCAACATTCTCAGCTCCCAAAAATCTATTCAGCTCTCTTCCATTTTCCCTGTTCCCTACTGGCCTTCTATTTCTGACTACCTAATTAACAGACAAGCCTTTGGTTATATCTTTTCGTCCATACTACTACTACTACTACCACCACCCACGAGCTTTGATGGTCTGGCTTTTAACCAGGTTTGCCCAGCTTCTCCCTTCACACTCAGCTGGGAAGCTAAATGGTAAGTTTTGATATATAATATGCCACAGACAGGACAAAATGGTCACCTCCATAAATGAATTTATATCTCAAAGTGGTTTTCATCATATTAAATGTGTTCTGAATAACCCACTCTGAGATTTTGATGGTGCTTCCACGAATCACTATACTATTTCAACGATTTTTGCTACTTTAAGCCTGTAGTTTCATATCTAGCAAAAGGTAGGAAACTAAAGTCTCAACCAACAGAGGACAATGTGTGCATCTTTAAATCCATCCTTACAGGAAGACATTTGTATGAAATTCTTCAGAGAACATTTAGCCAAAAATCATTGAGGCAACTAACTACATAAATCTATGGTGCAGCTCCTTAATAGTAATACATATTTAATAGTGCTTGCCTATTAATCCGATTACCTAGGAACAAAGAATTCTGTCAGCTGCTGAAGATGAAAGAAAATGGAGCTTCCTTCCAACACTTAGGATAAGCAGCAAAGAGTTTAGAACCTTCTGTGTAGAAAATGTTTAGTGAGGAGACTCCATGACTAGTCCCTTGGAAACTGCAGCCCGCCCTGCAGTTAAGAAAGGCTACAATGAAAGATCCAAATACAGGAAATACATATTTCCTGACATACACTGCTAGAATAGCAAATCTAATATACAAATATCAAAAGCTTACAGTACTTCGGCTAACACAGTCACAACTCAAGTATTTTCTAACAATTATCAGTGGACATGAGCAATTAAGCATCATTAGAAAAGTAATCCCATCTTTTAAAACAGCATTATTTTACACACCAGGATGGACAAAGTGCAGCCTCCGTGCAATCCCCAGGGATGTTTCTGCAGTCCCTAACACTCCCCTGCAATTTTTTTTCTTTCTTCCTGCCTCCAATGTGCCTCCAATGTCCTTTTGAGGCTTGGAGGGCATTTTTGCCATGCCCCCATGAGGCCATCTTTTTAAAAAAGGTCTCTCCAGAGCCCAAAAGCATGGCAAAAATACCCCTGGTCCCTCTAGAAGGCTTTGGGGAACATTGAGGCAGGAATTATTTTTCAGCAGTGGCTTGTGCAGGCCACTTCTGTACTGTGCAAACATTTTTGTACAGTAATATATTCTTTATTTCCTTCTTACTTACATATACTGATATGCATACCTATCTCAAAAAGATCACATTCTCTTAAGTTGTTCTGTTTCATTAGTTTCTTTCATGGTCAAGGACTAACCAAATGTGCTACAGTGACTGCTAGTACCCTTTTCTCACATACTTCTTCTCAAAAAAACTGCCAACATTACTCCAGAGTCCTGTCATCCAGAAAGGCATGACAGACTTGGATTCAAGTCTGTTCTCTTGTGGCAGCTCCAACCTTTTTATATACACCTTAAACCAGCCTATCTCCATATTCTTGGATTCCAAAAAGATGCTAGCAATATAGCTATGTTGGGACATAATGGAAAAAACAAGTTCTGTACTACCTCAAAGAAAGACAGGGCTTGTTGTGATCTGAGGTTTTGCATTTATGAGCTTACTTCATCTTTGTAGGTTATGTGTCTGCTTTATCCAGATATATTTAGTTGTAGTTATCTCTTTATAAACTATTTTTGAGCTTCTCTGAAAACTGATTGAGAGTTTTGGAAGTTGTATGTGGGGATTCTGCCCACACTTCCTCCATAAAGTGCATCACACAAAACAAATATATGCATAAAAATTGAAAAACATAAATACAATGAGGAAGACAGATTAGCTACCAAAGCTACTGAATGAGGCCAAAACTATTTTCTTAAAGCTACACACTCAAGAATACAGTATATACTTACTTCTTGCTGCGCTCTTCATGGCCATTGGCACTGCTCAATTTGTTCTCATCCTAAGCAGGGTTGATAGAAGAACATCGTAAGGACGAAGTGGAAACATTTCAAGTGGTCAAAAGGGTAATGGGAACAGGGATAAGAAAATACAAAACGAAATATTTAATACTAAGTTTTACATTTAATATGGAATGCTACTAGTTAAGGTAGACTTGTTTAACCACTTTTTGCTTACATTTAAGTTGTACAATTATAAATGCAAGAATTACTGTTTTAAAAAGTATTTAAATTGTATGTTCTTCCTTACATGACAAAGTTATCCTGCAGTTTTCAGCACTCAAGTGGTTACATGAACAAAATGAAAAAGGAGTATTGTGTTTAAAAGCATTTTCATGTACTATAATCCCTTTTGACCAGTACCAAGGCTATATCTCTGCCTAAGCCCCAAGTGGCCATGCTAGCAGCCAGCCACTATCGAGTTCCTGTGACCGATGCCATTCCTGAGATCTTCGCCCATTTTCGTTGGAGGGTTGGGACTGTAAGAGCTTGATGCCACCTCTGTCACACATCTCGCCCTGAAGCAAACAGGGATTCACACTGCTTTAGTAACGTCGACTCCCAAGTCAGTCATCAATAATCCAACCAGTCCAGCCTAAATAGTCCCTATTTCCATACCTGTTTACATGGAAAATATCCATGTTAAACTAGTACACAAGATTCTTAACATTACAAATTATGATTCACTTCAAGACATTACAAACTACTAATTACATAAAACTTAAACATAAAATTTAAAAGGTTACAAGCACTTTTGAAATCTCATTCCATATAACTGCACTAAATATATTCCAAAATGAACTAACAGTTGCTGTTGTTTACTGTAGTTATCACACCAGTTACACCATGAGTTCAACTGCTACATTCTTTAATTCTGCATCAAAAGTTTTGTGAAGCCAGTGCTACTGCATGCATAATTTAATAGTTTCACCAAGGTCTAGTGAAAAACTAAATATACTTGCTGCCTATTTAGATCTGAAGCTAGGTATAAAATCTTCAAAAACGTAAAGACATTATACCAAAATGTCTAAACCTCACTGACTAAATAGACGAGTATTTTTTCACAATGAATGGCAGACAGCAATACTTTTACTTTCACTAAAATGTGAACTATTCAGGGATCCAAGAATTTTGGAAAGGTCTTTCTCACAGCAGCTGATTGCCACCTATTCTGTTAAAGATTATCACCCATCTATCTTTTTTTTTTAAGTCACTCTTCTTGCTTTAAGCAGACTAAGGATTTGCTTGCCATGAACCTGAAAAGGTTATTCTTGGAACCCTGCTATTTGCCCAAACCACTGCATTCACCTTGTTGCTATACCAAAATTGAGCTGGTAGTTTTTAGGAGAGTGTTTTTTGTTTGTTTGTTTGTTTTTACCTAGGGGGACCACGGTACAGCGATACGTCACTCAATTACTACCTTATGATTGACAGTTCACACTGGAATCAAAGGTGAATTCATGGGAGTAGAGGTGAGATATCGTTAGGCAAGTCTACAAAGAGAGATAGATGGGCATTTATTCATCACGCTGAAGTGAAACTACTGCACAAAATAATTACATTAACAGTATATAGTTACTTGTAAGATACATGTAACGCACGTCCATAAGATAAATCATGAGGGCTCCAGGGATGTTAGTTTACAGTTCAGCAGTAGTTTCATGAATAATGCTAAATGAATATTGCTAAAGACCTTATTAGCATAGTTTCTCACCTTCTTATAAGGAGCTTCAAGCATTGCTTCAATATCAATATCATCAGCCATTTTTTCAGGACACCTAGAAGAAAGAATAATATCCTTTAGTGAAAAAAGTACTTACTAAAATTGTTTTGAAACACTATTAACATGCTTAATGGAGACAAAGCTACAGCTGCATAACACATCTGAGAAGGACTGTTCCATGTGAGATTCTTAACATTCTTGGAACACTGTCTCTGCAAATATGGGATATGTTCAGCCAAACACAGTGATCCAGCTATTTGCCCACCATCCAGAAAATATGAACCAGCTTCACTTGATTATAAAGTATTCTGTAAACATGCACCCTGAAGACAGGTTTGTCAATAAAAAAAACTGACATCTAATAAAGCCCCTCCTTCAAGGAACTGTAACACATTAGAGGAAATTCAAAACTCCTTATGTAATTAACACAGTCAACTGTTGATTCCCTACCACCAAAACAGTCAGTTTGATTTACAAAAAGCTGCAAGATATTAATCCTCTGTAGACTAAGATAGATGAAGTTTTCACAAAATAATTGCTGCTTTCAGCTCAGACTGCAGTTGTGCTACAGCAGGGTTTCTCAACTTCTCTGCACCATGACGAGCCCAGGCTTCGTCAATGGGCCAGCAACAAACAGGCCGCAGGCCCCAAGCAACCCCTAAAAGCAAAACAAGAACATTTTAGAGCACCCATGTTAAATCTGATTTAAACTAATATCAAGGCTACTGAACCAAGATTTGTATATTCATAGTAAATAATGATCCTGAAAAGGTGACGTTATTATCCTTAAGTTACTTAACTTTATGAAATATTAAACTGAGCATTTGCAGGTGCATATATATTCTTTTAGATAAACAAAATTCACCCTGGTTCTCTTATTTAATATATTTAGTTAAATCTATTCTCATTCTGACTTCCTATACATGTTCAGAACTCATTTCTGTAAAACATTTCCCTCGTATTTATTTAGAATTAAACAACTAATCCATTCTGTATTGTTGCCTTACCTCCAGGGTGTGGGACAAACATCCACATTGTGAAAAAGCTCATTAGAGCTTCAGATTAGAAGTTCCTCATGAATCTGATGATTTCCCATCCCCTGAAATCTGCCAGGAATCATTGACTCCTCGGGTCAAAAATTCAAAACAGATTAGTTGCACTCTCTGCAATCACTTCTTGTATGAAATCAGCTGGTGTAGATTTCCAGTTGTAAAGTACTAATAAATTAATAAATTTGTCATAATAATTAATATAGCTGCATTATTAAATGCAGTTGGGAAAGTAGTTACCAAAAGTAAGTATCCATACTGAAATATAGCTTGAAGGAAATGCCATGGCTTGACTAATTTATGCCACAGAATACAAATTCCAGTGGCAAACTAGCATGCTACTTACAATCTCAAAATATTTTTAGGTAAACACCATAAAATATACAGCCATTAACATACAAGAGACTGCATCCACGAAATATTACCAGCAGACTTTAATTTATAGTTCTAAAAGGTATAGTTCTTTCTCAAAGTGGTGCAAAGAAAACAATTCTCAGCTAAGCAAGCACAACTCATGTGCGATACCAGACTGCAGAAAACATTAAAATGTGTGTATATACATAGAGAGAAAGAGGCTCCAACTACTCTTGTAATTTTAATGTCAACATGTGAAGGATTAATAAAAATCTGCTATCTAAGCCAAGGTGCAGACATAGAGCTAATAAGAAGGCCTTCACACTGAAGACTGATGAAACTAAAGGAGAAAATGCTGCAACAGGAGGCAATTACCTGAACAGCTGCATGTACACTCTGTTCAAAGGTTAAAAACACGTATACACCAGAATAACTGTTGTGTGGAAATAAGATCCCACAAAGTTATTGCATTTAAGTTGCTTTTTAAAAGTGTTCTACTGTTTAGTGTTTTTTCTCAAAAAAGTCTGATAAAAAATAAAATGTTCCTAACTGATCCATTAAACCTAGAAAGCTCTGTGGCAAGAGCTGGATAACACTATGATAGAATTTTTTTTCAGAGACACACAAAAATAGTTAGGGATCATGTTTTAAGTATTACGTCCAGCAACTGGAATAGTCCAAATGACTGAATGACAGCCAATATAAATATTACAATAATTCAGCAGCCACAAATATCAACATCGTTTGTAAAACATCAAAGCACAAGTTATGAAACTGGAAAAACTAGCACAACTTAAACAAATAAAAGGTGACAAACAAAATCCTAGTAAACTGGTTTCATTTGTATTTGAGTGAATCTACAAGAAAAGCACAGAAATAGAACCTAAACTTAGTTTGGTTTTTAAAAGTACAAGGTTGGAGCCAGATTTAGTTATAATGAGAGAAATAGAATTTAAGTTAACCATGCCTAGCAGGAGTCATGGCTACAATGGGTCTACTCTGAAAAAAATCCAGATTTGTCCCATTATCTGTATGATTAGTTAGCTTAAGTGCTTAATTAACTACAAATATGTATTTACATTTATTATTTTTGGTGTCCTATTGCAGAGGTTTGGCGTGCCACTGTCAAAGTGATAATAAAAGCAGGTCATCATGCCAAGGAAGAAAACAAACAAACACTGGTCTTGAACAAACAACAGTGTTTGACAGGACAGAGTTCTTCTCTGGATAGCAAACTCACATTAAAGGAAACATCTCCAGGAGTAACATCCACAAACTGGTACATCTGTTTTCTTGTATATTCAAGGAACAGGGAAAACTGTGTATCAAAAGAGAGGTCTGCCCAGAAGATTTATTTTACCCCACTTTGAAATATTAGGAAAATGTAAGAATTTACTAATGACAAGCCATTTACTCTGAGTTAACAGACATAATCCTTGGATAAAAGTAGCATGGTACAGCCAGATTGTTAAAAGCATACAGAAGAGGTGCAGGTCCAAATTAAAATTAAGCCAAAAGGCCACTGAGTGACTTCTGTAAACACATTATCTACCTTCCAAATGATGCTGTTCTATATTACAGGGTGGTTGAACTGTAAGATTTTTAGTATCATATGGTTCAAGCAGCAGTCTGGTGACCCATTTCAGCACCAAAACAACAACATAAAACACTTTTATAATTAAAAGCCACAAATAAATGCAAGTTGATAACTACTACAACTACGTGGTAGACTAGAAGTGAGATATGTGGGACATTAGTTTAGCTCAACAACCAATTACTAACGTGCCATGAAGAATATAAAACAAACTTATGTATAAACATGAACTAAGAGTCCCAACATCAAGCATTACTGATGTCACAACAGACCACTTCTGTAAAAACTTATAAATATCTTACTAAACATCACAGATGCTTGCTTTCTATCTAACAAAGGAAAACTGCTCTGACCAACAGCTACTACCCTTTGCTTTTGGAAATTTTGGACATTTAAGCTAAAAAAAATTATTTGTTCACAGACCAATATATTCAGAAGGCCAATTTATTTCAAATGGGGTTCACTCCCATTTTAACAAGTACAGGATTATAGTTTTAGGTTCACATAAAGGGCCTGTACCAGCCCTATAGTTTTTCAACCTCCTTTAACGAAAGGATCTCTCTTCCCACACAAACATTTCAAAAACTGGATTTAAGCTTTGCCTATGTTTTTCATTTTTTTCTTCCAAACAGAAAGGTGGGGAAGGGGTACAGCTGCTTAGCAAGCCTCTGAATTATGTTCCTGAGTAGTCCAAAAGCCTTAATTACAAACTGACATTTTAATTATTACAGCTAAAAAACACGTGGAAGTTCAAGAAGAGAAATATCCTCCCTAACGTAAATAAACAGTTCTTGAGAGAACAATATTTTCAAATATTAGACATTATTTCGTTGCGTGTATCCTTATATACGCGGGCGTATATTAAACATACACACGTGTAACTCCCCATATGCTAAAAAATACCAGAACTCCTTCCAGTAGTTTTTACGTTGGCTCTGCACTAAACGGTCTCATTCGCCCGGGTCCTCAGCCTTTCATTAACACACAGCACCCACTGCCGAATGTTAAGGCCCGCCCCACGACAATATCTGAAGTAATAAAGAAATTGTTAGAAATCTTGCGACGGAAGAAATCCCGATAACCGCTCTGAGGATAAAGAAGGCCGCTCTGGCCCAGGAAGCCTTACATGTAAACATATGGACGAAATTCCCAACACACCACATCACAAGACTTCCCGATTTTCTTCTTAACTCTACCTTCCCCACCCCCCACCCCCGCCTTGGTGACCAGAGGACTACAGTGCCCAACAACCCAGCGTGGCAGGCTGGATTCAAAACGCCTTCAGATGCAGGAGGAAAAAAGATGGGCCCACCGAGGCCTAGCGCAGAAGCAGGGATGCCTTCAAGCCAGGCGGAACGCGGAAGCCCCCTCTCTTCCGAGTCATCAACTTAAAAAAAGGGGACGCCCGAAAAGATAGATGCAAGTTACCTGCGCTGTTGGGGGTCTCTCTTCTAGCTCAGGTGCCTATGAGGCGGGTAGCTGTTGTTTGCTCTTTCTGGCTCCGGATGTGCTGTTGGAGGAACGGGGTTGGGCCCCGAACAGCAAAATTTTACCAACAATGGTAAGAGAAAACAGACAGGAGCGGACTTGGCCTCGACAATTTGTACGAACAGAGCCAAAGCCGAGGAAGTTCCACAAAAAGGAGATTCTGCCTCGGCTCTACCTACAACTGCTGCTCCCTGAAATGGCGCCCGCCGCGTCCTGATGCTTGGAGGAGGGTCCGCGCAGTCGGTATGGGGACGCCTAGAGCTCTCAGCACGGGCTCTCGCGAGATTTTGATACCAGCATGCTGGACGTAGCACGGAAAGCCGGCGCCTACGGAGCATATCTCGCGAGAAAAGTTGTACTGAAGAAAGCTGCCTGATAACGCGCGAGAATAGTGTCTTGTTTGTGTTGCCTTTTCCGTCAGAGGCGGTTGCTAGACGCGCTCGCGAAGGCTGTGAGGGCTCGTGAGGTGCCGAGCGTCGTAACAGAGAACTTAGAAGATCGCGTGTTCAAGCTGTAGATGGAATACTAACGTTACTCTTTTTATTGAAGACCACAATTTTACGTGACTTGTCTTTACCGCTATCAACCTTTGAACCTGCCCTCTTGGTATTTGCTGCCAATTTTATTTCCATGGGTCACAGGACCGATTCAGCAGAACTGCGTGTCTGCTTTCAACCATTTATTACTTGAAAACAGAAATACATTGTGACTAGCGAACATTCTTATATATCCCAAGTAAGAAACATTTGTTTGGAGTTGCGAGTCTCTCGCCGAGTCTCCCAAGCCTCAAGACCAAAGCCGGACTATTGACGCTAATAAGCTACCATGCGAAGAGGGCATTTTTGAAAAACGGCTAGAAAATTCAGCCCCAATTTTGCAGACGTATAGAATATTTTTGAGGAAAAGGAATACTTGCAGGGAAGGAGGATCCCAAAACAGATGGTAGACTTGAGCATGCTCTGTCGGTATGGAATAGCACATGTTGATAGACAGGAGAAACCTGGGGAAAGATTAAAATGGAACAGAGTACTGTATTCTGGAAGAGCAGAAGGCTGAATAGTTGATAATGATCAGGAGACAAACCTTGGGCATTGCTTTTAAAATAAATTAACTGCAGTTATTCCGGAGACTAAAATTATTTTACTCTTAATCGTTTTTAACTACCTCTGCCACAAACTGCGGTCCTATGGGACAAAATACAGTTTCCTCTCATCATGCCATCACTTGAATCAGAGCATGAGGCATAATATTTGCACCATACTATAATTCCTTTTACTACCATTGGTGATACTACATATCTGTAACTATAAAAGTAGCCAAGTTACAGTTACACTGCAAAAAAGATATCTGTATTTAGTTACAATGATACATACTTACAACTTTCTTATTAGAAAATGGAAAAAAATTACAAATGCCAAGTTACTTGCAGCTATTTATTCTGAAACTCTCTTACCCATTGCAACAACTTGTTTAAAGATTCCTTTCTGATAAGTACTATAAATGCAATCCTCTCATTGACTTCAAGATACAATTGCTTCCAAAATAGGTTGTGTCCAGGGCAGGACAGCAGTTCCTGTAGAAGAGGCTTGCATCAGGAATAAGCACCAAATGTTTTTCAAATATATATGGTTTCCTTTGCCATATATTGGATGGATATGTTGTAAAGAGGATGAACTAATCTGCCATAAACACATGAACAACCACTTCTGTAACATACAATGACAATTACTTTAATCAACATGTCTTTTCATAAGCTGAGGCCTTTCATGAGCCGCTGCAAAAGTCTCATAAACAAGGTTAGGTCAATGCAAAGCAGACTGTGTACTATTTATTTTAACATTTTGAGCATATACAGCAACAAATGAGAACAAATACAAAATGTGGCTTGTAATTCTAAGGATAATAACTGAGACGCAAAGTCTTTCTGAGTTTTCAGATCCTGATTACATCTGAAAGATTCTATAGATGACATGTCCACAAATGGTGGCTTGGCTTACCAGATAGTAATAATTCATAATTATCTTTAGTTCCTCCTCTTGGACTAGTTTTAGTCCATCCTAAGCTGGGTCTATGTTGGAAACATCAGTAGCACATTGTTCCTGCTGTTAGCTCCTGCAAAAGGCCAGGAGGAAGAGAGATTGCATCTCCTTTCCTGTTCTATGGAATAAAGCAGGAGCACTCAGTGCCAGAAAGTAGGGAAGTAAGGTCAGTTTATGGAACCCTGAAGATAAGTAGTGGGTATTTAGAATTTTCAGAATCTGAAAAGGTATGTGTTTGAATTAGTAATTTTCAAATAAATTTGATACATTGAAGCTGCATTTCTACTGGCATAACAGCATCAACCTGGGATAGCAATCATGTTTTTTCATATTTGGTTGGGCTAAGGCCCTCAGCATTCCTCCTCATTTGCTGTGCTGATTAGGGCTGCTGAGACTTGCAGTTCTTCAACATCTGAAAGTCTGTATGATTCCCACTCTGGCCTAAATCCAGTTGCTAGTTCCAATTAGGGTAAACCTGTTGAATCAGTGAGATTTACCTAACTGTGTACTGTCTTTTAGCACTTTAATTGGTCTTGTCTAGTTGTGACTAGCAGTTTGATTTAGGCTTGACATAGTAGGTAAATCTCATTGGATTAAATACTTCTAAATAGAGATTAATAAAATGTTGCTGTCAGAAAAAGAACATAGATCATATGATAGAAAAGGAACAGGAAGAAAAATATTTGGCACAAAAGGTTATAAGCAAAAAAAGGGGTTGGAGGAGTAATGGAGAGAGTTTTAAATGGTTATGGTTTGGTCTAGTAGTCTGGGTGCTAGACAAGGACTCTAGGAGACAAAAGTCCAAATCTTGACTTGTACATGGAAATCTACTGGCTGATCTTGTGCAAGTCACGCTCTCTCAGCCTCAAAGGAATGCAATGGTAAAATCACTCTGAACACATCTTGCCAAGAAAACTCTTTCGTAGGCTTGCCTCCAAGAAACCATATATTGGAAGTGCCTTGAAGGCACACAGCAACAACACTGGAAAGGAAGAGTAGAAGACAGATTTATAGAGAAGTTCATGATATAATATGAAAGAGTAGGGGCAAAGATGAGTTTGATTGTCCAAAAAGTAAAATACTAGAGTAGATGAGAAGTAAGATTTTACATGTTTTGGCATTCTCCAGATTGGATTACTGCAATTTTCTCCATGCAGAGCTGCCTTTGAACTTACTTGGAAAATTCAACTGGTTCAAAATTGAGTAGCTGGTTTATTAATATGGACTTGACATCGAAAGCATCTTTTTCCAAGTTAAATACAAGTTTCATAATAGAAGTAGAGTGGAAATGCACAGATATATCCTTTGCTTTATAGGAACTAGCAAGGGCACTGGACACAAAAAAATAAAAGGCTAAGAAGGAGTAATGGAACAGTCCTATACCAGGATGGCTCACAAGTGGTTGATCAGTTACCATGCACTTCCCTATGTGTGGGTGGACAGGGAGCTCCTTCTGGAGAATTGGCTCTACCTGTGATTTCCTCCCTGAATACTGATAGAAAGTTCATCAGTAAAGCCAAAACCAAGTTGTGTCCAGCCAAATACAGGATCCTGGACTCCCTTGTTTCCTTCTGGAACTGGAACCTTTGCCAATCCATACTTAATTCATGTTAGTTGGAGGCAGTGGGGAAAGCAGGGCAAGTCTGCTACCACTCACTCACACTCTTTCCTGTCCTGACCAGTGGCACCATCTGTGATGTTGGCTCCATCACAGATGTCTTCCACCCTGGGATATAGGGTTGGTCTGCCCTCTGAGTAGACTGCAGCCTGGAAGAGGTGACAAAAAGCGTACATTCAATTTAAATGCAGTTCATCTCACCATGGTGGGAAACCTGACATGATAGACTGTATGCTTGCTTAGTCTGCAGGTACCAAATGTTGATCAGCAACCTCAAAGCCTCTGTTCTCTCTTCTTCTGTTCTTTACCCTTGAAACTAGACTTGGACTGCACAAGCCTTCAAAAATATAATCCCTTAAAAAAAAATACTCTCTTAAGATTATGAAGCACTGTCTCTCTAGTATAATTGAAGAAAAGCTTATTTAGTTTGTTTTTCCCCCCCTTCTCATATGTTGATATATGCACAAATTAAGAGGAAAATTATGACTCAAGAGACAAAACATGGCAGAATGGAATTGTGGCAGCTGTGGGTGCGTATTTATCCCTTCTATTTTCTTGTATGATAACCACTCTAATAGGCTCTTTGTTGGCTTTTAAAGGTGTATTAAGGGGAAAAAAATTAATTATTTAGCAGGCAACCCTACAGAATGCACTTTTATTTTCTCTGTAACGTAAACATTAGCTTTCCAACTCTTTAACAATCCTTTATTCTGGCTCCCTGTTTTGTCCAACAAGATTAAACAGAATGGAAGTGGATTAAAATTATTAACTAATTTTAGGCAGATACAGTGTGTGCTGCTTGAGCTAATTATGGCTCATTGCACAAAAGAGAACATCCAGTGATTGGTATCACATTGAGACCACTCTAAACCTTGATAAATAATTTACCAGGGCACAAAGTGTACCATCAAAGAGCAAAGAGTACACATGTCTCCTAAAAAAATAACTACCAAAATATTACGAGGACCTCACTAGTGTTTATAAACTAGCTAATTAAGAGAGCCAGCCTGGTTTGGGCACTGGACTATAGCTCTGGAGGCCAGGGTTTGAATTCCCACTCAGCCATGGAAACCTACTGGATGATCTTGAGGAAGTCACACTTTCTGAGCTTGATAGGAAGGCAAAGGCTCTCTGAACAAATATTGCCAGGAAAACCCTGTGATAGGTTTGCCTTATGGTTGCCAGAAGTCAGAAACAACTTGGAGGCACACAGAAACAATTTAATTTTTAAAGCAATAACACTACATCAATATATATTATCTCAATATAAAAGAAACGTTGTACTCCTATGTTGTACTCCTATGCATGCCTATTCAGAGGTCATAAAAATTAGTGTGATTTAGTTCTAAGAAAGTAGACATGATTGTAGATTTAATGTTAAGATATACCTATGTTTTCCGTCTCTAAATTACTGAGTTAGGCCAAATATTAACTTCCGAATTTGAGAGGCTCTAGAGCCAGCATGGTGTACTGGTTTGGGCATTGGACTACGACCCTGGAGACCAGAGTTAAAGTCGCTGCTCAGCCATAGAAATCCACTGGGTGACCTTGAGTGCATCACACACTCTCAGGTCCCAGGAAACCTCATAATAAGGATTGACCTAAGTTGGAAACAACTTGAAAGCACACAACAACAACAACGTAAGGCATCCCAAAGTAACGTCTCTTCATATATAACATGCAGGAGTGCAAACCAAGGTTTATTTCACATTCCTTTTCATTTATTTTTAATTTCTATGCATAGACATAAAGGCAAAATACTGTTGGAGATTGGATCTTTATCAAATTTCTGACTGTGCCACACTTTGAAATCAATCCTTTTTGTAGTGATAGCATCTAGTAATGGTTTTAATTTGACAATAACTGGTATTTACTTTCAACACTATTGGGGTCTTCACAATGGCACTCACAGGAATGGATTCAGACTTTGTTACTGAAAAAACTGACTTACGATTGTCATGCATATATAACTTTTCATTTATTTCAGTGGGTGAACTGTTACTGAGTATGGTCTCAGAGCACATTCATGAATTTATAAATATTCTGAGTATACTTGCCTGTAAAGCCTCTTTCAACCTTGATAGAATGATGTCTTGGGCACATTAAACCCAATCATCCTCATCCACACAGAGCTGTGTAAAGAGGAATTTTATTGAATTATAATTAAAATATGCCCAGTAATTCCACTGGATAATAGCAAATATTATGGTGGAACTTCAGAAATGAGAAATAGTAAAAGGAAAGATAGGTTGAGAGATTTTCCAATACAAAGAGAAAGTATTCCCAGAAAGATAGATGTGTGGAGTGACAGAAATTACCCGTTCCGAGTAACTTAAACTTTTCTGATAAGTAGCTAAGGAGTGTTGTCTATCTAGTCAGAACATGCTAGAGGACTACAAACTAACAAAAATCCTTTGGGCTAGAACAAGTACTTTAAGAAAGAAAACAAAATAGCAAGATTCTGTGGCTATATCCTACGTTTTGGGTTGCGGGCAGAGTCTTTGCGAGAGTAATTTAATGTGAACCTAGATTTATAGGCTTAGTTTTGTTGTGGTTAATAGCTGTCAAGTTGACTTCAACTTATGGTAACCCTATGGATGAGAAACTTCCAAATCACCCTGCGCTCAGGTCTTGCAGATTCAGGGATGTGTCTTCCTTGACACGTCCATGTATAATACAGTCCTCCCATCCACCTACAATGCAGTCTTCCTACCCACCTATAATTCAGTCTTCTTGTTTTCCTACTCTCTTTTACCTGTCTTTTCTATTAAGTCATGTTTTCTCGTGATATGGCCAAAGTAATACAGCCTCGGATTAATCATATTGGTTTCTAGAGAGAGTTCAGGCTTTTGCTCTAGGACCCATTAATTTGTCTTTTTAGCAGTCCAGGGTGTCCATACATTTATTAACCTTCAAATAGAGCTAAGCAAAGCCTACCCTGGGATTTCAGCAGAAGGAAACAAGTTAATTCTAGGAATCAGAGCTCAAAGACAGAAAAAGCAGTCAGATTCCTCCCTCAGAATTAAAGCAGGCTTGTAATATGTTTTTTAAGGAACCTTGACTACTTTCCTTGAGCTTGCAAATATGGGAGAAATATAACTGTATTTTGAGTAACAGAGGAGGAAAATATTGAGCTGATCACACTGCCTCAAAGGTGAGCTTTCCTACCAGTATAATTTATCTGTCCATATGGTGTTGTTTGTTAACTGTATGAAGTCATACAGGGACACATAACACTTTGCCTGGTGGTATTTATTAATTAGTGTGAATAATTTAATCAGTATTTTGGATCCCCTCCCCAGTTAATGTAGTGGTATTCCTCATGTCCCTAGGTGACTTCATCAATTCCAGTAGCTTTTAGTACCTCATATAAGTGGATGACATCCAGCTCTACCATTTGACCCAATAGCTTCTTCCTTCCATCAAATGTTGCATCTGTAGCTGAAGGCCTATCTAATAAGAAAACTGAATGTCTATTGTCTCAGTCAGTACAACTGAGAGCAAATCTATTATCTTCCTTCTTAATTCTTCTCTTCCTCATATACCCTTTGTTTCAAATGAGAACCCCATAACCATCCATCAAACTAAATAAGAACAAATTATTGACATCTTTGACTTCTCTTCCTCTTTTACATCCCACACCTGGTTCTCATAGAGCAATCATAATTCTTTTACAGCACTGCAAAGGTATTCCTTACCTCCGTGAAAATCTTGATTTATGCCCTCAACTATCTTTTGTTTGAGCACAGTAACTTTCTCCTTCCTCGTCATCTGCTATCACATCTTTGTCACATCACTCATATACAGAAGTCTGCCACTCAAATGGTTAATCTCTTGTGTTATTCTGACCACATTGTGTTCATACTTAGAATCCTTATGCTTGTTCCATGTCCAGTCCCAGATTCAGCACAAGCTGCTCACCCTTACATTCAGACCCCTTTATGATCTTGTTTGCTCTCATCATACCCCTGTACGCCCCTTCCCATAATCTTTGTTCCTCCAGCTCTGTCACACTCAGATGTCCAAATAGCAGCAGTCTGGCTCTTCCACTGCCTGAAGCAGGAGAAGAACTGCTGGCACCATCTGGCATCTTCACTACCTCTCTTTTTGCCCGTGTTGCTACCCCCTTTAATCCTATCCACATACATCACTATAACTAAGCCTAATGTTGAGTTACTGAAACAAATATAGATTCTCCATCTTGTTACCATTGTCTCAATATCCACCCCTATCCCCTCCTGTCTTCCTTCTGTCAAGTTAGGGAAATACCCTTGATACTGTGTCCCAGTGGTTTCAGAGATAGCAAGACTGCTAATACTGTTTTCTGAATCCTATTGATTAGTCCCAGCTAGAGTACACCCATTGAATCAATTGTTCAATGTTGAATCAATAAATAGATAAATCTAATTGATCCAGTGGGCCTTCTCTAATTGTGAGTAATAATAGGATTCAACCATATATTTGTCTAAGTATAAAATTTACACCATCTGTAGCACCACGTATCGCATTCTGTCCTGCAGTATATTGCCTCATTAAGATATTTAGGCTGCTACAATGTAATTGTATTTTTTTTATTGCAATGTACAGTATAGTGTCTTACTATATGTGGCCAAGTACGACTTGGAATGATGACACTTTATAAATAAATCTGTTATTTGCCATTTTTATTGCATATGATTCATGTCTAAAATAATTAGGAGGTAAGTGGGTGATGTGGAAATGGATTAATCATATTTCATATCCCTATTAGATGGAGAAATGTACAAATGTATACAGAGAAATTTGCATGACATTTATACCAAATGGTGGTGTAACAATTTTGAGGTACTCTTCTCAGTTTTCTGGTAGTCTTCCTCTACACATTGCCCCTAGGTGACCTTATCAGTTCCAGTGGTTTTGTTTCTCCTTGAGCCCTTTTAATGATAAGATGAATATGTGTCCTGTTTTCAGATTTTTCTTAATAGATGCTGTAAAATCATCATCATCATCATCATCATCATCATCATCGGGAGGCCTTGTCCAAATTCTCTGCACCAGGTCACCTCTTTATGTAGGCCTGTCTCATGGGAATACAGCCTAATAAGTAATGCTGTTGTGTTGTCTTCAAGTCATTTCTGACATATGGCCACCCTAACATGGAACTATCACACGGTTTTCTTGGCAAGATTTATTTGTGGGGGGGTGAGGGGTGCCTTTGTGTACCTCAAAGACTGAGAAAGGATGACTTGTCCAAGCTCACCCAGTGGGTTTTCATGGCTGAGTGGGGATTTGAACCCTGGTCTCCGCAGTCGTAATTCAACACTCAAAACCACTACACTATGTGGAGCCGTTAAAAGGCTTAAGTGTTTAATATATATAATTCTAATTGTTTAAAGTGTGGTACTCATTTGGTGTGTCATAGACATAAGAAATGAGAGACTACATGGGATATAGAAATTGATAAAGTACTTCTAGTCTCTGATTTTGTCTTTGTGAATTACCTTGCATGACTCATCTGGTTCAACTAACCAAGCAGATTACCAGCTCCTGGATGTTTAGCTTGTGGTTGTACAAATTGTTCTCTCCTTTTAACATTAGATACAATGCACACCTATTTAAACAAATTGCAATTTGTATCCATCAGGACATTCAGTCTTCTCAATCTTATTTATTTGATTTGATTTATTGATTCAATTATTTATTCTATCTTTCTTCCAGTATTGGGATGTAAGGGATCACAACATTACATGTATGTAGAATGATTTTATGGTTGGCATCTGTATATTTTTGGAATATGGAAGCAACTAGTTACAATTAACTGGTTACTTGTAATTAATTACTTCCCCCAATCATGTAAGCATAGTTAAGTCACAGTATGGTTCTAACATAATAAGAGATAATACAACCTCCTTGTTAGTTTAATTCCAATGTTTAGTTATTTTTATAGTTATACTGTGTGGTGTTATTAAATGCTGGAGAAATATCGTGTGGCTTCAGTGGTGATTTATGCCATGTCTCATGTTCTTTTTTATGCACTGAGATGATAACAAAGTGCAGGACATCTGTTTTGTACTCCCAAGTCAGCAGCTTGTAGCATACATATTTTCAAACTACAAAAAGTAGCTAGTTATTTCTGAAAACTGAGAAGTAAAAAAATTGACTTTAAAAATTATACTATAGGAGCAATAACCACTTATGAGAGCCCTGAAATAACTGTTACTGATTATTTTTTAAAACTAGGTTTCCAAGTTCTGAATAGTTTTAAAGATCAAATATGCCAGAGGGAATCTGATAGAGGGAATCTACACTGTACATAATATAAATTACACTCTTAATATATAGAATTGCTTGTATCTTCTGTGTCAGACCTCTGGAAAACAGTAACTCTTCCGAAATGGAAACAAATACAGTTCTTGAAGCTCTCAGTTATCAGTGTATGTATCTCATCTGACATGTATCTAATAACTGGCCTATCATCTATAAAAGATAATACTACAATAAATGCCCCAGGGCTCTCTTGTTTTTGTTATAACAGACTAACACTACTTGAAATATGTTTTTAACAGATTCTTAAGAAAAAATATGCTGCAATGAGATCAATATCTTAAAAGCACCAGATCCTGTCTGAGCATGTAAGCTAAACAGGGTCAGCCCTGGTTAGTACTTGGATGGGAGACCACCAATGAAAACCAGGTGCTGTAGGCTGTATTTCAAAGGAAGGAATTGGCAAGACCAGTTCAGAGAATTCCTTGCCTAAGAAAACCCTATGAAATTACTGGGGTCACCATAAGTCGACAGGCAACTTGAAGGCACATACACACACAGAGATCAACTAATATCTTTACTGAGCATCAGTAATTTCTCATTTCACTGGGAAGAACTGCCACCAGGGGCTGCAATTGTGTTATATTTGAAACAGGGCCACACTGTTGACACACTTTCCAAAGGGAGACCATTGGCTGCTGATTCACTTGTTCAAGGCAAGTTATGCCTTGTTAGTAAGAAGATGTAGGCCTGCATTACTATAGTTTAATCTGTTTTGAATTAGTGATTCTCAGTACAGTTTCCTCTGGGGCTTCCACAAGGCATTATCTTTCCGTATTGGTAATTCAGATATACTTTACTGAGGTAAAATTAAGTTAAAGTAAGGGCTGCTTAATTTGTTATTGTGCACCTTCAAATTGTTTCCAATTTATGGTGACCTTAAGGTGAGCCCATCATGGCATTTTCTTGGCCAGATTTGTTCAGAGAGGCTGTGCCTTTGCTTTCCTCTGAGGCTGAGAGAGTGTGACTTGCCTAAGGTCACCCAGTGGGTTTCCTTGGCTGAGTGGAGATTTCAACCCTGGTTTCTAGAGTCAGAGTGCAACGCTCAAACCACTACATCATGCTGACTCTCTTGCTTAATTTAGACCCTCCAAAATAAAAAGTTGTCCCTTATTTCAAGGACCATACTTGTTTATCAGATATAGTAACCCTATTGTCTAATATGCAGTCTTGTTCTGCTACCTGTCTGGGCATACTTTAGAAATGATATATCCTCCCTATTTGGCCATCTACATGTCATTAACTAAAAAGAAAAGTGGTTTCTTTTGAGTAGAAAAAAAATTTTTTTTTAGTTGTCAATACACCTTATAAGAACTGTCCTAATTATTCAAAAGTACAGTTTCATAGAACAAGAAGAAAAGCTTGTAAAGCGAAAACCTCCTTCATATGTTACTCTTTATGACATGACACGCTGTTGCTTTAGAGGGAGGAAAGTAGGTTAGCATACATCAGACTGACACATTCTTATTCTACCATCCTTGCACCATTTTGCAAAAGTTCAGCAATATGCCCCTTGATGTTAATAAAAGTTTATTTATTGATTACTATTTTTTTCATTTATTAATTTTAAATCTCGCAATAATCAAAGTTTTCTGGACATTGTATAATTTAAAAACAAAGTATAATGTGGCAAAATAATAATGTCAGGTAAACATCATGTAATGGAATTGTATCCTTGGCCATTTCTGCACTACACTGTTATAGTGCTATTATTCCACTGTCAACATCCTATGGAATCCTGGGGTTTGCAATTCAGTGAGGTGCATTAAGAATTCTCAGCCAGAGAGCTCTTTGGCCTCAGTAAGCTACAACCCCCAGAATTCCACAGGATGTTGAAAGTGGAATAATAGCACTATAATAGTGTAGTATGGAAATGGTCCTTGACAGCTGAAGATAAGTTTAGTCATTTTAGGCTTTTATTTAAAACAACTTGATAGCAGGTAGGTATCCTAAATGCATTCCTATATGTTTCTATTTGTTGTTGTTTTTTTCCAGCTCTGTGCTAGAAATTGCAGGAATAAAGTGGCTTGAAAAGCTGACATTAGGCATAAACCAAAGTGTAAAATTAGTACCCCCAAAAGTGGCTTCTTCCCTCAGTTTTTCAAGCACTGCCAATCACATTTAAGCCCTGCCTTTGACAATAGAAGCATAGTACTTATTCTTTATGAATTGATCCAGAACAAAGGTGCATTTAGAATGCACAAAGTGATCCAGAATAAGGTTGCATAAGCACAATTTTATTGTAGATGAATTGAGTACAACAAGTGCCCCTTGGCTTCTACACAGAATTCACCCACACTGATGGATCATAGTTCTAAATTCTCTTGTATTACCAACACGCAGTGAAAGAAGGAGGAAAATCTAGTCTGCGAAAAAAGGAGTCAAAATAGTTTTAAGCGCTATCTGTCCTGCTGCATTGGGTGATCTGGGAGAGGAGAGATGAACGGAATTCCTGCCCCCCCCCCCCCGACAGAGAGGTAAGGACAAGGTTCTCGTCTCGTGTTCCACGGCTCTGAGGAGTCATCAGCTCGGGAAACGAGTTAAGAACGTTTGCTAGTTTTTAACCCGCCTCCTCTTTCACTCCTGACTCCACTCGCAGGCCCGAGCCGGCCTTTCCCCACCAGAGGGCCTGGAAAGCGGGATCCTTGCTCCACACGAAGCCGGGAGGGGCGGCGGCGGGCGGGATCAGGTTTCACATCCTGATCCTGTCTCGTTCAGGAGCAACAGCCTTCGCTCAGCCCGAGGGGGACGGGGGAGGAAGCCCGGGCGGCGCGGCGCAGCCCGAGCAGCGACATGGCGGAAAGGTAGGCGCCGTGGCTGGACTCGGGCATTCTGAGGAGAGGGGGAGAGCGAAGGGGGTCCCCCTTCTTCTCTGCTTGCCTTCCTACCTGTTGAGCTGGGTGGGGCGCAGGGCTGGGCCCCAGGAGCAGGGAAAGTGTCGAGACGCCGCAGCCGCCATTCCGCGCGACTTTTCCCGGCGAGCGCGCGGTTAACGCGCCGGGAGGGAAAAGAAAAGTCCCGGAGAAAGTTTGGGCCGGTTCGCGAGCGGGAAGCGGGGGGCCTGACTGGGCAAAACGGTCCCAGCGCTTGCCCTGGGAGCTCCGGTTGGTCGGCTTTGGACTCTCGAATATTCTAAAATTGGGACGGGGGAGGACAAAAGACGGGAGGTGCCTGCGGAGGGGAAAGGAATGGGGTGTTGTTACGGCTAGAACGGTGCGACCCTGGTGGAGATGAAGTTTAGCCACTTCCAGCCGCACCGCACCCTGGCTTGACGTCTTCAGCCATGTCCGCACTAGACTGTTATAGCGCTATTATTCCACTTTCAACACCCTATGGAATGCTGGGGTTTGCGCTTTCGGGAGGGGCCGGCCGGCCCCTCCCGAAAGCGCAAACCCCAGCATTCCATAGGGTGTTGAAAGTGGAATAATAGCGCTATAACAGTCTAGTGCGGACATGGCCTTCGTTACTGAGGTGATCTGGTTATGTTTGGAGGAGAGCACCTTTTGACCAACTAGCATGGGGATGAATTTTAGCTAATCCATGCACTGCATCAGTGGTTGCTTCAGTGCTCTGGATATAGCGAGAAATAAGGGATAAATGTATGCTTCATGTTTGAGATTACACACGTGCACAGGGCAGATACCACCTACGGCTGCCACTCGTACTTGTGGTAGCAAACGCGGTTCAGTGTTTCTGTTTCATTGAGAATCATGCATTGAAAGGCATCCAGAATACACCTTTACTTCACCATTTAACACACACCCTGGTTGTGAACATGGCAGGGTAGGCGGACACTGATGTGGATTGTGATGATAGTTATTCGGATCTTATAAAAACACAGGGTTATTTTATATGTGTACACAGTTCAGAGTCCTGTCCTGCCTTGTTTTTTTGGTACGTAGTCCCACTATGCCCCTATTTCTCATTGGCGTTTCATTTCCCCCTTTTTTCGTGTTTCCATTTTGACTGATGTTGTGAAGATTGTAGGAAGTGGGTGCAGCTTGGTAGTTTCCAATATTCGTCAGTAATAGTTGCTTCTATAGGTATGCTGTGAGAAATGTACCAACAATGGTAGGGCCCCATTTGGTTCTTTTCATAATGGGGGGAGGGTGTATGAATGGTATTTCTCAGATCTAGCTATTGTAATCAAGAGATTAGTTCTTTGGCTGATCAGCTGGTGGCCTTTCACATCTCTCTTCTGGTAGTATAGACTGCTTTTCTTTGTGCAAAAGAGTAAACAGGCAACCTGATACTTGTAAATGGAATGAATTTCTATTTTTGCAAGCGCATGTTTCTGAAATTACGTTTTATGTTTATGTAGTGTAACACAGTTCAGAGTCTAACCTGAGTGCTTGCATTACGCTAATCAAAGCTGGTGTAAATAAAAAGGTACGTGGTTACCCATTATTAAATTCTTGAAGAATCCTGGAACAATTGACTTCTTTGCCATAACTGTGATTTCTGTTTACACAAAACAGCTTTTAATTGTAAAGTAACTGGTTTTTCAGCTTAAACAGTCATATTCAGAGAGTTGCCAAGATCCAACTTTTTATGCCGAATAGGACTTTTTGCATTTTTCTTTCAAGAGAAGTTTCCTCTGTTACAGTATTCACGAAGGTTTGCAGCACAGAACCGTCGCAAAAGTGGAAAAACCGTAAATAACTCCCTCACTCATGATTCCCCTTCCATTCCCCTGTGGAGCTTCCCCCCCCCCATTCGTTTGCCTCTGGCCCTGATGTGGGGGGGGGCGGAGAAAAAAGACAGAGAAGAGAGGAGTTCTAATTACTTCCAGTGGCCTTCTTGAGAAGGGAGCACCTGATCGATCAGCAGCCAGTACACAGCAGAATGTACAACTACATGGCAGAGAGGCCACGCCTTCAGCAGTGGGAGGGGGCTTTGCTCACCCAAAAGGGAAGAAAACCCATCCATTTTAAACACAAGCCTGGCAAGCCTGGGGTGAAGAATGCAAGGGATGGGATGAAGAAAATGGGGGGGGGGCAAACACCTACCTTGCAAATATTCAAATTCATGAAGGGCAAACCTGTGAATGTGGAGGGAAGACTGTATATTGCAAAAAAAATAAAAAAAAAGAGAAGGCTTCATTCACAAAAGTGGCTTGCGGTATGGCATTATAGAGCCTAAATACCCTAAGGGCACCAGATCTCATCTGGTCTTGGAAGTTAAACAGAGTCATCCCTGGTTAGTACTTGGATGGGAGACTGTCAATGAATTCCAGGTTCTGTAGGCAAAATCAGAGGAAGGAACTGGGAAAACCATCTCTGCAAGTACCTTGCCTAAGATTATCCTATGAAGTTCATGAGGTCGCCATAAGCTGACATGTCACTTGAAGACATGTATGCAGACAGTATGGCATAAGGATTGCTGTTTTAAGAAATTCAGATCCAAAGCTCCTGTGAAACTCATGCAGTCCTCTGGAACCTAGCCTAGTCAATAAACTCTTTTCTACAAGAGCAGAACTTCAGTTTGAACATATTTATTTAATTTGAACTTGATGGGACTTACTTCCATGTGACCTACTTCCTAGTCTGTGCATAGGGTTGCAGTTTAGATCTAAACATACTGAATTGTGCTGTTACAGAAGTCTTGATGCAATTCTTTTCAGGGATATCTTGGCCCTTTTCATTGATATAGTTGTTTTATGTTGTGCACTCCCATAAAGAATAGTTACAATCTATCCAAAGTGAAAGTTAAGGTCATGTCTAATTGAATAGGAGAGTTTGCTTGGAAATGTTGAAATCCAAATGTAGTTTTTACTGTGCTTGGAGACTTGTAAATTCTTTGTAATAATTCAACAACTGTATACCCCCACAGCTCTGCTGTGACCTTCTTAAGCTTGAACTCTTGCATAAACATAGTGGATAATGAATTATCCTTTTCTTTTTCTGCCTTTGTTATTAACAACTATTATTATTTTGTGTTTGGCTTCAGGCTGTGTATTTAGGTTAATTTAATCATAATATCTTGGAAGTTCTCTCTCTTAAATAACTGAGGCGATGGCAGCCAGCTCAGTCCTTTTTTGAAGGGGTTCTCGTAATTAAAATAAAATTTTAAAAAAGATTTAGGAATGAAACCTCTAGAAAAGATATAACAAACATGGAAATACAAGAAACCCCACTGTGTTTTAGGGTGGGTCCTCCAGTACATAAAAATAATGCAAGTTAAGGAATGTTTTGTATGTATTATCTGAAATTCTTGTCACGTTTAAATACAGTGTAAGCTCTGTGTATAAAAGTTGTAAGTGAACTTTGGATAGAATCTTGCATGATCGCCATGTATATTTTCTTTGCACAACAAAGAAGTGGTACAAAGAAAATCTTTCTTTTAAAAGAGAGACCAAATTAAGTGCCATGAAAACTACTTTTAATGAATATCGATAGTATGTAATGGCAATTAGGACAAAAAGAGAGCAAGGCTCATCCTTCGTTTTTAAGAGTATAACATTTATTAATTATCTGGATTTTTTTTTTTAAAGTCTGGTTTATTAGTAGAAATTGATTTTGGGTTAATTTTTAAACCTGACATTAATCTGTTTTACTGTCCTTCTGGCTTGATAGGAGAATAACACTAAACATATCATTAAATAAACCTGGTTTGTTGAGCTGCTTCCAGTTGGCAGTAGGAGCCAAGCGTGAGTGATTAAGCAGTGTATACCTGAATTTACAACAAATCAGAATTCTCAGCAGTTCAGAATTGGCATGTGAGTTGAGCTGCAGTCTGCCTCTTCATTAATTGTTGTTTTTTATGCATTGGAGGCTTGATTGGCGCTAACACTGGCTTGATTGCATTAATTCATTGCATTGCATTAAAGCCTTTTGGGTCTAATGATTTTATTCAGTTTTTGTATGTCCATGGTTTGACTGTTTTAACTTGTTTTAACTCGTTAGGCAAGTTAATACATTTTTAGACCATAAATGATCTTTTTTCTATTTTTCATTTAAATTGTTTGAAATTTTTATAAAATTATCGTATGCTGCCCTGACAGTTGTGGATACAGACTGGCCTATAAAAATTTTTATTAAAAGAAAAAAACAATATGTTGATGTTCACTACCAAGATGGATGCAGACCATCTCAAAAGAATCTGATTTCACTGGATTTCTCTCAGTATTCACAAATTGTCTATGCTAATATTTTGTGTGACTTCAAGTCATTTCAGACATCGGGTGACCGTAAGCAAACCTGTCACAGGGTTTTCTGGGGCTGAGAGCATATGATGCATTGAAGGCCAGCCAGTGATTTTTCATGGCAGAGTGGGGAACCAAACCTTTGCCATTTCTGCGCTAGACCGTTCTAGCACTATTATTCCACTTTCAACGTCCTATGGAATCCTGGGGTTTGCAGTTTCTGGAGGGGCCATGCGGTCCCCCCCGAAACGGCAAACCCCAGGATTCCATAGGATGTTGAAAGTGGAATAATAGCGCTGGAACAGTCTAGTGCAGAAATACAGCTTGTCCCCAGGGCTTCCAGTTCTCAAGCCATTACACCACACAGGGAGATTTTGTCTTGGTCCCTCAATTGTCACAGTCATGTCTGGTGAGAAGATGTGAGAGAATCTCTTTGGTGACTACTCCTTAGTTGTGGAACTCTCGTAGGAACTAGGCTAGTCCCCTCTTCACTCTTCTTCTGCTGGCAGGCAAAGGCTTTTTTGTTTGGACTGGGGTTTGGTTATTTAACTGGTTGCTGCTGAAGGGTCTTTTAGTGGGGATATTCTGATAAGTTATACATGCTTTTAAACTTAAATTAGTGATGCTTTTAATATGTGGTATATTTGATTTTCATTTAACTAACTAAATAGATTTGATTTTGTTTTGCACAGATCAGGAAATCGGTCTGTAAATTCCTGGGGAGTCTTCCTGCTCCATGCTAGTAAAAAAGAGTACATATTCCTTTCTCTCCCCATCCCCCAAACTGATTGAATGAATTGTCTTTTACATTTGTTCACCCTTCTAGTATAGTAATCTAGTTTATCTTTATTATAGGCTTTTGGGGAAATGGATTCCTATTATATGCATTCAGGTAAAATGAAAGAGATAATAAGAATTGGGAGCTCATAACTAGATTATGGGTATTTGAGTCATGTTTCTGTTTGAATAGTTTATGTGAGTTCTCCTTTCAGAATAGGCTTGTCCAACTGGAACACACGTTGGTATGCCTGTGAGTATAGAAAATAAAGAAAAATATCAAAGTGTATCTGAACTGATGATTTTATTGTAGATAGTTTTATGATAATTCCTACTATTTAAAATAATCAGTTTTTGCTTTTAAATTGTTGGATCCAGAGTTCTGTGTAAATACCATGTGCCAAAAGGTGAGAACCAGTGCTCATATAATGAGACATTTTAGCTCTTAAAATTAAAAAAGCCTTGCATGGTCTAAGTATTGGAGATGTTTTTAAAATAAACAAAACAGTTATGTTTTGACTCTGCCATTCCTTTCTGGATTTATAGCTGAGCAAATAACACAGCTGTATGACTTATTCCATAAGTCTGCTCTAATACATTCAGTTTTCCTAAATCCTAATCTCTCTGCTGTCAGTAGTCCTTACATGTTGTTATAAACATAGCTTGTTCTTTAATCTGGTCTGTACGTAGTCGTGTGGAGTTTACAGCTTGCCCACCTGTGCAGATCAGCAAATTGGGGGATTAAAGAGCCTCTTTGTCCAACAAAAGGACCAAATGGACCATATCGTAAATATTTCTGAACAACCTGAATGCAACTGGAGGATCAGTATTATAGGCTGGAGTCTTTGGAGGCACTATTTACGCATTAGGCAATGTAATTCTGTATGTGTCTGCTAAGAGGTGAAATCCAACTAGTATAAATTTATTCACAATTAAGCATTAATAATAATGTTGCCTGTGTTTCAAGGTCTCTAAGGTTTATAACTAGTTTTAAGATCTTCAGAATATATTTAATATTTCACAGTTGGCTTTTTAGAAAAAGCAGAAGTAGGAAAAATACGATAAAATTATCACAAAACATTATTTCTTAGATATCTTAAAACCTGTGTGTATTTTCTGGGATTGGCTTGCCTCTCATTTTTCTAAACACTCAAATACTAAGAAAGCCCCACTGAATGTGGTTGAGCTTAGTTCTGGGCAAACATGTTTAGGATAAAGCTGTATGTCTCTTTATTAAGGTTTTATTTTTTATGAACTTAGTCATCAGCTCGAGTTTATATTCTGGTTGCAGCTTCTATTGTTCTCATTTTTTTATGTCCTGTACAATGTCTTGAATATTCTGATAGGAAAATTGTATAAAAATATCATAGATACAGACAACATACGTGGCATTGATATATTCAGATGTCTAAATATATTCTAATACACTTTAAAATTTTGTTAAAGAGCAGTAAAGCTTTTATTATAAGAAGAAAGGATTTAATTCTGTGTCTCCATTTTTAGAAGCCAATATGAAGTTTGTGATCTATGCAAGAACATTTTCCCCTTTCTGCCTTTTCCTGTGCTGACAGGTCATCCTATTTATTTATCTATCTATCTATTATATGATGTATATCCCTTCTTTCTTTTTATGTAAGACCCAGGACTCCTCATGCAGGAACCAAGTAGGTCTTGGTTACTGAGTCCATCAAATGGTATCAACAAGAAACATCTTCTGGGTATTGAGGTCAAAGCTCTGGATCCTCCCAAATAAGAAGGCTGGTCAGTACCAATTCCTTCAAGAAAGAAACTATTATTTTGAGGAGAACTTCCTCTATTCCTGGAGATATGTAAAATAGAAAATAATGATATATGGCTATGGTGGTAGTGGTTGGCCTTAGGATTTCAGTTGGTTTTTTTTTAATACTTGAATCAAGTGATTTTTTTAAAATGCCCTTGTGACAGCTTATATATTTTGCACTTTGTATTCAGTGTTGTGGGCCACTTTGAAGACTTGGTTGGGAAACAGAGTAAAAATGGAATTTTAAAAAGCTAAGGAACATTCTTCTTCTCTCTCCCAGAGAAGCTGTCATAAAATGTGGGACATAGTACTATAGGAGGTGAAACTAGAAAACTGGAAAAATTAGTTTCTTGGATTACAAGTCCCAGTATTCCCCTTATAGCATGGCCATGGTTTCATCCAAAAGATTAATTTTTCCAAGCTTTGATTTTTTTCCAAGATTAGGGAAGCCTATGATGAATTATCAAGCAGAAATGCACTGGTCTTGCCTGAGCTATCGTACTACCAGTATAAACTCAATGTTCCTATTAAATACTTTATCTAAGAAGTGCTCAGATCATATCACACCAGCAAGAAGAGACTCACTGTCTGCTGTGGCCTAACACCTCTACTAGCTTCACTGGATTTGTCACCAAAGTTAGTTTAATTATTATACCACCCAAAAAGAGGCATGGGGGCAAGTTAGTTTTCTTTAGGTCTACATGTGTGTGAACACAACTTTTTGGTTAATTATTTGACAGGAGCATAGAATATAAACTACTGGAATAAAGACAGTTTTGTTTGGGGGTTGAAAATTAGGCATTGAAAATTAGGCATTGAAAATTAGGATTTTTGATCTTAAGACTCTAAATCTACTGATTTAAATAAGTAGTTTAAACAGCCAAATACCTGATAGTAGATTTCAACTTAGCAGTAGGTTAATTCTCTACATTACCTAGAGATTTTCTCATAGTGCTAGTTGTTCTGCTTTTGGTTGTGAAGTACTAAAAATGGTCTGATCATGATATGTTTGAGTTCTTTGCACACAGGCACAGACATGTTGAACATAATATGGACTAAAAATATGTCACTAAGTTATATTGTGTGTAGATCACTAGTTTATCCAACCCAATATCCTTTGTTCTGATTAGCAGTGGATCTCCAGGGTCTCAGACACAGCTATCTGTCCTCACTCTTCCATTTGAAATGTTTAAAGTGAAGATGCTGTTTAAGTCAGGATCTCTTGGATGCAAAATAAGTGTTCTGCCATTGAGCAGCCTCTTCCACTGTCTTCACTCTTATTTTAGTTATTTTGTGTGTAATATTATTTTGGACATAATGTTGTCAGTTTAGCTGTAGGGAATATGGATGCTCCATTTAAACATGCAGCTCTGTCCCTCTTTACTAACTGATTTCCAGGAGCTGTGGAAGTTCTGATTTCTTGTTGGCATGCTGTATGTTTTGGATGAGTGAATAAACTGAGGCTCAGGTGAGATAGAAGTTCTATTGGCCAATATGAAAGTTTACCTGGTGTTAGGATTACATATCCTGGATGACACTGCATTTTATCTCAAAGATCAGGTTGTGACATGGCGGGGGTGTGTCAGGGCTATCGAATCTTGCATTGCTTCTGGAAGGGCAGGTGGCAGCTGCAGTCTTTGCACTAGCTGCATCTTTTCGTAGGGAATACAGATCTGTCCATAGTGGTTCATGCCTTAATTTCTTCGCAGTTAAGATGATCCATTGTGCTCTGCATGGGGATGCCCTTCAGAAGTGCTTGGAAGATACAGCCAATGCAAAACCCAGTGGCTGGACTGTTGTCAGGGATAAACTTTGGGAGACCATATATTACTGATCTTCTACCAACTGCGCTGGCTTCCCATTTGCTTCTGAGCAAATTTCATCTGACTTACAAAACCTAAAACATCTTGGTAGTATTCAAGACTGCCTCTTCCTTTATTAAGCCTGTGCAAAATTTTGTGATTCTCAGAAAAAAACACCAAAAACAAAATCCTGTTGGATGTCCTACCACCCTGCAAGGCCAGGTTGGTGAATCTGTGAAACAGGGTTTTCTCTGTGGGAGCATCTCAGTTCTTGAATGTCCTCCCCTGGGAAATGAGGCTGGTGCTATCCCTCCTGAGATTGTGGGCAGTTACGACTGTATTATTTTGAGTCACTACTGATCCTTAGAATCCAGACTAGCTGTTCTCATATTCTAATAATATGTATTTTTAAACTACTTTTAATAATTTTTTTCAGTCTGTTTTGAAGCAATGTTTCTGTCAGTTTAATGCATTAGATAATGTTTTTGTCTGTTGCGTATTGCCCCAGTGGCCCTGGCAGGCTGAGAGGCAGCAAATAAATACCTTAAATAAGTATGTTTATTTTGAATTTTTGAAACAAACACGTTACGTTGTTTTTCGAAGCACATTAGATTATATAAATGCAGCTCCTTAGGAATGAGTAGTTCCACAACAAAAGAGAGCAAATATTGATAAGACAACCTTCAAAGATAAATAGAACTAGCAACCTGATCATAAATATATTTGCCTGGAAATAAGTTTCACTGGAATTTATTTCCAACTGCGTGTGTTTCAGCATGCTTACATGGGAATTTCCCATCAAAATCAGTGAGAAGTATACTCTGAATAAATATGTTTTAAAAATGAGAAATAAATTAATATATTATATATTATATATTGTATTACATTAGAATAAATTAATCTTCAGTTAAAATATATTTCTGAATGTGGGATTGGCTGCTTATGTAAACATATTAATGCAGCTGAACTACTTATTGTGGTGGGGAGGAATTGCACAGCATCAAGAAACTGTTGAATTGCAACTCCTAGCATTCATCAGAACTGGCTGTATGGGCTTGCAGTCCAACCTAGGAGGTGCAGTCCAACCAGATCTGAAGTGCCAATATATTTCCTGACTCACTGGATACTGCCTTAAGGGTCTAATGGAGTGATAGATTAGTATTGTTGGATATCACCCTCTTGATAGCCTTTCATTCGCTTCATGCATATTTTGAATATGCTGCCTTGGAGTGTAGTGGAGTCTCTTTTGGAGGCTTTTAAGCAGAGGCTGGATGGCCATCTGTCGGGAGTGCTTTGAGGGTGTTCCTGCATGGCAGGGGGTTGGACTGGATGGCCCATGTGGTCTCTTCCAACTCTACATTTCTATGATTTCTATGATTTCTATATGCTCTAATCATAAGGACAGTTGCTTAGATATAATTAAATTGCTCCCACCATGGCACTACTTTTCTGTGATGATGAGATTGCATACTCCTATGAGACAGTAGGCTATACTGGTGGCAGTAGTGCTGCTGGTACAGTCTGGTACAGGGTTTTGACAGAATCAGGCAGACTTTTCCTGAGGGGCAAACTAAATGGGCCAAAGAGGTAGCAGTAGTAGTGATGGGTGACACAGGAGGCGAATCTCTCAGAAACAATGGCAATGGCTTCACAGCTAACACTTGTTAGTACTGCACAGAAGAAGGCATAGTAAAGGCCTTTTGAATATGTTTTACCATGAAAACTTGATAATGAGACAGTCCAAAATGAAATGAGATAATGCTAGACGATGAGACTCCCAGATTGGAAGATATTCAGCAAGCTATTGGGATAAAGGAGAGGGCAGCTACGAGTAGCACTAAGGCTAATGATACCTTAAATAAATAAATAAATAAATAAAAGGCTATTCAGCTGCTGACATGCTCAGAGGTGAAAGGAAAGTCCAAAAGCTGCGCAGCAGATATGTGGACTGTGAGAAGGATGAATCATGGAAAGCTAGACATAGTGAAAACAAAAGTGGAACATATAAACATTGCAGTACTTGAGGTGAGTGAGCTAAAGTAGACAGGAATATGAAATTTTGAGTCAGATAATTCCATATTGTTTTTACTTGGGGAAATGAAAATCTAAGAAGAAATGCTGTGATATTAATAGCGAGAGGAGACATAGCAAAAGCAGTCAAAGGATATAATGCACAGTCTGACCAAATCATATCAGTAAGACTTTAGGGAAAATCCAGCAATATAACTATTATCCAAGTTGATGCTCCAAATACAGAGACGGAAGAGAAAGAAATTGGAAGATTCTGTGCTGAAGTCCAGGAGGAGGTTGACTGCACACCAAAGTGGAGTTTGTTGTTAATTACAGGCCATTGGCATGCAAAAGTGGGAAACAGAGCAGAATTCTAGAAAAATTTGGCCTGGGATCAAAAAATGAAGCAGGAGAGCAACTGACTGAATTTTGCAAGGCTAACAGTTTGTTCTTTGAAAACACATTCTTCAAGCAACCAAGGAAATAACTGCATTCATGGACATATAGACTAATAGACTACATAATTGGAAACAGAAGACTGGCAAGCTCCATTCTCTCTGCAAAAAACAAGACCAGGAGCAGATTATTGCACAGACCATGAACTGCTAATATGAAAAATTAGAGTAAAATTAAAGAAGAATTCTAAACCAATTATTGTGCCAAAACAGAACCTGAAGAATGTCCCTATAGAATTTCAAGATAATGTAAAAAATAGATTTGAACTGCTAAGCTTAATTAACTGGGAGCTGGAAGAATTCTGGACAGAAGCTGAACTCTAGACATTATTATTGTCGGGAAGGAAGGCAAAAAGACATTATAAGTAAAAAAGACACTCAGAAGAGAAGGTTAAGAGGGGACATGATAGCCATGTTTAAATATTTGAAGGGATGCCATGTAGAGGAGGGAGAGGGCTTGTTTTCTACCTCTCCAGAGACCAGGACAAGGAGCAATGGATTCAAGCTGCAGGAAAGGAGATTCCACCTGAACCTCAGGAAGAACTTCCTGACAGTCAGGGCTGTCGGGCAGTGGAATATGCTGCCTCGGAGTGTAGTGGAGTCTCCTTCCTTGGAGGTTTTTAAGCAGAGTCTGGATGGCCATCTGTCGGGAGTGCTTTGAGGGTATTCCTGCATGGTAGGGGGTTGGACTGGATGGCCCGTGTGGTCTCTTCCAACTCTACATTTCTATGATTCTATGATTCTATATGCAGCCAAAGCAAAAGAGAAGTCTCAATGAATAACAAATGAAACTCTTCGAGCATTAAGGACAGACAAGAAGCAAAAGTAAAACATGTCAGAAATAGGGTTAGAACTCTGAATAATTCTGAATACAACTTTTCAGTGATTTTTGTGTAGAGAAAAGAGAACTATTATAAGAAACAATGAAAAGAAGTAGAAGATGACAACAGAAAAAGAACAATAGACTACTTCCATGATATCCAAGAAACCAAAGGGAAATTTAAACCAAGAGGGGGGATGCTTTATGAGCAGCAGGAAAACATGTTGCATGTCTAAGTACAAATAAAAAGATAGTGGAAACAACTCACTGAAGATTTATTTAAAAGGGATGAAATGATAATGGATTCATTCAAGGAAGTACCATTTGCAGATAAACCCAGAAACTTAAACTGAAATGGAAAGTGCACTCAGAGCACTTTGGAGAAAGAAATCACCATAAACAGATGGCGTACCACTAGAGCTGCTTCAAGCTACAGAAACAGAATCAACTCTAGTTCTAACTAAAACATATCAATAAATATGGAAAATAAAAGAATGGCCTGCAGATTGGAAATGCCCAATATACGTTCTAGTCCTCAAGAAGGGGAACACTGGAGATTGCGATAACCATGGGACCATTGCATTAATCTTCCATGAATGCCCAGTGATGTTCAGAATTCTGCAACAAATACTTTTACCATATATGGAGCAAAAAATGCTGCCAGATATTCACGTTGGGCTCATGTCGGATAATGAAGCACACCAAAGAATTTCAGAAGAAAATCAGCCTGTACTTTATAGATTATAGCAAAGCCTCTGACAACGTAGATCATGAAAAACTGTGGATCCCTCTTAAAGAAATGGCAGTGCCACAAGATTTGATTGTCCTGATGTGTAAGCTGTACTTAAGACAAGAGGCTGCCTTCAGGACTGAATACGCACAAACAATTAACAATAACAATACTTCTAGACTTTAGACTTGAAAGAACTTTAATTCAGGAAACTTAACTGTCCCATATATATTTTAAGCAAAAATTAAACAAGACTTTTATTAACCACTAGGGCTAGAACACATTTTCTCCTGAGTCAAAGTAAGGCTGTTTGTGCCTTCAGGTCATCTGTCAACTTATGACGACCCCATGAATTTCATAGGGCTTTCTTAGGCAAGGAATACTTGGGGGTTTTGACAGTTTCTTCCTCTGAAATACAACCTACAGTAACAGAGCCTGTTTTGGTGGAAAATAAGACTCTTTCCATCAAAATAGCAGCCTGTCACTTTTACCTTTCTGTTAGTGCTTAAAGCAAGTCATGTCTCCTTATATGTCGGCAACATGGCCCTCTGTCCTGTTTGTGGTCCTCTTAGTTTTCTGACAAAAAATAGTGTACAAGTTGCCTCATACCATGGTGTTAATATGCAGAACAGAATACTGTGAATTCTATAAGATATAAAATGTCAGCTGAAAAAATTAATAAAGTTGTGTGGGGATATTACACAGAAGAGATAATCTATGAAGTATAGTGCTTCTTGCCACTGCAGGAAAATGTAAAGAAAGAGTTGCCTTTCTCAATTATCCCTTCTGTGCAACTATTAAATGTCCTTGATACTTCGTGTATCAAACTGAAGCATTTGCTCTTGGACCAGTTTACTATAGTCCGACAAGGCTTCATTAAACAGCACCTGAAGCAGAAAGTCCTACAAGTAGACAGGCACTAAATATTTGAAAGATCGCTACTGTCAACACTTATAATTTGAACTGACAGAAAACAAATATGAGTTTTTCTCCCAAAAAAGATTGAATGTAATTGAAGATTTCAAGAGTTAATATACATTATTTTTATAAGTATTCCTCTGCGTTTCTCCTCTTCCTTCATGTGTTCCTTTGTGGTCCCCCTACTTTAGCTTTTTCCCGACTCACAATTATCTGTGATTAGAACCTATATACCTTTTCTGAATGGTTTATTTAGTCTTAAACCTTTGTTGCTTTGCTATAACAGCTTCTTGTCCCAACATGCAGTCTACGTGAAAATCCCTGTAGGCAGTCTGAGCTGCCAGTAATGTCACTTTCTATAATATAGATTAAAACTAAGGGTAAACATGGGAATCCAGTTTAATCTACATTGATGAAAAAGAATATGAATAGTGTATTAACACTGTCTACTAGACAGTGAGTGCTGCAGCTGGGTTATTTGGAGCTGGGCCGAAGAAGTGCCTTTTGCATCAAGCCTTTGTTTCTACCGTGGTACTATGATGCGTGCTGAAAAAGATCTAAGTAGCTGATTCCAGACAGCCATCCTTCTCATCCAGGCATCTACCTTCTTGGGTGGAAAGGATATATAAAAGCAGAGGCAGCCACTGGTGGTGGGTCGCCAGCAGCAGGTAGCCCTCTGTGTGGTCACCCTAAAGGAGTGACACTAAAGGGGGTCACTACATGATGGAAACATAGGGGCATTGGCACCACCCTTTCTTGGATATTGTGGAGAGACAGACCTTCCAAGAGTCAGGATCTTGGAATAATACCATTCTCAGAGACAATGTGAGTTAACTCTCTTGGGAGGCCACTTTATAGTCTCTGGGTGAGAGGCAGGGATTACGGGGAGAACATTAGGTGCACATGCTCACATGTGCTCCAGTGTAGATGTTGTGGATGTTTCTGGGAGGGTGGAAATGCCCTGCCTCTGGACCTTGTTTTGGCTCCTGCATTTAACTTTTGCTGCTGCTCTTTGGGAAATAGAGTGCAGCACTGGCCCTTCACCACTGTTTGTTCCATATTCTTGGCAGAGCTGATCTCTTCCAGCTTTGTCCCCCTGGGTACTCAGTGCAGCAGCATGCTGGGTTGGAAGGCTAGGGGAAAAGGAGGAGTTGCTATCATTTATAAGAATTCCATCTTCTTCATAAGGAAACCATCTGCCCTGAACCAAATCTTACCAAGTAAACCCTGTGATAATTTTGCCTTAGAGTTGCCATAGTATGAAACAACTTGAAGGAATACAAGAGCAACAATGACATTGTGCTAGCCCTGAGAGACAGAGCAGGGATGCAACTAGTGTACCACCCCACCCAGCTTGTTGCTCAGCAGTGTTCTTACCTAAGTTTCATGAGTGCTCTTTGGAGTTTGTGCTGGAAAGTTACAGAACAGTGGTTTTGGGGGACTTCAGCATAAATGCCAATGCTGTCCTGACAAGTTTGGCTCAGGACTGCGTGGCTACCATGACAACAATGGGGCTGTCCCAGTATATATTTTAACCAGTACATGAAATAGGACAAATGCTGGATCTGGTCTTCAGTGCTGGATGGGTGGAATATGATCTGGTTTTAGGGATTTTTAACAACCCTGTTATTATGGTCAGATCATTTCCTTGTGAAGTTTGGTTTGGTGATAGCAGATCCTCCCTGCAGGGGTGGGTAATCTTGCAGCAGACAGGCCTGATGATTAAATCAATGCCTTGGTCTCATTGTGGAATGGTGAGATGGAAAGATCCATCAATACAGTTTCTCCTGAGCACCCAGCCCAGTGCTGTGGAGCTCACAATTCACATTAGTTTATGGAAGATCTGCAGGCTATGAAACAGGCTGGACAGTGTAGGTGGTGTCGGTCACAGAGTGAATTGGAAATAAGCAGATTCTTTGTTGTATGTATTATGCAGCAGTGAGGCAAGTCAAAAAGTCATCTTATGCTACTAAGATTGCATCCTTAAATTCCCACTCAGCTTGATTATTCCAAGTGGTATGACACTGAAAGATCAGGAATAGAACTCATGGACACCTGCTGTGAAAAGTTTTGCCACATACAACAAAGAAAAAGTTGCTCACATTCTTTTAGAACTTGACACCACACATATCACAGGGTCTAGGGAGGTGTCCAGTTCACTGTCTGGTCAGATTTTCTGTGATTTTTTTCAGTTGTTGTGGCCTGATTACTTGGATAAGTTATTTGAGTCAGTCAGTCTCATCATGTGTAAACTTGATTCTTGGCATCTTGGCTGTTGCTATTTAGCAGAGTGGAATTAGGTGGGTTAAGGGGTGGTAAGCACTTCGCTCTGACAGGGCAAGTTCCTACTGCTTTGAAGGAGGCTGTAGTGTACCCTCTCTGGAAGAGGGCCTCTCTTGACCCAAAAGTATATGAGAACTGCCACCTTATTGCAAATATCCCTTTTTTTGAGTAAGTTGCTTGAGTTTGTGCTAGCTGAGCAACTTCAGGCATTCTTGGAGGAAACGGATCTGGACCCATTTCAGTCTGGTTTAAGGCCAGGGTATGGCATTGAAATGGCCTTTGTTCTTCTGATTGACAACCTACTTGGGGGGGAAAAGATGGGGAGTGCTACTCTACTGATCTTCCTGGATCTCCCAATTTGTTTTTGATCATGGTTTCTTAATGGATGGGTTTTGAGGGATGGGAGTAGGAGGCACTGTTTACAGTGATTCTGCTCCTATCTACAGGACCTTTTGCAGATAGTAACATGGGGGGGATTCCTGTTCACCCCCATGGTGATTAAGTGATGGAGTGCCACAAGGTTTCATCTTTCATGCTTGTCAACATCTGTATGATGCTCCTGGGTAAGGTCATCAGGGGCTTTGGCCTTGGGTGTTAGTATTCTGATGATACTCAGCTCTGGGAAGGTCAGTTCCACATCCTTCCAGAGTGTATTGCTCCACTGATGCAACATAGGAACACCCTTCTAGCAAGTTACTGCGTAATGTGATGTTTATTTTGTCCAGGAACCTAAACTGTTTATTTATTTTTAATAATCTTTATTGAAGATTTACCAAAAACAAATATATAAAAAAGACAGTTGTGACAAACGTTCTTGGATAACCAATGAAAAAAAACCCAAAACGAAACAAAATGGGTTTCACAGAAGTGCAATGAACAATGACAAAAGGGATAACAGAGTAATAATAACAAATAAAGGAAAAGAAAAGAGAAAGAGAAAAGAAAAAAGGAAAAAAAATAGAGAAGAAATAAATAGAGTTGGTGTGTATGTTTTGAGAGAATTGAAAACCTTGACTGAAAAAGAATTGGCTAAAACCAACTTCCACGTTTGAAGCCCCTTGTAAGCTGATTTCTGAATCACAAAAGTCCTGGGGCATATGTAATTTAGATCTGTTCTTTACCGTTATTGGTCAAACTTTGGTCCTTAATATGTAATAAAACAACACGACAACTTTAAATATCAAAACTGGCTACCGAAAGATCCTCCTATCTGTCTTCCCATAGAGGGATTAAGATTTCCCATTCGTCTTTAAAGAATTTAACAGATTTATTGGCCAGCATTAAAGTGAGTTTGTCCATCTCTGCTAAACCTAAACTGTTTAGAAGGTTTCTCACTGGCTAATGCAAGTTGAACCTCCCTTATCTGAAATCCTTGGGAGTGTGATGGTTGAAGCTCCTGGCGAAGCTGCTGATGACAAGCAACAGCTGTTTGTCCCTGTTGCTCAGGCTGGACATGAGTCCTGCAGCTCAAGAGCTCCGCCTTCTACCGTGGACCAAGCAGGCTCGGATGTTCCTCTGCCTGCTCCTTTAGAGGAACAGGGTTCCGACAATGATCCCGAAGAGGCTTTTGGGCCTGCTCCGATCAGCCCACAATCAAGGTGGAGGCTTAAGAGAGCTGAGCAAAGGGAAGCTTCCTTGATTAAGTTTAAGACGCGGTGACTGGCCACACCTGTGCCTTGGCTATATTACCTGCCTGCTTGGAAGCTTTCCTTTGCTTGTGGCTAACTTTCTACAAGCTCTCTCCTTGCTTCTAGCACCGGGCTCCTGATATCTTGGATTGAACTCTCGGCTCCTGACTCCTGGATTTTGGACTCTGGCTTCGGCTTTGCTTGTCGTACTGGCTTTGGTAAATGGACTTTCTCTGGTTAATTCCCTACTTGACACGTTCCGGCTGACTATGTTATCTCTCTCACTCCCTTCTCCAGGCTGGCTCTCTGCCCGAGTCCCAGACCTTGACAGTCACCAGAAGTGTTCCACATTTTGGATTTTGGAATACAGTACTTTTTTAGAATAGCCTTGCATCTTGTTCATTTGCTGCTTGTGTTATATATGAGACATGAGGCTGGAGAGAAACTGAGGATCTGTGAAATGGCAGAAATCTAAGTACAGTGGTTGGTGCAAATCCACACCCCCTGCCATTTCACAGATCCTCAGTCTCTCTTTTTGTCACCAGCCTCTTGCTTCTGCCTTCAGGGTGGTGGCTGTGACACTCCTGCTTGTCATCCCTCAGATCTTCAGTTGCTCTCTTTTTGCTGCCGGCCATCCTCTTCTGTCTTTGAGGCCGTGGCTACCAGGTTTGAATGAGCAGGAGTGCTGCAGCTGACCCCTCGAAGACAGAAGGAAGTGACTGGAGGCAAAAAGAGAGAGACTGAGGATGTGAGAGACAAACAAGAAGGAGCACTGCAACCACCACCTTGAAGGCAGAAGTGAGCAGCTGGCAGCACAAGGTTTCAGCTTTCAGAGGATTTTGGATTTTGGACTCAAACTATAGTGGTGAAAAATGAAAAACAGCTTGCATACTCCATAAAACTACCTATGCTCTCAAGGAGAGGGAGTGAAAATTATATTTATCAAGTTGCAAATTGTTTAACAGTATCATAAGCTCTTGAGCCCATGCTTTAGATAGGGAATTTTAAAACAAGAGTAAAAGAAATTTGTGCCCAGAGAATAATCTCCCTGTTTGATTCGTCTCTAGTGTTTAAACTGGAAGTAGGAAGAAACAGTAGAAGGACTAAATAAGGCAGATGTTTTGTACTACATTAAGTCATGCGGACTGTATCACTTATATTGATCCTGTCTTTGAGGTTGGGAGTTACCAGTGCATGGATTGGCACAGTTTATATGTGGCTAGCTGTTATCACATCTGAAGCATCTCTCAAATGTTTCAGATTTGGAGGAGTTGGCAGCATTCCCTCTAGGTGGCTGGGTGAAACACACCACTGATTTTTTTGACTCTTCCTGCATGCTGAACATAGCTTTAACACCCCCCTCCTCACACACGTATTGGTAGCTGATTTCCAAAACCTGATATGCCATTATTAGAGTGCAGATAAATGTCTTACATGCATTTAGATTTGTCTGTGGATCTGCAGCAATGATCCCTTCATTCATTCATTTTGTATCTTGCCTCTCTCCTACTATCTGAACCAGTGTGGCTCACTACACAAATTAAAACAAAATACAACTCAACAGCAGCCAAATTACTCACAGTTAAACTGTCCTGTTAAAAGCAACACCATTGCTTTTAACAGGATGAAAGCATTTAAAGTATAACAATGAGAACAAAGATAGAACATCTACTGTTAATATACTGTCAGCCATCAGTTTGTAGCCCAAACGCTGTCTAAAGAAAAAGGCTTGCCTGCCTGCAAAAGAAAGGAGAGTAGAGTCAGCCTCATGTACTGTGGCGATGAGTTCCACGGCCTGGGAGCAGCCAGCACCTCTCACATTTCCTCACCAAATGTGCCTCTGGTAGCGGTGAGGCTGGGGTGGGGCCTTGGTTTAAGGACAAAAACTGACTTGTGCGTGAAGTCTGAATGCTGTGTCTACTGAACTCTATATCTAGCTCTAATTTTGTTGCAAGATTCTGTGTTGTTAAGAGATGAATGTGTCAGAAAAGCATGTGGAGGGATGATCTGTGCCACAAAACTGTAGGAGCGCTTAACACACTCTGCTATTCTTTTTGTTCTTTAAACCTGGCTGTACCATTGCTTGTTACGTGATGGGAGCAAGCCTAAACTTAAAGACATAAGTCTTCTATTGTCAGATTTAATTTGGGCTTCATTTTTGTGGTATTTGACATACTTGTTAGAGCCTTTTCAACATTTTCAAGATTTCAGATAATTCCTTTTAGAAGCTTTCCAGCAAGATTCTATCTTTTTCAGCCTTATTACAACTTGGATTCAGAGTCATAGTCTGGAAAGTAGTGCCACTTGGGATTTCGAGCTGCAATAGAGAGAAATTCCTCAAAGAACTAATCCAGCATGGCTTATTTTCTTAAAAACATTTGACTGGAATATGTTTTTTGAAGGAAGCTGATTTTCTTTCTCTTGAGTTCTGTTTCGTATAGCTGTTTTCTCATAAAAACAAAGCGTTAAAGTCAGAGTTTCAGTTTTCAAGACAAGCTTTTTTTACATGCTGCTGGAGACAAGGGGTTCCTTGTAACAAGATGAAGGTATTCTTCAGCTGCAGAACTCGGATTCTGCAATTAAAACAATGTAGGAAAATCAATATTGTGCTGTGTATTTTCCTTGTTATAACATACTTAATTGTATTTTCCCTGTTGTACATAATATATTGTAAAAAACATTGTTTTGAGTTTTTGACAAAAACTGAGAAGTAACGTATTTAGTCAAGCCACAGCATGTTGTAACACGTTGTGACAATCTACCAGAGGTTAGAAAAGTTTGTAATAGATTTATGTATTTATGTATTTATTTATTTAAATATTTATATCCCACCTTTTGTGAAGAGATCTCTGGCAACATGCAATAAAACCAACCTAACACATTTAAAACGGTATAAATAATAGAAATAATTTTGAAAGGCTAGAAACACAAATTATACAATAAAAAATACTAAACAAGATTGCTACTAATATCAGTTAAGTATTCCTTCTAGCCTTATTTGTTTTCTGCTGTACAGCCCAGAGGACAGTTGTGTGTTGAAGTGATGCCAACTCAAAGGTGATTTAAGCCATTAACAGTACCTTAGATTAAAACACCTTTTTAGCTATTCATTTTAATATCAAACTTTGATAGGTAGACAAGCAATTAAAGATTTTTTTTTGTTACAGCAAAGTAACTAAGTTGGTCTTCGAGTTAAGAGCATATTTGAGATTGTCCCAAAAAAAAAAAAAAAAAGCAAACAGTGTAATCCTTGGTGTGCTGCTTGCACAAGCTCCTATAGGTGTGGAAAAAATCTCTTCCAGAGACAGCATCGTCATGAGGGAAACCAGGGGGATGGTCTCTGACACATCCAGTCTCAAGTGCTTTTATATCTAATTTTTTATTACACTTATACAAAGTGACGTCAAGGCACTGGTTACCCACTGAAGGAAGTATATAGAGGAGCCAAGGACATAATGCAGACATTTGCTCTGAGACTGTGAGTTTTGGGGAATAAAGTGTAAACTATGCGTACTGTTGCAGTTATCAGTGTCATCTGTATGTAACACTGTTATTTGTGCATTTATACATTCTTTATCTAGTGTCCAGAAGATAGCTGTATTACTCTCTTTCAGCAAAAACAACCACCAAAAAAAAAAGTGTTTTGCAGGCCTTAAAGACTAAGAGACCTTTTGTAGCATAAAAAGGCTTTCATGAAAGCATATGCTGCAACAAATCTGTTTATGTTTAATATACTGTAAGACATTTTGTTGTTTTTTCAAAAACTGTATTTGCTTAGGCATTCGTGAAGAGTGTAGAAAATCTACAACTACGTAAAGAGAAAAGACAAGAGGTGAAATCACAGGGCATGTTATGATTATTTACACATACACTGTCATTTGAATAAGAGTATCATTTTTATGGCTCTGTTGTGTGAGATACACTGGAGAGCTTCCTTGTTCTTTTTATTTTATTATGAATGTATCTATCACTTTATAAATAAATTTACTAAACAACTACAAACAAAAATCATGATCAGATATACATAAAAGTATTATACAGTATAAAGATAATAAAACAGAAATTTTCCATATATTACTATATACAAGTTTGACCAAGTGTCATACAGTATAAAAATTATAATACACAAAATTTTTCCATTTATTAATATATAAAAGTGTGACCAGTTTGTTTGGTTGAAAAAGTAGGTTATCTATATCCATGAAAACTCATGGATTTTTAATTAATAAAGCTTTACATTACAGGCTTTTTATTACCTCTTTCTAGCATCCTCAGTGAATATCTACAGAAAACACACACACGGACACACACAATTAAAAATGGGCAGTCAGACGTGCCGCCAAAGGACTCTCATGGGGATCTTGTGAAAAGCCTCCTTCCTAGAGCAGCCCACACAAACCTCAGTGTGTTCTTCTGGCTGTCAGGCTCAAAGAATTTAGCCTCCATCCAAATGGCTGGAATTAAAGGCATGTTGCCATTGTGCTTGAAAGTGCTTTTCAATATGTTACTGAATTTTCCAGGGTAATTTGGCCAGTGTGTTACTCCAGCTGGAAGTATCCTCATAAGTCAGCCCCATTTGTAAAACCAAAAGGGCAGAATTCAAAAAACACAGCTTGTTTGCATGGATTCATTAGCACTCTAAAGAAAGAAATAAGTAAAGCTATTGGTTTGACAAGATTAGATGGTGATGTAATAAGGAGCAGTGGTCTGTGCTAAGGGGACATAATCTTGTTAAGCAAAGGACATACTTGCCAGCAATGATCTGTTTGGTCATGCCCATCAGACTTAACTAAAACATAGCAATTTCAATTAATCTTTGCATGGGGAAGCTGAAATTGGAGCAGGGAATGTACAGTCTCTGCTTGGAAACCACTAAGGATGACCTGTTATATGTGGACAGAAATGGAACAATAACAATGTATGTTTGTTTAGTAAAATAGTCGTCTGATTATATATCAAGATATAGAAACACATGGCACCAGGGCTGTCAGATCCAAAGTGGAATTGTTTTGATATCTTGCCAGCTATTTCATGATTGCAGACGAAGGCTTGGTTTTGCAACAGCATGGTGGGGAACATATCCCACCCCAAGATGCAAAAAAGAAGACACCAGAAAAAGCATATTGAGACCATTCAAAGAAAGGAAATCAAAGATAACTTACTTGAACATGTTGCTTTGGGAAATTATATATAAATATAACAATCTTATTTAGTCTTCAAAAATATATGATGTGTTCAGTATCAAGGCAGCATCAGGACATCCAGTGTGATACAAATTCATGCTTTTGGAACACTTTGCAAGAACTTAAAATTGTTTTTCTAGTTATTTCTGTTTGGCTGAGTGGACAGAAATACACTGAGAATGTACTAGTAAGTTCACAGCCTTTGTTAATGTTGCCTTCAGCATCTGTAGATTCATAATTAAATGTGCGCTACAGTGGCTCATCAAACTGCTTTTGTTGACCTCAGGCAAATGAGTTCAGACTAGTCTGTGCATGTACCAAAAGAAATTTTATTACTAATAAATATGAAAAAGGAGCTGTGGTAGCTGGAGTGTTGGAAGGACAATCTATTGAGCCATCTGTGTATGAGGGTTTCATTCATCCTGTTCTCATACTCTGTTTGAACTCCAGCTGCATATGCTTCCTTTTTTTTCTCTTCCAGATATTCTTTTGGTGCTGAATATTCAAGAAACTGCATGTAACATCCTATCAGGATCTGGTTATATTCCTAAAGATTATTTGTAAATTAAAAGGGTTTGTAGGGACTTGGGGTTACCATTCTCTGAACTGAGATTCAACTACTTATGATTGATAGTAGTTCAACTTAATCGGGAGAGCTCTAATTTGTCCCATCGGAAAAAGAATCCTTTTTTGTTGTCCATCTGTGCTTTTAATATAGGAAGTTCGCATAGTGTTTTTACGTTGGCTGCAATTGCCTGTCATCTCAGTCTTTTCATTGTTTCTTAGTGGTTGTGAACTAAGATCCATTGTCTGTATTGCCCCAGTCACAATGCTAAAAGCAATTTGAGCAATGGAATGTCAAGTGAGTAATTCCAAGACACAATATTTATAAATTTGGAATAGGATTGCTATTAAGTATGTTGCAACAAAACCAAGAAGGAGTTTTGTGGAACCTTATAATCTAATAACTTTTATTAGGCATAAGCTTTTATAACATCCAGGCCATTTAATCAGACGCATTTCAGTTATATAAATAGCCATACTGTGCGAAAGGTACATTTACATGCTTTATTGAAGGAAACTTGTGTTGAATTTTATAAAAGTAAATGGTGGCTCATACAGCTATGTGATTGTTGGGATAGGTAAGCAAAGTACGGTAATGAACCAAACAGAAGTCACACATGAGGAGTAAGCAACTTTACTCTTTCACTGTACACTTTTAAAAAGGTAATCAACATAATTTGTTATTTAGAAGCAACACAGGGCTTGGATTCTATACAACCTGCTTATGTAAGTTACTTGTGCTTATATTATGACTTACTTCTTTTCACATTTGCTCTGCCCACCCCTCCAGATTTTGTCTGATGGTTGAGAAGGGAGATGAATGATTAGGAACAGCTATACCAGACAGAAGCAGCCCTCAGCAAACCAGTAATTAACCTTTTTTAAAGGGACTCTTAAACGCAAGCTGGCCAGTTTAATGGAGCGTTATTCCTTCTCAGTGTGTAGATGCAACCATGAATCATGCAAGTTGTAGAAGGGAATAGTCAGTGTGGTGCAAATAATTTGCAGAATGGAAGTGGTATATGAGGATGAAATTAAAACCTATCATCACCGTTGCCATCCGGACTCTTTCTGACTTTTGCTTACCATAGACACTCATTCGTTTAACAACATCCTTTGAGGTTTGCTGTAGAACTCTTAATACGTTCTTCCTTTCTGCTCAGATTTGGATTTCCTGGTGCCTTTTGTAGGCTCTGTCTTCATGTATTTGGAATTTCAGAGGAGTTATATTCTTGTCTACAGTAGCTTCTTAAATTCACAGATGGTTGATAGGAAACAACTCTATTAACCCAGTAGCTATGTTAAAACATATTCCAGTACTTATCATTGCCTGCATTGTTGCTTTTTTCCCAGGATGCAATTCCTTGTTGGTAATGTGTGTAATAATGTGCAACAATCCAAGGGTTGCTTTTGATAGGGAAAATGCATTTTGGGAGGGTGTTTTTTTAATCATACTACAGTAGTAGTAATTATTTATCTCTCTATTTGCCACTTTTCTGCTGGAGTTCCATATCCAACTGATCTCCTCCCTCCCCATTTTGATTTCAGGTATATGTTGGCTTCCAACCTTCAATTGGTTAACATATTTTTTGCATGTTGCTGCAAAATTGGCTTATATGGGTTTAGAATGCTCAGCCAAGAATGCTAAACCAAGATGCAGCTTTAGAATACTTATGATACCAAAACGTCTATTACCATGCCTTTGTCATTATCTTATGATTGTCAATTTTCTGTAAGCCCTTTCTTGGCAATGTCTTTGTAGATGTTGCAGTTTGAGTTCATTACTGCGTAGCGGATGCATGATTTGACTAACCTAATCAATTGGACCAGCATGTTAGAAGGTAGGGTAAGAAGGTGATAAAGCTGTAGCTGTGCATTTTAAATGAATTCTATCCTGGTTTATAGAGAAGTAAAATGAGTGTACTTGCATGCTTCAGAATCATGGCTGGCCAACTGTTATTACAACTGAATATCACAGTTACTGTCTTGGCAATAGGCCATTTAAGATACAGCCAGGAAATTCTAACGGATACCGCATACTTCTCCTACTAACACATTGATTGCTGCTATTCACCTTCTTTTTAAACTATATTTAGATGCTATTAAGAAGACAAACAGTATTTCAGAAGTTATCGTTCACATTCTCTGCTGTTTGAAATGCAGAAACTGCCATACTAGAGTTTAGACTTACAGTTACATTAGAACAACTGAACTACAATGTTTATTAAACAAATATTCCACATGACTTCATGTAGAGAAATGGAATGCATTATTCTACCAGCATGGCACTTCAACATGAATATTTTACTTACTTGTACACTTGATTATTTTAAAACTTGTATTGAATCTAGAGGTAGTAAAAATGAGTGGAAGAGGTGCACAGACACTGAAATCTGATAGACTGGCCCAGCCTTATGGAGGAGTTGATGTTTTGAATCTGTAAGAAGTGACAGTGCTTGGAACACCTCTTCCTCTTCTGATGGCATGATCAATCCAAAGAAACAGTTCAACAGCTTTGGCAGCTTTTTGCTGCCTGAATGTGAAATTTAGACTGTATATAAGCCACAACTTTGCATGTCAATGGCTTAATGATTAATGTCTAAATCAATTTTAGTTTCAAGGCAGAAGGAAGTCCCAGAAGATAGAAGTAGACTGTTGTGCAGGGGCTCATATACTGATCTGAAGGGGAATTTTGTTTTGAACTGTGCCACTTGTGCTGTTCAGTCTTACTAATCTCTGGGCCTGCAATTTGAATTGTTAGGGAGCAGTACAACAAGTCCCTGTGTAATTGATGTTGGATTTGCCAAATTGGCAAACATACAAAAGTTGCTTAGAATAGTCCTTAGAATGAGTCACTTAGTGTGTGTTCCTTACATTATTTTACTTTGCTGATGACTTTTACTTTAAAATATCCATGATGTGTCTTATCAGTCATACTTCAGTAGTGGAAGCAGTGAGTTTCAGTAGAGAGGGAAATTTGTCTGTGTTGGGCTTTAGCACATTCAGCTTGTATTGATGAAAGAATTCTAGTCAGAAGTGATAGAGTCGCTTCTCTGGGGAGTGCCAGTTCTGTTGAGCTCAGAACACAGCATGACTGGCATGCAAAAAAACTGCTGTTCATCCCAACCCCACTGTTTTTTTTTGTTTTGTTTTTTGTTTTGCTTTCCCCCACTTCTGATATAAATTTTATTCATATTTGAAAGTAAAGCTGTATGCCACAGCAAAAGTTGTCAGAAATCGAGTAAAATAATCTAAGAAATTTACCTAAGCCTTCCAGACTGCATTTTTATTTGTGCTCTTGTGTCCTGCAACATAAACACTGGCAAACTGTGTTTAGGTTGGTTTGTTTATGGAACATACTGAAGGAGCTAATAGTTTGAAAATGTTTTTCCAGTCTTGTGCCTTGTGCCTTTTATGTGTCAGACTATAAATCTCTTTTTTTGTTTATAGAATAAACATGTTTGATGTCCCTTTATTCACTGTAATTTTGTAAAGTCAATCTTTTTCTTTTATGCTTGGATATCCAGTTAGCTTTTTGTCTCAAGTTTAATACCATCTACAGAATGGTTTTTCCTCCCCACCCCTCTCCTCATTTCAAAATCCACACTGTGCTTAGTCTAATCGCTGCATGTGGCTTTAGAAATTAATTGATAGCCCCAGGAAACATAAAATTTGGCCCTTTGTGAAATCAAGCAGTCTTCTGATTTTGGGGCTGTTCGCCAGATTCCTATAGTACCCCAAAGTTACAGTGACTTGCTTGAACAGCTAGTGTTTTAAAGAGTGCTCAAATTTATTAAAAAAAAAAACAGAGAGAAACAAATATGAACAGGAACAACTGTAATCAGAGAGAGTTGCCGGAGAATGAAACTACACAAGAAACTTGTAATGAAAACAAAATTTATCATTGTTTGATATGTTTAATGACAAGTCTTGTGGACTTAGCTACCTGAAAAATAGCCAAATCCTTTCCAAACTATGTAAGTATTTGTAGAGTTTTGGCTCATAAAAGACTGGAAGCAGTTTAAGTCCTTTTTTAAAACGAAAGAAAGACAGAAGGCCTATTATTCAGTGATGCCATATGCTTGGGAATGTCATTGCCTTAGTTATGACATTTTAGTTTGTCCTGTGACTTAAAAATGTAACTGGAGGATTCTTGTAACCAGCATAAGTAAAAATCTTACTGTGTAAAAGCTGAATTTAAGTCTTCCACTGGGTCCAGTGGGTTCATATTGTATGTAACTATACCTGCTACAAGTTTGAGCTCAATTTTTTATGAGCTTGAACAAAATAGATATTCTGGGTAAGGACATGCTTGGTAAATAGAGGGTTGTTGTGGCAAGGAAACAAGCAACTGTGACATTTGGACAAGACGTGGGCTGTTCAGGAAAAAAAAGAAAAAGAAAACCTTACAATAATATCCTTTGCAGAGCAACTTCACATAAAAAATCTGCGTGAGGGCAAACTCCAGGCTTAATACAACAAAACACCAAATCCTGCTATAACTATTTTGTACACACACCATAGGCCACAGCACAAGAAACATCTATATTCAAAGTTACTTGTCTAATACTATAAAAAATGTGTGTGACGGCAGTTCAATTAGCATGCTTGGTTTTGCATCAGCTGTTTAAATTTTTGCAGCATTTGAAATCCTTTCAGTACTGTGTGAGGAACCAAAGAATGGGTTAAATGAAGGATAGCAGAGGTGAAGGAGAATGAAACACGATTAGAGACTTCAAGGAAAGGCAGTCTGGGAACAGAAGGCATGCTCTTCAATCACTGCCACAGGTTTTTCAGACTTGCTGCCACAAAGTTGAAATTAGATATTTAAGGTGAGGATATCAAAACTGAAAACTGTATATGATCTTTTGTACCTGTTTTCAATATTAGTACTTCATATAAAATTGGTTTGAAATCCAGTTTACTTAACATTCTTCACTATTTGTTTGCTACAATTACATTCTGATCTTTCTCTAAGACTCTCAAGAGCATATATATAGAGTCTCTTCCATTTTAGCTTCTTAGCAGACTATGAGTTACATTAGGATAAGAAATGATGGCTGGCCTGAGGTCGGTCAGTGAACTTCATGGCTTAGCAAGCGATTTGAACCCAGGTCTCATCAATCCTGATGCAACACTGTAACAACAGGAAAGCTATTTTTCAACTATAGTGACTTATTCTATCCTTAGTAGTAATTCAGGGAGTATTTACCCATATATACCATTTTCTATATCCTGTCACTTCTTTGGCATGCCAAATGCCTTTTTCATCTTTTAAGAAGCCTAAACTAGCAACTGTGATAGTTCTGTGTTTCTTTTTCCTTGGGAAACATAGAACTCTGTGCTTGCTTGCTCGCTTATGTATGTATGTATGTATTTAAAGCATTCATCTGTTGCTTCTCAGGCTGCCAGGGCACCCAAAGTGGTATACAACATATAAAAACATTTAAAACTTTATGCAGACAGATAAAAATATTTAAAACATAATAAAAAGAACTTACTGAAAACAGTTTAAAAACTACAGATGGTTAACACAGCCAGAGCAGCCAACCCTGGTTTTAAGGATTGAAGTCCACGCTAAATAATTAAGTCTTAGCTGCTTACTAGAAGCTCAGAAGGGATGGAGCCAGCCTGATTTCGCTTAGAATTCCACAGCTGGGATGCTGCAGTAGAAAGTTCTGTCACATGTACCTACAAACTTAGCCATGCAGGTTTGTGGGAAATACAACTGGGCCTCCACCAAGGATCTCAAATTTTGGGCAGGCTTATATAGGAGGAGGTGGTCTTTCAGATATCCTGGCCCCAAGGTGCTTAGGGCTTTTAGGTCAAAACTGGCACCTTGAGTTGAGCTCAGAAGCAAATTGGAAATGAGTGCAGTCAATGACAGATAATATATGGCTTGTAAAATGAGTACCCAGCAGCAGTCTGCACGCTGTTTTGCACTAAATGTAGCTTCTAAGTATTTTTGAAAGGTAGTCCTATGTAGAGCACATTACAGTAGTCTAACTAGAGGAAATTGAGGTGTGAGCCACTATGGCTAGATTTTCCCTTCCTGGGAAAGAGTGTAGCCTGATGCATCAACTGTAGGTGGGCAAAAAACCCTCATGGCTATAGTAACCTGCCTTCCAAGAACAATGCTGAGTCTAAGAGCACCCCCATCCAGAATAAGTTGTGACCCCAACCCCAGGATAGCATTCTTACTTACAAAAAAACCCCTTCCATCTTGTCTGGATTGAGCCCCAAATTTTTCAGTCATCTTTGAACATTCATTGTATCCAAACAACAATTCAGGACTTGCACAGCCTCCTTAGCATGAGTTGCAAAAATGATGGAGCTGAATATCATCAGCATCCTGATGACCCATGACCATAAAACTCTGGATGATCTTCCAGCTTCATGTAGATATTAAAAAGCATGGGGGATGGTATTAAGCTTTGTGGGACCCCACAGGGGAATGGCTATGGGGATGAACTGCACCACTGTTTGGAAATTTTCGGCGAGAATGGACCTAAGTCATTGCAGAATAATGTCCTCAAGTCTCATATCCACCAAATTGCTCAGAAGGATGCTGGACTGAAAGTACTGAGTGCTGCTTAAAGATCCAACAGAACCAACAGTTCTTGGAGTAGGTCATCCACTTTGGTTGCTTCAGTGAATGACCTAATCAGAATACTGGACAGATGGAGTCTTGGTTCTGTTGAACCTCACAGTGGCTTTCAGTACCATCTATCCTGGTATCCCTCTGGGCCAACTGTCTGGGTTGTGACTGGGAACGCTGTTTTATAGTGGTTCCTGTCCTTCTTGGAGGAGCAAACTCAGACAGTTGTGCTGGGAGATTCCTGTTTGATTGCTTTGGCCATTAGCCTCTGGGGTTTCTTGGGGCTTTGTTCTGTTCTGCATGCTATTTGACATGAACATGAAGCTGCTGGAAGAGGTTGTTGTGAGTTTTGGAGTCCAGTGCCATCAGTATGCAGATGACATTCAACTCTATTACTCCATTTCACCTCAGTCCAAGGAAGTTTTTTCAGTTCAAAACTGATACTGTCATTAGTAATGGACTGGATGAGAGTGCACAAATGGAAGCTTAATCTAGACATGACAAAGATGTTCCTAGTCAGCCAGAAGACAGATCAGGGAGCAGGGATTCAGTCTGTGTTGGATGGGGTGACAATTCTCTTAAATCTCAGGTTCCTGGTTTGGGTATGTTCCTGGACTCAGACTGACACCTTATACCTAGATTTTGGCAGTGTCTAGGAGTGCGTTTGCAGACCTGTAACTTGTGTGCTAGCTGTGCTTGTTCATGGAAATGTCAGATCTGGCTGTGGTGGCACATGTCTGACTACATGCTGTTTGGTTAACTAGAACACAGTTTATGTGGGGCTGGCTTTGGAAACTGTCTGGAAACTTCAGACTACCGACCAGGACTGGTTACAGGGAACATACAATTTTCTTGTTGAAACAGCTTCAAGATTCTTTCTGGGCAGAATTCAAAGGGCTGATTATGACCTATAAGGCCCTATAAAGCTTGGATCCAGACTACGTGAAATACTGCCGCTCCCTATTTGAGTCTGCCTGAGCTTCAAGATCTTTTGGGAGAGGGCTCTCTCTCAGTTCAGCCATGTCACGGGTATATTTGGTGAAGTCATGGAAGAGAGCCTTCTTGGTGGTTGCTCCCAGGCTGTGAAATTCCTTTCTATAGTGGAGGTTCAGTTGGTGTGTCTCTGCTTTGTGTCCACCAGCAGGTAAAGATATACATATATGTTTATTTATTTAGACAACCCTTGATCCCCAGAAGGGTCTTTTAATGGTATATGCTGTACTTTTACTTTCTTCACTATGTTTTAAATGTGATTTTACCTTAAATTAGTGGTTTTAACAGCTTTGCTTCTTTAATGGTTTTAAATTTTATTATTACTAATCTCTTTAGCTGTAGTTTGTTTTAAACGATAAGTCACCTTGAGCCCCGTTGTGAGAGAATGGCAGGATATGAACTAAATAAATAAATAAACAGTAATCCCCTAGTGCCACCTTTTGAGTATGTTGAGCCAAGAAGGAAGGGGCTGGAGCTATTGCAAAACAGTGCCCTCAGATCCCAAGTCAAGCAAACTGCCTAGAATGACAGCATGATATTGAATGCCACTTATATGTCCAGCAGGACCAACAGTTCCTTCCGTAGACATCCACCAAGGTGACCAAATCTGTTGTTTTTCCTTTGAATTTTAGAAGAGCCAATAACCTTTCAAAGACAAGAGATAGAAAGTTCAATCATTCATCTATGAAATTATCCAGTATCAGAGAAACCTCTGAAATTCAGCATTTTCTTTAGTTCTCTAGTTAATTATTTACTGGCCTCCCTGTCATCTCCCAAATGGCATTGTTTACTATAAAGTCTTGCCTCTTGTTTCTGCTAGAGATAGCAGTAGAGCCTTGTGCTTGCCATCCATGTTATTGTGCAGAGGCACTGTGCACTGTAATACTATCTCTGACAGTTAAAATAGTTTGCAGCTGTGCTGAGACTTGGATGGTTTAACTAATTACAAAAGCAGCTTGTCCAGCACAGAAACCTTATTTATAAAATTCAGTTGTGTCTCTTATAATCTCATTCAAATTTCAACTGATCAGCAGGGACTGATGCCAAATCACCTAAGCACTTTCTGAGATTTTATGTGTGTGATTTTTCTGAATAATACTTAACCAACTGGCCTACGAAGCAGGCAACCGTCAGTGCAGCTTTACATCCTTTCTTGCACTGTAAAGAAAAACAGTCAGTAGGATGGAAAACTCCTCAGAAAGCAATTCCAGATTACAGTACAAAGGCCACAAAATTTCAGCATTAAGTTTACAGAATCTTTCCTTGGTCATAATCTCCTGGATGTTACAAAAGAATTCTGAGCTCATCTGTGTCCTTGAAGTAAGAATATTGTTTGCTGTGCATGAAGAGATATTATTTAGCAGCTGTTCATCTTTCAGAAGTTCAGGAGAGGGTCACAGCAGGAGAAGGACGTTACAGTGCTAATCTCTAGCCAGTCTAGCCCTTTGGAAAGGAATTCTAAGAGCTTTCACTGCTTCACTCATACTCTGCTTTGCTACCGTTTCATTCAGTGCTGAGCCTGAAGTGGTACAGATCACTTTCTAAATAAGTTCTAAGTGTGTCTTTTCTACTCTGGCTAAGCCAGAACCTGCTTAGATTGTTTGGAGCTGGCAAGGAAAATTAACACTTCCAGGACCTGTGTAATAGTTATATTTGGTATGTAGGAGAGTGTCAGGTGTATTATACACAAAAATCCTTATGGGAATCTAGATGGGTAAACAGACTGAATACTAGTGGGAAGATGAGAACCGGTGACAGTAAACAAAAATATGGTCAATTGGATTGGGAATCAGGGTCAAGAATTATGTGAGCAATTCACTCAAGGCAGCAAGCAGCATAAAACTGAAGCTAAGGTTAGGAATAGCAAAGGTCAACGCAATTACCTGTATATACCTTTGGTTTCTGGTGAAGCTTTGCTGATTTTCTTTGTTATCTCTTCTAGGAAAGATAATGAGAAGGGTAGGAAAAGAAAGAAGGGGAGACATTCTACAGTTTTGTTTTAGAGCTATCACTCTTTGGTTCTGTCACCATATTTGCTTCTCTGTAAAGAAATGTTGTTACAGTCAGCCCTCCACATTTGCAGGTTTCACTTTTGCAGATTTGATTATTCACGGATTATTTGCTGTCACCTCTGCTACTTCCCTATGCCATTTTTAATAGGGACTGCAAGTCTCATGAGACTGAGAAACTGCAAACGAGGTTTGTAAGTCCCTATTAAAAATGATGTGGGGGCAGCAGTGGAGGTGACAGTAAACCCCACCAGCCACCCACTTCTGTCTTGTGAAGGAACCCTGATGCCTCAGAGGAATCCACAGTGGGCTGAATACGGTGATCATACTTCTTTGTGTGTGTGTTAAATATGATTTGGGAGGGCCTAGAGTTATTCACAGTTTTTTTACTTTCACGGGGGTCCTGTGCCCCTAACCCTAGCGAATGTGGAGGGATAACCGCATTTAGAAGTTAGGTTTTTCTTTATATGCCCCCTTGCTTATTATATGGCAAGAACTTCTTGCCGGAACAGTTTGTTCAGAGCAAATCCCATTTACTCTTAACTTTAATGATAACTATTTTGGTTCATCTTCTAGTAGCAAATCTCAAGAATGAAAGGTGGTGGAGGCTAGGGTAGAAAGCAGGAACAAGCAGCTCCTCCAGAAAAAACCAATCCTTCTGTTCAGGCTGGGAGAGAAGAAAGTACCCCTCCTTTCCCTCCACCCAAGGAACAGAAACCAAGGGAGTTTTGCAGGCTCTGCTGAGCAGGAGCCAACCAACTGTAGGAGCGGGGGGGGGGGAACTGAGAAAATACCCTGTGCCACAGCATAGGCAATTCCTTACTCCCACCTGTCCCACAGGTGGTTGGCTCCAGGAAGAAGACCCAGCTGGGAGGGGTGAATGGGAGGAAGGAGGGAGGGGCTGCAGCAAGGTGGGCTCTTCCTCTCTTAAAGGAGCTGCTGATGTTTTCCCACTTTCTTTCTTTTTCTTAAACCCAGAGAACTTTATTCCCCATAAATCAGTAGTCTGCACAAGGATTAAACACAAGAGGTAAGATTGTACAAAGTAGAAGCCGCACTCTAAGTCAATTGTTTGCAGTAGTTTTGAAAGTGCCGTATTTATTGGTGTATAAGATGCATCCCATTTTCAGAAGGCATTTTGGGGGGGAGTGTGTCTTATATGCGAGCAAATATGGTAATTAATGAGAACGTAGTGGTTTGATGTTCAGATATCATCATCATCATCATCATCATCATTGTTTTGTGTGGAATCATTCCAATAAAATATTGTACGACTGTGTACATTTACTTATTTCTCCCTTCTCTCCAAATTTGGAGACCCTTGATGACCAGCTTTAAATAAATATTAGGGTTTTAAATCTTAAGTTAAATTTTGGGGATCTGCAGCAACACAATATATGTAAAGGGGTCCTCATGGTAAAGAAAAGGTTAAGAATTGCCATCTTAGAGAAATGACAGTTCAGAGAAGTATGACTGTTTGATGTGGAACTAGTTGTGGTTTTGCAGTGTGCCAGGTATTTTGTAAGGTTATTCATGACTCTCTTAGGTCTGCATTTTATAGATTTGACCATGGATTTGAGTGGGTTGTTGTCATGAGCACCTGTACATGTTCATGCAGTTGGATAGACAATCCTTCTTTCCAGTGCTGCATTTTTATGACGGGGACCATAGAACTTTGATCTGAGATTAGGCAGCCTATTAGGCTCATGAACTAAGGTACGATAACAGTCTCGAGGAACCCAAGCTAGGTTCTATTTTTTCACCATACAAGATCTCTTTTGCAGGCTCAGTGCTGACTAGAGCTTCACTTATCAATAGATACCTAGACATCAGTTTTGGAATATAAAGGGGCCACAACTTTGTTAATGATAGCTGAAGAAGCTTGGCTCCAGCATGGGTCCATTAGGCAACCCACCTGCCAGCTAATAAAACCAGTTTCCCAGGATATCTGGAACATAGATGGGAGCCATAGATGGGAACCAGTTGTATGTTTCCCCTGTCACCTGGGAGCAGAGTGGGTCACCTGCCCCTGAACTGGGCATGATTCTATAAGCTCTTACTCACAAGATCCACTAAGGGAATCTCTACATGAATATGGCAGGTACATCTGCCCTGTCTTCTGCCAAATGCGCCTGGGCATCATTGCTAAAACCACCCCAGAATGGGACAAAACTTACAAACACATTTAAAAAATGACAAAAAATATTATTACTGTCCAAACACAACAACCGAGAGAGAAGTGGAACAAAGCCAGAACTGAATTGGCCCTGTGAGTGTTGAGGGTTGGTTTAAATACCCTGGAACAAACAGGAGGGACATCTTCATTCTGGCTTTCTCCAGACCTGCTCACCCTCCCTCTAGATGCTCCTGCTGTTTTCTTGAGCTTGTAAAACAGAGCAGAGGCTCTCGGCAAGGAAAGGGCTGAGTGGTCTAGGAAAAATGGTGCTTGTTTCTGATGCCTTCCATGGTGCACAAAACTCCCTCCTTAGTAAGTCAAGGAATGCCATTGCTTGTGATTCTGTTGTACCAGTTCAGTTGTTGTGGTTTGGAACCTACAGTGGATGAGGAGGAAGTTTGTATGTACTGGAATCTATAGAATTTAGTACTGGGATAATGAGGAGTAAACCAAAATGAAGTGCAGCAGAAAGTATTGGTACATATCTTATACAGAGGCACATAGAAAGAAGGTAAGGCACATCCAAAAATTTAAGAAGCTTGGTATTTCATAGACATCCTCTTGTATATGCCAAATGATTAGACAACTGTATATAGGTAGAACCTAGATGGTCATTTTCTAGACTCTTGAAACCTCAGGTAGTTGAGTACAGAAGAAGACTAGAAGGAGGCTGAAGAAAACTGGGGTACTGCTCCAGATACTAGAAGTATAGCCTCTAGAATGACTTGAAACAGCACCTCTTTCTTCACCAGCTGCTGTGAGGGGACTCGTGATGGAATCCTGTTGGGTTCATTTCCAAGTAAGCACACATTATTATGTTGTCATCTTTCATGTGTTGGTCCACACACACGAAGAAGATGATAGAATGGACTCTTCTACTGCAGTTGTAGGAATGCACAGAAAACGTTGATTTAAAAAAAAAAAGTCCTGTGAGGAAGAAATGTTCTGGTCCATAGCTTTTCTTTCCTTTTTTTATTTTCCAAGAAAACATAGTAGGAACATATAATTCTCCACCTGCAGCTTGAAGTGGCACCACCCTCTGTCTTAGGGAAGTCACTCCTCATTCTGTTTTATGTCTATGCATTCTTCTGGCTCTTTGTTCACAGTTCCATATATATTACTTGTATTTTTTTGATATTTTATCAATGGTTAGGAAAAAAAAACACCTGCTAATTTTTGTTTGTTATTAATGCTGTTACTAACTTTTAAAAAAATCCTTGTAGCCCAAAGTACTACTGTTATATTTGGTAGTACATCTGGGACCAACACATACTGGGCCAATATAAAAGACAGCATTCTGGAATACTATCCCTGGACAAAGAAATAGCTTTGTGAAATTTTCTTGTGATCCAAGCTGAAAAGTATGTTGCAATAAATGTCTCTTAGAGGTATTGTAAAATGAGCTGTATGTTTTCTATATTAGTCTTGTTTGTGTCCAGCAGGAAATAACCATGATTTTAGATACAGATTTCTGTGGGAGTACAGCATTTCAAAAATTCTGCTCTGGATCAGTTCCCAGGCTTTTTAAAGGCATCAGCTTATAGATATGCCTTGGGGCTACTAGAGCTTGTGTTTTATAGCAGCATATATTAGAAATAAGGATTGGTAGTTGCTGAATCTGGCTGAATTTATCTTTGTTCTTCTCATGGCTTAAGCTATTTATGCAAATCTGGTCTTTCAAAAGAGAGGGTGATGATAAATGTATGATACTATCTCTACTTTACCAGATAACATCCTTCTCTGTCCCAAAGATTGTTGTAAAACAATAGGTTAAAACAGTAGGGCAGGTGTGTTTGTTAGCTTAGTCTGAGTATACGTTGTACAGAGAAAGCAAGAAAAAAATTGTGTGTGCATGCATACACAATACATATGCAAATATATTGGTAGAAGTCAAATCTAGTAGAATTAAAATGGATCCTTTTGAATCTGCATAATCTTCAGATGGAATCCCACCTGCCAACTATCATCTAAACATAGATCACACCTGTCTCTGTGGGACTAAACTAGAAGTGGGAGTTGTATGGCCCTCCAGATACTGGACTACAGCTGCTAACATTTGTCACCATTGGCTTTGACTGCTGGGAATTGCAGTTGGACAACATCTGGATGGTCGCATGACTTCTACCTCTAGACTAAACCATAAAAATCCTACATCCAAACTTTATAGCACTGCCATGCCAAAAAAACATGCATTCATTGTATAGATCCTTATTAATCTCATGGTGTTTCCAAGGCATTCCTCTAAACCACCATCAAATTGCATTTTTTTTGTCTGTGTCCATAGCTGTGCTCTGTGATATGATGATGAATTTACTGGCATCCTTTAAAGAATTTATTTATTGATCTTACTCCCAATGCCCTAGCAGCTATTTTGAACTGTCCCGCACCCCTGTAACAGCCAATATGTTGGTATTTACAGCCCCATTTCAAATTTCCAGATATAACCCTTGCACTAAGCAGTCACAGGTACAGAAAATATACACTTCGTCATGTGATAATCTTTTGCAAAATAAACTGAAACAGTTGAGTCTGGCTGACCAGTGATGCTATAACCAAGTGGTTTCAGTTTGAGACAGTGGTCCTTAAGACCCTTATGTTTCCAGTGTGCAGAAAACTAATTTCTTCTTATTGGGTGCAGCATGTCTGTTGCTTTTTCCAGTGAGTTATCTCTTAGTGCAGTTTACTCAACTAATGTTAAAGCAGCTTTCCAGAGCCGGATAAAGCACAGTGTATTGATGGTGATAGTTACTGCTGCTGCTGTGTGCCTTCAGTAATTTCCAATTTATCTAAGGTAAACCTATCATGTGATTTTTTTTTGCAAGATTTATTGAGACGGTGTAAACCATTGCCTTCCTATGATGCTGAGACAATGTGACTTGGCCACCATCACCCGATGAATGTGAGTGGCCTAGTGGGGATTCAAATCCTGGTCTCATAGAGACCTAGGCGATTTGCACACTATGGGGCTAAGCTGCTTTTGGGTCAGGATGGCAACGGGTAGCAGGTTGTGCTTCTGCAAGATGTCATTGCAAGCCCACTGCCATCCCATCTCCAAGCGTTGTATTGGTGCATTTTTCGCAAAATGGAAAAAAACCGTTTTGCACTTACCATTGCTCAGCACTCCTGTCTTTCCCGGCCGTGTGGAAACCACAGAAGCGCAATGGTAGCTCTTTCTTCCATACCTCAGCATGGGAAGGTGCTGGCTGCACTGCGGAAAGAAGAGGTGGCACCATCATGCTTCCTTCTGCAGAGAGCCAGTGAGGTGTGGAGGGGAGCATTGTTGATGTCCTCCTTTCTAGACCCAGGATTGCAGTGTGAGGACTTGGAAGTGTGTTGTTTTGCAGAAATGGTTTTAGCCTAACACTTAAACCACTAAACCATGCTGGCTCTCCTGTACTGATTATGCAAAGATACATAGTTACATAGGAACAATGTTTTCTATTGGCTTACATAACAGGATCAGGGTCACAGTTTCCCTATATACCCTTTCTCATTATGTGCACCTGAACAGATGCATAACCTAAAATATTCTTATATATTATGGTTACATCAGCTGGGCATTAATGCTAGGGTCTTTTTGTAGTTTCTGAGCAGGTATACTTCCCCAGAACTTACTGTACCTTCATTATACAGTTTCTAATTGAACTTAGGAATTGTGTGTCAGAGGATTTGCCAGAGAGAGAACAGGAAGTCTTTAAGCAGTTGACACTGTTTGTTCCATATTTTGCAAAGCAGGAAGGTGCATGTCTTACTAAATAGACACTAGTGTGCTTTCACAGTGATCACAAAGTCGGAAGACATTTTAGGAAACTGGCTGCAGTTATATTTACTATCATTTCTCTATAATTTTCCTGACAGTGTGCATGATAAATTTGGGCATATATAATTGCTTGCTTTTAAAGTTTCAAATTATACCTCTTCCCAACTTTGGCAGAAAACCCAGACAGAAAGTATCATGGTGGTGTAAACAGAATTTGTTTTCCTCCAAAAACTAGGCAAGGCAGCTGGTAACACTGCATGGTTGATACCAAGTGTTCAAACAGGGCAAGCGCTTGTTGGCGTGATTGTATGTCTAAGTTTGTCTCATCATTCCTATACCTGCTGTAATCTAACATAGGGAAGCCATATTACTGTATTTGGGCAGCCAAAACAGGGCTGTTCCACATGGCATTCAATGTTTGAAAGTGATGTTTCAGCTGTTTCAAAACTGGATTCTAGGATTGTTTTTAGACTGCTTATAGGAGTTTTTAAAAAATATTATAATGTGGGGTTTTTTTTGCCCTTGTATTGTTTTAATTGGTTTTTATTTATGTATCATCTTGGAAGCCCTTGTGGTTTGGGAGGCAATACAGAAATACTTTAAATAAATAATATTGCATGGTGCCAAGACTTGGCTATAGGACCCAAAATGCAAGGAGGTACAACTTACAGGGACCTGTGAGATGGTGTGTGATTGTACAATACCATATTCAGGATAGTTTGGGTCTCTTAGGTGTGATGGTTCTGTCTGATATTTTATAGCTAACTAGAAGTGACAGTGTCCACACCTGCATTGAACATGATGCACTGCGGGCTACAGCAGATGAAAGAGGGGACTTGCTTATTCCTTCTTTAATGTTGATGAAGGACTTGTTATTACTAGTATTTTGTCCACTTTGAAGTGTTATTACTGTCTTTCCTCAGAGTTTCAGCCATGTTCCTTGTGAACTTTGTCACTAATAAGCCATTATACTAATACTGTTCTGCCCTTCCACATTCAATATTTAAGTTGATACGTGTACCAGTAGTTTGATTCTTTTGTGTTTTTAAAGACAGCTCATGTACAAAACCAATTATCTGCAGCAAAAATTAGCAGCCTCCGTTTGCTTGGGTGTATATTTATACACCGATCCAAATGTCTTTATGCAACATTTGTAATCTCCAAAATAGCAATGTCTAGATTTGGGTTCATTTTAAATATTTTTTGCTTCGTTTCCTTCTTTTTCTTTCCCTATATCTGCTTTTCTTTGGACATGAACTGGCTAGGTAGTTTAGATGTCTAATTCAGGAGGTCACATTTGAATATTAAGCCACCCACAGCTTTTTTGAATTTGTTTGACTACAGCTTGTTGCAGAAGTTTCTGAATTTAGGTTTGTTGTGAAAACACAAAAGCATCCTGCCTTTCTTCAGAAGAAGATTGGCTAGAAGGCACCTGATGTGTTATTTACCCCTGAATAGCACCACCACTGTCTCCAGACATTCCCTATTATTAAACTGGAAGACTTTCAGAGCATACAGGAAATCATAGGAGTGGAGAAACAGTGTTTATCTGGTGGTCAGTGCTAGGCTGGATCTGAAATTCTGTCTTCTCATACCTCTACTTGGAACGTAGTGGATGAGGTTAGAACCTGTGGCTCATCCAGAACTCATCAACTTCAGAGGTCAGTTAAACAGATATTTTAAGATGAAACAGAAGCCTACAATAAGAGAAATGAACCAATCTGGTGTAATAATTGTCTGAACATCAGAATACAACCGTGGAGACCCACTTGGCCAATGGTAACCCTGGGTGTGTCACACACTCTCAGCCCCTAAACACCCTGTGCTGGGCCACTTTAGGGTCACCATAAGTTGGAATCAACTTGAAGGCACACAACAACAACAACAACAACAAAAATAAAAAATATATTTACTTATTGATCTGTACAGTGTCTTTAGCAAACAAAAAACAGAACAATAACCACAACTGAGTGGCCGATCTGACAGGGATATACAACTTTTGTTTTGGTGAGTCTCAACTGAGTATGTCTCTCCAAAACTTAACCATTTGTGATGGAGCTATTCCAGTGTGTTGAACTCTTTGTTATAAAGGAAATAAATAGATGCCAGGTAGAATAAAAGTATTCTGGTTCTTCTAATTTATATAGACATCTATTTTTGGGTGTTAGCTTTTCTAGGAAAGCAGTTCTCCAAACCTGAATCAGAATGGTAGAATTCTTTATGAGATACTGTGATACAGCATTTTGGGGTACTGTTGTAAGCAGTTTAGTAACTGTTGTTACCAATATCCACATAGGTATATGTGAAATTTAGTATAATTACTGTCTTCTTGTCTGCCAGAGATGCATGGCTTAATGGATATTTATTCTCCAAACCTTTGAACTCAACTAGCATGGTAGTCATTGAAGAGGAATGCATTTATGTTCTCTATAAGGCATCAAGCTATAGCTAGCTTTTCAGATAGTGTGTGAAAGCTTTCAAGTAAAAGTCAAGAAAAAGCTTGTTGACAAACGTAGACTCCAGGCAGGTCTCATACTGCTGTCATAAAGGTTTTGCGCAGTTGTTCTACATTTTGTCCCTTAACATATTTTTTTCTACTGAGAAAAAGGGTGAAAGAAGCAGTGGGAAAACATTTTATGGCTATAAAGTGAAAAAGATATTATCTGTTCCTCCCATAAAATTCACGTGTGAGCTGCTGTACAGTACAAGACTTGTCTGGAAGCATTCTTCATTAGACTAAGAGCAATTACTGAACTAGAAGCGCTTAACTTTAGGTTTGGTGGGTAGCTCAGGGACATAGGTCAAAAAAGCAAATGTGTACAGTGGTATTTACCATTCTGGTGCTCTCCAGGCATGTTTGATGCAGAACATGGCTTGAAAATAAATTTGGTAATGCTAGACATTAGAAATTAGGAAGTTTATTTTCCTTTCTATTATCGCCAATGTATAATTATGTATAATGTCCCTCTCTTGACAGTATTGTGGTATCTATTTGTATTAATTATTTAAGCATTTATGTATTTCTCTCTTTTTTCTCTTTTTGTTTTCTCTTTTCAATTAAAAAAAAGGTAATTAGGAAATTAGTTTGTGAGAACCAAAACTGAAAATTATATGCCATAATTTGTTGAATTAAGGACAACAAGCTCAAAAGTTGCAATATTAGTTTTTGAAACAGTTTGTAGGATTATAGAGAATGATATGAAGGCTGTCATTGCAGACCCTGTGATACCTTTTGTTATTGATACCTTCAAAAGTGAGAGCCAGTGTGATGTAGTGGTCTGAGTGTTAGACGGTGGCCCTTTCTCCAGCTTACTGGATTCCAGTGGTGTCTCACGAGGATCTCAGTAGAGCCTCTTCCAGGAAGGAAGCGCAACAGGAACGCTCCCCTCCACACTGGCTGCCTCCGTGAATGGAGGAAGCGCAGTGGCACCACCTCGTCCTTCCACAGTGCAGCTGGGTGCTGTCCCAGGCTGTTCTGGGGCAGGAAATGCACCCATTGCACTTCCCGGACCTCCACACCTAAGATAAGTGCGGGTGGGCAGCGGGCTGGCTGTGCGATCACTGGTCATTGATGGATAAAACCTGTCAATGATTTGCGGTGTAATTGCACTGCCTGGGGATAAGAGAAGGATGGGACTGTGATGACATCATGCATAAGTGTCATCTGGGTCCCGTCCTTCTCCCGTCCCCAGTGCAGGATGATGATGTCCTGTGGAAAGAGCCTATGACTCTAAAAACCAGGGTTCGAATCCCCACTGAGTTGTGGAAACAGATGGAGTGACCTTGGGCAAGTAACACTCTCTCAGCCTCATAGAAAGGCAGAGTAGTGATGTAGACTTGAGTCAATTGACTTATACTCAAGTCAGACTCAGGTTGCTTAAGTGACTCAACTTGGACTTGACTTGGCGATAAATGACACACTGACTCAACTTGACTCATGACTTGTATATTTTTAGTGCCCTTGGTTCAATAACATAACACATTCATCTGGAAACCTTAAAACTTTGAACAATGCTTCCATCTCTTTTAGCCTACTGGCCGTGTGATGATCTGTCTCAAGGCCAAAGCTTAGGCCGTTTCTTGGAGGGAAACAGCAAACAGTAACAGGCTTGAAATTAGGTTGAGGTCTACTCAGCAGCCTGTCCCCTCTGCATATTGGAGGAGCCTTCTGAAACTTTTCCTAACAGCAGAAGGCAAGAATTGACTCCAGAGCACATGAAAAGATCCTTCCTTCTAAAGCTTTTGAAGCTTCAGGAATGGAAACTAAGAAGGATCCTATTCCCCACTTCAGATACTGACTCCCAGACTTGAGATGTGATTAAAAGACTTAAATACATCATAGAAGAAACGCAAAGACAACCCTTCACTGAACTAATCTTACCAAGAAAACATCATTATAAAGTCACCTTAGGGCCACCATAGGTCAGAAACTACAGTTCTCCCTCCACATTCGTGGGTTTCACTTTTGCTAATTTGATTATTCGTAGGGTGCCCGCTTGACCCCCTTTCTCCCCCTCCCACCCCATTCCCAGCCCTCTTGCTCCTCCTATTCTCCCTGCCCCCGGTGCAGGCACATCCCCCACCGGCAGCAGGTCCAGGGAGGGCTTCCTCACACTACTCCCGCCTCCCCCACTGTTGCTGCGGGTGCGGGCATGTCCACACGGGGAGCAGGAAGGTCCGAGGAGGGCAATTGCCAGTTCCCCACGCTCCTCCCGCTGCCCCCACCACTGCTGCTGCAGGTGCGGGTGCACCCCGCACCAGTGGCAGGAAGGTCCAGGGAAGGCGGTCACCAGTTCCCTGCGTTCCTCCTGCTACCACAGCCAGTGCGAGTGACAGGAAGGTGCAGGGAAGGCAATTGCCTGTTCCCTGCCTTCTTGCCCCCCGCCTGGGTGGGTGCACCTGCTGGGCAGAAGCCTGTAGGGAGAGCACCCTATTCATGATTATTTGACATTCACAAGAGATTTGTGTCCCTATCCCCTGCAAATGTGGAGGGCCTGCTGTACTTGAAGGCACACAACACAATAACCATTTAAAGTGCTCTTTTTATTTTTAAATTGTCTTCAATGCAATCACAATAATATGATAGTTACCTAGGAAGAAGCAGAAGCAAACCAAACTCCACTCCTTCCACAAAGACTGAAGACAGTCTAGACCCATGCTGGGAAGATTGCAGCTGTCCTCAGCTAGTGCCTACCAGATGGAAATCTTATCGTCAGGGTTAGTATAGGAAGGAACTGAGGACACTCTTGATGGAGAGAGAAAGTTGGACCATCTGGTAAGAGTCTGAGGGTGAGGACAAGTGTTATAGGGGGAAAAAATTAATAGGAGTGGACAGAAAAGGCTTTGTTATTGGTGTGTGACTTCAAGTTGCTTTGACTTACAGCAACCCTAAGGTGAACCTATCATGGTTTTTTGGAGGGCTGAGAGTGTGTGACACACACCAAAATCACCCAGTAGGTTTCTGTGGCTGAGTGGAGAATCAAACCCCGGTCTCCAGGGTTGTAGTCCAACACTAAGTACTCAAGCCATTACAACACACTGAAGGCTAGAGACAGCCCAAATGATTTAAGCAGCAGAGCAGGCTATCTTTTCACCCCAGGACTTTCATGTTTATGTTCAACTATCTCATTGTAGTTGTGCTTCCTCAGAAGGAGGAGGTGTAGTATCTAATGAAGCAATGAAATCAGTGGAATGAAATCAATAGAGGAGGGACATTGAGCAGTTTCTCCAAGCACACAGGCATACACACTGCAAGAACAGGCTCCAAAGATGTTCATATAGGTTAATAAGTAGAAGGATGTGGAAGGATGCCTGCCTTCAAGCCTGAAGGGTCTGACATTCTAAAATGGCTTATGGTTTTACTCCTCCACTTGTAAGGTCTCCTAAGTTCTAGCAATGAGAGGAAGTTGGTTTGGAAGTTCTTTTGCATCCTTTTTTTGCAACTCACCTAGCAAGTCAATATGCATTGATGAGGCTACTTGTGTTCCAGGACATTGCAACTCACAGCTGCAACAACTTTCCTGATCTCAGAGGTCTTGGCTGGTACAAATTACAGTGGAGGGAAGGGGAGTCCCCGTAAGCACAAAAGGTGACTCCAAAGGATCAGGTGAATCAGATACAGTGCAGTCTTCCAGAATCCATTAACTCTCATCAGTTGGATCATATAAAGTCAACCGCTCAGGGCAAAAGGTTTGCGCAGGGCAAATGTCTGAGCATTTCATTCTGTCTCCCTCTCTCTTTTTTTCTCAATCTGTGTGTGTGCGCGCATTTGTGTGCGTGCATGCATGCATGTTGTTCTTTCTTATTCAGGAAGTTCCACAGTTGCAAACAGCTCAGAGCTGTGGTTTATTTTCATAGACTTTAGCTTGTTAGAAAAAAATTAATATATATTTATGAATACAGAGGAAATGCCTGAGATTTATGAAACAATACAGGAAAGAGAAAAAAAGGGGGAGGAGAGAGAGGAAAAAAAGAAATTGTGTTTAAACCAACTGAAATTTTGTTTGGGAACCGGGTTAACCTATAACCAAAGTATGAAGTTAATAGAGAACCTTGTTACTAAGTAACCAGATAGGATGAGATTCAGCAGTTAGCTCCATTAGATACTAAAGATGGGACAAAGAACTGATCACTCCTCCTTTCATATTCCTTATATTCTCCTTTTGTAATATCATACTTAGAAACTAAAATTGCATAGGATATTATGTATTAAGAGAGTGGTTGATTTTGCCTGTATTTCAGTCTTTCTTTATACCCAATGTAATATTTGCCTGTGGGTATACCAAGGTAAATGTTTGTTTCTGAGCTGGAGCAATTACATATCAGTATGCAAAGAATGCCTAGCTTGGGCACATAGTGCAGAACACAATTGATTTTGGATTATGTAGTCTCAAAAATGTCCTCTGAACTGATAAAAAAAATTTGGACTTTAGAAAATGTAGAAGGTTCTAATAAACCTTTATTGTTCTTTTTTCTTTCTTTCTTTTTTTTAATATTGGAGAAGAATATCCTAGTTCAAATGAAAAGTTTAGCTTGGTTCAAATGATTTGTGTGACTGGGAATGAGTGATAGCAAGTCCTGCACTCTCCTTTTCCTTTTATATATTAAGGAGAAGAATATGCATTAAAATCACTGTTCTATGTTACATCCAGACTCAGGGAATTTTGGTTTGTTTTAATCAAAACTACTTTGAACAAACTAGGATCCAGTCATATTTTCAGATGCTAGTTTATCAACTCACCTGTTAATACAAACTAACATTTTCCCTGACTTCAAGTGCAGCAGTTTGATTTTAAAGTGAAAGCAAAAGCCTTCACCCTTCTCTTTAGAATAAAGGAGTTGGAAAGTGGAAGAACAGTGAGTGAACCTAAGGTTTGTTATAGCTTGTGGTTTATATGGTTCCTGAACCAGCCCAAAGTATCTATTTCCAATCTGAGAAGAGACAATTTCCTGTATCGTCAAAGTCAACATTATTAACATATAAGCTCTGTATAATTAAAACATACAAGAAAACACTAGGCATAGTGGTGCTGAGGACCACATTGAGGCCTCAAGGAGTCATTTATGGCCTAGGGGCCATACCTTGCCAGCCTCTCCTTTAGTAGAAGACAGTTGTAATCATGGTGCACAACTATTTGTGAAAAGGTTTACATTGGAAGGAATTCGCTGGCTTCCTTTTTATTTCCTCTCTCTTAACGATTCAGTTATTTATGAGTTAGGATAAGAAACACTCAAATTTCTTTCGCAGGAACATTCCTGAGACAGATCATATTAATTTCACAGTTTTATTTATAGTACATCACACTGTATTTTGACAGAATTCGGACTTTGATTGCAACTTCGTGGCTCACACACCTTTATTTGAAAGCCCATAGATTTCTTTGGGATTTAGGTACTTATTTCTCACTATATCAAATTGCTGCTAGCATTTTTTTTTTTTGCTTTGACTTTAGTGGGAATGGTTTGTATTTTTTTTTCCACCAGAACTGCTCGTATAATCCACTATGCATTTACCTAAGAATAAATCTAATTGAAACGGTGGGATTACTGATAGAGAAAAAGAGATAAGATTGTACTGTATGCTGTCACTGCTGTAAGGTTGCTCACATAGATATCAAGGCTTCTGCTACCTACCATTCCTGGAAAGCTTTTAAACCACTCCCTGATTTTATTGCTTGTGCCCATAAGGTGACTATAGCAACGGATCAGTTAATGTGTCCTGGTTTGGATTTGGGTTTGTATATACATGACAGGCAGAGATATAAAACAAATAATAACAAAGGTTCATTGGCTATATCAAGCCTGTAAGTTGGCCCTCTACTTATTTCAATATAACAAATTGTTTATATTTTAAACCTTCTATGAACTCCCCCTTCAGAGACTTCACCATCAACTCCTCCTTTACAGCTGTGACCCACTGTGTCTTGTGTCCCATACTGGGAGAAAGGTAGGATATAAGATTAATAAATACTCAACCACTTTCTTATCCCATTCTGCCCCCTTACCTATCTGACAGTTAAACAGCTAAGCTTCTGCATTTATAGGCTCTCCCCTTCTGCATTCCTTCATAGCATTCAGAGGACCATGATGGCTAGCTGTGCATATTAGGCCAACTTCTGCCCTGCTCTTGTTCATGAATCTTCCTTGGTTCAATAAAATTTATCTTCATATTTTCTGATGAGACTTCTGAATCTTAATTTTATTTCAGTGCTGAAACTTGCCTTTATGCAGGTGCTGAAATTTTTTCTTTCATAATTCCTGTGTCCTCTTTGGTAGACACACATGCGCACACGCACACACACACACACGTGTGTGTGTGGTGTGTGTGTGTGTGTGTGTGTGTTGGCATAGGCACATGAGAGAAAACATAGTTTGTTAAATCTCTTGTTGTTTATACCCTGTCACTCTGAAGGCAACATTGCCCACAAGCTGAACTGTTGTATTTAAAGTGCCTTTTCAATCAAAGGTTAATGTAGCTAGTAGAGAAAAATAAGTTATTGTTAGCAGGCATGCCAGCAAACTTATGGATGGAAGCCATTACAATAGTTTTTGAAGTTGCTTTTTATAATACATCCTCAAGTTGCAAATATTCCATCCTCCCTCTTTGACAGGAAATAACAGTACCTCAACTGACAGCTCTTGTTTTTGGAGGTAAATTCTTGTTAACTCTGCTCCTGGCCAAAAAGTATTGTGAACATAATGATGTGTCTCAAATCGTTTCATCACATAATCATTATATGTTTGCTATTTTCCACTTTTAAGTAGAGGTTGTTTAAATCTCTTTTGTCCTTTCGACACATGACTGTGTAATTATGTCCAAATCCTCTGAAAACAGTGTTCAGAGTACAAAGATCATCTTGAAAGCACATACAATTGCTATTCAGGGTGCATGTTTCTGTTAGGGCCTCACCCAGATTTTCTATATTTTGAATAAGACCAGAATATAGACCTGTCCTTCAGTTTTAATTACAGTTTTTATAATCTGGGAATTTGTGAGCTTGCTCTCGACCTCTGACTAATTCACTGTTTTTTCAGGATACCTGCCATCCTCCCAAACTGATTTTCTGGAGACTCTTGAAGCTCCTGATATTGTACCTTCCAATTCTGTTCTTCTTAAAAGATGAGATGCATTTTCTGTTATCTTAGATATGGTTAGGGAGGCCCAAAGCATTTGTTTGACAATGACAGAAGTTTAGGAACATGTTCTAGACTGACTTCCCTGTTTGATATTTGTATAATCTTGTTGGGTTCTCCTTTCTGCTCAACACTTTCCAAACAAAGCAAGACAAAACAAAACAACCCACCCCTTCACTTTGTGACTCCAAACATGCAAAGATAATTAAAATCACAGATTCACTCGCTAGAGATTTTCAGTCTTGTCACAGCATAAGGAGTGATATACATTGATGTGTACAACGAGTGATGCCATACCCCAGGTCGAAGAGATAGTCTTCTTTGTCATGTTTATAACTACGTGGTCTCTTATCATTTATTTGTCCTCCTTTTGCTGGATTTTTTCTTTTTCTAAGAAAGCACAGGACAAAATCTCATGGATTCTCTGTTACTGTTTGGCAACCAAAAAGTGATAGGAAATACACTTGGTCCTCTCCATTCGCTAGGGTTAGGCAGTACCAACCCAAAAGTGGAAAAACCTCAAATATCGAAATGGGTGTATGTGTCTCTGTGGAATAGGGGCTAAGGCATAGTGAGGAGAATAGGCACCCAGGGTCAAAACCAAGTCAGGGATAGGAGAGGGAAAGGGGGTGGGTCAAGATGGTGACCTTATGCTTCCTCTCTCTCACCCATCTTCTTCTTTGGGTGTGTGTGGGGGCATTGGGAAAGGGTTTGTGGTGCTGGGAATTCAGGCTGTGACCCATCCTTAGCTGTCCATTCAGCAGCTGGTGGTGGAAGAGGAGGAACAGAGGTGGATTTTTAAAGAGTTGTGTGGCCTGATCAGAGCCACAAAGAAGAAAGGTTCCCCCAGAAAAGAAGTGCTTAAGGCGGGGTGGGGGGTAGAGGTTGGAGAAACTTGCAAATAATCAAATCCACGAAAGTTAAACCCACCAATGTGGAAACCTGACTGTATTCTCAAGTGGGGAAAAATATGGAATAGATCTGTCTCTGTATAAATCTTTGTATGAGGTTTCAGAAAAACTGAAGCAAATTCCTATTGTACCCCCATTCCCACCTGATTTTTTTAAAGCTCTTCATTGGAAAGCCAGAGTTATGCCAACTCTGTACTATTCTTTACCAGATAGCAAGGTTGTAATACTCAGCTGGATATTTGTATTTCAATTTCTTCTTGTTCTTGTGATTTCTAACTTAATCAGCGTTTTTATCCTTTTTGTAGAAACTGTGACAGATTATGTTGTTACCAATTGGCAATACTTGGAGGTCAGTATAGGGAGAAATGATGAGGACAGTGAGATATAATTGAAGTCCCTGGAAGTTCCCATAGTGCTTTTGTTCTCTTTCAACACTGTATATCTGTGCTTGTGTTGTCTCTAACTTTAGAGACTTTAACTAGTTGTCACAAAGACTGGATGAGGAGGAAAACTTACATTCTGGAATGTAACATATCAAGCTATAGATGGGAACTTGGATGTTGTTGTTTTTTTTAAATCTTGTACAATGGAAATTGGCCCAACAGTGAAAAGACTGGGCCATACCCCTTCCTTGACACCTAGTTTTCTCATGCTGGGTTTTTTTTTTCTTTTCTTTTCTTCATTTGGACAAAAAGCCTATTTTTAAACAGATGCCCTATTGTCTGTTACAGTTTCCTGGGTTCTGCTTGAGTATCACCCTCAGAATTTTGGCCAAGGTTGGAACAGTGTATCTTCAGTAGTAAACTATTTTATGAGCCTTGTATTTCCACCCTTCACCATCTCTAGGGTACGCTGAGGCAACAGAGGAACTTCTTTGCTCAGCTGACATGTCTAGAATCTATGGCTAGAATATAAACCCATTATTGTGTTCTGCAGCTACTAATTGTGTTTTGCAGTTGGTTAACCAACAACTTATTTGCAGGGATACCGATTTTTAAAAAAATTATTTCCATTTGAACAGATGGCCCCATCTTTTCATGATCTATCTCAAACTATATTTAAAACTCTCTTCAGATCTTTTTGGATTCTAGCCAGTGTGTGGAAATTTCCACAGCCACCATAACAACCAATACTCAGATAGGTACCTGCTCCCTGTCTTACAACTGTGAAGGAGGCGTGTGGATACATCATCACATAATATTTAATATGCAGTTCCCTAGCTCGCTTCCATAGACTTATGCTGTCTTTTTCACAATGCCATTTGCTGTTACTGTGCCTGGATAGGGAGCTGCTCTTAATCCATGGCTAGATTTGTGTATCGTGCTAAACCATGTTGTTGTAGCTGTGAATTGACCATCAGACAACCAACCAAACCACAATTTACCTTTCCTTTTTCTTATCCCCCGCTCACCTTGCTTCAGTTCTTGCTTCAAGGCAGGAAGCTGTGAAAATAAAACTGAGTCAAGCCATGGTTCAGGGTTCAAACATAGTTACAAGCCAGACTTTAAACTAGTCAAAGTTTGTAAGCCAAAAAGAAACCCTATGTTCTAATTATGTTTGTAGTTGATTAACAAATGGTAGTTTGCATTGGCACAACACAAAAACAAGCCGGAGCTCAACAAATCACACCCTATCTTATCACCACTGTTACCTGCAAACGTGGCACACATGTCATCAGATGGGTTGATCAACAAAACGTCTGATATCTGCGATGTTACATTTCAGTCACAAGAATAAAGCTAGTGTTTAGCCAAAAAAGTATATAAAGTATCTGAGGCTGCTGCCCTTTTAGAAGGGAAGTGATGCTGACTGATTACGGGCTGTTTTTATACTGCATGACAGTTCTTACTCTGCTTTGCATATTAGTGATACCATTGTTCTTTGATTTTAATGAGATCTTTTATTTCAGGCAATTCTTAAGACTCTTGAACTTTTTCTTTAGTGTGATGATTACAACTTATTCTTCTCATATCTTGCCATGATTCACTGAATCTTGCAAGTAGCATGTTGGAAAGCTTCACACTGAGTGATGCAAGAGAACTGATCAGAAGGTAAAGCTGCTTATTGGACCTTTAAATAGCACATTATACAAACACAGTGGATTCCTATTTACTGCTAGGTATGATTCATGGTCCACATTCATGCCAGCATGGAGATTAGGCTGCTGTACTTTACTGTGTGGTATTTAGCCTAGGAGAATTCATAAAACCCTCTTCATTCTAAAGCCAGCTGTGTCTGCTGAATGGAAAAAGCAGACTGTCTTGATGTGGACCTGAAAACACTTTGGGATAATACACAAAGCAATATGAATCATACCAACTAAGCAAAGCTAAGGAGCTGAAAGCTCTTTAAACGGTGGTCTTACCCCATCTGCACCCGCCACCCTCAATTTGCAGCACTGTAAACAGAGTAAGATTGGGGATCTTCAATTTATTTGACAGTCATTCCTGGCAGCAGATCTAAAATCACTGGCTGAAATTTCTGGCTTGGTGGGTATAATTGAGTATGTAGTCTCAATAGCTGAATTGTTACTTCTTGGTTTGGGGGCTTCTGAAAAATATATTGTTGTGCTCAAACTTTGTGTAAAATAAAAAGGTTACTTTTGAAGCTTTTTCTTGCTTTTTTTGGAAGGACATATCTTCACTAGAGTATCTTATGCTTATGCTTTTGCTCCAGTGCTTCAGAGCAGAACTAGACACGTGAAAGCCAGCAATAATAAAGAACAGGATCCATGCTGAGCATAATTTCCCTGTGTATCCTGCATAGCTCATGCAGATCACAATTCCTCTTACCTCTGTGTGGATTATGAGGATCAACACAATATTGTTTGTAGAAGCCATGTTGTGCATGATCAGATGTGTGGGATCACTGCATCAGACACCATTCACCACCACTCTCGTGCCTGTATAACGTCAGCCAGTAGAGCTTTTCTGATTAGTGTGCAGCCAGTTGTGATCAGGCCCAGAAGAACAGTTGATTAACTCCTTAATAGCAGAGCTTGGAAAGTTGCTTTTTAAAAGTATTTCTTTCCAGTTAGTTGTTACATTGTTTTGAAAGTAAAACTCTACACTGTTGAAGTAACTCATTATATTACTTCCTGTGCTGCTCATTCATTTTCCATTCATCTGTGTTACTTTTTTGAGAGAAGAAAAAACCATTAGCATTGATAAGATAATGGAAAAAACTTGGAAAATTCCTGTCAAATTTCTTTTAAAAATTCCCTTTAAAAGTATATTTTGAAAATAGCTAGAAATCATTGCTCACTATAACAAAATAAATTAGCGTTTGCTTATTACATTACCTTTGAAATATAATTTTATTGCCTAGAAGAGTAATTTTGTTGTTCTTATTGTGTGCCTCCAAGTTGTTTCTGACTTACAGCAACTCTAAGTTGAACTGGAGCTTTCTTGGCAAGATTTGCTCAGAGGTGGTTTACCTTTGCTTTCTTCTGAGGCTGAGAGTGTGTGACTTGCACAAGATCACCCAGTGAGTTTCCATGGCTCAGTGGGAATATGAACCCTGGCCTCCAGGGTCCAACACTCAAACCACTACCTTACACTATTTCTTGAAAGAATAACTAACTGCAGGTCAATACATTTCTTGCAGTTTGTTACTTTGGAGGTCTACTGTGACTAGTTCATTACACATTTTACAGATAAAACTGCTCTGCACATTTTGACTGGGATGCCTTCATTGTAACAGAATCAGAAATGAATGTATCCAGTGTACCGAATAGTCAGGTTGTTATGGATACCGTTCTGCTTGTGCAATTTGAGGTTGCAGAAAGACTGGACATTTGAGGTCTATTACCTGTGTTCTGAGCTGTTGCCAGGACTATATAACAAAAGCAGTCAGAGTCGGCCAGTGCAACTAGGTCTTTGAGATGAATAATGCTTTATTGAGAAAGAGTATAAAGGAAGCAGTGACATAATTGCCTTGGATCTTTTGAACCTGAGTAAGTCCTACATGACGTCCTGCAATTCAGAGGCAAAGTGCTGGAGTGAGTCCCAAAACATTTTGAGATCTTTCCAATTATGGCTTTCAGGCTCATTTGTCATTTGGTTTTTGTTGAGTGACCTGAACTGTGTGGTGGTTGTGGGAAGTTGGACTCATTAACACTCTTGTGTTTTTCAGTAATCTGTGATGCTGTATTGACCATGGTATCTTTCTGAGCCATGTTGCTGAAACACAGTTTGCCAAGACACAGTGCTGCAGTATTTCTGACCCATTCTGGAGAGGCATTCCAAAAAAGAGAACTAGAATACTACCTTGTGGTCTTTGGTTTAAGGCGTACCTCAGAGTTCTATCTTTTCCATTATTTTTTATATGTACCCAAAACCATTAGGAGAAGTCATGAGATGGTTTTTACTGAAGTGTCACCTAGTATGTGCATGGTATTGCTCTTAGTTCTATCAGTTAGTCTCAAGGAGCCAATGAAAAATGTGAACCAATATCTAGAGACTAGAGACTGTTCTAGTGTGGTCGAGGCCACACAAGGTGAACCTTAATCCAGATAAGACAGATGCAGTTAGTTAGGAATACTGCCAGTCTGAGTTGAGATGTTCAATCTGTTTTGGATGGAGTTGCGTGCCACCTGGACTTTTAAGTTTGCAGTTTGGGATTTCTCTGAGTTCAGTGTTATTTATGGATGTTCAGGTGGCATTGTTGGCTAAGATTTCACCAACTTTTAATGATTTTCTAACTGCGTCCCTACTCATAGATGTCAGATTTAGCATAACATACCTCTGTACCAGTTACATCTGTGTATCATCATCAACATCATCATGATTATCATAATGTGCTCTAAAAAGAATTGAAAATTGTAATTAATTTAAAATACAGTGGACAGATTGTTGATAATAGTGAGATAGTGACCACATATTATACTGAATCTATGAGAACTTTATTCATTACTAGTTTATGTCCAACCCCGTTTTAGGGTTTTAATAGTTCTACAGTTGTAAGGCCTCAGCTGAATGACTGCCTACATGCATATGAATGCTGCCAAGCCCTCAGATCAGCGTGTGAGGCTCTTTGGTCTGCTGATAGTTGACAATCAAATTACTAATTAGCAGGGCATTATTTGTAGTGGCTCTTTGACTTTCTGGTTTTACGTACTTCTGAATTTTTTTTTTTATTTTACAAAGCTTTTTTGAAAAAAAATTGCTAGCAGTTACATTATTATGCTGATATACCTTTGTGTTTGTGTTTTAAGTCATGTTTTGACTTGTGGATTTTATCATGTAAGTCATAGTGGGATTTTTTGTTATTTATAAAATTAAATAAGTGACTAATATTAACAAATCAAAAATATTTAGATGGAAGATATATTAACATCCCTGTGTGGATTTTCTTTGTTTGTAGCATGAAATATGTAGAAGACATTGCATTCTATGTATTACGTTGCTGTTTATATTCTAACTTAAGGGAAGATTTTGGAAGGACAGTGTTTAATTCCTAAATAATGATGAGGAAATCAAGTATGTCATATATGCTGGAAATAAAAAATTAGGTGATCCAAAAGAATTAGGCTCCAATTTTATAGAAAGCGATTCCTTGTTATAAAGGTGATACATGATAACATCTGTCATTTTATATGTTTTACCTGGTCATATGACCTGTGTATAGATTTGTGTTTTCTCATGCTTGCATTTACCAAATTTATAAGTGAAAAAGATCTGATTCAAAAAGAAAGAGAATCAATTATTCACTCGCTCTCTGTGGATAATATTAGTAGTTAGAGCAGCTTTACAGGTACTTAGATGTGGCCGGGGCAGGCGGGCAAATGTTAGATCTGTATCTGTGGGTAGCTCTCTGGGTGATTTGCAGTAGATCTGCAAAGGTTTCAAACTTGTAGTTGTTTGACAGTAGCAGTAACAATATCCATTGCATGCACACGTAATTATAGTTAGTTTTTTATTTTTTTTCTTTAAAAAATTGGGATAAAGCAGAATAGATGTGTGGGTTATTGTATGTGTGTGGGGTTGGGTGGGTGAAACAAATATGGGCTTTGTTCAGCATTGGTACTCAAAACAAATTCTTTGTCTCAGAATTCTTTAATTATAAATTTGTGCCTGTCGTACTAGAGTCTGTCCTTCTGATAAAAAAAGAGGAAAGTAAATACTGCAAGCTTGACATCAGCCCGCCTATAATTTAGAGGGCCCACCATTATTTGTCTACAGTAGCGCTGTACCTCTTAAAGCCAGCATCAGAATGATATTAGTCAATGAATGTGTTCCCCTGTGTTCAAGAATTTGTGTGCCTGTGTGCATACACACCTTCAAGTTCCCTGTTGACTTATGGTGTCCCCTTGTATTTCATAGTGTTTCTTAGGCAAGGAATACTCAGGCCATTTCCACACTAGACTGTTATAGTGCTATTATTCCACTTTCAACATCCTATGGAATCCTGGGGCCCTGAGGCCCCTCCCTAAGCTGCAAACCCCAGGATTTCACAGGATGTTGAAAGTGGAATAATAGCATTATAACAGTCTTGTGCAGAAACAGCCTCAGAGGTGGTTTTGCCAGTTTCTTCCCCCAAAATATAGCTGGCAGCACTGGCTGTCTCCCATCGAAGTATTAACCGAGACTGGCCTTGCTTAGCTTCCAAGATCAGACAGGATCTGGTACTACTAGGGTATTTTGGCCTTAAAAACGAGTTGTTGTTGTTGTGTGCCTTCAGTTCATTTCTGACCTATGGAAACCCTAAGGTGAACCTGAAGTGGGGTTTTCTGAGGCTGAGAGTGTGTGATGTGCCCAAGGCCACCCAGTAGGTTTCCATGGTTGAATGGAAAATTGGACTGTGGTCTCCAGAATCATAGTCCAGTGCTCAAACCACTCCACTATGCTGACTCTTCAAGAAGTACCACCAATCATAAAAGATTGTGGGGTAGAGAGGAGTGTTGCTGAGTGTGAAACTGCCATATCCACATCTTAATATGCTGGCTCTCCAGAGAGAACACCATGTCCAGTTTTCAAGGTCACAGTTTAGACAAGCTGCAGCAGAATAGCAAATGTGTAGTGCTAGATTTGGAATGAATTTTTGGCAAGCTATGTAACTAGGTGGCTTGTGGAGGCTGTCAAATCTGTAGCCTTGTGAGAAACAGTTAGATGGGCATTTCTTAGGAATGTTTTAGTTATAAGCAATCTGGTCCTAAGGCATAGTCTGTTAAATTCTTTTTTTCTTTTTCTATTACTTTTTTTTTTTTTTTGTGAAGCATTCAAGTGTATTAAGAATGAAGCAAAATTCCAAAAGCATGACTAAGAAAGCTGGAGATTAAAATTCAGGCATTACGCTTAGAAGCTTAGTAAATGTTTTATAGGCCAAACATCAACACTAGATATGTGCTGATGTCAGGTTAGTGCTACATGATGTGATTACCTGACATGTTATCTTATAAAACTTTTGGTTGGTTTTTGCTTGTTCATACAGATCTAACCCTGCAGGGAAAGGAGGAGAGGAGGGCTTATTGAAGGGATATTAATATACCTTTGATCAGCTGTACTTCTTTAAAATATACCTCGGTTAATCATGTACGTGAGGGGTTCCCTTATATGAATCATTGTGCACTGTCAAATGCTTACAGCATTTAGTCATCTTCCAGTATAGTTGTATCAATCAACATTTGTAGTTTTCACCAAATATTCTTTGCTCATTAAGTACGAAGCAATAAAAATGATATAAACAAGAATTATTCAAAATAACACCCTTTAAATATTAAATATTAAAAAGAAACATGTACAATAGTACCTGAATTCTTTTATCAGGATTATTAACCCTTACTCAGAATACTTTTACTGGTAAGGTATTCATTTATTTAAAATATTTTGTTTAAAAAAATATTTATTTAAATTTTTTTTCCACTTTTCTTATTGACAACAGATCTCCAGGACAGTATACAATATGGAAGAATTAACACACACAAAGTTATTGGTTAATTGATGACTGGTGTAGATACTGTACTCCAGCTGGTGCTCTCTAAAGGTTCTATGGTGACCACATGGAGAAATAGCAAATCCATGTAAGTAAGATACCTAGGGCCAGGTAGCACAATGCTTTTTGTCTGTAAAGGGGGAACAACCTCCTCTTGGACTGCTGACTACTCTGCACTTACTCACTGTTGATGATGGAAGCAAACGAGTTACTTGTTCACTCCCAAGATCTATGGTCTGCTTTCTAACTTGGGTTAAAAGGGTACTCTTGTGTTTGGTTTACTAAAGCTACATGTGTATCTTTCTACCTCCTGTGCCAAATAAAGCTAGTAGTTGGTTTCAATAAAAGATACAATGTCCAGCAGGTCTTAATGTGCCTTCTTTGCTGCTAAAATCCATCACAGTCTTGTTTGGGGTGCTATGTGGCAACTCTTTCCCCGTAGTCCTATTCTTTTATCAAACAAAAGATTGAAACCATGCATTTGCCATGAGTACTTTTAGTTCCACCCACCACGGCACTACCTGTCTGTGGTGATGGGATTGTGTACTTTTGTGAGGCAAGAAGCTATGCTGATGCTAGTACTGTTGCTGGTAGAGTCTCCCATGTCAGACAGGCATTTGCTGAAAAGCCAGACTAAACGTTTCAAACAGTCATTGGGCAACAGCAGTAGTGGGGATGGCACTGGTGGAAGATCTCTCAGAGACAATGGCAATGGCACCATAGCTAAAATTCGTTAGTACTGAACAGAAGAAGGCAATGGTAAGCTACTCCTGAAATCTTCTTCCTTGAAAACGATATGATGAGGCAATCTGAAATGAAACTAAAGATAGTGCCAGAAGATGAGACTCCCAAGTCAGAAGGCACTCAGCGAGCCACTGGTCTACAGCAGAGGACAGCTATGAATTGTTCTGTGGCTAATGATGCAGCTGGACTCAAGTCAGCTGTTGATGTGCTCAGAGGTGAAAGGAAAATCTGTAGCTGAACAATAGATATTGTAGGAACATAAAATATGAGAAACATGAATCAGGGGAAGCTAGAGATTGCAAAACAAGAAGTGAAATGTATATACATTGCAATACTTGGGACGGGTGAGCTAAAATGGACTGGAATGGGACATCTTCAGTCAGATAATTCCACAGTGATTTACTCCAGAAATGAAAATCTGAGAAGAAATGATATAGCATGAATAGTGAGGATGTGGTAAAAGGAGTCAAGGGATATAATGCAAAATCTGACTGAATAATATAAATAAGACTTCAGGGAAAATCCATCAAGATAATCACATTCCGAGTTTATGTCCTAACTATAGAGGCAGAGAAGAAGAAATTGAAAGATTCTATGTTGGAGTCCAGGAGGAAGTAGATCACACTGCACTATGATCAGTAGAGGAACATACTATATGACCAAGAAGATGGAAACAATACATTGAAGAACTGTATAAAAGAGATGAAAGGATGACAGATTCATTCAAGGAAGAACCACACTCAATCAAAGCATTCCCAACAGACGGCCATCCAGCTTCTCTTTAAAAACCTTTAAAGAAGGAGACCCCACCACATTGCAAGTCAGTATATTCCACTGTAGAATTCCTCTTACCATCAGCAGATTCTTCCAAATGTTTAGGTGAAATCTTTTCCTGTAGTTTGAATCTGTGTCCTAGTCTAGCAGCAGAAAACACACTTTCCCCATCTTCCAATATGACATCTTTTAAATATTTAAACATAGCCATTATGTTGCCTTTTAACTTTCCCTTTTCCGGGCTAAACATGCCCAGTTCCCTAAGCCACTTCTCATATGGCATGGTTTCCAGGCCTTTTATCATTTTGGTTTCAGTCTTCTGGACATGTTCCAGCTTGTCAATATCCTTCTTGAATATCCTTCAAATTGTTTCTGACTTATGGCAACCCTAAGGAGAACATTATCATGAGATTTTCTGGAGCTGAGAGTGTGTGACATGCCCAAGGTCATCCAGTGGGCTTCCATGGCTGAGTGGGGAATCAAGCCCTGGTCTCCAGGGTCATAATCCAATGCTCAAATCACTGCACCGTGCTACCTCACACAAAAATGGCAAAGAGATAAATTTGTTTTCCACAGTCAATTACCTTGGAAAATACGGTATCATTAAGTGTTGAGACCTGAGTTACTAACCAGAAGTCTTCACGTGACAAGACTGTATGGGCCACACTGGAAATTTATAGCCTGATATGTGACTGTTTCCTGTGTTAGGCATCAGGTTTTTGTGCTGCAGATATTTGAAGCTTAACAAAAGCCTGGTGTCTAGTGTCATTTGGCATTGTTAGCTGGCTGTGTTTGCATGCTATAATGACACAGAATTCCAGAGAATCCTGGTCTATTGTTCAAAAGCTGCCCATTGGATCCCCTTGCCTATTGGGGCAGATTGGCAGGACAAGAAATCCTGGCATGTTTTCAAACTGTGGTTCCTCCATTGTGGTGCCCCTCACCAGCCAGCGTTCCAAATGATGATTTATTCTTGGTTTATGACTTCTGATTTGTTGGGTGTAACTAACTGGGAGCCCTGCTTCAGGTGTAACAGTAAATTGGTCTCGATAAGTTTGGCTGCTCTTGTTGGTAAGAGGAGCCAATAGCAAGTGAAAGGGCTAAATATACCAGAACAGCTATTGTCTGTATAATACTGACCACTTTCTGAAAAGTAAAGTAAAGTATATCAACAGAATGGAAAGGATCCAAGAAAACAGAAGCACTCTTGAATAAAGAGTGCTCTTTTTTGTTTCAGAGTATTCAGTATAACACAGACTCCTGATGTCTGGATTGTATAACTGTAGGGTTCTTGTACATTTCTCACAGGCAAACAGGATCATGGCTCCTAGTTATTTTATTTTATTGAGTACTAGGGCACCTATGAATGCCTTCTTTGCTTATTGGGTAAGATCTTTTTTTCTTTTAACCTCACCAGTGTGCTTTCAGGAAAGTAGACATCTTGCAAGTGGCCATAACCACTATGGTAGCCATTTTGTTAATAGTCAGGCATTTAATTGGTAGCCATAGCAGCCATATTGTCATAGTGCCAACACTTTACCAAAATTCCAGGGGCTACCCACTGGCCTGAAAATATCAAGGGCTGCTGTTAGTTGTGTATATATAAGCTTTCCTTTTAAAGTTTTATGTCCTTTATGGTTGTAAAGAAGAACAGTGCTCTGTACATACTTAAAGTGAAAATGTATTGTTGGCTTTAGAAATATTTCAGTATTATGATTTGAGAATCTGCCTGAGGATTTTAATCGGTGGTGACAGATATCCTTTGAAATGGAGGTAGCTTCATCTGCTTTGTTTGAATAGAGATTTGAGAATACGTGGGTTAAACTTGTGAACTTTCGTTTACTTAGGTTGTGCAGAATAGTTTGATACCTTATAAAACCCTTGACAACAGGTACATCTTGGCAGTTCCAGAAAAAAATATATATTAGGACTCATCTGCATAGAAGATATTTTTGCTTCCAGTTCAGTGCTTTAGTGTCACAAGAGGAGTTGAGATAGAATCATTTGAAAAGGAATCATAGGACTACATATGCAGTTGATACAGGTTCTGCTGTTGACCGTATCTGCCTTATTGTAGCATGAGGAATCAGAGAAAGCTAAAAACTTTCTGCATGTGTTCACTTCTGAGATTAAAAAGAAAATGCTGAATGAGTGCATTTAGTCCCCAAAGAAGCTCCCATGTACCTGCTCCCTTTGTGTACGAGCTTCAAACGGGATAATAGGTGTTACCTAGGCTAATGCTTGTCTAATTGCTTGCGGATTGCCTTCCAGTCAAATGATGTCAAATAAAACGATTTGTCTATAGAAATAGGTATGTGCCTTCCTGTATTCAGCAGAGGGAAATAGGTGCACTTGGTTTCATAATTGGGAAACAGGTGAATGGGAAGTATAGCAAAACCAAATGGATTTTTATGGAGAATCTCCTGTCCTGTGAAAGAAATTCTGATTTAATTTAAATATACACTTTCCCCACCAAGAAAATTTAAATATGCCACTGTTTACAAATCTGTACTTTTTGACAGTGAGGGGGGGGCATCTGTGTGTAGCATCACAATTACTTATTTCACTTTTCTGTGTTCTCCTTACATTGTGTTGCCTTGGCATCTCAATCAAGAAACAGGACTTCATGGTTTAGTACACAGAAGAACTAGTTACAAACTCTGCAATCTCAGCGAGGCCCAACGTTACTGTGTCAGCAAAAGATGTGTATATTTAAGTCCCAGTATTAGCATTTCATACAGTGTGTACCGTTTACTGGTAGACATGGTGAAATATGTTGGGAGGATATGAGGAATTAAATGTAGGAGCCCAGTGGAAAGCCATATAGACTCTTGCAAATGTGAGTCTGGATGTTCTTGCTGACAGCATTAGAAAACTTAACAATATACCTTTGACTCTAATTAGAGATTTTGAAATCTTATGGTAGGCCTGTGGGGCTAAAAACATACGCCTAGAAGAAGAGCAGGTTAGAGGAGTTTGCACACACCATAGTTCTGACTATATAGCCTTAGTCAAAAGAGAAGAAGAGGTGGGGAATCTTAATAGTGAAATTAAGTTCCTAAGTAAGAGAAAGACGTCTGCTAAAAGATTCCATATTGATTTAATTCAGCACAATTTGTAGCAATTTTGTTGCTTTAAAATTACTTCTTTTAAACAGAAGCCCTGTTTACAGAATTCCAGGGCGGGATATGACAGGCTTTTCTGTGGCATGTTGAATATTACAAAACAAGATCTGTGAGTGTACCAAGAATTTCCCTGACAAAGCAACAGTATTCAGGTCAGATGAAGTTGGAGCTTCTGTTGTTTACACTTCTGAGAACAATGCTTTGGTATTTAAAGGCTCCCAGGCATTAATTCCCATAGCATTGCCCCCCCTTCTCTGGTTGCTAGTACAGTTTACTGCTAACTCTTGGCTAATCCTCCATCATCTCAACAAATATGCAGTTTATCCTATTTATATTGAATTTAAAGAAGTCTACAATAGAGAAAAAGGGTTTTATTCTTTTTATGAATTATATTTGACTGTTCGGTTTATGATTAATTAATATTTTGAACCATCAAGAGGGTGTACAAAAGTGTTACAGTTTGTCATTTAATGATGCAAAACTCCCATAACATTGTTGTTTTTCTCTCCTTCAGAGTTCAGAAAGTGAGAGTGTATCTGTATTAGACAGTTATATCAGTTTGACACCATTTAATGCCCATGGCTCCATCCTGCAGAATCCTGAGATTTATAATTTGGCAAGCCACTTACAATTCTTTGCTAGATGTTTGGAGCACTGTAGTTCAGGGGAGGGTACTAGTTTCTCTGCAGGGAATTCTAAATACTTCCAAACTGCAAACCCTAAGTTTTCTATAATATAGAATCAGGATAAATAAAGTGATATTAAACTGTTATAACACTCTAGTGCAAAATACTCCAAGGCAGTGACTCAATTCGCACATGCAGATTGTAACTTTTTTTTTTTAAAAAAGCTTCGTTTTAGAAACACCATGTGACAAGTAACTTGTGTGAAATTACTCCATATGGTAAGAATTCTGCAAACCACATGGGAATCTGTTGTTGTGTGCCTGCAAGTCATTTCTGACCTACGGTGGCCCTGATGTGACCCTATCATGGGGTTTTCTGGGGCTCTGTGACACAGCCAAGGTCACCCAGTGGGTTTTCATGGCTGAACAGGGAATCAAACCCTGGTCTCCAGGGTTGTAGTCCAGTGCTCAAACCACTACACCATGGTGGCTCTACATCAGATAAATCACTTGCCACGTTGAAATTCTTGTGCTGCATTTGCTGTGGCTGTCTCTGTGCAGCTTGCAGGTTGGAATGGCACATATTACCAAATAGTTTGACACTGACTTGTTAAGGTGTATTCAAGTTGGCCTTTTAAACTGTTTTGATATCTACAGAGTGTTGCTGTTGATGGTTTTATTGCCTAATTTATTTTAGTTATTACAAACCCATCCTTTCAGATGAGGCATTTCAGTACCCAAGAGTCATGTTTTGTCAAGAATTCACAAATAATTCAATGTATTTTATGACACTGTCACCTGAAGTACTGTATTTTAAGCAATGTTTCAGCCACCTGCCATTTAAAGTTGTGTTATGTACAGACAAAAAAACAGCTGGAACAAAAATTATCTGAACAAACCTATTGCATTTTGTCATGGGGCATTTTTTGTCCCATACAATGAATAAGTACAATATCTTAGAAAAAAAATGCCAATGCTATTTTGTTTTTGACATCTGATACATAAAAACTGGTGGGAATGTTCAGATGAGCATTCAGAAGTGGGAAGGCAAATGTGAAAGGGCAGCAAGCTCATGCTCATTTGATATGGTCTAAGAATGACCAAGCAGAGATGTTGATGTTATCAGAGGCAGGAATTGAAGGACCTGATACTGACAACACAGACTGCTCACCACAGAGCAACTAGAGACATAATTTAGAAATGCTGGGGGCCAAAAAAAGAATACAAAGAACCATTGCTAGAAATATTGGAACTGTTCCTAAGAGAAAACATTCTTTACCACATAATCTGTGGAGGAAGTAGTGAAGAACAGTTTGTGTTCAGAATATGGAATGAGAGGGACTCTACCAGAGTCAAAGTACTATGACAATTACTGATCTGAAGGCATATGATGGTGTGCTGTTTTGGGGAGAGGTGTATCATGGACAACATGTAGTCTTAGTGGAAGTGTAGCATCCAGTTTCAGGCTTCTGTTGCTTCCAAACAGTTAAGAGTCTGAAGAGATTTTGTGCCCGCACAAGTTATATAGGTTTGATGACAGGAAAACAAGAGTGATTTGTAGAGTTACTGATAAACTGGCAATTTTTCAGATTACATGGACTGTATTTGTTGAGTAGCTTCAAATGGGGTACACGCCAGGGACAGATCTAATAATTTAAGGAGTACCTGGTTGATCTCATAGGTCAGTGCCCTCTCCTATTATTACTGTGTGCCTTCAAGTCATTTTGGACTTATAGCGATCCTAAGGTGAATCCATCACAGGGTTTTCTGGGGCTGAGAGTGTGTGAATCAAACCCTGGTCTCCAGGATCTTAGTCCAGTGCTCAGACCACTACATCCTGCTGGCTCTAGTTCCCATAGTACATGGCAAATAAACCAGGAAAAAAATGGCATGAACGTGTTCTGGTGTTGCAGTCCTAAGAGATCATATCCTCTGAAATGAGATATTTACTTGTGTAGGCAGCCTGGTACACCATGAAAATCCCAGCTTGGTTGGAGTTGACCCATATTGCCACACTGGATTAAGTGGTGGGAAACAAGTTTTCTTCACCATCTTAGAACAGCCAGAAGGTATGCTTGTGAAAGACCTGATATACATTATCACCATTCAAGAAAATGAACCATATCCTGCTGCCTTACACCCCTTGTTATTTGTGCAGTAGGGCAATGGATTAAAAAACTAGCAGACAGTACACCACATGTGGGAAATTTGTTTACAAGGGTCATTACAGCTTCTAAGTGACATGCTGTTGTTTGTAGAGTGGCAGGCACCAGGAATGACCCTTCATTCCCTCAGCAGGGATAGTTATGTTACTGAGGTAGATAATTATCCCCCAAAATCATTCATGCCAGACCTTTCTGCAAATAAATAAAACAGATCATTTCCTTTAGAGTTTATGTTGATTTGATGATTTTGGGGAGTTCACTACAAAGATTTATCTTATTTTCAGCTGGAAATAACAATATAATATTTTTATGCTGCCTGCATATTTTTGCAGAAGATGGAGACTGTCAGCTACTCAGAACAAATTTTCTGCCTCATGTGAAGTCGTGTTCCCAGGTTCTGGATGTTTTGATATTGCGGAATACTCTTCATTATAGATCCACACTTATGTAGAGGGTGCATTTTTATCCCTGACATACATTGGAATTCCACATGGTCAAAAATACCACAGAAAGTCACTCTGCAAGATTTTTTTAAAAAAAAATCACATGAATGAGGTTTATAATAGTTTTATTATTCACTTTGTAATTATGCTTTTAATAATGTTGAGCAGTACGTAAGTGGAAAGCCAAGGTACAAATGTAATAGTAAATAATTTTTTTTTGAAAGCTAGCAAATGTGTGTAAAAATCTTGGTAACTTGTCTGAACAGCCATTTGAGACAGCGTGTGTATATATAGTAGAATATAATACGTTTTTGCAATCAAAAACTTCACATCTGATGTGCAGGTGGCTACAGATAACAAAATTGACCATTTCTGTAGTTCTGACGTGATTATCCTGTGCCTTCAGCCCAGACTAACTGTGCCCTGTCTTTGTTATTTCAGCTCAGATTGGGTGGAGATCATTGAGCCCCGTTCTCGGGAGCGAATGTATGTCAACTTGACAACTGGAGAGTGTGGCTGGGACCCTCCACCCAACCTCAGAGTTCGTCAGTCTGATGAGAACCAGTGGTGGGAGCTGTTTGACCAAAACAACAACCGTTTCTACTACTATAATGCCATTACACAGCAGACAGTGTGGCACAGGCCACAAGGCTGTGATATTGTGCCTCTGGCTCAACTCCAAGCCATGAAACGCAACTCCCAGTCTGACTTCAGGACATCTCAACACAGGGGCAGCACAAGTAGTGATGGGCGAAACACTCCTGTGCAAATGGCTCTTGTACAAGAAATGGAGAAGGGTAAAGAGAGTAACAGTCTGGAGAAGAGGTCAGAGACTGGAAGGTAATTTACCTTCATTCTTTGCTGTTTTGCAACTTTTTAATGTGTTCATCCATCTCCCTAGTTTCAGAAAAAAACATAAGGCAGGGATAGCCTTATGTGTGATCTGGCTGCTGTTCATGGTAAGGAATGTCACTCTTGTTCCTTCTGTTCATGAGCAGCCTTGAAGAAAAGAATTTTGAGCAAAAATTATTGGGCAAAAGATCTTGATAGCAAAGATGGCAAACTTCATAAGGATGTGCTTTTGTGAACTATGTTTGAAAGTTGGTTGCGCAAATGCAACGGCTATCATGAAAGATATTCAAAGTCTCTTGATAGCTAGTATCATGACAAGGCTATTGTGTACAACTGTGGATGATTTTTTTTTAATATTTAGTTAGTCTCCTCTCATTTCTTCTGTGCTTTGCAAGGCCACTATGAACACAAATGGAATTTAAAGTTATTAGACATTCTTTTTCCTTGGCTTGTTGTTAGTGAAGGCTCCCAGAAGTTATACCTGTAACTCCTAGAATCTTGCAGCTGACATGGCTACTTGGTTGTGACATGCTAGGGGTTGTAGTCCAAAAAAAAAAGTATTTTTTTCAGAGTGTGGCATGTTGTCACCAGCTTCTTATACTCATAGATATCTAATTTCTGAAGCTGTTCTGTGTCCCATTTAGATTGATTAACTTACCCAGAACACTCTGAAAATTGAGATGACATTCCTTAAAGCAGAGCTCCCAGCTTTTGGCTGTTACTTGGAACAACAAAATCCTTTTTTCAGACTGCAGCTGTCAGCCTGATTCTTTCTTTCACCCTCCAGGATGAGTCTCGCTGGAGTATATGGCTCTAGAGGCATGCAGAGAAGTGCTGAAAGTCATAGTCCTTGAACATATCAACAGCTTGCTAAAGAAATAATAACTGGATTCTATTTGGTTTAGGTAGCTCACACTTCTCTATTCCCTAGAAGTCAGTCCAACAATAATTGAATTTGTTTCTTGTACATTCTTTGCCAACCAGTGCTATGTCTTTTGGTAGGAAGTAGCACACCACTTGTTCCTGGCTAGGGTCATTTTCTGCAACTTTTGCTCACAGGGCAATTCGGTTAAGACAGTATCCCAGCTTTTTAAAAAATGAATCCCTGCTTTTTCTCCTGTTATCACAATTTCAAACTCTACTACAGAGTACACACTTAATGAAATTTAAAATAGCACTGAACCAGCACCAAATTTAACACATGTAATATACAGATAATTTACAGCTGAGTAATCAGATTTCCAGTGTATGCTTTGGCTTTCAGCTAATCAACCAGAGGCAGAGATGGCTGAAATTTGCCTCTTTATAGTGAATCTAGACATTCTAGGAACAGTTTCTTGCCTTTTATCTGCTTGTAAAAACTGAGTAAGTACTGCCAGAAGCTATGAGCCTTTCCCTCTCAAACTAGAACATACAGTCTTATATGTTAACACAGTGGATCAGGAACAATTTAATTGCTGGGCATGACCTGTCTAGTGGATAAAGTTCAAAATAGCAACTCATGTTACATATGAAAAGTAATTATACTATACAGGATTTTCTTGATGTATTTCAATCAGGGTTTTGTACAGGTCATTCCACCAAAACAGCCTTGACTCATATAGTGAATGATATTTTAGTGGCAAAGGCACAGCATCAAACTTCTGTGTTGATCCTGTTGGATCTTTTTGCAGCCTTTGACATTTTGAACCAACAGATCCTACTATTACAGTTGGCATCATTGGGAATAACAAGGAATGCACTATCGTGGTATAAATCTTTTCTTGTGTGTGATTGTTCCTTTTCTGTCTCATTTCAGGAATCTATGTCAAAAGTTTTCTCTGTAACAGTAGGGTAAGGATCAGTCCTGAGGCCTCTTCTTTTTTATTATATTCCCTCTTGGATTTCTTATTTCTGTCAGGTTTTCAGCATCACATTTATGCAGATGGCTCTCAGATTTTCCAGAGTTTTAAATCAGTTGATGCCACTGTGTGGAAACCAGTGGTGGACTGTTTGTTGCATATTTCCTTGTGGATGATCACTCACCATCTTAAGCTAACATTGACAAAAACAGAGATTTTAGTGTTTCAGCCTGACTGTCCAGTAGCCCTCTTCCTTATGCCCTCTACTGGAATTATAGGGTTGGCAGGATTGTACAGTGGCTCCTGTTCAGTTGCCAGGAACCTCGGAGTCCTGCTGGATGATCACCTATCTCTGTGCTCCTTTATCGGATTGACAACAAAGGCACGTAATTTCCATCTTTTGAACATTCTCAGGATCTTGAGATTCCTGACTGTTGAGATTGCCCATCTGGTTGTTCAGACTATGGTTATCTCACACCTGGATTATTGTAACAGCTTACTGGTAGATTTGCCTTCCTGCTCTCTTGTTCCTCCTGTTTTAATTCAAAACATTGCCATCTGGGTTGTTTTAAATCTCTCTCTTCACCTCTTTTCCCCATAGATCCCTTCATTGGCTACCAGTTTGAGCCAGGGCCTGTTTCAAACTTTTGGTTCTGGATTCAAGGCTTTACATTCTAATCTCCCTCAGTACTTTGCAGCTTGGCTAGTGTGGTATGTTCCGTCCAGGCAAAGGATTACTTTTTGTTCCACTGACGCTTACTGCTCTGGCAAGCCTGGCTCCACATTTGTGAAACAGTCTTCCTTTGTACCTTCAGCAAGAGGAGCAGCTCACCCATTTCAGTAAAAGGCTGAAGACTTTCCTCTTTGATTCACTGTCTTAAGCCACAGTGTTGTGTTTAAGGTGCCAACATGGGTAGTGACTGGTGAGATGTTGGGGATTTCATTCCATGTGTTGCTATAGTGTTACATTTATCGTCCTTGTGCCTGACTGTCCTTCTGTTGATGTTCTGTTCTTTGGTGAAAAGTGTGTTATAAATAAATGTTACTATTTACTAATATTATCATTAATTTTTAAGCATCCTTGATAGTGAAACATGACATTATTTTTGTTTAGTGATTGTGGTGAAGGACTGAGCAGACCTTCATTTTTTTCTTAAGGTAGACAATGATTTTAAACCTAAATGATCACCCTGCAAGAATAAAAGACATTATAATCTGTTCACAATCATTTTAATTATTGGCTCCTGCAGGTTTGCTTAACTTTGCTTACGTCACTGTCTTCTCTCTTAAAAGTGATATGTGAAATGTTGTAGAGGTGCAGAAATGGATCGGTGGGTAGCATTGACTGCGCAAGTCAGAAATAACAGGTTTCTTTCTAATTAGGAGCCTTGACTCTTTTTTGTCAAACTTCATTTGTTCACATCGTGACTGAAATGATTGTAGGGTTCCTAGGCACATCTGTAATCCTTGGCACATCTGTAATTTTAAGAACTATAGAATTGGTAATAAGTAGCAGATAAGGCTCCCATATTAGAGGTAACTCAGAAGCACAGGAGCTCTGCAAGAATAAAAATTGATAATATTTTATCTTGTCTGCCTATTAATAGTGACCTCTTAATTCTGTTCTCAGGCTGAGCCTTCAGTGATGTGTGCTATTTTTTTTCCCCAGCAACACTGATCATTTCCAAAGTATATCTTCACAAGGAATACACTTTAGTTGTAACCTATTTGGGAAGTCAGTCCTGCCTGATAATGTATAATGTCTGAAAAACAGTATTGTCACAGGCAAACCAAGATAAGAGTTGTTGCCATTGACTTTTGGCCAATATTGTATGGGCAGTTCTCTCAAGTAAATGTTCCTGAAATCAAAGGGACATGTTTCCATGAGAATCAAAGTTAAATGAAGCCACATCTTTCTGTTGGTTGTTCACAGGAGAAGAAAGCTTTTCAGATTAGCAAACAGTAACCTTTGCTCCCAATGTTAGGCATATGATCTTTAAAGAAACCTATTGTAGCTACATCACTTACTTAATACATTTTCTTTCCTTCCTCCCAATCTCTTTCTCTGTGCACTCACTTGTTCGACAACTTGCAGATGTGGGCTATGAATTTTTGGTGAAAACATTTGTAATTATATTTTATTTTTTAAATCTCTGCTTATCCTCTGAATTAGGATTTTTGTTGTGTGCCTTCAGGTTATTTCCAACTTGTAGAAACCCTAATGCAAACCTAACACAAGGTTTTCTTGGCAAGATTTGTTCAGAAGAGGCTTGTCTTTGCCTTACTGTGAGGCTGAGAAAGTGTGACTTGCCCAAGGTCATCTAGTGGGTTTCTGTGACCAAACAGAGATTCAGATGCTGGTCTCAAAAGTCATAGTCCAACACTCAAACCAGTCTCTTTAAATTGCTAGAATGGATAAGGAAAATAATCTTATTTTTTTAAATTTATCTTTGGCCTAAGTAATTTATTTCATACTGTTTCCACCCTTAAAAGTGATTATTAAGCAATCACTTAAAATGCCAGTATGTCAGATAATTGGAAAGCACTGACAAGACATCATCCTTACACAGTATTTACATGCGCAGATATTGTCATTCCAGCAAAATGTTTAGCAGTGCATTTCTTGTATGTCCAAACAAAACCTTGTTTTGGAAAAAAAAATCAGGAACTGCATGCTAATTCAATAATCACAAAATTATAGAATGCTTGTTTATGTTAGGGTCAATTAGTGATCAAGATTATTGTCGTTGCCATCATTTATTTATTTATTTATTTATTTATTTATTTGGTGCCGTCAGCGTACATGGTGCTTTACATGAGGAGTATACAGTAGTTAATTTGACAGTTCCATCACCTTGGGCTTACAGTCTAAAAAGGCACAACATACAAGGGAGGGGGGCAGTGGGGAGGGGCTTAAGTCCAGCAAATGCTGGCTGCTGTTTTCCCTAGAGGCCATAGCAATGGCAGATGGGATGGAGGCAGGGCCTTTCTTCAGTTGCTCAGCCTAGGTGTGATGGAGATGTGCCTGCCTGTTGTTCTTCTAGCGGCCACAGCAATGGCAATTGGGATGCCGAGAGAGCCTTTCCTAAGCTGTCGGACATAGGCATGATGACAATGGCATTGTGCCTGCCCGTTTTTCTCTCCCTCTGAGGCCACAGCAGTAGCAATTGGGATGGAAAGAGGGCCTTCTATCAGTGTGCAGTGTGTGCTAAGGTACACAGAATTCTTCCTCAGAAAAAGCAGTATTCAAGAAAAAATTCTGAGATAGAAACAATACACAGCTCAAGCAGCAGCTCTTTGTTGTCATCTTGTCCAGCCTTAAAATAGATAGAAGTACTTGGAGATAAAATGCACAACAGTCCATCTTCCAGCATTTGAGTTGCACAGAAGCCCTCTGGAACTGGGCAGAGATATGGAATGCTCTCTTTGAAAATACTAAAATCAGTCATAAGTTCTGAATGTCCCCATCACTGTACAGAATGCTCATGTTTAAAAGCAGCATTCACTTCATCCTGAAAAAGAACAATGAAAAGGTTTAGGAAAGAATGCATTTACTAAACCTAAATGTACTAAGTTATCATTTCTCCAGAATGATCTCCTACTTCTGAGGAGATATTTCAGGGTAGCAGAATAGATACTTGCTAACTGGATTACTGTTCTTCCTTTTGTTGATTTTTATACCTTCTGCCTTTTAAAAGGAGAAGTTTTGAGTGTTCAGAGTGCCAACCTTATTGTTTTTTGTTTCTTGATCAAGTCTTAAAAGCTAAATGTCAGCTCTTGCCTTCTCTCCCACTGAATATCTCTCATTCAATAATCTCCCACCTGACTTACAGTAAAATCTGGCATGATTGGCAAGACACTTCTAGTTGATTTTCTCAACTATAGTAGCAAGTCTGAGAATATTAGAATGTGCTGGTTAAAGGAAAATAAATGTAATTAATGATACAGAATTTTGATAAAGCATATTGAGATAGAAGTGCAGACAAAATACTATAAAGCCCTAGTGTGCAAAGTTCACTGAATCCTGTATGAACAGCTGCCTATGACTTTTTGAATTTATCATAGGATATGAACAAAGACAACTATACAAAACTAATGGAACACCTGTCCAATAACGGTGCAAAACACAAGCCCTTTTGCAATGTTGACACACATGTGTAGAGTTGGCACCTATGCAGCTATTTTTTTTCTAAATGAAAGCTGGTAAGACATAACAGAATTGCCCAAGTTGGCAGCCATGCTTTCCTCTGGTGGTGTTGGGATGCATCTGTTCTAACCTGTCAGTCTATTACACTGAGAGTTCTCTGATTTCAACAACATGGCAGGTGCATGAAGTTTTCAAAGAGCAGCTTTCATAGAGGAGGAAGAAAGTGGTGCTTAAAATAGTAAGGCAACTGGCTTTCAATTAGCCATACTGATTTCCTACAGTTTAGTCTTGACACATGAACACTTGTGTGATTTCTTTAAAGGTTCATCTTTTGTATTAAGACTACTGTGTTTTGACATTACAGAATGATACATTTTCATGCAGAGTAGTATGTTTTCAAACAGTTGTGCAGAAGAACCCCAAAAATGCCCTTCTGAGGGCTGGATTATATATTCAACAGAACAAAGTACATTGTGCCTGAATGTATGGCTTCAAAGGGGCATGGGGAAGACAGAAAAGTCCCCCAGCTCAGCTTATGGAAATGGTATAGAATCCATGTAACCAGGACTTCCTAATTTCTATTCTTTCTTGATCAGACTTGAGCACAATATACAAGGAATTCATTCTGAGTTCAAGATGATGGCAACTGTGGCTGTCTCAAATGCAAATAAAATCCAGACTATTTGCAAACTATGAAATCAGGAGTGGAACATGTTGGTGTTGAGCAACCTTTCTTGTGAATAATATGTCTCATCACACCTTTTAAATACATTTATAACATATTGCATGAGTAGTCCAGTTGAGATCAGTGAGATCTACATGTTGTATGGGTTAAATTGTGGCTTCAGTGACATTAATTTCAGGATCTGTTAATGTGCTGAACTTAACCTAGGTCTACTAGTTTTTATAAGATGTATTAAAACATGTTTCTAGACAAGAATTTTACTTTACAGTCACAGTACCACATTCATAAAAGATTTGCAGGATGCTTAGTTGTGTTGTCTTCAATTTGAAGCCCTCCCATTTGTTGCCGTGGCTTTGTTTTTTCCCTCTTTTGTTTTCTGTTTATGTTTACCAGGGAAGATGTGTTAAGGGAAAAAGACAAAATAGCCGAACAGTGTGGGGTTTTTTGTGAGCTTTAGGAGCCCTCTGTCTGACAGCCTCCAAAGACTGCACTGTTCAAAACAGTTTGTATAACATATTATGTAAACTATATTTGAAATGCCAAAGATTTTATGGGAATTGATTATTGAGAAGGATACACATTGGATTGATTTGGGTTCTGTGTTTTCTTGTTAAAGTCCTATTTTTTTATTCCACTCTTTCTTCAGGGAGTTCAGATGAATATACATGGTATTCTTAAGCACGATCTTTCATCTTCAAAACAACATTTAAGAGGACAGTATTCAGAATGTGTAAAAGTTATTCTGGACTACAGTTCCCAGAACCACTCAGCCAGCATGGCCATTGGTCAGGTCGCCTGAGCAGCCTGTGAATTATACTCCAGAATGTTCAAAGTTCTGGCAGTATTACATTGGTAGTCAATTCAAAGGACTAAGGTTTCAAAGACAACACTTAAATTGAAGCTTCAGAATGTGGAAGCCCAACTCCCATCACCAGCAGCTTTTAGATTATATAATTTTGATCTTTATTGAGGAAAGGACAAAACCATGTATCAAATAAAGAGGGAGTGTTCAAGATTAGTTCTGTATTCTTCAGACATTTGAACGAGTGGCAATTACAGTTTTGAGTAATAAAACAACTCTGTGTTGGAAACAACACTTCTTGCATCTCCATAGGTTTTTCCTGACCACTCTCAAAGGTAGTCATATTTGCCATGGCAGTTTCCACTGAGGATATTTTGATTCTCCTGAACACAGTTGTATCCTTTTGTGAGCAGGATGCAGCATTGTATGTTTTCCTTTATTCTTCTGTTGTGAAATAAAAATGCTTCAGCTTATAACTGACAAGCTAAAAATAATTATTGGGAATGATCAAATTAACCCTTCTGTATCATGCTTACTGCTAATTTTTCAGAAAAGCAAAATCGTAGATTAAAGTACCTCTACTTATGACTGCTTGGACTACTCACAGTCTTCAGCCCCTCTCTCTGCTGCTTTGGCACAAGAATACTGTTTCTGAATAATTCAGTTGTGCAAGCATTTCATTAAAGTATTTGCCGATGCTTTTTGTCCAGAGATCTTTATGACACTTTGATGCTGGCATGTATTCTAATGCTATTTAGATTAACTCTGACTTAACTGTTTTGTTGGGTAGTGTGCATATTTGGGTTTGAATGAATCCTTTCTGATATATCCCAGCTAAGCAGTTGTGTGTCCATATCTGAGTTAACCTAACAAGTGGACAGGCAAGAAAGTATTGCAACCTGAAGTTCTTCTGCATAGGTTTCTGGCCATTCAATTCCTCTTCTATCTAGTTTTCTAATTTCCTGCTTTCAACAGACAGTGGGAATTCCCTGACCACTGAGCATGCTCAGTTCTCATTAGACTGTTCTGGAGAATTTGTCCTAAAGATTGCAGCATTTATTTTCTTAGTACTTCTGGAAAGTCAGGGGTTCTTCCAGGACTGTTTCTGTGTGAATGATGATCTCTTGACTCTCTGAGGGACAGAACTCAAAGAACTGAACTCTTGTGTGTGTGTATGCTCAAATGTTTATATCTGACACCATCAGTTTGACTACAGACTATATAATTTAACATAACAAAGCTAATCTTTATTAATATTAATTTTATTTATGTTGTTTTTATTTCTCTCCTGTATTAGATGCATATTGTAATAGTGCAGAGTTTCTTGTGCATTCTTGAGAGGATGCTTTCCATATTAGAAAAAAATAAATGTCTAGAGACATGCATAGATGACATTAGGTTCAGACGTATTTGATAGCTTTGAAGAGAATGTCCACAGCCAGCTGTTACTAGGTATCCTTCTTCGGACAAATGCACAATAGTAGTCCAGAATGAAATCTAAAATTCACTTCCCCTCCTCGGCTCTCAAACTCCCCCCACCATGGCATGAGATTTGTGAAATCGTGATGTGTATTGGATTTAACTTCTTCAGTCCTGATTTGTTGGGTCTAAAAGAGAAATCAATTCCTACCCATAATTTGGTTTTCTCCTATGGCTCACCTGTCTCAAGGGCCCTGCCCTTTGTTGTAGTTCTTACCAAAGCTGTATGAGATGAAAAGAAATAACTGTTGCTGTGTACACAGCAAAAGAAGCAGGTGTTGAACACCTGCTCTTCTTATTCATTAGACGGGCATGTGCCGGGGAGGAGACTGCAAGGAAATCGATTTCACAAGTACATTTTTTTCTTTGTAAACAGGTACCAAAGTCATTGCCCCCCCCCCAAAAAAACCCCAGTTATCTGTTGATGGCAAAAACAGTTTTTGTTTCTTGATTAACAGGAAAATAAGTCTGTAAAACAGATTTAGTGTAAAGAATTTTGAAGCTTAGTGCTTGGGTAGTTTATAGAATCACACATGTAGGGTCGTCTGTGGGATAGGAGAGGAAAGTTCTAGTATCAGCATTTTCCTCTTGTGGGTGTGATTGATTATTTTCCACTTACTGACTACAGTAATTCTGACAGAAACATAAAAAAAACTTACACAGTAGTATTAACCCAAGAGCTGATAAAGAAGCTGCTTTGCTACAATAATAATACATTTATTGTTTAATTTGCTTATGCTTATAAGGCAACTACTAAATACAATTAATTGAACTGAACTGGCAAGAGAGGTCTGATTTTAAAAGAGAGCGAAGACAGATGGAAATAGCGTTGGCCATTGTAACAGCAGAAGGGAAAAGGAGGAATGCTACAGTGTGGCACTTCAGTCATTATGTGGAGAGAGGAGTAATGCTGCTCCCAAACTGCCTCCCAATTCAAAGAGCTTTATGATTGTCTGTCTGGGTTGAAGGAATTGCTACCAAATACCAGGACAGTGAACTTTATGTGTGTAACCAATTTTTAAAACCATGTGAATCAATACAAGTTTGATACCATTTGGAAGTTCAGCAAGTATGGCGCCATCCTGGTGTTCAGGAGAAGAGAGTTCCACAGAGATCAGACAAGACAAGACTCAACATTGGCGGGGGGTCTCATCCAGTGCTTACCACTGGATTCTCTGTAAAGCAGCAAGCACGCTCTGGAACAACAGGGGTGCATTTCAGTAGTCTTGTGCAGGAGTTGCCAATGGTCTATCTCCCTGTGTTCCCGCTACTGTCGTATTTGCTGCACAATGGCAAAAGAACAATTTTTTACTAAAATATAAGGTAAAAGTTCCTCATGCATCTTATTTATAAATGGAATCATGTTCCTGGAAGCATGTTTTTACTTTGGTGCTCATAGAAGAATTTAGATTCTACTGAAGTATCAGCAGCTCCACTACCCCAAAGTCTCTCTGAGGGATAGCCTCAAGGATGGTACTAAAATCTTCTTGGTTTGTTATGTTGTAGGACTTCAACTTACACACTGTTGAGGCTGCATTATTGGGAGTGACTCAAGACAACTTTATTTCTGCCCAAATTGGCACCACTTATTTCTCAGGATACACTTTGGATATGGTTTTCTTTGGTGAGGCACTCCAAATCACAGACCACAGAAAAAGGATTCAACCTCTGCTAGGGGGTATAATACACCCTTTGAAATGCTGAAGCCAGGCCACTGGCCAGGCCCAGTTACAGGGAGCACATATGTGCCTCCCTTTTTAAATAACTTTACATAACTTTATCTTTTCTTGGGCAGAAGTCACAAGTGCTATTTTTAAAGTCCTATATGATGTGGTACAAGGATATTTTAAAATTCATTCTCCTATCCAAGCCTGACCAAGTTTTATTATCTTAAGAAAGGGCCCTCTTGTCAGTCCTACCAGCATTGAAAGTACATCTGGCAGGGATAAAAGAGAGGGCCTTGTTGCTGGCTGCTTTCAGGTTCTGGAGCTTCATGCTATGGAGACTAACTTGGTTCATTCTTTGTTGCCCTACTGACTGGCAGTGCTATTTTTTGTCTAACAAGCATTTGGAATTTAAGCTGGGTTGGCTGAGGTTGTTTGATTTTGTATGGCATTTACAGAGTGCCCTCCCTTACTGCAATCGCCACATAAATGATCTTCATCTCAAGTGAAACATTATATCCCAATACTTAAAATGGTGGCAGTGTGCACGTGCTGTCTCCTCTGCACACATGTTGCCTCCATTGAAAAGAATGGGATGTGAGCATTTGTGGTTTTTTCTTTTTATGTGGGGTTCTTGGCATGGAACCCATGCATGTATGGAGGGTGCACTGTACTGTCTTACCAATATGTACATTTCATTCACTTTTCAAACATCTTATCAACTAAAGGTTAATAAGAAATGACATATTCTAATAACGGTATATTGATCCACTGTAAGTATAGCAATGAGTGAAAACTATAAAGATCAGTCAGTGAACGATGGGAGTAAAGGATGGAAAATTCTTAATGAGAAGTATTTTGAGAGCTTCTGAACACAGGCAGAACATTTTTTCTATACAACTAGTTAACATTCCTTCTGCCTCCCTCCTCCCAGTCAAAAAGTATGGTGTGCAAAGATCAGTGGTAGAGCACATGTATTGTATGCAGGAGTAAGGGATTCCAAGTTCAGTTTGTGGTATCTTCAGTTTAAGAGATCAGGTTTCTAACAAGCCCCACTATTCTATGCGCTGGTCTACCTTATTTGTGTAATTAAAAGGGAGTGAGTAAAAAGGAGGGGTAAAATGCAACAGCAGAGGGGGAAGAGAGTGAATGAGAAGCCCAGAGAGAAGGAAATGTTGGTGTTGTTGGAATAACTAATTATTCACTTGATTCTCCAAGTGCATAGCGCTGTATAAGCAAAATAAGATTAAAAAGGGGATTCATTGTGGCTCATTTGGGAATACTACAAAAATGTGTATTATACAATATTATATAAAATGGAAAACAGTCCAGGATACAACCAACAGAGGAGAAGCTACAGAAGAATGCCTCAGTGCACTGTTCCAGCTTGCAAGACTCTAAGCATTTTCCTACCAGCCTGGCCCTAAAGGGCCTAGTAATTTGAAGGGCACTGGCTGCTTGGTCTCCAGACAAATCAGCCTCCCCCGCCTCACTTTCCTCCTTATTTTCCATTTTTTATTTGTTGTTTCTTGTGGAGTTGCAATCTGAACTCTAGGAAAATCTTTCTCATCTGCCTAACAACAAGAGTTATATAATGCATTTCCACCCTACCTAATTCTCCTCTTTCTGAAGCAGCAGATGTTCCTGTTTTACTGAATGTAAGAAAGGGAGAGGTGCCCACCCTAGTGAATTGCAATGACCCTATTTCACTAAAGTATATTTTTAAATTTAATGTTAATTGGGAAATCTAGAGAGTGAGGTGATACTACTAGAAAAAAAACCCTAGCAAATTAATAACTTCATGAGTTAATTAGCAAGTTATTTCCAAGCTCTGGTTTTTATTTTGTTATTGTTAGCCATCTTGTGCATCATTATAGCTGAAAGACAAGACAGAGATAGAGATCGAGATCATTTGGGGTTTTGAGATAGAAATTTTATGTATGAATGTAGTGTAGCATTTTTGTTTTACTATCATAAACACTATGTTTTCATTTTTTGCAGAGATACTCCTACTCGATGGCAGCCTTTGCCAGGGACTAAAGCAGCCATGTTGGTCAAAGTCAATAGTCTGAGACAAGTGAATTCTTCTTCAAGCAATTCACTTCAAAATCAGAGCAGTGCAGAAACCAGCAATCAGAAATCTCTGCATCCAAAACCAGTTGTGTATGCCCAGCCTCAATCTGTAGCCCCAGGTTCATTGGCTCCGAAACCTGTAGCTCCAATAGAAACAAAGCAGTCCATGCAAATTAAGAAGACAGAGAATGGAGGTTTTTGTCTAGTGTTAACTAATGGGATCCCTTCTCAGCCTCCTTCAGGAAGTCAGACACGAACACCACAGCCTGCATCTCCAAAGTATGCTTCACCAGCACCAATATATGATGAGCCATCCATTGACTCCCCAATCTATGATGAGCCCCCTGTAGATATGGACACTGGAAGTGCAAATATGAATGGGATAACACCACAAATGTCACCAAGCAATAGCTTAAAGAAGAAGCCCCAACCAATTAAATTATTGCAGCATCCAAGTATGCAGCAACACCAAGCTGGGAAAAAACATGTGAGAAACCCTTCTGCAACAGAATACAGCCCTGTTGGAAGAGAATATATTAAACATATGGTCAACATTGACCAATCATCCAAAAATACTCACTCATCAGGGATGAGCATTGAAGGCACTGCTAAACCTCAGCTAGGGCAGCTTATTTCCAGGGACAGTTTCAAGCAGTCTTGGAAAGTCTTAGAAGCAAATGTTCTTAAAAATATGGAGGCCCACCACTCTCGGCAGAACAGTCTTCAAGCCCAAGAATATCCTACTGTTATAAGTCAGCAAGACTCAGGCTATTCGACAGGACCTTCTCCGAGCTTGAGAAAGAGAAAAGGAAGGCGGCAAGCTCCAGGCCAAGGAAGGCCTGGCTCTGTAGGCAGTAGCAGTGAACTCAGTGCTCTGAATGACAAACTGATTGCAGAGATGCGGGCAGTGGTGAATAGGTCTGCAGCTTGCAGAGAGAGTAAAGGCAGCTTAGATGCAGAAATGCTGGAAAATGCTAGTTTGCCAGAGGGTAATAAAATTAAGTTTCAATCAGACCGCTTGAAGAAGTGTAACAGCAGGAGCTCAAGAGATGATGTGACTTCTAGTAACAGGTCCTTATACAGGCCTAGAGTGGACAGTAAGGGAAGTCTCTCAAATGATCCAACTGTACAGCAAGATACTGTGAGGCAGAAGAGGACATATGAAAAAATAGATTCTTTAGAAAAGAACATGGCCAGTCAGTCACACCTGTCTTCATCAGACACAGCACAAATATCACCCCAGGTATTTATTTTTCATAACTACAGAATACAGAAATGTGTTCTGTGATGATAGAAATAAGTGAGGCCTCTAGAAGTTGTTGGCTGAGATGTTCCAATGGTACAAACAATGATAGGGTGGGGATTTTTTTTTTAGTTCAAGTGATGGAAACTGAATGAAAAAGATATTGCTAATCAACCGGTCACTGTGACTTTATTAACATTATTTTGGAAGGATTGCTTCCTATATAAATCTGTAAAGCTGGCAGATCTGACATTTTCTAGATTCCTGAACGAGCCATCTCTCTGTGCACATTAGAAGTAGTTATTGGGCTGGATAGGAATTGGTGGGTAATGGTGCTCAGAGGGACCTACTGGATTCCTTTTAAGCTTGAAATGTCTCCACTACTTCTCTGTGCTTCTTACCTTACACTGAGCTAACACTCTCTGCTGCTTCCAAATTATGCTTTCTTTCTGGATTTGTTATCTTGCCTCCAACTCTGATCTTTCTATCACCTATGTTTTAAGGTTCTAAGTGATGTTTTTACACCAAAGAGCCAACAAGGTGTAGTATAGCTTGAGCATTGGACTACAGCCTTGGAGACTAGGGTTCGATTCCCCACTCAGCCATGGAAACCACGGAAACTGCAAGGCTGACCTTGGGTGTGTCACATACTATCAATTTGACCCCAGAAAACCCTGTGATAGGTTCATCTTAGGGCCGCTATACGTCAGAAACAACATGAAAGCATACCAAAAACAATTTCACACCAGAAGGATAGATTTCTGTCCCCCCCCCCAAAAAAAGGAAATGAACATATAAATATGGATGCGTTGTACACTATAGAAAGCAAAATCAAAATTTCTTTCTTAGTTGGTTGACTTTCTATATCTGCTACAGGTTAAAGTCATCTGACATTTTTTCTGCCTTGTATCAAGGCCATAGCTGCGTATAAGCAAAGCAGAAGAAATGAAATGACAATGAATATGCATATATAGAATTTTTATGTCACTCTTCAGTATCAAGAAAGACTCTACTGGAGGGAAAGCTGAAGTTTCTGAGAACCTGTGAGAAGTAAGAAGGATAGATGCAGGGTTGAATTTTACAGAGTGAAACTAGAAGTGTGAGAGTGGGAATTAATTCCATTTTTTACAGATTAACGTTTTAATTAAGAGATTGGGCTGTCTAAGCCCAAAACAGACCTAGGAATTCTGTAATGTTTTAACCCCCCCCCCCACCAGAGATTGGTTGCTAGCTATTCTGCATCTGAAAAGTGAGTAGCTAAGATGATTTCTTTCTCCATAATTTTCTGTCTGTTCTTCATTGTAGTCTGGAACAATGGGGTCTGATTCTCAGCAAGAAAATAATGACCAGCCTTCCACCAACATGGGATATCAATTTCCTTTCCACACCATAAGGAAGCCCATTTCTCAAAGCAGCATGGCTGACTGGGCTTCCAAAAACTTAAATATGCACACTCAGGGTATCTTTCGCCGAAGGCTCTCCATTGCCAACATGCTGTCCTGGAATGGTGGCTCCATCAAAAAGCCAATGCTCATCACCAGCAACCACACCATCAAAAAGGAAGCTTGTGAAATGTTTAAACTGGTACAGATCTACATGGGTGATCGGCAAGCCCGGATGGACCGAGAGCATGTGGCTTTGATTACTGTCACCAAGTGTTGGAGTATTCAGGGTTTACGGGACGAGCTGTATATACAGCTAATCAGGCAAACAACAGACAATATGTGCTACCGCAGCCTAGCATGGGGCTGGGAGCTCATGGCCATCAGCCTGGCCTTTTTCTCCCCATCACCCAAGTTCCAGTCTTATCTAGAAGGTTACATCTATCGTCACCTCAGCCAGGTCAATGATGAAAACAGTAAGTGACTTATCCACCAAGGATGAAATGCAACAGCAAATAAACAAAGTCTAAATCCTGTTCAGCAGAACCAGGCTCTACTTTCATTTACTTCTGTCTGCAAGAGAGCATACACAGAAAATACAATATATTTTATTATTACTTTGAAATATTAATACTGCAAATCAACATTAACAGGCCATGGTTAAGGTAATAAAGTATAATACATTTTGATAGTAAAGAAGCTCAAAAATGTCCAGCAGGATTCAAGCCAAACACCTATTTGTTTCCTTTCATTGTTTTAGGCAGTGTTCCCTCTTCTATTGTATATATTGGCAGAGATCCAGTTAACTAAATGAAAATATTTCGCCTTATATTTTTAAGCAACACGTAGGAATGTGCAGGTTCCTTCTACGAGGCTATTACAGAGATTCTAAGGCAAGCTCATCTCAAAAATAATTGCTGTCATACATGTAACTTTCTTTCTAGATTACAGCTAACAAATAATTTTTGAGGAAATGGCTAGGTCTGTTTTTATGTTGCTCTGTTTTCAGGATATACATTTGAGTGGTTCAGCTGATTTTGTTGAAAAGCTGAAAAAACTTCTTTCTTCAAATTAAATTCTGGAGCAAGTGTAATCAATTGTTTCAATCCAAGTGGGTTCCCTCCACGCCCAAGTACTTGGTGTTCTGAAAGTATTCAGTATTCTGAGGGAAATAAATTATTTCAGACAGGATAGCATTAATTAGGATGCTCTGTCAATCATTTAGGAAAGCAGACTCTTTTTATATGCACAGAATGAGATTATAAACCCAATAGGAGCCATAGTATTAAATCCAATGTCATCCTAGTGGACCTCTGCTAGCCCTGTGGTTTCTTCTCTCTGTTTTCCCTCCCTCTGTCCCCCCAAAGTGCATTATGTCACCTGAAAATCTGTCCAGAGGGCTTCCTAGCCCACTGGAACAGACTAAGGGCACATACAGCTATGGGGAAAGCATAACACCCTGCATTGAAGAATATACTAAATAAATCTTAATTAATTACTTGGAACAAAAGAGCTGATAGAAAAGAACACAGTGAAATTTATTCTAAGATGTCTTTACATAAAGAGATGTATTTTTGGAGGTGTGGGAGTAAGCCACTTTTATTCTGATTTATATATAAAATGAATTTACACCAACATTCACAACATCTCTATACCTGAAGGATACCCTGACACTCATAACTTACTTGTGAGCTTTTCCATCTACTATCCACATCCTAGACTAGTGATGAAGAATTGGTTATTGTTGGGATTTTCATTATTTTGCGATTTCTGTTGCAAATTTAGGATATTTTTTTTAACCATCAGGTATTAATTTGGACCTAGGAATATGAACAACAGAGCTAGTTCTTGGTGATCTTTCTTTGGCATGGCTATGATTCTCTCCACTTTCCAGAATATCTGCCCAAGCTGTAATCTTGACAAGTTATCAAAAGCTTGGAAATAGTAAACTTGCCAACTGAAGTTTAGTCAAAGGAATAGTATGAGAAAGAAAGTTTTACATTTTCAAACCTCTTCCTATTAACATTCCTTGTTTAGTTTATGTGCATGGTATTCCGCTTGCTCCTCACGCTCATGTTGCTGATCTTGATGACTTTGGACAGAAGGGTTCCTTTGACATGTCATAAAGACATAGCAAAAAACATCTTAGTAGGGGGTGTTCAGAGCTGATTTTGTGATGAGTAAATTCAGTAAATGCAGGCCCCTATTCTGCCATGGCTCACCATGTAAAGGTGGAATTGATCAGGGACCATTTTATGTTTTTGCCATCACTTAATCAATGATGCTTTGGATTTTCAGTTATGCAGCGCATTAAGGAGCTTCTGGATCTGAAAAACAAAAAGAACTCAAAATCCAGGAAAAAGAGGAAACAAAACACAGAGGATGAAGGTAAAAAGAATTGGATTATGAGGAGGGCTTATGATGAGACACAGTTACATACGTCTGTGTATACTGTTGATTTCAGGTATAGTTGTATGTGCTTTATTGTAGAAAAAATCAAATCCAGGGCTTCTGCGAGCACCAGTATTTCAGGAATGGAGAGAAATGCAAAATTGCTGCTGGTAAAATTTGTACACAACATTTGATAGAGCAGTATTTAATGATTTATAGCCAGTCTTAACCATATTTAAAGTCTGATTTATTTCAGTTGAACATATTTCCAAATAAACATTATGCAGTTACAGCCTTGCTAAACAATCTGGATCTCTTCACCCTGATGATATTAGTTAATCATTGGCTCTTAACCTCAGGGAAGTCCAGCAGAAGAATTAATTGGGTCATATGTTTTATTTCTCCTCTGTATTTAGAACAGAGAGATTCTCTCCCCTCTTTTTGAGCTTGAGCACCCTGAATTAAATCAGTAGCTGATACTAATTTAGAAACAACTAAGAAGCATTGCAAACAGACAGTATTGCTTTCCCATCTTACCTAGCACTAAAAGAGCTCCTTTTTCCCACTGGGCCTCTCATTTTCTTTTAAATGAGTTAAGTTCCGTTCAAAACAATTTTTTATCATTTAAAGAATCTATAAAAGTCCCTTCTTGATGTGTTTCAGGTGGCCTCAGGGCCCCTCTATACATAAGAATGCCTTCCTATCAGGCCAGCTGCTGTTTGTTTCAATATGTTACCTGGGCACTGAATGTAATAATATTGCTATATGCATGTAGTCTGACTTGCTCCTGTTTCTGTTTTCTGTCTTGATTTAGAAAAGACTTATACTTGTACATGGAAGTAGCCCCAGAAAATGTTATGAGTCAGAACATCCCAGTGACCCTCTCAATGGTAGTAAAGATATAATAAAGCCTTTCTGGATCAGTCTAGCATTCTATTCCCACAGCTGCCATCCAGATGGTTTGGAAAGCCCACAGGCAGGAAGTGAAGGAAATAGCTCCATCATAGTGCTGTCTCCCAGCAGCTGATGTTCTGAAGTATGATGCTTCTGATCCTAGAAATAATATATAGCTGTTGTGACTGGAAGCTACTAATACATAACCCTTATTCCCCATCTATTTTTATAATTCTCTTTTAATGCCATCTGAGGTAGTGGTCATCAGATCTTAGGGGAGAGAGTTCCTCCATTTAACTCTACTTTCTTCTGTCTATCTTGCATTTCCCACTTTTCATCTATACTGCAGGTTCTGATACTACCAGATTCTAAGATTATCAACATGGTATTCCATTGAGAAAAAAAACCTCTTTCTCCACACCATACATAATTCTATATATGCTTCTATCATGTTTTCTCCTCTCCTCTTACAATTTTCCTAAGTTTAGCGGTTCCAAGCATTGTAACCTTTCCTCATAGGCAAGTTACTACAGTTCCCTCTTCCTTTTTTGTGTCCTGTTTTGTGCCATTTACATCTCTGCAATACTCTTTCTGAGATGAAGCTACCTGAAACCGTAGTAGCACAATAGAATTATATACAGCTTTACAATATTGACAGTTGTATTTTCAGTCCCAATGGTTCCTGCTCACTTTTTTCACAGCAGAGTCACATCATGTTAGTGTTTTCATTTTGCCATAATCCCAAGGTTCCTTTCCTGATCAGTTAGTGAAATCTCTGACTGCCATCAGCATAAATGTGAAGTATATGAGTCTTTACATTGAAGTACGTCGTTTGTACCAAGGTTGGGCAACAACCTAAGTGACTTCCAGTTTATTTTCTGTTTTTTTAAAAAAAGGCTTCTCTTGAGCCTAAAACGGCTGGGAAGGGACACAACATAGTGAAATTTCTCTCTTCCTCCAAAAGCACAGGGAACATTTTGATACTTTGGAAATGGTGGGGCTTTGTGGGGGGGGGGGGTCAAAAATAGCCTTGAGGCCCACATGTAGCCCCATTTCTGCTCTACACTTTATTTAAATTGAACCACATTTGCCGTTTTGTCATTGTCATTTTGGAGGAATCCATTTGAAGCTTTCCTTTTATTCTTATCATCTTGAATTAATTTTGTGTCTTCTGCACACTTCGCTGCCTTAGTGATTTGTTTTTAATAATACCCAGTCCACTTCGATCTAGCTTTTGTACAGATAGCCCTGTTTCTGGAAGTACAAAAGAACAGAAAGTTCTTTCTCACATGGAATTCCCTGTCTGGTTCAGAATTTTATTGGTGCTTCCTCGACACCTTTCAGAAAGCACTGTAAAAGTCTTGTTGAAATAAATTGGACTTGAACTGAAAGACATAATTTAGGAAGCTGAGCTCTGATTTCCAACATGGCATAAGAATGCATTGATAAGACTCATCAGTTGATATGATACCAGAACCATTAGTTGAATCCAAAAGATTTTCAGTGTAAGATGTCCATGACCTGAGACACTGGTCTCACCATGGCTTTTTCTGTGGCACAGCATTTCCCATCACCTGTGCTCCACATTTGCCAGACACATAGTCTATGAATGATGTTTCAGCACAAAGAAATTATCTTCCATGGAAAAGCAGTGCTTTTTTAAAAGTGTTTCCTATTTTTAATCTAATCAGTTGAAATAAACTCTTGAGCTTCAATGCCTCAGGCAGTAAAATTCAATTAGCAATATGGGACATTCAGATTAGAGAACTCTTGTATGCCATTAGCAATATGGGACATTCAGATTAGAGAACTCTTGTATGCCATTGCAAAGAGCAGCAGGGAGGTATAATATTGGAACTTATTCCATTGAGGAACAATTATCTAAGGAAATCAAAAGATTACCTTTGTATGTAGAAACTCACTCTGGGGAGGTTTTTTAATCCACAGCAGAAGTGGATTTTAAATTAAAGTTAGACTTAACCCAGTTCAGGTTCTGCATCATGCCTATACATAATGTAGGAGAAAGACTGTCCTCCGCTTACTGCTTTTGTTTGTTTGTTTCTGTTTTTGTTTTAAACCAAAAAAAAAATTGTGATAAAGAAAGGGACTATACAGTTTAGAAACATGCACCTCCCAGCCCAAAAAAGCTTCACAAAATGGAAAACACTGTGAAAAGGTTGCCTTTCTGGCACAGATCTGGACTGTTAATTCATTTTTGCTTTTGGAAAAAAAAAAAGGTAAAAGAAATACAGAAAATGGTATAGATTTTGGGGAGAAATAGTGCCACTTGTAAGCAGCAAAAGCACATTTTCTATCATTGCAAAAATATATGATGGCTGGTAGGGAAAAAGTACTTTGAGTGATAAGCTGTCAGAAGTGCTATCTTAGAGAAAGATGGAAGATTCACAAGTATGAGTTATTTACACAGTTAAACAGTAATAGGATCTGCTTAACATTTACTTTCCTGAGAAGGATAAGTTTGAAGGTCACTTACAAAGAATCTTCAGAAATGTGTTAACAGGGACATTGTCCTCCTCTCTGAAATGCTCCGTTGGCACTTGAGTTGTTTAATTTATTCATTTCTGTCTGCTAGGCCTTCCTATCAGCACATATGCCAGATACTGTTACCGGAAATTGCAAAAGGTTGCAGTCACTGGAGGCAAAAAGGTGAGTCAATCATGATAAACATATCCAGTAGCTTAAGTGAACTCCTCCTTTATCCTTTTCACCTAAGAGTTCTTTGCTAATGTTGCTGTTATTCTGATCAAGATAATAATTATTGATTGGACTGGTGCAGGCATTCATTGAAAATGCATCACAAGTCTTTGGTAGAACTGGAGATGAATTATTTCAGATTTTCTGTTTGTCTTTTTAAAGGGCAGAAAATGTAGGATATGAGTTATCAAAATGTTTATCTGCCTTGAGTATTCCTATAACATGTAGGTAAGAAGCTGTTCCAGCATTCAGAACTGAGATAGGATGGTCTTATATCTGTATACAGTCATCCCTCTACATTTGCAGGTTTAACCCATTACTCCCTGTCATCCCCCTCCCCCCCCCAGCCAGTCCCCTTACTTTTTGTGTCATGCCAGTTCTCAGCACTGGGGCCAGAGGCAAGGGGATGGGAGGGGGAATTCCAGAAGGAAAGAGCATACTGCCTTCTTCCCCAACCAATCCCCTTAACTTTTGCCTCGTGCAAGTTCTCACTGCTGGGTCAGAGGCAAAGGGAGGGAAGAGGGAGCTGGAGGGCAGAAGGAAAGCACACACTGCCTTCCTCCCTGAATGTGTGGTCCATTTCTGAGAATCTGAAAACGCTTTTCCTGTTGCCTGTATAGAACAAGGAAAGGACAAAACGAGACTCTTTTTGCACACTCTAGTATCAGTATGCACACTCTAGTGCCCAAACCATCCTTCTGTCCCCAGTGTTTCACCACTGAAATTTGGCAGCAAAGTGTGCCACCACATTTCAATAGCAGATCACAAAAATGCTTTTAGAACAAATATTCCTGGGGGCCATCCATGGGGCATCTAACCTTGTTTTAGACTATGTTATCTATTTATTAGTTAGATCCTAAGATTTGGTGTATCTGTAACATGCAGCTAGGACCAAGTAAATTTGTGTGCAGTGGGTATAAATATCATCATTTTGGAGCAAAAAATTACATGGTTCCATTTTCTTTCTGATCGTGTTAACTCTCAGCACCAAGCTGCATTTGGCATTAAAAATGATAGACTGTTGCAGGTATGTTTTTGAAACTGTAAGTACCAAGTGGCCTCCCAATCAAGACTGAGGGCCTTTCCACACTACACTGTTATAGTGCTGTTATTCCAGTTTGAACATTCTGTGGAATTCTGGGCTTTGTAGTTTACTGAGACCAAAGAGCTCTCTAGCTGAGAATTCTAAATGCCCCTCCCTAAACTACAAACCCCAGGATTCCACAGGATGTTGAAAGTGGAATAATAGCACTATAACAGTGTAGTACAGAAAGGTCGTGAGATACAGCAGGTTCAAAGGAAGAATTGAACCATTTCCAGTCCCACAGTGTTTCTGACAAAAATTGCTTCCTTAAAACTTCTGTTTGAATTGGTTGTTTGCAGTTTTTAAAAGAACACATAACATTAAATTAGGTATCTAATGTCATGTGTAGTTTGGCATTTATTTATTTGTTATTTATTGAATTTATATCCTGCCTTTCTCCTAACGTGATAAAGACTTGTCTTAAGAACAGTATACTATGCTAACTGCTTGGACTCTCTGCTTACCCTTTTCTCAGTGAGTGTGTTCATGTTCATAAACACTTTTTTACTGTGATAAGAATGAGGTTCAGCAATTCTTGGATTCATGTGGACTTCCCTCCTCTCTCTTTCTGAGTGACCACAAGAAAGCAATTCAGACCTTTTGATTCTGTTTTGCTTAACTGTAATCAAACATTATTTGCAACAATAAACTGCAGTTAATCTCAACTCTGGTTGGTTGAAACAAGACAGCTTCATAATCCATGGTTTAAAGTTGGCCTCTTTCAAACATACCATAAATAAGTATTAAACAGTTTGTCAGTTCAGATGAAACTGAATTAAGTAAACTTTGAAACTCTTCCTCCCCTTGACCATGCCAAAAGAAGGATGACATATTATGGTGTCCAAATGCCTGCTTAAAAATCTGAATGCAAAGAGCATTTGCATAAGATGACCAGTTAGTGCATGTATCTCTCCAGGTTCTGGCATGTAACCTTGAGTGTTGTTTTGATTTTTTAATAATTGGATTCTAACTTATGGTTGAATGAAAAATATCAAAGAGATACAGTTTTAAACTTATTCAGCCAACTAGATAGTTGGGTCTGAAACTGATCATTTCTGCAAGAGATAATGCGGTCCTTTTAACACCACCTGTTGAATTTCAGTTATTCTTCTCTTTGAAATCTCCTTTCTCTGAGACTCTATTATTCAGTCTCAGAACATAAACAGATATTGTTCCCTCATCAGCAGTGTGGGAGCATTTCATGAGATAGACTGCTTTTACGCAATATCAATTAATCTCAATATTTACCAGTGCAACTTTATTGTTTGTTTTTGTTTTGTGTGTAGGGTCTCCGGAAGCCTACAGTTGAGGAGATAATACATGCCAAGAATGCTATTGTGACACCTTCACTCTTTGGCAGCTCTCTGGAGGAAATCATGCTACGGCAGCAGGACATGTATCCAGACAACAAGTTGCCTTGGGTGCAGACACAGCTTTCTCAGCAAGTTCTAGAACTGGGAGGAGAACAGACTGAAGGAATATTCAGGTGAGCTTGGCTACTGAAGACACATTAATTACTCATAATTGATGCTATCAACTTGATCTAACCAGTCTGTATTCAGACACAAAGATTTCTCCTTCAAATCCACATAGACCTGTATCCTCTCAAGCACACAAAGAGTATCAGTACGGGAAGAAATTACCTGTGCTACAGCAAAAGAGAGACAAAGCTTGTAGGACTTTGTGCTTCTTGTCAGTTGCTTCTAAACAAGTTGCTCTACCCTAATGCCTATAAACTTGCTCCAGGGCAAACTGAAATGGAAGCAACAGGCTCAAGTGTGCCCACTGTTACAAGGCTGAAGTTTCAGACACAGCCCAAGCATGAGCCATTGCTCCTGAAAGAGCAAGAGGGAAACAGCAACCATCCCCACTGCAGTCAAGAAAATATAATGAGCCAGTTGTGTTCTTCTAGCTTAAGTCGAACACTCCCATCTTGATAGGATGCTTCTATAATAAGTTGTGGCAACAGTCCTTTAGCACACAGTAAGAAAATTAGAACTTTGCTCCTTTATATTACAGAAATGCAAACACCGCTTGTGTAAATGGTTACCTCTACAAACTTTTTACCCTTTTTGTTGGATAGACTGTTTGGCTCTGGGCAACTTGTCGAAAATGTGCATTAGCAGTGAAATTGTCATAGGCATTTTCTGTAAGGTTCAAACAGTTTCACAAAGCCCAGCTTAAGCACCATTGGAGTAAAACTAATCATAATTGGAAGTTGTTGGTTAACAGATCAGTCTAGGGATAAGCACTGAGACAAATGAACTGTCTCTCAATTTTCCCTTCTCGTTGACTATTGATTTTCTTTGCTTTTATATGTTGTCTTTCCAGCCAAGTCAGAAGAGGTTACCAATCTAAACCAGTAAATGTTCTGATGAGAAGGGAGCTTGCTATAAATCCAGCAGTAGTTTTGTCTACATGTTTTCTATGCTTCCCTCACCTTCTTTTCCACTATTATCACCATGCCAATTAAGGCCCTATTTATTGCTAGCTTCTCCAGAGTTAGCTGGGATGGGAAAGATAAATTGCAGGAAACATATAGATGCACCATTCATGCATTTCCTGAAGCTTCTCCTACCATTCCCTTTTTTCACACTGAATAGGTATCAGGCTGGTTCTTCAAGAAGGCAAGGAGCAGTGGTAACAAGTTAGGAATGCATTGTTGCTTTTTGTTTGCAGGGCAAGGAGACACTTCTGGAAACAAGGACAAATACAAATGGCACTACAAAAAAATTCATAGGGCCCATTGGCTACTAGCAGCAATGTTGCAAACCAAATTCTATCATATATCTGAAGAGGAAAAAGTACACTTACATTTAAATGATTCAAATCCCAATTAATAATAGTTTTAAAGTCAGTATCATAATTGTAGAAAGTGAATTTATTTGTAGTAGCACTTATCCTCACGTCTGTGCTACTGGTAATACTCCCAGAAACATACACACACAACATTTTGATTGCATTAACAAGGCCAAACTTAGTTTTGATAAATGCATTCTTGAAGTGTGGATATATAATCAAATGAGTATCACTCATTTACAAAAGGGAAGAACCAGCAAGATTGGGACAGTGCTTTAGTTTGTAGAAGTGCAATAAAGATGAGGGGGGCAGATAAAAAAAAGCCCAAAAAGAGGCCAGGGAGGATTCCACATGCATAGTCACCATGGTATCCTGACTGACTATTGAAAGAGGAGGGACAGAAACCTCAGGGATAAAGAGAAAACTTAGCAGAAGTGGAGCGAGAGTGTCATGAAGATAGGATGCTTGAACAGAACATTTTGTTTTCAGGTCCCACTTGTTTCAAATCATCTGTGGCATTTGTAATAAACAAGTATCTGTCTGCCTGTCAGAGGTGCTCCAATGAATATATGTAACCTCATCCATACTAACACCTCTTGTTTCAGCAGCTTTGTGATTGACTCTCATTAACTGGACTTTGTCTATGGCTGTTTGTGTCTTCTTATAGAATTCCTGGTGACATTGATGAAGTCAACGCCTTAAAACTACAGGTGGATCAGTGGAAGATTCCTAATAATCTGAGTGATCCCAATATACCAGGTATGGCGAAACTACAGAGCGGTGTTCAGAGAGGCCATGTAATTCACTCAGACTGAAAATTTAGATGGAGCTCTCCATAGGATTAGTAGTTCTGTGTATCATGTGTTTATATGTTTCATCATTCACATTTCATCTTCTAGAGAGCTTTTAGTACTTGCATCTGAAGCCAAGAACAATTGCTGACCAGTATTTTCAAAGGTCTGAAACTGTAGTTCTCAGTAAATTAGATGATGATATATTTCATGTGAGAAAGAAGAGAGTCAGTTGTCTAGTTTAGTGTGAAGAGGATAGTGCTATTTTCTCACACAGTGAAAGATGTAGTTTGGAATAGTAACTCCAATTGCTCATCTGGTCTGCCTTTATTTATTTTTTTTAAGTATCTCTCATTTTCTTCTTGTCTTTTAAGCTTCTTTGCTGAAGTTGTGGTACCGGGAGCTGGAGGAGCCTGTAATTCCTCAGCAATTCTACAAAGAGTGTATCAGCAACTATGAGAACCCTGATGCTGCTGTAGCAGTAGTGGAACTCCTACCAGAACTCAACAGATTGGTCTTGTGTTACCTCATTCACTTTTTGCAGGTATATAGAGTCAGAATTTCTTGGAGTGGGCATCATTCTAAAACAATTACCCTATATGGTCACTCTGCTCTGAGGTGTCGTCCTGACTCCGCACTGTCAATAATTTTGAGGTGTCGTCTTGACTCCACACTGTAAATAATTTTGAAGTTTCAATCTACATTTGTTTTCGTATGCATTGTGGTCAATATTAAACAGCCTGCCAGCCCCAATAGAAACAAGTGATTTTTTTCCGGGCTACAGAAATTAAATCTTTAGTGCTGTTACTGTATCTCTATTATATTGTTATCATTGTTTTTGCCAATGTATTTTAGCTATACATCCTTCATTTCACAGATTTTTGCCCAGCCAGCCAATGTTGGCAAAACCAAGATGGATGTAAACAACCTGGCCATGGTGATGGCTCCAAACTGTCTGCGATGCCAATCTGATGACCCCAGAGTTATCTTTGAAAACACCCGCAAAGAAATGTCCTTCCTGCGCATGCTGATTGTACACTTGGACACCAGCTTTATCAAAGGAGTGGTCTGATGGTTTTGTTTCAAACGAGAGTGTGAAGAAAGCAAGGAATTCTTGCCAATATTACCTTCCTCAAGCCTTGGATTCCCCTGTCTACAGTCTACAGCCTCGTAGAATTGTTTCTGTTCTCTTTAACAGCTCTTTCTTAACCCAAACAAGGGTGTTGATAACTCTGAGGAAGCCCCATACCAGAAGGCATTTTGAGGCATCAGGGAGCCAAATCCAAGACTATGCTATGAAGGCATTCTTGAAATCCTTCACTAGCTGCTTCCTAGGCAAGTCAGAAATGTCACTGGCAGCAGCCACTATGTAGCAGAATTGTCAATCTGCTATGCACTATACTGGGAAATCCACTGCACGTTAAAAGTTCATTCGTTGGAGTGAACGTCTCTCAGATACTGAGATTTTATTTCCACTTCCTAAAGACTGTGTGCCTTACTTAGGCTTCATTCCCAAAGCACAAAGGATTGCTGTCTCAGGCTGTGATAAGTTATGTCTGACTTTAGAGCAGACCTGTCCCAGTCAGCTCTGACATTTTCAGTTATTGGCTTAATCCTTCACTAGTAGATCAGCTATAGCTTTTGACACTCAAGTCTCTTCATGCATAGGCTTGTTTTTCTTCAGTGATCACATTAAAAGGACCAAGTGCGGTGCAGTTTTGGTTAAGTCAAGCAGCCTAACAACAACATTGTCTTACAACAGGGGTCAGCAACTGTTGGAGCCTAGAGGGCCATATTACCCCCTCCAGAAGACTTCAGAGGGCTGTACTTCCCCCCCCCAGAAAACGCTTTTTGTTCCCAAATGCCCAGGGGGAGAGGATTTTCTCTACATCCTCCCAGGCCATTTTAGGCTCAGGAGAAGCCTTTTTCACAACAGGTAGTGACATGGAAGTAAATTCCTGTTCATTTCCTGTTTTAAAGAAAAGCCAATCCTAGGCCAGGGGGCAAAAACATGGTGGAAATGTGCCTCACACTCCTTAGAGGGTATTTAGTGGCAAAATAATTGACCCTTCGGGGCAAAAAAACCCCACCTCAGCCGTCAGGAGCCACATGCAGCCCACAGATGCCAATTTGGCCACCCCTATCCTGCAGTAAAACCAGTCACAGACTGGAGGTTGTGAGACAGCAGAATGTTTCAGCAGTGAAACTGCTTCTCCCTTCACCACTCATATCTTGGAAAGAGTCTGTTTAAATTTTAAGCTACTTTTGGTCCCAGTGCTTAGATTAGATGACTCATACTGCAGAGATCCTTGAATTCTTCTGAGTTAAAATTTCTGTCACAGCAATGTAAATAGTTTGTAGGATTAGGATTCCCCCAGACAGGAAATTTCCATTTATGGTAGACTGCAGTCACTATGACTTCTGCTTCCCTTCTCCTCCTTGCTCCAACATAGACTAAAATCAGGTATCAAGTTACTGTGAAGCTGCTGGAAGCAAACAGGAGCAGCTGCTCCCGCTACCCTCAAGATTGCTTTCTGTGCTTCATTTCTCACTCAGGCTTACTCAAATGAAGGATGACTAGAAATCTAGAACCAGATCTTCTGGCATCTTCCCTCTTTCAGATAAAAACATGGTGCTGATGGATGGTAGGCTTGGTTTTCGGCCAAACCACTGAAATTAACCCTTACTTCCTTTATCGCTTTTCAGACTTAAGTTGTCCTTCAGAAAATGCTATTAGCAATGGAGTGGAGGAAAAACACAGGTGCATATATTATATCTGTATTTCCCCCATCTCTAATACAAGCTTCAGGATCCCAACATAAATTAGGGAAATAATATGGAGAAGAAAGGGTTAACTATGCTGTTTCCTATTACCATGGTAGAAATCCAACATCATCTCCTGCAATTGATTTTTTTTCCTTAACCTCCACCTCAAAAAAATACAGAGAGACCTGATTATAGGATTTCCTATGTCACATTTAGTTTGGACCTCATTCTGTACATCTGGTCTGAAACCCTTAAGTTGAAATCTCTAGATAGAAAGGATTGCTCAGAAAGACACAGAGCTTGGCTGGTGAATTTATGGGAGCTGCAGTCCAAAAATTACCTTCTTCTAAGCTCTGTAAAGCACTGCTACATGGGATTGCACTGTGCAATTCCAGACTCTATTCTGCCTTTCCCCCAAATGTTGGGCTTTTCTCATCAGCACTAGAGTGATCTTTGTCCCTTCAAGTCACTGAAATGAATGCTCATCAAATTGTGGAAGGACTACTGTCTCAGTATTGCTTCTCCCTTCTCTTTTCACAATATTGGCAAGTCCCTAGCCCTGTTCAGGCATTCTTAGGCAGAGTAACTTACACCTGTGAGGAATTCGAACCATTGTGCTCCTGATCACATGAAGAGCCCCCACAGATAGATGAATCTGTCTTCCAAAAAGAGGACAACAAAAGGGATGACAGTGGGGCTAGTACATTGCTTCTTCTCATGCATTCAACTTACTTTGTTTTGCTGTCTCTGAAGAGGTCTTCTGAAACAGGAGTCTTTGATTCTCTTTTGGAATTGAGTGCAGCCTTTTTTAACGGGCTTCTGAACAGAACTGAGCTTCTTGGAAAGAGAGTGGCTGGTGTAACATAAATGGAAGAAATCTGTTGGAAACAGTTAAGCTTGTTCATTTGTAAAGTCAGTGGTTTGGGCATCTCCTGTGCCAGTAAGAATGTGATGAATCTTAGAGATGGATTAATACTTGCAAGTTAGTAGTGGGGTGGAGGACTGCATGTTTCCCTTTGGTTCCCAGATACTGTGATACTTAATACAAGACTATCACATCTTGTTATATAGAGTAAAAAGTTGCTACTGTTTTCTGCTTGAGCCAGTTTTGCTGTAAAGTCAAATCCTTTAACTTGGTCTATGTGATAATGCCAAAGCCCCTGTTCTTTTTTTTTACCTCATAGTGTGCCTTTTCCAGCTGTCTTTTGAAATTTAGCTTTTTAGTTATCAAGACAACGGAACTTGATCATCTGGAAATATTAATTCCTAGTGTCTAAACAAGACCATTCTTTGAAATGCAAACTACATTTTATGTTGATATGTACACTTCCCCTTAATATGGTTGTTTTTTTTTTGCGGGGGGGGGATGATGTGACATAATTGCTTTCATTAGAGTTTGCTACTCCACTTCACTGATGGTTTGTGGATGGCTGCAGTAATGTTAATGCAGTGTCATATCAGATAGGTTTTTTTTCAACTATTTCTTACCAGTGAGACATGGGTGGGAGGTGTCAGTGTCTGTCCATGATGCATAGTTTGACCTTGAGCAGAGCCGAGAGTTTTCACAAGTGATGTATCTAGAATGGACTTTTATTGACAGCTTCATATAATGAAGAAGATCAGCCTGAGATTTGAGGAGCTGGGTGCTATTCAGATAGGCTCCTCTGCCAGAATTTAGCCAGTGTTCTTTTTGAAAAATCTGAAATGGGGACCTTACCTGTTGTGCCAGAAAATTAGGACTGGAATCCAGCAAAACTTGTTTGGGAGTAAGACTCATTGAACTCAATGCAACTAACTTCTGACTAAATATGAATAAGACTGAGTTTTAAAATGTTGGGTTAACTCCCCTCCCCCACTAATCCTGGAGTTTTCTCAAACTTGCCAGAACAAGAGTAACTTGGGCCTGCTTCTGTGACAAAGCTAGAAGAAATAAGGTAAGAGTCTCAGTCTTACACAAATTTCATGTTCACAGAACAGACAACAGAATTAGACTGGCTCTGTCTGTAGTTAAAAAGTAAGAGTTACTACACTTTGTGCATTTTTGTTGTTGTTGTTCAAATGGGAAATGTTAAACAATATTTAGAGTGTCATATACCTTTCCACCCCTAAAAAAAGGCATTTTGAATTTGTTTTAGGATGTCCTTTCGGAATGCACCTTTCCCAGATTTAAATACTGCATCCAACTACAATGGTGGCTAATAATTAAAACCCTACTGTCACTTCGGTATAACACAAGCGTAGATGGACTGTTTTATATCAGTGCTTTCTTTCCTCTCAAGGGCTGTAAAATAGGCTAAAAATTACACTGGATATTGTTTTCTTTTTGCCAACTTCTTTGTAAATGTGAATCTGCAAAACATACTGTCCCTTATTGTTGCTAAAGAATAAACATATTGTGGTTAATCATTATCTTCTGTGTTTATTTATATGTAGTTTTAGAGTAACTTGTACCATGGCTAAGGCAAGAATGCACATGACTCAGCCTGATTTATACTTCCTTTTGGTATCGGGAAGGCTGCTTTTTTCTATCCAGCCCAGGCTGACAGCTGGGATCCAAACACATTTGTGGCTGATCAGTCGTTTGAGCATTTCATTGTGAGCCCAAAGTACTATTCAGACCATTTGCAAGCCCTTTGTGATGGCATGCACAGTTGTTTAAATGGGTTTATAATAAAGCATTAGTCTTACTGCTGTTTTATAAGCACATGGAAAACAAACTTTTCATGCATAACTTATGTAAACATTGTTCTTTCTGCAAAACAGATAGGTTCTAAGGTGAACCTATCACAGAGTTATCTTGGCAAGATTTGTTCAGAGGGGTGTTACCTTTGTCCTCCTTTGAGGCTGAGAGAGTGTGACTTCCTCAGGGTCACCCAGTGGGTTTCCAAAGCTGAGCAGTCTCCCTGTCCAACACTCAAATAGCTATACCACACTGGCTAGTTTTCCAATTGCAATAGCTCAAATTTCTTTACCATGTGAAATGTACTTTTCCCCTGCCCATCAGAACTGGCTCTGTATCACAAGCAAATCAAGAGGTTGCATGAGGCCTGATTTCTTTATAAATGCTCATGAACGAGTATGTAATTCAAGGAGTGTATGCCAGCATCTCTTGCAACATTCCATAGTTGCTTGCACACAATTCTCATTATCAGGCATGTCTGTGCATGTTCCAGGAGTTGCAACCATGCATCCACTGTAAGATATGAAGTGGCCCTGGACTGCACTTTTCAGATAGCCTAATATAACAGATGTATCCCATAGCCAAACATCTGCATTACAAGGCAGCGTGCCCAATGAAGAAATTCCATCCAAAATTGCCTCTAGCAGCTGTCTTATTTGTTGATCACCAGTTGTGCAAATTTCAGTTCATGTGCAAAAACTGGTAATAGATTTTCAATACAGGCATCAGGACAATGAATTACAACAGCAAATGGGAACATGAGATTATGACAGTCTGCTTCATTTTCTCTCTTTTATACTCAGTACTTCAAGAGAGATGCAACTTTAAAAACAAGCTCAGATGCTCTTATATCTTAACTGCTGCCTATCATGCCTTCACTTTGGATTTGGTTCTCAAATATTTGGGTGTTAACCTCCCCTTTACATCATGAAAACACCTTTTGGCAAGACAAGGAATCAGTCTAACCCTCTCAAGATTGTTTTTGGTAGAATTGATCAGGGGCCATTTTCAGATAAGTAGTTGCAATGCACTAGAATAGATTTCAGGCCCAGCTGTCTCCTTTAGACTAGTACCACGGCATGTAATAGCTGTTGCCAACAACTGTCACCCAGTTCAACAACCTGACTAGGCAAGGGCCAAGTAAACATGTGAGTGATCTCAAACCCCTAAGGAACTGTGCTTACAACCTCAGGGTTCTAACCAGCCATAACTGCTCCCAAAATACTCCATTCTCTTCATTCACATTTACACTTGAAGAATCAGTTCATAATTAACACAGAAAAGCATACATACTTTACCACTCTAGCATATAGGAAATTGCTCAAGAGTTGAGATTGTACATGAAGTATGTAGCATTAGAAATAGCATACACTGCTTCAGTTATAATTAAAACCATCCTTACATGAGAGAGCATGGATCATTGAAATACAGTGAAAATCACGAGCAAAAGGAGATGAAAAGGTCAATGTCCTAAAATAATACCATCCAAACATCAAACTGTTAGATAAACCGCATTTCTGTCTTCTACAAAATTGCAAAAAGCATACTTTATCACAAAACAAAAAGAAGCCAACAAAGGGATGGCAGTCTATAGCGGTGCTTCTCAAATGCTGGATCTAACAGGTATTTTGGACGTGAACACTTAGAAGGCCCAGCCAACATCAACAGAGATTTGAGGAGGCTACATCCAAAATATCTTTAGGGTCTAGAAGTTGACCTTAAAGATACTTGACCTCTGTGGCTCTGTTCTCTCTGCAAAAACAAGACCAGGAGAAGACTGTTGCAGAGACCATGAACTGCTAAAACCAGAAATTAGAGTAAAGCTAAAGAACAATGGATCAACCACTGTGGCAAAATTCAACCTGAAAACCATTCCTTTGGAGTTTAAAGATAATGTAAAAAATAAATTTGCACTATTAAACATAAATTGGCTGGAATCCAAAAGAAATCTGTACTGAAGCCTGGGATATTGTGAGGGGAAAATGCCAAAAAACAGTATCTCCAGCAAAAAAGAAGGAAAAGCCCCACTGGATGGTAGATGAAACTCTTCAAGCAGTTAAGGACAGATGAGAGAAGCAAAAGTAAAACATGACAGACATAGGGTCAAAACCCTGAACACAAGTGTTCAGTGACTTGTGAACAGGGACAAAGAACTACTACAATAATAAATGCAGAGAAATAGAAGATAACAAATAAAGTAGAACAAGAGATCTCTTCCACTAGATGCAAGAAATGAAAGGGAAATTTAACCAAGAAAGGGTGTGCTCTATGAACAGTAGTGGGACATACTGCATAACCAAAAAGAAATAAAAAGACAATGGAAACAATACATCAAAGAACTGTATAAAAGAGATGAAAGGATGATGGATTCATTCAAGAAAGAACCATATGAATGCACAATTTTAGAAAGGGAGGGGAAAACTGCACTCGGAGCACTTGAGAGAAATAAATGACCAGGAACAAATGGTGTACCAATTGAGCTGTTTCATGCAACAGGAACCGAATCTGTTCAAGTTCTAGCTAAAATCTGTCAGCAAATACAGAAAACAAAGATACATCCCATAGATTGGAAATGCTCATTATACATTCCAATCCCCAAGGAAGGGGACAGCAGGGATTGAGGTAACTACTGTACCATTGCATTAATTTTCCATGCAAGCAAAGCAATGCTCAAAATTCTACAATAAAGACTTTTACCATATATGGAGCAAGAAACGCCAGATATCCAAACTGGCTTCAGAAAACAAAGAGGCCCTTGGGATTGTACTGCAAATGCATGTGGGATAATGGAGTGCACCAAAAAATTTCAGAAGAAAATCAGCCTGTGCTTTACAGATTATAGCAAATTCTTTGATTGTGTAGATCATGAAAAACTATGGATCACTCTTAAAGACATGCATGTGCCACAACATTTAACTGTCCTGATGTATAACATAAGAAGTTACCACCAGGACAGAATATGGACAAACAGAACAGTTTCCAAGGGCATCAGGCAAGTCTGCATTTTATCACTCTATCTTTTAAATTTGTATGCTGAACATATCATACATAAAGCATGATTAGGAGGAAGGAGGCATGCAAATTGGATGAAGGAACATCTCAAACACTTGGAAGAATTACCAAAAAGAAAGTCAAGGAAGAAAGTGCAAAGGCAGCTGAACATTAAGAAAACAAAAATAATGACTACGCAGGATGAAGGCATTGAAATATTTCAAGATTGGCTCAGTCATTAATCAGAATGGAAACTGCAGTCAAGAAATCAGAAGAAGACTAGGTCTTGAAAGGGTGTGAAGGAATTAAACAGGATCCTCAAGTGTCAAGGTATATCGCTAAAGTTAGGATTGTCCATGCCATCATATTTCCAGCAGGACAGACAAGAAAGCTGATAGGAAACATGGTGCTGGAAAAGAGTCCTGTGGATACCCTTGATGGCTAAAAAAGACAAATGAATGGATACTAGAGCAAATCACGCAGGTCTCTCCTTAGCCAAGAGGACTAAACTAAAATTTTTGTACTTTGGATATATTGTGAGAAGACACGACCCACTAGAAAAGACAATAATGCTTGATAAGGTAAAAGGCAATAGGAAAAGAAGGAAGATGCATCACAGATGGATAGACTCAACAAAGAAATCCAAGGCCCTGAATCTGCAAAACCTGAACAGGGCTCTTGAGCAGCGCCCTTGACTTAGAGAGCTCTCATTCACCATTAAGTTGAAGTCATCTTGATGCAATACCTGAAAAGTATCAATATCTGAAAAGTGGGGCATAAATGCCCTAATAGCACCCAATCCTGCCTGATCTTGGAATCTAAGTAGGGTCAGGGTGCGGTTAGCACTTGCATGGGAGACTATCAATGAACACCAAATGCTGTAGGCTATATTTCAGAGGGTGTAACTGGCAAAAACACCTCTTGAACATGAGTCAGCAGTGTGATGTGGCAGCCAAGAAAGCCAATGTGATTCTTGGTTGCATCAATAGAAGTATGGTGTCTAGATCAAGGAAGGTAATGGTACCACTCTATTCTGCACTGGTTAAACCTCATTTGGAATACTGTGTCTGGTTCTGGGCACCTCAGTTCAAGAAGGATATCGACAAGCTGGAGCGTGTCCAGAGGAGGGCAAGCACAATGGTGAAGGGTCTGGAAGCCATGGCCTATGAGGAGCAGTTTAGAGAGCTGGGTATGTTTAGTCTGCAGAAGAGAAGGTTAAGAGGGGATATGATAGCCATATTTAAATATCTGAAGGGATGTCATGTCAAGGAGGGAGCAGGCTTGCTTTCTGCTGCTCCAGAAACTAGGACAAAGAGCAATGGATTCAAGCTGCAGGAAAGGAGATTCCACCAGAACCTCAGGAAGAACTTCCTCATGGTCAGAGCTGTCCAGCAGTGGAATATGCTGCTTCGGAGTGTGGTGGAGTCTCCTTCTTTGGAGGTTTTTAAGTAGAGGCTGGATGGCCATCTGTTTGGGAATGCTTTGATGAGTGTTCCTGCATAGCAGGGGGTTGGACTCGATGGCCCCTGTGGTCTCCCAACTCTATGATTCTATAATTCTATAAAACCCTATGAAATGCATGTGGTTGACATATGTCATTAGGTGATTTGAAGGTGTGTGTGCACGCACGGACACACACACACACACACAATTTGTTCTTGAACAGAAAGGAACAGAACCACATCAGCAAAGTAGGGAGCCTATGCTGGTGTGTTTGTTGTTGTGTGCATTCAACTCATTTCCAGCTTATGGCAACCTTAAAGCAAACTTATTACAGTGTTTTCTTGGTAAGATTTGTTCAGATGTATATAGCCCTATCATTCACACATACATATCTGGGTCTGGTAAGCCTCAGTTAAGACACTACTTAGAACAAGCACAATTCTTACATTCACAATCCTACCCAGCCTTCATTCAACCCACCAGCTGATCTCTACAGGTACAACCCTACTGAGATTTGGATTTTTTTAAAGCATGTCTGAAGAGAAATGCTACCACCCTGTGGTCAGTGCAAGAAATGAATCGTAAGAGCATAGAAAGTTGTGGCGGGGGCATAAATAGTTCTGCATTGTAAGTAATCAGTATAAAGCAGGGGCAATATCATGCAAACCCATATTGGAAAAAAGGAGACAAATATGTATAACATACTTCCAGTTTCGAGCCAGAACACCCTACCAAATCTATTGTTTACAGCCAAGCCTTCTGATACTACCACATCTGCTCAAACCCACAAGACAGAGACACAGAACTCTTAGATTTACAACAGCATATTTTTAATTACAATACCTACCGAAGGAAGTGAACAAATAAACTCACAAGGTAAGATTAATACCCAGAAACCATTTGTTTACAAGACGGACCAAAAACACAGAATGACAGAACACCCCTGTTGGTCACCTACAGTCCCCAGCTGAGACTGCTCAAAACACATCATCAACAAGCCACAACCAATTCTGGAGAATAACAGCCCTCTCACAAGCTCTGGGAGGCAGACCTTTATTGGCCTACCGGCAGCCTCCAGATCTTAACTATTCACTTAACACAGGATAAGTAACATAGATGGAAATACAGGGACAAGATCCTACCACAAACGCAGATGCCAACTCTGTCCCCACATCTATTCTGGGAACAATATTACAGGTGCCAATAACATCATTCACAACATCAGAGGTACCTTTGCTTGCTCTTTCCCCAATTTGATATATGCCATCCTATGCCAGCAATGCCCCTCTACACTGGACAAACAGGACAGTCTGTGTGCAAGAGGATTAATGGATATAAATATGACATTAGGAACTGTAATATCCAAAAAACCAGTTACAGAAAATTTCAACCTTCCTAGACACAAGGTAGGTGACTTACAGACTGTGCTCCTTAAACAAAAATTACAATGAAGGACGAGAAAAACTGCAGAATTCACATATGTTCACAAACTCCAATCCACTAGCAGATGTATGAACAAAGACAATGGCTTCATTGCTCACTACATATATGAATACAAGAGTTCTTGCTACTGCACGTATCTTCTCAGAGAGAGTTTTGAACCCTGGGAAAGTGGCTTTTAGTTAGCAAATTTATTTCTTTCACACATAAACACTAATTGACCACTATAAATATCTAAAAGACCTGTATCACTTCACCAAGCTCTTTGAAAATTTAGGGCAAGGGGCATGATTTGCATTTTTCTGTAATCTACTGCATTCTGTTCCACTCCCACAACTGTATACATACACTATGCCTGAGGCCTTAATAGCACTCCGTACTGTATTAGAAGTCCATGAAGGCTCATACAAAAATAAAAGCAAGTTTATCTTGAAGGTGCTGTTACATTTCTGATTTTCTTCCTTTTCTTTCCTCCTGTTTATGCAGCAACAGATTAACACAGCTACTTCTTAGAGGAAAATGCCCAAGGCTTTGCTCTAGTTGATATCTATTCAATTATAACAGAGCAATGTATGGGTACAGATGGTGATAAGACTGGCAACTGATGGGTTTTAATTATATAATTATTCCTGTCAGCCTTTGACTGGTATGTTTTCAGATAATCTAGCATTAAAATATGAGTGATCTATGCTGCTGAAGCTCAGGTGTTTTTTCTCTTATAATATTATTTTCTTAATTTTAATTATTTACACAGCCTAGACTTCATTACATTTTCTTCCAATGTGCAAGAGAAGCCTTCAAGACAGAACACACCAGAAAATCCACTAATATGTAAAAAAAGAAAAAGTCTTTAATGAGTACTGTTATAAACTGAGCATCAGACAGTAAAACATATAATACAAAATCATTTTTTTAACCTTTAGCATTTCAAGACAGCTAACTAGTAATTTAAAAGGAAAAATACAATGAAAATATATAATACAGATTAAAAATACAGAACATAGGAGTGAAAAAAAGAGACAGCATCTATATTAAATACCAAAATTATTATTCTGAATAAAAAGATTTTTGTAGTCTGGCAGGAGGAAAATATAGAGAGAGCCAAATTAATCCCCTGGCAGAGAGTTCCAAAGACTGGGGATGGCTACCAAAGATGCCTTCTTTGGCATCCCCATCAGAGTGCCAGTTATGACCTATACAGGTATATCTCAGTTAATTAAGCAAATGTGTTCTAGGCATGACTTCTTTAACAAAAACGTTAGTACCAGAGGCACAAATAAAATGGGAATAATAGGGATAGGTTCCTACACCACAAAAAAACCCACCGAAAAGCAGCTTAAACATGTTTCAGCAGACTTATTATTCAGAACTAAAGATAATACACATGTGAAATTAAACAACCAAGTCAGGTAAGCATTGCATGGGCAAGCAAAAACATTTGGAATCTTCTGGAGACCAATGTCTCTGAAAACTTTTATTTCACCAGCCTCCACTTTTCTATTAATTTCCATTTTGGTGGCCAAACTTATAGATTTATCCTTTTTAAAACGAGTTGGGGGTAGCTGGTGGGGCTTATCTGCTCTCCCCCTTTCTCTCTGTTTTGCTGTTCACACAATATCAGTAAAGGATTCCAAAGGCAGCTCAGTTTACTTTGCCCGTTGTAAGGGGCATATATGGCTGTGGTTGGATCAGCTAGAGTAGAATCCTGTTCTCTCTCTCCTCAAGCTTTATTGCATTATTTATTGCAGACATGCTTCTGTAACCTTAATACCCAGAGTTTGTGTTTCCGGAACTCCCCTTCACCGTCTTCCTAATGCTGCTGCTGCTGCTGCTGCTGCTGCTGAAAACTTCTAGTTAGCTAGAGGACAAGGTAGCAAGGGTAGCTGAGGAAGCATAAAACTACTTTGCAAAAAGAAGCTTCTTTCTCAGATGCTTTGTTATTTGAAGTACGCTTGTATAGGCCTGTTTAGCCCTATAACCTCACTAAATGAGCCTGTCCAAATATGAAAACCTCAGGGGAATGTTCAGTCTCAGTCTCACCACTGGCATATTTAGTGAGGACATGTGGAAGGGCCTTTTCGATAGCTGCTCCCAGGCTGTGGAGCAGCTAGGCTAGTCTCTATTCTGGTCTCCTTTGGCTGACAGGCAAGTGCTTTTTATTTAGACCAACTATGAATCATTAACAAGTTACTGTTTTATAGAATCATAGAGTTGGAAGAGACCACAGGTTCTTAATGGGTGGTCTTGTACTTTTTTCTAAATTGATATAAATACTTTAAAATTGGTTTCGGTTCAGAGCTATTTTAATTACAGTTCATGTAACTGTGATTCTTCCTTGCTACAGGAAGTCCCTACCTTTTAATGCTCCATTATCTGACAACTTGCTTTTATGACATTTCCAAATTCAATAAAAGTTCCACTAGTTTAATGGAGGTTCCACTCTTTCATCAGCCCTTCTCGCCTATGGAGGCTCACCTGGAACTGCTCGCACGTGTGCACTGCTTGTAACGCAACCTGAGAGGAGGAAAAAAGGTATTAAGCCAGCTAAAAAACTTTGCAAGCAGTATACATGTGGTCAGTCCCAAGTGAGCCTTTGTAAGTTCTTCATGCTCCCTACAGTACCATACATGGATTCTACTTTTCAACCAATTCCATTTTCTGACAATGTTCTGGTCCCTAACCTGTCAGATAAGTGGGGAAGCCTTATTATGATTTATTTCAGCTATATTACATTTTAATCTATTTTCTGAGCTACCTCAAGTTCCACACTGGGAGGAAGGGAAGATATAAATGAAAAAAAGTAACTGTTCTTTTCTATTCTTTAATTGGTTGTCTTATTTACAGTTACAGTGGTAAAATGATAGTGAAAGAGTGAGTTTTCAATAACGCGAGGGGACGAAGGGGAACCCTAGTCAGTATAAATGATGAGAGCTGACAATAGCAGAGATAGGAAAGTTAGCAAGAAAGGGTTAATGTGTTTAGTTAATTGTCAATAAATTTAAACATTTAATCGCTCTTACTTGAGGAGGGGCAAATATTAAGATCATGTTAAATCACCATTTAAATTTACATTAAATGGCTACACTAAAAGACTCAACAGGAGAAAGCTGAAAAATGTCATCCCTTACTGAATGCTGCTGCCTACATCCATCCAGCAAATGTTCCAGGGTTATGAGCTTCAGAATTCAGTATCCTGGGGCAGATGAAGAGTCTTTATGCAGTTTCTAGGCAGAACACAAGAAGAACACCTGGATGCAAAGAAAACAGCTGCCTCTTCCAAGCTACACTTACTATGTTTTAGTTTAAAATGTTAGTTTGGAAGTAACTAAGAATAAGCAAAACTGTTGGCTGTGTTCAGTGCTGTTTCTCATTTCATTAATTACTAATTCACTTAACCTAATCTGCAATTAAGTTAATGCTGAAGCCAATCATTTACGTGAAAAAGAAATAAATTTAACTGAGTACTCCATTTTATTAGAATATTTTCAATGTAATTGATAGTATAAGTTCTTTTACTTAGTTCCTATTTCTGGGCACTACCATTAGGCAGAATGAGTCAGCCACCTTGGAAACAGGAGCTAGGAGGTGGAGACAGAATGGACGAAGTGGGTATGGCATATTGCCTTTAGGTGCTATCCCATTCTCAGTGCTGAAGAAAGGCCTAACTGCCAGTCAATTGTGTTTTGTACGAGTAATAGAGGAAGTCATCTTCTTCTTTGCCTCAGGCAATAAAAAGTTTTGGGCTGGGCCTGTTAATGACTATGTGTCTATAATTTCTGTACAGCCATTGTTAGAACTCACTAGCGGCTATCAATTATGATTGATGGGGGCAAGATGAAGAGTCTAACCCACAGGATTGAAAAATTGTCTTCTCTGAAAAAGTCATGGGAACTTGCTGTGTGCATCAACATTTTGTGAAAAAGGTGTATTATGAGGATGGAAATGAAGCAAGTAAATCATCATGCAGACATTCAGTGAAGCAGTTTCAAATCACAAAAGGTAGCAAATTTACCTATATTACCTTTTTTACAGGTTCAGAAACCAGGCTATAGATTCTTAGGATAAGCTTTGAGCTTGTGTATTATTAAAACCAGCATTTCATACGTTTATGTATTTTTTCTTTGTTTTTGAATGAATTTAGCCAATGAGTAAATTCTCACACTTATGATTAACATTTGTAAGCCCTTGCGCCATTTCAATTCAAATTCCCTGGGTCAATGTCACAGCTCTACAAGAGAGTCTAGCTTTGAATTTAACTCACAGCAGATGCAAACATACACAATACTGTACATTTGAAACCGTGGTGGGAAGCATGCTAACCATCCACTTCTGCCTTTGAGGTGGTAGAGTTCCTTCACAAGGGAGAAGCAGGTGGTGGTGGGGCTGCCCTACAGCATTTTCAATAGGGGCTTATAAGCCTTGCAAGGCTTCGTAGTCTCTCCACAAGCCTCGCAGAGCTAGCGGAGAGCCTGCAAACACGAGGCAAGGAGTTCATATTACAAATGTTATACAGCAGTAGTGGAGGCAGCAAGACCCAGCCATGAGGCAGGCCACATTCTTTGGGCTCCCCCAGCTTGGGGGAGCCAGGCTGGCATGCTCCCCAGAGGTAGTCGAACCCAAAGAACATGGCACACCCAGTGGCTGGGATTTGCCATCACCTCTACTGCTGCCCTATGCCACTTTTAACAGGGGTTTATAAGCTTCGCCTTGTATTCACAGTCTTTCTGCAAGCTTTGTGAAGCTGACTTGAGCATGTGCATTTTTTGGTATTCACAACGGGTCCTGGAGCCAATTCTCCAAAGATACAGCAGGCCCACTGTAATATGCATTTTAATTAAATGTCCAGGGGAAAAAAATTAAGTTAACTTTATTTCAGTTAGGGTTCTGTCAGTGCCTGATGTGGGAGGAAAAAGAACCATCACTATTAGCCTTTCTCCACCCTATCTTGCCTCCCTTTCCTACCACTGCCCATGCTACCATCACCTCCCTTGTTTATCTTGCTTTATCTCCTCTTGCTTCTTGTCTTGAAGCAGCAGCACTGCCACCACCTGTTTGAAGCAAGGAAGGGAAGGAAACTAGAATTAAAAGTGCTACTTAAAGGGTGGGGTACGTGACACAGTGACCAGGTGCAGTTAGCTGGGGGAAGTGGGAAAAGACAGGAGGTGTAACAGCCCTGGTGCAAGATACAAAAGAAGGGAGGTGTGGCAGCCGAAAGGGAGACGAAAGGGAGGAGAAAGAGGGAAGCAGTGGAGTGCAGGAAGCAAGTGAGGAAGGCATGGCAGAAGTATGAGGTAACGCAAGAGGAAGAAGGCAAGGGAGCATAAGAGGTGAAGTGGGAGGTGCAAGGAGCAATAGATGCATTAGATAGAAGGTACAAAAGAAGAAAGAGTTGTAGCACAGGGTGAGATGAGGGAAGAGAAGCTGGAAGATGCAAGCAGCAGAATGCAGGGAGCAACGGGGCAGGTAGCAAAAGGGGATGGAGGCACACACTTGAAGATGTGAGGAGAGAGAAGAGAGAAAAAAATGAAAAGAGAGGAGGAGAGATGCATAGAATGGTATACAGAACAAGAGAAATATGTAAAAAGTGAGGCATAATGTAAGGAAAGGAGGTGTGATTTGTAAATTTGTTCTTACTTTCCTCTACATTTTCTGCCATGAATCAGACAGCAATCACACTCAAGGGTTCCAATTATATTTTCTTGATCTTAACCTCTTTGCCATCAATAAAAATCCGATGGCAAACAACTATAGTGATCTGGTGAACACAGCATGAGAAGTGCCTCTGCATGAAAAAATGTCATTATCATTATTATTACCACACTAGGAAATTGCATGGCCACTTTATATGGTTTCTGTCTTGCCATTAGTCTCAATAACTATCCTGCAAACTAGATTTGCTGAGAGGCAGTGATGGCCCAATGTGATGTGGTAAATTCCATGACAAAGCAAGAATTTAGACATAGGTCTATCTACTTCAAATTCAGCACTTTATACATTATACCACTTGTCTCTGAAAAGCAGTTATATTAAAATGGTACAATGGATGAAATATAATACTAGAAAAATGGAACATTTAATGAATTCAATTTGTACAACTACAACGCAAATTAATAACATGCATAATTATAATTATTTGCGCAATGTGCAAATGGAATGCCCACATTTGAGAGGCTGGAAAATAGCAACCCTAGGCAGGGGTTCTCAGTTCTTAGTGCTGCCAACTGAAATCTTCCTGCTGAGAGATGCCAGGGGCTACGCCTGGCACTAGGGCCACCTCAGTGCTACTGTCTGAGGCAGAACAGAAGAAAAGCTTTCCCCAAAGCCAAGGTGCATGGTATTCAAGGCTACCTAAACTCTTTGGTAGCTGAGGCAGAAAATTCCACAAACATATTTACCCTGCTTGTGTCACTACAATAATTAATAAATAACAATTTGGTGCCTTCAAGACACCCCAAAACTACTGCCTGAGCCAGCTGCCTCAGCCACTCCACCTAATAGTATGGGTGGCCCCCCCAGACACCTTCTGCATACGAAGTATGTGCTTTCTATTACCACTGAGCTTGCCCATCATTCCTCTGAATAGGGAGAATAGTTGTTGTTGTGTTCATTTAAGTCCTTTCAGACTTACAGCAACCCTAAGGCGAACCTCCTACAAGAGTTTTCAGAGAGCAGTTACCGGTGCCTTTTCTGAGGCTGAGAGAGTGTGGCTTGACCAAGGTAACCCAGTGGGTTTCATGGCTGAGCAGGAATTTGAACCTTCCAGAGTCATAGCCCAATTCTCAAACCAGTAAACCAGGTTGGCTCTCTTAGAATGCTTTAGAGCGGTGGAGCTTAACCTGGGGTCAATGGACCCCTGGGGGTCCACAGAGCCCTTACAGGGAGTCCACAAAGCCCTGCTGTTGGACAACAAGGGAAGGAAACTGAAACTGCTCCCAAGTTTGCCTTCAAGTCACTTCAGAGTTAGGGCAACCCCAAAGTGACCCTATCACAGGGTTTTTTTTCAGCAAGCTTTGTTTAGAGGGGGGTTTGCCTTTGGTCTCCTCTGAGGCTGAGAGAATGTGACTTGCCCAGGGTCACCTAGTACTTGAGCAGGAATTTGAATCCTAGTCTCCAGAAGCCTATAATAAATAAATAATTTAAATATTTAAATATTACACATTAAGTTAAGCCTTGGGGGTCCCCAGCAGGAAACTGTATCTACAGGGGGACCCCGGTAAAGAAAAGGTTAAGAACCAGTGCTTTGGGACTTTAAAAATGAGGCATATTTTACAAAAGACTTATGTTATGACCGCAGTATTTGGTACACCCGACTGTGTAACAACATGTGCTTGTGAATAAACCACCTGTTTCCAAGCACGACTTACACTGCTATCCGGCGGTGGGCATCCACTGACGGCCAACCACGAGGAAGCTCCCGTTTCTCTTTATCCCCCGGAGAAGACTGGCGGCAAACTGGCTTCCAGGCTCGCCCCAGCCATCTGTCGCCCAAGCCCCCGCGCCCTCTTCCCCCGCTCCCGGCCTGTTGACACCACGCCCACTGGATTTAGCCACGCCCACTCAAGGTCCCTCCTTCCTCTCGCGGCAGGCGGGCGGGCTGGCTAGCGGCGCCGCAGTCGTGGCGGCCATTTTGTGGCGCTGCACAGTCGGTGTCGCTGGTCTGGTCTGTGAGGGGGGAGTGCGCGTGAAGGCTTTGCGCCCTCGCCCGCGCCTTTTCCCGTGCGAAACCCCCGGTAAGAACATGACGCTTCTTCGGTAGTTCTCTGGACAAAGCGGCGGGGAGAAAGCCCGGCAGCGAACGGAAAGCGTTCCCGCCGCGGCCTCACAAAGGCGGAGAGGGGCGGGGACCAGCCGTGGTGGTGTAGGAGTCCCGGGGCCTGGGTGGCGCCTCTGTCCTCAGTGCGGAGCCCCTGGAGGTATTGGGTTGGCGAATGGTGGCCGGGGCCCGTATAGCCTCTGGGGTCCTTGGCCCTTCCCCGGCCCGGTGCGCCGGCTTCTCTGGCTGGCTCCGTGAGGCTGATGGAGCCCACATGGGCTTGGCGAGAGAGAGGTTGACTAGCGGCCTCGCGGGTTTCTAAGCCTTGTGTTGAAAAGCCGGGTGGGGTGTGGGTATAGATGTTGACGGCCTCTTCTGCAGGCTGTTATTAGAGTGCTCGTTTCCTTTCCTCACCATGCGTTCCGCCCTCTTTCCCTTTCGTCTGAGGCCGGTGACGCTGCCCGGCTCCCGTCAGCGGCCGAAAGCCAAGCGAGCAGGCGCGTTTCTTGTTCGCTGTCAGGGATGCTGGCTTTCTAGGATATCAGTAACGTGACCTTGATCATAACAAGCGCGGGTTCTGCGTTAACCACACAAGTCCTTTAAAACCCAGCGTCCGCTTTGAGTCCCGTCGCAGTGGCGCTTTGATTTAAAAGAACACAAACTTCCACTTCTACATGACAAAATTGGCGCGCGTGGCTTATTTTCTTTCTGCGTAGTAACTTCCTTTAGTGAGTATCTGATGAGATCGATTTTTTAAAAAATATAGTGTTTTAGTGGGTGCAATGATTTGCCGCTCCATCGCGGTGACACTCTAGAAAATTGTTCCCTCCTCTCCTTTGACAGAGATATCTTCTTGTAGTAAAGGGGGTGGTGACGACGACGAGTTGCTGAGAGCTGCGGAAGAGTATTTTTTTTTTGACAGTCATAATGGGTGCTGCAGTTATATAACATTAGTTTGGGTAATTACTTACCTTTAGGGCTTATTGTTTGAATAGGTCAGTGCTCTTAATTAATGTGGTTAGAGATACTGTTTATTGTTTTGGTGAACATAGATTCGTGAAATAGTAATACTGGCTGGTATCTTTGTTGGTTAGTCCCAAGTAGAGTAGACTTGTTTAATTGATCAGTGAATCAACAGTAGGTAAGTCACATTGATTGGATCTCTGGACCCTGGTCTGAACTAAAAGGATTCAGGCCATGGTATATTATTTCAGTTTGCTTTTCTTATCTTTTTCCCATTGAGAGAGAGGTGAGAATGAAGAATGTTCTTATTAGGGATGGGACGAATCCAGAATTTTCCAAGTCCGGATCTGAATCCCTGGAAGGTTCTCACAAATCTCACAAATCTCAAATCTTTCAAATCCTTTTTTTTTTTTAAAAAAGGTTTAAAAAGCGAGGGAAAGAAGGTTAGTCTTGGGCAAGACACACACTCTCAGCCTTAGCAAAAGCCTAGGCAAAGGCAAACCTCCCTCTGAAATCTGGCCAGGACAATTGTCTTAGTTTTGCCTCAGGATCTCCCCAGATTGAAAGTGACATGAAGGCCCTGTCTACACAGGCAGGAAAATGTGGATTAATCCAATGTTTTCCTGCCTGTGTAAACAGGGCTACATACTGCATTACAGAGATAATACAGGTCAAAACTGGATTTTCTTTGCATAGCTTCTTACGGCATCTTGGGGTTTGTAGTTTGATGATGGACCAGCACACTTTGGCAGAAAAGGCTGTGACGCCTTGTAAAACTACAAACCCCAGAATTGTGTATGAAAGGGCTTTGCAAGGGAGCTATGCAAAAGGATCTTTCAACTGTCCTTGAAATCTCAAGAAGACTGTACCTTCCAGCCGATCAGGCCTTTGGCAGGCCCTGGAGGTGACAGTTTTTAAAAGCAATTTTTCCTTTCTGCTACATATGGTTTGTCATGTGGCTCATGAGAAACCATGACAGACATTTCACTTCTCATCCTATTCTAGCTATGGGTTTACAACCAGGCACTGGTCTTGTGGAAGGAGGTACATTGGCCAACATGTGGCAGTCACTGGATGAGATTGTGTGACCTTGCCCTCTGCCCTACTACTTCTGGTAGGTGTCAGATCCACTGACCCCAGCGTCTATATATGCCATTGATTTTCAGCACAGAAAATAGTGCTGAACTTAAATATTAAATATTCAATTTAAATATATTAGAATACAACCCCAGATGTAATTTCTGAAATTGTTAGCAAAGGGCATTATTATTCCAAGGGAAAAACTCTCTTATTTGCCATCTCACCTTGGATGTCTAATCTCACAGTTTTTCAGGTGTCCCAGTCTCAACAAACTATGTGGTTGCTGGATTCGAAAGATTTTGTTTGCCTGTTTTGGCACAGGGATTCAGAGTCGTGAATCTCAAAGATTTGGTTGGCCTATCCCTAATTCTTATGGATACACTTGGGAACCTTGAACTGCTTTCTTTTCTACTGAATTTGGCATATTCTACTTGCTAAGAAAAGCCGAGGTGGAGGAGATGTTTAGCATCTTGTACAATATTTTACCTGTTGGCCTGTAGTAAATTCAGTTTTCAGTGGGGAAATATGTTGTCAGAATGGCATTAAGGACGGTTATCCAGAGTTGCTAACTGACCAGAATGGGAGTGTGCAATCTAGTTACAGTTTATGTTTACTTTTCCATTCCAGTTAATGCTGTTCCATTGTAATTTTTACTACTTTGAAGATAAGCTAGTGGTAAGGTGTGTAGTGGTTTGAGCATTGGGCTATGACTTGGGAGGGTGGAGTTCAAATCTCCACACAGCCATGGAAATCCACCAAGTGGTCTTGTGTAAGTCACACTCTTTCAGCCTCAGAGCGAGTCAAGGGCAAATCTACTTCTTGCCAAGAAAACCTCATGATAGCTGTAAGTGGGAAACGACTTGAAGGCACACAACAACAAGGTGACAGGATCCTTTAAAAGGCTGTAAACTGCCAGAGTAATACTTTAATTATCTTTTCATGGAAGAAGACTATTAGGAAACAGAATTTAACATTTTAGTTTTGTTAGTGGAAAGTTCTGTCTTTGTGCTTTAGAAAACTAAATGTAAATAGTGAATTAACTGAAGATAATATTTAGTTACGTAATTATGACAAGCTGTTCTGCATTTTGTATAGCTCAGTGGTAAGTGACCTTTATATATGTGAAATATTATTAACCACTGCATATTGGAAACTTCAGAGCAATGTACAGTTGATGAAAAGCAAATACAACAGTTAGAACAAAATGCATTAATTAAGTACAGTGGTTAGTGCGTATTCAGGAAATACTTGTCTATAAAACATGGTTGTCGTTAGAAACCCAGAGCATAGGTGTGTAACTAATCTCACTTAGAAGGGCATTCCATATGACCAGAGATAAACCATTCTTGGTGGACTGCAGGCAAATGTCAGATCCATATGGAGTCACAATGACATGGTTCTCAGAAGATGAGGATTTCAGTAGTGTGATGTAGTTAAATCCAGATATAAAATACTGACCCATTAGTGTTTGCTACATTAGGTAAAGCAGTTCTTCTCCTTCCACTGATGTGGTTTTACCTCAGGTATGCTAAACTCACAACATGGCAGCAGTTCAGCACTGAATAGATGGATAGAGTTTGAGTGACCTAAACTGTTTACTGCAGCCAGGTTTGTGTTACCTCTTCCTCCTGTCTAGATGAATTATAAAGTCCTATTTGTATTGTGGTGTCTCTGTTGCAAACTGTGAAATTGTTGATAATTTTTGGGACTAATTTTTCTGAAGATTATTGTTCCCAAGTTTGTTTCTTCTTCAGTGTATTGATTTGTAAATACATGAACCCCCTTCATATGTTGTTTAAATAGTTCCCATCAGCAAAACTAGCATGGGTAAGTTGAAGTCCAAAACATCTGTAGGGCACCAAATTGGGAAAGTTGACTTATGCTATATGGCTAATAAATACCTCCAAAGAAATTGTTAGAAAGATGTATATCCTTTTGTTTTCTATGGTGATTGGAAAAATCAAAATAGATTTACCACACGTCTTCACTTGTCACTCTGACCTTTTAAGGTACTGGCTATGTAGCCTGTGGGATTTTTCTGTGCAAACTAAGGAGGGACAAAGGGGGCTGGCTAATGATTCTGATAAGAAGTAAGTTTCAGCTTTTCAGATAAGTTATTAGCAAAAATAATAAAACAGAAATAAAACAAAAAAAAACTCCCACTCCATTAAGTTATTTTGCTACAGGCCTCTGATGTATAAAATAAAGCTTCAGTTGTGCAGTGCTGTTCATAGTGGTGGTTTGTGGACCAGTGCATGTCCCTGAGTCATTAGCTCCTGGTCCCTGGAGATTTTTCTGAAAAGAAAAAAAAGCAGTTGTAGCCAATGGGCACAGATACAGTACAGGAAAGATTTATTACTGGTCCCCACATTGAATACCCTGCTGTTGTGCAAGATGAGAATTATGTGACCCTCCTGATGTTGGAGTCCAACTCCTACGAATCCTTGCTAGTGTAGCTGATGGGGGATGAATGTTGGGAGTTGTAATCCAACAGTATTTGGAGGACTGCACAGTGCTGATTCCTGTAAATAGTGTGTTCTTTCCGAAGGTGATGCCCCCATACAACTCCTACGACCTTGACAGTTTCCTGTGGAGGCTGAGGCTGTTGGAAAAAGTAATCTAGAAAAGTGCTTCTTCAGCTGTCTCTTGTAGGTACTAGCAATATTTTTTTCCAGTGGGTCAGGCACGAGTACCATATTTGTGCCCATTGGGATGAGTTGGAGGGTTTGTGGTTTAGCATTGGTCCATGTACCATCATTTTGAGTAGTACTGAAGTTGAAGATAAAAAGGGGCACCAACTTGGCAAAAGATACTCTAGCATGAATATACTTTTTAAAAACAGGGTCTCTAGTTGCTCTGTGCCTCATTTCAGACCTTTGCAATGTATTTGTATTTCTTTTGGGGTTATATTTGTGGATACTAGAGATCATGGTGTAAGCTATTACCTCTGGATTCTTAACATATTTCATTCATCAGAAATACTAACAGGAGCCAGCATGGTGTAGTGGTATGAGTGTTGGACTAGGACACTGGGAGACCAGGGTTCAGATTCCCACTCAGCCATGGAAACTTACTGGGTGACGTTGAGCAAGCCCCACTCTGTTAACCTCTGAAAATGGCAAGGACAAACCTCCTCTGAACAAAAACTTATGATAAGTTAGCCCTAGTGTTGCCGTAAGTTAGAAGTGACTTAAAGGCACACAACAACAACAAATAACTTGGTAAATTAGTGTATAGTTCAGCAGTGCTAATTTAGAATACACAGCCCTTTATATACTAGATATAGACAACAGGAGATCAACTAAACTTCATTCTCATTTGTGGATACATAAGTTTTCTGCTAAACACTATCAACCCTGGCAGAGCCTTGGCATAGTCTGTTTTCATCATGGAGCCATGTGCTTCCCTTATGTTTCTCAAGCTTTGTAAAGTTCTCAGTATTTTATTCTATTTTATTTTTTTAAGAATTTGAAGACTATTATTAAACTGCTTAGGAAAACTATATAGTAGTTTTTCTAAGCAAAGAACTGATATAAGTTTAGGATAGAAAGCATATAGTTGATGTAGAGGATAAAACACACTTTCTTGTAAATCTTTAGAATGTTTTGCTTAGCTGTGTTGATGTTAAAGACTTGTGACTCCCTTTCTTATCCCTCATTCTTAGCAAAATTTAAATTGCATTATGCAACATTATATAAAGATCAGGTGTTTCATTCTGTGTGGTGACTGTTAGGTCCCTTCCCAGATTGGAACAGGATGTGGGTGTGTCTAGAGTCACTGATCGATTTGTCAGGGTAGAGAATATGGCAAGAAAAACCTTCTTCCAAATACTGCATTTTCAGGAGTATGGATTATTTTTTTGTGCATATTACAGTAATAATAATGATGATGATCTTTGTAGAGTATATCATGCCTTAGCCTTATATAGCAATTGCCTTTTCTTACCTGCAGGTGTATGCTTCAGCACAGCATGGCTGTGGTCATCCACTTGCAAGGAATCCTAATTGTGTCAGGGATCATGGACATTCACCACTGCTACTTTGGATTGACCACTCCTGATGGGGGCATGCAAATTGCGGGGGGTGAACTGGGTGAGGTTTTATTTTTTCTTGCCATTAGTGTATGTTGCACAACAGGTTGTTACTGCTGAGTATTTATAACTATTGCTTACTAGTTACAGCAGTGTTTCTCAAACATCATGAGTTTATTGCATTTAATCCAACAAACTCACAACTGTGTTCATTCTGCTGCAGCACGCAAGGATCTTTTGATTGTTTACTAATGAGATACTGCTATTAGAAGAGGATGGGATCTCCTAAAGCTACATATAAAGAAGTCAGAGAAGTTCCACCTAAGCAGTATTCTTACCGGATGAGGTTGAAATGAAACAGCGGTAGGAATGCTGTTTCATTTTCACAGACTCGGTGTGATTCAGGAAAGAATCCCTGCCAGAATCAGTTCAGCCTACCCAAGTACTGTAGTTGGAGAGAACTGGACATCTCTTGTAATATTTTCTGCTGGAATTTCATGGTCACTGTTATTCTGTGCTGCTGTCATCATTCCCCTTTTCTCATCCCTCGTCACTGCCATACCAGTAAAAGCAAAGAGATTCTGTTAGATATGATGCAATATAATACTGCTTTCTGATTGTCAAATAAAGGGTATTGGATGTATCTGCTTATTTTGGTAATTAAGTACAGTCATCCCTCGCATTTGCTAGGGTTAAGGGCATAGGGCCCCTGTGAAAGTGAAAAAACTGTGAATAATTCTAGGCCCTCCCAAACCATAGTTAACACACAAAAAAGTGTGATTACTGTATTCAGCCCACCATGGATTCCTTTGAAGCATCAGAGTCCCTTCACAAGACAGAAGTGGGTGACTGGTGGGGCTTACTGCCACTTCCATTGCTGCCCCACACCATTTTTAATAAAGACTTACAAACCTCATTTGCAGTTTCTTAGTTTCATAAGGCTTGCTGTCCCTATTAAAAATGGGATAAGGAAGCAACAGAGGTGACAGCAAATAGTCTGTGAACAATCAGATCCCCAAAATGAAACTCACAGATGTGGAGGGCTGACTGTTGCATTTTCCCCCCAGTATAGTTTGAAGTTACTGAAGGACTAAATGTTTCTTAGCATAGAAAATATTTATAGTTATTCTATGACTATTGTGTAGTTTCCTAATGCCCTGTTTTGCTGATAAACACCTCATTTGTTAGCCGTCTCGCAAAGTTCTATGTAGAGTGATCTCTGATTTTTGTACTTTTTGTATCTTTTCTGTCTTTTGAATCAGAATATAATCATGGGAAGAGAGGAGGAATACAGATAAACCAGTAAAAAGGCAGTTCTTTAAAACTGACTCTATATATTATACATATTAAGTTTGTATAAGAAAATGCATAGAGGAAAAATATGTATTTCTTCATTTTGGTGACTTGTGGAGAAGGAATGGAGGACAGCAGAAAATTGTAGCAAGAACATGCAGTCTGCTTAATAAAAGGCAAAAAAAAAAAAATCCCAACAATACTGAAAATATCGACTTCCGTACTACAGTGGTGAACCTGATCAATTCTTACCAAGTTACAAAGTTCCTTTTTAACTGTACTTCAGATTTTGTTTCAAAATCCCAGACAGCATTAATTATAGGAAGTTTCATGGATGCAGCACTGTACTGTGTTTAAAGCTAACAAGTGTTTGGTGAGAGAATTTGCACTGGGGCTATGAGGGAGTGGCTGCATTCAAATCTGGCTCACTACAAACTGCAATTCATATTTAATTATTTATTTTGCAGCCTGCCTTTCTTTTTGTGCAGGACCCAAGACAGTTTACAATTCATAGAGAGAATAATATTTGCACTTTGTTCCTATAGTGATGACTATGTTCTTTGTAATAAAATAATGAATTTGCAGGACAATTAATATGGTCCTACCTTTGTTTTTATTGTAAAATCCCTATGTTACTATTTTAGCGTGAGACTGTTCTTCATTGATTCTGGAAGATGGGGATCCCTGGATGCTTTCCATGAACACAGCCTGGTGTGACAGTAATTAAGCCCCTGATAGCCTTCAGAAAGAGGCATAGATTTGCTGAAATACTGTATTATAGAGATAGGACATAAAAGTTGTGTTCACTGAATGCAGCAGAGCAGAAAGTGAATAATGTAGGATAATAGTGGTCAAAGAATAGCTTGTTCGTCAGGGTGTGAAAGCTCATTTGGAAGCATTTGTTGTTGGTTGAAGCTGATACCAGAGAGGGTACTGTTGGGAGAAAGTCAGAAAAGCTAAAGTTCAGAATGAGCTCAGGCTTCCTAGAGAGGTTAAAAACAACAAGAATGCTTTTTTTTCCCCCAGTTAAATCTGTAGCAAAAAGAAGAACAAGGAAATTCTAGTTGGGGACAGAGAAGAGGCAGAAAAACTGGACACCTTCTCCCAAAAGGAGAGCAGTGTTCTGCCTGGGGAAAATAGAACAGATGATGTGGTAGAGGAAATGCAGCACAGCATAGGTAAAGAGGTAGTTCGGGAATACCTGTGTATTCTAAATGAATTCAGGTCTCCAGGGTCAGATGAACTACATCTAAGGGGTAAAGTTCCCCCATGATATTCTTGCAAACAAGCTAGTAGTAACATGTGAGCTTGACAATGCTACTATTAGGTGGATTTGTAATGGGTTGACCAGTTGAACTGAAAAGATGCTTATCAGTGGCTCCTCTTCATCCTGGAGAGAAGTGATTAGTGGTGTACCACACGGCTCTGTCCTGGGTCCAGTACTATTCAGCATCTTTATCAGCGATTAGATGAGGGAAGAGACGGAATTCTTATCAAATTTGCAGGTGATACCAGATTAGGAGAGGTAGTTAACATCCCAGAGGACAGAATCAGCATTCAGAATTATCTTGACAGATTAGAGAGCTGGGCCAAAACTAGCAAAATGAATTTCAGCAGGAAGAAGTGTAAGGTACTACACTTGGCAGAAAAAATATGAAATGCACTGATATAAAATGAGTGACACGTGGCCTGACCACAGTACGTGTGAAAAGGATCTAAGAATCTTTGTAGACTACAAGCTGAACATGAGTCAGCAGCATGATGTGGCAGCTAAACAAGCCAATGCTCTTGTGGGTGGCATCAGTAGGAATATAATGTCTAGGTCAAGGAAAGCTATGTTACCACTCTATTCTGCTTTGGTCAGACGCCACCTGGAGTACTTTGTCCAATTCTGGACACCACAGTTCTGTAAGGATATTGACAAACTGGAACATGTCCAGAGGAGAGTGACCAAAATGGTAAAAGGCTGGGAAACTGTGCCCTGAGAAGAGCAGCTTGGGGAACTGGGCATGTTTAGCTTGAAGAAGAAAAGGTTAAGAGGTAACATGATAGCTATGTTTAAATATCTGAAGGGATGTCATATGGAAGATGGAGCAAGCCTGTTTTCTGGTGCTCTGGAGACTAGGACATGGAGCAGTTGCTTCAGACATCAGGAAAATATTCCATCTAAATATTAGGAAGAACTTCCTGATTGTAAGAACAGTTCATGAATGGAACATGCCTCCTTGGAGTAGTATGGTTAAGTCTCTTTTTTGGAAGTTTTTAAACAGAGGTTGGATAGCCATCTGTAAGGAATGCTTTGATGGAATGTTTCTGAATGGCAGAGGGTTGGACTTGATGACCCTTGTGGTCTCTTCCACCTCTATGATTCAGTGTTCAGCAGTCTACAGGCAAGTGCTGGTCATTAGTGTCTGCTTAGAATGAGCAGTTCAATGCAGTGACTTGAGTTCCCAATTCGAGTTGCACATGACAGATTAAAGAAAAGATTTGGTTACCTTTTTGTGCTGTTAACGAGGTTTGAGGTATTAGTTTGAGACTAATAGTGAGGTGATAGAAGGTTGGCAGCAGTGCTTTAAAAGTACGTGATCAGTATCATCAAAAATTATAACGATGTGATATCTGTATGGTAAGAAAAGAGTTTTTATTAAGTGATTTCATTTTCAGTGATAAACTAAATTTCTTATTCGTTATTTATAGTCTTCAATCAGAACAGCTCATCATTCTGTGGTATATTCAGTGTATAGGCATGTATTTGTGAAATCATTTAATACTACTTAGAAAAAAAGAAGTTCTGTTTGAAGGGAACTCTGTTAAGAGAATTGCTAAAGGAAGAGAAAGCAATTGTAAATAACTTACGTTCTGTATGCTCTTGAATTTTCATTATAGTCCCATGCTCAAGGCTTTAAAATGTGTTTAGATCATTCATTTGAGGAACTTACAAATACTTTTGGTATATTGCATTGTCATCCACCTTTGGTAAGATGTCATGGTTTATCTCTTTGTTGTTAGATTAAATGCTTTGGATCACAGAGGGGCTGAGGAGCCTCTGGCTAGTTTTTGTAGGAACTCAGGGTATTAGTATTCTTATTGCAGTTATTACTAGTAGTGATTTTATTAAATTGGCCAAGAACTTGAAGTGAATATTCATTTAGCCTAATGATGCATTTGGGTATCTTGAATCACGGAGTCGGGGAGCAAATATAAATAATATATAAACTATTTGTCTGGCTTCTTCTCACCTTACTTTTGTTCCTTTCCCCTTCTGTATCATAGTTTCTGTTCTTTCCTATCTGTGCAGGCACAGAAGGAACTGAGCTAAGTTGTTGTGCCAGGACAGAGTTTTGCCACTTTTCTTATGCATTTTTGGCAAAATAGGTGAGAAGGAACTGTCTGGCTTCCCGGCCTTCAGGCAGATATATCTTCCTGCTGTTAGCAGGAGTGGGTACAACTGTCTTGCACTACATGCATAGCTTTAAGTCTCTTTTGCATTAACATCCTTCAGAAGGCATGTCAATAAGAGACCATTCCATATATCTCTGTGAAATAATGTCAACTGCATACAGTTCCCTTTCATGGTTTGATCATAGGAACAGTTGTTACAGATGAGGAGCAACTTGCAACGCAGGAACAGCGAAGAGGGAGATACTCTCAACAGGCTGAAATATTTTGAAATGGTAGTGTGTTGCTTTGAAACTTCTCTACTTTGTGATCTGTTACAAAATATTTTGAATAGAAATTTGGCAAGCTAAGTGCAGTTACTTCAGATAATTATACCAAAAAAAATCTGTTCATAGCCAAATTTTTATCAGCAGCAGATACAAAATTATGAGGAAAGGGGCCTTAGAAATGTTGCTCTCTTTCTATCAGTCTTCTAAATTTGTTTAAGAGAGAAACACGTTGCATTAAATAAATAACTGTTTAGTTTTATTTCTGTTCCTCAACAGACCTTAGATTTGGATCTTGTTATAAAACTGTTTTTAAAAATCTGTTGAAGTCTACTTTTGGTTTTGCAGCCATTTAGGAGGAAAGGTAGTTTTTTTTATCCTGGACTTAAAAGAGATCTCTAAAAGATGTATTTTAGTCCATAATCTCGGAGCATCTGTGGCTTTTAACATTTGTATAGAAGGATGATCAGGACAGTGATTTCACCATGTTTAAGATAGAAAATACTGTTGTGGAGTGTCCTTGCCAGTGAGTTACCAGTTCTGTCAACTGTGGACCATGTTCTATCACATTCATTTGAATGTAACAGGAGGAGGCTGGGCTGTATTCTCCAATTTGGAGCCATGGAAGGGAGTACATGCTGTATCTGCAGTTGCTCTGCATTGAAGAAATGCAGAAGTACTGTGAGGAAGATCCTTGTCCTTCTGGCTCAAAAGTTGAAAGGGAAGGACAGAGTTGCCATATTTGGTCTTGAGGCAAAAATCAACTCTGTTCCCCAACTCAGAGTTGAAAGCTGAAGGAGGATGGAGATAGTCTCCACAGTTATGCCTCCAAGTCACTCTAAAGCCTAGCACAACTGTGAGAATGTCACTTGACCTCTGGTGGCTTGGTGCAAGATCAGGGAAAAGGAGGTTGGATGCAGGGAAGGTCCTGGCAATTATACATTTTGGCCTAGCTATCAAGGTCAGCCAAAAATTGTTGATACATGTCTCCTTGTCCTTGTATATGGTTGGGATTTTAGTATTATATTTTAGTCATTGCCATGTAAAGCAGTAAAATATTGTAATACTCTGATATTAAGATATTATGTGGTTTGCAGAACTGCGGGTTTTAATGAAGGTATTTTAAATTTGAAGTTGGCCTGACTATTGCATAATGGTTGCATTATTACATAGTGTTGGAAAGATTTATCAAATGACATTTACCTTAAAAGAGTCCTGCCCTTATGTGAAATTGCCAGTATCTTTAATGTTTAAATTTAAGTTATGTGTGTCCTTTATTAGCTAATATCAGTAAAATTTCAGATTCTGAGATTTTCAAATTGTAACTTGTCAGCCATTTCCACCCTACACTGTTAGAGTGCTATTATTCCACTTTCAACATCCTATGGAAACTTGGGGTTTGCAGTTTAGGGAGGGGCATTTAGAATTTTTAACCAGAGAGCTTCTTGGCCTCAGTAAACTACAACCCCCAAAATTCCACAGGATGTTGAAAGTGGAATAATAGCACTATAACAGTATAGGGTGGAAATGTCCACAGAAAGAGGAAGTGTTAAGAATCTTGTTATATGAGAGCCAGCGTATTGAGTCTGCCTATTCAGCAAACCGTTTAATATTTCAGATTGTTGATGCCCTAAACATTTAGAGATATTGTTGTTTGGATGGGCTTTTTTTTTCCACCAGTGTTCAGTAGTTTAAGTCCTATGTTTAGGCAGTTTAGTAGTCACTGAATCATTTCAGTAAAATTGCAGGAATGAAATTCTACTGTACTGTTAATCTGAGAAACAGCAGTACCAGATGGAAGTGCTATAGCAAAGCCACTCACAGATACTTAACAGCACATATCATGCTATTTAAGACTCAGTAACATCCTTAGTTTTCCACTTCAAGCACCAGAGACCTTAGGTAATAGTGCTGTGGTACACTCACTGTTTTCTGTTAGAAGGACTACATGTCTATAGTTTTACAGGGTTTAGCTATAGACAGTACAGCCACTGCAAAGAGATTCCTAGAAATTTCCTGTGCCTGATAGTCATGTGCCGAAGTTGAAACATCATGAAGAGTAACCATGCATTACAACCAATCTAGCAGAATGAAACAAAAGTGCTGGTTACATGACAACAGCGTAGTAAGCTGTCTCCACATGTTCACCATGGCCATGACTGTAGTCATGTGCTGACATGAAGCAGGTCATAGTCATGTAGTTTTGCTAGTTGTAATTGTGCAGAACAAAATGTGGAGTCCAAAAAAAATCATGCACACATAGTTTAGTTGGACTGAATTTTTTTAGATGTACCTTTCACAGTGGGAAAAGCCTCTCTTGAGAGGTTGGTGACTCTGTAAAACATCAGTTGGTTTCACTGGCCAGAGTCCAGTATTATTAAGATTTGGGATATATTTGCAACATTTTTTGGTCTCATGTATAGACCAGAATATCTTTCTAATACATTCTAAAAAATCTAAAAAACTTTCTTTATTGAAGCATTAGACTGTGAATGACTTTAATTCGTTAAGACAGGTTAGCAGATAATAGCAAATAATAACTTGGGTTCTGGTGATTGATGTTTAATTGCATTTTTCAGGGGAATAAAAGAGGCGGCTTTTAACAAAATGAGAAAACATCCACCAAACAGAAGAGGTATCAGCTTTGAAGTGGGAGCCCAGTTGGAAGCCCGAGACAGATTAAAAAACTGGTATTTCTTATTTCATGATAAAACTTGGATGAATTTTTGTGATGCTGTCAGATTGTTCTACAAACAGGGAGTCAAACCAAACCATGTTCCTGTTTGCATCTGGTTCTGATTCAACTGCTAACAAAATTGTCCTGATGAGGACCGAGAATATTTGCAGAACTGGTTCAGCACACCTGAACCCAATTGATTCTGTTGTAGTTCATGTGAGAGAGTATAAATTGCAGTGCTTGCTTGCATAAATTATAATGCGGTTAGTATCAAGTTGATGTTTCTCATGATGTTACAAAGTGCAATCTGTCCGAATGCTATCTTCACATGTTTAATTAAATCAACATTTAGAAAAAAAGTTTCAAAAACTTTTAAGACCTGGTGCCACTTCAAGAAATAGTGATTTGTTGGAGTGGAAATCAGCAATGAGCTGAAATGTTCACTCCTCTTTCTTTACATGTTTGACTTGAAGAGAGACTTCCCAGTTTGTTAAAACTTATTCTTGAGATGTTTGAATCAAGATACACAAATTTAAGCACTTCTTACAAACTAAGATAGCTAATCATGTTGGCTAAGAGGACATCTTGCTCTACTGTGATTTAGCATTATGTGAGTGATTCTCCCCCACCTGTTGTCTTGCCCTCTCCCCTCTCTGTATGTCAGAAGGAGGAAGAGGTTTTTGGCTTTTATCAACCATAACTTGCCATATTGACTTCTAATTTTGTTTAGATGTGAATAAGCCAACTGTGATTAACTGCAGTTAAGAGCAGATAAATTTCTAGCAACACTTACTGTGGTTAATCAAAAGCAAAAGTTCTTGGGCTCTTTCTTCCAGCTGCATGAAGGAAAGAGAGGGGAGTGCACAAGCCTGAGGAGAGGTGAGCTTCATTCACACCTCACTAAACAATAGCTTGGTGTGCATCTGGAAGTACTTATTTTTATTACTTATTATAGCAACTGCCTGAAAATTCTAGCTTAAGAGAGGCACTTTGCAGTGCTCAGAAATACTGTCTTTTCCTCCTCTTTCCACCCCAAGGCTGTTCAGTCTGCTTACATTGGATTGAATGTTTAAAGGAACAGATTTCTATTCTGCTTGCCACAGAAGCCTGGATAAAAGCTAATATGTATGAAAATGCTTCTAAATATTAATTCTCCAAGCTCGTTATTCTTGTGGGAGCCTGTAAGTGTATTTTCACTTCAGTTTTTTAGTCAGAACTTTATTCCACACTAATATTATGACCTTTTTCCTTGATTCTCTTCTTAGTCTGATTCAACCACTGATGTGAAGCAGAGAATATTCTCTAATAATTTTTTTCCCACTACTTTATTTTTGGTGGAAAATTTCCCATGTATAAAGATGCATTGTGTGATAAATTATGAAAAAATTATTAATAAATGGATATTCATAAATGGGTATAATAATCAAATTGGGCAGAATTTGAACATGTATTTGACATAGCAGTCCCTAGAAAGTGTGCATGTATAGTGCTCTGAGCATGTTAAAACTACCATATTTCTAGTGCTTTGGTTTTTTTCTTAAAATGCAAACAGTGTAAGCATCCATATTCTGTTGAATGGATGTGCCTTAAAACAACATCTAAGTGCATAATGTTTCCTTTTGACTATTGGAAAAATAGGATACACTCAGCCCTCTGTGTCCATAGGATTCAAACAACCATAGCTTGAAAATATTACAAATATTACAATACAAAAAGGAGACCTTGATTTTGCTGCACACCAAGCACTACAGTGTTGTGTAAGGAGACCCTGCAATAGCCTCCCACTATTTCACAACTCCTGGGGCTCTTTCCAGCTCTTGTTTGAGTTGTTCACCATTTTATTTAAGGAATACTATTTTACTAACCATTGTTTGTAATGGGATTTGAACATCCATGGATTTTGGTATTCACCAGGTGGGCGGGGGAGACTGGACCCAAACCCCAGCAGATATTGAGGGCGTGCTGTATTTGTACAACATTTAAAATCAATGTTGAATATTTGAAAAATATGCTGACTTGATATCTAAAACGCTAAACTGGATCCTGGTTGATTTAAGGCATAAAGATATTTGTTTCTAGAAAACTGACACCATGAAATTGAACATATACAAATGATTATATAAATTCCACCTTTGGCAAAATAATGGTTTGATCAGGCTTTCAATTAATTATTAAAAGTTTGAATTCGGTTTGACTCCCTACTATCAAACTTGTTCTGATCTTAAATGTACATGTAGTATTCATGTATCTTTTCCATCATGCAATAATTGACAGTCTGTTTACCTATAGTACAGTGCAATCCTATTCATATTAACTCAGAAGTAAGTACTATTAAGATTCCTAAAGTTTATTCCATGTAGATAGAGGATTATCTCCCTGGTTTTTAAACTGTTCAAGTTTGACTGAGGATAACTGCTTTACACATACAGGTTTTCTGCGTGATTTGGAATCCTGTATGATCAGGGATCTAAATAATGTGGAGATACTACACACATGAAAGAAGCAAATGAGGGCTGCAGAGGTACATCAGAAGGCGCAGAGCCATCACGGGAGGGCTAGAATGTCTGAAAAGGGCATCTAGAAAAGCCATTTGAGTCTGCAGTACTTTTGAATGCAAAGACCAATGAGATTGTGGTATAGACTGAATAATATTTATAAGCGTAATGCATGTACTTTTCAATCTGCATTGTTACGTGACTATAAGAAAAGGAAATTTTAGCCCTGTTGAGGCTTTAAAAGGAAGTAAACCAGTGCTGCACTTTTCTATCCAGACTGTAAGCTAAGAGAAGAATATGATTTAGTTATGTCCTAAGATGGTATTTACTGCCAGGTTGAGAATGGTGCGCAAGATTAGGAGTGTGTTTTGTGTTATATACACAAGGAGTATTGGAGCATTTGACACTTGGCTTCTCAACACGAGGAGCAGTAAGGAACACATTTTTGGGAGAGTGAACTTTGAAGCTGCAGTGATCTGTCTGTCAGACTTGTGTATAAAAAAAGTGTTTTCCTCTTGGAGGCACCCTTTTATGTCAACCCATAAACACTGGTGGATTAAAGTTATAGTAGAAGATATACTTATAAGGTGACAATTAAGACATTCTGCTGTCTGTTGAAGATTAAGCAGGCTCAGTATTATGACAGGCATTGAGTAGTACTTAGTGATAGGGATGGAAACATTTGAATGAGATTGTCTCTTGTTAAAGTAGAATTTCTGACAAAATAAATGAAACTAGTAGTCTTTGCTTCAGTTGCTAAGAAGACAGATTGGTCAGTTGCACTGACATTGTAATAAACATTTTAAACATATGTGATTGATCATTAGCTCAAACCAATTTTTTCTCCTAATACATTGGGAAGCTCTGGTGTGTATATGGGTCCTGTGTTAGCAGGTATGTCTCAATGCCAGGCATGAAGATGCCCCAGAATTAAAGTTAGGGAAGAAGCATGCTTGGAAAGGAGTGCATATGAATAGATTGGATCTTTTTGTCAGTTTCTTACCTTTTTACTTGTCATTTCAGTTTCTGACCAATTGAAAGTAAGAAGCAGTGGTTTAGTTATTCATTTCCTTGCAGTAATATTTACAAACAAGAGTCTTTTGAATAAACACTTTATTGCATAAAATATGCATGTTAAAAATTTCTGAGATACATGTTTGTTAGGCAGACACTACAGCGTGTCATTCTACATGGTAGTATGGATGGGGCTTCTTTTTAAATTCTCATTATTTGACATACCTGATCATTTTTAGTAGCATATCCTCTTGATAATAAGATAGCAAGTATTGGATTGGAGTTCATGAAACACAGGTGTACTGTTACTACTGTCAAGTTATAAAACATCTGGGCTATCCCATATTGAAATATCTAAATTATGTGCCTTGCCATGTAAAGTGTACATACAGAAGGAAACTAGAGATTTTGTGTTGAAAAAAAGAGACATTTTGGCTCTTTGTCAAGACTCTAAATGTAAGTAAAAATAAATACTTGTGCCTATGTTTATGTAAGCTATAATATCAGAACAATTTTTCAAATAAAGTGTTTTCAAAACTCTTGGGTTTCAGTAGTCCCACCACATAACTTTATATACTTGGAGAAAGTCTTTTGATAGTGTTTGTAGTAGACGTACATAGCGAGCTCTTGAAAGATGCTGAAATTTTGATTGGAAAGGATTTATGGAAACATTGTAGATGTCTTGTGGCTAGGACCCTTGTTATGAGATCGAGACGTTAATTTAAGCAATTGATCAAACAAAGAAGTTCCAGTCATTTCAGCCAATCAGTATACTTCCCACATACCTTTTGAGGATGAAAAAAAAATCTCATTTTATTTTTTAGTAGACTGTTACTCAGCTTGAAACAAACAGGGTAAGGATTAGGAATCCTGATAAAACTGAGAAGTCTCGTCTTGCTGCTATGGCAAAGTATAAATTGAAAGCATGAAATTGATTATTGAATTCAGCTGTGTCCACTGGTACGTTAAGACAAAACTTTAATCAGAATCACTATTTTTAAATTACTATCCTTGAAATACAGAAGGGTTTTAATCTTAGTGATTGAATGTGAGTGAAGGATACAGTTGATGTGGGACATAGATTTTTATGGATGGATGTTGAACTGTTAGGGAATTTTTGCTGTTAGATCCTTTTTAGAGAGCTTCCCAGCATAGCAACAGAGTAGTATGTGTCTGGTAGGAAGCAAGGAATAGGAAAATGAACAGGAAAACAACATAATTGAATAGGGATTGCTGGCTGCTGGTAAGTACTCTGCTTTGCTGGAAAATTGTTAATAAACTATCTGCTGTTGGTGGGTATTGGAGGATTTGACATGTCTTTGAGAAAAGGAGGCTTACCGTTTTAAATAGTTGTTAAGATTGTCTAAGTTCCTAATTCAGGGAGCAGGATATGACAGTGTAGTCAAGGAAGAAATAAGTTGGTAAAAGGACTTCTTTTCCTAACTGTAATATAGGTATGAGTTTAGGCCTAATTATAAACCAGTAACAGAATATATTTGCATAACATTTTATTATTTCTTTTGAGGAAAAAAGACAAACACACACGCACATGGAGGACCTGAAGATTGTATTTTATTTGACACATGACAGCATGAATAATCCACTCACTTCAAGTAGAATTGCTTTCATATTTCCAGTGCCAGAAGATTCCCCAGTTTGTATTACATGTGAAGTTGAGTTCCTAATCATCACATTTGCAGTGACTGTCACATACAAGTGTAGATTAATTTGTGGAGATTTTCCCTCTTGTCATTCATCCTCTTAATTTGCGTTGATTAGTCTCCTCCTCTGATGTGAAGAATTGGTTAAACTTCCCCACTTTGGGTTTTTGCTTTCTGTTCTGACAGCAAGAGAAAATAAAGAAAGCTTTTTCTTCTTGGTGTTTAATCTTATTTGCCAGAAATGATAAGGTTCCAAAATGGTTCAGGACAAGCTTGTAGGGGCTGGTCATTCTTTTGTGGAAAGCATATATACCTGAGGGGATTGATAACAAATAATTAATACAAAAATTTGTAATCTTGCTGGAATATTCCCCAGATTGTGTAACAAGCGAGGTTAAGCTCTTGATTGTTGCTCTTGCAGTGAGTGCTAAACTCCAATGTAAATCCTGTGGAGGTGTAACTGCAGGATAGTTCTACTTTCAGTTCTAAAGCAGACATTTTAACACTGATGATGATAGCAGCTCTAGTCATTGAGGAATGAGTATCACCCATTATCATCACTCTGAGGATTCCAGACATCTCTTTGTTGTTCTTAGGATCCTGTATAGTTATTGAGAGCAAAGGGTTAGCCACTTCTCATCGCACTATTTGTTAAACTGATAGTTATGGTTAAGACTGCAAGGCATATACAGCAAAAGAATGGATAAGAAAATCATTACCAGAACATTGTATAATTATACTGCATAAGAGTTATGCCTTACATTTTATATTTCTATGTGCTTTCTTCTTTTTTTTTAATCTTCTAGAGTTTAAACCAGAAAGAAAATACACTTCCTCATTTCCTTGGAAAGGAAAATTATAAAATTAACTTTGGAACAGGTGGAAGGCATAAGTTATAAAGCCATTTGTTTATCATATTTTGCTGTTAATAGCCCTAGCAAACATGATTACCAAATTATTTATGACTTTGGAATGTATGTAGTCTATCGTTTTTCATTCCAATTCCCATTTGGTTGGCAACTACTTTTCAAATTAACTTTCTTTTTATAGGTATCCAGCTCACATTGAAGAAATTGATTATGAGGAAGGAAAAGTGCTTATCCATTTCAAACGCTGGAATCATCGCTATGATGAATGGTTTTGTTGGGATAGTCCTTATTTACGTCCTTTAGAAAAAATACAGTTAAGGAAAGAAGGATTACATGAGGAAGAAGGATCTTCTGTAAGTAAAGACAACAATCTAGTGATTTGACTCTTGTTGCAAAATTTTGTAAATCTGAAAGTTAGAGGAACTGCTTTAGCCTGTGCATTGAGAGTTACTAGATTCATTATAAATGCTCTAACAAATATTTCCTTTATATTGGCGCTTAGACTGGAGTATGATAAAATGTATTGGGTGTTGGTTTTTTGTTTTGTTTCTGACGGAGCTGCTTGCTGCTTTGTTTTACAGTGGAATCTTGTAATAACTATTTAGAAATACATTCCATTGTCTTTGCTAAGGCTGGTTGCCAAATAATTCAGAATAGTATTGCAACCCTAAACACTCAAATTCTTGTAGTTCAGATTTTTTTGTAGATTACAGGTTTCCAAATTTGAGTACTTTAAATACAATGAACACACTCTTGAATCTCATATTAGGACTTTGGTACTAAAGGCATACCCTGTCTTGATACTTAAGGTGTACCCTAGATCATAGTAAGGCTTAATAGACGGAGCATAGTAGAGTATTACATAATAGCCATTCAGAATGTTGAATGTAGAATGGTTTCCAGTTGGAAAAGCTGTCAGGCAAATCTGCATTATATCACCATATCTGTTTAATTTATGTGCAGAACATATGTGGAAAGCAGGATTAGACTTGAAGGAAGATTGGAGAAAGGAACATGAACAATTTAAGATAATGAAGATGACACTGTTATTATCAGAAAATAGCAAAAACTTGGAACAACTATTGAGGAAAGTCAAGGAAGAAAGTCCAAAAGCACAGTTACAGTTGAACATGTAGAAAACCAAAATAATGACCGTAGATGACTTACATAATTTTAAAGTGGAGGATGAAAACATTGAAATAGTTAAACATTTTCTGTTTCTTGGCTCAGTCATAAATCATAATGGAGGCTGTAGTCAAGAAACTGGAAGATTAGGACTTGAAGTGGCAGCTATGAAGGAATTGCATTATGATCCTCAAGTGTAAAGATTTATCATGGAATACCAAAGTCAGGATCATTGATATCTTTGTATATCTGACATCTGTGTATGGTTGCGAAAGTTGGTCAGTGAAGAGAACTGAGAGAAAATGAATAGTCATTTGAAATGTGGTTCTGGAGGAGAATTATATGGATACTGTGAACTCTAAAACGACAGGTGCGAGAGCACATCAGTTTTCTCTGGAAGCCAAATGACTAAAACAGAGCTGTTATACTTTGCACTTATTAGGAGATGGCGTGTCTCATTAGATAAGATCATAATGGTTAGTGAAGTTGAAGGCAGTAGGAATAGAGGAAGACTGTGTTACAGGTGCATAGACCCAGCCAGGGAGCCCAGACTTTGCAAGGCCTTAGCAGGGCTGTTAATAACAGCTTCTTTTGGAGAACAGGCATTCATAAGATCACCATAAGTCAACGCAAGTTTGAATTTATTTATTTATTTAACTTACCACCATCCCCACCCCTGGCCTTTCTCCTGGCAAAGGTGTCAAAGAGACTTACAAAAATTTAAAGCAAAGCCCAATTAAAAACATAATTAAAAGATAAAAACACAGCACACTGTGTTGAAAACTCCCTTCTACCACATTATGATTATTATTATTACTATCTCACCTTTTTCTCAATTTGGAACTCAAAAGAGGCTTACAACAGATTAAACCACAGAGTTAAAAATTCACAAAATATAAAAGTTAAGAGATTAAACAGTTAAAAAATTAAAACCAGTTAGAACATCAACCATTAAACGCACATACCACACCAACACGGTTAAAAAAAACCAGCACATTGTTTAGGTTGGATAGGCCTTACGTAATGAATCATCAAATGCTTGTCAAAAGAGAAGAATCTTTATTTGTCTGTGAAAAGAAAGTAGGGAGGATGCTAGTCTTAAGTTCTCTTAGAAGGGAGTTGCAGAGCCTAGTGGCAGCCACTAAAAAAAAAAACACCTTCTCCCATGTTCCCACCGGATCTACCTGTGAGGGTGGTGGGTCAGAGAGAAGGATTTCCCCAGCTGTTGTCAAAGCACAGGCAGATTTTAAGGGGGAGTACAGTCCTTCAAGTAACCTGACATAAATTGTATAGGGCTTTATAGGTCAAAACCACTACTTTGAATTGTGCTTGGAAACAGACTGGGAGCCAGTGGAGCTGTTGAAACAAGGGAGTTGTGTACTACCTGTAGCCATATAATTTAAGCACCAAAGGCCTGCCTTTAGGGGAAAAAAAATTGCCTGCCAGTAGAAAGAGAGATGAGAGGGGACTAACTGAACCTCCCATAGAAGAGAGTTCTACAGCCTGTAGAGTAGTCTGTTTTATTAAAACTATAATGCGCTAGTATATTTTTGTTACTCATTTTATGTAACTTAAAATTCTAAAAGTTTCTCTTTTTTTAGGGTTTTCGTATAAATGATCAGGTGTTGGCTTGCTGGTCTGATTGTCGTTTTTATCCAGCCAAAGTTACTTCTGTTAACAAGGATGGTAAGAATTAATTGTTGGTTTTACAGTACATGGTAGTTGGTGTTAATCTTGGATTCGTCACTCTTGTTGGAAATAAAGACCTGCTTTTTCATGTTCAACATATTGCATGTTATTGTTTATGAGAGTCACTTGTGAACTTTATGGAGTTATACAAATTGAATTTGTATAAGCAGTAAACATGTAAGAATGCAATGTAGTAAGCAAAAAGATTTGTGTATTAATTTGCCTTGGTATATGAATGCATGCATTGGTATATGAGAGAATCAGATTTGCAGCAGGGAGAAGACAGTCCTCAGGCAGATCTATGTGTTAGAGAGGAGCCTTCACCAGTTTCTCATTCTCCCTGCAGCCTTATGTTCTTTCCAAATGCTGCTTCAGTCAGGATGGCCCACTATTTGTGGAAACATCTCTTAGTCCAACCCATAGTTGTAGAAGGCTTCAGAGGTCTTCTGTTCTAATTTGTTATTCATGCTACAGGTGACCATCTAGCAATTGTTTTAAAAGTCTACAGAAGAGTTCACTCCATAGGCAGTCTGTTCCACTGAAACAGCTTCTGCCGTCAGTTTCATAGGTTTCATTTTGCTATACAGCAAAATGTTGTATAGCATTCTGCAAAAGATGGAATAGCAGAATTTCACCATAAATATTTTTACATTTTAAATATTATTTCTGGGGTTGACATGTTGTTTATAGTTGTATAAACAGAAAGGCTCCCTGGTGCAGTCACTCTAGGTGGCCTAATAAGTGTATTACCTTAGCGGTTTTCTTTCTTTCTTTCTGTAGTATTTTGTTTAAAGGAGAGAACAATGAATTTTGTGCCATTAATACACCTTCAAGTTCAGAGTCTAAAGGCCTCGGAATGCAGAAAGAACCAGAGGCTTCATGTATTGTGTGGGACGTGTGCTGCCCATCCTGCGTCTAGCCCAGTGGTTTTCAACTCCAGAGTTCCCAGCCGTCCTAGCCGATGGTCAGGATTCAGGGAGTTGAAGTCCCAAAGCTCTAGTTGACCAAAGATTGAGAGTCTAAACTCATTTTATTCCAGCCTAAGGCATGGGTTTCAGCTCTCTCTAACTTTGGGAAATTTGATTGGCTCTTTCTCTTAAGGGCATTTTGCAGAAAGTTCCTTCTTAGACAGGGGATTGTTTTAGCATATGAGCTTTTATAGGACATTTGTTTTATAAGTCATGTCTTTTTACTACATTGTATTTTGTAGTTGATTTTCATTGTTGTCCTCAGTAATACAGCTGAGTCTGAATATATAAAAAATATATAAAAAAGAGTAACTAAATCACATTGCCTTTGACTGCTTGTTTCTTATCCAGTGGCTAGTGGTCTAGAAACATTAGATGGAAATGTTAGCAGATCTTAAACTTAAATTTCATTTTATTTTGTCTCTTAAAGCATTTTTTTTTTCAGACAGTTTCTTCACAGTCAAAGAAACTACTGCTCTGAAGATACTTGTTAATTGTCTTTTTCTCTTTGCCCATGGTTAAAAAGTACCTTTTATTTTCTTCATCCACACTCCCATTGAAAGACTTGCATAGGACCTTTGAAGTCAAGTGGATTGAGCGTTTGTAATTCTCGATATGATTAGGTTAACAGTGAAAGTTTAAATAATATTCCAAGTTTTGAAAACAAAATCTATGAAGAATCTGTAGTACACACACTTTGTGTCAAAGTTGCAAAACATACATTTGGGAAGGACAGATAATATCCTAGATTAAGTTGGGAGAAGTTTGAAGATATTGAGAATCTTGAAATAGTAATATTTGACACCAGCAGCTTGATTATTAATTCATTTCTGTCTTTTTATTTAGATACCTTCATGTTCCTACTTTGAACAATTGTCACACTGTACATTTTTCTGCACTTTATAGTGACTGTTTCTTTTTTATATTTCAGGTACTTACACTGTGAAATTTTATGATGGTGTAATTCAGACAGTCAAGAATATACATGTTAAAGCTTTTTCCAAAGATCAGGTAGTAAACTTCTGTGTTTTAAATTTTTTAAATTTAAAATTTGGTCGTTGGGACAATGTATAGCTTATGTGAATGTTGTTCTTGTTTTATTGGAAGATGCAATCAGCATTTGCATGTCACGTTAAGCCATGGTTATAACAACATGCTTGAACAGTGAGTTTCAGGCTTGTATGCTCCCTCCTTCTCTTCCTCCTGCACTTTCTCTACTTCTGTTTTATTTAATTTGAGCTTTCTGTGTCATACAAGCCAAGAATTTATGTCAACATTAAATTATATTAGTCTAGACAAACTGGCTTCAGAAATCACTTTTTGAAGAACTTTAGTTTTCTTTGTGATCTCTGTGTCTCGTCCAATTGGGTCTTGTACCTGTGCAGAGCCAAGTAGCTTTGGAAGGAATCCCACACCCTTTCCTCTCGTATACTTGCTCCAGCTTGCCAAAACTACTCCCCACTCAGTTCCTTTTTTTGTCCACCATTGAGTTTATATCTCCAGGATAGCTCTCCTCGGTACTGAGCAGCTCTTCTTGAGTCTTTCTGATTCATTCTACTTCTTTAGGGTTTTTTGGTTGTTGTTGCCTTTGAGTATATTATTTCTTGTTCTGTCCCCTGCCAAAGTGTAGCTACTTATCCTGTAGTCTCTTTCTACCCTTCATTATAACTTCAGTCAAGGAGTATTACTTTCCATTTTATATGATGTCTAAGGCAGTGCTTCTTGAGCTTTCTGGTGTGGTGCCTGACAGGGTTTTTTTGCCAGTATGCTAGCAACTGACACCAGATCTGTAACCACTGACAACAGCTGTTTCTTTTCCCTGGAAACTAATCAAGGACTAGCAACCAATGGCTTAAGGACCACCACTCGTTTGAGGACCACCATTTTGAATAGCACCACTCTAATTTTGACCTCCAGTGCCCACTCTCAGAGTTTATTTTGCTTGAGCACAGATTTGGTTTGGTTCTATTTGTGGGGATTTCAGTGGCCAAGGAACAGACTTTCCTTTGCCTTACTCTGTGAGAACAGTCTTAGAGGGTGGCCAATTCAGTGGCTCAGAATTGTCCTCTTCCCACCAGCTTGGCCATCGTTTGCAAACTCCCTCCTTCTCGCGATGGAAGGCGGATCAATTCATGTACTAGTGGTTTCCGTCCCCTTCATGCCAGCTGATGCAGGAACCACCATAATTCTTTTCAATTTTTTTCTGTTGGACTCCTTCCCTGTCCAGCCAGTTTTTAACTCTCCTGCTAACCAACTATATGCTTTCACTATTTGGTCTTCATTATAAATACATTACTTAATAGGTACTGATTAGGAGATGAATTAGGAAGGGAAAATGACTACTGGAATGGATAGTAGCACAGTTTCAGCAATACTGGAGAGCAGGAAGAAAGCAAGCAGCTCCAAAAAATAAGGAGGAATTGACTCCCCGGCTGGCTGAGAAGGGGTAAGTGAGGGCAAGGCATGATTTTGTCCAGAAGGCTGCTGCCCAGGGTGTCTCAGACAGTGAAAAGCAAGTGGAATATGACATAAAACTTGAACCGATGGAAACAACAGTTGGAACAACAGAGATTACGTGAAAGGTAAAGGAAGCAAAATTAGGGGAGAAGAAGAGAAAGGAGGTGCACAAGTAAAGTTAAACACTTGCAACAAAAAGGATTAGGAATATAGAAGGTTTAGACGAAGATTGGCAGGATGAGGTTACAGAAGTGGATGAAATCAGTCAGTATGATTTCAGAGAGGAGGAAGATTATAAGGAGATAGCTTCGGATAGTTTATTTGAAGGGGAAGCTATCCGTAGTCTGTTAAAGAGAGTTATTCATACATTGGGATTGGACAACCACATACCTTTGTCTCCAGAGGAAGATGGTAAGGTGAAGGAGAGTAGAATAGCTTCAGTAATAACGAAGAAGGAAACTCAGAGATGCCAGTGCCAGAGTTGTTCAAAGACCTGGTTGAGTCAGAATGGATAACTCAATGGAATACAAAAAGGCTGTTAGGCTATAACCAGAAGTTATATTCCTTTTAAAAGAAAGGTGTGGAGTTCTTAAAGGTCCTGTTAGTTGATGCCCCAATAGTGAGTGTCATCTCAGGGGTGATTGTCCCCAGAGAAGGAGACACACACAGATGAAAGAGATAGATAAAAGGGGGGCTGATACAGCATTGAAGAAGGCACCTGAAGCAGCAGACTTAGTGATAAGAGCATCAGTGGTGACATCATTGTTTACGAGGGCTGTAGTGCATCTGAGCTCAAGACATTGTGGATAACGAAGACTTAATTCTTACAGAAGGCAGTGGGTATGTGGCAGATGTGGATTTTAATGCCGTTGCATTCGGAGCTAGAAATATTAATGCAGTATCCATAGCAAGGAGATCGTTACAATTATGATTCTGGGAGGCTGACCAAAAGTCTCAGTAATCTGGCATTTGTCCCATTTAAAGGGGAGTTATTGTTTAGGGGTCAGACATTAAAGAAGGTATTAATGGAAAGCAAGGAAAAGAAACAGATTATGCCTACCTTGCAGAAGAAGAAGATTGATAAAATGACCTTTAGAAGTATGAACTATTCCTTTCACGGGGGAAGAGAACTGGATTTCCACAACAGCAGATACCAATGGGAAAGGTAGAGATCTCAATTCATTAGACAGAATCAGTATACCTATCAGGGGCGGGCAAGAGAGGAATGCTCAGTGAAGTCTCAATATTGACAAAGAGGAAATGTGCGTAGGGGGAAGACTGCTGCTCTTTGGAGATCAATGGACACAAATGACATCAGATCAGTGGATGATCAGTGTAGTAACTTGAGGTTACAGCATTTGTTTCCACAGAGCAGGTTTGTACTTTCACTAGTGTCTAAAGACAGGGACAAACAAGAAATTGTTTGGGCAGAGATTTACTGCTTAATGCACATTGGAGCTATAGAGGAGGTACCTCAGAAACAGAGATTCTCTGGAGTGTATTCCTTCTTTTTTACAAAACCCAAAAACCATGGGAAGTACAGACAGACCTGTTCTGAGCCTGAGATACCTGAATGGTTGTATGAGGTGCCAGAAATTCAAAGTGGAAACTCTGTGGACAATAAATGAATCATTTGTCTGCAGGAGATTTCATAGTTTCTGTAGACGTTAAAGAGCTTTATATCTTCCATGTTCCAGTGATGCTGAAAGGGAGAAAATATTTAAGATTCCACTATCGGGGTCATCACTTCCAGTTCAAGGCTGTACCTTTCAGTCTGGCATCAGCTCTTGAAAACGTTGATTCCTCTGGTGGCTTAACTCATGTTGGATGGAGTGCAGTTTGTACCCTTATCTAAATGACATTCTGATGAAGGCCAAAACATTGGACAAGATAAGAATGAATTTGTCATTGACTAAATTAGAGACCTACTGATTTCTGCTAAATTATGGAAAAGAGTAGCTTTGGTATGCTAGAGCTAGTGATGATGGAAAGAGAGGTCAGTGGTCCTGCCAAAGCTACTTAGCTATAGGACTTTCTGTGCATGGCTCTGTTCAAGCCCCAGTTGTGTTAGGGCACAGATGCCCACCAGAAGAACCACAATTACAAGAAAGCAATATGTTCTTATAAAACAACTGTTATTTTTCATCACAGTTTGCCTGTGCAAACATCATGACAAACTTGGTTAATAGAAAGCAAAAAATAGGCGTGGGTGTGTGTTTGTGTTACTTGGCAGGAGGTCTATCAAAGGAAGGGTTTTTTTCAGGGACTGCAGAAACCCATGGTGGTCGCATTGCCCACTGCTGCACTAGTTGGCATGATTTGCAAAAACTGTCAAAGAATCTTTCAGGTGTGCATTAAATATGGTCTTAATTCATACCTTTCCAGTTTATAGTTAGTAATACAGCTCTCGCTCCAAATTCATGGGTTTGAAGTTTGTGAATTTGATAATTCTCAAGTGTGCATGCCTCCCTCCCATTTTCCTCCTCCCATTCTCATGCATTTTGCCCCAGTGCAAAGAATTCATGCTGAGGCAAAACGGAAGAGGAAAGCTCGTGTGAGCGTTCCTTTCCCTGTTCCATAGAGAAGGGAATGGGGGGGAGCGGGGGGGAGTTATTCACAGTTTTTCCACTTTTGCAAGGGTTCTGTGCCCTGAGCCCTCGCTTAAGTGGAGGGACAACTGTACTTAAAAAGACAAGGTGGATACTGAAAATCATACTCTGCTGTTCCTTCTATCAGTTGCAAATCAAAGATGTAAAATTGGATTTTCAGCAAATAGTATGTGAATTCTATCCTTTTTCTCTTTATATTAATTTATTTTTTATTCAGCATATTTCTAAACCACTTAATTTTAATAATAGCTAAGCAATGAGCAATATGAGCAGAAATTAGAAATCAGTATAACATCAATAAATAATCAACATCAAGCTTAGGAAAAATTAGAGCAAAGAAATACTTCTTCTGAACACGTTGAAGGCGCATCACAGCAGATATTTCACCTGTGTCCAATTATAAAATTTTGGGGCCCAGTTGAAGGTATTTGACTTTTAAATCTTCATGTTTGGAGCCTTCTGATACTCTGAAATCAATATCTGGAACCTTTTCTGCCAGTTTTCTTACCTTTTGAGGTACCACAAAAGATATTTTAAACAACGGCATCTTGGTTTGGAACATTCTCCCCAGAGAAGCTACATACCTGCTTCACTGTCTTTGTGGCATCAAGCAAAGAGCATATTTTTTTACAGGCTTTTAAATCTTTGATTTGTTCTGCCTTGTGTCTTACTTTAATGCTGCTTCTGTAAGTTGTTTTTATGTTTATGTTCTGTTTAATTATATGCGCAGATTATTGAAAATCATCCCAGTAATTTAGTTGAAGAGAGGGGTATATATTTCCTAGCTAAATTCAGTGTTTGTGTCCCTGTTGGAAATAAATAAATTTGTTGTGGGAAGAAAACATATATTTTTACTTATTTTTTAGCCTATTGTGAATAATCCAAGACCAAAGGAGAGAGGTAATGAGATCCCTTCATCTCCTGAAAGATGGGAAAAATTTAAAGAACAGAGGAAAGCAACTGAGAATAATAAGAAAGACAAGGATGAAAAGACGTTAAAGATTGAACGAAGGTCTAAACCTGATAAAGAAGGAAAGCTAATAGTACCTTTAGAAAAAAACAAGGTATCTGAAAAAGCTCTACCTAAGGATGGGAAAGAAGACAAAGAGAACATTTCTGAAAATGATAGGGAATTCTCAATAGACACCCAGATTGAGAAGAAGCCTGAAAATGATAATGTGAAGACTCCACCAGAAAACCTCAAAGAAACCAAAAGACGACGTGGTAGACCACCTGTGGTGCCTCCAGCAGGTCCGTTATAACAAAACTGGGTCTTCTAGGTGTGGTCTGACTTCTTGTGTTTAGAGATGTATGTGCTGCAGGCTGTATTTCAGAGGAAGGAACTGGCAAAACCACCACTGAGTATTCCTTGCTAAGAATATCCTATGAAATTCGTGAGGTCAACATAAGTCAACAGGTGACTTGGAGGCACATGCACACACAAACAGAAAGCTTGTAATGTGATGTAAAAATGATCTATGTGTCTTTGTCAAACCACTTAATTTGAAATTCATGAGCATACTTACTCTTTGTTTCTGTCACTTACATTTCTTAGAAACTTCACCAGCTGTTTTTTGTTCAAAGTTAGTATGGCTTGCATAGCTTTTAAAGTATTTTGGGAAATAGTAGTATAGGGATATTCTCTCATTTCACTGGAATAAACGTAAGTGTGATACAATGGAATTATTGTTAACTGTCATCAAATTGACTTCAATTTATGATGACCCTATGAATGAGAGACCTCCAAGTCACCCTGTCATCAACAGTGCTGCTCAGGTCTTGCAGACTCCAGGCCTTGGCTTCCTTGGTTGAGTCTATCATCTGTAGTGTGATCATCTTCTTTGGCTACTGTCTCCTATCTTACCAAGTATTACTGTTTTTTCTATTGAGTAATGTCTTCTCATGAAATGTCCAAAGCATGACAGCCTCAGTTTAGTCATCATGGGCCATTTCAACGCTAGACTGTTATAGCACTATTATTCCCCTTTCAACGTCCTATGGAATCTAGGGGTTTGCAGTATAGGGATTCCATAGTATGTTGAAAGGGGAATAATAGCGCTATAACAGTCTAGTGTAGAAATGGCCATGGTTTCTAGTGAGAATCCAGACTTGATTTGTTCTGGAACTCCTTTATTTGTCTTTTTAGCAGTTCTTGACGTCTGTAGAATTCTTGAGCACCACATTTCAAATGCATCGGTTCTCTCCCTCTGAGCTTTCTTTGCTGGCCAGTTTTCACAACCATACATAGAAATCATAAATATAATAGCACAGACAAGGTATGGAAAATCTTCAACTGTTTCAATGTCTTTATCCTTAGGTACATCATGTTGTGGTCATTATTTTCCTTTTCTTAGTGGTCAGCTATAAACCTGCCTTTGCACTTTCTTCACTGACTTTCTTCAGTAATCTTCAGTCTTTGCTATTTTCTGCTAGTAGTAGGATATCATCTGCATATCTTAAATTGCTGATGTTCCTTTCTCCAATTTTCATGCCTTCTTCCTCTCAGTCTAATTCTGCTTTCTGTTTCATACGTTCAGCATACAAGTTAAATAGGTGATAAAATGCAGCCTTGCCAGCCGCCTCCCTACTCAGTTGGAAACCATTCCATTTCTCTGTATTTTGTCCTGACGGTAGCCTCTTGTCCTGAGTACAGGTTACATATCAGGACAATCAGGTATTGTAGTTTAGCCATTTATTTAAGAGCGATCCACAATTTTTCATGATCTGAATAATCAAATGCTTTTTTATAATCTATATATCACAAGCTGATTTTCTTTTGAAATTCTTTGGTGTGTTTGATTAACCAACATGTGCTGGCAGTACGGTCCCTAGTGCCTCTTTCTCTTCTAAACCCAACTTGGACATCTAGCATTTTTTGCTCCATATATGGTAAAAATCTTTGTTATAGAATTTTGAGCATTACTTTGCTTGTGTGGGAAATTAAGGCAGTGGACCTGTAGTTACTGTAATCCCTTGTGTGCCCTTTCTTGGAGACTGGAATGTATTTTGAGTGTTTCCAATCTGTAGGCCATTGTTTTGCTTTCCATTCATTGGCAGATTTTTGTTAGAACTAGAGTAGATTCTGTATTTATGGCTTGAAGAAGCTCTTTTGTTACGCCATTTGTTGTGGTGACTTATTTCTCCCAAGCGCTCTGTGAGTGCAGCTTTCAATTCACTTTCTAAAATTGTAGGTTCATTTTCATATGGCTTTTCCTTGAATGAATCTTTCTTGCTTTCATTTCTTTTATGTAGTTCTTCAGCTTATTGTTTCTATCATCTTTTTATTTCTATTTGGTCATATAATATGTTCCCCACTGCTCATAGAGTATCCGTGTTCTTGGCTTAAATTTCTCTTTATTTTCCTGGATCTTGTGGAACAAGTCTCCTGTTTTTCCTTTTTTTGTTTTCCTTGTCCCTGTGCACAAGTCACTGAACAATTGCATTCAGGGTTCTAACCTATTTCTGCCTCCTTTTACTTTTTCTTGTCTGTCCTTAACTGTTTGAAGAGTTTCATCTGTCATCCACTGAGATTTATTTTTCTTTCTGGCTGCAGATAGTGTCTTTCTGTCTTTCTCCCTGACCATGTCCTTGGCTTAAGTCCGAAGTTCTTCTGGTTCCCAGTCAGTTAAGCTTTATAGTGCAAATCTTTTAAGAAAAAAATTATCTTTAAATTCTACTGGGATATTCTTCAGGTTCTCTTTTAGAACAGTGGTTGATTTACTGTTTTTTTTTACTGTAATTTTTGATATTAATATTTCATGGTATGTACCACAGTCTGCTCCTGGTCTTGTTTTTGCAGAGAGAATGGAGGTCGTCCGTCTTCTGCTTCCAATTATGGTGTCTGTTTCATTTGTATATAGGCCATCAGGTGATGTCTATATATACAGTTGCCCGAGGAATGTATTTAGAATGAACAAACTGTTGGCCTAGCAAAATTCAGTCAGTCATTCTCCTGCTACATTTCTTGATCATAGATCAAATTTTCCTACAATCTTTGATTCTGCTTTGTTTCCTTCTTTTTCATTCCAGTTGCCTTTGTGATCATTTTTTTTCCTGTATTCTACGACATAATTTTTCAGTTTTTTTCTGCCTCTGCCTATGCCTCTGTTCTTGGACCATAAACATAAAATTTATGGATTATGGTTGTATTAATGTATTTTCCCTGATGTCATATTGATATGGTTTGGTCAGACTTTGCAATCTATCCTTTGACTGCTTTTGCTACATCTGTCCTCTCTATTAATGCCACGTGATTTGTTCTTAGATTTTCATATTTGGGGTAAAAAACTGCAGTAATCTGACTCAAAATGTTCCTTTCCTGTCCATTGTAGCTCCCTCACCTGAAATATTGCAGTATTTATATGTTCCATTTCTTGTTTTACTATGTCTGGCTTCCCTGATTCATGTTCCTCTAATATGTGTTCTGCAGCTTTGGGTTTTCCTTCCATCTCTGAGTATGTCAGTAGCTGAATGTTCTTTTGGCATTAGTCCAGCTTTGTCATTAACCATAGCACTACTTGTAGTTGTCTTGTGCTGTTCCCCAGTAGCTCATTGAGTGCTGTTGGAACTGGAGGTTTCATCTTTGGGCATTAGTTTTCGTTTCATTTTGTATTGTCCCATCATAGAGTTTTTTTGTGGTAAAAGATATTCAAAACGAGGTTTACCATGCCTCCTTCTGTGCAATACTAACAAATGTTAGCTATGATGCCACTGCTGTCTCTGACAGATCCTCCACCGGTCTCTCTCTGTCTCTCTCTCTCTCTCTCTGTCTCTCTCTCTCTCTCTCTCTGTCTCTCTCTCTCTCACACACACACACACACACACTACTTTTGCTGCCCAGTAGCAGTTTGGCACATTTAATCTGTCTCATCAGCAAAAGTGGGAGACCTTACCAGCAGCACTGCTGCCATCAACATAGCCTCTTGCCTCAGGGAAGCATACAGTCCCACAACCACAGAAGCTAGTGTCATTGGTGAGGAAAAATGGAATGATTGATGTTAAAAAGGAAGGTAGGCATACAGGATTCAGTTCTTTACATTCAGTAAAGAGTGGAGATAGTGAAGAAATTGTCCCCTTTTTCTATATTTAGAACAAGGTTCTCAGACATTACAACCAATAACGTTAGAACTGAGAAGGCGGAAAATACCTAAAGGAGGAGAGCTTCCTTCAAAACGTCCACGGCTCCAGAAGAACATGTGTAAGTATCTTAAATATGTTTTGCATATTTAACTATAATAGAAAAAATGAAAAGCATAATAACAATTAGATTTAAGATTTAAATTGCTGGGCATATTGGGTTATTGAAGAGTCTTAAAACGTGATAACCTAAGTATGTTAAAGAATCGCTCTTAAGATTTGTGAAAGGAAAGCCAGGGGGAAAAATAAGGTTTTATTCCTATCATTGGTTCCTGCAAAAGCCAAAATGATGCCTTTTGATTTTCACAACATAATGAAATGATCACAGCAGAGATTTTTCATATTAAAGTAGACAATTTCCTCAACTGCAGAGTATTTCCTCAATACCAGGACCTCATAACATACACTGAACACCCTCCCATTCAAAAGGGGCTCAGAATAAATTAGAGCATTTTCCCCTTATGTAAAGGTTCATTTTTCATAGAAAATGAGATTACACTTTGCTAATTCTCTTTCTCGTTTCACTTTTCACCAGTTTGTTTGTTTAGCCTTTCAACAGGAGCTGGTAATATTTAGGTAGTCCTTACTGAGTCATTGTAGCAGTTAGGCCAAATAACCATGCAGCTGCAGTCTTTATAAAATGTTTGTGGCACAAATTGAGAAGTCATTGCCATACTTACGATGTACAACAGAGAGTTTTCTTTTGAATTTATTTTAAAATTTCAGATGCATACTGGAGTTGCAATGCAGATCAGTGGCAATCATCGTGCGATTTCCTGAAAATTTCTGCTGGACTAATAGTTTGTTAATTCATGCCCATTCCCGATGAAAGTAATCTGATAGTAGTTTTTAGATAGTATCTGTAATTTCTAATGGTGGTTTCACTGCAGAAATACTTGTGTAGCTGTTTTTTGTAATAATGCTGTAGTTCACGGGGCAGGTTTCCCCAACTCAGTGTCTTCATCTACAACCCATATAATCCTTAATCACCATAGTTGTAGTCCAGTACAGAAGGAAAACAAATTGGGGAAGACTGCCCTAGAGAGTAACCAAGTTCGTAGTTATTGTGAGAAGTAAAATATTCTCAGGTGGGGTGAGGGAGCAATCCACTGCATGTGCTAACTTGATTGCAGCAGGTCCTTTCCAGAGTTCTAATCTGTTGCATCTGTTACCTCCTTCACACATACACACAACCCTCAGTATTGTAAAATTCTGCCTTGGCAACCGGTCATGAATTTCTTTTCTCTCTCCCTCTGTCTGTAAAATACTTAGGATTTAAAGTAATATTTATAACAACATTTAAATTAATTAGTAATAGCTTGGATAGGAGTCAGAGTAGTAATGGCTTCAGATTTATTGAGCAAGAAAAGAAAGAAAACTGATTCAGACAGAATAAAGAATAGTTTTTTTCCTTCAGAAAAGAAACAGAGACAGACTGAAGAAGACTTGCTGGTGTAAGCTCCCCCATGTCCATGAGTCCTCAGGTCTCAAAGGGCGAGCCGTGCAGTTCTGGAAATACAAAAAAATGTGATGGCAAGTAAGCAGCAGATGTGTGGTTCTGGAGCAGAATCCCTATTAAAGAAAATACATATAAGCTCTAGTGAAAGCAGTGCAAAAAGCTGTTTTCCTCAGTAGCAGGTAGTATGGTTAATAAAGAAAATACAAGCCAAAATTAAAGCTGAAGAGCATACCAAGTAAGTCTTCTTAGAGCGGACAGTGGGTTTATGGGATTCAAAAGCTCAAATTCGACTTTGGTCACTGTTTTGGAAAAACTAGATTCTAAACAGAAGGGAGGGGCACATCCAAGGAAGGTGAACACCCAATCAAGAATTGCTAAGACTTCAGTGTCCTGTTACACACAGTGATTGGTGGGCAGGACATGACAACAGATCAGGCCCTATTAAATGTGAAAGTGAAAATATATATTTATATAAATACACAGAAGCAATTTAGGAATTACCTGGCATGTTTACTAGTAGAGAGCTCAGCACAGACACAGGAGAACAGAAGTATCCAAGAGGAGCCAAGCCAAATAACCCAAGTTAAATCAATAATACTGCAACGACCAATAACATAAGAAAGTTGGTGAGAACTGAAATGTGAGCAGGAATTAAGATGATTTTATGCAGCCAGAATGTACTAAATATGATGAGTTTATCTAGTTTAAATAATTTTAAGCAATTTAACAAATTTATTGGGGCAATTTTGTTCAGTAAATTTGTTAATTAATGCCAATGTAAATACAGTGGGAATGAATTCTAATTCTGCTTCTAATTCTAATTTAAATATTAATGAATTAACAACGTTGAATCAAATGCATCTTTTCAGGTTCAAAATGTTAAAGAAAGCAGGGAACGAAAGTATTGCCATTGCTTCTTGAGCTAAATCTGTAAAATGTAAGGAGAACACAAAACATGGTTATAGGGGACCAGGATATTAAAGACATAACTGAAAATAACATGACCTTATCAGAGTTAGAGTCTGATCCTAGAGAGAATGAGGAAGCATTAGATAGTAAAAGTAGAATAGACTCAGAGAAGGAATCAGAAAAGGAAGGGAATAAAAGAAGATTATTTGAAGTTGAACATTTCAGAGGATTGTTTAAAAAGGTATTAAGATTGTCCTGCTAGTCAGGATAATCTTAAAAGTAAAGCTAGCAAGTTGGCAACAATAATGCAACAATTGTCAACAGAAGGCATTCAGATAGCACTACCAGACATGTTTAAAAATTAACTTGATTATAAATTGTGAAATCCATTAAATAGCAGAAGGTTTAGGAAATTGTGTATATATGAGAAGGAAATAATGGAACAATTAGCTATTCCCTTAGTCGATGCTCAAGTTTCAGCTCTGGTTTCGAACTTGGTTCTCCCAAAAGAAGGAGACTCAATTTTAAAAGGCATAGATGAGAAAAGGATATAGGCAGCCTTGAAAAGGGCACATGAGGTGTCAGCATTAGCAGTAAGAACTTTAATAGCAACTTCAGTTTTTGCTAGAAGAGATGTGCTTTGGATTCAAGAAATCTTGAACTCGGAAGATATTGTGTATTTAATCAAAGAACATTGAGGCACAAGGCATCTAAACAGATCTTTTGAGATGGAATAAAAGCTGCATTTACTTGTGTTGCAAGTTACTGAAAGTTCCATGACCACAGTGTGTTTCTACAACGGCTTTTAGAGTGGTAGCTTCAATTGAGAATTTATGTATTGCTGCTAGGTGGAAGGAGCAATCTATTTTTGTCAGACACTACTAATTGGATAAGATTAGAGCAAGACAGCCAGCCTTCAGAATTACAGTTTTGCAGGCAATATTTCAAGGCAATAGTTAAATTCATCCTTGAGGTGGTGACCTAGATACATGCCACATGTAGTAGATTGTTCCTTCAATCTACCTGAGAAATAGAGGATGAAAGATCAATCCACTTCCAGCTGGGGTTACCACATATACATATGTATAAATAAAAAAATGTATACCAAAAGAATTGACCCAAAAATTGACCCCCTAAACCCTAGGTCAATTTATATGCAGGTCAGTGTAGTAACTTCTGTTCACCACAACACTGCAAGAATGGACAGGATCAGGGATTCTTTCTGGGTGCCCCAGCTACTTCTAATCTCCCCGCTCCTAATAAAATGTCACGGGACACTTCCTTGCAGCACAGAGGAAAGGGTCTCCCCAAACTATTGCAACCATCCTTTGGGGAGCAATAAATGAATCCAGCCTAGCCTCTCCAGTTCCCCCAAATTAATTCAGCCTCCTCTTGAACATTTTCCCTCCTTTCTCAGCTGCCAGTGTTACTTTTTCTGAAAGGGCACAAAGTGTGCTGACAGCTGGGGAAACAAATAGGGTGTATGTTTTTCACAGGGGCTTTGTATAAGCACAGCAGCAGGAACTGGAGTCCTCCTTCCCCTCCCCTTCCTCAAGCCTGCGGTCCATCCCATTGTTAATACGGTACTTTAAAATTGAAAAATTTACATCCTCTACATCCTTTGATGCACACCCCTAAGTTTTACCTTTGACGTATCCATAGGTCATATCAAAAGCCATAATTCTGGTCCAAAATATGCTCTCAGCTTACACATCAAGTCCTTATAAGAGCATATAAAGTATGTAAGAAAAAAGCACTGAAATTTCTGTCAGTTCTGTCATTTCTGTTTTTCTGGCGGTCAGCAAGGCTATATAATCAGACTGAGGAGAGAATGTGTGAAGGAGATAATGGCTACAATGGATTAGAACTTTGGTATGGTCCTCTCTCAATGAGTTTGGCATAATGGGTTAATCCGCACGTGGTGGATTGCTTCTTCAGCCTGCTTAGGATGATTATTCATAATAGGTATCAACCTTTCATTTTTTTCACTTGATATAAACATGAATTACAAGTCTAATTTGGGAAATTAAAATAGTGGTGAGTAATGAAAATAACCCAACCAGTGATCAGAAAAAATTGGATTGGTCCTGCTATTTTTTTCTATATACTTAGTCTGAAAAAAACATACTACATGCCAGTAGCTGCCAGGTTTTTATTCCCCAAATGCTTGGAAAGTGTGAAGATAACAGATCTCAAAGTATGGTTATACAGCGTGCCCTGTTCTTGAGTGACCTCCACATGCATGAATGTGTGGTCCCATGAAACATTGCATCCATTATAGTCAGTGGATGTGACTGATGCCTGCCTGTTGCATCCATTAACTACAATAGGATGTGGCACTCACATTTTTTGTTTTATGCAGGGGTTTCCAGGGAGGCATACTGTAATTTTAAGCTGCTGATTTTGTGGGAATTAAATAAAAAATGGAGATAGGGCTGTTCAGTAGTCACCTTGTTTTCTATTACCTACTGTACCGTATCCTCCTCATCTCCAAATTTTCAGTTGCCTTGTACAGATAATCTCATCTTCCTTGCATTTATTTCATTGTTGAAATCCTGGTTTATGCTAGCAAAGCAAAGAGCTGTGTTGGTGTACTTACAGGAGATTGTGGATTTGAAAGCCCAAAGTGGGAAGACAAGTGGCCAACTGGGAGTTGTATGAATAGTGTCCCAGTTGGATTTTGACCTGTATACTTATACTAGATGGTGGATTTTGCTGATCTAAATTAGATAAAATTTTAATGAAGAATGTGGTATGTGTTAAAATCTGCTTAATAAATTGATGCACAACTGGTTTTGTATTGTTTTTAGCACAAGAAAAGTTGAAAAATGTCCCAGACAATGAAAAAGATTCCGTAAAGAGACGATCAAGTCATTCTACAAGTAGTAGTCACGAGACTTTAGATACAGATATTATTACACCACTACAAGATGAAGGTGGACTTTTAAAAGAACCAGATTCTAGCCCCAAAGGAGTGAATGAAGGTAATGAAGGTAAATAACATAATTTAGAAGTTCATATTCCAGTATCTTCTGAGTTTTGTGTTAACTCTGAAGCTGAGGGCAATCTTTTTTTTAATTTAGAATTTAAACTACACAACTGTATAACGCTACTTTACAATAAAAGAAAACATAAACGTACCAGATGCTACATAATAAAAACCACAGGTAGCAAAACAGCCCACATTTTAAAAAATATGGTTTTCAGCTTTCCCAGTGTAGACTCTTGATAACCTATAAGATACAGACTTCTTTAATTACTTATAACAGTCATGTACTTCCACTGCTGCTCTTCAGAACACTAATTATTAAACCCTATAGTTAACTTATTATTTTCTTTTTCTTGCAAAAAACATACTAACCAATCCCAGTCTTCTATGAAGGTCTCTGCGGTTTTTTCTCTTTTATTATTTATTTGTCTATTTTCAGCTAAGTCCAATAGTTTGACTAAGCAGTCCTCTTCTGTTGGAATCTTAGTACTCTTCCATTTCTCAGCATAAAACAATTTTGCTGCAGTCGTCGTGTGTCGTAGAATCTTGGCATTTTCTTCTCCAGTGATTCTTCTACCAGTCCCAGCAAGTACAGTTCTGGTTTCATTTGCACATTAATTTTCCCTGTTTTTCTTAGCACCAAATATATTTGATTCCAGAATTTTTGGGCCTTCTCACATGTACTGAAAAGATCCTACCTGCTATTCACATTTCCACCATCTGTTAGGTGTGTCTGTGCATTTTAGCCAGCTTCTCTGATGTCAAATACCATTGATACATCATTTTATAAAAATTCTCTTTTAAATTGTAACCTGTTGTAAATTTGATTCCTTCTGACTACAGTTTCTGCCATTATTCCAGCAATAGCGTATGTCCAGTGTTTTGTGCCCATTTTACCATACATTTTTTCACCACCTCTTCTTCCATCTTTAATTTGAACAAAGGTTTGAAAAGCAATATTTGCTGAACGCAATCATGAGAATTGAGTCACTAATGCCCTACTCCCTGTTTTTTTTTCAAATATAATTTAATTTTCCTACTGAATGGCTTCTACTATCTTGGATTTGCCACTAGTACTCCAGAAATTAGTTAATTCTGAAGAATTTTAATGGGCGTCACAGAATTTCCCCAATATTGCAGCTGTTACTCCCCAATCCCATTTCAGAACTCCATTGTGAATACTGTCAAAGATAGCAAGCAAATGCCACTAACAGCACACAAGCATTGGGTTGTACAAATAACTTTAGCCTTGCCAGCTGTTTGAATTTGTCTTGTGGCACCAAACTTACCCATTGTTACACTTGGTGTAAGTGAGAGGGATTTGCATCAGTTTTAAAAAATTTTATTATGCTTTGTTTAAACAAATAACACCTTTCAAAAATCAAGTTTTCAAGATAAAGGAAGCAGAGCACAATCTTGAAATTTTCATCATATAAAATAAACTGCCTTGAGTTTTTCCTAGTAATAACATCGTTCCCCATGTTCACGTGGGATTTAGGATAATCAGTAAAGTCAGTTTATTCATTAATAAATCAGTAAAATCAGTAATCAATCAATAAAAGGAAACCAAATTTGAAAGAAAAAGTCTGATTACCATTCATATCTCAAAGACAGGAAGATAGTTCATTTCATCCAAGATTATTCTGAGAAATAACTCTGACATTTCCACTTTGAAGCAGTTTCCAGCCTTGTAGCTAAATGCAAAGGGATAATTAATTCTTTATACTATAGTGATCTGTATTGATTATCAAATAGAGTAGTCAAACTTCAGAGGCTAAATTAACTGATTTGTTATTTTGCTTGTCATTTGGAAAACTTTGATCCAGTTTCTTGTTAGCTGTGGGTATTTCCACCACATATGTGAATAGGTGCTTTTTACACCACAGTTTCTCCAACATTTACCACTCAGAGGACCACCTAGGTATTGCATTTTGATTGGTGTTAAGTTCCAGTGGTTAATTAGATTACTGGGATATGATTTACCCTCAACCATTCCATGGGTCATAGCAAATTCTATAATTTAGGACCCAAAACGTGCACTTGACTTGTCCACAAGATTGATTCAAAGTAAAGTATATATGGTATATGTTCTTTAATACTAATAGAAGTAGTCTGAAATGATAACTTTCCCATAAATAAGGCCAAGTGTCATCTACTAATATATAAATGTCAAAGTTTGTTTGTTTGTCTGTGTCAAGTGGACCTCATATGATTGGCTGCCTAAGAAGATTCTATGGAATCCTGGGGTTTGCAGTTTAGGGAGGGGCCTTTAGAATTCTCAGCCAGAGAGCTCTTGGGCCTGTCTTGACTAGGTCGGTTGCTATGGAGACAAGGCCTAGCAGCAAGGAGGAGGGCAGTATATTACCTTAAGAACCCAACCTCTCAATACAAATTGGATTGGGGAATATGGGGAAAAGTTACAGGTACTGGACAAGACAATTTGAGGAATTAGAGACACAGGATCTCAAATCTTTCTAACAGATATTACCTATGAGAAAATAAAATCCTGGGCAACACTGTATATATATGCTAGTTGTCTATATTTTAGTTTTTGGAGTCTTATATCTAAACCTTTCTGACTCCTGTAGGCTCAGGGGACTTGATTTCTATTAGGATAGGATAGATCTTGATTGTTGGCAGAATCTCTGATAAGTCTTTCAAACTGACTTAACGGTCTATTGATTTATATTTTTACAGTGTAATTAGGAAAAAAGAGAATGATATGGTGTATTAGAGGCTGTGTGTGTGTTTTGTATTTTCCGGTTGCTTCTTTAATTGACTACCTGCTTTTTTTCTTTGCTTTTTATTTTAGAAGAAAAGTCAGTGATTGTATAGAGGTCTTTTTGTTCCCATTCTTTGTAAGCAATGAATTTATCATTACAGTAAAAAAGTGGATGACAAAGCAGTCAGGTGGGTTGGGGTATTGAACAGCTTATCTTTCCACTGAGGGATTTACTTTGTTGAGATAGTAACTTGAACTTTTAAAGGAGATTAAATGGTTTTTCAACCCTCTAGAGCAATTATTTTTATTTCGAGGGTTGCAGTAGGGAGAGAAAATCATCTCCCTACAAATTCTCCTGATAGAATCAATTACATCAGTAGATAAATCTTGTTGGAACCTGCTGATGGATTTACAGGAAAAGCAGCATGAGCTTCATGTTGGAATGCATTTTAGACACCAAACAGAAGGATGTGGTGAAACTTGAAGTTAATGTGTACCTATATTTAACAAATAAATAGTTAGGAATGCAGATTTGTATCAGTTTCAGGCTGATAATGGAATCAGACCAGCCATCACTTTAGTATTTCATGTAGGTAACAAATCTCAAAATTTCCCTGCTGTGTCTGTTCTTAACCCATTAACCATTGCTTCTCTGAAGCAAGTACAACTAGTATTTCTTAACATGGAGATATTGATTGCAAAAATATTTTTAACATCACATATAGTTTTGCCTTTAGACTAGTTGGACTATAGCAGCTATCCCCAGCCTGAAATTCTCCATGTTTTGGAATACACTAACCATTTCCCCTCTCCATTGATTTGGTAGGGCTGGTCTGTGGTCTATTCTGTATAAAGAACAAAGTAGACATTTGACTTGCTGTCTAAACCTGCAGCAGTGATAATATAGAGTTGGCTTTTTCAGAATTCTTTACTTGATCTAACTGTTGTTTGCCTTTTTGTCTTAAAGGTCCGTTAGAGTTATGTGTTGAACCTGACCTACACATCAAGGAAGAGTTACCTCCATGTTCAGAAGAAGTATCTCAGACTTTAGTAGATAATAGCAAAGTAAAGGAAAAGAACATAGCAGAATTGCCCTCTACACCTGAACTACAAGAGATCCCAGAGACATCTATTCCAGGTTCAGTTTTTCTAATTTTATTTTTCAGGCCACACTTGTTTCTTCAGTAGTAGAATGGGAGTTAAGCTCTTAGTTTGAAGGAACTATGATGGAATGATCCACTCTCTTGGTATGCATAATCTTTATGTCTACATAAGGCAGTGGTATTTTTAATTAAAACGCATGAATTTTTATGTTCTTGCAGTAGCCAGTGCTTCTAAGAGAAATGATGGTTTTACTGCTTCAAAAGCTGCAATTGAACATGAACCCAAGTTTAGATGCAAATTCTTAGACTGTTCCAAATCCTTTCGAAAAGCCAAACTGTTGCATTATCACATGAAATATTTTCATGGGATTGAGAAGTCACCAGAACCACAGCAGAGTCCAGCAACAAGAAATATTCAGACAAGAGGTTCCTTGGCTTCTGAAAAAAATAATCAAGATAATTCTAACAGAAGGCGGACAACATCTGGTTGTTTATGTAAGTAGTTTACTAAAAGCCTGCCTTTCACTTATTTCATTGAATTAGCCTGGATCATTTGAGTTACGTTTAAAGGTAATTGGTTGGGGTTGTTTTCATGTTCTTCTGTTCAGCATTTAATTAAGAACACAAAAGGTGTGAATTCAAGTGGTTAACTTTTGTTTTTCCATATTTGCTTTCTTTTTCCAAAACTAGGAACATGCATGTTTAATATGATCATATTGCCAAATATATTGTAAAATGATGTCGTTCTAAAATACTGAGCACTAAAATAAGTGGCAAATCTCTTAATTTGTAGGTAGGAGCACAGTGAATGACATCCATTTTGATTTCTATAGCTCAAAGCTGTCCAACAGCCAGAAATTAGGGAGCAGCATTGCTCAACAATAAATCCATTTACAAAAAACAACAACAGGATGCCTCCTAAAAGACATAAGGGAACAATTTCAGCGTGCTTTGGCCTCCCCAGTGCTGTTGTCTCAAGAAGAGACTGCAAGGTCAATTTCATGATCAGTTGGTGTTAGCAAAATGGCCCAGAGACTCCAAATGGGACAGAATTGTCACCCTGCCCCATAAGGGATATTGGGGGACATTTGGAAAAAAAAAACATTTGGGAGTATTGGGGGCCCTGGGTTCTAAAAAGATGGTTTTGGGGCACGTGTCCTACCTCTACTATAAATGGTTTGTTTCTGTCTCATGGTTCATTAACCTTTGGGACATATTTGAATTTGGAGGAGACATGGCAGTGTAGCAGCCTATATAAAAGAAAAGATTGGGAACAGTTTTTCTGGATGAATTAAACAAAATTTTATGGAAGGGGAAAATAGCAAGCTAGGAAGAGGAAGTACACACATGGCACAGGTGAGCGTTGGAGCAAATACTAGCATATCTCAGTTAACGAAGCCTTTGACAGGAAAGCCCATTTTTACAAAGTTTACATCTGCCCAGCCCCAGTTCTTCTTCCTCATTTTCTTTCTAGCTAGAAGTTTTTTAGCAGCATGAGCATTGAGAAAAAGGGCAAAGGAGGACTGGAGGAACACTAATAGTGTTGGATTGGCACAGGTGCCTGCAGTAAAAATGCAGTAAAGCTTTTGCTGGGCAGGAATGGGGTTCTACTCTATCAGATCCCATAGTGTTGTGATGTGTGCCTGCCTACATCAGGCAGCTGCCTCCAGAATCACTTCCTGAACATGTGTGAAGAGCAAAAGAGAAAGAAAAGGAGGAGGCAGATCAACCTGTCTCACCACCTGTCCTCCAGCTTATTAAAAAAGCATATATCTGTAAGTTTGATCACCAAAATGGAAACGATAAGAAAAATGGAGGCTGGTGAAAGAAACACATGGACGTGTTTTGGAAGAAGCTTGGTCTCTAGAAGGTTCGGTTAATTAGTTAATTTAGCCTAATAATTGCAAGATTTACCTGAGAATGTTGTTTCCTTGTACATGTGTTTGTTTTGGATGAAATGTTTGCTGAAATGTGTTGAATTGCCCCTTTGTCTGTATTGAAGGAACTTATCCCTATTCTTTCCATGTTATTTCTGTCCTGGTACCAAATTTTCTGTAAAGGAAATAATACCCAGGCACACATCTATAGTCAGCCTTCCACTTTCATCAGGGTTATAGGCATAGGACCCCCACGAAAGTGGAAAAGCCTTGAATATCATAAGGCCTCTGAACTGTATTTAACATACTTAGAAAGGTACCTGTATTGGTGAGGTGGCTGGGCCCAGCTGCTCATACATTGCCTCACTCATTTGTGCAGCCAGGAGTGGGGAAAGGGATAGGATGGAGAAAGTGGGAGGAAGGAGAAAAGGAACACCTGTCTCATTCCCCCCCCCCGACACAAGTACGCAAATGCATGTGCATGCCATCCTCCTGTTCCATCCCCTTCTCCCCAGTAATCTGTGAATAATCAAATCTGTGAATGGCTGACTGCACTTTTTTAACTGAGGTATACTTCTAGAGGTATAACTAGGGAAGAAGAATGAAAATTTGGATAGACTTCTAATCTACACTCACCTATATCACACATGAAATACATGTGGAAAAATGTTTGTATACATCATATACCATCATTCTGAAAACTATATTAAATACTGGCTTAAATAGAAATTATTTCTCTAAAGCTGCTAAAGAAAAAGAAAAGAACAAAGAGAAGAAAGTAAGAGACATAGTGAAAACAAAATCAAAGAAGAAAAAGAAGAAGAAGAAGAAAACTAAATCAGGTATTACATTAACACTGCAGATTAATTTTATTCATGTTGCTTTGTGCCCTTTCTGCCCTATTGCTGTTACTCAACAGAAAATATTACTTAAAACATGAATGTTATACTGGAAGTAATAGTAGAATCATTGATATGTGTAACTGTAATTGTGACAGTGAGATCTGTTCCCGTTTATTGCAGTGGCAGGCAATAGTAGATTTTATTGGGGAAACAGAAACTACCTCAAAGTCCAGCTGCTCATCACAACTGTCTTATAAGATGGGTTGGAAGTTATCCAGGATCTGGGTGCTATATACACAGTCCTCATCACTTTGGAGGACTGTGCTCATCCATCCCTCATTTTTCCTGGGGGAAAAAATTCAGGGTCCTTGGGAGGTGTAAAAATGGCCTCATATAGCCCATTTCATGTTTTTCCCAACCCGTCTTTGAAGAAAGCCTGTCTTCCTGATACATGGAGGGAAGAACACCCCCCCCCCCGTGTTATAGAGATGACAGCAAGTAGATGGTATGGGTGGGATGTAAGCTTGTAGGCAGACACATGTATATATAATCTCGCACCCCGTTCCCATGACTTGTCGCCATCAGTTCCTTGGAGGCTTAACATGAAGAGTTAGTGCAGGCATAATATTTTTGAGTCCTTAACTGAGATTTTGTTTGTATCTGTTTATTGTTGCATTTGTTCTCAATTAATAATATTTCTTGATATTGAACAGACCATTCAGGGAGTGAAGAAAATGTGGAATTTTCTCAAGACCTTTCTCCTCCAAGATCTGTTATTGCAACGAGATGTAGTTCAACAAGTCGGTCATGCACACACTTAAGTACTCAGCTACACGGAACTGATTCTGGACATCGTAAACACAAATCAAAAATAAATGGTGAGATTAAAGTTCTAATTTAAGAATTGAGAAATACAAAGAAATAGCAAATTAATGTAATATTCTGAAGCTTTAGAAAATAACATATGGATAACTATCAATCTTCTGTTGTAAAATATCTTACATTTGCTTGGGAGACACATAATGGCACCACAAATTGCTGCAGTGCATTATACTACCGCAGTGCATCTTGTGTGTGGCTGTCTCTGATTTTAAAATCTTGAACCAAACTTTACCTTACTTGTATAAGGACTAATGTCAACTGCTACTATAAAACGAATATTTAAAATGAGAGTATTTTTCCATCTCAGTCACACGAGGTGTCTTTTTAAAAAAACTGAACAGTTGAAAGCTATTCCTTCCCACAGTGCTTGGGATGGAAGAAATAAACTTAGAGTACAAGGACAGGGGAGAGGGGAGTTAAAATCTGTACAGATACAAACTCAGCTGTTTCCTAAGCAAAACTTGCTTAAAATTGTAGGGAACACACACCTGTTTTTTGAGCATGTATCACAATTGGCAAATTAAGGTGTGAAATTCCTGAAAGTAAAATTCCTTTGAGTTCAGTAAAATTTACTTTTAAGTAGTACTATATAAGACTGTACTATATGTGTGTGTAAAATAAAAAATCATCTCTCTGTGATCAGAGACCATTTTGTAGTCTGCTTAGATAGCCTAGTTTGAATTTGTTGCTTCTGTTGGTTTAGTGTGTGTGCATGCAAATCCATATAAATCTGTATGATGAAAATGATATAATCTTAATTGAGGTATAATAATTGATGTATATGACTTATTTGAGGTTAACTTATTTGAGATTATTCATTTTTTGTGATTGTGTCAAATTCTTAATTGTCTTTCTATGTCAGAGAAGTAAAAGCAGCCTGTTTTTTCTGTTATAGAAGAACACTGATTAGATTGCCTTAAAAGCAATCACAGAATTGTAAAATATAATTACAGATAAAATTACTGTTAATCTTTAGTCATTTTCCAGTCTGAGTTACTGGCCTGTCAGTTTGTTGGATGGAGAGATGAGTGTATTTTTAGAAGGAAGGAATAACCTCCCTCCCATCTATCTACCTGTAGTAGTTATTCTCTTACAAGGTGTTCAAAGAATTCCCAAGTTCTTTCAGTGTTTAATGAGGAAGGAGTGATTTACAGAGAAGAGTAGTGAGGATGTATCTCAGTTTATGTGGATGATATCTTGCTCGTGAATACTTCGTCTCATAGTGAGTAACTGCTGGAGACTGTTAGTGTTTTCTTAGCTCTGACATCATTTAATGAAAGCCAGGAGTGAGATACTGCAGCAACGCAGTGATTTGGTGATTTGCATCCTCCTGAATTTATAGGGGTTTGTGATGGTCCATTATAGTCCAGTTGATGTTACTCTGCCCAACACTAATGCTGTATGAGTTCATTGAGGAATGCTATATAATAAGTTCAGACCAAAGGGAATGATGAGGAAGAAGAGAAGAAAGAACGGATAGTGTGCACAGACTCTTAATGCTTAATGTTGTGGTTTTTTTCCCAAGGCCTGCCTTAGCTGTATGAAACTTGGAGTTCAAATGGGCTGCCATCCTGCATGGCTCAGTGTAGTGTAGTAGAGAGAGCCAGCATGGTGTAGTGGTTTGAGTGATCAACTGTGACCGGGGTTCGATTCCCCACTTGGCCATGGAAACCCAGTGGGTGACCTTGGGCACATCACACACATTCAGCTCTAGAAAACTCCATGATAGAGTCACCTTGGGGTTATCATAAGTCAGAAAAGACTTGAAGGGCACACAGCAAAAACAACAAAGTGTAGTAGATTTGCATGGAGACCTATGCTAATCTGAGCAATATGTCATCCCTTAACGTACTGAAAAGCTTCTGAAGCTTCCTTCTCCATTCCCCAGCAGGATCTCAAAATGCATCTGGCTACATCCTCATAGGCACACATGAAATGATTACAGCAGTGCTGAGATCCGTGGAGGACTCCAGCAGACCTCAGCACTGATGTCGTCATTTTGCATCTGGCTGCAGGGAGACCATTCTGAGATCCTATCCATTTCCCACAAAGCAGAAAATGTCTGGAGGGGGGGACTTAGAGGCTGTTCAGTAAGTTGCAGGGGCAGGCTTTGGCAGCTGTGGAGGAAGGAGGGGAATACCAATCCCTCCAGTGCCCAGAAAAAAGACATACGCATGTGTAAGGGAAACTTACGTTTGCACAAGGGAAACAGGATACCAGCCATGGTTTGGCATTGTTATCATTCTTTTGGTATGCTTAGCTTGGAAGAAAGCAGAGCAACTGATCATTAGAGGTCTGCCTTTGCTGTATGATACTCGTTGCCTCCAATTTTTCTATTTTTATAATCAAGTTGTATATTGCAGGGATTCTAGAATGTGTAATGTTTATGCCCATAGACATCAGCTACATCCCTTATTAGTCCTCTGTCACATATAGGATAATCATAGGAAGATTTAACTGCCCCTGTATGGTTAACACCATCTGCAGCACTTTTCCCCTTGTGAGAAGAAGGGGATGTTATGGTCCACAGGAGAAGTCCCCTACTGAGCCTTGTCTTCCTCAACAGCTAAGTCAGTCACTACTACTTCGAAAGAAATTAATTTCGACTGGCATTCTGTTCAGCGGAGTCAGGTTTTATACCAGTGAAAGATAGTAACCATTGCTTTTGTGATTAGGAAAACTCTCTGACAGTATAAACAGATTATTGTTCAGATACACCATAAGAAAATATTTTGCACAAAAACCAATGTGCAGTCCACTTCAGGATTACATGGTAGTAAATCCTGTTACTTTTTCAGTGGGGCTTGCCACCAAGTAAATGCATATAGTGTAACAATTCCATGTGGCATGATCTAGTTGACATTTAGTTTTTAGGTCCCATTGACTTTAGTGGGACTTGTTTTATTTTATTTTATTGCATATTTTTGTTCTGATCGTAGCTGGCTGTAATTGTTATGTGCAGTACTTACACTGAAATTAATGAGACTTTAGCTGAAGTGTATCTTGTATCTTATACTTGTTTAGTGATTCAGTGTAGTATCTGAGTCTAATACAGAAGTATGATTTCAAGTATAAACTGAATGTACGAAAGGATTCTTGGCTTAACAGTGATTTAAAATGCAGCCTCCTTTAGTATCTTTCTGAAATTACTCAGATTTTACTGCAATTGAATTCTTTGTACACAGAGGATGATACCTTGAGTGAGTCATCTGCAGATAGTTTGCTTTGGAGTGATGATGACTGTAGTCGGGACATTGATGTAACAACTAATCCTGATGAGGATCTTGAAGATGATGACGATAATGACTTTGAGATTGTTCGATGCATTTGTGAAGTGGAAGAAGAAAATGACTTTATGATTCAGGTACACAATGATAGATTGTGGATGTGTTGATAAAGTAAACCTGAGGTGGACAGTTGTAGTGATGTTCAGTTTTCACCCCCACTTAGGCCTGCACTAGCTGATAGTGAGATCTTGAAGTTACGAGTTCTACTTCTAGTTTGCACTTCCAAGGTTTTCAGCCAGTGTTCTTGCAGGAGCAGTTGGAGTGTTAAGAGGGATATTTTTGGTAATAACACTGCCCGAGGTGGTGTGTTGGGCTATATTTTGGGCTTTTTTTTTTAAAGAGGAGGAAGATTTGGGGGAGGGGCTGTTTGAGGCTTTGTTTTCCCAATTTCCAAGTAAACAGAAACATTCACTTACTCAGACTATACTGCAAATTATCTCCAAGTAACCGATCTTTAGGATAATTGTTTCTCTGTGTTTTTATAATATATACATAGGATTATATATTTCATCAGCGACACCTGTGCAATAGTACTATAAAAAAATTTATGTGGAATTATTTACTAATGAAATATATATTGTAGAATATTAATAACTTTTCACTTTACACACACACACACACACACACACACATGTCCATGCTTCTTTTTCACTATTTTCTTTATAATTCTTTAAAATCAATAGTAGAAAATGCATTTTTCTCTTTTTCATCTCTGTACCCTTAAACCTTCTGCAGTTCTTGTTCAAGTTTATGATTAGAGTATTAAGATTTTAGATTGATGCCAATCTCCCAAGTTTTCCTTCCCTGACTCAAGTCCTGTAAACTTGAGAAATAATTGGACAGTTTCAGTCCATCTAACACCTTCTCAATGTGGGGAACAGCGAATCAGTCACAATTCACTTGTGTTTGCAGTGGCCTTTACTGTTACTGTGTTAGTTCTGATAGTGGTATCATTGAAACTTTTTATTTCTCAGTTTGGAAATATAGTATTTTTGGAGCACATTTAACTCTTCTACTGCTTGAGCATTACAGCCCTGGAATGTCTTCTTCAATTCCGATTTTAATCTGAGTTGGAGAAGAAACCAAGCTCTACTCCCTAGGTTTACTCGGAGGTTCCCTGCAGATAGTCTCAGACATTGCTGTTCATTCCTGTAATGTCCTTATAATATTACCAAGAGCATGAGATTGAACTTGCACTTAAACCACTTAGAAAATAGAACATGTTCATGTCTTAACTGATCTAATTTTGTCTGATTTACAACAGTGTGAAGAATGTCTCTGTTGGCAACATGGAGTTTGTATGGGTTTATTAGAAGAGAATGTACCTGAGAAATATACCTGCTATATTTGTCAAGATCCTCCAGGTACAAAGATTTCTAAAGTTGCAGAATCTTCTAATAGTATGTAATAATTATATTATTTTATGTCTTTCAAAAGAAATTAATTTCGACTGGCATTCTGTTCAGCGGTTATGAGTTTGTAAGCCAGATTTGCAGTCTTGTAAGTTTGGCGATTCACGTTTACTGTCTTTAACTCCTGAGTATGACCCAAAAGACCTACCTTTTCTGCCAGGTATTACCCTGACCCAAGGGTTTCCAAAGTGCTGCAGTTTGGGATGCTGGGAAGATGATGGTTGCTGTGTTTTCCTGATTGCTAAGCATGGCCTTGAGAGATCTCTCCAGCAGCCTGTTCTCACCATGCTGTGCAACTGGGAGAGTTCTGCAGACATCATTTCCCATTACGCCAGTTTGGAGTGCCTCAGAAACCCTTTGGTTGTAGCGCTGCCTAGCTGAAAAGGTAGGTGGCATTGAATGAGTGGCATTGTCAGACTTAGCTGCATCACCGTTATATCTGATGATGCAGAATCTCATCCTTTGTTTTTAGTTTGTAGATTGTAAATATAAATGCATTACATCTAACATGATGCACAGAGTATTTTTTCATATTAGTTGTCATTTACATTGTACACTTTGGAGGGGTCCAAACTAAACATATTTAACAACTGTTGAGTTTAGGTAGGAAATTATCCTATACTGGATGGGGTTATACTCCCCCTAACGATGCAGGTCTGCAGCTTGGATGTGGGTTTAACCCTGAGTCTGGAAGCTCAGGTTTCAGCAGTAAGAGGGAATGCAGTTGCACAGTTAAAGCTTGTGTGTAAGATGCACCCCTTCCATGAGATGTCAGGCCTGGCCATAGTTACATCCTGGTGGGATTACTGTAGCTTGCTTTACACAAGACTGCCTTTGAAGGGTTTTCGGAAACTTCAACAAGTCCAGAGAGCTGCCACTGGATTACTAACTAAGGCTGATTACAGGGAGTACACAACTCCTTTGTTGCAACAGCTCTGCAAGCTGCTGGCTCATTGCCAGACACAGTTAAGTGCTGGTTTTGACCTATAAAGTCGTATACAGCTCAGGACTATATTCTACCTTACAAACCTGTCTGTGCTTCGAGATCCGCTGGAGAGGCCTTTCTCTCTGTCCCACCACCCTCACAAGTACAGCTGGTGGGAATATGGCAGAGGATCTTCTCAGTGGCTGCCCCCAGGTTCTGGAGCTTCCTTCCCAGGCAGGTTAAATTAGTACCCTCTCTACCCTCTTTCAGTAGACAGACAAATTTTTTTGTTTTAACAGGCCTGCCTAACCAAAACAGTGTGCTGGATTTTCTATTTATTGTCTTTGTTGTGCTGTTTTTTAAATGGTTTCTGTTTTTAACTGGTTTTTAATTTTTTAATATTTTTTAAATGTTTGTATTTAGTGAAATTTTAACTCCTTTTTTAAATCTGTTGTAAGCCATCTTGAGTCCCAGACTGGGGAAAAGTGGGATGTAGTAGTAGTAGTAGTAGTAGTAGTAGTAGTAGTAGTAGTAGTAGTAATAGAAGAAGGTAGCATTGTAGGTACATTTTGCTGGTTATGTGCTAACAGCTTATGAAATGTATACATTGTGTTGGATTCCTTTCCCATCTTTGGAAATAATAAACCAGTGCCTATAGTAGTTTATAGCTGACAAGCAGTATAGGCAGATACAGTTGGAGGACCCATTCATAACTTGTGTTCTCTCTTGCAGTTCTGGCAAGGAAGGAGCTTCTGTTAGCTAATGTACATTGACCTTTTAAAAGCAGCATCTAACTTTTTAATTGATAGGGGAGGGCAAGAAGATAACAAGGACTGTGATTTACATGTCTATGGCAGAAAAAAAACTAGGTGGCACTATGAGGCTAGCTAGATGTGTGGTGGTAGTGCTTGTTTCTTGCTAGCAGCAAAGAATGTTGTATTTGTATACGCAAGCATAGTGATTTCATTACCTTGGTTTGAAAGAGAGGGCTTTGTGCAGTATAGTACTGTGCGTGCTTATTTAGAAGCAAATCTTGCTGTGTTCAGTCATGCTCATTAGTAAGAAGTCTGCATGGGGCTGCATACATGATGATTTTAATAGTTCTGCAAGCCAGTGCTGGTTTAGAATGAAACTGACATCATAAGAATTGGATTGTATACATGCGATTAGATAAAAGGAATCCTCTATCCATTATTTTACTGGTTCTTAAAATTCAGAGAAGATTTAGTAGTAGTCAACTTCATTCTTCTGCGACGTTTGAGTTGATATTCTTTACTACTCAGCAGGTTTTTCATTTATTGAGAATCTCGCATTAAAGTTGGGTTCTGCAGTATTTCTTTTGCAAAACCACCATCAATGAAAACGATCAAGATGAAGTAGTAGAAAATCAGGACTTTGTTAATAGTGATCTTCATATATTTATTTATATATGTTATTTACAACTTCATTACTCCTGCTTTCAGGTAAAAGATCCAGCTTGAAGTACTGGTATGAAAAGGACTGGTTATGCAATGGTCACATGCATGGCTTAACGTTTTTGGGAGAAAACTATTCCCACCAGAATGCTAAGAAAATAGTAGCTACACACCAACTTCTTGGTGATGTGCAAAAAGTGATAGAAGTACTACATGGCCTTCAACTGAAGATGAGCATTTTGCAGTAAGCAGTGTTTTTAATATCCTTTTGTGAATTATACCGGTGTTTTGCAGAGTCAAGTATGGTTGTCATTTGCATATTTGTTTTGTATATAGTGTTATATAGTTTTAAGTATATAATGGGATGTTTCGTAAACAATGTTACATCATAATTAAGCATCATTCCCCACCTCAGTACAGCTTTTCTGTTTTAGATTAGCCATGGCTTATAGTGTTTTTACTGTACCAAAGCAGACAGTCGTTAATTTTAACTATGGTGTCATAATTATGTTAGCATTTTGTCTTAGGTTGTCAGATAATTTATTCATAAAGTAGTAGTGGAAGCACAAAGTGTTGGTTTTTTTCCTTGAGCAAAAAAAAACCCCAAATGTAAAGTTACTGCCTGTTTTGGTAGTTTTGTTCCTCTTTGAAATTTTCCTACCAGTCCATCTATGTTAAGAAAAATGTTACTGCTGTATTTCTGCATCCCGTATATGTTAAATGCATAGGAACAAGATTGGTAATTGTAGGAGCTACCAACTACTCTGAATGTGCCTGCTGCTCAGAAGACATTTCTAAATCATACATCTCTCAGTAACACATAGGACGGTTTACTTTGTGGATGAATACCTGGCTTTCATGGAAGCTCTTGTTTTTGTGTCAGTAATTTAATAATTTATGTAATATGAGAATCTGTACTTACAGTGCACGCTCTTGTGGTGTGACTTTGGCATACACAAATCCAAGGTCTGACAAAGTATCCATTCTTCTTCTTCGTGGTCTCTGTGCCTCACACATTGGGGATCTTCGCGCATGCGCAGTAGCTTTCAGAAAGTTCTAGAGCTGAGCAGCTTGGCGGGAACCCCTCCTCCTCTCAGTACTGAGCATGCTCAGCCTGCCAAGCTAACGGTCCCTCCTCAGTTTTCTTTCATCCACTGGCGTGTTAACAGCAAACAAAAAGACTTCTTCGGTTGAGCAGGTTTCTCTCTGGTTTTTCTTTTCCTTTTGACTTTGTTCCTTCTTCGGACTTTGTGAGGAAACCCCCCCCCCCGTTTCTTCTTATGTCTTCTTTGTTCAAGTATTGCATTACATGTGGTTGCAAGGTTGCGTTGTCCGAGTGTCTCTTTTGCCTCAGAGCACCGATCACCTTCACCGGCGACTCAGTCATCGTGTCTCCCGACACCTTCTCCGACCCAGCCTCCTATGGCTACTGTGGAAGAGGAAGACCCTCCTGATCTTTCTCCAGAGCAGGGCGAATCCCAGCTCCCAGTGGTTGTATTACCATAGCCACTGGAGGACCGTCCAGCTCAACCAGAACCGCCTATGCAGGCCGCAACGCTTTCGCCACACGGTCAGCCTGTACATGGACTGGACCATCCGGGAGTTTCTGACTCTACCTTGGACACCTCACAGGTTCCTTCCTGGCCAAGGGCACCTTCCCATGACCATGTCTGCACTAGTGCAGCGCGCTCTCTGGGCCGTGCAGACAGGCTTCGATCCCCGCAGCGGCGGGATGCTCGATTGGATTGTGGCAGGTCACAGACGCTCAATTCGCCCTTCTCATCAGCCTCATACATTGCACGGTATGGCCACAAGCATGTTTGGCAGAAACAGCTGGGATCGTACTATTCATACTCCCTGGCGTACAGAGACCGATACCATGCCGATATCCGTTGTTGGTCGCTGTACCGCCGTCGCTCTCGGTCTCCATCTTTGGTATCTCGGTACCGGCGGTCTCCATCTCAATCCAGATCGCAGTCTCCGTATTACCGACGATCAGCCTCACATTGTCGATCTTGAGACTGCTCGCCTCGGAACCAGCCTGTCTTGCCGCTTCTTCGGGTAACGGCTACTGTTTCTTGTTCACCAACGGACACCCGTCCGCTGCCTCTGCAGTCATTGACGGCTTCGAATCCGACGCAGTCCATCCTACGTCTGATTCCGAGTGTCCTGCCGATACCGTCCTTGACGGCACCTCCACCGATTGTGCTACCATTGGTGCCGCCTTCGGTACCGTCCTCAACAACTGCTCCGCCTCCTCCGGCTGCGGCACTACCAGCTCAGTTGCCTCATGGCCAGAGACCGCCTTCTCATTCTTCCCAGTCCTATGATTCGGACTTGGATTCCGGTGACTCCACACCTGACTCGCATTCGTCTCCACCTTTGACGTTCGGTGAGCCTACACCGGACTCGACACCCAAGCATATCAAACAGTTTTCGGACATCCTGCTGCAAATGGCCAACTCCCTCGGCCTCGATGTCTCAGGACCAGCTCCGACAGTGCAGGACCCGGTTTTCCATTATGTGGACACCTGCCTGCCATCGGCAGCCCCGATACTGTTTCTACCAGTGCTGCAAGAGGTGTTGAAACATCCTTGGGCCCAGCCAGCCTCTCTACAACCGATACCCCATCATCTAGAGCACCTTTACAGGACCCAGAAAAAGGATGTCGATTTTCTGTTTAACCACTCGGTGCCGAATTCCATTGTGGTCGAATCGTCTCAGACGAAAGGTGGCAAGAGGCCGCATACCACTCCGCCTGATCGGGAAGGCCGTAGGTTAGATTCGTTTGGCAGGCGTTTCTGTTCTGGGTCTTCCTTGATTGCGAGAATTTCTAACACCAAGGCATGTCTCGCCGCCAGCAGCGAAATATTTGGGACAGGTTTTACCTTTTGCTGGCCCATTTACCGGACAACCACAGGACAAGTGCCATCCAATTCTACAGTGAATCAGTGGGCTTGTCCAACCAGCAAATCCTGTCTTCCCTGCACGCGGTCGAGGGAGCAGCCCGGGTGATAGTCGGCGCGGTCGCTCTCTGCTGGTTCGCATGGTTACGGTCCGCTGGGCTCCAGGAAGACAGCAGGAAGCGGATCAAGGATTTGCCCTTTGATGGACAGGGCCTGTTTCATGCTACTACCGATGATGCCATGGACCACCTTGTCAAGGTGCATCTCACAGCCAAAAGGATGGGGCTTCCATCAGGCTCCGCAGTCCCGTCAGAGCCTTGCTTCTCGTTCTTCCTGGCACCAGTCGACCTATTCTTATGTGGCACAATTGCCCCGCCGGACATCTGCTTGGTCCTCTCTTCCGTCTTCAACGCGCAGAACCTTGAGAAGGCGTCAACCGTCGTCAAAGAAATGCTCCACGGCAAAGTCAGGGTTTTGACTTCTGCCAAAGGTCGGCACCACACCTACTCTTCCGCCTGCCTACCAGCTTTGCCGGAAACCCAGGGCTGTCCCGTCATCTCAGCAAATGGCGTCACATCACCACGGACTCTTGGGTTCTTTCCATCGTCCGTCTTGGTTACGCCATCGAATTTCAAAATATACCACCTCAAGGTGTCTACTATTCCACCCTGCCCAACCTGGCTTTGCTAGAGGACATACAGTCCCTACTACAGAAAGGGGCTGTAGAGCGGGTCTTGTCCTCAGTCAGTACCACTGGCTTTTTCTCCCGGTACTTCACGGTACCAAAATCGGATGGTACCCTGCGACCGATCCTGGACCTCAGGGGGTTGAATTCTTACTTTCTCTCCCGGAAATTCAAGATGGTCACTCTGACTTCCATCCTACCCTTTCTGCGGCGTTGGGACTGGTTCACCTGTATTGACCTACGAGACGTCTACTTCCATATCGCAATTTGGCCTCACCACAGGAGGTACCTGCGATTCGCAGTCGACAGCATCTGCTACCAGTACAAAGTGCTGCCGTTCGGACTTTCCACCGCACCCAGGGTCTCCACCAAATGCATGACCCCTGTGGTATCGTACCTCTGCACGAAGCGTGTTATGGTATACCCTTACCTGGACGACTGGCTGCTGGTGGCGCCCTGCAAACAGAAACTGTACGAGGACATTCATCTCGCACTGTCTCTTCTGTCCAGCCTCGGCCTCAGGGTGAATCCAAAGAAGTCTCATCTCGAGCCAACCCGTGTTCTGGACTTTATCGGTGCCACTCTGGACTCTGTCGCTGCCAGGGCCTTTCTTCCAGCGAAACAGGCTTGCACTCTGCGCGAGGCTGCTACCACTGTGCTCCGAGCTCTGGTAGCCTCCACGAGGAGAATCCAGCAACTTCTCGGCTACATGGCGGCGGCGACAGCAGTCACCTATCTCTCTCGCCTTCGCACCCGCCCGCTACAGCATTGATTCATCAGGGTCTTTGACCCTCTTCGAGACGACCAGAGCCTCCTACCGTGGATTCCTTGGCAGGTGCGATGCTGTCTCCTGTGGTGGCTCTCTCTCCGGCACTTACTGTCAGGGATGCGGTTCATCGACCCCTGTCCGCCGGTCACAATAACAACAGATGCCTCCCTCTCTGGATGGGGAGCGCATTGCAGCAACCTCACAGTGCAGGGGCACTGGATCGGCCTGGAGACTCGTCTCCACATCAACGCCTTGGAGTTCCTGGCCATCCTGAAGGCGTTGCGGTGCAGATCCTGTCGGACAACACAGCGGCTGTCTGCTATGTGAACAGGCAGGGAGGCACCCACTCCGCTAGCCTTCTCCACGTAGCCCTTTGGCTTTGGGACTGGTGTGTACCACTCCGCATTCACCCCATCGCCGTCCACCTGGCAGGCCGAGACAATGTCACAGTGGGCATGCTCAGCAGGGACACCTCATGTCATCACGAGTGGTCCCTCTCCGATGCCGCATTCCAGAATATAGTGTCTCAATGGGGCCATCCGTCCATTGATCTCTTCGCGAGCAGTCAGAACAAAAAATGCCCCCGTTACTGCCTGGGTCGGGCCTCTCTCGGGGACGCCTTCCAGTTCCAGTGAGAGGAGCTGCTGTACACGTTTCCACCGTTCCCACTTCTAGGTCAAGTGGTAGCCAAGATTCTGTCACACCATGCCAACGCTGTACTGGTGGCTCCGTATTGGCTGAGGCAACATTGGTTCGGCCTCCTCTTCATGGCCGCTCGAGGCTGCACTCTGAAACTTCCATCGGCACCAGACCTCCTCTCGCACTCTGACGGCCTCGTGCTGCATCCAGACCTGCCACTCCTGTGTCTCCAGGCGTGGCGAATAATCCCTTAGATGCTCCAGCTATACGGGATGTCCTCACATCTCCTTTGTGACTAAGGCTGTCTCCGATTTCCATCTCAACCAAGATGTCATCCTTCCCACCTTCTATCCTGGCCCGGCTACGCCTCTGGAACGATCGCTTCATTCGCTCGATGTCCGTCAGGCTCTGGCCTTTTACATCCAATGAACTTCACCCTTTCGCCGCGCTCCCCACCTATTCGTTTGTTATGGTAGTCACCGAAAGGGCCATAAGGTGTCCACCCAAAGATTTTCCAGGTGGGTGTCCCAGACCATTCTCCTGGCGTATCAACTGGCTAAATAACCTCCGCCAGCCCTACTCTGTGCTGACTCCACTAGAGCCGTGGCCTTTTCAGCAGCTCTCCTTTGAGGGGTTGACCTGCAAGAGCTCTGTCGTGTGGCTACCTGGTCACGACCCTTGACCTTTGTGCGCCACTACCGTTTGGACTGTCGGGCTCGGTGGGATGCCTGCTTTGGCCGTGCAGTACTGTCTTCCGTTCTCTAGGACCTGACCCACCGTCCACTGCTAAGCTTCTCAATCTGCCAGTGTGTGAGGCACAGAGACCATGAAGAAGAAGAACAGGTTGCTTACCTGTAACTGTGGTTCTTCGAGTGGTCATCTGTGCCCTCACACACACCCGCCCAGCCTTCTCCTCTTCAGGTCCTGCTTCGGTGGACTTCAAAACTGAGGAGGGACCGTTAGCTTTGCGGGCTGAGCATGCTCAGTACTGAGAGGGGGAGGGGTTCCCGCCAAGCTGCTCAGCTCTAGAACTTTCCGAAAGCTACTGCGCATGCGCGAAGATCCCCAATGTGTGAGGGCACAGATGACCACTCGAAGAACCACACTTACAGGTAAGCAACCTGTTCTTTTCCATGGATGTGACAGGCATGCGCCCATGCTTCCAAAGCCGCGCACACATTGCATTAATTGAAGATAGTGGGATGCAAGTGTTGATTTTTTTTGTTTTACGTGGGGGTTTGTGGAATAGAAATAAGGGTGTACTGTACACTGATCCTTTCAGTTATTGGGAAAGTGTTTTTTACGGGGAAAATACTAATCATTGTAAATAGTATGTGCTTTTTAGGGCTTCCTCTCTTTTAGTTACAAACTTTGTAAATTAATTTGGATGCTCACACTGATGTAATTCTATAATGTTCTTTCTACATGCATATTAAAGAATACTAGTTATTATTACAGTAGCCCTCCACATTTGTGAGGGTTGGGGTCACAGAACCCTTGTGAAAGTGGAAAAGTTATGAATAACTCCCACCCCTGTGATTGCCTTCCAGATCTCCTCCCTCCCATTCCTTTACCTCTAGCCCCAGCATGCAGGGGCAGGGGAGAAAAAAGACACAGTAAAAGGCTTACCAGTACTTTCCCCTCAGAGGGAAAAGAGCACAGTTCGTCCCTTCTAGTTACTTCTGGTGGCCATCTTGAAAAGAGAGGAATAGGATCAAAGAGAGCACCTGACCAGTCAGCAGCCATTGTACAACAGAAAGTGCTGCCACATGGGACAGAGAACACGGTTCCAGCAGTGGGAGGGGGTTACTTACCCCCCCAAAAAAAGTCTGTTTTAAACACAAGCCAGGCAAGCCTGGGGTAGGGAATGTAAGGGAATGGGAGGCTGAAGGGGGTGTGTGTGAACACATGCCTCGGAAATAATCAAATTTGCGAAGGTCAAACACACAAATGTAGAGGGAGGACTATAATTACAGCTTTTTGCTCAAGTCAAGTTCATCTTCATTGTATTGTTTTTGTTTAATAGCATTTATCAGATCTGTGAGGTATTTAAAATGCCCACATAGCAGGCAGTCACAGATTAATGTTATGCTGAATTCACTGAAATTTGACATTCAAAATGCAGAACAGAATAATAATGTTAAAATCAGTACTTATATTGAATATCGTCATACTTACTTTAACAGAAGTTTTAAGTGTGACTTATTTTACCTTTTCATCAGAAGCAAAGAACATCCTGACTTGAAGCTATGGTGTCAGCCTTGGAAACATCTTGATGTAGAAGAGAAATCTCATACTATGCGCCTCATTCATGTTGAAGAAAACTGTTGCAAAGAAGAGACTGCAAGTTACAGAACTTTTAATGGAACCATTGAGAAACCTTCAACTATTCCTTCTGTAGAGGAATCTTACATTACTAGTGAACACTGTTACCAAAAACCTCGAGCCTACTATCCTGCAATAGAACAAAGACTTGTTGTAGAAACCAGAAATTCGGACATTGATGACAATGTCAATAGGATAAGAGAGAATGGAGATGATACAATAGTGGAGAGGTTGGGATGGGAACTGAATAGAGAAATATGCAAGTTGGAAAATGAGTCAAAACATAACTACTCTAAGGTATGATGTTCTGGAGTATTCTTGGGTTTTGGCGGTTGGGAGGAGAACCTTCCGACTGGAAATGGAATCCCTGCATAGTGGAAAGCTGAGCTTGGATACTAGGATGATATAGCACATTGGATGATACAGCTTACAGTTTGGGGGTTTTATAGTGGTGTTAGTGGACATAAGGGCAAAAAAATCAAATAATGCATTACCGATGAACTATAACAGGTAAACTGGAAAGGTCAAAGTAGAGCCATTGAGAGAATTTTATGTCTTACATCTGTTTCCCTAAGATAGTGATCATGTTCAAGCTAATAGGATATAAGCTTCTGATTGTTTTGGGACATTATAATGGTTCTGTGTGAGTTCAGAGTATTCAGATTTTTAATGTTTGTGGTAGCTCTTGTGTATATGCATTGTGTATGAACATTTCATAAATCTAAATTATTTGAACAAGCATATTATTCCAGTTCATTCCATAAAATAATTTGTAGTGTTAAAACGTGCTAAGAGGCTTGGAATATCTGACATAGGAAATTACTGATGTTTCTGGTTACGTATGGTCTACTCTTTCTTTTGATCCACAAATATCAAGACTTACATGTAACCAATTTTACACTGAACTGGAAATTTTATTGAAAATTATGTTGGCCAGTTCAAATCCTATTAGAATTATTGACTCACATATTTTGGCAGGTGAGAGAAAAAGTCACATCTGAAGAAGACAGTGAAATGAAGCTGCTGGAGAAAGACAAGGAGGGGGTTGTGAATTCCCAGTTGCAGTGGCAGCTTAATCTTTTAGCCCATGTTGAGTCTCTGCAAGATGAAGTTACTCATAGGATGGATTTAATTGAAAAGGAACTAGACGGTAAATAGCTTTCATTTCCTTTTTCTCAGTACTTTGGTGCTTATAATGACTGTTTTCATTCAGAATGCAATGTATTTTATCTACAGTTGCTGATTTCTAATCTGCTAATTGCTGTTATCTCTATACAGCAGTACCTTTTGTGAATTGTGCTACATGTAATTCTAATGCTGTAGCAGTGGTTTTTAATTAGTTTGGTTAAACAAATCCTTGAATATTAGATTCAGTTCTAAAGCAAAAGATTCAGTTCTAAAGACCAGGGTTCAGTTCCCCCCTCAGTCATGGAAGCACAGTGGGTGACCTTGGATGCAAATCTATTTTTACGTTGTTAAATTCTGTGGGGATGTTCTTGAGGTTGTATTTCAGCACTTTGGTTGCTTTAGTGTTCTTTTTTAGCTTTTATCTTTGATATTAGCAGTTCATAGCCTGTGCAACAGTCTCCTCCTGATCTTGATTTTGCAGAGAAAATGGAGCTCGTCCATATTCTGCTTCTAATTATATAGTCCGTTTGATTCCTGTATTGGCCATCAGGTGATGTCCATGTAAACAGTTGCCTGAAGAATGTGTTTGCAGTGAACAAATTGTTTGCCTCACAAAACCAGTCAGTTGCTCTCTTGCTTCATTTCTTGATCCTAGGCCAGTTTCCTACAGTCTTTGATTCCCATCTGTTTCCTATTTTTGCATTCCAGTTGCCTGTGGTTAACAAGAAATCCTGTTCTACTGTGTGATCAGCTTCCACCTAGACTCTAGCGTAGAATCTTTCAATTTCTTCTTTTTCTGCCTCTCTAGTTGGAGCATAAACTTGTATTATGGTTATATTGATAGGTTTTCTCTGAAGTCTTATTGATATGATTTGGTCAGACTTTGCAATCTATCCTTTGATGGCTTTTGCTATGTTTCTCCTCACTATTCATACCACAGCATTTCTTCTTAGATTTTCATTTCCTGAGTAAAAACACTGTGGAATTACCTAACTCAAAATGTACCATTCCTGCTCACTTTACCTCACTCACCTGAAGTACTGCCATGTTTATATGTTCTACTTCTTGTTTTACTATATCTAGCTTTCCCTGATTCATCCTTCTCACAGTCCATGTTCGTACTGTCTCTGTTGTACAGCTTTGGACTTTCCTTTCACTTCTGAGCGTGTCAACAGCTGAACAACCTTTCGGCTTGAGTCCATGTACTTCATTAGCCACTGCACTACTTGTTGTCCTCCACAGTACCACATCTTATGACAAGTGAGGAATTTTGTCACAAGATTTGAAACTGAATCATAGTCTGAAAGCATTTTAATTTCAGTGTTGGCTATGATGTGTTTGGAAAACAATATAGTCAGTCCTAGAATAAGAATTATAATAAAATGAATGATGATGATGATGATTATATAATAAATTTTTATTTGTTACCCACTTCTCCTCAAAGCTCAAGGCAGGGTGCAACAAAGGTTAAAATACAGTTAAAACCAGCATGCCAATTAAAAAAACATTAAATACACGAACAGCATAAAACCATACAAATACCATAATTAAAAATACATCATAGTTAAAAATAGACTAGGTAGGCCTGCCGGAAGAGATAAGTCTTTAGAAGTTTTTTAAATTGAGACAGCATATTTTACTGTCAGATCTTCCGGCAAGCCATTCCACAGTCTAGGGGTGGCACACAAGAAGGTCCTCAGGAATACTGTGTGTAATCCGTATCCTCCATTTTAAAATGGTTCCAAACATCAATCAGATGCATTGTTTTAACCATTGGTGCAAAGATTTAGGTGTCATATTGCTGTTTATCATACTAGATCTGTCTTTCTGAAAATACAGTACCTCAGAGTACCACAATAAGCTCTCCATTTGAATGCTGATAAATTTAGAGAAAGAGACCTTGTAGTAGAATGAGTGTTCAATATTTTTACAGAATTGGTTAAAGTTTGATTTGGAAAATAAACTGCCCATGTAACCGTTTGCTTTGTATTCAGAGGGCCTTTAGCCATAATGTATCTACAATTATTTGAATAACTTCCTTTAAAATGCAGTACAATTTGATACCTGATGCAGTGTTTTGTTTTACTTGATGCAGAAGAACTATGTATATACTCCTTAAAACGATTTTCAATAAATGATTATCCTGGCTGATCAAATTATTTTCTTGCAAATAAATTGTGTATTTTGCATCTTCTTTGGGGGTCTTGGTGACTCACATAGGCAGAGTGGGCAAGTTGTCTGTGCAGAACTCTTCGGAAACATCTGGAGCAAAATATTTTAACTGGGACAGGCTTCCTGTCCAGCGGGCATGCCTAGACTCCTTTTCCCTTTCTGTCTACTGCAGTTGCATGTTTGGAGTTTCTTCACTTTTCCAAAGAATATGGAATAATGCTCCATTTATCTCATCTCACTGTCTTTTCTTCATCTTGTTTTGTCCTTTCAGTTCTTCTCTTCATCTTTCTTATAATTTTTGCTTCCAGCTTTTTTTAAATCACTGCTGATATTTACCTTTTTCTTGAGACTGTGGCTCAGAGCCTCATGAACTTCCTTCAAAAAATACTGACTGTGGAGTAAAATCAGTTTGCTAGGACTAGCTATGTTGCCCTTCCTGTCTTTTTTGCTTCAGAAAAAAAATGAAACAGGCATGATTGCCCACCCCTTCTTTTTAGGCTGATGGATTAAGGATCTTTTCACTTGTCAACTAACCCAGATTCTGTCTGAGGTTCCATTATCACCTTCTGGTGACCTGAGCATCCAGTCCTTGATAATAGTTAAAACCAGATATGCAGAGTTATCATAAACTTCTTAAGTATTGGAATCTCAGGATGTTTACGTGAAACAATGAACAGGCTTTCTGGTAATGTTTTAGGTTGTTATATTATGTGCATTCATAAATCTACCCAGAAACCTTTGGTGAGGAACCCTTTATCCATGCAAAATGGCTAGTGATCACTGCATCCTTCTTGAGAAAGCTGTCAGAACTGGAGAGGCAAGGCATTACTTTGTAGAAATCTGATTTGTCATCTACATAATTTGTTTTTTGTATGCTTTGTATATTTTTCCACTGAGGTACTTGGCACAGATGTTAAGCTAAGTGTGACTGGCCTGTAATTTCCTAGATCCCCTTTGAAAAATCAGGTTTGTATCCATTGGCTACATCCCAGTCCTCGGGTTCAGGGGAAAGTATGGAACAGTGTCCACGTGTGTGTGTGTGTGTGTATGTGTGTATTGTGAAACTGTGTTCCTGTGTTAGTTGCAGATCTTAGAACTACTTACTGGAGCAATCATATTAGAAAAGGGCATCTGGAAAAAAATACTTTAGAAGAATAAGCAATAGTAATGATAAGAAATTTGTACTAAGTATAACCATTGAAACTTAATTATTGTATGTTTGAAAATTAATGTTTGTTGATGTTTTTTTCCCCCAGTTCTAGAGAGCTGGTTGGATTATACTGGAGAACTGGAACCACCTGAACCACTAGCTAGACTTCCCCAGCTGAAACATTGTATAAAACAACTACTCACAGACTTGGGCAAAGTACAACAGATAGCACTTTGCTGTTCAACATGATATTGGTGATTTCTGCAAGATGGCTGAAGAATATCACATGGCAAGCACTCTTCTGTTTAAGTGGAATAACATGCTTGTTGCATGTGATGCAGAACTGACTTCAGGGAATTGTTTAGGGAAAAGGGTTACTCTTCAGAAAAGTAATGAGACATAGCCCTTATCTTTTGTTCATTTGGCTTTTGCTAGGCATTTTTAACATTATGAAAAGGGATTTGTTCTTGTCTTCAGAGTCTAGGAGGGAGTTGGCAACAGACATTTCACTCCTTGTATCAAGTTGTTGAACTAACATTAATGTTCTTTACATACACTGACAATATAGTGCCACTGGAGAACAAAGTTCTAAGAGCCAAAAATGATTAGTTGACCAAGGCTGTAAATTACATTCTGCATAGTTAATTTAAGTGACTAGTGTGCCAGACACAGTCATATTTTATTTTCATGGTTTATACATAACCACAGTATTTAATCCATAGAAGATATTATTTTTGAGCCTAGCAAGTATGAATGTCTAATTTTATTGTATACTGTTACAAGAGGTTTGCAGATGATGACCCAAAACTTATCTGCTATTTTTAATAGGTGAAGTAGAAGGTCACAGCCTGGTTGCACTTCTTTTCCTAGTAAATGATCATTTTCATATTTATCATGTCATTGTAGCATGACTTTTATGGTACTGGGAAGCCCATTTATGTTGTACTTCTGTGCATTCTTGAATTTATAAATCTGTTCATGCTGTCCCTCCCATGATCTAATGCTAATGAGACACCCTCATGGCAGGGTACAGAAGAGTCAGAGATTAAAGATGTACTACAGATTGAGATTTAGCCATGGTCTGTAATAGATACTGTGTAGTTTTCTATCCTACTGTTAATGATTGCCATTCCGGTTATAGTTTGAAATGTAGTCTTTTTCAATATTATAAACTTCCTCATTGTAGAGAATTGTAAATGTGTGGTTTTGGGAATCAGTTTATTTTATATTTGTGTAAATGAAACCTCAAGATCTATGCATGAGGTGCTGTTCCAAAAAATAATGGGACGTTATATTAAACAGTATGTTTTCAAAATCCCTTTTTGTACTTCTATTTTTAGTTTCTTTGTTTTATTTGTGAGATCAAAGTAAAAATGCTGCTTGAGTTGAAACTAGGTTATTCAGTACCTTTTGGAAACATTGGTGTATTGTAAGTATTTGGTATGTTTAAAAAAATGCTTGCAGATCATATTTCCATTTTATTTTTCATTAAACAACATCTGGGACAAAAATTTACTTTGAGGGGGACAAGAATGGACTATTTTTGCATTGAAGGTGTTCTGAATGTTGGATTTTTATTACCTTGATATTCTGTTTTTTGACACCACCAAAGTTTGAAATTAAAGCACATTTGTGAGTTGAAGATCTGTTAAGTGTACAAATTGATAATTATGGATACAAATCTGTAATGTTTATATGCTGCAAAATTATGTAAATTTCAGTTAGCCAATGTTTGTCATACAAGTAACAATGATTATAATTAACATTTTGACCAGCTAATATTTCGGAAAGAATTACTACACTATTCCAGGTGGAAACAAAGGCTTTTTGTGCCAAGACTAACTTCAGGGAATAATTTGTCTCCAGTTTATTGGCACTTACTGGTTTTGAGTGTAACATCTGTACAGCAGATAAACTTATTTTGCTGTAATAATTTGGAATAAAGCTTATGCGATGGTTAAATGACACGTAATTGTTTCAAAGTCACATAGTTTTTATATTGTCTGAGTTTTTACAGTGGTTTTTATTTTCCAGGGATACAATATTTAGATACCATCTTTCTGTTCTGTGACTGTAAACAAATGCAAGACTAAAGCTTGCAGTGCTCTTCTGATATTTGATTAGCTTGTTCCTGTTTCTTTATCCATGTAAATCAGGAGCGGTTCCCTCTGCTGGTTCTGAGACCAGTATTATACCCCTGAAACTTTCCAAAGGTTGCATTGACTACACCAAACCAGCCATTGGTATTTTTTAAATATTAAACTGGGGGATGCATGTGTGCAACAAATTTAAAAGGCTGTTGTTTCAGGCCACTGGCCTTTTTTTTTTTTTTTAATTTGAGGGCCACAACAATGGGGAGCATTCTTAACACTAGGAAAGGTGAATTCTATAAGCTAGCTGTTGGCTTTCCTGTACATCACAGCAGGGGTTAAAACTACTAGCTGTGCAAAGGAGAACTCCTCTTTCATCAGTGATAGAATAAAATCTAATTGTACAAATTAGGTTGTTTGTATTCCTGCCAGTTCTTAGAAGTAACTACAGTCAGCCGTCCACATTTGTGGATTTGATTATTTGTGAGTTTCTCTAACCCTTCTCTCCCACCTCGAGCACTTCTTTTCCAGGGACCTTCATTTCGACAGCTCTGATCAGGCCATGCAGCACTTTTAAAACCTGCCTCTGGTCCTCCTCTTCCATCAGCCACTACCTGGCCAGCTAAGGATGACTTGCAGCCTGATTTCTCAGCACTACAAACCCTATCCCAATGCAAAGGGCAAAAGAAAGGAAGTATAAGGCCACTATGCTGACCCACCACCTTTCACTCTGCTTTCCCTGACCTGCTTTTGACCTTGGGTGCCTGCTTTTCCCATCATGCCTTGCCTCCCTTCCCATAGATGCATGTACACACATTTTGATATTTGTGTTTTTCCACTTTTGTGGGGGTCTTATGGCCCTAATCCTGGCAAATGTGGAGGGCCGACTGTAGTTACAAATAAATCATTTGTAATTACCTTTTTCAATGATGAATGTATATGTTACATTATAATTGCAGCTTGAAAAATGATAATTTCACTCCTTTGTGATGTAACAGTAGAGACATAGCCTCACTAAATGGCGAAAGAGGAAAATGGCATGATTCAGATGCTGAACCACCAGCTTTGTTTGTGTTGAAGTGACAGGGTGGACTAGAAGATCCTGTGTTTTGTCCAATAGACCAACAACTCATAAAGTTCATTTTTAAATGCAACTTATTTGATGAAATGGGAAATCAGATATTTTTTAGAAATTGCGGAGATAACAATGACTAACTGCTGACAGAGTAGAAGATAACTTGGAAGTATAACTGCTTTTTCATTTAAAAATAAGGCTGGCATCTTGTTCAGTAGTTATAAGATTATTAGCTGGGTCTGTGATCTTTAACTGCTAAGGATTCATATTTATTGTCATTAACGTGATCCAAAAAACTGTCTTTTCAGCCTGGCAGTGCCCCAGTTGAAGGGTTTCTGAAGCACTGGAAAATCACTCAAACACTTTCCTGGTTGTGGGGCACAATTGAGACTAGCAGTTGTGACAGTACCCCAGGAGATCTCTTCAGCTGCCTGTTCTCAATGCACCCTGCTACCAGAAGAGTACCACAGATGTCATTTCCCAGTGTCTTGGTATGCAGTACAGTATGACCCGCTTATCCACGGATTCATTATCTGCTGATTCAGTTATCCGCAGTTGACTCCCTGCCGCCACCATTGCTGTGGCGGTGTGCAGGAGAGAAGCAAGGAGCACGGGATTGTGCCCCTTGCCACCTCTTGCCCTGGCCCAATCGCCCTAGCGGTGGGCAGGAAAGAAGGATCACACTCCTCATCCCCTCCTGCCCCTCACCCTAGGCCTGATTGCAGCGGCAGCAGGCAGGAAAGGAGCAAGGAGCGTGATCCCACCTCCTCGCCACCTTGATCGTTGGGGGACAGGGTGTTCGCTGCTATCCGCAGATTTCAGTATCCGCTGGGGGGCCTGGAACCGTGGCTGAAAAGATAGGTTTTTGGAGGGTAGAATCATCAGACTTAACTGACAACAACTCCCATCATCATAATTGTAGCTGATTGTGCAGGAACTTGGTCAGTGCTTTCCAGAAATAGTATCTGACTGCCCATGTCAATTGAAGCAGTTGTATTTCCTTTCTCCTACTCTCCCATTTGTCTTCTAAAGGAAGCAGATGTAGTTGTTGACAAAAAGACATATGCAGAATTGAGCTACCAGGCATGTGTTAGAGTCACAGTATGTGACTATTCAGGGGCTTTTACTTAAAAGCTTGTATTGGAGTTACAGATGTTTAACTTGCAGTTCCATATTCATAACTCTTTCATATTCACAATCCTTTCATATCCCTTTGTTGGGAGGACTTTCACAATCCCTATGTATCCCCCCCAACCTATAGTTAGCAGGCAGCAGCTGCTGCAAGCAGCAGGTGTCTATTCCCCTGTTGCTCAGGAAGCAACTGTCTGTTTCCACTCAGCCCTCATGAGAGTGATCTCTGGCATGAGAGGGAATTGCAACAGGCACCCTGTTTCTTCCTGTCACAATGGAGATTGCTCATGGGAGCAATCCAGCTGCTTCCCAAACAACAGGAAAGCAGACCTTCCTTGATCGCAGCAGCTGTTGCCCAGTAAGTGGGAATTGGTGGGTCAAGCTAGAATTCACTGTATAGCACCAGAACTATAGTGCTTAACACATACACATATATTAAAACTGCAGTATTCTGGCTAATGTTCTTTTGAACTTCTTTCTGTTTTCTGGCATGAGAATTTAGTGAAAGGTTGTAGGTAGCAATCAGGATTGTTAAAAATGGGCTAATAATTTCTACTTCTGTGAGTATTACCCATAGTTTTACACTAGTAGGCACTGTTGGATGCACTTGAGTTGTGTCTGTGTATTTTTTAAAATCACAATGGCAGGCTTTGATTTCATTCCCTAGGGATAAAGGAATTCCATGCAGGTCAGGGAGCAAGCTTGAAAAACAGCAGGTCTCCATTGGAAGCTTACTGGTTTCCAATACTAGTCAGAGAGGAAGGACTTCCTCCATAGCAACCACAGAATCCAAGCAGACTGATAGAGAAGTAATCTAAATACATCTATGGTTCTTTTTGAGGTATTTAAACAACATTCATCCTTCATCTGTAGAAGACAGAAAAATACAAAATCATTAGTGATTGGTTGCATCAGTAGACCGAGGTGTTAAGAAAGTGGGTTTCATTGCACTAGCATCCAATTCTTGCTCTAAACTCCAATTCTTGTTTTGTCTTCGTTAACTAGTGATACAAGAGCTTTTCCATTGTTGCTCAGCAGAAATGTAAAAGAAGAAGATTCATTGTAAATTTCTCCGGTCTTGTTCACAGCTATATGATACAAAATTCTGTAGGAGTACTAGACATAAATACATGCACATAAATATACACAAAGTCTAACTGAATGGAATCCACAGAGCAGTAGCCCAAAAAAGGAGGTGAACATTGCGTTGCTTCTTGGAGTAAGTTCATACTGCAGTCAAGGGGGTGAGTCTTAAATTATGTTCAAGTTCTAGAAATGAATAGCAAGAATCCCCTTAAGTGTTTCTGGATCTCTTCTTGTCAAGTGTGTCATCAAAGGGTAGGTCTTCAGTCATTAATAGATAAGATGTTACAGCTTCACGCAGACCCAAACTGATAGGAGAGTCTTCTGGCAGCGGTCCTTCTGCCAACAGGTCTGAGCTAAACAAAAAGTATATCTGTGTAAAACATGCTGTAAAGTAGAAGAATGAGCATCTTCTAGAATAATTAGACTGTTGTAACTGATGCATAGTTCCCAGACAAAAGTCACTGCACATCTCTATTATTACTTGTAGAACTTGGTTCTCCATTGTTATTTGACAAACAATGTTTAATGCTTATCCTGTAGCAGAAGTATTAGCCTTGTACAAGGAATATAGGTTTATGTATTGATCCAGGATTGTAGCAACTATCCTCATCTTTTCAGATTCTTTAGAGGGGGACATAACGTACGAAGTACATGCCCACAAAGTGGGCCCACAAAAAGTGGCCATAATGTATACAGTTCAGTAAACCAAATAAAATCACACTTGGGACACTCTCCAGGAACATTTTGTACACTGGTTTATTGCAACATTGTAACTGATTTGGCAGTTGTTCAGTATAACACCAGATTCACACCCTTTGTAGACTAAAAGTATCCTGATCGTGCTCAAATTTTGAGATGCAGAATGGCCTGAGTGCATACTTGTGTAGCTCACTGAGCATACGTAACAGCGATTCATGTATTTCATTTGTTCAATGCTTCCCTGAACAGATCATAATGAAAATTTGAGCTATGCCACTTCACTACTCATGTTCTAGAATGAGAAATGGTGGAATACAAGAGGGAAAAAATACCTGTTGATTTCCTGCCAGTTGAGAGCTGGCTTGCTCACTACCACTGGTTTGGAAAGGTTATGGAGGAAGTCTGAAGTAGATCCTTGAATGAAGCATGGCTCCTTCAAGCAACAGCATAAGCCATCTCCAGTTTCTACATAACAGGAGGCAAAGAGTCAAACTAAAGCAGGATTTTTCCAAATCTTTTCAGAATCTATTATAATAGGAAAAATTACACAAAGTTGATCTGGCACAAGTGTGCCTTAAAATTTTTGGTGAGTACTTTTCTATAGGTGCCAGTTACCAACTCTCATGATCAATGAACAGGATTTTGGCCAATACACCTCAATGAATCTTGTTAAGTCCCTCAGAGACAAAGTAAACAGACTACAATTGGTAATACAGTCAGCCCTCCATGTTTGCTAGAGTTAGGGGCACAGGACCCCTACAAAAATGGAAAAACCCCAAATACCAAAGAGTGTGTGTGTATGTCTGTGGGAAGGGTGCCAAGGCATGGTGGGCACCCTGGGTGCAAACCAGGTCAGGGAAAGGGGAGGGTTGAGTTGGCATAATAGCCCTATACTTCCTCTGTCACCATCTCCTTCCTTGGCTATGGGAGGGTATCGGGAAAGGGCTTGTGGTGCTGAGAAACGGGGCTGTGAGCCATCCGTAGCTGGCCAGGCAGCAGCTGGTGGAGGGTGGGAGGGCCAGAGGTGTTGGGTGTCCTAATCAGAGTACAAGAGAGTAGGTTCCCCTGGAAAAAGAAGCAAGGATTGGAAAAACAAGTAATCAAATCCATGGAAGTTAAATCCGCAAATGGGGAGGGCAGATTGTAATGACAGCTTGTAACCTCAGAAACAGTGTGACCAGTGTAGGTTTAAGCCCCACAAGCTGTATGAAGATCAAAAATATGAAATTGGTTGAGTAGCCAGTTGTCAGTTCTGGTGGCCAGGAAGACCCAGCTTTCTCCTTTCCTACTGCATAAAAGCAAAGACGGTCCTTATTCTATTTGCTACCTAGAAAGGCTTACAGCGGGGCCCAATTGCAAGTCTGAGAACTCCCCTCAAACCTGTTACATTTCCCAGCACTTTCTCTCTGCACCACTGAGGGCTTTCCAACTCTATGTTTCTTTGATTCTATTGTTCTATATTGCAGCCTTTCTCTGCTAGCCACCAAGGTTAGAAATATTGGTTGTCACCTATGCATATTCATTAAGTCTTTGGTTGACATCCTTTTCAAGAATTACATTGCCCTTAAGTCTCACTCTTGTCATCACAAGAGAGTTTTATGGTCATTGCACAAGTCAGAATTTTGATTGATTGGATCCCTGATGACTGATTGATTGATTGGCTTTATAACCCACCTTGGGTTCCATCCTTTTGACCAGACAAGAAACAGACCCCCCCCCCCAATCTACCTTTAAAACCATGCAGCCGTCATCCTCTCCCAAGCACAGCCATTTCTGTGCTGCTGGAGTGTGAGAAGATGAGCAATTTTGGGGGTGCTGAAATCGGGGGACAGAGCTACAGAGATGTAGGCACATCTCCTGATGCAGGATCTTGACCCATGTATATAAATACACATCTCTGTTTTACTGGTAGGGGTTAGTAGCAATTGTTTATTTTTGGGGCAGAAAGGAAAGATACTAATTTTGGGGAAAACCTGTTGGTTTGACAGAAACCATTCTTCACAGGAGGAGAACACAGGGTAAAATCCCTGCAACACATAGGCCCTCTGGTTCATTTTCTACTGTAAAATGATAGCCAAGATCCTGCCAGAAAAGTTCCAGGGCTCACTTGCCTACTAAGTCACTGGGCTTTCGGTCAACCTTCACCACTCAGGGGCCCTCCAGATGTATTGTACTATAGCTCCTACCACTTCCATCCAGCATGTTCAGGGATCATGCTGGTTAGGGGGGATGGGAATTGCAGTCTTTCATATCTAATGATTCCCAGTTTTATGGTTACTCAACCTTTCACACATGACAATATATATATTTTACTTTTGGGGGGAGGTACAAGTAATGACAAAAGTTATTTTGTCATATCCTTTCATTCATCCAGAATGAGAGAAAATAAATTTACCAGAATAATAATCTACCAGCTCCTGCAGGCTTGAGAAGGTGAGGCTGGGTGAGATGTAAAGCCAGTTGTTCTCCAGGCGATTAATGCGATAGTGTTTCACACAATCCCAGGAAGCACGATTTGTGTGTCTGATGGACAAGGAGTAGCAACCTGCTTGCAACAGAGAACAGAATTCAGGACCATACTCAGACATGAAAAGGCACATACCTATTCCATAGTGCATGCAGGGGCCTCCCAAGCCTATCTATGGGATTGCCTGATTCATTACGTAGTCTTGAAGGAGTGAGACCTCATGCTCTGTTGCTCATAGCTGAGCTGTCATCCTCAAAATCTTGTGTGGATTGCCTTTATTTCTCACACGAAGAAGGGGAAAATTTTCAAAGCTAAAGTTAAAATTACAGCCAGTTCTAGGCATGGTGAGTTGTCATACAGCACACAAAATGATAACAATATAAAATGACCTACCTACCTTCCCCCAAGTTTCCCTAGCTAGTTTGGCAAGAGAAGAACCCCACCAGAAAAGGAAAAGTTGTAGTAACATACAGAGAAAGGAGAACATCTTAGCTCTATCATGCAAAGGTATGATTTTTACAGAGTAAATTGGGTTGGTGGGATAGCTGTGTCGTAAGAGGAGAGATCTAGTACCATGTTTCTCTTCTCTTCTTAGTCTTTGTTAGACCTGCAGATAATCTAATTCTAGAGCAGAATTGGAAAAGCATCGGTTTTCTACAGCTTCTATGGATGATAATGAAGATGATGAAGAAGAAGGAGGAGGAGAAGGGGGAGGAGTGGGAGGACATATTCTACATCACCTACTTAGTAAAAGTATTATTAAGTAACATTTCTTGACCCAAACTCCAAAGCCTACTTTATCAGTTGGCAGACACATCAAGAGACAGAGGTCTGTTTACTGGGTGTAGGAGAATGATGCTTCCACGATCCCCTCTCACCAGCAAGTGAAGCTTCAACAATCAGAAACAAGAACCCTGTTGCAATTCCTTATTGTGGCCTCACTTGCTGGCAAGAGAGAGTTGGAAACATCCTCCTTCTGTGCCCTTACTGCCAGCTGAACAGACCTCCAGCTCTTAGTGCAGCTGCTGCTTAGTAAAGTAAGTTTGGAGCAGCATTTATGATTGTGACAATAGTGCCGCAGTTGTGACTACATACCATTACTGAATACAGAGTGGTTAGCAAATCTATAATTGCAATATGGAATGTCAGGTATTATTTCTTGCCTTTTTCCTAGTTTGGGACTCAATGCAGTGTGCAATATTTAAAGCCAACATAGTTAAACATTTGCAACACATAAAAGTTGAAAAGCAATTAAGCCGTTGGCTGGGCTTGAGTCAAAAACTTCGGTGTGACCCTAAGTTCTCCACTCCTGCTGTACATCCAACCTCTCTCTCCAAAAAACTAGGAGCAACATAGGCCATTCCACCAAAGTACACCAACCCCTTTCTGCATAACAGCCTACTGATCTGACCAAAAGTCTTTCCCAAGTTTAAACTAAGTAAATAAAATAAAACAACTCCTCACTCCTATGCGGCTAGTCGACTTCCTTCCCTGTAATTCAAAGGGCTGCCATACCTTTCCTCATTTGGCTCTCTCTTACCAAGAAAGAACCTTCTCGATTGTGAGGCAGCAGCAACAACTCCTCAGCTTTTGCACGGCTAATGCCCTCATAAAGCCACCTGGAAAAGTAAGAGGGCTGCATTGTTACTGTCCTTAAAATCTGTCCCATACAAGTCACAGGAGAGATAGAAGACTGGCTCCTGAAAAGTGTTGGGAAGGGGGTAATGTGTATTCTTTCTCACAGGTTTACATCGGGGTTTGGGTGCAGACACACAGGAGCCTTATTGCTGCATAAAACACCCCTAATTCATCTATATTGATGTTCTATAAAACAACAACTCCTACCTGTGAGAAATTTTAGCCACATGGTTGCTGGGAATATAGCAGTCTTTGCCAGTCAACACTGATTCCACTTTCCACCATTCACCCTCTCTGCAGAAACAAAGCAATAATATGAAGAGATGAATTCAAGCAAAAAATATTTTGAGGGCAGGCCTCAGATAGTCCAGAACATCTCCATGGGAGCTTCTTTCAGGATGGCTGTGAAGGTGGCCTAGCAAGAGTTCTAGTCCTCCACCTTCTCTGTTAGCCAAGGTTGCCTCTACTATTGGGAAGTCTGAAGCAACTCCCTTGAGGCATAAGGGTCATCATGGCACAGGATTCTGGCATTCCCCTTCTGGTAGATGTACCTCACAATGTGTTCTCTGGCTTCTTGGCCTGCACACCTACTACCCTCAAATACCTCAGAGAACACAGATGTTAGGTTGTTGTATGGGGGTTTACCTCTCTCAGAAAAATGTCTTGATGCAGCCTTGCAAGTACTCACTCAGATAACAACTTCAGCTGCTCTCCCATCCTTAGAATTGGCTCCACATGTCCAGAAGGGAAATTGCACACTGCAACTGCTACAGAAATACTTGCATCTATAAGAGAAAAGAAAAAGTGTATGTGGGACTTCATGCCTCCTTATATCTGTAATTTTCTTGCTTCGCTCGAAGAGGAACTGAAAACTTCAGCTAGTCCAGAATGCAAAAGTGAGGATTTTGGCAAGAATTTGCTAGGTAGTTGGCATCCTGTTATTTCATCTTTGGTTGTTGCAAAGGGAAGAATTCACTATTCTCAACTTTTCAAACTTCACCTTCCTTCTGCAGCTTTCCCCCTGTTTCAAAGCTACACAGTGGCCAGAAAAGAGCAAGGGGTGGAGCAGATATGTGGCCAAGGAATTCATCTTCTGGAACCTCCTGAGGTACTTCAGAGCTGCTGGAGGATGATGTCATCATTGTGTGGCCAGCTATAGGGTCCTAAGTAGCTGCCCCCCACTCTTCATTAGCTACCAACCAGCTGTGGTTGGCTGCCCTGCAGGAGGGAGATGAGTTCTGCAGGAGCAGATGGGGAAACAATATGTAGTTCCAGTTGAACAGAACTTTACACCCTTCTACCATTGTAGGATCTCAGTCAGGTAGCTCCTACGAAAATGACACAACTTTATTACAACAGCTCCATAAGCTTCCATTTTGTTTCCTGATATAGGGTTGGTTACTGTGTTACTTTTAAATCCTAAACGGCTTAGACTTCAGGTGCTAAAGAACTACCTCCTCCATGCAAACCTATTTGACTCTTGAGGTCTATAGGGAAGGCTTTTTTCTTATCTTTTCAATGAGCCAGGCACAGCTAGTTGGGAGCAGAAAGAGGGTGGTAAACTGGCCATAAAACTGTCTTCAAGTTAGTCTGCCTCCATTTATGCCCATTCTGTTGCCTCAATGCTGAGTTAAAGCATTTTCTTCTGTTTTGGCAGACAGCTTGTCAAGTCTATAAATTTTAAAACAGATCTCTTGTTTATTTTGTCTCCTTTATGCTCTGCAAATCTGTTTCTTCTTCATAATTTAATGCTGTAATGATTAAATTTACAGTTTTAACTATGATTTTAATGTAAAGGTTATCAATTGTAATTTATATTTCTTTTACAATTGAAAAGTGGACTAAACATGCTTCAAATAAATAATTTAGAAAAGGAGGAGGAGGAGGAGGAAGGAAGTTGGGGGGGAGGGTTTAGCCTCATATGCTTGCTCTTTCTCTCTCTCTCTCTCTCTCTCTCTCTCTCTCACATACACACACACACACACACACACACACACTACTGAGCCCTCAATATATCAGCCGTGGATGGGTATAGTTCTAGGGTTGAGATGTAAATGGACTGACAAGTGTGCCAAGATTCCTAATATTAGTTCCATGGACTAAAACTGTTAGTGAGAACATTCTCACTTTGAACCTCAAACTCACTATCCAAGTAAACCATCTATGAACCCCTTGATTCTGTGAGCTGATAGTTCTTAATATGTGTGCCCTAATAGGATCAACATAGCACCGCATATTCCAAAAATGAGCCCAGTTTTCCATGAATTCAGCTGTATTTGTTATTTTCTCCAAAAAGATAAGAATAGCAGCTGCTGTACGAGGAGGCCTGACTTAAGCATCACAAGAGTACTGGAGTGTCAGAGACAACTGGTGGTTCCTATCAAACATAAGGCTAGACGCTTGAGCCTAGATCATGATCATGCTAGCAGGCATGCTAGGGTGAATTACACTAAGACCTGGCTGGGAAAGTCTTTTCATTGGAAGGGTATGTACAATGACATTGAGGAATACATTTGATCTGGCGAAATCTGCCAGAGGATAGGAAAACTCTAAGATCAAGCCAAAGTTCCTCTCCAACCACTTCTTATCATAGAGGTTCCATTCTAGTTAGTGACAATAGACATCATAGTGTCTTTCCCTCTAAAGACTGCCAAGAGGAAGCAGTATGGACTCACATCTATGGATTTTGCTATCACATGGTCTGAAGCTCTGACTGACATCTTTGCAAAGTGGGGTGGGGGCTGGAAATTCTGACTGATTCTGGGAGTGATTTAAAGTCCAATGTTGCAAGAAACTTGCTAGAAACACACAAGTGCACCATCTGGTGTCAATCTCCTACTGTCACCAAATTAATAGGATGGTGGAGATATTCAGTGAGATGTTTTGGACAACGATACACAGATTTGTGAATTAACCCTTTAAAATTGGGACTTGGTTTTGCAATAGCTTTTGTTTGCCTATACAGTTGTACTACACCCCAGTTTGGGTTGCTTACCCTTTGAATTGGAAGGTGCTAGAGAGTCATTGCACTTTGTACAGAGGCAGTGGGAAGAGCTATTCCAGAGACTAATGTATCCAATTCTGTGACAAACCTACAGAATACTCTCAGGGAGTTTGGGCAGCTGCTCATGAGGATCTCCAAGAGGCACAGCAGGAACAAAATCCTGGTATGACAATTTTGCAGGGACTGTTGCTTTGAGAAAGGGGGTTAGGTGATGGTTCTGAAGGTGAGACAGCATAAGAAGATGGCAGCACCTTGAGACAGAACTGGCACTGTTGTTGAGCATATTGGGATTGTGAACTACCTCATAAAGGTTCCAGAGGCTGATACTAAGCCTGAGGTCCACTATTTGAATTCATTAAGCCCTTCCATAACAGAACCAGCCATCTTCTTATGCCTTCTATTGTAGAAGTAGAAGGAGACGAGCGTGCAGAATGAGTTTTACATGTTTGAACAGATGGTGGTAGCCTGGAAACCCCCTTCTGAGGCTCAACCCTGAGCAATGCAAATAGTTTCCACAACTGGCAGCTAACTTCACCTCTGTGTTTTCACCTATTCCAGGACTTTCATCAGACTTCCCACACTTTGCGTGAGCAGATGGTACAGGCCAGCAGAACAATCTTGATATATGTTTTCCATGAGGAAACAGGCAACAGAGAAGGAAGTAAAGATGCTAGAGATGGGAATTACTTTCCTGCAGTGCATGGGTTCTTCTGTGGGTTTTGTGCCCAAAAAAAGAATAGAAGTCTCTTTTCTGCTTGGACTACTACGAGTTAATTTCCATTATATGCCTCAAAATTATTCTATGCCTCATGTTAATGAATTGTTGGAGAAAAAGGGCACATCAAGTATCTTTCTATCTTGGACCTCATGAGGCCTACTGGTGAATCAGTCTGCTGGAAGAGTCCATCCTCTGGAAGCAACCTCCCAGGGGGTTGGTGGGCTCCTTACTGAGGGACTGTGGAGACTTTACTGTGACCTAGTTAAATTACATTGCAATATTCTTGGACTCTCCTGGGAAGAACATCTTTTCAAAACCACCTTCCTCTACATCAGAGATGCAGGACTAACAGACAAGGCTAAATAGTGTCAATTTGCACTTGAGCAAATTACTTAGACCACAAGATTACCTTGATGCAAGCTAAAGTAGAAGCTCTATACAATTGGTGTATTCCCACGTCCAGAAAGCAGATCCGGTCTTACTTTTGCCTGGCTGGATACTACAGGAGATTCATACTCAACTATAGCCAAATAGTTGCACCTCTAATTGATATGACTGACTTGAAGAAACCCAAGGCAGTAAAGAAGACTGTGGAGTGCCAAGAGGCATTGCAGGAACTAAAAAGGACTCTTTTGTCTGACCCACTGTTGATGGCACCTGATTTTGCCAAGGCTTTCATCATCACTGTGTTATAGACTGGGCTGATTTGGTTGCCAACTTTTAGGCATGGAGATATACCAATAGAGTATAGAATATAAATTATAGAATACAACATAAAAGGCAGAAAGTTTTGTATCTTAGAATGCATGTGTGTGTTATTGACAGCCCAGACAGCCTAATTGTGAGCAGCTTGCTCACCTGCAAACAAGATAAGAGAACATCCACCAGACATGGCTGAGAATAAACCCAGAGCAGGCATTGTGATGGCTGATGCAATCAGGATGGATAACAGCCAAAAGTCTGTATCTAAGTATGCATGGTTTGTTTACATTGTCTCCAACAATCTGATTGAAGAAGAGCCTTGTTGACACAAATGGGGTGCAGTAGAGGTCTGCCATCTCATTAGACTAGATAGAACAGCGGATAGGCTATGTGGATGCAAGGGAGAAGATAAAAGAAGACAAGAGGAGAGAGCAATCTTACTGCTCTAGAGTTTGCAATGAATTAAGAAAAGGCTTCAAGCTATGCTGTAAGAGAATTAATTAGACTATGCTAGATAGATATAGTTCCAATTATAGTGAAACAGGTAAGTGGTTAAGATATATAGTTTAAGATCAAAGTATAACAGATGACTTGCCACACGCAGTTCTGTAATGAATGTCTTATATGCAGTACAACATAATGGAATGGAATGTAAACAATGTGCCCAGATGTTGACATGTCTGTATTTCTCCCTATGGAGAGTGTATATGGTTGGTCTATACTAATACTAGAACCTGCTCATGTTCTCATAACATATCCTGAGATTCCAAAACCTAGGAATGCTTGAGTAGACTGTCAACAGACTCTGCCTGTTTGCTTTTCACCACCATCACTCATTGGACTCCTAAGTGGCCGGAAGGTGATAACAGTACCATAACAGAATCCAGATTCGCTGAAAAATGGCAAGGATTCTCAGTCCTTCAGTCTAAAGAGAAAGGAGTGGCGAACCACACCTGTTTCATACAGATGCTTCTGACAAAGGGATTAGAGCATTCCTGATGCAAGGGGCTCAAGATGTCATCTTACACTCCATTATTTACCTCAGCAAGAAGTTTTCTGTAAGAGAGTCCATTTCAAAGAAAGTCACTTCAGTCTCCATATCAACCATGCAGTGCTCTTCTCATTCTGTATGGTTCAGGGGGCCAACAAGAACCTGTTGCAGTGGAATTCATCATTCCAGTGCTTGGACTTTGACATCCAACTTGCATCTGGAACTTCTAGTTGTGTTGCAGAAGCACTTTCTCACAGAGGAGTTATGGGGTTTAAGAGACAGTGTTTCCTTTTTTGCTAACTGATAATCTAATTAACCTATAGTGATTTTAAAAAAATCTATTCTCTCCTAGATCTCAGGAATGTTATTAATGTATAGTAAGTATGTTACTTATAACAAAAGGGGGAAAAAAGAGGGAAAAAAAAAGAATGAAATCCCAGTCAATGTGGCTCTGTCTTGCCAGTTCACTTTCAGAATGTCTGAGATTGCATACATCTGTGCATGTGTGTGTGTGTGATGTTGTTATTTGTGCATTATCTAACAGCTATGAACCTTGCAAGCTACATTAAGTTAACAAGCTCTGCATTTGAAAATTATTTTTTAAATATAGAAAATATCTTTTTTTAAATATAGATAAACATTCAGGCGTTTGAAATACCAATATGAAATCAAGTTCTAGGCTTGCTACCTCCTTTGCTATTTTAGGAACTGGGCACAAGGTTGCCACTAACCCGTCTTCCAAGCCCCAAGACCATGTTTCATTGGAAGCATTGAATAAGCCCCACCTGGTGGTGTAACAAGACTGGGGTTGAGAGATTGATTGTTCTGTGTGTTTGGCTGTGGACTTGGCTCAGCTGCAATCTCCTTCCTCCGACTGGGCACGATTCCCATCACAGTCCACTATCAACCAGTGGGTTTAGGCAGTGGTGGTTTTCAGATACAGTGCTAAAAGAGAGACCTTCCAACAAAACACAGAACAAAAAAGATCATCAATATAAACTTCAAACTTGCTACTCACGTCTGAGCTTTCACTTTGTTTGCCAAGCTGTTTTTTCCAAGATGGAGAACTTTAAAAACATAGGCAAGCTCTTCCGAACAGGAATAAAACTTTCATCCGCATTTAGTTCCACCATGGAAGCCCATGAACAGAACATCACTACAACACCCAGAATTTGCAAAGATCACCTTTTGGATTATAACTCTTGATCTGATTATGCTAATTGCTGGATTCTGAGAGATGTTGTCCAAAAAAAGGGAGTGGAGAAGGGGGAAGAAAGAGAGAGGGAGAGAGATTGAGAGAGAGTTTTCAGTCTCTGAAAACACTCTTATGCTCATCAGCTGGTATACTGATGCACTCTGCCTCTTCTACCGCAGGTAATTTATTTATCATTTAAAACCATAACTAGTAGACATTTAGAGCTATATCCTCCCCAGACTTCTACATTCTCAGGCTAAATGTTATTCTTTATTCTAGTCCTGTTGGCCTTTGTTTGGCCACCTATTCAGCATTTTTTCCCCATTAACAATTCATTCACCTAAAACTGAACCACGTCCACTTCGAAGGTTCTGATAAGACTTTGCTGGCTTGTTTGTTTGGTAGGGGCCCAGAAAGCAAATTAATGCTAGGCAACAACTAAAGCAGAATGTAGCAAAACCTGAAAACAGTCATGGGAAAGTTCAGTGAACAATTTAATCAGGGAGTGATAAACACTGCTGAGGGGTGTCTGCTCTAGAGCATGGTTGAATAAAAGGAGAACTTGCATTGTTCATAAACAACACAAAATATACTCTGTTCCAAACATGCAGGACGTTTAGTTGACTGTCTTCTCATTCGCAAATTGTATTACCGCGACGAAGAATGTTTGAAGTAATTGTCGCTTCTGTGTATAGGAGGACTAGTGAGTTCTGTTCAGTTCTGGTATTTTTAATTAACTGATTTCACATTCTTCAATTCTAAGTATTGATCTTACATACCTGGCTCTGGTTGGTGGATTTTTGTGCTCCAGGAAAAAAAAATTGATCTTGCAAACTTGGAGTCTTTTTTGCTCTACTCTGCTCTATTTTTGTGCATCTCCTATTCAATTGAAATTGCATAATTTTGCCTTAACTAGACTCTACACTTGGGAAACTAATCTGAGTAACATAGCTGAGAAAGATGGCAGTTAAGATAGCTTCTATTTAAAATTCTGTTACAGTGTGCACTGACTAATATATTATTTCAGAGGCTTGTTAAACAAATCACCCATAACTGGACCACATGAACTCAACAGACAGAGGATCATATTAATAAAACAGACAGTTTTGCTCAAACATTTATCTGTACTTTATCTAATAGAATGGACAGGGAAAATAATAAGTTCTGATGGCTAATAACAAAGGGGCACATAGGTTATTTTCTGTGCCATCAGGTTGGCTTTGATTTATGACAACCCTAAGAATGGGAGATCTCCAAAGGACGTGGTTATTAAGAGTCCTGATCAGGGCAATGCCTTTCTTGAGTCTGCTTTTGTAACTGAAAAATACTTTCTTTAAAAAATATTTTTATTAAAAGGAAATTTCATTAAAAAAACAGAGTGGATATACACCATTGACAGATATATCCCACTCACCCTCCCCCACTTCCATGCTTATATTCTCCAGTTGAATCTAGTTAGTTAAATTTCTATTTACTGGTCTCCTATCTAGTTAGAATTAGTTTCCATTTACAAAAGAGAAGAACAGTTACCTTCCATTTATCAAAGAGAAAAACAGTTACATTTGTTTCTTTCTTTAGCTTCTTGTACATTTATATTTTTATCCAATCCAAAACTCCTTTCCATTCCCTTTCAAAGTTCTGAATAGCTTTGTTTTTCAAAGAGAATGCTAATTTTTCGATCTCTACCATATCGAGAACTTTTAATTTCCACTCTTCTAAGTCAATATCTTTCTTTTCTTTCCAATATTGTGAATATGTCAACCTTGCTGCTGTTACCAGATATAACAATATCTTTTGGTGACATCTTATCTCCTTATGTTGCCCTAACACATTTAACAAGTAAAATTCCGGTGTCAATTCAAAATTCACTTTGCAAATTCTTTGAATTTCATCATGTATCCCCTTCCAAAATTTCCTTGCCCTCTTGCAATTCCACCAGCTATGAAAAAAAGACCCAATCTTTTCATCACATTTCCAACACTTCGCATTCCCATTTTTGGTTATTTTTTGTAATCTTTCTGGGATCTGAAAAATACTTATTAAAGCTGTTTATATGGCTGTTTCCTGTTACTTAGCCAAGCAATCTCATGTTCATTCTTCTCTACTCTTATTTTTGTAGCTTCCACCACACTGCTCCTTATGTAAGGCACACCAGGGCTCTCCGTCTGCCTCAGCCACGTGCATTTTGTTCATTGCTAGTCTAAAATGAATTGTAACTAAAGAAGATACTGTGTGCTACTGTTTATGGAAGGGATTAAAAAAACACAAAGCAATTATCAAATGTTACTATTTATATCGACCAAAATCTTAGCAGCTACATATCAAATATAACACCTGTGTACATGTACAGAAAGAACTCACATATAAGGCTCTGAGGCCACAGTGTTATACAAAAAAAAAGAAGGTGATCAATGGACAATGTAGTACAAATTTTTAAAAAATTTAAATACGCTTCCTATGGGTAGTAGTGTCTTTAGTTCTGTGGGAGGAATGCTTCTAGTTTTTAAATGAATTGTAATGGCAGAAATACGAGCATTATGAGCACTTTTAGGAACCAGACTCAAGGAACATCTCCAGAATTCTACCCATGGGCTTTGTACTAAATACGCATGTTAAACTCCATACATTTACACTATTAGGCAGCAATTCTGGCTTTCCTGTTTAAAACAGATTCCATCTGCAGTACAAGCCACAGCTGACAAATTTGGCTTTTTGCACTACAATTCCCAGAATCACCAACCAGCACAACCACTAGTTCGGAATTTTTTAGCATAAGTGGGTATCACTCACCTGTCTGTCATGACAGCAAAGAAAACCAAATTTTCAGAAATCAAAATTAGGTATATCAGGAAGAAAGAAACTCTCTTGTAAAATAGAAGCCCTGGGAAATGACAGGTGAAGAGGCCCAGTACTGACTGCCTAATCTTTCATGGATTTAGATCTCACACACAAGGACGTAGCACAGCAAATCCAGGTCTTGTCTATGAAGGAAGGCTGTCCAAGAACGCACCTGAGCAGCTTCTCCACAAGCATTAACTCTTCTTCAGTTCTTTGAATGTCTTGCTGCTGAGACTTCCTATACAATATGCAAGTACAAATCTTAAAATGCAAAGAGTAGAATCCACGCAGTTCCTCTTGCCTGAAGTGCTCCTGAACCTAACTGCCTCAATGACTTGGTGTGAGTGTATGCACCTTTAATTGAGTGCATGTTGTTGAGAAGTGCTTAATTCCTGAGAACCCACAAACTGTTCAGTTTCCTTTGACGTAAGTGGAAAGGTGGTTGATGCGATAGGTTTCTTTTTCTACATAGAAAACAGATGTCTACAACAGCTTAGACTAGACATGCTGCTATGACAGTCATCTGCTTTCTCACAGCATAGAGTAGAGCCAGGTCATTGTATGAAGTTACAAGTTACCAAAAGGACCAATAATCAGCAACGCACAGTAGCCCTGTGTGTGTATGTGCCTTCAAGTTGCCTGTCAGTTCACGGCTACTTGTTGCCAAAAGGGTACTGACATTCCAGGGAGACTAGTGCAAGTAGTATGGATTTACAAAATTTGAATCCAGCTATATATTCCAGTAATGTAGAATGTGAAGTGGGCAGGGTATCCATCTGAAAAAACTAGAACACATGTAGGAAGTGTGCTTAATCTTTCCTTCCCAGGGTTCATTTTTCACTGGGTATCTGAGTCCAAGATAAGGCAAATGGGAAACTGGGTAGAATGGCAAGGATACGGTGGGCTCCCTATCTCTTCTGCACTCCTCACTTCCCTTACCCTTAAAACTGGGCTTACACTCACTGCTTCTTGTGCAAATGCATGGCTCTGACACCATCACATGTAGTTTGGTCTCTAAGCTATCTCCTGTGCCCACAGCCAGGAAGTGAATTAATGCAAACATTATTGTCACTAGAGGCCTCAGTACTGTTAGTTCTTTGCTTGCCACTCAGATCTTATCTTCCCAGCAGCTTAAAATAGCTCAGTATCATTATCAGCATCTCCAGCTGAACTGCACAGTATGCCTGTGTATGCACAATCGTAAACCTCAAAACCAAGCAAAACCCTCATAAACATAGAAGTGACAATGGGTGGAAAAAACACAGTAAAGCCAGAGGACAGTGACAGCAATCACTTTTCGCTCCTTTGTACTATCTACCCGGCTCAAGGAATGAAGACTTCTCAAACACCTGAGGCTAGATATACCTGCTAACATAATGCAGTTTTGTCCTCCTGCTTCCAAGTTGTTCTTTCAAGATGAGATGCAAGGATGATAAAAGTTTTGTTTCATCAGTCCCATGGAAAGTGACAGGGTGACTGATGTAGATTATGATTTTCCATGAGCACTGTTAGTGCATTTGGACTTTCTGGTAAACCACTTTGAATGGGAACATGACACTGGGAAGAAACAGTCACAACACCACAGCCTGATGGTAACTGCAGAGCAGTAGGAACTTGGAGCCTCTTTGAAGTCAGTGACAAATCTTTTCTTCTGTTGATGATTTAAAACTTGTTTGAAAATACTGAATATGCTCTGAGGGATCCAAGAAAAAAAGAAGTTCCTATAGATATCTGAAAGCACTTCCAGTCACTAGCAAAACTGGGAAAAATGAACCAGGTCATGCTGCTGGTATATATCTAAAATTTTGTAATGTCTACTGCCCTTTTCATGTTTTCAGTTTCAAGTCAACCCTAGATGGGTTATAAAGATACAAAAAAGCTAATGAACTCTGGGTGGCTTCTCTATCATTTATCTGTAACTACAGCAACATACCTTGATTTGTCCAGTGCACCTTTTCCAAGTTCGCACCTACAGCAATGTTTTAACTACAACCACCATCATCTTGAGCCAGCATGGCAGTTGGAGGATAATGTTTGCCAGACTGGTTGAACTGCCAGTCGGGAAGGGTCATTTATTGACACAGAGACTTTTGTATGGGTCTCTAAAACAAACAAGGCTTCTTGTTGATTAATGGTTTACTAGTATTTCTACTTAATTCCTATATCTGAATGTGTATTTTCTTTAAAAAAAGAAATCTCAAGTGACCCCACCTCCCTAGGGCTTGGATGGGATTTATTACCTGTGCTGTCCTTTGCTAAGAATGGTGAAGGTTCTTTACTTACCTTGTATCAGTAAAGTTCATCTGTAAGAAAGAGTCATCATAAAGAACTTAAGAAGAGCCACAGTGGAGAAGACAGAAAGATCTTCCTAGTCCAACATCCTGGGTGCCCCAATGGTTCTGGAAAAAAAACTACTTTGATGCAATAAATCAACAACTACTGTTGTCGTGTGCCTTCAAGTTGTTTCCAACCTTATCATGGGTTTTCTTGGCAAAATATGTTGACTGTTTGCCATTGCTGAGTGGTGATTTGAACCCTGGTCTCTAGAGTTGTAGTCCGACGCCCAGTTGGTGCATGCCAAAGTGAGGGCCCTCCAGCTTCTACCTGAAGACCTCCTGGTAACAGTAACAGGTTCCATTTTTCAAACTGATCTGTCAAGTAGTTTCCTTTAATTTTCTGTTCTTCTATACCCTGATGTCAGTACTAATTCCCTCCCCTTGCTTCAAGCACTTCCAAACATACCATTTCAGGTTCTTAACTTTGGTTAGCACAAATACATCATCAAGGTCCACAGACGCTTGGTCAACCTCACCCTTAGGTCTATCCACAATATCAGCCTCAATGGATGGAAGAATAAACTGACAATGTTATCTCTTATCTCTTGAAGGTACAACACTGTCTACAAAACAAGTACCTACAAAACTTTTTACCTTTCCTTCTGTTCATTGCCTTCTATTACACTGCAGAGATCCTCCAGATTAGGTAGGGGGGTTGAAAACTTTAGAAATGCAATGGCTTCCCCTTGGCCTCCAAAAACTACATATGGAATTGCATTTACTCACTCAACATTCTGTGTCTTTGATATGATCTGAGCAAGATATTGTAAAATGACAGCACATCTTGTGCAGATGTACCTACACAGTCAGCAGTGTAATGCAAGTCAAGAAAGCCAACATCAAGGGAGTGAATGGTACTCTATTCTGCTTTGATCAGACCTCATCTGGAATGCTGTGTCCAGTTCTGGGCATCTCATTTCAAGGATATTGAGAAGCTGGAACGTGTCCAGAGGAGGGCGACCAAAATGGTGGGGGGTCTGAAAGCCATGCCCAATGAGGAGAGGCTTAGGGAGCTGGGTATGTTTAGTCTGCAGAAGAGAAGATTAAGAGGGGACACGATAGTCATGTTCAAATATCTGAAAGGCTGTCATATTAAAGAGGGAACGGGCATGTTTTCCACTACTCCAGAAACTAGGACAAGGAACAACAGATTCAAGCTGCAGAAAAGAAATTCCACCTGAACCTCAGGAAGAACTTCCTGATGGCCAGAGCTGTCTGGCAGTAGAATATGCTGCCTCAGAGTGTGGTAGAGTCTCCTTCTTTGGAGGTTTTTAAACAGAGGCTGGATGTGTTGGGAGTGCTTTGATGTGTGTTCCTGTATAGCATGGGGCTGGACTTGATGGCCCCTATGGTCTCTTCCAACTCTATGATTCTACCTGTTGCCCAAAAGTTTTAGATTATAATATGCTATGCCTATACATTTCATGTCCATTTGCATTTTTCTATATATTTGCATCTCCCCTCATGGCTCTCAAAAACTTGTCACAGAAACAAGACATCATTTTTACTTATTTCCATACTTCAGATAGGAAGAGGATGCTTTCTATGCTGTCCATCTAAGTTGTCTTTAAGACAGAGTCATTCTTTTGTCTGGGAGCTCATTTATCATAACATGTGGCTGTTTTGCACTCTGAAAACTAATGTGCATTTTAAAGACTAGTCAAAGAAAAAATGCACACAGACACAAGAAGCACATTAACAATGAGATTTCATAACAGCTTTATTTAAATGGTATGAATTTCCCTTCGGGCAGAATCACCCAGTTCCATCTTGTTCCTGAAACAAAGCTGAACATGATTTTCTCCAGTAATCTTGGCCCCTTGAGTAACATTGAAAAGTAAACATTCCACCATGGCTCCATGTACCAGTCACATGCCTTCCTATCAAGTTATGCACTTTCCATATTCAGTGACTCAGATAAAATTCCCACCACCAAAAAAGTCCTCTTGAATTTAGATTAAGACTCTCCTAGCTCCCAGGACACAAATCCCCATTTCTACTAGAAACATTGGATCTTTCAGACTTTTTAGTTTACTGTCAGCCCAAGAAAAATATTTTAAAAACTAGGCTTGAAAGAGAACACATTTTTACAACATAAAGTACATCAAAGCATCCCCTTAGCCAGTATTTATATAATTCATGAGTCCCGTAGGATGCAAGCTGAACAAGACTTTCGCCCCCAGAAATGCTTCTGTTTGGGGAAAGGCTACAAAACTGGCCACCAACTATTCAGATGCCCCAAAGTTTCATCAATGATGAAATCTTACCTGACCAGATCATTAAAATATTGTCCCAAATAGCAAAGAGCATTTTTCATAATTAGATCATGAACATTTGAACAACTAAGCGATTTTTGTAAATTTCAGCATTCTTCCAGAAAGTGTGACTTGTTAGAGTCTTGATGATTTTCTGGAGGAAGGGGAGGCAGGGGGGGTGTAGCTTTAACAGCAACAGTGGTGGACATGGCAAATGTAAGTACCAGTTTTGAACCAAGAACATTTTGAAAATGGAACACACATATAGTCACAAAATTACTATTACAACAGAACACATCAATGTCAAGCTACTTTACCAACAACAAAATGAATATTTCCCCATTTTTTATCTATCCACACTCAAAATATGAAGCAGACTCAGATAGCAATTCTATAGACACTTACCTGGGAGTAAACCTAATTCAATTCAATGAAACTTATTTTTGAGTAGACATGCATAGATAGGATTGCACCACTGACCTCCTTACTACATGAATATGAGAATTTTATTACAGAATACTGTGTGGCTAGCTGGCTGAAGATTGAAATGTTGAAAGATGACTTCAATCATTCAAAACTCTGTGTTATTGTTTGATACAATATTAAGGTTAGATTCATGGCAACAACAATAAATGTAACTCTCTGCATGTAATCAATTACACACATTAAGTTAAAATCATTGTAGTAAGACATTCGTGTTCACTTTTCCTTGGTCTTAGGTTTGCTTCAATTTGGGAAAGTACTGCTTCACCCTAGATATTGTCCAGCTCCACCTCTAATGCCACTCATAACATAGCTTTAGCTATTGTGGAGTGTGTAAATCACTGATACTCTGTGGAACAATGCACCTTCCTCAGTGAGGGGTAAGCTTGTTAGAAAATTCACCCTTTTTTCTGATGCTCTCTTGCATCTATTGGACTACTACTTTCTTAATTTCTTGTCAATGTGGCCAATGTGACTGGTCTGTGCTGAATGCAAACAAGGGAGTTGGAATCCCAGACATCTGGAGGGCATTAGGTTGGGGAAGGTTCCTTTAATCTACTGTCCAGCTACCTTTTTGCGTGATAAATAAAACAGGATTTGTTTCCTTAGCTCAATTATGACAGACCTAAACTCTCTTGAAAGCTCAACTAACTATGCAATTTGCTCAGATCCATTCAAGTGTTTGGACAAGATCCACCCTGAAGCTTTACACCATTTTAGTTCTATTCTAACAATCTTCAGCAAAAGCACAACTAGAAAGCAATTTTAATTGCACAAGTCACAGGAATTGTATTTGAAATCTTAAAAAAGAGTGGCCCACTACTCTCACATGGTTTGACAGCACAAGAAGCCAGGGAAAAGGATGACGCCTTCATATACAATAATTCTCTCTGCTAGTAGCACCAATGGAATATTAGTAATTCATGGGGTTGCATACAGAGGTACATTTTTGCAGTGGTGAGCCCAGAGCAGAATTTGTGACACACAAACATATTCTCTTCTCCTCCACATAGGGGTGAGGAGAGTCTGCTTTTCTAATCTGAGGCAAAACAGGATCTCCATAATGGCCAGTGTGGTGTCATTCATGAAGGTACCTCCCTCAGCCTTAGGGTCAAGTCAGAACCCCCTGCCCCTTTCTGAAAGCTTTTTTGTTTGCTGTCTGTTTTGAAAAGTAATTAACAAAGGAAAAAAAATTTCAGAAATGCTGATGTTCCAAGCAGACAAACCTGAAGATGCAAGAAAACAATAATGGGAGGGATAAAAGCAAACTGGACACCCTGCCTGAAACCAGTGGAGCAGGGGGCATGGGGAGACCAGAGAGGCAACTTTTGATCCAGTGCATATATCTGTGTCAATACAAGAGCAAAGGCTGTTGGGTAGGGGGTGCAGAACTCAGCCTGCAGCAAAACAACGCCCCCACGCCTCTTTTCAAGAATGTCTCTATGCATCTTGTGTTTATGCAGCCTATACAAAGAGAACCAAAGCCAGAAAGACAGAGGGTGAAAAGGTGGCAGGTAAGAAGGGCAGGCACAATTTAGGAAGAGAAAGACCTGCTAATGCCACTCATTTGGGTGAACACTGGATTCTGGGTGGGTTCAGAAAGGGAGGAAGGGATTGTCTGGATGCACAAAGTTGCTTAGCAGGAAACTTCCATAGTCTGAGGGGTGCTGTGAGCATCCACTGTTTCAGGCATTCCATGTTTTGCCTTCCCAGGGTTGCTGCTCTGGGATCGCACCTGAGTGTTTTCTCCAGAACCTACGCTTGAAGATGACTGGGTCCGGGAACGGATCAGCCTGGTCATACTAGCAGATGGCACTGTAAGGAGAGAGGCAATGAATTCCAGAAATAAACCAGTTTGTTCATTCCTTTAAAATGTCCTACAACTCAACAAGTAGAAGAAAGAGAGAGGAGCTGCTGAAAAACAAATGATAGATCACTTTCTTGATGTTGTAACAAAAAGGAGTAAACACAATATCATACATGTGGAAGCATTTATACAGGAGTTAACAGCAAGTGGGGCTGAGGGAATAACACATCTGTTTCCCCTCTCCATGTACAGGTACATTCCCCTGGCCAACCAGGCTCTGCTTTGCATTGCTACCATACACAAAGGCTTTTAATCAAATGTTCCCTTCCCTCCACATTTGCTGTATGAGGAAAACCCACGGTTGGGAATTCCATGTTTTCCTGAATGTATCATCCACTTTCATATATGAAAATAAAAGCATACATGATCAAAGGGAGTATGCTAGTGGTCTGAAGTGGACAAATGCCAAACTCCTTGCAGTGAAGTCACATTGCTCATTAACTTCTTAAGACAGTTAGAAATTATCATATATACTCATGTATAAGTTGACCTCATGTATAAGTCAAGGGCAGGGTTTGGGGCCAAAATTATGGTTTTTGATATGATCTGTTGCTAAGTCGAGGGTAAAACTTTGGGGCTCAGAATGGGGCTCCTCAGACCCATTCTACAGAGAGGTGAAAGTGTAAGCACTGCCTCAGAGGGCCAGTCACCCCTGCCCGCCACCTCCACCCCCAAGCACTGCAAAAGGCCACTGAAGACAGAAGAGGGGGTTAGTGCTTCTTTTAGATTCTCCATGGATGGACAAAACTCTCAAAGTGAGAGCTCTGAGAGCTTAATTTGTCCAGGGAGAACCTAAATGGAGCACAGATCTCCTGTTCTCGCTGCCCCTGCCAGAAAACACCAAAGAGCTGCCACCACCATAATTTTTTCAAGCAGGCCAGATGTGGTACTGCAGCAGACACACTGACCCATGCATAAGTACTGCACTGACCTGAGTATAAGTCAACTCAGGTCTGTTGGGTTGATTTTTTGGCATAATTTTTTCAACTTGTACACAAGTATATGTGGTATGTACTTCACTCTTGGATTATTATTCAATTGCAAACCATGCAACAAGTCAATCAAATGCAGATGAAGCCATTAACAAAATCGTAGTGCAGGAGTGTACAATGAGATGGCCCAGAATGCAAAATGTCACCAGGCCATACCATAAGCAGTGTGACACATCAGAAAAGAAAAATATAATTCAGCCAAACTAAACACACATTTGCAGATATACCTGACTCAGTGCTCAGGTGACTGAGCTGCACATAAGGGACTGGAAACAGAGACAAGAGAGGGAATGGGAAACACAATTAGTGTAGTCATGACATGCCTGGAATAACATAAGGTTGGCAGCACTGAGTACAAACTTCTAAACTCCTTCTGTATTTGTGACTCTAAACCTTCAGGGGTTGTTAATTAGCCAGGTGACTTGAAAACATAATTTCTAGTCTTTGGCTTTTAACAAGTGAAGCAGCTTCTTCCAACACTTAATTTCCATGTCAAAGAAAGCACATTACTAGGTTAAGTGTACTACTTTGATTTCAATCATAGCTTACATCATGGCAATTAAAAGTTTCCTATCTGCAATTTTGCCAGCTTCAGCAGGAAAATGGATAAATCCAAATTTATTCAGCAGAGACAAACATAAACAACTGAACCCTGAATAAGATCAGGTAGGAGATCTTTGATGATCATACATTACAGAGAAAGGCTCAGGACAATAATCCCTAATATGGTAATATCCAGAAATGTCTCTCTCAGGTGGGCACCTGGTGTGCAAGGCCAGGACCAATTTTCTACTTGTCCCCCCTCTTGGTCAGCTACACCCCTCAAACGCATCAAAATAACTTCCTGTTTTAAAAAAAACTGTTACTTGATAACCAGAAGTGATGTAACATAACTTCTTGTTGTCATTTTGAAGGAAGAATGGAGGAAAAAGAAGGAATTTGAGAAGAGGTAAGGGGTTCTGAGGCAGTTTGAGGGAATTTGTGACTTTTTAATGTGTTTATTTGCACAGGGGGAGACTTTAGGCATAATTTCGGCGTGATTTTTGTGCAAAAGCTGTGTCTTTCTTTTTCCCAAAAAAATGGGAGGGGTTGGCAGGCTTTGAGGACCTTCAGGGTCTGCAAAAGTGGGGCCCAGGGGCCACACTTTCCCTACTCAGGTAGAACTAGAATTCTCTTTTAATCCAGGGACGTCTATGAAATATACTAGAAGTGGGCCTCTTAATTTAAAAGACTATGTCATATCAGTAGTTTGAGTGGGATTGGTATGGCAGCAACATCTTCTCTGCCACCTTCCAAAATAAGGCAGTATTATCATTACTTACTGTAGCCCATTCCTTGCACAAAGTACTTGAAGGCTTCAGTCAGTTTCCCAGGCTAGGAGGAAAGAAAGAATTAAGTGTGAGTGGAGCCAGATTTGTAACTAGTACGTGTACAAGAACTAGGGCATTCTTAAAATTAGAGCTCACCTGCACAACCTGTGGAAGTCCTCCACAATCTGCCATCTGCAAGGGAGTACAAGTTGGAACCAGTATAAATGGTATTTAGATTAAAAAAAAAAAAAGAGCTAAGCCACAAAGCAAGCCTAAAATTAACTCATTAAGTGAAGGAATGAAGTGTTACACAAACCATAGCCTACATCTCCCAGCACACATAGCTTTAGAACTGAACTTTTCTCCAGGAAATACAGTTGTTAGCATGCTGAGACAGACAAGTGACAATGGCATTTGGCATTCATTGATGAAGAGGATAAAACAAAAATTTCAGACAGACAGACAGACATATATGCATATATTAACCCTAATTTCTGGAACTGTTCTTCTGAAATAGGAAAAGCAAGGCTTGCAAAACATGTCTGTAACAAACTTATCACTACTGTTTATTGTAGTTTCAAGACTGTGTGTGTTGGCGTCCTCAGGTTGTTTCTAACTTATGGCAACCCTAAGGTGACCGCATTAGAGAGTTTTCTTGGAAAAAATTATTCAGAGGAGGTTTGCCATTGGCTTCCTCTAAGGCCAGGAAACTGTAATCTGCTCAAGGCCACCCAGTGGATTTCCATGGTCAAACAGGATTACAAGATTGTATTTCTTTATCTTTCTTTTACACACAGCTATACTTCTCTACATCACCCATTCAGTCCCTCTCTCATACCAATGGATAATAAAGATCTCTATGGAAACCCCAGAAAGCTCTAGAATAGGGGTAGAAAACTGTGATGGGTGTGGGGAGCTAGATTTTCTGTCCTGGGATCCTGCAGGGACTGCAAGACTGCTTTTAAAAAGACAAAATAGTCCACTTCTGTTTTGGAAAAGCAGATTTTTTTTTTTAAAAGTTAATTGTTATACGCTTTCAAGTCATTTCTGTTATAATGGTGATTCTAAGATGACCCTATCATGGGGTTTTCTTGGCAGAATTTATTGAGAAACGATTTGCCCTTACCCTTACTGAGGCTGATTTAAGGGATGTAAACCTTGTTCTCCAGAGACACCCAATGGCCAAGCAGGGATTTAAACGTTCTCCAGAGTCACAGTCCAGCACTCAAACCACTACACTACACTGGCTTTCTTTTACAAAGATTAAATACAAGCTTCTCCTGCTCATCTGACAGGTTAGGGACTAGAGCACTGTCAGTAAATGAAGTTGGTTGAAAACCCATGTACCCATGTACTGTACTGTAGTAGCCAGCATGAAGAACGTAAGGAGGCTCACTTGGGACCAGCCATGCACATGCTGCTTGCAAAGTCTCTTGGTTGGCCCAGTGCCTTTTCCCCCCTCTCAGCTCGCCTTGCAAGCAGCATGTGCATACAAGCAGTTCCAAATGAGCCTCCATAGGCAAGAACAACTGATAAAAGAGCTGAACTCTGGTCAAATTAATGGAACTTGTCCTTACTTTGGAAGTACCAAAAGAGCAAGTCATCAGCTAACAGGGAGTCAAAAGGTGTGGGCTTCCTACAGTAAATGGGGCTGGAGAATGCTAACTATTTAAAAGATGAAGTGCTGTTCCCAGAGTCTCTCATGAGAGACAATCTGACAGTGGGAGAAAGACACAGAGAAAAAAACAGCTCTCTTGGGTGGAAGGAGAAGTTGACAGTTGCAGAAACAGCTTGATGGGCTGTTTGAAAAATTTCTCTGCCCCTGCTTTAGAATCACACTTCACAAAATATACTGCCCCTAATTTTTTGTTACCTTCAAGAGTGTTGTATTCATTGGATCCAGACGTGAATTACATTCAACCTATAAAGCACAGATGAATATTTTATATTTTTTCCATTATGCATCTAAATATACAGGCTACAAGTCAGCATTGTCATCAAGAACCCAGTGAGTAAGGAGAATGGATGGACAGTATATCTCAGCAACAACACAAGAGAATATGAAATCCAGAAGCAGAAACCTTCATAAATAAAATGTAGAGGTACCATTCAATAACTTTAAGGACAATATTCCTGTCCTATCTATGACATAGTCAGGGTTTAAACCTTTTCTTGAGTGTTCAATTAAACAAAGTGAAATTGTTTATCTAACTGACTGCAAGACTATAAGCAGCTGTAAACTTGCATTCGCTTCAAAGACGGACACACAAACTCTAGTTAGTTCTGTTTAAAAAAACTCCCTCTCAGCTTTGAAACTAACTGGCTAAATCACTATCTTACAGCCTAACTACCTCACAGGGTTCCTGCAAGGTTAAGAGAATTCCATCTACACTACCCTGGAGCTCCTTGAACCAATGGAAGGATATGAATGCAATAAAACCTTTAGGAAACACAGTAGAAACAGCACATACTGTACAAGTCACTAAACATACAGGATTGACACTGAAGGTGGAAAAGGAAACAGTGTTAATCAGAGCAGCCACAGAAACCATGGTGGTCTGATCTGAAAACAACACCAGCATATCTGAGAGAGAGAGAAAGAGAAAGGTAGAAAGACATCAACAGGGACACCCACATTTCTCAGAGCTATGGGCTTTTGTCTGCTTCAGTCACAGTAAGAGCAGCAGAAAATGAATAAAGGGCAAGTCACTCAACATACACTGACTTCACAATAGCAAAAGAGTCTGCATGGCTCTGCTACCATCTAATCCATATCACCAATCTTTTGGATCACTGACCATCAATAATATCTTATCTACTTTCAAGGTCAGCAATCATATATCCTACTTGATAAGTACAACTTCAAGTGGAGAGAAAAAATTGCATTTTTTTCCACTGACATTACACAGGAAGCAACAACAAGCAAAATGTATATGAGGGAGCATGGTGCAAGATGACCTGGCACACTTACCACAGCTTCAACAGCAGGCGAGCTATCTCCAACCACTAGTAAGACAGAGCACCTGTACAAAAGCCATAAGATACAAATTGTAGCCTACACACTCACAACAGCAACTTCATCTTCTGTTGTCATTATTCCTGCTTGGTTTTAATCATAAGAACACCAGTATTTTAGCATTAGGACTGTACAGCATTGCAGTACAGCAACTATAAGCCAATCTTTTGGGCACAACCCACCATATGCTTATCCAGCAGGGTTCCCATTCATTTCAGTGAAGACTACACCCTAAATTTTACATACCAGTCTTACCCAATACTCACATGTACAAATCTTTCCTAGGATGGAATTAAGGGAGAACTAATTCTTTATGTTTCAGGACAAAAGTCAGCTTGGCAGTACATAGCAGGCTTATGACATTGAACATATATCTTCCAGTAGTAGTTCTTCAACTTTTTTCTTTAGTATTTTGAATAAATGTGTAAGCAGTATCTACATGATAGACATTCAGAATGTGTGTACGTGTTACAAAAGAGAGGGAGGGAGGGTGCGAGGGAGGGAGATGGTATAAAAATAAAGGCAGTTACTCTGCCTGAAGAATGTGGAAAGTAGAAGGGTGGATGCAAGCCTCAACTCGTATTTGATATGACAGGAAATAGGTCTGTTAAAACCACTAAAAAGGATGGACAGGACAAAAGAAGAAATCCAAGAATAAAATATGAAGTCATTGTTCTAATGCCTCTCAAAGACAGGTGAATTTTGGGCATGGAGACACTGGGAAACCAGTGGTAGAAATAAGATATGCTAAACTTAAAAAGGAATTCCACACAGTTTCAGGAAAGAACCTAAGACTTAACTTACTTGAGTGTTTTTGCTGCCTCTCCATTCACACCCAGGACTGGTCTCTCAATGTCCAGGTCTCTGCGGCTAGAAAACAAAGGCAGGAGTGCTGTCAAATACCGGGAAGCACATAGCCGGTAAACAGATTTCTGGAGTCAGCATGCACACAAAGTACACAACTGCATACCTATTAATCTTAAATTAAGCCTTTTCAAAGAACTGCAAGATCATACCTGAGACAAATTACACGTCTCCCAGTTCTGCTTTTATCAACATCAAGAGATTCAATAGCTCAGTAAAAGAACAGATGGTATCTTAAACTAGGGGATTTTACAAGTAATCAGTTACAAGAGTACCCACAAGGCTGCTTTATGAAGTCAGGTATATTTATCATCACTACCATAGATAGGGCACAATGAAGGAGAAGTATAATAGTCCCTCTTTTTAAGGAAGTTGTGTCTGCATACATGTGCATTAATGAGTGACTCATACAAAAATCCACTCTACTTCTCTCTCTAAAAAGAGAAGCTATAGCAGATCTGTTCATGGAACTCTTCCACTACCTTAACTTCTGTCCTAATAGCCTTGGCTTGACAGATAGTTCGTTTCTAACTGTCCCCTCCTTAGAAGTGAATGCCAAAAATTAAAAATGGAAAAAGAATTAATCACAAGATATTCTGATGAAGTACGGGAAAAGGCTTGCCAACTAGAACAACAGTAGAGGGTTATAGGGCAACAGACGGTAGTCAAAATAAGGAAGGGTATTCGCTGAAACCTATTCTCTGAAGTATCTTATATGAGAGAAGTTCTTGGAAAGCACAACTTAATTTGCATTTTGTGGCACATGATAAACATATTGACCTCTTGCAGTATTTTCCACCATCTGATACTGGAACACTACTTAAACTGTCAAAGCTGTGGAGCAGAAAAAGTAAGCAGGTTTCTATACCAGCCAAATGGAGTCATGTACCTGTTATAGGCAGTGACAAAGAGTTGAAGGTTTTCCTGATTGATGTCTTGTGCAATATGAAGTCTGTATGTCTGAATCAGCTCCAGATTAGCCTGCAGTTCTTCCTGGTGAAGAATAACAAATGCTCTAATCAGCTGCCTTGCTAAACTATGCTATTTTGGAAACAATTCAGTAGATTTTGTTTAGGCAAGAAGTTAATGTACTCCTCAGTCTCTGGCAGACCACATAATAGGAACAACTAGACTTAACAACAGGAGTTCCATGAGCAAACCCCCAGTTGTTTCTTTGTCACAGATCTATGAAATCTAGTTTAGCCTAGAAACTTTAAGTTATAAAAGCAGAGAGCTAGAAAGGCTTTGTACAAAATGTTTGATGTGAAAAAGAGAGACAACAGAAGATCACTTCAAATTGTAGCTGCAACCTGTACACACAGAGAGACTATTCCCCTGCTGTAATATTCAACAGTGCTTGAACTTTACTGATCACTCAGGGAGGAAGAATGTCAACATACTCCTACCCTACCCACCCATAGAAACTAAGAAAGTGATGATGGTTTTGCCAACCACTGAAGGTAAGATCTATAGAAATTCATTGTTATATTTCAGATTCTTTGCATTCATTAGCATTTTCAGTGTTAGATTGTGCAATGGACTTACATGACCAAAATGGTGAGCCAGAACAATGTCCACGATGTTGGTTGTCCATCCCGAAAACTGAAAAGAAAATCCTCTATTTTAAGGTATTTACATTTACACAGTTGTAAACTAAAACCCAATAGGTAACACAGTGAAAGTGCTGTCATATCTTTAAATGTAATAAATCTATTATAGCCTGAGCTTTTATGGTCATGCTATCTATAAGAGTCAAAGTTTGTGAGTTTGTCTGTCTGCGTCAGGCAGATGAAGACCGCATATGATTGGCCGTGTGAGGTGAGAAGATTTCATATGATTGGCTGGCTGTGAGGATTCTATGGAATCCTGGGGTTGGCAGTTTAGGAAGGGGCCTTTAGAATTTTCAGCCAGAGAGCGCAGGCTGGTTGCTATGGAGACGAGGCCCACCAGCAAGGAGGCGGCCAGCATATTCCCTCAGAAACCGAACCTCTGTTATGTTAATAACTCTGAATACAGTTTGGATTGGGGAATATGGTGATAAGTTACAGGTACTGGAATAGGCCAGTTGTTATGGAGATGAGGCCTAGCAGCAAGGAGGATGACAGTGTATTCCCTCAGGAACCCAAATGGGGATGTAAATATCTCTGAATACAGATTGCACTGGGAAGTCTAGATAAAAGTTACAGGTACTGGACAAGACAGTTTGGCGAGTTCTTAAGAGGAAAACACAATCCCAGGCAATGCCGGGTAAATACACTAATAATATATAAACATAATACAGTTATTCAAAGACATAGCTGTGTTAGTCTGTACTACATAAACACATCAAAACACTTTATGAGCATCTGATGAATCTATGAAAGCGTATGCTTCAAACTTTTTTCTCTCAGTTAGTCTCAAAAGTGGCACAGGATTTCTCTGTATCCACAATACAGTAATATAGCTACAATTATATAATATATATGGTCTAATTATGTCATAGATAATATAATATATATAATATGAGGCAAAACATAGCTAAAGACCCTTACAATCTAGAAAGCACTAAGTATTTTTCTAAAATGAGACATTAATCTACGTGCATTACAAGGTTAAGCTTAAGATAGCAATTAATGAAGAAAATTCAATTTGCATGTTTTTTATGGGACAGCTGATTAATTTTCATATGTCAATCTTTATTATCCTGTTCACAAAATGTATCAATGAGCATTCCATCTTCTACTGTTCTTTATTCTGCCTTTGAGAATCAGGAATAAATTGACACAATGTGTTCATACACTCCATGGCAATTTATGCCTCATGCATGGCTAACTCACTATTTCATTGCACCTTTTTACTGCCTGTTGCATATGCATGTACTGCCATTTTAGAAAATATAGGCTGATATTTTTCATGTGTACCCTTTACTCTATTGTTAGCTTTATGGATGGGGATCCCCTATTACACTATAAGAAGTCAAAACGCATTTCAGTATACAAAGCTCGTGAGCAAACTTCTTTATGTTTGCCTTTGGGTTCTGTTGGAATAAAGCCGAGAAAGGAATGCTAAACCACTAACTAGAATACATTGTTCTATAGAAGCTAAATATTTTGTACAAAACCTTAGTAATGCTGTAATTTAGATGGCATTTTTGTCTCAGTTACGGAAGAGTCACTCTTAACCTACCTTAGATGCTGCCCAGTCAATCCAACCTTTTGCACATGGGTCAATGTTAATAAGCACCAAGCCTTCGACCAAGTCAGGGTGGTTCAACTAAAAACAACGGGGAAAATATCTAACTTGTACATTCCAAAATATTAAGCATATACAGATTTTATTTCTCCAAATATGCATGCCTTAAAAGACCAAGGAGTATGAATGGCTAGCACAGATTACAGCAATTGTAACATGGACAAAAACAAGCCAGCATATTTGGCTTCTTACTGATACAAGTTCCTTAATGTAGCTTGGCAGACAGAATAACAATGACAGATTAGCAGACATACCTGGTACTTAACTAGCTAACAAGCTAATTTCAACAGAGTGCTCTCCCTCCCAGAAATGAAGAGAAAACTACAAAGATCTATCTATCAGCCTGCATCAAATGCCATAACTTTAATCTATTTCTAATGAAGTTCCTTCCATCCAGAGGTGGGGGTGGGATTTACAATTCAAGCTGTTTGTATTTTCCATTACTTCTCACTATTATTCTGTGGGGCTTATTACACAGAGGGACTTAGTTTGTTAAAGCAAAGGCAAACGCTACTTACAGCAAATCTGCTAAGGATATAAGCACCAGCTCCAACTCCAATACCAATTACGCTTTTCAGGCTGAAAGACAAAAGAATCAAAACTAAAGTATCTTTCAGATCTACTCCCATGTACCAACCCTCTTGATCATGTGACGGTCCCCTTCCAACAAATCAAATATCACATTTACCACTGTGTGTTTTGCATTAAAAGACTGAAAAGATTCTATACATGGAATCTAACTATAACAGGACAGCCATTGGCCTTTAATGGAATGTAAGCAGAGTTGTCTCCCTTCCTTCTGGGCAGGAACGAGGTGAAAGCTATTTAGAATCAGTAGCAAAGAATTTAGGAGAAATCTAGGTCACTCAGCATATTTACCTTAAGTGTGTAAGAACAGTAGGGAGCATTTCAGCAAGGTCATCAATGGTGGGGTACTGGTACCTGAAGCCATAAAGCAGAAATGCTGGTTAAAACCAAGGCTGCCAGCAGCTAATATACAGAAATCCTAACTCAAAAGCTGAATATTTTATTCCAAGGACACTTGGTCAAGGAAATTTCAGCAGTTCCATAATAATTATTTTATTTTTTTATTTATATCCCACTTTTCTCCCAGAATGGGAGCCAATGCATTAGCTTAGGCAATGAAAGCAGAAACGTGTACAACAAAAAAAGCATACAATTTAGAGGCCAAAGCAGCTCATAAAAGACTTGTGCCCTGCAATAATATTTATATACTTTCATCAGTGCTAACATGTCTACTCACATTCCCATCTCTCCTCGTTAGAGACTCTCTACAGAAGCAGAGATGGCAACCCTGGGCTTCTTTGAATCACAACAAAAAGAATTTTTAGAGCAAGGAAACAGGCAGAATCCCTATACCTTCCAAATCATATACTACCACAGTTACATTCTCATTCAAATAATCCATACATTTTCAAGATCAGAAGCATATGTGTGTATTATGTGCCTACAAGTCATCCGTCAACCCCATGAATTTTATAGGGTTTGTTTAGTCAAGGAATACTCTGAGCTGGTTCTGCCAGTTCCTTCCTCTGAAATATAGCTTACGGCACCTGATATCCAAGTACTAACCAAGGCTGACCCTGCTTAGCTTCCAAGATTTAGACAGGATCTGGTGTCTTTAGGATATTTAGGTTCATTACTGCACATACCCAGAAGGGAAAGGGGGAGCTCCCTCTTGTTGTCCTGGTGCATCAACATGGCATACAGCAAAGTGTTGGGTGATCTCCTGCATGTCTTCGAAGTTAAAGAAAGCATTGAAACAGGATTTATCTGAAAGAGAAATGCTGAGTATGACCAACTGTTCCATTCTAGCACCTGAACTTTTATTCCCATAGTTAAAAAAACCCCTTAGTTTCTTGTTTTACACTGTGATCATGTGTCAACTTGCTATTGCGACCACGGAAAACTTAAAAAACTAATTCTGCACCACTGCTTTCTTGCTGGCCCCTGAAGTAATTAGTAGCAATTCAGAATTGCAGTACGTTGTTTTTTAATGTAATGATTTGATTAAGAGTTTATTTTAACCTTGTTTTGTTACTGTTAGCTGCCTTGAACATATTTTTAATGCAAAAACGGGGAAACACAAAAACACATAGATTTTAGCAACCAAAAAAATAAGACAACTTACGGTTGAGGCCAATATCATGATATGTGAGGATGACAGGTCTATTTCCCTTTGATGTGCCCCGCATAGTGACATGAACAACTCCATAAGCTGTCTCAATATCATGTTCCTACAAAAAGAAAAGCCAACCTGACAATTACAGGGAATAATTCTTGGAGGGACATCTTGGTAGGGCAGCAATCAGATCCTACCAGCAGACTTATTAACAATTGGAAAATTATTAATTAATAAACATGGAGATTAAGCAATGATTATCTCAGAAGTCTTTAAAAACCATCAAGTTAAAATTGCACTACATGTCATATTATTTTCAGCAGCAACATGCCCCCCACGTCGCATTTCAATGCATTCTGCACCCCTCCAATAAAACAGATAGCAAAGCTTCTATGGCAAAGACCTACATTAGATATCTTAAGGAAGGGAATTCCATATAATAGGTGCCACGGCACGACAAACAATACTAGCTTTGAATGCTCTAAGTTATTGCTAAGTGATGTACACCTATGCTTTTGCAATTACCACAAGGGTGCTTTGTCTTTAGGGAAATATAATCAACAATCTAATGAATGATAAAATTTTGTATCTTCGATGGAGATGGGGAAGAAGGGAGTAGCTTAAAGGTGTAGCCTTTAACTAAGCTTGTGACTCTCAATACTGGAACTATAATTTTGCCATATAGATCCCATCCCCCACCATACAAAAAAAAAGTAGCGGATAAAGGTAGTCTTCTGTTTCTCCTAATTTCTTTGAGCTTTATCGTGATTACAATCAGATTAACGTAACTGTGTGACACACCAGAAAAATGGAACAGTATGAATAATTGTTATTTTTTAAGCTAAGTAAAAATCGCAAAGCTTTCAAGTTTCCTAGAATACCTCCTCTAGATCTAAATTACTGGGAGCGAGAGATAGACGGAAGAAATGATGCAGCTGCCGGGGGACATGGTAGAAGCCCTCTGCAGTATCTCACAGTTCAAAGACAGCTATTCAGAAAGCTACAGATGGAGTAGATAGTCTGTACCCTTGGCAAAAGACCTTAGGTTACAACAAAGCAGTCTGAGGGAAAAGCTGCAATGGGTACTCTGAAAAATATCGACTTGAATAACGTTTGGCTTCTATCGCGGAAACACTTAAAAAGAATTCATGTAAATCAGACAACAAATGCAAAAATAATCATAGTTATCTTTGGCATACTAAGTATAACATCATTTTAAAACAGATATGCTGCTTTGATGAGGGAGGGAAATCATCTTTAAGATAAAAAATACTGCTGCAGAACTGGCTGTGTTTGATTGGTTGTTAGTTTTTTAAAATCCAAAGTCCCTCTCATGTATATAAAATCAAGGGTTTGATTCTGAGTTATGATGCAGCATTCTTTTATGACCACTGCTGTCCACACTTAAATCTCACTGATCTTAGTGGAAATCACTTCTGTGTAAGAGATTAATGCACAACATCTGCTCTTCTATCCAACAGCCATCTGGTCAGTATTTGTCAGCCACTTAGTGAATGCTAGGTCAGTCAATGGAGGAACAGTTATCATGAAGACAAACATGCCAAACTGACGTATATCACAGAGACACTGTTGGGGAGGTGCTTTGGCCTCACCTCTGTTCTCTGGATTTCTCTGTGCAGCAGCAGATTCACTTTGAATCTTGGCAAAGGGGGAAGAGATTGTCTACCACAGTGGTTCTCAACCTGGGTCCAGGACACTCAGGGGTCCACAAAGCCCTGCTGCTGGACACCAATAACAGCAGCTGCAACAGGGAGGTAGCAGGAGGGGCTGTGGGTGATGAAAAGTGTTCCCTCATTTGCAAATCAAGCAGCAGTTTGGGAGCACGCACACATACCCTCACTGCTGTGTCCCTGACAAAAGGGACATTGCAGCAGGCAGGTGTGCATGCCCTAACGATGGAGGCCAGGATTTGAGTCCCCACTCAGCCATGGAAGCCCACTGGATGACCTTAGGCAAGTCACATTCTCTCAGTCTCAAAGAAAGGCAAAGAGTATCACTGACACAAGCAGATGTACCGCCACAGTTTTTGCTAGGCTTTGAGTATGTGCTTCTGAAGTTGGGTGCCCAGGATAAGACAGATAATATTTTGGTCCACCATGTTACTCAACAATTCTCTCACCTAGGCCAAGACCTCCAGAGGAATGGGGATCCTGTTATAACATATATGACACTGATTGATCAAAATGGTTTTCTGACAGTTCCTGTTACTCAAGTAGGTGAGTAGTTTTGCTTGCTCTTTTAATCAGTCTCCACTTTTAAAATTTTATGTTACTGTGTTTTGTCTTATCGTTTCTGTTTTGTGTCATACGCTATGTAGGGATGATTTAAATAGCCAAGCATTTATTTATTGTGAACTGTTTGGAATGCTTTAGAAAACAGGTGAGATAAATATACATATTTTGTCTAATTTATGCCAAGATCCTTGTTTTGCTAAAATTTTCGGAGCATGTGACAGAGAGTTCCAGTGGTAAAAAGGGGAGATTAAACTATTATATTATGAAATATAATAATACAATAATAATATGGGCTTTGTGACTAGAGTGCCTGTTTTTAAATAGTTTGTTTTTAATTTTTAGACAATTTAATTCCATTTATAACTGTTGTATGCTGTGAATTTTTAGCTACATTTATTTTTAACTACTATCAGCCACTTTGAGTCCCAAATGAAGAAAAGGTGGCATCTAAATACATATCATCAACATGATACAATTCATTAAAATGTAGTTTACTTTTTCTGCCATACTTGCAGATTTTAGTTTTAGTACCAGTTGGCAACACAGCAAAGCTATATAATCATCACTATATATAGTTTACTGTGCTTGGCAATGAAATTAGTTCATGTTACCTGCATCATAGATATCCAAAACAATAATATCTACACTGTGCTAAGAACCTCACTGACACCATGTTGCTTCATACTATGAAGTTCCTATTCAAACAGACTCCTGATTTGGGCAGCTCATCTTGTGAAACTAATGATTCACAGAATGCATAGAATTATAGAGTTGGAAGAGTCCACAAGGGCCAACGAGTTCAACCCTATCCCATGCAGACATACACCATCAAAGCATTCCAAACAGATGGCCATCCAGCCTGTTTAAAAACTTCCAAAGAAGGAGACTCCACACATTCTCAGGCAGTAGCGTATTCCAGACTGCTGTTACCATCAGGAAGCTCTTCCTAATGTTTAGATGGAATCACTTTTCCTGAAGTTTGAAGCCACTGCTCCAGGTCCTAGTCTCTGGAGCAGGAGAAAACAGGCTTGCTCCATCCTTCATATGACATCCCTTCAAATATTGAAAGATATCTATCATGCCACCTCTTAACTTTCTCTTCTCCAGGCTAAACATACCCAGTTTCCTAGGCCCCTCCTCACTGGCCATGGTTTCCAGGCCTACCATTTTGGTCACTCTTCTCTGGATATATTCCTGTTTGTCAATATCCTTCCTGAATTGTGGTACCCAGAAGTGGACACAGTATTCCAGGTGGGGTGTGACCAAAGTAGAATAGAGTGGTAAGATCATTTGCCTTGACCTAGACACTATACTCCCATTGATGCTGCCCAGAATTGTATTGGCTTTTTTAGCTGCTGCATCACACTGCTGACTCACATTCAGCTTTACTCAGCTTGTGGTCTACTAAGACTCCTAGATCCTTTTCACATGTGCTATGGTCAAGCCAAGTGTCACCCACCTTATATCTGCACATTTTATTTTTTCTGTCCACGAGCAGTACCATACACTTCTCCCTGTTGAAATTCATTTTCTTAGTTTTGGTCCAGCTCTCTAATCTGTTAAGATCATTTTGAATTCTGATCTTGTCTTCCAGGGTGTTACACAGCTATCACTTTCATTCTCTAGACACTCTGTTTGACTTAAATGAATGAGAGGAAGGCAAAAGGGCTGCTCCAGTTACTACCGGGGGACATTATACATTACAGTTCAATTTATGACAGCTTGAACTTGTTTTCATGGGATCTGGGATAAATGGATATGAGGAATCTCTTTCAGATGATGGCAATGCTGTCTTTATATTTTAAAATCAATGACGCTGCAATAGGATACTTGTTTAACTGTGCTCTATTTTTTTTTTTATTGTCAGGTGTTTAGCTCTGTCTTGTTTTAACCTTGTTGTCAGTCACGTTGAATCCCAAGTTAGGAGAAACATGGGATATAAATAAAATAAAACAACATTTGACTTACTTTCTAGCTGTGGGTAAGAAACACAGAAATTGCAAACATTTTCTGGAAAATGGAACTTGAAAGCCCTCCCCCGCCAAAAAAGAAACAAACCAAACCAAACCAAAGCATAGAAATTCATATAGTTAATCCAATTAAAATCTATTGACTTTGCAAGCATATTTTTCACAGTTTCATTCAACTGAGTTTTTTTTTTAACTGTAAACTCAAGTATGCAACAAGACAAAATCTTTAGAAGTCCTGACATGTGGTTGGCACTGAAACACAACAAGCACAGATTAAACAGCATTTTCAAAAACACAGAATTTGTGCTGATGTCACTAAAGTATTTAGACCAAATATGTTAACAGTAATTATATCAGATCTGGACAGTATTTAAAACAGCAGATGGCACCAAACTTCCTTTTAATGCCTTCCCTTCCTTCTTCAGTGGAGAGACAACAGCCATGCCCTAGAAGATTCATTAGGTGAACATGGTGTGAAGTCTGATTGCTTTTTCAGGATCAGCCTGCTTTCGATGCCTCACATGCATGCCACGTGAGGCCAGCAAGAGGCACCTCTGACGTCAGTAGCAGATGACTGTTTCTTTCACACCTAAATGATAAGCAAACTGGTGCTTGATAATGTAGAGGAAGAAGGAAGAAACAAGTTCACTGTTTTCTGTAGGACACTACATGAATTACAGACTGTTTTTTAAAAACAGTTATGCAAATATGACAAAGAGGTTTAAATAAGAACAAATTTTTTAAAAGTCTTAACAAACAGATCACCAATATCTGTTCTAATTTTGAATTCACCAATCATATCTCACAGAGACAGGTATTTCTATCTGGAAAAATACTGGAGCAAACTTGAAATTGTGCAAGAAAAATACAAGTGGATTCAAACAAGAAGGTTCGAAAAGTTACATTTTCTCTTGGTAATGGCTTCAGGAATTCATGCAGGAAGCCTGCAAACTTCTATCCTTCTATACCAAAGACTCTGCTAGTAAGCTTTCCATAGAAAAGCATGGGGGGGGGGAATCTGCTGTGCATGGTAATTTAAGCGTGATCTTAATCAGCTTCTTTAGCATTATAGTACTATACAAGGACAAGCCACATCACTCATGACCAAGTTGAATGCCTGCAATTGTATGGCATCTACCACAGAATCCAAGCTTCTATTTATAAGATGCTTTCTTGTCATGTCCCACTTGGCTGAGGTACTTAGAGGTTTCCCTTCTCGGCCGTGCCAGCTCTCTATACACAAAACCATCCAAGCTTTTCAGAATAACGTACCATAGCTAATCAACTCTAGTTGCACGCACTGTCACAATCCAGCACCTCACTTGATTTCAGTGGGCCTTAAACTCTCTCTCACCTATCTGACTTGTAACTTTTGATTTCAGACAGAAAGAGATTAGCATGATGTATCTTTGGATCCTCATTAGCAAGGAAATGTTTTAGTGCAATTAAGTCAACCACAGTTCAAGGAGAAGAAGGAAAAGCTGCTAAATTTTAGAATCTCTTGATCAGCATACTAATCCAGCTTGGCAACGCATTCAGTTAAGGAACTAATTTAAAAAAAAAAACAGATGACTTTCAAACATAGACAAACATTACAGGGCATTACCTGAATTCATCATATTGCCTCACAAAGCCTGCATCCCTGGCTATATGCTTTTACCCCTACAGTAGTAACCTACTTCTTATAAAACAAAATCTACCTTGTGCCCAACCTTTCTTGGACAAGGGAAGCTTTGTTTCCCCTATGCCTTTCTTTTGTCTATTAACCTTTTCCTATTCCAAACTTCCTAAACTCTATCTAACTCCATCAATTCTATTCTGTCCACTGTAATCACCATATGGAGGCTTCTGGAAATGCACTTGTACGGTTGCAGCCCCTTGCTGAGACCATAATATTGGGATACTGCTCAGCATGTGAACTGGCACCATAGCACGGACACTTTCCAAGCAATATGATTGCTCCACATGGTCAATGGCTTTTCAAATGCTTCAGCTTTCAGATGGAACAACTGCCATGCAGAGACATTTCCAGTAGCCTTCCCATGTCAGTTGTAATATTTGAGCATGCCTCCCTCTAAGCAAGGTGCCTACAGTAGAACATTTCATACAGATCCTCTATTGATAAGGAAAAGAATGGAAAGCTAGCAATTCACCCCCAAGTTCTCCTCCCTACAAAAGGATGTATATCCATTATACTATTACTCTCACGGTTATTTCCCAAAAAATGTTTTGAAAGAAAAATTGAGGGAAGCGATCTGTTCACTTATAAACAAGCACACTGAACTAAATTAGTCAAACCCACACAGTGCAGACATATTAATAGAAGAACACCATGGTATGCCAGCAGGAACTGGTTTCTATGGTATTCGGTATAAATAGAATAAAGTGTAAATTAAGAGTGAGGCTTTGTGAAATTCAAGCATTACCTGGACATAAATATGCATATCAATGATGTACAGTCCTGAAAGACCCAGTATGCACCCAAGGACAGAGTCAGTCAGCAGTTTTGTCAGCACATATACCTGCTTCATAGTTTAATTTTGCACAGCCTCCATACTGTCTTTCATATTCATTTAAATTGTCACAGCAGGCTGCTGAAGCAGAATAAAATGAACCCAGAATATACAATATGGGAAGAGTCTGAAAAGTGGTCTATGAAGTTAGGAAATTACATCTTAGATGAAGCACCTTTAAGGAGTGTGACATTCAGATCATATTAGGCATCAAGGCATCTTTAATCACATAAGTCTGAACTCTAATCCTGCATTCTTTTCAATAAAATATCAGTTTCAAAACTATTAAAACAATTAGCAAATTAGTTTGAACACAATGCTGCTATAAAAATAAACTGGAACTAGGCCAACTAGAAGAGGTGAATCTATTCCTTTTATCAACGTTAAGAGATTTATTTTCTCCGGAAAGAAGACTGATTGGAAGATAAGAAAAGATGGATCTCAAAACACTGCTTATTTACATCTCAATTCTAAATAGGTCAACTCAGAAGTCCCCCTCCCTAAGTTCCGCAGAACTTACTGAATACAAGTATATATACCTTCCAGTGTCAAAAGGCACTCCACAGAATATCCCTGTAGAATTTCAAAACCAGATAAAAAACATGTTTGTGCTACAAAGTGTAACTGATTGGGAACCATAAGAACTTGGGGGTGGGAGAAGTCCCCCTCCCACAAAAAAACACTGAGAAAAGCAAGTTTGATAACAGCTGAAACTCTGTAAACAGGTAAAGATAAAGGAGCAGAAGAACGTGATAGAAACAGGGTCAGAATCCTGAATGCAACTTTCGGTGACTTGTCCATAGGACAAAAACAGCTATTACAAAAACCAGTGTAAAGAAAATAGGAAGACAACAAGAAGGTAAAACAAAAACCAAGACCCAAGAAAACCAAGACCCAAGAAATCAAACCAAAATTTAAACCAAAAGTAGCGATCAGCAAGAAAAAACATAGATAGGATAAAATAAATAGTTGATGGAAACAAAATACTGAAGAACTATACAAAGAGAAACAATGGCAGATTCCCCTGAAGCAGAAATTTTTGATGAAATTGAAGTGGAAGAACACTCTGGAGAAACAAATCACCAGGAACAGATGGGATACCAAAAGAACTGTTTCAGGCTGTAGAGAGATTCCATCTAAATTCCAAGAAAAACAGGTCAACAAATATGCAAAAAAGAACCACGGCTTTTAGATTGGAAACATCCAGTACACATTCCAGTTCCCAAAAGGGACTGCAGTGGCAAATAGACATTGTGTTTAATGTCACATGCACGCAAAGCAATGCTCTAGATTTTACAACTAACACTTCTAATCCTATATGGAGTGAGAAACGCTAGACTTCAAAGCTGGATTCAGAAAAGGAAGCAGCATTAGAAATTATACTGTAAACAAACATTGGGTATAGAGCACTGCAAAGCATTTCAGTAGAAAATGAACCTATGCTTTACACATTATAGCAAAGTCTTTGATTATGTGGATCACAAAAAAAAAACGATGGATCGCTCTAAAAGAAACTGGTGTGCCACAACTGTGATGGTCCTGATAGATAATGCTCTGGATAATAGGTTATTGTCAGGATGCAATATGAAGAAAGAGTGGTTTTCCATTGGCCAGGGAGGGGGCAAGCAGGGATGCATGTTATCTCCATATCTGTTTAATTTACATGCAGAACACAGTCACACGCAAAGCAGGATTAGGGTAGCAGAAAAAGTGTAGAAAGTGTAAAATGGAACATCAACAATTTAAGATATGTAATTGACTCCATATGACTATAAGAGAATAACAAAGCCTTAGAATGAACACTGATGAAATGTTAAGGAAGTTCAAAAGTAGTGTTACAGTTGACTATTAAGAAACCAAAAATAACATCCACAGAAGATTTATATCACTTTAAAGATTTTCTATACCTTGGCTCATTAATCGGAATCAAGACTGCAGTCAAGAAATCAGAAAACGACGGACTTGGAAGGGCAGCCATGAAGGAACTCAAAAAGATCCTCAAGTGTAATCTTTATCTTTGAATACTGAAGTCAGTATTATCAATGCCAGTGCATTTCCAATTCCTGTGTAGGGTTATAAAAGCTGGACAGCGCAGAAAACTGGTAAGAAGAGAATGAAGTAACCAAACATGGTGATGGAGAAGAGTTCTGTGGACATCATGGCCTCCCAAAAACACACAAACGGAACTCTCCCCAGGAGCTAAAATGACCGAGACTGTCTTTCTTTGGACATATCATGAGAAGATACGACGCATTAGAAAAGATAATAATGCTTGGAAAGATAGAAGACAGTGAGAAAAGAGGAAGACTGCACTACAGGTAGATAGACTTGATTAAGAAAGTCATGGTCCTGAGTTTGCAAGGTCTGAGCAAGGCAACTGAGGACCAGCGATCCTGAAAGGCTCTCATTTATAGGGTCACCATAAACTGAAGTCAACTTGATGGCAACTATCAACAGAATTACCTATTCTTCATTTTTTTAAACATCTGAACAGACGCACATCAATCGCTTCATCTGTATATTACTTTTCCATTTGCTGTATGCTCAAAAAAGTCCAAAGTAAAAAATGTTTCTACCCATACTACAGAGAAACCAGAACAATTTCGTAACAATTACATAATACAGCACCAATATCAAAACAATAATTCCACTGCCAGGTAGAACAAAGTAAAACACTTTTGCCCATACTAGTCAGCAGCAGCAAGACAGTACAGCCTTGCAAAGAGACTCAAGGGGAAGCAAGGTCAAGGTGTCAATCTGAGATGTTGACAGGAAGAAGGTAAAATTCCCTGCGGCCTAGATGGCCTGCATTTGCTGCCATTTATAATTGACAGAAGAATAATACAGGGCATACAAGGAGGAGTTGGAGTCACAAAAGAGAGACAGTTAGTGGACAGCTACATTTCCTTTCCTTTAATTTGAACACAATGGTTCGGGTCCTACCTTCTGAAGCACCAGATCCCATTAGGTACTGTACTTCTGTTTGTGCAGCCTAGAATTATATTAGGCCTTTGTGTTGCTGAGATCACACTGCTGACTTGTGTTTAGCTTGTGGTCCTTTAATGCCTTTAGATAACTTTTTACAAGACAGGTACCATCCATCCTGCATTTATGCCTCTGTTTTTTGCTGCCTGAATGAAGAATTTCACATTATTCCTGTTGAAATTCCACATCAAGGATGTCAAGATCCCTTGTTTGTGTGGTTCAGATAATTACAGAGGGATCCTTTTGCACTAGTTCCTGAAACTGTCAGGATCATCTAGAATCCATTTCTGTCTTCTTCTGTCTTTCTCCACCCTTCTCAGTTGGATGTTATCTACAAATTTGTACTGCAACCCATCCACTCCCACATTTAAGTAATTCATCCAGATGAACAGTGAGGCCAAGACAGAACCCTGGGCACTCCACTTGTCACTTTTCACAATGAGCACAATGAGAAGCTTTAAAAAAAATTATCTGTAAAGTTTTCCAGAGAATAAACTTCAGATAACAAAAGCAAAAAAAGACTCTGTGATACAGAGTAGATGAAGAAAGAAACCAAGGTAGATATATAAGAATAACAAAATGCAATGTTACAAGTGCAACTATAACTTCACCACTATTTAAAGGTAGAGAACTTGTCATTCCATTGACTTGGCTGAACGATTGAGTAGTTATTATGATGAGGAACTGCTCATTAGAACTCTCCTGGTACGGTCCCTCAACTACCTACAAGTCCATTGAACACAAGCATGTTTTAGACCATGTTACCAGCTTCTCAACAGAATATGGACCTCACTGAAAGTTTTGCTTAAATCAAGCTCCAGTACATTCACACTTTCTATCAAGCTTGAACCACTATCAAAACAAGATGCAACTTTAGTTTGACACAGTTCCTTTTTGAGAAACCCATTGTGGCTCCTGGTAAGTAGAGTTTTCTTGGGCTCCTGAACTGACTACCTGATGACCCTAGAACCTTCTTTATACTGACATCAAGGCAACATCAGTTAGTAGTTGCCTGGATTTCCTGATATTGATACCACTCAATAGTGGCCTGGATCCATTTTTCCACTGATGTATTTTCAAGAGTTCCCAAAGATGACAGACAGGGGCTCTAAGATTACAGCTTTAAGTTCCTTCATTATCACTGGGTACAGTTTATCTGTCTCCTATGACTTCAATTCATTCACAGTGTGTTTCCCTACCATCTTTTCTCTATTTTGGACTGCAGCCCCCTCCCTGTAATAATTTATTCTATTTTCACTATCTTCCCTTTGGAAGAAGACTGACATAAAGTAGGGATTTAGCAGCTTCATTTTCTCCTTACTATGTATTAGATTTTAACATATTTTCCACATAAGAAATTCCTTGTTCCTTCATTTCCTCTGAACGCAGCTGAAAAAGTTTTTTTATTATTTCTAAACTCTTTCAGAAGTTTTGATGCTCATTCAGCTGACAGATGAGACACACAGGACTATGACTTTCCTATACTTTCTAATAAGTTACTACCAATGGTCTTAGAAGGGCAGCTACTGAAAACAAGACCAAGGTGTCCTTGAGTTTCTATAAACAGAACCCAGTAAATCTCTTGCAATATCAAATGTAATTTGGAAATAATCATATTCTCCCATCCTAGGGCACAGCTTCAGACATGTTTCCCAACAAACAGTTTCTCAAATAACAGTTGTCACAATGTTATCACCAAATATGAAGAGCAGTTTGAATTCTGTTACTCTGAACCATTGTGCACAATGTTTCGTAACTATTCTGAACCATTGTGCATAACATTTCATAATGTAATCAACTGATATAAACGTTATAGATATTACGCTGCCAGCAGAGTTTTTACATATTCTCTTCTTACCTTGCTATGTATTCCTCCTTGCAAAATTAATTTCTGTCAAGGTAAGTTCAATTTATCAGCCCCAGACAGGACTATTTTAGTACGGCCATAACACTCTCCCTCCCCCTTTCCCTCTGCCTTAACTCACCACATATACATAAATCCCCTTTCACATTAGTTGGGTTGCAAAGTCAGGTGAAGAAGATATTGCTCTCAATCAAAGGACTGGTGTTATTAATCTTAGCAGGCAGTGGAGAAGAGAATGAATCTGTTTTTTAAAATCCCATCAATTTCAGCAGTGTCTGAAGAACCCAGAGCATCATTACAACTGACAAGAAACAAAAAAGCCCAGTCCTCTACTCTGCATAATTTTGTCAGGTACTGTCACCTTATTTATGACTTTGAAGCAATTATGACAGACACATCACTAAACTACAGTCTTCATTAAAAGCCTCTGAAGTTGTGCATCAATGTGTTTAAATATATTCTTCTGTTAGCACACTGAATTTCTTTTCTTCCAGAATCCATAATCCTGTAACAACTTCAGGGTAATCAAGAAGGCACTAAAATTCTATTGGATTTAACAGAAGTTTAAGAACACTGCTAAGTATTTCAAGCAAAGACATGCACTAGATTTCATAGAATTATAGAGTTGGAAGAGACCACAGGGGCCATCCAGTCCAACCCTCTGCCATGCAGGAACACATATCAAAGCACTCCCAACAGATGGCCATCCAGCCTCTGCTTAAAAACCTCCAAAGAAAGAGACTCCACTACACTCCAAGGCAGTATATTCCACTGCCAGACAGCTCTGACCATCAGGAAGTTCTTCCTGAGGTTCTGGTGGAATCTCCTTTCTTGCAGCTTGAATCCATTGCCCCTTGTCGTAGTCTCTGGAGCAGCAGAAAACAAGCCCGCTCCCTCCTCGACATGACATCCCTTCAAATATTTAAACATGGCTATCATGTCCCCTCTTAACCTTCTCTTCTGCAGACTAAACATATCCAACTCTCTAAGCCGCTCCTCACTGGGCATGGCTTTCAGACCCTCCAGCATTTTGGTTGTCCTCCTCTGGACACGCTCCAGCTTGTCAATATCCTTCTTTAATTGAGGTGCCCAGAACTGGACACAATATTCCAAATGAGGTCTAACCAAATCAGGATAGAGTAGTACCATCACCTCCCTTGATCTAGACACCATACTCCTATTGATGCAACCAAGAATCACGTTGGCTTTCTTGGCTGCCACATCACATTGCTGACTCATGTTCAGCTTGTGATCTACCAAGATTCCTAGATCCCTTTCACACATACTGTTATCCAGCCATGTGTCCCCCATCCTATATTTGCACATTCCATTTTTTCTACATAAGTGCAGGACTTTACATTTCTCTCTGTTGAAATTCATTTTGTTAGCTTTGGCCCAGCTCTCCAATCTGCCAAGGTCATTTTGAATTTTGATTCTGTCCTCTGACATATTAGCAACCCCTCCCAATTTGGTGTCATCTGTAAATTTGATCAGCATGCCCTCTATTCCTTCATCCAAGTCACTGATGAAGATGTTGAATAGCACTGGGCCCAGGACAGAAGCCTATGACACCCCACTAGTCACTTCTCTCCAGGATGAAAAGCAGCCACTGGTGAGCACATTTTGGGTTCAGTCAGCCAACCAATTACAAATCCACCCAACAGTAGCACTGTCCAGCCCGCATTTTACTAGCGTCTTTGCAAGAATGTCGTGGGGAACTTTGTCAAAGGCTTTAATGAAATCAAGATACGCTACGTCCACAGCATTCCCTTCCCTTGAAGGGATTTAACTCCCTTCAAACAGATTTGAGTGCCTCTCAAGGTAAAGTATCCTGCCACCCAAGCCAACAGAACTGACCAGGAGCCACACAAAACTTTATTGAAGTTTCAGACTTTGGATGCTTTGCTCAAAAAATAAAAGTTTTTTTTTGTATGCAAAAATACATGCAGAGGTTGGGGGACTCCCAAGTCCATCTGCTTATCCTTCAGCATGTTTTATACTGAACTCCCCAATCACTGTATCTGGGGTAGGACTGTGACTCTGACTGTTGTGTCATTGCATTTTAATATTTAAAACAAACAAACAGCTTCAAACTGGTTTTAGGCATCATAACTCTTGCAGCTACTCTTATGAAATTCTAGACCTGGAGATACTTTTAAGCTGAGTGCCATTTTCACACAAATCACCCCAGAACTTAGGTAGAGGGGAGAGGAAAATGGCTCCCTTGCCATAAAATTGCTAGGATTCCACTTTTATAAGAAATGCTAAACCATCCTTCAGAAACTTTATGGGCTTGTCACTTAGGGCCTCCTTTGTGTTGTCATTTTTATAGCAATAATCCAAAAATGCCATAATAAGATTGAACGCACCTCCTTTTTAAACCCTTCAAAGGGAAAGGATAAACTTGCACAGAAACTCTTGCACTATTCTCTGCAATTTGGCAGCTATGACTCCATTCTGAAGAGCTGTTAAGTTACAAATTTTGTCCAATAAGACAAACAGTGGAAGTTATAGTCATTTATATATTTTCCACAGTGGTCTTAGATTTGGGACGGCAGTCAAAGCAAACTGGCTCTGAATCAGGCCAAGCAGAAGTAGGTCATTTTCCAAACCACTTAATCAGGGTCTGAACTGTATCTGGGAATTCATGAGTGTCTTTAGTTTCAAGTGCCAAACAGATGGTACTGCAGCACAGACTTCTAGACTGTGCCCATTAAATACATGTATTTTTAGTTCCTTGTCAAATTATTTAAAACAGACATTTCAATATATTCATTTCTTTTTGTTACTGTTAGAGATATGGTTTTCTAGGACACGGAATTTCACTATATTATGTGCTGTCAGGGTCTAGATATCACATAATATAGGTTATGCCAGGTGTTTCATCTCTGCTTCCTTCAGTACTGGAAACAGCCAACATGGCCACATGGCAAAGGAATTAGATCCAATTGAATACATGAGAGACAATCAAAAACCAGAGACGGAAGATCAATGTAACATTAAATTCGTCAAGTGATGAAAGCATAATAATATACATGCACCCATGGCTCCTGCAGTTTGTAGGTTACAGATGCCATCTGCCCATCTACAGACAAGTCCAAGAGACCATTTAGTTACCATCTGTTCAATGGATAGGACAAATTGCTATATTTTCATATTTCAAGTGTAAAAAAGGATAAAGGACAGATCTTTAAATGTGCACACATAGTGTAAATTGAGTTAGGCTAATTGGGGTCAAGTTTAAACTGCTACAGATATACTGAGCAGCACATTCTGTAATTAGATTATGTAGTACCTGCCAGCACGTTTACAGTCAAAATGAGCCAATGAATAATGAGAGGGAGACATGAGCAATGTTTCTGATAATCCCAAAACAGTCTGAAGTCTGTCTTTGTGCAATAAGCAGACTTGAAAACAAGACACAGTCCCAGAGTACCTTACCTTAGGCAGTAAGAGTGTTGAAGATCTGACAAGAACCAATGGATTCAAACTGTGAGAAAAGAGATTTCACCTAAACATTGGGAAAATTTCCTAACTATCAAAACTATTTGACCGTGGAATGGGGTATATATAAGACCACATTTTTTGAAGGTTGGATGGCCATCTCTTAGGAGTGCTTTAGCTGTGCATTTGTGCATGACAGGGGGTTGGATTATGTGGTCCTTGCAGTTCCCTCCAATACTATGATTCCATAATTCTAAAGGACAGTAGCATGTAGTAACACTACATGGATATTTCCAGCTATGATATCCTTCCCAACCTGGAAAATCTTAACATTGCATCCAAAAAGCAACACTTTCACTGATGTACTTCCTTTTGTACAATTGTTCCCTGTTCCACAAATATACTGTGAACCACAATATATTTCCAGATCGAGGTCAGTACTATCTTGGTGCACAGATTAACAGATAATGTCTGACCTTAATCTGTTACAGCCCTCTAGTACAGTACAGAATAATCATATTTACCATCGAGTTACTATTATAAATTAAACCGCTTTATTTGATAAAATCCACTGCTCGCTTGCTCACTCTCTCTCTCTCTCTCTCTCTATATACATTTAATTCCATCTATACAGAACAGCACAGATAATGCCCTTATGTGAGCCCCCATTTAGGTATTGACCACAGTCAGAACTGTTTATCTTCAACACTGTTACTGCCTCAGGTGTTTTCAAGACCACTCTGGAATTATGTCCTGTTTTCAAGTCTACTTACTGCACAAAGGTAGACTTCAGTGTGCTTCTTGCCAAGTAAACCTAGTAGTGGCTTCAAAGCATAAATGTTCCACAGATGCACATACACAGCTGTGGTAAAGAGGTGGCCAACATTAAAGAAGTATTTCTCCACAAAGTTTCATAGCTATTACCACCTGTGGTGTTGGTACTTTAAAACTAAAATCCTTTTCAGACGTTTGCTGTGACTAATTGACTCATATCTGTGAAGAAGGAGATTAACTAGGCATGTTCAGCTGATTCCAACTTTTGACTCAGCTACTTTCCTCACTCTCCTTCAACTTTCCTTTTAAATTCTATGTGGACAATGCTAGTCATCAGATTGTTTATTCCACAGCAGTACTGCCCACGGAAGATTTCTTCTTTTACTTACCCCAATAAAATGAACATTGAAAGACAGTTTCCCAAAATAAATCCTTAAACAGCACTGTACCAATCACTTAAAAGAATCATGTGAGACATAATAGTCCTCTTCACTCTACCTTTTACTAAATAAGGGATATGGAAACCTGTTAGTCTTTCACTGAGTTTCTCAGTTACTATCCTGCATTCCATTCCATTTATATATCAGATTGTGAGCCTTTTTTCCCCTGCCCATGACGGCATACATTTGTTGGTGAGCACTTTTTAAATGTGTGCAATTTTAGTCATGTACTAAATGTACACATTTAGACCAAGATAAAGTACGTATGGTTTTCTGTGCTTTTCTTTTCACAAAATATAACAAAAGCCTTACAAATGTATGGAATTCAGAAATCGTGAGTCTATAAATCAAACAATTTTCTTCCCCACTGCCCATTGCTAATTGCTAGAAAGCCACTGAAATCCATCATCTTCCCATTTCTTTTTTTTTTTATTGAGAAAGGAGATTTAATACAAAAAATCTTCCCATTTCATTAACTGAGATATTCTCCCCATGTCTGCCTGAGCCAAGAAGAGTCTATATTCCTGTTAAAAATGGTGACTGACTGGGGTATGTAAGAGCACTTAGATTAAAACAATGGCAAAAATCATTCTAACTCAATTATACTATGTTATGAAGGATATCTATATATATAGTTTTTAAAACTAAAGTTGTTTGGTTTCTCAGAAACATCCTACTCTGAAACAAATGAGAGCCATGGAAGTTCTAGCAGCTTTCCCTTACATGCTATTCATGCTATCCTTACAGATGAATGGAGCAGTCTTCCAAAGTTGCCATAAGTATTTTGCAAGGGTTCTTAACAAAACAAAAGAATTCTTACTAACACGAAAGGTTCCAACATAACTCAGTGTTAAGAGTTAAAATTTAAAAAGCTATATCCAAGAACATCCTGTTCACTGGTTGCTATGGACACATGTTCACTGTTCAGTCTAAGAAGACAAAATGGCAAGCGTCCTCTGGTCTGTGTTCACTTCACATCTCACTTTTTCTTTGCATTTCTTATAATATATTTGTCTTCAACAGGCTTCCTGTACTCTCAAACTTAATATGCATTTTCAATCTCTCTTTTGTCAGTGTAGGCACTTGCTTATGATGGGTTATGCTAAGAGGAATGTCTCTCCTCTGTCAGAGGGAAAGGTGTATGTTGGGGGGAGGGTAAGCAACAGAAAGAGAGATAAAACAGGCACTATCAAACCATTTTTAATTAAAGGCCCTTGCAAGATAAGTATTAAATTCATATTTGTATCACACTGAACAGCACACAACGGCAAAACATCAACAAAAGGATGGGGAAATCTGCAAGTCAGGCAAAAGGATGTAACAGAATCACCAGCTCTACCAGCATCTGATGCCTGAACTCAAGCTTTATTTCTGCAAAAAGATTAGATATGAATTGATTCCTCCGCTATTCCACTTCTCTTCAAAATTTTAGATTCTGTTCAAAATCCATTTCTGTTCAAGTGTGATAGCTCCGATATTTTTATGCTATGCAAAGATGATACATAAAGATGGTTGTTAAATTCCCTATTGATTCTGCTCATACACTGGGGGCTGGGCATACACTGAGAAACAGAGGGACATGTTCGGCACTTTCCAACCCTTGGCAGGCCATCCTCCAAGGTGAGGAGCAAGTGAAAATCACATTTCAGGTGACTGATGTCAGTTCTGATCACAAGGGCCACACAAGAGTTCCCAAGGATCACACTTCATCCATAGGCTGCTCAATTCCTACTTCTTGCATATGGCAAGACAGCTGTTGAATATAAGCTCTTAATTATAAATAAGGCAGCATTTCCCATTTCTGAAACAAATGTGCAAGGTGAAATATCTGGTCAGGCCACAAACTTAAAAACTGGCCTATAAGACATTACATTTTATGACACTGAAAACAGCACTTTACAACCTGAACATTCCATTTCAGTGATTTCTGAGACTCTGAACTTCAGTGTGGATTTGCAAGTAACAACTATTACACTACCTGTAAAAATTTAGCCTTATATTAGGTTATAAGCCTGTTCAAAACAATATTTTGTGGTCTGGAGACAGCCACATGTTTTTGAAGGTACAGAAAACCAACTATAAGTACACAACAGCTTTTTGAGCTCTTATTACTTATTCAGAGGACTAAGGGATTAAGATCGGTCTACCGCTGGTTTTCATGAGAAGTTTGACAATGTATATCGGTTTCAGGCACTGGTTTCAAGCACTTACCTGACAGTCGAAGTCCTGAAAATTTCGAGCTGAATTCTGTCAAAATAAGAACAGGAGACAGTTAACAGCCTAGTTTCTAGAATAATCGAATAAACTTAGATTCTAGCTATCTGAAAATCTGCTTCATCTTACTATCTGAGAAACTGTTTGAATTGAACATTTCTGTCATGAACAAGAAAAATACGTGCATAGGAGTAATTAGAACAGAATAAAAATTCCTCCTTCCTCAACCACTGATATGAACTACCAGAAACAGAAGAGGGACCAGTAATTAGACATAAAAGTAATAGCTAGCCCCCAGACTAGATAGTCCCCAGAAATAGATAGTCTTTTCTAATATAACGTAATCGTGTTGGTGTTATCAGGGGCAGGAATCTTTTGGCATCACAAAGACCAAATTTTCTAGTCTTTACCATGATTTCTGAACAACGTATTCCATGCATATGCACAGCTACTTATTTTTGAATGTATGCTGAAACACTCTGCAAAATTATTTCAGGGATAGCATTTTATCCTGTGCATATATAAGGATTTTGTGATGTGATTTCTCAGAGGTAGACTACTTGTGTTCAAAAGGGCTCAGGTTCAATCCCTGACATCTTCAGGTAAGCAACGCATGACAAAAAAAATGGAAGATCCATAAGTGTTCAAGAAACACTAAAAAGAAGAAACCGAAAATACCAAAACTGGATTTTACCAAAGCAGCTGAAAACACTAGTTTGCTACTTCACCCTGGATAAATAACCAAACAAATCACATACACATGTATATCCACATAAAGTGCACAAGCTGAACGAAGTTCAGACACTCCCTCTTTTTTGCCTTTGTTCACTGAGTGAAGAGCAGCTAATCCGACAAATTACAACAGTGTGTGCCTATATGTTGTAAAAAAAAAATCCTAAAATAATCTTTAAATTCAGCCGAAGAAAAACTGAAACCAAAGTTAAAAAGATAAATATAAAAGTCACTACTCTGCACAACATAACTGCTTATGGCACTCATGGGAAAAGACAAGGAAATATATTATTTCTTTATCTGACTTGTACTCCAACTTTTTCCAGAACCAGAAGCTCTGGGGCACTGAAGAATTGTACTCTTGTTTTGCACTCAAAATCCCTGCTCTGGCTTTGAAGATTATCAGACATCAGCTTGACAATTTATAAGCCATCTTTTAAGGCATTATTTATTTGCTCATTATAAATGAAATGATGCTAGCAGGCGTAAATACCTTATGTCATATTTTGCCAGTCTTTAAAATACTGCATCATTTTTTATCACTGTACATTATACTTCACAAAATAACCAATGGGCAGGGCTCTTTCCAAAAGAACTTGCAATTTAAAATTTTCCACAAAGGAACTAACAGAAGGAGAGGACATAAGAGATAAGAATGAACTGAGAAAATGGCTGTGCTTAGTCATCTTAAAAATGGGAAATGTTTTTATAAAATTTAAGCAAACCCTCTGAGCGTTAAAATTGCTTTCAAGAGCAAGAAATACAAACAGGAGTTACACATAGCTGACAGAGAACACAGAATGGCTAGACCTTTAGCTAATGCTTGAACCACAGATATTACCTTATCATTCAGAAGCGGTTTGATCTCTGTTAACTGGACATCTTGCAATTCTTCCATGTCTATTAAGAATGCTGAAGTTAGCTGTCAAACAGCAAAACACTGCTAAAAGAAAAAACAACAACAACAAGGTCACAACTTTGCAAGAGATACTATTTCTACAGCATAGATTGGGATGAATGACCAGATATTCAAGCTTGGATGTAAGATAGGCTTCAGTTTCTTCAACAGGAACATTCTTCTCTGCTCACAATGTGGCACTGAGCAAACACATTTTTATGTCTGGCTGTATCTGACTGAATCATAAACATCAAACAAAAACATCGCCCCAAAACAAACTGCACAGAATTAGTGGATTTATAGTACAATAATTCTAACAAAAACCTGTTCAATTATACTTCAATTATGTCAAATATTTATTTTATAGCTTTACTGCTTTTAATTACTGGCTTTAATTATTGTTAGCTGCCTTGAAGTATGTTCTGCAATTTTTTTTTTTTAAAAATTACTATTGAGGAAGAACTATGGATGTTCTTCCAGTGATGGAGCTGCTTTCATCAACAAAACCAGAAATCTCCTAATCCCCACTCCCCACTGCAGCCCCATCTTACTCACATACTGCACCAAGAGGCTGTAGGGAGAAAAGAAAGAAAAGACAGTTCTATTGCCCTAGTACTGCAGTGCCATGTTGGATTTTGCTGAGAAGTAAATAAGTTACTTTTTTCCTAGCCACCTCAGACACAAAGTGCACCTTTGCAGAAAATGGGTATGTGGTGGCACTGTCAAAAATGCTGCCATTTCTTCAATACATATATTTTTCCCTGTTCATTCTCTTCTTCTTCTTCTGGTAGGAATGACTCACTAATGGTAGATTTGCAGGAACTGGAAACTATCACAGCCTGTCAATTGTTTATTAATGGGGAAGCACACAAGATGCTTTCTGTATATGTTCAGAAGTACTCACAACATTCTGATTAAGAATTTTCCACTACTGATTCATTGGCTGATCTTCACTGCTACCCACTTACTGCTGATTGATCAGTGTCATCTAACAACAATACATCACTCTTTATTAACCTCTCACAAATAAGGCAGTAGAAGGATGAATGAAATGTACATGCATTAGTAGGGAGGGGTGAGGTGGAAATAAAACAAGATGCAGATCGGTGACAATACATAAGAATATAAGGTGAGACCCCACATTTTACAACAGCCTTCCCCAACCTGAGAGTTTCCCAACCATGCTGGACTTCCATCATCTCCACTCAAGTAATATTATGGGATTTGTAGTAGATTTGGAGAAAGTGCCAGGTTGAGAAAGGCAACTTTAAAACCACTTTTGAAAACATGTTTGAAGGAGCCAATAAAACTGTGCCCTTTAGGGTCAACAATGACAACCCTATATCACCTTGAACAAATATAATGGCTTGTTCTAGTAATCTAACAGTTTTATTAGCATACTTTAACTAAACAATTTCACTTATCAATATGAATGGCAACTAATTCTAATATTTAATACTAAAAAATTAATTTTTAAAGCTAATGTTCCAAGCTCTGTGATTTACCTTGACTGAACAATAAGGGCAACATGTGCTGCTCTGTCCCAGACAGTAAAAATGTCTTGAGTCAGCCTGCTTAATACTGGAATACAGGAAAACTGTAAATTTACTCAGAAGTCAACAAAATCTTCCATACTTCTGATATGTATACATGTCTATAGACAGATTCATTTGTCTCTACAGGTAGAACTAATATTACCACAAGCTTTAATGCTCCAAAAAAGCAAGTGGCACTGGAGAAAGCAGTGTCCAGAGGGATGCAAGCCTTGTTTGCCACAAGTGGTAAACACAGTTAGTTCACGTTTCCAAGGCAACTGTGTGCACTCTCTCTGCACAGGGAAAGGAAAATGGTCAGTAGGCTGGCAAAGAAGCTCTCCTGCAGAAACTTAGCTATTCCTTATTTTTGCACTGCAAAATAATATCCATTATCCAAGCATACAAATCAAACATAATCAAAGTTGGATACATAGATACACAGAGCTGGGTTGTAACTATATACCACACGCACCTAGCTAAGTAAGTCTTTGTATAATCTTACTACTTGCTACTTTGGTACAGTGTAATGATCTGTATAAGCTTTCAAGTTGTTACATAGTAAGATGTAATGGCTAATATTATTATCCCCATATAGAAACGTTATCTACTCTTCATAGTACGTGAAAGAATTACTGGAACAACAACCTCACTGATTAGAGGTTTCACTTTTTAAGGCATTTATAGCAGAGAAACATGGATGGTCATCCCTTCTTCAATAAGTCATAAAATAGGACGCCACTGGCACTTAGCACTACCACTGTCCGAACCAGGCATATCCAGGACAATGGTACATGCTTAATCCAATATGCAACAACTATCATTCTGAACCTCTGACGCTTAAATAAGCATAATATTTGGGAAGGTTACTGTCTGTCATAGTAATACATTTGTATGTCAAATTACTAATACATTTGTTTTCTTTTCCCTCTGTTAATTTGCCATTTTTTATTTTTCATAATTTTAGGGGAACCACAGACTAGCCAATAATGAAACAATAATTACAGTCAGCCCTCCACATTTGTGGGTTTCACTTTTGAGGATTTGATTATTCACAGATTATTTGCTGTCACCTCTGCTGCCTCCCCATGCCATTTTTAATAGGGACTGCAAGCCTCGTGAGATTGATAAACTGCAAACAATGCTTTTAAGTCCCTATTAAAAATGGTGTAGGGCAGCAATGGAGGTGGCAGTAAGGCCCACCAGCCACCCACTTCTGCCTTGTGAAAGACCCTGATGCCTCAAAAGGAAGCCAGGGTGGGTTGAATATGATGACCATACTTTTTTGCGTGTGTTAAATATGGTTTGGGAGGGCCTAGAATTACTTACAGTTTTTCCACTTCCAAGGGGGTCCTGTGCCCCCAACCCTAGCCAATGTGGAGGGATGACTCCAATCTGTTTAAAGTTTCAGGAATAGAGATCTTTGGGTTTTTTCCCTGTCTTGACTATATTGTAACTGCCCCCCCCCACATTCAACAGATTCAACAGTGATGAATCTGTACTGTGTCTACGTGAATTTTAAATAAATATATTATTTTCTGATATCGGGAAAGAAGAGTGTTACTGTTAGTGCAGCAGGAATGACACAAGAGCTAAATGAATTTGTCAGAATGCAATTGAACACTTTGCATGTTAAGATTATGAGAAAGTGCACAAAAAACAAACCACTACATTATTAGGATTTGTGTAATGAATAATTAAAAATAGCAGCTGGCTCTTATACTGAATCAACTGAGGAACTAGATAAGATGACAATAATATTAGAAATAGATGAAAAAGTTTCTTCTTTTCAGAGAACAAGTCCGCATCTTTTAAAAAGATTTACGGGAACAACTCAGGTTAATCTTATTTTCAGCTTGAAGCCTCATTAACAAAGATCTAATAAGTGGCCCTGTAAGGCTTTGTGACAACAGTTTTAATGAATGTTTATTCAACTGAGAACCAATGTAGCATAAACAAAACTTAGAAACTGATGCATCATCCGCTAAATTATCATCAAATTACACACCAAAGACTAAGAAACTGTGGATTGTTCAATTTGTAACCACTACAGAAGGAAACATTCAAGGAATTTTAAAATATCTTCACACACACAGGATTAGTATGAATCAGAATTAAATGTGATTCTAAGCTGTGGATCTAAAGTACTGTACCACTGGGGCATATCAGCATATATACATTTCCTCAATAGAGATGGACAGGGCTGAAGTATAGCCAGTTCAGCCAAATGTTTAATCACTGGGCAGGATGAAACATATTCTGACCAATCACACCTTGTAAGAATTTGAATTTTTGTCAGGTTCTCTTTCTAAAACTTTCAGGCCTTTTATCTAACTGCGTTGTCCTTGGTTAAAGTATTTATAGCTGATCTCTCAAAATCATAACAGGAAAATTAGATCACATGCTGGAACAATTTCAGAAAACTCTTAGGCTACAAGAAGTACTCCATATAATGACAACTAATCCAAACTCAGTATGCTGTCCCAATTTAGTGGCAATAAGCCCATTTTCTCAAATGCATGAAACAAAAATATTTAAAGTATTACTATTACAACGACAAAGATATAAAATCAGAAAGCCAACTGTGCTCAGTGTATAACATTCCAAAGGACAGCATCCTAATTTCATACTTGAGATCACTACTTCTTTCCAGATGCAGGTTTTATTTACTTAATGAATGGGCATAATTTAATACAATAGCTTATGCAGTTCTACAATGTCATCCACTAGTAAAAAATGTCAGACTCACAAACACTAAGGCCATTTCTGCACTACACTGCCATAGTGTGCTTATCCCACTTTCAACATCCCTGTGGAGTTCTGGGGTCTGTAGTTTACTGTGGCCAAAGAGCTCTCTGGCTGAGAATTCTGAAGGGCCCTCCCTACGCTGCAAACCCTGGGATTCCACAGGATGTTGAAAGCAAAATAAAACTGTAACAGTGTAGTGTGGAAATGGGCTTAGTTCAATAACATATCGTTGAGGAAGGAAATTAAGCAGTTTCTGGTTGTACCACCTCCAAGGAATCACAAGGACACACAGAACTGGGGAAAAAATACATAACTCTAGTAGTGCTTTTTCTCCTCCGTTAATGTTCTGTCAATTTTATGACCTTAAAATTAGGCAGCCGCCCACCCGCTCATGCTAAAGAGAAGATTCCATGTGCCCTAAGTAACCCTGAATTCAGATATTTAAGGAAAGAGCTTTTAAAACAGGAACAGGAATTACCACTCCGTCCAAACAGAAGAGGGGGAAAATGACGGCATCATAAATTACAACCAAGAGTTCATACACCACAAGTTTAAACATTAAGACTATTCAGCCTCCTGTTAAAAAGTCTCCCGCCAGGAGTCTTGTTTAATTCAGGAAGCCCCTTATTTCGCGCCAGGACGACCTGTCCGGCTAAAGAAAGACGCTCCAAATCCTTCCCTGAAGCAAATCGTGGCACGAACAGGAAAGGGCACCGGCCCCCTCGCTCTCAGCACAGAGAAGGAGGCGCGGACGCTCCGCCGGCAGCAACGGGCTCACTACATACCAAACGCCGAGGGGAGGGCCTGTCCGTCGGCGCGCGCCCGCGCGCACCACGCGCTTATCCTGCCCGCGCGCCCTCTTTGGCAGCTCGCGATCGCGGCCGCCTTGGCAACGCGGGATTTTACCGGTCTTCGGCGTTCTCGTGGCGCTAGAGATCCCGCGAGAGCGCGTAATTTTCGAGAGACAACCTGCCTTCCCAAACAGACGAAGTCGTCCGCAAGCCTTCTTCAGAAGTCCCCGACCGGTCTTTAGCCGGCTGGTCTTTGAAAAGGAGTCGCGCCGTGTCTGCTCCGGGCGGGGCTGGGATGCCTGTCCCGGTAGCACAACCACACATTTCCAAACAGGAAGGTTCGGTCAAGACGGGGGGAGGGGTGAGAAATGAAATGCTTCTATATATTTATTTGAGAAAAATCAGGAACATTAATGAATTAAATTAAATTCATTAATGAATTCCACTAGGCCCATTTATTCTAGGTAGAATTATTTTGTTGTTGGTGTTGTTGTATGCCTTCAAGTCATTTCTCACTTATGGCGACCCTAAGGGGTTTTCTTGGCAGAAGGGGGTTTGCCGTTGCCCTTATCTGAGGCTGAGAGAGTGTGCTTGTCCAAGGCCAGTAGTTTTCCATGGCTGAGCGGGGATCCAAACCCTGGTCACCTAGAAGCCAACACCCAGACCACTAAGACATGCTGGGCCTCGCTAGGTCCGTTTATTTCTAAGCACATTTATTTAGGGATGCATAATAAACTGGAAGGGCCTAAATACCCTAACTGCCCCAGATCCCATCTATTATTGGCTGCTAAGCAGTGTCAGCCCTGGTTTGTACTTGGATGGGAGACCACCAAGGAGTACCAAGTGCTGGGGGCTATATTTCAGAGAAAGGAATTGGCAAAACCGTCTCTGAATATTCATTCCCTGCTTAAGAAACCCCTATGAAGTTCATGAGGTGGCTGCTTGAAAGCACACGCGCACGCACGCGCACACACAGTGAACTGGAAATACAGGTTCAAGCTATAAGGACTAGTGAGAAAAAAATACATTTTTATTTATTTGAGAAAAATCCAGACATCACTTTCTGCAAGGACACTGATGAAATTCATTAGGCACATTTATTTTAGACAGACTTGTACTGATTTATCAGTGGATTATTAATTGGAGATACAAGTTCAAAGACATAGGGAGAATAATATATACATGGCACCAGTTTAACACTGATTGATCTTATTAAGCTGATGGGCACATTTACATTTCTTATAGGGTGCTGGATCACAAACTGGAAATACAGGTTCCAGTACTGGAGGAAAATAATGTACTTTTAGCTGCTTGAGAGAATTCAAGGTACCACTTTCAAGAAAGCTAATCAATTTATCATTATTTATCTGTATCCCACCTTCGCCCCAGAACTGGGACGCAAGACAGATTATAGTTTAGAGAGATTTCTATTTATTTAGGATTCAGAGATTGGAAATAAAAATTCAAGAACAGGAAGAAAATATAAGAGAAATTAAGGTACCACTGCAACACTAATCAATTTCAATTTTTTTTATAATTGTTGGTTATCAACTTGGTTTCAGCTCATAGCCACCTTATCACTGAGAGATCTTAATGAGCCCAGTTCAATCAATAGGTCTTGCAAACTTAGGGCAGTGGCTTGATGCTATCAATACATCTGTAATGTGATCTTTCTCTGTTCCATTTCTTCTTCCTCTTCCCATTTTCAAGTGAACCATAATTTCTCATGATTTATACAGTCAAAGGCTTTGCTTTATTTTATAAAGCAGAAGTCAGTTTCATCCTGAAATTCTTTCATGGGCTGTATTATCCAATGTGTGCTTCCAATATGATCTGTTGTAGGTGCTTCTTCCTTTCTCTGACCCAAGTTTGGACATCTGGCATTTCTCATTCCATGTATAGTGAAAGCCTTGGTTGTAAAACCTTGACTATCACTTTGCTTGCATGGGAGATTAATATAGCAGTCAGATGGTGATTAGAAATCCCTATTGTCCCCTTTCTTGGGAACTGTAATGGATATTTGAGTTTTTCAAGTCTGTGGGCCATTAATTTGGTTTCCATATTTGTTGGAAAAATTTTGATAGAATTTGGAAGGATTCTGTCTCTGTAGCTTGAAAGAGCTCTGTTGGTATGCAAATTGCTCCTGGTGGTTTCTCTCTTCCAAGAGTTTTGAGGATCTCTTCCAATTCACTTTCTAAAATTATGGGTTTATTGTGAAAATGTTCCTTCTTGAAGGAATTTCACACTTCCTTCTTTTATGTAGCTCTTCAGAGCATTGCTTCCATCATCTTTTAGTTTTGTCCTGATCCTATAATGGTCCCCTTGGTGATCATGTAGCATCCCTGCTCTTGGTTTAAATTTCCCTTTGATTTTTCCGATCTTGTGGAAGAGTCCTCTTGTTCTTTTGTTGTTGTTGTTGTTGTTGTCTTTTATTTCTTTATGTTATTTTAATAGTTCTCTTTGTGCTGACATATCAGTTGCTGGACAATTTCATTTGATTTTGACCCAGTTTTTGTCCCCCTTTACTTCCTATCTGTCCTTAACTATTTGGAGCATTTCATTAGTCATCCAATGAATTTTTCTTTTTCTGGCTACAGACAGTGTCTTTTTACATTTTCCCCTGATAACACCCCGGAATTCTTCTGGTTTCTTGTCTATTAGGCTTAGTACAGCAAAGCAGTTCATTATCTGATCTCGAAATTATACAGGGATGTTTTCTAGTCTGTATTTTGCCACCATGATGTACATTTATTTACATTCAGCAAGCCCTCCTAAATTTGCGGGTGAGTACTTCTGAGTTGAAATATTTAGGATTGCTCTGTAAACAAGCAGTGTTTTAGATTGATCTTTTCTTGTTTTCCAGTCTGTGTTCTATTCAGGGAAAACAGACTGCGCTTTGATCTGCTATCTGATAAAAGGAATAGAGTCACAAACTTACTTGCTCTAGTTCTAGTTTATGCTTACAGTAACATTCTATTCAGATTGATTTGCTAATTGTTTTAGTAGTACTGAAGTGGATACTTTATTGAAACAATGTAGGACTGAAGAGTTATTCAACACATACTTGCATTAAAGATGCGTTATTGTCTAATATACTCTGAAAGTCAAACTATTCAAAGCTGCATCACCTGATGTGTTATCCTGACTTCACAGTTCAATTTTCAAACCTCTTCCATATTATACATTCTGGGTTCAACTTATTCTGTTTCAGTAGTCTCTTGGTTTAAATTTTCCTTTTATTTCTCAGCTGTTGTGGAAAGTTTCTTGTTCTACCTTTTTTACTGTAGTCTTTCATTTCTTTGTTTTGGTTATTATAATATTGTTCCTGCCTAAAAGTCACTGAATAGTTGCATTCAGAGTTTTGACACTATTTCTGTCAAATTTACTTTTGCTTCTCATCTGTCCTCCAATGAGGCTTTTCTTTTCTCTTGGCTACAGATAGTGTTTCTGGTTTCAGTCCAGAGTGGTTCCCTGTCCATTAGCAATCTGTTCTATACAGGTTCTTTAAATTCTACAGGGTTTTGGCACTGTTACTGATTTAGTGTGCTCTTTTAGTTTTACTCTAGCTTGTGAAATAAGTATTTAATGGTCTGTGTCAAAACATATTCCTAGTCTTGCTTTTGCAAGGAGAATGAAACAGAATTTCCTCCTCTTTTGCATCCAATGTATGCAGCCTGATTTCTGTATTGCCTATCAGTGACATCCCTGTATACCAGGTATGGGAAAATTGCGTGTTACGTGTGGCCTTTGGGGCCTCAAGGTGCAAGCTTGGTGATGCTTCTACACCGTCTAATTTTTTAGAAAGATTTTTAAGCAGTATTTTGCCCTAACTCCCCATGGCTCAAAGCCATTGCAAAGCACAGTGGTTTTACCACCCAACCATTTATATATCTTTGAAAACTCTCCCAGAAACAAAAAAGGGACTGAAAATTGGCCAAAATTGACCCCAGAAGTGATGGTGCTCACTTTGTATTTCTGCTGATTTGGGGGCAATTTTCATCAGATTTTTTTTGTTCTTCTGGGAGGTTTTCAAGATGGGAGGTGAGGAGCAAGACCAATGAGTTTTTTAGCAGTATGATACTCTTATCGGGGAGGAGAACACTAAATCCACCTGATCCTTAAAGACCATAAGCTCACACTGGGTTTTATAGTTCAAAATTGCTTTATTGGCACTTGCAACTCTTGCTTCCCCTCCCCCTACCAATTTAACATCACTGAAAATATACCACAAAGTGCCTCTCCAGAGGCCTTGTTACACTGCAAGTCCTTGACAAATCTTTAGCCTCCCAAGATTTGAGCCTCTTCAGTAACCTCCCTCTTGAGATCCTGAAATCCCTGGCCAGTTATATTCTCTTTTGCCCAGCAGCTGCATGCTTCCCACCTACAGAAATACACGATTACTAAAACATACAGGCTGACTCCTCCCACTGGGTTTCTTACCGTCCCTAGAAAAAGTGCCCCTGGCAGTAGCCTCCAAGAAGGAATAAGTGGAGACCGCAGCCTATGAACATCGCTGGCTCAGGAACGATTCTTATCAATGCTATGTTCTCTGGGATGTCCATTTGATGGCATGTAGTAGATTCTGCCACTGCTATCTCAGGAATGATTGATGGGCTGGGCCTCAACCCTTTTAGCTAGTTTGTAAGCCAACCTGGCTGCTTCTGTGTAGTCCTTTCTTCCACCTAACTCAAATTTCTGGCTAGGTTTTATAAAACCACTGGCTGCTGTCACATCCCTTCCCAGATGGGGCATCCTATCTTCTGCAGCTTGCATGGCTCTTTTGGACCCTCCCAGCTTCCATAGAAGGCAGCCTATACTTTCAGTCTCCCTCAGTGAACTCTACCTGTTGAGTTCCTCTAGCTTCTTAGAACCACTCTTCGTACACTTTGATATTTTTACTCTTTTAGCTTTTTATAGTTTGTAAGTCTTCTTTTGTTTACCTAGCTTTTCATTAGAAGTCAAAACAATATTTTTATCTGGTGTTTCTTTTACAAATATTTCATTGTGTTTTCAGTGTTTCAAGCCAAAGAACTTTTAATGCAAATGCACACACACAAAAACAAGTTGCAATTCATTAAAGCAACACAGGACCATTTTTGCTGCAGATATAAGTTGTAGCAGGTAATCACTGGCAGAAGCTTCTGAACTCCCCTTTGACGTGTATAAATATATATGGGGTCTTCAGTAATCATATTATACTGTTGCATTAAGATATCCATTTAGGATTTATATTGTGCCAATGTGACACTTATTAAGCCTCAATTTGGATGAAAAAATACCATCATTCAATAAAGTAATCTGATTTTCTCACTCCTTAGCATATTTCTAATTCTTTCCTATAATCATGTGTGCTGCAGTTAACAGGTAAAATATAGGATGCTTCTTCTTTAGGTGATGGTTTCCCCCATATAGGTAAAGAACAAGAATATTTTGTATCTAGTTTCTATTGCTGATCCTTTCCATAACCTCAGTCCAAAACATATGTACAATTGGTCAATAAGAATTTCCTCTTTCCCCACACCTGCACCAGCTCAACAGTGACATTCCTTTGCAAAATCTAGACATCATAAATGGTAACACATGTCATCTATAAATGGTTTTATAAGTGCATTCTTTCCTCAGGGCTGAAATATATTTAAAGGGAACAACTTCTAGGCCCTCCTTGGATGTTAGAGAATATCTGATGCTCATAAGAAATATACAGTTGGCTCTCCATATCCGCAGACACTTATCCATGGATTCCACCAACCACAGTTTAACAATATTAAAAAAAAAATCCAAAAAGCAAACTTTGATTTTTGCTCTTTTATATATGAGATGCCATTTTACTACACCATTGTACATAATAGGACTTGAAGATCCAAAAATTTTGGTATTCACAGGGGGTTCTGGAACCAAACCCTAGCAGATATGATGGACCCTCTGTAATCTGGTTTCTTTTTGAAATAAAATTTTCAAATAGTTTTTGCCTATCATTTTTCAGGGGGCCCAGTAAAAACACTAGAAATAGGAAAAACACATCTTGGTAAGGAGTAGGCTTTTCTGATTGCTATATGTTCCAGTGAGACAGTGTGAGGGACATCCACTCCCTAAATTAAAATGTAACTCAATGTTTTACTGGTTTGTAGTTCCTATGTTATAATTGCCCTGCTTTCTTGGTTATCAGTACCTCTAAATATTTGAAGTTAGAGAAACACAGAATCATACCTGATTTTTTAAATCTCATACTGAATTTTGAGGGCATATAGAACCCTATAAGTGGAAGTGGGCTCAGCACTGGCAGGTAGAGGGCAGATTATTTTTCCCGTCCATAATAACTGAAACATCCTTACACATGAAAATTTAACAAGCACAATATCTACAGCAGTGGTTCTTAACCTAGGAGTCTGCAAAGCCCTGCTGCTGGACACCAAGAGCTAACCCTAAGCAACCCTAAGGTAAACCTATCACAGGATTTGTTCAGAGGGGTTTGCCTTTGCCTTCCTCTGAGGCTGAGAGACTGTGACTTGCCCATGGTCACCCAGTGTCTGAGTGGGGATTTAAATCCTAGTCTCCAGAATCCTGTAATAAATAAATAAACACATCTTTGAATGTTTAAATCTTTGAATATTTAAATTTAAATATTTAAAACTTGAGTTAAGTCTTGGGAGACCCTGGCAACAAATTATATTTACAGAGGGCTCTGATTTTTAAAAAAAGGTTATGAACCACTGATCTACAGTGTTTAGACATGCCCCCTCATGTGTTCAGTGTAGCTTACTTCCACAAAGCTGGTCACAGGATAGATTGCAGGCAGCCTTTATTATTCTTGGGAGGACTCAACTACAGTAGGTATCACATTAGTGCTTGATCATTTAGTATTCTTTTGGGTGATAATTCCTGCTCAGGGGTCTCAAACTACATAACTGATGGTCTAATTTTTGCCAGACCATGTTGGTGGGGTCAGCTCCCTGCCTTCTCCCATTCTGGGGTCCATGGAGGGAAGTAGAAAGCTAGAATACTTTTATTTGCAATGTTGTTAATAGGTGCTCCCTGATTGTTGACCCCATGCCACGCATCATGAATTTTGACTATTATTACTATTTTGAAAACCTAATAATCCTAGTTGTTACTCAACTACACTCAGCTTGTAAACACCTACAGTTCTTCTGGAGAGCACAGCACTGGATGGAAAATTCCATTTCTCAACATAGTTTCAGCTACAAAAATACTGTAGGAGTAGCCTTTATCCTGGCCAGATCTGGAATTCAACTTTAACCTTGAAAACTGCAACAGGCATCCTCTTTCAAATTACCAACTTAATAGCTTATGCTACATAGCATAAATACTGTAAGACAGTTTCAGCAAAGGAAAGGTCACATATCTACACATATTTCACCATATAATATGTTACTCCATTACTGGAATGGGCAAAATGCAGACCTCCAGATGTTGTTGCACTGCACCTCTCATCCATTCTATCCAGCATAGCCAATAGTAAGAATGCTAGAAGGTGCAGTCCAACAACATTTGAAGGTTGCACTCTGTCTTCCCCGTATTATAATTAGTGCCAAATCATAGTATTTTTTTCTTAAAAAAAAAAGAAAGCCAATTTAATATGGCATCTGAGCCTTTTCCTTAATGATGTTATTGGAAGAGACATTATAATTTGCAAATCATTCTTAACCATTTATTACTTATGATTTGAAGACCATTAGAGCACAGATAATGAAACTTTTCAATTTTTCCAGCAAACTATACCAAAAAGGACGCTTGACACTTTCATTTTAGGAAACAGCACATTGTTATTTATAGCAAGAAATCATACAGTAAAATAAACCTTAATGTCTACTGCTAGAAAATAATGTACATCATTGTACAACAAAAATAGGTACAGCAAGAAAATAAAGCAATAAAAATAAAGTGTTTCCTACACATTGTTTAACTGGCAGAACACAGTATGATTAGAACTTAAATTATATCAGGACTTACTCTCCATACCTAAGTTTTTACCAGTGCAATGTCTGTGAAGAAGTGTGCCTCTGACTGATTGCAAAATGTTTGTTGCTCCACCGCAAGTAAAAAGCAATCTGTCCTAAGAATGCAAATTGCCACCATGTAGCTCAAGAAGAGTAGCTGCTTCCAGAAGGGACAGCTAAGCATACAGATATGTTTCCCAAGCGGATGCACATGTAGTTCTCCCTGGGGAACAAGAATTATATTAATTTCTCACAATTACCTCATGCATAGCCCATGGGAAACAGAATTTTAAAACTGACTTGTTTAAGAAAAGTGCTCAGCGTTGTCTTTTAGTCTGCCACATACTATACCCACTACCTCTGTCTTTTCTCTTGTGTGCATTTCCTCATGTGTAATCATAGACAGAAATGTTAACAGAAAGGACTAGTGCATTCAGTTTATCATTATAAAGCTAAAGAATCTATTTCAAAAGCATTAAATTAGACAAGGGGGACAATAATTACATTTATGTTAAATTGCCTTTTTAGTTTAAATGAAATATGTACTACAATCTTATCAAAATGAAAGTGAAAAATCATGTTCATAATTTTACACACACATCCTCCCCGTCCATGTTCTGTGTTTGGGGAAAAAGAAAGAGCTCCATGATTTAAAAACACTTCTCACCTACTCCATCGAAAACCCTTCTCTTATATTCCCGTTCCTTATAACAAGAGTTGACAAAGTGTGGCCTGGGAGCCACACGTGGTGCTCCAATCCTTTATTTGCAGCATTTGATCATACCATATTCCTTGGATGACCCTCTTCTGGTCTTTAAAAAAAAAAAAGTGCAAATTGCACATTCTGTAAACCTCCAGAAGTGGCAATTTGCCTTTTAAATAGGTGTTGCTGCTGTTATATTTATGTCTCAACTTTTCCCAATGTGGGACTCAAGGTGGTTTACAAAATTTAAAACAGATACAGCTAAAAATTTACATTGAACATAGGTTCAACGAAAAATAATTAAAAGCAGTTACAAAAGAAAAAGTAATGAACACAGCCCTCTCCTCCTGAGCAAAACAAAAAGATCTTCAGCTACCTACAAAAGAAGATCCTGTAACTCCTCTGCACTGCTTGATATCCAATAAACATCTGTTTTCCGAAATTAAAGTGAATTTTGGGCTAGTTCCATTTTCTTTTTTTACATTTTTGGCAGTGCTTGTGGCCGTCGGAGGATCTTAGGGACAGAAAAATAGTCCCAAGACCTATTGCTGATGCTCACCCATGTCTTATAATCTCATTCTGTTCCTCCTCCTCCTAGTTTACTGATTCCCACAAGATCCCAGCAAAATTCCTGAGGTTACAAGTTTCAAAACTTAGTTTCCTGAGAGAGATGAGGCACCTCTACTTTAGTGTCTGGTGTAGAAAACATGAGGGTCAGATGGATACACAGAAGACTATTCCCAGGTTGCTCTTACAACAAAAACAAACAAAGATTATTATAGCCATGTGCATTTGCAAGGTTTGAAACTTGTGACTTAAGTGCTGTAATTCACTAATCCTGAGAGAGTAACAAAAAGCAAGAAAACAGTTTTTCAGAATTCAAGAGAAATAAGTTCTACGTAAACAATCAGCTGGGAAATGTGAAATCTATTTGCTCTTTAGTATTGTTTCTCATTTAACTAATTAACAAACAACAAATAATTCTGGAATTAATGCTGAATGCTAACCTAAGTCAATCAGTTCAGTTAAAACTTTATTGTTGTCCCTTTTGTTAAAAAATTTCTAGCATAATTGAAATGCAGGGAAATGCAGCACAGAATAAGTAGAGAAGTAGTACAGGAATATCTGGCTAAACTAGATGAATTCAAGTCCCCAGGGCCAGATGAATTACATCCAAGGATATTAAAAGAACTGGCAGAAGTCATTTCTGAACCACTTGCAATAATCTTTCAGAGCTCTTGGAGAAGAAGAGAAGTCCCAGCAGACTGGAGGGCAAATGTCATCCCCATCTTCAAGAAGGGGAAAAAAGAGGACCCTAATAATTATCGCCCGGTAAGCCCGACATCAATTCCAGGAAAGATCCTAGAGCAAATCATTAAACAGTTTGTAATTACTTAGAAAGCAATGACGTAATCACTAAAAGCCAGCATGGATTTCTCAGAAATAAGTCATGCCAGACTAGTCTTATCTCTTTTTATGATAGGGTTACAAGCTTGATAGACGAAGGGAATGCTGTAGATGTAGCATGTAGATGATAAAGTTCCACATGACATTCTTGCAAAGAAGGTAGTAAAATGCGGGCTGGACAGGGCTACTGTTAGTTGGATTTGTAGTTGGCTGACCGACCACACTCAAAGGGTGATCACCAATGGCTGCTTTTCGTCCTGGAGAGAGGTGACGAGTGGGGTGCCACAGGGTTCTGTCCTGGGCCCAGTGCTATTCAACATCTTCATCAATGACTTGGATGAGGGAGTGGAGGGCATGCTGATCAAATTTGCAGATGACACCAAACTGGGAGGGGTTGCTAATACACCAGAGGATAGGATCAAATTTCAATACAACCTTGACAGATTGGAGAGCTGGGCCAAAGCTAACAAAATGAATTTCAACAGAGAGAAATGTAGGGTCCTGCACTTGGGCAGAAAAAATGAAAGTCACAAGTGTAGGATGGGAGACGTGTGGCTGGATAGCAGTACATGTGAAAAGGATCTAGGAGTCTTGGTAGAGCACAAGCTGAACATGAGTCAGCAGTGTGACGCAGCAGCCAAGAAAGCCAACGAGATGCATCAATAGGAGTATGGTGTCTAGATCGAAGGAGGTAATGGTACCACTCTATTCTGCATTGGTTAGGATTCATTTGGAATACTTTGTCCAGTTCTGGGCACCTCAATTCAAGAAGGATGTCGACAAGCTGGAACGTGTCCAGAGGAGGGCGACCAAAATGGTGAAGGGTCTGGAAGCCATGCCCTACGAAGAACACCTTAGGGAGCTGGGTATGTTTAGTCTGCAGAAGAGAAGGTTAAGAGGGGACACGATAGCCATGTTTAAATATTTGAAGGGATGTCATGTTGAGGAAGGAGCAGGCTTGTTCTCTACCGCTCCAGAGACTAGGACAAGGAGCAATGGATTCAAGCTGCAGGAAAGGAGATTCCACCTGACTCTCAGGAAGAACTTCCTGATGGTCAGAGCTGTCCGGCAGTGCAATATGCTGCCTTGGAGTGTGGTGGAGTCTCCTTCTTTGGAGGTTTTTAAGCAGAGGCTGTATGGCCATCTGTTGGGAATACTTTGATGGGTGTTCCTACATAGCAGGGGGTTGGACTCAGTGGCCCCTGGGGTCTCTTCCAACTCTATGCTTCTATGATTCAATAACTTAAATGATTTTCATTATTTCATTCTTATCCGTATATTTAAGTTTGTTGCACTCCCTCTTCTTGTCAACTGTACCTCCTCTGCTGTTCATTATTTTACTTTTAACAGCTTGAATCAAAACAGCCTAGGTTACTGGCCTTTCTGCTGTAAAATCTGAAGATGCAACACCAGGCTCAGTGGTTCTAAGACTGTGAAGAGTACACACTTATTGTCTCAGCCAATCTCTGTAACTTTCAGAGGAACTGTTAGGATAGAAGATACCCTGCACACCATCAAAACATACCATAAATGTTGGCAGTGGGGGATGCACAGATTCATTTTTTCCAGCTGAGGATTTAGGACAACTCCGTGGAATTTAGTAGATCCATGCTTCAACAACCTGATATATTTATTCCTACTTGCCATGGCTGTTTAAGAAAATCAGATGTCCACCAAGATCTTCAATTGTCATGTTTTAGACATATAGGTTCAGTATTGTGAAGAAAAATCAAACTGGTAATCAGGTTAGGAATCAGCTATTAAGAATAAGCTATTAGGAATGTATAATCCCTGTGTGTATGTAGATAATTAGGTCCTTAGATAAATTTTCCTTTCCTTAGAAAAGATTATGGATTTGGCTAGTCAGGTCCTTTGTAATGCTATATTTTAATTAAATGTATTATAGTATATGGATTCCTGCCCATTTCCTTCAGGCTTTCATTGATCCTTTCAGTGTTACATCCATTGAAAACATTCCACAGGAGATTATATAATTGTATACTATCAATTTAAAATGTCACAACACTGGATGGTTTTGATTAGATAGACAATCAGCAGACATTCACCCTCTATCAGAAAGGAATAGGACGGATGGGCACAGACAAGTAACTATCACCTGAGAGCACACAGATAAGACATATAATGACTTCCTTTCTAAAGAGGCCTTCTAACCCACTGCCATGCTAACTGACATAGGAACAAGTCCAACTGAGTTTAGTGGGCTAACTTTTGAGTAAGTACACAGAGAATGGAACTGAAAGGTGAAAATCAGTATTTTGTTTTTAGAAGACACAGCACAATGGGTTAGATCCAGCACTGGACGTCTGCTCATGCAGTGTAAGTAGGAGATGCAACCTCTGTTTCCAATCCCTAAGTTATCCCCAAATGTCATCTAGATGTCTAGAAAACCTTCTGGAGCATGTTTCAGACCTGAAGAGTGCTGCAGAGAAAAAATGAAGGAAAATCTCAATGTTTCTACAAGCATCACAAGTTGCTTTAGGCCTATGTTCCTGACAACATTGCAAGCTTTACGTTGCCAAAAGATACACATCGTTTTCTGACATCTTTTATATATGAACAGTTGTCAATAGGAAGATATAGCTAGAACTGTGCAGTTTGTCACTGTCTGAAAGCATTGAAGAAACATGCTAGGATGACTTGGAACTGACCTAACTAATTCTTGAATTTGAGTGTTTCCCACTGCCACTACTCGTTCCACTTCTCCAAATACTGCACTGCAGTTCTTGGCACATAAACACATTAAAATTCATTTTAAAAGGCATTATCGTGAGAGAATATACTTTCATGTAGAGTTCTACTGCAGATGAAAACAGACAGGAAATGGAACAGAATTTCAAAAGTGACATGGACCAGAAATTTCTATCTGTCCAGCCCTACTGCTAGACAACTTCTGAGCTTGGGTCTACTTTCCATATTCATAATCTTGCCCACAGATAAAAAAAATGGTAAGAATTTGGTGTGTAAAAACTCAGTTTATCCGGGCTGGGGAAAAAGCCAAGAATAAAATGGAATCTAATGGCAGATCTTAGAGAAAAAGGTGGCCTAGGGCTCCCTGATTTACAATTGTACGTTCATGCTAATGCCCTAACTTGGATAACTGATTGCATTAAATTAGATAATAAGAGATTGCTGCTCCTAGAAGGAGTACGTTTAAATTATGGTTGGCATTCTTACATATGGTATCTTAAGAAACACTCGGACAAAGAATTTTGTGAACATCCCATAAGAAACTCGCTTTTTAAGTTTGGACTAAATATAAATATCAGCTCTGTCCACAAACGCCATTATGGGTTTCTCCGCAAGAAGCTTTTTATAATTCTGTAGGTAAAACTCAAAATAATTGGTGGACATATAAAGATCTGTTAAGGTTTCATAATAATGAACCTACTTTAAAAATAAAAGAAGAGCTATCAGTTGAAGGTATGGATTGCCCTTGGTTTTTATATATACAGTTATAGTCTAGATTCAAAATGGATAATAAGGAAGAACAGCTAAGGAATTCCCTCTCGGAGTTAGATGCCATCATAGAGGCTGGCATGCAACATATCATGGCTAAATTTTATAAACTTCTTTTAAAATGGGAATCGAAACAGGAGATTGTAAAAAGCAGCATGATAAAGTGGGCTCAGGACATTGCATGTCCTCTTCAGTTAGATTATTGGTTGCAGTCCTGGAAAGATTTAAATTTCTCAGCTTGCCAATTGCTAAAAAAAAACTACTATAAGATGCTATATAGATAGCACCTAACCCCAGCAAAAATTGCTAAGATATATAAAGGAGGGAATGAGTACTGTTCGAAATGTAAATCTGAAAGAGGTTCGTTTTATCATTGTTGGTGGAATTGTAAAAAAGCAACAAAAAAAAAAAGGAAAACTATTTGTATAGAAATCACACTATTTTGTTATATGTTCATAAATTGTGTAGATGTTACCTGCAACCAAATAATAATTATCATGTAAATATTATAATAAGATTAAAATTTTAAAAAACTCATTTTATCCAATCCTTGTCATCTCTAGCACAAGATAGTATGCCTCTCTATATCAGTTGCTGGAGAGTGCAGGATAGATGGTACAGTTGCACTCATGAGGCTCAGGACATGGGTAACTGAATGCTGGCCTAGATAGACTTTTGGTCTGATCCACCAGAGTTCTTGTGTATTAGAGCATGCACATAGAATGAGACCCAAATTTCCCATGCCATGAACAAAAAGATAACTTCCATTCACGGAACAGACTGAAATTTAGCAAAGGCTCCTCAACCGGATGTTGGAAGAATGAACAAATTTAACTAATTTCCACATTCTCCCATTTTACCTCCTATGCTGCCCTGTGAGGGACCACACGTGCTACACAGCAAAGAATCATCACCCCCTCTTCCAGTAACGTTAGAAGATATTTAAAAATAGTAATAGCCATTTACTACTTTGTTCCAACCCTACTTTTGTGATCCTGCACTTCTCCCTGCATTTTTATTTCAGTTTAATATCAGGGACAACAGCCTCAGTTCTCAGAGAACAAAGAGGTGATCTTAGGAGGCTTCTCTGATTGGAAGAACTACTGCCAGTTCCCAGAGGAAGAAGACACAGTGTGGTAGTAGGTGAGTCGTTACCAAGGGGCACAGAAACAGTAGCGTGTGTGAGCCTGATAAGATGTCTCAAAAGTTGTGCTGACCAGTCAGTACGGGTTTCTCAGAACCAAGTCACGTCAGACTCGTGTGTGTGTGTGGACAGAATTACAAGTAGGTAAAATGAAAAGGCAGGAAAAAATGAAATGCACAAATACAAGACAGGTGACACCTGGCTTTACAATAGCATATATGTAAATGTTCTAAGAGTCTTAGTAGACCACAAGCTATGCATGAGTCAACATCATGATGCAGTGGCCAAAATAGCTAATGCAATTCTAGGCTTCATGAACAGGAGTATAGCATCCAGACTGAGAGACATAATAGGACCATTCTATCCTGCTTTAGCCACACCTCACCTCAAATATTGTGCCCCCGTTCTGGGAGCAAAAATTTTAAAATGACACTGACAAGCTGGAATGTGTCCAGAGGAAGGTGCTCAAGATTGTAAAAGGTCTGGAAACCAAACCCTATGAGGAACAGCTTAGGGAAGCTGGGTCTAATGGTCCCTGCAGCCCCTTCCAAATCCATAATTCTAAGCCCCTACAATGTAAGGATTTTAACCTAGAAATATTTGAATTGTTTCAAGAGGAAGCATACATGGGACCTGGGATCTATCCCATATTACTAAAATATTTTCAAGGACCACTTCAGGATTTTTTTTTAAATCTCAGTTGTTAGGAGTTGTAAGATGCCATTTGAGTGATGTCAAGTTGCTAATATTGACTAAATAAATACATTTACAGATTAAAAAAAGCACAAGATGAACAAAGAACTAATCTGCAACACAGACATTAGCAAGATGCTTGTTTTCACATTGCTTAACATTAATGTGAACTTTTTTTTTAAATAGCCTTATGTTCTTCCTTCATTCAATTTAAAAATACTCTTTTTAGTAACTGAAATTCAACCAAGGTAAAGCTTATCCAATTTTTAAGAGGATCCATGCACAGAAAGGTTTATCTACAGATAAGCTGAGGTAATGGACATTGTAAGATTATCCTAATCAGAGGTCTAAATGCATATGTGTGTCAGTGATAAATAAAAAACAAGATTAAATATTCTGAACTCTCCCAAAACCTTCAAAGGCAAAAAAGACAATGGTAAACAAGAGGTGGTCATCCTATAAACTGTTCTGCCTTTGGTTCTGCCAAGTAAAGCTCCCCCTCTAAAAAAGAGGCCCATACCCATGACAGAGGGCTCGTAAGATTTGCTATTTTGAACTGATCCAGGGAGAGAAGTTGTAAAGCCACAGTTAGACAAGTCTTTTTAGGGATATAGAACCCCATCTGTTGTCATTAGACTAGCAAACGAACTGGACCAATTTGTCTGAGAATATACCTATTGACATAAAAGAGTACTACATTACTGGTCTGTGTTGTGAAAGAACCCACTATAAGACAAGAATGGGACCTGCAAAAAAAACATCGCAACTGCAAGCTTTCTTCAAGAATGCTAACATTTGCCTCTAGTTCTCCAGTAGATCTATTTGAGCAAGCATGAAGTCACACTCGCCCCTTGAGTATGGAATCAAAGAAGGGTGAAGCTTTTCATGTAGAAGTTCCTGGGTTCCATTCTCAACAGCTACTGATGAAAGGATTTCAGGTAAGGGGACTATGAAGTTCCTTTCTAACCTAGAAGTCAGTCTGCCAGCAATTATAGTGCTATTTTTCCACTTTAACTGCCCAAGTTCTGTCCTATGGAAACCTGGGGTTTGCAGTTTAGGGAGGGACATTTAGAATTCTCAGCCATAGTGTCCTAGTGCCTCGCCAAATTAAAAATGCTAGCATTCCACCACAGTTAAAGTGGAATAGTAGCACTATAATTTTGTAGTGTGAATTGGCCCCATGTCTTTAAAAGTACTGTGTTTGTTTGCCATCGTTTTGTCATAAATGTGGTTGAACGTGGCTTATACTTCAAATTGTATTTGAACTCAATTATTCTATCATGACATGTTTACTTATCTGATGTAAATTTCTAACATGCTGTATTAAGCTAGCGAACATGTTGAAGTGGGAGTGTAACTCAAGTCTAGCGCAGCAATAGGAACATGCCGCAGCCAGCATGCTAAAGAACATGCTATGTTAGTAAACAAACTTGCTGGAACTACTTTTTGGGGGGCCTGGCTATACTCTTCCCCATTTGGAAGTAACATAAAAAAAGCAGAGGCTTGAACAAGCTGGGAAAAAAAAAAAAGACCAGCTAACACAATGGACATAGCAATTGCCACCTGTGAATGCTGACTTGAAAGGGCCAAGATTTTGTTCTTATTTTTGTTCCCTCATGTTCACAACATACACGATGTCTATCAATAATACTTGAAATACAAGAAAAGAGAAGTGTCCCTCTTACTTGTTCCTAAGAAAAACTGAAGGACCACCCCATCTCTATTTGAAAAATTGGCTAGTAGCTCTGAAACTATACTAATGCATTTGGCAATTCAAGAGCTAAGATAACAAAAGACACAAATTTAGATTGGATATTATTCCTTAAATCACAAGCACTAGAAACTTAGCAAATGGTGTCAAAAATATGTGTGTGTCTACATGCCTTCAAGTCATCAGTCAACTTTTGGTGACCCTGTAAATTTCATAGAGTTGCCGTAGGCAAGGAATACTCAGAAGTGGTTTTGCCAGTTCCTTCTTCTGAAATATAGCCTATAGCATCTGGTGTTTGTTGGTGGTCCCCCATTCAAGTACTCGTCAGAGCTGGCCCTGCTTAGCTTCCAAGATAAGACAGAATCTATACCTTTAGGGTACTTAGGCCAGATGCCAAAAATACCTTTTGATTAGTAGAAAATACCTGTTGCCAGCTAACTCAGACAAATGCAGAACTCTACAAGCAGTATGCAAATATATTCTAGAAAGAAAGGCAATCAAACACAAAAGATCAGATTCTTGGTTTTTCAGCTGCTGATCTCCATATTTGATAGTGGTTTTCTGTTTTATGTATGTGTTATGTTGTGAGGTAAGGATTAGAGGTGGGGTACTAAAAACTGTGTATAAATTAAAAAAAGGAATATATTCTTGCCAGATGCTGGCTGCTTACTGGCAGGCCTATCTGAAGGAGATGCAAGAATATCTATCTGGCAATACTTCTTAAGTGTACTTATGCTGCGGCTCTCTGATGAATGAACACTAGAAGTAGTGACGTGGTCAGTTAGTGATTAGCAGAGCTCTACATGAAATCTACTAAACATTGCCAAATTTGCTGCTAAAAGTAGAAATCTCAGCCATTAGAAAAGATGCAGAATCCAAGTATGAGGAAGAGATTCAGGACTAAAATACATGAAGAGAAAGGGAAACTACTAATACGCTTTTATGGCAATCAAGGTCATAAACTAGGCAACTGACCCACAGGAAAAAAAATCCCTCATGAGATTACCACAATAAAGAAAGAGTGTCTGTGCTAAGTTATTTATATTATATTATAAAGCTTCTGAATAGCAATTTACTATTTCAGAAAAAGTAGAACTATAATCTGTACACATCTTTGAACCTATTAGAAAGAGTCAACTATAAAGAGATTATACAACAGGGCTTTAAGTGTTCAGTGCCATAGTAATTAGGAAAATTTCTCCCCTCAGCAAGAGGTAGAAAGAACAAGCTCCTTAATTTGTACCAAATCCAGCTCAATTATCTAAAGAAGTGTGATTATATTCATGAATTGTTGTTTTAATTTCCCACAAAATTTTGCTTGAACTGCAGCCAGATGGCATCAGTTCCAAATTCTATGCAAGCAATCAAATAAGATTGAAAGATTTCATTGCTGTCCAGAAGTAAAGCATAGCTTCCTGCAGTAAAAATACCAACTGGCATTTGATCCAGTCAAGAAAAATAAACAAATCTTACCAAGGGAATCAGTTTTTGCCGTCTGAAATGAACACTATGTATTCTCTTTTAGCTTGTAGCAACAAGTGTTTATATGAAGTATTTATATGAACCCTGGATAGTTACCACAGCAATTTGGCAACTATTATACTATGAGCTTCTTTAGACCAATGAACACATATTGCACACCTGCTTTACCTAGGAGAAAGCCCCCACTGAATGCCACAGAATTTATTTTTGAATAGATATGCATCGGTTTTTGTTATGTGTACTTTAAAAGTTCAGTTCATCATTCCTTATTCCTCTCAAATTGTGAACACCTCTACAAGTACTCTGTGGGTGGCATATTACAAGTATTAGCAACCTCAGCCTTACCCTCCTTTATAAAAGCAGCTAAAAAATGAACCTCTGCACTACATTATTCGTCATATTCTCATGAGCGTATTTTAACATTTCAGTACCTAAGTAAACCCTAACTAATTTTCCATTTATGCTACTAACTCTGAACAGAATCAACATCCAGAACAGAGCTCTCATTAATATCCAGGACTTTCAGAAAGTTCAAATCATTATTGGTCAGAGGGATCTGCACACTAATCTGAAACACTGTTTATACCACATGTGGGCAACTATCAAGAGTTAGGAGGTCACATTGGCCTACAAGGGGACCTTGGAGGAGAACCGCCTGTTACACCCCATTTTTTGTCCCAAATGTTCCCTAACATCCTCTAGGCACTGAACTACATCCAATTTATTCCAATAGGATTTCCTCGCAAGTACATACATATTGGCTTATAACCAAATATAAATAGTGATGCACAATAAAAATAACTGTTTTTATAAGTCAGTGTACTTACAATATGCATATGGCAGAGACTTTATAGTTGTATAGGCCCTTGGTCATCACCTAGTCCAACCTGCTACTGAATGCAGGATCTACAACATACAATGCCACTACACTACCCCTGATGGTTAGCTTTCCAACCACTACTGATATACCTCCAGTAAAAGACAGCCAATCACCAGCCCAGACATGGAAACTACTGAACAGAACTGTCCACTGAGGTTCAGCCTAAATCTGATCCCCTGCAATTTCTACCCTTTGAATCTACAGTTCTTCTGACCTCAAAAGCAAGAAATAACAACCTAGCTCCTGGATAGACTTCCATATTCAAAGATCACTATCATGTTTCTCTTAATCTCATCTTCTTCAGGATAGACACATGTGGTACTTTCAGCTGTTTGTTACAGGACTTTGTTTCTACCCTGGCCACTCGTCTTTGGAAGCACTCCAGTTTGTCAATATTTTCCTTAAAACGTGATATCCAGAAAAGACACAGTATTCCAGATATTGACTGATCAGCATAGGATGTAGTAGAATTACTAGCTCCTGCAATCTAAGCACTATTTAATTCAAGAGTGGGGAATCTCAACTTGAGGACTGAATGCAACTACAGAGAAGTTGGGGGCTCATTCCAGTGGCAGGCAGGACCAAGAGCAAAAGGGTTGTTTGACAAATATGAGCATATTTTACCTTAAAGCTCTTATCCCTGTATCTAAATTTGAGGAGAGGTATTTCTACCCTTTAGAATAGGGGCAGGGGTACAAAATCTCAGAAACCACAAAAGGATGATATGATGAGAAAGTGAACATAGCCATCTGTGCACCTCCAGAGGGCAAGACTTAAGAGTCAGATTTAGTCCCATTCTCAGGTTCTCATTTTGCTGCTAGTAATATCAGCTTGTAAACAGTGCTTACTAGTATGACATATCAATGCCGAATGCAAGTTGTGGGTTTTAATTTAATTTAAACCAGCTATCTGTATAGAATTAATGTCTTCTATTATATTAAGTAACTTCATTAAACAACCTTTACAAAATGCATCTACTAACATAATGTACTATTTGATGTTTTGACCAAAAAAGTTGTTTGAATTATGAGATGAGACAGAAAGCTGATCCTGAAATCTACAAACAAGCCATCCACTTCCTTTTCAGTCAAATCAGCTCTCTCACTTACACACACACACACACACAGAGCAGTATTTTTCTACTGCTGAGGAGGGCCATTACAATAAGCATGGGTGTACTAAGCAATCAGGTAATAAGTGTTGCTGCAAGATTCCAGCTAGAAACAGAGGTTCCAGTCACAACAGGTTAGAGTAGTAATTTCTGGAACCAACCAGGTTAGTCTGGATTAGACGTAACAAGTGCAAGGGCACTTTTTAACAGAACCTCAGAGAAACACCTGCCACAATTGTTCATTAACTGTGGTGCAATTGCCTAAAAATATAGTAATGCTTATAAGAATAACTTCAGCCACATTCCTATTTTTCCCCCGGAATACAACTCTCCCAGGAAGATTGATAACTGGGTGAAAATACTAGTAAATAATGTAAACTAGTCATTCTACTAAGATGTGTAGCCACATCCTGAAGACATCTTTATGCAGAACCAGGTATGTCCCATCGAGTTCAGTGTGACTTAATTCTGCATAGGTATGCTAAGGATGATAACAGTAAAGATTCACCATTCACTCTCCTTTTGCTTGCTAGCAGAGCTTCACCATAGCCTCATTCTGTTTTCTCAATGTGAGTCTTCCCTAAAGAGTCATCCGCAATACTGTTTACTTAACCAACTGCTCACCCATCTGCCAGGTGCCCTTTCCCTGCACTGGATGTTTTTTCCTCCCGCTTTAAGGATCCACCGTCGAGTCCAGCAGCAGCACCAGCCCGAAGAACAGAGATATAACATCCTAGTAATACGACAAGCGACTTGCAGGCGCGCATACACACAAGTAAACGACGACCCCAGCGTGAGGAGGCTCGTCAAGGTAAAGGAGGCTTGGAAGAAAACAAAAGAAAGAAAGGGGAGGGGGGACACCCCAGGAGGACGGAAGGGAACCAGGCTGCGACCTCCCCGCTGAAGGGCCCTCTGCCGACAGAGAAGCCGCGGGCTGGGAAGGGAACGGAGGAGCGGAATTTCCCCAGCAGCGGCACGGACGCCCTCCGTGCGGAGCAGACGCTCCAGCCCCTACCGAGGGAACTCACGCACCCAGCAAGCAAACGCACGCACGCCCCGCGCTGAAGCCCAGGCAAAGCAGCGTTACTGCGACAAGGAAACCGGGAAGGGCAGAAGAAGAGGAAAAGCTGAAGGAATAAAGAGCAACCACCCCAAAACGGATCTCACACGGGATGACCAGGGACATACCTCGTAAACAGACACGGCCGCGCAGGTGAACCGGAGCCGCTTTCTCGACGAGCAGTTCGCAGCGGCACCCGCATGTGTGGGGAAGACAACCGCACAGGCGCGCTGTGTCCCGAGGCAGCTGCCTGAGCTGTTGCGCAAGCGCAGAGCCTCGCAAGTATCCAGGACTACGAATCGGATGGAAGGGTTGGGGTGGAAATTTGAGTTGGAGGATTGGGAAGCAGAGGTTGGTTTGTTCGATGGCTGGCTGCAGCTGGGCGGGGCGGATAAAGGAAAGATTTTTTTTTAGTGGGTTTTGATTGGAGTGGTTGGTTACACAAGAGATGATATGCTGTTTGAAATCATGGGTTAATCTTTTGCAGCAAAAAAATAACAGAGTCCTGTGGTATCTAGTGTATATACCTGGCGTTGCCTGGGGTTGTATTTTCTCATAGGTAACACTTGTTAGAAAGATTTGAGATCCTGTGTCTCTTAATTCCCCAAACTATCTTGTCCAGTACCTGTTACTTTCCTCCTTATTTCCCAATCCAATCAGTTTTCAGAGTAATTAACATACAGAGGTTGGGTTCCTGAGGGATTACACTGCCCTCCTCCTTGCTGCTGGACCATATCTCCATAGCAACCAGCCAGGCCCAAGAGCTCTCTGGCTGAGAATTCTAAAGGCCCCTCCCTAAACTGCAAACCCCAGAATTCCATAGAATCTTCTCAGGCAGCCAATCATATAAGGTCTTCACCTGCCACAGCCAATCATATGACTACAACTCACAAACTTTGACTTTTATATATTAGATATATAACAGGAAAGATCAGATGAAACAGAACAGGAGCCAGTAAAATGACCCAACAATTTACCTGTTCAGCTCAGTAAACCACATCAAACTTACTTCCAAGAAAAGCAGTGAACCCTGCTGCATTTAAAAATGTAGTCTTTTTGTTACAGCATTAGCTTTGTTGCTCTTTTAAGGTGTGCGTACAGAAACTCTACTTGGCTTAGGCTAGCTTTGATTCCCCACCCTGCTACAGTGATTTTCATAAATGTTTTTAGGGTGGCCTGAATGTCCTCTTGTGATGATCTGTATCAGTAGACCTTGGACAAGTAATACTTTCTCAACCCCAGAGGAATGCAAAGGCAAACCTTTGAACAAATCTTGCCAAGAAAACCCTGTGCTAGGTCTGCCTTAGAGTTGCCATAAGTTGGAAACTACTTAAAGGCACATCAGAACAACAGTATGCTGAGGAAGCCTTAATTACTGCCTGACCTACAAAAAGAACCAGATTGTTTATAAAGGATTAGTGGGTCAGAGCCTTTTGCTGTCACAAGCTGAGCTGCTGGAGTATTATTCAGAGTGATTACCATTAAAGATGTTTAAATTTAAAACCATGCACAGAGTGACATGCCTAGTAGAGTCCATTTATAAGCGAGGCAAAGAGAAAAGAGTGAGAACACTACTATCCAAACATGAAACTAAAACAATACAGCTGCACTAAATAGAGGTCAAAGGTCTGATATTAACATAGATGATATTTTGGCTCCATATTGGATGTTATTACAAGGGAAACTTAGTATATTAATTAGGTAGGAAAAGAAGGTGAAATTCCCTCATCGTAATATGGTTGAGATATCAGAACAATTGTGTGGAATACAGTTTGTGTATGAAAAATAGTTCAGTGCCTTCCAAATTTGCATACGTACAGTTAAATTAGTGGACAAACATTAAATTAACATGCCCAGCAGCACTACAAAACAAAGCTGCTGTACCACATGTTCTGCTGTAAAAATTGATGGATGCTCCAACCCATCATAACCAAATGCAAAACAAAACCAAGGACAGGGGCTGCCCTAGGAGATAAATGTGTTGGTTCAGTGATTATATTGAATTTGAAACCAGTCATGTTTCCAACTTATTGAATAGTTAGCAAGTACAAAAGTGATGGTGTTGCTTTTAAACAGAATAAAGCACTGTGTATAGTGTTACACACAATTAACACTGAAAGCTGACTTTTGAAGGATTTTCTGAAGGATATAATTTAAAAAAATTAATAGAAAATCTGTGCAGACAGAAATAGTACTTTAATTCAATCAAATACATTCAGATTTATAGAATAAAGGCACTCTGGGTATACTGTCTGATTATTAACAGCACATTATTTAAGAATTATTTGTGATACTACTTTTCATTTTTTAAAAATACCAAAGCAGTTTATGATGTTGTAATGTTAAAAACACAAAATGCATTAAAATCAGGTAATAGATAATAAAGCAGAAGTGAAACAATGGAATAGTCACTGATAAGAGTGGTTATAATAAGGTAACCGACCAGGAATCAAAACTGATCAGATAACAAAAAATGCCTGGATAAATAAGTCCTCAATTGCTGTTATTGGGAACCTGATTGATCTCAAGATCTCACTCTAAAATAGGAGCACCACAACCAAGAAGGCCCTCCTCCACTCTGCAAAGACTATGTAAATCTTAAGTACTATAATTTTAGCTTTCAATAAACTAGAATACCTACATGAGTCTGGACTTTTTCATATTCTGCAAATTGGTAGCAAATACTATATTCTGAATCTATATGTGCTCACAATACTAACAATGGGGTGTGTATTAACATTTTTTGCAGATTAGATTCTGAAAAAAAAAAGCTAGGAATATGTCTGCTTCCATGTGAGCTTTATTTCATGCATGCACAAGCAGTGAAACAGATGGACCCTCATGATAAAAGAAGAAAAGCAATGAATATCTATAACATCAGTCTCAGCTGTTCTGAAAAAGACTTGAAGTGGAAAGTATTGCTGGTGCCCACATTAACCTAGTTTGTTAGCCCTATTGCCTAATTAAACAAACAGCCTATAGGAAGATAGAAAAGTAATTAATTTAAAATGGATTTTAAAAACAAGGGTGTGTGAGGGAATGCACTGTAAATAATAGTTATGTTGTGAGATTTGTAGACTGGAGTTAACAAAATAAATTAGCATAGTAGAAATTGCTTTAAACAGTCTTCCCAGTTGTCTGCCATTACCAATTTTAAATAGTTACACAGTTTGAGATGGCAAATAAATACATGCAAATAAAACGGGGAACCTGGTGGATTTACACTTGCTGCTGCTAGAGATTTGTGAAGGTTTCTTAATTCTGACTGGCTTTGCATCTGGCCAGAATCCGATTAGGATTTTTGACACTTCACTTTTACTTTCTGTATTTCAGTTTCTGATTCACTGATATGTATGGTATTTTATATATTGTGCTAGTTATAAGACCTCAACATATTTTTGGAGGGTTCAAGATAGACCAAGATAGAGTACTTTTCAGGCACATTTTTGCACTTGCTTATTTAATGGCAAATAATAACAGTTACGAGAGACAGTGTGGTATAGTGGTCTGAGCATTGGACTACAACCCTGGAGAGTAGGGTTCAATTCCCTGCTTGGCCATGGAAAAACCACTGGGTGATGTTGGCTGCATCACACACTCTCAGACCCAGAAAACCCTGTGATAGCTTTACCTTGGGGTTGCCATGAGCCAGAAATGACTTCAAGGCACACAACAACAATAACAGTTGTATGCTGTCACATTCAGTATTGCTGAAATTAGTTTGACATCAAATGCACACTTTAATTTTTAAAACTCTGAGAACTAGTAAACAAAGGAAAATGACTGACATTTCTAGTACATCAGTCATTGACCATAACAACAGTCAATGGGGTGGAGGATCAGCCCCCTTGCCATTTGCAAGAGAGTTCAAGCACTTCCCTCTGCTCACTTTTAGAATTCATCCTGATGGTTTCTTAATGGCTGAATGGGAAAAGTCATATCTGAACATGGCCAATAGCATTTGGGAGCGTTATTCTTAGTGTCTGGTGTTAGCCACCAACAGAAAGATTTTTTTTCCCAGTGGGATGGTACAGAAGCTCATTGCTAAAAATAGTTGTGTCTTCCTTTCCATTTTTCACCTCTCTGTGTACCTTTGTGCCTCTTGGTGGGTAAAATGAGCTTTAAAATGCTCATATGAAACCCACCCTGATTCGCCTCAAAATAGAATTTGGAAGCAGTAGTATTCGACAGCTTCTGTAACTGTATTAACTTGGGATTTCTGAAATCTGAAGTTCAAAAAAGTGCTTTTCAAAGTTCTGGTTCAAACTGACACCAGAGATTATTAATAATATTTTCCATTAGCTGATTTATTGTCAATTCGGTCTGAATTATGAAATCAAATAATTTACAGTGCAATCTTATACATATCTAATCAGAAGCCTCATGAATGCAATGGGATTACTCTTGAGTAGGCCCATAGGATTGCAGTGTTTGCATTTCTTGTGGTATATTATTACCTCTTACTGCTTTGTGGACCTAAGCCTATTAAATCATTAAATGAACTATGCTTGGTTGTAAAAACAAACCAGTAAGTAGAGCAGAAAGAATGACAGTTGTTATCACCAAAAGGTTATAAGATGTGGAATGTTCTGAAAAGATCTGTCTCTGTTTGTACTAGATCTGGTGTGATAAGAAATCCAAAGAGATGAGGTGTTGTCCCTTACAAGTAACTTGAAACTTTTAACCTAAAAAATTCCAGAAGGGTAGCAATGCTAGTTTTTTGCAGAAACAAAAATAGAGTTAGCTGGCAGTTTAAACTAATACGTGTATTAGCTAAAGTGAGGGAGAGCTTACTTTGTCATATATATTAAATATAATATTTAATTGGCAAATGTGTGAACGTAGACAGAAGAGATAAGGATATATAACAATGCACAACAAAATGGCAGGCAATGCAAAAGGTGTGGCATTTACTGTACAGAACACAAGAGAATCCTATACTCACACAAACAAAAGGCGGAGTGTAGCTACAAGAGGTGCAAAATGAGGGCATTGGCCCCCAAAAGGTATTCTGCTCCCAATTAAATTTTCCCTCAGTCTCTACATTTATAGCATTGCAGTAACGTAAAACCTCAGCCGAACATTTAAACGTATCATTTAGTCCTCCAAATAAAAATGGCAGCCAAAGTTACCAAGGAAATGTGAACACAGAAAATATAAGAATTCGAGATGCAAACAGTTTTCACTGACTTAATCGCTGTGAACTTGAAATTTGAGGACTGCTGGAAAATTTTGTTTGGGATATAGAATTCTTATTTGAGGGAACAACCCTCATTTGTCTCCCCTGTAGCTATACTCCTGACAAAAGTGACCCTCCCTAAGATCACCTCAGGGTGTGTACCGGAGGTGAACTACTATTAAATAGATATCAAATACTGTACATGATAATATTTAAATCAGTATGGGAACGTTTGTCTACTTTGATATTCTTCAGTAGACTAGAAAGTTTACGTACACAAGCATTGGTTTAGGAAAAGCTCTAGCACACAGTTGGTAAAGAGGGCCTGAGGCTATAGTTCAGTACAGAAAAACATTTATCCTCTTCAGCTATTTATATACATTGTCTTGCTTTGCCCATTCATTTACAGGTGGGAGGAATTATTCTTATTTTTAATCCATTCTTCTTCCCATTTATAATGTGATATATCTTAAGTTAATGAGCATTTTGGCCTTACTTTGTAACAAAATTCCTCTTTTAACAAATGTTACCAATGTCTATTAGATATCTTCTTAGTCTTTTTTAGTGGGAATTCTGTTATTGGACCATGAAAATTTAACTACCTATTTTTTGCTGTTCTGCTGCATCAAATTAATAGATAACCATTTCTTAGGACTTTTGCATAAATGAAATCTAAAGATGGTCCTTTAAAAGTTTTTGTTGACTGATAGTTTGACTGAAAGCTATTAGCTACTGGACAAACCTCATATGTTTGAATATGAACTGAACAATTTGTAAGCTGCAATGTAGAGTGAAAATTAAAGTGATGTCTGTCTGTAGCTGGTCATTAAACATTTTCATAAGGCTTTAAAGCAGGTAATTGTTTCTCCTTAGGAAGTTGATGCTTCTTTAAAGACTTAAAGCATTTGCCTTCCTGGAATGATAATTATTTGCTTCACGTTTGTTGTTGTTATTGGCCATCGTGTTGACCATGGCTTATGACAACCCAATGAAGAAGAGATCTCCAAAAGTCCTGGTCATTAACTGCCCTTTTTGCAAACTCCAGATTGTGGCTTCCGTGATTGAATCAATCCACCGGTAATGTGGTCTTCTTCTTTTCCTATTGCTTCCCTCTTTCTGAACAATATAATCTTTTCCAGTGAGTCACGCTGTTTCATGACCTGTCCAAATATATCAGCCTCAATTTAGTCATCTTGGCTTCTAATGAGAATTCAGGACTAATCTGCTCCAGGAACCATTCATTTTGTCTTTTAGTAGTCCATTACCATTTCCGCACTACACTCTTATAGTGCTCTTATTCCCCTTTCAACCTCCTACGGAATCCCTAGTTCATTTAATGATTTAATAGGCTGGCCCCTCCCTAAACTGCAACCCCCAGGATTCCGTAGGAGGTTGAAAGGGGAATCATCGCGCTATAAGAATGTAGTGCGGAAAGCAAGCGTGATACCTGTAGAACTCTTCTCCAGCACCACATTTCAGATGTGTTGATTCTCTTTCTTTCAGCTTTCTTCACTGTCCAGTTTTCACTTGCTTGGATAGAAACTGGAAATACTAGGGCAGTTACAATGCTGACTTGTTATCTATTGATACACCTTTACACTTGAGGATCTTATCCAGTTCTCCACAGCTGCCCTTCCAAGTCTTCGTACTTTGATTTCTTGACTGCAACCTTCATTTTGTTTACTGACTAAGCCTAGATGTGCAACATCTTTAACTATTTTGAAATCTTTATTACTCACTTTAAAGTTATATAAATCATATGTGGTCATTGTTGCTTCCTATGCCCAGCCTATATGTTTGTAGTTAAATGGATACAGAGTGGGGAATCCAGATCTGCAATATTGTTTTTCCATATGGAAGTTCATCCTGCAAACATCTGTTATCTCTTGACAGCTGAACTAGGGAGATGGGAGTTTGAATTTGAGACACAATGGACAAAATCCAATTGTTAATGTCAGTAAGAGTAGACCCACTGAATCAATGAGAACTTGCTAAGTCTACATTTATAAACATTCTAGAGAGTTCAGTTATTGGACTCTTGTTGGGGCTAATTGCTGGTTTCAGGCCAATGCTGTCATGTTTATTTTGTTGGATAATTGCAGAATAATTAACAAGTTCAAATAACAAAGATTCTTATAATTTCATTCTGCTTTCTGCTTACTACTTTCAAGTAAGATTCCAGGATAATAAAGGAAAAAGGGCAAAGATAGGAAGGCTAGAGTCCATCTACCTTTTGGTTCATAGTGCCATCTAGTGTCTGATTTTTAAAGCAAAGAACCCACTGAGGTCTAGTGCAGTGTTTTTCTTCTAGATCCTGCCTTACATACTTTGTTTTCTCCTGTTGTGCCAACCAGTCACTCCCACCTGAAGGGCTGAAGTGTCCATGCATAACACATCTAGTCTCATGATCTTGACAAAGTCACTAAGCTCAGATTTAACGCTGAGAAGTAAATGACTGCTCAGAATTACATTTAGAAAAGTTCTTTATTTTCCAGTGATCTTTCATACCATTTATGCTTATAATTACTGCTCAGTACAAAATGTTGCCTTTTAAAGTTGTCACTGTTAAATATTTATTTAAAATCTAAATATTTAAACAATTAAGTATAATTTGTTTGTATAATTATAATTTGTTTTTGTTTTACATGGATAGAAGCAACAGTGCCTGCTGAAGAAGCAGGCTGGGGGTAGGTCATAGACCACATGAAGGCCAACAAACTGAATCTTAATTCAGACAGGACAGAAGTGCTCCTGGTCAGCCAAAAGGCAGATCAGGGAATAAAGATTCAGCCTGTGCTAGATGGCATTACACAATGTCATCCAGCACAGGCTGGACACAAATTAGCAGCTTGGGTGCGCTCTTAAATTCAGCCCGAAGCCTGGAAGCTCAAGTCTCAGCAGTGCCCATGTGTGCATTTGCACAGCTAAGGCTTGTACCAGCTGTACCCATTTCTTGATATGTCAGATCTGGTTATACTAACACATGCCTTGATTAACTCCTAGCTAAAATACTGTAACACGGTCTACATGGGGCTGCCTGTGGAATCTTCACCATATGTAGAATGCTCCGGCCAGGCTGCTGACTGGGGCTCATTACAGGGATCAAATCCCTTGTTGAAACAGCTTCATTGGCTACCAGCTCATTTCTGGACATTGGCTTGGATCTAGACTATCTAAAAGACTATATCTCTTTCTAGAAGGCTGCCTACGTTTTAATGTCTTCAGGGGAACACTTTCTCTCAGTTTCAACACCATCACAGGTATGTCTGGTGAGCCTATGGGAAACAGCCTTCTTGGTGGCTGCTCCCAGGTTGTAGAATTCCATCTAATGTGTGGCTTAGTTGGCTTCCCTTTCCTTTATTCTTCAGGCAGCCAAAAGAGGCTTTAGTGGGGCTGTGCTTTTATCTCTTCTGTTGTGTTTTAAATGTGTTTTAAACTGTTTTAACTTTGTGTTTTTACTAGAATTTTTTTTAACTTTTGCATTAATAGCTTTATAAAAGTGTGTGTGTGTGTGTGTGTGTGTGTGCGCACATGAACATGTGCGTGCGCATGACTTCAAGTTGCCTGTCAACTATCCTTTGTTTTGAATGGGCTGTAAGCTGCTTTGGGTCCTATGAGGGAGGAACATAGGAAAATAAATAAAAATGCAAACACTAGGGGAAGAAAAGAAGGAAGATGCAAGAGGGAGCAGCAAAACAAGAAAGGCAGAATCTGGACCTGCAAAGCTTAGCCATATAGTGCAGGAAGCTAACAGATGTTATAAGAGTCTGTCCTCCTCAGGTTCCTGCAGTAGCCAAAGATCCATGCACTCCTTATAAGAACTCCGTCATGAGCAGGTAGAACAGCTCTTTTAAGAGCTACTTCAGTACCAACCCCAGCAGGAGATCAACTAAGTGGACAACTGGAGGAGGAAGAAAGGATGTGGCAACTATCTTAAAAAACCTCATTTGGGCTGGGAGTAGCTGCATGTTTGCGTGGGACCTATCTGAGATCCCCTTCATTTTCTCTGAGCACAGACTGGTGCTCGGAGAAAATGGAGGGGATCTCATGTAGGTCCTGTCCAAACATGCAGCTACTCCGAGCCCTGCTGATTTTTTTTTAAGATGGTTGCCTGGTGCTTCCTTTCTTTCTTGCCTTGCTTGTTGAAAAAACTACTGTCTATATCTGGGTGAGAAAAGAGTTTAGGGGAGTGAAGTGTGAGAGAGGCAGGGAGCTAATTGGAGAAACAACAATATTTGCCTCTACTGATGGAAAGGCTGGTTCACTAATTTTGTATGCAACAGATCACAGGAAAAATTCAAGAGGCATTTATCTTGGTTGTGGAGCATGGTTATTTCTCACTGCAGGGTAATCTGGTGCAGAGGTCAGCAAAAAGGGCACGGCAGACACAGCATCAGCAAACTTCTCCTCCTAGAATGAGAAGCCAGTCCAACATAACATGCAGACCTTGAGAAGAGATGGAAATATGGACGACTGCCATTTTGGCATATCCCTCCCAGAAGAAGACTATAACCAGGAGGGCATATGAGGTGGAGGCAAGCAGTAATATGATACTGCAGGGCCTCTCCCAGACATCTGAATACGTGGTTGAACAAGCAGAGCAGTTGATTGATAGATAGGTAGGTAGGTAGGTAGGTAGATAGGTAGATAGATAGATAGATAGATAGATAGATAGATAGATAGATAGATATCCTATCTATCTATCTATCTATCTATCTATCTATCTATCTATCTATCTATCTATCTATCTATCGAATTCATATCCTGCCTTTCTACCAGGATGAGAGTTAAGGCACCTAAATGGCATTCAAGCCAATCACAAGCAGCACCAGTTAGCACAGAGCCAGCAAGAACATCACTGTAGTAGGGAATACATAAGAAACAAACAGCATCTGGGGTCAGCAGTTCAACAGAGAAGAACATCATCCAGCCGCTCTAAGAACAATTCATCCCTAAAGATCCCAGATCAGATTGAGAAACAAGTCAAGTCAAAAAGAACAGGCAAGAGACGCAGCAGGTTAACAAGGGAATGCGGACCTCCAGATGCACTGTTTATCCAGCTGATTATTATCACCAGCAGGAAGAGAATGCATCTCATACTAACAACCAAGGCAGACCTTGAGAAGTTTCATGGTAGTTCGCTAGGCACTATGATAACTTGGTAGGACCTACTCAAAAGGAGAAATTGATGCAGAGGTGCTAACAATCCAGGAAAAACAGACATTGCTGGGGGAAGGTAATTAGACCATTGGGGACTATGGTACATCTTTCAGGGGCTGGTTACTTCAACACTCAGACATCACCTCTCAACTAGAGAGTTTGCATCAGTCTGACATGCATCTGTTAAACTGGGGAAGGTATATATGTCTGTATACATAATACAATGAGCTTTTCACAGGTTGGTGGGAAATAGGAGGCAGATGTTTTTTTTTGGAACGGACCTACATCAATTTTGGGTGGCTATGGGCCTAGGTGCCTATCTTAAAGGACCTTGGGTTGAGATAGTGGCCTTCATTCAGTTGGTATCTTGCTTCTGGCACTCCAGCTTCCCTCTAGCATTAAGGTTGGTAGGGTAGGTGGGTTGTTTTCTGCTATTCAATGTTATTTTCTTGTATTTTCACATTTAATTTCACCAGTAGCAAGCTGCATGCTTAATTGTTATGCAAGTATCACACTTTACTTGAAATGGCCCCTTTTACTTACTAAATGCCATGCATATTTTCTGATTGTATGTTTGCCTATCCTGACATTTAAAGTTATTTCTATTGTTAATATTTTAATTTTGTGATGATTTCCATGCTGAGCCTGCTGAAATCGGAAAGGATTACCACTCCCTGTCCTATAAGAGTACTTTTCCATCTCAGAGTACATTATGGAAGTAGGTTAAGGCATCGGCTGCCACAGGTAAGGCAAGTCTTAAGTGGGGCTCTCAGCAACCTTCCATGTAATGATTATATTGACAGATCCTCTGCTTCAGCAACCTTGTAGTCTTATGTATTCCAAGATCATTATCTGGACCCCAATTAATCGTTCGTGTGGTATGCTTCTTAAATCCTGCCACACTTCTGTTGCACTTTGTAGCATACACTACAACCTGGCTTGCTTGCGTTATAGGGATCACATGAGCATATCTTGATTTATCATCATATACTTATAGATATTGTTAAATAAAATTTCTTTCACAGTTTCTGTAAATCACACAAATGGGCTTGCGCCTACACAGCCCCATTCAGAACACTCTGGAGTGGAATAATTTTTTGGGTGGCCTCACTACCCACTCTTCTCCTATGTGCATGCTCCAGGGTGTCCGGGTGTCGTCCTCAGTTCCTTTTCATCTGCTGTAGAAGTAGCAGCGTTTGGGACATTCTCTGTTCAATTTCCTTCCTCAGCTGAGTAGCTATTTTCCTTCAGTTAACTTACTGCTATTTTATTTGACCTTATTCATCAGTGCTTTTTCATCTTCTGCATTGATTTTACTACGAAGATTTTGTCTTATGGTCTTTAAGGCCCTGAGAAAAAAAGTACCTCAATGGTTTTTCTGGGTGTGTATTTCTCTGATTCCGTCCTGCAGTTTCCTTGGAGTTCATATGCAAGGGCTTAAAAACAGGATTTTCTGTTTGAGGTTACATATTTATAGAGAGCGTGAGAAGTATTACCGGCCCGAATATGAGGCCGCTAATATTTCTCACAGTCAACAGTCAGCCAATCCCTGACACTGTGATGTGAGACTGAGGGCTGTGTTGTCGTCATCTTCTACACTGTCAAGACTGTCCTAGGACTCTCCCTAGAAGAGGTCCTTATTTTTGCGACTACTTTCTCAATATAATCACAACAATCCTTGGCCAGGCCTATGATATTGACAGGAACTTCATCATCTGTTCCACTCATAGCTGCCAAGCCCTCCTTTTTGCATAAGATTGTAACAATGTCTGTGTCCTTAAAATAGTACTATTATTTCTGTTTGTAAACTGTATATAATTGATGTTGTTGTGCCTTCAAATCATTTCTAATTTATGATGACCCTAGGGTAAACCTATCATGGGTTTTTCTTGGCAAGATTTGTTCAAAGGGGTTTGCCTTGGCCTTCCTCTGAAGCTGAAAACGTATGACTTGTGCAAGGTCACCCAGGGGGGTTTATTAAATAAATTAGAATCAAGGTTAGAGGTTCGGATAGGATTAAGCTGAGTTGGTTAACAAAGACTGAGAACAAAATAATAATTCACAAACATGAAAAACTCAATGTACATACCAATCCTCCCAAAAGGGGGATACTGGGATTGGTCCATTGCATTAATCTCCCATGCAAGCAAAGAGTAGCTCAAGATTTCATAACCAAGACTTAGTATACACGGCGTGAGAAATGCCGAATGTTGAAGTTGGGTTCAGAAAAAGGAAAAGGCATGAGGGATCATACTGGAAGCATATATTGGATAATAAGGCAAAGGAAAGAATTTTAGGATCAAACTGACTTGTGCTTTATAGATTACAGAAAAGACTTTGATTGTGTAGATCGGCAGTGGGTGAACTGCAGCTCCCAGGGCCATTTTGTAGTTCTCAAGGCCTTCCAGTGGATTAAAAAAACAATCAAAACATTTTTCCCCCCCAAAAACTCCTGTGTGGAAGGCTAGGGGCCTGCACTAGTTGCCAGGAAACCTCGCAAAGCTGCACCTGCCTGTGCAAATAGATCAGCAAGTGTTCGACCACTCAAATGCCCTCTAGGGGGCACAGGGACTTTTCACCATGTTTTCATGCCTTCTTGAGCCATTTTAGGCCCTAGTAGCCTTTAAAAACAAACAAACAAACAATGGGAAGTGAGGGGAAATACCTTCCCGTTTCAAGAAAGGCTTTTCTGAGGCCTAATTCAACGTTTATTTTTAAACAGGCTTTTTATGTAAGCTGGAGAGCTTTATTTACAAACGTGTTTTAATTGAATCTTTAGTTTTTTAACGATTTTATACGTTTTTAATCGTTTTTACATGTTTTGATGCTTCGTTGCTGGAAGCTGCCTCAGGTCCCATGTCGGGAAAAAGGGGACATATCCATATAAAAAGAACAATACTAAACAAAGTTGATGCCTTGATGTACTCTTAAACAAACGATTAAAATGTTTTATTCCTCCCCTGCCCTGCGAAAGAAAAAAAATTAACAAAAAAAGGAACAGGATTTCCACGCGTCCGCCGGCCATCCCAGCCGTGCCCACCGACGTGCGAGGCAAAACTACAGTAGACCCTCCGCCAGATCTCGCGAGAGGAGAAGCTTCAACCCGCGAGAAGATCTTCAATCTCGCGGAACTCCGAAACTCTGCCAAACCTCGCGATGGCAGGTGAGCAGCCATCGCGAGGTCAGGAAGAGCAGGAAGAGCGGGCGTCTGCTGCGCTCGCAGAGACGGAGCCCGCAGCTTTTGGGTACGTAAGGAGGCGATTGCTGCGTGCCGAAACGCTGGCGGACTTGTCTGCTGTGAGCGCGGCCGGGGCCCCTTCTTCCTAACCACGTTGCGAATTGCTTTCGTGTGGGATTTGGGGCGTCCCTTGTAGCACAGAGGCGGGACACCTCTTTTGGCCCCGAAATAACGGGCAGCCCGTACCGGACGGGACGACTTGTAAGCCTATAGGATGGAAATTGCTGAACACGCAGCCTGCGATTTTGTCTGCTCGGTGTTGCAATTCCTTGGTTTAGGCATGAGTATATTTCTGGGAAGCGTGCTTCTTTTTACCCAACGCGGTCGAGAATACGAGTGGTTTTAACTTCATTGTTCTTCTTGTTCCAGCGACGATATACTCTGCGGTATATAGGCATTATGTACTCGGAGTGGAGGTCCCTGCACCTCGTAATACAAAATGACAAGGGTCACACCAGTGTGCTTCACAGCTATCCAGAGAGTGTGGGGAGGGAGGTGGCAAATGCTGTTGTTCGTCCCCTCGGCCAAGTCTTGAATGCTTCATCAGCAGCTGGAAGTGAAAGTTCATTGAAAACGGACAAAGAAGTAAGTATTCGCCTGAAGAACTTGTAGTTCCACTTCATTTCATGTGTAATTGTCAGTCACTCAGATGCTGTAGTGTAAACTGAATTTTAAGTATGGGGATGTATACTTTTCTGTATGGTTCGTGGAAGAGCCTTCTGTGATTAAGTCACAGCAAAAGGAGAAGACTTTCATCGGTATTAATATGTACAATTGAGTGGCTTATTTTATTCCGTTTAATTTGGTTGGAACTGTGGCACAGTGGGAAACATTTTGGTGAAATATTTTGTTGTATTGCACACAGTCATTCAGTATTGCAATGTATATCTATGAGACCAGCTTTTGATAAACAATTTGTTTTCTTTGTTCAATTCTGGATCAGCTGCTACTTTGCTATAGCTTGTATTTACATATGCTGTGTGACTAGTATTCGTTTGGAAGAGGCTGACAAGTCAGAGACATGTTAAAAATACGATAACTTCTTTTTCAAAGGTAAAATGGACGATGGAGGTGGTTTGTTATGGACTGACCCTTCCTTTAGATGGGGAGACTGTAAAGTACTGTGTTGATGTATATACAGACTGGATTATGGCTCTCGTTTTACCCAAGGACACCATTCCTCTACCTGTTGTTAAAGAACCAAATCTTTATGTTCAGAGCATTCTCAAACATCTGCAAAATCTTTTTGTACCAAGGTGAGCAGCAGTGTATTGCAGATAATTTCATGCATCCAATGTGACTCTTAGCCAGTTGTTTTGGACATGAGTAGTGTGTAACCTTAACTATAACCAATTGCTATACTTATTTTGAGATGCTGTTAAAAGATCGCTGTTGAGTCAGTAGTAGACACAGGCTGTTCTCATTATTTGCTGATCTAGAAGTCAGGTTTTAGTAGGTGTAGCCTAAGACTATTGTCATATATAACTGCAAGTTGTAAGACAAAAATGGATTTAAAGGGTTCACTCTTTGTTGAAATGATGGTATAGTTGAAAAAAAGCTCATTTTGAAATAACCTAAATTTGATGTGCCCATATCTCATAGCAGTTGAAGAATTTATATATTTGTAGAAACAGCTGACATCAGCTCCTTTCTGTTAAGGACAATGAACACTGATAATATATCAGACTTCTGCTGAACCTACCATATGAAACTGGTATGATGTGTTCTACCTCGTGGATCAAAAATTGTCCAGGCCTGGTGTACCTAGTAATAATGAAGTAGCTTTTCTTGATTCAGTCTTACATTTTGTATCTTTACATCTAGCTTAATTTGGGGGGGAAATCCTCTTAGAGATGTTAAATGTCAGTAAGAATGCCTCTACACTAATCTTTGCTAGTATTCCTTGGAGGTTATAATTGTGAAGATGTAAGTAGTGTTTCTTTTCTTTTCTTTTTTTTCTGTACAGGCAGGATCAAAGTTCCAGTCAAATTAAATTGTGTTTGCAAGTGTTGAAAGCTGTACAGAAATTGGCTCGTGAGTCAACCACTATGGCTAGAGAAACATGGGAGGTGCTGTTATTGTTTTTGCTGCAAATTAATGATACTCTGCTGGCAGCTCCAACAGTGCCAGGTTTGTCTCTTACCGTCTATGTGCTTACTGTTTGTGAGTGTGTGTCTTCTGTCTGAGTGTATTTACAGTGTGTGACAATTTCTCTTCTTTTCCTGTGATGTTGACACACCAGATTTTGTCCTGCTTAGGACAAAGAGTTGTGTTAAATTTCCATTTCTGCTCTCATATAAGTTAATGCCCATTTTACTGATCTTCATTTTGTTTGCAGGGGCCTTAGTGCTCCTCTTACTTTCTCTGTTCACAATGTGTTAGACAGTGATTTCCAGGGTTCAATCATTCTGCTCACCATGGCAAGTATGTTGTCCTCTGACAAATGTGGTCAGTCTTCCTTCCAACTTTGAACTTGCTGAACAGGGTGAAGAGTGCCTGTTTACTAGTACAGTACAGCCATTCAGCTCCAAAATTGGGAGTGGATGTGTATGTGGGGAGCACGGAGAGCTTGCAGGACCAAACCAGACAGTACTATACCTGTAGTGACTAATTCTGCCTTATAACAAAAAGGTGCGCATAGAGTGTTGGACACAGCTGCATAAAGGCATTTGAGACACTGTTAGGCTACACCTTTCCATCACATCTTTCTGCCTGCCTTAACCTTGTGAAAGGCTGGAGGAGTGGGGCTGATTTAGAGAGGAGGAAACTGAAGGGCTTTACAGGCAAGAGGCTGATAGCTGCAATGTTTGCCTTGCTCACCAAGCCCAGGAAAAAAATTGTGGATGTTTGGTTTCTATCTGTTTTCTTATAATTATGAATAATTTTTGTTACAGCAGCAGTTGGTGCTGTGACACTGGGTCAGAATGCAAGTGCCTTGCTGTTTTAGGCCAAAATCCTGTCTAACCTGTAATATGTACCTGCCTGAATATTAAGATACGGCAAGCATGCCATACTTGTTATAATTCAGAATGTGGCCACCCAAGATTGGGTGTTCAGACAACCCAACTTTAAAATTCCTTCCCTGGCAAATATGGTCAATGAAAAATCTGCCAGTGATAAACAGAATAGTTGTAAGCTTTAAAGAAGTGACATGTGAGTATTCAGACTGACCTGGCCATTTCCCACTTCTGTATAAGTTAAACTTGATGAAGAAGTAGTTATTTCCAGGATTCAACTTAGATTTTGCACTACGGCAGAACAGATATTCGTATATGGTGCCAGTGTCAGTTTTGGGGGGAGTGATATGAACTGGGAGAACATGGGGTGCGAGGCAAAAGAGTCACATCAAAACGAGAGTGCACCCTCAACAGATGCTTTCAAGTTCGAAAAATGAACTGAGAGATCTGATAAGAGCTTTCTGTGTTACAGTTGTTTTGATCCTTAGTCCTCGAACAACAGGAAGCCTGATGCTTCTCTTTTTCTGATTATAGATTCTCAGGTTCTTTCTGCCCTTCCATATTCTCAGGATATACCTTACCTACTTGTTCTAAGATAGTTTTCCCCATCTTTTGCAACTTAAAAATAATTAGATGTTGAAACTTATACACAAAATATGTGAGTGTGCAGCCTGCCATGTAGTTTTGAACATAGCTGATTACTGCAGTATAGCAGTAAAAACAACAACAATAAAGAATCCATGGGTGTGTCAGTATGCAATAAGCAAATTCCAGTTGCAGAGCTGGACATGTGTTTGATGCTTTTTTTCCAGTTAATATGTTCTAGTATGAAATTACATGAAAGATTTGTAGGAACCATGAGAGTGAGGGTTCTCCAAAGAGTATGTTAAAAAACGTATTTTGGAGGTAAAATTAAAGAAACATCTTACCTGCTTTGTTTCTTGTTCTAGGTGGCATTGCTGAGAATCTGGCTGAGAAGCTGATTGGTGTGCTGTTTGAAGTTTGGTTACTAGCTTGTTCCCGATGCTTCCCCACACCACCTTACTGGAAAACTGCCAAAGAAATGGTAGCAAACTGGAGACATCATTCTGCAGTAGTAGAGCAGTGGAGCAAAGTAATCTGTGCCCTTACTGCTAGGTAGGTGAAAAGATCTTTTCCATAGCTTCAGCTTGATAGTATAAGATAATAATGCAGTTGAGCTTTCCATTTTTTCAGATGACATGTTAAGTATATTCTGCCATCCTTGCCAGTGTTATACTCCAGTAAAACCAGGAGGTAAGTCCCACTGCTGTGTCATATTCAGTCCTGTCTGTAAAGTGGTTAATCAAAAATGAACTCTTGCCCTTGTTCTTAGGTTCAGCTGTCATTGAGCTGATAAGCCTGTTTTGGGGCATGTCATGATGATTATGATTGATTCCTCCTCCTCCAAGAAATATGTTAAAGAATTTCTATCTGAAATAGAAAACTGGTATGTCAGAAAGAAACCATGCCAGAGGAGTGGGCAACAGATTAGCCTAAAGTTTCCTGTGACTCATTTTTATAATGCTGAACTCTGATTTAACATTGCATTCATAAGGAAACCAGTGTGCCTTTGATACTTAATTAGGTAACTGAACATTGTGGGTAGATATAACTGCGTATTCTGTGTTTTGTTTTGTTGTCAGTATATTGGCTTCTGAATAGTATTTGACTTATTAGTACCTGCATTTTTGAGTGTGTCATATTACTAGTTGCTTTGAAAACTGGAATAGTGGGCTACAGTCTCTGAGGAATGTAAACATGATGAAGACCAAGAAGCTACCAAAACCAATCCAGGAGCAAGTTGTGAAAAAACACCAGTCAGAGCTGGAGTATAACAAACATCCAAACTATGAATTCCCCTCCCTCCATAAAAAAATTACCACTAAATGCATTCTTACATAATGAAAAGAATATGGCTGGAGAAGGCCATCCACCCAAACTAAATGACTGGGGAAAAGAAACCATCAGTCAGAGGGGCAAAAGAGGCCAGTGGTAACTCTGAAGTTGTTAGAGAGGTCCTCAGTTGAGATGGAAGTAGCCATCCACAGCACAGTAATCACCCAGACACTCCACAAAGCTGGGATTTATGAAAAGGTGGCAAGAAAAATGCTGTTGCCGAAATAAACCTGTATCAAAGCCCATTTACCATTTGCAAAAGAGGCATGTGGGAAACAGAGCAAATGTGGAATAATGTTTTTTGCTTGAATTACACCAAACTCTTTTGCTTTTCTGCAAAGGCAACAGTGCTTATTGTCCTGAGAGCATCTCCACGGTGAAGCATGGTAGCAGCAGTACCATCATGTTGTGGGGCTGCTTTTTTTTCCAGCAGATGCTAGGAAACGTCATGATTGAGGGTGAGCTGTATAGAGATACATAGAGCCAAATACATGGCAATTATAGAGGACATCCTCAATGTGTCAGTGACTTGGGACTAGGGTAGAAGTTCATCTTTTAGTGGGATAATAACCCTAAACACTCAGCCAAAGTAAGACTGGAGTGGTTTGAAAACAATGTCTAATCAAAACCCAGACCTGAATCTGTGGGAGGACTGGAAAATTGCTGTTCACCAATGGTCTCATTGCAGTCTGAGAGAACTGGAGCGATATTGTCAAGAAAAAGGGCAAAAATACAGGTTATATGTGAACTATACAAAGCATTGTATTTCCCACGTTGCAGCATAATCTGATAATTCCTTGTTTGAATATCCTCTTTATTAGTATAGACATCATAAGGGTATACACTGAAATTTTTGAGGAACAAAAGCTCAGGCAGGATAAATGGGATGTTTAAAGTTTGAGTAACTTCAGATTTGTAAGAGATTTGTTCAACAAATGCTTGCAATGAAATATAGATGTGGTAGAGTTAAATCATATAAAACCACAAACCGCTGACAATCTGACTTGTCCTCCAGGTTGTTGCGTTTTACCTATGGACCATCATTTCCACCTTTTAAAATTCCTGATGAAGATGCAAGTCTGATACCTCCTGAAATGGATAATGAGTGTGTTGCCCAAACCTGGTTTCGCTTTTTACATATGTTGAGGTACTGTGCACACAAAAAAAGGCATACAGTGTTCACAGTACATTTGTATGAATCAGCTGTATATGTGTTCTCTTGAGCTGTAGCTTACTTGTTTAAGTTGCTTTGAATGCAAATAATGATCCCAATGGCTTAGTGACAAGTATCCAGTTAAAGCAGGATCAATACCTTAATTTCTTTGTATTTATTTTGGAAATAAATAATGTTTTAATTCAATGCCTGAAATACTTATCCTGAGGTAAATCTTTGGTATCTTACCACACGATTGCTCTCAGAGTAGGCTGTTGTATAGTTTGATTCTGAAAACTTCATTGTCAACTTCAAAGAAATCTTCTTCTGCTGTTCTTCATATCATCTGTTTTGCCTCTTTCAGTTAAGTAGCTCCATATATTGAGCCTTCTAATAATTACTTGTTTCCCTGCATGCAACTTAATGCCTTCTTGATTCTACTGCTGCATGCTCTCTTCTCACACTGTTACTTCATATTCTTTATGAAACATTTAATTTTATGCGAAAGCTTGCCTTTGCAGGCCTCTAATTGATGTTATAGCTTTTTTAGAAGTCGTTTAAAGCAAGGCCATTTATTAGGATCCTGGGCCAATTTTCCTTCCTTTCTAACCTAATACCCCTACCTCCACTTTTTGCTGCATTGGGGGCCCAGGAGGCCTTCATGTGGCTGAACAGCAGCACTTTTCCTGGCCCTTTTTAAGAGGAACTTTCATTATGAGTACCAATGTAACCTTTTCTTAGAAATATTTGTTGTATTATGTTGAGTTTTCTTACATATATAAAGGCATTACAATTTTTTAAAATCTTTTTTTTTCCTTTTTGTAGTAATCCTGTGGATTTGAGTAATCCAGCAATTATAAGCTCCACCCCCAAATTTCAGGAACAGTTTCTAAATGTGAGTGGAATGGCTCAGGAATTGAATCAGTATCCCTGCCTTAAACATCTGCCTCAGATATTCTTTCGTGCTATGCGAGGGATCAGTTGCTTAGTGGATGCTTTTCTAGGTAACACTTTTCATTTTTGACTAAAAATATGCCTTGTCTTATAAACAAAATAGATTTTAAGTTTCCGTATTGGTATATTTTCTACTTGCAGAACTGATTATATTCCTCCTAATTTTCCTTTTGTCATTGTGTGTTTGAAATGTATTTATTTGCGTCAAATTTGCAGTTGGTTGTTTCTTGATCAGGTTGACCTCAGCTCTGATGCTATTTGCCCCTCCTGCTTATCCAGTGCCAGAGTCAAAAACAGGGTGTAAATAAGCAGCTTTTCTGGCAATGAGACTTACTCAGCAAGCCACCAAGCACTTGCTCATGAATCTCCCCTGTTCTCTTTCTGGAGTGGCCCCACCATGTCTAGGGCTCTCTTGTCTTGCTGCTTGCTGTTAAAGGGTTACTAATATGGTTAGCCAAATGCATTGCAGTCGAATTCCTGCTCATTACTTCTGACAGAACTTTCTTTAAAAGGTTGTCAGCAGTTCTGCTTGTTTGATTAAAGCGATTCGATTCTTATGCAAAACTGTTAATGTTTTAATAACTGTTACACGTATCATTTTGCTAAAGAACTACTTTTTATAATATTTTCCATTGCTTATAATATAGTAGCAATATAATCTTTTTCTTCTCTAGGAGTTGCTGTCTTTACAACCAGTGGGTGTGAAAGATTACCCAGATATGGTATTAAAGCTTGTTACATTCTCCTGGGTGGCAAGAATTTGGGCAGATGGATGATGATTTTAACACAGGATAGAGACAATTTTTGGAAAGCTGCAGTATTCTATCATGATAAATTTTCTGTGAAATTAAACATTACATTTAGAATACTGGTTTTCTGTCTGCTGGCATTCACATAGTTTTGGGGGGGAAAATGGGTGTGCTTGCAAAATTTTGGGCACTACAGGCACTACAAGTATTTACGTGAAGAAGAGGCTATTCAGCAAAAGAAAAACTCTTAACAGTCTGATTTTTAGTATTTTCTGCAGTCATAAGTCTGTCTCACTATAACAAACATGCATATAAATTCAAAATTACCATGGTGCATAACTTTCATAGTGTAGCCATGACAAAAGATACACATGATTTAAACAGTAGTGTGGTTTTGCAGTTAAAGTTTCTATTTGAAATTGTGTCTGTCAGAAATTTATGACACAAAGTTCTGATTATACATCTGTGTATGCAGGCCTTGTCAATCTCTTGCAAAAACGTTAGGATTTCCTTACTCTTCCTGTCAGCGTAAACTGTGAAACAGAAGTAAATCACTACTAACAAATCAAAACACTACTCTTAAAGGGACTACTTGACCCTCTTAATCTTGAAATATTAAATATATTAATATTGAAATATTAAATATTTTAATATTGAAAATATTAATATTAAATTAATTAAATTAAAATATTAAATATTAAAACAAGATATCTACTTTGCTTGTTAACAAGTAAAAAACCAGATATTTACCAGACATAGCATCTCTGCCTTGTTTATAATTTCATATTTAGATTGAAATATGTGCTGTTACCTTCTGGTTCTGCTGTTTAATATTGCGTTAGTCACCTGATTCACTCAGCAATAAATAAAAATGGAACTGTGAAGGAGATAGACCATAATTGAAGTACAGTAAATTGAACGGTGTGCTTCTACTATGTTGAAGAATGATATTTAAAAATTTTTGTAGTAAGAGAGAGCTACTATTAGTAATACAGAAATTAACTTTTACTAAAAAGAATTAAACCTGAATGTTTCATTATGGCAGAATACTGCTGCTTTTTGTTTATGAAACTGCTAGCACAGTTCCTTTTCTGTTGTACTAATTGTTCCCTTTCAATTTTGCTACCACGTCAGATGGAATAGAACTGCTAATCAAACACTTGTATATTGATTCTGTCCTGTGATTATCCACTGGTTAAGATTTTCTTCTTCGCAGTATTTTGCCTGTGAATGAAGAACTGTTTAAATTACAGCATGTATCTGAAAATTGAAATTGTAGGTGGTTTACTGAAAGGTTGAGTTCCTGACATATCATGATAAATATTTCCCTTAAAGCAGATGTAGCATGTTAAATCTTGTTCCAAAGAAATGGCTGCAGAAGGGGGAAGAAAAAAATGATACTGCCATTTTTTGTTTGTAGAAATGCATGTTGATAGTTATGCCTTCCCTTCTGCTGCCTTGACACCACAAGCTACATTGTTCAGCTGTTTCTGTAACCCTCAGAAAAGTTTTTGGGGGAGGAGGTGTGTTTTGGAAGTAAGGCTATGTAGAAAATCAACTTCTACCAGCCCCATTCCTTGCACATTTCTCTGGATCCAACCTCATGGTTAAGAATGGAAAAAGAACGTGTGTATAAAAAGAACATGTGTAATTTACATGGTAGGGAGATGAGGAAAATGCACAAGCCTAGAAAGCACTCATAGATTGTAATTCTCTGCATACTGCCTGGAAGTAAATCATGCTTATCCAATATGATTAGAAGTAATTTATATTGAATTTAGCATGATTTTTTCCCGGTTAGTGTGCACAGGACTGCAGCCTAGGAAGGCAAACATGCATAGGATCTTATTGCCAGTGTTTTCAGTGGTTTGGGCAATTGGTCCTGTAAAAGCTTGAGAGTTTGCCCCAAGAAGGAAAGTGTACTGTTTGCAAAATGAGTGGCACGAAACTTCAGTACCTCTTACTTTGCTCTCATCTTTTCTATAAGAGAGGGGTGTGGCTATTTCTACGTTATTGTTCATGCATATCATCCTTGTGTGTGTACTCTTGTTGTATTGGAACAAATGAGTTTAGAGGCCATGAAGTACTTATGAAATCAATGTTCAGCTACCTTAACTACTTTGAAAAGAACTGTTTAAACATATGATACCTTCCAGTCTGAAGTTAAAAAACAGAGATTTCTTTGTAGTTTGATTCCTATATGATAATTGCTTCAAATATGAAGTGTTCGTTTTTACAGTGTTTTTCTTCAAATATGGTATTTGTATTTATATTTTTGTTTTTTGATAGCAGATGCTTTACACATACTCTGGTTTTTTTCCAAAGCAGTTTTTAAATAGTGATGCAATAACATTGGTAGCAATATTGCATATTTTCTCATTCATTCCTGTGATGAATGTCCAAAAATGGATGCTGCTGCAAGTCTCTCTAAGACTTAGAGAGCACCATAGACATAGAAAGCACCATACCCGAGTACAGTTAAGGGAAACAGTTTCCTGTACAGTACTTTCAATGTAGACTATCTGTTAATCTCATTAATACTATATTTTTTTCTTAGCTTACGCTACATCTGTAAGCGTGTGTGACCACGAAGTGAACAGAGTATATACAGTGCTCCCCCTGCATATCAGGGGCTTCTATTCCAGGAACCCCCACAGATAAATTCATGAATGGTTTAGTCCCATTATATTCAGTGGTGATGACATGTTTGCAGATGCTTCAGTGTGTCCATGTGCATATTGCTGCTGTTTTAGTTGTAGAATGCAACATGACTGCGGACGCTCAAATTTGCATGTCTAGAGACTGTAGGTAAGGGGACCCCCACTGTGTCCAGCATGTTATAGCCTATATTTGTTGCATCAAGCGAAATAAAAAGCAGCTATTAATATGACTAAGAAAAAAGTGTCTTTTTTGTTCTCTTTTTGTTGGTTCTCTTCCCATTTCTTCTTTTTAGGTTCAAATACACATAGTGTTCACCTGTTAAAGGTAACCTGCAATCTTGTGTGAATGCTTCCCTTTATCACTTTCCAATCTTAATAGAAAACTATTTGTAAGGAAATGTGTTTTTTTAAAAAAAATCTCTGGTGCGGGTATGGTATGGGAAGAATGGCTATGTGAATATCTTGTTTAAATATACACGGTGTCATAGGGTTTCAGAAGGTTCTGTGTATTTTTCAGGTATTTCAAGGCCTCGAGCAGATAGTGCTCCACCCACACCAGTAAACAGACTGAGCATGCCACAGACTACTGCTGTCAACACAACACCACCTCATAACCGAAGGCATCGTGCTGTAACTGTGAATAAGGGAACAATGAAAAACAGCACAGTAAGCCTTATGCTTAATAAAGCAGTGATATGTTTCATATGATAATGACATTTACATTGTCTAATATGAATAAGTATAAAACTTGTTTTTAGATCTCATCAGTGATTTTTCTCCTTATTCCAACAGGCTAGCACTGCTCATGCTTCCAAAGTTCAACACCAGCCATCCTCTACTTCTCCGCTATCTAGCCCAAACCAGACCAGTTCTGAGCCTCGACCTCTTCCTGCTCCCCACAGGCCAAAGGTTAACAGTATCTTGAACCTCTTTGGATCATGGCTATTTGATGCAGCATTTGTTCACTGTAAGCTTCATAATGGACTAAACAGAGACAGCAGTATGACTGGTAAATATTGCCTATCAAATTCGTACATTCCCTTTCTTGTTTGCTGGTGTTTCCTACCTGCAAGATTAACTTGTGTGGCTAACAAAAATAAAAATCTGATAAAGCAGCATGATTAATTAATATTGGGTGTTATATTAATTTTATATAATAACATTATGCTTTTATCCCTAACATAAGGGACATACTCAAAGGGATATTGTAGCACCTTTGGAACAGACTGAGAGAAAAAGGTTTGTAGCATAAGCATTTGTAGACTGAGCCTGCTTCATCAGATTCATGGAGTGAGGTGTCTGTAGACAAACTTTTATACTCATGAATGAGCAGGTGTTTGTGTGAACAGTAATAGAAATGCAGAATTTGTGGGTATGAGGGTAGAGTGACAAGTTCAGCTTTAAGGATGGTTGTTGGGGGACAAAGTTGGGAGGAAAGATGTTGCCTAAAGACATGATGAGTAGATAACCACATGAGTGGTGGAGGGAGTTCTTGAAATGTAGTATGATGCTGGCTGGGAATCAGAAAGGAGTTGTGATAAAATGGGCAAGAGAGCCGTCATGAAGCTGGGGTACTAACTAGTATTGTAATATGTGTGGTGTGCCAGGACACCTCAGCTTACTATTGGTGGATTGGAATTCATGGATATATCCCAATTCTGCTGTTCCTCATTCCAGTCTCCCTTGGAATTTTTTTTGTTCAAGGACTGTTGTTCTGAGGCCCGAGATAGAAAACTGAAGTGTTCTGCAACTGGTTTTTGTGCATTCCAGTTCTTAATGTCTGATTTATGTCCATTTATTCTCTAGCAGAGACTGTCCTGTTTGCTCAGTGTAGAGTGCTGAAGGGCATTGTTGAGAGAGGATGGCATTAAAGTATGAGCAAGTTAAAGTACAATGGGCCCATCATATCCATGGGCTCATGATATGTGAATTCAGCCTACCACAGATTCAGATCTACACAGTGCTGTACATTTGAACCCATGGTGGGGAGCGTGCTGTCTGCTTCTGCCTTTAAGGTGGTGAGGTTTCTTTGCAAGGCAGAACCAGGGACTCATAAGACTTGCAGACAGACTGCCGGTATGAGTCAAGGCTTGTATAAGTAAGCCCTATTAAAAATGGTGTAGGGCAAGCCCCAGCCACCAGGCATGCCCCATTCTTCAGGCTCCTGTGCTCTGAGGAGCCCAGCTGGCATGCTCCCCAGAGGTGGGAGAACCTGAGGAATGTGGTGTGCCTGGTGGCCTGTGCTTGCCACTGCTTTTGCTGCTGCCCCGGTAGTAAGCCTTGTCTTACGTTTGCAGTCTCTCAGCAAGTCTCATGAGGCTGACTTGAACATGTGTGTGTTTTGGTATCTGCAGTGGGTCCTGGAACAGGTCCAATATGGATATGGAGTGTTCGCTATACTTCTCATGGTGTGGATGATGTGATCAGATTCTGTAATGCATTTCCCAAGTAGAAGTGTGGGCAGAGTTGACATCTGGGTTTGTGGCAAGATCTTGAACCCCATCTGAGCTGCGTGTCCTTCTGAGGGTAAATAATAGATTGGGCGGCTCTCGGTAGGAAAGTAAAGGCCTGCCACCAAGAGCTCTTGAGAGGACACCATTATTGTCCAGAATATGTAGTTCATATATTATGTCTGTGTGGTCTCAATTGAGAGCTGTATGTGACCACTAATGGGGAATGCCGGCTGTAGTTCTGTTAGTTTTGCATTCTTGTCTTGTGGATCTGAGCAGATATATCTGGACATTCCTCAAGCTACAGTACTGTATAAAGTGGAAAAAAAATCAGCAAGGAAGGGACTTGTATTCAGGACTAATCTGTTACCAACTTCCAACTGTCCCCCCACCCCATGAACCCTTAAACCTGATCTTATTAGCACATCCACAGATTTTTGCATTTCTGTTACATTTACGTCGACACATGCTCATTCAGGTTGGTAAATGTTTGTCCAAAGGCACTTCACTCCTTGCATCTGATGAGGTAGACCCAGCCTATGAAAGCTTATGCTACAAACTTCTTTCTCTCAATCTCAAAGGTGCTAAAATGTTCCTTTGCATACTGATCCAGACTAACACAGCTATGTCTTTGAACTGAATCATAAGGGACATAGTTGTTGAAATCAGTTTTTGTGTTTGAGTCAAATATTTCTACAAAAATTTAGATACAACTATTTTTTCCTTAGTATGCAGGCCTGGAGAACATGATAGGATAGTGGAATTTCTTTCTTGTGTTCTTAAAAAAATCAGTTTGAGAGCAAATTTCCTTCAAGGGTTCTGTAAACTTGTAGCTTTTGAATTTTGCTAGTAGCCACACCAATTTTGTTTTGTTTTCTCCTTGTTTTCCTTGCTTCCATATTTAGAGCTAAAATTACAGACATGACAAAAATGATGCCTGTTTCAGATAAATGAATTCAGTGCAGGAAATGTGTATGTTTCTGTTGTGCTGATGGGAAACAATAAGGCTTAGCATATTAGGTCATGGTTGATTCCTGGCTGCAGGAATATCTGCATCATTTACATTTGAATAAAACAATTGATGACAGCAAGGACCGGTGGCAGACCTGGAATTAATAACACCAGCCAAAGCTGTATAGTTTCTATTAATTTTATAGCCAGCCTGTTCCTACATATGTAGAAAATATTTGTCTGCCGTGATAAATGGTGTTTGTGGACCTAGGATGACCTATATCCAGTTGCTAGTCCCAACTAGAGTAGACTTATTGAATCAACTGCAGTATGTTGACTGAATGTTTACATACATTTCATCGTTTCACTGAGTCTCCTCTAGTTGGTCTAGTGATTGGGTATAGGCCATCCCAGCCTTCACATATCACAAAAGGCAGTTAAAAGAAATTAAAAAGTGATAAAGTTCAGTTAGAAAATATACAAGCAAATGATATCAGCATATTATTATGTAAAACTCATGATGGAAATGTATCCCTGAATAGGAAGGGTTTTGTTCATGGTGAAAAACTGTCAAACATAGGACTGTGAATTGTGAATTCTCTGGAGTAAATTCTTAGAGGAGTGATCTATGAAGAACTGGGCTGTGTCTTCTCATGCTAGCTTCTGAAGCAGGAGTCACTTGCTTTTCAGTTATTACCACCGACTCTACTCCTCACTCTTAGGTTTTTCAAACCTGCTTTGCCAGCTAGACATTCATTGCTTCCCCCTTTACTACTACTAAAAAACTATCTTTCTTTCTCTGAAAAATTCAGTTTCTGTTGTAAATATTTCCTGCCTCATCCCTCTCCTATACTTCTGACTCTTTTCTCCTGTTAAAAACAACAACTGTGAACTTCAAATTCCTAGCTTGAAAGAGAAACTGTATGCCTAATGTGAGATGCTTATAAGCTTAAACGCATACCAAATATAAGTATAAAAGTTAAGCTTATACAAAAATGTAAATTTACTAGATTGGTTTCAGTTTTAGCTATACTTAGAGTTTATTGTTGCTGTTTGCCGTCAAGTTGTCTTCAACTTATAATAGGCCTATAGCAATCAATGGAACTTATTAAACCAGTAATGTCCCTTTTGATTTCAATGGGGTATGGCTAAACTGGAGCCAACCCAATGCCCAATTCTTTCATAACAAAACACTGGCATTTGGATTCTAAAGTTTTATTATTCTCAAGTCAGTTTCAGCTTATACTGAAAGGTCATGAAAGACCTTCATGAGCCATGGTCATTAACAGCCCTGTTCAGATCTTAAACTCTTTCTTTACTGAATCAATTCATCTGCAATGTCCTCCTCTTTTCCTACTGCCTTCAACTTTTAATAGCATTATTGTCTCTTCCAATGAGCCATGTAATCTCGTGGAATGTCCAGAATATGATAGCCTGGATTCAATCATTTAGTTTTCTAGGGAGATTTTGGGTGTGATTTTCCTCGGACCTGTTAATTTGTCGTTTTGATGGTCCATGGTATCTGTAGAGTCTCTTCCAGCACCACATTTCAAATGAGTTGATTCTTTTGTTATCAGAATTCTTCGGTATCCAGCTTTCACTCAAATATTATATTTGCTTACATAGCTATAATTTTAATGAGAACTTTACAACCCATGTCTTCAAGGAGATGACTTCATAAAAGCATTGAGAGCTATGCTGAATTTTCTGTATGTTGGGTTTCTTTCATGGCTTCACTGAATTTTGATTTGTTAATTTTGATTTTTGATTATGCTTAAGGAACTTTAGGTTTATAGTTGTCTTTGTCAGGGATTCCAGGCAGGGAACCCTGGGAAAATGATCAGCCCACTGCAAAGATGTTGCATCATGCCCCAGCTGTGGGTAATTGCAAGCTTGCATAAGAAACTGGGGTTGTGTGCAGATGGTAGAGGGAGGTGTGCAAACGTCTACCTGATTGGTTGTAGATATGTATATAACAAAGCAATGCCAGTATGTATTTGTCTGTTGACCAAACCTGGTGCCTGGCGCAAACTGTTGTCCGCCTGTCCTATGTTTTGTATATAACGGAACTTTGCTGCAAGATAAAGTGCCTCCTGTTTTGGAAGAAACTCCTCCGTGTGTGAGTATCCTTACTGGGGAATAAGGCTGCTGCTGTTGGCTGGCTGAACTCTGGTTTTTCCGCTGCGTTTCCGTGGGGCTGAAACTCCTATCATCCCCAACAGTGGTTATGGACCTAGGCCCAGAGTGCACAGCATCTACAGCGCACCTGTAGTTGTTTTTCCCCTGGATACTGGAACTGTTTTTGACTGTTTGCCTGGCTCTCCGATGCGTCGGGAGTCTGTGTTTTGACAGAGAGACAGTTGATCTTCAGTCCGGAGCTCATCAAGGTCACTGCGGCCAGCTGCTTTGTTTGTTGAATTATCCTTACGAAGGCAGCAGCATGGCTGAGGGAGGTTATCTGCGTTTTGAAAATTATCGCTAATTATCAAAGCTGACAAATTTATGTGAGAGCCGCTTAGACGAAGGAAAACTTGTGGCACGTTTTGGAAAATGAGGGACAGCCCCCAGAAGGAGCAACTGCTGCTCAAATAGCAGCATTCAGGGTTGCTGACGAAAAAGCCAAAGCAGTTATTTTGCTTACTTTAAGTCCTTCCCAGTTGATTCACACTGCTGCTGCAGACACAGCATATCAGCTCTGGGAGGCTCTGAAGCGTGTGCATCAATCTTCCTCTTGTTTGTCCAAAATGCTATGGACGAAAAGACTGTATAACACAAAATTATGTCTTGGAAGCTGTGTAAGAGAGCACCTCATGCTGATGAAACAGTTATTTCAAGAGACAGCCGACAGACGGGTAAATATCCCAGAAATGCAGAAAAGTTTTATTCTGCTGGGAAACCTCACTAAGGAGTGGGACTTTTTGATGTACAGCCTCCAGGGTGTGCGTGAGGAAGAGCTGACTGTACATTTGGTAGCCGGGAGGATTTTGGAGGAAGTCCAACGTAAGCAGTTCGATTCCAGACTGCAGTCAGAGGGGAGAACAGCCAGTCGCCAGGAGGAAGAAGGAGCAGTGTGCAGCTTTGCCAGACGCTGCTACAGATGTAAGAGAGTCGGCCATCTCCAGAAGGACTGCAGAATGCCAGCGCCGAGCAGAGGGAAGAAGACAGCCCAGAAGCGGAGGGGCGTGTCGTCACAGGCTGAAGGCCATGTGTTTGTGGCAAAAGAACAGTCTGAGAGTGGTGTGTGGTTGCTAGACAGTGGTGCAACTCACCACATGGTGAACAATTTAAAGCTGTTGAATGATGTTACAAATGCAAATATAACAGCAATTTCCCTTGCAGATGGGGCACCAAGCAAGGTACAGAAGATGGGTACTGCATATGTGCCACGTTTTGGGAAATCGTTTGATAATATATTGTGCGTGACAAATTTGCAGAACTGTATTTTGAGTGTCTCCCAACTGGCCAGTGAAGGTTACAAAATGATGTTTGAAGGGGAGAAATGTATAATTACTGCAAATGGAGTTTTTTGTGCAAAAGGGGTGAAAAAGCAGGGGTTGTACCACATGTTGCCCAAAGGAAAAGTGGCAAACGTTAACCCTTTGTGTAACAAACCTCTACATGAAAAGTGTGTACATTATCTCCACAGAGTGATGGGACATGCCAGCTACAAAGGTTTGCAAGAGTTGGCAAAGGTATGCCCTGGGTTACAGGTCAGAAATTACCCTAAGTTCCTAGAGTGCTCTGTGTGCAAAAAGGTTAAGGTAAAGGTTTACCCCATTGCCAAGAAAAGCAAGTGTGTCACCCAACGGCCGTTCGAGGTTGTACATGCAGATTTGGCTGGGCCACTCAAGCCAACTGAAGGGCAAAATAGGTTTTTCCTGGTAATTGTAGACAGACACACCAGGTACTCCTATGTCTATCTGCTGAAAGAGAAAAGTCAAGCGGCTGAAAAGTTCCAAGAGTGGGTGAGTGCTGTTGAGAGGGAATTTCCTTATAAAGTGGCCAGTCTTGTGTCAGATCGAGGGGGAGAATTCGTGTCTAATAGCCTGCATGCCTGGATGTGTAAGAAAGGCATAAGGCATAAAACCACCAACCCCGCATCTCCCGGGGAGGATGGTCTCGCAGAAAGAAGAATTGGGCTGTTGAAACAAATGAAGGACTGTATGATGGAGGATGCCCAAGCCCCAGCAGGACTTTGGGGAGAAGCAATAGTGACAGCAAACTACCACTTAAACAGGATGTGGTGTTCAAGTGTGAAGCAAACTCCATATTACCTATTGTATGGTAGAGCGCCAAGCCTGAAGCATCTACGTGTTTAGGGTCAGTTTGCTAGTGTGTATATTCCCCCAAGTTTCAGAAAGTCTGGAGAGGAGAAATCTAGACGGTTACGCTTTGTGGGATATGACGGTAACAAATATAGATTTCTACACCATGCTGGCAAAATAGTGTATTCTAGGAGTGCAAACTTTGAAATCCATTCAGGATGGGATAGACTGCACTGTAATCAAGAGGTTTTGGTTCCCCTGGGTAAAAGTGACAAAAGTGTTCCTGAGAATGGAGGGGCAGTGACGTCTGAGGAGGAAAAGGACAGTGTCCCAGATACACTTGAAAACTCTGAAGATGGAGGGGCGGTGATGGCTGATGATGAAGAAGAAAGTACTGAGGAAAGTACTGAGGAGGAGAAGCCAAAAATCTCACTCAGCGTCACACCAAAGAGTTCAGCACCACCACCTAGTGCTGAACCTGCATTTACGGTCAAGAGAGAGCCTCGCACTGAGGTCAGCACTAGTTCCAGCAGTGGTTCCAGTGAAAGTGGGTCAGGAAGTACCCAACTTGCTGAGTCAGGAAGTAAAGTTATGCTTATCCCAAAAAGGTCAGGAGGAGGGTATTTTGTTGTCCCGTGTGACTGAAGCAGAAAATTTGAGTGTAGGACTACATTAGGGTATGGTATCAAAATGTGAGGCAAATGGTCCAAGATGGGATTTTGTGCTTGGAGTATTGTCCATCTGCGGATCTGCTCACAAGGCACTTCCAGTAGTAGGCCATGAGAAGTTGGCAGGTGAACTGGGCCTTGCCACCAGGGTGTAAGGTGGAAAATGAGTTGTACCCTTGTATGTAACATGTATTGTATGACATGTATGGATTGTGAAAATGTCCTACACAGTGGCCTGACCATTTTGGAGGGGATTGTCAGGGATTCCAGGCAGGGAAACCTGGGAAAATGATCAGCCCACTGCAAAGATGTTGCATCATGCCCCAGTTGTGGGTAATTGCAAGGTTGCATAAGAAACTGGGGTCGTGTGCAGATGGTAGAGGGAGGTGTGCAAACCTCTACCTGATTGGTTGTAGGTATGTATATAACAAAGCAACGCCAGTATGTATTTGTTGACCAAACCTGGTGCCTGGCGCAAACTGTTGTCCGCCTGTCCTATGTTTTGTATATAACGGAACTTTGCTGCAAGATAAAGTGCCTCCTGTTTTGGAAGAAACTCCTCTGTGTGTGAGTATCCTTACTGGGGAATAAGGCTGCTGCTGTTGGCTGGCTGAACTCTGGTTTTTCCGCTGCGTTTCCGTGGGGCTGAAACTCTTATCATCCCCAACAGTCTTGAGCCACTTTAGGTTATAGCAAGAAACTTTAGGTTTATAGTTGTCTTGTTGAATTAAAACAATATCTTGCTGTAATTCATACCTAGAGGACACAATATTTGCTAGTAGCTTATGGTTCTACTTTCTAAGAAAATTCTGCTTCATTTGAGATTAAAATTCTGATCAACAAATGAGTATATTTAAGCACTCATTTGCTATTTCTTTTAACTACCAGAAGTATAAGTGCTAGGTTCAGCCATGATGGTTTTTGTTGGTTATTATTTTTGCTGACATCACCCTAATATCTCAGCACTTTGAGCCCTGTTTGTGTTTAGGGAGAACTGGACATGGTGATGTGGATGAGTATATTAGCTCAGTGAATTCCCTGCCAGGGCATTTCAGATCTTACCCCCTGCCCCCTTGCCAATTGGAAACCGTTCTGTTTCTTGTATTCTGCCCTAACAGTGAACTCTTGTCCTGAGTACAGTTTAAGGATTAAGATGATCAGATGCTGTGGTACACCCATTTCTTTCAGAGCAATCCACAATTTTTTGTGATCTACACAAAGTCTTTGTTATAATCTATAAAACACAGACTGGTTTTCTTCTAAAAAATTTCAGTGTGTATTCCCTTATCAAGTGTATGTTTGCAATATAATCTCTTCTGCCTCTTCCCCTTCTGAACCCAGCTTGGACAACTGGTGTTTCTTACTGTATATATGGTAAAAAATTTTATTGTAGAATTTTGAGCATCACTTTGCTTGTGTGAGAGATTATTGTTGTTACTGCAATCCCTGGTATCCCCTTTCTTGGGGTCTGGAATATATATTGAGAGTTTCCAATCCGTGGGCCATTCTTTTGTTTTCCATATTTGCTAATAGATTTTAGTAAGAAATTGAGCACATTTGGTCTCTGTTGCTTGAAACAGGTATGTTGGTATGTTATCTGTTCCTGGTGATTTATTTCTCCCAAGTGCTTTGAGTAGCGCCTTCACTTGATTTTCTAAAATTGTAGGTTCACCTTCACATGGTTCTTCCTTGAATTAATCTATAATCCTTTCATCTCCTCTATATAGATCTTCATTATATTTTTTCATCAGCTTTTTGTTTCTTCTTGGTCATGTAGTGTGTTCTCCTACTGGTCGTAGAAGTGTTCATACTGGTCATAGAAGTATGACCATAGAAGTGGTCATAGTGTGTTCTCCTACTGGTCATAGGCTTAAATTTCCCTTTGAATTCTTGGATCTTGTGGAAGAATTCTACCTTGTTTGGTGTCATCTTCTGTTTCCCTGCATTGATTGTTATAGCAGTTCTCTTTGTCACTGCACTCAAGTTGTCGAACAGTTGTGCTCAGGGTTCTGACCCTATTTCTGTTCTGGTCCCTTTTATGTTTGCTCCTTTGTCCTTACCTGCTTGGAAGAGTTTCCTCTATATCCATTGAGCCTTCTCTTTCTTTTTGGCTGCAGATAGTGTCTTTACAATCTTCCCTGACAGTGCCCATGGCTTCAGTCCAGAGTTTTTCTGGTCAGTTAGGCTTTATAGTGCAAATCATATTTTTTACATTGTCTTTAAATTCTACAAGAATATTCTTCAGGTTGTATTTTGGCAGGATGGTTGGCTTAGTGTTCTTCTTTAGCTTTACTCTCATTTTTTATATTTGCAGTTCATGGTCTATGTTACAGTCTACTTCTAATCTTGTTTTTGCGAAGAGGATGGAGTTTCCAGTTAAGTTATTTATCTGGTTTCTATATTGGCCATCAGATGATGCCCATGTATGCAGTCGCCTGTTTGGTTGCTTGAAGAATGTGTTTGCGACGAGCAAACTGTTGGCTTCACCAAACTCAATCAATTGCTTTCCTGCTTCATTTCTTCTGGGCAAAATTCATGTTTGGTTCTGCTGTGTTACCTGCTTTGCATTCCGATTGTCGATGATTACCAACATGTCCTGTTGTGCTATGTGATCCATTTCCTCTTGGACTCCGGACATTGAATGTTTTCAGTGTCTTCCTCTTCTATCTCTTATGCAGAGCATAAACTTGGATTGATGGATTTTCCCTGAAGTCTTACTGATATTATTTGGTCGGACTTTGTATTATATTCCTTGACTCTTTTACTACATCTGTCACTAGCAGTGCCACCTCATTTCTTGTTATGTTTTCATTTCCTGACAAAAACACTATGTACCATTGGCCCTCAACTTTTGTGGGGGTTGGGGTCCAGGACCCTTGCAAAAGTGGAAAAAATGTGAATGTTGTAAGCCCTCCAAACCATATTTAACACACAAATAAGTATCTGTGCGAACAGGGTGGTCGGGCCCAGCTGCGTGTATATTCCTTCTCTCACTCATTTGTATGGGCAGGAAGGGGATGGGATAGGAGGAGTGGGAGGAAGGTGAAAGGGGGCATCTGTCCCATCCCCTCCTCCCCAGCAAGTGGACGCACACTCTCTCTCCTCCTTCCCCATCTCCTTCCCCACTCTTGCCAGCATGAATCGTTGAAGGCGCACCCTCCTCCTGCCCCATCCCCTTCCCTCCAGTAATCTGTGAGTAATCAGATCCATGAATGCTTAACCCACAAGTGTGGAGAGCTGGCTGTATTGCCTGACTGAAATGTCTCATTCCTGTCCAGTTCAGCTCACTCACTCCAAGTATTCCAATGTTTGTATGTTCCATTTCTTGCTTTACTATGTCTAGCTTCACCTGATGCTCATGTTCCTATGATATGTATTGTACAGCCTTGTACGGTCCTTTTACCTCTGAGCACATCAAAAGTTGGACATCCTGTCAGCTTGTGTCCAGTTTCGTCATTTAGACACAGTGCTACTCATGCTTGTCATCTGCTCTTCCCCAATGGCTTGTTGAGTGCCATCTGACTTGGGAGTGTCATCTTCCGGTGCTATTTCCTGTTTCATTTTGTACTGTCTCATCATAGGGTTTTCACGGTAGAAGGCATTAGGAGTGGTTTACCACTACCTTCTCCTGCACAGCATTAACAAGTACTAACAAGCTTTAGCTATGGTGCCACTGCAGTTGTCTCTGAGAGATTCTCCACCAGTTCCCCCCACAACTGATGCTGCCTAGTAGCTGTTTGGCACATTTAGTCTGGCTCCTGAGCAAAAGCCTGTCTGACGTGTGAGGCCTCCCCAGCAGCACTGCTACCATCAGCATAGCCTCTTGCTTGACAAGAACATGCAGTACCACCACCACAGAAAGATAGTGCCACAGTGAATGTCTGCAAGAGTGCAGTAATCATATCTGGTTGAATGCAACTGCTGAGCTCTTGTGATTGGGAATGAAGTTACAGAGCCCTGTGCAGACCTTTGTGCTCAGTGTCCACAGGCGAGGAATGGTGCCAGGCATAAAATGATATTTGAGGATTGTTTACTAGTACAACACCATCTCTGTCTTCAGTTTCCCCATACACACAAGCTAGGGAGCGTCTTGTCCAATATGTTTTACACTTCTTAGATATAGGTGGCATGAGGCAGGGTTTTATCTCTGCTGGGACCAGAATAATCCTTTTAGGTCATTAACTTGTGTGATGCTTCCAGTAAAAAGGAGCAACAGCTTAGAGTCTTTTTCTGGCTTAAAGACTAAGAAAACTGTTATGTTACAGGCATTCACAGGTGCAGTTTGTTTCATTTGACGCATAAAGTATCCCCAAGACCTATGCCATAATAAATCTGTTAGTCTTCAAATTGCCCACGCTGCTTTATTTTTGCTGCCACAAAATAGATCGCTAGGTTGAAAAACTTCCCAAAGCACCCATTTTATTCTGCATACCTTTCTTAATTTTACTGTCTTAGAAAATTTTCAAAACTATGTTAAGATCAGTATAAAGGCACTGGAGGGAGCAGACTTGAGGATGAGGTGGCATGCCTATATGTTTTATGATAAAGCAAAAATAGATAAAGACTTCACACATCACTTTATCAGAAAATCGCTTCTGAAAATTTGGGAGGATTATAAAACTAAAAACATACGGCAGCTCCCCACCTGGGTCTCACCGCAAGAGGCTTTTTTTGGCAGATGGATGGACACAGATAAATGGTTGTGATATGATGATATAATTGAGAGATCAGCGTCCAACAACTTTAAGATTACAACAAGAGAAAAACTAGAACAAGAGGGAATAACATTAAGTTGGTTCCCTTACAGACAGTTAGCAGAAAGGTTTCAGATGGATATAAAAACATATGGAATTGAACTTAAAGAGAAAACTGGAGTAATTAAATGGCTGTTCGGAAATCCGCTTCATTTACTTGCCCAAATATATCAAGAAATACTACGTCAGGAGAGGCAAGAAGAAACAGTAAAGGCAACAATGATTTCATGGGCATAAAATATCGGACATTCAATACAATTAGAGTCTTGGGAGCAGAGCTGGAAGAAAACACAGAAATTTACAGTAGCACAGAATTTGAAAGAGAACTATTACAAGCTATTTCATAGGTGGTACATGACACCAGATAAATTAAAAAAGATTTATAATACAGGTACTGGACAATGTTGGAAATGTCAGAATGAGGTCGGTACAATATATCGTATGTGGTGGACATGTCCTAAAGCTAAGAAATATTGGACTGAAATACATAACAAAATATGTGCATTAATGAAAGTACAGTTTGCTAAGTTACCAGAATTGTATTTGTTAAATATGACTGATGTATTAGAAGGTACTGGTATAAAGAAGTACTGGAGAATATTACTGTACATGATAACAACAGCTCGTATTGAATATGCAAAGATGTGGAAAACTCAGCAAATACCCACATTAGAACAATGGTGGGGTACACTGATTGAAAACAAAAATGCTGATATGGTCTCTCAGAGATTAAAAGGGAAATCAGACGAAGAGATACAAAAAGAATGGCAAATTGTAATGGGTAATTGCTGGGTACCATCAGTGATTCATGATTTAAGATAAATTATGAGGAGGCTACAGGATATATATCATGAAGCGGGAATATGGAGATGGAAATGCAAGAATCAACAAGTAATAATAGCACTAAAATGTAGTACAATATTTTAAGGATGTTAAGAAATATTGATAATGAAATCTAGATCAGTGTGGAAGATCAGAAATATTTCAAATAAGCTGACAGTTATAATTGTTTGTTTTATATCTGAATTTGAATGAAATGATTAAAAAAAAAAGATCAGTATAAAAAAGGGAAGGAAGAAGGAGTCTTGTGACACCTTTAAGATTAACCGGTTAATTTCAGCATAAGGATTTGTGGGATAAAAGCTTGCTATCAACTCCTCTTCCTTCTCACAAGATTGGCTTTTATGATGCTTAGCTTTGTTTAATTTAGTCAATTAGCCAAAAAATCTCCTTAAGCTTCATTTTCATTCTTCAGAGTCAAACTGTTGGATCTCTTTGTTCTCCCTTATTCTCAGTCTTCTGGATTGTCAGCTGTAGCATGGACAAACTTGCAGATCTAAGTGTTCAGGAATTCATTTGACTGTCATTCTGTTCCTTATAATACTTTGTAGCACTCCTGCAGCCCAGTCCATGTTTCCTAGACCAAGGTATCCTGCTCTCCTTACTCTCCTCTCTTGAAATGCTTTGTTTGTCTTTGAGCTTTGTTGCTTGTGAGTACCCGCTTGAGGCCTTGTAGATGTTTTCTGTTCTGTAGCACAGTCCAGTTATACTGTGAGCGCAGTCTGCCTGTCCAGGACCGCTATGACAACCCCCCTTCTTTTTATGCAGCCCCTCTTTTTGGGACACTGATTTCTCACAGGCTTGAGAACCTGTACCTTGCAAGGAATTGTACCATGCTTTGAGTTCAAGCATGTTTAAGCAGAGCTTGAATTAAAATACTGTTTGGAGCACAAGCCTCAGAATCTTCTACCTAGCCTTTGTGAATTTTGGAAGTTATCGTCCAGAACAAGTAACTTTCTCAGTGTCTTCCTTAAACCCCATGGTTAACTCATTTAATGGTAAAACTGAGTGCGTAGAGTAGGGATGGCAAATTACCCAAGTCAGGGGCTGTGCATGCCCTTGCTGAACCTGAGAGGGCCACACCTCCCTCATGGTCATCCTAATCTTTTTTCCCCTCTTTCTTTCGTTCTTTCGTTCTTTCTTTCGTTCTTTCTTTCTTTAGCTTTAAAATGCTCATGTCTCTTCTGGCAACTGGAAGCAGTTCCTCCAAGTCGCTTCCATTTGTTTTAGGCCTAGGTGGAATGTTTTTTTTCAGAACCAGAAGTGACCAGAAATATCTAGATTTGAAAAAAAGCGCTCTGCCAGTCTAGAACAGTTCTGAGGGAAGGCAAAAATCTTTCTTGTCCCGTATCCTTAGAATAATTTCCCAGCTCTACTGTGTTACTTTGCCTGTACTTGACTTAGGCTTATGGTACTGACAGGTTTTAGCAGTTTGAGCTAAGTGCTACTACACAACCACATTCTTAGCTTTTCTTTCTCATCTCTCTTAAGTTCTGGGTCCAAGTTCTGGGTCCAAGTTCTGGTTTCAAATTCTGTTTGCCTCAAAATCAGTGGTTCAGAAGTTCCTAATAAGAGATTAGGTAACTGTTCTGTCATTCCATCATCACCTGATTCGCCTCCTCTGTATGTATCAGATCTGGGTGAACATCTGCCCTGTTTTGAATTTGTGATCACAAGCTTTGAAATCCAGGTAGCTTGTAAACCTATGAGTTTCCAGGTAACCATGGCCAACTGAGAAGTGATCGCTTGTATTCTCCTTCCTCTGAAATCGTTACACAAACTACTGTGGAATGCAGTTTGCTCACTTTGGTTGACTTCTTTTCTACTAGTACACCATTACTGAATGCACCACTAAATTTAATCCTTAGGTGTGCTGAAGTTGCTCCATACTCCCTAAGCCCCTTTAGGAATCTGGGAATAGTTCTTAGGGCATCAGCTAGCTAGCTTCCTGATTAGTGGAGAGAGTAAGAATTAATCTAACTCTGTATTCCTGTAAGCTAAAAAGCTGATATTTCCATTCCTCTTTTCTTCACTTAGCCTGCAGTAACTGTTTTACAGCTTATAGAAGTGTAGAATCATACAGTTGGAAGAGGCCACAGGGGCCATCCAGTTCAACCCCTTGTCATGCAGGGGCACACATCAAAGCACTCTCAACAGATGGCCATCCAGCCTCTGCTTAAAAACCTCCAAAGAAGGAGACTCATCCACACTCTGAGGCAGCATATTCCACTGCTGGACAGCTCTGACCGTCAGGAAGTTCTTCCTGAGGTGTAAGTGGGATCTTTTTTCCTGCAGTTTGAATCCATTGCTCCTTGTCCTAGTCTCTGGAGCAGTGGAAACCAAGCCCGCTCCCTCCTCGACATGACATCCCTTCAGATATTTAAACATGGCTATCATGTCCCTTCTTAACCTTCTTTTCTGCAGACTAAACATCCCCAGCTTCCTAAGCCACTCCTCATAGCGCATGGCTTCCAGACCCTTCACCCTTTTGGTTGCCCTCCCTTGGACACGCTCCAGTTTGTCAATATCCTCCCTGAAATGAGGTGCCCAGAACTGAACACAGTATTCCAGATGAGGTCTAATCAAAGCAGAATAGAGTGGTACTATTGCTTCCCTTTATCTATCCACCATACTCCTATTGATGCAACTAAGAATTGCGCTGGCTTTCTTGGCTGCTGCATCACACTGCTGACTCATGTTCAGCTTGTGGTCCACCAAGACTCCTAGATCCCTTTCACGTGTAGTTATCCAGCCACACGTCCCACATCCTATATTTGCACATTCCATTTTTTTCTGTCTAAGTGTAGGACCTTACCTTTTTCTCTGTTGAAATTCATTTTGTTAGCTTTGGCCTAGCTCTCCAATCTGTTAAGGTAATTTTGAATTTTGATCCTGTCCTCTGACATATTAGCAACCTCTCCCAATTTGGTGTCATCTGCAAATTCGGTCAGCATGCCCTCTGTTCCTTCACCCAAGTCATTGATGAAAATGTTGAATAGCACTGCGCTGAGGACAGAACCCTGTGGCACCCCACTAGTTCCTTCTCTCCAGCAAGAAGAGAAGCCATTGGTGAGCACCCTTTGGGTTCAGTCAGTCAACCAATAACATATCCACCTAACAGTAGCACTGTCCAGCTGGAATTTTACTAACTTCTTTGCAACAATGTCATGGGGAACTTTGTTAAAGGCCTTACCGAAATCAAGATATGCTATGTCCACAGCGTTCCCTTCATCTATCAAGCTTATAATACTATCATAAAAAGAGATAAGATTAGTCTGGCATGACTTGTTTTCGAGAAACCCATGTTTTTGAGAAACCATGCTGCAGGCCATGCACAAAGACCAATCCACCAGGCCAGATTTTTGGGTTTCCGGTTTCTTTATTCTCTATGTCCTGTCATGCCTGTTGAGGAGTTCTAGAAGACTCAGAAGCTCACAAAATTTATATGCTGCTTTATTAACACTTCGATGATGCTAATAAAGTGTTACCCATCTCTGATTTATGAGTTTTCTGCCCTTGGGAATACCTGGCTCTTTTTGCTTTATACCTTTATAGTCCATGTTAATGTGTATGCGCTATCGTTTCTCCTCTCTCTTTAACTGAAACAATACTTTGTTCCAGTAGTATAATTTAGTGAGAAGAGGAGTTTTGTTTCTGCCAAGCTGTACTGGAAAACTAGTCTGTTTATATGGTGCAGTCCAGTAATTCATCACTTTACTGTGTTATCTATCTAGTTGTCTGCATATGCATATGCTTTTTTAGAAACATTTTTTAAAAATTTACCCTTTATCTGGCAATACTTTTTGCTTCATGGCAAAAGTAGGCCAGAAAATTCCCTGCCTTATGTTTTGGAAACTTTATGTATGAATACATTGACAACTGCTGCCAATCTGCAAAGAAGGCTGTAAATTAAATGTTTGCCTTTTTCTGTACAAGGTGTAGTAAGTAATTTAAATAACATCTCTCAAGGAAAATATGATGTACAGAAACACTTGTTTATAGCAGCTACAGATTTCAGAACCCTTGAAGAGGGAGGGGGAGAGTATCCCTTTTTGCCTCAGTTATTATTGTTCCTTAAGTGCATGTATTGAGGATTCCATGCAACCCTTTTGGTAGAATGCAGAGAGCGACTTCTGTTTCACACATTAAGCTGTGGTGATAACAGCCTGTGGAAGGCAGTTACATGGGAAGCTTTGGGTAGGGGCTTCCATAAAGGCTGGGGCCATTTTTAACACAACAGTGGTTGCATTTAGCAGTCCCCTAATCCATATGGAATTATCTGTGCATGTGGACCCTTCATGTCTGTGGTTAACTTAAATTTAAAACAAACAGTACCTCCATACTTCTGCTATTCTTCATAGTTATGAAAACATTGGCTCTATAATTGGGGGAGGTCTTCAGCGTAGTCCTTCGTGACAATCAAGATGCCTAGCTCTCTTTATACTGTAACAGAGTTCTCTGTCCAGTTCCCCCTTTGCGTTCGTTAGTTTCCAAAATTATGTTCATTCTTCTACCTTTCACTTTTCCACAAAATGATGGTAAACTTGAGTTACATTCTGTCCACTTACTGTTATATTTCTATTTATATCTTATTAAGTAAGAGGGAGAGCTATCTTTAACTTTCCTTTATAGAAACTGAAAATAGACAAATGTAGAATATTTTATAAGGCCAGAAAAATATTTTATATTTTCCAAGATTGTTACTAGGACATTGTATGTTTTCGCACCCCTAGATTTTCAACTGATGGTGGCTGTTGTCTTGTCCCTTCGAGTCATTTCTGACTTATGGCAACCCTAATGCAAACCTAGCATGGGGTTTTCTTGGCAAGATTTGTTCAAAGGGGCCTTGCTTTTGCCTCCCTCTGAGGTCGAGAAAGTGTGACTTTGCTAAGATCATGCAGTGGGTTTACATAGCTGAGCAGGGATTTGAACCTTGGTCTTCAGAGTCATAGTTCAGCTCTCAAACCACAACACCACACTGGCTCTCAACTGGTGATAGGTGAAATAAAGCAAATTTCTGCCAAAGCTGGGAAGAGGTGATATTTCTAAAAGTCTTAATGTTCTATATTTTCAAATGTAACCCTGTGGCAGTATATTTTTCTAACTTTTGTTCATAGTTCTGCATGAAATCCTAATTTTTGGACCCTACTGCCAATTTCCTGTGTGTTTAACAAGCCTGCTAGTTCATAAGCTTTTAATCTGTTTTTTAAAAACCTAAAAGCTGCTTAACTTGTTATTAAGGTTTCACCATCTTTAAAGTATTTTATAACTACTGCTGTCCTTTGATTTGTTTCCATTTTATTTCTATTATCTTGCAGCATCTTTTATCCAAATTCTTCTTTCTTATAAATCTTGTAAGTAGGAACTAGTAGCTTCTCTTTAATTGCAGTCATGTTTTTTTTCTTTTTTGCATAATCTCATTTTTTGATTTGTATCATCATCATCCTTTGTAGCTTTTGCTCTTTACATGGGAAGGAAAAGTAACTGTGTGTGGCTTCTTTAATGGGGAAGATTGTTGGCAAAAGCAAATTAATCTGCCTGAATCAGTCCCATCATTTTTTGTACTCTAGTCTGTGATCATGTCATGAATTTAAGGACTTTGCACTAACCGTGTTTTTTTCTTAAAGCTTATTTTATACAAAACTAGTGTTTTACTTTGTATGCATTTTGCATGTAGTATTTTTTCTAATTTCCTAATTTTGCTGGATAGCTTATTCAGGACAAAAATGGCTCATGGGAAGACGCATAAAGATTTGCATTTAGTTGCTTATACTGTAAAAAAAAAATCAGTGGAGAAATTATTGTTATAAAAAATATGATTGACCTTGACTTAATTCTGCTAAATTGTAAATCCATCCAATTTGCAATGAACATTCAAAACATAAGTAGAGCTTCTGTTTGTAAGACTGCAGTTGACTAGGTTTCAATCCTATGTACTTATTTGGGGGAAGGTTTTACTGAATTCAGTGAGACTCCTGAATAAGTATGTGTAGGATCAGTCTACAAATTATCTTGCCCCTTTGTGTACAGATTTCATCTAATATCATAGATCTGAGATGATTTAGTTGCTTTAGCATTGGTGGAATTGGGTTGTCCTTTTTGTGAACATCTGTCTGTATTATAATCTTAAACTGTTCACCTTTTCTAGACATGTCAAAGCACCTAAATGTTCTCTCTTGCAATTTTCCAAATCTATAGGGAAATGGCCAACATCCTCTTATTGACTAAGAGATGGAACGAATGAAGCAATTGTATGTTCGTACAGGGTGACAACAGAGAATAATAAATATATGAAACTTGTCTGCTATTGAGAAAAATATAGCAAGGTCAGAAAAGAACCAACCCATTTAGCTTCCTGATATATTTAATAAATGTATCAAGCCCTGTCCTTACATGGCAACCAAAGAGATACAGGGCAAGATTCCAGATGCATACAGGAAGCTCCATCTTCTAGCCTTTCCACTGTCGCTCTGGTGTCTTGTAAATGGCACTCCAGCTGGTAGGTCTAAGAAGTGGCCTCCAGTGGAACATGTGGAGCCATTGCTGAAAAGGGAAAAGCCTTCATATGTGTGGAGGACTTGGGTATTTGTTTGTGAATCTCTAGATCCCCATCCATATTCCTGCAGAATGCTTGCTCCTTATTGACAGTTGTCCCTTTTAGATCTTTTAAAGCAGGGTTAAAAAAAAATCCAAAAACCAGCCCATAAGAAATTTTAATCACCCTACTCAGTCCTTCCCATAAACTCACTTTTCACTGTAATCCGTATCTGGAGCTTGTATAATTGTAGTTCTAGCTTCAGCAGCATACAAGTAATAGATTAACTTTGCAATAGTGACAAAAGATGAAGGGAAATAACTGTGGAATTAAGAGGAGCTTGTGTGATTGAAATGGCAGAACCAGTTTTTGAACCAAATAGGAATTTGTAGAGACAGCTAGGAAAATGAAAGACATAGATGTGAAAAAGGTTTTTAGAGATTTCATTGAGAGACTTCTTGCTGATGCTCATTGCTCTAAATCGGAATGAAGCAGACACCTCTGCTTGGGCAGCATGGAGAATGCAGCATAGAATGTTGAGGGAGGCAGTGATAAACTTCTGTGTGAAAACTAAAGGGGTATAATTTCTGATTGCTTACAGACATAGTCATATATTCCCTAAATGCTTTATAAACAGAGGCAGCAATCCAAATGTAATGAAGTAATGGCTTTTATGATGACTAAATTTGACTTGATCTTTGTGTCTAGGATCCCATGAGCCTATTCGGTATGATGACAAACGTAATGAAACTCTTGTGCTTCTTGTTTTTGTTTTTAGCTATAGCAACACAAGCTAGTGTGGAATTTCGCCGGAAAGGATCACAAATGTCAGCAGACACTATGGCTTCCAATCCCATGTTTGATGCAGGCGAATTTTCAGACAACTATGAATCAGGCAGAGCAGAGGCCTGTGGAACACTTTGTAGGATATTTTGTAGCAAGAAGACTGGGGAAGAGATATTACCAGCCTACTTATCCCGGTACTGACTTGATTTTTAAACTGTAATCTTGGAAGAGTATCTATGTTATGTTCAAAGGGATGCTTCAAATTCTAAAAGTTCCTTTGTGCCCCGGATACTTATTCTAGAATGAATGGATAAAAAAATGTTCTGTGAATTCAGGATTGGTAATTAAGCAGCTTTGCCTGTTCTGTCTTCTGATATATAAAAGTCAAAGTTTATTTGTCTGTGCCAGGCAAAGACTTCATGTGATTGGCTGCCTAAGAAGATTCTGTGGAATCCTGGGGTTTGCAGTTTAGGGAGGGGCCTTTAGAATTCTCCTCCAGAGACCTCTTGGGCCTCTGTCTTGAATAGGCTTGTTGCTATGGAGATGAGGCCTAGCAGCAAGGAGGAGGGCAATGTATTCCCTCAGGAACCCAATCTCTGTAACTCTGAATACAGATTGGATTGGGGAATATTGGAAAAAGTTACAGATATTGGACAAGACAGTTTAAGGAATTAGAGACACAGGATCTCAAATCTTTTTAACAAGTATTACCTGTGAGAAAATAAAATCCTGTGCGACACTGGGTATATACACTAGTATTGGATTAAAGTGAGTGAGTAAAAGGGCTTCGCTGTTTTAGATTTTGTTCCCAATTAAATCTAAAATTTCGCATGGGTTTGTGTAAGGTCAGTAGGGCGGGAAGGAACACCTCAAATATGTTTAAATGGTTCTAACAGTGGAAGAATGTGGATGTAGTATAGTTCTTCTCTCATTACTTGCATTTATGTCTATATGTAGTTAATATGGAATCTCATGACACTTTTCGCTATGCATGTTTTAATGTCACTTATGGAGAGAATGGGAGTGCTTGGCTAAAAGCAGACAATGCATTTGACATTCTTTATTTGAAATGTTTAAAAATGTTCAACAACACTGCATGTTACAGGTGGTATGGAAACGGCTGCTAAAAACAGAAGATATTTATGGGGCTCCCTATTCTTTCTCCTCTAATATGTAGCATCATGTTGTTAACATAATAGTATGAAGTTTCTGTGTTCCACAATATTGTCTGCTGCAGCTAGGATAACATGTAACATAATCACTTCCTGACTTTTGTGGTATTGCTACATGATACCAGGAGAAGAAGAGAACTCTTAATAGTACCATTTTAGTGGGATCTGCCTTGCTTGTAGCAGGTATTTCTGTACTTAAAACTAATGAGGAGAAGCTTATTTAACAGTAGCAATATAGTACATTCCTACCAGATAGTACAAGCCTTCAAATCGAACTTTCCCACAGTTCTTCTTTTATATTTTTATTTAATGATGCTTTTTAAAATTTTCCTGTTCTCCCCTACTGTGTTTGTATATACCTCCCAGTCGCCTATCATAGATGACCCTATGGATTTCAGAGGGTTTTCTTAGGCAGGGAAATATCAGAGGTGGTTTTGCCAGTCTCTTCCTCTGAAATATAACCTACAGCATCAGGTGTGAATTGACAGTCTCCCATCCAAGTACTAACCAGGATTGACCCTGCTTAGCTTCCAAAATCAGATGGTATCTGGTGCATTTGGAGTATTTAGGCCTCTGTTCCCCTGCTACTTGATTTGTAAACTTTTTCAGCTAGTGTATTTGGTCCTTATGTGGTGTACATGCGATTAAACTGTAGCATGAGTAAAAACAAAGACAGATTAAGAGATCAAATCATTTCTGTGATCTTACAGTGCTCCCTTGGAGAGCATAAGATTATAGTTTGTGCTGTTTTGTGGATTCCCTCTTCTACCTTGTATGTGCTCTGCCTTATTTTAGCAACCTAAATGGAGCACATTTCTTTGTGTTCAAAGCTTTAAAACACTCTCATCCTGCCTCTGTGATAGATCGGGCATTCTTTGTTCACAAAACTAATCAGTGTCTGCATGATTGAAAATGACAATGCTGTCCAAGTTGTGGCTTCTTGATTAAGTAGAAAAGATGATAGATACTTACATATTTTATTATATTTAAATGTAAATGTTGAATGTTTCCTTTGCTTATGACCACATCCCAGTGATACTGGATTCAGATGTGTGTTTCTTACAACTCACTAAGTCTGTCTTTCTCTACCAGATTTTACATGCTTTTAATTCAGGGCTTGCAGATAGCAGATTCCGTTTGCCACCCAGTTCTCGCAAGTATTATTTTGAACTCCCCTGCATTGTTCTGTTGTGACCTGAAAGGGATTGATGTCTTAGTTCCTTACTTCATTTCAGCACTTGAAACTATTTTACCTGACAGGTAAATATGTGTGTGCTTATATTTGTTTTAGTTATTAGCTTCTGAATGTTTTTAGAAATCTGCTTTCGGCAACATGTTTAAGATTACAAACTTTAAAATATTGACCAGGATGACAACTTACTTAGTAAGTTACTTAGGGCAGAGAACCATGTTAGAAAGAAAGGAAGGGAGGGAGAATTTGTCAATATTTTCCTTTAGAGCTAAAGTATCTTTAGGTTCTACATGTCACACAGTGTAGAATTTATGTTGTATGAATGCTTGTCAGAAATGTGGATTTGTGATATGCACATATGTTTTGTTCTGTCCGATTGAAAATAATAAGAGAAAGAGGCCAAGTAGTATTTTAAATGCCAAAGTGAAGAAACATAAGACAAAGAATTGTGTATAATTTACAGAATGTAGTAGTGCAGTGCCTAAAAATAATTTTCACATTATTACATGCTGAACGCTAAACTTGCATAGCAGACATATTGCACTTTCACTTGTTCCCAACTGAATTGTTACTAAAAGGCTTGCTCTTGGGTATCTGTCCGTAAGAAATTATCTAATTTTTCTTCGTTTTATTTGTCCCTGCTTTCTGTCCTTTTGCCAGCTTGTTTACTTGGAAATACAGTAAGCTTTGTATTTTCAGGAAACGAATCTGATTGTCTTAAAGAATCAAATTAGCTTACAGTCCAGAAGTCACATTAGACCATACATTTAATAAGTACAAAGCCTTCAAATGTGTACGGATTCTGCCTTGGAGGTTTTTTTTTTTAAAATAGCTTGTGCTGCCAGGTTGGGTATGGGACAGGGCTAATGTAACTTTAATCTTAAACAGTTCATGGAGCAGAATGAGGTACCATAAACCTCCATCAAGTTGGACAGGGGTATCTTTTCTCTTTAACCTTCTAAACTTCAAATTTCACCTGCAACTGTTTCCTCCCAAAATTGCAATTGCATTATTGGAGAGCTGGGAGAGCAGAGGTGCTGGCAGCAAGAACATGGCTCAGGGCTCCTCTGTGCCCCTCGCCACACTCTTCACTAGGGAGATAGCTGTAGCTTGGGGTTTGGAAGGTAAGGAAAGATAGGTGTCTTCGACTGACTTGGCAGAGCTTTATAGTACCTTGTCCTGTTCCATAATTTGTTCAGGATTATCGCTATAGGAGCCTGACAACTTTAATGTCAACACAAAATTTGAAGGCCTTGCTTTTTGGCTTTCAGTGTAAAGACACAGGTATTGTATATCTCATTGTTAAAGCGGAATAATGATTCCACTGGTGTCTGCTTGCAAACCTGAAGTTAATCCTTTGGTATACTAGCACATCAGAACAGCCTGATATGCACAGTGGATTAGTTCCAGTTTCAGGTACCTGAAATTGGGCTTGACAGAAGTAGATTTCCTTTTAATACAGGGTATATTTTTTTTCTTTCAAAGAGAATTAGTTGATTGCAAAATGTTTTAAAATCTGATTTTTATTTACAGGGAACTCTCAAAATTTAAAACATATGTAAATCCGACAGAACTGAGAAGGGCCTCTATCAATATTTTACTGTCCTTGTTGCCTCTTCCCCATCATTTTGGAACAATAAAATCAGAGGTAATCAACATCAGTGTGTTCAGATACATTTTGTACAGTTTGAACCTAATTCTATTAGTTGTCCTTTCAAATCAGCAGTTAGGATGGAACACTTGGGTAAATAAAAATACAAAACAAAATTAAGTGTAGGGAAGAGAGACTTTAATTCACAGAACAGATAGTCATTAGTAATCCTATCGTTATATATCTAACAATTAGCTCCTGCATCAGTTTACATATACTTAGAACATATCAAGAATTAGAAAACCATATGTCACACGGTTGTGTCCTCTTGCCATGAGATCGGATCATTTGTATATGTTTAGGAGTGGCAGCACAGTATGACATAGGCTTTGTAACTGCAGGCTTTAGTAGCCTAAATGTCTGTTTATGTGGGCTATCAATTGGTTTGCTTTACATTAAGTGGGAAGATAGACACCATTGGTTTGCCGTTTTTATTTTGCTAGAGCTGCATCAAGGCCAGCTTTATGTTCTGTTTACTTGCCTTATTTAGATTTCTTTCTATGTCAATAAACTAGAAAACTGATACAGAAATGTATCAGTTACCTGTTATGCTTGTGGAAGAAATATATGGAAATATATGTTTGTCCTACTACTTTCTAATTTCTGTTACTGTAGATAATGAAAGCTGTTTATTTTTCAGGTTGTTCTGGAAGGAAAATTCAGCAATGATGACAGCTCATATGATAAACCAGTAACTTTCCTTTCTTTGAAGCTGAGGCTTGTGAATATACTAATAGGAGCGCTGCAGACAGAAACAGATCCCAACAACACTCAGATGATACTAGGTTGCTTTTTCTATTTGATCTCACTTTTGAAATTGCTTGCCCTTGCCAGCTCAGGGTTCACAGTAGCTTTGGAGAAGTGCCTAAATACTGGCAGCTCAGTTTCCCAGAACGGGAAAGACTGCAGATGGCAGCAGATGAAGATTATAGCACAAACAGACCTGAAGCCATCAGTGTTTTTACATGGTTGATGATACCAGCAAAATAGCATCAGGGTGGGACAAGTCATGGACCTTTCGAAGAGGTAGATACAGTATGCAACAGGCAACCAGAAGGAAGTCAGGGAGTGGTTTTGATACAGACAGGCAGTTTGAATGCCTTATCTCCATCAGACAGGCATTACCCAGGTTGAGAGTGATGTACTGCACCACAGTTCAGTACTATGTGATATTCTTAGGCCGTTGTTGTGGATCACACTGTATGATTTAATGATGACTTCTCACAACAACAATGGGCACTGTGTAGTTCTCCAGATATTGTTGAACTGCAGCTCACAGAATTCCTCATCTTTAGCTATACCAGTTAGGCTTCATGGAAGTTGCAGTCCAACAAAATGTGGCGGTCCCATGTCTGCTGTATAGCATGTGTATATGTGTTGGCTGTAGCAACATCAGCACTGTGCTGTGCGGTCTGAAATGCCCTTTGCATTTTCTCACAGCCAGTGGTAATGAGTTTTGGGTTTTGTTCCATTTTTCCCCAACTCAGAGTAATGAATTGCTCACAATCTCCAAAAAGGAGGTATTCTGAAGCATAATATGCTGTGTTGCATTTATGGCATTTGTTTATCAAGTTGTTCTTATTTTCTAAACAAACAAACAAAAAAAGGCATTTTGGCAGTGATTGCTGCTGCTTGGCATGCTAAAGGCCCTTGTCATGTGAAGGAGAGGAAACAGTAAAGAGAGAGAAATGGAGTAGGATTGTGCATTTTAGAAAAAGGTATCTTCACATTTTGTAAAACAACTTTGCAAGTATCCTACCTCCGAGTTCAGGGAAGAATTTGGATTATTGCCACTATTCTTCAGATACAGGCTTGGTATGATTGCAGACAAAAAGTTCCAGACCAAGAAAAATCCTAACTCAGCTTCTTGTTCTAAGACTCATATGTTTTCCTATTTGTAATGAAAGTAGTTTTCCTGAGAGTTCTGTAAAAATTTTGACTGGTGAATATAATAGTTGTGCTTTGGTTTTGGGGTTATAATGTTGATGTAAGAAATGCCACTGTGTTAAATCCAAAGTGTACAAACAGTATACAACGTCTGCTGACTGATTGTTGGTGGGGCAAAGTGGAAAATTGGAGAAAAGGGGTAGAATGGACTGTCCTAGAAAAGGACATGTATTTGGCTAGAATCTTGAACCAGAATGCTCCATGTTGTGTTGCAGGGCCCACTTGTGTTCCTAGAAGCTACCTCACATAATTCCTGTAAAAGTCTTTGTAGGATTTAATACATAAAGTGACCGATCTTTCGGAATGTGCCTTCTGTGCTTTCATAGCAAAACTATTTTTAAGACAAATTTAAATCAGAATTATAGAATAGGGTTAGCACCCTCTCTCACTTCTTCAAATGAGGGCCATTCAGGCATAAAAAGAGTTCAGAATGCCTCTTTTAGCAGCTGAAGTATATGTTAACTGAACTGATGTTGAAATTAGTGGAACTTAGCTGGAAACAAACAAGCATAGAGCTGAATTGTATAAAGTGAAAACGCTAACAGTGTTTTTTTATCCCTGTGTTTGGTATCTGTGCACTTTTTCCTAACCTAATCCTGAAAATTACTTGATGCTTGTATTTTAACAGAATGTATTTTCGATGTAAAGTCTTTGATGTTTTAATTCTACAGGTGCAATGTTGAACATTGTGCAAGATTCAGCACTTCTCGAAGCTACTGGTTGCCAGATGGAGACAGTAAGATTCTGTCCTTATTTTTAAAAAGGGTGCTGGGTGTCTTCTTTGGTCATAGCAGATAATTCCAGGCATACCTGTTTCAGACATGCCTGTCTGAGAAAATAAACATTCCAGCATCATTCAAGTCTGTTCTCTAATTTAACAGAATGGAAGTGAGAGTACTGTTTCAAAAAGCCACAGCCGCACCAACAGTGGTATTAGTACAGCAAGCGGAGGAAGTACAGAGCCTACTACTCCTGACAGTGAGAGACCAGCACAAGCTCTCCTAAGGGATTATGGTAAGCAGTTGGACTTTGGATTTCTTAAATATTTACAGAGATACCCTAGGTCACAGATTCCATTTTTATATAAAATAAAATAAATCCTAGGTTTTGATAGAAGAGGTTTTCAGCTGAAAGATTTTGAACAGGGTGTAGCTCTTAATATAAAAAATGAGAAGAGATAATGTTTTAGTTTTGTAATAAATGGTCGAAATCACCATTACGATAGTGACCATTGAATACCTTGTCAGTGATCAAGGCTGGCAGAGATTAGGGATCGTCAGTTGTCACAAGCAGAAAAACCAGCATGGTCCAATCCCCATATCTCCCAACAACAACCAGCAACCTGAGTATCTGCAGGTATCCTAGTCAGGATACGACTAGACCATCATTAGCCAGTCAGATTTAGCGGTAAAGAGGTGGGAAGGAAAAAGATGGGAAGTGGTCTTGAAAGACAGAAGAATATTATGAAGAGGAGAGGGAAGCTAGTTTTAAAGGAGCCAAAGAAGAAGACAGACTGGATAGGAACTGGCATGCTGACTCAGATGAGAGAGGGGCAATGATCAGGAGCCTAAGAATAGAGAGGGACAAGGAGGAGAAGCAGGAGTGGCAGAAAAAGTAGACTCTGTCAAACCTACAGGACAGAGGTATGCTCCAAAGCTTGCCAGCCCCACTTGGTGTTCTTCCTAGAGAGGCCTGAACAGTAGCCCCACAATTTTCCCAAATCAGCCAACAAGCAACAGCACGATATGCAGCCAAGATGCGTACCTTGAATGTTCTGACCCCTTGGGGATTTGGTCACAAGAGCACGTCTCACTACTGTTTACCTTCCTGAACACAGGAGATTGTAGTGGTTGTTTTGCAAGAAAAGCTTTAGTCCTTTAAGTCAGCTTGTTAGAACATTTTGCCCTCACACTCTTGTGGGTACAAATCTTTATTGTGTCCTGCACCTAGAACAGTCTTCAAGATTCTGCCGAATACGTATAATACATAGTTTGGTTTCTTGAGGATGGTGTTATTTTCATGGTTCCCTCTTCTCAGCTGCTCCAGTGTCACAGCACTTTGGCCTCATTTCATCTGGGAGGGAGGATACAACTTAACATGCTGTGTTGTGTTCTAGCTCTTTGTGTTTTGTCTGTACTTCATATGTTCATACATTATGGAGGCTAATTGCAGAGTATTAACTGAATCTGTATCATGTCCTGGTGTTGGTCAGAGAAATCTAGAATTTTGCAAACTGTCTTTCTGTTGGCAGCTTTAACTGATATTAATCAGATGTTCCTGAAGTTGGGTGTGTTTTGTATGTGCTGCAAATGTTTTAAAAAAGCAGTGTCCTGCATCAGTATTTGAATATTTAGAATTATGCTCAGGAGTTGGCAAATGTACTTGGTTTCTTTTATAACGGTTTACATATATTTCTTCAGCAACTGAATTTAACTTGGCATGTCCTTGTTCACTAGAAATGCTTTTATTTTCCATACTTACCAATTTTGCACTGAGATGTTATTGCTTTATGGTATGCAATATATTGTCTGTGGTGCATCATGTAGACTTCTAAATCTAATAAACCAAAGAGCACAGACCATGAGAGTTAGCAAGCAGTTTAGCTGGACAAAGGCTGGGTGCCCCAAATGATAATCTTTCACAATAAGACGGAAGAAGACACAACACAAGCCTATATTCAAAGTTGAAAACTAAAAACAAAAAAAGCAAACAACCAGTTTGTGTTATGGATCATTCTTCTTTTGTGCAAAATATGAGCTGCTAAGACTCTGAATGCAGACTTTTCTGTGATCTATACTTGTTGTAGTGGTGCCTTCAAGTCCTTTCCAACTTATGACAACCTTATCATGAGGCTTTCTGGGGCCAAGAGTGTGTGATACATCCAAGGTCACCCAGTGGGTTTGTGTGGCCAAGCAGGGAATTGAACCGTGGTCTCCAAAGTCATAGGCCGTTTCCGCACTAGCCTGTTATAGCACTATGATTCCACTTTCAACATCCTATGGAATCCTGGGGTTTACAATTTCGGGAGGGGCTGGCTGGCCCCTCCCAAAACTGCAAACCCCAGGATTCCGTAGGATGTTGAAAGTGGAATCATAGCACTGTAACAGCCCAGTGTGGAAATGGCTACAGTCCAGTGTTCAAACTGCTATACCATTCTGGTTCTCAGTCAACATATAAGACAATTTTATTTTTCAGTTTTGGAAGACCTTTTAAATTTTATAGTTTTTTTTCTCCAGTGGACTCGGGGCAACTAGTCATGGTGTTCAAAAAGGCTTGTAGCAATGTAAAAATATTTCCTGTAAAATAGCAAATATCAAATCTTTAAACAAATAATAAAACCCTTCTGAAGACAGTAGTAATGAAAAATGAAACATTAACGTGAGATTATAGTAGTAAGATGCTAGCATGATCCTGCCACGTCAGGGATGGATAAACTGTTGTCCCTGGGAGCATGCAGGATCCAGGAAGAACTGAATGTTAAAAATCCTGACCTGCCACCTATATCTTGCATCGAAGCTCTGAATGCACTAGCACAATGCAGTCAACTAATATGGACAATTGCAAACATAAATGAAAATTGCTAAATGTACCAGCACAGTGCAGTTCACTATCATAGGCAGTTACCCTGTCAATTGATGGTCAAGTGGAGACCTTGGTTTGGGAAATGTTTCAAAGCATTTTCCCCTCAATTGGAATAATAAGCTTCTAATTTTCTGTTGCTATTGCTACTGTTGCTATTATACCATAACAAATTAATTTAAAGCTTACTCTATAACGAATAAAATCAGTGTAATTATTCTGTTTTGTAGGGACTTAATTGTAATCCTAAATTAATTATAATTAATAATATTTGAAACTAGACTGACTGTTTACAGAGAGGACTTTTTTTTTGCCTGCCCCCAGATTGTGGGATGACCTGCTGGAATTGATTTGTCAGCTTGAGAAACTTTCTCAGTTTAAATCAACAGTAAGGACCAGTCTCTTCCAGCAAGCCTATCCAGATTATTTTAAAATTATGATTTTAAAGTATTTATTGATGGATTTTGGTTTTATATGCTTTTGTGTATCTTTATATGAGTTGTATTTGTTGGTGTTCCCTGCCTCAAACCACAGGAAAAGGTGGGTTAAAAAATTAATAGTAATACTACTACTAATAATAGTTTAAAAATAATGTATCTTTTAAAATAACAATTCTTAGTAATCTAGAGGATTTCTGTCCCAATACTAATACTGATTTTTAGTTATAATAACCAATATTCACATGCTTATCATAGTGTAAAGATTTTTACATATTTTTACATATTGTATCTGATAAATTTCTACCTCTGTCAGTTTTTCTTCCCAAATGCTACCAAATTCCGCTCCCCTTGGGTCCATAGTCCATGAGAGCCAATCAAACAGAAAAATGCTTGCTGGTTTCTCATCCCTACTCGAGGTGCTTGCAAAATTTCTTGATATCAACAAGCATTCCTTTCCTTTCCTTCTTGCCCCCACAACTAGCAGCAGAAAGGTATATACATAGGAGGGAGTTTGTTCTGCAGCCTCAGGACAACCACATTTATTGAATTTAATTTTTTGGTTTAGAGTAGCATAAGCAGTGTAGTTTAATTTATGATTTGCAGGTGGATTCACATTGTATCACTACAGAATGTACCTTCTACTCAAGCAGGATTTGTTGTGTCTCTACAAAAGGCAGGGATGAGAATAGTGTGGCCCTCCAAATATTATTGGACTGCAGTTCCTAGCATTCCAAATGTTGTCAGATTGTAGATCCTAGCATTCCTTATTACTGTAGACTGTGCTGGCAATGACAAGATCTGGAGGGCAGCATTCTCATTCTTGACGTAAGGAATATCGTGGATAAAGATCTTGTATTTTTCTTTACCTTTTAACCAAACTTTCTGCTGTGTGCTCCAAATATTTTTATCTGCCTGCGACAGATCAAACCTTTTTTTTAAATATTTCCATGCCACCATAATCTTGCTGTTTAGCAGTGGAATGGTGTCAGTGGAATGGTGAACTTGCTCTGTGTTTTAATCTGAACTTTTAAAGTGCTGAACCCTCTTCTCATAATGGTTCAGCAGCTTGATTAGCATCTTTAAACTACAGAATAAGATCTACAATAGACTCACTGCTGCGCTAACATGGGAACCACCTGCTGCTACTATCTCATTGTGTTTCTGGAGTTTGAGGAACCCTGAACGAAAGGGGATTGGCAAGTTGATGAAGTAAATAAGACCCATTAACTAACATTTAAAAGTAAAAAGGACAAAACACTTTATGGCAAAAAGGGCAGATAATTGACAGATGCAAGGTTTAGTAAGCAAAATGGCTAGCTGTTTCCCAAAAGCACTATTTCTAAGATTCCTTTTGTTTCTGTCCATTTAAAATGATATCTTTCCTGGGTAGCTCCAAACTCCTAAATGTTGTACGTAGTGTTGGGGAAATAATTAAAGTGACTGTTTTTCTCTTAGCAGATCTTTTTTGATTTATTTAATTCTCCTGTCCTGTAGTATTTCTCTGGTTTTGAAAATGTACCCAGTCAGCATTGGTTGAAAGCACTCTTTAATTAATAAATTATTAATAAATAAATAAATAAATAAATAGAGAAGAATAAACAGAGTTTTCAGGTGTTAATGTAGAAGGAGTGATTATCTGAATACATCATTTCATCTAACAAGATAATAGGACTTTTTTGGAAATATTTTCTTTTTAATTCCAAGCATACAGTGTAGGAAAGCTAAATGTCTGGAATTTGATTATACAGTGTATCAAAATCTAAGCTTATTTCAGTGAAAGCATCTTTTCAAAGTATCAGAGTTTGAAATTTTAAAGAAATACTTCATAACCAAACTGCATGTTTGTCTAAAGTCTGCTTGCCATAGACCACAGTTTTATACCTACTGCACAGAAATACCACATTTATGCCACTATAATTGCAGTGGCTGTTTCCTATGACATCCTGGGATTGATGAGATTTGATGCATTTTCCAGTTCACTTCCTTGAACTGCGGAGCACAGAGCCATGGTAGTTAAAGTTGTATCAAAAAGTAGTAAGGATATATACCCTAGGATGGAAGTTGTGTACATCAAATTCTTAATCTAATAATTGTTACATGCCTTCAAGATCAACTCCGATTTAGGGCAACCCTGTTACAGGGTTTCTTTGGCAAGATGTATTCAGATGAGGTTTGCCATTGCCACCATGTTAAAAGAGGTTGAAAGAGTATGACATTGGCCAAGGTTATCCATTGTGTTACCATGGCTGAGTATTAATTTGAAGCCTTACCTCCCAGAGACCTAGTATAACACTCAAAGCATTGTGCCACACTGGCTCCTATTCTGAGGACATTACAGTTCAGTGCATAGTTTGAGCAAGGTTTAACCACATTTTTAAAAGTTAAGTGAAAAATGATGTTAACTATTTCTATAGATACTTATGTATGCATTTCAGGTGCTAAAAAAATTAATTTAAAATCCTACAGAATGTGTTTTCTTAAGAAATCTGGGTACAGAGGCATTTTTTGAAAACCAAAGATTGCTAGTAATCAAGTATGAAATACCCTCTGCCACACTGAAAAGTATCTCTTTACAAACAGCAAAAGTCTATAGTGGCTTAACTGGCAAAACCTGCTGGATTAACACAGGAAAAACAGTTTGGGAGGACAACATATTATGTGTAAAGATCAGCCTGAGGCACGGAAAGCTTTGTGTTCTCAACTTCTGTGAGAATATGGTTATCAGTTAATAAAAACAAGTTTTTCTAACTGAAAGATTAAATAACCTTAACTAGGTATCATGTTGTTTCTGCAAAACAGTTGGTGTAAGAAGCTCTTAGAAGAATTCATAATGGTACCTGAAATGTTAACTCTTAAAGATGAAAAATTTTGCATATATGAGAGGACAGAAGTAAACATACAAAATGCACAGTTTAATATTCTATGCTGCTTACTGTACATGCCATTTGGAGCCAAAAACTCCAAAATGACATATATCAGCAAAATAATACACAAATTAACATAAACTGCTTATTTAGTCTATAAATAGATAAATAAATAGATATTAGGCTGGACTAAACAGGAAGAGTTTACATAAATGAGTGCAATTTTAATTTGCCTCCAAAATTAAGATTAGTTACAACATACCACATTTCTAAGGGAAGAGCATTCCACATAATGAGTGTCCAACCATTAAATACCCTGTCCCATATGAGTGCAGGGCAGGCCTTAGGACAGTATCAGGAGGTCCTTTTCCAGGTGACCACACAGGCTGAATAAGACTGTAAGAGGAAAGTAGTTTCTCTTTAATCAGGTCCCAAGTAGTTAGGGCTTTAAAAACTAGCAACAAAACTTAAATCAGGCTTGATAGTAAATAGGCATCCAGTGTAGTTTTATCAACAAGGTTATGTGTTGGTGGTATGTTCTCCCTCTTAAACATAGCTGAAGCATTCTGGATCAACTTTAGTGGCAGCCCTACTTAGCATGCATCACAAATAGTTCTTCCTTGAGCTTATTCAGTTCTTGGACCACTATAGTCAGGCTGTCCTGGCCCATGGATGGCTATTACTGGCATACCAGCAAAAGCTGATGAGAGGCATTTTGAACTACTGAAGTTATTTGGGTCTCCAATGACAAGGATGGATCCAGAAGTAACTCCAGGCTGCAGGTTTATCTTTCAGGAGGTGTATCACTCTGTCCAGAACAAGGTGATCCACCTGTACCCCACAGATGAGACTTATTCTGCGTCAAGGTTGTCATCTTGCCATGATTCAGGCTCAGCTTATCCTGTTACCAGAGTTGATGGCATCAGAAGCTGTTTGAAAGAGCAAGCAAGAGCTGGAAAGTGGTGCTGCCTAATTTCTCTCTTAAGAAAGTTTATCAGGTTGATGAAAGCTAATTCATATCTGAACTGAAATGGGTGTAGTCAGTGCTTCTTAACCTATCTGACATACATTTGTTTCACAGTATACCAGTGGCTGGTACTGTATATGTGCCCATCGGCTGCAGCTCTTTCTTTCTTTTTTGGAAGCTCTCCTGGGATGAACAAGAGATGGCTTAGGAACTGACAGATCATCACTTTTAGCACTGGTCTATATCATTTGATATCACATGTCTGCAGCAGCATCATTACAGCTCTCACAATGACCCTTCACAAAAAGGGAATGTGTGCAATAATACAGTAAGTGTTGAGGATCCAGAGGTGTAAAGTAGGATTTGTTAGGAGAGACCATATCACTACCATTTTTTTTTTAAATCATTTTATTCAATTTCACATATAAAACAAACAATTGTTACTGTAATGGTACATGACATATTTTAATCTTCCACACTGATCTAGAATTTATTTTCAATACCTCTTAATACTTCTATCTCTATTTGTACCGCATTTTAATGATATGTTACATGTCAGTTCTTGCATTTCAATCTCTTCATTACAGTTCCATGGCTTACAACGGTAGCTTCCTCATTTCAAATCCTAGTCCTGAATTACTCATTTTCATTCAACATTACCCAGCTATTCATTACTATCTGCCATTCCTTTTTAATCTCCTCTTCTGATTTCCCTTTTAATCTCTGTGACAAAATATCTGCATTTCTGTTTTCTATAAATGTTCCCCACCACTGTTCTGTAGTTCGTATCAGTTGAGTTTTCCAAAGCTTAGGGTACTCTATCCTGGCTGTTGTTATCATATACAGAATTATTCTCCAATATTTCTTAGTAACAGTACCATCAAATACATTTGTCATATTTAACAAGTAAAGTTCCAGTATTTTAACAAATTGTATTTTCAATAAATCACAAATTTTATTATGGACGTCAGTCCAATATTTCTTGGCTCTGGGACATGTGCACCACATATGATATATTGTACTGACCTCTTTCTGACATTTCCAACAGAGTCCTGTACCAGTATTGTAAATCTTTTTCAACTTATTTGGTGTCATGTACCATCTATGGAACAGCTTATAGTAATTCTCTTTGAAATTCTGGGCAACTGTAAATTTTTGTGTCTTTTTCCAGCTTTCTTCCCAGAATTCTAATATCACTACCGTTTTAAGGACAGCAAGCACCACTCTTTCACGTTAATGTGTTATTGTGTTTGTGCATTCAGGCAGTTTGTATCCTGTGTTTTTCCTTTGGCTTGGAACCCAAGGTGACATATAATATGGATTGAATGAAAGGACCATTAAATATCTAATTGCAGAAAAAGTTTAAAAACTATTAAACAAGCAGTCTTATTAAAATATCAATTTAAAAGAATTAAAAACACATTTAAAAGATAGTCAGAAGAGAAAAATGACAGCCTGTGAAAACACCATTCTGCCTCAGCCAATTAACAGTGTGAGGCCTGTCCAAATAAAAAAAAGTTTTGCCTGCCATTGAGAAGAGCAGAGAGGGTGCCAAACAAGCCTTCCATGGGAAGGAATTCTGCAGCCGGGCGCAGCCATTGAGAAGGCTCTCCCTGTGTCTTCATTAAATATGCCTGTGAAACCACATTCCCCTCAAGTTAAAACTTGGGCAAGATCATGCTGGGAGATGCAGTCTTTCTGATAGTCTGGACCTAAGCCATTTGGGGTTTTATAGGTGATAACTAGCACTTTGAATTCTGCCCAGAAATGGACTGGTAGCCTGTGAAACTATTGCAACAAGGGAGTTATGTGTCCCTGCTAACCAGCCTTGATGAGCAGTCTGAATGCCACATTTTGGACTCATGGAAGTTTCCAAAGACAGCCCAAAGGCAATGTAGAGTGCATTACAGAAATCCAAATGGAATGCAATAAAGACCTTTGTCATCTTAGCTAGATCTGACATCTCTAGTGATAAAGAAGCCTTTTATCACCCTTTGCAGCCACCAAATAATACCCCCTTCAGCTAGTTTTAATCAGCAATGAGAGGCAAGGATTAAGAGAGCACATAGTTGGACATGTTGCCACATGCATTTTGTCCTCTTGTTCAGGCTGCATCAACTGAAACTGATACTAAACAGCTGGGCTAGATCCAGCATTGGAAACCTCAGTTGGACCTGCCTCAATTAGAGAGTTACAGTTTCTGTAAACTAGTGATTGTTACCCTGAAAGTGCTTAGCTGAGAGGTCATGGTGGGTCACTTAAAACACGAAACACTGTTAATTGTTTCTTACTGCATGTTTGTTTATTTGTTCAAAGAATGATACTCTTTTTGGCTGAATGGCTTAAAACCATAAAGAATAGAAAAGCTCATGCCCTTATGCTTACAGTCTAGAAGACACATTTAAAAATAATTGGGGCATCTGAAAGTCTGCATTTGGAAGATTTCTGTACTATATCCGTACCAAGTTCTGCTGAAATCACTTAGATCAGTACATAAATTCTCCAATAAAAACCCAGTTGTTATGCCTTCAAGTTATTTCTGACTCATGACTGCGCTAAGGCAACTCTGTCACTGGGTTTTCTTAGCAAGATTTATTCAGAGGGGGAATTGCTCTTGCCTTCCTCTAAGGCTGAGAGAGTGGCTTGCACAAGGTCAGCCATTGTATATTCATGGCTGAACAGGGATTTGAAAACTGATCTCCTGGAGTCTGAATCTAATACTAGTCCAACACACAGCCCACTATTTGATGCTGGCTCTCAAACCTCCAGAGTCTAATTTATTTTATCTTATTGTGTGTGTGTGTGTGTGAAGTGTTGAATGTGTTGCTTCCCAAACATGCATTTTTTTCTGTATGTACTGTGGCTGCTTTAGCTTCTGCCTGATGGATTGCTTTGCTGATTGTTACTAATGCTTAGTTGTTTTCCTTCCCCGTGGTGTGTGGTATTGGGGTTTATATCCTAGCTCTTCATACAGATACAGCAGCTGGACTCCTGATTCGCAGCATTCATTTGGTAACACAAAGGCTGAATGCACAGTGGAGACAGGAAATGAGCATCTCACTGGCTGCATTAGAGCTGCTTTCTGGTTTGGCAAAGGTGAGTACCAGGCAGCTTCTCTTCCAGAGACTATCTCTGTTAGATTATGGGATTTGAACTCAGGTTTTCAGTCCTTTCTAGCCAGAATTTCATGGCTGATGATATCATTAAGAGCTTTTCCTGCCCCTTTCTTGGGGAGTATCTGACAGAGCTGGCAAAATAATTTGTTCCATGCTGAGGAACCATCAGTCCCCTAAAGAGTGTGATATTTTCCGCCTCTTGTAAAGTGATATTTTCTTCTCTGTTGGAAAGGAAATTATATTGGTTAAACAATCCAAAGAGAGTAGCATATTTACAGAGGTAAAATAAATGAATAAAAGACAGGAAGATCTTTCAAACCGAATAAGTAAAATAGATGGACGTGTCTTTGTGTCTTTTTCTGTCACGTAACATTGAAGTTTTTACATTCCCATATTTAGCTTATTCTTTTTCTTAAGCTTGTAGTTGCTAACAACAAAGCTAATGGGGAGAAAATGACTTGCTAAAGATCTCCAACCTGAACATCTGTCCGTATTGTTCACTTCAGGTGAAGGTTGGTGTTGATTCTTCAGACAGGAAGAGAGCAATTAGTTCTGTCTGCTCTTACATTGTGTACCAGTGTAGCCGTCCAGCTCCTCTCCATTCCAGAGATCTTCACTCCATGATTGTGGCAGCATTTCAGTGTCTTTGTGCCTGGCTTACTGAACATCCAGACATGCTTGATGAGAAGGTGAGTGAAACTTCACTGTTTTATAGCTACTAGAAACTGAATTACTTTTCCACAAAATGTTTAAGAAATTACTATGACAAGCAATTTCATTAGGTTGTAAGATGTTTCCATATTTTGCAAAGCCGTATTAGAAATCTGAACAGCAGAAATATAAAATGCAATTTAGAGGACCAGGCAGTTGTTCAGGAGCCATTGCCTTAACCATTTACTGGAAAAATACCAATTTGAAACACCTCTTCTATTTCTTTTAATAAAATTGTGGGGAGGAAGTTAGAAATACAGGTTGAGTATCCCTTACCTGAAATGCTTGAGACCAGATGTATTCTGCTTTTTTTCAGATTTTGGGATACAATATAGATACTTGTATATAAAATGGTGTAGCACAGCAGTGTATTCTGCTCCCTGCTCCAGGGAGAAGACAGGAGCAGGAGGGAGCAAGATGGCACAGCTGAGTTCACAACCAAACTTTGCACAGGTGGCAGCTGTAGTGGTTGCTGCTGCTGCTCAATCTCCACCCTCCAGCCAAAGTAAGATCTAGAGTGGGATGCAGCAGTGGTAGCTGCTAGTGACTGTCTCCAGCCTTGGTGTGGAGGAGAGCCCTATGCCAAAAACAGCCAAACAAAAAAACTCCCCCCTTTGTCCTCCCTGCTTCCACTGCCAGACCCCCATCAGTGCCTTTTGTACTCATGTCTTCTGTAGGGAGGGGGACCCAGTAATTGCCAGTTGTGGCAGCAGCACAGGGTGGAAGCTGTGGCACTCCTGATTGTTTGTTCAGCTGGAGAGGGTCGTGAGATCTGTGAAATGGTGGGAGGCATGGACTCCCATTGTTTCATAGATCCTTATGTCTCTAGCCTTGCAAATATAATGCAGGTGTGTATGTGTTATAATTTCAAAAGTTTTAGATTTTTGAGCATTTCAGAATTTGGAAGTCTGGATAAGGGATACTCAACTTGTGGAAGACCATCTGCTCTTTATGTTTCTGTAGGGCAACCAGTAACCAAAAATATGACACACACGCGTGTCCCTTGCTATGTCCTAGAACCTTCAGGCAATACGTATTCCTACTCCTCAGAAGCTGTGATCAAAACTCCACAGTGGCTTCTCTGATGTATTAGCTCCTACTAATGGGTTGACCCTTATTGGCTTAAGGTCTGCAGGTAGTAGCTCTGAAAGTACTATATGATTTGCGGAAGAAAATCAGTTTGTGCTGATTATAACAAAGCCTTTGATTGTGTAGATCATGAAAAACTGTGGATCACTCTGAAAGAAATGGGTGTACCACAACATTTGGTTACCCTAATGTGTAACCTGTACTCAGGAGAAGAGGATACCATTATGACAGACTGTGGAGAAACAGAGTGGTTTCCAGTTGGCAAGGAGATCAGGCAAGGCTGCATTTTATCACCCTATCTGTTTAACTTGTGCCCTGAATGTATCATACATAAAGCAGGATTAGACTTGGAGGGAAGAAGTGTGAAAATTGTAAGAATGAACATCAACAATTTAAGATATGCAGAGGACACCATACTACTAACACAAAATATCAAAGACTTGGAATGATTATTGAAAAAAAGTCAAGGAAGAAATTGCAGAGACAGGTTTACAGTTGAACTTTAATAAAACAAAATGAGCACAGATGATTTACATAATTTTGAAACAGACAATGAAAACATTGAGAAAGATATCCTGTACCTTGGCTCAATCGTTAATCAAAATGGGGACTGCAGTCAAGAAACCAGAAGCCTAGGACTTGGAAGGGCAGCTATGAAGAAACTAGGCAAGATCCTTAGATGTCAAGATTCATCACTGAATACCAAAGTCATAATTGTCCATGCCATTGTATTTCCAATTTCTATGTATGTTTCTGAAAGCTGGACAGTGAAAAAACACTAATAGGAAGATAATCAACTTATTTGAAATGTGGTGCTGGAGAAGAGTTCTGCTGATAGCCTGGGTTGCTAAAAAGACAGATAAATGGGTTCTAAAGCAAGTCAAACCTGACTTCTTCCTGGAAGCAAGGATGTCTAAACTGAGGCTGTAATTCTTTGGACATATCATGAGAACAAGTGACCCACTAGAAAACACGAGAATGCTTGGGAAAGTGGATGGCAGTGAGTTAAGAACACTGAATTATAGGCAGATGGACGAGCCATAGCCCTGAATCTGCAAGACTTGAGTAGGACTGTTGATGACAGGCCTTTCATTCGTTGGATTACCACTAGCAAAGATAGCAGTTACCAACAATGTATGTTTGTCAATGGTATGAGCCACGTTGTTCCCCCTAAGGCCTGTTATTGCCTCAGATCCTTATATTAGATGCCATTGCTGTACACTCTGATCTCTTCTCTTGTGCTTGAGACTCTGAGGCAAGAGTGCCTTGGATCCCTGCAGTTTCTTATTTGTCAGTCTGTTCTTTGTTCATGTTTTATTTGTTAGTAGGAAGTTAATGAACAAGTTGTCTGAGCCTTTAACAACATAATGGCTCTGGCCTTATAAGCTGTTGGTAGAGAGCACACTGCAAGCAAACACGATGTTTTCAGTGGAAAGTTGATCTGGGGAAAATATGTGATAGAGGCTGGGTATAAGATGGGAGCAATGAAAGCCATAACTGGTGAAGTTTGCACAAAGGTAAGTTGCATGCAGTGAAACGTTATTTCTGTGACTTTAGTCTTTTCTTTGATTAAACCTTTGCCAATGAATCTCTGTCTTCAAGGAATTAGAAGACAACTGAGTGGTGTGGTTTCTTCCTTCTAGGACTGTTTAAAAGAAGTATTGGAGATTGTGGAATTGGGCATTTCAGGAAGTAAATCCAGAAACAGTGAACAAGAGGTCAAGTACAAAGGAGACAAAGAGCCAAATCCTGCTTCCATGAGGGTGAAGGATGCAGCTGAAGCTACTCTTACATGGTATGAAACGTTATTGAAAATAATTCAGTTTTCTGGCAGTGAAAAGATGCTAGGAAAATATTTAGTTCAGAATAGCAATAGCCAGCCTTCGTTATCCTAGCAGTTTAAATTCATAGCCAAGTTACTCGGCATGCTTAAGGTTTAATAGTATTAGCAACTTTTCTTTGAAGAACTTAATGTTGATGTTTGTTTTCTCTCAAGTACTTTCCATCTGAGCTAAACTTTTCTGTTTCTGCATTTTTTCTATAAAGCCTCACTTGCTTAGTTAAGTATGTTAGGATTTGTAGACTATATAACTACTTAATAGTGCTAGCTCGTGGGAGAAGTTGCCGTAGACCTAGTTATTCTCCAGCAGTGTAATAATGGATTTTTCTGCTGAGTGTATGTTGACTAAGCCATTATTTTCTTGCTTTGTAGCATCATGCAAATACTTGGAGCTTTTCCTTCGCCCAGTGGTCCTGCCTCCCCCTGTAGCTTAGTGAATGAGATCACCTTAATTAAATATTCCCGTCTGCCTTCCATAAACAAATACAGCTTCCGCTACTTTGTCCTGGACAACAGTGTCATCCTTGCAATGTTGGAGCAGCCTCTTGGGAATGAGCAAAGTGAGTAAATCCATTTTGTGCTTTCTCAAGCTGGTATGTGTCAGACATTAGAATATCAGCAAAATTTGTATGCTGTATTGTGCAGAACTTTGAAGTGGTATAATATTCTTTTGTAGAAAGCATTCAGACGGAAAATCTGAGAATTCACATATGATGGCCCAGTGAAGACAACAATATCTTGATCTGAGATTAATTTAATATCCTGGCTTGTTCTCAAACTGATAGTTCTTGTTTCAGCTGGCTTCCTGGTTGGTGGGGTTCTCTGAAAGGGTTCTTTGCTAAAAAGCTAAAGTCTTTTTCATGACAGAGATCATTAAACCGTGATATGATCATCTCAATGCATCCAGTAACTAGTTATGCAGAATTGTGCAAGGTATTTGTCACTTTCTCGTGGCTTGTTCTTATCAGAATATAAAGTTAAAAAATTTCTAAATTTTCCTTTAAGATTAAAACAGTTATGTCTCTTCTAGGTAGAATTCTGTTGATAGTAGACTCTTAGGTCTTACAACTCTGCAGGTTAATGTCGAATTAGATTGTTTTTCTTTTCATATATTCTATTTAAAATATTTATAACCTGCCTTTCTACGTACTAGGGGCTGCAAGACAGTTTTCAAAAGAAATTTTAAAATATTTTGTTGAAACAGTAAACCAATGCCAAACTAAGCAGCAGCCACACAACATAACTCAGAACAAACAAAAGACCATGAATAAATAACTTTAAAAACCCAAGAGACAATATATAGTATCCCCTTGACTCATGAGGGTTTGGGATCCAGACCCCTTGCATAAGTCAAAAAATTGTGAATAACTCCCCCCACCTGCATGAGCGGTCCCCTACCCATTCCTTCCCAGGGCTCCCCCCTCCATTGTCTTTCCTGTAGTCCGGATGGGACAGGCAAACAAATGGAAGAGAAGACACTCTCCCCCCGGCTCTGTTTGCCTGCCTGTTGCCTGCATGCCGTGCTACTTTCTGCCTGCACGGGGGACAGGCAGGGCAATGGAGGGCGAAGCGCTTGTGTGCACATGAACCTTTTCCTTTCACATTCATTTGCCTTTTGCTGGGGCACAGAGAAGGAAGGCAGCACTCCCGACCAAAAGGCCAGGGAATGAGAAGGGAGAGTGGGGAGGAGGCACGCAGGCAGCTCACGAATAATCAAATTCATGAAGGTCAGACCTGCAAATGTGGAGGGAGAACAGTATAATTAATCAGTTAACTCATCTCTGATACAGAATAAGTTTACTTTGCCATGTTAAAGTCAACAGGGCGGGACAAAACGATTCTCTGGAAAGAGCATTCCACAATTAAAATGTAAACAAATATGCTGTCAAAATCAAGATACATGTATTTGAGAGAACCATTGAAAATTTTCAGATGTGTGTTTTATCATGATTGTTCTTCTGGAATGATGTAGTGAATGTTGGCAAACTGCTTTTCTTTATTTCTCATCTTTGAACCCATCTGTCAGTAGAATAAGCTTGCCATGCTTTTTGTTCTACAGCAGGATAAATTATACAGGCAAGGCATTCTTACAGATGGTTTTAATGCGGACCTGTGGGATACATGAGTGTTAATGCCATGTAGTAGATAGATTAACTGAACAAGATAACATGCAGTGCAGCCTTGTATAGGTCTGCTTGAAGGCAAGCCTTATTGACTTCAGTGGGACTTACTTACTTACTTACTTACATAAATGGCTGTAGGAGCCTTAGGAACTTAGTGAAAAAGAGGGGATTTGGCAGACTTTTGGAGGAGAAGACTATCAGTGGCTACTAGATATTACTACTGTGTATTACTCCAGTATCTAAGGGCAATATGCACTTGACTTCCCATGGCTGAGGAATGTAAGGAGGAGGTTGCATTTGTACACATGCCCTCCTTGTGGATTTCCCAAAGTTATCTTGTTTGCTGCTGTGGAAACAAAATACTGGACTTGATGAACGTTCATTCTAAGTGAATATGGCTGTTTAAAAAAAAAAAGAAAAGAAGAAAAGATTTGAACTGGATACTTTCTAGTTTATATGAGCCTTAGGCACTATGTTACCAAGACATTGATCTGAATTGATTTGACAAAGCAGCATAACATTTTTTGAGTTATCCTGCAAGGATGCAAACTAGTTAAGCACAAATTGGATCTGTTTTCTGTTGTTACTCTGGCTGTAGCTTTTGTAGTCTGCCTGTGAACTGCTGAGTCCATAGGAAAGTACTGTACACTGTACTGGATAATTCTGTATTGGAGATTTGAGGACACTGTGGGCCAGTCCATCAACCTCATCCTAATACTCCTTCCTAGTATTGTAACCTACCCTACACCCCCACCGTGCGGGATGTGCTTTTCTGTACAGCTAGAAATACATGTACAATCTCTTGGTCCCAAACCAGGTTTGACCAGCTTCTGGCCAGCTGCATGCTTCCCCTGCGATTCAACTAGTTCACTGACCTTGCAGATCTACTAGTAATAGGATATACCCTTTTTCTTAATATGCTGAGTTTCATGTTTAATTTCTCAGTATTAAGATGTTAAGAGATGGTTCATGAAGTTGTGTTTTTTCTTCAGATGATTTTTTCCCTTCAGTCACAATTCTGATTCGTGGGATGTCTGGAAGGCATGCATGGGCCCAGCAACTCTGCCTTTTGCCAAGAGGAGCCAAATCAAATCAAAAGGTCTTTATCAAAGCTCAGCATGAAAATTACTTGTTGTGTTAAACATGCATCTCCAAACAGCTCTCAGACACCCAGAGAAGTGGTAATGTTATATTATGCCTGATGTAATGAGTTACTCATTATAGTATCCCTCAGTTTTTATTCCCAGTCAGACTTACTGCAAGATTGACAATTCTAGTCCTGCTTCCCTCCTTAACTGTACAGTGAAAAAGACTGTAATTTTGTTTACAGAAAAGGCCTGGATAAGGATTCTCTTTCTCTTCTGTGTGTTTTTTTCTGATGCTGCATTTTTTATATAGGGCCTTTCTACAAATATGATCAAAATGATGTACAGTAACTCCACTGATAGCATGCACTGGAATTTCTCTGTAGTGTCATATTGTTGGGTTTGGGGCTGTGATGCGCCAAAAAACATCTAGTGGAGGCATACTGAAGCAAAATCTTTCTCATTGGCTTAACTTTTCTGTTACTAATATTCAGATACAGTTGGGAGTATCGCTTGTTCTTCTTCCAAAAGGTTTTGTAACACACAGTATAATCTGCCAATATTTGTTGTGATGTTGCTCATATTATTTTGGAATAACTAATTGTATCATTGTAAAACAAGAGAATAGGCAAGCCATATAGCTGCCACAAGATCTTTTAGAGCTGTTTTCGTATGACTTAGAGCCAGTAGTTGGACTCTTTTAACATCCATGTTTGAAGGGTATGTGCAAAAACAAGAATGCCTATGTGCATACTTTTGTGCAAATACATATACATTATGTCTGACTGCCCTTGAAAAGCATTGGGACACTGAGTTTGGTACAAAATGCAGCAGTTAGGTTTCTGAAAGAAACTAGGCATTTTGTCTGTGTTACGCCTATGCTAGGTGAGTTGCACTGGCTGCCAGATTGTTTCCAGGATCAATTAAAGTTATTGGTGTTAGCCAGGCTAAATGACTGGGTGCTTTCCATACTTAATGATCTATTCCCATATGTTCCTCCCAAAGTAGTAATCTGTGGCAAATCTCCACTCTCAGGAAAACTAGGCATGCAGCCACAAGCTGTAGCATTTTTAGTGGTTCTCCACATCTATAGAATGCTCTGCAAACAAGGATTCAGAAGACCTCGACTGCTATTTTAGGCAGTTATGTTAAAAGCTGGATGTTTAAAGAGGCAATTGATTAAATGTTATTGAGTGTGTTAGTCCTTGTTGTTAAATGGTGCTTTTTTAGGGTGGTTAAAGTTTTTTAAGGTTTTTGTACATTGTTTGTTTTGAATTTCCTTTGTGGAAAAGAGGTAGAATATAAGCTATAAATTATGCTGTATTATGGTCTATGGAAGGTCTAATCAGAACTTCCTTTGTGTCTATAACTTTTAATCTCTTCCAGCTTGATTTTCTCCTGATGGGATGTGTTTGAAGCTAGGGTCTGTTTAGAGACTACCAAATGCAAAGCAGGATCTTTAATTTGGAATGAAATAAACTATTAAGGAAATTGCTACAAACAATTATCCAAGCATTGGTTTAGTAATATTGGGAAGAATTTGCTGTGCTTTATTCATATCACTCCATCCCCAACTCTGGCATCTGTTTCAGCATTAGATTATTAGCTCTGCATTACTGTGGAACATTTGATATATCTAAAGTAAGTTGCATTTTTTTTCATTTCTTGAGACAGATGTTTGTTCCAGAGCCTCGTCCTGCACCTAAAAACGATGTTGGTGTCAAATACAGTGTGAAACACCGGCCATTTCCAGAGGAAGTAGACAAGATTCCTTTTGTGAAAGCAGACCTGAGCATCCCAGACTTGCATGAAATAGTTACAGAGGAAGTAAGGGTTTTATAGTATTCTGCTTTATTTTCTGTGTTTTGTTCAAGAAGAATCTGTTGTGTTTCATTGAGAGTAGGGATGTTGATTTTTAGCAATGTTACTGCGTTACCAGTGTTCATGTCAACATCTCAGAAAAAGAAGATGCTTGATGCACTGTGTATGCTTGAGCTGTGCCATCTATTGAAATTCTCTCTGCGTGCTAGATATACAAATGAAATCAAGCATTGCTGGATCAAATGTTCTGCAATAAGTTAGTGCCAGATTGCAATAGGATATCCCATTGTTCTTACTCCTGCCATATCCTGTGTAGATGAAAAGTTGGTTGGTCGGTCTACTCAGTTAACATGGATTGCGGCTGTTCATTGGTATCAGGCATTGATTTAGGAGTGTCACAGTCCAGGTGTGGAACACCAGGTGGTTTAATTTCTTGTAATCTAGCAGTTGATGAACGGCAGTTGTGAGAATTTTATTAGATAAAAAGCTGGCACAAGTAGCAACTTTTCCTGACAGTCAGTCCAATGCTGTTTGGCTTATCAGAGTTGCTGCTACCATTCTTCTTAGGCTTCTATTGCATGCAGCAGTTTCTGATGCCTGAAATGAAGGTGTTAAATACATTTCAGTTGGAGGAGCGGCATGAGAAACTGAGAAATGGCATGGATCAGCAAGTTCTTTATGAGAAGTCTATAGATCAGCAGATGGAAGAAGACTGGAGAAAGAAGAATTTCCCTGACCCAGTAACAGAATGTAAGCCACCACCTCCTGCGCAAGAGTTTCAGACAGCCCGCCTCTTCCTCTCTCACTTTGGATTTCTGTCACTAGAAGCACTGAAGGTGACTGGATTTCATTTGATATGATATTCTTGACTAAAGTCAGTCTCACTACTGTTGAATGTTGGTTTCAATACTTAACACTCTGCATTAAGCAGGGCTTTGTCATAAAACAAAATAATAGAACAGTGTTATATAAATTAGTTTCATAGAGAGTTTATCTATGGTGCCATTTGCCTATATAGATGTAAAATTATCTTAGTATATGGGTTTCTGAAAAATGAATGTGTATGTGGCAGAGGCATCAGACATCCAATGTCAGCCAATAGCTAGTATTAATATATGCCTCACATTAAAGTTCATTGCATGTTAATAAATTGAAGTAGCTCCTCACAGTATAAATAGAGATTATATAGAATATATAATGCATAGAATACAAATGCAAAATTTATGTTGCTGCTTTGGTTTTTTAGGAACCTGCTAACAGCAGACTACCTCCTCACCTGATTGCACTTGATTCTTCTCTGCCCGGGTTTTTTGATGACATTGGTTACTTGGATTTGTTGCCATGTCGGCCTTTTGATACAGTTTTCATTTTCTACATGAAGGCAGGCCAAAAAACAAGCCAAGAAGTAAGTGGTGTGCTTATATGCAATTTTTATTATTGTTAAGTTATTCTGATTCTACCAGTTATGGGGAATAGTAAGGAGTTATAAAAGATCCTTAAACCTTTTTCAATAGCTAGTGAACATGATGATGTCCTTGAACTCTTTAGCCTCTAAAGTTTCAGCAAGTTGTGCTGTCCTGGTTATATCCTTACTACATTAATGGCAAGAAACTTTCTTTAAATTTAGCAACACATCAGTTCAATTCAACTATCACAGACTGAAAACAAGTTTTGTACCCATGTACTCCTTCTTCTTTCATGTTCTGTCTTCAGGAAAGATACGATGGTTTTATTAAATCAGTGTTTCACATGGTATCTAAACTAGGAAACTGTAGTTTAAATGTACATAGAAACAAATGATATCATGCTAGGATTTTTTTCAGAGGGTTGGTGTGGCAAAGACAACTAAAAAACTTGTGGCATTTTAAAGGTTAACAAACATTTTTTTGGCATGCATTTATGTGGGCTGCAGACTACTTGTCAGCTGCAGCCCAGAAGCTGATCTTGGTTGGTATGCAAAGCTTAAAGCATAGCTTCCTAATTTGATTAGTATGAGAAATGCTTAACAAATTATGATGTTGGTGCTGAAATAGAGTGTGAAAAGAGTGAAAAAGCAAGAGGCTCATTTTTGGTCTGATATATGATGATTCAGTGGCACATGGTCATTATATCTGAACCAGACCATTCTGTACCCTTTCTGTTTGCATAAGTGATATACACATTTCTCTTGGTACTCTTCCAGTTGACATAAACTCTTGGTACAGTGCAGTGAGTTTTCATCCCTTTTTTGGGCTAACCAGGAAGTTTGGTACATCTAGACAGCATTTGTGAACACTTTCAAATATTTTGAAGTGGCTTTAAGAAGAAATTACCAATATGATCTCCTGTTCTTTCTGCAACGCTGGACTGTTCCTTGCCTGGCTGCCTGCTTTCCTTGCTTTCTTTCAGATTTTGAAGAATGTAGAGTCTTCCAGAAATGTACAGCCACACTTCCTAGAGTTCTTGCTGTCTCTTGGCTGGTCAGTTGATGTGGGAAAACATCCTGGTTGGACAGGGCATGTTTCAACTAGCTGGTCTATTAACAGCTTCTGTGATGATGAAGGACCTGAGCAAGGTGAGAAGTTCTTTTGCAGAGTTTTCTCTGCTTTAATGCTTTCTGTCATTAACATGTTCTTGATCTTAATGTTCCAGATAGAGATAAAATTGAGGGTCAGCTCTTCCAGATCCCCATTTTGAAGCACATCCTCTGTTTAAGACCTGAGTACTTAAAATGCTCCCTGAAGGAAACACTTGCTAAATCTGCATTGGAGGGGATGAGAGGATTGCACATTCATTTGTGTGATGATCTCAGTTTAGTTTTGAAAGAAAGACCCTCAAGTTGTTCCCTTGTTCTTATAGTGTAAGACTCCTCTGGGATGAAAAATTGCTCCCAAATGCCCTCTAGGGGTCATGAGGGGTATTTTTGCAAGTTTTAGGCCCCCTGGGCTATTTTAGGCACAGGTGAATCTTTTTGGAAAAAATTCTATTAAATCAATAGAAATTGATTTGTGGGTCACTCCCGGTTGTAAAGAAGCCTCTTATGGGCCTAAGAAGACCCAGTGCCCTTACCTAAAACATGGCAGAAATGAATTTAAAGTTTTTTGTAGGGTGTGTGTAGTGGTAGGGATTCAGCTGTCCAAGGTCTCCTGGGGTGGGTAGTTTTATTCCTTTATTTAAAATATTTCTGTATCGCCTCCTAGCTTGCAAGGATGAACAAATAAAACTAGTTAAAACAATATGAAGATAAAACGTTTTTAAACATTAGAATACCCTTTTAAAACTCCTAAAAGCAGTTGACAAACAATGCAGCCACCTAACCTCCAGCAGTTAACCACTCCTGTTATGATGCCATATTTTGCATGGATTTTGATCTCTCTGTAATTTATCATGGTTTTGGAATGCTGGCCTAGAAGTTAAAAGTAAGTTTTAAAAAGAAGAGTTCAAAAAACTTGAGGAGTATATAGCTCCTGTCACAGAGCTTGGAAATGATGTTTGACACGTAACAACACTGTATGTAATGTTTTACTTCTGGGGATGACAGCCTTATAATAATGCATTTTTGTAGATACATATCGACTAATAATATTGTAACCCTTTTCTCTGAGTAATATTTACTTATTACTTTCTCATTACATTTGATTGAGGTTAAAACATGCCTTTTAGAGGTATTTTCAAGTGATGTTTTCAAATTTTAGACCAACTTCTTTTCAAGAAACAACCCATCTTAAAGAAGTTGGTCTAAAATTTGAAAACATCACTTGAAAATACCTCTAAAAGGCATGTTTTAACCTCAATCAAATGTAATGAGAAAGTAACAAGGACAGGTTGCTTACCTGTAACTGTGGTTCTTCGAGTGGTCATCTGTGCCCTCACACACTAGGAGCTTTCGCGCATGCGCGGTAGCGTTCGGAAGATTCTAGAGCTTAGTAGCTTGGCGGGAACCCCTCTCCCATGCCCGTACTGAGCATGCTCAGCCCGCCAAGCCAACAGTCTCTCCTCAGTTCTAGAGTCCGCCAATGCAGGACCTGAAAGAGGGGACAGCTGGGTGGGTGTGTGTGAGCACACAGATGACCACTTGAAGAACCACAGTTACAGGTAAGCAACCTGTTCTTCTTCTTCGTGGTCTCTGTGCCTCACACACTAGGAGATTTTGTAGCTTACCAGTTGAACGGTGGGTCAGGTCCTAGAGAACGGAAGACAACACCGCACGTCTGAAACGGGCATCTCTCCAGGACCGGCAGTCCATTCTGTAGTGGCGCACGAAGGTCGAGGGTTGAGACCAGGTCGCCACACGGCACAGTTCTTGCAGGTCCGCTCCTTGAAGGAGAGCTGCTGAAGAAGACACTGCTCTGGTGGAATGAGCACGCAACAAAGCTGGCGGAGGCTGCTTGGCCAGTTCATACGCCAGCAGAATGGTCTGGGCCACCCATTTGGAAAACCTCTGGGTGGACACCTTGTGGCCTTTTCGATGCCCACCGTAGCACAGGAACAAGTGGCGTGTCTGACGGAAGGGCGCAGTCCGGTGAGTGTAAAAGGCAAAGGCCTGACGAACATCAAGGGAGTGGAGGGAGCGCTCCAGAGGCATAGTCGGGTCCGAGTAAAAAGCAGGTAAGATGATGTCCTGGCTAAGGTGGAAGTGTGATACCACCTTGGGCAAGAAGGAAATGTCAGGGCGGAGGACTACCTTGTCTCGGTGGAAGACGAGGAAGGGTTCATCGGATCGCAGCGCTGTCAGCTCACTCGCCCGCCTGTCTGAGGTGACAGCTACCAGGAAAGCAGTCTTGATGGTCAGGAGCCTGTCATCCGCAGTCGCCATGGGCTCGAAGAGCAGTCGCGTCAACTGCGATAGTACCAAGGACAGCGACCAAGGCGGTAGCGGCGGCGACACCGGCCGATAAAGGTGTTGCAGGCCCTTCATGAACTGCTTGAGGGTAGCATCCCTGAAGAGAGCTGCCGAGGAGGACCTTTGTGGCTGATAAACCACGATAGCGGTGAGGTAGACCTTCAGCGACGGGAAGGTGAGCCCTTGTTGCTGAAGGTGGAGGAGGAAATGGAGCACGGTGGGCAGGGCGACGGGTGATACCTGTTCTCGACGTGCCTCCTCAAAAGCGACGAACTTCCGCCACTTGTAGTGGTAGTTGCAGCGTGTCAACTCATTCCTGGCTGCGGTGAGGACATCCTGGATGGTCAGATCCTCTAAGACGTTATCCTCCACGCATGGAGGGCCAGGAGCAGCAGGTCCGGGTGGAGAACGAGACCGTCAGAGTGTGACAGGAGATTGGATGCTGTTGGAAACTTGAGGAGTCGACTGCGAGCAGCCTTGAGCAGGGGCCCAAACCAGTGTTGCCTCGGCCAATATGGGGCTAAGAGGACGACGTCGGCTTGGTCCACGAGGATCTTGGCGACCACTCGACCCAGGAGAGAGAACGACGGGAACGCGTAGAGGAGCCTGTCGGTCCACTCAAACTGGAAGGCATCGCCGAGTGAGCCCCGACCGAGGCCGGCTCTCAGACAGTACCGGTGACACTTCCTGTTCCGGCTGCTGGCAAAGAGGTCAACCGTCGGCTCGCCCCACCGGTCTCGTATCGTCTGGAACACTGCAGTCAAGAGGGCCCACTCGTGGTAGCACGAGGTGTCCCTGCTGAGGGCGTCTGCCGTGGTGTTTTCTTGGCCCGCCAGGTGCACCTCCACTGGGTGAACTCGGAGCGACACGCACCAGTCCCAGAGTTGAAGAGCTATGGTGAGGAGGGTGGTCGAATGAGTCCCTTCCTGCCTGTTCACGTAGCAGACAGCCGTCGTGTTATCTGACAGGATCTGCACCGTGCAGCCAGCGACCATGTTGCGGAATGCCCTCAGAGCTTTCCAGATGGCGAGCGGCTCGAGGGCGTTGATGTGAAGATGTGTCTCCCTGTCGATCCAGCATCCCTGGACTCTGAGATCGCCACAGTGCGCTCCCCATCCCAAGAGGGAAGCGTCTGTCATCACTGTGAGCCGAGGGGTCGGTTCTCAGAACGGCATCCCTGACAGCAGATGACGGTAGGACAACCACCATAGCAGGGAGTGGCGCACCTGTTGAGGGATCTGCAGAAGGCGCCTCTGGTCGTCCAGGAGTGGGTCGAAAACCCTGACAAACCAGTGCTGGAGCGGATGGGGATAGATACGAGACAGATAAGTGACCGACGTGGTCGAGGCCATGTATCCAAGAAGTTGCTGAATCCTTCTCGCCAATATCGTTGGGGCATCGAGAGCAGCTGATGCGGCCCGACGGAGGGTATGTGCCCGCTCTATAGGTAGATATGCTCTGGCAGATACTGAGTCCAGGGTAGCTCCGATGAAGTCGAGAGTCCTCGCCGGCTCGAGGTGCGACTTCTTCAGATTGACCCGGAGGCCAAGGCGAGACAGGAGAGACAGAGTCCGATGAATGTTCCTGTATAGCTTTTGCCTGCAGGACGCCACCAACAGCCAGTCGTCTAAATAAGGGTAGATCATCACACCCTTCGTCCGCAGGTACAATACCACAGGGGCCATGCATTTGGGGAAGACCCTGGGGGCAGTGGAGAGCCCAAACGGTAACACCCTGTACTGGTAGCAGGTACCGTCGACCGCGAACTATAGGTACTGTCTGTGCTGCGGGCGAATGGCGATATGGAAAAAAGCGTCCTGAAGATCGATGGAGGCAAACCAGTCCAATTGCCGAAGGAAGGGCAGAATCGAAGACAGAGTGACCATCTTGAACCTTTTGGGGCGGATGTACTCGTTTACCCCTCTGAGGTCCAAGATTGGCCGTAAGGTACCGTCCGATTTCGCTACCGTGACGTACCGGGAGAAGAAGCCGGTGGTACTGGCTGAGGACGGAAGTTCTTCGATGGCCCCTTTGTGCAGCAGTGACTGGATCTCCTGCAGCAGAGCCGAGCTGGCCGGGGTGGAATAGTAGACGCCTCGCGGAGGTATACTTCGAAATTCGATGGCGTTACCAAGACGGACGATGGAGAGAACCCAAGAGTCCGTGGTGATATGGCGCCATTCGGCGAGATGTTGGGCCAGGCTCGGTTGGTCTTCTACGGCTGCTGGCAGGCTGAAGAGCAGCTGTGGTGGCGACCTGCGAGGGCGGTCAGAACTGGGACTTCATCCCAGACAAAGACTTCTTCGAAGAAGAAGGCTAGCGTCTCCGAAGAGGTCTGCGTGCCGAGGACGAGGTGGACAGGCGGGAAGGAGCCGAATGAGGTGAGCGAGGTTGGTAGGTCGACGACGACGACTGGCGCCAGGAGGATCGAGAGCTGAAGCTGCGGCGGGGCTGAGGCAGCTGATGGATTCCCATCTTCTTCGCCATTGATGAGGTGGTCCATCGCCTCGTCGGTCGTGGCGTTGAATAACCCCTGGCGATCGAAGAGGAGGTTTTCGATCCGTTTCCTGCTGTCTTCTTGCAGGCCCGCCGATCGCAGCCACGCGTAGCGTCTTAGGGCAACAGAACCGACCATCACCCGTACCGCCACCTCCACTGAGTGCCTTGATGATAGAATTTGTTGGTTGGCGAGTGCTACGGATTCATTAAAGAATTGCATAGCACTTGCCCGATGATCCTCAGGGAGGTGTGCCAGGAGAGGAAATAATCTGTCCAGCAGGTTCCTCTGATAGGCTGCGAGGCAGGCTTGGGTGTTGGACACCCTGGCAATCAAAGACGAGGTGGAGTAGAATCTCCTGCCAAAGGTATCGAGCCTACGGCCTTCTCGATCTGGCGGGGTGGTGTGCGCCCTCCTACCCCTCTTGGTCTGAGAGGACTCAACTACAATCGAATTGGGCACCAGATGCATGAACAGAAATTCGGTCTCCTCCTTCTGTGTCCGGTATAGATGTTCCAACTGGTGAGGGATTGGTTGAGCGGACGCCAGCTGGGCCCAAGGGTGTTTAAGGGCCTCCATCAAAGCCGGCAAGAACGGTAGTGGCGCCGTGGACGGTGGACGGGTATCCACATACTGGAAGACGGGGTCTTGCACGGCTGGAGCCGGGTCCGCAACCTTCAGTCCAAGCGCCGTAGCCATCTGTGGGAGGATGTCGGAAAATTGTTTGACATCTTCGGGTGCCGAATCCGGTGCAGGGTCCCCGAAGACCAAGGGTGGAGATTCATGAGACGCAGGCGTGGACTCATCAGACTCCGAGTCGGTCTCGTAAGTCTGAGACGACTTGGATGGAGACCTCTCCGTTGATGGCCGCTGAGGAGGTAACGCCGAGGTGACCGTTGGTGCAGTAGCTGTCATCAGTACTGTAGTCGTTGCTGGTGGAGGAACCGACAACTGAGGTGCCAGAGTTGAAGTAATCGGCACAACCGCAGGCAGTGGGCACTGAATCGCCTGGGTAGCGGTCACAGCGGAGGTCGAGGTCTGTGCTGGGAGAGGCTCTGGTGCCGGGCGAGAAAAGTCGCAGTGACCCTGGGAAGCGGAGACACAGGCCGGTACCGGGGCAAGCGCTCTCGGAACCTCTCGTAACGCGGGGAACTCAAGAGCGAGCAAGATGATCGCCGATACCGCGGGTGGTACGTGCCACGAGATGGCGAGCGCAACCGTCTGTAGGGCGACCAGTGCCTCACGTCTGGGTGGTACCAGTCTCTATATGCAGGCGAATAGGACCGGTACGAGCCCAGGTGCTCCCGCCAGGCGTATGCTCAGCCATACCTTGCTATGTATGATGCAGACGAGTACGGCAAGTCAACCAGGGGCTGAGACGAAGGCCGCTCCGGGTAGACCTCCCGCTGGTGCAGGGATTGACGTCTCACCGGACGTTCTGGAGAGCGAGACTCACTCCTGCCAGAAGCTGCCCGATGGCGGGGCAAGGCCTGAGGTGAGGTCGGGACCTCCTCCGGGCGGTCCATCCCCTCTGGGTGACCAGGCAGAGATACCGCAGCAGCAAGAACTGGCGGGCCCGAAGGCATAGCTGAGCCAGCAGTCTGTTCTTCATCAGACACCTCCAGGATCTGAGGCGGTTCCAGCTGTTCGCCTAGATCCCCAGCCTTTTGGGTCGGAGGTGTTGGAGGGCAGAGCCTCTTGTAGGGCGAACTGCGCTTCTCCTTCTTCTTCTTCTTCTTCTTCTTCTTCTCCTCTTTGCGTTTAGAGACATCGTGTGAAGGAGGGCACTTACGCTGAGCAGCAGTAAGCGGCTTGGTGGACTTGGCTGCTTGCGAGCCCACAGGAGCCTCCGTCGAGGTCGACGCGCTCGACGATATTTTAGGGATCCGCGGTAGGGCCGATATCGGAGGCTGAGATGGCGGTACCGAGCCCGGTACCGTCGATGTCGTCAGCACGGCAGCCGCTGGTACCGAGGAGGGTGTGGTCACAGGGCGGCTCGATGTCGAAGGCCAAGACATGACGGATCCTTCCACTGGCTGACCCCTTGCCCGAAGAGAATCCTTCCGCCAGCTGATCCCTTGCCTGAAGAGACTCCTCCCAACAGTGGGATTTCAGGCGGGATGAACGGTTCTGCAGAGTCTGAGCAGTAAAGTCACGGCAGATGGAGCAGGCCTTGAAGTTGTGAGTCTCCCCCAAACAGAAGAGGCACTCACTATGTCCGTCGAGCAGAGCAACCTTGCGACCACAAGTGACGCAAGCCTTAAACAAGGCAGACATAGAAGGGAGACGAAGATTAAAGGAAAAGTCCAAGAGGGAGAACTCACAGAAGCGGCGGAGAAGGAAACGAAGGTCGAAGAAGAAGAAAGTCGAAGGAGGGGTTGGAAAGATCTGAAGACACCAAATACCAATAACCGAAGTCCGAGTACCAAAAACCAAGTCAAATACCAAAGTCCGAAGTAAAAAACCCAGCAAGAAACAGTCCGAAGAGTAAGCCAAATAACGCTACTAAGGTAGAACCTTCCGTTCGCTATGGCGGACGAGAAAGAACTGAGGAGAGACCGTTGGCTTGGCGGGCTGAGCATGCTCAGTACGGGCATGGGGGAGGGGCTCCTGCCAAGCTACTAAGCTCTAGAATCTTCCGAACGCTACCGCACATGTGCGAAAGCTCCTAGTGTGTGAGGGCACAGATGACCACTCGAAGAACCACAGTTACAGGTAAGCAACCTGTTCTTATTACTTTCTCATTACATTTGATTAAGGTTAAAACATGCCTTTTAGAGGTATTTTCAAGTGATGTTTTCAAATTTTAGACCAACTTCTTTAAGATGGGTTGTTTCTTGAAAAGGAGGTAAAAGCAAGTTAACACAGAAACAAGCAGAAGTACATGGCTCTTAAAAACCCTTGCGGTGTTAACAGCGATTAGTTACTTTTGGGGTAGGCAGGTTTCATAATGAGTTACACAGTATCTTGCTTGTAAAACATAACTTTCCAGATTCTGTTCCGTTTTCAAAGACATGGAAGTTCTTCCCTTTCATTTTTGTTTTCTTCATTCTCAGATGAAATAATTTCTTCAGAAGACATTGGAGCAAGTATCTTTAATGGGCAGAAGAAAGTACTGTATTATGCAGATGCTCTTACAGAAATAGCTTTTGTTGTTCCCTCACCTGTGGAGTCCTTAAGTAAGTATGTTATGTTTGCTTCTGTTGATTCTGTAACCAGTGCAGAGATTTCAGCATTTATATTAGGACTGCATCACTTATTGCAAAAGTCTATGTACATTAAAAAATTTGGTGTCTATCTTCTCCTGTTTTGCACTATATCATCTGATGAGATTCACTCCCCTCTCTTCTCACATACACTCCAGAGATGTGTTGTAGAGAACTACAAACAGCTTCAGCTTTCTGTGTATGTTTTTGTAGTTTTTGCTTTAAAAAAAAAAGTTTGCACTCATCTCTCATGTTAGGTGATTGCCTGCTATGTGGTTCATGTTTATCCATATATTTATGTATATTTAAATCTACTTCTACTGTAGTGATATGGCCCTTTAAGAAATGTCCAAAGTCTTAGACAGATTTCGAATACAAACATTAGGTCACCTGGAAGCCATTGGGTAGGCCACAGGTTTTGGATGTAGAAAGCAAAAAATTTAATCCCTGGTATTTTTAGTTAAAAGGAGAAGGTAGAAAATGACAAGAGAAATCCTAAAGAGCTGCTGCGAGTTAGAATTGATATAATGGGGATAGATGGTCTTAACATAATGACTGGGTATAAAATAGACCTTGGAAGCCTGGAGGATCCTAATTGCAGTATCGAATTTTTAGGTGTTGATTAGCTGCTGGTAGAGGAAATATACTGGTATAAGAACATAAGAAGCTTTCTTATATTGAGCTGGACCACTGGCCCATCTAATCCATTTAAACCTCTTTGAGGTTTCAAGAGTTTTGCCAGCATTACTGGAGGTCCCAGCGATTGAATGTGAGACCTTCTGTGTGCACAGCATATGCTGCAGGCCATGCACTTCTTGACTGTGAGAAACTTCTCTCTTTTGTCTTTCAGCAGATTCACTGGAAAGTAATGTCTCAGACCAGGAAAGTGACACCAGTATGGATCTCCTACCTGGAATACTAAAGCAGCCAGCACTCACACTTGAGCTCTTCCCCAATCATACAGACAATCTCAGCTCTTCTCAGAGGGCAAGTTTATTCTATGTTTAGTTTATAGAGGGCTATACTTTATATGAAAGCCAGGATGATGTAGTAGTTTGAGTGTTGGAGTACAACCCTGGAGGCCAGAGTTGGATTACCTGCTCGCTCATGGAAACCCACTGAAGGACCTTGGGGTGTGTCACACACACACTCTCAGCCCCTAGAAAACCCTGTGATAGATTCGCCTCAGGGTCTCCATAAATTGGAAACAACTTCAAGGTACACAACAACAACATACTTTATATGCAAGTAGTGGTCTTGTTTGTTCTTTTATTTTCTCTTATTTTATTTTCAATAGGCAGTTGAAAATAAGCTGCTTATTTTCTCTGAGCAGCTTATAGTAAACAATACCAGAGTAGCCAGCTCCTGCAATTAAATAATATGGATTGTGTGGCTGACTAATGGTAAAAATACTTAATTGAGAAGCCAGAATGCTTTTTTAGGAGTAAGTATTACATGATCTGCAGTAACTTTCCTATGCAATTTTTGAACCTAAATAAAGGTCTGTAATTCATGCTTCATGTCCTTCACCCAAGATTGTTTCTGTAAAGTTTCATAGTAGGATTATCTCATTTATTGAACATCTGTGGCATGATGCAGAGCTGGACTTTTCCTGGTGCAATAGGAAACTCCAGCAGAATTAGAAGAAGAGGCATCTCCCTTTCTCCCATGCAGTTCTCCACCTACCTTCCAAAAAAGACTTTCCCCAGAAGGATGAGAAATCCTTTGGAATCCATTTTCACTCTAATGGCTGTAGTGGGGAGGAGAATGGTGCATTATTTAGTATTTGGGGAGCTTATCTCAAGCAAGGGTGCATCAGTCACATTTGGGCATAAAGCAGGATGTAAACTGAATGGATTAATAAATATTGTGCATATGGAACAAAGGCAAAGAAATCTAAATTCATGGAAAGTGTTCAGGCTTGGGCCTGCCTGCATTCAGTGTTTAATGGCTGGGAGAAAATAATTTTTTAAAAAAACGTTCTTAATAAACTGTGAGCTGTTTACTTTCTTTGAAATTTTGATAACAGTGCGAACTGAATGCACATCTTTATTCTTTCTTATTTAGCAAATGCTTCTACTTCTTTTCTTTTTTTTTGTCTGCAACAGCTCAGTCCAACTTCCAGGTCAAAGAAGTTGCCACAAAGTCGGGCTGTTCCCCCATTGGGACCTGAAACCAAGGTGTATGTGGTTTGGGTTGAACGTTATGATGATATAGGTGTGTGAAGCTCTTTTATTATTGGAAGGAATAGATGGGAGGAAATGGTTTTGCATCAGATTTTGTTACGTTTAGACTGAAATTCCAGCAATGGCTTCTGATTATGTTTGTTTTCTCATAACTGTACTTGGGAGCTGAAAAGAAAACATACTTGGCAGTTTAACTTACTATGAATATCCTTGTATTGCAGAGAACTTCCCTCTCTCTGACTTGGTTTCAGAGACAAGTACTGGAGTAGAAACTACAACAAATAGCAGCACTTCATTAAGGTATAACTTTCCCTGTTTTTTCCATTTTACTGTTTGCAGGTCACTTCTAAATGTGGGTTACTCATAACCTTTTGCTGTTTCCTTTACTCTTGGAAGTAGTATACTTACAAGTTACATACTTGTGGATTTTAGTCCCAGCAGCTGTGAGAGATTTGTTGGCACTTCAGGGATGGCGGAAATTGCTGAGGAAGAGATTGATAACCATGGAGCGTAGTGGCACAGCATCTCCTTTACTTTAGAGTATTGCAGGCTTTCTTTACACATGGGCTAGACCCAGCAAATTGTGACAGTGGTTGTGTACTGTTACTCCAAGATTCATGAGCCTGTTGCAGTTAATATTCTTTTGAGATTCTTTTATGTGTAATGACTCAGTAATTTGTGGCTAAGCATCACATCAGGGGTTCACTTCTGGTCTTTGCCAGCTGTCCATTGTTGTGGATTTATTGAGTGCCAGCCTGTATATCTTCTGTATAGCATCACCATTGTTGTAATGTTGCCATATTGTCTTTTTCTCTTGCTAGTTAGGGATGTAACATTCAAGATGATGTTGAAGTTCTGTTTTGTAAGGTTTTTTTTTATTATTATTTTGAAAAATGAAGCCTGCCCAAAGTGTTTGCTTTACTGTTGTCTCTAAATATTTACTTACTTTGTTGCTTTTTTGTGTGTTGAAGGTCTGCTACTCCTGAAAAAGAAGTTCCAGTGATTTTCATCCATCCACTAAACACTGGATTATTCAGGGTAAAAGTGCAAGGCGCTACTGGGAAATTCAGCATGGTCATCCCACTGGTAGATGGGATGGTAGTTAGTAGGAGAGCTTTAGGTAGGTCTTCAAAACTAATACGTGACAATTAACTTACCACAATTAGGCTGTGAATGCGTGTAATAAATGACAGAGATCCTGTACAATTGACCATGTTGGCTGGAGCATTGTGGGAATGGTGGTCCAAAAAGCTTACTTTTTCCAACCTTAGCACATATCTGTTTAAAAGGAAAATATCTTTCTTTCCCTTTCTGCAAAAATCTTTGTCAGAGAACTTTCCAGTTAAGGAGGCAGTCTGGGGAGGCTTTCTTTAGGGCTCCCAGCAACTGTGTCAGTGTCAAGAAGGGACCATGGTTGGCAGGCAGGTGGATGAATGACAGAAATACTGGTGATATATCCACTGTAATGTTCGTTCTCCTAGCCTAGGGAAAGTAACTTTCACAGGAGCAGAAGAAAGATGGTGTGACCAATTGTGTTTTACCAGGAATGAGTAATACCTTCTACAGCCAGTTATATTCATTAGTAAGGCTTTAAAGTTTTAGGGAGGATCTTAATATTTTAAGTTATTTCTCAGAGGTGGGCAACTGTGAAAAATTCAGAATCGTCAAATGTGCTCCAGACTTGAAGATAAGCAGTGTTTTAAAAAATCCTTCCTTGAAGAAATAAGCAGTATTAATGTTATTTTTTCCCCCCAATTCAAGGTTTCTTAGTGAGACAAACAGTAATAAATATTTGTCGAAGAAAAAGGCTGGAAAGTGATTCGTACAATCCCCCTCATGTCCGTCGAAAACAGAAAATAGCTGACGTTGTCAATAAATACAGGAACAAACAGCTGGAGCCAGAGTTTTATACTTCTCTTTTCCAGGAGGTTGGACTGAACAACTGCAATCCTTAGACAATATCTACCCTGAACAGTTAGATCAGAACTTGGTGTCTACAGTAATGAGAAAAACTTGGATCTTGGATCTCCTGTATAAATTTACCACAACCTGAGCATGACTTCTGCTTCTGTTGCAAGGGAGCAACGAGGACACACTATAGCCTTCTGCCCTTTGAGTACAGCTTCACACCATCACTGCTGCAGAAACAAGTTTTTGCCACCATTTATTTTTTAGTAAAAAAAAAAAGATGATCAAAAGACTGTGTAGTAGAGAGAGAGGGTTAACTACACATCTCATAGTTTTCAATGTTCCCATAAAATATCTGATTCTGACCAGAGAATTAATACATGAAGTTTTGTACTTGGTATCTGTAGGAGGCTCAGGAGCAAATTCTTTCCCATCTGTTGAAGCTGAGATACATTGTTTGTGTGACTGTCAGTCTAGCTTTCTTTTCTATTTGTAAACAAGCCTGGTATTATTTTGTTTAGTCTTAAGTTATTGATTTCCATTTAATTCTTTCTTCTTTCTGTCTCCGCACGCAAGATATATGTGCAGTGAGTCTGTTGCTCAAAGTTGGTTTATCTTTGAAGGTGCTTTCACACCCTACCTGCTGCTAGTCTGCTAAGAGTAAATGCCCTGAGCTATTGGCAGGAGAGCTGATTGGGCCAGGGTTCTTCCTGGGTCACTTGTCAGCTTTGGGACATAGATGCCCGGTGGGCCGGTGATGTCCCATCTATCCACCCATTTTAGAGAGAGAAGTAGAGCTTGTAACATGAAGTTGGTGCAGTGGAATATGTCCCATCTGTCTGTGTAGTGATGGCAGTCTAGCTGCAAACAGATCTACTAAGGTATTTCAAGTGCAAACATTCTTTGAACAAGTAAACAGAAACTCCCTTACTGATCCCATATTTGACCCATTTGTTGTAAATAAAGAGGTGGACTTCTTTAAAAATCTAAACTGAATATATGATTTGGCAGACCATGTTTAATGTTAGTGGAAAGGAAGAACTATGCAAGCAGATGCCAGGGCATGAAGTTTGTACTTGAAATTATCTGCTGAGTCTATGCCCTGTTGATGAAACTGTTCTATCGCTAATTTGTTCCATCACTAGTTGGCAATATAACAGTCTAAAGTAGACATTGAAAGAGATTTACAGTTTCTTGGTCAAAACAGCTGGAAATGTTACTGCCCCCCCCAGCACTTAAGTAATATATGAAGTAATATTCCTTCACATTTCAATGGTCTCTATTTCATTGGCTGCTGTGTTTTGTATCACAGAGCATTACAAGCAGCAGAATAGAAAGAGATGCAAAGCTGAAATTTTTGAAGATGACAGTCATGTTAACATCTAGTTCTGTTTTTTAATAAAAGATCAGATGACTGAGTTTTCTCTTAGTGTTATTTAGAGCATAGAGCAGAATGTCATTTTATTTTAACATAACTTTTACCAAGCACTGATAAAATCAAGCTATGTGTTTTATATGTGGAGATCATGTCTTTCAAAAAAGAGAATTGAGGGAGGCCTGCTTCATGGAAGACCTTGGGATGGAGTAGAGGATTCAAAAGAGAACTATAAACCTAATCTTAATCTGCTACTGAAACAAAGCTGATAAATGGTGGAAGATAATTAACTTTTAATATTGGATATGCCATCACAGAATTGATACATATACAGATGACTCAGAGTATTTTTGCGTTAATTTTGTAATGTTTTCTAATGCAGGATAGGCAGCCTGTCTTTCCTTGATGGGCAAATGGCCAGTAGTCTTAACGTGGCAAGAATCCCTCTCCTAGTTGGGCTTTCTAAACATCTAAAATTAATAAATGTGGAACTGTAAGTTTCTGTGCCCAAAAAAGGCTTATATAATATAGAATGTAAATGTCATCTCTATTGCTCTTTATGACAATATTTAAAGTCTTTTGAAAAAAATTGACTGCCACTTGTCTGTGCCTTCTGTTAAAAAATCCATTGTTTCCAGTTTGCATAGTATGGCACTGTAAAAGACTTCAGTTTTTGTGTTAACTGTAAAGTGCCCATGCACACACAGAGGTTTTTGCTTAGTTGGACCCATATCTTTCTACATGTTGATGTGTGGGTGGTATTTGAGGGATGGAAGCAAACTAATATCCATTTGCAAAAAATGAAATAGTAAGTTGTTTTTTTGAATTGTTAAGATCATAAAGAAAACATTTTGAAACAGGTCTATACTAGTGTTCATTAAATGTACTGGAATGATTGGGTTGTTAAGCCATGCCCAGTGTGAAACAATTTGTGAAGAAGAGGAAATTTAGGAACCACATAGATTTCCAGTGAGCATCTGTGCTACAGACTAATCTTTGCAGCAATAATTGCTTTGTTGAGTCTCATTACACACCTTTTTTTCTGATACTTTTTGTTCATAGAAGTTGCCACAATAGCATAAAAACGTTCTAAATGCCTCAGGTTTCTAAAAGAAAAGCATGAACTATAGTGGTTGGCACTGATCTAGCATGTTTGTGACTGTCAGCCTGAGATGGAGGTCCAAATGTCACTGTTTTGAAAATAAGAGGCTTTTATAAAAGTACTCTAAAATATGACATATTTGGTTGTTGTGCTTAATCAGTGCAGAAGAATGTTGTACCCTGAAGATCCAGGGTATACTGACACATGTATAGCAGCTTCTAATTGATACAGGACATTTGCAGTATTAACATAGTGCATGAGCACTAAACTTTACCAGTGCACTCTCCTAGGGACCATGCAGATCTGTAAGATGACTTGTCACATTTAGTCCCAGGATGAAATGGCATGACCAGTGCATGTGTACCACAAAAACTGTGTAATAAACATGGTTGAGCCATTGGATATTTGCATACAAAAATAAATTGCCAACATAGCTGTAATGGTTGAAACCACATATATACACTAGGCAAAACCATTGGTTTGTATAATGATTAATGATCTGCCAGACCAGCTTTTTAAGTTAAACAGGTTGGAAGGAAAGTTCTTAAATCTATAACAGCCTTTGAACTGGATTACAGCCAAGCCAAATTCATTATTCAGGACTTGAAATAAATTGTCTTTAGGGATATCTTTTCAGATTTAAAGATCTGCTCTTCAGTAAGAAAAACTTGTTTGTTAAACTCTGCTATGAGACCTCTAGAATTACTTGTGTAGATTTCTTTTCCTCCAGGTGTTCCTTTCCATTATGCACATCTGTATCCCCAGGACTTGACTGGACTTTATACTTTGCTTGAAGCAGCCTTAGTCTGTAATTTCAAAAAGTTCTCAATCAGGCGTGATGTTCTAAATCCACTTGCACATGGGTAAGTTATCCTGATTTCAAGTATGTACTTACCAGCACACAAGTGGACTCAGAATTGAACCTAAATTTGCATGTATTACTACTTTTGACTCTGCTCATAAAAATGCTAAAGGAGGGAAGTAGAGCAGTGATCTCTTCAAACAGCACTGAGCAATTAATGGAAATGTGTAAGGGCTCGCTTTCACTGTGTTCTCCCAGATGTTGTATATGATGTGATTTTTCTGTACAGATGCTGGTTGTCTGTTTTGTACGTATGTAAAAAAGAAGGCTTCCAAATGCACTGATAACTTTGTGTCACTTGTGCAGAGCTGTTGACTGACTTGACTGCAATAAAGTGTTTTGTCTAGACCTCTCTAAGCACAGTTGCATTTGAAAAATTGATTCTTACTAGATTAAATGGGATTCATAAGACATAAAGCAGCCTTTCTCAGCCTGGTATCTTCCAAATGTGTTGCACTGTTAAGTCCCCACATCTCGAGACATTATGGCCACTGGCAATGCAGTCTAGGGATGATGAAGGTCATAGAGGACACCATGTTGGAGAAGGCTGGCGTAGAGGAAGCATCAGGGTAATCTTTACATTTCCAACTCTTGTTTTGAATAACATGCTGCAGGATAATTAGAAGAATCAAGTTTGTAGAACAGACTTGTTTCCTACCAGTTACATTGATTGTTCCTCTGACTATTTTGTTTGGCTATTTTAATTACTATGTATTGTTTGTTGTAACTTTAGTCTCTTGAAGAGATACAATAGGGCTACAAATATTTACCTAGTCTCTTTCTGTAATAAAATTGTTATGCTTGCAGTGCTCTTAAAAGAGTATTATGCTGATAATAAACTGAGGAAGAGAAATGCCATCTTTTCAGCACTATGATAAAACATGTGTCCATTTTAGTATCTTTATAGTAAAAGAGTTTCCATTTAAGAAATATAAAGCACCTTTCTTGAGCAAATCCTTCAAGGATGTTTTAAATGTAAACCAAATGGGAAGGGAGTTGAAGGCAATTGTGAGGAAAAGTAGCTATTTTATATGCAGAGAAGCAACTGTAAGGAACAAAGCTTACTTCCAGTCCTCAATTTAAGCCCTATTTACTTCAGAAGGAACTGATAGGAATGCCTTAAGGATTGGGCTCCCTATTATCCATAGTCACTTCCTGGCAGGGAGGTATACAGCTGTCATGCAGGGTTCAGAATGTTTAGCTAAAAAGGATTACAGGACTACAATTCAACATGAACAGGGAACAAAAATATAACTTGCTCAGTAGTGGTTACACAGTTCTAAGGAAGTCTCTTTGAAGGACCACTGGGTTCTTGCAGGTGTGCTTAGAAGGAGATGGCTATATACCATGTGCTTAAAATCATGTACAATTGTGTATAAAATTCTGTATGTTGCCAAGACATGATCTTTTGTTCTTATTGTATTTTCTGTAAATATTCCTAGCAGTAAGTTGTAAAGGCAGATTGTAAATATAAAGATGTGAAGCTATGTTCCTCTGTCTCTAGTACTTTATCTCTCATTTAGGGAAGGCACAAAGGCTTGTTTGTATTTATGCCAACTCTTTGTCCAGAAGAAACACATCAGATACCGAATGTAACACAATTAGTCAAATAAATTTTAAAGATATTCTTATGTATTAAGTTGGTGGTCTTCCATTTATGAGCTCACATAGGTGTATTTCAGTTAAAAAAGGAGATGTGTTCCTAGGAGGAAGAAATTGCATGGAAAGGAAAAAGAAGAGCAATTCAAACATGTTTCAGCAGACTTTTTATTCAAAACTAATACTATATCCACGTGAAATGGAACAACCAGGTCAGGCAAGCCTTGCATAAGTAAACAAAAACTATTTGAATATTCTAGAAACCTGAAAGTTTCTTCCAAACATCTATCCAAGGGATGTTTTTTTTCCCCCCAACAGCCTCCACTTTTCTTATGATTTCCGTTTTGGTGGCAAAATGTATAGATCTGTGCTTTTTCAACATGCCAGGATAGTTGGTGAGGTAGTCTAATCTGTTCCTTTCCTTTGTTTTGCTCTTCATACAAGCTCAATAAGGGATTCTGAAGGCAGCAGTTTGCCTTGCCAGTTATACCTAAGCACCAACATTGAAAGTCTGTCCTTCTGCTCTCATTCACTATTCTTCCAAAGCCAATGCTGCCAAAAAAACCCCCCAAATTAAAACACCCTCCAGCCTGGACAGAAGACAAGAAAGGGAGAGCGAGGCTGGGCTCCCATAAGAAGACATTGTAAAAAGGAGCTTCTTTATGAGAGGCTTTGTTAACTGAGGTTGACTGTGTTCTTTTAAATTTTTTAATTGAATTATAAAAAGAATGACAAAAGACAACAAAATAAACATACCACAATAACACGACATGAAATAATACAAAAGAACACAGACTGTAAAACTACATAATATCAAAAAAGAAAACAAAACTACAAATACCAAATTTAACTACAAGACAACTACAAAACTACATGTAACTAAAAATTGGTTCCTGCCCCTGCTGCAAACAGTTAATAGTAATCTAACAATAACAACTAATCACAGGATCATAGACTAGACTTAAAGTAAATGATTGTTGCCTATTACTTATCTTCATAATGAATCTAAACTGAGTTAATAATAACTGTAAGTACGCTATTAATAATCTAACTTTATTAAAAATCATATTTAAAAACTTAACAATTGCTTAACAGTTAATCATTAGTAACTTATTCTATTCTATATTAAAAAAGAGTAATTCTTAAAATCTGCATGGTCAGTTTTTTTTAAAAGCAATAAAGAAAGTAAATCTATTTTCCAATTCTTCTTCTTGCAATAGTAAAAATATGTACAGTGTTCAGTTCTGCGTGCCTCATTTTAAAGATAAAGACAAGTTGGAGCGAGTTCAGAGAAGAGCAAAGATGATAAGAGGTATGGAGAACAAAACGTGAAGAGAGGTAGGAGGAGCTTGGCGTGTTCAGCTTGGTGAAGAGAAGACTGAGGGGGAACCTGATAACACTCTTTAAATACTTCAAGGGCTGGCACAAAGAGGAGAGTGCTGCTTCACAGGTTAGAACTTCATCTAATGGTTTGAAATCACAGGAGGGCAGACTTTGATTGAATGTTAAAAGGAACCTTTTGACAGGGAGAATGGTTTGGCAATGGAACCAAATGCCCAAAGAGGTGGTAGGGCCTCTTCTGGATGTCCTCAAAAAGGCTGGACAGTTACCTGATGGGGATGTTCTAGCTGGAGATCCTGCACTGAGCAAGGGGTTGGACCTGATGGCCCATGGGACCCCTTCGAGCCCTATGATTTTATGGAAATTGCAGTCCAACAGCATCTAGGGGGTCACATTATTCTCACCAATTTTGTATTGGCCCAGATGAAGAACTACTGATTTGCCTAAAGCTTTTTCATGAGCTCATCATAGGCAAGATGGCAAGTAGGGACTTTTTAGTAATTTGCTTGCCTTTTCCTTTGCTGCGGGAAGCTGCCTTATGCTGAGTTGGACTTTTGGTCTACGTTATCAAAATACAATCTATAGTGTACGATACTGGTGGGATTCATGCCACTGTCCAGAAGTTGCTGCTCTGCATACTGGATATGCCATCTAGGCCTGGTGGGAATTGCAGTAGAACAGAGGAGGGCTGCATGATTCCCTTTTTTATGGCCTACAGTAACTAGCAGCTGCTCTCTGGTTTCAGACAAGTGTTTCTCATACCTGCCTAGAGATACCAGGGACTTTCTGCATTAAAATCTTACCAAGAAACTCAGCGTTGCTATCTTTAAGCATCATGCTACTACTTGAACTCCAGATCTCTTTTTAATCCATAGGAGCTATCAGACATGACAACTTACAGTTTACATCTAAGAACATCAGGCAGGCAGGACTCTTGTTAGTATGCATGACAGTAAGAGATACAGAGATAAACACAAATAACGTCCTCCTGCCCAGTCCCAAATCTTTCTAATCCATTCAAATTCCATCCATGTTGAATTGGCAAACCCAGCATCCTCTTGAGAGAGAACTTTGTGCCTGAAACATTGCCAAGAAATGCCAAGTTAGAAACTGGCATGAAGGGTCCTGATATGAAGGTTCATTATCAGCGACATTTTCCAGAAGCAACATCTCCCATTGTAAGAGAGGTTCCTTCTTCCTCAGCTCTACCTTCATTTTCGCCAAATCCTATCTAAATAAGGAAGCTATGCTATCCACAGTGTTTATATTCAAACTCTCTCTCTAGGCTCATAGTGGACCACCATCCAGATAATATTGGATTGTGATTCCCAACAGCCTTAGCCAACATAGCTAATGGCAAAAAAAATAGTGGATGTTGCAATCCAATTTACGGAGGACTGCATGGTTCCTACTTCTCCTTTACAGTTAACCAAGCACTGCCAGTCATCTGGCAATTGACTGCTAATTTCATAAATGGTCATAACCTTCTGTAATAACCTCACATATCAAATTTTTTATTGTCTCCAATTAAAGCTACACATACTTGATTCTAAGCTGTAGTCTACTGTTTGACTGCTAATTCTCCCTAGTTTAAGTTAAATGTTTCCTAATCCTTAAAGCAAGGCTGAGCAACCGCTGCCTCATTTGAGCAGATGTGGCTGGATAGGGGTTCCTCATCCATCTGCAAGCTGCTTGGAACAGATCTGTAGCTGTCATGAAGTCTTGAACCTTTGCTGACCAGACTGACTCAGCATGGATGGTGAAGTCCTCCAGCGGAAGTCAATGACTCCAACACCACCACCTTAGCTAACTTAGGAAGGGAGACTGTCGAGAAGCAGGGTAAGTAGTACACCAACAATATCCATATCGTGTCCCAGCAACCACTTTCAAATAAATATACTCAGTGGACTGCAGCAATCAGGTCCAGGGGACAGAATTATAGTGTTGTCATCCTTCAAGACGTTTCTGATTTTTGGTAGTCTTACCTTTCATGGGGTTTTCTGGGACTGAGAGAGTGTGACACACCCAAGGTCACCCTGTGGGCTTCCATGGCCAAGCAGGGAATCGAAGCCTGATCTCCAGGGTCATAGTCCAACATTCAAACCACTACACCATTCTGTCTTACAACAGACCACTGAAAATCCACTATCCTTGGGAAAAGGTTTATGTCCCTTATGAGAATACGATTCACATCATCTCAGTCAGATCACTGTTGCAGACAACTAGATTCAGCAATAACAGGATCTACTGGCAACCAGTAGAAAAGCTTCAAGGAGGAGATAAGATTTAGGCTTTAATACGATGTCTCATTCCTTAACCTGCTTCTGATGCTTCTAGATTCTGGTTCTAGATTCAGCAATAACAGTATCTACCACAACCAGTAGAAAAGCTTCAAGGAGGAGATGAGATTTAGGCTTTAATACAATGTCTCATTCCTTAACCTGCTTCTGCTGCGTCTGTATCAGATTGCTGCTGCTTTTGGCTGTACTTGCCTTTCCTTCTAGTATCTTTTGTGTTACTGTGCAGATACAACAATGCTAAATTGTAACTGGAGGCCAATTAAATGCAGGAATAACAAGAGCACACTGAGGAGAGTACGATGCAGAGGAGGTTAAGTCCATGAGCGAATGGAGAATGGCTCTACCACAGCGGTTGTTAAGTTGGGGTCTGTGGAACCTTCATAGGGGGTTCACAGGGCCCTGCTGCTGGACATCAACAGCGGTGGCAGCAACAGGGATGTAGCAACAAGCGTGTGTGCCAATATTGAAATTACTCCCTCGTTTGCAAATAAGGGAGCTGTTTGGGCATGTACATATGCCTGCTGCTGTGTCCCTTTAATACGGGATGTGGTAACAGGGTGTGTGGGCATTGAGGGACATGAATCATAGAATCATAGAAATGTAGAGTTGGAAGAGACCACACGGGCCATCCAGTCCAACCCCCTGCCATGCAGGAACACTCTCAAAGCACTCCCGACAGATGGCCATCCAGCCTCTGCTTAAAAACCTCCAAAGAAGGAGACTCCACCACACTCCGAGGCAGCATATTCCACTGCCGGACAGCCCTGACTGTCAGGAAGTTCTTCCTGAGGTTCAGGTGGAATCTCCTTTCCTGCAGCTTGAATCCATTGCTCCTTGTCCTGGTCTCTGGAGCGGCAGAAAACAAGCCCTCTCCCTCCTCTACATGGCATCCCTTCAAATATTTAAACATGGCTATCATGTCCCCTCTTAACCTTCTCTTCTGCAGACTAAACATACCCAGCTCTCTAAGTCTATCCTCATAGGGCTTGGCTTCCAGGCAGGTGGCAGGCATGGTGGCAGGCATGTGCACAGGCCAGAACTGTACCCTCATTTGCAAATAAGGAAGCAAGTTTGGCACTGCACTCTCCTCTGCTGCCATGTCCCTGATGAAAGGGATACAACAGGCTTGGGCATGTGCACATGCCTGCTGCTGGGTCCCTCAGCGCTCACACCCCCTTCTGTCACATCCCTCATGAAGGGACAGAGTGGCATGTGTGAGCACATACCTGAACTATGACTTTGGAGACCAGGGTTTGAATCCCACTCAGCCATTGAGATCTACTGGCTGAACTCAAGTAAATCACATTCTCCCAGCCTCAGAGAAAAGGGAAGGCAATAAATCAAAATATCAAAATACATACCAAAATATTTCAAAATGTGTGTGTGTGTGTGTCTGTGAGGAGGAGGCTGGGACATAGTGGGGAGGGCAGGCACCCAGGGTCCCAACCAGGCCAGGGAAAGGAGAGAGAAAAGAGGTGGGTTGGCCTGGTGGCCCTCTTGTGCACATTTCCTTACTTGAGCATTAGGGGAAGCTTCATGGTGTAGAGAAATCAGAGTGCAAGCTGTCCTTGGCTGTTTGGTCAGCGGCTAGTGGAGGAGGAGGAGGAGAACCAGAGGCAGTTTTTTAAAGGGCTGTGAGGCATGATTGGAGCTGTCAAGAGGGAAGTTTCCCCTGGAAAAGAAGTGCTTGAGGTGGGGGCATGGGAGGGGTTGGAGAAACTTGCAAACGATCAAATCTGTGAATGTTGAACCTGTGAATGTGTAATTTGTTTCCCTGCCTGCATGCTTCATGACAGCTAGAGAGAGACCTGTATAAGATGAAAGAGTATGACTTATATTGGGGATAGGGGAGGAAGGTTTTTTACTGTTACGTGGAGCAATATCCTGCAGATCTTCTGGGGATCAGTGTGGCCATCAGATGCCCAGAATTTTGGCCGCCATCAAGCTAAATTGTGGGTGTAAGTTGTCTTTGCTTTTACCAATCATCTCCACTTACAGATCAACTGTATGTAATAATAAACTGTAACATTGTTAACACAGTTTGGTAACCAGTCAAACCAGAGTGGGTTAGGCCCACAAATCTGTTGTAGTCTTTAAGGTAATAGGAGGACTTTGTGTTTTTTGATTCAACAAATGTGCAAGCATCTGTAGATTTGTTGTGCTTGAAATTGACCACCTAAGAAAGTCCCTAGATAGCAAGCTATGCTTCCTTGCCCAGAAATATCTTTCGCTCCATTATGCCATGCTTGCTGAGCTTTTGTCATGCTTAACAATTTGGCCAACTAACTTTTTTTAGCGATAAACTGTATAAATGTGCCAATTTTTTTTCTTTTTTCTTTTGGTCAAATATCTTCTCCTCAGACAGAATGCAGTGCCTTGAAAAGCCTTTGGCCTCTTCCCAGCAGTCTTACCAGTGAACAAGGGATTGTGCTGGTGAACAAATTCAGGATCAACTGAAGATTTCACAGCTGCCACACAACACCAAAAACCCACAATGGAACAACTTGCATTTTTGAACAGGGTATTTGGTACAGATTCAAGCAAACAAGCGCTGTGATTCAGGTGCTCATAACCATTCCCTCACCACCACACACACCCTGGAAACTGTAACTCTTGTCTTGAGGACATGCTTGGAATCCAAATGCAAAACTGCTGTATCTTGTTACTAAGATTAACGTCACTTTATGCATCAGTAGCACAAGTGAAGGTGACACCAGGGGTAGGCTACGTGGGAAAACATCTTGCCATTTGAGCTAGTAAGGCAAACTACAAGAGAAATAGTATGCCGCAAAGATGTATTCTTAATGGCTTTGTCTCTGCAGAGAACTCCAAAACAGTAAGCCTATACACAGTTATCTTTTCAAGTGATATGTAATATTCTCAGTTCTAACACCTAGTAGAATTTAATTGCATCTGTTTGGAGTGAATCACAACTGTTTTTGGAAACACAGATGTAAAAGTGGAGAAAAAGTGTAAAACAAACAAGTAGCAGAGAATCATGGATCGACAGCCAAATGTCAACAGAACCATACAGATTTTTACAGAGTGAGGCACAAGCCAGGCTGTGTCCATCCATCTACAGAAGAAAGGAATTGAAAGCCTGGCTCCAAAGAGAGCATTACACACAGCAAAGCATTTCTGGTGAAGCAAATATCATCATCCCTCTTTACACCAAGCAACAAATGCTTGGTTGGAAGACAGGTAGGGACAGGGAGAGGGGAAATTGTTTATCTATTTTGAATTGGGAATGTTTGTAAAAAATGAAACTGATGTATACTTGGATATATTTTAATAATAAAAAATTTAAAAATCCATATAATTATATGGATATTATGTGGATTATATATGGATCCATATATACAGTCACAGATCCATAACTACTCCATATTCACAACTGTGAATGTTACATATTTACAACTGTGACACTATCACCAGAATTGTAAATATCCTACAGTGAAAAAGTACAAAGATTTTGGAAAGAAATCAAAAAGGAAATTAATAGAATTATATGGGAAAAGTCGAAAACAAATAAAGATGGCTGATTACTAATGTTAAGAATGTTGGGGTACCAAAAGAGGAGGAATATTTAATTAAACAATTATTAATAGCAGCATAGCAGCAGTGATTGCCTATGAGTGGAAGGATGAAGATAAATGGGATCTTAACAGATGGAAATACTATATAGCAGACTATATGCTGTTTGATTTTATATTGGAGAAGAGGAGGTTATATCCAGGTCAGCTGAGAGAAGAGAACTGGTCCAGGAGGTGGGAGAAACTGAGTTTGTAAAGGAGAGAGAGGGTTATGAGGATGTGGATGATAGAGTTAAAAACCACATAAAGGGAAAAAGAAATTGTGAAAAATTGTTCCAGAGATGGGTGGGGGAGGGGAGAAGAGATGAACTATAAATGTTGTGCGTAATTTGTATATATGATGAATAATTCAAACAAAAATAAACGAAAATACCCTGCACTATCCACCTTATACTTGGGGAAGCTGACCTGTCTGACGGAGGTCTGTAGTGCAGGCAGGCAGAGGGCTTCAGAATTATGTGGCTAGACTGTTCCCACGCTCAAGTTGCTGTGTGGTAAGCAGAAGCTCCTGCTCCTCACACCACAGCTTGGAGGTGGCAGGGAACTCATCCCACCACAACTTGGGAAAAGGTCATCGTTCTGAAGCATTCCACTTGCCTGTGCTGCAGATCTGTCACACGCTCCAGTTTAAGGTAAATTCTGGGGGTTGATTTCTTAGATTATGCATAAGTATGGCCATTTCTGCACTAGACTGTTATAGTGCTATTATTCCACTTTCAACATCCTATGGAATCCTGGGGTTTGCAGTTTAGGCAGGGGCCTCAAAGGTAAGGTCCTACACTTACGTAGAAAATACGGAATACAGAAATATAGGATGGGGGACACGTGGCTGGATAGCAGTATGTGTGAAAGGGATCTAGGAGTCTTAATAGACCACAAGCTGAACATGAGTCAGCAGTGTGATGCGGCAGCCAAGAAAGCCGATGCAATTCTCGGCTGCATCAATAGGAGTATGGTGTCTAGATCGAGGGAGGTACTGGTACCACTCTACTCTGCTTTGGTTAGACCTCATCTTGAATCCTGTGTCCAGTTCTGGGCACCCCAATTCAAGAAGGACATGGTCAAGCTGCAGCAGGTCCAGAGGACGGCGACCAAAATGGTGAGGGGCCTGGAAGCCAAGCCCTATGAGGATAGACTTAGAGAGCTGGGTATGTTTAGTCTGCAGAAGAGAAGGTTAAGAGGGGACATGATAGCCATGTTTAAATATTTGAAGGGATGCCATGTAGAGGAGGGAGAGGGCTTGTTTTCTGCTGCTCCAGAGACCAGGAAAAGGAGCAATGGATTCAAGCTGCAGGAAAGGAGATTCCACCTGAACCTCACGAAGAACTTCCTGACGGTCAGGGCTGTCCGGCAGTGGAATATGCTGCCTCGGAGTGTGGTGGAGTCTCCTTCCTTGGAGGTTTTTAAGCAGAGGCTGGATGGCCGTCTGTCGGGAGTGCTTTGAGGGTATTCCTGCATGGCAGGGGGTTGGACTGGATGGCCCGTGTGGTTCTTCCAACTCTACATTTCTATGATTCTATGATTCTATGTTGAAAGTAGAATAATAGCACTATAACAGTCTAGTGCGGAAATGCCTTAGGTCTACATAGTTATGAACGTGAAGAGGTTTTGAGCTGGCAATAAGATAAATTAACTGTAGGCACATGAAATATACATCACAATCTTATACTAAGACCCAGAACCTGGAAAAAGAATTTTTTTGGACTCTGTCTTCCCAGATTGCCCAGGCAGTATGGGAAATGGCTCCAAGGAACCAGCAATATGTAAACCTCCACACTATCTGCACTAATCGGTAATGATTCAGCATGATTTGAAGCAGGAAATATTCCTAGCCCTACTTGGAGATACCTGGGACTGAAGCTTTTCCATATGGTGCAAGTGCATTATGACTGAACTATACCTCCCCCAAAATACAGATTTTAATGAACTTTTGCTTTCCCTCATAGTTAATCTCATTCTATGCTTCAGCTGATGAATGTTCTATCAGAAAATCTGAAACATTAGAACTGCCTGGTGATATACTTCTACTAAGATTTCCTTCCAGGCTAATATCTGGGCTTCAGAAATTAGCAAGAACGCCTAGAGTGTTACCATCTGGTTCTTCTGAATAATATTTAATATAAGTTTAGACACAGACAACATGCTGGTGATATAATTGGGAGATTTAATTGAGCAAGGCTTATACTAATTTACTTAATAACATTTTGATGTTCGTTGGGCTGAAGCAAGATCTGAATATTATCCTCAGTTGAAGGAATCTGGGTGGCTATGACTTTAAGGGCTCTAAGGAAATAAGTACTATGATCAAAATTGTGACTGATTCAGTTGTGCAAGGTGTGCACTGTTTAATCCTGCACCAGGACAAGACATTTTAGTTCCTTCAGTCACATTTAGTAGCAAAATTCACACACAGCTAACCTACCTTCTAACATTTCACAGACACTCCATGAGAATTTTTAAGACATGTGGCTGAGTGAGGGTGTGATCAAAAAGTTGTGGTTGGTGAGGATAACACATGAAACTATAGTATTTTAAGCAGAGAAACCTCTGATTTATATTCTGAATTTGGAGGAGGAATAGAAAAATACCCTAACCCAATAAACACAACCATAGTCAATATCCTATATGGCACAACAAAGCACAATAATTCCATATGAGGAACTATCTACATCTGTCCACTCAATACTCACCTTTTAACCACTGCAGTTCCCCATGGGTATTTTGTGGCTGGTGGAGATTGAGTGGGGGGCTGAAGAAACCACTAATAGGATGCCAGAAATGGCTGCAATCCAACATCCCTCAGCATAGGGGATGCACTTGCAGAGAAAGGCTACACCAACTCTAAATGTGATATGGCCTTACTTCTTCCAGGTTGGTATGGCAGTTCCTAATCTGATAAGATGCCCTGTCTTTGCCACCCAGCTCTGCCTCCCGCCTTACAACACCACCTTTGTGTAGAAGGTTGAGGGCTTTCAATGTTTGTTTAGAACCACTTAATAATTTTATGGTAGTGTGTTTTCTCTGTTGCTTTATATACTGTGTTCAACTCAGCCGAGTCTATATTCATAAAAATAAACTATAACATTTATTTAGATAACAATCAGAATAAAATATTAAAATTCATATGCAGGTCAAAGTTATAACATTTCTTCAGTGCACTTTTTAGACAGTTCACTTATATCTTTAGACTCTCCTATAAAACATAAGTATCATATAACAGCCCTTTGGCTACACTCCCACTAAGGGCTAAACCCCCAATCTAGGTCATACTTTCTGACCAGATTCTACTAAGGTTCAGTTACTCTTCTGCCCTTCACGAGTCTTCCACTGAGAATTAAACCTCCCAACACAGTGACACTCCCCAGCTGACTGAAGGCCTCTATTCTCTAGCTCCCTGCTAGATTCTCACTGAAGAAATGAATATCCACAGGTACTGGCTTTCTATAACTTTTTCTTTCAGCCACCAGCCTCTCCCACACACTACTGGGCTAGATTTCTCTCCTGAGGAGCTATTCTAGTTGCCTGGCAACCTGCTTCCAGGCATTGGCACTTCAGATAGCCACATCTCCAGAAGTAACTCCTATATAATACAGCAACATTGAATGGTACATGTCAATGACTGAGCCAGTCCATATGCGTAACATCGCTGTACGGACAATTGTGCTTCTGCTGCTGTCGGCAGAATACATCTGTTGCATAATGGCAAATATTTCACCTCACATGCATAGCACAACTTACATATGTATGTCGTTAACAGGATTCCGGCTTGTCTGTGTGTGTGTGTGTGTGTGTGTGTCCTTCCACACACATGCACACATCTACAGCATTGATTAATTAATGTACACTCAATCGGACTCTGTTCAGAATGCTCACATTCTCTTAGACTCCCAAACTCTGCATGAGCTCCACATTCGTACCCATTTTGTCTGCTCAACACACATTAAATATCAGATTCATATACTTCCCAGTTTCCCCATAAAGCTCATGTGGTCAGCTTGTCATGTTACTCTAGCCTACACCACTGAATTGTTAGGAAAAAAGCAGGGATGGGAATGTGGCAAATCACACACAACACCTTCAGCTCCAGAAGATAAATGGAACAGAATTAGTTAAAATACTTATAGTTGGAAAACAACATGACTGTCATAAAGAATTTGATGCATTTCAATGATCTTCTTAGATATCATATAGTTTGCATATCATATAGTCTACATTTTGTAGACATTTACTTGCAAGTAAATTCCACTGAATTCAATGGAGTTTTCTTCTGAGTAGATATATATATGATTGCACTGTTAATGTAAATTGACTATTGCACTGTAAAGACAGGTTCTAATATCCTCCCTTTTATCTCTCTCAGTGTATTCCTCTCACAAAGATATAGTCCTTTTGCTCTCTCACACAAATATATACAAAAGCACATAAACACCCATCCTTCATTTTCTTCAGACACACTGGTTGGAATTAAAACTGTCTTCTGCCACTCTGTCCTGTGCCTCTTTTCCTTAGCTACTGCCAAACAAGCAACAAAAAAGGAAGAGACCCCCCCCCCCATCCATTTCTGATTGGCTGTTAGGACATCCCTAGAGACACTACCCCCCCACCCTCACCCATTATTTGATCGATGGGTCATCCTGCCAAACAGGAAAACATCTACTCCTTTTAATGCTGGTAATGGGAAGAACTCACAATGGAGTTCTGAATCCAAGATTCTGCCAGGGCCTGCATTATACCAAGAACCTGTGGGTTCCCTGGGAATCTAAAATTTTAGGACACCTGAGGGATATGAACTAGACCTCCAATGTAGGCATTCTGAGATACCGTCACCTGAACAGTTGTAAATGATTTCCTCAAATTCCAGTCACTTGAGGTATACAGTTTGTAAAGCAAAACAAAACAAAATACTAGGAATAAAAAAAAAGTCCCAACTAATCTATTACTTTTTATTTCAGCCAACAAGACATATTGGGATAAATAATGTCCCACACCATTTTTTTTCCAGTAAACTACGATGTCTAGAAGCAGCAATAACATGCTCTAGTTGTGAGTAGGTTGGGTCCTGTTCAAGGGACATTGTAATTCTCATTGGGGTCAGGAAATAAAAGAAGTGCATATTTAATTCTAACCACAATCCTAAACATAGCTCCTAACCTTCAGCACATTGGAAGTCTCATGAGGTCAGAAAATACCACACAATACACTCAATGTAATTTTTGTGTATGAGAGTTAATGAATGTTGTCAGAGAAGACAGCATGAGTTATGGCCCAAAAGGCTACAATGTCCTTCACCGTAGTTCTATGCATAGCTATGACTTCAATGACACTCAAACACAGAGTGTTTACCTACGCACTAAATGATGTGGTAGAGCAGGTTGTACTGCTTCTTACTTATGAAGATTTATTTTGTGTAAGTTGATTTTCAGATACTTCCACCTTCACGTTAAGAAAAAAATATAACAAGCTAAACCTACAAGGCTAAATTAAGGATAAAATTCTGATTCAAGCTGTACTTGAGTACTAGTTTACACTTGGAAAGAGATTTCGTTTAGATGAGGAGCATTCAAAAATACAGTCCCCAACTGCAATTGGAAATGATCTGATTCATTATCTTTCTTTTTTCCTTGCAAATTTTCTACCTGCTGCATCTTTAGACCAGACTTAAATCCTTTTTGAAATAATTATTTCAGCTGGGCTGGAGGGGTCCTAATAAATTTTCCTTTCTTTTGTGAGTCAGTTTTTTCTTCACTAAATGTAAAATCTATGCTGAGAAATATAATAGACTTCTACTAGGATTCCACACAGAATCTTACCTTCAACTATGTTTCACAAGAGCCCAGGAGCCCCTTCACACAGCACAGTTATAGTGCTATGATATTATTCTACAGTAACTGCAATAATTCCATTCTAAAGAATCCTGGGATTTACAATTTAAGGAAGAACATGAAAATTCTCAGCCAAATGGCTCTAGTGCTTCACCAAACTATAATCCCCAATAGAATGTCGACACAGAAGTGAAAATGGTATCATACTCCTATAACTGTATCATGTGAAATGTCCCCAAGTAATAGGAGTCACTATGAGCACGTAATTATGCCCTCAGCTCTTTGGATCTTTGCTTGGTATAGAAACAAAGGCGTTTTTTTTTTAAAGGCATACATTTTAGCCAATTAAATGTGTAAACAGTGTATACATGACTGAAAATGTGTTTAAAATGCACTCATTTGGGGGGAAAACAGATAATTGTACACTAAATTTATAGTTTTCAAGGGGATATCTTGCAGCATGATGTGGAACTGGAACTGGATTTTTAGAACTGCAATGAAAGTGCAATTGACAAAATTTTAACTCCCTAGTCTTGGTTAGATGTTTTGTCATTTCATGTGGGTATCACGTGAAGGAGGCTCTAGTGTAACTAATTTGTTTCTAATGTACTAATTTGTAATTGTTGTATGTCCAATAGATATAAAGTCTCAAAAATCACAGCTCAGTCCTTTAAAAAAAATTAACACTTTACTGAAGGTTAAATTTATTCTTGAAGATTTTGTCTCATTTGCATATTTTTGGTATGACTGAAGTGGTGCTGGCTAGTCTAATACTAGTACTACCTTGTAGCAGCTTTGAATCCTTACCAAGAAAAAAGTGGGATGATGATGACGATGATGATGATAATTCTAGTAGTAATAAATCAGGTTGAAGGCTGAAAGTAGTATGAGTGATGCATCCTGTGTTTGGATTTTTAATAGAATTCTCAGTCTATTATGATTTTCAGATATACCTTTGATACGGAATTTTATTGGAAATAAAGTTTAAAATAACAGATAATCAAGCAGAGGAACACCACAAAGATAATCATTTATTTATTTATATGATATATATCCTACTTTAATCCCAGTATGGGACCCATTGAGGGGAACCCTCCAGTTAGGGGAAATTCACTGATTACAGCCCTTAGTAACATGTCAGCATAAGGTTGCAGGTGCAATGGCCATCAGGGAAGTAAGGCATGGAGAGATATAACACTATTTATATTATATTGTATTGTATTGTATTGTATTATAATATTATAATTTCCTGTCTTTCTTCTAGTGCAGAGCCCACTGGGTTTCTAGGCAGTTTCAGATTTAGTTTTTATTTCTTTACTACCACTGCACAGTTCTGAGGTTGTTTCATACTCCACAGTTACAGCACCATGATTCTACTTTAACTGCCAATGGAGCTTAAGTAAAATTGTGGTGCTGTAATTGCATGACATGAAAGAATCCTTGGTAAAAGAATCCTTGATCTCCCAGAGTCCCAATTCAACACTCTGACCACTACATGCCTCTGGTTCTCATGGATACCATGAGAGGATACAATTTAAAATTCTTACTTCTTATCAATCCATGTGTGCTAAAGCACTGATTTGCTACTCATTTTAAAATCAGAATGACTCTCCAGGGTGAGCCCTCCAGATGAATGTGGTGTGTACATCAAAATCCTAAGATATTCCTATGCTATACTGTTAGCTCTGTCTGTAGAAGATGTGTGGCCTGCACGGATGACTAAAAATTAGGGCTCGTCACCCTCCAATTCAGCCTTTCCCATCTTAGGCCATTTCTGCACAAGGTCAATACATTGTAGTCACCTTGAATTCTTACCCTTCCCTCTGCGTGTTGAACCATTTTAGCTTCATAGCTTTCCTCGTGGTTCTGCACATTTTCAGCTCCTAGAACAGTTCACTGCAGTTCACTGTGATGAGAAACTGCTGTATGTGAAAAACAGAAAAACTCTGATGTAAATCTCCCAAACCAGTTCTGCTTCAGTTTTTGCCTACATGCAGAAGCGTAGCATCGATTCACATCGCAGAAGTGGCCAGCTAGGGGCATTCCCAGGCTGTCCCTTCTGTCATTTCCGTCCCTATCTCTCTCCGCCCATCAAAGGACAGGCTGCCATCATTATTGTCTTCATGTGTTAAACAGACAGCAGGAAGAGAGTGGATCTGGTAATGGACTGTTAAGACGTGTTTTTATTTATGTATCCATGAACATACATACTTATGCACAAATGTAGCAATGCAGAAATGTGTTAAAAATATGTGCATTTTTTTTAAACAAACAGACTAATCAGCAATGGCGGGGTGGGGTGAGGGAGGGGAATGGGAGTGTCCAGAGACTTGCTGTTGCGGATGCAGCAACCGCTGTTCTCTGCAGTAGTACGATGTAAATGGGGAGGGGGGTGCAGACAGCACAGTTTCTGAATTTCTAAATTCAGTTTCTAATCAGAGTATAAAAACACCACTCTTGACACGCAGTGAACCGCTCCTTTCCTCTCGTGCGGAAATGGTCTTAGAATCACAGGACTATAGAAATTGAAAGTTCTACAAATCACTTAGTCCAGTTCTCTGCAAGTGCAGTAATTTACAACTAAAGCCTCCTTATGAGCTAGCCATCCAATCTTTATTTTAAAACTTCCAATGAAGGAAGACGTAGCTTTTCCCAAGATAATCCATTCCACTGCCAAACGCATCATACCATCAAGAATAAGTGAGAGATCTTTCTTGTAATCTGAGTCCACTGATTTAGGCAGAAAACAAAGCTGCTCCACTTTCTACATGGCAGCTGTTCAAATATTTGAAGGCGGCTTTCATATCACCTCTCAAATATTCACTTTTCCAGGCTAAAATATTCAACTCCTTAACCTTTTATGGTAAGGATTGGTTTCCAGACCTTTTGGGCACCACCTTCAAGACATGTTTGAGCTTTTCAACATCTTTAGTAAACTGTATTTCCACAGTTGATGCACATCTTGATGCCTCCTAGATATGTGAGACTACAACACCTGTTACCTCCTCTCAAATGGCTATTATTTTAGAAATGTTCTTTGTCTTGCAATCGCATGTTTATAATTTCTATAAATTCTAGCATTATAATATAAAGTATATTATAATTATAATTTATAATATAATAAATTAGCATAACATAGTATTTTAAACTATGTTACTATTAGCATTTTTGAGACAGTTACTGGGCAACGGGGTAGCCTTAGGTAATATTTGGCAGTAAAACCTACATGCATATAAACTTCTAGTTGCATAAATATGGAGGAAGCTCTGATTCTTCAAGTTTTGCTTACTGGATCAATCAGTGACATGGAAAAATAATCTCTTTAAAAATGCAGCAGCCTATGAGAAGGGCATGGTGCCACTCTTGTGGAAATCCTAAGGCAACCATTCCAGGAAATCATACACATCTGCTAATGGATGTTTGTGTTTCTCCAGTATGTTCTCTTCCTCTCAAGAAGAAGGGGTGTGGTGGATGAAAAAGAGCAAGGGGCTGCTACAACAAAGTCCATTTTGAGTATTAAGACCTCGTGCACGGTTGATTTTACATTATACACAATCCTATTCTAAGGGCAATGAAAAGTCTTGCTGGGTCAGTGGCCAGTGCAGTCCCTTTGTAGGTTGACAAACCTGTTGAAATGGTGCGTGGCTAGCCAGTTGCCAAGAAAATGGCTCTTTTCTCGCCGGCTGGTTCTTCCTGCAGCTTATTGCATGCCGCATCACTGCCTTCTTTTCTCCAAGAGCCGGCGGCAAAGTGGAATACACATGCTGAGCACATGGATATCAAGGGAGTCGTTTCCATGGCAGCAGAAGTCATGTGACAAGAACACATGTAAACCAAGAAAGTTGTTGCTTAGCAACCATAATCAGATAAAAGATCTCTGAACTTCTCTGCTTGTTTTTGTTTGTGTTTCTGCTACTGTCCTAAAAAAAAAAAAAAACACATTGAAAATGTTTTAATGGGAAATCCTTTTTATTCTGGAAGGGTTGTTTTTTAACACTACAAAAGAAAATACCCCAAGAATCTGATCCCAGGCACATACCAATATATTTTTTTTCCTGTAGAACTGTGTCAACACTGAAATTATTCAAAGGATTACACAATGGAGTTGAGAAGGAAACCTTTGCTGTGCATTTTGCAGCCGTCAGAGTGGCACATTCTAGCAAGGTTTCAATGCTGGGCTCATCTTTTAAAGCCTTCATTAGTATTTCGTAGAGGTATTTTCAAACATACAACATGTATAGTGAGTTATAGAAATGGAATAAGCTATTAGCTTAAGATGTTAAAGATGGAGAGAGAACAGAGCTTAGAAATGTTTGTGTTAAAATTAATTCATTATGGATAAGTCAGAAATGTGTTTGTAGCCATTAATGTTTTAAGTGAAAATTACAAAATCAATTCACGGTATGACACTGCCAACGATGAAAGCAACTCATACCATTAACATCAATTATTTTTAAAATATTTGTTAGACTGTTTAATGAATTAAGGAATAACAGATTAAAGAAATCACTAACAGTAAAAGAGGATGTTCTAAATGATTTTGACATCATTTTAAAATATATGTTCCAGATTAATAACTCTTGAAGAGATTTTCATATTTAACTGGATCTGTTTTTCAGAAATTCAGTCATTAGACATCAACATAGGTTGGTACTGCTAATATTACTCAGTTCTGTGTGTCTGAAAGAGAAAGCTGAAGCTTACTTCAACAGTGGCACTGGAATAATATCTTTTGTTGTATTTGACCGTAACAGTCTAGTTTAGAGGGTGGAAGACAAGACTGCGCAGGACTAAGAAAAAAATGCCTCAAGGGCTCAGGAGAAAGCGCCAGAGTGCCTCTGCCACTGTCCTCCATAATCTGCCACCTGACGCGGGAATCTTCCTAATAGCAGGGCCGGCCCTAACAGGACAAACAGAGAGCTCGGGCGCTGGCTCTGGCTTTCTGCTCTGACATCCCTCTCTGCTCTGAAATGCCTGTCACTAGCACTTAACGTAATTTCCAGCTGACTTCCAAAGTAACCATAGCACTTCGTAAGGTTTCCTCAGGGCTGCTTTCTATGTACTTTGCTTAAAAAATTGTATCATTGGGCCACTCCAAATAACACTATTTTACTATTGCATATGTAATTTGCATGTAGGGAAAAAAAATCACATGAATACTGCATTTATAATCTGAGTATACGTTTATTTTTCTGTCTCCCCTTGTGGTGAAAATACCACAACCAGACTTGCTGTTTGTGTACTCCGATGGAAGCAGGACCAAATGTAGAGAAAGCATAGATTTTGATTAACTCTCACTCCTTCTTACCGTGTTTCTGACTTAATCCAGGTTTCTCTCTTTGTGCTACTGTGCTCCCTTGTTTGTTCCATTGTATCTGCAGTAGATATGGTTAGTGCAACAGTGTTGTTATACTGACAGAGATTGCTCACACCAGTACATAAGGACGTAAAAGAGATCCACATGCTGCCTGTTAGGCACTAATCAGAGACAGGTTTGCTCTGTAAGAGCTAAACAAGTTATATACGGATTACTTGATGTAAAAATATTTATATCATCCAGAAAAAAATTAAAAGTCTTTATTCGGTCATTCCAAGTATAGCCTGTTATTCCAATGATCCAACTTTACCTGACCAAGCCCCTTACAAAGTATTGCAACACAAACCAAGGGAACATTAGGCACAATACGGCAGTATAAAGCAAACATCATTTTTACCAGTCTGTTGAATTAGTTCCAGAAACAATGCAGCTGGTAGCGGGTTTGTGACCTACCTTTAGATTTCTTGACATCTGGTCTGACACATTTTATAACAACTGAAGTTTCTGGGGTGTCTTCAGGGACAAGCCTCACTGAAAGCACATTGCAACAGTCCACTTTGTAAACCAGTTTAAAGCTCAGGAAATCATGGTGAGGTCTGCTGCTCTGTAGGGGGCTATAACTGGCACAAAAACCTGATTGAGCTGAATACATTCCTGGCCTTTGCTGCTATCTATGCTTCTCCATAGAAGTCCAAGAGCACCCCAAAGGGGCCTATTGGTTTTTCAGTAAGAATCCATCCTCATCCAGAAATAATTAATGTTTTTATCCAGATCAGTTAAAAAAGGCTAGAGTCCTACTCAGTCATTCACAATATACATACTCAATATGCAATGAGAGAAACACTCTGATCCCCATTCCCTTTGCCTCAAATTCTGTTAGCCTTTTAAATGTGGAGGGTAGCTTTCTGAACTGGACAGTCTATGCTATTCATGGAAGCTCTACATGTTGAAACCTTTATTTTAGAGGATTTCAGCTCTTATGGAGAGCCTCCATGGAAAGCAGGGGCTCTCCTCTTCAGGCCTATTGTGCTTCTCACAAGGAGTGTAAAAAATTAATGAAGAAGGATGTGGGGCAGTGTGGTCTCCTCTTTTGCATTTGAGTAACAGCAGAGATTGGAAACAACCATTTATATGAAATATATCAGTTGCTGCATTACTAAAAAACAAAACAAACTTAGGTCAGACTATTAAGTATGTTTTACTGCCAATCAACGTTCCGTATAATTTAAGGGCATCTCCCCAGCATCATTGTAGATGATAGTGGGCTCTTCCAGTAGGCCTAGAGAAGAGGTTCTTGAGCTACAGTGCCTTGATTTTTATCAGCTTCCTCATCACTCATTTCCATCTTTGGGATGCTGTTTGTAACGATTTACTGGATCTGCAATACAGCTCTTGATTTTTTTATTTTTTTTTAAGTTTTAAAGAACCATGGTTTGATGGGATGATCCTATGGTTCAAGGGCAAATGTTCTCTTCTGATTTTTTAAAAACTTCTCTTGAAAATTTGTCAAGTTTCCCTCACTCACTTGTGTCCTTCCTCTTCTCTCTTCCATGTGTCACATCTGGTCTCATGCAACGTTTCAGAAACTGATTTCCATTAACTCTTTTTTGAAATATTTGGGAGTTGTAGGGCTTTTCTGCAATACACTGTTATAGTGCTATTATTCCACTTTTGACATCGTGTGGAATTCTGAGATTTGTAGTTTATTGAGGCCAAAGAGCTCTTTGGCTGTGAATTCTAAACGCCCCTCCTTAAACTGCAAACCCCAGGCTTCCATAGAATGTTGAAAGTGGAACAATAGCACTTTAATAGTATAGTGAGGAAAGCCCTATAAAGTATAAAGTGCTTTAACAATAAAATGCTAAATAAGCATCAGGATCATTTTGTTTCAGTGCTAACATCTTCTTTTCCTCACTTGGTCTCTGTTGAATCTGTGTCCTGGAAACAATATCTGTGTTTACTTGGTGGCCATCTTTGCTGAGTCCAAAACAGTAGAAACATACACGGCAAGTTAACTGATAGATTTCATTTCGGAAAGTACTGGGTTAATTTAAAATGATCTGGGAGTGGGAAATAAAAAGCTTTTGGAAAGACAGAAGCTCCCAGGGATATTTCAAGATGAGGAAAACATCACGCGGATCTCCAAAATAAAATGTGTTTGTTCAGGAAGAAAACCTAGGACTCCCACAAAACTTTTTTACCCATCTAGAGACAGCCATTATTTGGATATTTTTAAAGAAAACCCTCAAGAATTACAGTGACAAATACTTCAACCTCTCAAGACGTTTGCCTTGTCTGGAGAAGCCCATACTTTTCCTTCACTAAGTTGTTTCAACCATTGTCTCCATCCTCCCTGCTGGAAGTGGCTGCAGCAGCAAGCAGCATTAAATGTTCCAGGCAGCAAAGAACAGGAGGTCAGGACAAGTGAGTAGAAGGAGGCAAGGTAAAGTGCGCTGCCTCCCAGTGCAGCATGCGTAGATGGGGAGAGAGAGGGGGATGAAAGGAAAGACAAAAGACTGAGAGACAGTAGCAGAAGAGAGAGAAAAGAAAGAAGGAGTGTGTAAGAAGCAGAGAAAGAGGGAAATAAGACAGAATGCACAGTCTCCGGAGAGATACAAAGGAGAAAGAGGTTGATGACATGCAGAGCTAATAAGTGGAAGATGGAGGAGTGGGATGGACAAAACTGGATTTGAAGAGTAACAAGAAAGGAATTGCCAAGAGCAGGGGAGGGGAAAAAAAAAAGATTTTGACAAGACTTTGAAAGCAGATAAGACAGACTAACTTTCTGAGTGGCTGGGGAAGGAGCAAAGTTCAAAGGTGGCCTGAACAAAAAGTAACAAGGAGTCAAAATACTGGGGAGCATTTTGCAGGTAACATAATTAATTTTTAATAACTTTTTTAGCAAATGTATTTTTGGCCAGAAAGAAGGAATAGTGTGTTAAAATATTTGTTTTGCATTTTTTTCAATTTCAGATGGATGTGGCCACCTTAGATTTTTTTTTTTTTAAATGCGTTTATTTCTAAGGCTTAGAATGTACTTGAAAGCTGAGTCGTGTTCTTATGGGAGTTCAGAAGTGTTTAAATGTAATATTGATTATTACAAATATAAGCCACTGTCTCTATAGGGATTAAAATACTATAATGCAAGTTAAGAAATTATACATGCTTATTAGGATCTGACTAATTATTAATTTTAAGATCAGATGCTGGAATGATGCTCTCCTTAGGTTGCTTCTGGTTTTCATACAATAGAATGTGATAGGAGTTTTCAGTGTTTTGTGAATGTGAAATGCCTCTCTTTTCTATTTTGCCTTGGGATTTCTTTTTTAAAAGTTCTGTGTTTCAGAGAGCACATTCTCAAGAATGGGAGGAAACCATGGAGGTCATTGGAAGAAGATGGTGATGGGAAAGGGAAGCAGCAGAGTGATGACTCCACCACTAGAAGCAGCAGATACTAAGTAGTAGAACTGTTGAGCTATCCATTTCTCCAAAATACTTCAGACATAATTGAATTGTTGTTATTTATTAGTATTGTTCTTCCTGAGAATAATATCTATTGTATATAAGATTCTTTGTCATTGTGGGGTCTTATTGATGTGGTGTGTGGTAGGCTGGCTTTTAGTTTATATTTATAGATGAAAGATTTGTTTTCTGAATCCTTCCGATGTGGGTGTATTCCTTCTTAACCTCACTCATTCGCTTGCAGTAGGTGGGTGAAAAATGAGGTTCTGAAGAATCCATGCAATTATTTTCTTCTCTTTGAAGTTCATAACAGGGAAAAAGGAGTGGGGCAGATTAATTAGTTAGGATTTTCACATTCATTCCTGTATGCTTGCTGGTGAAATAATGTAGTTTAAATTTAAAGGCCAAGTTATAATTAACGTAGATACAATAGATGTCTCACTTTCAACATAAATGTAATAAGCAGTTTTAGAAAAGATTTTATTTCGTGTAAATATAACACAGCAACATTTTTTCCACTAACTTTCCTATCTCTGGAAACTATTTATAGTTCATATGAAAGACTGAACAGATCTTAGGAAATATAAACATCTTCCCTACACAAAGTTCATGTCTTCCACCCACAAATTTAAGACCCTTTCCATTTTGAATACGTACCTATGATGCACTGTGGAGGTTTTACATGCCGCAGCCAAACCACCACAAATTTCATTATCCCTCTTCACAATTTCAAGAATGGAAGATTTGTTCTTATTGTAGATTTGTTCTTACTGTAGATCTTAGGAACCTAAGAACACGATTTATCTTCTTTCCTTATCAGTTCCAGAACTTTTACCTTTTCCCTTACAGGAAGCACTTTTCTGATTTTCTTTGGCTTATCTGGATTACACACTCTTGCACGTTGGGGCCATTATTCAATAGCAAGACCGCTTCACTAGCTACAGCGAAACAGTTGAACACAAGGTAGCATGAGCAGCATGAAGCAGCACCAGCCAGCAGCACCAGATACTGTGAGCTGTGTCAACAGTGTGAGCAGGGAGGTGAAGAGCACCAGGTGCCATGAGCAGCATCAACAGCGCAAGCAGGCAGGCCAGCAGCACCAAATATTATGAGCAGAGCTAGCAGAGCTGGGAGGCAGCAGCAGATACAGTATATAATTGAAGCCACATAAAATAAACTCATTGTCATGCCCTGCCCTGGAGACCCTGACAGAAAGGAGTTCTGATTCAGAGGCAAAAGGTATCCCAGAGGAACAGAACAACCAGCAGCCAGGGTCAGAGCAAGGGGAACTGAATGACCAGCAACAGGGGTCAGAGGATGAATCAGTACAGGTACCTACCTTGGTGGAACAGCAGCAAGAAAAAGAAGGTCTCAGACGTTCAGCTCATTTGTATACCAAACAAGCCCTAATGAGAGAACACCTGTGTCAACTTTATTAGGCTATAAATAAGAGTATCTGGCTTCGCCCACCAGGGTCAACAACTACCCTTCTTGGAGGTCAAAACCCTGCATCTGCCCTTTGCTTCCTGGATTTGGATATTCTCTGAACTCTGGATTTCTCTCCCCCTCTCCCCCTTCCCTCTCTCTCCCTCCCTCCCTCCCTCTCTCTCTCTCTCTCCTTGCTGTGAATAAAAGCCCCGCTTCTATAGCCTGCTAATTGCTCTGCCTAGCCTGTCTGAGACATGACACTTGTATTAAATGTGGGATTACTATACACTCATCTGTATTACAGACGAAGACTATTATTTTTGAAATTTGTTCTTTATGTAGTGTGGTGAGTCACCTTGGCTCATACCAAACTCAAAGGGCTTCATAGGGGTCTCTATGTCATTCCTTCCTTCATCTTATTCCTTTAGATCCAATAAATGCTTAAGGAGCAATTATTTCAAAATGGGGACAGAGAGGAACACAATATGCTTTCTTAGATCAGAAGGAAGCTCTTGCCTGGGATGAATGCCCCCGAAAAAAGAGAAAAAAGAAAAAAAAGACATCCTCTTTTCCCTTTCATCTATATAAACAATGACTAAAACATCCAAATATCTGATCACTTGTGAATGGCAAGTAACCATGTGTCTGCCACATGGTCATTTCTGGATGAAAATGTCTGTATCTTTTTTCCTTTCTTAATGAGGATTTCCTCTAGAACAGAGTTTGGAAAAACCATTTTTAGAAAAATCCTCAGAGGTAGATTCCACGATTTGCAATTCAAAGGTGACTTTTCTAAGATTTGCTCTAGACATACCATGTTCACCCCCTTAGCAATAGTAAGATATATCAGCTGTTATCAAAGTTGCTAAAAAAAAAGTTTGTTTGTTTTACAAAGCCATGACAGATTAGCTGATCAACCGTTATTAGCCACAGTAGATCAGTGGCACCTCCGTGTTCTGTGATAGTCTACCTCTGACTGCCCAATGCTCAGAAAAGACATTTAGAGGATGATCGTCACATTCCTAGAAGCATCTACATGCTTACTGCTGGAAACAAAAAATAAAATAAAATAAAAGGTTGGTGATAAAACAAGTTTTTAAACAATTCTTTTTGGAAGAATAAATATACTCAACCTATAAGACTCTGCGGCAACCCTTTATATTGCTATCACTTGTAATTAACACAGAGGCTGGGGTGAGCTTTTCCCCCCCAGCCATTTGTTTATTACAGTGATCACCAAAGCACTAGGTTGTTGAATTTGTCATGACCACAAAGTCCAGCAGTGACCTGGATATGGATTCAGAGGCTGAGCAACCAGTATCACTAATGCAGGAGGCACTGGGACTGAGCACCTGTAGCCTCCCATGGCAGTGGGGAGATGAATCTGCTTTGTGTTTTCATCCAAATATTTAAAAAGCTATCCAAGGTACTGAACCTACTTTAGTGATAGGGTTCAATTCCTTTAGTCTGCACTAAAACCCAAAGCAAACTCACCACCCTATCGCTGTAGAAGCCACTCAGTGGTATGGCTGCGCACCAGTGTAGAATGAGACCCTACTTGTGAGACGCTGGATACCTTCAAGATGAAATGCCAGAAGTCTTAAAGGCCAAGCACCTTGAACCAGCAGTATCCCTGGCATGAGGAACAAGGGAGCCACAGATGTTCTGGATTACAAGCCAAATGACTGTCTCCATAAGGCTCCCTTCTTTGCAGGAAAGAATAGAACCTGAGAGGGAGCTTCTGGACTGGAGCATAACATTCTTCAGCTCGGTCTCAACCTTATAGGGGAACTTTGCATTCTTGGAACATTCCTAGACGACCCCTATTTCAGGCCCAAATGTACCAGAATTCAAATCCTCATGTAGGAATTATCAGTTATTAGCAATGAAATTAAGTTGAACCATGTTCCATTTCAAAGATAAAGTACATTACTAGAATTAAGACCTCAGCAACTATCCAGTACCGCAGAAAAAAATCTGAGTTTGGCAACAGTGATATAGTGCAAAAAATTAAACCAAGCTCTGGTTGTTAGCAAAAATGGTAAATGTCCAACTTAAGAGAACCACTGTAGAGAAGAAACTACTCACTTCTGTGGCTGAAATCTATTTACTAACATTGTTAAATTATACAGTTAATTTTCTTTCTCTTTAGAGTGCTCACTACATATGTGGGCCTGATTCAGTATTATTATCTAATAAAATATTATGTGACTTGCTTTCATGTTCTTTCCCCCAATTACACATTGAAATTGTTACCACTCTGACCTTGCAGCTGCTGGATTTTCTAAAATTAGCTATAATGATGCATTTCACTACAATAATTAATTATCTAAGCTAAGGAAATTGAGTAGTTGAGCTGGTGCACATGCTGCTAATTATCCTTTATTATGTCATTTTTCTATGCAAATAAAGAAATATTATGATAGTTTTAAGTATGATTTTTATTAGATAATGTTCTTGTTAGCATAGCAAAGATCTTTCCTCAATTTAAAAACAAAACATTAGCTGCAAAAATCGTAGTTATGCATTAATAATGATGATTAATCCAAATTAAGCTCACTCCATAAAACTGAAAATGTATAACCAAGGCTGCTCACTTTCCTAACATGAAAAATAGGAGTAGTTAACACATGGAGCATGAGAGAAATTAATTATATTAGCCTTTTTATTATTCTGTTTGATCTGTTACTACTTATAACATTAGAGCTTGTGGGGAACATTATCTATCTACATACCTATCTATCTATCTATATATCATATTTGTTGATCACTTTCACCTACCAGACTTTTAAAACAATGTCCAATGTACAATCTCTTAAGAGTTAAAAAAATTAAAATCAGTTACAAGAAACGAAGGCTATAGAGACTAGCAGTCAGCAGTTACATTTCTATACCACTTATCAGTGCAAAGTACTCCCTAAGTGGTTTACAATGTGTTTAGCTAATTGGCCGTAACAAGCTGGGTACTCACTTTACAGAGCTATGGAAGGCTGAGTCAACCTGGAGCCCTGCAGGATCAAATTCACAACGTTGTGGCTACAGTACCAGCATTTAACTACTGCACCAGAATAGCATAGTTTGGGTCACCTATCAGGTGTTCAACAGGGATGGAGCTAGGCTGGCTTCTCATGAATGGAATTCTTCAATTGAATTGCTGGGACAAAGAAAGCCCTGTGTTTTTTTTTCCTCACTACACAAGCCCCTTATGATGGTGAGGCATACTACAGGATCTCTGCTGGGTAGGCTTAGGACGAACCCTACAAAAATAGCTAGCTTTTAAGCAAAATCCTATGAAGATACCAGAATCATTACATTGATCATTGACTATTAATGATTAAATTAATTGTATGAATCATAGTCTGTCAGACTTCAAGGAAAGCCCTTTAGGATGCCATGTAAAATGACCACAAAAGTATATTTATAAGGAACAAAGTATTTTCAATTTTGATACTAAACATTTAGAATCCCTTCCTGAAGAAAGCCCACCTGGCTCTAACACTTAATGTTTTTAAATATCAAGCAATTTTTGTTAATTTTTCAAAAGCTTTTTAGCTTGGACTAAGGTTGCTGCTAAGTGAAGTTATGATTCTCCCTTTCAAATGTTTAAAAATGTTTTTTTAAACAACTGACATCATAGGCTTATGCCTATGTTTCTATTTTTATTTATATTTTGTCATTTTTGTTTTAACTGAGAAATATTATTTTATTATTGTCAAGCTCATCTTGTGATAAGTTTCTGGACTTTCTTTTGAAGAGGAGCAAAATCAATAATCCTCTTTTTTCCTAGTCTGTATCACAGCCCTTAAAGTATTTGAGGAGTACAACCATATCTTCTCAGCAGTCTTCTTTTTTCTGATTACTTGTACAGATGGGTCCCAATTTAAATTGCCCCAATTTACAACAAATTTAGAATAATTCTCCAGAGATGAATAAATAAACAAATGAAAGTCTCACCCATGATGCAGAGTTCTCCTAGTGCATTTGTGCAGTTGAGCAAGGCAGGAAAGCAAGGAAGGAAATGCAACAGAATGACGAAGAGGAAGCAAGAGCGATGCTGTCTGGAGTTGGCATGGAGCTTTGAGCAGTAAGAAGAGGTGACTTGATTGGGTTACTTTTATCTGCCTATTTGTGGGGAGTGGGAAGAGGAGCAAGCAATTACAGTCTTGATGTGGAAGGAAGGAATTTCCTTTACCTGCTTAGAAGAGGGGGTGTGAAGGGAAGAAAAAAAATTGGAACCTTGGCATTTTGATATGGCTGGAAAGTTTTCTCTGCTTGTTTACATGGGGTGGGCAATTGGAGTCTGCTTTCTTCACTTTGCAAGCCTGAGGGGAAGGGCACAGCAGGCAGGAGATGTGCTGCCTCTCTTTCTCCTGATAAGATTTCCCTACAGCAAAAACACAGTTTTACCAATTCCTTTATGTGCTCCTCTGAAGAGGAACTGTCATCTAACAGTGTGCCAGCACAGGGCAGCCTTTTCAAGATCAGCTTCTGTACATTTCCCTAGTGTGGAAAAGGTAAGCTCTGCTTTTTTTTTAATGCTTTAACTCTCTACAAATTAGTGATGGGTTCAGTAAAACTGCTAGCTCTGTGGCTGGTTCAAGTCTGCTGGAACATATCCCAGGAACTCCAATGATTCCCTATGGAAATAGCTCTCCCCATTTACAGCAGTCTCAATTTGCATTTTGAGTCCGGAAAAGTGACCCTGACATAAATCAAGACCTACCTGTACCTTCCTGATAGAGTTTGTCTCTATACAACTTGCCCTCTTCATTGCCTCCTCTGAATCCTTTCCAGCTGATCTACACACATTCATATGTCACAGCAGCTAAAAGTTACCTGCTGGATAAATTTTTAGCTATGGAAGGCTGTGTATGGACGCAGGAAAGGGTTTAGCACTTAGCTTTCTAGTATGCTTCCGCAAACATTTTATACTGAGGTATATTTTCTTCACTGAGGTATAATGAATGCTGCTGAGAATCTACATTTGGCCCCATCTGGTACCCTGCTTTGGGTACCATTCCTGAGCCATGCATTGAAAAAATAATTACAAAGCGACCTACTTTTCTTCAGTTTACCTTGTGTTGTCTAGACAGAATCAGTTTCCTCTTTAGCTTCTCATTTGAAATGCCAAGTACCTACATTTATCTTGCTGTTTTCTTATTGTTTCTCTTGACCTTTATTATTCGGATTTTTGCATTTGTTGAATAAGAAAGACAAAGAAATAGCATGCAAGAGGATGCAAGAGAATACACCTTTGCTTTCTGATCTCACTTTTGCTTTCCTCTTGGATTGCCTTGCTGCAGCTTAATATGGGCTGGCCTTGCTATGGATATTATTTTGTATTCTTTACAGTTGTGATCTCTTTCTACCCCTGTCTTAGTAGACAGAAAAAGTGAGGGAAGAAAGAGACATGAAAGAAGGAAAATGTGGAAAAGGGAAGGAGACAACAGGTACAAGAAAGAGTAAACAAACATGCTGCTTATGCCTATACCTTGACTGTTGGGTTCTCCTCAGGACAAAGATAGTAGACTGTGCTGGCATCATTAAGCCTTTCATAGCTCTTTAAATTCAGGGTCATTTCTTTCGCTCAGAGCCATGTTATCTGAAGAACCATATTCTCCCATATAAACTTGGCTGGGTTTTGAGATGTTTGGGGAAGCCCTCCTTTCCATCCCCTCATCCTCTCAAGTATATCTTGTAGGAACGTCATATGGTGGTTTACCCAGACTGTAACTCCATTCAAACTAAGCTAGGCTGGCTCCTTCCATACTATCTTATTACCAGCAAATGAACACTTTCTTATTTCAAGGAGATGGCTGTGTTGGTCTGTTGCAACATAAAAAGGAGGAATGGGGGGAGGGGGGAGGAAATCTAGCAGCACCTTTAAGACTAACTGATATTTATTTTTGCATGAGCTTTCATGGATATCGGTCCACTTCTTCAGATGCACTGCAGTGTAATATTAAATCCTCAGGTTATTAAACATATTTATACAATTGTGGGAGTAGGATAGACTGTAATAGCATTCAGAAAGATGCAAATTGTAAATCTTCGAAGGGCTGTGTGAGATCAAAGAGGTCTTTTAGATCTTTACAATGGTCCATTTGTACTAATATATAAAATAAAAAAATAAGTAAATCTACTTACCATCAGAACAGTCTCTGCATGAGAAGATAAATGGACACAAATCTGACAATAGAAATTGCAGTATCCAAAAACCAGTTACAGCACATTTCAACCTTTCAGGACATACAGTATGGGATTAACAAGTTATAGTCCTTGAACAGTGAAATTACGAAAGAAAACTAGAAAGAGAAACTGCTGAATTGAATTATATTCACAAATTCCAATCCATTAGCAGAGGCGTGAGCAAAGATAATAGTTTCATGGCTCACTACATGTATTAATACATGATGTGCTGTACTAAATTCAACCATCTGGCATTAACACACTTCTTCTATCTGGTGACTTCCAGATGTTTTAGAAAAGAGCTTCACTATCCACAATCATTCATGATGATGTCTGAGGCTGATGTGAGTTGTTCAAAACATATGAAGGGCACCAGGTAGGGGAAGACTGGCAGAGTGTCAGATCAGAGGGGAAATGTCAAAGAGGGGCTCCAGAGCAAGCATAAGGAAATAGGACTTGCTGGGGTCTTGGGGCCCTTTCAGCTATCTAAAAATGCCAGACCCTGCCCCTACCCCCATCCACATGGCAGTCTATGCGTAGGATATTTGCTATTGCCTACAGGGAGAGGCTCTGAATACAAAAATTTTTGCCATATTTGAAGCACTCCCCCTCCTCTATACATTGATGTTTAGCCAAGCTAAGAGCTGGAACTATTCCAAGATAGCTCGTTTCTCCTTGCTGCATTTCCACTGTATGTGTGGTCTTGCATTCCCTGTGGGAGATGTTGCTAGGCTGAATTAATGCTTTGCAGAGCTTACCAAACTGCAGCTTTCAAAAGTGATGTGATTATTGGTTGTCTCTTTCAATGAACTGTACCATGCAGAGAAACAGAAGGGGTTTTGTGATGAGGAGGAAAACAAACAACACCTCTCATTTCTAATGATGGACTTTTCACTGTAGATACGGTAACTGATATCATATTAATGAATGGCACGTCCATACAACATCCTCTCTTTGTATGTCTGCAATCAAACTGCTGGTTTTGCAAATCATCTGCCTTAACTGCTTCGTTTACATCTTGTTTTGACAGCCCTCACAGAGAAAAGGTATACAGTTTTGAAATACTCTCTTTTAGTAACAGTGATGTTGTTGTTTGCGTTTGGAGAGCATTTAGAAGTTACTCACACACTCCTAAAATATATCTGCATATGAAGGCTTTTAAATACTAGACTATGTTACTGATGGCCCTTTCACACTATATAGGTAATAGCACTTTGATAACACTTTCATAACTGCCATGGCTCCATCATATTCTGGGTTTTGTAATTCGGTGAGCCTGTAGAGTTCTCTGGCAGAGAATTCTAAATAATGCATGAAACTACCCATTCCAGGATCTCATAGCATGCAGCCATGGCAGTTAAAGTGGAACCCATGTGCTATAATTGTGCAGTATGAATGGACCCCATGTAAAAGTTTTTATGAAACAATTTCAGAAGAATTCTCCTCAAATCAAGACCTGGACATGCAAAAGGAGATCTTGGCTTTATTTCTGTCATTAGAGATGGCTCCAGATTTGAGAGAGCGACTGGACAAAGTGGTCTTTGGTGGACCTGCTCTTATAGTGAGGGACCCTTTCAGGCTCACTTGGCAAGAGGGTAGAAGCAGACTAAATTGCCTTGGAGCCAGTATAGTTTTATAGAATGCTCTGAAGTGGCCAATGCAATGTACTCTAAAGGCCCTTTTCACATGGGGGGGGGAACGGTGTAGAGCGACCTCTCACGGAGGTCGTCTACACCGTGGACTGGACTGGCGTGGACTACTTTTAGTAGCTTCACACCAGAATCCACTCAGGAGCGGCCGGAACTCGCCGGGCTCCGTGTTTTTTAAAAACCTCTTTTTAGAGGTTTTTAAAAAGCATGGAGCGTGCAGCCCCGTGCCGCTCCGTCGCCCGGCTCTAAAGTGAATCTACAGGCGCGCGCAAGTGCGTGCCTGCAGATCTGCCGGGGGCGGGCTTCCGGCTGGCGAGCTTCTCCGGTTGGTGGAGAGCCTCCACCAACCGGAAGCTGCCATCTGCGACGCTGGAGGAGTGTGGAGCAGCAAGCTCGCGCTGCTCCACGCGGCGACGGACTTACCCGGCTGGAGGTAAGCTCCGTTTTAGCCTGTTTTCGCCCGTTTCCTCCCCAACATGTGAAAAGGGCCTAAGAGAGGGTGGCCAACTGATAGGGAATAGAAAGCTACCCTTGGCATGCCCTCTGCATTTCACAGATAAAAACCAGGACTGATGTGGCATAGCTACATCAGAGTGTGGTCAAAATGGCAAAACTTAGTAATGAGGAAAAACATGCAAGACAGAAGAGGCTGCAGCAGTTTGCTTTTGCTTGGGCCTACTGGGAAGGGCAAGATTCTGCCAGTTGCGTAGAGACGTGGGGGTGGGGAGATGTTTGCCCCGGCCCATAGCCACACCCCCGCATGCCCTGGCCACGCCCTCGCATACCACAGCCATGCCCCCGTGCACAGTGGCCACACCCCTCATGCTGTAGGCTCTCCCCCTCCTGCACCCCCTCCACACACTCCAAGCTCCACCACTGGATTCTGCACTTTGCAGCAACTGTGGTAAACTGAAGTTAAAGGGAGAAAGTGTAAGGAGGAGAAAGAAACTGGGACATTTCAAAATCAGCTGAAAAAGTGAGATAACAGAGGATTAATCAGGACAGTTCCTGCCAAATCAGAACAGTTGAAGAGGATGCCATAGGACTTTAATGAGCTGCACTCTCCCTTTCCCTCACCGTGTTTTCACTCCCATTTTAAAAAATGGTATTACCTTTAAACTTCAAATCCCCCCTACAACCTCTAAGTGTCGTGGAGGGGAATTTTGTCATGCTTTGGAGCCCTCAATTTATTTCCTAATTTTAAAAAGGCCTTTCCTGGACCTAAAATGATTGAGGGTTGCTCCACAGAAAATTTCCCATGATGCTCCCGGATCAGTTTTAGTGGGGAAAAAAAATACTGGGGCCTCAGAAATGCTTTGAGGCTACACATGGACAACATTTTGCTCATGACTGGTCCAATTTCAGCCATGAAGAGAATTGACGGGAGGGTTTCAGACTCAGCTGGTCTACAAACACTAATGGGCCTCACTGGGGTGTGTGCCCTAGATACCAGGTGCTTATAATGGGCTTGTCTCGTGGGAAAGCAGCCTATCTTGGGGAAGCAGCTTAGAAAGCTCCTATTTTTCCAAATTTGAAAATGATCCTCTTTCCTGAGCTGCATGAAAGGAATAGTAGTATAGAATGGTAACAAACACATGCATGCAGGCACACACCAATTAAGTGACGCCATAAAATGTCTAACAGATTTATTGGGGCATACGTTTTTCTGGAATCCAGCCTCCTTTGTCAAATGCCTGACTGTAATGAGGCATGCTATAATACAAGGCTAATGACTTCTATACTTGTGCAGCTAACATGCAGAGCTTGGACAAGTTACTTTTTAGAGTACAATGTCCAGGAAGCCCTGGCCTATGGCACCAGTAGCTTGAAGCTTCCAGGAGCACTAGGGAAAAAAACCACAACTTTTCCATGGCCATTTCCACACTGCACTGTTATAGTGCTATTATTCCACTTTCACCATCCTGTGGAATTCTGGGACTTGTGGTTTACTGAGGCCAACGAGCTCTCTGGGTGAGAATTCTAAATACTCCTCTCTAAACTGCAGGTCCCTGGATTCCACAGGATGGTGAAAGTGGAATAATAGCACTTTAACAGTGCAGTGTGGAAATGGCCCATGTCTCTGCCAAAAATTGTATACAGGACTGTTACAGATGAATTTCCATGAAATTTCAAACACAAAGTAATCACTTTCTTAGTGTTCAAAGCACTTTGTCAACACCAAGTTCATTCCTTTCAATGGGCCTTCTGCCATCTAGTCATTCTGGGAGATCATTGGATTACAGTGTGCTCCATTAACATTAGAACTAACTTGCTAGATATTACCTATTTAGTTTAATATGAAGAGAAATGTTATTCATGGCAGTAATTCATATTTAATAGTTGGGCTAAAACTGTTCTTGCTCAGTAATTCAATTTCTTGTAATTAAGCAGTAGTTCTTTTACTCATTATAAATAATAGCAATTCAGCTGCTCAAGGCTAGGCTTACTAATATTCAAACAGATTTCCCTGATGAAGAAAATTGCTTTGAGAAAACTCTACTGTAATGTTAAATGTTCCTTTGTGGTGCACATTTTGAGTGAAACAAGGAAAAGATAGTTCTGGAAATAGCAAAATAAAAGTAAAACTGCTAAGAATTTGAGAGATTTGAGAGAGAAGGTTTCACAAAATGTTTTGATGCAGATGGAAGGGATGAACAGGTCTGTAACATGTGGTACATTGAGTAATTTCTACCTACACTGTGGAACATACACACTACATTTCTGTGTTGCTGTTACCCTGGAAGTGAGGTTTTGTTTGGTGCCAATTTGTTCTAAAACCAAGCTGTACAATGATGCAGAAGAATTTTAGGTGTTGTTTCAGTAGCAGCCACTCAGACTGAGAAAAATCATAACTTCACTTTCAGTTGTCATTGTTGTTGTTTGCCTTCAAGTTGTTCCCGACTTATAGCAACTCTAAGGCAAACCTATCACTGAGTTTTCTTGGCAAGGTTTGTTTAGAGGGAGTTAGCCTTTGCCTTTCTCTGAAGCTGAGAGAATGTGACTTACCCAAAGTCACCCAGCGGGATTGCATGGTTAAAGAGGAATTCAAACCCTGATCTTCAGAGTCCAATGTTCAAACCACTACCCCATGCTAGCTCTCTTACTTTCACTACAATGTGATATATATCCATTTCTGAGGCCTGTTCAGTCAATAGGTTGTTGTGGATTGCAGTCAGCTTTGACTTATGTCAGGCCTATGAATGAGAGATCTCCAAGTCATTCTCTTATCAACAGCCCTGCTCAAGTCTTGCAAACTCAGAGCCGCGGCTTCCTTGACTGAATCTCTCTACCTGTAATGTGGTCTTCTTCTTTTCTTACTGCCTTCCACTTTAACAAGTATTATTGTCTTTTCTAATGAGTCATGTCTTCTTATGATATGGCCAAAGTAAAACAGTCTCAGGGCCTTTCTGTACTACACTGTTATAGTGCTATTATTCCACTTTCAACATCCTGTGGAATTCTGGGGTTTGTAGTTCACTGAGATCAAAGAGCTCTCTGGCTGAGAATTCTAAATGCCCCTCCCTAAACCGCAAACCCCAGGATTCCATGGGATCTTGAAAGTAGAATAATAGCACTTATAACAGTGTAGTGCGGAAAGGCCCTCAGTTTAGTCATCTTAGCTTCTAGGGAGAGTTCATGCTTGATTTGCTCTAGGACCCATTTATTTGTCTTTTTAGAAGTCCACAGTATCCATAGAGCTCTTCTCCAGCACTATATTTCAAATGAGTTGAGTTTCTTCCTGTCAGCCTTCTTTGCTGCCCAGCTTTCTTTGCTGCCCAGCTTTCACAACAATATAAAAAAATCGGAAATATTATGGCATGGCCAGTTCTGAGCATTCAATGAGATATCATTACACTTCAGGATCTTGTCTAGTTCCTTCATAGCTACCCTTCCAAGTCTTAGTTGTCTTCTGATTTCTTAACTGTAGTCTCCTTCCCAAGCCAAGGTATGGAAAACCTTGAACTGTTTCAATATCTTCATCACCTACATTCAAATTATCTAAATCATCTGTGATCATTATTTTTGTTTTCTTAATGTACAACTGTAAACCTGGCATTGCACTTTCTTCCTTGACTTTATTCAATAGTTGCTCAAAGTTATTTTCTGCTAGTAGTACGATGTAATTAGGACTTATTCCAACATGATCAAGAATATGATTTAACAGACATTATGGAAACTTACTATGATAGAACTAGTGATTGGAATGTGTTAGCAGAACTGGAGTATGCACAGTAGTTGGTTGCTACATGCATTCAATTATTTGAAATAACAGGAGTCCTTGAAGAGCACATTTCATTGTTGTAGTAAATCACAATGAAACTATTCCTATTGGTCTCTTTCATATTGCACATTTATATATATGGTATAACTATACCATGTTTGCATTCTGTCTGGTTCTATAGAGGAGAGAATTTCAGAAATGTTGCTTGTTACCTGGTTGTATGACAAGCAACACCTGCTGAAATTCCCTCTTCTGCACAACCATTAAAGGTGCAGGGGTAGTTTCCAGTTTTCAATATGGCAACCCTACTGCCGAATCCTGAGATTTCTAGTTTGGTGAGGCACTGGAGCTCTCTGACAGATAGTTTTAAATATCTCATTAAACAACAAATTGCATGATCCCATACAGTTCAGTCATGGCAGTTAAAGTTGTATTCAAGTGATATCACTGTGTGGTGTTAAAAAAAACAAACCCCAAAAAACTAAGTAAGACAAGAAAACTTGTATATCATTGGAGAGATACTGTGATAGGAAAGAGGATAGGAGCTGTAGTGCATGTCCTACTTGGGAGAAAGGTGAAATATAAATTAAATAAACCAAACACCTGAAAATTGGCCCAAAAACTAATTGGGAAAGGGGGTTGGGGGGACTGATCAACTTGCTGATCAGTGCAGGATTTACAATGCTGGGTACCCTTCTATTACCCCAAACCATATGTGACTCAGGGGTCCATCATGATGCCAGTACCTCCATGTGATAGAGGGGAATTAATTAGCTCAAAATTAAGAGGCCTGCAAGGGGGAAGTAATTTAACAAGATCTTTCCACCAATGTTTACAGGGTCCTTGCAGGAAAGAACCAGTGAGAGAATCCAAAATGTAAATTAAGAATGTGTTTTATTGAAAGACTCACACATGCACACAAAAGATCCAAACACTGACACATTCACACAAGAGCTAACTGAAGATAAAGGGAGGAAAGTTGTGGATAGAGGAATTTTTAGGGTGATAATTACTGGTCTGGCAAGCAGCAGTGTGGCTTAGGTCTGAACCTAAGGACAGTTCTCATTCAGAAATCTAGGCAACAGCATGGCATTCAGCAAGGTGAGAGACTGCACTGAACTGCTCAAAACTGAGAGTTTTTATACCTAAAAATTGCCCTGTGGGTATGGGTGTGAATGACTCTCCCAGCCGAGTAGACAATGGGAATTGCAACACATACAATGAGGTCTGGATGGAGTTAATTGTCTTAGTGATTAGGTGACAAAGGGATAATGGCTGTTATAATAATTCTGCATTGTGGAATGGTTTTGTCAGGGTCAGAGACCCAGACGGCTAGACAGCCCAGAGAAGGGAGTAAGAGAGCTAGCAGAATCCTGCCAGGAGGAGTCAAGGAAGCACTTACTCAAGGGAAGTCCATTTACCAAAGCCAGAGTGACAAGCAAAAGCCATAGTCAGAGTTCCAAAAGCCAGGTGTCTGGAGCCAAGAGATCAATCCAAGGTATCAGGAGCCAGGTGCTGGAAGCAAAGAACAGACAAGGAGAAGGCTTGTAGAAAATTTACCACAAGCAAAGGAAAGCTTCCAGGCAGGCAGTTATATAGCCCAAGACACAGGTGTGGCTAGTCACTGCTTTTGAACTTAACCAAGGAAGCCTCCCTTTGCTCAGCTCTCTTGAGTCTCCGCCTTGTTTGTGGGCTGATTGACACAGGCTCCAGGGCATCTTCAGAATTGGATCCCTGTTGCCCTAAAGGAGCAGGCAGAGGAACGTCCAAGCCTGCTTGGTCCATGGCAGCAGGGGGAGCTCTTGAGCTGCAGGACTCATCTCCAGCCAGAGCCACAGGGACCAACAGCTGCTGCTCGTCATCTCCATCCTGAGCCACAGGGACCAACAGCTGCTGCTCGTCATCAGCAGCTCTGACAGGGGCTTCAGTTATCACAGGTTTGGGAAACAAAGCAGGGAGACATCCAGGTGTGAGGGAATAGAGTTGAAACAATCACAGTTTGGTCAGAAATTCCCTTCTCTGCACAGAGATGTCCAGCTTCAGTTTAAGCCCATTGTTTCCAGAGTTGCTTTGTAATCTGTCTGACAATGACTTTGGTTGCACTTAGAGGGGGTGTGGGTTGACCTGCCTTGCAATCTCACATTTACAATCCATAATTTTCCTCTGGCCAGCTTGACCTTTCAGTCACCTCAGGTTCCATTTTATATCAATGCCAATTAATGTCATGCCCATTAAATAATGTTTGCCAATTAAACAATATCAATCTTGGGGGGTGAGTGAGGCCATAACACTCCTAGCAACTCTACAGATGGCAGTCCTGCCTCTGTTTAAAAAGTGAGAACAGGTACTTCGTCGATGATTCCCAAATGTGGGTTTCTAGATCTTATCGAACTTCAGCATTGGCCATGTTTGCTGGGACTTTGAGTAGCTGAATCAAGGGTGCCCAGTTTAGGAAGCACAGTTGTCAGGCAAGAGCTTGAGAAGTTATTTTTTTGAAGTACGTTATATAATTATAGATTCAAGGCCCCCAATTTAGTTAACTAGCACCAGTATGTATGTAATATCTTAAATTTATTTCAAAGTTGAACTTTTAATTAGGAGAACAGCCATGCCTCATTTAACAAAACTTCTGAGAACAAAGCTCTTTTTACAGAGGATTGTTACACCCATCTAGCACCTTTTCATCCTCAGTTCAGCTGGATTTTTTTTATTTTTTAAATTTTTTTGCAGCATTGGGAGGATGCTGAACGAGGGCTGGAGAGCTGGTGAAGCAGGCTAATTCCACTCTGTATTGCAGTAGCATTTCCACAGTAAACAATGCAATCTACAAAGCCTGAACTGGGGAAAAGGAGGATTCTCCTTTAACCAATCCTACTGTACCAGTATGTGCCACATCCAAAAGGCAGGATCCCTTACGGAGCACATGTGAACAGAGAGGAAAAGGGAAAGGAGAAAAACCTGCTTCTCAAACTACTCCCAGCATGTTAAAATGTATGTTATCTGTTAAGTGTGGTCACCAAAGTGGAAATCATAAGGAAAGTGAAGGTTGGTGAAAGAAAAAAGTAATCCCTAAACACATTTTGGAAGAAGTCTTCAAGTGGTCTCTAGAAGGTTCAAAATGTTTTTCTTTACTTTCTCAAATATTACCTGACCTGGTTGCCTTATTTCATATGTGCATGCAGCATTATCAAAACTACTAATATGCATATGTGAAACATGTTGAAGTGCCCTTTTTTTGTGTTGTAGGAACCTATCCCTATTCTTTCCATGTTATTTCTGGCTCTGGTACCAAATTTTCTGTTAAAGAAGTAACACCCAGGAACACACCTACTTGGTTTAACCACACAGTGGTTTCCTCACTATAACTGTGTGTGTGTGAGTGACTGAATGAATGGAATGCTGCTGAAATTGTGCCATGACACTGTGACATTATAACACTATTTTTTAAAAAAGCCAAGACATTTCTTGCTACTGTCATTTTAGGAACAATTTTCCCCACTTACAATCCAAAGCAGCTTAAGCAGAAAGTGCCGAATAGGGATTCCAATAATGTTTGCCTAGGTTACATCTGTTTAGAAGAAGCTGCTGCAAATTCCGATCTACTGCACAAACATGGGATTTAGCAACTACGTGGAAATCAAAGCAGACAGTCTGGTTTACAGATAAGTCCAAGAGCAAGAATTGTTATTCCCAAGACATCAGACATCATTTCCTCCGAGCTGCATTTACAAACTAAAATGCTACGTACAACTCAAAAGGATCTTCCTATGGGAGGCTGTCAGAAAGAATAAATTAAACAATGGACTGATTGATACTAAGGTGTAACATAAGCAAGCTGTATGTGTAAGATACTCATTTGGCAAGAGATATTCTTGGTTTTTAATGAGGCAGGCCTTGTGCAAAAACAAAGTACAAGTAATGAACACAGTACATACTGGGAGGCAGATATGCTGAAATAGCTGGACTGCTAGTGAATTGACTTGTCTACAATACTGATGACCGCTTCTATAAATAGCGGGAGGAAACAGGGCACCAGAATGCTGCATGTCTCTCTCTTTCTCTCTCTCTTTCTCCCCTCCCCCCCTGCCACCATCTCTCGCACAGATATCAGAAAAGACTGTGAGCTTCATACTCTGGAGTAATATCGAAGTGGCTATTGGTGACAATCCATGGTAGTACTAATTCTGGGATGTCCTATCTCTTACATTATTAATCAGAGATTTTGTCTTTTCCTTTGTTTGGGTGGTTGAGTAAGAATGGAATGTAGGCCAATATTGAGGAGACTTCTTTGTACTCTTCCAAAGGTATACATTCTTACTGGCTTAAAAGAAATCATATAATTTCCACTGCCTGAATATGTATACAGGTATACCCCCAGTTAACAAAACAGATGTGTCCCTGGGTATGACTTCTCTAATAGAAAATTTGGTACCAGAGGTAGAAATAACATGGAAAGAAAAGGTGTATGTTCCTATACCCCCTGCCCCAAAGAAAAGCAATTGTTTCACTGAAGTTTATATTCAAAACTAATAGTATGTGCATATGAAGTGAAACAACCAGGTCAGGTAAGCCTTGCATAAGTAAACAAAAACACTTTGAACCTTCTGCAGACCACTTGACAGCTTCTTATCCAAAGATAGCTTTTCTTTCACCAGTCTCCAGTTTTTTTACGATTTCCATTTTGGTGGCCAAACTCATAGACCTGTGCTTTCTTTGATATTCCAGGGGTAGCTGGTGAAGCAGGCTAATTCACTTTCCTCCTTTCTTTTTGTTCTGTTGTTCACTCATCCTCAGAAATGGATTCTAAAGACAGTTGCTGTTACTTTGTGGTGGACCGGTACAATGACTACAGCAGGATTGGCTGAGAAGTGTTCCATTCTTTCCTAACTCAAACTTTATTGCACTGCTTACTGCAGATATGCTGCTGCAGCCTGGCAATTGAACGTCTGTGTTTCTCCAGTTCTTACTCCCCTTCCAATTTAAATGCTGTTTAAAAAACTTCCAGCTATATACAGGACAAGAAGGAAAAGAGGAGGGGCTCAGTGAGCAGAAAAAGACATTGTAAAAAGAAGCTTCTTTGTCAGGGGCTTTGTTAAGGGAGGCTTAATTTCTTAATAGTTTTAAGAAGGCTGTTTTTTTAATAGGTATTTTGTAGCACTGCTAAATAGTAAACATAGCACATTGTAAGGAAGAAATGGTTGTGTAAATGGTCCCCCCCCCCCCCTGTATTTCAAAGGAAGCTAAGGATACATTGGTAGGACCAGTAAATCCACGTGTTGAAATGCTGAAGAATTGCTTCATATATGTTTCAAAATATTTTGAGGGGATTACATCTATTCTGAAAGTTTCCAGTCAATATTATTTAGCCAAAAGCAGCTGTAACGAGAAGGATTAAATGTACATTGTATAGTTTTCCTGGTGCTTTAAGAGACTCAGTCGGTTAGGATGCAGTTTCACTATATTATGCAGTATTGAGCATTGCCAGTAGATAGCACCATAGTTTTTGTGAAACTTGTTTTAAGGAAAGAAATGTTTTAGAGTTCTCCCTATTAAAGTAAATGCCTGGATGGATTTAACATTTCACAAATGACTGTGAGTCAAATTACTCTGGGCAAACTAACCAGCCCCTCTCCACATCCATAAGCCAATAAACCAAAGTTTTAAGTTCACAGACATGGTCAAATGACAAATCCAGTTGGCCCTCCACACCTGCAGATTTGACTTTCATGAATTTGATTATTTGCATGTTTCTCCAACCCCTGCCCCGCCACCTCAAGCGCTCATTTTTCTGGAGAATCTTCCCTCTCAGCGCAGTCCTTTAAAAACCCACCTCTGCTCCTCCTCCACCAGTCACTGCCTGGACAGCTAAGGATGGCTCACAGCCTGATTTCTCAGCACCACAAACCCTCTCCTAGTGCTCCCCCACATCCATGGAAGGAGATGGGTGGGAGACAGGAACTATAGGCCCACCATGCCAACCTATCCCCTTTCTCTTTCTTTTCCCTGATCGAGTTTGGACCCTGGGTATCTATTCTCTGTCCCGTGCCTTGGCCCTCTTCCCACAGACACAGATACACATTTTAATATTTAATATTAATTTAATATCTTATTTATTTATGTAATTTAATATTAATAATATTATAATATTAATTATAATATTAATAATATTAGTAACTTTTTCCACTTTTGCAGGGGCCCTGTGCCCCTAACCCTAGTGAATGTGGAGGGCTGGCTGTATTAATTTAGATTTCAAATAGTATGGTTTATATCCAGTGGTGATTTTGTCTGAGCTGAGAGTGCTTCTGATGACATAAGACTGGCTACCAATGCCCCACCACCACCTACCGCAGCCCATTGCTGGAAAAACAGTGGCTGGGGTTAGGGAACTATCTAAAATGGTGGGCGGCAGCATCAAGCAAGGGAAATCAAGAAAAACTTTGTGTTGCGCTTTATATGCCAATTACTTTGCACTGGCGCAATTCTATCAATGTATACAACCCTACATTTTGATCTTCAAGTAATAAAAGAAATGTGAGATATAATTCTTATGTGCAGAATCTCTACTTAACTCAGACCATGGCTATTCTGCAAGAGATGTTTTTGAAAAATAGTGTTACTTTTCCTATCATGTGCAGACTCCTCAGTGGCAGAACTTGGAGCGTGTGTGGGTGTGTGGGAAGGGGTGTGTAGGAGGGGGTGTGGCGTGGCGGATGTGGCCACTGTGCATGGGGCGTGACCGTGGTGCGTGGGGGCATGGCCAGTGTGCGTGGGGGCATGGCTACGGGCCAGGACACCCCCAAAACATTGCTGCCTGGGTTGAACCACCCACAACGCCCCCCGTCCCTACACAATTGAGACTTCTTTAATATTCTATAAAGAATGGAATACAATAGTCCCTCCAGATTCACGAGGGTTAGGGGCACAGAGCTCTTGCAAATGTCAAAAAATCATGACTATCTCCGCCCCAGTGAACACTCTTCCCCTCATTCTTTCTGCTGCTGTGGCCTGGGGGCAAAGACAGAAGAGTGCAGGGGGAAAAAACTTTCCCTCTCTCCAGTCTCCTGCTTGTTGCCCCTGAGCCCTGTCTTGTTTTTGTGCTCCCACATGGGCAACAAGCAGGAGAGTGAAGGAGAAGAAATTTTCTCCCCCCTGTGCTCTCCTGCCCGCCACCTGCTTGCCCTTCCTTTTTTCCGCACACCCGCGTGGGCGACAGGCAGGAGAGTGCAGAGGAGCAAAGATCTTCCTTCCTAAATCCTACTGCCAGCTTCTGCGAGCACACCCACGTGGGCGACAGGCAGGAGAGTGCAGAGGAGCAAAGATATTTCCTTCTGCACCCTCCTGTCGGCTGCTACCAGTGCACCAGCACAGGCGATGGGTGGGGAGTGCAAGGGAGTGAAGATCTTTCTCCCTGCAATGGCCCACACAAAAATAAATAATTATTGGAGATGCTAAAATATGCATACTCTATAACCTATATAAATACACTTTAAAAATAACAGTCTGGAAGGATCTGGAAATATCTCATAGCATATACTTTAATTTCTCTGTCTTTGTTTCTGCCAATAAAAAAAACAGGAAAAATCTCTAACCGAAATATGGAAATTAAACAATTCCCTTTAGGCCTTCTGAATGCTTGTGAGCTCCTAAATAACATTTTCTACTTTTTAAACCTAAAATTTGAGGGAACACTATATTCAGCAATCAATTTATAATCCAGATGGCCACCAAGAAAGTTCTTCCTTCAGCACCTGCTGCTCCAAGCCAAGACTGTAGTTTATCCAATCAGGCCCGTCACCAGGTTGATACAGTATCCCGGCAGCCAATTAGATGCAAATGACCAAACAGCAGGTCTTCTTGCTCCAGCACCTGCTTCTCTTGTTCAGATTCAGGCATCTTCAATCAATTGTGCTGCCAGGTGCATATTCCATTAGCAGTAGGTCATGCCTGTTTCACAAGCAACACCTTGTGACTGGCTGAAGTGTCCCAGATCTTCATAAGTAATCAACCTTGAAGATGAGCCAAGGTATCCTGCCATCATCTATAGTTAAGACCAGATGTTTTGGAAAGCTGACACACTGTAGTTTCCCAGCTTCCTACAGTTCTAGGGCATATACTTCCTTAAAGCCAACAAATCTTGCCACAGATACAAGAAAACATCTTACCGGAGCACGTAGGCAATCCTAAAGCTGCAGGTACAGCAGACCTCATAGAGTCACATTACAGATTCATGTTTTATAAACCAAACAGGGATATATTTCTTTTTTAAAAAGTTGGTGAACCAAAATAGAAATGATCCTATGATTGTCTTCTTATACTTAATTGACTCCAGATTCAAAGTGGAATTGAGGATATGTTAATTTACAAGTGTTTTATTCAAAGATGTGGTCTGCAGTCCTCCAGGCATTTTGGGTTCCAGCTCCCATCATCTCCAAACTGAATGGCCAGTGATTAAGGATGGCAGAAATTATAGTCCACCAACCTGTTGGGGACCACTGGTTTTCTAACGCCTAGGTGGCTTTGGTTTCCCTGCCATATTTTTAGGCAGCTGCTTTGCTTTGATGTTTTATTGGACTTTACTGTGCTGTGAGGGGATTGACTGAAAAACAGTGTGCTAAGAATGAGGAAGTGTTAATGTAATGAACTGTGTGGGCAGACAGACTGGGCCATAAGTTTGAACTGATTGCAAGAAGAATGAGAAAATGGGAGGGGGATAGAAGAACCTGGGAAAGATGTGGTTATGATTAGTTATCAAATAGAATGCTAGTGTGCTAATTTGAAATGTTACAGCTTATAAGGTGCTGCGAATCCAATTCTTCTTTAGTCCTGGCAGTTGTCATGGTGTACAGTTGTTTCTTTGGTGTTCCTGAATAAAGCTTCTGAAAATTATAAGCGTAATTCCCTGAGCTCTGAGCTAGCCTGTACATCACAGCTGTTGGGTGACTGACTCATTAGTCACAGTGCAGTTTCTATCAGACTTTGTTGCTTTTTATTAGTAAGGAATTTGATCATGGGACACTGACTCTTAAGTCAGAGGTTCAAACAGCAGCAGCAGCAGCAGCAGCAGCAGTCTTTGTTTTGTGAACATGTAAGTGTTGTTGTCTGTTTCAGCTTTAAATCTTAGATGCATGCTGGCAGAATGAGACTGTACCACACCAAATCTCTATACTCCTGTGTATCTCATTTACATTTACAAAAGTCTTCCTTTATGGTTTGCACCAGCAACAGGATACATCATAAACACTAATTTGACTGGAATATACAAAATGACAGTGCAGCTTTGCTGATTAAGGTTGAGAATGGGAGAAAGCATGAGCAATAGGTGTTGTAAAACTGCGCCTCTCTGTTCAGAAATAGATATGGCATGAGACAACCCAATGTTGGCACCACATTTGGTGCTGTATAAATCCATATATTGTTATTGCACCTGCCTGCATATGAGCTCCATGTTAACAAACATGGCCTGTACGAATGAGATGTGGTTTGTGCTAATCCATTTCAAAAGACAGCTTCTTCCTGATACCCCTGGGCAGCAGGCTTCTTAGGGCAACTGCAGAGGAACAACATCTTTCCCAAACAATATGTTCAAGAGAGAAGGCAATATTTTGGAACAATACTCCAATTATTATTGTGTGCCTTCAAGTGATTTCCAAGTTATGGTGACCCTGAGGTGAACCTATCATGGGATTTTCTGGTGCTAAGAGTGTGTGATATACCCAAGGTCACTCAGGGGGTTTCCATGGCTGAGCGGAGAATCAAACCCTAGTCTCCAGGGTGGTAGTGCAATGCTCAAACCACTATACCACATCAGTATTCTTGATATGAAGAACCCTAAACTATATGAAATCAGTTTCAAACTCAGTGGCCCAAGAACTACACAGACTTAAGAGTACAGAACCTATGATGTTATATAATTACAAGTTTAGGCTGCATGCAGAAAACATCTAAAACTTCTCTTGAGTGGTTTACAATATTAAAGTAATGACAGTGGAAATCTTAGGTTTTCTGGTTCCCATTAGGGTTGCCAGATCTCAAGGCTTGGCCTTCTTCCTCAATCTTCAGAGCAGGGGTGAAGAGTCTCAGAGTGAGAATGCTACCTTGAAAAAATGTATGTGTGTGTGTGTGTGTTCCTCATTTGTTAGACTTGGTGTTTTTCATCTGAATGGTGTAGTCCAGGATTCCTCAACCAGGATTCCCTGTAACTTTAGAGTTCTGTGAGAAGTTGCTAGGGGTTATATGAGAGATTGTGTTTGGAAAAAAATTAAACATCTTTTGAGCTGCAGATATAATAATTTTTATTCAGGGGTTCTCTGAGAACTGAAAACTATTTCAAGAGTTCCTCTAGAGTGAAAAGTTTGAGAAAGTCTGGGTAGTCTGTGCAACTGTGGTTGATGCTTAAGGTATCATAATGACATCACGAGAGACTGCCCCTTCCATATCATCCTTGCAACAGCGTGAGGAACTAAAAATGACATCACAAGTGGTCATTCTTAGGTCTCAGGTTCGAGCCCTGAAATGTGAAGCTCTGAAATGTGAAGGCCTGAGATAATCATGACTTGGTAACTCTAACATCAATTAATCTTGAGTACAAGGTAGGATAGTTACTTAAGAACATGTAGAGGTATGTTAAAAAATCAGTTGAATTTAGAATCACAGAGTTGGAAGAGACCACAATGGCCATCAAGTCCATTTGCTTTGATCAGGGTTGGTGCGGGGCTATAGGTCACTGTGAGAGCACTCGCCTTCAATGTAGTGGTCTGTGGGTCCATTCTCCAAATCTCTACTTTTTTTTTAAAAAAAAGTATCTCAGACAATGGAGCTGGACACCCCCCTCCACTTATTAATCCTTTAAAACTGCTGTTGGTTGGAGTAATTGTTTGACTCCATATAAGACATATTCATGCATGTTATCAATATGGTTACTGGCAGGGTGGGAATATCTGCCGTATAAGTAATATATGGCTAAAATCAAGGGGCAACAGTTAAAGCAAATGTGTTAATATTTAGGTAATACAGATTAGTACTTGTGAACTAAGAAATGCCAATAGGTTTTTTAGTGGACCCTTGACCTCATTTCCTGTGAAAAAATCCATTCCTATGGAAGGAGGAGGAAGAAGCATAAAATCTAGCATTAAGCTTGGCAGATGCTCTTTTCCAAGGTACGTCATACACATACACTAGCACTGCATAGATGAAATATAACAAATACCTGATCTGTGCTGTTGTATTCTCCAACTCAACAATTTTGAAACTATGATTGACTTTTCTTGCAAATACACATTCCTGTTTGCTGTAGCATTCTTTCCCTCTTGTGTCTCCCCTGCCCCTCCCTGCTTTCTTTTCACTCAGTATTCTTTGTTTGCTTGAACACCGAGACTGAGTGTGCCTAAGTGTGTCTTGGATTCTGCTACACCTGTATGATCTTCAAATGGAGCACCATCTCATCCCACAGGTAAGAAGCCTAATTATGCTATTCTCTCTCATACAGACAAAAAAAGTTCCTTTCTTTCGTTAGCAAGCCAGTTGAGGTAGAAGGTGAACAAGTTTGCTCCCTGTGTGTTAACCCTGAGTTCAGCAACAAGCAGGTGCAAATTGATACTCTTGTGAGTCAGGTTTTGTCTTTTTTTTAAAAGCAGTAATTGCTTAATGAGTTCTTGCCTGCCTGTTTTTAACAAAGGAACATCTGGACTCTGAGATCAGCAGAGAATAAAAAGGGGAGGTAAAATGCTCTTGCTCCTCCCTGCATTTCTACCAAATTCTTCTCTCTAGCAGGGAAGGTGCTGGAAGGCAGCTGCTGCTGTTGGCTGCTCAAGAAATGTCAATGCATACATGTGGCTTTGTCCTTCCAAGCCGACTACAAGAGCTGGAATCTCCTGTCTAAGGACAGTACAACTGTAGAAATCAATCTGATTGTCATGAACATTAGCAGAGTGAATGAAACGACTGTCAGTGTGACTGCATTAACTTGCAAGGTGATAAATTTGTATAGAGTGAGACACCATGTGTTATTTGGCTGTTTTGTTGTGTATATTTCCTATGCTTTTCCTCCACAGTTTTAAGAAAAATTATAATAATTTGATAAGGTGGTAGTGCAAGTGCTGTATTTATAAATGGTCTTTCTCCCTCTTGTTTAAATTTGTATAAATAAAAATATCATTTTAGAAAAATGTTCTGGCAAAGAAAGAGTATCCTTAACAAGGCGTTCCCACACTCAGCTCAAGCAAAACAAAATGTTGAACGCTGAATGATATGGAGCATACATATTTCCTACCTAATGCAATTCCTGTGAAGACAGTCCTGGGAAATCTCCCATTGTATGTGACAAATACAAATATGACTGACAGGGAAAGAGACTTTAGAGATAGTTCATTGAAAACACTGAACCAGGTGCAGCTATTCTGTTTTTTCCTTCTCTACACATTTTCTGTTCTACAAAAAAATGAGGGAAGAAGCTATGGGAAAACACAGAAAGGTTACAAAAGGAAGAAGATATCACCTGGATCCACTATAACATCCCATGAATCAAGCAGAGCAATTTCACAATAAAAGCTTTGTCTGGAAGCATCCCCAGTTTGCAGCAGCTGTGAAATAGCTAAATCTCGTTTCGAGAATTAAGAAAGGGCATGAAAATAAAAATACGGGATTGTAGTGTGACCATGTTTGAATAATTTTTTTGTACAATTCTGGTTGCCACCACCTCTGTTCAAAAATGATATTGTAGCGCTGGAAAAGGTGTGGAAAAGAGATGCCGAGCTGACCGGGGGTGGGGGCAGTTAGAGCATTATCCTTTTCCCTATAAAGAATGGCTACAATATGTGAGATGTTTTAGTTTAGCGAAAAAAGGAAAAAACAACTGTATTGGGGGACACAGTAACAGGTTTAAAAACTAGGGCCATTTCCGCATGGGCTTAAAGAGACAGTGCAGAGCGTCCTCCAGGGAGGATGTCTGCACCTGAGAGTGGACTGGGTCGGACCTACTTAGTGTAGTTCCGCACCTCAGCCCGCTCTGAAACGACCCGAAGTGGTCGTCCAGCGTGCTTTTGAAAGACCACTTGAAACAGGTCTTTCAAAAGCACGGAGTGCGCCACTCCATGCCCGCGCTCCAGTGCAGATTTGCAGGCTCGCACCAGTGCGAGCCTGCGATCTGCCGGGGGCGGGCTTTAGGCTGGTGAGCTTCAGCGGTTGGTGGAGAGCCTCAACCAACTGGAAGCCGCCATTTTCATTCCCAGAGCAGTGCGGAGTGACGGCCACGCACTGCTCCGGACCAGCCTGGACCCAAGCGTGGAACCAAGAAGTCCGGTAAGTACCGGCACAGGGCGATTTCCTCGCCCTGTGTGGAAATGGCCTATATATGGTATGAAGAAAGAGCATAGAGAGAACTTTTTCTCCTTCTTTCGTACCAGTTGAATTTGGGGGAATGCAATGAAACTGTCTGGCAGGATGTTCAAGACAGATCAAAAATGTACTTCTTCATACAGCACATAATTAATGAATAAAATTTGCTGATATGTCATATGTCAAGGTATGTCACTGATTAGTAGTTTAGATAGTTTTAAAATGGGATTGACTTTGTTTAGCTTCTTAGTTCCATAATACATTCATGTTATTAGATAGTTCTAAATGCTAAGATAAATATTTGTTTAAAGCCATCATGTGGTCCCCATTATACCCCCTGCCTCTATTTCCTCTGATATCCCTGTAGGTAAACGAATGGGAAAAGGGCAAAAGATTTTGACTTGGGTTGGAACATAGGCCGTTTCCATACCGGGATTCTGAAATGGTGCAGAGCGACCTCTCACGGAGGTCTTCTACACCATAGAGTGGACTGGTGTGGACTACTTTTTGTAGTTCCACATCAGAATCCACTCAGGAGCGGCCGGAACTAGCCGCGCTGCATGTTTTTTAAAAACCTCTTTTTCGAGGTTTTTAAAAAGCACGGAGCGTGCAGCCCCGTGCCGCTCCGTCACCCAGCTCCGAAGTGGATTTGCAGGCGCGCGCAAATGCGTGCCTGCAGATCTGCCGGGGGCAGGCTTCCGGCTGGCGAGCTTCTCTGGTTGGTGGAGAGCCTCCACCAACCGGAAGCCGCCATTTGGGACGCCGGAGGACTGCGTGGCGACGGACTTACCCGCCTGCCGGTAAGCTCCGTTTTTGGGCGTTTTCGCCCGTCCCCCCCCCCCACATGCGGAAAGGGCCATAATTTGTGATAGATTGGTATAACCACACTACTGTTCCCCGTGTTTGTTGCACTTACAGATGAGTTACATATTAAATGTTCCAGAAGCCTTTCTTCACACCTCCCTCAATGTATGCTAGCAACAGATTACAAAGATGTCTTTGGCTCTTCCCAGCTGAAGTAGTTTTTCTGTTTCAATTATAAATCTGGTTACAGTTTGTTTAGAATATAATCTCATGGGAAAAAAAGGGATTGGACAAATTAATGAACCGTAAGCCTCCTTATGACTTTTAGTCATCACAAGTCACTAACATAATGCCTTTCTAGTGGCTCCTCGTATGGTGTAGCACTCCCTCCCAAGGGAGGCTAGGCAGGCCCCCTGCCTGTCGTTCTACTGCTGTTAGGGAAATCCGCTTGTATTCAGGTGGGCTTCTGTGCCTGACTGGCTGCTGAGAAAGCGGCTTTCAGTGGATGACTACTGGCTTTTTAAAAAGCCCCTGGTGTTTAATGGCAGAAATTGTTTAATTTTGTTTTAATCTGTACTAGTTTTTTATTTTGCTGTACTAGTCTTTTATTAAGCTGCCCTAAATCCTAGTTTTGAGAGGAAGGCAGGATATATATCAAACTGATCAAACAAACAAACAAACAAACATAACCTCCTTGTTTGCAGCTGGACTGATGACACTGCAGAGCCAGGCATGATCGTGGGATCCTTGTGGAGACTGTAATATTTCAGTCAGCACAAGTCCAGGCTGATGACACAGTTCTCCTTAAGTTTTTGTGCCATATAGAATCTAAAGACTGTTCCCAGCTCCACAAAGCTTCTTCCTATGTCCTATTCCCTCTCTAGCAACTGACAAGCCTTCTATGTCTGATTAGGCCAGTGTGGCCAAGTATGGATATAATGAACATGTGGGAGGGACTGCAATAATTTGAGGAAGAGTAAAGTAAAACAAAGGGCAAAACAGATTTTAAGAGTGAGAGTTCAGCTTATTTTGTTAAACATTCCCAAAAAGACACATTATGTGCATTTGACATGGATTTAGATATAGAAAATATGCTTATGTTTGTAACTTTAATTACAATTCAAGTTGAAGATTTTATTGATTTCTTAAAATTTGATTGTCAGCTGTAACTGCTGTTAGAAATTTAAACCTCCCCTTTAACAGTAGCTGTGTTCATTCATGATTGATCTTGTAGAACAGAGCTGAGAATAATGTGGCATTCCAGCAAATGGTAAAGAAAGCTGGGAGTTGCCAGTGAGGAGGAAACCTAAGAGCAACAATTTGACAACATCTAGAGGGGCACACAATTCCTATCCCTGTTGTACTAGGAGGTGGTGCCTTCAGCATCAGTTCCCTGTGGAGGGAAGGCTTTTGCCTGCTTGTGCAGTTGTATGCAGTGCAACTAAAAAGGATATTGTAGAGCTGCATGATAGAGGTGTGTAAAATTATGCCTACTGTGGAGAAAATAGGTATGGTGAAGCTTTCTTCTTTCTCTTACAATACTAGAACTCCCAGTCATTCACAGAAGCTAAATGATGGGAGTATCAGGACAGATAAAAGAAAATACTTTACACAGTGCTGAGTTAAATTGTGAAACTCACTGTCAGATGATATAGTTATGGCTACCAATTTGGGTTGCGTCAAAAGGAAACTGGGTTCTTTCGTGGAGGATGGGACCATTGATGGTTACTACAGAACCAGAGGCCATATGCCTCTGTATATCACTAGTCAGGGAACACAGGATGTGGGATGCTGTTGACAATCCTGAACTACTCTGAAAACCCTGAGGTTCCACAATAAGTCAGCCTATACAATAGACTTACTGAAAAAAGTAAACTGAGGTGGTCAGGACATTATTTTGAACTGCAACTTCTGGGTACATCCAGATGGAGGCCTTGTAGTGCTGCTGGTTAAAAGGCATTCTGTGGCTATTCCATTCATTGTCCTTAATGGGTTTTCATGATATATAAAAAAATGATGGAAAAACATAGAGAGACTTTAAATGAAAGATGCTGTCATCTGACCTTCCTCTCTTCTGTAAAATTCTGGATTTGAGGCAAGGAAATTGTACAACAAATGCCTTACATAGAACCACCTTCAATATGGATTATTAAATTGGCAGCATGTGAGACTTTCCCTCCCACCATTCTAGCCTATTAAGCACCATACTACCCTGAACACACTAACCTCATCTGATTTTGAAAGCTAAGCAGTGTTGGTCCTGTTTCATACCTGGATGGGAGACACTAGGGAATAGTGGGCTTTCTAGTTTGCAGGGAAGGTATTTAGAATTCTTACCCAGAGAGCTGTAGTGGTTACCCAGATCATAAGCTGCATCAATAGGAGTGTAGTGCCTAGGTCAGGAGAAGTGATAGCAATCATCTATTCTGCTTTGGTCAGACCCTACCTGGAATACTGTGTCCAGTTCTGGGCACCACAGTTCAGGAAGGATATTGACAAGCTGGAATGTGTCCAGAGGAGGGCAACCAAAATGGTAGAAGGCCTGGAAACCATTCCCTGGCTTAGGGAGCTGGATATGTTTAGCCTGGAGAAGAGAAGGTTAAGAGGCAACATGATAGGGATGTCATATGGAAGATGAAGCAAGCCTGTTTTTCGCTGCTCCAGAGGCTAGGACCCAGAGCAATGGCTTCAAACTTCAGGAAAAGAGACTCCATTTAAACATTAGGAAGAACTTCCAGGAGGTAAAAGCAGTTCAACAGTGGAATATATTGCCTCAGAGTGTGGTGGAGTCTCCTTATTTGGAGGTTTTTAAACAGAGGCTGGATGACCATCTGTTGGGAATGTTTTGATGGTGTATGCCTGCGTGGCAGAAAGTTGGACTTGATGAACCTTGTGGTCTCTTCCAACTCTATGATTCTAAGCCCCAACACTTTCTAGGCTGTTGTCATGGCAGTTGAAGTGGAATCATAGCACTGTAACTGTAGTGTGCAAGGGCCCCAGGGATCTCCTGGTAGGATCAGGGGAAAAAATCATGCCTGAAAGCCTGGAGAACCTCTGCTGTCAGTCAAAGGTGATGGTACTGGGCTAGATGGACCAATACACTGATTCAGCACAGGCTGAGTTTTGATGTTCCTATGCTTAAAAGTAATTTATGTTTCTTAAGCAGAATGTTATAGGGAATTTATGATGCCCCTGGCTGTTATGGGATAATTCCATCTTCTTGAAGCAGTACCCATAGTAACCCAACCTGCCTGGTGGAATTAAGACTGATTATACCAATAGTTTAGATGAGTACAAGAGTGAACCACTTACTCCAAAAGAATTTATCACATTTTCAGTAAACTCTATCTGTACCTACTCAGAATGAAGTTCAGTTGCATTCAACAAAACATACTTTCAAGTGAGTCTGAATCTCAGCTAGCAGCCAATACCACAAGTAGTATGGATATATATAAATTGGAGGCAAATGTTGGGCAGAGTCATTATCTTGATGGACAGCATCCAAATTTTCTCTGCCTACAATGGCAATCTGAACTCTCTATTTGTTTAACATTAAGAACACTGGAGAGTTGCCACAACAAAGTTTGAGAATTTCTCCTTACCAGTGAAGCAAAATGGCACTGCCATATAGAGTCTCTCTGAAGGATGCTGCATTTCTTTCATGCATTGTATGCAGAGCAAGAGACACAAATAAGGCCATAAAATCAGACAGGGATGCATATGTGAGAGGGAAGCTTTAGACATCTGTCCTGACTTCAGAAAATGTGTATGTTGAATATTAATTTGATATCTCAAATCCCCAGAGTTCTCACCCAAACGAGCATTGCATTTGTTATTTCCCAGCAGTCTACTGATGAATGATGAATGCTTTATTAATCCAGGGATTGGGTGGGGGAGGTTTCTGTCAACACTCAAAATGATAAACTCAGTCCAGTTTTCACATCTTCTTTAATATGTGTAGGGGCAGAACAATTCTAAAGACAAAATCAAATTGGTGGTTTTATCCAGTGTTTTGATATGTTTCATATGTTTGCTTATTTACCAGAAGAGTGTTATATAGGCGTTTAAAATTTATTCTAATTAAATGTTAAATCCTAGTACTGACTAGGAGTAGAGGCAATGACTGTGTATTTGTTTATCTATCTGTTTGTTTGATTTATATTGTGCTTTTGTCTTTATGAAGGACCCAAGGCAACCCACAGCATTTAAAAACAAGGTACAATTAAACCATCGTTTATACAAAAGTTTAAAAAGAATTAAATAACAGCCAATCTGTGAGCTTTGAGCCTTCAAAAATGTATGATCTATCTTTCACTTGCTTACCACAAGTGACACAGGGAGTTGAAGTCTAAGGGAATTCTAGATAGGATGAAGAGAGAAGGGCTGTGGGTCTGGTGAATGCTTCTCTTCTCATTTTGATTGCTTCTCCAGTGCTGTTGTGCTAACAACTCTCTGGCTTAGAATGTAAGGACAGAACCACTCTAAAGGATAGATTGGGCTGAGCTGGGCTGAATGCCAGTGGTGCCTCAAATATCTCGGGATGTTGAATCTGGTCCCAGTTTTTGTCCAAATTTTAAAGGACCTGTGCAAGTCCATTTTGCAGATAGGCTTTAGCACCTTGCATGGTTCCTTTAAAGTTAAATTGAAATCTGGCATGGATTCACTGATATTGACATCGCCAGCTGCCACTGGTAGGGACTGTCTGTGTTGAGCATGACCTATAGCATACACATCTTTCATAAAAGAAGGCTGCCATTGCTGCAACAACATTTGAGTTTATTTGTTTGTTTAACAATTTCCTTCCAAAAAAGTTAGACTTCATAAATTTTGTCATAACAAGTTACTGATATCATACCTCGTCTCTGGAACATCACATTTTTGTTCTTTAAATAACCAATATATATCTGAAAGGATGTTACACTAGAAGTTTATTCATGAGAATGAAAAAAAAATCAATACAACTATGTTAATATTTTCACTCTTTATAACTGTCAGTGGAAGCTCGTTTATCAGAATGCTTGCCATAATCATTACCATACCCATTTCCTTCTTTTTTATAAAGTACCTAAAATGAACTCAAAGCCATACACAGATAAAAGCAGACTTTATGCCCACAGGGTCTCTGTCTAAGTAATCTGGGAATAGAGTTATCAACATTTTCTGCTTAATGTAACATTCTGCTGAAAAACAGCCACACAGTCTTTTAGCGTTTTCTAGCCATATGAAAAAAAATATATCCTAAATGTGATGTGTTATGGGTTGTTCCCTTGACTTGCAGAGAGTGAAAAGAGGCTGTCTTTTCCTCTTAGAAAGCTGCAGCTTTTAAACACAACAGCCTAGTTACACATTCTACTAATATGATCCTCTTCAAGTCACAAAATTCTTATCCAGGATCCTAGTTCCAAACAAAACCAAAAAACAGCAGGTTCCATACATCCAAGGAGACATTGGGCTTGCGCTTCTTTGGACAAAATTGACATCTCTTACCCTATCACAGCTCTTTTTCTCTGTCCACATGCATGCTTGTTCAGCATTCCCCTCTGCTTACTCTTCCTGCCCTTACCAAACAACTCAGTCTTCTCTTTCTCCTTCTCTTGTTTGAAGAATTCAAAGACCCTGAAGGAGGAAGCAGAACTGGAGGGACCTAGAGACCCTTTCAGGAAATGAGTATCCCAAGGCAGATGTCTCTGGTGGTCCATGGCAAGTTTTAGGTGTTAAAGTTTCATGGTCTCAGAGGTAGAGTATGGCACAGACATACCTTCTCCTTTATAATTATACTAGTGAACATATCCAGCTTTGCACAGCTTTAGAATGGCACTTGCATTCCTTCAGTGTTATGGAGTTGTGAAAGCCTTCAGTGTTATGGAGTTGTGAAAGTTAGATGCATGGGATGAGATCCTGCACTGAGGATGCAAAACGTACCACTCCACACCTGCAGCTCCAATCCTCTATCCATGATGGCAGCTGTGAAGGCCCCAAGGGTACTGCTATGGCTGTTAAATTGCAATGGAAGGGGAAGGGGAGGGAGGGTAAAATCCAAGCAGCAAGGACTGTTTCTCATCCCTACTACAGCCATCCCTCCACATCCCTCCACATTTGCTAGGGTTAGGGGCACAGGACCCCCATGAAAGTGAAAAAAACATGAATACCTCTAGGCTCTCCCAAACTATATTTAACACACAAAAAAGTATGGTCACTATATTCAACCCACCATGGATTCCTTTGAGGCATCAGGGTTCTTTCTCGGGGCAGAAGTGGATGGCTGGTGGAGCTTACTGTCACCTCCACTGCTGCAAGCCTTGTTTTGGTTTGCTGTTTGGACCCATTGCTGATTTTTGTTTTGCACCTCCACTGCTACCCCACACCATATTTAATAGGGACTTACAAGCCTCATTCCCAATTTCTCATTCTCATGAGGCTTGCAGTTTCTATTAAAAATGGCATAGGGAGTCAGCAGAAGTGACAGCAAATAATCCGTGAATAATCAAATCCGCAAAAATGAAATCTGCAAATGTGGAGGGCTGACTGTATTGTTCTCCATGTAGAGAAGAAGATAAATGGTTAGCACCCTCAGGGCTTGACAGCTGCTGAAGGGAGATTTTGAATGGAACAAAAAGAGCTAGTGAATATCCCTTTGCATCCCATCGAAAACAAAACATACATGTGGGTAAGCTTGAGTTACATATATGTATGTCACTAACAGGATTCTAGACACTGTCCTCATTTGGTGTGAATGAAAACAAGGATGGTGGGACCCATAGGATGGCTCCTGGTTTCTCTTGGAGTGTTCTTCTCAGGAGGTGAAGAGCTATAAAACAAACACAATGCTTGCACTGAATGAGATTTTTCTGGTTTCTGTCAAAACTCAATGACATGATTCGCTGTCAAATTTTGGTGATCATGGCAGCAATGGAATCCATGCAGCAGTCCAGGGGGAATTGCCCCACCAGACCCACCAAGTTGCTGTCTCCTGTTTTGTTTGCAGGACCATCAGAAGACAGTGCTCTGTTAGAAGTCATTCTTTTTAGAAACACTGATCTAAATCCAATTTAGTTATAATGAATCTTAAGTGAGTGAAGCATGGGTTTTGAAGATCTTCACCAGAAGTTTATACCTGTGTTGATCTGAACTGTTTTGGGACAACAAGAGCAGCAGCAGCAGCCGCAGCAGGAGCAGCAACAACAGCCTATGAAGAGCAATACCTGACCAAGCTAAAGGGTCCTTTAGACCAATTTTCTGTTTGAAGTATGGTCAGTCAGTTGCATGGGAAACCCCTCAGAAGAACATGAATGTAACTGTATTCCTCAGATATTTCGAAGTTCCAGAAATATAGAAAAGCTGTCTGAGGCCTAAAGGCTGGCCAACTCTAGTGAACAAAGACGCTGGTTTAGGAAGACTGTGGTTCACAGACTCCATGGTGGAATTTTGCAGCTGTTGTGGGGTAAATCTGCCCTTGAGGATGAAATATAGATGGCAGATTGGAAGAGGACCCTGGAAAAATGGATCACTTTTGCAAATGGGCTGATGAAGGAGAGAAACAGAGAGGTGTAGTGGTTTAAATGTTGGATTGGAATGCCCTGAATCCCAGCTTGGCCATGGAAACCTACTGGGTGACAAATCATACTCTCTCAGCCTCAGAGGAAGCCAAGGGCAACCCCACTCCTCCAACAAATTCTGTCAAGAAAAGCCCATGATGGGCTTGCCTTTGGTTGCCATAAGTCAGAAATGACTTGAAGGCATAAACAACAACAGTGAAGGATGTCTGAAGATAAAGGCAACACCAGCACTAGAAAGTTTCCTCTAGTTAAAAATGTACTTCAAAACTGAGAGCTTATCTCTTAACAATCTGTGTCCAGACAGCATCTAGTTATGTTTCTGCAACTGGATGGATGAAGAATGCATCATCTGGAGCCCCCACAGAGCCTCTCAGATGTCTGAGAGCATGATTTTGTATTTGTGTGTCCAGCTGCAGAAACATACCCAACTGGTACATGGCCATCCCTGCAATTCCCTAGCTGTTGAATGGCCATTGAGAGGGCACAACAGAGTCAAAAATTGAAGAGCATCCAGTAGAATCCACAGGAAAAAGCAGAGGCATGATAGATGGGTGCTTTGCTATTCAAAAAGCAGAATGCATTATGTCCTACATATATTTTTATGGCCTTCTTCAGGAGCTACATAAAAACATAAAAATGAATACAAATACAAATAATTATATGGTAAAACATATGTAATATAACAAATATTTTTTTTATTATTGTCCAGTGCTTAGATCTTGCACATACTGATCTGAAATCTGACTGCCGACATTTCTGAAGCTAAGAATCTCATTCCATTTGCTGGAAAAAAGAAACATGTGAACTAGGGCACCACAGCAGCAAAGAGGTGCAGATGTTGCAGAAGATTCCTTCTTTGTGCATCCAGCTGGAGAATTACAGCCAGATGCTGCCTGGCCAGCCCAACCTCCCCCAGCCGCTAAATGGCTATGATGGGGCATCTCGGCAGTAGAGAGGTAGGTTGAATGGATGGGATGGGAGAGGAAAGAAAGCTATATCTGGCAGAAGTTTCTGTTCCTCCAGAGTGATGTATGATATTAGCCATTTTTTTCTGTTTAGAGTAATTATTTTTATACCATCATTTATTACTGCATGCAAACTGTATGGCAACCAGGTGTGAGTGATGCACACCTGGCCAGTCTTCTTTTCCTCCAATAAGTGTGGCAGTGTCACTTCTCACATTTTTCTAGAAAACAATGAGTCTCACATTTTGGCAAATCTTTAGACAATTTCCGTATGTGTTTGTGGGATAGCTATCAAAAATAACACTATATGCCCTTGCCCTTGGGAAACATTTTTTTAAGACAGTGTAGGCAGCCCATCTAAAAGGCATGGCATTACAAAGTTCCCTGAAAATACTGTGATAGCTCAATGCAAGTCCTGTGCTCTGAATAACTCCGGAGGCAGGATACTATATGATGTCCAGAATAATAGATGGTAGAGCACTTTCATTATTGCTCTTGCCAATAAGACCCCTACTCTACATTGAATTCAAGTATACACTGATTATTGGGAGAGGGGAATTGTCAGCCAGGAAAAGATCTGTAGGGCTTTACTTGCTAATTAAATGAAATTTTATCTAATTTTTTCCCCCATAGGTTGGAAGAATGCTGCGATACTGTATTTCCATTGTGCTGTTAATAATACAGAAGAATATCACATGGAACTTGTTATTTTGTCAGAAATTACAGTTGCTTTTACTGTCTGAGCAACAGCAGTGTGATTGATCTGGCTTAGACTGCGAGTGCTGGATAAACATCTATTGTAGAGTCATATTTTTACATTTTTTTACAACACAGCTGGTAAAAAATTGCCCTATGATGAAACATGCTAAATGCAGTGTCAGAATTAGGAAGAGTTATGTTATTTATCATTGTTTGGGCTATTTACAAAACCCCAAGATTGCTAGTTTGTTTTGTTTTTGTTTTGTTGCAGACAGAAAACTAATCTATGTGGGGAGCTTTGATAATAAAATTGCAGTTTGTGTTATTGTAGATAATCTCCAGCTGTCCCTAATAAAGTTGCTCCACGAGCCACGCATTAATAAATTTTGAACACTGGTGATCATTGTGACAGCCCTCACAGCCACACCTACAAGCAGAGTTGAAAAATGCAGACAGCTGTGTTGATCCATATCATTATATGATTAGCATATTACCATATCTGATTAGCATAATGCCCAGTTTATTAGGGTGAGCTGGCAGTCACAGAATAGAAAGCTGCAAAGGGCTGTGAAGTGGCTAGTATGTTGGACTTTGGCTGAAAAGAATTGAAATTATATGAGAGAGAAAAATTAAAAAGGCAACCAGACTACCACCTCAAGATTTTTCAGACTATTTTTTCTCCAGCACCAGAGAAAAATACTTTATCTCAAGAGGTGAAGAAACAACCAAGAGCATTTTCTGACTTATATCTAGCTGTTAGTCCCAACTGTAGTAGACCCATTGAATCATTGGGAATTTGGTAAATCAACACCTACAAAAATTTGATTGATTGGCATTAACAATGAGATTTAGGCCATACTCTGCACCAGCATTTTTGTAAAGGTGCTGTATTTTAAGTGCTGAAACGAGACTGCAACTGTACTTGCCATTCCAACAGGAATATCTCACGGCAAATATATTGTTTCTAGGAAAATCCATCCCATTGCTCCAAATGAAGGCCCTTTTCGCACGGTGTGGCTGCCCCGCACTTGGGACATGATGGCAGCGCTCTGAGGGTCATGCTTCTGCACGACGCCGTTGCAGTCCTACTGCCATCTTGTCCCCACGCGCTGCGCTAGTATAGTATTTGTAAAATGGAAAAAAATCTGTTCTACATTTACCATCTCATTGTGCTGCCACCTTTCCTGGCCATGTGGAAGGGCGGAAGTGCGCTGGAGACACCTGCCTCCCCAGTGCAGCAATGGCAAGTGCCTGGCTGCGCTGCTGAAGGGAAGAGGTGGGGCCAGAGCACTCCCCTCCGCAGTGGCCGGGCAAGGCGCAGGGGGAAGCGTTCCTGGTGCACTTTCCCTCCCCGCTGGGGCTTCAGCGAAAGGACTTTACTAAGCCCGTCGTGTGGAAATGGCCTAACTGTGGGAAGTGCAGCTAAGATCTAAGAAAACAGTGAAACCTAAGGAGGGATAGACAGTGTAACTGTCCCTGCTAATCAAAAAGGGCCAACATTTTAATCTTGAAAGACCTATCTCTACTACACTGTTGCTAAAGAATCTTCATTATCTATTCCAGTGGTTTTCAAACTACATTTCCAGAAATTCTGTGGTTCTTGAACTTTGTCAGGGACTTTTAGTTGAGTCACAGTAGATGGACCAAAAGGGCAACCTCCTACTATGAGCAACTAAAAAAAGTTAACAAGCAATTCTAGTGGCTGCAAAAACAAAAGTCGTAATTATTCCCTGCAGAACAGGAATTGACTAATTCCGATTGAAGTTAAGTTGAGACCACCCAGATGAACAGACAGGAACTAACTGAAAAGGAAGGAGCTAGAAACTTTTTTTAAAAAAATAACACAAAGAGGAAAGTACTCACTGGTTACACAAAGGAGTGGGATGTACTGACTAACATTTCTGGAACAGGCACAAGTGAGATGTGAGCTAACTGAAAAATAAATTTAGTTGGTCATTGCAGGATTTTTCATGAGAACTAAAGAACTATATTAAGAGATATTTAGTACTGTTAGTATTTTTAAATCTGGTTCTGAGTGGTTGTAGAAAAGCAATGTTTCAGCAATAGTAAGAGGCCTTAGTGTGAAAACTACCTGACTCTTCCTTCTCTGCATTTTTCCCTAACTGCTGTGAGCTATATTTATATTTCTGTAATATCCTGTTTTACATTGCATTCTGAAGGTATATTGGTAAAGTGATCCTAATACTTTCATTTTATTAACATAGGAACATTTCTTTCATTTCTTCCAAGCTGAATATAACAATTTTTAGTGTATGTCCAAATATTGCACAATATTGGAAAAGTGTTTGGTTAAATAGAATTCATGAAATGACAGAATATCAGCTTTCATTTGATCCTACAATAATTTTGCTGTTTTACCTCGAGGATGAAGCTGATTCACAGGACGTAAAATTATTAGTAAAGCTTTCAATAATAGCAACAATTTGTATCTCTCTCTTCTGAAAGGCAGCACAAACTTCTCATAACTCTCATAACTCTGACTGGTTTAAAATGATATGGGAAATGTCACTCTCAATTAATCCACTATACTTTTTAAAAAAGTCAATGTAAGGCACAGAGAAGTCTATATAAAAACTGTCTTTACTCAAAAAAATGCAAATAGTAGATTTCATGACAATCTTTATGTTTATTTTATTATAATTTGATTCTCAGATGTTTTGGATATTACTTAAATTTGATACTGTATCTTTAGGATAATTTCTGCACTTGTTTCTTCTCGTTATGTTACATAATATTTTTATCTATCTAGTCTAAAATGTGTGGTAGATTTTATTTCCACCCTCAAGTGGGTTTCTTTTTAATCCAAAGACAAAGTGAAAGAAAAGAACCTCCACTCCTCTTCTTTCTTTTTCCTTTAAATCTTACAGTTATAATACTACAATGCTTATGGCGTCTCAGTGAAATGGCACATTTGCACTATAAGTTCAGAATAATTTTGAAAAAGGTGCAGAAAATTTGCCCTTCAAACTATAGGATCATCTTGGCAAATCATCCCGTCTTCCTCTATGGAAGAAACCAAGTACACATCCAAGAAATTACTACAAAGAACTGAATGAGTTGATATGGAGATGACAGCAACAGATAACATCTGGCAAACCCCAAGGGGCTATACTGTGAGAACTCATGCTTTTTTTAGACCAGTCTGGAAAAACCCTTTGTCTACTAGTGGAGGACAATAAAGAGAGAGACAACTTAGCGTCCCTTGGCAAGAATTTCCAGAGCCTCAGAGTGGCCAATGAGAGGTTTTAGAAAACATTTCCCCATAAGGCAAAGTGGGAGAAGCAAAAGAAAAGAGGCATCTTTCCCAGTCATTCTGGAAAACTGGAATATGTTGTTATGTCAAACCTGGCCTTCTCTTCCTTTCTCTTCATTATGGACATTTCTTGCTAATTGCTTGGAACAACTAAGAAAGAACTGGACTGTCTTGAGTGTGATGAATGGGGAAGATGTTGGGGATAGAAGCATACTTTTTCTTCCCTAAGCCAAATATCATGTAACTTAGGCTCTTTCCACACCTTACCTGCATTCCGCGACATCCCGTCATCAACCTGGCAGTGTCTTTGCCAGGATGGGAGCTACCCTCTGCACCTGGCCAACTGCTGGTGGATGGTAGTGTTTGGGACATGCTTCTTACTTCTGCAGAGCAGCTGGCCTCTTCTTGTGCTGCACTGAGGAAGAAAGCACCTTGATATCACTTCCGCCCTTTCTGCGTGGCCCCAGCTGATGCGATCATTGTGCAAAAGGGGCTTATTACCAATTTTTTTCTGGTAATAGTATAATGCATGACTGTGATGGCTGGAGACACGACAGGAGCATGACCGTAATGACATCATGCAGTAGCTTGTGTCACAGACCAGCTTCAATGCATCTGCATGCCAGGATGGGGCCATAGTGCAGAAATGGCCTTAGACCTGGATATTTGTGAAATTGGGGGGGGGGGTTCTGTTGCTGGCACCCTATGGGGTCTGCAGGAACTACAAACAAGCAGAAAACAAAACTGGAAGTGGCCCAGAAGTAAGAAGCTATTTTTAAAAATATCCAAAGCACAGCGGAGCCCTGTGAATTTAAAATGCAAATTTCCTCTCCTAGAAATTTCACTCTTTTTGACAGAAAAAAAGGATTGTCTGAGAAATACGATGTCACTGTGGGCTGCAAAAAACAGCCTTGGGCCACATTGTAGGTTAGAGACATACTTTGCCCATCCCGGGTATATGAAAGGGACAAAGGAACAGAAGCAGTTTGAGATAACAGCAAGAGAAGGAAAGAGAGAGGGATGCAGGAAGAAAGCTAATTGTGGGCTCTAGAAAGGGGCTTGGGGGTTGCCTCTCTGGTGATTTGTTGAAGAGCAGTAGATTTGTCATTTATATTAATGTTATGTTGTTTATCTCTGTCTGTGCTCAAGCTGTACATTTGTAAATAAAACTTGTGTATTAGACAGCCTATGTGGCGTAGTGGTTTTACTGTTGGATTATGATTCTCGAGACTAGGGCATGAATCCCCACTCAGCCATGGAAGCCCATTGTGTGATCTTGGGCAAATCATTGTTACTGCCCTGGCTAGTCCGAGCTTTGGGGATATTAAAGATATCCTCTTGATATCATAATTCGGCTTCACTTCTCTATTCCTTTCCACGTGCTTGCGAGGCCACCGGACAAACACGTAAACAAGCTCGGCCGTTAATAGCCGTAAGATTCAAACTACAATACAGGCAGGCCAGAAATAGCTGACTCACTGCTTTAGGAGACCTCCAGGCAAGTACTCTAATTAAGTATGCACGCTACTTACAAAAGAGCCTCTGCCCCGCGATGGCAGCTTGATGGGTAAACTATACAATACCCAAGTACTCTGCGTCTGCATACTGGCTACTCTATTGAAGACTGCTACGATAACTCAATCATTCAGATTCTGACCTTTCAGAGGCTTTGTCTCCAACTCCAAATCTATTGTTTTCCCCCAAGTATGGCATAGCCTGCAGCCACAATTCTCCTTATAAAAACCCTTGATCCCGAGACCTTCCTCGGAACGCTCTCGAGTTTCATCCCGCCTTGCTGCCGCTTTGCTTGGCAAGCCTCCCCTCAGCTCCATGTGCTGAGCTACATCGCACCCCAGCTTCGCTCTCTATTTTTCTGGGCTTCAGGACAGGTGAAGTATCACCCAAACCAGCAATCCCCCTAAAAATCCTTCTATACCACTCCAACCTTTATTTTCTTCAGTTATCTTGTATGAGTGTGTCACATACACTGTTTTGCTTGTATTTAATAAACATCATTTATTATTTCAATTTTGGCGTTCTCCTTGACTCGACCCGACCCCGTAGACATAGGGTTCAAGATCTCGCTAAGTTACCCTGTCTCTCGTAGCGTTAAGCAGTGCTCTGAGCTTATTTTCCCCAACTTTAGTTGAGCACATTTTGGTGTCCCTCCCGGGACCCCCAGTTCACAGGGTAACATCATACTCTCTCAACGTCAGAGGAAGGCAACTCCTCTCTGAACAAATCTTGCCATGATAGGTCCCCCTTAGGGTTGCCATAAGTAAAAAATTACTTGAAGGCACCCAATGACAACAACTATAAAAATGCTACATGTCTCCAGCCATCTCTATTTCATTCTTCCAGAGGACCTGAGTAAGCACTGCCCCTGGAACATTTTTGGCACTTCAAAAACAGGGGGAGCGTGTAACAGCATGTTGTGGTGTTCTTGTCTCTGCAGCTGACATGCAGGACTTCCTCAGAAAAATTAATCAATCCGGAAGATATTATTTGGAGACAAATGTTTGAAAACCATTAATCTAGTTACTAGTCAGTAGCACTGATGGCCCATGATCTGAGCAATGCTTTCCGAAAATCTTTACACTACCAAAATTTAATAGCAGGGACTCCAGGAGCTGAAAAAACATCCAGAAGGGAGATATATATGGCCTGTTGGCTGTGTGTTACCCATTCCTGAACTAAAGAAAGGTATTCCAGGCAACCTTCTCCATAGGACATGCGCCACAGAACAATAAAGTAAGGTGGTGAGTGCATTTGCTGCTGTACATTTGCTGCCAAATTGTGATAGTGTGTTTTTGGGAGGCTGGGGGAGGGGCTGCAAAAACGGTTTGCGGGGAGGCTATGCTGTTTATTTATGTTATATATGGACACATGAAACTTAGTCTGCTTTTCATATAGCTCAGTACTATTTGCTCTGATGGTCAGTAACTCTCCAAGATTTCCAGCAGAGCCAAGTAACTGCAGTCTAAGCATTTAGTTTAGAGGCGTTTATAGATTATCCATGTGGTCTGCTGCTGAGCTATGGTCCTTTCCCCACACTGCAGTCTATGAGGAATCAGCAGTACCTCCTGGCCTATAAAAGGGTTTTTCTTCAGGAAACTCAGGAAGGAAATGAGATGTGTTTTATTTCTTTTATAAAACTGATTTCCTATATTAAGTCTTAATTTTTATATCCTTATGATATTACTTGCTGCAGTGTTCTTCTAAGAGCTGATTTTGCACTTATTGCTTCTGATGGAATCTATAAAGGAATTAAGCAGAAGCACATAGGCCATGTAAACAGCATTTTGGACATCGACAATGGAAGATGCTTCTTCAGTATAAAAGGACTATAAAATTCTTCCTATTATTATTATTATTATTATTTATTTATTTATTTATTTATTTATTTATTTACACTCTACTTTTGGAAATAGTTAAAAATCACAAAATATAAAAGTTAAAACACAAATTAAATGATCCAATAAGAATAAAAAAGTTAAGATACATAATTAAAACTCAAACATTTATAAATTCCACACAGTTAACAATAGCCAGCTCCTTTTATCAGACAGCCATAATTATACACCGAATGCCTATAGGAATAAAAATGTCTTTGCTTGACTACAGAAAGAAAGTAAGGAGGGTGCCAGTCTGACTTCTTTGGGAAGGGAGTTCCAGAGCCTGGGGGCAGCCACTGAGAAGGCCCTCTCCCATGTTCCCACCAGAGGCACTGTGAAGATGGTGGGACAGAGAGAAAGGCCTCTCCAGCAGATCTGAAAGCACGGGCTGGTTCATAAGGGAACCTAGGCAAATGTATATATGACATATTGCTTCTATGCAATATAGTCACTGCAATGGATAAAAAGGTGCAATATGTAAAATCTGTTTCATAAAATTGATACATGTGACAGCGACTGAAGGAATTTAATATTTGATAATAAAAATTTGCAAGAGGTCTACTGTAACTCAGCTCATCAGTTATTTCAGACATTTGATTGCAATCTAAAATGGAAGGATTAGATGGTGGAGAAATACTGAACATGGTGGTATGTTTAGTTATTCCATCTGCAATAAGAGTTGGAAGAAGAAAAAGGAAATTACAGTGTGACATTATGGAGATGGATTTAGAATTACACCAAGCAAACAGAAAGACACAACAGGATATGATTAAAAAAAAAGTAGTGTAGTGCACACACTCATTGAAAACAGGAGAAAGGAGAAAAATTGAATTACTGTTAACAGGCTACTGAGAAAAAGGAAAGCTGATGGTACAAACAGGAAAATATAATGTCTAACAGCAAACTATGATTATATTGGATTTCAGTACACTATATGTTGAGAATGTCCTACTACAACTTATATTATTGTCACAGATCTGGAGTAAGGATTTTAATAATGCAAGTACAGCATCAGACATAATATGAATGGGGGCTCTGGCAAAACTACAGATGTACTTAACACTTGGGTTCATCCATAATGTCACTGAGAACCAATTGTTATTAGCATGCTAAAAATACAAATTGAATGGATTTGTGCAGAAGGGCTGCCTTGACCACCAAAATGGGCAACTCTCTAGTAGGATTTCAGTCCTTGAAGTTCTACCTTTAGTCAGACTGAGAAGACTGGTTTGGGCAGCTGATTTGGGGTGTCGTTCTTACTTGATTTATTCCTATCGCTACCGAGGGAGAGAGTAGAATGTGCCTCTGGTATTTCCTGCCTCATGTGCCAAAGTCAGTTGCTCGGTCTTCTGTTTGACTTTATGGAGTAGAGGGTATCATTAGCTGCTCTGGCTTTGGCAGTAAAATGCCTTGGGGAAGCCCTGACTTAGCTTAGGGTTAGGTTTGCCAGGTCAGGAGTATCCCAGGATATGAGCTTTCAGGGCCAAAACCTAGGGATGTAATTGAGCATGACTGTTGACATAATATGGTAGATTTCAGTGGATTTAGGGATGGTGTTCAAATAAAGAAATCAACAACACAGGTGTAACAAATTATCTGGTTGGAAAGTCAGTTTTCCAAACTTTGCACTGAGAATTGCACCAAAGAATTTGAGAATTTTAGTCCAAAAAAAGGCTTTGCTTTGAACAGAAGAACCAAACTGTTTCCCTGAGGCAGGTGGTAGTTCCTGTGTCAGCAGAGTGGCAAGGCCACTCTGGATTTTGGTCTAAACTGTAAAGGAGCTGTGCAATGTGCTTAATCAGTTTTGGAGATATGGTTCAGCACTTTGGATAGCTCCTTTAAATTTCAGACTAAATACTAGAAGTCATTTGTCACACAGCTGACAGGGAAACTACCAACTTCCACCTCTTTTCCAGCTGTGTTTTTAACCCATATCTAAACATTGCTTTTAACAATACATGGGACTTGTAGATCAACTAAATAATTTTTTTTCAAGTTCTGCAGTGAACAGAAATATCCAATTTTTTCCCAGCTGTTCTAAAGACTTTTGCAAGTTGTTTTGTAGTACAACAACAACAACAACAAACTTTTAAAAGTAAAAAGAAAATTTTCCAAATCTGCTTTTAATAGGTTGTTCCTATCAATGTGGCCTTTCTTTCTTTCTTTCTTTCTTTCTTTCTTTCTTTCTTTCTTTCTTTCTTTCTTTTTTAATTCTTAGGTCATGGAATTCATTCTTACTCATCAAAGAATAATCATATTAATTCTGCAAATAACCACCAAATATTCAGTGGATAGGGAGATGATGATGGTGATGATGACGACAACGACGACGACGATGATGGAAATAATCCAACACATCAATCCTATCTATGCATGTCTGTTCAGAAGCAAGCTCTATTGTGTTTGATTGGGCATACAATTTTAATATTTTGAAAATATAGCATGTCTCATTAATGGTTTTAGTGGGGTTTTTTTGTTTTTTTGGGGGGAGGGGAAGCAAAGGAGAAAGAGCTGGAAAGTCAGAGAGAGAGGAAAGGAGAAGAAGATAATGGATGCAGCTAAGAGAAATGGGGCTAGAATCAGAAAGAAGATGAGATTAAGGAACAAAGACATGGGAAAAGGAAAAGCTAAATGAGGGGAAAGGAGGAAAAAAAAAAACAAGAAGAAGGGGGGGACGAGGGAGGGAGGGAAGGAAGGAGATAAGTGCAACCCAAGAATGTGAGGAAGGAAGAGAAGGAGAAATATATGTGTGTGTATACGTATGTGCCTTCAAGTTGCTGTTGACTTATGGCAACCCCATAAATTTTCATGGGGTTTCCTTAGGCAAGGAATACTCAGAGGTGATTTTGTCAGTTCCATACTCTAAAATCTAGTCTACATACATGTGTGTATGTGTGTATATATTTGTGTGGGAATGGATAATGAGAGAGAAGTGAAAAAGAGTACATTTTAGCCTGGAGGTATGGGCAGTGGAAGGGAGAAGAAGGAAGGAAGGAAGAGGGGCAAAAAGGAGGGTTTTAGCCAGGACATGGGGAAGAGAAACTAAGGAAACTAAGGGTGAGGGAGAAGATGTTTAGGCAGTAGTTGGGGAAGCAGAGAAAAAGAGAATGAGGAAGAGTGAAAGGTAAAAATCAAGAATTAAAAGAAAGGCACCTTGGGTTCTGTTCTGGGATAAAGGTGGAATCAAATTTAAATAAGATAAGGAATCAAGTGCCTAACCAGAGTTGAAGGAAGACACTTGTATGTTTTTTGATAACTCTGGGTCAACCCACAGGACTGTACCTTCAAGTATTTAGGCTATGGTGAGGAAGGTGGTAACAGAACTGGGGAAGTTAACAATAAGGTAGGAAAAGTGAAAAGCAGCAATTCTACAGTACAATATTCAGTGACTTGTAAGCAGTGAATATTTCTCCACTCTAGCCCCTACCTCCTGTTAAGTACTGGTATTGGCCATGATTTGAGAAACTTGGGAGAGGGATGAGTGAAGAGATTAAGTGGCCAAGTGGATCCCATGAAAGATGTATGGGAACAGTTGATCTCTAGCAGCCAGGGATCCACTTGGCCACTTAAAAAACATAGTTAAACGTAGTTAAAAGCACATAGTTAGAAGACATTGTTATATGTAATAACTGCTGCAAGACTGACATATGCACAATATTGGAAAGAAAGAAATTATATTGACATAAAAGAATGGAAATTAAAAGTTCTGGATATGGTAGCAATAGAAAAGTTAACTTTTTCACTTAAAAATAAGCCAGTCCAGAACTTTGAAAGAGAATGACAAGAAGTTTTGAATTGGATAGAAGAATAAGAAAAGGAAGGGATAAAGGAAGATTGGTGACAATGGGTAATGTAAACTAATGATGTTATAGAAAAAGCATAAGTAGTAATGTAACAATGTTTAAAAGTAATAGTGTAACATTCGTTAAACAGAAGTAATGTATGTATGGAATGTAAACACAAGACTCAACTGGAAAAAAGATGCTTGGAAGTGGGGAGGTTTTTTTTATTATTTTTAAAAGTCTAACATATATATATATATATATATATATATATATATATATATATAAAAATATATTAGACTTTATATATAATATAAAGTCTAATATATATATATAGCACATAGTTAAAAAAACTGTTCAGGGCAGTGCTCTTGCCCTGAGATTTCTTCATGTTAACTGAACTGGAGAAGAGGGGCTAGGCCTGGACATCTGGGAGTCTTATCCACAGTAATCACAGATTTTTCCAGATTCTGTTGCCTCAGCCCTTTAGCAGCTGTTAGAGACTGAATCTGAAACCTTGTATAAAATATGGTCTCTACTCGTGAGTTAATCCCTCCCACATTTAGCACACGGGGGATAGTTGTGCGATTGCTTCAAAGAAGGCATCCTTCCAAAGTTCCCAGACGTTTGTCAAGCTGCAACTAAGCTGTGCAGAGTAGTCTCCATGGGTCAAATTGGGCACTGGGCATGTAGTGAAGTAATCCCATGACTGCATACAGATGTTTGGCATGGTTTATTCAGTTCATGCCATATCAGTTTGGTCATATTTTCCAAAAAGTAATATATGTACACCACAGTCTGAATGTGAGGGAAAGGGAAAGAAGTGGTTTGTGGGGGAAAAGTCTGTTTTTTCCCCCCAGAAATATGCATGTGTCATAGAATCAATGTTCAAGTGGCATTTCAGCTGCACACGTTAGTACGTCACGAATGAAATAATACTAAATTTAGTGAGCAAAAAACATTGCTTCAAAAAGTGCTTCCATTAAGGCTCATTGCAGCCATTAGTTAACAGAATTTTGGCGACGAGAGGTGGGGGGAGCGAGGCGCAGCCCTACATAGCTCGTCGTCACCCCAGAGCTGTTAGACCAAGGAAACCGGACATCCCCCGGAGTACTATGTTCATCTCTCCCTCTTCCCAGACACACTAAAAAAGATCTGCAGCGTCCTGCTCAGAGGTTGCGTGATCCACCTCCACACACTGAGGTTTAAATGCAGGAAATTTCACATCCGGGAAATGAAAAGCGAGCAAAGACGTGGAACGCGAAGGGGGAGAAATTCCCCTTCCTTCTCTTCTTCTCCCCTCCCGTCTTCGTTTTTAGCGCGGGTTGAAGTAAGTAAAAAAAAAATCCTTAATTGGAAGATAAGCGGGGGGGGGGTATCTCTTGCGCCCTTGCAAGGTTTCAGAAAGTTGCACCTAGAGCTGCCTGAGGTGGCAGAGTTGGGAGGCTGGAAAGGGGGGTCGTTCTGCGGGGGAGAGAGAAGGACCGGGGTTGCGGATACGGGGAATCACAAGGAATTGTTGGGTTGGGGGGGGGGACTGCACGGTCCCTGCCACAGCCAATCCCAGCCGCGATCACATCAATGCAAATAGGAGCACAATGGAGCTAGCAATAAGCGCGCTGCAGCCAAGCTTGGAGCGGGCCGCGCTTGGCTGACGGGCTGCCTCTCCAATGGCAAGCGCCGGGGGTCTGCGGGTGGCCAGTAGACGCGATGCGGGGGCGTGCCGGGGCCAGGCTAGGCTGTCCTTGCAGGGTGTCTGGGCTAAACTTCACCAAATAATAGCTGTTTGTATTTTGGCTGCTGCAGGAGCCATTTTAGGTAAGTTGTGCTCCGAACTTTTTATTGGCGCGCGGTGCGCAAGCGAGGGGCGCGTGGGGTGTATCAGCCCGGCCTGGGGCAGCCTATGAATGAACTCTGCCGTCCCTGGCCAAGGCGGAACACGGGAGCCGGGGGCCACGGAGCCGGCGGCCGGGCGGACAGACGGGCGGCCCAGCCACTGCGGGGAGGGGGCTGGCCAGGCGTTTCGTTCCCCTCCCAGACACTGTCATGGCGTTGGGGAGGCTCTGTCCTTGGAAGAGGAGCTAGTGGGCGTCGGGAAGAATCGCTGCTGCATGCGATGCCCTTGCGGGGAGTTGCAAGGAGAGGAAGATGCCCGTGGGGAGGCGAGCAGGGATGCCCCGCCGGGTCCCGGCAGCGCGAAGCTTCTCCCTTAAAGCACAAAGCTGGGCTGGGGGGCAGGGGGAGAGAGGGGGAGGGCAGATGAGATGCAGCTCCTCCCTCTTCCCTGTGGAGGCTGTAGATGTGGCCGCCGCTGCCCCCTCGCCCCTGAAAGTTCCCCGCGCCTCCCCACTGCTTTGCATGGGTGACGGTAAGGAGGATGCGCCGTCCAGCCCCGGCTGAGGCTCCCCGCGGTCGAGTCCCACGCACTGCAGTTTGCTTTCCCTTCTCTGCCCCCCGCCTTTTTCTCCCCTCTCCTTCCCGCAAGGCGCCGCTCGCACACACGCACACGCAGACACGCAGCCAGTCCAGCCCACCTGCCTCTATTGCAGATCTATCCACAATACGTCCATGAGTCATGTGCATTCCTGCAACCATGACCAAGTTTGGTGCAATTTGGGGGCTGGAGAGAGAGATTAGCATCAATGGAGAGTTGAAAGCCCAATCCATCTTTCCACTCCTACCTTAACTGCTTTGTGTGCTGGCCAGAAGTATTTGAATCCCCTGTGAATGATGCCTGGAGCTGGTGGTGTCTTGTAATGGACTTGTGAATGTGTGAACGTTTTGAAAAATAAAAATCGGAAGGCACTCACTGTCTCCTGAAATTTCCAGCGCAACGGAGCAGGTCTCACTTTAGATGGCTTCAAAACCACCACAGTCCAGTATGTTGTGAGTTATGAGACGTGGTCTGTAAGCATTCCGGAGTTTATGAAAGCGACACATGGCACATATGACCCTGTAGATGGCATTGTATGGAACTGGAAGATTGTGTGCATTGCTCCGGTGGAGTAGTAATAAAGTGTGGGTATAGCACAATATAGTGTGTGTCAAAACAGAACCCTTGTTTGACTGTTTTCTCAATAACCTTTTTAGATTCCGCATGGAATATCAAATTTGTACACAACAGAATGATTGTATATGTGGACTCCTGTTGCTACCCAGTAATAACTCCTTGAGATATCAGAAAAGACTGCAGATATGAAAAACTACTGTGGTACCTTTCAGTCATGTTAGAATGATATACTAACAGCATTGATTTTGGTGGCATTTTTACACTTCCTTCTGAATTGTACCCAAATGTCAATTCATGCCATTGTTTTGGGTTGTCATACTGCAGCTAGTAAAACAACTTGTTAATCTGAAATATAAAATATAATCTCCCAGGGCTTCTTGACTTAGAGCATGTAAGAGCTTCTTCTATCCCTGAACTGATTTTAAACCACAAATGAAACTTGCTAATGAACGCAATTAATGAGCAAGGCTTTCTGTGCTGTAAAAGCAGCTGTGGATAAAATTATCATCCCTGCCAGCTGATTCATTCCTCCTCTCTTGCTGTGAGCAGGGCAGACAAATCTTTTGTGACTTTGCAGTGGTAGTCATAATAGAAAAGGCATGGCAAGGCACATTAGAGTCACATCTCATTCACTCTGTTGCTGCTGTCTACCTGTGAACTTATAGTCATATTAGATAGCCTTAATCATCATTTTAATGACTTCTTTGGGGAATTCTTTATGTCTTGTATCAATGACTTCTACTGGTAATCGGAATAGATTTCTTAGTATTGATCAGTACGATTCTTGGTCTAAATGCTATAAGAAGTCAGAAGGAAACCTGCACACTTGCAGACAGAATATAAGGGTGAAAAATAAACTGTATTTGGTTGCTATGTTTTTCAAATCAATAACAAGCATTTTGCTCCATATCGATTTACCTTTCTGACAATTGCTCTTAACTTTAAATAAAGTTGCAAACTGATCTGGGACTGATGAGATAGTTCATATTTTAGTTGTCAGCTCTGGGTAAGAGTAATAATCACATTGAGAGGCAGTGTGTGTGGTGTAATGCATGAAATCTTTGACTGAACCAATGACTATCTCAACTGAACACACTTCAGAGCGTTGTTGTAAGTAGATGATAGGACATATGTGCAGCTTTGAGCTGCTTGGAAGAAAGATGGAATAAGTGTGTAAAAAAATTACTAGCAGTAGTATGTGTGGGGAACATGTGACCCTTCTGACATTGTTGGACTGCAACTCTCGCTATTTCTAGCCAGCATAGCCATTAATGAGAAACAACTGGAATTGTAGTCCAGAAATATCAGGAAGATTATACATTCTTCATCTCTTCTGTATGTTTTTTTCACTGACTTATAAGTTTGTTCCCTAGATTGAAACTAATTTTGTATGGTGTTGGAAACTTCATGCCTGGGCAAGACAAAAATTCTTTTTGGTGACATCTGTTCTTCTCTGTAGAGGCATTCTTTTGTATGGGGAACCATTTAGTATTGTGAAGCCCCTGGCATGCTTTCTGATGTGGCACAGCTCATATACAGATTTACGACTTCCATGAGAGTAGACTTTAGTTGTGCCAACTGCATGGGCTTAGAATGGCAAACATTGACTGTTGCTCTAGGTTAACTTTGTAAGCTGTAACCTCTGGTGGCATTGCAGGGATTTTATTCTGATATTGCAGGCAGGTATGCTGAATGGGATTGTTGTCAATTTAAATTTTTTTTTTAATTAATTGCAGAAATTGATCAAAAACAGAGGTCGCTTTCTTTATTAATGTGACATTTACTTACAGGTTATACTTTTAAACTGTCATTCATTCAGAATTCGTTGGTTCTAAAATGTCATTTTGTGTGAATGACAGACATACAATGCAGTTTTGCATGTTTATTCAGAAGCAGCTCCCACTGTGTTCAGTTGGCTTTATGGAGATAAATGTGCACAGAATAACAGCTACAGGATATTTCTTGTGTTTTTTGTAAAACCACCCCTGCTGTCATTTTGACTATTGTTGTGTGCCTTCAAATCGTTTCTGGCTTTTGGCAACCTTTAGGTGACCCCATCATGTTTGGTTTTCTTTTGGTGAAATTTAGTGCGAGGACATATCTCTTTACCTTCCTCTGAGGTTTGAGAGTGTGACTTCCCCAAAGTCACCCTGTGGGTTTCCATGGCTGAGTGAGGATTCAAACCGTAGTCTCCAGAGTAATAATTCAGCGGTCAAACTACTGCTCCATTTTGACTCTACAGTGTTCTGAAAGAAGAACAGTGTTAATGTTGACTTTTTTTTTTTTGAATGCCCCAGTGGGTAGTTTCAGTAACATTGCTCAAGATGTATTGCAGGGTAGGGGGAATCTGATGTGTTCTGATTTAGATTAAATAGGAATTGAATGTAATGTCCCCAGCATTCCTTCATGAGAGCCAGTCTGTGTAATCTGTAGTGAGGCCCTTGAACTCAACAGATTTCTTTGGGGTGTTGCTTGAATCTTCTCTCTGTAAAGTGCTGCATTCTGGTATGGTTGGTTATGGGAGAATGCCCATTACTGGTGTGAGATTTTGTTGTAAAACTTCATTCACTTGTGTATATCAGTCTTATTATCTGAACATTTTCTTTGGAAAGCAAAAAGGCTTTCCTGTCTACTCTTCACTAGTGAAGAGCTTCTGACTTCATATTTTATTTTGGAAATGTGTCTTTGGTATGCTTTGGCTTAATTAACCAATTAACAGTATCATTGCAAGTAAGAGTGTCTAGAAGAGCTGCATTCCTCAGGATTTGTGGAATTTGCAGAGTGTGGCTTTGGAAACAAGAGCCAATTACAATGAAAAACAACTGTAGAAATTGAGGCTGCAGACTTTTGTATTTGAGCTTTTGTAGGTGACAACAGATTTGGTGGGAATAGGCTGAATGCTCTTGCCTTTGCAAGCTGCTGAAAGCCTGTTTGTACAGTGAGTAGAATCAAGTGATGATTTTTTTTTTCTGTACATGTTTGAATTTCTAAATTATGCCTTACAAACAAATATTCTCTCTGGATATGAAAACAGAAAGGGAGAGAGCAAACTTGATTGATGGTATTATGTTTTCCTTTGTGAAAGAATATTTTGGATTGCTGAATACCTTCCCTGGGGAAGCCTGCCTGGTTTCTGCATTGCTCTTCTTTTGGTGCTGAGTTAAGACTTTGTTTCCTCCCAGGCTTTGGAAGGTTTCTTACGCTGTGGTATGGTACAGTAGGGTTGCTGTATGTTAAAGTTGACTTGATGATGGCAGTTAATGAGAGTGTTGCTTTTTGTTTATCTGGATTAAATGGTGTTCAAGATTTCAATGTTTTATTCTAACTTTAGTTGTATTATTATGTTCTAAACTTCATCCATACTTAGGGAATTTGCTTCATGTGGAATTTAATAAATATAAGAAGTTAATAGATGTCAAATAAGTATACTAGTGAATAGACTTCCAGTGTAGCCATCATCAGTATTTCATTTTCCAATCTAGTGATGCTGGTGAGCCATTTGAAAAGAAAAACAGAAATGTGTGGTGGTTTTTCCAAATTACTTGATGACATTGGTAACATTTACGCCACTGTTCAATTCAAGAAGGTCTTCCAATTCAAACATAGGAATAAAATGCAAAATACTAAATGGTGAAATGAAAACAAAAACACATGACAAATAGAGAGCTAGCTCTGTGGCTGGCAGGTAAACTCATTCTGAGTTCAAATTTGGCCAAAGATCTTGTGAAAGAAAAGTGTAATAGTTTGGCAGAAGGTCTTCAAATAAAGGGGCTGACGGAAATTCTCAGAGGAGGGAATTGCCTTATCTGGCCAGTGTAGCTGAAAGGTCCCTGTTTCATTTTCTTTTCTGGCCAAATTGAGTTTCTGATGGCAAAGAGACACGCAGATAAGTTTTTGATGATTAGCATAATGTCTATGTCTGTTAATTATTTACTAATTTTACAAAGGAGACAATGTTTTTAAACTTCAGCACTGCTTCAGATGATCAGTGCAACGTCTAGTATGGTGTACTGCTTCAGTTTGACAGGACAGTGTATGCAGAGTGATTTCCAGAGTGTTGTGTCTTCACTTTTAGTCTCAGGGCCTTTCCGCACCACATATTATATTGCTTTTATTCTACTTTCAACATCCTGTGGAATTCTGGGGTTTGTAGTTTACTGAGGCCAAAGAGCTCCCTGGCTGAAAATTCTAAAGGCCCCTCCCTAAACTGCAAGCCCCAGGATTCCATAGGATGTTGAAAGTGGAAAAATAGAACTATAACAGTGTAGTGTGGAAAGGCAGTTAGTCATTTTACTAGTCCTAACTAGAATGGATGGATTAAATTGGTGGGCTTTACATAAGCATTGTGCTATCATCAAACAGTTCTATAGCATTCAGACCCTAACCGCTAAGATATTGTGGGTTGATTTGTTCTTTTGGCTGGTTACTGATCTAGCTTAGACTTGTGAGGTTTAAAATTTTTTTATTGGTTGTCATGTCATGCAGTATGTAATTAAGGTGTGTGTAGCTTAGACATTTGCCATTGTGCCTTGTTTCAACATGTTGTAGACAAGTATGTTAGCTAGAGAGTGCTATAACCTGATCACTGAAGGCCTGTGTTAAAGACATATTTCTGTCCTCTAGTATCATGTTGCAAAAATCATCCCAGTGGGTCAGTCGAAACAAAATTTGGTATCTTGAATTATTTTTGTAGGACCATATAGCATCACATTTTTATTTCAACTCTTCTGAATCAGGAGAATTTTAAAATTATTATTCAGTTCTTCTTCTACCTTGTTGTTGTCATCTTCTTGCTGTCTCACAAACGAATTTATGTTTTTTGAAAGTTTAAAAAATAAGGAAAGGACTGTGATATTGATGTTGGATTGATTAGGCTGCTGAACAGAGAGTTCCATCTTCATGACCTTCCTGTTTAAAGATACCCTGTAAGTCTTTTTCTTGTTTTCTTTCTTCCTCAGGTGACAACACTTGTCTGTGTGGGCTGTTTCTTTGGCTATTATATGACCAAATAGATGCTGTTTGTTCTAGTGGTTTCTGGTTTTTTCCCCCTGGTTTTAGTTTGTTTATTTATATATAGTTTGTAGCATTTTTTTTAGAGTTTGTGTATAAACATTTTTGCTATGTGTATTGTATGCTTGCTCTTGAGCTTACTTTAGCAGCAGAGAAATCAGTAAATTTGTGAGGTTTTGATATGCTAAGAGAAGGAGCCAAAGTTGTCATGCATCTTTGAATCATCAGCCGTTTTACACTTCACCAAATATATATTTAATGTGATTGGGACCGCAATTTTTTATCCACAAGTAATCCCCACTGAACAGTGTGGGGCTGACTTTGAGCAGATGTGCATTATATAGCTTGCACACATTAATTCCTGTTGCTTAAAACAGTGTTTTGTATTGGATTGATGTTGTAGTTCTGTTATCTATCATTGGAGAGTTTGAGGATTTTGTTAATTCTTTCTGAATTGCATGAATTCAGCAGACCAAAAGAAGGTCAGTTGTGGTTGCTTCTGAGAACCATTTCATGTCTATATTCTGCTTTTCTTTTAGTGAGCTCAAGACTTTCCTCTTCTTTCCTCTTTATCCTCATAACAGACCTGTGAGATAGGTCAAACTGAGAGGGAGTGACTACTTCCAGTGAGTTGCATGGCTCAAGTGGGGAATCTAAGCACTAACCAGAGCTGACCCTGCTTAAGCTTCCAAGATCAGATGGGATCTACCAACTGTTGTTTGTGGCATCCTTCATCATTGGTCAGGTTGTTAGAGGTTTATGCAATTTGCAGTCCAGTTATACCTAGAGGATCACAGGTTTCTTGACCCTGATTTATGTGGTTCTATAGCAGGAGAACTTTGGGCCTTGGGGCCAAATCTAGGCCTGCTGGGCTTCCCCAGATGGCTAAGCCCCTTTTTTGCATTACATAGTCATTTTTGGGTTACCCAGCTTTGTACGTCTTTTCTCTCTGCTTATAAAAAGTTGAAATGCCTGTCTTAAGCTTTAGTTAACAGCAGTAAAATCTTTAAGCTAAAATGTACAGGTGTTTTTGGCTTCTCCTACCATTGGAATGTGGCCCCCATTGAATTTGCTGAAAATAAATCCAATCCAGGACTGAAGGAAGTTTCTCACCCCTTATTTTTTCATGTTGAAAGTACTTCCTGTATGTATTCAATTGTGTGTGTGCAGCCTGTGTAGTGAAAAAATAGCATGTGGACCACATATAAATTGTGTGTGAAGGCTGCACATGTATCTGTCTTTCTAAATATGCATAAGGTGTGCATATGCTAAGAGGCACCAATCAGTTGTGATTTTTCAGTACGTAAACCAACAGCAAAAACATATTTGTGTAACTGTTTTGCATGTTTTCCTCCTATTTATTTAGTTCCATACTTTGTATCTTTCCCATCTGCCAAAGTACTTTAGATGGTATAGATACAGTGTTGATGCATTGGTAAACACTGGACTAAAAATAACTTACGTTTTCATATTATGAAACTGAATGTTGCTTGGATGTATTCTCTATGAAAGAAGTCCTGCTTGAAGTGGTTCTGAGCAATGTAAGATCTTTTTAGAGATTTCCTATCCAAATAGTAACTAAGGTGGCCTCATAAAATTAGCAAGCAATTTCTCCATTTGTTTTTGTTGTCAGGCAGTATATAATCAAGGTATGCATGAGTCAGAAGTCTGTCACTATATGCTAGCTCAGCAAGTTGCAAAAAAGTATGTTCACTGGAGAGTACTGTTACCTGATCATTGAATGTTTTCATTAAAAAAACCAAAACTCTTTCCTTCTTTTCTGTATTGCACATGTATTGTTACAGTTTCTTGCTAGATATTGTTACACTTTCTTGCTAGACATATCTGAATATATTGGGTAAATATTGTTAAATAAGTATTAGTTAAATATTGACAGTGATCTTCCTGAGATCATGCTCTTTATTTTTGCTGAAGAACCTACCTGTTATATTACAGTGGTGCATAGACATGAGGCTTAGGGGATCTACCATGCTTTTCACCAGTACCTCAGAGCCCACCAAGTACAACCAGGTACAACAGAATGGCTGAGCACTAGGAGTAAGGACTTAGAATTAAGGAACAAGAATGCCCCTGAGCACAGTTACCTGAAGACTTTGCTATTAGTGTTGTAACTGAGCTCCAAGTCCTTTCACACTAAAATTCATACCCACGTCCCCCTCCAAATTTTCTTCTTTCTCAGCAGTCTTATTTGGAAGTGTGTGCAGGTGAGGGAGAACCTTTTCTTAAAAAAAATAAACAACCCTCCCAAAAACTTTCAGATTGAATGTTATTTTTATAATAAAGCAAACCAACATATTTTGGATTGTTGGTGAAAGTGGGAAAAAGGCATTATTACAATATTCAGATGTTATATTACCCTCTTTGGCACAATGTGTCATATTATAATTGTTTAAGCAAACCTAAGCTACAATTCAAACAGAGATAGCATAGTACAATAAACCAGATCTTTTATAAAGGAGATGTGAATCTGGTATTATTGAGAGAAGCTTTTTATTATTGGGGTTGTTAAACTCAGTTGTTTGACAGTAACCCTTGATGATGTAGTGCAAGTCATTCAGTAGATACTGATCTGCTTTCTGCCTGTCCTTGCTTTAGTGGGTGGAATGTTTCATTTGGACTTGGATCTGGGTTGATATTTCTTGTCAAGTTTATTTGGTGGTCTTGAGAGAACCCAAACCTACCCCATGGCACTGCTGAGATAATCCTGTGTAATCTGATCTCATTGAAGTAGGAATGGGATACAAGTGTTGATACAGCAGGTTTAAAATGGTCTGATTCTAGTGTAAATTGTTTATTAAATGGTTGCTCTTAACCTCCTGAAGCTAACGTTGTGTTCAGTATAGGCCATCCTAGTTCTCTAATTGAATTTTCCCACTGTGTTGGTAAGCATAGGTTTAGAATATATCTCTTCTGTCTGCAGTTGTACTGTTATAGTTTTATAGTGCACCTTGTAGTATTTGTGTGGGCATCATGTGCTGTCAGATGATTTACTATTATGGTTGGTTTTTTACCATTCTTAATTTAATAAAAGACATGCCAAGAATAATTCTGATTTTTCATATTTTCCCTTTGTACTTTATGGGAGTCATGGGAATTTACAGGTGTAATGCAGTGTAAAATGTTTTCTTTGGCCTATCATTTTTTATCTAGAAGGTTGCTTTTTTTTAATGACAGCTGTAGTAACCGTTAGCTTGAGGCATTTGTGTTTTGTAGGACTCCTTAAGACTAAAAATACACATGATGGCAGCATTTGGTCAAACACGTGTCTGGCCCAGTCACATAGAAACTGAGGTGGTTCAGTTCAGTTCTTTAAAGCAAAAGTGACATGATGGTAGGGAGAGCTAATTCTTGCACTTCTTACATCTCTCAGCAGACTCCTACCTGCCATCCACCATTAAATATCTTTTCTCCTCAGTATCAAACCAGCTCTGGTACTGGAAGAGAGCTTGGCTTAGAGAAGACAGCATGGAGAGATTTCTACTTTCCATTAAATTTGTCTCCCCTTTTCTCTAAGAAGCAGACCTCCATGCACCCTACTTTTTAACTGATTGTGATGAGTGTGTAATTTCAACCTCAGGGCTTTAGAATTCATCTTATAAAGTGCGCGCGCGCATGTGTGTGTGTGTGTGTGTGTTTGGAAAATAGTAGGGCCTAATGATCACAAAGAAAGGAAATTTGTTCTGTTGCATCTTCAGCAAAAAGGTGGAAACAAACCACTTTCAGAGTGCCACAGGATTAGTGGCGGTCATATAGGATGACCCTAAAATCATCCAGAGGAAGCTGAAGATGGCAATAAAATCCCAACAGCATTACTTCCCCCTTGTATTATTGTACTTTTTCAGTGCAGAAAGTATCTGATGGAGAAACTAGTAAAGAATAGGTTCTGTGCAAGAGCACAGCAATGCTCTGTCTCACTCCATTGAGACTTTGGCAGGAGCTGCTGATGAATTGTCCCAGTGGGTTTGATCTATCTCACTTTTCTTCATCTGAGGCAACTTCTTTACTAAGTTTCGTGGTGAAAGCTGCTTCTGTAGTCAACACTGACACAACGGGAAGAAGACTTAAGTATATCCATGTGAGATCCATAGACCTCCCAGGCACCAGCAGATGATACAAGTTGGGTCAGTCTTTGGTTTACACTCCTTTGACAGTAATCACAAAGATGGATGCTTGTACTGAGCGTCATAGTAGGATACTGTAGTAGCATAATCCAGTGTTTGTGTGACCAGAACAATGTGGGTACATGCAGTAGTGCTGTAAATTAATGCTTTTGACCTTCAGTGTGCAGTCTTGCAGTTGTAATGGAAGATATTTCCATCAATTTAAACACAGGAGGGGAACATATTTGTTTCTGAGCAGGTGGCTTTATCTGTATACTTAACTGTTTTCCAACTAAAGGAAAGTACTGTAACACTGCAGAAACATTCTAACAGAAAATAAAAATCTGTGAAAGGGAAGGGATGGCAATTGGCCAGTCTAAATTTACAACCCTGTCTGAATATCTTGCAGGGTCTAAGCAAGCACTCCCTCAGATTGGACAGTTCTGTGTTGTGCTTTTGTGGAGTTCCAAGCAATGCCTCTGTGGCGCGCGCGCGCGCGCGTGTGTTTTCAGCAGAGGTTTTGAAAGAACAAAAACTTGTTCTGCAGGTCATAGCCCTGATTTCAGAAATGTTTGGCTGACATGCAGGTTCTGTGTTGTATGTCTGTCAATCCATCCATCTGTTTTTTAGTATCCTATAAAAGCCATTTCATAGCCAGCATTCTGTTAATGACAAGTGTAAGTATAATTCATGCTTTCGTATATATTTTGTTCATAGCTTTAGAGGTTCATATTCTCTTCTTCTCTCCACAACATCCAGAGCCCCATCGGAAGTCACCCTTGTGTTGTGATAGCCCCCCTTCCATTTCCATACCATTACTGGTAGAGAGCAGATGGGTTCGGAGAAGGCTCTGGCTGTGTCCCTGTAGCTAGATGCAAATGGATAACATTGTCTGCTGACACCTTCAGAAGACACCAGTAGATCTTGACAGAAGATGTCTCCGTCCAGCTATGGGAATATAGCCAAAGTTTTGTCTGATCCCCTCCATTCTGGAATGGAATGGCAGTGGGGACGGGCGGGGGAACTGTCACAGCACAGTGGTGAGTCCTGTGGGTGGTGACAGGAATCTTATAGTTGAGTTTGTTCTTATTTTATTTATTTATTTTTATTTTATTTGTATCCTGCCTTTCTTCCAATGTGGGACACAAGGTGGCGATCCGCATAGCAGAACTCTTATGCTGAACTTGACCGTGTAGGATCTGGGCTGCTGTTGCGAAAATAAAAAGTTCTTCAGTAGAGATATTTTGGCAATGTGATGGTGATGTGTTCTAAAGGTCTGAAATATCATCCTTTCATCTCATAGACTATAACATCCATATTTCTATTGGAGCTACTGCTGGAAGCTATTTAAACATCTTTGTTTCTACATTTCTGTGCCGTTGGGACCTTAAAGGCATCCTGTGGGACTATAAGGCCCTTCTTGTTCAGTTTTCCTTTGGGCTGACAAGAGCCGCTACTGACAGCAAAATGTCTGTCCTGTTTTATTTTGGCCCTAGGGAGGCTCCCAGTTTACAGCATTTGAGTACCAGAGATCTAAAATTCGAACATATGACTAGCTCCCCTGTTCTAAGTCAGAACACATCAGTTCCAGCATTATCTGCTTTGATTGGCACTGGAGATGTCAAAGACTACAGTCTGAACCTGTGACTGTCTGCATGAAGTACATGTGTTCTGCTATGGATTATGCTCACCCCTCCTTCAAAACAGGTGCTGGTGTTTCTGTACTATGGCAGCATACCAGAGGAGACTGCAGAATTGTTTTTGTTTTACAGTAATAGCCAGTAGAATGCCTTCAGCAAATAAACCTTGATGATGTGGAGTTTTACATGAGACAGGCTTTTGGGATTGTGATGTTTAAGAATTTGTGATTGATGCTCCTCGTGGAAAAGATCCTTGTCTATCAAAAGCTAGCATATCAAGAAGAAAAGTTAGGCTTCTTTTTTTCTCTGTAGGCTGTTTTTTTGTATGTAGCATGCTTTTATTTGATTTGGGGGAGTACGCAGATATGTGATTCTCCCATCCCACCCCCCACCCCTCATCCCCACTATTGTGAAATGATTCAGAGATATTCAGATTAGATTGAACCATTCCACACAGTAGAAGAGAACATGGAAATGCTTCAGAATCATTGGCAAGTGTGAGAAGGTGGAACCTCCTTTTTGAACAAAAATAAGGATGTCAGGGCCTAATTTTTTAGCTCATAGTTGAAGCTGCTGTTAGCATCTATATGAACATCTTTTCTGTTAAGCTAGGGTAGCCTCCCACTATCTGGCATTTTCTAAATGTTTTGGACCACAACTCCCACGATTATTAACTATACTATGTGTGGCTGATGGGGTTTGTAGTACAAAATATCTGTTAGTTGTGGAACTGAGGTATACTATGATCCTTAAACATACTGTGAGAATTAAAACAAGAGTGCTGGAATTAACTAGGAGCACTGGGTTTCTCAAAAACAAGTGATGCTGGGTTAATGTTATCTCCTTGTTTTGGTAGAGTTACAAGCTTGGTATGTGCTGTGGATGTATTACTTGTTTGTTTCAGTAACGCTTTTAACAAAGTTCTGCATGACATTATTGTAGACAGGCTGGTGAAAATATGGATTATACTTCAGTTACAGTAGGTGGATTTGTAGCTGATTGAAAAACTGAACCCACACATCGCTCACCGTTGAGGAGAATTCACAAGCAGATGCTTCAGGATTCTGCCCAGGGTCCAGTGTTGTTCAGTATTTCTATAAATGACTTGAATGAAGTAATCAAGGATATGTTTTTTTAGTTTTACAGGTGCAATAAAACTTGGGAGAGGTAGCTGATAGCTCAGAAGATAAAAATGAGAGTAGAGGATGACCTTAACTGAATGCGGAACTTGGCCAAAATTACCAAAATGAACTTTAACAGGGATAAATGTAAGGTGTAACATTAAGCAGAAAATCAGATGCATGAGTATAAGTTGACAGAAGAACACATGAAAAGGGTGCAGGATCTTAGCAGACCACAAAGCAGTATGCTGTGGTGGGAAAAGCGAAGCCAAGCCAAACAACAACAACAAACATCCTAATGCAGTTCTAGAGTCAAGTTCTGGACGCCTGAAATTTAAAAAGGATATCAAGCTGGAGCATGTCTGGTGTCAAGTTCTGGACACTGAAGTTTAAAAAAGATATCAGGCTGGAGCATGTCCAGAGGAGGTTGGCAAAGATCATCAAGAGCGTGGAAACTAAGCCCTGTGAAGAATAGTTGGGGAGACTGGGTATGTTTAGGTATGTGTCATGCAGAAGGAGTCAGGTGGATTTAGAGTATATGAAATAAGATTCCAAGTAACCATTGGTAAGATTTTTCTGATGGTAAGAGATGTTCAACCGAGGAACAGACTCCCTTGGAAGCTGTTGAACTTTCGTTCAGTGGAGGTTTTCAAATGAAGGATTGATTTCTGCCTCTCAGGGATTGGGTTAGATGACACTTTGGGTTTTTTTCCAACTCCATGATTCTCTGTGAAATGATAGTAGTAGTTGGAGTTGATTGACTCATGTTTGTAAAGTAACAGGATATAAACAGAAGATTCTGTCATTCTTAGAGAAACAGTTGATTACATAAAAACTTCAGTATTTCTAGGTCAGATTTTACTGAAACAAATAAGAGTTGCAGTGGAACACAGGTGTCCATGTGCAGTTCTTAGTCTAACTCTTTCTTCAAACTTTCTATTTCATAGTAGTAAGCGGAACATTAGGGTTTAATTAACAGCTGATTGTTTCTGAAACATACTGAACGTATGAGAATTGAACTCTCATAATACAGCTTATATACAAGAACGTATAGAATTCACGCACATATATGTATGTATAAAAAAAAAGGCAGTCAAGCAAGAGAGACACAGAGAGACCACAGTGATATCTTTGACACACTCAGTCTTTAGATGAATCACAAAAGAAAAACCTGGTAATTTTGTGTGTATAGAACTGCTGTAACTTTTTTTTTAAAGCCCATTAGTACAATCCTGTGTATATCTGTGCAGAAGCCAGCCCTACTGATTTCTCCCAGATAAAGAGTGTACAGGATTGCAGTTTAAATTCTAAAAATTGGTAGGCCACTCTAACGGATTATAAACATGGATAGGATTAAAACCATGTAAAGCTGCAGTTTGATATAACAGTTGAATGGAGAGCCTAGTTAGCATTAAACATGATTTAGCAGTGATATCAGTCACTGTTTCAGTGCTGTTAACAGCAAAGTAAGATGTGATTGAAAGAGGGTAGAAGTTACAGGAAGGAAACAAACAGACTGGTTGCTAGTTCTCTGATAATCAAAGTCAGTAAACTAGGACCCAGCATTTTAACAGCACTAGCCCTACAACCACAGTTCAGGTATAACTCACTCAGAACAAGATGGGCTTATTTTTTGACACCATAAACAGTTAGCAAAATATAAACTGAATGTCATTAAACCCTATTTAAATTTGTTGTTCCATACTGTAAATTGCATTTCAATTTTTTCATAATATGCTGTACTTAGAATTGTACTCCTGTTTTTCTAGTAGAAGTAGGTTTCCTCTGTCCCACTATCCATATGAATTTTGGCACATCACAATTTGCAACACTCATTTATATCAAAGCGTAGGATGATGAGAGATCTATCTCAGCAGTCCAAGCCATTAAGTACACTTGTGGGCATTATCCACAAGGGACCTTAGCACATTTCTCGATTTCAGATTTTTTGTTTTGAATGGGAATCAATTTACTTCTGCTTCTTACATAAAACCTGGTCTATTGCTTCCATAGAGAGCTAGCATTTGAGTATTGGACTACAACTGGAGACCAGGGTTTGAATCTCTGCTGAACAATGGAAACTCATTGGGTAACCATAAACAGGTCACATTTCCTGAGCTTCAGAGGAAGGGAATTTGTCGTGTCTGGACAAACCTTGCCAAGAAAACCCTGTGATAGAGTCTCCGTAAGTTGGAAACAACTTCAAGGGAATGTGTTTATATATCTTGACAAGCCATGATGTAGTTAAAACCTGACCTTTTGTCAAGTGTAAATTCTCGTCTGTTAACAAACCACAGTATGAACCCAAGTTTTTGTTGCCAGCTTTAAAATGTTGGCTTTTTAACATTGGGGCTTATCATAGAGTCTGAACCTACAAACATGATTTGCTCCAGCTTGTTTCTCTGGCCTGGTTTGACCCAGGAGCTGATAAACACTTTACCAGGGAGAATTCAGTGGGACTTGCTTCTGAGTAGATGTATGCGAGATTGGATTGTTGGGACTTTTAAAAAAAAAGTTACAGCAATTCTGTACACACAGAAGACTACCAGATGAGTTTTATAAAACAGAAGTTGATAAATTGATGTGGGGAAAAAACAGATCAGAAAAAAGCTAGAAGTGTAGAAGATAATTCATAGTTTGGTTGTTTGGTTGTGGCTTAAACCACAAACCTGCACAAACCTGCCTAATGTGGTTTTTGGTGTTGAATGGTAATAAGTGGTTTTTGATGTTGAATGGTAATAAGTGGTTTTATAGTGTTAAATTGTAAGCTGTGAATTGAGGCACTGTGTATCTCTTTTATAGTTTAGATGCTGATAAGTGTCAAAGCTGCAAAATAATGTATTAGAGCTAATAAATTACAATGTTACCTGGAGTAATTTATTGTGCAGGGAGTAATCAAGGTGTGACAATGATTCTTTTGCAAAGTGTTATAGCAACTGGTAATATCCTCCCTCCGCATCTAGTGAGTAATGTTTACTTTTGTTTGTTCTTCTGGGCGGTGGAGCTTGGGGTGCATTTCAAAACATTTTTTTCCCAGTTTCCAGACAATTTTTTTGACAAATTTCTCCTCAGGTAACATGCAATGCAATGAATAATGGGAAAAATTGAATAGCAAGTTATAATAGCAATTTCTTTTAAAAAGAAACATTTGGAAAGCTGATCTGTATTTAGATGTTGTTAGAGTTTCTAGCTCTGTAGTATCTAAATTTTCTAAAATGTAAAAGGTGCAATCAAGAAGTATGATTTGCATGAAGAATTTCCGTGAAGTGAATGGGACCTGCACAAGAACCATGGAGCTCATACAGGAATGCTTCCCAGATTTTGTGTGTTTGGGGGAGGAGGGGTTTCACAGTACAATTGAGAAGTGAATAAATTACTGAATAATTTTGTTTTTAAAATGTAGATTAATTTTTTAACCAAGAAAAATGAAAGTGCTTCAAAAGTCTGTTTGAAATTTAGATCATATCAGCCAGTGTTAAACCTTAAACTTACTGTAATTTATTACATCACTTGAATAAAGTTTAAAAATATGCTGACTCAATGAGCCTTCATCAAACTTTAATGACTTTTTATATGCAAGCTGGCATTTTTCCTCTTGTACAGTACTCAAGAGGTAGAGGGGAACATCTTTTACTAGATTTCAAGGTCAGGCCTTATAAATATAGATCGCATTGTCATATCCTGAAGGACTGTGATATAGCAAAAGATTAATAACATGGTCGATTTTTCATGCTTTCATGAGTCATACCAAATACTACTGAGCGTCCCAGTGTGTTAATGTCTTCCAATGTGGATATGTTTACATCAGTATGGAACCTGCAGGCTTCAACTCAAAAATACACACGTGTGTGTGTGTGTGTGTGTGTGTGTATGTGTGTATCCTTGAACTGTCACAAATAGTTGTAGTCTATGGAAATTCTGGTGTGTGCTGCTCTTTGCATGTTGATATCAGACTGGTTTTGATGGCGGCAACCATAATTTAATGGCATCTGGGGAAAATAATCTTCCCACCCCAATGTACAGATGTACAGAGTTGTATTGTGGTAGTTTTGTATTATTGTACTCTTAATAAAGAAGTCTGTTGTTGCTTTTTTTTGATGGGGGTGAGGCAGTTTGTGCAACTTACGAGTAGGGTTAAGAACTTTTTTTAGAGGTTGTGCATCCAGAATTTAAACACATGAGTCCATTAAAAATTGGTGCTCTACGATTTACCGAACAGGCAGTTGCTCTTAAGAGAAACTAGACTGCCTCTGGTTTCCAACAAAGTGCAGGAGCAGCAGTTGCTGGCAGAAGGCATCATGACCTGTTCTTCGCCTAGCATTGCGATTAAGAACATAAGCCATGCTGAATCAGACCAAAGGCAGGTCTAGTCAAGCATCTTGTTTCCCACAATGATCAACCTAGGTGCCTATGAAAAGCCCACAGTAGTAGATGAGTGTGACATCACTACAGCGAGTGGTAGACCTGTACTCTAGAATAGCTTTCCCTGACATTGTTGGGGGGTTCCACAAATGGAGGATTGAGGAGAGCTTCTTTAAGAGTTTTCTAATCTCTAATAAAGGCATATAAGTACATTTTGTAGGGGTCACTCCTGTGAATATAGTGTTTGAAGCTGTACTTCCTTCTTGCCTGCCTTGATCTGACAGTCAGAATCATTGGCTGACCCTAAGTCTAGCATTATGTGAGAAGGAGGGGAAAAAAAACCATCTCCCCCCCATCCACTTTGTATAACTGTGTATAACTTAATAGCTAAATCAAATACCTTCATATAAGATTAGATTAATAAGAATTGCAAAAGGACTATAACAGCAAAAGGAAGAATGATGTACCAGTAACCCCTCAAATGCGGAGATTTAAGCAGAAACCTCATGCAAAGCTAGGTTGTGGCTGTATTTCTAATTTTGATTACCCACACTTGCAAAGGAGATGAAAGCTAGAAAAGGTGCAGAAAAGGGCCACTGGAACAACAAGCTTGTATCATCTACTACCCGAGGGCGAAGTTAGATGATATGCTAAGTATGTGATAACATTTAGTGTGTGTAGGGTTTTCCTCCTTTTAAATAATAGTTTTGCTGGAGAAGGAAAGTATAGTCATACTTCAGGTTACTTTGCACGGTGTATATATTGTCTTCTCCCCCTTTCCATGATCTTGACAAAAATTGGCTCCCCCCCAGGCTACTCATCCTTGTCTCGGGGACAATTTGGGTTTCTGGAGAAGGCTTCTTTGGGTACCATTGAAAATGGAAAGGGGTAAAACTAAACATCTTCCTATAGTGGTTTCCATTCTGATTGAGTCCACTGAAAATCCAGACATGCTAAAAGCAGTTACACATTTAATGTATCACAAAACATGGCTGAAGTCTGATTGTGACCTACAGTATAATACAAACAACTAAACCTCCCATTTCTCCTTTTCCATACTCAGTACAGTACTTGACTGTTGGGTTTAACTTGCTGTGGAGAGAAATTAAATATATATAAGACTGAGCCATCTGTGGGACTTGGAATTTGGTAAAAATTCAGCAGAGCTAAACTCAAGGAGAAAATTGCTGCATAGTCAGCTACTTCTGTGTGGAAGAGGTGTTGTGAAAGGAGTGGTTGGGAGTGGTTGGCAGATAGATAGTATGAAAAGATCAGGGACTAGCTAATATACTTCGGTGTGAGGGAGCTTCTTCTTTAGCATAGTAGAAAAACAGAAAACTAGGGCTGTATGGACAACTTTATGTGTGTTACATATTTTTAGTTAAACTCTAGTGCATTCTTATTTTTGGGTGTTTGGTAGTTGTTAATTGACATATGAGAAACACATCTTAGTCGAGTCAGTGGAGAGAATAATATGAAACTGGTTTTCTTTGAGATACTTCCCTTCTCCTTCTGAAATGGCTTTATTAGCATTATTGTATACCTGGAAAACTATGTTGGAAGAGGCTTTGATTTCTCCATTTGCATCCGTGGGGAATCATGCATTGCTTGCTGTGCCATTATTTCAGTTACAGTTATCCATGTCATTTGGTCGCAAATTGCTTTTCTAAATGAAGACATGATGTGTGATGAGGGCCTAATGAGCTTGAGGTGACAATTTGCTTGACGTGGCAACATCTTTGAAGACATAAAGAAGGTAAATGAAGCCAACTAAGTTCAGTTTAATAAAATTAAGGTAATCTGTCAGATGGGTGGCAAACAAAAGCCAGGTCAAGTAAGGCTACCAAATGAAACATAGACTATGAGAAGAAAGGTATATATTCCAAGCACTTGATTGTGAGCAACAGATTCCTTCTTGTACTGAAGTTTTTCAGCACCTTTAAAGAGGACTTGCCAGTGTACTTGTTGCTAGTTCCATTTCTCAGTCCTAGTAGCAGTAGTCTATTTTTCTCTGTATTCTTGTGACTCCTCAGGAAAGAGAATACTCAGCTGGTAGAATTCAGGTGTTGTTAACCCCATAGAAAAGCCTCAGTGGAATTTTCTTTTCCATGTGCAACAAACTAAGCTCCTGGGTTCTATTGATTTTTCAGAACCATTAATCACTAATGCATCAGTCTCTGGCACATTTAAAGTTGCCTTACAGAATCACATTGGCCTGTCTGTCTTCTTCCCATCAAATAGCTCTTTCTTCATCTTCTATATGGCTTATGTTGAGAAAATTACATGTAAAAAGAATTAAAGTCCCCTCCAAGAGTAAACATTAGATTCTGGATGTTTAGTATATCAGTAATGCAGATACTGTATTCCTTATTTCTTTAAAGTCTATACTGTTTTTAAGGGTAAGAATGTTCTTTGGTGTATTTTTATGTTTGGTGTATCTTAAAAATATAGTATATGTTACTGAGTTTTAATTGGAATTACAGTGACAAAAATGTGTTACTCATTATTTCGTTTGTTAACAGAACTCAGTGTTCTGTTCTCTAAGGTTTCAACACTGTATTTAATATCTTGGTCCCCTTAAAGTTAAAAGCTTCAAAATCACCTGGTTTATGGCAAGTTTTCTTTCCTCTTGAAAAATGTTAGTGATTGATAGAATTTGAACAAAGAATATTATTGTGAACTAATAGGAAAGCTAAAACTTTTCCTACATAGAGAAATCGGTTGATTCACCATTCAGCAGTGGACTCAGTGAGTCCACTTTGATTGTGTCTAACCAATAAGATTCAAGATAGTGTCTTCACCCCCCTCTTCACAAAAGATTTGTGCATCAGAATATGGTTCTCAGTTCTCTCTTTGAGGGACACTGTTTGCTGGGCCATGCTGAGGGAGGCAAGATCCCAGTTTTTGGGTAGGGTTATCCGTGGAATAATTGGGATTAATAACACCAGGAGGATCATGGTGTTAGAGAAAAGGTGCTTTCTAGTGACTGGTGTACTGTTTGTTTGCTTACTGAATTTCATACTCTGTCCTTCTCCTGAGATAGGATTCAAGATGGCTTAACGTAATTTAAAACAAGATTAAGATCTCACTTTACAGAAGTTTAAAAAAGAAATAAATAGCATTATTTTTTTAAAAAATGATTAAAACGGTTAAAAAACACATTTAAAACATAATTGTTAATGAAAGATAAAAATGTCACTTCGAACACACTACTGCTATATAATTCAAATTATAAAAGCTTACCTGAATAAAAAGGTCTTCACTTGGTAGCTGAAAGAGAGGAGGGACGGGGCCAACCAGACCTTGTGTGGAAAAGAGTTCCACAGCCTGAGAGAGCAGCCACAGGGAAAACTCTCCTATGTAATCACTAAGGTTTCTGCAAAGGTGGTGGGACTGAGAGAAAGCCGTCCTTCACAGATCTTAAAACTTGAACTGGCTTGTATAGGGAGATACATTCTTTTAGATAGTCAGGATCCTATCTGTGTAGAGCTTTAAAAGTCATAAGCAGCACTTTGAATTCTGCCCAGAAGTGGACTGGTAGCTAATGAAGCCGTTCCAACAAGGGACTCACGTGTGGCCTCTATCCAGCCTCAGTTAGCAGTCTTGCTGCAGTATATTGGACCCACTATTTCAGATACATACATTTATTATTAAAAAAACATAACCTTTAATGAGTTTGTTACAGGTTTGTTTTATTCTTGTGCAGCAGTGTCCTCCTAACATCCTGGTGGAACGGCAGACTATTGTCTTATGACAAATAGTCTGAGAAGCAATCTTGTTGGTTGCCTTGGTCCATTACAAAGACTAAGTACAAGTAGCCCCTCCACATTAACAAGGGTTCGGATCACAGAACCCTCGTGAAAGTGGAAAAAAGGCGAGTAACCCCCCCCCCGTGATTCCCCTACCATTCTCCTCCAGAGCTTCTTCCTTCCCATTCCTTTGCCTCTGGCCCTGGTGTTGTGGGGTGGAGAAAAAAGCCTACTTAAAAGGCTTACTGGTACTTTTCCCTCAGACAGAGAAGAGGGGAGTTGTGGAGTTCTAATTACTTCTGGTGCCCATCTTGAGAAATGCACACCTGATGAATCAGCAGCCAATACACTGCAGAATGTGCAACCACGTGGCAAAGAGGCCATGCCTCTAGCAGTGGTGGGGGACTTTGCTTACCCAAAAGGAAAAAATGTCCATTTTAAACACAAGCCTTACAAACCTGGGGTGAGGAATGCAAGGGATAGGAGAAGGAAAATGCGGGATGGGGAGGCAAGCAGGTGCCTTGTGAATTATCAAATGCATGAAGGTCAAACCTGCAAATGCGGAGGGAGGACTGTATTTTGCATAGCAGAGGAGTTTTTTTTGCTGAGGTTCTTAGAAAATGGATGTGTGAGTTAGATACAGAATGGTCTAAATAGTCTGGTGAGTGGAAACCATGTGTGGCAAGAGTGCTAGCAAAGTTAAACGTATGGCAGAACTGATGAACCTCAGAAGTTCTTAAATCTAGCATTTTAGAATACTTGCTATTTTCTAATCACTTTAAGAGGGAGAAAGAGTTAGAGGAGAAAGAAGGAAAGATGGAGTAGGCACACATGTATGTTGTGGGTATCCTGGATCTGTTTTCTATATGAAAATATGGATCTGTTTTTCATATGAACTGTGTGTGATATTATGATGACATCCCAAGCAGTGAATAGGCTGAACAACCAGAGATGGGTTGCTCCTCCCTCTCACTCTGATAGGCAGGAATGGTACAGACCTTTGAGTACTGTATTTGTTGGTGTATAAGATGTACTTTTTTCTCTGAAAAATAACATTTAAAAATGAGTTGTGTCTTACACTCTGGTGTGTCTTATATGCTGGCAAATACCGACCCCTTTCCTATGCATTTTGCCACCGAGTGAATTCTCAGTGCCAAGGCAAAATGCATAGGAAAGGAAGGGGGAGCTCTTAAGGGGCTAAAGGAGTGCTCCTGTGAGGCTTCCCCCACTCCTTCTTTCATTCTGTTTTGCCTTGGCTTGAGTTCTGTGCTCTGAGGCAAAAAGGGAAAGGAAGGGGGAGCTCCAGAGGGGGGAAAGAACCCTTGTGGGAGGCTTCCCTCACCGCACTTTCCCTTCTGTTTTGCATGGGCAGGGAAAGGAGGTAGCTCCAGAGAGGGAAAAGAAAGTTTGCGCAGCTTTCTTTTTGCCCCTCTGGAGCACCTTCCCTTCCCTTCCCCTGCAAAATGGAAGGGAAAGGGAGGTGGGAGAAAGCTCCTTGGACCTTTCTCCCCCTCCCAGAGCTCTTTCCTTTCTCTTCCACTTCAAAATGGAAGGAAAGGGAGGTTGGCCAGGAGCTCCTTTCTTTCCTTTCCCCTGCAAAACAGAAGGGAAATGGGGATGGCAGGAGCTTTCTTTCCCCACCTTTGGAGCTCCCTCCCTTCTCTTCCCCTGCAAAAGGGAAGGGAAGGGGGAGGGAAGGGGTGAGGGAAGCCATGTGTTTTTTTTTAGACTAATCCCCCCCCCCCAATGACCTTTAAAAATTGGATGTGTCTTATACGCCAGTGTGTCTTATACACTGGCAAATAAGAGAGCAACCTCTGGTGAGATCTTCATTCCAGCCCTTTAGGTTGCGTTGTCTCTTACTCTTCTTTGCCTCACAAGAGCTCTTTTAAAACAACAAGAATCCTTTGCTTTTTCCTGAATGGGAATTTTTTCTTGCATTTGGAGATTTCTGAAACCTTGATTTACTGATTATGTTTGCTTGAAATTGATAATAGTGAAGTAGAATAGTGAAAGGGAAAGGAGTTCAGGAGGCATGGGAGTTCCTTAAAAGGGAGATACTGAAGGCACAGTCTAAAACTCTGCCAATAAGGAGGAAAAATGGAAGGCATCTGAAGAAACCAGAATGGTTGACTAAAGAACTCTCAGTTGAGCTAAGTGTTAACAGAAACATGTACAGGAAATGGAAGAAGGGGGAAACCACCAAAGAAGAATTTAAGCAAGTAGCTAGGAGATGTAGGGAGGAGGTCAGAAAACCTAAGGCACAGAACGAACTTAGGCTGGCCAGAGACATCAAAAACAATAAAAGGGCTTTTTTAAATATGTCCGTAGCAAAAGGAAAAAGAAGGAGACGAAAGGGCCGCTGCGTAGAGAAGATGGTGAATTACTAACAGGGGAAGAGAAAAGGCAGAACTACTTAACACCTTCCTTGGCTCAGTTTTTGCCAGAAGGATACAAGCACTCGACCTGGCGGTTGGGGAGCAGGTGAGGAAGCAGGGGAAATGAGGCACATAATAGGTAGAGAGGTGGTACAGGAGTACCTGGCCACACTGGATGAATTCAAGTCTCCAGGACCAGACGAATTGCATCCTAGGATATTAAAAGAACTGGCAGAGGTCATTTCGGAACCGCTTGCTATAATCTTTGAGAAATCTTGGAGGACAGGAGAAGTGCCAGCAGACTGGAAGAGGGCAAGTGTTGTCCCCATCTTCAAGAAGAGAAAAAAAGAGGACCCAAATAATTATCGCCCAGTCAGCCTGACGCTTGGTACCCGGAAAGATTCTGGAGCAGATCATTAAGCAGTCAGTTTCTAATCACTTAGAAAGCAACGCGGTAATCACGAGAAGTCAACATGGATTTCTCAAAAATAAGTCATGCCAGACTAATCTTATCTCTTTTTATGATAGAGTTACTAGCTTGATAGATGAAGGGAATGCTGTGGATGTAGCATTTCTCGATTTCAGTAAGGCCTCTGACAAAGTTCCACATGACATTCTTGTAAAGAAGCTAGTAAAATGAGGGCTGGACAGGGCTACTGTTATTTGGATTTGTAATTGGTTGACCGACCGAACCCAAAGGGTGATCACGAATGGCTGCTTTTCATCCTGGAGAGAAGTGACTAGCGGGGTGCCACAGGGTTCTGTCCTGGACCCAGTGCTGTTCAATATCTTCATCAATGACTTGGATGAAGGAGTGGAGGGCATGCTCATCAAATTTGCAGATGACACCAAATTGGGAGGGGTTGCTAATACGCCAGAGGACAGGATCAAAATTCAAAATGACCTGGATAGATTGGAGAGCTGGGCCAAAACTAACAAAATGAAATTCAACAGAGAGAAGTGCAAGGTCCTATACTTAGGTAGAAAAAATGGAATACAGAAATATAGGATGGGGGACACATGGCTGGATAGCAGTACGTATGAAAGGGATCTAGGAGTTTTAATAGACCACAAGCTGAACATGAGTCAGCAGTGTGACGCGGCAGCCAAGAAAGCCAATGCAATTCTCGGCTGCATCAATAGGAGTATGGTGTCTAGATCGAGGGAGGTACCGGTACCACTCTACTCTGCTTTGGTTAGACCTCATCTTGAATCCTGTGTCCAGTTCTGGGCACCCCAATTCAAGAAGGACATGGTCAAACTGGAGCAGGTCCAGAGGAGGGTGACCAAAATGGTGAGAGGCCTGGAAGCCATACCCTATGAGGATAGACTCAGAGAGCTGGGTATGTTTAGTCTGCAGAAGAGAAGGTTAAGAGGGGACATGATAGCCATGTTTAAATATTTGAAGGGATGCCATGTAGAGGAAGGAGAGGGCTTGTTTTCTGCCGCTCCAGAGACCAGGACAAGGAGCCATGGATTCAAGCTGCAGGAAAGGAGATTCCACCTGAACCTCAGGAAGAACTTTCTGACAGTCAGGGCTGTCTGGTAGTGGAATATGCTGCCTCGGAGTGTGGTGGAGTCTCCTTCTTTGGAGGTTTTTAAGCAGAGGCTGGATGGCCATCTGTCGAGATTGCTTCGAGGGTGTTCCTACATGGCAGGAGGTTGGACTGGATGGCCCGTGTGGTCTCTCCCAACTCTACATTTCTATGATTCTATGATTCTATAATGGCAGTCATACTCTGCTGATCACATTAGATCAGGGGTGGGCAACCTGTTACCCTCCAGATGCTTTACATAGCCCTCATAAGCCCTTGCCAGCGTATCTAGTGGTTAGGAATTATGGGAGTTGTAGCGTAAGCTATCTGGTGAATGTTAGTGTGCCCACTGTTGCATCCTTGTCTGTCTGTCCATCAGTCCATCCATCCATCTGTACAAATAAGTAGATAAATAATTCAACAGGAAAATCCCTTTTTAGGCAGTTTCCAAAACCTCATACATGCTCAATAATAAACCAGTACACTTACATGCAAAACTAACTGTTAAGAAAATGGAGGGCAAAACAGAGTTCTGAGGAACCGCACAGGCCAACAGCCGGGGGCAGGAGTTCCCCAGCATTGCCTTCTTGGTTTATCTCTCCAGGAGGGAATGCAGGCACTGTAAAACAGTGCCTCCAAGTTCCATCCCTGCAAGGAAGCCCAGAAAGATAGCATGGTCAATGATATTGAAAGCCACTGAGAGGCCCAGCAGAACTAACAGGGACACATTCTGTCCAATTCCCAGACTAGGTCATCCAACCAGGCAACTAAAGCTATCTCTGTCCCATTGCCAGGCCTGAAGACAGATTGAAATGGATTGAAATAATCCTTTTATCTAGATACTGCTGGAGTTGGAAAGCCACCATATTCTGTAGTACTTTGCCCAAAAATGGTAGGTTGGACACTGATAATTATCCATACTAGAAGGATTCACGGATGGCTTTTTCAACAAAGACCTCACAGCTGTTTCCTTTAGGCAAGTTGAAACTCTGTCTTGTTGTAAGGAGGCATTGACTACCCTCTTTACCCACTGAGCCAGTCCTCTGGCCTGTTTGATAAGCAAAGCCATTCCCTAGTGGTCCTGTCTGTTTGCTTGTTTATTTTTGCAGAGTACAGTGCTCCAGCATTTTGAAGGCCCTCTTCTGTTCCCCTACTTGTTAGTAGCACGTATAAGATTTCTATGTGAGATAGAGTGGAAATTCATTATACCGTGCATAGATTTTGCACTAATTTCCTTTGTCATCTGATCTGGCCCTGCAGTTGTCATTCTTTCTGCTGGTCAGTCTCTGGAAAAAGATCCATAGAGATGAACATTAGCTTCCCTGCCTCTACTTCATGGCCTTGAAGGATAGCTATGCAGTGGGTCTGGATTCACTGTTGTTCCTTTACTTCTGTGAAAAATGCAATTCGGCTGTGTATATTGCTGCTTTCTCCTTTTCTGGTGACTTTTAATGGTATTTATAAACAGTTTAGCCAACAAAGAGGTGTGAGTACATATGTGCAGAGGATGAGTCACCTTAGCTTCTCTTTTCAGAGTTGTAATGGCACTGACTAAGGAGTAACTGTTGAGATTTCTTTTCTGATGCAGAATTTAACTGTTATACTGTAGTACAAAAAGAAGAAAGCTTGGATGCTCTTCCAATAGAGGTTCGCAAAGTGTACTGTGGTTCTTAACTGGTCCTTTCAGTCCTTGATCATCTGCTTGTACTGGGAAGAGCAGGAACACTTTCCATACCCCATACCTTACTATAGATTCCTTAGGCATTTCTCCTCCAGTCCAGCCTCTTCTGTCTTGTGTGCAGCTTGGTAAACTTCTGTCTTAGAATTCTGAGTTGGAAAAGAGATGTCTTATCTGGACAGCAATAAAACAAAAAATAAATTGAGGATGGGGAGTTGAAGTATGTGCTTGATCCCCAGCCCCCACCCCAGATGTAAATGCTGTAGGACTGTATTTGAAAAAGCATCTTTCAGAATAAAACACATCCTCCGTTTAGGGAGGATAGGTGACTTCTTACGTCAAGGTTGACTCTAATTGCATGGAACAGGCAGTGGCTCCTGGGATGATAGGTCAGATTGACTTGTGTTCATATTTAGTGGAGCAACAGTAGTCTCCATTAGTGTTTTAGTATGAACAGTAGCACTTTTTTAAAAAACTGATGGGCCGGGGTGTCACTGCTTGAAGACCAGAAAATACACATGGCAATAAGTGGTTTCTGGGATGGCAGATCTGGGCAGATGTATGTTGGCCCATCCTGCACTTTAGTTGTGTGTCAGCCTTTAACCCATATTTTTGGAATATGCACAGCATCATAAGAAAAGATGGCAGTCACACGTCCTGCAGAATACTTCTTACTTGATACAAGGATGCAGTTCTCTCTTGTCTCTTCTCTCATTCTCCTTCTTCCTCTGTTAGTCAAGGAACATTTCCAGTTGTTCTAGATATGTATGTGTGAGTGTCAGGCAAGCGGCTAAGCAGACACAGAGGCCGGAGCCGAGTTTTATGGCTTTAGTCGTAAATAAAGCAAAGCGGTTACATCACCAAAAGAAAGTATACACAAGCGACAAAGTCCCAGGAGCAACAGACTCAGGCAGCAAGGTCCGACTGGAGCAGAGAGCGCACGACGCAGATTCGCAGTTGGTCGACGGTTGTTACCCTGTGCCCAACCCCAACAGCGTCTGACTTAAGTACTCAGTTTTCAGCCCAGCTGAGGTCAGTCAACTGTCCATTGGCCCTGCTCACAGCTGGAGCAACCCAAGAATTCAGAGCCGCTTCATCAAGCGCTTCTCCTGCAGTTGCTGAGACCTCCGGACTGCCCCCTTCTCCAGTCGCCTGTGGAGGAACGTGGGGGGAGGGTCTGCTGCAAACTCTGGACTGGAGTCAGAAACCCCGGCCTCTGCCTCTGGAGCGCAAACGTCTGCTGCAAACTCTGGACTGGAGTCAGAAACCCTGGCCTCTGCCTCTGGAGCGCAAACGTCTGCTGCAGGTGCTGGCCCAGGCTCCGTGCCAGGGACAGCTGTGGAGTCACAGGCAGGCTCCTCCCTAGACTCTGAAGCAGACCCCCCTCCAGAAGGCCCCTTCCCGGGACTCACCCCGGGCTTGGAGCCCAAGTCTGAATCGGGAGTGAGGTCAGCCTGGCTCATGACAGTATGAATGCTTACATAGGTGAGTTACCCTGTATGTGAATTCATGCTAACCTTTCTTGCACAAGTAATAGAGTTGTTTTGAGGTGGTACAAGTTTAAACATAAAAGCCACCCAATCTGTCATGATCGGCAAGTATTCAAAGTGCCATATTTTGTTCTGTAATGACTGTGAAGGGGGTAAGCCCTATAAACATTTCTTGTTGTTCATTGCCATTATGCCGAATCTGTAAATGAGAGACCTCCAGGTCACTCTGTCATCAACAGTCCTGCTCATGTCTTGTGGACTAAAGGCTGTGGCTTTCTTGATTAAGTCTTGTTTTTGTGTGCATTCCAACTTGTTTCCAATGAACGGTGACCCTTGTCACAGGGCTTTCCTGACACGTTTTGTTCAGAGAAGGTCTGCCTCACAGGAAGACAGAGAGTGTGACTTGGCCAAGATCAGGATTTCCATGGCTGAAAGAAGGAGTGAAACCGTGGTTTCCAGGGTCATAGTCTGATGTTCAGATCACTAGAACACACTGAATCTATTGACCTATAATGTTGTCTTCTTTTCCTACTGGCTTCTACCGTTCCAAGCATTATTGTCTTTTCTAGTGAGTCATATCTTTTCCTAATATGTGCAAAAGACGACAGTCTCAGTTTAGATGTCTTGGCTTCTAGGGAGAATTCAGGCTTAATTTGCTCTTACGGAAATTTTGGAAAATCTTTCATTATTTCAGTGTTTTCATCACCTGCTTTAAAGTGAAGTAAATCATCTGTGGTTATTGTTTTTGTTTTCTTAGTGCTCAGCTATAAACCTGCCTTTGCACTTTCTGGCTTGACTTTCTTCAACAGCTATTCCAAATCTTTGGCATTTTCTGCTAGTAGCTTATCTTAAATTGTTAATGTTTCTTTCTCTAATTTGCATGCCTCCTTCCTCTGAGTCTAATTCAGCTTTATGTATGCTATGTTGAACATGCAAGTTAAACAGATAAGGTGATAAAATGCAGCCTTGCTTGGCCCTTTGCCAACCGGAAACCATTCTGTTTCAGCATATTCTGTCCTGATGTTAGCCTCTTGTCTTGAGTACAGGTTACACAGCAGGACAGTCAAATGTTGTGGCACACCATATCTTTGACAACAATGAAAAATTTTTCATGATCTATCTGTAAACATATTTATTTGTATTCTTGTTGATTTGCAGCATGCTTTATAACTTGAACTCAGAGCATGCTATGATGGAGAGAGAGAGAGAGTATATATTGTGTTATGATGGGCTAAAGCCATCCCTGTTTCAACATTTTTATCACTTTCTTATCTCCTGTCATGAGCCAGGCAGTTCTCCTGAATCCATGATGGTGGTTATTCCACATGAAAAGTGAAAAATGCAGAATTCAGCTTCCTGGAGGTGGTAGTGTTCTCTGTACTGTTCTTTCCAGTTTTTAAAAATGTACCGTATTTGCTGGCGTATAAGACACACTAGCGTATAAAACACACCCCATTTATACACCAGCAAATACTATTTGCCCACGTATAAGATGCACTGGCGTATAAGATGCACGCCATTTTCAAACAGTATTTTTCAGGAAAAAAAGTGAGTTTTATATGCCAGGAAATAGGGTATTTATTAATGTTACCCTCGCATAGCTACAATAAAAGAATCCTTGTAAGTTGGTTGAATCCTTGGAAGTTGGAGTTTATGTAATCTTGATGCTGCATTTTCCCTCAGTTAATATTAAAGGGTAGTATACATGCAAGCAGACTGCTTCAGATCACTTTCCCTTTGGACGAGGATATTTCAGTGTGCAGGCAGGCTGTGTGCGAGTCCAGTGTGCTGGTCATTTTTATGTTTTTGTGTTGGCACAAATCACTGCATCCCTCTTGTATTGCAACAATGTTGTGTAGAAGATGGGGTCTGGAGGAACGGACTGCAGAGAAAACAGGGCATATTGGCTTCCTAGGAGGCCTGGGCCACATCCTGTGCCTTTCTCTGATACTTGGTGATTCTGTTATTTGTGAGGCAGTGAGGTGAGAACATAGTAGAGCTGCTTAGTGCTGTGCTGGAGTTTCAGCTTGGATTCTTACAGCAAACACATACATATGCGCATGCATGCACACACACACACACACACACACACACACACAGAGCAGCTGCAGCATAGACATAAACAACTTGCTGCAGAATGCTGTGGAGAGAAGGTTTGCTTCCCTCGAATTTGAAGACGATGAATTCTCTCTTTCAGTACTGCAAAATGCACCTGTCTCTCTTTCCTCTGAAGCATCTTAGCAAATTCCAGTGAAGGGGAGGAGACATTCCTCTGTGAAAATTGCCTGGCATGGCTGGCTGCCTCTTTCACAGAAAACCCCTCCCAACTTCCCTTCAGACCACAGGAATGTTGTTGTTTGAGTTCCCACTGGATTGCACCACAGATACCTTGCTTTCAAGCTGCAGCCATTTTTTGCTGGTCAGGATATATCCAACAGAACCGCCCTAGCTGTGAACAAAAACTGATAAGACTGGCTTTCTTTGCAAAGATGCTCTGTCTGTGCATCTCTGCTTACTTTAGGGAATCTGAGAAGAGCATTTGGTAAAAGCAATAGAACAGGTGGCAGTGCCTTCTAGTCATGTACATTAATTAACAGTCCTTTTGCCTGCCAGCAGTCTCCTCTGTTGCGACTACATCTGCAGGCTTCTATTAAAGTACTAACCTGACCAGATTCATGTTGTATATGTCGATGTAGGTTGGCCATAGCTTTTAATATGGTAGGCAATATTGGAAATATATGGGGGCATGGAATTCAGAGGCTTATCAGATATTTATATTAATTACATCCATGCAAGTAAAACAAATTGTTTTTAATTTTGTTCAGAATATAAATATAAGTATTCTCTGCCTTTCTGAAAAGGTATGAGGTGACTACTCAGTCATAAAAAATGGAATCACAGTACTAAAGTTAAAAAAAAAGATAAAACAGCACTCATTACTGCGGCAGCAGCATAGGACAAAAAGTCTGTAAGATATCAGCACCATGATCAATGAAAAGAACAATGTCAGTATAAATAAATAAACCAGTGGAACAAAAATCTTGATATAGACTTTTTTTACTAGAGCAGAGCTTTCCAGAGTTTTCATGTTGGTGACACACTTTTTAGACATGCATCATTTTGCGACACAGTAATTCATTTTTACTAGCAAACCAGACGTTAAACTAACTGATTATGCATGTGTAGTACCCAGAGGTGTATCCAGGGTGGGGAAAGGGAGCTCCCCCATCCTGCCCTGCTACCGTCGCCCTTGCCAGGAAAGATCCTGGTGGGGGTGGTGGCAGTGGGAAAGGCAGCCCCCCATCTGGTCCTGGCCCATTGACATCGCCCTTGGCGAGAAAAGACCCCAGGAAGATCAGTGGCAGCAAGAATGGCTCAAGTAAGGGGGGTCTTTCTCAGCCCAGGAAGACGACACACCTATACACTTCAGATGACATACTGTTGTGACACACCATTTGGAAAGCCCTGGACTAGAGAGATAGCCAAAGCTTCGATGCAGCTGTTGAAAAGACCCGCTTTTTGGTCCCAACTAACTCAAGCAATGGGCATTCATTGAGCACTTTGAAGGGCTTCCAAAATATGACCCTAATGAACAGACAGGTTTATGTGAGAGGAGGAGGTCCTTTATGCTGCTTGGACCCATAGAGAACCTTGAAGAATCTTAAAGACCATAGCTGGCAGTTTGAATTGGACCAGAATTCTGAACTCAGTGCAAAGGAAAAGGCACACCTAGTCATTGCTGCAAATACAAGAGCACTTCAAGACAATGCTTGTGAATTTTTAAGAGAAGTGGAAGCCCGTCCCACACAGGTTAGACCCTTATTTCCAGGTCAGAAATTCTGCTGACCAAGAACATCTCTGTTTGAGTTAACTTTGGTTTGTTCACTCACATCTGATCCATTATTCCCTTAGGCACTGCTCTCCCAAATCAAAGTGGCTTAAATAAATAAATAAATTTAAAAATAAGTAAGTAAGTAATTCAAATAATCAAAATGGTAAGCTAATAAAATGACAGCAGCAGAAAAGAAGAGCAACACAAATACCTGAAAGAGAACACAAGATAAATAAAAAACAGGCAACAGGGTCTACTTTAGCTACGGTGGTCTAGTTGTAACTAACAATTGGATTTTGGCCTCAGAATATAGGGGCTTATGGGGTTGCAAGGTGTCTTGGTTTTCTGGAGAAAATAGGGCTAGAAACATCTGGGGGTCAGGATGAAATGAATGTGAAAAGAATGAAGACAAAAGAAAGCATAAATTTCATATGTGCTGGATAAATCTGTGCTTGCCCTGTTTTTGATGATGTTATGGTAGCTATTGCGGAAGTGGCCTATTGAGGAGGGGATGTAGATGTCTTGCATACTCAGCCATTTATGTGCTTGACTTGCATCCCTTCTGCAAGTATTGAATTTGCTATTGTGGAAGCAAAACTTACAGAGCTTTTCATTTAAAGCAAGGCATAGACTCCTTGCGTACCTTGTTTTCAAGTAGAATTGTGTTTCCAGAAGTACAACTGCATTTGTTAAAAAAGTATGTGTTAAGTATACGTCTTGTTTTAAAGGAAAAATAGTGAGAATTTTATTTCTACCACAATGACAGCAACAGATTTCAGTGGTAATAGCAGATAAAGTTCTATCTCCAGTGGATATAGAGGGTGCCATTGTGGTTAGTGTAGGAGTTGCACATCCATAGCCAGCTTAATGTTTGGCGTCTTTTATTCCCAGTTATATTTAGTGTTTGCTTATTGAACCTATCTTGACATTTCTGAAAATATATACGACTACAAAAATAGAAGCAGTAATGGCTTCTATTTAGCTTCATGCCGAAGTTGAAATTGTAAGTTTTGAGCAAAGCAATTGAAAATTAGATAAATTATACAAAGCAAAAGAGGATCACAGTGAAAACACACAAGAGCAACCATGATGTGTGCTTTTGGTGTCAGATCCCGTGGTGGGACATAGGAAGAAATGACAGGCAGAGTGATCATTAAAATATGCTGCTTGAAATGTACACAGGAGACAGTGGTGGGCCAGTATGGACCCTGGAGTGTTAATATAATGTGGTTCCAGTAATGAATGTCTCAGGAATGGTGCTACCATGTTCTGAAACATCTGAAGAATCTTGGTGTGATCACTATTAGTGGTGAAGACTTTGCTGCATCCTCAGAGCACCATCTTATTATGCACTGATTTGGGGTGAGGAGCTTTCTTAATTGAAGCACATAGGGGTTGGTGGGTGTTGTCTGAGTGGAAGCACTTTGAATGTGAAGTGTCACTTTCACTGCATACCTGGTGGTGAACCCAGTGCTTTTGTGACAAGATGACTGAGAAAGGATCAAGAGTATATTTGAATATTATCACGAGTTGGTACTCTGTTTTGAAAGGGCACCTTGGCACCTGAGGGAAATAAGTATGCTTTGTTGCAGTTCAAAAGGTGTGCCGCTCTCTGGTGATTGGGTGGCATGCATCTGTGAGCCCATGAATTGGCATTAAAATTGTTGCTATAAAGTAAAGTCAACAGTTTTATGGGCATGACTAATTTTGAAGCCTGTAAAAATAGGCTTTACAGCTCTTGTGATTGTTCTTAAGGTGACCTAAAGAATTAGTAGAAAATGGAAAGGATTCTGAATAGGATTTCAACCCAAAAGCTACTGTTTAGTTTTATTCCAGCCTTTGAACTTATTGAACTTCTGTTAGTTTTCTCTAATCTTGATATCATCTGGGACTGACTAACTACACTAGTTTTTGGACAGATGGAAAATGTTTATGTGTGTATGAATAGTTCATCATTCAAGGTGTAGTGGGGAAAGCCACAGGTCTTTGTGGGCCTTTTCAACTCCTGTGTTTTTGTTTTGTTATAAAGGATCTCAGTAAGGCTGTAAAAGATCTTCACCTGAGACCCTGGGTTATTTGCTCCCAGTAAGAATAAATGTTGCTATTTTAAATGAACCGGGGGTCTGATTCTGTATACACTACTATGTATTTTTTATCTACAGTACCTTTTGCTACTTGGTCTGTATTTAAAAGAGTTCATTGTGGCAATAGCCTTGAAGTTTTGCGTGGTGTATATGAGAGAGAGAGACTGACAGAAGGAACTCTCAAGAGAACAGTTAAGAATGTGGCTGTATCTTAGCATGAGAGGGCTACTGACCTAAGAACAGTTACACCTTATTGCAAGTTGAGCCCCTGCAGGATGAAAAGTGAACCGCTGCTGGATGAAGCGTTTGTTATATAATTTATAAATGAATTTAGTTGATTTTTTTAAAAAGTTTTATCTTCTGGTTTTAAATGCCTTTCTTTTTCTTTTTCTTTTTTAAAATCACTAGTTATTCAGTGGCTGGCTCCTGAAGGAAACTTCTAACACTGCAAGTCTCACAGTACCATTGTGCTAATTGAAGACATTGCTGTTGTGGAATGACATGCAGCATACAAGAGATTTTTTTAAAAATACAATGGCATTTAGGGCACATTGAGCCAAATATATGGCAAAACAGCAGTTGAAAAAGTGTCAGACTATAAGTAACAAATATAGGCTATACACAAAATGAAGGAGAAGCTGTTGAACTTTGTGAAATCCCAATCCAATTGTCAAAGCAGCTGAGATAATTCACAAAATGAAAAGAGTACAAAAATAATCTTTCATCTTCTAGAAAAGTGTCTAAAGCAATGGGCTACTCAAAGTTCCTCAGTGAAGATGTAACAAAATATTATTTTTAGATAGACATTACGGTATATGTATTACAGTATGTGTGAAAATATATTTCCTAAAAATATATTTGTAGCTAAAATGCATGTAGCTGATGCATGTTCTGAAGCCTCTCTGTTTCTCAGTGGAAGTACAGGTTTTAAATAAGTAACAAGAAAAGATTCTTGATGTCCTTGGTCTAAGTAGGCTAGTAGGATTGGGTGCCTGACTGTGTGCATCTAGCTTTGGACTGCTTTTTCCTCTCTTCCTTCTGTTGCTTCTTAATTTCTGTTCAGTTTTTGACTGTAAACTTCTCAAAGCAGGAACCTGTCTTTTTATCGTTACTTTATAAATCACCATCTACAGTGACAGTACTCTATTATCAAAGAGAAAAAGATAAAATATTTTGGAAAACAAAAACATCATAATTTTGGAAAAGAATTTTTCTTTCAAAATATTTAGAATGTGAAATATTTTAAAAGGAATTTAAAAGGAACCAGCTGTCCTGGTTTATGACTCTGCATCATTCCTTTTTTTTTTTTTTTTTTAGGTAACGAGAGCAATAGAGTGAAGGATCAGCAGATGGAACTCATGGTGGCTAGGCTTTCATCTTAAGCTCTTGCTCCTTTTGAATGGCTTTAGCTCATGGAAGCCAGCTGATACTGAGAGCCAGTGTGGTGCAGAGTGTTTGGCTAAGAGCTGGAAGATCTGATTTTCAAATGTCCAGTTAGCTATGACGCCTGCTGGATGAAGTTGGGCCTGTCACTCTTTCTTAGCCTAAAGTTATCAGCCAAGGATTGTTGTAAAATTAAAATGGATCGAGGTGTGTGGAACAGCCACAATGCCTTGAATTCCTTGGAGGAAAGGGGGAATATCAATATAATAAATCACCCCTCATTCTTCTTTGCTGGATTCTGATCATTGGGGTCCGATGGGTTCTCCACATTTGTATCAGCTCTGCCCCATGTGAAGCATAAGGATGATGAAATTAAACTTCCTTGTATGGCAGTGGAAGAGTCAAACTCATGTTGAGCTGAGCTGGAAGAATTGAGTTCCACATGGCTTCTCATGACATGAAATGTATGAATACACAATGGGTAACACCTGGCTTGAAAGCAGTAGATGTGAAAAGGATCTTGAGGTCCTAGCAGACCACAGATCAAACATGAGCCAACGGTGTGATGCAGCAAGCCAAAAAACCATTGCTTCTGGGCTTCACTGGCAGGAGTTTAGTGTCCTGATCAAGAGAAGTTAGTAGCATAACTCTTTTCTGATTTTGTTAGATCTCGCTTAGAATACTGTGTCCAGTTCTGGGCACAACAGTTCAAGAAGGATATCGACGGGTTGGAACATGTCCAGAGAAGGATGACCAAGGTGATCGAACGTGTGAAAACCAAACCTTAAGAGGAATGGCTTGGGGAAATAGATATGTTTACCTTGGGGAAGAGAAGACTGAGAGGTGGCATGATAGCCATCTTTCAGTGTCTGAAGAGTTGTCGTGTAGAAGATGGAGCTATCTTGTTTTTGCTGCTCCAGAGACTAGAAGATAAACCAGTAGATTTAAATTACAAGAAAAGAAAGTCCACTTAAACATTAGGAAGAACATTTTTACTGTAAGAGTTGTTCAGCAGTGGAATAGATTGCCTCAGAGTGTGGTGAGCTATCTGTCTTTAAACAGAGGTTATATGGGCATCTTTCAGAAGTGCTTTAGTTGTGTGTTCCTTCAAGATGGGATTGTATTAGAGGACTCTTGCACTCCCTTCCAGCACTCAGATTCTATGATTCTGTGAGCTCAGTGACTGCTGAGACCATTTCATGCTGAGAAAATGAAAGGTGGTAGTTACTTGAATATGTCTTGGAAAATTAGGATTTTACCTAGAGTACAAGTGGGAGTACAAGCAGCTTGTAGGGCACGTGCAGCCTCCAAAGGATTTCTGTGCAGTCCCTGGATTGCTCCTGGATCCCATATAAAAAATTCTCTTTTAAGGACCAAAAAATGGAGAATTGCATCCTCAAAAAAACATAATTGTTGGCTCTTTTGGGCTGCCTAGTATTTTTTAAACCCCCGAATTATATTTTTAGAAAAGGCAACCATAATCTCCCAATCACTTTTAATCTTGAGGGGAAAAAAGAACAACACAGGTGCAGCTTGCTTGAATTCAAGGAGTGGTAAAAATCAGACAGGTGCAGCCCCTAGACCTTCCGTGGTTGCCCATTCTTGGTCTTGTGTCAAATAAAGATATTTTAATACCCATATTATGCAAAATTTCAAACCAGTCTTCCTTTCTCACTTTGTAATGACAGCTTTAGTTTTTATCTGGCTTAAGAACAACTGTTTATTAATTTCTTTGTAGAAGTAAGTTTCCTCCAGCCAGAAGTAATTGTTTGCTTTTTTGAAGAAGCATATGTGTGCCTGGCCCCCTATTGCAGACATCTTGCTCTCTTCTCATGTGACTCAGCAGAGTACATTACCTAGTTGTAGATTTCCCACGTGAAAGTACTGTCTGCTAATCACAACATGGTTTCCAGTCTTCTTTATTGTTTTTCAAGTTTGCCCCTTGAACCTAGAATAACATTGCATGTAAATTTGAGCTTTGTCTTTCATGTATAGTTTATCTAATCGGGCAGTTGCTGTAGGAGCATTTTAGGAATAATCACCACTGTTGCAAATTTCACCTTTGTTGCAGGTTCTGATTATAAAATACATGTGATTATATAGTCAACACCAATCCAGAGGTGGTGGGTGGCCGTATCCTAATCTAGACCTAGAAGGTTTTTGTGGGAAATCTTTATCTTGAGCGCAAACAAGTAGAGGGCATTGCTTTGTCTGCACGACAAAATCGGAAAGCTAATCTTTATGCCACCTAGGCCAATCTGTAGTTTCGTTCTGTCTTACAGTTGTAGTGACCGATGTTATGTATACCTGTTTGCAGACCTTAAAATGGATCTGAGGCCTTAGCACATACAATCTACAATAACTGGTGGGATCCCATCATGAGACCCTTAGGCTTGCCACTTGTGAAGCCCCTAGAATCCCTGACAGAAACCTAGAAGTCATACTGTGCACCTAAATCCCTTGATTCTTTTCTCATGAATCTGAAATAGACAAATGCCTTGATGGCCATTGTGGTATGTAATTGCAAGCACACAAGCTGGTAGTATCAAGATGGTTGCTGTAGCGTTTTTGTGATTGCAGCTGCAGTGCAGAACCTAGTGCATTCTTTTGTTTGTTCTTTTGCTGCTGTTCTGGCCTCGGTATGTATGAGTTATTTCTTAATAGGTGAAAAGGATGCAATAATAAGAGCCCTTCTAGGGATTCCAAACCATGCCAGCATGCTAGCATAACTTGGCCACAGCCGTACAGTGGAGCAGTTATGGTCATTGCATTTTTTCTGTGTCACTATGTGGCTTGAAGCCAGCGTGGATAATCTCTGTTCTAAAGTAGATTGAAGTGGATTTTGTGGATTCAGTAACAGCTTTTCTCCTGTATGTGTTATATGTCTCTGAAAGTTCCCTAGAGACCTCAGACGGAAAGGATGCATAATTGGAACTTGATTTTTTCTCAACCTTGTTGGAAGAATGTGTCATGCTTGGGAAAATGAAAATAAATCAAAGAGAGCAGGGTAACAGGCAAATGTCTCTCATCAACAGCACTAGTAGAAGGGCTGTCACCTAGAACTGCCTCAGTAGTGATTCACTCGGCCAGTATGATAGCCCCATCTGTTAGGAAATGTTTGTTGTTAGATGTGTTGGGGATACATTTGTATTTCCATTTCTGCATTCAGGAGGATTTTGTATCTTAATAAGAAATGTCCATATTTTGTGTTACCAGAAATATAAAACATCTGTGAATGAAAAATAAGTCTTGTCCATTTCTAATTATAACGATAATATAAAATTTAAACAGAATACTTAAGTTATCCACTAGTGAGAAATTTCTTACCTTCACAAAAGGTGTAGCTAATTTAGAAAACTGAGCAACCTCATATGAGATTGAACAGGTAGATTTTAATCTGTAGATATTTAATAAATATACGAGTAGAGATCTTGGCATATCTGCTTGTAAAAGTGTGGAGGTGTTCAGATGGATGTAAAATTGGAATGCTGGGAAGTTTGCAGGTAGAAAAAGCACTGTAAAGCTGTGGATGCTGATGACCTGTGTTAGGGACGTTGAGAAAACATTAACATGTTTTGCAAATAAATTTCCATGTAGTGACTATAGTCTGAGAAGCAGCCATTCTTGTGTCGCTACAGGTACTACTGGTTGTGAAATGGGAGTTATAAAGTGTTGTGAGGATGGGTACAAGATATTGACAACTTTGCACAGTTATACAGATCAGATGCCTAGGCACCTAAATGTTTTCTAAGTGCATGTACATTTTGGAAGGAGATGTTTGTGGGAATATTTGTGTTGCTCATGAGATGACCTATGAGGATGGCATTGTTATATGGAGGTACCTAAAGTTTGGGCTTGAATGTTATGACTAGGGTTCCATGGGAGACTTGTGTGAGGATGGCTGAAGAGCATATCATACTGGTACACATTGCCTCATGGCTCATGCATACAGCATGAACACCGAAACTGTGGGTCTCTGCAGAGCTTGGAATGTTAGAACAGAAAGCCTAATTCAGTGAGTACAGAATTTACCTAGAAATCCAGTTTATGTCATCATTAGGAGGGCTTTAGTTTTGATACTTTACCTTAGTTACAGCAGGATGTGTGAAAATAGGTAGTAGGCCACAAGCAGAAGTATACTGTGGTGGCAAAAAACCCCAGTGTAATTCGAGGTTGCATCAACAAAAGTATAGCATCCTTATTAAGGGAAGTAACAGTACCACTCTATTTTGCTTTGGCCACACCTCATCTAGAGTAGTGTTCTGGATATTAACATTTAAGAATAATATCAACAAGCTGGAACATGTCTAGTAGAGGGCAACCAACATAGTCAATATAGTACAGAGCATGGAAAATAGGCTTTATGGGATTAGGTATACCTAGCCTGAAAAAATATCTTAAGTGTTGTTATGTGAAAGGTCTCAAATAAGCAGATTCAAAATACATGAATTAAGATTCCAAGTAACCACTAGGAAAAACTTCCTGATGGTAAATGTATTCAGCAGAGGAACAGACTGCTTTAGAGAATAATGCACTCTCTTTCACTGAAGGTTTTTAAATATACAGTAGGCCCTCCACATTCTTGGAGGTTAGAGACACAGACCCCTGTGAAAGTCAAAAAACCACTAATAACCATGGGCAGCCTGGAGAGCACGGGGGGGGGGGATCTTCCCTCCTCTTTACTTTCTTGCTCTCCCTGCCCACGCAATTGTGTGGGCAGTGGCGCAGGAGAGCATGGATGGGGAAATATCTGCCCCTTCACTCTCTTGCTGCTCCCTGCCCGCGCAATTGCATGGGCAATGGCGGTGGAAGAGCATGGGGGGAGATCTTCCCCCCCTTCACTCTCTTGCCACTGCCCACATGCATGATTGCGCAGGCAGTAGTGCAGGAGAGCGCAGGCTTGAAAAGATCTACCCCTTCACTCTTTCGACGCTCCCTGACCATGCGATCGCGTAGGCAGTGGCAGCAGAAGAATATGGGGGAAGATCTTCCCTCCCCTTCACTCTCTTTCCCGCTGCCAGCGCAGTCACGCTGGCAGCCCCTGACAGGAGAGTGCATGGGGGAGAGGGAAGTGGGCACTGTGAATAAGCAAACCCACATGAGTCAAACCTGTGAATTTGGGGGGAGGATTGTATGTTGGATTGCCACCTCTCAGGTTTATTTGGTGGTTGCTAGCTCTACTGGCATAGGGTTGAACTAGAAGAATCTCTGTGTTCTTTCCACCTCCATAATTATCTGCAAGATTGTTAAGTTAAACAGGAAGGCTGAAATCATTTAGGTGTCCCAAGCTAGCAGTTGCACTTTTCCAGGGTTCTGTAGTGATGGTGAGGGAAGAATAAAATCATGGTGGTTCTTTTTCCTTCCGCTGATACTGCTTACACTGGCATAGTGCACTAACAAGATGCCGGCCATTGTTGTTAGTTACTGCAGCTGCTGTTGCTCCCTAGCGGTCCATTTGTCGTTGCTTGTTTCAGTTGGCTCTTTTTGTACTTTAAGACGTCTTCCCCAAGTTAGCAATTTTTGCATAAATCTGCTTTACACTTCTGAAAAAGCAGGTTCATATTCCTGGACTCATCTATGAACCTGGATGCTCAGGATTCACATGAGTCTTACCTGCCTTTTTACATGTCATCTGGATTACTGTAATGTACTCTATGTGAGGCTTCCCTTAAACAGTGTCCAGAAGCTTCACCTATTCCAGCAGACGGTAGACAGATTGTTGATGGGGGCTGGCTGCAGGGGGATCATGACTCCCTTGTTACAATAGTTCCGGTGGCTGCTAGACTGTTTCTGAGTACAGTTCAGAGTGCTGATTATGACCTATACAACCTTGTATGGCCAGCTCCAGGCTATCTAAAGAACTGCTGTCTCCCCATATGAGTCTGCCTAAGCTCTAGGATCCTCAGGGGTGAAGCTTCTCTCCATCTTATCTCATAGCTTTTTCTCCATGTGTGCTCTCAGACTCTGGAAGATTTTTTCTAGGGAAGCTAGGCTGACTCCTCCTTTGTTGTCCATTTTAGGCAGATTTCTTTTCCAAAAGGCTTTTGGGACTGGATTGTTTTTGGCTACATGTGGTTTTACTTGTATTTCCTTTTATCTTGTAAGCCAAGGTCAGGTTTAAATAAAGCAATAGACAAGCAGACAGACAGATTTTTAGAAAGTTGGAGAGGTTGCCTCTCCAACAAGACAAAGCAATTATGTCTTTGCTCCAGACATGCTCCCCTGTGTTTGCTGACTCCACCTTTCTCTGGCTCTTTCTGAAACATTATTTTCATAACTAATCCCTGCTCCCTCAAATTAGGATGGCAGTGACGAATCCCACATTATGTATGCATGGTGCAATTTGACCTGCAGTAAATTCCCAGCATGCTATGCTCAACTAGCCTGCTGTTTGTTATCCAGCTTGTCCCTGCTGCTGTGTGTTGATGCTTGTGGTGTTCTTTATCACATGGCTTTTACCTTCAAGTGAAAGAACTTCTATGTGACAGTAGCCACTTTTGGAACAAGAAAGCAAAAGACACAAAAGAGTTCTTCATTGCTCGTGTGAACAGAATCTCAGCCTAGGCCATGTGCTGAGCTTGGTTTAAGAGTTCTTAGGAGAAGAGATAATGTTCTTCCAGATGCTCTTGTCACCGGCATATTGAGATTTGACAGATATATCACTTTCCCTTCAATAGGTTCCCAGGCAGGCTGACAAAAAGTTAAGAGTTCCAGTGAAACAAAATTAACAGATCTCTGATGGCTTGGTTCTCTTTATTTTTGCTGTCACAGATCATTCTGCCTATTTGAAGCCAGTTGATTAAGCAGTCTCTAAAGGCTTTTGATGTAGAGGGCTATTTCTTATGAAGCTGTAGGGTAATCTGAAGAGCCCTACTCTGTTACCTGTGCTGTGAAGTGTACTTATTTCAGTACCTGAGACACTAAAGTGAGCTAATAGTTGAGTATGTTTTTCCTCTAGGAAATAGGGCTTTGAAGGCAGAATATACCATAGAGTTATAGAAGTTAGCCCCAGGACTGAGACTCATTCCTAGGGATGGGAAAAAATGCATTAGCTGAGCATTTTAATTAATTCATCTAGTAGTTTTGCATTTTGTGTTTTTGTTGTGTGCCTTGAAATTATTTCTGACTTATGGTGACCCTAAGGCGAACCTGTCATGAGATTTTCTTGGCAAGATTTGTTCAGAGGTTTGCCTTTGTCTTCCTCTAACACTGAGAGACTGTGGCTGTCCCAAGGTCACCCAGTGGATTTTCATGACCGCGCAGCGTTTTGAATCCTGGTCTCCAAAGTCATAGTCCAGTGTTCACACCACTATATCATACTGACTTGTAATTTGGGGTTTGGAAGAGTATTAACAAAAAGCACATTTCCCATCATTGGGTGGAAATTGTTAAGGTTCAAGTTTTTCTTTCTTTCTTTCTAAAGCAGTAAATGTGTATGACTGAAAATGCATATATTGAAAATGCACACAAATAGTCTTTATGTAAGTGAGAGAAATGTATCCATTAGGAAATAGATAAAAAAGAAATGTGTATGTTACGAATTGTATATGCTGAAATATACACAAATTTCCACAAGAGAGAAGAAGGAAAGCAGTCTCACATCACAGTATGGAATTTGGACAGGATGAGAAATCTGGTAGGAAGTGGTTGCTCTGCAGCACAATAAACTATGAACTACATGATAATCATTTGTAAGATTTAACATACTGTATTGTCTCATCTTGAAGCATCTGGTTTTCCTGTTGTCTGTCCTTGTTTGATAGTACATACTAAAGCAAGTGTTAAGTCTAAAAATCCCAAAAAGCACCAGATCCTGTCTGATCTTAGAAGCTAAACAGAATCAACTCTGGTTATTACTTGGATGGGAGACTGTCAGTGAATGCTAGGTGCTGTAGGCTATATTTCAGAGGAGGGAACTGGCAAAACCACCTCTGAATATTCCTTGTGTAAGAAAACTCTAGGAAATTCATGGGGTCACTGTAAGTCTAAAGGTGGCTTGAAGATACCTTTGTGAGACTGCTTTCTTTCTTCTCTCTTGTGGAAATTTGTGTATATTTCAGCATATACCATTCCTGACTTACACATTTATTTTTTGTATATTTCCTAATAGATACATTTCTCCCACTTACATAATGAGTATTTGTGTGCATTTTCAATATATGCATTTTCACCAAATCTAGCATGCGGTTAGTTGTTAGTTGGTGATGTGTAGCAACTATTAATGTAATGTTCTTTGTATGCTTTGTATGCAGTTCCTTAATACTCTAAAGGAGAGGAGTGTGGCCTTGGGGCTACCTGCAACCTCCAGTTTGTTTTTACTGTACCTGATTCCCCTGGACCACCCTTTTTTCTGGCAGAAAAGGATGAATTTTCTCTCCTGAAAACCTCCAAGAGCAGCAGTTTACCTTCTAAAAAACCAAAAAACCAAAACAGAGTTCTACTGAGTTCTATTCTACTGTGTAAGATAACAAAAATACCAATTTTCCAAAACCAGAAAGAGACTTCTAATGAGTTTTGATTTTATTTGGTCTCCTAGTGTTTTTACACTCCGTGCAGCTCTGAAATCTGGCCCCAGACCCTCTAGTATTACCCAACTGTGAGTGACCTGTAAAGTACCAGAGAAGCCTCTATTTGCTGTCTTGATTGCTTTGCTCATATGAAAAGCAACATGTCTGAATCAGCCTCCCATATGCATAGAGGCTGTCCATGCAATGCAGCATCCTGGAAAATCAGGGTTCAGAAGTCACGGGAGATCCTCCAGGTATACAAGGGGCTCTTTTGTTCAGTCTGGCTGCTTTTTGCATTATCAAAGTGATGACAGAGTAGGCAAGGTTAGTCCATTTCCTAAAACAGAACTATTGCTCTGAGAAAATACAGGTCAATGCAACTCTGTTTAGAAGACAGCAAAGTGCTAACATAATGGATCAGAGTGTCCCTCCCCATATTATTTGTGTATTTATTACATGATCTTTTTCCTAAGGAGTGTATGTGGTTCTGGTCACCTCCATTTTATCCTTATGGCAGCCTGATGGCGTAGTTTAGCTTGAGAGATAGTGGCTGATGGAGGTCATCCAGTGAGCCTCATGGCTAAGTCGGGTTTTGGAGCTAGCTCGCCATAGCCCTGACCCATCAGACCAACCACTGTGCCATGTTGTCACATGTGGTAGTTTCTTCCTTAACAGGTATCTTAATTGTGTTGTTGTACTCACTGTTCCTCTCTTTTGTATGTTTCTGCCTTTTCTTTTCCAGGATACTGACATGAGGAGGATGAGGCCTTGGCTGTAGAGTATACACCTTCTTCCTCCCATTCAAACTAAACTAGTTTCTTCATTCCTCTCTTCCTTGAAAGAAAAGGCAATGTATTGCTCCTGGAGAAGGCAAGTACATTTTCTTTGAGAGTGTGACATAAGAAGATATGAAGCAGCCCCCACCCAATTGCCAGTTCTTATTTCTAGGGCCATCTTTTCTCATCTCTCCAAAGTATAAATCTTCCAGGTGGGAAAGAGTGTTATTTGTTAGCTGTCATTTGTTTGTTTTAGCCCTGGAACTAATAATTTGGATTTCAAGGCTATTTCACATAGAATCATAGAAATGTAGAGTTGGAAGAGACCACACGGGCCATCCAGTCCAACCCCCTGCCATGCAGGAACACCCTCAAAGCACTCCCAACAGATGGCCATTCACATGTCACTGATCAACTAAATGTATACGCTTAGACGGCAACTGTATTTAACCTTCTCTCTCTGATGAGTATATCTGCATGATACCTGTATCATTATATTTAATAGTTTACATTTTCCAGTGTGTGTGATTAAAAATTCTAAGCACACCTGTTAAGACTATGTGGCCCCTGAAGGATCTGCATGAGTTTGGATGACTATTATTTGCTTCACTGGGATGTCTCTCTTTGACAGTGGAAATTGGAGAGACCACTAATCTGCATGCCCTGTTCAGCATGCCCTGTTCGGGTAATTTAACAGTACTAGAACTGTTGAACAAGTGGGTGCAAACTAGCATCTGTGGGTTTTGTATGTTTTTTTCCTGTTACTTCATTCCTTGTTTGTATTGAGAATACAACTGTTAAAGGTCAGTCACTGCATATTTGGTAGTTTTGCATATGGAGAACTTGTGCATTTATCTGTGTTTAGTGTTATTCAGCTTTATAATACCATATTTGCTGGCATGTAAGATGCACCTGTGTAAAAGATGCACCCCATTTATACACCAGCAGATACTATTTGCCAGTGTATAAGACACACTGGGGTATAAGATGCACCCAATTTTCAAATAGTATTTTTCAGGAAAAAAGTGAGTCTTATATGCCAGCAAATACAGTATTTCTAAATGCCTGTCTTTGTAGTCACATTACTAGGTGCCTATTTTTGGTTCCTGGGGAGACAAATCTGTTCATATTTGTATGTTCATAAACAGTGCATTGTAAGGAAAAGATGTTAAAGATGAAGCATGGTTGCCATTGTACACAAATGAAGAAAGACCCATCATACATGAAAGCATGACATTCTGAAGAATAATTATAAACAGTGTATGCATTTTTAATTATTTTCTAAAATGTATTGATATTATGTTTCTTTAAGAACCCTGTTTCTTCTTCATGGTCTCTGTGCCTCACACAGTGGGATCTTCGCGCATGCGCAGTAGCTTTTCAGAAAGTTCCAGAGCTGAGCAGCTTGGCGGGAACCCCTCCCCCATCTGGTACTGAGCATGCTCAGTCCCACCAAGCTAACGGTTTCCCCTCGGTTTCTTTTCATCCGCCGATCTGTTAACAGCTCGGAAGGCTTCCTCGCTGAGCAGTTCTCTAAATTCCTGGCTGTTTCTTTGTCCTTTCGTTCGTTTTTTGTCTTTTTACAACAAAAAACAGTAAGAACTCTTCCCCCCTTCTTATGTAGTCTTTGCTTAAGTTGTGCATGTCTTGCTACAGCAAGGTTTCTCTTTCGGACACCCACCCAGAGTGTTTGTTCTGCCTCGGGGAGGGCCATAATGTTCGGGCCTGTTCTATTTATAAGGATTTCAGTTCCCAGACTCTGAAGAATAGAGCTTCTCGGATGAAATCCTACTGTTGGCAGCAAGCCCTTCACATTAAAGAGCAGGCGTCTTCCAGTACTGCTCTTTCCACCGTTTCGGTATCGATGCCCTCCACGACGTGCAATACCTCGGCCCTGAAGTTATTGGTAATGTCTGGTCCCTCGATATCAACAGCCTCAGTACTGGTGCCGACTGTAACCTTGCCAACCTTACCACCGATATCTTCTTTACCAAGGATTCCGAAGCTCTCCAGGATGCCTACTGTCCCATCTGCCACTGGAGATGCCACCTCGACCTCGCAGGAAGCTCACAAGGTCCCTACCTTGGCAGAGCATAAACGGGCCTTGTTGCACCATTCTCCAATAAGGAGAAGAAGAAGAAGAAGGAGAAGCACTGCTCTCCTTCTCCTGCTACCTGTCCGTTGGCTAATCGACCTTCCTTTCTCTGTCCCTTACCGACACCTCCCCCAACGCAGCCTGCAATGTCCACCCTTGAGAAGGAGGATGCTCCCATCCCTTCACCGGTGCAGGATGCTGCCCAGCTCCTGGTGCTGTCGGTTCCGGCTGCTGCAGATCTCGCGTCCGACTTGGACCGTCGGTCTTCGCCACTGGCCTCTCTGCTTGTGACATCAGGCCAGTCTGGAGATGGGTGTCTACAAACTCCACTGGCCTCGGCTCTCTCTTCTGGCCATCCCAAGTTCGACTGTCCGTCTGTTTCGGATGCTCCTCAGGCTATTTTCTGAGACCGGCCTCAACTTAGTGTGGCCTGCTGTCCGGGACGTGGTGACGGGGTGGATCCCCATGTCATCGGGACTACCGCTACCGCACTGCTTTTGAGCCTTCGTTGGCGAGAGTTGATTCGCCTTTCTCCTTGGCCTCCTATATTGCCAGGTATGGCCACGAACACCTTTGGAGAGAGCAACCCAGCTCCGACCACTCATATTCGCCAGCTTACCATGACCGGTACCATCCCGACGTTGGTTGTTGGTCTCCTTACTGCCCTCCTTCGGGGTCTCATTACCAACGCTCCCCTCGGTATCGTTGCTCCAGATCCTCTTTTCAGTCCTGATCGGCCTACTGTCACCGTTCACCATCTCGGTCTCGCCACTGGTCCCGAGACCCATTGCCTCATCGTTGGACCATTTCGCCTCCTCCTTGGGTGACAGCAACGGTGTCACAGCCTCCACCGGATACTCACCCTGCATCTACTCTGCCAACATCTCTGTTGGCTTTGTTGTCGACGCAGTCCATCATTGCACCGATTCCGACCATACTACCCATTTTGTCGGCATCAACCTTGGTACCAATTCACATCCCAACCTCGATACTGGTGCAAATCCCGGTTTGGCTACTGGCTCCGACGGCTCTACCGGTCTCTGCTCCTGCTCCACCTGCTGTTCTTCCTGTGATAGGAACTGCCGGACATCGTCGTTCTCAATCCCCTTGCTCATCGTCTCCTCCTTCTGGTTCTTATGATTCTGATGGTGATTCAACAAGTTCCACACCACAATCTCATACCTCCCCACCTTTAGTGTTTGGGAACCCATCTCCTGATTTGGTTGCTGAGGATGTCAAGCAGTTCTCAGACATCTTGGTCTGGATGGCTACTGCCTTGGGCCTTGACATTTCTGGTCCTGCTCCTATGGTACTGGACCCAGTTTTCCACTATGTTCATACTTGACCCCCGTCAACGGCTCCGATTCCGTTTCTCCCTGTCCTTCAGGAGGTCTTGAAACATCCTTGGGCCCAGCCGGCGTTGCTTCAACCAATCCCTCACCACCTGGAGCATCTTTACCGCACACAGAAGAAGGATGTCGATTCCTGATTCAACCATCTGACTCGAAATTTGATCGTTGTCGAGTCGTCCCAAACGAAAGGGGGCAAAAGGGCCCACATGACTCCACCTGATCGAGAGGGCCGCTGTTTGGATGTCTTTGTCTGTCACGTCCACTCTGCCTCCTCATTGATTGCCAGGATTTCTAACACTCAAGCTTGCGTGGCGGCCTATCAACATAACATCTGGGATAGTTTTTTTTTCCCGCTGTCTCACCTGCCAGATGACCACAGAGCTACTGCCGTTCAATATTTCAGTGAGTCTGTGGCTCTCTCAAATCAACAGATTCTGTTGTCCTGACACACGGTCGAGGGTGCAGCACGCTTAATGGTGGGCGCGATCGCCCTCTACCGATTTGCCTGGCTCCGGTCCGCTGTGTTGACCGAGGATAGCAGAAAAAAGAATTGAGGACCTACCCTTTGACGGCCAAGGACTCTTTCATGGAACTACAGATGACGCTATGGACCGTCTTATGAAAGCTTGACTGACAGCTAAGAAGATGGGCCTTCATCCAGTGGCTCAACCTAGAAGACCATCTTCATCCCGCTCTTCATGGAGGCACCCTTCCTACTCTTATAGGTTGCGCTCTCCTCACTGCATGTCTCACCAGTTGTCTTTGCCGGCTTCTTCTCTTTGTTCCTTTAGATGACGTCAACCATCTTCCAAGAAATCCTCCTCGATGGTTAAGTCAAGGTTTTGACTGCCCTTGCAGGTCCCCCAGCACAGGAGGTACCTCTGGTTTGCGGTCGACGGCATTTGCCAGCACTACAAGGTCCTGCCGTTTGGTCTGTCTGTGGCCCCCAGGGTCTTTACCAAGTGCCTAGCACCTGTAGTGTCTTACCTCCACATGAAGCACGTTATGGTGTACCCCTATCTGGACGATTGGTTATTGGTGGCATCCTGCAAACAGAAACTGTACGAGGACATTCACATGACCCTCTCCCTTCTCTCCGATCTCGGACTCAAGGTGAATCCCAAGAAATCCCACTTGGAACCTTCTCCCACCCTGGACTTCATCAGGGCCACTCTCGACTCCACTTCCGCCAGGGCCTTTCTACCTGTGAGGCGCGCTTGGACCCTACGCCAGGCCGCGGCCACTGTCCTGCGCAGTCCGTCTGTTTCTGCCCGCAGGATCCAACAGCTCCTTGGCTACACGGCTGCCACAACAGCAGTCACCTACGCCTCTCACTTTTGGGCTTGCCCCCTGCAACCCTGGTTTCTCCGCTGCTTCAATCCTCTGCTCAGTGATCAACGCTGGATTCTGTGGGTCCCCCATCCAGTATGGAACTCCCTTCATTGGTGGCTGTCCCCATGTCATTTCTTGTCAGGAATGCCATTTGTTGAGCCTCGTCTGACACTGACCATCACGACAGACGCGTCCCTCCTCGGTTGGGGAGCTCACTGTCATGGTCTTGCAGTCCAGGGCCACTGGACCGGCCTGGAGCTGCATCTCCATATCAATGCGTTGGAGCTCTTGGCAATCATCAAATCTCTTTGGGCCTTTTGGAACCTCATTGTCAGACGGATTGTCCAGATTCTGTCGGACAACACGACAGCTGTCTGATACGTGAACCAACAAGGACGCACTCACTCCTCCACCTTGCTTCACCTGTCTCTATGCATCAGGGATTGGTGCATCCCGCTGCAAGTACATCCTGTTGTGGTTCACTTAGCGGGACAGGAGAACGTGACAGCAGACACGCTGAGCAGGGACACAGCATGCCACCACGAGTGGTTCCTCTCCGATGCCGCTTTCCAAAGGATAGTGTTCTGGTGGGGCACTCCATCCATCCATCTCTTGGTGACCAAACGGAACAGGAAATATCCCTGTTATTGCTCGAGAGCTGACCTGGGCCCCGGCTCTTTCAGGGACGCGTTCCAATTCCCTTGGAGCGGGGAATTCCTTTACATCTTTCCACTGTTTCCTCTCTTGGGCCAAGTGGTGGCCAAGATTGCAGCAGACAAAGCAGACCCTGTTCTTGCGGCCCCCTATTGGCCAAGGCAGCATTGGTTCGGTCCCCTTCTTCCTATCGCATGGGGTTGCAACATGAGGCTTCAGAGCACACTGGACCTCCTTTCTCACTCGGATGGCCACTTGTTGCATCCAGACCTCCCTCTTTTCTGCCTGCATTCATGGAGGATAACATTCTAGACTCTCCCTCTATCCAAGCTGTCCTCACGACCGTGAGGAAGGACTCTACTTGTAGATCCTATGAATACAAGTGGGGTACGTTTATGGCATTTGCGGACTCCCGCAATGAGGCTTCTTCCCCGACCTCTCTATCAGTGGTGCTTCACTTCCTCTTGACATTGCGGAACCAGGGCCTCACCTTTTCCTCCCTTAAAGTTTATCTCTCTGCAATCGTGGCTTATCAGCCACGTGGTTTTCCTTCCTCAGCCTTTTTCCGTAACGCTACAGTCAAGCAATTCCTTAAAGGCCTGCAACACCTTTACCCCTCTGTCTCCCCACCGCTTCCTCCTTGGTCGCTGTCGCTGGTCCTTCCCCAGCTTATGTGCCATCCCTTTGAACCAATGGCCACATCTGATGACTGTCTCCTTACCATGAAAACAGCGTTCTTGGTCGCTGTCACTTCAGCCAGATGGGCAAGAGAACTGACTGCTTTGTGTTCTGATCAACCTTTTCTGGTGTTTCATCGTGACAGGGTAGTACTGCGTCCGGACCTGTCTTTCCTTCCCAAAGTCGTCTCCGACTTCCATCTGAACCAAGATTTGATTCTACCCACTTTCTATCCTGATCCTGCCTCGCCTCTTGAGCCTTCCCTGTATTCGCTTGATGTACGCCATGCCCTCTCCTTTTACCTGCAACAGACCTCGACCTTCCGTCAGACCACCCCACCTTTTTAGCTGCTATGGTGGGCACTGGAAGGGTCACAGGGTATCCTCTCAACGTTTTTCTAAATGGGTTGCCCAGACAATTCACCTTGCCTACGAACTTGCCAGGCAACCTCCCCTGGCCCTGCTTCGTGCCCATTCCACTAGGGCAGTGGCCTCTTCAGCCGCCCTCCTCAGGGGAGTTGACCTACAGGAGCTTTGTTGTTTGGCTACATGGCCCAGGCCTTTGACCTTCGTCCGCCACTACCACCTTGACTGCAGGGCCTGGCAGGATGCTCGCTTCGGTCATGCAGTGCTGTCTTCTATCTTCTAGGACCTGACCCACTGTCCAATGGTAAGCTACTCAGTCTCCCATTGTGTGAGGCACAGAGACCACGAAGAAGAAGAAAAGGTTGCTTACCTGTAACTGTGGTTCTTTGAGTGGTCATCTGTGCCCTCACACACACACACCCAGCCTCCCCTCTTCAGGTCGTTTCTTTGGTGGACTTCGAAACTGAGGGGAGATCATTAGCTTGCCAGGACCGAGCATGCTCAGTACTGGATGGGGGAGGGGTTCCCGCCAAGCTGCTCAGCTCTGGAACTTTCCGAAAAGCTACTGCGCATGCGCGAAGATCTCATTCTGTGAGGGCACAGATGACCACTCAAAGAACCACAGTTACAGGTAAGCAACCTGTTCTTCTTCTTTCAAATTTATGATTTCCTTCTTTACTTTAATGAAAAACTAATTTAAAAATACTAACTATAAACCTACATAACAGTTAACAATTTTGTAATTCTCTTTAAGGGAAACTCAAAATATCTTTCAAAGAAATAGCTGTGTTAGTCTCTTGCAATATAAAACGAAGGGAAGAAGAGGGAGAAAAAAAAAAGAAACACACCACCTTTAAGACTAACTGGAACTTTGCTGGATGTCAGCCCTCCTCTTTAGATGCAGTACCGAGTGATATTAAGGCCTCAGGCACAATCCATGTTTATTCAGTTGTGGGAATGTGATAGAAAGCAGTAGGATCCAGAAGAATGCAAATCATAACTCTTGCCCTGAATTTTCAAGGGCCGTGTAAGGGGATGCAGATCTTTCAGATCTTTGCAGTGGTCAGTTAGTATGGATGTGTGAAAGCAGTAATTCTGCTTTCTAAAAGTCAGTTTCCTGGGGTTCAAAACTCTCTCTGAGAAGATTTCTTTTGTTATATGTACAGTAGTGTGCACTCTTATATTAATATATGTAGTGTGCCATGAAGCCATTGTCTTTGTTCGTACTTCTGCTAATGGATTGGAATTTGTGAATACAGTTCAGTTCAGCGGTTTCCTTTCTAGTTTTCCTTTGTAATTTCCTTGTTTAAAACATCTTCTTAACTTTTGCTGCATTCCGAGATATTATTTATTCACCCCCTTTTCTTTTCCTCCGTAGTACTTACTTTATTTCTGAGTTATCATTAAATACATGTTTCATCAATGGTCTGAAAAATGTGATGCTGTAATATTGTTAAAACTAAGCAGTGTCTGGATATGAGAACACTGCCATGCTCTGAGCTTTCTAAAAAAGAGAATAAGTATGATTATCACCTTTGTAGAGATATGAAAGCAGGACAGAAAACAGAATAATTTGAGTGAAAAGTTTTCCCCATTTTTTCCCAAAGGAGAGCTTTTCTTTTCTTTTCTTTTTCCCGTACTGGACTAATTTAAAACTTTAGGAGACATAGGAAAAATTGATGAATCATTTTCTTTTTTGAAATCAGTTAATTTTTCAACAGAAAATTTTACTCATTCAAAATGTCAAGGACTGTGTAGTGTGAAGCTTTATATGCAGGATAGTCTACAGAGTTAGAAAATGATAATTCCTGTGAGTACCTTAGATTGGGTTGGAGATCATATTATTCTCCAAATGTTGAACTCCAATTCCTGTCTTTCTTCAGCATTGACTGTAGTAGCTAAGCTTGATGAGACTTACGGTTCAACATCTGGAGGACTTCATTATTACCACCCTTGCATTGGATTATCCAAGACAAAGTCCAGTACTGAGATCCAAGATGCATTTCTCCATCTAGTGGAAGCTTCTCTCGTTAATTAAGGCTACCTTCATTGCTTGTGACAGTGTGACATTCAATATTTTTAGCATTGAGTTAAATTTTGTATCCAAATATGCTGCTAACCTAGTTTTTAATATTGTGTTTATGTCCAAATAATGCACTTTATTTTGGTTATTACAGCTTTGTGCTTTCTTTTTCATTTTTACCCTACTTTTCATATTGTAAAAACTAAGATATATATTGTCAGTTGGCGTGGAGTGAAGCAGTTTGGAGATCTCTCTTTAGTACAGGTTACTGAAGCAGGGCCAGAGAACAGTTTTCCAGCTCCAGGACCCTTGGGAGGCTGATCAGACTGCCAAAAATGCCACCCTGATCCCAGATGGCTGTATATCAATTACTGTTTTTTTAAAAAAAATTATTCATTTTATTCAAGTGTTAAAAAGTGCAGGTGGGCTCTGCCGCCTACTTAAAGATGAATTGCTGCTCCTCAAAGGGCAATTAAGCCCCACTTTTTTTTGGCTAAAAGGAGGATGATCTGTGGAGTCTAGATAGGCTGAGGCCCACAAAAATTGCCAGAGTGGCTATTTGGGGCCACAGGACCACACTTTATCTACCCCATTATAGAATATATTTTGTTCTGCTTAAACTATTAAGGCTTTATATTTTAAAATTTCATAAATATGCCAAATAGTACAATTTACTATGGTAAGGGATGAATAAAGCATTTTATGTTGCTAATGCAGTAATAATTATTATTCACGTTGCAATTTTTAACCTTCCCTTTAAATTTCTGGGGATTTGTTTTTAGAAAAAAGTAGAAAAGGAGGCTTTCCCCTCATGGCTTCAACATTTCTAGGAATGTTATATATCTAACCAGTAGTTTTACAGATATTTTCCTGTTAAGGTGGTAGTGATTAATTTGGTCTTCCTTTATGTTCCGTTCACCAAGTGGTTTTGAGCAGACTACATTTTCTTGGCTTGTGCTCTCTTGTTAAAGCAATTGAGAGTTGATTTTGGGTCTCAAAATTGGGGGAAATCAAAGTTAGGTATGCCAGACTTATTTATTTATTTTGTTTTAAAATCTAGCTTTCAGGTTTCTGGTTTATAAATGTTCGAAGTGGCTTAACTCTGTGACAGCAGATATGAGTGACCATCCACTCACCAAATTTTAGGATCAATCTGGTCATTTTAAGATGGCTTCTGGTCAGAAGATATTGTTACTGTTTGTCGGCATAAACTGGAGTAGTAATCTGAGACAGAGTAGTGTCACTCATGTTTACAAATGTTCATAGAATCATAGAGTTGGAAGGGACCACAGGGGCCAACTAGTTCAACCCCCTGCCGTGCAGGAGATCTCTTCTCTCATCCATTTCAGTGTATCTATTTAGGCATAAGCTCAACATCATTCAGTAGAACTTACTTTCTAGGCAATGTATTTAGGATTTTAGACTCAATTCTAATTCCATACTGGTCTTTTGCAGAAGAAAATCGTTCTTCTGAGATTTTGAACATCAGAATGGCACCATGTTCCTCATTTGTTGTCTTAAAGGCTAGCAAGTACACTGAGAATTCATAATATCATACATTTATTAGGTCTACAGGCTGCCACAAGACTCCTTGTTATTTGGATTCCAGAGGCTCTTCCTTCTTGAGTAATTTTTTTGTCTGATAGTGGCATCACATCTCTTCAAAGAGGGCTTTATAATAAAAATAGTTTCTGAATGGACATTGTGTGTTTGATTTTTTATTTCCTGTGAGCTTTTTGTCTTGTGTTTTACAGAAGTAATATACATCCCAAGGTTGATGATAATGAAAATACAGAAGAAAGAAAATCAGGTTTGTAACTCTCCTTCCATGGTAAATTGGAGCTTGCAGTTCTTGTACAGTCTAGCTCTACAGGGCAGCTCCATTATCTTTGAGTTGTAGAGATCGGATTGTTTGCTAAGTGGTGAAAGCAACTTCCTTAACAATGCTTGTTTGTATTGCTAACAGAATTCCCTGTCCTCGATTAGGGCTAGGTTGTTTACATTTAATCCAAGGATGGGAATTCTGTGGCCCTCTACATGTTGTTAACTGGAATGTACTGCATTTTTCACCATGCTTTTTCCTGCCTAGGGCTGCTGAGAGTTGCAGATCAACATTTGCAAGACCACACAAATGTTGAAGTGCATAGTCTAAGACAACTATTGTGCCATTTAATTCTTAAGAGTTTCTGCAATACAAAAAATGAAGCATAAATGAAAAACCAGGGACAGCAAATTAGAGCCTGAAGCAGCCTTCCCCTACCCAGTGTCCTTTAGGCATGTTGAACTACTTCACTGATTATCATTAGCTGTCACAGCGTTTTGCTGGCTTATTTACATTTCCTTCTTTTTTTTCCTTTTTTTAATTTTTTAATAGATAAAAAACAATGAAGAATATAACAACACTGAAACACTGCAAAACAATACACAAAAAAATTAAACTTCACAACAATACATTATGAAAAGTGAAAAACAAAATTACAAAAAAACTACAACTACAAATATTAATCTACAACCACAAAACTACAAAGAAATAAAAATTGGTTCCCATTCTTGCTGCAAACAGCTCCTACTAAATGCTTGTACTTAACTGCTAAATCAGTACTTATAATTTGTAATGTAATATACTTATAATTTTATCCATATAATCAAAAAATAATTTACTCAGTTAATAAAAAGGTGGTCCTTACAGTCATACACAATTATGCCATTATTCTCTTATTTTAAATTAGGTTGATTCTAAACATTGATATCATACCTTTATAACATAAATATTAAAATGATAGTATTTAAACCAGAAATAGCAGTAGTACACAGCAGTAGCTGGAATAATGGTTAATTGTTAGTAAGTTAGTAAGTCTTAAACATTGTTACTAAAATCATGTATTGTGAGTTTTGGAAATATCCTAACATAGTAACAAACTGAAATCATCTAATATTTTCGTATTACACTTCTCATGTAACAGTAAAGAATGAATCAAAAATGAAAAAGCTTATTTACGTTTCCTAACAGCCCTGCTGGCTGGAGATGATGGGAAGTGTCATTCAGAAGATTATGTAGGTGAATTGGAGAAGATGTTTCAGAAATGTTAACTTAACCAGAATGAGGTAGAGGTTATTACCTTTTCTGGGACCCCCTATAACTGAAATTCTGATTTAAATATTTAAATATTGATTTTAATATTAATTTTTAATTTTTGATTGATTTTAATATTCAAATAATATTTAAAGTTGCTCATTAGTTGCTCATCCTTATCCCTTATTCTTCCAGTAAACAATACAGAGGAAAGGAGGCTTGTTAATGGACTGTGGAATAGCATACTGAGATCATTCAAGTGCCAGGAGAGTAGAATAAACTGGAATTTCCTAAAGGAAGTTTTTGAATGGGAGGCAGCCCTAAAGAATAATTTCTTTTGCGCTTTTCCTCAAAGCTTTACCAGGAAAGTAAGGGCCTCGGTGCTGCTTTGAGGGAAAGTGTGAAAGAAATGCCATTTCCCTCTGCAAGAGCACTGAGAGAGTAGAGAGGAAGCACCTACCTGTTGTATTCTCTTAGTGCTCCTTCAGGGGAAAATGACATTTCTTTTGCGCTTCTTCCCAAAGGAGCACTGAGACTCTCGCCGCGTTGCTTCCATGTGGCCACAAGAGTGAAAGGACTCACTTCTATTCCCATGGCTGCTTGGAAGTGAACCTCCGCCATGCTACCTGGCCCTGAGCCTCAGTGTTGCTGCACTCAACACACAAGGCCTGGGATGCGTGTCTTCCTTCTTCTCTTGAGCTGTCCTCTCGTCTTCCCACCTTCTGGGCTCTCTGGTACACCTGCACAGTAGTGTCTGAAGCCTCCAGGACAGAATGAGATGCCGACCAGCTGTAGCCACTGTTGCTGTCATTGTCACTGCCATCTCTGAGGAATCTGTGACGTGCTGTATCAACCGGCCACAATGAGCTGGGACTTTTTTAGTTTCTTAAATCCAGGATGTTCCCCATTTCCTGGGATGAATGGCAACCCCATGTGGTCCCCCAGTGAGGTTTCTGCAGACCCCCAGACGTCTGTGGACTGCTGAACTAAGGCTCCATTAAGTGCAGATTCGTTGGCTTTTAAAAAAGCATTTGTAGTTCTGTTGTGTCATAGAATAATAGAAATTTAAAAAGGAATTGTTTTTGGTCATGTGGCTCTCTACTAATTGGTGTAGCCTAGTGACTTGGGCAAAAGGTGTCATTCTGTGTTCACTTACCTGGGAGTAAATCTCCTTGAACTCAGCAGAGCATGCTTTTGAGTGGATATATGTTTGATTGGCATTGTTAGAGACTGGCCTGTGAATCGAAAAGCTGCTGCCTCCTTCATATGTTAGCTCTGTCATGAACTAAGTAGGTGGCCTTAGGCAAGTAACTTCCTCTCAAGTTCAGTACATGCATCTGCAATATATGGACAATAATGCATCCTCCTTACAAGATTGTCATAAATATTATAGCAGGAAGATAGCCAAATACTTAGAATATTTAAAACTGCTAATAATAACTTAGTTTTTTCATGTCTCACAGAGGCAGTTGTACTGATGTTAACATATCTGAACTTATATATAATCAGTTACTTAAAAGGCAGGAAATTTAAATACAAATGCTTTAGTCTGTTGACAGTTCCAGAAAGAACGTCTTTTCTTTCTTCTGCATATCTGGATTTGCTGCTCCTTTTGGCATGTTGGTGCTGGACACCAAATAATTATGCCTTAGAGACCGATGAAGCTGCAGCCGTTGTATTTTCTGCACATGTACAGGGCAAACCTGACTGTGGCCTGTGTGATGAAAAGATACCTGCTTTTATCTATGGAAGATTCAGTTCCTTGGGTGAAATATGTTTGGAAGGGTAGTATAAACCAGTCTGCTCTGTACTGATTTGTGCTCGGTCTTCTTTTTAATGGGAACTTTTAGAGTTAGCTCCTTGTGAAGGAATAAATCTACTCTTCTAGGTTTTCTCTGAAACAAAGTTTAAAGCAACATTGGCCAACAGTTCTCTTCCTTTCTGGAAGTGGGTTTAACTGCAGAGGAAGCAGAAGGAACAAATTCGGTTCATGCTTTTTCATCTGCGAATCCTGCTTCTGAGGTTACCTCTTCCTTTGTAGTTTGCGCCATACCCCAACTCTTGTCTTCAGAGAGCAGAATGCACTTAGGTATCTCCGAGGTAGCCAACTTTTGTTTGTTCATTGAGAAATAGCTGTTGGCTGGTTTAACCTTTTTCACTCCTTCGACTCCACTCCACTCCACTCCACTCCATTTTGCACAGTTTTCAAGTTGTGCAATTTTGTCCTTTTACAAGCTGTGTTGCTTGGAATGTCAGTTTGTGTGTGTGTGGGTGTGGGAGTTTGGCAGGCATGAAATTCTGTAAGGTTAGATTACATCTCAGTTGCACAGCTGTAAATACAACAAGATGCAATGGCTAGGTCAGGTACAAGGATTTTGCATTTGAAAAGTTGTTTATAACCTGGGCAGTTGTGTAGAATCTGATACAATGTGACTATTTTTCCTCCTGTAACAGGAGTATAAACTGCTTTAGTTTTTTCCTTATTTTTCTTGTGTGTGCGATTTTGCACAAAATCTACCTGTTTTGCAAACCAAGGCGTTATTGTCAGGGTAATGCTTTGCTTTTCTCCGTAAACTCCAGATTGTGTATATGTTTGTCTGTGTGTGCATGAAGATAACAGCAGTTGGGGAAGGGGTTGCAGCAAATGATGCATTTGTATAGGAGTCCACAAATACAGAGGCCATAGGCAACTACATCTTTGATTTTGATGTATGACTGTCTGTCTCATATAAAATAAGAGGCACGTAGTACAGAAAATTAGGAGATAGGACCATATTTTTCCCTTTGTACTGGATAGGAAAAAATAATTTGAGAAAGGATTGAAGTCTTGTTTGTGGCCTAGGAGATGTCAGTAATCAGCCAATAGTCTCACTATTCCTGGTGAGCCCTTCTGGTGCTCTGTATGAGATTATGCATTGCCTTTCTGCTGACCTGAAAATTGGGAGAGAGGTAAGATTCATCTTTGATTTCTGTGAGAAGTAGCTGAAAAGACTCATAAAACAATTTAGCACAGGATCGGCTGAAGCATTAATGTTTATTTAAAAGTACGTTTCTGCAGAAGCGGGTGCTCCCCAGAGACAAGGACGCATCCCGCTGTTGTGTACCTCATGTTTTATCCTCTGTCCCCGTCGCAGGTTTTCCCTCCCCTGGGATCCCATTGGATAGGACCCCAAAGGTTATAACCTATCAGGATCGCCTAAGAAGTTACATTTCCCCGTCCCCATATTTACAGTATGAGTGATCATGCCCTGATCATGCGTTTCCCTCTTGTATCCTTAATTCTCATTAGCAGTTTCAAAATGCCCTTTGGTGTAATCACCCTAACAGTTTCTAACCACCCCTACTTCTAAACAATGCCAACCTTTTTTCTTATATTCCTTATCAACCAGTTTACTCCTTACAGATGACCTTGTCCTGTCTGATGTGTTGTTATCTGAAACACACCAACCACCCTAAAGATCCAAGGTCTTGGAGGCCCTTAGACTTAGTGTATTACAGAAGCTCAAATATAAAATATACTGAAATATATGTGTAAATATATCTAAAATATGTGTTATATGTATAAACTAATATATATGCTTCTAATACGTGTTATTAATACTGTATACCCAGTGCAGAAGCTAAAATAGATTTCACTTCTCTCAATTTCCCACTGGGCGTCAGGGACACACAGAAGCAGTCCAAGTTATGACTACTTTTGGATATTTCCAAAGTCAATTGTGATGAGAGGTAGGCCATTTCTGCACTACACTGTTACAGTGCTGTTGTTCCACTTTCTACATCCTATGGAATCTTGGGGTTTATAGTTTTCTGAGACCAAAGAACTCTCTGGCTGAGAATTCTAAATACCTCCCCCTAAACTACGGACCCTAGGATTCCATAGGGTATTGAAAGTGGAATAATAGCACTATAACAGTGTAGTACAGAAGTGGCTATGGATGAGAGATTTCTTGTTTGTTGTCTTTTATGCCTGCCAGAGAATGTAGGCATAAGGTAAGAGTTATATCTCTCTTGCCCATCCAACTCAAATTTCCCATCCAGCTCCTATTTCTTGAGAGAGAGGCACAAATAATGACTATCAAATTTACAGGAAAAAACGAGACACATCTCAAGATGCTGGAAAAAATGTCTCAAATAAACTAATAGTGTCCCATCTTTCCAGCATCTTGAGTTCTGTCTCCTTTTTTTCCATGAATTTTTTTGGATGCTCTCTAAGTTTTTTCTTCCTGAGTATCAAAACTAGCAAAAAATGGTATTTACATTAAGGATGCTTGAAGAAATTGATCTCCGCTAATTCCTATATGGAGTGATTTGATCTACCCATCTCATGCTTATGTGTGTGTTGGATGTACATTTCCAGCACATTCCATTTCTCTTTGAATGATACTCATTGAGACCAGGATCATGCAGTGCAGTGGTCTGGTTTGGCATTCTCTACACTTGCATGTGGAAACAGCGAAAGGAGGAGTGATGGATAGAGAAGGAGGCAGGCTTTAAGCTGCCTGTATCTCGAAAGTCTAGGTCACGGGGTGCCTAGTAACCAAGGCGCTATTGGAGATTTGGCTTGGAAAACTGCTGTGCTCCAGCCTTTTTCTTTTTTTCACCATTGACTTTTTCTCCACCATTGATTTATTCCTTTGCTGTTGCCATCATCCCCCATTTTTTCTTCTGCATAACTGTGCCAGCAGAGATACAGGAACTTGACCCTTATACTCTCAGTTCTACTTGCAGCATCTCCAAAAAGAATATTGTAGGACCGGAAAAGGTGCAGAGAAGGGCAAGCCAAATGATAAGAAGGCAGGAACACTCATCTATGAGGAAAGGTTTCCTTTGGGGCTCATTAGTTCTTCAAAAGGTGAGTAAGAGACATAATGGAGGTATATAAAATTATGCACAATGTGGAGAAAGTCGATAAGAAGAAATATTTCCATATTTTCTTATAAATTGGAAGCCTGGGATCATCTACTGAAGTGAATTGGTATGGGGTTAGATAGAGGGACATACTTCTTCCCACAGTGGATGGTTAATTCACTATCACGAATTCGAGAGCCATTTAAAAAGATTTGACAAGTTCATAATGTATAAGGCTGTTAGTGGCTACTTTTCATTTATATTATTTCTAGTATCAGAATAGTGTTCTTGGGGAAAACTGAGAAAAGATTATAAGACTTATGCCCTGTTTGTGGGCTTCCTATAGGAACTTGGTTGGTTGCTTTGGGAAGAGTACAGTTAGATTGCAAGATGAACTTTTAGTCTGATCAGTAAAGCTATTTTGTTCTTGTTTTCTTTAGCCTTGGAGAAGCAGTACTGCTGGTCTTGGTGTATTCTTTGTGAGCTTTAGAGCTGGGATACCAATGTTTATGTCTTACTATGGAGGTCTGCTTTTATTTTATCTATACTATAAGTGCTGGTGGAGCCTGGAATAGAACTGAAATTTACATCACTTCCTTCCCTATATTAAAAATTTCCACTGAGGCTTTTTGGAGCATATATTGTTGATGGATTATGAATTACTTTACCTATTTTGTGATCTGAAAGGTTATGCCTTGGAAGAAGAAAGGGCAAGTTTTCAAGTCTTATGGAAAGTGATGGAAGAACTAGTGATTGGTTGTGTGTTTTGTTTTTGCAACAGCCACAATTGTACTCCAACCCTGTAGGTTTCCTTCATGGAAATTCTGATTGAGAGAGAAGCTGTTTTTTATTTTTATTTTATTTTCTGAAAGTGATGTTCATTTGAATGTTTTTGATTTGATGTGAGATGTATTTGAAAGAATTTCAGAGGTTTGTGCTGTGAGATAATATTACACAGAGGGATTTATTGTCCTCCCAATCTGCCCTTCATAGTATTTGAGTCTCCTGAAAGCTTTTTGCTTCCACACCCACCTCCCTTTCTTTTTCCAGTGAGCAAAGAGGCATTCTTGTTCCACTGGTTTTTCTTCAGTTGTTGATTAACCTGAGAACTTGGGGCTTTGGGGGAGGGTGGGAGAAAGGGAAGAGTGTTTAGGTTAGCAAAACTTGTTATTTCTCTGGGCCTGAAAATGTCCATTTTATTCTGGAGACATTGAAACAATAAGGAGGATAGTCCCCTAATTTTGGAACTGTGAGAGAAAAGTCTGTGTGGATAGCACAAGCCAGCATAATGCAGTGCATAGAGGCCAGAAGGGGAATGCTTTATACAGCTTTGAAGTGTCAGATTTTCTTTTCTCCATTATGTAGTCCTTCATAATAAGGCAGCAAATATTAATAATGTGGATCCAGATACTTAAATCCAAATTGCACATTGATAAACTGTCTAAATAGCATGACTAGGATTGGGCACACCTTTGTCTTAGTATACTCCCCCGTCTGCATCAGGGCCCTATGGTGTTAGTCCTTTTCTACTATTTTTCTGCCAAAAAAAATCCCACCTGGAGCTATTACTTGCCCCTGAGGCTGCTGTTCATTTGAAATGTACTTATTTATTTTGAACATTTAAATACCACCCTTCAATGATTTTATGAAGGCAGGGTTAAACAACAGCAAAATAGTTACACAGCATTTATAAAAATTTACTTTAGAGGATTGCAGATCTAATAATCCCCCAGCCACTGACCACTTGGAGTTTAAAAAAAAAAAAACCCATCAATGCTGTGCAGTTACAACAGTGATGGCAGTAAAGCAACAGCAGCAATAAATAAAGCAATGGACTCCAAAAGAGTATTAAAAAAAAATAATCAGAATCAGATTAAGTCTAAAAAGCTTGGGAAAATATAAAGGTTCTTCCTTGGTACCAAAAGCCCAACAATACAGTTTTTGGGAGACCCCCCTTATTGGAAGTTTGGGCTCGCTTTTCTTGGTAACTGCCGGTTTTGTCTCAGGTGGCTGGGATATTTGAAGAAGGCTAAAGTTTTTGAGACAGAAATACTCTGCTCCTAGGCTGGCATGCTTTCTGGCTTAATGTAGGATTCTACATGCGTTTCTGCCCTCTGTGCACTTTCAAATTAACATGGGAGCATTGAGGTATGTGGTTGATAGTTGTGACTTTTGTCCTGTTATATATACCCCATTCAGACATAACTCCTGAATTAAGTCTTTGGTTTATCTTAAGTGTGTGTAACGGAGTGGTTGACTTTCTGTTTCCTAGCTCATTTCAGAGCACTGGTTATAACCTTGATGGACCTGCAAGACTGTTTCTGGCTATTTGAAGAACTGTGTCTCCCTATATAAGAGCTGCATGGTATAGTGGTTAGAACGTTGGACTGTGGCCCTGGAGACCAGAGTTTGAATCCCTGCTTGGCCATTGATACCCACTGGCTGGTCTTGGGCAAGTCATGCTCTTTCAGCCTCAGAGGAAGGCAAAGGCAATCTCCCTCTGAACAAATCTTGCCGGGAAAACCCCCTGTTAGGGTCACCTTAGGTTGTCGTAAGTCAGAAACCACTTGAAGGATGCCATCACAACAACAGATCTCTCTATATGAGCCTATTGGAGTGCTAAGATAATTGAGAGAGGCTTTTCTCTTTGTTCTGCTACTTTCCAAGACTTGTTTAGTGGAAACAGGGAAGAGCGCCTTCTTGGTGGCAGCTCTCTCAGACTTTGGAACTCACTCTGTATGGAGGTTGAGGCGGCTGCCTTACTCTCTTTCCACCGTCAAGTGAAAATTTTGCTGTTCTGTCATGTTTTTATGAATTAATTGGGATTGGCTTTTAAAGGTGTGCTGCTTTGTTGATTCTCTATATTTTATCTTAAATGGTTTAACTCTGTAAATTGTTTTTAAAATAATGTGTTGTTGTTGTGTGCCTTCAGGTGGTTTATGATTTGTGGTGACCTTAAGGTGACTTTATAATTTTTTTTTTGCTGCAAGATTTGTTCAGAGGGGGTTTGCCTTTGTTTATGTCTGTGGCTGAGAGAGTGTGACTTGCCCCAGGTCACCCAGTGGGTTTCCGTGACTGAGCTGGTATTTGAATCCTGGTCTCAAGATTTGTAATTCAGTGCTCAAACCACTACACCACATCTGTGTGGGTTTTAATAATTTGTAAGGCACGTTGAGTCCCATTATTGGGGAAGAGGTGGGGTATAAATGAATAAAACAACAACCACCACAACTGTAACAACTTACTTCATGTGAACATAGGGTAAATAGAAGACTGAAGTGTGTACATGCAGGCAAGTTAATAATGCTGTTTCAAGTTTGTACAGCCCTTTCAATAGATTTCTTTTGGATCTGGGGCATAGATTTGTAGTGTTTGAGCTTACATGAACCTATCTCATCTTTAATATCCCATCATGAGTCATTAGATGGGTAGTGCTGAAAGAGAATATCTTTTTAGTAAAATGGTCTTCCACTAATGGCAGGTTTGTGGTGTATTTACATTGGTGTCTTTCAGGCATCAAGACTTAAAAAAAAATCTCCAAGTCTTCTAATTGAATGATCTGTTTCTTTGTTGCTTTTATCTAATCTTAATTTGATTTCAATTTTTAAATTGCTTGTTCTACCACTATAGTTTTTATCTGTGCATTTTTATTGTTTTAATTGGGTATTTTGTTTTTGTAAGCTATTTAACTAGAATAGGAACATAGAAATATTATAACGAAGTGTTTTGTTTTGGTGAGAGTGGGCCCAATAGGAATGCAATTTGTTTCTGAAGTCTGACGACTTTTCAAGCTTGCCGTTAAATAGTAAGAGTTGTACTCATATGATCTGTGGTCACAATGCTTTGGATTGTGAAGGAATACTGAGCTTTCTGGTTTTTCTGAAAATCCAGGTGGTATAATGCAGACAGCGTTATTTGATTTTGGCCCTGTTAACTCTTCTAGTATATCAAACAAAGATTAATGGTGCTTATGATGTGTGATATACTTGAGAGGCATCCATTGATGAGTAATAGGTACTTACTTGCCTATTTCTAGTGATGAGTGTTGTGAAAAGTAATGCCTGCCATACTGTTTTCTTTTATTTCCCCTCCCCGCAGATGAGGAGATGAGTGAAAAGTAATGGTAAAAGTAAACTAATCAAATATTTTTCATTATGACAAACTGTTACCATCAGGAGTTAGTTTTGTTTTGTTTCCCCCTTTCAGAAATCATTGGATTAGTGTGCTGGCAGTAAACTGCACGATTTTTGAAGACAACTAAAGAAAGAAAAATGCAACTTTACTATTCAAAAATAGTTCATGTGTTTTAGTCCTGTTGCCCTTTCTAACAGTACAGAATGTAACCTTGTTGGCCAAGAATATTGTGCTAAGGGCAGGAATACTTGCTCTTTTACATAAAAACCATTATGGCCTCAGTCTGATTCCTTTTCAGTTATTTTAGGGAAATTCCTGCTCCCTTTGTGATTCCCCTTGTATGCATGTATCTTTTCCCCTCAGGTTTTGGAAATTAATTCCAAAATCAGTGAACTGAGACTGGCAGAGTAAGCACCCTCCCTCTGCCCAGGTATGTGCAGCTGGTATGTACACAAATTATATCAATTTCTGGTATCATATTGATCACTGCGTTGGAAAAAGCCACACATGGAAGGATCCCTTGCTTTGTTAAAGTAGTGTTCTATGACAATACGTAGAGACCACAGAATTATTTTTTAGATTTATATCTCAGCTTTCTTCCAAAATAGGAGTGAAGGTGCAAATCCACCGCTGTTGTAAGGTTCTTCAAAGGGGATAGTTTGCAGGTGTAAAGCCAGAGTGTTCATTTTAGGTGGTGGGTTAATTATATTTTAGTGGCCTGTTTTCAGGTATTTTCAGAATCTTCCTAGGGAGCACTGTGAACTCTGGAAATACACAAACAGCTAAAAAGAAAGTAGGTCACAGTTTTGAGGCCTACCAAGCTTGACAGCTTGCCTTTAAAGTGCAATGTTCTCACTGTATTCATGGCAGCTCTTGGTGAAGTAGATACGGTTTCTGCTCTTCTACTCTGCTGTGAGTGTACTTGAATTCCCGCTGGCTTTATCTGGGATATATAATGCTAGAACTTGTACAGCTTTGGGGAGGTTTGTACTGCACACCAGCTATAATTCTGATGGATGTTACCATTCTTTTGTGCCCTCTAAAGTGCTTTCATGATGATTACAAGTTTTTGCTTTTATTTTTAGGAATACAAATGGTGGCCAAGCTCCTATCTCACATAGTTAACTGCATGTCATCTCCTGATCCAGTTCTTCAAATTTGACTTAACAGCCCTCAGTCACACCAAGTGATGGAGGTCTGGTCTGTTTGCAGTTGGTGTGCAGAGGGATGACACTTCCAATCTCCTCCTGCCAGTGATCTTTTGTGTGACAATCAGAAGCAGCACCCCATCTCGGCTCCTTGTCCCACTGTAGTTCACTGGTAGGATGCCAGCCACTGCCTTGTAAACTTATAAGAGTACCTTCAATGCTGGGCCACTGCCTTCATAGGCTTAGGTAGCTTAACTATATTGAATAGATTCAATCTAGATTGGTTATTCTATGATCAGAAGGCCTGCTCTTTCTCATGGAAGGCACCATGGAAGCAGAGATTCCCCTCTCAAGGAAAAGAGTAGAGAGATTTGATGGTTTCTTTTTCCCCTTGCACCCCTTAGCATCATCTCTTAAGCTGCTTCAGAGGGTCTCCTAGAGCAGCTTTTCAGAAAGTACAGTGGACTGCATAGAGAAGGAGATGTAATCTTCCCACTCTCTTTTTCCAGTGCAAGCAGAACTCTGCTAAGTGCTGCTTGGGGTGTGACCTGATTAAAATAGGAAGGCTGGGAAGTCTTACTCTTTCCAGGGGTATGACAGCGGCAGCCTAAGATATGTTGCTTCTAGGAGGGATGGTATGAGATGGTGTTCCCCCCATTCCATATACAGATGCTGACAGCAGTACTGAGGGCAGCAGGCCAGTCTGGACTGTGCCAGACAGGTTGTGTGGCATACAGGTTCCACCCTTCAACAGAAGGAAACAACTCTGAGGAGGAGCTCAGGAGGAACACCATCTGCCTCCCTGAGGAATTTCTCTTACTCTGCTTAATGATGGGGATAGCCTTGACCATAGTTGTCTTGTAGCCCAGCAGCACATCCTGGCTTTAGGTGCTTTTGGGTTGTAGAGTTTGCTTTTCTGCAACTTTTGACATAATAGCTGTATTGTTCTTACTGTAATGGTCCTAGAGATGCAGATTTATTTGAAATGGGATATTTGGTTAATGTAATTTATTGATGAAACATTTTGAGAAAGTAGGTTTGTGGTACCTGAATGCATTCCTGTAGCAAAGATTCAATATTTGGAGCAGATGTCAAGTCCCTCATAAGAAGGAGAAAAGATGTGGAGGATCTGTCCTTTGGTAGTTAACTAGTGTTAGAATTGCATATGCTGAAATATTTGGCATTGAGGAATTTTATGATTGAGATCCTGCATCAGGAGATGTAGGGACAGAGATGTAGCGCCTGTGTCCCATTCCTGCCCTCCAAAATCTTGTCTTTGAAGCCTCACAGCCTCCCCACAACACAGCCTTCTTCTTCATGGTCTCTGTGAATTCACACAAATGGGTCACTTGCGCCTGCCCAGTGTGCTATTCAGAACCTTCTAGAGCTCTAGAACAAGCGTTTTGGTGGGAACCCTACCCCATCCCGCGGCTATATAAGGTACCTTCCTGTCAAAACCGTCAGTTCCTTCTTGTCTGCTGCAGCAGCGGCCCCATTGGGGCCTTCTTCAGGCCTTTGTCTTTGGTTAGTGGTTTCCAATTCTCACCTTGCTTTTACTGTTTTTGGCTTGTTTTTTGGCAGAGACCCCAGAGGGCTCCTGTCTGGATTCAGCTGTCCATCTCTGTGTTCCCTGTGACAGGGAGAGGGCTGGACATGTCATTACTCGCAGCCCTGCTGTCCAGCACGTCAGCAAAGTCTGTATTGGTGGGCGCTGCAAAACTTCACATGTAGGATTTTGGGGGCACTTTTGTTTGTTGCTATTGTGCAACTACTATTGATTATAATGTTACAAATCAAGCTTACAACCTTGTAATTACTGAACAGGGTGGCAGCCATATATGTATATATATTAAGGGAACAGTAGATGTTAATGTAATTAGAAGCTGTAGTTTGTACTAAGAACAATAAAATTAACTAGTTATGCATTTATTGTATTATTATCATTATAATTATAATTGCATTTTTTTTTACTTATTCTTTCCAGCAGGGGGCCTGAGCTGTTCGGGTTATGATGAGACTACAAAGCATATAAGCACTAAAGGATCACTATAGTGATTGTGTTTAAATTTGGACACAGGTACAACAAATGTCAGCTGTTACAATTTTTGGCTTGAACCAGTTCCCATAAAATGATCGTATTTGCCTCTTACTTAGAAGCATACACACTTGGAATAACCGAAATATAGGGTGGAACAAGTGTGCACTTCCCAAAAGTTCTTCAGATTTTCTAAAAAACTAAGCTTAATTAAAATGCTATTTCTAGTATAAATTTGGTAATGGAGTCAATTTTTCATACTTCCATAATATTTTATGCCATTTTCAAAGGGTAAAGCCACTGAGAATTTAGAATATTTGGAAGCTGACATAAGAGTTATGTTATTTATTTTGAATTAAGTTCTGTACACATGCATCTACGTGCACACACACACGCACAGGTATCATTGAGTTCACTAGGACTTCTGAGAAGGCCTGACCAGACTGTGATATTAAAAATTTCTGTTCAAACTTTTGTTCTCTTATAACAGTAAACACACACACACACACACAAATGACCTAAAGAAATAAGATTACCCATGCCAAAAAGAACTAGTAAATCAATATGGACAAAGACATCACTGGAGTTATATAGGTAGCAAAACCTAGGCTAATTCATACATCCAACAGGTAAACATTTTCCATAAAGGAATATGGCTTATAATTTTGCTTTAAGAAAAATATCATTGTTTATTCCTGCTACTTTTACTGTTAATTTTGAATTGCGTTTTAGAAACAATTTTATTAGAAGATTTTCTTCCTATTACAAAAGCGGAGTACATTAACCAGTATTTCATTAACTGCTTATTTCAAACATAGCTATTATTTGTTTGAACATTTAAGACCATTAACTGTGATAAATAAGACTATTAATTCTGCCATTGTTGCTCTAACTTGTGTATCTCATACCCTGTGGTTCTTCTAGTCCATTTTAATAGAGTAAAATCACGTTCATTTCTGAGGTTTGTGCAGGACTTAAATTAATTGTTTCCATTTTGTAACTGTGGGATCAAACCTCTTGTTTTATGTATGATCCACTGTAGATGTAAATGGAAGGAGAATATAATGGCTCTTTCAGGTAAATATAAAATAGCAAATTTAGTCCTTTCAACATCCTATGGAATCCTGGAGTTTGCAGTTTAGGGAGGGGTCAGCTGGCCCTTCCCTAAACAGCAAACCCCAGGATTCCATAGGATGGTGAAAGTGGAATAATCGCGCTATAAGAGTGTAGTGCGGAAATGGCCTTCGTGACCATCTCATGTGGTTTTTTTGGCTTAAAGGAGACTTGGTTGCCCTTATTCAGATCAGCAATCCAGAAAAACACACTGTACTGTCTCTGTAAGAGAAAGGTATTGCAATACATAATAAAATAAACAAGAAACATAATGAAATTTGTTTCATGGATGGTTGAATGTTCATGAATTTTTCACTGACTTTTAGCTTGTTTGGACATGGTGTCTCTTATCTGAAGGTTCTAGAGTGTACAGAATCATAGAATCATAGAGTCATAGAAATGTAGAGTTGGAAGAGACCACAGGGGCCATCCAGTCCAACCCCCTGCCATACAGGAACACCCTCAAAGCACTCCCGACAGATGGCCATCCAGCCTCTGCTTAAAAACCTCCAAAGAAGGAGACTCCACTACACTCCGAGGTGGCATATTCCACTGCCAGACAGCCCTGACCGTCAGGAAGTTCTTCCTGAGGTTCAGGGCGAATCTCCTTTCCTGCAGCTTGAATCCATTGTTCTTCTTCGTGGTCTCTGTGCCTCACACACTAGGAGCTTTCGCGCATGCGCGGTACCGTTCGGAAAATTCTAGAGCTTAGTAGCTTGGCGGGAACCCCTCCCCCTCTGCCTGCACTGAGCATGCTCAGCCCGCCGAGCAACGGTCTCTCCTCAGTTCTTTCTCGTCCGCCGTCTCGTACGGAGGTTCTGAGTTTGGTTCTTGCTTGGGTTTTCTCTTCGTGTATTTGTTTGACTGGCTTTGACCTTGGAATTGGATTTTGGACTACCCCTCGGATTGCGGACTTGGTTTTTGGTGATTTCGGCTCCCGTTTACGGGATTTTCACCTCTCTTTTTCCCCCCTTTCGTCTTCGTCTCCTTCGTCGTTTCTCTTCGTCGCCGCCATCTTGTCTTCTCCACGCTCCTTCCCCGACGTCTTCTCCCTTCTTCTATGTCAGCGCTGTTTAAGCCGTGCAGAGTGTGTGGTCGTAAGGTCGCCTTAACTGACGGTCACAGCGAGTGTCTTTTCTGTTTGGGTGAGGCCCATAACACCAGGGCCTGCCCAATCTGTAGAGAATTCACCTCCCAGACTTTGAGAAATCGTCTGGCTCGCCTGAAATCGCATTGCTGGGAGCAGTCTCTGCAGGCTCAGGAAGGACCTTCGCGACCGTCAGTGGCTACGATGTCCAAACCATCAGCATCGGGGCGTTCTTCGACCACGCCCGTGTCGGTGTCGGCGGCTGCTGACCCGACCTCGTCGGCGGTACCGGGCTCGGTACTGCCACCACGGACCCCGATCTCTGCTCTGCCGAGGATACCGAAGATTTCTGCTTTGACCTCGGGGGAGTCTTCGGTGCCGGCTTCAAAACCTACGAGGCCGCTGACCTTGGCCCAGCGAAAAAGGCCTGCTCTTCCGGAGAAGGGGAAGGACAAGGACAAGGACAAGAAAAAGAGAAAGAAGGAGAAGGGAAAGCGTGCCTCTCCATCAAAGAGACCTGCTCCTCCCACATCTCCTCCGACCCAGCAGGCACCCGAGGAGGATTCGGAACACCAGGAGATCCTGGAGGTCTCCGACGTGGGGGAGTCCGCTGCCTTCGAGGCGCCCCCCGGCCCGCCTCTCTTGACTGCAGCGGTGTCTCCGCCCGGACGCCCTGAAATGGCGGCCCACCCGGAGCATGCTCTCGCCTCACCTCAGACCTCACCTCGTCCGCGTGGATCCTCCGGACGGAGTCGATCCCGGACACCGGAGCGGCGCATCCGGCAACGCTCTCCGCACCGGAGGGAGGCCCACCCCGGCTGGTCTAGACCGCCGATGGACTCTCCGTACTCTTCGGCCTCTTACATGGCCAGATACGGCAGAGAGCATACCTGGAGGGAGTACCTGGGGTCCTATCGGTCCTACTCCCCGGCGTACCGCGACAGGTACTATCCTGACGCACGACGCTGGTCGCCGTATCGTCGGTCCCGCTCTCCATCACGCGGAGACTACCGCTCTCGGTACCACGACTCGCCGCGTTCCACCTCCAGGTCACCTGCTCCTCGACGCTCGCGCGACCGCTCGCCTCGTTACCGTGCGGTCTCACCTCCGCCACGGGTTACCTCCACAGCGACCCGTCCGTCGTCGGAGGCCACTCAGGCGCCGCCGCCCCCGGCTTCGGTGACTGTGACTCAGACTGCTGAGCGTCCGAGACCTGCGCTACCTCCGGCCGCCCGGGTTCCTCAGGCACCGGTCACAGCTGCTTCTCCTTCAGTGAGGCCTCCCACTGTCACCGCTCCGACTGTGACCCTCGCCGTGTCCTCGCGTCAACCGTCACGGGAGGGGTCGCCCGACAAGCCGTCCTCCGACTCCTCTCAGTCCTACGAGTCGGACTCAGACTCCAGTGAGTCAACACCAGCGTCCCACGAATCCCCCCCCTTGGCGTTTGGAGACCCTGCGCCGGAATCGGCCCCGGAGGACGTTCGGAGTTTCTCGGCGATCCTCCTTCGTATGTCTGCAGCCTTGGGCCTGAAGATTGCGCAACCGGCCCCGGCTGTTCAGGATCCGGTGTTCCAATACGTCGACACCCGCGCTCCATCAACGGCTCCCCTGCCATTCTTGCCGGCCTTGATGGAAGCCCTGAAGCAGCCGTGGGCCCAACCGGCCTCTGCTCAGCCTATTCCGCACAGGCTTGAGCACCTCTACCGGACCCAGAGGGAGGACGTCGAGTTCCTCTTCAGCCATCCTCAGCCGAACTCCGTGGTGGTCGAGTCTGCCCAGACCAAGGGGGCAACGAGGGCGCATACCACACCGCCGGATAGAGAGGGTCGGAGGCTCGACACGTTTGACCGGCGTTTCTACTCCGCCTCCTCACTGATAGCACGGGTCTCGAACACTCAGGCCTGCCTCGCGGCCTACCTGAGGAACCTGCTGGACAGGTTCCACCCGGTTCTGGCGAGTCTCCCGGAGGAAAACTGAGTGGGCGCTACCGACTTCTTCAACGAGGCGGTAGCGCTCGCGAACCAGCAGATCATTTCCTCTAGGCACTCCGTCGAGGTGGCTGCACGAGTGCTAGTGGGATCGGTTTCGCTGCGGAGGTACGCGTGGCTCCGATCATCCAGGTTGCAGGAGGACACCAGAAGGCGCATCGAGGACCTTCCATTCGATGGCACCGGACTGTTTAGTGCTACTACTGACGAGGCGATGGACCACATCGTCAAGGCACGCCTAACGGCCAAGAAGATGGGGATCCATCAGCCTTCGCAGTCACGCCGCGCCTTTGACTCCCGACCTTCATGGCGCAGGTCCTCCTCCTCCACGCTCCCATCGCACTCCCCGCGCTCGAGACTGTCGCGGCCGACGGCTTCGTCTTCTTCCAGGAGGCCTCCTCGGAGACGCCAGCCCTCTTCGAGGAAGTCGTCCTCAGGGACGAAGTCCCGTTTTTGATGGGACTTGCAGGTCGCGTCAACAGCTTCTCTTCCACCTGCCCGCATCCCTAGAAGATCATCCCGGACTGGCCAGACACTTCGCTGACTGGTGCTACATCACTTCGGACTCTTGGGTTCTCTCCATCGTCCGTCTTTGTTACGCCATCGAGTTTGCAAGTATTCCACCGCGAGGCGTCTACTATTCCACCCCCGCCAGTCCGGCCTTGCTGGAAGAGATCCAGTCTCTCTTGCAGAAGGGAGCGATCGAAAGGTTACCGCCCTCGGCCACTACCACCGGCTTCTTCTCCCGGTACTTCACGGTACCGAAGTCGGACGGTACCCTGCGACCGATCTTGGACCTCAGAGGGGTGAACGAGTACATCCGCCCCAGACGGTTCAAGATGGTCACTCTACCTTCGATCCTGCGTTTCCTTCGTCGAGGGGACTGGTTCGCTTCCATCGATCTTCGGGATGCGTACTTCCACATCGCCATTCGTCCGCAGCACAGACGGTACCTTCGGTTCGCGATCGACGGCACCTGTTACCAATACAGGGTGCTGCCTTTCGGACTGTCTACCGCCCCGAGGGTCTTCACCAAATGCATGGCCCCGGTGGTATCCCACCTGCGGACGAAGGGCGTTTCCATTTACCCTTACCTCGACGATTGGCTGTTGGTCGCGTCCTGCAAAGACAAACTGTACAGGGACATCCACAGGACACTGTCCCTTTTGACTCGCCTTGGTCTCCGGGTCAACCCGAAGAAGTCGCACCTCGAGCCGGCGAGGGTGCTCGATTTCATCGGCGCGACCCTGGACGCGGTGTCTGCCAGGGCCTACTTACCGCTGGAGCGCGCACGTACCCTTCGCCGGGCGGCAGCCACCACCTTCGACGCGCCTACGGTGTCGGCGAGGAGGATCCAGCAGCTCCTCGGGTACATGGCCTCCACCACAGCGGTTACCTACCTCTCCCGGCTGCACGCGCGCCCGCTCCTACACTGGTTCGTCCGGGTCTTCAATCCGCTCCGGGACGACCAGAGGTGTCATCTACGACCTCCTCTGCACGTGCGCCGCTCCCTGCTTTGGTGGCTGTCTTACCGTCACCTGCTCTCCGGGATGCCGTTCCAAGAGCCGACTCCTCGACTGACGGTAACGACCGACGCCTCCCTGTTCGGCTGGGGAGCGCACTGCCGTGGACTCAGGGTACGAGGACATTGGGCCGACGACGAGACCGGTCTCCACATCAACGCTCTCGAGCTTCTAGCTATCTGGAAAGCTCTGAGAGCGTTTCGCAACTTGGTCGCTGGGCACACGGTTGTTCTGACGGACAACACGACGGCAGTCTGTTACGTCAACAGACAAGGGGGGACCCACTCGACCACGCTCCTGACCATCGCGCTCCAACTGTGGGACTGGTGCGTGTCGCTCCGGGTCCACCCGATAGCCGTACACCTGGCGGGCCAGGACAACACCACAGCGGACGCCCTCAGCAGGGACACTTCCTGCCACCACGAGTGGTCCCTGTCAAGGGAAGCGTCCCGGCTGATTCGGGACCGATGGGGCGAGCCCACGATCGACCTCTTTGCCACCGAGGAGAACGCGAAGTGCCGTCGGTACTGCTTGAGAGCCGGTCGGGGCCCGGGCTCTCTCGGCGACGCCTTCCAGTTCCGATGGAGCGACGGCCTTCTATATGCGTTCCCTCCATTTCCCCTCCTCGGTCGGGTGGTCGCCAAGATCCTGGCGGACCGAGCGGACGTGGTTCTCGTGGCTCCGTACTGGCCGAGGCAACATTGGTTCGGCCCCCTGTTCGAGGCGGCTCGGGGTCGGCTCCTCTGGTTCCGCTCGACTCCGGACCTTCTGTCACACTCGGGCGGTCTCGTTCTCCATCCCGACCTGCCCCTCCTGGCCCTCCACGCATGGCGGATAACGCCTTAGACGACCCAGTCATCCGGAACGTCCTGACCGCGGCCAGGAAGGAGTCGACGCGCCGTAACTACGCCTACAAATGGCAAAAATTTGTGGCTTTTGCTGAGACACGGGGGGAGCCGGTATCGCCTGTCGGCCAAGGTACTGTCCTCCATTTCTTACTCCATCTTCGACAGCAGGGACTGGCATTCTCCTCCTTAAAGGTCTACCTTGCCGCCATCGTGGCGTATCAACCTCGCGGCTCTCCGTCGGCGGCGCTCTTTCGTGACGCCACCATGAAGCAGTTCATGAAGGGCCTACAGCATCTATACCCGCCGGTATCGCCACCGTTACCGCCTTGGTCGCTCTCTCTGGTGCTGTCGCAGCTGACTCGACCACCGTTCGAGCCCATGGCCACGGCGGATGACAGGCTCTTGACTATTAAGACTGCTTTTTTGGTGGCTGTCACCTCAGCCAGGCGAGCCAGCGAGCTGACTGCGTTGCGAGCCGACGAGCCCTTCCTTGTTTTCCACAGGGACAAGGTAGTTCTCAGACCTGACATCTCCTTCCTGCCCAAGGTGGTGTCACACTTCCACCTTAATCAAGACATTATTCTGCCGACGTTCCATCCGAATCCGACGACGCCCTTGGAACGGTCCCTACACTCCCTCGATGTTCGCCGCGCCCTGGCGTTCTACACCAGCCGGACTGCGTCTTTCAGGCAGACCCCACACTTGTTCGTGTGCTACGGTCGGCGCCGTAGAGGCCACAAGGTTTCCACCCAGCGTTTTTCTAAGTGGGTGGCCCAGACTATACTACTGGCCTACGAGCTGGCAAAACAGCCCCCGCCAGACTTGCTCCGGGCTCATTCCACCAGAGCCATGGCATCCTCGGCAGCTCTCCTGCGAGGTGTGGACCTACAAGAACTATGTCGGGTGGCGACCTGGTCCAGGCCATCGACCTTCGTGTGCCACTACCGACTGGACTGCCGGTCCCGTAGGGATGCCCGGTTTGGACGAGCGGTGCTGGCCTCCGTACTCTAGGACCTGACCCACCGTCCTTCTGGTAAGCTACAAAGTCTCCTAGTGTGTGAGGTACAGAGACCACGAAGAAGAAGAACAGGTTGCTTACCTGTAACTGTGGTTCTTCGAGTGGTCATCTGTGCCCTCACACACACCCGCCCAACCGTCCCCTCTTTCTCAGGTCCCTTTTTTTCGGCGGACTTTAGAACTGAGGAGAGACCGTTGCTCGGCGGGCTGAGCATGCTCAGTGCAGGCAGAGGGGGAGGGGTTCCCGCCAAGCTACTAAGCTCTAGAATTTTCCGAACGGTACCGCGCATGCGCGAAAGCTCCTAGTGTGTGAGGGCACAGATGACCACTCGAAGAACCACAGTTACAGGTAAGCAACCTGTTCCTCCTTGTCGTGGTCTCTGGAGCTGCTGAAAACAAGCCCTCTCCCTCCTCTACATGGCATCCCTTCAAATATTTAAACATAGCTATCATGTCCCCTCTTAACCTTCTCTTCTGCAGACTAAACATACCCAGCTCTCTAAGTCTATCCTCATAGGGCATGGCGTCCAGGCCCCTCACCATTTTGGTCACCCTCCTCTGGACCTGCTCCAGCTTGACCATGTCCTTCTTGAATTGGGGTGTCCAGAACTGGACACAGTATCTAACCAAAGCAGAGTAGAGTGGTACCAGTACCTCCCTCGATCTAGACACCATACTCCTATTGATGCAGCCGAGAATTGCATTGGCTTTCTTGGCTGCCACATCACACTGCTGACTCACGTTCAGCTTGTGGTCTATTAAGACTCCTAGATCCCTTTCACACGTACTGCTATCCAGCCATGTGTCCCCCATCCTATATTTCTGTATTCTGTTTTTTTCTACCTAAGTGTAGGACCTTACACTTCTCTCTGTTGAATTTCATTTTGTTAGCCTTGGCCCAGCTCTCCAATCTGTCCAGATCATTTTGGATTTTGATCCTGTCCTCTGGCATAGCCAGAAATTAGCCGGAAATTGTGGTAGAATTATAGCTGGTGCTAGAAGCAAGAGAAACTGATGGCAGGAAACAGGATCATATTCGTGCAAAATTTGTCTGCCTGTGAAAGCCTGTTGACAGCCTCAACCTGCTTTCCGCAGGGCCTATTATAAGCATGAACTAGTTTTGAGTTCTCTTTGGTGGAACCTGGGTTAACCTTGGGTACAGTTTCTATCAGCCCCACCCGTCATGTCCAAAGGACAGAGGTGAAGAATATGATAGTGTATTATTTGGACCCGCAAGTTTGGTAAAGGTTGCATTTAACATGACATGAGAGAAGAGTTAACATGGTAGAATCATCAGTGACAACTGTCATATGGCTATCAAAATGAGAGGTGCTGTGATCAGCATTAGTCTCCTTTGTGTGCTGAGTCAAGGGGTCTCCACAAATTCAGATGATCACATTGCTGCGCCCTGTTGTTTATATCATCTACTGTGAATTGTAAGATTGTGTGTTTATTGATTACTGTAGAGTGAGGATGATTGTATGGATAGAAAAGTCTGTATCTGCACTACTGTTGGAGCTGTCTTCATTATAGTTTCTGGCACTGTTGCTGTGAGGCTAAATGTTCAGTGTCTGTGTTAACTAGTCTTTGTTTGTCTGAATTATCTAAAAAAAGATGTCGACAGTTTTTTTTTTTTTTTGGCCAACAATTTACAAATTCAGTCTACCTTCTGTGATTGCATTCACAATGTTGTTTCATCCTAAAATTCCTCTAATTTCTCCTTGAATTGATAAATGTTCTAACATCCTATAGGATAAAAGTTGAATCTCTTTCGCCATGGGTATTTTTGCAGTACACTGTTAAAATGCTATTATTCCACTTTCAACATCCTGTGGAATTCTGGGGTTTGTAGTTTACTGAGGCCAAAGAGCTCTCTGGCTGAGAATTCTAAATGCCCCCCCCCCCACTGCAAACCCCAGGATTCCATAGGATGTTGAAAGTAGAATAATAGCGCTGTAACAGTGTAGTGCAGAAATGGCCCATGTTTTTAATCTGCATTTTCATGTATACTTTTTGTTTTTAAATCTGCAGCATTACACAGTGTCTTTACCAAATAAAAAAATGTTCAAATAAGGATGGCAGCTTTTCCCACTTTCTAAATGAACTGATCACAAAGTATTTAAAACTGAATGCTTTGTAAAAGAGTTGTAAAAGAATACAAAAGTGCGAGGTGATGACAAAGAGCCCTGCTTCCTCCTCTTCCTGTCTGGGTTGTATTGCTTATTCTTCATGTAGACAATAGAGGCACATTTTTCAGAGAACTTAAAATAATTAGTGCAGATTTATCATAGAGTGCTTCGAATCACTAAGGAGAGATTTTTCTTTTTCCCCTCAACACTCTGCTAATGCTAGTCCTACTTACTTCCTGTGCAAAGTATATATTTTAGGCTTCAAAACATTTCACACATTTTATCTCTCTAGTGTCTTAAAAATTTTTTTCTGCCTTCTCCTACACTGGCTGCTCGTAGAAATGGAATTCGATTTGTTATCGAGCAGTTGCTACCTCCTCCGGAAAGGGTTGACACTTCTAAGGCAACTGTTCGTCCCAGCGTTTTTATCCTTTGCAAAAACGAAAGCAATACCAAGACTGAAATCTACACCTGAGTACGTGTCATAAACAGAGGAAACGTCAAGAGAATCTGTACACAGCTGCTGGAACAAGGAAGCTGTGAACTGGGTTTGATCATTTTTCCTTGCAGAACACCTTAACGCCCCCCCCCCCTTTCTGGGTTCTTATAACAATGACCAACTTCAGACAGAAAGCAGAAATGCAGTGCCTTTAGAAGAAAAGTATGTGGTTGCAGCAGTCTCTGATATTCTCCCTTGCTTGATTTTGCTATTCCTCTGGCAGATGCAGAAGACAACCTTGGGAACAGCAGAAGCTGCTGCAGTGGTAGTAGTAGCAGCAGTGGCTGGGGATACTTTACCTTTATTATTGTTATTAACATTTATTTAGACACATCCACACATACATGTGAGAAAAGCAGTACAATATAATTGTAAAAAAGGTTATCCAAATATAGATGTAAGCAGTACATGGGACCCTCTGTATATGTGACCTCTGGACCTGTGATTTCAAGTGACTGAGGAGTATTGTGTCCTACATATAAAATGGCACAGTGTGAATGTGGACATGATGAAGTGTCTGCACGCATGTCACCCCCATTTAAGAATAATGGGACATGATCATTCCTTTTTTTTTTTTCACTATTTGCAGGGGATCCTGGAATTGAATACCCTCATATATGGAGAGTCCACTGTACAGTACAAGCTAACAAATGCATATAGGCAAAATATACAAGATTATAAAACTAGATTAAAATTCCAAAAGCTTTGGAAAACAAAGTTTTTGACTGAGATTTTAAACCAGTGAAAGAAGGAATAGTCCACAAATACTCAGAGAGAACTTTCCAGACATACAGAGCAGCAAATGAAAAAGGGTGAAGCCAAGCCAAAGAAGAGAAAACTGTTGGTTGAGTGAGAAACCTGGAGTTGCTAGAAGATCCCGAGTAAGATGTGAAGAGAAAAGCAGGCTGAAAAGCGAAGGGAGTGAGGAAGCTAGGTTGTGTAGCATTTAAAAGTTAAAGTTTTAACTGAAGTTCTAAAGGATGTATGATGCATTCTGATCATTAATCAATTAACTAAGTTCTAAAGGATGTATAATTCATTCTGATCGTTAATCAAGATGTTTACCTGTCATAATGATGATTTTTCTTTAAGAGATTGTAACAGTATCACTAATTTCGTCTTTAAATGTTCTGTTTTATATAATAATTTTATAATTATTATAATAATTTTATGTTCAAGATAAAAATGAATAAAGAAAAAAAAGTTAAAGTTTAAAATAAGAATTTTATACTGGATCCTAAAAGGAATAGGTAGCCAGTGAAGAGACATGAAAAGTGATCTCTTCTTGCTATCATTGCTAGTTTTTAAAAAATGCTTTTTATAGGATTGAGGAGGAAAGTATGAATCTAATTTTTTAAAAAAAAACTCATGTTTTTAAACACACTCTTCAAAGTTGTGAAGTGTCAGTAGAATGACTCTATTTTTATGCAGCACTTTTATAACACTTTTTTGTAGTCTAGATTTCACCTTAGGCATCAGCACTCATTAGAGGAGCTGAAATAAACTGACATAGTTGTGATCTTTTATATTCTTTCCTTTCCAGTATGGTGGGCAGAGGGAAGGAATGAAGGGTAAAGTCACTGTCGCAGAAGGAGCCATTCATAATTACTTACTGATTTGGACATGGGTTTTTTTAAAAGGACACATACATACATCAGTGCTGGAAAAAACAGATATACTTTAATTCAAAACATCAACACTAGAGGTCACACTGACAGTGCTTCCTCCTCAAAATTGCCCTTGTTACTGCAGTGGCTTCTGAAGATTCTGATTTTTGTCTTCAGTCATTGACAGAGAAGCATTTGAGGTAGAATAAAAGCGATTACTATAAAGCGTGTAAAAACCACCTTCTTCCCTTCTAAAGACTTGAATGGACGAAGCACTGCAATTGGCCTTCAAATTTACTAGTTCATTTATGATCTGGAAGGTGAAATGAAACTACTTGTGTGTTGGTCAGTATCAGCAGGAGCCACTGAGCAGAGAGTGGTTGTGGTGGAGCTCACTACATATCTAAGAGAAGATAATGGTATTCTGAGTTTCCATGGTAGAGGAATGGTAGTCCATCTTAAAGTTCAAATCCAGAATGTTTCAGCACAGATGTCAACAAACGGTCATCTCTATAAATGTGTGGCAAGACTGAGAGATTCAGTTTTGAAATATGAACAAAGAGATCACAGAATCAAATAACATATATGCTATATATAGGCAAGAAATCTACAAGAAGCACTGTGCTAACAAGAAATACCATTACAAAACAAAATTCCATATAAATTATTTTAAATCACCAATTGTTCCCCCTTTTCTTTTTTCCATTCTAACATCATGTTTCTAGCTCACTTTTGGCTGCAAGAACTAGGTATCATCAACTTCTTGATTTGATTAAAAATAAGAACGCTGGTCTAAATCCATTTGTTAGTCCCAACTAGAGTAAGGTGATAGAATCAGAGGGATTTACTTAAGTGCTGACATACTATTTAGCTATTGATTCAGTGGGTCTACAGTAATTGAGATTAGCAGCTGAATTTAAGGCCATGATTTGAGAATGGATGGTAGTTGTCACTCAGATGAAGGAACAATCAAACTCTTCAAACATTGTGTGCCCAGCTGTGATGCAGTGAATATGACACTGACAAAAGGTAGAACATCCCACTTATCTCATTGTGCAGAGCACCAGAATATGTCTTACAAATCCTACCTAGTATGTAATACCTTGTTCATAATGCAGTATAGGTACATGCTATTGCATCTTTGTTTTTCATATCCTCTGACTAGCATTACAGTAGTTTGGAAGGTTTGAACTGGTGGGCCAACAGCAGATATTTATGGGAAAGAGGCACTACTCACCAGTGTCTTTTTTTCTTTGTCTTTTGGCTTGACATCTATATTTATAAATGTTCTGATGAATGGTCTTGAGGTGGTAGAAGATGGCTGCCACAGTGATGTATATGTTTTGGGTAATATGCTATTTCTGGCAGAAAGAAAAGTCATAGTGTTGAAAGAAGTAACATGGTATATGTCTCAGGATCTCTGTAGACTCTGAAATAATTGTGGATTTACAGATTGAATATATCCACTGAAGCATTGTGCTTTTTCCAGGTAATAAGTATACAGCAGCTTCCATTTAAAAGTCATGCAAGCCAGACAAACTACTCATCTTCATTATCAAAGCTCATCAACCTGTAGTAATTAGACACATTTATGTGTACCTGGGTGATGATATTTCTTTCTGTCCTCTCTTTGTAGCTGCCAGATTTTAAAGTGTTGAGTCATTCCCCAATGTCTGATGCCTCTATCACCTTCGAATGCAAACCACAGTCCCCGTTTGCTGACAATACAGATCAGGATGATCTGCAGGACTTGGTGACAATCTCTGATTTGGCCAGTGTGAGCCTGGCCCAGAAGGACCAGCAGGATGTGGTACCTGTGGAGATACCCAGTGAGATTCTTCAGACCATGGTGACCTCCCATAATGGGATGCAGGATGATGGGGGTGGGGGTACTGGGGTGAAGAAGAAACGGAAGAAAAAAGAACCAGGGCAGCAAGAGCCTGGTGGTGAGAAAGAAGCAAAACCAAAGAGGAAGAGAGAACCTAAGGAACCAAAAGAACCCAAAAAGCCCAAGGAGCCCAAAAAGCCCAAGGAGCCCAAACAGGAGGGGGTCAGGAAACCCAGAAAGCCACGGGAGCCCAAAGTCCCAAAGGAGCCTAAAGAGAAGAAGAACAACTCAGAGTCCCCTCCTAAAGCCAAGCCTAAGAAGGCCAGGTTAGTAATGCTCCTTGATCATTTTTGCTTGGTTTCTTGTTTTTTTTCCATCCAGGGCCATAGCTTTGCTTTGCTGTAAATATTTTGGGACATTTCTGGGATTGTAACGTTGCAGCTGTGTTTCCGTTTTACGTAGGAGAGAGACCACCCAAAACCAGCATTGAATGGAATGCTTTTGGACCAAATTGTACTATTGTGTATGTTAAATGCAACTGGTAGATTTCTGAAGTCTTTCTCTGAATTTCGTTAAGTGCAGAAGAATGTCCCATGCATCGGTAAGGAAGAATTTAGTGCTGTTGCAGAATACAGTCAGCTTATGCTTTGGCACAAGGATGAAAATCTGCAATTGAGGAAGCATTTGGCTTTAGGGAATCTTTCTGTTATCCCTATTCTTTAGATTTTGTAGAAGTCCTGTGTATGACACCTATATTTGCTTTGGGGTTTCATTGAATTATGTAGTTAGCCATAGGATTAGTCATGATATTTACCAGTATTTATTTAGACGTTTGTGGTTCCCCTTCCTCCCTGGTGTAAAATTGACACAACCCCCTATTTCCTTGGAACCGTGGAAGCTTAACATATGTGTGTGTTTTGATGCTGAGTTAATTTAAATTCAGCATTCCCTCTTGAAGTTCCATCATATACAATTGTAGTGGTGTGGCAGCTGGTTTCCCTTGATCCTATATATGGCCGACATGAGAAACTCCACAGGATTGATAATTCCCATGTTGTACTTTTAGCCCTTACTATTCTGTTCTAGATGTTGTAGACTGTATTTTGGAAGAAAGCACTCTTAATCCACTTCTGAGTGTTCCTTGCCTAAGAAAACCCTGTGAAATTCATGGAATCATCCAAAGTTGACAGGCAGCTTGGACACACATAAAAACACACACATTCTGCAGCTGCATGGGTTTGCACTAGTGGAAAGCAGTTCCAATGCCTCTCTGAATATATATGAAGTGTCAAGTATAGGTTGCACTTTGTAACCATGCTTGCTTCTTGTCTTGGACATGGTTTCAGTGAATGAATAAATGAATAAATAAATGTATGTTTGTGGTAAACAACAGGATTAGTTGAAGCCTGGTTTCTGTGAAAACTTTTTTGCGCAAGAATTCCTAAGTATATCATGAGATCAGAATTTTTGTAATGTTATCCTTCATTTAATTGTGGGAGAAAATGTGTCTGAGCAGAGGTGAAGAGTAGAATATTATATATATGTGAGTCAGACAGTTTATCTATGGCAGAGACAGAAGTGGAAAACAGTTCCCTGCTCTTTGCTCTTTAACAGTTTTGAGTTTTCCAGAAAAAGCCCCACTCCCCCTTTAAACTGACAAATGACATATGATTTCTGTTTTACCACTTGTGTTACCATGGTGGAGGACAGTGCATGCATCAGAGTTCCTTTGTGTTGTTGCCTAATTTAATTTCTTTAATAAACAAGCTGTTCTGCAGAGAAAAACTGATCTTTCTTCAGTGGGATTCTCTTAAATTGGGCAGAGGTATGTACCTAATGGCATAGCTGTGTTTAACTTTCTCTAAGAATCCAAGTGCAAAGTCTGAACTTGATACCAGCATCCACTGCTCGACCAGATTAATCCTGCCTTTCCGTTGTGCTCTGAGATTTCCTATCAAGATCAGGAAATGACAGGCCAGGAACCATATACTGCAGCTTTCCCCAACTTGGTGGTCTCCAACTGTATTGGACCACAGCTACCATAACTGCTGGCAGAATTGAGAAATTCCAGACTCCAGATGAAGTCTTTAGAAAAGAAGAAGAGTCTGTAGACATTAAATAAATGACTCATCAGATGTAATTTTTTATCTGTTTCAAGATTAAAGTAGAAGACCTCGAAACCATGCTGTGTGAGGAGAGACTTAGGGAGCTGGGTAAGTTTAGCCTGGAGAAGAGAAGGTTAAGAGGCTACATGATGGCCATGTTTAAATATTTGAAGGGATGTGATATGGAGGATGGAGCAAGCCTGTTTTCTGCTACTCCAGTGACTAGGACATGGAGCGATGGCTTCAAATTTCAGGAAAAAAAATATTCCATCTAAACATTAGGAAGAACTTTCTGACAGTAAGAGCAGTTCAGCAGTGGAATGTACTGCTTCAGAGAGTGGTGGACTCTCCTTCTTTAGAGGTTTTTAAACAGAGGCTGGATAGCTGCATGTTGGGACGGTGTATTCCTGCATGGCAGGGGGTTGGACTCAGTAGTCCTTGTGGTCTCTTCCAACTTTATGCTTCTATGATTCTAAGATATTAGGCAATAGCAATAGCAATTTTAATGGGACATTGTTAGAAATGCTCACTCAGGTAGGATGATAATGAAGAAATGAGTACAAAAGAGGGAGGAAGAGTTTTATAACTGAATGCATTTTGATGAAAATTGTCATTGCCACGTGCTGTGTTGCTTCCTGTGGACATGAAGCTGGGTCAGTGGTCACTTTATGAAAAATTGATCATTTTTTATGCATCCACTCTCAGAAACCCGCATTAAAGCCTGCTGGCTGGTTCATAACATGTTTTGAAAAGTAGATAGCTAAGGAACGTTGATTCTAAAGCGGCAGGGTAAAACATGCATGCAAATGGAGCAATTGCTGCAAATTCTCTAAGCGGTTGCTAATCGTGGCATAATCTCCTCTAAATTATTTCTAATCACAGTTAGCTCCAACGTTTATGAATGGAATAGTTGTTAATTGTGACTGCAAAATCAATGCCTGGGGAATTGGTACTAGAGTGTATTTTGAGTGTATTTCTGATTGAATCACAGTCATATAGTCAGATCACATCTGCCCCAAAAAACTGCTTGGGAAGTTTTTTGTTTTTTTTTAATATAACCTTCAGCTAATAGCAATTTCTCATGAAAATGAGGCATGAAGGCCTAGTATAAACATAATTGTAAAACAGACAGACAAAGGAAGATAAACCTTTTCAGATGGAAAAAGTGGCCAAAAAAAAAATCCTGAGTAAAGAGTGGTATGCTCAAAACCAGTTTTCTGTGTTGTTGGAATATCTTGTTCCTTCTTGTACTGGTATTTCTGATGCAACTCTTTTGTTTCTGGATGTGCCTATATTGGTACCCAGTAAGGTTAAATCAGCAGAGGTTGTGCCTGCGTATGCTTTGCTGAGATTAATGTGTGCAGTGAATGTCATTGTTAAGGAAAGAATATTAAAATTTTAATGTCCTTAAATTGTTTAGCATGAAATGTAGCGGTATTCAGGATTAATTTGGAAAATGCCTTTGTTTGAAACTTGTGAACTTTAATGTGAGAAACAATGTAGGAAATTTAATATGGTCTTTCTCAGGTTTTGTATGTGGTCACTGTTTTCTAGTGGTGGAAACAGAGCAAATACATAATTTGCATATTCATAAGGCACTGGCTTCTTTAACATAGGCTTTGCTTAGGTACTCCAGGGCTTTTAGTCAACTCCATGGATTATAACAAAAAGGCTATTTAAATTTCTCGTAAATAGAGTATCCTGAATGAATCTCACAGAAGATTACGTGCCTGCAATTGATCTCAGATCAAGGAGGGATTAAAGCAAAGGAAAATATAATTAGAGGCACTTAGCTTGGTCATGTCAGTTATATGCAGATTTTTTTAAAAAAATGGAATTACAGCTTTAATTTACAAAAACCCTACCTAGACGTTAAATTTAGTCAGCACTAGGGGATCTGGATAATGCTAGCCAACCTACTGTGCCCCTGAACCTGCTTTGTATACCAATGTTAACACATTTACTTTGGGCTCTGTAAATATAATACGTACTTACACTGCTCAGTGGATGTAACCTTGAATTTCACAATCTGTATGCTACAAAATTTGGGTACAAGGCAGGCCCAGAAGTGGCACAAGCATAATGGAGAGTTTCCTTTGGCGTGTTCTTCATCCTATACTGCATGGAATTCAGTGACTGTATAAGGTTATTGTTAACACTGCTAACAACCACTCTATGTAATAGTTTTTGTCTTGTCTTTGTTTTCAGATCACTTTTGACTTACAGTATCCCTAAAGTCAACCTGTCACAAGATTTTCATGGCAAGATTTGTTCAGAGATGGTTTGCTGTTGCTGTCCTCTGAGGCTGAGACAGTCAGATGTGGCCATAGTCGCCCAGCTGGTTTCTGTGGCAGAGTCCTAGTCCAATACTGAGATCACTATCCCATGCTAGCTCAGTCTTTGCATTAGTACAAGGTATTTTTTCCAAAACGTAAGAGTCTTGCTGGTCATAGGGAGCACATAACTCCCTTGCTGAAACAACTTCACTGGCTATCAGTCCATTTTCAGGCAGAATTCAAAGTGCTGGTTATGACCTATAAAGCTGTATATGGCTTACTTCCAGACTACCTAAAAAGACCATATCTTTCTATATGAGCCTTCTCAAGTTTTAAGATCTTTGAGAGAGGGCTTTCTCTCAGTCCTATCACCATCACAGGTGCATCTGGTGAGGACTTGGGAGAGAGCCTTCTCGGTGGCTGCTCCCAGATAATGGAATTCTTTTCTGAGGGAGACTCGGTTGGCTTCCTCTCTAATCTGTTTTTGCTGGCAGGCAAATACTTCCTTATCTAAACAGACCTCAAGCTTTTAACTTGTTGAAGTAATGCAATGGTTTTAATGTGTTTTAATTATTCTAAGCTAAGGATTTTTAAGTGGATTGGCCTTTAATGGTTTTTACACTTTTGCATTGCAGATTGTTTGAGCTAATTTATTTTAATGTATAGTGTAAGCTGCTTTGGATTGCACGTGGGAGAGAAGTGGGGTATAAAATAAATAAATAAGAAAGACTAGAGGCTGTCTCAAAAAGAAACCTGTAGCCCTTCAGATGTGGATAAACTACTAATCCTGTTGTGCTTCACCATTGGGCCAGACTGGTTAGACTTGATGGGAGTTGGAATTTTACAGCGTTTGGAGAATCATCATTTTCCCAACCTCTTACAAGCTCATCTAAGAGGTGAGAGGGTAAAAGTAGAGGAGGGAAAGCTATGCAACCCGAGTAATTAAATTTAGTTTACCAGCGCAATTAAACTTTTTTTTAAGAATGAACTGAACAAAAATAGAAAACCAATGGACCACAGATGTATTTGTTGTGGTCCCAAATAAGGATAACTTGAAGACTTCTAATATATATTTAGAGCCAGACTGGTGTAGTGGTTTGAGCATTGGACTATGACTGTGGAGACCAGGGTTTGATTTCCTGCTTAGCCATGGAAACCCATTGGATGACCTTTGGTGAGTCACATACTCTCAGCCCCAGAAGACCCTCTGATAGGTTCACTTTAGGTTGGCCAGAAGTTGGAAATGACTTGAAGATGCACAGCAACAACAAATATATATTTATGAGTCAGATGGAAGACAATGCAGAAGCACTGCAGATACAATTTGCAGACAGTGTGCAGTAGCAAACTGATTAATAGTGGACATGCAGTAGATACACTGAATGGATCTTTGCGTATACTATTCTGTGTGATATTATATTCATACACACACACGTACTGTGTTTTATGTGCATTGTATGTACGGTATTATTCTAGCAGCAGTTTTGAAAACACAGTGACATTTGCAAGATTATCCTTCCAGAACCAAGGTAGGAAAATGCTGTGCAGTCATATTTGCATTTCCTTGCTAGAATACTTCTCTCTGCATCTTGTTGGAAATGGTTTTCAGCCATCTTTTGCTGTCCTGTTCCTAGAGTGAGAGGAGGTGTAACTTGATCCTTCCATTGAGGCCAGACAGTTTGTAATCCAATTAACATAGCTCTTGTTCAGCCTTGTTTCCCTTTAAAGAAAACCCAACTGTGCCAGACCACCTGCCTGTCATGTAATATTGTTGTTTGTCCCAGCCATTTTCCCCTACCCCAATTTTTAAAATTCCTTTGAGCGCTGAATCCTGTAGAAGAACTTCTTGTAACATGACATCACTTCATTTTGAACATGTGGGGTGGTTCTTTGAAAAACTGGTTGCTTTTGCTTTATCTTTTGCCTTTTCTGTTAGCACTAATACATACATTTGCCTTGTTGTTGTTAAATATTATTCGATGCTCTGAATCCATATTAAGCTCCCAAATCCACAGTGAAAAGAGCTTATGCTACATTTCTCAGAGTCCCCCAGCCAGAGTGGTTTGTGGCCAGGCTACAGGTAGTTTTAAAAGTTACTTTCATAAGCTCTGAAGAAACTGTGGTATAGCTTGCTGAATTAAACCTGCTTTCTGGAAGGTGTGGACAGGGAAGTGCCCACAAAACATCTTTGCTGCCTTGAAAATAGAAAGGGTATAGAAGTTAGAAATTAAACTGAGGGTTGGTTAGTGCAGATACTAAGCTTAGGTTAGCACAGATCATTATTTTTAAGCCTGCTTTTTTCATGTGCTGATTTAATCACAGTCTTTAGCATAGTATAGGTCAGTGGTTCTTAACCTGGGGTCTGTGAAACCCTGCTGCTTGATACCAGCAGCTGCAGAATCAACAGGGACTTGCCCAAGGTCACCCAGTGTCTTGAGTGGGGATTTGAATCCTAGACTCAAGAAACCATAAATAAATAAATATTTAAATAAATATTTGGAAATTTGAATCTAAATTTAAATATTTAAATTTTGAGTTAAGTCTTGGGAGTTCCTGGCAACAAATTATATTTGCAGGGGGTCCTCAGTAAAGAAAAGGTTAAGAACCACAGGTTTAGATATTGACACAACACTCAACCACGGCTGAAGAAAACAAGTAATTCCAAGCTATGGCTTGTACCAGTTTAGATTCCAAACCTGATTTGCATACAGGCAAATAATTTATATTCCAACCATTATTTGCATATTGTGACTGAGAACTTGTTTCCTCTTCTTTCCCTGATATTATGTCTATAATAGTGGCCTCCAAGAGCAGTATAACGTTACATTTCATGGATTTTCAGTTCAGTTTCACTGGAGAAAGGTGTTCAAATGAGGCTGGTTTATGAAAGTAATAATGTAATATGTATGTATGTAAGGTTTGCAGACCAGCTTCATTGTAGGCAACATTTACTGGATACCGTTGGTTCAGACAGCATGATTAACTGTGGTTTTGCATTGCTTCTGAACCATCCCATGATGTTTCAGTGTTACATCTTCACTCGGGAATTTCTTAAATTTTTTCTTTGTTATTCATTAGTAGTGAGAAAGTATGTTTATTTTCCTCCTATGCATCTCATTTCAGTTCTGGTTGCTCAGAAGGCAAAACTGTGCTAACCTTCAGATGTCAAAGTGTAGATTTGGGTGTTTGGGTTTGGAAAGAATGGGTATCCAGTTGGATGGTACACTTGAAAGGGTGACAGAAGGTATTTGTCTATTTGTGACCAATTAACATGCAGTGGCCCTCCCTTACCATGACCTTTCACGCAAGGACTCAAGGTCCCACAAAGTGTCACGTCCCATTATAATCAGTGGAAGCAGTGGACACATGCCTGCACTGCGTGCGCATGTTGCATCTATTGACTATAAGGGGATGTTATGTTTTATGTTTTTTGTTTTACATGGGAATTCCTGGAATGGGCCTGTGCTACTGTAAAGAACTGATCTGCAGGGGAAAAAATGGGACTGTTTCATGTTCTATACTACTGGAGCTATTACAGAAAGTCTGTTATAGTGGGACCTGGGTGAGTCAGTCAAATAATTTGCACCTAACTATTTTCCATTACAGAGTGGAGATGAAACCTCAAACCAGACTGGCTCCATAGGAGATTTTGCTTCTGTGTGTACCCTTAGGAGATTTGTGGTATACAGCAGGGATGGAAAATTTCTGTGTTTTCAGAACTGTATTTTCAGAACTTGCTGACAATAGAATGAAAGTTAGAAGTGTTTTACATCTCACTAAGTCTGATTCTCTTGGGGCTCAACTGGGAGAAGCATCATATAACCATGGAATAGATACCATAAGCATGAAGAGATAATTGAATGGGTGACAGGACTGAGAAACAAATTTACTTCCCCAAAGAGCCCCTCAAGAGACAAATTGACTGTGGTCCTTTTGAATAATAAAACGTATATGGAGAACCTGTAACATCTCGTTTGCTTATCTGAGTAGCTATCAGTTGTGACATTGCGTGCAAGACCCGAAAAAAGATGTAACATAGAATTACAAAAGATTCTACCTTTTGCAATATAGGGAAAAAAATCTGTCTGAGTACAACTCTGGGCAGTATTCCTTTTTAAAAAATCATACCTCGATTAGCATTTTGTTTGGACTTCTGGGAAATAAATAAAAGGACTTCAGGCTGCCAGCTGGTCGTCTCTGATTAAAATACTGACCCAGATTTGATTTGGGGTAAAAGGTGAATCCAGACTGTGACACCATTGCTATGTTTGCCAGCCTAGAATTCCTGCTGCTGTATACACAGTTAGGGGCCAGGGAAGACTGGCTGTGAAATGGTACTGATATCTTCAGCTAGAGCTTTACAACTTATCTGGCATGGAATTAATTCAGCTTGCAGCCTCCAGCTTGTATCACCACTTCCGAACTACTTCTGTTTCCTTTTTCTTCAGTTTTTCATTTAAAAGAGGGCCATTCTGTCTAGGCCTTCAAAATTAATTTATGTCTTTATTATTTTGAAAAAACAAACAAGCTCACAAATCTTATGGCCAAGATCCAACAGCATACTTCAGTTATCCAGTGTTTGCAGAATTGGGCCTCGCTTTCCCTTCTATCTCCATGGTGCCAAAATATATTCTCCGTAGAGTTTCCCAGCGCTCTTGATCAGGTTTTTATGTGACTGGGGAATGGGGTGGGGAGGCTGCAGGAGGATAGTGTGTCACTTGTTTTAGCAGAAATAGTGGAACCCTGTGGAAGAGCCACATTTGATTCTGGCCTATGTTTTAATGTTTGTGTAAGATCTACAGCTTCTAGAGTTATATTACTTTATAAAAGTCTTCAGTCTTGTTTTTAAACAGTAAATCATGACATACACTGGTGTTTGTGAAGGTGAAAAAAAGCTACAGTTCTCCAGAGGCTTATATTCTAAGGTTAATGGTGATGATTAATTGATGGTGCTGTGATTATTTACATAGCACCATCAGTGCATTCTGCTTTACGAAGGTCCCTGCCCCAAGGTATTAACAAAATTTAAGATTCAGGATAACAGGGACGTGAGAGGAAATGGGTTGTCTCCAAATGTGTTTAATATTATTGGTTAGATTAACACGAATTCTTATGGACTCATGACACTTGTGTTTAATGTTTAGGATTAGCAGTAACTGAAAGCAGTCTCATTCAAGGGAAGAAAGCAATTGTGAATTCAAAACAGACTGCATATTGCTAGCAAGACTTTATCAAGGTCCATATTGGGTCTGATGTACTTCAAAGAATGCAGTTCATGTCAACAAATCCATCACAGTTTCCATCTTTTGTGGTTGTGAAAAGGAATTTGAAGATGTCAACTCTGTGTCACTGTCTTTGTCTACAGAGAACCAGAAATGGTACATCCACAACACGTATAATTACGTTCAAAGGATGTTTGCTGAGATCCAAAGTGCACATGCCTTAAGTGTTTATATTCACATGTATATTTTGCCCTTTCTCTCTTCTGAATGCATTCCTTGCACAACACTGAATATTGTTCTCTGTGGGGGCGGTAATCCCCTTGGCCTTCAAAATTATTTTTTTGGGGAAGGATAAAAGATGGTTGTGTGAAGGGGCCCTCAAGGAATGTTGAGTGTGTATACTCCTTTGGATTATGGCTGTTGACATCAAGAGTTGTAGCGCTCTTTGAGGAATGATGACACAAAGGAGGGGTTTTCAGGGTGGCATTTCAGTCAGAAGCACTAATCACAGGGTTGCACGCTGAGTTCACTTACTGTCATATGTGCTCTGATATTCTTCTGATGCTTCCCATTTGTATCAGCAGCACGGAGCAAGGACCAACTCCTGTTGAGAAGAAGAAAAAGGGGAAGAGGAAAAGTGACACTCCAGTGGACATCCTAGAGCTAGATCAAAGTCTTCTTTCAGTGTCTGGGCAGAGCCCTGAGGAGTCTGCTGAATCAGTTGATAGCCAGGTATGCTTGGACCTCTCACCTTTGTAGGTGCAAGAGGATCTCTCTTGGAAAAGAGGGACAGGTACTGTTACTAAAGACCATATATGATTATGTCAGTATACAGCCAGTTACTGTTCCATTGGTTGGTTGGGGATGTTCCCTTTTATAATAAATTTTGTATGTTGGAAGATAGCTTCAAGGATGAATCTGGATGGCACAAATTCAAGGGTCTCATTTTCATGTTGACATGACTCTTCCCCACATGGATTTTGCAGACTTATTGCTTGTTTGTGGGGGTGATGTAGACAGTTGGGGAACTCATGTAGTGTAGCATTGGCAGTGTATGTAGATTGTTGGGGTGTATGCCCTGCATATATGCATAGCCTGTGTTAGAAACAGTGACAGCATATTGTCTGGGTATGCCTTCAGAGGCATAAATAGCATGAGAAGAAAGTTCTCCTTTGAGTTGCCATGCCCTTCAAGTACTTTCCTATATGGAATCTTGCAAGGGAATGCAAATGTCTCATATGTATAGCACATGGGAGAGAATGCACTGTTGCCTTCCAGAAGTTGCTGGGGCCAATGGTTATGGAAGATGGGAATTGTAGTCTGACAACATCTGGGCTGCAAGTTCCCTGCTTCTGAGCAGGATGAATAGGTAAGTGTTGGTGTGCTAGAGTTTGAGTGTAAAGTGATTAAAGGGCTTGTGTAGCGTAGGAAAGGCAGCTGTGTAGAATTTCATGGATGAGGAATCAAGGCATGTTCATAGTTGCATGTTTACCAGTTGATCACTTTCAACCAGTGATGACACACATTATCTAATTGAGCCATTACAGATGAAACATTCCTATTCCTCATGTTGACCTAGATGCAAAAACATTTCATTTCAACAACACAGTTGTGAGTTCACAAGTAATGAACCAGTTAGAAATCAGAAGACATACAGATATGTATTCAAACAAGTTCCCAAATGCATTTATGTTGATCAGAATTGTTTGAAGGCAAGAGGATCTAAAATAAATTAGGAAGAATTTCCTGGGACTTTTAGATCAAGGGTTCAATTTGTGGAAAAAATACTGTCTAAAAGAAATTAGTGAACTGAACAGAAAGTTTATTCAGCATGTTAAGAGTGGTGGATTGCTCCTAGGGAACTGCAGAAAAAATGAAGGTAGTCAAAGGATTTTGTGGAAAAGGTATACCTCTTGCCACGCAGAATTCGGACTGGCAATATCTAGGATGAGCCCTTCTCTCCTTTGCTTTCCCTGTCCCACTGCACTCCCTATAAATTTGAGGAACACTGCTGGGAATTAGTTGCTAGGCCAGAGGTGAAAATCATGTGATTCACCAGTTGTTGTGGGATGACAATTCCCAGTATTCCTCATCATTGGCTAGGGCTGCTGGGATTTCAGTAACACCTGAAGGCTGGATGAGGGAGTGTCAGGTGAAAGGAAAGGACTGCAAGGAGATTTGGCAAAATTAGAAATTGGAAGTAAAGTTTTAGTTATAACAACATTACCACTTATCTGTTAATTTTTTGGATAATGAAGGTAAAATGTCAGCAAAAAAACAGAAGTGTCTGTAACACTGCTGTGCTTTTGGTGTAATAGGTAAAGCTTACTAATATTGGCCTGAGTTCTGTTTCTAATTCCAAGTAGAGTAGAATTAATCACCATTCAGTAGCTGATTCAGTTGAGTCAGTGGATCTACTGTATTTTGGGCTAATCAGTAGGATTCAAGCCTTATTATTTCTGAATTATTATTTCAATTATTATTGGCAGAGGGGGAAATTTTTGGTAATCTATTTTATAAGTATATTTTTGAGAAAAAAGTAGGAAAATGCAACATTAATAGCGTGTAATCTTTAAAACGGTATGTAATAAGTGTTTTTCTTTTTTTAACTTCTATGTCACTTCAAACGCTAACATTAACATATTACTTTTTAAGAATAATACTTTAAGCCCAAGACCAAGTATGGATTCTGTTTCCCCAGAGTCATATTCATTACTTAGCTTGTGATTTGACTGTGCTATAATTTGATTTATGTGTGCTATCTGAGATTTATTTGTACTTTCTGCAGACATGAATCTATGGTATATACTGTCTGCCTTTGTAGTCTCACATCCTGGGCTAGTGGAATGGGCTTTAAGAGGTTTACTTTTGGCTTAGAGTGATCAAAAGTGTGACGTATTTATGGGCATTTGCCAATATATTTCTGCTGAGTTCCTCCTGTCCGTGCTGTAGATTTGTAAGGCCTGGAAGACTATGGACTAAGTGCTAAGTAGTGTGTCTCTTCCTTGTATTCCTGATGTTAGATCTCAGTCAAGGAATCTTATGTGACCTTGTGTTTGATGTGCAGAAACGCCGCTCTGGCCGACAGGTGAAGCGCAGGAAATACAATGAAGATCTAGATTTCAAGGTGGTGGATGATGATGGTGAAACAATAGCTGTGCTGGGAGCTGGCCGGGCTTCTGCCCTCTCTGCATCTACATTGGCCTGGCAGGCAGAGGTATGGCTGAAGCCTTGTGTGTGGGGACAAAGTTTACTTCTATGTATCTTTGTAGTGAAAACGCTTGTGTGGGGAGAGAAAAGCAGTAGTTACATGACTCTCATCAAGGTATAGATGGATATTTGCAAAAGCTTGAAAGAGAATTGTGTATACTGTGATGCTGTGGCCGTGTCCGGCTTAGCTTTCATGAGCAAGCAGTCTTGTCCGGTTGTGTTTGCCAGGCAATTTACCACCAGGTAGTTTATCACTACAAAGGGTACCTTGAATGTGGTGATACACTATAGAAATGAAGGCTGTTAGCAAACCTCTGTAATTTTTAAACTTCTCAGAATAAGGTATGGTTGGAGGAGAAGTCAGTAGGTTCATCAGGAGTGGATGATCTAGCACCTTCCTATATTGTTGGATTGTAGTTTTGATAATCCCAGATTATTGGCCATGCCAGCTGGGATTTATGGGAGTTTCAGTCAGAAATGTAGATGAGACTGACTGCTCTTAACATAACTGACCTGGCCTCTGTGCTTTGGAGTACACCTGTATACTCTGTCAGAATCAAAACCTACTGAAGTATATTCCCTTCAAGTTGGGCTTAGTATTACAGCTATCATTTTCGGGTCCATTTTGACTTCTAATCTGACTTGATTTAAGTATTCTTTTGAGGTTTCACTACTATGTGTTCATACCTTGGAACACTATGTCAGATGCAAAAATATCATAACTAGTTGCTGAAAACCTTACAGATGGCAGAGTATATTATATGTTAGATTATAATATCCTAAAATTATATGCTCAAGATATATGGGTAACAGAAACATGTAAACTAGTTTCAGTTCTTAAATGCATTTTGTTTCCTTTAGTACTGAACATTACTTTCACATATTACTTTTATTTTTTTAACAGGTGGATAGAACAAAACATTAAAACTGATATTAGAAGCATGTTTTTGTAAACATGCATGTTTTACAGATGGATTTACTAGTGAGCTCACATAGGCTGTAACCCCCAGTAGGCACACATTGGCTGTGTTGACATAAAATACATACTGTTCTCAAGCGAGTGTTCATGTTGACCATTCACTCCCTTTTAGCCCATTCTGCAGTGGAGAGTGGCTAAAATAACCATGAAATTACCAGACTGGGAAGACATACTGTTAAGTCTGAACCCATACCCTGTCTCATCTCTCAGCTGACATGCCAAGACCCGTATGCTGACAGTAGGTCGTGGGTAGAGGAGCTACTAGGGGCGAGACTGGTTAGAGGAGCTACTAGAAGAGAGACTGTACAGTTCTGAATGTAATACTAAACTTTTCGGCCATGGTAAATTCCCAGTTACTCTGTCTCCTCAGACTTGCTTGTTATCTGTTATTTTGTGTGAATGCAGCCAGTGGCTGTTTCTGTGTATTAGGGAGAAGCGTGACAATCCTGTATTATTTTTTTCCTTAAGAGTTAATAAAGGGAGAAGTCAAGATTACTCTAGGGTTTCTTAATTCTAGGAGAGGCCTTGAATGGGATTTGAGACAATGTTGATACTGCTGTTATACCAAGATAGATAATCGCTTTTTCCCTTGGGATCCACAGGAGCCTCCTGAGGATGATGCCAACATAATAGAAAAAATCCTTGCCTCCAGAATGGTGCAGAAGGAAGTAAGTGCCTCTCTTGTCTTTGGAACCCTAACCCAAGGCTGCAGTCAGTGAGGAAAATATAGTATGAGGGGTAATTAGGCCATGACTTTTTTATGCATTTTGTTTTTGGCCAGGATTCAGCTGGGTCCATGTGCTGGTGGAAGAAACCTGTTAGCAAATCTGTCCCTGCTGAGCCCCCATGCACTTTCAGTTGCTGCTCTGGAGGACTAGGAAAACCTGCAGAGTAGAGCTTTAGTTGCCATGGAATAGGGATGTAAATCCTTGCTTATATTATTCCTGCAGGCAACAACAGTGTGGTGTGGTGGTTTGAGCACTGCACTGCAACTTTGGAGATTAGGTTCGATTCCGCGCTCCGCCATGGAAACCTACTGTTGCACAAACTCAGCCCCAGAAAATCCCATGATAGGTTAACCTTAAGGTCACTATAAGTCAGAAACTATTTGAAGGCACACAACAACAAAAAACAACAAATGACTTCAGCTATTTTCTCCCCTGCTGTGTGAGAATACAGTTTTTGAGCACTAGCTGTGCTTCAGAACTTCATTGGGGAAGATGCATTTGTGCAAAAATACACATAGTTTTTTCTGTGCAGAAAACATATTTTGGAGCAAAAAGTTTATATATTTTGTGCAACCTCAGTTTAATTGTAACACCATATTTGTGAAAATAGTGGGGGTTTTTTGTCCAGAAGATACATGCAAAACGAACAAACAAACCTCAAATCAAAACAATGTATACCATTTTGCGGGTATCTATTTATGCAGTTTTTGCACAAAATACAGATTTTCTACCCTAAACAGGAAACCTGTGTCCATTTTTGTGCAATTGAATTTTCCCCAATGAAGTTCTAAAGTATCTTACAACTAGTTTTCTTTTTTCTTTTTTTTCTTTTGGTGTGGGGTCTCATGTGTCAAGAAACCTCCTTTTTGGCTCAGGACTGGAATATTAATAAGCATTCTTCACATCTCTAGTGTGGAGTGCTGGGGGTGGAATGAGGGAGGCAGTGAAAGGAGTTTGTTTTGTGTGCACACAGAACTGCCTGTGAGTGGCTGTAAATCCTCTGCAGTACAGGTTTTTTTCATCAGTACAAGCATCCAGGTGTGCTGGGTCTCCAGAGATTGTTAGGCTCCATCTCCTATAAGCCTTAATTAGCACACTCAGTGGCCAGGGATGCTGAAAGCTATAGTTCATCCTTCCAATAATGTGAATCTGCAAGCATTCTGCTTTATGTTAATTAATCTTTACGGGCTAGAGTTCCATCATTTCTTTGTTTTGTATACTATTTTCTCAAATAAATATTCAGTACTATTAATGGGAGATTCAGTGGGGTGTAGTGATTTGACTGTTAAACTATGACTCTAGAGACCAGGGTTTGAATCCCCTCTTTGCTATGGAAACCAAGTGGGTGATCTTGGGCAAGTCACACACTCTCAACCTCAGAAGAAAATAGCAAACTCCTTCTGTACAAATCCTGCAAAGAAAATCCTGTGATATGGTCACCTTAACATCACTATAAGAAATTACTTGAAGCCACACAACAACAACAAACCATTAAAGGTAGTAGCAGTTGTTGGTCAAGCTGTTAAGACTGTGGAAAGAAAGAAAGTATCTTATCAGAGCAATAATTCCATTTTCACAGAGTAACTCCACAGTGTGGAAAAGGAGTGTTGCATGGCAGGCAGTATAAAACAGTAATGCCGCTCTCTGTAGATGAGTATATAATAGCTAGAGAATATACTTCTACTATAGTGATATTTTCTGCAATACTTGTAGCTTTTTTTTTAAAGCAACTGAAAGAGTTAGGCTTGACATTATTGTTTGAGTCAGCTATTTGTTCAAGGGCAGCAAAGTCTAACTGTCTTTTATTGACTGAATAAAAATTTGTTGTTGTTAAGAGTTCTCATTCCTCCAAAAGACAGAGTGTTAAGTTAAGGCTGAGTCTCAAATGAAGCACAAAGGGGATGGTGGGAACAACGGTCTGTTCGTCTTTCCAGACTTAAGCTTAGAGCTGGGGAGGGGTAGTAGACAGTGACCCCTCCTTTTGTAGCTTGGCAGTTGAGAGAAAGTCAAAGCCTTGCAGCTGAAGTGGGCTGCTTAGCACTTAGTTTAGGTATGATCAGTACCTTTCCCCTTCAGCCCAGAGCTTGGAATGCTCTATTTCTGTGCTTAAAGAATGCTCTGAAATCAGAAGACCTATTGGGCAGAGACAGATTTTCTGCTTGGAGCTGAGTGAAGAGACAGAGATGCACCACTTTCCTGTAGGTTTGTACCTTATAAGTGTGACATGTTGGGGTATGCCAAGGACAGGGGGCAAAGTACATGCAGCTCTGTCTTTTATCTCTGGGCTAAAGGAGGGGATGGGGAAGGATGCAGCCACTTTTAAAGTGCTGCCACTTATTTCTGTCTCTTATCACACTCACAAGAGCCTGGCTCCCCTCACACCAGTGAGAAAACTTGCACCATGGCAAAACAACATGTTTATGTGAGATTGTGATACCCTGTATTTATCCTTTGAAGCTAGTATTATCTTGAAACCAACCACCTGCTCAAGGAGTTTGGTTCACAAATTCTAAAACTTTTGACTGTAGTTTCTAAGCTGACATGGATTTGTCAAGAGGTTTACATGCATTTACTACTGAGTGGACAAGTAGCAAATACTGGATGCTCTAGTAAGCAGTAGAGGCCTCTTGATCTATTCAAGGACATGGGGAAAACATAGTATAGAACCTGAGTCCTATCTTGTGTGTTGCCTGTTCCTGCTATTTAGGATTCTTTGAAAGACTTGGAGTCAGTGGCATCTCAGCTTGCTGTTGTTCCACACTTCGTGAGTGTGGCATGTTCAGAATATTCAGAATCTGGGAATGGGGACATATCACACTGTTTTAGGCTTGCTGTGTGTGCAAATGTTCCTTACTGAGCACTTGGTGTTGTTCTAGACTTTCCCTGGAGGAGAAACTTATGAACAGGAAGAATTCTACGTAAAATATCGCAATTTGTACGTATAATTTTTCTTACTATGGGGTTATTATTTTTTGTCTGCCCAGAAATACAGATTCCTCTCCCTCCCCCTGTTCTCAGTGCATCTGTTTTGAGGGAGCAGCTGGTAATAGCTTGTACCCCTTTCTGCTCCAGTCTTCAGTTTCCCAACTTCAAAAATTAACTGGCCTGTGGTGTTCATCTCCTCAATGGCTGTTGTTTGGTTAGAAAATACGATGCCTACAACCTCATTCCTTACTTACTAGTTTGCCTGAACTTCTCCTCAACTGCATGGGTCATCTTGATTCCTCTGTGGACCTTGGAAATGTTTCTTTTTTTGCACTACAGTGCTGGAAATTGACAATGCTGGCTTGGATTCGGAGAATGGTAGTCCAAAAAATGATGTTTCCAAACTCTGGTAATCTCTGCCATCAAAAACACTTAAGTGCTATCCTTTTCCTTCTGTTACTGGTTAGGTCTTTGGATACACTTGTCCTAAGTGGTGCCTGCAGTGTCCTTTTCCTTTGGGGACAGGATTCATTTAGTAACACTGTTAATGATCCCCTGTTAATTCACAGCTCTTACTTGCACTGTAAGTGGGCCACAATGGAGGAGCTGGAGAAAGACCCACGCATCGCCCAGAAGATTAAACGCTTCCGCAATAAGCAAGCCCAAATGAAGCACATTTTCACTGAGGTAAATAAAGACCCTTTGGGGCCATTCTGATACTTGGATATGCTACTTTGTCAAGAATTAATTATCTGGGAACTCCTTTTCCAGTATTAGCATTAGCAAGCGGTTCCACTGCTATCTTCTAAAGCAGGAATGTCTGCCACAGAGAATGGTCTACCAGTGAAGTTTCATTAGATATCTTGCATGTACACATATGTATAAGCTTTGTTTGGAGGTTGGTCTTGTTTAATATCAAATTTAGTATGAATTTATTGCTCTCCTAACGAGCTTATTACCGGCAGCTTTCTCTATACATCCTTGGTGGGTGTAAATCAGGCTGGTATGAAATTGAAATTGCTTTCAAACTGTGGCCATAAAACCTCAGCATTTTTAGCTCTTTGTCTGTACAGGTTCTTGGCACAAGTGTGAAATGATTCTGGTGGAACTTCGTTCCCTCTATAGTCTAGGATGAACAGATGCTTCTCTGCTGGACAGACTGATGTCCTCTCCACCAGCTTTCTATTAAGAAAGCCAGTTCTGTCTCTGAGTTCCATATTCTTTCATGCAGAAACACTTGGCTTTTTTAAAAAAAGATACACTACTCTGTTAAGCAGTCACACTATTGCATTCAGCTATGTGTCAGCACCTGAAGTAGAGAAAGAAGAAACACAGACAGGAACAAATGTTGCTGACAGTCTGGAGTAGAGCTTAGAAATAATTATGTACCGATAATTCATGAAAAAAATCAATAAACAGTTTGAAATTTGTTAATTTAATTGGTAAATGCCAGTTCCATGTATTTTTGAGGAACAGTTCGTGTTTCTGTTTATGGTAGTTTTTAACTGACCTGTTGCTCATTTTAAATGTTTTTTTTAAAACAATTTTATGAAATTAACCAATGGATTAAGCTATAAATAATTTTATTAGTTTTTTTAATGGTTCAGTGTTAAGTTAATTTCCTCTAATGATTTAAAACCTTTCTTTTTTTTTGGTAGTAACACTAATACTTCCAAAGCTCCAATCTAGAAATGAAGAGTTGCTGACCCAGCATTACTTACAGTTTAGGATTTTATTCATAACTTGAACTGGTGGTTCATGGACCAGGTTGGAGGGTACCTTTTCCCCTATGTTTGAAGGAGGCCCCCATATGATTTGTGAGCTGCAGCTGTAACTTGCAAAAATAGGTGCTGATGGCCTTGTGATAAAAATACAAAATTGTTATATTCAGCAGAATGGAGAATGTGGCTATAAGTTCTCTGTGATGTCATATTGCGAGCAGCCAAGGTAGCGCAGACTTATGTTCTGGAATATGATTTGGGATGCTCCTCCTCAGTATGTTTTATTAAAATGAAATAACTTTGCTTGGTGACACACAGATATATATTGTGGAACTGGGTTGGGACAGGCTTAATTTCTCCTAAATGGAGGATAGGAATTGATTCATTTGGTCTACAAATGGGGGAGAACTTTGTTCAGTTTGCATTTTGATAAAAAATTACAAAATGTACCCTTCCTATATCTGAATGTGAATCAGAACACTCTTATTTTTTGGTATTTGTATTTCTCTAAACTTTGTTATTCAGGTATCAGGACAAACAAATATATATACAAGAACAGTACATAGCATTCAGAAATATATATATATATACTAGCATATATACCCTACGTTGCCCAGGATTTTATTTTCTCATAGGTAATACTTGTTAGAAAGATTTAAGATTCTGTGTCTCTAATTCCCCAAACTGACTTGTCCAGTATCTGTAACTTTTCCCCATATTGCCCAATCTAATCTGTATTCACAGAGTTATTAGCATATACAGGTTGGATTCCTGAGGGAGTACACTACCCTTGTCTTTGCTGCTAGGCCTCATCTCCATAGCAACCAGCCTATTCAAGACGGTCATAGTTGACTGAGGCTCAAGAACTCTCTGGCTGAGAATTCTAAAGGCCTCTTCCTAAAATGCAAACCCCAAGATTCCATAGAATCTTCTTAGGCAGCCAATCATATTAGGTCTTTGCCTGACTCAGACAAACAAACTTTGACTTTTATATATTAGATAGAGAGAGGAAGAAGAGATCGGAATTATGCGAATGAGAACTACCTGCAAAATGTCTATATTAGAGAGAAATGTATACAAAAAATGAATGTGTTAGGAGACGTGTATCACTCACAAAACTGCTACATAAATGAGACAGACAAACTAAGGACTGGAAAATGAGAAACAGGAAGAAACTGAAATTGATAGATTTCTCCATCCTTCTTAATGGCTTTCTGTTATAGATGGATAAACCCTCTTGCAGTTCACTCTTAAATGTATCTCAGGAATGGTCTGCTCAAAAACACAGACATAGAAACATGCACACACTCTTAAAATTTGATGTAAATATTCAAACATTTTTTGCTGGTGCTCCGTGTTCCCTGGACTTTTTCATCCCCCAATCCTTATCTTGGGAAGGAATGTACATGTGAAGCAACTGGAAGCAGAAACCTTCCAATCTCTCCAGCTCTAAGTCTTTGTGTGGCTTTTTATGGGAGGAAACTAACCTGGAAGTAAATTAGTAGTGGAGATGGTACACAAACCCCATTTCGAGTTTATCTCTCTTTGCAGGGATGCAGACCCTACCTGCTTGAAATGGATTGGGACACTTAAATCAGGAATGAGTTCATATTAAGAGGACCTTGTGTTCAAAGTCTAATGCCATTCCTGTTTCCCATCCAAATTCCTACATCTCAAAGAATACCTCTCCCCATTTAAATTTATGTTCCTTCACTGTTCTTGGAATGTGGAGCCCTGAAGCTGGAGAAAAACAGAAAAGTTCAAGAGGCGGTGAAATTGTGGTTTCTTTCTATTTTTTCCACTTTCATTTTTACTGTGGAAAAGAGAGTAATTGTGAAAATGAGGAAATAGAATCTTTGATGTCTCTACCTTCCCCCCAGCTTTCATGCCTCTATATATCAGATGCAGGCAAAGAGCTCTTTTTGTTTCTCACTCTGCCCAGCACAAACACTAAGAAGGCTTGGGCAAAATTCTACTTTTATGTCTCTCAGCTGCATGCTTCCATTTGCCAACATTTTGGCTTATGCACCAGAGTTGGCAGCTGAAGGACATAAGGAGAACATTCTACCAATGCTTTTGTCGCCAAACACTTTGGTGTTTCCCCCAGAAACTCAGAGAGAACATACTAACATGCTTTCCAGCATTTTTTTCAGCTAGTGCCCCCTCCCCTTTATTTTGAGCTAATAGTTAGATCTGGTCTTTCAGGATATTCATCAGTTTCCCAGACTGTCTTCAGGTATCTCTTTCCAAGGTGGTTGGTGTGTTAGTTTCCTGCAGCAAAAACAACAGTTAGTTTTGTGGCACCTTAAAGATTGTGGCAAGTTTTGGTCAGCATAAGCAATCATGAACTGCAGGTCATCTGATGAGGTGGCTTCCGCCACTCCCCACTTGCAGCAGGTTAACACAGGTTACTCTTCACCCTGGAAATGTTACAGTGGGAACCACCAAATTTAGCAGTGTGGACTGGAAATCCATAAGCATCTGATGAAATGGGTTGTAGTCTACAAAAGCTGATATTAAATAAAACTTGTTAGTTTTTGTAGTACCGTAAGATATTGATTTTTGGGGGGGGGGGTGCAACAGGCTAACATAGTAGGCTTTTGGAAATGGTTACAGTGGAAGGTGATAAACTTAGCCTTGTGGGATTGTAATCTGTCACTGTAATAAAAAACAAAAACTCTCTTTTGGCAATCTCATGGAGTGAGCTGTAGTCCACAAAATTTTGTGCCACATAAAATGTGCTAGTCTTCAATGCGTCACAATATTCTTTTTGTTTTTGATATATTTTAATCATTTTATTCCCTGTCCTGCTAGCCTGATGAAGATCTGTTCAACCCAGACTATGTGGAGGTTGATAGAATCTTGGAAGTAGCTCACACAAAGGATTCTGACACGGGAGAGGTAGATGCTGCTGCTGCTGTTGTTGTTCTTGTTTATTTATGCAGTGCCGTAAATGTACATGTACATTATTCTTAGCATGATTACTACTTCTCATAAATAGCTCCCTGGTCCTTCTTACTATCATCGAAGATCATAGAGCACGAAGTAGTGGGACCTGTTTAGCAAAGTGTAGAAATATAGTTTCCCCTCCCCACCAACTGTCTGTGGGCTGTCAAGTGTTACAGCACAAGGCCATGCCGTTTGTTCTGCTGACTCAGTAAGCCTATTGCCAAAAAAAAAAGGAAATGAAATACAGCGATTATCTAAGTCCAGTACTGAGTCCCTGTTGGCCTTATTTAATTTTTTCTGTAGCTAGAGATGAAGAATTGGCTTCCTGACACTTTGTTCTTGATGTGTGTAAATACTGCGAATCAGACCTCAAGACTTGCAGGTGGACGGAGGAGGCAGCAGATGGGCAGGAAAGAAGTTTGAGAGCTACACGCAGTTGCTTGGACTCTTACATAAATATAATTCCTTTGTACAGTATATCTGTTATATAAAGGAGTTAAATATTAACATTAAATATTGTACCTCTCTTCCTTTTTGCCTGGCAACAAGTATATAAATAAAGGATGATTCCACAGTGGTGCTTTTCTTTTGAGCTGAGGCATAGCTGCTGGGAGGAACATGCAATTCCTTGTGGCTCTAGGTTAGTGTTGGGGAAAATTCCAATAGCAGTTCCTTATGATAATGTTGTGATTGTGCTGGTGTGTGGAAAGAACTGTAGTTGAGTAGCACATCACGTGCAGTGTTAACTCCCTGGACAAATTATTCTCTGGAGAGTCCTTTCTCTCTGAGAGACCTTCGTAAGCTTATCGGTCTGAAGTAGCAACTCTCCAAGCAGCTTCTGATGGTTGGGTCTAGCCACCAAAAAGATGACTCAATCAAACAATACCAAGCCAGAAAAAAATAGTTAAGGAAGCCCCGGCATATCATCCAGAAGCAGGTACATATGAGCCACCTGTTGGCTGTGACCTATCCTCTGCTCACCTGAGTGATGATATGTCTGTTTTATACAAAGACCTTCCTGTACTTCAGATCTTGTTGTACCACTTACTGATCTGTATCTAGTTCAAATTGCTGTGGATACAACCCATTCAGCTCCAGCCAAATTCTCTTCCCTTATCTATGTAGCAAATTTTTGTATACTTCAGCTTGCCTGGATTAACCCCATTTCTTAGTCTTTGTACAAAGTGTGTATATATTTCTCCGGGGGAGTTTTGCTTATTGTCATTTCTTTTGTGACCTCTTATTATATATCCATTGTTTTTCCTGGAATGCAGGAGGTGACACACTACTTGGTGAAGTGGTGTTCGTTGCCTTATGAGGAAAGCACGTGGGAGCTGGAGGAAGATGTAGATCCTGGAAAAATCAAAGAATTTGAAGCTCTGCAAATCCTGCCAGAGATCAAATCATTGGTGAGAATAAGGGGAACTTCATTTTCCTAAGAGAGGGAGGAGAAATTATTTGAGAGTGAGTTGATCACTTACTCTCTCTTACACTGGTGCTGTCACCTGAGTCTTTTCCTGCTGCTTTCTTTTGAGGCTATTCATCTCTATAAACAGTCACATTTCTCTTGTTACTTGAGGCTTCTTGTTTCCCCTTCCCCAGGTACATATACATAAAATGTATCTTGCTGTGAATGTAAAGAGGCCACAAGGAGGAATTATTCAGCAGTTGCAGTCAATTTTGGAGATAATTATACCGCAAGAAACTTAGTCTTTACACCAGTCACCTTCCTCCTTTCTGGTTTTCCTTCCAGGAGCGTCCAGCCTCTGAATCCTGGCAAAAGCTAGAGAAATCACGGGACTATAAGAACAACAACCAACTGCGAGAGTACCAGCTGGAGGGAATGAATTGGTTGCTTTTTAACTGGTACAACAGGTGGGTTGCAGGTAGCACAGACGCACCTTCCATGGATGTCACCAGTAACATAAAGATTTATTCCTAGACCACTGTTAGAGATTCCAGAAGCTATATGAGTTGAGCCGCAGTTTGGAAGTGCAGTTGATTTGCCTTCCTAGTCAGTAGCATGATATCTGGTGCAAATGTGCTTAGAACATATACTAGTAATTTGGAAGAATGTGTGTTACAAACATGCAATAGGGGAAGTTAATCCAGTGGTGGGTGTATGTGATGCATTGCTGGCATGTGGCATTTGTGACGTGACACATGGATATGAAAGCTAGGAACAAAGATGGGAGAAAGAGCCAAAGAGATAAAAATATCTTACCTGGGTAACCTATTATACTGATGTTAAAACCAGGTACAATCTGAAGGTTTCCTTAGCCAGTGGATTACTTTCCAGGGTTTGTAATGCCTGCTCATGGTATTTCTACAGGAAGAACTGCATTCTGGCTGATGAAATGGGTTTGGGGAAAACAATCCAGTCCATTACATTCCTCTCTGAGATTTACCTGATGGGTCTCCGGGGTCCATTCCTCATCATTGCACCCCTCTCAACCATTACAAACTGGGAACGGGAGTTCCGAACATGGACAGAGATGAATGCCATTGTATACCATGGTAGCCAAATAAGCCGCCAGATGATCCAGCAGTATGAGATGGTGTACCGGGATGTACAGGTTTGTAATATTATGTCATCTTAAGTCTGTGGCAGCTGCTTGTTTGGAAGCTGGAAACCAAAGTGTGGTGGAGCTCTGCCTTCTGGAAACTTTGCTGGTGAGGGCTGCTTGTCCAGCTGTCATAGTTGTGGATTAAGACTGCCTTGAGTGATTCCTTTTCTACATTAGGGAATTCTCCAGGCATAATGGAAGTATTTTGTGTACAAGCTGCTGATGAATGAATGAGGTAAAGAGTAGATAGCTATTGGTACTTAGTAGTACTGTAATGTAGCCCCGTGGCCAAAATTGTAAGCGGGAATTTACAAGTCCCGTTTTGAAAAGTTTTGAGAGTGGTTCTTTTGTAGTTGTAGGAACAATGTTAAAGTGATCAAGAGCTGCAAAGAAAGTAACTTTAACTGATCAGTCCTAACTGTTGCTGTAGAGTAATTTCTCATCTGTTGTTTTGTATCCTCAGGGCAACCCACTTCCTGGTGTCTTCAAGTTCCATGTAGTCATCACCACTTTTGAGATGATTCTGGCTGACTGCCCAGAGCTGAAGAAGATCCAGTGGCGCTGTGTGGTCATTGATGAAGCCCATCGGTTAAAGAACAGGAACTGCAAATTGCTGGAAGGATTGAAGCTCATGTGTCTGGTGAGAATTTCCTCATTATGTTGCTCTTCTGAGCTGTGTGGTAATCTGACCTTGCAGATGACAGGAATATGTGATGAATACTGACTGGTATGTGTGTTGTGGATGTAAGTGTACATTCATTTCTGTATTTGAATGTATTGCTGTAGCTTGTATCCAGGACACTGCTCCACTGTAGTACCTTGTGTCATGGTTTCCTAGTTTTCAGTGTTGGTAAAGAGAGAATTGTGTTTACTAGTGTAACATACAAGAAACAAAGAGAGCACAGCTTTCTCTATGTTATTTTCAGTGATACCCTTAGAAGAACCAAAGTGTCTTGATGAAACCGTTAGTCAAAATTTGTGGTCTCTGAGTGCTTTTACAGTAGACAGCTTCAAACACTGTAGTAGGATGGCTTGGAGCCGTCTTGTCTTGGCAGAGTTAGGTTTGTGTGCCCCCAGATGGTAATGACAATGCCTATCAAGATGTGGGAATAGTCAATCAGAAGTTGTCCTCTCTCAAAGCTAACAGCAAGCACTTTGACTGGTAGAGTGACCTGTAGCCAACTGCTTCTCTTTCAGAAGCAAAAACACTGCTGAGCAAAATGCAAGAGAAGTACCTAGTTCACCATGTTGTCTCACAATCGTTTTATTTTAATCTGTCCCTGCATGGTAAATAGGAACACAAAGTACTGCTAACTGGTACACCCCTGCAGAATTCAGTGGAGGAGCTCTTTAGCCTTCTGAATTTTTTGGAACCACAGCAGTTCCCATCTGAAACAGCCTTCCTAGAGGAGTTTGGGGACCTCAAAACAGAGGAACAGGTAAATATTAAGAGTTGTGGTGTTGAGTCTGGCCTGGTTTGTTGAGTGTGGCTTATTAGTAGAAACTACTTAGAAATGCAGGTAAGATGGAATTGGTAGTGGCTTAGCAGTGATCCTGTATTGGAAACAGCAACCCATGAAAAGTTATTTTTATGAAGAATGAATATAATAAAATGCTGAAGCCATCCGTAATAGAAGAATAGTAATTTGGTGTTCTTAGCTTCCAGCATGTCATTAGATTTGTTTTCTGTGAGCAGGCATAATAGTATAAAAATAAACTAACATGTAGTAAAGCAGAGAGTTGTCCAAATTATGGTTCACCCCTTCTTTCCTTGGGAAGATAGATCTCTTTTAGTTGTTACTTTTGTGTTGTCTTCCATTATCTTTGAGTGCAGCATACCTCATCAAAGTATATCTGCACATATATGTAAATGTACACAGGCATGCAGTTACCTCTTCAATGTATCCTCACATCTTTCATGCAAATACCGTACCTCTCATCAACATACACATTATGTGCTTATCATATCCAACAGATCTCCATAATCATATTAGAAGCTATTTTTTCTTGATTGTATATATATGCAATTCATTTGTTCCTTTTTGACTCACCAGCAATTACAAAAAACAAATAAGCATAGAATCATCTAGCCAGATATATACCATGTGTCTTCCCTGTATTAAGGTACCTTGCACATTAGTGGTATGTGCAGATTTTTCTGCTCAAGACTAGAAGAGTGGAAAGGAAAAGGAAGTAGGATGGTATGATGATTTGCCCTTACGGTTTTTAGAATTTGCAAACCTGAGTTCTGGGCAGTCATTGTTCAGGAACATGCTGGGCCTGGCATTCATGAGTTCTCAGAATCACTGTCACAGCTCAGGTCATAGGTCTGTGGCCCTTTCCACATGTGTGGGGGGAAACAGGCAAAAACACCCAAAAACGGAGCTTACCGGCAGCCGGGTAAGTCGCCAGCCGGAAGCCCGCCCCTGGCAGATCTGCAGGCGCGCACTTGTGCGCGCCTGCAAATCTGCGTTGGAGCCGGGCGACGGAGCGGCGCGGGGCTGCGCGCTCCGTGCTTTTAACAAACCTCGAAAAAGAGGTTTTTAAAAAATGCCGCGCGGCTAGTTGCGGCCGCTCCTGAGCGGATTCTGCTGTGGAACTGCAAAAAGTAGTCCACGCCAGTCCACTCTATGGTGTAGAAGACCTCCATGAGAGGTCGCTCTGCACCATTACAGAAGCCTTGTGTGGAAATGGCCTGTGACAACATAACAGTAGTGTTTCTTCTCATCTTGACAGGTAAAGAAGCTCCAGTCTCTCCTGAAACCCATGATGCTGCGACGGCTGAAGGATGACGTGGAGAAGAATCTGGCACCTAAACAGGAGACCATCATTGAGGTAGAGCTGACCAACATCCAGAAGAAATATTATCGGGCTATCCTGGAGAAGAATTTCAGCTTCCTTTCAAAGGGTGCTAACCAGCACAATATGCCCAACCTCATCAACACCATGATGGAACTGCGCAAGTGCTGCAACCACCCCTACCTCATTAGTGGTAAGAGGCAGAGCTGGAAGCACACTTGTCTCTGTCTTTAGTTGTGGGGTGGCAGGTCTCTCTCTGTCGTACAGAAAGTGCTGCTCTTTTCATAGATGAATGAGGTGTTCATTAAGACCTTGGTGTCATGATTATTTTATTTGTTATCTATGCAGCTGGCAATGGTTATAATTTCCAGAAGCACTGATATCAGTCAGTTTCTATAATTTCCAGAAGTACCATGTATCTGTGTGTGCCTGTGTTTGAAAGGCATATCAGACTGAGCGTCTGCATGGAAAGCATGTGCGTGTTTCTGGAACACTAAGTATTTTGTCTTGCACTTTTCTTGCATTTTCTTTGTCAAACTTCAATAAGAAGCAGTACAAAATGCTGTCTCTGGGTAGTGATGGTAATAACAGGAATACTTTGAATTTGTTTGTATAACTTGAGCCCCCACTGAAATGTTTTCTCTCTTTCTGGGCCAGGGGCGGAAGAGAAGATCCTGGAGGATTTCCGTAAAACACACAGCCCAGATGCTCTTGACTTCCAGCTTCAGGCAATGATCCAGGCAGCAGGCAAGCTGGTGTTGATTGATAAGCTGCTGCCGAAGCTGATTGCAGGCGGTCACAAAGTGCTGATCTTCTCCCAGATGGTGCGCTGCCTTGATATCCTGGAGGATTATCTCATCCAGAGGCGGTCAGTACAGCCGAGGAGCTTGCACCATAGAGAGCATCACCTGGATCAGTGATATCTTTCCAGAGCATGCTAAACTGATAGGATATGCTGTAACTTTCCTGTGGAAGTGTAGATAGCATTTTCCTCTAATCTTTCTCTTGTCTCCTCAGGTTCCCCTCCTGTGTGCATACTGTTTTTCACATTTTCCCTTTAACCTTTGAGGGAGAATGTGAAGGGCTTTGTTGTGAAAGCTTCTGCATGCCACTTTTCAATGCATCCAGCTTGCTCTGTCATTTTGACTCGGATTCATTTTGTCCCAACTCAATACCATTGAGGTCAGCAGACAGCTCTGTGTCTGTAGAGTACAGGGACCATAGCTCAGTGAATGGCATTCCCCTTGCATGCAGGTGATCCCAGGTTTAGTCCCTGTCCTCTCTAGTTAGAAAGAATAAGGAAGCAACTGATAGATGAGGAGGAGGAGGAGGAGGGCGGAGGAGGAGGCAGAGGTGGAGGAGGAGAATTTTTGTTATATCCCACCTTTCTCCTAAAAATCGGACTCAAAGCTGCTAACAATGTATTTAAAAACAATCCAGGTTAAAAACTACAAAAACTTCAATAAAAGTATAAATGTGAAAGTTATTTAAAAAGCAATTAACGTATGAAGTTAAAACACTAAACAATTAAAATTCATTAAAGGACAGTTCAAGCCATGAAACAGCATAGCATCTCATTAAAAGCCCATCTCACTCCGTTTCAAAAAGCCTTGTGGCACAAGAATGCTTTCAATTGCTGAAGATGGAGAACAAGGAGGGAGCCATTCTGGCCTCCTTAGGGAAGGAGTTCCAAAGACTGGGAGCAGCCAACAGGAAGATCCTCTCCCTTGTTCCCACCAAATGAGCCTGAGAAAGTGGTGGGACAGAGAGAAGGACTACTCCAGAAGATCTTAAAGCTCTAATGGGCTCATAAAGGGAGATACGGTCCTTCAGATAGCCTAGACCTAAGCTGTATATTTTTGCCTGACCCCTGGAGAGCGACTGTGGTTACAGAAGACAGTATCAAGCTAGATGGATGAATAGTCTTGGCTTGGTATAAGGCAGCTATTCCTAATAAGAACTCATTAGTTTGCAGTTTCTTATAAAATAGGGATAGATCACTTCGATGAATCCAGAGAACAGTTCTCTTTTCAGAGCCTTCTGTAGATTATATTCCCCATTTTTAAGTACCACTAAAATCTGGCATGGAATTTTTGAAAAACCACACTTTTGGTTGCAGAAAACTATGTTTTTAATACATGTTTAGCTTAAAATAAACCAGACAAGTCTTCTTTTAAAGGAGAATCTGATTTCCTGGAGAATTCCAAGTATGCAATTCTCTTTTAAAATAAGGTTTGTTCTCTCCCTGTGCTCATTGATTCAAGCAAAAAATGCAGATTCAAACTTCTGCCACCAGACATCTCAGCAAGAGGCTGCAGGGGCCCTGAGAGCTGTATCCATGATGTATGTATGTATGTATATATATGTGTGTATGTGTGTATGCATGCAGCTCGAGAGCAGCATGTTGTCCACTCTTTTTCTAAAACAACAAAAAGTCATGTGTCTCATTTGGGACTTCATTCTGGTACTCACAATGAGGAATGGTTGAGCTATAATATATTTGTTAGTCTCTTATTTTTGCTGCTATAAGCAGAAGATAATGCCGGTTCACTCTGTTTACACACAGTTTCTTCCTCACTGTGAGCATAGATGGCTTCAACAGTGTTCCCTCTCATACAGTTTGTTCATTCTTTTTAGAGTGTACCTTAATCTCTGTGCAGATAAACTGCCTTCCTGACAGTCCTAGTCTCTGGGCAACACAGTTGCTTTTGCTGTAGGACTGGCCCTCCAAATGTTATTGGACTGCAACTCCCAGCAGCCATAATCAGCATAGCCTGCAATGGAGGATGGTGAGACTTGTAATCCAAGAACACATTGCCCATCCTGTCCATCCTTCAGCTTCCAAAAGTGTGAGAAGAAGTATCACAAGTTAATGTGGATGAGAAAATTCTGAGCATTAGGTTTCCTGGCAGCTTAGAAACCTGATTCTGGGACCTTGGATTCAACCTACATAAGATTTGTGGCTAAACATTGAGAGAAATGAATTTTTTTTTCCAGCTCTTTGTAGCCTTGCAGTCTGGTGACAGAACTACTTTTTGAATATTGATACCCTCTCAGAGAGAGAGGAGGATTCTGGCTTTGGGAGATAAACAACCTGCAGCTTGTGGAACAACTAAAATTGCTAGTTTTCTCATCAGAAATGCACTCTTTTGTGCTGACATACCAATTCTCCTGGAAACTGCTGCTGGGAAGATTGTCCTTCTAACACTTCCACTTTTTGTAATGGCTTAGAAATTATATAATTCTGTAACTTCAGAACCTTGCAATATCCTGAAGGAAAATAAGGGCTTTGGTTGGACCTCTGAAAGGACTTTAGGCCAGGGACTAATTTTGGAGACATGAGCTTTGCTAGCCTCTTAAGGAATTCTAAAGCAGGTGGTGGTCTTGTGATAGAAGGAGCATTTTTTGGTATCAGGGCATTTCCTGGATCCTGTGCATGTCTGAAGCACAGTCTCAATCAGTAAATTACAGTAATCTTTGTGACATCCTTGTGAGCAAGGTCTGTAGTATTTTTCTCATACTTCACGTGTTGGGTTGAGGTTAAGAAGTACTGGCATGCTGAAGGTCTTCCAGTGAGATTTCTTTTTGTTTTGTAATCCACCTTGAGTTGTAGTTTTGGGGAAAAGGTTGGGTATATATACAGCAATATGTAGGTAGATCAATAGATCATAGCTGGCCTGCAATATTAAATAGGGATGTTCACGTCATAGCTAGCGCCATTAAGCACTACAGTAAGCTTAGTTTACCATAACCGTCACAGCTCTGTTGCTGTCTTAGCAACAGTTAGAGGTAGAAGGTCCTAGCTCTGTGGTGCTGATATTCCTGTTTGTATGAGTGCTAAACTGCACTATGCTCTCCTGTTTATACAGATACACTTATGAGCGTATTGATGGGCGGGTTCGTGGAAATTTACGCCAGGCTGCCATTGATCGCTTCTGCAAACCAGATTCAGACCGCTTTGTCTTCTTGCTCTGTACGCGGGCAGGGGGATTGGGCATCAATCTTACTGCAGCTGATACCTGCATCATATTTGACTCTGACTGGAATCCTCAGAATGATCTTCAGGTACTGTCAACAGCCTTAGAATGAGAATGGTTGGCCCAAGGGGCTGGCTAAAGCTTGAGGCTCGGTGCTTTCTGAGGGAGTACAGATTACGTAAAATATGAATCCAGTTGCTCAGAAGTAGGCATGGGTTGTACAAATTCTGGATTTCCACAGTTGTTTCAATTCTTGTAATTTTTGTACTTTTCCTACAAGTTTACCTTGTCCCATGTCTGCATCAGTTTGCAAATTTTTTTTCGTAAAAAGTGAACATAAACATTTATGTGCATTTTTGGGCACAATTTCTTACTTGTGTGTGCAAATACATGCATTGGGAAAAATTTGTGGAGGAGAAATATGAAATTTGTACATTTTGATATGCTGTTCTCCTAATTCATGCTTTTTTGTGTATAGTTTTCCCCTGTATATACAGTGTTTGGAGACTTACTAGTAGTGTTGCCAGGTTTTCATAACAGAAATAAAGAACAGTCAAAATTCATGACTTTCTGGGTTGACAGTCACGAAGTAGCTATTAACATGTTTGTGTTGCACTTAAATTCCAAATGAAAGTAATGATTTCATTTAACAGCCATATATTTTTCTGTAAAATTAACATATCCTCCACATTCATAAATTACTTGATGTACACTTTTCTTTCTGTATGCCATGCTCACACCCAAAAAGGTTGGTTGTTTTTTTTTTTTTTTTTTTTTGTCCTTTCATTCAGTCTATATGAAAGAAAAGGATTCTAGTCTTCAGATAGAGGGCATCCTTTATAATAAGGGATGCTTGTAAACCCTAAAATGGACATGTTTTCAGGCCCTTAAAGAAGGGACATCCCTTATAACAAGGGACACCTGACAACTTTACTTACTAGCTAATTTTTATTGCTTGGGTATGTATGGTGAATCTGTTGAAGGATGTGGATTTAGGGTAGAAATACTTAACTTCTGGAGGTACCAGGTCCATTTTGACGTTTGGGCCTTTGTTAACTTCATTTCATGTCCTGTGAACTCTGGAAGAAAATACTCAAAAGACTGGCCAATTGCAGCCTGCTGAGCATTGGCCCTTCTAAGTGCAGTTCCCTGTCCTATTCTGGCCAGAAAAGCAGAGACTTGGGAGACAAGGGCAAATGGTGCCCCTAGGGACATGTGAAAGAGGCAAGGTTCATTATTGTAGGAACTCATTTTTTTTCTAGAGGTGAGGAAGAGTGTTTGCAGATCACTCGTGGCTTGTAGTCTGCATTTTGCCCAACCACTTTTGAGGGATTTGATGGTAAATGGGGTGGAGGAAGCTGTCTGTGAAGGTAGTTCAGTCACACTCTCTCTCTCCATCTCTTTTGCCAGCTCTTTTTTGAGTGATATATGTCTCCTACAGGCTCAAGCTCGCTGCCATCGGATAGGACAAAGTAAAGCAGTAAAGGTCTATCGCCTCATCACTAGGAATTCCTATGAACGGGAGATGTTTGACAAGGCCAGCTTGAAGCTAGGCTTAGACAAAGCTGTGCTGCAGGACATTAACCGCAAAGGGAGCACTAACGGGGTAAGAGTCAGGACCTTGTGGAGTCTGGACCTTGGACTGTATGCTAATTTTCATTTATCTTCCTGTCCATAGACTTCCATGGCAACTTCCTCTCAGAAGTTGCCAGAGTTCCTGCCCTTTTTTTTTTTTTTTCTGTTCTGCAGCCAGGCTCAGGGTGTGTCTGTCTATCTGTCTCTGGAAGGTACAGCAGCTTTCCAAGATGGAAGTTGAAGACTTGTTGCGCAAAGGAGCTTATGGAGCTCTGATGGATGAGGAAGATGAAGGATCCAAGTTCTGTGAAGAGGATATTGACCAAATCCTGCAGCGCAGAACCCAGACCATTACTATCCAGACTGAAGGGAAGGGATCTACATTTTCTAAGGTTGGCGTGTTTTCTTTGGTGATGGGAATGAAACCAGTTAAGCCAACAGGGTAGGGGAAGAATCTTTCTTTTTTTCATGGATAACTTAACAGGCAAAAGGAAATATGCCTTTGAGTAGAACAAGATGGCAAAATTCCTCAGGTCTTGTTCTTTATTATTTTCATGTAAGTCTTCTCCATTTTTGACGGATAGTAGTTTTTACCATGGTACCCCAAGTTGTGTGGCCCACAAAGCTATTTTTACAGCCCTGAATCCTCCTTTGCCCTTTTCTGCACTCCCAAAAGAGTGATTTACCTCTTTTGGAAGGCTGCAAGAAAGGCAGTTCATCTTTCAAATAGGGTGTAGTACCCCCTCTACCATGCACTGTTTCTCAAAACCAAATATAGATTTCTGGTCACTTCAATTTTGTTGCTGTTATTATTTTATTCATTTTTATCCTGCCTTTCTCCCAATTATGGGACTCAAGGCAGCTAACAACATTAAGATAGTATATCTTATCTCATCTTATCTTAAGATAGTATCAATACAAAGGATTCTCAGAAGTATAAGATTTTTTAAAAATGAATAACTTATGACATTAAAACATTACACATGAAAAATACTAAACAGATCTCTGGCCACTTAAAAGAGCTCTGCTTGAATGGTTCTGTGCAGATGTAATAGTGTTAGCTAGAAAAGCTTTTTTTGCTATCTTTTTTGCCCCACCATAGGTGTTTAGATAGATTTCAGCCTGTTCTCTGTTGGACTCATTCTGTATTTTCTACCACTGTTGCTTTTGCCTCCGTATCACTCTTTTCATTGATACCAGCTCCTTAGAAGATCAGGGGTCTGGGTTAGCTCCACTCCCTGAGAAGGGACACTTTGGAACACTCTTGTGCACTGTCCTGATCATTTTCCCATAACAGAGATCAACCTAGGCTTTAACAGGATCACATGCCAAGGCAGTAGGAAACTCTTCCAGAGCCATCAGGAATCTATGCAAATCCATAATCCTCCTGGTGTGAGCCATCTTAATGGATCTCCTACCCCTGCAGAGGCTCTGAGTCCCAGCAAGTCTAAACCTAACCAGGAAGTGATGGGTCCATGACAACAGAAAGTAGAAACCTCCTCCACTTCCAGATCCATGTCATCCCTCCTGCGCAATAACCAAGGGCCCAGCAGCACAAGTGGGGCCAGATACCACTTGGAATAGAGCCAGGGGAGATAGGAAGTCCTGAGCCACTCCTGACAGCATGGATGTTCAAGTCTACCAGCATCACAAGCCGTAGAGTCTCCTGAGACCATCCCAGCTAGTTCAGGAAGGAAGACTGTTCAGCAACAGGATAGGCAGTACATCAGCAGCAACCCACCTTTAAATAAACACATTCAAATCCTCATTGAGAGATAGAGTGCTTGGTCAGGGGAATATTATCCCCAGAGACCAGTGCAATGCCACCTTCCTGACCCCCGGATTTCACTTGCTGCTGCACAGAGAATTCAAGTGGACAAAGCTGAGACAGATTAACATCCCTCTCAGCCTCATCTAACTAAGTCTCTGTAATATATGCCAGGTCGGCATGCTTATCTGGGATCAGGTCCTGAATAGCAGCTGTTTTACCATTCACCCACCTGGCATTAAGCAAGTTGGTTTTGCCTTTTTATTTTTTATTTTTTTGGTTGCCTGTACAGCTCTTAGAGAGTTCCTAGGCTTAAAATTGGCCTCAGTTTTCCACCCGTGGATATCATCCTAAATTAAATTAAAAGGTAGTGGCATAAATTCAAGCCGGCAGTATTCAGCATCTTTGTTTTTTAATTCAACCACCAAATTCTTTGACTGTACTTGTGGTATAGTGGTTTGAGTATTGGACTATTATTCTGGAGGCCAAGGTTCAAATCCCCACTTGGCCATGAAAACCCACTGGGCAAGTCTCACTCTCTCAGCCTGAAGGCAAAGACAAACCCTCTCTGAACAAATCTTGCTAAAAAAACAACAACCCTGTGATAGGTTCACCTTAGGGTCACTGCAAGTTGGAAGTGACTTGAAGGCACGTGGCAGCAAACTGCAGTTTTAATGAATATCAAATAGAATGCACTGTTGTGGTTTTGCATAAGAATTGCATGGTTACTTTGTTCTTCTCCTGTGTGAGATATGGTCTGTTAACTTTCATTGTACTTCCAGGCCAGTTTTGTTGCTTCTGGAAACAGGACTGACATTTCCTTAGATGATCCCAACTTCTGGCAGAAATGGGCAAAAATAGCAGAGTTGGATACAGACACAAAGAATGAAAAGGTAATTATAATGTTACTGTTTTGGAAATAAAAATGCAGTGCACTGAGTTACATACATACTCACAAAACTGTGTGGACCTAGATCTGTTCACTTCTGCATTAGGATTAAGGATTGCAACAGTGGCCTTGAGCCACTGTTGATATATATCAGAGTAGAAGAGCTAGTGTGAGAATCTGTTCTGCATGAATTCTTGGTCTTGTCATTCTTCTCCTGAAGCTTCTTAGAAACTAAATTCTGTCACTGTATAGTTTCATGATCAAGTTCTTGATCTGAGTTTGACCGTTTGGAAACAGTATTGTTGATTGAATCAAATACAACTCTTAGAGTATAACACAACCTTGGGAAAGCATTATTTGTTATACTTTTTTCCTGATCTTAGACAGGAAATTTCCCATTTAACAAACTGATGAAGTCAGCAGGGCTTAGCTTCAGTATTGCAACAACGTCAGGCACTTCCAACCTTCACTGGGCCTAGCTTCACAGAACCTACACAACCTAACCTGTGTTCATAGTTTTATATATTTGATTTTCCTGTGTATTTTTAAGCTAAGAAATCTATTTTATATGTGTGAATTTGCAGATGTCTATAACTCTCCTGGCTTCTCATGTATCAGTGAAAATTTTAGCCATGTACATCAATTTAGCTGGGATGGTTGTATGTATATCTCTGACATACTTACTCAGGATTGAGTCCCACTGATTCTACATCCAAGCCAGCCTGTTTAGGATTGTAACCTAAAACAATGACCTGCAGTACAGTATGAAAAATGTTTCCCTAAGACACGTACGACCATGTGTGTACTCTTAACTTGCATAAAACTTTCCTGTACAATAAAGAGCATGATCATTTAAAATTCAGGAAGAGAAAAGAGAGTTTTAAAATCAAGTAAATGAAACTGCTTCAAGATACATAGCAAAACAAAACACAGTGATTGAAGTTCGTATTAACATTCTGAATGAGTTGGTACAGTTTTAACGGCTGATCATTCAGTACTTTTTTCAGTTTAAACCAGTCTCTAAATTAAGTATCAGATGCAATTTACCTTTAGCTCCTACACTTAGCAATTTAGATATTCTGTGCTGTCAAATCAAATCAACTGACATTGTGTGTATGTAAAATTCAAGTATATAATTAACTCTTTTTCCTTTAAAAACTGTTCTACTGTCTTTTTTTTTCTTTTTCATTTACTGATTTCATCAACATTTCTGTCTTTAAAGTAAAAAACAGGCACAGGCTAATGCAAACAGCAGGCTCCAGAGGGAAACCTCATTATTTCTCTTACATTTTGTTACATTTACCTCTTGGGTTGGAAATAGCAGGTTTTACTGAAAATTCAGAAACAGCTCTGAGGAATTAACTATTAATAAATTAATCCAAGTATTTTTAACATTCTGGCAGTGAACATTCATACTTTTGTGTCTTGAAGCTCAAGGCAACAGCCACAGTTTTTCCGTAGGAGCAGGGAATGAAAGGAAGTAGTCCCTTTGTACTGAGCCAGAGCAAAATACAGGCAATGATTCAGCCTCTGGATTTTGGCAGCCCTGTGCTGCATTGTTCTGCTCTAATGCTGGCATGAGTTATATCAACTAAATTTATTCCCACCCTCACAATCTGTGCTGTGCCAGAGGCAAGACTGTTGAGTCTTCAACAAAATGCCTTCTTTCCCTTTTTCCTTCCCCTCGTGTTGACTTAAAAGGCAGTTGCTGCCACTGTAAGCAAAGAGTCTCCCTTCCCCCACTTCAGATCTAAATATGTGCGATTCTCTTTGCCATTGGCAGTGTCTCTCTGAGGCGTCAGGCAATTTCAGCATATGCAGAGTCTCTCTAGATAGGAGCATTGAAAACTAAGAATGCGGATGCCTCATATTTTGTGGGGAGGGAGGACACCTAAATAGTTCATATCACCTAGAAGAAAAAGGAAACATATGTGGCCTCTTCCTCTCTTCTTCCAGTGTGCATCACTCTGCCTGCTTGTTCAGTCAGACAGCTGGTTTGCTGTGCACTGGCAAAAGCAGACATCTGTGACATCTGCCTTGGCATATACCCTAGGGGTCATGCCTTCTAAAACTCCAGCTCATTCAGCAACAGCTGCCATAACAGCAGCATCAAGCTTAACATGGCAGAATGGGGCTTAGAGGGCAGCACAAGGAAGATTGCTAAGCAACAAATCACAAGGAGTTTTTATTATTGTTTTCCTGCCATTCATGTATATAGAGTGAGGTGAATCCTCAGTGTGGTGTAGTGGCTTGAGCATAGACTAGGTCTTTGGAGGCCAAGGTTCAGATCCTTGCTCAGACATGGAACCCCACTGAGTGACCTTGAGAAAGTCGTAGTCTCTCAGCCTCAGAGGAAGGCAATGGCAAACCTCCCCTCTGCCCAAATCTTCCTAAGAAAACCCCTTGATAGGTTCACTTTAGGGTCTCAGTATGAGTCAGATGCAGCTTGAAGGCACACAGTGCTGGGAGAACAGCATGTTATAAACAAACAAACTTACTAGGAAGAGATTCTCTCTTTTGTCCAAAAGTCAGGAATCACTGTGACGAACATGTTAGTACGTGTTGGGGCGCAGTCTTTATATTTGAGTGTGGTGACAACTAATAGACATTCCAGCAGCTAAATGAGTGTTTTTATTTTGTTTTTAAAGAAAGTGTATGTTGGTGTTCACTTCTGAAAAATCTGTATATTTATGATTTTAAGATTTCATTTTCAGTCTCTGAAATCTCAGAATCCAGCTTTTAGCCTCTTCTCATTGTGATGACTTGTATGTGCATGAAAACTGCAGATTGTACGGACATAGTGACTAATGTCCGTACAGTCAGTTTTGATTTTACTCTCAGTTTCCCTTAGCTTTGAAACAGATGCTCCAAAGTCAGTTAAAGCTTGAATGCCAATAACCAATTTAAGCTAAATACTATTTAAAAACCAGAACTAGGAACAAGTGCATAGCATGTTCATAAAACACAACTCAGAAGTCACCTTTCATATAACATGAAATTATAAAATTAATACATATTTTGGGATCAAATAAACACTCCAAAGGTATTTCATATCCACCAAGTAGAACAAACACTAATTCTCAGAGTTAATAATGTATCATATGAGTGCTAAGTAATTTTGATGTCTGATGATCATCACAAATTTGATTGTTATATCAGTTGAACTTCCATAAAAGATATAATGTAATGAGTTCTCCATCTTTGGTCCTCCAGATGTTTTGGAGCTGAACTCCCAGAATTCCTGACTTTTGGCCATGCTGGCTAGGCTTCTGAGAATTGAAGTCCAAAACATCCGGAGGACCAGCAGTTGGAATCCACTCTCATAATGGAGTCCTGATATCCCAAATCATGAAATTAATCCAGCACCTAAGTATGAAAAAAGAGAGAGCTAGCTATTCTAAGTAGTTCATGGTATAAGAATAAATAGTAATCTCTGCTTTGGTTTTGTTTTTTGTTAAACCTACAGGAGAGCCTAGTGATTGACAGACCCCGTGTTCGAAAACAGACTAAACACTACAATTCCTTTGAGGAGGATGAACTTATGGAGTTCTCTGAGCTAGACAGTGATTCTGATGAGCGACCCACACGCTCACGGCGTCTCAATGAAAAGACACGTCGCTACTTACGGGCAGAATGCTTCCGTGTGGAGAAGAACCTGCTAATATTTGGGTGTGTCTTTTTGTTGAGCCTTCCTTTAGTGCTCAGACTAGTAGTATGCTGGGATGATGAGTTTCTTTCAGTTCTATCACTTGCTGCAAGTTGGGATCTTTTTTGCCTAACAAACTTTGGAGTGTTAAACATGAGATTAACTGTCTAGCTTTCCCCAGATTAAGTGGCCTTTTCTATGATAGGTAGAGGGGAATTTATGAGAAGAATCATTACTTCTATGGCAGAAGGACCCCTTTCACTCAGTAGCTGCATGTTTTCACCTGCCCGTTTTCATGCAGTTAGCTTTTTTGTGGGTGCCATCCCTTGATGCTTGTCAATTTCCATTGAAACACTGCTGGTAAAAGTGTAGTGTATGAAGATGGAGGAGAAATTTCAAGAGTCTTTATTTTAGCATATGATATGTATGTTTGCTTTTCAAGCTGGGGGCGCTGGAAGGACATCTTGACCCATGGCCGATTTAAATGGCATCTCAATGAAAAAGATATGGAAATGATCTGTCGAGCACTCTTGGTCTACTGTGTTAGACATTATAAGGGGGATGAGAAGATTAAGAGTTTTATCTGGGATTTAATCACTCCAACAAAGGATGGACAGAACCAGGCCCTGCAGAACCATTCAGGTACAACAGACTCATTTTGCTTTGCTTTTCATTGGATTCTGTATGCTGCTGCTTTACCTCACATGCCAGTAAAGCAATAATTGAATCAGATGTTGGGCAGACAATTCTATGGTGAAACAAATACGGCAGTTGAGAAGTGATGATAAAATCTCACCTGTGAATATATAGTTCCTCCAAAATAGGAAACTTGGAGAAGGTCTCTGATCAGTTCAATAATAATCCTTCCTTCTGAACTGGTAGAGATGGACTTGACAAAGCAATGTTGGCTTCCTCCATGTACAGGGATTTCATCATTAAGGCTGAGTCTGCGTTGTCTGAAGTTGCTTAGGATTTCGTGTCTTTCTGACAAATTGGTCTTATTTTAGATAATGCCTTGCCCTACGTATTCTGCATGATACCTTATGAATTGGCATTTGTTTGGATAGGAACACAGTGGGTGGGGATTGAGGATTGCAGTAATTCAATTTTCATAGACCTGGTAGGGTTTAGATTTTACTGACACTCTTAAGCTTTGTAAGACTGGAGTGGAGGAAGCAAGGCTGTTGAGATGATATACCTTTGGAGGCTAATGGATCTCAATAGATTTCCAGATGTTCTAGGGAAAATTCTTGCCATCAGGACTGATGATTCTTTCTGACCTCTGGAAGCAGAAGATATCTGAGTGGTTGATACGTTTGCTCCCAATCACTTGTTCTTCATAGATAGAACTTAGCTGATTGATGATTGAGAAGAGTAAGGGCAGTGAAATGTTTGAGAAGATGGGTAGAACAACAGCAGAGAAAATGTGAGCTAAATCTAACCGAATGTAGGTTAGACCTCATTATAAGATGAGGATGGGATCCTCCAGCCTGTGGACTCATGGATGGTCAGAATTTGGGCTGCTAGAGGTTCCCTGTTGATTTTTCCTTTTCCAGAGCACCATCCCTTCATGAGTCTTTGCTATTAGGCCCAAACTGTGAGTGCAGATAACAGCAAGAAGTGTCTCCCTTGTTCTCAGCTAATGCTTTAGACACACTGTAAGAGAGCACATAGTTCCTTCTGTATCTTTCCTACATGGAAAGGGAGCAGGGGGCACTTCTCAGCAGGAGAAGCTGACAGCCTCCCAGATGGAACTCCTAGGAGTACAAACTGAGAGTGGATTACCTTTCATTTCTTTCTGTACGTGGGGAAAGGGGTAGTAGTGGTGATCCGACTCATCTATCATTCACAGCAGTGCCAAGTGAGAGTGAGTTGTTCTGGCAGAGACAAGAGCAAGAGGAGTGACCAGCAGCCCAAACCTAAGCACTAGCTATAAGAATGCTCTTTGCAGCTGGTACCTGAGTCACGGGATTCAGTGGCTTCCCAAGACTTTATCTTCTCCGGTGGAGGGAAACTGAGCATGCGCATTCCCTCACCCGGCACTGGCCGCAGGAATGCTCCTGTGGTCATTATTTGCAAGTGTGAGGCTTTGCAGAATGTATGGTTTCTGCACTTGGGGAAAACCCGCTCGCAGCAGGGGCAGTCCTATCTGATGGCATAGCCATCCTTGTGTTAGCAAAGTATCTGCCAATGACATTGGCAGCAATATGGTATGAGGAGTTTGAAAAATAATTTGCCAATAAAATGAACTGCTTACATTCTAACTTGTCAGAGAGTAAGTTCTGTGGCTGTGATCCAGATGTCGACTTCTATTTTGAGTAATATATTTAAGTTTATATAGTCTGAAGATGTAATCAGGACAGAAGGCAAACTTGCTCCCAGAATTCATGCCCATTTTTCCTCATTAACACAGCCAAAGGCAGGGGGGCTGGCCACATGGGTAGTGAAGATAGGTAATGTTTTTTCATGTTGAGGGCTCTGTTCAGGTTCAACTAGATGATATGTTTGTAAGGCTGCTAATTAAACACACTTTTTTTCAACTCCTTTTTGAACCTATGGGCTCTTTTGAATAAGATGTTAGAGCAAGTGGTAGCAGTTCAACTCCAAGCTGGTTGGAAGACTGGTTGGAAAAGACCCTTTCCAGTCTGGGTTTAGTCCCAGTTTTGAAACTGGAATAGCCGTGGCTGCCATGGTGGATGATCTGTGTTAAGAACTAGACATGGGAAGTAGAGTATGTTTCTCTTGCTTCTGCTGATCTCTCAACAGCTTTCAGTACTATGAATTAGAGTATCCTTTGGAATGTTTAATTGGTATCATCTATTGAGAGCACAAGTATACAACCTTGTGTGAATTGGAAAGTGTAGGCATATATCAGATGTGCATTGGCAGGAAGGGGAACTACTGCAAAGGAACATATTTGTATATACAGTATAGCATAAGGGATTGATTTTGTATTTTGTAGAGTTTTCAGAGAATAACAAAGTTTTGTCAGAATTCAGTATGTATGTGTGGACAGACAGAACAATGAATGTTTCAGATTGTTCCATACATCCTTCAGTTTTTTCAAGATATCTAAGAATATATCTCTTGGAATTCAGGAGGAGGAGGAATCGACCAGGCTGTGTTGGACAGGATCACATCTCTGGAAGCAGGATGTGAGGTGCTGCATAATATGGAGGGCCTTCCATCCAAGAGTCTGCCTTGGTACCTGTCTTCTTGCCATCAAAACTGCTTAATATGGGCTGTTATTAACAGTCAATCATTTCACAATCCTTGTAGGGTTGCGAGGTGAGACAAGGGTCAGGGCTTCTCTCACTTTAATAGTTATGTGGAAGAGGGAATTTCAGCAGGTATTGTTGGGATGGCAAGCAATAGTTGCTGAAATTCCTTCTTCTACACAACCATTAAAGAAAACCTTATCCCTTATTTCATTTAGCACCCTCTTTTCTTATGATCTACTAAGGTATGTGTTAGACGATGAGAAGAATTTGTCCTCATCATATCTTGCCAGTTCCTAGAACTTCTTAATTGCTTTTTCTGTTTGGGTTTACAAGTGTGCAGAACCATCCTGAGGCTGCAGTGACACTCATTTGCTCCTCCTCCTTGCCTTTTGCAGGCTTGTCAGCGCCGGTGCCAAGAGGGAGGAAGGGAAAGAAAACAAAGAACCAGATGCTTCTGCCTGAGATCAAGAATGCTGACTGGCTCACCACCTGCAATCCTGAAATTGTCCTACATGACGACAGCTACAAAAAGCACCTGAAACAGCATTGCAACAAGTGAGCAAATGAGGACCTGACCAAGTAATATTCATTGACTGTGAACAGCTGTGCAGATACGCTATAGAGATGTCTCAAATCGTTCCCTTGGCATCCACTGCTGTTTTCATTCACTGGAACCAGTAGACAGAGCTTCCCTCTGCCCCTAGCATCTGAGCCAGTGTTGAAGCTTGGGAAACTGAAGTTGGAGTTCAGAAAATCTTCATGGATAGGAAGGGGACATTTTTTTTCCTGCCATGCAGGCACAGAAATTGAGCAGAGCAAAGTCTGGAATGTGGAGGACAAGAACTTATTTCCCCCTCCCCACTTTTTTGTATTGTGTGGGAAACAGAAAAGAAGCTGCAACTTGAATAATTCCTGTAGGAGATTCTATTCCCAAACATGTTTCCCAAAGCCTGGAGCACTTAAAGTACCATTTCCCCAATTTACAAATTGTACTTCCTTCTTTGTTCATCCAGATGTCATTGAATAAAGGCCTTGGATAGTCAGTATGGAGATAGCAGAGAAGTGTGCTCTTTTGTTAGCTGTCTGCTTTTTGCAGTCCTTGTGTTTTTTCAGGATTTCTGGATTATATTATGTTTGTTTTAGTTGTTGACAATATATCATCTCATCCATGAGTTCCATATATTGTCTGAATTTTCTTTATCTCTTTGTATACATATGTTGGGTAATAACTCCAATTAGGTTATCTTCTGTTGTGCATTAGATTTACATGCCCTTCTATTATTCTTCTCTTTAAGGAATATTATTTATCTTTAGAAGTCAGATTTGGCCCATGTAGTGTCAGCTTTCAAAGGGCATATAATAGCATTTCCCACTGCCAGCGGATGGACTGGCATATCCTATGGACCTGCTTAATTGTCTCAGTGGATCTGAATGGAATGTTGGAAGCTCATATTTGGTTTCTGAATCATCTACTACTTTTCCTTTGTCAGGGTGCTGTTGCGGGTACGGATGCTATACTACTTGAAGGCTGAAGTACTGGGGGAGGCAGCTGACAAAGCCTTTGAAGGAACTCCAGCCAAGTAAGTTACATTAGTATCCTGATAATTTGCTTGATAAATCCTCTTTGCTATGTTTTTTTCCCACTCAGGTGAAGATTGGAATATATACCCACACAACACATACAAAATTAAATTTCAAAGAGATCAGTGTAGTCTTTGCAACCTGTTCTTGGTTTTGAAAATACATTCAGATGAACATAAAAAAGATTAATTAAAAAGAATATTGGTTGATAGCAAGATGCTTAAAAGCAGTCTAGATCTGGAGACGACAATGAATGTAGGTAAACCACAGAATTTCAAGACTCAGTTTTTATGATTCATGCAGACCTATTTTATAGGATTGTTAAGAATTATGGTATTGTAAAAAAATCAGAAAACATGCATATGAAACACCATGGTTAATTTTGATTCTTGGCAGAAAACGATTGAGTTTGAAACTCTCCAAAATCCAATTACAGATGTATTGAAAAATGTTGGAAAATTATAAACATTTTTAGTTAAACTAAATAAAATGAATGCATTCAAACAGACACAAAAATCAGCAATACTACTACTACTTTTCGGAGACAAAACTATTATGAATATCAGTTAACGTAATCATACAAGTCTCAATATATATAGCAGGTACCACGATCAGTAGAAAGATATTTAAACATAGGAATGATAAAATGAATGAGCATACCGGTTAAAAGCAAACTAATTTAAAAGCCTTTTACAGGGACCATGTTCTTCAGTTTGAAACTGTGCACTTGCTTAGTGTACTAGCAAAGACTTTCTTGTGTTCCATCTGTTTTGAAGGTCCACCTACCAAAAAAAGGGAGAGCATTTCCTTACTAGGTATGCCTAGGCCAGAGCTTTCCAAACTTTTCATGTTGGTGACACGCTTTTTCAACATGAATCATTTCATGACATAGTAATTCAGCTTTACAAGCAAACCGGAGGTACCCAGAGGCATATCTAGGGTGGGGAAAGGCAGCCCCCCTGATCCTGGCCTGCTGCTGTCGCCCTTGCCAGGAAAGGCCCCAGTGAGACTGATGGCAGGAGGAAAGGCAGCCCCCTCCCAGCTGGTTTTTGCCCACTGCCATCACTCTTGCTGGGGAAAGGCCTCAGCTAGAGCAATGGCAGCAGGCCAGGCTTGGGTGGGGGTGGGTCTTTCTCAGCTGGGGAGGTGACACATCAACACACTACAGGCGGCACACTAATGTGTCATGACACACTGTTTGGAAAGCCCTGGCCTAGGCTCTGAAACATTTTCCCAGGAGAGAGCTGACCCATCCCTTCTCTGATGGTCTTCTTTTTAGACAGTCTTTTTGCATGCCACAAATCTGGCCTGGTTTTTAATTTGATTCTTAGTCATGTTAGGATTTCTTTGTGTTGCTTTTATTATTTAAGCTTCTTGTGAATATATTTTTATCTTACTGTTCTCATGCCATTTCAAATTGGCAGTCTATTAGCGAAAAATTTTATTGGATTTGCTTATCTACTTTGAATCACTTTACACTGTTATTAGGAAAGGCAGGATTTTAAAATGAAGTGTTTAAATCATGGATCTAGTTCTGAAATTCTTAGCTTTGTCTTTGTAGCATTGATATCATAAATCTATAAGCAGCTTAGAAGTACCAGTCACAATCAAAACCAAAAACTTGGGAACAGTCAAGGAGATTTTTAATCATTTAATAGTCTGACAAGTTAAAGAAAGATTAGCTAAAAGCTAGGATCAAGATATAAAGATTTGAGGTTGCACAGAGGCCTAAAGATTTTCTCTGAAAATGACCATGGTGGCAGTCTTAATTAACAGAAGAGAACCTTTCACTCCAGAAACTACTGTGTTGTGCTAATACTTAGTTTTGATTCCTAAGATTTAGAATTTCCAGACTAAAGAGACATTTGTTAGGTGTATTGAACATGTGAACATTATTCTTTGAACAGTTTTTGACCTTGACATCACATTTATCTTTGCAGACTCATTGATTCTCACAAGTTCAGATCTCCCCAAAAATTACATGTATAGGAGCTTGCTGAAAGATTCACAGGACTTGTGAAAGACAGAATATGTGAATACTGTTTTCAAGAATTATCTTGTGTTCGTCATTGGAGCAAATTAATATCCTGTGTGCAAGGGTGACAGTAAAATGTCAGAGAAGTGAAACTCAGCAAAGCAGCGCAGTAGATTTACTGTTCAGATTGGAGAGATGCGTGGTTTATAGGATGAGCTGAAAACTGCGGTGCTAGGATACAGGAGAGGTTATAAACAGCAGAGGAGCTGGAAACTACAAGATTCAATCATAGCTGTCTCTGCAAATTTCTGCATTTATAAAGACTGGGAAAAATAAACACACATGTCCCTTAGTCCAGCAGCTAATTCCTTTGCTTTTTATGAAATTGTTACTGCATAGATCTTCATACATAACTTGGTATGCTCAGACCAATTCTCCCAACTGCTTTAGTGGCTCTGTCCTGAAGAAATGGGAAGAAGCCTACACTACAGTCTGGATAGTTTATTTCTGAGACTTAGAAAGCTATAGGTATAGCTAGCAGCTTGGCCTTTGAACCCATGCTGGGTTGCTTACTCACAAATGTATTCTGCAAGTTATTACCTCTTTCACCGTTGTATTGAGTAGAAGTGTCTTGTAAGTGGCCTCCCTTTAGTTTGTAAAGATGTCAAATTGGAACTGCATTGCATGTCTGTACTTGCTATGAAAATATCCAGTGGTTGTAGCCGTAGAGCCTAATCAGCAAAATTAAAGCTCTGTAGATTCTGTCTTCCTCTGTAGAATTACTGAATGCTCTGCATGTGGGGTTGCCTTTAAAGACATCCTGGGAATTTTCTTTGGTTCAAAATATGGCTGTCAAGACATTAATAGCAGCAGTATATTCAGCATGATTTACAATAATCCTGCTCAAGATATACTAGTTACAAATTCATTTCTGGGATCATTGTAAAGTCCTAACATTAAGCTAAAGAGTTAGTCGTATAGGGCAAGATTCTTGGAAGTACCATCTCTTCTCTGGCTGGAAGATAAGGTATAGTGGCTCACCACTAATGCAGTTTAGATTGGTTGGATTTCCAGGACAGAATGTTTTCAGTAATTGGCTCCACAGTTGTGGAATTTCCTTTCACTGTAGTTCCATTTTCCTTTCTCTGCCAATACAGTGTTACAGTATGTGTGTAGGACACTACTGGAATATAGCCTCTGCTTGTCCTTTACAGAGATCTGGATGTCCTATTGCCAGACATTGACTATGTGGAGATCCCTGTTGATTGGTGGAATGCTGATGCAGACAAATCCCTCCTCATTGGAGTTTTCAAACATGGTACCCACTTTCGTACATTACTACTGTATAAGATTCTCCCTAGGAATGGGGAACTGGAAAGAAATCATGTGCTATGCTGTTTTTTTTCTCCCCAGAGTGTACAGTAATTCCCTCCTTATCTGCAGTATCGCTTTCCACATTTTTAGTTACCCACGGTCCCAAAATATTAAATGGATAAGATCGCTATCCGCGCAGTGGCACCCAAGCAGCTTGCTCACACCACATGAAACAGCTCTAGTACCACTGGAAATACCCTTTAGCTTCACAGGGACCATAGAGAGGCTTCATTCTGTCCAGTAATATGAAGCCACCTCTGGTGACACCAAAGCTGTTCCTAGCTTTGCAGGAACAATAGAGAGGCTTCATACTACCGATAGCATGAAGCCTCTCTATGACCCCTGCAGAGCTAGAGGGTTCAGTAATATCTGTGGTTTCAGATATCCATGGAGTGTGGTGTGTGTGTATGTGTGTCTGCGTCTATTACTGTAACTTCTTTTCATAGATTTATGTTTGTCAGTTGTTCTGTATAGACAAGGGCAGAGAGATTCAGGATGCTGATCATGCCCATTGTTTGTATGAAACCCTTGAGAAGTTTGTCAGGCTCTAATCCAGCTTTTGGTACAAAAAGCTTTATCACTCTTATAGTTCAAATTTATAAATAAATTTATAAATAAAATTTATACTTTATATTAAATTAAGGTATGTACAGTTGGCCCTCAACATTTATTGGTTTAACTTTCGTGGATTTGATTATTTGCAGCTTTTCCCAATCCCTCTCCCTGACCTCAAACACTTCTTTTCTGGGGGAACCTTCCCTCTCAGCTCCTCTGATCAGGCCATGCAGACCTTTAAAAACCACCCCGGTCCTTAGAATCATAGAGTTGGAAGAGACCCCAGGGGCCATCCAGTCCAACCCCCTGCTATGCAGGAACATCCATCAAAGCATCCCCAACAGATGGCCATCCAGCCTCTGCTTAAAAAGCTCCAAAGAAGGAGACTCCACCACACTCCGAGGCAGCACATTCCACTGCCGGACAGCTCTGACCATCAGGAAGTTCTTCCTGAGGTTCAAGTGGAATCTCTTTTCCTGCGTGTTGCTCCTTGTCCTAGTTTCTGGAGCGACAAGCCCACTCCCTCCTCAACATGACATCCTTTCAAATATTTAAACATGGCTATCATGTCCCCTCTTAACCTTCTCTTCTGCAGACTAAACATACCCAGCTCCCTAAGGCGTTCCTCATAGGGCATGGCTTCCAGACCCTTCATCATTTTGGTCGCCCTCCTCTGGACACATTCCAGCTTGTCGTCCTTCTCCTCCTCCATCACCAACTTCTACCTGGCCAGATAAGGATGGATTGCAAGCCTGATTTCTCAGCACCACAAACTCTCTCCCAGTGCCTGCCACACATCCAAGGAAGGAGATGGGCAAGAGAGAGGAAGTATAGGGCTGCCATGCTGATCCACCTCCTTTCTTTTTCCTTTCCTTGACCTGGTTTGGACCCTGGATGCCCATTCTCTCCACCATGCCTCTGCCCCCTTCCCACAGATACACACACAGACACACAGACACACAGACATTTTGGTATTTGCAGCTTTTCCGCTTTCGCAGGGTTCCTATTCCCCTAACTCTAGTGAATGTGGAGGGCTATGTGTTCTAATATGTAGATTTAGAAAGAAATAATTATGAATGATAATTAAAGTTACTCTGTGTGTATGTGTGTGTGTAAGTAAAAAATCAATTTTTTATATTTTCCTTAACACAAATTTGTCATGGGAAAAGGCAAATGTAAAGTGAGCAGAGGACTTCTTTTATCTTTCACCATTTCTTACTGTTTATATGGACATTCAGGAGTGATAGAAGAGACCATGGCTTTGAAAGCTTGAAAGAGTATTACTAATTACTGTGATTTTTGTCAGGTTACGAACGGTACAATGCTATGCGAGCTGACCCAGCCCTTTGCTTCCTTGAGAAGGTAGGCATGCCAGATGAGAAGCTGCTGTCTGCAGAGCAAAGTGTCATTGATGGAGTGCAGGATGCTCCAGAAAGGTAAGCCCATACTGGGCAGTGACATGAGCAGTCTGATATAGAAGCAGAATTGCTTGTGAGGCAAATACAATCCATGCTTCAACAAAGGATTACTGGCTGCCTAAATATTCAAGCTACTATAGAGGCAATGCCCAAAGGACATCTGTGGTTGGAAAGGCATTAGCTTTGATGATGCATTTCACTGGCAGATGAGGATGGTTGACTTATATAAGAGCATATACTTAAACAGTTCTTTCTGTAGACTAGTGTAGACCATGCATAAGCATGCTCCCATTCAACTACAAGAAGTCATATGCATAGTGTTTGAATAGTGGGTTTTACTTTTGCATTAAGTCTATAGAAGGTGGAGATGGAATTAACTTTGTATTGTGTCTGTTGTAAGGCAGATGTTTGATTACAGCCCAGGTCGTGTAGGCTGTACTGCTTTTTATTACATAAATGTATAGAGAGCACTGCTGGAATTACCTTGTGTTATGAGGCTTCCACAGATTGAGCCCTTGTTGGACTGTTTTCTTTAGAGGGAACATGGATAAAGAAGAGAATAATGCAGACAAGCTGGATGGTGTGCAGAAACAGGAGGTAAGTTTGATTTGCAAAAGGCAGCATTTTCCAAATGGTAAGCAGTAGGGCTACAGGAAAAAACCCCCCACAGTGTTATGCTTGCCAGTTCCATCCCAAAAAACTGATTTCAGGTTGTATTAGCTGTAAAAAGTGCTGTTCAGCAGGCCTTGTAGAAACTACAGTCAGTCCTCCACTTTGACAGGGGCTAGGGGAGCAAGACTCCTGGGGAAGTGAAAAACCTCAAATAAAAATAAAAATCATGAATCCTCCAGTGTGAATCTGTGGTCTGCTTCTGCTGGAAATTGACCACAGAGTCACACTGGAGGACCTAGAGATTCTGGAAGAACATATTTTTCTATGGCAGGGACAAACATAGTAAAAAATAAGTAAGTAAGTAAGTAAGTAAATAAATAAATAACCCTTGAATAATCAAATCCAAAAATGCTGAACCCACAAAAGTGGAGGGTCAGCTGTAGTGGTAATTCATGCAGAAATGAAAGTAGATTCATTTTCTTACTGATTGTTTTAGATATCTATAGAAGCAGGCCAATATGTCAGGCTGTACTTGACTATATTGTGTTTTTTTGAGGAAAGTCAGTGTTTATAAAGTAAATTCTATTGATAAATGCATTTCCCTCCATAGGAAACTTCAGATTCTTGTGGGGAAGCCACTGAGAAGAAGGATGACGGTGTGGCAGGTGAGGCTGGATGTTTTAGGAAATATGGTAGTGTGAAGTTACGGGCTAGAATAACAGCTCATGCTGACTTCTGGAGAAAATAAAAGATCTGTGTTTCTAGAATCTTATCTACAAAAGATAATTCAAGAAATGACACTTTTGAAAAAGTCTTAACTATCAGTGCTTAGCATTTCAGGTGTTCTGCAGCTTAAAAAAATGGATTTAGACCAGCACCTCTTGAGTGAGAGCTACTGTCCCTATGCATTATAAATATTTCATCCTATTTTTCTCCACATACCTAAAAAGTGCCTTAACACAATACAAATAATTCATTGTGTATGTTAAAATGTTGAAACATTATTCTGTAATAAATCACACAATAATACCAATCAGGCATTTGAACTTGGTGAAACCCTTCTGAAGTCAGAAGACTTTACACAGTACCTTAAACAAAAAAAATAGTTGTTTGCTGGTTTTGGCTGATCTCCTATAGTAAAAGAGTTCCACAGTACACAGGACATCACAGAAGACGGCCTTGATACACAAATTGGTGGCTCCTGAAGCACTGATTCCTCTATGGGAAGTTGGGGTTGTCAGCAGTTACTACTTCAGACATGGTTAGGACGATTCTTTCTGCTGGATCAGAGGTTAGAATTGACAAGTAGGCTTAAATGAAAACTAAAAATTTGGCAGCCATAGCTCAGGGTTGTATTGTGTGATACAAAAGCCTGGGTAGATCCTTGGAATATTCATTTTAAAATACTAATGAGTTTTTGGTTATTTACAGCCCCTCTCACATAAAAAAAAAGGAAAAAAAATTGAAACAGTGTCACATATTGCTGGTAAATCGTGAATATTATCCTAAATAGCATGCCATAATGTTTTGAGTTATAAAAATGTTACTACTTTGTATTTGGATGGATTTCATAAAAGTAGTGTTCACTTCCCTGAAAGTCTGCCTTTGCATCTGCAACTACATCTGTCATCCTCATGGCAAAAATAAGCCCTTATATTTTTTATATTTCTTTAGGGTGCCTTGTGTCTTTTAATATTTTACTGTGCCTTGTTTACACCCCTGCTAGTGCTTCTGATTCCAGGAAGCTTTGCAGAGTGCTTATGGTCTTTATATGAATTGCTATATGGTTTATAGCATGGTTTAAGATATGCAAGAACCAGTTTAAAAAGGAAAGAAAGAGTTTTAAAGATAAAAACAGGTTTTTGGTGCTGGGTAAAGTCACTAGATCCTGTCTGATGTTGGAAGCTGAGCAGGATGAGCCCTAGTTAGTACTTGGATGGGAGATTGCCAATGAATACCAGGTGCTGTAGACTATATTTCAGAGGGAAGAACTGGCAAAACGACCTCTCTGTATTCCTTGCCCAAGAAAACCGTGTGAGATTCATCGGGTTGCTATAGGTCAGCAGGTGACTTGAAGGCACACAACACAAAGTGGCAGATGTAGCAGTGGGATTTGGAAATTTTTCAAAAAAAGAGGCAAAAAGCCAAAATCTTCCCTTCATGGTTACAATTTTTGTATAACAAATAAATATTAATAGGGGACAAAAAAGTGCTTTTTTATTCTCATTAAGGGAAAATATAGAGTGTTGTAGGTAATTATACTGTTTGTAGTATGTGATTTCCAAGCTTTGAGACTCTGTAGTTAGAAGACAGACACCTAAATTGTACAAGGCTCTGTACTGTTCTTTTAAATTGCAAGCCTCTTTCAGTCCCAAATTTTGGGAAAAAGTGGGATATAAGTACATGTAATAATAATAATAATAATAATAATAAGTAGTAGTAATTAATGTATTTCTGATTATGGTGGAAGACACTGGGAGAGCTTTAGTTTCTGTGGCTGCTTAGAGATTTAGTAGGAAGGAAAGTAAAATTTAAAGAAAAGCAATACAGAGCAAAATAACTGAATGTATGTTGAGGACTCAGAGACCAGATGCCTAGTGCCTATCACAGCCTCAATACTGAAGAGTGCTGGGCATTATATGTCCATGAAGTGTTTAGTGAATCAAGAAGTGTGTGTAAAGGGATTGTGTTGAATACTAATGACTATGCTGATGTTTGAAGCCCAGGATGGCTCAGATCCAGACAAATCCAGCTGGCCTGTATCGTCTGCCCTCACAGCTAGACTGCGACGTCTCGTCACAGTCTATCAGCGCTGCAACCGTAAAGAGTTGCCTTCTAGGCCTGAAATCATGGGGCCTTGTAATCATGGCTATTGGCTACAAGAGGAAATGTTTAGGAGAGCCAACGAAATGGATCCTATAAACAAGGAGATGCAGAAAAGGTAATACAGAACACTGGCTTGTTTGAGCATTGTTGGTGCAATTTTTCATAAAAGACAAAATCCACAAAGAATGTGTACTCAAGCAGGTGGTTTGCAGTCCTCTTGCTATCTTCTTGATTGCAGTTTTGTAGAGGCTATTACTAGAAATCAAAATTCATATTCTGTCTAATTCATATTCTGTTATCAGCACAGACAAATACCAAACATGGTCCTCCAAGGAAGCAAGGAATGCTCTCTCAATAGATATGCTCTCTTTTTACCAGCAGGCAAAGATCTTCTGGTTTGAACATGACTTTGGTTATTAACTGGCTGCTGCAGAAGAATTTTTAATGGGGTGTGCCTTTACTATTATGTTTTTCTTTATTTTGCCTTTACTGTTATGTTTTAAATGCTTTTGAAACTGTTTTAAATTAATGTTTAATTTGTTTTAGTTGTTTCCTATTTTATGATGGTTTAATTGCTTTTTAACTTTTACAAGCAGTTAGTTTTAACTATATGTTTTAACTGTTATAAGCTGTCTTACAAGATATATAAATATAAATATATAAATATAAATAGATTCAAATAAATAACAGCAACAATTTTTGTACTTTATTTTAGCTCTGATTTGTTTTATCTTGTAATGTAATCTGTGCTGAGCCACCTTGGGTCTCACAGTAGGAGACAGGCAGGATATAAAATAAATAAGTAAGTAAATGTTCTTGTCATTTTTGATGTGGTGAGTATGGTTCTGCCCTCTGGCAAGCATGCCAGATGCTGAACCTCCATCCCAGATATGAAACTGAAGAGGTGAGTGGTATCATCCAGTTAGTTGTATGACAGTGCCCACTACCTCCTCAGCTCCAGAGCTGGGAGGAAGGCTGGGGATTGTTTGGCAGCTACATAGTGAAGGCAGGAAGAGACTTGTTGGTATGCAGAACCAAATCAACTGTCCCTCCCTGTCTGCTGGCCTTTCTTGCTTCAGAGCAGGTATGATATGCAGGAGAAGTAGATGGTGCTGCTTAAAATATCCCAAAAGCACATCTGCTGAACTGCCCAGTCTTCCCTGCAGGAAAGATCAGGTGGAATGTTGAGCACTAACACCTGAAGGGAATCTATATGCCTTTGGGCAGCAGCACTGAACAGAACACATGCTCCTACAGTATTTATCTCAGGAAATCTGCCATGCTGGTGGTGCCTTGATAGCTGTGGTGGCTGGTGACTCCCATCATCATCATCATCATCATCATCATCATCACCATTTGTATTATTATTTTTATCAATTTTATTTGGACCCCATCTTTTTCCCAAGATTGGCACTGAAGATAACTTAGACGTTAAACAGAAAGCAACATTAACATCAAATTAAACCTTGAGTCATATTAAAAATATGCATTCTAAAAAGATATTAAAACAATAAATAATGCAGTTTAAAACAATACAACCTTTTGTTAAAAGCCTTTAATTCTAAAAGCCTGTCTGAACAAAAAAGTTTTCACCTGCCGATAGAAGGACAGTGAGGAGGGGGCCATTCTAGCCTCCGTAGGGAGAGAGTTTCAAAAGGTAGAGGCAGCCCCTGAGAAGGCTGTCTCTCATGTTCCCACCAGCTTTACCTGTGAAGGTGGCCAGACTGTGAAACTTTTCTGGGAGGATGAGCAGAGAGGGCTATAAAATCCAGCCACAAAGCCCCAGAGAACAACATTCAAGTTGGATTGTAAACTTCTACTGAAGAATGGGTGGGTCGGAAAATGCCTCTAAAATACTAAACAGCTTTAAGGCATCAAATGTTTAAAGCGTAGAAATTACTAAAGACATCTTAATGTATTAAAAACAGGGAAAAAAATCTTGTATGTAAGAAGCAGCAAGGTATAATTGCTAATAATATGACTGCTCTGTTGTGCTTTGTAAGGGGACTGAATCTTGAGGAATGATTGCTGTTTATAAACTCTGTATGGAGAGGCAGAAGGTGTTTTTCTTGTTATTCATGACGGAGGAGACCAACAGTTGGCTCACTGGTAATGAGCATCTGATACACTGGGATTATTTTGAGTAACTCTACTGTGGAAAGCTCACTTCCTCATAGCTGCTAGCCCTTCGGCTGCTTTCAGTACTCTGACTTTTCACATTGCATTACGAATGGGCCATTATATAGAAAAATAAAATGCATAACTGCAGACATCCAAAATATTAAGAAAATTTTGCAAGCATGTCCATGTATTTCTCATGCATCCTACAGGTGGACCAGGAGAGAACAAGCAGATTTCTATCGCACTGTCTCCTCATTTGGGGTTGTTTATGATCCAGAGAAGAAGGTCTTTGACTGGACTCAGTTCCGATCTATTTCACGCTTGGAGAAGAAAACTGATGAGAGCCTTGAAAAGTATTTCCATAGCTTTGTTGCAATGTGCAAGAACGTCTGTCGCTTGCCTCACTGGAAGGATGATGGTGAGTAGGAACCATTTGAAGTCTGTAAAGTTGTAATACAAACACAAGTAGAATGTGCCAAAAAATGATTTAAGTGCGGAATACTCTCTGTTTAGGATTCAGAACCCTTCCACTCCATTCACCTCACCCCATGCTGATTCCTCCATTCCAGTAAGCATTCAGCGGCCACTTGGTATGCTCAGATCTTACTGGACGGTTTGGGAGTTCTCCCCTTAGGATTTCCCCCATAGAGATATTTTGTATCTCTTAATATTTCCCCACACCTCCTGATCCAATCCCTCTTGTGTGGTGGATTTGGTTGCATAAGCCATGATATACACAAGCCTGAACATTGGAAATAAGGAGATGATGGGTATGATTTTCTGATTCCTTTTTTAATAATTTTTTAATTATTCTATGATAAAGGGCTACCTACATTATCCAAGGACTTTTTCTCAGCATTCTTCTTATATGTTGTAGCACTGAAACAACCAATCAGATCCAGGGTGCCCTGATACAACACATTTGCAAACACTTTGCATCTCATCCCGCTCCAGTACAGAAACTATTCTACTGATTTATTGTCCTTTATGTTTTTTACCCAGTTTTCCCTTTCTTCTGTATCTGTAGGTCCAGTAGATCCTAGTGTCTATGTGGAACCAATCACAGAAGAGCGTTCTGCAAGAACACTGTACCGAATTGAGCTCCTACGTAAGGTCCGCGAGCAGGTATTGAGATGTCCACAGCTGCATGAACGGCTCAAACTTTGCCAGCCAAGCCTGTACCTTCCTGTGTGGTGGGAGTGTGGTAAGCATGACCGAGATCTGCTAATTGGTACAGCTAAACATGGGCTAAACCGCACAGACTATTATATCATGAATGACCCTCAGTTGTCATTTCTGGATGCCTACAGAAACTATGCACAGCACAAAAGAACAGGGGTCCTTGGAGCAGAAAACCTGTGTTGCCACCATCAAGCAAATGCTAAACTGTATTGCTCTCCTGCATACAATCCAGTGGAAAGTAAGCACGCATCTACGGCAACTGAAACTGAGAGCTGTATAAAGCTAATGAACTCAGGCAACAGTCTCTTGCAGACAGAAAATATTTCTCAGGATGGCAGTTGTGAAAACATTAAAATCCAGGGTATGATTTCCCTTAATTATGATGAGAGTTCTTTGCCTGACTCTCTGGTGTGCATGATGTATGATGAGAAAGCCTGCAACAGTGAGCACAGCTCCCTTGCCCGTGACAGTCCCAGCTGCACAGACATCAGCAGCAATACTACCAAAATGGCTGACAGTAAAATAGATGGAGATGAAGATCTGTCTAGCTGTGATGCTGAGACCACAAGGGAGGCCTCCTACTTGGATCATTTGCAGTTTGGCAGTGACCAAATGGAGGGTCAAAATGCACCACAGGAGCCTTCAGTCAAGGAGACAAAGCTGTCTGACAGCTTTACTATGGAAACATGTAATGACCTTCAGCACTTAGAGAGACAGTATGCTAGTCCAGGATCAGTCCCATTTGAAAGAGATGGAATGGAAAGGGTCCTGAGTATAGGAGTATATGGCCCTAGTCTTCCTAACTTTGATATCAAAGTCCATCCTGAAAAGAGATTCATGGGGATGTTGCATGAAAAGGGGTTGGAAGAGAAATCAGTGCAGAGTCAGAGCCACAGTGAAGAGGAGGAGGAAGAGGAGGAAGAGGAAGAAGAGGAGGATCATCTAGAGGCAGCAGTTGACACTGCACAAGATTTGGGAGGTTGCTTAAAAACTCTAGATGGTGGCAAAGTTGAACTGAATGTCCAAGAGGAGCAGAAGCATGGTTCCTGTATTTTCTCTACCCTGGATGCATTTATGGAAAATAAGAACAAGGAGTTGGTTGAGTCAATCTCAAGTGAGCAGGCTGCATCCAAATGTGATAGTGAAACTGGAGTGGGGGAGGATGATCAAGCCGAATGTGAGAGCCTTGAGGAACACATCCCAGCCATGCAAGAGATTCATACTTGCCCCCACCACTATCAACACTCTGCACGAAACCAGGCTTCAATGATTCAAATGGAACTCCTTAAGTCACATCCTGTTTGCATGGAGGCAGACCCCTGGGGAGATGACACTGAAGAGAAGAGCAGCAGTCCTCTTGCTCAGAATGAAATGAAGAGGGAAGAGGAAGAATGTGAGAATCAAGATCTAGAGAAGAAAGATGGAATCAGCCAAAATCAAGGTAGAGTACTGTAAGGATAGTTTTCTGTTAGTGAGCATTCCTGAATATCTAATTGCCAACTTCACAGTGGCAGAGCAATCTAAAGTGAAAATTGATCCATGTAGGATATGAAAATGCATTCATTGAATTGTATATGAGGGAAGAATTAGCATGACTGTATTCGTTATTTTTAATTTTTTTCATATTAATCTTTGACACAAACAATCTAATTTACAATCAAAGTAATATGCAGTCAGAAATAAAGAAACAGAAATAAGAAAATAAGAGAAAAAAGACATACAACTAATACACAGTTGGGCTTTGACCTGTCCTATCTGAAATGAAAAGAAAAAAGGAAAAAAAAATTCGACTATTATAGATCCAACTAAATTATTGTACTAAAATTACTAATAACCATAGCCACAGATTATTACATTGTTAATAATATTGCTCAACAGTATTTATTGCTCACCCCCCCCAACTCATAGACAGTTTCTCGTCTTTTAAAAAGTCTAAATTTGGTTTACCCTTTGGAACCCACATTAATTTGGCCATTTGGGCTAACCACATGACTGTATTAGTGACTGTATTAATGATGGTGGGGTAAATGTTGTATTTTAAGTAGGTTCAGAAAACTGTAATCTGTATGATAATTAACTTTCTAAAACTGGTGCGTGTTATATGTACACCCCTTAATATGTGTTAGTTCAGCATGCAAGTCAACTCTTAGTTATACTACTTGGAAGTGTAGATACAGGCCAGAACAGGCTACCAAATCCTAGTAGTTGAAATTATCTGTTCCATCTATATATGGGTGTGGGAGGGCAGTGGTCAAGAACTTTGTGGCGGTTCATAATCTTACAGTTACAGCCTTTGGGATACCCATACAAGTGTCATTTCAAATTTCTGCCATGTATAGTCCTCACAATAGTGCATGCCTGTTTGCCTTTAAAAATAGTACATGTCCTTCTGGAATATGGGAATAGCTGAAGGACCCTGGGCAGTCAGGATTCTCAGTTTGGGCTCTTGGACACCCTGGTGTTTATCATTTATTATATGAAAGGAAGAGTGGTTCAGAGCCTTAACTAATATGTTCTTTTCCACTGTGTCTAGATTGCTTTGAGAAATTTTCAGAAGATGAAAGTAAAAGTTCCACATGTGTAGCGCCTGGAGAGATTGAGGAACTACAAGATGTCCGAGCACCCACCATAGCCCAACTTTTGCAGGAGAAGACACTCTACTCTTTCTCAGAATGGCCTAAGGTGACTTGGTAGCTTAAGTATGCATGAATAAGGGTATTAGGGTGATGGTCAGCAGGGACTACAGTTCTCCTAATATATTTCTTGTTTTAAAGACACAGATACATCTTGGCAGGTCTCTGGGTTCCTCTGAAAATACAGTGTGAGAAGGATATAGGTGTCTGTTTCTAAGAGAGAGATTTAGCTAGTAACATTTTAGAAGCAGCTTTGTAGATTTTTCCCAAGGTGAATGTTTTTGTTTATACTTATTACACTCTTAACTACCCTGTGTCTTCAGCATGTGACGCCAATGGGGCTAGTTCTATGTGTTCCATCTTTGTAATAGTCCAAGCATTTACTTCTGCACAGCATCATCATACATTTAAAACTGCTGTTTGAGGTCTTCTCTGAAAATGAAAAAAGAAGTGTTTTTTTTTTAATTGTTGGCCTCATGTGTTGAGATTGTAATCAAACAGAATTTCAGCTAAATTCTTACCCTGTTCTATCTTCTCTCTTATTTGAGAGAAAAGGGGTACTGACAGCCAATAGCTTACATTTCGGGATGGCATCCCAGTCTCTTTTCTTATTAGTCATTGTTGGTAAAACTATGGAGAGGAATTAATAATTGAGCTGGAATACTACTGATGTTAAAGCTTTTCCTAGTTTATTTATGTATTTGAAATTGAATAAAACATAATGAGGTTAAGAATAACAGCTTTGAGTTATTATGGGGACCAAGGAGCAAGCGCTTTGTGATGGCACAATATGCTGTTGAGGTTTATTTTTAGGCTTCTTCCATTAATTATATCTTTATGTCCATTCTCATCCTCAAGGATTTTTTTTAAAAATACAGCAGTAATACTGTTCCGGCTTTCTACAGCTCCTATTATTTTCTTGATTAAGAGCTGTAAAAGAAAATCTTGATACGACAAGATCCTCTACACTTGGCTAGCCGGGTATCTTTACTTGATGTACTCGGGGCCGAGGCCAGTTATCTCTGAAGCCAGCTATCCCGAGGTAGAATAATAGACAGAAAATAAACTCCCAGACTGCCTTTGTATCACCAACAGTAGGAGTCCTGATACTAAATAAGCATATTAGGCTTAATTCCCCAAAGAATTATAATGTGAGACTGCCAGCATGTGAAGCTTGGTGAAGTATATCTGATTCTTTTGTAGGATCGAGTGATCATTAACCGGATAGAGAACATCTGCCATGCGATCTTAAAGGGAAAGTGGCCTTCTAGCCAGCCATATGAAGTCCAAAACATGATGCCTACTCCTCCAGTAGCCAACAGTACTGGCAATAGGAACAGCTACACCGAGCCTGAAACTTCTGAACCCAGCTTTAGCAATGGAATGACAGCTACACAGGCCCCAAAGGTGAGCTTGGATAGACATTTTGCCTACTGTAGAAAGCTATTAAAGGTTACACTGACTTTGGCTTGTTTGCCAGTCATTATAATTTTTTTGAGGAATTGGGTAAGATGCAAGTTTAAAGCCATGAGCGTAGGGCATAGATGCAGAGAGATGTTGATCCTGGTCCTTTTTGGAAGGATTTGTTCTAACTTTGAATAAGAAGCTATTGCTGTGGAACAGGTTATCACTTTTTCCAAGAGAGTTCTTTTAATATTGTCTGAGATCCTATATTGCACTTGTATATTACGTTATGAATAACCTAAGGAATTGACCCCCAGTACCCATCTAAACTTGCAGAAGCCCCTCTGAGTGATGGAGGATGAATGGAGCACTTCAGGATGGCAGAGCTAGCTCCCTTCCTGCCCTAAGCTGCAGTTTGATGAGCTTCCTTCTGCCCTGAGCTGTGGTGTAATGAGCAGAAGTTTTTACTTGTTGCACTGTGCTTTAGGGATGAGCGGAGGCTAGCTCCATCATCCTAAAGTGCCCCACTCACCCATGCTGTAGGCCACTAATGCTTGATGCTGCTCCCTTTAGTTTAGTGTTCATTCCAGTGGGCATTTATGATTGTGACAATAGTGCTGTGATCACAAATTTGTGGCATATCCGAATACAGAGCAGTTACAGATCTGTAGTTCTAGGTTATGAATTGATAACTGCTAGCCATGTTTAGTAGACAAGTAGAAGCTGTGCTAGGCTGAAGGTAAAAAATGTTTAGCTCTTAACAACACAATATTTATTTCATAATTGCTGGATTCAGAAACCTCTTCAGAATATTAGAAGTCATGTATAATCTCAGTCATGACAGATTATCGTAACCATTTTTCTGGTCTTGTTTTTAAACACAGGAAGGTTTCCTGGCTCCCACCTTTGTCAAAGATGAACCCAAGCATCGGCAACCATATGAATTTGAAATGGAGAGGGATGCAAAGCAACGGAGCCTTGAACAATTGGTTGCATCTCACCCCCACCCTTCAATTGTGCTGAATGGCTGGAGGGATGCAGCAGTGGACCTTTCAAGAGTGTCGGATGGATCCCCCGCCAGCAGCTCTCCATTTCCTCTGAGCACAAGTATACCCAAGTTAGGGACAGTGAATGCCCTGCAAGGCTCCTTTGGCATGGATTTATCTGGTATCCTTCAGGCAGGTTTAATTCATCCTGTCACAGGACAGATTGTCAATGGGAGTCTAAGAAGAGATGATGCTGCCATGAGGAGAAGACGGGGTAGAAGAAAAAATGTGGAAGGAATAGATTTCATTTTCTTGAAGGAGAGAAGCCTACAGACAGGGCTGTCGGTAAGTACTAACATCTACCTTCATTTGTCCTCTTGTTCTTGTTTCAGTAATGGTTGCCTAGCAGTATGTCAAAATGTACTGTCCTTATTTATTTTGGATTTCTTATTAGCACATTTTAAATGATTGAAGGTTGGCAGTGACACTTGAAAAACAACGAAATGGACAATGAACATCAGCCTTTTAACCTGTTATATTTCTCACCTGACTAAGCATTTCAGAGTAGTTCACAATTCGTAGTTAACAGTGGTCCCTTTCAAAAAAACCCCAGAAAAAATCAAAGCAAACTCATAGAATCATAGAATCATAGAAATGTAGAGTTGGAAGAGACCACACGGGCCATCCAGTCCAACTCCTGCCATGCAGGGACACCCTCGAAGCACTCCCGACAGATGGCCATCCAGCCTCTGCTTAAAAACCTCCAAAGAAGGAGACTCCACCACACTCCGAGGCAGCATATTCCACTGCCGGACAGCCCTGACCGTCTCCTTTCCTGCAGCTTGAATCCATTGCTCCTTGTTCTGGTCTCTGGGGCAGCAGAAAACAAGCCCTCTCCTTCCTCTACAGGGCATCCCTTCAAATATTTAAACATGGCTATCATGTCCCCTCTTAACCTTCTCTTCTGCAGACTAAACATACTCAGCTCTCTAAATCTATCCTCATAGGGCATGGCTTCCGGGCCTCTCACCATTTTGGTCGCTCTCCTCTGGACCTGCTCCAGCCTGACCATGTCCTTCTTGAATTGGGGTGCCCAGAACTGGACACAGTATTCAAGATGAGGTCTAACCAAAGCAGAGTAGAGTGGTACCGGTACCTCCCTCGATCTAGACACCATACTCCTATTGATGCAGCCGAGAATTGCATTGGCTTTCCTGGCTGCCGCATCACACTGCTGACTCATGTTCAGCTTGTGGTCTATTAAAACTCCTAGATCCCTTTCACATGTACTGCTATCCAGCCACGTGTCCCCCATCCTATATTTCTGTATTCCATTTTTTCTACCTAAGTGTAGGACCTTACACTTCTCTCTGTTGAATTTCATTTTGTTAGCTTTGGCCCAGCTCTCCAATCTATCCAGGTCATTTTGAATTTTGATCCTGTCCTCTGGCGTATTAGCAACCCCTCCCAATTTGGTGTCATCTGCAAATTTGGTGAGCATGCCCTCTATTCCTTCATCCAAGTCGTTGATGAAGATATTGAACAGCACTGGGCCCAGGACAGAACCCTGTGGCACCCTGCTAGTCACTTTTCTCCAGGATGAAAAGCAGCCATTTGTGATCACCCTTTGGGTTCGTTCGGTCGGTCAACCAATTACAAATCCAACTAACAGTAGCCCTGCCCAGCCCTCATTTTACTAGCTTCTTTGCAAGAATGTCATGGGGAACTTCGTCAAAGGCCTTACTGAAATCGAGAAATGCTGCATCCACAGCATTCCCTTCATCTATCAAGCTAGTAACTCTATCATAAAAAGAGATAAGATTAGTCTGGCATGACTTATTTTTGAGAAATCCATGTTGACTTCTCGTGATTACCGCGTTGCTTTCTAAGTGATTAGAAACTGACTGCTTAATGATCTGCTCCAGAATCTTTCCGGGTACTGACGTCAGGCTGACTGGGCGATAATTATTTGGGTCCTCTTTTTTTCCCTTCTTGGATATTAACTTCTAGAACTTCCATCACAAACTTGCCAGTCTTTGTCCCTTTCATCCCTTTGACAATATCGCAGTTTTATCCGTTGAAAATATATCAGTCACATATGCATTTTTAACAGACATTGCTGAGTTGCATTACAAACTGTCATATTTAGAGCCCCGTGCCACCATCCACTGTCTGTTCCCCCCTCCCTTCCTGGACTTTGCTGCCCGGAGTTATTTCTGTAGATTATCTGTATTCTCGTAGTCGCTTAAATTCCAGGCTGCTTCGTTCATGGGAGTGAGGTTGTTTTGTTAAAATGACCTTCCAGCACAGTCTCTCCAGTCTCAACAATCCCAAATCGAAATAGAAGACGGGAAACAAGAATTCCTGGACAGGAATTAACAAGAAAAGAAAACTAGACATCTCCATAGACTTTCATCCCAAGTATTCTTCTAAAGTCCAGAATCCAGTGCAAAAGAGCCAATATTCCGTTCATCTCAGTCCAACCAAAATATTAATTTAGAAATATAAAAAAAATGAGTGTCCATATGGAGATTAATAAATTTTATACAATCCAATTTTTACCTTTAGGACATTTACCAAGTACTCGATTCTTGACATTTTTAACTGCATGTCCATATTCCAGATCTCCCATCCAAGTGCTAACCAAGTCCAACCCTGCTTAGCTTCCAAGGTCAAACGAAATCAAGCATTTTCAGGGTGGTATAGCCAAATCAAAGTCAAATGAAAGACTTTTAACCATGACAGCATCAATCCTCGTGAGAAAGCAGATGAACTTCGTAAACTTTTCTTTAAGTGCAGCCGCCCCTTTAAGATGAAAGCTCAGCCATTTCGCACTCACTTTTCTCCTGGGTCCCTCCATTACTTCGCTCCAGCACAGCGTTGCAAGTCATCTCTGTTGTGATAGTCCAGAAAAGAAGACCAGAACAGGTTACATGTTTTCTTATTCATTTCAGCTTGTTTCTTGATTTCTTTAGTAAAAGTGGACGGCGGCGCTTGTGCCGCTCTAGCGACGAACCCGCTGGCTCCGTCATGGTTCTTCGACCCCCTGGCGTCTCCTGCTCCCCCAGCCGGGTAGAGCCACGTGCCAGTTGTGGGGTCCCCTTCGGACCCTTTCCGCACCCCTAGTACCGTAGGGGTGTTTAGCTGCCTCTAGGTCTTAAAAGAGGCGGCTGGAGTCCAGCGGGTGGCTGCTTGGAGCCGCGCCATTGCGCAGCTTCATTCCGAGCTGCCACTCGCGCCCGCCATGCCACCGGAAGCTTTTTTTTTTTTTTTCCCCTTCTTGAAGATGGGGACAACACTTGCCCTCTTCCAGTCTGCTGGAACTTCTCCTGTCCTCCAAGATTTCTCAAAGATTATAGCAAGCGGTTCCGAAATGACCTCTGCCAGTTCTTTTAATATCCTAGGATGCAATTCATCTGGCCCTGGAGACTTGAATTCATCCAGTGTGGCCAGGTATTCCTGTACCACCTCTCTACCTATTATGTGCCTCATTTCCCCTGCTTCCTCCCCTGCTCCCCAACCGCCAGGTCGAGTGCTTGTATCCTTCTGGGAAAAGACGGAGGCAAAGAAGGTGTTAAGTAGTTCTGCCTTTTCTCTTCCCCCTGTTAGTAATTCACCATCTTCTCTGCGCAGCGACCCTTTCGTCTCCTTCTTTTTCCTTTTGCTACGGACATACTTAAAAAAGCCCTTTTTATTGTTTTTGATGTCTTTGGCCAGCCTAAGTTCGTTCTGTGCTTTAGCCTTTCTGACCTCCTCCCTACGTCTCGTAGCTACTTGCTTAAATTCTTCTTTGGTGGTTTCCCCCTTCGTCCATTTCCTGTACATGTTTCTGTTAACACTTAGCTCAACTGAGAGTTCTTTAGTCAACCATTCTGGTTTCTTCAGATGCCTTCCATTTTTCCTCCTTATTGGCACAGTTTTAGACTGTGCCTTCAGTATCTCCCTTTTAAGGAACTCCCATGCCTCCTGAACTCCTTTCCCTTTCACTATTCTTGACCACTGAATTCCAGCCAGCAGCTCCCTAAGTTTACAGAAGTCCGCTTTTTTAAAATCTAAGATGAGTGTCTGGCTACACTTATCTTCTCCTTCCCACTGAATGCCAAATTCCAATAGGGCATGGTCACTCCCCCCTAAAGATCCAACCACTTCTACCTCATTAACAAGGTCATCCCTGTTGGTCAGGATCAGATCTAGAATATTTGATACCCTTGTGGCCTCTTCCACCTTCTGGACCATGAAATTGTCTGCAAGACAAGCAAGAAACTTGCTGGACCTTGCTGTCTTGGCAGAGTTTGACTGCCAACATATATCCGGGTAATTGAAATCTCCTATTATTACTGTATCTCTCCTTTTTGAATGTGCAGTCATTTGGTTGAGGAAGGCATCATCAAAGTCCTCAGTCTGGGTTGGAGGTCTGTAGTAAACCCCCACCAGAATATCCTTATTGTTTCTGGCTCCCTTAATTCTTACCCAGATGCTCTTGACCTGGCTTTCTGGGTTTAAGTCACGGATCTCTTCACAGGTGAAAACATCCTTGACAAACAAGGCTACTCCTCCTCCTTTCTTTGGTCTATTTTTACAAAATAGGCTATTTTGTACATTCTATTCCTACATTCCAATCATGAGACTCATCCCACCAGGTCTCAGTGATGCCTATCAAATCGTATTTATTTTGTTGTACTAGGAGTTCAAGTTCATCTTGCTTGTTTCCCATACTCCGTGCATTAGTGTAGAGACAGTTAAGTCCCCGGGCCCTTCCTGCAAGTCCTGTACTATAGTTTCTACTTCTCCCACCACTGGCCGCTTGTACTACTTGTCTAATATCATTTGGGCCTTTTCCCCCTGTGCTCGCTGAGTCCTGGCCTTGAATAATATTGTCTCCCTCCCCAGCGGAACTTAGTTTAAAGACTCTGAATCTTCCTTGCGAGATTGTTTGCAAAAACATTCCTGCCAAGTTTCGTTTGTAAACAGTCAAATGAAATGCAGAACTAACATCAAAAAATTCTCCCAAAAGCTCAAAGAAATTTAAAAACGGCTCATCAGAATGAGCATTTTTAGTCACCTGACACTTGTGGTTAATTTTCCAAATTCTGGGTGCTGCCACAAGAAAAGCTGAGGATGCAGGTTACTGTGGTTACAATTCACAGTTGAGTTTCGTGAACCTTCTTGTTTTTCTGTTTTTCTTCTTGAGGATTAAAAACCAAAAGGATTCATGTCTCTTCCCTGTTTAATAGCATGACCAACAACATTGGGGACTGTTGTTCAGATATTCTCTTAAATCTCGAGGGCCCCTAGAAACACAGGTGGTTATGAGTAGCAGCTCCCTACCACTTTGCCTGACACAATTCAAAGAATGATTCTAATATTTTTGTAATTGCTTGTTGTGAGTTCTCTTGCCCTATAAGAGGAAAGTAGTGGGATCCTCTTGAAGGTGAGGACAAATAATTAACCTGGGCCACTCTCCTGTGACAGAGTGGCATGTTAGATACTTACCATAAATGAATTACTGTGTGCAGAAGAAGGCGATATTCTGTATTGGGTTATGTCTGTCACCACCCAGGTTAGGGAAAGGTTGTATGATAGGAAATGAAGAAGTATATTTCTCAACTCCTGCTTCCACCCCTAGTTCAGGACTGTAGCTGAGCCAGAGTAGGAGAGAAGGAGCTGAAGAAAGTGTAAACCATCGGTACAAGACAAAGTAGAATCAAAATATCAGAATATGTCACCCTAGATGGGCACAAGTGTGTCCTTCCACATATGAGAATGGACTTTCATGATAGGTACCCAATGTATCATTCTCTATATGTGGCAAAGGGCACATCCTGTATTGGGATATACCTGAGTTGTCAGGAATATATAGGAAGGGGTGATGTTGATAAGCATCTTAAGAACTAAGTGGAAATTCCAGGTGAGAAAACAGTGGATAACTGGGAGGGCAATGAATGAGCTCCCCCTTAAGGAATCTTTTAAATGCAGATGGGAAGAAGTAAAGTATTTGGATGAAGAGGAGAGGACTGAGGAAAGATTAGAAGTTTGACCCCTGAGATTGTTAGATTTGAGTTTCATTTCAAGATCAGTTTGCAAGAATTCTAAAGTGTTTGACAGACTGGCCATGGAATTATTAATGATTTTCCCAAAGCTTTCCAGATGGTTTTGTGTATCTTGATGGTGAGAGAACAGTGGGAAACCAGCATCATGTGAATTACTCTGAGAGATCATTCCAATTTCAGATATGACTTAGTCTTCAGGCAGCTAGATGTAGCCAGATTGGGTCTAGATGATGAATGGGCCTTTGAAAGAGATAAGAGATCAGGGAAAAGAACCATGGTCCCTGGAGAGAAAGGTGCACAATTTCAGAAAACCATCGTCTCTTGGGCCAGTGTGAACCTACTAATAAAGATTCTGCCTTCTCATGTTTCATCTTCCAAAAAAGAGAAGTGATTAGGAGTGTGGGAGGAAAGGCTTAATGGAGGTCTTTTGGCCAGGTAGCTGTCAAAACGGCCTACATCAGAGCCTCCAGGATAAAGAAGTGGAACAGGAAACTGGGGAGCTTTGTCTTCTTTGGTGATGTGAGGAGATCTGTTTGGAGAGAAATGATCAGGTGATCTATAGGTGGAAATACTGAATGGTCTAGGTTCCCCTGTGTCCATGGCATTGTGGCTAAGGAAGTCCACCTCTGTGTTCAGATTCAATTTGTTGTGGTGAGTGATTAGGAACAGGATGTGAATTTTTACCCACTGAAGGAGGATGGCTGCCTCATGATGGAGAGAGCAAGAGCATCATCTTCTTTGCCTGTTGATGTGCACCTTGGCCCCAACACTGTCCATGTGCAGTAGCATGAGGTGATGTCTGAAGCAGGGGCAAAGTGTCTGAGTACTAGCAAATTGCTGTGAGTTTCTACCAGTTGTTACTGTGCTAAGCCTTTAGAAGGATCATGTGCCGTGAGCTGTGTGTTCCTGGCAGTAAGTCCACCCTGACAGGCTGGCATCTGTCATGACAGTGATCCTAGGAGGCTCGTTGAGGAGGCTGGATCACCAGCGAAAAGAGGCTCTCAACTCTAGAGTGGGTTTGACTAAGAGGTATTGTTTGGTGGCAGTCTGGCTCTGAGAGGGGTGAAGTAGACATTGGTGTGGCCTGGAATGGTATTTGGTCCAAGGCTCTGTCACTAGGGAAGAGCTTAAGACATCAGATCTGTGGAGGATAGGAGTTTGGTGGCCCTTGCAATATGAGAAGGCTTCTGGATTCATTCTCCCAGGCCCTTTGGGGTGTTTATCAGGGCCGCTAAACGAATTTGGATGGAGAGAGTATGCTGCTGTTGTAATTTACTGATCCCTCATGGCTGGCAAGGCATTGAAAGGTGACCGAGAGGTACTGCTTGGCTCTGCTATTCCTGCTTGAATGGAGAGAGAATTAAGAAGTTATCCAACCAGGAACAGACATGGATAATTAGTTTGGTAAAGACCAAGGATGTCAGTGCCAAAGCAAAGGGGAAAGCTTGAACTGAAAATTGTTGTTGATGGAGAAACTTTCTGTGGAAAGCATAGGGGTATGGAGATAAAGTAGAATCAAAAGAACAGTTTACCTCAGTGGAAGAAAGTACTCTCATTGATAAATTACCTACATGGCTTAGGAACTTCATTCTGAATGTCTTGTATGAGATGCACCTGTACACCTACTTGAAGTTCAGGATAGTGCAAAAATCCCCTCCCTTTTTTGCACCAGGAAGAAGAGGGAGTAAACTCTATGAAAAGGTTCTGTGGGCAGTAATGATGTGATAGCTCCTATACAGAGAAGATGATTGCTTGCTTTGAGCCTGCCTACCTCTATTTTTGAAGATTAGAAAGGAAAGAAGTCTGTGGCAAGGTGTGTGATTGAATTCTAGGGCTTAGCTGTCATGGATTGTATTGAGGACTCAAACCTGTGGTGGGTTGTTGCCAGGTGAGAGGAAGTGAACTAGTTTTTCCCCCACTGGCGAGGAGTAGTGTTGAGATGTTTGCGCATCTAGGCTTGGGAGGGGGCTTCCCCCTTGCCCAGAAAGGCTGGGCTGGGCTCCTCATGGCCTCATCAAGTTTTTGGATCTGGAGGAATGAAAGGAACAAAAGGGTTTGTTGTGTAGATCTGAATGACTCCTGAAGGAGAGAGTAGGAACTGTACAGCTGCTCCAGACCAGATATACATGCCTTGGAAGAGATATGTGTGCCCTGGACATGGGAGTCTTGAAAGACTTCCTTATAGCTTTTCCCACAGGGAGAACTGTAGAGAGGGGATGTAGAAGAGAAGAAATTGAGTGAAAGAACGATAAAGAAAATAAAGGCCTTTCTTTTCTTTTCTTTTGGTATTTTGGAAGGAAAAACAACAGAGAAGAAACCTTTAAAGAAGAAATATTTACTAGAGTTCAGCAGGATCAGGAGAGAGTCAAAGAGACCTAATCTGAGTGAGGCAAAGGAAGGAACTGGGGGCAGGAGCATAGGCGTATACATTTTCATTTACTGTCAGATGCCTCTTGTCTAGTCTGGAGGGAGACATAGAATAATCCAGTACAGGAGTCTCCTTTGCCACATACAGAGAATATGTAATGGCTGAAGTGTTTTGTTATAGATCAGTCTGAGAGCCAAAAGGTCATTTGGTGGATTGCTGGCCACATTTGCCATCGCTGCCTGTCCAAAAGTTGGAAGAAGCTGGCCCTGCTGGGCTTCTGGTTACTCTGATAAGGATCGATTCCCAGGACTTAAGAAAAGAATGCCCTAGATTCAATTGTCCTCTAAAAATGCTTCTAGAATGTTCCATTTTGCATATAGCACTGCAACATTAGACACAGCATAACAAGAAGTACTTGTAAAACATGGACTCTTATTCACATGCATCTTGTGTAAAGTCCTCTGCGGCTATGTAAACCTCATGGGTAATTTCTTTTACTTAATATGAAGTGCCTGTTTTCAACTCAAGAGGCACCCAGAGCATGCCAACCGCTACATTGCACTTCTGGTGGAAGGAAGCATCCAAAAGGATGAGATTGGGACTTCATATTGCCTAATGCTCATGTAGCCAGAATTTTTGATCTAGTAGTAGTGATCCTGTTTGGAAGACACAGTGTTCCTTCTACAACTAAGTGGATCCCCTTCCCATTTCTTTCTCTCACATAATTCAGGAAGATCAAACCCCAGCTGTGTCAAGTAATCCCAATCCTGATGGGCCAGCTGTTACTACCTCAAGTCCACAAACAGTTCCAGCCACTAATGTTGAGGCAGAGAAGATTATTCCAAACAAGAGTCTTCTGGACTGGCTGAGACAACAGTCTGATTATACTCTTGAAATCCCTGGTTTTGGCACAGTAAGTAGAAATCAAGTGTACTAGTCTTGTCTCTGTCTGTTTGGAAGTAACTCCTACTTACCTTTCGCTCTACTCTCTTCAGAATTTTTCAGAAAAGCCTAAACAAAGGAGGCAGCGCTGTAAGGACCCTAGTAAATTGGACATAAATTCTCTCACGGGAGAGGAGCGAGTGCCTGTGGTCCACAAGGGTACGGGACGGCGGGTAGGCACAAGCATTTACTCTACTTGCCTTTGAAGTGATTTGCATGATGCTAATTCTAAATAATCAAACAATACATACATTTACATCCTTCAAGTGTGGGTTTGCATGAGCTTATTTTCTCTTAAGAGAGCAAATGCAGTTTGTCATTCCTTCCTTCATTAAATTTTCTTGTGCTGCTTGTTCTGTGTGTGAACTGCATGTGTAAAGAGGATCAGTGGAATTGTTGAGCATAAACTTCTCTCCTTCCAAGCAAATCTCCTTGCAGTGAAAGGTTCAAGCCTGCTGATGTAAACAGCAAGTGTTTCTCACAAGCAGATAGATGAGTAATAAAAGATTGGCATCTGCTATCAGAAATAGTAGATTAGAGACTTCCTCACTAAACACATCGACTCAAAAAGCTGGAAGTTTGCAGTTTGTTGCATCATGTGGCATGTTGTAGCTTTTCCTCTTGAGTAGATCAGTTTCAGTGTTTGTTTTTAAACTCTTCTTTCTTTCTTTACAAGGCTTAAATGGCCCACAGACACCTGAGATTGAATGAGGAAAGTACAAATCCTCACTTCTTTTTTTACATAAATCTTAAATCTCCCCCAGTCCTTGGGGATAAAGAAAGGCAAGTAAAAATTCTCCAGTGCAATCTTGTAGCAGTGTGGTCTGCCCTGTTACAGAGCTTCCCTCTCCGCTGCAGAAGGAATTTCCCAGGTCAATGCTCTGAAGTGCCTTCACTTTCAGGACCCCCCACCTCACCCTCTGACCAAGTGACACATTGAAAAAATATGCCCTGCCTCCTTTTTCAGCAACATGTAGGGAATACTAGAATCACAACTACTGCCAGTTTCCCCTTCTCCTCCTTCCGTGGTGAGGAGGATATGGAGGTTTGAGTAATGCTGACACTTCATCTGCTACTAAATGTGCCGAACTGCTGGATAAAACAGACAATTGTACATGAGTTGTTTTGAGTTCTTCTAGGAGCTTTCGCGCATGCGAGGTAGCGTTCGGAAAATTCTAGAGCTTAGTAGCTTGGCGGGAACCCCTCCCCCATGCCGGTACTGAGCATGCTCAGCCTGCCAAGCAACGGTCTCTCCTCAGTTCTTTCTTGTCTGCCGTTGCGTACGGAAGGTTCTTTGCTTAGTAGCGCCCTTTGGCTTTTTTCGGATCGTTTCTCTCTGGTTTTTGGCTTGGATTGACTATTGGACTTCGTTTCGTGGATTTCAGACTTGGTTTTGGTGACTTTGGATCTTTTTAACCCCCTTTAGCTTCCACCCCCCGTCTTTCGTCTTCTCCGACCTCGTTTTCTCCGCCATCTTCTCCGCCACCCCTTGTGAGTCTTCCCTCCTTGGAGTTCAGTGTCTTCTCTCTTTAAGCCTTGCAACACTTGTGGTCGCAAGGTTGCGCTGACAGACGGACATACTGACTGCCTCTTCTGCTTGGGAGAGACTCATAACGTTAAGGCGTGTCTTATCTGCCGCGACCTCACTGCCCAGACTCTGCGGAACCGCTTGTCCCACTTGAAATCTCACTGTTGGGAAGAGTCTCTCAGAGCGAGGGATCAGCCGTCTGTTCAGCCTGCGATCTCCAAACCATCGACATCGAGCCGACCTCTGACCACTTCCTTGTTGGTTCTGCCGGCGGCCGCCCCGACGACATCGACGGTACCAGGACCGGTACCGTCATCTCGGCCCCCGATATAGGCCTTGCCGAGAATTCCGAAGATTTCTTTGGTGGTGTCGGCTTCGAGGGAGGCTCCTGCTGGCTCACAGGCAGCTAAGTCACCTAGGCGGCTTACTGCTGCTCAGCGTAAGCGTCCTGCCCCTCAAGAAGCCAGGAAAGCGAAGGAGAAGGAGAAAAAGAAGAAGAGGAAGGAGAAGCGGCACTCTCCTACCAAGAGGCCTTCCCCTCCTACACCTCCTCCAACCCAGCAGCCTGAAGATCCAAGCGAAGACTCGGAACCCCAGGAAATTCTGGAGGTCTCCAATGAGGAGGTGACCGCTGGCTCGACTGTGCCTTCTGGCCTGCCGCTACTTGCTGCGGTGTCCCTGCTCGGTCACCCTGAAGTGGTGGACCGCCCGGAGGATGTTCCAGCCTCGCCCCGCCGTCGGGAGTCTTCAGCCAGGAGCGAGTCATGTTCCCCTGAACGAAGGGCGAGACGTCGGTCCCCACGTCGTCGGAAGACCCATCCGGAACGGGCCCTGTCTCGGCCCCAATTTGATTCGCCGTATTCCTCCGCATCCCATATTGCGAGGTACGGTCGAGAACACTCCTGGCGGGAGTATCCAGGATCGCACCGGTCCTGTTCCCCAGCGTACAGGGACCGGTACCACCCTGATGTGAGACAGTGGTCGCCTTATCGCCGCTTGCGCTCTCCATCGCATGCCGCATACCATCCACGATATCGGCAATCACCTTCCTGCTCCTTTTCGAGATCACGTCATCAGAGATCCCGTGAGTGCTTGCCCCGTTATCGGGCTCTCCCCCCTCCACCAAGGGTCACCTCGATAGTGTTGCGTCCAACTTCGGAGTCTGCTCCTGTGCAACCTTCGGCTCCCGCCACTACAGTCACCCAGGCGATCCAGCGCCCGCGGCCTATGGTAGTGCCGACTGCTACGACCCCACAGGCAACGGTTGCTCCACCGACTATGACGACTGCACCCACGGTGACCCTGGCGCTGCCATCTCAGCAGCTGAGAGAGAAGTCTCCTGAGAAATCTTCTGAGTCTTCCCAGACCTACGAGTCTGACTTGGAATCCGACAAGTCGACACCTGCGTCCCACGAGTTGCCTCCCTTGGTTTTTGGAGATCCCGCACCAGAGTCGGCACCAGAGGACGTGAAGCAATTCTTGGATATCCTCCTCCGGATGGCAACGGCATTGGGATTAAAGGTCGCGGACTGGGCTCCAGCCGTGCAGGATCCAGTTTTCCATTATGTGGATACCCGTCCACCATTGACGGCACCTCTACCGTTCCTGGCAGCCTTTATGGAGGCCCTTAAACATCCATGGGCCCAGCCGGCGTCCGCCCAGCCGATACCCCACCGGTTAGAGCATCTATACCGGACCCAAAAAGAGGAGGCCGAGTTTTTGTTCGCACACCCGGTACCGAACTCTGTTGTTGTTGAATCCGCCCAGACCAAGGGTGGTGGGAGAGCGCATACCACCCTGCCGGACCGAGAGGGCCGCAGGCTGGACACCTTCGGCAGATTTTACTCAGCTTCGTCTCTAATTGCCAGGGTGTCCAACACCCAGGCCTGCCTCGCGGCCTACCTGAGGAACCTGCTGGACAGGTTCTGTCCTCTCCTGTCCAACCTCCCCGAGGAGAATCGGGCGAGTGCTACGCAGTTCTTTAACGAGGCGGTAGCACTCGCCAATCAGATCATCTCATCCAGGCACTCTGTGGCCCTAAGTTTCTAGATTGCTCTGTATGCAAAAAGGTTAAGGTAAAGGCTTATCCCATTGCCAAGAAAAGCAAGTGTGTCACCCAACGTCCTTTTGAGGTTGTACATGCAGATTTGGCTGGGCCATTCAAGCCAACTGAAGGGCAAAATAGGTATGTCCTGGTAATTGTAGACAGACACACCAGGTATTCCTATGTCTATCTACTGAAAGAGAAGGGTCAAGCAGCTGAAAAGTTCCAAGAGTGGGTGAATGCGGTTGAGAGGGAATTTCCTTACAAAGTGGCCAGTCTTGTATCAGACAGAGGGAGAGAATTCCTGTCCAATAACCTGCAAGCCTGGATGCATAAGAAAGGCATAAGGCATAAAACCTCCAACCCCGCATCTCCCGGGGAGGATGGTCTCGCAGAAAGAAGAATTGGGCTGTTAAAACAAATGAAGGACTGTATGACGGAGGATGCCCCAGCCCCAGCAGGACTTTGGGGAGAAGCAATAGTGACAGCAAACTACCACATAAACAGGATGTGGTGTTCAAGTGTGAAGCAAACGCCATATTACCTATTGTGTGGTAGAGCGCCAAACCTGAAGCATCTACGTGTTTGGGGTCAGTTTGCTAGTGTGTATATTCCCCCAAGTTTTAGAAAGTCTGGAGAGGAGAAATCTAGACGGTTACACTTTGTGGGATATGAAGGTAACAAATATAGATTTCTACACCATGCTGGCAAAATAGTGTATTCCAGGAGTGCAAACTTTGAAATCCATTCAGGATGGGATAGACTGCACTGTAACCAAGAGGTTTTAAGTCCCCTGGGTAAAAGTGTGAAAAGTGTTCCCGAAATTCCTGAAAATGGAGGGGCAGTGATGTCTGATGAGGAAAAGGACACTGTCCCGGATCCACTTGAAAGCTCTGAAGATGGAGGGGCGGTGATGGCTGATGATGAAGAAGAAAGTACTGAGGAGGAGAAGCCAGAAGTCTCACCTGACGTCACACCAAAGAGTTCAACACCGCCACCTAGTGCTGAACCTGCGTTTAGGGTCAAGCAAGAGCCTCGCACTGAGGCCAGCACTAGTTCCAGAAGTGGTTCCAGTAAAAGTGGGTCAGGAAGTACCCAACATGCTGAGTCAGGAAGCAAAGTTATGCTTATCCCTAAAAGGTCAGGAGGAGGGTATTTTGTTGTCCCGTGTGACTGAAGCAGAAAACTTACAGTGTAGAACTACATTGGGGTATAGTATCAAAATGTGAGGCACATGATCCAGGATGGGATTTTGTGCTTGCAGTATTGTCCATCTATGGATCTGCTCACAAAGGCACTTCCAGTAGTAGGCCATGAGTAGTTGGCAGGTGAACTGGGCCTTGCCACCAGAGTGTAAGGTGGAAGATGAATTATACCCTTGAATGTATGTACTGTATGTATTATGGAACATGTATTGTATGACATGTATGGATAGTGGAAATGTCCTACACAGTGGCCTGACCATTTTGGAGGGGATTGTCAGGGATTCCAGGCAGGGAACCCTGGGAAAATGATCAGCCCACTGCAAAGATGTTGCATCATGCCCCAGCTGTGGGTAATTGCAAGGTTGCATAAGAAACTGGGGTCGTGTGCAGATGGTAGAGGGAGGTGTGCAAACCTCTACCTGATTGGTTGTAAATATGTATATAAGAAAGCAATCCCCAGTATGTTTTTGTCTGTTGACCAAACTGGTGTCTGGCGCAAGCCTTTGTTCGCCTGTCCTATGTTTCGTATATAACGGAACTTTGCTGCAAGATAAAGTGCCTCCTGTTTGGAAGAAACTTCTCTGTGTGTGAGTATCCTTGCTGGGGAATAAGGCTGCTGCTGTTGGCTCGCTGTCCTCTGGCTTTTCCACTGCATTTCTGTGGGGCTGAAACTCCTATCATCCCCAACAGTAGCTTTACGCCGCTACGCGTGGTTGCGCTCGTCGGGTCTGCAGGAGGATACCAGAAGGAGAATCGAAGACCTCCCTTTCGATGGCCAGGGCTTGTTCAGTGCGACGACCGATGAGGCCATGGACCACATCGTCAAAGCCCGCCTGACGGCTAAGAAGATGGGCATACACCAGCCCTCACAGTCCCACTGTAGCTTTGTTTCACGGTCCTTGTGGCGCAGGTCAGTGTCAACATTCCAATCGCGATCGCCTTGTTCGGTCCCGTCCCGCCCATCGACCTCGTCCTCGGCACGGAGGCTTCTTCGGAGACGCCCGGCTTCCTCTTCGAAGAAGTCTTCGTCCGGGACGAAGTCTTGGTTTTGACCGCCTTCACAGGACGCCACCACAGCCACTCTTCCACCTGCCAGCAGCCCTAGAAGACCATCCAAGCCTGGCCAGACATCTTGCCGAATGGTGCCACATCACCACGGACCCTTGAGTTCTCTCCATCGTCCGTCTTGGTTACGCCATCGAGTTTGCAAGTATACCTCCGCGAGGCGTCTACTATTCCACCCCGGCCAGCTTGGCTTTGCTGGAAGAGATCCAGTCCCTGTTGGAAAAAGGAGCGATCGACGAATTCTTGTCCTCGGCCAGTACCACCGGCTTCTTCTCCCGGTACCGAAATCGGACGGTACCCTGCGGCCAATCTTGGACCTCAGAGGGGTGAACGAGTACATCTGCCCCAAAAGGTTCAAGATGGTAACCTTGTTTTCAGTCCTCCTCTTCCTTCGACCAGGGACTGGTTCGCCTCCATCGATCTTCGGGATGCCTACTTCCACATCTCCATTCACCCGCAGCACAGACGGCACCTGTTACCAATACAGGGTTTTGCCATTCGGACTCTCCACCGCTCCCAGGGTCTTTACCAAGTGCATGGCCCCTGTGGTATCCTACCTGCGGACGAAGGGCATCTCCATCTACCCCTACCTTGACGACTGGCTGTTGGTGGCTTCCTGCAGACAGAAACTCTACAAGGACATCCACCAGACTCTTTCTCTTCTGACCCGTCTTGGCCTCTGAGTCAATCCGAAGAAGTCGCACCTCGAGCCGGCGACAGTCCTCGACTTCATCGGAGCGACCCTGGACTCAGTCTCCACCAGGGCATACCTGCCCATGGAGCATGCACGTACCCTTCGTTGGGCCGCATCCGCCACTTTTGATGCCCCGACGGTACCAGCAAGGATGATTCAACAGCTTCTTGGGTACATGGCCTCGACCACGTCAGTCACCTACCTATCTTGACTTCGTGCGCACCCGCTCCAGCACTGGTTCGTCAGGGCCTTCAACCCGCTCCTAGACGGCCAGAGGCTCTGCCTGCGGATTCCTCCACAGGTGCGTCGCTCTCTGCTATGGTGGCTGTCTTACCGCCACCTGCTCTCAGGGATGCTGTTCCGAGAGCCGACCCCCCGGCTCACGGTAACGACAGACGCCTCCCTGTTCGGGTGGGGAGCGCACTGCGGCGATCTCAGAGTCCGGGGACGCTGGATTGACGACAAGATCGGCCTTCACATCAACACCCTTGAGCTGCTCGCCATCTGGAAGGCTCTGAGGGCATTTCGCAACCTGGTCGCTGGCTGCACAATTCTGATCTTAACAGACAACATGATGGCCATCTGTTATGTCAACAGACAAGGGGGGACCCATTCGACCACACTTCTCACCATCGCCCTTCAGCTCTGGGACTGGTGTATGTCCCTTCGGGTCCACCCGATCGCCTTACACCTAGTGGGCCAAGAGAACACCACGGCAGACGCCCTCAGCAGGGACACCTCCTGCCACCACGAGTGGTCCCTTTCGAGGGCAGGGTTCCAGATGATACGGGACCGGTGGGGCGAGCCAACGACCGACCTCTTCACCACCAGCCGGAACAGGAAGTGTCGCCAGTACTGCTCAAGAGCTGGCAGGGGTCAGGGCTCTCTCGGCAACGCCTTCCAGTTCGAGTGGAGCGACGGGTTCCTCTGTGCGTTCCCACCGTTCCCACTCCTGGGTCGAGTGGTCACCAAGATCCTTGCGGACCGAGCCGACATCGTCCTTGTAGCCCCGTACTGGCCGAGACAGCACTGGTTTGGGCCCCTGTTCGAGGCCGCTCGCGGTCAAATCCTCAGGTTCCTGACGGCGTCAGACCTCCTGTCGCACTCCGACGGTCTCGTTCTCCATCCGGACCTGCCCCTCCTGGTCCTCCACACCGGGAGGATAACACCTTAGAGGATCCGACCATCCAGGACGTCCTGACTGCGACCAGGAAGGAATCGACGCGCTGCAACTATCATTACAAGTGGCAGAAGTTCGTTGCCTTTGCTGAGGCGCAAGGCGAGCCGGTATTGCCTGTTGGCCTGCGTACTGTGCTCCACTTCCTTCTCCACTTGCGGCAGCAAGGACTTGCATTCCCGTCCCTGAAGGTCTACCTTGCCGCTATTGTGGCCTACCAACCTCGAGGCTCTCCATCGGCAGCTCTCTTCCGGGACGCTACCATGAAGCAGTTCCTGAAGGGCTTACAACATCTCTACCCGCCGGTATCACTGCCGCTACCGCCCTGGTCGCTGTCCCTGGTACTATCGTAGCTGATGCGACCGCCCGTCGAGCCCATGGCTACTGCAGATGACAGACTCCTGACCATCAAAACTGCTGCTAGGCGAGTGAGTGAGCTGACAGCGCTGTGGGCTGATGAGCCTTTCCTTGTCTTCCATAGGGACAAGGTAGTCCTTCGCCCTGATATTTCCTTCCTGCCCATGGTGGTCTCACACTTCCACCTCAGTCAGGACATCATTTTGCCGACCTTCTACCCTGACCCGACGACTCCCCTGGAGCGGTCCCTCCCTTCTCTTGACGTTTGTCGGGCCTTGGCCTTTTATACAAATCGGGCTGCGTCTTTTCGCCACACTCCACACTTCGTGTGTTACGGACGGAATCGGAGAGGCCACAAGGTGTCCACCCAGAGGTTCTCCAAATGGGTGGCCCAGAACATCCTGCTGGCATATGAACTCGCCAAGCAGCCTCCGCCAGACTTGCTTCGGGCTCATTCCACCAGAGTTGTAGCATCTTCAGCAGCTCTCCTGCGAGGAGTGGACCTGCAAGAACTCTGCCGTGTGGTGACCTGGTCTCGTCCATCGACCTTCGTGTGCCACTACAGACTGAATTGCTGGTCCCGTAGAGATGCTGGTTTCGGACGAGCAGTGTTGGCTTCCGTACTCTAGGACCTGACCCACCGTTCTACTGGTAAGCTACAAAATCTCCTAGTGTGTGAGGCACAGAGACCATGAAGAAGAAAAACAGGTTGCTTACCTGTAACTGTGGTTCTTCGAGTGGTCATCTGTGCCCTCACACACACCCGCCCAGCCGTCCCCTCTTTCTCAGGTCCCTTATCTGCGGACTCTAGAACTGAGGAGAGACCGTTGCTTGGCGGGCTGAGCATGCTCAGTACGGGCATGGGGGAGGGGTTCCCGCCAAGCTACTAAGCTCTAGAATTTTCCGAATGCTACCGCGCATGCGTGAAAGCTCCTAGTGTGTGAGGGCACAGATAACCACTCAAAGAACCACAGTTACAGGTAAGCAACCTGTTCTTTCTAGATGTGCACTTTTACACACATCTTCTAAAACAGGCTTGGAAAGGGAATCCGGGAAGAGTGAACAATCTCTCTTTCTGCACTCTCCTGTGCATATTTACTTAGAAATAAGCCCCATTCCTATTCATTTGGACTTTTACAAAGCAGGAGGGGAAGATGGGGAAAGAGAAGGTATGTCCCTTCTCTACTTAGTTTTCAGTATTTTAGCAACAACAACAAAAATACAAACTAAAAAATTAAAACTAAACTAAACTAATAAAATAGGACAAGGAGCAATGGATTCAAACTGCAGGAAAGGAGATTCCACCTGAACCTCAGGAAGAACTTCCTGATGCTCAGAGCTGCCCTGCAGTGGAATATGCTGCCTCGGAGTGTGGTGGAGTCTCCTTCTTCAGAGGTTTTTGAACAGAGGTTGGATGGCCACCTGTTGGAAATGCTTTGATGTGTGTTCCTGCATAACAGGAGGTTGGACTGGATGGCCCCTGGGGTCTCTTCCAACTCTATGATTCTATGAAAAACAGTAGTGTAAGTGCTCCCTTTAGCAGTTAGCCAGGAAAATGGCCTTCACATCAGCTACAGTTGCCCACTCCTGTCATAAACTACTTCTCTCTCTCTCTCTCATTATATTCCTGTTACCAACTTAACAAGCTTGCCTTTCCGTTATAGTTTTCTCAGAATTGAATTGGCTGTTGTTCTCTCACTCTGCTAAGTTATGCATTTATACTACAGGAGAGGAAACTGAGCAGTCTAGGTTTTAGGGTAACAAGTCATATCATATATATTTTGTACATTATAAACTAGCCTGAGAAAGTTGATGGATAAGGTAGGATATTCTTCAGAGTTCATGATCAAATGTAGCTATTGAGAAGTAATGCATGATGACATATTGCATTTATCTTTATCTTTAATACAAATGACTAGAAGCATAATTAAAAAGAATAAGCAAGTGGGGAACTCAACCCTGCCTGATCTTTAAACATCTATATGCAGCATAGTATTTTCTGCAACCAATGTCATCCTTTAACTTGTATTTTATAGTTAGGAGGAGCCATGGCACCATCACTGAAGGAACTACCAAGATGGCTTGATGCAAACGAGGAGTATGCAGTTGCAGCAGATTGGTCTGATATTGTTAAGCTTTCAGTAAGTTTTTGGAGAAATCTCTTGAACAGTCTTTTTTCTTTTCTTCTCCTTTTTATCGTATTCTTTCTATATCCCTTTTGCAAATGAGGTTTTTTTTTTTGGAACAGGTGGAAAAACTAGCATACACAAATGTAGGACTGTTTCTTCAGTTTAAGGTACAATGCAGCCTTTTTGCAATCAGATTTCACCTTGTGAACAATCAGGCAAAATATTATTCAGAAGAAATCTCAATGCTTTTTTTCTCACTAATCCCTGGGTTGTGTCATTCTTTTCATACCAAAGATAATTTGGTATTATTTTAAAATTGTTGTTGTGTGCTTTTATGTCATTTCTGACTTATGGTGACCCTGAGACAATCCTGTTTGCTGGGGTACTTTGAGTATGTGTTCCTGCGTGGCAGGGGCTTGGACTTGATGGCTGTTGTGGTCTCTTCCAACTCTATGATTCTGTGATTCTGTCACAGCATTTTCCTCACAAGATTTGTTCAGAGAGTTTAGTCATCGCCTTCATCCAAGGCTGAGAGAGTGTGAGTTGCCCCAGGTTACCCAGTGGGTTTCCTGGCTGAGCCTTAAGGATTCAATACCTGGTCTTCCAGAATTCAGACCCAATATTCAAACTGCTATTTTGTACATGTTTGCTCAAAAGTAAAACTTTCTTCTTCACTGGACTTGATAGAAAATGTGTTAAGCTATTCTGTGTCTGTGGGGAAGCTACATTGAGCACAGTGGGAAGGACTTCTGAGTGGACATGCTTAGTATGATTGCAGTATCCATTTGTTAAGATGGACCAAGCATATTTGATTAATTGGATTGCCAACTTTACCTACAAAATCCAAGGACAGATTTTGTCACAAAATTCTGTGTTGTTCTTGTTGGGACACTCCACATTTTATCGATTTTTAATAACAAAGAGTAAGATGTGGCAGAGCAGAATGCACAAGACTGAACCCTTTAAAGTGGTGGTAACATTTGGAATTTTTGTTTTGTTTCTTCCATTTTCAGGGCTTTTTACCTGAAAGCAAATTTAATCGTATTCTCACTGAGCCTGTACTCCGAGATGCTGGGCCTCGACGGAGAGGAAGAAGGCCAAGAAGTGAAGTGTTTAAAGCTCCTGGCATAGTAGCAGATGCTTCTTCTGGAATGGGACCATTGTTCATGAATGGACTTATTGCTGGAATGGATTTAGTAGGACTTCAGAATATGAGGAACATGCAAGGCATTCCTTTAACTGGGCTAGTTGGGTTTCCAGCTGGATTTGCAGCAGTACCAGCTGGTGAGGATGTCAAAAACACTCTGAGTATGTTGCCAATGATGCTGCCAGGAATGGCTGCTGTACCACAAATGTTTGGTGTTGGAGGACTTATTAATCCATCAATGACAACTGCTTGTACTTCAGCTGCTTCAGCTTCATTAGCAAGCACAGCTAAAAGTGGCACATCACATGCAGATAAGGATACTGAAGACAAACAGAGTGGTCAAGGTGCAAAACCAGAAACTGTTTCTGAAGATAAGTCAAGTCCTAGTTCATTTTCTGATCAGTCAGAACCTGCAATAACTACCAGTAGTCCTGTAGCTTTTAATCCATTTCTTATTCCAGGAATGTCATCTGGACTGCTCTATCCCTCAATGTTTCTTTCTCCTGGTATTGGTATGGCCTTGCCAGGCCTTCAGCAAACCAGACACTCAGAAGCAACAAATGTAGAAAACCAGAAACGAAAGAGAAAGAAAACTAAAGGGGAATTAGCAAATCCAGAACCAGAAACTCTCTCACTGTCTGACAAGGAACATGCAAACAATCAAAACTGTACAGAACAAACATATGTGTCAGCAGAGAATGAATGCAACGTACCAGCAGAGGAGGAGGAAGAGGAGTTAAAAGAAGTTAAAGATATCAATTAGAACTTTTATTACTTTCTGGAAAAAAAAATAATGTTGTGGCTTGTAAATTCTCATCCCATAAATATCTGTTATTGCCCTCTGTCCCCACTTGACTGTCATAAAAACCTGTGTTTCTATAGGTAATATAATCTACCTAATTTCTGGTAAGAAAACTATGGTGGCATGTTAATAGTTGCAGGGTCTTGCCATAGAGATAAGCAGTGTTCTATAATTAGTAGGGGAGGTGCAGAATTCTTGTTCATTTGTCCAGCTGTTCATCCTTTCCTTCTCCCAAACAGTAGTAAATAAGTATTTTGTCATCCCCAAACTGCTTGTTTGTTTGAAGAGGGAAAAATCTGAGTAAAAGTGCTTCTGTGATGATGGAAACACAGAAAAACACAGGAAAGGGTAGATGTTTTTACTATGACACTGAATTTAAAAAAAAAACTTGTATTTTGGGGTAAAAAGCACAGTTATAGTAAGTGCTAATGTGTATTTTTTGATTTAAAGTATTTCCCTATTTTATCATGGTTACTAGAATAGTAGTATAGACAAAAGTATATAACTAATGATTGAAAATGCATATATTCATTTCTTTTTTTTTAAAGGCATTAATAGTAGATATATAATTTTCTCCTGTTCACACTACAAAGTTTTGGAAACAAACTGCTGTAAGAGGAAAGATTACCTGAACTTTTATATTTTTAAAACCAAATTTTGTTTTATGTTGAAGGTACATTTCAGTTGTCCTTGTTGATTCTTAGGCCATTTCCAGCTCCTGCTGAGATACCAACGCACATCTTGCATGATTTGGGGGACAGTGTTGGGAGGGAAGAATACAGTTGCAGGGGAGGGGTTTCAGACTACCAGTTATTTTCTTTGTTGTGCTGTCATTGATTTTTCACAAAGACATTTTGCTTGGGAGGAACAAATAATGGATTCTAATTTTCACATGTAGGAACTGGATCTGAATTTTACCAGTCCTTATCTTTCTCTGAGAAATGTTTTTGAAAACAGAATTTTAAAAATTTTAGGATGGGCTTTTTTTCATTTTAGGTGGCCTTTGGCAAGGAGTGTTGACTAAATCAAAGCTTGAGTTTATCATCCATTTTTAGTATTAGACTGTGAAAACATTTTTGCTCTTTGTTTCCATTCCTCTTGATCCTTTCATTGTCATTTCCCAGCGTCTTCCCATATACATGTGTGTGTTTTTAAATGAGTCTTTTAAAAAACATACAAAGGTTTCCAAAGCCCAGTGTGTTAAAACACTCTCCACAAACAGTTCTTATACAGTCCTCTTTATTGCCACTCCTATTTTATTTTTCATTTACTTGGGCTTGTTCTAATTTACAGCTCATGGTTCAAGACTTGAAAAAAAAAACACTTTGTGGTGTGATATTTAAATGGCAGACCATTAGAGGAGTGTGGGAGTGTGTGCTTTTATTCAGTTTCACATTTGGTTTGTTACAATTTACTGTATTTTTTACTTTTTTTCTGTTACAGTTTTGCTAATTTATCAGATGGTCCAAATGTTTTGACATAACTATTTCAGTTTGCATTATTTATTTATGATGCGTTTTTCATTGTCTTTTATACATTTGGGATTATAAAGTATGTACATGTTAAAATTAGCATCTCAAAGAAGTCTGTTACCCATAGAGTGACTCTCTATGTTGCAATGAATTCTCATTTTTTGGGGATACATCAATTTCAGTGATTTATACAATTGGTTATACTATTGCAAAAACGATACATAAATGGATGTCATATGCCCTGTTTAATACCACCGTGTAGCATAGATACTGTATTGCTGTTGACAGATTTCTTAGAAATGCTGCTATCTCTGTTTAACTAACATTTTGTTCAGTTTTGCCTCCAGTGGAAGCAGAGAGGTTTTTTTTTTCAGCTGTTAAATCCAAAATCAATATAATTTATTTATGTAAAAAAAAATCACTTGATATATTTTTGAACCTTTTAAGTACTAACTTTTTATTTAGCAGAAGAACATGTACTTGCCCTAAATCCTTAAAATACAAATGCTATAAAACTCCATATATCTTGAAAGCCTTACTGTGAATGGATGCAGATCTCTCTCTGGAGTCTTTGTAATATAAAAATAAGGATTACTTGCCAGGACTTAACTTGTAAGGAACAGGGTTGCGAATGAAATTTAGTTTGTCAGCATGTTTTATATTCCTTGTTCTTTCTTATTTAATGTGTGTCTGAATATGTAGGATTTTGTTTGACTTTTAATATGTGATCCTTTGGCAGTGATGGAGCTGTTACGGCTTATTTACAGTGAGACATAAATGGCTTTTTAAACCATAACCATCTTCAAAAGCAATTGCAAATTTTACACTTATTTCATAAACACACAAACATAGATGCTTCATCAAATGTGCTATTAAAATAAAACTGTCTGTGCTTGTAAAAATGGATAAATAGATTTTAAAATCAGATTTTTAATTTTTTAATTTAGTGCCTATACTATGTGCTTTTAAAACTTTCATAGAGCCTTGCAAAAGATGTAAATACTTTTTTCTAGGAAATCTATTTCTGATTGTTTTGCTTGACTTGCAACTAAACATGATTTGCCTTTTTCTCAGCATGAGCACTGTTTTGGCCTTTAGCTTACAGTTCTTCCATATTACTATACCTTTCACCCAAGAAGCCCCTCCTGTATAAACTATGCATCAGTTTAGGAGCAGATGGGAGACCCGAGTAATTGCAACATATTTACATACTCCAAGAAGCCAAACTGCAGTTCTGTTTAAACCATCCCAAATAACAGGCAGTGCTTTCAAATGTTTGTTTGTCTTGTTTTCTCCCACGATTGAGATCCAACATCATCATATGATATTTCATGTTACTTAGATACCATTGTCTTTTATCAGTCCAAGCTATACAACTAGAGATGTTTCCAGTTCAGAGGCCAGCAGATTTTTTAAGGAGGTTCGCTGTTTTTATAATAATAAAGCAATTTCTGCATATCATGTGAATTCGCTGACAAGTTTAATTAGCAAAATTAAACACTTAGGGGCACCTTTTGAGACCCTGAGAATATCAGTTTAATTTTTTACTGCACGAAAGAGTACTTTCAACATTAGGGTTCTCATAATATTCTTTAACATTCTTTAAGGGGTCATCCTTGTGCTCTTGGGTGAATATTCTAATGACTCTTCTCCTCTTCCTTCTCCTTCGCCGCCTTCTTCAGATATAGAAAGCCTAGCAGTATACATCAGGATTATGTTGCAAGCTATTTAAATATTATAGTGGGCAAATAGATTGACCAGCATACAAGGACCTAAAATCTAAAGGATTTGAATTTAGAACAGTCTCAATAGCCAAACAAATAAACACTTTGCTATGCACAATGTTCTATTTAAACATAAATCTTTCAAGAGATTCAGTTTCATCATACAGATATTTATACATTGTAAACGGTTTTTATTGTCCAGAAACTATTGTAATAATGTAATATATCAATCATCCTCAGTGTTTGCACTAGTGTGGATTTTCTCTTCTCTGGTAAATGTTCTTTCTTTTTGAGAAGTAGGAGAATACTTCTTTGAGACAAGACAGAACTAAGGAATACAAGCGGGCTCTCAGGTGATGTTGGCCAGTATAGGAAGGATACATCCTACTTGGCTGCACATGCTGCATTATTTTAAGTCTTAATTTTTATTCACCACTAGTACCACAAATCAAGAACTGTACCATTGTTTTCTCTGACATCTCAGAAAAATGGAAATTTATCAGAGATCAATTTACTTCTTGCCTCAGGATAAAAGTTATCTTTTGGGGAATATAAAAAAGCAGTGCTACTACAGAAGGAGATCCAGATCTTGGACCTAGACCTTAGTCCATCCCTGCAGCAGTGTTAAAGTAATTTCTGGATAATTTTGATCTATATATTATAGTTCCATTCTAGGTAGGTAGGTGTGTGTATGTGTGTATCTATATATATGTATATACATATGAAGGAGAACAAGGAAAATCAAGTAACTTCGTCCAGAAGGAGTTAATTATTCATTTTAGGAAGCATGATACTGAATTCTAAATAAGCTGCCTCTTCAGGATGTTGAAAGGGCTGACGATTAAATTATTTTGCTGGCTATCTTTTCGTTTATTAATTAGTTAAATTGATTTTCATATTACCAAGTTTAACTGAGACATTTAAAGAAATATGAGGCAACACAGCCAGTTCACAATAAGAGAAACAAAAGTTAGTTGTTAAGAGGTTTTTATGTTCTTCATGAGGTTACTTGTTTTTCATGATGGTTCTACCTTTTAGAACCCCCCCTCCCAAAAAAAGGTTTCAAATATATCTTTAACCCTTGGATGGAGTTTAAATTGCCTTTTCAATTTCAGTGACAGACCAAATTCAGCTGTAACCCAGCACCAGGATCTTACAAAAAAATTGTGTTGAGGGTATTTTTCTGACCTCAATGAGACTTCCAGTGTGTTGAGAGTTAGGGTTTGGGTATGATGTATAATATTTTTTTAACCTCTGGAAGAATTCCAGCATCCCTACATATGGGACCAACTTGCTGACAACAGGAGCACATCACTTCCACTTTGCTACACCATGATTCAGTGGAAAATGGCAGGGGATTTTTGTTCTGGTGCGTTACATTGGCTAGGAAAAAGTACATCAGTGTAACATAAGATTTGCTTTTGTCATGACATGCATTTTTTAAAACAAAAACGTGTACATGACAAGTGATTTAAAATTGGGGGAAATCGTTTACAACTTTTCAAGTGAAAATGCTACTCTTTGCAGGTATACTGTGTAAATTCTGCAACAAAACATGACTGAGAAAATGACATTTCCCACCCTGATGCATGAGGGTTAGTTTTCATTTTGGCTACTGGACTAGGATAAATCTAAAGCAAATTTTCTCCGAAGATCTAGCTTGCATATTATTTTAACACAGAAGCTCTGTAAGCAGGCTTTTGTGTTGCCAGTTCCAAGACGCATACAAATCTGGTTCACACATCCCAGGTAAGTTACGCCGGTTTCTAATGGAGATGACTACCTTCTGGAGTGTTGTTTCAAAAATGTTATTTGTTCAGTGAGATGAATGCATAAATGTTCCTGCATGATACCTGGATATACCTTAAGAAACAGGTATGCATGCTTGTGTTTAGCCATGAAGTGAGCACCTTATACATTCTGTTAGTGCATTAAGAATTTGGAGAGCACAGTGAAGTACAAATAAACTGAGCAGCTGACGATCAGCTATTGTGGTGAAGAAGTCTTTTGAAGTGAAGAGTAGAAATTCCACATTTCCCTGAAGACCAAGGCTGTCAAGATATATTTCTCTGCTTCCATCATATATCTTCCGTCATATATTAAGGCTTGATCACTTTTTGTGTAAGGCCTGGCTGTTAAATTATATCCATGGTGTCTTTAGATGACCAAAGAGACTTGACTTTGGGTGTATGCATCCCTTGATAGAGAATACATTTCACAAATAATCTGATAATAAGCATATAGGCAAATAAGCATCCTGTATTTGTATTGCTATAGAACAAAATTTCAAAAACCTAACAGTGATACCTGTAATATGATCAGCTATAATAAGAGTGTGACATCTGTAATTTGATCAGCAGAGCATATCAGAGCTAGCATATAAAAAGGTATAAAGGAATATGCAATAGTTCTGCTGAAGCTGATGTGTAGGTATCCTAAGATATGTAAGAGTGTATAGAACTGAAAATCAGCCTTGCATTCTTGTTGCTTTATTATTTTTCTGGATGAACACCCTCAAAGCCTAGTCCAGACAGATAGTTCAGGTCAAAATGAGAGGCATATGGCACCTCAAAGCCTATGTGGTATAAGGTTTCATCAGAGCTTACTTTGTGAAACGTATGAAGTGATTGCTTCAGGATAAACACTACTTTACTGCAACATTTTGATACCATTTTAACTGCTGTGACTTCGTACTATGAAAGTTGGGATTGGTAATTTTCTAAGGTAATTAGAATTCTCTGTTACAGAGAGCTCTAGTGCTGTAGTTCAAGGAAATGCTAAGAATTGCAGCAAACTATAAATCCCAGAATTCTGTAGGAACTAGCCATGGAAATTAAAATGGCAATTGCTGCTGTAATTGTGCACTGTGGATACATCCTCAGTTGATAGTGGTAAAAATATATATATATATTTTCTGAGGGTCAAAAAGCATAAGCATTTAAGTAGATAAGTCACTGGTGTGTATGTTTTTATGTCTTCAATACTGTAAGGGCAAATCATATTTTAGAGCTGTATGAACTGAACAATTGTTCAAAGTAAAGGAGGACCATGATGACAGCAGCGTCAAAGTGCTGACCTCCCTATGGCTTTTTATGTCTTAAGTAAACATTTCTAACATAAAACTTTTATTGATAGAAAACCGTTTGCTTTTAGAAAGGGAACAATTCTAGTTCTTAAAAAGTTTGATTTGGTTATTACCTGAGAAAAGCAATAAATCTCCAATCTAATACTCTACCCACCTGTTTCTTGCTGTTTTGGGATGTATGTACATCATTAGATGTACACATACATTAACTGAATACCATCCTTAATTGATTCTGAAATAACATTCCTGGTGCTATTATTCCTGAACACAAAAAGGCACCTGGGCTGACAAACAGAACTATAAAATTTTTTGCTGCAATAAAGAAATTAACTGATTTTCCATTCCTTTTGATGCCTCAAGAGTCTCTCTCTCGATTAGGCTGGTTACACCAATGCTACTCAAAATGGTGGCCCTTCACCAGTGCCAGTTCAATGAATGTCCAGAAAACTATGCAAATAATAATGTTACAAATATGGTATAGCCCCTGGTATATGGAGGCAAGAGCCAGTGTTACTCAAGCTATTACTTGAGCTACTTGACCTTTGGGAAGAATTTTTTCCTTCTCTTTGTACCATGTAGGATTCTGTACATCTACTACACGCGTGCAGAAGTATTAAATAACTATTGACTGCTGTACTATCCTACGTCTAACTGTCTACATCATCCACCTGACATAGTCCGCCGATGCACGAAGTGAGGACGGGCCCACATAAGCATAGGTCACATTTTATCAAAAGCTGCGCGCGACTCGTGTTACTTTTGCTGCAATAAACCAGCACAGCCGCTTACCTGGTCTTCGGGGTCAGTTATTGTAAAGGGAAAACAACTCTCATCTGAAAGCCAGCGTGGCGTAGCAGTCTGAACGCGGAACTACGGCTGCTTCCGCACTACACTCTTATAGCGCGATTGGCCCCTCCCTAAACTGCAAACCCCAGGATTCCATAGAATATTGAAAGTGGGATAATCGCGCTGTAAGAGTGTAGTGCGGAAACAGCCTATGGAGACTAGGATTTAAATCTCCGCTCAGCCATGAAAAACCACTGGGTGACCTTGGGCAAGTCACACTCTCTTAGCCTCAGAGGAAGACAAAAGCAAACCCCTCTGAACTAATCTCGCAAGACTCGCCTTAGCGTCGTCACAAGTGGGAAACAACTTGAAGGCACACAACAACAACAACAACAAGAGCGTCTCTGTTGTTCCCAGTCTGAGTCGCAGCTTTAAAAACCCCTTAAGCCGAATTAAGCTCCGCGTCTTCGGTACGAGGACCGTTGTTCCGTTTCAACTCGCAGCAGTATCCAACACAAACGTTCAAAACCGGCGGAGCGGGGAGAAGCGAGCCGCACCGGCCTCAGTCCCTCCTCGCCCGCTTCGCCTTCCCTTCCGGGAAATCTGGCACCGTCTCCCTCCGGGCTGAAGGAGGAGCGGGAGGCGCCGCCTCCCCCGCCCACCGATGACAGACCCTTTTGGCGCGCTCGGCGCAAAGGGTTGTGGGAACGGTCGGAGTTCGCTCTGCGGGCCGGCGGGTGGGAGGGACGGACGGCGGGGGTCGCGGCGGGGAGCCGCCATCATGTCGGGGGAAGGCGAGGACCCCGCCGGAGAGCCAGGCGTCGCCGCCGCCGCCGCCCCTCCTCCCTGCCCCGTCCGGGCCGCCATCGACCACCTCTGTCAGGAGCTCAACTTGGACGCTGGCAGCGCCGCCGAGGCCCTTCGGGACTTCACTGCGCTGAGAAGCACCTACAGTCTGGAGGTGGGAGGCTCCTCGTCTGTCAAGGGGCGGAGGGCGGCCGGGCCGTCAGCTGGCGGGCGCCTGCGCTGCGCCGCTGCGGCCCAGCGAGACGGGAGGCTGCTTGGGAGGGTCCGCATAAGGTGCGGCGGCACTCGTTGGGGCTGACTTTCTAGAGGCGGAGCGGTCGGGCCTAGCGCTGTACCCGGGTCACTGCCAGTCAGGCAGTGTTCGTCAAGGCCGGGCTCAGCTACAGATTTGGATGGAGGAGCCTCGGTAAACCACTCTCGAGGGCCCCCAAGGACGGACTTTTTGCAGTCCCCACCCCTCGCATGCGCGCTTTCCCTTTGTCACGGGTTTATTATCACGCAGTGATCGGATAGAGTCCATTTCCTCACTACACTCTTATAGCGCGATTATTCCACTTTCAACATCCTGTGGCAGAGCTTTCCAAACTTTTAATGTTGGTGACACGCTTTTTTAAACATGCATCATTTCGTGACGCAGTAATTCCGGTTTAACTAGCAAACAGGAGGTTAAACTAACCCCTTACAAGAGATACAGGCACATACATAAACAGTAATAACAAAATGTATGGGGACACAACATATCTCATGAAAACCTTTCATAGATTTTTAAAAATGTATGATTTTTAAATAATAACATACTTTTCCAAGATTGTAGACGACACACCCACACGCTTCAGGCGACACACTAAAGTGCCCTGGCACACCATTTGGAAAGCACTGTCCTATGGAATCCAACCCCAGGATTCCATAGGATGTTGAAAGTGGAATAATCACGCTGTAAGAGTGTAGTGCAGAAATGGCCAGAGTGCTCTGTCCTTCTGTGTTGGGCTTGAACACGGAAAGCAAGTAGATTGGGGTGGGAAGGGACCCGTTTCCTTCACGCTGCTGGACCTACTTCTCCCAGCTCCCTGCAGGATAGTAGAAGTTATTTATTGATTTATAACCCTGCCTTTCGTCCAAGGAGTTCAGGACAGTCTATATGCTCTCCGTTTATCCCTCACAACAAACCTTGTGTGTAGGATGGTCAGACATGAGGTAGCTACGGTATCTTCAAGAGATTCAAGAGATTCAAGAGAGAATTTCAGCAGGTGTTGCTTGTTACCTGGTTGTGTCATAAGCAATACTTGCTAAATATTTCTACAAAAATGAAAGGTACAGGAGCCGTCTCCAGTTTTCACACTGGCAGCCCTACCTGTGACACAGATTACTTCAAGATACTTGTAGCTAAATACTTTCATCAGGTTATTATGAGACTGCACAGTTATGAGTGAGTGGGACAGCTCTCGCTCATGCAGTTGCTCACATAGCTAGCAGTAGTGGTGACAACTTAAGAAATAGGGCGTCAGAGAACCGCTTAGCATCCTGCTGAGTTACACTGCTGCTAATCCTACTACCAGCAGGTAGAACCTGAAGTGAGAACATGAGGGTGTGAGGCAAAGCACCCATTTCTCCCAAGCACAAAGGATGGCTTACTCAGCAGCAGAAGTAACCTCTGAGGGACTGGCTACCATCACTGGATGAGTCAGCAAGTGTGCAACCAGAAGGAAAAGAATAAAGTTGGTGCCTGTGTTACAGGAGAGGATTCAAGAAGTGGGTGCTACTGGGGATGCAGGGCAGAGTTCAGCCCTACTGGAATAAGCAGACCTGAGTATGATGGGCCCTGATGTTGGAATGAATATTGCCCTTTAGCTGTCACTGGCTTCAGTCTTGTCCTATGGGTTCAAAAATATTTGCTAATGAAACTAAAATTCAGAACAGATAAAAAGAAGTAGTTCACACAACACATACTGTAGTTAAATAATGGAACTTGCTTCCAGACAGCATAGTAGGGGCTCCAAACTTGGATAGTTTTAAGTGGGGATTAGAAAAAATTTGTAAAGAATAGGGCATCTGTCTACTAGTGAAGATAGCTAAAAATTACTGGTACCAAGGACTCACAAACACAAGCAGGAGAGTGCTATTGCAGATATTTTAATTCAACGGGATTAACAGCTCAGTTGTATATGTATCTGTGGAGGAGTATGCAACATTGAGTTCAGTGGGATTTACTGCCAGATATGTGTAGAATTTTAGCCTTACTCATTAATATGTGTGCCTAAGACTAATATGTCTTAGTTTGGTGAAACTGATTTATTATTGAAATATTGCAGTGTAATTTAGTTGCGATGAACTGCCATCATCTACTTCTCATGAGTCTGAGTTGTACATTTTAGCCATGTCGCTCTTGTACTCTGGATGGGGAAAAATTAATCTTTTCTACCAAACTCAGATGCTATAATTAGAATGAGGTATCAAGTTTAGATAAGGCATGAAAAAAATCAGAAATGTAGTGATATTTCACTGTTTTTTTCTAGAATGTTGAATGTGTTTCAAGTTTCCTATTTAAATTTAGCATCAAGGAACATGTTGTTTTAAGTCTTGAAAGTCAGTGTGGTATAGGTGATAGAATTTCAGACTTGGATAAGGAAGATTCAAATACTCCTTCAGCCATGGACTTCACTGGACTGACCTTGGTTATTATCTCTTAATCCAGTCTACCTCAAAGGGTTGTTCTGAGGGTAAAGTAAAGGTCATAGAAGACCAGAGCTGTATATATAAAAGATAGATATACATACCATAGAATAAAATGGTTGAATGCCGAAGTGGTAATGTTTGCAAAATAGACATACTCCATACTTTTGTTGTGTTGGTTGTTGTTTATATCTGTTTTACAAGTTCTTGTGAGTAATACCCAAAAGATACATGAAAGAATTACGTTCCTTGCAACTTTTTGTAGTTAAGCTTAGAGAGTGTTCTGAAATTCCCTACTAGGCTTGCTTTGGAATTCAGTACTGAACCCAAATGTTAAATGTTGTACATTGTTAATGAAGAGGTGGAGAGGCTTTATTAACTTTTATAAATTAAATGCAAAACTATAGAAATTTCCTTCCCATATCCTGATCTGAACACACTGTTAAGCATTCTCTATAGTGTTCTAGGCATGTTAATATTTTTTAGAAACACGTGTCCCTGTCTGTACATGCAGATTGGACAAGGTTGAAAGAAGGCCATCATTTAATGGGCATATGTCACCAACTATACTTGTACTATTAACTTCTACTACTTTAAGGATACATTCTCCTGCTAAAAACTGAAGTAGAAGTGGAAGTAATTATTCTGCCTTTTATTAGAAGGACAAAGCTGTACTTTGGTAACGTTTGAACTTTCTGTTATGGAGCTTCTGTGTACTGCCAAGGATTTGGGATTCATTTAGAAAACTTGACTAATTGGGTGTTCATGTTGGATGCAGGCTAGTTTTTTGGACTGCACCATAATTCTAAGTAATCTGACAATGTGCTTTGAACCATATCTTAAAGGCAACACATCTTAAGAGGAGGCTATTGATGGAGAACATTAGGAAAGCTATCTTTAGGAGAAGCGTTGATTTTGATCATGAGAAGAAGTCCAAAAATACTGTTCTTTTCTAAAACATTTTGCAGATATTATCACATGTAGGATTTAGACTGTGAAGTAAAGGCTTAGCACTGTTGCTCTTGAAAACTGTTAATTATTTATTTTTCCAGGGAGAAACTGTGCATTGGCTGGCTTGTGCTCTGTATGTTGCCTGCCGTAAGAGTATAATTCCCACTGTGGGAAGTGGCTTGATGGAAGGAAATTGTGTCTCACTGACTCGGATATTACGCACAGCAAAATTAAGGTATTGGTATTTTTTTTAAAACAAGTGAAATAGTTCCTCATATTTTAGAAACATTAACTTATTTGTGTTTATAATTTATGCCTCAGACTTTCAAAATGAAAACTTGAACAACTTACTTATTACTACTATTATATAAGTAATCAAAGCAATCTAGGCATGTGAATAAGACTGCAACCGTAGAGACAAAGCATTACAGAACTGGACGTTTTAAAATATTTATATACCACAGTTCAGTAACATAATTTCTTGTCAGTGTACAGATAAACACAGATGCACATCCACAGTAAAAAACATATTTGTACTAAACTAGTTATTAAAACAGAGCCAGCATGGTGTGGTTTGAGCTTTGGACTAGCCCTGGAGACCAGGGTTTGATTACCTGCTCTGTCATGGAAAGCCATTGAGTAGCTGTGGGCATGTCACATATTTTCAGCACCCCAAAAACAATGTGATAGGTTCATCTTAGGGCTGCCATAAGTGGGAAATAACTTGAAGGCACATAACAACAACAGTTATTAAAATAAGAAACTGCTTGGTTAAACAAGTGAGTTTTTAACTGAAACACCATGAAGGATGGTGTCCTTCTGAAATATACTTGCAAATGAAATACCTTAGATTAACAGTTTTTTCTTTCCTATTAGCTTTACAAGCAATGTACATATGCATGTGTGTTTTGAAAAACATGTAGCAGAAGATGGCACTAGGGCCATCATAATACTGTTGAAAATGTGAAATTCAGAACAGCATATGACAGCAGGCCAGATTCTTGCTGTAAATAAGGCAGCAAGCAAGAGGCTACAAGTGGGATGAAAAGGGAACAGAAAAGGTCCCTTGCACAAGCATGAAACCAATGACATTGTATTGAATGTAGCTTCATATTGTGAATCTTAATTGTATTTGACTATTTGGCCAAAACAATTTACGAAGTTAGATTGAACAAATAAAAAGTACCCCACTGACTGATTATATAATGTCATTTTTCTTAGGCTTGGCTACGCAATAGTGATCTCAACTTAATGAAAGCACATTCCTGATAGCGTCAATGATGCCATGTGTAACTGGCAAGCTAATCATAATTACTTGGAAATAATTACCAAAATAAAAAAGAACAAACTCAAAACCAAAACCCTTGATTTAAATACTGCTGTATTTAAAAAATTGATGCGAAAGTTGCAAGAAATAAATTGGATACACTAGAGGCTCAACTGGATGTTATTGCTAACCACAGCAAACTGATTGAAATCTATAGTATGTGTATTTTAACTAAGGTAAAAATTTAATGTAGCCTGAGTTGCATATTTCCATTTGGCTTTTTGTCCTAAGAATGGTGCAGTGTATCTGGAGGACAGAGGTCCAAATTTCTGCTTGGTGATGTGGTATAAGTAGTTTGAACAAGTCACTATTCATCATGATATATACAAGCTCATTTAAATGGATCCCAAATGGAGACCTAGTAAAATACTTCGTATGTTGAAAAAATATCCAGAGAACTTTTAGGGGAAAAACCTACAATTAATTTTTTTTCTTCTAAGTTTAATTCAGTTTTTTAGCAAAATGAAAAAATGGATGGACATGTCAAATCTATCTCAAGAGTTTCGAGAGAGAGTGGAGAGACTAGAGAGAAACTTTGAAGTGTCCACAGTGATTTTCAAGAAGTTCACACCAATATTTTTGGATATATTTAAAAATCCCTATGAAGAACTACCAAAGCTACAAAGAAGTAGAAAACAGAGGTAATTACTGAAGCATCATGGGTACCTGGATATTTGGATTTAATATAGCAATAATGAAGTGTGTGTGTGTGTGTGTGTGTGTGTGTGTACACATACACTCTGTGTATATATAATGTTCCTCCTCGCCTCCTCTTTCCCCCAGTCCATACCACCTGACCAATCAGCCCATAATCCCAGAGTTCTGAGTTGGCTGAAGAGGTTGATTTCCTCTGGGAAACAGGGACTTCTGCATTGACAGGAAACACATGGGTAGGGCAGAGACCCACACAGAACTACAACCTATACTATGGCAGGTAGAGGGAATCTTACTCCTCCTCCCAGCTTTCAGTCTCCAGTCTCTCCAGCACAGAGGGGGAGGAGGAAGAGGGGCCCCACGCACAGTTGTGTGCTGCTTTCTTGGCCGTGTGACTAGAAAGCTTTCAAATGGTGGCAGGCCCTCCTTCTTGAAATGCCACTGCTGCCCCATAATTAGCTCCCCCCAAAGAGTGCTAAAAAGGGCTCTAGTGGAAAGACAGTGTGGCCTTGTTAAAGGAGATCCTGGGGCATTCCCCTTGACCCACTCCTGGGTCTCCCTGTGGTCTGGGCAGGAAGTAGGGGGAACTGTCTCATGAGGAGGACCTTGAGCAGCAAGAGGATCCCCAATCCATCAGGCTTTTTAACCAGGAGGATTTTCAAGGCCATGAAAGTCCTGACCTTAAGCGCCCAGGACTTCCTGGCCCCTCTGGCAGCCCAGACTACCTGCAAGGATACAAGGTGGTATTTGCTGGGGCGGTGGTAATTGAGGTTCCTTTCCCCAGTTATGTTATTATTATGTTACGTTATTATGGACATCATAACCCAGGAGGGGACCAGACCATGCTCCTTTAAAGCCCCTTACTCACAAGCAGTGAGGTCCTACAACCTCCCAAGGAAAAATATGTCCAGACTTCAGGCCCTTTTAGTGGGTGCTTCAGCCTCAACCCTGGCCTCCTCCTTGGTTTACATGAAGGATGGGGGAGACACCCTGAAGGCCGAGAAGGATAAGAGGGCAGAAGCAGTCCTTAAAAGAGGCGCATGAGGCAGACTGCTTGGCAGTCTGGGCTCCACAGCTTCTTCCATCATGGCTAGGGCCTCTGTTTTCTGTGGGCTACTCCCTCTCTCCCAGGGTTGTAAGATTGTGCCTGTAAGATTGTGCCAACTTAGACACTATCCAGTTCTGTGCCGGGTCTCAGGCAAGCTCTGTCCTGGTCAGATGCCAGATTTGGCTCAAGACCTTGCTGGCCAACTCCAGGGCCAAGAACAACTTGACCTGTGCTTCCTTTGGGGGCACCAAGCTCTTTGGGGAGTTTCTGGAGCCAGTTCTGATCGAGTCTAAAGACACAAAAAGAACTCTGGCTTGAGCTCCAAGAAGAGAGGAAAAGAGGCACCCTTCATCAGCTTCCCATTCCTCGTTTCATTCCTTTCACTCTTCCTACAAGCATAAGGATGCTAGACTTCTGTGGGCAGACAGGTGTATTCAAAACAGGCCAAAGCAAAACCAAGGTTTCCCCAGCCAGGAAAATCCCAACTTCAATCCCCCAGAACTCAACCAAAACAAGCCCAGCAGGCCTGACGCCAGGTCACCTCTTGTAGGAGGGAGACTTCAATCCACCTCAGGTGAGTACTCAGCACAGTGAAAAAGGGCTACAGGATAAAGTTCCTATCCCCTCCTTCCCCCTTCTTAGTCCTCTTCTCAGTCTCCCACAACCTAGTGAAATACCACCTAGTGAAACAGGCTATGGGACAGGGAAGTTGGGACAGTAGAGCCAGTCCCTTCCAGGGAGAGGCTCTCTGGATAGCACTTCATATTTTTGATAGTTCCAAAGAAAAAGCACCAATGGACAGTGTGGACCTCCCCAAGAGGATATTCAGGATGTTTATGTAATCTTTTTCTGAGGCCCATTTTGAAAAGGGGTCCAGGAGCATTCTGCTAAATACTATAATTTAGGAATACCGAAGAAACTGATCAATAGGAATATTACATACTGCTAAAAGAAGGAAGAAGACAGCGAGTTAGTGATACAGATGTACAATTTTTTGGATGTAGCAGATAGAAGTATTGCTAGTGGGGAAGTCTGGTGTATTCAGAATTGCTACAGCATTTGATGGGGTTTGCTTTTAATTAATGAAAGTAATATAAATTAATTTCTCGGTTTTCATCTTCAGTCTGAGATTCATTCCATAACTGAAACTTGCTTTTTCTTCCAATAGGCGGGTACCTTGTAGTGCTAAAGACTTATTCAATTTCTGCTGGACACTGTTTGTTTACACAAAAGGTAGGTTAATTTTTCCCTATATTCACCTTGAACTATTTGTCTGTGTTGTATTAGCTGACCTGTTATGGTTTCTTCTAAAGGTAATTTCAGTATGATTGGAGATGATCTGGTGAATTCATACCATTTGCTTCTGTGCTGCTTAGATCTGATTTTCGCAAATGCACTTCTCTGTCCACATAAAAAAGACTTACTGAATTCTTCTTTCAAAGGTATGTTCTTGATTTTTTCCCCCACTAAAATACAATTTTTCATGTCTTTTGAAATAAATTTTTAATCATTTGTCACAAACTCTTCCCATTTCCTGTTTTTTTTTTAAAGGTTTGCCAGAAGACTTCCACACAGCTGACTTCAGGACCTCTGAAGGACCTCCATGCATTATTGCCACACTTTGTGAATTACATGATGGCCTTTTGGTAGAAGCCAAGGGCATAAAAGAACATTATTTTAAACCATATATCTCCAGGCTTTATGATAGGAAGGTAATAGCTGTTCCTTTATCTTGTACTAGGGATTGAAGGATTCATGGTAGGGAGGGGCATTCTTTGCTGGGTTTTTGTTTTATTTATTTTAAATAAAAATAAAGCCTTCCACTGAAATTTTGGCTGTTTTTTTCCCTCTTAAATCTGTTTGAACCACAGTGTTTCTAACGTTATGTAGTTCTTAGCTGTTCAGTCTGCATGTTCTATCGCCTAGATCAATGGATCTCAACACTAGTCTTTTGAGGTGTTTTAGACTTCGACTCTGAGAAACCCCAGCCATTATGCCAGTGGTCAGGAATTCTAGGTTCTGGAGTCAACAAATATGTGGGAGACCAAACATTGGGAACCACTACTATAAGCTACCTTCTCTTCTCATTCCCTTTCTGTTGCCCTTAGCTACCAATTAGTTTGTTTCCTGTGGGATCAAAGCAGCTCAGCTAATAACTAATAATGTTTTGCCTGCTTTCTCCATCTGTGGTGTTAGAGCAATTCAGCTAGTTGCCAGGAGTCTTTCAACCTCAGCCTCATAGTTTTAGTGCATTATGATATGGATGGTTGAATATTTGGGGTTTTTTTAAAAGAAAAGATGGTAGTTCTATTTTTCCTTGGCAGGTTCTGTGGCAAAATCCAAATGGAGTGACCTGCATCTGAGCAAAGCACGTTTGGGAATGTTCTAGAGTAGGGGTATGAATTATTATCCCACCACATGCCCAGAGAGGCAAGTGCCACACCCGTTTGTACAGTTCTTCAACCTCCACAGTAGTAGAATTTTAAAAATGGTCTCTTTGGCTGCGTTTCCACATTACTCTAAGCCATCAGTCTTGGCTTAATAAGCAATGATATTCATGAATAGTGTATTGTTGTCTGCAGCTCCTGCTTTGCTTGTGTACACCATGAGTTATTAAGCTAAAACTGATAGTTATTGTGAGATGTGAGTGCTGCCTTGGTCTCTACAGTCAAGCAAGTTTGGTCTGTAGATTTTTTTTTCTTTCCTTGACTTTGTTTTGTTTTATTCAGCCTGTCCACTGATATCATTTGCATGTTTCCTTATCTGGACAATATGAGCCCTCCTGCATAGGGAGATATTCTCCAGCAAATCTATGGTGTGATTTCCAAAGAAACTTTTGTAGGAAGGAATTTTCAAAGAGGTAGCCATGTTAGTCTGTTTCAGTTTAAAAAGGAGTGCTTTGTGACCTTTAAGACACATTTATTTACCATGTGATGTTGTTGATTACAGTCTGCTTCCTACTTACAGTGTATCATATTTAAGTCTGAGACATATGTATGCATAATTATGTTTGTAGGGATGGAGCAAGCCAACATGGTGTGGTGAGTTGAGCGTTGGACTCTGGAAGACCAGGGTTCACATCTCCCTTTGGCCATGGAAACCCACTGGGTGACCTACAAGTCACATTCTCTCAGCCTCAGAGGAAGACAATGACAAACTGCTTGTGAACAAATCTTGTGAAGAAAACCCTGTTATAGGCTCGCATTAGGGTCACCCTAAGTCAGAAATGATTTGAAGGCTCATAACAACAACAAGAAATAGATACATTGTGCTGGGTATTTTAGATAAGCCCAGTGTGGCAGAATTCAGTTATGTATTTTGGCAAGTACAAGAAAAGTGCTTGTTCTGATAAGAAATAAAGGATTATACATCTGGACATGGTTTGTCTGTTTTTGACTGAATGCTAGCAGATCAACTCGCATGGAAGCATTTGTGCAGCCGTGTTCTCAGAGACTGGTGTCAGCCTATGTATGTTAATTTTGTTTGTGCTTAAACTGCTGCTTTTCTAATTCTTTTTTATCCTTGTAGATTTTAAAAGGAGACTGTCTTTTGGATCTTAATAACTTTTTAGATAACAAGTAAGTGTTTGAAATATGTTCAATTAATTTTTACTGAATGCTTTACAATCTGTTATTCAGTGTTTTAAGATGTGTTTTCTGTCATATGGCTTTAGCAATAATAGTGAATAGCAAGTACAGTTGGCCCTCCATATCTGGATTTTGCATCCACGGATTCAACCAACTGAAACTTGAAAATATTTTTTAAAAAAAATCTTAAAAGCAAACTTTGATTTTGCCATTTTATGTAAGGGACACAATTTTACTACACCCTTATACATAAGGAGACTTGAGCACCCACAAATTATAGTGTCCATAGGGAGTCCTGGAACCAAACCCTAGTGGATATTGAGGGCCCAGTATACAGTAGCTGTTGAAATAAATGCTTGTTGGAGTTTTAGAATGAGATAGTCTCTGTTGTCTAGGAATCTAAACTGTGGGTTCACATTCTGGAGTGCTTTCACACTAGAGCCAGAAGACTGTTTTGTGATCATACCTCTTTATCTTGAACAACCATGGGTCAGCTGATCAATGTTGCAATTTTGATCTCTAGAAAATTACCTCCATATTGGGACAAATCTGTTTATCTAGGCAGTTCAATGCCAAAGAAAGTAAAGATTTAGACAGTGGTGAACTGGTGGTCCTATTTTTGAAACTCACTTTTAAGTTGCTGCCATTTGAGTTGTATAAAGTAGAGACGGGCAACTTGCATCCCAGAGAGTGTGTTTACAAACCCAAGCAATTTTATTTCGATCATGCTTGCCCTACCAAATTTTATTCAAGTTGTGGAAAAAACTTCTTAAAAGTTACAGGCTGCTGATTCATGGTGTTTATTTCATCAGTTCTACTACCTTCACTGGTTTTCAAAGTGTATTCAACTTGTGTTAATGTAAAGTAGAAAAACGATATGTGGGAGGTATGGGAAAAAGAATGTGAGTGAATTCATTTAAACTGTGCTTAATGCCTAATTGTTTGTCTTGTCTTCCAGCAAAGCACTGAATAAAGAATATGAAGAATATGTTCTGACAGAAGGTGACTTTGATGAGAGGGTTTTCTTGGGGGCAGATGCAGAAGAGGAAATTGGAACTCCTCAGAAGTTTTCCTCTGATATACCATCCGGGAAGGTAATGACAAGAGCTCATGTGGAGTGCCATCTTCAACAGCATTTTGAAAAGGTAATTTAAACTGTTGTGTTTTAGAATAGAATGTTTAATGCCACGATCTCAGGGAAAAAGAAATGATAAGACTTTTTTTTTCAGTTACTGAGTCAGCATGTTTTGATCAGTGAGCACAGAAAGCAATATTAAGGTATTCTATAAAAAAACCAAAAACCTAGAATAATGCTCTCAGATGAACCACGTTAGTGTGTTTTTTATTTTGTAGACTATTATTTAATATTAGCCCTAAGTTGAGAAATAAATTTTCCACTCACTTTAATATTACTATGTTGTTTATGTCTTTTCTTTTCTTAACAAATAATGTAGGGACAGATTACTTCTTCTAGAGAAATTGGTCTCATAAAATTAATTTATTTCTGCCAGTCTTGGGAAACTTGTGGCCCTCTGGTTCTTTCTGGACTTCAGTTCCTGTTAGCTTCAGCCACCCTGGCAAATGGTGAACCATGATGATAAGAGAAATCTAACAATATCTGAAGATCCACAGGTTTCTTATCTAATGCTATAAACTATGATCAGAAAAACTAAATCCATCTTCATTAAATGGAAGTTGCATCACCTCCACAGATAATCTGATGTGGTGAGGAACCCTGCAGAAATTTTCAAAATAGAGACTATTTCCACAGTAGCCTGTTACAGCGCTATGATTCCACTTGCAACATCTCTGAGCTACAGTGTTTATTTTGAAAGTATTGACCATATTTCAAATGGTCAAACTGAAAATGGCCCATCTGTCCAAATTCAAAAATATCTCAACAGTCACTTTCTTGAAATTTGTCATAATCACATGGGAAATATCATAAATGATTTAAATTCCAGTAACGTGGGCACACTGGCATCAACGAGCAAATACATGGCATGATATGTTGTCTCTGACTAGCATCAACTCTTATTTTGACCAATTAATTTAATGACTAGACAGATCTTCAAACGCAGTAATCACATTAACACCAGAGAGAAAGACAGAACCAGCACCGTAAACATTTTCCCAGAGCAGCTATCCATCATTTCACCACCTTTCATCCCCTTCTTGGAATCTTCACAAGGTTCTCAAAGCACTTAACTAACTGAGGACCTTTTCCATGAGGAAAACCACATTACACATTCTACGTAGGCAGTATCTCCTCTACTACCATCTCTAACACTGAAATTTGCAGGGTGGACAGTTGGGCCAATCCTCTTTTTTTTGTTAGACAATACTGTGTAGATCTTTTTGTATCTGCTGTGGTGGCTTTCGCAGGTGGCTGTGCTTTAAAGTGGAAGGAGGTCATAAGGACAGTGCCGCATGATTCTGTGCTGGAGCCATCTCTCTTCAATATTTTTATCAATGATTTAGATGATGGGGTAGAGGGAATCCTCACCAACTTTGCAGATGGCACTAAACTAAGAGAGATAGTTAACACATTGGAAGACAAGAACAGAATTCAAAAGGACCTAGATAACTAGAAAACTGGGCTGAAATTAATAAAATAAAATTCGGTAGAGACAAATGCAAAATTCTGTGTAAGACCACGAAAACCAAATGCACAGATATAAGATGGTTGATACATGGCTCAACAGTACTACATGTGAAAAGGAACTTGGGATTATTGTTGATCATAAATTGCACATGAGCCAGCAGTGTAAAGCTGCAGCAAACAAGATGAATGCTATCTCTGTCTGCATTACTCAGTGCTTCAGACTAGGCTGCCCAAAACAAGTTGTTCTGTGAAGCTTTGACGGGCATTTGTTTCATTTGGGAACTGATGTAATGGTAAATGGAGACACTTGACATCTCAGATCCACAGAGTTTGATGCTTTTGATCCTCAACCAAATTCAATAATTGTTGATGTGTCTCAGTTTAAATGGTTGTGCAACTTATATTCAGTTCCTATACAGAAGGAGAGTAGGAAGCTGGATGTGATGGCACATGTCTTATTCTATAGCATTATTACAGTGATGTACTGTGAATTATAAAGCATGTATGGGTGCTTGCCAACAATAGCTGTGGGAAAAACTAGCACTGTGTTTGGATTGTTTGATGGAGGGAAATAAGAAATTGGCATAGTCTTCCATGGTGGAAGACATCATTTAGTGGCACAACAGATAAGCAAATCATGGCATGTGGCTGTTTGTGCTGCCAAATCACTCTTTGGAGCAATATCCCTCTGTAGACATTTATGGTTCTGTTCTGCTGGTCTGATATCAGCTATCAAGGTGATGGTTGAAGATCTTCCTTTTGATGAACTTGGACCTTTTCATCTAGTGTTAAAAAAATCTTGGGCATATTCAAAAGGTGAAGACAACAGCTACGAAGTACAGTCTCCAAGCTCATATTTCCACTTCTACGAAACAGAAACCATCCAGCTATTGTCAGTTCAGTCCCACGCTCCTTGCAGCCCACCACCTAGAAAATAAAAATCATCTTTGCAGACTTCATCTTCCTTGAAGAAATCTTGTAGTTCTTCCAAGTACAGGTCCTCATTCAAATGCCAATATTCTGACTTTTCTAAACTGTTATCCTGATTGACCGCTATCTGCCATCTCAACATCAACTTCACTCAGCTTCCTTCTTCAGCAGTGGGTTTCAGGGAGAGACTGTTCCATCATGCATTCACTTTGCAGGCAGTGACCATAGATTTGTGGGTATTGGACGTAGTGAATAGCAGGTATGTGATTGAATTTAACTCTTTTCAACTGATGGAACAGTTTGTCAGCCCACCTCCATCTGCAGTACTTCAAGAAGAGATTTCCACCCTTTTTTCAAAAGGTGCCATCAAACCTGTATCCAAGTCTCAAATTTCAAATGGGTTCTTCTTAAGGTATTTCACGATATCCAAGAAGGAGAGTAGACTTGGTCTGAATTTAAATCTTCACCATGGCAATTTGTAGATTTGCCTAAAGAAATTCCAGATGGTTACACCAACAATTAGATGCAAAGATTCTCCTCAGTGTTTTTCACAAGTGAGGTTTCTGGACTCTAGACTTTTTATCAGTCACAGTACTGTTGATTCTGCACAAGGCATCTAGTAACATCTGGAATTTGTTTCATTTGGAAGAGAACGTTCACTTGTGCCTTCATTTTGTTCCTCCTGCTTACCTGTCATTGCCAAGATCATGGACAATAAGGGCTGTTGCATACTGATCACTCTATGGTGGCCATCGTGGTTAGTAATTTGCTAGTCACCCATTTGTGTGAGTCATAGAGACCAGCAAGGAGGAGGACAGGTTGCTTATCTGTAACTGTGGTTCTTTGAGTGGTCATCTGTGAGGTCACACAGCATCCCTCATCTCCTCTTTACGTGGTCCTGCCTTGCCTCTTTCCAATTCTGTTGCATGTTGATAGAATGAAACTGAGGAGTTTGCGTAGAAGTGCGCTGGGAGCAGGCACAGGACAAAAGGACTGGGCTTTCTGCCAAAAGGGTAGGCTAACTGTAGATATTTCTGAATGTGAATCCGTGCAGGCATAGTATGACCCATGTGGGTGAATTCACAGATGACCACTAGAAGAACCACAGTTACAGATAAACAACCTGTCCTCCTCCTTGCTGGTCTCTATGACTCACACAAATGGGTGACTAGCAAATTACTAGTCCTTCAGAATAGGGTCCATGCTCAGTCATGGAAAAAACAGGTGAACACAGAGAACAGCCTCTTTTGTTTAAGTCATATCACATACCTGTACCTCTTCAAGATGCTGATAAGCTTACAACCCAGCTCTTCCGAATTTGTCTCTTGCATCACTCCAGAATGTTAAGTTCCTATGTATCATTCTCCTGTATTGATTTTGTGCTACAGATTGTAGTCTAAGCGGCTGCAGTCTTGGTAAGTGTGTAATATCCTCTCCTCCTCCAAAAGTAACATGCAGTTTCACTTAATGATCAATGGTTTCTTAGTTGTTGTTTTGGATTCATTTATATTCTTCAGTTGTGATCTAAACCTTATTAATATTTATGTAGTTAACGTGGCCAAAACAGTTGAAAGAAATTTCACTTTGACTTTGCTAGAAAAGATCCTTTGCACCTTCTACTCCCTTGACTGGCAGAAGATACCTGCGAGAGAAGGAACCAGTTATCACTCCAGTTGCTTCTGCAACACAGAGCGTAAGTCGGCTACAGAGCATTGTAGCAGGGCTGAAAAATGGACCGAGTGAGCAGCTTCTAGCTATTTTTGAGTAAGTGGGTACCGTCTCTTCCTGTTACTTAGATCTATAGATCTTTTTATCTTTCCATCTTTCTGATTTTTATTAGTTCTGCATTAGGGGACTAAGGTCCAAAGACTCATGTTGTGTTTCCTGAAATGCAAAACCAATTGTTAGATGGCAAAATGCTTCACGAAATGTAGGGGACTTCTGAAAACAATTTGCATCACGGCATAGGGATTCTTCCATTCAAAAAACAAATAAAAAACTGACTAGATGAAAAAATTCTTTAAAATCTGTCTGGATGTGTTTAGAGTAGCTATTTGAAGCCTAGCTGAGAAACATAAGGGCTAAGATCCTGGATGGTGCGTGCAGAGAGTAACTACACCACACACACAGCCTTGTTCTTGCCCCATCACCCAGGCAGCAGCCTAATCTGATGGTTCCACTGCTGTAGCTGTTAAATGACAATGGAAGGAGAGGGAGGGAGGCAACTGGACAGTGGGGAGAATGTCTTGTCTTGTCCTCCTGCAATTCGCCATAGAGGCAGAGGACTAATGTTCTTCTGTCTCTCTCTCTCCTATGTTCCATATTGGAAATCACATAGAAGGTCCTTATCTGTTTTGGGAAAGTGAATTTTGAAGCTAAATCTTAGAATAATTGCTGGAATCCACATGGAAACCAGTAAACTAAACAAAAGGAGGAGGGGAGGGAACAGAGCTTATATAGTAGGGAGAAAGAGTGTGATTTGTTTGTTGGGATGAGTGAGAAACAGAGTTTTTCATAATTTATGCACTTGTTTCATTCTATTCATAGCTCAAAACAGGAGAAGGGTAAGTGTGTGTGAAGGGCATAAAATCTAGAGATGCGTTTTTTCAGCTTCATTCTGGCTAAGTGATGTAAATGCATACAAGCTAGAGACCATTGCAAAGCATATGCTGTGCAAAGGAGGCAGCAAAGAAACCATACTTCTTTGTCACCATTGCATTTGCACAGTATTTTCCAGCAGGAATGTCTTCACTTTGCCCACAAGAAGAGAATGCAGATCCCTTGACAACTCACTGTGAAGTATTTGGATGATACTTTGCAGATTGCTCAGATGTGCTCTAATTTGGATGTTGTAGTTGATATAGGCCTAGTGGATGTAACCTCAGTCCCTGCTTGTTCTGTGTTATTAGATGCATTTCAGTTTCTGCAATCTGAGCATGTGGACAGGATCCTTGGAGAGATGAGAGCCAGCACATATGTATGGAACCTGTGCCCTTTCCAGCTCATAAAAGGAAGAATACTTCCTGGGGAAATGTTGAGAGGATAAGGGTAGTGATGACACTCTCAGTGCAGTAAGGCATGCGCTTGTTCTGCCTAAAAGAGCCTGTAGCAAGGCTGTTATAGAAAAATGATCCTGACCCCACCATAGTAGAGAATACCAGCCAGTTTCCAATATTCCTTTTCTTGGGCACAGTTCTACAGTGTCTAGTGACCTCCCAGCTGCAGGAGTTCCTGACGAAATAGATTATCTAGATTCAGTTCAAGCCAGCTTCAGGCCTGATTATGGGACAAGGGCAGCTTGGTTGCTTTGGCAAATGACCCACACCAGGAAGTGGACCGGGGGAGTATGTCCCTGTTCTGCTCTTGACCTTTTAGTGGCTTTGATGCCATTGACTGTGGTGTCTTTCTGGGCTTTCTTGGGTGGGATGTGACGGCACAGTTTTACCTTTAATCTACTCCATTTTAGAGGGGCAAACTTGGAACATGGTGCTGGTAAAAGTGTAGCCATTAGTCTGTGGGACCCCGGGAGGCTTAGTTCTGTGTTCCATCTATCTTCCTATACAAACCAGTTAAAAAATTAGTGTTCCATCTGCACCCATCCCTGGAGATGCCTGATCTGGCTATGGTGGCACATGCCTTGATTACATCTGGTTTAGAGTACTGCGACACATTTTACATTGAGCTGCCTTTGAAAACTGTCCGGAAACATCAGTAGATTCAAAATGCTGTGGCCAGAGTGCTGATCATTTCTAACAACACTAAACATGCAACATCCTTGTTGAAAGAGCTTCACTGGCTGCTGATGTGTTTCTGGGTATACTTCAAAGTGCTGGTTATGATTTAGTCCAAACCATCTGAAAAATTGTATCTCCCTATATGAACGTGCACAAGGCTTAAGATCCTTGTGGGAGGGCTTCTCAATCCCACCACTACTGTAGCCCTGTATTGCAAGAGGGTCTTCTCAGTGGCTGCAACCAGGCTGTGGAATTTCCTTCTACAGGAGACCATGTTGACCCCTGCTCTCTTTTTGCCATGAAGACGTTCTTATTTACGTTCTTGTTTAAACAGGCATGTGATGACTGGTTTTCCAGAAGGGTATTTTGTGGTATTTTGTTGCGTTTTTGTCCTTGTTATATTTTAAATGATTTTATGTTTTTTAAATTAATGATGTTTTAATATGACACTACTTAATAGGGGTTTAACTTTTTATTTGCAAACTTTTAGTGTTATCTTGTTTTAGTCTTGCTGTAAACCACCTGGGTTCCTGTGTTGGGAGAAAAATGGGATATTAAATAAATAAAAAAAGTTACAACATAAAATTTACCTCATTGTTTAAAATGTCCCCTTTCAACGTAGTTGTAATTGAATTAGATTTATAAGATACACACAATATATATAATAAATATGTAATATATTATTAAACACGCTAGCCCATTCTTACTGTCAATTACAAGGGGAATATCTTGCAAAAAGATCAAGCCAAATTGTTTAATGTGGGGCTCTCTGCAGGATCCCAGCTTCAGAGCATTCTTTGAACCCTCTTGCATTAGAGGACAGAACTTCAAACCTTGGACTGGTACAGGATGCTACATCTCATCATAACAGAGGGTTGAAGACTGCCATCCCCTCTCTTCTATAAAGAACCAACCTTTTCCAGAGACTTTGGCTTGGATGCTTTCATTGTAATGCCTACTCCTTAACAATCTTTCCCTATCTTGTAAGTCTTCCCCGTTTTTTCTCCCTTCCTCAGCCTATTTGCTGCTTAAAAAGCTAAAGCTGCCTTTATTTCCCAAGAGCCAGAGTGGTATAATGGTTAAAATGAAGGACTAAGTTTAGACTGAACCATTAAACTCACTGGCTGAACTTGGTGTAGTCAGTCTTTCAGCCTGACTGATCTCACTGGGCTGATTTTAAGAGAAAATTGGGAAGAAGAGAACCATATACATTGTTTTGATCTTACTGGAGAAAAGATGTAAAATGTAAAACATCACCATGTGCTTCTCCTTTTCTAACCCCACTAATATCAAGCATACTTGGATTTAATTCTCTTAGGCTGCTATGGGGAGAAAACAAAATCAGATCTTTTTTTGGATTCTTTTGAATTTTTTTTTCCTGTCAGTAGTTAATGTGCAATAAAAGGAAGGGTGTGTGTATATACATACATACACATTAACAGTATGTATACTGTATTATGTTAATGTAAGAACCGTTTTTTTGTATTCTACTATAGGTCTTGTGTACGAAATCCTATTGAAAATATCATGAACAGAGTAAAAGAGATAGGTGAAATTTTCCGTCAGAACTATACTCGGTCTACTGATGATCAGCCAGGATCTCACATAGGTAAAAATGAAAGTTTTTTTTTAAAATGCAAGCTAAACTTGATAAAAGCACAATTTCAATTCATAGTATAAAGAACATCAGTTGAGAATAGTTTATATTTGTGTGTTTATACTGTGTTTTTGTTTAATGTACAATATTTACGCAAATGTTTCTCAAACACTGGAATTTTTTATCTAGCATGAAATACATTTGTTGCATTTGAAGCCCAATTCCATTCGTATTTACTTAGAAGTAAGTTCTGGTATATTCATTAGGGCTTATCCATAGACAACTGTGCAATAGACTGCAGTTTTTTTACCTGTCTCCTCAGAAGTCCTGTTCAGTTCAGGGTTCCTAAACTCATGCAAATGTCTATAGGACTGCAGTCTTAATGCCTGAACTATTTGGCGTTTTCTTTATCAGACTAAAATCATATCCCTTTTTGACTTTTATGACTGTATGCAATGGCAGCAAATGTGTAGAACATCAGCATCATAAATGTCTGTCTTAAATTGCAGATTTTGCTGTTAATCGGTTAAAATTGGCAGAAATTCTTTATTATAAAATATTGGAGACAATAATTGTACAAGAAATGCGAAGACTGCATGGCAAAGACATGTCTGTAAGTAGATAATTGTTGGGCAGTGGATAGTGGGGAAGGATGGAAAGCCTTAGTTCATTAACTAAATCAGTCCTCAGTATTTTCGAGTTATTTTATAATTATCATGTGCTTAAGGCAGTTTTTTACAGCATAATGGTTCAGTGGTAGAACATATACTTTGCATTCAAAAGGTCCTAGCATCTCCAGTTCAAAAGTGTGGGAAAGACTTGCCTGAAACATCTGAGAGTTACTGCTAGTCAAAGTAGGCAGTAAAGAAATAGTAAAATCAGTAATCCAGCTCAGTATAAATCAGATTAAATATGTAGAGACTCATCTTATATTGCTTCTTCTCTAGGTTGTTCATTTTGTTTGCACGTCCACCTTCAAATCCCCTGGTGATTTATGATGACCCAATAAATTTCCTAGAGTTTCATCAGGCAAGGAATACATCAGAGGTGATTCTGCCAGTTTCTTCCCCTGAAATAGCCAACAGCATCAGGTATTGGCAGTCTCCCATCCAAGTATTAAACAGAGCTGACCCTGCTTAGCTTCCAAGATCAGACAGGATCTGGTGGCTTTAGAGCATTTAGACTACTGTTCACTTTAGTCCAATTTAAATACTAGAATGGCTTGCTAACTAGAAGGAAAGGATTGTATAAACATCGTCTCCCCCACAAAAACAGGATAGAAGCTGTATTAGCTATGTTAGCTTTCCAGGGTGTAACTACTTTGGGTGATACTATAATATTTTTATCAGAAGCTTACTTTAATATTGCATTGTTATTTAAAATATATGTCTGTCACATCTTGGCTGACCATCTACCTCCAAGGTTATTTACAACAAATATAAAATTATTTAAAATGTGAAATATGTGAATAAAAACATGTAAAAGCAGTTAAACAGCTTCTTAAAAATAACCACAAGACAATTAACACTGCCAGAGTAGGTACATCTGGTTTTAAAATTCCAGAGTCTTAGCTCATCATCCATCACTTTATTTATATTCTGCTTTTCTCCCGGCCTGGACTTAAGGTGGCTTACAAAAAGGCAATACAATAAAATACATATAGTTAAAAAACATTAAAATATCAAGATTAAAACAATATTAAATAACAGAATTAAAACAAATTAAATGTATTTTAAGACAGATTAAAAACAGTTGTTGTTGTTGTTGTGTACCTCCAAGTCATTTGCAACTCATGGCAACCCTAAGGCGAACCAATCATGGTTTTTTGGCAGGCTGAGAGCATGTTAACTTGCCCAAGGTCACTCAGTGGGTTTCCATGGCCAAGCGTCTCCAAGGTTGTAGTCCGGTATTCAAACCACTGTACCATGCTGGCTCTCAAAACAAGACGACATCATAAAAGCCATTTTTTATTAGAATAAGTTTCTCAAAGCTTGCTTTAAAAGAAAGCTCTTTACCTGTTGCCAAAATGAAAACAAAGAAAGAGCCAGCCTAACTTCCTTAGGGAGGGAGTTATAATCTGCAGCTACAGAGATGGCCTTCTTCTATGTTCCCACCAGCCATGCCTGTGAAAGTGATGGGATAGAGAGAAGTGTGTCCCTTGCAGATCATAGAGCTTGGACAGGCTCATATGGAAAGATATGTTTCTTTAAATAGCCTGGAGTTGAGCAATGTAGGGCTTGATAGGTCAAAACCAGCACTTGGAATTGTGCCAGGAAAACAAACCAGCAGTCTTTCTGACATTACACGGTCTTAGCAGCGCTCCAGAAACTTAAAAGGGATGGAGCCTGCCTAACTTCCTTTGGCAGGGAGTTCCACAGTTGGTGTGCTGCTACAAAGAAATCCCTGTCATGCATACCTACCGACATAGTCTCTTGGGTGGTGGGGCATACAGCAAGGCCTCAACTGAAGATGTCAGATTTCAGGCAGGCTTATACAGGAGGAGCAAACTGGAGGCCAGTGCAATTCACGTTAGACTGATTATGCTTGACCTCTAAAGTGTACTCCCAGCACAATCCAGCTGCTGCTTCTGAACACTTAACAGCAGTCCTGTGTAGCATGCATGATAATCTAATTGTGAGGTGGTTAAGGCACAATGCCACATGGGAAACCAGAGTTCATAATAGTTGAAGAATGCATGGAGTAGTTGAAGATTTCCATAAAAAAAAAAAATTCCAGCACCACCATGGCCTGACCTCAACTATCAACTGAGGGTTATGAAATTCAACTAATCTACTGTTGTTTTCTTTATTACAAGGGTATGTATTTCTATAATCAAAAGCAGGAACAGAGAACAAGCTGCCTTCCAGATATTGTTGAAGTGCATTTCCCTTCAGCCTAGCTAGCATAGTCAGTGGTGATAATGACGGGAACTAGAGTTCAACAACACCTACATGGATGCATACTCCCCATCCTTGATCTGCAAAGTTCAGTCACATAAGGAATAGCAATGTTAGTTCTGAAATAATGGGCTGTTACCCCAAATACAACTAGAAATAAATGCTTGTCAATTAGTAATGAGATATTGTAAATAAGTATTGTTGAATACTTCTTATTTTGAAATAGTATAATTGAAAAACTTGAAAAACTTCTTTTTAAAGAACTTGACAGAAACAAGAAACAAGATAAAGCACTTACTTCACAGTATTCTGTTAAATCCTTTGTAAGCTCCAAGGAAACTGCTTGAATATCTAACATTTCCGTAACTGAGTTTAAGAAGTGTATCACCTTCCAGTTTGTTAGATAGATATGGGTAATCATTGTGCTGTTTGATTTTGCTTTGCAGGCTCTTTTAGAGCAAGATATTTTTCACTGTTCGCTCGTGGCATGCTGCTTGGAGATTGTGTTGTTTGCATATAGTTCACCACGAACTTTCCCCTGGATCATTGAGGTTCTTAACATCAAGCCATTCTATTTCTATAAGGTATGCACAAGGAAAGAACTGATTTTTGTTACATCTAAAGTTGCCAGAGGGCTATTTCAGACAGTACACAATAGAAAGCCCACTTTTGCTGTTAGATACTTGATAGATATCTTGACACAGAGGTTAATCCAAGCTTCTGGTAGATACACCTGGATAATGCTTATTTGAGCCATTCGTGCATTACAAGTCTGCATGCACATGTAAAACATCTTAGTGTAATATGTGGTTGACCCATGTTTTTAGCATTTAATATTATTTAAAATTGGAGAGCAATCCAATGTTGGTGCAAAATGATCACATGAGTGAGAGGTGGAGGGACAGTTCCTAGATAAATGCTATTTGTAAAGACTATACTAGTAGAGACAAGACTAGAAAAAGATTCATTCCTGTGTCCAAGAAGAATGCAGGAAGGGATAAAAATTGTGGTACTAGCTTGAGGAAAGATGTTTTAGTGAGCAGTCCTTAATCTGAGATGAGGGAAGTGTTTTAATCATGCAGATTTGCACTGGGCAGGTGTGACCAAAATGCCTTTTACATTCAAGGTGATTGAAGTATTGATTCGATCAGAAGAAGGACTTTCTCGAGACATGGTGAAACATCTTAACAGCATTGAGGAACAAATTCTTGAAAGCCTAGCATGGACCAAAGATTCTGCCCTATGGGGTGCGCTCCAAGCATCTGAAAACAAGGTTCCTACCTGCGAAGAAGTATGTTAGCAGGCAAATATGATAGAAGACATTATTGGAATCTAGAAAAACAATTTTTAAATGATAGATCAGTGCCCTTTATTAAAGGAATTATGTAAACAGGAAGCAAAATGGAATTATTCCTCTCTCTTGAAACTGCCACCTTTTCTTTCCTAGGTAATATTTCCATGTAATTTTGAGACAGGGAATGGAGGAAGAGGACTAGGACATCTTCCCATGATTCCAGCATCTCCTATTGTACATCCTCGAGTAAAAGAAGTTCGGACAGATCTTGGAGGGAATATTAGAAGGGGTACATACAATCTAATTACTGTATCCTGTGTCTGAAAGATCTGATATTAAAAAGTGTCTCTTTGAGTAACAGTTATCTGAATTTACTTAAAACTTACAAGAGAAGTGTTTCATTCTTTTTCTTTCTGAAACTGAGGAGTGGTTTCAGTTTTGTTCTGGTAGATCAGTTCAATGACTACTATATGTGCCTTTCAATACCTAAATACTGGGTAGAGAAAACCTACAAACAGTCTTTTCCATAGATGTCTGGATTGGTTCCAAATGACAAATGCAATTCAGTAGTCACTATGGCTCCATTATGTCAGAAGATTGTCAAATATGGCCCTCCAGATGGTATACTGCATTCCAGTATGCCTCACCATTGTTTGTTCTGGCTCAGGCTGATGGAATTTAGGATTGGACAGGTTCGTTTTGCCCTTCTCTCCTGTGGAATCTATAAGATAGTTTTTATACAAACAGATACTTTAGATTTACCCTAGCTATCTTAGTGTATAACTTCTCTATCTCAAATTCATTTCTAAAATTTCAAAGCTATGCTTTGTGATTTTTTCCACTTTGTAGTGATTGCCTTCTCTCCTCTGTTTTAGATATGCAGACATTATCTCCGATCTCTGTTCATGATCGTTATAGTTCTCCTATGGCTGGAAGTGCTAAGAGAAGGCTTTTTGGGGATGAAAGTCCAAGAGAAAGGTCTGCAGAAAAAAATCTCACTGAAGGAACTAGGCTGAAAATTGCCCCAGCATCAAACTTTATTGATGAACATTTGTCTGTCTCACCTGAACAGACAGTTCTCAGCATGGCAACAACTACAGTAACAGGACATAAAATGACAATTCCATTGCATGGTAAGTAACGTATATAATGCAACTCACAATGTGGTTTTTTATATTGATTCTTACTCTTAGAAAAATACAATAGTTGTGCAAAATTTTGGGTATAAACTGGGCTAGCATTCATGATGAGGTTGCCACTTTAGGCAGTTTATTTTTGGTGATATCATTTTATTTTTTACTGCTGCCTTTGTTGTTAAAATAATTTGAGCTTTCATTAGTCACCTTGACAGGTTGTGCCATATACTGATCCATCTCAGGCAGCAAAATGTCTGCAACCAGCCCTGGGTACAAGACTACTGTTTGCTGAATGCCTTCTCTAAAATGCACTTCGGAGTACAGTCGACTCTCCACATTTGCGAGGGTAGGGGCACAGAACCCTCATGAAAGTAAAAAAAATTGCAAATTCCCTCCAGTGAGCACTTCCCCCTCCTTCACTCTTTCTGCTGCTGCAGGCCCAAGAGAAAGACAGAAGAGTGCAGGGGGGAAAGCCTCCCCCCCCCAGTCTCCTGCCTCTCGCCTTTGAGCTCTGCCTTGTTTTTGTGCTCCCTCATAGGTGACAAGCAGGAGAGTGAAGGAGAAGGAAGGTTCTTCTCCCTGCACTCTCCTGCCCACTGCCCATACTCCCTTCTTTTTTCCATGCATCTGCGCAGGCTACAAGCAGGAAAGTGCAGGAGAGCGAAAATCCTGCCCGCCACTGCCAGCATTCCTGCACGGGTGGGAGAGTGCAGGGGAGCAAAGATCTTTCCCCCTCCCCGTACCTGGGCAAAAGGCCAGGGAATGAGGGGGAGGCAAGCAGGCACCTCACAAATAATCAAATTCACAAAACTCAAACCCGCAAATGTGGGGACAGGACTGTACTTGATTATAGGCACTGAGGAGTTGAATTAATTTGTTAATAAAACAACATGCACATTGATATCCAAATATAAAAATGAAGGATGTCCATTTCAGAATTCTACTGCTTTCAGTTAACCAATGCATGTCTATATAAACAGATAAATATTTTTTAACTTGTGAATATACCTTAGGTATTGCAAATGATACTGGAAGGATCACTTTGATACCCATTTCAGTCAATGTATCTGAAGAATCTAAAGTGGACAGCCATGGACAAGCGCCCTTAAGTGCTCAAACATTATTGAATGTGTCTCCCACTCAGCGTCATATGACTCAAACGCAAGAGGTTTATCATCTGGCAGGAAGCAGACCAAAGAAAACTGGATCTCTGGCACTGTTTTTCAGAAAGGTATAAAATATTCTAGAATATATTGTTAAAATCCCTATTGCTATCATGTCAAAGTGTTTCATAGTAATAACCCTATTTCCTGTTTATAGGAATAACAAAATACTGTACCCAGGAGGATTTAGAGTACCACATTATGTAAAACACATGTACTCAAAGTGATAACATTACTGGTTTAGTAACATTACTGAAGATCCACTTGTGTGGGGAAAACTGCAAGGCACTGGGGAGCATCCACTGCAGAATGATTCATGCCTTGGAGATTAGAATGAAAATACTTTTATAATCTAAATGGGCATGGGGTAAAATGAGTTGGTCAGCTGATAATACGACATGAAAGTGAGTCAAAGAAACAAATGAGTTAAGCAGACAGTGGCGCATAACTATTTCTGTGCTGCTGCTAGCTGTCTCCATGGCAATATGGACAAACTGGACTGACTGGTTTTAAAGAAGAATATAGACCTTTCCGCAGATTATGTGTACCTGGCAGACAAAGGGCTACGCTGACAGTAGCAGTGCTGCTAGTAGTGCTGCAGGTCAGGCAAGCTTTTGCTGAGGAGCCAGACTAAGTGTAGCATATAGCTATCAGGCAGCACCAGGATGGGGAGAGTGGTTGACACTGACAGAATATCTCTCAGAGACAGCGGCAGTGACACCATAGGTAACACTTGTTAGTACTATGCAGAAGGAGGCATGGTAAACCCCTTTTGAGTGTCTTTTACCATGAAAATTTGATGATGAGACAGTCTACAATTAAATAAGATAGTGCCAGAAGATGACTTTTCCAGGTTGGAAGGCACCCAGTGACCTACTGGGGAAGAACAGAGGACAAGTACAAGTAGTACTGTGGCTAATTATGCAGCTGGACACAAACTGAAAGAATGTTCAGCTATTGAAGTGCTCAAAGTTTAAAGGAAAATCTGAAACTGCATAACATATTATAGGAACATCTAATGTGAGAAGCATTAATCAAGGGAAGCTAGATGTAGTAAAATAAGAAATGGAATGTGAAACATTGAAATACTTAGAGCAAGTGAGCTAAAGGGGACAGGAAGGGGACATTTTGAGTCATAATTACACAGGTTTTACTCAGGAAATGAAAATCTAAGAAGAAATGGGGAGGAATTAATAATGAGGAGAGATGTAGCAAAAGTGGTCAAATGATATACAGTGAACCCCCCACATCTGTGTGGATTTGGTTCCACACTCCCCTGCAAATAACGAATAACACAAATGATCACATCCAGTGTTATTGAATGGCAGCGACGTGTGTGTGGGTTTTTCACATCGCTGCTATTTTATATGTAGGATGCAATGCTCCATAGTCACTCAGAATTGCAGACCTGGAAGTCCTGTGTATGGAGGGTCCACTGCAATGCAAAATCTGTCCAAATATACATATCAATATATATATAATCCAGGTTTATTCTCCAACTATACGAGAAGAAGACATTGAAAAATTCTTGGCTGGAATTCAGGAAAAAATTGACCACACACGAGAAGAGGACTTCTTATTAGTAATGGGTGATTGGAATGTGAAAGCAGGAAAGAGCAGAGACAAAGATTATAGGAAAATTTGGCATAGGATTAATAAATGAAGCAGGAGAGTGACTGACTGAATTTTGCAAGGCCAGCAGTTTGTTCTTTGCAAACACATGCTTCAAGCAGCCCGAGAAGTGACCTGATGGCCAATATAGAAATCAAATACATAAGTGGAAGCAGATATTGGAGAAGGAATGTCAACAATTTAAGATATGCCAATTATACCGTGCTACTAGCAGAATATAACAAAGACTTAAAACAATTACTGGGGAAAGTCAAGGAAGAAAGTATAAAGGTAGGTTTACAGTTGAATAATAAAAATAAGACCAAAGGTAATTTATATAACTTTAAATTAAACAATGAAGACATTGAAATAGTTCAAGATTTTCCATACCTTGGCTCAGTCATTAATTAGAATGGAGACTACAGTCAAGAAATCAGAAGACTAGGACTTTGAAGAGCAGCTCTGAAGAAACTAGACAAAATCCTGAAGTGTAAAGAAATATCACTGAATATTAAAGTTAGGATTGTCTATGCCATTATATTTCCAGTTTCTGTGTATAAAAGCTTGATAGTGGAGAAAGCTGATAAGAAGAAACTCAACTCATTTGAAATGTGCTAGAGAAGAGTTCTATGGATACCATGGACTGCTAAAAAGACAAATAAATGGCTCCTAGAGCAAATCAACCCTGAATTCGCCCTAGAAGCCAAGATGACTAAACTGAGACTGTTGTACTTTGGACATATCATGAAAAGCCATGACTCGCTAGAGAAGACAATAATGCTCAGTAAGGTGGAAGGCAGCAGGAAAAGAAGAAGACTGCATTACAGATGGATAGACTCAATAAAGGAAGCTACAGTTCTAAGTCTGTAAGACCTTAGCAGGTCTGTTGATGATAGGGTGACCTGAAAGTCTCTTATTCATAGGATCACTATAAGTAATAGATACAGTAGGGTTAACAAATATGGGAGGTGATCCTCTTCCCTCCTTTTCGTAGTCCAGTGGCACCTGCTGCACTAGAAAGGGAACTTGTCTTATTCTTGTCCTATATTCCTCAGCATTTCCACAGCTACCACTTCACTCCATAACTCTGCCTTCAGGCCCTAGGTGCAAATTTTCTACAGCCATGTAGTTGGCTCTGGTAAAAAACAGGATACTGGGCTATTAAAATGTTTGGTATCATCCAGTAGGGCTCTTATTTATGTTAATCACTGAATATAATAATAAATTTTTATTCCTTACTCACCTTTCCCCAAGGCTTGAGGCAGGGTACAACATAAATTGAAATACAACTAAGAATGTATCTTAGATTAAAATACACTAAAAATATATTAAGCCATTTAAATTACATCAGTTTAAAATTCATAATTAAAAATTGACTTAGTAGGCTTGCTGGAAGAGACTTAAATACTTCTTTCTCACACATGGGTGTACATAAGCATGTTGCTGACTATTTGTCCTATAACCACAATCTCGTAAACACCTTTTTAAAGGGGCTGAAGGGGATGGAACACAATGAGCACATGGAAGCTGAAGTGCTTCCTGTCATACAAATTGATATTTTGGACCCCACTGCTATTTAGAATGGAGAGACAATGGCGGAAAGGTAGAGGACTACATTAAGCTTGGAAGGAGAAATGGAGACCTTAGGTGATTGCACACACACCCTTTGCCCTCTAAAATAAACCAATTTGGGCAGTCATGTTTTTAGCCTCCCTTGTGCTGAAATATGACCCCCATGTCCCTCTAAAGTATATTTTAGGCCAAAAAAATATGGGAATTGTTTTTGAAAAATTGGCAAAAAGGGGAGGATGGGAAAAATGATCCTCAGAGCCATAGAAATGGCCCTGGGTGGCTGCACGTAGAGCATACCCATGATTTAACAATATTTGTATAAAAGACGTGGACAACTTTGTTGTTGGACCAGTTCCTGTCACCCATCACCATTGTTTGTGTTAGCTAGAGCTGATGAGAATTGCATACAAGTCACCTACTCTTATTGTAAAATACTTGTTGTGCTGAAATTTGTAGAACTATATTGAAAAAATCTGAAACAATTATGAATTTGTAGCCTACAGTTTACTGAAACAGAAGTACTGAACTACATATTTGTAATGACTTCATTATTTGATTTCACCTATTCTAAATTTCATTTTGGGCCCCTAAAGTTGATGAAATCAGTTTATATATTCAATCTTCACCACAGATCTTCATCTCCCCTCATTTGTTTGTTTGTTTGTTTATTTTCTAACTTCCAAAAATATGTTGGTTTTATGTATTTTTATGTTGTGTTTCATCTTAGGTATATCATCTTGCAAGCGTGCGACTACGTGATCTCTGCTTAAAACTTGATGTTTCTAATGAGTTGCGCAGGAAGATATGGACATGTTTTGAATTTACACTAGTTCATTGTACAGATCTTATGAAAGACAGGCACTTGGATCAGCTTCTTCTCTGTGCTTTTTACATCATGGCAAAGGTAAGGCATATCCATCAGAAAGCAATTGTTACTTTATGTTATGTTCAGGAGTGAACTTTGTATCAGCTTTTCAGCTGCATTCCTAATTATGGATAATAAGATGCTCAAAACAACAATGCAAACTTAATGTCTCTGGTTCTTTTTTCCAAACTTATATATCAGTAATTGTTTCCCGTTTCATCAGCTCAGTAGAGTCCAAAGGCAGATAGCAGTCTATTTTACATTGTTCTAATGAAACGAATTAAGATGACCTGCAAAGTTTTTGCTGTAGAGGGAGCCTTTGTAATAGTGGTTATGTACTCGTTTGATAAGAGGTCCTTGGGATTTCAACATATTGTCAAAGTTCACAACTAATTCTTTCCGGGAGGGCCTTGTCACTTCATAGTGATTGTTCCTTTCCAGAGCATAATGTCTTTGTCCCAGTACAGCTATTCATATATTAATTTTTTAACTATCCATTGAATTGGGAAGGAAAGACTACAGTCTATTGTAGCCTGAAAAATCTAGAAAGTAAAGTATACTAGGCAGACAATCTTCTCTGTAACTCATTATTTTACTTATGGAACAAAGGAATGGATGGATTTTGCTGTGGCTCCTCATTCAAAACATCTGATGAGAAAAACAAGAGCAAGGAATTAATATAAATACTTCTTCTGAATCAAGTGTGAGCATTTGCAAGTGTGTATAACATTTGAATCCACATTTTTATAAAAGACACAAACAAAGACATTAATTTGAACTGAACACCTCAAGACAGTAAAAATAAGAAATGGGTGATTTTGTAACTTCCCTGCCTGTGCTTGCTAGAAATGCTTTCCTCTGTATAACTACAGATGAAACACATGGGTTCTTGTTATCAGCCACTGTCATTTTACAACATCCCTCTGTCTCAACTCTTTGGCATGTACCTGAAAGACCTTTGACTGTATGGCACCCACCAATTTTCATTACCGCAAAGTCTCCATGAAGACTGTAGGTAGAATGTAGATGTCTCTTTAGGATATATGCAGTTATGTATTAGCATGCACCAGTATTTGCCTGTTTCCCCCCTCTAAATGTAGCTCTTTATGCAATGTTGGACTTTGCTGCTGTGATTTCTTGAGCGGTAGGAGTAGCTTGCTAGACAACAGAAAGCACAGCATGTAGAGAAGTTCAGTTAGGCACCTAGGACCTCCTGTCTGAACCCTTTGATCCGAAGCACATATATAGAAATGCTTTTCCGGTATAATCAATTTAGGTCTCTAAAGAGGAAAGAACGTTTCAGGACATAATGAAAAGCTATAGAAACCAGCCACAAGCAAATAGTCATGTAAGTATATTTCTTTACATGAACATAACTTTCTATCTATTTAATACAGTACATGTTACTTAAACAGTATCTGTACTTTTGCGAGCGTTTCCATTTAATTTATCAGGAGTTACAAAACCTGCATTTTTCCATACTGTAGGTCTACAGAAGTGTCTTATTGAAAAAAATGCCCACAGAGGCAACATTAGATACAAAACAAGAAGAAATGTCAGAAGAAGGTAAGTGAATGTTTAAAGTGTTTGGAGGAGGCTTTCTTTAATGTATATCATTTAAAACCAGATGCTTGGTTTTGGAAAGCGAAAAAGCTGAATGGTATTTAATCCACAATCTTTTATTGCAATGAAATTCTCCAGATGGATCAACCTTAACAGAATATAGGAGCAGGCAACTGTGTGAGAGCAAAAGGAGAAGGTGGGTGCAAGTGAGGTGACACACATACACCTATTGCCATATGCTGTCATGAAAAGTTAAAAATTGAAACCAGAAGTGAGAATCTTGGGGCCCCACTCCTAAACGCCCTGCCTGCTGAAAAAAAATTGCAGCAAAAATAATTCTAGTTTCCACGCCAGGAGGATGTGCATTAAAACAAAGTGAAGAGAATCCCTGTGCTTTGTTTTGCTCTCAACACATGCCCTCAGCAGTAGTCTTCCAGATCCTTTGAAGTAACGAAAGACACGGAGATATTTTTTGGAGCATGGGGGAATGCTCCTGTTTATTCGCAACAGCTGTCTTTTTATAATCCAGTAGTTCACATCGCTATACCAGCAATCATTGTGTAAGGGCAATTAAGCAAATAGAAGAATAGCTCATATATCATTATAGAAGAATAGCTCATATATCATTATGTACTTTACTAATCGGGAAATGTACTATGTATCAGATGCCTCAGTAATTTGCAGTCATGCAAGGCAGCATCAGAGAACATCCGAGCTCCTAGCCTGAGGGTGTGCCTAACCAGGCCTTCAGCTCTTAATTCTCCTTATCCCAACCTTTTTGACTTTGCACATATGAACTTAACTGTTTCCTTAATAAAGGTATAGATTCCCGTTGAATAACTTGAATTCGTGGAGGTGGACGAAACATCTGAATCAAAGAGGGTATACATTGTATGCAACAACGAATGGCAGTTAAGCAAGCCACACCCATGAGTACATAGAAGATTATTTGCTGTAACCAGGACAAATTTGGAAAATATGACAGCAGCCAATCCCGTAACCCTTTTGGGTCTTGGGTGATACCAGTCACTAAAGTATGTAGTGCTTCTATACGTGCATCTATGGCTTTGCTGTTATCTGTTAGATTGAAGCAACGAAGTCGTTGATGAGTTTCACAACTGAGATGATGTCGTAAGAATAAATAATCAGTGGCTGCTTGATTCTCTAAAACTGCATCTCTCAACTCATGTTCTTGATTAAGAAGGGAAAGAGCTTGCAAAGTTACATTAATATTCTTTATAAGCGCATAAGCTAGCTTATTAATACTTCGACCATTATATATAGATAATCCAGGAACCCCAACTAGGGACGCACCTAAAGCGATGATCTCCCCTTTAGACAGCAAAGTCAATGAGCTATCACAGTCTTCATCCAAGGAACGGGTGTCACAAATGGCATAAGAAGTGGGTTTAGAAGGCAAAGCAGAAACCAGCCGACTCAAGCAGCATGGCTATCGGATAAATTACCCGATATATAAGACCAAGTACAAGAACCACAGGTCCAGAACCATCCAGGTGGTAATACTACATGATCATAATTAAAGGAAATATTTTGAATATTAGAACAATTAAAGGAGGGTCCGGGAACTGTGAGACAGCCCCGCTGAACCTTGGAGGAAGAACAGTTAACCATACAAGCCCAAGAAGAGTTATCTCCACTAGCTACAATTGGCGTATGAAGGCTGCGAGCAGATAAAGGTAACGAATAGGTAGCAGCGCCCCAATTGGCATTATGAGAGTAATCTAAAGTAACATTAAAATCATAAAATTATGTATCATTAATGACTTCTTGCGGATGTCTACAAACAGGTATCAAACATGAACTCAATAAATCACCAATAGCCAACTGTTCAGAAAGACAGAAATGATTCACCCCGGAAATGTTAGCTAAACGTAACCATATATTAGTAGAAACTCGTCCTTGCAAAGAGCCAGCAATAACATGAGGAATAAAAAATGACCAAAGACAGAGTTGGCAGTAATAATAGCAAAAACAGCAGCAACCAAATTTTCTGGAGACTGGTCTTTTCCCAATTCTTCTAGAATTTTTTGAGCTGAATTGGTTAAAGCCTTGATGTCACCCCAGGAGATAGAATGACTATGACTTCTGCGAGGTTGACGGGGAGCTGTTTGATGAAGTTGAAGATTGAAGTTTGGAATGGGATTGGGATTGATCTGATGCCACGCCATGAGCAGGATGAGCTGCTTTAGCCGGAACCCACAATGGACCGGAAGGAGTATCTACTTCAGTGTAACCACCACCCCACGAGATCAAGGGTGCCGGGCCTAACCATGTTGGATCCGGCAATCTGCGATAAAACACCGGTGGGCGAGCAGCAGGGACTGGATCACCAAAATGTTTCTGGATAGGGGAAAGAGCAGAAGAATCTAATAACAAATGATTAAAGGTGAATAATGCAGTATGTAAAGCTTCTTGAATTTTTTGAGGTTGAGGAAATCCAGCAGGGGGACCTGCACGCTGCTTCTGCAGCAATTCTTTAATAGATCTATTAGCCTGCTCTACTATGGCTTGTCCAGTAGAATTGTATGGAATATGGTAGAATTGTATGGAATACGATAACTGAATATCCCAGTGTGTGCAAAATCCAAGGAAGGCAGATGAGGTATATGCTGGGCCATTATCTGTTTTTAGACGCATGGGTTTCCCCAGGACAGCCATAGCAGCCAACATATGTCGGATGACTGCAGAAGAGGTTTCCGACCGCTGGGCCGTAACCCACAGGGCCCCAGAATAGGTATCAATGGTGACATGGAGTATAGAACATGGGCAAAATGAAGGGAAATGTGTGACATCCATTTGCCATAACTGATTGACAGAAACACTCCGGGGGTTAACCCCAAAAGAGGGGGCAGCCTGATGATTGGCACAGTGAGGACAGACGCGAACTGTAGCCTGTACCTGATCCAATGTAAGATGAAATTGCTTAGCAAGATTTTTAGCTGATTGATGAAAATAGGAGTGACTTTGGAAGGGATCTGAAAAAAGGGAAAAATTCCTTAAAGCAGCATCTGCACAATTATTGCTTTATTGCCTTCTGTCAGAGGGCCAGGAAGTGGAGTATGACTGCGGATGTGAGCTACAAAAAAGGGGAGTCGCTGGTCTTGTAACAGTCGTTGAAGAGTCAGCAATAACGCTAACAAATTAACATCTAATTGAGATGTAATCATGGCGTTCGGGATATAAGCCAAACATACATAGAGTCAACAATCAAATTGAATGAGATATGTGGAAAAGTATGAAATGCTAATATAACAGCAGCAATCTCTGAACGCTGAGCAGAAATTTGAGGCAAAGTATACAGAGTCTTCCAGGTGTTGTTTTCTTTGTAAGCCACAACTCCTCGAGTTGGAGAGCCATCTGTGAACAACGTTAAAGCGTCAGGAATAGGTTGACTAACTGCAACAGACTGTATTACTGTCTCTAGTGACCCGACAAGAGTGAATCGGGGATCCGAAGGTAGGTTAAAGCTAATTCTCCCCTGATAATCTGCAAAAGCAATGTGATATGAGTCTGAAAATTGCATCAAATGCTCATGCTCTGAGGATTGACCAGGAAGATGTATAGTATGCACATCCCAGCCAATCATCTGGGTTGACCGCTTATGTCCTCGACTAACCAGGTCAGCACGTGCCTGGATAAGTGGATATATATTTCTAGGTAGGGTTGCTGACAAATGAAGCCATTCAACAATAGCCACCTTTTTGGAACTGACAGGTGAAAATAGAATTCCTGTAGGAAGGATGGGAGTGGGAAGTATAGCTAAAGACAGTCCAGACGAATCTGCAGGTAAACGGTCAACATATCGAGCATGGAAAATTTGTAATACCTCTACCAGTCAGTCATATGTGAAGGTGTCTAGTTGAATGAGATCAGAAGGAAAATGCTTTCCTTTCAATAGAGCGAATAAGGGTAACATGACTCCAGTTGAAACGTTAAAGAATGGTCTAGCCCAATTAATTATTCCTAACAGTTGTTGAAACTCAACTAAAGTATATGATTGTTTCGTACAGATTCCTGGGAGGCAAGGAATAGAACTAGCTTGTAACAGTTTATGACCCAAATATACATACGGAACGGATCGTTGGATTTTTTCGGGGGTTATAATCAAACCAAATTGTGCCAAATCATGACGAAGCTCCTCCAAATGAATGGGCATGAGCTGCGGAGCAGCTACTAAAATGTCATCCATGTAATGATACACCAAAAAGGTCAGATATCGGAGTCTATATAGCTGGAAAGCTACGTCAATGAAGATCTGACACAATGTTGGTGAATTTAACATGCCTTATGGGAGAACACACCACTGATAACGTGATGTTGGACGTTCATGATTAAGAACTGGAACCCTGAATGCAAATCGTTCACGATCTGGGCAAGCTAGCAGTATTGTGAAAAAGCAATCTTTTAAATCAATAATAATAATATCATAGCCTTGAGGTATCAAATTTGGGTTGGGTAGTCTGCATTTAGCGGGCCCATAGGCTGTATACAAGCATTCACAGCTAGCAAATCATGAAGCAACCTCCATTTCCCACTTTTCTTTTTTATAACAAAGACTGGAGTATTCCATGGGCTGGTGCTTGATTCTGTGCAACCAGCAGCTAATTGTTCTTGTATCAATAAGTGAAGAGCGTCTAACTTGTCTTTTGGTAAGGGCCGTTACTCGACCCAGACAGGGTCATGTGTCAACCACTTTAGGGGTAGAGCAGTAGAGGTAGAACCATAATTAGACATCAAGGGAAATAACAGCACCCAGTTGATTCAACAAATCACGACCCCAAATGTTCATGGGAATGGACAAACGAAAAGGGCGCACCAATGCATGTGCCGAGGAAGAAGAAGAAGTAACAGTTGTACCGCTCGTTGATGATCACCGACACCCCACAGTTGTTGAGCAGGTTCCACAGGCCAGTGGGGTGGCCAGGATGTGTCGCAAATGACAGAGACGTCAGCTCCAGTATCAATTAATCCTGAAAAAGATAAGCCTTCAATAATTAATGTAGAGGAGGGCCGCTGAGGCCCAATAACACGTTCCATCCAACAAACAGAGGAAATTGACCCCTTAGAAGTTGGATTAGAGGTTGTGGATCCAAATCCTTGATCACCCCTGGGCTGAGATGATGCCCCTGGCACAGTGTACTGAAGTAAGAGGAGCTGAGCAAAAGCAGTACCTTGATGCACTGTCTGAGGAGTGTGTGTCCACAACTGAACCTTAAGTTCACCAGTGTAATCAGAATCAATTACTCCAGGGACAACAAAAATGCCCTGGCGGCTGGCAGATGATCATGGTAAAATCAGTCCCACTGTATGAGGAGGAATAGGACCATGCACTCCAGTAGGAGCAATCCAGACTTCTCCTGGAAAAATAAATTCATGATCCTCTATTATTGACAAGTCAAGTCCGGCACTCCCAAGCGTTTTTGCTCGGAGGTCTGAGACTCGCCCTCGCTGGGAGCGGTTGGGGCCTGATACACTACTCTTTTTCCTTGGGCTGGAGGGTTGCCTGTCTGGTGGTTTCCCACCAACTGACATTGATTAGCCCAGTGAAAACCTTTTTGACAGATGGGACACTTCTTACTAGGGCGAGGCTGAGCAGTTGCAGATGGTTTAGAACGACATTCCTTTTGAAAATGACCATCTTTTCTGCATTTAAAACATTTGCCCTGTTTTTTATTACCAGATTGGATAGCCGCCGCCAGTAAATTCATGCGATGACTTTCTGTTCCCCCATCTTGATACACTCTCAGATAATCTGCCAGGTTTGCACCCAACCCCATAAGTGGCTGAAGAGCTGCTCGACAATCTTTGTTTGTGTTTTCTTTTGCCAACCTCATTAGCAACTCTGAGGCAGCATCAGGATTCTCTATTTGTTGTTGCAAAGCAGTTTGTAGCCGAGTAATGAATTCTGCATAAGGTTCATTGGGTACTGATCGATGAGAAGCTCTTCTTAGGAGCATTGTAAGCTGGAAGCTTACAAAAAGCTTCTAAAGCACAGTGAGAGCCAATAGGAAGTGCAGCCTGTGGCAAAGCGGCTTGCATATGAACTTCTGCAAACTGTCCTGTGCCTTCCAATTGTTCTGTGGTGTAGACACCTCCCCCGGCCCGCGCATTAACCTCGGCCAGGCGATGTCGTTCACTTTCCCAAAGCACATATTGAGAGGTATCTAAGAGCATGTGCATCATGTCTTTCCAATCAGATGGGATCAATATATGTCCATTATCAATGCTTTCCAATAACCCATGTGTGTACCTACTAGTAATCCCTGTTTCAGTGATTGCCTTACGGATTTCCCGAAGCACATTGTATGGAAGGGGAGCCCAATTGACTTGTGGCTGTCCATCAGCATCCTGCCCATACAATACCGGGCAGACAGCACGAAGATCTAGCACCTCTTGCGGGGTGAGGTCTTCATGTGCCAAGGCCTGATCAACCATTCGTTGGAAAGGAGAATGAAAGGATACACTCTTATTTGAACAGGGTGTGCATGAGGCCGATTCATTTTTTCCTGCGGTATTAGAGGGGGTGGTGGCTTGACTAGGAGAACTAATAGTAACCACCTCATATGAGGGAGGTGGAGAATGATCAAGAGTGACCCGGACCTGGTTGGAAGGACGAAAGCGCTCCACAGCATAGCGACAGAGATGCCACAAATGCAGGATATTTACTGGCGCTCGGGGCTCAGTATGAAGACACTGGCCAATCTTTTCCCAGTGACTCAATTGCAATGAACCCCCTTCAGGGTACCAAGAGCAATGAGTGCCTATCTCACGGACCAGCCGGAGGACCTGGGAGGAAGGAACAGGGTGTCCAGATTTCTTAAGCAAATAAGCTAACTCCTCAGCATGCTTCTGTTCCGCCACAGAAACAGAAGCTCCCATACTCACCGGGATTCCGAAGAATGCGAGGGTGCACCTGGAGTGTGAGTATGGAGCTGCGGGTCCCTGTTCGGGTGCCAGATGAAGTAACGAAAGACACGGAGATATCTTTCGGAGCATGGGGGAATGCTCCCGTTTATTTGCAACAGCTGTCTTTTTATAACCCAGTAGTTTACATCGCTATACCAGCAATCATTGTGTAAGGGCAATCAAGCAAATAGAAGAATAGCTCATATATCATTATATACTTTACTATGTATCAGATGCCTCAGTGATTTGCAGTCGTGCAAGGCAGGGTCAGAGAACATCCGAGCTCCTAGCCTGAGGGTGTGCCCAACCAGACCTACAGCTCTTAATTCTCCTCAATCCTTCTCTTATTGTTTTGAGGATTGATGTGGCCTGCGCCAGGTTTTGGAAGCCAGAAATGGACCTTCAGAGCTTGCCCACTTCTAGTTTAAATCATAACTACCTAATCTGATCAGGATACTGCATTATGGTACCTGTAATGTTAAACTTCACTCTAAAGAGGAGTGAAATATGACATATGATGTCTGTAACAGTTGTGGTATTTATGCTAAACATTTTTCATCATACCAAAATCATACAGATGCTTATTCAGAAGAAAATCCCACTTGATTCAAGGGGGCATACTCCTATACAAATGGATACTGATTTCAGAGCCACAGCCAGGCAACAGCTTTAACTAGGACCAGCTAAAATACTACAGAAGTGTGCACACTTTTGAATTTTGCAGAAGTCTTAATCAGTTTCTAAGTTTTTGATTCCGTATGCTTCACTGAAGGGTTTCTTCAAACCTCTAAAATGTTACGAAATAAATAAAATGGGTAAAATTAGTTCAAATTTATTAAATAGGAAACTGATTCGATGATTTTTTCAATGTATACCCACATTTACTGCAACATTATTTAAATGGTAACCCTATTATGTTTCACTCATTTTTTCTTTTCAACAGGTTCTCCCCAAAAGATGAAAGATTTATCTATAAGAACAAAACCAGAAAATTCCAGAGATGGGGAAAAGGAAGAAAGAGGGGATCTGATAAAATTTTACAATACCATATATGTAGGAAGAGTGAAAAATTTTGCACTGAAATATGATGCTTCCAGCCATGATCATGTGGTATGTGGATCTCAGGTTTCAAGAAGTGGCACATAGAATTTTTCTTACTTCTTTTCGTTTGCATTCTTTCTGAAAACAAAAAGAATTTTCAAACTTAAATACTAGCTAATGTGTATTTTACTTTGTACTCCATAATATATTTCAGTTGTTCATCTGCAACCCATGTCAAATATGAATGAGACTGACATAGGATGCTGTAACTCCAAAAACTAGAAAGGGAGTAGTCATGTGCTGTCCACTGATAATTCGCTTGTCTACTGTTAGTGCACTTTTTTACCATTTTTTTCCTCCAACTCATCTGTGCTTCACAGAAATGCAGTTGAATTAGCATGAGATTATCTTGGTGAAGACCGGTTTCAAGATGCTTGGAGACCTGAAGCAGTTCCAGAATAAGGCTCGATGTGTGTATGCATGAATTATTCTGGAACTCTTTACCCAAATGGAAAAAAACATTCTGAGCACAGACATAAGTGATGGAAGACTGGAAGCCGAGTTCTTCTTTTCAGGAAATGTAGAATACACATGGATAGACCTAGTCTGAATGTGCATGGTAGCTACAGAAATTCTTATGGGGCAAGCTCCTCTGCTCTTCCTTTTTCTCTAGTCTCCCCAGGCCTTAGCAAGCATCTCCATATTTGCTTCTTTTTTCAGTATTAGTTCACATACACTTCAGATCAAAGCTGTTGCCACATCTTACATATTGATCTCATGAGTTTGTCCCAAGTATGTCTCTGGGCTCACATAATCACCGGGAGAAATGAAAATGCTGGTTTTAAATGGTAAAAGGAGGAAGGTACTGCTGCCTAAATGGAAAGTGAACATAGGAGAGGGCAAAAAGGGATGGGAGGGAAATGGTACTGATGAGCTGAGGAGAGAGCAGAATACTGGTTCATACGTGAATGAAGAAGCAAGTGGAGGGAGTTTGTACCTGTGGGTTGGAAGGTAAGTCCCAAATATACTTGGGCCTGTTACATTTGATCTTTTGGCATCATGAATAATCTGGCCTTAGTCTGGAAAGACAGATTTCAGATACATTTACCTAGTAGTCTAAAGCAAAAGCCAGACTTCTTGGACAACAAAAGTGTAGAGAAGATGCCTTGAAAGAATAAAAAATAAAACAGTTTCTGATAAAAATGAACTTGTAGACAGTATGTAGCCATGGCCCCCTCAGATCATAGACAGAAACTACTAAATGTTTAAAAATCAGATAGCTGTGATCAAGGTAAGGATTACAGTAGCATAGTCTGTCAGGCTCTGAGCTTAGGCCAGTGTGAGAATTTCACCTGGTTTTGTGATATCCAGTGAGGTACAAATGCATTCAGTTCCAAGGAGGACAATGAGATGTAAACGTATTGAGAAAGCAGAGCAATAACCCTGAAAGAAAAACAATTGAGCATGTTAGGACTACCAGAATTTGAACTGCATGTGTTCCTAATGGTTCCAGTTATTTCCAGTTGTTGTGAAGGAAAACATTCACACTATTGATCCAAAGAACCCTCCTTAATGAAGAATAAAGGGCTAATGTTGCTTTATGGAATTGCTGATAACTTGGCACTGTGCCCACATGTGAAATCAAAGGTAATTACATCAACAGCCACCAGATGATGAAAGAAGGCAATTTAGAGCATTCTGAGGTCTGCTGCAGGGAGAAATTGTTATCAAAATACTGACTCAGCCATAGCAATAAAAAAAAAATCACAGGCTCCGGGTGAATGTTTCCTTAGAGTCCTTAAAGCCCAAATCTGTCCCATTTCTGAACTTACTTGCTGTTTTTTTCAAAAAAGTCTAATATAGCAAAAAAAGGCTAAATCGGACAAAAGACTATCATTATGATACCTGTTCAGCAATACTTTTTTTTAAAGGCCAAACATGCTTATAGGCAAAGCAGGAGAGCTGTTCTGTGATCCAAGTGTCTTAACAAAATAGTAAAATCAGAATGGGCTTTTCCATTAAATGGTAGAACTTTGCTTAATGGTTTCATAGGCTAAGCTAACATATGAAGAATCTAAACTTTCTAAATTAACACTTCTTCTTCTGCTGAAGTGGTCCAGCAAATCCCTCCCCCCATCTTTCCAGGATGCTACACAGTTGTTGCACAGCCCATCGTGGGATACTTTCTGTGCCAAACAGGAAAATGAAATACTGGCACATATTGTGAAAGTTCCTCATACAAAGAGATGGGCATCCATTTTCAACTCAAAATTCTTACATCCTTTCTTATAAACAAGAATATTTTTCTACCATAGGCAAGTTTATAATCCCACTTATATTTTATTTTATTCTCAGCAGTGTAAACAATACTACATACAGAATCATAGTTTGAAAAAAATATTATTAATTGTTGTTCTGGATTTCTGCTGAAACAATACAAGTTTAGTAACTTCTGACATTTCTGTGTAAACAAATGAGCCAGTACTGTGATGCACATTGAAACATTACGTTTCTAAATAATGTCATTTGGATGACTGCAAATAATAGTATATTATGATGCTAATCTCATGGAAATTCATTGTTTATTTGAAAGATCCTTCAGTGTTCGAATGGTCTCTTTTCTCTAAAGTTCTATAGATTTGTATTTTAAATACTTTGAGATGCATATCCTGCATAGATAACAGATTTCTTTCACATTACATTTGTTAGCTGATTGTTTTCAAACAAGTGCAGAATAAAAGGTGCCTTTCTAAATTGCCGTGCATCAGAATCTTACCTGAAATTTCATCAGCAGAAAAATCTATTTAAAACCTGATATAGAATTAAAAAGACAGCATGGTGTAGTGGTTTGAGTGTTGGACAACAACCCTGGAGACCAAGATTCAGTTCCCTGATTGGCCATGGAAACCCACGGGATGACCTTGGGTGTATCACACACTCTCAGTCCCAGAAAACCCTGCAATAGATTCACCTTAGGGTTGCTGTAAGTCAGAAATGATTTGAAGGCACTTAGCAGCAACAAAAACAGAATTAGTGGCCAGAATCCTTTTGAGGACTTAGATATTGGTCAACGTACATATGTAGGAATTTGAATTGTGCAGTTGTATAATGCTCATATCTAGTAGCGGACTGCTGTTATGTTACTGTGTAGCAGGCCAGCAAAGTGACCAGTATGCATTGGTGCCCAACACACAACACGACTGGTGCACAATAGGATTGATGTACATCAATCCCGATACGCATCAGTCCCAATCCACATTACATTAGCACTGAGTGCACATCAAGCACTCTCGCTGGTGTCCCATTATGCATCTTTACAAATCAGTAAAGGAGTTTCTTAGCACTTCTGCTACATAGCTAGGTATGCATAAAGTTATATAACGTAACAGGTCACATAGCATTTCAGTGAATGTTTGGAGTCAAACTGAGGTAGAATAGATGTAGCTATTTGAGGTTTAATTTACATTTTTGGGGATAAATAATGGATAAAACCTCTGAGAATCTCCTTGGTAATTGAAAGTACCTTCTCCAGACAGTGTAATACACCTAGTTGACAGAATTGTACAATTTGTCATTTGTCATCTTTGCGCTTGTGTTTCTCAGTTAAATCCTGTGTTTGCAATGTTAGAAGATTGATTAATAGAATTCTTGCATCTAAATGTAGCATTTTCCTTTTCCAGGTGGAGGCACCTCCCCTTTCCCCTTTTCCAAGCATTAGACAGCAACCAGTCTCTCCTCGAAGAATATCTCAGCAACACTCTGTTTACGTTTCACCACATAAGAATGGTGCTTGCTTGACACCTAAGACTGCACTGCTATATAAATTTAATGGAAGCCCTTCTAAGGTAATGTGCTTTTCGACAGTATAGAATTTAAAATGTCACCCATGTTTGTTGACTTCAAGAAAGCTTTACTAACAATTCTCTGAAAGATTCTAATAGTTCATATGCTACAGATTAAGTTTCTTGGATTGAAACCATGAGGATGAGAGGAGCTGTTGTATAAAATCAAATCAACAAAAACATAACTTTAAGCATCTTGTAGAAACTGAGAATTTAATAAAACAATTAGTACCATAACAATTTGTAACTTCCATTGTTTTCAGTTTTAATTATAAATGCTTTTAATTTTACAGAGTTTGAAGGAAATCAACAATATGATAAAACAAGAAGGACAGAGACCAAAAAAGAGAGCCATATCAATTGACAGTGACACAGAGTCCCCAGCGAAGAGAATGTGCCAGGAGAATGATGATGTTTTACTTAAACGTCTTCAGGATGTTGTCAGTGAAAGAGCAAATCATTAGGTCAACCAAAATGCTGTGAGGACTAAAAGTTCTTGAGATCCTTCTCGTGTAACTCAAATCCCATTCCTCCTTCCTCCTTCAAGTTTCTACTTTTCCTTATGGTAGATGAGCAGCGAGCCAATTAAAGGCTCTTTTATGATGCCTTCTTTTAAAAATGGAGCATTGGACAATTATTAAATTTCTACCTACCACTTATAAAGAAAGTGTACATCTTTTTGATGGATTTTATATGTTTTTGGATTTGTTTTCTGAAAGTGCAAACCAATTCTAGTATCTGAATCTTAGCTGTCAGATTGTAACCAATGCATATTCCAATAGAAGTTACACCAGGTTATTCTCTTGATTTATGCTTTTCTTTAAAAAATGTTTTGATTCTTATTCTTTAAAAGAAACTTATTACTTTCTTTGCATTATTTTAATGTGATGTAAGGCCAGACGGTATAGTGTACATAGCAATTAACCAGATGTTTTTCTCTTTTTAGTTTAGAATGAAGAGACATCTTTTTATCATGAGCTTGATTCGCATTTTGTTTTGATATATAAGCATATATGTCAAGTTTTGCAGTCTTAGGGACTGGTAGAATAGCAAAAGTCCTGCAGGAAAAATTGAGTAAAATTTGGAATGGTAGTTCTTGGGTTTTGTTTTTGCTACTGGTACAACTGCTGAGTGAAAGTGGTTGCAATCATCTGTCGTTGCCCATATTGGGGAAATTGGCATTCTCTTGCTGTCTTGTTTGAATTTAGTCTCTTAAAGAGGCAGTGAATCCTATTTCAAGACAGAAGTATTTCTAAGCTAACAGGGCTTAGAAATAATTCTAGAGCTAACAGGGCTTTGTTTGTGCTACTATGGATGACAGTGTACTGTATATCAACTGTGAAAGCATATCACTCTGAACTTGTTCTGTCAGTTCAGGAGTAAAGTTGAGTCACATGTTGAGCCTGGCCACACGTTAGAGCCATTTACATGGGAAGCAGACGTGGCTATTTGTACGACATCTCAAATGTCATGTTCTCACAACAGTCAGAGAGGCTGAAGTGATACTGAACACACCCTTTTTTCTGCTCTGAGAAAAAAAATAGGTGCAATGAGTTAAAGGAATTGGAAAACCGTCTTGCTTGAGAGAAATTATCATGGCCTCCCACATTGCTGGCTATACTTCTCAAAAACCTTCTTGGGCTTTTCTGAAAGAGGAGTAACAAACAAAGTTTGCAAATTAGAGACTTAAATGTTGCTGCTCTGCCCCTCATAGAACAGCCAGCCAGCAACAAGATGAGAAAGTATCTTGAGGAGGCACTGTTCTTATGACTTGCTGAGATTCTTCTTAGAAGGGTATCAGAAAAAGAATGTTGAGTCAGCGCTTCAAGCTACTTCAGCCTTCTTTGCCTGATGGACTTTTCGGTGGTGGAAGATTCCTTGGGATTGAAAACACAGTTGACCGCTTCTTGTGTGAAGAGTTGTAATTTGTAGCCATATTCTTACATTCCGGTTATTTGCTTTTTCTAATGTAAAGCATGTTTTCACTTGTGTAGTATCTACACAAAATATAAATCTTTTCAAATTAAGTACATTTGTACATAAGAGTATTATATATCTATTTTTATGTGGTTAGCCTTTGCGCTTTTTGTTTATGGCATGGGGTACCCAACATTTGATTCTTGTTTTAGAAATGTTTATAAAGAAATGGTCTGATTAGGAGTACTAGGTGATAGTATGGGAAAGATAAAGATTTACTGTTTAGTCCACATGAGAACAAAGCCAGTGAATTAATAAAACTTTCATAATTGTTGACTTGTTAAATTTCCATTGATTCAATGGTTTTAATTTAGTGGGAACTCATATTTAGGTGGAGGTTTCTCACTAGAGAAGAGGATTACTCTCTTGAACGTTTTGAGTTAAAACGATAAAATCTTGTATTTAGTGATTCTAATTCATATATTGAAAGTATTGTAGGGTTTTTGAAACTGCTTTCCCTAAGGATCTAATCAGTTCTAAAGGATTTTTACTGTTAATCAGTATTCCAAGATATAGTGTGCTGCAATCTATTAGCCTAATGGGTCATGAGGTAAGATATTAAAACGAAGCCATAACACTGTTGTACAACATAATTTTGTGTATTTGGTTTTTTTTTACTAATTTGCTGGGGAAGAAAAGAAAAATACCAGAAGATCCACATGTGGGACTTTCTATAAAATAAGTAGCCATCTGACCATGGTAGTTTGGAAGAAGAAACATTTTATCGTGTTAAATATCCTTTCTCCTACAGTGCAGTATAAAATAGGCACAGCATACAGTTTCAGCCACGTTGAACTGTCACTTTCAGTGTACGTTTCCAAGTAAGTTTTTTTATTCAATATATTTCCTACTTCTCTGTTCTCCAAAGAGATTCTCAGGTTTGATAATAAGAACTTTAACACCAGCCCTTTATTAATCATGATTTAAATAGTTTTGGTTAATTACAGTTGTACTATATGTGACAGCTTTTGTAATTTTATATTAATATCCACTTTGTCTAAAGAAGCTAGCGATGCTTTGAATAAATGATGGTCTTGCTTGCATAAGATTTTTTTATATCCTTTATATCCTTTTATATCCTTATATTTTTTATACTTAGAAACATTCTTGTAAATATGGGTCTTAATTAAAACAATCCTTATTCTCTGACTTTGATTTTTTTTCTTGTTTGTTTTTCCTCTTCCCCAGTCTGATTCAGGGCCAAGTTTAGATCGTGTCCTGGTCGGCTCTGGATTGATCAAGAGCTGATTTGGTTTATTATTTGGGAATCTGAGTGATTGCCTCTCCCGGTCACTTCTATTGCGAAATTGAATCAGCTTCCAATATTTGTTGCTTCTTTACTGATCAATTAATCTGGAAGTATTTCCAAATTACTCAGTGACTTAATTTCTAATTGAACAGACAGAATGCAGACTAATGGGATAGGAAGATCACTGAACATCATAAAGACTAGAAGGACCTAACTAAATCCCAAACACATAAGCAGTGCAATATTACTAGTAAAGACTGAAGAAAATGTGTGCTTTCCCCAGAAGTAGAGGAAGATAGTTTAGGATGAGTTACTCTTCCTCTCTGCTCCAGAAGAGCAAGGCCGTGGTGCCAGTCATTTCTAAAGTTTGGGAGCAGCCACTGAGAAGGTCCTCTGCCTTGTTCCCACCAAACAAACTTCAGAAGGTTAGGGGACAGACAGAAGGGCTTCTCTAGAAGATCTTAGAGCTCTAATGGGCCTATTAAAGGAGATTGTTGTTGCTGTGTGCCTTCAAGTCATTTTCTGACTTGTAGTGACTTTAAGGTGAACCCATCATAGGGGTTTGTAGGGCTGAGAGAGTGTGACATGCCCAAGGTCACCCAACAGGTTTCCATGGCTGAGCAGGGATTCAAACCCTGGTCTCCCACAGTCATAGGCCAAGGCTCAAACCACTATACCATGCTGGCTAACTCTATATGAGGTTTTAAATACATAAAAGTTTTACTCACTCCTCCTACCCACTCAGCTAGTCTCCCTCAGGCCTGTTTAATAAGCCAGGAGGTACAAGAGTCTAGTACACTTGTTGGCTCCTGTCTCTGCAATGATCCTGTCTACTTCCTTGGGCTGCACAAATTGAAAAGTATCCATTAACACTGGACAAGCAGGGGCCACTTACATCCACTGGTCTTGTGCCAACATTACTCCAAGCCAGAGAGATTCTGAGCGACTTAATCTACCCTATCTACTCAATTTTAAATTCTGTTTGGGGCCAAACTGTTAACAGATCCCTGATAACTTGAAATTGCTGTGTTGGACAGTTCTGTGAAGATGCAATGGTAATGGCCAAAAAAGTATTTTTTGCTACCCTTATTGCCCTCCTGTTACAGCCCACTGAATACTGTGTTCTCAAATTCTTGGCCTGTTAATATAACTTTAAAAGCCAGAATTTAACCTAATAAGAGCTAATACATGCAGCCGTGTGTACTGGTGTATAAATGTTATGTTCTCAGCAGAAAACTGGCTACAGTACAGGTCAGTCTAGAAAGAATGCCAGATGCTCTCAAATGGAAACAAAAGAGCAGAAACATGCTTTTTCTCTGGATGTCAAGGTACCAATAGATTCTGGAGAGTAAACAAATTGTGACAAGTACCTTGGATGAGAGAGATAGGTTAGATGAGCACTGCCTCTCACTGTACCACAGGTAGGGTTATGGAAGGAGTTATACGTTTATTGAGTAAGAGATTGTAATAAAAGTTTGTAATAAAAATAAAATTTTACATGGAAATAGTACACATCATCCTAGAGGGGACCAACTGAAAGATTTCTTAGCCTTCTCAGATTTCTTAGCTAATCTTTACATCCTCATTCATCCAGCCTATACGAAGAGTCTCTGGCTCAAAAATCAAAGAATTTATTGTCAGTATCACACACACACACACATTCAGCATCTAATTCTCCTGGGGGAAAAAGACAGCTACAGCTAGACCAGGGCATTCAACAGCTGGATACCACCATTGTTAGTAGGCAAGGAAAAGTACTTTTTCCCCAAGAAAGAGTAAACAAAATCAATCACTCTCCAGCATCAGTATTATCTTCAACACTCTCTGATCTCATGACTTGTTCACCCTCAGAGTCCTGAAGCTCAAATCCTGGTATACCAATGAAGTCAAACTAGAATTTAAGGGACTGTGCATAGTATCTGAATGGTAAATGGTAAACCCTCAAGGGAAAAGGATTTCCAAGTACCTTGTGGGTACAGAGGGCAGCACCTGTTTGTTCTGAAGATGATCTGATTAACCACTTTGAGGGTTGAATTTGAGGATGAATTAAGCTTGAAATTCTCAAGGTTCTTCTTAGTCAACAAAACAAGTGATTTCAAAACTCACAAGATTATATTTTAGTACAGTCATGCTAAAAGCTTGATGGTTTGACAATCACAGAGATTTTAAAAATGCCCTTCCTGAAAATGTAGTCAATTTCATGAGAATGAAGAATTGCCACAAAACAGAACTTTCTTCTATAAGATTAAATGCAAACCAAAGGAAACTGGGAAAAATATCAACACTGCATTAATGCGATTTCCTTCTTCCAAAACACCGAATACAATACTATACATTAATGGTTCTTAACCTATGATTCATGGACCTCCAGGTGTCCACAGTGTCCTTACAGTAGGTCCACAAGGGCTTGAGGGCTGCTTACTCGTACCTCCTCCTTGCAGCAGTGGCCACTTGAGAGGAACCAAGCGAAAGGGAGCCAGGCAGACAGGCTGGCTGGGCCTGTGTGTGCTGCCTATCAAAGTGGCCAGTCCACTGCCAGGAGGGGACAGACTGAGCAGCTCAGTGATAGTGGAGGTGAAACCAGGCAGCCAGAATCTGCTTTCTCTCTCCCTCCCTCTCCTTCTTTCCAGCAAAGAACAGTCACTTACTATCAGAAAGTCTCCAACACCCGTCCTTTTTTGTGTTCTTCATCAGGAGGGGATGAAATCAAGATGGGCAAAGGAGGGAGGGGGAAAAGGCAACAAAACAAAACACAGGAATTGAAGGCCAAAAAGGGGGTTGAAGCAACCCTTCTATAAAAGACCCGACCGGGCTTCCTCATTTCCATTCATAAGGTGCATGCATTTGTCCGAATTGAGTGGTACCTTATTTCGCCAACAGTGATCCATTGCTCCAATTTGGTCCCATTCCTCCTTTTTCAGAGTTGCCTGATGCTCTGTGTCAAGGCTCTCGCTCTCCTGCCACAGAAGGTGGGCTGAGCAGCTGAGTGACAAAGGAGCTGATAGCCAGCCAGGTAAATCAGACGTGGGGGTGCTGCTGCAGCACGTGCCATCCACTGGCAAGAAACTGGAAGCTGGAGTGACAGATCACTGTTGGCAAAATAAGCCACCACTTGATTCAGATGAAAGTGCATACAGCTTATGAATGGAAATGATGCAGCACTCTTGAGGTCCTTTATTAAGGGGTCACTTCAACCCCCCTTTTTGCCCTCATCTCCTCCTTTCTGCCTTTTCCCCTCCTTCGCTTGTCTCAGTCTCTTTCCCTTCTGATGAAGAAGGCCAAAAAAGAGTGTTGGAGCATTTCTTTTTTCTTTTTAATAAATACGCTTTATTAGTCTAATATATCTCAAAAACAGATACAACATAAAACACACCAACACTTCTATGACATCTAATACTTACAAATAAAAACCTGTAATAGTAAAGGAAGAAAAGAAAGGGAGAAAAAAATAGAAAGAAAAATAAAGCAAAAAAAAAAAAGAGAAAAGAAGAAAGAAAGAGGAAAAAAAGAAAAAATATATATGTATGTATATAAATATATGTATATGTGTTTATGTACGTGGATGGATGGATCGATCCCCCCTCACCTTTCCCCCAGGTACCCCGACAGATCTTAACTTAGACAAATATACATCTAGATCTTAGGATCTAGATCTTAACTTACACAAATATAAACAAAAAGGAAGAAAAGAGAGAAACAGAAACACAGTTTAGTTGCTTCCCAGTTCCTTTATCTATTGGTTCTACATTTTTATCTTAACCTCTCTCATCATTTAAGTAATTCTATAATATCCATTCTCCTTATAATATCCGTTCTCTGGTGGAGCATTTCTAACAATAGACTGGATGGCTGGAAAAGTGAGGGAGAGAATGTGAGAAAGGCAAATGCTGGTTGGCTTGCTGGCTAGCCCCGCACATTGCCCTTTAATCCACCCCAGCCCCAGAGGCGCTGGAGGAGGAGAGAAGACTTTCCTCCTGCTTCTTCACACTAATTTGCAGATGGAATGGATTGCACGGTAATGCGCAGGGTCAACCAGCCTAGCAGTCGCCCTTTACCTTGGTTCCTATCATGTGGCGGCTCTGCTGTGGAGAGGAGGCAGGCTGAGCAGCTGAGTGACAGCAAAGCAGCCACATCAGAGGAGCAAAGGCTAGAAGTGGGCTTGCACATTGCTGATCATCACTCCAGCAGTAAACTGGTGGGAGGAAGTAGAAGGAAAGTTTTCCCTCACTCTGTGACACCTCTGAGGAAAAGTTTAACCTAACAGACTGTGTAATGTTCTTAACAGGAGCTGCGGTATCTGTGAGTTGTCCAGGCCAAGGCTTGTAAGTGAAATGCAGCACCAGGCTTCTCATTAATTAATTACTTAAAATTAAAAAATACTATCAGGTCATAGTTCAGCATTCAGGTGCTGTTGTTGCTGTTATTTTAAATTTGTATGGAATCATAGGATGGGGGTGTGTGTGGCTGGATAGCAGTGCATGTGAAAGGGATCTAGGAGTCTTGGTAGATCACAAGCTGAACATGAGTCAGCAGCGTGATGAGGCAGCCAAGAAAGCCAATGCGATTCTTGGTTGCATCAATAGGAGTATGGTGTCTAGATTGAGGGAGGTAATGGTACCACTCTATTCTGCATTCGTTAGGCCTCATTTGGAATACTGTGTCCAATTCTGGGCACCTCAATTCAAGAAGGATATTGACAAGCTGGAGCGTGTCCAGAGGAGGGCGACCAAAATGGTGAAGGGTCTGGAAGCCATGCCCTATGAAGAACAGCTTAGGGAGCTGGGTATGTTTAGTCTGCAGAAGAGAAGGTTAAGAGGGGATATGATAGCCATGTTTAAATATTTGAAGGGATGTCATGTCAAGGAGGGAGCGGGCTTGTTTTTTGCTACTCCAGAGACTAGGACAAGGAGCAATGAATTCAAGCTGCAGGAAAGGAGATTCCTGACGGTCAGAGCTGTCCAGCAGTGGAATATGCTGCCTCAGAGTGTGGTAGAGTCTCCTTCTTTGGAGGTTTTTAAGCAGAGGCTGGATGGCCATCTGTTGGGAATGCTTTGATGGGTGTTCCTGCATAGCAGGGGGTTGGACTCGATGGCCCCTGGGGTCTCTTCCAACTCTATGATTCTAAGATTCTATGATTTCAATACAGATATCTATAATATGAGCGTGTGCATTTACTTATTTCTCCCTTCTCTCTCAATGTTAAGACCATTGGTGAGCAATTTTAAATAAATATTGGATGTATTTTTTGGTTTTAAATCTTGAGTTAAGTGTTAGAGTCCTTGGCAACAAAATATATTTAAAGGGGGAGGTGTCTCTGGTAAAGAAAAGATTAAGAACCACTGCTAAACATAACCAAACAAACCAAGCTATCAACTCATACTTCAACTAATCAGTGTAGTTTTCATAAAGATTGTTTTTGAGGGAAGAGGGTTAAAAAAGCATAATTTCCGGTTAAGAGTTACCACCATATGTCTGGGGGAATACAACAAGGCCAGGTCTTTGGTGAGAGATGTGGTATCAAAAGTAGGGATGGGGTAACTTTCTATAACTATGCCCAATGAGCTCATTTTAGCCCACTGAGAAGAAGAAAAAAGGAAAGATAAAAAAGACCACCAATTATTTCACTCCATTGTATATTCTCCATCTCTTCCAACTTCTTCCTGTAAAAGGACTGCTACTGCTCCTGAAGCTCAAATCCTGATATATCAATGAAGACAAACTAGAATTTAAGGGATTGTACATAGTACCTGAATGGTACTCAAGGGAAAAGGGTTTCTAAGTACCTTGTTGGTACAGAGGGCAGCATCTGTTTCTTCTGAAGATGATCTGGTGTAGTTTTCTGGGGGGAGCTTTGTGGGGATGGGAGGATGTGAATAACATGAGTACTTATCTTAAGTCAAGCATAAACACAGCCACTTCCTGTAATTGCTTTCCCTCACCCTGAAAACTTACTCATGTAGCCGCTGGAGGTACCCTTCAATTGGTTATTGCTCAAACTTGTTCCAGTAGACAACACTCTGCAACCACCTCTTCATGAATAAAACAGACGCAACAACAACAAAAAGAAAAGGTAGACTTTTGAAAACAGCATTTTACATCTGAACTTTTTTTCAATATTTTTAATACTCTTTTGTTTATCAATATAATCACAGCCAGAGCCCAAACAAAATAGGAAAGGACGAACATTTTATTTTATTGCAAAACACACTTCTGGGTTGTGTTAAATATACATGCAAATATCTTTAAAAATGAAATCCATAAATAATCTGTTTTTTTTAAAATAGAGATCAGAATACCTGATTCAGTTGAAAATCTGCCACAGATAAATTTCTATGTTACAAATGACTAGGTGGAAATTTTGCATCAACAAAGGAAAATTCTAAATAACTCACTGCAGCAGTGGGGCAAGACATTTATGGCAATAAATAATATTCTAGAAAAGCTGTTCAGAGGATCCACTTCTCAGCCAGATAAATTATCTAAACCCTTGAGTCACACAGAACTAAAACGGGAATAGCCAAAGATCCACATTTCAATATCTGTTCCGTATAATAGATTATATTTTAGTCAACGTCAATGATGCTGTTGTTTGTTTTTTTAAAAGAGTCTTCTGAGACAACTTTAAGGGGAAATAATTTACTTAGAAAAATAAATAATGGAAGACATTTGATTAAAACTTGCATATTAGTTCAGTGTATTCAGTGTATATTTATGTTACACTTATATCCCACATTTCTTCAAATAAGCTCAAAACCACATACATGGCTCTCCAGCTCCCCACTTTTAGGCTAACAACCATACCATGAGGTAAATCTGAGAAGGTATGACTGGCTCAGAGTTACCCAGTGAGTTTTATGGCCAACTGGGGATTTGAACGAAGGTCTCCCAAGTCCCAGGCTAGCAACCTAAAAACATTATCATTAAAGTAGAAATAAGTACAATTCTCTATAGTGTGAAATATGAGCACATGTAATACAAATGCAATTAAAACATAAAATGAATATAAAGTATAAAAAATGTAAAATGCAACTTAAATGTAAACAAGCAAGGGGAAAAATACAGCATCCATCCAGTGAAAAGTTTCTTCTCCAGCAAGTAAGGTCTGTTGCCAAAGCCTGCCTGAATTTACTTGCCAGTAGAAAGACAACAGAGTGGAAGACAGCCCAGCCTGCATTTGCTGCCCAACCCATGAAATGAAGAGACCACACACAGGGCTTGGGTTGAACTAGGGCAATTTATTAATGTATGCCTAATTAACGTAAAGCTGAAAGTGAACTTGACCTTGAACTTGGGCTTGAATTTAAACTTGACCTTGAACTTGAACTTATGACCTGAGAAGGGGGGTCAACAGCATGGGTAGGCTAAGGCGAGGGTCAGCTCCAGACCTCTTCCCCAGCCCTTCTTGAGCAAGGTACCGGGCCCCAAAGCCAACCCATGAGGCTGGATTAAAACTTCGGCCGGCCCTTTTCTGGAAGGCGAGCCCCCAAACCACAACCCCCTGTCTCATGATGGTAGGGGCAAGTCCCGGGCCCACCTCAAGGACAGCATTTATCCTACACCAAAGGGTGCCATAGGTACTCACCAAAACCCTTAGACCCCCCCCACCAGCCATGGATAAGGGCAAGCGTCTGCTTAGTCCTTATCCCCCCAGCTCCCACTCAGGATAGCTTCAAGCCCCCGTTGCAAGTCCCGCAGAAAGATTTCATTGCCCTCGGATGACAAGTCTACCTCGTCGGGCCTATACAGCTCAGGTTTATCAAAGACAGTGTCACAGTGAAGAATATAGTGACCCAAGCCCTGTCTCAAAGCATTGCAAATTTCACTGTTCGCTCACCTACAAGCGAACTCCAAGGGTCGAGGATCCCCTCCCCCACTCCACACTTTTCTTTGAATCATTGCAGACCAAGCAATGCAGACGTCAGGCCAAGTATTGAGAATAAGCTGCATATCATGAATGGCCTGTATGATCAAGGCCTTTCCTTTTAAAAGTCCAAGGTCATTACCACCCAGGTGAATGACCAACACATCTGGTGGAGGCCCATGGCACTCCCCAAACAGCGTAGGCAACAAGCCATGCCAGCAAAGGCCTCTCTTGCCAAGCCATTGGTGCGAGGCTCGGTCACCCAATCCCAAATGTGGGCCAAAATGGCCATCACGAGCCTGCCGTTCTGCCCAAAAGATGAAACTGTGACCACAGATCAGCACTCGCCTCCTCCCAGCCAGAACAGGACGGTCTGAAACGAAACCAGAAACATTATAACAGGTGAATCGGCCTGACATAGCGCCGGTACGCTGTGGACTTCCATCTCCCAATCCTCTGGATGTCGTCAGCATTCATGCCCATCAAAGCTGCAGTGGAAGCTGCGCCTATGTGAAATGAATATGTACCAAATTTAGTGCCTTGTAGGCCTAGAAAGGTCAAAGCCTGTTTTGTGATGGCCCAGAATTGGTACCTACTGAGCAGGGTTGTATCAGCGTGACAAAACAGAGGCCCCAAATGTGTCCCCCGGCTGGCTATATAAGCCCACAGCACCCTGACAGGGCATAAAGCAGCATCAGAACGTTCCTGCAATGTAACCACAGCGCCCCGCCTGGCCTGATCAGTTTTCGATCCCCTTATGTGAAGGCATAAATGCCACTCACCCCAGGTCAGGTCCTGAAACTCTAGGGCCCTGCCAGACCTGTCTCCCTTGCTCTGAACAACCAACTCACTTACCCTCAATGCACCAAAAAATGCAGTGAGAGCCGCTGAGTGAAACAAGAGAGCCTCGTATGCAGAAGAGCATAAGACTTCCCATGTGTTGCCCAAACCCTTCAGAATGCCAGGAGAAAGTGGTTGCCTGTCATCTCAGCTATCCCTTTTTGCCTGACCCACCCTTCAATAAATTTGCGTATCCTAAAATCGCTGGTGGGATCAGGGAAGCCTCGTGCCTTGGACCAAAAGGTCAAGGTGGACATGCGGGATCTAATGGATTGAGGGGAGAGGCCTGCTTCCTTAAGGGACAAGCAGAACTGCAAAATGTGGTCCACCGGGAGTGGCCATGTGTCCTGTAACCCTTTAGATTTCCGAAAGCTAGTGAAATCCCTAGTGGCCTTATTGTAGCTCTTTCTGGTGCTGGGCGAAATTGACATACTGATGATCTGTGCTACCTCACCCCGCCAAGCTTCCCCAGATCGAAGGGAATCGGTTCTGGGAGGACGGCAGCATCTGGTGCCAGCTCTCTGAAACGTTCCATCTGCATACGAGAGAGAGAATCAGCCAAGGAATTATCCACACCAGCAACGTGTACAGCTGTGAAGACTATGTTAAAACGGAGAATTGAAGTGTGAAAGCCCGCACCAAGCGCATGACGCGCTGCGACCTAGAGGAAACAGTTAATCACTCTGACCATGGCCAAGTTGTCACACCAAATGTGGACTGAGGCATTTGCTAACTCACGTGCCCACATGTGAACTGCCACTAATATTGGAAAAAACTCCAAAAATGTAAGGTCAGCTGTGAGGCCTGCCTCTGCCCAATTCTCGGGCCATCTCTGTGCACACCACCTGCCCCTGAAAAAGACACCAAAACCGATGGATTCTGCTGCATCAGATGATATTTTCAGTGCATCCCTGACCTTGATTTCATCCCGCCAAAAAGAGATACCATTGAAGTCAGCCAGGAACTCCTGCCACACTCCTAAATCCAATTTAATCCCTCTGGTGATCCTAATTCTGTGATGCGGTTTGGTGATGCCCTTCATGGCGTCGCACAGGCGCCGAAGGAACGCCCTGCCAGGTGCCACCACCCGGCAGGCAAAATTCAGGTGCCCCACGAGCTCCTGAAATTCCTTAAGGGTAGCCTTGTGCCTATCCACGAAGGAAGCCACCGTTGACCTGAGATCCGGAATCTTAGCTGGCGGTAGTTTACAAACTTGGTTGACTGTATTTAATTGAATGCCCAGAAATGTAAGCTGTTGTGTGGGGCCCTCAGTTTTCTCATGTGCCAAGGGCACGCCTAACTCCCCCATAAGAGATGTGAATTCTGCCAAGAGGAATGCGCACTGCCCAGAACCACAGCGTCCTATGAATAAGAAATCATCCAATAACGCACAATGCCCTTAAGGCCTGATTTACTTTTGATGGCCCATTCTAAAAAAGTACTGAACGTCTCGAAGGCAGAGCAAGACACAGAACATCCCATGGGGAGGGAGCGATCAACATAGAATTTGCCCTCAAAGGCGAATCCCAAAAGTTCAAAGTCCGATGGATGAACGGGCAGCAGGCAGAAGGCTGACTTGATATCAGATTTGGCCAGCTCGGCCCCAACACCATGCCTGCGCACCACCCGTACAGCTGCATCGAACGAAATATACCTAACTGAACATAACTCAGCCGGAATGGCATCATTAACGGACTCGCCCCTGGGGTAAGACAAATGGCGGATTAACCTGAATTCACCTGGAGCCTTCTTAGGGACAACTCCTAGTGGGGAAATTCTAACATTGGGAGTGGGAGGCTGGTCAAATGGGCCTAACACCCTGCCTTCAGCAACCTCCTTCCTAATTTTCTCCCTCACTACATGCTCTTTGCCTATTACTGATTTAAGGTTATTAGCCATAAAAAACTGCCGAGGTCCCACACTTGGGATCCTGAACCCCCAAGTAAATCCCTTCCGCAGATATAGAGCTGCAGCCCAGTCCGGGTAAAAGTGGAGCCAAACCAGCAGCCTCTCAACATTAATTGGACTGGGCCCCTTTGTGAAGTGGTGGCTGATTTCCTGGCCCCCGTTTGCCACCTCCATCCTTGAGGCTTTCCCCTCCCCCTGTCCCCTTGTTGCAGTTGCAAATGGAGTGAGAGCCTCAGCAGATCTCACATAGGTGCTTGTATTTGCAAGGGCGACAGGCACAAAACCCTTGCATCCCAAACTCCCAACACAGCTGCATTTGCTGCTGCTCCTGCAAGCCCTGAGTGCGGGGAGGCCCCCCAGACTTATTGAACTGCACCAGATCACCGGAGTGGGACCTCTCACCAAAAATGGGGTGAGCCGGGGTCAATATCTGCATCCACAATTCAGGGTGGATGCTGTCCCATCACAGGCTTGGCTGCTTTGCTGCCCTCATCCTAAACTTCTCATCGTAGTGCAGCCAACCAGTCCCAGCAAAATCTGCATGAGCCCTGAAAATCGTGTTCAAATATACCACCAGGGAGTGAGCCCTCGATGGCTGGGCCTTAACTATCACATCCATGTAAATGAGATAACCTATAAACCAATTAGTCCAGTTCTTGTCAATCCTGCGTTTTTTCAATTTTTCCCTCTCGCCCGCTTCCTAATCCTCCTTCTCTTTCTTATCAAGATCTTGATACAAAAGGGAGAATAGGTCCACGTATTCTCCCTTCAGTATCTTTTCAATAGCGGCTGAGGTCACGTGCTCATCCAATACCCCTGACTGCTCAGCTGCCTTCTCCTCAAGGCCTGGATCCTTGCTTGGCTCCCGTGATACCGGAGCCCCACCCTGAGTGGATCCAGAGACATCCTGGGAATGCAATGTCGCCCCTGATGGCAGCTGAGAAGGTGACATTTGCTCCCCAGGGGAAGAAGGTGAAGAAGAAAATGATAGCTCTGGGAAACCTGCTGGTGGGGCCCATATCATATTCCTCGGTGGTGTAATGAAGCTCCAGGGCCACGCTACGGACGCAGTACCTTCCTCGTGACCAACAGACTCACCCAGTGCTGCTCCTGCTGCTTCCGACTCTCCCGAGGGCCCGGCCTCCCAACTGACATGTTGTGATGAGGATGCTTGTTCCCACCTCTCTGAAGGCGATTCGCTCCGCTTCTCACCCGATCCGTCCTTCTCAATAGCGTCTAGCCGTGCCAAAACCTGGTTAATAACACTCACTGGCACGGAGACCCTCTGCTCCTCCCTTCCTCTGTTCTGCCCCGCAGGCCGCTGGCCACTCTCAATGGCCCGAAGCTTAGCGAAAACGGCGGCCGCCACATTTGCTCCCCCATCCTCATCCGATGAAGTCACTGACATTGGGGCAGCTAAGGCCTTGCCTGGTGTGGCCCTTTTGGCTGGCATGGCCCCTTTGGCTGGCGTGGTCTTCTTGGCGGGCTGCTTACCCTTGGATGCTGATGAAGCTCATTTGGAAGCCATCAGCACCACTGGCAAACCAGGCCAATCTTCCAGCAAAAACCCCAAGGAGAGAGTGAATTACGCTGTCCCAGCTCCAACGGAAAATCCAGCCCCCACGCAATGAATCCAGGCGCACCACCCGCTATGGATCGACAAGGACAAAACCCACCCCCTCAGCCTGAGTAGCACAAGTTACACCCCCCCAACCCACCAGGAGGTAATCATGCCACTGAGAGGGTTCTCAACACACTCTCAACTCAATCAGCAAAACTCATCACACTCTCTCAGCTCCAAGGCCAGGAAGCATGTAAATGAGTAAGTTCTTTCACACTCTCTCAGCCCAATGAGGAAACCTGGAACAATGCCCCCTCTCAACTCAAATGCAATAAAGCCTAAAACTCCCTTAGCAAAACAAAACAAAACATAACAAACAAATGCACAAACAAACAAAATGATCACACTCTCTCAGCCACCAAGGCAAACTGGCCCAGATGCAGCGGAGCCAAGCCAAAGAGCACCCCCCCCATAAGAGAGGTGCAAAAGAGGGAGAGAAAGAGAAGGGGTGGAAAGGAGAAGGAAGGGAAAAGGCACACTCTCTCAGCCCACCAAGACAACTAGTACATACTCTTAAAACCCTGGGGCAACAAAACCAACCCAAGGGCAAGCACACACCCCTGAAGAGAGAGGGGGAGGAAGAAGAAGGAGAAGGGGGAAGGAGAGAAAAGAGAAAGAAAGAAAATATGTATATATATAAAATATCGGGAGGGGCGGGGAGAGCCACAACAACTGCCCTCCCAAATAGGCTCCCAAACACCTAAGGGTCTCCCCAACGGGCCGCTTCCCCCAACCAGGCTGCCCTAGCCCAGTGGTCCTTTCTGATGCAAGAAAAATTAAAAATAAAATAAAATAAAATAAAATTATTTTGCTGCCGCAACAGCAGCCCCCCCCCCCGACGAAGATCAGCCCAGGAAAGGGGGAAAAGATCGAGGAGAGAGAAAGAAAGAAAGAGAGGGGAAAGAGGGGAAAAAAACAACAACCAAAAAGCCACACTTCCGCCGCTGCCGCAACAGCAACCCTCCCCAGGGACTGGGGGGCCCACCGCAACCCCCTCCACTGATGAGGATCAGGCCAGGGAGAGGGGAAGATGTGAGGAAGAGGGAAAAGGAAAGGAGAAAGAGGAAAACAAAACAAAACAAAACACCCCTGAACCTGCGGAGCCGCCGTTGCGACCGCCAGTACCTCCTCGTGCTGCTGTGGACAAAGGCCCCTCAGGCCCCACCACGTGGCTGGCTTTCAGGGCTAGCAGCAGCAGCCTCCTCCGGTCAGCCTCGCCAGCAAACGAAGAGGCTGGGGAAGGGGCGGCGCGGCCCTAAAAGGGGTCTGCAGACCCCGCCCCCTCCCCATCCCACCGTGCAACCCTTGACGCACAGTGACTGCATGGTCTCTTCTCATGGGAGGCCAGCAAAGGTGCCCCCCCCGCCACGTGTGATCACGCGGGCAGGGGGAGACGAATTGTAGGGCTTCCTCAACCTCACTCCAAGAAAGGTGTGTGTGCGTGCGTGTGCGCGCATATGAGACCCACTCTTGAACGGTATTAATGATCTTAACATAATGAACGTTTAACATGACAAATGCTTGTGTTAAAAGAACCTCTCTGCTATTGTCTGTGGTTTTTGCAATATTGTTTTGTTCAAAGAAGACAAATCAAAATTTCCACTGAGTGTTCTCAACCGCAGATCTATGGATCTCAGCCACATCTGACTAACCATTTCCAAGAAACCGAAATGCAGGAAAACAACTTTAACTTTCTGTTTTGGAGAAATGAAACTAGAAAATTGCACCCTAGAGAGTGCTCAAGGTTAAGAGGGACAAACTGTGTTAGAGCAACCTGACAAGCACGTTTAGGTAAAATGATCAGAAGAGTTAGTTGCATTGTTTAAGCTTCCTTCCAACTACTGTGTACTAAGAAATTAATCAGAAATAAACCTAGCCTGGTATCTTATTGGTGAATTCACCAAGAGTACAATTCACCATAATGTGAAATTATAGAATCACAGAGTTGGAAGAGATCACAGGGACCACTGAGTTCAACACCCTATATGACTTGTGTACCTGCTCTATCTGTTACTGTACTGTTAATACAGGTTTTCTCAAGGCCTATGGTTTTTCTTCCAATTCACCCATAAATCCTTCAGCTTGTCTCCCCTTCTTTTTAGACAGCTTTAGCAGCTGTTCTTCCAACTGCAAGTATCTCTGAGTGCTATAGAGTTGTCCACAGTCAGCAGGCCTACACTCAAGTACACTGTGTTTGTTTATGTACATAAGAAAGAGTTTTAAATAGATACACCACATGTAATCTTCAAACTGCAATTGTTATTAACAGCTATCAAGTTGATTTTGACTGATGGTGGCCCTCTGAATGAGAGACCACCAACTCATTTTATCATCAACAGCTGTGCTCAGGTATAACACTTTCAGGACTGTAGCTTCCGTGATTGAGTCTATCCATCTGTAATGCAGTTTTCCTCTTTTCCTATTGACTTCTACCTTATGAGAATTATTGTCTTTTCTAGTGAGTCATGTCTTCTCATGATATGGCCAAAGTACAACAGCCTGGATTTAGTCATCTTGACTTCTAGGGAACGCTTAGGCTTGATTTGCTCTAGAAGCCATTTATTTTTCTTATTGTCTTAAGGAGCCCTGGTGGTGCAGGGGTTAAATGCCAGTACTGCAGCCACAAGGTTGTGAGTTCGATCCTTCTGAGCTCCCGGTTGACTCAGCCTTCCATCCTTCCACCTTCAACTTTACAGTGATGACCTGGTGGCGGGATCCTTTGGTGATTATGTTCTCCTGAAGTTTATTAAACAGAGGAAAGGGGAAACTAAGTATAGTCAGACACACATTCTAGACATTAAGAAAGCTGGATTCAGTAAACTTAGGATCAAGAATACTAAAAGAGAAGGAAGTTAATGATGGATGGGAGTTTCTGAAAAATTAGAGACTGAAGGCATAATTTCGAAGAATTCCAATGGGGAGGAAAAATGGGAAGTGTCAAAAGAATCTGGAGTGGATGTCTAAAGAACTTTCAACTGAGCTAAGATTTAAAAGGCACACACACAAGAAATGGAAAAAGGGGGAAATTCAAACCAAAGAGGAATTCAAATAAAGAGCCAGCAAGTGTAGGAAGAAAGTCAGAAAACTAAAGCATAGAATGAGCTCAGGCTTGCTAGAGTCATTAAAAACAACAAGAAGGGCTTTTTGGGTTATTTGCACAGAAGAAGAAGAACAAAGAAATGGTAGGGCCTCTGCGTGGACAGGATGGTGAAATGCTAACAGGGGACAGAGAAAAGGCAGAACGACTGAACTCCTTCTTTGCCACAGTCTCATCCCAAAAGGAAAACAATGCTATACCTGGAGAAAATGGAGCAGATGATGTGGTAAGGGAAATGCAGAACAGCATAGGTAAAAAAGCAGTACAGGAATTCCTGGCTACTCTAAATGAATTCAAGTCTCCAGGACCAGATGAACTACATTCAAGAGTATGAGAAGAACTGGCAGAGGCAATCTCAGAACCCTTGGTAATAATCTTTGTGAATTTCTGGAGAACTGGAGAAGTCCTGGCGGACTGGAGGAGAGCAAATATTATCCCCATCTTTCAAAAGGGAAAAAAAGAGGACCCAAACAATTACTGCCCAGTCAGCCTGACATCATTACTGGGAAAGATTCTAGAGCAGATCATTACACGGACATTCTATAAGCACTTAGAAAGGAATGTCGTGATCACTAAACGTCAACATGGGTTTCTCCAAAACAAATTGTGCCAGACTAATTTGATCCCTCTTTTTCTTTTTTGGATAGAGTTACTAGCTTGGTAAATGAAGGCAATGCTGTGGACATGGTATATCTTGACTTCAGTAAGGCCTTTGAGAAGGTCCCCCGTGATATTCTTGTGAACAAGATAGTAAAATGTGGGCTAGACAATGCTACTGTTAGGTGAATTTGTAACTGTTTGACTGACCAACCCAAAGGTTGCTCACCAATGGCTCATCTTCATCCTGGAGAGAAGTGACTAGTGGGGTGCCAGGGTTCTCTCCTGGGCCCAGTGCTAGTCAACATCTTTATCAATGATTTGCATGAGGAAATAGAGGACATTCTTATCAAATTAGCAGGTGACATCAAATTAGGAAAGATAGCTTACAATCCAGAGGACAGGATCAGAATTCAAAATGATCTTAACAGATTAGAGAGTTGGGCCAAAACTAATAAATAAATTTCAACAGGAAGAAGTGTATGGTACTACACTTGGGCAATAAAACAAAATGCATAGATATAAGACGGGTGACACCTGGCTTGACCACAGTACATGCGAGAAGGATCTTAGTTCTAAGGAGTCTCAGTAGACTACAAGCTGAACATGAGTCAGCAGTGTGATGTGGCAGCTAAAAAGCCAATGAGATTCTGGGCTGCATCAATATGAGTTTAGTGTCTAGGTCAAGGGAAGAGATAGTACCACTCTATTCTGCTTTGGTCAGACCCCACCTAGAATACTGTGTCTAGTTCTGGGCACCACAGTTCAGGAAGGATATTTACAAGCTGGAATGTGTCCAGAGGAGCTTAACCAAAATGGTGTAAGGCCTGGAAACCATGCTGCATAAGGAGTGGCTTCGGGAGCTGGGTATGTTTAGCCAGGAAAAGAGAAGATTAAGAGGTGATACAATTGCTATGCTCAAATATTTAAAGGGATTTCATATGAAGGATGGAGCAAGTCTGTTTTCAACTGCTCCAGAAACTAGGACACAGAGTAATGGCTTCAAATTTCAGGAAAAGACATTCTATCTAAATATTAGGAAGAATTTCCTGATGGTAAGAGCAGTTCGACAATAGAAGATGCTACTTCAGAGTATGATGGAATCTCCTTCTTTGGAGGTTTTTAAACAGAGGCTGGCTGGCCATCTGTGGGGAATGCTTTGATGGGGTATTCCTGCACGGCAGGGCGTTGGACTCGATGACCCTTGTGGTCTCTTCCAACTCTATGATTCTAACAACAACAACAATTATTTGATTCAAAATGCCCCCTTCCTGTCCACTCTAGTTCACTCACCCCCAAGTATTGCAATGCTTAGACATTCCATATCTTGTTTCACCAAATCTAGCTTCCCCAGATTCATGCTTCTCACGTTCCAAGTTCTTTTAATAAGTGTGCAACTTTAGACTGTCCTGTCACCTCTGAGCATATCCACAGCTGAACATCCTTCCAACTTGAGTCCAGCTGCATCATTAGCTACAGTGTGGCTTGTAGCTGTCCTCTGATGTACCCCAGGAGCTTGTTGAGTGTCTTTTAACCTGGGAGTATCTTTTCTTTCATTTTGGATTGTCTCATCATCAGGTTTTCACGGTAAAAGACTAGCAGGTGTTAGCTATGATGTCTCCGCTGTTGTCTCTGAGAAACCCTCTGCCAGTGCGATCCCTAACTGCTGTGGCTGCCCAGTAGCTGTTTGGCACATTTAGTCTGGCTCCTCGGCAAAATCCTGTCTCACATGGGAGACCCTACCAGGTCTCCTGTACTGCTACTGCCAGCATAGCCTCGTGCCTCAGAGGAGCATGCAATCCCACGCCATGGAAAAGTAGTGCTACGGTGGGAAATTACAGTAACTAAACATACTGAAACCTGTGGTGTTATAAAATGCTTTCTACACAATAGATAAAAAACCATAATTTTAAAATTAAGGTAAGGTGGTTCAGTACTTTTGAAAACTAATGTGTAACACACTAGCTCTGCTTTACCAACATTATGTGTCCCTTCTGTTTTCTTTGACACTGTTCAGAATATTGAGAGTGCTACAAGGCCATTGCTATACTGGAAACAGGATCTATTGGGCACTCAGCCTGCCAAAATAATGTGTGTTGCAGTACCGTGGGTGACGGGGCGGGGGGGGGGACTGGTGCCTAGCACAGAGGGATGGGAATGCAGTTTAGCACGCAGCTGCTTTAGATTAGAGGCCTGAGAACGTGTGTGGGAGTCATAGCATAGCCGCATAACCCTTCCGCTGCTCGCAGCTTCACTTCAGTCCTAACACTAAAGTCATGGTCTGTACGAGTGCCAATAAAGTCTGATTTGGAACAGAACTTGTCGTGACTCAGGTCTGTTTCTGACAGAATCTATAAGAGATTAAGTAAAGTGAAACAACTTACTGGGGATGTTTGGGGGTTCTTTTAAGTATGAAAAGAATTCTCCCTCCTCTTGTTTTTTTTAGGTATGAAAAGAATTCTCCCTCCCCTTATCTCTCCTGACCTCTTGTGGGTGTGAGGGAGAAGGGGAGGAGGCACTAGACAGAGATCCAAAGAGGAGAAGGCTCTAAACACTAACACACAGAGGATGGGACATGGAGATGGGACGCTTGGGCAAAGGGTTGCTGAGAAGGGAAGGTTGTAATGAGATTTTTCCCACACACATGGCAGCACGTCTCAGTTTCCTTTGATCCGGACAAGCAGTATGTCTGGTAGAAGATAAGACTTCCTTTGAAATGCAGGACAGTCCTTGCAGCTGCTAGATGTCTGACCAATTTACAAGGACTTGCCAGATTACCGCTAGGTGTTAGTTCTATTTCTCCTTCATCTCTATTGTTTAATTTCTTTCTTTTTCTGTTAGCTTAGACAGTGATTATCACAATTCTGTTCAGAAAGAGGTGGTCCCTGCCCTCATAATATTTGTGATGGAAACCAAGTGGTTGTGGTGTTACCCACAGTTCTCCAGTAACACAGTACAGCTTTTTTTCCACAACTGTCATCCAGAAAGGCAGAAACAATGTCCAGATATTGGTCATCTGCACTGCTTGGCAACTGTTCCTCCCAAGTAAGTATTTGCTGCCCACCCTAGTTGTCACCCTCCATCTTCATCCTGCCCCATTTCTGCTTAGAGAGAGTTGAAAGTATCTGTGAGAGAAAGAAAGAGGAACTTACCACCGCAGCACTGTCACAAAAATCAAAAGAAAGGATAGATGAAGACTGGGATCTGATCATCCCCGTATTGGAAACTAAATGGGGGATGATGGCTACTAAAGGAATAAGGTAATAGTGAAGCGTGTGTTAAAACTTTGGTCTATGTAGGGAAGGATTAGATCTATAAGTTTAAAATGGAAGAAGGGGAAAAGGATTCAGTATGGAGAAAATGGGAATATAGAGGCTAGGAGGACTTAAGGAAGGAAACAGTGAAATTTAGTGAATTCGAAGAATGTTAGAAGAAAGTGGAGTAACTTGAGGGTATGTTTAAGTTATTGTTGGACTGGAAAATCTATGGAAGAACCAGCTAGTATAGAGAAAAGAAAATAAGAGAAGGTTTTATTTTATTTATTTATTTATTTATTTATTTATTTATTTATTTACACACACACACACACACACACACACACACACACAAATGGTTAAAATGGAGAGATCGGAGATTGAATTGATTTAAATAAATAAGTTTATATATTAAAGGACAATTAAAAGAAAGGAATTTAAGTTGTTTAAGTATAAAAGTAAAGTTGTTGTCATGGGATGTAAAATGAGGTAAATAAGTATTTTTTGTGTTAAATTTACTTTACACTGTAATTTATTTCCTTGTCTTTTGAATTGTTTGTTTGGAATATGTTTGAAACGGAATTGGATAAATTTGAAAGTGAATTTTAATAAAAAGAATTTAAAAAAAAGAAAAAAGAAAGAGGAACTTACCAATTAACAAGAAGGAAGGGAGTAAACATGGGGAGTGTACATAGACTGGTGCTGTCACTGTCATAGTCACCCTCACTTTTCCACTCCACTAGATCAACACAGAGCAGATCCAGAGCCACTGTGATCATGCTATTGAAAATTTGAGTGAAATGAGTGGAAGACTTACTTTGTTTTTTAAGCTTCTTTAAAACCACTGTATGCTAAGAAATCAATCAGAAATAAGACTAGCATCCTGTTGTGAATTGCAATGGCTTAAGTTGGACTTACACCATCAGAACTTACTCTTTTGGTAGTTGTGGAGGTTGGAATTCTCCGTTAACCACACTCAATGATCAAAGTCTCCTAAAACCCACCTTTTATTATTAGCAGCCCCACAAACCTAGCCATTTTCTGTTTGGAGAGCAACGCATATAGCAGATAAGCTTCCAGTTCTTTTCCTAGAGTTGGCATCCACAGGGTCCTCTGGAGTCCTTCAGAGGTCCCTGCAGATGATGCTATCGCACTGCATCCAGCTACAGGAAAAGAGCTGGAGACTTACCTGCTACTTTCCCTGCTCTCCATCAACTAGGAAATGGCTGCATATGGAGGGCTAAAGCTGGGAACAGTAGGCTATGGGGCTGGATGAGCGATTATAATAGCTGTCTTATGGAGATCTGTTCCCCAAAGCGGAGCCACAGCCCTAGATCAGAGTGGAAGCAGGCAGAAAGCAGATTGCGACATACTGGTGGGTGAGTGATTTTCAGATGGGTTGTTGAAACTCAATTTTTTAACACTAGTGACAACAAGATGACATTTCCAACTGAATTTGGCAGCTGAAATGAAGAATACACACGGTGGTCAAGAAGACACTTTGATGTGAAAAGACTGCATTCAGTTCTGGTTCTGAAAACAAATTTCTGGGTTAAGAATTCTTAGAGGCACCCTGTTCTTTAATTCAAACTGTATTTCTTTTGAATCTGACTCTAATGGATGAAATTTACCTCTTTTCAAAAATACTATAACAGTCTTTGGTTTCTGTTGCCCAACATTCTGTCAGTCTTACCAAGGCTAGTGCAGAGATTGTGAAATCAGGTTATCTAGCTTAGTGCTACTGAAAGTAGTGGTCTGTGGATTGGTGCAAGGCTGCAAGTCACCAGCTGCCAGTCCATGGTAAGTTTCCAGGAAAGAAAAAAGTTAGTTGTGCTTGGGCAAAAATATGCTCCTGATCCCTGGTACATTGAGAGGAAAAAAATTCTGGCCTAACTTATCAGATAGCCTGAGAAGAACTGACCCAGATAGTAAGGTTACTTGTCCTGATACATTATTTGCAGTATCATGTGGAAATTGTGAGGCCCTGGAAGCCAAATTTAGGTTGCTAGGAAGGAGACTGAGGCCCTTTCTGCACAGTGTCGCTACTGTGTAGCAGCGATGGATTGAGGAGACATGCTTCTGTATGATGTTGCCGCTGTTCAATTGATATTAAGTTGCTGGCGTGCCTTCATGCATCTCTAAAGCACTGTTTTCAAACTCCAGAAAAAATGCGTTTTTACATCCCCAGACTGCTTCTACTCTGTTTTTACGATTTGATGCAGAACTGTTGATGCACTTTAATGCAGTCATGGGCAGACTGAGAGAACACCCAGGTTGTCCCTACATCACTTCCCATCCCGATCTGTTCCCACCCAGCAAAGGAGAGGTCATTGCCATTTTTGCTCCATGTGGGAAAGAGAAGTGGAGAGAAAAAAGAGGATAAGTTATTATTCAACTATCTAATAATTCAATCCATGCAGAAATTAGAAAGCCTTTCCCTACAGCGTTAATTTTTAGGGGGAGGGGGCGGGGTGGGGGACAGTCATTTAAGGCATTCCGGCTGTACACAGGGATGATGGGAGTTTTAGGCCTTGCTCAGGAAAAACTCTTCTAGCCTGATGGGAACTGCAGTTGCTCAAAAACAAACAAACAAACAAACAAACAAACAAAAACCCCAAGCTGCCCCTCCCCTTCCCTCACCCACCCTTACCCCTTACAGACCACCCAAGATGCCTTGCCACACAAAAGTTTCTTGCTATGCACTCTACAAGCCTCATAGGACCTGCAGTTGCTCCAACCCCCCCAAAACACCACTCCTCTGCCCTCACCCACCCCTCTCCCCCTTCCAGTCTGCCCAAGATGCCCCTCCACACAAAGGCCTTCCCCGCAATGTGCTCCACAAGCCTCATGGGACCTGCAGTCACTCCAAACTACAATTTCATTGTGTCTGCTCCATCTTTTTAGGTACTCTGCTGCACCCCCTCCTGCCAGACCAGGGACTTCATGGATTCTAAACTGTACTCTGAGGGCAGCCCTCCCACTGACAGAAAGCATCAGGTATACTGTGGTTGGGCGGGTGGTCTACCCGGCACACAGGCAGCATGGGAGCTGCAGGCCTTCCTACCTCAAGAAACGCTCCAGGAGCCTCATGGGACCTCCCCCAAACTTCCTCCAGCACAGGTGAAACTCAGGTGCAACAGGAAGACTTGGAGACACAACTGTCCCAGGCTGCCACCCAGATTAGCTATAAAGGTGGCAAGTCACTGAAAGCCAAAACAGCCTTCAATCGGTATAGCCCCTAAGGAGTCCTGGATTGTGTGGAAAGGGCCTCCACCAATACAGTTTTTTCTGTGTTGGTGGGGCAGGGGTGAAGAAAGCAGTGGAAGGGAGTTCCACATTTTGGCTATTTGTACGCTGTATGAAAGTTCAAATGTTAACCTTGCTAAATACACTACCCAGGGCTCTGCTCCAGTTACCACAAGTGCCCCACTGAATCGTGGAGTGCTTTTTTCCCCAGAGTATTGAGGGGTGCCTGGGCAGAAATTAAAACTGTTCAGTTAGAATTCAGGCCAAATGTACTCAGGATGTTGTTGGTCCAAAGTTATAAATTTAAAGTCATCATGAGAGTTTGCAAATACACGTAAACCATAGTGTTATTCATGTTCTCCTTTTATATACTTTTCTAGTAAATGTTGCTGTTTGTAGTTTCCCAATAAAAGCTGTTCTTTCCTCTCTTCCTATGGCTTTTTCTCCCTTTTAGTAGAGGGGGTGGGCCAGCTGACAGGGGCATTTAAAGTGTAGCAGTAAAGGTACTGCACAAACACAGTAACAGTGGAAAAAAACCATTTTTAATAGCCTTTAATTAGATGTGACAACAGTGGAGAACTACATATAGAGGATGGGCTGTTAGATATCACCAAGAAGCATGCATTCTCCAGCGGGCCACCTCAAAAGCAGAGCAAATATCCAGGGGTGTGCTGATCAGATTAGGCAATGTATAGGTAGGCTTTCAACAAGTCAAGGGACAAAAGTGGCAGCTCTAACATTTTCACCCTCCCTGACCCTCCTACCAGCAGCATATGGGCAAATGTCTTGCTTTGTTTGTAGAATGTTGACAGTGGGGGGTGGGCACAGATCAGGATGGAGGATGTGGCCCTTTGATTCGCAAATGTTGTGGAAAACCACACAGGCAAAAATCACTGGTAGGTAAATGTTCAATTTAAATATATTATTATAAAACCCCAGATGTGATTTCTGAAATTGTTAGCAAAGTCCATTATTACTCCATGAGAAAAACTCACCTACTAGCTATCTTCCCTTGTGCATCCAGTCTCCTAGGTGTTCAGGTGTCCCGGTCTCTAACAAACTATTTGGTTGGTGGATTGGAAAGATTCAGTTTGCCTATTTTGGTGCAGGGATTCGGATTTGCAATTCTCGAATCCTTGCCGAGGATTCGATTGGCCCATCCCTAGTAAAAAGGCTGTTGCTAATCCAAGGATGTCCATATACATATGGAGTGCTCTCAGCACCGTGGCTCTTGGCCTGTCCTACTCCATTTCGCCAGTCAAGGGTGACAAGGATGGTCTGCTGCGAAATGCCACCCTGCTGTCACGTTTCAAGTGGGGCTGGAAGTTCTGTGATGTCGTTTCTACCTAGAGATGTTCCTGTGCAGAAAAGTCATCTGGTATAGTTAAAAAAAAAGAAGCAGCATCCAATCAAAGGAGCAGGGGCGGGGTAAAGGCAGAGCTGGGGAATGGTCATGGATGCTGTAGTATGGAAGGAAAAAGTGGTCTCCTCCGCTTCAATGGGAAGAGAGTGTGGAATGCAGCGTTACAAAAACACAGTCTTAAACACCACCCTTGCAATGCCACAAGGTGTTTCTGCCGTCTCCTGAAAGTCAGGACCCCGTAGGTTGCTGTCCCTGTAATGCTAACTGTTCTATGCAAGGGTAGTGAGACAAGTAATCCTGAAGTTTCAATTCCTAATTGAGATGTCTATGTAAGGACGAGGGCTTTAGATCTGTTAGGCTTTGGTGAACACCTTGGGACAAGAAGAGTTCAACTGAATATGAATGAGACCATTGTTGATGGCACTTAACAGCTTTTAAACTGAATCCTCTTAATGTTATTAGTACTTTAACTATATTTTTAAAACTTATGCATGATTTAAATTTTAGCTGTATCCATTTTAAGCTATTTTTAAGCTATTTGGGTCCCAGACTGGAAGAAAGGTGGGATATGAATATAATACATAATAATAATAACCCTCAGAAGAAGCTGAATGGAGGTGGTGTAGATTGAATTGTCCATGAGTAAAAATGGTTCGAATTGCATAAGCAGGGAGAGATTAGAAATAGGTTGTCAGTACACAGTAAAATATATCAGCTTTTAAAGAACATCCTAGCATCTTGGCATATGAGCTGCGTCCAACCAAAACTCAGCTGAAGTCACTAAGGAACACACCTTCACTTATTTTTAAGAAACTCCAAATAAAGATAGCACAGGTGATTCAAGAATGTTGTATGATCTCTGGCTAATTTGAGAATATTATCTGATCTATGGCTATTGAAAAATGGAGTCCACCAAAACAAAACAAAAAACAAAACAAAACAAAGAGAATAACATGATTTCTTCACAGTAGGTATAAGAGAAGCCTGGTGAAACAACCAACCACTGGGATATGTCACTTTTGCATGCAAACTCTGTTAAGAAAGACAGAGAGGTACACACAGGAAGTGGTGTTGCTCTGTGTATTAGTGGGGGTATTGTGTCAAGCAAACTGGAAACTTTATAATGGTTTGACTTCTCCACTGAATTGCTCTGGGGTAAATCCAATGATTACTCCTAACTAGAATAGACTCACTGAATCTATGAGAAATTGGTAAATCAACACTTAGCTAAGTTCTACAGATGCAATATGACTATTCTACCTGAGATTAATAATTTGATTTAGGCCTACATATTTCATTTTATTGACAATCACCAGAAATATTTCTGTAATATTTCATAGTCAGATAAGAACACTGTATAAAAGTTGATTTTTAAAATATTTTAACTTGTAGATTCACCAGGGGCTGCTGTGCTCCGTAGCACCATCCAACTAAAAGGAATATCCATGTTTATCGTACCCTTCACAATTCCGTGTGTTCTGGTACTGGGGGTTTGCCTCATGAAGTTTCCCGCATATCAACCAAAAAGATGTATATTCATTGTTTCTTGGTTCCTTCTTGTTTCCAGCAAAATACAGAAAAAACAACAGAATTTATAAATGAATATTTTAGATTACAGAAAATCTTTTCTTTTCTGGAATTTTCTTTGTCTGTTCTGAAACCAGAAATTAGTTATTGAGGCCAAAAGTAGTACCTGTAACAGACAGAGTTGCTATTCTTCCCCTCCTGGGTTCAATCTGTCACAGCTCTTGTAATGTGTTTGATAGATAAATAGACAGATAATATAAATATTGACCAACTAGGAGAAGGAAGGTAGGAGGGAAGTTTGGTTGAGTTCAGAGAATGGTTAGGAGGAATACAACTGTAAAACAGTGAACTGAGTACAGTGACCCAGACTATAATTATTTATGTTCAAAGGGAAGCCTTAAAAAAAAAAACTTTTACTGTTTGATGTTTAACCACGGCCTGACCTCATTTTGTCAGAGAATGTATTGGGCCTCAACCACAATCCACCAGAGATCCAAAGATATGCAAGCTTGCCCCTTTTTTTGAATCATTTTATTTCCCTTAAGACAGTGGTTTTTACCCTGGGGTCTGTGGATCTCTAGAGGGCTGTGATGTCCTCCCAAGGGACTGCAAAAGCTTGAAGGAACCTTACGAGCTATTACAGTTAAAATTTTAAAAAGAAAATGAGTGAATGAAAGAAAGAGAAAAAAGGGTAGGCAGATGGACAGATAGCACATTGTTACCCTGTGTACTGGGGGTCTCGGGAGGGACACCAAAACGTGCTCAACTAAAGGTGGGGAAAATTAGCTCAGAGCACTGCTTAGCGTTACGAGAGGCAGGGTAACGTAGCGAGATCTTGAACCCTATGTCTACGGGGTCGGGTCGAGTCAAGGAGCACGCAAAAGTTGAAATAATAAATGATGTTTATTAAACACAAGCAAAACAGTGTATGCGACACACTCACACAAGATAGGAAATAAAGGAAGGAAATAAAGGTTGGAGTGGTATAGAGGGATTTTTAGAGGAGTTGCTGGTTTGGGTGATACTTCACCTGTCCTGAAGCCCAGAAAAATAGAGAGCGAAGCTGGGGTGCGATGTAGCTCAGCACGTGGAGCTGAGGGGAGGCTCGCCAAGCAAAGCGGCAGCAAGGCAGGATGAAACTCGGGACCGTTCCGAGGAAGGTCTCGGAATCAAGGGTTTTTATAAGGAGAATTGTGACTGCAAGCTAAGCTGTACTTGGGGGAAAACAATAGATTTGGAGTTGGAGATAAAGCCTCCGAAAGGTCAGAATCTGAATGATTGAGTTATCGTAGTGGTTTTCAATAGAGTAGCCAGTATGCAAACACAGAGTACTTGGGTATTGTATAGGTTACCCATCAAGCTGCCATCGCGGGGCAGAGGCTCTTTTGTAAGTTGTGTGCATACTTAATTAGAGTACTTGCCTGGAGGTCTCCTAAAGCAGCGAGTCAGCTATTTCTGGCGTGCCTGTATGGTAGTTTGAATATTACGGCAAGTAACGGCCGAGCTTGTTTACGTGCTTGTCCGGTGGTCTCGCAAGCACGTGGAGAGGAACAGAGAAGTGAAGCCAAATTATGATATCAAGAGGATATCCTTTAATATTCCCAAAGCTCGGACTAGCCAGGGCAGTAACAACATGCTGATCTCAAAGAGTATGAGTCTTTTGCCAGTGACAGACATCATTTGTATCACATTTCATTACAATATCTCAAAGAGTTCAAAAGTTATGAAATTGTCTGATAGCAAAAAAATGTAATCAGCATTTGCTGCTTCTGCATGCAAACTATACTGGGCTTGATGTCCCTATGAACTAAGTTTATGGCAGCTTCATATATTAATGGATCCAACTGGCACATCTCTGAGATGGATGAAGGAATAGAGGGCATGCTCATCAAATTTGCAGATGACACCAAATTGGGAGGGGTTGCTAATATGCCAGAGGACAGGATCAAAATTCAAAATGACCTGGATAGATTGGAGAGCTGGGCCAAAGCTAACAAAATGAAATTCAACAGAGAGAAGTGTAAGGTCCTACACTTAGGTAGAAAAAATGGAATACAGAAATATAGGATGGGGGACACGTGACTGGATGGCAGTACGTGTGAAAGGGATCTAGGAGTCTTAATAGACCACAAGCTGAACATGAGTCAGCAGTGTGATGCGGCAGCCAAGAAAGCCAATGCAATTCTCGGCTGCATCAACAGGAGTATGGTGTCCAGATCGAGGGAGGTACTGGTACCACTCTACTCTGCTTTGGTTAGACCTCATCTTGAATACTGTGTCCAGTTCTGGGCACCCCAATTCAAGAAGGACATGGTCAAGCTGGAGCAGGTCCAGAGGAGGGTGACCAAAATGGTGAAGGGCCTGGAAGCCATGCCCTATGAGGATAGACTTAGAGAGCTGGGTATGTTTAGTCTGCAGAAGAGAAGGTTAAGAGGGGACGTGATAGCCATGTTTAAATATTTGAAGGGATGCCATGTAGAGGAGGGAGTGGGCTTGTTTTCTGCTGCTCCAGAGACCAGGACAAGGAGCAATGGATTCAAGCTGCAGGAAAGGAGATTCCACCTGAACCTCAGGAAGAACTTCCTGACGGTCAGGGCTGTCCGGCAGTGGAATATGCTGCCTCGGAGTGTAGTGGAGTCTCCTTCCTTGGAGGTTTTTAAGCAGAGGCTGGATGGCCATCTGTCGGGAGTGCTTTGAGGGTATTCCTGCATGGTAGGGGGTTGGACTGGATGGCCCGTGTGGTCTCTTCCAACTCTACATTTCTATGATTCTATAATGAAGGGAAAACCTGCTGGAGTTCAATAAAAATTACTGCATTGATCCAGACAAAACTGAAACAGTATCATAATACGTTAATTTCAGGCAACAAAAATAACAAATCAATGAAGTAGCTTTCTAGTTAAATAGAAGTCTTCCTGACATTTGATGTCAAGCAAAGAAGAAAGGTGGACAGAGAGCTGTTGCTGGTAGAGGCCATGATATATACATTCTGCCCATATTATATCAGAGTGATCCTGGGAGCCCTTTCCAAAACAGGATTCAATTTGTATCCCATGCAAAATACTCTGATTGCATCTAATATAGGATTAGGAAATGATGACAGTGTTCTCTTTCAAAATGGTGAAAAATCAACAGTTTATTTCTGTTCAGAAAATACTGCTATTCCAGAAAGATATTGAACTAAACCAGAGCTAGAAAGTAACTAAATTTCTAATGTGTTAGTTTGGTAATCTAATTAGCTACTTTTTGCCTGTCACTGCTAAGGCTATAATTCACATTTTTTCAGTGGAAAACAGATTTCTGCTTGATATTACTCTTTTACCTATCACTGCTAGGGCTGTAACTCTCAATTTTCCAGTGGAAAAGGAAATTTCTGCCTGTTAACTCATCACTAGATGTGACCTCAGTCTGAACAACACATGTTAAAAAAAGACACTGTCCTCCTGCCTCTTTGTATGGGGTTGTTCAACCAGCAAGAAACAGAGGGAAGGACATCCAGCAATAAGGAAGAGAGGAAACAGAGACATTGAAACCATGAACTGGACTACAGACTTGTGTTATTTGGAGATTTTTTAAAAAATTAATACCTTCTTCCATTCTACTCAAATAAGAGAGACCACTGTAACTGCAGAAAGAGAAAGAGAGTCTATATGAGTGCAAGGGGAAAAAAGAGAGGGGTGGCTGCTCAGTGCAGTGGCACAAAGTGTGCACTAGTATAATAATGTAATAGTGAACAAAGTAGTTGCAAAAATCCATTACATAGCCAGGGAAGTGATCCTAAAACAGTTAGGCTTTATCCTAAGCACATACTAGAACAGCTGATTCCATTTAAAAATTGAAGGAAAAAAGCAGGCTACAACAAGCAAGTCTGCAACAGACCTTTAAAACTGTTTCAGAGAAGCCAAAATGAGTAGACTCAACAATTAAGGGTTTTTTTGTCTCAACAAGACATTCTTTTTTGATCTATTATCCTGAGTTCTAAGTGCATTGTATATAGATCAGTTATGAATTTATCAAGTCCCACTCCTATTGTCTGTTTGAGTAGCTGTTCCTCTCTCCTCTGGCTTTGTTCTCTTCAGCATAGCATCTTCCTGCTGTTTGAAGGATCCTGTCCCGGCATCTCTCTTTTACCTCATCCCACTACTCATCCTTCCATCTTTTTAAACCTTCCTTTAAATTCAACACTAAAGTTCAGTGCCCATTTACCTCAGTGGCTGGATATGAGTTAACTGTCTGGATAACTATATAGTTAAACACAACCTATATCAAAGTCAGAACTGTAAAAAAAGAGATAAGAAGAGAAACTCAGTGTCTCTGCTCTCCATCCTGTACTCACATCAGTAAAAAAGAGATAAGAAGACAGGCCAATGTCTCTGTCCTGCATCCTGTATTAACGTCACTAAAAACAGAGAGCTCTAACCAGCCTAGCACATCTGGCCTACATCCTATATTACATGCCAATAAAAGACAAAGAAGACAGATCTGACAGATCTAGGACTCTGGCCCACACCCTGTACTACATCCCTACTGAGGGAACATAGACCAGGGCACATTTTTTGGCTAAGCCTCAGACAAACAGCCAGGGCCAGAATCAGAAAGTAAGAGTCCAGCTTTCTTTCCCCTTTAGTGTAACATCTTAGCCCAAACCCACGGGAGTGCTGGAGATTACGCCTCAAGCCTACAAGACTTCAGAAGGAGATGTATCCAAAAGACCATATGTATTGACACAAAAAGCTCAGGAAGCATATGAAGGTGAGAAAGATCAGCAACAAGACAAGGCAGAGAAGGCCTAGGATGAAGTAGTAGAAGATATATGTGATATCACAAGTGATGCAGATGAGTATGTGATTCAACCATTTATGGCCCAGTTAAGATCCAGTTATATGCAATACCAACTAGGAAATGTCTCTCCTTACAAAACTGCAGATATAAGCTTGAAAAAACATTCCATTCAAGAGACTGTCAAACAGGATAGAGGCATGATTGTCAAAATAGTTACTGTAGAAGCATAAAGCAGAATAAGTCACTTGCAAGAGACAGGTTCATAACACTCTTACCTCTATGACACTGTTGACTCAGCAAGGTCAACAATATCTGCCTGTTGTAACCTGCCCTCAGTCACCATAGGTACTGCCAAAGCACAGACTGAAGTAGAAGCTGCATGGCAAAAAAGAAGCAACCATGAAAGCAGAAGCTCCAGCAGTAGCGGCTGTAGTACAGAGGAAAGTTCAGTTGGAAATCAGTCTGGGGAGAGAGGCAACAGCTGAGACCAAAGCCAGAGTTCTTGAAGAGGCTTCAGGACAAAATGGCAGGGAGAACCAGCTCAATAGAATTGAGGTATTGGACTCTACCCAACACATCATAGACTGCATGTTGATCCATAGCACCAGATACACACCCAATTCATTCATCACACAGCCAAAGTCAAGAATGACTCACACTGCCTTTACAATAGTCACTGGGGCAATGAAATCCACCTCACGAATGAGAAGCTGATTATCAAACATTAGAGCACCTGTGTCAGTCCACAGTACGGATGTAATTTCTTCTGAACCCAAGCCTAAAACAGTAGAGGCCCCAGACAAACAGTGTACCTTCCACAAGAAGACTTGTCCTCTAAAGAAATGATCTGGTTTCAGACAGGAATCATTAAAGCAATGCAAAAACCTTCTCAAAACCTTTGGGATCTGTTTCACAATACTATTCTTCTACTGATCACATCTCTAGAGTCTGTAAGATGGTCACTGAATGTGAATATTGCAGTGGCGATAAGCACATCACTGCTCTCCACCCAAACTGCTAAACCTGACCCTCCCAAGCCTTCTGCCATAAAAGCGGTGTGGAACGAATATCAATTTGAGGTCACCTCCCAAGGTACTCAGGTTTGTGGGAAAGATCATGGTGGTAGGTCCTGCTAAAAAAATGTGTTTAGAAAAGGTGTTTCTCAAAAGGCAGCCTACAAAGATGTACGCCATTACTGATGACGAAAACAACAGATCACTAGCTACATCAGAGTTCTTTTGATTTATTTGGTCTGCACTGTAATGATTCTCCATACACTCTCAAAACATTTGCAGAAATAGAAGGAGGAATAGGAAAGAAAGAAAATGGCTTTATGACAGAGTCTACAGATGGTAGTATCAAGCCACTCTTTTCCACACTGGTAGAATGCAACAAGTTACCAAACAACGGGAATTAAATCCTTACACCAAATGATGCATTTCACCATTCTTACCTGAAGTCTGTAGCCAGCCACATCTCACAATTGAACAAAGATGTCCCCATCCTACTCCTACTTGGCAGAGATATTTTTAAAACTCACAAGATCTGCCGAGAGTAAAGGGGTCCCCATGATGCCTCTTATGCATCAAAACATGACCTGGGGAGGGTCATAGTAGGCAAGGTCTGCAAAGACTGAGTGCACAGATGCCTTTGCAACAGAGGCCTCACATTTTAAATCATGCCCTGAGTGTTGTCTAGACAGGAAAATTCTTTTCTCAAGAGAGGCTCACCTGGAACAACCCCATCTGCCCAGGGATCATATCGCCACCTATTGTTTATAGTATTGTTCCTTATTCAGTAATAAAATAGAGGCTTCCCTTTCCAAAAAATATGGCAATCTAACCCTGTCCACCCTTGCCACCATCTTTTATCCCATACAAAATAAACTAGGCACTGCCAAATTGCACCTCATCCCATTTGGGTTTTTTTCCCTCTAAGTCATTATAGTTTACCTTTCTGGCAGAAAAGGCATCTCTTCTCAGGTCACTGGCACTGTCCCTCACTCTGCAAACACTGAGAGAAGTGACAGAGAAAGTTGAAGGAAATAGCCACAGACAAAGGATGAGCCACAAGCCTTTTCTTTTTCTCCATATGTCTTTTATGTCCTTATCATTCTTCTTAGATGGCCCATTTTCTCTGATTGTGGGAAATTAGCATCAGAGAAACTTACCTGCCGGGAAGAGATAAGCAGATACAAAACAAGCATGAGTGAAGACAGGTAAAACAGTAGCTCCTCCTTTCCTCCAACTTCTTGGATTGTAGCTATTGCATTTTTCTCAAATGTCACTGCTTACAATTTACACAGTTTAGTACCACGTCTGCCAATGTAGTGTAATGTTGCGTGCATCTGATTGTGAACCTTTATCCAAAATGGCTCATGCTCTAATAAAATGTTATTTCTGTTTAAAATTTATAAACTGCCTGTTGTCTTCAAAGAATTTCAAGGCAGTATACACCCTTTATAAAAATATAATATGCTTTAGCAGGATGTTGGAAGGAACCACCAGAGTTGTTAAATTAATTCCACAATTCTGTTATTCTATTAATATAACAAGTAAGCAAATTTAAAGTTGCAAGCAGCGACATAAACGCTATTCAGGTAGCAAAATAACAATAAAATTCTACCCTATTGTGAAATTCAGGAGGATCAAGTGCAGTAAAGTATATTTTATTTAGCTGTTTTAGACTTTTGTTAAACCTATTTCAACTTAACCATTTTATATTCAGTATAAATTTAATAATATAACATCTCTGTTCTTTCATTAACTGCTGTAAATGTAGGAATGCTTGAGTTCCTGTGAGACTTGCTAATGTATATTTGATGGGAAATCCCACAATGAACCTCATAGTCATGGCCTAATTAACCTGTTGGGTAAGGGGGCTGCAGGTGGTACTCTACATCCTGAGGAAGACACTGGTTAGACTAGATCTCAGTTTGGTATACAAAGCAAGATTCTAGTGGCTGTAGAACCTGAAGTCTGAGATAGAATGGGTAATAAATGAACTTTTCAGTACAGTATGTTGAACTAATGAAGTCAGAGTTGGGACTGATGTTTTGTGAGACAGCTGCACAGGTAAATGCAAGGTGATAATTTATCATTAGGAAGAACTTCCTAGTATATGTTGAACTCTACCTTTGATCTACCTATCACAAGAGTGAGATTCATTGCCCAGCAGAGAGTCCAAATTGGCAAAGCAACCTGATCAAGGCAAGGTTTATTTCTGCAGCAGAAATAGGTCAACACCTTGTGAAAGTCCAAAATGAGACAAAACACATTTCCCAGTGCCCACCTTAGGAGTACTAAATAGGTGGGCTTCCTCAAGTAAACATTCAGAAAACAATTAACAGTACATACTCTGTCTGGCATCTATCAGTATTTCTAAACTGTCCCAATCTGTTTATCATTTTCAGATAGTATGTGATAATTCAACAAGAACTTAGGTGTTTGCTTACTCCAGAGAGTCTGTTACCTTAAACAAAGAATGTAGTTAACTTGTTACCACACCATACACCTTTATTCTGTGGGATGTGCTATTTTCATAACGACATATTTTGTGGCTGAAACACATGTTTGAAAGTGCACTGTCTGAAAGCATATGCTAGCTCAGGACAACCTCAAACATAATCTGGTTATAAATTCAGAGAGGATTAGGCAGATAAGCCATATGCTGGCAGGCTTGGGATAATCCTTTCTAAAACTGTAAGTCACAAGCACTCCTTAAAACAATAGCAAGCAAAACTGTCCAGGTGAAGGAATCAGGAACCCTGCTGTGATATATCCTACAGAGACCTTCCCCATTCACTGTACCTGAACAAAACATTAAGAGTTTGTCAGGAGTCCTATCAGTGTTTTGTCACTTAAGGCAATCAGCCAATCTCAGACTCCTTTGTCAGTTTAACGGGAAAGCCATTACTGTCCATGCATGCTCCTCCAGGCTGGAAATAGGGTGTTTAAGCACCAACTCTGATTTGGTGTTCAACATTCTCAGGGTAGTGCCATGTGAACAGAGTAGTAATGTGACGTGTCCTCGGAATGATGAGTGTATTCTGTTCACATTGTCTCAGGTCAGCATTATTTGGGCAGCCAGCAACCCTGTGTCAATGAGAGGACCCATCCCTGGGAATGTCTTCCTTCCTCTCTATATGTCTGATCTTGTCTGAATCTGATTCATGTTGAACACTAAGAAGTATGTTTGTCTGTGCTTGCAAAAGTTAATCCATTGTATGTGACTTGAGGCACAAGTGCCAATGGAAGCAGTTGCCAAAGGGATCTTCTGGCAAGCGCTGAAAAGAACATGCAAAGTACATGAGATTTGCTATAGCTTTCATGAGCATTATCCACTTTGAAAAACAACTGAAATGGTGAGCTCTCAGATAACCTGTTTGCGTAATCTTGGTCTTGAAGGTGGTCATTTCTGGAATGAAGACTTAAATTACTGTGGGGCTATTGGATGCTATTTTGTGAAGACTCAGGTTAGCTGTGGCTAATGTTTCATGTGTTCTTTTGAGTGAGCTGATGGCTTCCACTGCTGTAGGCAGACCATCTTTAGACCATTATCTACATAAAAGCCTCGTTCTACAAACTATCTGGCATCCTGACCATACTTTTTCTCTTCCTCTTGAGCTGTCTGACAAATTCCAATAGGTGGCCATTGTGGGTGATGCGCTGCTGCCAAAGACATGAATCTGCATTCAGTGCTCAGCTACTTCTGTATTGTAGTCTTTATCACTATGCCCTGAGAATCTCAAGTAAATCTGGGCCAGTGAGGAGAATATTGCTCAGGGAAACCCCTTGATACTTGAGTCACAAATCACTCTAATTTCCTCTAGCTTTGAGGGGTAATACAACTTGAAGGTAGGAAAATACCAGCATTCTTCACCTTCTTTGAGGGATGGTGTGTGTTCTACATGGCCATTCTTGGCTATGTCTTCTGTGAAAGTCACAGTGAGTTTTCATCTGTGGCTTTTTCTTCAAGATGAGGCATAGTAACCAACCCCCTACCATGCAGGAATACCCTCAAAGCACTCCCGACAGATGGCCATCCAACCTCTGCTTAAAAACCTCCAAGGAAGGAGACTCCACTACACTCCGAAGCAGCATATTCCACTGCCGGACAGCCCTGACCGTCAGGAAGTTCTTCCTGAGGTTCAGGTGGAATCTCCTTTCCTGCAGCTTGAATCCATTGCTCCTTGTCCTGGCCTCTGTATAGTATATATTTTAAAGTATAAAATATACTTTACTGCACTTGATCCTCCTGAATTTCACAATAGGGTAGAATTTTATTGTTATTTTGCTACCTGAATAGCGTTTATGTCGCTGCTTGCAACTTTAAATTTGCTTACTTGTTATATTAATAGAATAACAGAATTGTGGAATTAATTTAACAACTCTGGTGGTTCCTTCCAACATCCTGCTAAAGCATATTATATTTTTATAAAGGGTGTATACTGCCTTGAAATTCTTTGAAGACAACAGGCAGTTTATAAATTTTAAACAGAAATAACATTTTATTAGAGCATGAGCCATTTTGGATAAAGGTTCACAATCAGATGCACGCAACATTACACTACATTGGCAGACGTGGTACTAAACTGTGTAAATTGTAAGCAGTGACATTTGAGAAAAATGCAATAGCTACAATCCAAGAAGTTGGAGGAAAGGAGGAGCTACTGTTTTACCTGTCTTCACTCATGCTTGTTTTGTATCTGCTTATCTCTTCCCGGCAGGTAAGTTTCTCTGATGCTAATTTCCCACAATCAGAGAAAATGGGCCATCTAAGAAGAATGATAAGGACATAAAAGACATATGGAGAAAAAGAAAAGGCTTGTGGCTCATCCTTTGTCTGTGGCTATTTCCTTCAACTTTCTCTGTCACTTCTCTCAGTGTTTGCAGAGTGAGGGACAGTGCCAGTGACCTGAGAAGAGATGCCTTTTCTGCCAGAAAGGTAAACTATAATGACTTAGAGGGAAAAAAACCCAAATGGGATGAGGTGCAATTTGGCAGTGCCTAGTTTATTTTGTATGGGATAAAAGATGGTGGCAAGGGTGGACAGGGTTAGATTGCCATATTTTTTGGAAAGGGAAGCCTCTATTTTATTACTGAATAAGGAACAATACTATAAACAATAGGTGGCGATATAGTCCAAGGCAGCTTGTCTGTCCCTTGATTTAGGCATGGTGTAAACTCAAGCAGCTCTTATTCAATACGAAATTTTTCCTCTGGCTCAAGATTTATCCCTTTCCTTGAAGTTCCTCAGGATGCCAAAAACCTAGAAAACTGGCAGGCCTGGGCTCTAGCAACTCAACCGTAGAGGAGCTTTCACCAGTTTTCAAGGAAGTTTGGTGCACATACCTACTTCTCACCCCTCCCTAAACGGCAAACCCCAGGATTCCATAGTATGTTGAAAACGGAATAATAGCACTATAACAGTCTAGTGCGGAAATGGCCAAAGAGACCTCACGGCAAAGAAAACGCCTTGGCCCCTGAAGTGAGATAAAACTCCTGCTCGTTTCGATGTCGCAGGGCTGACACGGCTGCCGTCCTATAAATTATTCACTTTCCTTCTGGTAGGTACGAGCTGTAGCCAGCCTCTGAGTCACAATGGTCAGTTGTGTCTATTTCCCTGAGGGAAACAAAACTCGACAATCAAATGCAAATTACACGGGAAAGAGAAAAGAACGCCTTCAGAGAAGAAGCGAGCCTACGCGGCCCGGCAACGTGGCCTCAAGGTTTTCCGCCGCACACACCGCCGGGATAAAGAAAACAGCGAGCTATTAGTGTCAAGAGAGGAGCGGCGTCCCTCAGAGCAGTGGCGAACCTGATAGGCCGCTCGCCCATCTCCCGCCGCCCCGAGAGGAGGACTTGGCGTCACGTGACCTCCTTTCCCGCCGGCAGGCCTCTCGCTCGCGGCAGAGCCAGAGTGGCCGCTCGCTCCTTCTGCGACCCTCCGCAGCGGATGAGCGTGGTGCGAGGCTGCGCAGTCTCCTCTTTCTCCCAGCCCGGGCGATGTCGAAGCGCAACAGGGAAGCCGCTCCTAAGCGGGCGTGCCCCACCAGCCCGGCGGAGGATCATGGGCTGCAGACACCTGAAAAGCGCGGCTTCGCGGGTCAAGCCGGGGATCGCTGGGAACTGCTCCACCCGCGAGAGTGGGGGACGGAGCAGCTGTGTGAGTACCTCCGGCGCCGGGGCTTCGGGGACGCGGCGGTGCTGCGAGGCTTCCGAGGTGAGTGGGGAAGCCGGCCGGTGAGGCGGGAGGGGGCGGCTGCGAGCCGCGCTTGCCGGGGATTTCGACTTCTGTTCTGGAGGAGGAGAAGGAGGAGGAGGTTGGTCCACGCTCGTCTCCAAAACTGATCGGCGCCGCAAGCCTCCCCGCGACGAGCCAGGCGAAGTTATCGCTTCCCCCGGGCCCCGCTTAGACCTCCTCTCTTTCAGGTGCTCTGAAGCTTCGTAATGGTCCAAAATGAAGTTGTACCTTCCGACTCAGGCAGTATTCCCTGCCGCTGCTGAAGCGGGCAGCGGGTTCGTTAGGAGCATGTGGACTCTTTATTGCTTCAGAATAGGGCGGCTCCACCCCCCCCCCTCAGTTCGCTGAAAGTCCCTCTCCGTCGCCCTGGCTCCTTTCTTTCGTGAGATACGAATTCAGAGAAGAAAGTTATCCAGGCACCATTTATTATAGCGTAAGTGTAGATGTAGCACAGAGACACTGCTTTTGCCACAACTGAAGAGACAACACAGGTTTCGGTTTTAAGAACTGCCCAGAGGTTTTCATGTTCATATTTTTCCCCACGCAACACCAGGCTGTACCAGCTTTCTAAAATGACCTGTTCCCAGGCCCCAACGTTTATTCCCTTCCCAATATCAGAACAGCAAAGTGATCAAAGCGTTATGGCAACAGAGCAATTAAGCAGTCCCGCTAGCACGGCAGAGGAGCCTAACTTGGTGGCTGCTCTGACAGTAAGAACCGTTTCCGCACTAGACTGTTACGGTGCTGTTATTCTGCTTTCAACATCCTGTGGAATCCTGGGTTTGGAATTTAGAGAGGGGCCTTTGAGGATTCCATAGGATGTTGAAAGTGGCATAATAGCACTGTAACAGTCTAGTGCGAAAATGACCTAAGAGTCAGAGTGTGGTGTTATTTGTGTTTACGCAGAGGGAAGGCCCACTTTGTACCAGAAAGGTTTATCCTGAGGTAAATATGCAGAGTATTGGGTCTAAAAATCACAGTACTGAGTGACCCACTCCACATTAAAAAATGCTGGCTGTTACTCAGGCAGCCTCCTCCCGCCACCAGTGTTGCTTTCTTCGGAGAACATATTCCATATCTGTTTGGGGAAAACATTGATTTATGCTACTAACGAACCTGGAAGTTTTAAAACATTGGTGAATAATTCTTTTTGTTGTGTTTATCCATTCATAGCAGTCCTAACTGTAACCCAAAATCTACATTACACTTGCAAAAAACTAATTTATGTGCATCTGTGCCTCCATTGTGCTTTAAGACCATTGACCATGAAGGCCTTAATTTTCAGCATTATCATCCCCTGCTTCCATTCTTCCTGATAAAATCTAAAAAAATTGTCTTTTTCTGTATATTGTAGTTAGTATTTCCTTGTATAACAACTCTATTGAATTCCCTACTGTTGTTAGAAAACTTCAGATTTTAAATTCTCTACCTGGGAATTCTGTCCTACAGTGCTTTTCATTAATTACCCAATTTAGCTAAAACTTTTGCCATTCAAATGTAGTACTTATTAGCCACTTCTCTCTGGAGTGGTCTGGCAGAAGAAAGATTGTAGGTGTAATTACAACCATTAATTTGTAAATCTGTGTTGGATATATTAGTAAATAACCTGTTGCGAGACCATTCTTGTCAGTTAATTGGTGACTTTGTTGTCAGTTATTGGCCAGAGTATTATCACCGTCTTGATTTAGACAAGATAACTGAGAAAAGAGATATTTAGGAGAGAAACTACAGAAGAAGCATACCATGTTGTCAATTAACACGTAGGTGCTCTTTGTTTCAAGATTTGGATCAAGAATATAGTTTTGAAACTTGGGTTAAGAATCTAGACATGTGCAGTGTAGAGAAATAATCTGGGAGTGAAGTGCAGGGAATAGAAAATACCATTATTTCGTGCTGTATTAGTTAGAGATCCAAAGGTAAGGTGAATGATGAAGTGTATGTGTCTTTCTGTTTGCTTGGTCGTGCTGACATGTGCAGCTGGGTTATCAGTTCAGGGGTCAGTTTGCTGCCTTGTGTAGCACAAATCTGCTGTTCTGTTAGAAAGAACCCAAGTAAGAAAAAAAATAAAAATCTAGGTAATAAGAAATCTTATCAGAACCAATTCAAAACCATGAAGCAATAAACTGTCATGCAAGATTGCGTGAATTCTTTCTTAAGTTTGATATTAGATTGAAGGGGGTAGGCTCATTTTGTTAGGTAGAATGATTCTGTTTGGGCTGTAGGTATTTGGAATGGGAACCTTGTTCAGAGATTTTAGAAGCGGGGGATAAAGTGTGTGAAGAAAGGATGCTCTCCACCTGAAATTTCCTCTTGAAATATCCCTATATAGTGCAAGGGGGGAACGTCACACATCACTCATCCTTCCCCTGACAGGATACTTATTCTTATCTGTTAGAGGGTTCAGCAGACTTATTCCTTCTCTTCCATACTTCCTCTATTTGCTTTACCTCTTTCCTTACATATAGTGCTTAACGTTGCTTGTCTGAGGTGCTCTAAATATTCCTGTCACGCATCACTCATCCTTCCCCTGACAGGATACTTATTCTTATCTGTTAGAGGGTTCAGCAGACTCATTCCTTCTCTTCCATACTTCCTCTATTTGCTCTACCTCTTTCCTGTACAGATAGTGCTTAACGTTGCTTGTCTGAGGTGCTCTAAATATTCCTAAGGATCATTCTTACATTGCTTTGGGTTTAAAAATGCATTCTTTCCTGATTGAGTATGCTTTTTTGCAGTATGGGAATTGTCTGTGCAGAAATTACTATTATATTTTTAAGTATTTCATTTCCATTTTGACCAGCAGAAAGTTGCCCAAGTTTAGCAAGATAAAAGCCCCCATCAGCAGTGTTTACAATCAGAATATACTGATTTGGAAAAGTCTCTGCAGATTAATTGGGTTATTGTTTGTTCTAAATACAAAATTTGTAGTAAAAGCAAAGCTTTACCTGGAATGGAAAGGAGAGCAGAGATAAAAGTGCTCCTGGATTTCTTCTTTCAAGACTGATTTATCTGAGCACGAGGTTTTGAGGATTTCAGTTTACTTCTCAAAATGCTTTGATGGAATACAATATCAAAGCTAGAGCTATTTAAGCAAAGTTACATAATTGGTGGGGGGGGTAGAATCAAATTGTAAATAGGATACAGAAAGACATTAAGTGTAACCCTGACTGTAAACTTTCAAAGAAGTGTGTAAGATGATTGAGGTTTCTCAAATGGCTAGCCCTTTAGACCTGGGGTGGATATGGAATCACACACAAGGAAGGGACGACAAGCCATGAAGAATACCTCTGAATGTATCTACATCATGCCTAGCCTCAAAACTCTTTCACTTTGTACAACTCAAATTTTATTGTTGTTAACTGCTGTCAAGTCGACTTCATCTTATGGCGACTGTTAGGAACCGAATTCACACACACAGTAACAGTGCTAATACACTATTTATTAGGAGTGTGATGCATAGTACAGGACTTCAGTGAGCAATTAGCAAAATCCAAACATTAAGAGCAAATAGTTTCCCATCCGTCAGAGAACTTGGAGTTCTGGTTTCAGCTCAGCAGCTGTTATCACTACATTCCTAGCTTTGTTTATCTAACCGTCTCTGGTTCCCATAGGTTGTTACAAGCAAGCAGCTAATTAACTCCTACTACATGTCCCGTAACTGAAATATGGAGGGCTACCCGACAGCGACTCTATGAATGAGAGATCTGCAAGTCATCAAAACCCCTGCTCAGGTCCTGCAGACTCAGGGCCATGGCTTCCTTGATTGGTTCTATTTGTCTGTAGTTCAGCCTTCTTCTTTTCCTACTGCCTTGTATCTTACAAAGCATTATTGTCTGTTCTAGTGAGTCATGTCTTCTCATGATTTGGCCAAAGTTTGACAGCCTCAGTTTAGTAATTTTGGCTTCTAGGGAGACTTCAGATTTGATTTGCTATAGGACCCATTCATTTGTCTTTTTAGCAGTGCACAGTGTCTGTAGAACTGTTCTCCAGCACTACATTTCAAATGAATTGATTTTCTTCCTATCAGCTTTCTTCACTGTCCAGCTTTCACAGCTGTACATAGAAACTGGAAATACGATTGCATGGACAGTCCTAACTTTAGTATTCAATGATATACCTTTACACTTCAGGATTTTGTCTAGTTCCTTCATAGCTGCTCTTCCAAGTCCTAGGCCATTTCCTCACTACACTCTTATAGCGTGATTATTCCACTTTCAACATCCTATGGAATCCTGGGGTTTGCAGTTTCGGGAGGAAACTCCCGCGCTATAAGAGTATAGTGCGGAAATGGCCCTAGTCTTCTGATTTCTTGACTGCAGTCTCCAAGTTAAATAGATAGGGTGATAAATCAGCTTTGCTTGACCCCCTTGCCAACTGGAAACCATTCAATTTCTCTGTATTCTGTCCTAAGGGTAGCCTCTTGTACTGAGTACAGGTCATATGTTGTGGCACACCCATTTCCTTAAGAGCAATGTGTAGTTTTTCATGATCTACACAGTGAAAGGCTTTGCTATAATCTATAAAGCTCAGGCTGATTTACTTCTGAAATTCTTTGGTGTGTTCCATTATCCAAAGTATGTTTGCAATATGATCCCTCATGCCTTTTCCTTTCCTAAACTCAGCTTGGACATCTGGCATTTCTTCTCTATATAGGGTAAAAGGTTTAGTTGTAGAATTTTAAGCGTCAGTTAGCTTGCATGGGAAATTAATAATAATGGTGCTGGTTACTGCATTCTCTGGTGTCCCCTTTCTTAGGGATTTGAATGTATATTGAGTGTTTCCATTCTGTGGGCGATTGTTTTATTTTCCATATTCCTTGATAGATTTTAGTTAGAAGTAGATTCTGTCTCTTTAGCATAAAATAGCTCTATTAGTGTGTCATCTGTTCTTGGTAAGGTATTTTTCTTAAGTGTTCTGACGGCAGCTACCACTTCTTTCTAAAATGAATCTGTCATGCTTTCAGCTCTTTTATATACTTCTTCAGTGCCTTGTTTCCATTGTCTTTTTATTTGTACTTGTTCATGTAATGTGTTCCTTTGCTAGTCATATACATGACCACTTTTGGTTTAAATTTCCCTTTGATTTCTCAGATTTTGTGGAAGAGGTTGCTTGTTCTTCCTTTTTTGTTGTTGTTGTCATCAAACTTGCTTTTGGAAATAACATGTGCTTTCAAATTAGGTTGAAATTCAGTCAGTCCTCCACATTTGCAGGTTTAATTTCCACAGATTTTATTATTTTTGAGTTTCTCCAACCCCTGCTCCGTCACCTCAAGTGCTTCTTTTCCAGGGGAAAATTCCCTCTTGATGGCTGTAATGAGGCCACACAGCCCTGTAACAAACTGTCTCTGGACCTCCTTCTCCTTCTCCAGCCTCTGTCTGATCAGCTAAGGATGGATTGCAGTCCAGTTTCTCAGCACCATAAACTCTGTCCCCTCACGCACCCGTGGAAGGAGATGGTTGAGGGAGGAAGTATAGGGGACACCATACTGACCCACCCCCTTTCCCTCTCCTTTCCCTGGCCTGGTTTGGAGCCTGCGTGCCTGCTCTTCCCACCATGCCTCTGCCTGCTTCTTGCTGATGCGTATTTTGATTTTTGTGGGGGTCCTGCACCCCTAACCTAGCGAGGGTTGGGGGTATGACTGTAGTTCCAAAGTTGCCACTATATTCCTTCTTTCCTTTCTCTCTTAACACTTGAATAGATTGACATGACTGTCTCTTTAAAAAGTAATTTACCTAATGGTTGGAGGACAGTTTGAGGTACAAACAGTCTCCTTGAACCACCTGTTCACAGTGCAATGTTCTGACAATCCCCTCCTTTGCCAGTATGTCCCTCCTATTGTAAGGGATTTGGACCTTGCTTGGGCAAGAGAGTCTGCATAGCTGCTTCATGGCAGTGCCAGTTTCTAAGAGGGCCTCCTCGCCCTGTTTAGGAGAAGGGCTGATCCTGAAATTAGCACTAAATAAGTAAAGTATTGTGGTGGAGGATATAAGACATCTGTGTTCCAAGCAGGAATAATTTGCATTTTTCGACTCATATATTTCTAGAATAGAGGCCTCTTTGTATAAATACAGTTTTGTTCACACTTTCATTTCTACTGCGTGTGAATTTTTTGTATCAATGTATGAGCAAAATCAGAGTATAACACAAAAGTAAGGCAACTGCGACTCTTCACAGTTTTCCATTATTATTATAATATTCCCCATTATTCTCTGCCATTGGCAGGTTGGCTGGTGTTGATAAGATCTAGGATCAAATAATAGCTGCAAAGCCTTCCTCTGCCTTAAAATATTGGCAATTTCAAATACAATAATTCAGAGTCTTATGTTCCTTATCTTTTTTTAGTGTGAAATCTACACAAATGATTTTGAAATAAACAAGAATTTCAGAAGCATAAAACATGTAGGAAACTAATAATTGTTTTCTTTTCCTCCTAGAAAATAATATCACTGGTTCATGTTTGCCTGACCTCACAGAATCTCATCTTGAAAAAATGGGAATTGGGTAAGAGGAACTCTGTTTAATTGAAATAACTACAAGAACTTATGTGGTAATTCCTGAATAAATACTATTTTGATCTCTACAGACTGTTGAAGAAAAAGGAATGTGACCCTGGTACTGATCATCTGTCAGTGCTAAATTTAGCTGAGTGCATATTGTAAGAAGAAAAGATATAGAAGAAATATGATAATTTTTCTGTTATTCTCGGCTGCGTAGGAGCGGCATAGTGCTCCTTATGTGACTTTTAGCGTTCAGATGTTGCTTCTGGTTTTGAAAGCAGACCTGCATTACTTCTGACATCTTGATATGTTAGCAGACAATTGCTGAATCACAAAACTAAAAAGAAAGAATTTAATTTCACGTATTGTACTACAAAAATGAAACGTGCGCTCAAGCATCATGACAACAGATGCTGCTGTTTTCTTTGCAATGTCAAAGTAGAAAGTATGTAATATGTAGTAGAAAGTAAACAGATGTACTCATTAAAAAGTGAGCTCAACAAAGATCTTTTGAATGTCAAATACAACAGAACTTTGCAGAAGCATAAAAGAATACTCTGCAAGTGTAAGCAATCGGAGTATAGGTGTGTATAAAAATTATGTAGTCAACACCTACTTTGTTCACCTCAAGCATCTGAAGTAAGTTCAAGATCGCAGTATTTTAGCCTACAATACCTGGTTATCTTTCGGGTCCATTAGAATAGATAGCATTTATATTTCAAGTTTTTATATATTTCAAGTATTTTAAGATATTTCAAATATTTATATTTCACATATTTCAGTTTATCAAATTATCAATTTATCAAATTATCAGTTATCAAATTAGAATGTACTTCCTTCCATAATAGGAAAACAAGTTGAATTTTATTGTATGTGTGGGTTGCATTCAGCAAGATCTGTTAAATGATACATTAAAATTATGCCTGATTGCTTTTTGACTGGGGAAGATCGTAGTTATTGTCAGTGCATGAACATCCAGTATATACATAGTCTCCTTCCTCACATAGTAGCAAATATTCAGCCTTTGCTACAGCTAGAGGCAGAGAATGTATATATGCACACTCTTGTTATTTAAGTTAATCTAAAAATGTATATATGATACAATAGCATAACAAGTAGTTTCTAGCTCTTGTAAAGATGTTTAACTGAAAACAGCTGTAGAAGTGTTTGTAGTGCAGCGGTTAATATAATTTTAATCATTGTTAAGTAAAACTGTTGGTCGAACTGTCGTTTAACCTGGTGTGACGCTTGATAACTTTCAGAACGATGGGTATGAGATTAAAGATTCTGAATTGCCTACACAAACTGGCACAAAGTCATGCTGATATAGCAAAGGTGAGAGAAGCACTTTTTAAATCTGAAACAAATTTCTTCTTTTATCTGTGAGGCTAAAAGAAACACCATATCTCATCCCAAACTGGTAGCGTAGATTGTCTCTACATCATCAACTTTTGTTGTAAGTGCTGACATTTTATACGCAAAACTCTTGAATACATAACAATTTTAAAATTGCTTTTCTGTCCCTTTCTTGCTCTTTTTCCTTCTAATTGGCCAGGTAAGAGTTGGGGTGGAAGAGGAGAAAGGGAAAGAACTATTCCAGCATATGGATTGATTGATGTAAGGGAAAGTTCAGCACTTCTCTTTCTCCTTGAACAGCAGTAACATGAATCCCCCCCCCACTCAGTAGGAACATGGAGCAAAACAAATAACATATAGGTAGATAGATAATTTTATTTGTCTATGACACAACATCCATTACAAAACATCCTAACAAAACAGTGTACCTAGTACAACAAATCATGTATTGCTGACATAATTACATTCAATACAGGAATCACTAAAAACGTTAAAAAGGAAAGAAGAAAAACAAGTTATTGGATATTGTTGAACCTACAATAATAATGGCAACCATAACAATAGACCCCCTTTGAAATCTACTGCTGATGTGTTCAGGAAGTTGCAGCGGATCTTTTGGGCTGCTACTGCAAAGTTTGCAACCTTGAGTGTAATGGATTTATAATGATCAGACAACAGGTCACAAAGAATATCAGGTGGCATCCAACCCACTCTCAGGAGGCCTCCCTAGAAATGGATCCTGGGGCTACTATATAATGAGCAGTGCAATAAATAGTGAACTAGGTCTTCCACCTCCCCTGAGCTACAAATACATAATTGCTGTGTATAAGGAGTCCCTTTATACCTTCCCTCCAGATGAGCTGATGGCATTATTTGAAAATAGAAGGCAGTAAAAACTTTTCTGAAAGTAACAAAGGTGAGGGCTTGGAAATACTGTTGGAAATACTGTTCTCTCTTTAGAAAGCAATACCATGGGAAAACTCTTGCTGTTAACTAACAAGCACATTTTCATGAGAATCAAGTGCAAAGATTCTGACTCCGATAATCAAATATTTATCCATATGGATTACAGAAGTCTGGACATCCTCAAAATGGTGACCACTAGTTGACCCTGAGCATGTTGCTCTGTGAAACATAGAGTAATATATAGGGCTGCAGCAGGAGAATGTCAAGAGTGGACAGCCTTTATGCACCCGACAGTTGACGTGGAAATGGTTGGAAGCCACACACAGAACTTTTCCTCTCAGCCTTCCCCCTCTGAAAAACTGTATGCATATACTATTTTCTTACTCAAGACAAAAACACAGAGACATGTTCTCTTTTTTTCTGTTCTGCATGCAAGAAGAAAGAGGCTTAAACTCGTGCTCTAAAATTACTTTAGAAGAGGTGATTGCATCAGGGATGGCCATATGATCGTGGCTTTCAAAAGCTCTTTCTGCTTGGATGGAGGAGCCAGAATCCGCTACAGCCTACAGGAGGACATCTCACTCATCCGAGTCTGCCAAGCAGTTGTTTGAAAGAAATGCAGTCTGTGGTGGAAGAAACTGTGTATGTGCATGCATGATGCTCCCTGTTCTTTTCTCCACATCAGTGCTGGCCAGGAACTAAGCATCAAGCAGAGCAATTTTGGTATCTACAGAGATTAGCTTCCTGGGAAGCCAACAGAGGCTGCACATAGGGTGAATTTTCCCCATCTACAATAGGTGATATTTTAAGGGGGAAAAAAAACCTAATTGGGAGTGGTATGAGTGCATGTTCCCTTCCTCATATGAGAATAATGCATGAACTAGCCTTGTGAAGGTAATCTTAGCTGCATAGTGTAATATTCAGGTTAATTAAAAATGTGTGCTTGAATTTAAACGCTTTATAGTTAAGAAGTAAGAATTGGATGAATATTATGAGCAAGATGTTGGAGATCAGAATCCTAGAAGATGTTTTATAAAGTAAATTGTTTCTTATCAGATGGGCAGCAAAGAAAAAAAACAATAAAACTAGTGATACTTACATAATAAAATGCAAAAGAAGAGCCCCTAGAACAGTGCTTCTCAGAGGGTGATTTATGGGCTAGTAGGTGTCTCTGAGCAAGTGCTTGCTGGTCCCTGGAAGTGGAGGGTGGGGGGCATGTAACTAATGGGTACAGATTTGGTACTGGTCTAGAACAGCATCTAGAACTGCTCCAGAACAGCATCAAAAGTGGCTGCAGTGAAATTGCCCAAAATTGTCCAATGGGACCATTTGTTGTATCTTGGCTTCTTCTCTGAATGAGGGGATACCTATTCTTTGGTGGAAGGGCAAGTCTGGATTCAATTTCATAAAAATGAGACTAATGGAGGTAAAGCATTCTCCCTTTAGTTCCACACATTTATGAATGAATGGCTTGTGGACAGAAATGAGGAAGAAGCATCCTTTGCTTGTTAACTATTCTGTCAGGATAATTTTTCTCAAATTGGCTGTTAAGACCAAATGTATCCCATTTTAATGTATTTTGCATACAAAATAGGTTGGGAAAATTGCTTTTTGGATTACAACTGTCAGAATTGCCTAATCACCACGGCATGTTGGCTGGGGGATTCTGGAAAGTAGTCCAGAGTTTTTCCCAGGTCTCTATGTGTGTGTCATACTGATCCTAGTTGAGTTGTCAGCTTGTTAGCCAATGAAAGTTTTTAATAGTTTATCAGTATATATTTTGGTCATCTGTGACTATCTTAATTCTTTTATGTTTAAAAAAAACAAGGAACCCATACAATATTTCTTTTTGTCTCAGAAACTCATTTTTTCCTAATATGACACATTCATTTCCCTTTTTTTCATAGGCCATCTGTTATACTTTTTAATTATGTTTTTTCTCCCCCCAGGTATTTAATGACCCTATTCATGGTCACATTGAAATACATCCTCTCCTTGTTAAAATAATTGACACACCTCAGTTTCAGCGCCTACGATACATTAAACAATTGGGTGGAACTTACTATGTTTTCCCAGGAGCATCACACAACCGATTTGAGCATTCCCTTGGGTAAAGAGATCTTCTATTGGCTTTTTATTGAGCTGGAATACTTTGCTGCTACTCTCTACTGAAGGCTGTGCCTGTGAACATCAGTAAATGCAACACCACAAATTCCATATTAGGATATATGTATAGAGTCCATTCCTTCCATTCCGGCATCTCATAGTTGAAGTGTTGTGCTATGCTTTCATGTTCTAAATGTTTTGAGTAGATGGAGGCTCACGAACTTCATGCACAACTTAGTATTCAGTTTTTCAGAAACTTATCCCCACCACCATCATGGATAGAAGGCAGTGTTAGTAATTTCATAATCTTGTTTCCTTTCCTTGTCTAAAGCATAATGCAGTTCACTTTGTATGAATTGCTACTGATAGGATTGTAGAGCTTGTTTAGTGAGGCCTTCTTCAGAACTGGGCTTAAATATGCCTTTTGGAAGAGTATATATGCATGGATAAAAGAGAGAAGGGGAAAAAAACCCTCCTATTTCTGATGAACCAAAGATAAACTGGTTCTAAATGATGTGAGTTGTAATACAGCTGAGAATTGATGTATGATGTTTTCTCTTTCTGAAAAAAGGAAATCTGATCTTTGTTTCAATTTAATTTTTATGGATGAGTGGAGAGTGATACTGATCACTAAAACGAGGAGTCTTGCTGGTAAATAACATCTGTAGTGGTTTTATAGTTGGGGTTGAATAAGCCTGATGAGATTTCACAATTGTACCACAGCAATGAATTGCCAAATCTATGGTTTTGTTTTGTATTGTTTTTGTAAATAAAAATTCAGAGAATACAGAGCTGAAATCTCTTGCTTTCTTGCAACAGAGTTAGTCATCTGGCAGGCTGTTTGGCTCGGGCACTGCAAGAACGGCAACCAGAACTAGATATTAACCACAGGGATATTTTGTGTGTTCAGATTGCTGGTCTCTGTCATGACTTGGGTAAGATGCTTCTCAGATATCCTAACAGATTGGTATGTGGCATGAAAATAAATGTACCATCCCATTCTAAAATGTCTTGGCAGATAATGCTTGTGTACTTTGTTCAGTAATTTCTAACTTAATTTATAGTAGAAAAATAAGCTGAAGTGAAAAGTAGATTTTAATGGACTGCCAAAGTATTTTGGCCTGTACGTGTCTGAGTTCCCATTTCAAATGATAAAAGTCCAGTTATAAAAAATGGCAGATTTATATTATGAAGTTGTTCTTGCAATGCACCTCTTCAGAGTGTTTGGAGAAGAGAGGTTGCTTGTGTGAATGTTTCTTGATGGGAAAAAATTTCTTGCCCATTGATTGTTAAATGCCTGAGTTCAGTAAAGAACTAGATATGGGCTAATAAAGAGAAGATTCATCCAGGCCAAAAGGAGTGTTGTAATTAGAAAGTGTATAGTCTGTTTTGAAAGAAGTAATCAAGGAATAAAGATCTCACATAAGGAACAGGTAGGTCCATAGCTCAGCAGTTGTCCTTCAAAATAAATGTTGTTAGCTATGGCAATGATTTTCCTCTTAGACTAGGAGTAGACTATCAGGAATCCCAAGGCCACTTTTGAAGACTTCCTCCCCAGATTTTTGGAAAAAAGGCTCTTCATCATTTTTGGACTTTCAGGATGTCCAAAACTGGCAGAATTGCTCCCTAAGCCCACTAGGAGGCTTGGAAGGCGTTTTTGGCCTTGAAAAGAAGTGTATTCTTAAGAAGTAAAATATTTGGGGGAAGGGAGGGACTGAGGCTCTTCAAGATCCCCTGGTCAAGACCATCCTCACCCTTGAAATTTTCCCAGTTTAGGGGTACCAACTACATGTTTACCTGAAAAGAATGGACCTTGCTACAATTCCAACTAGAGTAATTATTTTATTTCAAAAATATTCTTCCGTATTCTTTATTCCATACCATACCTCTGATAAAGGGACCTGAAGGGCCTCAGCAGAAGATACGTAAACTGTTTTTCATTATGCTGTTTTTAAACTCTGCCTGGATTACTGTTGCTGGAGTAACAACAGTACTTGTTCATCCTTTTACTTGGTCTGTTTCAAAAGCTTAATAAACAAGTTATAAAGAGCAGAAAAGTGCAGTAGCTAGACTGCTGACTAGAGTGCCATGGTTTTTGATCATGTAGCACTGGCATACTGGTGTTTTCATTGGTTTCAAGTTTGGTTCCCTTTGCAGCTTTTTAAGTGCTGGTTTAAAACTTCAAAATTCTAGGCTAGATATACTTTTTGGATCACTGCCTTTAGTATGAGCCTACTTAGACCACTGTGGTGGCCATTCTTGTTCTGCTTTCAACTGAGATTGGTGGGAATAACACTTTTTTCAGTGGTGGTGCTTCAGATGTATACCTTATTGATATCTATCCCTGTCTATAAATTATAGAGACAGTAAAATACATTGATAACACAGAATTTTTGTTAAATGTGCCCCTTTCATGATATTTTACTGTTGCTTATATTGTTAACCAGATTTTGTTTGGCCTGCTGAGTTTCATAGCAGTTATTGAAAAAAAGCAAATGATAGCCTAATCAAAGGTTTCACCTGTAAGTGCAATAGTTTTGACATTGCTGATTGAGAGGAACACAGAAATGAATAAGCATGACAAATATGTGTACTTATATCTGATGTACCATTACTGCTCATACAGTACATTGTCCTTACTTTTAGGTCATGGACCATTCTCACATATGTTTGATGGAAGATTCATCCCACTTGCTCGCCCAGGATATCCATGGAAGGTGTGTTTATAACATAGAGAATAATATATACACTATACTCCTTTCGTTAATTAAAAAAAATTGTGTGGTCCTTAAATATATTAATTTTGTGCAAGAGCTAGTGATATTTTAAGACTTGAAGCATGTAGGGTTCTGCAGAATGAGTGAATTTGTTTGTTTTATATATAACGTACTCTTAGTATGTGGGAGAAGTAGAGTCATGGAGGCCTAAATCCAGTTGCCAGTTCCAGCTAAAATAAACTGACTGAATCAGTTAATAAAATGGCAAGTCAACGTTGATGTAAATCTCATTGATTCATTAAATTTCCTTTAGCTGGGACTAATACTTGAATTTAGGCCAGAATTGCTGGCTTATGAATCACAGCCTGTTTGAGGGCAATTTAATATAGTTCCATTGATTATGTATTAGGATGCTGTGGTTAAATACAGCTTCCTAGTCTTTGTTTAACTGCTTGCATAAGGTGGTAACAAGAAAGCTGCGTGCTGGAATATGTTGATCATGCATATTAAGGCATTATTGCTTCCCTTGATGTGTGGAGGAGGTCATTGTCTTAATATCCTCGCCTTTAATTGTAGTGTTTTTGTTGATAGCATATGTTTGCTTAATAATAAAAAATTCCCTTCTTTGCAGCATGAAGAAGCTTCTGTTCAGATGTTTGATCACTTGATCACTTCCAACAATCTGAGGCCTGTCATGGAATATTATGGTCTCAAGCTGAATGAAGATATAGACTTTATTAAAGAACAGATAGCAGGACCCAGTGAATCAGAAACAAATGACTCTTCTGTAAGTCTCATTTTCTGTCTCTGCATGGTACTTAAGTGCTGTTCAGGCCTAGTGGAATGTCTAGTGGATTTATGTGTATATTTTTAAGGATAAGGGTCTCAAGAGAAAAGATGGGACATATGTGAAAGGCATTTTAATTTTTGTGGAGTATTGTTCATTTGGTGAGGACAATGTAATGGTTTGAACACTGAGCTATGATTCTGGAGACCAAGGTTTGAATTCCAACTCAGCCAATAAAGCCCACTGGGTCCCCTTGGGCAAGGCACACTCTTTCAGCCTCAGGCAAACCTCCCTCTTAATCTTGCCCAGAAAACCCCATGATAGGGTTGCCATAAGTTGAAAATTACTTGAAAGCACACAACATAATTGCTCATCTGGATGTGCTGGACATTTTTAAAAATATTTTAATACATAGGGTAAAAATTCATCCCCTCGTTTGGTTGGTTAGTATTAAAATGGAATCTAGGTGCACGCGGTGAATGGAAGTTCAGAAGTAAAGCATATCCTTTGCATAAATAAGTTTCTAAGCTCAGATCTTTCACTTCCAGTTAAGGATACAAGTTAGTAGGGTTAGGAAAGAGTTCTGCCTGAGACCCTGGAGCACTGTTTTCAGAATATATGGGACTGGGCCGGACGGATAAATGGTGTGAGCAGGTTCATATTCAAAACAATTACACGCATTCTACTTGGATGTTAAGAACCACTGAGTTCCATGGAAATTGCCTTGACGTAAAAACATACAGGACTGCAATAAGGAGTCAGTGACATCCAAGCAAAATGACACTGATCTGTTTCTTTGAGCTTAGTTTCCTTAGTTATTAGAGTTACTAGAGGCAGTTATTAGAGGCGGAAGATGTATTGAAAGATTTCCTTTCTTTAGATCTGTGTGGTAATAATGCAGTTTGGGGCTCTAGTCAGCTCTTGGGTTAAGAAAGATAAAACCTTTTGGAATATAAACCAAAAGATTCTTGCAGATAGCAGAACAGTAGGCCATTCTTAGAAAGAGGAAAAGGTGTTTGATTTTTAATCCAGATTTCTAGAGAAAAGTTTGTCCTAATCCTTGTTTCCAGCATTTTTTTTAGTCCTCATGATCAGATGGATGGCAATATAAATTAATCTCTGCCACTATGCATAAAGCTATGTGTAAATCGTTTCCTAGAAATCCTCATTCGATATCAGTTTGGTATCACAGTGGATTGATTTATTTTAATGCAGCCTTTACTTGATCTTTTATTTTCTTTATCCAGTGGTGTTACCGAGGGCGAACTAAGGAAAAAAGTTTTCTGTATGAGATAGTGGCTAACAAAACAAGCGGCATTGATGTTGATAAATGGGATTACTTTGCCAGGTATAGAGATTTTGGTACTTGTTTAAACTGTTTGGATGTCATTTGTTGTTGATAATTAATGAATTATTAGTATTTTCCTGCAAATTTTTTTTAATTTTGTTGCAAATGTTTTTAATCAGTGATCCAATGTGAATCTGTATTTATAGTAAAGACAAATACCCTCCTATGGATTATTTTTCTTGATTAATATTGCTTAAAGTGTAACAAAAGTAGTTTAAGATATGGTAAAATATTTGTGCTAGTTATACGTGGGAGTGGGAAGAAAAAGGAAGATCTAGGATTGCTTCAGCTGTGTTATATAACCACTGGATATAAAGTGGAGTGGGTTGACCAGACGTTTCAAGTAACAATGATGTGTATAGGATTTTTAGTTGACTTAAAATATGTACTTTTTGATGACGAGAAAATTAGAAGCTATTCATCTTTTAGGAACAGAATTTGTTAAGATGTCAGAATAGATGATAACACATGCTACAATGCATGTATGTGAACTTCTGAGGTCTGCTGTGGCAAGTTTGCAAGACATTTTGAGGATAAAATTATTCATATCCATGCTGATAATGTGATATTGTTTTTGAGAAAGTGGGAGATTAGTTTTAGTTAGTGTGGTCTGAGGATGTGCTGAATGAATAAAGGAGTCTGGCTGATCACCTGTTTTCTTGAAACATCTTGCCTTTTAACACCCTAAGTGGTAGTGGAAATATTGAGTGGATGGTGCAAATCCAGTTAGTGCCTCCAAAGAAGGTGTGTTGGCTGCAACTTTGAAAGAGACAGTTGTGTTATCAGTCCTTAAGAAATAGTCTGGATGCAAAAGGTTATAATAGCAGTCCCTAATATCTGGTCCCTAATATCTGCTTCATGGGCGAGAACTTGGAGAGACTGCTGGATGCTTACTTAACCCCAGATGTTTTTGGGGGAGGGAAGCAAATTATCTATCCCAGGACTGGGGAAGATGTTGCCCTTGAAGTATTGTCACTGTTTACTTTTCAACAACTCAAGTCTGCCCTGTCAGTAATGAGAAATGATGGGAAAAATAATTCAGTGTTTGGAAGGTCACAGATTCTCCAGACCTCATGTACCACTGGAACATTTTTGGTTGTCCTGACAGATGACTTTTTTTGTAATGTTACTAGAGAGAGTGCAATGGCATTGATAATCTTTGATATTTCAGCAGCTTGAGATACCATTGACAACAGGATTCTACTGGTTTGACTCTGTAATTTTGGTACTGGAGTGCCACTGTTACCTATAGTTGGTTTCAGAAAATGGAATTGGTGTGTGTATGGGGGTTGTTGCTTGACTTCAAGCTGTAGGACCTGGAGAAGATTGTCTTTCCATGTGGACACTCTAGCATTTGTATGAATCCAATGGTTTAGCTGATGAGAATTAAATGCTTTCAATACATGACACCCAGATATTCTTTCTCTTTGTCATCTGAATGAGATAAGTTTGTGCAGGTGCTGAACTGGTGGCTAGAATCAGTAGTAGTTAAACGAAATTGAATCCCAATAAAATGGAGACTTTACAGATAAGTGGTCCTTGTGTCTAGGAACTGAGTGCCCAGCCTGTTCTGGATGCAGTTGCAGTCCCTCTGAATGGATAAGTGCATAGTTTGGGGACAGTCGTTGATCCACCTTTCTTGCTTGGGACATTTGACTTTCAAGGCTAGAAGTGCTGTTGAACATTTTTTAGTTGGTTTGCTGGCTTAAAACCATTACTGGATGAAAGTAAGCTAGCCACAGTGATTTGTAATCTGGTATTTTCCCAGTTGGATTGCTGTAATGTATTCTTTCTTATCCTGCCCTTGAAGATGACCTGTAAATTTCAACTAGTGCAGTGTGCAGCACCAGAATTATAATTTTGTCGGACAAAACCATATTATACCCATTCTGAAGCAGACTCAGGGTTTATGTGTATTGAAAGATTCTAAAATCCAGTATTTTAATATTTTTTGAATTAGTATTAATAAGATGAACTTTCAGATTGTTGTATATTCTTTTTTCATCCAGTGACAGACTTTTATAGTCACAAATAATCTGGGTCCAGTACACAGTAATTTCAGAAAAAGTACAGTTCTCCCTCCACAATCATAGGTTTGATATTTGCGAATTTAATTATTCGTGAGCATGCATGCTCCCCCCCCGCCAATTCTCCTCCCGTTCCTATGCATTTTGCCCTGTGGCCACTTCTCTGAGGCAAAACAGAAGGAAATGGGGTGGGGAAGGCTCTTCTGAGCCTTCTTTTCCTCCTCTGGAGTCCCCCTCTTCCTTTGCCATGCATTTTGCCCCAGCATGGAGAACTTGCACTGCAGCAAAGTGGGGGGACGCTCCCAAGAGCCTTCCTTTCCTCCTGTGGAATTTCCCTTCTCCCCTTCTCATCCATTTTCTTCACGCTGAGGCAAAATGCATGGGGAGAGGGAACTCTGGAGGAGGAAAGGAAGGCTCTTCGGAACGTCCCCCCACCCCATTCCCTTCCAGTTTGCGTGGGAATAGGGAGGGAGGGAGCCCCGAGAGGGAATGGGAAGGGGAGCAGATGGCAGAGTTATTTGCAATTTTTCCACTTTCACAAGGGTTCTATAGCCCAAATCTCAAAAGGAAGGAGGACTGTATAACATTATCTTAAATAGTTGTAGATCTCAAATAGTTGTGATTTTGAAGGAACTTTCAGTGGAGCAGCAGTTAACCACTATTCCAGATTTCATAGAATGACTGAATCCTGGAGTTGGAATGAGCCACGCCATCTAGTCCAACAACTAAAGCACTTCTGAAAGATGCCCATCCAACCTTCAAAGAGGAAGATTCCATTATGTTCCAAAGCAATCTGTTCCACTGTTGGTGGAATCTCTTCTGTAACTTGAAACTGGTGGTTTGGGTTCTAGTCTTTGGAGCAGCAAAAAACAAGCTTGCACCATCTTCTACCTGATATCCCTTAAGATATTTAAAGACAGCTATTGTGTCACCTCTCAGTCAGTTTTTTTGACTTCAGTCCCCAGAAACTCCACCAGCTAAGGGATTATGGGAGCTGAAGTCAAAAACATCTAGAGTCCCAAAGACTGAGAACCACAGCAATTGTGTGTTGCCTCAACATGTGGTTGAAAGAATTGTGAAAAAATACATGCAGATGTATGCACGTGCGTTTTTTTCTTGTACACAAGTAGTCTTTTTAATAAAACCATTAAATGATGTTTGAATGTTTGTTTTTTAATGTTATAAAAGTGAAAGTTTCCTATATTCCTAGTACATTTTTAAAACCCAGTACAAAAAATTGTAATTGAATAATCTTAGCTGTCTCTTTCTGGAATGCATTTAGGGATTGTCATCATCTTGGAATTCAGAATAATTTTGATTATGAACGGTTCATTAAATTTGCCCGTGTCTGTAAAGTAGAAAATAAGAAGCATATTTGTACCCGTGACAAGGTAAGATACTTTGAAGAACGGAGAGAATTTCAGTGAGCATCATGTTATTTCCCAGTGGCAGCTTGAAGATGTTTCCTTCAGGTTGTTTGTTCAACTCTTCTCTGAACAAATCTTGAGAAGAAAACCCTGTGATAGGTTTACCTTAGGGTTACTGTAAGTCGGAAATGACTTGAGTGCACAAACAACAATAGCAAATATCCTGTTATCTGCCAGCAATGGCCATCTGCATTCTGTGTAGGACAAACAGGTCAGTCAGTGTTAGACAAATGTAGCCCTTCAGATGTTGTTGGACTGCAGGTTCCATCGTCTCTTGCCATTGGCACTGACTTAACCTCGTGAAAGCTACAGATTCCTCACCCCAACCCTGTACTAAGGTATAGTTAGAAAGCTATAGGAGAATATTCTGTTTCTGACTTTAAGGTGATTTTTGTTAAGCTAAGAAGTTTTAAAGGGAGAATCCAGTAAAATATAACAAATTCAATTCTGTCACCTTTGACTTGAATCAAAATTGTGTTTTTTTCTGTGTAGATAGACTTACCAACTCTTCTCAGTCCCTGTAATTATTTTGCATTTCACCTACTTTAATATAATTATCACCATCCTTATTTCTTGCATTTGTTTCCCCCTTGTGACCTCACTGTTAACATCTTTTTTGTCTTTGTATCCAAATCAGCATTCCATATATCCAGTCAAGTGGGCTATAGTACACAAATGATTACTCCATAATTATCTTCAAAATGCCATAGAGACATTGTTTTTGATGTAACATACTAACACAGTCTTCCCCAGAAGCTAGAAGAAGATAGGTGGCTGAGTGCTGGACTACACGTGGTTTAAATGCTACATTTGGATGGATCTGTTTGAAAAGAAATACATGATGGTGCTAAAACCTAAGGGTGATAACTAAAATATGAGGCAACATGATCATTTACTAAAAAACTACATGGAATTTGCAAAAATGATACTTCTAGTGGTTCTGGAACATTTTCATTAATTAAAGGATTCTGTTTTTGTTACCTGTTTTGGTATTATTTATGGTCAAAATCTTTCAAAAGATCTTGGTCTTTTATTTTTTTTTTTTATTTTTGTCCAGGAGTTTGTTCTTATTCATTTATAGTTGTTTAGTAACCAATAAAAACATCTTGTTTTTATTGGTTACTAAAATTCACTTACGAAACCTAATAAGACATAACATCTAAAAAGGTTTGAGTAGGATGCTGCTCTAAAGGCTCTTGATATTTGATAGTGCCAGATAGTAGAAGTGTCTTCTATTCATATAAAGTATAGGGGCCCCTCAACTTTTGCAGGAGTTAGGGGCACAGGAGCCCTGTGAAAGGGGAAAAATGCAAATGTTTCTAGGTCCCCAAACATGCATGCTATAGAATCTGCTGCTGCAAAAATCTCCTTCAGTGTCATCCTTCTCAAGGAAAAGGAAGAGAAGGAGGTTGACACCGAGGGAGATTTTTGAAGCAGCCACTTGTTGCTATGTTTGCCACTTTGGCTCCACGACACCTCTGCTGTGCTCAGGCTTGCTTGGAGACGTTCCTCTGGCCTCCAGGCCTTCCCCTAGAAAAGGCCCTAGATCCTCACAGGACTTGATTTCCATGAACACAAGTCCCTTTTTGCAAAGTCCTTCCTGATTCCCCCCACCTCCACTTTCTGGGTAGCAGAGTTACTGACTTCTATGCGCACAAGTCCTGTTTTGGACAGTGCTTTGTGATCCCTGTTTCTGGGTAGCAGAGTTACTGACTTTCATAAGCACAAATCCTTTTTTGGACAGTGCTTTATGATCCCCTGCTTCTGGTGGCTGCCAGGTGCAGCTGCCCTGCAGAACAGCAGCAGAAGGAGGAGGAGGAGGAGGAAGGCAGAGCCAGCAGCTGCAGGAATCACTCCTTGTCATTACAGTCCAGCACTATCATCACCAACATCGATAGTTACATTGCTGATTAAGCAGCAGCTAACAACTTGTGGGTAGAACATTTGTCATGCATCTCTGATAATTAATTTGAAGGATCAAAGAAGTTTACTGCCCAAGTTTTATGAGAGAGAGGCACACACCTGATGCAAATGTTGCCTTGTATCTATAGTCTAAAAATAATAGATAAATTTAAAGCCAGTTTTTATCTTGGACTTTTAGGAGGTTGGGAATCTTTATGACATGTTCCACACACGGAACTGCTTGCACCGCAGAGCCTATCAACACAAAGTTGGCAACATCATTGAAACCATGTACGTATGTGTCATTGATTAAGAATGTCCTAGTGTCCATTTAATCATATGGGTTTTAACCAGTTGATTAAGTCTGCATAGCAGACTAAACCTGTATTTTTAAGTAGAAGCACTATGTGTTTTTAGATGTTTTTTGATGTATTTATAGCTCAGTCATTCTCCTTTATAATGGCAGGATGTATGGCTTTTCTTCAGTGGTGCTGATAGTTTGCAGATTTTTATAAGCATTTGTATTTTTTTTTAAATACAGTATTGCCTGTTCAGAGTGCAGTCTTAACTGGCCAAGAAGGCCAAGGATCAACTGAGCCAATAGTAAGCCAGCTGAAGCAGCATGGAAGCCAAACCCCTCCCAGCCTTGGGTTGTTCAAATTCCTGAGGGGCCTAAATACCCTAAAAGCACCAGATCCCATTTAATCTTGGAAGCTAAGCAGGGTCAACTCTCATTAGTACTTTGATGGGAGACTGCCAGTGAATACCAGGTACCGTTGGCTGTATTTCAGAAGAAGGAACTGGCAAAACCACTTCTGAATGTTCCTTGCCAAAGAAAATCTTATGAAATTCATGGGATCACCATAGGCAGCTTGAAGGCACACAGACACATGCACAAACCTGGCCTAAATTTATAGAGGCATGATGGCTACATCCCTGCTCTGGAGGAAGTTTGGCTCTGGTATAACTCAGATCCTCCCTTGGCCTGGACCTTTTCTGCCCTCCCTGGCAGAAATAGCTTGTGATTTTGATCCTCTGCAACCATTATATATTTGAGTTAGGATTGTTATGTTAATCAGAGTGCCTTTTTTCCAGAAAGTTTTAATTAAGCTAACCATTTAGCCAGTTAAACTTGGTAGCCCTGCTTCTGTTGTCTGATTGAGTGACTGGGATGAATTACTTTCTACACTGCTTAATTATTGCTCAAAATGGATTTTTGCTGAATATTGATATGAGATAAATATGGTTTGATCTGCAATATATATGCATGTATGTATGTATGTATGTATGTTTCCATACAAGTTTCCAAAGATGTCCTGAAATCCTGATTTGGAGGTTTATTGAAATTGGGAATTAATATTCATATGCTTCTCATGTTTTAAATCAGGATTACAGATGCTTTGTTAAAAGCTGATCCCTATATTGTAATAAAGGGCTCTGGTGGGAAAGAATACAAGATTTCCACAGCATTGGAAGATATGGAAGCCTACACTAAGCTAACAGGTATGGGCTACAGACATAAACATTAATGGCCTGTAATATTGATCGTTAGGTGTCAGGCCTAGAAACTAAATATCATTGATCCCATCAGTTTTGAAAGTGTTTCTTCAAGGCTTCTGATTTCTTAATAAGGAACTTAAATAATGCTTTAGAAATCCTTTTGTTAGAATGTTAGAGACTGGATCCAAACTTTTGTTCTATTCATGGAAGCACCCTGAGCTAAGTTCTTCACAGAATACTCCTGCTGATGGAAAGGATGTCCTGTGTGGGTTTTTGTTAATTTCTCTTCAGGAAAGTAGTATTCTTAGTATTCTGTACTGGAGTCCAGAAACATTACCGCCTGCCCCCATTTGTGAACTTGGTGTCCTGCACTCAGGAGATCAACACAGAGAAGGTCTGAAGAGGTCCCCACAAACTTGGATGGGAGGTGAAGCCTTGCCTCCTTATCAAATAATGGAGGTTAAGAACTTTGAATGTCTACAGCTGACAGAAGCACATAAATGTGAGCCTTTACTCCCTGGAATTAGCAGAGGGATGTTCAAAGAAAAGGCTGTAGTTGTGACAAGGATTCATGTTTCTGAGGATCACAGTGCAAAGTCGGGAGATACTCATTTTGGCGCAAGATTTTTCAGAGGTGTCATCACCTTTAAACTGACTTCAAGGGGTGGCTTGTTGAGACATCAAAATAGAGATGGAAACTTCTTTGCCCTACCTCTTTTCTCCCTTCTGTGCATTATGTTAATAAGACTTTCCACTTCCGTTGTTACTTAATTTGGATAGTTGTGTGACCGCATTTTTAAAAGATGCAAATCTCTTGTAAAAATCCAGTTTCTTATATTTTATTACAATTTTTCAAATAGGCAGATAAAAATTCAGACTAGCTTTGATGACTTCTGCTTTTCTTCTGTAATACTGGCAGATGAAATTTTTCTAAAGATTCTACACTCTGATCAACCAGAACTGGAGGAGGCACGGGACATTTTGCGTAAAATAGAGCGTCGTGATCTCTATAAATACCTCGGACAGACTCAACCTTCAGAGGGCAAGGAAATTACAAAGGTGAGCACTGTTTTCCAGGCTCCTTCAGTTTGTGGGTGGTTGCTTCTGAAGCTATACAGACAGTCAAAGGAGGGCTTTAGGTATTGCAGAAGGAGGAAAGGAATACTGCCCTCTGCGGAGCCCCCCAAAATCTTGATAAACTCTGATAAAACCATAGAATCATTCAGCTGAAATCATGCAGTCTGAAAGGTGCAGGACGCGATATCAGTTGAGTCTTCTTTACCAGACTATTCCATAAACAAGATAGTATGACTAAAAGGATGTTATCTGGTGGACATGTGAAAAGGCTAAAAAGTTCTGGGTTCAAATACGTACTTCGATGCAGAGGATTTTAAAGATTAATATTCAATTAAAACCAGTACCTTTTCTTTGGGGATTTATGTATGATCAGTTGGAAAAGAGCCACGAGAGATTATTCCAGTATATGACCAGGGCAGCAAGACTGTTGTACAAACAAAGATGGAAGAACCTGCAAGGGAGGAGTGGTTGTTGAAATTGACTAGGTAGCAGAAATTGACAGATTATTTGCTTTAAGAAAAATCACTGGAGACATTTCTGAAAGATTGGAAATCCCTTATAGACTTTTTGCAGAACAAAAGAAGATATTTGGCAACTTTTTTTTCTTTGACGATTAGCAAGATTTTGTTAGCAAAAGTAAACAATTTAGTCTTAGAGAGATTTGATCACACTATAGGTATGATAACTGCTGAAAAGAAAGTCGGAAGCCACACTTTTTTGTCTGTATTTCTTTCTATGTTTAACTTTTCTTCTTTTTTTCTTTCTTTCTTTTGTTGGATTATCTGTAATTTTTATTATACTTTGTACTTTGAAAAACTCTTAATAACAGTTATTAAAAATAAACTAAAAGGATGCTATCTCTGGTTGTCTACAAGGACAATCTTAATTTTGGGAGCTCTGTTTGTTCACAGTATGAAGAATGCAGTATAAATATTTCTATATTAGAGCAAAGGTTACTTGAAAACAGTTTGCATTTGCCATATAGTTGTGGGTTCATTTAATCACTTTCTGAAAATTAATGTGCTCATCAATCAGTTGAATACCTAAAAGGTTAAAAAAATTGTTTCTAGGAGCAGTATGACAGACTGTCCTCTGAAATAGTTCACTCTAAGCCAGTAATACCCCCTGGAGATGCCGAATTGAGGTCTGTTGAATTGAAGGCTGAAGACTTTATTGTTGATGTAAGTATGATTCATTTAAAATATATTTCAAAAATGAGTTAGTCTGATTTCCTTGTGCACAGGCTTATAATATGCTTAAATACATTATATATCTGGTTTACCTTTCTGAAGGTTATCAATATGGATTATGGAATGAAAGAGAAGAACCCTGTTAATAATGTTCGTTTCTACTGTAAGTCTGACATTACTAAGGCGATCAAAATAACTAAGGAACAAGTAAGTAGAAGGCTAACTGGCTGTTTTGATGGTTTTTAAGAAGTTGATCTGGGTATTTTTGTGAACCTTTAAGTGATGGCATGCCAGTAGTATCAATACAGTTCCTATATGATCTGTTGTGTAACTGCTGACCGTACAGACTATGCACTTACCTTATAAAATTTGTTGTACATCAAGCTGCTACATTCTTAAAACTGAAAGCTCTTACTTTTTATATCAGTTCAAAATGTTCTGTTCTGCTGCTTGCAGAAAAATGGAAAAATAGGAAATTTATTGGGAGTTTGGTCTGACAAATTATTGATAAAGGAGTGGGTTATATGTATATGTTTGTTAATTCAGTTTGCCTTCTGTCTCAAGGTTTCAAAGCTTTTACCAGAAAAATTTGCTGAGCAGCTGATCAGGGTTTACTGTAAGAAAACAGATGAAAAAATTATTCGTGTTGCTGCTAAACATTTTATTCAGTGGTGCATGAACAATAATTTCACTAAGCCACAGGTAAGAAATTCTTAGGTGGCCAGATGTTATAAGCTGAGATATGGCCATTTTCACACCTCACCCTCTTCTGTTGTTGTTCGGGCGTCATCCTGGCAATGCCTTTGCCAATATGACAGCATGTCCCCAGTTCTCCCCTCTGCACCTGGTGGGCTATTTGTGGATGGTAGTGCAAGCAAACACGCTCCTTCCTTCTGAAGTGCAGCTGGCCCTTTTCCTATGCTGCAGTGGAGAAGGAAGCACGTAGATTGCACTTTCTCCCATTCCACATGGCTGCTGGTAATAGGAGCGTCACATGCTGTTAACAGATTTTTTGTTATATCCCATGATCGCAGCGGGTGGGGACGCCCTGGTAGTGGGATTGTGTCTGTGTGCGGTAGCATGACTCACAGACTGCTGTCAACACGTCCCCATTGTGGGATAGCGATGCCATGTGGAAATGGCTGGTGTTGTTTCCAGGTTAAAATATGGAGGTTACAGTAAAGCATGTTAAAGATCCCATGTAGAGATGCTTATGCTTATCTGGTTGATCCTCAAGATGTCTTTATTCCACATCTATTAATTCTCCTTTATTATTCTGAGAGACTCATCAATGGATACTTTTAGAGCCAGATAGTAAATATGTGGCTTGTAGATTGCATGTAGCTATTGGGATCTCCATTGATCCCCTCTCAACCCAAGCACCCTTCCAAATTTTTAGCTGGGAAAAGCCCTGTTTTTGAGGCAAGATCTGTAAAAATGGAGACCATCCCTAAAGGCTACCTTTCTAGTGTTCTTAGCAGGTGGAGTGGCTTTCCTCACCATACCATGGCCTACACAGGTACCCAGAGAGACTTCCATGTTGTTGCTCCAATAGTGTGGAATGATTCCTTGGTTAAATTAAGCAGGATCCCAGTACTGGATGTTTCTTCCACCAACTAAAGACCGAGCTGTTCACCCAGCCATTTTCCTGATTATTAGTGTTATTTAGTACTCTTGGTTTTGAATGAATTGTCTTAAATGTACTTTATTGTTTTTCTTTTTTAGTATTTTTAGATACTGGCTTTCTGTTGTTTTTTTTTACTTTTAATCTAAACTGTTTTAAGATTTTAAAATGGAAAGTGATGTACAAATGCTGTAAATAAGTTAAATGATGGTACTTCTACCATGGAGGGTGGTAGAACCACTACAAAATAAAATTAACCCATTACTTTTTTCCCAGTTGGGAAGGGGCAGGAAGGGCATCAAACACCTCCTTTTTGGGAATATATTGTGTGGAAAAACCTCTGAATGTTTTACTTTTGTGCTGCCTGTCAGAGGAGGTGATGATGGCATGTACTGATAGCTGTCAGTGCAAGACTGAATGTTCCCTCTCTCATTTTAATGCTTTGATAGGATGGTGATGTGGTTGCCCCGGAACTTACTCCACTGAAGAAAGCCTGGAATGTTGATGAAGATGATGAAGAGCACTGTAGAAAGGAAAACAGTAACACATCAAAATTCAGAACCAAACTTTTTAATGATTGAGTTAACTTTAATTTCTGTTGCATTATTCAGGTTTTTGTTTTTGTTATACCATGTTTTTTATGTGTAACAAAATTGTTATATCCCATGAAAAATAAGATGGACAGACTTATTTTTTATCAAGCTTTTCTTAAATAAGAATGCTTTGTAAAACTAGGTACTAAATATGCACAATGGTGCTGGAAAGCTGCAGTGGAAAATGTCTTAGTATAGACATTTTAACATGCTTTGTGGCTTTCTCAAAATAGTTCATTGACACCCAAGAGATAATCAGTGGCTACCAACATTTTCATTTCGTTGCTAGCTTAAAGAAATAAGAATAGTAATCTCTAAAGTCAGTTTCAAATACTTTTGGAAAGTCTCTTATACGTCTGTGTGTGTGTGTGTGTGCGCGCGCGTGTGCATATATGTGACTGGCTTTCTAGCCTTCTCATATTTAATTCTCTTAAGATCAGTAAAATTGTATAGTTTGCTACTGGAGTACCACTACATAGAAAATGTTGGCAGGGAAGATGAGGTAGAACTTGGACCACTGCTCTAATTCATTTATTTTCCTGTAAAATTAATTATCACACAATCCATTTTAAAAAGCCTCTGCCTTTTCCTCAGATCATGAGATAGCTGCATATGCAATGATACAATCAGGTATATAGTATTTTAAAGGTTTTTTAAAAGTTTGCTGCTCCTCTTTTTAATAACCAAAGGACATATTGGCGATGACAAAACTAGAAAGCATGTGTAGGCCACAGTGAACATACTCAAGGGACAAAGATTTTGAGAATCTAAAAGGATCAAGTGTATGTCAAACCAGAAGATGTTACTTCCTATTTTTCAGAGTAACTAGGACGTATTCAGGCACAGCAGTCCTGGTGCAGTGGAGATGGTAGTGGGATCTCAGATGCTGGAAGCTCCAGAGCCCAGTCTGACTCATACTTGACAGAGTGAAAAAGGAGGAGTGGCATTATTTTCCTGTTCTAAATCCCTTCAGTTGGAACCAAGTGTATGCCAATTTCATGGCTGCTATACACTTACCCTCTGTCAGAGTTGGGTCTGGAGGTTATGGATCATGGAGATAAGATTCTCTTAAGATTTGCCTTCAGCAATTCCAGTTTCCTTTTAACAAACACCCCAGAGCTTCAAAGGTGAAGAAGGAAGGGCTAAAGAGGCTTCTTTGCAGACTGGGAAGGTCAGCTGAGGTTGTATGGTTCTGTCTAAGATCAGATCTCAGCCCACTGAAGAAGAATTTTCTGATGGCACTGAGTACACCTCAAGGGGTCGTAGATTGTATCTCTACTGTCTCTTATTTCTGCAGACAATATGATTGTATTTGTATGGAAAAGCGTATTCCTTTAAATCTATGATGTGCACTTTAAGCTGAGAAATGTGATTTTGTATATGTGAGAAGTGTGCTGTTAATTGTGTGTTAGCAGGGCTTTTTTTGTCCCCATTTTCTGCAAGCCCAGTTTAATAACTCCTAGTTAGCTTCAAAACAACTTTTGTATACTTTGCATTGGATCTAGAGTTACCCTTTGGGGAGCAGGAGGGCTCCTTTTATTCACAGATGGAACTGCAAGGAAGTTGATGTTGGAGAACTGTGACCTCCAGCCCCTTTGCAGGTCCCTGTGTTATTTCCAACACTGTGGAGAGATGAAAAAGCCTACAGGCACAGCCTTTATTCAGTGCCTTACTTGAACTGTCCTTCCTAGCAGCTGAATCTAGAATTCCTCTTTCCTGACAAACATATCAGGGTCCCATGTACCAGGAATTGTTCAGCAAAGAGGTGGTGAAAGAGCAGCATAGTGCTGCACATAGCTCTTCAAGAACCTGTTTTTGGTGGCTCGCAACAGCATCAGGCAGCCTTCAGTACCCTCTGGTGCTGAAAAAATGAGGAGGTACAGTTTCCCTGGAAGCACCAGGCTTGAAAATCATTGCTTTCTTTAATACTGGCATAGTGCCAGCACCCAAAAATAAAAAAATGGAAGTGAGTATTTGGTTTTCAATTTAATCTTTTTTACCATTGTCACGACTAGTGCAACCTGCAGCAGGTACTGGGGCAAAAAATTGATCCCTGGCCCTGCCAGAGTTGCACACTCGGGTATAGACTACCAAGCAAGTAAATCAGTTGAACATTCCACATTTGAGTCAAAGAAAATTTATTAATCTTTAGTTACATATTTGTTTTCTTCTCTCTTACGCTTCATATAAAAAGGGCAGGGCAATCACAAATACACCAACTTCTAAAGCGATATTGAATTGCCATACCTGTAACTGTTACAAAAACAGTATTTTGCAGTGTCTGAATATAAAGCCTTATCTGTGCTTATTACAGCTTGACAATAAAAGCTTTAATGATTGATGCCCAAGTCTGCTGCTTGCTAATTTATTAAGCAGAACCAAAGTATGTCATGTAAACCTCAAATCTGGAGCCAATCTGGAAGTCTCCAACTGGAATATTGTGGGAAAACTTGCAACATCATCTTAATGTATGTAGTGAGCTCAGTCTTTTGAGAATATGTAGAATTCCGTAGTATGTGAGTGTCTGAAGTTCTCTGATAGGATTGTACTTAATGATCTTCCAAAAATAGGTGAACATAAGCAAGTATTGTAATATATCTCCTGACCTATGTTTTTGCATGTGAGTGAGTATGAACAATAACTAGTGCTTGAGTAGATCTTGTGGCAAGCCAGTGAGGGGCAAATCAAGAATTCGAAGAACCAGAAATACGGTTTATCTACATTTTTCTCATTTCAGAATGGAGAGCAGGATTATATGATTCCTGCTCTTTCCCTTTTACGTATGCTTTAGCTGATAGTCTCTGTCAGCACAGCTGCTTTCCTATGCTTGTTATAGATGCAGTGTCCTTTCTCTCATTGAGAATTGTACTTAATAGAGTCATTCTGAAGGATGCTTATTACAGAATACTTGGAAATGTTCTTTTAATGAGATTTTCACGAATTTCTAAAGTTCCTGAATAGGATATAGTGCCATTTCAAACCACATGGCCAAACCAGACTTGCCTGCCATTGCTGCTTTTGCCACAGCAAGAAATGTGACCATCAAAAGGTTGTTTAGGAGAACAACTCAGGAGAGAAACAAGGCTCCTTCTTTGTTTCTCAGCAGAATTACTGGAGATTCTGTGGCAGAGGGTTGGGGTTAGGGATAGAGGAGAAGACAGTACTTTCAGTGCAGCACAAATGCAGTTCAGGAACCATGTTCTGTCTGTAGGTGTGTGATCCAGGCCCACTATTGAATATCTTGAATACTTGTCATTTTGCTTTCAGTCAGTTACATATTAAGCAATATTCCAAAATAAAATTCAGGAATAACATTCCTCTAAACAAAACAAAACAAAAAAAGTAAGTCTAATCTTCCTGAACACAAATCAGACAAGCTCTTGAAAGCATGACTCTCAACTGTATCTTACTAAATTTCTAGTACAGGTTGAATATCCCTTACCTAAAATGCTTGGAACCAGGGGTGTTTTGGATTTTGTAGAATTTTGGAATATTTGGATATACATAGTGAGAATATACACTGTTCTTTTGATGCAAGGCCTGCTCTTTCATAATTTCTTCTCCTCTTAACTTCTTCCTGCAGGAAACATGAAGTAACTCATGTATGCTCAGTTACTGCGCACATGCATGCTGCTTGCAAAGTCAGTTGGCTTGGTGTCTTTTTTTCCCCCTCTCAGCAGGCTTTGGACCATGTTCACACTGCTTGCAAAACAAGCTCAGAGGGGGAAAAATGATGCCAAGCTGTCAGTTTGCAAGCGGTGCATGTGCACAGTCCCAAACGAGCCTCTGTAATTCCCTCTTGTCCCGGGACAGGAAGAAAACTGGGTTCCGCTTTTCAAAAGTTTCAGATTTCGGAGCATTTTGGATTTTCAGATAATAGATACTCAACCTGTATCTCTTACAGCTTTTTAAAAAAATCCTTTGATAACATTTGCTGTGATCCACCATCAGAACTACAGTATCTTATCTCTTGTGAACTTGGTAAGGAGGCCTGCTCTGGGAGAAAGGCATTTTTATAGCCTCTTTTTCCTCTACCCAAATTGAGGAGATAGGCAATTTAGATCTCAGAAGAGGAGGTACCTTCTTAAGAGCTAAGATAAAAGTTCTAAATCATACAGATAAGTGTTGATCTATGTGTTCCTTATGTACAGCTCAGTATTTTAGCACTCATTTCCTCCTAAGGGCAAGGATGGAGAATCACATGCTCTCCCCCATGGTGCATTGCAACTCCCAGCATTCTTCACTATTAGCTATGCTGACTAGAGCTGCTGTGAGTTGCAATCCTTCAATATCTGAGAGGCACATTGATGTACTGGATAAATGAGAGAATACTATGGAAAAATATGCCTAAATTGATGTAAACTCTGCATATGGGATATTATCTAGGGAAGCTGTCTCATATGTGCAAGTAAGACTGGATGACCTTATTTGTACCAGTTTTTTTAAAAACTTGTTTTAATGAATGTGTTTTTAAAATGCTATAGAAGTGCTTCTGTGTTGGAATGGTACAGCAGCAAGAATTCAGGTTCTTAAAAAAATTGTAAACTGTTTATAAAACAAAGAGAAGGAGGTGGTCGTCATCTATTCAACAATGTTTCATGCAATAACCAGGTAGGTTTTTGGTACACCACACTCTTGTTACAAATTCAGAACATATTAGCTAGTTGATCTCATTTTCACAAACAAAAGACTATGAATAAAATGCTGGGAAAATACAGCTTCCCACAAAATAAGGTAAACCTAAGTAGACTTTAAGTAAACAACTGTGCATTATTTAATAGAGCTACCAATTTTCTAAATTATGGTTCTTCTGTGTTGTGTCTAGTGAAGAAAAAAGACAGAGTACTGTTTGGGGACTACGCTTTCTTGCACACGTATTGCACCAATCTCAAGGAAAAATATACTTCCGATATGATGAGACTTGTTCTTTAAAAAATCCACAAAGCATCCTATATAAAATATAGATGACTAAGTCTACTCAGGGTACCAAAGCTACTTTTTTGTGTTTCCCTGCTTGATACAATTGTGGAAGGATATAATTTTAAACAATATGTTCATTGAAATGATAAAAGAATAGCAGGTAAAGATGTCTATGTTAGAGGCATGTGTCTCTGCGCTACTATGGTGTACTTCTAAGAAAACTTCTCCAGAGCTTTCACATTCTACTTTCCTGCTACTCTCTAACAGAATCAGGAAGAGTAAAGAAAGAGCTATATTCAAGGAAGGCAGTGGCAAATCTGAATACATCTTCTCAAGAAAACCCTAAGATAAAGTTGCCATAAGTCAGAGTCAACTTCAAGGCACATAACTGCAAAATAACAGGAAGCTTACTCCAGGCTATGATAACAGCTTGATTTGCAACTCAGTAGGGCAGGGAACATGTATGGTGATGAGTCCAGGACTCCTCTCCTAATAAATGGTGGCCAACAATTGCATAATTTATAACATGACTATTAGCAAAACTTTTCTTTCTTGTTTTTGTTCAGGTTATCATTTTATCCTCAATCGGGAGTGAATAAGCCAAACAGCAACCTTAAGAGATGAAAAAAATTAACCCCCTTAGCTTATTTTTCTAGGGGCATAACATTGGGAAACGGCATTGCTAACTAGAGGATCAGTATTTGAGGAGGGACTATACAATGCACCCTCTGCTGACGTGACCTCAGCACACAGAATGTGAGGTCACACGAAGCCTTGTGTCCAATTGTCAACGGATGTGCTGGCTGTGTACCTGTGTTGGCACAGGCATGCACATGTTGCATCCATTGACAATGGGACAGAACATTTGCGTTTTTTGTTTTATGCAAGTGTTCCTGGAACAGAACTGTTGCATATATGGAGGGTGCACTGTACTATGAGAATATTAATAGGCAATCCAGCATCCTTTTCTTCCCTGCCAATCTAAAGACGCATAGGGAATCTGCAACAGCTTTATGCTCAGTTGAAGGGAAGTTGTGAAGCCATTGCAAGAGGACTTGGTTAAACCTTGGTCCCATTGCAGTCACAATGTCCACACAAGGGGAAATGTGATACATTTTGTCCCTTTCATTTAAGAGAGTGCCCAAACTTCCAAGTCTTGGATGAGGAATTCCTCTTTGGGAGATAAAGCCTCATTGTTGAATGTCTCACAAGGGTGACTCCCTCCATGATTCAGATCTCCATCTAGCCACAATCCAAATTTGCCACTGCAAAATAGAAATAGAGGAAACAGTGTATGGGGTGAACATTCTCAAACACAAGACATTCTAAGCTGTAAGACTACAATGGGAGTTGGCTGATCTGTTTGTGTCATCTGGAGCAGTTTGCTCTGGAGGGATCTCACCACTGTCTACCTGCTCTGCCACTTGGGTTGATTTAAGAGGAGTTGGTAGTGGATGGTACTTGCTTGTGCTGGGACCTGAATCAAATGGTTTCTTTCTACTTGAATTCTATCCTCTATTCTGAAAGGTTTTACAATGGGTCTTCCAAGTGTGTACATAACAGTTCATGGTAGCTGAAAAATACCTCTGTGGATGATCCAAATAACTGCTCTCCAGGGTAGCGTTGCCAGATTTTCAACACAGCAAAAAAGGATTGTCAAAATTCCCTATGTGTGGTGGGGTGGCACAGCAGAGCAGAGCATTGCCTCCTTCCTAAATGTACCTCTTAACAGCCTGGAAAATTTCTTTGGTTTTGGACTATGTCTCCCAGAATCCCCTAGCCAGCATGGGCTGCGAATTCTGGAAGTTATTTTAAAAAAATTTTTCTGAAATTCTGGATAGTCCCTACCCCAATACATTGCCTCTACTCCCTGGAACCTCAAAACCACATGTATGGTTTTGCCTAATGTTGAGCAAAAAGCAGGATACAAATAATCTGCCAAGGTTGCTCCTATCTGAAACTCTCCCATCCCAAACTGTCGGAGTGGGGTGGGGTGGGGTGGGGTGATGGTAGGAATCAATTGGAAGTCACTTGGAGGTGGTGGGTGCATTCTCAAGTAGTGTACAACTTATGTATGTAGAACTAAACTATGCTGAGCTATGTACCACCATCCTCCAGACTTACTGTAGAGCTGCTGAAGTCCGACATCTGCAGCCCTTCATGCCTTGAGAAGAGTGGTGGTGGTGGTGAGATTGCAGAAGCCTCTGGATATATCCTTGTAGCCAGACACAAAGGTTCATCATGAAGTTCATCAGGGTCCTCCTGTGTCAGTGGCTGAAATAATCATGTAGTCTCTGGCTACAGGAACATAGCCAGATGCTTTTGCAACACCCCTATCCCATCCCATGCCAGGCATGGAAGAGGGTGGGCTTTGGTGGAGGGAATAGAACCTCATCAACTCAAAATAGACGTGTGTAGGTATAATAATTTGTGACTGCCTATGCCACTGATAGGATGCCAACCAATGAATGAGGCTAAAAAAACCCAGCAGTGAATAGATGGAAGCCAAAAGTAGGCAGGCCACCAATTTCTCTTGCTCTGTCCCTTCATGTAATGGACTGTTGGGAAAGGAACAGGTTGTCCTTGCTGAGGCCTGAACCCACAACTTTCAGAGAGCTTTTGACCTTAGGCTGGGGACTGCCTACTCCTGTTTTATGAAGAAGTGATGATTTGAAAAGAGATCTAGATAGAAAAACCACTGTTTTTATCATGGCCCCTATTCTCAGAGTAATGCAATTACAAGGCTGTGATCTATGACAGTCACATATTGGAACTGAATGCAGATAGGGACACAAAGGAGTGGAGGCACTGGAAACTTCCTTTGTAGCTAAGGCTACTGTTTCTGGGTTGGTGAAATGTTTTACCAGTTGAATAAATGGGTTCTTAGCCCCAAAAAGAGCTAATGAAACTTGCTGTAAAAACTATGTTGGGATACCATTGCAGCCAAAGTATCTCCTCTGTGGGAGACACATACGTGTAACTACCATAGTTAGAATGCCCTGCAGTGAATCCCAGACTGATCCCCCCATCCTTGTTTGCCAACAAATAGTTGCTGTGACTGATGGGGGCCTGCTCCCCTGTTGCTTGGAAAGCAGCTGGTTGCCATCTCCAGCTTGTCCTGTAAACGATCTCTGATGCCATAGGCACTTGTTGCTATTCCTCTTTGCACTGGAGATTTACTGGCATGAGAGGGTTGGGTGGGAAGGTCAACCTTCTGCTTTCCAATCGATAGAGGATCAGACCCCATCAATCACAGCAGCTGCTGCCCAGTAAATAGGGACTGGGAGAACTTTCACAGTCTCTACATAGCCCCCCAAACCAGGGGCAATGTAGGGATCGTGAATATGTAACAACCACAAGTATATGTATGTAACTCCAGATTACATATTTACAGCTGCCATAGAAGATTTTGGCCATCATGTTCAATAAATTCACTTTCCCACAATTTAGCCATTTTTTTACAGTACATACCTGCCTCCACCAATTGCCAGGGCATCAGCATCTCCTTTCATGAAAAAGGTATTTTTACCTGTCCATTTGAATACCTGGAGCAGAAAGGGAGGAAAACAAATACTTGAGACAAACTTCTTAAGAATAAATGGCACAGCTCTAAGGCTGAAGGAAACAATCATTATCCCATGTTCCAGTGTTTGTTTGAAGATTTGATTATTTGTTAGTTTCTTCAAATGCTGGTCCCCCAGATCTTCTTTTCTGGGGGAATCTTCCTTTTCGGTAGCTCCGTTCAGGCTGTGCCGCCCTTTAAAAACCCACCTCTGGGGGGTCTTCCACCAGCCACTGCCTGACCAGCTAAGGACAGATTGCAGCTCAATTTCTCAGCACCCACGAATCCCTTCCTGATGCCCCCGCTAACACCCAAGGAAGGAGATGGGTGAGAGAAAGGAAGTATAGGGTCACCATACCAACCCACCTCTTTCCCTCTCCTTTCCCTGACCTGCTTTGGACCTTGGGTGCCTGTTCTCCCCACCATGCCTTGGCCCCTATTCCACAAACACACATGCTTTGATATTTGCAACTTTTCCAATTTTTCCATTTCATTTCTGAGCCTCAACCCTAGCAAATGTGGACAGTCAAGTGTATATTGCTATACTATACTGTAAGGAATCTCAGTGTATCATTCTACACCATCGTGGGGGAAAGCAGTGCCCCAGCAATGCTGGAAGGGTGCCTATATGGAATATAGTAAAGATTTACTATAACAACTGTTGCCAAATGGTGTTTTGGAACCTAACAGTGACACATGGGAACTTTATGGGTGGCCCAGTCTGCTATCATGACAACTGTTTGGCAAACAAAATTGGTAAAACTGTGTTCACTTCTGGTGAACACTTCTGTGTTTACTTCTGTTGAGCAGTCCCCATACTTGAAAGAAGGACATGGTTTTGGTCACCTTTAGCTGTGGAGTGAAGGAAAAGAGAAAGTTTTCTCCATTGCCGTAGAAGCAGCTGCTGACATGAATGGCTGTAGAAGAAAAGGCACCAAATATCTGAAAGGGATGCAAAAGAGAAAGATGTTTCAAATGGTAGGAAAGCATGCATGGATAGTTAGCCACTCAACCTGGACTATCTACATACTATATTACCATTGTTATCTTCGGCACAGGTTGCAACAGAAGCCACAGGGATTCCCTTCCAAGTTCCAGTGCATACTTGAGAATTCTGAGAATGAACTGGACTCTTAGTCATCAAACAGTCTAGACCATCAGGCATGTTAATATTTATCTTTTAGTCTGTGATTGTTCTATTTAGCTCTGGAATTCCCTTCCTAGAAAGACTACACTGGCACCCTCGTGGCTATCTTTTCATAGGCAGATAAAGATTTTTTTTCTTTCAGCAGACCCTTGAGGACTGACTGCTCACAGAGAAAGTTCCTTTAATAATGTGCTGTACTGTCTGTAGTAGTTGTTTCTTTTTAAAAAAAGGATATGCTCTTAATAGAGTGAGTTCCTAGTGTAGTGGTTTGAGCATTGGACTATGACTTTGGAGACCAGGGTTCAATTCCCCTCTTGGCCACAGAAACGCAGTGGGTGACGTTGGGCATGTCACACACTCTCAGCCCCAGAAAACCCTGTGATAGGGTCACCATAAGTTGGAAATGACTTGAGGGCACACAACAACAACATTGCTTTCAATTCTATTGATTTTTAAACCACATTTTAACTTTTGAATGATGTGAACTTTTAGCTGTATCTGTTTTAACTTTCCAAGCCACATTGAGTCCCTGGGCTGGGGGCTGGATAGACAGACAGACAGACAGAAAAATATATTATTGGCATAGACAGAGTTTGGGATTGTGCAATCTGCTGTTCTTTACTGGAACTTCAAGGTCCACCACCCTGAGCCAGATATAAAATAATGGCTTGGCAGCATGCAAAGCCTTTGGTCAAAATGATCACAGGTTGCAAAAGTTACTGTTTTGGCCAGTGATCTTGCTGGCTATGGGATTCTAGAAGTTGTAGTCCCCAAAAGTAATTTTTTCATGATTTGAGATTGGAGAGCCAGTTAGCTACTGGCCCAGGCCTAGGCCATACATTGAAATGACCTGAAAATGCTTTTAAGATCAAGGACCAACATCCTTATGTTGCAGAAGAGGAAAGCAGCTTGCACAACATACTTTTCTCTTTTTCCCTTTGCAGCCTGCTGTGCTCTCCAAAGGGCCAAGTGTACTGAGGGCTGGGTCTCATGGGATAGCCAAGGTCAGGAACCTTGTACAAAGGTTGCAAGATTTCACTGTCCATTTTGTCTGTGCATTAATTACCATTCTCCTTTCACATGACCAGCCTACTTACATAGAGAACAATTATGATCTGCTGTCCTTTGGGCTCTTCCTGCTTACCTGACCATCAGTATCTCTGATAACCAGCAACACAGGGGAAGCCAAGTCACTCATGCTTCGATACATGGACTTCAGGCTGAATCCATCCCGTGCAGTACTGTAAACGAGGTTCCATGGGTGTCCGGTCACTCGCAGAGGCAGGTGTGGTGTAAGCTAAAGAGGCCATATAGAGAAGGTCAGTCCTCACTTCATCATCTTGATAATCCTACTCCTTACAATAGACCTGGGTGAGCAACTGCAGCAAGTTTGGGGGCTAATTTTCTGCCCTTGCACCCTGTGGAGGTTGCATAAACTGTCAAAAATGCAAAACCAAAACCATTCTGGAAGTTGCCAGAAGTGCATTTCTAGTTTTGAAGGAGGAAAAAAAGAGAGATCATCATACAGTTAAATTTACTAAAAGGTAAATTGTATCAGCAGAGAGCATTTGGGCCTCACTAAACTACAAGCCCCAGAATTCCACAGGATGTTGCTATGGCAGTTAAAGTGGAATGTAGCAATGTAACTGGTTCGAGGAGCAGAAAATTGCTTCTTATTTTTACCACACAAGGATTATCTGGAGAGATTGAGGGCCACAATAAGTCTTGGGAGCCACACTTTCACCACCCATACCTGGGATCTCCTGAACTATCACAGCTTACTCCACTCACTCATTTCAGCTCTTCTGCTCCGTAGCTCAGGGCACACCTTATATACAACCCCTGTCCTTGGCAAGGCTGGCCCTTCTATTAGGCAGTATGAAGGAGCCCTCTAAGGTAGTAGATACTGAAGAATGCAGAACAGATAAGCCTGTATGAGCCCTACGACCTGCCATTTGCCTTCTTGATTACAGAGGAGGACCCTGTCCTGTCATTAGTGCTGAAATAAAATCCAGCTGCTGATCAACTGCTTTTGTGTATGGATTCTGGGAATGGGCTCAAGGGGCATCTTGTCCTTCACCTCAAGCAGCAAAGTATTTTGGCCATAGGTCCCCTTCACATCCTTGCCAGCTTCTGAATGCTGTTTATCTAGAAGTGAACTTTAAGTCTTTTGTGAAGACTGTTTCCATCCTGCCAAACACTTGTCTACCTGGTTGCTATATGACAGAATTTCTCAATGGAAGAACCAATAGTTAAATGAAAATCATAAAAGTAAAAAGCTCATCCAAGGGGAGTCCCCAAGAACGCAGCAAAATACTGAATCTCAACGTGAAGCTTTCCCCAACTAGACATCATTTCCCAAAGAGCAATAGATTCACCTTCTGTATTTCTTCTAAGTGCATGATGTTGCTCTGTCCATTCAGCACAGGCTGATGGAATTCTTCTGTGAACAAGACTGGGTCGTCTGTGTCTGTCCTGTCTGGATCCTCCTGTTCATCGGCATCTTCTGGCCCTAGAGACAGTGTTTCGTCCAGCAGGTTGGGCTAGTGTAAGGATGCACATTGTTAAAAGGGGGAAGAATAAATATAGTAACTGCATTTTCCTTCTTGGACCACAGAAATATTTGCTGATATAAAGGGAAGCATTTTATCAGGTGGTTGGGGAACTTCAGGTTCTGGGACCAGGAGTGTAGTTATGGGAGAGGGGAGGAGATCACCCCTCCCAAATAAGTATTCTGCTCCACTACGTGAAATCTTCCTTCAGTCCTCTAACTTCTAGCATTGCAGTAATTTAAAATTGCAGCTGAGCATTTAGAAATATAGTTTAGGCATCCAAAGAAAAGAGCCAGGCAAAGTTACCAAGGGTATGCTAACACAGCAAATATATGAGTTCTAAATATGAATGGTTTTCAATGTCTCACCTTGTATAAGGCTAGAAATTTGGGAACTGAAGGAAAATTTAATGGGAGGGGGTAGAATTCTTATTTGGGGGGAAATGCCATCATTTTACCCTCTGCTAGGGACCAAATCCGGCCTTCTGGGCATGCCATTCTAGCCCTCTGGGCTTCTCCAGATGGCCATGTCCCCTTCCTCATGACACTGTAGTTTTGTAGTTTCTCAGCTTTTGTACAGGTACTTTCCCATTCTAAGAAATAGGAATGCCTCTTCTAAAAATTAGCTGCTGGCAGTAACAGTTTTAACCTAAAATACACTAATGTTAAGTGTTTTTTGGCCCTCCCCACCATTGGAATGCCCCCACCTGCTGGCTCTCAATTATCTGAATATTCCTAGCTAAACATTTTCCTCTTTCTTTTAGAGCTCTCTATTCTGAAACTTTGAGAATACTTGCCTTCTTAAAGGAAATACTATTATTATTTTAAATCTCTCTATTCAGCTTTCTTTTTGAGTCTTATGAAAGGCCTTTATTATTTAGTTTTCTTTCATTGTTTTTCAGTTTTTGCATTGTTTTTTTTTTAAATATATTGGAACCTTTGCCTGGGAATCCTTTTAAATTTAGACTTTCTGGAATGCATTGCTGAAGCCATCTGAGATTTCTAAATGCTTCACTGGAGTAGTAGATGTGCATTTATCCTGTAGCCAATGTTGGCTGGACCAGTTGTGTTTGGTTGACCAAGGCCTTTTTCGCACCTTACCTTTTTGCAGTGCTGGGGTGCGAGGATCATGTGAGCAGCTTCTTGCAAAAGGCTCTCACGTCCCTGCTGCTTCGCCTCTGCAGCCGCTGCCTGCTAGTAAGCAGGCAGCGTGAGGGCTCCTCCTCTTCCTTCCACAGTGCAGCCTGGGATTTTCCCAGGCTGCGCTGGGGCAGGAAGCGCGAGCACCTTGGCTCCGGAGGCTCTGCACACACGGTAAGTGCGTGTGGGGCCCTGGAGCGATGCACGATCGCGCACCATTTTCAGCTAGAAGCTAAAAATGAAATAGCGCACGATCGGTGCCTGCCGGCCCCGGTAGCATCGCGCAATTGCAAGAGGCAGCTCCTGTTTACAATTGGCCCTCTACATTTGCTAGAGTTAGAGGCAAAGGACTCTTGCAAAACTGGAAAAATCACAAATTAGAAAATGTGTGAAGGGGGCCAATGCATGGTGGACAGAACAGGCACTCAGGCTCCAAACCAGGTCAGGGAAAAGAGAGGGGAGGAATGGTGGTCCTATGCTTACTCTCTCTCACCCGTCCCCTTATTTGGGTGTGTGGGGCATAAGCAGAGGGGTCTGTGGTGCTGAGAAATCAGACTGTGAGCTATCCTTTGTTGGCCAGGCTGTGGAGGAGGAGGAGGACCGGAGGTGGGTTTTTAAAGGGCTGTGTGCCCTGACTGGAGCCACCAAGAGGAAAGGTTCCTCAGAAAAAAGCCCCTGAGGTAGGGGGGGAAGATGAATGTGCAAATAATCAAATCCTCAGAAGTCAAACCGGCAAATAGGGAGGGCTGACTCTATTTTGCCTGTTGCAGGCACGCTATCTAAAACAGAATCCCATTTCTCCCCAGCTCAAGCTTTATTGCATTGTTTACAGCAGGCGTATTGCTATAATCCAAAAACAAAAGTCTGTGTTTTTCCAGTCTTTCTGCGTGATCCTCCTCAAGTCAGTGCTTCTAAAAGACCCTTACAGCTAGACAAAGAACAAAGAGGAAAGTGGGCTGGCCAGGGGTAAAAAGACTTTGTAAAAAGGATCAGCTTTGTCAGAAGCTTTGTTAACAGTAGTCTGCCTATGTTTCATTTATGATTTCATCGTTGTCTTTTATGTTAGTTAAATTATAACTGATTCAGTTGATATGCTTTATGATAGTCACGGAAGTGCCTAATCTTTTAATCCAGTGGTACTTAACCTTTTTTGGACTATTAATCTTTTTGAGAATCTGATGAATGCTAAGAAAATGCACCTAGGAAAAAGTTCAGAATAAAAGAAGGCAATGGATGGGGTGGGGGTGAATCAGTTTTTTTGCACCTAGATCACACTCTCCATGGACTCCATCTTAAGAATCCCTACTTTAGTTGCTACAGTATACTTTAATCCTTATTACTACTGTTATTTTTAATGCACTATAGTTTTGTGTTTTCACCATTTCTATAAAATCTATGACTTAAATTCTTTTTTCAGTTAATTGATCCTAACTTAACTTTATTTTTGGTGTGGTTCTGGGTTAATTGTCATTCTCTATAAACTCAGTTGAACAGAATAAACTATTGGATAAAAAGAACCTATCTTTCAATAGCCATGGTGACTAGTAGCCACTGATAGCTTTATCCTCTAGGTCTCTTCTGTCCAGGAAGCAGTACAATATCTGTATATAAGTCTGTAGTACAATATCTGGATACAATATCAGTAGTACAATATCTGTATATAAATCTATAATATCTGTATATAAACAGCCCCACTTCCCTTTTTGTGATCACTAAGCCCCCTTGATCCTCCCAAAGCCATCAGACCCCCTCCTCCATTATTCTTTTCAGACAAAAATACCTTAAAATGGCCCCTACTTCCACAAAATGCAGTGGTTTGCCTTTTAACCCCCCCCACCCCACCCCCACCCCCAAAACTGTAGAGACCATCCAAAATTCAGCTAAAAATTCAGGAAATGCAAATCAAAAGTAGATTATTTGGATTGCATTTTTCCTGATTTGGGGGTGCAAAGGCAGTGATATATTGCTTCAAAAATTGCCCTCCTGCCTCCACTGCAGTTTCCCACCCCTTGTGTAAACCATGAATTGTAATGATTCTACTCATGTAAACTGCTGCATATAGACACAGTGTGGACACATGCCGCTGAAACTCATTGATTTTAACATAACTATGCTGGACTGTAGGCTTTATTTTGTAAGCAAACTGCTAGTGCATCAGATGCATTGAAGATCAACTGTGGATGGACTTCTTTAGTGAGATGACTGGTCATTTGATCATTTTAACACAATACAGACCAAAGGCAAGAAGCAGAGACTTCCTGGAACAAAACTGCATGGAAATATAATATGTTGCATTCTCTGCCTGTGTCTCCATTGTGATCAGACTTCAAAATAAGCAGGTACCTTACTAGAAAAAGCACTTGATAACAGCATCACAGCATTAATGGTGCTGCAAGGGTTTCTTTTGCACTACGTAAGTGTAGCAGTTTATTCTCACTTTAACTGCCATGGCTGCGTCTCACAGAAACCTGTGATTTGTGGAAGCATTAGAGTTTTCCAGAAAATAGTTCTAAATCTCTCCCCTAAACTGCAAATCCCAGGTTGCATAGGATGAAGCCAAGGCAACTGACTGGACAACAGAAAGGCCATGGTGGGATCAAAGGGTTGTAACTGTGTAATATGAAAGAGACCTACTATTTGCATGTGTGCTCCAATTAATATCTAGAAAAATATAACATCATGATCCCAACAAAAAGTATGTGTCAGGGGACTGGATTATTTGCACACAAGCAGGAAGTATGAGCTGTTAAAATAAAGCTAGGGATCATGAGAGCGCTGCTATCTCTATTTGCTTTTAATGTTGTCTCCCAAAATGCAGGAGAAAAGTATGAGCATTCACAAGAGCAAGGCAGGGCTGAGAAACCTGACATTAAGAAGGCCATGGTGGGATAAATTTGTGGGGTACCTTGTCTTGGCCTAGAAGAAAAGGAGCTTGGAAATGTTACTTTTGAACAAGAACTCCCAGAATCCTCAACAATCAAGACCAGTCTATGTTGTCTGGGGATGCTGGGCATTGTAGTCCAAACATGTTTTAAAGTTCTCAAGGAAAGGGGTCAATCTCATTCTGAAAGCACAGTGATGCTGGGAGGAAACACATATGCAAACTGAAGCAGAGAGCTTGTGTTATTAACATTGTTCTTTCTCTGCTTTGCCTTATCAGTACAGTATTCCCTTTTGCTTCCTCAATTACACAGTTTTCCCTTATCTGTGGCAACATATCACCCAGATTTGTGTCAGCTCTACTTTCTTGCTATCTGACTTTAAAAACAACTAACAATGGTTGTTGTAGATTTCCTTACATCACCTTTGAATGTTATGAATGTTAGAAACTGTCCACGCAAATACACTGTCAAGAGATTATATGCAGCGGCTACAGACTGAAGGAAAAATGTACAGCTCAGCTAATGGCCAGCTTGAGCCTTCAAGCAAATCTGTCTATCCCTTCTATAAAATTCCCAGCCATTTAAATCCTCTTTGAACAAACAGTGCAGTATGATCACATTTAAGAGTTGTTGTTGCCTTGGTTGTCTGGAGCTTGGAAAATTATTTTCAAAAAGTGATTTGCTAATGGTTATAGTTCCAAGGCCCTAAAACTGGTTAGCTGCCACTGTATTCTCATTTTAAAGAAACATTTTAAAAAGTAACGTTCATGTTTATCTAAAGTTACTTCTAGTCACCTTTTAAAAAATACTGCAGACTGCTGGATTCCTTTGGTGTAAAACACATTCTCCTTCTGCACTTTGTCTTCACAACAACACACATAGTACAACCTGGGCCAGCAGCCAGCACTTGAACTATGTGGTATTCTTCCTTTGCTATTTAATGAAACTCCATCTCTGTAACTATAAAAATAACTACGAAGTTACAGATGGACTGCAAAAGGAGTGATGCTATCTCTCATTAACTTACTGTTCTAATGTAATATAGTTAAAATTCCATTATTAAAAATAAATTTTAAACAACTAGTTTTAACTAGTTATTTGGGTTAGACATTTAGAATCTTGTTAAGTGTCACAAATCCCACTATATACCCTTTCATGCTATCTAATAGTAGCACTATGATTCCACTTCAATTGTCATGGCTACATCTCATGGAATCTCGAGGTCTGTAGTTTGGTGAGGAACTAGAGAATTCTCAATAGCTTTCCTTAAACTGCAAATACTCAGTTCCACAGGATGTAGTAATGGCAGTTAAAGCAGAATAATCATGCTATAATTGTGTAGTGTGAAAAGGCACTATGGTTAGCATTCCTGGAGTCAGTGGTATAATGGATAAAGTATCATCTTGTGAACAAACTGACATCTAGATTTTGCAATGTCTGAATGTAGCCTCAAACTTCGCAAACAGAAAATAATATTGTTTCATCAGAACATGTCTATCGCAAACTGAACTTATGAGGTTTTGTTTAGCAAGACCTTCACTGTTATGCTAGGCAGAGACTGCACTATGCTCTATTTTGGAAGAAACCCATCCAATCACTCTCTAATGCTGATTTTCCATCTTTCACGCTATTTTTTCTCTCTGTGGTGTTCTCACATATCATTTATCCCATCTGCTGCTGCTGCTGCAAAGCAAGCTAGAATTGTTCTCTTCAGGCTGTAGTTGCAGAGTATATGTGGATCGTGCAGTCAATAGGTGGGGCAAGGCTTACTTGTTTCTGGGTGGAGTCAGAAGTTTGCTGCTGATGTTTTGACTTGATTTAAAAGAGATACTGGTAATAAATTTCTTGTCTAGCTTTCTGACCTCTTTGTCCTCTAAACTTTCCATAACATGGTAAAAGACGCATATTTATTTGCAGGTCACAACAGTTTAAAACAATGATACAGTACAATATAGAACTATATGATTAAAAACATATGGATTCCTTCATTCTCAGGGGATTAGACTCAATAGCTCTTGGATACCTCCAATCCTGTGATACTGTGAGTCTACATATTTAATTAAAATTAAATAAAAATTCAAATGGTTAAATCTAAGGCCATTTGCGCCCTATACTGTTATACTGCTATTATTCCACTTTCAACATCCTGTGGAATTCTGGGTTTAATTTGTGGTTTACTGGGGCCAAAGAGCTCTCTGGCTGAGGATTCTAAATGGCCTCCCTGAACTGCAAACCGCAGGATTCCATAGGATGTTGAAAGTGGAATAATAGCACTATAACAGTGCATGGCAGAAATGGCCTATGTCAGCCATCTATGGACCAGCTTTTTTAAATAGGGAGAGGCTTATCACCAGACAGTTGGCCCTCAGGTGATGGACTGATCTCACACCTGTAATCATAATGATTATGTAAAGTAGATGCTACCTGCATCAATGGCAGGTATATCTGCACAGGCAAAAATCACAAATCTTCAGGGTATTCAAGGAGGAGTTGTTACTTCCCATATCAAATGTCATCTCAAAGTGTACAGTAAATAAGAAATTACATCTCAAAACAGCATTAAAAGATTTTTAAACACCAGCATTGTAATAAAGAGTATGAATATTTAATTATAATAACAATCACCCAAAGGCTTAAAACAAAATGGTTAAAATGGTCAGCAGAATTGGTTCAGAAAGGCCCAGGCTGAAGAGATAAGTCTTTTTGTTTGTTTGTTTGTTTTTTTCTTTTTCTTTTTTGGCTTTCTTTCTCCTTTTTTGGTATATTCTCCTTTTATTTTGTTGCAAACATTTATAAAGGAATGTTATTTACAAAGATTTGCAAAGATCTTGTACAAATTACAGACCTAATATTCTCCTTACGTTACAGAAGTTCTTTTATACTTACATAATATAGCCCAAATGAAGGAAAATAAAGGAGGTCAAAGTCAAATATAAATATATATCATGCTATCTAAATTATTCTTTAAAAGCTATAACAAAAGTTTCCCCCCCATTTCTGACCAAAATATGTAATCAGATCTTCCCACTGATTCTTAAAATTGTTTAGTGATTTATCCTTCACCAAGCTTGTCAATTTATCCATTTCTAATACTTCATAAATATCTATAATCCATGCGTCTATGGTGGGAGGTTTTTCCTTTTTCCATGTTTTCGCAGAAAGAATTCTAGCTTTAGTTATCAGATTAAGTATTAATTTCTTGTACCGTTTCTCAACATAATTCTCAATTACATTAAACATATTTAACAAATACAATTCAGGTTTCATTGGAAAGTTCTTCCTTATGATTTTTGTAAGAGTAGTTGCCAAAAGCATGTCAAAATTGGCACCTCTGACAAACCATGGAACATAAGTAATGATTCATCTTGTACGAACAGATGTGTTAGCAGTACAAAAGTACATAGTGTTAGAAACTGTGAAGGTGGGTCCAGCAATTATCACACAAATGAAAATGAATATATGAATGCCATATAGCTATGGCAGAGGGCAGGGCAAGATGAGGGCCTTGCCTTCCATAAGAATTCTGCCCCTAATGAAATTTTCCTTCAGTCCCCAATTTCTGACACTGCAGTAACTTAAAATTTCACTTGACCAGTTAGAAAATACAGTTTAGGCATTCAAAGAAAAGGGGCAGGAAGCATAAATATGGGAATGTGGACATAACAAATATGAGAGTTCTAGGAATTTGTAGACTTCAGGAAAATTTCACCGGGAGAGGGCAGAATTCTTATTTGAAGAGCAGTGTCCTCATTTTGCCTCCCCAACTTACTTACTTACCTATCTAACTATCTATTGAATTAATTTTCTGCTTTTCGCCTGAGAAGTTCCAAGGTCCCTTCCATCTGAGTATGCCCTGTGTAAAGTATGGAGGGCTAACCTTTAAGAGCAAACATTATTTTGTGGGGAATAATAATGTCTCAGCGGGATCTGTGCTATGTTGAAATGTAGAATGCTTCTGTTCAGGATTACAGATACTTTAAATTACATATCCATTGAGGTTTTCTGCCCCTTTCCCTACCCTAATAGCCATTATTCTGTGAACATAGTCTCTATTGTGATGTTTTAAGAGTTTCCTTTTTAAAAATTTTCTCACCCATAACATATCGGTTGCACTTCTGCACACTTAGGGTTTCCCACAAGACTGCTAACACTTGCCCCTTATGCATGAGTGATGTTCTTTTGGCTGCATAAACAATGGTACTCACAATCTGAACATGGAAATATAAGGACAGATATTTCTGTGGTGAAAGAAAAATTCTGAGTTCTGATAATGCACTTTGCACTAAGAAGAGCCGGATTTTATCATCTGTGTGTGTCAGTTTATTGTGTGGCTGCTTACTTTGCCCAATTTTCGTTTGTTTTTGCTAGTCACATGGCAGGACAGGAAACTATGCTTACTTCTGAAGTTCTAGTATTTGCTCCCTAAGCTCAGCCTCTTGTTTTAGGTTCTGAGATTTCGTCAGCCCTTCACCACTTAATCCTCAATCATGTTGGCTTGATACTTGCTTAAAAAGAAAAAGCTGAGCCACTCAGAATGATCATAGACTGAAAAGTGACTTGCCTTACGTACAGCACTTTGTCACATATACTTTGCTGTAACCCCACAGTGATTTCTGTTCACTCGTTCAGCAATAGCTAATGATTATGTAGGCAATTATCTTTTGGAATGGAACCAATTACCCCTGGATCCCAACTTCTGCTTTAGATTTAATCCATACTGATCCTGACACGTTTCTTGTTTCCTCTGCCTCTCTCTCCAACTTCTATGCTATTGAGTTTAGGTCTGTTTCTCTTATTTTTAACCTGCCTGGATTTGAGCTTACCTCCTGGGATTTTTCTGTTGCCCCAAGGAATTCATGCAATGGACCCTCGAACATACATAATTGCAGACAGTTTCAGGAAGACACACAGAATACATGAAAGAGAGTTGGTGGTGTTAGCTGAGCCTCAAAGTGTCACATCTCCCTTTCCTATTTCCAAAACAGAAACCCTTCAGGACTTACCAGAAGAATATAGCCACCACATCGTGGAGTTTTCATTCTCTTTGCGATCCTCCAAAGTGAGACCAGAACAGACGTGCTCTTCCCTGACAGTGAAGAAGGAGGAGAGTGGAGAGCAGGTGTTCGCCAATAGCCTGTGGAGAACACTCCTCTATAAACACTGCGTGTTTTATTGCTTCTTTGTAAGCAGGCTCTCTGATTGCTGTACAGCTGCTGTCACCTGAGATATCAACACAAAGGAAACCCTTCCACTCAGAATGTTGCCCATTTCTTTCTCTCAGAAATCCTCTATATAACTCCATAATGCACTGCCTATAGAATTTTGTGTGACACTATTATTACTATTAATGTACAAAATAGTTCAAACTTCAAATAGTTCAAATAGTTCAAATAGCCAGGAGATGTAGGGAGAAGATCAGAAAACCTAAAGTGCAGAATGAACTCAGGCTTGCCAGAGACATCAAAAACAATAAAAAGGGCTTTTTAAGATATGTGCGCAGCAAAAGGAAAAACAAGGAAATGATAGGGTCACTGCGTGGAGAAGATGACCAATTAATAACGGGGGAAATGAGAAGGCAGAACTACTAAATACCTTCTTTGCCTCAATTTTCTCCCAAAAGGATAGAAGTACTCAGTCTGGGGTGTGGGGAGCAGGTGAGGAAGAGAGGGAAGTGCAGCACAGAATAAGTAAAGAAGTAGTACAGGAATATTTGGCTAAACTAGATGAATTCAAGTCTCCAGGGCCAGATGAATTAAAATCCAACGATATTAAAAGAAGTGGCAGAGGTCATTTCTGAACCACTTGCAATAATCTTTCAGAACTCTTGGAGAACAAGAGAAGTCCCAGCAGACTGAAGGAGGGCAAATGTCGTCCCCATCTTCAAGAAGGGGAAAAAAGAGGACCCAAATAATTATCGCCCGGTCAGCCTGACATTAATACCAGGAAAGATCCTAGAGCAGATCATTAAACAGTCAGTTTGTAATTACTTAGAAAGCAATGCCATAATCACTAAAAGCCAGCATGGATTTCTCAAAAATAAGTCATGCCAGACTAATCTTATCTCTTTTTATGATAGAGTTACAAGCTTGATAGATGAAGGGAATGCTGTAGACATAGCATATCTTGATCTCAGTAAGGCCTTTGACAAAGTTCCCCATGACATTCTTGCAAAGAAACTAGTAAAATGCAGGCTGGATAGGGCTACTGTTTAGGTGGATTTGTAATTGGTTGACCGACTGAACCCAAAGGGTGATCATGAATGGCTGCTTTTCATCCTGGAGAGAAGTGACTAGTGGGGTGCCACAGAGTTCTGTCCTGGGCCCAGTCCTATTCAACATATTCATTAATGACTTGGATGAAGGAGTAGAGGGCATGCTGATCAAATTGCAGATGATACCAAATTGGGAAGGGTTACTAATACACCAGAGGACAGGATCAAAATTCAAAATGATCTTGACAGATTGGAGAGCTGGGCCAAAGCTAACAAAATGAATTTCAACAGAGAGAAATGTAAGGTTCTGCACTTAGGCAGAAAAAATGGAATGCACAAATATTGGATGGGGGATGCATGGCTGGACAGCAGTACGTGTGAAAGGGATCTAGGAGTCTTGGTAGATCACAAGCTGAACATGAGTTAGCAGTGTGATGCGGCAGCCAAGAAAGCCAACACGATTCTTGGTTGCATCAATAGGAGTATGGTGTCTAGATCGAGGGAGGTAATGGTACCACTCTATTCTGGATTGGTTAGGCCTCATTTGGAATACTGTGTCCAGTTCTGGGCACCTCAGTTCAAAAAGGATATCGACAAGCTGGAACGTGTCCAGAGGAGGGCGACCAAAATGGTGAAGGGCCTGGAAGCCATGCCCTATGAAGAATGGCTTAGGGAACTGGATATGTTTAGTCTGCAGAAGAGAAGGTTAAGAGGAGACATGATAGCCATGTTTAAATTTTTGAAGGGATGTCATGTTGAGGAGGGAGCGGGCTTGTTCTCTGCCACTCCAGAGACTAGGACAAGGAGCAATGGATTCAAGCTGCAGCAAAGGAGATTCCACTTGAACCTCAGGAAGAACTTCCTGATGGTCAGAGCTGTCCTGCAGTTGAACATGCTGCTTTGGAGTGTGGTGGAGTCTCCTTTGGAGGTTTTTAAACAGAGGCTGGATGGCCATCTGTTGGGAGTGCTTTGATGGGTGTTCCTGCATATCAGGGGTTGGACTCAATGGCCCCTGGGGTCTCTTCCAACTCTATGATTCTATGATTCTATAATATGTAGTAACAAATAGTAATAATGTTTAGGTAAAATTAGCAATATTCAATCTCATAAATAGTAAGAATGATATTACATAGGGGAAACTCTATAAGGGTTTTTGTTAACTGTTGCCCCTCCTCCTCTTTTTAGTTCTGGGGAGGTGAAAATTATGTTATTCATTTTTATTTGTGTGATAATTGGTAAGGCTGTCACCTTATTAAGGGAAGAAATGCTTTTCTTTATATATTAATGTATTCAGTTTATTGTATTGTAACATGTATTGTATTTGTTGTTTACTTTTGTTTTCCTGTTTTTGTTGTGTTTGTTTAAAAGTTTTGTAAAGATTATCCATTCTTTTCTTTTTCTTTTCTTGTTTATCTACTGTATATTTCTATATTGTTAATAATAAAAAGAATTTTAAAAAAAGAATTTTGTATCTTTAACCATGTTTTAATAACCTGAAGAGATGTTATGGAAATGAACTTGTTTGCTGCTACTCCCCAAACTAGAAAATAAACAAATGGATTCAAATTACAAGAAAAGAGATTCCATTTAAACATTATGGAGAACTTCCTGAGGGCAATTGCTGTTTGTCTGTGGAATAAAATGCCTCGGAGTCTGTTCCTTTGGAGGCTGAGAGAAATAAAATATATTTTAGCTTCTGCACTGGGTATACAGTATTAATAACATGTATTAGAAGCATATATCTTAGCTTATATGTATAACACATATTTTAGATATATTTATACATATATTTCAGTATATTTTATATTTGAGCTTCTGTAATACACTAAGTCTAAGAAAACAGCTTTCTAAAATTGGCAGCTGAACAAAAGAGGGCCTCAAAGACGTTGGATCTTTAGGGTGGCTGGTGTGTTTCAGATCTTGTAGATAACAACAAACCAGACAGAACAAGGCTGTCCGTAAGGAGTAAACTCATTGATACGGACATACCAGAACAGAAAGGGGTGCTTTGAAATTGCTAATGAGACGCCTTGAATGTAACATGAGAATTAAGGATACATGAGGGAAATGCATGATCAGTGCGTGATCACTCATACTGTAAATATGGGGAAGGGGAAATGTAACTTCTTAGGCGATCCTGATAGGCTGTAACCTTTGGGGTCCTATCCAATGGGATCCCAGGGGAGGGAAAACCTGCGACGGGGACAGGGGATAAAACATGAGGTAAACAATACTGGGGTGTCCTTCTCTCTGGGGAGCACCCACTTCTGCAGAAATGTACTTTTAATAAACATTAATGCTTCAGCCAATCCTGTGCTAAATTGTTTTATGAGTCTTTTCAGCTATTTCTCACAGAGGCCTATAAGAGGAGGCTGGATAGCCATCTCTCAGGAGCACTTTAACAATATTCCTGCGCAGCAGCAATTGGGCTAGATGGCCCTTGTGGTTTCTTCCAACTCTATGATTCTATGAGGAAGCAAAAAGCACTCCATCCCTTCAGTTATCTAAGGGTCTAAGGTAAAGCTCAGGAAAGTTACTTTTGGCACTACACACCTTGGAATCTCCCAACCAGCATGACAGGTAGAGATCAGAAAAATCACTTTAGGGGCTACTTCATCCAGGAATTCGAAGCTAGCATAAGTGTTGGCAATGTCGGTAGAGGATGCTAGGAGTTGCAGTCAAAAAGTAATTTTTCTTAATCTACGTTACAGAAGCTCCTTACTAGCTACAGGTAGTTTTTAGTGAGGAGGGTTGAGGGATACAGAGAGTCTTGTAAAAATAGATTAATGTCCCATGGATTATCCTGAACCAAAGTTAAAAATGCAAACTAGTTACTTGCTGGTCATATTTGTATCTCACCCTTTTTTATAGGCATATATGAGAGTTTTTAAGGACATATATTGCACTTTTAAATTCTCATGACAACCATAGGAGAAAAATTTGCTAAGAGAGTACATGGCTGATGTACCTGTTAAGCTACATATATGAGTGGGCATTTGATGAGAATCCAGGTCTTGCTCATTCCAGTTCAAATCAATAGATCACCATAAATCACTAGATCACTCTGGCTCATCCTTGAATGAGCTGCCACAACATAGACTGGCACATTCTAATGTGCGTTCAGCATTCTTAACAAACTAAAATTGTTGCTCAGCTCTAAAGAGAAATCTAGGGGTTAACATGATAGATGCAAGCCTATATACCTGAGACCTGATACTTTAAAAACAAGACTTTCTAATAGGAGAATTTAGAGCATAGATACACAGGGATGGACACTTAAAGTTTCCTGACTTGTCATTTCTACACTACAAATTACCCATCACCTATACGTTCACATTTCTCCAAGGCAATTCAAATATTTTTGTTTGCATGCATAATCTCCTGCTTTTAGTTTCTAGCATCTTTAGGCAGAGGTGGAGGAAACCCTAAACAGCCACTACTAGTCAGCATATGTGACAGTGACCTAAACAGACCAACAGTCTGAAGTTTTTATGTTCTAAGTACCCTGTCCTTCCCTTGCACTTATGCTGAAGATGAACATGTTCATTCTGTTTTCTGCTGCTGCTCTGCATGTGTTTTAAAACTCAAGGACAGGATTCATTTGTGAATTTCCTCCCATACATACCTGCCTAGACCCTAAAATAACCTTCAGAGTTGTTTATCTGGAGGTTTCTGTCTAATGAGCTGAGACAATTGCTTAATAAGGAGAGGACCTCTTTAGTCGTAGCTCCTCAGCTGTGGAATGCTCTCCCTGGAGAAAGCACATATGTGATAGTCAGTGCCAGTGCAAAATGTGGCTGTGTTTTATGGACAGCCATACTAGTTGAAAAAGCATCGGCAACTGGCAACTGATGCAGCTGCTATCCTCTAATTCCCTGAAGGTAAGCTGCATTGGTCTAAATGGTTCTTGTTAATTGATATAAAGTCAGCTTCAACTTGTGGTGACCCTATGAATGAGAAACTGCCAAGACACCCTGTTATTAACAGCCCTGTTAAGATCTCACTATCTTATTATTGTATGTATAATATTGCATTGTAAGGCTGTGATAATATGCATACCTACTTGAGTATAAGCCCATTTAATATTAAGTTACTTTGTTCCTGTTGTTGTCATGTGCCTTCATCTCAGTTTCAACTTATGGTGACTCTATCCTGGAGTTTTATTGGCAAGCTTTATTCAGAGATAGTTTGTTATTGCCTTCCTTTGAGCTGAGAGTGTGTGGCCAGTTCTGCACTAGGCTGTTATAGTGCTATTATTCTACTTTCAACATCCTATGGAATCCTGGGTTTGCAGTTTAGGGAGGGGCCTCAAAGGATTCAATAGGATATTGGAAGTGGAATAATAGCACTATAACAGTCTGGAGCAGAAATGGCCTGTGTCTTGGCCAAGGTCACCCAGAAGGTTTTGATGGCTGAGGGGAGATTTGAACACTGGTTTCCTGGAGTCCTGGTCCAAAATTGAAACCACTACATCATGCAGGCTCTCCTAGTGGTACTCACTTCTAAGTAAACATGCATAGGATTGTGCTGCAAATTAAATTTCTATTCAAAGTAAATACTCTAAAGAACTTTCTTTCCTGAGCTATCATCATTGAGTTCTTCCTCTGCTACACCTATGATCAAGATGTGATGATCATGGGACACATTTTTTTTCCATAAACAAAAAAGCACTCAATTGCCTTCAGGCATAATTGTACTAAATTTAGTGGAGAGCATAACAAAAGGAGAGCAAAAACAAAATTCCCTATAAACATAGATCCTATGACAAGACAATTGTACACAAAGCTATGATTCTACCCAGGCTGCCCTTGAAACCATTGTTGAACATTTCCCAGGTGAGTGAGGTCCGCTACTGCTCCAAAGCCGAGAAGCACAAACATCAGGGTTCAAGGATGTATTTCCTGCCCCGGTACCTTTAAACCAGAAATCTACTAGCCAGAGTTATGTGAATCAAGGGCAACTGAAAAATAAAACCTAGTATTTAGAACCCCCTTTCAATAAACATATGGTAAAACTTTCTAAGGTATGGTAGGAATTTAAAAGGACATAAGTTACATAAAAAGAGAAGGAAATAACAAGAAGGAAAAAGAAAATAACGTGCAAAATATGTAATATGTACTTGTTATTTTTATGTATATTATCCTTTCTTGAGATCTGTAAACAATATAAACATAACACACTCTAATTTTATTTTGGCTTTTTTTCTTTTATAATTAATAAACAAGTAAGTAAATAAATAAATCCCGTTATTTCTAAGAGAAGACTTTACTGAGAACCTTGTGCCAAATTCAGAGCCACATTTATATTCTTCATTTTTCTCTTTCTCCCCTTCAGTCCTCTAGGACTCACTTAGGACAACATATACAAAATGCAATACAATCAACTCGCTAGGGTTAGGGGTGCAGGACTCCTGCAAAAGTGGAAAAATTGCAAATATCAAAATATGCATGTGTGTTTGTGGGAAGGCATGGTGGGGAGAACAGACATGTAGGCCCCAAAGCAGGGCCATTTCTGCACGACACTCTTGTAGCGCGATGATTCCACTTTCAACCTCCTATGGAATCCTGGGGTTTGCAGTTTTGGGAGGGGCCAGCTGGCCCCTCCCGGACCTGCAAACCCCAGGATTCCATAGGAGGTTGAAAGTGGAATCATCGCGCTATAAGAGTGTTGTGCGGAAATGTTCCAGGTCAGGGAAAGGAGAGGGAAAGGGGTGGGCCAGCATGGTGGCCCTATACTTCCTCTCTCTCACCCATCTCCTTCCTTGAATGTGTGACAAGCATTGGGAAAGAGTTTGTGGTGCTGAGAAACTGGGCTGTGACACATCCTTAGTTGGCCAGTCAGTGACTGGTGGAGGAGGAGAATGACCAGAGGTGGGTTTTTAAAGGGCTGCACGGCCTGATTGGAGCTGCTGACATGGAAGGTTTCCCTGAAAAAGATGCACCTCTGGTGGCGGGGGGGGGGGGGCAAGGGTTGGAAAAATTCACAAATAATCAAATCTATGAAAGTCAAACCTGCAAATGGGGAGGGCTGACTGTAGTTAACATGATACAACACTACCTCTAATCCTGTACCTGGTACAGGAATCGCTTTTGGTTCTTAAAGCGACCTTATAGTTTTTTCATGTAAAAAAGATCTCAGCAGGTTCTTCTCCTACTTTCTGCAATCAGAGGAAGTATACTGTGTTGGTTTGAATGTTGGAATGGGCCTTTGGATGTTCAAGTCCTTATTCAGCTGTGACACTTACTGGTTGGCCTTCAGCTAGTCACTCTCTTTCAGCCTGATGTATCTTCCTAGGATTAAGCAGAGTTTCAAAAGAATGGACTTCTCAGGCAACAAAAAATTGCCTAAGAAATATCAGAAGACCACCTAGGATAACCAGACTCCTGGAGTCTTAAGCTTCCAACTGTCTTAATGAGCTCCCCCTCCCCCTCTGCAGAGGCTGTGAACTGTGGTGAATCTTAACCCAACCATGTAGTGGTCTATCCATGACAATAGGTCTATGGAGAGTCCCTCTATAATAAGATCACCATCAGCTTCTGCCACCTGAATGGGTGAAACATCAGTTGGGACATACCTATGGTTGCCAGTTTGGCTAATTCAAGAAAGTAGATTGTAGAGCAGCAGAGAGGCTGGTACACCAACAAATGCCCTTTTTTTTATCCTGAGTACCACCTTCAGATATACACACTCAAACCTGGCAGACTGTAGGTCAGGGCATCTGGTAAGCTGGATGGAGTCATGATAGACCACTGCAATTTCATCTTCGCACCTGCCAAGTCTTGTCTGCTACTGCGTGAAGAAGCTCAATGGATTCTACGTAGGAATATGGTTCTTCCTTTCATTCCTACAAATGATAGCCACTGTTCCTTCTCTTCCTATATAGGCTTTCCTTCCAAAGATCAGATGTTGTACCCACTTTCTCCTTTTACTGTCCAACCAAAAGGGCCAGCTGCACAACTTCATATCATTGCATGGAGGCAGACAGAACACCATATGCACTCAGGTATCATGACTTATTTACAACATACTCACATTGCTTTGAACAGAGTTACTTGGGAGAGTTCTTCCAAAGCACACCTGGGAAAGTTTTATAAAGAGCAAAAGTCAGTGTTTAAAGTTGAATACAGCCAGTTTGTTCAAGGCTGAGTTGTCAAGGAAACTCCTACAAATCCTAGGAAACCATAAGTAATGATATGATCTCACTCCTTTGAAAAGATACCTCTGAATAGTTACAAAAGTTCATATGGACTATGAACTTACACCTAGTTCAGTCCAGTCCAGTATCAAGCATCAAGCTGATCTATTATTTGGGGATCAACAGTCAGGTTTCTGCAACTGTTGCTATTTGTAACAATGATGTTGCAATAGGTATATTGTCTGTAAACCTACTTCTACGATAAGGCCAAAGGCTGGTGCTACATTTCTTCCTCTTAACCCACCCCCTGTGGCTGCAATAAATCATCACTTGTCTCTAGGTGACGACATGGATGCTCATTGAATAAGTCAGGCAGCAAATTGTTAATGCTTTTTGATCTGGTAGAATTAATAGAGATGATCAAGATCAGGAGTATGTACAACTTAACACACAAGTAATCAAACAAGTTGGACACTGCCAACCTCGCACTTCCTTTCACTGTTAAAATGGCCTGGTTTCCAACCAGAGATGATGCCTATATCTTTGAGTATGCTGATATACTCATAAAAACTACAGCACTTGTTCTCAGAGCTTGAAAATGCTACTTTTTTTTGACTATAACTCCCCAAATGCCTGTCTGGCATGATCAAAGGCACATACATTGGGGGAATGAGACAGCTGTAAACAAAAATGAACGAACAAACAGAAAGGTGCAACTTGTCCAAATAACAGTCCAGATAGGGCCCAATCTTCCCTTACTTGGAAAGAAGTGACATAACTACAAGGATATATTCCTTCCATTAACTCTCTGGCTGATGGCAAGGGTAAAAAAGACTTTCTCAGTGCTTTTGGAGTCCCAGGGCAAGTGACAGATGGATCAGAATTTTTTCTGACAGAGTTTTCTCCAGCTGTTTCTTCTCCGCCTGAAGGTTATGCAATTATCCTTCTTAGAAGGTCATCCTCACCCCAGGCTGATGTCATGTCCTCCAACATTTCACAGGTGAAACTGGGACACGCATGGTCAAGCCACATCAGAGTGTGGTCAAGTTGGCAAATGTGATTAATGAGAAAGAGCAGACAAGCTAGCAGAAAGTGGAGCCACTTTTTTTAGCCTGAGCCTATGGGGATGAGCAATATTCCATCTCCTCTTCTCCCTTCCCTCCCACTGAGTTAACTGAGTGTAAACTACTTTGGTATTTTGAACTCAGTTTGTAGCAATTGAAGTAAGCTGAGGACAAAGTGGGAGGAGGAGAGAGAAACCGGGACATTCTAAAAGCAGCTGGAAAAGTGGGTTGACAAAGGATAATTAAGACTGACCCTGCCAAACTGGAACAGTTGGAGGATATGAGATATTCAAGAGTAATGCTTTTAGCTACAATTCTGTCTAAAGATTTAAAAATATACTGTACTGCAAAAAGCCAGTATAAGCAAAGAGCTTTGAAACAGAACATTTGAATAGTGATTTGTCATTTGCAAGAGAAAGAACTCTGTTAATAATGGGCTGGACCCAAAGCGTTAGTTACACTTAAGTTCCATTGAAATATATTTCATTTACTTATCAGTTGCATTTTTATTTCACTCTTCTTCCAAGTTCATGACAGTGTACATCATTCTCCTTCCCATTTTTAGCCTCACAACCACCTCCCTGAAGTGGGTTAGGCGGACAGGTAGTGACAAGCCCAAGGTCACCCAGTGAAATTCATGATCAAGTGGAGATTTGAATGCTAGTTCAACACTTTAACCACCACACAATTACTGGTTGACTGACTGAAGTCCCATTGATTTAAAAGACATCACTGTCTGAGTTGGGATCCAGTCTATTGGATTATGCTTCACCGAAGATTTTTTTTTTTTTACACAGGAGCAAATAATGGCAGTGCTATCACTCAGAGAAAAGGTTAAGTTAGATGCAGAAAGGTGTAGTATAACCAGCTTTGGTTGATCACTGACAAAAGATAATGGAAGTGACTACTGATCCCTTGAGCCTTTGGAAAAAGATATTTTCACCATGTACATAGTAATCATTATGTGAAAAGAGGAAGATAAGGATTGTAAAGTATGTTGCAAATTATACATATTATTACTGTTGTCAATTGCTTCCTCATTTTATAACAGAGAAACAAGATGCGTCTGTTCGTTTCTGGTAAAAGGTTCCTAGAGTTTTCTGTCATTACCTACCTTCAAGGTTTCAGTCATGTGGATGGGCCAGAATGAGATCACAGGCAGGAGAGAGGGAAAGACTTGTGTTTTAGCCCCTGGAGAATAACTGCCAGTTGAAACAAACTAGTAGCAGGGAGCCTTTGATCCTTTGGATGCTTGGGACTACAACTCCCATCATCCTTTGTCACTGGCCATGCTGGGTTGGACTGGTAGAAGTTGTATCTCCGATGGTATGGAGAACCAAATGTTCTCCACTCCTGAAACAAACAATAGTGATGTGAACTAACGATATCAGGGATAAGCAACTGTGGCCTTCAAGATGTTTTTGGACAGCATCTTCCATAATACCCCACCATCAGCTGTGCTGGGTAGTGCTGATAAGAGCTGTAGACACAGTTGCTCACCCTTGAACTAGATGGGTCCCAAAGTCTCAGGGATCAGGCAGCTTTGTAGGCACTTCCATATCTGAGTGGGTTTAATTTTACATAAAATGGTCACTGGTCTGTGATTTTCCATTGCAAAATCTCCCAGATCCCTGCAATAACCCTCAGCAACTTAATACCTGTGCCAAAAGCAGCCAGAAGGTCTACATCACCTTGAGCCTCCATCAGGTTTTCTGCTGTTACCATCCATCAGGTTGGAAAACATAAAGACAGGCTACCGACTCAGCTGAAAGCATAACACAAACATACTATGACATCAGAGCAGATGAAGGAATGGCATCAAGACAGACAGGAGCAAACTGAGACTGCAACAGAGGGGAAGTTAGAGGAGGTCAAGACCACCAGTACTGGTCAGAGTGCTGATAAAAACCCTTAGCTAGTTCTGTATACTTAGATTGACACCTATATTGTAAAGTGCTTGTCTGTCTCTTAAGCTATACAAATCCACATGCTTCATCAAAGGGTTGGTGTGTTAACAAAGACTGTAGTAAGGCCCTCCTCATTTCTTTGACAGACCTTAAAGCAAATAAAGAGTTCAGTCATCCAATCTGTCAATTACTTTATAGAATCATAGTATCATAGAGTTGGAAGGGGTCCTGTGGGGCATCAGATCTAATCCCCTGCTTAATGCAGGATCTCCAAGTAAGCCATTCCCAGTAGGCAGCTGTTCAGACTCTTTTCAAAGATGTTCAGAGAAGCAGACCCCATCACCTCTCTAGGCAATAGGTTCCATTGCTGAACCACTCTTATTCTTAGGAAGCTTCTTCTAATGTTCAAACTAAATCTGCTCTCCTGTAACTTCTAACCATTAGATCTGGTCCTATCCTCTGGGGCAGCAAACAACAGGCCTGCCCCCTCCTCTCTGTGACAGCCCTTGAGATATTTAAGGAGTGCAGTCATGTCACTCCTCAGTCTTCTCTTCGCTAAGCTGAACATGCCCAGCTCTTTCAACCATTCTTCGTATGTTTTGTTTTCCATACATCTCATCATCCTCATCGCCTTTCTCTGAATGTGCTTCGACTTGTCTATATTCTTCTTAAAATTAGGTGCCCAGAATTGAATACAGTACTCCAAATGAGGCTTAGCCAGTGTAGAATACAGGGGTATTATTACTTCCCTCCACTTGGAAACTATGCTTCTATTAATGCAGGGAAAGATAGCACTCATCTTCTTTGCTGCAGTATTACACTGCTGGTTCAAGTTCAGTTCATGACCAACAATAATCCCAAGTTCTTTTTCACATGTAGTGTTGTTGAAGCATGTATCTGCCATCTTACCTCTGTGCATTCGGTTGTTATAGCCTAAATGTAGAATTTTGCATTTGTCTCTATTGAATTTCATTTTATTATTTTCCACCCAATGTTCTAGTTTATCTAGGTCCTTTTGAATTCTTTCCCTGTCTTCCAATGTGTCAGCCATCCTTCCCAGTTTTCTGTCATTTGCAAACTTGATAATCATCTAAGTCACTGATAAAAATTTTGAAAAATAATAGCCCTAGAAATCTGAGGTACTCTCCTCGAGACTTCCTTCCAGTTTGAAGCACAGCCATTGATGATGACTTTCTGAGCATGGTTTTCCAAACAATTATGAAATCATCTGTCAGTGTTCTCGTCTATTCCACATTTAATTAGTTTACTAATCAAAATACTATTGGGGATCTTATCAAATGCTTTCCTAAAAGCCAGATAAATGACATTCACAGTATTTCTACCATCTGTTAAACTAGTGACTTGATTGAAAAAAGATATAGCACCAGTTTGGCAGGATTTATTCTTGACAAACCCATGTTGGCTCTTATTGATCACTGCATTGTCATCAAGATACTTGAAGACAGATTCCTGTACAATCCATTCTAATATTTTTTCCTGGTATTGAGGTCAGGCTAATTGGTCTGTCATTTCCTGATCTTTTTTTTTTTTTTTTTGGAAGAGAGAGACAATGGCCCTTTCCGCATGAGGCGAGGGAATTGCTCCGTGTCGTTACTCACCGCTTCTTCTGGGGTCCGAAGCAACACGGACTGTCCCTGAAGCCCTTCTGCAGGGCTCCTCCTTGGTCCAGGGCGAATCAGAGCAGTGCGAGGTCTGTAGATCCGCACTGCTCCGGCTTCCAAAATGGTGGCTTCCAGCTTCCAAAATGGTGGCTTCCGGCTTCCAAAATGGCGGCTTCCGGTTGGTCGTGGGTCCTGACCAACCGCTGAAGCTCGCCACACCTAAAGTCTGCCCTCCGCAGATGGCAGGCTTGCATTGGTGCGAGCCTGCAAATCTGCACAAGAGAGCAGGATGCAATGGCGCATTCCAAGAAAATAAAGACCTGTTTTTTCCGGTCTTTCAAAAACACGTTGGAAGACCACTTGGGGTCGTCTTGGAGCAGACTGAGGTGCGGATCTCTGGTAAGTAGTCCAGTCCTAGTCCACTCCAAGGTGCAGACGACCTCCGTGTGAGGACGCACTGCCCTGTTCTAATTGCCTGGTGCGGAAAGGGCCAATGCTAGCTCTTCTCCAGTCCTCTGGCATTTCATTTCTTCATCAAGAGTTTTCAAAAATGATGGCTAGTGGTTCAGGGACTACATCAGCATGTTTCTTCAGGACTCTGGGATGCAGTTTGTCTGGTTCTACCAATTTGAACTTATTTAGCTTAATTAGGTGATTCCTAATTCCCTATCAATCTTGATTTGCAATCCAGATTCCTTGCAAAGCTCTCTGCTGCTGCATGGAAGCACACAGTTCTCTTTTTGGGAGAAAACTGAAGCAAAATAGGTCTTGAGTAGTTGTGACTATTTTTTGTGATCTGTTAATATTTTGCCATCCTTACTGACCAGCAGCTGCATTGTCTCTTCGGTCATTCTCTTGCCTTGAATGTATTTGAACTCTTCCTTTTTTGTTGCCTCTTGTTTGCCTAGCCAGTCTCAGCTCCATCTGACTATATGTCTGGGCAACAGTATACTTTGTGTTTCTGTGGGTTTGTTTGTTTTGCTCTGGAGTACACATTTATGAATCAATTTTGACCAAACTTAATATTTAGACTGAGGTTGATAGTTCATACATTTTTAAGCAAGTGTGACACTGATGGGAATTTTTCAAAGCTTCACTGGCTTCTTCATCAGAAAAAGATGTTAAAAATCATACAGAACAAAAAAATGATGATGTCAGAGTGATAGGCCTACCTTCTGTCTGAAATGTTGTCTTTTGAGAAGCTTTTGAGTCATTTCACTGCAGGCAGAGGCCATTCCCCTTCTTGTCCATGTGAGGACTAGAGATAAAGAGCAATAAGAGACAGATAATAAAATTTAAACTCCCATTAGCAACAGAAAAGCAGCATATCTTAAGATCCAGATGTCTCTGTTCTGCATGAAACTAACTGCTCCTTTCTTAGGCCTAGAACATTGAATTTTTCAAGGAGTCTCTGTACTGTTACACCAGAAAAACTTTTAGGTGCTGTACACATAAAAAATGCCAAATTGTAGTCCCAAACTGTAGTTGAATGAAAGAGTTTTATTTTTGTTGGAGGCAGAAAACCTCAAAGAGTTCAGTCACGGTCCTTTGGTTCCCTCTTGTTTAGGTAAATTCTACTGTTCTGGCTAAATCTGGTATCTTGAAATCAATGAAAAAAATATTATTTCCTAATATTATCTGTATGTAGTAGTCAACAGATTCCTGTGTTACCTTAAAGACCAACAAATTTATTATAGCACAAGCTTTCCTGGACTGTAATGCACCTTATCTTATGTCAGTGTCCTGCTGGTTGTGGATGATGGAACTGGAATCTAATAGATCTGGAGGGTGCCTATTTGGCAAAAGCTGCCTTAGAGAGGAAGGAGTTTCTGGCTACTTGAACGACTCCCACCTACTATGGTAGCCATTAACGATAAAGATTTCCTGTTTCAGAAGGGCTATAAAGGCTTCTTGTTGAGGTGTGGATTTCACCTGGACGATATCAATCTTTTGCATCTCACTCTTGTTTTGTTCTCTGGTTCTGATTTCCATTTCTTAGCATAAGCATGACCATCCTTTTCATCCAGCTAACTGTTGTCAGTCTCCAAGGTATCATGGTTGCCATGACTAGCTTAGAACCTACCATTTCTGCACTACACTGTTGTAGTGCTATTATTTCACTTTCAACATCCTGTGGAATTCTGGAGTTTGTAGTATACTAAGGCCAAAGAGCTCTCCAGCTGAGAATTCTAAATGTCTCTCCCTAAACTGCAAATACCAGGATTCCAATAGGATATTGAAAGTGGAATAATAGCAGTATAACAGTATAGTGCAGAAATGACCTTAAACTCCAGGCAAGCTTCTTTGGCTGTCAGCAGCTTGGTCCCTATACAACTTCCTGGAGGATGCCCATGATGTTTCTAATGCTGGACACAAAGACTGGTATTTCTCTGATCCAAATGCAGCCTCTCTTACTGCTAATTTCCATCCCAGTGCAGGTGTGCAGAAATCTCACCTGAGACTCACTCAAGTCTACTGAGACAGTGGCTGTTTACCTGTGCAAACCAAAATTGTACATCCTAGGTGGAGGAGCACTTCAAGGTCATTTTCAAGACACGCAAACACCAACTTCAATTGCACTTTTGGATACAGTCTAGACACTGCCTACAATAAAGCCAACATAGCCCGGTTCTGTGTCAAGAAATGTGATGTTGTACAACTTGTAAATTATGTAGAATAAACAAATGTGCATATGTTGATTTCATTGCACTCTTGGGGCAGATACACATACAGCTGAAACATATACACATATTTCCCCACCTCGTGCTATAAAATCCATACCTAAAAATTCAATAAATAAAATGGGTTTCAGAAAATAAGAAACTTCAGTATGATTTATCTCAAGTACTGGCTTTTGTCGTACAGCCCAAATATGGCTTGGTGTACACACATAATAAAATGTGATGGCAGACTCTTGAGGCAGCAAAATAGGTTGCAGGTTGTGGAGACGCTTCTTTTGAATGTTTCTGTAAGTGAAACAACAGCTGTATTAGTATATCAGAAACATTCTATTCTAGCATGCTTCTTGTTATATAGTTTTATGCTTGGGTGAATTTCCCTTCATTATGGAACAGTCTCCCCATTAAAGAATACACTTTGAGCCAGTGTGATGTAGCAGTGTGGAAGTTTGGCCCTTTTCGCACGGCATTTTCCATGCGAAAGGGCCCCTTGAGTGTCGCGCAAATGTGAGGAGCAGTCCACACGACGCACTCACATTTGCATGACACTCCAGGGCCTGGCAGGCACTGCTCACGCACTTTTTCATTTTCGGCTTAAAGCTAAAATGGTGTGTGGTCATGCATCGCTCCAGGGCCCTGCGCGCACTTGCCGTGCATGCGGCGCCTCGGGAGCCAGGCCGGTCATACTCCCTGTCTCAGTGCAGCCTGGGAAGGTCCCAGGCTGCACTGCAAAAGGAAGAGGTGGGGCTCTCGCGTGAGCAGAAAGCTCGTGTGGAGCTGAAGAAACCTGGACGCGAGGGCCTCTCACAAGAGGCTGCTTGCGCGAGCATCGCACCGCAGCGCTGAGAAAAGGTGAGTTGCGGAAGGGGCCTTAGACTAGAACTCTGGAGACAAGGGTTCACATGCCTGCTCGGCCCTGGAAACCCGTTGGGTAACCTTGGGCAAATCACACTCTCTCAAGTCTCAGAGGAAGGCAATAGCAACCCCTTGCCAAACAAATCTTGCCAAGAAAACCCTGTGATAGATCCACCTTAGGGCCACTGTAAGTCAGAAATGACTTGAAGGCACACAGCAACACAACACAGAACATTACAAATGTGATTCCCTTCACCTGCAATCAGCCTATTTTTACTACAGTACTTTGAAATTTCAGCACCCTTTGAACACTTCAGTTCAGCAGAATGTATGGAGCAGATTTATAAGCCTTTCACTAGAGGGCAGCATAGGAAAACTACAGCTGTATTTCAACACCAAAGCAATTATATTGCCTCCGCCTTTATTTCACGCATAATCTCAAAGCAATACTAGATCAATATGGTTTGTTTAAAGCTCTGGCTAGTCCTGCATTCTGTAAAGATCAACAATGTTCCCTGAAGGATCTGTATTTCAACATCCCTATTGGAGCCAGCAGCAGCTCTATGCCAGAAGGGTGGGTGGGGTTGCCAGGTCAAGACCATATGAAGCCTTGAGATTTTCGGTACAAAAACCTCAGACCTAGGAATGATTCCTGTGATATCACTGGGATGGTGGTGGGGGACTGGTGATCTTACAAGAGTGATGTTGTAGGGGCAGCTCCTGTTATATCATTATGTACAATAAATTAAGTATCAACTACAAGTTCACAGAGTAACCTTTCAAACATCAAGTCTAACAAATGAAGGAAAAGTATACCTCCACGGTGTCCAAAGCAGAGGTCTTATCCTCAGATTCTTTTCCCTTGCCCTGAGAGCTAGAGCAGATGATCTGTGCCCAGGCCTGGAGATCTAATAACTCTAGAGGGGGTGATTTTAAAGAATGGTTCTTCCCCAAAACAGCAGAGTAAACTGGAAGTTTTTTTTTAAATTACCTTAAAGCCTTCAGGTATCCAAAAGAAGTGTTTCTACTTTGGAATGAGAGGAATGTCCTGTGTTCCAACAGGACTGAGATCGAAGTAAGGCTGCATTATTTTGCCTTTCCCGGAAGCCCCAGCTGAAAATGTGCTGCATCCTTCCTGGCTAGGCTGGTGCAATGTGTATAAATAAAATCCCCACTATCACTGGCACTGTTTTCTTGAGTCCAGGTACGCAGCCAGTCCTCCCAGTTAGGAACGGAAGGAATTTGCAGGGAATATTCTGGCAGGAAAGCTGTATGGAATTAAATCTTTGTAAGTGGACCTGTATGAGGGAATTAGAGCTAGGCAGTTTCATAATGTCTGTATCCAGTAGGGGGCAGCTCTTACATTAGTACATAGAAGAGATGGCAAAGTGACTGTTGTGCAGTAGGACTGATGCACAACGAAACTGATGCGTATGGGGATGTCTTCTGACATGCATCTTCAGAATTCACTAACAAGGTTTCAGAGGCCATTTCCACACTACACTGTTATAGTGCTATTATTCGACTTTCAACATCCTATGGAATCCTGGGCTTTACAGCTTAGGGAGGGGCATTTAGAATTCTTAGCCAGAGAGCTCTTTGGCCTCAGTAAACTACAAACCCCAGAATTCCATAGTGTTTCTGTTACTTAGCTAAGTATATGTAAAGTTATGTCAGGTGAAAGGTGATACAGGATTCTGGCATCCATTGCTGGTTCTTATCACTGTTTGAAGGCAACAGTGGGGCTCTCTTTCTTTGCTGACCACTAGGGGGAGGGGCTTGGCTAGGAGAGGCATACAAAATGGGGAATCTCCCTTCACCAGCATAGCCCACTTGGGCACAGAAGTCCAAGTCCTAAAATAGTGCTGATGAACTGAGTTCTGCAGAGGGGACCCTCCTCTGTGTACTACCAGTGGCGGTTACAGAAGTGGGAGGATATGGGAGAGAGCCATCTTGGCTGTGGCACCCCAATTGTGGAAAGTCCTCCTGTTGGAAGGCTAACTGACGCCAACATTGGCTTCTTTCTAGTGCCAAGCCAAAGCATAACTTTTTAAAAAAGTGTTTGGGGGCTAATTTACTTTAAAACTTTTAAAATATGTTTTCACTACTTTCTTGTTTATTATGTTTTTGTTGTGCTCTTGTTATGTGGCTTCAAGTTGGCTCCAGCTTACAGCAACCCTATCATAAATTTTTTCTAGGCAAGATTTATTCAGAGAAGGTTAGCCACTGCTTTCCTCTAAAGCTGAGAGAGCACGACTTGCTCTGTGGGTATCTGTCATCAAGTGGGGATTCAAATCCTGGCCTCCGGGAGTCCAACACTCAAAGCACTGCACCTGTGATAACTGAAGCCCCTGTCAGAGCTGCTGATGACAAACAGTAGCTGTTGGTCCCTGTTGCTCTGGGTGGAAATGACGAGCAGCAGCTGTTGGTCCCTGTGGCTCTGGCTGGAGAGGAGTCCTGCAGCTCAAGAGCTCCCCCTGCTGCCATGGACCAAGCAGGCTCCGACGTTCCTCTGCCTGCTCCTTTAGGGCAACAGGGATCCGATTCTGAAGATGCTTTGGAGCCTGTGTCAATCAGCCCACAAACAAGGTGGAGACTCAAGAGAGCTGAGCAAAGGGAGGCTTCCTTGATTAAGTTCAAGAAGCAGTGACTAGCCACACCTGTGTCTTGGGCTATAACTGCCTGCCTGGAAGCTTTCCTTTGCTTGTGGCAAGCTTTCTATAAGCCCTCTCCTTGCCTGTTCCTTGCTTCTAGTACCTGGCTCCTGATACCTTGGATTGGTCTCTTGGCTCCAGACCCCTGGCTTTTGGAACTCTGACTACAGCTTTTGCTTGTCGCTCTGGCTTAGATACATGGACTTCCCTTGAGTAAGTGCTTCCTTGACTCCTCCTGGCAGGACTCTGCTAGCTCTCCCACTCCCTTCTCTGGGCTGTCTCACCGCCTGGGTCTCTGACCCTGACAACACCACTCTCTCTAATATGTTTTCTTATCTTGTCTATATTACTGATGTCAATGTCAGGCAGCAGCTAAGCAGACACAGAGGCAGGAGCTGAGTTTATGGCTTTAGTGATAAATAAATCAAGAGGTTACATCACCAAAACAAACATCCAAGTCCCAGGAGCAGCAAACTCAAACAGCAAGGTTTAGCCTGGAACAGAAAGCCCAGGACGCAGATTCCCAGTTGGTAGGCAGTTGTTGCCCCATGCCCAACTCCAACAGCGTCTGTCTTAAGTACACAGTCTTTAGCCCAGCTGGGGCTGATCAAATGTCTGTTGGCCCAGCTCACAGCTGGAGCCCTTCAAGATTTCAGGGCCAATTCATCAGACGCTTCTCCCACAGCCGCTGAGACCTCCGAACCGCCCCCTTCTCCAGCCGCCTCTGGAGGAACGTGGGGGGAGAGGGTCTGCTGCAAACTCTGGGCTTGAGTCAGAAGCACTAGCCTCTGCCTCTGGGGCACAAACATCTGCTGCAGGTACTGGCTTGGGATCCATACCCGGGAGAGCTGTGGGGTCACTGGCAGACTCCTCCCTAGACTCTGAAGGAGCCCTCTCTCCCGAAGGCCCCTCCAGGGGATCCTCCCCCGGCTGGGAGTCCAAGTCTAAATCGGCAGCATGCTCAGCCTGGCTCATGACAACTGATAGCTTTAATGTGGAAGTGTTTTAAATTATTTATTTGGCATGCATCCTTGATATCCCAAGATAAAAGATGGCATATAATATTCTAATGGACAAAATAAATAAATATTGTTTGTCCCAACTAGAGTGGACCCATTGAATTGATGGCATTTACCTATGTATTGATTCACCATTCAAAAGTTGATTCAGTGGGTCTACTCTAATAGGGACTAACCTATAGGATTTGGGCCAGAAACTCTTCGTCCTTGGCTTGCATGGGTAGGATTAATCTGGGATGGCAACCCATCAAGATTCTTTTGCAGAGAGAGAATGATTTAAAAAATTGTTAATATTTTATGGTTTTTTTAATATTAGAAGGAAAGAGACATAGATTAAAGATGGGTATAAGACAGTAGTTTATTAATATAGGGAAACTATTATTTAGAAATAACTACTAATATAGGAGTTAAATGGATATGACTAATACTGTGTGTATCATTGGTTGGAGACTCACGTTATATTTATGTTTTAGTGAAGTGTAGTTTGGTTTTGATTTTGGTGGGGAAATTTTTTCTTTGTGTTTTTATGTTGTTGTCTTTTTTGTGTTTTATGCTGTTTTATAATATTAACATATTAATAATAATTTTAAAAGGTTCTTTTGTGGGATGAGGAATCTGAAAGGAAAGGAAATTCTCCTCCTCGCTCATTCTGTCACAAAAGTCAATGTGAGGCTTACATTGGCCAAACTGTTCATTGACACTACAGTTGCCCCTCTCCTTAGCATTCTCTTACAAACAGCATAGAAGAGGACCAGTGGTTATCACCCAGCAGCCCACAGACAGGAGATGATGTGGGTTATAGTCCAACACATCTAGATAGTGCCAAGTTGAGGAAGGTTGTTTGATCTTGTGGCTGATATTCCCAGAAATGACAACTACATAATATTCTTTCAGATACAAAGGATTTGGAGAAAGGGCTTCAGGACTTCACCATTCTGCTTGGGTCTAATCTTTGAATCCCAGCCTGTTCTCAGTGTTGAGGCTGCAAGCACCATTTCTGAGCAAGGAAAGCTTTCTAGCTGACCTGATTTCAAGTGGCTATTTCCATTATCCCAAGGATGGGAACTGTGTGGTCCTCCAGAAGTTGTTGGGCTACAATATCTGGCATTTCCTACCATTCGCTATGATGGGAGCTGCAGTCCAACAATATCTGGAGAGGCACACAATTTCCACCCCTGCATTAATTAGTAGAAGAGTCATCCAACTAGGAGCTAAGAGAAGTGCACATATTAATAAACTCACAAGCAACGTGCTCTTTCTGTCACAATGACATTTTCCAGACTCCCAGCTCTGCTGCTCATGGTTTTTACTGTGTTTGGATTACTAGCAGTAGTAATTTTTATTATGTTTCCAACACACTTTTCACATCAATATTGTCGTGCAAAGCAATGGAGGCCAGTCATATCTGCAGTAGTAATACAGTGCTTCTGGCAAGCACTCTATAAGAGAGTAAAATGACACACGGGCCCTGACCTCAGCTCTATAGACCAAACTAGAGATACTATAAACACAAGGAAAGGGAAAAGGTGGACAGATGAGCAAGATCATTTTGACAGTGTTAGAATGAAATCCTGCCTTATAATTTGCCATATTCAGAATAGAAATGCTGCCTTTTTGGACTATAGTGGATGTGGAATTCTGAGACCTGTAATCCAACAAAGTAACTTCATCCTCTGATACTTTTTGACTCTGCTCAGGTCCCTGCTGTTGTTTGTTATCTTCTCCTGAGCAAGCTTCTGGGGAAACTCATGTGTTGGATTCTGAATCCTCCTCCTTACTGCCAGGGTCTCCAGGGCAGGGCATGTCTTACTGCGGTGAACTAGCCCTATACCGAGGCCTACAATTTAATATTTTATAAGACCTCCACGTGTCTGATATTAAAAATCACTCCACATGTCAGACAGGGTCCCCCGGAAGAGCACGCAGGCAGGCACGGCCGAACAGTAGCAATTAAGAAATACCAGGTCTGACCAGCAATCAGTCTGTCACGTAGCCCCAGGAGCCCTCCAGACATGCAAACCATCAAACAAAGAGTTCTCTGCCCCAAGAAGCCAGCTTGACAGGATTAGCAATCCTGACAAACAGCCTGTCAAGCAAGAGCAATTTACGAACTGCTCGGCTGTTATTGCCCTGGCTAGTCTGAGCTTTGGGGATATTAAAAGATATCCTTTTGATATCACAATTCGGCTTCACTTCTCTATTCCCTTCCATGTGCTTGCGAGGCCACCGGACAAACACGCAAACAAGCTCAGCTGTTAATTGTCGTAATATTCAAACAACAATACAGGCAGGCCAGAAATAGCTGACTCACTGCTTTAGGAGACCTCCAGGCAAGTACTCTAATTAGGTATGCACGCAACTTACAAAAAAGCCTCTGCCCCGCGCTGGCAGCTTGATGGGTAAACTATACAATACCCAAGTACTCTGCGTTTGCATACTGGCTACTCTATTGAGAACCTCTACGATAACTCAATCATTCAGATTCTGACCTTTCGGAGGCTTTGTCTCCAACTCCAAATCTATTGTTTTCCCCCAAGTACGGCATAGCCTGCAGTCACAATTCTCCTTATAAAAACCCTTGATTCCGAGACCTTCCTTGGAATGCTCCCGAGTTTCATCCCGCCTTGCTGCCGCTTTGCTTGGCGAGCCTCCTCTCAACTCCATGTGCTGAGCTACAGCCTCGCTCTCTATTCTTTTGGGCTTCAGGACAGGTGAAGCATCACCCAAACCAGCAATCCCTCTAAAAATCCCTCTATACCACTCCAACCTTTATTTTCTTTAGTTATCTTGTGTGAGTGTGTCGCATACACTGTTTTACTTGTGTATTTAATAAAACATCATTTGTTTCGACTTTTGTCTGCTCCTTGACTCGTCCTGACCCTGTAGACATAGGGTTCAAGATCTCGCTACGTTACTCTGCCTCTCGTAACGCTAAGCAGTGCTCTGAGCTAATTTTCCCCACCTTTAGTTGAGCATGTTTTGGTGTCCCTCCCGGGTACACAGGGTAACACGGCTTTTGATGAAGCCCGGCAAATCTAATCACACTAAGCACTCTGACATTTCGGAGCTTTGTGCTCCAAATCAGGTGCATTTTGGAGCTTTGTCTTAGCTCCTCAAACCATTGTTCTCCCTGGGAAAGGATTAGACCCCCAAGGTACATTTTCCCCTATAAAAACCCCTGATTTCAAGCGGTTCTTCGGATTGCTCCCGATTTCCTCCCTGCTTGCTGTCACTCTGTCTGCCGAGCGTTCCCCTCAGCCTCCACGCGCTGAGATCTTTCTCCTCGCTCTCCATCATCATCCCGGAATCCCAGACTATGGGATCAGGTGCAGTATCACCCTGATCCAACCCTCTTCAAGCCCCCCTATCAATTTTATTTCTTTTAGCCCTTGTGTGAGTGGGTGTGCAAGTGCACACGTGTGCAGTGACTTATTTTTATTAGAAATAAAAATAATAATCATTTCTTTATCAATTTGGTGTGGTTTTTGATTTGGCCTGACCTGGTAAAAATTGGGCTTTAAGATCCTGCTATGTTACCCTACCTCTCGTGTGCTTTAGCCTGTGCTCTAGCTAATTCCTATTTCCCCCATTATATTGAGCACATTGACAGATCCCCCACAGGACCCCCAGAAATCAGGGTAACACATGACAGACGGGTTTTCCTCATCAATGACCCATGATCGTGCCACCATTGGGGACTCACTTGGTCTGTGAAGGGTCCGGAAGTGAAATGGCTGCTTTTCCTGCCCCAGTGCAGCCTGGGAAAGTACCCAGCTGCTCTGTGGAAGGAATAGGCAGGGCCATCATGCTTTCTGGATTGCAGAGGCTGCTGATACAGAGGGGCGCGCTCCTGTCACACTCCCTTTCCCACAGAGCTGCTGCTGGGATCCCCTGGGAGGATGTCGGAAGAAGGCAGGGTGCGGAAAGGGACTCAGACTGTCGTACTTTGGCAATATCATGAAAAGACATGACTCACTAGGAAAGCCAATGATGTTTGGTAAAGGAGAAGGTAGCAGGAAAAGAGGAGGGTGCATTACTGATGGATAGACTCGATGAAGGAAGCTGCGGTGTTACTGCCCTGGCTAGCCCGAGGTTGGGGGATATAAAAAGATATCTCTTGATATCAAGAATTCGGCTTCACATACCCATTGTCCTCCACGTGCTTGCGAGGCCCCCGGACAAGCACACATACAGGCTCGGCTGATAATCGCCGTAATATTCCAAAACAATACAGGCAGGCCAGAAATAGCCAACTCGCAGCTTTAGGAGACCTCCAAGGCAAGTACCTTCATTAAGTATGCACGCAACTTTCAAAAGATCCTCTGCCCCGCGCTGGCAGCTTGACGATCTGACTATACTACGTTCAAGTACTCTGCGTTTGCATACTGGCTACCCTATTGACAATTTGGCTATAATTCAATCATTCAAATTCTGACCTTTCGGAGACTTTGTCTCCAGTCCCAAATCCATTGTTTTCCCCAAGTCCGACCTATCCTGCGGTCACAATTCTCCTTATAAAAACCCCTGACTTTGAGCGCTTCTTCGGATTGCTCTTGGCTTCCATCCCACCTTGCTGTCACTTTGTCCAGCGAGCCTTCCCCTCAGCTCCACGTGCTGAGATCCACGCTCAACAGCTTCTCCGCTTCTAACCAGGCTTCAGGACAGGTGAAGTATTACCCAAACCAACAACTCCTCTAAAAATCCCTCTATCCCACTCCAACCTTTATTTCTTTAGTTATCTTGTGTGAGTGTGCCGCATACACTGTTTGATTGTGTTTTTAATAAAACATCATTTATTGTTTAAACTTCTGTGTGCTCCTTGACTCGGCCGGACCCCGTAGACATAGGGTTCAAGATCTTGCTACGTTACCCTGCCTCTCGTATTGCTAGGCAGTGCTCTTGACTAATTTCCCCAACTTGTATAATTTCAAGAGCAATTTGGTGTCCCTCCCGGGATCCCCAGAAATCAGGGTAACAGTGGCCCTGAGTCTGCAAGACCTGAGCAGAGTTGTTGATGATAGGATTACTTGGAGGTTCTCATTTATAGGACTGCAATGAGTTGAAGCTGACTTGACAGCAGTTAACGACAACAAGCTGAGAACACACCCAAAACAAACTGTCTGAGGCAGCTGCTTCACTTTGCTTAATGGAAGAAATGGGCCTGTCTTAGCTGGCAAAAATAAAATACTGAGCTGGATGGCTGGACCAAATCTGCAAACAAGATGCCCCACAAGAACTGCAAAACTCTGTATCCTGAACTTCTGTTTATTTCCTATGCTTATCATAGAACTACAGAGCAAAGACCTTAACCCAGATTTTTAAAGATATATTGTAGCATATTCTCCAACATTTCATAGACGAATGATGAGGCACTTGTGACCAAGCAGCATCCCAATGAGGCCAAACCAGCAAATGTTATTAATGAGGAAGAACACACAAGCTAAGAGAAGCTGCAGTAGTTTACTTCTGTTTGAGTCTACAGGGAAGGGCAAAAGTCCACTCCTTCCTCTTCTCTTCCCAATGATGAGTTGAATGCAAACTGCTTTTGCACATTGGACTTATTGGTATTGCCTCTTTCAAATTAGAACAGTTGGAGAATATGCTATATGGTCTTTTTTTTTAAAAAAGTGAAAAATGGTTCTGCAAAGGACCCCTTAACCTTTGAATTATGGTTGGGAGACAGGCCTACAATCACACACAGATATGAAAAAGGAAATACAACAGGATGCCACAGCCCTTCTGGGCTGGCACTGAAATGAAGCCTGGTCTAGCCATTGAAAGGCACTTTCACTTTACTTTTGGGAAGCAGAAGGTTTCCTAGCAAAGTACTGATTAGCATCTCTAGCTTGGCTTGTCTAAGTGAATAGCCAGGCTCCAGGCCAGAGGAAGGATGTGTGCACAGCTCTGTGTAATTTACTGGGAGTGTTCACCTTTTCCAATATCCTTGCTATTTGGAATGTTAAAGGCACTATCATCTTTGGGGAAGTATAGAAACCAGGGAGAGACTGTTAATAAATCATCACTGCTTTAAATGAACATTAATTCTCCATCTGCTGACAGCACCACAATGTAATAAAGAATTTAATACAAAGGGCAGCATATGACCCATACCTTCCAGCTATCCTGATATAGCAGCGGGCAGTCATGCTTTACCCTCTACTTTCCCATTTTTTTCAGCTGCGTTTAGAATATCCCACTTTCTGTCCCTCCACCTCCCACTTTCTCTCTTCATCCTCTGCTTACTTAAGTTGCTGCAAACTTGAGTTCAAAGTGCAGAAAATAGTTTACACTCAAATTAATTCAGTGGGATGGGGCAGAATCTTACCCTTTCCAGTAGGCTCATGCAAAAGCAACTTCTGAAGCCTCTCCTAGCTTGTCTGTGCTTCCTTATTAATAACTTTTACTACCTTGCCCCACGCGAGGTAGCTGCCCAAAAGATCCCCATTATTCCCATGTCTTTTTGCAAAATGTACAAAGCTTGTATGAGGCTGTAACCCTAACACAAATTCAACTTGATCTCAATGGAATCTACTTCTCATATTCTCACTGAGATAATTTTAAGTAAACGAAAATGGTGAGGATACATATCCAGTGAGCCTTGATATCAATAACAGTTTCTGATTTTCTATTTTCTAGATCCTGTTTTTGTGTGTGTGTTTTTAAATCTATGAAGTAAATAGTTCTGTTATTTATATTATATGCAAATTGATAGTGCCTAAACGGATTCAGGGCTTGCAGGACTAAAGTCTGTGTGTCTGGGGTGTGTGTGTGTGTGCGCGCGCCCCCCCATCTTTAAGTTGCCTGTTGACTTATTATGACCCCATGAATTTTACAGTGTTTTCTTAGGGAAGAAATACTCAGAAGTGGTTTTACCAGTTTCTTCTTCTGAAATATAGCCCACAGCACCTGGTATTCATTGGTGGTCTCTCGTCCAAAGGGTTGTTTCTAGTTAGTTTTCAAAATCAGACAGGATCTTGTGCCTTTATGATATATAGACCCTCCCTAGAAAATTAAGCTCTGATTATTTGTTCCACTGTAGTGTCTGTATTACATGTCGTAGGATAGTGGGAATGTGAGTATTCTATCCTGATCAGTTTTATTTGTAAAGACAGGCAAGATCTTGCAAAGAAGCAAATATGCAAATCTTAATTCTGGTCACAGAATTTTGGGTTTGCCTTAGTTTTCATTCAGTGTCAGTGGGCAGAAAGTTACAGTATGCATTTTCATTGACCCACCAAACAGATACCTACCATGACAACAGATAAAAATCCATTTAAAAAAGCTCAGACTTTTAACAGTCATGGGAAAGCATACCATACCTTTGGGCAGATCAGATCCCAAACAGATCTGACAGCTATACTTTTGTATGTTGTATCACAGAATTGTTTCGGTCACAAAGAAAAAGGGCAGAGGTCTGGTTTTCACAGCAAAATTGGAATACTGAGGCCCAATCCTCACAATATCCACAAATGTTCCTTCTTTTTGCCCAGCTACAATCCCTTGCCATATCAAATCTGAGCTGGAAAAACAACAACAACAACATGGGAATTGTTCAGGAAGGTAAGCTACTGACATGGAGGGGGAGTCCTTGTAAGTAATGGCAGCAAGATACTAGAAGACAAGTGTGCATGTGCTTCACTCTCCTGCTTGCAGAGGGCTTGAGTTTAAGAGAGGGTAGCTTTGACAGTGTTCAAGGTCAGGATGAACAGGTTTCCCAAAGTCAAGTGCAACTGGCAAGCAGCCAAGTAGTGAGGTCAAGGAAAACCAGGGTCAAAGTCATCAAGGCTTTCAGCCTGAAACTTGTCTGCTTGTCTATCTGATATCCTTGCAAGCCTTGACTCACTATTTGATTGCTCCCCAGCTTTTTGGTGAAAGCTTTGCTGGCCTTGACCCCAGTCTACCTCTAATCTGAACCATTCGGAGTAGCCACTCAACATCTGTGGTCAACTGAGCAGCCAAAGATGTTGTGGCAATGGCTCAATCTACTTTAATTACCTTCTCATTTTTCATAACGGAGAAGAGCAAGGGGAGAAAGAAACCGGCTCTGTGTATGAATATATTTGTGTGTGAACAGAGTGTTTAAGAGAGCTGTCTACTTCATCTGGTGTTCCTTGGTGGTCTCCTATACAACTAGTATCCAGAGCTGACCCTGCAGAGCTGATCAGATAGGATTTGGTTAAAATACCAGGACTTTTTCACTAGCAGGGACAACTGTGCCATCCATTAAGATCACTCCACCATCTTGCTACCCTCTAACAGCCATCACATTGGGAGGAGGTAGATTTCCCAAAGAAGAACATAAACTATTTCCCTTGCAATGCAAAGAAATGGGTAGAGGACTGATCTCAAGGAGTCAGTTATGAAACTTCAGCTTTACAAATGCTTGCTCCTGCTGGAGATGAAAAGTGTACAACTATGATTTGGATGATAGTATAGAAGGAATGTTTATTAAATTTTCAGGTGACAACTGAAATTAGGGGATGGGTAGTGAATACCCCAGAGGACAGGATCAGAATTCAGAATGACCTTTACAGATTGGATAGCTGCGCTAAAACTAATAAAAAGAATTTCAACAGGGACAAATGTAAGGTACTACATGTAGGCAGGGAATCAAACTGCACAAATATAGGATGGGTGACACTTGGCTTGAAAGCAGTACAAGTGAAAAGAGTTGTAGAGGTCTTAGTAGACAGCAAGCTAAACATGAGTCAACAGCATGGTGCAGTGTCCAAAAAACAGCTAATGCAATTATAGGCTGAATTAACAGGATTGTAGTGTCCATGTCAGGGGAGGTTGGAGTGCCATGCTATTCTGCTTTGGCTAGACTTCACCTGGAATACTGTGTCCAGTTCTGGGCACTACGATTCAAGAAGAATATTGACAAGCTTGAACACATCCAGAGGACAGCAGACAACATGGTCAAAGGTCTGGCAACCCAGCAAGGAACAGATTAGGAAGGTGGGTATGTTAAGCTTGAGGAACAGAAGGTTGAGAGGTGACATGTATCTGAAAGGATGTCATGAAGAAGAAGGAGAGAGTTTGTTTTCTGTTGCTCCAGAGACTAGCATATACACACACACAACAGACAATGGATTCAAATTTTAAAAAAGAGAGAATCCACCTAAATATTAGGAAGAATGTATTTACTGTAAGAACTGTTTAACATTGGAATAGATTGCCTTGAAAGGTGGAAAACTCTTTTTTCTTTGGAGATCTTTAAACAGAGGTTGGAAGGGCATCTCTGTGGACTGATTTAGTTGTGTATTCCTGCATGAGAGGAGGTTGGTCTAGATGGCCCTGGCAGTACCTTCCAACTCTGTGGCCATTTCTGCACTACACTGTTATAGTGCTATTATTCCATTTTCAACATGCTATGGAATCCTGGGGTTTGCAGTTTAGGGAGAGGCATTTAGCATTCTCAGCCAGAGAGCTCTTTGGCCTCAGTAAACTAGAAACCCTAGAATTCCATAGAAAGTTGAAAGTGGAATAATTGCAAGAATAATAACAGTGTAGTGTGGAAATGGCCTAAATTTCTATGGCCTGGCATTCAGTATTACAGATATTGATTCATAACTGATCTGCGTTCACTAAGACAATGTGGTCTTACTGTAAGGCTACATAAATCCATGCCCCAACCCACTCCATTTAGCTGCTGATCAAGACACAAGGAGGTTAACATTTCCAATCACCTCCTATGAGCTAGCACGGCTCTGCTCGTTGGTAGGAGTGATTTGGAAACATCCTTCTCCTTGTGCCCCAAACAGCCTCTGAATAGACCTCTTTCACCTGATCCAGCTACTAGCTGTTAAAGTGGACTGGGCAGGATCTGGCCTGGAGATGTTGTAGAATAATGGCAATTATTTTTATTCAGCTCAAAACAGTTGTCTGCATTATGGGATTCTCTTTGGAAGTGATGCTTGGGGGACCTCACTGTGAGCCTATAATCCAACATTCATCAGCTTAACAAGAAGATTAAGAGAGGTATAGATAAAAAGTAAAATAAAAATAAAAACAGTAGTGGATAAAGACAAAACAAATATAATATTAAAACACAAGCAGATTATATTATTAAAACACTGTTGAATCAAGTAGCAATTTCAAAAGCACATCAATGAAAAAACTAGCACCAATCCTTTAACAGGTTCCTTTTCAGCAGCCAAACAATTCCTGAACACCTACCTCAGTGGAGGAAAAAGGATTCTGCCTGCTGGTCAAATAATTCTGCAGAGATGAAGTTTACTATCTCCCTCACTAGTCATACAGAAAAAAAAAAACACTGGGTGAATCCAAACACAGCTAAACAAGAGGCATCTATGCCTGTTGTTTCCATCTTTAAATTTGACCTGGTGAAAACAACCTTTCATTGTCTACAGCCATCAGTACCAGCTTTTTCTTAGTGCTTTAAAAGGTGACTTTAAAAAATTCCAGCTGCAGTCTCTTCTTTCAGAGTGTGTAATTTTGCACCTTGCTTCTCTCCGCCCTTCCCATGTTGGTGACACTCTGCCCCCATCAACAAAGTCCTGCCTTCTTTCATTTTGCTGGCCACATTGCTGGCTAGAATAGGCCACATTTTCTGGCTAACGTGTCCATACAGCATCCTTCACCCCACAGGAACTGTCGCGAGGAAGCATCAGCTTTCCACCACAACTCCTCACTCACTTGCTCTCCTAGATCAAGCAGAAGGGATACGTTCTGAGTGCAGGAGGGAATAAATACCGAAGTTAATGTAATGTATTTTTGGGTGGACATCTTTTGGATTATTCTGCATAAAGCTTCAAAAGGTTGGGAGTTATGGAAAAACAAACAACTCTCCACCTCTTGTCTCCCCCTCCATCCTCCCTTTCCACTCCTACCCTCTCTTGTTGGACTGCCCTGCTTCCTGAAATGGGGACATAGGGGGTCATGGCATGATGGATGTGCAGGGGGCAACCACATTGGCAGACATACTCTTTGGGAACCTAGAGAAGGAAGCACCCTGGCCCTCTCTCTTCCTCTGTGGGCCTGACCCATGTGTGTCTCCTGAAATATCATACTCATTATAAGTGCAGGAGGGAATAAGTTCCATCGAAATCAATGGGAATTACTTCTGAATAGACACATATTGAATTACACTTTGTAAAATTTCAAAAGGTTGGGAATCACTGAAAGACAAGCATCTATCCACCTACTCTACCTCCTCCCATTCCCCCCGTTTCTACTGAGGAAAAGTGCTGCATTCACCACATCTGTTAGTTTGCCCTGTTTCCCAAAGCTCCTAACCAATCCCACTTTAAGGCAACTGATACAAAGAGTGTGTGAGTTAGAGGTCAAAAAGGGAGCTTCCATGAACAGTAATGTGAACATGTATGTGTGTGCATGCATGTACGTACAAGTCACCTATCAACTTATGGTGATCTCATGAATTCCATAGAGTTTTCTTAGGCAAGGAATACTCAGAGGTGATTTTGCCAGTTCCTTCTTCTAAAACATACCCTACAGCACTTGCTATTAATCAGCAGTCCTAAGCAAGACTAACCCTGCTTAGCTTCCAAGATCAGATGTGATCTGGTGTCTTCAGGGTAGAACATGAAAGAGGGTGACTCCGCCTCACAAAAATTGCTGAAGCATTCATAAGTATATTTCCCTGTTTGGAATTTTGAAGTGTTACAGATCAAGACAGGAAGATGCTGCTGCAGCTGCTGGTCCAACAGTCTACCACCAGATGAACTGCTGACTAATAAACAGGATGTTTTCAGATAGACAGCTCTTAACACTACCAATCAAAAAATATTAGGCTGATATTCTATCTTTTTTCCGAAGATATGGTATTATGGAAAGAATAAAGACTGAAGAAGCATGGGAAAACAGAGGAGGGCTAGATATATAGCAATAGCAATAGCAGTTACATTTCTACACCACTTATCAGCTAAGTGCTCTCTAAGTGGTATAAAATGTGTTTAGCTAACTGCCCTCAACAAGCTATGTACTCATTTTACCAATCTGTGGAAGGATGGAAGGTTGAATCAACCTGGAGCCCTGCAAGATTGAACTCACAACGCTGTGGCTGCAGTACTGGCATTTAACTACTGCACCACCAGGGCTTTATAGATATGGCAAGACAGCATTGTTTGGATCCATGATAATAACCTCATCTGGAAATACTTGTTACTGGCCCACAACCCTCCCCCCCAAGATTTGATATGGTTTAATTCACAAAATATGATTTAATTGGAAAAATACATTAATTGGCATTGATACAAAATGGACCCTGAGACAATTGTAAGGCCAGGCTGGGTAGAGGAAAATTGCTGGGTGAACAAGTGTTCTGCAAAGTAGGTCAGAGATCCCCTCTAGGCATAGCCAAAGTCATTGTCAGGATAATAAGCAGGTAACTCCAGAGATAATAGGCTTCAGGTGAAGCTGTAGCATCTCTACTGCCACACAATAGCAACTGGAAGTTCCCAAAATTACAAGATGAAAACATTACAACAGCCTCAAGAAGAAGGATATTTTCTACAATGGTTATCACACAGACAATATTATTTAAGATTTTTAGAAGGCAAAAAAGTAAAGGTTTTGAGGGGAACAAATCAGATTTGGAAGTTTTGCTACGTGTGCAAAAACGTATACATTTTTACTGAAAATTGAGATGGAGGAAAAACAGGTAAAAGAATACATATGATTAACTGGGCAAAGAATTTTAGATACAGAATAGCTACGAATCAATGGGAAAGATTATGGACAAAAGGAATTAAAAATATACTTTGTTATGATTTTCAAGAAAATTATTATAAAATGATGTTTTGTTGGTATCTTACTCCAGAAAGACTTTTTAAGATGCATAAAGAAATGAAATATACCTGTTGGAAGTGTCTGGAACATGTTGGATCTTATGTGGTGGACTGGTGAAAAGGCTAAACTGTTTTGGAAGATGATACAGGATTCAGTTCAAAAAATGTTGAAAAGCCGGATCACAAAATCCCCACAATTGTTTTTATTGGGAATTTGGTAGGAAGATTCCAACTATGATATGCAAAGACAAAAAACGATTCAATATCATGTTACTGGCAGTATGATTGGTCTACGCACAGTTTTGGAAGAATACTCAAATTCCAACCATATATGAATGGTTTAGCAAATTAATGACAGTTGTAGAAATTGCACTCTCTCTCTCTCAGGTCTCCCACCCTCTCTCAGGCCTCCTAATCTGAGCTAATTAATTCCCCGTTCTCACATGGAGGTACTGGCATTGCAGGTGGACCCCCGTGTTACCCATGCTTTGGGGTAACATACCCATAGTCCAGAGCAGTGTTTAATATTTCATCTAGGAGCTAGTTACCTTTCTTGAGCAATGATCTTCAGCAGGGATAAGGGAAAGCAGAAAACAGCCAACAGAAGTTTCAGTTTTACGGACAAATGCAGGCCAGGCGATACTGTATATAAGAAAAAAAGAAAGTAAGTAAGTGAGCATGCATGTACAAAAACAACTTTCTCAATCTGATTTCCCTCCAATATATTGGATGACAACATCCATCACCCGCATATTCCATTGTAGTCCACCATCATACTCCATCCTCCTCTTACTCCTCTCTCCTCCAAACATATGGTTCATCACAGATTCATAATATCCTTTTTTGACTTTGCGTTTTGAGTGATACAGTAGCAAACTCTTTTACATGGTAGTAAACCGCTCTAAACACAGTTGGATTTATTTGTAAGGGAATGTGTATAGGCTTGGGCTGTATATCAGTATTTTAGCTAACTTAGTCTCCTGTTTCTGTTCTTATAGGGTTGATTTTTAGATTCTCTTCTGCTTTCCTTAAAATAAGGCCATCTCCTTTTGTACAATTATGCATTTTGTCCTGACCAATTAAAAAAGTGTATAAAGTTCCACATGAGGGATGCCGATATTAGAGAGCTCCCAACATCAATTAACTGGTTATTCTAGTTCAGCCCTTTTGGATTAATGAGCTGCCTTGAACTTTCATGCAGAAAACAAGTGCAAAGGTGTAGCGATGGGGATTGGGATGAGAGCATTGCTTCCCCAAATATGAATTCTGCCTTTACCTTTTATATTCTGTATCCCCTTTTGTGCTGGTCAATGACCGTAATAAAGATATCTGTCTATCTATCCTGAATATTTTGAGTAAATATGCCCAGTATTTGAACCTACCTGGAGGTAAATGCGGTAAGATGGTGGACCTTAATCAGCTGACTGCTCTTTCTGCGAGAGGCAATTTGGTTCAGCTAGATCACTCTTTGGAGCCATGACAGAGCCATTTTAAATAAATTAGGAAACAAATGATAGTATTACAGTTGCTTATGTAATCTTATCTTGGCAATGCTTCGGTGTAGGTTTGGTGATAACATCTCTAATTACATGTTCATGTTCTCTCTTGTATCATAGGTCCAGAGGCATAAAAGTTTCACTCTACTGGAAAAGATACCTTTTTTTAACCGTCAGCCTATTATTTTAAATCTTTAAAGGCAAAGATGGAAGGAAATTATGTCTTTGGACAGTTGTGAGTAAAATGAGATGTTCCAATGAGGATTCAGGAAGAAATCATCAAGAGCAAAACTATGTCAACTATGTTTGGATTGTGGTGGATGGACTGGTGTAGTTTTCGTGATAACACAGTTTTGTATTGTAACCTGCAAGTATTTCTACCATTTCACCTTTCTCTCAAATTGGGACTCAAGGTGGCTTACATTTTTTTTTAAAAAAAACAATAGCGCTAAAAACAGAAAAAAATGAACATTAAAAATGGAATTGAACTATTCAAAATATTAAAATGATTTAGACCTACACTTAAAATGCTGGAAAGCAATTAAAATGGAATACAAAACATGTGTAGGGTTTTGCATTAAGAATTTGAGCTAGGATGTCCTAATTCAAATTTTGCTTCAGCTATGAACTTCTCAAGTCACCCAGCATATCTGTACTATTTTCCCACAGCCCGTTTGTAGGAACACTGACTTACCTTGCAGCAAGGATACAGAATCTACAGGCCAGATCTCACCCACTAGGTCTCCTCATTTAGCCCTCAAAGGCCTCCAAGTGAAGTCTCTTCTCCTCCTAAAAGGCTTGCCTCCTAAGCTGCTTCCTCTTCCCTCTCACTGAAGAGCCCTGTTCAAAGGTGCTGGGAGCACCTTGATGTGATGCTTCTCCTGGGTTTGGTATCCCTCACCTTTCTTGTTGCCTTTTCCTTACAATTACAGAAATGTAGTCAGGATTGCTGAGATGTGATGTGATGTATATTGAAGGTTCTGTTTTTTTAATTTATTCAAATTTTATCCCATCTTTCTTCCATCATATAAGCCAGTGCACATAAAATTCCCAGTCTTTTTCTCCCATCCAGATACTAACTCACAGCAGGTATGTTTACAAGGGCTCTGCGTGACAGTGTTGGAAAAGTTATTTCTGGAACCTCAGCTCCCAGAATTGGGGGATTATGAGAGTTACAGCCCAAAAAAGTAATGCTGGCTGAGGAATTCTGGGAGATATAGTCAAAAAGCTAACTTTTCGAAGATTATGCTCTGGGTCATATCAAGTAAGACATTACTCTGCAATGTGAGTTTGGCCATAGCTGTGATAACTGAAGCCCCTGTCAGAGCTGCTGATGACGAGCAGCAGCTGTTGGTCCCTGTGGCTCTGGCTGGAGAGGAGTCCTGCAGCTCAAGAGCTCCCCCTGCTGCCACGGACCAAGCAGGCTTGGACGTTCCTCTGGCTGCTCCTTTAGGGCAACAGGGATCCGATTCTGAAGATGCTTTGGAGCCTGTGTCAATCAGCCCACAAACAAGGCGGAGACTCAAGAGAGCTGAGCAAAGGGAGGCTTCCTTGATTAAGTTCAAGAAGCAGTGACTAGCCACACCTGTGTCTTGGGCTATATAACTGCCTGCCTGGAAGCTTTCCTTTGCTTGTGGCAAACTTTCTACAAGCTCTTTCCTTGCTTCAAGCACCTGGCTCCTGGCACCTTGGATTGGTCTCTTGGCTCCAGACCCCTGGCTTTTGGAACTCTGACTACGGCTTTTGCTTGTTGCTCTGGCTTAGGTAAATGGACTTCCCTTGAGTAAGTGCTTCCTTGACTCCTCCTGGCAGGACTCTGCTAGCTCTCTCACTCGCTTCTCCGGGCTGTCTTGCTGCCCGGGTCTCTGACCCTGACAATAGCAGTGCCTAGAAATGGAACGGACTGCCAGTGGCCCCAAGCATCTCTCCCATGACCTTGACATTAGTATATGTCTTTTCATGCCACTTAGACACCTCCATCTCATCAATCCTTCCCAATCTGACATAGGACAGAGTGACCTCTGTTTGAATCACTGCTCATCCTTAGGAAGTTATGACAGCTTAGCTGTGCTGCTTGAAATATTTGTAAAGAACACATTGGTAAACAATTGAGGAAATCATTTGGGTTTCAGGGCTGAACTGTATAATAACAGGATAGGTTAGCTTCATCTCTAAAGCCTACAATTCTGAAGCATTAGATTGGCTCAAAAATAGCATATCATTTACCAGAAGACTCAGAGAATGTGGAGCATTGTTGCTAGGCACAGATGTTGCTGCAACAGAGTGAAGTGTGTGCAGAATCTGTAGTAGTAAGTGACACATGCAGTCTTGTTGCTAGGCATAGATGTTGCTAGGGTAAGAGAAAGGGAAGCATATAGTAACAGTAGTAACCTAATATTCATATGAGCTTGCTGAGTGACCCAAATGTTCTAAAACATTTCTAAAATGTGGGTTACAGCTGTCTGATCAGGCATGTTGCATTTACATCTCCCTGCCCACCCTATCAAGCGTTGTAGGAAACAACTCTTACCTAGACAGAGATTTCTCTTTCAGAAATTCATGGCTCACTGAGTTTTTTTTAGATGTACTGCTATCTAGGTCACAGCAGGTTTGAAATACTCTAAGTATATGTTTTGTGCTTGCTGCTACTCTTCCTATGCTATCTAAGAAATACAAAACAGGGCTTGGTGCTAACACAGCACATATTGAGAAGATCCCAATATGCATCAGCCACAAACCACTGGATCCAAATCAACCACAACACAAATGTAAGAGGAAAAGTCACCACATATAATTTCTTAGCATTGACAGAGCTCTGCCCACCAAGTTCTGAAAAGTACTTCAGCAAATCACCCATTTGGCTGGTGGTAGCTTCAAGGCAGATCTCTCAGGTAGGAGATCAGGGTTTCATTAAGTAAAATGAGCTAGAGGGTCACCAGTGGCAGTAAGGCATCTTCGCCACATTGTAAAGCAAGCAAAGTAATGTGCATCTAAAGGGACATCTCCTGCAAAATGATGACATCTGGAGCAATGCAAATCACCTGCCTCAGACATGACAACAAAGTCTGTCATGATACTAAAGGCCACCTCTTGCCCAGGTCTGCAGATGAAGTGTGGAACCCACAGCAGTTTGCCAACACTGTGGATTCCAGTTATTGATTCTTGTCTTATCTAACTGTGTGATTTATGTTCCCTTTGTTTTCATATTCTTTGGGATTTCTTCCTCTGGGTAAACCTAACCACAGATCTTTCCCTCTAATGTATCGTACAGTTCACTCCTCATTCTAGATTTTGACAATGACACTGACCAGAGGTTTTATCCACTTTTCCAAATATGACAGCATCCATGAATAGCCTAGTCCACATACTTGTTACAATGACCTGAAGGCACGCAACAAGAACAAAAACCTCGGGCAGACATTGGTAGCATCCAGGCTGCATTCTAATGTGTAAATGGACACCTTTTGTGCAGTAAGAATATGAAACATGCATCAGGAAACAAGTTTTTATGCAATTAGCAATATGATCTTTAAATCAGAAACAGGGTGACTTTAAAAACAAATAGATGAGAGAAATATATAGACACAGAAAATTAAAAATGACTATTTAGGGTCCTTTAACACTACAATTATAGCATTATGATTACACTTTAACTGCCATGTCAGCATCTTATGGGAATTCTGGGGTTAGCAATTTGGTGAGGTATTACTGCTCTCCAACTGAAAATTCTAAATATCCTTTTCTAAAACAAGGTTTGTGCACAGCTACATGCAATCCATTCTGGAAATTAAAACACAAACATGAGTAACCTGAGCAGGAACAGGTGAAGAAATAAGAAGACAGTTTCTGATGTTTTTTCTCTTTTTTTTCCTAGATTTGAATGTAAATCACTCTATTTAAGCTTTAATTCCTTCTTCCTTTCTCTCAATCTATTTCTTGCTGCTTTTCCTGGTTAGAAAGAGGCAGACAGCACATCGAGTCTCCATAACAGATCTGAGCGTGGTCTTGCTTGCAAGAAAGCCAACTTTAAGGGCTTCTAGAAGTCTAAGGTTTTTTTTCTTCCTTTCCTGCATGGATTTCCTGAAGGGTTCTCCTCCTCCACCTCCACCTCCTCCTCCTTTTTAACCTAGGAAAACCGTCTAGAGTAATTACTCCAGCTTTACAACCCAGAACTCACAACACTGGTTTGCTGTACTCTGTTAGCAGAAATACCAAATATTCCTGCAATCTAAATTTAACTATATGGCTCTTGCAGTTCCATCCAAGGGAAACCCAGGTAGACAAAGTACAACTAATATGGCAAGGTTCTTCCAGGAACTTTTCTGGCATAACATTGGACCTTTTAATCAGGAGTGGCCAGGACTCTTCCCAAGATTCAGCTGCAGCTCCTCTGGGTTTTTGAAAGAAGCTTTCTTCATGAGAAGAAGCTTACATATGGAGAACACCTTGCTCATGAGAAGGACTCTGGCTTATCGAAGCGTGCTGTGATGGTTGTGCCTCTAGTTTTGAAGCAGAACTCTCTTCTTTCATGGAGTGGGGGAGGTGGGACCCTCAGCAGTCTTCCCCAATAGTTTAGGCTACCTTTCCCTTTCTGTTGTGAGCAAGGTACTCTCAGACGATGGGAGCTCTGTGTCATCCTTTCAGGGAGAATCTTCTTGTGGATGCATGATGTACATGGTCTGTCCTGCATACCCAAGCCCTGTGACATCCTGTATGGTGGTTAGAAAAGGCTATCCCATTGCTAGAGTTGAAATTAGACTCAGACCGGTTTGCTTCTGTACTTTTTCATTTGAAATGGGGCAGGAAGGAGGGTGTTGCCTTGCCTTGTTGCATCTGGCAACAAAATGTCTTGATCTGGCCTTTGTTCAGGCAGTTCTGTGTTGAAAGACATAGCTGCTACCACCCTTTCTTATTTTGCCCTCATACTATCACTTGGCACTGTTTCATCATCCAGTTTGCTGTTGCTACTTTCTAAACACTGACTGAATACTGAACTCTGCCAGGGAAGCTTTCTTCTGTGTCCTATTGGTGAAAGCAAGAAATCTCCATAAAGGGAGATAATGGGGGATTGTCTTCTCTAATATGGTGTCTTGATTGTGGAATTGCCCTCCTCCTTGAGACTCAATCAGCATTGTTGCTGCCCTCATTTCATTAATAAGTCAAAATCTGGTTTTTCACCAAAGCTATGGGCAGTGTGTATGTGGAAGTGTGTGTGTGGGTGTCTAGGGCTCATGGCATGATTAAATCTGAAAGCCAGTCTGCACTCATATATGCCTGCTAGGAATCTGAGATCCTGTAAGGTATGAGCGGCCAGGGCAGCACCTTGGCTGCCTAACTCTCTGCAAAGGAAAGATCAGTCTGGTGCCATCCCTATTGAGCTTCTAGCAGACAGCCAAGATGCCATTGTTCCATATGACCTTTTGGTCTTTAAAACCAGGATTGGATTTTAGAGCTTCATGAGTTTTCAAAGTGAGCTGATTTCTAATGATCTAAGAGGTGATAACTACTGCTATATTAATAGTTTGTGAAGTTGCGATAGCATACACTGTTTTGGAATGTTTAAAATTGTTTAATGGTGTTTTGTTGCTTTTACCCTGGCCTGTGGTCTTCTGATACAGGGTGAGCTACCCACAGCTTAATAAATAGAAATAAACAATATTTTTTGCTTCAACCTATAGGTTTGGTTGTACTTTGGTTTCAAATGCATGTTGAGTTCTGTGGAGACAATGCTCAGTGTAGGTGAAAGCTATCTGTGTTGCATGGTAGACCTTATGGAGGCATATTGGGAGGCATTTAGTTTGATAGAGATCAAGCTAAGATAAAGGAGGACAGATCCACCCAGTGTTCTGAGAGAATAAAGAAATGTGAAACAAAGCCCACAGTAGGGTAAAGATTGAAAGAAAAAGTACACTCTACAGATCAAAGACAATCTGTTTGGTCCAGTCCTTAGCAGTCCTGTGAAACAGCACTTCTGTTGTGAAAGGGCTCTACGTCTAGTAAATGGGATTATGAATAATTAGATTAGCTGCTGTCATGTGGAAGAAACATGAAGTCAGCAAAAACATATAAAAGCAAGGAAGGGTTAGGAGATGAGTCAGGCCAAATCTCATAAACTGCAGCAATTTATATATTTATTTATATGAGATTAAGTATTGGCCTAGGTAATCAGTTCAATATAGATTTATTGGCCTCCCTAAGTAGGGATCTATCACAAATAATTGATGACAGGCAGGCTACTTGTAGGACTACATATTACAAAAAAGTGGAGTCTGCAACTCTATGCTTGGTTTACTCATAAAACAAATATGGACAAGCTGCAGACCGATTTAGTGAAGCGAAGGGAAACAAAGATGCTTAACCATTCATAGTAACTCCAGTTGTCTGCAGTCTCCTCTCACAACACACCATTTTATATGGTTTTGAGGTCTGTGGAAGTACATTAGTGGAGAAACATTGCTTGGACCATAAGAGACCATAAGAGATTTAGCATTTCTCTCTGTTGCTGATTCTCTCCTACTTTTACCCCAAAACGTGGGTGCCACAAGGGCCTACCAGCAATGCCAGTACCTCTGTTCAGAAGTGGGGAACAATTAACTCAAAGTCAGGAGGGCTGTGCAAGGGGGATAACTTAATGAGATCTACCACCTATGTTTACGGAGTCCTTGCAGGAAAGAACCAGCCAGAGAGTTTAAACTGTAAACTTAAAAAATGGTTTATTGCAAAAAAATTCACACAAGCATGCAAAGCACTCATACAAGCATACAAGGACTAGCCAAAGGAAAAGAGAGGAAAGTGTGATAGAGGACTTTCAGGGATGAGGTGATAATTACTGGTCCACAGAGCAGCGAGGAAAGCAGTGACATGGCTTAGGTAGGGACCTAAGGACAGTTTTTGTTTGGGAATCAAACGGACGGCGTGGCATTCAGAGAGGCGAGAGACTGCACTGGACAGTCTAAAATCAAGGGTTCTTATACCTGAAAAATATCCCGCAGGTATGAGTGTGAATCGCTGTCTCAGCCAAGCTGACAATGGGAGTTGCAACAGAAACAATTAAGTCCAGACAGAGCTAATGGTCTTAGTGTTTATGTGACAAAAGGATAATGGTTGTCATAATAGCCCAGTATTGTGGAGAGGTGGGGAAACAATAGGGAAAGGTCCAGGTGTTCAGTGTGAGAGTTAAGACAATCACAGTTTAGTGGAGATTTCTCCTTTCAGCTCTGAGATGTCCGGCTTCTTATCTTTAAACCTATTGTCTCAAGATGGTCCATGCTATTAGCCTGAAAATGACTTGGTTCCTGACTAAGAGGTAGGTGCAGCTGACCTGCCTTGCAATCTCACATTTACAGTCAGTAATATGCCTCCTCCAGCGTGACCTCCCAGTCACTTCAGATATTATTTATATCAATGACAGTTAAATAATATTTTCCAAATTAAATAATATTTGCCAATTAAACCTGCCAACCATGGGGGGTGCACAGTGTTGTAACACTATACATGTATTTGCATCATCTTTGTATTTTTCAGACATTCACTTCCCAAGGTTACATACACTTTCACCCTTAGACAGCTATGCAATTGAAGGAAGCTACTATTAGTGAAGTACTAGTGACAGAGTAAAGAAATTATAGAAGTAATTAACTCGGTGTGATGGTCACAGATTTTTCTCTTATTATTACATGAGATAAGATATGGTTAAAATTAAATGATATCTTGTGGTCAGGGGTCATGTTAAGCTTCAAAAGCAGAGGAAACTTATTTGCGTATCAAAGAGCTAGATACGTGTAACACTGAACGGCAAAACAGGACAGACACCCTTGTTACAATTTAAAAACTAACACTTTGGTGAACCGGTACTCACTTTATCATTGGTTTTGCTGCAACAGGTGAACATACCTTCACTTCTGAGGAAGAAGCAAGATATATTAAGGAAATTTATTGTGATTAATTTAGTTTTGTTTAATATTTCATCAAATTTAATGGTAATTAGACCGATGTCATTCTCCTTTTAAAGCCACTTGGCTTTCTTCATTGTTCTTAATGGTAATTTGGCATGTATAAATCCAATGAGTTGGCAAAAAATATAAGCACCTCTGAGAAATAACTACATGATATCTCAAACATGCCACTGTTCTAAATGGTTTTGCTTAAATGGATCCATTTGACAGAAGAAAGACAAACTTGGGACATACTTCCAGTTCAGAAAATGTAAAAGTAAATTATCATATGTTTATTAGAGTATCACTTTCTCTTCCTCTCTCTCTCTTTCTCTCTCTCGTATTTTCTTTCAGATACAGCATTATGGAAAGTTTGACAAACTTGATTCTCATTAAATCAAGATTGCTCAAATACTTTAGGCTTAAAAACAAAGAAGCAAATAGCCCCAGCCTTTCAAAGCAGAGTCACAGCCTATACAGGGCAGAGTTCCCTCCCCGCTGCTGGCATAAGAGCCTGACATGTTTGTCCAGACCCCATGCATTAATTAATCAATTACACATTCACACAACCTATACATTAATTAATCAATTAATTCACCTTTTTTCCCCCTCTCATTTTCTCAAATGCACTCTGTTCTCACACAAATATATTCATACACAGAGCCGGTTTCTTTCTCCCTTTGCTCCTCTCAGTTAGATGAGAAGGTAATTAAAGCAGATGGAGCCACTGCCTTAATGTCTTTGGCCAAAGTCTCAGTTGGGTGGCTGCTCTGAATGGTTTGGATCAAAGGCAGTCTGGTGTCAAGGCCAGCAAAGCTTTCAGCAACAAGTTGGGGAGCAATCAAATAGTGAGTCAAGGCTTGCAAGGATATCAGACAGATAAGTAGACAGGTTTCGGGCTGAGAGCCTTGACAACCTTGACCCTGCTTTTCCTTGACCTCACTACTTGATTGCTCCCTAGTTGCACTTGACTTTGGGAAACCTGTTGGCCCCGACCTTGACTAGTATTTAATCTGTGTTATTGTGTGCTTTCAAGTTGTTTCAGACTTACAGGGACCCTAAGGTGAATCTATCATAGGGATTTCTGGAACTGAGAGTGGGACGTGCCCAAGGTCTTCCAATGGCTTTCCATGGCCAAGGCAATTGAATCCTGGTCTCCAGCATTGTAGTCTGATGCTTAACCTCTCTTAAACTCAAGCCCTGTGCAAGCAGGAGAGTGAAGCACATGCATAACTCTTTTGCAGTATCTTGCCATCACTCCTTGCGAGGGCTCCCTCCCATGTCCGTAGCTTACCTTGCTGAACAATTGCCATGTGGTTTTTGTTGTTTTTCCAGCTAAGATTTGATATTGCAAGGGAGTTCAGCAGATCAAAAAGAAGGAAGATTTGTGGAGGTTGTGAGAACTGGGGCTCAGTATTCCAATTTTGCTGTGAAAACCAGACCTCTGCCCTTTTTCTTTGTGACTGAAACAATTCTGTGATACAACATACAAAACCGTAGCTGTTTGGGGCCTGATCTGCCCAAAGGTATGGGATGCTTTCTTATGATTGTCAAAAGTATGAACTTTTTAAAATGGAATTTTATCTGTTGTCATGGTAGTTATTTATGTGGTGAGACAATGAAAATGTATCCTGTAACTTTCTGCCTGTTTACAATGAATGAAAACGAAGGCAAACCCCAAATTCTGTGACCAGAATAAACAATGAAAATTTGCATATCTGCTTCTTTGCAAAAGCTTGTCTGTCTGATTAGGATAGAGTACCCACATTCCTACTATCCCACGACATGCAATCAGTATCAGTCAGTATAAATTTATTGATTAGTCAATTGAGCATATCAAAAGATATAACACCAAATGTTATAAAATACAGTAAAATGAATAACTAAAATATGATGGAGTAAAATAAAATAAGCTAAAACAAGGTAAGATACGATAAAATGTAATAAAATATGATAAGATGAAATAAAAAGAATAATGTAAAAGACTATAATAAATATCAAAACTTGTAATAATAGGTTATCATCTTGTGATAAGAGGAAAACAGTAAAATACAGAGGCAATACGTATTTAGATTAATTCATCACCCTTGCATTTAACTCCAACATGCAATGCATATACACGCTACAGTGGAACAAATATCAGAGCTTAATTTTCTATGGTAGGTAGAATAGACGAGCACAATATCATTTTTTTCATAATCAGATTGACCTGAGACAGGTATGGAGAGATTATAAGAAGCCTAGATACTCTTTATAGTAATCCTTGCAGGTCTTCCTTCGCCACTTGGACTCTGTACCATTTTCTTTGCCTCATGCTTTTCACATACTATTTTGTCCTCCCAAAATTTTGTGGAGTGGATTGGGCTGAGAGAGGACGAGTGGCCAAGGTCATCCAGTGCCTTCATAGACATGCAAGGATTTCTCTGTGGGTCTTTTTGGTCTTAGCCACTGTATTGTACTGGCTGAGGCTTCCTTGATTGAATCTATCCACCTATAATACAGTCTTCATTTTCCTACTGCCTTTGTCTTTACCAAACGTTGTCTTTTTCTAATGAGCCATCTCATGATATATCCAAAGTATGATAGCCACCATTTAGTCATGTTTCCAGGTTTATTTGTCTTTTACCAGTCCATGGTCAACAGTATCTGCAGAACTATTCTCCAGTGCCACATTTCAAATGAATTGATTCTTTTCTTGTCAGCTTCCTTTTAGCTTTCACAACTGTATGTAGAAATTTGAAATACTATGGTTTGGATAATCCTGACTTAGATATTTAATGATATATCTTTACACTTGAGAATTTTATTTAATTCCCTTGTAGTTTCCCTTCTCTTTCTGAGTTCTTGATTACAATCAAAGGACATTCTTAGACCTTCAATTGAGAGAAATAATACTGCATGTGCAGAAGCTCTTGTCTAGCTCCATATCTTGTTCCCATTAATAGTTTACTTAGCTATTTGTAATACTGGCTCCAACTTGCCTTTTGTTTGAGTAAATCAGACTGTCTTGATGGCAGCTATACTTGGCTCTGATTCTCTTTTTGTGTCCATTGTTGCCTTCACTGGACTGATTTCAAGGTTTTGATTGTTATGGTTGTTTATTAATTTCAATGTTTTGTTACAAGTTGCACATATTGTTATTTGTGTTCAGTGCCTTAAGTGTTGAATTGTAGAATCTGATAAGTAGGGTTTGTGTCCTTAGAATGAAAACTCTGTTGGCTGTTGATCAGTTAGTCTGTTCTGCACAAAGCTTCAGCCATTCTATGGAAAAACTCCATTCCCTTCACAGGGAGACAGCACCACCAGAGGATGAGCAGGGGGTACAATACTATGATTAGCTTCTGTGAATAGCAAGATAAGGAAATGGTACACATTGGATGTTCTCCTAAAATACGAACTGCAACTCTGTCCAAACTAAACACATGAAATCTTTCTTCAAATTTTATTGGTTAATGGCTGTTATCAGGGCAAAATGCCTCAAGAACTAATCAGCCTTCCTAGAGAAGAGAATAAATATAGGGACTTAAGTTTTATGGAACTTTTAAAACCACATGTTTGAGAATGCTACAAGAATAAATAGGCTGTCCAAATGGTCAGCATTATAACTCTCATTGTTTCAGATCATTAGCCACGCTGCCTGAGAATTCGAAGAAATGTTGCCATAATAACTGAAGAGTACCAAGTTGCCTACCTCTGAGTAAATATCACAGCCTAGGAAGATGATTTCCTGGCGATTCAGCCAACTCTATTAATTACTTTGTTCTAAATAACTCCTCTTAATCAGCTCTGTGGTAAATGCTGTGAACTGTGATCGTACCTGGTGACTTTCACTTCTTATTGGTAATGGTAACCCATGCTTTTGTCCACTTTAGCTGCTTGGTTCCCATGGTTCCTTGAATCCTTTAGAGGCAGGTCAAGTTTATCCATCTCTTACTACAATACAGCAAAGGCTTTTCAAATGGCTTACACCTGTTGTGTGGAAAGAGGCTCTCAAGTGATCAGGAGGATGTGGATTGTTTAAACAAATTGCATGCTTCTAGACCCAGCAAAAGTATGTAAACTTACAGATGATTTGCATTTGGACAATATGAATCCATAATTTTGCATGGAAAGGGCAGGTAGGACAATGGCTTCTGAAGAATGAAATGTAAATGTTCGCTGTCGGTTTTATTAGCCATAGCCTTTCTGGGAACATCCAATATGTAAGTTCTTTGTCAGGCACTAAATTTGTCAGGCATTAGTAAATACTGAGTAATCCTATACCTAATATCTTAACAGTGGACTTTGACTTTCCTCGAAAGAGTGGGTGAATTTACAGTAGGGAGCGGGGACAGGTGGTCCTCTGGATGCTGCTGGCCTGCACTTCTCTTCATTCTGCACCACTCTCTATGCTGCTTACAGTTGATGGGATTTTCAGTCCAACAATATATGGAGGGCCACAGCTGCCTTCACCCTGACCTATAAGGTAAAAAAAAGAAGAAAGCAAAAAAGCAGGACCTAGCCCCCATATGTAGGTTGAAAGTTTGGTTGCATGTTTTTTAAAAAAACAAAAAAAACTGTTCTACGATATATGCCTGATCCTACAGTTAGGAAACCAAGGCTGCAATCCTGCATGGCTCAACACAACATAATAGTTCTGCATGTGGAGCTATACTACATTGAGCCATTTACCACCTCTGGACCTACCATAGAGCTGCTGAATCTCCCTACAACCATTCAGGCTTGGAGGAGAGTGAAGGGCATTGCAGAAAGATCTTGCTATGTCTCTTAGCCAGATGCAAAACAATTGTATCAACCACTGAAGTTTTCTAGGGTCCTCCAGAAACCTCAACAGCTGATATAATTATTTTGCATCTGGCCATGGGGACATAGCTGGATTCTTCTACAATTCTCCCAGCTCTCCTTCATGCACAAATGACTGTGGTAGATGGGGGCAGATTTCAGCAGCTCTAAGCTAGGTCCAGGCTAGGAGCTTTGGTCACTATAGAGAAAGGAAGGATATACCAATCTCTGCAGTGACTAAAAGTAGATGTAAGCTGGTGTAGTATCAATGTGTTCCTGCATATGCAACTACGGGATGCCAGCCTAAATATTAAGCACAAAATATACCTAGCCCTGATGGAACAATTAATTTTAAGTCTACTTATCACAGAGAGAATAGTAGGAACTGAAGGTAGAGTGTGGTTACAGACCAAGACTGGATTATATACACTTTTGGTAACTTTCTGTGAATTTATGTTGAGATGAGGGATGACATACACATCCTTGGATTGCATCCCTAGGGACGCAGCTTGCTAGAGCCTCTATGTGGTGACACAGTAATAGCTGTGAGTGTAGAGCTATTTGTCATGTACATCACATTAACATTGCTTTTAAAGTTTATTATTTTGCAGTTTGCCATGTAGACCACACTCTTATTGTATAGTGCCTCCCAAAGAGGCCCAAAGAGCTGCAGCCGGGTTGTTAACTGGAATTTGTTACAGGGGGGAATACAACCTGCTGGCCACAAGAGTTCCACTGGCTGCCACTCTATTTCCAGGCACAATTCAAAGTGCAGGTTGGTTTATTTATTTATTTAGTTGTCTGCTTTTCTCCCAGAATGGGACCCTAGGCAGCTCCTAAAGAAACTAAAGTAAAAAAAAAAACACCTTAACAATAAAATTTAAAAAACATTAAAATCACCACATTCAGCAATATCAAATCATTTGAAAGTCATACAGAAGTTAAAAAAATAAATAAAACACACATCTCAATAAGAAGCTTGCCTGCTTACATATTAAAAGCTTGCTTAAACAAAAGGTCTTGCAGACCGGTCAAAGGAAAGCAGGGAGGGGGCCAACCCAGCCTCCCACAGAAGGGAGGTCCAGAAGGTGGGAGCAGCCACTGAGAAGGTTCTCTCTCATGTCCTCGCCGAGTAAGCCTGTGATGGTGGTGGGACAAAAAGAAAGCCTTTCCCTGTAGATTTTAAAACTCTGGTAGGTTTGTATGGGGAGATATGGCCTTGCAGATAGTTTGGACCTAATGCACATAGGGCTTTATAGGTCTTGATCAGCATGTTGAATTGTGCCTGGAAATGCGTATAGATATTGCACTTATAAAGCCCTGTTTGGCTCAGATCCAGGAGATCTGAAGGACTGGGTCTCTGTCTATAAGCCTATCTAATCTCTGAGATCTTTGCAGAAGGCCCTTTTGTTAGTCTCATTGCTCTCCTAGGCATGTTGGATGGGTACAAAGGAGAGGGCCTTTTTGGTGCCTGTTTCAAGACTTTGGCACTACAGTTGTCCCTCCACTTTTGTGAGGGTTTGGGGTGCAGAACCCTCACAAAAGTGGAAAAGGTGGAATAACTCCTCCCTACTCGCTCTCCTATTCCCTTCCAGGGCTCACCCCTTCCCATTCCCATGCAAAAGTGAAGAACGTGGGCTGGGGGAACGCTCACACCAGCTATCCTTTCCCCCTCTGGAGCTCCCTCTGCCATTCCTATGCATTTTGCTCTGGCACTGAGAACTCACCCAAACCTTCTGCCCCCCATTCCTTTCCTTTTTGCCTTGGCATGAGTTTTCCATGTCAGAGCAAAATGCATAGGAATGGCAGGGGTAGCTTCAGAGGGGGAAAGGAAGGCTCACACGAGCTTTCCCCCGCTCCCCTTACCTTTCTTGCTTTGCCTTGCGTGAGTTCTTTGGCTGGGGCAAAATGCATGGGAATGGGAGGAGGAGAATGGGGGGAGGTATGTGTGTTCATGAATAATCAAATTCGTGAGCATCAAACCCATGAATGTGGAAGGAGAACTGTATCTCTCTAGGGAGGCTGGGACGGCTCCCTCCATGCTCTCTTTCTGCCTGCAAGCGAAAACTTTCCTGTTCCAACAGGTTGTCGAAAATGGACTGCAATGGGTTTTTAATGGCTGTTTTTTAAAAAAATATCCTGTCTTTTAATGGATCTTTCAATTATACTAATTCTATAGACTGTTTAATTGCTTTTAAAAATTTTTATATATTTAAGTGATGTTTTTGTATATTTTTTATCTGGTCAGGTTTTAATGTTCTGTAAGTTTAAGTTCTAATATTGGTAACAAGGTGGGATGTTGAAGACGAAGATGATGATGGTGACGATGGAAGGGTTTTGTTTTTGTTTTCGGCCAGGTCTGTAGATGAGATTGATTTCTGTGTACTGGAAATGTCCAGGAAATCCAGATTTCAGTGTAAAGCAGGCAGCAGCAAATTCTGTATGTGTAGGTGTTGCATAGTATCACTGACATCACAGTCTACCAAGGAACCTGAAGTCTGTCAGGAAACGCTCTATAAAGGGGGTTCCTTCAAGACACCTTTACCACAGAGGATTCTTTAACATCGTCCCAGTCTCATACCGTGCAATAGTTAAATCATTTATTGCTCAGCCAGGCACCCTTGAGCCTCTGATGGTTTCCATGGCAATAGCTCTTATGCGGAGAAGCCGGCCAGCTTGGTAATAAGCATCCTGGGTAGGAGAAAAGGGATTTAGTGTACCCAAGTTAGAGTCATTGTGTCACCACGGAGTAATAATAGGATAGAGCTTGAAGTTCTGCTTTCATTTGTCATAATAAAGAAAAAAGGAATGCAGGGGAAGCGGAGGAAGATAACCTCCACACATATTTATTATTCTGTTGACAAACCCAAGTGTGTGTGCGTGCGCGCGCGCGCATGTGTTAAGTGTGTATATATAAAACAGTAAACAGAATTAAACCAACCTTAAAATATGTTTTAAAAGCCCAAGCAGTGCCAGCTAAAAATGGCTTAAATTTCGTAGCTTCTCTGATATCTATCTATCTTCTCTATCTATCTATATCTTAGCCCTAAACAACTCAACAATCACCTTTTCTGACATCACTAAGGTCACCTGTGCTTACAGCATTTATATGTGGATGACGCAGTTAGCAGGCAGAAGCCAAATCTATCTTTTTTAAGAATTAAAGAAAATATCAGGCAGTTTTTTTTAAAGCAAGCACAGATTACTTTGGCTGGAGAAAGGATGAAAGGAAGATGATAGGTAGGCAAAGCTCTGTGTCTACCTCACTGACGCCTTAGGGCACTTTGAACAGCTGCCAGCAAACAAATATGAGTCTGTCTAATCCAGCAGCCCGGAATATGGATATTTACCAATGCTTCAGTAGCTCAATGAAGGTAGTTAACGGTAAATTAAATGCTTTTCATCAGGCTCTTCAGAAAGCTGTCATTTCTGAATCCACACTGACTGAACTATACTCTGAGGAACAACCTTTTCCAAGCTGGCCATTCAAAGGCCATGGGTGGGTAGGCATGTAGTGAGAAGATGTTAGAAGGTCTTATTTCTAGTCTTCTACATGGCTCTTCTTTGCTTGGGCTGTTCAGGAGTGGGCAACCCTCCCTTATGTTTTCAACTTCAATTATCATCAACCCCAAATACTACCTCCATTGATAAAGGACTGTAGGAGTTATCCTTTAGAACTCTGGAGATCTCAGATTTTCCCACTTCTGTTTTTGTGGGATAAGAGCCAGGAGAAGTTCCTTTTCTGGACTTTAAATCTCATTATCTCCCAGCCAATGTGATCAAGGGGGAGGTGGAGTCAGGAGCATTTGGAAGACCTACAATTCCCCACTTCTATCCTAGTTAGACCAGAGCTAGGAACCCCCCCCTTCTTCTTTTGGACTGTAATTCCCATCCTTCCCCGGCCAGTGTGATGACTGAACAGGTTGGCTGATTTCTGGATGTTACTAAGGCAACTTTCCTGAGTTTTGGCTGCTAGACTGTTACCTTTTTGATGTGATTTCTTGCAAAAAAGAAGAACAAGGAAGAACACCACAATTCTTCTCTTTCTACCTAGGCAATAGCCCCTTTCCACTCTGGAGTGCTATTTGAGCATGAACAATCTTTAATCAGCACTCAGTGGGTGGTTCTGTAATATAGATATAGATTTTATGTCTGTTAAATGGTCTGTGTAGGTCAGTTCCTCTCCTTTGATTCACCTGGAGACTGCCTTTCTCTCTTGATTACTTGATCTTCCCATCAGTGCCAGCTCATTTTTGCTGACACTTCCTTGGATAGATCCTCTTAGGAGGTGTTAAAATGATATTCAGATAGGCAATTACTGTATGTTCGAAGAGCTCCGGGGAATAATGGGACCATGCCAGTCATATGGCACCCAAAATGAATTTTCCTTCTACAGGGCCCATAATTTACCTTTGCTTGTTATTACTGGACCATTTAGAGGTCCTCCTGTTATCAAACAGGGAAGTGACACAAATCATCCTATTGCTTACTTTCCTTGATTCGAGGATATAATCTCAAGAGTTAAGTTAGATCCCGACTATAGCAAAATGCTTATATCAGGATCTGGGCTAGGAATAGAATGATCAATTCATACCCAGAGCTTGGAAATGGGCCTTTTGGGACTGCAACACCCAGAACCCACAGACAGAATTTGTGGGAATTATGGTATTTGTAATTCAAAGAAGTCACTTTCCCTAGCTCTGGTTAATAGACACTTCTGGTACTCAGGAATCATTTCCAAGTACAAAGTACATTTACAGAACATCAATTATGAAGCTGTATATAACATATTTTGCCTTCATATTAATTCAAGAATGCTCTGGTCTTTTCTTTTCTGATAACTACTTGTATGCATTTTGAAGGGGAACGTATCATATAAAGTGCTATATGTATATATTCTGTACTCAAGAATAGGCATTGTTTTAATCTGTGATCCATAGTTTAGAAGCCTAGAGTTTTGGGGTGGGTGTGCTCACCCTCCCCTGCCTCTCTAATTAGAGTTACTGTATTTGAAGTAATATGTATTACCAAGACTGGCAAAGCTTCTGGGCTGGATGGTTTACCCGCTGTTTGTTATAAATGTTTTGAGGAAGAGCTTTCATTACCTTTATAGAAAACCTTGAATTTGATTCTTAGAAAAGGAAAGATTCCAGAAACATGGAAAGAAGCTATCATAATCTTAATTCTGGAAGAGGGTTAGGATTTGACAGTGTCAAAGAATTATAGACCTATCTCACTGCTGAATAGAGAAACAAGTCAAAAATTGTATGATAAAGTGGGCCCGGAACTTGGGACATAATATACAGATGGAACAATGGGAAAAGGTGTGCTCAAAGGGAGTTAAATTTACTCTATGTTACAATCTTAAGGAGAATTTTTATAAAATGGTGTACTGTTAGTATTTGACAAAAAATTGGCCAAAATGCATAAAGGGGTTTCTAATGTGTATTGGAAATGTGAGCAACAAGTTGGGACATTTTGTCATATGGGGTAGACTTATGAGAATGCTAAACAATTTTGGAGATAAATACATAGTCTGATGCAGAAGATTTTGAAGCTCAAACTGGGACTGTATTTATTGGGACTGTTGGACAACCAAAATGGGGAAGAGATATGGAAGATAACTATGATATATGACCATGACGGCGAGATTAATATACACACAGAAATGGAAAAGTATTGTAATTTCTATGAGTGAAGATTGGTTGCTGAAATGGACTGACTTAGCTGAAATAGGCAAACTATCACAAGCAAGAGACTTCCAAGATCCCAGGGCATTAATACTTTCCTCATGTCTTACAGTATCAAATACTTGGAATGATTACTGACAAAGTCAATGATGAACGTGCAAAGGCAGGTCATGATACAACCTTAAGAAAAGAAAAATAATGACCATATAACAATGAAGATATCAAAATAGCTGAAGATCTATACCCTTTCTCAGTCATAAATGAAAATGGATACTGCAGTCAAGAGATAAGAAGATGAAAGGCCCTTCTGCAATAGACAGTTATGGTGCTGTTATTCCACTTTCAACATCATGTGGAATTCTGGGGTTTGTAGTTTACTGAGGCCAAAGAGCTCTCTGGCTGAGAATTCTAAAGGCCCTTCCCTAAACTGCAAACCCCAGAATTCCACGGGAGGTTGAAAGTGGAATAATAGCACTATAACAGTCTAGTGTGGAAATGGCCATAGTTTGGACATATCATGAGATGGAATGACTAATTGGAAGAGATGACAAGGCTCAGCAAAATTGAAGGCAGTAGGAGAAGAGCATGTTACAGGTGGATTGATTCAAGGAAGCCAAGGCTCTGAGTCTGTGTGCCCTGTGCATGGCTATTAATAACCAGGGTTCTTGGAGGTCTCTCATAAGTCAAAGACAGCTTGATGGCAAATAGCAAAGAAATGGCGTTGAAATTGAGCATCATCAGCAGAACTGAGCAGGGATACAAGTCACTTGTTTATTCTCTTCCCTTTATGGTTAGAGGTATTGTAATTATAGTCTAATTTATTTTAAGATTTACATTTATATATATAAATTAACACCTGCATATTTAACTGTGCTCTTTTCTGGGTTCTTTAGATGATGCTTTTCCTCTTTTTTGTTAATGCACAAAAGGCCATCGTACTTGGTGAAGGAGGGCACATCGTTTTTAATTAGGTCCACATTAGAAAAATACCATTGCTTCCTTTGGTTAGGCTCTCTTTTGCTAAGAGCTGAGTGCCTCTGTTTGTCCTTTGATCCTGAGTTTTGCATCTGCATGGCAGATGTGGATAATAGGTAGATGAGTGAATTGTATCATACCTTCTGTCATCACCTTTTCTGTTTCTGGTGACTCATTAAAAGATCAAACTGAAAAGAGGCAACATTTCTGAAGAAACAGCAGAGGAAAATGCAGATTAAATTTCATTTCTTTGAGAACTATGGCTTTTGGGTGAGTACTGGGGTGAGCCAGAAGGCTAACGCTTTCTAGCATCCCCATACAGACAGCCTGAGATACAAATAAGCAAGACAGTGAGACTACTTTCCTGCTGAAATATGTTATACAATGACCATTACTGGCTGACCTGGTAACTGGCTACAACTACAGTGCAGATCTTGTGTAGGGCTTTTCCGAATTGTGGTCTGCAAAACCAACTTGCTCAAGTTCTGCTGCAATACAGAGCAGACAGAGAAGAGACCAAGTAATATTCCTTCAAGTTACTATAATAGCAGGATTGCATTATCATCCAAGGCTTTTTGGCTTCCTTGTGCACCCTCTGCCCTGATTAATGCCACCTTTATTGACAGAGAACTGTGATGAGCAGCATAGAGTTGTACAAGACCTCTAGAGGCACAATGATCTCTGCTCAAAGCAGAGCATTTTGCTTAACCTCTCTGCCTTTGAAGTGAATTCCCATCTGCAGGCACTGAAAAGAAACATTGTGCAAGGTGTGGGCTGCTCCTATTGATCTGCAAGATGTGTAAAGGCTCTGGAAGTGCTTAGGTCAGATTGGAGCATAAATCCTTTCTGTCTCCTAAAGCTCTCCAAATATCTTGGAATTAAGTGTAACCTCAACTACTGGTACCAGACTAAAGTCTTCTTAAACCAGCATGCAGGCATATTGTGGAGTTTAGCTGTGGTGGAGGTGATGTCTATGTTCTTTAGAACAGAAGGCTTAGCTGTTGCTTCATTTTACGTCTTGCCCACCATGGTGCTTTTATGGAGCACTGTTGTTGCAGCTGTTGTTTTCAGATGTGGGGTCAGCAATAACATGCTGTAGTGAAGTGCCAGCCAGCCATGCCCTCTTCTAAGATGTTCTAGCCACTTTGATTTCCATCCTCCTTAAAAATGCTCAGCATTCTGTGGTCACTGCTGTGTGTTTGTCCAATAGGGGAGTAATTCTTTTCTTTCTGAAGGAAGCAATAAGGATTTATTTGGTCATTTTCTTCCAGCTGTGCAAAAGTCTTCAAAAATTGTTCAGTTTTCAAAAACTATTTCCATTTCAGCATCTATTCTGTGCACCATTTGCATGTGGTATTTTTGTGCAGAAAACAGCATCTTCTGTGCAGGAAAAAGCATATTTTCCGCAGAAAAAAAATTATGTGCCAAAACATTATTTTCTGTGCAGAAAGTGCTGCTTTTTGTGCAAACCAGCCATGTGTGAATTTTGCATAGACGAAGTCTTGAACTGTGATGGTTCTCACCAGTCCTGGATTCTTCCAGGATTTTCCTCTTCAAGATTTCTTGATACATGAAAAACCTGGGGTTTTGACCATTTTTAAAAAAATATTTCAGAATATTCTTCCCATCTTGGTGTGCATTCCTCTCTGAGCATAGTTACTTCATTAATTCCCTTCCAAGTTTTTTTTAAAATTTCTGCAGACCTTAAGATGTTAATATCTCCCTTTTATTTCTTAGTGCCCTCGATTTAGCTACTGTTCTCACCCTGTGTTACAATCATATTGACACCACCATACAAATAATTTTGTCTTAGAGGAAATTAAAAAGCCAAATAAAATTTCTAAGTATTGTATCAGGAATAGCAGAAGATATGCCATATAAAGATGGCTATGACTCATAAAAAACATCAGTTCAATGTTGCTTTGTGAGATATCACTGAAGTTTCCTCTGGTGTTGAGTCTGTGAGGCAGTGAGTCTCCAGTAAGTAGGTAAATGGAGGAGGGAAGAATACTGTTTTGGATGAAGAAAGACAATCCATGGATAAGAGAAAAAAAAAAAAGACAAGAGATGGAGGACTGTCACCCTGTGGATGGAGCAGTTCACAAGTTAACACAAAGACCATTTCTGCACCGGGCTATTAAAACGGGGCAGAGCGACCTCTGACGGAGGTCTTCTGCACCGTGGAGTGGACTGGGTCGGACCAATTTTCGTAGTTCCACACCTCAGTCCGGTTCTGCATGACCGGAAGTGGTCTCACAGCGTGCTTTTTAAAAACCTCTTTTAAGAGGTTTTAAAAAAGCACGGAGCACGCAACTCCATCTTGCTCCGTCGCTGCGCTCTGGAGCAGATTTGCAGGCGCGCGCAAGTGCATGCCTGCAGATCTTCCGGGGGCGGGCTTTCGGCTGGTGAGCTTCTCTGGTTGGTGGAGAGCCTCCACCAACCGGAAGCTGCCATTTTGGACACCGGAGCAGTGCGGAGCGATGAGCTTGCACTGCTCCTTGTCCCAACGGACTCTCCCGGACGCTGAAGAAGTCCGGTGAGTAGCGTTTTTGCGTGCCCCCCCCCCATGTCTGGAAAGGGCCAAAGAAGATCAGAGCAAGATAATAAATACTTCATTTAGTAACACCTCTCATCACCATTCATATGGGATGGTGCTGACTATGAAAAGCATGAGTAACACCATGCATTGACTTTGAGAAGCACTTTAGAACACCTGGCTTTGGTTTGTGAGATGCTGACTTGTGCTATGCAACTGTAGCAGAGAGTAAAGAGATATATAAGATCTTTAGACCAGTCACAGCGGGTGCTTCATCTAAAGTGTGTGCCTGACATTGCAACTTACTTTATAACATGCCATTCCAGCAAATTAAATCCTGGATCAGCTATGAGTCAGGAACTTTTGTTCAGGCATTGGGTGGACTGTCCATTTTTTAATATCAACATATGTATATTAATTTTTATTTCCACCTTTATTTTCCATCCTTAATTTTCTCAGCTTTTGGGAGAAGGGACATATTTAAAGAAAACAGTTGCAAAAATTGCTTTGATCAGGGACAGGGGAGAAATGTTAATGATATTGCAGGTGCTAGCTAATAGAGGCTCTGCATAGTAGGAATGTGTAGAACTGAGTTTTCAGAGCTCAGAGCAGGAGAGAAACAATTTTGTATTTCTTTGTAGGGAAGGGAAGACATTGTGCAATCACTCTTTGTCTGTTAAAATATTACATTTTCTTCATCACATTTATGGAAAATTCCTCTCTTTGGTAGAAACAGGCAAGTTCACTTAGATAACATATTAGTGATTTAGGAGCAGGAAAAGGCAATATGTTGGACCAGAAGAAAGGACAAGGTTTAGGTGAAAAGGTCCTTGCCCTCCAGAAAGGCATTTTTCATTTAGGGCCCTTTCAAGCTATCTATTTTAGTACTTTGATTTCACTTTAACTGCCATGGTTACATCCTATGGAATCCTGGGATTTGTTGTTTAGTGTGTACTAGGACTCTCTGGCTGAGAATTATAAGTGTGTGTGTGTGTGTGTGTGTGTGCGCCGTTAAGTTGCCTGTTGACTTAGGGTGACCTCATGAATTTCACAGGGTTTTCTTAACCAAGAAATACTCTGAGGTAGGTTTGCCAGTTCCTTCCTCTGAAATATAGCCTACAGCTATGCATTGGTGGTATAAGTACTCCTACCTAAACTACAAATCCCAGGATTCCATAGGATGGAAGCATGTCAATTAAAGTGAAATGGTAGTGCTATAGTAGCATACTGTTAAGAGGGTCTCAAAGCTGACAGTCACCCTAATTTTTACCAGGGTAGTGTTACCCTGATTTCTGGGGGTCCCGAGAGGGACACCTACATGCGCTCTCAATTATATAAGTTGGGGAAATTAGCCAAGAGCACAGGCTAGCAATACGAGAGGCAGGGTAACGCAGCGAGATCTTGAACCCTATGTTTACGGGGTCAGGTCGAGTTAAGGAGCACACAGAAGTTGAAATAATAAATGTTGTTTTATTAAAAATACAATCAAACAGTGTATGCAGCACACTCACACAGATAACTAAAGAAATAAAGTTGGAGTGGGATAGAGGGATTTTTAGAGGAGTTGTTGGTTTGGGTAATACTTCACCTGTCCTGAAGCCCGGTTAGAAGTGGAGAAGCTGTTGAGCGTGGATCTCAGCACGTGGAGCTGAGGAGAAGGCTCGCTGGACAAAGCGACAGCAAGGCGGGATAGAAGCCAAGAGTGATCCGAAGAAGCACTCAAAGTCAGGGGTTCTTATAGGGAAAATTGTGACCACAGGCTAGTTCGGACTTGGAGAAAACAATGGGTTTGGGGCTGGAGACAAAGCCCCCGAAAGGTCATAATTTGAATGATTGAATTATAGTCAAATTGTCAATAGGGTAGCTAGTATGCAAATGCGGAGTGCTTGAGCGCTGTATAGTCCAATCATCAAGCTGCCAGCGCAGGGCAGAGGATCTTTTGAAAGTTGTGTGCATACATAATTGAGGTACTTGCCTTGAGGTCTCCTGAAGCTGCGAGTCGGCTATTTCTGGCCTGCCTGTATTGTTTTGGAATATTACGGCGATTATCAGCCGTGCCTGTCTGCGAGCTTGTCTGGGGGACCTCGCAAGCACGTGGAGGGGAATGGGTATGTGAGGCTGAATTATTGATATCAAAAGACATCTTTATATCCCACAAGCTCGGGCTAGCCAGGGCAGTAACAGCAGTCCTGAAATATAGGAATATCTCTTTCCGAAAGAGATTCAATCCCGAGTTTGAAAGGTACATGTACAAAATAAAATACAAGCATACCTCAGTTTAAAAAGTATCTGACAAAAAGCTCCCTTTTACAAAGTGTTTTTCTGCCACCCAGCCACTCTTTTCCTCCTTGTCTTCCCTGTAGCTGGAAGGTTCTTTTTTCTTTCTTTCTTTCTTTTTTTAAAAGAGAATTGAGATTGAGAGAGGGTGAATAGCTGGAGAAACACAGACATTTAGTTGCTGAGTTGCAGCAGCGTTGTTGTTGTTGTTATTGTGTGCCTTCAAGTAGTTGAAGGTGCACAACAATTGCCAACCTTAATGTGAACCTATCACAGGGTTTTCTGGGGATGAGAATGTGTGACACACCCAAAGTCGCCCAGTGGGTTTCCATGGCCCACCTGGGAATCGAACTGCAGTCTCCATTTTGTAGTCTAAGGCTCAATCACTGCAGCATGTCTTCAGTAAACAGTGCAATAAAGCCCGAATTGGAAAAGAATGGAAGACTCCTCAGTTAGTTGTGTATGCCTGCCTACAACAGGCAAAGGCACAGCAGCTGCCTCTAGAATCCCTTGCTGAGCATGCAAACAGAAAAGAAAGGGGCAAGCAAATTTACCAGCTCCCCCTGGCATGTTAAAAAGGCATAGAAATATAAGTTTTGCCACCAAAATGGAAATTATAACAAAAACAAAGGCTGGTGAAAGAAAAAAAAAATATCTGGATGCATGTTAGAAGAAAATTTCAAGTGGTCTGTAGAAGGCTCAAATTGTTTTTGTCTGCTTATGCAAGGCTTACCTGACCCGGTTGTTTCGTTTCCCAAGTGTACGATTAAATTTGAGTAAAAACTTTGGTGAAATTGCTCTTTTCTCTCTCTCTCTCTCTCTCTCGTGTGTGTGTGTGTGTGCACGTGCGTGCGTGCGCGGTATAGGAATCTATGCTTTCCATTTTATTTCTGCGTCTAGTACCAGATTTTCTGTTAAAGAAGTAAAGTCCAGGAACAAATTTATTTCAGTACATAGTTATATGCAGTATTCAGAAACACAAGTTCTGTCTTCTGTTTACTGACTGTATGTTCTCACGTCATGGCTGGACAACTCCGTACGTATGCATGGATTTTGATTCAGTTGCCAAGTTGGAAATACTGCATGCCTTAAAAAAAAATCCTCTAGAATTGCTGGACAAAATTTCCAACATGAAGAGTAATAACGTGGCTATAGCATTCAGAAGTAATAGTTTAATATTATCTTCTTTCAGGCTGTGGCTTTCTTGGGATACAGGACAAGCCTTTAAATGAATAAACATCTGGCAGTTCTCCTGTCTCCACTGAGTTTCCAAGCCCCCTGTGAACCCAGCACTTCTTTGCCAGTTTCACAAGCTGGCAGAGAGAAAAAGAGAAGCTTGCAAACAGTTATAGATTACCCTTGTGCCCATCATTTTCTTCCGCCTCACTTGCTGCTTTTGGAGACAAAATTAATTGTGGCATTAATTGTTTGCTCAGATTCATTGAACAGAAACCTAATTCTGCCAGAGGACTGACACAGACACCATTTGGGAAGCTAGTCTACGTTTTTTTTTTTTAATTCTGCTCACTCTATATGTCTGAAAGATATCTCTCTGGGATCATCTGGGCTAGTTGCAGAAAAAGGCCAGAATTCTGTTAGACAGTTATGAATGTGTAACCTAGAACTAAGCACTTGTAGATCCCAATGTGTGTTTCTGTGCACCTTTCAGTTTGTGTAAGTCACACAGAAATGACTTGGTTAGCCACGTCATCCAAGACTATTAACTGCTCAGTCTTAATTTCGTTCTCTGGTTGCTGCTGAGCCTCCTCTCTTCCCCTCTCCCCACAATAAAATGTTTGTTTTAAAATAAACACCCTTTGTCTTCACACAGATAGTAAGGATGCAGAGTTTGGAAATTTACTTAAGAAGAATGAATATAATGGCACACCAAAGTCTTTAATAATTGAGCAGTGGCACAATGGTGCTGTGGAACCCAGAGCATCATCCTGCCACTGGTAAATTATGGAAAGCTACAGCATGTCATTATAATCATTCTTCTTTAATTTGTTTTTTAAAAACTGCATGAGGAGATAAGACCAGCCTTATACTCAAATGGCTCATGAAAGCTGCTTTGGTTACTCTTAGGCTCCTGATACATTTAGCTAGCTAATTATCTCTTTTTCATTTCATTTTAGAGGCCACTAGTTTTTTTTTTCCTGAACTACTCTTTGTTTGGTACTTTAATAAATATATTGAAGTCTTGTCTATTCTAGATAGCCAGGGTGATGTAGTGGTTTGAATGACGGACTAAGGTTCTGAAGACCAGGATCCAATCCCCACAGACCAATCTTTGCTCAGTCACAGAAACTCAGTGGGTGACGTTAGGCTAGTCACACTCTTTCATCCTCACAGAGAGGCAAAAGAATAAATCTTGCCAAGAAAACACTGTGGTATGTTTGTCTTAGGATCATCATAGGCCGGAAACGACTGGAAGACACATAGGAGCAACAACTTGCCTAGTGTGATGACTGGCATCAATTCACTGCATGTGCTAGCCACATTAACCCAGCTGTTAAAGAATTTAAAGGATTCTATCCTTCTCTGTGATTTCAGAAAGTTTCACATGTACATAGTAAGAGCCAACCTCTCAGTGGACAGAAGAAGATGTTTTAAAAAATTATATTAAAAGCTCTGTTCTCTGATATTAGCAGCCTAACATGGCTGTCAGGTCATTATTTAGTTGTTTCTCGCATCTGCTGATGACTCGGCACTTGCATTATAAAAGAGATATCCAACTCTCACTAGATACAGCATTGTGAAAAAGAGCTTAACTTCTGAATGAGAATGTTGGCTGAGGCAATGGAAAGGGAGAAAGACAAGTGTTTGCCTATTGGTGAACTCCATATGGGAAATAAAGAGCTGACATTCTAGGGTGCACTATTGCTACATTACAATACAGCAGTACATCATAACAGCTGCAGATCATGGTTTCCTGTTAGGACTGCACCAGTGGAAGAAAGAAATTAATTCTCTTTCCGAGCTTGTTCTGATTGCTTTTTAAAAACTGCATATAAATGTATAAATCAATTTAACTTCAAGTGTACATTGGCACAAAATAGCTATGGACTGTAGCAGAGATACTATGCCTCTTGACATCTACTGCTGGGACTATGGGCAGGCAAATGCTGTTGTGCTTATGGGATTCCCACAGGCAATTGTTTGGCGATGTTTTTGCTGTATTGCACAATGTTGAACCGTGGGGCATTGCACTTTCAGACTTATTTTTACACTCTTGTAAAGAAAAAACACCACCAAGGAATATTGCCAGAAACGAACATGAATGAACACCAGCTTTAGTGGGGCTGCACACTGAAATCACATCCTTTGGTTCCAGCAGTTTTTGTTGATTCTGCTACATTTTACGAAGATCTTGCACATACTTCACTCCTTGCTGTGCTCCACTGCTGGTTGTTATTACCCGTCTTTCCTTCCTTGGCCTTAACAATTGCCTTCTTAAGGCTTGAACCTCCTTGTTTGACATACATTTGGCTGCTTGTTTTGTGATTTAGCATGTGTGCTTTTCAAGATCTAATATAGTGTGTGGTGTGCCTTCTGCTTTCCCTTCTGTTGGAAAAGAAGCATGACTACTGTGGCCAGGTGGGTATTGTTTGCTCTACTTTTCCCAATTACATTGACAATATCTGTACGACACGCTTGTGCCATTTACTGCACTGCTAAGCAGTTCCACTAAACAGTTCTGATTTGTTTCCTAAGAGTAACCATCATGCAATAATCATATAATTTACCTCTTCGATCTTTCTGTGTTGGGGACATATAGGTTTTAGGTAACATTTTGATTTATTTCCATGGAACCAATCCTCATATGACTTTATGTTTTTAAAAACAGTTATTGTTGACCAAGTTCTCTTGACCTTCCTTTAGTATAGTAAAAAAAGTAAGTTGCTCTTCAGGTGTTTTCAAGTCTACAAAGAAGAGAAATGCAGCTCCCTTATGATTATTAAACTTCAAAATAAACACACACAGTTTTCATGTTAAATATGAATAGTTACATGTAATACCTTTTGCAGTGCTTCCAGGTATCTTCTGTTTGGCAGCTGTATTTGTCTGCAACTGTTGTTCTTCAGATGTTGCAGCTCCTGCTAAACCTCGCCACTGACTACAGTAGCAAGGCCTTATGAGAGCTGCAGTCCAAAACATCTGGAGCATGGCTCACAATTTCTTTATTTCGATAGGGAGGGACCAGTTAAGACTGATCAGCACGAACACTGCTTTGTCCAAAAAAGGGAATAGTTTTTTTGTGCACAGGTTTCCTCCAAGCCTCCAGTTTGCAGGCAAAGTGCAAAACTATTCAGTGTTTTGTGTATGAAACCCACTTGAATGTGTACTCATTGTTAATGTCATTGCACTATGGCAAGGGTGGGAGCTGTGTGGTATTCTAGACATTGTTAGGTTATAGTTCCAATCAGTTCTGGACAATACAGCCAATAGTGAGATATGATGGGAGTTCAATAACACACGCAGCTCAACAATATCTGAAGGGTCACATAATTGCCACCCCACACCACCCCAAGCTTTGTAGAATGTGGCTGCACAACTATTCAAAGCACCTACTGGATGTTGGCTGTGCGCCACTTTCATATGTATGTCAGTTCCCTGAATTCCATACTATTCTCCCCAAATTGGCCAGGTTTAAACTGCAGTTCTAAATCAATTTGCAGCCAGAATAAGAATCAACCGCCTTGCTGCCAGGTTTTCTGACAATACAATGGTAGAGTAGACAGCTCCATTGATTGCTTTGGTGCGCGCTCTGCCTGCAGCTGCTGTGTGCAAGTCACATGACTTCCTGAGAAGCGCTAAATGCCAGCTTTGATTTACACACTGATAATGTAACACTTTATGAGATACTGAGGGACAAAACTCTACAGACACAGGGAAAGACAGCCAAGTAGAAAATACATGGGGGCAGGGGAAGCAAGAGATTTATCCCTGAATAAATATTCGGATGCTCTCCTAAAAGAACTGATTCCAGTTTTGTCCTTTGTTTGCTGAGATGAATTTCACAGAAACATCTTTTTTTGCGAATGAATATTACCAGAAAAAAATTGAATTTCTCAGTGTAAACAGAACCAACTAACTGTCTGGTTCTGATAAAAGCAGGTTGAGAAGGCTGGGATGTTTTGCGGAACTACATTCTGAGTGTCTGAATAAGTCCATGTAGTCTCTGTGTTATACAAAATGCTTAAGCATTCTTTTTAGAAAAGTAAAGTAATATCCATGATTCTCCTGGGCCACAGAAGGGCACCATGTCAGCCCAATTGTTTTATGTCACTGTGGTTTGGGATAAGTAACTGCACCAGGTCTGGGAGCCACTTTATGCTGCAGAACCCTCTGGGGACCTCATGGGCAAATGAAAAGCAAAATAAAAAACCCCAACAACCTAAAGTAGCCACACCTCCGCTTCTGATTCTTAAAAAAGTGTATTCGTTGATGTTAAACAGTGCAGACTGGCCTTGCAACCTATTTAAAAGGTACATTGTTGCACATGAAGTCTTCCAAGAATAGCAACTCACTTTCCTCTTTGGCCAGAAAAAGGCCAGTGTGGGGATTCTGGATTTGTTGAAGGCCGCAAAAACTTCCTGGGGAAGCTGCATGCAGCCTAAGAAAATTTGCTACCCCCCACTTAAGATGGAGTGGGAGAAGGCAAAGCAGTGTTTCCCTCATGAACTATGTGCAGGATGTTCCCCATACCATGCTTATGTTTAACTACAGTCATGGTGGATGTCTCTTTAAGTATGCTCATCTTAAACTGGCAACAACTTGAAGGCACACAACAATAACAGCATATTTAATCCACTTTTGCAGCTTTGTGGAAATCTTGATCATTGTCTATATTTCTGAAGTGGAATATTCACATAATAGAGGCCTCTTGCTTGGGCCGAAAACAGGGAAAGCAGAAGGTAAGATTGGAGTGACTGATAATGGGTCTCTTGTTGTTTCTCAGAAATGCCAGTAGCCCCAGTCTCCAACACTGGTGAAACCTGTGGACTGAGTGCTGGCATTGGCCTAAAGCTATCCAAGGATGACTGGGAGCTTCCCCAGTGCCCATTCTTTGCCTTATGTTCCAGTGATGCAGACTCAAGTCAATTGATTCAGACTCAAGTTGGACTTAAGTCACTGCAGTGACTTGACTTGGACTCGACTTGGCAATAAAGGATGCATTGATTCAACTCGATTTGAGACTTGTATATTTTCAGTGACTGGCTTGCTGCCCTCGCTTTGGTAACGTAACACATTCATCCAGAAACCTTACAACTTTGAACAATGCTTCCATTCCTTTTTGCCTATTGGTCGCATGATGATTTGTCTTAAGCCCAAAGTGTGGGCGAATTTCTCAGAAGGGAACAGCAAATAGGTTAGGCAAAAGGCTTGAGACAGGGTTGAGGTCTGCTTAGCAGCCTGTCCCTGCTTCATATTGGAGGAATCTTTTGAAACTTTTCCTAAGACAGAAGGCAAGACTTGTCCCCAGAGTGCAGGGCATATTTCTCAGAGGGGAACAACAAATGTGTTAGGCAATGGGCTTGAGGAGGAAGGATCCTTCCTTCTAAAACCTTTGAAGCTTCAATAATGGGAGGGTGAGAAGGATCCTTTCCCCATTTGCAAAAAAGCCTCCAGCTTCAGAATAAGAAGTATTCTGTTCCCCACTTCTGAAGCTGCAAACTCTTTTATGCCCATTGACACAATAGCATCCAGCTGGGAGAAGAGGAAGTAAGAAAGTTCCTATTTCCCAGTTCTGAAGCTGCAGATGGTAAAATTGCAAATGTAGAGGGCCAACTCTACTTAAATTGTTAAAATTGATTTTGTTTGACTCTGTCCAGAAATTCAGGAATATATGTTTGGGGTATAAGGTTGACTCCCAGACTTGAGACTTGACTTGTAAGTACCATGTGAGTATTTGAGACATAACTTGAGACTTGAAGGTAGAGATTTGAGACTTGACTTGAGACTTGGAGTAAAAGACTTAAATACATCACTGTTATTTTCATAGGAGATCCTAGAATCATAGATCTGGAAGTGATCACAAAGGCTATCTAGTCCAAACACCTGCTGTGCAAGAATATACAACTAAAAGACTCCTGAGAGATGGTCACCCAACCTCTGTTTAAAGACATCAGAGAAGGAGAAACTGCCATCCTCTGAGGCAGTCTGTTCTACTGCTGAACACCTCTCACCCTCAGGAAGGTCTTTCTTCAGTTAATTTGAATCTGTTGGTCTGTGTCCTAGTTTTTGGAGTGGCAGAAAGCAAGTTCACTCCATCTTCTGAATGACAGCTCTTCATATATTTAAAGATGGCTGTCATTCCACCTTTCAGTCTATTCTTCTCCAAGTTAAAATTGCCCATCTCTCTAAACTGCTCCTCATAAGGCTTGGTTTCCAGACCTTTGACCATCTTGGTTACCCTCCAATGGTACCCATTTCCCAGAACCTGGCCCTGGAGAAAGACTCCTCAGATTCATGCATTTGGCCAGCTGTTTTGGTTAGCAAAGCTTTCTGGAGCAGCTGTGTGTGTGTGAGAGGGAGAGAGAGAGAGAGAAAGAGAGAGGGAGGGAATGGGAGAGAGGGACTGAAAATCAGATTTGCCCCACTCACACTGCGCCATCTTAGGAAGATTCCGTACCCTGCCTAATGGGAGAAAAAACATGACTGGAAATAATCCCTGACAGTAGGAAGCAATTAACAGGCATCAGTTCTCCAGTGCCTTTTCAACATGGCATATGAATTAGTGGAGAAATTCTCCACCAGTCCTACCGAATTTTCCTCCACACAATCTGCCCTGCCAGTTAACTGCCCTTTTCAATATTTTCGGGCTCTTGGCTCTTCTGAGTGCCCCTTTTGCCTCCTACCCTGTGATCTTTATTCAATAAACTCAAAAACGCTCCTTCATCACGTGCCCATTGCTGGTCCCTCCAAAATACATTGTTCAGAGTCCCATACAGACTCAGGCCCTTTCCACACCAGGGTATTAAAATGGTGCAGAGCGACCTCCCACGGAAGTCATCTGCACCGTGGAGTGGATTGCGGAGGACTACTTTTCGTAGTTCTGCACCTCAATCTGCTCTGAAGCGACCGGAACTGGCGGCGCTGCGTGTTTTTTTAAAAACTTCTTTTCAGAGGTTTTAAAAAGCATGGAGCGCGCAGCCCCGTGCAGCTCGGTCGCCACGCTCCAGTGCAGATTTGCAGGCGCGCACTAGTGCGTGGCTGCAGATCTGCCCGGGGGCGGGCTTCTGGCTGGCGAGCTTCTCCGGTTGGTGGAGAGCCTCAGCCAGCTGGAAGCCGCCATTTTGGACGCCGGAGGAGTGCGGAGCAGCGAGTTCGCGCTGCTCCACATGGCGAAGGACTTACCCGGCTGCCGGTAAGCTCCGTTTCGGCGCGTTTTCCCCCGTTTCCCCTTCCACATGTGCAAAGGGCTATAGCTATGATAACTGGGAATCAGGCAGGAAAGAAAGCTGCTGTTTTCTCATTCCGAGCTCTTTTTCTTCCTCTTCTGTTTATATAAATTTGGTATGTTTTGTTATAATTCTGAGGAGGGTAATGAAAATCTTCATTAACTATTAACAAACACAAATGAGTTCTAAAGAAACATCTTGTTCTAATGAAATTATGAGGGAAAGTCCTGGCTTATTACCGTGGTATGGTCAGTTAAAGTGTAAGCTTAGTGGTAGATATCAGTGGCTGTAGATGCAAGTAGCACACAAAAATGAATTAAAAAATGGAAGATTGACTGTAGGACTGCACTCGCTTTATGTTTCTCCCTGAGGACAAAATATCAAAGAAAAGGGAGAAAAATACTACATGCGTGGAAATATGTACATCTGAGCTAAATTTGAACAATTAGGTATATTTCAAACAGATTTTGAAAAACTTGTTAAAAACCAAGTATACTGTTTTAGGTCCATAAAATATTTCATTATTTTATTGGATGTTTAGAGCAAAAGCTAAACCCAATAGTTAGAATAGTGTCTTTCCTCATTGGCTATGGGCTTTATCACACCAGCCTGTTGTTTTGCAGCAATCGCGTTAATACCGGTACAGAAACAATCACTTTCACATCTTCTTTGCAATAACACTATGGTGCTGCTTTGGTGATGTACATTCCCACAATCAGTTTTCCCCACTGGCTTACTGACCCTGCCTTCCTACCCATGTCCACATTATGTAGCACATGCACACTGTTTTTTTTCCCTTTTTCTGCCACAGGCCATTTCTGCACCAGAGTGGAGGAGCGTTCCACCGCGTTTTATGAGTGGTGTTTTTCACTCCAACTTACCCCGATTCCTATCTGCACACCCTTCAGTTTCTGTTGAAGTAAAGTGGAGAAAATCATTTGTGGCTTCCACATCGTCAGTTCTCCTGGAATTCCTATTCCCCTCCATCCTCTACTCTGCCACTGCTGGTTGGTCAATTTAACGCCCACCTCTGTGGGGTGAATCAATGTAACGCTTCTGCATGTAGGAAAAAATGCAGAGGAACTGTTGTGCTTGGTTTGCAGCAGAGTTTTTCTGTTTTTATATTACACTGGTTTCACAACGATGTGAACCGCGCTAAGAGCTGAACAAGTGTGGAACGAACTACGACAGGAGGACGTCAAACTGGTTTGATGTGCAGATGTATTCGTGATGCAACGACGCTACAGCAATGTATCTCCCTTGTGTGGAAAGGGCCACAGTTGTGCAGTTTTGGTTCTCTAGGACATATTTCTCACTGTCTTTTTTCCCCTCTGTAATTGTGGCATGCTGGTGATCACCATAGCAGTGGAATTGTGCAATTATGGAAAAACATCCACGGACAAAAATGTACCAGGGAATGAAGTAAAAACAACATAGCTCCTGTTTGTTTCTTTGTTTATTGTCACAATTGCATATTTGTATTTACAATCACAACTTACGCATGATCATGACACTATTGCCACAATCCTAACTCTCCCACAAGCCTGCTTTACTGGGCATCAGCTGCATGGGGAGAAAGAGATCCATTCTCCTGGTGACTGGAACACCAGTGAATGATATTTCTGCCAGATTTGGGAAGGAAGTCAGGACAGGAAGTGTTACTTAGCTATGCATACTTAACTAAATAGCTGATACTGCATTCCAGCCATGTTGAATACTCTCAGCGTATGAGAGCCAATATGATGTAGTGGTTGAGCATTGAACTCACAATGCTGGAGACCAAATCCCCACTCGGCCATGGAAACTCATTGGACTGCCTTGGGCAAGTCATACTCTCTCAGCTACCAAGGAAGGCAAAAGCAAAGGCAATCCCCCTCTGAACAAATCATGCCAAAAAAACCTCTGTGATAGTGGTCACCTTAGGGTTGCCATAGGTTGGAATAGACTTGAATACACACAACAACAAAAAAATTAAAGAAAGAAATGCTACAGTCTAGTCTTTCTGAAAGAGGCTTCTTGCTTCCTCTTTCCAAAAGAGATATCATACTCATAATTTGTAGCAAAAATAGCACATAAAGTATGTATGCCTGGATTGATCCATTTGTAGGTTTATCAGCTAACTTGAATCAATTTATCTTCATTGTATCTCAGCTTTCAGTATTCATTTCATCCTTTATTGTCCTTTAAAAAAAACACTCCTTTCTGTGGCATCTCTTTTTCTTTCTATCTTTGAAGCTGGTTCTTGTCACCCAAGGCTCATCATCCAACAAATGTATTAGTCTTCATCACAAGAGACTTTAAAAAGAACCCATTGTTATTGGTTTCATTGCTACATGTTTATCAGAATCTGGGCCCTGACTTGTAACTAGCTTGAGGAATATAATTTGAGTTGTCTTTGCTTATGGAAAGTCAGAAACTGGCATCTTTTTACCTTAAATCAGAGCTGACCAATTGGCAGCTTGCACAGGGCATCCAATTTAGGATGCTATATGTCTGACTCATGTGAGTATTTGCAATGAGGCAGTGAACTTCATATCCCGTGGGTGCTGTAGAGCTAAAAACTGAAGGCCCTGCTTTATCTGTTTGGCTTGGTGGTGTGACAGTTGCGTAGGGATGGGGGGGGTGATGGAGCAGTCCACCCCTGGTGGCAATTTTTTTTGGGTGTCCCAGCTCGTAGCCACGCCCCCGCATGCTGTGGCTATGCCCCCACACACCATGGCCACATCCCCACGCTATAGCCCCACCCCCTCCAGTGTGGTGTGAGAGTTTCATGTATGTGTATTAATTTATGGAGAAACATTGCAATTTGGAATATCATAAGTTAGGGCAACAGGAATTGCAACTTGCCTTTTATTTTTGACAAAGCAATGATTGGGTTCTTTATTAGCACCACAGCAATGTTCACAATTGATAATAAGCTAAAAATCATATAATTCAAAACTATACATTTTCCCACACTAGACTCCAGGCTGGTTGCTCTTTAAAGGAAGCTTCTAGGATCAAATTGCCTGTTAAAATAGACTCCAGGGCCCTCTGTACTGTTTAACATAAAAAGTGCCTTCCCCCTCTAACTAGAAGTAGATTTTAGCTATTTCCTGTTTCTAGATTTAAAAAAAAAATCATTGTAGTAACTACGGAATAACAGTAAAAGAATAATAATAATAAAAAAATACAACTGCGTGACTGAGTTTCTGTGTTTGAATATAATGTCCAGAAAGTCTGCTATGTGGGACAAACTTCCAAAGTCTGATATTTTGTAACTAGATGTCATTGAAGGAGGTCTTTCCAACAGTCTCTCTGATGAGAAGGTGGATTTGTGTTATTAATAAAATCAAAGAAAGGAAACTAACATGACATAAACACTTCAGTGCTTTGATCTCCTCTGTGTACTCTGATGGAGTGTGAAAGTTTTTTCATCAATGTCAAAGTTAAAACTTTACTCCACCATACAACAACCATAAGGCTATGAGAGCCAGTGTGGTGTAGTGGTTTGAGTGCCAGACTATGACCCAGGAGACCAGGGTTTGATTCCCCACTTGGCCATTGAAACCCACTGGATGACCTTGGCATGTCACATACTCTCAGCCCCAGAAAATCTCTGATAGATTTGCCTTAGGTTCACCATAAGTTGAGAACAACTTGAAGGCATACAAGAACAAAAAAAAAAAGGCTATTCAAAGATTTCCATCTGCTAGCTATTTCTGTTCATGCAACTGGTAACAAGAAATAAATTAATGTTTTATGCTTCAACTGCTTATTTCCTAAAGAGTAAACTGATAGTAAAGGTTTTGGGCAAAATGTAATTTTTTGTTTTGTAAGATGAAGGATCTGCTCCAGCATTTCAACCCCAAAATTATGAACCACAAAACAATCTACCCGCTTCTGCAAGTAAGTTCCCTTCACTACAGAACCCCTCCAGCAATTAGGAGAGGATCTCTTTGAAAACAGCAATAGCCTGGCAAGAGTGAGACACCAGCTATGTAAGACTTTGAGAACATTTCCTTTAGTATACACTGACTTCAATTTATACTGTGGGACAGACCATACGTGAGACAGTTCAATATCTAGTACTTCAGTCTGAAGATCTGTTTCCCAAATTTTCCCATGCATTGCTTGAATCAACTATTTATAATTTTTTTGCCACCCACTCTTTCTGTGAGCCATCAGCATTTATACACAGGGCCTCAAACAGTGTTGGGAGACCAGGGGTTTTTATCTTACTGTACATGATGGCTAGTAAATGAGGTGACCTGTTGGAGTTGAAGCCAGCTAGGTTTAATTGGTCTCAATTGTGATGATAAGTGCTACAATGTTTTTGATTTGTCTTGGTGAAACAGATCCCTTTCACACACCATGCCTTTTGCAAACCCCTGCTGTATAAGTTCCCTTCTTTAGTCACCTACAGGCAATGATATCACAGGTAGGGAGCAGCCAGTGACATGATTTTAAAGGGGGACCACTCAAGCAACCCTCCTGGGGCACAATATTATTGTTATCTTCATCACCACCATCACCATCCTCCTTTCAAGATGTGCTCAGTATGATTCTCTTCACTGTCATGCTCTCAGCAGCTTTATTAGGTAGGTTATTCTGGTCTCTAAGATATATAATGAGCTTTATCTCTGAATAAAGAATGGAACATGGGTTACCCTAGTTCAACACTCCAATTGTAATGCATGTTGATACTGTCCTCTCTGTAAAGCCATCCTCTCTACAAATTGCTCGGACCAACTACCCCTTGAGCCATTTGCTGTGAAAAGATCTGCCTCATTCAGAACTGAAGAAGCTGGCCTAGCCTAATATACCTTGATTGAAAACAAGGTCCAAGAGCATAATTTAAAGGGGGCGGTGGTGGTATGATGCAGCAAATTTTCTGAAGCTAAAAAGGTCTGGATTTGGTCAGAATATGGGTGAGAGATGTCTGAGAGCTCAATTTGTGGTGCTTCCTTGCATTTTGTGGAAGAAAGATAAACTACAAGTGTAATAGTTAACATAAACCAGAAGAAGTTATTACAAGTTATTTTATGAGCAAGTTTTTCTGTGGCTTTAGAAAACATTTTAACATAAGTGGTATTTCTACTTGCAGAGGACTATCAACATGAAATTACAAGAAATCGTGCTTTCTTTGAAAAGGAAAACAACAACAACAACAACAATTTAAAACAGATGGTTTCTGGAATATCTGGGGTTCAGAGATCAGACCTGGGAAAGTGACAAGTGGTTGAATACAGCTAGAACAATTTTCAGACTCAGTTGAGGCTATTTATAGAATTTAAGGAGGGAACCTAGCAGGAAAAGAAATGATTCTTTTGGAAGAGAACCAGAGAGTCTTCTCTAAACAAGATGAAGGAATGCACTTTTGGCAATTAACTGAGGTATTCCTGGATATAAATAGTGCTCCATAGAATAAACTCTGGCAAGAGCACCCAAGGTTTGTAGATAAATAGAAAAGTAGTGAACTGATATCAGTTACATTTCTGATAGCTAGGCTGTGACCCTCAAAGGGCTGTGGAATAATGTACATCAGATTATTTTACACCAAGTAGTTTGAAGATTACACTTGTCTAAATTAACAAGAGATCAGCCTGATATTAATGATATCATAGAAACAGTAACAGATCGTAAGAAAACAGCAGTGTGGCTTGTAAAAAATGTTCAGCTTGGATGTCTGCCCTATGTCAACAATAATTCAAAATAAATGTTATCAAGAAAACCAAAAGTGGGTCAGTGACTTGGCAAGTGAAAAAGGCAGCTTAGACTGAGCCACTAGCAACAAGGTGTTTCAGTGAGTAATACTATTGTCTGATGCAGACCTAAAGAGAATTGAGGGTTCTGAGATCTTAGGAATGAAGCTTGTGAGAGTTTCCAGGGATGTGGTGCTGTTGTCTCTCAGGCCATTTCCGCACTAGGCTGTTATAGTGCTATTATTCCACTTTTAACATCCTGTGGAATTCTGGGGTTTGTATTTACTGGGCCAAAGAGCTCTCCGGCTGAGAATTCTAAATATCCCTCCCTAAACTGCAAACCCTAGGATTCCATTGGATGTTGAAAGTGGAATAATAGCACTATAACAGTGTAGTGTGGAAATGGCCTCAGTTTTACTACAACCCACAGATTCACCAACCACAGACTGGCACAATAGAAATACAGTAACAGAACCACACAGAACTATTCCATGTAAAAATTCAGTCCTGCTTACCTCAAGCTTTCCTAATCTCTGCAGTATAAATTTAGGACAGTGAGGGTGGAATAATTTTTGTTGCTTCTGTTAATCTGTCTAAAGTCAGAAGTCCGTGCTGACCTACTGCTTCACCAAAGATCCACCAGGAAATTCAGATCTACCTTCTGCTGATCCCTGGTGTACTGGTTAAAAGGCTGTATGTTGGATGATGATTCTGATCCTTGCTCAGCCATTAACTCACTAGGTGGCATAGTGAAACACACTATCTCTCTGCTTCAGACCCCCATACGTGTAACATAATTGGGGCATAATAATAATGACTGACTTTGTAGGTCTCATGTAAGGATTACTGAAATGCATTTAATATGTCTTTCTTCAAGGAAAGGTCTGGTGAGACTACTGAGGAAGAAAGCTCTAAGGAGCTCCCTTTTAAGCATCCTGCTGCTGTGTAGCTGGCCTTTGAACTAATTATTTGAATAACAATCTTTGGATTTGTAATATAATTATTTTCCCTTTCTCCTGCACTCAGCTTGATGCAAGCCTGGCTTTGGAAAGGCTAGAAGGCATATTTGCAAAATAATAATAAAGGACAATACTGGAAGAAAGAAGTGAAGCCTGAGGAATAATAAATGGAAAGGAATTAGTTTAAAGGGCTGTTTCTTTCACTTTAATAAGCCACTATTTTCAGAACTGAACAAAAATTATGAAGGCTGTCTTCATCCTCAGAAACAAAGTCGGACTGTGTTAAGTTACTTATGTATTCCCACCCCCTTCCAGGTTTTCTGGGCTATGCTGCTGTTACATGAAGGGACTGTCTTGCCCATCCTATACCAAATTGGGAACTGCTCCAAGGGCTGGACTTTCCAGGTTTTGTTGCAATTTTGGGAGGGATCAGATAAATGCACTGACCCGTTCTTGTACTTTTGCAGGAGGAAAATCTACCAGTTGACAGCACAGTTGGGAAGTAGCATTTTTCTGTCCCTGGTCAGCTAGGCAAACACACAGGTGTGGTTGGACTCAAGCATGCTTGGATGCTACAGTCCTCTGATCTCAAAGCTGTGCCTCTAAGGCCCTTTCCGCACTAGACTATTATAATGCTATTATTCCCCTTTCAACATCCTATGGAATCCTGGGGTTTGCAGTTTAGGGAGGGGCCTTTTAGAGGCCTTTGAGGCCCCTCCCTAAACTGCAAACCCCAGGATTCCATAGGATGTTGAAAGCGGAATAACAGCACTATAACAGTCTAGTGCGGAAATGGCCTAAAATTCCAGCTGTGGTATTATCTGTGGTGTGAGAAACGTACCATAGTCAACACATGTTCCCCCTCATGTCCCAAGAGCCATCTCAGCATGAAGAAAAAAAAAAGAGCTCCTGGGGTTATGCTTCGGTGAGTCCCACCCCAAACGGATCCCTGCTTCTGAATAAGGAGCTGTATTTCCCCCCCCCCATTTATTTAGCCAGAAGAGCGAGAGAGAAAGAAAGCGAAAGCGAGAGGTAAGGAAAAACCCCTCTGGCTCCTGGCCATTCGGAGAAGGGGGTCGCTGTTGCCTTGAGGATCCGAGCGCCCCCTCGAGCGCCTCTGTCCGCCTTTTGTTCCCAGCCCGAGCGCGTCACCGCCTTAGCGGCTGGGCGGAGACAGCCGGGGAAGGAGCGGCAGGCGGAGGCGCTCGTTGCTGCTTCGAGAGGCGACGAAGGCAGCATCGGCGCGGCGTGGCGGCGGCGGCAGCAGAGGAGGAGCTTTAGCAGCTTAACGGCCAGCCTGAGCAGGGTTTGGCTGGAGATCCGAGCCAGCTTCGCCTTTCTCCGAGGAAGCCTGTTGGGCGCGCACGGCGAGGGGCGGACTGGGTCGGGTTTTCTCTCGGGCGCGAGCATGAGCCCCGGGAGGCTCCAGGGGCGCCCGTGAAGAACCGGCAGCGCGCCGAAACCGAGCCGGGGATGGCAGCGCCGGCTGAGGCGGAGTCCAGCCAGCCGCTCGCCTCGGCCCCTGCGCCCCCGCCGCCGCCGCCGCCGCCGCCTCCGCCCGAGAAGAAGAAGCTGCAGCGAGCGCCGTCTCCCGCCAGACCTAAAGACGTGCCCGGGTGGTCGCTGGCGAAGAGCCGGCGGGGCAGCCACCCTGGTTCCCCGGCCTCCTTCTCCGGTAAGCTCGGCGGCGGACACTCGCGGCGGGTCGGGGGCGTGAAGGATGGCCGCTGCGACAAGAAGGGCAAGGCGGTGCCGCCGACGGGGACGAGGGGCGCCGGGAAGGGCTCGGGAGGCCGAGCCGGGGCCAGAATGAAGGGGCGGAGCCGCCTGGCAATGGACGGCGAGGGGGCAGCCGCCGCCGCCGCCGCCTCCGCCAAGGTGCCGTCGGCGCGCCCCTCGCAGCCGCCCGCGCCGAGCCTGACGGACAGCAGCTCGGAGGTGTCGGACTGCAGCGCCTCCGAGGAGGCCAAGCTGCTCTCGCTGCTGGAGCTGGGCGGGCTGAGCGGCGGAGGCAGCGACACCGAGTCCCCCGCCAGCAGCAGCGCCCCGGCCCAGCCCGCCAGCGCCTCCGCCGACGGCATGTCTCCGCTGCCCGAGGACCCGTCGACGGCCGCCTCGCTGGCCAGCAGCCGCCTGCCGCTCAGCACCTCGCTGGCCTTCTCCGACCTCACGGAGGAGCTGCTGGACGCCGGCGTCGCCAGGGAGCTGGAGGAATTGCGCTCCGAGAACGACTATCTCAAGGTGAGGGGGACGGAAGGGGGCTGGGGGTGGGAGTGCGCCGCCTGGGCAGGCTTGTTTTGGGGCGACCCTGGATGGAAAGCTTTGTGGCCGCAAGCAGCGCGCACACGCCTTTCCGCAGAAAATAACGCCCTCCGGTTGTTCACAGCACCGTGCAACAGATTCTTGCCAACTCGCGCTCTGTAGATTTGCCTCCGGGCCTCTTGGAACAAGGAGGAAGGCACCCGGCCCAGACCCAGGAGGCCAGATGGGTCAGCCTCCCTAAAAGCAGGCCTGGCCCTTCCCTCCGGAAGATGCCCCACGAGAAGAATGGGGGACCTTCTCGCCATGTCATCAAACAGGTGTCTTTCAGCAACATTTACCTTTCGGTGTTTCAACATTTGCCTTTCAGAATTGTAAGCTCTTATTTGTGTGGAATATGTCATTCCTCCTCCCCATACAAAATTGTCTTCCTTCATTGCTGGCCCGGGATAGTTTGTTGCCTAAAGAAGAGAGGCAACCAAATCCCCCCCCCCATGTTAAAACCAGTAACTTGCTGCACCATTCAGATGTCAGTTCCTCCTTGTGTCTATTCTGCTAAAGGCCACTGTAGGTTTGGCTCTCTCTCCACTTGCAACAAATGCCCATGAAATCGCATGGGCCTAATTATGTATTTCTTAAGAAAGACCTGCTGCCACCCAGTTGAGTCTTATTATTTTGTAAGAGGCACCTATTAGCACTGTAAATATATTTATTTTATTTACACACACACACACACACAGACACACACAGACACAAATAAATACATAAAGGTCTCAAGTAGTAACAAATTCAGTCCTCAGTGGCTGTTCCCACAAACTTGCCTTAGCTAAAATAAAATATTTTGTCATAAGGCTTCTTGTAATTCACATTCATCTGCCTCATGGGGAACACATGTGCTTTTAAACAAGATTTCCTCCCCAGTCCAGAATTGGATCCTAGGAACAGATGCTGTAGTAGGGATGATTTCTCCGTCCTGGAAACAAATGGGAAAGATCATATGTAAGTGAGGTCTCACATCAGTAGAATACACTCCTTGTACCACAGAGGCCAAGCATATAGAAATAGATACCTCTTAGTGACATAAGACCCTCTTTGGTATAGAAAGCTGCCAGGGCATTGATGCTTCACATTCTCAAAGCGGGTATCTTATAACGTTGTAAAGCTCCATGGAATACAGATCCCTCACTGCCATCAGACGGATATAACGTAACCAGGAATGGTATAATCTTCAATGAAATTGGAACTAATTCCTCTCATCTCTGCATATATTCCAAATTCCTAGCAACCAGAATGAAATTCTTAGGTTACAAACTACTCTGCTCCCCACAGGAAGTCGTCCCAACATTCCAAGAAAGGGAGACACGAACCTTAATAAGCAAATACCTACAGGGATATTATAGATTTGCTCATGCCAAGTTGCAGGTTATTTTATCTCCTTAGGAGGCTGCTTCCCTGTGGTGACTGTCAAGTTCTTACATTATTTAGTGCTGTTCCTGATAGTACAAAGATTTTCCTTGATGTTGCTGCATGATTCTAGGAACACCTGGCACTAGCATGAAAAATCTGTGTAAAATATAGGGAATTTGTAGAATGAGCTGTGCTAGTTGTGGCAACTATGAGATGAAGCTGTACTCAAGTACTGTGAAGGTGTAGTGCAATGTATGTAGCAAGGTACCTCAGGCAGAAATACCCCTAATAGTGGAATATTTTCCCCCAGATCTCTGCTTCCCAAGATACTGCAAATGCCAGGTGTGAATGGGTATTAATATTCCACACATAAGTCCCCCGCTCCCCTCCAGCCTGGTTTACCTTTGATTTTAGAGTCTGACTAGGCAAAACCTTTATGAAAAATGGCCAGGAAATGCAGACATTTGCAAGGGAGGGGAATGATTAGTTTTGGGGGGGCATTGAAAGGTGGTGGCATTTGCAAGAGGGAATCTGTGGATAACTGTTTTTTTACAGGCTCCTCTTTTTCCACATCTTGATTTTGCCTTGCAGTAGCCCCCACCCCTGTAGTACTGTTTCCAGTGTACTGTGGCTGGAAAATTCACATTTCTGATGTAGAATATAATTCTTTTCTTAAATAGTTTTCCTTTCTAGACACCTCCCAGTTCCATAATATATGTTAGTTTTTAAATTTCCTGCATGGCAACCACAAAGACTGGGTCTAGGATAGCATTGCATTTATCCTTGTATATGAGAATTTATTACTTTTGGAGGTAATTGGCTTTTTTTGCAAGGTTTGATCTGATCTTAGAAAGTTCTGGACATTTGATTCATGTGTGTATGTGTTGTACAGACACAGATATGTATTTCTGATAGTGTTGGATATGCTTTTGCTGTGCACCTGATCTCTCCCATAGATTTCTGTGTTGTTCTTGGCACTGTATCAATCTATTTGATGTTCCTGGGTGTCCATAGACAACAGAGGAAGACCAATTTGGTATCAACAGAAGCCATCCAATCTGCATGATTAAGTATACCTTGCATAGAAAACCCTGTGAAATTCATGAGGTCGTCATAAGTCAATAGGTGACTTGAAGGCACATGCAGTCACACACATACAGAAGGTACTTTTATTTATTTCATTTATATTCAATCCTTCTTTCAAAAGAGACATAAGGTGACTCACAACCAAATTAACTTTAAGAGGGTTACAAATAGCAACATGAAGAATCTTGGTGTTAAAGCACAAGTACCTTGGCTTAAAAAAACTCTGAAATTCATGGGGTTGCTGTAAGTCACTTGACTTGAAGAGGCATACACACAAATACACATTATATTAAAACACAGTGGGGAGAAAAACGCGGTTTAACAGCACATGTATCCATTAAAGCTGCTTCTTCAGCAACCAGTTACTTGCCGCAAAGATCCTTGCTTACCAGTGGAAGGACAACAGGGAAGGAGGGAAGGCAGCCTATCCATCTTGGGAGGCAGTTCCGTAGCCAGTTTTCATATTTAACGTGCATGGAAGTGTACCTGCGTTCTTGATGAGATCTTTCCAGTGTGCTTTTCCTACTTCTGGAGTAACTATGCGAGTAGCTTTGCTGAAGTACTTCTTCAAAGAGTCGCTTGAAGGAGCCATTAGAGTACTGTTCAGATAATGTAAGAATATTATCTGACAGGTAGTCTGGTTTCTGGATCAAGAGTGACTGGGATGCTGCCAGATTTAGTTGCTGCCTTGCTTCTTTTGCTAGTATTACTAAGCTGTGATGATGCTTGTATTTTGCAGGACAATGTTGGCATGGCAACAACAGTAGGTGTTTATTGAATGGCTGCTAACTCAGATGATGGATTAGGTTCCTGGCTGAAACAGAGGTTCTTAGTGCCTCTGAGACATTTCTTGCAGGATAGAGAGAAGTCCTTGATTCTAAAACCATATATATGTTGCAGGAAAAAAAAAAGCAGTCATTATGATAATCTAATCCATTGGGTTAGAAGGTAGATGAGGATCTGCTGGTTCACCTCTGTGTGGTTTGCAGTATAACTAGAGGTGCTTCTTGATTCCCAGTTGTTTAACAACAGCAACCTGTAAAAGAGTTTTCTCAAACTTCTAAATCAGGATTTTGAAATGAATTTTTGTATGAAAGAACTGTGAACTCAGTTGTGATGCACTGGAAAGATACCTTCAGAAAGGTAGGTATACTTCCATGTAGTTTCGAGAGGAAAAGTTGGTTGGGGAGCGATCTTCCAAGAATGAGTAGTCCTTGGTATGAGCCATGTGCTAAGAGACACCCATTCTACTCGGTGTATATCTGTGCCCCTCCTCAACCACTGTTTTGTATGTGATTGTAGTTGATGATCTAGAAAAAAGCTCAAAGTAAATTGCAGAAACCCAAAGTCCCTTCTTCCCTGATCTAATTTGACCTCTTGAATTAAACATGTTGGAGGAAGGTAATTAGAGATATAAGATAGCTGTGTATAACTTTTTCATAGACATCCTTTATCCATACTAGTGTCATTATTCCTTTGTCAAGGCATTTGTCTCCTACCCATTACCCCCACCGGCGGAATTTTTGTCTTTAAGGTATATATGTTTATTATATCTGAAGTTTGAAAGTTTTATTATATCTGAAGTTTGAAAGTTTGGGGTATGTATGTTTATTATACAAGAAGTTTGAAAGGGTCACCTTGTGCCATATCTGCAGGAGAACTACAGTTGGACATTCTACCTGCACGAGAGGAAACAGTGTCCCCAAATTTCAGAGTCTTGTCATATACAGTCTGCTCCCCCACAAACAAAAAGTTGTTTGAAGGTAAAAATATTTACCAAAATCATTTAGTTTTAGTAGTAATTCTGGGTATTTTTATCCAAGTCTGTAATATATTTGAAATAAATCAAGATAAAACACTTGCCCAGACAATGCATGAGAGAAGGTACATTTATAGGCTCTGGTTGTGTCTTCATTGTGGAAGTACAATACTCACTTTTTTTCCTGGGGGGTGGGGACATTGGAATTCATTAGAGTAGGAAAATACCACAGCTGTTTGAAAAACATGAGCTTTTTGTTAATTTATGTAAGCTTTATTCTGTCTCATGCAGTTTCATTTTACTTTTATTCTAGCTTTTATTTACTGAGTCAGGGTGTTTTGGTGTAGCAAAATTTATTCTGAATGCACAAAGTGTTCGTCTGGTTATAGTGCCTTTTATATCTTGCAATATATTAGAATTTGCATTGGCCGTAGAAAGTGCCCTACAGTTTGAATAGTACAAGATTTAAAAAAAGTCTTTGTGGAAGTAGGGTTTTAAAAAATGTAGCAGGTGACCCCTTCTTCCTTGTTAGGATTTCTGTTTTGGTGTTTGATCTCCATTCCATCTGCTGGGTTTGTACTGTTTGTACTAATTCTAAATATCATGTAGAAAAGTGTTGGTTCCTTCTCTGCCTGTAGGCATTTCATGCTGTCAGCCAAATGTTGGATTCATTAAGATCAGACTTGTCCCTTTTGTGGAGAAAACAAGTTTTGTTTTCATGGTTTAAATATGAAACACCCAGCTTTACTTTCTTTCCTCTTTAATATCCTCCTTATTCTAACTATTGCAAGCATTTCAGTACAAGGAGGAGATGCAGTCAGCTCACCCGCAGAATGAGGCATCTACATGGGCTGACATGTTTCGTGGAGCATTAGCCATGTTTGAAATCCAGGTTTTGATCTGTCCTCTGCAGAGGTGACACTATTCGTAGACATCCCAACCTTGACTTGAAGCTGGCACTCTGTTCTTTGCCCCCCATGGATTATCCTGGAGTTCAGGATTTTGAATACTGCAATCCTGTTCATACTGAAAGCACAAGTGTGGGGTATGAACGCCTCACAGTCACATTAATTTGTTCTGATTTGTGAGTTGGGTGTGCTTTTGGGCTGAAGACTGGGATTGCTTATGCAGAGCTAGTTCATGCAACACCAAATAAAGTAGTTGATTATTCTCCCCCCACCACTTCCTTCTCATCTCTAACTAAAGCAAAATTGGCAGGAGATCAAGACTTCATTTAGACTGGCCCTTCTCAGTATTATAGAAAACGGCTGCAGCAGTTCAAAATTGCCGTGGCAACGTATCAGCATTTCACACTAACCAGAAGTACACAGGACAGTTATATTAAAAAATAGAGGCATGATCCAGTCAGAGTTAAAAGTGCTTATCAGTGCAATCTTATGCATGTCTACTGGAAAGTTAATCCCAAGGTATTCAGTGGTTCATACCTTCTAATAGCACAATAGTCCTATGGGATGGAGAATAGAGAACCTCTAGTCCCACCCACCCCAGCAAGGTGTGGCCTGTAGAGAACCCCCATCTACCCACAGATTTCTTTTCCCAGACATCTTGGATCAGGATTGGAGATAAGAGACTATTTGAAGCTTGGAAAGCTGTTGCATTGTATTCAGTTTTGGTTTGCAAGCCAGGAAGCTGTTATACCTGGGCTTGCCCCTGGACAGACATGCAAAGAACCAAGCTGTGTTTAGTAGGGAAAATATTTAATTGCTAAGAATTATACTTGGTCCAGCCTATTTTTGTTTGGTCCCACCTGCCACTAATACTGCTGCTAAGAATGCAGCTCCCCAAACCCTTCCAACATTGGAATTTCGTCCATGGAGACTGTCATGTGGAGATCTTGGCCAGCCAGGGCTGTGACAGATCAGGTTTTCTTTTTATTCTTCCTCCCTGGAGAAGCAGCACTCTTTTATATGATTACCACCCCCTGGCTCCCTCTCCACACTTAATCACACTTCTGCTTTCCCTAAACCTACAACCCTTGTGAATATAAGGCAGAGAGTCTTAAGACTTATCCCAAATGAGTGTGTAACTTGTAGTAGTGTGTGTAAATGAACTAAAATTGAAGAAACACTGTACTGAGGCTGCTCTTATAAAAAAATAGAATAAAATCTTTATTGAAAGAACTAATAGGAGAAAAATATTGGGCAAATCAGTGTTATCAAACAGAAAAGAACTTCCACCTCTTAACAGGCAAACACTTCCTTAGGTTAACAAGCCCTTTGTTTTTCTCCCACTCTCTTTGACCTCTCATTGAAGGAATCTCTTCTCTAGACTCTGTATTTATCTGCTCACAGCCTGATTTCTCAGCACCACACTTGTAGTGCCCCCTGACACACCCAAGTAAGGAGATGGGCAAGAGAGAGGAAGTATAGGACCACCATGCCAACCCAACCCCTTTCCTTCTCCTTTCCCTGACCTGGGTGCCTGATCTTCCCATAATGCTTTGGGCCCCCCCCCACACTTTGATATTTATGTTTTTTCCATTTTTGCGGGAATCCCGTTCCCCTAACCCTAGTGAACATGGAGACCAATGGTAGTTGTATGAGGGTTGTTCTCTTTCAAATCTGCCACTTCCACACTTCAGATGTTCATTTCTTATTACAAGGGCAAATTTATCTTCCTGCTACTGATTTATCTTCTAACTACAGACCTTGCCAATTGCTTTTGGTCTGATGAGTTTCAATGAAATAGGTTGCTTCCCCTCTGCAAATATGCTTCCTCGGTAATATCCTTACCATCTAGGGTGGGGCAGATCAAGTTTGTGAGTTGATCTGCTGCATCAAAGCGGAACTTTTTGCAAATGTACAGCTTCTGTGCACATTAATTACATGTTCAAACTAGGCTTCACAAATATATTGGTTTATAAAAGGGGAGTAATAGACAATACAAGGTGTCATAATAATGTTTCTGCTTTCTGTGTTATCTCAGGAGATCAGGATGAACAGGCTCTTGGATTTATTTTGAGCATGCTGAGGAAGGCATGGCTTTCTAAGCCAAATAGGCTTGAACTATCAATCATGGCACTAGAAGCTAACCTTACTTTTGATTCTGTTTCCTCTTCTATAGAAGATGAGTCTAAGCCTGTTATTTGTTACAGCTTTATATACAAATAATGTACAACAATGAACATTGGAAGAATGAAGCACAGCAATAATTAACCATTGTCCAGTTACCTTACTTGTGTTAAGTGACTTCTTGTCCTTGTTTGGGGGGAATAGATTTGGTTAATTTTCTTCAATCATCCTTTCTTGCACATCCTGTAAATGTAGTGTTCTGTGTCTCCGTAGAACCACTAATGACTTGTTTAGTGGACTAGACTTGTAGAAAACATGAAAGATTATTTGATGAGTGTTGAAGGCAGAGCTCTTGATTGGTAGGAGTTAGGCTGAATGGCTGTGAATAAAAGTGGAGGCAGCGTTTGGTATCCTGCAGATTGGATGAAAATCATGCAGGTAAATTCTTAAATGTTAATATATACTTGGGTTTCTTTCTTCTCCTTTTTTTAATATGGTGAATTGTATATTTTGTTAGGCACGTGCGTACAAGAAACCTGGGTCAGTGCCTAAGTAGCTTGAACTCAGTGAATAAAATTTTCTTAAGTAGGAAATTTTCTATAGGAAGCGAAATGCAAATCAGCCAGTGCCATCTTGTTGTCTGAGAATGTCATATTAAATACTAGATTTTGTAATATTTTATAGGTGTGAGAAAGAATACATTACTCTCTTAAGAAATACCTTCTTTGATTTGGAATCTACTGTTGGTTGGGGGAAAATAAAGATACTTTCTCATCTGGCATGCCATCTTTGGATACTCCATTTCTGTACCCTAAAGGCACCAGTTCCCATCAGATCTTGAAGGCTAAGCAGGGTCAGCTCTAGTTAGTGCTGGGATGGGAGAGTGCCAACGGATACCATGTGCCCTCCCGTATTTCAGAGGAAGGAAGTGGCAAAATCACCTCTGAGTGTTCCTTGCCTAAGAACACCCTATGAACCCCATGGGGTTGCCATTAAGTCAGCTGGTAACTTGAAGGCAAACACAAACGCATTCGTGATATCCTGGGAGTTATTGTGGCTGCAGCTGCTCTTGTCTTACTAGTTGTAGAAAGAACCTGCATCTTGTCAAGATCAATTCATTGTTCTTAGTTAAACAAACTCACAGCTGGAAAAGCTTTCAGATACAGCCACGGGGACTGGAAACTCTTGGGTGATTTTGCTGTGAAGGCTGTGCTCAGGAGTGGATTCTCTTCTTGTTGGTTTGTTGTTTGCTCCTAGTCATGTACAGACCAGCAAGTTTGAGGCCATATTAACAAAATAGCATTGTGGTATTAAAGGAGAAACTACTAGCAGAATTTTGCATTCCTTGTGAATTTGCTTGTCAAGGCTGGTCCTTGCTGCTTGGTTTAATTAAGGATAAGTAACCTACTCCACAGTATGTGCTTTCTGTCCCCACTTTTGTGTTTTGAAGAAACCCAGGTTTTGTAATTGTAGGTGTAGCTAACTTTCCAAAACCCTAGGTGTTCTCTTGTTTCCTTTATCATCTGGTAATAAACGCCAGATGGACAGAAATGCACAACTGCGCACCAGAAAGGAAAGTAAGCAAAGTGAGGAATTTTGCTCGGCTTTTTAAAAAGAGTGAGAAAGCTCCTGGGATCCACTTGGTAAACTGTTGTCTTGACTATGGAGAGAGGGCTGGAGGTGATTTTTTTCCTTTTTCCTTTAAAGGTCATCCCCCCAATGCTTTTGATAAATCAGCCTGTCACAGCCAACATATTATCTTGGGTGTATGAAATATTTCTAAAGGCCAAGGGCTTTGCTTTTGCAATCATTTTTACTAAGTGAAGAAATGCAAATATAATCCTTGTAATTAAAAAAAGAGGAGAATCCTTTATTTCAGGCAAATTAATAAAATCCATTTCAGCACAGCCATTCTTGTTGAAAACTGTATTCATTTGAAAACAGCATGTTTCTCTCTGAGGTAGTAAGTAGAGTCAGAGTAGGTCCTAAGTAGGATATGACTGTAAATGTAATTTTCCCTTGCTCTGCATCCTTTTGGGGGGGGTCCTATGCTAAATGTCATGTTTGTGCACGCATTATGTTCAGTGGATCCTTGCTCTGTAATGCTGAGTCTCTTCTTGTGGCTGATAGGAACCCTTCTGGAAGTGTTGTCCAGAAGATGACATCCTCTTCCTTATGTTGCTGTTAATTCAAATGTGTTTTGCACTCTGCTTTTAAAAAGGTTAGCCTTTAGCATTTTGTGATGTCACCCCATCAATAGAATGTTGTCACTGATTCTTCCCTTCTGGGCCTAATAGGACTTAAGCATACTCTCTAACCTTTCACAGATGAAAAACAGGACATGTCTGGCCAAGCAACATCAGTTGTGGTCAAGATTGTGAAAGTCAGCGAGGAGGAAGAACACACTAGCTAGGAGAGGCTGTAGCAGTTTGCCTTTGTTTGAGCCTGCTGGGAAGGACAAGACACTTCCCCCTCCTCTCCTTCATCCTTGGTGGGTTAATTGAGTGCAGACTGTTTTTGCACTTAGAGCTCAATTTGCAGCAATGGAAGTAAGCTGAAGATGAAGGGAGAAAGTGAAAGGAAGAGAAACTGGGACATCCTAAAAGCAGCTGAAAAAGTGGAACAACAGGGGATTAATTGGGACCACCTTTGCCAGAAAGGGACAATTGGAGGGTATGGTTAAGGTTTGTGTGGATCACTTTTCGTTGAACTGCAGCAGGGGAGAAAATTAAGAACAACAACAATATACCATCCAAAACTCCTCCCTGTGTGCGATAGTCCTAATTCTGATGGCCTACTCCTGTGCCTGATATTTCCAGTAAAAATAATAATGATGTGACTTTAAGTGATTGATCTTTTTCTTTCCCCTCACCCTTTGTACAAGGATATGGATAAAGCAGAAAAAAATATTACTTCAGCTGTGTTTGATACTTTTTAAGACTAACTATTGCTTCTTTTAATTTCTGAGGCAGTTGCTTGATTTCTGGTTCTCTCTAGGAAGAATGCCCAGAGTTGTTAGAAATGCCTGTCTTGTGTCCATGCTTTTATATGATTGATTTGAGAGCACAGTGAACGGTTTGAAAGTACTGTGAAGGCTGTGCAGCTGAACCTTCTCTTATTGTTTCTGAACAACTGTACTGATTGAGGAAGAACAAGTTCCTTCATTTGGGTATTGCAGTAAATATCCATAATGGTGTTGATGAGCACCTGCTTTGTTCTTTCTTTTCTGGCCTCTCCTCAATTGGTGGACCAGTTATCATAGCTTGACTATAATGTTTCCATGCTTCGGAGCTTCTGTGCGTTTAAGAGCATAGCAGCCAGCCGCTGCCTTGTCATCTCAGTGTGTGGGGAACAAGAACTGTGAGTCCCTGCTCAGCAGAATGGAAAATGTGAGATGTGATACGGCAGCAGCTGCAGAGGGAGGTAAAGACAAAGAGTGGGTACTAGAGATTCCATTTGTTGTGAGGGGAGGAGAAATCTTCATGCCAATCACATTGCAGAATAACAGGCATATGCCATGGATAACTGACAGATGGGATTCGGACTGGCCTTAGCTCAGGGGTTCCAACTGGCCGTCTGCTCGTCTTCCGATTTTGGACTTTTCTGCTTACTGTGTCTCTTTAACACTTGCGTTAATGTTGATCATCTCGTGACTCATCTCCTTCCCCCAATCCTCTGTGCTTGTTAAAATCAAAACTTGGCTGCAGATGGAGCTTTTTTTTTTTCCTTTTTCCAAGGTGTCAAAGAGTTATATGTTACAAGAAAACAATAGGAAATGTTTGTCTGCAAGTAGCCAGTGTTTTTTTTAGTTGCAACATTTATGCTTTTGTCTACAACAAGGCATACTAGAAAAGTATCATAACTTCTAAGCTCCTAATTCATACTATCTATGTATTCTTGCCATTAATTTTAACAAACATGAACAGGCATGTAGAGCCTAGAAGATATAATAGGTGATATATAAAGCGTAGCCCCTCTGTTAGAACAAGTATCTCTATAATTGCTGTGGAAAACTGTGTGCAGGAATTTGCTGTAAGATTGCACTGTATCTCATAATGCAGTAACTGGACATTGGTGATGGTACAACAGGTAATATGCAATATCAATTTAGTGTAAAAGCTAACATGTGAATTATGCATACTCCTAATGTAGCATGAAATGAAAAAAGCAGCTTTTGGAGATGCAGTATTTCAGCATTAGTATTGCTTGAAAGCTCCTGGTAGTTTGACTGCAAATTTATACAGGAAAGCATAAACCTGTGACTTGATTTCCTCCATTTCCTCCCTGCTGCTTTTAGTAACTTCTGAGCTGTCTGCTGTTTGTTGGCAAGAAAAATGCAGGGTCAGTGTTTTGTATTGCAGCATTTTAGGGGGTTGCATTTTTCGTTATATCGCAGGAGATGTAGTTCTTGTATTCTCTGGCTAAACTGGGCACTAAGCTATAGAGTGGTTTGTAATAGTAGTGGTTTACAAAAAATATCTTGGTTTAAGCTTCTGAACTGGCAAGTCATCTTTTGGAACTGCTTGTCTTTTTTTGTTTTCTATCTCTGAAAACTCAATTTTCTAGGAGCAGTTGTCTTTGGAGAGGAAGGAGCTGCTGTAAATATGTTTGCCAACTCTGGCATTATACTTAAACCATAGCCGTGCATCTTTAATTGTGGCTTGGTATGTCTGAATTGGACCTATGGCTTAGTTTGTATGTATCTGAGTGTATTAATCTGCTTGTGTGTTCCATCAGTGCACTTCTTGCTTCTCAGTAAGCCTCAGTTCAACACTTCTTGAGTTAATTAGGCATGGTTTCCCATCACATCTGAACTGAGAAATTGTAGTGAAAACATTGGAACAAGATTTTAAACCAGCTTTAAAACACAATCTAAGATTCTGGCTTGTTTCAGTCACTATGATAATAATTTTCCAATATGGGTAAAACAGGAAATTATGGTTAATTAACTCAGCAATTGTGCAGTCATGACACGGTGGGAAGTGAAGAGGGAAAGTGCCAATGAGTGCATAGTTCCATTAGCTTTTCAACTTGATGAGATGTGATATGTCTGTCCAAACCAAACATTATGTAGGCAAGACTCACAGATCTCCTCTGATCTGTGAAGTTTCTGAGGTAACAATCTTCTGCACAGTCTAGAATGAAATAATTCTGTAAAAATATGGTCTGTACCTATTTACTATGGACAATCCATGATAATGCACAGGTGGAATATCCTGATTTTGACAGTGGAATATTTTTTCCTGCTTTGATTTCCATGGGTTGCCATTCTTCAGGGTTCTGTCTCAGGTTTTCTAGAAGTTCAGTGCACATAGGTGCATATTAGTAATGTTCATAAATGCCTATAATTTTTAGAGCACATGCTTAAAATGCAGGTGCGTTAACATCAAAACATTCTTCAGTGGACTGTCTGCTAGTTCACATGCTTCAAATTGTAATCCTGTATTTTGAATGGTTGATACTGACCTAAGTGCAATTACTAGACCCAAGTAAAGTAAATCTGTTGAATTAATGGTATTTATTTAAGTATCGACTTACCATTCAGCAGTTGATTCAGTGGGTCTACTCTGTGGAGACTTGGCAAGTGGATTTAGGACAGTGGATTGCAGAGCCTCTGTAACTAGCAGGAACAGGCAACCCATTGACGTTTACATTGATTCAGAACTGACTGGGACAATCAGCATTTTGAATCTGGACTTAGTAATGCTTAGATGAGGCTCGCTAAAATCAGTCAGAGGGACAAGTTGGTTATGACTTGGTAAGTTCTAAGCATGACTGAGTCATCCAGTTAATTGAACGGAAGTCAGGGAAGATTCTTCACCAATGAGTAATTGGTGGAGGAGGGGTGGATGAAGTTTCAATATGAAAATGGGGGTGTTACTAGTATGCTTGTATTTTCATTTGTGAAATCAGGAGAAGATATGTGATGATTCTTCTCACAGCCCAGTCTGTTGGTTTAGCCAACAGTTACATTGATACTGCTGGAGATTGTTTTTACAGTGGCCAGTGCAGTGCTGCTAGCATGGCCATCTTTCACACAGAGTTGCTTTCCCTTTGGTGCTGCAAAAACATTGAATGAACAAAAGCTCTTTTGAGTGGAAGTAAGTTTTCAATGCCCCCTGCTCCAGTTTGTATTTTTTTTTCCTTTAATATTTGAAGGTAGACAATCAGTATCAACCTCCTTTCTCTTTCTCTCCAATCTGGATAAACTGCATTCTAGAAAATTAAATATTAGTACCATATCTTGATGTTCAATTAAATATTAATTATAAAATTCTAGAAGCTAAAATTACATTGTATATATTGGAATATAGATATATTAGAAGTTGATGCTTGGAAGTTCACAGGGGCTTTTATAAGAGAGGTAGCATTTCAGGGGCTTTCTATTATGGTTGTCATTTCAAGAGGGAATCCTAATGACGGTTCTCAGACTGTTGGGTGGCAGCCTGAGGGGGGACATGATGCTCAAGAAAAGCCAATTTGCAAGTATAGCAGATGTGAAAAAGAAGGACAAGCCTCTCTGTGTGTGTTTGTGTGTGTGTACCGTTGATGACTGACTGGTCTCTGCAAAAGAGTCTTCCCGCCTTATGCCTTCCTCCAACCTTAGGCATAGCAAAAATCGAGGTCCCTTTTTTATGCTGTTCGGATTCAGCTTCTCTGAGTGTTCTGTCATTGGCACAGCAGGTGCATATCCCTTTACTGATCACAAGGCAGTTTCTTGGGTAGAGGGGGGAGAAAGTGAAGAGAGGAAGTGGAGAGTGCAAGAGGAGAGCTGAGTTTTAAGATGGAGAATATGTTTGAGAGGAGGGGCATGTGAGAGAGAGGTGTAGGATAGAACAAGGGTTATGCAATGTCAAGTGTGTGTGTGGGAACAATATCCACATGTAGATCTGAAGAAGGTCACAGAGGTAAAAAGTTTGAGAACCACTGTAATGATCATTTAAAAATACATAATGGTTTGGATATTTAAAAATACATAATGCTTTGGATATTCAGCATAGAAGCCCACATGATTCATGGTTTTTAGGACTCAAAGAAGCTGCCTTATGTTGAGTCATATCATTGATCTCTCTAGCTCAGTGTTGTTCTTCCATAATCTGGTACTCTTCAAATACGTTGGACTATAGCTCACATCCTCTGTCAGCATGGCCAACAGCCAGCTTCATTTGCTATACGAGCTAGGGTTGATGAGGGATATACTCTGGCACATCAGGAGGATTCTAAGATGGGAAATAATATGGTTGCTCTACACAGTTGCTCTTCCAGGTTTCAGGTAAAGACTGAATGAAGAATGAATGAATGAATGAAAAAGCCTGTGCTTTGGTGCTGTGCTATATTTACCAGTTCACCTGTTGATTTATTGGTTTCAAAGCTGCTTTCCAATGTTAGGCTTGAAATTTGGGGCTCTGTAATTTGCTGTAGAATTGCTGTATTAATTGGCATTTCAAACACTCAGCTCGACAAACAATCTTGCTTTAAGGATTGTTTATTCTGTTCTGCTCCTGTTTATAATCAGTATGTGTAAGTGAAGGACTTTTGAGAATAACCTGGGATGCAGCAGGGTCATGTAGACTCAGGAACTTAAGAGTGTGATAAAAATGTAACACGTGCACAAGCTGCAACTTTGCTGATGCTGATGCATGAATCTTGGCTTCCTGTAAGCATTCTTTAATATAAACATAAATGTGGTATAAGAAGAGAAGCCTGAAAAGAATAAATCATCCTACCTAGGATCCTTTCATCAAAGTGCTTGTGTGTGCGTGTGTGTGCGCGTGTGCGTCTGTCTTTCTTCTTCCCATCTCCCTACCAACTCCATGTCCCATTTGGGGTACGATAAGGTGTGGTCTGTTTATACATTAACACCAATAGCTTCTGTTTAGGAAGAAGACTGATTTTGAGGATTACGTTAGTCTACATAGCTTGGAGATCTTGACATCACTGCACTCATCTGAATCCCCATTCTAGGACTTCCCTGTGCAAATCTTTTCTCATTTTGTCTGGGTAAATTATAGCACTGTTCCTTCTGTCAGTCTGTGGCTTGGAGTTAATTGAAAGCTGCTGCTTTTGTTCCTTTTAATCTCAAAGGAAATGTTCTCTTGTTCCCTGTTGCCGATTTTCATATTATGTGAGAGATCATAAGACTACCAGTTCAGCTCTTGCTGTTCTGGGGCTAGATCAATACAGCATTTCAACAACTGCCTTTTTGAAATACCACTTAAATAAAAACCTTATAAAATACACAACAATGCAATACTTTTTGACTGTCTTACTGGTCTCATTAATTATGTATCACTTTCACTGAGATTATGGATCTAAAATAGACAACTTTAGTATGAATGCAGTCTGTTTTCAGATTAAAGAGAAAATAATATCCATTTCAAACATAGGATGGAAGGTAGCCCATTTCACTTCTCCTGCTGTGTTAGTGTCCTGTCATGACCTTGTGTGGGAGACTGTGGAGCACATGTAGGCTTCTGAGTGTGGGGATATCAGGTACTAAGTGCAAGGTCAGTCTATTGCACTTCAGGTAGCTAGCTGTAGGCTGCCATCTTGTTCTCTCAGTGCCTGAGACTCAGTTAAACCTTAATGTACTTACTCCTCCAGGGTCTGACTTACCACTTCCAGCTCTACTTCCTAAAGCAAAGGTGGGCAACTGCAGTGGAGACTGGCCTAATTTTCTCCCTTTGGGATCCTGCAAGCTGCACACACTGATAAAGATGCCAAACACTCCCAAAAGCAAACCTCCTGAAATTGTGCAGAAGGCTATTTTTGGTTTTGAAGAAATGGGCTTTTAATGCTAAGCAGCCTAGGAATGGTCCCACAGCATGGAGCCTTTTTTTTTTTTTTGGCCAGAAGAAAGTCAGTCTAGAGACTGGGCGGGGGGAGGCATCAGAACAGCACTGGGTGCTGCCTTTTGTCCATCCTGCATTTGGGAATCTATATTAGAACCTATCATTACCTCATTTCTTCATTAATGTTTGTCTGATGGGTCCTTCCAGTGAGTGCGAGGTTGCTGTTGGATAGGGCAGGAAATTATTTTTTTGGACTGTAGTGCCCCAAATTCTCCAGCCAACATGGCCACTGGTCATGCTTCTTGGGGGTTTGTGTTGTGTAAAAAAAAAAAAAAAAAAAAATTTCAAGCATTGGTAGAGGGGACTGGTCTCTTGGAAAAATCTGCCTGAAACACAGCTGCCAGGAGGGCCCAATTCTGGGGCTTTTGACTCAGAAGACTATTGAGCAAAATATTCCAGCTCTTGTACATTATAGCTTGGATCTGGGACTGACACCTCTGTGATTAAGTACCTCTGGGTCCATATAGGTCCTTGTCTGGAGTTTTGCTCAAGGTTAGAGGATGTTCTTGTCATGTTCTTTTTTTTTTTTAATTGTCTTATCAACCCAGAGCATGCAAGATTGCTGTTAAGTAGCTTCCTTAGTGATTGTTGTACAATCAATAAATTTAAGCAAAATTTATTGCTTAATATGTAGGAGGATGCTGTTGGATTGAAGTCTTACTGGTGGGCTCTCATAGGATCTGGTTGACCTTTGTAGAAAAAGAATGCGGGGCTATATGGGCCTTTGATCTGAACTAGCATGACTGTTTTTTACATTCTTAATAAAGTTGTGGTATACATACTGGGCAATATTAATTAATCAGTTATTCCAGTTCAGTGGATAGCTATACAGATTGTCCTGACCCACTTCCTCTCATGCTCTCCCCTTCACTATCTAGTGCAAATGTCATTTATTATGGCCCATTTATTTGTGAAAAAGCAAATGGTCTATTCTATGTAACATGGAGATCTGCTGATGGGAATTATAGGGAGCTGGGGTTGTAGACAGGTTGATGGATTTATTTTTGACATTTTGGAACACATTCTGATCCCTAGTCAATTTAATGCTGCTAGGAGGTTAATTCTTCTCGGTGTGTCCTCCTAATGACCCCTTGGGAGCCACATGCCAGGGCAAAGCAAACCTTACTTTGCGAAGAAGGAATCAGGATTCTGGGTGAGTCTTCTGCGTACAGCTATTTCAAAAGCTTAGGTGGCAGACTAACATTGCCTGCGGCAGTAGGATATAACGTGTTAAATACCTGTAGGGTGTGCACACACACACACACACACACACAGATTTTAATATTTGCAAAAGCAAAATGCCAGCTTTTGCTTGAGCCCTTACTGAAAGAAGGAAAACTTGGTGTAAATATTTCTCAAATGACTAGCCAGCAGTGGTTAATAGCACTAAGGTTCTTGATACCTTCACTGCTCTGTGGGAATCAGGGTGGAGGTATTCCATAATCCCATTTGAGTGTTAAATATTAGACACTAAAAATTAAATAGGGTTAAATTATTCCAGAGATTCGAGGAGACATTCTTTGTGGTAGGGAGCCACAGCTCAGCGTTAGGACATAAGCTTTCCAAATACAAGGCCCAGAGTATAGTCAGTACCTGGCATTTCCAGCTAAAAGGACCTTAAATTTAAGAGCTGAGAAGTTCTAAAATCTGTATTAGGACAGTACCTTTTAAAGTTCATCTTAAAGATGAAACTCCCCAGCTTAGTTTCTGCTGACCTTCAAAAAATACAGAACTAAAAATTGTATTCTGTTTTCTCAATACAAAAACTGCCTTACATACATTTTCCACCTACTAAAGAACTTGTGTGTTTTGCCTAAGGAAAAAATAGCTTTGAGAAACACCTGGATTTAATATTTTTAAAAATTCTTTGTCTGTTCACCTCAGCAGTCACAGGGACAGTTCCAGGTGCATAAAATGCATCAATTAGAATGCAAAAGTAAAAGAAGTAAATAAACCCAACCCATTTGATCCTTTTCAACAGCAGACTAGCTTACATGAAAGGACCTGCCTGAATGAAGGGGTCTTTTGCCTGCTACTAGAAGAATAAAAGGGAGGGAGCTGGCTTAGCTTTATGTAGCACAGAGTTCCAGAGCCTGGAAATGGCAATCTTGGCTCTCTATCATGCATGCCTAGTTCTCAGCAGACTAAGAAGGCATCTCTGATATTCTCAATTCCTTGGGCAGGCATATATAGGAGAATGTAGTCCTTTATATAACCTGGGTGTACCAATAAGGAGTCATATATTTAAGTTCTAAAACTTGGGATCTACATTTCTTTTTCATGTAGTAAGCCAAGGCAAATAATAAGAATGTACATTTACAAATTAAAATGCAGTTTGATAGTTTTTAATATCAGTAAAGTACACTGTGAGTCCATAAACGAGACACAATGTGTGAGGACAGCAGAAATCAGTGCCAGAGAATGGATGCATCTGTCTGTTTGAAAGTGTTTGTCCAAAAATTTTTTAATGCTTTTCTCAAGTATTTCAAGTTAGACTTTGGCATACCTTTTTGGGGAGGGGAGTGGGAGTTCCTTAATTGGAACAAAATTTGGATTTTTAGGTATCTGAGGTTGCAATCCTGTATCCACTGAGGTGTAACTAAATCCTATTGAACTCAGTGGAACTTATGTCTGACTGTACATATATAGGATTACACTATGTTTGTATATTTAAAAACAGATCTCTATAGTAATTGTCTTGAGCAAAGATTCTTGGAATGGTAATTAGAAACAGCGTCACCACCCAGAAGTCCCTGTTCCTTATCTGTATAGTTTTTATACCTGTGGTAGCCAGAACCTGAAGTGAGTCTACGCCTCCAGTCATACTTTCAGACAGACCTTACTTTTTGGAATTGTGAATTGAAATTTGAGTTAAGCAGGTGGTGCAGTTAGCTTCCTCTCTTCTTCCTAATGCACTATCAAAGACCATTCATATGTACAGCATTAGTTATTACCAATAGTCTATACAGATCATTCTGACAGTGCTATGGGATGAGATCATTGGCCTTCTATATATAAGCATCCTTCATAAGTAGCCAGCTGATACTCTTCAAACCATGCCTTATGCTACTTCCTGTAATAGAAGCATAAGCCCAGCATATGATATGGTTATTGGTATCTTACAGCTGCGTTGGCTATTACGTACGTATGCAAACTCAGTCCTTGTGGTAGATATTCATTATTTGAATATATCAAATATTTATGACTCATGTAGTTTGAAAGTCAGCAATCTACGGTGTTGGAAATTGACCGCCATTACTAGTAGTATAGCTGATAGTAATAGATATATAAACACAGTCATTCTTTTTCCTTTTCTGTCCTTTCTCTTTTTATATAGACTTCTATAGATTTAATATGAACAATTTAATAGAATCTGGAGGTGCTTATAACTTTAATACATTGTGTGAGCTTTGTTATATTGATAAAAATTAATTACCTAAGATAACTGAGGAGATATGTTATGCTTATTCTCTCATTTTTTTGAATGGATGATTTCTTATTCTATTTTTGTAACCCTATACATACATTTTTCTTCTTTTTCTTTGTTTAATATATTTATATATAGAATTGTAGAGATAGTGGAAACAATGTTTTGGAATAGAAATGTACTGTATCTTCTAAATAAAATATAATTAAAACATTTAAAAAAAGAGAGAGAGAGAGAGAAATGAGAATACTTTTTATCCTGAGGTTGTATCTCATGTTAGCTAGTCTGTCTGCCAGCCAATGGATACCACTAATGGAACAGATTCCTCCTCAATCTGAATACTGCTTACAGTACTCCAGGGAGTTGAAGGGCCTTATAGAGCAGTTTAGGAAGGTACAGGGAAGAGGAGGAGAAGAGAAAATCCCAATGTACAAATTAAAGTCTGCTAGTATGATACTGGATAAAGCCAATGGACTCTCAAAATCTCAGAGCTTGGAAAGTTATTTTTTTAAACAACAGCTCATATTGAATATGCAAAGTTGTGGAAAACTCAGCAAATACCCACAATAGAACAATGGTGGGGTACACTTATTGAAAACAAAAATGCTGATGTGATCTCTCAGAGATTAAAAGGGAAATCAGACGATGAGATACAAAAAGAATGGCAAATTGTAATGGGTAATTACTGGGTTCTATCAGATGGAAATATGTAATTCATGATTTAAGATAAATTATGAAGGGGCTACAGGATACATATCATGAAGCGGGAATATGGAGATTGAAATGCAAGAATCAACAAGTAATATTAGCAGTAAAATGTTGTACAATATTCTAAGCATTAAGAAATCTTGATAATGAAATCTAGATCAGTGTGGAAGATCAGAAATATTTCAGTTAAGCTGACAGTTATAATTGTTTGTTTTATATGTGAATTTTGAATAAAATGATTATAAAAAAAAAAAGAAAGTTTTTTTTTAGGCTGTGATTTCCAGAGTCCCCTAACCAATATGGAGTTCCTTAACTGAGAAGAAACTATAAGTTTTTAGCTATCTGAGGCAGTGATCTTGTATCTTCTTAGATAGGAATAAACCCATGAGCGCTTACTTCTGGGGAAATGTGTAGGACTCTGTTGTGACAGTTTTTAAAAAGGAGAAGACAGTAGCTTTTCTAAGCTCTGCAAATTGGCTGTTTGCTCTTTTTGCATTGCTTTGGTATTTAGTAGAATTTTTGAACAATATTAACACCTACCTTGTGCAGTTTTACTTACATGGACATACTGCTGTAAGGATTTTGAGACTGTTAGCTGACTTTCCATTAGTTGATTCCATTAGTCCTTCACATCCCAAGCCTAGTTAACTGGATGCAAAGGATACAACTTCCATGTGAGTCTGGGCAATACATAAGTTCACACACCTGTGGGGTTCCTGGCTTGACCAGACTCCCAAGTCACTTGGACACAATCTCTTTTCTCTGTGGTGAGTACAGTGTTACTTTTTCAACTATATTCTGGCATATATGAATGCCTAATATCTACACAAGCGAATCAGCATATTCATTTTAAAGCTGTTTTTATTGACAAACTTGTGTCTTTGTTATTTGGTCTTATTTGCTGATGCAGTTCCTTTTGTAGAGGAAGAGCTCAAATGGCTGTGTCCTACTTGTCAGAACTGGTCTGGCTTTTGAAGCTGTGTTTCCCTACTAGGTTGAACTCTGGTAATAATATTCGCTTCCTTTTTTGTTGTTTGTTGCAGCTGGTAGAGTGGTGTTGTTCCACCCCTACCACAGCTTCTTTCATAGAAATAAGTAACTGAGTGCAGTGCTTTGATGCTGACAGTGGTAGGGTGATGGATTATATTGCTCTGGTCTTTTCTCTTTCTCCCTCCCTCTCTCTCCCTCTCTCTCTCTCTTTTTTTTACAGTTCCAGCCTCTGCTTTGATATATGCATCCTCATAATGGTTCCTTTCAGAGGCTGGTAAGCGTCCTTATTATATGGCCTTTAATTATAGCTGCCTATTGAAACTTGATCGGTATGGCTCATGTAGGACCTTTTTTACTGGGAAAGGCATAGAGCAGTAACAGTGAGCTCTGGATGATGTAGATTTTCTTTTAGAGGTATATCTTGTTTCTGAAGTCTTTTCCGACAATGGACACATCTTAAGCTGTGCTTGGACTTTTTTATTAACTGCTGTCAAGTTGTCTTTCACTTATGGCAACCCTAGGAGAAAAACACCCCCAACTCACCTAGTCATCAACAGACCTGTTGAGGTCTTGCAGACTCAGGGCCACGGCTTCCTTGATTAAGTCAATCCATCTGTAATAAAATCATCCTCTTTCCCCTGCATTCTTCCCTACCCAGCATTATCCTTTTTTCTAGTGAGTCCTGTCTTTTCATGATATGTCCAATGTGCAACAGTTTTAGTTTAGTCACCTTGGCTTTTAGGGAGAGTTCAGGCTTGATTTGCTCTAGGACCCATTCATTTGACTTTTTAGTAGTTCGCAGTATGTGTACATTCTTCTTCAGAACCATGTTTCAAATGAGTTGATTCTCTTCCTTATCAGCTTTTGCCTCTCTACAGCATTTACAACCATACATAGAAATTGGAACTATGATGGCACGAACAATCCTAACTTTAGGGTTAGTATTCAGTGATCTACTGTTACACCTGAGGATCTTTTCCAGTTCTTTCATAGGTACCCTTCTAAGTCCTAGTCTTCTTCTGATTTCTTGACTACACTCTTCATTCTGATTAATGTCTGAGCCAAAGTATGGAAAACCGTTAACTATTTCAGTGCCTTCATTGTCTGTTTTAAAGTTATATAAAACATTTGTGGTCATTACTTTTGTTTCCTCAGTGTTCAACTGTAAACCTGCCTTTGCACTTTTTTCCTTGACTTTTTTCAGTAATTGTTCCCAGTGTTTGCTATTTTCTTCTAGTAGTATAATATCATCTGTATATCTTAAATTTTTGATGTTCCTCCAATTTGCATGCCTCTTTCCTCCCAGAATAATTCTGCTTTATGTATGATACAGTCAGCATATAAGTTAAACAGACAGGGTGATAAAACACAGCCTTGGTGAACTCCTGCCAACTGGAAATCATTCTGATTCTCAGTATTCTGTCCTGATGGTAGCCTCTTGTCCTGAGTACAAGTTATACATTAGGACAATCAGATGTTGTGGCACACACATTTCTTTAAGAGCAATCTATTATTTTTCAAGATCTATTCTACATAATCAAAGGCTTCGTTATAATCTATAAAGCACAAACTGATTTTCTTTTGAAATTCTTTGGTACACTCTGTTATCCAGTACATGTTTGCAATATGTTTTGTGCCGCTTCCTTTCTCTTCTCAGATTTTAGGAGACTGCTACTCACGGGAGGGATCAGAAAGACATAAAGATATGATCAAATGTTACTATTTATAGAAAACAAACAATTGATCACAGTTCCAAGGTATTGATATCAGAATATGTCATTTACAATATAACTCACAATGTAATTGAATACTATAAGTATTTTCAACCTTTAACCAATCTTGCAATATATTGTTGACAACTATATATGAAACATAACACTCAGGTACACTGAGCACTTCCAATCTGTGGGCCATTATTTTGTTTTCCATATTTTCCATACGTGTTGGCAGATTTTAGTTAGAACTAGAGTAGATTCTGTCTCTGTAGGTTGAAGCACTCTAGTCTGGTATACTGTATGTTACTGGTGATTAATTTCTCCCAAGTGCTCTGAGTGCAGTTTTCAGTTCCCTTTCTAAAATTGTAGGTTCATCTTCAAAGTGTTCTTCCTTGAATGGGTCTGTCATGCTTTTGTCCCTTTTGTATAGTTCTTCACTGTATTGTTTCTATCTTTTTTTATTTGTTTTATTTGTTTTTTTATTTGGTTGTATGGCATCCCCTTTCTTAGCTTAAATTTCCATTCGATTTCTTGGATCTTGTGGAAGAGGGCTATTCTTCCTTTCTTGTCACCTTCTGTTTGTCTGCATTGATTATTACAGTAGTTCTCTTCATCCCAGTGCACAACTCACTGAACAGTTGCATTCAGGGTTCTGTTTCTATTTCTGTCACCTTTTACTTTTGCTTCTTTTTTTATCCTTAATTGCTGGAGGAGTTTCATCTGTCATCTGTTGAGGCTTCTCTTTCTTTTTGGCTGTGAATAGTGTTTGTTTGTCTGTTTATTTTTTGCATTCCTTCCTGACAATATCCTTGGCATCAGTCCAGGGTCCTCGCTCCTGGTCAATTAGGCTTAATAGTGCAAATCTACTTTTTACATTGTCTTTAAATTTTATGGGGATATTCTTCAGCTTGTATTTTGACATGATGGTTGGTTTAACATTCCTCTTTAGTGTAACTTTATTTTTTGGTTATTAGCAGTTCATGGTTGTGCCACAATCTGCTCCTGGTCTTGTTTTTTTTTTTTTTGCAGGTAGAATGTTGTTTTTCCATTTTCTGCTTCCAGTTATGTAGTTTATTTGATTTCTGTATTGGCCATGAGGCAATGTCCTCTTTGGCTGGTTGAAGAATCTGTTTGTGACGAACAAACTACTGGCCTTGCAAAATTCAATTAGTCACTCTCTTGTTTCATTTCTTGATCCTAGGCCAAATTTTCCTACAATCTTTGATTCTGCTATCTTTCCTACTTTTGCATTCTGATCATCTATTGGTGTGTAATCAATTTCCTCTTGAACTCCAGTGTAGAATCTTTCAATTTCTTGTTCTTCTACTTCTGTAGTTGGAAAATGGATTTACTGAAAGGCAGTCCAGGTGGGTTTTCCCTGAGGTCTTATTGATATTATTTGGTCAGACTTTGCATTATATCCTTTGACTACTTTTGCTACATGTCTCCTCACTATTAATGCCCACCCCCATATCTTCTTAGGTTTTCATTTCCTGAGTAAAACACTGTGTAATTATCTGACTCAAAATGTCATCTTCCTGTCTACTTTTGCAAGTTCATCCCAAGCATTATATTGTTTATATGTTCCATTTCTTGTTTTATTATGTATAGCATCCCTGATTCATGTTTCTCACCTTCCATGTTCCTATAATCTGTGTTGTGCAGCTTTGGACATCCCTTTCAGCTCTGAGCATGTCAACAGCTGAATATCCTTTCAGCTTGAGTCCAGTTGCATCATTAGCCACAATGCTACTCATAGTTGTCTTTTGCCATACTCCAGTAGCTCATTGAGTGTTATGCAACCTGGGAGTTTCATGTTCTGGCACTATCTCTTGTTTCATTTTGTTTTGACTCATCATAGACTTGTTGTGATAAAAGACATTCAAAAGGGGTTTATTGTGTTTCCTTCCACATAATATTAGTATGTATGTTCACTGTGGTGCTAGTGTCAGTGTCACCCTTACTACTGCTGCTGCTGGTAACTGTTTGGTACATTAAGTCTGGCTCCTCAGCAAAACCCTGTCTTGCATGGGAGAACCTACTGGCATCACTGCTGCTGTTAGCAAAACCTCTTACCTCACAGGAGTACACAATCCCACCACCATGGAAAGGTCATGCCACTGGTGGACCATTTATGCTACATCTTGGAAAATCTACTTTTTTGTACTACAGTTCTTAGAATTCACCAGCCACCAGAGCCTGTTCCTATACTGTCTAGAGATCTGGGAGTTTGTAGTCCAAAAATTGGCTTTTCAAAACCTTGGCTTGTACACCTAGCTCATGCCCTCTGGGTTCTCAGTCCCTAAATGCACTCTAGGATGTTGTTTTCATTAAAAAAAGGTAGGTATATCTGCCTGGGGTTTTGCTGGAGACTCAACACCAGAACACACACAAGGAGATGGTCATCTGATTTAAATGCTGTCAGAATTCCATGGTCTTCAGCTTCAATAGGCAAGGCTACCCCACTTAAAATACTTTTTTCATGTAAAGTCATGAAACATTGAAGGCTGTTTCTAGTGTTCTTCCATGACTGGTGTTAGGAGGAGGCAGTTCTTTTCCAGTTTGTCAGGAAAAGTCCAGGTGTAGCAGCCTTCTGAGATCTAGCTATCACTGCTTGGTGAAGTTGTCCACCTGCCTTGTATCATATGATATAAACCTAGAAAGAGAAGTGATATACCTGATTTGTCTGAGACTTGGAAAGTTGCATCAGGGCTAGATTGTGATCCAGGTCCACTTAACAAAGAGTCCAGTGCTACTAAACTGGAATGTTAGCTCTTTCTGGGACATCTGACTGGCAGTATACCGCCACCATGCTGTGAATCCTATCAGGTGCCTGATGCTGCTGACATTCTCTGTTGGGCCATCTACAAAGAAAAACAATGATTGTCATCTACAAAGAAAAACAATGATTGCTTTCTCGTGCAGTAGCCTAGTTTTTACCCCTAAACTTCAACCTATTTCTCAAGTCCTTGAAATAATTTTGCAGTTTGCCACATTTACATTTGAAAGATGCGCACACTGAGCAGATGAGGGGAATGATGTATGAGGACTGCTTCACAGTTAATATTTTTAGAAGGTGTAGTTCATATACTGGTATACCTCAGCTAATGTCTCTGGCAAAGGAGTTCCTTTTCTACAGAGTGATTTTCTGCCTGCCTAGTACTCACCTTTCTCTTTTTTGTCCTCTGTCTAGCTGCAGAATTTTTTTTCAGCATTATTGCCATAGGGAGGATGGTGAAGCAGGGTTGGAGGAATAGAGTGTTGTGTCATGGGTCCTAGTCTCCAGTAAACAATGCAATAGATCTTGAGCTGGGGAAGAATAGAATTCTGCTGTAGCTGATCCTACTGTAGCTGTGTGTGCTTATATATAACAGGCAAGGTAAACAGCTTCTTCCAGAATCACTTACTGAGTGTGTTTGAAGAGGAAACGTGAAAGAAAAGAGGAAAGTGAATTAGCCTCCCTCAGCAGCTATTCTGGCATGTTGAAAAAGCATAGATCTGTAAGTTTTGTCAGCAAAATGGAAATCCAAAGAAAAGTGGAGGCTGTTGAAAGAAGACAATTATCTTGGGGTGAATTTTGGAAGAAGCTTTCAAGTGGTCTCTAGAAGACTCAGGATGTTTTCATTTACTTATTCAAGACTTACTTAACTTGTTTCATTTCATATATGCATATTGTTATGCATATAACAATATTTATTATATTGTTTGTTTCATTTCATATATGCATATTGTTAGTTTTGGTTAAAATGTTTTCTGAAATATGTTGAACTGCTCCTCTCTTTTGTGCTGCAGGAAACTATTCCTATTCGTTTCATGTTATTTCTACTTCTGATATCACTTTTTTTTTTTGTTTAAAGAAGTTATGTCCAGGAATGCATCTAATTTAATTGAGGTATTGCTATATTCTGTCTTCAGCAGGATATAAATATAACTAACAAGTGTAGCTATTTTTTTTAAAAAAAGCTACTGTGTTGTTGTAACGATTGATCCAACAACTGCCTAAATGGCAAATGAAGAACAAGATCAATTTCTTTATGATCCATTGTTACAATAAAACTTTAGCAGACTTGTGGAAGTCTGCTGTAGTTGATTCAACTGTAGGTGTGTGTGGTTATGTTTAACAGAAAAGATATTACTGATCACTAGAATGTATTAAAAGGTTATTTAATTCAAGCCACAAAATTGATATTTCAGTACGTGTTGGCTTCTGTAAGAATCTTGCTAATGCTTGTCTGTCCATCTCTCTTAGTTTCATCCTGGTGAAGCTAGACATGTATGTGAACTGCCAGGTGCAAAATTCAGATTTTGGTATAACAGTGCAGCATGTATTTTGCACACAGTGGCATATGACTGATTCAGCATGTTCCGAAATTGTTGGAACATAACATGGGCAAAACGTTTTTTGTGCTGTAGTGAAACAGTAGTGTAACCAAGTCTTGCAGCTGATCTGCAGCATGGTTTCAATGTGTGTGAGACAATGTGTTAAAAAGGATTAATTTTTCTTGCATGAACTTACACCATAAATTATATACATTGCTGCTATTAAGGAAGTTCATGAGAGGTCTTGCTATTTTTTCATGATGTAATTCAGATCAGAAGAGAGCAACATGAAGAAGATGGCCCTGTGGCCTCAGTTCACTGGGATGTAACAGAGAACTCTGAATCCTCTGGTGCCCTTGAAGATGATGCCTCATTTCATCATTGGATTTGACATGTTGACTGGGGGGCAGACTTGCAGAGCCATTGTTTGTGTACTCTCCTTGTTCAATGGGAAGGCTTCCTAATGGATGTCCTTCTATGATTGGCTTTCCTCTGTGGATTGTAAGCAGATAAACCACTGATCCATAAAGGACTAGAGGGGATTTATCTACCTGCTCCCACCCTCCAAATTCAAACAGACAAAAGCCTCCCAAAAGGAGCAGGGTATGTTATCAGCCAGCAGAGGAAGTGGCTGAGAAAGCTCAGTTTCTTGCAAGAGATCTTCTGCCAGTGAAACCGAGCAACAGATGGCTTGAACACTGGGATACTTGCAGTATTCCCTGTATTACTAGCAGTAGGCAAATTGGCTGGAGAGAACATAAATGGGGGCTTTTAAAATCTTCCCTTGGGTTACACTGTAGCTTCCTGCAAGTACCATCTGGTGTTATTTTGTGACACCAGTATGTGGAAATGGTTCTGGATTTTCATTTCCTTTTGTTTACGTGAGCCATCAGCTTTGCTCCTTTGCCAACCAGCCTGCAGGCACTGTAGGTCCAGGTCACCTGATTGCATCAGTACTACCAGGTGCTGGTGAAGTCTGAAACGGTGTAAGATATAGTGAGATTTACTGTTGAGTTACTGCTGATGGGAAGTATTTTACCTTATTGTTGAGTTGGAAGACTGGTGTAGCCTGGTTGATACTAATTTTCTAATAGTACCATTATTTGTGCATGGGGAAGCATGTTCCCTGTCTTTAGGTGTATCTGTATATCAACTTTAGTTGCTTTTTGAAAGTCAAGTTCGTGGTCTTTGGTCTGCCTCGTGGTCCATAGGTAGAAGCCCTCACCCTTGAAGTGGAAATTCATATAAAGCAAAGCATTTATTTTTGGTTTTTAAAACCAAGCACTTGAGAAGATGCTTAGTCTGCCAATAAGGTGCATGATGTTCAATTTGTATTGAATTTAAGTTATCTGAATTGAAATTGACTTAAGTAAACTTCATTGTTGACCTTATAAATTGTGCTTTGTGCATTTCTCTTGATTGCTGTCTAACATTTAGATGGGAAAAGGTTGGTTTCTTTACCTTGCATTCTTAAGCATGAAGTGCTCCTTTTTGTTCACAAGTTATTGATACATCTACTAGGAAGGAACGTCTCTTCTGTGCCTGCTCTACATTTTTTTTTGTTTGGCTGTTTCTGCCACCTAACTTCACAGGGAGGAGAATCCCATCTCCACCCACACTTTCCTCTTTATCTCCCTGTAAAAAGCGTTATTCTTCCAGACTGTCGGGCTTGTTTATATTTCATTGACTGAGCCTAGTGTGGAAAAATGATGTACTGGTTTTTGAGCTGGTTAAAATTTTCAACCCTTCCTTTACTAATGCAACAAGTTTCATTATTTTCTAAGTGAGGTCCAAAATATTGAACTGACTGAACAAGTGTGTGTTTTGAAGCTTAGTGCCATTTCACAATTTGGGCAGCTATTTTAATAGTTTTGCCCAATGGCCAGACTTGTGGCCCTTCCATGAAGTTGAGTATGATGGCAGATTGTGTCTGGGAAAAAGTAGGAAAAACAGACTTCAACCATGGGCATAACCATGAGGATTGTTCTCCATATGCCTCATTGAAATGAAATTCTTGTGCAGTTATTCAGAACTTCATGGTGGAATATGACCTCTGTTAATTAGCAGGTGGTTGGGTAGCATTTGGATTTTCCTCCTTAGATGCCTTCTCTCAGTGTCAAACCAGTATTAATAATTTGCTATGCCATATTACACAGAGAAGAGTTCAGGTCTCCAAGGGAGTTAGTAATACTTTGGGTGGTACTGTATATGGAATCCTGGGTGCCAGAATTCCATCAAAGGCTAGTGAAGGCCAAACCATACCATGAGACATTTGCTGTAGAAGTGTGGAAAGCAGTTTAGATTAGTTTGGTTTAAAGAAAAGTCAAGACTTTTTCAACAGTATAACTTCTCCCTCACTCCTGCTGAAGGAACCTTTTCTAGTTCTGTCTAGAGAATCAGTGTGATATAGAGAGCCAGCATGGTGTTTTGGTTTGAGTGTTGTACTACGACTTTGGGAGATGAAGTTTAAATCCCTGCTCAGCCGTGGAAACTCAATGGGTGACCTTGGACAAGTCACAAACTTTTAATCTCAGAGGAAGGCAATGCTGGAACCCCTCTGCACAAATATTGCCAAGAAAACCACATGATAAGTTCACCTTAGGGTCACCATAAGTTGGAAATGACTTCAAAGCACTCAAGAACAACAACAGTCTACACCAATATGTGAAGGCCATTTCAGTTATGTTCATTTTAGTAGAAATGATTGCACTAATGATTGAAAAATGAGATCGGGAGTTGGTGGTGAAACACAGAGTAGTGTCCTTTAATCCAGTATACTAGATTGTAGGAAGAAGCTCACAGATATGATGAGTAAACACAACCCATGGAAATATAGCCAGAATTCCCTGACAAGTTTAAGAATGTGCAGATGTTGAATCCAGTGGCTGCTTAGGCTTAGAGATTGCTGAAAATGCTTTAAACTAGTATAAGCTGTGCTGAAAGATAGGGGGCAAAAGCACTGGGGGTAGTCCATTGTTATAGGGGATCTGGATAATAAGACAGCCTTGGTATACTATCGTTTCTGTCCTTATTGCTACACAGAACATGTTTGTCACTAAATGTAGACTGGGCCCAAATGATCACTGGAAGACCACATTTGTGATTTACCACATCAGACTCATCACTTTCTAGGACATGGCTGGTTGACCAGCGTGCCTGCCTGAATCTAGGCTAAAGAAGCAATTGTACCAGAGCGTGAAGCACTTTGTATATGATTTTATCGTCAGCTAACCTGGTTTAGTGACCAAGAGGCTTCCGCATCTTTCACAATGTTGTTTTTGTTTCTTTGTTCACTCTCTTGTTCCAGTCCACTTGGAAAGACTCCCTTGATATCTTGGCATGTGCCCATTTTTTTTGCCTCACTGAAGTTGTTTATATAATTCATTGGGCAGGTTTCATTGAATTATCATGACTGAGGAAATTCAACTTTAAGGCAGTCAGGGCAGTCTGACAATGGAAATATGGCTACTGAACAAAGATTTTCACCTTCTAGTGCTAAATGCTTTTATGTTCTTGTATGCTGTTGTTTTTCCTGTTATCAGCGGTGACTCTTGGTCTGAATCAAGATGGTGAATATGCTTTAAGTCATTTTCATGACTTAGCAGGGTGTATTGTCTGATTATTGTATTTCTCCATTGCTTGAGCTGCTGTCAGTAATGCTCAAGTTCCTTGTATGTCCTTTGGGTTCCCATAGAGCTTTCAACCATGCATTAGAAAATATGTTGTTGATCAAGTGTCACCTGCTAGCCCAGCTTGTGGTGATGGCTGCTCATTTAGATGGCTTTGAAAGAGGATTAGGCTTGGAGGATAAATCATATGAGTGGCTACTAGTGATAAAGGCTATATACTACCTTCAGGATCAGAGGTAGCATGCCTCTGAATACTAGCTCATGTGAAACAACTGTGGAGAGGGCTACTGCTTTTGTGTCTTGCTTGAGGGTTTCACATGAGCATCTAGTTGACTAGTATGGAAAACAAGGTTCTAGATAAGTTAGGCTGGGATGCAGAATTTTGGCTTTGCAAATATGGTTGGACTGCAACTCCATCAGCCCTGGCCAATCTAATCAGTGATGACGGTTGATAGGAGCTGCAGTCTAACAGTATCTGGAGGATTCTCATGTTACCCAACCCTGAGGTAGGACTTTGGCCTGATCAAGTAGAGCAGACTGGTTTAATATGTAAGGCTTTTGTATTCCAAGTGAATCCAAGTGCATTCCAAGTGCCTGAACTGTGTAGCATTTATACTAAAGCGGTTATTGCAGTTTTCATGTTTAAGAAAACAGAAGACCATGCTGTCTTGTTTAGTACCACACAGCTACTATTAAATTGTTTGCCCTTCTCACTCAGTTTCTGCCTTGCCAAGACAGTTAAATGTCTTTCTGCAAACAGTTTATTTCTTGCAGAAACCTTGCTGCCTCCATCTCCTTACTTTTTGAATCCCATTAATATGTGATAATGAGTGATGCGGTATTCTGTGGAATAACAGCACCTGTGTCAAAACTCTGTTGAGTATGGAGTGGATGGTTAGTCATCACAAATCTCATTTGTGCCTTAATCAAGGGTGGGAGTGGTGGCTTCCATGTGAAGCAGGGGGATTGAATCCATGGTGGATTTTAATCTGAACTTTAAAGTTACTATTCAAGGTCTTGAACTCTGTCTCCCAAATAAATTCACCTTGGATAGCTCCTTTAAGGTACAGTCTAAAATCTGGGGACAATTGACTGCCCCACTGGCATGGAAACCACCAAGTGCCACCAGGTTTAACAGATCTCTAAACTGGTAGTTGCCAGCAGAGAAATTCAGGAGGAGGAGACAGTATAGTTTGAATATCACTGCTATAGACTGACTGTGGCTAGTTGCTGTCTAGACCTAAATACCCTAAAGGCACCAGATTCTGTCTGCTCTTGGAAAGCTAGACAGGGTCAGCCCTGATTAGTACTTGGATGGGAGGCTACCAGCAAATATGAGGTGCTGCAAGCTATGTTTCAGAGGAAAGAACTGGCAAAAATCACCTCTGGGTATTCCTTGTCTAAGAAAAACCTATGAAATTCATGGGGTTGCCATAAGTTGACAGGTGACTTGAAGGCCCACACACACAGGTGCTGTGTGGGAGCTTGAACCCCATTCCTAATTAGATTTTTCTTCGCTAACTGGATACAAGGAAGAGGAGTTAGTGGTTTATGCTATTCATGATGATTGTACAGCATATTCCAGGGAATAATGATCACCAAAAATTACCGTTGTCTACTTGCTTTTTGTCTCCCCTGTGTGTAGTGTATGGCTGCATAATACATTAAATCTAACTGTTGTTATAATTTCCACGTGAGATATGTGGTTTTGAGAATGATAGGTGTAATATCCAGACTGAGCAATAGTCTAAGTATTATAATTCACAAGATGCAGAATTTCCCATAGAATATATAAATAAAATGTTCATATACACGCAATCATATACTCACATACTCATGTACATTCAAATGACATGAGGTTGTGTTTTCTTTCAGCTTACAGGAGTCCTTGGGTGTCTTAACTGCATATACTTATCTATCTGCCATGGGCTTTTAATGGCTTTTATTATTCTAGAGATCAGAGGCCATTTCACACTACATAGTTACAGCGCTGTAATTCCACTTTAGCTGCCATGGTGGCATCCTGTGGAATCCTAGGGTTTGTAGTCTGATGAGGCTCCAGAGCTCTCTGACTGAGGGTTCTAAATATGCCTCCCTAAACTGCAAATCCTTGTATTCCATACAGTGAAATTGATGCAGTTAAAGTGCTATCTTGGTGTAGTACGAAAGGGTTCTAAACTTGCACTTTCTTCCCAGCTCACTGGAAGGGAGGTACACTGGGGCACAGAGCACTTAAGACTTCCTCCTGATTTGAGGAAGTTGGAGCTCTAGAAAGAATGTGACCCATTTTGACATTACTGTAATTGTAAGGGCACATTCTATTATAGCTTGGGGCAATAATACCCTTGTGGCTGGTGCTTTGTAGCTTTTATCTTCCTGTGCTGTCTTTTAACCTAGTTTTTGTATATCGTGGATTTGGTGCATTTGCTTCCATCTCCTAAGGCTAATGAGCTGGATTTGCACTAGCAGGCTACTCTCCTGTGATTTTAGAGTCTTATATACAGAATTTCCTCGCTGCAGTTTTTTCTCTGTACAACAGGAGTAACCATGCATTTCAGTTCTGGAGGGTGCATTGGATATGAGCTGTGGGCATCATAGGCATGCAAGCATATGCACACATGCGAGAGCCATGTTTTCCTGCCACAGCCCTGCTGGGAGGGAGGGGAATGGTTAAGGTGCGTCCCTTCAGCTTTGTGGGCTGCATGTGAAATAGCCAGGTGCAACGTGAGGCCACAGGTTCAGAGGTTGTGTACCTTATGGAGGGTTTGTAGGAGTTAATCTCACCCACAGCCTGTTTCTAGAAGCTTTGTTCAGCAGTTACTCACCTTGCTTTTTTTAGTACTTGAGCTGCGTAGCCTTTCCTTCTCCATCATTGTCTTCTTTACATGGAAAGGGATATGTCTTTGGAGGAGACATTACTTTGCACAAGGAGGCTGTATACCTGAGTAGGAACCTCAGTTTTCCAGGATTCTTGCTTGTATTTAGGGTTTCCATGCAAAAAGGAACATTTCCTTTTCAGATGCAATGCTTTCAGTGCGTGGGAAATGATGGGGTGGGGGCTGTCAGAACTGAAGATGCTTCCTCACTTGCATGTTAAAGCAGGCAAGATGAAAAATGAGTGAATATAGCACAAATGTTCTGAATCTATAGCACTATATGTAGGAGATTTAGTGTTGCATTTGAAATGTTTCTGGAATAGTGGTAGTCAATGCTATTACAATGGCAGTTTTTATGTTTCTGTAAGTAGCCACTCATTTTGAGCAGAAACCCAGTGAATTTGTCTTAAGCAGGAATTATTCAGAGGCTGAGGAAGAATAAGTGAAAGTTGGGGAATCCTGACTTGTTTGTTTATGTATTTATTGCTAACTTCATTGCCAAGGATGAATATAAACACGACATATAAATAATAGTTAATAGTAAATATTTATTTATTTACTCATATCACAATAGTAGGTATTGCTGTTTATTTAAAAACTAATAGTAAATAAGAAAAATAAGAAAAGAATAAGAAAAATTGTACATCATTTGAATGTCACTTAAGTGGGGTAGACAACTGTTACTGGGCTGGAAGCCACCTTTTCAGATGGTGCAAATGCCCAGGGCCTATACTTTGGATTTCTTACTTATTTAATGTCAAAAAATCTATTAAAAATAGCATATATTAAAGATATTAAAAGTTAACTGAAATAAATTAAAATGAACTTCATTAAATATTATTATTTATTCATTAAATTTCTCCCCACCTATTATCAACAACCCACTTATGTTCATACACACAAGCGTACAAAAACACACACAAAACTAAAAGAAACTAAATTGACTGATACTGACTAAGATATTGATTATCCCATTGACTAGTCCGTTAAGTTCCTTCCCCCCTCTGGTACAGTGCATTTAGTGTTTTGCAGCCAAATTTCAGCAGCCTGTGTTATTTAAAAATAGATAAATAAATTCTGAGAGCTTCCCCAAAGGGTTGGTGTGCTTGTCTGCATGTGGCCCATGATCTGCTTGTTGCCCAGTCTTGTTTATAGGAGAAAGTCCAAGACCAACTCTTAACCACATGTTGGAGGAGAAGGAACTGCATTTCTTTTAAACAATTTGGAATTTGTAGAATTTTTAATGAACACACAAACACTGATTCATGTTGTAGGATTTTTTTTTTTTGATGGAGAATATTCCTTTATGTGACAGTTTTGTGACAGTTATCCTGTGACCATCCATTGAGAACTGTGTTGTCTTCTCCAGGATGAGATTGAAGAACTACGTGCTGAGATGCTGGAGATGAGAGATGTCTACATGGAGGAGGACGTCTACCAGTTGCAGGAGCTCCGGCAGCAGCTGGATCAGGCCAGCAAGACCTGCCGCATCTTGCAGTACCGTCTCCGTAAGGCAGAGCGGCACAGCCTCCGTGTGGCACAGACTGGCCAGGTAGATGGAGAGCTCATCCACAGCCTTGAACAAGATGTCAAGGTAAGTGTGGGGTTGGAAGGTTTTTTTCTCCTCTATTGCAAAGGAGGAGACAGGTTAGGGGTCCAGAGAGATATAAGAAGCCACCTTATACTGTTGGACCATATGACTCAGTACTGCCAATTCTGCCTTTTGGCATCTCTTAGGCTGGAAAACCATTTCCAGCACCTCCAAATGATGCATAGGTGATGTTGCTGCCATTTCCAGGGACAAGAAGTAATGTTTCAGACACATCTAGTAGGTTTAAAAGGGGATTTTGGCAGTTTTGGACTGGGGACCCCCAAAACATCATTTAGAGGCAAACCTACACTCACGATGAGGCAAATTTCAAACACCAAAAGCATTTTACACTATTCTTTCTAGAAGTGAGGAGTTTAGGGGTCTATGGGAGTCTAGGGAGCAAGGGTTTCAGAGGATCATCAAGGATCATATGGGATCCATGGCTATATTATTCTCAGCCTTGCTGTAAGAGAAGGATGGGCAACTGTTCAGGTTTTGGGGGGGGACACACATTGATTCCCAAGGAGACTTTGGAAAGATGCACTCACTGCTGCATCCTTATACAAAATATTTTTTTTAAAAAAATCGCCCCCCAGTTGTTCTCTCGGGACATGTTGGGCAATTTTACTATATTTTTTGCTCCTTCCTCGGCTGTTGTAGTCTCTGAGGAGGCTTTTTTGACAACAGGAAGGTCCACAGAAGTCATTTGGAAGAAAAAAAAAACTTTGGACCCACGACCCTCTGTGCCAAGAGCTGAGGCAGAGGCCTTTCACCTCTCAGAATCATTAAAATCCTTGGACAAAGTGTATATTCTGCTAGTCAACCATGGGTTCCTTCTCTAGGATACTTGATGTGGACAATATATCTTTTGGAAGAATAGCTCCTCATAAATGTCTTGCTAAGAAATAAATTTAGTGTCATACTTTTCTAGAGGAGAAGTGTGTTCAGGTTTCTAGGTGGTTGCTAGAAAGACTGGGGATTTCTTTGCACAAAATGTGATCAGTCTTTACCTGGTCAAGACAATACCAAATGATTAAAGACAAATAAATGGAGATCCAAGTCCTAGTGAAATAGACAAAAGAATCTGTATGGCTTTTCAATTGAGAATGAAAAGTCTGGGTATTTCTTTCTTTCCCAATTGTGTGATTTTATCTTACAGTGGTTGAAACTGACAGTGTCATGCCAGATTCAGCTTTCTAAAAGAAACCTATTTCTTGCCATCATGATCGTGAAGGTAGACTTCAAATTGTGTGGGTAATACTGATGGCAGGGGAAGGTATGGCCCTGCAGATGTTAGACTGCAACTCCTATTAGTTCTAGCTAGTATATCCATGGGTGAGGTGTCATAAAAACTGCAGCTGAAGATCATCCAAAGGATCACATATTTTGTATCCTTGTGCTAAGTGACATCTTCGAAGAAAAGCAAAGTGAAAGGGATGGCAAGGGTTTCTGTGCCTGGTATAGCATTTTGTTTGTCACTCTGATGAACAGAAGCTGATTTTTTAAAAAAATTATAAAAATAGCCAAAAGTATGCAGATATGACTGTTAATTTGCATAAATGTTCAGGGGCTGATCTCTTCTTGATGCAGAGTTTGAATTACCTTGGTGTAGAATTTCCTTTATTGATTTTTTTCATTTGAAAACCTGGAGAATGCACAGCCCTGCTTAGGATTTTTCTGGTTCAAGCTTCTGTACAAGAGTGAGCAGCAACTTGCTGTATTTGAAATGCTTTAGGGGAGCAGACCTCCTTTAGTTACTCATTCCTGCCAAGTTTACTCTGGGAATTTGAACTGACCAATCCTGGAATTGCCAGAAATGAGTTGTTTTTTAGTGGTGTCACGTTGCACTTCCTTTGGCTGGAGTTTAGAGCAATGCCTGTCGCTTCTGTTTGGTAAAGAGAGGTAATGATTGTTTCCATAGAATCCTGTTATACTCCTCAACATCATTATGAGGTTTGGTTAGTCTTAAAAACAAGACCACCCAGATGATTTCATAGCTGCAGGTGAATTTGAATGTGATTTTCCAAAACAAGATAGCATACTTTCAGTTTGCAGTTTAACTTCTCTGCACACATGTTCCTGCTCTGTTTCTGCTTTTATCCCTTTGTTCCTTTTTTCCAGCCAGCAGCCTTTTTCCATTGCACAGTCTTCAGTGTCCTGTAAGATGTACAGGGGCAGCAAAAGGGTTAGCTATAAGAATATGCTTTCTTGTCAGCTCAGTTTACGGTCATGCGAACTAAGCAGCTGACCAAAGAGGCTGAGCCCCACCCTTGAGCTGCTTGCAGGACTTAGCTAGTTCCTGATGATTGTAGAGGCCAGCTGGGTGGCATATATGGTGCTCTAGAGTGGCATCTGCTTGGTGTTACACACCAACACCACCTGTTGGAGAATCCTTTCTTTTCTTGCCTGCTTGTAAGGCATGCTCTTTTGCTGTGGTGTCTTGGCTACGACTTCTTGATCTAACGGTATAGGTATTCAATAGGAGATGGAAGCACAAGCTGCTAGGGTAGAAAAGGACAGGAAGAAGGACTCTGTAACGTGTTCAGCATGTCTGTTGTGGCTGGCATGGTTGGAATGAAAGAAGAAAGCAGTAGGCAGATTAGAACTGTGCTGAGAAACAGACTGGGTTTTTGACAGCACTGTTATCTTTTGGGAGTTCTTTTCCTGTGATTACAAAAGCAAGATAACCTTAGCTGCTTGACCATACTCCAAGGGTGACTTTCATAAACATCCTGCGTAAATAGTGCCCTTGCTAGGCCTGATAATCTCTACATAGTAGATTTAAACCCTGCTGTGCACACTTCTTGACCAATCTCTTTCTAATCAATCATGAGACTATAATTTCACCAAGGAGGCACCACTTCTGTTGATATTTTGTATGATTCATGCAGTTGTACATAAACTAGATTTCCTTGAGAGGAGGTAGAAGTGAGCTACCTTATTCTAGGGAGGGAGAATATCATAACATGTCTTACTCTGTGGCTTTTTGTGTCCTGGATTCAGTGAGCAAAGGGAGACGGTTTCTTTGGGAGTATACTGTGTGAGAATTTGTTCATGTCATGGCCCTACTAATCTGAAAACATGAGACATAGCACCCGTTTTGTCAATCCATTTGAGCAAGGCTTTCAGCTGAATAGATGAACCAGGCTCTGTGCGTAGCCTACCTGCAACATTCTAGTAGTAGTAGTAGTAGTAGTAGTAGTAGTAGTAGTAGTAATAATTTATTTCTTACCCACCTCTCCCCAAGGCAGGGTACAACATAAAATACAATTAAAAATGCATCATAAATCAAAATACACTGAAAACACATAAAACTATTTACAATATGAATATATCATAATTAAAATATATCGTTATTAAAATACATTACAATTAAAAATAGACCAGTAAGCCTGGCAGAAGACATAGATCTTTAATAAGCTGAAAGAGAGAGAGAGAGAAAGAGAGAATACAGAATGATATAAAATGTAGAGCAGGGTTGGGGGAAGGTTTCTTCCTCTGGATGTTGTAGTCTTCGAGCCAGCCCTAGCCAGCATTGCCATCAGTGAAGGATAATGGGAGTTGTGCTTCAACAAAATCTAGAGGCCCGCATGTTCCCAATCCAAGATGTGGATGTAGACTTACATAGAAAGTCAATTTAAAGGAAATATACCATTTCTTATATAAAATTAACTATTAAGCAATTCTCATTTGCAAATACATGTTTTCTGATCCATTCATGCAGTGTCCAATACTACTGATAGTTCTCTGTGAGCTGCCTTTGCTTGTAAATCTGTGTGTAGCCAGGCTGCATGGATCTCATCTTACTGAGACTAAGGACGCCAGCTTCACCTGTTAACACTGGGATGCCAGTTTTCAGCTGCAAAATGCTTTTGGATTGTTGCAGTGAGAAGCTTAGCAAAACTCAAGGTTAAGCCAAGCAGAAACCATTGCACAATGGAGTGAATCTTTTGCCAAGTGCCCCAGGCACCAAAGAATGGCTGATCCTGGAAATGAAACAAGCCACAAGTGACTGATGACAATCTCCACCCAAGCTTCCAGCACTCCCTGCTCTATAATTTAGAGGTTATGTTTGCATGGTTGCTTCAAAGTAAATATAGGCACCATCCACACCTGCTGGGATCCTATAAAATGTATTCTCATTATGACATTGACTAGAAAGAGATACTAGAAATCTATCTTCCTGTGCTCTTCATGTTTCTACAGTGTGGCACCATAATGCCTCTAAACCTGTGTTGTTGATTTAGAACTGTTAGTTTGTGAAAACTATTAAATTTGGCTGATGGGAGAGTCTGTGTGGGGGTAATCTGTTGACCTTAATCAGGACTGTTTTTCCATAGGAGTCTATAGAGGAATATAGGAAGTTTCTTTAAATTGAGTCTAACCATTGATCCATCTGTCCCAATGCTGTTGACACTTACTGGCAGCAGCATTCCAGGATTTCACACAGGAGTTTTTCCTGGTCCTATCTAGACATGCTACTGAGAGATGAGAAGTGTTTGCTGCCCTCAGAAAGGCAGAGCTTATGGGAAGACCAGACACTTTGCTGAGGAATCTTCTTTGCACATATGGGTCACAGGTGATACCGCCAGGGCATTGTAAAGGTTTCTGTAACAGGCTGAATAGTTTTTGCCCTCCTTTTTACATAAATGCCCCACAATGTGTTTCTGTACTCCTGTGTGTGTTTCTTGGCCATTTCTTTGAGGACAGGAGGAAAGATAACAAATGGTAGTCTTCTTGCTTTATATATAATATGATGGTACCTGTATTTTCTTCCAGTTTGGGTTAAAATTATTTGGAAGTACTCCTGGAGCTATGTTAATTATTGTTTTGTTTTCCCACATATTATTTTTCAGGTATGCTTTTCTTAGTCTCTAATGAGGTTAAAACACCTTGATACACCATGGCTTTGTGAACATGCTGCTTGCATTTCAGATGTTACAATCGTTGTTGTCATCATCATCATTGTCATCATCATCCCACCTTTTTTTTTTTTTAGGACTTAAAATGCTTACAACAGTTAAAGTAAACATGGCTAAAACTTCACCTCATACAAATGTTAACAATGTAATTAATAAAATTAAAACCAGTTAAAAATGTAACCAAATTGAAAAAAACAAAAAACAAATAGACAATAGAGCCCATTATGCAAGGTCTGTTTCACTTATCTCCTTTTCTGTAGTTAGTTCTCTTTCTAAGTGAAGTTTCTGTGTGCAGCTTCATTGTTATCAGCATGATCAGTGGCTAAGTAGCATGTCTGTAGAGAACCTCTTCATCCAGATGTGTTAGATTACAGCTTCCTAGTGGCACAGTGGTTAAATGCTGGTACTGCAATCACAAGGTTGTGAGTTCGATTTTGTCGGGCTCCAGATTGATTCAGCCTTCCATCCTTCCACAGTCAGTAAAATGAGTACTCAGCTTGTTGGGGGCAATTAGCTAACACATTGTAAAGCACTTAGCTGATAAGTGGTATAGAAATACACATGCTATTGCTATTGCTATTCCTTGTTTACCAGATGCACAACTTGACCACATTGGCTGGAGGTAGTTGGGTTTATGGCCCAACACACCTAGATGGCAGGCACCATTTTGGAGGAGCTGCTTTAGAGCATGATATGGAATCCAGTTCCATGCATGTGGTATGCACCTTGAGCTATATGGATTATATTGGATTTACTTTTTAATTGGAAAAAAAAACCCAGAAAAGGTCTAAAAAGTGACATAAAAAGGTTGTAAAAATATAAATCATAAAATTAGAAATTTGTCTATAAACAGACATTGCACATATTAGAATACTTACAAAATTCTGGGGCTGTGCTTGGTGATACAAAAACACTACATCAGACTGAGGTCATTAGACTGATTACAAACGTTAGAAGTTTTGTTAGCCAGAGCTAGCGATATGCAGTCTACTATTTCTTGTAGCAATGTAGGAGCAGGTTGTGTTGGGAAGCAGCATCAAGGATATGAAATATGGTGCTTACAGCCCCTTTCGAATTGTCCATAAAGGCCATTGCATGGATTGTTTGTCTTCTGAGCTGAATGTGGTACGATAGCTTCCATATGTTTGTCAGGCTGCATTTTTCTTCTCTTACCCTGAAGCCAGCAACAGCTGCCTTATGATTGCCGTAGCATTCACTATGATCAAGTGATTCAGTTGCAGGAACTAGTGGAAATAACTAGAGCTTTTCCCCCTCCTTAATGGTGTTGCTAGAGCTTCAAGCTCATTTGATTCCATGGTAGTAGCTGTGGTACTGCTTGGCTCTCTGTTAGTTCAACTTACAGTTCGCATAGTCAGGATGCAACTGGGGATTTGCATAAATAATTGCAAAAGGTGAAGCACAGGGCAGCCTCTTCTCTACCGTCAGTGGCACAGTGGGTCAGTGTGTGTTTTTTTCCATAATTCACTTCAGCATCTTTACTTCTTCAACCTGTTCTGTCCATCATGATTGCTTTGGTAGTGTGCCAGGCTCCTACCCTTTGACCTCACATCTGCTGTGGTGCAAAACCAATGCCAGTGTATTGTCTCAGCTACAACACGCTTGTGTACAATTATAAAGACCTCATTTCAGATTCTAAAATTAAAAGTGTGGGGGCACTTTCTTACTTTAGTAGTTGTAGTACCATTAGAAGGAGGGAAAAAGAGAAAGAAAAAGAGACCATTTCCCTCTGTTTGCCAGGAGTCAGGACTATGCTTGTACAGTTGTCCATGTACCATATTTGTACTGTTGTAGCAAGAACCCTTTCTAAATAATTACAGTAATCACTTCTACAGTATCCACAGTAATGTTAAAAATAGAATGAAAGATGTATAAGAATAATAATAACAATAGTAACAACAATAATACTATAATAAAGCAATTACATTAAATCAGTTTATCATTAACAGTCATTAAAATTATTTCTGACAAAGAGTGACATACATCTCTCTGTGTGTGGATGTGCCTTCAAGTGGCGACCCCATGAATTTCATAGGGTTTTCTTAGGCAAGGACTACTCAGAGATGGTTTTACCAGTTCGTTCATCTGAAATACAGCCTATAGCACCTGATATTTGTTGGTGTCTCCCAGCCAAGTATTAACTAGGGCTGACTCTGCTTAGCTTCCAAGATGAGATGGGATCTGGTGCCTAGAGGGATCTGGTGGCTTTACGCCACTGTCCTAAATTTTATCATTTTGGTTAATAATGAAAGACTGACTATTTTTTTCCTTCTAAAAATTGATTATTTTGTTGCTTCCTCTCTCTGACTTCTAACGTGTTTGGAAATCTGGTCATAAGGGCTGTGTCTCATATTTTGTGAACTATTCATCAGGAGGTCTAACCTTCTTCCGTTAATGAATAATATCTAAACATGCCACTATTAACAAATGTATCACAGAATACCTACATTGTAGATCTAGTCCTGTGTGAATTCTGTAACAAAATGTGACTCTGGGTGACTGAAATGTTCCATTCTGTTCAATCATGATTCAATTGGCAACTGTATTACAATTTTACTGAAAGTTTGTTTAGATGAATTAGTAGAGACCACTGCTTGAAATGTAGCATAATAAATTAATGGCCCATGGTTTGATATTAGATTGGTAATTTTTTGTTTTGTAAATATTGACGTTAAGAGCGACTGTATCTGTAGCTCTTTATTAATCCGCTGTTAATAGATTGTTAATTAATGATAACTCTCTATCTTACCCACAGTATTATGTATTCCTTTTCTGTGGGAGTAACTCTTGCTGTGTTTTGGGCAAACATAGATAATTTCCGCACTAGACTGTTACAGTGCTATTTTTCCACTTTCAACATCCTGTGGAATCCTGGGGTTTGCAGTTTAGGGAGGGGCTGGCTGGCCCCTCCCTAAACTGCAAACCTGAGGATTCCACAGAATGCTGAAAGTGGAATAATAGCACTAAAACAGTCTAGTGCAGAAATGGCCATAACTTCCCTGCTGTCCAGATTGAACTCAGAGGTAGCCTGTTTTTCCTGATTTACATTCAGAGAGATTGTGCATGGATTGGCTGGTTGTTGTGTCAATCACAAAGTCTTTATCCCTTGAAGCGCTTGATCAGATGGAATAAAAAAACCCTGTAAAAATAAATGAAACAGCAAAGATATTCTATCTGAGAAGTTTGTGAGGTACTTGCAATAAGAAAAATGCATCAGGCAGTTTATCTGGGGAAATAGAACAAAAGAAATAGTAGTAGCCAATTTAGAGGGTGTATTTGTGAATCTATGCAGGGTCTGGTTAGTACCTGGATGAGAGGCTGTCAATGAATTCCAGGTACTGTAGACTATATTTCAGAGGAGGGAGCTAGCAAAACCACCTCTGAGTATTTCATGTCTTGGCAACCCCCTGAAATTCATTGGATCACCATAAATCAACAAGTAGCTTGAAGGCACATACACCCCTCCCCACACACACACTTGTGGGGAAGGATGACAGCAGGGAGCAGGAGGAAGGGATGAGGCAGAGCTCACTGTTTTAGTAGGGCCATTTCCACATTTATAGTGCTATTATTCCACTTTCAACATCCCCCTCCCTAAACTGCAAACCCCAGGATTCCATAGGATGTTGAAAGTGGAATAACAGCACTATAACAGTCCAATGTGGAAAGGGCCTAGCTTTGACTCTGTACAGGCTTGTTGTGTTTCACTGACCAAGATGGCCCTATATTTTAATGACAGTCTTTTGTATTAGAAGCATACTGCTGAGGATCTTGAAAGTATACACTGAGGTTTTGCTATCTGGTCATTCCCTCTCTCCCCCCTCCCAATATAATGAAATAAAGGATCCTTTTTTTTGTTTCGTTTTGTTTTGTTTTTTTGAGGGAAGAGGGAGATTAATTCCCTTTTTCCAATCTCTCATTTTTTCTTCGGATTTGATAAAGGAGTACCTATGAGCCAAGTTATCAAACAGAGCCATATTGTGAGCACATTATTGCTAAAGAGGTCAAGCTGACTGCCCCCAGGGGCTAAAATTCATTCCTTGGCATTTGCTGAATAATGTTTTTGAGTTAATCAGCACTGTGGCATTACTTATAGTTTCCTGCGTCTATGCATGTTTTTGGAGATATTCATGCTGTTAAAGGAGGGGCCTCGCCTTCCATGACTTCACAGTTAAAATGGTACTGTGCCCCATTTCTGACATTTTCATCTGATGCTCATAATCTAAATAAGATTCTGAATATTGAAACAGCTGGAAGCTCAGGCTGCTCAGAATTCATTTGATTTCCTTCCATTTGGTTGATGATTTTAATTGTTTTAAAATTTTATTGTTGAGTTTTTCTTGATTCTTTGTGAGCTGCCTTGGGTCCCACTCCTCAAGAAAGGCAACATACATACATACATACATATAAGCATTAACTTGACCCCTTTCCTAGCAACATGATTCTCCAATCTAGCGGCCTCCAGATGCACTGGGCTATAATTACATCATTCCCAACCTAAATGGCTGGCCTTACTAGGTGGCCATAATGGGGCTGACAATGAAGGTTGTCAGAGGGAACTGCCCAAGAAGATGACTTAAGTAGTTTTTCTGACTGCTTCACAATTACACAGTGTGTCCATATCAGAGTGGCAACTGCATGAGAGGGGGAGTAGGAGGCAGTGTTCATCTCTGAGAGCTATACTTACATGCCCTATCATGCTGGAAGTGGCATCAGTTCTGCTCACTTTTTTTTTTCAGCAGGAAAAATTGCTGTTTGGGTATAGGGCAGGTTGAGGTTGGGGATAAAAGGACAAACCACTCTATTTGCATTAGTGGGGTGCTTTGGGGGACTGCCATAGGCCTTCACAAGCACTCTTTTGCCTCCACTGGTCTGTATCCTGTTATCAAAATTTGTTGGAATCTTCTTTTCCTATCACAAAAAAGTTTGTTTTGTTACTCAGTCAGGGGTGTAGGCGCAGTGGCTATTGTTGCCAAACTCTTGAATGTTGTTTGGGCTGCTAATGTTAGCATCTGTGAACCTGTTAGAGTTTTGTCTAGGCCGTATCCCTTAAACTTTGATCCATACTTTTTCCTTCAGTCATTTTTAAAAAATATTTTATTCTGACTGTAGGGGGAAAGCTCTGACAAGATAATATGGCTCTGCCAGCTTGCTTCCCTTGCTTCTTTGCCTGTGGATTCTGACAGAAATAGTGGGAGATGACCTTGGTACATCTTGATGTACTCATGACAGAGATTTACATTTAGATTTCCTCTAATTTATGCTCTGAATTCTTTTTTGAAACATGCTGATGGGCGTATCTTAGACCTTCTGTTGCCACAGTAAGTATGTAATGTATATGACACTTATTTTTCTCCCTCAACGAAAGGGGCTGGTGTTTACAACACCACTGTAGACAGGGGATCTGTTCTGCAGAATTTTCTTAGGCTGTGTAGCAAAGCATAAAAGAGTAAGGCAGTAGAATACTGAGAGGCAGTTCAATACTAAAAGGAAAAATAAGATCAAGCAGATGTATAAGTGACTTGTTCTTCTTCTCTCCATACTTTGGTTTATTGTGCAGATGTGGTAAGATATTAACATCCAGTGTAGGCACCACTCATTTGTTCCCCTACTAGTGATGTTCATGAACCTTTTCAGTATTATTTAGAAGCATGACTCACTTGCGCTTCTGCTTTCAGTGCTCGTTTCTTGTTAAAATATGCAGAGTTGACTATGAATTCACAGGATTTCATACATGCAAAGCCACTATGTTCAAAGACACTATGAATTCACAAGATTCTCATAAAAGGAGGGGCACAGAGCCATAACCATGACAGAAGTGAATTAGTCGTGTTGGCTGGGAAAGTTTCCACGGAAGGTGTAAAATTTCTCTCTTGATGACTTTTCATATCTTAGGCATAAATATGTCAGTGTTAATTCAGTGGTTTCCTTTTCCTTTGCCATTCCCTTCTCTTGTCTCTTGACTTTTTTTCTAGATTGTAAGGCTATGGGCAGAGTCAGTTTTGTCTTTTTCTTAAAAAAATAGGTATACTGTATGTTTTAATAGTTGGTAGAACCCATATAAATTAAAAACTTGAATTAAAAGTTTTGAAAAATAATTGAATGAAGCTTGGTTAGTTGCTGCACTATATACTCTAAAACAATGGTAGGCAAACTTTAGTTTGTTTAATATGCTTTAAAAAACCTGTGTCTGTAAAATCCAGCAACTAGAGTGATGCTTTTGTCTGTTGATTCACTGGGAAGATGTATACTTCAAGTGGAAGAAGGGTAAAGGGTGCTTCTGGGTAGATGGTCAGCCCGGGAATTTGTTTTTACTACTGCAGCTGAGCTTCCGGGGTGCTTTTTTCATACACAAATCCCCCTACCCCCAAACTTTTATTTGTTTCAATAGCCTAATTTTGAGAAAACTTGAGAGTGCCTTTGAGTTGTTCCTATTAAGCAATTCAAAGATAGGAACCCTCAGTCTATTGTGGGTCACCCAGACAGCCATGCACATGAACACTACCTGAGCAGTGTCGAATGTCAGAGTATATTTTGGAAGAAAATCTTTCTAAATCAGGGCAGGGAGTGTTGGCTCTTCAGATTACCTTTGACTGCAATTCCGATGAGCCCTAGCCAGCATAATAGGTGGTGGTGGGTGAGGGGAGTTGCAGTCCATTGACGTTTGAAGTCCAGAAATTAGAGAAGCTATGTTGTTTTTTATTATTATATTATATTATTAGTCCAGTGTTAATACTTGAGATTGGTGATTATTAAGAAGTAGAGGTACTCTGAGATGTATATCTTGGGTTAAAATTATGAGCCTAAAGTTCACTCAGTGTATGTACTCATGCTGTATGATGGTAATGAATTTAAGCATTATGCTTTTAGTTTGAGGGCAGACCCTCATGATACCCTTTGCTGTGTTTGCAGGTAGCCAAAGATGTCTCTGTGAGGCTCCATAATGAACTTGAGGTAGTGGAGAAGAAGCAAATTAAGCTGGAGGAAGAGAATGAGGACCTGCGCCAGCGACTCATTGAGAGTGAGTTGGCTAAGCAGGTGCTGCAGAATGAAATGGACAAGCTGAGGGAGGTAAGTGTCTTCCTTTGGGGATATTTATTGCATTATTCTTTTGCACTATTCCTTTTCTCTGTGTCTGTTTGTCTATCTGTCCATTTGTTGAATTAATATCCATTGTGGCATGTAAGAGCAGTAAAATTCCGAGATAAACAAATACAATTAAAACATAAAAGCAGGCTAAAACACCATTAAAAATACGTTGTTATAAAGTAACAACAAATGCCCTTGAACTATAAACTCAGATTAGATGTTAAAGACCTGTTTGAAAAAGAGCTTTGGCTACCAGCAGAAGTGCAGAGGGGTTCCAGAACTTGAGAAGAGCTACTGTAAAGTTCCTTTCTGGTATAACACAGTTATACTTCTGTTAGGATCTTTTGCATGTCTCTATACTTCTGCAAGCCTGTTTCCTTCTTGAGATTTTTAGGGGAAGCCTGAAAGAAGATGGAAGCAGCTTTATAGAGGGGAATATTCATATAACCTGGTCTGAAGCTGTAGAGGGCTTTGAGGATGATGATCAGCATTTTGAATGTTGCCAGGACATAGCAGCCAGTGAAGTGCCTTAATAAGGAAGTCATGTACTCCTTGTAACTGTTCCAGTCAACACACAGGCTGCAGTACTCTGGAATAGTAAAATCAGATTAGTGTTTTAGTCTCGTAAAAAGCACCCAAGGTTAAGTGGAGAAAGAGGGACTTTTTCAAGTTGTCTTAATGAGTTTCATGGTTGAAAGGTGATGGCATCCTATGTGTTGTACATCTAAGTGTTAGCCACCTAGGCTACTCCATCTATTATCCCAGCCATTCTTTGTTTTGCCTAAACTTCTCAGACATGGCATCCCCTCAGTTTCAAAGTCCAAGGAATACAAAAGATTGCTACAGGCAGGATGTATTTGGGAAATTATAACAGATGGCCATAAATGCAAAAGCCAGAACATGATTTTTCTAGTTTGATAAGGGTTATAGTTACTCATACAAATTTTGTGTGATGATGAAATAAGTTTTTGGTCAGGTGAGTGGGCGACACTTGGTTCTTCATGCTGCTTGAAATCCATAACACTACCACCTGTTACCCCAGAAGGTGGGAAACCTTGAGGTCCCCTAGCAGTGGCAGCGTCTCTTTAGAAATTGGGGGAAATACAGCTCAAAAGAGGCCTGCGAGAGGCGAAGTAACTGCAGGATTTTTCACCTATGTATAGCACACATACATAGATACATAGATGTATGTGTGCCCAAAGATAGGCACACATACATATAATTTTGGCCAACTAACTATAGCACTCCAGTTAAAAGTTTTAAATAAAGTGTTTTTATTGGAAAGTAATAGACACACACAAGAAATCAAGCAGTCTCACAGTCCATACAAGGCTAGTGAAGGGAGAAGCAAGAAAGCCTGGTTAGAGAGCGATTTTGGGCATAGAGGGTGATATTTACTGGTTCTGGACCAGAGAATGAAAGAGGAGTTGCTGAAACCAAGACTCTGAGGGCAGCACGGAGGAATAGGAATCTGGGGTACAGCATGATGCCCAAAGTGCTAGTGTGATGCAGAATTACCTGGGCTGGAGCTGGGGTTTTTATACTTTATTTCCCACCTGAAGAAGTGTGTGTTAATTGCTCTCTGGCAGAGTAAACAAAAGGGGTCCAGAATGGACTGATTGTCATACTTTGGGTGAGGAAATATTGACAGCCTTTTAATGTCTTGGTTGGGTAAGGTGAATGGGGAAGATTTTGGTAAGAAATGCACACAGCTTGTCTGCCGTACCCCTGTCGTTTACTATCATATTCAGATGTTGGGTCATTGACAGGATTACTGGAAGTCTGTTCACTTTGGCTTTCTTGCTTAACTCTTCTTGACCTTATGACCTGGCCATACTGAGGCCATGCTGACCTAGCTCATGCATATAGCCAGTGTCCTACTTACCATGTGTTTCCCAGCCATAACTGTCCAATTTTTATACAATATTTTGTGCCAGCTTTGCTATTCTGCAAGATGGGGTATGTAAGGTGTTAGGGTCGATGAACAAACCACACCTCATCATATCCCCAGCTGGACACAGAGCTGGCTTGAACCCCTAAACACAAGGTAGGAAGGCAGAAAAGAGAAGGAAACAAAGATAGGCACACATACATATAACTTTGGCCAAAGGATCCCAGGAAGGATGATTTATTCTTTCAGGCTTCCCTTTTATACCATTTTTATGTTTATATTAAAGAATGCTTACAGAAAAGAAAAGATTCATGTGTCAGCATTAGCAGAGTCACAGCTTGTACATGTCTTACATTCTATCTGACCCTTAATTTCCCAAGTCTACATGACCTTGTTACATGCTAGGTCATTCTCAAAGATATCTTTCATGTTTGCAGTGTCCTCCTTTTTGCTCATGTTGATTATAAACAGGAGCAAGTAGAATAAACAATTCTAAAGCAAGGTTGTTTGATGAGCTCTGAGTGTCTAAAATGCCGATTAATATCACAGTTAATTGTTAACACATATCAGTTCTGTAGAAAATTACAGAGCCCCAAATTTTAAGCCTAAGAAGGGGTGGTAACACACTCATAATCTTGAAGCCACTACTGTAAACGTCTTATTGTCTGTCCAAGCCAGCCAAACCTCTGAAGAATGAGGCTGTGGACAAAAATTGAAATGGAAGACTTACTGTGCAGGTAGATTCGTAGAGGAGAGGATTGTCCTTCAGATAACTTGGTCCTAGAGAGTAAATTCTCTATGTATGTATGAATGTATCCCTGGAGTATTTGGAATGTACTAAAAGCTGCTCCATCCTTTCTGGGGAATCAATTGCAAATAGCTTCAAGGAAACAGAGCTATATGTAGTAGGCTAATCCAGCATGTTGTAGTGGTTTGAGCATTGGACTATGACCGTGAAGACCAGGCCTTGATTCCCCACTCGGTCATAGAAGCCCACTGGGTGAGCTTGGGTGTGTCACACACCCGCAGCTCCCAGAAACCCCTGTGATAGTTTGTCTTTGGGTCAGAAATGACTTGAAGGCACACAACAATAAATCCTACAAAATGAAGGAAGAAGGACACATATTAGTGTGATCTAGGGAAGTGGCAGTAAAGAGCTTTTAACTCTGTAGCGTTGTGTTCACTCTGTTAGGCATCTCTTTTGGCTTTACTCTCCGCGGCTGAAAGGCACCATAGTCTTTCACCTGTCAGCAGCTGAGAGGCACCTCCTCAAAAGGACAGTGCAGATTATTTAGGACTGTCTCATATTCTTTTGAAGACCATCTTGCTATGGAAATGGAGAAGAGCTTACATATCTCAAAACAGTAAGAATTTTCTAGGTATCAAGTTCTGTTTCTAATCTGAAGGTATAACAGTCTTCTTGTGCCTTGATTTTATCAAGATCTAACAGTGTTATATATTTATACACTACAGAGCCCTGAAGGAGGAAGATAACAGAAGCCTGCTGAAGCAATGATAGTGAAATTTATAAAGCATGCATGTTCAGTAGATCCCCAGGCCTAGAGTAGGATTCTCTGGATGTTTTCAACTACAATGCCCATAATCCCTTGCTACTGGCTGGGGCTTCTGGCAGTTGAAATTCAGAACGTTTGGAGGGCCAAAGGTCCCCTATGCCTTAGTGGATTATTTTAGGAAGGCTGTATGAAGTAAAGGCAGTAGGTCAAAAGGAATCTGGTATCCAGTTGCAGTCACAGCAAGAGTTTAGTGTCTGCAGAATCGAATTACCCTACTTGGAATAGAACCAGGCAACCTTCATTACTGTTTTGTTTCTGGTTTTTTTTTTCCCCAAAAAAATGACTGACAACTTTCCTAGCCCAAGGTTAACAGGCCCCTCCTATGAAATTAAACTGTTGCAGAGCAATGCTTCATGACTACCCATTTGGAACATGATTTCTGTACTGAATTAATTCTCATAGCAGATAAAATGAACACCTAGCAATCTTTGCTTTGGCTTCCTGGTGAGAATGACAGCCAGCCCTTCTGAATGATGCAAATTATCCTTTTGCCTTTTAGCTGTGCTGCTTGTGGCAAAGTGTTGTATGCTGGCTAGACTATTTGTCTGGGGTTTGTGAGATTTGGGTTCCAGTTCCCACAGAGAACTCAGGTCCAAGTCTCTGACTCATAGGGTCCTCTTAGGCCAGTCAGTATCTTTCAGCCTGAGCATATTACCCAGGACTGTTGTAAGAGTTCAATAGAAATGAGGAGAAACATATACCCCACTTTGTTCTTGTTACATGTGAGGTGGGACTTTAATATAAGAAACAAAATGCTGTGCAGGGTACCTGAGTTCTTTCAAAGTAATTCCCTTCTCTCTTTGCAGATGGGTAGGAATTTTTTTCCTTTTGATTTGAGTAGCCAGGTATTCCAGCTGGCTCATGTTGCTAAATTCTTTCACACTTTGAACCCACAGCCATATTCCTCAGTTGCAGCAGTCGAAAAAAGTACAGTCATGGTGATGAGGTGGGAGCTGGATCACCTTACAAAACCTGATTTCCCACCAGTTTTTGTCCATGGAATTGCATATCCACTTGCACAGTTGTATGGGAAAAACTTTGTAGTATAAACGGGCCTGTATATTCCTGCTGTGATCTCAAATTGCAAAGCAAATTTCGAGGCACACAGCGTAGAAACATCAGCTTTCCCTAGCCATATTGGAGACAACTGGTAGCTTTTCTCTTCAGTATGGTTCTGCAGGCAGCCTGTCTTGCTTATCCACACAACAAGCAGGACTAATGGGCATGAGATTGGTTTCTGAGAAGCCTCAGCACATGATCTGAATAGTTAATGAAAAGAAATGCAGTGGCTGTCAGTGAGCGATTGGCATTGAAGGAGAAGAAAGATCTGTCCTGTGGCTAACATGCCATGCAGGAGTCACATGATGTGTGTATGCTGAGACCTGAACAGTGGGTTTGCATACAGATGATTTGGATGCAGGATTTACACTTCACTTTTAGTTTTTGCTTAGTGGCTTCAATATGGATTGCCAGATCCAAACATATTGTAGCTCGTTTGCTTACCTTCGTTCCTTGTCTGCTTCTGTAAATATATCTTGGAAAATGAGAACAAAAAAGACTTACACAAAAAGATCTAACCATTCAGTATCACACTGCACAGCACCACTATGCTGTGAAAGCTTTGGAATAGTTCACAGCCATGCATGTATAACCTCCTATCTTCCCATGGCACAAAAAAATAAAACTATTGATGAAAGGTGTGGTAACAGGAAGAGAATCCTTGAGTCAAAAGAACTGCTAAAAGTCTGGTGCCCCTTAGAATCAAGTAAAGTGAAATGTACCAGCCATTTGCAAGAGTGTTTGGATTCATACTTCATAGCAAGTTATATAAATCCAGGAAAAAAAGATGCTTTTGTGGCCTTCTGAAGCAGAATTAGATACCTTGCAATATTTGAGTCAATTGAATATTCCAGGTTGAATTTTTCATGCTGCAGGTGCCAATGCTAAGTCTTGAGAGGCTGAGAGCCAGAAGCTGTGTTGCCATCTCTGCTGGCCACCTGTTTGCCTTCCAGAATACTTTGAGAAAACCAAAAGGCTGAAAAAATTACTGTTTTGGACTACAGCTTCCCAAATCCCTCAGCTAGCAAGGCTAGATGTTATCCAATCTGGAGTTGTAGTCTAAAAGGGTTTATCTTCTGACCAAAATGTACTTCACAGTAATTTAAAAAACATTGTAAAGAACTTTGACATAGACTCAATCCAGGGCATTGTCTAAATACTCAAACTAGAGCAATCTTCCTGAAGCTAAGTATATCTGAGGTTGTTAAATGCCTGGATGGGAGATAGTGCCATCCGATCTATGTTGTCTTGGACTCTATCATGGGAGGAAGACAGAGTATCAATGTAATAAATAATGCTGAAGGCAAGAAAGGGGCCTACATCTGTTCTGTGACAGGTTTCATCAAACTCAGATATTTCTCTGGTCTTGTGTTCAGAAAAGGGTTACCAGTTAGAATTACGGTGTGTCAAAATGATCACAAGTAGGCATGAAAGAGGTGCCTGCAGAATGTTGGGATAGCTCAAGCAAATTGTGCTACATTCATAGGACATTAAAAAAAATGTATTCTATAGTTCCCAGGACATTGAGTTAAAAGGGTGATGGGGAGGCCTCTTCCTGTAACCTTGGAGAGTCACTGACAGTCAGAATAAACTGTGTTGCTGTTGACAGACTCTGTGACCTGACAGGCTCTAAAACAAGCAGAACATTTGGTCCTCCAGAGGTTGATGAATGGCTGCTACCATCATACCAGCGTGTTGGCCAAGTTGGCCACGACAGGTGGGAATTGGAATTCAGCAACATTTGGAGGGCTATAGGTTTCCCAGGACTGGCATAGGACTCTCCTTATGTTCATATAATGTAGGGTATTTCTCCATTTAGACCTAGTTTCCTTGAATGTCAACGCTAGTTCTTGTTTAATGATTTTTCCAAGAGTTAAAAATAGATCCCAGGCTTTTAGGAAAGGATTAAAATTTCTAAGCAGAAAGCACAACCATTAAAACCATAGAATTCAGGAAGTCTGTGTTCAATAACATCTTTTTGTGTTTCTTTAAAAAAATATACAAATAGTACAAATATTTGGGGATGGCAGCCCATGAAACTTAGTTGGCAACCCCTGGGGATTTCACACCTTTCAGCAGGCTTATTTATACCCCCTTCATTGGCAGGGGTCCCAAATGTGGCATTGCCCTGGGTTGTTCTAAGGAAGCAGCTAGCTGCTGCGTTTATGACAGGCCTGGGTGTGAAATTGGGAGGAGCTGCATTTCTTAAACATTGCTGCGAGGTGGAGCCCCAAGAGGCCTTTTCAGTCTTAAGTCTATTTTGCCTGTAGTGCAGTTTCAAGTATTTTATATTTGTCCAATTAGTGCCTCTCAATAAGTAGGTCTGTAGTCCTTTTCTATGGCCTGTTAACAGGCACACACCCACACATGAGACAGCTCTGAACAGTGGGAGGGCTGCGTTGGGGGGTTTCGCCTAAGGGGATTATGTGCTGATTATTCTCCAGCTGGAGAGGGCATCTCTGATAATTGGATAAGTATAGGAAAGGCCAATTAATTGTCACGCTCATGCCTGTTTGCACCTGTGGCTTCATTTGTCCTGCAGGGAGGGATTCAGAAGGACTTGTTTATGCTTGAGCTAGGAAGTAGGACTGAAAGGGATCTTATATATGTCTGGTGGTATCAACATGGTGGCAGTCAAATCTAATCACATTTGTTAGTGTTTGCTATCAACTGTAAACAAACCAGAGCATAAAAACACATTGAAAGCAGCAGGGCAGCAAGATCATTAATAACGCAACCCCTCTCCAGTCTTCCAATGCTGCTGGCAGCCTATCAAACAGTGTAATCCTGATCATAGTACTAGCTGAGATGATAGTGCCCATAACCATGAAATTGTCCTCTTCTCCACCCCTCCTGATTGTATTGCTTTCCCTGTGCCTGACTCAGTAACTTCTTGCCTGATGAAGAGATCTGGATATCTTTGAAAGCTTGCATACCATTTTGTGCTTCCCCTTTGGCTTAATAACAGTTTTGTCACAATACAGGTTTGAAATTTACTTTGTGTCAACACAGCTACCCCTGCTTATCTTATGCTGCACCACTGTTGATGCATGTTGTTAGACAGAACATTTAGGGTTTTCTTTCTTTCTGACATCCCCAAGCATGTTTAAAAAGCCTTTTTTTTTATTCCACACATCTTCCACTTAAGTTCTTCTCAGTTCATGGATACTGACAAGTTGTATTCTCTGTGATAATAATAAAAAAAACAATTCCACATGCAAAGAAGACGTCAAGACATCAATTCTGCTATAAGATGTTATATAGATTCCAATTTACGGAGGGGGAAATGAAAATTGTTGGAAATGCACATCTGAAAGAGGCTCATTTTACCTTTGCTGATGGAACTGCAAGAAAGCAAAGAGAAATTGGAAGACTATACATATAGAAATAACAAAAATCATAAGGAGGAACTTTCCAATGAAACCTGAATTGTATTTGTTAAATATGTAATTGAGAATTATATTGAGAAACGGTACAAGAAATTAATACTTAATCTGGTAACTAAAGCTAGAATCCTTTATGCAAAAGCATGGAAAAAGGAAGAACCTCCCACCACAGACTCATGGATTATAGATATTTATGAAATATTAGAAATGGATAAATTGCAAACTTGGTGAAGGATAAATCACTAAACAATTCTAAGAATCAGCGGGAAGATCTAATCACATATTTTGGTGAGAAATGGGAGGAAACTTTTGTTACGGCTTTTAGAGAATAAATTAGATATCATGATATACATTTATATTTGATTTTGACCTCTTTTATTTTCCCTTATTTGGCCTATAGTATATAAGGAATATTTAGTCTGTAATTTGTACGATACTCTATGTTGATGCTAATCTTTGTAAATAAGCAGTGAAAAAAAAGATTTAAATTCTGCAACTCATTTTGTACTCTGCATACCTGCATGTCATAAGATCACTATGATCACTGATTTGTACAGTTCTGCTTCTGGAAGCTGTGGGGTGGATGAAAGAGCTGGGGTGTGCAAGGCACCAAAGATCTGACCTCTTCTTATTGTTATTATTATAGATTTTCAAAATACATACAGACCAAACAGAAAAATAAAAAATAAAATACAAATTAGAAAGACAGACAAAAGTAAGCAAGGAGATACTAAATAATAAGTATGAAGAGTGAATAAATATACTGTAAAATACCAAAAAGAAAGAAATGGGCATTGGTTTCCAACTTTCTTGATACATATTATATATAATTCTATAAAACAATTTCTCTACTTACATATACCATTCGAATGCTTCAGCTGCTACTTTTCCAAATATACTAATTATCAAAACCTACAGTCAACATAACATATTTCTTTTCTTGCAAAAAGCGTTATTAACAGTTCCCAGTCGTTCAAAAAAGTCAACACTTCTTTTTATTTTACCAGTATCATCAATTTATCCGTTTCAGCTAGGTTCAGTAGTTTTATCACCCAGTACTCCTTTGCTGGAATTTCTTTATTTTTCCACTTCTGCGCATGTAATAGTCTTGCTGTAATGGTTATATATCTCAGTATCCTACCATATTTCTCTTCCAGTTGATCGTCTGCTAGTCCCAACAAATATAGTTCTTGTTTCAGCTGAACACTAACTTCCAAAATTTTATTCACCAAAGAATATATTTGATTGCAGAATTTTTTTTGCTGTTTCACAGGACTACCACATGTAGCAGAAAGATCCTACTTGTTGCTCACATTTCCAGCATGTATTAGAAATTTCTTTATGTATTTTCGCCAGTCTTTGTGGAGTTGAATACCAATGATACATCATCTTGTAGAAGTTTTCATTAAAACCATAACATACTGTAAATTAATTCTCTTTGACCACATTTGCTCACATTGTTCCAATTGTATATAGTGACCAACATTTTGGGCCCTGTATGTTATACAGTCCAACTCTTCTTCCATCTTTATTTTTTACAGATATTTATACATCTTACCAATTAAATGATCATCATCTGAGCACAACTGTTTCTCAATTTCTGGTTTAGTCAGCTCAAGACCATACGGTTTAGAGAACCATTGAAAATTATAACCCTGATTCCTGATCACTAGAAATGCCTCTGTGTCCTTTAAATTAGATTGCAGGGAGACTTTGTGGACTTCAAGATTTTGTTGGAATTCAGTTCCCCATCCTTCAGCACTGGCTGTTCTGGGATTTGCAAGGCACCAACATTTACAGAACCACACTTTCCCCACTCCTACTTTGAGGGTGATGGATTTGGGATATTTAGGTTGCTGGAATCCGTGCACCCAAAATACAATCACAACCTCATGGTGCAGTGATAAAATACACAGAAGAAACTGGAGAAATGTCTCATGATTCTCAAAAGATTATTTTATTAGTAAAAAAGCCCATTCCATTTCAGCCTGTGTACATTCTTAAAGCCTTCTTCAGGAGTGATAGAGAATTCTGAAGACTTTGAACAAGGAAGTCTCAAAACACTTATTGGAACCAAAGTAAAAACCAAAACCCAGTACATGATTTGAGAGTTCCTGATCCAGAAACTATATTTTGAACAGTTTCTTTTTTAGATTCCTGTGGATGCTCCCCAGTTTCTGCTTCTTCTGCAATAACAGAATACCCATAGCCCTGAGTAGAGACTTCCAGAAAGAATTGTAATACTGAATGCTAAAACGCTACAGGACATTGCATACTGTTGCAGAAAGCACCTCCCCCCAGACAAATAGCACACCGAGTCTCCACTATACCTATATTTCTACACCGGTGCAGGCTCTTTGTCGTGTATAGTGTTGTTGATTTTGATGAAACTCAGATCATACGTCGCCTTGTTCTCCTCCCCCCCACCCCCCTTTAACGGTGGAGAGCAAGAGGAGAAATGACTGGCTTACCCCACCATACCAGAGATCATTTACTGCTGAAGTGTAAACGTGTAGGGTTTCTGCTGGAGCTGAGAACAAGCAGCTCCATTTGTGTGCCATATCATAATCCTCTGTCAGACTGTAGGTTGCTTGCTTGCTTGCTGCCTGAGTGTGCCAAGCTGCTATGAGAAGCTGTGGTTTTTGAAGAATAAAGTTTGTCCATAATAGGAGTGGCCTGGATCTCTCTGGGCCTTGGCACAGGTGCCTGGCTCACATTTAACAGCTGCATTTCTTGGCTATGGAGCTCTAGCACCAGCTTGTGAATGTTTTTGGCTTAGTATATATGGAAAGAACAGCATCCAAGGGGCATTCGTCTGACCCATGTTTTGAGTTATTGATGTGTATCTCTCTGTTTGGTTTACTCACTGCTTTGTGGGAGTGTTGTGAGGTGGGGGAGACAGACTCCCTTTTCAGTGCTTCATTATAGGGAGCTCTTTAATAGCAGCTGGCGGTATTCCAACTTTCATGCAGCAGGGAGGTGGAGGAGAGGAGCATAAATTAGGTAAGGAGAAACAAAGCATTCACAAACTTTTGAGCTTCAAAAGTGTGGCCTAGTTAAAGCTTCTGCCTTACCTAGGAGTAGAATCATCTGAGTTTGTTAGATGAATTAAACTCCTAGTCAGTATTACCCTGGTTTTATAGATACCATTGAAGAATGAGATTTGGACAGAGTGATGTATCTCTTTCTGCCCAATGAATCCCCAATTAAGCTGGGAGGCTCCTGGGACAAACATGGTATCCTGTGAACCATATTGGCTGACCACTTCTCTGAAATTAAGGTTGACAATAAGAAGATACACAAAGTTTTTGAGAACTGAGGGGTGATTGTTCTGGATCATAGAATCATAGAGTTGGAAGAGACCATGGCGCCATCCAGTCCAGCCCTCTGGTATGTAGGAACACCCATCAAAGCATTCCCAACAGATGGCCGTCCAGCCTCTGCTTTAAAAACCTCCAAAGAAGGAGACTCCACCACTCTCCAAGGCAGCATGTTCCACTGCCGGACAGCTCTGAGCATCAGGAAGTTCTTCCTGAGGTTCAGGTGGAATCTCCTTTCCTGCAGCTTGAATCCATTGCTCCTTGTCCTAGTCTCTGGAGCAGCGGAAAACAAGCCCGCTCCCTCCTCGACATAACATCCCTTCAAAATTTAAACATGGCTACCATGTCCCCTCTTAACCTTCTCTTCTGCAGACTAAACATTCCCAGCTCCCTAAGCCTCTCCTCATAGGGCATGACTTTCAGACTTTTCACCATTTTGTCTCCCTCCTCTGGACATGTTCCAGCTTGTCGATACTTTTCTTGAACTGAGGTGCCCAAAACTGGACACAGTATTCCAAATGAGGTCTAACCAATGCAGAATAGAGTGGTACCATTACTTCCCTCGATCTAGACACTATACTCCTATTGATGCAACCAAAAATTGCTTGTTCTTCTTCAACACTCTTGGGATGAGGTCCTGCATCAAGCAAGTGTAGCATTAGGCTCTGCCACACATGCCCTTTTAGCTGTCAAGATGCGGGAAGGGCCACTGCTACTGCTCCTTACTAGTGAGGAGAGGAGCAGAGAAGGGAAGCAGTTCAAAGGAGAAAGAAGTGGTCTTCATTTTAAGGGAGAGGAAGGGGGTGGTACACTTCATCCGGAAGTGCAGCCTCATTTCTTTCCTTCCATGAACCTAGACCAGCTCAATCTTCCCCTTCTGAATTGCCTCCGCCCTCCTTCCCCTCCCCATTGGTAAGTAGGGTTGCCAGATCTCAGGGCCTGGCCCTGAGTCTCTAGTTTTTGTGGATTATCTCCAGGTGGAAGAGGAGGGTGGAAATTCTCTGGTTTTGGTGGGCTAACTCCAGGCAAGAGGAAAGGACTGTGTGCAGATCTCCAGCTCAGCTGTTGAAACAGCAGCTTGCTACAGTTTTCAAGGGTTAATTGATTTCTTGCTGTGACTTGCAAAGACTCTGTGTGTTTGAATTAACGAACTTTGGGTAACTGTGGTTGGTGATTAGTGCCTAATGATATAAACTGTGTCTATCTCTAAGTTTCAGGTTTTGGCTCAGATACCTCAGGGCCTGGGACAAGGCTGAATTGGCATCCCTGTAACTAAAGGGTGGTGGCCACAGTGGTTCCTCCTGGGGCTTAACAGCTGTGGAGAGAGAGGTTTAAGAAAGGACTCAAAGAACAAAAGAATAGTGCTGTGTGCTTCCTCCGAAGAGAGACATATGCATGCATAAGCCACTAACAGGATTCTGCCCCAAGAGTGATGAGATTCTTTCAAACCATCATTTTAACGTACAAATGGATGGGGAAGAAGAGACCCTAATCTTTATGGGGAACCCAGTGACTCGGAAGGAAGATGGTGTGATTGTCTGCTTTCATGAAATAATGGTCTGTTTTTGTCCGCCTTACAAAGGTGGTTCATTTGTAAAGCTACAGCTGAAGTGATTAAGATGTAATCTCTTTTAGGGGGACTTGAACTGAGTTAAGTTTTTTTTTAGCTTGAAAGCTCATGCCTTGGATATGAACCTTTGGGGTGTGCCTGTGTGATCAAGAAGCAAAAAAGCATCCCAACCTACTACAAAATCTTGGCCTCTTTTCTTAGAAGTGGCATCATATTTTCCATACAATGCTTTTCTCTTCCCCCCCATTTGTGTCCCTTTGTGTATGTGTATGCATGCTGGGCTTCTTTTACTTCTTGAATGTTACACAGCATTCTTTAACTGTAGATCTGCATTGGTTACTTTGCTAATTGGGTCTGTTTGTTTGATTTCAGGATTTTATTCATTGCTTGGAAGTACTCCTTTTTTCGTTCAGTTAATACAAAATGTCACTCGACAGAGTTTATGTTTTTAATGCACAAATTATCCCTTTGCACTACTGGCATTCTAGTGTGTGTAGAAATATACCTACTACACTCGCCTACCCTGAATGCTGACCCATCATGTGCTCAAACTAGATTTGAATGAAAACCTATTGTGATGTGGTGGGTGATGATTTATGAGACAATATTCTGTGTATTACCTTCCTGTCTGCTCCATGTTATTTCTTTCTGATCATACCTTTGCTATTTCCCTTCGTTCCTTGCCTCTCATCTCAAGTCCTTCAAAAGAGATAAGTCTGATGGAAAGTGTTGTCACTCTCAGTAAGTCCGTCTCCTAAACTGCCACAGTCTCAGAGGTTTTGACCTACAGTCCCCCATCATCCCCAACCAACACTGGGGAGATGGTGGGAGGAGTAGACCAATTCATATGAAGGGTACAAGGCTGGGGAAGGTTGTATCAAAGTATTGTTTAGATGCCTTAAGATTTGTACTGTGGTGTGTGTGTGAGAGAGAGACAGAGAGAGAGAGACAGAGAGAGAGAGACAGAGAGAGAGAGAGACAGAGGTGAGGAGAGAGCCACACTGGTAAAATTGACCACAACCCTATCAACTCCAGCAGGACTGTGGGCTGAGTAATGAAGGGCAATACCCATGGTCACAAAAAGAGGAAGAATTGGCTGAGGGACCGTAGTGGTCCCACTTTTGGGGGAAAGGTGGAGTGGTAATGATGATGCTGATGGTGATGATGATGGTGGTGGCAGCCAACAGTCATTTTACATTAATCCTTTTTCTCTTCTGTTTCAGAATTCTTTGAAGAAAAGAGGATCACGTTCCCTTGGGAAGACAGACAAAAAGCCAACCACCCAGGTACATGCATATTGAATATATGGGTTTGCCATCACTGATACCTTTCTGCAAAATAGCTGGCAGTATGTGCTTGGATTAAAGATTACTCTGCTAGTAACTGGTATGAAAATCAAGCTGAGTAATCATGAACTTGAGGATAGTGTTTCTACTCTCCTAATCTGAACAAGGAAGGACAGTGACCCCATTTGCAGGTTTAGTCCTTGGTATCTCTGGAGTCAATGCTCAGAAGGGGATGTGACCTTAACCAGGAAGAATGAATGCTGGTCAGAGTAGGCTGCAGTGGCCTTTATGGGCTAATGGATTTGACTTGTGCATTTGACTTGTTGTTGCGTGTACATTTGCTGCCTTGCATCCCACTTTTGGGGAAAAAAGGCAGGAAACAAGATGGATGAATGGATCTGGGTCAGTAGCTAAAGTGACTTTCAAGTCCTGAGGAGTAGACAGGGTGTGTATATTTGTTATGAAAATGACAACAACTGGAATGTAACTCCCTGACTAGGTTTGTTAAGCTTGTTTTATGCTTAACTTGCTGTGAGGAGCAATTCCAGTCCATTGCACTGTACTGTCCATTTTTAAATTGAGTGTATGCCTACTTCTTCTGGGAGGAAGATTACAGAAACAACCTTTTCATTTGTGTGTGTGGAGGTGTCATTATTTCTAGCATAGCATCACAAAGACCTGAGAAGCGGCCTCATTCTGCAAATAAGTGGAGTTGAGAGGGCATGAAGGGAGTATATTTATAGGCAAACCAGACAGAGAGCTCTGCTTTGTTTACTTTATATGAGATCAGAGCTTGGAAGTGTTACTTTTGTACTACACTGCCCAGAATGGCCATGGCTGTGCTGGTTAGGAGACTGCAGGAACTATAATACAAAAAAAGTAACTTTTCCAAACTCTTCATGAAATGCCACTTTAGCTGTTAGCATTCAGGCAGCATTGTGTCCTATAGTACCTAATGCCCTGGGTTAGCAATGAGCAGCAGGCTTGTACAGTTTCAGATGTTCCGGTATGTCCACCTGCTTCAGTATATTGGCCAGTTGCAACATTTGGTGGTGAACGTGCATGTTTTAATTGTTAAAAGATTAAAGGAGAATCATCTGGCCCAGTGATGCAAAGGATCAAAGCTAAATGTTGAACCGTACAGCAATGAATTTTTTGTTTTTTCCTTGTGCAATTCCTTTTTTGAAAATATTGAAAGCTAAGGCTTGAATTAGTAGAAGAACAGGCTGACAACGTCTTTTAATGGTATGTGGTTTGACATTTGAATTTTACTAGTTACATGTTCTGTAGCACATTGAGTGGCCCTGAACAGCACTGGAATATCTGGAATACATTGCCCAGATTCCCTACAACAACGCCAAGAGGTATCATTAGAAAGAAGCAGTGATGCAAAGGAAATAGGTTGGTGGCAGGCAAAATGAGGACTGGAAAAAATTCCAGTCCATTGCACTGCACTGTCCATTTTTAAATTGAGTGTATGCCTTGCGCTAAGTCAGTGCTGAGGCCAAAATTGATCTTATATTCTCTACATGGCCATTTGTTTGATCAATAGTTGAGGGAAAATGTATAATTCTGTTGAAATAGATGGCACCTTCCTGACTACATGTAGCTTTGCAAATGCGTACTATAGTTTGTTCAGAAACTTTCAGAATGAAGAATTTCACCTACATTTTTATAGCACAGAATATATTCACAGGACAGATCAAAGCAACAGGAAGCTTTATTTTCGTAGCAGAAATAATCAGAGGGATGTGGCTCTTGAGAAATGCTGTTCTTCAGAGTTTTGTGTAGAACTTGGGAAAGTTATTATTTGGTTTACAGCTCCCAGACTTCTCCAGCCAGCATGGCCACTAGCCATGGCTTATACTGTCTCGGTATTCTTGGAGTTATAGTCCAAAAAATAAAAGGGAATTTTCCCTCAGCTCAGTTGTTGTATACTAGAACCAAAGCTGATTTGTCAAATCCAGTTTGTCCTCTCCAGTTTTATGTAACGAACATGTTGCTGAATGATAATGATCACAAATATTAGCCACATGACTCCACACCCTAAGAAAAGTTGCTACATTGCTTATTTTTTTAAAAAAAATCTTAAATATTTACATCTTGGTGCAGTTACTAGTCCAAACTATAGCAGATCAATTGAATCATCGTTGAAAAGTAAGTCAACACATGCCTGCTATAGTCCAAAAAATAAAAGGGAACTTATAGTGTACTTGTCTTTATTCAGTGCATGTACAATGGGTCCTCCATTACAATACTGTAGTGACCTCCCCATGCGTGAATTGAGGTCATGCAGAGTGTTGTGTCCATTAGTCAGTGGATGCAGCAGGCACATACACATTGTGTCCATTGACTATAATGGGATATGATGCTTCACTTTTTTGTGTGTTTTACATAGTGGTTCCTGGAATGAAGCAAACACATATATGGAGGGCACATTGTTCTCTAGCACTTGAATTTGTACCATGGATTTAACTTGAATTGTACTTGGATTTATACTTCGGCCATACAGATGAAACACTTCTGTATAAGAAATTTTGTAGTGTCTGAAGCAATCCTTCTAAGCCATCCATTTATTCATTTTGAAAAGATACTTTTGGTGATCTAGTCAGAGTTGTGTAAGTTCTCTTCCTGCTTTTTGTTATTGAAAAAGGAGAAGAGCTATGCATAGGAAAGATATAGCACACTAGGAGAAAGGTTGTACACTGTGATCTGAGTCAGTATTTTTTTTTAAACTCTCAACTCTCTCAGCTGCTTCTGAAATTTCTTAGACTTCTTAGACTGAAATGAAAAGACTTTTATCAGGAAATTAAAAGATCTGTCTATTTTCTGTGTGAAGCTAGATGTCATCTCTGTAATGGGTAGCTCCAGGCTGATGGGTTACGCAGCTGATGTACACAATACTGTAGTTAAGCTTTCCCTGGAAATCTGCCTTTCATTTTGAAATATTAGGAATTCTGTTCACCAAATGCCAGATTTTTTTTAATGAATAGTGCAAATTTGCACAATGTTCAAAACAGAATTCACTTTAAAGTAAGTGTAGGTGACCTTTGGTGTACCAGTTGTTTTGGACAAAAGCTCCCACAGTCCATAGTTGTTGACCATTTTAATGGGAGTTGTAAGCCACAGTATCCAGAAGGTCAAAGGTTCCCTACCCCAAATTCATATGCTTTGCACAGTTTATGAAATAGCACATTTTAAAAATGATACTTTAAAATATTTGTTTTTAATCAGAGAGTGTGAAAAAAGGAGAAGGGTCATCAACAAAAGGATATGGGGGAGAGAGATACAGATATGAGTGTATTAGGAGTATAGAGACTTGGACCTGGCAGAAGCTGTTCCAAAGTCCTGCTTTGGAAAGGTGCTATTCCTTGTTCCGTTGACTAACACCTCTCCCTCTCTTTTTGTCCTCTTGAATTAAATTGTATGTCTTCGTTGTTACTGTGTTTGGAGTTTGAATGGTATTGTAAATTGCTCTGGGATAGTATACCAGGTGAGAGACAGGGTGGTGTAGTGGTTTGAATATTGGACTACAACCCTGGAGCCTAGGATTTAAATCCCTACTTGGCCATGGAAACACACTGGGCAACCTTGGGTGTGTCACAAACTCTCAACCCCCAGAAAACCCCACGATAGGTTCACCGTAGGGTCACCATAAGTTGGAAATGACTTGAAGGCACTCCACAGCAAAGTATATCAGGTGCTGCAGGCTGTATTTCAAAGGAAGGAGCTGGAAAACCACCTTTAAGTATTCCTTGCCTAAGAAAACTCTATGAAGTTCATGGGGTTGCCATAAGTTGACAGGCAACTGAAAGGTTTGCATGCACACACACACACACATGGTTGGTCATACAGGGAAGTCTGCAGTTGCCTCAAACAAACAAGAAGTTGCCATAAAAAACAATGAATATCTCTTTGTACAATATCTACTCCCTATGGCCCCAGCCAAAGGGTTCATATTTCATTCTTAGTGTTATAATCACTAGATCCCTTACATTTCTAGATCCCTTACATTTGGTCACCCAGGTAGAAGCAAAGGTTTCCACTGGTCTTTCCAGCTATCTTGGGTGATGGGCAACATGGTTGTACCTGTAGTTTGTATGCTAGATTTCATGTTCATTGGGAAATTGGTTCCTTTTACAGGGTTCATGGGTTCATCAACAGAAAACATGGGGAAGGGCATTGCAAATGCTTACAAAGCTTGTCTGATGCTTACTACTAACAGGTTCCCTGAGTTGAGTGTATATTTATTCCACATACCTACTATCTGTCTGTATTTTGGGTAGAAGTCCATAACCTAGGCCAGTACCAGATACGTGACTCTCACCATGATTTTTTTGGTGCAGGTAAGAATTCTTCAGTATCACATTATATTAGCTCCTGGGGGGAAACATTTCCACATGTCCCAGTTGGTATTTAAGCATCAAGCTCAGAACAGAAAGAACCACCCGTGTTCTTATCCTTATATTTTCAGTTTGAAGTTTTCTTGAATTTGAACTGTTTGAAAGATGCAGCACATTTGAAAAAGGCCCCGTGAGCATTATGGGCTCTAAGCTGCTTTGCTGTGCAGGCTTCCATTGAAGCCTAGTGTTGAAGCTGCGCTTAGAATTCTAAGACAGCATGAATGTTCCAGTTGCCTGCATGGAAGGATAACAGCCAGTATCTTCTTCCTTTCTCTTTCAGATGTTTTTTCCCCCCCCTCTACAGTGAATTTCTCCCCCCTCCCTTAATGCTGTGCCTGAATCTGCCGCAGTGAATTTTTTCAAGCATAATACAACAATGTAGGACATTTTAGAGAGTTAATAATAGCTGCCTTTTTCAACTGTGGCTGATGCAATGTCAGGCATGGCAGTTGCAACTCAATGCTCTCACTGTATTGGCCATCTGGAAAGGAGATTTTGAGTGCCTGGTGGAGAAGGTTTTTTTTTTCCTTGACATGATTTGTCAGAGTTTTCTGTCCCACACTGAACTATGAAAACAGGAAATGAACTAATTTTATAAGCAACAGTCACTTTTTATGAGGTAATATTCCTTGAGGGAAAAAACTCAAATCCCCATAGTGCCACTGGGAGTTTAAGCAAAGATATCTCCAAACTGTATAGTATTTCCTAATGGGCTCGCTACATCTTGGAGTGGCTAGGGGGTGGGGAGTAGTTGGAAAGTGCCGTAGAGCAGCCTTCTCTCTCTGCCCTCTTTTTTTTTTTTTTTTTTTTGCATGAAAGAGAACATATTTGACTGTGAGTGTTGTGTTTTAATCATATATCCCTGGCTTTTGGAGAGTGAATGAGAAACATAATTGCAACTGTAAAATCTGATTTATTCCATTCCCAGCATGCTCTGGGACCTTTTATAAGCAACCTTTCCCCTTTTTTCTGCATGTTTCTGTGTCTCGATTCTCAGCTTGGAAAAATGGTTTTGTTGGACTACAGCTATCAGAATCATGGCTCATGACCATGCTGGCTGGTGGATTTTAGTAGCTGTAGCCCAAAAAAGTTGGGATTTGTCTTGGTTTCTTCTTCAGGGTTTATTGAAGGGTGAATGTTAGAACTGAAAGGGTCCCTCCCCAAAGGGCAGAAGCCCTCTGCTTATGTACTCTCAAAGTAGTATATTACCTCCGTTTCCAAGTGTCTTCTCCCCACCCCAGGATCATATTACATAATATCAGAGCCAAGTCAAATGTGCATAAGAAACAAATAGAACAAATTTGTGCTTGAAGGCTGCTCGATGTAGTTTTTGTATCTTTCTCTATGTCTGTGTGTATAAACCCAGTATGCCACGAAGAAGGCCAGCTATTTACATGTTGTGATTTGAACCTAAGCACCCAGCCTTAGATACCCTAAAGGCATCAGATCCCATCTGATCTTGAAAACTAAACAGGATCAGCTCTGGTTAATAGTTAGATGGGAGACCGCCAATGAATACCAGGTGCTGTAGGCTATATTTCAGAGGAAGGAACTGGCAGAACCACCTCCTTGCCTAAGAAAACCCTATGAAATTGATGGGGTTGCCATAAGTTAACAGGTGACCTGAAGGCATGTGTGTATGTGTGCGCACTTTGATTGGTTATTTCTGGATGCTGCAGGATAGAGAAGGATAACATCTATTCAGAAGTAAGATCAGATCAGCTCCACCTCTCTCCTGTTTGTGAAGTAGAGTGAAGATTCCAAGTCTGACTTCTTAGAAGATTTCCTTTCCCTTGGAAATTGGCAGGGGTGAAAATTGATCTTCCTCAACTTATTATTAGTTAGCACTTGTGTGTTTTCAGTATCTGCTAGCACCTCAAAGTGATGGTGAGTGGTTTTCATCAGGTAAACTGCTCAGGAGCATATGATTTTGTAATGGCTTAGGATTTGTTTCTCTCCCTTGCTGTCATATGCCAGTATACCATCTACCTCATTTGTGCTTAAAAAAACAAAACAAAACAAAACTCTGTGTATTTTAAAATGTGGGAGAACCCACTCTCACTTCCTGATGGGAATGGTTTTCCTTAGGCCAATATTAAGCTAAAGGTTGAGAGTTTTAGGTTGGAAAGTTCAATCTTTTATGACCCAGTGGTAATTATCACTGAGCATAGTGAGGTGTACTTGAGTGTAGAGGTGCACAGAATTGCACTGCTCATGAATTTTAATGAATTATAATGTGATTGCTGGGTATACTGGTGATCTCACTGGGAACAGATAGTCTTTTCCACCCCACTTACAGTCCTTTAGAGATCTTTAAACATGGGTTGGATGACCGTCTTTTGGGTCTTCTTTAGCTATGTGTTCCTTCATGGTTGGACCAGCTGTTTGATTCTATGAATTCTGGAGCTGGGGAACATGTTTTTTTTTATCTTTTTTTCAGTTCCTCATGTTTCTGTTACTGCTTGAAGGACCCAGTACTTTGGCTGTGACAGGGATCTATTTATTAAAGAGGTATACAAGAAACAGCTTGTGGTTTGAAAATGTATCTGTTGTGATTTTAATTAACAGACAAAATAAGCCTTATGCTTCTACCCCGACAAAAAAAATCTCCAAAAAACAGTGGTTGGTCGTGTAAATTATAATGTGAATTATATAGCCTCTCAGTTTCTGAAGGCTTAGGTGTGCTTGAAAAAGTAGGCAGTGCTGTACACTCAGGGTGAACTTGTTTCCTTGCAAGATTTGATCCCCCTGTTTATATTATGTCAAATGTGGCCCAAAGGCCAGGTTTGCAATAATGGGAAAGGATGCTCCTTCTTTCCTTGAGGGCTAGGGTAACAGAGCAGCTGCCTCTTCTGCCATAGAACACTCGGGGTGCTGGTTAGACAGGAGGAATTAGATTCTCTAGAGTTTATTTATCTAGGAGTCCTCAGCTGGTCCTGAACTTGCAAAGTTCAGGCCTTACTTAATCCTTTGGAACCCAGAAATGAAGACCCATCAATCAGTTATTGGGGTGGGATGACTAGAGCCATTGTGTGTATTTTCTTTCTTTCTAATCAACCCTGTGCTTTCATAGTGATACATATGTAGGATTCTATTTGCATAGTTAGCTGCACTGGAAACGCAGGAGTCTCAGTTACATGATGAGAACCCTCAATGCATCCAACTGTGTTTGTGTGGAATCAGTCCTAATGTCCAAGTAAGATGTGCAATGAAGGAGAGTTTGTTGCTTTGATCTTGGCCCACACCCTAAATGTGTTCTCTTGCCGTGGTTATGTTAGAGTAGAGGTTTATCATTGGAGTACCCAGAATGCCATTTTCCCTAGAATTTTAAAAGTAAAAGGGATTGCAATTTGTGTCCTTCTTTTTTATTGGTTTCACATTTTCTAACTTCCAAGATATTAATAGTTGGAGTATATGCACCTAATGGAGCTAAAGGAGAATTCTTCCCCAAAATACACAGTGAGATACAGAAATATGTACAAGAAATAGGAAACACAAAAGTTATTGTTCTGGGGGACTTTAATGGAGTTATTAATCCAAAAGTGGACAGAACAGTACAGAAGTTAGTCCCCTGAAACAACGGTAAACTGCCTAAGAGTTTTTCCAAATGATGGATGATTTAGATCTTTATGATACATGGAGATATAAAAATGGACAATTAGATGGATATACTTTTTTCTCAGACAGACATAAATCAATGTCTAGGATTGATATGATTTTGACATCTAAGGATTTGATGTTGAAAACGGTGGATATAGACATTCTTCCAAATTTATGTTCGGATCATAATCCGTTGCAAATGAAACTTAAGATTATAGACAGAGAGAGGACATGGAGATTGAATGAAGAAATATTCAAGAGGGAGAAGTACATTAAACAAGCAAAAACAGAATTAAATAATTATTTTAAGAAGAACATGACATCGGAATTACCAATGAAAATAATTTGGGATGCAAGTAAAGCTGTGATGCGAGGAAACTTTATCAGATGGTCTGCGGAAATCAGGAAAGAGAGGAAACAGATTGAAGATTCGATTCTGGGGAAGATGAAAGAACTAGAGAAACAGATGAGGGGAAAAACCGATGGACAACAAGATAAGACAACAGATGAAGGTTTGTCAAGCTGAATTTAATCAACTAAATTTGCAGCAATAGAACAACAGATGCGAAGACTGAGATATACTTTCTTTGAACAGGCAAATAAACCTTCTAAACTTTTAGCCAGTTTACTTCGTAAAAGAAGGGTTAGAAATATTATTACGGAGAGTAGAGTCGGTGACGGGAAAACTACAAAACAGGAGGAGATAAAACAGGCTTTTTATAAATATTACATGAAGTTAATGAGTTTGATCTCCTCAACGAAAAAACAAAAAGAAATGGAAGAATATTTGGAAAAAATGAACAAAATGAGATTCACCGAGGAGCAGAAATTGATTCTGAACAAACCCATATCGATGATGGAGACAGCTGAAGCTATTAGGAATTTGAAGAATGGCAAATCTCCTGGACCAGACGGCTTTACTGCAAAATACTACAAAATAATGGAACATGAAGTTTCGATACCTTTGCAGAATACAATGAATGAGATAAGAAAGGAGGGAATACCCAACACCTGGAAAGAAGCTAATGTGGCTCTAATACCAAAAGAAGGAAGAGACTTAACAGATGTCAAGAATTATAGACCAATTTCATTACTAAACACAGACTATAAAATTTTTGTTGCAATTCTGGCTGAAAGACTTATAAAGGTTCTTCAAGAAAATATACATGAGGACCAGAATGGCTTCTTACCAAAGAGAATGATGCGAGACAGTATTAGGACAGTGCTAAATATAATTGAGTATTATGAGAAACATAATGAAAGAAAATTGGCAGTGATATTTGTGGATGCAGAAAAGGCCTTTGATATGATTAATTGGTCATTCTTGAAGACGGTCATTAAACAGGCGCAATCCGGAGACAAATTTATCTCTTGGATTGAAGCAATATACAGTCAACAACAGGCACAATTGATTATTAATGGAGAGAGAACAAAACAGATTGAATTGCATAGGGGAACAAGACAAGGTTGTCCCCTATCTCCGCTGTTATTTATTATGACATTGGAAATACTTAATAATGCCATAAAGGAAGATAAAGCAATAAGAGGACTTCAGATAAAGAAATATCAGTACAAACTTAAAGCATTTGCAAATGATTTGGTTTTGTTTCTGGATGATCCTCTTAGCAGTATTCAAAGGTTGATGGATATTGTTCAAGAATATGGAGAATTTTCTGGATTCAAGATAAACAAGGAAAAAACAGTGCTTATAACAAAAAACATGAGGGAGAAAGAAGAGAAGGAACTTGAGCATTTAACAGGTTTAAATAAAGGTCAAAAAGCAAAATATCTGGGTGTCTGATTACAAAAAGAAATAATGAACTATTTCAGAATAATTATGAAAAAAAATGGAAAGAGATAATCAAAGATTTGGAGAAATGGACTAGAATACAACTATCTTTGATGGGAAGAGGCAGTCATAAAAATGAATATACTTCCAAAGATGAATTACCTTTTCCAAAATCTTCCTATTATTACAAATACTAAGCCTTTTATACAATGGAAGAGAGATTTAACTAAATTTATATGGCAAGGGAAAAAACCAAGAATAAAATGGAATATCATGACGGACTCAATAAGAAGAGGAGGGTTGGGTCTACCGGATTTACAGATATATTTCAAGGCAGCGGCATTTACATGGATAAAAGACTGGATGAATCTTCAAAATATGAGAATGCTGACATTAGAGGGAGCTGATTTAAGGATGGGTTGGCATGCCTATATGTTCTATGGGAAAGCTGCGGTTGACAAAGACTTTGTTCATCATTTTGTAAGAAAATCACTACTTAAAATATGGACTGACTACAAGAATAAGAACATTAGGCAACTACCTACATGGGTCTCCCCTCAAGAAGCCTTCTTTGGAAGATGGTCTGATTCAGATAAGTGGCTGTGTTATGATGACATATTAGAAATGACAAATCTGAATCTTTTTAAGGTGAAATCAAGAGAAAAATTGGAATCAGAAGGAATAAAGTTAAACTGGTTCCCTTACAGACAGTTAACTGAGAGATTCCAGACGGATGTGAAAACTTATGGAATAGAACAAAAAGAGCAAGGAAGAATGTTGAAGTTACTGCGGGAAAACCCACCTCATTTACTATCACATGTATACCAGGAGATTTTAAATCAAGAAAGAGAAGATGAGACAGTCAAATCAGCAATGATATTGTGGGCTCAAAATCTCGGACATCCAGTTCAGTTAGAGCACTGGGAACAGAGCTGGCAACGGACACAAAAATTTACTGCAGCTCAGAACCTAAAAGAGAACTATTATAAGCTTTTTCATAGATGGTACATGACACCAGAAAAATTAAAGAAGATATATAATACGGGAACAGGTCAGTGTTGGAAGTGTCAGGAGAATGTTGGAACACTATTTCATACGTGGTGGTCATGTCCTAAGGGTAAAAAATATTGGAATGATATACATAATATGATATGTAAAATATTGAGGGTTCAAATTGATAAGAAACCTGAACTGTACTTATTAAATATGACACATGTGTTAGATGGAACTGTTGCAAAGAAATATTGGCGAATAATGCTGTATATGATTACGACAGCCCGTATTGAATATGCAAGGCTATGGAAAACTGAGCAGATACCTATAATAGAGCAATGGTGGGCAACTTTTATTGAAAATCGGAATGCAGATATAGTCTCTGAGAGATTAAAAGGAAAATCAGATAATGACATTAACAAAGAATGACAAATTGTTCTGGAAATGGGTTGGCTGTTGACAGGTAATAATTCTTAATTCATGGTAGCATGAGTAGTTAGAAGTAAAAATCAGTGGAATATCATGGAACATGTAAAGTAGGGTCGAAGAGCAGGATCTGTCTTGTATGTTAACAAATGCAATGCGATGCATAATGTTGATATGTCAATGAAATAACAGTATTGAAATCCAGAGAGGAGTGGAAGATAGTGGTAATAGTTCGGTAAAATGTGCAATGAGAAATGTTGTTTTATACGATGTAATCACAATAAAATTAATTAAAAACGAAAGACTAACTTCCATTGTCCTAAGTTGTTGTAGTAGTTATATTTATTTCTATCCCACTCATTTCCGGTTCAGGACTGAAAGCAGTTTAAAACAAATTAAAAACACATAATTTAAAAAAAATAGACACTTATTTCAGATATTCTACACACAATCTGTTCCAAACCGTGGAGCTGGAAACTCTCCAGTTGTAGAGCTATCAGGGTACTGCTGAACACTGAGCTATGTTACATCATTCTTTGGCCCTTGTCCTTTCATTACTAGACTACGTTTAACAGATGCTCACCTGGCTTCTCCCAGTCTCCCAAACAGTCTACAATTTCCTGAGTTATTTTCTCATCCACTTATTTTGTTCTAGAACATTTTTCTTGACAGTCAACTGCAGTCTTTGCTTCTAATACTCAAATGCAAATGACCTAGTATTTTCCAGATGTGGAATACAATGTGTCCAATATAAAAGTAGAATTGGGCAGGTAAATGACTGACCAGAGAGTGTCAAAATGTCAGAGCACTACTACTACCTTTTTTTTAAAGCTAGAGCTGTAGTAGGATACATTTAGCTATATTATGGAATATGTACTGTGACTATGGCAACACACAAGAAAAAGATGTACACAAAATTATTCTATTTGTTATTTTTCTGGGTTTTAAAAACCTGATTGAATTAACTTGTTGGTTTTTAGCTCTGCTGCCACTGGTACTATTTTTGCACCCTTACACCAGAGTGGAAAGGGCAGAATATGTGTATGTATATACATATCATTTCCTCGTGCATGAAAAACTGAAACTGTTTGCAGTATGTGTAGGTGGTGGAAAAATGTGAAGTGTATGTACCTGGCATGTCTAAGGGAGGTATACCACAGGTATATTCACGGAACATATTTTCTGTCTGTAAAATCTGTTCAGTTGATTTCAATCACTGAAGTGAAGGGGAAGCATGTTAATAGTCTGTGTCAGTAAGATAAAGAAGTGAATACTTGGAAGCAACAACTGGGAGCAGATTCTACCACCCCCTTGTCTTTTCTGTGTGATTTGGGTGTAAATTCAATATACTGTATGTAGTTAGTATGTCTGTTTTAACCTTTGCACCTTTAAGGAGATGCTGGCAGTACTTTTCTTCTTTTTTCTTTTAAAGTAAATTATAGGTTACCAAAAGTGCCATTTTTCATAATGCATGCACCATTTCTCTTGTCTTAATCTTAGGAGGACAACGCAGACCTCAAGTGTCAATTGCATTTTGCAAAGGAGGAGTCTGCTCTGATGTGCAAGAAGCTAACAAAGTTGGCCAAAGAGAATGACAGTATGAAGGAGGAGCTGACAAAATATCGTTCCTTGTATGGGGACCTGGAAAGCTCGCTCTCCATAGAGGAGCTGGCTGACTCCCCTCATTCCCGAGAAGCAGAACTGAAGGTCCACCTAAAGCTTGTAGAAGAAGAAGCCAACATTTTGAGCCGAAGGATAGTGGAGCTTGAGGTTGAAAACCGAGGGCTAAGGGCAGAGATGGATGACATGAAGGGGCAAGGAGACAAAGAACTGTTAGGCCAAGATGTCCAGTTTGCCTTTTCCATGACAAATTGTGGGGAATCTGGGGAGAGTGTGGTTGAACTCAGGCGGCACTTGCAGTTTGTGGAAGAGGAGGCAGATCTGTTGAGGCGCTCGCTGATGGAGCTAGAGGACCAGAACAAGCTCCTCATGAATGAGCTCAATAAGTACAAGTCAGACCATGATTTGGACATTACTCTGTCTGAGGACAGCTGCTCTGTGATCAGTGAGACCTCACAAGAGGAACTGGCTACTGCCAAGGTCCAAATCAGTGAGCTAAGTGGCAAGGTCAAGAAACTGCAATATGAAAACCGTGTCCTGCTCTCTAACCTGCAGCGCTGTGACCTTGCCTCTTGCCAGACCACACGGCCCATGCTGGAGACAGATGCTGAAGCAGGTGATTCTGCCCAGTGCATCCCAACCTCACTTTGGAGAGAGATGCCCATTGGGGGAGAGAATGAAACTAAAGAGAGAGTACTTGGCAATGGGTTCAGCAAGTCTCATGAAAGCAGCCCCATTCGGTTTCCCCAGTCCAAGGACTTTGAGAACCTCCTTGACATCCGGGACCAGGCTGCTCTTGTCAGCAAAGCCATTGATGTCCTGATCTCTGATGCCAATGGCTTTACCTCTACCCTCAAGCTGTGCATGGACAATGACTGTGCAGAGCTAGTGTTGAGTGAGGCCATGGATAACGAGAGCACTACTGATTCTAAGCTGATCAGTGCCATTTTAATGCGGCTTGGAGTCCTTCAGCAGGAGCTAAACACCTTCATGAAGAAGGTTGACCATATTGGAGACTGCATGAAAGATCAGAAAGATTCCCTGCCAGGCTCCAGCTCCCAGGATTCCACAAAGGAAACTCTACGGAAAGCGCATGGCTCTGAAATCCAGGTGAGGTTTTCCCTGAGCTCTTGATAGTGATTCTTTGGCAGTGATTAGTGCTTTATTTGCCATACTGTTTCTCCTGCTTTTAACGATCAGAACCTGACCCTGTTGATGTAACTTCCCTTTTCTGCCTCCTCAGAGTGAAATGACAAACTAACAACTGGCTCACTGCATGGAATTGAGGCCAGTGACAAGATAGGACTCTGGTTTAGCGGAGTGTGCATGGAGCAGGAGATGAATTGCCTAGAAAAGTGTATACCACATGGCAACTAATGCTAAAGATTTATTAGCACCAGGTGTACTGTCAGGTGTTGTGCAGAAGAGAGGAATGTCATACAGCCTCTCCTTGGAGGAGCTTACCTTTAATACATGGGCTCACACATTTATTGTTGAGGTATTTAAGCCAACAGACAATGATCTTTTCATGTCATTTTTACAGATGGAGAAAATTGGCATGAAATGCCCCCTCCTCCCACCACAGAAATCTTCTCAGTTAACTAGGTGAGAGAACGTCTTAGGTCTGAAGATGCTTCTCTGATAGGATGACTTTGGAAGTGTTTCATGTGGGGTTCATTACAGGCTTGCTTCCCATTTGAAAATATATTCGTGGAAACTCAGTGCAAAAGTGAAATCATAAATGAGGCCCAAATCAGACAGATATGTTGGAGCTGCCAGCAATAAACTAGACAATGAATCAGGCTTAGAATCTCCCATGGACCGTGACTAGGATACTTGGAAATTTTGTAAAGTAGATCAGAATTGGTAGTACGGTGGAAAGATTTTTAACCATTTGCTTTCATCCTCAGTGTAAATCCTGTCCACAACTTTTTCCCCCCAGTTGTGTTAGGTTGTCAGAGGGAAAAGCATTTTGTCTATACCTGTCCGCTCCCTACGTCTGGAGGGGCCAGATTTACATTGAGGAAAGGGGATTGGGAAGAAGTGTTAAATACCCTCTCCTAGAGCTTTTTTCTTGGGTCTCACCTGCAGCCTAGAAAAATAACTCTCTTTGGTTTACAAGTCCCAGAATGCTCTAGCAAGTATGTCCAGTAGGCATGCTGACTGGCGGATTCTAAGAGTTATAACCCCAAAAAGTAGCTCTTCCAATCTGTTGTCTTATTTACTTTGAACTTGAGTTGGTGCCCTTTATTGCAACAGCTGATATTTGACTCATGGGGTAAGATTTTGAGTTACGCAAGGCTGATAGCAAAAGTGATATGATTTAACTTCAAACTCTGTTTTCACGCTGCAACCGTTCCTGCAGATGCTGGGAGACTTTCCAAGTGGGCTCAAGGATATGGAATCAGGCTTTGTTTGTTTGTTTATTTACACACATACTAGCAATTTGTGTATGTAAGAGATTAGGAATCTTTAAGGTTGAAAGGATGTGTGTGGAAGGACTGAATATTTTTCCCTCGAATTCTAGGGTGAATATTTCAAAGCAGTGGGGCTAAGGAGAAAATTTGTAGTGCCTTTTTAAAAATAAACGTTGAAGAGGCTGTGGAGTATAAAATGCTGCTTTTAATTTGACGTGGAATGTTGTCTTACTTGAGTTGCTCTGCAACCCCTTGGAGCATCACAAGGTAGCCATTGCCTTCATTGGATCTGTGGCAGAATGCTTATACCAAATGACTCCTCTATACTTAATGTTGTCTAGAGCATGGATGGGTGCCCTGAAGCCACTCAGATGTTCTGGACTACAGCTCCCACCAACCCTGCCACAATGGTCAGTGGTGGATTGTGGGAGTTGCAGTCAAATCTGGAAGGTTCCAAATTGCTCATGTCTACTCTGGAGAGTGCACTGATGAGCAGGTGCTAGAAGATTGCCTCTGCAAACGAATGGTGTGCTTGGTATCTTGTCCAAGCTGATTACACACCCGGTAGTTTTCATCCTTTCTGACATGACTGTTGTGCAGGAAGTGGAAATCTAGCTGAGAATGTTGGTGTCGTTGGGTAGTGTTGGTGTTCTAACATAGAGTGAGATCTAGGAAAGGCTTCATCTTTGACGGGAAGGGGTTCTGGGAGTTGATTGGGTTGCAACCTCCTGAAGCACACTCCAATTTTTCAGAGTTCTATTTTTATGCATGCCCTGGCCCTGTCCTCAAACTCAACTAGCCCCAATCCCACCCCTGGCACTGCATGGCACCATAACTGGTGTTTGCACATTTTTTCCCTCTTTCTCTTTTTCCCCTCCCCAAACAATCCAGCCCACGTGTCTGCTCATTTTGTGTCTCCTTTTGTTTTCCACTTTGTCTTCTGCCACAGTAGTGAAGCTCCTCCTCCTCTTCATCCTTTTTGTTGTCTTGTAGCTCTCTTTATTGTTCCTGAGACCCATTGTTTTGTTTGTTTTTTCTTTTCTTTTCTGCTCTTTTGGTTTGTTCTCATTAACTTGCCCATGCATGCAGCAGTCTGACTTTAGGGAGGCCCCGGATTGGGATGTCGGGGAGAGCAGGCCCTCTGATGTGTACCGCAATAGCAACAGCACGAATGCCAGCGTCATCGATGTGGATCCCAACATGGAACTTGACCGGAGCTACAAGTCATATCAACCAGACGAGAAGGACTCTTATGTGTCTGAGGTATGTGCTCATCTTCTCAAAGAGAGAGAGAAGGGCAGGCAGGAGACTCCCATGAGACACAAAAAAAGAATGACACAGCCCTTATCTTGTATTTGGGAAACCCACATACCTGGAAACCTTTTGTCATATTCAAGAAGATGGATGGAAAGTGTTGGATTTGAAGTAAGACATGATGACACCTCAAAAACTGCTTCTTGAAGGTTTTTGGTTGTGTTTGTCTTATGTGGTAGGTTGCTGTTAGGGCCCCCAGGTGCCACTGGACTACTCCCCTCCTTTCCACTTTGTTGCTGTTGGGTATGACATCTGCTTCCCCCACCTTCCTCACTGAAGCTGCTCCCAGTGCATATCCAGATGAAGCACAAATACTGACTTAACTTACGTGTTTCTTAGTTGGGGGTGTATGGCTACTGGAGACTTTGGCAACAATTTTATCAAGCCACTCTTAAGAATATACTCTTATTTAACAACTTTGAATTTTAGGTAGACAAAAGCAAAAGAAAACAAATTTTGCGTTACCAGTATGTTTCTAAACATCTCTCAAACTCAAGTTACGTTACCCGTTGGTTGGGTAAAGTGTATTCAGTGGCTATGAACAGGTCAATATAACAACCAAAAAATTACTCCAGTGGTTGTTGTGGGTTTTCCGGGCTTTGAGGCTGTGTTCTATTAGTATTTTCTCCTGACATTTCACCTGCATCTGTGGCTGGCATCTTCAGAGGGTCCTCTGAAGATGGCAGCCACGGATGCAGGTGAAACCTCAGGAGAAAATACTAATAGAACATGGCCTCAAAACCTAGAAAACCCACAACAACCTATGGATTCCGGCTGTGAAAGCCTTTGACTTTACAATTATTCCAGTGTTTCTAGAATACCATGTTATGCCTTGCTTTCCTTTTTATGTTAAAACACACACATATCCTTTGCAGAATACACACAGATAACAAATTCTTGGATGCTATACATATACAGCACAATCTCAGAAAAGATAGGTTGAAAAGCACGGATCATGTTCTGCCTAAGGTTGCCTGTGTTCTACTCTCAACATAGATTGTCTTTGGCTACATGTCTGTCTAGACAGTCAATTCACATCAGCACTTTAACGTAAATGAAATACGTACTTTATTTCGGATCTAAATATCAGGAACTTGCAACGGGGATAAAGGATGGTGGAATGAGTGGCTGTATGACGTGAGTGGGCAGGGCCCTTCAAGACAGCAGAAAGAAGCTGAAACTGAGGAGGACAAAGCCAGAGTCAGGGAAGTCTGTAAGGAACAACGAGTCAAACAAACACAACAGATCTATATAGAACACATTTATTGTTATAACTTAGCACAGAAATGTCCTTTTGGAGTAGAACAGGCTGTGTTCTACATATTGACTGGCATCCTGTTTAGGACAGGCGCATGCATAAATTTCCCTTACACATGTGTATGTCCTTTCTGGGGGGTTGTGGGGTCGATGTTCTCTTCCTTCCTCTTCAGTACCCAATTCCTCTCTGTTTTACTGCGCATTTTCATAAGCTCCTCCACACAGCCATTTCCTTCTTTGTGGGACATAGGCAGAATCACAGAATCATCTCCCTGTTGCCAGATATGAAATGATGTCATCAGCGCCGACCTCAGCGGATCTCAGTGGTGCTGTAATCGTTTCATATCTGGCTATGGGGATGTAACTACACACTTCTGCAATCCTGCCTGCCATGAAGTAGGGAGTGGCTGTGTGGGGCAGCATGAAGGGTTTTCAGCAAATTAAGTTGTGTTGTTGTTGTTGGTGGTGGTGTATGGCTCAGCCTATCTGCACTGAGCTATACAGGATTGCTGCCCTTTGTCTTCTCCAAAAAATGAGAGGAGAATAATATATGTGGGGATGTCCTCTTTGATGGTTTTGACTTTAAACTGTCCTTGCAGATCAAGGAGTTGCAACTGGTCCTTTCAGAGGCTAATGAGAGCTTGAGGGGGCTACAGGAACAGCTCTCTCAGGAGAGGCAACTGAGGAAAGAGGAAGCAGAGAACTTCACCCAGAAAATTTGCCAGGTCAGTGAAATTTGCCTAGAGCAACTCTCCAGGCTGTATGAGGGACATGCAGCAAATGTTTAAGTACAGCCTTAGTCTGTCTGACTGCTTCAGGCATTCACAGCTGCAGCAGTATACAGAAACACAAAACTCTCTGTTCTGCCTTCTTTGGCAGCTAAGGAAGAGTGATTGTCTCTAGCTGGTACCTTTGTACTTCTGGTGTTGGGATGACATTACACTGCATCCATCTGTAACAAGCATGCTGCAATAACATGCCTAAATTATACACCTGGTTGGTAATCAGTGGTTTTGTAATAGCTTAGCTGAATGGATAGGATTAGTTGCAGATGCACTTTCTTCCAAATAAAGATAGGCATTTTGGACTGCCTGTATGAGACTGCCTGTAATTTCTTCTCCCCTTAAAGTTTATTTTGATGGAACTTGCCATTTCCCTTCAAACAGTAGAACTAGAGTTGAATGGAAAGCACTCTTCCTAGAGCAGTGAAGGACTGATTGGCTTTCCTTGCCTTTCTGATGAAATTCCAGAGCAACACATGATAACAAAAGGCTGTGCTTGGAAGAGGTTAGGCCATTGCATATTTTCTGCCTGTGAGCATTGCATGGTCTAGCATTTAGCTATCAGGTATAGTATGAAATTTAACTTCCTGAGGATTTCTGTCACAGTTATTAAAAGAAAAAGAACAGAATTCTGGGACTCCTTGGTTGCAGAGACAAATGTGTGAAAATAAGCACAGTATCAGTGGAAAGAAATTTCATGCATTAGGCCTGTGTGGGTATAGTGGTAATGATGATGACATCCTAGCTGAGAAGTCATCTTTGTGGCTTTTAGTTGACATTCCTTCTACAGTGTTGCGTCCACGGACTCATGATGCTTCCAGGTTTTCTCTGCCTTGGTCCTTACCAAAGGACTTCATATTTCCTTAAAACTGTATTTATAGCCTTAAAATAAATCCTAGCTACAGTGAATTTAAGAAAATATACATGCTATAAATATTCAAGGCTCTCTTTGCCCTCCCCCACTCCATTTTTTTTTGAAATCTTTATCTATCTAATCTTAATCTTTATTGGTTTAAAGAATACAAAAAAAGAAAAAAACATACTCTTAAAAAAGAAGACAAGAAAAAACAAAAAAAAAAAGAAAAGAGAGAGAAAAAAGAAACAAGAGACAAAAAAAATGCCAAGGCTCCCGCCACCCACCCACCCGCACAACAACAATATTTACAATAACAACAACAATAATAACAAAAACATTAACATATACTTATGTGGAAGAGGAAAACATATTTATCTAAAGTCCCAATCATAGTTGTATATATGTAATATCATTTGGGACATACTAAAGTTATAAAGACGAGAAGAAGAAAAAGGCACTTAGAAAAATATTTACAAAGTACTAGCAGATAACATTTAAGTTCCTTCCTGGTTTCTTCGCTGGTCAGTTGTAAGTCCAGTTTTAATTCCACACCTCATCCTAATACAAATACAGATATAGGGTATACATAAATACCAGTATTTAAGTATGGTTACTATAACTACTTTTAACTCCCCTTACTATCTAATCTGATCAAACTTTACATTTTATATATCAAAACCACTAACAATTAAGTCTCCCTTTTTATTTCTTACATAGTCTGTGAAAGGTTTCCATGTCTTTAGAGTGTGCTGATATAATGGGTAACTAGCTCTGTTGTTATTCAGTGTGTAAAGTGGTTGTTCTCCATCTTTCCTGGTCTATTTTCAGCTGAAGGAAGATCACCAGAAAGCTCTCCTGAGGCGAGAATTTGAGCTGCAGAGCCTAAACCTTCAGAGGAGGCTGGAGCAAAAGTTCTGGAGCCAGGAGAAAAATCTTCTGGTGCAGGAATCCCAGCAGTTCAAGCAGAATTTCTTGCTTCTTTTCATGAAGTTGAAGTGGTTTCTGAAGCATTGGAGGCAGGGGAAGATCCTACAGAATGAAGGCAATGACTTCTTGGAGGTAAGGCAAATGTCGAGCTTCAGCTTCTCTGCAAAGGACTCAGATAATCCATTCAGGCAGCAATGGCTTTTACCTTGAGCTTGTATTGTTTGCTTTTGTTAATAGCTATTATTAAGACCAGGTCTGGCGATGTTATGGCTTCAAAGCTTCCCAAGAATGGAGCTCTAATCAACTCGGATTTGTCCATTGCCTTCTATCTTTTGTTATGTCCTTCAGTCTTGGAAAGCAAGAGGTGATGTTTAGCCTGCAGCATGTAGATGTTTTTCTCACAGTATAAGGTACACCTTGATAAAGATCATCCACACAAATCTAGGACAATTTTGCATTTGAGGCTTAAATCAGCTTAGCTTTGTAAAGCAAATATTGAGTTCCTCACACATATGTGAAGTCTGCATTGACTGGAATGTACATTCTGTTTTTCCTCTGCTGAATTTTCTACTACATGGACTCAGTGCACAAGTCACACATATACACATATATACCATAAGGGAGGCTTAAAACCCTTTTTAGTGTCACAATCAAATGTGTTATTTAAAAAGAGACATATAGTGAAGGCTCTTTGGATAAATCCAGAGAAGACTGCATAATCTGGCAGATGCATAAGAAGGACGTCTGGAGTGCCATTTCCACCTACTTTTGCAGCTGGTGAGCCCCATTTAAAGATGTATCCATCTTAATCTTGCTGCCATTTAGAAACAAATCTATCTATTACTTAGTGGAGTTCCTATTAAATTGTTTTGCCTATGATTTCAAGAAGAAGGGGGGGGCATGTTCAGAAGAATGCATAAAATAGTCCCTTTTCACTATCAAAGTAATGAATTAATTTTTCTCTAAAGTAGAGTGCATGAGCTATGGACGGTGAGCACTTGAAGACTTGGGAAAAACTGTCTCTTTTATAAGTCATGGCCTGGTGTGAAATCATGATTCTACCTAGGCACAAAAGTACAGAAAGATGCCTGACACAGAAATGCAAAGAGGATGGCAGTGAAAGTAGCTGTGATTATGTGATACTGAAGCATCTCTGTGAGAGTGCGTGCTGTAGAGATGGGGTGAGAATCATGTAGCCCTGCAAATGTTGGACTGCATCTCCCAGCAGCCTTATATAGTATAGCCAATAGTGAGGAATTCTGGGAGTTGTAGTCTAGCAACATTTGAAGTACCACATGACTCTTACTTGCTGTAAAAGCCCATCTTGTGTTCTAACCGTGTCCTTTCTGTCAGTGCTGATGGCTTGTCTGAAGGATCCAGTGGTTCTTAACTTTAGTCCCTCCAGATTTTTTGGACTTCAGCTACTAGCTACTACTTCAGCTACTACTTCAGTTGACAAATAGTTGGATATTCTGGGAGTTGATGTCCAAAAATCAGGAGGTCCAGAGGCTGAGAAAATACTGCAGTAGACCATGTACTCTTGAGTCCTTCTCTATACACAAAATATGTGACTGCATACATTTGGCCACCACTGATTCTCTACTGTTCTTTCCAGGTAAATAGCATGAAAGAACTCTATCTGCTGATCGAAGAGGAGGAGTTGAACCCTCAGCAGCAAGCGGATAACAAGACATGTACCAGAGATACCTGGTCCCAGAACACGGTAAGAGAGAATGGATGAAAAAGGGAACGAGGGAGACTTGCATGAGTGGAACCTTTTCCATTGGAGAATCATCATGCTTTTAGCTTAGCAGTCATAAAATGGTTCATGTACATTCCTGGATATCAGTTTCAGATGATGGTCCTGGTGTGAAGCCATCCCGTTGTCTGATTTCACTTAAACCAGTTCAGATATTCACATGGAATTCACAGTCATTCACCTATCATTCACCTATGACCTCAGCCTTCCTGTGAAAGAGTCTGCAGCTGCCCTGCTGCTAGCTCTCTCTTTCTTCTTGGCATAGTGTAAAGAAAATGACCCACAAAAGCACATGTGGATGATCATAGCTCAGTAATAGAGTCCACACTTTGCATGCAAGCACCTGGAATTTTCAGATGAAAGATTCACGTAGTAGATGAAAGATCTGTGCCTGATACTTTGGAAAGCTGCTACCAGTGAAAGTAGATCGTAGTGGCTTAGATGGACAAATAATCTGATCTGATTTAAGGCATTTTCCTATTCCTATGCATAAGTAACCCTTCTGTTTCCTTCCTACTTTCCTAAAGTAGGTGACAAGTAGGCTTTATTGTAATTTTCTAGCGTTTGCAAGCCACTTTGAGTCCTGATCTGAAAGAAATATGGGGTATAAATAAAGGAGTGGATGAATGAGATTGTGCAGGTTCCTCCCTTCTAGAGATCTTTGCATGAAAAAACATGATTATTAATTTCTCTATGCTATATGTCAGAGAGAAGGAAGGAAGAGAGCAAACATGTCTTGACTCACCACAGGGCTCCTTAGAAATGAGGTAATGCCACAGTTTTTTCTTAAGTAGTTTTGCAAAGCCAACAGATCTCCCTCCTGTTCTTCACTAGTGTGCCACAGATGTTGTATGATATCCACTTGTTGTGTCCCTTTTTCTTCATTGCTCAGTGTTTACTAGTGCAGCCACTCCCAACCTAGTGCTCTCCAGATATTGGACTGCAAGTCCCTTGGTGCATAGCCAGCATGACCTGCCTCAGAATGCTGGGAGTTTTAGTCTAACACATCTACAGAATGCTGGGTTCAGGAGATATGTGTGTTCGTATACATTTTCCCGTTTCATTTGCTAGCCTCTTCTCATGGTCTGTGGCTCTTGTTCAGAACCACAGACCATGAACCACTTTGCTACACTGTGCCATCTCTACACCCCCTCCCTCCCTGCATCAGAAAACTGGATGAGAACTAGAGCTTTGGTGTCTATTTTTAGTTTTTAAAAAGTAAACAAACAGTATACATATTAATTTCAGTTAACTCGTTCATTCTAAGAGGACCATTTGATTAAAAAGAATGGAAATCTTCTAAATAAATAATACCCAATGAATAAATCAAGAGAAAATACATCCTGCAGTTTTGGATTTGAGGTGTTTGGATTTTCTGAGCAGCAGTGAGGAAAGGAGAAGTGCAAATGCAGAGTTTGGAAAAAAGTACAATGACCATACTGCCTGGGGATTGTGTGAGCTGTAGTCCAAAATGTAATTTTTCCAAGCTCTGAGTGAATGTAGCTTCTGCTGGGAGTTGCCTGACACAGCTACAATTGAGATTCTAAAACTGACCTCTGTACTTGCAGGGATTGTTGAGGCTGGTCTTTTTCACAGCCCACAAAGTCTTAAATGTGCTTTAGACCTTCTGATCATGAATTTTTACAAGATTTTTGGGCTGCTGACACAGCATCTTTTCACCTGGGTTGCTTCTCCATGCTGGCCACACCCAACGGATTACAGAGGGCTAGCTTTTGATGCCGGGGAGAGCAAGAGTGGCTCTTTCCATTTCCCCTGACTTGTTTATCAGACTACACTGATTTACCTTGAACTCAAACTTTCAGAAAAGAGAATCAATTTAGACTACGTTTTTATTCATTATTAACATGATATGCTTCTTTATTATATTTTTACTTTATTGCACTTTATTTACCATTCTTACTCTGAATCTTTTAACAGCTGTGGCTTAAAGTATGTTGAGAAATAGTTATTTTATTGAAGGATACCTGGTAAACCAAGGATAAATGGGTTTTCAACTTGTGTATCCCCACACTTAGAGTGATGCTGTAATGGTTACACTACAATGGCTTTTAACATTGCTCCATGCTGTTATTTCACAGTGCACACTGTTCTTTAAAAAAAAATTAATTTGGAATCTGATACCGTTTCTGAAAGATGATAACAGTTATCTACATTGTCCAAAATACTGTAACTATATGTACATGGCAGTCATACATATTTTCTTTTTGCATCTCTTGTAGCCCAATGAATATATTAAAACTCTGTCAGATATGAAGGTGATCTTGAAGGAGCTGTGTACAGAGCTGCGGGAAGAAAGGAGAGGAATGAATGAATTGCAACAGCAGTTTGCCAAAGCCAAGGCCACCTGGGAGATGGAGAGAACTGAGCTTAAGTGTCTCATTACACAGGTTAGACATCCAAGGAACACATTTTATTTTCTTAGCTTGAAGCTTACCTTCAAAAAAAAGAAGTAGATCAGGTTCTGATGTTTGGTAATTGGTCTGGTCCGTGGGTTTACAAGGTCTATCTCCTCTTACATGGTTTGATGACTCATGATCTCGAACTTTGGTTTGGAAGGCAAGTATATACCATAGTCTGCCTGTTTGGATATAATGTCAGACTGTGGCTTGACTGTCCAAAAAAGGTAGGAAATGAAGAAAGGAAGGGACAAAAAAGGATGTGATCCCAAAGTGCCATGTTTTGATATTATGTGAACCAACTTACTGGATGAGAGCTACTGCTTCTGACTCTTTCAGTCATTTCCTATGATTTTTGGACTGTATGGAACAAAACAAGTGGTGCTTCTTGGTGAAATGGAATATTAAATCCAAGCAGTGCCAGGGAATACTTGCAGCTTGGTGAAATGGAGAAGAGGTAATGCCTCTGCTTATCAGTATTGTGCTTGGCTGGCAACCATTATCCTCAAAGGTTGGGAAACAAATAGCTTGTTTTGGAAATCTGTTCCAAGCTATTTTTGGATCCTTCTGTGGCATGACTGGTAAAAGAATAAGGCCTTTCTTTTCCTTTTGATGGCTAATGCAAATAATTTGTGATGTGTTATTGTTGTGCTATACATCTATCTGCCTCCACCACACACAATCTACCCTGTTAGAGAGAAGTGTAAAAATATACAACACAATGATGTATCATCATAGCCCTGTCCAGTCTCTTACGTGTGAGTTTGATGTTCAGCGGGGAGCCTAAGTACATGGAACAAACTAACCTCTTCGCTGAAAAGGGGAGCCATGGCAGAAAATGAGGATGGGGCTGGGACCAGCAGGTGTGGCCCAACTTTCTTTTTCTGTGTGATCATAATCACTTGAAAAATTATACCCAAACAGCACTCATATATTTTCCGCTTTAGAAGGCAGTATAAGAAAAAGGGAATACAACCAGAAGCGTGCACTCTCTTTTTGTTACACTGTAACTCATTTATCTGAGTGGACCCTAGAAGGTGCTGGGGCATGTTGGCCTTCAGTGCCACTGCAGTTGCCCACTCCCACTTACGTGATGTGGGTGGCACAAGATTATCCAGAGACAGTTGCGATATTCTGTCCTTTTTTGTGTTTGTTTATTTCTGTTCTCTTTCTTTCCATGTGTGTTATGTATCATACGTTCAGCAGAAAAAGCCTCTCACCCAGCCGACATAACACCAGGACTAACATGATTTGACACTCAGCCTTAGACTGTGGCTTTGTGAAAGTGCAGCAAAACCCCAGCTTCCCCTCAGTATGGCTTTGCAGGAGCCTGCCTTGGAAATGGCTGAGTGACAGTGCTTCTGCTCAACAAAGAGCTCCCCTCAAAGGAGGCTGCAAGCCAGCTCCTGGGCTTTCCCTCCCAGTATTCTAATTTTCTTTCTTGGTTGATGCTTATGAGGAGACCCTCAGATATGTATGGACAAAGAAATGGCTGTAAAACTTGCCCTTGGCTGTACACTTCTTGTAAAGACAGTCTTGCATGCAAATTGATTCATAAGGAGAGAGATTCTTTAATAGATCCCATGGCTTTTTTAGGCTGCTTCAGCACAAGAAAAGAATTTATGAATACTCACTTGCAACATACTGGTTCTGTGGGTGTCCCTTGTCCCCTTTACTCACTTTTGATGAGGCAACAGCCTAGTCTACACAGTCTGCTCTGGGAGCATCTGGGGATTCCAGAAGTCCAGGATGGTCTGGTTCAAGGCTAGTGCAAGGTTGAGCATTTGTTCTTATTCTGTGAAATGATCAGGGGAAAGAGCATGCAAGGGCTTGGCTTAAGAGTCCTGAGAAACAGTACCTCTCCTAAAGCTCAGACAAATTACCTTTTGGGATTATGGCTCTCTGAATCCGCAAGCCCATATGGCCGCTGGCTGTACTGGGTAGATTCTGGAAGCTGTAGTCCAATGAAGTAAGTTTTCTCAAAATTCTGCTCCCTCCGTGTTGTCAGGTGACCAGTTATCTGTTAGTAAGGATGAAGGAAGGAGGCAGGAGAATCTCTTGTTCTCTTTTCTACCTTCACTGCTCTAGTTGTTTCTCAGCTCTTGGATCCATAATGTTTTGTTTAGATAGTAAAAACAGATAGAGTTTTCATATTTTGATAGTATAATAGTAATCCATTCGTCTTGGTTTCCATGAACTTTTTTTCTGATGTATGTTGGAAGAGATTTTGAAAGTCTCTTACTTTTACGTCACAGAGGACATTTTTGATTTGTGTGTCTCTGCATGCATGTGAGTTCATGCCCAGCACTTGTGTTTCAGGCTGCTTTTGTAGCAGCATTTGTGGTTGGCCTGCAGGGTTTGAAGCAGAGGGAAGTGAGAAGTCTTTGTCTACATCCTGGTTGGTTTGTGGGTAAAATGAACAGTAACATTACTCATGTTAGGTTGTGAGTCATCACCTCTTTATTTTCCTCACTCAGAAATAACTCAGATCCAAATTAACATCTGGCTGTGCAAATAATACTTTCAGTTTTGCAACCATGTACATAAAACACCACCTGTTAAGACACTGTGCTCATAATAAACAAAATAACATAAAACCAAAGCAAACAAACAAAAAGCTGTGACTGGACTCTCCTTCTGTATTTATTTCATTTTATTTATTAAAATATTTCTGTGTTGCTCTCTGTCTAAAGAGCTTACCTTGGTGTATAGTCATTCAGATCTTGTTTGCACATTACAGCACATTTCTAATACAGCTTGAGAGAAATCTCATGAGTTCCTGCTTCAAGAAATAAAATAAAACCTTGTGCTCAAAACAAAATAAAATACTGTGGCTGGGCTCCCCTTCTGTTTTTATTTTATTTATTAAAATATTTATAATGCTGCTCTTTGTCTAAAGATCTCACCTTGGTGTACCATAAAACCAACTTGATTAACTGAAAACAGTGCAAACAATAAGAACAATTCTGAGTGGCTAAAATATATTAAGCAATTCGACATGTAAAAAAGAATAAAACCAGATGAAATAGTTTTAAATGATTTATAACCATGTACATGTGAGGATTTGTGTAAAACCAGTTAGGCTGTAGAAGGTGTAGTGAACAACTGCATTTTCACTGGATGCTGAAATGAGAGTAACGCTGGTGCCATTTGGGCCTCCAAGGCCAAGGGTATTCCATAACTGGGGTGCTACAGTGGAGAAAAGTTTATAATTTGCCCTTCCCTATCCTGTCACTTTCTAGATCTGTTGGACTCCCAACACCATGGCCATGCTGGCTGTGGGTGATGAGAGTTGTAGTCTAAAACACTGGGGCAGAGGGCTGTTGTGGCTGTCAGAGGGGAAGAAACGCAAGTCATGTGAGGTGTTTTGCGGCAGCATGGCAGGTTCCTAAGGGTTCTGGACAAGGGAGTTTCAGTATACTTCTCTTTAATTTCCTTCAGAGAACTCTTCAGTCTCACTCTGTGTATTGAGAAAAACATAGGATGAGAAGAGCCAGACTTTTAAGAATGTTGCTGAAGTGAAATAACCAGATGAGGCCAGAGACCAAGAATTCAAAAGGCAAGGATAACTTACATTTTCAGGAAGCAGAGTGCGTGAATCAGAAATAAAGATAAATGAATAGGTTTTTAGGTTGACATAACAAGTTATGGAAAGGACGAGCCCCAACAGAGTGACATGGCCTCTCCCTTCCTGCAGCAGTTCTGCATACTGATGCTATTTGATTATCTTAGCATGTGATTTTCCTTAAAATAACTTTCCTAGATCTGGTGTGGCCTCCGGATATGTTGGACTATAACTCCATTGCCCGTTCTCTTCTGTGGGGATTGTGGGAGCTGTAGCCCTTGTGGAAGGCTGCTTTAAAAGATTATGTCCCACTTGGAATATTTTTTTAAAAATCATCTACAACAAGTAAAGCAAAATAAAACAAACACAGAAGCAAAATAAGAGTAAGAGCATAATTTAAAATAACAGAAAGAGCATCAATAAAACATAAAACATGAATGCAGCAGCAGGCTATAAAACAGCTGATCTAAAACTTGGGAGAATAATAATCTTTTACTGTAATGTCTAAAGGATAAAAAGGTAGGTCAGCACTTTTGTGTACCTGGGCAGAGCGTTCCATAACGGAAGGACTGGAGCCTCCCTGTCTCTCTTGTCACTGTCCATTTCATCTCCTAAGGCAAGGAGTACTCAGTTAAGAGACTCCAACAAAGAACTTCTAAGATCTGCTGTATAATTATTCTTGTGATAGGGTTTCTCAAATAGAATTCAAAGTGATCCCCTTCTTATGCTTCTTTTTTGGCTTCTTGTCTTGAGTTTCCCAGACTGACAAGTCCCACTTTTAGTTGCCTTTCACACTCTATTCAGAGCTTTCATCAAGATGATTGATCCTGCAAGATTCCCTAGTGATGGCTCAACCTTGTATTGATGATCTGTCTTGTTAGGTGGGGAAAGGCTATTCCATTGTCATAGTGATGTCAAATGGTGTCCGTTCTCTATGGTCTCGCCCAAAGAGAAACTCATACACTTGACCCCATGTTACTTTTCAGTATTGATTCCTGCTGCCTGTAAATACTGCTGTTACTGCCAGCCAAGTGTTCAGCACCACACGAAGAATCTGGGTGCAGCTCTTGAGCAGTTACTATTTTAGCCTGTATTACTGACATAATCAGACTCTTAATAGCAGCAATCGAAGCTGGCCTTATTCCTGCATTTTATTGATTCACCACCACCATCTTCTACTTTGGCTCAGATGAAGGGAAGATAAGCAGTATTAAGTGTGTTACACCCGGGGTCTCTAGGGAAATACATTGGTTGGGAGCCAAATAATAGGCATTTTGTCCTTGTTCAGGGTTATGGGATTAAATACTGATCTCTCAGTTTAAAGTGCCATAGAGAAATTTAACTGGCCCCTTCATGATTTGCACCTCTGGAAGATGTTAAGCCTGCTCTGAACATAGCCAAATAGTGTGAACATGATGTGTACCTTCTAGCAGAGAATAGCAGTTAGATTTGTTTTACTTTCTGAAATAAATGTGAGGTTCATTTGAAGAGTGGATCAATTCATTAGTCCTGATGGGCATGCAAAGATACTAGATTCATTGATTTCAGAATGTTTTTGGATTGTCTTTTGAGGCAAAGCCCCTCCCTAAGATGATCTGCAAGATAAAATTAAGATACAACTCACTAAAACCACAATATAAAAGCATTTAAAATAACAACAGCAATCAAAATTATAAAATCATGATGGGCATCTGTTCATTTAAAAGACCAGAACATTTAGGTCTTTGAGGACAATTTAAAATCAGCCAGGGAAGGAGGATATTTGTAGGAAAACAAAGGAATTCTCATAAAAAGGCTTCTCAGTGGCCTTCTGCTGAGTAAGACTGGTGATCTTTGTAGCCCAGTATTCTCAACTGTGACCAGTAGTGGCTTTAGGCAGCATTATTTCCTAGTATTGCCTAGTACTGCCTGGCAGTTCCCCAGCCAAATACTAACCAGGCCTGACTCATCTTACTGTCTGAAATTAGATAAGGTCAGATATGTTTATGATGGTGTGGTGCTTATTTTGCCATGGTAAGCCATTCCACAAAGACAGCAGTCTCTCCCTCCCTCCCTCTGTGTCAGTGGTGTGTTTCTTGTGCCTGCCAGTCCAGTAGACTCTTATATAGGTACAGGTGGTCTTTTCAGATAACGTCATCCCAAGGTTTAGGGCTTTAAAGGTGATCACAACATTGGCCATTTCCAAAAGTAGAAACACACTGAAACCAAGTTCAGCAGATGAATCAGAGATGGTTAGAAGTTAGGTTTTCAGATGTTTTGAACTTCAACTCCCATCATCCCCTGCCAGTGGTGGCCAGTGGTCAGTAGTTGTGGGAGTTAAAAGTTAAAAACATCTCACTTTCTACCTTCTGTCCATATCTCAGAAAAGAATTAGTGTATTATGTGCTGTTTAGCCTGCAAGCAACCAAGTGGTTACATTCTTTAACAGCTCAGTTTTGCCAACTATCTTTAAAGGCTGTCTCATAGAATGTATTACTGTAGAATATAATACATGTCCCTAATCAGTTGTGTAGGGATGTGGGGGGGGGGGCAAGTCACCCCAGGCAGCCCCTGCACGCCCTGGCCACGCCCCCTCCTGCCCCCCCTCCACTCACTCCAAGCTCCACCACTGTCCCTAATGCCAGTTATCACTTCTTTCATATTTATTTCTGACTCTCACTTGTCCTGTTTCCCCATTGCACTTACAATATCAGTCCTGTAGCAGTCACCAGATACTTAACAAGTTGAGGCATAGCGTGCTGCATTTTGTATGTTATGAAGCAGTTCTGATGTATGCACTAGAACTTGAAGGAGAAGCAGCTTCCATGAGTAGGGATTTCCTTCTCCCCAACATGTTCTTGAAGGTGCCAATGAGTCTTTTATTAGCAAACTTCTTCCGTGTTACATTACTTCCATAAGTTGCTTGTTTGCATAAGCAGATGTAAGAATTTATATATAATTTACATATGTGTTGTACTAGCCAAATAAAAATGACAAGTGAGGACGAGTGGATCCAAGTGATCTTAAGGTGCTGGGGGAAGGCAGGAAGCAACTTTGCGACTTCCTCTAATGTAATCTATCTGACCCACTTCCCATGCAAGCAGAGTGGCATGTGGTCAATATACTAGGCTTGGCTTCTGGAAATTTCTACTTTTTAAGGCCAGCATGGATGCACTATGCATTGGGTAGTTTGATATGTTGGAGAAAAGGAGAAGGGTTATTTTTGCTAAAGTGTTCAGACTGCATTGCCCAGCTATGTCAACTAGCATTTATAGCTATTCATACAGATAGGCAGTGTTGTAAATTGACAGCAGGCTTCTGTTAACAGAAACAACTTAAACTATTGGTGCATGTCATGAGAAACTAATTGCTGACCTTATTGCTGTAATTATCCAGGGCATGTCCAAATGTCACTAAGGTAAAGCATTAAGACTGCTAAGTTAGTGTTTTGCGATCTTCTTGCAGTCGAGCTGTTTGCACCACTTCATTCTAAACTAGCATTTGGCAGTATGCGTTGTGGGCCAGGAATTGGGCTGTGCAATGTACATGGTGGATTCTCCAGGCTTGTGTGTGTGTGTGTGTGTGTGTGTCTTCAAGTTGCACTGTCAATTTCGTAGGGTTTCATAGGGTTTTCTTAGGCAAGGAGTACTTGTAGTTTTGCCAGTTCCTTCCTCTGAAAATGTAGCCTACAGCACCAGGTATTTGTTGGCACTCTCCCATCCAAGTACTAAGCAGAGCTTAGCTTCCAAGATGAGACAGAATGTTGTGCTTTGGGGTTATTTAGGACCCCTCTCCAGGCTTAGTACTGGCCAAACAGTGCTCCAGAAATGCTTAGGGTGCTACCTGTATGAGTTCTTGGTCAACATAATATAATCCTCCCTCCACATTCACAGGTTTGACCTTTGCAAATTTGATTATTTGTGATGTATGCATGTACCTCTCCCTCATTCTCCTCCTCCTGTTCCCTTGCCTTTTGCCTAGGCATGCTTGCCTTCCTTCTCCACCCCTGGGCAAAAGGCAAGGGAATGAGAGGAGGAATACTGCACACAGAGAAGGAAGGCACACATGCCTTCCTCCTTATTCCCTTGCCTTTTGCCCAGGCATGTAGAAAGCATTCAAAAACAGAGGGAACAGGATGGGGGGGCACTCACACCTCCCCCCATTCCTTGCCTGTTGCCCAGACACAGAGAAGGAAGGCATGTGCACTCAGGCAAAAGGCAAGGGGATGAGAGGGTGGTGCCCTGAAGGGGAGTGAGGGAGGAGCATGGGGGGGAGTTGTTTGTAGTTTTCCTACTTCTGTGAGGTTCTGCACCCCAAACGCTTGCCAAAGTGGAGGGGCCACTGTAATCATTTTGTCAAGTGATCACTTCAAGGGGTACTGTTCAATCAGTTTTGTGTATTTTGGAAGGTGTGCTTTTTCCTGATCTGGGTGCTTCACCCTCAGTGTGCCACTAACTGAACAGGGAAGGAAAAGAAACAGGATTTCCAAGTACCTTGCTGTCATGATAACCTTTCAGCTGAATTATAGCATGAGTTGGGAGCTCAGGCCTTGTAAAACTCCTGCTACTTCTGTTGGATTCCAGCCTCATTTCAAGGGCTACATTAAGGTTACAATAATGAACTCTCAGCTAATAGCCCACTTGCTGGTACTTTGCTCTGGAGATGTGATTATTAGATCTTCCATGGATCCCCCTAGATGCCCATTATCTATTTACTCACCCAGATTGGCACCTGCACTGAACTGCTGTCATGCATAAATGCAGCAAACATGTCGAATTATTATATGATTAGAATAATCATTTCCTCTTCAGCTGTCTGAACTGACAGGTGCCAAGGGGCCTTGGAAATGGGACTTCTGGAATTAGCTCACTATTCTCTGGAGCTCTTGCAAGAGAGTGGTGCTGCAGCTTCTTTCTTACTTGATGCTTGTGTTTAACCTGGTTTCTGCTTTAACGTCCAACCTCTCTTTCAATGTGTTTGTACAAGTACACCAGGAAGAAAGAAACCTTGGGTAGTTCTTCGTTAATGAATTGCCTATCTTTACTGTGTGTTCCCAGGATATGGGTGGGCAGTACTGAAGAGTGTTAACCCCAGGGAGCCTCCTTGATCTTAATACTAATCTTTCCAGACAGCAAATTATGCAACAGACTTCCTTGACATTAACATGTAGTAGTTTAGCCTCTTACTAGACTCTCCTAAGCAGTTTTGGCAGAAGCTGCTGTCTCAGTTTCAATCCATCCAGTGCAAAGAAGACTGTTCGAGCTTCTCTGCCCTCCAGATGACTATACTTCTTGTGTGTTCTCATATTTGTAAATTGATTACAAGAATGTGCTTTAAGGAGCTCATGATTTTGAGGCTCTGGCTGCCCAAAAGGGAATTGATTTGTACTCTTGACCACATTGTTCCCAAGGTTTTAGGTCAGAGCTTAGAAAAGTTGCTTTTTGGACTGTAAGTCCCAGAATTGCTCAGCCACTATGTTTGTACATCTAATTTGGAAGTCCTTTATTACTTCTCATGAATCAGTCTGTTAATAGGTGATAATAGTTCACCCCTTGGATCTCTTCAGATTTGCAATTGAATGTTGTTGAACTAACTGTGCCCCATTGATACCAATATATTTTGCCAGCATGTTTCTTGGGAGAACTGTAGGACTGCTGTGAGTTACTCAGTTGTTCTGACTGCTGCCCTCACAATAACCTGCATACTTTCACACTTTCTTCTTTCTGCTTTTAACCCATGAGATGTGGTGGAATCTCCTTCTTTGGAAGTTTTTAAACAAGAGGCTGGATGGCCATCTGTCGACAGTGCTTTAATCGTGTATTCCTGCATGGCAGGGAGTTGGATTGGATGGCGCTTCTGATCTCTTCCAGCTCAATAATTCTATGTTTAACATCATAGAAGAAGCATATTTTTACTGCCGTACTAGCGTTGCCCAGAATTTTATTTTCTCATAGGTAATACTTGTTACCTCTGCCTTTAGTTCCCCAAACTGTATTTTCCAATACCTGTAACTTTTCCCGATATTCCCCAATCCAATCTGTATTCAGAGTTATTAACATACACAGGTTGGGATCCTGAGGGAAATACATTGGCTTGTTCCTTGCTGCTAGGCCTCATCTCCATAGCAGCCGGCCTGAGGGCTAAGAGCTCTCTCGCTTTCTAAAGGCCCCTCCCCAAACTTCCAATCCCAGGTTTCCATAGAATCTTCACAGGCAGCTAATCATATGAGGTCTTCGCCTGCCTGACATAGACAAACAAACAAACTTTGACTTGTATACAGAGCACGGCATGCTTTAGAAACAAGACTCCTCCTTGTACCATGTTATCAGTGGGAAGGGAGAGAGGTGAAAGGGTATGATAACTATTTTCCTGGACACAGTTAGACAGATAATCAGACACTCTGATTTATTGTTTTTAGTGGCATCTAGCATCAGTTATGTTTTTGGACCACATCTGCCAGAAACCCATAGTCATTGTTTTTCATGTTCTGACTAGCACTGTGTCTGATGAATTTTCCATAGCTGTATTCTAGCTAGTCCAGTCAGAATACCCCCTACTCTTATGGTGTCTTCCAAAGGCGTGAAGCAGATAACAAGTTGTATTGCTATAAGGTTTGTGTTTGATATCTTTATGCACAGAGGAGCAGTAAGTGTGTGTATGTGCCTTCCTGTCACCGATCAATTTATGGCAACCTTATGAACTTCATAGGGTTTTTTTTAGCCAAGAAATACTTAGAGGTAGTTTTGCCAGTTCCTTTTTCTGAAATATAGCCTATAGTACTTGGTGTTTGTTGTCAGTCTCAATTACTCTTTGAACTATTTCGCCCACTCCAGGGATGAGCAAAGTGTGGCCCACTTGCCAGACCCCAAAGTGTGCCCCTCTCAAGCCTCTGGAGCTCACCCTGCAAAGTAGAGATGCTTCCGATGCTTTAAACAGCTAATAAGGCTCGCCACACCTTGGTATTGATAAGCCTTGGCTTGCTGAGACAAACGAATAATGTGCAAATGCTCCCATCCTCTCCTTTGATCCAGTCCCAGCTTAAAATGTCATCCCTTGCTTACAAATCCTACTCTCTCTTTACATCCTCCTCACTTTCATCCTGTCTTAAAATTAATTACTCTATAAATGCCTGTATGTATTATTTTTTTAAAAAAAATAGTTAAAAGACATGGTCCCCAAGTTACTTCCGGATGCTTGCATGTGGCCCTTGCTTCATTTTCCTACCCGTGTTCTATCAATTAATTTATCATATCATATTCAGGCAGAGAATTTCTTAACTTCCATTCCTGTTAGGTCAGTTCATACGTTATGAGAGCTTGATTCTCAGCAGAAACTTGACTTCTATCTTTTACTCCTTCATCTCTGAGAAAACTGGGGGCCTTTCTGTACTTACTGAGGCCAAAGAGCTCTCTGGCTGAGAATTCTAAATGACCCTCCCTAAACTGCAAATCCTAGAATTCCACAGGATGTTGAAAGTGGAATAATAGCACTATAATAGCGTAGTACAGAAAGGCCCAGAGTCTTTTCTTTAAATGATAAAGATGCTGAAGCTGGCTCTTAACTCCAGTAAGAGAGGAAAAGCAACTAAAAAGATGTCCTGTGGAACCTTCACATTGGATTTGTTTTTGGCATTAATTCCTGCTGGAAAGGGCCAATTGTTTGAAGCGGCAATGCTTAAAGGTACAAGCACTTTTGGTTGAATTAAAGTAGTCTCATTTGAGGTGATGGCAGAGCCCGATTGATTTGACTTGAATTGCTTTTTAACTAAGCATCTCCAAGATGGGTCAGCAAATATTAAAGATAGTATAAAATCATACATGATATGAAGTGAAATCAAAGAATATTTGCGTTTATATATTATTTGTGTCATACAGAGGTTTAAAAAACCTCTAAAAACAATTAGCAGCAGCAACACGAATTAGAGCAAATGAAATAAGAAAAAATAATCAGGACAAGCCAAAAGCCCTTGTAGAAGCCAGGGTGTGGTGTCCAGAAGCTACAATGAGAAATTCCCTGTGAAGTAAGTTTCACAGATTGTAGACACCACTGAAAAGGCCTTCACCTTCACTCCAGAGAGTGTAAGTATACAAAGGGTGAGCTTAATACATTGGTAACTTCATATAGGAGCATGTCATTCTGCCTCTTTTGCCTACTGCTACTTCAGCTTGGAGCTTTCCACCCAGACCCCAATGTTCCCTTACAGCAGGAGTGTGGTAATGTTGGAACTCAGATATTTTGGACTCCATCATCCAACAACTCCAGCAAGCATGGCCAAGAGTAACTTGTGGTTCAAAATGTGGTAGAACTAATGGTTGCCCATTCCTGCTTTAGGGAATAAAATGAAGAAAGGTTAGAAAATTTACCTTTTGGACTACAATTCCCAGAATTCCCCGGTAAGTGTGGATAGTGACCATACTGGCTATGGAAGTCTGGAAATTGTAGTCCAAAAAGATAACATTTCCAAACTATGGAAATGAGGAGTAGGATGGAGACTTCACGGTTTCCTGCCTTCAGCTTCAAACTGAAGAGGCTCTGCCCTGTCAAGAAGGAAGCTGGCACCTTTATTTTAATTGTATTTCTTCATACCATTCCTCTCTTTGTCATTATAGCTGGAATCTAAGACTGGGAAAGGCCTGACTGAGCGAGCACTCTCTGACTGGAAAGCAGCTCTGAAGAGGGAGCGAGAAGAGCATCAGCACCTCCTGGCTGAGTCATACAGCGCTGTCATGGACCTGACCAAGCAGCTGCAGATCAGTGAGAAGAACTGGGACCAGGAGAAGCTGGAGCTCCTGAGCCGTTTCAAGGATGAACAGCAGCAAGCAGAGCAGCAAGTGCGGGAGCTGCAGAACAAAATCAACCAGGTAGAAATTGAGTGTGCATCTCTTGTCTTAAATAAAGTCAGCCTACTAGTTCAACCTTCTGTACTGATGTGTCCCAACACAAGTGTCAATATAGACAGCTGGATAGACAGACCAGCCGACCCATCCTCACACCTGTGTGATGTGATTGACAAGAGTATTTGATTTGAGATTGAAGAGTTTGAATGTCTACTGTTCATGGGTTGAATTCTACCTTTTAGTATCTCTCAGAACTACCTGCTTTGGAGGTTGTTCTGAGAAGGAACAAAACTGTGCTCCTTAGAGAAAAAGCAGGATAAAACCAACAGCAACAAATAAACAAGCACATGCACAAAGTGTAGCATAACTAACCTATAAACCCTAGGTTGGCAATGTGCAGCACTCCAGATGTTAAACTTCAGCTCCTGTGAGCCTTAGACAACATTGCAATTTGTGAAGAATTACAGTTCAACATCTGGGGAGGCCCACTCCTGCCATACACCTTACTGTTCCCAGTCAGATAAGTACGCTGATACCAGAACTCAGAAAAAGTACTTTTGGGGACTGTAGCACACAGAATCCAATAACCAGTACGGCAACTGGTCATGCTGGTTGGGAGATTCAGGGAGCTATACTCCAAAAAATTATTTCATTACAATATTTCACTGAATGAGAAAATTCAAGCGAACCTTGATGGTGTATAGACATAGATGTTCCATGAAGAGAAGAAGAACCAGAGCGTAAAAGACGAACCACTTTACTTTGCAGAGAAAATTCCAACCAAGGGACATGAGACATTGAAGGGCAACAATTACCATCATCAGTCATGTCACTGGCAGTCCATGAACATACGTTCCTGAACATTTAATAATAATTAGTTTTCCCAAGTATTGTTGCATTGGAGTTCAGACCCCTGCCACCCCAGAATCATTTTCCTGTTAATAACTGTTCATCTTCTCTTCAAAGGGATTTCCAACCCCACATTTCACAATGGCAGAAGGTACAGTTTACTCCAATAGGATATATTTGAGGCATGTTAAATGAGATGCTCCATCACAGCAGTCTCATCCTCTGTATGTTTTCCATGTTTGTCAGTGGCTGGGTAGATTCATCTGCCTCCAAGTGGCACATTAAATTTACTCCTTTGCCAACAGTTAATGTTCTATTGATGCACCTGCAGCCCTAACCCTCAGTCACAATAGATCCTAATCTAGACATCTGCCCCAAGCTCATTTTTGTACTACAGATTGATTTTTAGAATAATGTAGCTGCCACATATAGATCCTGCAAGGGACAACCAATAATCACATGGTGTTGCTATCTCAGTGGGAGGTCCCTGTAGACAACTGAACCTTGCAATGTACTCATTAGCAATTGAAATAAATAAGTTTTCTTTCTATATCAATGACACTCTGAGGACAAAAAGGACCTTTTGTTGAGGCCTATTATACTTGGATTACATTTTTTAAAATATGCTCTCTTCTAGTTGCAGAAGGGAACTGACCGATGGGCTCTGAAAAACTCTGAAATGGAGAAGCATGGCAGTAGCTGGAAAGAGGTATGTTGGACAGAAATGGACCTTAAGCTTAGCTGGAGGCAAGGGTGATCAGTGTTGGGACTGAAATAAGGGCGAGTGGATGGAAACTCTAGAATTATGTATGCTGAGAACAAACAGCAGGGAATGGCTACCTGGCATATTTATGACCTTTGACTTGCTGTTGTTGGACCCAAAACTTAGGAGGAACATGTTCCTGATCTAGAAAGACATATCCCTGAAATTCTTTGTTGTTAATCTAATGCAAGAAGGTAGCTTTCTGCAGAAGTAGATAGTATCCTGGATGTGTAAGTTACACCTCTGCTTCTGGATTTATGGGTACCTGTGTGGTACCTGTTGAACTTATTTGAAATTAAAGGCACAGAGGTTTTGTCAAGAAAATTCTGAGCACATAGGCATTATGATTTCTTTTTATTGAAAAAAAGGAGCTAGATCCTTTGCAAAAGAGTAAAAAAGCCAGTGGGTCCTTTTCTGATTATTGCAAATAGCTGATATGTTTGTGTGTTTTGTAATTTGAAATGAGAGCAAAGCAGAAAAGCAAAGTGTTAAAGTACCTGTCTCTTCCATGCCCCATTGGAATCCTGGTCCATATAAAGGCTTCCATGCCTGCTGTTTTCCCTGCAGCTGCTTGTTGTGCTGTGGGATCATACTAGGCTTGAATCTGGAAAAGTGTAATTCAATACCTGAAAGATAAGACTGTCCAAATAGATGGACCCAGTATTTTGGAAAGGCCTCCAATAGCGCTGGGGAACCTGTGGCATCCAGTTATTGTTGCACCATCGACTGCTTGCTGGGGTTGATGGGAGTTGAAATTTGGTAACATTTGGAAGGCCACTGGTACCCTCACTTTTGGGAAGTGTTACTAGCTCCTGGACTGAGCTGAAGTAGCTTAGATTTTGGTCCTTCATGACTTCTGTGAGAGTCAGAAACAGGAATGGAATTCTGTGCTTAAAATTACAATTCTTTTTTGCCACTTAAGTATAAACAAAGTCAAAGCTTAGATTCATATGTGGAGCTGACATTACTGCTCCTTTATCTGAGATTGTCTAGGCCTGTCATTTTGGTGTGGGGCACAGCTGATGATAAAGGCTTCTCTAATGTTCTTTCAGACTCTCAGTGAGAAAATCACTGACAAAGAAACTGTTTCTGAAGTGGACATGAAAGCAAGTAACTTAAAAAGGTGAGATGTGTGCAGAACTGCTTGCAAAGTACTACTGACCAATTCATACCTTTTGTTCCTTCTTTCAGCTTATCTCCAAAGAGATTAAAATTGTCAGTAGGCTTCTCTACCTGTACTTCATAAATAGAGATAGAAGCACATGCAGGTCCTGGGGTAAAGCAATAGTGGCTTCTTCTGTGAGCACATCAGGTTTAAATGGCTCTAGGTTTGCACAACTCAGCTTTGTAACTGGCTGAAAAATTCAGCATTACTTACTTATTTGTCTCACAGAATAGATTTTCAAGCAATTTAAAGAATAAATTAGCAATAATACGTAAGCACAATAAAAACATTGCAGTACAATATAGTGATACAGCATAAAATATGAATACAGAAACAAACAGTAATTAAATATCAGTGCAGGGTTCAGCTGAGTAAACCTTGAATAACGAAAACACCAAAATATGTAAAATGTCTGAGAAAATAGAAAACAATTTGACTGGTTCTGAAAAGACATCAGTGTGAATGCCAGGCACTCCTCTTTTGTGGGAGCATGCTGGAATCGGGACCACTACTGAAGATACCTTTTCTCTTGTTGCCATCTTCAAGAATCGTAGAATGAGAAAAGCTTCCATTGGTGACCACAGATAGATATGAGAGGATAGTAAGTCATCCCCGTGTATGTCAGATTATATGCCTTACTACCCGAATCTCAGCATCCAGTGAGTACAAATGTTCACCGTCATATTAACAATGATCATATAATAGTATTCTTAGTCAGATGGACTAAACTTTTCCATAGCAAATTGAAGAGAAGGCTGCCTATATTCCTTAGACAGATGCTGCTACAGAGATTATAGTATGTACCCCTTTCCATGCCTAAATGTGGAAAACAATTTTTTTAAACACTATTGCCTTTCAAGCATCAGCTGACTATTTAATTTTGCTGGTAGTCTTCATTGTGTCTCATGGAATTGATTCAGGGCAACTCTAAAAATGACAGTGGATTAATCCAGCCTGTCCCAGTGCAAAAGAGTACCTAGTAAATTCCCAGAGGTACACATACCTCCCCCCGCATTTCCCTTGCCTTTTGCTCAGGTGCAGAGACGGAAGGCACACATGCCAGGGCAAAAGTGAGGGGAATAGGAGAGGAAAGGCATGCATGCGCCTTCCTTCTTCATGTGTGATGCTCCCTTCTCCCACTCCCTTGCCTTTTGCCCAGGTGTGGAGAAGGAAGGCACAGCACACCTGGGCAAAAGGCAAGGGAATGGGAGGAGGAGAAGGGGGGAGGCACACACGAGCCTTGTGAATAATCAAATTTGTAAAGGTCAAACCTGCTGATATGGAGGGATGACTGTATGCAGATTTATTAACATTATTTACTCTCAATTACTGTAGTTACTCTGAGTTTTTTTTTTTTATAGATGCATAGCTTTGCCCCTGCATTCAACAATTGTGCATCAGAGATTCATGTTCCTAATGTTACCCATACTTGGATGGATAATGGTGGGGAGGATGACAAAAGACATAAATCTTTATACCAGCATACCTCAGTTAACAAAGCCTCTGACAAAGGAACTCTTTTTTACGAAGTCTTTTTTCACCTGCCCAGCTCCCCTTTCCTGCCTTGTCTAGCTAGAGGATTTTAGCAGCAGCATTGGAAAAATGGTGAAAAAGAGCTGGAGAAGCCAAAATGTTCCATGCCTACATATAGAAGTATATTTCTAGTACACAATGCAATAAGAAAGATAGGGATTCTGGTCTAATAGAACCAACTGTAGCTCTTTGTACCTGCGTACATGTATAGGCATGTTAAAGAAACATAGATCTATAAATTTGGCCTTCAAAACTGAAATCTTAAGAAAAGTAGAAGATGGTGTGAGAGAAAAATAATTCCTGGAAACTTTTAACTGGTCTCTAGAAGCTTCAAAATATTTCATTTACTTATTCAAGGTTTACCAGACCTGGTCTTCACATACACATATTGTTTGCTTTGAATAAGAGGTTTACTGAAACATGTTGATCTGAACCCCTCTGTATTTTTCTCTGATACTTCTACCTCTGGTACTAAATTTTCTGTTAAAAAAGTAAAGTGCAGGAACACATCTATTTCATTAGCTGAAGGAATACCCAGACGCGAGGTTTGCTTACTAAACTTCAAGGACAACTGAAGCAGTCCTACACATTCCATACATCCATTTATCCTCTGTCCATGCAGATATTTATCAAGGCAGGTTTCCACCATTTTTTCCCACTTTTCTAGGCATATTAGCAGTTGAATTTGAAAATAACAGGAGAGTTGACATGTATGAACAAGCAAAAAAATAGATATAGCCCAGTAGAGGGAAAAATTTACTTAAGAAGGCTAGAGTCAGGAAGTAGAAATAAGCCACCTCCGCTAGCATGTGTTCTTTTCACTCCCTTCTCTTTCCATCCAGGACAAAGTCAGTTTCCTCAATGTCTGAATTCGAAAGCTTGCTTGAGTGTTCTCCATACCTTCCTGGCAAAACCAGTCCTGACAATGCTCGCAACAAAAAGGGTCCTACAGCAACACAGGCATTGCCTGACACTTTAAAGGACTCTACAGGGCTCACTCCCCAAAACTGTGCCTACGTAAACAGTGAGCGACCTTCCTCTGAGACCGCAGAGAAGATGAATGTCTCAGCATGTGAGTGCACTCAGACAAACAGCTTCTCTTTGCAGGACCAGACCCAGAAGCATATGCAGAGGAGCTATACAGCCCCAGACAAGACTGGGATCCGCATATACTATAGTCCTCCAGTGGTACGCAGACTGGAACCACCCCTGGTCCACAATAGAGAGGGGAAGATAATGGTTGAGCCTGGTTTCCTGTTTACAATGGCCAAGCCCAAGGAAGAGTCAGATAGCTCAGAGAGCATATACAGCCAATGGCTTTGCAACTTCTCCAGGCAGCACCGGGAGCTGCTGGACAGTGCTACTGTGAGTGAGAAAGTGGTGCCCCCTGTCCCCAGATTTCCACCCTCCTTGCATGACCTTGAAATCTCTGGCAACATGAGTGATGACATGAAGGAGATCACCAACTGTGTCCGACAAGCTATCCGCTCCAGTTCTGTGGAGAGGAAGATTAAGAGCACTTCTAGCCAGACGGTGGGGTTAACCAGTGTTGGTACCCAGACTATCCAGACTGTTAGCATTGGTTTGCAGACAGACATGCCCAGAGGCAGCATACACAGCAGCAAGAGCTGGTCCCCACGCAGCTCTTCCCTTATGTCTGTGCGCAGCAAGCAGATCTCAACATCTTTAGACAAAGTCCACTCTCGGATTGAACGGCCTTGTTGCTCCCCCAAGTATGGTTCCCCCAAACTCCAAAGAAGATCGTCTTCTAAGTTGGACAACTCCAAGGACCGAAGTCTTTGGAATCTCCATCAGAGTAAGCAAAATGGATCTGCCTGGGCTCGGTCCACCACAACCAGAGACAGTCCAGTTCTGAGCAACATCAATGATGGGCTGTCCAGCTTATTCAATGTGGTGGAACATTCTGGAAGCACTGAGTCCATTTGGAAACCAGGATGTCAGGAGAGCAAAGCGAAGCCAGAAGCACCTAAGTATGGCATAGTCCAAGAGTTTTTCCGAAACGTGTGTGGCAGAACTCAAAGCCCCACTTTGGCTCCTGAGAAGAAAGACCTAGTTGGCATAGACAATGCCAGCAAGAAACCAGATCATTCCTCCACAGCTGTGCTCCAGCAGTTTGAAAACACCTCCAAGGCCCTTGACAAAAAACCTTTGAAGCAGAGCTGCAGTGAGGAACCAAAGCTGTCCATCCCAAGCCAAGGTGGCAAGGACAGAGCCTTAAAAGAGTCAGACGTCATCTCTGCTACTGTTGCCAATGAGGTAATATTGGTTTGCTTTAAGGCCTTAGAAGTAGAAGATGCTTAGATTATAACCTTCTCTGACCACCTGTTAGGTCTTTCTATGAGCCAAAACACATCACAGCATCTGTTTATTTAATTTGGAACATTTGTGTTTGATACCTCTTATATCATAAGGCCTCTGGGCAGCTTGCTGTCTATTCAATTTAAAATTAGTGCAGTAACAATTTAAAACAATAAAATATTTGAAACATTCTAAAAACATATTAAACGATTGAACAATTTGAAAAGTTAAAGTGACTTCTGACTGTTGGAGGGACCAGAGGCCAAAATGTTAAGAGCTTCCATAGCGGCTGGTGTCTAGGTTTTAGAAGAACATCCAAATAGGTTTGGTGGTCAAATCTGGCAGGAGGGCCTATGAGAAGAGTCTTGTTCTCACTGTACAGGGCTAAGAGAGTTATTGAAAATAGAAACCATATTCTTTACAGTCTCCTTTTTCCAGATCAGGGTTTACTTATACAAGAAACAAAGTTGACTCGAACAATCACTCATCCTGCTTTTTGCAGCTTCTGCTTTAGCATGAATTGTAAACTAAAAGGGTATGTGAGAGCATTAAGTAATGCAGAAGAACATAAAATGCAGAAGATACCAGACTGAAACTAAGCCAGGAGAAATTGCCTGAATTGCTTTTATAGTGGTTAACTTTTATTGTTTGTGTGGTGCATTCTGTTGATCAGGATGCTCCGATTACAGTGTCTCTTCGTCAGATAGGGCTCTCGCTATATCTTTATTTTAGCTTTGGGGCTAGGGTTAGAGGGAGAGATAGTGGTACGCCTTAAGGCAACTCAAGGAGTTTGTTCCTGAGGAGAAATTTCAGGGCTTGTGCAATTAGCCGTGACATTATAGCAGTTTTCAGTTAGTGATATTCTCTAACATGGACAGCTAATGTGTATGTGTAGAAAATCTCCAGAACAATGGAGACCAGGAAAGCTGGAGGATGCAGCTGGACCACCAGAGAAGTAAAGCACAGTAGTGAACAGATACCCTGTGCTGCCCAGGACTGTGATTATACTGTTGTTGGCTATTTACTCCCTCTTGGGCAGTGTTGTTTGTTCTGTTGCTTGCATCCTCCATGCCCACTTAGTCAGACCACAACAATTCTCGATTGACTATTCTTTTTCACCGTGCCACCTTTTTTGCTTTTGTAGGATGTTGCCTGTGACTGCAGCTCCCAGTCTCTGACCTCCTGCTTTGCTCGGCCATCACGATCCACCGTCCGCCACTCCCCTTCCAAATGCAAGTTGCACCCCTCCGATGGCAGTCGGATGGAAGAGAAAGCAGGGTCCTCGAGTGAGTGAGAGATGGCTGCACTGAACTGCTGTCCTGATGAAAGAGCATCTCTGCCCTGGAGCCTTCAGTCCCTTCAGCACCTATAGGACTGGCTACATCTGAGCCCATCTCAACTGAGGGGCTCTGCTCTTAGATACTCAGAGCAGTACCGTGCAGCAGCTCTGGTCTTACCTTAGCTCAGCAAGGATAGCTGCAACACAGAAGCTGTGCTGTGTAGCCAGGGGACAGAATGGGAGTCTTGTTATGGAGGTGTGGTTTCTTTTCACTGGAAACCTTTCTGTCTCTTTGCCCACCTTCAGTGGGAGCATGTTCTCCAAGAGCTGCCAGTCTAGTGAAGTGGTCTGTGCTGTTTTCATGGCATTGGGTGTGCGAGCGCGCATATATGTGTGTGTGTGTGTTTTGCAGTATGAAGAGGCACATCTCTCTCTCCATTGTAACAGGCGTCACAGAGGCATCAGGGAGTGCTGTGGAGTTGCTTAGTAATGCTTTCTGCCTTGGTCTGAGGGAAGGGAAAACACCAGAGGGCTTGTTCCAAAGCCTTAAGGACACCCCGACACCAGAACAGCTTTATTCAGCAATTGCCCCCCCCCCGCCTACAACTCATTCTGTTGTACGTAAAGAAGGAGGGAGAAAGGATTGGAAAGGGAGGGTGCTGTCAAATCTTTACTAAGGAAATGTTACCATAACATGTGCTCCCTAGACTGTTCTGTGCAGGTCAGCTGGAAATGAGCTGGTTTTGTCCTGTAACCATATTTGCATGGATAGTTTTCCTCTGATGTGCCCAGCTTGTAGGGCCACTCTGCTCTGTCTTTACATGCTGTCTCAACGTATAGGCTTGTGGGAGGGATATCAGCAGTTGTATCAACTCTTGATAAAACAAGATTGTTATATTGTGCTAGAATTTCTACCAGTCCGCTGCAGGAGTCAACAGCAGTGCCTGCCTGGCCTGTGTTGTCTTCCTATCCACTTGCATCAAACTTCCCATTGTTACTAAAAGGCATAAATAGAGCTGGTCTTCCCTTTTTAGGGCACTGATGTCATCTCCAGAGCTTGGAACAATTGCTGCTTTGTTGCATAAAGCCAGGGTGCAGCTGAACTAAGGGAGTTCACAGAGGAGGAATGCAAAATCCGTCATGTCTCCAAACCTAGTCTCATTTCCAGTTCTCCTTGGCCCTCACATAGCCGGCAACTGTAGCTACGGTAAAAGAGAGTCACATCTGTTTTATTTTTTTAAACTGGGAACCTGAGAAACATTGTGACCAACAAGTGTCTGGTTCAGAATGATTATTTTTAGTGAGAAAACAGTTACTATGAACAAGCACAGGCCCAGTGCTTTGACAAGTCTCTTTCTAAAAATCCTAGCCAGCATAGTCAGTGGTTCTGTAGTAAAAAAAAAAATCAGGGAAATAGTGAATAGGTAGAAAGAGTACTACCTTTCTGGTATTAAACATTCCAGATTCCTGGGAGATTTCACATCTCAAGGAAGTGCTTCTTCCATGTCATGCTTTTCTGTTGCAGTTTGTGCACTGGTAGTTCCAGTGAGTCAACACTGAAGCGCAAACTTGTCTGTTGAGTTGGTGACCCTTCAGCTCCCAGTGTGTGGCACTGTCTGCTCATATGGACAGCTTTTGGAACATGTGGAAAAGACCTGCCTGTTCACTGAAAGTTCCTTCCTTGCCCCAGGGTTTAGGGAAGAGAGTGTTTTTGGTGATCTGGGCAGTGATGGTCAAAGTTACTGAGGACTGCAGTTCCCATCAGTTATAACCATCATAGATAATAGTTGGAGGAATGATGGGAGTTCCAGTCCAGAAACATCTGGAGCGATACATACTGCCCACTTCTAATTTAGGTAATGCTGTCACACCTTACATAGAACAATAGGAAGTCGTCTAGTCACATCAGCATCATACTGCCTGGCACAAGCCAGACTTAAGCACTAGCTTCTTTGGAGAAGCTTTCAGAGAGAGATTGTCCTCTTTGGACTGTAGTGCTTCAGAATACAGCATGAAGATTAGAAGTTTAAACAGTTCTCCATGTTTTTAATTAGCTCAATTCCACCCCCCAACTCCACCCTCAGTGTACAGAAAATTTTACATCAGGGTGAGGGATCTCATGTTCAGGGACTAAATCTGCCACTCCTTGGGTCCTGCAGGTGATCATCTCAATTGAATGTGGCCCTCAGATTGAAAAAGACCCTCCACTCCCAGCCCGCTTCAGGGAGAAGTCTAGACTTTACTACTCTCCCTGATAACATCTATTGTTTGAAGTCAGATAGTCTGTACTACACAATTCCTTTTGTATTCTTAGGTTGTATGAGCAGTGTACCACATGGATTTCTTTTTAAAAAGTGTGCACATCAGCCCTCAGACAATCAGGGAGAAACATTCTTGAGCAGAGATGCAGTAGAACCTTACTGAAAGATATCAGATGTTCAAATGGTATTGCAGCTACAATACAGTTTGTTACCAACATGTTTACAGTGAGGATTTATACAACTGCAGACTTGGAAGGGACTACAACAGCCATATAGTCCAACCCTATCTAAGAATACATAACTAAAGCACTCCTGAGAGATAGCTGTCTAGCCTCTGTTTAAAGAAGGCAAGTCCACCACCTGCTTGAGGTAGTCTATTCCATTGTTAAACAGTTCTTACAGTCAAGAAATTCATCCTAATATTTAGGTGGTATCTTTTTTCTTGTAATTTGAATCCATTGATTTATGCTGTGGGTCTCTGAAACTATAGAAAACAAGATTGCTCGATCATCTACACAGCATTCCTCCAGGTATTTAAAGCTGGCTATCATCTTCACCTCCCAGTCTTCTCTTCTCCAAGCTATATGTACCAAGCTCCTTAAAGTGTGTCTCAGAGAGCTTTGATTTTGAGACCTTCTGTCATGTTGTTTGCCCTCTTCTGGACATGTTCCAGCTTGTCAAGATCCTTCTTGCCTTTCAGTGCCCAGAACTGGTCATGGTATTTGAGGCAAGGTCTGACCAAAGAGGAATAGAGTGGCACTATTACTTCCCTTAGTCTGGACTCTCCTGTTGATATAGCCTAGAGCTGCATTGAATTTTTGAGCTGCCTCAACATACTGTTCATTCATGTTTAGCTTATGATCTATCCCTAAATTCCTTTCACCTGTGTTGTTAAGCCAGGTGTTATCCATCCTATGTTTGTGCATTTCCTTTTCCTTGCTGCAGTTATTCGTGTTGAAATTTGAGTTGCTGGTATTTGTTCCAGCTCTCCAATCTGTTAAGGTTATTTTGAATTCTCATTCTATCCTCTGGGGTGTTAGCTACCTTTTCTAATTTGGTGTCATCTGCAGATTTGATAGATATGCTCTCTATTCTATTAATTTGGAATAATTTGAATTTAATGTAATTTAATTTAATTTGACCCAGCCTCCTTGATTACTAAAATCACAGTAAAACTTTGTGGAATGTTGAAACAAACATGGAGGTACAGTTTCTCAGATTTATATATTGCTGCAGTGAACAGTTTTCCTCTTGACTTCCCCTTCTGGGACCTCTCTGAATTTTGCCTGATCTCTATATACTGTTTAATTTTTATTTCACATTTATAATTCAGATTTCTTATTCATGTGAGATAAGTCAGTATTGGTCATTTGAGTCGTATTATTCAGGAATCCCTGGCTCAGTTAATTATCTAAATAATTCATATTGTAGCAATTGAAATCTCTGGGATGATCTGTGATTGAAAATCACAGTTTGCCAACGAGAAAATGATCCAGTTTTTCTTGCAAACTTTGCGAGATTCTTATAGGTAAAAGAGAAACCTAAATTTTCCAGCAAGCTAATCTGAATTTTGCAACATATGAATTATACTAAATACATTTGCTTATTTTGCCTAGTTTATTATGATACTCCTTGTCATGGAGAGGAGCAAAGAACAGGGCAAAACACTTGAAGTATTCCTGTATGCTGGCCCCCAGAGATCCAACTCCTGCCCATCAATTGTTCATACTTCTTCAAACATATATTTATTTTTGCACCTGGTAGCTGATTGAAAAATATATTTGTAGCCCTGAAAAACAATGCTGATTTTTATTTCATAACATCAGTTAAATATGAACTGGCCTTTGTATATCTATTTGATCTCAAACCAATAAGAATTGGGGATGAGTTGTAGCATTTTGTGCTCTAGAGCAGCTTCCTCCAACATAATACCTCCCAAATACATTGGGTTACAGCCCCCATTATAGTCGTTGGTTATGCTGGCTATGGATGGTGACCATTGTAATCCAACATGTCTCAAGTCTGCCAGGTTGGAGAAGGGTGCCCTGGAACCAGCCCCCTGATAGCTAGAAGAGAGAAATTGTTGTGTTTCTCACCACTACCACTAGGGACGTTGCCAGTACTTTTTAAGAAGAACTCATAGGCAATAGGTCCCATCTTCCTTGACCCTTCCCTTCAATCTGCTATAGTGCTCATTTCTTTCCAAAAATATTAACAGAGACCAAGAAACCATTCATAAAATCATGTGAGAGATGAATGATTGGGCAAAGGAGGCTGTCAGCTTCAGTATCGGAAGGGTGATGGCTCTGCTTCAGGTATGAGTAGGAACTTTAAAGCCGCTATCCTAGGTGTTGACTCACTGACATTGGAGCCATCAGTCTCCACTGCCTCTGGGTCTCTATCAGGGATTTCCTTTCATGTGATATTGCTCATTGTTCTCTTGACAACTAACAGACAACTGCTTCTCTTGTGGTCGCCTTTGCTCTGCCGTCTATGTTGGTTACATGCCTGTTTCCAACCAAAGTCCCATGTTGCCATTTCCGACAAGGTAGATTATTTAGGAAGACCTACAGCGTTGTATGTATTTCTTCAAAAATAACCCATCTACAGTGCTTAATTCTGAGCAAGCATACATAGGATTGCAACTGAAGGGAAATGGAAAAGGACATGGGGAGATCTGACAGTTTTGTGCCTATAGCATTTCTAACCAAGATTTATCTGACCTGAATTAAGAATAAGACAGGCAAATTGGGTCAAAAGACATTCTCACCCTGCCTACTTTAGCTTGTTTATTATTTATTATTAGTTTTATTTATATCCTGCCTTTCTTCCAATGCGCTGAAGGCAGCATCTGTGGCTTTCCTCCTGTCCTCCATTCTCATAGCAGCTCTGGGTCAAAAGTGGCCCAAGGTCAGAAAACAAATCCTAACCATTGTAGCATACCAGCTCTCAGATATTTTTAGAGTGAGATTTCTAGGACCTCCCTGCGTAGCTTTTGTCAGGCATTTGGAACAGTTTTACAAAACAAAAGCTTCACTACAGGTGATCAAGTTAACTAAAGTCTACTACTTCCCCTTGCATATCTTCAGTATGTATTAGCCCGTGGGGTTCAGCTGAAGCCTTGTGATTGCTAGTTGAAGACATCTCTTTTTTTCCTATTTTGATGCAGTAACAGGCTATCTTGAGACAAAGGTGTGGGCTAATCAATCTAACTTTAGATCCTTGATCTCCTTTTGTAGGTGTTTCCTTAAATACTCACAGTCTAAATTGGAAAGTAGGGAGACAGGTATTGGAGATAAAAATACTCCCTAGATTATGGGATTGCAGGTACAGTGTAGCTGGTGCTGTCCTTGTATGACAGTCTGTGGTTATGCTCATTGCATTTGCACAGGATGGTAGAAACTTTCAGAAGACTGCAAAACCTTATGAACAAAAGTGCCAATTGCTTTCAGATTGTCATCAGTAAATACTGCTTCGGCTGGATATGGGTGGTCATGCAAGAGAAACATCCTCTGTTTAATAGAGGAAAAGAAGAGAAGCCAGCATATTTCTAGGATTTCCTTAAGAGACAGTTCCTTTGCTACTTCCATTGCATTTGCTTATGAAAGACCACATGCCTCCCGCATCGATAATTCAATTGCAGGGAATTGGAAATCTGGGCATTATTCCTCCTGCAGGTGAGCCTACTTAAAGAGACATAACAGGCTCTTCATGATGTGCTGAAAGCCAAAACCAGAATAATGTGCAACCAAGGGGAAACAATGGATTAAAGATGGGGGGGGGTTAAGTCAGATAGGAGCTGCAGCAAGCACATGGCATTCCCATGGTTTCAGAGTGCTGTGGGGTTCACGCTATTGGGATTCAGCATTCAGGGTAACAGACTCACAAGATACTCAGTGCAGCCTGCTTAGCTTTAATCCCAGTGAACTGCTATGTCTTGTCCTAAAGTAACTGAGCCGTTCTATTTTGGCAGGGCAGCAAGATATGTGCAGATATCACATCTGTGGCCTTGTACTCAGTCTAAACCCACTGTGTGAGTGTTTCAGTTGCCACTAGCAAACAAGTGGTTTGTAGCAACTAGGCCGCACTGTCGCCACCAAGCGCCTTACTTTGCCAGGGAAACAGAGATACTGTCTGTCTAGCTCTTCTTCCTGTCATCTGTCCTGTACAGAGTCGGGTGGAGGCTGGGCTTGCTCTCATTGGAAGAACAGAATGCAAAACAGATACTGGCAGCTTAAGTGCTCCCCAGCTCAGGGCTGGACAGCTTTTCTGGGTCAGCCCCTTTCTATTTCTTGCATGAGCTTGTAAAACAGGGTGGGCAGGGATTGGGGATAAACATGCTTGCTAACTCTTGATGTAAATACTTCCTTTTGGGATTGTTTTTAGCATTTTCATTGGGAACTTTTTTTTAAAAGAGTCTTCTATGTTTTGGATTGTGTGTGAGTTTTTTTTTCATTGTTACAAATGCCTTTTAATTATTTGTATATTCTTAAAGTTTGTCTTACTCTGTAAATAACTATGTCAGATATTTCTGAGTATGGAGTTAATGGGACATTTTGTTATTAACGAATAGCAGTGCTGTGCCTCTGACAAGGTATCTTGCAGCATTCTCTTTGCCAGTAATGCTCCAGTCACCAGTAGGTCTGAATGTTTGCAGCAACCTTGGCAGAGTTGGTGGAAGGTTTATGACTGAGCATGTTGTGAGGTATGAGCTGTGCACAGTCTATAGCTTTTTCACAGAATGCTTTGGAAGCTCGGGCTCTGAACAGAAATTAGGCTGTGCTGAGCATTGTCCCCACAAGGCTGTCCATTCTAAATAAAAATGGTTCTACAAAATTTCAATTTTCAACCTAATGGTACTATCAGATTTCTGCCTAATGTAACTGCTAAGATTTCTACCTACACAAAGGGCTAAGTCAGTCATGTTCTATTTTCCATTTCACTACTCTGTAAGGAAGGCCTCTTGTCTCTGAAGGTGCTAATCTTTCTCCATTCCTATGCATCCCACTTAGCTCTCGGCCTACAACTTTCTTTCATTACTCAAGTGTGCAAGAGAACGCTATAAAATCTAGTAGCTCTTATATACAGCTGCGTGGCTAGTTCAGTTCCTCTTGAAGTCAACCTATCCGCCATCCATTCCTCATGATTCCAGCAGGAGTACCTGGGTGCAGGGGCTGGGAGGTAGGGTGCCCCAGCTAATCATTTCGGACTAAGGTGTAAGAAAGCCACGGTGGGTTTATTCTTTTGAAAAGGAGCACGGAAGGGAGGTGAGAGATGCGTAGACGTTTTTGTATCAGTTGACATGGCCTAATGTAGGATGGGGTAGAAATATTTCAATAAATACTTTTCTGTTCATCACTGCCTTCCTGCTTTTCCTCAGGGGTGGGGTGGGGGTACTAGATGCATGTTTGCAAGGGCGACCTTGGATTGAATCATCGTGCCAGGGAAGCTCAGTGTTGTGTGTTTTGAGTGGACCAGCTAGGGCCAGAGGTTGGTGTAGGATCAGCTTGATTGCACATACTTGTACCTGACACTTCTGTCAGCAGGAAGGGGAATCACGGGACTGTCTGCCAAAGCTCTACGTGCTCATTCCCCCCACCTCTTTTAGATTTTAGTGAGTAACACTCCCCCCCCCCCAAGCTGGTGCAGTTCTCCCACAGTATCTTAGCCACTTCCTCCCCCACCTCTCTACAAAGGGGACTTAATCTGGAACAACTCTCATCTGAGAATGACACTTTCACACACTCAACATGCAATAATTCTTTGCCTCAATATAGTGGATTGGCGACTGGCTTTATGTATGAAAGGAAATTAGACCAATTAATTAAATATAGGAATATCAGTGGGGTATTAGCCATGACAGATAAATTATACCATGTTTAGAGTCTTTTTCCACAGACTGCTGGGGGCGAGGACGGTGACAGTGGGAGAAGGCTGTTGCTTTTATACCCAGCTTGTGGGCTTCTCAGTAGCACCTAGCTGTCCTAGCTAGACATTGTATGTTGCAGGAAATCTCTTACTCTGAAATCTGTAAGAAAGCTAGTTTTAGAGGATCTCCCTTTTCTCTTTGCCTAACATCATAGGAACTCTACATACACACACACACACACACACACACACACACACACACAGCTTCTCACCTGAAACACGCAGAAAATTCTAGAACTTGAAAAAGTATTTTTTTTGCTGACTATATCTCTCAGAACCCCCAGCATAGCCAGTTGGCCATATAGGGTTGAAGATTCTGGATACAGTAGTGCAAAAAAGTAATTTTTCCATTATTCAGATCACTGTATGAGATCTTTGCCACCTCAGAAATGAATGTCTGAAAGTGTACACACTGGACATATTCTTGAAGTATGAAGAATCATAGTATTATATACATAAATTTCCTACCACTCAGCTATATTCAAATCAAATAGATGAGCAACATCAAACTTCAGGCAGAATGTGTGGTAAAGCAATCACTTCTTCTTGATTGAGAGACTGGCCAGCTTGATGGGTCAATCTTTTCCTGCTGATGTTTAGTGTTGGAACCTACAGAAGATGTGCTTTTGCTTAGCCTGTTGATATTGGGTGTTTTCCCCCTCTCTCCCCAAATATCAGTATAATGGCCTGTTATGTGGCATAATGCCCAGTATAGCCCTTGCAAGGAGAATGTGCCCCAGGCTTTCTGCCTCCTGCTGGTAGTACTTTGAGCTCTCACAGCTGTCTGACTTTCATATGGAAGCCACTGCCTCTGTTTTAATGAAACGGAGCCAAGTGACAACAGGTGCTCACACTTTTATCATGCTGCCCCTGTAAATTTTGGCAGTGGGTGAACTCCAGTTACAGCCATCTCCATTACCTAAAAGTATATAGGCAAGGAGTCTCTCATGCACAGAAAAAAAGGAATTCTGTGATTTCAAATGGGAGCAGAGTCATGTTACATTTCTCCAATGTAATGTACTTCCCCTTGGAATCCCAGCTCTCCATGTGTTAAACTTTTACTTCACATGCACGTTGGAGTTGGCTGTTGTACTTACCCAGTTTTAATGTACCACTTTTTCCCCTTCACATTCTTTTGAACTGGTTATGAATGAACAGCTTATTGTATTTCTTCATCTTTACCCTTTTGTCATTCCAGTCTCCTTTTTCCGTGCATCTTTTCCTTTTCTTCCATTTTTTGCACGTGTTCACTCTTGAACCTTCAGGTCCACTTCATATGAGTTTCATCAATTCTTTCCTGATCTCCAAGCAAAATTTTTGGTATTATATGGATGATTCTAGGTAATGCCCACATGTTCCTTGTGTGCCCTTTTATTTGCTACTTCTAGCATGATTTCCTACCTTGTCTTCCTTCTGCTCTCATGAAAATTTCTGTGTTACCCGGTTCCCATTCGGCTAATTTGTTTCAGTGTCAGCTTACTTACTTTAGCCTGTTGTCATTTTCACTTTCATTTTTATGGTTTACTTGCTTACTCTGCAGACCCAGAGAACACATTGTGCTTCCCATCTCCTTCAAATATTTCTTGAACCTAATTACTCTTTCTGTCCTCTACTGAACTGGGCATATTATGTATAGTTTCTTTGCCTCCTGTTCCAACTGGTTTTCTCACTTTGTGATGCATTGTCTCCCTGTTCTGATTTTATGATCTCCAATCCGATCCAGTGATGCTCTCTAGTCTAGTCATATGGCATCATGCTCTCTAATCCAGACTTTCATTGTCTCTTCCCATTGTTCTATTTCTCTGTTTTCTTTCTGAAAATATCCCCATGTCTCTCCTGTCCTTTTTGGGGTTTGGCTTTCTTCTTGAGTCATTCATGTTGTTCACACCCCATGCCTCCTCACATCTGTATTTCGATATGCTTCATCATGTCCAGGTCAATTATGTATGCTCCTTCATCTCATAGCTTCCCAACATCTCCATTGTTTCCTCACTGCCTCTTCGGCCATACATTTGGAAGTGCTTCTTTATTATCTGGTCTTTGTGCTTTCTTCTGTGTTTTCCCATTGGCCTGGCTTCATCCTTACTGCCATAATTCAATATTCAGTTCAGTATTGCTTCCCACCTTTCTTTCAGCCCATACTAGTCACCTTGTTCAGGTCGTCTGCTTGTGTTCCTTGTTTGCTTTGCACCGTGTTACTGCTCTTCTGATGCTGGTAACTGTGTTTCATTAGTTTCACAGGTAGTGACCACATACAGAGGAACTCTTATGTAGTGTGCAATCTTGAACACATGCTTGTACACCTGCACCACTTTTTCCTCTTTCTGGATCAGGTGATACACTGCCCTGTTATTCTAGAGATACTGTTGCTTCTCTGAAGCTAGTGTATGATGATAGTCATAGACATTTCCCCCATACATTTCTGGTCAATACCATATGCTCTCCCCTTTTCTTCCACCTCCATCATTACCTACTTCTCTATCTTTCCTGATGTCCTGGCCCTTGACCAATCTAGCCCTTGGTCAAAATAATATGGCGCACTCATAACATTTCACAGTAAGGTTGTTTGACATTCACCCGTATTAGCCACTCCTTGTGCTGTGCAACCACTTGAAGGGGAAGCATTTATTTTGCATTTCCCGTGTACAAAGGGATGTGTTGTTATGCTTTGCACCACTGTCAAGGGTCCTTTGCTCATATGCTTCATGTAGGAGGCAGTCAGGCATGTACTTCTCCCTGAAAGGCCACATTCCCATAATCAGTGTTTGGAGATAAGGCTGACAGTTGAGTACAGTACTGAGATGACTGTGCATAACTGAGTACAAACTGCATGTGTGCCCCATCAACTGTGAAGAGTGTGTACATGTAAAATTTGATGTGTATATCTTTACATATACACATGAGCTGACATAGTGTCATAATTTCCTGGTTACTATTTCAAGTCTGTTTTAAAAAAGAGAGAAGGGGAGATCAGAGACATTTAATTATGCAGTTCTGGAAACAACGGGGTTCTCTGTGCTGTAAGAATAGACTGCAGATGAACGTACTGTTTTCTTTTTAGGCAGCAGCTAGACATAGTGCTGCATTTTTGTTGCTTCCAAAGAAATGATTGCCTTGTGCCTTTGTTGGCTTTGTTGTGGCTTTGGGCACATATAACTTCTTCATGGAAAGAAGAGTAAGGCACAGTGTCTTGATGCTACTGAGCCCACCATGGAGAAAGTGTGGAAAACAGTTTATATCCTATAATATTGCTAAACTCTCTATTCGAGACATTTGAACTGCTCCTCCTAGTGGTTGCACAGTCTCCTAGTTTTGCTTTGATAGTCTGAGAACATGGAAGCTATGTGCCCAGTCAATGCCTTCCCATGCCAAGAGGTTTGTAAATATTCACTGTGGATTGGAGCATCTCATACCATTGTAATGGCAAAGGGATTTGTGGGGAGGGGGCTTTTTCCCCCCAGATCTTTTGACTGACATGTTTTATCTGGTCAGTTACTTTGGGTTAACTTCCTGTGTGAAAAGACAAACTAGTTGTAGAAGTCATACAATGCCCCCAAGCTGGATTTGCTTTTGGTTTTTAACTCCAAATTCTCAAACACTTGTATATTGTCTTTGAGCTTTTTACACTGAATTGTTGTAGAAAATGAGAATCTAAAATCTGTTGAAAGAGTCATTTTAAAAAATCTATTAAAAATATTGTCTCCATATTGTCATCTTACTTGAGTTACCTTTACACTGTTGCTTTAAACCTCAGGTCTTACAAATCCATTAATCCTCATATTCTTCCAGTGATGTAAAGGATCTTGTAGAACCTGAAAGATTCCATCACTCATGTGCAAAACCAAGACATGGAATACCACTAGCTTTCTGACTCCTGTATGGCATCTGTTGGTGATGATTCACTTATAAATATGAGCTCAAGCAAGACAACTAATCTCTATATCTCAGAAAGTCACACACCTAATGAAGTTCAGTGATTGATTGCATCAGTGTTGTTGGTTACATAGAGAAGGCTTGCTTATTTATCATTGGGTTAGTAATCATTTTTATCTGCTGAAATGTGTATTTGAGCAGCAGATGAACATTGTAAACACATGCCCATCACGTGTCCAACTATTATCTGCACAACATATAAGAATTAATGCTCTCTTGAGTTATCGTGCTGTAACCTGCAACAGTCATTTCATTTCAGAAAGGTATTTGGATGTACAGGTCGCGATTTGGACTTCAGAAATATTGTCTCTCTTCATTATTTACCCTTCCTTTTGCCACATGAGAAGGATTTAGGTTTTGGTTTACAAAATTAATCAAAATCACAGTCACGATCCAACCCCGAAAAACTGCTCTTAAGTGTGGAGAAAAACACAAGGTCATACAGAAGCAAGTACACCTACATTAATCTTTTTTAAAACATACTTTTAAAAATAGTTTTAATATTGTTCATTGCCTTAATAGTTTAAAATGACAGCCCATGCTGTAGGAGGAAAGTAGGAGCTGCAACACGTTCATAATTTCTGGTGTACAAAACAGCGGTGGTTATATTTTGGCCCAAGAAAATTGAAGATTGTGAAAGCTGTGATGGGAGAAAGTGTTCAAGGCCTTATCAGTACTGTACTGTCAAAAAATTATATTGAAATGGAAGTATGAGTTTCTGCTGCAGTAGGAAGCAAACTGTTAAAATTACATTACGTACTATTTTGTGTTTTTGAGAAATGTCACATTGTGATTCTCTACTTCCTCCAAGACGTACGGGCAGCGCACAGGGTTTGTAGGCACCTTCTCATATTGCCACTCACAGATTATAAAAGGTAAGAATAGAAACAAAGATATCTGTCACTTTTTCAAATACATGTGTAGTTACGTTCCAATTCAGTGAGTTGGAGGATGAAGAAAAAATTTTTGTTTGTGTGGGAAGAAATTAATCTGCTTTGCTGTCTATTTAAGGGCTCATCTGGACTGGCAAAAAGCCGCAGGAGTTCTATCTGTAAGGATCAGTTTTTACGAAAAATATCCAAACCTTGTAAATTCTGTCCCAGTTTATTCCCTATGAATTACCAGCACCAAGCAGGGCTTATTGAAATTTAATTTGGGGAGGAGGTGGGAACTTTTAATCCTAACAGGACCCATTATTTACAGGGGAAAGAGCCAGCATGGCATAGCATTTGGACTACAGCTGGAGACCAGCCATGGACACCTGTTGGGTGATCTTGAGCAAGTCACTCAGGCCCTTTCCGCAGGACATCCTCCTACATTGGGGATAGGAGAAGGACGGGACCCAGATGACGGTTCTGCATGACATTGTCTGGGTCCCCTCCTCCCATCCTCAGGCGGCATGGTCACACAGTAAATCATTGATGGATTTTCCCCATCAATGACTGGCGATCGCACAGCCCTCCTACCATCTGCTGACGCTTATCTGGTGCGCAGAAGTCTGGAAGTGCAATGGCTGCACTTCCTGCCCCAGCACAACCTGGGACAGTACCTGGCTGTGCTGTAGAAGGAAGGGGTAGTGCCAGTGAGCTTCCTCCAGTCACTGATGCAGCCAGTGTGGAGGGGAGTGCTCCTGTTGCACTCCCCATCCAGGAGAGGCTCTACTGAGATCCCCATGGGACATGGGCAGGATCTGGTAAGCTGTGGAAAGGGCCCCAATCTCAGAGGAATGCCCCTGAATGAATCTTGTCAAGAAAACCCTGTGATAAGGGTCACCTGACTGCTGCCATAAGTCAGAAGTGACTTGAAGGCACACAAAAACAATTAGAACAATAGCTTCCTATATGAGGATCCATTGGCTTTATTCTTCCTGAATGTCCCACTGATATTGGATTGCATGGAGGAGAACAGGGAGGGAAGGAAACCCTGCTCCCACTTCCAACATGACATGAAACATGAGTGGATGAAAAGGGGTAATCAACAGCTATGAAGCATGTAAGCCATTAAAATAATAGCTCAATATTAGGATTATTGATCATGTGGACAAGACCTAAGATGTCACATAGTTCTGAGCCCACCATGAAACATTGGTCAAACTGTCATTTTATGGCTACAGTGTTTTGAGAAGTAAAGCATATTCTGTGTTGAGGAGGCTTTCCCTGATTGCAAGAGACTTTTGCAACACCTGGAAGAGGAACAGATTTATTGTGGCTTAACTTTGCTTGGGCTGAATCTGTGGTTAGCACCCCATGTGCTCCAAGGCACAAAAGCTTATGCTGCAGTAAAGCACAGATGCAGTGGATTCTAGGCTACAAAAACTTGATGTTGCTGCTGCTCATCATCATCAATATGCTAGTTTTTAAGCAGCTGCAAGACGTGTTTTTTCTGCACATCCTATGGAAAAGCCTTTTAATGGTATATGAGGATGACAAGGAAAATAGGAGCGGAGCTGTGGAAGGCAGAAGTGTGGTGCACACCACTCTTAATAAAAAAGAAAATCCCTTCAATAGATTTTTTAAAAATCACGTATCAATTCATATATTTGCAGATATTTATAGTGGTTTATATATGTGTAAAATATACACAAATATAAAATAAATACAAAAAACAAAATCATCAAAATCTTTTTGAAGTCCAAGAAATAGGTTAGAGTTGGACTAAATTCAATTGGATTTATAATTTCAGTTTACATTAAACTTCCATATTAGGAAGATGTAAAAACCTATTGAAACAGTCAGCTCTTCATTAGTTACCAAAAAGGATAATAAAAGAAAGTGGATGGATGCTTATTCTTGAAGAAGTACAATGTTGAGAGAAGGATATACGCAAGACCTTCAATGGCTTATTCTGGAAAGATGAGAAGCAATTCAGAATCTTTTTAACTAACCATAGCAAAGGGGAAGGAATGTGTGGTAGAAGAAATTTCAATTCAGGATACAGTTGTCATACTTTTTAGAGCTTTAGAGGTTAAAAATGCACCTTGAATTCCACCCCAAAACTCATCAGGAGTCAGGGCAAATGAACAAAAATAGGAGTAGTATGTCTAATTTAAAAGGCAAGAATAGAATTCTGCCATAGCTGCAGCTTCTGCACCATCTGCAAAGGCAGCTCTCCATACAACATATTGTAAGAATCGAGGAATATTTTGCCATTTTTGAAAATGTCTTATACATCTGACAAGTGACATTTTGAACTGGTGCTGAATTTTTCATTTTGTGTTGGGAGCTGGAGGGATCAAAAGTTTATAGCTTATGTTAATTGGCTCTTCAAAATTGGCCTCAGGGAAGGATATTCCATAATTAACCTGTGCCATTTTTTTTTATTATTATTATTTAATCATGAGTACAAGTAAGCTTTACTAGTCCCAACATGCACACGCACTATTTATCTAAATCTTTCTTGGATATGGCAGTTACAAAATTTCTTGGGTAGATTTCTCTAAAAACATGGAAAAACATTTGAAGTGGAAGAAGGGCAGCAGCACAATAGAATGCACAATGCACTGAGACACAGATTCCAGCAAACAGATGAAACAATCATCCTATTATGAAAGTTTCTGTTTAATGAGATTCTTTCATGTCACAAAAAATGTGAGTGGGAGAGAACATGGAAAGAATAATGGATGCCAATAGTTGTGGGGTATTTGTTTACAAACTCATAAAAATGGGTTGTCTGTTACCCACAATCAGGATGATGGACAGGGAAAAGCAAGTGTATTTTACTTTTGCAGTTGAGAATTGCACCTACCAAACTCAACAATGTAGCACACCCTTGATTCATATAAACTTTAGCCACTTGCTCCCCTTGAAGATGCGGTCACACCTGCTTGGATTACATGTTTATGGGGTTTGATAAAGAATGAATGCAGCCCAAGACATATCCTATTACTTGATCCCAGTTATGCATAGTAATAAGCACAACCACATCTTTCAGACTTTTCATGGGACATCCATTGCCTTAGATCATTCCAAACTCTTCCTCTTGCTATTTTCTGACATCTGTTTTGTATAACAGAGTAAACCACTTCTACAGATCAAAACAAAAGAAAGCACCCCTCTTGCCCCCAAATTCATTGGTTATAGGATATGATAAATTAATCCATGAGTAGGCAATCTAGTGCATTCCCGACACTTTAGACAGTAACTCCCATCACTCCCAGCCAGTACGGCTAATGACCAAGGATTATGGGAACTAAACTAATGGCCCTAAAGCTAACAGCATACTCATTTGACCTTCATTAGTAGGGCAGAGAGTGCTCTTGTTCTCTCTCAAAACAGGGCTCTTTGTGCATCCAATGTTAAAAAGGGCACATTACTGTCTCTCTTATAGTGCCAACAGCCTTGTGTAGATACAGATATGGTATGAGTGTTTTAAGCCTTTTGAGTGTGGGTTTCACTGACAATTATTCAGAATTATTCATCAATTTTTTAAATAATTAAAACACATCCACAGTAAACTGAATAATGGACTGAATCAGTGATTCCCTAAATCAATCTGGTACCCTCAAGACTGAGTGTGGCCAATGGCCAGAGATGATGGAACTTGTAGTCTAAGACAATGGGAAAACATGAGGCCCAGAATCCTGCCGGAGTATTACACTAGTGTATTAACGCTGGAATTAGTGTGATGGCAGGAGCTGGGAAAAGGCTATGGTTAGGGCATTAGAACAATAGGCTGCCTTTCCTTCCTACTGCTGCAGAATCCTGGAAAAAATGCAGCTGCTATTGTAGTGCACAAACAAGATTCTGGTCTGGGTTGCCTATTCTTGTCCCGTTCTTATCCATTTAATTCCCTCTTCCTTACACATTCTTACTCTGCTGACCAACCAAATGGTCCATCATCCCATAAGCTTCCAATTCCCCCCTTACCTTAATATTTCATGCCCCAAACGTCCACCTGCCCTACGAACACAGAGAGCCCAGACATGGTTCATCTACTTGTAATACACTTTTATCTAAAAGTGGTGGCCACATATTTGCTTATGTCTTCAAGTATGATTTGCTCTGTGGCTTGGCAGGTTGAAACCTCTTGTGCTTTTTTGCTCTCAGTCAGCATCCTGGCCTCTTTTAAGATTCAGTCACATTGGGGAGAGTTTGTTACAGCAAAAACAACAGAAGATCCTATAGCACCTTAAATACAAATAGCCCTTATTATGGTAGGGACATATGACATGCTATTACCCTATTGATAGAGAAGACATTCCTGTGAACTGTCCTACTATGTCAATCCAGCCCCCAAAATTGAATAAACAGCCTACTCACTGAGGGAACCAAAACAGGGCACTATCGCAGGATGTCTTCAGCCAGAAATACATGATGAACATCATGCCTTATTACAGACGATCTAAAAGGGTTAAGAATTGATTACAATAGGGCATCCTATTTTCTGCTGTTCATGTCAGTAATAACCATCACATAATTTTGATCCTCATTCATTAAGCTTAACTAAATACTGTCCCATGTTCCTGATTATGTCTCTGCTTTCACAGTATTTGCTTACTAAAGGCAACCCCATGACTTTTATAGAATTTTCTTAGCCAAGGAATGCTCAGAGGTGGTTTGCCGTTGCCTTTCTGTGAGTATTGTTTTTTAATACTGTCAGTATAGTAAATCAGAATGCCCATTTCAACTACAAACATGCATTGAGAACACAGAGAAATTACAACATACAAGACTCTTCCTCTCCCCACCCCAAGGTATTTGTTGAGCTTATAGCATCGGCCGGTATGATATAGTGTTTTGAATGTTGGACGAGGACTCTAAGGTCCTTTCTGCATGACACTCTTGTAGCGTGATTATTCCACTTTCAACCTCCTAGGGAATCCTGGGGTTTGCAGCTTCGGGAGGGGCCAGCTGGCCCTCCCGAAGCTGCAAACCCCAGGATTCCCTAGGAGGTTGAAAGTGGAATAATCGCGCTATAAGATTGTCATGCAGAAAGGGCCTGAGAGACCAGAGTTCAAATCTCTGCTACAGAAACCCACTAGGTAACCTTAGGCAAGTCACCTTTTCTCAGCCTTAAAGGAAGGCAATGGCAAACCTTCTCTGAACAAATCTGGTTCAGAAAACCCTATAATAGGGTTGCCGTAAGTTGCAAATGGCTTGAGAGCTCACAACAGCAACAACAACGGCAGTTTTAGTTCCTGGGGTGGTTGCCTCAATTGCCTCCGTGGCAGATCTGGCCCTGGTTGAATGTTAGCCTCTGTATAGTATTAAAAATGCAGGAAACACATTTAGTTTTGCTTGATAGCATCTAGTATGTCTGCTGTCTCGCCCTGGATGAGGACTGTAGCACTGTGTTGAACGTTCCTTTAAGGTGTGTTCCCAGGAAAGCAATTTAAGAATAATACCTGTTCCCTGTGGTATATTGACAAAGAGATCTACAATTACGTACTGACAGTCAGCCAATATTCAAGCCAGCATGAGGAAACCCCGTATCAAAGCAAGCAACACAAAAAGGTGAAGGGAGAAGGCAGAAAGGAGGGGACAGGTGGGATTCCTACAAGTCTTTAACATCCCCACATAAATGGGCCAGGCTACACTGATTATTAGTAGTAAGTATGAGGAGCAGTGACACCGCCTCATCAATTCATTCTGACTGCTGCCTACCCAGTGGGTGGGAGAGCAATTTTAAAAGCTACAACTCTGCAGGGATTCCGGATCTCCCCCACCTCCTTCTATTTCTCCTTCACTCCTGTTTCCATAGAAGCCACAAAATCTGTTTCCATGGAGATGATGGTGATTGTTTGAGTTCAGTGCAATGAAAACAAATGTGGAGAGTTGATAGAATTGAAAAGGCTCTGAATGGTAAGCATGCAGTAGAGGAGAAGTAATCCAAACAGAGAGATAGGGTGGGCTAGCTGGAGAGAAAGGAGCCCGTCTGGACAGCAGAAACAGGGAAAATATGGGGGAAGGATAAGAAGGGAGACTTTACGCCCATCAGCTTGCCCTGCTATACTCTGATGGGGAGCATGGTGCAGCAAGAATAATGGCCACTGCATACAAACATTCTGGTTTAGACTCACAACAAACAACAACATGATGTAGTGTGAACAGCTCCTGACCTGATCCTGCTAATGGCAAATGGAGCCACTGCCACTATAGCAAAAACTCACCTTTGGTGTGATATCCAAATCTTTTTGATGGGAGTGAACTGATACAGCGTGCAAGTTACAGTGTTACTGCCCTGGCTAGTCCGAGCTTTAGGGATATTAAAAGATACCCTTTCGATATCACAATTTGGCTTCACTTCTCTATTCCCTTCCACGTGCTTGCGAGGCCACCGGACAAGCACGTAAACAAGCTCGGCCGTTAATTGCCGTAATATTCAAACAACAATACAGGCAGGCCAGAAATAGCTGACTCACTGCTTTAGGAGACCTCCAGGCAAGTACTGTAATTAGGTATGCACGCAACTTACAAAAGAGCCTCTGCCCCGCACTGGCAGCTTGATGGGTAACCTATACAATACCCAAGTACTCTGTATTTGCATACTGGCTACTCTATTGAGAACCTCTGCAATAACTCGATCATTCAAATTCTGACCTTTCGGAGGCTTTGTCTCCAACTCCAAATCTATTGTTTTCCCCCAAGTACGGCATAGCCTGCAGTCACAATTCTCCTTATAAAAGCCCTTGATTCCGAGACCTTCCTCAGAACGCTCCCGAGTTTCATCCCACCTTGCTGCCGCTTTGCTTGGCGAGCCTCCCCTCAGCTCCACGTGCTGAGCTACATCGCACCCAAGCCTCGCTCTCTATTTTTCCGGGCTTCAGGACAGGTGAAGTATCACCCAAACCAGCAACTCCTCTAAAAATCCCTCTATACCACTCCAACCTTTATTTCTTTAGTTATCTTGTGTGAATGTGTCGCATACACTGTTTTGCTTGTGTTTAATAAACATCATTTATTGTTTCAACTTTTGTGTGTTCCTTGACTCGACCCGACCCCGTAGACACAGGGTTCAAGATCTCGCTAAGTTACCCTGCCTCTCGTAACGCTAAGCAGTGCTCTGAGCTAATTTTCCCCACCTTTAGTTGAGCACATTTTGGTGTCCCTTCCGGGACCCCCAGTACACAGGGTAACAACAGGTTCAGTTTGTGAATGTATCAGGTGATCCATTTGCTATGTGGAGGGATTATTTCGGGCAGATCTTTTAGGATCCAAACCACTACTGTAGAATATCATCAATTAGCCAGAAGAAATCCATGCCAGGATTTATACTTTATTAGAGAAAAGACGAGACATTCTAGGAGGAGCATTCACGAGCCAGGTTGCCACAGTATTATTCCTTTGCTTCAAGTATTTTAATCCACTCCTATAGTGGCTTGTCAAATACCATTTAAAAACAAGACAGACTCCATGTGCTAGATCAAAAATTAAAAGACGTGACACAAAAAGACAAATGGATGAAGAGGGAAGAGGAAAGCAAGCCCACCCACTCAGCAATTCTTGGAGTTGCGTAGTGAATAAATCTTACAGTGACCAACAGAAAAAGCTTCAGGGAAAAGTAGAGCTAGATGGAGGTGGTCCCATCTATGTTTAGTCTGCAGAAGAGAAGGTTAAGAGGGGACACGACAGCCATGTTTAAATATTTGAAAGGATGTCATGTCAAGGAGGAAGCGGGCTTGTTTTCTGTAGCTCTGGAGACTAAGACAAGGAGCAATGGATTCAAGCTGCAGGAAAGGAGATTCCACCTGAACCTCAGGAAGAACTTCCTGACGGTCAGAGCTGTCTGGCAGTAGAATATGCTGTCTTGGAGTGTGGTGGAGTCTCCTTTTTTGGAGGTTTTTAAGCAGAGGCTGGATGACCATCTGTTGGGAATGCTTTGGCGGGTGTTCCTGCATAGCAGGGGGTTGGACTGGATGGCCCCTGGGGTCTCTTCCAACTCTATGATTCTATGAGTCTACAGCTGATGGAATGGCCCACCTTCTCATCTTTCATTCTGCAGCAGTCTGATGGAACAGCTGCTATGTGGGAATAGGCAGATTTTTGTGGGAAACAGTCATAATGAGGGTAGGAGAGCGTTAACTTTTCCCTCTGCAGCTGTAACCCTTGCTTCTGCCTTGTTACTAGAATTGGAAAAAGCCTTTCATTGTCCTGAAGATGTGATTTTCTCAAGCCTAACTACAGTGTCTGTGTCTGTATATGTGAGTGGAGGAAAGGAGGTCACAAGGCATAGGAAATAGAGAGCCTCAAATTCAATTCAAAGTGTAGGCCGAAAGAAGGGGCAGTCCTGCAAGCTAGTTGGAGAAGATGTGTTGTAGAGAGGCTTCTCGAGAGGCTGGATACCACCTCCTGAATTTAGGATTACACTCACTTGGCGTGGAAAAATAAATAAAAAAAAAGCCCTGCCCTGTTTGTATATTTGGATCAGAAATATGCAAATATGGATATCCACCTTCATCCAAACTTTGTTATTGTTTTAATTTTACAAATCCTGCTAATGAACACTGTGACTGAATGGGAGTTTCAGTTCCCGGGAAGAATGTTTTTGTGTGCCTTCAAGTCATTTCTGACATGGGAACCGTACAGCAGACATGTCACAGGGGCAGAATTATTTCAGAGGGGGGTTGCCCTTGCTTTCCCCTGAGGCTGGGAGTGTGTGACATGTCCAAAGTCACCCAGTGGGTTTCCGTGGCTGAGCTGGGATTGGAACCCTGGTCTCTAGAGTCCTAATCCAACACTCAAGCTACTATACTGTGCTAGTTCTCCCTAAGAAGCATAGACAGTGAATAAAACTGGAACTGTAACCTTGAAATGACCCAAAGACCAAGAAATGAAAGAAAAAGGAAATTATATATTGAAAAGGGTGTGAGCCATTCTGCATAAATGACACACCAAGAAACTGGCAGAATGGGGATGTGAGTCTGAGCCATCTTGCTTTTGGCAGCAACTTCTAAAAAACGTTTCCATTACTCATGGCAAACGTGTAATTTGAATTGTTTGGCACAAGCAGACGCTGCAATTTTGCAGTCTACTGGACATCTATATGTGTACAGTATTTAGGAACAGGAAGCTTCTGTGTGCAGTGAAAATGTCTGCTTGTTGTAAGCAAGGAAACATGTGCTACAGAAATAAACAGCTGATGCACTAAGTACTGTACATCAGGCCTTAGCATCAGCTGCAAAAACCACAAACACATAGAGAACACTTATTGTTAACATATACCGTTAACTAAACTGCCAGTTTATTTCTTAGAAGTACCTCTGGGTCACCAAACTAACTAGATGTGATATTGTTCCACATCAGACATAGTTGGCCATAAACAGAGAAAGTACAATCACAAATGATGTCCCACAAACAAGCTAACCCATATTCACTTTGCCTTACTTGTTTTTAGACATCCAACGAAAAAAAAAATTCCATAGGACACATATCTGTAACTGTATACTGCCTCCTGGTGTCCAGTTAACCAAAAGCAACTTCATTCCAAACATGCCTTGCAGGATGCATAGAAACTAGGGCTGCAGTTGTCCATGATCGTTATTCAATTCATTTTTTTTTCCAGCATGCTTATTGAAGACTTCTGGAGAACTCAGAAGGTCATGCCACCATCATAACATTTTAGTGATTTTAGTAAAAGGTTCATTTTGATTCAACACTGTGTGGATGTGAAAGCTGTAAAATCACTGTCACCACGAAGGAAGTCAGTTATTTGTAGTAACAGCCAACAATGCAGTGAACAGACCTAGACTTAGGGTTATAATTACGGGGAGGGGACACATAACAGCTTTGCCCCCACCTCTAAATAAGAATTGTGCTCCCTCAGAAGAAATTTTCCTTCAGTCCTTACATTTCTGGCATTATAGGATCTTAAAATTTCATTTGATGGCTCAGCAGTTTTAAGAAACTAAATCTGATTTGGAAATATTGCTATGATGACCACTTGATTGCTAAAATGAATAAGTTTTTGTGGAAATTTGATGTGGAAGAAGGACAAATAAAGTAATGTATAGTTACATGGGCAAACTGTTTTGGATACAATATACACATAAATCAGTGGGAATAGTTATGGGCAAAGAATATAAAAATGTATTATGCTATGATTTCAAAGAAAACTGTTACAAGATGATGTATTGTTGGTACCCTACACTGAAGAGACTATTAAAGATGTATAAAGAGATGAAGGCCAAATGTTGGAAATGTCAGGATTATGTTGGCTTTTTGTATCATATGTAGTAGACATTTGATAAAGCTAAACAGTTCTGGATGAAGATTTAAAAAATGATGCAAAAGATTTTAAAATCTTAGTTACCTAAAAAGCCTGAACTATACCTGCTAGGAATTTGGGAAGAAGATACAACAATAAGTAGCAACATAAGCTGGTACAACATATGTTGTTAGCAGCAAAACTCATGTATGCAAAGTACTGGGAAAGAATTAGTTACCAATAGTGAATACATGGCTAAATGGACTGATGGAAATTGTTGAAATGCATAAGCTTATGAACAGACTAAAGGGCAGAACACAAAATGATTTTTTGTCTGAATAGAAGTGGCTGCTTGATTTCTTAAAGAATAAAGGTGATCTGATGACAATAGGTTTTGATAATTAAAATCATTATTATTAATTGAGAAGTGCTTAAAAGCAGATTTATAAGATTTATTTTGTTGTTTCAAAATGTTTTTATATAGATGATTATTATTTTTAGATGATCACCAGTATATAATCTAGAATAAATAATTATGAACTTGAGTAATTAAGTAAGTAATTAAAAGGATAAGTGATAAGCAATAATTAATAAGCAATAATTCATTCAATAATTAATAATTAATAATTAATTAATTAATTAAAACCTGTTCAGCCATCAAATAAATAAGCAATAATTAATAATTACAATAATTAATAATTACGGGATAAAATGTATGACTTAGTAGTTAGATGTAAATGTTTAAGTAATATGAACTGTTTGCAACAAGGGTGGGAACCAATCTTAGTTATGTTTTGTTAGAATTTGTTTTAGTTATGTGTAGATGTCTCTTTATGTTTATATGAATGTATTTTCTTTTTGTTGCTTTTTTTGTATGGATGGATTGTGCTTTTATTTAATGAGAATTTTGAAATATTAAAAAAAAACTTCATACGACCATTTAGAAATATGGGTTTGGCATCCAAAGAAAATGGGCAGGAAAAGTTACGAAGGAAATGTTTACACAGAAAATATAAAAGCTATAAGTGTGACCAATTTTCAGTGTCTCATTTTGCAAGTCAAAGGAATCCCAGTCCACACCCATTGTCCTGAACAAACCAGAGACAAAAGGCAATGCTTGGAGTTTAAAAACCTTGGTCTGGTTAATTAATGGTCAGGTCAAATTGAAGTTCCCTGCTCTGCAATTGTATGTTTTTGCAAATTACTCTGGAGTCCAGTAGATGGCAGCTTTCTAAAGGAGGGATTAGTACACGGAGACTGAGTGAAGCAAGCATTAGGCTGAGGAGACATTTTAATCATGTGCATGTCTACCCCATCTTGCTGCAACCTGCTGCATACTACCCACCTTGACACTACCTTTCTGCAGGGGTGGGACTGTATGCTCCTGTGAGGCAAGAGACTATGTTGCTGGTAGCACTGCTGCTGTTAGGGTCTCCAAAAACAGGCTTTTGCTAAGGGGCCAGGCTAAATGTGCCAAAAAGCTACTAGGCAGCAGCAGTAGCGGGGAGGTGACACTGGCAAAGGATCTCTCAGAGACAATGGCAGGGGCACCATTACTGTTGAATTATGGTGACTCCATGAATGAGAGATCTCCAGGTTACCCTGTTATCAAAAGCCCTGCTCACATTTTGCAGATTCAGGGCTGTGGCTTTCTTAACTGAGTCTATCCACATGTAATGCCCCTCCCCCTTTTTTACAGCCTTGCCCCTTACCAAAATAATTGTCTTTTCTAAATAGTCAGGTCTATTTCATGATATGTCCAAAGTAAAATAGTCACAGTTTAGAAAACTTGCCTTCTAGGGAGAGTTCAGGCTTGATTTGTTCTTGGAGCCAGGTATTTGTCCTTTTTGTCCATAGTATCCAAAAAGTGTCCTCCAGCACCATGTTCCAATTGAGTTGTTTCTTCTCCTATCAGCTTTTTTCACTGTCAAGGTTTTACAACCATACATAGAAATTGGAAATACAATGGCATGGGTTATCCTGACATTGGTGTTCAAGGATATACATGTAAGGATCTTTACATTTCGATCACAGCTGTCCTTCCAAGTCCTAGCTTTCTTCTGATTACACGACTACATGATAACATGACAGTAGTCTCCATTTTAATTCACAACTGAGCTTTGACCATTTCCACTCTAGAGGCTATGGTCATTACAATTGCGGCATTGCCATTTACACGATGCCATCAGGTTAGGAACGCTAGTTTCCACACCTTTGAACTGACAGTGGATGAGTAGTGATATTGCCACCAGTTTTCCTTCTGTACCAGAGCATCCTTGGCCACTTCCTGTCCCCACCTTCACTCTGCCCCACTGCCCCTGATTGGTCAGGTCTTTTTCCCTTTTGGAAGCTGTATGTTATTGCATTTTTGTGCTATAATGCCTAAAAATGTATTTTTTTAAAAAAGTGTGAACTCAAAGGAAAACTTTCAAATAAACATGGAGAGGTGAAAGATTTTGGGAATAACTGAGGGAAGGACAAGCTGGGCCTGCCCACTGTTGGATCCACCATAACTGGAAGCACTGTCAAGCGCTATAAAGTTCTGCACTGAGCCGGCTGATGGGATTGAAGCACTAAAGGAGGCATTTAATGGATTTTTTTCTGGATATAGAAACTGCACTTTGGTGATGCTTGGGAACGGGATAGCAGCCAGATGGCAATAACATCCTGCGGAAGCATGGTTCCTGGACTTTTAGCAACCTGCTGCTATGGTGGTATAGCAACGTTGTGCGGAAATGGCCTTTAACTATTTTAGTGTCTTCATCATCTATTTTAAAGCTATGGAAATCATCCGGGGTCATTATTTTTGTTTTCTAAATGTTCAGCTTTAACCTTGTTTTTGTGATTTCTTTCTTGACTTTCTTCAATAGTTAAGTAGTGAGGGGTCATCTGCATATCTTAAGCTGTTGATGTTCCTTCTTTCAGTTTTCCTGCCCCCTTCCTCTGAGTCTAATCAAGGTTTACCTATGATATATTTAGCATATAAGTTCAACAGATAGGGTGATAAAATGCAATCTTGCCTCACTGCCTTGAAAATTGGAAACCATTCTTTTTCTCCATATATTGTCTCTAGATTGTGCATTAGGATCCTCAAATGTTGTGGCACATTCATTTCTTTAAGAATCATTCGTAGTTTTTCCTAGACTGATCTACACAGTCAAAGGCTTTGATATAACCTATGATGTACAGGCTGGTTTTCTTTCAAAATGCTTTGGTCAGGTCCATTAGCCCATGTGTATGTGCAGTGTGAACCCTACTGCCTCTTCCTCTTCCAAAACCAGCTTGGACATCCGGCATTTCTCACTCTCTATATATTAAATGTCTGTTGTGAAGTTTTGAGCATCACTTAACTTGCATGGGAGATTAATGGAATGGTCCAGTGATTATTGCAGTCCCTGATATGCTCTTTCTTGTGGGTTGGAGTATATATTGAATGTTTCCAGTCTGTGGGCCATTGTTTTGTTTTCCAAACGTGATTTTACTTTGAATTTAAATGGATTCTGTCTCTGTAGATTGAGACAGCTCTATTGGTATGCCATCTGTTTCTGGTGATTTGTTCCTTCCAAGTGATTTGTGTGCAGATTCCACTTCACTTTCTAAAATTCTGGCTTTATCTTCAGACAGTTTTTCCTTGAGTGAGCCTGTCAGCCTTTCATCTCTTCTATATAGTTCCTCAGCATATTGTTTCCATCGTCTTTTTATTTCTTCTTGATCATGTAATGTGTTTTGCTGGTCAGACAGCATCCCCAATTTTGATTTGAATTTCCCTTTGATTTCCTGGAACTTGCAGAAGAAGTCTCCTGTTCTACCTTTTTTTTGTTGTTTACCACTATTTCTCCACATTGATTATTATAGCAGTTCTCTTTCTCTGTGCCCAAGTTGCTGCCCAAGTTGCTGAACAGTGTCATTCAATATTCTGAGCCTACTTCTGTCGCATTTTACTTTTGCTTCTCATCTGACTTTTACTGCCTGAAGAGTTTCATACTCTATCCAATGAGACTCCTCTTTCTTTTTGGTTGTAGATAGTATCTTTTCCCATTCTTTCATGACAATGTCTCTGGCTGTGGTCCAGAGTTCTTCTGGTTCCCAAACAATTAGGCTTAATGGTGCCAGTTGAGAGACTTGGTAAGTAGCACCGGTGCACTTGGTGACAAGTGAGCCTCCAGAAGTCCTTCATATTCCCGGCAGTACAGTACAGTCATCCCTCCACATTCACTAGGGTAAGGGGCACAGGACCCCCGTGAAAGTGGTAAAACCGTGAATATATCTAGACCCTCCCAAACCATATCTAACCCACAAAAAAGTATGATCACCATATTCAAGTCACCATGGATTCCTTTGAGGCATCAGGGTTCCTTCACGAGGCAGAAGTGGGGGGCTGGTGAGTCTGACTGCCACCTTCACTGCTGCCCCACACCATTTTTAAGAGGGACTTATAAGCCTCATTCTCGGTTTCTCAGTCTCACAAGGTTTGCAGTCCCTATTAAAAATGGCATAGGGAGGCAGCAGAGGTGACAGCAAATAATCCGTGAATAATCAAATCCGCAAAAGTGAAACCCGCAAATGTGGAGGGCTGACTGTACATGGGTTCTGCTTTTCAACGAATTCCATTTTCTGACAGTCTTCTGGTTCCTAACCTGTCAGATAAGTGGGGGAAGCCTGTAATGTAATGTGTATCTTATGATACGTGGTGTAATGTGTGAAGGGGCTCTGCATTGTAATAACTACTATTATTAAATATGGATCCCACCTTTCCTCCCAAGAGCTCAGGAAAACTATCGATTTATATAAAAACATTCAGTTAAGATCACATTACAAATATCTAAAATCATAAATTAAAAATGTCAAGTTACCGGGAAAGCAGTATAAACAAGCAGCAGTAGAGGATGAATGAAATGCATGTTCTCTGAGAGTTTCTACATGAGGTATGTTTTCTGTGTATTTAAAAGTAATTTATCTATCTATTTGCTAGAAATATATGGTGGATACATGGAAAGAGGAAAGATTTGCTATAGCTCCTGAGCTATACCAGATATACCTGATGTCTTTGTTGATGGCCAACTTCCCTTCAAAGAGTGTATTACCTGCCACAGAGGGACACAGTGAGCAGAGAGAATTAACATTCCTGGCACACAACCCCCTCCCAAGCATGAAGGAACCTTTAAGTTGTTTTTATGCAGAAAATCTTGCTTGGTTCAGGCATAATGCAAACCCTACCTTGACCAGAATTAACCATCACTGCATTTTCTCCTTATAAACCCCTACAGAGCACAACAGGCTCAAAGATTATTTAAAGTTCATGTTGAAGAGCTCCCTCATGCTTGCATTTATCCAACATGTGTGTGTATGTGTGTGTGTGTAGTGACCCCATGAATTTCATAGGGTTTTCTTAGGCAAGGAATACTCAGAAGTGATTTTGCCAGTTCCTTCCTTTGAAATATATTCATTGGTGGTCTCCCACCCAAGTACTAGCCAGGGCAGACTCTGTTTAGCTTCCAAAATCACATAGGATCTGGTGCCTTTAAGGTACATAGGACCTAAGCTAATCAGCTGCAGTGGTTTGAATGCTGGACCAGGACTCTGGAAGAGCAAGGTTTGAATCCCCATTTGGCCAGGGAAACCCATTGGGGGGCCTTGGATGAGTTACCTTCTCAGCTTCAGAGGAAGGTAACCCCTTCCCCCTGAACAATTTTTGCTAAGAAAACCCTGTGACAGTTCCACTTTAGGGTCACCATAACTAGGAAATAACTTGAAGGCACACAACAAAAACAATTTATCCAATGACTCTGCATCAAGTATTTTTGCCTTCCTACAGAATCTGTGTTTCTCCAATAGAGGGCAGTAGGCAACTTTTTTTTCTTCCCACAGTCACAATCCTACTATTTCTGTACAAATATCTTTCTTCTGCATAATTGGTACAAGGTCTTTTTAGTCAAGGAGTTTACATTCTGGTGGGTGGCTTTTTCAAGTAGAGAATAAATAGGTTTACTTGATGCTGAATTCTCTCTCTTTTGAGTCTCCAAACCTAGGTTTCAGCACAATGAACAAAGAATCCAGTGGCTACTTCCTGATGGGTGGTTCCTAATGGTTTTAATAATTGTTCTTTTGCTGTAAACTACTAATGGAGTTGCAATTTGTTTTTTACACTAGAGAGGAAAGCCAGAAAAGCAAGAGGATACCTTTTCTGGGTTTTTTTTCAGAATTGTTTTTAAGATTAGCATTTTTAGCATTCGTACCATTTTCCATTTAATCCAGAGGTGCACAACTTGTTGTTCTCCAAATAGCCCTCCCACAATCACTCATCTGCCTATATTTGGTGGGAATTGCACTCTCACAACATGTGGAAAGCCACAAATTGTCAGCACCTGGCTTAAGCACTATTGTGCTCCCCCCTCCACTCACTCAAACACACATGTATTTTCAAAAATATAGATGAAAAAGCGTTTTAGTCAAAGATCAATTGAAGATCAACTAAAACAAAGAGGGTGAGAGAATATCTAAAAGGCTGTAGTTAAGGTTTGTTGGCTATTGATAGCTTTACCCAATTAATATGTCACAACATGATTTCTTTTAAAAGCAACCCTCCTGCACAGATATAAGCCATTCATTCATTTTACCATATAGTATCTTGGGGTATGCGGCTACCAAAAATAATCTACTATGAGAACATCAGTGTCCCAAAGCTGGACCTACCATTAGAATGTGGGACATCTAGCTCTGGTAGCCAGTGCTTAGGGGTGGAAAATTGAGGCGAGTGCTAGAGAACAATGATGTGTGTGCCCCACAGCCTACCCTGCATCTCTTAAGTTAGTTTCCTGCCCTAGGGTGCAATGGAGGATGCTCTCCCATTGGCATTGTTCAAATAAGGTTCAGGTGTCACTCTAAGCAGGTTCTGTAGATGGAATTTTAGGAGGAAGCCCACCTTGCCCTTTGCCTCTTTAGCCATTTTTATAGCCCATTGGGTGATTTTTCACTTTCAAGGGCCCCCAACCATTAACTCTGCAGTGGACTTGGTCCCCAAATGCTTACCTCATCAAAAACAGCTGCAACTGGAATCTGAATTGATGTCACAACGCATCTGGTTCTGGATTGGTAGGACAGTGCCAGTGATGTATTTAAGTCTTTTACTCTAAGACTCAAAGTCTCAAGTTTCTACTTTCAAGTCTCAAGTCGAGTCTCAAGTGCATAATACTTTTAAGTCAAGTCTCAAGTCTGGGAGCCAACTTTATATCCCAACCTATATTCCAGAATTTCTGGACAGAGTCAAATAAAGTCAGTTTTAACAATGCGATTTTGCCATCTGCAGCTTTGGAAGTGAGGAACAGGATCCTTCTTACTCCCCCTTTATGAAGCCAGAGGCTTTTGTGTCAATAGGCATAAAAAAGTTTGCAGTTTCTGAAGTAGAGAATAGGATCCTTCTTACTTCCCATTTCTGAAGCTGGAGGCTTTTTGAGAAGTGGGGCACAGGATCCTTCTTACTCCCCATTACTGCAGCTTCCAAAACTTTAGAAGGAAGGATTATTTCTCCTCAAGCCCATTGCCTAACATTTGCTGTTCCCCTCTGAGAAACAAGCCCTGTGTTCTGGGGGTGAGTCTTGCCTTTTGCTCTTAGGAAAAGTTTCAGAAGGCTCCTCCAACATGCAGTAGGGACAGGCTGCCAAGCAGACCTCAACGCTGTCTCAAGCCCATTGCCTAAAGTGTTTGGTGTTCCCTCCAAGAAATGTGCCCAGGCTTTGGGCTTAAGACAAATCATCATGTGACCAGTAAGCAAAAAGAGATAGTAGTGTTGTTCAAAATTGTGAAGTTTCTGGATGAATATGTTATGTTACTGAACCAAGGGCAGCAAGTCAGTCACTAAAAATATACAAGTCACAAATCAAGTCAGTGAGTCATTTATTGCTGAATCTAAGTCAAGTCGTTGAAGTGACAAGTCTGATTTAAGTCCAAGTCCATTGACTCAAGTTTACATCACTGGACAGTGCAGGCTCCTAAGGGCATGGGATTAGAAAATTGACCCTCAGATGGCACTCTTGCTCAGCCCTGTTTTGGGACAAAGTGTAGTTTTGTGTTCCTTTCATGCTACACAATTTTGCACTTTGATTCCGCTTCATGCCATGGTTCCATTCTATGGAATCCTGAGCTGCAGTTTAAGAAAGGACGTTTACAAGTCTCAGCTAGAGAGCTCTTGTGTGTCACCAAGCTACCAGTTCTAGGATTCCATACAATGTTGCCATGGCAGTTAAAGTGAATCATGGTACTATAATTGTGTAGTGTTAAAGGGACCTTAGTATGGGAATTTTTTTACTGCGGCCATTTCCGCACTACACTTTTCCGCACTACCAACTGGCCCCTCCCTAAACTGCAAACCCCAGGATTCCATAGGATGTTGAAAGTGGAATAATCGCGCTATAAGAGTGTAGTGCGGAAATGGCTTATGTCAGGTTCAGTCAGAGTCAGTGTAGTGTAGTGGTTTGTATGTTGCGCTATGGCTCTGGAGACCAGGCTCCAAATTTCCACTCAGCCATGGAAATCCACTGGGTGACCTTGAGCACACTCTCTCCACCTCAGACAAAGGCAAGGACAAACCTCCTCTGAACAAATCTTGCCAAGAAAACACCATGATAGGTTTGCCTTACGGTAGCGATAAGTCAGAAATGATCTGAAAGTGCACAGCAACAGGTCAGTCAGTTCTAGGGCAAAACCAACCTAGCAGCACATAGCAAGCCATCATCCCATCCTGTGTGGCAGAAAACTAGTTTCCTCTGGAGAAGATGGTGGCCTTCAACATTGCAAATCTATCCTGATGACAACACATTGAACAGACGGTACAATCTGGTGGCAAGAGGCTACTGTTATGACCTTTGGCCCTGTGCTCCCATAGTCCTCTGAGATCATCATCCGAGTCCTCAGATGATGATGGTTTCAGGGAAAACATTTAGTTCAAGAGTCCCCCTGGGGAAGGACATGGCTCTACCAAGGGGATGGACAACTGCAGTGGGTCTTGAAGCCAGTGGGTTTTTAAAAAATCTTTGGAGCTGTCTGGTGCCATGCAGAGTGTCCCAAATCCCCAAAACGAAAAAAAATAAAAAAAATAAAAAAATAAAAAAATAAAAAAAATAAAAAAATAAAAAAAATAAAGTGCAGCTAGAAGTCCACTTTTGGTTGTAAGTGAGCCTGTGTGTGTGTGTCTGTAAAAATCTCAGTATTTTTTAATGTTAAATAGTGCAGGATTATCTGCAATTTATTTGAAAGGTGAGTTTTCCCTTGTGGAATAAAGAGTGGCAATTCACCCTTTTCTTTTTCTTTGCCAGAAAGAAAAAAAAATAGCACTCTGACAGTCTTGAGGCTCCAGCTGTGCCCCTAGAACCTCTCTCTATTCTACTGTCATTCTCGGACTTGGAAGACAAATCTCCAGCAGCCCCTCCACCAAACCTTGCAGGTGCCAAATGATACAGAATCAGGCTATATAATGTTAAGAAAAACAACCAGCACTTTCAGTAAGGGAAGAACTAATGCAGAGAGGGTTGCCAGATGAAAAACTAGTGAAGGCTTCTGTAATTTTAAGAGTTGTGTAGAAGTAGGAATTGCAGCAGATGTATCTTGACAGTGAACCAGGTAACAAGCAACACCTGCTGAAATTCCTTCTTCTATATAACCATTCAAGGTACAAGAGCCTTCTCCAGTTTTCACTCTGGCAACCTTAAATGCAGACCAGGCCTTGTCTATAATATATCAGAGGGCTTCAGTTGTTGAGATAATAGTTTTCCTCAGCTCTGCCAGCATTTCCCATGGGGAGCTTTCCCAGGTCCTGATTTTCACTGGGAGACGCCGATCTTGCCTGACTGATTTGAAGGGACTCAAATATTTCTGACTGGAAGAGACTTAATGCTGCCTGTGACCTCTTCTCTTATGAACTTCAGTTCCTAGTGGAATGAAATAACTCATTTGAAGGAAATCATCTTCTGTAGTTTTCTTCCTCTTTTTCTCTGGAAAGAGGTTAAAGTTATTTATTTACTTACTTAGATACTTACTGAGAGTGAATGAGGATACCAGTCCAAGAGGACATGCCTTTCAACATTTCACTTTGCTAGGTCTAAAGTGTATGTGGGTTCTTGTAACTGTGGAATGTCCTGAGCCAAAGGCTACCAGAGAGTCAATGAGGGGTAATGATAATGGTGTTGGAGTGGGATTTTGGAGATCCAGGTTCTACTCCCTGAAAAGCTAGGAAACTAACTGGGTGAACTTGGCCAGTCATTTTCTCTGATCTACCTCACAGGCTTGTTGTGAGGATAACTTAGGAAAGAGCCATGTATGGTGTCTTGATTTGAACATAAATAATGATCAATATGTCAGTGAGAATACTGTTTGACTAGCTGACCTTTGGGGTTCTTTCAAACTCTGAGTCTGTGGTCAGTTCTTAATCAGAATGACCAGTGGAAAGTGATTACCTTTTTCTGATTTGTTTTGTTGTATTTCAGAAAGTGATGTCTCATGTTACACAATTGCCAGTTTAAAATTTAGGTATATTTACACTGCATTTCACTAGAAAAGCCACGCAAGGCTATCTAGTGTCTACCACAGATGTCATCAGTCTTTTGGCTGGGTGTGGTATATTTGAAATTCTAAGGAAATTGTTGTGGGTACTATTACAATATGGCTGCTGTGGGAAGTACTTATGAATAAAATGGCTGTTGTGGTGGATGTGGCCAGTCACAAAACATTCATTTCATAGAATGTAAATTAATGAGGCTTAACAACAAGAGCCAGCCCAAGAGCGAATAGGAGGCAGAAGTGACATATGAGCCCCTAAACACAAAAAACACTTCTCTGAACCCACAGTTCTGTACTCCAACAAAATACCAGTTTCACAAAAATGTAAATTAGTTGATATAATATGAGAAAATAATCCAAAGAGAGGTTTGTGAAACACTTCCTTTTGCCACTTTTATGATTTCAAATGCTGCTCTGGCTTCCCTGACACCCCCCCCCCATCCCCGCCCCCCAAGCAGCCCTGACAGGGTTGCCCTTTGCTCTGGTCATTTTCATTTGCTGACTGACACAACACCTTCATTTCTTAAACATCATATTAACTCTCACATGAGATCTGTGGAAATTCATGGGAAATTAATGGAATGGTGGCCAGAGGCCCTCACTTCACTTTGAAGCAATAATATCTCCCAAGAAGATGATAGTTTTAAAAAATCAAACATAGAGAAGGTTTCCTTCCTTACTTCAGGATGTGCAATTGTGCCCGTGCTCATTGTGTTGACAACCTTTGCATGTACATACTTGTGGATACACATATGAGTCCTTGGTTCAGTGAAACTATCTTTCCAGCCATTTCTCTTTAGAAGGCGATAGAGACATAGCTCTGTTACCTTGCACAGAATTAGTGCTGTGTTAAGAGTTTTCATTCTGTTTTTCTTTCTTAAATTCCCCTCTCTGTTTTTCTTCTTTCTCTCTTTCTGTCTTTCTGCTTGGCTCTCTGTGTTTTCAGCCTTCCTCTGTGTGTTTTCTTTCCCTCTTACTGCATACATGTGAGATGAGCGAGAAAGAACAGTGGTGGTACTTCCAAATGAGACTTATCACACCATGACTAAAATTTAGAAGGGCTCCATACAATGCTGTCCTCTGCATGTAACCCTCTCTCATTACTTCTTCCATCTTTTTTCTTACTCTAGACAATCCATTAAGAAGAAAAAAGACAAAGTAATTGCACAGTGCCTTCCAAAAAAACACTGTGGGGACCTCTCCATCTGGAAATACTCTGAGAAACAGGCAGACATGGAGAAAATGTGTGTGTGTATGTGTGTGCGTGCATGTGTACTCCCTGTAATTTAATCATTTGCTATGCCCCAGAACAGCCATTTTTTTAAAAAAATATATATGCAAATGAGTTTACAAGCTCAAAAAAGTTGGGGACCCCTGATCTAGAGGTTCTCCATCAGGTGAGTTACTAGAACTTGCTTCAGGTTTTCTTCAGGTTGGTTTCGATGTGTAAAGAGAAAGCTTACCAGAAAAAACAATGGAAACACATCTATTTCATTTAACTAACCTTGACAGTGTCCTTTTATCTTTAGTGTCCAAGCAGTAAATTGATACCATCTCAGAGAGGCTCAGTGTGGCCTTTCAGGACTTCCCAACTGTGGACTCATGTCAAGCATTTGGCAACGTCAGTCTGAATTCCTTCCAGTTCCCTTGATCCTTTATTCTTCTGCTCACTAGCATTTATGCTGCACTTTTCTTGTAGCCTCTGGTTCAAAGAAATACATCTCACCACCTAAATTTTTAGTTTGCAGAAGTCACATAGGCTCTCTCAGCTCCAGGGCAGCTCTTCTGTTCTGTTAAGAACTCAAAGGCCAGCCAAAGGTGTCTTAGGTGAAGGCCTCTGCTAGTGCCCACCAGACACGTTAAGTGACAAGAGTTCTGAGCAAGCCTCTCAAGGCATTTCAGTCTACACTGAATAGAAAGATGTGATCAGCCTCATGTCAATTAAAATGATTGTTGATGTCCTGATCTAGAATAAAGTTGTGTAGCACAAACCTTGCTCAAACATAAAAAAAAACCTGTGTTTTTCTGAGGGGAGATATTTTGCATTAGGCCAATGGAAACATGAAGTATGTGCTTTGTTCTAGTAGTAATAGGACAAACCGTTTGCAAATGCGTGGCCTATTTTACCTTAAGGGAACTGATAAGGTATCATCCCCCTCATGCTCAGTACAATCCTGTTTTGTGCAAGTTGTATCAGTTAAGGTTAGGCAGTTAGGAGACAAAATCAGAAGAAGGTAAGCAGACTGCATACAGTTTTTTCCCCTGTCTCTCAAAGCTTCTGCTTTGTGCTACAAAATCCAGTGCCAATAAGCATTACACCAAAATTGTTTTAAACAAAGAATAAATAATTGGATGTTATTTGCCCAGCCAATCAGTTATGTAACCGACTCTTTGTTTGTTGGAAAAATGTATGGAAAAAAAAAATCTTGGAAAAATGTATGAAGTATCTATACTTGCTGTGTACTTTTGCAGCAAATTTGACAACCTTAAAATACAGTGAATGCATTTATACAGAAATGTATTGATATGTTCCTGTATAAACCTTGAAAAGTTTCAGGGACATAAATTTAACCTGTAGCATTAAAAGCATACAACCTCAGTCTTCCCATTTGCTTGGCAATTCTGACAACTCATTTACAATTTTGAAAATACTCAATAATATTCAAATATACAAAATTAATAGTGAATTATTAAAAAGACGACCAATCAGCAGAGCATGTGCAGATTCCATTTGTTACCACCAAGATATTGTAACCCTACTCAGACTGCTTCTATCACCTATCTGTAGGTAAAGAGAATTGTCCTGGGCTTGGCAGCCCACCAAGGCTCCTCCGCTGCCTAATGAGCTAGATAACAGCAGCTCTGTAAAACAGCCTTGAGGCTGATGTAAATTCTCTGAGAAACACAATAACAGTCCAGAAAGGGAATAGTCCAAAAGCCAAATTGATAATCCGAGCGAAATGTCAAGGTCCAAGCAAGCTTCAAAGCACACAGGAGAAGAAACAAGACTCACCATGGTTGTAACCACCGATAGCTATCGTATACCCTTGACCGAAGAACCGTACACTCCCTCTATCTGGGATGGTTGTCCTCTTCCACCAAGCGTGCAGCTTCAGGAGAGACGCACATGGAGCAGTGAGGGAGGAAGGGGACACCCGCCTAGCCGGCCAGATCAGCCAGATCAACCCTGCCGATCAATGGGGTGACATATGTCTCAGCCAAATCACCCTCACATCCCCACCAATAGCATCAGTAGATTCCAGCAGCCTTCTGTTGTTGAGGTCTGTGATTATATAGTTTAAGCCTCCAGGCCAGTTGTGTCCTAATTAACAAGCCTTTCCCATATAAGTGCTTCCAGAGGTGTGGACTTTCCTTTTGTTTCTTGCATTGGCTGCCATAAGTACTGTCTTTTTATGTTTCTTGGGTGTGGCTGCTGGGAAAGGACCTGTCTAGGTCCTGGGGCAAGGGCATGACAAGAATAAGTGAAAGAAAGGAAGGAAAGAAAGAAAGTTTATGTAGGGGAAGTCTGCAGCACAGGGTTCATTGACTAAGATTATAACATACAGGCCAAATAAAAATACCAAGAAGAGGTGCTGTAGGTGCTGTAGAAGAGGGAGAAGCACCTATACTGTGCTAAGGATTTTTGCATTTTGTATTTTTTCTAACTCTGGTGGACTCCCCCCCCCCCACATTCTTTTCTGTGTTCCTTAAATGTGCCTGACAAAAAAATTGCAAGTTTACTGGTTACAAAATACATATTAGGAGTTATTTCTACAAACTTAATAAAACATTCTATGTCTAACTATTTGGCCTTGAATTCTCCTGACCCCTCAAAAAGCTGTAAGGAATAAAGATGCTTGAACTGTGTAGTGTGTGTGACCTGAGCAAAACAGTTTTGGCAGGGTTAAAAACTCTTTTAGTTTCTCCACGTTCTCTACACTCTACTCTGTGATATCTGTTCTCCCCTTCCAAGTGCGAAAAGGACTCCACATGCCATCTGAGTCACTCTTGTGTTGGCAACTGAGTGATTTAGACAGAGTTTCTTTGCTGTTGAATTTATGTGCTTGTTACATTTCTATCCCACCTTTCCACCAGAGAGCTTGAGGTGGCACACCCAGGTCTCTTTCCCCAACTGAAGCAGGTCAGGCTGAGTGGCTGAGAGTTGCCCAAAGTCATTCTGTGAATTTTTGTGTATGAATAGGGACTAAAATTCGTATTGCCTAGCTCTCAGCCCAACACTCCGAAACACACTAGCTTACTTTGAGGGGTTCTCAAACTTTATAAACCCAAAGCTCCCTTGAGAGGCAAAGATAATGATAGACAGAGATGGAATTTTTCCAAAACAATGTGGCAATTAATGATATAATTTTATAATCTTTAGAATTTGCTAAATTCTTTGCCACAGTGATATACCAATGAGTTCTGCAGTTCAACCTTCCTCCATTCATAAGTGAATTTTTACCCTTCAAAATGGTGTGTGATTTCTTGGAATCATCTTTCTTCTTTTCTTCTTCCTCCATCAACGTTCCCATTTTCAGCTTCAGGTCTGCCTAATCAGAAGGCTGACAGCTGTTGCTACTGTTGTTATTATTCACTATCATGTCAACTTTGGCGAGCCTATGAATGAGAGACCACTGAGAATCTAATCATCAACTGTCCTGCTAAAGTATTGCAAATTCAGTGCCATGGCTTCCTTTATTGAATCTTTTCACCTGTAATATGGCCTCATTTCTGCTGCCTTCTGCTTTACCAAGCATTGTCTTTTCCAACAAATTATGTCATCTCATGATAAGTCCAAAGTTCAACAGCCTCTGTTTAGTCATTTTTGCTTCCAGTGAGAGTTCAGACCTGATTTGCTCTAAGACCCATTGTCTTTTAGAAATCTATGGTGTCCGTGTAACTCTTCTTTAGCACCGCATTTCAAATGAGTTGATTTTCGTCCTGCCAGCTTCACTATCTACCTTTCATGATCGTACATAGAAATCAGAAATACTTTGTGTCAGCTTACCTTTCTTGAAATGTAATAACATTCAATTAATAAAAAAATATTACTAGTGAATAGACAAATCTAGGACTTCATTTCATCATTCTGTCACTGATAGCCATCCAGCAGCCAGATCAAATTGTAACTGAAACTAAGCATGCATAGGATATCATACCATAAAGCATAGGATAACCACATGAAAAATTTGTTATGACAAGGGAAAGCAGGTGAAATTGCCTTGACAATCTAACTATTAGGGCATAAAGACCCCAAATCCTGTCTAATCTTGGAAGCTAAGCAGGACCAGCCTTGGTTAGTATCAACCAGTACCATGCTGTGGGCTACATACCAGAGGAAGGAACTGGCAAAACTACCTCTGAGTATTCCTTGCCTAAGAAAACCCTATGCAATTCATGGGGTTACCGTAAGTCAACAGGTGACTTGAGGGCACATACACTCATTCCATCTATTAAAGAGACAGGAGCCCTCTCCTCTTTTTCCTGTTGCTATCCTACATGTCAATACTATCTAAATTACATTGCTGTTGGGGTTTCTGTTCCTTAATAGCTGCAGTTTCCTGGCATTTTGGAGTTTGTGTTGAACAGAAAAAGCCTGTTAAACTAAAAAGGTGGTTGGTTATCTTGTTCTGATTAACTGAGCACTAGTTTTGAACTTCTCACCATACGAAGATCTGGTCTGCTAATGAAGATAGATGTTGCCCAACAATGTCTTGGTGCATATTTATTTTCCAGGAAAACTGTTTTTGTGCTTCCATCTGGACTGTATTTTAAAGATGTCTTCTGAGATCACTTTATTACATGATAGCTTCAGTCAGTGTATGTGATCATCAGGTTTGCAAACATAGACAAAGAGTAAAGGAAAGCAACCGCATTATTCTTCTTGTATCAAATACAGAGTATTTGACAAGTCAGACAAATTCATGAGAGACATCATTCTTCTTTGGTGTGCCAGGGTATTTCTGGCAATGTTTGATTCCTGACAGTTGATGGATAATAGAGAGCACTGCTACCATTATCTCTGTGAGGCTGATTTGCTCTGCCTAAAAATGGAAGTCATTACAGAGACATGCCTCTTTCTTTGGCATATGTTGCTCTGTAAAGTGCCATGCCAAAATGATGGTGTTGACTGATTAAATGGGACTACAGCTTGAATCTGCCACGTCATAGTTTGCAGAGGAATCAAGAAATTAAAAAGAGAGGTGGCTCAATAGCCTACATTTTCTGCAATTCGCACTGAAGATGTACAAAAGTTACAGGTGCAATTTGTGATCCATACAGCCAAACCTGTGATAAAATGTTCACCTCCATTAAAAAACAAAAAACTAAAAAACCCTCAAACAATAAAAAGGGCATAACACAATACAGTCAGATTCAAAAAGTGTTTTATTGGCTTAATTCCTGGAGGAAAAATACCCAGCAGGCAAGAAGGAGTGTTACAAAACATGCACCTCTAATGCCTGTTCAATTCCCTTCCCTACAAATAATTTGTGAGCAGCCTATCACAAAGCGAGATGTGACATTAGGGAGGGTCTTTGTAGCAAATGTATCTGGCTAGACATAAAGATGTTATCATCAGGCAAAGATTTCTCATCTAATATAAAGATAACAACACTCTGAGCCTATGTATATTTACTATGGAAGAAGTTCCACTGATTTCAGTAGAACCTGCCACTGAGAGACAGGTTGGAGCCAGATTATTTAAATGGAATAGATTCCAATGGATCTATTTTAAGTATAACTATGTCTGGAACCAACTCAATGGTTTTTGGTTCACAATATAAGTCTGGCAAAACTTCAAACACATCCAGCTTTATGAACTGGCATAAACTTCACACTTGGAAAAATCACCATTGGATCACTGCAACTTTCAGTTACAACCTGCGTGCATGAATTAACCAGAACAGTTCTAATCCTTGTGAGATCATTTCACACAGTCTCAGACACAATGCTTGTTGTAATATGTTATTGTGCTACTTCATGCAACAAATTTTTAGAGACTGAATATTTTAAATTTAGAGGAATCAAACAATCTATTCAGGTGGCTGGTTCATCACACTTGCAAGTGCCACACTTGCTCATAATTGTAGCCTGGATAATCTGGACAGATGTTTCAGAACTCCTTCTACTTCTCTCTGTTTCTCTTTAATAGTTCCATGCAATAACAGTTACAGAGAATTAAAAGAAGCCAGAATAAAATTCCTTTGACTGAAGTCAGCATTCTGCTCTGTAGCTCTGTATGCCAAAAAACATGAGGTAACTGAACCTTCTCCCACTGGCCACTATTGCTGTCCAATGTGTACCTGGCCTTGACTGCTAAGCAGGATCCACTATGAAAAGAAATATAAGAATCCACCCTAAGTGGCATGATTTGGAATTCCCACCCACAAATGAATCACGCTGTCACGAAGTCACAGGTCAGGGGACACTGACTGTGGGGCTACCTGGGATAGATTCTGTGATCCAAATCTGAATTCCTCAGCTGGCACTGAAAAGTGATGCCATAGGTTAGATGTAGATTATATTACAGCATGGTCACATGGAAAAAAAACCCAGGGCTCTTGTGGCTTTAATGACAGTTCAGAATTAAGAATTTCAGCAGGTACTGCTTGTCATGTAACCTGGACTTTCTGAAATTCCCTTTCCCACATGAATTTCCCACACAAATATTAAACATATATTTAAGCTCTGTCTTATTTTCCATGTGGTCATCCTGCTTACTTGCACTTTAAGCTCATAGAAGCCAGAATGAACATTTTGTAATTGAGTGTAATGATTTAAGATTTAATCTCAATGGGGACCAAGAGTGCCTGACTCTGTCACTAGAAAAGCCACAATATTTAGCTTTTCTTTTCTCATAGAATCATAGAGTTGGAAGGGACCTCATGGGCCACCAAGTCTAATCCATAGTAGAGTGGATGATCTCCAGCTAAAGCATGCCCACCAGGTACCTCTTTGAAAGCATCCAGAGGAAACCTCACCTCCTCTCCAAGCAACTGGTCTATAATGGGTGTCCTCTTCATCCCAATGAACTTAAATTTCTAACTGTTCTCTCATCTAAATTTCTACATTTATTTCCGCCTCTCTAACCTCTGAGGGAGAAAAGAGCAGGTACGCACAGCAACATCATATCTTGGCCCAAAGGCTGCTGAAAGGCCCTCCATCCATGTTTCAGCTGTCATTGCTGTGACCTCTGAGGAAAGAAGAGCAGCCTGAATCTACTGGTCTTATTCCTCTCCCCCAGCGTCATCCTGTTTTACTTGTCTGTCCCGTCTTTTCAGTTTGTAAGCCTGACAGCAGGGAACTGTCAAATTAATGATTTAAAAACAGTGGGGCATAATTTCTCTAAATAAATAAATGACATTAAATTAAAACATCTGTGTTGATTACAATTATATTCAGCTTAGAAATAGCTCTCTTCTAAGTTGTCTTTTGCATCATAATTGTTGATGATATCAAGTTTATATCTCAATTTGCCCCCCACAACTAGGACTTAAGGTAATTTACAGTTTAAAACAAAATATACCTAAAACATCCAAAAAGTTAACGTTAGAATGCAAGTAAATTGTCAATAACATTAAAAACAGTGCTACTGGCATATGGCAGAGGAGGCTCAAAGGTACTTTTAAGAGGAGTAGACAGGTGTTAGAATGTTTACAGTAAAAAACAATCTCTTGTGCACCATAAAGACCTCCTGCTACACCCACATATGAAAATCGCACACAAGACATTTTATATATGTTATCATATATAGTCTGTAAAAAATGTACAGAATAGCAACAGTGCAACTCTATACAGAATTCAGTGGGGCCTATTCACAGGTAATTAGGTAAACAATTGTAGTCTTACAGTACAGATTCTGCATCTGTCTACTTAGGGGTCCCATTGAGTGTGGTGAGAATTAATCCCAGAATTATATATACATGGCCCTTTAAAGTGCTGCAAGACTTTTTGCTGTTGTTGCCATTTATATATGTGATGCCTGTATTTTTAATTTTAAAAATTTTAATTTTTTTCCCCCTGTGTGTCAAAGAGGATGGGATCACTTAGGACACTCAGGTGCCTCTGTATTTTTCCATTTGGACAAATTAAAAATATTGGATTTTAAGGAGGGTTACTGTGTAGAACTATCTGCTATTAACAAGAAATATGATTATATGGTCAACGTAAATCAGCTGAAAACAAAAAAAATGCTAGTAAACTCATACTTTAAAGTCAGTTACTAAATTATTTTAAGTGCCAAGTGCTTGTCAGTCATCCCAACCCTTTGCACACTTTGGGGAAAACAAGGAATGGCAGAAATATGTTAAAGTTTGGTTAGGGTAGAATGCAGCCATGAATGTTGTTCCTTAACATCCATCTAAGTGAAAGGGCTGGAGGATATTGCACTGTGGGGAAAAAACCTTGAGGATTTTGCAAAGAATAGAATCTAAATGAAGGCAAAACGAGCACCCTGTAAATAAGATTATTTATTGAGATTGCTTAAAGAATGACTACACAATGTTAGCCTGACTTTCCTCCAGGAGGCAGTGGGCACAACTCTCCACTCTCAGCGCCCCGTCGTTCATTTTTATCCTCACAACAACCCTGCAAGGCAGGCTAGGGACCCAGAGGAACTCGAGACGACCTAATAAGCTCCCTCCGTGGCTACTTGAAGCTGGGTTTCCCGTCCGATACTTTAAGCATTCCCACACAACCACACGGCCCGGCTTTATAGCCCATTTTAAGCACTTATTCTGCCTACCGAGGCAGACGAGCAAACGTGGCTAAGGCCATTTCCGCACTAGACTGTTATAGCGCTGTTATTCCGCTTTCAACATCCTGTGGAATCCTGGGGTTTGCAGTTGAGCCCCCTCCCTAAACTGCAAACCCCAGGATTCCACAGGATGTTGAAAGCGGAATAATAGCGCTGTAACAGACGAGTTACCCAAAGCAACCAGCTTTCGCTTTTTACTCTTATAATTAATTAACCGGAAGTAAACGCATTGGTGTCTTTCTTTTTTTCTTATAAGGAGGTGGGGCCGTAAAGGCAGGACGCTGAGGTAGTAGTTCGTAGGCAGGAGAAAAATCTCCTCAGTCGTGTCGCTTGATTGTTTTACCAAGTGAAAGAAAGAGCATTTCAATTTAAACAGGGCCCCGCGCACTCCTCCGATAAGACCATCCACTGAGGTGGCAACTGTCATAAGAAATTATCGCACAAGCCACGGTTGGGACAAGAAGGAAGTGGCGGCTGCGAGGGAGCCCGTTTCCTTCGGCGGCGGGGGCCGCGGGCCGCGGGCCTGGGCGGAGCTTGGAGCCGCTTCTCCCTCCCCTTCCCGCGGGGGCCTCCCCTCCGCGCCGCCTCTCCCTAGTCGGCGGAGCCTCGTAAAAGTGGCCGGCCTGGGTGTCGCCCAGCTTAGTGGCCGCTGTTCGCTCGCGGGGCGCTCGGCCGCAGCTTTCCGTTCCGCGCGCTCTCGCCCTCGTTCCTCGCCCGCCTGGCGGCTGGAGCCCCGAGGATGGTGTTGCCCGACGAGGAGCGCGGCGCCGGGCTCTACCGAGCACCGCCGGAGCTGACGCGGGAGGCGCACGTTCCTTCCTTGGAAAAGTACCGGGAGCTTTACCGCCGCTCGGTGGAGGAGCCGCAGGGTGAGTGCCGCGCGTTTCTCGGTCCGGTGGGGAAAGCGAGACTCCAGGCCCTCCAACTGCGACCAGCCGCCTCGGCTTCCTCGTGAGGGCTAGACCTCCCGGGAGGATTTTGCAGGGCATGCCCGGGGCAGAGCCGGTATAAAATCTGGAAGAAAAATAATAAAATAACATGTAGTCTCAGCGTGTGGCCCATGTTCGGTGTGTGTGTGACAAGGGTGTGGGAGCTGCCTGTCCGGCTCCAGCCTTTGCTGTGCCATGTGCCTCTTCCTCCAGTTCCCTTTCTCGGTGCAACAGGGCTGAGGCCAGTTTGTTGTCTGTAAACACCGAAGACCAGCCAACAGTTGTTTTGAACCGCGCAGGCCCTTGTACGCTGCGCATTACCTCAGGGGTCCTAGCAGGTGTGAAGTCGAGAATGCTGTGTTTGTATACCGGAATGTTTGGGTGGCAGTTGTGCCGTGGGTGCATCTCGCTCTTTCCTAGGATTAGTGTTGCCGAGTTAGTGGGCGTGTAGCGGGAAGCCCCTGTCTCTTTCATAACCTCAGTCAAGACTGCAAGTCCTTTTGAAGTGGGAACCCTGGGCATCGTATGTCAAAATGCAGGGTTGATTTCTTCTTCTGTTCTTGGCTTGCAAATCTAAGCGTGATGCAACCAGTGAGGAGTGTCCAGGAGGCCCAGCTGCTGTGGGACCAGAGATGTATTAGCCCTTAGAAAGCTACCAGTTTGTGCACAGGAATTTTTCCTGTAAATTTCCCACTACTTTTTTTGATCGTTTTAAACCACAGAAATTTCTCTAAATCTACAGTAAAACATACTGGGCAATGATCAGTTTGGATGTAAAAATCATTTGGATTTTTGTGTGCAGGTTTGCTTTTCGAAATATAAATGTACTAAATGTACAGCACATATGCCAATGGCACCTCCAAGAATTGATCAGTGCCCACTAAACTTTGTATGTGGAAGTAATATTTATTGACAGTTGAAAAATGTGGTAACATTCTTGCAATTCTGTACCAGTGTAGGAGATGGGATATTTTGGGGCCACACAGTGTATTCTGTGGATTTTAGAATAGTTGTCTTCCACTAAATTTTTGTCAGCATTGTTTATAGCTTCTATTCCCCATTTTACAACTGGGCAAGCTCTGAGAAGGGTTTATATACCAATTTAAAAAAAAAAGTGAGTCTCTGTCCAGAGGTTTACAATCCAAAACAAGGATTGGCAACTTTTGGCCCTCCAAATGTTGTTGGACTGCAGCTCCCATCATACCACCCCACTGGCTGTGTTGGCTAGGGCTGATGGGAATTGCAGTCAAACAGCATCAAGTTGCTCAACCCGATTTAAAAGAATAAAAAAACAGGATCAGGAGGGAAAAGGAAGAACGCCAAAAATGAGGTGTAGGTTCTTTAGGTAAGCAGGTTCCCTAGCCTGGTGGAAAAGTAGCAGTTTGTGAGAGGCACAGGCTAATGGAGGTGACTTCTTGGGCAGCTAGTGGTGGCCCCTGCTTGTTTGCTCAGTCATGAGTCAGATTAGCTAGCCACAATGTCTTAGCAGCTCCAGAACTGGCACAGAGCATTGACCAGAATCTGTGGGATCCTCATGGGTTGCCTAGGAACTGGAATACATATGGGTTTCAGACTTAAAACAGTCAGCGGACAGGGGACAAACTGGGGACTTTTTCCAGAAGCAAAACCCTGGGAAGGTATGAACGTTTTTATTGTATCCATTTAGAACAGGATAAAAGCTATACAGCTCTCCAGATGTTGTTGAACTACAAGTCCCAAGAAGACTTGCCAGCTTAACCAGTGATGAGGAACATTGCAGGTTGCAGTGCTACAATATCTGGAGGGCTGCACATCTTCCAGTATGTTTGCCTGCTCCTAAACAGTGGTGAATGATTTCTGTGCTGTACACTCAGCTTATTTACACAAGCAGCCTGTGACATTATAGTAGTGAAGTTGCTCTAAAATTTTTGTTCTGCTATTTGATGGCACAGGTACAAATCCATGCTTAGCACCTGTTTCAGCCAGTGTATAGCACTTTTTGCTTCATCCAGCGGCTTATTAACTGTTTCGAGAGCATGCAAACATGTGAAAACATTTGGTCCAACTGTCGACTATATAGTTTCTTCTGAGATGATCCTGCAACTTTGGTTTTGATGGAATGTTACATTCTCAGATTCTCCCCTTTTCCAACCTTTTACTTGAGTGCTTGTACAAAACCTCCTGCTTTGAGGTGGGAGAAATATTTTTCTTCTCAGATGATAAAAAGTTGCAAGTGTGTTTTAAAGCAAGATGGCATAGCTGGCTTTCTCTTACTTAATTAAGAAATATAATCATTTTGTTCTTGTGCTGTGCTTTCAGGTCATTTCTGACTGATGGTGGCCCTAAGGTGGCCCTAAGGTGACCCTTTCATGGGGTTTTCTTAGCGAGTTTTGTTTAGAGGGAGTTGAACTTTGCCCTCCTCAGAGGCTGAGACAGTGTGACTGAGTGGGGATTTGAACCCTGGTCTCCAATGGGAGTCCAGTGTTCAAACCACTACTCTATGCTTACACCCATTATCATTTTCCATCCCCATAAGCTTAGCAACATGCTAATTAGTAGGCAGTAACTGTCAGCTTAGGGAAAACTGAACTTTTGTAATGACTTGAAAGAGATTACATTCTGCAGTACTGATTTATTGAAGAACAGATGAGTACTGGAAAGAAAGCATAAAAAAAAGGTGGTGTGATGTTTAGTTTGTATAGTTTGGAAATTTGTAGTTATTTGTACCAGGAAGTCTCACACAATGGCAGTTGTCTGTTTCTAGATTTATGCAAATACCACAGCGAATGCTTTGCTTAAAGTGATTGCAAAAATGAGGAAGTGTGCACAACTGTAGTTTTTAGTACTGTGTCTTTCAAAAAAATAAAAAAGGTGTGAAGAACTATGATAGGAATTGTTAGTGTGGGTAGACTTTCCTGAGTACATCCCAGAAGGCCCAGAATCAACTACTTGAAAGTGCTATCCATCTGTTCATACCTCGAGCATCCAGGTGTAGTCAGAAAGAAAATATTTAGCCAAATTTCCATCTGTGACATTTTTCTGAATTTCAGCATTACAAAATATCATTGACCCTTTGTGTGACAGACTCTAGTGTGGAAGTTGTGTTCTGTGTTTGTGTCTGTAAAATGAATAGTCACAGTTCTGTAAATAGCTTTGTTTCTCAAGCCGACATCAACAGTTGTGGAATATTCTTCCAATGATGGTAGAAAGCATTTTATAAATTAGATTTCGTTGAGATTAATTTCAGGTTGCAAATGTTTAGAAAATGTTGTACACACATAAATGCTTCCTCCAAGGGACATCAAGAACTTTTGTCATGGATGGTATAAAGTTTTGTGACCCAATTGTGCTTCACCTTCATTTATTACCTTTGAGGTTCTTCATGGTTTTGTGTGTGTGTGTGTGTGTTTGTAACACCAAACTAATCTGTTTAACTTTCTGGAGGTTCAGAAATACTGTTGCCAAAGAATTTCTACCTTAAAGCAGAAGGCTACTCTGAAGCATTATATACTTCAGCATCTACATTAAAAAGTGGGGTGCGTGTGTGTGTTGTGACCATCAATGGATATCTTAATAAATGCAAATAGGTGATTCTGAGCATAGTCCTGCAGTCTTAAATATTGGAGGCAACCAAATAATTGAATATGATAGTATGTGGAGCCTTTGAGAATACATTCTTCCAAACAGTGTATGAAGCCTGGCGGTTATGTAGCTTCTAGGTATAACGGTAGGTATGCCTCTGAGTTCCATAGTGGCTTGGAGCAAACAGTAGGAGACTGCTCTTGCTTTGCTGTTGTGCAGAGTGTCCCAGAAATTCCTCACTAGCCACTGTGGGAAAACTGGATGCTGGGTTAGATGGGCTTTAGGTCTAGTCTAGCAGAGCTATTATGCTCTTTTGTGCTTACCATTAAATAAATATAGTCAGGGTGGGGACACAAGTTTACATTTAGAAAAAAGCCCCAAACAAAACTATATCAGCAAGCTGTGACCATTCATTTGTTAGAAATAAACTTCAAGATATTTCTGTGTAGAATTCCTGGTGAGCGTTTCGCATTTATATCATTAAACTTTTCTCTTGCTAGCAATGCAGTCTTGAGTGTGTTAACTTAAGAATCCCACTGTCTTCAGTGAGGCTTATGTGCATAGGAAAACAGCTTCAGTATATTTCCTTAAATAAGATCCATTCATTTTTTACCTACTTATTACTGTCTAGTTGTTTTATCTTGGTTTTAAGTTTGGATGTCCCCCCCTCCTTTTCTTCCAGAATTTTGGGGTGATATTGCCAAAGAATTTTACTGGAGAAGCCAACACACTGGACCATTTCTGCAGTACAACTTTGATGTCACCAAAGGGAAAATCTTTATCGAATGGATGAAAGGAGCTACAACCAACATTTGCTACAATCTGTTGGACAGAAATGTCTATGAGAAAAAACTTGGAGACAAAATAGCTTTTTACTGGTAATGTTATGATTTTTTTATTGCAATCTAGACAGTTGTGATACACATTCAAAATTAAGAAAATGTATGTAGCATTGGATTATTTTGTACTGTCAACAGTGGATGGAGGTCTGATGAAGGGTGAGTTTTTTTTGTCTCTAGAACTTACTTGCAGTAGAACTTCACTTAGGGCCCTTTCACGCTACGCAGTTATAGCACTCTGATTCCTCTTTAACTACCATGACTACATCATATGTTCCTTTAATAAGTCACTTTGGCACCCAGGCTGAGAATTCTAAATATCCCTCTCTAAGTTACCAGTTCCAGGATTACATAGGATGTTGCCATGACAGTTAAAGTGGAACCATAGTGCTGTAATTGGTTAGTGAAATGGACACTTAGAGCACTTCTGTAAAGTACCTGGCTTTAAAATGGGAAAATTGCCAGCAAATGAGTCTAGCTTCTCTGGTGTCATACAGCAATGGAAGCAGTGATCTCCAAAATAATTTTGAAAACCTGTGCGATACTCTTCCTACTTCAAAAAAGAAAACAAAATCAGTGATTTATGCATACTTCAAAAAGTCTTGTGCATAGCTTGCAACAACAGTCACCATTTTCCTTAATAATAGATGTCTAAATTGAGCACCTGTAGTGGCATATACTAGATTGATAGCCAAAGCGTGATTGACTTTTTCTACCATTGTGCTTTCAGACTGCCAGCTCTCTCTGAACCCCAAATTTATCTTCAAACAGTCAGTCAGATTCAGATATCTGATAAGAGTGCAGCAGCTTCAAGGTGAAGTTTGACTATATGCAGTAGTCTGTACATGAAATATCAGCTGTATAAGGGATGCCTGCTGCAGGAAGAGAATGGCATCCTGTTGTTAACTTCATTAACATTCATGATGCCTCTTATTTTTTGTCCTTTTTTTGAAGGCGACCAGTAAATCATTTTTATCCTTTGGCTATCATTGCTTAATCCTTTCTTGTAGTCAGAGACACTCATATCATTTATTTCCTTTTCTTGACTGTTCCAGTTCCTTCTTTTTCCAATTAGCACATACACATTTTATAGAACTACAAAAGAGTTGGGAAGTATGACATGAATCCTATCTACATCAACTAGGAAGTAAGTCCCACTAACTTTTTTGGGGTTATACTCCTCTAAGAATTGTTGACTGGGATTGCAGCCGTAATAATTTTTTGTGTTTTAGGTACCAGCCTTTGTTGCCTAAACATCATTCAGAGTTCAAGTAGTTGTGTGGGGTTGTGGTTTGGTCACAGACTTTTCTAATGATCAATATGGGAGTTATAAACAAGCTGCAGGAAAAACTTTGTGAAATAACAGAATGGATTTTCAGAGTCTACACTAGTAAGCATGGCTTTCCTGCTGAGTTTTTTTGGGAATGCATATCTGGTAATGGATGTGGTGTCAAGCTGTGGAAAATGTCTCCTTGTGTATTGGTAGTTGGGATGTTACAGAGCTTCCTGTGAGCCTTTTTTTTTTTTTGGAAGATTTTGAGCCATGTTATGCATTTGTGCTCTGACTGTATGACTTGTTTAGGCAGGCATTGGACTGAGAACTGTTGCCAGCTTTCGGGGTTGTGAGTTGGTCAGCATTTTATGGAAGGGGGATTTTGGAGTTCTAGCCCCAAAAGTAAGCCTTCTAAGATCTTCTGTTGTCCTGAATTCTGAGTTCCTTTCTAATATTATGGCTAAATGGCTGTTAATAGGCCCATGAATTTGACTAGGGCCCTTTCTATACCTTACCTGCATCCCACGAGATCCCGACATCATCCTGGCAGTGCCTTTACTGGGATGGAAGCATATCCAGAACATTTGCCTCCACACCTGGCTGGCTGCCAGAGGATGATAGTGTTTGGGACATGCTCCTTCCTCGTGCAGTGCAGCCAGCCTCTTCTGGTGCTGCGCTGAGGAAGGAAGCGCTTCGATAGTGCTTCCACCCTTCCCACATGGCGCCAGCTGATGCGATCATAGCATGAAAGGAGTCTGTGACTGGATTTTTCCTGGTAATAGTTTAATGCGCAATTGCAGCAGCTGGGGACACAACAGGAGGGGGACAGCAACGATGTTGTGTGGTCGCTTGCATGGTGGATGGCTTCAGTGTGTTCCCATGGGATGACGCTGTAATGCAGAAATGGCCTAAGTCTGTGACAGTTGTCATGGATTTTGGCATAAGTTTAATTGTACTTTGTATGCAGAAGTGCTCTCCTTTGTTTGTCCTGACCTCTTGACAGTTTTTTTTGGTAGAATGGCATGTTAAGTTTTCAGTATCATGTTACTCATTCTTTTCTCCCTTGATAATTTTCTGTGTTCTATACATGTTATAAATACTCATCTTCCCCTACGAGGGTAATATTCCTTTCCATACTTTCTGAAAAAAGGCCTCAATGCTCTAGTCTTTCCTTGTGGGAAAACATGCTCCACCCTGAGAAACATGGGTTTAAAGCTCCTGTCGACCTCTTCCTTTAAGGAAAATGATAACCTAATTTAAGATTATGCAATCTTTGGCCAAGCAGAAATTGTTGGACTGCCATTTCTGTGCCCCTCACAAGTGGCTATACTGGTTGGGTCTGTTGGGAGTCACAGTCCAGCATCATCTGTGGGGGCACAGTCTTCCTATCTTTGAGCTAAATCTTTCCTTGGATATTCTCTCTTTCAGGTAGTGTGTGTCTGTTCCTGCAAGTTACCTGTCGACTTATGATGACCTTATGCGTTTTGTAGAGTTTCCTTAGACTAAGAATGTTCAGAGGTGATTTTGTCAGTTCCATCTTCAGAAATATAGGCTACAAAACCTAGTATTTGTGGGCGGTGTCTCTTCCAAGTAGTGAATCAGAGCTGAGCCTGTTTAGCTTGCAAGATCATATGGGATCTGGTATCTTTAGGGTATTTAGATAGTATTTGCAGATAAATTGTTGTTGGTGTGTACCTTCAAGCTGTTTCCAAGTTATGGTGACCCTAAGGCAAACCTATCTTGGGGTTTGCAGGTAATTTGTATTACATGAAGGTCAGATATGCGCAGATATGTTTCAAATATGCGCAGACAAGACTAGGCTAGACAGAGATTCAGAGGAAGCTTTCATATATGTCCAGATCATGCTCCATTTTTTTGGACATCTTTGAGAGGGGTTAAGTAAAATTGAACTGGGAGTGTTGCTTTGTTCTTCATTATGTTGCTGTCTCATCTTTCTATTCTTTGCTGCTTAGGAAGTTCTTCCTCCCCCCCCCCCTCTTTTTGGCACTTCATTTTTGTATCCCAGCTTTTTACCTCCATTACATGAAAGACACATGAGGCAATACTAGGCCTTCATTGAGATAGAAGATATGGCTTGTAGTACCCACTTCTTACTGGCAGAAATTGTTTGAGGATTTCTCTAAGACTTCCCGGCTATTTTAGTTTCTAGTGGCTGGAGGCAATAAATGTCATTAAGTGCTTTTTGCGATAGATAGAGAATAATACTAGAGATGGATTTATCACTAAATGTATTCTTAAATGGAGTGAGTCTCTGATATACAGCATTGTTTGTAGAACAGCTTTTGGAGTGCAAACATCATATTTGTGTGCTGGTTAACCATTTGGAGCATTGGTCTATACTGACTTTGTCCTGTAGTTGCTCAGTAGACTCTGCCTGCCTTGATTGGACTGATGAGCATGTTATTAAACAGGCTTTGAGGACAAACTTCTCCTGCTAACCAAAGCAGATTTCACATGCCTGCCTTAGGTCAGTGGGAGTTTTTAGCAAAAACACCAATGTTCAGTTTAGTTAGAGAATTTACTTCCTCCTCCTCCTCCTCCTCCTTGCTCCTGTGATCTGCAAATGAGGCCAAGGAAATGTTTCACTGTTTGGATTAATAAAGTCCCTAACAAGGTCATTTGTCCTAGGAACACAGATAATTCTTATTTAGCATTATATATATATAGATGGGAGTTCTCAATTTAAAGAAGACATGGGTAAACAATAGAGGAAGGGCGAAACAAAGGCTTGGATAAGCAGCAGAAAGAATGTGAGATTAATTCAATTACATATTCTTTAATGTAGTAATATTGAGGTAAGGGAACTTAAGGGATAATCCAAAGATTTTCCAACAAAATTATGTTTGAAGAAGGGACTTTAAAGCTATAAGGAAGGTGGGAGGCACTTCTAGGTATAAGGGAAATGCACAGAGCCATTAATTCTCAAAATGTGTGAGAAGGTTATGATTTACTGCCAGATGTACTTAGATAATACACAAGGCAGCAGATCTTTGCATTAACGTATTAGCTGAAATAAACCCAGAACTGTCCAGGTCCATGTCTAAGATTTGCAAAGGGTTTCACGGTGCCCCCTGTTTTCTGCAGCATTTTGTTGCTTCATGGATCTTAGCAGAAGTACCTCAGAGAACCCCTTCCCATTTCCCCACTCATGTTTTAACTTCTGGAGTCTTAGTGATGTTACTTTATTTCTCTCCTGTGTTTTGTATGTGTTGTTCAGTCTCAGGAATCTAAGGAACATTGCCTCAAAGAGGCTTCGTTCATTTTCTAGGTCTTTTAAAATTATTGCCTGGAGAGTTAGTGGCAACCTCCTTCCTTCTAAGAAGCCCCGAGTTGTAGTATTTTGACTTGAAACTAACCAGTGCAACTTTGGCTATAGCTAAAAACACATTGATGCATCTGCTGTTTTTTTCCCCCCGTAAGTTGTCACACTCACACCCTTTTTATTTCTAGGAGTGCCATTTGGAATTTTCACGTTTTGTTTTGAAACTGGGCACTGCAATTTGAACAACAACTAAAGAAACTTTGTCAAATTTAAAGGGGTCTAACATGTCTTCATTAGTTATGGTCACCATGAACATGTAGACATTGATGTAAATCTTATTGTTCATCCTGGCTAGAGAAGAGCCATTGAATGATTGGGATTTACCTATATATTGGCTAATCATTCAGTAGATCTACTGTGGTTGAGACCAACCAAGAGGACTGCAGTCGTTGTCTTTTGCTAATGCTGATACGTGAGTCTTCCCATTGCTTACTTTTGGCAAGGTTGGAAGGAGATAAGTCAGAAGCTTTAATGGTAGTATGAGGGAATGTCACAGTATATTGATACTGTACATGTGAATGTATTTTTTTATAATGCTACTGGATATACCTACCGCTCAGGGTGCTTGTTGGCAAAGATTAGAATCTGCCACAATGCCATTTTACTTTACTCTGAATTTAGGATGCATAAGGAGATAAGATACTTTTAATCTGAACTGGAAGGAAAATTATCACTGTAGCATGAAATCTGAGAAGAGAATTCATGTTGGAGCATAGAACTGGTGCCTGACCACAGAATCAATTCTGTTCTTTTGCAACAGTGAAAGTGACTGGTTCAAAGACATCTGTGTTTGCAAACTGCGTTGAAGTATCTTAGTTTAACCAAGCAAGTTACCAACCTAGGTCTAGTTGTTTGTTCTGCAAACACATGAAGATACTATAAACTTTTAGAGAAGATGTTTGCTTGATTCAAAGTAGAGATAACAGCCAGGTGGTAAGCAGCCTCCTGATACTGATTGGTTCTTATATCTCAAAAACAACATCAGAAATAGTATTCAGGAGTAGTTTGAAGATGGGGAAGAACTAATTAACCCTCTCACTTGTTGCCTTCCCCAAGCTGTGTTTCCTTGTCCCTGTAACCTTTCCCCTTCAGAGGGCGGAAAAGATTAAGGATGCTGATTTTGAATGGATCAGTATTGGAAAATAGTTTCACAGCAACCCACCCCACCTCCAGACTGTTCTACTGCTTAAGTTATCAGTCCTTTCCTACCAGGGGTCTGTTCAAATGTGTTACAGTGGACTCTCTATATATGCGAGGGTTTGGTTCCAGGACCCTCCCTGCATAGCAAAAGAACAGAAATGACCACATCCCATATTATCAAAAAGTGGTGACCTGTGTGGATTCTTCAGTGCATCTGTGTTCACATTGGTGCCATTTTATGTATAGGACGTGATGCTCTGTGGATGCTCAAAATCACTGATCCAGGGGTTGCATCTACGGAGGAACCACTGTATCTTACATGGCCATTAGTTATTGTCATGTTACAGGAAGTGAAAGGGTAGTTCTCTCTTTTTCTGTCATTACTAATGCAGAGTTAACTCAATATTGTAATGAATGTTCTTTCCTTCTCAATTATGCACAAATTGCAATATAGGAAGGGGGGATTTCTTATTTGTAGAAATAATTGGGATAATAACCAAAGAGCTGTTTCAGTTTCTAGTGGCTTCAGGCAACAAACTTCACTAGGTGCATTTCGTTCTGGGTAAATAATCAGTTTCCAGTATACATATTTAAAGAGTAAGTATGAAGCCCATATAGAATTGTAATCTGTAGTGATCCTATTTTTTTTTCTATGAATCAGATATAAACATAGATTTCCTGTTTGTAGGATCAGTGTCATGTTACAATTTACATGAGGAGTGGAGGTAGGGCAGCCTGTGGACCAAAAATGGCATCAAGTTTTTTTTAAGCTCCTCCATGTTTTCTTTGAGTCTGGCCCCCACACCCGCAGTTTAACTGCCTCAAAATACCACACATAATGATGGCAGTATCCTTGAGAGATACCTTCTAATCCTTAAATAATCCCAGAAGCCTGAAAGTCAGCGGAAAGAACTGAAATGAAAAGTGAAAGTAAACTTCTGGGTACTTCTGAGGCTGATCTGTGCCTAATCTTTGGCCAAAAATCAGGCACTGCAGTAATGACAGTTGGTTCATGCTGCAGTTGCCCATTCCTGATCCACACAATTTGTTCCACGATGATACTGTATGAAATAGCCATTACTTGAGAGCTACTTTTCATTTGAGACCTTCAATAACATCTAAAGGCAAACTTCTATTTCTCTTATTTTGCAGGTATTGTGTTAAGTTTTAGGCTAAAAGGGAATAAAACTGTTTGCTGGGCAGTTTATGACATACTACGTGTTTGTCAAATGCTGCTTTTTCCAGTATATGTATATCTCTCACAGATTTAAGTCAGCTCACCCCAGCATGGTGCTCTCTGTGTGTCTTGGACTACAACTTCCATTGTACCAGATTGGGTTCCAAGGGTTTGTCATATGATGGGGTGTAGTAAGCATGAAAGAAACTCCAGAAAGGCTGGTGAAAATTAATTTGCACTGTTAAACTTTCTGTCGTTTGTAAATGGGTAAATATGAATATGTAATGAATAGTAATGTTGTAATATGTTGTTCAGTGCTTTGGAAAGGGTTGTTGTCCACAGATTTAATGCAAGCTTGGAAGAGTTCTTTTCTTGCTTAGATCTTGTAGAAAAGCCATGGTGGCTGGAAAGTTCTAGGAGATATAGTGCAAAAAAGTAACTATTCTAAGCTCTTCTTGTTAGCATGCTCACCTTGACCAAGGTGGGAGCTGAAGTTCTCAAGGCATGTTGTTGGACGATGAGAGAAAGAACACTCTGTTGTTGGTACTTGATTATTTATATTTTAAACATCTTAAGGCATCTTTTTTTAAAAAATTAAATAATCCAAATGTGTGATTAACTTAACTGCCTTGTTTGTAAGCAGTAAAACTAGGGTTATACCGTCATCCCTGAGACTGGAGAAGGCTTATTTAAGCTTCAGGAAGTCTGTTTTTGTTTATGCTAAGTATATTTATTCAACTCTCGCTTTTAAGCTTATGCTTTCGTCCTGAACAGTAGTCTGAAGTGTAACTGAGTTTATAATGGGATGCTTCTGATGGCTTGGATTGATGTGGTGTTATAGTAGACGAATCTGGCTTATGATTGCCTTCAAATATAGATCAGTTGCTTGTTTTCCATAATAGGTTGTTGTTCCATGACAATGTACCAGTATTTTTTTAATTGGCAAGGAACTTAAAAAGCATACTTTGATCCTTGCGGAAAGCCCTGAGTGACATCAAAGCATGGAACCAGGAGATAGTTATTAAATCCACTGCTCTTTCTTACTAAGACCTGTGGAGTGAAAGTAGATTTGTAGCCAAAAAATTTCGAGGTAAATTTCATTTATTTAATTAAACACTTTAAAACTCTCCTTTATGCTTTTGGATACCAGAGTGGTAGACAACTGTAGAACAGTAAAAACACAAAAAAGATGCAACATAATAAAACTAAACAACAAAAAAGCAAGAAATAGAATAATATGGACAGAATTGTCCAGTTAAAATGCCTGGGTAAGCAAAAAGAATACAATGCAGTACTAAAACTGTTGAGAGTCAATTGACAGTTAGAGGGTGATGGGATGGAGAGAAAGCCCTCTCCCAAAGATCTTAAGAGTCAGGCAGGCTCATAAGGGGAGATACAGGCTTTCACATAGTCTAGACTTAAGATGTATATATGGCTTTATAGGTCAAAACCAGTGCTTTGAATTGTGTCTAGGAGCAGATTGGTAGCCGGTGAAGCTGTTTCAGCAGTCAGTAGTCTAGTTACAGCATGTTGAACCTGCTGAAGTTTCCAGACAGTTTTCAAAGGTAGTTCCACGCAGAGTGTGTTACAGTAATCCAGCTGGGATGTAATTAAAACATGTGTTACCATGCCCGTATCTGGCTTCTCAAGAAATGGGCCCAGCTGGCACTCTGGTTTTATCTGTGTGAACACACTCCTGTCCACCACTGAAACCTGGGTCTCCAGGTTCAGAGGTGAATCCAAGAGTATGCCCAAGATACCAAACTGAAATTTCAGGGGGTATAGGTTGAATCCCTATTTCCTGATTAGCCTTCTGACTAACCTGGGGCAACGCTGTCTTGTCAATTTGCTTGTTTGTTTGCCCTTATCCAGTCCATTACTGACCATAACTTGTTTAGTACAAAGACAGCTGCCTTGCAGTTGGATGGAAAGGAGAGATAGTGTCATCTGCATATTAGTGGCACTAAACTCCAAATCTCTGGATGACCTCTCCCAGTAGTTTCATGTGTATGTTAAAAAGCATGTGGGACAAAACAAAACCTTGTGATACACCATAGTCTAATGGTTAGGTTGCCAAACAGGAGTCAGATCCACCTGGGTTTGCCCCTCCAGGAAGGAATGCAGCCACTGTGCCCCCAAGACCCATCCTGGAGAAGAGGCTCAGAAGGATAACATGGTTGATGATATTGAAAGCTGCTAAGAAGTTCATCAGAACCAACAGGGAGACACTCCCCCTGTCTAGTTCTTGCATAGGTTATCCACCAAGGTGACCAAAGCTGTCTCCCATAGTCTGACCTGAAGTCAGATTGAAATGGATCTAGATAATCTGTTTCATCCAAGAACTTCTGGAGTTGGGAGGCCACAGCATGATCCAGAACCTTGCCCCTGAAAGGGCTGTTGGAGACAGGCTGATAGTTGTCTAATAAGGAGGGTTTCCTTCAGACACAGCTCCTTCAGGTAAGAGGGAACTCTGCCTTGCTGCAGCAAGGCATTTATCACCATGCTTATTCACTCAGCCAGTCTCCTTCTGGCTGTTTTAATAAACCAGGAAGGGCAAGGATTTGGCATATGTGTGGTGGCTCTTTGCTTGTCCAGGGATCCTGTCCATATCCTCAGGGTGCACAAACTGAAAGGTGCCCGATAATACAGGACAAACAGGTGCCAAGATTATATCCACTGGACCTGTGTCAACCACAACATGCAAATTGGAGCAGATCCAAGCAGTTTTTTTCTGCCTGGTGTTGTGCAGATTCTTCACAGTGAACTGTCAAGTAGCCTGCATGGTGCTCCTGCAGGGCAGAGCATAAAAGGCCTCTGCCCACTTGACACAACTGTACCAGACAACACTGTGCAGATGCAATGGTGGCAGAGAAGAATTATTTCTTTGCTATCGCTACAACGGAGTTGTCTTTCCAGTGGACCTTGTATTCAATTGGACTCGCTCAAAATGTTTTTGCCATCTGTGCTCTAATCTCTGTGTCACTCATTTCGTCATCATCAACTCTCTAGTGAACCAGGGGGCTCATTTGGCTTCACTTTGTGGAAGGGACACCTAGGAGCAATTATGTCCTCCTCCCTGGCCGTTTCTGTATTCCAGAGATCACTCAGAGCTTCAACAGAATCACTTGCCAGGGCACCAGGGGAGTCCTCAAAAGCTATCAGGAATCCATATGGATCCACAAGCCTCTTGGGATGGATCATCTTAATCAGTCCCTAGCCCCTGCAGAGGCTCCAAGTTCCCGTGAGTCAAAAGCCCACCAGGTAGTATCTGTCCATGACAACAGAACTGTAGAAAGTTCTTCCACAACTAGATCACCATCATCCCACCCAGCACAGAAAACCAGGTCCAGAGTGTGTCCTGTATCATGGGTGGTTCCAGATACTGTGGGGCAAACCCATGGTTGTCATGGCAGACATGAAGACCTGAGCTACTCCTAACAGAGTGGCCTCAGCATGGATGTTTAAGTACCCTGGGCAACAAGCTGGGGTGGTGGTGGTGGACTCCAACACCACCACCAAGACAAATTCAGCTAGTTCAGGAAGGGAGGCTGTTGAACAGTGGGTGTGTGGTACACCAGCAGAATCCTTATTCTGTCCTGGCCACCCACTTTCAAATAAACACGCTCAGACCATAGACTGTGAGATGAGTACCTGGTGAGAGAGACTGAATTCTGATAGACTACTGTAACTCTGGCTCACCATCCCTCAGACTTTGCTTGCTGCTGTATGAGAACCCTGGTGGACAGAGCTGGGAGCGATTGACTCCTCCAGCTTCACCCAGATAGGTCTCTGTAATACAAGCCAGGTTGGCATGCTCATCCAGAATCAGATCTTGGATCAAAGATGTTTTTCCGTTTGCTGTCCTTGTCCTGCACTCCAGGCCTCCAGCTGTGTAATCAGTCTGTTAGCAGGAGCTAGCAGGCAAAGTTTGTCTCGGTCAGTCCGAGTTCTTAGCAAGTTTAGAGGAACTAAGACTGAATTGATCGTGAGTCCAGAGAGAGGGGATCCAAGGGCAGAATCTATAGAGTAGGTGAAAGTAAAAGTTTCGAGGAATGTGAGCAAGGAGTACAGGAGTCAGCAGAGTTGTTACCGCTGATGGAATCAGTAGACTCCAACAACTTCGTCCCATTCTAGCCTCTTGTTATATAGGGTCTTTCCGCCCTACACTGTTATAGTGCTGTTATTTCACTTTCAACATCATGTGGAATTCTGGGGTTTGTAGTTTACTGAAGCCAAAGAGCTCTCTGGCTGAGAATTCTAAATGTTCTTCCCTAAACTACAAACCCCAGGATTCCATAAGCTGTTGAAAGTCGAATAATAGCACTGGAAGAGTGTAGTGTGGAAAGGCCCATAATCTCAGCATCCTACCCAGCTGTGGCCTAATTAAGAAGTCCTTCTTTCGTAAAGGCTGCCAGAATCCTGGGCAATCCCTTTCCCACCTGCACTCACCGGCTGCTGTTAAGTGCTGTTCCTCTCATGTCTCTAGGGTGTGGCTGTTGCGAAGGGTCCTGTCTGGGTCCTGGGACAGGGGCATGACAGAACTGGCATTAAACAGCAGCGTTTTCAGCTCAGGGGGTCTACTGTCAAGGCTACCCAGACTGTTTGCAGTGGGGAACAGTTTGGGGACAGCCAGCACCCTGTGTCTATCTTCCTTCTCACGGTGATGTAACTGTCTTCCTATTCTGTATCTCTCTCTGCAACAGTTGCAGTGTTAGCACTGGTTGCATCTCTGTGTGGAGGAGAGGGTATTTCAAAATTGGAACGTGAACAACTGAGAAGATGTTCTCATTTGTTGACAGAAAATGCACCTGAGTTTCTTGAGAAGAGCCTTCTCCAATCATCTTTCATCCTGTAATGTCTAATAAATCTTAACCTGTGTCCTTCTGACGTCATGAAGTTCTGTATTTCCGCTTTTCCTGACATTGGCAGTCTATTTTGCATGGCAGATGCACACTTATCAGTAAAAAGTTCTGTGATAAGAGCTGAATGGCTGATCAGTTTCTTTCTCTGTACTTGGTCTTATGATTTAAGAGAAATGGAATAAATTTAACATCTGTCTAGTGCTAGTATGACACAAAGGATACTGGCTTGAGCACATGAGCCTTTTCCAGATTTGACTTTTGAACAGAAATGGAAGTCTAGTTGCTAGACACTTTTTGCTTGCTAGTATTCCTTAGCTACCTGATCTGTAAGACAGTGGCTGCCTTTTCCTTCTTTACTCAAAGTATTCCAAAAGTGAATGACATTGAATTGATTATATTCATAAAATTCTTTTGAGAATCTGGTGGAGGAGAAAGATGAGAAAGAAGAAAACAACCTTTGATTCTTTTTCACATAATTGTTTTTAATAAAGACTTAGTCTAAATTTTGGGGTATGTTTTTCAGTGAGATGCTGAATGGGGCACACTAGATCTAGGATGAAATGTCTTCTGTTCTAAGGTACAAATGCAACCTGCAAGTTTTAATGTATGGCTGTGGATTTAGATACTGTCTCTTTCCTCCTGCTTTTATGTGTTGGAGCTATAGTTTTGAAAGATTTAATTTTATAAATTGCATTTCATCAGCAGTGGTATCAGCCAAGACAGTAATTGAATAGGAAAGCCAGACAGACTTGTACAATAAGCTCAGGAAAGTAGATTGCTCATACATTTATTAAATTGGAGGTCCAATTCAATTACTGGAAGTATGTACTCTGTATTTATGCAGAAATGTTCCTATTAAAGAGTTTTTCTTGAAGCCACACAGCTAATTAACTGAATATATCATTACTGTGTGATGCCCTGAATCACAATAGATGTGGCATTAGGCAGGGGAATGGAACCTCTGTGGCATTGATAAGATCTTAATTCTAATGCTAACGATGGAGCTACATGAGCTTAGATGCACTTGTTGTATCCAAAAAGTTATAGATTTGCAGAAATAATTCAGGAATGAAAACAACTACTTACATTCAGTGATTATCACATTCTTACCACCAAATTCTTCAGTACAGCAGTTGAGGCTTCAAAAGTTTGGAATCTGAGACTGTAACCACAGGAAAACATTTGCACTCCACCATAGATATTCATTTGAGTTAAATTTAGCTTGTGCCTTATCCATGAGCATAAATGTAAAGGCCTTTGGGGGGTTGTCAGGGCTGAGATGGGAATTGAGGGGATGCCTAAGTATTCTGTATAGTTGTTGTCCTGGGGTACTCTGACCAGGACTGGAAGAGATCCACATGTAATTTAATTTAGACATCTACAATACAGCCAATGGAGCCTAAGAATCTAAAGTGTATCTTCAATGCTGTGATTGTCTTATTGTCCTTACATATACAATTGGCACAGTATGCTTAAAGAATTTGCATCTGACATAACTGTAATGAGTAGCAATTCTAAGTTGAGTTTTTTTAAAAAAATTAACCAGATGCCCTGTGTTGCTAAAAATAATAATTTCAACTTTCATATTTTAAAAAACTTGTGGAGGATAAGAAGATGCAGAGTCACAGTGCTTTGGTTCATGACTTGTCAACAATATATTGAGAACCTTCTTTGCTGCCAGAGCTTTTGCCTTAAAAGTGTGTATTTGGCAGTCGAAGACAGGAGATGGTATATTTAACATCTCTTGTGCTATGCACATGCTCACAAAACTTTCATCATAGCGCTCCTACATAGTCATTTGGAGCATATGTGTATGACTACCAGGATTTAGATTTAAAATTACTGTTCTAAATGAACACCTATGAAAGGTTTCTTCTTCCAAACACCACATCATTGATGACTTCAGTAACATTACTACTGTACCTGGCCACCGTTCAGAGGAAACATCTTTCTTATTTAAGAAGTTAAACTTCATTTGTTCAAGCCATTTTGAAATGAACTGGAGTTTTGGAAGAGTGCAACAGCGCACTTGGGAACTCTCATTCAGTTTTGGATAGCTCAGATAGGAGATATTATTACTGAGTTCTCTACCAGTAAAGGCATTTTTGATGTAAAAAAAAAATGACCTCTATATATGTATGGACAGATGGGGAGGGTGCTTACCATGTTATAGACTGAAAACCAATAGTGTGTCCCTGAAGTATATTTTTCCAGTGGTTTCCGTTGTCTTTTAGACTTTACTAAGCTACTGTGGTATTTGAGACAGAGCAGTTGTGTAGCCTGAAGCAATCTAGAGGAGTCAGCGTATTTGAGGAGAAGCACTACTACCGCTACCATCCACCAGAGTGGAAAGAGGTTCCCCTGCCTGTTTGCTTGCTGGCTCTGCCCCTTGTGGATTATTAGATCTCAATTTCCTTCAGATCCAGGCCCCAGATACTGAGCCAGATGCTGGTTAACCTGCCAGACTGTCACCTGACACTTTCCTGGATGGATAAGTTGGTTGCCTGAGGCTGAGGAGGAGACACCAGAGGAGGCTTGTCAATATGCTTCCTGAACTGTGATGCCCAGGACTGGATATACTATTTCAGGTGGGGTCTGACCAAAGCAGAATAGAGTGGTACTATCACTTCCTTTGATCTAAAGACTGTACAGTCATCCCTCCACATTTGTTAGGGTTAGGGACACAGGACCCTCATGAAAGTAAAAAAAACTGTGAATAACTCTAGACCCTCCCAAACCATATTTAACACACAAAAAAAGTATGAGCACCATATTCAGCCTGCCATGGATTCCTTTGAGACATCAGGGTTCCTTCACAAGGCAGAGGTGGGTGGCTGGTAGGGCTTACTGCCACCTCCACTGCTGCCCCACACCATTTTAAATAGGGACTTAGAAGCCTTGTTCACGGTTTCTCACTCTCAGGAGGCCTGCAGTCCTGATTAAAAGTGGCATAGGGAAACAGTAGAGGTGACAGCAAATGGTCAGTGAATAATCATATCCACAAAAGTGAAACCCACAGATGTGGAGGGATGACTATACTCCTATTGATGCAACCCAGAATTGCATTGGCTTTTTTAGCTGCTGCATCACACTGCTGACTCATATTCAGCTTGTGGTCTGCTAAGACTCCTGTATCTCTTTCATGTGTACTGTGGTCAAGCCATCTTATATCTGTGCATTTCATTTTTTTCTGCCCAAGTGTAGTCCCTTACACTTCTCCCTGTTGATGTTCATTTTGTTAGTTTTGGCTTGGCCTTCTATTATCATCGTCATCATTTCTATCCCACTTTTCTCCCTGAGGGGACTCAAAATGGCTTAAAAAAAAGCATAATTAAAAACATAATATCCAAAAGTTAAAACACAGATTAAACATCAGCAATGATTAAAACAATGTTAAAATACATATGAAAAACAACATACAGAAAGCAATTAAATAACAATTAAAATAACCAGCACCATTCTATATACAGATTACATGGTAAATGCCTGCTGGAACAGGAATGTCTTTAACTGTTTCCTGAAGGTAGGCAGGGAGAGTGCCAGTCTAACCTCTTTGGGCATGAAGTTCCAGGGCCTGGCATGACTTGTTTTTGAGAAACCCATGTTGACTGCACTGCTGTCTAAATAACTGCAAACTGTTTGTTTAATGATCTACTCTAGAATCTTTCTGGGTATTGATGTCAGGCTGACTGGGCAGTAATTATTTGGGTCCTCTTTTTTCCCTTTTTGAAGATGGCAACAATATTTGTCCTCCCCCAGTCTGCTGGGACTTCTCCTGTTCTTCAGGAATTCTCAAGGATTATTGTCAGTGGGTCTGAAATTACTTCTGCCAGTTCTTTTAATACCGTTGGCTGCAGTTCATCTAGTCCTGGAGATTAGAATTCACTTAGAATAGCCAGGTATTCCTCTACTACCTCTTTACCTGTACTGTTCTGCATTTCCCTTACTGCATCATCTGCTCCATTTTCCCCAAGTAGAACATTGTTTTCCTTTTGAGAGAAGACCAAGGCAAAGAAGGTATTGAGTAGTTCTGCCTTTTCTCTGTTCCCTGTTAGCATTTCACCATCTTCTCCACACAGAGGCCCTACCATTTCTTTATTCTTCCTTTTGCTACAGACCTGACAAAACAAACAATACAAAACAACAAAAAAGCCCTTCTTTTTTAACCTCTCTAGCAAGTCTGAGCTTGTTCTGCCCTTTATCTTTTTTTCCTATACATACTGGCTCTTTGTTTGAATTCTTCCTTGGTGATTTTTCCCTTTTTCCATTTCTTGTACATATCCCTTTTAAATCTTAGCTCCATTGAAAGTTTTCCATCCCGGATTCTTTAGACACCTACCATTTTTCCTACTCATCCTTATTTTATTTATAGCATTTGTACCCTACCATTCAACCAAAAAGGCTCCTGGAGTGGCTTATACATTGTTAATTTGACAATTCTCTGCCTTCAGGGTTACAATCTACAAAGATGCAAAACACAAGGAAACTAGGATGACAGTGGGAAAGGGGATTAAGTTTAGTAAATACTGGCTGCTGCTCTGTCTCTCAGAGGCCAGAGCAATGGCAGTTGGAATGGAGGGAGGACCTTTCTCTTTCTCACCCTTCAGCTAGTACATCAGAAACCACACAAGTCATCTTCAGAGTTTTCAGATCTACAGCCTGTTTGGGGCATGTTTCTTTTTGTTTTTAAAGACCATATATCTGTGTGGTGGCAGTGCTTGTATCTTAGGACAGGCTGCAACCTGCATTGGTCCCAGACTTAGCAGTGGGAGACCAGAATGCAAGGCACAGATGAGAAAGTTGTGGGCTGCTAAATTCAGTCTATTATATCTTTGTTCCTAGCATAATGGGAGCAATCCTCAGTAACTGAGCCAAAATGCCCCACCACTGGCTGCATGGTTAGTCTGCCTCTATAGTTAGTTTGCCAGTATTCTTGCTTCTCTTCTAGCTTTCTCTGCTGGTCTTTGAAGTGCTCAAACTTAGTCCACATCTCCTATCTCTTCTGAAGTTGTCTTGATACAGCTAGGCTAGGGGGAAATCCATACTCTGGACTTCCACTGAGGTGTTCCTGAAAAATGTCTTCTCCTTTATGCAGTTTGGGTGCAAGTAGTTCAAAGCTTATTTTGAGAGCAAGGACATATAAACTTTGGATCCTTGTTCAGGCTTCTGATGCTGATGTATGTTGCTCTTCTGGTTGAGTTGCTGGAAACTAGTAACCAATTTCTTTGGTGTCTCAAGTAGCCAATTCAAAGCTGAAACTCCAGGTAGAAGGACAGAGTGATAGGAATTTTTATATTATTCCTCCATTATGGTTCTTTGACCAATGTCAGGAATGGTAGGCAGGACTGTGTTAATGTTTGAGAGATGGTTGGTGTGACCACTTACATGCTTGTCCCTACTTTTATTTAAACTTAGGTATCTCAAAGCAGAGAGCGCACATGGTGTAGTGGTCTGAACATTGGACTATGACCCTGTAGGCGAGGATTTGATTTCCTGCTTGGCAATGGAAATCTGCTGGGTGATCTTGGGTGTGTCACACACTCTTAGCCTCAGAAAACTCAGTGATAGGTTTGCCTTAGGGTCTCCATAAGTCAGAAATGACTTCAAAGCACACAACGTCATCCTCAGAGCAAGCCTGTTTTATTAGCACAGTGCTGTGCAACAATAGCACGTATTGGACTACGACCCTGGAGACCAGGGCTTGATTCCCTGCTTGGCCATGGAAATCCACTGGGTGATCATGGGCACATTACACACTCTCAGCTCCAGAAAATGCTTTGATAGATTCACCTTAGAGTTGCCATAAGTTGGAAATGACTTGAAGGCACATAACAGCTGTGTAAGAACAGCAGTAAAGTTTTGTTTAAAAGTGTAGTTGATGTAGGCATCTTTTTTTACTGTGTTTCCACAGGTTTTTGTATATTAAAAGTTTTTTTTTCCAAAGCTATAATAACGTACAGAAGTCTGGCCATCAAACAAATGGCCAGCAGGGAGGCTATTAAGCCTTTTTAAAGAGATAATAAAATACTCTTGAACAGTTCTTTACATGGGTATTGCACTATCCTTTGATAGAATGGAACATATCCTGGAAAACCTCTACTTAATTTCCAACAGGAAAAACAAATAAAAAACCTCCCACTTTGTATCACTTACCATTTTGAAGTTTTAAACTGGGAGTGCCAAGATCGCTGGTGCAGCCTCTTAGGCAGCTACAAAGCATTGCATAATCCTTCTGGCACAATATGGTGGAGATTTTTATTGTTTAAATATGTAATCTTTTGCGTTAAGTGAGTCAGTACACTAGATAACACACCCATTTCCAGAGGGCACTTGCCATAACTTTTGGTTCTCTCATGAATATAGTTTCTTGACTGGCTTTGAGACACACAGCTTTAATTGGTTTGGTCTTGAGAAAAAAAAAGGGGATTTTTTCTGCCTCTGGATATCTTATTGGACTTCAATAGTGGTTTATGATATATTTACCCACTACACTTTGATTCACTGCTTTTAGACATAATTGGGAGAGCAGGTACAGCCCTGGACTGGTTTGGTTTTTACCTATTTGTGTGAAAACCATGAGAAGAGTGTGTTTCATGTTCTGTGAAGCTGTCCTGTAGCATTTCCTTTTCACACTGCTCTATTAATTTCTTTCCGTTACCGTATATATAAAGCTCTGGGAGAACTGATACACAGTTCTGGCATGTGGAGTCATCTGTATGCTACATCTGTGTGTTTTTTTTTAAACTAATTCTGGAGCATGGTTTTGTTTTTGAATTAAATTTTCAAGGCAGTGTAGGCTCCAGACAATCTTTTATGGGGAGGATATTCCATAAGGGGTGCCATGTGAGATGAGGCAAGTAAGGAAAAGGTCTCTGAATATTATCTTGATGAACAGGTTCATGTGGAAGCATATAGTTACCTAAAGGCCCATTACCTGTAAACTAGACAACAGGGAGATCACACAGAACTGGATTGTTGTGCTTCATTGAATTGTGACTCATTCAGCCTGCATTCTCTGTCAGAGGACTGAGTTTAAGTGAATGTCTCATGGCTATATCATCTGTTCACCTTTTTGACTTCCCTGTTTCTTTCCCACCCTTCCACCCTCATTTCCATATGAGCTAATTTGGGAATGATCTTTGGAGGCTTCCAAGTCTTGTACACTTTTATGGAATTTTAGATGCTCTCAATAAAGATATTGCCTGACTATGGGTTTTGGATTTTTATCAACATGCTAAACTAGATGTGTGCTATGACTTGATCACATAGCTTTCTGCATGGTGCTATAAACTATTCCTTTTAGTAATGTGTGGTGATGTGGAGAGCCCTCTGACACTGGCTATTCAACATGCTGAACTGTTGTGCCCAAATGATTCTTCAGGTAAAGTTGTTGCCCTGTGGATGGGACCTCAGGTATCCTCTAGTCTTGTCTGACATTTACATGAAGTGGTTCTAAATGTAGCAGTAACGTGCAAGAGAATGCTTGCAACATTGTTTAGGAATGTACAACAGGTGTTGGTATATTTACTTAACATCCTAATATTGGAGATGTTCTTTTTCAAGTTTGGATATTGAAACAGTCTTATCTTACCATAGTTACATGTTGTAGCCTGCAGGTTTCAGATCTACAGAGGTAATGTCATTGCAAAGATGAAGAACTTGTTTTTCTACCTCAGCTGCATAGGGATGGATGCATTTTCTCTAGAAAGAATTAGGCATACAGTTCCTTCCTTCAGCAGATAACTTATGGTCTGTAATATATATAACTGCCTTATTTAATAGGCCTGTGTTTAATTTTTCTTCTAAATATTATTCTTGTTTGTACAATAATGTAGAATCATAAGAAGTTAAAAGTTATCTCCTTGTTTTATTGTCAAGATATCCTACCCTTTTCGGCTGTGGAATACAGCTGTGGATACCCATGTGGTTTCTCATTTAGACACTAACCACAACCAAATGTATTTGGTTTCTGAAAAGTGGCTGTATTGTATACTTTCTGACAGCATTCTGAGATCAGAGCACTTGGCTCCTGGGAGAGTATATGAATATAACTTAGATCATCTAATGGCTCTGGGGGGGAGCACTGAGCTAGTCGTAACGATACCTGCAATTGCAAGCTTGTATGCAAGAAGAAGTGCAATGAATAATTCTAAGTACTTTTTCTTCCTTAACTATACTCAATGTGGTTGATCAGTTAGATTCCATTAAGATTTTTATGTTCAGATTGAGGGGATATTATAATGCAGCTTTCTCATACCTGGCAGCAGTATTGTGGGATAAAGATATTGCCTCTGTTTCATTCTACTCATTTTGATTCATTTTGTATTTGCTGTGTTCTGTTTTTTTCACACTACTTAGCCTCAATTCCTGACTGGAAAGAAAAGAATTATCAGTATTTTTTCCCCTCTCGTGTAACTGTTTCAAATGCTGATGCTGATTTAAAGGACTTGAAATTGATTCTTCCTCTATAAATGACTTCTCCTATATATTTTTCCTTAGCTCTTGATAAATTATGAGTCTAGTTGGTGCACTCAGAATAACTTTGGTAGTTAAGAACGTAGAGGGTTCTTTCTTGCAGTATTTAATTCTGGCTTGCTGGCATCTCTTTCTTAAGTGTCATCCACACAAAGCAGGCAAGATCTGTCTATATTAAATGATGTGAATCTTTGTTGTATTCCATTAAGATTTTTAAAAAACAGACAAGATTTTTCTGCTTTGAAGATCTTGAAGCCTAAAGATTTTGTCTTGGACTCTGCCTCTGCTTTTCCACTTGTACTTGTTACTACATTTCATTTAACGTTGTTCCTTGAAAATGCAAGATACTGGCGTCAAGATATATTGTGATGCTTGGATGTTTTGATAAGAATTGTATTCTACAGTTCCACTTTAAGTTATTTTTAAACATTGACTTGCATTAAAGTATACATGTACTTTTTGAGATATTTAATGTTAAGATCTTTGTAGAAGTTTGTGCACCCATTTTCTGACTGTGTTTACCATGTGGCATACTGCCTTGAGCATCAGAGTATGAAGTAAGTGCCCCCTTCTGGCTTAGCTTTCAGTTCGTATTAGTTCTGAATAAAGAAGAGCAGGTGCATCCATTTTTTGTGATATTTGGAGTATAGTTGATGGCATTTCCAAACAATACTGACAGACAGACTAGAACAACTTAGCTATTTCAGTGAAGCTATGCTGAAAGCTTTTTGGAAAAGCTTCCAGGACCCAGAGGTGTTTTCTGTACCCCTGATAGTATGGATGGAAGCTTTGTTCCTGTTTGCTTTTTACAAAAGGGCAAAAGCAATGCATCTCATGTTTTTTTTAGTATCTAGAATTTCAGGCCTTGCTGAATTTTAATACCTGCAGATCTATACTTGTATATAAGAATGTATATTTTGTAATGGGGCTGTGGTATATCCATATTATGGCAAAGATTTAAAAAATACCTTGTTCCATTTTTGGGCAAAGATTATCTTACTGTGTATGTGTCTTTGAAAAGCAAAAATGTTTTTTTAAGGATGCAATTCTTTGCTCCCTTCCCTTGGATCCTTTTGAGTAGACATAAGTTGTAGACATTGTATCACAAGTGTCCTAGCAGGGACAGTTCATACTAGAACAAAGTCCAGTTCTGTTTTTTTTTTTAAACATCAGCTCAGTTTCTTGATCTTTGTGTTGAATTGGCTGTCTTTACAGAGATCTGGGTGGAACCCGTTTCTCATTGGTTGCCTCACTCTGCCCAGATGGTCTCATCTTACACCACCAGCCCTCATCCTAGCTTTGAGCAAATAGATTGCTTCAGACTGTGTGTGCCCAGGGAAAGGGATTGGCCATGCCATTTCTTACTAATTGTATTGTGTAATAGTACATAAATCAAACACGAATACATCTCATGCTTTGGTTCAGAGGCTGAGCTATCTTGAAATATTCCATCTGCTACTGTGACTAGTGATTGGGGATAATGATAACTAGTGATTGAGGGTATTTAGGGTTTTAATATGTCACTTCTGACCAATAGCCATCCTGGCTAATGCCTATGAGGTGAACACTAGGACTAGGCAGATTTGTTCTGTTCATTGTGCCATTGACTACTGCAGTAGGTGACTATAAAGAAAGTTCTTGGTTTGTGCTTATTGAATTTTCTGCAAGAATGTACAAATCATGCTCTGTGAATTTTCTAAAGCTAAAAGAAGATGATCCAGTTCATATATGGGGGAGGAGAATGGTCATGTTGTCACCTCTATGAAGGAAAGATATAGATGGCCAGTTGTATTACTGTTGTAAAAACTTGAAACAAAGATTTTAGTTATGTAAAAAGGCCATTTTATCCTGTTGCTCCTATGATTTACAGTTGAGAATGTTTCACTTGGAGGTTGGGAAATAAGTACAGCAGATTGCTTGTACTTATTTCCTTCTGCAATAACTAAAATGTTGAGCAAATTATATCACAGTGCTAAATCAGTCAGAGATAACATCAGTTCATTTGTGATGTAATTATAATGGCTTAGGTTTATAACTGCAAGGCTTCATTTAGTGGTTGTGGAATATCAGGTGGCTCCAGTCTGCAGAAGAGAAGGTTAAGAGGGGACATGATAGCCATGTTTAAATATTTGAAGGGATGCCATGTAGAGGAAGGAGAGGGCTTGTTTTCTGCTGCTCCAGAGACCAGGACAAGGAGCAATGGATTCAAGCTGCAGGAAAGGAGATTCCACCTGAACCTCAGGAAGAACTTCCTGACGGTCAGGGCTGTCTGGCAGTGGAATATGCTGCCTCAGACTGTGGTGGAGTCTCCTTCTTTGGAGGTATCTAAGCAGAGACTAGATGGCCATCTGTCGGGAGTGCTTTGGGGGTGTTCCTGCATGGCAGGGGGTTGGACTGGATGGCCCGTGTGGTCTCTTCCAACTCTACATTTCTATGATTTCTATGATTTGCAGAGCTACTCATTCTGTGCTTTATGCTCCTGCCTCATTCTCTACTGTGGAAGATGACATGCACAAATGGAAAATGTGTATTATATCATTGGCCAGTAGCCTGCAGAATTCAGAGTTTTGTTTTGTTTTAGAAAAATAACTAGTAAGTATTTTAGTCACTTTCATTTTGAAAAGCACATATAGAAAAGTTTACTTTAAAATTGAAATGAACAGCAACCAACTAAAAATAATAATTGCATCTTGGAATTATATCTCTAACTAATTATTTTTTACAAAATTTTCCAAATTGCGGTAATCCATGTTTGAATGCTGAGATCCAGAGAAGCTGGACTGAGAAGAGTGCAATGACAGGGGTTTTCCAGAAGAAGTATAAATGGAAACTTTTGTGAAAAATTTCCGAGAAAATTTTTCAGTGTTCTAAATAATGCTTTCTAATTTTGCACATTTCGTTTAAATGTTATATTCAAACACATTCAAGGCTTTATGTAGAAATTATTTCATTATCATATTTTTAACATAAAGAGAATATCACATACTTCCCTAATAGTTAACAAAAAATGGCTACAACTGAAAGAACACTATTTTTTAGGGCATGTACGTAATAAGAGCTATATCTTATACCAATAGTTTAATATTCTTTCTTTTGCTATACCATAATTATAGTGCCTTCGACTTCAGTCACAAGTTCCATTTCAAATTGAGAAATATATGATTTCAGTACAGTCCTCTCTCCACATTCGCAGGTTTGATGTTTGTGAATTTGATTTTGTACAAGAGTGAGTGCTCCCCCACAGTTCTCCTCCTCCTGTTCCTATGCATTTTGCCTCGGGCAAGTTTTCCGAGGCAAAAAAGAAGGAAATGGGGTGGGGGAAGGAAGGCTTCCATGAGCTTTCTTTTCTTGCTCCAGAGTTTTCCCCTCCCCTTCCCATGCATTTTGCCCCACGCAGAGAACTCCTGCTCAGGCAAAACGGAAGGGAATGGGATGGGGAGAGGCTCCAAAGAGCCTTCCTTTCCTCCTCCAGAGGTTCCCTTTCCCATCCATTTTCTCCGTGTTGGGGCAAAATGCATGGGAAGGGAAAGGGAAAAAATGTTAGAGGAGGAAAGGAAGGCTCTTGAAAGCCTTTCCCACCTCAGCATTCCTTTCCATTTTGCGTGAGAAGGGGAAGGGGGGGGGCCCTGCCAGGCAATGGGAGGGGGAGCAGATGGGGGAGTTCTTTGCAGTTTTTCCACTTTTGGGACAGTTCTGTGCCCCAAATCCTCACAAATGTGGATGGAGGACTATTTGAAAGTTCTGTTTTCACTAAAGGTGGATATGCATCTGCGTACACAGGCAACTTAGCAGATTTTGTCTTGACCTGTACTTGTTATTGATTGAGAAGCAAAACCTTTTTGAGAAATAGAGACAAGCTTAGCAATGTGTTTTTTTTATATTAGTCTGTTCATGGAATACTGACATTTGTCAGTGTTTGTCCACTTAGAAGAATAACTAGAAATTAATATCCTACATTTAGCCCATGTAATATGGTTGATCACAGTACAGCAGCCCAGACAACTGTGGATAAACATGGATATCTATATAGTGTGGACTGTTTTCCATAACATCTCTGCATCTTTGGCAGAGGGATAAGGAAACCATATGAACATTCCTGTGCCTTAAAGGAAAAAGGTTCTATGATCTATGTCTGGCACACTGCAGTCAGAAATTGATAGTTCCTTATTGTGATCCACAAACTCTGGCTTAAATGCAGTTGCTCATTCCATCTAGAGTTGACCCATTCAGTTAGATGGTGAATGGTAAGTTGACAGTTGAGTAAATCCTATTCGTTCAATAGATCTACTCTCGGGGCTAGCAGTTGAATGTAATCCTATATATAATGTTAAAATGTTAGGGTGCATTTCCAGAAGTTTTCGCACAGTTTTGAGGCTTTTTAACTACCTTCTTTTGGGTTCAGTCTTTCCGTAGTAGCTTATATCTACTGTTAAAATTATATAGCTGGAAGGAGTCTCAAGGGCCATGTAGTCCTTGCATGCAATAATGCACAAATAAACCTTTGGAATAAAAATAGTATTCTACCTGTTTACCTCTTTTTAAAATGTTTGTCTAGAACAATCTAAAAATGTGACAGTTGAAAAATTTGTATTTTGTCTTTAGTGGTTTGCCTGTGCTCATAATTAATTTTATTTTCCTTTTTGTCTTTTATAGGGAGGGAAATGAACCAGGGGATTCCATGAAGATAACGTATAGTGAACTGCTCAGTAAAGTCTGTCAGTTTGCCAGTGTTCTTCAGGAACAAGGTATCTGACCCTGCAAGGTCCACAAGATGGGTCAGGATTTATTTTTGATGGCAAGCATCCCTCACTCCACTTTTCCTTGGCAAGTGGGTTGAGCCCTGTTTCATAAGCTTAGAGTTGGGAAAGAGAATGTGGAACTGAACAGTTGTGCTGTTCATAAAGAGCACTGGAAAAGTCCAGCTCAGTACAGATAAGCTGTTAGCTCCCTCCTGACCTAGGAAGAGGAATTGTATCTCCCTTTGTGCTATGTTTGAGTTTGTGGAAATGCAGAGTTGTGGCAACCATAATTTTGGGGGTTATCATGGCTAGTTGCCTTCAGTGGTATGACATGCTTGGGAAAATGGAAAGGAATTATGTGATTTTTAAAACATAATGTTTTAAATTATAATAGTGTGCTAGGGTTCTGGCATACAGTGGACCCTCCATTTTGGGAGGGTTTGGGGTACAGAACCTTCACAGAAGTGGAAAAACTGCAAATAACTCCCTCCCCTGCACCCCCCTTCCTATTCCCTTCCAGGGCTCCCTCCTCCCATTCCCTTGCCTTTTGTCCTGGCACATGTGCCTCCTTTCCCCGGGCAAAGAGCAAGGTATGGGGGGGGCAGGTACATGTGCCTCCCCCATTCCCTTGCCTTTTGTCTTGGTGCCTATTCTCCATGCTCGGGCAAAAGGCGAGGGAATTGGGGGAGGCATGCAAGTGCTTCCCTTTCCATGCACTGTCCTCCCCACAGTTCCCTTGCCCTTTGCCTGGGCATGGGTACCTTCCTTCTCTATACTTGGGCAAAAGGCAAGGGAATAGGAGGAGGAGAATGAGGAGGAAGCATGTGCATGCCTCGTGAACAATCAAATTCGTGAAGGTCAAACCCAGGAATGTGGAGGGAGGACTGTATTCTTAGACTGAAAAATAAAGCTTTGGCATATTAATCCCACCATTACTACATTGTTGCATGGCAGAAGTCTTAGTTCCTTCCAATCCAGCTCTTCAGTGAGTCGGTTGAATTGATAAATGGCTCTTAAAATGTTACCACTATGGCATAAAATATTGTGAAGTGGAGCCTATTAACAAAGGAACATGAGATATAGCAATTGCTCACCAGTAACTTCTTGTGCTGGATTAGTGAGATAAGGTGGGTATGTTTTTTTAAGAAATGTTTCAATAGAAAAATATCTGTACATAATGCGAAACATAGAAAGCCCAATTTGTGACTGGTTCCACAGCAGAGATAGTCATACTTATTCCTGAGATGGTAAGGTGATTTGTTAGTGTTCTCCAAAATTTTTTAAGAGTTGAAATGTTACAGTATGCTTACGTTTGATAGTCATTTGTACAAAACCAGAATGAAGATGTCCACTTAGTTTAGACATATTCTGTCCTTCTTTCATTGCTAACTCCAGGGCAGAGCTGGAATTTAACAAAGTTTCATTGCTAGGCATGCATGTTTGATCTTTAAGGAATTCTGGTTTTGAGCTTCATTCCTGCCTTTTGCTGTTTATGAATTATTCCTTCTGTTGGATTACCAGTGCCCAAGAACAATGGATAAATGGCAGTACTGACATGGAAAAAACCCACAACCCTCTGTCTCTTCCATAGGGGTAAAGAAAGGAGACAGAGTCTCTATCTACATGCCAATGATCATTGAGCTGGTGGTGGCCATGTTAGCCTGTGCCAGAATTGGAGCACTTCATTCCATTGTGGTAAGAAGGAATGGTTACTCTAACTGTAAGATGTGTTCTTGTGTATCACAGGTCATGATTGAAATCAACAGTGCCTTTAATAGACAGTTGTTTGAATTAAGCTGGCTGCTTTCCCTTATGGCTCTGAATTACTTTCTTTTTAAATTGCCAGTTGTGGCTTTTGTCTGAATAGAGGCTGGAGTAACCCACATGTTTTCCTGAGAGATCCTCTGGTCGTTGATTACTGAAATGATTTTTAAAGTTCTTAAGCAATCCTTTATACACTGACTTGTCTGAATCTCTGGAGTGTTCCATAGTGTGTACACCCTACATGTGAGGGTTGGTGGAGCCACAGATTGCAGAACAGGATTGATAGTTATCAGCAAGCTGGCTTTCATTGAAACTTGTGCGCAGTTCTTCCTCTTTTAACTGAGGAATCCCTGATAACCTTTTAGAGAGCTTTAGGGTACTCTGGAACAATTTTTGAAAAATTGTGTGGACTAATCCATTGGAAAACTGTCATTCATTGATTTTATTCCTGTTCGCAGTTGCAAGTATAATTCAGAATGATCCAGGCTGAGTGTTGGTGCTTTACTTTAGTTTGCAGGTTTTTCAGCAGAATCCCTTTGTGAGAGGATCCTTGATTCCCACTGCTCCCTTCTCATTACTGCAGGTAAGACAGTACTTCCGTATAAACTACAAGCCATTCAGACTATCGCAATGCATCACTCGTCAGGGCAGCTTAATGGCAACTTTTTATATTTTTCCTCTTCTTGGAAAGAGGAAGGTGTTGCTGCTGGACACTACATAAAATGTGTGGTAATATGTCATAATTTCCTGATATAAGAACTCTGTTTTATCAGTAAGCTGTGACATATGAATGAGACAATTATTCTAATAATTTACTTGGTGGATTCTGTTGCAGCAAGCTGTTAGAAAGTCATGATTTTTTCAAAGATTGAAATGCTACTTGATGCAGTTCTTGCTGATGCTGGAATGCTGTTGCTAAGAAAGAAGGGACTTGTATAGAATAAAATTAACCAATTAACTGTTTTTAGCAACACTACATACTCATTTTTTTCCTGCTCACTAGGACATGTTTCATGGTAAGAGCCTTTGGCCTGAATTAATTTTTTTTCTCTTTTATAGTGTAAAAAGCCCCACACAACTTACGCTGATTAAATCTGTTAAGCAGCTTTTCTTGATATTCATTTTAAGGCTTCAGTTCTGTGCATACTTATATATTGAATACAGAGTTTTCTTCTGAGTAGACATGCAAAAAATTGCATGATTAATGCTATCTTCCTTGTGAGTGGTTTGCTATTCCATTTGCCTCTTGCTCCAGATAAATAACGAAATCAATGTGTTTCAACATTCTGAAGACATTCTGGAACTGCCACAGTTGGAACTGAGTCTTCATAATCTTGAAACACAATGAATCAAGATCTCCAAATCTACATGCTAGTCCCCAGGCAACTGCTCTATAAAGTTCTGTGAAGTACCCAGGATGTTGTTGATACCTGGAAACATGGAAAAGTACCATTACGTTATACTTTTATTTCTGAGTGTTCCTTAAAGGATGTCTGCAAGAGCATTGCACACCTGAAACTTGAGCCCCTTCCCGTTTCCAGAACAGATTTCACTGTTGCTTTGTTGTTGCTGTTATTACTCGGATTGGTCCTTGGTTTAGCAAATTTTCCTCTTAATTTAATTCCATTGTTTCCAGTCCTTTTACTTTAAGTGAGTCGCTCCTTTTCTTCTGGTGACCTTCACGTGTTTGTAGGCTGTTCTAGTGAACCAGTTTAATGATTTACTTACTGTTTTATAGATGCCTTTTATAGAGGTGATAAGCTGATTAACCTGAAGCAGATAGCAGATGAAGCCTTGCAGAAATGTAGAGACAAGTAAGTCTGATCTCTCTTGGAAAGAAGGGAATTCACATTGAAAATTTTTGATTCTTTGTAAATGTAAATGCATATAATTGTGGTCTCAGAAATAAAACAGCATACCCAAAACAGAGATGTAGAGGTACATAAAACTGGAGAAAATATGTGCAATGTAGTCCTGTTTCTTTTAAGAGATGCTCTTTTTTCCTAAACCATTTAGTTTGGAACTTTATTATCCCTCTTGTCAGCATTTTTTTTTCTTTTCTGTTTAACAGCTTTGAAAATGGAAATCAGTGGCTTCTAAAAACAGCAGTTGACTTAAAAGGCCTGTTCTAGTTGGGAGTAGTAACTGGACTCAGAACAAAATATTTAGCCATGTAATCTTATGTTTTTCAACATAAGTTAACTTCTAGACTAATGCTTTATTATCAACTTGCAGCAGGGCTGGGCAACACTGTTTGTCCAGATGTTTTTGATTTATTCCTTCCATTAGTCCTAACCAAGCACAACCAATGGTGAGTAATCATGGGAGTTGCAGTCCAGCAGTCTCCATAGTGCTATACTCACCCTTGGCCAGGAGAAAGGGTGAACAAAGTGCAGCTCATGGACCACTTGTGACTCTTAGAACCCCAGCTTGTGGCCCTCAGAACCCTTCAAAGCTCCCAGCTCCCCCATTAAAAAAAGCGGATGATTTTTTAAAAATTGGCCCTCCAAATGCTCCAGATAGGTCAAAACTCCAACACACACAATGAACCCCCCGCCATATATTGCAACATCTGTTTGAAAAACCCAAAATAGACCAAAAATCAGCTGAAAACATAATCGGAAGTGACATGATGGCACTTATGGGATGTGACGGTGGGGGAGGCCTGGGGGTAAAATGTGACAGCTGCACATCCATGGCTTACAGGCTGAAGTTTCCTGAACCAAATAATGTAAAATCTACTAAAATTTTTGTTCTAAAAGCTCAGGCTTCAGTTTTCTTCTTGTAGGGACCACCCTTTGCGAAGGTGCATTGTGGTCAAGCATTTAGGAAGAGAAGAACTAGTACAAGATGGGCCAAGCAGCAAGTCCCCACCTCTAAAGAGACTCTGTCAGAATGTGCAGGTAAGTTTCCTGTGTAAATATGAGAAGGAATTGTTCAGTGTTCACACTTTCTTTGAGAGAGAGAGAAATAATTATGTAATTCTGGCTCTTCTGAAGCAGGAGATGCAGATTTTTAGCTCTTCAGGACTGGACCCTTGTTGTGCTTAGGCAACCAAGTAGCATTTCAGTAATTCTGGAAGCAGAGAGGAGACATGTATATTTTTGCATCTATCCTTTGTGTTGCTGTTGAGATTTTTGTATGTAACATGGTAGTGTAAGCATCACAGCCACTCATTGGATAGTGAATATGATGTCACTGGTGAAAGGAGACAGAATGAAATTTTTATAATTCTTTGCAAGATGGTTTCATGAGACCCTTTAACAAACAATGTAAAAGCAGCAAACGTGAACAAAATTACTCCCACCAACAATTTCCTGCCATTCCAGAAGCTTTTATTCTTCAAGATGTGTATGTATTCAAAGACATCTGGACCTCACTAAGGTGATTAGTAAACATATAATGTAAATGCTACTGTGTTGTCTAACCTTGTTAGATCTCTTCAGAACTAGGCGGACACTTTTACATCTTTCCTTGAAACATGGGACGTGAAGTCTATTCCGTGAGAGTAGCAAGCTCTAGGAGAGTTGGATAGCAGGCTTATTTGCATGTGTGACTAAGCTGATGTGTGGTATTGTGCTCTGGAACTAGCACCTAGAGGGTTATTTCCAGGAATGCACTAATGCTCACAGCATACAGACTATATTTACCATTATCTGTACTTCATTTTTTTTTGTTTGCAGGATTTCTGTCCCTCTTTTAGGTACTGAAGCTCATTTCCCTTCATTTTCATTTTCCTTCGATTTCTTCCCATTTCATGTAGGGCTCTCTTGCTAGCATTGCAGATTTCTGGAAGGACGACTTTCTAGTTTGGACATTGCTCTGAGAAGGTTTCTCATGTGTCATATTGAAATGTCATCTAGAAAGGTGTTAGGTTGTAAAGTAGTGCTTTCCATGGTCATTCGTATTTCCCATTCTTGCTTGTACCTGTGCCATTTATCATATTGATATATTCTGATTTCTGTTGTCATTATCTCATACAAATTATTTAGAATATCTGGCCCTACCTAGTGCTGTGTTGCTTCATTAATATTCAGTGCTAACTTGTTTCCACTGTTGCAGTTCCAGGGAAATAAGGTTGATATATACTTCTGTGAATGCTTCCAGGAGCTCAGAGCTCCACAGAGTCTGGCATCTGTCCTGAAGGCAAAGAATAATGACACATTTTCTAATCCTCACGAAAATGTTCTACCACTGCAAGATTCTTCTCTTTGGGATTTTTTTGCAAAAAAATAGAACCTTGTTTTTCTGCAAATAAAACAAAACAAAATAAAATAAGTAATAAATAAAAATGCAGAAAACAGTGCAGTTTGTGCGAACAGATTTTCTGCAGAAGATTATGAAGTGGTAAATTATTAGAAGTGATTTTGTGCTTCTAAGCAAGTATCAAGTAAGCAAAGAGAATGAGATTCTTCCTGTGGAGTGAAATGGCCACAATTCTATAAATCCAAGTGACCCTTAACTACAGACTATTCCACACATGCAAACCTGTCTGTCTGTCTATGTCCAGTGTGAATAATACTCAAAGTAGGTGGGCGTTCTTGTTATTTACTATAGCCTAATTATCACTGAGTTGATAAACCTGTGTCTGAATACTACTGCTCTAGACTTCCAAGGACTGTGTACATATTGTCTGTGTTCACATGTGTGTGTGCCACACAGTTACTGTATATACTCTTGTATAAGTTAACCTCATGCATCAGTTGAAGGCAAGTTTTGGGACCAAAATTATGGATTTTGATATGACCTATTGATAAGTTGAGGGTCATTCCAAGGAAAGGTCCAGCACCACTTTTTTGGTTGACCTGCCCTAGCTGCTGACATTTCCCTGCCTAGGCATTTAAAAAGCCCTTTCACCAGTCTACTCAGAGAAGGAGATGGTTCTTGTTTTGATAAAATTAAGGTATAGTATTAACTCTTATCAAAAAAGAAACCATCCTCTTCTCTGAGTGAAGTGGCAAAAAGTAAGAACTTAGTCTGTCCTGCTCTTAGCATTTACCTTCTCTACTCTATCTGCACTGTTTTGAGGGAAAGTGCCTAAGAGCAACTGCCACTGGTGCCACCATTTTCCTACCCAGGCATTCAAAAATCCAGAAGTGGCACTGCGGTGGAGAGAGTAGAGGGAGTCATTGCTTCTTCTAGGTTTTCCCAGAACAGACTAAACTCTCCTCTTTTGCTGCTCTACTCAGAAATGGGATAATTTTTTATTTTGACAAGAGTTAAGGTACAGTACTTATATTGACCCATAGATAAGTTGGCCCAGGTTTTTGGGGTCATTTTTTGACTAAAATTTCTTGACTTTTACATGAGTATATGCAGTATTCTTTAATAAAAATAAAAATCACAAAAGAGAGATGTCAGAGTGAAGAGGTCCATCACGGCCTTCTCCTTAACAAGCTTAGGTTTCTATTACAGGTGGGCCTTCAACTTTCACAAGGGTTAGGGGTGCAGGATCTTTGCAAAAGTGGAAAAACTGCAAATATCTCTAGGCTATCCAAGCGTGCATGCTACAGACTCTGCTGCTGCAAAAATCTCTTAGAGTGTCCTCATCCTTCCCAAGGAGAAGGAAAAGAAGGATGACCACACTGAAGAGATTTTTGGAGCAGCTGCAGCAGGGCCAGGCACTCCTCTCTTTGTCCTTTCCTGCCAACAGCTCTGCCTCTTACTACCTTTGCTGTTTAGACACCACAACACCCTTGCCACCTTCCCTGAGAGAAAGCCCTAGATCCTCACAGGGCTTGACTTCAATGTGTAGAAGTCCCTTTTTAGACAGTGCTTAGTGATCCCCTACTTCTGGGGAGTAGAGTTACTGATTTCCATGTGAACAAGTCCCCTTTTGGACAGTGCTTCACAATCCTCTGCTTCTGGTAGGTACTCAACAAGGAGGACCAGCCGTTGTCACTTGGGTGAAGAACAGCAGTGTGATGAACCCTGGGGGGGGGAGGGGGGCTTAGCAGCGGAGCACCTTGGCAACCCAGATGGTTCAAATTGATTGACTGGTGCAAGTGGAACTCCAGGCTATCCAGGAGGAGGGGCTAAATGGGGGGAGTGAGCAACGGAAATCTAACTGAAAACAGAGGGCTGAGATTCAGAAGAGAGACAGTTGGAAAGAACAGAGTTGAGAGTTGATGTAGAGAGTTGAGTGTGGATGTTGAGAAGAGGGTGTGTTTGGATTTAAGAGAGAAAGAAGTGTTGTACTGGTTTATGAATCTACTTACAAAATACGTTTCCCTTGACAGTGTGTTAAATATTTGTTTATATTTTTATAAAGAGCAGTCTTGAAAGAGTGCCATTGCTCTGTACTGGTTTACACATGCTACTGTCAGTACCACAGTCACTGGAGAGTTAAATCACTGCTTGTCCTTATATCTGAAAGGGTGCAGATTTAGGGAAAGCAGTAGAGTGAGATAACCTGGGAGGAGAAGCCAGTGGGGGACACAGAGTGAGAAGGGGCTGCATTCTCTAGAGAGGGAGAATAGGGCCTCTGGCTTGATCCAGAGGTCTCCACGGTTGTTCAGATCTCGACATAAAGAGGTGTCAGGCTGGGCAGACCCTGGCCTCTGAGTTTTGCAGGTGTTGTCACTTGGGTGGACAACAGAAGCAGCTGAGAAGGAGGAGGAGGGAGGAAAGCAGAGGCAGTGGCCCCCAGGAACCACTCATTGTCATTACAGTAGAGTACTATCACTAGCTACACCTATAGCTACATTGCTAGTTAAGCAGCAGGTACGAATTCACAAATAATCCATTTGTGCAAGTTAAACCTATGTAAGTTGAGCACTGACTGTAGTTTGAATGGAAAAAGCATCCTATTCTGTGAGCCTTCACTTGTAGATTGAAGTGGTGTGATCTTGTTTCACCTCATTGAGAATGATGTCTTTGTTCCTGGCCAAACTTAAATGTCGTATTGTTATATTGCAAGCCATATAGAGGTCCCCTTTATTTTTTTAACAACTGCAGTACAGAAGTTGCTTTCCCATGTTTTCTAACATTTAAAGGCTTTAATCCAGTAACACAGATCGTTCCCATGTGGTTGTTGCCCATCTGAGATCAGCATTAACAGCTAGGTGGAATAAATCCATGTGACTGACTGCCTGCCTAGTGTAAGTTTTTAAAATGCAGCACCATGGGATGCAGCTACAGAGAAACTGAGCCCATGATATTGCTGTAACTTGCGTAGCCGTGTCCTTGTTGACATTTAGCTTCTTTAGATAAAGTTATCTGCCATACTTAGTTGTTTGCCAGTGTCTTTCTGGCTTCTTGTGCAGTGAGACTGTAGAACAGAATGTGGACATCTATTCTGGTAAATAAATCAACTGACTTTTTGAAGTCGGTCTATATCAGTGATCTCTTTTCAGTCCTATTTCCCAGCCCCGATGATCTCTCCTATGGAAGCTATTTACTTACTGGATTTTTATTCTGCTATTTTTCCACAAATAGGGCCATAGGTAGTCGCCAGGACTTCAGAGTAGCTCTTCTTAAGTCAGTGCAGTTAAGTGCAGTTTTCTTGTAAATAAGGAGAAGAGAAGCTCTCTTGTTTTATGTTTTTGCATAAAACACAGATTGTTCTATGGGAAATAGTTGCATGAGGGTGAACAGTCACTGTTTTTGTTCTGCATTTTCCCTTGTGATAAATGGCACAGACATTTTCAGAGGGCACTCATTTCTTGTGAAATACAAAGGGAGAACATATATTAGAAGCTTGCACCACTAGGAAGGGTCTCTGTGTGTGCATATGCCACCACACCGAGGCTCCGTATTGTTTGCAGTATCCCAAAGTGTGTATGCATATGTACATTGCTTATCTACCGTAGTCAGAGATGAGCCTTTGCCAGTGTACATTCATTTCAACTCTCTGTAGAATTGCATCGTTATTGCGTAAAGAGTCTGGTAATAAGGTGTGAATGAAGGATTGAGATTTCTGCATCTGAAACAAATAGTTTCAGCTTTATTACTACTGGTGTTGGTGAGGAGGGATTCCTAACTATCATTGCAGAAGTACATAATTTGCTGACATGTTTAGCACTAGTACATCAGCTTGCTAAGTAGAGTGATTTGTGTTGCAGAATCCCATTGATGAAAACTCCACGATTCTTCTAAGGTGTGTTGGGCAAAGATCATCACTGTAATGTTCTACTCTTTTTAGTACCAACCTAGGATACACTAACCCAAATGAAATGTAAGATAAAGGAGGAATTACATTTTGAATTAAAGGACAGGGTGCCTGTAAGAAAATGCTTAGTTCATTAAGTTTTTTTTTCTTTTGCAACACCAAGCTCATCATCCTTTCCCATATACAGTCGGCCCTCCCCATTTGCAAGAGTTAGGGGCGCAGGACCCCTGCAAAAGTGGAAAAATCTCAAATGTCAAAATGTGTGTATGAGTATCTGTGGGAAGGAGGTCAAGACATGGTGGAGATAGTGTGCACCCAGGGTGCTAACTAGGTCAGGGAAAGAAGAGGGAAGGAGATGGGTCAGCATATTGGCTGTATACTTCCTGTGTCTCACCCATCTCCTTCCTTGGATCTGTGGGGGCAACAGGAGCAAATTTGTGGAGCTATCAGGCTACAAGCCATCCTTAGTTGGCCAGGCAGTGGCTGGTAGAGAAGGAGGAGGACCAGAGGGTTTTTTTTAAAGGGCTGACTGGCCTGATTGGAACAACCACTTCTGGTTTCTTAATTGGGAGTTATGAATCTTTGTAGATTTACCACAGATCACTTAAGGGTCTTCTAGTAGATTCACATCTCCTTCTGTCCATCTCTGTTCTAGGACTGGAGACCTGCCTTCTCTCCCTCTCAGTCTCTCTCTTTCTCTTTTTCTGTGTATGTGGATTAAATCAAGAGCCTCAGAATCATAGTGCAGAAGAATACTATAAATGAGACAGTAAATTTTTGTAAACAGATGGGTTTGCTGTTCTGGCACACAGTATGGCTTTGATTAGGAAAGTGATAGAAACTTTTGTCCTTTCCTTGATACCATCTACAGTATACATAATTAATATCTCTGTTGGGACAAGGGCTCTTGATGACTTGTAGCGTCATTATGGGTGTTGTTTCCTAGGCCTTTTGTTTTGTGTTACCTTTGCTTGTTCATGGGAGGGTCTTCTGCAAAACTCTCCATACAGAAGCTTATTGACAGAGTAATTTCTTGAAGCAAGAGCGTGGACTGCATTCACACATGCACCTGATCTTGGTTTCTTTGTATGGGAAGACAAAGCTCTGAAACTGAAGCAACTGAGAAGACTGTTATGGCTCTGAGCCCTTGTTCCTTTGTATCCTAAAAGAAGAGCTTTTCTGCCCTCATGGAGCTGTTCTCCCCACTGCTTTTCCTTGCCAGCATGGTATTGAATAAGGGCCCAGTGCAGTTTTTCTGCCTCTCAAACCTTATATCCTCTTTGTGTGGATTTTTAACAGGAGAAAAAGACTGAGAGCTCAAAGAAAGCCCATCCCAAGGTATTTACTGTGTAGCAGAAGCTTTCTTTCAGCATTCCTCTGCACTGCTTACCCTTTTTAGCACTGCTCCTCTCTCTAGTCTGCTCTTTCACTCTCACTGCACTGCAATGTGTGGCCTTCTAACTCTAGCACTTGCATGTTAGTCATAGACCTCACTGTCCCAAGGGGTGGAAGGGAGCATTAAGCTACGTGCCACTGACTTGAGATTGCTGGGGTGGGACAGTGACTCTGTTGTAGTATTACTAACACCTTTTAGTGTCCACTTGTTCCTACCAAAAGTCTAAATAGAATTCTTTTGCTGCAACACACAAAGGGAGAAAAAAAGGTATGTGTCTGAAGGGATCTGGGCTTCTAAATGGGAGTATTCCCTTTGGAAATGACTAAATCTGGAGCTGCCAGCTGAGGTCCTGAGATTGAATAATGCACAACATGTTCACACTGAATGGCTTGATGCACCTTTCATGATTACTGTGTTGTTGGACCCATGTCATCAATTGAAACAGCTTTGGGGGACTCGTGGATTAGCCAGTCTCATACTTCCATCCCAATAATTAAGCCAGTTTGATTCTTTCACAAGTATATCGTAGAGTTGGCTTTTTCTTGTTTTTGTTTGTAAGAATGATTTGAAGTATACATCCAGGTTTATTTATGGTGTACTTTTATTGACTAACAAACTTTAATCAGATTAAAATGGTTGCCAGCATTGTGTCCTTTATAGGACAGTTCTCCTAGAAGATGATTTTACAGAAGTACTAACCTCGACATTAGTTTTCCTGCCCAAGGAGATGCGAGTTATTGCTAACCCCAACTAGCAATTTTGTTATTTTTTTACATTTTTTGATAATAGCTTCCAAATGTAGTTGTTAGTTTTCTTTTAGACAGTTAGCTTTATGCTTGATGCATGGAAGGAGTGTGGAGATAGTCTCTGCTAGCATTCATTCTTCACATGGTTGATGGAATTTTTTTATAAGCAGAAGGTACCTTAAAAAGCTAACAAATGTATTTATGCTGTGTCGGTAACAATTCATGAAGCATCTAGGTAGTGCAAACACATTACACAGTGTGTGCTACCTTTCCAAACCACATTCACATGTACTATTCTGCAACTCTTTCCATTTTTTCTTGATCCTGTGACCAGATTGAGAACAAAGGAAAGATAGTGCCGGCCAAGGTTTGTGGAGTTGTGGGAAAGAGAATGGAAGTACCCATGAGATGGAAATAATGGTGAGGTGTGGCACTTCTCACACCATGGGACTAGAACTTATAGTTTATAGGGAGTCACCATGTAGAAATCAAATTTTGCAAAGCTTATGTATGATTTGCCATGATGGTTCAGGTAGAAAAGCAAGAGATGACAGAAACAGATCCATTTCACAAACTTGCTAGTCATAGTTCAGCTGTCATGAACATGTGCTGGGAAGTCCTGCTCCTTTCTTCCTATTATCTTGTTTTGAGCAAAGAATAGATGGCTTTAAATGATAATTGCTGGAAACTGTAATTTGCTTTTCTATGGGAATTTAGGATCACTATCTGAAATGGATTTCTGATTCTAGTTGGAAGATAAATCAGTTTATGGCAAAATCAGTTTATGGCAAGATCAGTTTGCTGATGCAAATGTTGGCTTGCTCTGACCAAGAGAGGGAAAGGTATTAGAGTACGTGAAGGAAGGGGAAAGGAGTGAGCAAGCCAAACTATAGCCAAACTGTAGTTTGTCTGTAGTGTTTTAACTGGAACTTGGGTTTTATGAGCATGCCCAGTTTCTGTCTTGAGCCCACTAGCTGCTGTTCAAATGCTGGCTGACAAATCTGCCAGTTCACATTTCCTGTCTGCTTTTTTTCACTCACAGTCACACTTTCCCAATTCGCAAACACATTCCAGTATTCTTACAATTCTGTCTGAAATAAGCTTGTCCACTATTTTGCATGTCGTGGAGATTTTTCTTAATATTCTGGTGGCTTTCTCAGAAAGTTCTCAGCTCAGTATCATCTGGACTACAAATCTGATAGAGCTAATTCCTTTATCTCCGCTGCCAGAATCATCTTTGGCATCTCTCATCTCTACTCCTGCTTCCCAGCTGTCTTGTGCACCACGGTAGATAGATGCAGAACTGGAGTACAGGTTGACTTGTAGGTGGCAGTAACATTTGAGATCAAGTGAGCAACCAAAGTTCCACAAGGAAGCAAGCTTCTTACGCTTTCTTAGAGGGTGACCAAAAGGGCTTCAACAGAAACTCTGCCTAGAGCTTGAAAAAGTGGATCTGAAAGAAATCCAAGAAGGTATCTCTTTGCAACAGCCAGCTAGGATTGAAGAAGGAAAATGTGGTTTTGCAAGACAAGCTGGCTTACTCCTCAAGTAAAGAAGAAATGGGAAAGGAGAAATAATGTGGACGGTAGGGTTGCACAGCAGGATAGATGTGGAGGGCAAGCAAATTTATGCATCCTGCACCTCAGGTACTCAGATGGTGGTCCCAGACCAGCAGTTCCAGCCAGTCATCCAGCAACAGAAACAGGTGAAAGGCCTCAGTGAAGCACCAGCCTGCTCAAGTTGCATCAGAAAGTTTTCTCTGCTCAGCCAAAGTAACAGCTATAGAACAAGAACTAAGTTGGAAGATAGAGCTTCTGTTCCAGCAGGATGTATTGGCGTTGGGATAGTATCTCCAGCAACTACCCCAGATGGCTGCTCCATATATGTTAAGCCAAGTTGTTGCTGTTGAGGTTGCATTGGTTCAGGAACTCTAAGTTTCTGTACTATTGTGATTGAACCCCATCATGACCATCTTGTTGGATAGAGTGCTGAGATGAACACTGAGTCAACAGCCTTAGGAGGATGTTCTGCAGAGCAAGTATGAGGCTTTCCTGTTCTTGTGGATCTCTAGCACTTGCCTGTAGACTTTTTCAGGGTGGCTTCTTAAGATTGTACCCTGAAGACTGCATTGAAAGGTTTCATTTTGAAGTTACTTTTCTGACTTAACTTACATTTCAGCTCAGTATAGTTTTGTTTTCTTTTTCACAACTGTATGCTTTCCACAATACTGGTAACTAGTAATGGGAAGGGGCAGTCAGCCCATAAACTCTTGTTAGTCCCCTCTTGTGTGTTAAATCGTAAACACTGACTGGCAGGGTGGCATTTGTCTTTCAGGAGCAAAACTGTATAAGTAATATATTTGTGAAGATAGAACAGGAAAAACAACCATTATAATTGCAGAAGCATTATCACCCGTGCCAAAAAAGGGTCTTTTTTATGTGAGCATTAACCTCTTTTCTTCACAACCACTATTCCTTACTACATGTGGCACAAAAAGGTGAGCCCAGTTTTGCTTCTGAGGTAGCTAAGGTGCACCCACATTGTTCACCAAGAAGTTGTTCTACTTCATGGTTGTGTGATGGCACCAGGGATCCTTGGTATGTCAGAAGAGGAATGCTCTGTATTTTGAAGAATGAACGAACGAATTTATTTATTTATTTATTTATTTAACATTTCTGTACCATCTTACATCAAAAGATGTCAGGGCAATGAACAGGTAAAATCAGTGCTAACAGTTTTAAACAATTTAAAATAATAAAAATAATTGAAATAGACTGAAAACGTATAAAACACATGAACACAATTAAAATGGGTTTAATATTGAAAAGAGTTTAAAAACCTGTACATAGCATTTGAAATAAATCAGTAAGTCATAAAGATTTTAATAAGCAGCCATGTTTTCAGTTGGCCTTTAAATGAAAACAGTGTTGTGCCGGTCGGGCAAGGCGGGGGGGCAACATTCCGCAAGTGGAGTGCCATGGCTGAGGAGGCCCTCCCGTGTCCTTGCAAGCAGTATGTGCTCAATGCAGAGGCTTGGTTGTAGCAGCCTTTGAGAAGAGAATGGAAGAACACACTTGGCTTCCAAGTCTTGCTTCTAAGCTAAGGTGGCAAGGTGTAGCTATTCCTCCTCCCCAAATATACACTCCTCCTGGATGATACGTAGGAGTAGCTACTACTAGTTCACCACCAGTGCAGCTTTCTGTTCCCACTGCACAACCTGTCCACAATTCTTTGGGATAACTGTATTTATATACCTCACTGTTTGTTGCACGATAAAGGTTGGGTGCCCCAAGAAGACATGTGACAGCAAAGTACATAAGCTGAATGCCTGGGTATATCAGCATAATTTGTGTTCTGTGCTTTTCTACATTCCTTTGCTGTGAGCAGCATGAAGGCTTCCATTTATCCCCACCTCTGTCACCAGTGTATGGGCTTCCTCTTGTCCCACCACTGTGGCCATCAACTGTGGGGACTCTTAGATGCCCTTGTGGTTCCTGCACAATACTTCATTCATCTTATCTCCCCACCAAACACCTGTTGCCACCACAGACACCATGACTGAATTCAGCTTTTTCAATATGTAGTGTTCTTAGAGGCTTAAGTCTATAATACAAAAATAATGCTTTATTAAACAGAAATTGAAAATAACATCACAGATTACTTATTTAATACATACATATCCTGACTTGTGCTAACTCTAGCACACTTCTCACACTTTCTCAATCTTATCCTAGCTAACTTTCTTAACATCTCAGATTCCTAAGCCCAACAAAATAATTTCTAAACCTTGCTGTGATAGACTCCTCTCTCCACTCCCACCAACTGTGATACACTGAGTCCTTGTAGGGATTCCATCCTTTCATCCCTCCTGACAGATCCTTACCTTATTATATCTATTATACTTTGCATACACTACCATATTTCCTTAATTTAGCTAATAAATGGAACAACATTTGCCCCCCAAAGTCCAGAACGTAACAGGCAGAATTACAAAAAGACCAAGAAATGTTTTTTAAAAGCTTGTTTAATATTTGCTCATGGATTTCAATATATTTTGTACTCTGCACTGATGCTATGCCTATTTTAATGTTAATTACTGTTCTGTGTGAGTGGAGGGCAGTATTTGGTGAGTGGAGGACAATATTTGATGGCATGTACTCTTGCCACTCACAAGTTTATATATGAGAGTTTTAAAAAATGAATTGTTTAGGGAAGTTGCTTCCTCAGTTTTGTGGCCTCCTTTCCACAGTTTTATAAGCTTTGGCACTGAACATTAAAACTGTTTAAAGGTGGTAGGAAAATCCCAGAGACTTGTATGAGGATATCCTGTTCCTGGTAGCACCTTATATTGATCCTTGTACAAACTTTCCATGTCAGCCTTTAGAACAACTAAGTTTTGTGTTTTGTTGACTTTTGTTGTTATTAACTGCCATTAGATGAACTTCAGTTTATGACAAATCTATGAATGAGAGCTCCAACTCACCCTGTCACCAACAGGCCTATTCAGGTCTTGGAAACCTGGGATTTCCAAAAATGCATTCTTACATGCAGTTAAAATCAGGTGCATTTATTTTCTTTCAACAAGATTTCCTTTTCCCCCTTCTTTTAATTAATTTGGTTTGTCAGAATGAGCTAAATCCAAATTGGAGTCTGTGTTTTAGTAACTTTTACTATGTAATAATCCTGTATCTGTGCCGGATATAACCATGAATGAGACTGGAATGAAATACATACTAGTGACTTGTGCAGAAACATGTGGGGGTACAGTTTCCCTCCGGAAGTCTATAGTTCTTGTTCTTACACTTTGCATTTAGAATCTGTAGTAAAGATGTGTGCCTCAACTCCCCCTGAAAGGTATCAAGTCTGGTGCTTGTACTGAATGGTAGCATTACGTTTTTGCCTACGGTTGCTTGGCTACTGAGCAGTGACCACAGAGACTTCAACTGTAGTGGGCTTTTTGTTTAGCTACTTGCTGTCTACTTTCCTGGAATCTTAATCTGAAGTTTCAAATGAAAATGCTGCTTGAAAAGTTGGTGTCATAACAACAAATGGCACTTCATTCAGTACAGTCTGTTTTGAACTAGGATGTTGAGGTACATAGTCTTTGGGTGCTGTTGTCTTAATAGCAGAATTGTAGTGCTGTGCAACTAGAAAATGGGGTTAACTGTGGAAGAGTTGAGGTTATATAGATATCTCTTACTGGACTGTACAAAGACCATTAGCTTTTTAAACCATAAGATTCTATTCAAGGCCTTGTACCAACAAATACAAATGTGGTTGATTTGCGTCATGTTGATCTGTTATTTAACCATCAGGAGCCACCATGAAAGTAAAGCACAGATGCTTAATTCACACATTTAATTTACATAGAAAAACATAAAGGTATGCATGAATTTGCATGCAAGTACCAGAGCTTCTGGTTAACTTGAAGCCCTGGTGTGGTGGTTGCCAATTAGAGGATGGCAGAGTTGGAAGCTGAACATTAGAGAGAGTTGTTTTGATACAGTGACTTAAGTAGTAGTCTCTCGGCCTCAGTATTTATATGCATACATATGTATACAATATGAGAATGATAATACTGACCAACTTTGCAAGGTTTTATTTGTTTTATTTATTTCACATATTTATATCCTGCTTTCTTACCACAATTGTTCTCAGTATGGCTAACAAGAATAAAACCACCACAAGAAAATCGAAACAAATGATGATAAATATTATACAAGTCACTGTTGTTTGGATTACAATAAGATATTGTATGGCAGATGTATAGAAAGCACAAGATGCAGTGACATCATCTGCATCTGATACGATCAGCTGCTATGGGGTTTTGCTCAGAGACTTGCCTTGCTAAAATGAGGAGTTAAAATGCATGCTGTCATCTTTGCATGTTTTTAGAAGCATTTGGTTTTCCAACACTTTCTTGACTGCCACGTGGTCCTCTCCTGAGACATTCCTTGAGTGAATATTTGTGTGTCTTATAACGATAATATATGTGCTAAAAATTCAAACAACTTGTTATGGATGATTCTGGTCTTGGTGGAAGAAGCTGAGCTGACATGGAGGAACACAACCCAAACAAACAAGACCTTTTATTAAAATTCACTGAAGATCCTGACCCAGTTCTTCTCTCTGGTAGTCTTGCCTCAGTCAATAAGGAGGAAAATCACACTAACAGCAAAAATGATAAAGTATGACTTTGCTTCAAAAGGCAAAATAGGTCACAGGTTTTGGTACTATGGAGTCTTCAGTTAAGGTAAAAGAGCTGCAAAATGATTTTTCCAGCTTCCCTGTCTTTAAATATTATGGTTTTTACTATTTGGTTTTCTTTAGATCCCTTGGGATCCAGAGGTTGATGTTTGGTGGCATGATGCTATTAAAAATGCTAGCAAGGAGTGTGATCCTGTCTGGTGTGATGCAGAAGATGAATTATTTATTCTCTACACCAGTGGATCAACTGGAAAACCCAAGGTATGTTGCTTTATTTTGAGTTAACATCGAAATCTGCAAATGTACAAAATGTAGAAATATTGCTTCTCAAATCACAAACACTATTTGTGCTTTGGTTACAAATTATAAGTTTCTCATTTCACCATACTGTTTGGAAGGAACTGGTGGTAGGACCAGAAGAGAACATATCGCTAGATGTCACCTCTTGGAAGCTAGATGCTGTAGATTGACAGTGGGGGGCATAGCTAATTGATAGACCATACGCTGTGTATGCAAAAAGTCTGAGATGCAGTAGCTGGACAACTTTTTTGGCAGAGATTTTTGCTAGTTGGAGGAGACAGTATTGGGCAAGACATACCAGTGGTCTGACCAGTTATATTCCTATAGCCCATTGTGAAAGTCTTCAGTGATGACGTAGTGTGAAAGTCCATTAGGATAGGCAATGATACATACTTTTGCATTGACAACTGAGCAAAGACTAATAATGCAGAGAATGCCTGACACTTTTTTTTAGTGTTGCCATTATTTCTTTGATTCCCACCTCTTCCAGACTAGATCTCAGGGTGGCTTACAACAGGGTTAAAAACAAGTTCCTCTATTTTGCGTAGGAAATACAGCTTTCGTCATGATAATATGCAGTTCCTCATCTTGAGATACAGCTCCTTAAAGTTACAGTTGGCAGAGTCTGTGTATATACCGTATAGCTCTGTTTTATGTCCTCTGTTTGAAGAAGTAGTTTATGCTGTCGTATCAGCCTTCAAGGAAGAATTCCAGTTCATTACACCACAAATCAAACAGAACCGTACATTGCAGTAGGCTAAAATGACATAAAGCAAGATTTACCTCAAATTGACTGCTGTTTTGGGGAATGCTCAGTAAAATCTGGGATGAGTTTATCAGTGTGTATCTTAAGGATGTCATTGCAGAAATTATCACTGCTCTGTCTGCTCCTATTATTTGTGGTTCCATAGTAAGTCACAGATTAAAAGCTGTTGTAGAAAAGACAGAGTGAGTAAAAGCTATCATAGTTGTATGTCTTCAGTTCTTTCCCCTCTTGCCAGCATTCTTCAGTTGCTTAATGTTCTTCATTGCATTAGACTGCAGGCAGGAACACATAAAAGTATCTCTCTAGCTTGCTGTTACTGAGCTGGAATCCTAGGCATTTTTGGGACACAGTGAGACTTCTAAGCAGAACTTTAACTTCCCCAACAAGCTGTTACTTGTATTTTCACCTACTGTTTGCACATTTCTAATTATTCACACACGCACACATATATGGGGTGAGGAGGGAGGGTCTCTGTTTCTCTAATATGTGTATATGTATATCTAGCTACATTGCATTGCGTGATGTTTTGTAAGTCTGAGTTGATTTACTGTGGGAACTGTGCTTGGGTTTGGTGCCACAACCTTTCTGCATTTATGGAATGGTCTTTCTTTGGACCTTTGGCTGGAGGAGGATCCCACCCATTTTCATAAAGGGTAGAAGGCCTTCCTCTTTGATTCACCATCTCAAGCCACTGAATTGTGTTTAAGGTGTTGAGATGGGTAGCAACTGGTTGGGCGTTGAGGATTTCATTCCATGTATTTCTACATGTTTTACATGTTTTATTGTCTTTGTCTCTGACTGTATATGTAGATGTTCTGCCTTTTGGTGCAAAGGGTGTTATAAATAAATATTACTACTACTACTACTACTACTACTACTACTACTACTACTACTATTACTACTACCACCACCACCACCATCATCATCATCATCATCATCATTATTATTATTCTCCTCCTGCTCCACCACCACCACAGTATATGAATCTGCAACTAAGTGTTACTTTTTGGTGGAGTTGCTAATAGACAAGTCTGTAAAACCTAATCATAAACATTTACCCTTGAAGAGTGAACTGTAATATTTGTCAAGTTAATTGCATATGTTTCCTGTTCTGATTCTGACAACCTGTTGATGCTGTAGTATTTGGGAAAATAATGTTGGTATATTTCTTTCCCCATTGACCTTTTCACAAAACAAAAAACACCCAGACCCTAGTTTTTTAATGGATCCCTTGTGTTCTTTTTTCAGGGTGTTGTACATACGATAGGTGGATATATGCTTTTCACTGCTGCTACTTTTAAATATGTTTTTGATTACCATCCTGAGGATGTTTACTGGTGCACAGCTGACATTGGATGGATAACCGGTCATTCCTATCTCACATATGGACCTTTGGCAAATGGAGCAACCGGTGTCTTAGTAAGTTCGTGATATGATGTGGTCACATAGTTGAGCTAAAGAAGTTTTTATGACCTTCATACTCCAAATCTGAATATCTAATACTATCTGTGTGATTTGTATTGATCTCCTCAGTAATAAGAAAAGTAGCTAAATAAAGTGCATTACTGAAGATGAGTGTGGTTCCTAAAATCACATTTTGGTTAAGGTGCAGTGGTAATCAGAGCAAAGGAGATTGATTTTCATAGATCAAGAAGACAATCTGCTCTTCTTTCTGCTGCAGTTTTCTTAAGAAAGCTTCTGGACTAAGCACCATTGGTGGGCCACAGGAACATTACAGGGAAGAAAAAAATCACATCATGGGTTAGTAGTAGCAGGGGAAGGAACCTATGCTATTAACTGTTTCTTTTGCTCAGTTTGAAGGGCTTCCTATTTACCCAGATGTTGGCCGTATGTGGAACATCATTGACAAGTACAAGGTGACCAAATTCTACACAGCACCCACTGCCATCCGACTCCTTATGAAATACGGAGATGAACCTGTCAGGAAGTAAGTATGATTTTTGTGAAATGGAAATTCAGAACTGCATCTGAACAAGAAGCAAAACTAACCCTGTGCCCTAGCCAGGAAAAGAGCTTGGGAGAGAGAATGAAACTTCTCTGGGACTCAGTGCTTGCTTTGAGCTGTGATGCCTGCAGGAGAAGATCTGTCTGAATCTAATTTAGAAAGCTGTGCTTACAGTTGTTTGCTCTTGACAGTGGCAATTGCAGCATGTTAGAGACTAACTGACTATAATTCGGCCATCTGAGCAGTGTATTTGACAGCTTGCCTCTTCCTGGTTCAGTCATTTATAGTTAGAACAGATCTTACACATTTTTTTTACTTGCATATACTGGTGTCATTGTGTAACTTACATACTCTAGTATGTCTTAGTGGTTAATATTCCTTACATTCTGCTGTTGTTAATATTTTGTATTGGTTTTTTGTATATGCCAGATATTTGTCTGTTTCTGTCTGTCTGTCTGTACATTATATGGACTTCATCAAGGAGGAGGATTTTTTTTAGTCTTTGTTCACTTGTTTTCTTCATTTTACTGCTTCTTTGTGATCCCTCCTTCCCTCCTGCTTTCTGGATGTTTAGCAGGAGATCATAGCTCACTGGAAGAGTACCTGCTTTGAATGCAAAAAGTTCTGTATTCAGTCCTCAGCATCTTGGGTATCAAGGATTAGACTGGAGAGGTTCTGACAGTTAGGGCTATACTGAGCTGTAATCAGATTCATTGTAAGGTTGTTGATATGACAGTGCTTTTCTTAGATTCCTCTTTGATCACACATACATTTCGGGATTTCTGGAAATCTCCATACTTGATGACCAAGTATCTCTTGTGTTATATGGCTTCCATTTTAAAGGGAACAAAGCTAGAGTTCTTTTTTTTGGGGGGGGGGATTTTTCTCTTGAAATCCATGTGCTTTTTATGGCAGGTACAGCAGGAAGTCCTTGAAGGTGCTAGGAACAGTTGGGGAACCCATAAACCCTGAAGCCTGGCTTTGGTACTACAAGGTGGTTGGTGAAGAACGATGCCCTATAGTGGATACCTTCTGGCAGACAGAGACAGTGAGTTCTTTGCTCCCCTTTGGTTCCCTTTCTACCTCTTGAATAAACTGTGTGTGTGTGTGTGTGTGTGTGTGTGTGTGATGCATGCTTGGATTCCCTGCTTCTCTTGTTTTGGATTTTGAGCTTTCACCTATAAACTTCTCTGTTAATACATTTGTGCTACCCAACAGAACCAGGAATATCTCTGTCTCTGTCTCTGTCTCTGTCTCTGTCCCCCCCCCTCTCTCTCTCTACACACACACACACACACACACACACACACACGCACAAACACACACACACACACTTACACACTTATAGATACATACACACACTAGTTACTTAACTCTTAGCACCCAACAAGTTGTTATTTGTTACTTTTACAGCAGTCCACTAAAAGTTATCACTACTAATAAGTTGCCATTACTGGCAGTTGGTTCCCTCAAATGACCAATTCAGATATTGCGTGTTGAACATTTCGAGAAAAATGTGAACGACAAAGCATTCTCTCCTGGTTATAATGCAAGACAGTGACCCATGTGGGCCCTCATTCTCCCTGCTTCTGTTTTCAGACTGAACCAGTGTGTGTGTGTGTACACACACACACACACAGAACGATAAGTAACAGACAGATAAACCATCCCACTGAAAAATACTGAATTAAATCCCTGACTGATACATGCAGAGAAGTAACTGAGTTCTATCACGTTACTGCAAAAAGTCACTTGTTGCTAAAGTGACCAGTTAGACAAAATAGCTGCTACTTAGCTCTGCCATTAAGTGTGTTTTATTCCTCATATTTCAGCTACTTTTCTCTCTCATCCAACATGCTACATGGTGAAGGAAGTCTGAAAACCTGATGAAATCTCAAGTTTTCAATCTTTTCCTGTACACTTCTTTCTCAGCCTTGATCTCCCGTTTTATTTTGCTAGGCAATAAAACCTACCTCACTTCATAGCCTTCATTTCTTCTATGCTTGGGAACAAAGGTCTCTGCTTAAATGAGGCTGTGAAAACATTGATGTTCTCTTCAGAGAAACAAGTCAGTATTCTCATGACTGCTTGGTTTTCTCTTGCAGGGTGGCCATGTGTTGACTCCGCTCCCTTGTGCCACACCAATGAAGCCAGGCTCAGCTGTAAGTATTGTTTCTGCTTGTACTGTTCTGTTTGTGCACCTTTTCTTCTTGATGACTCAAACTGATTCTGGCCTTCAGAGCAATGGTTCTACTCATACCTCACAAATAAGCAGGTGGATACAAGCAGCAACATTATTTGTGTTCTCTGAGGCAGAGTGAGGAATCTGTGGCCCTCTGGTTCCCATCAGCCCGGCCAGCATGTCCAGTTATCAAGTGGGATGAAATTTCAGTTCCAACAAAATCTGAAGTGCCACAGACAAAACTTGCGTAAGCCAACAGCAATGTAAGGCAGTAGTCCCTAAACAAAGAGAGGTTTCCATCCTGGAACTTAGTTTGAATGCTAATGAGAATCTTTAGATATAATCTGGAAGCTGTGGAACGTTCTTCTGGGGCTTGCTAAGCTGTAGAACCTTCTTAGTAGCCCTTGGGGGCTACTTTAATTTCTGGCTTTAAGTTCCTTTTCTATGTCTACCTGTCATAACGAGAGTTTATTTTCCATTTCCCACTTATTCAAAATTCTATAAATATTCCTTTGCAGACATTTCCTTTCTTTGGGGTAGTCCCTGCAGTGGTGGATGAGTCTGGAGAGGAGCTGGAAGGAGAAGCAGAAGGCTATCTGGTAAGAAAAAGCTAACTCTCTTGCTACTTAAGCCCAACCAATGTATAGAGAGTTTCATTGCTCACAATGATCCCCTTTGGCATAAGTCCAGGCACTGAAGATCTTACCCTAACTGGGTTTCTCTGCTGACAGACCTTGTTCTACATTGTGTAACTTGTTTGTTCTTTGACAATCAAAATGGAAGGTGATTAAAATATGTGTTTGGAATTGAACCTTTTTCTATTTCTCTTTTTAAATCTTACTATCAGTTATTGGAGACTGGTTTTGTCTGGTACAAGGTTTTTCCAGAGAAGTAAAACTGGTCTTGGCCCATTCATTAACCCTGGGGAGGGCAAAAAGTCTGGTATGAAACAAGTGATTTTCTTTTTGCTGCAGCAGAATTAATATCTGCTTCACATAGGGACTATTTTAGAGGAGGGATTTCATTTGGAAAGAGTGCCATAAGAGAGTTACACCTCCCCTTTCAATCAAACTCTGAGCTTCTTTCTGGTGGTGGCATATACTTAAAAACAACAAATGTCAGCATATTCAGTTATGGGTGTTTAATATCACAGCTGTTTCTGCTCACTTTGGCATTATAGAGTTTGAGCTGGGCTGCGATCAGTTCATATTTCTCCAGAGCTTGGAAAAGTTACTTATATGAACTATAACTCCCAGAATCTCCCAACCAGCATGACTGGTGAATTTTAGGAGCTGTAGTCCAAAAGATAACAGTTGCAAACTTCGAAATTCTCATGAGAGGTGCAGCAGATTTGAACTATTTAATCAGAACAGATTTTGCGTAAGATTTACAAGTAAACTTTAGCAGGAGTTCCAAAGAAGAAAAAAGCATAAAACGTAACTGTGGAATGGATCGCTACTCAGAGCAAAGTCTCAGTAACTCTAAAAGAATTTGCAGGAGTGGGTGGGGAAGGTGATTGGTTTGCTTGGGTGCTCTCTAAGGTCTTGGTCTATCACTGCATTTCTGCTTGTGAAAGATGATGCCATTTTGTCTGTTTATATTGCAGAGGGAAATGCAGGTGGCACGAGGAACCACTAGGCTTTTCAAAGCTTAGGTTGTGGTTTCACTGCAGTGATATAGAATTGCTGTCTCTACTTGCTATTGCTATAGGCCTTCCAGAAAATTTGACTTTGATTTTTCTGTTGGCCTTTCACTTGTGATCTCATTCAGGATGTTTGTTTTACTGATATGACAAATAAATAAACAAAAAAACCCTTACAAAATATGCCATGTTCAATTTTGTAAATATTTCAAGAGGTTTTTTTCACCCTAGGAGGCAAAAGAAAATACCTAGTTGGGAGAAAAATTCAGTAAATCATTATGTTTGCATTATTTAGACTATACAGGGGGTGGTGGTGAAAGCCATGATAATTAACATACTGATTTTAGCATGTCTAAAGAGTGTGGCCCATAAATATTTGTTTACTGGGAGATTCCCCTGAAAGGAAACTTGGTATAGCTTTGATTTTAGATTTGACTAGTATCGCTCCTCCATTTGACATGTGCTGTATTCATTCCTTGTGTTATTAATATTATAAAACAGTGAATTTCTAAAAATAGAAAAAACTTTCTGTGGAAATATGTATCAGTGGAAGACTTTTCACTTGACATTACTTCCGCACTTTGAGCATTCAAGTGTTTGCCAGTGTACTGAATTTTTAAGGTCTCTGTAGAGCTGTACTGTGACATTATTGTCTGCGTAATTCCATAATGTAATGGTAGTACACATCCTTGCCTTCTTTCAAGGAGCTCACATTCAACTCGATTATGTAGACATGACTTGGTTAAGTTGAGAAATAGTGATTTGTCTAAGCAAGCTTCTTAGATCTGAACTTGAGTCTTTCTGGCTGAAGTGCCTTGGTCTGTCAACTACCTCATGTTGATTTAATGCCAATATTTTGTATAAAGTTCCAGAATGAGAATAATGTAGGAGCTTCACATCGCTGTGTACAGTCCTGAGTGTTCTGCTAGAGTTTGGAAGTAATCCACAACAACATGTAAGACAGAATATTTAAAGCAGTGTGTGTTTTCTGCCTGCCACTATGTGGAATACAGTGTCTTATCTGTCCTCTTCTTTAGGTTTTTAAACAACCTTGGCCAGGAATAATGCGCACAGTGTACAGAGGTCACCAGCGTTTTGAAACTACTTACTTCAAGAAGTTCCCTGGTTACTATGTGACAGGAGATGGTAAGACTCCACACTGCATTCTAGACATAGCAGTGTATTGGTATCTTGTAGAGCTGATTTTCTGTAGAGTTCAGAAGGCTGTAAATACAATAGCCATCAGAGGTATAATAGCAATAGCAATAGCATGTGTATTTCTATACTGCTTATCAGCTGAGTGCTCTCTACGCGATTTACAATGTGTTAGCTAATTGCCCTCAACAAGCTGGGCATAAAAGACTTCCATGTTGTGTCTTAAGTCAGCCCTTGTGTCTGTGTTCTCTTTCTAATGTGGCCTATTTTTAGAAGTGTATTAACTAGATAGTTTGATTTTTGGTTTTGTGACGGCTTGTTTTGTAATTGAGCCAGCATTATGCAGTGGTTTGAGCACCAAACTATGATTCTGGAGACCAGGGTTCAAATCTCACTCAGCTACAGAAACCTATTGGTTGACCTTGGGCAAGCCACATTCTCTTAGCTTCTGAGGAGGGCAAAGGCAACCCCCTCCTTAACAAATCTTACCAAGAAACCCTGTAATAGGTTTGCCTTGTGGTCACCATAATCCAGAAATGACTTCAAGGCATATAACAACAACAATTGTGTAATTCTGGAAACAGTGCTTAAATATTGGGAACAAGAGTAGGAGGGCTGCTAATGAAAATACACAGTTCCCAACCACATTTTCCCTGCAGATAGCTGTTTTGAGCATTGTAAAGGGAAAGCAAGCTGACCTCCCTCTGACTTCCTTGAAACTTGAGCAGTTTCTGGTATTTGTTCTGTATGTCAGCCATGAAAAGTACAATATGAAGGGGAGGAGCTAGAGTGCAGCGCATCTGGGTGACAAGCTATAGCATGCAGGCAGAATTTCTGTGGCACCTCCCTTGTAATAAACTAACTCCTGATTTTTGCATACTTGTAAACAGGTGCACTTTGGTTTTTTAAAAGTATATTACTCTTTCTTGCTAATTCAGTTTGTTTTCTATGCTTACTGCATTTTGGACAGGTGTTACTGTGATGCACTCCTTTCCTCCCACCTTTCCCACTCCCGTTTTGGTAGAATTCCAAAATGCAGGTATCTTTTCCTAGTGGTTTCCTTATAATGGCAAATTTGTTGGACTTCTTCCAGGCTGCAAGAGAGATAAAGATGGGTATTACTGGATCACAGGTCGAATTGATGACATGCTGAATGTTTCTGGTAAGAGGAAGAGCTTGGTGGAGTAACAGTAGTTCCCTGAACTTTTTTCTCCCTACTACATACTATAATTGCATTTTAAATACACAGTCTTGGTGTTTTGTATAAAATGTTTCCTCCTCAGTATTTGGAGCTGTGCCTAGCCATTGCTGAAGAGTATAAATTAGGACAAATGGGAAAACTTCTAATAACCAAGCAGTGCTAATGATCCAGCCAACATCAAGCAAAGTTGAGCTAGCAGACAGGCTTATTGTGTGCTTAAAAGTCTTAAGCAATATTTAGGATTCCAAGAAGCAAATGCTGAAATTCCTGAAAAGCATTTTATGCATTTAATAGGGAAGTGGTGAGAGGTTAAGAGAATAATTTTGTGTACCTCACAGCTATTCTGTATATCTAGAAATCTCCAAGGTAGACTTAGCAGACTTTAATTTGTGAAATGCCATTTTATTATTTCCTGTAATAATCAGTTTCTATTGCCTGGTGTCAGATTGACCTGCTATAGAAATATCTGCATGGCTGTAATAATTCAGACAAATCCAAGATTCATATATACATCCTGATATGGAAATAACTTGTTGGAAAGTTAAGAATTGGCTTGTCCTCTTCCCACTGCCATCTTTATGTGAATTCATTTTATATGTAATAAAAGGCAATAGATTCCATATCATATAATCTGGTACTTTGTATACACACAATTGTCCAAAATAGTTTTGATTATCAAACCCTTCTGTTAATCTATGAATGGAGAGACTGCAGTTGGGAATACTTCATACCTTTTCACTTCATATTGAGAAGTTTTATTTTTTTGTATGTTAGAGATTTTTTTTTCTATAATGGCATGGGAATATATGGGTTAGACTTCATAGGCTACCACAAAGTCTCTTTCGTAGTGGTATGGAGACAGGAAGTGGGAGTGGGGACAGTAGGAAGGATGACTGTAGAGTGAAGAAACACACTTTGATTAGCTGAAACTCCATCCAGTTCTGTGGCCCAGTTCACTAGAGTACTGTGTGCAAGTCTCATTTAAAACAAATGGGAGACTTTGAGAAAGATTTGGACATATGTTTTCGTATGAGAAGGCAAAGAAGCATATTGTCTTCTGTGGTCGTTCACTACCAGCCTTCAAAGACTTTAAGGCAAGGCAAATAGAAAGGAAGATCCTGAAAAGCCAGACTACAGGCAGCCCTTTAGGTTCTGCAGCTTGGTTTGGCTCAGAGTTTTCAAATTTGTAAACCTGAAATGGGTAACATGTGGCTCACCAGATGATGATGGACTCCACACTCATCAGCCCTCATCACTGACTCTGCTACCTAGGGAGTTGAAGTCCATAGAAACTGGAGGGAAACAAATTGCTGAAATCTGCTCTAGATCCATGAATGCAGAAATCAACAGTGTAAATAAAGGATAGGGATAATACGGCCCTCCAGATATTGGTGGACTTCACCTCCTAACATTCCTCACTACGGCTATTCTAGCTATGGCTGCTGGAGCCTCTAACCTAGCAACGTCAGGAGGACCACCAGATTCCCTGCTCTAGTTCAAATGAATTACCCCCTTAAGAGAGCCTTTCAAAGCTGTGGTCCTCATCCACAATTTTTCTTAGCAATTTTAAGTCTAATATTCACCCCTCTTTTTGACTTTTCTGCATTTTGTTGTTGCACAACCTGGTCTTGAAATGGATTTAATTGTTACCACTTGATGAACAAATGATACTGGGTGATGTGAAGGTTACAAAAATGTTTTCATTGTGACAGAAAAGTTAAGTAAACATAAACAATCACATCAAGAATTCTGGTTCTTTCTGCTCTCAGGGCACTTGCTGAGCACAGCAGAGGTTGAATCGGCTTTGGTGGAGCACTCTGCCATCTCAGAAGCAGCTGTGGTAAGCCACCCACATCCAGTGAAGGGAGAGTGCCTCTACTGTTTTGTAACACTGAAGGACGGTCATGATTTCACAAAGAATTTGATTGATGAATTGAAGAAACAAGGTAAGGGTGGCAGATGTTCTCATGTTGCTTGAGAAATAACTGAAGGTAATGCATTAAAAACAAAATGAGGTCAAAGCTTTAGAAAACATAAGATAGAGGCATGTCTGGATGCCGCATGTGGAATGTAGGAAGCTGATCTCTGCCTGGTGATACTGTTTGTACTTTTAGGCAAGTATTACCGAGTCTGAAGTTGTGCTCTGTCACGGAACCATGATCCTTGCACATCAGTTTATTTGATACTGTGTCAACTTGTAGAACAGAACTGAAGTCTCATGCTGGTTCAAGTGGCTTCCGTCACTTAGAGAAGAGATAGTTTATCAGCTTTCCTGTGACCAATTTGGGAAGAACACCTTCCTAACAATTGGCTTTCCTCCTCAGACTGGTTGGCAGACCATGTTCAAATAAAAGGGTCATGGCAAGCTTTGCCAGAACCTAAATTTAACTTTGCTGGCCTTGTTGCTTCCCATGCTGTGCTCTCTGTGCCAGCTGGCACCCAGTTTGAATACATAAGGGCAGGCTGCATGTCTCGTGAACAGAGTGTGAGTTCTGCAAATGTGATATGTGCAAAGCAGTCCTCCAGCACTGATTGACAGCAATGTTACTGGAGGAAAGAGTGGGCTGGCATTGCCAGCTAGTCCTCAAATGGTTGGTCCCTGATAGAACAACAGAAATAATTTGACAGACTTATTTTTGATAGACAGAGGAAAACTTTTCCAAAGTTTTTTATTAGAAGCCCCCCCCCCTTTTTTTGAATCTTGTTATCACAGTGCAGCCTGACTGCGGTTTTCATACAGTAGATTGTGCAGAATCCTTGGATTTGAGGAAATTCTTTGAGCATTCATCAAAAAGCTCTTCTCAGCTTGTTCTTGATTTCAGATCTCACCTTCTATTGTGCATCGGCAGGAGTATACATAGGGCAAGAAGTTTCCGTGTAATTTTTTCACCTCAAGGAGGAAGGCGCCTGGAGAGTGCCCCATGTGAACCACATGTGGATCTAAAATGTGTCTTAGATTTTTATGTAGCTACTAGTGTAACTACCTGGCATTGCCCAGGATTTTATTTTCTCATAGGTAATACTTGTTAGAAAGATTTAGGATCTTGTGTCTCTAATTCCCCAAACTGTCTTGTCCAGTACCTGTAACTTTTCCCCATATTCCCCAATCCAATCTGTATTCTGAGTTACTAACATACAGAGGTTGGGTTCCTGAGGAAATACATTGCCCTCTTCTTTGCTGCTAGACCTCATCTCCATGGCAACCAGCCAGGCCCAAGAGCTTTCCGGCTGAGAATTCTAAAGGCCCCTATCTAAACTGCCAATCCCAGGATTCCACAGAATCTTCCCAGGCAGCCAATCATATGATATCTTTGCCTGACACAGACAAACAAACATACAAATTTTGACCTTTATGTAGTAGATGTAGATTTCCATAACAAAAACAGATTAAGTCAATGTGGAAAGCATTTGCTTGAAGGTAGAAACTTTGAAAAACATGATCTTAGATCATGAACAAGACATTGTGTGGGCTAAAATGAGGTGAAATGAAAATGAGCTGTTGCTAACTTGAAATGGAAACTGAAGGTAAATAATCTTAGTGGTGAGTGTGAAGTAGAGATAGTAAAGGAAGAATTTGTATTAGAATTTCTAAATCTCGATCTTGAAAATCTGCAATGCAAGTGTACAAGCAGGAACTGTATCAAAATGTTCTGCTGCAGAGTATCATTATTCAAGCTTCCTGCTTGCTGTGCAGTTTTTCAGGATATTCCAATCTATTTCCTGCAATCCTAGTTTTCCATTTCTTCCACCCAACAGTCAACATTCCATGCTAACTGAACATGCCCAACACCTAGAGTTTTTTCCTCCTAAATAAAGATATACTGCAGTTAACAAAGGAAATGTTTTCCTGATCATTGCTTCCTTAATAGAAAATTTGATACCACAGGCAGAAATCATGGGGAAATAATGATATTCCTGAGTGTACTGCTCAGGCCGAAAATACTATTTTGAGCCTCTGATGTGAAATGTTTTAATTCATAATTTTTTAAAAAATTATTGTTTAACAATGTGTATTTTAATGTTTGCATTTTAATATTTCTGGTGTATTTTATTTTAAAAAATTATATACAGTTTAGGCCCCTCCCTAAACTGCAAACCCCAGGATTCCATAGGATGTTGAAAGTGGAATAATAGCACTATAACATCTAGTGTGGAAATGGTCACTGTCTCCTTCCTTCAGGAAAATGAGTGCATTTTTGCTACATAAGAGCTGGGTCTCAGAAAGTTGGATCTATTCCTACTGTGTATGATACCATGATATTCAAAGTTGGAAGGCTACTCTGCCTTACAGAAAACTCACTTATATTCTTTCTCCCTCAGTGGTGTTCTTTGTGTTGTGGATAAGTGTCTAACAACATTTCTTAGTGTGATATCAGTACTTAGTTACTGTTGCCTGCTGAGAGTATAAAGGTACTGCACAATTGCAGCAGTTTGATAGCACTTAAACTGCTGTGAATCCATGCTCTGGAATCCTGGAGTTTATAGTTTGGTGGAGTACTTAAAATTCAGTAATCTTTCCCCCTGAAATACAGCATTAGAGCTGTCTGGAGAAGAATTCATTTTTTTCCCCATGAAATTACAAATCCCAGAATTCTATAGGATAGATCCATGGCCATTAAAATGGTTTCCCAGTGCTGTAATTATGTAATATGACTACATCTTGAGTCAGAGAAACAAGGATTTGTCAAAGGTTTTTGAAGTCTATTCCCCCACGAATTGTTTGCTGCAACTAAAATAATTACTCTCTCATTTGCAGTTAGAGAAAAAATTGGACCTATTGCAACTCCAGATTATATTCAGAATGCTCCTGGCCTGCCCAAAACCCGCTCAGGTACAGTGTGGATTTTGATTGTAGGAAGCTTAGTTCCTGATACAGTGAAGAGCCGTTGTCTTATATTAAGGTTGTTGTTATCACATGAAATTTCTGTTCTCTTCTTTCTTCTTGAAACTAAGTAGCCTAAACATTTGGAAATCTAGTAAGCATATCACTTGTGCTGTGTAATCCATATACCAACACAGACTTATAGAAAGCAGTAATTATATCCTGTTGCTTAGGCTAGCTAAATTTTCTGAAAATAAGAGAGCTGGCTTGGTTTGGCAAAAGAGATTCTAAGCAGACTATAAGGCAGCAGCCTGGAAGTAAGCTGGCTGTTTGGGCATCTACTCAACACACAGCAGAGCTTTCTGCAGGTAGAACTCACCATCATAAAAACTTATTTTTTGACTCCAGTTCCACTGTCCACGTGTACAGTATCTTATGCTTGTATAAGAACCAGACAAACAAGAATTAATCCTCAAGTTAGTTGTCTTCAGGGTCCAGAATCTTGCAGCGAATACTCTTTGTTCCTTTAGTGAAGAGTGTTAAATTGCCCACATCCTGAAATCTTGAATAACTACCTGTATGTGTATGTACCTTGAAGTTGCCTGTTGACTTTTGGCAACCTGATGAATTTCACAGGGTTTTCTTAGCCAAGGAATACTCACAGGTGGTTTTTCCCATTCCTTCCTCTGCAACATATCCTACAGCACCTGGTGGTCGTTGGTGGTCTCCCATCCATGTACTGACCAGGCTGACTGTGCTTAGCTTCCAAGTTCAGATAGGATCTGGTACCTTTAAGATATTTAGGCCCTCAGCTACTTGAATACCACCCTTCATTGATTTCTTCCTCATGACCAAGGTAAAATTTGCTGTCATGTTACCATGTCTTTTCAGGTAAAATTATGCGGCGAGTATTAAGAAAGATTGCCAAAAATGACCGGGAGCTGGGAGATACCTCAACTGTGGCAGATCCTGCTGTTATAAACCACCTTTTCAACAACAGGTGTGAGACAATACTGTAGCTGGACTATCCTGAAAAAACAACAGTAGTGCAGAAACTGGTGAGAAGGTGGCCCCATCTGGATAATGACTGTTTGTTCCTTGAGAGAACTACCCTATGCTGAGCTGAATGTAAAATGCTGTTAATGAGAAGAAACTGGTGCTTCAAGATCCAGTCCTCTTGTGTTGTAGATATAGCTGTCTGTGCCTCTGGAAAACTGTGTACAATTATGTTGTAGACCGATACTGCATATTTGAAATTCCAGCCTCATTTGGTTCATGTAGAATGAAAATATTTTAATTTTCATAAGTTTGTTACATGAACTGTTTGTTTCATGTATCTTCTATCTTATTTTTTTATTTTCAATGTATGACAATGGACAAAGTTTAGAATACTTAGGTAGTGGTATAAAAAAAGGTTTTGCTTCTGAGTAGACATTTCAAGCCTTCAGAGGGTTTTGAAAATGAACAGACTGAGCAGTAATCCTCATGTTGAGGCAGAATTATTGGAATAAACCTTTTAGCAATCCAACATCCATCATGCTATTTTTTTTTTAAAAGAAAGCATAACCATTTGGCTCTGTGCCATGGGGAATGGGAAAGTTCTTTGAGAAAATGGCCAACTATGCAGTTATTTAAGATTACTTTTCCAGTGTTATCTCCACTGCATGTGAGGATTGAAATAGCTGTTAGTGCTGATAATTTCTCTACAAAAAAGGAGTACATGTGTCCACATGTTTCAGCTTTATTAACATGTCTGTCTGTACATAATCCACAGCCTAATTTTCATACGCATTATTCTCTAGAGGAGAAGCTGTGGTCAGTGCCTAGGTATTCCAGATGGATGTTTTTAATTTGCTATGGTGGTTTAGTGCAATGCCGATATATTAAATCCGGGTAGGGAGAGGGGTTTCTTTTGATTTGTGTTGAGAAGTGAATGAGTGATATAGTGATATAGATAACAAAGGAAAATGGCATGCAACAATTAAGTTACTGGTCTCTTTATGTAACCATCTTTGTCACATAAAATAAAGGGGGTATGTGAATGCTCTCAATGATTCTCATCCATGGTTGCAGTGGCCGGAAAATGTGTGGCTTCAACAATGAAAATCATTTTTCAATATATATTCAAGACTGGCTTATGTATCTTTCGCCACGTGATCATGGGCATATATGTGACCAAAAATAAACTGTGGCTCTTAGGGAGGGAAACAAGTATGAATGTAGTACAGGCTACTCTGCTGATGTGTCCTTTCTCACAGTCAGATTAGTATGTTCATAACCCACTAAGTCATTGTGAAGGTTAATGAATTAGACTGTTTTAGGGCATTCTTCAGATATAGGTAGACATAATGTGGGCATGTAATGGCTGGGGAACCTCTGAATACATTTGGATCCCACAGTTAAATAAAAATGAATAAATATAGATGACACGAACAGTTGTCTTCCTGTAACTAGTTTGTTAGTTATGCAATCCTAGCACATATTTCAGTGCTGCTGGCCTGGAAATGCCTCTCCTCTGTAATTTTTGTATTAGAAATTGCTTTTTTTATCTTTGTCATTACCAACATTTTAAAAAAATTGGTATTAGATTTTGGCATTGGTGGCCATGTCATAGCCTAGAATGCCTCCTTTGTCCATATAGCTATTTTTAAATTGGGAATGCCTAAATCAGTGTCCCCCAGACCGTACTTTGACATTATCTCTTGGCTATACATCTCTCATTTCTTGCTGTTAGTATTTGAAATGCACTTGTGTGTGGTCTGCAACATTGGTGTATATTTAACCTAATGTCCTACAGCATTAAATGTAGGCCAGTGGCTTGCTATATGCTGTTACAGGAAATCCTACTTTTAATCTTGGTCTGACATAATACTGGTTCAGAAATGGCTAGAAATCTGTTTTTAATTGAAATAAATCAAAGAAATAAAACCTATAAACTAATAACAATTGACTGGATTTTTTTTGTATGTTCCCAATCTGGTTTTCATTTTCAAATGCATACTGTTTGGATTTATGTTCTGACATCTGCCTGTGTCATATAGGGAGATGCTACAGTTATAAGAGTAAGCCAATTTATTAATCCTTTTGAAACTGTGGAATTTGCAGAAGTGTTGGATTTATCATTCCTTAGTTGATCTACTCTTAATTGGATAGATTCAGGCTAACAATTTAACTGGATGATTTCCCAGTAAGATTTGATATGGAGTCCTTATTCAAATTCACAGCTAAATATAATGGTGATTACTAAGACAAAACCTGTCTGGGTCCAAATTTTTTATCTACACACCAAGCTATAGTAAACTTCATTATGCCATGGAACTGCAGCCTGTATTCATACTGGCTGACAGAGCTAATGCAAAACTCCAACCTCTGTACGGGAGATATGATCATTCTTGGACCACATTTCTGTCAAATCAAAACTTTAGATTTCTAATTCTTACCCATTTTTCATGGTCATGATTAAAACTTTAGTTAGCTCAGGCTGTCTGCTGGATATATGATATACAGATGTTACATATCAGACAATGTCATAAAATGGTCCCTGCAGGTTATGTAACAGTACAGAACTTAACTATCCATGTATCTTATGTTGTGTAGAAACAGGCCTGTAATATTAAATTTTTTTGCAGTCTGTTACTACAGTTGTTCAGATAAAGACAACACAAGACTAGAGGACCAGGGCAAAAAAGAAAAAAAATAAGCATTGAGTTTTTTTTAAAAAAAGGTTTTCAATATTTATAAAAGTATTTATTTAGAAAATTTAAGCTACTGAAGAAAGTTGTTCCAGTATACCATGTTGGTCCCTGATACTGTGGTCTCAAGTCAAGTTAATTTTTCAAACCTCTCCTCTAAAGACATGTGTTCAATCTATGATATCAAGTTCTAACTGTTATTATTACAAAGGCCAACAAAAATACCAGTGGGTAAAGACACAATGCTGTTTTTTTTTTAAAAAATGAAGCCAACCAAGATACATAAATTTTATCTTTTTAAATCAATGTGATTACAACATGGTAAGCTGCTGTTCCAAAAACTGAATTTGAAAAAAAAAAGTTTCTTAGTCTTAAAATGGCACATGGTTTGGTGCTGCAGATTAGTGCATTCTTCTCTTCAACTCAGCTACACAAATACCTGAAATTCCATTATCTGTTGTTTCAATGTGTTTGACATGGACATTAATTGATCTGGGTTCTAAAAAATACGTGCATGTTGAAGGCAAGTGTGTTCTTCACACTCTGTTTCTAAACATGCTATCAATTTACTTTTTCTTCAAAGCTCCAGTGAAACTGTTCACACTCAGGTATTAATTGAATGTAGTATACCACAAAAAAAACTAGTCTCCAACCATTTCTTTAAGTTCAAGTTAAGGTGAAGTAATTCTGTCCCTTTATCTTTTATCATATACTAGTGTGTGTTAATCAGTCTATATGTGGCCACAAGTTTCCTGTAAAAGAAATACCCTGCACAGTTACCCTATAGTGCCGACTCCTAGTGGACAAATATATAACAAAAAACAAGACGTATTACAAAGCATGGAAGTCCAGAACGAGTTCTCATTCAGTTTCTCTGCAGCAGGATGGAAATACACCTTGAAAATGTAGAAAACAAGTTGTCATGACAATACAGATTTTTGCTACAAGGCACTTGAGGATGCATCTGCAGTGGCTTGTGCTAACTGTAGGAAATGTTTTGTCAGAGCATCGACAGGTTGTCCGTGATGACAGAACAGTAAAAGAACACAATCCCCAGAAGAGGTGTGTTTGACGAGGGTGCTTCAGGCAGGAAGAAGTTGTCAATGAAGGTCTTGCTAGAATTCAGTATTCTCTGAGATCAGGAAGCAGCAGTTACTTAACAAAAATCAGTGCAGCTCCACTACTTTGTATCTTGGGATCATATGTAAAAGGAGGGCTTCCAGTATATATCTGATTATCATGGCCCTTTGGCAATCATGGCCCCAAAAGGGAGAAAATCCATCTCCAAATATAGTGAAGATGTTACAGAGGTATTGTTTTCATATCACGTAGGCAGTATCTAGAACAGCTACTCCAGCAGCTACTCCACCATCTGCATGTTCTACTGCTTTTGTTCGCAAGAGATGGCCCACGTGCTTGTTCACCACAAGATCCTGACCTTGTCTGCAAAAGAAAAATGAATGGCTGAACTGTGTTTATCTGATATTTTAACCATACAGTGAGAAATGCAGAACTTGTTTTTTCAGCTTCATCCGAGAGCTACAATCATGCATAGCCTGCCCCAGGGGTGGTAAACAGTTCGCCAATATATAGGTGTACACTGGCTTAAGAGTTGTGCAGCAACAGGCCCTAGCATTAAAAGCTCTTACAGCACTTAAAAATGGTGTTATCTTTATTCCACCTGAATGTTCAGTTCAGTAGTTTTGTTTAGCAGTTTTGTTAAAGATAAATATATATGACTTTCCAAATATGTATCAGCAAAAACAGCACTTGAGTACCACATTAACTATTATGTATGAAATATAATATATAAAGGGAGGGAAAAGTGAACCTTCATGCAAAGCATGTGAACATCAACTAATCTGCAGCTCTTTCAGCTCATTTATTTTAGTTATTATCTAGCTCAGTGTTACTACTATACTTTATACATGAGGTTTTACACAGAAATTTTATTTTTCTGGTAGGACCATCACCGCAGTCCTGCTGGTGGAAAGCAGTGTGTGATTTGCAAGTGACACCATGTCTTCAACTCAGTATCCCCTCAGTGTGGTGTAAGGGTTCACATATGAATCTTACATCATGCTGATGTAAGGCTGCCTCACACAGACATTCTGTGCTGCTACGTGTGCAAGAAGGTTCAGAGAAGGTCTGGCTACCCTCCCCTCAATACCCAGGCACACAATGTCTTCAGTGCTGAGATCTGCAAGGGTCCTTGGGGGCACACTGCCAGATGCTTCTCTGATCCTGTCTGCTCATGTTGAATCACAGAATGCCTGCATGAAGTGGCTTCATGACATTAAAGTAGGTTGTGGGGGAGCTTTGAGCACTATATGCAGAGCACAGGAATACCAACTTCCACAGTGCCTGAAAAGGTACATACACATGTAAGGTACATGTACACGTGTGAATTTCTCAAACTGAATTCTGGTTCATCTCTTCTACAATTCCAGAAGGTATCTTAAATATAGATGACAGGGGAAAAAGTTCAGCTGGATCAATAGCCTCCCACAAATAGAATTCTTCTATCCAGGTATTTTATTTACTTATTTATGTACTTATTTATGTACTTATTTACTTTTTACTTATTTATCAACTTATTTATTTACTTAAGTATTTACTTACTTACCTGATGTAGACTCCAAAAATTCCTAGTTCAGACACACATTCTGATATTTTCAATGGACTGTGAGCCCTCAATAAGTAGTTCAGTGCAGGAAGAGGTTTTATCTTGTCCATAAGAATGTAGGAGGTCCTCTCAGGACTGTCTTTAATTTTCTCCAAAACTTGCTTCAGCTCATCACCATAGAGATTGTTCCCTGATAACACAGCAGCAGTTTGTTTAAGTTCAACTGTTACTCTCCTGAAGCTAAACCCACAAAGTACAGGACATGAAGAAAAGCAATTGCTTCCCACAAGACTGTAAGTGGTCAGGAAGCCTCTTGCCTTGATGTCGCAGATAGCATTTGCCTATTGGAAGTGGCATCAGGTTAGGAATCTCATTACATGTTGAGCATTCCCAGCCATTTGACATTCCTCCTGTTCAGGTATTTTTGCTAATTATGTATTTCTACATAAAGTTGAAATACAATTGGTAGTATTAACCAGAGTAGTTGAATAATAGGATTTGCACAATAGTTGGCTTACTTTCAGTGATTGATTCGACGTATTTACTGTAGTTGGGACTAGAAACTAGATTTAGCTCCCAGGATTCTATGGGAAAACCCTGCTCTTGAGACATTTTTAGGAATGAAATCACACTGAAGGAATCAGTGGAGGTGGCCTATTGCGTGACAGCAAGGTTTTCCTCACCAAACAAAATATTTCAGAAGCTTCTCATTACAATATTGTGCATTTCTGTATGGATCCTCAACATAGATGGAAAGTTATTGCAGAAGCAGCTATGTTTTTTCAATTCTCTTTGCTGCAAGCTTCTAAAGCAACTACAGATGACATTGCCTCTAACACACACCTGCATCCATCAAGTATAAGGAAATTAGTGTCTGACACTGTATGTGGATAACGTAAGAGTTATCTTAGAGTACCAGAATTAAAGAGCCAGTGAGTAGTCTTTTTAAATTAACATTAATATGTACTGAAGCTTAATAACAATGGTACTGAAAGCTTAACAATATTTATCAAACTGTTACTAATTTAAAGATATGAGAATTATACTTTACAAGTGAATGGATTATTAAAACAGGCCTGATTTTTTTAAAAATTTACAACCTGACTTACCTTAGGTTGGTTATTACATGCTTTCTAGTCATTTATGACTTACGGTGACCCTAAGGTTAACCTATGACAGAGCTTTCTTGGCAAAATTTCTTTAGGATGGGTTTGTCTTTGCCTTCCTCTGAGGTTGAGAGAATGTGGCTTGCCCAAGGTCATCCAGTGGGTTTCCATGGCCAAGTGGGAATTGAAGCCTGGTCTCCAGAGTCATAGTAAAACATGCAAACCACAACACCACATTGGCTCTAAGGTTGATTAGGTTGGTAGCAGAATACTTGTCTAAACATATGCTTCTAATTTATTCACCTAACTCAGATTAATACTTAATAGTATTTTCTTTGCTTAGGCAAAAATAACAATAGTGATATAAAAACATATGAGGCTAATCCTAGGAATGTTTACTCAGAAGCAAGGGAGTGTGTTTAGGTTTGCCATAAATCTCTTTATACAGCATGAACCCAAACGGGATCAGTGCAGTTGACAAGAACAGGAATTTCTAATCCACATTTATTACTCTAGAACAAAAGTAATGTACTGCACAGAAATAGCCTTCCTATGTAACTGAATTCTTCTCACAGTAAATGTAAATTTTGTTTGCAGAAGATACAAATTATTTAGCTGATATATAAAATATTTTGGATATTTTAGTATTGCAAACAATCAGTTACCTCCTCCTTCCCGCTGTGGTTTTAACACAAACTGATCTGGGTCAGCAATAGCCATGGCAACCATCTTATCACCTTCTTCATCCTGCAGGACAAAAGATATCTCATTTGTGACATTAGTCATACCACCAAACTGTTACCTTCCTGCCAATTTCCCACAATACACTACTACTTACCATCTCTAGAGAGTATAGTCCTGTGAACGTTGCTCTTAAACGACTCACTGCTTCTGGTTTATTTGGCAGAAATCTTTCCAGAACTCCTGGCCGGCTCAGCTCCTGCTGAACCTTTTTGGTCCCGACAAGCTGTGTGGCAATATCTGGGCACTTCACTGCTCTAGACTTTTCCAGCAACAACCGGGCCTCCCAGTTCTTTAAGATGAACACAAAAGGATCATCTCAGTCTAGCTTGTAACAAAGCATGTTAAATATTCAGGTATCAAAAGTATGGCTGTTCTGTTTCACACCTGCATCATGCAAGTCCAGATACAAAATGTCATCTTGTGCTCTCATACAATGATTGTTCAGTTTTTCACTGGCAGTGACAATCTCTCCATCACCCACACCCCTTTAATCACTACCCCATGAAGCGTACACAAGACCACAGTTGGAGAGGATGAAACTCTGAGCTGGACACCTCTCTCCATGATTCCCCAGAAAAGTGGAATTATATGCTACAAGTTAAGCATGCTTGAGTGCTAACATGTATGCCACTGCTGTTTGTCTCAGTGCAGAAGGAAACAGCAATCTCTATTCATACTTTCAGAATAGGAGCTACATAGAGCACTCATCCCACTTATGTATCAGCTGGATATCTTAGGGAATAGGCTGAACTGTCCTTTAATTACCAGTAGTGCTGACATATAGGACAGAATAAACCAGGGAAAAGATGTCCAAATGCCAACAAATTGCCTGGGGATTTCTTAATATATTGACACAACTGAAGGATTTTTAGTGAATTAACTAATATGCTACATAGAATAGTTTTAATTAACCATATGTAATACTTTTGTGTTGTCTCTGCAGTTTTATTTGCTGCTACATGATACTGATTTTACTTTTTTTGATGTACACTGCTCTGAAATTAGAACTTGGTGGAGGGTGGTATTTAAAAGAAGTTTTAAATAAGCTGTATCAGTACCTTACAGTTAGGTTTGTGAGAGAGTAGTACCAACCTGTTTGTTATAATTCTTTGGAACATAACCTTCTCTATAATATACCACTGCAACCTCCTCTCCATCACTGGAATAAAGAATATGAAAAAGTAATCTTTCCTTCTACTGCTTTCATACAATTTTCTCCCACGCACTCTAAACCGTCAATATTGAAAATATTATAGTGTTCTGCAGATAGAGTTTTTTTTCCTATTGCATCTGAATTTATTATATCATTGAGAAGTGTTTGTCAAATGTTATTAGAAATGATTGCAACATATGAAAATTAATGTTTTCCAAAACCTACATTCAACTATATAGAAACTATTACCTAGTGGATAAAAATAGGCAATTGGACCAAACTCTACCTTATGAATACATGTATTAACTTCTTTCCCTAATTCTTCAGTAAAGATTGGAAGTAGTATCCCATGATCTCAATTCAGTGCAAAAGTGCACAACTGGAAGTTTAGGAATTAAAATGCTGTAATGATGATAGCAAACTTCAAAACAAGAAGCTTTGTTTATATATTGACAACCTAAATGCATTGTTTTTATTAAATGGTAAAGTAACATATATTTCATCAGAAATCTGCCACATAATCAACCCACCTGAACAGTTTACTATATATCAAGATGGACAAATAAACATGCTCAAGCATCTGACACTAATTAAGTATAATTCTGCAACCTTATTTTTGAGACAGATACCAACACTAAACACGGCAAAAACATGAAACCATCCTTAAAAGCTAGACAGATGTGATCCCAAACTATGATTGGTGTAGTTTACTAAATTCACTGTTAAAAGTGTGGAAAATACTTACATGTGCAGTCTCCTGTCATTGTCCAAAGATGCTTTTTCAAATACATCTTTAAATCTTCTTCGAATCACTCGGATATTCCTTTAAGAAATGGCAAACAAAAGCACTGCACTTTAACCTGGACTTATGTTATATGTGGGGCTGTACCTGAAGACACTTTATAAACTTCAGCATGTTCAAATTGCAGGGTTTTTTTTCTTTTTTGGAACATATATCGACAGTACTAAAAAGCAGGGTTCCAATTTGTTCCAGGCATAATTGAAGGTACTTGATTTGACCCTACATATCTGGATACTATCATTTCTGAACGAGTTTTATGAAAGGCCTTCCACTGGTTCCTTCAACTTTCAGGTAGTTGATTGGTAATAAGAGACAACTCCTTTTCAGTGGTGCCTCACTTCCAAAATTTCTCTGCAAAGATGTATATTGGGTACCAACTCTTTTGATTTTTAGATACCACAAAAAGAATGTATTTGACTGATTTACTTTACTTCTGTTTTCACTATTTGATTGATATTTCATTAATTTTGGTTGTATCATTGTACTTTATAAATTCATAAGTCTAAAGCTAATTGGTAGTTCCAATTACAGTAAACCCATTGAATCTATGGGAATTTTGTAAGTCAACTCTTCCATGAGTTTCACTGATTCAATGGGTCCACTGCAAAAAGGACTAAAATTAGATTTAGGTCTCATTATTAACCATCTGGAATGTTTTGTACTGAAAGATATGATAGCAATGATTTAAATACATAAGATTACAAGTGTTACTAACTTAAGTCAAAGGATGGGAATAGAATTTTATCTTAGAAACAAGGCAAGTGAAGTGAAACGGGCTTGGTACCCCATTGCTATCTCTTTAGACTGAAAGATTGATGGTCCTTTGCTATTTAGTCGTTAATCAGTTTCTGTCTGTGGTCCTTTTATTACCTGCTGGGCTACCCGGGCATCCAACTTGTGATGGTGGTGAAATCTGGACAGGAGAGTTAACATCAACACTCTACTTAAGCATTCTTAAGTACTAGAACCTCAGGATATTTGTATGAGAGAATGAACAGACTCTGTTAATCTTTTAGGATATTTATTACAGGCATCCATAGATACACAAATATTTACATTCCCCCAAGGAGAAACGCAGACAGGTTAGTGTCTGGACACCTTGCTTTAATTACATTGTATTCCAAGTAAGGCATCATATATTCATTACATTCCAGTATATGGCAAGTAAGATGTTATCTGATCATAAGGATTAAAAATTTATCTCTGCGTCTCTCTGGCAGGCTTCTCTATAGTTAACAGGTAGAGGAACATTACCATCTTAAACATCTGTTACCATGCATAATAGGCATCCATTACAATCATAATCTATTTATTTAGCATAGCCTAGTCATTTCTCTTATCAACAGTATGCATCAGCATGTCTGGGCAGTCTGTCAGCTTGAACAGCAGAGCTATTATCAACAACCTTCTCTGTCTGCTGCAGACTGCCAAAACAGTCTGACTTTCACATCTTCTCTTGGATTATTTCATACTTTCCCCCGACTCTACCTAACCTGTCTGGTCCAATTAGGTCTCCAGTAAACCCTGTTTACGTCAGCAATCAGTCTCTTTCTCTGGAGGCAAGGTAATATTGCTCTTTCTCTAATCAGCTTCTGGGAGATGGCAAAACTAACCAGGTATATTTAAAATCTTAGCTTTTGGCTGCCTTCCACCAAATTTTATCAGCCAGATGATTGCATCAGCCAGTGTGACAGCTATTATGAAACTATCCTTGGCCAAGTCTGCTCATATCTTTGTTTACAACTGAGTAGGTGTTCTGCCTGGGATTATGCTATTGCTAGGCTCTCCATAACACACAAACATTCTATATTGCACAGAGCTTTCTTCTTTATATTGTATAAACTATTGATTATGTTTTTGGGGCTTAAATTTAGCAAGTGTTAACCCAAATCAAGGTTCAGCCTGTATCAGAAAGAGGATATGATAGAGTAGTATAAGATTAAGTAGAAAAAGTACACAGTAAAAGGTTTTACCCCCTCTCTCACAGTAACAGAATTCAGAGTCATCTGATGAACCAGAATGGTAAGGGTTTCAGGACAAACAAAAGAAAGCACTGTTTAGTGCAATGTTACAAGATCATGTGATAGTCACCAAACTGGACAGCTTTAAAAGGAGTGTTAGATAATAAAATTATGGAGGACATGCTATTGATTGCTCTGTATTACATCCAGTATTAAAGTATGTCCCACAGTATCAGACGCTTAAAAAAGAAAAGAGGGAGAAGTAGTTTAGCAGCACCCTATAAGACTAACTGATGTATTTCAGCAGGAGCTTTCATGTACTTCATCAGTGCCTCCAAAGAAATAGACTGAAATCCACAAAAGTTCATGCTGAAATAAATCAGACTTAAAAGGGGCTGCTAGATTCCTTTCCTTCTTTTCTTTTTTATGTGCTAACAGACTACGCTATCTTTGAAAATTATTAATTGCTGTGGGAACAATTACCTCATCCAAAGTTCATTTTCTACACAACGCTGGTCAAAAATATTTCTCTGAGCCTCTTCAACCAGGAACATTACCACTGCTCTGAAACAAAAGTAGAGCATATATATCAGTATGTGAACTCTAGTAGCTGCCTCATTTTAAAATACATTTCAGTGTTTATATTTGCCTCATTTCCAAATTGGGTCTGACAATGCAATCTTAGGCTTATAAGGAACATATCTGAAGGGGCATCAGAATGTCCAAGTATTTATTTGATTTTTATCTGCCTTTTTCCTGAATGAGATCAAATCAGGTTACAAGATAAATTAAAACAAAAAAGAAAGCAGAGGCGGGCAGATTGAACCTCCCTCAGGAAGTTTCAAAGTCTAGGAAAAGCCACTGAAAAAGTTCTCTTCCACGTTCTCACCAGCCAAGTCTAGGAGGATGGTGGGATGGAGAGGACCCCCCACTCAGCCTTTATTTGGGGCATTACTGAAATTATCTTTGTGAATATGCTATCAGAGAGATGATTCACACTGCACAGCTCCATCTCTGGTAGTGTGCATTACACATTGCCCTGTCCCCAGCATCAGTGCAGAACACTGACATCTGCAAATAGGAGGCCTAAAGTATAGTAAATCCATGCTAGTGCTTCTCTGCCATACTGTTGTAGTGCTTGTGCATCTTCTGCTGATGGCTTTACTCTATAGTTGTTCTAGTTTTAAGTTATACTATGTTGCATTATTTTATTTTGTGACCTGACATCTAATTGTTAATCCCACCTAGAGCAGATCATTGAATTAATAGGAATTTGATACTGATTACATGAGTCTATTCTGATTGGATCTAATAACTGGATCTAGACATATAGTTTAAACCACAATTTTGTGAACTAATTCAAGACCTTTGGTTATACAGAAATAGAATAAAATAATTAAGCAGCACAACAGACTTCATACTACTAACCACTTTAAGGATTGTTATGCCTAGCAGATGTAAGCAGGAAAATCAAGACTGGTAACTTTCTTGAAGTCAGCAAGCAAACATTTCTTACCTTACATTTCTTCTCAGGAAGCAAGCAGAAATAGTACACAGTTACTATTGAAGAACATCTTGTATAAATGTGAGTGGTGTGGGAATATTTTCCTGTATTTTGTTTGTTTTTATGCCATATTTTATCAATTATTTTATATACTTTATTATATTAATTGAAAAATACAAAACATATTTCTGCAAGGGGACCAGTTAACTCATACCAGTTAGTACACCCAATTTCACAAGCTCTCCAGATCTGATCCTATTAGTAAATGCATTCCAACTTGTGCTTTTCAAGAACATCTCATTGACTTTCTTTCTATAAACCTTTTTACAGCATGAAAGTTTATTAAAGAGCATAAAATATTCCAGAATCTTTACCTCCTAGTTTCTATAGATATTCGTTCTACACGTATTCTTTTCTTGGATTTACCTATTCTTATCTTCTGCTTCCCTCAATATTCTGCAAGTCTCAAAAAGCAGACCTCTGTCTCTGGATCATGTGTAACAACAGAAACACAGAAATTCAAGAGACAATTAAGACAGTCAAATTTAAATGAAAGAAAATACAATAAAGTGGAAAGAGCACAGATGTACTGTTTATTAATTCTCTAAGAAGTTCATATTAAATATATGCTCAAGAGCATCTTTACACAGTTGTGTAAATTTTCTAGTAGTTCTCCTCACCAAAGGCTTATTTAGAATAACAGTGCCTAGGGCAAATGTGGAAGTTGTACCCCTACCTCTTGGGCCACTTCCTCCTCCTCCTCTGCCACTTCTGGCACTGTTTTTTTGTGCCCCCTGGCATTGGCGCCCAGGGCACGTACCCTACTCACGCCACCCCAGATATATGTCTGCTCCTCACTTACTTATCTGAGCCGTAGAGTTCCCAAGCTTTTGCAATGCCCACGGCAATTCCTTTGGATGGATTATTGGTCAGTAATTTTGAGGCTTCCTTTGTCTTTCCCAAAACATTCAACACATGCCTGTGATTAGGAGGAACATGCAGAGGTTACACAATTAAGAACATAGTTATAGAGATAGAAGAACCAACCAAAATTCATATTACAAATAATCTTTTATGAATGATTCATATAACCTTATACTTGGAAAGTATATACTAGCAGGAACAAACTACTACTCCTATGTGTTTTGCAGTAAAAGCCATAATTTATTTTTGCATGACACTATAAAGGACACTTACACTTTATACATTACTGTATTTTCCAGAATACCACATATAACAGACAAAGCTACTTCAAACACAGCAACATGCTATAAATGTGGCCATGCATCTTCTGCAATAGCACTGCACAGGTACAGAAATTAGAACTGGAACAAAACTCAGTATTTTGAGAGGCTCAGCTTTCATTCTTCTTTACAGTATGTAGATAACAGTGCAATCCTAATTCTCCTGATGTTGGTGACTGGCTGGGTTAGGAGGCTATGTTTGGTTTCTCTCTTCTGATAGAGACAAGTACTACCATAGTGAAAGCACTCTGTTGCACCTGGGTGGACCAAAGTCTGCTTCTGAGTGTTCTCACCCCTCCAGCAGGAAGAAAGCCCCAAATCTGAACATTACATAGGTGCACAGGAGCTGGCTTTCAATCAGTTTGAGCCAAAGCTGATGTTTACTCAGATTGGTCTAATTTAGCTCTGGAAGCTGCAGCAGCCAAGAGAACGGGTATTTTCCCCATCCCATGTTGTCAAGGAGCAGACGTTAAGACATAGATCCACAAGGCTGAATAATTTGGTAAATGAGTTCCTCTTCTGCCCTTGCCAGCATAGAGAGGCATGGCTAGGAACCAGGCTGCATATCCACCTGGTACTGCCCCAGAGATCTCACTCAGGATTGCTTAGTCCATCCACTAGGTCTTGAAAATATTTGTATTTGAAAATGTTTGGACATTGCCAGGTGATATCTCAAAAGACAGAGATGAGAGTAAGCAAGACTTCCAATGGATGACGGACAAGCCTTCATCATCTTGCATGATTCTTCACACTCCCCGTTACAGCAACCACACAACCTTGCTTAAAGTGTAAGACAGTGGGCAGAGCTGGCAAAAAGTGAACTACAAGGTACTTTGGTGAACACATACGCAAGGAACCCAAAGTTCCAGTTCACTGATAGCCTTACCGATGTACTGCAGTGGTTCGAGATGTGAGGCCTCCAAAGCTGGCAGCAATCGTGTTTATTTCAACTTGCTTTAGAGCTGGAGAGCCACCAGCACCATAGTCAAACATGTAATCAGAGCGATTGATTCCTAAAAACACTGTCTGAAGATGACAAAAAGATAGCATGAGGAGTAGCAGCCATCAGTCTAAAAGGAAATATACTCTAACTCTCTATGAGTTGCAAAACCTGAGCAGGGCTGCTGATAACAGAGTGATTTGGAGGTCTCTCATTTGCAGGGCCACCATAAATCAAAGTCAACTTGATGGCAAATAACACTTTCTAACTCACTGGACAACAAAGCAGACAACTTGTTTATCAGCACTGGACATTTATCCACACGTGCTTCTCAATGGCCTATCAAACACAGGGCAGTGAGTGTGGTCTGCCCTGGGTGAAGCACTAAAGGATTGCACTTAGCTGTGCCACTGCCTTAATGCCCCCTCCACTCACCAGCTGAAAACCTGTGGTCTGCTCCAGACACCCTGGCCACAGAATCAAGGCTATGTTAGAGAACTCTGCTGCAGTGTGCATGTGTGAGATACTAGAACAAAGAGAGCGGGGCAAGCACACATGCAAAGCTAGCTCACTTGTGCACACTTGTGCAGGCCTACTGGGGTAATATGGTAATTCCTTTTGCTTTTCCCTTTATTTTTCCTCTTTAAATTCTTAAAGCACCTGTGGCTTAACACTTTCATTTTACTCTCCAACTCTATTTTAGAAGGAAAACTAAAATCTGAAAGTAGTCTTTCAGAGGCTTGATGGACTCTTTAAACTTATTAAGACCTGATCCCTGTCTGCTGATTAAAGCTTTAGTTTAATAAAAGAAAAAAAAAAAAGCTTTTACACAGCTCAGTCAAGACAGGTTATGTGCACTGGAACTGGCGTTCTTTAATATCTGCAGTAAAAAGAGCCAGGGCTTATAATATGGAAGCAAGATCTTCACTAAATCAAATTTAGACCAACATTAGTCAAGAAGTTATTCTATTGCCATTATTATTATTGTTGTAGTAGTTTTTGTCCTTGTTATCATCATCGTCGTCATCAACATCATCAAAATAGTAACTGACAGTGACTCTTCTTATTTAGATTATTATAGTGAGACTAGGAGGCTTACTTGAAGTTAGTTTATGTGAAATTAAGGAGGTGTACCAGCATGATGTTGGACCAGGACTCTGGAAGACTGGGGTCTGAATCCCCAGTCAGATTCTATGCATGTGTCATTGGAAGTGAGGTGGACAAATGGCAGCTCTCCAGATATTCATCATCTACATCTCCAATCTCCCTCAGCCAGAATAACCAACTAATGGTAATGGGATTTCTTTCCCTTCCTAAGCAACCCTATATAGGACTGCACTGAAACCCCTAATAACTTTTTGATAAAATTTTACCACCAAGCCTACATACCACTAAGTCTGAGTTCAGGGGGACTTTATGCAGAGGGAAGTTCGGCACACAGCTTAACATGTCAAACCAACCATATTTGCCTGGAATAAATTGCACCTTCATCTAAATCTCCTAGTATCCCCCAGCCACTATGTTTATTGGCCATGCTGGCTGGGAAATTCTGCACATTGTAGTCCTTTCCCAAAGTAACCACAGACATGTGAGACTTCTTTTGAATAAATATGATCAGCATATAAGTCTTATCCATGGTTCCATGGATGGTGAAACAAGCAGAAAACGTGCCCTCACAAATGTCTGAAATTTCTTAAATTAACTGGCCAATATTTTCTGCCAGTGTGTTTTCTCTGAATTTTCTAGCTTGGGAAAGGTGGAGAAGCTAATTGTTAATGATGGAGAGAAATAAACCAGCCAGCACAGTGGGAAAGCCTGGCATATGGTGAATGACTGGCCTTTGATGCTCAGTGCTCATGTTTCCAAAATATTAATGAGATTAGAGCAACCTGCAGCTCCTCAGGGGACAACTAAAATGATCCGCCTTGAGTGTCAAATACATTAGGTACACCACTGGTGCTTCTACAGATTCAACTTAAGAAGACCACTGGCCCTTGATATTTTACTTATATCAAGTGTGAATGGAAAGAAAAATCTTATCTTTTGTTCTAAAAGTTAAAACACACACTATTAGATGGCTGTACAACTGCCAAACATTAGCAATTTCCAGCAATATCTAATAGCAGTGTCCACTATGCCACCCTGAATATATACCCAATCTTGTTGGACTAGGCAGAGTCAGACCCTGTAAGTTCTTGGATAGGAGACCACCAGGAATCACCAAGTATGGCTGGGTAACAACTTTGACGAAAACCTAGAAAGCTTCCTCCAACCAGAGCCAATGATACTGGATGGCGAGATGGGCTCAGTGGAAGGAAGCTTCCCAGGTCCCTATGACAGTTTAAGAGAATAGCAAAAGAGCTTCCAACAGGAGGAAAATATGTTCATTTATTCTTAGGAATTCAGAATATAATAAGACTGTATATAAATTAATATATACCTATTAAAGATATGAAGGTCTAGGGGGAAAAAGGGAAAAATTGGGGGGGAAAACTCCCATTCCTTTTCTTTTTTTTTCTGAAGGTTTTTTTTCCCCCCTTTGGGAAATTTTTTAAGATAGATTATCAAATACTTTCTTTTAGAATCATATATAAATGTTTAAGATAAGGTTTTTATGTATTTAATCCCCAAAATCATTTTGAAAAATACATAAGAGGAAGATTTTGGGCAAGTTTATGTACCATATTAGATTTTTACAATTCTTGTTCTTGGTTTCCTTTTCTCAGTTCTTTTAATAGGTGCATTATGTCTGCCTGATACTGGTGGAGATAAAGTAATTTTCTTTGTTTCTCCTGTTTTTATTGGGGATGTTTTTTCCTTCTTCCTCACAGGAATCAAAGAGGCTCCTTATAGTTCAGCTGTTCCTTACACTTCAGGACTCTGTAGCTCCATTCATAACAAATAAAATTTAAAAAAAGTAAACTCATTTTTAATTGATATATTAAAAATGCAGGTTATTGAGAAAACAAAGATGATAATGTCTAAACAGTTATATATACCACTTTATATTCCTAAACTAAATAAGTGACTTTTAATCTCTGAAAGGTGCTAATACTACATTTTTCAATTTTTCTAAAATTCTACTTTTTTCCAGAAAAAATGGAAAAATATTTTCCATGCCTTTACATTTCAGGAAATTTTATAACTGCAATACCTATTAAACAATTAATAAATCAAGGAGAGGTCACTTGTAAATTACAGACTAACACAAACTTTCTTCACTGATTAGTAAGAGATCCTCTCACAGGATACCTGAGTCACTCCTTCTTTCAGAACTTGCTTGTAAATATTAAAAAGCTGAGCAGTAAATTCATCCACTTTGATTGTGCTACGAGGAATAAGAAAGGAACAAATGTCATACATAGCATTCAGTCTTGCAGTAACAAAATAAGATATTTATCAAAATTATATTTTACCTAATATTTTTTAAAATAATATTTCTTGACAAACACCAATGCTGTCGCCTCACAAATAATGACCAGTTGATTCAGTCTTGTGGTCAGTACTTAAACATACTCTTTCATGCTGGCAGAGGTCCACAAAGGAATGACACAAAAGGTCTGGGAGGGTGGGCAATAGAGTTGTCTTGCCACCTTCTGGCTACTGTTGGGTTGGGGCAGAGGAGAAACTGTGCCCACAGCCATCTGACTGTTGTTAAGCAGCCTAGAGAAAAATGTGGCACATGATAATTCTAAATCCTACAGCACTCCTGTACCAACTTAGTTGGAAGTAAGTTCCATAAAATATATGAATAGATATGTATATGATTATACTTAAGGGAAAAAGAGACTTAACAGAGACAAAGTAAGAAGCGGTTTGTTTGACTTTCAGTTTTAGGCAAAACTAACTACTGTACTGACTTCTGTAAACTTAGGGAGCTGCTGGCTGGAATTCAGTGGTCAAGAATAGTGAAAGGGAAAGGAGTTCAGGAGGCATGGGAGCTCCTTAAAAGGGAGATACTGAAGGCACAGTCTAAAACTGTGCCAATAAGGAGGAAAAATGGAAGGCATCTGAAGAAACCAGAATGGTTGACTAAAGAACTCTCAGTTGAGCTAAGTGTTAAGAAAAACATGTACAGGAAATGGAAGAGGGGGAAAACCACCAAAGAAGAATTTAAGCAAGTAGCTAGGAGATGTAGGGAGGAGGTCAGAAAGGCTAAAGCACAGAACGAACTTAGGCTGGCCAGAGACATCAAAAACAATAAAAAGGGCTTTTTTAAATGTCCGTAGCAAAAGGAAAAAGAAGGAGACAATAGGGTCACTGCACAGAGAAGATGGCGAATTACTAACAGGGGGAAGAGAAAAGGCAGAACTACTTAACACCTTCTTTGCCTCCGTCTTTTCCCAGAAGGATACAAGCACTCGACCTGGCGGTTGGGGAGCAGGGGAGGAAGCAGGGGAAATGAGGCACATAATAGGTAGAGAGGTGGTACAGGAATACCTGGCCACACTGGATGAATTCAAGTCTCCAGGGCCAGACGAATTGCATCCTAGGATATTAAAAGAACTGGCAGAGGTCATTTCGGAACCGCTTGCTATAATCTTTGAGAAATCTTGCAGGACAGGAGAAGTTCCAGCAGACTGGAAGAGGGCAAATGTTGTCCCCATCTTCAAGAAGGGAAAAAAAGGGGACCCAAATAATTATCGCCCAGTCAGCCTGACGTCAGTACCCGGAAAGATTCTGGAGCAGATCATTAAGCAGTCAGTTTCTAATCACTTAGAAAGCAACGCGGTAATCACGAGAAGTCAACATGGATTTCTCAAATATAAGTCATGCCAGACTAATCTTATCTCTTTTTATGATAGAGTTACTAGCTTGATAGATGAAGGGAATGCTGTGGATGTAGCATTTCTCGATTTCAGTAAGGCCTTTGACAAAGTTCCACATGACATTCTTGCAAAGAAGCTAGTAAAATATGGGCTGGACAGGGCTACTGTTAGTTGGATTTGTAATTGGTTGACCGACCGAACCCAAAGGGTGATCACGAATGGCTGCTTTTCATCCTGGACAGAAGTGACTAGCGGGGTGCCACAGGGTTCTGTCCTGGGCCCAGTGCTGTTCAATATCTTCATCAACGACCTGGATGAAGGAATAGAGGGCATGCTCATCAAATTTGCAGATGACACCAAATTGGGAGAGGTTGCTAATACACCAGAGGACAAGATCAAAATTCAAAATGATCTGGATAGATTGGAGAGCTGGGCCAAAGCTAACAAAATGAAATTCAACAGAGAGAAGTGTAAGGTCCTACACTTAGGTAGAAAAAATGGAATACAGAAATATAGGATGGGGGACATGTGGCTGGATAGCAGTACGTGTGAAAGGGATCTAGGAGTTTTAATAGACCACAAGCTGAACATGAGTCAGCAGTGTGATGTGGTAGCCAAGAAAGCCAATGCAATTCTCGGCTGCATCAATAGGAGTATGGTGTCTAGATCGAGGGAGGTACTGGTACCACTCTACTCTGCTTTGGTTAGACCTCATCTTGAATCCTGTGTCCAGTTCTGGGCACCCCAATTCCAGAAGGACATGGTCAGGCTGGAGCAGATCCAGAGGAGGGCAACCAAAATGGTGAGAGGCCTGGAAGCCATGCCCTATGAGGACAGACTTAAGAGAGCTCGGCATGTTTAGTCTGCAGAAGAGAAGGTTAAGAGGGGACATGATAGCCATGTTTAAATATTTGAAGGGATGCCATGTAGAGGAAGGAGAGGGCTTCTTTTCTGCTGCTCCAGAGACCAGGACAAGGAGCAATGGATTCAAACTGCAGGAAAGGAGATTCCACCTGAACTTCAGGAAGAACTTCCTGATGGTCAGGGCTGTCCGGCAGTGGAACATGCTGCCTCAGAGTGTGGTGGAGTCTCCTTCTTTGGAGGTTTTTAAGCAGAGGCTGGATGGCCATCTGTTGGGAGTGCTTTGAGGGTGTTCCTGCATGGCAGGGGGTTGGACTGGATGGCCCCTGCGGTCTCTTCCAACTCTATATTTCTATGATTCTATGATTTTATGTATGCATAAGAAACTGCAACAAAGCTATAACAAGTAAGTTATCATATACTTTGATTCTTCTGTAGAAGATTTTACCACTTATGGAAATAACTACATCGTAAAAGGAATAATATTCATAAAACTACAGAGCTCCTTCCTTCCTTCCTAAAAACTATATTATACTACTTCAAAAAAAAAAAAAGATAATGGTATTTATGCATATCACCTTTCCAATACAAAAACAGAAATAAAGTATCTTTCACCAGTATCTTATAAAGTATCCGTCCATTGTGATCATAAATAAAAGAAATGCTAGAAAAAGTTCTCTGTGTTGTATATTTTATTTGCCTTCAGCATGTCAATTTAGTTAGTAGTCTCATTTGTATTAACAATGGTAATGACAACAGTGCAGTCAGTGGTTTCTAATGAAAAGCAACACTCTTATACGGTGTTTTCTTTAAGTAAGTATTCTTAATTTAGGATCTTTATAATATACTGACACATTAGGCAGGCCAATTTCCATACTAACTTTACATTTACACAAAGTATCTGCAGTACTTCTAAGGAGTGTACTATAGCCATGAATACATTAGATCATTTTAGGTATTCAAGAACTGACCTACCCACCTGATCCCAACACTACTGTGCACAGATACCTTAATTAAATCTTACTTGTATTACAGTAAACAGAAAAATACCTTTAGCACCATTTTTCCTTAAAGATCTCCTGTGTTTTTAGAAATTTTACAGATGTGGCTTTGCCCTGCATCCAGATTCAGCAACAAAGGAGAAAAAAAAATCACCCTTCTGCATGTCTACATGTCATGAAGCCTTTAAAGCCACAAAATAATGGTTGACATCAAGTCAGGAACATATAAACGCTTAAATTCCCTTACAGTGGCATCTGTCCTTTTTTGGGTACTGCTGGGATTGGTATTGCTGTTCTTCCCTCTGAAATGCCCAAAGGCCGCCACCCCCCTCCCAAGACTACTGAACAGCTTCTGAGGCTCCTCAGCATGGTCATTTTCCTGCTTTATGGGGAAAGGACAGGACTGCAGAAACATCTCCCCACAACCTAATGCTGAGATCCTCCAGAGGTCTCAGTGTTGCTGTAATCTTTGTGTGTTTGGCTATGGGGATGTAGCCAGATGCTTCTGTGAGTTGAGGGGAAATGTTATATGGCTCAATCTAGCATAGGTCTGCATGTGGAGCTACTACAATAGGTTGGGCTATGCAGGATTGCAGCCACTGCATTCACTCAGCTTTTGAGAACACCAGAAGGGAACATGCAGGAAAATCCCATGTGCATTTACATAGCAGTAGTCAAGTAAAAGGTGTACCTTTCATTCTCCAACCATCTGTGTACAACCAACTACATACACATCAGGTGTAATTTATCAGAAGACATTCAAGAATGCAGAGTGAGAGCTGCAACTAAATCAGTACCAGTACAAAGAAGATTTATATCCATGAATAATGGAAAGTTTTAATTCAAAGTATTAAATAAATACATAATGTGATATACATGCCTGGCAAGAGTGCGCTCCAGGAATTCTGTATCTTGGCTAACTTTATCCACCAGCAGATTAAAGTCTTGCTGAACTGAATAGGCCTGCTCAAACAGATCACTTGGTACTGCAGATGGGAGTAGTGTAAAAGGAGCGTAATTCACCACCTGTCAAAAACAGTGCAGCAATATCTCACTACCATTCATTCTCTTCTTATAACAAATCAATTTAAGCCCACTCAAACCATCAGCACATACAATATGAATACAGGGCATAAAGCACTAGTAGAACTATACCTACAGTGATTTGAAACTTGAGGCAAGGTAGGGGAGAACAACACATTTTCCACACATAACAGAAGCTACAAAGGAAAGGATAAAGGAAATGGGACTGAATGAAAGAAGCAGAGATTTCCAGGTATACTGCAGAATGCTGGCATCCATGCTGGATCAGTTGCACAGTGCCAGATTATTTCACACAAACACATACTATCACACACAGGATCACAAAGCTAGTGATCCTAGCCATATTTGCCCCCACGCTTAGTTCGTACTTACTCCATTACAATACAGTGAAGGACAGAACGGGCCAGATGTTCTAGTCAAAGAGTCCCATAGTTGTCGATCTTTCAGTAATATGTAAAAATGCTTTTATTTAAACAGGAATTTGGCCTTGATCTCTTTCCTCTGCTGCTTTGCATTTTAACCTAACGTAATTTTGTTTTAACTGGCTATGTTTAAAATCTTTATGTACTCATTTAATTTTTACATGATTCCATATTGTTTCATATACTGATGTTTTCAGTTGTGGATTTTGTTGTTGTTAGGAGCATATTACGCCCTGGAAAGTCAGGGTGTAAATGTAGACATAGTACTATAATGGCAGAACAATGTTAGGATGTTATCAAGAAGTCTCATTATGCCTCGTCTTTCCTCACAGCACTGCACCTTATTCTTGCTAGTGGGGTTTTCTTAAGTGTTGACCTGTATCTTTTATATTTTCTATAAGGTTACATCTGAGTGAATATGACTGTAACTAAAGATTCTGTTTCACAAAACTTAGTTTTGAGCTTACATCAGATGCATTTGGGTCATCTCTGGTTCTCATTAGAACCCCTTCAAGGAGTGCTGCATCCACAGCAATTGGAGCCACATACTGAATAAGCTGGACGTTCCGTAAAATATCTTTCCAAAGAGTAGTCATTGTGAAGATTAAGTAAGTAGTCACAAGGCTGAAAATAATGGAAAAACATATTATTATTTAATGTGCTTAAGGTACTTAAAAGCATATCTAGTGTTCATAGATTGCCTTTTAGGTCACAGTCCCCTAGCTAAACATATAGCTTTGCCCATCTGGTAACCTCAGATGTGTAAGACTACATCTTCCACCATCCCCACTCAACATGTTCAACTGGCTAGGAATGATGGAGGATGCTGAGCCGGGGTAAGTGCATTGTCAAGTTACATGTACAAGCTAAGCCTTGCCATAAAAAAAATCCAGAAGGCACGTTAAACAGCTGAGAAACTTTGAACTAGCAGCACAAAAACACAACTGCGGAAATATAGCCTGGAACAGGTTAGATTTTTGAGACCCACACTGTAAAATCTATGCATTGGATGGAATGAATTTTCATAACTGTGGAGCCACCATCATGACTGCTCTATGTCTCACATCTTCCTGTTGAATTTATCTTACCAGCAGCCATAAAGCATAAAGATTATACAGATGAAAGTGATTTAAAGGTTAAAACTAGCAGTATGAAATATGCCCCAAAGCATACTGTTTATTAGAGTAACATATGAAAAATTTATATCCTTGCCCTCACAAATATCTACGGCTGCATTTCGCATACATTTAAGACTTCAGTTTAACAGAAGCTATAAGAAACCACATTTAAGGGAAAAGAAAGCATTAAGAAAACAACACTTCTTCAAGTCAAAAGTGGAATATCAAAGAGAAAAGTGGGAAACAGATCAAGACATTTTCTGCCAGAAATGGAGCTCCCTACTAGATCCAAAACCTAACAAGTCTTACTATACCATTCATATGCCAATTCCTCCCTTTATGGTACTGCTTGAAACAAGTTATACCACTTTACATTTTGAAGACAAGGTGCCTGAAGATGAGATTAAAAGAAATGTTTCAACTTTGAAAGATTCTGGTCTTAACACAGAATTTGTTGAGATACTCAAGCTATACAAACTCTAGATCAGTACTACTCAAAGTGGGGCTCCATGGACCAGTGCCAGTTCATAGTCTCTAGAATTCTGAGGAAAGAAAGGAACAGCTTCAGCCAATGGGCAGAGATACAATTCTGATCCCTAGCACATTTGGGAAAAAGAACTGCCAGTCTCCTGCATTAAATAGCTTAAGAACAACTACTGTACTCTAGATCTGCATACATGTTTTTCACAAAAAAATCACTGTAAATTTAATAAATTGTTTGGGCAGACAAGTAATGAAAATTAGGGTTTCAGTTCAAGCCTTGAATTCATATTTCTGAACAGATATTTGTCTCATGCATATACTAGTCTTTGTAGGCCTAAATACTCTCAAGCTACCAGATCCTTTCTGAGTTTGGAAGTGAGTAGGGTCAGGGCTGGCTAGTACTTAGATGGCGGACTGCCAAGGAATGCCAGGTGCAGAAAGCTGTATTTCAGCAGGAGGCAATGGCAATCTGCCTTTGAGTACCATATTTGCTGGCATATAAGACATACTTTTTTCTCAAAAAATACCCTTTGAAAATCGGGTGCATCTTGTACACCAGCAAATATGGTAATGCTAAAAACATAAGGAATGAACTAGGAGCCAAAGTTCTCCTTGCCTAAGCAAACAGGAAGAGAAGAGGTAGTGGAATCCAGGCAAAGCACTCCTTACCTTCTCCTCCTCTCCTGTGCATTTGACTCTCCTAGGGCCCAAGAAAAACTGGTGCAGCACTCTTTTCATTCCCCTCCTCTCCTGGTGCAGCATTCTTTTTATTTCCCTCCTCTCCTGGTGCAGCACTCCTTTCATTCTCCTCACCAAGGAACTAATTTTTTTTCCCATGAAAAATACACTTTGAAAGTGGGGTGCGTCTTATATGCCGGTGTGTCTGATACACCAGCAAATATGGTATTCCTTGTCTAAGAAAACTATATGAAGTTCATGGGGTCACCATAAATTGAAAGGCAACTTGAAGGCACAAACATACACATACTATTCTTCAAGATATTAGATGCTATTTTATCAAAGACCCCACAGGGAAACTTAGCTCAGCAAATACAAAAGTGGGTATCCTACACATTTGTACCTGAGAGTAACTATCATTTAACTTAGGGGAACTTGCTTCCAAATAAACATTCACAGACATGCGCTGCAAGTCATGCAAAGCCACTTTGACCTTCACAGCTGAACAGGGATACGAACTCTAAATTTTCTCTAACTCCTAAACAAGTTCTTCTATATTATCTCATCGACCCATTCTAGGCTGAGTAAACAGATTTGTCTAAAACAAACTACTCAGACTATGATCAACATAAAATTTTTACTTAAGAATTGTGGATTACAGGTGATCTTGTTACCAAAAGAAAAAACTGAGATCAGAACACTGTAACGAAAAACATGTAAAACATTTACTGTTGAAAGAGAGATAAAATAAAAGGTATTGTAGGTCAAATCATGTAGGTCATATTCATGATCAAAGGACAGCAGAATTAACAGACTGGCTAGAACAGTCCTATAACTAAGCTACAAACTTCTTTGGGAACTAAAGTACCAAAAGTGTGAAAAATTATATATTACTATGTTTTTATTATAAAAGTGTATTTTTCTATTTAAACATACCCTGAAAACAAAAGAAAAAGGCTGGAAATTAATTCTATAAAAGTATCACCTTCTTCCATCCACCCTCCTACTGGAGGTAAAGTACAGCTCACACCATGCCGTTTATTTGTGTGAACAAAGCTGCAATGCAAATTCCACATGGTCATCAATTTATCAGCGATGTCCCTTTGTAACAACTGCCTATGTCTATGTAACCTGCATCTGGCAGTCAACAATGTGAGGGTGAGTTCCCAGAACTCAATGAGACATCTATGTTTGTAACTATTACATAGGTTAAACAGTCCTACGGGGGACAGATAACGTATGGATGGATACAGGCATCCGATTGTTTCAAAGTAGACTATTATTTTTCTAAATACTTCTAAATATGGATGGCAGCGGTACCTTCTGGGCAGGACTACAGTTCATTAGCAATGAAGTATGAATATAAATTGTGTTAAATGTGCCAAGAAATAGAATAATTAACCCCTAAGGGCATAGATCCTGACAAGTCGGAACAGCAATCATATTCTTAAAAGGATTTTATATAACCTGCAATTTTTTTAAAAAAACGACCATTTACCTGCAACAATCACAATGAAAACTGCATTTTAACAATTTTGAACCCGTTAACTGAATATGCTAAAGTAACTCCCAGGCCACTCACTCCTCTCTTTACCAAAAAGCAGTTGCTTTTCCCAAATGCATACATCTAGAAAAAACATCCTCATTCCTTTGCAAGGCATGCTGGGAGAAACATAGACGTCTGTGTACATTACTATAATGAATGTTTTGTGCGTGCCAGAGAGAGTCCCAAGAAATAACGACATCAAAAACCTGCCTGGGACGAAATCAATGTGATCACAGAACATGTTTTAACTTTTCCTTAGAAACATTAGAGTTCCTATGATATTTCCATCAGTCAAACAAAGGATAGTTGGGGATTTAAGAAAGAAGAAACGTGTCTCAGATGTCAGACAGAAGGGCCACTTCCGCACGAGGCTGTTATAGTGCTATTATTCCACTTTCAACATCCCATGGAATCCGGGGGTTTGCAGTTTGGGGAGGGGCCAAACTGCAAACCCCCGGATTCCATAGGATGTTGAAAGTGGAATAATAGCACTACAACAGCCTCGTGCGGAAGTGGCCAAGGAAATGCTGAGTCATTGCCGTACTGTCTGCAGCACAAACACCTTAACCTATTATTCAGCTCGTTTCCCTCGCCCTCACGCAAACACTCGAGACATCTCTCGGTAAACACACGCATTTTTAGACTCGAACCCGCAGCTCGTCCCCCAACAGGAGTCTGTTAATAAGAATTTTCATCCTTTCTGTCCGCACCGCCGTCCCCCCACCCCGAGATTTACTCTCAGCCTTCCAGGCGAACTGTGGCCCACGTCTGCCCCTCAGCACTGATCTTTGCCTCCTGGACCGCGGCCCCCATCGTTAGTTCCGCTCCACTCCCGCCACTCCGAGTCCCTCAGAAATTGCCGCGCGGACAACGGCTATTTCCCCTTCACCAACGCCCGTCGCCCGTCATTTGCCGAGCGGCTGAGGCGGCTTGACAACACTTTGCCCTCCTTCTCGCTCCCAATTTGCCAGGCGGAACGGCGAGCTCCTTCTCAACGCTTTTCCGCCGCCGCCTCGGTGTCAAATTGTCCATAAAGCCGCCGCGGCGCAGTTCTGCGACCTCCTTCCCCCTCCCCTCCTTTTTTAAATATCCGGGTACCTGGAGCCACTCAAGCGAAAGTCCCCAAGGGCAAGAGCGCTGCTCCTCAGGACCGAAAATGCAGATATCCTCTCGCAGATTGGCTACCTTGCCAGCCTATCAAAGAACGGAAGCGCCTTTCCACGTTGATTGACAAAAGTCTCGCATAATCATATTCGGGAACTACATAGGCCCGCGGTTGAGGTGGGCGGAGCCACTATAAATCAGAGGGGCTTCCTGCGGCCGCCTTCTCCTGGCTCGTGCATATTCCTTTCGTAGGATTTACTCGCCTCGGGGCGGGCGCTATATTTGAATGTGGTCGATATAGGGCGGGTGGCGGGAAAGAGCGGGAATGGTTTAGCTTCAGGAATACGGTTCTGGCGGAGCTGAGGGGAAGGCGGCGAGAGCCATGTGTTCGATAAAGCAAGACCCGTATTTAAGCCGCTGCACGTGTAGACGGCGCCTCACGTTACCTGGGAGGAATTGGGGAGGGGTTGGTAATCGGGCCTTGTAACTGGACGCGGCCAGAGTGTGGTGGGACCAGAGTCTGTCCGTGATCGAGGAGCCAGCGTCCCTTTAGTGGGAGAAGCGCCGAGCAGCAGCCGGTCACAGAGGTGTAATGACGTCACTCAGCTGTGTTGTGAGGGCCTCTGCCGTCACGGCGGCCACCCCGAGGGCAGGGTCAAGTTTTCGATGGGGGGAGCGGGTGAGGAGCTACCAGAGCCGCGGGAGTGAAAGCCTGCGGGTGAGGAGTGCCCCCCGGCACGAACGGGGAGGCAGCAGCCGTCCTTCTTCAAAATGAACCGGCTTCTAGAAAGTAGGATAGTTTCTGACGAGAAAGAAGCAGTCTCAGAAATCTCTGTCTTCTGCGCAGACGACGCGCAGGCCTTATCGCCAAAGTCTTCCATGAAAGGGCTCCCTGTATATCCTAGACCATTTCCGCACTAGGCTGTTATAGCGCTATTATTCCACTTTCAACATCCTATGGAGTCCTGGGGTTTGCAGTTTAGGGAGGGGCCGGATGGCCCCTCCCTAAACTGCAAACCCCAGGACTCCATAGGATGTTGAAAGTGGAATAATAGCGCTATAACAGTCTAGTCCGGAAATGGCCACAGTGTCGGTTTCTCATCAGCCCCGCCCCTCCCCAAAAGGCAGCCACTGCGTTTGCTGCTCCAGATGTTTGGAGTTGTATCCCGACCATCCTTGTGAGTCGTTCTTGGCTTATGGCCACCCTAAGGCGAACCTGTCACTGGATATTTTGGGCAAAATTTATTCAGAGAGACTAAGAGAGTGTGACTCGCCCAAGGTCAACCAGTAGGTTTCCATGGCTGAGTGGGGATTGGAATCCTAGGCCCTTTCTTCACTACTCTATTATAGCGCTATTATTCCACTTTCAACATCCTGTGGAATTCTGGGGTATTTAGTTTACTGAGGCCAAAGAGCTCTCTGGCCGAGAATGCTAAATACCCCACCCTAAACTGCAAACCCCAGGATTCCACAGCATGTTGAAAGTGGAATAGTAGCATTGTAACAGTGTAGTGCAAAAATGGCCCTGGTATCCAGAGTCCCAGTCCACTGCTCAAATTGTTACACCGTATTGGCTCTTCACAGTCTAAGCACATTAAAATCCAGATTTTCCATGAAGGCTTGGGCAGAATTCCCAGCTCCCTTGGCTTATTCAAAAGCAGCTGTCTCGTATTTATCTTTATATTTGTGCCTTTGCTTCTCTTCCCTTCCTGTATTATTAAATCTTGTGATAGATTTTTGCAGTGCAGGCTTGTCAGAGAAGAGACTTGTACTATGTAAAACACCATGGACATGATGGTCTTATATAAATTGTTGTAGTACTGATGGTGATTAGGATTATTATATGGCATTATATTATTATATGGCAGCTGATTATAATAGACCTGTTTAATGTGAGCGACAGAGGCTAAACTTAAATGTAACAGCCAATAACAACACAACAAACAAACGTAACAAAACAATTTTGCCATTCAATAAAAAGAAGTGCATACTGATTTATAGGAATTCATGAGCTATTGTTTGGAAGTCTATAAATATCCTGAACTTGTATTTCACACAGGATTCTGTTTCGTTGTTAACTTCTATCAGGTCAATTTCAACTTACTTAAAGTGACCCTGTGAATGAGAGACCTCCAAGTCACCCTGTCATCAGCAGCCCTGCTCAGGTCCTACAGACTCAGGGTCATGGCTTCCTTGGTTGAGTCTATCCATTTGTAATGCAGTCTTCCCCGTTTCCTATTGATTTCTACCTTACAGGCATTATTGACTTTTCTAGTGAGTCATGTCTTTTCATGATATGGCCAAAGTACAACAGCCTCAGCTTAGTCGTCTTGTCTTCTGGAATCATAGAGTTGGAAGGGACCACAGGGGCCATCCAGTCCAACCCCCTGCTATGCAGGAGCACATATCAATGCATTCCCAACAGATGGCCATCCAGCTTTTGTGTAAAAACCTCCAAGGAAGGAGACTCCACTCCGAGGCAGCATATTCCAGTGCCGGACAGCTCTGATCATCAGGAAGTTCTTCCTGAGGTTCAGGTGAAATCTCCTTTCCTGCAGCTTGAATCCATTGCTCCTTGTCTTAGTCTCTGGAACAGTGGAAAACAAGTCCACTCCCTCCTTGACACAACATCCCTTCGAATGGCTATCATGTCCCCTCTTAACCTTCTCTTCTGCAGACTAAATATACCCAGCTCCCTAAGCTGCTCCTCATAGGGCATGGCTTCCAGACCCTTCACCATTTTGGTTGCCCTCTTCTGGACACAATCTGGCTTGTCAATATCCTTGTTGAGTTGAGGTGCCCAGAACTGGACACAGTATTCCAAACGAGGTCTAACCAATGCAGAATACAGTGGTACCATTACCTCCCTCGATCTAGACACCATACTTCTATTGATGCAACCAAGAGTTGCATTGGCTTTCTTGGCTGCTGCATCACACTGCTGACTCATGTTCAGCTTGTGATCTACCAAGACTCCTAGATCCTAGGGAGAGTTCAGGCTTGATTTACTCTGGGACTCACTTATTTGTCCTAGCAGTGCATAGTATGTGTAGAACTCTTCTCTAGCACCATGTTTCAAATGAGTTGATTTTCTTCCTATCAGCTTTCCTCACCGTCCAGCTTTCAGAACCATACCTAGAAACTGGGAATATGATGGCATGGACAATCCTAACTTCAGTATTCAATGATATATCCTGACACTTCAGGATCTTGCCATGTTCCTACATAGCTGCTTCTCCAAGGCCTAGTCTTCCTCTGATTTCTTGATAGCAGGCTACATTTTGCTCAATGACTGAGCCAAAATATAGAAAATCTTTTTAACTGTTTCAATGTCTTCATCATCTACTTTAAAGTTATGTAAATTATTCATGGGCATTATTATTTTCTTCTTACAGTTCAATTGTAAACCTGCCTTTGCACTTTCTTCCTTGACTTTCTTCAGGAATCATTCCAAATCTTTGCTTTTTCTGCTAGTAGTATGGTGTCATCTACATATATTAAATTACTGATGTTCCTCCAGTTTTCCTGCCTCGTTTCTCTGGGTCTAATCCTGTTTTACATATGATATGTAGGAGCTGTGGGGGCACAGTGGTTAAATGCCAGTACTGCAGCCACAAGGTTGTGAGTTTGATCCTACTGGGCTCCAAGTTGACTCACCCTTCCATCCTTCCGTGGGTTGGTAAAATGAGTACCCAGCTTGTTGGGGGCAATTAGCTAACACATTGTAAACCGCTTAGAGAATACTTAGCTGATAAGCAGTATAGAAATAGACATGCTATTGCTATTACTATATGTTCAATGTACAAGTTAAACAGATGAGGTTAAAAATGCAGCCCTGCCTGACCTCCTTGCCAGCTGGAAACCATTCTGTATTTCTGTATTCTGACCTGATAGTAGCCTCTTGTCCTGCATACAAGTTGCACATCAGGACAATAAAATGTTGTGGCACACTGATTTCTTTAAGAGCGGTCCCTGGTTTTTCATGATCTACACAATCAAAGCTTTGCTATAATCAATAAAGTGCTGATTTTCTCCTGAAATTCTTTGGTACACCTCATTAGCCAACATACATCTTCAGTGTGGTCCCAATGCCTTGTTTCCTGAACCCAGCTTGGACATCTGGCATTTCTCATTCCACATATGGTAAGATCTTTGTTGTAGAATTTTGAGCATCACTTTGCTTGTATGGGGAGATTAATGCTATGGTCCTATGGCTACTGCATTCCCTGGTATCCCCTTTATAGGGGATTGGAATGCATATAGAGTGTTTCCAATCTGTGGGCCATTCTTTTGTTTTCCATGTTTTTTGACAGATTTTGTTAGGACTAGAATGGATTCTGTCTCTGTAGCTTGAAGCAACTTGATTGGCTTGCCATCTGTTCCTCATTTTTTATTTCTCCCAAGTGCAGCTTCCACTTTTCTTTTATAAAATTGTAGGTTTGTATTCAAATGGTTCTTCCTTGAATGAATCTGTTATCCTCTTTCACCTCTTTTATATAGCTCTTCCATGTGTTGTTTCCTTCACCTTTTTTTTTTTGTATTAGGTCATATGATATATTCACCCGCTGGTTATAAAGCATCCCCACTCTTGGTTTAAAGTACCCTTTGATTTTTCAACTATTGTAGAAAAAGTCTCTTCTTCATTTTTTTTGTTGCCATCTTCTATTTCTCTGCTTTGATTATTAGTATAGCTGTCTTTGTACCTGCGTACAAGTTGAAGGGATATGGAGGATGGAGCAAGCTTGTTTTCTGCCACTCTAGAGACTAGGACATGGAACAATGGCTTCAGGAAAATAGATACCATCTGAATATTAGAAAGAACTTCCTGATGGTAAGAGCAGTTTGACAATGGAATGCACTGCCTTGGAGTGTTGTCGAGTCTCCTTCTTTAGAGGTTTTTAAACAGAGGCTGGGTGGCCATCTGTCAGGAATACTTTGATTGTACATTCCTGCAAGACGGGATTGGGCATGATGGCCCTTGTGGTCTCTTCCATCTGTATGATTCTGTGATTCTAAGTTGCTGAAAAATTGCCTTCAGGGTTTTGAGCCTATTTCTGTCACCTTTTACTTTTTACTTCTGTTCTGTTCTTAACTGCTTGAAGAATTTCATCTGTTATCCACTGAGAATTTTCTTTCTTTTTGGCTGAAGATAGTTCTCTTAATTTTGGGCTGCAGATAGTCTTTTTATACCCTTCCCTGGCAATATCCCTAAATTCAGTGCAGAGTTTGGCTCCTGGTCAATTTAATAGTGCAAACCTAATTTTACATTATCTTTAAATTCTATGGGGATGTTTTCCACATTGTGTTTAGGCACAATGTGTTCCTTACCTTTACCCTAATTTTTGACATTAGCAGTTCATGATCTGTGCCACAATCTGCTCCTGGTTTTGTTTTTGTGGAGACAATGGAGCTTCTCCATCTTCTGCTTCTGATTGCATACTCTGATTTTTTTACATTCATCGTCAGGTATACAATTGCCTGTATACAATTGCCTCTTTGGTTGCTTGAAGAATGTGTTTGCAAGGAACAAATGCATTCAAATGCATTTTGTTGGCAACTGAAGAAAAAGTTTGCCTGCAGTACAGTTCACACAACGTGGTAGCCAAGAACCTATATGGGTCAGCCTTTAAAAAACAAATACACCTCGGTATCTGCTAGTGTTTGGTTCCAAGACCCTCTGTGGATACCAAAATTCATGGATGCTCAAGTCCCATTATGTACAATGGTATAGCAAAATGGTGTTCCTTATATAAAATGGCAAAATCAATTTGCTTTTTAGATTTTTTTAAAATATCTTCAAGCCGTGGTTGGTTGAATCCATGGATACAGAATCCATAGATATGGAGGGCCAACTGTATACATTTGTGCCTTTCAGGGAGGTTTAAGACAAAAGATCAGAGACACATGAATCATCACGTAACATAATCAGAAAGAAATACACTATTGCATTTATGAACAGTATGTGAATTAGTATAAAGGCAGTGTATTGGTTTAAGTGTTGGACTAGGACTCTGGAGACCAATGTTCGAATGGCAACTTAGCTATGGAAGCCCACTGTGTGACCTTGGGGAAGTCACACTCCCTCAGCCTCAGAGCAAGTCAAAGGCAAACTCCCTCTGAATAAATCTTGCCAATGATAGGTTCACCTTAGGGTCACTGTAAGTCAGAAATTACTTGAAGGCATACAACAACTAAACATCAACAGAGTGTTTTTAGTGAATGCAGTAGATGCCTATAGCTGAGCAATAGCTGATAAAGGTCTATTAACCTCAGTGGTGTAACTTGGCATGAACAGGGGAGGGGTGGGGGAGGCGCAGTGGCACACAGGGGCGGGCAAGGAGTGGCAGCACCCCCCAAAAAGTGCCACCCAGACCTCGCTTCCCTGTTCCTACACCACTGATTAACCTGTGGAAGGGCATTGGACTAAAAATGTATTTGGGACCACAATCTCTGATGTTTAATTGTCTGAAATTTGTGCAATAGTAAGATATGATTATTTTAAACTGGAGTTTGTAGCAGCAGATAAATTTTAAAATTCATTTGGTTTCTCATAGTGGTGTATACTATACTTGTGTTTTAGGTGATATGTCCAGCAAGAATTCAGCAGTGTCTGACACAGAAAGTGAATGGGATTTTTATTCTACATGTTGGGAAGAAGGTACTATAAATACCAATAAAGGTAACTGGACAGCATGTTAACAGTGCTTTGGGCTTTCATTACTTGTTCTAATTTACTAATGTAACATTACTAATATGAGAGCAAGGATGATATAGTGGCTTGAACATTGGACTGTGGCTCTGGAGACCAAAGTTCAAATCATTACTTGGCCATCGAAATCCATTGGGAGACATTGGACAGGTCACACTCTCTCAGCCTCAGGCAGGCAAAGGCAAAATCTGAATAATTGCTAATATATTTTAAAGTGGATTTTTTTGCTTAAGTTATAACAATGGATTTTTGTAAACAAGTTTTTAGAAGACGACTGTCCTATCTTATACATTTGCAAATAATGTTCTTGCGTTGATGGTGATATTTCCTTTTTTCCTCTAGACTTGGTTGACTCTGGTAGTGAAAGTGATCTCTATCTTCATCCAAACAGTCAGCACTGTTTATTTGAAAAACAGAAAGGAGAAAGAAAATTGGGGAAGGCAGTACTGATCTTGGAAAACAGCAAAACCAACTTTACAGATTGTTGCAAACATTGTCCCTTGCTGCAAGCACAAAAAATTGATAACACTAGAGAGTTTCAAGTGGAATTGTCACCAGAATGTGTATTGCATTTAAACTTTAAGGACAGTTCTACAAGTGGTCATTCATCAAAAGCTTATTCATCTAAAATATCCCAGTCCAGATGTGATGAATCTAGACATGATTTCTGTTTAAACTGTAAAATTCCTCATATGTTTATTACTGTAAATCCAGTAACTGGAAAAACCTTTCATTCAGTGAAGGAAGCTGTATTTGATAAGCCAAATCAGAAACAGCCATCAGTTGATTATTCTCCAAGTTCCAAGCGCAACAAAGCTGTGCAAGTTTTCTTTCCTTGTGGGAAAACAGAAGCTGGAGAAAATTTTGGAAGTGAATGTTGCAAACAATCATCAGTACGTGCTGCGGTAAATGAAACATCAGTCAAGAAAACTGCAATATTTCACAGTGTTGAAAGTCAACCAGCAGACAGTCATTTAGGTTATTCTTCCAACCATTCTCACAAAATTGACAGTCCCCAAACTACTGAGAAAATCTATTTCCCCACCACTTCAGGAGAACTTGTGATTTCTCTCACTTTGGAAGCAGCTTATTTAGACCCAGATACTTCATTAACAGGCAATATTATTTCTTCAGAAGTGGGAAAAGAAGATTCACAGAGGCATGAATTAGCCTTTAAATCTGAAGACTCTCAGCAGAACCAGCTGTTCAAAAAGCTGTGTATTTCTATTGTTCCATGTCCTGAACAAGTGGATACAGGAAAGCACATTACACCTATAAAGGAAGTAGGATGTTCAGATATCCTAGATGCTGAAACTAGTGAGTTTTCAGCAGTTGATGCAGACTCACCTGAAGCTAGCCAGCCTCTAGCAGCTGATACAGAATCTGCTGAGTCCAGTTGTTCATACTTTCATTCTAATCAAGGGCTATCTACACTGAAACATTGGGCTCCCTGTCAGTTCTTTCCACTCACTAAAGATACACATGCAAATCATTCTCCCCACTTCTGTGTGAGGTCATTTCCTGACCAGCATCTGGAGCCAAAGACCTCCAGATGCATGAAATCTGTTGTGTTTGCCAAAAACAAAGAAGCACAAAAAGGTAAACAATTTAGAAATAGACATCATATATCCAAATTTCATTTACCTAAGGCTTTGAATATTGAACCTATAAGCAAAAGTACTCAAAAGACAGGAGAAATAAGTGAACTTTATTATGTGCCTCTAACACGGGCTACTAAGTGTCGCTGTAGCCCTTTACTTGATTTGACTGCTGACTTGTATTCTTCAAGGAGAGATTCTGAAAGGCTTCTGAGTGTTCACAGAAAGTCTCACAAGCGAACTGGAGGTGGTAAAGTAGCTCCTAGATTTTCCTTTCACTGTCCCCTAGGTCCTGTAAGTAATCTTGAGAAGTTCCACTACATTTCTCCAGTGAAAAGAAAAAATAATATGAAGATGCAGAACATACTGAACTATTGTTTAGGATGGACTGGACAGAACATACAGAAAAATTCTGATGGGGAGGTTTGTCCCAATCCAAATAGTTCACGTAGTCCATATTTGCCAGGTGATGGAAGTTTGAGGAATAGTTCAGTGCCACTTTCTACTGCAATGCCTCTTTCAAATGAGAGGAGGGATTCTTCTCCTTGTTCACATACTGGGAGGAGTCCTGCAGCATTATATCTTCTTCCAAAGGACCAGAGGCAGCCATCTGCCACCTGTATGCAAACTGGCAGAGACACTTGGAGTCCTGGAACATCTTATTCATATGGCAGATGTAATACCTCTTGTTTTCCTTGTTGTGAAAACGTTGTTAGAGTAGAGCAGTCACAGAAGGGAAGAAATATGTTTAGAAATACAGATGTGGAAAGATTGGACTGTGGAACTAACCACATGGTTTCTGGAGGTTCAGCCCCAAAGAAACCCCCAGCCTGCTCATGTGGAAATATGCCACAGGGTGGCTTATTCCCTAATGGGGAGATTTCAGAGTTTGTTAAAAAAACTAGAACAAGTCCGGATACTCACTGGAAAGCCAGTATGACTGAATCAGACGGGATGAGATCCTCTATGGGAAGCTTCATCACACAGGATGCCTGCTGTGCTAGCTGCCATCATGGTCTCCCACCCTGTTGTTTTTGCAACACAAATGAACAAGGAGCTTCAGGAAACCGGGTCGTTAAAGTAGCATCCTTCTTTGAGAATGGAATCCCCCCAAAGAACCAGAAAGAGGATGCTGTAGAGAAAAGCAAAGCAATGAAAACAGGTGAAAGAAAAAATGTCAGGTTCCATGTTGGGCCAGGTACTTTGGAAATGTGTTCATCAGGCACACACCCTCCTTCACCCTCGAATGTTGGCTCTGAGATGCTGAAACACTGTCATCCTGAATGCTCATGCTGCAGGACTGCTACTAAAGAACATTTTACCACATCAGGAGAAGGCCACTGCTTTGGTCCAGAACATAAAAGACTCCACCACTGTCTAAACAGGGAGAGTATTTTTTCAGTGAACTGTGGTCAGGGAACTAGAAGCCAGTGCAAATGTTCCCGAGAAATCTCTCTTTTCAAAATTGATTGTACTGAGATGCATAATGGAAACAGAGCTGCAGTTTCCACACAAAAGGATCTTGACCTCCAGGTTTGTACCAGTTCATAGATACACCATTGCTGATATTTGTGTGACTAACACAGTAAAAATATTAATAGAGGATAGATGGTGGGGACAGCAGGGAGGAGAGGAATGAAAACTCTTGTTGAATGAGCAGAAGTCAGTAGGCATAATATTGGATGTCACCTTGAAGTGTCAATCCTGTCCACCTTTTGTTCAGGAGGTTTTACTTCTGGAACCATTTACTTCTGGAACCATCAGGAGGTTTTACTTCTGGAACCATTTCTAAACAGGTTGTGCAAAGATTTGGCTTCTGCATAGTTATGTGATATGTGTATACCTCTTCTGTGTTCTTCCAGAAGAGGCACTTTTTCAATGTTTTCTCTTTTGTAGAAAAATTAACCATCTATTGGTCATCTTAACATGATATAATGTAATATAAATATAAATAGTACAAATGGAGTATTTCCTGGATAGATAGTGTATCCCGAGTACTCATATCTTTTTCATATCTCAGATTTTAACATGGAGGGTTGTACTATTTAAAAATATGTTTGCAAAAATTGTTTTTTATTAATTTTGTTTTAACATTATAGTATGTTTAATTGTGTGTTAATATTATAGCATTGTCCTTTTAGTTTTACTTTCAAAAAAATCTTCTTTTGAGTTTTGGAAGACAGATGGGATGTAATTGAAATGAGTACATTTTGCCATTTCCCTAGGTAGTTTTACAAGTGTGTTAAAAAAAAACGCTTTCATAAAATGCTATAGTCCAGCATCAATAAATCACAGTGATGTGGTATAGCTTGTATTTTTACTTTTTAAGCACAAAACTCTAGTAAAAAAATTAATAATATTATGGGACATATTTTTGGAGACTGCTATCAGCAAACAAGTGATGATGTTCGTATCAATTCCTGTAATCTGGACGTGACTGAATATGCTGCTTTTTACATATAATATCCTAAATGTCCAGGACCCAACATACCTGAAAGATAATTCTTACATAAAATTTCCCTAAATATGTATGTGTGTGTGTATGCATATATATAAATCTCTCTCTAGATATATAGATGATGATGATGATGATGATGATTTTAGAGACTGCTCCTGGGAAAGAGGTGCAACAGTATCTTAAGACAAGATCATTGATTTTTTTTCCTAAGAAAAAAGCATGTGTAAGAACATGCACTCCTGCAATATGAGAATCCATTTGTTTATGAAGCTGTTTCCCTTATATTTCAGTTTGGTCAATGTACAAAAGACATGACTGAAGTGGTAAATGTGTTTCAGTTGTACATTGGGCTGAAGTTAAGACTTTCATGACAGAATATATGAGGAATTTGTTCAATGAGAACTGGACTGTAGCATTGGACAAGGCATAGGTGGTCTAGCAGTTCCTTGTGCCAGAGTGCCGTTTTGCAGGTCAGCATTTCAGGTACCAGACTGCCGCTTTGAGAAGAAGGTATAGAAGGAGCTCATACAAAATTAGATGTTCATCCACAGGGGAAAAATTGCCTCCCCATACAAAGCAAAATGTTGAATAGTAAGTTTGTTGCTTTGGCACACTAATCTTCTATACACAAGGATACTTTTTTTCTGCCTGTGGAGTCTGTTTCAGTCTTGTGAGTCTGAGCTTTCAGTGTGAACTGGTTCACCTCAAGCAGAAGTTTACCACTTCACTGAAAACTAGGTCAAATATCTTATGAATGCCAATTAAGAAAGCTAATTGAATGATTAGCTCTATAAAATCTGTTGTCTTACCTGAAGCTTAACCTTATCAGCTAAGAGTCGGTCTAAACAAAAATGTGTCAGTACTTCTTTTACTTGTATATTTTTAATTTTAAAAGGCAGGATAAAATGTTTATAATAAAAAGTAAATTGAAAAATCAGGTAAATCTTCATTGAAAGAAAATTCTGTAAAGATGGTATTGGCATTGTTATGAACATTATGTACTACATTGGTCTAGTACAGAGATGGGGGCATTTTGAAAAATCATACACTTGCAACTATGTCATTAAAACATCTTATTTTCTGCCCAGCCTGCATATTAAAAACACTGATATGGGTTAAAATAAAGTAAATACAAGGTTATTCTGATACATTTATCATTTGGGTCTGATTTGCTTTTTCTGTGTTATTTTGATCAGTTGAAAATTATTGGAAGATTTTAATTAGCCCTAGAGACCCAAGACTTAACACATGTGGAATATTCTTTTTATATATAGTAATGGAGAGAAAAAAATAACTAAAGCCAATTTTATTATTTGTTTGCCAGTACCTGAAAGAAAGATTCCAGCAAGTCTTCTCATTACTTTTAAAATAAAATTAACAGTCTGGATAATTTAAATGAAAGAAAAATTCATAGTTCCACTAAATGCTCCATTAGAATCATAGCTTCACATTGGACAGTAATAACAAACTTGCATTAAAGGTACATTATGAACTCATCGGTAAACTCCAGCTTTGAAATGCTTCCTGGTGTCTGCTGCCAAGGAAAGAGTGTGAAGCATCACTTTTTGAAGTCAGTAATGAAAAATACAGGTAATGTCTTATGATGGCAGATATTTTTTTTTCATCTCTCATTTTCCTCCCCAAAATTAGGATTCATCACAGATTGATGGCTGGAAAAGGCTTGGTGGAAACTGCAAATGCTGCCACAACAATGTTCAGTACAGTCATTTCCAGTGAGAAATGAGAAGGCATGTTGAAGTGTTCATGAATTTTGGTGCTTGCTTCACTGAGGACCTCAAAAAATAAAGCAAGCCAAAAGACAGTTTTTATAGGCTGTAATGACTCTCGCTCTTTGTAATGAGACAAAATGAGATGTTACTTAAATAGACAGATTATTGATACTATCCCACAGATGAAGATCAACTGTTTCCCCACGAAACAAAGGTGGTTCTGCAACAGACAGTAAAGAGGGTGAGTGGCAATCCTGTTTCGATTTACCTAGGAGTAAATCCTTTTTAATATATTGTAGACTTAATGTATCCTCTTAACACTAAATTCTGAGCAAAATAGCATTAAGAGTCAGATTCATGGAATAGAGTGTATAAGTTCAGGAGCTTTGTGCTAGTTCTGTAGAGCAGTTTTGCTGTAGGTAGTTCAGAAGAATATACCTTTACCTCTCCATAAACACGATGTTTAGATGAAAAACACTAACCTTATTGATTCATCATAAAAATGCTGTAAAACTACATCAGTTTGGAAATAGTTACTCCTTTCTAAGTGCTCACTCCCTGTAGTCTGCCAATCTATGTGTAAGGGTCCTATGACTTTTCATAAATAGCAATGCCCAGTTCATGGAACATGATAGTGATCAAGTTGATAGTGATCAGCATGATAGTGATCAGTTTTTGTGGATTCTAGTCTAAAGAACTTCCAGGTAGGCTTCTCTGCATAATTTTTCATCATCCACATGATGGCAGTATATTAAAGCAGAATCGTCTCACCTCTTTGGTATCATTGTTCTCTCTGGAGGTTATAATTTGAATTTTGTACAAAATATTTTGCTCCTGTTTCAGCTGTTAAATCTTTATGTTGATTGAAACAAAACAGGACAGCAAAGAGGTCCAAAAGGATGCTTCCAAACCAGTAATACGGACATTAAAATGGCAAGTATGGTTTAATGCAAGTGAATGTACAGAAATGTGAATTGGAACAAGTAATCTAAACTTCACATGCCAAGTTGGAAGTTATTGACCAAACAAGGTGTCCTGGAATAGCGGCACATGGCTCAGAAAAATTATGCAATGTGCAGCTACTGTAGAAAAATGTAAGTGTCATTAGGACTCTTACAGCATAAGGATCATTAGAAGCCAAACATAAAATGGCCAGTATCATAACACTTTTATATACATTTTGTGGTGTAAGCCCATCTGGAAATGCAGCGTACAGTTCTGGTCACCATGCTTTTTTTAAAAAAAGATTTTTTTTGAACTGGAAAAGGGGCAGAAAAGGACAACTGAAATAATCAGAAGAATAACTCCCATAAGTGGAAAAGTTACAATAATCGGGATTTCTAGCCTATTTGATTGACTGGCTGATTGATTGATTGTATGTATGCACTGCCTGTTCTCCCAGAATGGGACCTAAGGCAGCTTAGAAGAAGAATGCATTAAAGGATGAAGGAAGCTGGAAAAATATTGTTTATTCTTTCTCTTTATAATACTAGAGCCTGGGGTCAGCCAGCAAAATGAAATTCAGAACAGATAAAGGGAAGAACTTCCCACTGCATAATTAAACTACAGAATTTGGTTCCACAAGATGTGATGGCTGCAGATTTGGATAGCTTTAATGGCTTTAAAGTTCATTCATTGGGGTGGGGTGGGAGGTTAAGGTTTCTGGGGACTACTAGTCATGCTAGCTATAAATTATCTCTAGTAGAGGCAATATACCTCTGTTGCTGAGGAACATGAATGGGAAGGTGCTACTGCACTAATGCCTTACTTGTGGGCTTTGTAAAGGCATCTGGTGGGAAATTAATGCTGGAGTGGATAGGTCTTTGGTCTAATCCAGCATGGCTAATCTTATGTTCTTATCTGTGTGCTTATCCCATAAAAACTGTCCTCTATTAGGTCTGTAGATCACTTGATGATTACCATAATTTCTCTTTATAGGTCAGTAAAAAAATAGATTTGTTAGATGATATATAAACAGGTTAGGTACTATCTATTTACAATATTGTAAATAATTTCTGCAGGTCTAGAATTCAGTGTGAACGAAATAAATATTATAATCAAAATGCTGTTGGGGCACTGTGTTAGCAAAATAGTTATATAAACAATTGTGCTTTCTCAGAAGTGGCATAAGCGTGGCCTCAAATGTAGCCATCTTAAGCCATTAAGTTATGTTTAAGGTGCTGAGAAGGGTAGCGACTGGTGGGGTGTTGAGGATTTTATTCCATGTATTGTTATAGTGTTATGTTTTATTGTCTTTGTCCCTGATTGTATATGTTGATGTTCCACCCTTTGGTGAAAAGGATATTATAAATAAATGTTGTTGTTATTGTCAGCCAGTCTTTCCACCTTCCACACAGATTGCAGATTTCGGGGTGGGGTGGAGACTTAGTTGGCTCTTCTACTATATGTGAAATCAAGGCCTTGGAGCCCATTGCAGAATGGGCTGCTCAACTAGGAGATCTAATGTAAGAACTGCTATTAATTTGCTGTCAAGTCTGTTTCAATTTATAGTAACCTGATGAATGAGAGATCTTTAAGACCCGCTGTCATCAACAGCTCTGCTCAGGTCTTTCAGGCTGAGGGCTGTGAGTTCCTTGACTGAACCTATCCCCTGTAATAGGACCTTCCTCTTTTCGTACTACCTCCCACTTTACCAGGCTTTATCAGCTTCTCTAGTGATTCATGTTGTCTCATGATTTGGCTGAAGTATGATAATCTCAGGGACCCAAATACTCGAAATGTACCAGTTTATGTCTGATCTTGGAAACTAAACAAGATCAATCGTGGTTAGTAAATACTTGGAGGGAAGACCAGCAATGAATACCAGGTGCTGTAGACTATATTTCAGAGGAAGGAACTGATAAAGGCTGATAACTGATAATGGCAGAGAACCTTTAATCCCCAAGAAAGGAGATGGGGTGGGAAAACCATGCCAGTTTCAGCACATAAATACCTTTGGGTTCACATGTGGCCCTAGGTTGCACTTTGCTCATTCTGAGTGTATAGGATGTTGGATTGATTTTGTATCTGGTGTGGGTGGTGGATCATTAAGGGCTTCAATACATTTCACTATAATCTTATTTAGTGTTCCAGTGTGATGAAAAAGATCCTTGATGGGCTGCTGGTATCAGCTTTTCTGTTGAATATCTGTTGAATATCTCCTTACATCTCTAGTTACTTCACAAGGGATGTGAAACTATTCAGATTTGGCAGAATGAGAACAGAAACTTAAGCTTGCGGATATAGCATACTTCCAAGGCTTCCACTTCATTGCATTGTACTTCCATATTTGTATATTGGTCTGTGTGTATTAGACTAGCATGGTAGATAAAGTATTGCCACTTTGTTTGCATGATTGTTATTGTATCCCACTTTAAATGTACTTTGAAAGATTAGAAAACAATAGTCTTTGTTTTTTTACGCCAAAGATAAACATATTTATTTGATCTAGCTCATTTCATTGGAACTAAAAGTGCTTAACTACAGTTGCTGTTGTGTGCCTTTAAGTCATTTCCAACTTAAGGCAACCCTAAGGCGAACCTATCACAGGGATTTTTTTGACGCTGAGAGTGTGTGATGTGCCCAAGGCCCAGTAGGTTTCCATGGCCAAATGGGGAATTGAACCCTGGTTGCCAGGTCGGAGTCCAACACTCAAGCCACTACACTCTGTAAATACAGTAGCCTTAGTAATACTGTTAATGACTAATAAAAGTCAGCAACAGTTGCAGAATGCATCATTAAGAGTATCGTATTGGTTATAATTCATCCTTTAATAATCCTGAAAGAGGCAGGATGAAAGGCCAAATAATAAGTAGCTGACTGCAGCACCATTTCTCTGGAAGCTGATTATTGACCTCAAACTCTTGAATAAAAAATTAGACCTGGTCTTGTCTCCACACAATATTACCATATATATTGTGTATAAGTTGACTTCATGTATAAGTTGAGGGCAGATTTTGGGGCCAGAATTATGAATTTTGAACAGTATCTCCTTGCATCAGTGCCTACTGTTTTGCATCACCTGTTGCACTTGTGGAAGCAAAGTCTATTGTTTGCATTGTTTAAAGTGCACTTAGTTGCCATTGTGGTACATCAACTGGAGTCTCCATCTTCCACCACTTTTTTTCCCAACTTTGTAGTGAAGAAGTTCCTGAAAGGTTTGCAATACCTCCTCCTTCCAGTCAAGGCTCCCACACCATATTGGTCTCTTTTACTGGTGCTGTTGCAGCTGATGTCCCAACCTTTCAAGCCTCTTGCTACAGTGGATGATAGACTTATCACTCTGAAGGTGGTGCTTTTGTGGCGATTATGTTGGCTAGGTGGTCAAGTGAACTTGCTGCATTAAATAAGATATTATGCACCTTACCTCTCCTTCCACCCAGATGAAGTGGTGCTACAGCCAGATGTATCCTTCCTGCCCAAGGTAGTGTCTCAATTCTATCTGAGTCAAGATATCATACTACTTATACCTGCAGCCTTCATTTCCATTAGAGAAATCTCTTGACACTTTGGATGTTTGTTGTGCCTTGCTGTATGATGGCAAGCATACAGAACCCTTACAGACTACTAATAGACTGTTGGTTTGCTATGGCAAACTGAAGTGTGGGCAACCAGTATCTGCCCAAAGACTCTCAAAATGGGTAATGATAAAAATGATAACACTCTCTTATGAGCATGCTAAACAGCCTGTACCTAGTGGACATAGAACTCATTCTACAAGAGTGATGTCTTTGTTGACAGTGCTTCTTCAAGGTGTCTTTCTACCAGATCTTTGTAAGGCTGCCATTTGGTCACAGCCATCCACTTTCATATAGCGCCAGAGACTGGACACTAAGGCCAGAGCCAGTGCTGATTTGGATGGGTTGTCCATTGATTCTTCAGTGACCTGACCCTCCACACTTTGGTAATCTTTTCAGTCACCCATTTGTGTGAGGCACAGAGACCATGAAGAAGAACAGATTGCTTACCTGTAACTGTGGTTCTTTGAGTGGTCATCTGTGCCTTTACACAAACTCACCCTACCTCCCCTCTTTCTGGTTCCTATAGATGTCACAGTGGACTTGGGAACTGAGATAGTCGCTTAGCAGAGTAGGACATGTGTGGTAGAAAGGGAGGACGTGGAGTTCCTGTCAAGCTCCTTGACTCTAGTATATGCTGAACAAGGTCTCTGTGCAGGCTTGAAACTCATTTGTTTGATGGCACAGAAGAGTACGTGAAGAACAACACTTACAGGTAAGCAAGCTGTTCTTACCAAGAGATTAACATAATTTGTAGGATAGTTTATGTAACTACATTGCCACTAATCACCTACACAGTATCATCTATCAGAAAACTTTCTCAGGTTAAAGAACAAGTTCAGATGACTGGAACCAAATCTAGTTGTATGTCAGAGATAGAACTGTTGGACTTAGGTTTGTCATGACTAACTTTATTTGTTTACTTGATTTATATCCAAGCATAATTAGAATAATGGGACTCAAACCAGTTAAATCTTGTTGATTTCGGTGGCTCTCTTCTTAGGCCCTTTTTGCATGGCGTTTTTTAAGCGAAAAGGCCCCTTGAGCGTCGCGTAAATGTGAGGAGCAGTCCACACGACGCACTCACATTTACGCGATGCTCAAGAGCCTAACACGGACTGCACACGCATTTTTTTATTTTTGGCTTAAAGCTGAAAATGCTGCGCGGTTGCGGATTGCTCCGAGGCCCTGCGCACACTTACCTGCCCTGCAGAGCCTCTGGAGCTGGGCCGGTCGTGCTTCCTGCCCCAGCGCAGCCTACAGCTCCCAGGCTGCACTGCGGAAGGAAGGGGTGGGGCGGGGCGTTTGCGCGACCGGCAAGCCAGATGTGGCGATGAAGGAGCGGGGATCTGAGCACCTCGTGCAAGAGGCTGCTCACGCGAGCGCTGCCCCCCACCTCCGCGAACAGGTAAGGTGCGGAAAGGGCCTTAGTCTGGATACAAGCTAGATATTAATTATCTGTTTCTATGTAGTTATTTGTAGGGAATTAGGACTTATTTCACAAAAACTGTGAAGTTTTATGTTTGTAATTCAAGTGCAAAAGATAATGGCTGCTCCTCTTTCTTCATTTTATTTACAGCACTGAAAAAGAATTCATGACAAAAGGCTGTGTTTTTGTCCCTTCTAAACATTTTTAAAGGTACCCCCCCTTCTTTTTTTTTTAAAAGAGCCAGTTTAATGAACAAAAACCTGTTCTGGATGAAGTTTGTAGTGTAAAGGGGAAGGAATGATAGAGTAAGGTGAAATGGGCAGTGTGAAGATGAGAAGGAAAGACAAAAATGTTTTATTTTTTGTGCATTGCTTTATGTGCTTGGTCCGTGGAAGTGGTTCATAAATGTGTCCCCCTGCCAAAAAAAAAAAAAAAGGATTTACTTGACATGCAGTTGGCAAGTTGATTTAAAAGCTGACACTATGGCCATTTCTGCACGGGGTATTTGAAATGGTGCAGTCCGTCCTCCAGAGAGGACGTCTGCACCCGGGAGCGGACTGGGTACGGACTATTTAATGTAGATCCGCACCTCAACCTGCTCTGGAACGACCCCAAGTGGTCGTCCAGCATGCTTTTGAAAAACCTGTTTCTTTAGGTTTTTCAAAAGCATGGAGCGCACGAGTGCAAGCCTGCTCCCTTGTGCAGATTTGCAGGCTCGCACCAATGTGAGCCTGCAATCTGCCGGGGGTAGGCTTTAGGCTGGCAAGCTTCAGCGGTTGGTCGAGACCCTCAACCAACTGGAAGCCGCCATTTTCGACGCCGGAGCAGTGCGGAGCAATGAGCACGCACTGCTCCAGAGCAAACTGGACTGGACCAGGGAGCCATAAGACCCGGTAAGTAGTGGCACGGGGCGATTCCTTCGCCCCGTGTGGAAATGGCCTAAGATGCTGATAATGTTCTAGTTCATATAATAAGGAGCTCTGTGATGGCTTCTTTTTGCTTGGAAGTTATGTTATACATTTAGGAAATTCACTTAAATTTTTAGATCTCCATGCACTTTTAAATTGCATGACTACATCACTGCAGGCAGTGTATGGAAACAGGTATTGTGAGTCTGAATGGTTGGAAAGAGACCTGTACTCCAAGATTAGAATGAAAAATATCTGCCATTCCTCCTTCAGTGGTTCAAGGATCTTACTCCTTTCTCCATATTTGAAATCATATTCTATCATTGTCAATTTTTCTTGGAGACTTAGGCCTAACTCTTACTGTTAGTCTCAGTTAGAGTAGAGCCATTGAAATCAATGTGACTCAGTATTCAACAACTGATCCATTGTTGAACAAGTGAAGCAGCAGATCTCTTCTTTGATTCAGTGACTCTACTCAGTGGGTCTAATCAACAGGATTCAGACCTCACTATGCTAAGTGGATTATATATGCCAATGTACAATTATTGGAGAACACATTTCCTTTTGTTTTCTATTCCCGCTCATATTTCCTTTTTATATGTAAAATATTTTAATAATGATTATGATGGTGGTGGGAAATACGAGGTGAAAAAAGTTTACTTAAAAAGAATCCATGGTTTAGGAGCATTCCTGGTAAATTGATACACTTGTGATGTAATGTAGTCTTCTGGACAATAAGAAAAACCACAACCAACACATATGTATGAAATTTTAATATGATAAAGTAAACTAAGGCCCTTTCCGCAACTCACCTTTTCTCGGCGCTGGGGTGTGGGGATCGCGTGAGCAGCCTCCAGCGAGAGGCTCTTGCATCCCCGTCGCTTCAGCTCCACAGCTGCTGCCTGCTAGCGCGAGAGCCCCGCCTCTTCCTTCTGCAGTGCAGCCTGGGAGTTTCCCAGGCTGCGCTAGGGCAGGAAGCATGAGTGCTGCGGCTCCAGAGCTCCGCGCATATGGCAAGTGTGCGCGGGGCCCTGGAGCAATGCGCGATCGCACACCATTTTCGGCTTGAAGCTGAAAATGAAAAAGTGCACGAGCAGCACCTGCCAGACCCTGGAGCGTTGCGTGATTGTGAGTGCATTCTGTGGACCGCTCCTCACATTCACGTGACACTTGAGGGGCCTTTTCGCATGGCAAATGCTGTGCGAAAAGGGCTTAAAATAAGATATAATAATCTAATCTGTGTGATTCAAATTTGTGTTTCATGTCAAAATGTCTCCTGCTTCGATTTGTTTTATTTTTTAATATACATTTGCCAGTTATTTTGTCATTTAGCAACATTATCAAAGTAGAACAACACTTTTAAAAAGTTCTAGACAAGCATGCGATGGTCATGAGAAAATACAGCGTTCCTGTCTACGTCTCTCTTGCTTTTGCTTTATTCTATAAATCTGCTTTTAAAGCCAGGAGTGAGTATGCTCTGGAACTAGGAAGGCCACACTGAAAAAATTTAATGTCTTCCTGGGGCTGCAACACATTGTCGTGGCTGCTGCAGTTGCTTTGGAGGGGATTTGGACCTTTTTTATTGTTTTCAGCTACTCCTCCAAAATAATTTAATGTCTAATCCAGCAGAGAGATGTGGATGGTGTTTTTGGACAATTTCTTTTCCCTGCTTATCTCTTTCCTATGTATTTCTCTTGTTTTGCATTCTTCCTTTCTTTCTTGTGGGATACCAAGGGTTTGATGAGGTTAGAAGGGTTAAGAAGGGGTGGAAGGGCTACAGTGGAATTTCGAAAGGACTGCATACAATCCCAAACCTGTTTTAAAGTATAGCAAAGCAACAGCTACTTAAGAGTGACTCTGGATGAAGTAACCAAATGAGATGGGATATTTGTAGGTTAATCGTTCAGTTAAATATCTTTCAAAAATGTCTCCAGTTCATCTAACAGAAAGTTGTCTAAAAGCATCTCGATTGGTTTCAAACTACATATTTACAGACTGATGAGTAGATGAGAAGAACTGATGAGAAAAAGGGCAAAAGAAAGAAGAAGAGAGGGGAGAGAAGAGAATTTTATATTTTATATTTTTAGTTTTCCTGACTTTACTCTTGTATGATATATAGTACAGTAGATAGTATTTATTACTAGACAGTATTTGTTACATATTATATATAGTATTACAGAGCTCTGCCTATTTATATATACGCATAAAATCTAATATTCATACATTTATATATATATTTATACTTTTATATACTTATATATTAATGTTTACATTTTTAGGAAAGGGAAGAAAACCCTCCCCCCCCCCTCCTACTGAGTGTCTGTTTTGTGTTTGAGGGTGACTTTGGTAAAAGGGAATGGAATAAGATGTTTTTTATATGTCAATATGTTACGCCTCTACTCTTGTACTTGCAGAAGGTATCTCTGTTACTAGTTAAGGCTGAAACACCGTCATGTGGGGAAGTCTAATTCTTTTTTCCTAACTGATTGTTTATGTGCATTATTTTTGTCTGTTGTCAGCTCATTTTTTCATTGTGTGTTTTTTGTTTTTCTTTCTTAATGTTTTTCTTTATCACTATGTCTTTTTGTATTCTATGCTCTTCCTTGTTTTTTTTTCTTTTCTGTATATACTTTAAACTGATAAAAATATAAATAAAAAAACAAATTGGTGAGTAGGAAGCACTTTCTTAGACATGATATTCTTTCACACACATGTATGAGCTATAGAACTTTGTATTAGGCATGCGTGCATCATTTGAAAAACAAAAACGCACTTTTTTCAGAACTTGTTTTATTTATATGCACATTTTCCCATATATATTCTATCAATTAAAATCATGTGTTTATCAACTAAGACTTCTTTGAGTGTCAGCCCTAGACTTGAATAAGAAATATGTTTTAGTGTTTGCTGTTTCAGTAACCTGTTGTTCAAAACTGATCCGAAGCATCTTAGGTCAGATAATGAAAGCAACAAGAATTAGTGGCAATTGGCCTCATGGGCAAGTATTAAATTTGATCAAATTTTTTCACCTATGCACCTTACCAGGATTGTATAGTCCAGTTACAGCTGTCTGGTTACTGTTGCAATTTATTTTGGATAGCATCTGCAGCGGAATCAGTGTGCATACTATGGGCATTGTTGTTCTTTCCCCAATCTATATTCTTGACTACAGGATTTGTTTGCAATTGCGTAGGGATGGGGGGGGCAATAGGGACAATTTGCCCCAGGCGGCAATGTTTTTGGGGTGTCCCGGCCCGTAGCCACACCCCTGTGCTCCCTGGTGACACCCCCATGCTCCCTGGTCACGCCGTGTGCCCTGGCCATGCCCCCATGCACTGAGGCCACCCCCCCACAGTGGCCCCACCTCTGCACCGTAGCCCTGCCCTTCCTCCCACCGCCCTTCATACACTCCAAGCTCCGCCACTGTTTGTTTGCTTGCTTACAAAAATTACTCATTAAATAATAACACAATTACCTTATAGTTTAATCATTGGTTTTAAAGTAGCCACTGAAAAATCTGAACACAATATAGGCTGGCAACTTGTTTCACATAAAAGCTACCATACACAGAAAATAAGGCCTCTGCTATAACAATTCTAAAAGCCTCAAAATTTTTTATCCAATCTTACTGTTGGCTTTTCTGTTTGTGAATCCTGTTGATTTGTTAGGAGAAGTTTCACTTATGGGTGACACTGGCTCCAGGCTGTTCCTCTGTACAAAGAAATGTTCCTAATCCATATAATCTTCATGGAAGCTGCAAATGGATTGAAAGCCTATAAATAGACCAGGCTATATCCTTAGTAAGTTGACATGGAGACCTCTGGGGGTGGGCAAAATAGACAAAGAGATATTGTTGAGTGAATATGTAAAGATAACAAGCAGCTTAAAGAACCAGACAAGGTGCCTAGCATTGTTTGTAAAGCTAATTCTGGTTGGGTTACAGTGGAGGAGGTCGTTTAGAAAGAAGAAGAAAGTTGATCTGCACACCCCTTTTGTGCTGCTGTATGAAAGTATTGAACACACAGAATTGTGAGATTCTTTTGTAGTGGAGGAGCACAAGAAAAGGAATCATATAATATGAAATATAATTTGTTGGACCCCTTATTAGAAGTGTATGACAAAAATGTTCTGTATTCAACTGTTCCATTACTAAGTGGTTTCAGCAGAGTACTGCATTTTGTTTTAATGTGTGAGCTTGGGTCTCGTTTTGGGAGAAAGGTAAATGAAATAAATTTAAGGATGCTCATGGTAAACATCTGACATTAAGATTTTTATAATTTCTCTGTTTAAAGAACTACGTTTATATCTGCACAACCAGCTCTGTATAGAAATGTGATTGCAACACATAGTACTGTTAGTTTCAGTCAGGTATATACAGCAAGGTTACTGACAGAATTGTGTCCAAACATGTGTTGTATCAGACCAAAAATTATATCTAGTCCTGAATTCTGTTTTCCATGAGGTTTTTAAGTGGAGGCTGGACAGCCATCTGTTGGGAATGCTTTGATGGGTGTTCCTACATGGCAGGGGGTTGGACTGGATGGCCCCTGGGGTCTCCTCCAACTCTATGATTCTATGAGTGAACGATCTCTAGAAAATGTGCAAGCAAAGCAAGGAAACATTGAAGATTGCTTGCAGTTTGTTGGCTTGTGATATTTAAAGAGAAGTTCCATAGGTAAACTTTGCCTATGGAACTTCTCTTTATTGACAAATGTCTATATTGCAATGGAATTTGAGAGATCTAGGGCCATTTCTGCACTAGGCTGTTATAATGCTATAATTCCACTTTCAACATCCTATGGAATCCTGGGGTTTGCAGTTTCGGGAGGGCCTGGCCGGATGCAAACCCCAGGATTCCAAAGGATGTTGAAAGTGGAATCACAGTGCTATAACAGCCTAGTGCGGAAATGGCTTAGGTTTTTAAGCAGCCATTCAACCAAGAGATTTACTGGGTGACCAAAGGGCAGATACTCATTCTGCCTATTCTATCTCACAGGGTTGTTGTAGGTATAAAGTGAGGAAGAGGAAAGTCATGTACACTACCTTAAATTATTTGGAGGAAAAACAGGATATAAATGTAGCTTATAAATAAAATGCTGTTTGGTGGTTGCCCTTGCTTATACAAATACTGTTGCTCTCTTTTCATCATATCTTTCCTTAAATAAATACAACTAGAGTTGTATATAGGAGAACCAGCGCGGTGTACTGGTTTGCACGTTAGACTACAACTCTGGAGACCAGGGTTCAATTCCCTGTTCAGCCATAACAATCTACTGAGTAACCTTGGGTGTATCACACACTCTCAGCCCCAGAAAACCCTGTGACAGTTTCACTTTAGGGTCACCATAAACTGGAAACAACTTGAAGTCACACAACAACAACAAGGCTGATTTTTGCAGTTATGAGGTCCTTTGAGAGGAATCAGAAAGTACTTAATCAAAACACAACAGATGCTCTATATGGAGTTCTTCATATTATAATCTTGCATGGCGGGTTCATTAATGAATCTCAGTTCCCTCTCTATTACATTCTGAGACCCCTGTGACAGCTCAGTGAAGGTTAGGTGTTTTTTTTTAATGGCAGACATGGTAAATATTTGGCACATATCTGCTACAAGAGATGAACAAGAGCAACTGTGACATTATTTTTGTTTACTAAAAATAGCATCCTGCAAAGTTTAGAGAAAAGTGCATTCTGCTTGTTAACCTCTCCTGTGTCTGCTGCAGAACCTTCAAAGACAGGCTTTATGGCATTAGGATGCAGCATCCCCTTTCAAGGCCTGCCCAGTGGTAGACAATTGAAACTCAATACATCCCCAGCAACAAAGAGGGAAAGAATAAATAGTTATACCATAGTCCTGCTTTTATCACTAGTGACTGAAGCAGCAGTGTGAACACCACCCTGCGCACATGTTGTATTTGCTATGCCTGATAATAGCTAAAATTAATAACTCTCATAAACATTGCCTCCTTCTATTCTGGTGTATAAACATGGTAGGATGAAGTGACAGAATCCTGAGATAGTAGAGTGTGCTGTAGCATTTTAGATGAGAGGTGGGGCTTCTTATTTTTAAATGCTCCCCTATGTTATGAATACCATGCAAACAGAAAACCAACACAACAGGCACAGGATCTTAATTCCTCTGTGGTAGCTTTCCGTTTGAAGGAAGTGTTTTAGGTGGAGAACCATTGTTGAAAAGGGGCATCACTTAGCTCTTTAGCCTGATGTGGTACAGTCTGTTCCACCACTGAGTCATTCTACAATCTCATTCCTATCTTATTCTGCTTCAGTGTGTGCAGACAATGTCTTGAGGCGGAAAGAATTAAGAGTAAATTCAGGAAAAAAAAAGATTTCCAGAACATCTCTTTTTCTGTTAACAGGTATATAATGCTGGACTTTTTCCCAGACCCACTGCTTCCTCCTTTCAAAGAATAGTTGTTGGAAAAGAGAGAGAACTAGCCTATATGATGCTGTTTCGCTAGTTTGCTTATATTAGCAAACTAAAGTGCCAAAATCCCAAGTTTAAATACCATTGCTAGTATCTTGCTCCCCAAAGGGTAACTACAGTGTGTGTTTTCTTTCCTTCCTGTACTCTACCCATATGGGCTTTCCTGGTCTGCTGTCTTCAGAGGTGACTATGTTGACTACATGTACTGTGTTTACTACATATGTTTACTGTGTTTACTACATGGAATGCAACTTACATCCAAGTAGACAGACACAGAATTGGAATTTCTAAGTCTTGCAGAGAATTACAGAAAATTCTCATTGTACTGGAACAGAAGACCACAAAATTACACAAAAAAACACATTTTCAAATGAACAAATCATACTGCGTGTGCAAAATGCTCCCACAGGTGTTGCTTACTTGATATTCAATCACATTTGAGCCTAGAGGTATGAATGAAGTTAGCAGAAATAAGGGCAAAGCAATTCTCATAGATGGATCAGCTCCTTTAACAATAATCTCTGCTAGAGCTGTCTTGTTCACTTCCCCAAACTATGGCACTAGAGCGCTTAGGCAAATGTTTTAATCCTTTCACCAGGTTACATATCCCAAAGTTCCATAGGATGGAGCCATAGTAATTAAAATGGTATCAAACTTTGTAATGAAAATTATTGTGTGCATATGTGTGCGAGAAAGAAATTTTTTAATTCTGACTCCATGTCACCAGTAGACACTTGGTCTTCTTTTTCTGCACCAGCTCATATCAACTAAGAATGCTACTTGGTGTGTATCTAGATAAGATTGTGTGAACTCCATGGCTGCAATCCTCACAAGTTCTTAGATAAGTAAATGCAGATGGGGGGGGGGATTCATATTAGGATCAGGGCATTCAAAGTGGAAACATGTCCTCTTTCCTTGCAACATTTTCCAAATCTATGTAGCCACTCATACTACTTGACCCAAAGAGAAAAATGTAGGAGACAACAATAAATTGTTCAGTATTGGTGGCTGTAGTAACAGCACTGGGTACAGTGTTGAATGCATGATTGACCTTTATCATGATTCTCGGTTGAGTCTGTATAAATATTCAATTGAGCAAGCCACCAAATGTTGAGTAATCAAATGGTATACGTGCATGAATGGACAAGCTAACCCTCAGATGTCTGCCTTGACACAAGTTTTCTCAATTTGGAGGCTTTAATTCAGAATACCTGTCACTTTTAAAACATGTATAACTGGTGCCACACAGAGTTCAAATACAGCTTTGAGTGGTGCCCATCTGATTTTGCCAATATTTTCATTTTCTACATGTCATAGGTTGTATACTAGCTGAAATGAATCAATCCCTGCTCTGCACTATAGTTAACTCGTAAAGTACATTTCACATTAATGTTAACTGTAACTAATAGGGATTTGTTCTGAAATGCATTAAAATTGTCATATCATCTGAGACGATGATATCATGCTTAGCAGCAGCTAAATAAAGAAGAAACAATTGTGCTATTTTTGAGCAAGATATTTCATATCAGTGCTACGCCACAGTGTTCTGGGTCTTTATTTGGTCTGAAATGCAAAAGAAAAACAATGGCTACAATCTCCTGTATGCAAAATTGCCTGCATATAGCTGTCAACCTGATGGAAGGTATTAAACAATCAATCAAACACATAAACTCTATTGTCTCTAGGATTCTCAGTATGCAATGTTGTGGCAAGGCCAGCAAAGCTTAAACCTTGTAATATATGCAACTATTGTTTGAAGTACAGAACAACAATTGGAGGGTGTTTCTTGCATGCTAAAAATAGAGAAGCAGCTGCTGCTGTCCATTTCCAAGCAACTGAGAATAAAACAATGCTCAAGTATTGTCTGCATTATTGGAGTAGTGACATTGGAACTACTTCCAAAGGACCAATGGGATGGACCAGCAAGTTATTTATATGTGGATAATGTCATACCCCCTCCTGCTCCATTGCAAAGTAATTGTACTTCCCTAGCCTTTAGTAAGCTTAGTGGTGATCATGACCATTGTGGCTACATTTATAATGGAGTGAGACATGGAAAGAATCATAGGGTATTTTCACACATGATGTCTACCAGATGAGATTCCATTGTCAGACTAATCAGCTTCTTTTTCCCTTTTTTCTTCAATTTGTAACCTCCTTTTTTCCCATATGGGAACCAACCCAAGACATTTTGCTGCCTGAGCTGAAGGCAGATGATGCTTTCCCTGATGTCTTTCTACATAAAAAAGTGGCTCAGTCTGACAATAGAGTCTCACCTCTGTAGTGACAATAGGCTAGCATCTTCCATCATATCTGAAAGACGAAGGCTAGTTTAGGAATCCAAGACAAAGTTATGTGGCACATATATTACTATCCTCAAACACTTCTTAAAAGTAATTTGAAATGCACTGCATTTCTTTAGGCCAGGGTGGGGACTGTGTGAGCCTCCTGACATTGTTGAATGCAACTCTCAGCATTCTGCATCACTGGCTGTACAAACTAGGGCTGCTAGATTTACAGTTACAACATCTGGAGGGCCATACAACCTTGCTCTAGTAAGTAAAGCATTATTTGATACTGAAATATCGTCCCTCCTCCCTGGGGAACAGACTGGAAATCATGCATTACTGGTACCTATAACATGTTGTGGGAAGAGCAGAGGTAGCAATGTTTATCAACCTTATTGCTTTAAAAACTAACTTAATAAGTGGTAATATAGCAGTGCTACTTTTTAAGTGTACAGTGAGCCCTTGGTATCCTCTAGGGATTGGTTTCAGGATCCCTCATGGATACCAAAATTCACAGAATCATAAAATCATAGGAGTTGGAAGAGACCGTAGTGTCCATTGAGTCCAACCCTCTACCATGCAGGAACACACACTCAAAGCACCCCCAGCAAATGGCCATCCAGCCTCTGTTTAAAAACCTCCAAAGAAGGTAACTCCACCAAACTCCGAGGCAGCATACGCCACTGTTGAATGGCTCTTACTGTCAGGAAGTTTGATGTTTATCTCTTTTCCTGTAGTTTGAATCCACTGCTCCATGTCCTAGTCTCTGGAGCAGCAGAAAACAAGCTTGCTCCATCTTCAACATGACATCCTTTCAAATATTTAAACATGGCTGTCACCTCTTAACCTTTTTTTCATCAGGCTAAACATACCTAGCTCCCTAAGCTGCTCCTCTTAGGGCATGGCTTCCAGATCCTTCACCATTGTGGTTGCCCTCTTCTGGATATTCAAGTGCCATTATGTACAATAGTCCCTTATTTGAAATAACAAAATCAAAGTTTACTTTTTGATTTTTTGAGGGATATTTTCAAGCTATGATTGGTTGAATCTGTGGATACAGAATCTGCAAAATATGGAGGGTCAACTGTATAGAGTTACCAGACTGGATCTGGGCGAGGATACCTGTAAATTTAGTCCTTAACAGATTTTTGAGTAGGACTAAGGACTGTAAAACTTCACCAAGTAGGATGAAGATATCTCTCCTTCCTTACCTTACAGATTCCAACTTTCATCCATAGCTGCTCCTCTCCAACATGGCTATTGCCTCATGGGAGAGAAGTGGGGTGGGTGCATGGAGAAGCTGTGTTGGGAGTATAACAAGGTACAAAAGAGGTGCAGCAGAGAGGAGTACAGCCAAGTCTTTGAGAAAGAAGTTTAGCAGCCTGGAAGCAAGTCTCAAACAAGGTTCCTCAAATGATCCTTTCTATCAGTAGGAGTCTTTGGTGCCTGAGAAACTATTCTAGACCTGAAAGGTGTTTCCAAAAGCATTTTGTGATATTGTAAAAGTGTGTTAGCTGTTAAAAAAAAAAGTAGTACTCTAAAAGATGAGTATTCTAAAAGGTGATTAGAATATACATGAACTTCCTAGCATGTGTAGCACATGGCAAAGTAGACAATTTTATGCATAGAGGTGTATGCTCCCTTTCCTTCTTTCCATCATACTTATAAATTGTCTCTATGTAGACAAAAGGTTTTTAGGGATGGATTATGAACCTAAAATTGTAAGATATACTATGATACTGCAAGAAAGTAGGTAAGTAGAAAAGAAGCCAGTGAAAGAGCCTCAGCTTCAGTCAATTAATCATTTTTTTTTCTTTTTCGGAAATTAATGTTTCATGGGGATTGTGCATCCCTCCAGATACTGTTGGATTGCAGCTCCCAGCAACCCCAGCCAACATAGCCAATATTGAAGAATGATGAGAGCTGCATAATTCCTACCCTTGGTTTAGAAAAGTGGAAGGCATATTAAAAGAATGCAAAATGTTAGGCAATTAAAAAAAAACCTTTAAAATGATCTCATTAGTGTTTTTTTTTTGGGGGGGGTCAATCGGGTATATGTATGTGTGTGTGTATGTATGTTTGTTGATTTATTTTGCTGCACACGTTTGTCAGTCTTGTCACTTTTCCATTCAGCCTAATGGAAAGGAAAAACATAATTTGAGAATCCTAACATACAAGACCTCTTTGGGCAGTATATTCTGGAAGGGCATCGTTTTTCTGTCTCTGAGCTGTATCTGGATGCATCATGACTGTTTTTAAGGAAGAAAAGAGTTTTAGTCTACTCTACAGCAAGTTTCCCACGGCTACCTCCATTCTCAGAACTGGCTGGTAAAAGAAACTGGTCAGTTCTTAATAAAAATGTTTGTACCTTTGAGAATATGTGAATGCATTTCCCCTACCATTGACTGACTACAAACAGCTGCTACCCGTCTCTGATTAAGCAACAGTGGCTCTGGTGACACATGCCTTAGTTAGATCTTGGTTGGATTACTGTAACATACTCTATGTGGGGCTGCCTCTGAAGACTGAAAACTTCAGCTGTCTAAACAGCCACAGAAAGATTGCTACCTGGAGATACCTACACAGAGCACCCAACTTCCTTGTTGCAATGGCTTCACTAGCTGCTCGTCTGTTTCTGGGCACAATTCAAATTGCTGGTTTTGACTTATCCAGCTCAGGTCCAGGTTATCTGAAGGAACGTATTGTCCCTTATGCACTGTCCTTAGCCCATGCTTTGAGATCTGCTGGGGAGGTCCTTCTCTCTGTCCCACCACCCTCACAGGTACATCTGGTGGGAACATGGGAGAGACCCTTCTCAGTTGCAGCCCCCAGGGTCTGGAATCCCCTTCCCAGATCGGTTAATTTTAATCAGTTTATTTCAGTCACAGACCAAAACAAAATTAGCATAATTTTAGCAGCATATCCACAATGTGTCTAAAACGTAAAATTTACCTGGTGTGTACAAATAAAATAGTGAATAAAATACATAAGCAGAAACATTATTCACTACGTTGATTCACCACTTTTGTCTCTTTCGTTTTATAGCAGCTACACAAAACCTAGCCACCTTTAAAGAGATGTGTGGTTCCCTATCCTCTATTAAGTATTTTAAATAGCAGTCATCACATATACCTGGAATTTGCGGCATAAGAAGAGTAATAAGTGTAGAGCATATGTATCTGTAGGAATGGCACCATAAAAGTGCATGACTAACAGTTTCTACCTCATTTGCATTACGTGGACTTACCACTACCCTGCAGTAGTGCCAATGGCAGAACAATAAACCTGGCTAAGGTAAAGGATTTCCTAAACTGAGGAGTATCCAGCTTGCACAGGTACCTTGCTGGTGTAAGCAACCTCCCATTGTCCTTTGTTTTGGGCTACTTTGCTGTTCTTTCAGATGGTATTGTAACTCTATATCCTAGGTATGTTGTTTGACTATAAATTAAGCCTTCTTCTTAGAATCTTGAGGTGTGAACCCCAAGCTCTCCAGCTTCTCCTGCAGCATAGATTTCCATCTTGTCTGACATGTGTCTGTTAGAGTTAGAGGAGTCAGAGTGCTGGACAAATATTGGTTTTAACCAGTAGGGAATCTTAAGGATCCATACTCAGACTTCAGTTGTAATTTGTCTCACCTCCAGCTGTACTGCTGCATTAGATATATAGGAAAGGACTCCCAGCAATGTCCAGAAGAATTTAGTTTGCAAAATTTCAAAAGAAACAATATTTTTATAAATACACATCTGGGAGCCATAAAAGCTAAAAAATAACCCTTGCTGTGGATACTTGAGTAGCTGCAGCAATAAATTGTCCTCCTTTCCCACAGAAGAACCTTCTGATTGCTTTGATATTTTTCTGGGCATTTGTGGTGGCATTTTAATTTGAGTGTTCCATGTGTCTCTTGCATGAAAGGTTATGCCTAAATATTTGAAAAAAAATTACTTTTTCAATAAATTGGTTATCAATCCACCATTTATGCCTTACCTTTTTCCTAGACAAAAAAATACCTTAGACCTAGAGTAATTAATTGTCAATTAATTGTCAGTTCAGTTTTAGAATAAAGCTCTAGAGTTCTTAAATGATGTCCTAATCTTACACAAGAAAAAGGGAGTAGAACTGTGTCATCAGCATACAGAAGTACAAGAAGAGACCAATTTCAGTGAATGAGCATACACTTTGTCCATGTTTTCAGCTAACAGGCTTATCACACTGCTCCTTTAGATCGATAGGACCAAGATGCCTTCAGAGGCAGATATGTAGTAAGAGAGTTCCCTTGCAAGTTTGTTGTTCAACTCCTAGAAATTCTTTTAGAAACCTTTTAAGCTTCTAAATTCTCTTTTGGAATTGCTAATGATCAAAGAGTGAACTGTGGAATTGAAACAAGAGTTTATAATTTTATCTGCTTTGGATAAACCACGAAGTCTGCCAAGGACAGAAAGACCTCAAGTAAGTTTGTTTTGAGAGAACTGGAAGTGAGGGGAAGATAATTACAGTGGAGTCTATTGTTAACTCTAATATTAATATAGCTTTGGCAGACTGCTGGGATTTGGTAACTTGTGGAGACCTAATTGCCCTACTTCTGTGCTATATTAACAATGGTGTATACAAGAATGGCATATAGGAATATGCTGGAACCCCCTCCTCTTGAAAGTATTCCTCTGGATGGACGTAAACGGAAAGAACAGACAAAGATAACTCAGTACTTCTCCCCAGACATGGAGGAGGGAAGAAAGAATCAGCTATTAAAAAACAACATATTAGCTTCAAGCACCCAGGCTGATTTGTCTTCTTCTAAGCAAAAGCAACTACATAAATCTAAGAGGAATACAAAGGAAGGTTCTCCACCCTTGAACCTGGCAGTAGAAATTGCTCTTGCTGAGACCAAGCTATTAAATGAACGCCGCCAAATTGGTGAGGCTCATAGAGAGCAGAGAAAAGTAAAGCCAGAACAAGCCTTTGGGCTAGGGCCAGCTTGGAAGGGGCAAGCTTGGAAAAGCCACATAGTAACAATGAATTGTATACTGGAGACATCATGTGGATTGAAGAATGGCTTTGCTCCTTGTCCAAAGATATACAGTTTATTAAATCCTTCCTAAATGATTGCACTGAGTTATTGACTTTATTTGTGAGGTTTATAAAATATTGAATATAGACAAGCAAGTTGATAAGGCTTTAAATGCCGATAAGCAGCAACCAAATCAACCAGGCAGTTCTTGTCTACTTGCTAAATCAAATAAGAATCATCCGAGGAAAAAATGATTAAGAAGGCTACAAATAATAATAATAGAAAAGTAAAAATATAAAGAATGTTAAACAATGGAAGTATGCCTCTAAGATGAACTTTAAGAAGCTTTTCGATCTGCTAGATAAGGAGACAAAACTAGAGATAAAGCTACCTGAAGAAATAAATATAAAGCCTAATGACAACAGCGGCGTCAGCACTAAGCCAGCAACTTGCTTAAACTCATTAACACCTCAGCCTGTAAGTCAACCACATAAATCTTCTGCTGATCCAAAGGAATTAAGAGGAGGAAGGGCCAGCCAGGTAGATCAGTTTCAGACTCTGGGCCCTCCAGACCCCTGGTCAGTGATGGCACTCCAAGAAAAAGAAGTAAAGAAGAGAAATATCAAGGACACTAGATGGAAACTCGTGTGATCCCGTCAAAAATTGGTTTTTCAGAACTATCCTAAACCAATAGGGCTTTTATCTCAGTATGAATGTAAAGCTCATTTTGTAGAGTTATTGAGACAGTCCTCCATCAACTTCTGCAGTATTAAGGATATAAATCAAATAGAATATCTATTTTTTAACTATGTATGTGCTCGTGCAGTGGTCACATTTAATGATGGCATAACGGCTAGTTGGATACTGAAAAATAAGGATGAGCTAGAGCATTCTGGCCTAATTGTGACTAGACTCTTTGAAAATCGAGCATCCCCTCTGCATCTAAAAGGAGGTATTTTTAGTCATCACGTTCAACAAATAAAACCCTGTGAAAACCTGATTGATTTAACTAGTGAAGGTCCGGACATTATAAAAACCGGTCCAGGTGATATTATAGGGGGGAAACAGGAAAAATCTCAGCTGAGACAAAGTTTAAACTGTATTCCCCCCAAACTAGAGTCTGTATGCTGTGATGAGGAAATAGGTCACCTGGACTCATTTTCTGCTCTCTCTGATGAGGAACAAAATAATATCTTAAAACGATTAGACAATTTGAGAATAAAGCTATTAACCAAACAGGCCACAAACACACATCAACTAACGATGGTAGAAGAGCCTATAAAACCAGAGACGCTACATCCAAGTGAGGGCTGTACTACCGGGACCAATATTCTTGTGCAGAATGACTCGAGATCAACTGCCCTAAAGACAAAACCCTCCTCATGGATGGATATGCGACTCCTAGAGGACCACGAATTAGGACAAACAACAGAACATGCTGATCCTGTAAAGCAACTACGGAAGACAACTGTGCCAATAATTTCAAATGTTAGTAGACCTGCCTACCAGCTGGATCTGATTGAAAGCTTGGATAAGGAGTCCTATTTAACTGGCCTAATACGTCAAGAAACATCTTCATCTGCTATAAGATCTCACACTCAATCTGTGTGTGACAACACACTTGCCTGACAACAAAAGAGTCAGAGTAAGATCTCCCTTCTTGGAATGTGGCAGGTTGGACTGCATCTATTAGTGACCCCAATTTTATTGCTTTCCTATCTCGCTTTGATATTCTTTTGATACAGGAAACTTGGGTTACGGGAGAGATACTATTAAATTCTTTCTCCCTATTCTTTCATTCTTTCTCCCTAAGGGCAGCTGTAGGGTCTAAGTATGGTAGAGCCATAGGAGGATTGGGAATTTTGGTCTCCACAACATTACAAGTTTCTATAATACCACTCCCCTCATTTAAGTCGCATGCTATGGCTGTTAAAATCCAATTTAAATGTATTAACGTATTGATTATTAATGTTTATATGCCTCCACTGAGACAGAAGAACCAAATTAAAGCAGTGTAGGCAGAACTTGAATCATATGTGGCAGATCATTCTACTAAGTACCCTGATGCATTTGTGATATTGGGAGGTGACCTGAACGCTAGATTGGGCCCTGATAATAGCACCCTATATACGCAGTTTAATCTTCCACCTCCATATTTTGAAGAAGGCACAGCCCTAATGACATGTTGCTTGAAGGACCAGAAAGCCAACTATGCTGGTCTGTGTCTGGCATTAATGACTTTTAGACTAAATCTACATATATTAAACGGTGCTATGGACAAAGATTACCCAGCTAGTTTTACCTACCTCTCTGGAACCAGAATGAGTGCAATTGATTACATTATTGCTTCTAGAGAGCTTCTTGTATATGTGAAGGACTTAGAAGTCATTCCAAGGTTTGACAGTGATCACCTCCCAATGACTCTGCAGTTAATTAACTTTGCATATGAATCTCATGCTGAAGATCTTCACCAAACTGATATTATTCTTGATGAAAGAACCTACCATAGACCTAGATGGTGCCCATAGCTAAATCAGGTGATAACTGACTCTTTATCTACCCAACACTTTCAGAGTCTGCAACTTGCGATCCTTTCCGCGGAGCTCCCGGAGGCACTTTTTAATAACTATAATACACTGATCCAGGATTTACGTCAGTTACTTTTATACCATGGCAGCACACAACCAAGACTACATAAATCTTATTCCAAACTGTGGTTTGATAAGGACTGTGTTAAAGCGAAAAATGAACCTATCGCTACCTATCAGCTACATCTAGTTAGTACGTCACCATTCACTACATTAGAGCTGCTTCAGAAAAAGAGACAATATAAACAACTACTGGCATACAAAAAGAAAGAAGCTATGAAGACCAATTGGTCTTGTCTTATTCAAACCGTTAAATCTAATGATTCCTCTCTCTTCTGGCATATTATATCGGGTATGCAAAGCAGAGCTCTAAATAGGATAGGATATTCAATCACTCCCAATATCTGGGAAATGTACTTTCAAGATTTATATTCAGATCCCTGTATGGGAAAAGAAGAATGTATCCAATCAATTGAGACTTCCCCACCATGGCCCCCTGTGACAGTTTCTGAAATAAAAAGTCTCGCAGTTCAGCTAAGAACTGGTAAAGCTCCAGGAGAGGATCTGATTCCACCAGAAGTCATTAAAAACAACCTAGAGTTCTGGGCTCCTCTCCTAGCTTCTCTTTTTACTTGCATTGACTTCTATGGACATATTCCTCCTGACTGGGGATCAGCAGTCATTGTGCCCATTTTTAAAAAAGGGACAAAGGACAACCCAGCAAACTACAGACCAATTAGCCTGCTTAATATAATTAGTAAGCTGTATGCAAGGCATTTGTATAGGAAACTTCTGGACTGGCTGGAACAAGAGAACATTCTAGCAGATGAACAAGCTGGCTTTAGGGAAAGCCGATCGACTATTGATCAATGTTTAATTTTGCAACATTTGATTGGGAAATATTCCTCTGGTAGTATTACTGCTCTGTATGCTGCTTTTATTGATTTTAAAGGAGCATTTGATTCCATCTCACACTTCATATTATGGGGAAAAATGGAGGCATCCTCAATTGATAAGCGATTATTACACCTAATACGAATGTTACATGAGGGGGCCTCCCTTAAAGTTCAATGTACCCCACAAGGACATCTTACTAGAGCAATTAAAACAGAGAAGGGAGTAAAACAAGGATGCTTCTTGGCTCCACTTTTAACTTTTATATTAACTCAATGGTGGAGCGTTTTCATAATATCAATTTCCACCCACCAAAGCTAGCAGGAAGAACTATCCCCATACTGCTTTATGCAGATGATGCAGTTATTCTTTCAAGAACACCTAATGGCCTTAAACGAGCTCTGAGAGAATTGTCCCAATTTTGTCAAGAAAATCATTTAGTGCTTAATTATCAAAAAACTAAAATTATGTCATTTACCAAACATCCTAGGCAATTCTCTTGGCGTATAGACTCCCATAGGATTGAACAGGTTTTCTGCTTTAAATATCTGGGTGTAGTCTTTCACTCCTCAGGGAGTAGGAAAGCACATGGGGATTACGCTGCTAACAATGCCCAGAGGAGCTCAATGGCCATTCAAAAATTTTTTAGAACTAAAGGTGGATATTATGTACCAGCTGCTTTAAAATTATTTGAGGCAAAAACAACTGCCCAGCTTTTATATGGAGCCCAACTAGGACCCTTCCCTAACAATGTGATTTTGGAGCGTGTCCAATCCAAGTTTCTGAGGTCAGTTTTCCAAGTTCCAAAATGTGTATCTAATGCTACTCTGTGACTAGAGGCAGGCTTTTTGAGTATAGAGGCCAGGATATGGATGTCCATACTTTATTACTGGCTTAGGCTAGCCTTTTTTTCAAAGGGGTGGCTTCTCTGATGTTGAAAGATGAATTCCAGTCCTCATGGATCAAGGCAGTCTCAAGGAAAATTGTGACCTTGGGTCTCTCCTCAAATTCTCTGCTTCACTTGGGGTATGACCAGGCTAAAGCAGCCATTAAACAGCGCATCACAGACATAGAGTGACAAATGGATTTAGCCAGAGTCCCTTTGTTCATTGTCAGTGAATGCAACAAGTACTTAAAAATGCCAATGGCTTATATAAGCAACTTAGAACTGCCAAAACATGGTAAGGCCTTTACCCTGGCTGGATGTCGCGGTGTTCCTTCAGCTGTCCTTGATGGACGCTATAAAAAAGTCGCATTCTAAGAAAGATGCTGTCCTTGTAAAACTGATCAGATAGAAACTATAGAACATGTACTCCTTCAGTGTTCGTTTTACAGAGATTTACGGTTTGACCTTATCTGATCAATTCTATGTTTCCTTGCTACTCACAGACACGAACCCCAAGATAACCCATAGGGTGGCTAATTTCTGTGCAGCAGCTGTTAAAATACACCAGGCTATGATCAGTAATAATTGATATTTAATGGTATTATATTATAGGTACGTATGTAGTCTTATGCACTTGTCTCAGGAGCTGTTTTATTGTTTTTAGTCTATTTTATATTCTCTGTAGTTTTAGACCAGCGCATAGCGGTAATATTGTTTTAAACTAAATCTAATATTTACTGTTTTAACACTTTATTTATACTGTTTTAAATACTGTTTTAATCACTTTACCTTACTTTGTTACTGATCTTAATGTCTTATTTTATAATTTGTATACCCCTCTTGTGCTGGTCAATGACTGTAATAAAGATACGTACATACACTGCTCCTTTATGCTGTGTTATTCTGTTTGAAATCTTCTCCAGACATTCTTATGAGGGTAGCTGATTGTTGACTCTATCTATCACAGCTTTGCTGCATTTGTGCTTTCATGGCACCGTTTACACACTTTGTTCATCTGCATTAAGCTGTCATTACTGACTCCCATACTCCATCACTCATTCTTGATTGGTTCCTCTAGCTGTAATAGCGGTATAACACTATGATGTCACAATGCTACAGTGCTTGAGGGAGGGATAACCTGGTCACACCCACACCACATCCACTAATGGATCATTGGCAGAAAAAAATGCTATGAGATATCCACACCCAAACTGGTTACTAAATTGTTGCAGGAAAGGGGGGGATCATTAAAGGTTGTTTCCACTGTGAAAAATAAACACATTTCAACAACCCTTCAACACAATAGCAATGACTTCATGTGATAAGGCTCAGGCAAGAGCAGGACTAACGCTTGTGATCAGGCTCACCCATGCTGGAGTGAGGGGTAGGCAACTGTGGAAGATTAGGGGAGGCACATTAGCCTTCCAGGAGACCTTGGAGGGTTGTATCTGCTTCTGTAAAAAAAATAAAAAATAAAATCCTTTTTTGCCTGCTAGTGCCCTCAATACCCTCTAGGAAACATGGAGGCATATTTTGTGGCCTTCCTGGCCCCAGAGGGCATTTTAGGACATTTTGAGGCAAAAAAAACATTGTTTGAAAAATTTTGCAAAATTTTGTTGTGATACTTGGGAGATCCAGGGGGCACCAAACATGGCAGAAATATCCTCTACACCCCAAGAGATCATTTTTGGACATTTTGGAACAAAAAAGACCCATGAGGAGTCCTAGGGGCCACAGAAATGACCCTTGGGGGCTGCAGGCAGCCCATGGGCTGCATTTTGCCCACCCCACACCAAAGAGTTAATATAAAAGTTAATAAGATGGGTACAAGTACACAATGTTGCTGTAGAACAGTCTGTCTGTGACAGTGGGCAAGGCAGGAACTATAAAATATAAAATATTTTATATAAAATATAAAATATAAAACTATAAAATAAACCAATCTAAGCTTGGTGTAATTTCCACACTTTTATTTCCTAGAGCCCTAACACTCTGAAAACATGTCTCTCCATAAATAAACATTACATCACAGGTGATTAAAATTTAGTCACATTCTGTAATGACAACCACAGTTGGTTTTGAGGTTGGGATGTTTAGGGACCTCTTCTTGACTTCATATGTCACCTTCAGGATGGCAGCCTTGATCCTTTGTGCCTTTTCTTTTAGAGTCAGCAATTTTTGCCTGCCTACACTCACTAATAGCTACTTTGCATGTTACTTTGTAGGAATTTAGATACAGCTATGTTTATGGAGACTTTCTGTTTGTTCTGCTTTACCATACCCTTTCTCTTCCCATATCACTCTAAACTGTAGTTAATTTCCCTCTTTCTCCTCTGTTAGCCCACGTGTTTGATTATGTACATGTTTTAGTAAGTAAAACGATTTTGTTATCTCTTATGGAGAAGAACAAGCTTGTTTCCTTCTTTGCTACACTGTGTGTGCAGGGTGGGGTGGGGTAGGACCGGTGGTGGCTCAGCTTCTGCCTTGCTAATTTGATTACTCTGCTTGAGAGACCCAGTACTGCACTATTATTCACATTTCTCAATATTTTGAAGGCAAGGACTGTCAGCTTTGGGTAAAGGCAGCTTGTTGGAATTGCTTATTTGGTTGTGTGCGTGTGAGTTTAGAGAGATGAGCTGAAGGAATCGTGTCTGTTTCACCCTGCCTGTTGTCTGCCCAGAGGCTGAAGCTGCTCAGGCCCCATTAAGTCATGCTCTGGCATTGCATGCATGATAATCTACAACAACTGTATGTTTTACATGGATGACATCCGACTGCACTCCCGGAATCCGACACGTGCTGCTATTTGAAATAGCTCTTTAGAAAGAAGACCTTAGAATAACTGCGGTTCTTCAGAACAGTCAGCAGCCCTAGCTGCAAGTGTCTGCAAAAGAGGCCTTAATTACACTGTCCAGACGGGAGTTGAAGGTGTTTAGCTGCCATCTTCTTACCAGTGAATGAAGAGCTTTAGCGGCTAACTTTCATTCTGTATCACATACTTAAAAAGAAAGTCAATCCTGTGCCCTTGTTTCTATTAAACAACATCCCAGCAACCCCAGGGGTATATAGCTCAGTTTCAAAGCTTTCCTCCTCTTGTGTCTTTCCCTAAATTACAATCACTTGGAAGAAGATACTTTTTTTCCCCATTGAATGCAGCATTTAGCATTACTTCTCTCAAAAATCTGGAGCTGGAGAAAAGCCAGAAGTGTAGGGACCTCATTTGCTTTGAGAAACAAATGCATATTTCAGATGGACTTTTATACCCCTTATCCTGTTCATTGTTGCCTAGGGCTGCAATCCACAGTCTATATTTACTCCAGAGGTAGTCCTTTTGCACCTACAAATTTATTTTTGCAGATCTTGCTTCTGACTCTCCCAGAGCAAAAGACTGATTACCTTGCCTGGAAATCTCCAGGGGCAGTAATTCATCTTAGAAATAGTTTGTAAGGACCTCCTGCCCTGTTTATTCTAAATAAACCTAGTCTTTTGACTTCTGGCCATTTCTGGTCTGGTTTTGTTTACCACATTTTTATCAGTCCATTTGTACCTCCCAATGATTCCACTGGTAGAAAAATGGGGTCCACAACTGTTGCCCATCCCCTGTTAACTCAATAATGGTGTTCCTAACTTAAAGGAAAGCATTTTTATTTCTGAGTTTACTTTTGTTTATCAACCTGTCCCTAAACTGAAAAGTTGTGTTAGATTCCCTTCTTTACACGTCCCTGTCTTCCAAAGTTGTGTGACAAACCTAGCTTTAGGAAGTACTCAGGAAATAGTTGGGCATCAAACACTGTTTTCATTTTAAGATCATGGACTGGATTCAGATTTAGGTACATGTCTCTTCCCCAATCCTAAGACAGCCTCTCTTGGTCCCTGAAAATGCTACAAAGAGGGTAAAGGGGCTCTTGCTGAGTGGGTTGAGATACAGTACCACGGAGAGGAGGATCTCCAAAAACCAGGTGGTGGCACTTTCTGTGAACAGAATGCTTACATCCATGAAAGACAGATCTGGCATCCAGTCCAATAGCTTAACAACTATTTGTTCTTCCAGGCTTTTAATAGCTGGCATCCTATTGGTGATTTATGAAAAGTCCCCAGATTCTGGCTGCATTTTAGAAGCTAAGCAGAGTCAGCTGCTTAGTACTTGGATAGAAGATTGCCCATGAAGACCAGGTACTGTAGGCTACAATTCAGCAGAAGGAACTGGCAAAACCACATCTGAGTATTCCTTGCCTAAAGAAACCCTATGAAGTTCATGGTGTCATTATAAGTTGGCAGGCAACCTGAAAGTGTGTGCACACAAACAAGTTCAATGTACACCATCAAAACTCACTTTTGGGGTCACAGCATAAGTTGAAATTCTCTTCCAATGATGTAGCAACCCAAAGCCCCTTCAAACTCACCTTGTAGACCACACAGGCCCACAAAAATGGTCATTTCTGGCTTGTTGGAGAGTAGAGGATTAGCAGCTATTCTTATAGCTGGACAGACTGTAAGCACATCATCTGCAGAGTTTTTCCAAAGCCCCTGAAGGTCCTCGGAGATGCCTCCTGCAGCAAGTCACCTAGCTAGATGCATTGCTGCTGACTATCTTCCTCTCCAACAACCCAGAAATGGCCATACTGGGGAGGCTGCATGATTTACAAGTTGGGTTTGAGGGGTGGTAGTACTGGGAGATGGTAACTACAGAGACAAGTTGTGTTTGGAGGGTCTAACTACGTCTCCCAGTGTATAGGATCTCTTTTATTCTGATTTCAGACCATTTTTCTTGCTGATGTTGCTGATCATCTTGTTGTTTATTGGTTGTTTCTATTATTTTGTATGACTGATTTTTAAAATTCTAACTGGCATGGGATATTCTTAATAGAAAAGCAATATTTTAAATGATAAGATATGATAAGATATAGTAGGCCTAATTAAAGAAAAATTAAGTACCACAAGTGCTAATTTCCACTGGAAGTATTCAAAGCTGCTGACTAAAAGCCACCAAGATTATTTTAGGATACCCCAGTGGGAATTAGCTTCCACATAATTTTGGCCAACTGCATAACTCACCATGGGGTTGGCACAATCAGTCTGACAGGAGCTGGAAAGCATGACCTAAAATTTCCATAGGCATAGAAATGTGTTGTGCTGTACTATTGATGCTGTATTCTAGAGATGACTTGATCTTTATTTTTTTTTTAATCAGCTTCTTGCACAAGATGAATTTTCTGCATTACATTGATAGTGGTTTAAATAGTGGTCCGCTCGCACAAATCATCTGGAATAGTTTCCAGTATTTCTGGGCTTCTGGCTTGGTGGATCCTATTTGCCCTTGCTTTGGGTTTGTGTGCCTTGGTTTTAGACATAAAAACATCTAATTTCAGACTTTCCTTGTAGTCTATATGTATGGAACTATGTGTGTGTTTACCAAGCCTCAGATTTCAGTGGTTATTTGGAAGGGAATTCCAAAATGATAGCTGGAGGCTCTGATTTCAGTGGAAGAAAGGTTCAATGCCTAAGATAGTTTGTTTCAAGTTTGGATTAAAACCCAGAGTGGATTCACTGGTCCATGGGTGTGGAAACCACCGGCCACCATTGTTTCCTTAACCAGCTTTTGACTTCTGTATTGATGCAGAAGATTACCAATATGTGGAATAATGAGGTGAACAGTGAACTGAACTTTCTCTGGATGATTACTTTCCTTGGACCACCTCTTTTAGCAGACCATCAAAAACAGTTATATCACTTTTATGGCTGTGTAATATAGAAGCTGGCCAACCTATGAGAACCTGTAGCAGAGCAGGAGTGGAATGCTGTGACTCTGTAGCAACTCCCAGTAGTTCTCACCATAGATCATGCTGGCAAAGAATTATGGAATTTTCACCCCTGTAGAGAGCCAGCATGGTACACTGGTTAGAGCATTGGACTATGATGATGGAAACCAGGGTTGGATTCACTGCTTGGCCATGGAAACCCACTGTGTGACTTTGGGCACGTCACACACTCTCAAACCCCAGAAAACCCTGTGATAGGTTCACATTAGAGTCACCATAAGTTGAAAATGATTTGAAGGCACCCAACAACACAAGTGAAACATTCACACTATTTGGGACTCTCTGTCGGGGCAATGGATGTACAATGTTAGATAAGCAGAAAGATTTCTTGATCTTTATTATTAAAAATGTGTATGATGTGGCCAAAGTAAGAGCCAAAGTATATCAGACAATGGAGATCCAAGACTGCATCTCTCATGCCTTTAAATGTCACCATAGAAGCTGTGAATGAAGGCATCAGATCAGTGTGGGGGAATAGAACATTTTCTCCAATGAAAATTGTATCCCTACTAAAGCTGCTATAAACCTCATTAGGAAAAGCATAGATCTACCCAGGCTAGTGTCTGGCAAAAGTTAAAATGATCTCTGTTTCCTGTCTAGTTTGGCCGTTTAGCTCATTTGGATGCCATTGATTTCAAATGGAGAGTGTCAGTACATTTCTAAATATCTGATATAAACCAGTGGGACTTAAATGTACTAAACTACCCTGGGCTATGCCCAACATATTTTCTAGGGTAAGTTTAGAAATGTGGGAGTCTTAGTCTTTACTTTTGCTTTCATAGTTACCATCAGTTATGTTTTCAAAATTAAATACTGGAAAAAAAATTAAGGATTTTCTTCATGCTTCCTAATCCAACATCCAATTTTGTATTACAAAGTACTTACAATCAAACATATTCCTGGGGTTTGGAGGTGGGTTTTTTTTTCTTTTTGAGAGGGGGGAACCATCCTAGAACAAGGTTACAGTCAGCAATAGTTCACAATCTAATCTATGAAGCAGTATTTCACCACAATGCTTTCCGAAACTGCCAAGCTGTTATGTGCACAATGCAAGGGATTATTTCACTCATACATGAAATGCAGTCACCTCTTCAGTTCAAAGCAGCAGCTGTTAGGAAGCACAATGCAAACAAATGCCAGGCACCCGTTTGGGATAAACAAGGGGGAAAAAATATTCCATAGCCTATTGAAACCTCAGGGGGGATGTAGGAAGACAGATCTCCATTATCTGATATGAACTGGGCGAGGAAGACCCCCACTGATAGTACCTCCCTAGAAGGAAGTTGCATGTCATCTTTTGTAGTAAAAAAGATCTCCTAACCTTTATGGTCCATTCTTGGTGCTCCTATAATATTGCACGCTATGTCCCACGAGCAAGCCAATACAGTAACATTGCTTTGTTGTGAATCAAAGGGGAATTGCTCTTGTCAAAATCACAGTCTAGAACAGCAGTGGGGAATCTCAAGCCCAAGGGTTGGAACCAGTTCTTTCATTAGAAAGTGTGAAGCAATAATCACAGGTGGTAGTTGCTGGAAGCAGGAATGGCAGCCCCCCAAAAGTTCTGGCTGATCCTCCTGGTCATGCTTCTGTCTTAGAGGACTGGCCTGCATCCTCTTTACTATTCCTGTAGCCCTCATGCTGTGGAGGGCTCTCTACTGCTGCCAGCCTAGCTAGCTTCCATAGATGGAATGGAAGAGGGTGCCACATTGTTCTTTGCTTCAGGAAGCATGACGTCTTTGACCAGCCTTGCCTATGGTTCAGATTAAGCATCTTTTACCTTTTCCATCCCAATTACCAGTGTCTTGGCCTTGGAGGAAGAGAAGAGGATGCAGTATCTAGTGGACTCAATCCTCTCCCATGCTGCCATTCCCTTTTCATTTTCTATCATGTCTTAATTAGATTGTAAGACTGTTCTTTTACTTGTAAAGTACCATATACAGTGATGGTGCTATATAAATAAATGCTGCTGCTGATTTTCTACCAATTACTCTTTAAGAGCCGTATTGGGTATTGGTTAGGGTGTCACAAACTAGGATGGGAGATCCAGGTTCAAATTTGCATACAACCATAAAAAATCACTGGGCAACTTTGGGTTTGTCACTGTTTCTCAACCAATCTTTCCTCATAGGGTTGTGAGGATCAAGTGAAGCAGAGGTCTACATCTTCTGCCTTGAACTCCTTGATGAAAAATGGCATATCGGTGTAATGCATAAAATAAGAATGCCATGTCCTTTATGAACTTGGCCCACCCAGCTTTTGGTTAAGCCTTGGACTGAGTCTGGAGACAACAGCTGAAATTCAAAAAGTATGCATGATGTCGTGTGTCTATCTGCCTTCTGGCAAGCACAGCCTATGTTCCTGCAGGGGGTAGCTGGGGGAAGAATTAGGGCATTCTGCCCCCACCAAAAAAATTTCCTTCAGTCTCCAAATTTCTAGCAACAAAACTTCAGTTGAGCTTCTAGAAATATGGTTTGGGCATCTAAAGCAAAGGTGCAGGCAAAGTTCTCAGGGGAACATCAAGCCAGCAAATAGGTCTAGTTATGAACAATTTTCAATGTCTCACTTTCTGCAACACTAGAAATTTGGGGACTGACAGGAAATTTTATTTTGGCAGCAGAATTCTTATTTGAGAGGGCAATGCCATCATTTTCTCTCCTCTGTAGGTATATCTCTGTATTCCTGAAAAGTGATCCTCAGAGGTCAGAGGCCCTCTGGGGCAGGAATCTACGAGGCTGCCAATGGAAGTGAAAATTGGCTCTTCTCCTCTGTGTTGTATTTTTTGTATGTTCATGGGCCTCTCTGAGTCTGAGTCTAAATCAGAGGTGGATACCTGCACTAGGATCAATGGGCACTTCCCCTGAACCTCTGGTGGACCAGACTCCCGCCTAAAAATTATATGATATCACTTCACAATTCATTTTGAGGTTAGTTTTTTTTCCTTCTGGGCAGAAAGTGGGTGGAGCAACACCTCCGTATTTTGTATTAGGTTTAAGTACTGATTAAACATTTGGAGGTAAAACACATTTGGAGGTATACACATACACGGACACACACATATACACACACTTATACGCCGCCCTTTGGAAAAAAAACAGGGAGTGTCTGGGGACTTTGGAAACATCCAAGGAATGAAGAAAAGGGGCTGGGGGCCACATAAAAATCCACAGGCCTCACATTCTCCACTCCTGATCTTTTTTTAAAAAAATCTAGGTGTTCTAGGAAACATGCAGAGTTTGTCCCAAACCTTTTGTTCTCTGATGCAAAGGACAAGATGATGCTCTCTCTCTAGTCTATTTACAGAAGATGATTAGACTGGCAGTTGAGTCTTATTTGAACACTGGCATGTACTCTCCAACATTTCACAGATGGAAACTAGGAGCCACATGGCCACGCAACACCAGAATGTGATCAGGAGGGCAAAAGTTACTAAGCCTACTGGGAAGGGCAAGTTTCTGCACTAAGTTGTCCTCTCTTCCCACTGCACTGAGTGCAAATTACTTTTCCATTTTGAACCCTGTTTGCAGCAATTGTTGTTAAATGAAGACAAAGTGGGAAAGTGGAAGGAGGAGAGAGAACCTTGGACATTTTAAAAGTAGCTGGAAAAGTGGGACGAAAAAGCAGGAGGATTAATTGGAACTGCTTTTGCCAAATCAGGACAGCTGGAGGGTATGCTGGCAATGGGATAGCATCTTTCACCACACATGAGGCAACGCATTAGGCAAAGTCTTGTTTGGGGCTGAGGCCTAGTTGTGCCGCATACATTGCTGTGTCCCTAAGAAGATGGGAACAGCTGGGGAACTTGTGAGGAAAACCTAGGAGGCTGCAATCTCTGTTTCCCTCAAGCTGCTTAACCTGCCTCACTCTGCAAATGGTAGGGCTGGTCATAGGGAAATAAGTAGGATTTGTGTATGAAACAGACCATTTTTTATAAAATTTCATATTAACATATTTGCACAGTACATATCTTCAAAGACTATTTAGGAAATGATGGTGTCATGAAAATTTTACAAACATACCTTCATAATTTTACAAACATAAATACATATCTCAGTATTATTAAACATTAATTCACTGTTATTTCTACTATGATAATTTCAATTTCGAATAATTGATTTTTAGCTTTATTTTTGCTCTCAAGGTGCAGCTTGTGTAAATTTGCAACTGAAATGACAAATGTGACCAGATGTAATTTCCTGTTTCCTTCCTGTTTTTTAAAAAAGTCCTCTTCTGGGTCTGAAATGGAAAAGACCCCCCAAATGTAGTGAAAATGCCTACAAGACCAAATAAAGAACATTTGGGGACATTTTGGGAGACCCCAGGGACAACATGCAGTTCACAGGCCACAATTTTCCTACCCCAATGTGGGTCTGGAGTGGTGAAAACACACCTGTGGGCTGTATTTTTGCCCCTTTCTGCAGCCCCCCCCCCCAGTTTGTTACTATTTTAAACTGAGATTCCAGTTTGCTGCCAATGTGGGATGCACCTTGCCCCCCTTGAAATATCCCTTATCCATCTTATGCCCCATGGCATTAATCCCATCCATCTGTATTATCAGTATATATTTAAGTTCAGTGGGTCTCAGGACCAAGTGAAGCCATTTTGTTACCTGCGATGGAGAACAAAATGAGGTCTCTGCATTCCTATTCCATGTGCAGAAGCTATCTGAATCTTCTGCACTGGCAAAAGGGCAGTATCCTTGTGAGGGGAAGGGTCCTCCATCATGTCCTATTCTTCTGCAGAGTGGAATGGTCAGGAATTTGAGGAAAAATGGCTGACTAAATTGTTCCAGATGCCCTTACCACATCCCTCAGTGTTAGCTGCATAATGATGGAAGTGGCTTGTCCTTTTTTGTGTTCTCTTCCAAGATGAAAGAGTCAAGACTAAGATCCTGGCTGTTCCTAGGCCTGTGTGCTATATTCATTGGGCATCTCCCCTGTTGAAATGATAGTTACCCAATGATGCTCTCCAGCCTCCACCTCGGACATATATTTTTGGAAATCTTGGGCAGTGGATGTATTGCAGTTTCCAAGCTAGCATTAAAAGGAGAAGCTACATTCGTCTATGAAAATCAAAGGCATTCAGCTCAGATATGTAATCATGACTGATATAATATATATATACAGACTGATATAATACACACACACACACACACACACACACACACATGCCACAAAGAACTTTAAGGATGTTGTTGCCATTGTTGTCATCGTTGCCATTAGCACAACCCAGAGTGGGAGAATCAGCACACAGATATAACAGCCCTGAACACTTCCCTATAAGTGGTTCGGCTTGCAGAATGGAAATATGCCTGAAATAGCTACTCTGTAGATTGTCCCTATCTAATCTGTGAGCTAGCCCTCCTTATTCCATTCGCTTCTCACACCAGCTGATAGGAGTGATGGTGCTGAGTGAAGAACCTTTCAGCAAATGGCTCAACAGCTTGCAGTCATCTCCCTTCCTGCTTCTAATCATAGCTTCTTAACAGAGAAATATTTTCTCTAGAGGGGACACTGGTAATTAGTAATACCACAACAGCCTCCCCTGGGATGTTTGATTTTTATTTTTTTTTAATTTTTTGCAAAGCAGTGCAACATGAGATTGAACTCTGCAGTCTCTCAAAGTACATGGCACCTTTGCATCTGGCTGGGTATTTCAGAAAACCTGTTTTGAAAGAGACTGCCATTGATTTGAGACTTTATGTGAAATGCATTCATGTGCACACGTGCACACACACATATGCACACGCACATATGCATATCTTGTTTTAATGTAGAACTCTGAGTCACTTCCTATCTGGATAAATGATTACATACCTTTCAATAGTTCACAAATGGAAACCAGGACACATATGCAGCCAAACAACATCAGAGTGTTCTCAAGCAAATGTTACCAAAGAGGGAAAAAAATAAAATAAAAAACACCACACAAGTGAGGAGAGGCTGGAGCCATTTACTTTTGCCTGAATCTACTGGAAAGGACAAGATTCTGCTTCTTCCTCTCCTCTCCTCCTGCTGAGTTTATTGAATGCAAACTACATTTGCACTTTCAGTTTGCAGCAATTAAAGTAAACTGCTGAGGGAAAAGGGGGGTAATGAGAGGAGGAGAGAGAAAGTGGAACATTTTTAAAGGATCTGATTAACTGGGATAGTCCCTGACAAATTTAGATAGTTGGAGAGTATGTGATGGGCTTGAGAGCCAGCATGATGTAGAGGTTTGAGCACTGGACCATGACCCTGGAGAAAAGGGTTCAATTTCTTATTTGACCATAGAAACCCACTGGGTGATCTTGGGAGTGTCATGCACTCAGCCCCAGAAAACCCCATGATAGGTTCACTTTGGAGTCATCATAAGTTGGAAATGATTTGAAGGCACACAACAATATGAAGTGATTGCCTCATCTAGCTGCAGTAATGTCATGTCTGGAGTGAGCAGATTGGGTCTAAACTCTGCTGAGGGGAAAAGCACTGATAATACAAACTATGGGAAAGAAAGCACTGGGAGGGACCAAACCCTTCATGTGTAACTGTGGTAGACCAAGGTTTAAATTATAGATGGACAACTATACTCATCTAGATTTTCGTTTGTTTGTTTGTTTATACCTCACCAGCTTTAGCCAGTATAGCCACTGGTGAGGAATTATGGGCTTTTTGATCCAAAACACCCGGAGGGTTCAGGGTTGCCAATGAAAGATTTAGAGCAGTGACTGAGTCCTCTCTTACTGGGAGTCTGGGTACCATTTTTACCAATTCATTAAATGATAGAAATGAGTAACAATGATTGACTAGTGGAGAGCAGTGAAGAATTTCAGAATAAAATCAGCCTGAGCTTTGTAGATCATTTTAAAAAGGCTTTGACTGCATTGATCAGGAAAAACTTGAAAAGAAATGGATATGTCTCAGCATCTGAGTGTCCTGATATGTAACCTATAATCTGGATAAGAGGCCACTGTAAGGATGGAATGTAGACAAAAAGAATGATTTCCAACAATGTCAGAAAAGGATCAGTTTTATCATCCCACCTGGTTAATTTATGAGCAGCACATATCATGTGAAATGTGGGATTAGTCTTGGATGATGGAGGTGTGAAAACTGGAGATAAAACATAAATAATTTAGGATATGCAGATAACATTTTGTTACTGACAGAAAATAGCAAAGACTTGGAATGACTACTGATGAAAGTTAGGGAAGAAAGTGCAAAAGCAGAATTTTAAGAAGACAAAAATAATGATGGCAGAAAGTGTATGTAATTTTAGAGTTGATGAAAATATTGAAACTGCTAGAGACTGCAGTCAAAAAATCAGAAGAAGATTAAGCGATAGAAAGACAACTGATGCAGGAACTAGATAAGATCCTTAAGTGTTAATATATATAACTGAACATCAGAATCAGGATCATCTGTACAGTGGTATTTCAGATTACTGTCTATGGATGTGAACAATTAAATAATACAGTAGACTGAGAAAAAATGCCTTTGAAACCACAAAAAACCCAAACTCCTTGAGCAAATCAGTCCTGAACATTCACCAGGAGCCAAAAAGATTAGATCAAGGCTATCAGACTTTGGACTTTGAAAAAACATGACTCGTTGAAAAAGACAATAATGATAGGAAAAACTGAAGCCAGTAAGAAGAGGAAGATGTCAGTAAAGCTGGGTTACCATAAAGGAGCCACACTCCTGAGTTTGTAAGACCCAAGCAGGGCAGTTAATAACAAGATCTCTTGGGGGGTCTCTCATTAATGGAGTCACAATAGGTAGAAGCCAACATGACTGCACCTAACAAGAACAATGACTGACACACTCTAAAAAAGAATTTCATTTTAAAGCTGTTCTTTTGGTCTTCCAAGGTAGGAAGTGGTCCCTACTTCATTAAAAAAAAAAAAAAAAAAAAAGGAAATTCAAGAGTTTAATGTGGCTCTTGGTGTCATTAATCATGATACATCAAATATCACCTGGAGTTGCCAGCTGCATGCTATTCAAATAAAAAACTCAAAGGCAAACAAATGAGGAAGATAAGTGCTCTCACGTGGGATTCCTCCTCTTCTCTCTGAGGTCTCGCAGTCCTAATTGTTGCAAATCTTTGTTCCAAACCTCCTCTCATCGCTAGCTGGGCAACTGAACTGCTTAAAGACTTGGATTGGTCACGAGGCCTCCACTCGTCAATCCAATTCTAGAAAACAAGAGCAACATCAGGTTTAAAATCAGAGACAGTTGTTGGATGTATTAATGATTCTGAATCCATTCCTGATTTTATGGTCTCTCCTCCTGAAGCTACTCTGGGTTTTAGAGGAGTAATCCAGGTACTGGACCTTTTCCCAACAGGGAATTGGCACTAGGAGAACATCTGTACAACTTTAGAGCAGCTCTGGCAGGAGTGGCCATCCAACCAAGCATGGATATTCCACCCCTTGGCAATGGATTAATTTAATTCAGTGTTAGAAACTTTTTGGAAGATACTCAGGCTTAACTCAGGGAAAAAGAGTTTATAAGCACTTAAATAATCCCAATAATGTTTCTTCATATGTATGATCATCAGAAATAGCTGGAGGAGGTAAAATAAAATATAAAAGAGTAGGCTTGATCTGATACCTCCCTTTCCAGATTAGGGTATAACAGTGTGGTTGCAAAGTAGGAGGCTGAATTAATGCCACTGGTTAGATGTCAATGGGCACCCGACCCATGCTGTGTGCATATCCATTTCCCTTTGACACAGAACTTCCTTGGCAGCTGTCATCAGGAAGCTTCTGGCAAACCACAGTGCAAATCCAGCCTTCAGTGAACTTCAGTCCCTATTAGAACTTTGCATTGTACCAGTGTCACTATTTTACCTTGTCAAAAACTGCCCCTTCTTTTGACTACTATGTCTTCCAGTCTTAAGTAGCCTTAAATCTTCTGTGTATAAGATATTCGGACAATGTGGAAGAGGCATTTTTTCCCCTACAGAGCAGTGTAGAAATAGTGTCTGACTTGCATGGAGAGATTCTGAACAATAAATAATATTTCAGCTGGTCTGCATTGTCACGGGCTACTGCTTAACAAGAATGATTCAAATCCACACCTCACTGAATCAAAAGCAGATCTACTGTTTGTGAAAAATCTACCCTGCAGTTGGCTCATTCTTTCTTTCTTGTACTCATTCTTCTTTATGTTATATTTCTTTTCTTTGTTAAATGTTAAAATATATGTTGCAACTAGTTAAGTTATGGGAAAGTTCTTTTTAAAAATGCCTTGGAGGATTGCAGTTATAACATAAAAGTGGCACTGGACCCATCTTTTTTCTATCTCTTTCACTCCACACAAAATCTGATGTCTTATATTTTTGAATCAGATTCTCTGAGATTAAGGAACTTTGATCCCAAGCATGTTTGGAGAAATTGCCACTGCTTCTACCACCACTAACAGTTGTTAGGAGTTAGACTTTGAGATAATCAGTGGCACTGGACACAGAATGGTCTAAGGCTAATAAACAGGAATTCATTACCTTCTCAGTAGTGAAAATATCAGTATTCCAAAAATGAAACAATTAAAAAGGAAGAATTGAATGAGCAGATTGTGTGAGTGCACTTTGTTGTGTTCTTCTTCTGGAACAGGATGACTCTTAAGGGGGTTTGTGCTGTCTTTCAGTTCTGGAGCCCGTCTCTCTGCTTTTGTAATTGCCTGACAATACAAGAGTAAAAATAACCAGCCTGCATCTGCAGAGAGATAAAACTTTGCCTTTTGTGTCCCTAATGGGCAGTAGGACAGCAGAACCAATGGAGCTGTGTGGATATGACACATGGGAATTTCTGACATATCTCTCTCTACCCTGACCTTGACAGATACAATAAAAAGGGGCTTCACAGTATACACACACAGTCACTCAGCCCTGTAGCTAAGGTTGGTAATAAAGAGCATGTCTTCTATGTTGCACGTTTTTCCTCTGCTATTACCCTGATTCTCTTAGCATATTTTCTTGAAAAAGAACAAGAACAAGGAAATGGAATAGGAAGCATGAGGCTGGAATACTAACCCCTCAGGGTGTGTTGATGGATAGTTAGCTCAAAGGGGTGGATAAAGGAGGGGAAATTTGGATTTATTGAGATGTGGTTGAGCAAAGCCACCAGCAACTGCATCTGCTATTGGTGTTGTGTTGATATGCATGGATACTAAATACAGATGCTCTTTGATGCTATGGGATTTTTCAGAATTGCCACAGCAGTGTATAAAATAAAGAGCTGTGTTACATGAGTTTCTTTAATTTAGCTGCATTTTCTTCTTTTTGAGTAAGTCTCATAGGAGAACCTAGCCATCTTAGGCTCTTTCGTATGGAGAGGAAAGCAAAATTAATGGACGCATTCATGCATTTGTAACCACATAAAGAGCATCTGGCTATTAACATAGGAAGTCTGCAGTTGCTAGCTTAGAACTGAAGCTCTGGGACTATCTGAGATGAAAATTGGCAGAGGTATCCTGAAGCAGAAGTGGGCAGAAGATAAAATCCCAGTTCACTAGCAGAACACTAACAACTTCCAGGTTTATCATCCAGTGTCTGCTGATTTCTGCAGACTATGAAAGCGTAAGCTGAAATAAAGTGGTTAGTTAGTAGTCACAAAACTTCCTTCACTTTTTATAATGAACAGATTAACATGGCTAGCTCAGCAGATGTTACTGATTTCTGGGATTTTTGCAAAGAATTATTGTTGGACATAGATCTAATCAAGTGAGGAACTTCTTATAATTCTTGATCAATTCTTGTTGAAAGTATTAAGAAAATGTATATACTGCTTTATGAATTCATTCTCATTCTCTCTGTTGTTCTCACTCTCTCTCATTCTCTCTCTTTCTCTCTCATACACAAAGAGGGATAATAGGGGCTCAATTTTTAAAAATCAAAAGGAAAAAAAGATTAGACTTTGCAGAGTCAAGTATTTTATCTCTGTATTGCAGGATTCAGTTGAACGTATTGCTGGGTTTGTGATTATGATTTGAAATAAGGGTGTGATGGAACATACAAAAAGTCCACTGATACAACTGTTGGCTAGTGTATCTGAGTCATGCATAGGCTTGCATCAGATTATCTGTTGTTTACCACCCATAAAATATGTTGCTGATCCATCAGGGAGACAGATTAATTCTAGTCTGAGGGAACTTTTACATTCTTAGGAGAGAAAGAAGATGTAGGGGATTTTCATGTGACTTCTAAATTTATGTTGTATAACTTTTGTTGTTGTCATGTGCCTTCAAGTTGACTCTGACCCTATCACCATAATATTTATATATATAAAATGAAAATGATGGCTCTTTACAGCAAGGTGGTAAACTAATACTTGGTTTATGTTCTCTCTCCTCCTCAAGGGTCTAGAGTGTTCAGCTTAACTGTTTGCTGTTGTCCAGGATTTCTCCATCCTATAGGCAAGATGTCTACTACTGGTATGATGGACATGACGGAGTTTGGGGAGGCTGCTGAGTACCTCCGGAAAAATTATGAGGAAATGATGAAATATCACACTATGCCCTTTGATGGTGAGACAACTTTGCTATTAGGATGAAGTTCCAACTCATGTTTCCTTCTTACTTTCTTAGTAGATTAGGTCTGTCTAGGAGATCTATAGTGCTGTTTGATCATGTTTTCCTATGCTTCCTGAGAACAAATGGGAGATGTCTGTCTAGTAGATAACTCCATGTGATCCCAGTACTTTAGCAAATCCATTTTAATTAATTGCAATTAATTAGATTTGCAAGGGCTGACTGTCCTGGGAGGATGTCTGCCCTTTATGAGATGAAGCTGCCCTGGCAACAGAAAGCCCAGTCTAGTTAAATTATCCCTTTGTTCAGTCATTAATGGCATTAATGGAGAAGACAAGAAAGTGATTGTTATTCCCCATCATTCTTCCCTTTTAGGTCCATTTGGTGTGGCCGTTGGCTTGATTTCACATTATATCAGGGGCCCATAGTAGGCCTGCTTACCTGTTTCTATTCACCAGGATAGTTATAACCATGCTTAGCAGAGAAGAAAACCCTTAACCTGTGGGGCTTTCCAAGCAGGGTTATAATTGCCATTAATCATATGGGTTCCTATTTATAGATACAAATGTCTGTATGATTTGTGGTCAGATCACTACACAGCTATACTGCTACAGTCATGTGTAAACTGGGTAGATGAAAAAAGAGTTTCTGGAAGTAAGCGTGTAAGATTGAAATACCTGCTTTCTAAAAACATACGGAGAATGTTGGTTCAGGAAGCTGTCTGTTATCTGTCTGCCACACTGGGGATAAACAGAGTTTATTGAAGGAATGGATACTAGATTCTTTACATGTACCTTTCCACCCTTGCCATTATCATATTACATGTGGGTTATTCCACTGCTATTACTACAGCTTACAAGAGAGATCTGGTTTGTTTCAGAATAAATACCTCTAGGCTAATGCACAAGGAATGTGAGAAGATAATGCTTTTGTTTCTCCTAAAATATATTTTCCACCTGATGCTGACTCTTGAGGGTAAAAGTGTCATGAGCATAATCCAAAAATTATGCTGCTGGGCAGCTTCTAGGAAAGCATATTCTTTTTTGGCATCTCTAGAAACTGTTATCTAAAAATGTGTCATTTGTGGTTTCTCTCAGGGCAGATTGCAATGTACCTGACTGGACAGTTCTAGAAATTCTTAATCATCTTCTTCAATCATGCAAACAATTAAAATCTACTTAATCTACTTAAAATCTACTTAAATCCCATGGAAGTCAATGGAATGTTAGCAGTCTGCTCATAATTGCTGTCAATGTCAATTCTACTTTGTCTCAGATACTGAGTCACCTAATCTATTCAAGCAAGTGCAAATGTACTGTAGAAATAAAAAAAATAAAAAATAAAAATATGATCAAAATGTCAAAATCAGTATCCATATTTGTAAAGTGTAGTTGTAAAAGCCATTACTTAAATTTGATTTTGAAAGATATTGCTATAAAATGAATTGAGTTCTGGATACATTTTAAGGAAAACTTTACAACTGCTTTTTCTTTAATCCAAAATGTAATCCAATGTCGCATATTATTGAAATTTCAATTTTTAAAAGTGTGAAGTAGGGAAATTTTGATTCAAAGTTTTGCAAACATATTTGAGTTAGGAAAGTTTGCTTAAACTTGCTTAAAGCTTGCCCAGTCCAGTTATCTCAGCTCTAGCTCTTGAGGCACAATTTACTTGTAACATTAATTTTATTCTAAAATTTATAGAAATATGTAGCATTATAAGAAAATTCCCAAGTTAAACAAACAACAAGGAAACAAACAAGGAAACAAACAAGGAAAATTGGAAGTCAGAATGCAATACGGGGCATTTTCAGGTTCAATGACTGGAGAATAAAAGGAGAAACATTTTTTATGTTTAATGCAATCTATATCTATATCTATATATATCTTCCTTCCTTCCTTCCTTCCTTCCTTCCTTCCTTCCTTCCTTCCTTCCTTCCTTCCTTCCTTCCTTCCTTCCTAATTATTCTTTTATCTCTTTTGGTGATCCTAAAGGAAAGAAGAGGGCCTGGATCCCAGATGAAAAAGAAGCCTATCTTGAAATTGAAATCAAAGAATCCTCTGGTGGCAAAGTCACTGTGGAAACCAAAGATAAAAAGGTAAACAGTTTTCTAACTAATAAACATGATTGGGAGGAAGAAAAGTAGAAATGACTTGTTTGATCACACAGAAGAAGGAGCTAGGGAAGAAGAATACATTTAAACATGGCATTTTCTCTGTGATTGTTATTTATAGTCATGAAATGAACAAGAAATAAGTCCAGGTCTTTATGTTGCAAAGCTGCTACAGTTTCTTGCCTTTGTAGTTCTCCAATATTCCACTGGAAGAGATTATGAAGGAAGGGGGCAAACATATTATCACTGCAGTGTACACACACTCATATACACACTAATGTGGGAACTAAACTCATTGAATTTTCCTACCACATTATTTCCTCTGTTGGACATTACTGGAGTCTCATGAGATATAAATACAAAAGGTAACAACTATGCTAACAACTATGCTAAGAACAACAACTGTTATTGTAGCAATTAGTTATAACTCAGAGTAAATTATAAAAATTATAATAATTATTGTAATATTTTGAATTTTATAGTCCACTTTCTGATGTATATATAAATTGAACTCAATGAATTGCTAGTCCCACAGCCAGCCAGGATGGTGTAGTGATTTGAACATTGGGCTATAACTTTGGAGATAGGGTTCAATACCCCACTCAACTCAACTATGGAAACCCACTGGGTGACCGTGCTCAAGTCACATTCTCTCAGCCTGCAAGTAAGGCGAAGGCAAAACCTCCTCTGAACAAATCCTGGCAAGAATTTGTGATTGGTTTGCCTTAGAATTGCCATAAGTTGGATATGAATTGAAGACACACCACTCCCACCACAACAACAAAGTTCCAATCACAGAAGACTCATTTAATCAATTGCTGAGTGGTAAATCAGTGCTTGTGTGAATCCCCTTGATTCAATAGATATTTTCTAGTTGGGACTAGCAGTTGGGTTTAGGCTGTGATCTCTATAACAGAGAAAGAGAGAGCTGTGAATATTAGTTTCGTTGTCAATGAAATCCATTTCTCTGACAAAGTAGTTTCTGTATAGTTCAGTGCTTCTTATAGATATTTCATAAAGAGTTTCTTCAAGAAAAGGTATTGAAAGAATAATACTGAAAACCTTTGTCCTTGCTACCTAAAATTACCAACTGTCACATCTTAGCAGCTGTAACAACAGTCCATAGCCAAAATGGTTTGCTTCGTTCAGCTAGCTGCTACAATGGGATTTGATTATCTGCATAGCCTCAGGAAGTAAGAAGGAAAATAATAAGCTATGTTCTCCTGTCCTTTCAGCTATAAAGGTACCCAAGAAAGATGAATCACTGAACTCGTTTATTCTTTAACAGTTAGTGCTGGCAACCAATTCTTTTTTCTGTCAATTGCTTATCTAGTTTATAGTAATCAAAATAGTTGTACAAAATGGTTTTTTAAAAATTTAATTCTGGCCTAATGGTGCTGCTGCTAGTACTATGTGAGCACAACTAACAGAAAACTTTTCTGGCTTTTTCTTAAAGAGCAGTTTTATGTCAGTCTAATCTATCTGACACTTGACAGCAACTCTTTAGTAAAACTAAAATCACACTAGTCCCTTTTACGATAACTGAGCAGCAAGATGGTGATATCAGCATTCGATTTCTGTAATGCAGTAATCTTCTCTGATGTTACAGCAATGAAAATTTGTCTCAAAAGTTCTGAAGTTCTGCTCTTACTTTTGGTTTTTGTTGCCTACAATTGAAACCTTCCTCAAAATGAAACAATGTTGGATATTTTTTAGTGATTTCTGGTAGCTGTTCAGCAATCAAGCAGTACTAGGGTTGTCACAGAATAAAACAATCTTAGTAAGTCAATCAAATGAATTTTTACAGATTAATCAATTCATGAATTGATGATATTGGCATATGATGGTCATTTCATGTGTATTATTGAAGACACAAGAGTGTCTTCTTATGTTAGGGAAAAAAGGAAATATTATTTTAAAGGATACTTGACACCTGCAGCTCATCTAAGTCCTTGTACACAAGCACACACATGCACATGTATGTATATGTGTATGAATGGTGTATGTGTGTTTCTCTGAGTGAAGAGACACTCCATCAAACCAGCAATTAAAAGTTAAGAACAACATTACTATAATATATGCAGGAGCATAAAATAAATATCACAAAGCCAATAAAATAGGTGTTGTTAGGTATATGACCTCGGGAAGGGCATTCTGCATTTGGGATGCAACATTTAAGAAGACCCTATTCAGTTTGCAGTTCTTAATTAGAAATCATGCATTTACCATATTTGCTGGCATATAAGACACACTGGTGTATAAGATGCACTCCATTTTCAAACAGTTTTTTTTTGGGGGGGGGAGTGAGTATTATATGCCAGTGAATACAGTAATTCTTAGAGATAAATCAGTTATTGACTTGGACCTAAATCCAGCTGCTAGTCCCAGTTAGACTAGACCAACTGAAGCAATGAAACATGCTTATTTGCTAATCTGGATTGCCTGTACTCAGGACTAGCAATTGGATTAAGCCTTAGATCAAAGATGGGAATCATGGCGTCCTCTAGATGTTGCTGGACTGCAACTGTCTACCTCATTCCTCACCACTGTCTGTGCTGACTAAGGCTGATGAGAACTGCAGCCCCACAACACCTGGAGAACTGCATGATTTCCACCCCTACCTTAGATACATGTTTTCTAGGAATCTTAGTTGTATTATAGTCAGAAAATATATTTTTGGCTGGGGAATAGGCTTTATACTCAGTAACACCATTGGTCTGTTGGCTTCTGAACTGTCTGCTGATTGGCAGCATTTATCTAGGGTTTCAGATAAGGGTCTTTCCCAGTCCTTCAGGAAGATGCCAGAGATTAAAACAAAGACCTTTGGTATGCAAAGCATATACTTTACTATTGGGTTATAGCCCTTGTCTGCAGTGTATTATGGTTTCTAATATCCTTGTTAACCAACCTGACCAAAAAGACGGGTATGGGTTAAAATCCATGTATTGATGAGCAAATAAATAGATATCGCATATACAATTAATATTGTTGTCAATCAGTGGGACGTGTAACACTTCCCAGTATCTCTCTCTCTTCCTTCCTTCCTTCCTTCCTTCCTTCCTTCCTTCCTTCCTTCCTTCCTTCCTTCCTTCCTTCCTTCCTTCCTTTCTTTTCCTATCTTAATCCCATCATGGGATCTAGCTGTGGTTCTTTAAGGTTCCAGATTTCATAGTTATGTTTCTAACCACTAGACATGTCTGTCTAATTAAGCTGCTATAGGCAAGTCTGTTTTCTTTTTATATGAGAACATTTGTTAAATGCAGCTCATTCAAACAAGGCACAGATGTGTAATATGATAGTTATTCAGTTCTTGGGTTGGGTTTACAGGATCAAACTAAATCCAGTTATTATAAGTAATGAATTGTACACTTCAGCTGCTTGTCTAAATAACCTAAAACCTTTCTGATTAAAACTCTGTGGGATATTGTTTAGTTTAGGTTATATTTATCTGCCCAAACCCATGACGGCGGCAGCCACATTACACCATAGGAGCAATTGCAGTGTAATTACAGGAGTCACGACAAGACTTGACAAAGGCCTTTAAATCCCTAAGGCTCCACTCTTGAAAGTTAATGGGATTTACTTTCACATAAACTTATCTAGGACTGGGTTGCTAGTCATTGCCCAATAAAGCATCAGGTTCCACAGTCTGGCTTCATATATTTGCAGTCGAACGCTCAATTTGGAAAAATAATAAAAAGTAGTTCTTTGAATATGGCTAACACCATAACGGGGATAAGTTTCACAGAATGATGGAACTGAAATTCTAGGATTAAGACTTAGAAGGAGCCCTGTTAGAATCTTTTGCATGAAACACATCCTTAATCAGTGATCACCAGCCCTTTCTCTTGTAAAATGTAAGGAAAGAAATTTCTGCACTTCTCAAGGGAATATTCCATGATCAAACAACTGTCACAGTTTTGACAATATCTGGCAAACATTTATTATGTGTAACAAGTCAGTCTGTCTGCATTTGATGTTACTTCTACATGTGTTCACTCCTAAACCCATTCTATTAGCCTTAAACTCAAATATCAGAATAAAATCTGGCAATCATGTTCAAGACACAATTCAGGTTTTAGAGCTCAACCCTTGCATCAGCTTTTAAGGATGGCAAAATGTAGCTGCTCCTCCTCCTCTTTGAAAAAAGAGAAACTATTCTTGAAGATAGAAAACAAAACCAAATGAAAGCGGATGTGCACATTCAGAATGCAAACATCACTTTCAGGATTCACCACCTGTTTCGTTATTACACTGAAAACATAGTGACAGTGGAGGAAGATGGTGAGAAATATAGCTGCATGCACTATTTCCAGTGACAAATTCCAGGTGTTCGCTTGAATAGCTGCACAGAGTCAGCACACACCTTCCATGTGGTTGAGAATATTGGCAAGTCTCTAGATTCCTAAGCTGGCATTGTATAGTGGTTTGACTTTGGACTATGACTTTCGAGACCAGGGTTTGAATCGCTGCTCAGTCATGTAAACCCACTGGGTGACCTTGGGGAAATCATAATGTCTCAGCCTCAGAGGGGAAGGCAAAAGCAAAACACCTCTGAACAAATTTTGCCAAGAAAACCTCGTGATAGGTTCATTTTAGGGTTACCATAAGTGACTTGAAGGAACACAACAATAACAACAACTCTCGATTCCTGAGTTTGCTGAAAGAGGCATACATTACAGTGCATCAGCTTTCTGTACAGGTATTAGTCTGAATCTGTAGAGGTTGGAGGTATGAGGATAAGATACATGTGATCTCCCTTCTCCTGCACTGCATTCATGGTAATGTCAGCACCATAGTTTCCAAAAGTTACTTTTTTGGATATAATTCACAGTTTGAGGGATTTGTGGGATCTGTGAAGGTTTTTTCTAGCTTGCATAAGACTTAGCTTGACCCTGGCATTAGTTTCCATGGTGGGGGCAAGAAAGATATTAATCATGCTGTAATACAATATCTGTTTTGTTCACTGAAATGTCACAATAACATTTGGCCTGGTACGCTTACCACATAATTCTCCATTTGAAGTTCTAGCACTACATGAGTGCCTGCACCTGTTTTTAGAGGGGTCAGAGAAACAAAATAAAACAAAAGCAACATGTATATTATACTGTGATACTTAAAATGGGATCTGTTAAACATTGTGCTTTATTAGTTACTAAAGTTTGAGTCATTGGTAACAAATAGGAATTGTCTTCCAGATTGGTGTCTATGTTAGTCTGCAAAAACAATGGGTGGAATTGTTTATAGGCAATTTTATCCAGTTTTAGGAGACCTGTTGAATTAGTTGTTCAATGGTGAGTCAGCATGTAAGTAAAACCAACAGAGTCAATAGCTCTGCTGTAGTTGGGACTAACAATAGGATTTAGACCCATGTTTCTTTTTAAATAGGCAACTTCTTGTCTTGTCTATCAGCACAAGTTTCCAAGAAGGTTGATAATATCTAATAAAAGCAATGCAAGATACTTATGGGTCAGGGGGTAGGTTGATAGGTCAGGTTTTGCAGTATTTTAAGGATTGGCAGATTTATTTTGGCATAAGATTTAGTAGACTAGATTACACTTCATCAAATGCATGAAGTAGTCATTCTCAGTTGGCCTGTGAATGAGTAGACCTACACACACACATATATATTTACACCATTTACCAGCTGTAGTAGTCAATGTTGCTCAGGAGAATCATTACCCATTGTTAATGACTATTTAGTTTCAGCTGCTCTGGAGAAAGAGTGTGTCTCTCCCTGGGTGGTCAGACATTCCTCACACTGCACGTCAATCTCAGTTGTCCTTGAGAGAGCTTGCCTCTTTTAATCAGATGACAAACACATTACTCTGCATATATAAATAATTGGGGTGCCCCTAGGGTTCCCACAAAGTGAATTTTGGGTATGCCACACCCCCTTTACATCCCCTGTAAATATAGATATATTTTTTAAAAAGGTTATTTCTTGAACCTAACAAAATCTTTCAAAATCTTTCCAATGATGTGTCAAGCTATTCTATATGAATGAAAAAATAATTGGGATGTCAACCTGGCTCTTCAAAGTGAATTTTACATATGCCACTTGGGCCTATATGATGAGTAAGACCATCCTAAACATATCCTCCAAATTTGATGAAAATCCAATGAAAAAAATAATTGGACCCTCTAAAGCACATTTCATGTACACCATCACATAGCCTATATTTTAAGTCTGACCATTCCAAAGACAGCCTCCAGATCTGGTGAAAATCTGCCCAGTCATTTTTGCATGATGCAATAACAGACAGGCTGAACGATACTTACTTCAATTTACATCAGTATCTATATTCTGTATACGCATAGGCAAGGTATAGAAAAAATATGAGGTGAGCCAATTACCCATTAAATACTAGAAGTACAATCTGAAATTTCTATGTGAAGCTTAAAATAAGTGATGCCAAGAGCAGTAACTGATGATGATGATGATGATGATGATGTAATCATCCTATGTTAAATTTTGCACATGTAGTGAAGAAGGAAACCAACATTTTAATTCAAGCTTAATCAAGCACATTTAGATTTCTTGAAAAATTCTAATTCATCTATTCTAATTCATGTCTTGCAGTATTATGAAAAATCTCTTCCTCAAAATACTTTCTTTCTTTCTTTATTCCCTGCAGACCCGTGTGGTTAAAGAGGATGATATTCAACAAATGAATCCTCCCAAATTTGATATGATTGAGGACATGGCCATGTTAACTCACCTCAATGAGGCCTCAGTATTGCATAACCTGAAACGGCGTTATGGCAAATGGATGATCTATGTAAGCAAAAGAAGTGAACTCTCAAATGCTCTGCAGTGTATATCTGAATCTGGCTGCACGTGGGACTTTTCTTTGCACAGAGCATTTTCCTTCCCTCCTTCCTTCCTTCCTTCCTTCCTTCCTTCCTTCCTTCCTTCCTTCCTTCCTTCCTTCCTTCCTTCCTTCCTTCCTTCCTTTCTTCTAATATTAGCCCACATAGTAGGTTTGATATTGTGAAATTCCTCACCTTTAACTTCCATGATACATTAGGCTTTTCTGCTTACGGAGCCATGTGGTTGGGACCTTTGATTAGACTTCTACTTAGAAAATGGCATAAGTCCTAGACATGTGTATATATATTTGAGAGTGGTTGAAATGAGACTGGGAAATGTGAGTAAATAATATGCATCTTGTGCAGTTCTGTTCAGTTCAGATGTCAGTAAAGGAGCTTTATGAAAACAGATTTCAGAAAGATGCATTTTAAATGATTTTATTGCAGCTATACCTTAAGTTTCAGGATAGCTAGACATAAAATGTTTCTGAAGAATAATCACACAAGTCAGAAATGTGGTGGTGATAAGCTGTGATGCTTTGACTTTATTGACTGGTGTGCCGTCACTAATGACAGGAAATGGTGGTTCTGTATCACCATCAGCACAGGCTCCAGCTTTTGGGGAGCTCTTGGCCAAGATGCCCTTGTTGAGTCTTTGTTGGCCTACTTTCTCCTCACTGAAGATTACTGATCTCTCTTTGGGCACAACCCACACAATGGGAGAAGAAAATCATGTGAAAGATGTGTCCTATCTCTTTACTCTTGTCACTGCTCCCTTTCTTAGAGGCACAAGTGAGCAGGATATGAAAGTAAAGAAGAAAGAAAAGCTGGACCAGGGCTCCAGTGGGGTGACAGTGGGTTCCTGACAGAGGAGGGGTCTTGGCAGGTACCCAGTTATGCCTATCTCTGATGCCAGCCCTGATCACCCACATCATAATTATGCCTTTTATTTTCCCTCAGACCTATTCAGGCTTGTTCTGTGTCACCATAAACCCATATAAATGGCTTCCAGTATACACTGCTCCTGTTGTCGCTGCCTATAAGGGCAAGCGGAGGTCTGAGGTCCCACCTCACATCTACGCCATTGCAGATAATGCCTACAATGACATGTTACGCAGTAAGTATCATATCTGTCCTGTCAAGTGATTTCTGTGATTATTAAAATGTGCCCTGCAGTTTTTCTAGTCATGGAACTAGTGGCTACAATTTTCTGTGATGGTTACGTTTGATGTTGACTGCCAAAAAGACTAGTCCATGCACGGGTTCAGTTGTTTATGCAGTTGTTATTACCATCTGCACAAACTGCTTAACCTTCAGAAGAAGTGAGATTGTACCCCACTTCAAAATGCAGAAAGTGCTGTATGATACATATTTGAATGCTTTTCTTCATAAGAAAATATATAATATGATCATATCTAATGGGCCAAGCTAATGTTGCTACACTTATATTGTATGTGTGCATGTGTGCGTGTGTGTTCAATGAACCTGCATGCAGTTGGGAATTGGGGTTCTGCCCCAACCTCTGAATTCAAGGACCCTGTTTTTTGTGAGAATCTCAGGCCCTTTCTGCACACAGTTATTAAGGCAGGCCAATGTGTCTTGCCACGGAGGTCTTCTGCACCTTGGAGTGGACTAGGTTCGGTTGATTTACCTTCGTTCTGCACGAAATTCTGACTGAATGCGTCCCCATGTGGTGGTAAAGTGCGCTATTTGAAAACCGGAAGAAATCGGTTTTCCAATTTTCCAGATCGATCCAATTTGTACTTTCACAGTGGTGCAGACATGTACCTTCGCGCCAATGCGAATTGGTGGTTGGGGAGGGTTCATGGGAGAGGCCAGGAGGTAGTACAGACTTACACACATATGCACGTACGCAATGACATACTAAGCCATGCAAAAAAAAAAAAAGGGGCAAATCACAGGGTGCAGGTGCAGGGTGAGAGGAGCAGGGGCAGGGTGAGGGGAGTAGCGGGAGTGGCCACAGCGGAGGCAGTGTAGATTCATGAACTTGCACTCCTCCGAATCAGAATGGAACATACGCAGTAGCTGTGCGGAAGGAAATGAAGGAAAGTCTGCCTTGTTTCAAGCCCAGAAAATCCAGTAAGAAACGACACGAACCAATTCACCAGCCTTGTGCAGAAAGGGCCTTAATCATGCAAGGTCAACACTCACACCACTCATAGACTATGTTAAGATTTTTAATGAGTGAATGGAGGTCAGGAATGGGGACAGCAGATTTGATTACGATTTCTTTGTTTCTTAGATTTATATCCCATCTTTCTTCCATGGTGCAACTGTAAAAACCTTTACCAAGTTCTTTCATCTAGGCACTCATCAGAGCCAGACCTGCTTAGCTTCAGCAAGTGTGCTTAGTTTCTGTATGATGAACTAAAACTGTAGTACTAGCTAGAATAGACCCACTGAAATCAATGAGACATAAGTGAATTGTGAGTAAGAGGCCTCATTCATTTTAGGCACTCTACTCTCAGTAGAACAATGTTGGATTTAGCTCTGAGTGCTTCTTTCCGTCCCTTTTCCTATGTTCACTATTGTCTGCACAGGACAATAGACCCTGACAAGTAGAGTTTAACTAGCCCCTGAGGCTATGGGAATGTATATGGAAACGTGGCCATAAAACTGAACTGCAGCTGAGTGAAAGAATGAGTGACAGTGTTAATTTCTTTTCTGAGCAGCAATCACTGAGGTAAAAACTAAGGCTACTAATCTGAGTGTGATCGAAGCATGCATGCTATGGTTTAGAAGCTCACTGTTGTTCCTTTTCTTTCAGATCGTGAGAATCAGTCTATGCTCATCACGTAAGTGCCATCTTTATGCCATTCTCTCATTTCTTTTGCCTCTCTTTTTGAGTTAAGTTTTTGAGGTCTGGGAAGTCTTTTCTGGTCCTTAATCATTGACTACACATGAAAACAATAATAAGAAGAAGGAATTTATCATGTCATCCTTTTAAAAAGGGAAAGTCAAATTAATTCAGCACACTGCAGAATATTTAATGATCACTGGTGCTTATTAATACTCCTTCCCTCCCTCCCTCTTTTTAATTTGTTCCCTAAGTGCACACGTGTGCACACACACACACATGCCCACAGGACAGATTTTCTGGCTCTTACATATCAACTAACAGCTGCTACAGCCATCCCAGGAGTACGTTACCAAAAAAAAAAAAAGGGATAGAAAATTCTTGTCAATGTGTGGTTGGATCGCACATACTTTGTGTATTTCTGCTTCCTGTCTGCACCATCTGTTCTTTGGGCAACATGTCTAATTATTCCAACAAGGGCAAAAATCCCAATTTAATTGATTCATTTCCGAAGCTAAATTCCTGCAGCATCCATGAACCTGCCAGGGTATAAAATCAGAACAAGCCTACGCAGGATTATTCTGAACTGTTAAACTAGTTCCAGCTATTAGGTACTATGCCTTGCCAGGTAATTGACAACAGCTCCTTTCTTATAGCAGTCACTGGCACACAACAGAGCCAAATTTTATCAATTGCCTAGTAGAGGTAAGCTAGCAGACATTCCTGGTGGACTGTATTTGGTTCATTGGTAACAAGTTGTGCAAGTCATGTGAAGAAGAGCTTGAGGAGCAAAACACAACTCTGTAAGAGTGACACATGGAATTTACAAAGTAAATACCCAGGGAAACTGCGCAGCAGTGTCTATCTGGTGGTGGAAGAGGGTGGGTAGCCCATGAGAAGAGCCTGAAAAATTATTTTTGTCCCAGAAAATTCCCTGGCCAGCATGTCCATTGGCTGTCCTCAGAGCTGTAGTCCAAAAACCCCCAAAACCTTTCTGGGTTCTGCCCCTGGAGGAAAGCAACTTGAAGACAGGAGATACAGGTTTGATGAAAGCTGAGTATGGGTGCAGAAAGAGCACGAGCCTGAGAGGTCAAGAGGTAAAAAGCAGGAAGCAACAATGAGCAGAAACGGGACAAAGGAAGGGATTATGTGATGGAGTTGACTGAAACCCAGCTTTGAGGAATGAACAGGGTGAAGATATGTTAACTGAAACAATCATATTGAGGAGGCTATATAAAGCCTAATCTGATGCCAGAAACTCCTGACGCTTCTGGCCTTGGTCATGGCCTAATTAGGTAAAGCAGAGGCTGAGGGCACGAGATGTTTGGCTCTTGTCCTGCAGAGGCCCCTCTGCCCCTCCCCTATAAGCATGGCTCTTTGTGTGATGGGATTACAATGGAAGAACAGCTAACTATAGGCATGAAATCAATGCCAGGCCAGTGCCAGGGGGCTTTGTAGACACAAGGGAGGATGATACAGTGATACTAGCTTAAGTGATAAAGAAACCTAGACCCTGGAGCTATCCTGCTGGACCAGAGCCAGAACTTCTCTGTTTCGAGGATCTGCTTGTGTTGTAGGGATGGATTTAAACTTTTGGGGGGATTTCTGCTATAAGGAGATCAAGGTCTATCCCCTCCCTGTTATCTCAGCAATCATTTGAAAAAGTAGTTAGATGCACTTGCTGCTTGATTAAAAAAATATAAAAATCTTTTCTATACATTTGTGTTGGCATATACAACAGTAGCATGGGGAATCCTAGAACCTCTTTACCAAAGCTTGGAAAAGGCTTTTTTTTTGGACTACAGTTCTCAGATTCTGCCCCTACCCAAGCTAACATGGCTTCTCCAGAGATCATTTTTCCAAGATTGGCACTGTACTTCATACAAACTAAATAAAGGAACCACATTACTCTTCAAGATGGTGGAGTTGTCTTCAAGATGATGGGGATGTGAATGGAATGTGAAAGTAAAGTGCTTCGCTTATCTTTGATCCTATCTGGTGAAATTTTCTTACTTCCTAGAATATTGTTAATCACCTGTGGGACCATTCGGTCTTGTTCATTGCAAATAAAGACATTAAAACAAAACTGTACAGGCACATCAGCTTTGTTTCCACTTCCTAGTAAAACATCCCCAGTGCAAAGCTCACTTTATAAGAGCTCCAACACTGCAGTTTTTCCAAGATGCTTTAGCTGCCCAGTTTAGACGCACCTAAATGGTTCCCCCCTCCAGAGGTCAAATATAATCTTTTAGCAAAACTGCTTCCCACATACCAGTCTGGTCTGCAGGTTTTATCCTGAATAATTCCTTGCATCTTCAAATAGGCAAAAATTGAACTAGCATGGTCATAATTTTTCCAAACTGTTTTGAAAACAACATCAGGGCAGACTTCCTTCATGTCACATCGTAATCTTTCCTCTTCTAAGGGAATTCTCTACTGGATTATCTGGGAGAAACATAAGGAGCTCCCTTATAACAGGGGAGTTCATTGGTCCATCTAGGACACTATAGCAGCCCATTAATGGTCAACAGTTCTCCTGGGTTTAAGGGCAGGATTTTTCCTTGCTCTATCTGTAAATGCCCAGTGTGGTGTAGTGATTTGAGCTTTGGAGCATGATCCTGGAGACCACGGTTCCATTTCCATATGGCTATAGAAATCCACTGGGTGATCTTGGGCATGTCACAAATTCTCAGCCCCAGAAAACCCCGTGAAAAGGTGAATACCCCTAGAGTAGCCATAAATCAGAAATGATTTGAAGACATCCAACAATCTCTGAATGCCAGATATTGAACTTGGGATCTTTCTGCATGCAGAGCGTAAGCCACTGTGTCCTGTATGCTGGATCCCATCAAAGCCAAATAAACACAGTGCCCAGGGCTATGTTGGGTGGCTAAAGTGATAGTATTTTCTCTCCCTCTCCTCCTGCTCCCAACTCTATTATTTATTTCTGGGTGGTTGGGACGTTGGCTGGCTGTTTATTTTTGTCTGTATAATCTCTGATAGGAGCTACTTCATGTTCTTGATCTATATATTTCTATTACTCTAAGCGGAGAATCTGGTGCTGGTAAGACTGTAAACACCAAGCGGGTCATTCAATACTTTGCCATTGTCGCAGCCCTGGGTGACTCTCCGGGGAAGAAAGGAGTAAGGCCCTCATTTGAACATTTTTTTTTTCTTTTTGCTGTTTTCTTCTGTTCATTTTTTGTTTTGTTTTGTTTTGGACTTCTTTTGCATTTGGCAGCGTGCTTGGAAATGGGCTTTTCTTTTACTTTGAAACAAGCAAGGCTTGAAAAAATTGCTTTTGGGGAAAGAGTTTCATAAAGTGGGTGCTGAAACCCAAGTGGTGGCTGCTTTCAAGATTTTTTTTTTTTTAAGATATCGGCTTGTTTCCCTCACCTTCACGACTTATTTTCCAAAAAGGGGGGAAGTTCCCCAAGGCAATCTTGTAACTCTTAAGCCTTGCTTTTTGTGGTCTCCCCATCCCCATTATCTTTATGGTTCTTCTTGATTCTTTTTCATCTTGTATGTTTTCTTACTCTCTTTCTTCTTCATCTTCCATTCCTTTTTCCTGTTTTCTTTCCTTTTCCTTTTTTGACATACCCTTGCAGCTTATTTTCTTACTGGTAATTTTTGGACTTTGGTACCCAAAACAGAAATTCACCCAGCGTTTGTTTTCCTTCCCTGGGTTTGGATTTTAACCCTCTTGCTTCTTGGTGCTGCTCATTTTCTTGATCTAATCTATTTAACCTACTTTTGGTGTATTTTAAAAAATGTTAATTTTTTTTTACATTGAAAATCATTTTGAATATTCTTATGGACATAATTGCAATGTCCTTGGCTTGGCACTTTCTTTGACTCTGAATTTATATTTCTGGAATTGTAAATCTGTTTTCTTACCCTTTTCTAGCAAGCTCCTGCCACTAAAACTGGGGTAAGTATTTAAAAGAAAGAGTCAGTTTTGAGTTTAAAGACATAGTTGTTGGTGCCAGAAAAATTTTGCCAAAGGAACAGGTAATATGATTATCAGGTACTCCAAGTGTGTGTCAGCATCCTGCCTGTGGTCAGCTGGCCACATATTTCAGCTACTGTGAATAAGATTCAGCTTTTTGCAGGCCAAGACAGACCTACATTTTTGGTCACTGAGCAGCATGCAAAAAGTTTAGTTCCGTGCATGACAGCAGCTTCCTACATATAACCAGTTGATAACAGGCAGGAAGGTGATACAAGAATTTCAGCCACCAGCCACAAGCAAAATGGATGGGAGGATCAGCCCTTGTGATTTCGTTCAAGTGTCCAGAAATATAAATGTATATATTGATTAATATATAACATAAAATGTCAAAATATAGGAAAATTGTAGAATGTTAACAAAAATCTGTTAAAAAGGAACTTCTCAAAGTGCAGATTTTTGATTCCTCTTAATTTGTTAAATATTAAAGTGTGTATATACTTCAGAGCCTGGAAGAAGTAACTAGTTACAAGTAACATAAGTTTCCTGTAACAAGTTATCTGCTTTAGGTAACAAAGGTATAATGAAGTTACTTTTCAAAAGTAATGCTGACAGAGGGAACAAAGTTAAATTATTGCTGTTAATGGGCAATGTTTTCTAATTACATTTAAATGTTACTGTTAATGGCATTTAAGAGTTATTTTAAACCATGTATAGAGGCATTTGACAAGAATTTTCCAAGTGTTATGTCATTTTCAAATCAGTCCTAAGGATCTTTTCTCCCAAAAAACATAATAAAAAAGTAACAAGCAACACAGTGTTACCTTCAAACATTATAATGAGCAGTGGTAATGAATTACCTTTCATCCTCTACAGCAAGTATCAGGAATGAATTGTTTTTGAAAAGTAACTTTCCAAGCTCTGGAAAATTTAATCTGATATTTAGATGGTTTTAATTCTATTCTTGTGCCCTTGACCTTCTTTTAATGCTTTTAAAATTCCTCCCATTTTTTTCAATTTTAAAAGTATTAGAAAGAAATAATGTTGTTTCTTTCTGTTGGGGGGGAGCTGTCGCCTTCCAGATGTTGTTAGGCATCAGTTACCATCATCCCCAACCACCATGGCCAGTGGTCAGAGATTGTGGGATTCATAATCCAACAATATCTGCAGCAGGAGAGTGATTTCTCAACCCTTCCCTATGGGAATACAAAATTGAGAACTCAGAAGATTTCTTCTCATGTACATATGAAGCTAAAAACATGTTACAGGAGAGAGAATTAGGGAACATATAAATTTTCTGTCACTATTGTTGTGTTAATGATATGAATTAATCACCCAAAACTGAATTCGTATCCAATTTTTCTTGTTTCCTTTTGAATGCCTTTTCTGACATTCTGTCACCTGCCGACATAGTTTGAGGCTCTTTCAGCATGCTCTCTCTCTCCTTTCTTCAACCAGAAGCAACACCCACCCAATTGCTTTGTGTGATCCCTGAGCATAAGTCAGATGGAGCCTTGTGCTATAACAGGGCTCCCAGATCCAAAATCTCCCTGGCTCAAATGGTACCTGAACTATGTGGATAGACTTGGGCAAGTCAGGCACTTCCCCTAGAGACTTCAAGTGATGAATATGGGTTCTACATATATTGCAAACATAAGGCCAGGGTGATGGTGATGGATTCTGACAGGGACTGTGGTAGAAGATATGGTCTAAGACCCTGCCCACAGACCATAATCCTAACCTGGCATTTGTTGTTTAAAAAAATGCTGCAAGTTCAAGCTGCACAACAAATCTCGCATCTACTTTGGCCCTCAGTTGCTTCATTCTGCCTGCACTCATCTCTCTGCCTAGCTCAGACATTACTTCTACCCATTGGCTATGTAAGTTACAAATATCTGAAGCAGTTCAGACTAAACTGCAAAATCACATGCAGCTTCAATGTCCATTGTGATGTCTAAAGTTCTCTCCGTTCCCTTTTAAATAAAGAATTCAGTGCACACCTAGATAGAATGAAAACAATTTCAAACGGGCCACTCTGTAGCCTGGGGGTGGGTGACTGTGGTCCTCCTCAGTAGCTGGGCTGTGATACTCATCAGCATTGGCCAGCATGGTCAATGGTGAGGAATATGGAGAATTGCCATTCTTCAGTTCCTGAAGGATCACATATTCTCCACCCCTTCCCCAGACAAATGCTTATACAACATACTTAGCAGAGACATTATGCACATTATGAGGACCTGAGATGACAACATTTTATACTGTACTATTTCATATTGCTAAATGTTCCTAGACAGACAGACAGACAGATAGAGATAGAGAGATAGACAGACAGATCTCTCTTCATATAGCAAATTACCATCAAGGTTTAGTGAAGCAATTCTGCCTGAGATGCTACTTTACTATGTGAGTTGATTTTTGGATTCAGGAAAACATCCAAAACTCCTAGCTTCTCTTTCATGCACTCTGAAGTAGTGCAGTCAAGAATTTTCTGCATCTCAGCTTCTCTCCTTGTTTGCGTAGACTAGCTCTAATCTCTTTGGGGTCAGAACCTGGAAATGGTACCTTTTTGGACTATATATCCCAGAACATAGCATAGCCAAGTAATGTTTCCAAGCTCTATATTGGACTCTTCATGAATTTGGAATTATATGATGTTTTGACAATAGCTGGTATTGATTATGGGGGGAGAAGGGAGTGCTGATGCAGGATTCCCTACACTATGCTCCTCTTCTTGATGCAGCAGCTTTTAGAGTAAATCTATGTTGTTGTAAGATAGGGGATCTGAACTATTCTATGATTGCACATCTTAGGGTACCCTCGAAGATCAAATCATTGAGGCGAACCCAGCAATGGAAGCTTTTGGGAATGCCAAAACTCTGAGAAATGACAACTCCTCACGGTTTGTAAGTATATTTTAAACTAGTGTACCCTTGTATAGAATTTATGCAAACAGTTCACATATACATTTATTGGTAAGCTTATAGGAATGTCTATACGCATAATCACTTTCCATATGCAGGAACTATTAAATTGAGTGGGTAAGAGCCCATGTAGTGGAGTGGATTGAGTGTTGGCCAAGACTCCAGGAGGCCACAGTTCAAATTCCCACTCACCTATAGAAACCACTGAGTGACTTTTTGCTAGTCACACTCTCTCAGCCTAAGAGGAAGGTAGTGGCAAACCTCCTCTGAATAAATTTTGTCAAGAAAATATGTTTGTTGCAAGTTGGAGCTGACCTGAGTTTACATAACAAGAAGAACTTGTTTGTAAAATTGAACCTCCATATTTGCAGACTTCACTTTCACAGATTTGATTATTTGTGAGTTTCTCTAGCCCCTGCCCCCCCACCACAAGTGCTTCTTTCCTGGGGGAAACTTTCCTCTTGATGGCTCCAATCAGGCTGTGCAACCCTTTAAAAACCCATCTCTTGTCCTTTCCCTCTCCCACCTCTGCCTAGTCAGCTAAGGGTGGCCCACAGCCCAATTTCTCAACATCACAAAGCGTCTCCTAATGCCACCCCAAGCATGGAGATGGGCAAGAGAGAGGAAGTACAGGGCCACCATGCCAACCCACCCCCTTTCCCTCTCCTTTTCCTGACTAGTTTGGATGCTGGTGCCCATTCTCCCCATCATGCCTTGGCCCCTTTCCCACAGACACACACACTTTGATATTTGCAGTTTTTCCACTTTTGTGAGGGTCCTGTGCCCCTAATACTAGTGAATGTGGAGGGCCAACTGTAGGCGATGGAATTACTCTGTGCTATTACCTACCGCTTCTTCTGGGGTCCGAAGCAATGTGGACTGTCCCTGAAGCCCTTCCGCAGGGCTCCTCCTTGGTCCAGGGCGAATCGGAGCAGTGTGAGGTCTGTAGATCTGCACTGCTTCGGCTTCCAAAATGGCGGCTTCCGGTTTCCAAAACGGCGGCTTCCGGCTTCCAAAATGGCGGCTTCCAGCTTCCAAAATGGTGGCTTCCGGTTGGTTGTGGGTCCCGACCAACCACTGAAGCTCGCCACGCCTAAAGCCCACCTTCCGCAGATCACAGGCTATCATTGGTGCGAGCCTGCGAATCTGCACAAGGAAGCAGGACCGCAATGGCACGTTCCAGGAAAATAAAGATCTGTTTTTTGCGGTCTTTAGAAAACACGCTGGAGGACCACTTGGGATCATTTTGGAGCGGACTGAGGTGCGGATCTCCAGTAAGTAGTCCGCTCTTAGTCCACTCCAAGGTGCAGACGACTTCTGTGAGAGGACGCACTGCCCCGGTCTAATCGCCTGGTGCAGAAAGGACCATTGTGGTCTTTGGAACAGAGAACAGCTTTCACATTTAAGGCCAAACTAGACACATTAATTACACAAGTAATGCATGTTTGTGTTATTTAAATAGCAGCTGTTGAAAAGTCTAAGGAGCCATAGGATTGTAAGGGGTACAGAAGAGAAGTTTAATGCTTTTTCTCCCTGCTATGGTCTAAACAAAAGTCACCTCTCTGAAGCTACTATTTGCATTTCAAGAGAAACTTCCACTGGTGCCAGCAGGAGCTTCCCTTCAGAAAGCTTCAGAAAGATAATTCTCTAAGATCCTGACAAAAAGGGGGAAGTAGAGAGCATTTAACATTAACTTTTCAGGTTTCCCCATGGCGTCCATTTATACTGTGTTAATTACATTTGTACAGTTAGTGATCATTCTTATTTGGCTCATAATGTTCTATTATGTTAGAAGAAGGCAACTTCTTTGGGTACTAGGACCACTGTCCTTTGTCAAAACCAATGCAGATCATTCCATGCTGTTATTGGAAAGAAAATTTGCTTCTGAAATGAGGTGACACAGCAGCAAAAAGTGGCTTTTCACTTTAAAACCACATTTCCCCTTTAAACTAGGCCTTGCCTCATTTACACACAGATGATAACTTCTGCCAGGCTTCTGGTAAAACAAATCTATGTGTTAAGAAGGCATGGTTCTTGTGCAAAATTTAAAAATTCAGTTTTAAACCACACACACACACACACACACACACACACACTTTACACTTGATCTTAGCCAAAAGGCTGAGAACCTCTCAGTCTCTCTGTCTCTCTCTAATATCTCTGTCTGTCTGTTTATCTATCTATCTTTCTATCTATCTATCTATCTATTTATCTATCTATCTATCTATCATCTATCTATCTATCTATCTAAAACTGTTCACTTTGCTGCTTGATTTAACTAGAATCAGTGGCAGTGGGAGATGGGGATAGCTGGGTAACTGCAGAAATAGATAAGTGATAGTCATGTAGTGTGTTGTCTTATCTGAAAGTGATCATTGGGCTAGAATTCAGGTTTGTGCTTAAATTGATTCCAAGTAACAAAAAAGGCCCCCTTCCTTCCTTCCTTCCTTCCTTCCTTCCTTCCTTCCTTCCTTCCTTCCTTCCTTCCTTCTTTCCTTTTGGATTAGAAGTAGATTCCCAGGGTGTTAGCCCCTTTTTTTGGGAAAGATGAAGACTGGTTCAATTAAGACTGAGCCTTCTTTAGCAGAGTTCACAAATGGAAAGAACTGAATCTTTTGGGTCTCTCTGAGACTAGTTTTAGCAAAATAAGGCAAACAGGCAGTTTCTGTTTGCTTTATTAATTACATTTAGAGGTACATTGAAACATATGTATATGCAGTGCCTAAGCCCTGGCTAACTACAGAAAAATTTCAAGAAGAGCAGCAGCTCTGTAGAGCCTGCAGTCACCATTTTCAAGGAGGAAGAAAAGAACGAGAGGAGACTTTTATGTGCTTTCAAACAAACCTGGAAGGTTTTCTGGTCACATGGTGTGGTTGTTTAGAAACATCCCTACAGCGAATGACTGGGCAAATGAGGAAAGTTTTGGAGACATTATATACAGAGTAGAGCCATGCAAGAAACCTTTAGTGTCTGAAGCCTTATTGCAAATGGGTGAAGGGGTTTAAAGAGAATGCATGTTGGGAAACATTTCCGACACTTACTTATTTTCTTTCTTTTCTTTTGTGTGTGCAGCACTTACATGGATTAGTGAGGTCACACATACTACAACCCTCTGACCCGTGCTCAGACTAGTCAGTGCAGTGCTATCATGTACATGTCACACAGCCATGCTTTTTCTAACATGGCAGTTAATATCCATGTAAGAATGAAATGAAATGAAATGAAATGAAATGAAATGCAAATAATTCTGTAAGAGGCTTGAAACAAGATGCTGTAGCTCATTGGTAAAACACATTGCTTTGCATCTGAAGAGTTCCAGGTTTAGTCTCTGCATCACCATTAAGTGATGTGAGATTTCTGAGCCCATGAGTGTAGAGAGCTGTTCCCAGTGAGAACTGGCAAAAGTAATGGGTTAGATGGATAAATAATAAATAAATATTAAATGATATTAATATTAAATAGTATTAAGTAATATTTAATAATATTAATATTTAATATCAATATTTAATATAAATATTATAATATATTATTATATTATATTGTATAATAATAATAATAATAATTATTATTAATAATAATATATAATAAATAAATATAAATATTAAATATTTAATATTTAACATGACACCCACAGCAGTCTAAGAAAGGAGGGGCACATCAACCTCAAATGGTCAGGCAAGTCACCTTGTCCCTGAATTTGAATCATGACCACCAGTTTTTAAGGGCCAATAATTACAGTAAGTGTCTTTGTTCATTTGTTCAGCATATGAACCATTTTCCTTTTTATCCTTTCTTAGGGCAAGTTCATCCGCATCCATTTTGGTCCATCAGGAAAGCTGGCTTCTGCTGACATTGATATCTGTGAGTAGAAATGGCTGTGAGCGTGGACATTTTCAGAAGGGGATTACAGTAATTATTATTATTATCCTTTATTTATATAGTGCCATCCACGTACATGACGCTTTACAAATTTAAAATACGACAGTTACCCTAAATAAATACCTAATAAAATTAAGATATACGACAAAAAGGATCCAGGTTATATGGAATTACAACCAGTACAACATAACATTACTATAATGCCAATAAACATTACTATAATGCCAATAAAATACGATATCTAAATAACAATAAAACTAGTCCAATGTTCCAAAGATTTTGGGAAACAAGAAAGTTTTCAGTTTAGATTTAAAAACAGTAAGAGAAGGGGCAGTTCACAAGGTCACCGGAAGGAGATTCCATGCGTAAGGGGCAGCAAGAGAAAGAGGGCGTAACTGAGCTAAAGAGGAGGAGACTCTAGGCTGAGTAAGAAGGCAAGTATTTGCGGAGCATAGGTTTCCAGGTGGCTGGTAAGGAGAGATAAGAGCAGTAAGATAAGGAGCACCTAAATTATGTAAGACCTTAAAAAGTCAAAACAAGAAGCTTATAAAGGATCCTACAAGGGATAGGTAACCAATGAAGGGAAATCAGGAGAGGGGTAATGCGATCGAAATGACAGGCTAAGAAAATGATTTTAGTAGCAGAATGAAAAACAGAGACCAGAGAGGAAAGATGAGATTGAGGAAGACCAGTGAGTAAAAGATTATAGTAATCAAGATGAGAAATAACGAGAGCATGGATTAAAGTCTTGGCAGAAGAGGGAGAAAGGAAGGGTCGGATTTTAGAGATGTTATAAAGAAAGAAGCAACATGACCTAGCAATAGTCTCAGTATAGAAAGCAAAAGACAAAGAGGAGTCAAAAATGAATCCAAGACTGCAAGCTTCTTTCACCAAATGGATAAGTGTGTTGTTAATAGTGATGGAAAAAGTAGAAGGTAAAGAAGGTTTAGGGGGAAAAATGAGTAATTCTGTTTTCACCATGTTAAGTTTGAGACGGTGATGAAGCATCCATGAAGAAATACCAGAAAGACAATCTGTAATGCGATCTTCAATATCCGTACAAAATTCAGGAAAAGAAAAGTATAGTTGAATATCATCAGCATAAAGGTGATATTGAAACCCAAAGGAACTGATAAGATTACTTAGGGAGAGAATATAAAGAGAAAATAAAAGGGGGCCCAGAACAGAACCTTGAGGGACCCCCACAGAAAGAGGAAAGGAAGCAGATTTATGATTGCCAACTTTCACATTAAATAAGCAGCCAGAAAGATAGGATGAAAACCAACTAATGACAGACTCGGTGAACCCTAAGGCACGAAGCGAATCTAACAAGAGAGCATGGTCAACCACATCAAAGGCAGCTGAAAGATCGAGAAGAATAAGAATAGAATATAGGCCCTGGGACGTAGCTATGAGAAGATCATTGGTTATTTTGGTAAGATCTGTCTCTGTGGAGCGTAAAGGACGATATGCAGATTGAAAAGAATCAAGTATAGCAGCCTGAGACAAAAAGGAAAGACAACGTGTATGGACCACACGTTCTAACATTTTAGAGAATAAAGGCAGGAGAGAAATAGGGTGATAGTTGGTAAGAGAAGAAGAATCAAGTGTAGACTTCTTAAGAACTGGGGAAACAGTGGCATGTTTGAAGGCAGAGGGAAATGAACCAGAAGAAAGAGATGAATTAACAACATGACACAGAAAAGGAAGAATGGCAGGGGAAATAGTAATTAAGAATTGGTAAGGAATAGGATCCAAGGGACAGGTAGAAGAATTAGAAGATTTCAGAATTTTGGACAATTCATCTAGCGAAACAGGGGAAAAGGAAGAGAATATAAGGCAAGTGGACAATTGGTAAGTTGGAAGTAAGGAAGAGTCAGGAACAGAAAGGGAGGAGTGAATAGTTTCAGTTTTACTATTGAAAAAAGTAGCAAAGTCATCAGCTGAGAATAATGAAGGAAGGGGCAAAGAAGGAGGCGTAAGGAGAGAATTAAGGGTAGAAAAAAGATGCTGAGGACAATGGGGATTTGCACAGATTAATGACCTGAAATATGTCTGCATGGCAAGAGAAATAGCACTAGAAAGAGAAGAAAGAATAAGCTTATAGTGAATAAAATCTGCCTGCTCTTTAGTTTTCCTCCACAGTAATGGAGCATAAGGATATAAATGGCTTGTAGTCATGATGGCTATGTATCACCTTCAGTATCTGAGGCAACATGCTTCTCCTTACCAATTGTGGAGGAACATGAATGGGCATGGGGGTGTGCTATTGCACTCATAAGCTGCTTGGGGCTTCCTATAGGTATCTGGTTTGCACAGTGGTAAACAGGATATTGGACTAGATAGGTCTTTGTTCTGATCATGTCCAGCTTCTCTTATGTCCTTAAATGGCAGATGAAGCCATATGAAATCCCATATTTTCTGTTGTTTGAGAAACAAAAATAGCCTCACTGTATAGTAACTTGTCTTTTTTTTCTAGACTTGTTGGAAAAATCAAGAGTGATTTTCCAGCAGCCAGGAGAGAGGAGCTACCACATCTACTATCAAATCCTTTCTGGAAAGAAGCCAGAGCTCCAAGGTAAAAGGCTTTCATAAAATTTGCAAAGGAATTTGTCAATCATCATGAAATTTACGTGGTATAGAAAAAAAGTTTTGTTAAAAACATGGTGTCTATCTGTACGCTTTTCCAATTCTCACTCATAAGTCAGCATGCACACCTCAGTCTGGATTGGGTCCACCATGTGGGGTGGGGCTGCTTTAAAAATCTTCCAGCTCCTACTCCATTCACCCATAAAAGGGCAATCATCATCATCATCATCATCATCATCATCATCATCATCATCATCATCCATTAATTGGGTGGTTTAATCCTTCTCTACCTGTACACAATGGCTCTGATGAAGGTGAAACCACTTTTATGCTTATTTATGCATAAGAAAGAGAGATCCTACGCCTGGATATCATGAATTTAATGCAGTATCTACCTTAACCCACATGATATGCGGCATGGGGAATGTCCATACCAACAGCGATAGGAATAGCATCTATGACTGTGTAGTGAGATGCCTTTTAAATTTAAACAAAGCTAGTGTTTTTGATCAGTGTTAATCTAGTGTTTAAAAGTGCTTTAAAAGGCCAGTGTTTAGCAGTGCACATATAGTGAACCTTATTTTGAGATGTATTCATTTCATTGTAATTATATCCACACCTTTTGTCCAAAGAACTCAAGGAAGCATATAGGGTTCTCTCTGTCTGTCCCCAGCCTTCAGTTTTATCTTTGCAAAACCCAGGTGAGGTTATGTTGAAAAATAGTGATTTGACGAAGGTCACCTGATGACCTACATGGGAATTTGATCCTGGATCTCTCCAGACCAAACCTAACACTGAAACCACTACACTGCACTGGTTCTTATTGCGAGCACTAATTTTAATAATAGTGTTTTTAAATAATAGTTCAGTGGACTATGTGAGGCGGGAATGTTCTTGAGCATAATGGGTAGTACCTGAGAATCACCTGTATTTATAAAGATCGTTTTTACATGTTAAATTCCAAAGCAGGTGCTTTTTGTTTATCCAGCAACAAGTGGGACTATATTATTTTGTTGGGGCATTCAGGTGTGGTAAAATATGACAGCTCTTCCATGACATCTTTGTGGAACTACAAGGCAATTGTGATGTAGCTTCACTAGGCCCATATACAATGAGACTTGCTTAGTTTAACAACATTTTGAGGCTATGGTCTCTTTAGATAGCAAGAATCTCTTCAGATAGCAAGAGTCTTCTTTGGGTTAGAAAGAAAATCTTAGAGTCTAGAAATGACAGCATGATTTATCTCATGTGCCGTTCCTGGACAGAGGCACTTCAGCAACACCTGCAGTTTCTTTCTCTAGTAACATGAAACAAGAGGCAGGGCATACTGGGAAAGGAAATCTTCTTGGCTTGACTATTTGTTACTCTGCAACCTAGTTTGTACAAATTAAAGAATCTATTTTTAAAAATATGTTAGGTTTGCATATACATGTAGATGACACAGACCATAGCCTGCAGAGAAAACTGGAGATACTTGTCAAAGTCCTCAACCAATGGAAGTTTTATTAGGGTAGGGGGTCCAATATGTTTTGGCCAGTATATATTCCCAAGGCATTTTGGGGGAGCTTTTTAGAATCTAGCTTCAGAAATTTCTGGAGCAGGAACTTTCAAAGTATTTACTGGATAAATGGACCATAGCTTGGATTTTTTTCCCCATTTTTGAACCCCTGGAATCTCTCAGCAATCATGGCCTAGAACTGTTGTCCCACAAAGTAAATTTCCAAGCTGTAAAGCAGATAGGATAGCATGAATAAAATGTTTTAGTTCTGGAGTATGGAACAGGTTTCAGCAGCATGTAGTTCTGGAATTCAATTCTTGTGTCAGTGATCTTTATAAGCAGTCAATTTTTAGAGCAAAACATAATTAATTATCTGGATTTGGGAACAGAATGAGGAGACTGACTGATTTGACTAAGCAGCCAGAAGTGAGAAAGTGGAAAAGGAATCTTAGCTCCAATCCAATAAAAGGGAATTTTCCTACAGTCAGGGGAGCTGGCAAAGCTTCTTGCTGCAAAGCCTGGTTAACTGATGTTTGTTTGAAATATAAGTTACTTAGAATGTTTTTGACAGCTCTGCAGGGAGCAGGAGCCGAGGCTCTAAGTGAAAAATGGAGGGCATTTTGCCTGTTTTCCTGTTAGACTGTATAATAATGAGGAGTTCTCTGGTGGCTTGTGGAGTTAGCTGTTTTATCAACTTCGTTCTGTATTTAAATTAACAGTTGGAAATCGATAGCAATAGTAATATCATGTGTAATTCTATACCGCTTATCAGCTAAGTGCTCTTTAAGCGGTTTACAATGTGTTAGCTAACTGCTTCCAACAAGCTAGGTACTCATTTTACCGACCTGTGGAAAGATGGAAGGCTGAGTCAACCTGGAGCCTGGCAGGATCGAGCTCACAACCTTGTGGCTACAGTACTGGCATTTAACCACTGCGCCACCAGGGCTCTTTGTTTTTACAGAAACAAAAACCTGTTAATTCTTCCCATTAAGAATTGTTGCCTTAGATGAATCACCTGGTTTTCAAAAACATCCTGTCCCATTATAGGGAAACACTTGCTTAACTCACAGTTTGAAAATACGTGTCTAGCACTTTGTTGATAACCTTCAAAATAACCAGCACAACCACCATCTCAGATTCTGCAGCAACCACTAAACAATGGTAGCTGGTGGCTTTGATGTCATTTACAAGTTTAGGCCATTTCCACACTATACTGCTATAGTGCTAGTATTCTACTTTCAACATCCTGTGGAATTCTGGAGTTTGGAGTTTAGGGGGGATGGCATTTAGAATTCTCAGCCAGAGAGCAATAAACTACAGTAAACTACAGTAAACCTCAGTAAACTACAGACCCCAGAATTCCACAGGATGTTGAAAGCAGGATAATGGCAGTGTAACAGTGGAGGGCAGAAATGACCTTAGTTTGACTATGAAAGGAACTATCCAAGGTATTGAACGTATTTTGGGGTTAGGGTTTATCAACCTGGATAACTGCTTTTAAGTTCAGAGATAAACCTGGAGTGCATTCACTGCTCCACTCACATCAGAACCACCATTGCCCCTAGGCAAGTTTAGTCTATTGTAGAACTCCTCTTATTTCAACCACTCCCTGCCTCTCACAATCTTTGAGTGCCATCCATTATAGAGAAGATTGCTTGTAATCTAATATGGGAGTTGGGGAAACATGGGTGTCTATATGCAAAGGAGGTGGCTCAAGTTCCTGGAACAGGAACAAATGTTTTTGCAGAGCATTTGGAAAGATCCCAACACACATTTCCACCATCTGCCTTTGTGAGGATGACTGTAGAATTATTCCTCTTAGGCAAAATTTGAACTAGTAGTTCTAAATATCAGCAGTTGATATTCAGAAAGTGTTGGCCTTGATCATGAGGCCACCCATACTACTTCAGCTCTGAAACAAGAGCAGGTAGATACTTTCTACAAGAAGGCAGTATGGTAATTTTAGATTCTGGGTGTTATACAATTTTGAGGTCTTACAGAGGTCCTTCTTTGGGTGGTAGTGTATGCTACTTTGATTATTTCCTCATCTGGTAAGCCACTCTGCAATATTTGGGTCCCTATTGCTTATTGTGCTGAGTGGGGATATGGACTTCTCTCCCAAACTCCTGCACACTTTCCAACATTTCACAAATGGAAACCAGGACCCATGTGGCCAAGAAACATCAGAGTGTAGTCAAGATGGCAAAAGTTATTAATGAGGAAGGAGAACACAAGTGAGGAGAGGCTGCAACAATTTGCTTTTGCCTGAGCCTGCTGGGAAAGGCATGGTTCTACCCTTTCTGTCCTCTTCCCCCACTGAATCAATTGAGTGCAAACTATTTTTGCACTTTGAACTGTTTGCAGCAACTGATTTAAGCTGGGAGCAAAAGGGGAAAAGAGGGAAAAGGGAGAGAAACTGATACATTTGAAAAGCATCTGAAAAAGTGGGATGACAAGGGATTAATGTAGACTGACCCTTCCAGATTGGGAGAATTGGAGGACATGGTTCTGCTCTGACAAGTCCAGTGACTTTCCTTTTACAAATTATTTTGACTGCTTTCTATAGGCAGCCCTTCTACAGGTGAAAGAAATGGGGAGGGACTGGAGGTGGAAAGGAATCTAAAGCAAAACCTATTCATTTTAATTAATAATCTAATTTCTACTTTCCTATTTCAGTCCCCCCAACCCCTCCCATATGCTTCAAAATATGTGTGCTGTTAGATTTTCCAGAGTTTACTTTTCTAAAGATGTAAAAATGTTGAATTCAGCAAGCTGAGACTTCATGTGCCCATAGGAATGAGAAGGTTTCTTTTTTTTAAAGCAGCCTTCAGGTTTTAATCTGAAAAGTTAAATTTTAATTTTGAAATATTGAATTTCATATTCTCAATTTCTACAAGCTGGTGTTTCAGACATAGATTCTTCTCCTTCAAGTCCTTGTCTTTGAAACTATGATAATAGGCATATCAGAAGTTAATTTCATTGAATGTCAGTGTGATTTCTGACTTAATTTAGAATCAGTTACACTAACCCAGATAAGCACATAGAGTTACACAAATAGTTCCCCACACAAGGCCTTTTTAAATAATAGTTGACAGGTCAAATGGACATCTAGCTGTTAGACACCCAACTGAGACAAATGAGAACATACTATTAAATCAGTGAACCATGTAATTCCCACCCGTTTTTTTGCCTTCTGCAAGTTACTGCAAATTTAGAATAAAAATAATCCCCAAATACATATCTTGTGCAATCCCAGTTCAATTGCATCTTTAACCAGTTTTTCTAACTGGTTGATAAGAGTTTTAGGGATTTTTCTTTTTTTAAATTCAGGCACCTCAAGCGTTGCCATAAAAGAGGAGGGTACTGGCTTGTTCTCTGCTACCTCAGAGGACAGAACTAGTTTTAATGGTTTTACGTCATAGGAGGGTAGATTTCAACTGAACATTAGAAGGAACTTCTTGACAGTGAGAGCAGTTCAGCAATGGAACCAATTGCCTAAAGAAGTGGAGGGGCCTCTTCCTCTGGATGTCTTCAGACAGAGGCTGGACAGCTATCTGCTGGGGATGTTGTAGCTGGAGATCTTGCACTGAGCAAATGGTTGGACTTGCTGGCCCAGAAGACTACTTCCAACTCTATGATTCTATGATGATAAAAATTTCTAGAATACTGATATGTGTTTTGCAGCTTTGTATTGTCTTTCTCCTTTTTTAAAAATCACCTTCAACACAATCTAAATGTCAAGATTGTATGCAATAGAGAAACTTCCACTCCTGAACCTGTTGAATGGGAGAAAGGATACCCTGTAACAATTTCTTTTAAAATGCTGTATCCTCACATATGCCCACAGGCACTTGAGAAGATAATTCTGATGCACATTTGCACCCGATGCCAGATGTCATTTATCTTTACTATTTTATTTTTAACTCTATGTAGATCCAAATTCCATCCTCATTTTGATGGAATTTGCTTGACTGTAATCAGATCACAGTGTGCGTGTCTTTGCTTCTGCACCTTTTCTCATTATTGGCTTCTACAAACCTCACACAAATAAAAGCAACATTATATACCATGCAAAGAAGACCAGAGAGGCCCTTTATAAGCTTATTCCCATAGCACCTCTTAGAAAGAGGAAGGCTAACTTCTCTAAGAATGGTTCCACCCATCCATGCTATGCTCTGCCCTCAAGGCATCTTTGTTGCATGGAACCACATGCTATGCAACAGGAAGCGTACTAGGGAAGCAGACTCTTTTCCGACCAGAGGGAGATGTTTAGCATAGTGTCCCGTGGCAGGAAAGAATCTTGGCTACTGCCTGCTACTCTGGCTTTACTGAGTGACAAACACCGCCTTATTAGGCAGGTCTGGAGAGCTTTGTGGAGAGAATAGTAATCTTATCTGGTGGTCACAAGGCCAAGGCTGACCACTTCTAAATCAGTCAGCAGCCCTAGGGTGTTCCCAAGATAGCTAACAGGAGATGAAACTATACAATGAAATGCGGTAGCCACATAGGCCATTTCTGCACTATACTCTTATAGTGCAATTATTCCACTTGCAACATCCTATGGAATCCTGGGGTTTGCAGTTTAGGGAGGGGCTGGCCGGCCCCTCCCTAAACTGCAAACCCCAGGCTTCCATAGGATGTTGAAACTGGAATAATCGCACTATAAGAGTATAGTGCAGAAATAGCCATAATCAGGACCTTGAAGTCTTTTGGCCTCTAGCCTCTAAGCTTTCAAGGCAACAGTTGGGAATCTTTCTAGGAGGTGTACTTAGACCTCTTTCTGTCTTGTTTCTTGGACAGTAAATCTTCCAGAAAGGAGAAAAATACTTTCAATTTACTCACATTCTTATTTGCATTTTGTAAGTTGTCAGGTAAATTGAAGGCACATACACACACAAACTGAAGCTGTCTATTGCCTAACATTGTGGTTGTCATTAAGCACTGTCAAGTCAACTTCGGCTTATGGTAATCCTATGAATACCAGGCCTCCAAGTCAACTCTGTCATCAAGAAACTTGTTCAGGTCTTGCAGACTCAAGACCATGGCTTCCTTGATTGAGTCTATCCATCTGCATTGTGATCTTCGTCTTTTCCTACTACCTTTTATCCTCGCCAAGCACTATTGTCTTTTCTGGCGAGTCATGTCTTCCCATGATATGTCCAAAATATGACAGTCTCAGGTTAGTCATCTTGGCTTCTAAGGAAAGTTGAAGCTTGATTTGCTCTAGGACCCATTTATTTCCTTTTTTAGCAGCCCACAATATTTGTACAATGCTTCTCCAGCACCACATGCCACATGAATTGATTTTCTTCCTATCAGTTTTGTTCATTGTCTCACACTGAAAACAAAACAGGGAAAGTGAAAATATTCCTATGTGACAATATTTGTTAGGGCATAAAAATAAAATAACATACCCTCCAATGTTTCACAGGTGAAAACTGGGGTGCATGTGTCCAAGCAACATTGCAGATTGGTCAAGATGATATAAGTTGTTGAGGAAGAACACACAAGCTAGGAGAGACTGTAGCACTTTGCTTTTGTCTGTGCCTACTAGGAAGTGCAAGATTCTGTCCGCTACTCTCTACTCCCCTATGCTGAGTTAGTTGAGTGCAAACTATTTATTTATTTATTTAAGCTCATTTTGCAGCAACTGAAGTAAGCCAAGGACAAGGGGAGAAAGTGGGAGGAGGAGAAAGATACTGGGACATTTTAAAAGTATCTGCAAAAGTGAATCAACAGAAAACTAATTGAGACAGAAAGATAATTTTATGCATCCCAAGAATTTTCTTTGCAAACCAAAACAAAGCAGAAACATGGGAGAGTTGCAGATTATTTGCATAACTATAGTTTTTGCTCAAAAACAAATGTGTGGCATACAAACTAAATTACTTAATATATAAATTTTGTTCATGAATCTGTATGTCAGAATTTGTCAGGAAAATGTATCACAAATAGTGACTCAGTTGAGTCTTAGTTGTATTTTTCAGACAACATTGTGAGCTCAGTCATGTTCATGAAAGGTGTGATGAACATTGATCTCTCTTATTCATAGAGTTAGCATTTCTACTAGAGATAAAAGAATATCCTACCACCTCTTTATTTCCTTATATCTGTGTACGGATATGTAAAATTTTCACTGTCTATAACTGAAGCTCTGTTTATAAAAAAAATGTCCAGCAGGGGGCCAAATTAATAATTTGATTAGAAATAAAGGTATTCCTTAAAATATTATCATGCTATAAGGTTCCAGAGCAGTAGCTAGAATAACCAGTCAAATTGTTTTATATCATCTTAATGACTAACATATTTATGAGCCTTCATGGACTAGAGTCAGCATCATTAGATACTGGTCTCAAACCTGGCAGATTTTACTTTTGTGGAAGGGTAAATTTAGATTCATCTGCATGCTTCTCCTCCTTTTCCTTCATCTTTATAGTTCAAATTGGATTTATGTCTTCAATATAGCAAAACATATCATAGAATCAGAGAGTTGGAAGAGACCACAGGGGCCATGCAGTCCAACCCCCTGCTATGCAAGAACACCCATCAAAGCATTCTCAACAGATGGCCATCCAGCCTCTGCTTAAAAATCTCCAAAGAACGAGACTCCACCATCCTCCAAGGCAGCATATTCAACTGCTGGACAGCTCTGAACATCAGGAAGTTCTTCTTGAGGTTCAGGTGGAATCTCTTTTCCTGCAGCTTGAATCCATTGCTCCTTGTCCTAGTCTCTGGAGCAGCGGAAAACAAGCCCAACCCCTCCTTGACATGACATCCCTTCACATATTTAAACATGGCTATCATGTCCCCTCTTAACCTTCTCTTCTGCAGACTAAACATACCCACCTCCCTAAGATGCTCCTCATAGAACATGGCTTCCAGACCCTTCACCATTTTGGTCACCCTCCTCTGGACACACTCCAGCTTGTCAATATCCTTGTTGAATTGAGGTGCCCAGAACTGGACACAGTATTCCAAATGAGATCTAACCAATGCAGAATAGAGTAGCACCATTACCTCCCTCAATCTAGACACCATAATCCTATTGATGCAACCAAGAATCGCGTTGGCTTTCTTGGCTGCCTCATCACACTGCTGCCTCATGTTCAGCTTGAGATTTACCAAGATCCCTTTCACACGTACTGCTATCCAGCCACGTGTCCTCCATCCTATATTTGTGGATTTCATTTTTTCTGCCTAAGTGCAGGGCCTTACATTTCTCTGTGTTGAAATTCATTTTGTTAGCTTTGGCCCAGCTCTCCAATCTGTTAAGCTCATTTTGAATTTTGATCCTGTCCTCTGGCGTACTAGCAACCCCTCCCAATTTAAACCTCTCCCAAGATAAAGAGAGATGTAATACAATGTAATACATTGTACTAGGACTTTGGAGATCCAGTTTCTAGTCAATGATGAGTCATGAAACCTTGTGCCAGTCACTAGTTCTCAGCGTGACCTACACTACACTGTTGTTAGAATAAAGTGGGGAATAGGGCAACCATGTATTTTGCTTTGAGTTCATTGGAAATATATAACTAATAAACACACAAGACTTCAGTTCTAATCTGTTTTTTCCAGATATGCTTCTGCTGTCTTCCAATCCATATGATTATCACTTCTGCTCACAAGGGGTAACGACTGTGGACAACTTGGACGATGGAGAAGAACTCATGGCTACAGATGTATGTAGTTATCTACTGAGAAATCCAGAAAGGGTGGGAAGGCACCATCTAGTCCTATAAGTAGTTGTAAACCCCATTCATTTCAATGGAAAAATAGTTTGTGCTTTCCCACTGAAATTAACAAAAATGCTCAAATTTGGCGGGATGTCATTTTCGCCATACTAAAGACCAATATTATGCAAATCCAAGGGAACACAATATAAGGATAAAGAGTGTTGCATCATATATCTGTCTCAGAGCTTGCAAAAGTTGCTTTTTTGGATTATAGCTCTTAGAATCTTCCAGCCAACATAGCTTACATTAAACATTAAAATATTCTTGCAATAGTTGGATTGTAATTGATCATAGGTTTATTGAATCTGACTAAATGTAACATTATGTTAGCACCTGACCACTTGTTTGACTAGTATGACTGAACATTCTTGGCCATCTCTCCCCACTACAACATTCCACACCATCCAAAATGAACTTGGGTGGACTTCCCTGCTCTGTGAATAAGGTTTTAGGGTTGTAGTGGAGGTGAGGATTGTACTTCTCTTCAACAGTTCCACTGATGGAATGGTTCTGTTGGCAGAACCACCTTATTGAACATCATCCTGTTTACAAAAGGCTGGAAACAACAGGCTCCTTTGAGAAATATGCATTTTTACCTGCCACGGTTGTTTTTTATTCATTAGTGATGCAGCAAGACACCTCAGATTTCTCTCATTTTGAGATGCTTCCCGGTTGTTGATTACTCATTTTAAAAGGGTCATAGCTTCCATTATTGGACTGAAAATGTAAAATTTGGGTCGCCTGCTAAGAGTTTATGCGCCACTGGGTTTGTCTTTTTTTTTTTTAACTGTCTGCAAACTAGAAACTAAGTTTTTAAGTGAAATTAACAGTATACCATGGGCACCATGATGAGTAAAGACAAAATATATTAGTAAAGAACAATTTAATCTGATGTTTGTCCTGGTGTATTTTTCACTCAGATGGTGTTAACGTTCCTTCTGGACTAGTATATGTTGGTTTCTTCCTTTCATTTTTGCTAATGAAGTGATGTTGTTGTCATGTCATATGACATAAGCTTTGTTTGGTTTCTTATATAGCGTGCTATGGACATCCTGGGCTTCAGCAATGATGAGAAATATGGCTGCTATAAAATAGTAGGAGCCATCATGCACTTTGGCAACATGAAGTTCAAGCAGAAGCAACGTGAGGAACAAGCAGAGGCTGAAGGCACTGAAAGTAAGGGGGTTGTCTACTGTGATGCCTATTTGGAACAGATATAAATGAGCAACCTATCTTGGTTTGCTAAAGCACCTTGTGGCATAGCAGGGCTGCCATACATCTCTGGGAAGCTGCCAGGGTCCCTTCAGGGCCAATTACCAATGTCTGCTTCTCCCACTTCACTCCTTTTAAATGTCCTTATTAGGTCTCCATTCAACAATGCTCCAGAAGTGAACTAAACTTCTGAGCTGTCCGAGTCAAGGAATGGTCCCTACTCCCATTGATGGTGGGAATGGTTGGTTGCTGTGTTTTACTGGTGGTGCAACCACTCTCCCCAATGCTTAGAAAGGGGTGGGCAAAGTGTGGCTCACAGGCTGCATGCAACCCCCGAGAGATGTGTTTGTGATATTATGGGGAAAAAAATCTAGCTTTACCGGGAAAGCATGGCAGCCACAATGGGACAGGCCATTCTACAATATCTCCCCCATAATTTCCCAGAGGTCAACTCGTATTCTCAACTGGGGTGGGCAACTGTAGAAGGCTAGTGGGCCACATTGTCCCCCCCCCCGGGTGCCTTGGAGGGTTGTACCCTCCACTTGTCGATTATTCATTGCCAGCTGGGCAATGGCTTAATTTTTTAAATGTATGCTTTAGATTATTTCTAATGTCTTTGATGGTTTAAATTTACATTTTAATGATAATGATAATCTTAATGATAATCTTTTGTATGTTTTTAATCCATATTGCATTTGATTTAATTGTAAACTACTCTGAATCCCTCTTATGGGGAAAAGGTGAAATAAAGCAAACCACCAGCACACAATTCTAATAAATAAATGCATATAGAAATACTTCTAATTTATTATTCATTATTATACTGCAGGTGCTGATAAAGCCTCGTACCTCATGGGGATCAACTCAAGTGATCTAATCAAGGGGTTGCTCCATCCAAGGGTGAAAGTCGGAAATGAATATGTGACCAAAGGTCAAACTGTTGATCAGGTAAGCATTTGGGACTATATGGCTTGGTCATGCACTTCTGGTAGTTCCACTGTAGGCATATTCCTGAGATGTCAGGAAAAAGCTCCGCTTTCCTTCTGTAGCATTGATATACTCAGGAACTTGTTTTGCCTGCAATGATTGGAAAGTGCATAATTTTCTGAAGAAAGCTATAGAGCTTGCCCAAAAGCAATGTAGTTTTCTGGAAAACTGCAGCTTTCCCATGAAAAATACAGTCCTAAAAGATGGAGGAAAAAAGCACAAAACAGAATGTTGCAAATTAAGTTGCATAACTTCAAAGTTGCAGAACTGTAAATGCTGCACAACTTTAAAAAATAATTTTTCCTCCAGAAAATGGAAAAAAAAGCATAAAAGAATGATGCACAGCTTTAAATGTTGCAGAGTTTTAAAAGTTGTTCAGTTTGGAGGGGAAAAACGTACAAAACAGAATGATACACTGCTTCAAAAGTTATGGAGTTTTCCAAAAAGAGGGGGAAAAGTAAAGCACAAAATGGAATTTTGCACAGATTTCTAATGTTGCATAATATTAAGGTTCCACAACTTTAAATGTTGCACAGATTTAATGTGGGAACAGGAACTACGGCTCCCCAAATGCAAGAAACAGTACGTTGTCCACAGAACAGACAGACAAACAGCACACACATAGAGAAAACACTTTAATATAAAGTTCTCTGTTTGTATAGCTTTTGTATTTTGTGCAGTTTTCCCAGGTGCACATATGGTGACAAACAATGTAAGCTTTTTTCCTTTGAAAGGTACAGTTTCTTAAACTGCACAGCTCACAAAATGTGCAGATTTTGTTGTGTCAAGAATGAAAACAAAGTTGCTACAAGATTGTGGGAAATTTCTGGGTGCTATTTTCATTCCCACAAATATTCCCAAAGACTTGAGATCTCCAAATTTTGACCCCCACTCAGGAAATTGTCAAATAGCCGTTCCATCCCTATTCCACAGAATCTGTTGACTGTGGACTCCAGAGAAAGGTGCATGCATAATGGTAGAAAAAAGGCATATAAATGTAACTAGGAAATAATAGTGCACTTGGATGATCCTTCACTGCTTATATCTTAATCTGTGTATTTGAGCAAAATACACTGAATAATTTTAGCCTGAGAGCCTGTGTGGTGTAATGGTTTGAGTGCTGCACTAGGACTCTGGAGACAGAGTTTGAATCATCCTTTGGTCATAGAAATCCGCTAGGAGATCTTGGGAAAGTCACTTTCGCTCAGCCTCAAAGGAAGACGAAGGCAAATCCTCTCTGAAGAAATCTTGCTAAGAAAACTGTGATAGATTCACATTAGGATCGCCATAAATCAAAAACGACTTGAAGGCACACAACAACATTGCAGTGAAGTCTACTGTGCCTTGCACTTTGCATCCTTAGTACTCCACAAACCTGACTTATACAAGATTCTACCCTTAGCTACAGAGACATTGGCCATTTCCACATGAGGCAAGGGAATCGCCCCATGGCGCTACTTACCAGACTTCTTGGCTCCCCGGTCTGGTCTGCGGTGCTCCGGAGCAGTGCGTGCTCATCGCTCTGCACTGCTCCGGGGACAAAAATGGGGGCTTCCGGTTGGTCAAGGGTCTCGACCAACCGCTGAAGCTCAACAGCCTAAAGCCCGCCCCCAGCAGATCGCAGGCTCGCACTGGTGTGAGCCTGCAAATCTGCACCGGAGCGCGGGAATGGAGTGGCGCACTCCATGCTTTTGAAAGACCTGTTTTAAGCGATCTTTCAAAAGCACGCTGGACAACCACTTCAGGTCGTTTGGGAGTGGACTGAGGTGCGGAACTACAGTAAGTAGGTCCGACCCAGTCCGCTCCCAGGTGCAGATGTCCTCCCTGAAGGAAGCTCTGCACTGTTTCTTTAAACCCGTGTGGAAATGGCCATTGTTTTATCAAATAAACCAGGGGAAGGACTCCTATGGCTCATATAGCTTCCAGTGCTTGTTTGTTTGTTTGTTTGCTTTTGAGCTCGAGGCTTTCTCCAAGCCCAAAGGCCCCCAGACCCACTCTTTTAAAAACATGAGCTTCTTTTTGCTTCCAGATTCTAGCACTGCAGTCCAAACCTCTGTGCTTCAAACCATTAAAAAAAAAAACTATAGCAAACCTAGAAATCACAACGGGAAGTTACAGAAATACACTGTGGCTCTCGATGAGTGAAAATTGGCCTGTGCCCTTGTCAGCTTGCCACACCAGACGTAAAGCAAGACTAACATTGAAACTGGGACTCATAAGCTCCTATTAATTCAATTTTAGAAATAACTGTCCCCCTTCCTCTATCTCTGCTTTAGTACATACTCTAATCAGAAAGGAAAACCATTTATTCTGACAAATTTTTCTTATCTTACCATTTGCAGGTGGTCTATGCAGTGGGAGCTTTAGCCAAAGCCACCTATGATCGCATGTTCAAGTGGTTAGTATTTCGTATCAATAAAACCCTGGACACTAGACTAGCCAGGCAGTTCTTCATAGGAGTTCTGGATATTGCTGGCTTTGAGATCTTTGAGGTGAGTTTCCAGGTGGGCCCACAGGAACATCTTGGTATGAGACTTTTTTGCACTATGTCGTGAAAGAAGTATGTTTTTCAACCATTTTCCAAATATTTTTGAATAGTCTTTCCATGCCCACACACAGTAGATGGAATCACTGAGGTGTCCTAATAGTTTTCCAAGATATTCTTATTTAGAGTTAAATGGTCACCCTTTTAAAATATTGTGTCAGGCACTGAAGAGTGAACAAGCACTTAAGCCTTTATTTTATTTTCTGTCTGCAGTATAACAGCTTTGAACAATTATGCATCAACTTCACAAATGAAAAACTGCAACAGTTTTTCAACCATCACATGTTTGTACTGGAACAAGAAGAATATAAGAAAGAAGGAATCGAATGGGTCTTCATTGACTTTGGGCTGGACCTGCAGGCTTGTATTGATCTAATTGAAAAGGTAAAGTACTGCAGACAAGATGGGACCATAAATGCTGCTTTGTGCATGGCACAGATGGGGAACTGTCACAGTTCAGGAGTCTGTATTGGCTCTCTAGGGGATCTTGGACAGCTGCACTCTTTGAAAAAATATTTTTTGTTTTCTTTTGTCCCCAAAATACTGTGGTGGTGGTGGTGGGATTTCCCAGCTTTCTGACCTTCTCTTGGCATTTTAGTCCGGTATTTTAGTCCAACAACAGAAAATCAGCTTGTGGGCCACTTCCTGCTGGGGAACAATGCCTCTCTTGGATCTAAGGCAGTCCACGGGGAGCAGAAACATGAAAAAGCAAAAACTCCCTCTACCCCCATAGGGCATTTGAGGGATTTGGGGTCAATTTCTTTGAAATTTTAAAATTTGGGACATCTTTTGGACATGGGGCCCACAGGCTGCACCTACCCTACCCCATGCGTATGGATTTGACCATGAAAGGAATAGATGATGGGTATGTAATTACAACTATATCTGGTGTCCTTTTGCTTATAATCACTCTACTAGATGAGTCAGAATGAACCCAAATGACCAATTTTTTTTTTTTTTTGTAAATGTAAAATAATTTCCTTTCTACTGTAACCAGACGTGCTTTTTTAAAAAAAATATTTCTGGTTAGAAAATTGGTTCCATTCATTTTAGCCATCTGTTCTTGTTTGCTAAAAAACAATTTCACTGCAACGCACACATTAATACAGATAATAATGTACTTTTAATTAGAATTTTCCAGTGAAGAAAGAGCAATTCATGCTAGGAATGAGAAATGTATTGTCTTCCAGATATTTTTGAACTGAAACTCCAGTTGGTCTCAATCAATAATATAGCTAGTATTATTTGGTGGAGGAAGTTTTAGCCTGATAACACCTGGAAAGCCACATACTCACTATTCCTGATTTGGACATTTTATTCTACTGGTGACTGGCTCATTTAAACTTCTGGAAACTTCCTATGTGCAGGGTCTCTCTCCTCACCACATTTATTTGCTGAGAGGAACATGATGTGTACATATTTGGAAAGAATCTGTTGTCTTACAAATAAGAAAATCAGGCAACTGCTCCAGAGTGCAGTACATTCTACTGCAAGCTGTCCAAATAGAACATCTTTAAATGATGGACTGAGGCAAAACCAAACTAGAACAAAATAAACATTTTGAGGTGAAAGGAGCAGTCATCACAATATCCATTTCCAATTGAATTTGTGAATGATAACATGGTCCCGTGAAAGTAATTTTGTTTATTAAAACCACTCAAAGATATTAGGACAAAAGGTTTTTCTTTTTCCATAACACAGTCACTTGTTCAGATCTTGCTACATCAGTTTGCTTTCATTTGGACAATATGCCATCCAGGGCTGACCAAAGGTATTTTTCTTCTTGAGACAAGAAGGTGCCTCCTCCATTCCTTGTAGAGAAACTGGAAGGCACCACAGTTACTTGAACACTGACAACAAGATAGCATCTTCCACCACACTCAGGGATGGTAGATAATGGAGGAGGGGCACAGTCTGTGTGGCACATATAACTCTGTACACCAAGAGAGGAGAATAGTTGGTGGGTGGTGGTGGTTAAAAGCAGTGACCTGAGGGCTGCTTCTGCATCTTGAAGTTCATTGCCTCACATTGTTTAATGGTAGAACCAGTCCTCACATGACCTGATTGTGAGGGAAAATATCCTTTTTCCCCCTTTAAATAACATTTCCATCTTACAAAACTGTGCATGCATCAGTGGATCATCCTGAAATATCAAAGCTCCCCTCAATAAATGTGTGCTGTATGTTCACAGAAGTTAGTGCAAAATAGACTGCTTTACTAATGATAAAATGTAGGTTTCTCATACTTTATATATGAACTTTATGTATGTATGAAGTAGTGAAGGATTGGTAACTATTTGTCCCAAATGAATGCAGTGACTGTTTCAGGGTTGGCAATCTGGTGCCCTCTGCCTGTTTGGGCTCCCAGAAGACCTGACCTTCAGCCATGCAGGATTGGCCTAATAGTAACTGTTGTCCAAAAGAGCTGGAGGGTATCAGGGTATTTAACCCTGCTTACACCAGACAATTAACACTGAGATTAATTCCAGTCTCTTGATCAGTATCCTTTCTTTACAGCCATTAGGAATCCTTTCAATTCTGGAGGAAGAGTGTATGTTTCCCAAAGCCTCTGACATGTCATTCAAGGCCAAACTGTATGATAACCACATTGGAAAATCACCCAACTTCCAAAAGCCCAGACCAGATAAGAAGCGCAAGTATGAAGCCCACTTTGAGCTGATACACTATGCAGGAGTGGTATGTATTGGTTTCCCATTTTCCATATTCTTTTTCAGTGTCATTTTTTTCTGTGTTTTGCCACTATTAACCTTGTATTTCTGCTCTGTGACAGGTGCCCTATAACATCATTGGCTGGCTAGACAAGAATAAAGACCCCTTGAATGAGACAGTGGTAGCCGTCTTCCAAAAATCTCAAAACAAGCTACTGGCTAGCTTATACGAAAACTACGTGAGCTCTTCTGCAGGTGAGGCACATTCTCAGCTGTACACATTCCATATGTTGCTGAATATAGTGTGCAGACGAACAGCTTATTGCAGATGTTTTAGATTATGATTCTCATTTTTCCACATAGCATGGTATATGCAAGCTGTGTCATTCTGCTTCAGCACACCTGGGTAGCACTAGGTTTTCCATCCGAATATAAGAACAGATCTGCTACATTAGACTAATGATATAGTTTCCATCTTGTTTTTAGCTGTGGACAGTTAGATCCATCCAGGAAAGAGTATTTCTCCTCAACAATTCTTCAGTGTTACTCACTGGTATAAAAGCTTTCTGTACTAGTATATAATGAGTCCCTGAAATAAATGGTTACTATCAAGGTAATAAATTGAAATTTCATTTGGCAGATGATGCACCCAAGACTGGGAAAGAGAAACGGAAGAAGGCAGCTTCATTCCAAACAGTGTCCCAGCTACATAAGGTGAGTGTGTGCTTCCTTCTAAGCAGAATCATGACCTAGATGCTACAGAATTCCACTTAGGTTTTTGGTTTGTATATATAGTCATGACAGCTCTTGGAGGGAATAGTCCGAACATGACTCAGCTATACAGTCTTGAATTCCAAACAGACACTAAGGGCTTGGTTTTTCTCCTCAGTTGATCCAGAATGTCCTCCTTTCTTAAGAGAGGGGTTGTCTGGGAATTCACATCTGTCATTGCCCCTTTTGTGGATATGTGAGGATTTCATTTTGGTTTGTTTTGGTCAAAATTTACCAAAATCTGAAACAATCAAATGAGGTAGAAAGTAGATCTGACAGATTTGTTCATCCTCTAGAGATGGGTGAGTATTTTGTTTCATTTTTGACCAGAATTTAGCAAGCACTGCAAATTCACAAATGGAAGAATCTGAAATGGACAAATTTGCCCTGTTTTGCCATCTCCTGGTGATCATCACTGCTTAATGCTCAGGAACTGAATGAGAAAAGAAACTAGCATGAGGAAGAATCTGGTTCTCTCTGTATTAGGAAAAATGCTTATTTCAGCCCTGATGATGTTTGGGCTACATGGTTCCTGCTGCTTCTCTGTTACTGAGGGAGAGGCAGTTAAGACTTGCAGTGATGTTTAGAGAATTTATTACATGAACATCACTTTAAGTCTGTGCTACTTCTTTCCTCATCTTGACTGCGGGAAGGACCACCCTTGGCAAGAAGAAAACGAATGTGGATTTCACATGGCTGACAGCAACCAGCCCTCTCTCATTCAGTTCTTAGGACAGAATGAGCTGGATATAACTTGTCACACACTGGACCAATTAGAAGCACCCATCTCTTTCTTGTATTTCTTGGATGGAGAACCATGCTTTCAGAATTCAGAAAAGAATGATCTGTAGATCATAACATTTCGACCTCCCCACACATTCTGCTCCAAAAAGAAATGTACATTTGCAATAGTCTTAGAAAGTGGACATGCAGAGAGTACAAAAGGTTATTTTCTAAAACCACTGAAAGGAAAGTAGGGATTTGTAGATTGGATTGGCCAACGTATGTACAATCAGTTATACATTAGTTTAAAGTACTTCTGCTCTAATTACTTCTCATTCTATCTTTCTAAATCTCTTGGGTGGGACCGAGATTCAACTTTTAGAGCAAAAGTACCATGCACATGAGAGGAGTTGAACCATCCTTCCACCTATCACTTCTTGTCTATGGGGAAGTTCCTTTGCTTGGTGGTAGGACACAAATATTGTTGTTGTTGTTGTTATTGCTGCTGCTGCTGCTGTGTGCCTTCAAGACATTTCCAACTTATGGCGCCCCCAAGGCGAACCTATCATGGGGTTTTCTGGGGCTGTGTATGTGTGACGAACCCAAGGCCACCCATTAGGTTTCCATGGCCAAGTGCAGAATCAAACCTTGGCCTCTAGAGTTGTAGCCCAATGCTCAAACCACTACACATGTAGAAGATTCCAGATTTAGCATCCATCATCTATTGGTGGAGTTAGCTAACTAGTGATATTCCTGTGTTTTCTTCCCTTAATCCAGGGTAAGGACTTGAAGGCACACATGCACACAGGGATCCTCTAGATAACAAGCCATACGTAGGGAGGTAAAAGTGCAATAACCACTCCAGGGGGCCTCAAATAGTAGCCATTTTGCATTAAAACAAGTACTACCTCCTCTTACACCTTGTTTTGCCTAAATAAGAAAAGCAATTGAGAAGCAAACCAAACGACAAGGAAACTTCCAGCCATGGTATTTTCTGGAGCTGAAGTAGCCACTGCTGAGTCCTGGGGGCCAAAAATTGGCCCTGAATTTCTTGAATTTGTTCAGTTTTCCTTTAATCTCTCTCTTCCCAAGCACTTTTCTCCCAGCTGGCCTAGTGGTATCAGAATGTGGCTGAACAGAAAAGCACCCAGGGGAAGAGACTGTGGGGAGATAAACTGCAGTCCCCATCTGGTCTTCTAAAGAATACCCTGCACCCACATACAAGCCAAGTGATAGGGAAGACCTAGCATTAAGTAAACAACTACCACAATTGTGTCTTCTTTGGTCTAACAGTATGTCTTGGAGAGATACAGGAGGCTGCTGCTTTGTTCCTCCTGACTTATTAGTATGACATTATTGATCTGTTCTAAAGATGTAACTGGACCACACAGCTGCTCTCTGCAAATCTTGAGGGCAGAGAAAAGTATATCTGTAACATTTTTATTCCAGCCTTCAGTTACAAGCTTCCAAGGAAGCTAACAGGTTATGAATTTAACCTTAAGATGCAATTGAAAAATGTATTACAAAAAGAAAATAGAAATGTCACAGCATGTATAAACAAAGGGAGCAAAGAGTGCAACAATAACCATCTAGCACATATAGGTCTTTAAATGTGTCATTGTGTGGACCTCCACAGGTGAGAATTCTGTAAGGAAGGTGGAGGGGACTACCGTTGAAAAGACTTTCTTTCTAGTCACCTACTAGCCTGATTTCTGACTACAGTGATATCTTGAGGAGGACCATGGATGAAGTTTGTAATAATGAGGCAGGTTTGTAAGGAATAGAAGCAGGTTGTCCAGATACCCAAGCTCTTATAGAGTTTTAATGGTTAAAATCAGGATTCAAAGTGAGTTTAGAAATGGACATGCAGCCAAGAAAAGCTATTTAACCTTTGATGTCTACCTTACAGGAAAACCTGAACAAGCTGATGACCAATTTGCGTGCCACTCAGCCCCATTTTGTCCGCTGCATCATCCCCAATGAAACGAAGACTCCAGGTACACACTTACAAAGAATATGAAGATTAGCATGACCAGGAAACAGTCTGTATGCAAGATACTGTTCATTTGTTATATCTTAGCTGCTTCTACATTGTGACCAAAATGAGAAGTGGCATATAATTACTGAGTCTGGAATAAGGTTGTCAGATTGTATCCAGGTGGGGCTCTTATAACTTTAATCCTTAACAGATCTTCGAACAGGATGAGGTCCCATAAGGCTCTGTCGAGCAGGATGAAAGTTTATCTGTTCTCTCACTTTCTGACTCCCAACTTTCAGCTGTAGCCATCTCCTCTCAACGTTGCTATTACCTTGCTGGAGGAATCTTTGGTGACAAGAATAGAGCTGAGTGCTCCTCTACATCCCTCCCCCACTTCCACCAGTGAGGTCCCAGCTGTTAGAGGGGATGAATGTGACTGAAAGTTGGGGTTTGAAAGTGAGGGACAGCTACCTTCACCTGCTTGATGGAGCTTTACCATACCAGATTCTGCTCCAAGATATGTTAGGATTCAAATTACAGGAACCTCACCCCAGTCCAATCTGGCAACTTTAGTGGACAGCTAATTATGGTGGGACATAGGCTTGAATATTGTTGGAAATTCCTTCCAGAGTAGACCCATTGAATCAGCTCACCAATCAGCAATTGATACAAGCATCTATTCTAGTTGGGAATACCAAGGAAATTCAGATCTTGCTTCTAAATAAAAATGTGTTCAGAGTCAGGCTCACTTGTCATATTTTCCCCCTGTTTTGCATTCCATCAATGCAACTAATAAATTTTCTTCTGTATATGTGTGTTGTTTTCTCATTTCTCTAGATTTAAATAGGTGCAAACACTTGAAAAAATACTCTTGAAATTGTTATTATTATTTTCAAAGTATAATCTCTGAAAGTTGGTGAGAGGTGTCAGGACATATCCTTTCTATACTATACAGGTGCCATGGACCCCTTCTTGGTCCTGCATCAGCTGCGATGTAATGGTGTGTTAGAAGGCATCCGTATCTGTAGGAAAGGGTTTCCAAACAGAATCCTCTATGCTGACTTCAAGCAGCGGTAAGTCACATTTCCTTTCATGTGTACAGGGCACTGGCAAATGTCCCCAGCAAGAGAGACAGGACTGCTGTGTGCTTGTCTGCAGGCCTGGCACACTATTGTGGAACCTGGTTTCTGCCGCAGATGATCACCTGCTAAGGTGGATCTGCACTGCAAATCTATGTCTGTTTCATATCAGTTTAACTGACCTAGCTTCTCCAGAAGAAATTAAATTATAGGGGTGCAGTGGCATACCTAGGCTCAACAGTGCAGAAACCAAGCGTGGAAGTTGCTCCCCTAGGTGCTGCCACCGCCATTGCCCCAGATGGGCTAGGAAGGACAGGGCAGTGGTGAGCGGGTGTGGAAATGCACAGGGAGGTGGTAGGCGGGCATGGAGGGATGGCAGCTTTTGTGCCTCTCTGGGAATAGCACCCAGGGCACGCGCCCCAGTTGCCCCATCCTAGATCCACCTCTGTAAAGGCGAGTGCAAAGAATTCTGTTAAAGATCTGAGATTTCAAGTTACCCTTTTAATACAGAAAAACAGTTTCTAGGGTTCTTTGAGAAAACAGAATGGCTGTTGCATAATTTCAAGCTTGTACTGTCTGAATCAAAAAGCTTTTACCTTTCACTGTTTGGAAGAAGATTGGAGATTCTAGGGGGAAAGGCTGTGTCTGCATCTGTTCTTGCATGCTGACTTTTTTATGGGATAAGGAGACAGAGGCCATTTCTACATTAGCCTGTTACAGTGCTATTATTCCACTTTCAACATCCTATGGAATCCTGGGGTTTGCAGTTTAGGGAGGAGCAAATTTAAATCTATGAACCAATTGACAGGCAACTGTGCCTCACAGCATATCTACAATTTCCACATCTGTCCCTTGGCAGGGCCTATAAGATAGGATGCACAGAGAAGCCTGTGCTGAATATACTTTCCCAAAATGGACACAGAAGATAAATTTTAAAGAAGGAAGGACTTTTGATTCTCAGCATCTCTTTCTAGGTGTGTTAGTGTTCTGTATCTTTACAGCTACCGTATCCTGAACCCTGCTGCCATTCCTGATGACAAGTTTGTGGACAGCAGGAAGGCCACAGAGAAGCTGTTGAGTTCCTTGGAACTTGACTCTTCCCAGTATAAATTTGGACACACTAAGGTAGGCGGTGTTCAAATAGAATTATGTGAGTTGACTGTCTTCCTGTGAGTGAAATGGAACCACAACTAGGAAGAATACATGCACATAAAGTTTATAAATGTTTCCCATTGCAGCGCCTCTGCTTCAGTTTCCTCTCTCCGGTGCTATCCTTGTTCATACTTCTTGTTCAATATTTACAACATGGTCATTTAGGGACAAACGTTCCTGCAGCATGCTTTCCTCTTTGTTCTCTGTTTATATTTTCCTTCTGAATCCAACTAACTCTGCTTCCTTTTTATTCTAGAGCAGTTTCACAAAGGTCAATTATTGTTCTCTGAAGCAAATTTCTTGTGATTTGCTACCATAATCTGAATGGTTTTAATTAGGGATGGGCCAATTGAATCCTTGAATCCTGGGCAAGGATTCGAGATTCGAGGATCCGATTCCCCCTGCCAAAATAGGTGAATCGAGTCTCTCGAATCCTGCCCTGGCTGAAGGGAGAAGGAAGCAGGGAGTGTGATCTCGCATTCCCTGTGCTTTTTCCCCCAGCTGTGGGCTGATCCTACCTGGGACAGGCTGCAAAAGCTGGCAGAGAGCGCGATCTCTCACTCCCTGCACTTCTCCCCCTGGCCATGGGCTGATCCCAGAGGCAGCGTTTGCTCCAGGCGCAAAGACCAGGGGGATGCAAAAAAGCTGTGCCAGATTCAGTGGCAGTGGTGGCAGCGGAGGAAGTGAGCCCAGATGAAGAGGAAGAGGAGGAGGAGTGGGCAGCTCAGGCAGCTGGAGCAGCGGAACTTCATCCAGACCTGAAAGTTGTTCTTTACAGGCAGGAAGGTAGAGAAGCAGTGGGTGGTGGGGAGGGGAGCCCCAGTTGACAAGGGGGAAGCAGGCCCCCCACCCCATTGCCTCTCCCCTTTCCTTCCTTCTTCTCGAGAGGAATGGGGCAAAACGAGGGAGCTGAAAGAGAGAGAGAGAGAGAGAGAGAGAGAGAGAGAGAGAGAGAGAGAGAGAGCAGTGCTGTCTCTGGCTGACTGCAGGGGGGCTGACAGGAGGATCAAGGAGGAGGAAGTCTGCCCTGCCTTCCTTAGGGGAGGAAGGGTTTCACAATGGATGCCTTGGCTTTCCATGGTAGGTCGATGAGGCTGCTGGCCATGTTGGAAGCAGAGGCAGCTCTGTCTTTTGAATCAAGGAGGAGGGAAAGGAGGAGGAGACAGAGGTGTGCTTGAGTGTCCCCTTCGAAAGTCCTTCCTTTCCATCCTGCTCTTGGAATGCGAAGCCCAGCCTCCATGAAGCTGGGCGGGATGCCTGGGCAGCACGATGAGCAGCGGAGTCTCTCCTCTGCAACGCCCACCCACCCACCTTGAGTGGCTCCTGACTTTCCACGGTGCTGGCAGCCAGCTGGGCCAGGAGGTGGAGGAGCAGAAGGAGCGCCCAAAGGCCTTGGGAGATGGGCTCCTGCCGTCTCCAGGCATCAACCATGAGTGTGTTTTAGTTATTCACCAGGCTCTTTGGAGAAACAGCTGTGAATTAAGGGCAGCCAAAATTCTGGCCCAAAGTCCTTCTCCCTCTGTGTGCTGTTTCTAGACACAACTACCTTCCAAAAGCACAAGTAGTAGTTATCTCAACAGCGACTTCTGGGTGACCCAGTCCCAGGGGTTCTTGGCCAGATTAATTCTGAGGCAGCTGCCATCGTCGCCTCCTGAGGCTGAGAGGGTGACTCACCCATGGTTTCTACAGCTGAGGGGGATTCAAACTCTGCTTTCCAAGAATCCTAATCCAACATGCAAACCACTACACAGGCTGGCTCCCCAGAAGCAGAGTTTAAAGTAGGGATGGGCAAAATGCCACTGTCAGACCCACAAAGCTGTTTTTGAGGTCCTCAGCACCCTCCAGACTCCCTGGACTGGCCTTTTTCTAAGACAGAAAAAGGAGTTTAATTATCTGTCCTTGAATTCTCTTATCTTCTTAATAAAAAGTATGGATATGTTTTCCTGAACTTGAAAATGTTTATTTGTTTTTCACTAAACAACGATGTCAAATTTTGCTTCAAAAACACTTTTCAGTAGAAGTGCTTTCTTTCCCTTGCTTTTAAAACCCTTTTTAAAAAAAAGATTCGAAAGATTCGAGATTCGTGAGATTCATGGATTCCCAGAACCTTCCAGGGATTCGGATCCAGATTTGGATCCGGAAAATTCTGGATTCGTCCCATCCCTAGTTTTAATCTTAAGTCAGAGTTTGCTTTATCTTAAACGGACTTGTTTTAACTCTTACTTTGAGGAAATTGGTAGGGGGGGGCACACATACATTTATCTCTTTTTGGGTTGTATGGGGCCAACTGTAATTTGATATTGTAAACACAATTGCACTTTAAATCTCACTATGTATTTTTTTTAACAACAATACAAATTGTACATTATATTTGATATGTATGCACTGTCCCAAAAGTTCCATGCATCCAGTGAGGTGCCAGTGCAGGATTTGATTGCAGGACTCTTCTGCCTGTGCTCTTCAGTATTTCTGCAACATTTGGTGCAACCTTAAAGACCTAAATAAAAAGATACAAAATAGAAGCAAATGCTTTATACAAATTCACTGCAAAGATTTACTCTTTTGTCCCCTGATAAATACAGAACTGAAAATACCACTACTGTATGTGAAGTGAAACAGACCTACTCCTTAGTCTTGGCAACTGCAAATCCCTCCTTCTGAACTCAACTAGCAAGTACAGCCCTTTCCTTAAGGGTTTACCTACTCACTGGGCCAAACCAATACTTATGTAGATTACACACACACACAGAATGAGAGAAAGAGAAAGAGAGAGCAAACAAATTTCGCTATCTTAACAAAATTATATTAGGACGATAAGTGATATCTTATATTAAGGCTGCAGTTCTATATATGCCAACTTGAGTATTCTGAGCAGACATGCTTACGATTGTCCTAAAAGGATAAGATAGTTTTCTGTTTCCCTTTAATTTGGGAGCATAACCAGTCACAATATATGCAAGAAACTGGCATCAGGAGAATGTCCCTCAGAATTTTTGCAACAGATGATTTATCACCCAACACCATCCTTATTCACTGTTACAAATTTTCCTTCTTTTCAGGTGTTTTTCAAAGCAGGCCTGCTGGGTCATTTGGAGGAGATGCGGGATGAACGTCTGGCCAAGATTATCACCTTGCTCCAGGCTAGAATGCGGGGGCGCCTGAGTAGAATGGAGTATGCCTTGATTATTGGCAGAAGGTATAGCAACAAGCACACCTTGCCACAGGCTCTCTCCAGTTGTCTTTCACCCATTTATTACAAAAGTGCTACCTCTAGTGACTGGTCTGCCACAGGTATTGAGGGATTTCCTGATCTTGGTCATTAATTTACAACAGGAGCATGCAAGTTCAGTGCATCGGGGGAACAATTTTATCTTTGTGAAACATGCTACAGGTCACATCTCTTGATGTTGTGACACTACTGAAATTGTTCCACCAGAAAAAAGTTTTTTTAAATAACCTTACTAACAAGCACAGCTTTTTTACAACTGGCCATCAGAATTGGGCAGCAAACAGCAAAGCTCTTTAAACAAAATTTAGATGAAGGATTGCTTATTTTAAGTGTCTTTTATTAGTTTGCTGCTAAATTTCAAAAGTCCATTTTGCAATTTCAACAGCATAGTTTTCTAGGTGGGCCTGATGCCACTAAAACAGCTTTGAGGGATCTGTGAGTGACTCATAAGCATTTTATTGCCCCCCCTCTGATTTAGAAAACATGTCTTGATTTCATTAGTTTTTAGTTTCAGGATGAAAAAATCTAGTACTAAGGATTTGTTTATTGGAAATGATCTGTACAAAAGCTACAGGCCAACGTATTGAGCTGGTCCCTATGTGTTCTTTGGGAGTCTTCAGCTAACTGGTCACAATTTCAGTTTGGAACATTAATCTATCTGATTTGATATGAGTAGTGATGACAGTAGGAGTGGCCACCAGATAGCAGAATACCATTTCCATTGTGCTTTGCTCATTCCCCATAGGGATGCCCTCTATACCATCCAGTGGAATATCCGTGCTTTCAATGCTGTGAAGAACTGGTCCTGGATGAAACTTTTCTTCAAGATCAAGCCTCTCCTGAAGTCAGCTCAGACAGAGAAAGAAATGGCCACCCTCAAAGAGGAGTTCCAGAAGCTGAAGGAGGCTCTGGAGAAGTCGGAAGCTAAACGGAAAGAGCTGGAAGAGAAGCAAGTCAGCATTATCCAGGAGAAGAATGACCTGTCATTGCAGCTTCAAGCAGTGAGTAGAGGCTATATAAGTAACTCTCTAAATATGGCATAGGCATTTGATGCTACAGGTGGAAGTTAGAGATATATCTGTCCTTGATATTTTCCACTCGAATCCTTTAAATCAAGGATGGGAATCATTTGGCCCTCTGTATGATGTTGGACTGCAATGCCTATCAGTCCTAGCGTGCATGGCCAGTGGTGAGCCATGCTGGGAGTTGCAGCCCTGCATCTGGAGAGCCATATAAGAATCTGAAGGGAAACCAGAGTATGGAGCATCACATGATTCCCACCCCTGCTTTAAATTGTAGGGGAGATTGCCAATGAATACCAGGTGCTGCAGGGTGTCTTTCAGAAGAAAGGACTTGCAAAACCATTTCTGAGCATTCCTTGCCTAAGAAAACTCTATGAAATTCATGGGGTTGCTGTAAATCGGCAGGCATCTTGAAGGCACAAAAATGCACACATCAAAAGATGATTAATAAAGACAAACAGAGACTTGGTGATAAAGGAGTCACTTTAGTCTTGTTGATCAAAACACGCATTGCAATTATATATAATGAAAGTATAAGCTTTTATGTTGTCTCAGACAGCTTGTTGATAAGCCACAGCAAGTCCCAGTTTGGGAAAAATGAAGGGTATAGATAAAGAATAAATGAATGTGTGTACTGTAATATTTGTCACAAATGTAATTTTGTCCCAGCTGATCTTATGTACCCATATTTAGAAATGGACAAGACAGAAAGCAATGCCACAGACGTTGATTAGTTTTACATTCAAATGACCTTTATACTTACATGTCCCCAGTACTGGCTAGCTCGGCTAATAAGGGGTGTTGCTAGAGAGCAAGTGCCTTTGAATTGCAAAAATGTGTCTCAAAGTTACATTTCATCACAGTTTTTGGCTACTTCTTCAGCTCTTTGCCCTCCAGGCATTATCTAGCTCTGGGATTAATCATAAACAGGTCTATATGTTCTTGGGTGTCCCAGACATCACCCAAGTAATTCTTCATTTGTTCCTGTTCAGCTGTCCAGCTTGCTCTGGTCCTTGGCAAGTCCCATAATATTTCTTGATAGATAGATATTTTCTCTCTCTCCCACAATTTAAACTCTCTCACTGCTCTCAAAATGGAGTCACTGCATATTTGATTCAGCTGTGTCTTAAACCTGATTTTAACAAATATAAAGAAACACATGTAATTGTGTTTTATTTCATGCTTTATTACTTGGTGGATTTTTCTAGTTGCTATGAACCAGGTTGCCTTAAATATATACTTCTCATAGGGCAGAATTGTTGAAGGAGTGGGGATATTAGAATAGAATAAAAATTAGTAATCATCAGGAGCACAATACAAACAGGAAATAATGGAAAGGAATGATTACTGATGCAAAGCATCACAATCCCACTCATTGGCCCCTCCCTAAACTGCAAACCCCAGGATTACAAAGGATGTTGAAAGCGGAATAATTGCGCTATAAGAGTGTAGTGTGGAAATGGCCCAAACCTTTTAACTTCCAAAAGTATAGATAAGTGTCATCTTTACTCCATAACCACCACATACATTTAGGGATGGAAGGACTATTCAAAACCTTTGGGGAATTGGTTGAATATTACTATTATTATTGTTGTTGTTATTATCTTTATTTATATCCCGGTTTTGTCCTCAAAAGGACTCAAAGTGGCTTACAATAGTTTGAAAAAAAATAGTTAAAACTGTAACATATAAAAGTTAAAACACACATTAAACAAACAGCAGTAATTAAAACAACATTAAAATGCGTATTAAAAAGAACAAACAAATCAATTAAAATAACCAGCACCTTTCTTCACAATAATCACATATTAAATACCTGCTGAAATAAGAATGTCTTTAATTGTCTCCAGAAAGCAGGCAAATGAAGTTCTCTCATGTTGGCAAACCCTGAAGTCAAGAATAGTAGACAAACAAAAATTTTCACAGTTCAGTAGTGCGTGAAGAAAGGACGTGGATTTTTTTTGTTCAAAAATGGCATTTTCTGGATAGAAAACAGCACTTTCTGCACAGAAAATAACATTTCTCTGCAGAAAACATATTTTTCATATTTGAACAAAAACCCCAAACCCAAAAAATCCAAAACCAATGTGAATTTTTTTTCTACAAAGAAAATGTCAGCTTTTGGGCAGAAAACAAGTTTCCTGCCCAGAAACAATATTTTCTGCCCAATAAATAATATATATATTACAATTAATATATATAATATTGCAGAAAATGCTTTCTGTTAAAAAAAAAAGGAACCAAACAAACAAAAACAGTTTTTTTGTACAGAATAAGTTGCAAACTGTGATTACTCTTTAGAAATTGCACAGCTTTTGATGACTTTCTTAGAGCAAGGAGAAAAATCGTAATATTATTTGTTTTTGCCTGTGAGAACAAAATTTATGAAGATTTACATCCCTGCATACATTTTATGCATACATCTCAGGAGCATAGCAGCTAGTTGACTGTCATAATAAAGGGTTGGTGTTGGACATTCTTCACAGGAGCAAGACAACTTGGCTGATGCTGAAGAGCGCTGTGATCTTTTGATCAAGACCAAAATCCAGCTGGAAGCTAAGGTGAAAGAACTGATGGAACGTCTTGAGGATGAGGAGGAGATGAATTCAGAGCTGACCTCTAAGAAGCGAAAGCTGGAGGATGAGTGTGCTGAGCTAAAGAAAGACATTGATGACTTGGAGATCACTTTAGCCAAAGTGGAAAAGGAAAAGCATGCCACAGAAAACAAGGTAAAGCTACACCTGCAAGTGGACAAGCAGTTTTAGTAGAGTCATTCTGCAGATGGAAAGAATATGTTTAACTCCCTATGTATTTATCACAGCAGTTTGCGCCAGTTAAAGCTGCTAGCCCCATTGACTTGTAAGAGTTGCAGATGGAGGGGCTGAGCAGCAACTAGGGTAGTTTTCAAAGAAACTCTGGCCACTTGCAGTTTAAAAAAAATCCAGAAGAACCAAAGCCAACTGCAAAGAAAGAAATCGTAATCTTCTTTGGTTCTCTTTAGCCCAAATAGAAAGCTTGGGAGAAATGGGCAGCAAGACAGCATTATTTCCTGGCTCTTTCTTTTTCATTTGGTGGAGATTTCAAATAAGAATGTTTCCCTCTTCTGTGATTGATATTATTATCACTATGATTTACCAAAAGCCAGGGGCTCACTTGTGTTCACTCTACTATATTATCCATATAAGCAAGCTTTGTCACATATTCTAGGTGAAAAACCTGATTGAAGAGATGGCTGCTTTGGATGAGGTCATTGCTAAGCTGACCAAGGAAAAGAAGGCACTGCAGGAAGCCCACCAGCAAGCTCTGGATGACCTTCAGGCTGAGGAGGACAAAGTCAACACCCTGACCAAGGCCAAAGTCAAGCTGGAGCAGCAAGTAGATGATGTGAGTCAATGAATGTAAAATTCTGTGATGGCAGTGTTAGACTCCTACGCTGACAGAAGAGCCTGCTAAATCCATCTTATGCCCCTATATTGGTCTATAGCCAGAAGTGGGCAAAATTGTGCCCTTGACTTTTTTTAAAAAAATTCTACCTTCTATAATGGTCTAGCAGTATGAGACTTTTAGTACAAAATATCTGGAAGGAGACCTACCCTTGGTCCATATGAAAGCAATCTTGATAGCCTCTTGCTAGAGAGCAGATGAATGCAACTGTCCACTTAGCAATGCTGTGTTAATAAAATGATCAACATCAGAGGCTTAAATAATAGCTAGTTGCTGAGTTCTGTGAAATGTCTTCTCTAGCTTGCATATGTTTCTTCTCTTAAACAACATGCTGGTGAAGTGTGTTTTTGGAAGCCAGGGATAGAAGCCATGCAACTTGGAGATATGGTTGGACTGCAGATCCCAGCAGCCCTACCCAGTATAACCTATGGTGAAGAATGCTACAGTCCAATAACATCTGGAGGGCATCCCCCTCCCTCCACTGTAAGCTTTCTAGTTAGAGGCTAACAGGGTTGAGTTTCCAAAACAAAAGAACCTCCATATAAAAAGATGCACCTTTGGAGTTGGATACAATGAGAGTGGAAGGGAGAGGCAAGTGGAATGGTGTGAGCAAAACCTGACGTGTGAATTTCTTATTTCCTTTCTTCATCTGCTATTTTTTTTGATCTCCAGCTTGAAAGTGCCCTGGAGCAGGAGAAGAAGATACGAATGGATCTGGAAAGAGCAAAGCGCAAACTAGAAGGTGACTTGAAGCTGACGCAGGAATCTATGATGGATCTGGAGAATGACAAGCAGCAGCTAGAGGAGAAACTCAAAAAGTAAATATCGCAATTTGTGAAAGCAGTTCCTTACAATAAAATCAATGCAGGCTATGCAGGCTCTGCCTCGGCTTGATAATACAGTAGGACCCCCGTATGCACGAGAGATTAGTTCTGGGCCCCCCCGCGGATACTGAAATCTGCAGATAGGAACGAATGCCCTGTCCCCTGCCTGCCCCCTGCCGATCAAGGTGGTGAGGAGGTGGGATCACCCTCCTTGCTCCTTTCCTGCCTGCCACTGCTGCAATCGGGCCCAGAGTGAGGGGCAGGAGGTGGTGAGGGGGGCGATTGCGTACCCCTCACCTCTTTCCTGCCTGCTGCCAGGGCGATCAGGGTGGGGCGAGGGGCAAGAGGCAGTGAGGGGTGCGATCCTGTGCTCCTCGCTTCTCTCCGGCCCGTCGCCGCCACCGTGATGGCAGCAGCAGGGAGCCAACCACGGATAACTGAATTAGCGGATAATGAATCCACGGATAAGGGGGTCATACTGTATTCTAATAGCAGAGATGACATGCAGGAGACACAATTGGATACTGTTTGTTTAAACTAGGAGTGGGCAATTGTCAGGGGCCCAGAGGCTAATTTTCTGCCTTCGGACTGCCAAAAATGTAACCTCCAACAAAAAAGATGAAAACAAATGGAAGTGATCAGCAGTTCACTTCTACTTTTGAAAACAAATATTTTTAAATTGTTTAAATAATACATAGGATCCCTGCAACCTATTTAAAAGGCGAATAGCTATTTCTGGGAGCGTTCAGGATAGTAAAGTCACCTCTCTCTCTCTCACTCTCATTTGGCCAGAAAAAGAGTGAATCAGAGAATCTGAAGGGGTTGAGGACCACAAAAATGACCATAGGGTCCACATCTGGCTCCATGGCCTGCTTTTAGTTTCCACCATGAAATTTATCAGCTGTACTTAGAGAATGAAAAGGATTGTTGGTCTTACTGTATTTTCTAAAGACTAACTTGAGGAAAAGTCCATACTGTATGAGGTACCGTTCATACACCTCTGAAGACAAAGAGAGACCCAAAGGGGTTCTGTACTCTGTTGATCTCAATGGGACTTAAGCATGTATTTTTAGGACAACCATTCCCAAACTGGGTCTCTCTAGTGGTTGTTGTATTTATTCATATCCCACCGTTTTCCCAGTCTGGGACTCAAGGTGGCTTACAAAGGTGAAAGCAGATACAGCTCCAAAATTTACATCATACAAAAGTTGAAAATATGATTAAATTATCAATACAATTAAAAGCAGTCAAAAAAAATGACCATTAAAAAGAGAACAACAAATAAACAGCACAGCACATTCTGAAAGACCCTCCTCACTCCACGCCACAAAAGTAATCAGCCCTCAAAGTCTTGCTGAAACCAAAAGATCTTCACCTGCCTACAAAAGGATAGGATAAAGTTCCATTTTAGTCCACAGCTTCTATCAACCCTAACCAATAGAACCAATGGTTGGGGATAATAGGAGTTGCATACTTAAACTAATTGGATTTATCAGGTTCGAGAATGGCTAATCTTCTTGTCTTAGGACTTTCTCCACATCTAACTGGAACCTTCAATTACTGGGGCAAGTGTGAGGCATGGAAAAGGGGTAAGAGGAGTTGTGCAGAAAAGCCACCTGGGATTTTAATTCAGAACTCTGCCCTCTAGAAAGGAAAACAGTGGTAAGAAGTGAATCTGCCTTCACCTAAGACCCTTCAACCCAGCCACCAACCAGGTGGTTACCATGCTGCTCAAATTACTAAGCAGCAAGTCTATAGGATATGTTCAACAAGGAAATAACCTGGACCAGGGAAAAATCCTTATTTCTTGCTTCACTGTGGAAAGTACAGAAAATCCGATGAGTCTCAGTCATGATCATTCGTAGTACAGGTGGTTTGTATTTTCCTTCATAGGAAAGACTTCGAAATGAACCAGTTAAATTCAAGAATTGAAGATGAGCAAGTCCTTGCAACTCAACTGCAGAAGAAAATTAAAGAACTGCAGGTAAAGTTGAGGACTGTTCCAAGACTATAGAGAAACCATTGTCTGAAATTCTGGCTCAGAGCTAGTGGAATTATTCCAGCACAAGAGAATTCCCAGAAGGAAGTACATTTCTGAAGAATGATGTTTTCTTAATACTCCTTACACTTGTAGCTACGGGGGGCGGGGGGCAGATAAGAAATCTACATTCCTTGAATGAAAAATTCCTACAGTCCTGAAATTTCTAGCATTGTAGTAACTTAAAACTTCAGTTGAGCATTTAGGAACAGAGTTTAGACATCCAAAGAAAAGGGGCAGGCAAAGTACTCAAGGGAATGTGAACATAGCAAATATGAGTTCTAGGTGTGAGTGATTTTTAGCCTCACACTCTGCAATGCCAGAAATTTGAGGATTGATGAAAACATTATTTGGTGGGGCATAATTATTATTTGGGAACAATGCCATCATTTGGTACCCTCCCCCCCGTAGCTGTACCCTGACTCTAGCTATGTATTGTATGGAAGTAAGTTTGGGAGGTCTTTGCAATAGTCTGTACCCTTTTGATTCTGAGCCATCATGGAGGTGCTTTGCAAACATCTTCAGCAGCTTTGAAGGGTCATAGCAAAGTATTTTTTCCTGGAGCTGCCTTAGTGAGAGGCCAAGTAATACAATAAATTGAGGTCAGTCACGCAACGTGTCCAAGCAGGAGATGTTCACCTCACTCTTAGTCATCTTAGTTTCACTCAGTAATGTCACATAGCTGCATCTAGACACCCCCTCTTGCTGTGGCAGCAAAACATTCACAATTTGATCATGCAGTGAGTGAGAAAGACACTAATAGGGAAGGGAGTGCTGGGAATAGCACCAAACAGCAGCAAATCAGAAGAATACACCATGTTAATTGGCACCAGAAACTATGAATATTCACAATAGGAGGTGAGGATGGAGAAAAATTGAGAGGGGTGTTATCTAGGCATACTTTTTATGCTTGAAAACAAAATGGTCCAAAGTGCAGGACAACTCTTGAGAAATCTGCATTTGTCTATCACAGTGCAGATGTTCTCAGCCATCTGCTTAGGTGAAAGCTCAGATAAAAGCCGTTATCAGTATGTTTAGCCTGGAGAAGATTTGAAAGTCATATTTAAATAGCTGAAGGGATGCCTTGTAGAAGATGATGCAAGCTTGTTTTCTGCTGCTCCAGAGACTAGGATACAATCTGACAGATTGAAATGACAAGAAAAGAGATTCCACCTAAACAGTGGGAAGAACTCCTTGACTGTAAGAACGGTTCGACAATGAAATAGACTGGCTTGGAGGGCAGACCTTAGACCTTCTTTGGAGGTCTTTAAATAGAGATTGGATAGCCATCTTTCTGGAATGCTTTAGTTGTGTATTACTGCATGGCAAGAAGTTGGACTAGATGGGAGTCACTTCCAATTATATGATTCTATGATTCTGCCTCAAGACAGAATCAGTTGGTTGTCCTCCTCTATTCAGGTCAGAGTTAACCAGTAGTTCCTGCCATCCTTTGTCTATCTGCAGGCCCGTATTGAAGAACTAGAAGAGGAGCTTGAAGCAGAACGAGCTGCAAGAGCCAAGGTGGAGAAGCAACGGGCGGAGGTGGCCCATGAACTGGAGGAACTGAGTGAACGGCTGGAAGAAGCGGGTGGTGCCACAGCTTGTCAGATAGAACTGAACAAGAAACGGGAAGCAGAGTTCTTGAAGCTGCGCCGGGATCTGGAAGAGGCCACGCTACAGCATGAATCGACTGCTGCAGCCCTCCGTAAGAAGCATGCAGACTCTGTGGCTGAATTGGGGGAGCAGATTGACAACCTGCAGCGTGTCAAACAGAAGCTGGAGAAGGAGAAGAGTGAACTGAAGATGGAAGTGGATGACCTGTCTTCCAACATTGACTACCTCACCAAGAATAAGGTGAATGGTTGAGTTATGCAATGTGCTCAGTCATCTTATGTGCCAGTTTGTTGAAATGAGTGGTAGATGCAGTTGCTGCTTGCTGATGGCTCCTATGTCAGTGTGGTGGTGATGCCACTCCTGGTTTTAGATAGCTTTTAAGGAGTAGCCAGGATTCTGAACCTATTTTGGGGTGGGGGGGTAGGGTTCAGCACCTTGGATAACTCCTTTTAAGCCTGGATCAAAACCAGGACTGGAGTCACCATCTGTAGTGTCCCAGACAGACCAGGCAGCCAATTAGCAAACCAGAGCTTACTCATAGAGGTGAGAGCAGGAGTAGTCCAAACAAAGTTCAGGTCAAGTATGCAAGTTCCAAAGCAAACAAATCTACAAGGGCAACTCCAAATCAGCATCAAGCAAGCAGAGGTCCAAGAGGGTCAAGATTCAGGAAAACACAGCACAGGGCTTCAACCACTGGGAAGATCAATTGTTGATACTGGGAGGAGATAGGCCAGCTGTTTGCCTTTTATAGGCTAATGATGTTGCCACAGGTGTTCCCTCATTAAAGCCTGTTACTTAAACGAGCTGAATGCGTGAGACCTTGTTTCTGGTGTCATCTCTCCAACAAGGGAGGGGTCTGTGTTGTTTCATCTTCTGATACTTGTTCCCCCTGCTCACGTTCCCCCTGCTCACGTTCCCCCTGCTGTTGGTTGTAATTTTCCACTGACCAACTTCTGCCTCAGATTCAGAATCTTCCTTCTCACTGTCAGGGTCTCCAAGGCAGGGCATGACACCATCCCACTGACATGGGAGCCACCAGCCGCAACTGGGAAGATGTTTTGCTTACATGTTTACATATGCTTACATGTTTACATATGAAGATGTTTACATATGCAGGGTGGTATACTTCATGCATGAAGGCATTTAGTTTTTCTTTTGATCTAGTTAAAAGTGCTGTAACTCTAAACCAGAATTGTGGAGGAGGAGAAAGCAACTTGTGGATGTTACAAGCTGATGTAGTACTTTTGCACCATGGTTGTTGCTTCACGCAGTGCCATTCAGGTGGATCCAGCTAATTTTTTATTTGTTGCTTGGACTAGCATGAGGATTTTTCATAGTCACTATGAGCATCTACTTGGAAACACAGATTTCATTATAAGTCTGTGCTTGAGTGTTGGACTATGACTGTGAAGACCAGAATTTAAATTCCTGGTCAGCCATGGAAACCCACTTGGTGACGTTAGGCAAGTTATGCTCTCTCAGCCTTAGAAGAACGCAAAGGTGAACACCCTGTGAGCAAATCTGCTAAGAAAACTCCATGACAGGGTCTCCTTAGAGTCACTGTAAATCAGAGATGGCTTGAAGGCACGCAACAACAACAATGTCCTTATGGGTTATGACAAAATGTGGAAAGAGAAAGCACAGATAATTCGGTATTAAGGTCACAGAAGTCAGCATATTCAGAATCTAAATTTTTCATTTCCTCAAAAACAAGTTCATAATCCTTACGAGAGCAAAAGAGCATCTTCATGATCTTGTGAAAAATGTCATAGTAGGATTTCTAATGAAGATGCAGGTCTGCATAACTACTTGCTTCTCCTCCTGACTGGCACAAACAGAGTTATTGATGTAAAGCTATGCAAACATGTATAACTTTTTATTATTTTATTTTTGAGTGGTGTGAAGTCTCATACAAACTGCAGAATCTAAGTCTGACATAATTTGGCACTTTTAAAAAGGGTCCAACATAAATAAAGTAATGTAATAACTTGGAATTACATCATATGGTTCTAATATAGGAAATCAGAAGCACAGTTTCAGGACTTCCGGTTCCCATTCTCTACATGTTGACTCTTGTCCTCCTAGTTTACTCACTTGACAAGAACCATTACTGCTGTGCATGTGTATAGTCAATTACCTCATGGGGTGGATGAGGAGGGTAGTAGCTGCCTTTTGTGGTGTTACTTAATATATTCTCAGTTGTGCACCACCATCTGGATATACTCCCTAGGTCTAAATAGAAAGCAGCACATCAGGATACTGAAGCTCTGAATTGAGCCCTAGTCTTTGCTTGGAATGGGTTGTTGCCTTGACAAGTAGACTGAGCTTTCATGGCTGTTGCAGGCAAATGCTGAAAAACTCTGTAGAACATATGAGGACCAGCTGAGTGAGGCCAAATCAAAGGTGGATGAGCTCCAACGTCAGCTGGCTGATGTGAGCACCCAGCGTGGGAGACTGCAGACTGAAAGTGGTGAGTTGTACAAAATGCTTTGCTAATCCTAAAAGTTTCTGATAGAAGACTAGTCTTCCCAATCCATTAGAGCACTTTCTCTTGATTGATTGCACATTGGAGCTCTACAAGAAGAGTTTAGTTCAGCAAAGCAGCTATGTAGGCTAATGACTGTGCATTATTTATCTTACGTCTGATAGGCTGTTGTGTCCAGGCATGCTGTCATAGTTGTCTGTGAAAGAGTAGTTCAACATTCAGTTCATATAGTGGTCAATCATTTGCCTAAGGCATGTTTTGCTGCAGGACATAAGTAAAAGACCTGCAGAATATCCAGATGGAGTATCTAGGGCCATTTCTACACTACACTGTTATAGTACTGTTATTCCACTTCCAACATCCTGTGGAATTCTGGGGTTTATACCTTACTGAGGCCGTAGAGCTCTCTGGCTGAGAATTCTAAATGCCCCTCCCTAAACTGCAAACCCCAAGTTTCCATAGGATGTTGAAAGTGAAACAATAGCACTATAAAAGTGTAGTGCAGAAATGACATAGGTGCAAAGATGTAAGCAGTGGCGGAGCTTGGAGTTTATGGAGGGAGGCAGAAGGGGTGGGGCTATGGTGCAGAGGGTGTGACCACTGTGCGTGGGGGCATGTCCAAGGCACACAGGGGCATGGCCGTGGTGTGTGGGGGTGTGGCCGTGGTGCGTGGGGGTGTGCCCAGGGCATGCGGGGGTGTGCCTACAAGCTGGGATGCCCCAAAAACATTGCCGCTGGGGGTGGAGTGCCCCCATTGCTCCCCCATTCCTATGCCACTGGATGTAAGATCTCCAGAAATTTTGAAGTCAAAGAGAAACAGAAATTTTCAGAAAAATTGGCAAAAATGCAATATTGCCAGCTCTTACAGATACATAATATGTATTACAGTAGGTCTCTGGTGTCTAGTGACCAGTATCATGGTTTCCCTTACCCACAATCCACTTCAGGGTTGTGGTTACCACAACCAGCCAAGGTACTTGCTCTGCATGGCCAGCCTTCCTCCACTACATCTCTTAGATGAGGAAGAAGTCTCCATCTCTCCTTGGCTGAGATTGGTGAGGCACAGTCAGGTCCCCTGCATACTTCTCTCAGCCAAGGAAGGAGTATTCCTCCTTCCCTGGCTGAGAGAGGAGTACAGAAGGGTACAGCAGGGCCTGCACACTTCTTTCGACCAAGAAAGGAGTCTCCCTCCCTCCCTGGCTGAAAGAGGTGCATGGCTCCCCTAGCGCCTCTCTTATTCAAGGAAGGAGTCTCTTTCCTTCCTAAGCTGAGAGAGGCACAGAAACCCTAGCTGCATGGAGCCAAGCACCTCTCTTGGCCAAGGAAGGAGACAGACACTCTTTACTCTGCTGAAGGAGTCAGCTAGGCCTCCTGCCAGATTTGGCATCCAGGAAGGGGGCTGCTCACCAAGCCCTGCTGGGAAGGAAGGCAGGCAGAAAGAAGATACTGGGTAGTAGAGCTCTCTCCTTCACCATCTCATCTGCGTTGAAGGTCAAAATATAGCATTTGGTATTATTTGCGTTTTTCCCTGTCCACAGTAAGTCCTGGAATGTATTCCCTAAAGTTCTGAGGGACTTCGTGCATAACTTGGCTCAGTCTAGAAGTATCATGTTTAACATACGAAATTATTCACCAAATAACTACAAATTGATTTTACTTTTAAAAATATTGTGGTTTACGAATGGAACTAGAAGGTCCTGAAATATAACAAACACCTAAAGTGTAAGGAACTTCATTGTTTTTGCCAATTTATGGGGATGCAGCTCCTCCAATTAAAAAAAGAAAAGAAAAGAAATCAATATTACTAAAACAAAGGAAATAATTTTATCGCCTCTAGTCCTCTATAATGCAAAGTAAACATAAAAACATTCTTTTTATGGGAAGCACTCATCCTCATTAAAAAAAAACTAAGAAAAGGAAGCCAAGATCAGGAATTTATTCACATTTATTTGTTTATTTATTTCATTCATAACTTTCCTTTCTCCCAGTAATGGGACTCAAGGTGACCAACAGCATATTTAAACAATACAATTTAAAAACAATACACAAGTATAAATATGAGATTTTTTTAAAAAAATTAAATGATTTTAATGTTAAAAAAAATCAAACATTAAAAATATTAAAATCCACTAGAAAATGATATATAAACCTTAAAAACAGCACTACACAGTATTAAAAGCCTAACCTTAGTCAGTTTGTAAAAGCCTGATGGCACAAAAATGTTTTAACCTGCTGGCGGAAGGAGAGATGTGATGTGAGACATTGTACATAATCTTATGTAAAAGCTTACCTATTATACCTGCTATATAGATTTTAGAAATAATGTATTGCAGGGCTAAATATATGAACAACTTATCTTAGCTACTTTATTAATTATTCTAAAATAAAATATCCCATAATCTGTTTTTTCAGTTTCTTTGGAGAAAAAAGTTTTAAGGGGAAAAAAAAAACAGGGGGAAAAGCCCCTCTCCCTAATTTTTCTAGGCTTTCACGTCTCTAACTTCAAAAAGGACAAGGTTACTTTACCTTTAATAATTGTGTGCAAGAGGGAATTTCAGCAGGTGTAGCTTGTTATATAATTCTGTCTTCTACATAATTATTAAAAATACAGAAGCACTGTCCTCTTTTGCCCTGTCTACCCTATTTCTAGGTTGCAGAGTTAGCTATAGCAGAGGCTGTGGAGTATGGATGTACTGAATTTTGAACAGAGCAGATACAGGTTCTGGACAAGACTCTGTGTGAATGCTGACAGAATGTTAGTCTCCTTCAGCACGCGTACAGTGCAGATCTGGAGGACAATGGCAGAGCTTTCTTCATTAGGTGTACAAAAGCTCTTTGGTGGCTCTCAGGGGCAACTCTCCTCCCCCTGCACTAATTTGATTATGGGGCTGCATCTCAATGCAATCCAGATGCCTCTGAACACCTGTGGAACGCAGTATTGCTATTACCCTCCAGCATATGGCTGCTGCTTCTTTCCTGGCATGAAATGGCATCTGAATAGCATTCAGTCATACCTCCACAGCCAATCAGTAGCTGAGGAAAGATGCATCTGTCTGGTTACCTTTGTGCATAAGGGCATATTAAATACATCCTTCCACAATGCTTTAAAAGGTATTGCACTGGTTTTACCAGGGGCAGCTAGGTATTGAGTTTGGCACTGGCTTGCCATACTGCTTATTAGTAAATTTCTGTAATCTATGGTGCATAGCTAATTCATATCTCATGAACAAGGATAGGTCTTCTGTCCATTAATGAATTATTGCGTTGTGCTTCATTAGCTCTTAAATACATTGAAACTGGTCAAAGCTGCAAGTCATCTGAGTTCTGGATTTATCATCAGCAGGTGCCAGTATCTGCACTCTATCAGCTTAAGATACATTATGTGTTGAAATGATTTGGAACTGTAAGATAATCAAGATCAGTCCTGACAGATGACATGGTTATTTGGATGCCACTCCAGCGAACAATTTCTTTGAGACATTTGTTTTATTTAAACAAAATTAGGAGAACTGAGCAGGCTGCTTGAAGAGAAGGAGTCTCTTATAAACCAGCTGAGTCGGGGCAAAACTTCCTTTACGCAGACCATTGAAGAACTCAAGAGACAGCTAGAAGAAGAGACCAAGGTGAGTATTTACATGCAGTAAGAAAAACGCTGGTAGAAGGACATGAACGTAATTTCTCCAGAGGCTCACTTGGGCTCAGTCTGATACTATTTCTCAGTATCCAGGTCAGATCCTGGCATATATGCAGTAAGAATGTCCCATGAATGTTCAGACTGCTTTCACCTCACCAGTGAAATTACCACATGTTCTTCTTACACACCTTACGATTTAGAAGCAGGATATAACATGGACGAAGTTTTTGACTTATAGGTTACTGATAGGCTAAACTATGTGCAAACTATGTTGAACAATGGAACCTGATGGTTTCAGTAGGGTGGTCAATCCACTCCAGGCTTCAGAATGAATGTTAAAAAGAGCTGATAAAGGAAAATGGATTCCACTTCATCTTTGATGGAGGCCTGGATTAGTTACATGACAGTTTAAACCAGGTACTGCTGGCTCGGGATTCTGGGAGTGGTTGTACCAAAAAGAAAAAAACAACAACACTTCTCTAAGCTTTGAGAAATTGGTGTCACCCTTTCAGATAATGACTACTCTGTGTTGAAGTCCTAGAATGCTACTTGGACAGATGCCTGTAACCAAGTTTCTTTCAAGTGTCCCTATGGATATCATTCAGAAAGAAATAATCTCTTCCTACTTTGCAGACCACAGCTTCAACAAGATCCTTTTTTGTAACAACTTCCTCATTTAGCCTAGCCATTGGTTGTGCTGGCTGGGGGATTTTGAGAACTAAAAAAATGATCCCCCGCCCCGCCTCTGGCTCTGATCTGCAGCCTGTATGTATTCCTTGCAAGAAGAATAGACATTTTCACTGGCAGTAATAGTTGCCCCTGTTGTTGTGAAGAACATTTTTATAGAATCTATTTGTGAGGATGTATTTGATACCTGCCTTTATTTGACTCTGGGTAGAAAAAACACTCATTCCTGAATAAATGAACACCAGTAAGTGATTGTTTTAATTGTAACCCATATAATTTTCAACCTTCTAGTCCAAAAATGCACTGGCTCATGCTTTACAAGCATCCCGTCATGACTGTGACCTTCTGCGAGAGCAGTATGAAGAGGAGGTAGAGGCTAAAGGGGAACTCCAGCGGTCCTTATCCAAGGCCAATGCTGAAGTGGCCCAGTGGAGGACCAAATATGAGACAGATGCCATCCAGAGGACAGAGGAGCTGGAGGAAGCCAAGTAAGTTGAAGCAATGGGCAGCCATCTGAAACACTTGCTTTAGCATTAGGACACATTAGACTGGTGCCTGAAGCTATCTTTATAGCAGAAAAGGGGAGATGCCATTTTAGGGGTATGTTGCAGGAGACCATTCTGATGAAAGAGAGAGATTATATCATATGTTCTGGTTGCTTCCTCTAGTTTCATTTTCAGCTGATCACTTCAGTTTTCCTTGGAAGACTGCTTTACCAATGTAATAGTGAAAAGTATTTGAAGAGATGGGTGGCATTAGTTGTGTTTGTAAAGCCTCATGTTCTGTATGTGCATAGCAGTTGCTACTTAACTAATTCACACTGTTTGTAGGAAGAAGCTGGCCATTCGTCTGCAAGAGGCAGAAGAGGCTGTGGAAGCAGCACATGCCAAGTGCTCCTCTTTGGAGAAGACCAAGCACCGTCTGCAGACAGAGATTGAAGATCTTTCAATCGACTTGGAGAGAGCCAATTCAGCAGCTGCCGCTTTGGACAAAAAGCAGCGCAGTTTTGACAGGATCATTGCTGAGTGGAAGCAGAAATATGAGGAGACACAGTCAGAGCTGGAATCTTCTCAGAAGGAATCCCGTAGCCTAAGCACAGAGCTCTTCAAGCTCAAGAATGCCTATGAAGAGTCGCTGGAGCATCTAGAGACCCTTAAACGTGAAAACAAGAACCTGCAAGGTATTACAATCAGGAATATTGGTAAAGGTTGGAAAATATAATTTTGTGAACTCTCAGAAGCCCTCAGCCAACATGATTCTCTGAGATCCCCAAAAGTAACCTTTCCAGGCCTTGGGCTCTGTGTGTCCTGTGACAGCAGTATACGATTTGCAGGAGTTGGGTTACAGGTCACAGATGTTCCTCGTCCCTCTCCCTCCTTCCCTCCTTTCCTTCCACTTAAAAAAAACCAAATAGGTTTATAGACCTGAAAGCTGCAAGAGGTGTATGAAGATCTTGGAGCAATGTAGAGGCAGGTGATTGAAATTGACAAAGAATGCAGTATTTAAGGGTGTGAGGAAAGCTTTGGACTGTAGCTTTTCCTGTCCTCACCACTAGATGAAGCAGAGTCAATTAAACAGAACAAGTAAATATGTGTATGCCTGACTGCAAACAAGTTTATAATTCTGCCTCTGTCTCTTCCTAACCAGAGGAGATTACTGACTTGACTGACCAGATTAGCATGAGTGGCAAAACCATTCATGAGCTGGAGAAGCTGAAGAAAGGCCTGGAGAGTGAGAAGAATGACATCCAGGCCGCCCTGGAGGAGGCTGAGGTGAGGTCCCAGCTTGTGAGGAGAGAAAGGAGAAGTCCAAGGTGCAGGCATGGGGAAGGGCCCTGTTTCAATGGAATCTAAATTGCATCTCAATCAAAGAGGAGGCCACAGAGAGATGACAGAAGAAAAAAGAATGGCATAATTTGAATGACAGGACTGACTTGAGTCAGAGTAGTAGAAGGCCCTCTTTGCTCATCCAAAGCTAGGCAAGTTATCTTGATATAAAGACAGAAAGTCACATGTGCAGGTCTCCTCGTATTTGACAGTAAAAAAAAAAAAAAGAGGTTACAGCGAGTTAGGCTGCTATTTGCTATCCTTGCAAGAAAAGAAATAAAATAGCATAAAATTAAATATATGGCCTGAAATGACCACCTCATTCTTATCAGCCCTGTTGAGAGATTAAACATGTACATGTGTATGCATGAGAAAATGCATTGTCTGACATCATGTTTGTGATGTCATGTTTGTGATATTATGAAGACCAGTGGATGGTGGAGCTAAAGTATTTGGAAATAACATCTTTTTAAACATGCAGATCTTTGACAATGTTTCTTTTGTTTTCCCCTACATTTTCCTGTCAGCACCCATCAGTTGTTTCTGTTGATTTTTGTGGCTATCACCAAACAGATGAAACAACTAGAGTGAAAGAAGTCCATCTAACCAGACACTTGATGACATCTAGTGGTCAGAAAAGTAGATTTCAGGCCTGTGCTTGAAGCACCTCTCCTAAGTACAAGATATCATTATTGAGTTTTTGGCTAGTCAGTAACCTTGAAGTCATTTCACAAACAAACCCAATAGAAATGAAACTTCTAGTGATCCCTGTCGTTAAGATCTCACTTGCCTTTCTGCCTCTAGGGAGCCCTGGAGCATGAAGAGAGCAAGACCCTGCGCATCCAGTTGGAACTGTCCCAAATCAAAGCAGATGTTGATAGGAAACTGGCTGAGAAGGATGAAGAGTTTGAAAACTTAAGGTGGGAATATTAGCAGGCTGTTACAGAGCCAGTCACATCAAATGGATGATTTGCTAGTAATAAATGTTACAGCCTTGGGTCTTCTGTAAATCCTCTTCTCGGAGAGACTGCTGAGAAATTAATACCAGGGTGGTTGCTCACCATTACTACATTTATGAGTAAATTGCCTCCTTTATGTCTACAGGCGTAACCACCAGAGAGCCATGGACTCCATGCAGGCCTCACTGGATGCAGAAGCCAAAGCTAGAAATGAGGCCGTCAGGTTGCGTAAGAAGATGGAAGGAGACCTGAATGAGATGGAGATCCAGCTGAGCCATGCAAATCGCCAGGCTGCTGAATCTCAGAAATTGGTGCGGCAGCTCCAGGCCCAAATAAAGGTTAGTCTTGCCTTTTATTCAAATGAGGAAGTACTCTTGCTGGATCTGCTAGAGCTCCCTTGTCTTTCTGACTTTCTTCAGGGCAGCCACCTACAGTACCACAGTGTTTTGTCTGTAAGAAAAGGTCACACTTAACCATCTGTGAAGGGCATGAGATGTTGTCCTTGTTTGAACCTGCTGTCTGAGGATCTATGAAAGCAGAGCTTATAGGGGATTGTGTGTGTATGTGTGCGCGCGTCTGTGTGCGGTCAACTTATGGCAACCCTGTGAATTTCATAGAGTTCTCTTAGGCCAGGAATACTCAGAGATGGTTTTGCCAATTCCTTCCTCTGAAATATAGTCTATAGCATCTGGAATTGGTTACAGTCTTCCACCCAAATATTAACCAGGGTTGACCTTCCTTATCTTCCAAGATCAGACAGGATCTGGCACTTTTAGAGTATTTAGGCCTACTCAGGGGATTACTACTTACTTTTGGCAGGGGGAGATACTGAACTACTTACTTTTGGCAGGGGGAGATACTGAGCTGTTTTTCCAGAGAAGTAACTTTCCCAAGCTCTCCTCTAACGTTCTCTCTAGTCTCACATTTGGCCACAGATTTATAACTCTTGTTTGTTTCATGTTCTTCTTTTCCTGTTGTGGCTGACAGGACTTGCAGATAGAACTGGATGACACCTTGCGTTCTAATGATGATCTGAAGGAACAGGCAGCTGCCCTGGAAAGGCGCAACAACCTGTTGATGGCTGAGGTAGAGGAGCTGCGTGCTGCCCTGGAACAGGCTGAGCGTGGAAGGAAGCTGGCTGAGCAAGAGCTCTTGGAGGCAACAGAAAGAGTCAATTTGTTACACTCCCAGGTGAGAGAGAAGATGGTTTTACATGAGGGGTAACAACTCTTCAGTCCAATGAAAGGGTGACTCAAACACTGAAGGGAACCGTGAAGTATTTTCAGTAATCTCTGATTAACACAGGGGTTCTTGATTTGTCTCTCCTTTATGTGAGGATCAACAGCCATGTCAGAACTAGCAGAGTTGCCATCTCAAATGGGTTGAATTAACAGGTGTATAAAGAAAATATGTTCTGGGCTGGGATGTGGAATTTGTAAAATCAGATTCCCTCTTCCTGTTTTTAATTCACACCTTATCAATAAAACTTGGAAAAGTTACTTTTTTGAACTATAACTCTCCATGACCATGCTGGCCTGGGGATTCTGGGAACTATAGTTCAAAAAGTAATATTTCTGAGCTCTTTTTATGAGTGACCTGCATTTCTATATACTGTGTGTAGTTGTGTCTGCAAAATCTCAAGAGATAGGTTTTCCAGAATAACTGAGCTGGAATTAAAGCATTGTTATGTTGCTATTATCAATGTTATTTGGTTTTTCCAAATCACAGTATAGTGTTTAAACCCCTCCTGAATCGCAGTGAAGGAAACCCAGCAGAGTTGAATGGTAAATACCAGGCAACATGAAATAGCCTGTCTTGTTTTGTTGCACTGAAATCCTGTAAACAACTCCATGGATTGCACAGCAGAGCACCCATGACTCATTTGTGTGTGTGTGCGCGGACACCACTTCTGCACCTGCTTTCTGCTTTCTCTAGTCATCAGACCACCACACCACCATTACCCTCTCCTCCCCTGATAAATCACTTTGGAAGGATAAAAGCTTAGTAATAAAATAGAATATGTAGCACCTTTGAGACTAACTGAGAAGAAGAAATTTCTAGCATAAGTGTTCATGGACACAATCCATGCATCTGATGAAGTAGAATGTATCCAGAAAAGGAGCAGGAATAAGTTCTGGAAAGCACCAATAATAAATCATCAGAAAAAAGGGAGACTAGGCTCCACATGCTTATGGATAATCCTATTTATTCTTTAAAAAAGCCCAAAGCATTCCAGCCTGTTTATAAATTTAGAATCTGATTGATGTACAATAAAGAACATATTGCATATCAGTCTGGTTCTTAAAGAAAATGCAGCAGCAACTCCAGAAATTTCTGTGGTAGGTTGGATTTATGCCCCTGAAGAAGGCAAATTAATTTATAAAAAGGCTGAAACTCATTGGGCTTTCTAAAGAATAAACTCGGACCATCCCTAAGCATGTGGAGCCTAGTCTTTTTTTAATGCTGATGTATCTAGAAAAGCCTATGCTAGAAATTTCTTCTTCCTAGTTAGTCTCAAGGGTGCTACTGGATGTATTTTTATACTAAAACAGACTAACACCAGTTATTTCTTTGAATACTAGCTCAATAATAAGGCTCCTCTTTGTACGTAGAAGGTCTCAGGTTCAGAATGATGGAGAATGTCTCTCTCTGCCTGAGACCTCAGAAAACTTTGTTACCAGTCAGGATAGACAGTCTGATGTAAAAATGAAACAAAACAAAACAAAACCCTTCGTTAGATGTACCAATAGGCTTTCTGTATCCTGGTGAGTTAAATTTCTATGGTTGCTTTCCTTGACCAGAACACAGGCCTGATCAACCAGAAGAAGAAGATGGAGGCAGACATCTCCCAGCTGAGCACGGAGGTAGAGGAGGCGGTTCAGGAGTGCCGGAATGCAGAAGAAAAAGCCAAGAAAGCCATTACTGATGTAAGGGACCTGGAGGGTATTTGTGTGGAGAGCTTGGACAGGGTATTTTAGGGGAAATGGAAATGATTCAGAAGTCCTGCAGCGAACATGACCACTTTTACAGGTCATACTGGCTAGGGAATTCTGGGAACTGCAGCTTGGACCCCCCCAGTAACTGTTCCAAACACAGCCTTTCAGATGAGTGGGAGGGGGGCAGTTTTCTCTGTACTAAAAGGCTTCCCCACTCCTGTTATAAATGGTATAAATGCTGCATGATTTATAGAATTATACAGCTTACTACCTGGGGCAGCTATGAATTGACAATTTCTGATTTAAAACAGCATTTAGTAGATTGCACTAGGGAGGAAACGTACCTTTCAAAAGACAGCTTAGGTTCCATTTCTGGTATCAGTATCTGAATTGTTAAAGCTGAAAAAAAGATTTGAGTGTTGATATCCTCATCCCCACCATGAAAGTTTGTTTCAGCCCTGGGGATTAACTAGAGATTCTTGGAATATATTAGCTTTACCAGAAGAGAGTTTGAGGTTTGTCACAGGCTCCCTGGATTACCCCACTTTCCTTTTTGTAATGATAGACAGAGTTGGCACTGCCCCTCTGTTACTCTTGGTAGCTGACAGGGCATCACTATTTGCTGCTTAAAGGGATAGCAATCTCATGCTAAGCCTTAGGAATTAGGAAGTCAAGGGAATGTCATAAGGAGGAAAATGGGCACTGGTAAAGCAGAATAGGAATTACGTGGCCTTCCAGATATTGCTCAATATCAATTGTAAGCATTCCCCACCACTGACCATCCAGATTAGTTGTGGTGGGGAGTGCAGTCTAACAACATCTGGGACTGCATGATCCCATTCTTGACTTACCCAAACACCCACTCCCAGGCCCCTGAGGCAGCAGGACACACAGGCAAAGGATATGGAGTTTTGCACATGGAGGTCTAATATCTGTAGGAACAGATGATGACTAGCACATTTGCACCATCTGGTGTGTGGAGACACAGAGCCAAATAGATTGGGAGGCAGGGACTCAATATAATGGTGGTGATTTTGCACCTAGTAAGTGAAAAAACATCTAGATAAGGCCCTAGATAAGGTGAGTTGGTTGGATAAATAGTTGAATCTGAAGCACAGTTCTGCAGCAAATGGAGTGGATTAATTTCTCTTGTGGCTAGATAAATGTAAGTCACACTGGCACACAACTCTTTGCAGGGCCAAATGACTCTGCATAACCCATTTGACTTTTGTCTCACTAGGCAGCCATGATGGCAGAGGAACTGAAAAAGGAGCAGGACACAAGTGCCCACCTGGAACGGATGAAGAAGAATATGGAACAAACCATCAAGGATCTGCAGATGCGGCTGGATGAGGCTGAACAGATTGCTCTCAAAGGAGGCAAGAAGCAAATCCAGAAACTGGAGGCTAGGGTAAGTGCTATGTAAACATCATCTTTCCTTGCAGCAGTCATCCTTGGCCGTGTCTATCAAACCTAGGTGTAGGAGAGATCGACAGAAATTAATATATAGCAGACCTTGAAGTTACTGACTAGGTCATTCCTCTCAGCAATATTCCTTCCTCAGTGCATTTGGAGCAATATTACACAATTATTACACAAGTGTTCCTTGAGCTAAACTTTCAATAGACTTAGTGTTACATCACTAGTAGTTATCCAAGTTTGAGTCTTGATCCCTGATATTCTATGTATACCAAGGATGTTTCATCACAGCTTGGCCTCTGTGGATTTTGCATGTAGGCCTGGTATTGGTATAGAGTTTAACACTCCTAGAATGTATGGGTCCTAGCTCTCATGAGTGTAGGAAGTAGCTCACAAATGTCTAAATTCAGCTGTTTCTCATTGCTTTTACTTTTTCTTTCACTACCCATGTCCACCCACAGGCCAGCACGAAATTTCAAATTCTTGGCAGACCAATATTACACAGAAAATTAGATTCACCCACATGTGCTTACCTTGCATAATTCATTCTAGTTATAGGATCTGGCTTATCTTGACACCTGATGTAATACAGTCCTCATCAGTAACCCAAAAAGGTATTTTTACTGAGAGCCTGACAAAACATAGGTTGGGTTATGACACAAATAAAGCTCTGTCTCTGGAAATAGAAGTGGAAGACACCACTTTGAGGGAAAGTGTAACTACTGAATTAAGGTTTCAGAGCACACAAAATCTCCACTGCAAGGCTCTAGCAGAGTGCTGCCCAGTTTCTGATATGGACATGCACAGAGGTTCCCATTTTCTTGCTCCATGTAACAGTTAAATCATTCTAGGGCTTTGAGCCAAGCAGGCAAATGAGGAAAAAAACCCCCCATTAAATACAATTTACTCTTTCCAGGTGAGAGAACTGGAGGGTGAGTTGGATGTAGAACAGAAGAAGAACGCAGAGACTCAGAAGGGTATTCGAAAGTATGAGCGCAAGATCAAAGAACTGACTTACCAGGTATAAGTCTCAGCATCTTCACACCAGTTTATTTAGCCCCATAACTATAAAAAGTCAGACTTAACTCAAAATGTGCCCTAGGCAGGGTGTTGTGCAAAAGAGTGATCTTTTTATACCAAATATTTGGGCACGGGCAGGATCTGGTATTTGTTGGTGGTTTCCTTGTACCATCATAATTTGCCAACAGGATTCCAGACATATTGCTTGTTATGACTGATCTGATTTTTGTGTGGAGCCATTTTCGGTATGAAAAGGAGAGCATGAACATTTTGCATCCTTTTACTCTTGTTTATTCATCTGTCAGCTGCTCTGTGCTGATTTACAAATAGATTTACAAATGAGGGTAGCTTTTGCACACTGTGGTCTAAGTAATGTGGGATCATATAGCCAGTGCAAGGATGTTATACCACCAGGCTGCCAATCAAATTTGGGTGTGGATGTTACACAGTCTATTCTGAGTGAGAGAAATACTTCCTTCTCTGTCTAAATGGTAAACATTTTTGCCCATTTTATTGCCAAAATAGCAGAGGGTATTTTACTGTAAGTTAAATTACTCACTCTCCAATTACATGCAATTGGCTGCAGTGTGGGAGCTGCCTTGCTTAAAGGGAGGGTTGGGAGGCACAGCACCAGAAGAAATAGCTATGGAGGCACAGCTACATGTCACATGTGCCTGTCCTGATTCAGGATTCCAACCTATATCTAAGGCACGGGTTAAGTTTGATTATCCTAATCATATTGAGCAAGTGTCCACATAGATCAGAAGAGAAGGGAAACAGAAACCTTGGGTTTCACAAGTCACTATAGATATAGAATGCTGCTGGAGACCAGCAATAAACAGGTGTACACGACAGAAGATCTAAATCACGGTGTGTGGTGTGCAAGGAATATACTGAAAGAAATTAAGCCAGCTTATGTCTACCTGTTCCTTTCCAGACTGAAGAGGACAGGAAGAACCTGGCACGGATGCAGGAACTGATTGACAAACTACAGAGCAAAGTCAAGAGCTACAAGCGCCAGTTTGAGGAAGCTGTAAGTAAAGGGGTCCCTGCAAAGGCAGCAGAAACTAGATATCTTTATCCATTACCCTGGACCCTAGGGAAACCATTAATATATTATATATCTCTATGTTCTGCTGGTCTGCTATCACAATAATTCAAACAAAAAGCTATAATTCAAAAATGACTCTTTGGTAATCCAAACAGGCTAGCATGCTACTTCTGCAGTGTTCAGGTACACTTGTTTTGGGCAGATCAGCCTCCACAGCTGCTGCACAACCTGTTCCTAGTCTGAGGCATGAAAATATTTTCACCACTTCTCAACAACACATCATGCCTTATGAAGCATGACTAGCTTCTCTAACTGTGGCACTAAACAAGGTGTGCTATTAGTTCTCTCCCCATCTACATAAAATTCCATCTTCCCATGATTAGGAGCAACAAGCCAACTCTAACCTGGTGAAATACCGGAAGGTACAACATGAGCTGGATGATGCTGAAGAGAGGGCTGATATTGCAGAGACACAAGTCAACAAGCTGCGGGCTCGCACTAGAGAAGTTGTAACTCTGAAGGTAAGGGCTGGACTGCTTTAGGGCAGGGGTGGAGAAACTAATTAAGAGTAGCATTCCTGCAGAGGTAATTGTTGGGGACTACATATTGTTGGCAGGTCTACTTTGCCTCTCCATCTGTCAGAACACATTGTGGGAAGATTTTGACAGTGAACATGGGATTTTAGGAAAGGGATGTATTTAGTAATCCACGTTTTTTTTCCATTCACAGCACGAAGAGTAAGAAGCTGCAGTGCAACCTCTCTACTGAAGTCATGTCTGCTCTTGTATAGATGTATATGGCTGCAACAGCCATTGCAGTTTTTGTAGTAAATAAAGCCTAGTGTTCATGAAGGAAAGGCTTGATTCATCTTTAAGTACTAGAGAAAATTGAAACAATTCTAATGAAAATCTCATTTTATAAAAATGTTTTTTTTTAAACCCCAGCTTTCTATTTAAAATCCTCAGGTTTTTCTAAGAGGATATGTGCTCCTATCCACATATACAAGGGTCACTTGCAGGGGTGGTAGAAGTTGGTTTCTCAAACACCAGAGCAGTGGAACGTGTCTCCAACTAAAACAGAAGTTTGAGCAGTAATAGAGTACGCATACATAAAACTGCCAGGGAAAAGCGGAGTTGATCACCCTAAGATTCTAAGGAGAAATAACAAAGGAACCAATAAAAAAAAGGAAATGTCACCCTCCTTTTTTTTTTTTTTTTTGCTGTCTGGTTAATTCCTAGGATAACTGTATTTGTCTGTTGCAGCAAAAACAGTCCTGTCGCACATGTTTTGTTTGGTGTAAGCTTTCATGGATAGCACTCCACTTTTTCAAAAATATTTGAAGTGGGCTGCATTCCATAACTAAGATCCAATTTGCAGAGTATAGCTCTTCTCAAGCATATTTGGAGTTGTCCATCATCCAAGAGACCCCCTCCACCCAGATTTCTTTTGCTCAGGTGAGCTGTCTCTCCGGTGCAGCATTATTTCCCTGGCCAGTAATTGGCCACAGGGGTGTGTCCAGACATCGTCCAGCTACTTTTGCACATCTGGTAAAGGAAGAGCAAGATGCTGCTTATTCCATGGGTGCTCAAGGACAGCCAGAATGTGGCTAGAGTGGATGAAGCTGGAGGAGGAGTGCGCTGGCTACTACTGGGTTACCTGGTATCTCCTTTTGCACTGCTCCAAACCTGAGTACCTATACTCATGTAACTAGAGGTTATATTGGCATATATCACCAGGATATATACAGTTCACCAGATTACATTTTATAACACACTTAAGCCTGAAAGCCAGTAGTGTAGTGGTTTAAGTGTTGGACTAGGACTCTGGAGAACAGGGTTCAAATCTCTGCTTAGCTATGGAACCGTAGTGGGTGACTTTAGGCAAGTCATACATTCTCAGCGTCAGAGGAGGGCAAAGACCCCCCCCCCAAACAAATCTTGCCAAGAAAACTCCATCATAGATTCGCCTTAGGGTCTCTATAAGTTGGAAATGATTTGAAGGCACATAACAGCAATACTTAAGCCTAACTTAAGTTCTCCATATGAAGTAGAAGATCTCATTTGTTATAAGCCTTGTTGTCAAAAGTAAAGAAAACATGTTTCAAGATACATTTTTTTAAAATAAAATTCTTTTTTAATAGGTTCCATTTAATACATTTATGTGCTGTTAGTAAATCAGCATTAATCTGGGCAGCATGAACATTAACTCATCTGAGATACTTAAAAATTCCAAGAACATTTGCTGGCCTGGTGGGGTCCACTTTTTTTTTGTCACACATCAGTTCCATTGCTTTATTCATTACAAATCCAAGCCAACAAAAACACATAGCCACTAGTGACCTCTTCATTCTTCTTGGCCACAGGTAGTATCAATCATTGGCACAAACCCTGAACCTGTTGATATTTTATTCAAGCCCATCACTGCAGTCTCTAAAGATCTGCAGAGAAGGTTCCATAGAACTGTGGCAGGAAATCTCAGGTGCACATGTTCCCTCATAAGAACTAGAAGGCAAAGAATGCAGACTGAGTCAAAAATTCAACTCAACCCCTTGGAATTGCCTGCAACAGTAACTCAGAAACAAAGAGTGCAATGACTGAAACCCCCAAACTGTCCCAGGAACAGCTGAAGAATTTTCACTAGTGAGATCACTCCCACTCAAGCCAGATTTGTAAAGGAAAAAGGCAGCCTGACCATTCAATGGCAAAAAGAGATATACTGATGAAAATGAGGCTTTAGTTTGCAAATCTGTGGCAGTGCTGTTTAGCTGTAGTAATTACTGCTAATCAAAAGATGTCCAGATTAATTCCTTTTTTAATGCACAACAGTTACTTTGAAGTGCACAGGTACTACTGTTACAGAATCAGCACAAGAGGGTGACACACATATTCAAAGATGTTCCAACATTTTGACTCTTGAGTAACATCCACAAGAGCATGTGGCTGTGAAAATTCAGTACAGTAAAAACAAATAGCCTCTGAGGAAGAAAACATCAATGTATCACTGAGATTTTTTTCAAGCATGCAGCTGATTGCTACTATACAGCAAATACATGATTTGCTCGCAGGATTCCATTTTAATTTTCAAAAAGCCAAAAAAGGATAAGACATGGATTTAATCTTAATAAAGTGCTCTATAAATCAACAACCAGTTGAACTCTTTAAACCAAAGAGCAACTAAGCCTGTGTGATAGTAATACTATATAATTTATCTTGGAGGATGAGAGTGTTTAATTTTTGCCCAGTAAATACTGCAGTAATTAAGACAGTATCTGTGTCTGAACAAGTGGCTCTTTCCAACAGCTATACTCTTCAGAAATGCAGGGCAATGATTATGCAAAATAGCAAGTCAAGTACTCCTCAGTCCCAGCCATTATTAGTTTCATGTAATGCCTGGAAATTGCTGATGTAAGTAAGAGCTGATTCTGCCACTGAATTTTTCTTTAGAGGGAAAGCTTTGTGTCAGAATAAAAATACCACAAGGACTTAACACTCTAACACAAGGCTTTGCAGGGATGTAAAATGTTTCAGAATTACACATTATGTACACATTAAGGGACAATCAGAATAATTCAAAACAGGAAGATAGATTTGATAATGCTTCATAAACCCTATAAAGTGCTTTAGCACAGTATTGCAATGAAATGTTCATTCCAGAAAGTTTCTGACTTCAAAAATCAGCTATATTCCAAGTGACTTATTTAAATGCTGACAGCTACAACAGCAAGCTCAAGTTCTGCTGAGTACCTCATCTCATATAAAATACAACATGCAGCATCTAATAAAGGTATCAATAGAAGAAAAATGGAAAATTCCAGTAACTGTTACGTTTCAGGAACATAAAATACATACATTAGAATAAAGGTGTTAATTTAGTAATTGTTGGCTATGGCACTAGTTTCCCAAACTGAAGATTAGCATGACTCTGTTCAAGGATGGATTTTATGTTCCATGAAAGCAGGATTTTGGAAGGAGGTTTTCAATTGCTATTGGTTCTTAAATTGACAAAATGGTCAGGCTGCAAGATTTAAAAAAAGGTTAAATAAGTTTTAATTTATTAGTACCTAGTCAAAGCTAGGCTCTCAGATTAAACCCATCACCACAATGTATGCCTGCTTCAGACAACACTGTAAAAAAAACTGGAAACAAAAGTTTTCCATTGGACAGAGAGAGAGGTACTTCTATACACAGTACCATAGCACAGTAAGAGAGTGTCTGGACACAGTTTTGTAGGAAACAAACAATTCCAAAGTTGTATGCTGAGGCCCAGACAGCCATTTCCATCATGAATTTTAAAACAAAACCCACAAACAAGCAGCTCAAAATCCCAATGCAAAGAAAAACCATGGGGGGGGGGCGGGGGGGGACCTTTCAAGATGGTTTAGATGTGGCTGGTGTGCATTTGGTATGTACTATACCATAAAACAGGCTTGTTTTAATTGCCCCCCAAAATTGTTCTTGTTTGTTCTTTTAACATCTTATTCTGGTAATCGGGAAGAAAAGCCACAGCTAACCACTGCACATTTGAAGGATCCCATCTATTAGGCTTGTGGAGTTCTAGCCACAGGGAGCAGGAAAAGGCAAAAGGCTGGACCTTTTTTTTTTTTTTTTTGGCAGACAATTTCTTACAGCACACGAGTGTCCCTGAATATGTTGCCCTGGAAGTTTGTGAAGTCCTGCTCTTCCAAACAGAGCTGGGGTGGGGTGGAGAATTCTTTTTTTAAAATGTGGTGACATTCCATATTCCAAGCTTGTGCATGTAGCATATATCCCTGAAAATCCATTGTCTGCAAGATTCCCTCTGAAGCACAGTCAATTGGAAGCCAGAAACTGAAGAATCACTCCTCAGTGAAATCTCTGTCAATGTCCATGTATGCCTCATCAATGTAGCTTACTATGGCACAAGGTGATGTCCGGTCTGGACTAAGTAGTATAGATACAGTCTCTTTCCAGTAGGAAAAACTAATACATGAACTCTGTTGAAGGAAAAGGGAAAGTTTAGGTCATAGCAAAACATAAAAGCCGCAAAATATACTACCAAGAGCTCTAAACAGACACCAAATCCTATCCCCATCTTTTATCAAGCACTGAAAGACCTAAATGTTACACTGAGTTGAGATCAGAGTTCCTGCACGTATACCTTAATCCATTCTGATTTCAGAAATGTGCTGCGCAGAAGCAGTTACAGGAACTGTCTGACAACTGGTTCTAACAGAAATGTAGGGCTGAGATAACTGTGAGAAGCATACAGTCATTCCTCCATATTTGCTAGGGTTGGGGGCACAGGACCCCCGGGAAAGTGAAAAAAAACGTGAACAACTCTAGGTCCTCCCAAATCATATTTAACACACAAAAAGGTATGATCACCATATTCAACCCACCACAGATTCCTTTGAGGCATCAGGGTTCCTCCACAAGGCAGAGGTGGGTGGCTGGTGGGGCTTACTGCCACCTCCACTGCTGCCCCACACCATTTTTAATAGGGACTTACAAGCCTCATTTGCAGTTTCTCAGTCTCATGAGGCTTGCAGTCCCTATTACAAATGGCATAGCGAGGCAGCAGAAGTGACAGCAAATAATCCGTGAATAATCAAATCCAGAAAAATGAAACCCGTAAATGTCTGACTGTAGTTGCACGGAATAAGAAAACAACAATGTTGAACACAGAACTGTTTGAAGAATTCTGTGCAATTCAGAAACTGTCTCACTTTTGATTGTTATTTCCATCTCAGAATCAGGTTGAGCAAGTTTCATGTTAACTCAGGTAATGTTTTAAAGACATATGTCCACACTCTTCTTGCTATACAGAAGCATACTACACTCTATCTCTAACATATTGGTTATCACAATATACAGGGGGATATAGAGAAGAGACAAAGTCTCAGGGTGCTGAAAAAAATGATTTTATTTTTACAATTAGCTCAATGTGTTTCGGCCTAGTAATATTCAGTGGTCTTCCTCAAGAGCTGTTAGCAAGATAAAAGAAAGAAAAAGGACAACAGAGAAGACCGGAGCAGGGGCAAGCTTGGGTGGTGCCAGTCAATCACAGCTCAGGCAATGCTGTGACAAGGGTCCTATGGTGGAGAAATGATACAAAACTGAGGCTTGTTTCTGTCAGAAGACAGACAGAGGAAAAGATGACCTAGAGACAGGGGAAAGCTAGCACAGAAATAGGGAACAGATTTCAGACAGATGAGAACAGATGGAATAGAGATAGGAGAGTCAGACAGAGGGAAGGACTGACTATGGTTTTTGGAAGCTATAAATGATTTAGTAGTTCAAGGGTTAGTGTATTATTTTTTGGTGTCTTAATAAACTTTCACTTGTTTGTTTTTACCACTGTTTCTGTCAGTTCATATTAAGTTTGGTGGAGGGCCTGATCATGCTTATGGCATAAAACCTACTGAAACAACACACCCACTGGTCCACAATGGAGGGGAGAGGTATCACCTTGAGGTCCAAGTACCCAGTCCAAGAAGGAGTTAAGCCATCACAACAATATATAAACAAAAATTATAACAGGAGATGAGTTACCCTTTGCAGTATCAATTCTGTGTACTTGCCTTCTGTCATAATTTTTATTGTTTATGTGCTGTCCCTTTTCCTTATCTTTTAACAGCTCCTGAAGAAAGCCATTAAATATCACTATGCCAAAAGTCGTTGGGCTAATTACAAGAATAAAACTATTTGTAAAACATCCTGAGACTTTATCTCTTTACATCCTCTCTATCCGGTGTTACCTGTCCTCTTTATATTTTGAAATATACAAGCTTTTCAGCAAAGCTTTTCAGGATGCAGAAATTCTGCACACAGCATCATTCTTTCTTTATTGTTGATAAGAACAAACACAAGACACTTGTTGGATGGTACCAGAATGTCCACTTAGTACACCATACAATTTTCTGCAATGGCCACTTGGATGCCACCATGAAGCTACAATGATAATGCCTTCTATATTTTTTCCACCAAAGGAAATTACAAAACCACCCTGAAAAGAGACCTAAAAGAGAGCTAAAACACAACTATTTAAATGTCTTTGCTTATCACATTGAAAGATATAGTCTGACAAACTAATGTGACACCATACTGTGCTGGTCCCAAAAGCATTTTCTCTTCTATTTGGGCATAATCACAAAACAGAAAGAAATTATGACAAAACAACTGCATTGCAGACATACATTTTCTAAGCAGGTACTATCCTTGTCCTTATTGAGGTAATGCTGTTGCCAGAAACGCAAAAGACTGTGAAAGTTATTCAGGATGAAGCCAGGGTATTTCTTTGTGTATTCCATTTCTTGGAGCGTACGCAGATAGAATGGCAACTTGTCTTTCCTTCGGGCCAGCATTAAGATAACTAGACTTGTGTTCAGACAACTTACATTTTCCTAAATTTAAAATAAGGTAAGAATAAAAGTTAAGCTAAGCCCTGTAAGTAAAGATAAAACGTAAAGATAAAACACTGTATTAACAAGAATTTCCAGGACCTATTTTGGACCTGAGATTCCAAAGGATATTAACTTAATGAGACACATCAAACTAAGAATTTATTCATATGTGATCCATGGGACCTCAGGGCGAGGTCTTTACCTGTGTAAGTGTCTGTACGTGAATAATATTAATGAGCCGGAAAAGGAAGGACATCCTTATGGACATCTGTGACATGTATGATAGAAGGCGGCACTCAGACAAGACTTCTGCAACTGCATGAAACAAGTAATTTATTAGGTTTTGAAGAGCTGAACCAAGAAAAACAGATTGTTATGATTCAGAACAGTAAAAGGATTGTCAGTCCTATTTCCACTAACACAATTATTAATTTGAGCACTTCCCCAAATTACAATTAAATGCTAGAAACTGCAGCTGTGAAGTTTGAAGAAATCCCTCCACATTGGGACAGATGCTAAAAAATTTAACGATGACAGTAATTTAACTCCACACATCCCTTGGGCACCTCGAAACTGCTGACAATCCTCCTACACTGTAGTACACAGACATCGGAGCTCCAGATCAGGAAAGGTTAAAAGTAGGCAGAGAAAAGGTACTGTATAACATATCAGGGAGACTCTACACATGCAGCCTGAGGGCTGGTTTAAATATTTTCTTCATTTATGTTAGTTTCCAGCAAACATTATATGCCCCATGGTTGTGCAAAGAAATCTTTAAAATCACATTTGCTTGTATTTTTTAAACTCTTTCTTCACTCCAAAAATAATTATGCCATTACCTTTAATATCTGACTGGCTCTCAAATCGATCCAAGGATAAAGTAATACACCGAACTAACATGTTGGAATCAACCAGTGAACTGTTGATCTGATTCAAAAATATCTGAAACTGAAGTTAGAAAGTCCATTAGACTCTGTTCAGAATATAAAGTTAAAGCAAGCTGAGGTTGCACAACTGGGATCATGGGTTTTTAGTTTTACCTTTTCATCTGTATTAATGTATTTATTGAACCTCTTGAAAGCATCTATGTTAAATTTCATCAGTTCTCCCAGCAGGTCAAAGTAACTCTGAAGCACATCTCGTGACTTGCACTCGCTGTCAACAATGCAGTAGAGAATATGCTGGGAAAGAGAAATATGTGATGCATAAAACCAAGATGAACTCATGGTTTGAAGTCTAACCTCCACGTTTTGCCTTTTTATAGGCTGACAATAAAACAGCCTTCACTACCAATGCTTGTTACAAGAAGGTACTACAACCTGACAGATGATTTAATCTGGCCATTTCTAACTATGGTTTCAACAATGTGAAAGCACAGTAAAAAGTGGTAAGCTTCAAAAATGCAAGTTAAACCAGGAGTAGGAAGCATGTAGCCCTTCAAGAATTGTTATGACTCTCATTAATCCCAGCCAGCAAAGTCAACGGCCAGGGATGATGGACACTGTAGTCCAACAACTGGATGGCCAAAGTTTTCCTATCCCATACTAAATTATAAAGTACATACTGTATAAGGAGTCCAAGGTTTATATGGATTAGATTACCCAGCTGCGTAGAGATGGGGGGGCGATGGGGGAGGTGCATCATGGCAGCCATTTTTTTGGGGCACCCCAGCTCATTTGCCCTCCCCTACGCACTGTAACCCCGCCCCCGAGTGTCATAGCCCCACCCTGTCATAGCCATGCCCCATGCGCCGTAGCAACGCCCCCACTCACTGCAGCCACACTCCCATGCGCCGTAGCCACGCCCCCCCCATGCATTCCAAGCTCCACCACTGAGATTACCTCCAGGAGCCCTCTCTTTAGCAGGAACATCTGATCTGCATAGGAAGTAGCACCTCGTAAGAAGCTCTCAACTGCCCTAGCTTGCCAAAATCTGGAAAGCATCAGAAAACAAAGATACAGGAACTGGTCATCTGGTTCACCATACTCTCTCAGAATGAAATAAAACAAACCTCTTATCTTTGGAGGGCTCTTTTAAAAAGCTGAAGAAGATGACTTCTTTATTCAATCTTGGCTGAGGAACAATGTGCATCTGCTAGGGGATACTGTGCACTCGCAGGAAGGTTTAGTATACCTTATATACCTTAGCATACAGAAGCTCGTTAAATCCTTAGTTACAGCAGTTCCACTGCCTAAGAGAAGAGTCATTATTCAATTTAAATCACTTCTCTTTTTGCAAGGGAGGGCAGCCACAGGAGGGGAGAATCCTGTGAATCTTCCTCACAAACTCATATTGCTTGTTCTGGAGGCAAGGGTTTGACAATTAAGACATCTTTGGAAACCATGAAACCTTAACACTATGGGACAGGAAGGTAGAAGTCCTGCTGCTACGTGCCGTTCACATCCATTTTCTCCACTTCAGTGACAAAAGTGCAGTGCCTGAAGTCCTCCAATAGCAGGGTCCTGAAGACCAGACACAACATGCTCCTTAGGGCGGCAGGAAGGCAACTCACCTAAATGATGATTCAGCTGGCTCCTTCTTCATTACCTGAAGTAGTCTGGTTAGCAAGCCTCTTTTTCCATCACAAACTAAACTTCTAAAATATGGAGAGAAGTTACAGTGAGTAAACCACAACTAACTGAAATAGGAAGCTATAAAGAAAAGGTCTAGCACTTTCACTCTAGTTTTAACATACTGCCCAGTTTTACACTGTGTCAGCTCTTGCAAAACTAGAAGAAAAAAACAGAACTCTTGTATTTCAGAATACCGTAATCCTCGCCACACTGCAGTCTAGCTCCCTCTGCTGGTTAATTTATTTTAGTTGGATTTCTGAAAACAATTTCAACAGACCAAAATCTTAGAACACCTGAATTTAAGAATGCTGCATATGTAACCTCACAAAGCTAGTCCTGTAAAGTACTTGTTTTACCCACACCTAGTTTTTAAAGCCAAAACGAAAATACTTATCTGTTCCAAACTCCCTTGTAGCACAAGATTACAGACTATGGAAGCTAGGAAATCACTGAGAATAAGCAGTCAGAAGTCCTGTCTAACCAATAACCTATATATGGCTAACACAAGAAAATAAAGAAAGAGAAGGAAAAAACCCAGAATACTACAAGCCCACTTGGTAAAACACAGAGGCTACCTTGTCTGGCTCAGCATTTCACTTAACAATGATGAAAATACATGCAAAGAAGAGCAGAAGCCCTTTACTAGACAACTGAGGAAAAATGAGCCTAATGAACACTAAAGTGTTGGGAGTCTACAGTGTTTGAGGATTTTGCTTTTGTCCTCTAAACAGACATAGGCCATTTCTGCACTACGCTGTTATAGTGCTATTATTCCACTTTCAACATCCTGTGGAATTCTGGGGTTTGTAGTTTACTGAGGCCAAAGAGCTCTCTGGCTGAGAATTCTAAATGCCCCTCCCTAAACTGCAAATCCCAGCATTTCACAGGATGTTGAAAGTGGAATAATAGCACTGCAACACTGTAAAGTGGAAATGGCCATAGTTTACTGATATGCACAAGGACTGGAGAACTGCAGCTGGTTGCTTCTTTTTATTTTAAAATGTGCACAAATTCAATCTGTTGCTTTCACAGAACGGATGAATGCATCCACCACTAGTAATTTCCACATGTAAATCCCAACACTTCATACATGCTCTTTCTCCACTGGCTAGGCATTCATTGGTTAGAATACCTCACAACTCTATAGCTTTTACGATATAAGCGATCACGTTAAATTTCAGTGATGGAAGCAGGGGACAAATTATAGAGGGCTATAAACAAATCTAAGGGCTTAAATAGCAATCTGGTTGCTCAATATACACCTCTGACAGATGCAGTTGCTTACTCTGGTATGGGGCCTTAAGAGTTCAACATACCAAGTTAGCAAGAGCTCACAGAACTCTAAGAAGGCAAGTCTGGTAAAATGAAATACAGGCAATGACTATTTTAGGAACAACAAATTGTGTACACAAACATACATGCCCTTCTCTTTACCTGTCTGTGTTTACAACTGCCTCTACTTCAGGAATGTTGGCTTTGAGGGAGATTGCACTTAGTTCATTAAGCTCTTGGCTGTTCAAAAGCAGGTATTTGTTCCTAATATGAAAATCAGAACAGGCAGACTGAGCATATTCTTTTTCTTCACTAATGCATCATCCACCCCCTTCCCCTTTAACAAAACCTATAACAATGCCAAGTTCCCTCTGGTCTGAAAGCTCTGTTCAGTTTTACAGGAAAAATACACTGGAGTCCATTCTATCACTATGGTTGACAGGAGCTCCTAGGTTTTGAACATGAGGTGAAACTAAGGTTTAGGCATATGGTGGCTTCCAAGAGCAGCTGTTTTCAAGCAGGGCCTCAATGAACAGCCAAATTATTTGGCTTCTTTCCCACCCTGATATGGTTTGCTCACTCCTTGACCTGTGTTCCATGCACTGAACAGAATAAAAGCTACTAAAGGCATGCCTTCATATTACAACAAAATGTTCATAAATTAGGCCAATGGAGAAAGAAATTCAGAGCTTCATTCTTATTCCACAATGGATAACTGAGGAAGGTCAGCAAGCTTAGTGCCCTCTAAAATCCCGACAGTGCCAATGCTACCTAAAACAGATGCCTGGCACATACCATTTCAGGCACTTCTGAACAGTCTGGCTCTTTGGTCATTTTGCTAAAAGCAGAAGTTGTAGGGGGAGGAGAATAAATAGTCACAGAAAAGGTAGTTAAATAGTGGATCACTCATGAAGTTACTTCCTAGAAGCATTCAGTGCTCAGAAAGATGTTCCCCACACATTTCTATGCAGTTGCAGGTCTCTACTGACATTCTGAGCTACACTTATTAGCCACCTATTATTAGGCATTAGGTTCCACATGTCATTTTTGTCTCAAGACACAATCTCCAAAAACATGTTACATAAATCCAGATAATTCACAATTTCTTGCCACTTACGCCTTGGAAATGTAACAGGGATACAATGATCAAATTACTTTTACCTATATGTCTTTAAGCAGGTTCTGAATATCCAAATAAAGTTTGATATTTACTCAATTCAGATATGCATGAAGAGACATCAACATGTTTACAGTGAACATCCTCTATACTCACTCATGATGATCACTAAAACTCTGAAGCAATCGCAAAAACTGGATCTTCAAAGTAATATCCTAAAGAAGAAAAGGCTGACAATTTAAAAGTACTCTTACAGAATATCATTACTAGGGGTCTGGTGGATAAGCAATGTTTTAATAATATTAACAGAATTCAAGGACTGATAAGATTGACACTAGCCATTAGACAAAAACATTTTATGGCTATAATTGCACTGTACACCTGAGCTGTTAACATCCATTTTAAAAGGCATACTTTATACTTGGTATTCCCAATAGAGGGTTTGCAGGCTTTCGCTATCTATTGGGGCAATGCATTCTGATGATTCTAAAATGGCTGTCTGCAGTGCACGAGAACCTAGTGACTCCCATGAATCTGTTGAATAAGAAGGGGATAAGTAAAACAACATAGATTGGGAAGGCAGAATCATGTGTCTTCCTATCCCAAATGTACATTGCTTCTCTTCAGGGCAACAACGGGCCAGTGCGGTGGGTCCGGGGCCAGAAACCTACTTGAGGTTTTTAACAATGATTATTTCCCTCCTATACAATGAAGCAGTAAATGCTGTGGCTCAGGTACCATTTTTGCATCCATTTTCTAAAAACATAGGAAGCATTTTGCCAGATCAGACTGAGACTTATTTTTCCCTGATCCTGTTTACTTGGTACAGAACCAAAAAATCCCCAACTTGAAGCCTATCAATTTAATACCAAGAGGATCTGGGCCTCAGATTATACTTTTGTGACATGATAGAACTTTGCAAACATCAGACCTGTTATTATTGCAGAGTCTAAGATACTAGTTAAGTTTTAGTTGTTGGTAACTGTTTGTGGAAAGGAAATATAAAAGTCATGAAAATACATTTTTCATTTACTAGGTCCAACCACACTTGACATTCTGTGACTGGTCATACACCCATTTTGTGGTAGTCACAATGGCATGTTCTCAAAATTTCGAAAACGTAGCTATAGACCTAAAAAGGTTTTAGATGTTTGCCCAATACTATCTATATAACCCAATACTCACCGGGCTACAGTCACAGTTTTGATTATGCCCATGTAGAACAAGAGCTGATGCTGAATGCTTCCGCCAGATCAATTTATCAAATAAATTGTTAAGGCCAGGGATTAATCTGAACTCTGCAATCATTTTGTGAACCTAGATAGAAGGAATGTTCAGTCAATGTTCCACCTCTGAAACTTCTGCTACAAGAGTAAACAACCCTGCACATGCACATGTACAACTAACAGTTTTATTCAAACCAGTAAAGCATTTCAGCATTTCAGTACCTTCACAGTTTTCCTATTTACAAGGAAGTTATCAAGGTTCATCAGCAAGTAAACTCTTTGAAGATATTCAAAATGCTTTGCCAACTTATTCTTTACACTTCTCCCTTTCACCCTTTCACAAAAGGACTTATCTTAGGCACACAAACATAAATAAAAATAAAATATGAATGTAACTGTCTCCTTAAAATATATGTTCCAGCTTGGGACAGACAATAAACATAAGATGTGTCTGTTCTGGAAGTTCCACTTAGACGAATACTAGGAGAACATTTTCTAGATACTTCTTCATTAATGCATCATATTCAGTATTTTGACGTGAAGTTTTCTAATGTGGATTTCTTAATCCCAAAATACTTTCACATGTCAACATAGGCATGCATAAAATACAATAATGTGCTCATTAGACAAAATCTTAACTTGATGGTGTTTGTATGGGGGGTATGCCTGTTTCATACACTTCTCCAGTGGGAAACGAATGGCTTGAAAAGCTCAGTCCCACCTGACCAACCAGCAGTCTTTCAGCTGTTATGGAAGATGTTTATGCAACGCATCAATGTGTATTGACTTAAAAGTCATTCTTACTTTCTACTTAAGCAGAAACTATGCATACTTTATTTTTAATCGTTCAAACGGATGTGGATAACTGGGGACTTAGAGTTTTAGAAGTCCACATTTGAAGTTTTCTCAAGCATTCTAATATATAAGATTTCAAACAGCCAAACATGCATTTGGCTTTGGGTAAATGCTGCTATTTCAGTTCACTTCATGTATTTGAATATTTAAGGACAGATTCTCACCTGATTCCTTTGTCTGCCCATTAAAAGCACACAGAGAACATACAAAACCTCCAGCTTATACATGATCTCATGCATAATCTTCATAGACTGTGGAAGCTGATTCCTTGTTGAGGTGTTGGCAAAACCACTCTCATCTGAAGATTCTAAAAGACACAAAAATGTTCAGCCTGGCAGTCTTAACAGGAAGTTAAGCAATAGTTATAAAAGCACTAAAAATTCAGAACATAGAAACAGATTAGTTTACTTGAAGTAGAAATGGACTGTATTGCTCAGAGAGTTTGTTTGCACAACACATAGGTGTACGCTTCCATTCCAGTATTAAAATGCCAAAGCAGGAGTACAGGAAAACCCTACATCAGATACATCTAATTTTTCCTGCCTAGAAAGGCAGATAATATGAGTACATACCTGTATACCAAATGTATACAAATGTGCAAATGAATTTTTAGTGTGCAAAACCCAAAGTAATTCTTCAAGTATCTAAACTAAGAGACATGGCTAAATGGGAACAAAGCGACTGAGAGACAGATTTGTCTCTCATGGCAGAAAAAACTGTAGACATGCAAAGGAAATTATGCAAAGAAAAATATGCAAACATAGTGCAAGTATTAAGGCAGTATTATTTTGCCAGAACATATATAATCAAGAAGCATAACTACAGAACTGAATGGCAAAAAGCTGCTGAACTCCTTTATCATTTGTCTCAATGTGATCTATGAATATTTGATTTGAGATTTTAAAAAAAGTACAGCAGACCCTTTTTTCAACCATCTCATTCAACTTCAGCTTGCACGTGGATGGAACTAATAAAGCTATTAGTTTTGCTTTTGCACATTCAAAGCTGTTCTAGCACATTAATTTCAAAGTAGATACCTGTGCTGCTTTGCTCTGTCTCTTCATCTGCCACACGCATTAGTGCATCAAGGACAAGTGCATTATCTAGCCAGGTGTACCACTCTTCCAATTCCTGAAGAAAACTGGAAGTTCCTGTTGTTTCTGATACTTTTCTGGTTGCTAGTTTACACAATCGTTCAATGAAGCCTGGTATATTCAGAAGTGTAGCTATGACAAGAAAAAACAATAATGTTTTAAAACACTAAACTATTATACTAAATTATTAAAAAGTCTACATATGGTTAAAAATGTTTACCTTCATCTTACCATATATTAACTTACATTGTAAGGATTCTTCAGTGGATCATTGTTTGCACACTGACAACTTGAGACTGGATTTCAACCACAGCTTCTACCCTTAGTTGTCAGTGGGGAAAAGGGGGAAATGGGAAGGCACTGGAAACAAAAATCAACCCCAAGAGAGAAGAAAGTTCTGAAAGTGCCTGTATTTATCAATTAAAATGCCCAACACATTATGGTAAAGTCTTACTCCTTCAATAGGGCAAAACGATAAACACAGGCAATGTGTGCATTCTGAAAATGATTCAGAACATTTTAACTGTTTGCCCCTGTTGAAGGAATTAGAGACATTCCAAAACATACCGGCATTTTAAGTAATAAACAATTAATGACTATAGTACTTTGAGAATTTTGTTTCTCTTGGATTCATTTGTCCATTTTCAGGCAACAAAATCTTTTAATATTCATATCCTATAGAGTTAAACCAAACAGTCTCTCTTCATTCCATCCATCTTTATTTGGAACACTTAATGTCAAACATTTTACCTTGATTAATTTCAGCTCGAGAAGGACCCAAGTTCTTTTTCTGTTGAGCATTTTTTGCTAGTAGTGTATGTTTATCATCACTGCCTGTATCAAGCTCTGAAATTGTGACTGCAAGGATTCTGCAGAAATTTGCAAGTTGCTGTTGATCAAAGCTGGAAACTAGACCGGACAGATTTGGGATATCCTCCAGCTGAATCATTTCCTAAAACGAAACAAGTGACATGTTGATTAGTAACAAACCTTATTTATTAAAACTGCTGTAGATTTAGACAGATCACACTCTGTACTTCAGAACAACAAAATTAAGAATAAACACTTTAGTTCTAGCTTCCTTTGCTATGCAGCTTATAACAAATTTAATAAATTTGCTCAATATTAAATTGAATAATAATTAATAAAAAGCAAATAAATAAATAATAAATAAACAATAAAATAATAAATGATAAATTTCCTCAAGAACTGATCATGTTTTGTACATATTTGTGCAAGCTATACTAGCAAAGTATAGAAGTTCAGCCTATATGGAGTTGACCCAATCATGATGTTCCTTCCCTCTCCCCTCAAGTTCATGTTGCTCTCTTCCCACATTTTAAAAATGCTGTGTCTGGCCTCCAAATCTCAGTTGTTTAGGTCACTGCTACTTGACAGGATCAACCTCATCCATCCCATTCAACTTCAAACAATAACTGAAATGTATTTCTGACATTATGACAATCCTAATTGCTCTCTAAGAAAACAGACGGTAAGCAAAGAAAAAGTGTAAGAATGTTTCATAATTTTATTTTGAAAGGTCTCTAAAATTTTAACTCTTTCACAGCAGAGGACCTCTGCCTGGAGAAAAAAAAAGTTTGCAACATTTTTTCAGTCTCATGGCAGGTAAGTATCTTTTCCATTAAAAGGTTTTAATCAAAACTCAAATAAATTATTTCCATGTATTATGGATCTGCCTAAACCACCTTTCTTATTTTTTTGTCCAAATTCTGCATTCATCCCCCAAGAACTTCCAAATATTAATATGGAAAGCTTTTTCTGAGTGGATTCTTACATATTAAAACAAAAAGTCACTTCTGATTTTAGCAACTAAAAACTTAACCATTTTTTAATGTTTTCAGTTTTAATCAAACCATATATATGAAGCCACTGCAAATTTCCCAATCAAAGTTCTAACGAAAAATATCTAACATAACGGATAAATGTCTACTGTTCCCTATACATACTTTCAAGCAGTCAAAAGGTTTCCAAGATTAATTATAGAGATAAAGGATGACTGACAAACCTTTTTCACTCCCAGGATGTCTTCAATAAGAGTGGCTGTTTGCAGAAATGTCTTTTTGTTTGTCATTAATGTAAACAAAAACAACACAAAATCATTCCTTTCTGCCAATCGTTTAGTGACTCCTTCAGTCTACACAAATGAGAAAAGGGACATACATGATCAAAACTGAACACTGCCAAGATAAGGCATGCCACCTCATTAGCTACCAGTCATATACCAACAGCCCACAGAAAGTATGCATGATGCTATTCCTTGTACTGCATCTGTGGTACGCCTTCCAGTAGTTCTCAAGTTTAATTGTAGAGCTTGGAAATATTACTTTTGCTTTACTGTTGAAGGGATTCTAGGAACTGTTGTTCAAAAAAGCAACTTTTCAACATTCTGTGTAATGGAAAGAGGAAAATCAAAATCTTCTGTAGTGTATAACTAATGCTGGATTACATCAATACTACTGTCCAATGCAGCTGTCCTCAATGCGTAAATGAAAGGAGAGAGGGAAGCACTGCTAGGTTTTCAGATGCTCTGAATGAATAAGGCAGGCCAAAACATTATTAAGAGTCAAAAATTTTCTTGAACAGTGTGCCTTGATAACAACATCTCAGGTAATATTGAACATGTCCAAATTTGATAATATCTGATGGATTTTTCAAAACACTGCTATGCAGAAGGATTTCAACTTTGAAACATCACATTAAGATACAGGATACATTACTATTCTTGCCAAGTGAAAACAGTTCCTCCTAAGAATTCCAACGACTTCTCAGCACAGGGGGAAAAAAGGCTTACACTTTGCTTCGCTCTCACCTCAGACAACTGGATATTAAAAATAAAGTTATCTGAAGAACAGCTGCCTTATCTCCTTTTGTGTGACTGCAATCCTTTCCAGTTTTCTCTGCTTGTAAGTAAGAAAACTAGAAATTCTCAAAAGGGCTACCTAAATGTGGTGTGTGTGATTTGTAGGACCAGCTAAACATCTAATAATCTGCTCAATATATATATAAATACATCAGTTTTGCTGCTCTGCAGTATTTACTGGTAAGAACTAAAAATGGATCAAAATGTTCAGTCCTAAATGTAACCTGATAAAGATTCTGAATGGGCATTTTTAAAAGAACCAGAACACATAACAGTTAGAATGCTAACAGAATAAATGTAAGAAGAATTCCAGTTATCAAAGAAGCATTTTATCAAATATGTAACTGAACATGCTTGTGCTCCATGGTGAAAGAAAATAGAAAATCATATTGTATTTCTGAGCATTTATTTCAGCAATTAACAGCAAGGAAATCATTATAAAAATTTGGACAAAATAAGTGCACTAGTATATCAGTTAATGATATACTGCAACAAATGAAATGCTACTGAAACGTTCAAATCAGGATTAATTATGTGTATCACATTAATTCAGTAACGTCAAGAATCTTCTATGCCTAGCTACATCATAAAGCAAAAGTGCTTTTTTTGTTTAGAGTTTATGACTTACACATATGCAAGTGTTGTACAATATGCTTAAACAATCCTTGATGAGGTCATCACTTACTGCAAGAAATAAAACATTAATTAGTGTATGCTGAACTACCACTCTGAAAGTCACACCTGTATGTATTATTTTATAAAAGACTTTCTTCTTATATACACTGAAGCAAATGCACATACTGTTCAAGATGCACAAGAATTCAACATGTTTAGAATCAATGGAGGGAAGGGGAGGAGGCACATGCAGATAAGCAGGTGGCAGCACTGCACTCTCAATGCTGGCTTCTCAACTGTGGAACACATCCTCCAGGATTATATGCTTGACAATTCCCCCCGTGAGTTTTAGACACAAGCTTTCCTGCTGCAGTTTTATAGTCTGCTGCCTTATTTTTGGTTATTGTTTTGTGCTTCTGCCTTCTACTGTTTAAAAAAAAAAACACCCTCCAGTCAGCCGTCCAAATTTGTGGGTCTGACTTTCATGGATTTGATTATTTCTGAGTTTCTTCAACCTGTGCTCCCCAACACTTCTTTTCCAGGGAAACCTTCCCTTTCATTGTCTCCAATCCGGCAATGCAGCCATTTAAAAACCCACCTCTGGTCCTCCTTCTCCTCTACCAGTTACTACTTGGTCAACTAACAACAACTTGCAGACCGATTCTTCAGTACCACAAAAACCCTCTCTCCCAAGGAAGGAGATGGCTGAGAGAAAGGAAGTACCCCTTTTCCCTCTCCTTTCCCTGATCTAGTTTGGGTCCTGGGTGCCCACTCTCCCCATCATGCCTTCATCCCCTTCCCACAAACACACAAACATTTTGATATTTGCAATTTCCCAACTTTCATAGGGATCCTGCGCCCCCAACCCTAGCGAATGTGAAGAGGTAACTGTACAACCAAGTTTCATTTTTGTTTTGTTTTCTATTCTGTAAGCATCACCCTAAAATTATCTGATAGGTTTTTTTTCTTTCAACTGAGTAAAAACATATTCAATCACTGCTGAAGAGATGTCAATCATTATTATGGTAGGTGGGCAATTTCTTCAGATCCAAATCATAGAGCTAATATGAGGTATGCCACCAGATGTTTTTGTGTTTTAAGTTACTGACACAAATCTGCCCACACCTGACATAAAATATAGTTATATTGTCATAGTCCCCATTTTGAAACTTATATTTTTAAAAACCAATGAGTTAAATCACCAATCAAGTAAGAAATTACAAGACTGAGATACTTTGGATTTACCTCCCAAGCTTTCAGAAAAATACGGTTTTAATTTAAATTTTACCACTCCCCAACCAACACAGAAATTCTGACCTAATACTGAAAGTTTCACACACAGCTACAAACATGTGAGCTTCTATTAGTGACAGATTTTTCTTTCAAGATATAAGGGGAAAACTGTTAAGATATGAGCTTACAGATGAATCTGTTAAAGGCTATATGATAAAATGGTCTAAAGATATTGGGTGTGTAATTAAGCTAGATGAGTGGGAGACAATATGGAAAAACTATAGAAAATATACCAGATCATATATCCTTCAAGAAAATGTACTAAAAATGTTGTTCAGATGGTACCTTTCACCAATGAGAATTGCTAGTATGTTCAAAAATGTTAAGAATCACTGCTGGAAATGTGAAAAAGAAATGGGTTCTTATATACATCAGTGGTGGAAGTGTAATCAAACAAAGAAGTTTTGGTATATGATCCAACCGAAACCGCAAAAGGTGTTGGATATAAGAATTGAATTAAAAGCTGAAATTTTTCTACTTGGCATTTTCAACTTGGACAGAAATTTGGAAGGTAGGATAGGTAGACTTATGTGGCATATGGTAACATCAGCCAGAATGGTTTATGCTAGGTATTGGAAAAGTAGTACGATTCCAACAGAAGAAGAATGGTGGGAAAAATTATTAGAAGTTGCAGAAATGGATAGATTAACAGACATGCTAGACAATAAATCTGATGATCAATGTTCAAGGATATGGCAGCCATAACAAGATTATCTTAAAAACAGAGTTTAGGATATCAAGAGTAGCAGAGGAATTACTGAAAAATTATGGTAGAAGTATAAAACTTTGAGAACAAAAAAATGTGCGCTAGTATGATTCTATTCACAAAAACGAAAATTTCCGTTATGAGTGGAGAGATTTACAGTATTATTTTTTGATTGTAAACAAGACAGACTAGAAGATTTTGACTGATTCAAATTTGTTTGTTATACATGCTATGTTTGTTATTTACAAGCTTCTCTCATCTTACATATGAGGGTGTTCAAGCAATAATATTAAGGAAAAACCATATCCTCCTCGTAGAGGGAGTTCTTGTTTGGGTGATTTGTTTTCGAGGATGTGAAATGCTGATTCAATAGGTATGATGCGATAGGATGAGATATGACGTGATAAGAATGTGATGTTATGCATGTATGATGTGATAGGATATGATGTGATATGATGTGATATGTGATGTGTTATGATGTGATATGATGTATGTACAGTTTTATAAAAAAATTAAAAAAAGATACAAGGGGAAAACAAGGAACCAAAATAACACTATATGAAGGAAATGCATTTACTTACTTTTCTGTTTTTTCTTCTGTGTAATAAGAGTTGGCCTCATAAGTATTTCTACTAGTAGCTGTGAACGAAATATGCAATTATTTTAGATATATTAACATAAAAATGGTATGACAATCACTTTAATAGTAACTTTGATTGAAGAGTTGTTACTTACGTGAACGATCATTCTGGGATGACAGGAGGAGCAATCCACAATGCCTGGGTTTGATCCTTGTGCCAGCTGACACAGGAGTCGTTCTCGAGCTTGATGTTAGAATCCGTTAAACTGACTCCCTGACCCTCTTCCCTCAGTTTCTTTCTCTAGCGTACTGTACTTTCCCACCGACCTGCCTGATCACTTCCATACTTATTTTAGTGGTGGGTGTGGATTGCTCCTCCTGTCATCCCAGAATGATCATTCATGTAAGTAACAACTCTTCATTCTTGGGCTGACAGGAAGATCAATCCACAACGCCTGGGATTTCCCCAAGCTGTTCCATGGGTGGGTATGTTCTCTACAGCACAGCTTGCAGCACCCTGCGGCCAAACGCCACCTGGGATGACTTATACTTATCTAGTTTATAGTGCTTAATGAAGGCGGAAGCCTCCTTCCACCCTGCCGCACTACAAACATCTTCCAGCGAATATGTGGAATCATATGCTACTGACATAGCCACTGAACGTGTTGAATGTGGCCACACATTAACTGGTCTTGGCTGCTTAGAGTAGTCATAACATATGAAAATACAGGTCTTTATCCATGCTGCGATTACCGCCTTACTTGCCCGCTGACCAAGTGTCTTAGGTTGGAATGATAGCAGCAGTGCATCTGACTTCCGAAATTCCCTCGTTTTTTTAATATAGGTCTTTACTACCTGCCTAACGTCCAATGTGTGCCATTTCTTTTCCAATGGGTGGACCGGCTTAGGGCAAAACGTTGGTAGATGAATTAGTTGCTGTTGCGTGAATGATGACAAGCACTTGGGGTTAAAAGAAGGGTTGAAACCCAACGCCTGCTTATCATGGTCTAATTTGCATAAATTCTCATTCACTGATAACGCCGCTAATTCTGAAACTCTTCTGGCTGATGTAATAGCCAGGAGAAATGCTGTCTTAAAAGATAGTAGTCGCAATGATGCCTCTTTCAGTGGTTCAAATGGTGGCGCTGTCAGTGCATTCAACACTAAGTTCAGGTCCCAAGATGGGAAACTATGCACTGTTGGAAAGGAAGATAGTGTTGCATCTCTCAAGAAACGTTTTATGTGAGGATGCCTTGCATACGAAAAACTGTCCTCCGTTAAAATAGCTGATAACGCCACCACCTGCCTTTTCAAAGTGTTAGGCCAGAGACCCTTCTCCAGACCATTTTGCAAGAAGTGGAGCAGATGTGTCACTCCTACCCCTGCCAAAGGAACCTCTTTCTCCTCACACCATTTTGTGAAAATTTTCCAAGTTCTGTCATAATTTTTTTGTGTGGACTCCCTACGGGAACCAAGTATAGTTCTGACTACATTTTCAGTATATCCATGTTGGGTTAGAATTCGCCTCTCAACCTCCAAGCTGCCAGATTTAACCACTTGGGGTCTGGATGATTCACTGGTCCCTGCCTCAGTAGATCTGGCCTGCAAGGCAACCTCCAAGGTGGAACCTGGGCTAATTGCAGCAGTAATGGGAACCAGGGTCTCCTCGGCCAAAACGACGCTATTAACACCACCGAGGCCTTCTCCAGGCGTATCTTCGCCAGTACCCTTTGTACAATTCGAATTGGTGAGAACGCATAGTGAGTTCCTGGGGGCCATGGGACCGACAATGCATCGCACGCTTCGGCACCTTTGTTGCCAAGTATTGAGAAATACCTTTTTAATTTGGTATTTCCTGTAGTAGCAAATAAGTCTACTTGTAAAGGTCCAAAAAAGCTGTTTATCATTTGGAAAACCTCCACATTGAGGGACCACTCGCCTGGATGTAGACAATTTCTGCTCAAATAGTCTGCCTGGATGTTTTGTTCCCCCTTCAAATGTACCGCAGTAATTGAACGAACATGCAACTCGGCCCAGTTGAGAAGACGAGTCGACTCTGTCACCAGAGAAACCGAATGTAGTCCTCCTTGCTTGCATATATAAGCCTTGGCTGTCATGCTGTCTGTCAACACCTTCACATGACGGTCCTTCACAAGGTACACACACTTCTGAAGAGCCAGACGGATGGCCTTCAACTCTAGAAAGTTGATATTGTGGTGCTTGTCTGCGGCTGTCCACAGCCCCTGCACAGAATGACCTTGGCAGTGAGCTCCCCAACCAGAAAGGTTCGCGTCTGTTGCTATATGCACTACCTCCTGTTTCTGAAACGGTATCCCCGACGCCACATTCCGCCTTCTCAGCCACCAGACCATGCTCGTTTGAATATGACGAGGTACCTCTACTCTGTAATGCCTCTTTCTTGCGATGGCTGATTGATGTCCCATTAACAGCCTCTGCAAGGGCTTCAAATGGAAACTGCCCCATTGAATCAACTGAGTTGTTGACACTAACGTACCCAGAATTTTCGCCAACTGCATGAGATCCAGTGATCTGCTTTGTGATAACATCCGAGCCGCTTGCTGTACTTTCTCCAATCTTTCCGAGGAAAGATACATTCTGCCTTTCCTTGTATCTATCTGTGCCCCCAAATGGGTCAAGCACAATGTAGGTGTCAACATGCTCTTTTCGATGTTGAGCAGAAATCCATAAGCTGAGAGCACTTGTATTGTCAACTCCAAGTCGTGCTTTAGCTTGGCTTCTGACCGTGCCTTCAATAATATGTTGTCCAAGTAGGGGAACAACTGCACTCCCTGTAATCTCAGGAATGCTACAAGTGGAACTAGAACCTTTGTGAAGACTCTGGGTGCAGATGCCAGGCCAAATGGCAAGGCCTTGAACTGATAACGGTCGCTCCAGTAGCTGAACCTCAGGTATCTCCTGTCGTCCACACACATAGGGACGTGGAGGTATGCTTCCTTCAGGTCTATAGATGCCATATAGTCCTCTATCTCCAAATTGTCCTTGATAACCTGCAATGTCTCCATTTTGAATTTTTTGTACTCCACAAATCTGTTGAGGTACCTGAGGTTCAGCACCGGTCTGTAGTTGCCATTTGGCTTTGGTACCACAAAACACACTGAGTACACCCCTTTGTTGCTCCGGAACTTTCTCTACGGCTCCTATATTTAACAGATGTACAATTTCTTGGCGCACTACCTGGTGTCTGTCCTGCTCTTTCAGGACTGGGGAAGGAAGAAATCTGTCTTTGGGTGTGGTGTGAAAAAATATTTTGTAAGCCCGGGTTACCACCTTTAATATCCACTTGTCCGATGTTATTTGAGACCACTTGTACCCAAAAGACAGAAGTCTTTCTCCCATCTTTTGTTGCTTGTAGTCAGTTGTTGCTTGTAGGCTTTCCTTGCTTGGAATTAACCCCAAGCTTCCCTCGTCCCAGCTTACTGTTTTGGTACTGCCTTGCATATTGAGATCTTGGTCTGCCCCATTGGAATCTACCGGACCTATACTCGGAGCTTCTTGCTGTATATCCATAAGCTCTACCACCTCGAAAAGAATAGTTTGAATTTCTAAAGCCTCTCCTATCCACCCTCCTCTTTTGAAGAGTGGGCATGACTTGCTTCTTCTCCTTAGTCTCCACCAAGACCTTCTCTAAGGCTTTGGAACCAAAGAGCAGATCACCTCGAAATGGGACATAAGCCAAACTACTGCGCGATTTCTGATCAGCTTCCCAGTGGCGCAGCCACAAGGAACGCCTCGCCACTGTTAACATATTTACGTTTCTTGCCACATATATGGTAGAATCCAATCCAGTGTCTGTGACATACTTAAGGACCCTTTGAATCCTCTTCACTGCCTTTAATAGCTCTTGCATGGTGAGATCCTGGGCCTCCAAGATGTCCTGTGACCACAAGACTGCCACCCTTGCAAACACTGATGCAGCAGCTGATGCCTTAATTGTCGCAGAGGCTCTCACGAGCCTTGCGCAAGGATGATTCTGCCATGCGCTCATCCATTTCTTTTAATTGTGTGTCATTTTCCCTAGGGGCAATAGCTCCTGATACTAATCCTACATTTGGAGCGTCCACAGGTGGTACCTTTAAGAACTACATCTTCCTTCAAGAAAGAGTACAGTTTATGATTATATGACAAACTCTTTCTAGCATTACTTTGATTATTCCACTCTGCCAAGATGACATCTTTGAAAAGTTCTGGCAGAGGAAACTCCATACTTTTAGAATCTCTTTTCCTAATTACTGATGCTAATTTACATTCTTTACTTGCTTTCCCCTGGTCATCCTTATCACAATCCAGACCTAGTGTTTGAAGCACTCTCTTCAGTGTACCCTTAAAGAAATCCGCTTCAAACATTCTGTCTGTGTCAGATTTATCTTCCTCCTCAATATCAGAGTATTGGTCCTCAATTTCCTCCACTTCAATCACATCCTCCTGATTCATGTCATCATCACTAAACTGTTCCACTTCATGGCTAACCTTAGTGACCCCTCTCAGGTGGGAAGGGGATGCCTTTTTTAACATAGACTTTTCCTTAAAGGAACCTTGCTTTTCTCTATTTGACACCCCTGACACCGTACTCGCACTAGGGTTGTCAGTATAATCCAGTTTTCTTTTCTTGGCCCGCTGCTTCTTTCTGTCTTCATCATCCTCAGGGACAATTTGATGTAAATTCATTTAATTATTTATTACTTGGTTATTATTAATTGATTGTGTCTGGACATCAAATTGCTGAGATGAATTCATAACTCTCTGTCTCACCATTTGAGTGCTTAAATCAGATGTTTCCAAATTCATTAAGCCCTGTTGATCCATTAAGACTGCCTTGAACTGCGCTGAGACAGCGCCTGAAATCATCTGCTGTATTTCCCCACGGAGGCTCTCACACATATATTGCCTTTGGCTTGGGCCGCCCCAGTATCCATAAGTGGGCTCCCACTGTGGGTCTGGCCTTCGCTGCAGCACGTTAGCTAGCCATCTGGCTAGAAACTGCCTCATGTCTGTCCCCCACAGCAAGCTATCCGCTGATGGAGCTGCCTGGTCGTAACAGCTGTTCTCCGCCATGAAAGGTGTGGCAGCTCTGAGCACCTCCGCAGGCGCAGGCGCATTCTGGCCTTTGCTGTTGGTTGTGTGCATCGCCACACTCAAAATGGCGTCCGCTGAGTCAGAGGGGTTGTTTTTCTTTCCAGGCGCCATCTTGGAATCCTTGTTTCCAAGATGGCGCCCGGCACTCTCGCCAGTAAGTTGCTGCGTACCTGCACTATGTTTCATGAGCTTTTTATCCCCCCGCTTATCCTTTTTAGTATTCTTCTTATCTGCCCTCTTCTCAGTCAACTTTTTCCCTTCTGAGGGCTTTTTGTTGGCAGCCATTTTAAGATCGTCAGCCTCATTCTCACTGGAGGACTGGAAAATTTTCCTGAGCTCCACTGCGTGCTCTTTGTCAGAGAGACGCTGCGTTTTTTCCTTCTGAGCCGTAGCTCCTTGAACCTCGCCCGAAGCCTGCCTTGCGGCGGTCTTCTGGACGGTAGGTTGCTTCATCATGACCGAGCCCAACTCCGTGGCGCTACGGATCACCTCCTCTGGCAAGCCCTTTCCCAGCGTATTTTTCTCGGTAGCCATTTTTTTTTTTTACTCTACTTTACCCCACTAATGGAGAGGGAATCTAGCGCATCCTACTGTCACGCAGGAGAAAACAAAACTGAGGGGAGAGGATCAGGGAGTCAGTTTAACGGATTCTAACATCAAGCTCGAGAACGACTCCTGCGTCAGCTGGCACGAGGATCAAACCCAGGTGTTGTGGATTGATCCTCCTGTCAGCCCAAGAATGGCTTGTTTCAGCTTTAACCAAACTACTAAGAGCACAATATACATCTTTTTTCATACCACACAAAACATCCAAGGCTATTGTGCTCTTCATAACAGTAGCTAGATTTCAAGAGCAGGTGAACAAAATGGATGTGTTCAAACATAATGCTTACTCATAGCTTAATGTTCTGTATACAAGTCTTCGGCTTGTATATTCCCAAGGCATGGAACTAGGAACTAAAAATGTCTGTTTTTCTATTATGTCTGTGGTTAGCAGTTAGTGTTCACTATGTTATAGGGTGAGGTGAACAACTGTGTAAGGACAGGCACTAATTTTCCCAGACTCCATGCAGGCTACACTTGCCTGATGATACGTGAAAATACCTGCTTTTGGCTGTATATCAATCCAACAGGATACTGAAAGTGATGTGACATTAATTGTTGTTGTTGCTGTGTGCCATCAAGTCATTTTTGACTTATGGTGACTCTACAGCGAAGCTATGTGGTTTTCTGGTGCCGAGTATGTGTGGAACACCCAAGGACACCTGGTGGGTTTCCATGGTTGAGTAGGGCATCAAACCTTGGTCTGCAAGGTTGTACTCCAATGCTCAAACCACTACACCACACTAGCTCCAATAAATACCACTTGCCATTTTGGCAAGTATGTGGTTGATAACACAGATATTGTGGGGGTGCAGGGTTCTAGGGCAGTTAAGGTGGTGTAGAAAGGTTTTTAGCATGTTTTTATGCATTTTTGTGGGTTTTGGCATGGTTTTCAGGCAGAAACTACCTTAAAATTGACCAAATATTTTTAAAAACTGGGAAGGTTCAGGATGTTTTGGGAGTTACAAAAATGAGAGCTGGAGCAAAATAGGCCACAGGCTGCATTTTGCCCACCCCATCTAGGAAAACTAGACAAACTCAAGGCAATCCTGGCTCGTTTCAATAAATGACAAATGAACCACGAACTGCGGCCTATCAAAATTCAGATACATCATCTGGATATGGCATGAAATCTCAGCTTGAAAAGCTGAGAAACACAAGCTGTAGGCATTTGCACACAGACACTCTGCTCTTCCCTTTGCATGAGCAAATGAATAGACCAGGAAGCCACCATTTTGTTGCTATTATGTTGCCTTCAAATTGATAATGACCTAAAGTGATTCTATCCTAGGGTTTTCTTGGGAAGAGTTATTCAGAAGTGGTTTGCTGCTGTCCTTCTCTAAGGTTGCCAGAATGAGACTTGCCCAAAATCATCCAATGGGTTCCCATGGCTGAGTGGGATTTAAAACCTGGTCTCCGAGAGACTTAGTATGGCACTTGAAGCACACCAATGTGCTGGCTCACAAGCAGCATTTTTTAAGTATGTCATAATTGGCAGCTATGGTCAATAGCTTCTAAACAAACCAAGAAGCAAAAGCTGTGGGTGACAGTGGCCTTATGGATGTTTTCTGCCCACAAAGCCTATCAGCCCTAGCCAGTATAGCAATCATGGAAAACGAAGGTTAGAAACATCTACGGAACCACAACATAGCCACCCCTGATTTAAACCATGGCTTCATATCCTGACTTCTCTGGAAGTCATTAATCAAAGTTCCAGTTCAGAGATGACAGGAAGCTGTGGTAAATCACTGTCTCCCGACTTGTTTAATCACTTCCACAAATGGAAGAGAAAAATGACTGTGTTCACTTATAGCAGTTTGAGTATACTGAACTGAGATCTGATTACCTAAAGTTGGGCCCATCAAGATGCAATTAACTCCTAACAACAACTCATTCATATCTTGTCTTTCCCCACAAAATTGAGACTCAAGGCAGTTTACAAAATACTAGAACAAATACAGATTAAAATAAGTAACACCAGTTAAGAGATACAAAACAAAACTGAAGATCTATAATAATGTCTTTAAAAGACCCATTAAAACAGAAGATACAAATCAAAAAGATGACACATATTTAAAAGCTCACTGCCGTCTATTACTGAAAGCCTGTTTGAACAGAAAGGTTTTCATTTGCTGGCGGGAGAACAACAAGGAGGGAGCCATCCAAGCCTCCCAAGGAAGGAAGCTCCAAAGTCTTGGGGCAGCCATCAAGAAAGCCTTCTCCCTTATTCCCATCAAACATTCCTGAAAGATGATGGAACTGAGAGAAGGTCCTCCCATGAAAATCTTAGAGCTCAGACAGACTCATAGAGGGACATATGGTCTGGACCCATGCTGTCCAGGGCTTTATAGGTCATAACCAGCACTTTGCATTGGAAATGGACCAGTAGTCAATGGAGCTGTAGCAACAAGAGAGTTATGCACTCACTTTAGCCAGCATCAGTTAACAAAAACACAAGTGAAGCATTCTGATCACTCTATGCAGCCAGACTGGAGAAGAGAAGCCCATGAGCCCATGGCTTCTGTATTTACTGGTAATGTTGCTTTAGTCTCATGTGGAAACCTGTCCAGAAATGATCTGAACATTTTATATTGTAGAAAATCATGCTAGAAACACATTTTTACAGATATCATCCCACTTCCATAGTACTGACTAGCAACTGTGAATAACCTATTAATATTTATATCTACAATACAGTCCCTCAGATTTTTTAAAAATATACAATATAGAAATCTACTCACACAAATCCAGATGGGAACCAAGCAGCCCTCCAGATGTTGCTGGGCTACAAGTCTCAGGAACCTTACCCAAGATAGCTAATAATGAGGAATGCTGAGAACTGCGGTCCAGCAACATGTGGAGGAATGTATTACTCCTGCCCCATCTCAAGCATAAATCTTAAAGAGACACAAAGGCCTGGATGTGTATTTTTCTTCAATTTTTATTGTTGTTGCATACCTTAAAGTTATTTCTAACTTATGCTGGTCCTAAGTTGAACCTATCTTAAGGTTTTCATGGCAAGATTTATTCACAGGAAGTCTGTCATTAGACTGAGAGAGTATGGCCTGCTCAAGCTCACCTAGCTGGTTTCCATGGCCAAGCAGGGATTCCAAATGTGGTCTCTCAGAATCCTATTCCAGCACTCAAACCACTACAGCACACTGGCTCTTTCTTCAGTTAACCCCTCATGTATGTCCTTTCAATTGCAAGTGCAACCTTCTAATTTTTAAAATTTGATACTAGGTTAATAAAGAATTAGACTGAAGAGAAGTATAGAATTGTTGGAAGAAACAATGTTATCCAGAAAGCGTTCCAGGCAGTTGTGGCAAGGACAGAAATATAGAGAACTTCCTTCCCTTTGAAAAAGGCTCCACTCCATTTCTGTAATTTGCAGGAGTTATCATTTCCTTCTTTCAGTAACAGCTGGCACAATTTAGCAACTTGTTCTGATGCTCTCTCAGAACAAGAGGCAAGGCTGGCTACTGGTAACGAAACAGTATGCAACCCCGTGCTACAGGTGCACAGCAAGGCACAGACTCAAATCATGCACCTTCGCTCCAATCACTACATAAGACTGTCTTTTTTCCTATTACAGTGAAAAAATTGTTACTTTATAAACTGAAACCACCATCTGTTATAAAATCTACTAAGAACAAAATCCAGACAAAATCCAGGTAGTGAGGAATTTATCTAATTAAAATACTATTTCAATCAACATCAAAACTCAGTCTTTGTGACTATTCCTTTTTAGAATCCGTAGACTATACCAACAACAGCAAAAAAGACCTTAACACTCTAGTGAAAATGAAAGAAGATTTAAAAGATTTTCATGTAATTACTAGCTCCATTGTTTAAGCAAGAGTTATGAAGATTTCCTGATAATAAAAGGAGATGCCATCCTAAGTGTATCTTTAAAGAGGTATGCATGCTGTTTCTAAAACTGGAACTGTGACCTTGTGTTTCATTCATAACTGATTTTTAGTTGGGTCTACCCAAGAACCATTTATTAGAGTCATAACACATTTCACATTTCATACACTCATACACAGGATGAGGATCCAGTTATCAGAACTGTCACATTCCATTAGAGTGAATCAATATTTAAGATTTGACAGAAACTTGTAGGTACAAAATTTAACTATATTTGGGCAAAGTCAACTGCATTCTAAAGGCTACTTACAAATTCCATATATTTACAGATCTTGTCAAAGTACGACATTACAAAGAATTGCACACCACCTCTGAGAACTGAGAAAAAAAATGTCTTGGAAGTATTCCAGAAGGTTAACAGAGATCTGGCTGGCTATCTTAGAAACAAGGGTTTGTATGCTGGAATTGGCCCAGTGGAATTAACTGAGTCAACAGCAGTATAAAGTACTATCTCTGAGTTAACAGGTACTCGATGGCTAGTTGGAACCAAATCAGTTGGTCACAAATATAACATACATTTATTAAACTTAGAGGACATCTGCAGAGGAGGGGAGCCTGTGGCTCTTCAGATGTCATCCCCATTTCGGTCAGCTTCAGTGGGCCTGGCCAATAGTAAAAGATGATGAGAGTAATAGATCATCAATATCTGAGACACCACAGATCCACAACCTCTGCTTTACTGTGAAACAGAAATGTGGTTTCTTTGGCCTAACACACTGAGTGAATACTTTTGAAGAACTGTCTTTTATATTTTTTCAGCTACTTTGCCATAAATAATATAATCCACAGTACCCCAATGAAGAATACTAGCTTAAAATGCAGCAGCCAGAATAAACTGGACATTTCCAGTGCGTCTTAAAGATTTGCTCTTGTTTTGGTATGGACGGTCTTCATTCTCTTCTCATTTAAGGTCACATAGGGCCCAGAGGCTACCAGGCAGTCTCTGTCTGAGAGACACATTCTTCTTCCCCAGTGGATGAACAAACTTCATCTGGAGGGAACCAACTTCCTAACAGCCAATAAACAGATTAGTTCAACTCTGAGCAAAACCCACACATTTGATGTGGAGGAAGCTGTTAAAAGCAGAACAGAACCCTTATATCACTTACATCAACTCCTCCAAATAAGTCAAATGTGTATGTATTTGGAAAAGTGGATTCTTGAGCAGTCTTTCTTTCTTCTGTAACAAATGCCATGGCTTCCATTGAAAGAAGGGGAGAAATCTCCTAGCAGGAAATAAAAATACATTGCAAGTATTCAGCTACACTTCATATCAGAGATAATTAGTCAAATTACAGGTAAATGTTTCTGAGTGAATGTTACTTATGGCATTTTCAGAACACCAATTAAGAACACCAGATGGCCTATTTAATCAACAAATGTAGACTGAATAGCTGCATCAGTTAAAGGTAACAGAAATAAAACCACATATAATGGATTGTATAGCAAATTAGTCATACTGGGAACACCCACTGAAATCAATAAGCAAGTTGGTAATTACTAATATATGTTCTCCTCGAATTCAGTCAGTCCACTTTAGGCATGACTGAGTCTTGTTCCAAACAAATATGCTGTCAGTCAAGCCAGACTTGTGAAGCTTCCAGATATGCAAGATTATGAGGAAAATGTCAGATCAGTAACCTCTGTGTCAACATCCAATTCTGACTCTACAGCAACTTCTACAAAAATAGAAAACCAAAAATGACCAAGGGATCTTTCTTAAAAAGAATGGCTAAAGCTTTGGAGCTCAGAAAACAACTTAAACTGTTATTTCCTGTCAAGCTGACTTTGTTACGGTGCCCCTATGAATGAGGGACTTCCAAGATCTCTAGTCATTAACTGCCTTGCTGAGGTCTTACGAACTCAGGGCCATGGATTCCTTGACTGAACCGATCCACTTTAACATGGGTTTCCTTTTTTTTCCTACTGCCCACCACATTACCAAACATTATTGTTTTTTCCAAGAGTTTCATGTCTCATGATATGCCTAAAGTATGACAGCCTCAGTTTAGTCTCTTCACTTCTAGTGAAAGTTCAGGATTTGCTCTACAATGCATTCATTTGTATTTTTTAGCAGCCCATGGTACCTGTAGAGTCCTTCTTCAGCACATTTCAAATATGTTGATTTTCTTCCTATCAGCTTTCTTCACTATCCAGCTTTCTCTCCCTTACGCTCACACACCCACACAAAAATTGGAAGTACTATAACTTGGATAATTCTGGCTTTGGTATTAATGATATGTCTTTACACTTGCAGACCTCATCTAGTTCCTTAATGGCTGCCTTCTGACGTCCTAGTTGTCATATGACTTGTTGACTGCAGTCTCCACTCAGATTAATGACTTAGCCAAGATACAAGAAATCTTTGACTATTTCAACCTCTTCATTACCCACTTTAAAGTTATGTGAATCATCTGTGGTCATTATGTTCGTCTTCTTAATATTCAGCTATAACCGTTTTTTCACTGCCTTCCTCAATTTTCATCAGTAGACATTCCAAGTCTTTTCAATTTTCTGCTAGTTATAGGTGTCAACTGAATAAACCGTTGGTGTTCCTTTCTCCAGTTTTAACGCCTGCTTCCTTTGAGTCTAATCCTTTCTGTATGATATGTTCTGCATAAAAATTAAATACAGTCAGCCCTCCACGTTTGCAGGTTTCACTTTTGCAGATTTGATTATTCACAGATGATTTGCTGTCATCTCTGCAGCCTTGCTATGCCATTTTTGACAGGGACTGCAAGCCTTGTGAGACCAAGAAACTGCAAACAAGGCATGTAAGTCTCTATTAAAAATGGTGTTGGGCAGCAGTAAAGGAACCCTGATGTCTCAAAGGAGTCCATGGTGGGTTGAATATGGTGATCATACTTTCTGTTAAATATGGTTTGGGAGGGCCTAGAGTTATTCATGTTTTTTTCATTTTCATGGGGGTCCTGTCCCCCTAACCCTAGCGAATGTGGAGGGATGACTGTAGAGTGATAAAATGTAGGCTTGTCTGACCCTATTACTGATGGGAAACCATTCTCTTTCTTCATATAATGTCATCATAGCGGCCTCATGTCCAAAGGAGAGGTTATGTATCAGGACAATCAAATCTGGTGGCATTCCCATTTCTTTTAGAACAAACCATAACTTTTCATGATCTATTCAGTGAAAGGCTATGCTGTAACCTGTAATACACAAGTTGATTTTTTTCTGAAAGTCTTTCATGCATCCAATTAGCCAATGCATATTTGCAAGCTTGGATGCCTGATGTTTTTCATTTTTAGATTAATTCTAATTATGCAAAGCATGGAGGAAAACAGTGAACCGGCTATCTCACTCACCTCAGAATCAGTGAGTTATGTGCAATTTGTACGGGCACTGGCTTAATATATCTGAAGAAAATAAAAATGGATTCAAGACAATATATCCTTCTTCATACAACAGTCTCTTTATCAATCAGAAACCTTACCTTTAAAATGCTTTGGCACTGGGAAAAATCACTGTTAGGATGGCTATTTTCATACAGCTTTTGTAGAAGCAAAGGAATGCCATTCCATTTTGCTTGTTTATCTCTTTCCTTTAACAATGATTCTGTAATCTACAAAATGAGAGGACAAATATAGTTTTCAGCACTATTATACTAAATATGGAGAAAAAAATATTGTTCAATTTTTAACCAAAATTACTGTCAATAAATATTAGGCACGAAATACAGCATGCTCAGGGGCAGCTGGCAGATCTGTTGCCATGGGGAAAACAAGTTCACTCAAGTTTTTATGGCTGTGCCTCCCACAGCTATTCTAGACTACACGGGAAGCCTTTAAATGCCAATCTTGTGTAAGAAATATGGTTCAGCACATGGATAGCTCCCGTATAACCTGAACAACTGAGAGAGACAGCCATAAATCTAAGAGGGTATTTGCCGCCCCTACAGCAGTGGATCCACCAGCTTTCCCTGAACATGCCAGATTGAGTATCTCTTTTGTAGAATCATTCTAATTTTCTTAAGATGTTCATGAAAACAAGTATAGACAAAAAACAAAGGTATTTTTTTAAAAACAGAAAGATACATTTTAAAAACTGAAGTCAGACTATTGTTTCTGTTCTAAACATAATACTGACTAAGACCAGTGCTAGTCAAAAGTGGTGGTCCACAGACCATTGCTACTCACTGTGCACATATCAGCTCTTTCCAGAAAAGAAAGAAACAAGTGCAATGAATGGGCCGCAAATGTGGTACAAACTCTGGTACATTAGAAAAATACCTGCTGGTCTCTCACATCAGAAAGCCTGAGAAGCACTGACTTAAGACTATCCTGAAACAAGAGTTCCACTCAAAGAATGCTTCCACTGGTGGAATAGGGTAAGGGAGAGAATTTAAGCGACTTTTTCCTATCCTTCCCCACCTCCCCCCGAAATGATCCGTAATATGGGAAGACCCTCTGTAACAAACTGAGAAGTAAAGCAGAATTTTTCAGAGGAGAGTAGGGAAATCAGCAGGTGAACTGAATCAAAAGCTGGATCAGAAACATCATTGAAAAAGCATAGGAGCAATAGATTGACATAACTGCCTGTTTCTCTTCAATTACAGTGTGATGGTCAGCAAGTGTAAAATGTCAACATCAGTATTATTCCTCATCACAATAGGACATTAAAAAAACATTTACCTAGCTCAGTTGTGAACAGCTTAGCAAGACATATTTCAACATGATAGAATTTCCAAAGGAAAGAATTTTGGGTACTATGCCCCAAATACCCTAAAGTCACCAGATTATGTCTGATCTTGGAAGCTAAGCAGGATCAGCTCTTGTTAGTACTTGGATGCAAGACTGCCAATGAATACCAGGTGCTGTCAGCTATGCTTCAGAGGAAGGAATTGGCAAAACTATCTCTGAGTACTCCTTGCCTAAGAAAAACCTATAAAATTCATGGGGTAACCATAAGTTGAGAGGTGACTTGAAGGTGCATGCACAAACAGCACAAGATAGACTATGTCTCTGTGAAGCTGCAGCACAGGAGGACTTGCCTGACAACATCTTCAAATACCGGACTCTAATATGAGAGAACCATTGTTAAAGAAAATAAAGTACTAGAAATTGAATGAAAAATTATGTTTTACTACAAGGAACAAATCAATATATAACAGAGAAGACTGCCATTTTAAGGTCATCATCATCAGGAAAAGACTTTTATACATCATTTCAGTCAACTGTGAACTCTAGCCTGAATCCTACTAGCTGACATAAGCTAGAATAGACCCACTGAATCCAACTACTGAATTGAAAGTCAATGTATAAGTAAATACCATTGATTCCATGGGTCTAGCTTTGGCTGGAACTAACAGGTCTCTGAAGTCCTCTGAAGTTCCCTGTTATATTTTTATCTTTTCTAAATATGTGGCTTTTTAAATGTATTTTAACTGTACTTGGTACATGGACTAACTCAAATAAAATGTGACGAACTGAAAAGTTGAATAAAAAAAGGGACCCCTCTCATTTGCAGAAATTGTAATTTGGACTGAATCCTCAAACTTTCAGACCGCATACATGTTTGTTAGACCTACAGTTAATTTGTAAACAAGAAGTGGGCAAATTCTGGCATCTAGACAGCTGCACAGCATTTTTCTGGTCACAGAGCCCTGTTGCAAAAGCCATTTTGGTGGACCAGAAATTACAACAGACTGTGTTGGGAGAAAGGCAGGATAAGAATTAAACAAATATGTTTTAGGAGAAAATAAAGTTGTTTCAGGGTAGGCTCTCTACCCCCAACAGTTTAGAAAGGTCTACTCTGACCCAAACAAGGTGTTTTTTGTTTTTTTTTAACCAAAGCATTCAGACTTTTGTCTGGAAATTTTTCAGAGGAGTTTGGGAGCATACCCAGGGTACCCCAATGGTCTCACCAGACCTCTTCTAAGAGGATTTATGTAGTTCATGAGCCACATGATTCCCTCTCATGCTCTAACCTGAACAAATGCCTTCCAAACACATTGAATCAAAAAGGATTTCCTATGCAAATGAAGAATCTGCCTGATTAACTCTCAAATGTAAATAATTACATTCTTATTTGCCAAATATAGGCCTTTCAGTTTCCTACATGAAAACAGTTTAGCGCTAGCTTGTCTAGAAACTATTAGCGTCTTTCCTTCAAAAATATCATGGACATTTTTGTCTGCCTGCCTCTGTTTTTATCAGGGTGAGGCTGGAGAAAGATAGAAAGGAACAATGCTGGAAGGAGACACATTTAAATATAACACAGGTGTTAATATACCCAAACCCATGGTTAACCTCACAAACTATCTTGGTTATAGGTCGTAAGAAAGATCCTCCAGATATGAATTTTTAAGCTATTTCCTCATATCTTGTTGTGGCCCCCAGAGACACAGTACACATGGTGTCCTCACTTGCTTGTCCTACTGCTTGGTTTATGTAGCCATTTTGTTTCAATGATTCCAGTACTAGCGGTTCCCCTCATTCACAATGGTAAGAGAATAGGTTAGAGAGCAAAACTGCAACAGACAACTTTGGAAGAGAGGAAAAAGACGAAAGAAAAAAAAAGGAAATAGACAATGGATGAAGAGTCAGCTGTGTGTGAGAGAAAAATCCAGAGGAAAGCATCCAGGGCTTCAGCTATGCCTTCTGACTTCTTAGTATGCACACCAAAGGCTTTCTTCTCTCTAATCCGAGCCAGAAAGTCCAATATCAGAATGATAGTTACCTGATCCATCAGTAGACCCATCTGACATGGAATAATCGTGTCAGAAAACAGGAGGGTAAGGGGGGGCTCTCCATATGAATGACACACCCACTGTGAGTGATATACTGTCAGTGTCAATAGACAAAATAATTGATTTTTGCATGAAAAAGTTAGGCTAAATAGTCTATTTTACAACCCGTGTAACATATCATTTTAACCTACAGCACTTCTCTTTAGAGATACTGTAATCTGGCGAACGGAACGCTGAAGCTTGAGTCATATAAATCCTTTCCTTAATGTTTTCACAAGACTACAATTTGCTGTTCATTTTACTTTTAAAAATGTCTGAACTTTACTGATCATGCCATGAATGGAAGGGTGCCCTCTGCTGAAGGAGGGCATCATGATCCACTGGAGACTCCCAATTGAGGAAACTGTGGGAAGCAATCTTCACTGACCCCCCAACAAAGCTCCTTATATTACTTCATATACTCTGCCAAAATGTCTAGCATACCTTTAAAGCCATTCTTCAAGACACACGAACAGGAGGACAAAGAGTCTTCTTGACCCCTTATTTTAATACAGGCAAATCAGGATCCAACTTACTTGCTCAATGAAGGTTAATAAAAACTGAGGGCACCTGACAAGTGGAACATTATCGAGTACTTAGATCGCAGGAAAATCAAAACAATCTGAGTCAGTGATGCCTATCTTTCAAACTGATTTCAAAAGGGACCTATGTGCAACTATTTTAACTTGGATTCAACTCAGAATTATTCAAAACAAATTCTACCTTCAGTGGAATCAAGACTGGGGAGGAGTTAACCATGAGCATTTTTTATTATTCTTTAATTATTCTATTTTGGGACTTTTAGGCAAAGGACAGAACATAGAGGGTGAACACAGTTCTGAGTAATAAGCATTAGGATTAGGAGACGGTTTTCTGAAAATTATGACATGAAGGCAATGACAATGAATATGCACCTTACAAGGATTTTTAATATACTGGACAATTCTTCAAGTACAATGATTAGTTATAGTTTGGCAGTACTGCTACAGAGAATTTTTTTTTTAATATTTAGTCTTTTTACACCTCCTAGAGAATACAGAAATGATCTTTACCATTAAACCAGACCATTATATGGGAGTTCCATGACTCGGATTTCTTGCATCTTTTTGTTTGTTTTTTACCATGTAATATTTTAGTTTAAAAGCTTCTCCCATATTAGTCCCAGAAAATTGTGCTTTATCCATTTTGCATTCTGCTACATAAAAAATTAAGCATACAACTAAGTGAAACACTCCCACTCCTACAGCAACATAATGAGCAGAAACATACAAGGCTAATACACATTTTACAAGTATAGCAAACCAAGATAAGGTATGTAATACTCAAGTGTATAAAGCTTGTCTTATTACTACCAAGGACTTAAAAAACACAAAATGTTTTAGGACATTTTAAAGATTTTTTTTCACCTCAGTGATGTCTATGCACAGCAAATATACTTGATCGGGTGCTGACAATGCATTCACAAGAATGGAAAGGTTCTCACAGAAAGCAAGATTTGAAAATGTAGTCGTCGTTCACATGAAAATCTGAATACAAAGAAGGTTCTGTATGCTGAGACAGACTAAACCGTGTGACCTTAATTACAATAGCTCTTCAGTGCCAAGCAGATTGTAATGGCTTTCAGAAGAGGGGAACTGATGTTTATTCAGACTTTCAACAAGAAAAATGTTTTTACTCCACTGAAAATTGTAACATTTCTTTGTATGCTTTATGCATGCTCACTGGTAGTATCAGAATACTTTTTTTATTTATTTATAAGTCGCTACAATTTTGAGTGCCAAATCTCCTTATTCATGCCAAAGCAGATTCTTAAAGCCTTGTGGAATTACCATGCCAAGCCTATACTCTGACACATATACAATACAACCAGTACTTTATTTACCATCCCAAGTTGCCATAAATGGCAGTAGCCAGATTATACACACATAATTATGTCACACAGTTTTTTTCAGCTTCTAAAAACAGAATTAAACCTTATCTCCAGTTCAGCTTAAAAAGAACAAAGCTAGATCTTATATGTCTCCAACTTATAAACACAAGTATGTCTTACAATAGCGCAGGGGTGGGCTCCAGAAGCTACATGCAGTGATGGCAGAGACCACACATGCACACAAAAGACCACTCCCTCCAGTATTCAGGAATGAGAGAATCATAGAATCATAGAAATGTAGAGTTGGAAGAGACCACACGGGCCATCCAGTCCAACCCCCTGCCATGCAGGAACACCCTCAAAGCACTCTCGACAGATGGCCATCCACCCTATGCTTAAAAACCTCCAAAGAAGGAGACTCCACCACACTCCGAGGCAGCATATTCCACTGCCGGACAGCCATGACTGGCAGGAAGTTCTTCCTGAGGTTCAGGTGGAATCTCCTTTCCTGCAGCTTGAATCCATTGCTCCTTGTCCTGGTCTCTGGAGCAGCAGAAAACAAGCCCACTCCCTCCTCTACATGGCATCCCTTCATATATTTAAACATGGCTATCATGTCCCCTCTTAACCTTCTCTTCTGCAGACTAAACATACTCAGCTCTCTAAGTCTATCCTCATAGGGCATGGCTTCCAGGCCTCTCACCATTTTGGTCGCCCTCCTCTGGACTTGCTCCAGCTTGACCATGTCCTTCTTGAATTGGGGCGCCCAGAACTGGACACAGTATTCAAGATGAAGTCTAACCAAAGCAGAGTAGAGTGGTACCAGTACCTCCCTCGATCTAGACACCATACTCCTATTGAAGCAACCGAGAATTGCATTGGTTTTCTTGGCTGCCGCATCACACTGCTGACTCATGTTCAGCTTGTGGTCTATTAAGACTCCTAGATCCCTTTCACATGTACTGCCATCCAGCCACGTGTTCCCCATCCTATATTTCTGTATTCCATTTTTTCTACCTAAGTGTAGGACCTTACACTTCTCTCTGTTGAATTTCATTTTGTTAGCTTTGGCCCAGCTCTCCAATCTGTCCAGGTCATTTTGAATTTTGATCCTGTCCTCTGGCATATTAATAACCCCTCCCAAGTTGGTGTCATCTGGAAATTTGATGAGCATGCCCTCTATTCCTTCATCCAAGTCATTGATGAAAATATTGAACGGTACTGGGGCCAGGACAGAACCCTGTGGCACCCCGCTAGTCACTTCTCTCCAGGATGAAAAGCAGCCATTGGTGAGCACCCTTTGGAAACGGTCAGTCAACCAGTTACAGATCCACCTGACAGTAGCCCTGTCCAGCCCGCATTTTACTAGCTTCTTTGCAAGAATGTTGTGGGAAACTCTGTCAAAGGCCTTACTGAAATCGAGATATGCTACATCCACAGCATTCCCTTCATCTATCAAGCTAGTAACTCTATCATAAAAAGACATAAGAGAGGGTTTTGAACCTCCCCTCCTCATCCATACAATCAGCTGGGCAACGGGAAAATGGGTGAGGTGCCAGCTAACTTTACACGCCATGCTAGAGCATCCATCTCCAGCACATGTCACCCTCAGGTTCAGTACTGCCCCTTCTTACTGCCCCTAGAACTTCTGGATAACTCCAACTCATAATGGAGATAGTTTGTCAGTTTCTTTCAGCATAAGGAGGAACGCAAAACTGACTAAGACATATCAGCACAAGTTTTCATATCAGCACAATGGACAGACGAAATGGACAGGAGTCCACAAAACCTGATGCAGAAACATCAGTCTCAAAGTACTGCTATATCCCTCTTCCATCTCCCTTTCCTTCTTGTGCTCAAATTTATCATAATGTTCTGGTACATTTTGGAAATAACTCTTAAAAAAATAATTGTTATGATCTTGATTAACTGAAATAAATTCTTTACATAACTGAATGTTCTAGGCTCCTGAACAGGCTGACTCTAAAATAAATTGGAAATATTTCTTTAGCCGTCATTTTGAACTATTTCCCTACATTTTGAACTGATACCTACACAGTATTACCAAAAGGAGTCAAAATGAAACCTTTAATTTTCTCACTTGCTTCCCCATTCAAAAATAACAAAACCCAGTTCTAGAAGAAACTAAAGAAGCATCTCCCATCAGCCTAGCCAGCACAGCCAGCAGTGAGGATATGGGAACCATGGACTATAGTCATCCCTCCACATTCACTAGGGTTAGGGGCACAGGACTCCTGTGAAAGTGAAAAAAACATGAATAACTCTAGGCCCTCCTAAACTATATTTAATACACCAAAAAAGTATGATCACCATATTCACCCCACTGTGGATTCCTCTGAGGCATTAGGGTTCCTTCATAAGGCAGAAGTGGCCGGCTAGTGGGGCTTACTGCCACCTCCACTGCTGCCCAACACCATTTTTAATAGGGACTTACAAGCCTCATTTGCAGTTTCTCAGTCTCACGACGCTTGCAGTCCCTATTAAAAATGGCATAGGGAGGTGGCAAAGATGACAGCAAATAACTTGTGAATAATCAAATCCACAAAAGTGAAATCTGCAAATGTGGAGGGCTGATTGTACTTCTATAGCTGACTTGAATGACTTTGCAGCAACTTAAAACCCAACTGCAGATACGACAATTAGCTTATCAGAAATATGACTACAAAAATAAAGAAAAGAGAGTATGCAAATATAACAATTAGCTTATCCTGTTTACAATTAGCTTATCAGAAACATGATTGCAAAAAGAAAGTAAAGAGAAAACACAGTGACAACATGATCCCTCACTGGTATGATTGTTGATATATGGACATACTAGCACAGCCATTTCTCTGCATTATAGTGCTCTCTATGGAAAAGTTCATTTGTATTAGTGACAGGAAAACTGTAACTCCTCAGATATTGAAGAACTACTACTTTTAAATTCCTCCATCATTTGACAGGCTGCAGGAGCTAATGGGACTGCAACAACAGAGAACCACTGGTTTCCCATCACTGATCTATTTTTCTACCTGACAATCTATTTCCTAAGGAGAGTCTGTCATAAAAATCAAAGTTGATATTTTATGAATACAATTAGTTTCATAATGAGGTTCTGGATAAGATTTGGGTGGGGGCTCTTTCGATTTGGCTTACATTTTAGGGCTTTTCACAATAAGACCTTTTCTTCAGAAATATGACTTCAATTATAAGAAAAAGAAAACTGACCATGTCATACATTATTGATTCACATTAATCTTTTACCATAAAACTCAGGAGGAAAATTATGTCTCATTATAGTTTTATGTTCACTTGTGACACAAGTACATGTGGCTTGTCATGTGCAATACTGATGGTATCTGGACAGACAATTAATTGATCTTGACACAACTCTGAAGTCTCTTCTCACAATGAAAATGCCTATAATGAGAAGATTCTATACTGGCGAAAATAATAAATGCAGCAAATTCTCTCTTGTTTACTAGTCATGCAACAAAGCAATGACAAGCACGTTCCGCCTCCACCCAGGAAGTTACTATGAGAAGTTTCCTACTAGTTCTTGTACAATGGACCATAACTCTGGGCCATCATGGCTCTTTTTTGGAGCTTGCAGGTACTTATTAATATCCTGAAAATCTCAGAGTTCACATTTAACAAAGACGGTAGCACAACCACTTGCAGAAAAGTTTGCTTGTACACAGGCAAAGGTTATGAATATAGTTTCCAGGCACACTTGCTGCCAGTCATTGTGCCAAAAAGATTGCCAGAATATTGATAAAATACACACAGAGGAAGGAGCATCCAAGAAACCTGACTACAGTTGCAAGAAACCTGATTACAATTTAAGAATAACATCACATTTTCTACTGTGGTCAGTATTGTAAACTAGAAGACAAGATTATCAAACCAGAGATCCTCTCAGACTAGGTAATGTGGGAGACCAGCAATTCCCCCTCCCCCCCACCGCTAATGTGCCAGTACCACATTTGTGCCCACCGGCTACAGCTTTTTTTTTCAATCCTGGAAACTCACCATGGACTAGCACTGATCTATGGACTATCAGTAGCACTGTTCTAGCATTTACAAAATATTATACAACAATACACTTTATTTTCCCAATCATTAAAAAAAAATCAATGTGAGTTAAACCATTCTGGTAATGAAGCCAGACTTTCAATGCAGAATATAATCTCAGACTTCTAAAATTTAACTCTGCCTCAGGGAAAGCTGTATACTGGCATAATTTTTTAAAAACATGAGAAACCTGTTCCGTGCTATTACTAGCATTGCAGTATCTCAATAGTTAAAGAGATTATTCAGACACTAGGCAGAAATCAGATCAGGAACATGAGAATCCTAAGGACCTATTAGTAATGAACAATAATTATTACACATTTTAATCACAGCCCAACAGTTTTAAGGTGCAGACCATACATAGTAAAACATCACACGCAGCAAAGATACTGTACAAACAACAAAGTAATTCATGCACATCTATCAGTACTGTTAACTTATGGATACAAAATGAGATTCCACTGCAGCTTTTGGTCACATCCAGAGCCATGGATATACATAAAATCAGTCACATATGACCTGTTACGGATACATGTGTTTCTGTGATGAGACACAGAGAAGTCACTCTTCCAATAAAGTACATGATACCTGACCAGGAAGGAAGAGACAAGTTTCAGTAACTACTGAGGCACTGTCCTGTTTCAGAGAAGCTGTCAAATTACAGCAAAAAACAAAACAGGCCCCGGAAGCAATTTCAGGCATCTCTAGGAGCTGAGAAAGCAGCAAGAAGAATGGCATAAAGCCACCGTTGGGTGTGTGTTAAGAAAAACGGTCCTAATGCCTGTTAAGAGCCCTGGGCAGCTGCAACAGCCCTGTTTGGAGGGGTCGCGAAATCTGGGTGCAACGCATTCCATTCTGATCATAAAGTAGTTTGGGCTACAGCTCACAAACGTTGCTTTTTGGGACTACAACTTCCTCATCTAGCATTTGTCAGTTCCCGTCACAGCTAAGAGATACGGAAACCTCCACTTAAAAGAAAAAAGGGGGGGAAAAAAAGGAAAGAAGGAAAAAAAAGATAAGGGGGAAGGGGTACCGATTCCAAATTCTGGGTACGTTCCTGCGTTGAAAGGATGGACCGGGGGGGGCCCCTGCCAGCTCCGCAGAAGAACGATCAATTCAAGCCCCTGAAAAGGGACACGAGGCTCCACCTCGTCAGCCCCCACGTCCCCCGCAAAGCCTCCCCGGCGGCCTAACACAGCGCGCCGCCCCACACAGCAGAGGGAAGCGGAGCGAGGCCGCGGCTTGCCCCGCGTTCTTCCGCTAGGCCCGGCCTCCATACAGTCCGCCTCGGTTCGCGATACCTGCGGCCCGCGCGTCAGGCCCCGGCCGCTGAGCTGCGCACGCCGGAGCTGAGTCAAGATGTTCACCGTCCCTCTCCGAGCCCCGCACCGGCTCGCTCCGACAGGAACCGCGCCCGCTGCCATGGCCGTCGGTGCTGCCTTTCCTGCCCCTCCGGCAGGAAGAGGACCCGCCGCCGCCGCCGCCGTGAGCGCTCCCTTTCCTGCTGCTCCTCCTCCAACCGTCGCCGCCATTGCCGCTGCTGCCTCCAGCCAGACACAAACAGGAAGCGCCCCGCCGCCGCTTTGTACGGACGCCTCTCGGGCGGTGCCACAGCGCCACCAGCAGGCCTCGCCGCTCGCTCCGCGGGCCGGGCCGCCTCCTCATTGGTTGGGAGGGAGCGCGTGCCTCTCTCGCCCGGACCCTGATGGGAAATGTAGTCTTTGGCCGTCGGCAACGACCTGCCCACTTAGGCCGGAGGGTCAAAAAAAGAGACAAGTTCAGCGGCTTCAGCTAAGTGAAATTGGGGTCTCCCGCTCCCCCTCCGCCTCCTAAAAGCTCGAACTTCCGATATGTTGTACTCTGTAGGTATGAACGCCCGTGGAGATCCCCAGCCCTGTTTTATTTAGTTAGACCAGATTCAAGACCTTCTTTAGAGTATTTTTTTTAATTTTTATTAGAATAAACCAACATAAAACATAAGATATGGAAAAGGAAAAAAAAATCCAAATCATACATACACAAAACAAAACGAGAGACAAGACAATAACTAAACTAAATCATTAAACTAAACAATACTAACACAAATTAAAAAGGAGGTTCCCACCCCTGAAGCATACAGCTTTTAGTAGAGTAGTAGTAACACTTTTAAAAGGTAATCTAATATATATTCTTATTTATTAAGGTTTAATTTTAAAAAATTAAACTAAAGAATCAATAATGTAAGAGCGCTATAACTTCATTCCTAATCAGGTTAATTACTATTATGGACTACACCAAATACAAAAGAAATACAAGATTACATGTCTAATACAAAATCTTAAATTTAGTGTATAGGGTGTAACTTCCTTTCTTAGTATTACCACATTCTTATAGATCCTTATACACTTCATATTTCCATAACTTAATCAACATAGATAAAAAACAGAAATTTTTTGCTTAAATCCTTAAGTCTTCTCTTAATTCTAAGTACAGCTCTCATTAAACATTGTTAGATCAAATCCAATATGCATAGTCATTTTTTCCTTACAATAATATGAACAAAAATCTCAATAAAAATTAATAGGATCATTGCTTGCCAATAGTTCTTATTGGTATTCCCTTATTCATATTATTTCTTCTCATATTTTAGAAAAAATCACCTTATTGAGAATCTTATTGACAGGTCATCTTAACTTCGCCATTTATCACAGAATTAACATATCAAAGCCCATGCCTAATATCTCCAGATCTATAGTAAATTTTAGATTTCCTGATTCTCTCTAAAGACCTTCTATAAAGTATTGATGGCATTTGAGGGGTGGTTTTTGAAGTTGCTGCTTTTCTACAGCCACCCAAATAAAATTCACTGCACTTTCTTTGAATAAAGCTGTTGCATTCTGCACCCCCAAAATTAAAATAAATACATACATAAATAAAATATTGATGGTACTATCATAACTATTGTTGTGTGACTTCAAGTCCTTTCCAACATATGGTGACCCTGTCATGGGGTTTTCTTGTCCAGAGGAGGTTTGTCTTCCTTTGAGGCTGAGAGAGTATGACTTGCCCAAGCTCACCCCATGGGTTTCCACGGCTGAGCGAGCTCTTGAATCCTGTGCTCCAGAGTCTTAGTCCAACACCCAGACCACTGCATGATGCTGGCTCCACTATTCCCACACTGGTTCTAGTACCACTACTGCTGCTGCTACTAATAACAACAATATAAAGGAGTACCAAAACAGAAACTTAATCAGTCGGACTGTGTGTGACATCTAATTTTACTAAGAAAAATTATTGTAGTAGCAGCAAGATTTTATTATTAATATACTACTCAGGTATATTTGATGATAAAGACCTTGCAAATAAAGTTAATCTGTATTATTAATCTCTTATGTAACCTCTGTCATTCTGAAGTGCACAGCGAGTAGATATTTAAATTGCAATCTTATGCACTTCTACCTGAAACTAAGTCACATTGAATACCGTGGAACCCAATCTTTCATAAATATGTAGATAACTGGATAATTTCCAGAAGAGTAGCAATTTTAGTGTGTTGCAGCTTGAATAACAGTCTTGTGGCATGTTAGATTCTAAAACAAAATAAGGCATATATTTTTGTTGAGTCTGTCCAGGGTGTTCTCAAATGAAGTGTTAACCTCAAGCTGGCATCAATGGTTATGTGTATAAGAGGCAGTGTTGTGCAGTGGTTTGGGTGTTGGATGTTGGATGTTGGACCAGGATTGTGGAGACCAGAGTTCAAATTCCACTTGCACCTGGAAATCCACTGGGTGACTGTGGGCAAGTCACATTCAGCGTCAGAAGAATACCATGACAAACCTCCTCTGAACAACTCTTGCCAAGAAAACCCCATGATAGGTTTATTGCAAGTCAGAAACAACCTGAAGGAACACAACAGATAATAAAATGAATGATGTCCCTCCAACCTTTTACAGATGAAAACCAGGACACATCTAACCAAGCCAAATCAGAGTGCTGTCACGATGACAAAAGTTAATAATGAGGATGAGAACCCAAGCTATGAGAGGTTGGAGCAGTTCACCTTTGTCAGGATTTGGCTAGGACTGGCTCCTCTGAGCACACGCAGAGTGCAGACAGTGAGGCAAGACTTTGCCGCACCTGGAGTTTTCAGTCAAGCAGACAAAAAAGGCTGGAGACACATTCTTTAAGCTTAGAGCAGATTTATGACTGCACACTAAGATAAGGCTTTTCAGCAAGTATTCCAAAAAACAGTTGGGAAAGCAAAACATCAGGAGCAAGGAATAACATTGGAGATAAACCGAACAGAATCTCCCCTTACATTGTATACACAGACAGCAGCGTAACATGACCAGCCAGGAAAATAACGAACTGGTGGATTGTGCTGGCAGATCCTACCCTTTTTAAGGGCTAACTGTCACCCTGAACATATGGGGTGACCAATCATCTTTCTGGTGTGTGGTCTTCCCCAGTACACAAGTTGTAGTCAGACAGCCATATTAACCTGCACCTGCACCTTTGGCCACATCACCTCATTTTCTGCCGTCCACTTAGAGGAAACCATGCCTGACTCAGCAGAAATCCTTGACAACCTTTGCTTGAGCCTACTGAGAAGGGCAAGATTCCACCTCTTCCTCTTCCCTCCCTGCTGAGTTAACTGAGTGCATATGGGCTGCCTCTTCTCATTGCTCACTGCTCAAGCAAACAGTATAACAAATAACAAAATGAAGCACCAGGCAGTGCCAGGAAGCCCTGCGGATCCACACAGTGGCCTTCTGGCTGGGGAGTGGACTCCAGCTTTAGCCATCAGGTTCACAGAATCATAGAATCATAGAATCATAGAAATGTAGAGTTGGAAGAGACCACACGGGCCATCCAGTCGAACCCCCTGCCATGCAGGAACACCCTCAAAGCACTCCTGACAGATGGCCATCTAGCCTCTGCTTAAAAACCTCCAAAGAAGGAGACTCCACCACACTCCGAGGCAGCATATTCCACTGCCGGACAGCCCTGACTGTCAGGAAGTTCTTCCTGAGGTTCAGGTGGAATCTCCTTTCCTGCAGCTTGAATCCATTGCTCCTTGTTCTGGTCTCTGGAGCAGCAGAAAACGAGCCCTCTCCTTCCTCTACATGGCATCCCTTCAAATGTTTAAACATGGCTATCATGTCCCCTCTTAACCTTCTCTTCTGCAGACTAAACATACCCAGCTCTCTAAGTCTGTCCTCATAGGGCATGGCTTCCAGGCCTCTCACCAGTTTGGTTGCCCTCCTCTGGACCTGCTCCATTCTGACCATGTCCTTCTTGAATTGGGGTGCCCAGAACTGGACACAGTATTCAAGATGAAGTCTAACCAAAGCAGAGTAGAGTGGTACCAGTACCTCCCTCGATCTAGACACCATACTCCTATTGATGCAGCTGAGAACTGCATTGGCTTTCTTGGCTGCCGCATCACACTGCTGACTCATTTTCAGTTTGTGGTCTATTAAGACTCCTAGATCCCTTTCACACATACTGCTATCCAGCCACGTGTCCCCCATCCTATATTTCTGTATTCCATTTTTTCTACCTAAGTGTAGGACCTTATACTTCTCTCTGTTGAATTTCATTTTGTTAGCTTTGGCCCAGCTCTCCAATCTGTCCAGGTCATTTTGAATTTTGATCCTGTCCTCTGGCGTATTAGCAACCTCTCCCAATTTGGTGTCATCTGCAAATTTGATGAGCATGCCCTCTATTCCTTCATCCAAGTCATTGATGAAGATATTGAACAGCACTGGGCCCAGGACAGAACCCTGTGGCACCCCGCTAGTCACTTCTCTCCAGGATGAAAAGCAGCCATTCATGATCACCCTTTGGGTTCGGTCGGTCAACCAATTACAAATCCAACTAACCGTAGCCCCGTCCAGCCCGCATTTTACTAGCTTCTTTGCAAGAATGTCATGTGGAACTTTGTCAAAGGCCTTACTGAAATTGAGAAATGCTACATCCACATTCTTCTCTCCATATTCGTGGGTTTGATCTTTGCAACTTTTGATTATTCATGAAATGCGCACATGCCTTCCCCCCATTCTTGTCCTCCTATTCCCTTGTATTGTGCTGAGAAGGAAGGCACGTGCCTGAACAAAAAGCAAGGAAATAGGAGGGGGCATGGACGCACCTTTCTTCTCTCCTCCAGAGCTCCCCTCTCATTCTCTTGCCTCTGGCCCCAGCACTGAGAAGTCATGTTGAGGCAAAAGGCAAGGGAACTGGGGGCAAGGAAGGCTCACGTGACCCTTCCTTCTCCCCTCCGGAGCTCCCTCCTCCCATTCCCTTGCCTTTTGTGTGCCAGAGGCAAGGGAATGGGAAGGGTGATTGCAGATGGGAAGTTATTCATAATTTTTCCACCTTTGCAAGGGTTCTGTGCCCCAAACCTTAACAAAAGTGGAGGGGCCACTGTATTCTGTGCCTGAATTTGCATCTCCCTTGGTGCTACTATTAGCGAGACAGACTTGTGTTTATTCAGTATTTAATTTACATCCCACCTTTCTCCCAGTATGGAAACTAAAGCATCTTACAGTGTAGGATAAAATCAAAATGCACAGTTAACTTAGTCATACTGAAAATTTTGGAATATGCAGACTAGTAATGTATGTCTCCTCCTTCTCCTCACCTTTATTTGCAGTCAGCAGATCATTAAGTCATCATAATAAATGCACATTAAGTCCCCATTAAATGCACATGTTAATACATCTAAGACAGAATTAACATTTATAAAAATATAATGGTGATTTGGTGAGAAAGCCACATTCAAGAAACTTAACGATTTGCTCAGTGACTTATTGAGGTCCTGACACAAAATGGTCAAAAGAAGTTCAGGACAGTGGTCTGGGAAAAACTGTATTATGGAATATATTAGATTTTTCCCAGCCTCTTGGTAATAACAGCAATGGAAGAAAACATGCAAGATAGACTCTAATTTAGGGTTCCTACAGGGGCTGAAAGTATAAATCAAACTTCTGCCCTGTGTATGTTTCAGCACGTCAGATGCTCTATCCACTCTGTCATTTGCAGGGCTAGAAGTTCAGATCGTGGTCTACAAGAACTGTCATTTATGCCCTACTAAAAAAAAGCTGATCATACTATAACTAGATATATTTATACAGAAGCACATCACTATTAGAGCTGCTATCCAAATCTAGAAATTGGAATTTGGCAAGCGACTGGAGGAGATGCATATTCTTTTGAAGCTTTCTGTAACTTTTGCATCTGCATGGATCTAGAAGGGGTTCTAGCCTGGCTTTATGAGACCAATCACAGACCTAAAAAATCAGCATCCTGACATCAAACTTATATGCTTCAGCTTTGAAGATTTTGTGCATACCATAGTATATGCCATGGTGAATCAGGCCCTCTTTGGCAAACATACAGAGACAAGTTGTGGAAAAGAGAGGTCCTAAAATCCAGCAAGCATTACTAATTCAAAAACAGATGGCTTCTCTTTCAAATTCTGCTGAACAATTCACTTTCAAGTACAGTAAACATGCCATGTTTTTACATGCAGTTCTCTTCAACATCATTCTGCATACTTTAGATGCAGCCTTCACTGCTGCTTCTCTGTGATGATGTAAATCTTTAAATGGAACCTTGGAAGGACAGGGCGGTGGAAAGGAAAAAATAAACACAGGTCCCTTCTATACAATTAGAATCAGAAAATAGGAACTTCTCTGCTCCTTCTAGACAAACTGTCTCATTAGAATGAAAAGGCGGGGGCAGAATTGCCAGCATGGATCTTCCATTCCACCAGTCTCCTCTCAAACTGTTTCAGGATTCAGCCCTCCTGCTAGCCCATTTATCCTCATTTAATATTTATAAAAAGTGACTAATATGCAACAGGCATGATTCAAAAATAGACAAGTCCCTGCCTGTAGAGTCATAATTTAAGAAACTTGAGATAAAAGAAGGAGATTGGGAGGTGGAATCTTGCTGGTTGTGAGACAGTAGACAAAGGGGTGGGAAAAAGTTTTAAAAGTATATAAAACTATTAATGTGGGAGCAGGAAAGAATTTTTAAAAGCATACCACACAGAACATCCACAGAGACAGAAAAGAGTTTTGAACATATTCCTTGATGCACATCATTTTCTTGCTTGCATATGTGGCAGCGTTTCCCTCTATTTCAGCATCAGAAATATTTTATGCAGAGAAACAATGAATTTTTAATAACATTAACTTAGATGGATGGAATTGCAAAATAGGATAGTTGTCTTCCATCTTCTACTGGTTTGGTCACCAGGAAATTTTACATCAGCTACATACCAGTAACGGTGCATTAAACTACATCATCTACTCTATGTCAGTCATCATTCATGGAAAAAAAAAAGTGATGTTTCATCAAAAAACTGCGTTAACAGTCATTCATACCTCCACATGAAAATTTTGGGATACATGTGGTTTCTATTTTGTCAAAATCTACCTCTTGCAAGTCTAGGTGTCTGTCCTTAGTGATACCAAAAATACTAGTTACTATCAACTATGTAGAATTATAGATGGGAATGTTTTTTTCCCCTGAGAAATATTTCATATGCATCAGAAACCTTACTTGGCAGGTCCCACCTTCAACACATTCCATCCTGACTTAAAGTCAAACCTGGTGAGTACTTAGATGGCGAACCAGCTGAAAGTACCAGGAAAGAAACATGCCTGAACAGTCACTGACGGTCAAAGTGGTCAATATTAGGCTAGATGGATCACTGGTTTCACTTATTACTTGTTGTGTGCCTTCAAGTAATTTCTGACTTAGTGACCCTAAGATGAACTTATCTTGGGGTTTTCTTGGCAAGGTTCTTTTCAGAGGGGTTTTTGTCTTTGTCTTCCTCTGAAACTGACAGAATGTGACTTGCCCAAGGGCACCTGTGGGTTTCCAGGACTGAGCAGGGATTTGAACCCTGGTCTCCTGAGTGGTAGTCTAACACTTAAACCATTACACCACACTGGCTCTCGACTCATTAAAAGGCAGTTTCTTATATTCCATGATGAGTTATCATTCTCTTCAATTTCTATGCCAGGAATCAGTGAAATTCTACATTGTCACCATGACAGTGGCGCTTAATCATTAAAGTATGCATGGAATGGATAAACCTCTGAAGAGAAGTGGCAGGCAAATAGAGGATTGTCCACTGACAGAATAGTGCTACTCAAAGTGGTGGTCCACACACCAGTGCTTGTCCGTAAAGCATCAGCAGTTGATCCCTGGAGAATCTCAAAGAATACAGTATTAACTAATGGGTTCAAATAAGGTATGGGTCCCTGGCACTGTTAAAAAAGAGACAAACTGTGGGTCCCTCACATCAAATAGCTTAAGAAACACTGAATTAGAGGATCACATAGCGCACTTTAAGTATTTTACTGGACTGCATGTGCTGCAGTTTCATGCTGTGTTAGATAACTGTTGAATCAACTCATAAATATTTAAAAATCACTTTAAGAAAGACAATTGCATGCCCTCATTGGAGAAGGGAGATCATCATAGGATTACAGGAAAAAGCGTACATCTAATTGCCAGTTCTAACTAGAGTAACCCCACCAAATCAACTGGTGAATGGCAAGTCAAAACCTGTATAATGAATCCCATTGCTCCAATTGACTTCTTCTAATTGGAACTATCAATGAGATTTAGGTCAATATCTTACACACAAAGTTGATGGAAATAAAATTAACACATTTGATGGTCTCACACTGTTGGTATCAGTGCTATTTCAACAGGATACATTAGCCAGGAAGGCACTATCTTTGCAAAGTATTTAACTGTTTACATTTTACATCTTAAACCATACTGTCAAAAAGCAAATGTTTTACTTACAAAACTGTATTCAAAATGGTCTACATACACTAGCTCATTAATGTTTTGGTCACACTGGTGGATACATTAAAGCAGGAGTGGGAATTTGGTGACCCTCCAGATACTTTTGCACTGCAGCTCCCAAGATCCCTAGCCAGCATAGCCAATGGAGGAAAATAACTGTGATCCAACAACATCTGGAGGGCTACACTTTGTCCATCCATGCTGTAAACACTTTGCAGTGCCTATGCTTTCCCTTTTCTCTAGAGTAAATGTAGGGGACCCAATGCATATTGGGAACCTAGTATAGAGTGAAAGCTGCCTTTCAGCCTTTGCTTCTTGCTGTGGACTTGGCTTGGACCAGGAGTCCCCAAAAGTGCAGTTTTTATTGCTAAAATGCACTGCCAGTAGACCATTTTTGTAAACAATGGAGCTGTGTGTCCAGACCGGGACAATGAGTTTAAAAAAAGGGTTAAAGCCCTCTCTCTTCTCTATGCTGATTCCTCTAGGTATATTTTAATGTATAGTCTAGTTCTGCCCTTGCAACGGCCATAGAAGATATTCTCTTCATTTTGTAGATACGAAACAAAGCCTGAAGGCCCATGGCATTCTAATGTAACGCTCAAGTCCAGAAATATTCAAGTAAATTCAGCTTTACTGAGTACAACCTATCCAGCAAAAGCCTAAGAGGGATACCAATTTCAGAGAAACTCAACACAATTGCCCTGAGTTCAGTCTTTTCCCAGAGTTCTGGTCAGATTTAACAACATCAAGAAAAACAATGGCTCTAAATTAACAGAAAGGTAAGGCAAATTCAATAGTATTTTCACCTGAGCAAACTCCTGTCTGGACTAAAACCTCAACCAGCTACTTCTCAGGCTTCAGTTATTTCTTACGTAGCACAGTACACTAGAATCCAGACAAACAGTTAGCAGAGCTTCACTTGCCAGTGGAGGAATAGGTAGGGAGGCAAATGTTATGACTGTCATGCTCACAAGTCCTCCTGAAGAGCAACCCTGAACAGCTGGCTGTCCCTTCAATGGAGAGTCTGGTGCTTTCTCTGAATGGGCAGAGACCTTCTGTTGACAAAGTAGTCAGTCTGAATCTAATCTCATATCTCCAGCAACTCACTTATATTAGCTTCACTGAAAGGTCTCCCCTGCCAACGCCCTTGTCAACTACAGAACATAGTGATTTTTTTAAAAAAATACTGAAACAGCTAAGACTTCCAGATCAGCTTTCAGGCACAGGCTACTCAGGTTGTCCATTACCTGTTTGAGTCTTCAACTACGCAAGTACATCCAGATACCCACAACCTGGACATATACATTTTCCCCTCATCTTTGTTCTGAATATCTCTGCCCGAAGAATAGCTCAAAGGCTTTCTTGCAATATTAATGGCAGTCTAATAGGACGAGGCTCTAAATTTTTCATTGCATGATGAGACCAACATGGTTATTAATATCAGATCAACTTTGCCTCTTTTTTTTTTTGCTTGACTTTAGTTCAACAGCATAGGCACTCTCTGAAAAGAGAGAAGGAGAAGTGAAAAAGCTGAGATGTGAAGGGGCTGGTGGAATCTGAAAACAATAAAGCAATAAAGAAGTGTCAGACAGTAGCTGATCTTTCATTTGGAAAACACTTCTGCTTTCCACTAAGGATCTTCATCAAAACAAAAACTATCTTGCTTTGAAGAACAGTGTCCTCTACCTATTTATCAAGGAAACAGCAGCAGAGAGGTGCAAATAAAATAGACATTTATTAAATTCAACAACTCTGAATCAGAGCAAAGAAATCATGTATTGTCAAAGAAGACTTGGCCCAGAATAGCCAGTTTTGAGCTGAAAGGTTGACTGGGACAGCTCAGTAATGGAGTTCTCCTTTTTTCTTTCTGCCTGGAGGTTATCTGTTCCTTGCAGTTTTCTGAGGAAGTATCTGTAGAATCTTTTTGCCTCTCCTCTTCCCTTTGATCTGAAGTTCTTGCAAAAGTGAACTTCTTACTTCTTTTGAAGGAATAGAACTCTTGTATTAAATCTTCCACCTCCCACTGCTCTTCCTTTTGTTTCCTGCAACAGTGCAGGGCAGCAGGATCTATTGGGTGGGCTTCAGTATTGAAAATGTATCCACCAGCACCAAGAATACACTCCCCATAGGGTGTCAGCATGACATCAAAAGATGATCCATTGTTATGAATGAAGTTGTCAGGGTCAAACAGCAGATACAGGTATTTCACTGTTTCAGCCAGAAAGAAGGATTCCATGCGGTTATCTAGTCTGTGATCTCTCAGGTCTTTGACCTTTAAAATAAAGAAAGGAGGTGAAGGAGTGGTTACACTGCATGCTAGAATCCAGCTTTTAACCATTTCACAAGTACCCCTGTCAGCTGCACTGGAAGAGCACACAGACGCAAGAAAAAGGAGATTGATTCTGCTGCAGTTCTGTTGATTTGGCCAGCAGGACTGAGTAAGAGCCACTAATGTATTTCTACTATAGAAAGACAACTGAGCAGACTGCTGGGCACTCCTGGCCCTAAAATTAATTAGAAAGGAGCAGCCGCCTCAGGCAGTGGGGGACTGGGAGACTCCAAAAGCAGTTACCTGGCTGTTTCTCCTAAGTCCCCCCAACCTCAATCATTCTGCTTTGTCAAAAGACAGGGCTGTGTGTGTCACAAACCCTGTCCTGATCTGATCTTGGAAGAGGCCTAAGTTCAGATGAAGGACGTTATCATTTTGTTCTTTGCTTTAGACAGCAAACTGTACTGGTGGTAAAGAAAACTTGAGAGAACCAACCCACTACTAGAAAACATTCAAGAGAAACACTTAACTGTTGCAAAGCCACATTCAACCTTGCAGATTTTTTCTATTGCCTCTACAACATCTCTGCCCAGCTCCAAAAGGGTGGGATCTCGCGTAGCTCGATAGAGATACATGGCACTCTCTATTAGTTCTGCAAAAACCAAAACAAACAAAAAACATACTTAGCCATTTTTTTTAAATAGGCAGTTATGCAATGCCCAGGATACACCTGGTTAGTCTTCCAAAATTCAGAACACAAAAGATTCTGGTAGAGAGATCTCCTGTTGCTTTACATGGAAAACAAAGACACCTTCCCTTATACAAGACAGCTTCCCTTATAAAAACACTATAATCTTTTAGCATATCACTCTTAAGATTCATCAAATCAAAGAGGCAATTGCTCTTTACCTCAGATAACACTAAAGAATAATACTCATTCCAGACCTATTCAACAGTTCAGTCATTTTGGCTTTCCTCACCCTGCACACTATTCTTTCTTTCTTTCAACTAGCAAGGAATTTTAAAGAAATTTGAAACAGAAGTACAGCTTTGTATTTTGGGTTGGTCTACAACAGGGAGAGGAATCATGAAGTTCTCCCAGCCATTTTTATGACCTTCTAGGATGTTTCTGCAGCCCTCAAATTTTCTGAACTCCAAAACATTGGGCACATTCAAAATCTTGGGCCCTTTTGAACTACACATTTATAGCACCAAGATTCCACTTTAATCACCGTATCTCCATCCAATGGAATTCTGGGATTTGTAGTTTAGGGAGGGGTATTTAGAATTTTCAGCTAGAGACCTCTAGTGCCTGACCGAACAACAAACCTCAGGATTCCATAAGATGCAGCTATGGCAGTTAAAGTAGAGTTGCAGTGCTAGAACTGAATAGTGTGAAAATGATTTTTGTTTTAATAGGTAATCCTTCCTCTCAATATGTTTTTTTATTTGCAAACTGAAAGTGACTTTCTTATCACTACAGGGTTCATAAGGGGGAGCTAGTGTAGCCCCCAGAGATTGTAATAATGGACCTTGAATTTCTGGAGCCTGCCTACCCTGTGTTTACAACCAAGTCACTCATAAGCCAGTATGGGGAAACCCCAAAAGGAAGCCATCTCTACTATTTATTTATTTATTAAGTCTGAAAGAAAGTGAGAAACCTATTACAAATATGGTCTTTTATATACTTACCAGGTCTAAGTGGGTATCCTTCACGCTTTTCTACCGTATAGCCCTGAGGAATATTGTAGAACTCAGGCAGCCCACCAAATTGCTTCCAAACAGTGTAATAATTGAGCAATGTTCGCATTGCACTGTCTATGTCTCCAATAAGGCTCTGTGGGATGGGGAAGGTAATAAGGAACTGACCACACCAGACTTAACAATAAGTTTTCTAACTTGACAGGAGAACTAGAGGCTACAAATAATAATTACAAGACAGGATGGCTTTAGAAGACTTTGGTCTTCTGACTTTAGTAACTATTTTGCTTAAGAAATCACTCTCTTTATGTCTATACTGGAATAACTTTCCCAGATGCTTAATGGGAATGGCAGCTCACACAGTCATGGTGAGAGTTGCTCCCTTGAACTTCCATTTACAATGCACCTGCCATGTATATGCACGTTCCATTCCAGAAACCCCAATGTAAAACAAAAAATGTGAGTGTTGTGTCCTACTGCAGTCAATGGATGCAACCTGTGCATGCCTGTGCCTGCCCATCACATCCATTGACTATAATGGAAGCAATGCTTCGTGCTACCTCACATTTGTGTATGCAGAGGTCATGCCAGCAGAGAGTGTACCACATACAATTCTTCTTGGCAATCTGCCTCCTGCAGCACTAACTTTCCTGTATACCACTATCTGCTTTAATGCTTTTATTTATAGCACAGGAGGGAGAGGGGAACCTGTGGCTTAAAGGAGCCCCTCCCCTTGAATGGAAGGAAATACCTCCATGTGCCAACTGAGAAGGCAACAGATGCACAGGACGATCTCACTGTAATTGTTGATTCCTGGCTGGAGGTAACAAGAACATTCACTGTGCCTCTCTATGGACAGTTGAGGAGAAGTGGAATCAAGTTATGTCAGATGAATGGTTGAGTCATTCATCTGACATCATTATGTCATCCAGCCCACCCATTTGATCTGGTGGGGCAATCTATCGCGGCTCACAGTACAATATTATCCAATACAGGCTGAATAGTGGGTCTACATTCTATTCATGGGGCATTCTACTTTGCTCATTGCCTGCTCTGATTTTCTGTAGTACTTACTAGCCATAACTGAAATGCAATTGAAACGTGATTGTTCAAGAGCAGCTCTTACCTGTAATCCAGGCCAGTAGGCTTCCAGGGACTGAAAAACTGGCATTGAGACAGTGCCTTTGTACATTTGAACCCAGAGATACCAATCATCAAATTTTGTGTAGTTCTTTATAGCTTTGTTATAGTCTATATAAAGAAAGGCAAGTCAAAGCCAGTAATACAGATCAGATGAGAAATGTAAAATTTTAGAGCAAAGTTTTATGTCTTCCAGCTGCATGTATTCGAAGAGTTCAGCCTTTGGGAAATTTATGAGCCAAATCTTTTTTTACGCTTGAACAAATCATAAGAATGGCAACATTAAGTTAACTTTAAGGTAAAGGTAACTTTACCTTAAAGGTAACTTTAAGTTATGAAATTTGTCTGCAGTACAGGGCAAGATACAAAAGGCTTATAAGTTGATGGGCAAGCAAGCAAGGCCAGGCTGACAGCACTGAATGCAATGGCTACTTGCCTTACACAATGTTTCCAAACAAAACCAGATCCATGATTTCTTGCAAGAGGCTAGGGCTGACAGGACTCCCTACCTTCTGTGCATATGTGTTGGCATCAACTCTTCAAAATGCCTATGTGGTTGTGAATTTGAGAAAGATGATCAGGAAGCAGACATTGGGATAAGAAGCTCTGTATGGCAAAGCAAATCACCTTTTCTAATTCTGAGCCTCTGAAGGCCAAGAAATCATGGGGGAGTAAAGAATAAGCTCTCATGCTGGTCCAAAGATTCTGTTTTTAACAGAAGCCTGACAAGTATCCTTATTTTACTCCACATCCATTGACGACCCACTGAAGGTTCTTAGGTAAGAATCTATGTGCATCTCACCTAGAAACATGGACATGAGTTCCTCATCTTGCAACAGAATGGCTCCTTTAACAAGATATTCAAAATAAGAATCCACGCCTGCTCCAATCCCAGCATCTTGGGCTACCCATTTGGCAGTTACTACATCAACATGATTGCCCACCTGAAAAAGAAAAGTTCAGGTGTTCAATGCCAGTTTGTAAATAGGGTCATTGTACCTTTCTATATTGTCCAGCACAAGCAGACTCCAATTTTCTTATTATGTATGTGTTGGGAGGGGAGGAAAATAAGTGCAACTCACAGCCCCTCCCCAAATTGTCAGCATGGGACCAGTTATACCTAATGCAGAAAATTAATGCTTCCTCAATGCAAACATAAAGACTTCTTCTAATATCTGCCTATCCAGGCATTTTATGTTGGTTTTACTGCTCCTGTTTGCAGTTTTATGGTTTTGTTACCTCCCAGCTTTATTATATGAAGTCTTTTGTCTTTCATATTGCATTTTTATTGTTGCACACTGTCTGGGAATCTCCTAGGATGAAAGAAGGACTAGAACTTCTGAAGATAACAGAAACTGAACTATAAAGTGAGACAAAAAGTGTGAGCTCAATCAGCTACTGGGTTATGACAAAGGAAGAGTAGTGCTGTGATAAGTGACACAACTGAACTGAAGTTGAATGTGCTCAGAGATTAAAAGAGAGTCCAAAGCTTGCAACACATATTATAGGAACATGGACTTTGAGAAGCATGAATCACATGAAACTAGATGTAGTCAAACAAAAAATGGAACATATAAACATATTACAGTACTTGGGGGTGCAACACCAAACCAACTATCATGCCAAAATACAACCTGAAGAAGATCCCCACAAAATTTAAAGATAATGTAAAAAACAAATGTGCACCATTAAGCCTAATTAATCAAGAGGCAGAACAACTCTGGACTGAAGCCAGGGACCTTGAATGGAGGGTGGGTGGGTGATGATGTAAAAAAATGCTATCATAAGAAAAAATAAAGTGAAGCCTCATTGGATGACAGGTGAAACTCTTCAAGCAAGTTCTTGAAGCTCTTCAAGTAAAAGGTGGTAGAAATAAGGTAAGAACCCTGAATGCAGCTGTTCAGCAACTTGTGCACTGGGACAAGGAGAACCACTACAATAATCAATACAGAGAAATAGAAGATAACTAAAAAGGAAGAACAAGAGATCTCTTCTGCAAGATCTGAGAAATGAAAGGAAAATTTAAACCAAGAGTAGGGATGCTATATGACCAGCAGGGGAAGCCATTATGTGATCAGGTAGAAGCAACAAAAAAAAAAAAAAAGGAAAAAAATATACTGAGGAACTATATAAAAGAGATGAAAAGACAGCAGGTTCATTCAAGGAATAGCCATTTGAAGATGAACCCACAATTTTAGAAAATGAAGTGGAAACTGTACTGGGGGCACTTGGGAGAAACAAATCACTAGGAATAGATGGCATGCTAATAGAGATGCTTTAAGCTACAGAGACAGAATCCACTCAAATTCTAACTAAAATCTGACAACGAATATGGAAAACAAAAGAATTGTTGACAGACTGGAAATATTCAGTATATATTCTAATCCCCAAGAAAGAGGACACCAGGGATTTCAATAACCACAGGACCTTTGCAGTAATCTCCCATGCAAGCAAAGTGATGCTCAAAATTCTACAACAAAGACTTCTATGGAACAAGAAACACCAGATATCCAAGCTGGCTTCAGGAAAGACACTAGGGAACATACTGCAAGTATACACTGGATAACGGAGCACACCAAAGAATTTCAGAAGAAAAATAAGCCTGTGCTTTATAGATTGTAGCGAAGCTTTTGATTGTGTAGATCTTGAAAAACTATGGATTGCTCTTAAAGAAATAGGTGTGCCACAACATTTGATTGTCCTCATGGGTAGCCTGTACTCAGGACAAGAGGCTACCGTCAGGACTGAATACAGGGAAATGGTCTGGTTTCCAATTGGCAAGGGGTCAAGCAAGGCTGCATTTTATCACTCTGTTTAACTTGCACACTTAACATGTCATATGTAAAGCAGGATTAGACTTGAAGGAAGAAGACATGAAAATTGGAGGAAGGAACACCAACAATCTAAGATACGCAGATGATACCATACTACTGCAAAGAATAACAAAGACAGAATGATAACTGAAGACAGTCAGGGAAGAAAGTGTAAAGGCAGATTTACAGTTGAACATTAACAAAATAATAATAATAATAAAAAATAAGAAAATTAAAAAAATTAAAAAATAAAAAATAAAAAAATTTAAAAAATAATGACCACAGATGATATACCTAACTTTAAAGTCAATGATGAAGACATTGAAATAATTAAAAGATTTTCCATACCTTGGCTCAGTCATTAATCAGAATGGAGACTGAAATCAAGAAATCAGAAGACTAAGACTGAAGACCATCTATGAAGCAACTAGACAAGATCCTGAAGTGTCAATATACAGTATATCACTGAATACTAAAGTTGTCCATGAGCTCATATTTCCAATTTCTATGTTACGGTTGTGAAGGCTGGACAGTGAAGAAAGCTGATAGGAAGAAAATCATGTGAAATGTGGTGCTGGAGAAGAGTTCTATTGATTATGTGTGCCGCTAAAAAGTCAAATAAATGGGTCTAAGAGCAAATCAAGCCCAAACTCTCCCTAGAAGCCAAGATGACTAAATTGAGACTGTCAAATTTGGACATAACATGAGAAGACATGGCTCACAAGACAATAGTGTTTGGTAAGGTAGAAAGCAGTAAGAAAAGAGGCAGACTGCATTACAGTTGGATAGACTCCATCAAGGAAGCCATGGCCCTGAGTCTGCAGGACCTGAGCAGGGCTGTTGATGACAGGTTGGCCTGGGAGTCTCTCATTTACAGGGTCGCCAAAAGTTGATTTGACAATTTAACAATAACCAAGTGTGATAGGAGCTTTTCAACTCACCAAACCAATATCTGACCGATTTTTCCAAAGGGTCTTCAGAGCTTTTCTGGCCACATCTTCAAATACTGGGTCACCTGTGAGATGACTTAGTGTAGCAAATTCCAGGATAAATGTACCAATACCGGCAGTACAAGTAATGGACGTCTCTCCAGGGTTTACTCCATGTAGTAAGTTCACTGTCCCATATGGCATTCCGGTTGGTGTCTGGAAGGCTGCAAAAGAAAGGCATACTTTGGGCAAATTCTGGTCCTTGGGCTGCGTGCAACTCCTAAGACTGTTTTTGTGGCCCAAGTTACCCCAAGACTATCTTCTTTCTCAGTACATAAGTTTACTTTTTAAATAGGTTGTCTATTCAACCCCCTCCCATCTTGCTTAACACCAAAAGGCATGCTTTTTCAAAATCAGAAGTGCTTCTCTGGTCACTTCGGCATTTGTTTCCCTCGCTCATTTTTAAGAGAGCTTTTCCGGCAGCCTCTGTGGCTCCAGGAGGGCAGAAAAGGTCCCACGAATGAAAAAAAAATTAAGGTTGCAAGTTGCAAACTCTAGTACACTGGACGCTAGAGCTGCAAAAGATATTCCAGCTACATATTCTGTGGAAGAATTGTGGACGAGAACAGTTCTATTACTAGTGGTTTAAAATTAAAACACAAACTCTGGCTCAATATATATTAGCTGCTATTAAGACAGTGTACACATTCACAGATATGGTACACCACAGAATAATGTTTTCTGGCACAAAAAAGGACACCCTGAGAATCTCAGTCTTCACTCTAACTAAAATAAAGATGTTTCTTGCCTTCCTGATTGCACAGAAGTTCTTGAAAATGGCAGGACAGAACAATACAGGCTCAAAACCAGCACACTCTTGGCCTTATCAGAGCTGTATATTATAGATGTATATTTTGAAGTTATTTTTTTAACTTGGTGTATTTAATGCTTTTAAAATATCTTGACTGGTTTTTTAATACCTAAAAATGCATCTAATAAACAATGGCATAACAATTTCTACATTGTTTGGGTAATGTCTGCTTTGCGTTTTCTCAGAGCAACAGCAACATGACCTATAATGGTCAATAAATTATTTCTATACATTCTTTTATTGCCAGCTCCTTACTTAAGAATTCCAGGTCCATTGCCTCTTTATTAGAAAGGATGCAGCACAGACTCTCCCCAAGTATCCAATATTTCACTACTAACTGAGCATATAAACATTTAGTCTGCCCAATAGAACATTTTGGAAAATTTATTTTTTAGACTACAGTTATCAGAATTTCCAGCCTTCTATGGCCAGCATCCATATGAGTTGGAGGATTGTGGGAATTACAGTTCAAAATGGTATATTTCCAAACCTGGGACTCACTATATGATAAACTTTAGCCCAGTTGATTTCAATCGATCACTGTTCTCTAAGTTTGATTAAGTCTAGATTCAGGCCTCCAGTTAACACTTGAAGCTTAAAGGAGTGGCAAGCTTCCTAATAAGACTGTGGAGAAGTCTGGAAGAGGCTAAGACTTGAAGCAGTTCAAACAAGAGCAGAGTAAAAATAAAAATTGAGCACTATAGAGGTATCATTCTGTTGCAGTATGGATTCCTAAAGTAAAATCTGAAAGGTTTTTTTCAGGTGGGGATGTAAAGTATCCAGATTCAGTTTTCCAGACACTCAGAAGCCACAGAGAGACTGCACTATGCTGATCCCCATAAGATGAAAAAGGAGATAAGATTAGTGAGCTAATGCAGGAGGTATAGTTCAGATGTTGAATTCCCCCAATGATAATTGCACAGCCCATTGTGAAACTTATGTAATTCAGTTTTCAAACAGAACCATGTTAGTGTGCCTCATTATTTTAGAAAAAGGACTCCTGTGACACTTTTAAGACTAACCAATTTAACCAATAACCAATTGGTTATTTGTTTTACAGCCCAATAAACTTATCAGTTTTAATTGTGCGAAAGAATTCCTTTTTTCCTGCTTTTCCTTTTACTTCTTATGTATGTTTCACCTTTTGCTTCCAGTTTCTTATTAAATCATGTAGCCAATTGGCACAATCTAAATACATGGCAAACAGGGGGAGATTTTGCATCATTTAACCCATTATGACGTTTATGGTTGGTAAATAACTACCTGCCTGGTCACCTGTGATGCACAGCATTCTGTGCAGCATATTTAGCAAGCTACTTCTTGTGTGCCTTCAATCATTTCCAACTTATGGTGATCTTAAGGCAAACCTATCATGGGGTTTTCTGGAGGATGAGAGTGTGTGACAATCCCAAGGTCACCCAGTGGGTTTCCATGGCAGAGCAGGGAATTGAACCGTGGTCTCTGGCTTGTTGTTTCTGACTTATGGTCACCCTAAGGTGAACCTATCATGGGGTTTTCTTGGCAAGATTTTTTCAGAGGGGGTTTGCCACTGGTGTTTTCTAAGGCTGAGAGACTGTGACTTACCCAAGGTCACCCAATGGGTTTCCATAGCTAAGTGGGGATTTGAACCTGGGTCTTCTGCGTCATAGCCAACGCTCAGACCACTACACCTCACTGGCTTTCTTATTTATTGTATTAGTTGGTATGATTTCATCTCTAGATGCACACTAAAGCCATGACATTATCCACCACATTGCCGTGCTTTTCACTATTTTTTTGTTTTGTATACCTGTTTACAAAGGGTAATATAGATAATTGAGTTCACATTAATCTCTTCATTCAGAAATATTCTAGCCATTATCTACGCCTTCTCTGCCTCCAATGAACTGCATGGAAATATGTATACAGTTTCTGTTACTTATTGCTTATGATTCCATTAATGCAACATCAAAAAATTAAACTAGGTGTGTAGTCTAAAATGCAGTATCACAGAAGGAGTGGGGAAATATGGTCTGTTTCCCCAAGTACACTCACCTGGTAAAAGTTTTCGAGCTGCATCCTCTGCCATCCTCAAGAGGGGCCCAGAACATGGCCATCCTGCTTCTACTTGAACACCAGCTTTCTTAGACAACAAATGAGCAGACAGGAGGCCGCCAACCACTGCAAATAGGTAGACAGATCTCATTTAGATTACAGCAGTATTGTTAAGTATGTAAACATCACTGATCACTCTCTTTTTAGCAGCTACAGAAGAGGCAGTCATTCCATTCAGCTTCTCCATGGATACAAAATAATTTTTGAATGTTTCTCTCAGTCACTGTTAAGGAATATCGTGTTTAGGTTATTACATATTCAATTAAAGCAGCAGCCTTCCCCAACCTGGTAGTCTTGAAGTTTTGGACTACAACATTTACTATTCCTGATAATTGGCCTTTTGGTTTGGGCTGAAGAGAATTGTGGACCAAGATATCTTGAAGCCACTGGGATGAGGAAGGAAGAACTAGTGGCTTAGTAACGAATACAGAAAAAACCACAAGTCAAAAAACAAGGATATAGCATAATCCTAAAATCATAAAAGCAGCTCTGCTAAATCTGATCAAAATTTCATCTAATGCCAACATCCTGTTTCTGCCAGACAGGTGCATCCAGGAAGCATACAAGCTAAGCACAAAGATAAGATATTTCATTCATTTCATTATGGTACTGAGATACATTACAGCTCAGCAAGGAAATTCCATTAACTTTATTTATACAGAGGCTGTAACCACTATGCAGTTACAGCTGATAAGGGTTTTCTATGTTGTACCCCTCACAGAAAATAACAAGCTTCTCTTTTTTAGTCACCGTATTATTTATGGCCATTACTCACTAATTCTACAGTTCTATCTCTCAAGTTTTCTACCTTCTGACAGCATGAAGACTCTGCCTTTAATCCAGCTCAAAAAACCAGTGGCAATTATGAGGTGAAAACTGTGATTTTATAACCCTAATCCTCAAGTGAGACTAGTTGTTGGTGGAAAACTGATCCTGGACATGTTTACCAGGGAAAAAAGAGCGGCATACCAAGGCCCCACTGGACAGGGAAGGGTATGTTTATGAGTTATATACAGGACCAGTCTCTTTGAGAGACAGGTTTATATGGCAATAGCAACTCCCTCCTGCTTGTAAGTGGCTGTTTTCTTTAATATCTCCAGACAGAACTGGTTGGGAGAAGTTGGTCTGCTTTGTACACTGAGTCCAAGCTGCTATGTTGCTTTTGACTGCTTTTTTAATGTTTACGGTTTTGGCCACTGTAAAGTTATGGCTTCTTCCTGATATCTCCTTAAATTTTAAGAAGCAGAGAAATACCCCGAAGTGCAAAATATATTTGGTTTAAGGCAAAACATTATGATTGTGGCCATATCCCCCAAAGCAAGGAAATTCAGATGACAGATCAACCTCCACTCCAATACTATATTATAATAAGTGATCTGCAGGTATGGGGAACAAGTAGCTTTCTGGATGTTCTTGGACTTCACCTCCCATTATCTCTCACCATTGTCTTGGCTAAGGCTGGTAGAAGGTCTCAGCTAATGTTCCCTCATCCCTGTTTTAGAGAATTTGGCTCACCTCTGATATTGGTTTCAAAGACAGAAGCATTTACATCAATGTCAAAGTTCACACCCTCCTGTAGCACACTGACAACTCTCTGGAACTCAGAGATGTTACCCAAGATCTAGAAATAAATTTTAAAAAGTTGAATTCAGAAGTGATATGTTATAATGCAGCAAGTACTTAAAATAAGACAAAAGATCCATTCCCAGATTTTTTTTTAAAAAAAAATCTATATCCTTGCTTGAATTGGAAGCTATTTGCTCTGACTGAAAATGCACAATCCTGTCATGAAGTGGAAAGTACTAAGATGCTAAGGAGATGGTTCCAGTTGTAGTTCTAATGTCCTAATTTCATATGCAAAAACTGATAATGCTGAAGCCATAAGAATGGCAATTTTACTTAATCTCTCACAGATGGAGAAACTGAAATAGCAAGGATGGGAAACAGAAATCATTTATTTTCAAAGGGCATACCTGACAAATAGGCAACACACAAGAAATTTAGGAAAAAAGAAGCTGATACTGAAAGTTTAGATCTTACTTACTAGTAGGGTATCCAATGCATCAATCAGTGTAAGAGAAAAACTGAAAGAGAACAAATGACAAAAAGCAATGCCTTGGGGGAAAAAGCTGATTTAAACTGAAAGAGATGTGGAGAGATGCACATTTTGCCAGTGAACCAAAGAGCTTCCTTCCTTTCTCTGCCCCCAGCAAGTCAGGAACATGCTGATCAGATATATCTTTGCCATGACAAATCTGAGATCCCTATATGAAATTTCCTACAAATATTATGCATGTTGGAAGTTGCCTCATATGAAGAAACGGTTGGAACTCTGACCCTACACTACTATTGGACTGAAATTGCAAACAAAAAAATTGTAAGTTTATCACCTGACAGAAACATCTTCTTTGAACATCTCCTTACAAAGGCAGAGTTAAAGGGCCTTTACATAAACAAATGACATTTTAAATCACACTAGCAGATGCTGCCAGCCTCTTGTCCAGCTTTTGCATTCAGTTACTGTATTTTCAGTGTATCCCACTGCAGTCCTTGGTTGTTGACTGAAGTGGCAATCATGTGGCTTTCCAGATACTGTTGAACTACAATTTTTATCATCAACAACCAACAGAACTGCATGATTACCTTGTGTTGAACTACAGTTTCTATCATCAACAGCCAGCCATTATTGTCAAGCTTGTTCAGACTGATTTGTTTTCTTTCAGCTATGTGAACAGAGACAGAAATATTTTATCTCTGCCACAAAGTCTATGTCCTCTAGCAGATTTTAATGTTCTATATCAACAGAGTGACAGCTTTAAAATTTTGCAATCAAAGAGAGAAAGAACAATAATTCTTCCCAGTACCTTCCCCAAGTGTCCTGCCCATCACATGTCAGTGGACGCAGTTCATCATAAGGGAAGGCATTTTCTAGGTAGTTATCATAAGCATGATAAAACATGGACTTGACTCGCTCTCTAAAGGGAGAAAAAGATATATTAGAAGCAGTGCCGAAAAGCAATTGATATAAAACAAATGCAGCTCTTTGCTGTTTTTAACTCCTCAAATATTAAGATAGCATTAGCAATAGCATGTTCCTCAACATCCCTCACAAAGTACAACTCTGAACGTGCCTTAAAGCCTATCTTCCATTACCTCACCGCCCGGACTTCTATAGAAAAATATATATATATATCAGTCATCTCTCTCCCTCTCCCACTATCTCTATATAAAGGCTATATTTTTAAACAGTTTCTTTGGTATATGCCCCAGTCACCTGGAATGCCCCAACAACGGTAACAGCAGGCACATGCCACTGGCATTAAAAAGATGAGGGTGGTAGTATTTACTACAGACACAACATTTCGGCACTAACAGTTAATCCCAGTGATTTAAACCTTTACTAAGCATTTTTTTTAAAAAAACAATACCACCACATAGTTTTAACAGTAAAAGTAATAGTTTTCTAGCAGCCCCCATGCACACAGCTACAAATACTGAAATAGACACTTCGATTCCATACAGCAGCACCATTGCAGCAGTTCTTCGCTTTCCAACTTGCTGAATCGCTTACTATAATTTTGGGACTAGAGAGGGATCGTATCTCAACACTCTACGAGATAATCTCCAAGAACCCGCCGATCACTCCTGTCCATTGACAGGCTCTGTTCCACCACCAGCGAAACAAACAAAACCCTCTAACGACCACTCCTCATGCCCGATTTTTTATTTCCATTTCACCCTCGGTGTCAGGCTGACAACGTGGACTGTGCAACGTGCAGACAAAGGAACGCTCCCGCCAGCAAACTGCTGAGAGAGCTTCAGCCTCCGCCCTCGGGTTTCCTTCAGGGGAGAAAGGCTACTGACACCCCCCTCCTGCCTCTCCTGGCTTCATGACAGGCAAATGTCCAGCAGGCTCAGATCACCCCCAATGTGAGAGAAAGGCCATTTCTGCACTACACTCCTTTAGTGGTATTATTCCGCTTTCAACATCCTGTGGAATCCTGGGGTTTGCAGTTTAGGGAGGGGCCCCAAGGGCCCCTCCCTAAACTGCAAACCCCAGGATTCCACAGGATGTTGAAAGCGGAATAATACCACTAAAGGAGTGTAGTGCGGCAAGGGCCCAAGGGACGGGAAGAAGGCGTTTCCCCCGTTGGGCTTGGGCCGCGCCTGCTCTGCCGGGCAGACGCGCCGAGGCTCCAGCGGGCGGGTGACCCGGAAGAGCCCCGCACCTCTCCCGGTCGACCCCGGGCTCAGCGGGATGCAGCTCACCTGTAGTGGGCGACGTCGACCGCCTTCCCCGTGGCGCGCGGCGGCTGCCCGGGCCAGTGCAACACCCACAGCCAGAACCAGCCCAGCGGGTGGAGTGAGCGCAGCATCTAAAAGGCACGCGCGACCGGGACGCCCCAACACCCTACCTCGCCCTCCGCTTCCGCGGCCATCCGGCCACCTACATCTTCCCTTCCGGGGTCCGCCCCCTTCTCCCTGTCGCGCTCCAATCAGCACCGCCGGCGCCGTCCACGCCCACGGTAGCGGTGACGTGAAAGGGACGGGTTGGTGCGGCTCTCGCCGCGCTCCGATGCGGTTGCGCCGAAGAGCTTTTTTGCCTGTTCTGTCCGTGGCGGCGCTGAAAAGAGTGGGCGCTTGAGGGCGCTGTTGCCAGGAGCCGATCGCGTCTCTCCGGCTCGAGGGCGATTAGCGTAAACTAGCGGACTGCTCCGGCTTTCCCCAGGCCCGGCCCTTCCAGCGTTCTGGACTACAACTCCCATCATCCTCAGGCTGCGGGAGTTGTAGTCGGACGCGTACGAAGGGAAGCCAAATGCCGGTATTTAGACGCGCCTTCTCCAATCACGTTTCCCTCCAAATGTCTCCGACCGCAACTCCCGCGATTCCGGGACGGTGGCTAAGGATGATGGGAGTTGTAGTCCGGGGCGTTTGAAAGGGCCTGTGCTGGGGAAAGCTGGAGAGCCCCAGCGTTTGCCTATTGCAGTATCTTGACTCTGCATGTACCCAAGGAGAACGAAAAAAAGAATAAGCCTCACTGCGGAAAACGTTTCATGCATATCTATGAAAGCTTTATTCCACGATATCTTTTTTTTATTCTCTAAGGTCCATAATATTTTGAGTTATTACTGCTGCAGTACGGCATTTCAGGCGCACTGTTAGTTGACTGTATTCACAGATCCCTGTCTTAAGAGGTGGGTGGTGGTTGTATGCGTCTGAGTCAATTACTATTACGCCAACCTGATCATACTTTTTTGGCACGATTTATTCAGAAGTGGTTTACCACTGCCTTTCTCTAAGATGGAATATAACATGTCTAAGGTTGCACCCTGGGTTTCCCTGGCGGAGCAGGGATCTTGGGCCATTTCCGCACTACACCGTTGCAGTGCTATTATTCCACTTTCAACACCCGGTGGAATCCTGGGGTTTGCAGTTTAGGGAAGGGCATTTAGAATTCTCAGCCAGAGAGCTCTTTGGCCTTAGTAAACTGCAAACTCCAGAAATCCACAGGATGTTGAAAGTGGAATAATAGCATTATAACAGTATAGCGTGGAAATGGCCTAGGAATCCTAGTTCAGCACGCAAACCACTTGTCATGCTGGTGCCTCAACAGTTTTATCATTAATATAATCAACAAAGGAGAGAAAACAAAAGAAGGGGCAGAAATGAAGCTAGAAGTAAAAAGGGAACTGATTATTATAGAAATAAGTCCATCATTTCAGGTGTGAAAGAAGTACTATTTTTCACACCTGAAGGTGTGGTGTCTTGTTTGGAGTTAGAGGATGGTTGTCTCTGGTTGTCTTGAATCTACTGGAGCAATTTCCCTGGAGTTGGTATTGTTGCTCAGTCTTTCTGGAGGATCCCAAGTCTACAATCTAGTTTACCTTCATAACTATTTATAAAGGTATACATATGTGGAATGTACTTGAGGTCATGTGGTTCTTGGACAGGTGGAAGATTATTTATTTTGATTTGTTTTTAATTGTCAATAAGGATTTGTATATGGCCATGTTGTTTTTACGGGGATGATATGTCTTCTCTATCTGGTTATATGAAGAATTGCTTTTGTCATGAAAACCAGATAGTTATTTTACTTTCTTTTTTTTTAAATGACTGTGTGAATGAACAGTTGGGTTGGTTATATGGACATCTTTACTTTCCGACTTACCAAGTTATACCTCATAAAGGATGAAGGGTGATAAAAATTTAGGACAGAGGAAGGAAACTGGTAACCCACAAGATATTGAACTATAGCTATCGTTGTCATTGACCACTGCCGATATTGTGTGGAACGGATGTCAACTGGAGTTTAACAATATCCAAAAGGGCATGATTTCCCCAGTTAATGATACATCATCCACATAGGAGGGAAGAGGTAACCACTCATTGACTCTTCCTGATGTCATGTACATTGGAGAAGGACTGAGATCTCTTATCCCTGAAACTGTGACTCAGTTGGACCTAAATACCCTAAAAGCAGCAAATCCTTTTTGATTTTGGAAGCTAAGCAGGATCAGCCCTTATTAGGACTTGGATGGGAGACCACCAGTGATGTATTTAAGTCTTTTATTTCAAGTCTCAAGTCAAGTCTTAAGTCTGTACCTTCAAGTCAAGTCTCAGGTCCTTGAAGATACTCTCAAGTCAAGTTTCAAGTCTGGAAGCCAACTTTATACCCCAACCAAAATTCCAGAATTATTGGATAGAGTGAAATAAATTCAGTTTTAATAATAAAAGCAGTCTCAGCTCTCCACATTTGCAATTTTGCCATCTGCAGCTTCGGAAGTGGGGAATAGGATCCTATCTTACTCCCCATTACTGAAGATTCAAAAGCTTTAGAAGGAAAGATCCTTCGTCCTCAAGCCTAACACATTTGCTGTTCCCCTCTGAGAAATGCAGCCTGCACTCTGGGGGTGAGTCTTGTCTTCTGCTCTTAGGAAATGTTTCAGAAGATTCCTCCAATATGCAGTGGGGACAGGCTGCTGAGCAGACCTCAAGCCCATTGCCTAACCTGTTTGCTGTTCCCCTCTGAGAAATGCACCCACAGTTTGGGCTTGGGACAGATTGTCATGTGACTAGTAGGCAAAAAGAGATGGAGGCGTTGTTCAAAGTCATAAGGTTTCTGGATGAATGTGTTATGTTACTGAACCAAGGGCATCAAGTCAGTCATCGACTCAAGTCGAGTCAGTGCATCTTTTATGGCCGAGTCGAGTCTGAGTCAAGTCACTTGAGTCCGAGTCTATCAACTTGAGTCTACATCACTGGAGACCACCAACGAATACTAGGTGCTGGAAGCTATATTTCAGAGGAAGGAACTGGCAAAAATCACTTCTAAATATTCCTTACCTAAGAAAACCCTATGAAATTCATGGGTTCACTGTAAGTCAACAGGTAACTTGAAGGCATATACTCACAAAATGTCTTAAAACACCACAATCATCAATACCACAGTCTATCTAGTCATATAGGAGTCAGAAGTAGAGTACAGTACTAAGACCCCAATTTCCTTTCTGAGTTTGGCAGCTGAAATGATCAGTTAGCAGAGTGCCATAAATCCAGTGACGCTCCTGGCCCGGTCACTCAGGTTCTCTGACTGTGTACAAGCCAGGCTGCAAGACATTGTGCTGCCTGAGGCAGAGCAGCAAACTGTGTTCCAACTACCGGAGTCAAAGTACATAGTCCCCAGAGCCAACCAAGTTATTTTTGACATGAAGCTGAGAAACCTCACAAACGCTATATCCAGCTGTGTAAATACAAGCCTAACAAACTGATAATTTTAAGCAGTTAACAGTCTGTTGCATGATGTGGCCCTTTCATTCTGCCTACATGTAGTGTTGGCACTATACACTTAAATAATAATAATAATGGTTATAAATAACAATAGTCTTTTGTTGCTGGGAAAATCTGAATTGAAAACTGAAAGTAGTGATGTACAGAATATTCATGAATTTTCTCAGCCTTGACAAGAAAGGGCGTCTTGGTATATTGAGATATCCCATCCATAAAAATGTTTGCCCCCATGAGATTTTTACACCTGCATGAAAGTGAAAACAGTAACATTTTCTTATCATCTTCAATTGAAACAAAACAAAAACAAACTCATTTTTTTTCTCATGCAAAAAATAAAGGGTTTTGATGCAAAAACATTCTGGCTTTGTGTAAAGGAAGAGTTTGTGTGAAACACTGCAAAACAAACAAACTTTGCAATTTTTTTTTTTTTTGGAAAAGAATAAAAAATGTGCAGAAGTTCTTGTAATTTTTACCCAACAGGAAGACACTTTTTTGAATTTTTTCACATCCTTCCTTGTGAGAAAAAACAAATGAAGATTTATATCCTTAAAGGAAAGTCATAGTAGTACCATTTTCTGCATTCCACTGATGTGTGGGACTACTTTCTGAACATTGATTTCCTCATGTGTTCCATATCTGGCAGGCAACCTGATGACATTTTTGCTGTTCTTTGATGTATCCCCTCTGTTGTTTAGACAAGAGACATTTCGCCTGCAGCAGCCTCAGAGCCAGGGTCTGGTTGCTGGAGTGGTGTTGGCCACTAGGTGTCTCTGTAGGTTTGTAGACCAAAATGACAACCAGCTATATTCCTGCCAGCTGTCTCCGCAACAAAAAAAGCCACCAAATAATTTGGACATATTGTTCATTTGGTGCAGTTGTAATTTAGGTTTCTAGGACCATTTATCATAAAGCTGTCTGCTTGCTTATTCCATGGCTCAAGGCTGCTTGAGTATATCTCACTGCATTCCTGGGAGAATCAGAGTATTGAAGCTGATTTCTCTAAAAGCTGTCACAGTACATTATTGGAGCACATTTTATTAAAGTTCATTTTCAAGACTTAAATTTAACAATGTTCTAGACCATTGTCATTTGCCATACACTGGAACAGTAATTTCTCTATCAAAGTCAGTTATTGAATTCTAAAAGTTGACTAAAGTATTTTTGAAACACATGAAGTATGTGACCAGAAAGCAAAATAGGAGGACCAGATACCTTCCAGGCAAAAGAATCTTTTTTTTTAAGCTGCTATATCTTGAACATGGGATGCTGAGCAGGAACATTAGAGAAGAGATATTTAATAAGAGTTTTAAAAAGGAGATAATATTCACAAACATTTAATGAGGCAAGGAAATATGTGAAATCAATATGGCTTTCTAGCTGGTAGACAACCCATATTAATATGTGAAAAGGATTTGTTCTTTCTTGTTACAATATGGAAAATAAGTTTGGAGTATCAAAGCCAGGGTGAGGATCCAGACAAAGTCCCTGAGGTCAGCTAAAAATTCTAGGGGCTGAAGTGCAGCAGTGAGCTTGGAATAAACTAGTTTGAAATTAATTTCTCTTTGCAATAATGAATACATAACTAAGGCCCTTTCTGCAGCTTACCTTTCTTCGGCGCTGGGGTGCGAGCAGCCTCCAGTGAGAGGGTCTCGCGTCCCCACTGCTTCAGCTCCTCACGAGCTGCCTGCTCCCGAACAGGTAGCGCGAGAGCCCCGCCTCTTCCTTCTGCTGCGGCTCTGGAGGCTCTGGAGGCTCCACATGCACGGCAAGTGCGCGCGGGCCCTGAAGCAATGCGCGATCATGCACCATTTTCAGCTGAAAGCCAAAAATGAAAAAGTGCGCGAGTGGCGCCTGCCCTACCCTGGAGCGTCGCGCGATTGTGAGTGCGTTGTGCAGATCGCTCCTCACAATTGCGTGACACTCCAGGCGCCCTTTCGCATGGCAAATGCCATGTGAAAAGGGCCTAAGTTACATTGTGACTGTAACTTAATGAGGGAAGGTGGGGCGGTCTCAGTAAAGAGCCGAGGAGGAAGTACTGTGGTTCAAGTGCTGTGCTTCATGTTATTGCAGGTGTTAAGGTGATGACAAAGTGGGTTGGAGAACAGTATGTTTTGTACCACAGGTTTGCAGTCTTCAATTTCATAGAAAAGTGACCAAAAGTAACTATTTTTGTTATATTTGAGAACTAGGAAAACAAAGACTTACTTAAAATTAACTATTTGGGGGTGATCTTGGATCTATAACTGTAACTAATTGCTTTTGAAAAGTAAATTTTCCAGCTCTTAAGCAGCTTTGTTGACCATAGCAGGGATAGATTTCTGAGGCCCTTTCCGCACTACATTGTTATATTGCTATTCTTCCACTTTCCACATCCTATGGAATCCTGGGGTTTGCAAGCCCTAAGTGGTTTTCAATAGATGAGCAAGAGTTTCTGGCTTCTAGTGTTTTAAGAATCACAAGAACAAAATCCTTCTTTTCCTTTCTAAATGAAGTAGCTGAAGTTAAGAAATTTCTGGGGAGAACAAAGCAGATTTGTGTTGGAAAATATTAGGAGGGGCTGTAGCTCAGGAGTACAGCAACTGTTTCTGAAGATCCTAGGTCCAATCTCCGGTATTGCCAGGCTGATCTAGGAAACAATCCTGTCTGCAATCTTGGAGAGACATGAGCAGTCAGTGTTAGGTTGCCATAATTCAGTTCCCCAAACCCAAACAGCCTAATTTTTATATCATGCAAAATGGTATAATATGCAAGTCGAGCACACTGTACATATTTTAATCTTGTGCAAATTAAGCACAATTAATTGCTTCATTGTTTTCTTTCACCATTTCAACCTTGATATCATTTATACCATAAGCACTGATCTGAGAGAACCAGCATTGTGTAACAGGAGATTAAACTTGCAACAGGGAGAACCAAGTTTGAATCCTGATTGGACTTCAAGATGTCTGTGTAGGCCAGTCACTACTTCACAGCAAAACCTGTCTTACAGGGGCTTTGTGGGGATAAATGGTGAGAGGGGAAGCAGGTAACAACAATAACAGCAACATTTTAAGTTTTTGCCTTCTTACATATTACTTATTTGCCAGCTTACATATTTATGAGAACATCACAGATGGCATATTGTCACAGGGGAAAATAGGAGAGTAAATTGAGGGCAAAAACCAGGCATCACAATGAAGAGAATACAGTATGATATCCTTCAGAGATACAAATTAAGTTATTTTAACTAGAAAATACTCTGTTTTAACTTCCTCTGTCTTTCTTGGTTATCATAAGAATAAATGTAACAGTCACTTAATCTGCCAGATTTCACAGAAGGAGCCATGTTATTCTCTTGCAGCGTAAAAAAAAAAGGGTGGTGGTGGTGGAATGGAATGTGGCAGTACTTTTGAGACTAATTGGTTTTCTTTTTAGCATGAGCTTTCATGGATACAAACCCACTTCTTCAGATGCAGTATGGAGCCTCAGGCTATAAAGCATATTTATACAATTGTGGGAGTGGGATAGAATGTAGTAAGATCCAGAAAGATGCAAATCATGTCCCTTGCCCTAATTTTTCAAAGGATCTGCTTGGATATCTGTGCTATCACCCAACTGCTGTTTGTTAATTACCACAATTAAAGTAATAATCGTTGTTTGTAGTTTGTAGTTGAATTTGCCTTTCACCTTGCTGATTACACCCTCCTGTTCTAGCATGTGAACTATAATAATAATCTGTTAGTAAAAGGAACACTCCATGCATTTGATGAAGTGGGTTGCAGTTTAGGAAAAGGGCTAACCCTATCTTTAGGCAAAATGAGGCACAGAGTCAACTGTGGTTTGCTTCCCACTTTACTCTTCTGGATCTAAAACAGCCCAGATGGCTGTTGGAAGTAGGTGGCATTATCAGTAAATAAAAAAATGGAAAAAGTTTTAAAAACTCAAAGGTGAGGCAGATGGAGGGGGGATTGTCCCTCTGTGGTTCAGCAGAGGGCCAATGAAATCTCCCCCGCAACCCCTGGCAGTTGCTCACCCTGTTCTTTATCAGTTAAGCAATGGTCTTATTTACTGCCATGATCTACAAAAATTCCTTTAACTTCTATTAAATAGGAGTAGGACAGGCTATTATGGCATGCACAAAAAGTCTGAAACAAGCAAGTAGGGTTGTGAGAGAATCAAGACAGCTTTCATTCTCACAGCCACATCCATGAGAAGTTGAGGACATTGTTGCAACATAGAAAAAAAATATAAGTTTTGGCATCTGAATAATCATTTTCTGAAGTAATATAACAGTCCAGGCAGCTGCTCAAGAAAGGGACACTGAACCAGGTGGTGCCCTCTGAAGAAATATCATATCTTCTAATGGTAGGATTCTAAAAATCTTTGTATTAGTGGAAATGCTTGGTATACAATCTCTTATAATTTGATTTATACACTCATGCTAAATTAACTTTGTGCTGCAATCCTTGTGTGAAAAAGAAATTAGTTCAGTTGTGGGAGCTGTATGGTAGATCTATTGATAGAGCCAGATCAAGTGTTTTTGTCATTTTCAGAGTTACAGTTTATACATCATTTGTCCAGTGGCTCATTTTGGTAACATCTACAATTATGTCACTTTTTGGAGTCAAGTGTATGGGCTAGCAGCTGTGAGTACTTCAGCCACTCCTGCTGTGTTGGAGCATGAACACCATCCTCAGAGAAACTGAAACCAACAATTGTAATTTACAAATGTTTGTTGGAAAACACTAAATAGGATGTCAGTGAAGTTCCAGTTGATTGGAATAAAAAATTAGATTTGTCATGTGCAAATTAACCATTGGAAAATTGCCCCAGTTTCAATATCTAAAATCTTCTTAGACTTAAAATTACATTTGCTTTACCAAAAAGGGATATTTTGAGCATACTGAATATTATTATATCTTTTTAAAAAGAAACTGGCTATTTCAGCTAAATGCTGACAATGTAATATAGAAAATGTTTTCTCGTGGTATCATAGAAATGTAGAGTTGGAAGAGACCACACGGGCCATCCAGTCCAACCCCCTGCCATGCAGGAACACCCTCAAAGCACTCCCGACAGATGGCCATCTAGCCATGTGATATAGAAGAGCCCCATGGTCATTCCTTTGGGCTAGATGCATTGCAATATATTAAGTTTGTATTAGACAAATCTTTGATATTTACAGATGCATATGTACTTTTAAAATATATTTCTGTGAACAAAGCTTAATGGATGGTTGGATCTCTGTGCTCTTATTGCTACAGAACACACATTCCAAGACTGGAAAGACAACTATTCACCGTTCATCATTCAGTAGTCAAAAAATCTTACTCTGTAACTGTGCACAAATATGTATTCTACAGATGTTAGAATCAAGCAAATATTTTTGGACACACGATCTGTTTACATTAATGTATTTCCTGAGCCCACATTCATATCCTGTGTATTTCTGCTCCCCTTCTTCCTCACTTCTTTACATTTTTTTTTAAAAAAATCATAGATCCAAACATACACAATGCAATGAAAGTTACGCACCTGTGACAAAGTTCTGGGTGTGTGGCTATCTGAAGTGCCAGTACAGCCTGGAAGCAGGTTGCCAGGCAACAAGAATAGCTCCTCAGGAGAGAAACCCAGCCAATTAGAGTGTGGGAGGGGCTGGTGGCTGAGAGGAAAAGTTATAAAAAGCCAAGTACCTATGGGTATTCATTCCTTCAGTGAGATCCTAGCAAGGAGCTAGGGAGCGGAGTACCTTAGCCAGTCAGACAGGGTGACTGTGGCCCTTTCCACAGCTTACCTGCTTCCAGCACGGTCTCACAGGGATCATGCGAGCAGCTTCGTCCGCGAGGCACTCACGTCCTCACCGCTCCTGCTCTGCAGCGGCCGCCTGCCGGCTGGCAGGCAGCGCGAGGGCTCCGCCTCTTCCTTCTGCAGCGCAGCTGTGTCTCCGGAGGCTCCACACGGACGGTAAGTGCATGTGGGCCCCCGGAGCGATGCGCGAGCGCGCATCATTTTCAGCCAAAAGCTGAAAATGATATATTGCGCAATCGGCGCCTGCTGGCCCCGGCAGCGTCATGTGATTGCGAGGACGTCATGTGGAACGCTCCTCGCAATCGCGCGATGCTCCGGCGGGCCTTTCGCGTGACAAATGCCATGTGAAAAGGGCCTGTGTTGGGAGGTTTAATTCTCAATGAAAGACTAGTGAAAGGCAGAAAAGTAATTGAACCTTAGTAGAATCTGGTCAAAGAGTGTGACCTAGATTGGGGTTTGAATCTTTGGTGGGAGTGTAGCCAAAGGGATGTTATATGTTGTGCTTTATATGAGAGTCTAAAGATGTAAATGAGCTAACTAAAAAGGGTACTGAGGAAATATATCAACCTTGACCTGCATTTGAAATCTGAAACTCTACTTTACTCTGATTAACTTAATAAGGGTTATAGTTTATTTTTATGAATATTGACTTGACTGAGTTGGATACAGTATATAAAGTAACACAGAAAACATGCTACCATAAAACTATCAAGGGGTTCTAAACAAACATAGTAAACCCTCACCCTTTTACAGAAAGGTGGTGTTAAGAGGGAAAACAGAGCTGTGGGGTAAAAACAGGGTGCCTTAACAGATTGGGAACTGCCACACCAATCTGGGAGAAATAATGGCCTGTCACAGTACCCTTAAGGTCCAGCTTTTTATTGGGAGTGTTTAACTCTCTCATTGAAACCAATGGGATGTGTGCTCTGATTCTATGTATGTTTAATGAGAGGTCTCACTGAGCTAATTGAGGATTTATTCATAAGTAAATATACAGCCCTAAAAGTGATTAAGTTTGGCTGAATTGTGCCCATTGTTGTTTATGATTTATTTCCAACAAGAAGCCACTATAAGTCTTAATGTAATATATACAAAACTAAATGCTGAAGCTGCTGCTTTCCATTTTCCAGGAGACTTCTCTAAAATATTTAGGCCACATGGCACTTGAGTGCTTTCCCAACTATCTTGCTATCCAGCTCAGGCTTTCTTCTTTTGCCAAGGCTGCTGATAAAGTAATGCAAATTTCTTTGAGTAGTAGTGGTGGTAGTGGTGAGGATAATATGTAATTATTACATCATCAGCCTTTTGTTTCATGGTATTTTAAAGCCGATAATGGCTTATTTACTATACATGATTTGCCATAAGTGGTTTTGTTGCCCTGCATGCAATTTTGGTGCCCATTAGGATAGAAACTTTATGTAAATCACAATTATCCATTAATATCTATAATTCATGTTGGAACAGAGAAGATTGCTTGTTATGGGAGGAAACCATAAACAGAGGTTTTATGAACAGTAAAAAATCTTGCAAGGTGGTTCTCTAAAAATAATTTCCTCTACTAGTCTAACATAAATCCTTAATTTTAGTAGCGCAGGTGGAAGGGTGGAATGATGATTGATTTTTTTTCCCAAAGCATTGTGGGCTGCCACCACACAGTTTTTGCTATAAAAGACTAGACATTTTTCAATTGCTTTTTATAACTTCAGAATTGATTTTATTTGCTTAGCACCTTACTAACGTAATGAAAGAAAAAGAAATACAGCCAAATGGCAAGGTAGACAGTTAAAAAAAAAGCAGTTTTGAAATTATGTCACCATAGATGAAAGGGGGAAAAAGAACGTTACACAGCTCTTTCTACAGAAATGACAAAGTGTTCCATTGCTGCACTGTAAGTTCAGGCAGCACTTATGGGGGACTGCTCTTAACACAGAAAAGTGGCAAGAATTCAGAATGTAAAAATTAATTGTTGTTTAAGTGTTGCACTAAACTCAGGAAGGCTTGTGCTTATCTTTTGCAGCCATGAAGCTTGCTCTTGAATTATTCAGTTGTTCGGTCTAACCTACCTCACAGAATTGTTGTGGAATATGTAGATCCACATATGTCACAGTGAGGTCCTTGCCGGTGAGGTGGAATATAAAAGGAAGTAATGAAAAAATCAGCACATACATCCACCTAATGATTTGATTAGGTTGAATCAAAGGTCACAAAATAGAAGCCAGCATTTGAGACAAACTAAAAGGAGAGAGGAGAGGAAAAAGTATCTGATGTTCAAGATACATGAAGCCTTTGTATGGTAAATGCGAGGAGGCTGTAGACATTGAATTAGGTTCTACCCACTGGTGTCATTTAAACTAGTTAGCAACTGGTTCCATTTTTTTTTTTTTTGCCAAAATGTGTACATGTTAACCAAAACTTTTCAAATGTTGTATGATTCATCGTTTATCTTACAACATGTATTGCTGGTGGTGATGATGAGGGTGCTAAATATAATAATAATAATTTAGACAGCATGGATGAAGAGAAGGAATGGATTGGAGAAATGTATGCAGATGTCCTTGGCTATTTTTCTTTTCTTTTCTTTTGCCAAAATGTGTACATATTAACAAAAATTTTCAATTGTTGCATGATTCATCGTTTACCTTACAACATGTGGTGGTGACAGTGATGGTGACAAAAATGATGATGATAAAAATAATAACAATAATAATTTATAAAACATAAGAAGAGGTAGAATCAGTTGGAGAAATGTGTTTGGATGTGTACTTGCCTGCAGCAGAGGTTGGGGAGGATCAAGAGCAAGTGCCTTATGGATGATCTTCCCTCCCTCTCTCCCTCCTTTCTTCTTTCCTGCCAGCCTTTCCTTCCCCAATGAGGGCTGAAGGCTGTGTACAAGGAGGTGACTGACTCCTTTTTCTCCTCATCATTAGCCTTCCCTGGCAGCATGCGTTGCTGTGGGCAGAGCCGCAGCTGGCCAGGAAATCCCTTGGCTTGTTGCCACTGCTGTTGTTGCTGGAGGGGCGGCTGGGAATGAATCAAAACTGTGCCAGTTGGAGAGGGAGGGTGTCAAAAAACTTTATTATTTTCTGTACGCACCATCAGTGGTTCAGAAAACCCAACAAATTTTAACAACCAGTTCAGGTAAACCAGTATGGGCCAGCTGAATTCCACCACTGGTTCTATCGTATACCGAGATGTTACTTCCAGTTTGTACCCAAGAACCCTTTCACACTACACAGTTATAGCATTATGACTCCATTTTAACTGCCATGGCAACATCCTATAGAATCCTAGGATTTGCAGTTTAGGAAGGGATGTTTAGAATTTTCAGTCAGAAAGTTCTAGTGGCTCACCAAATTACAAACTATAGGTTTCTATAGAATGCAGCCATAACAATTGAAGTGAAAATTAAAATATAAGTGAAATTGCAATGGTAAGATTTTATATTTCTCAAAAAAAAAAAAAAAAAAAAAGCTGAACATCACAGCTTAATCTTAACTGGTCAAGATGACCAAAGACCAGTTGAACCAATGCTAGGTCCACTAAAACTCTGTTGAGTCCAAACCCTGCCCAGTCTAAGGGTGTTGGAAATTACTTTGGGCTACCTTTGCCTTGGCTTAACTTTTTTGCAGCGTTGTGGCTATGCCAAGGGATGGAGGTTCGGATCTGGTGTAAGTTGGTCCACCCCCCAACCCTGTTGTCCATTCCTTTTTTGGCTCTTCTGCTGGCAGATTTTATCTGGCAGAGGAGTTCTACTGGCAGGTAACTTAGAGGAATCTCAGAGTTGAGTTGGCAAAAGAGGATTGTGCTGCCCAAAGAGCATTTCTGCCGGCAAAAAAAGATGACGCCTTTTCTTTACCTCCTTCAACTGACTCATATCTGGGTTAGGATTGTATTGCTATATAGAACTCAGTGTATGGGAAGGTTTCAGAAAATGAGGAAAGAAGGTTGGCGGATTTTTTTTGTTTTAGTATAAGGATTTATTATTGTTTCATTATACAAGTGATAATTCTGGTTCACAGACCTGTAAATAAAGAATACTTTTTTTTTACTTTTAATTTTCAGTTTTTTTTTCCTATGAGTATGTAAGTTGTTATAGTTGTGATGGTTTACAGATGTAAGTAGGTTTAAGGTCTTCAGATCCTGTTGTGATGGAGCTGAACACTGAGGTAAAAAGAGCTGATAAGAATGCTGCATTTTCTTTTCATAGAGAGATTCCCCATCATTTTGGATAGACACAGAAACACCAAGTAAAGAGCACTGCACTTTTGAACATCCCTGAAAAATGGTTAAAATAAGTAAGAAAGTTTTATGACATAACCTTTCTTTGTAATGGCTTTACTGTTGGTGGTGGTACAGGCTAACTTAACTCAATGAAACTGTAGATTATTTTGACAAGAGAATGAAAAAAAAATACTACATCTAGATTGCAAAGTTTTGGAGGTTATTTGTAGGCTGAGGTTTAGTAAGCAAATCTTAAAATTGGCTTGAATATTGTGCACTCTAAATTTGAATCTGTTGGGTCAGTATGCTCTCTGGGTTTTCCCCCAGCAATTCTCCTTACGCTACTATTATTTGATTGACTGTATAGGAAGACTGTCATACTGAGACAATAAGAGAGCACCTTGTTTGTTTTGATATGATGTCTTACCCTTATATTTGACAATTGTAAATAGCATGTTTTCCTGCAATGCTGTTGTTTCATATGTTTTACTTAGAATAATCATCTGTCCAAAACCAGAAAATGTTATCTTGTAGGAAAATCACTGGGCTACTAAATAATTGTTGATTTTGTGACATGAAGATTACTGTGAAAACAGCACAAGTGAATTTTCTTAAATGCCTGTCTGAGCTGATATGTCAGCCAGTACTGCTGATACAGGGATGTGTGTCTTAAAGTTTTATAAGAGGGGATTTGTCCTATGTCAATGGCTTATTCTTTTCTTAAGGACCGGTTAAGTACAGTGTCAGGCACTGTGTTAAAAGGCCTGACCCTTCCAAAATGCACTGCAGAATGCTCCCAACTTTCATCTTGTAGTGGCATATCAACAAAGATACTAGATACTCTATTAAAAAGTAAGTCTTCCTACCTGATATCATTGGAACAGCTGTTTGCAACTCTGTCTCTGTCTCTGTCTCTGTCTCTCTCTCACACACACACACACATATTGATCTAAGAGAGGAAATTTGCAATATATGTATTGATCCAAGGCAGGAAATTGTTATTCTCAAAACATACATGGCAGATATTATTTTGACTAGTGATTTCTTTAAAAATATGAATGCTAGTTGTATGGGGGATGGGGAACAAAACACTTTCCATGTCAATATTGATCAAAGGCTCAAGAGAATAAAATATATTTGATTTTGGGCCTTAAAAGGTAAAAGAGTAGATGGCAGACAAATGTCTTTGAGAAGACTATTTCACAACTGGGGTGCCTCCACAGGGGGGAAAAAAAATCCTGTACTTGATGGTCACCAGTCTAGCCTTCACAACTGGAGGTCCCAGAGCAGCTTCAAGGCATACCTAAAATGTAGAATTTGGTAGCCCAAGATGTTGTGATGGCTGTCAGCTTTAAAAGAGGATGAATGTTAATCATGATATCGCTGTATTACCTCCAGTATCAGAGGCATCTTAACACCACTGCTGAGGAAGATGAGCAGCAGGGTAACATTACATGCAAGGTCTGTTTTTGGGCTCCCCATAATGCTAGACTAGACAGTCTCCCCATAATGCTAGACTAGGCAGTCTCTCCATAATGGAGTTGCATAGGGATGTAGGGGCTGGCGTGGCAATTTGCCTCAGGTGGCAATGTTTTTGGGGCATCCTGGCCTGTATCCACGCCCCCGCGTGTCCTGCCCACCCCTCCGCATGCCCTGCCCCTCTGCACACACTGGCCACACCCCTGCATCCTTTGGCCACCCCCCCATGCACTGCAGCCATGCCCCGTGCACAGTGGCCATGCCCCTTGCGCCGTAGCCCTGCCCCCTCCCGCCCCCCCTCCACACATTCCAAGTTCTGCCACTGCCATAATGATAGATTAGTTTGATTCAGCATAGCATTTCATATGTCCTCATGTCGCATGTCAAGAAGCACGGAGATTCATCAGGAACAAGGTAATCCTTATCAGTGTCTCACTAGGTACATCTAAATATACCTGCTTTAAATAGAGAGGTACAGGTTTTTAGATTATTTTCTCGTGGTTGTGACAGACCCTTGTTCCTCACTAACTGGTTTTGCAGTTCCGGTCTAATAAGCTGCCCTGACACTATCACTTAGGCCTTACTCCACCTTTTAAACACCACCTTTGTATAAAAGGGCTGGGGTCTTAAGTGTTCCCTGAAAACCAAGTAGTTTATTTATTTGCAAACTGTATTCTTTTTTGTAATAACATTAGAAATAAAGCATCTTGTTAAGGTGCGTATGAAGAAGTGTTCGTACATTAATCTGTTCAAACTTCATAACAGTTCTTAACTGTTGCTTTACTGTGGACCTCCTTTTGTTGCAATCTTTGTTGTTGTTCTTGCAATCTTTTGTTGTTGCAGACCACCAAGACTAAATTCAAGGTTTTAAACCCTAAGTGCAACAATTTTTTTTTTAAGTTGCTCATCAAGGGTCTTCAAATTTGGAGACAATGGAGAAATAAGTAAATGCATACATATCTATTAAAATATTTTTATTGGAATGATTCCATACAAATCTTCCTTCCTTAGCTGTAAAATTTCATAACATTTCTTCAAACCTTCATGGACTCCCTGTGAGAACTCCCTGTGAGAACTTTGTGGCCTCCAGGTGTCTGCAGGCCACAGGTTAAGAATCACTGGTCTGTGCCAATAACTCTAAGCCTTAGACATAAGTTCTCTGTACCTTTTTCTCAGCTGCTTAAACACAAACAAGCCACTCTCTCTGGCCAAGATCTCATTGAAGGCTCTCTTTTAAAGAGAATCTCTGCTTTCTATATAATTCTTCTCATCCATAAGCACTTCCCACATTTCTTCCCTGAGTTGAAACACAAGCATCATTGTAGATTGGGGGGGGGGGATACTGCACTGGGAGTAAGGGCTACTTTTCACACCTCTGCCTCTTGATGAACCACAGCAGTGTGTTCCAGGATACCTGGAAATGGCCACTGGTCATTTCTGATGGGATCTTCCTTTATTTTTGGCTGGTTTCCAGCCATTTTTCCATGGGTGACGGTGTAGAACAAATAAACCCCAACCACTGGATTAGTATGTTTTTGTGAAGTTTGGGTGACCTTCATGTGAAGAAAACTTCACACCATGTTTTATGAAACTGAATTGTTTTTCTGACTAAAATGTTGTTAACCAAGAAGGAAGAAGAGTTTCTGATCTCCTTCTAGTAGAGGACAAGATAGTTGCATGTGATCCTGGGTCCAAATCACAATGGCTTAGCTGTTTGGTCTGACATTTTCACTGGCATAAGCACATGGTAGGTCAGAGACAGTAGACAAAGATGACTAGATGTGAATGTTTCCATTATGCTCTTCTTGTGAATTTCCTAGAGTCACCATTTTTGGAAACAAAATGCAGGACTAAATGGATCCTTTGTGGGATCCATCTGAGCTCTTTTAAGAAGTTATTTACATGTTCTTGTTACCAGGTATTTATTTTGTTTAAAACACTCTTATCATCCTTCAGTTCAAAGGAAAACTTATGGAGAACATTGAACACAATGTCAAATAAATCTGACAAAGCAGCAGAAACTATGGAACTTGTCAAAAGAGTAAAACACACATAGTTCTCAGCTTTTGAAAAATTCCAGCTTGGGTGGCATGTCGGGAGATCTGGACAAATACAAAAGTCTTTCTCTAGTGCTAAGAAGATGAGGGCAAGCATCCTGTTCATGAACCATGATGATGTAATTCTGACTTATTTGCAGTTCACTTTATTTTCATTGCACAGGTCAGAAGTCTCTTCTGACCTAATATTGTCCAAGAGTCCCCCCCCCCCAACCTGCTTTTAAGCAGTGCAACCCCCATTCCCATAGCCATTTACATTTTGCCAGAGAGCATGGGAGGAAGGATGAGTAGGGAAATATCACTTCAGTGTATCCAGCTACAAGAAAAGAGCTAAATACATCCTGGCTCTTCCTCCCCAACAATCCAGCAACATGGAAACAGATGTGGTGGTGGTAGCTGCACTACTTAAAAGGTAGCTTTTTGGGGAAGGTCATAATGGCCATTTCTGCACTAACTGTTATAGTGCTATTATTTCACTTTCAACATCCTGTGGAATTCTGGTATTTGTAGTTTACTAAGGCCAAAGAGATCTCTGGCTCACAATTCTAAATGCCCCTCCCTAAACTGCAAATCTCAAGATTCCACAGTGGAATAATCGATATTTTTATATATATATATATGTGTGTGTGTGTGTGTATTACTAACAGAACTTTCATAAACACAGACAAATGGTACTTATTTATTTTATGATATGCAAAAACTTATAGTTTAATATATACAATATAATACAATATAATATGACTGTTTAAATTTGAAATGATTAATAATGGGGGACAGAAACTACAGATATATTTGATTCTTACTTCTATAATTTGTTTTCATGCAGTGCTTCCCATTTCTTATTTTGTATGTGTTTAGGTATACCTTGTATAAGTGTGTATATTCAATAAAGATTATTAAAAAAATGGAATAATAGCACTATAACAGTGTAGTGCGGAAATGGTCATAATGTTTCCATTATGCCCTTTTTGGGAATTTCCTAGAGTCACCATTTTTGGAAACAAAATGCAGGACTAAAATTATTCTTTGTGGGATCCCGCTGAGCTGTTTTCATGTGTAGAAGTTGCTCTATACTGCTTAGACCCTTATCACACTGTAGTGTTATGCTGTCATAGCAGTGCATTAGTCTTGCTTTTGTCTCAATCTTATTGCATGATTTTGTTGCTCTTCAGATGCTATTATTTTGCATCACATTGCAGAGTTGTTGAAAATGTGCTTATTTTTCACAGTGGAAATAATGTGTTAATGACCCCCTTTACCACAAGAGTTCAGTAATCAGTTTGAGTGCGGATATCTCAAGGTACTTTCTTTCATCCTAATGTCATAGTGTTGTGATGTTGTAGTGCTGTAGTGCCATGATGTCATGGCACAATTACAGCTATAGGAACCAATCACTAAAGCGGGGTGCAGGGTGTAGAAGTCTATAATGCTGCCTTAATGTGGATGAACACACCATGTAAATTTTGCTATTAAGGCACAAATGTAAAAAGGGTGTGTTAGTATCAACAATCAGATACCCTCACAAGAATGGCTGGAGAGGAATTCAAATGGAATAACATGGCATAAAGGAGAGGTGTGAGAAGGCTGTTAGTCTTGGCAATTCATTTCATTCTGCTTTTATCCTGGCACTGTCTCTCTAGAGCATCAGCCAGCTAAATCTGTTAATGTTTAACTAAGATTTATGATAATGATAATGACGACAGTATATTTGAAGAGAGAATACTCTTTTTTTTTTTGCTTTATTCCACCAGCAAACCAGTTGATGAGATTCAGTGAAAAAACAAAAGGAAGTAGGATGGTGATAGAAGCACACTTATTACCAGCAGTCCAAAGAAATCTGTTTCCTCCAATGCTTCTCTTCAAGACATTTGATGATCTGGGCTGGTGTTGGAAACTTTCTTCTTGTTCTGTTGTGGTGTGGGAAGACTGAGACCTCTTGTTGCTCTAACCCTTTCTTTCTGTCACAGACAAGACCACTTGGTACTGCCTCTTAAGGTGTTGCAGCTGGCTATTGTTTACTTTTGCTGCCAGAGCAAATTTGGAGACAGACAGCAATCCTGGGATCCTCTCTCACCTCAGAAAATAGTCTCAGACAATCCTCTGCCTTTCCTCTGGTGACGGGGACTTCTTACCTTTCTAAGTATCTACATTCACAACAAAAACTTGGGGCAACTGGAGAGGGGTGGGAGTGAATAAGTTTTGCTACCTAACATACACATAGAAACATTAAGCAGAGAAATTAAAAAGATAAACAGAGAATTAAGTGGACAAAAGAAAATTAAAGGGAAAAACTCAGCAAGACCAACTGTCTATCCCTCACCACAGTTCTTTTATAATGTACCACTAACACTGAATGAAGAAACACCTGAGGAGATTGGCTATATAATTAAAATGACCTTGCATAATCCCCTGGAAGCACTGGGATTGGAGAATGCTGGTGTGATTCATGCGCCAAGTTGCATTTTAGAGATGGTAATGAGCACAACACAGCTTCTCTTCTACTCCTTTGTATTACACCACCTTGGTATCTTTCTTATATGTTCACATTGGAGATGTACATTGTCTAGCTTTTCTTGCTCATTTTAGGATGTCCAGAATTTGGGCTTGGCCCAAAGTACAGAGGACTGCTCTGGAAACAAACTGAGCCAATTGAATTTGCTTTGCAGATGGTACAAATCAGTCTGAAACAGCCTTGTCATGTCATTATTTGTGAATTGGTTAAAGTGCTTGCATAGCTGTCATTAAAAAAAAAAAAGGAACCTTGTGGCATGTTAAAGACTAACCAAATTCATTTTAGCAGTCTACTTCACCAGGTGCATGAAGTGTCTCTTACGTCTGTGGGGCGGGGGGAGAGAGAAAAAAAAATGGTTTGGCTATAGTAAACTGTGAGACCAAGGGGGACTGAAATGCAGAAAGTACAGGCAGTGATAATTACTGAAATACAGTGGTTAACTGCCATATAATGGACTTCATCTCCCCAAATGATTTCAAAATGTATTGGTTTTGTCCACTGTTATAACTACAGGCAGAGACTGGGAGCACGGAAGAGGGTTTTGTATTTTTAAGTGAACAATATTGCTGTGGATTCATGGAAATGTAGTGGAAAAAGGCTACTGTGAACAACATAAGGAGCACTCTGGCAAATGCCGCCTCCTCTGTGTTTGATTTTTCAGCTGCTTGCATAACAAATCTAGCAGTGCATGAAAGCAATCTCCCTTATTATAAAATTGTGTTCAATGAGTTCTTCCTAAATATGTCACAGCTCATTTGAGGTTGTTTAGCTTAAAGTGGCTCATCTGAGCATTTTGTTCAGACTGGAGACATTTGCTTTGTTAGTGATAAGGCAAATGAGCCCTCGGTGGTTTCGGAAGCCACGTAAATCCAGTTGTCAATTAATGGATTGCTACTAAACAAAGCTGTCAGTTTGACTGCTTTGACACAGTTTGTACATACAGAGTCAGCGCTGTTGTTCTTCCATGATGTGCATACTGAAACACCCTTCTGCTACTAATAGGGGCGGGTGTGCACATTTGTGTTTTATCTTGTAAAATACCGAAGAAGGGAAAATAACTCAATGAGGTCTCCCAAGGGAAATGGCACTTGCACCTGCAATATGTTGTACATTTAGGAGACATAACAAGAGACCTTTAGAGTCACATTAATTAAATTTTATTTAGTTTGCTCAGCTTAGAGCTTAATTAAATTGCATCATCTGGAGTAGAACACTGCATTGTAATTAAGCACCAAGATACTAATGATGAACTACAATAATAACAGTTCAGTCTTAATCAACGTACAGTTTAACTGGAATTTTCTGAACATGCCCCTTTTAAATTTCTCCTAGTTTTGTCACAGACAGCATTTGAACCACTTCACTGGAATTTGGTAGGGATCAGAGTAAGGGAGGGAGTTGTGCACTATTTATTATCCATCCACTTTGAGGAAAGGAAGTTTGAACCGCCGAAAACTTTTGTTCTATTTCTGTAGAAAGCAGTGAATGTCACCTTGTGCACTGGGTGGCAGCAGTTGAAATTCAAATCCGGGAACCTGGGTTGCTTCCCATTGCAGTTGACTTGTTATTTAATCTAGTACTAGCTGTTTTTCATGTTTCACAGAAAAAAAAAGGTGAGAATAAATTTGGTTGAAATGGTGAGCACAGAAGCCTAATGAATGGTTACTCAATTAGAGTAGATCCATTGAATTAATGAGACTCACACAAGTGTTGATTTAAGGAATCCCATTCAATGGCTGGCATCCAGTTAGTGACGTATATAGGTGTAAATTGTGTTACAATGTGTAATGATTATTTGGATAGTGGGCAATGGTCCTATCCAGCTGATGGTGGTATAAGCAGAGTTGCAAATGTGGGATTCTAGCACATTACATATATTGTAGTACGTGTTATAGTACATTACAGTACACAGAATGGCATGTGAATGCACATTGCCTCTGTGGATTGCCTTTATGCATAGTATTCAGTAATTCCAGTACTCTCTCTTTCTCTCTGACCCCTTATTCTAGGGCAAGTGGAGAGCAGGGCTTGAATCCCTGCTTGCTTATGAAACCCACTTGGTGACCTTGGGCAAAAGTCACACTCTCTCAGTCTCAGAGGAAGACTTCTGAACAAATCTTACCAAGAAAGTCCCATTATAGGTATGGCTTAGGGTCTCCATAAGTCAGAAATGACTTGAAGGCATACAACAAGACCACCACCACCAATATAACTCTACCAGCAGATATTTAAATTAAAGTAAAGCAATGTAAGACCTTAGCCAATGAATCTAGTTAGGACTAACAATGAATTTAGCCTGGAATTTCTTGTTAGAATTCAACAAAGTTTACTATTAAAAAGAACTATGTCATTTTATATTTTCACATGCTTACATGCTCAACAGCTGTGGTCAGTAGAAAGGTAAGGATTCATGTCATCCTTTCTCTTTTCATTGTGAATGACATCTTAGCCTTAGACCAGGAGCGAGAATCATGTGATCCTCTAGTGATGTTGGACTGCAGTTTCCAGAAGCACTAGCCAATGCATGGCCAATGGTAAGGAATTCTGTGAGTTGTAGTCCAATGACTTTTCGAGGGCCTCAAGATTCCCACTCTTACCATTTTCTTCCTCTACGTAGCAGCATATGTAAGAGGCATCAAAACAGTGTCATGAGACATGGGTGCGGAAGCATGGCAGAGGTGACAATACTTTATAATTGTTCTGGTGATATAGTATCAAAGGTCACCTATGAGGAGTATAAGCTTTGTTTAAGCCTAATAACCATGTATCAGATAGATATGGAGGGCACGAGCCTACCAGTGTTAAGAATGTTTAAGTTACATTGATTTCAGCTGGAGAGTTAAACACCTGCCTTTCTTTTTCTAACTGAAATAAGTGGAAGTGAAATGCTGGCTGGATTCTGCTCGTACTTGGACTGGATACTTGTGGTTCACAATGAGAGGAAGAAAAGGCATCAGAGGATCAAAAAGCATAACTATGAATGCTCGGATGGATTTCTATAAGCCATTTGTCGCTGTAGTAACTTTTCAGACATTTCTTGCTTAACATCCAAACATTAGTGGATGAATAATTCAAAGCTTTGTGACTTCTTGTTCACATTGGAATGAAGAATCGGCATGAAAATATCAAAAAGTGGCATCAGCAAACTTACCACCGAGATTGTAAGAAGGATATGTAGCAAGACTGTTTTGCGGACTCTTGTATAGGTTATATAGCTATGCAGAAATGCTGGAATGCTCAATTCATTTTGTAGAAATACTTTGTGGCCATTCTATTTAAGATCAGCTCAAGTGCTTTCAGAAACATCCTTGTGTTATCACAATTTTTTTTTCCAGGGCCAGACTCTTGGGAAAAAAATGGTGTTCTTTCTTTCTCATGGATTAATGGTAAGGCTTTTTTTTTTTCGGTTTTGAAGTGTCTCATCTATATTTGATGAGGAGAATTTGAACAGCATGCTTATTTTAACTAAAAGCACTGTGCTTTCAGGTGGCTGCAAATTCAGAAGAAAGGAGAGTTGTTAGAAAGGAAAGACAGCTTGAGGTAGAGTTAGATTTGATATTGGAAGGAAGAGGGGGAATTTACTTAAATAATAGCCCCAGAAAACAAAGCTAGGACTAAAAAAAACCCACAACGAACTTGATGCAATTTCTGCCCCCCCCAATAGTGATTCTTGTTTACTATGAAGGGATTGAAAACCTAGGTGATGAATACTCCACTGTACACATGGCCTAAGTGGTATGGAATAAGAATGTACACATGAATGTCAGATTGAGGTCACAGGCCAGAAGACTGCTCTGCCCTTTAAACGAAAGAGCTTCTCATTCTTCCAGAGATACAAGTGACTGACAAGAAGAGCTGCAGCCCCCTAGTTAGGGTAGTCATGGTAGAGACAGGTGATTTCTCCACTCATGCCTATCCATGGCTGCGGTTTCCCAAGAACATGGTTGCCTCCAATGCCCATATTTCTTCATTTTTTTTCCTACTCTGCTGCTGCCACAGCCCACATACTTCTCATTCTGAATGATCAGAGGTGTGGAGGAACATGCTTCCCATTGGTGTGTGATATCATGACCCACTGAGTGAAGCTATCTGATGATCTATTGACCTACCTGATAGTTTTGAAATGAAGTAAGATTAGGACTGCCAGGTAAGAACTCCACCAGGCCCTTAGATTTGAGCACTAAAACTAGAAACCTAGGGTGATCCTTTAGGATGCAACAGGAGGTGGGCCCTGGTGATGTTACAAGGCAAAATCCCTGGTGATGTTATTCAGCATGATATATGAAGCATCAAGGAGAGCTGCACAGAGTATGCCACTGAAATTTGAAAAAGTCTGACAAATGAAGGAGATACACACACTTTTCAAGACAGTGCTCTTGCCCTGAGATTCCTTCCTCTCCCATGAGGACCAGAGAAGAGAGTCCAGGCCTTGAGATCTGGGAATCTCAGGCAAAACAATTCTTATGTTCAGGTATATGTTAAGGAATTGCACTGGAGTGGTCATGCTGTTTAAGAGTTGTCACTGTAATTAAGGGTGAGGATGGATGTAGATAAAATTGGAATTAGTTCAGTTTGGCTCTGCCCATTGCTTTGTTTTTCCATAGCCAAGTTGCATTTTGCCTTTAAATGTTGCTGTCATTTTGCTTAGAGCCTTACCTTGTATCCCACTTACATGCAGTTTTGCTAAATCCTATGGAAGTCTTATGAGATACTGCTTGCAGCCCTCTATATGGCACATGATTTCACTATTTGAAGGCAAGGGTGACCAGGAGGAGGAGAAACTGTGTGTTGTTAAACCCTTCTCTCCATTTCTCAGGCTATGGGAGCATTAGCAGGAGGGAAAAAGGATGAGGCCTAGACAGAGGCAATGCTTAAGCCTGAAGCAGCCTCAGGAGGGTATATAGGTTATTATGGCTTGTGATTTTGATTAAGAAAGGGCAGTTTTTCATCACATTAACCTCCTCTATCTTAGATAAGGAGAAATTCCCTACCTGCTACATCATCTCTCTAGCTTCTACAATGTTCTCCAGAGCTAGGAAGTACAACCCATCGTTCAGTAGAGCTGCATACTGTTTGTGCACTTGCCCGCTATTGTCTCCTTACCCTCACTTGTTTCCAAGGAAGGGGAAGAAGCAAGACGCTTCAGAAGATGTGGGTGGAACAGAGTTTGGAAAAGTTACTTTTTTTCAACTACAACACCAAGGCCCTTTCTGCATGCGGAGGGGAAAATGGGGGAAAACGAGCTGAAACGGAGCTTACCGGCAGCCGGGTAAGTCCATCCGCATGCGGAGCAGTGCGAACCGCAGTCCTCTGCGCTGTTCCGCAGTCCTCTGGCGTCCAAAATGGCGGCTTCCAGCTGGCGGAGGCTCTTCACCAACTGGAGAAGCTCGCCAGCCGGAAGCCCGCCCCCGGCAGATCTGCAGGCACGCACTGGTGCGCGCCTGCAAATCTGCACGGGAGCGCGGGAACGGAGTGGCATGGAGTGGCGCGCTCCGTGCTTTTGAAAAACCTGTAAAAACAGGTTTTTAAAAAGCACGCTGCGCGACCACTTCGGGTCGCTCCAGAGTGGACTGAGGTGCGGAACTGCGACAAGTAGTCCGACCCAGTCTGCTCCCAAAGTGCGGACGACCTCCGTCAGAGGTCGCACCACGCCATACTACTTACCCCGTGCGGAAAGGACCCTAGACTCTCTAAGCCAGCATGATTCTGGGTGTTATAGTCCAAATGAGTAATATATGAATCTCTGAATGGGCCCCTAATTTCCAAAGTGTGGATGGGAAGCTTCCCCCCACTTTTTCTTCCCTCAGAGGTCTCCTGGTGATTCCTGCTTGCAGGACTAACTGAAAGCATTTTGCTACCTGACACAAAGAGGGTGCCCCCTCTCCAATCCATGTTCACAAGCTTATTTGATTGGCTGCTGAATTTAACTCCAGGACAGGCAACGGGACACAGTTCTGCAACACAGCATGATGCAGCATGCTAGTCTGGCAGAGGCGGATCTAGGCTGGGGCAACTGGGGTGCATACCCTGGGCACCAATGTCAGGGGGCGCCCTCACCGCCCCCACCTCTGCCCACTGTTTGCTCCGCCCCCACTGCCACTCACCTTGCCCACTTCTGCCACCACTTGCCCTGCCCGTCTCCACTCACCCCTCCCCTGTCTGCTGCTGCTAACCCCATCCCCACTGCCGCTCACCCCACCTACCTCCACTTGCCCCCTCCCTGTCCACTGCCACTCGTCATGCCCACTTCCACTCACCCCTCCCCTGCCTGCCACTGCTCGCCCCACCCACTTCTGCCCGCGGCTTGCCCCGTCCATCTCCCTTTGTGCCTCCCCTGCCTACTGCCACTCATCCTGCCCACTCGCACTCATCTCTCCCCACCTACTGCCGCTCGTCCCACCCAATCGTGCCATTTACCCCACCCACCTCCTCTCACTCCACCCCCCTGCCCTGAACGCTGTTAAGGGTCGGTACACCACTGTAGTCTGAGGAAGGGGCAGAAACAAATCTATGTGCCAGACACAGTTCTGCCTTCAAAAACAGTTCATGAGGAATAGTTGGGAGACTGCTACCAGCATCTGGTACCTGAGGCAGCTGTGCTACTCTGGTTAACAACAGGCCATCACTGCCTACATAGAAGTGAGAATAAGCTGAAGATGATCATGCATTTTTCGTCTGTACCCCATTCCCATCTCTCCTGCTACCTTCTTACATGGAACATATATGCCAGGACAGTGTCGGGACGAAGAGAGTAGAGGATCTCTTATTATGTCCGTCTTTCTTGCCCATTGTGTGTGGGGAAAACTCAAGCTGTACCTCCTACTCCATTCACTCACTCTTGGCTAGTATTCTAGCTGTAAACCAATAATACTGGTGGTATTTAATCCATTGTTCTTTGGTTATACTGCTGAAGATTTTCCTGCTTTCTATTTGTTTAGCACACAGTATCAGAGAGAGAAGAAGAAATATATTCTGGCTCTCTCCATTGTCTGGCTGCCTGGTATATAACCCCACAATCTAATGACCTGTTATCATGTCTTCCTAGAAGGCCATTTGTGCCATCGGAGCATTTAAGTAGTGCTAATTGCTTGTTGTTTATAAGGCAATTAAATGATTATCAGTGTGCATTCATTTATTCTCTTGGGCTGGGAAAGGAAATGGTAATAATTTAGTGAGCTTAGTTTAGAAAATGAGCAGTCTTGCAGGATTTTCTGTTACAATCATGATCGCATGATGAAACAAGGTAAGGCTAGGGTTGCAGGTCAGAATCCTGCTGAATAACGGCACTCAGACGCTTGCAAAAACAAGAGTGTGTCAGCAGATGTGCTTCTAGGCACCAGGAGAAGACAGAACATTTCAGCAGGGGACATAGCAGAATATTTACTTGTGTATTGTGACTTTCTCTGATACATATACATACCAGCATTTTGAACGTTGATTCAGTTGTTAAGGCTTGTCCGTTGCCTCATATTTCAAGCAAGCTGTTAAAAACTGACATATTTCTTTTTGTATGTATACCTCATACTTTAATTTATTGAAAAAATGCAAACATGCACAAAACAGTTGCCAAATGACTGTAGGGGTTGATAAAGAGGTGTGTTGCAGATGTCACAGATACTAGCCTATAGACACTTTCCACAGCTGGCTTTTACTTGCTTCAGGGTTAACAGAAAAGCCTAAATTGGTTTTCAGACCTTTGAAATTGAATTATTTTCTGTGTATGTATGCTTTCTTCATGCAATTATGCAATTATGAACTGACTCTCCCCCCAAAACACAAATATTGAATAATATTGATGCAAGGGAGGTGTGGGAGTACTCCTCCTCTGACTATTTCTAGCATCAGTTTGTTTAAAAATTAGCTGCTATTGGACTATTTCAAACTTTAAGAACTAAAATATGGAACAATAAGATTTCATACAATATTTTGTCAGTAATTTGTATAACTTGTATAGATTTTATGTTTGCAGCCAGTGTTATCTATACTGTGCGGCGCAGACAGCTGCTTCACTTTAAAAGTAAGTTGTTGTCAGAGTGTAGAAAAGTGGATACACTGTCTGAGGAATTCTGGGAGTTATAGTCCAAAGAGTAGTGTTTTCAAGTGCTGGAAGTTTTACCATATGATGCAATTGTCTTCACAAGATTGCACAAAATTGCATTGTGGGAACTGTAGCCCAAGCAATCTTGACTGCATTAGGTTGGGAAGGCAATTTTCTTACTTGTTGGTAAGTAATCTGAAGCATATACATTACAGTCAAGGGTTTGGTTAAGACCATTTCAAACACCAAAAATGTGAGGATGATTAAGAAACATTCTGGATGCTCAGGTGCAAGTTGTGGTAAACTTACCTTGTCTAGCTTTAGCCTTGAATCCCATTCAGGAGGAAGGCGGAATATAAATTAAATACATAAAGCTACTTTGTCAAACTACAACTCTCAGAATCTCCCTGTCAGCACAGCCAGTAATTACACTTCTTACAGAATTCTGGGAATATGGTCCAAAGTAGTAATTGTTCCAAGTTCTGCTCAGGGGCTAAAGCTGAGATTCTTCTAAAGTTCATCTCTCAACATGGGGGACTTTTTTTGATGTTCCTTCTTTACTTTCCATTCTCTGCCACTTCCACAAAATCAGCCCTGAAAGTGTTACGTAATAGACAGAAATGGACACCATTGCCCTTATTGCTGGCTAATCCTATGTGTGTTTGCAGGACACAGAAAACCTCACCCTTATCCGCAGCAAGTTCTCAATTTCTTCTTTCTTTTCTGACTGAACCTTTATTACCATTACCAAGAAATATTGGTGGATAATGTTGCTAGTGTCTCCTGGTTGCAGGGCTGGTCCACAACAGTTTGCTATTTGAGTTGCAGGCAAAGTGGTTTCTATCTCCATTCTGTGCACCCGCTGACAACTGGATTGAGAGCTGAATCTTATTGGCAATCTGAGTGCATCGTTCACCAAACTGAGGGCAGCAGGCTAGGCCTTGGATCATCAGGTCAAGCCACGTAACACTCTGTTTTCCCACAATTTTGCCACCACTCCTCACCTGCCAGTATATGCCACCTGACATGTCTTCTTCACTCTTACTAATGGTAGGGCCAAACCAAAGCAGATTTGGTTCTAGACCTCCAAGAATCTGGAGAGAGCAGTTTGTCTCTTGATGCAAACTGCTCTCTTGTCTTCTATTTCCTTCTGCTCTCCCTCCTATTCAGCATAAATCCTGGAAGTAAAATGTCATGGTTAGGGGCAATTGTACTTAACTGATACAGTGTATTTGACACATTTTGCCCCACATGTTTTTGCATGGAAATTAGAGTTTTGCTTATGTTAATAAAACAAGAGCGCAAAGCACCTTTTAAAATCATACACCAGCCTATGATGAGTTGTGACCGCAACCTGCTTTGATGTAGTCACATGACAGAGTATAACAACAAGATGCTTGTAATGCTATTTCCCAGTTCTTCATGGTCATTATTTTTCTTTGGTTTCTTCACAAAGGCAAGAACCTACCCTTGATGAGGAATGGGGCTGCCTCCGACATAGACAAATGACAAAGCATTTGCCCTAGCAACAGAGAGCAGATGAAAACCATCAGATCATTTCGTTCTACATATTCAATTCCCTTTCCCCCCCCATATGACTGTTGTCAACAGGAGAGCTGGATTCCAATTATCTGATTCAAGTGTTTCCAGTGAATTGTCATACACAGAAGCTAACAGCAGAATAACCTAGTTTTGTTCGTGAACCAGTGAACAATAAAAATATGGATGCCTTGCTTGCTTGCCCTTTCCTGCAAGATGGCAAGCACAGGGCAGTCATTCTAAGTTTTTCTTCAGAGCAGAGAATGCTCTGCTCTAGTATCTCTGAAAACCTGTTTATTTGTACATTTATATGTTGTGAATAGATGATGGGGAAGCATCAATCAGGCCAGACAAAATGGATACTATTCCTGTGGGAGAATCTGTATAGATCTCTACAATTTAGTGTGCTAGTGTACAATTTAGGCACTAAGCCCACAGTGGCGTTTACAATCCAGAGTACAATTTCCTGCCATATATGTTGGATCCCAAGGAAGCCCTGGACATTTGTTTGAGGAAGCCAAGTCTATTTGGTAGGGCAGTGTTTTCCAGTTACTGTACAAAGGATTCAGCCAAGGGAATTGTAACAGAGAGGAAGCTTTCCCCAAAGATCTGGCTTGCAATGCATTTTCCACTGCAGAGAAATCTTTTTAAAACCTGGAGAGCTGAAGATTATCTCTTTGTTTCTTGAAATGCAGAGGACTTTGCTTGTTCCAGATACAGGGACTGTTGATGTGCCCTTAAGGACATCTCTTTATTTTTTCCATGTGATTTTGTTTCTGTTTATATTTCATTATTATTGGCTGCTTTGAGTTTACTGCTAAATTGCTAGTGCTTTCCAATAAGTCCTGTTGTTCTTTTAAAACCCACTAATAAGCAGAAATATAAATCATCAGCTGCTATGTTCCAGTGATGTATTTAAGTCTTTTACTCCAAGTCTCAAGTCAAGTCTCAAGTACTTGCAAGATAGTTTCAAGTCAAATCTCAAGTCTGGGAGCCAACTTTATACCCCAACCTATATTCCAGAATTTCTGGACAAAGTCAAAGTCAGTTTTAACGATTTAAGCAGAGTTGGCCCTCCACAGAGTTTGCAGAGTTTGCCATCTGCAGCTTCAGAAGTGGGGAATAGGATCCTTTTTATTTTCCATTTCCAAAGCTGGAGAGTTTTTTTGGAAGTAGGGAAGAGGATCCTTCTTACTCCCCATTACTGAAACTTCAAAAGCTTTGGAAGGAAGGATCCTTTCTCCTCAAGTCTGTTGCCTAACATGGTTGCTGTTTCTCTCTGAGAAGGGTACCCTGCACTCTGGAAGTGAGTTGTTTCTGCGCTTAGGAAATTTTTTAGAAGACTCCTTTTATACGTAGCAAGGACAGGCTGCTGAGCAGACCTCAACCCTGCCTTAAGTCCGTTGCCTAACCTGTTTGCTGTTCACCTCTGAGAATTGAGCCCATACCTTTGGCTTGAGACAGATTGTCATGTGAGCAGCAGGCAAAAAGAGATTGAAACATCGCTCAAAGTCATAAGGTTTCTGGATGAATGTGTTATGTTACTGAAGCAAGGACAGCAAGTCAGTTATTAAAAATATACAAGTCTTGAATTGAGTCAGTGCATCATTTATTGCCGAGTCGAATCCGAGTCAAGTCATTGAAGCGACTTCAGTCCAACTGAGTCTGAGTCAGTCAACTTGAGTCTGCATCACTGCCATGTTCCCAGCATAGATATACAGTAGTGAGAAAATTTCCTCTGCTGAGCTTTTGTATGGTCTGTTTGACAGCATACATTTTCATACCACTATAGCTGTTATGGTTGCATTTCATAGATTTCTGGGATTTGCAGCTTTGGAAAGCTCTGTAGAGCTTTCTGGCAGAGAATTCTTATCCCTCAGAAGGGCTGGAGCCTAGGAAGTTAAAGTGCTTTCAACATGCTATATAACATGTGGAGTAAGTCACATATTTAATGTAAAGGGCTCAGGAGTCCAGCCAGAATAATACTAATAGGTAACCCCAGTGGCAACTGTGTGTTGACACAATAAAGAAATCAGTGCAGGATGAATCATCTTGGTGTCTTTTAGTAGTGCTGATGAGATGAATTTTTGGGTCCCAGCTAAGGCAAAACTTGAAAAGGTAAAAAAAATTCAGGGAGGGACACAGGCTGCCCACCTGTGTGAACACAGAGCATGGTTTCCTTTACTGAAGCCATGGATGGCTTTTCTCTAACCACTAGAGGTCACAGCATACCCTAAATAAAGAGAGCTTATGTGCACTAATTAAGTATTTGCTCTGCTTTAAAGTTACACCGCTTGCATTTACTTACTTTCTGGAAAAAAAACCTGTTGCTTATTTGTTCTAAAGAGTGCCTATGCATCCTTATTTATTCTCAAGTCTTCCTTTCCTCAGTGATAAATAAAGGAGGTAAGCTTAAATCAGTTTTTGCTGAGTGGCATCTGAAAAAAACAGTTCTATGCATATGTACACAGTCTTCACACATGGGAATTACAGAAAAATGTGCTGTCCTACTCCAGCTACTGAGTCCGGGCATGGTTTGAGTGCTGGAATAGGACACTGAGAGCTCAAAGTTCAAATCTCTGCTTAGCTATGGGAACCCAATGAGTAATGTTGGGGAAGTCACACTCTCTCAGCTTCAAACAAACCCCCTTCCTCTGAACAAATCTTGCCAGGAAGACTCCATGATAGTTTCACATGCAGGTCACCATAAGTTGAGAAAGACTTGAAGGCAAGCAACAACTCTAATTAGTCCAGCTGAAAGATCTAGTTAGCAGGGGAGCTGTCTGTGAAAAAGCACAATAGCAGAGGACAGCTAAGCTCCAAATAAATATTGGGGCTATTGTTGCCCCATCTCTTTCTATTTTGTCACTGGGGTTCTAAAACAGAATAGGTTCCCCCTGTCTTGCCAAAGGCAAGGAGTTTGTGCTATAGGATCTGTGGGCAACAACAGACACCAGTTGTGGTTGAAAAAACCTCAAAATTTATTGAACAGCAAGCAATTAGAACAACATAAGCATACCAGCAATTTTAGCATACAGAAGAAACCCGCTTAAGTCTATGATGCCCAATAACATAGGAATAGATTTCTCACCGAGGAAGGCCTTTGGTGACCCTAAGACAACCTTATCATGGGGTTTTCTGTTGATGAGAGTGTATGATGTGACCAAAGTGGGTTTCCATGGCTGAGCGGGGAATCAAACACTGGTCTCCAGGGTCGTCGTTCAGTGCTCACTCCACTACACCATACTGGTTCTCACAGGATACTCAGGAGTCTACATAAGCTGTAGAAATGGTTTGTGTCCTATTGTGTAATTATTAGATGATAAGTGTGGTTAGGAGTAAGTGGTAGGTACAGACTGATGAATCAAGTGAATTTGCGTATCAGTGATGACTGGTTGAGAGAAAGAGAGTGGGAGGAAATGTTGGGAGGATGTGGCAAGACTGAGAGTTAGAGATAGAATTAGGATTATTAAGAAAGAAAAGAAAAAGGCTTGAAATTCTGATGGGGATACAAAGAGAGACCAGCCAGTGAATTGACTATGGCCATTTCCGCACGGGGTATTTGAAACGGTGCAGTCCGTCTTCCAGGGAGGACGTCTGCACCTGGGAGCGGACTGGGTCCGGACTATTTAACATAGATCCGCACCTCAGCCCGCTCTGGAATGACCCCAAGTGGTCATCCAGCATGCTTTTGAAAAACCTGTTTCTTTTGGTCTTTCAAAAGCCCAGAGCGCGCCAGTGCGAGCCTGCTCCCTTGTGCAGATTTGCAGGCTCGCACCAATGCGAGTCTGCGATCTGCCACGGGCAGGCTTTAGGCTGGCGAACTTCAGCGGTTGGTTGGGACCCTCGACCAACCAAAAGCTGCCATTTTCGACAGCGGAGCAGTGTGGAGCAACAAGCACGCACTGCTCCGGAGCAGCCTGGACCGGACCGGGGAGCCATAAGACCCAGTAAGTAGCAGCACGGGGCGATTCCCTCGCCCCGTGCGGAAATGGCCTATGTGAGGGAAGGTCTGTGTTACATGTTTAAGGCCATTTCTGCACTATACTGTTATAGTGCTATTATTCTACTTTCAGCATCCTGTGGAATTCTGGGGTTTGTAGTTTACTGAGCCCAAAGAGCTCTCTAGTTGAGAATTCTAAATATCCCTGTCTAAACTGCAAACTCCAGGATTCCATAGGATGTTGAAAGTGGAATAATAGCACAATAACAGTGTAGTGCAGAAATGGCCTTAATGTCTTGGGACCTTCTCACCACTATTGTGAGGGAAAATGTAATTTCTGCATGCTTTGAAGGTGGGAGCTGTGAATGAACAATGGTATCATGGAATGAACAAATGCCTAGTCCTCTCTTACTGCTACACAACTCATACTACAGCCTTCCTCAACTTTTAGAGCTTTAAATAGGTTCACTCCAAGTTATTTGAAGGACAATCTACACTAGTCCTACATCCATATGGATGTAGACATGCTTTAAGATAATCTTCAGAGGCCTTATATACTTCACCACCACTGAGATTAGTAAAATGTTTGAGTATTTGAAGAGGGGACCTTCTCTGTTGTGACTTCTGCATTATAGAATTCCCTCTCTGGAAAAATATACCTTCCTTCAAAAGAATGTCATAATGTGCTTGTTCCTTCTGGTTATTAATTTAAAAAGGCTTTGTGTAATTGCTGATTTTTAAAACTGTATTTTATTTTGGGTGGCTTATTTTACAATTACTTAAAAGTAAAGCTTTTAAGTAATTTGACACTGAATTTTTCCATATCATAACATAGGCCACCATGGAAAGACCATGGTTTTGAAACAAAGAGATGTGTTCAGTTAATAAAGTGGTGCTCTTCAGATGTATTAGACTGCAGCTCCTGCTTATGGAGTTAGGAAAGATTAATGTACAGAAACAAGCATGATTTTCACACTGAAGCTGGTTACTGTAGAGCAGGAAAGGGGTAAGTGTGGTCTGTGGACCAGATGTTGGCCTGAAGACCCTAATATTCCTCCAAAGGTCCTAGAATCTCCTCCTCATTTTTTTCAATTTCTTTCAGTTGAATTTTGGGCAATTTTTAGGCTACTATCAAAAGACATGCCCAGAGCATTCACAAATGCAGCACATTGCCTTCTTTCAGGGAATAACCGAAGAATCCTAATGGCAAGGCAAGTCCATAAGACCAATTTTTTTTTTTTTAAAAAAATGCGGGTTGCATTTTTGGTACACTAGGCTATGTTCACCCTGTGCGTTTGCATTTTAATGTTTTATTTTTACTCCTTTAAAAGATTCCAGTGGGAAGGAAACTCTTCTACAAAGTCAATGAGCAACACTTAATTATGTTTGCATGCTCAAGGGCAAGGAAATGTCCTACAGTGGAAAAAATCACACAAATGCAGAGAATTTGGACAGAAGAAGGCCAAAACCTCACTGGCTAGAGCTGTTAATGGGTTGGCCTACACCTGGGCCTGGGTGGGGGCATTGGCCAACCTGCCTGTTGACCAATGAACCCAAGCCTCTGCCTCACCCAAATGGTGATGGGTGGGAATCCACCCTCACCCAAGCAGTGCTGGGAAAACATGGACCTCCAGTGTTTTGCACACCTACCAACACCCCTGCACTCATTGATACCCATAAGGGGATGCCAACATCTACCCTGCCTGAAGGCACAGGTTACCAAAACCAGATGCAGCACCCATGCCAACTGCCCCCACATTTGTGACAAGTGCCACCACAATATAAAAAAAAAAAGCACTGGGAGGTTGGGTGGGATGATGCTCTGAAAGAAATGAGCACGCACCCAAAGAGGACCAGGATAAATACCCCCCTCCCAGACCAGAGGGAAAACTACAGCCCTCTCAAGCCCAGGAAAGAGGCAGCTAATGAGTTTAAACTGCAATTTAAACTCATTGGCTGGCAGGTAGTTGCTGCCCCCTGGGGCTGCACAGGCCATGTGGCCCACTGGAAAGGAAAAACCTAGCACCATGATGGGACCACACAATAGACAACACTGCCCTGAGCTGCAAAGTTGCCTCCCAGTAAGTTGGGCAGCAGCCATTTCTGTGTCACAAGACTGGGTGAACAGGATTTTATATAGGGATGGGACGAATCCAGAATTTTCCGAATCTGGATCCGAATCCCAAGGTTCTGGAAATCCATGAATCTCATGAATTTTGTATCTTTCGAATCCCTTTTTAAATAAGAGTTTAAAAAGCAAGGGAAAGAAGAATAATCTTGGGCAAGACACACTCTCTCAGCCTTAGCAAAAGCCTAGGCAAAGACAAGCCTCCCTCTGAAGAAATCTGGCCAAGACAATTGTCCTAGTTTTGCCTCAGGATCTCCCCAGATTGAAAATGACATGAAGGCCCTTTGTACACAGGCAGGAAAGTGTGGATTAATCCCACATTTTCCTGCCTGTGTAAACAGGACCACATACTAGAGTAGAGAGATAATCCAGGTCAAAACTGGCTTTTCTTTTTGCATAGCTCCTTCTGGCATCATGGGGTTTGTAGTTTGATGATGCACCAGTATATTTTGTCAGAGAAGGCTGTGACACCTTGTAAAACTCCAAACCCCAGAATTGTGTCTGAAAGAAGTTTGCAAGGGAGCTATACAAAGGAATGTTTCAGCTGTCCTTGAAATCTCAAGCCTGTAGTTTCCAGTGAAGTACTGAACTTAAGTATGAAATGTTCAATTTAAATATCTTAGAATACAATCCCAGCTGTAATTTGTGAAATTGTTAGCAAAGGCCGTTATTAGTCCAAGGGAAAACCTCACCTACTTATTATTTTCCCTTCCATGTCTGGTCTCCCAGGTTTTCAGGCGTCCTGGCCTCCAACAATCTATTTAGTTGGCAGATTTGAAAGATTCGATTTGCCTATTTTGGCAGAAGGATTCGGATTTGGGCATCTCGAATCCTTACCCAGGATTCGAGAATTCGGTTGGTCCATCCGTAATTTTAAAAATCTAGTTCTCTTTCATATAGAAATTTATATTAATGATCTGTGAGATTCATAAACATCTAGACAAACTGAATTCAACTTTATAACTCTGCAGTTTTCACCTCATTCGCTTACATATGATTTCTACGTTCCTAATTTAGTATTATGTAATTTTTGTTTTGTTTGTGTGTAAAACTTTATCCTTGCTGCAATTTCAGATGGTGCAAATATACAAGATGTAGAAGAAAACTAGCAATACAGTCCTCAGTTCCTCCTCCTGGTCTATATCCCATAATATTAGAAACACTTTCGTGAGGGACTCTAAAGCAGAGCTAGCTATTGTAATTGCTACATAGCTCTAGGAACAGCTGCCAAACAGAATCAAGTTTCTCTGCAATGCCTTTTCTACTATAAAAATTCTTTCCTTACTGGCCAGAGAGAAATATTACCTTTATTGTTTTAAGGACATGTGACTGCTTACCCTCCCAGCACTGTACAAGAACACAATTTGGCCATTCCAGCTGATGGACACTGGCTGTGAGGAATACTTTACAGAAACAGATTATTCCTTTTCACAAAATTAGCATTTCCCCCCATTATTTTAGCAGAATCTTACATGTTTTAGATGCAGCTCCACTTTAGGTAATTTCAAGGAATAGTAACTATTTGAAGATAAAAGGAATCTTGAAGACTTAACCCTACATTTTCTTACTTGGGAAAATGTCCTACCAAAACCAATATTTCAATGACATTTGCATTGTGTGTCTGTGTCAAAGAGAATGTGAACAGGAGGCCAATAAAATCTACATCACCAAAAAGAAGAAAAAAAAAAAAATCCTTTCCCGTTTTCAGTGTTTTAAAGAGCTCTCTTGCCTCTAAGTGGCTCAGACACCTATCTACTGGGAGCCTTTGTGGAATATGCTGGGATGGGGCTGGATACCTCATTGACAGTAGAACTGAAAGGGAATATGATGTAATTCTAACTGCAGGCAATAAATGCCCAGTGTTTGTGTTCTCAGCAAACTAAGTGAAGCAGTTGGATTTTTTAAAAATATATTTTATTTATTTATTTTGCTGAACTGATCTCCTTACAGCCAGATGATCTGATTGTATAATAATATTGGTGCCATCTAGCAATAATGCCTTCACCATTATGGAATGCAAACAGTCAAGCAGAACCGACGCATTGTGTACCTGCAGCACTTAAAACATTAGGTAGGGAAATTAATTCATTAATGTTGAATATTAGAAGACAAGAGATTAATTCTTTGTCAGCTAAGATAAAAACTGAAATAAATTAATTCATTAAATTAATGAACGATTAAATTTGTGGTGCTTGATGTGCTTCTTAAAACAGTTTTTGGAACAATTCATGAGATTTAGAAAGCATGGCATGGAGATTACCACCACTGACATGTAAGGAAACATTTTATTATTGGTGCATTCAATGTGTTCTTTATTTTGGTCATTAATTGCCTTTCCTAGCCTGAATTTATTTTCGGATGGACTAAAAAGCTCATAATATAATGTTGCCCAGGGATAGGGAGAGATGAGGTCCCAAACATGGGGAATTGTCAAGTTGGGAAAAACAAAGGACTTTATCTCATCTCCTGTTCAATCAGGTTTTCTTATTCATCTGCATCTCTCTTCCCTTCTTGTTACTTCTCCACCAACATCTATGCCTAACTCAGCCTTCAAAGACATCCTTTATTAAAGATGGGTAAGGAGTGATGTTAAAGGATATTAAAGAATGATGTGTTTATTTCACTTTAAGGACACTGATCCACTGCAAGTGGAGGAATAAGTAGCTGGCTACAAAGATTAGTCAGTGAAGTAAGGGTGGAAAATTCTCAAAAAGAAATGCTTTGAGTGCCTCTGAGCACTCAAATGCAGAACATTTTCCTTCACAACTGAATCGCTGTACTTTCTCTGCCTCACCATTCCAATTTAGAAACTTGATCAGCAAAGACCAATGGCAGAGCATATTCTCTGTGTGGAGAAGCCAAGAATTCCAAGTTCAGTCTATGGCCCTTTCTGTACCACCCTCCCAACTTGCCATAGGGATGGTAGAAGGATGGGACTGCAATGACGGTTCTGCATGACATCATGGTGGTCCCATCCTTCTCCTGTCCCCAGGCAGCACAATCACAGAGTAAATCATTGACAGGTTTTCCCCATCAATGACTCACAATTGTGTTACCATCACAGATTTACCTGTAATGCAGAAGCCCAGGAAGCACAATGGCTGTGCTTCCTACTCCAGTGCAGTCTGGGAAAGTACCTGGCTGCTCTGCGGAAGGAAGAGGTGGGGCCAGAAGTGGGGCTTCATCTTGGAGGCAGCTGGTGTGGAAGGGGGCGCACCTACCACACTCCCCTCCCGGCACAGCCACTGCTGGGATCCCCACCAGACACCGCCGGGAAAAGGTAAAGTGCAGAAAGAGTCTATATCACTCCCAATTTAAAATGTCAGGTATCAAGCAAAACCACTATTTTACCGTTCTCAGCAGGAGCGGGAAGGCATGGATTTAGCTAGATGTATTTCTGGGCTCAAAGCCCCCAGCTTAACCAAGCTATTAAAATGTGTGATTCCCTGAAGAAGGAGGTGGGTGAAAACCAGACTAGGAAGAATGGAGGCAAGGAAAGAGAAGGAGAAACCAAGGGGTGGGGTATTTGAGAAAAACTTAGCTGAAATGGATAAATTGACAACGCTGATACCAGAAAAATCATTGGTGACTTTTTTTTGAAAGACTAGCAACCTTTGATAGACTTTTTGCAAGGAAAAGAGAACAATATGTTAACTATAGGCTTTGATAATTAGTAGATCTAGAAAATAAGCAGTAGAGATATTTGAATGGTATTTACAATTGGAGAAGTTTTTTTTATATGGTCATATTAGGACAGCTGGAAGTAAAAAGTATATTCTTTTTATTTTTCTTTATTATCTTTTCCTTTTCTTTATTATCTTTCTTATCTCTTGGTTTTGTTTGTTTGTTCCTGTTTCTTCTTTTTCTATATGTATCTTGACTTTTTATTGTACTGGAAAATGTTTAATTAAATTTGACTTTAAAAAAAAAGAGAAAAACTTTTAATTTAATTATCCAAGTGGCCACCCAGCAAGGAATAATGAGGACACCAAGGAGTGCAAAGGGGTTCTAAAATAATAATATACAATAGGGCATATTACACATTATACGATAATGTACAATAGAATCTAGAATAAAATCAGTACAGAAGGATAACTGAAGAGAACCACAACCCAGATTCCACCCACACAAATATTTCAGCAACTTCCATAGAGGCCAATAAAGTGGGAGAGGACAGACCAGCCTTCAGGTCCTCCTGGGTGTTTGAGAGTCTTATGCTAAACAAACAAATCACTTCCCTGAACTTTTCCTCCATACCCCATGCCAGGTCAAGACTCACTTTTTCTTTTTTAAATTTCATTTCTGTTGCTTATTCAGTCGCAACTACAGCAGATCCAATGAATCAACTTACAAAATCACTTTTGTAAACTTCCTTGATTTAATGGGTCCTTTCTAGTTGGGATTAAATTGGATTTAGGCTGGGTCCTCCAGGTTTGGTGAAATACAACTCCCAACTGTCTTAGCCAGGAGAGACAATAATGAGAACTGTTGGGAGTTGCAGTCCAACAACATCCTGAATGCCATAAAATTCCCATACCGTGTAGTCCAAATGACTAATGTTTCCAAGTTCTGTAAAGGAGTATAAATGTGGGTTGTGCCTTAACTGGGTCATTCTGATGGGCACAAAGTTTTCAAGCGTGCTGGATCCAAAGAGTTAATTGACATGTATGGTATTCCTGCCAAGTGTCTGGTATTCAGTAAAAGAATCAGCCAATGAAATTTGTTCTCTGTACTATGTGGAAAAAAAATAAGCATGAAAAATATTTTTTCTCTCATTTCAAAATTGCATTTGACATCTAGTTTTTTTTAAAATGTTCTTGAGATCATTAAAACTCAGAAATAGTATGAGACTTAGGTTTACCATACTTTCAGAATGAATCAGATTTCTGAACTTGTTTTAATCTGCATATAATTGCTTTTCTGTATATGCTAACCTTTAGAAAATGAGTTTAATAATTAGTCATCTCAGGCTAGTTAAAAGTAACATCCTGCTCTCAGTACAGATTTATTTTCAGCAAGAAAATGATGCCAAAGCAAAACCTTCACCATGGGTAGAAACTTCGGTATGGGCCACACAGACATTTGAGATACGTCACAAAATCAGCTCTGCAGAATGACTTGGGGTTGAAATACATGTTATATTAACAACATGATTAGCAATCATATATGGAGTGGATTTTAGAAAATTAAGTAGTAGATGCATGTAGGGCAATTGTCTTCAGCAAGACTATCAGAGCTTAGAAAAATTGTGCTGGCAGGGGAGATTTTGGACCTTGTAGTTTTTAAAGCTTTGGGTACAATGCAGAGAGAGAGAGAGAGAGGGAGAGGGAGAGGGAGAGGGAGAAGGAGAAGGAGGGAGAAAGAGAAAGAGGTTTAAACCTTTCTGCTCCAGCTATAATACCTGTGAAAAATGGCCTTTCCCACATGACTGTAGAGGTAACCAATTGCTACTAAGTTGGTTGTGGTGGTTTTCATTGATAGTGCTCTCAGAGAAGGAATGCTTATGGCCAAGATCCTGTACACTTATAGCATGACTATAAACATAGTATATGGTAGCATATTTATGCTGGACCCCAAAGTCAAGCAGTGCCAAAGTCCTGAGTTTACCCATGTAGAATGCTCAAATATCTCTGCGCACATCAAGTCAAAACCGTTATGTACTTATGACGTGCTTAGGTGCACTAGAGATTGCACTTAAGCTCTGAGTAAAAGCAACTGCTTGCAAAATTAATTTTCAGGTGAACATTGTTTATTGGGCTAAAATTTCCCTCTTCACATGCTGTGTTCGCAATCACTTTCTTGCACCTGCTATTTAGTTTTTAAAACTCGTTACCATGATTTTAGTTAATTCTCATTAATGTAATCAGAACTTTGGCCCTTTCTCTTTTACAGCCTGGACAGGTAGCTACTTTCTAGTAATTGCTGACCAATAGCCAGTTGTATGCGTGGAAGATCACTATTTAGGAAATCCAGGCCAAGAACTTACACTACATTCATTACTACATAAACGTAGTTTTGAGCCACCTAAGGAAGTTATCCCTAGAACCCACTTTAGATTTAAAGGAACCACTCTGAACGACAGGGGTCTGGGGTACAGGTGAGTTTGATGCTTCAGAATGACATGGCTAGCTCCCCCCCTATCTCGAAGAACCTACTCACCTATGCCTCAGACCTTTGGTACTTGGAGTGGCCTCTGTACACCCAAGAGAAAGGACAAACTGGAGAGTTCATGAAGTAAAACTAGGAGGCTACCACTACAGAATGCCATTATCTGCAGCCAGAGATAGTAGCCTTACACTAACAGTAGGGTTGGGCAAGCTGCATAGTGGATTCTGGGTGTTGTAGTCCAAAAAGAAACTTTGTGAAATTCAGCTGTGTTTAATCCTAGGTGAATGTGCATCTCAGCTCTTTTCACACTACACAAATATAACTCCATGATTCCACTTTAAGTGCCATGGCTACATCTTATTGAATCCTGGAGTCTGTAGTTTGGTGGGGCACTAGAATTCTAAATACTCCTCCCTAAATTGCACATCCCAGAATTCCATAGGGCAGAACCATTGAAGTTCAAGTGGAACCATAGAGGTATAATTGTGAAGTTTAAAAGGACCACTGTGAATCACTGTAGACCAAAGGAGAATGCCATATAATGGCCTGAATCCTATAGGTGATAATATGTTGAGAGATAGAGGAGACAAGGTTCAGTATGCTGGGTAGGTTTCTTTGCAGTTCAGACTAAAACCCAGAATGAATTCACTGTCCCACGGCCATCAGAGCCAGAAGCTACGCAGGTGCATGAAAATAACAGCAATAAAATTATTTCAGTCTTCGGGGCTTACCTAGGATGCGTTAACAACATGATTAGCAATCATAGCTTAGCTTTTTTAAAGAATAAGTACTAGGTGGGTAACCTAGGTGTGTTTTTATGATTGGAATTAGCACCACATGAAGCTATAGCCTTTGAGAAAATCATCCTAGCCCATAATAATTAACATGGAGTGGGCACATTCTTGTTGGTGCCAGTTTGAAATAAACTAAAGATTCAGCAATATTTATTTATCTATTGAAAAGATTTTGACATCCGTAAGGTGGCTTTTAGTGCCAGAATTACATGACAGCTGTTATATCTATTTGTATGTCATCTTTTCCTGAGATTTATAGAGCAAGACCTTTGGCTTGGAATCAGAGCTCGATAAAATGAGTAATTCTCAAAGGAAGCTTTAACAATATTGAAAGGTATTTGGATGAAGATCACTGTTCTGAATGGTTGCTGTCTTAAATTATGACATTAAGATAGAAAGTAAACCACGTAGGCTTAATCACATTGAAGGCCTTGAAAGTTACTTACAGATTTGCTCTTTTTTCTCCTGTAATAATAAAAAAAATAGTTATATGTAGAGTACTAAAAATGAAATTTTAGTAACGTGGAAGAATAAAAATGATACAGCTGCTGACAATTTATGTGCTTATTATCTTTTGTTTTTGTTTCACTGGGGAGACATTACAACCCAAGAAATCAGGGGAAACATTCATTTCAGAAGCAAACAATGAGTGGACTTGGTTCTTCATATTTTCACACTTGCAGTTTCTGTAGTGGAGAAAATACATTATCTGCTGTGTTCAAACCTAGGCAGAAGAAATGAATACAGACCAGCTCTGGATTTGTTCAGTCCTTCAGTGTATTCTCTTCCTACTGAACAAGAGGTCCTTTATCTCATCTCTGATCTTTCTTCCTTCATCATATGACATTCTGTTATTGGTGGATAAAGAGTTGGGCAAACAAAAGGAGGAGGAGGAGAAGGGGGGAGGAGGAAGGAGAGGGAGTGGCAGCAGCATCAGAACCGGTGCTGATGGATGAAACAGTGTCAATCGCAAAAAGAGATAGTGCCAAGCCTTTCACAGGTGCTCAACTATGGCACCTGGTGGTACTTGCCTTGGAATGAATGGACTTGTATTGGTACCATCTAGCTTTGTTTTTTTCTAGATATGTGTGTATAGCACATGTGTTTACTATAGAGAAAACTGGCTGTACGTCTAAAATGGGGTGGGGGTCACTTGGCCAAGTTGCTCTAGTTGCTCCTTGGTGTTTTCTGGTCTCTAAAGCTGAAGTGCAGACTGAGGTCCCTTTCACACATTATAACTACAGCACTATGATTTCATTTGAACTATTATGGCTGCGTCCTATGGAATCCTGGGGTATGTAGTTTGAGGAGCCACTAGAGCTCCCTGGCTAAGGATTCTAATTCTCCCCTGAACAACAAATCCCAGGAACCTTGGCAGTTGAAGTGGAATCAGTGGTATAACTGTGTAGTGCGAAAAGGCTCTGAGAAGATTTTAGAGGAGGCAATAACGGGTGTAAAGACATCACTACTAGTGGCACTATTAGCTGAATAATTCCTCTTGTTTCTCCATCATTCTCCCATTACTCCTTTCTGCAAAGCTCTGAAAGCTATTCTTCATTATTTTTGGTAAAAATCCCTAAATTCTCAATAAAATCCTCCCACCTATCCATATGACAAGGTGATGTTCTCTGATCAGGATGCTGGCTCCCAAGGTCTATCTTTGTCAAACCAATCTATATTAAAATCTCATCTCATTTATATCTGCCGGTTGCCATTTCACTATCTGCCCGTCCCTAGTTGTTGTTTATTAGCTCTCCTAGTTCATTATGTTTGGAATTCACTCTGTGTAAGGCTCATATTGCTGTCTGCTCTGAGCAGCTGAAAAGTGACTGGATAAGCTGTCCTTTAGCATGAGCTCTTCTGCTTGCAGTTAAAAGAATAGAATGATACCATTAAAAAATTAAAAATGAAAACAATGTGAAATGCATACACGTCAGTATCCATTGAATAAACTGAGCCAAGTAATAAAATAGCTATTAAAATCTGTAACTCAACTTGCTGAAACCATTGGATAAATATCACAAAAGGCTTGGAGGACACACTTGGGCTAGGATGTTACGATCTTTGTTAAACAACAGGACAGTCCTGATTTCCTCCAGATGCAGCCAAGACCAGTGCCACCCGCTGAATAAGCTAGATAGTGAAACTGTCCACTTTAGAACTGGACTAGATGAAATGTGAGATCCATTCCAAACTCTCTATCTCCCTCATCAACCAAATAAAACATCACTGTTGCAGTATCTGGCAGTTCAAATATTCAGCCACTTCCCGCTAAACTTTAAAGGCTTTGCCATCATTCAACTGGAGTGAGCGATGATCTGAGCGGTAACACTGTTGTCAGTTTTACAAGATAGTTCTTGCAAAGTCTCAGCAGATGAGCCTGGATTTTTCAGTACTGTGCTTTTGGCAGTTGTATCTTCTCAGGTACAGGAAGGAAATGCCTCTGTTTCTTTTAGGCATTCCACATTCAATCTCACCAGAATATGATATAGATATTTCATTCCTGCCCTCTTTGATAGAGTAGCTAGGATTTGCTGTGTCTTTTTGTCCATATAGTTTCACAGAAATTCTCTCTTACCAGTTCAAAGTGTGATATGGAAAAGGGAGTTCAAGTCAGTGCCAGATGAGCTTTTCTGGGGAAGGGACTCTACATGTGTGCTACCACAGCGAAGAAGGCCTTTTCTCCTGTTATCACTGGCCTAACCTTGGATGGCCTTGGTACTTCTAAGTACAGCTCTGATGAAGAATGCAAGATCCTGATAATCTCATGCAATAGAGAGCAATACTTTGGGGCTTTTAGTATTTTAAGGTGGAGATGCAGTTGGACCACTGGCAGAGCAAAAATCTCCACCAGTACAACTAAACCACTGGGTTTTTTGGGGGGGGGGGAGCATTAAAGGCTACTCCTTCTTCCCCAGGGGAGTGTGCAAGGGCAGTCTTCGGTTCCATTCTGTCCTCAACTACTGATTGGCTGCAGGGGTGAATGCAGGTGCTATATGGCTGGTATATGGCTTTTGCACAAGAGGAAACAGCAGCAGCATCCTCCCTCAGGTAAAGGCAAATGCAGACTGCTTCCTCTTTGCTGAATGTGCAAGGGGAGCAGGATAGTACCCGGACCCATCCTGTGTCTAATCAGTGCTATAACTGGGGACCTCCAGCTGCCCATTACAAAAGCATTGTGCAAGGAAATATTGGATGCCTCCTTCTGCAAAGCTTAAAAAAGGTAATTTTTTATGCTAATGTTACCAAGGATTACACAAGTGCCAGCCATCACCAGGAGTCTGGCTCATGAATAGATCACAAGCTGAACATGAGTCAGCAGTGTGATGCAGCAGCTAAGAAAGCCAGTGTGATTCTGGGCCGCATCAACACAAGTATAGTGCCTAGGTCAAGGGAATTGATAGCGCCACTCTATTCTGCTTTGGTCAGATGCCCACCTGGAATACTGTGTCCAGTTTTGGGCACCACAGTTTGGGAAGGATATTGACAAGCTGGAACATGTCCAGAGGACTGCAACCAAAATGGTAGAAGGCCTGGAAACCATGCCCTATGAAGGTGAATGAGGAGGGGTGTCGGAGGATGGAGCAAGCCTGTTTTCAGCTGCTCCAAAGACTAGGACACAGAGCAGTGGCTTCGAACTTCAAGAAAAGAGATTCTACCTAAACATTAGGAAGAACTTCCTGATGGCAAGAGCAGTTTGACAGTGGAATGCACTGCCTGGAAGTGTGGTGGAGTCTACTTTGGAGGGTTTTAAACAGAGGCTGGATGGCCATGTGTCTGGAATGCTTTGATGGTATATTCCTGCATGGCAGGGGGTTGGACTCAATGGCCCTTGAACTGTGCTGTGAACAAAGAAGTGGGAAGATATGGCCTCAATGGCTGATTCTGGTTAGTAATGTAACAGCATCACTTGGGCCCAGAGCAAGTCAAGCCTGAATTTCCGCTGCACGCTGAAATGACTAAATTGAGGCTATTGTACTTAGGAGGTATCATGACAAGACATGACTCACTAGGAAAGACAATAATGTTTGGAAAGATTGAAAACAGTAGGAAAATTGGAAAACCACATTACAGTGGATAGACTCAATCAAAGAAGCCATGGCCCCGAGTTTGCAAGACCTAAACAGGATTGTTAATAACAGGGTCTTCTGGAGGCCCATCATTCATAGGGTCACAAGTCAAAGCCAACTTGATAGCACAGCACCACCATCACCAAAAGCAACTGTTTTATAATAATGGCATTTTCTGAGATATCTTCAAAGACAGCCTTGCAAAGACAGCCCTGCACACACAATACAATTGCAACAGTCCAATGTGAAGATTGCCAGATAAGTGTGGCCACTCTGTCTCTGTCCAGGAGAGGTTTCAGCAGGCCTATGATCCTCAACTGGTGGAAGGTGCTACATCCCATGGATGCTGCTTATATGTTCAGCAGGAGTACTGGATCTATGAGCATCTACAGGCTGTGAGCCTGCTCCTTTTGCAGGAAGTGCAACCCTATCTAACCCAGCCTGAACGAACACTGCTGCTCCAGTCAAATGAGCCACTCACTAATATGTCTCTGCATTATTTGGATTGATTGGACTGCAGTTTATGTTCTCCCTTTTTTATTTTTAAAGAAGATCGTTGTGTGAAAAATATCTCAGAACAACTTCAGAATTTTATTCACAGTGTGGAATAAGTAGGAAATAGCTTGATGCTTTTCACATTTGCTTGGCTGTAGCATTGTGGTATCACAACAATCCTAGCATGTAGGAAGAATTATTTTGACATTTGAGAAATAAACTTGGCATTGCACAGAACATACTTATGAAAAAAAATCTTGTGAAACTACAAAATGCCACTCTGGAAAACTCTTCTGTTACTCCAGTTAGCATAATGGGGACTCTTTTGTTGAATAATTCCATGTACCTCATGTTCCTCTATTAAATTCTCCTTTGACCCTGTGTCTGTGCTATTTGGATAAAGTAAATTAAGAGCCAGTGTGATATAGTGGTTTGAATGTTAGACTTAGGCCATTTCCACATGATGGGGCTGTGCCGCTTCTGGGACAAGATGGCAGCAATTGGCAGGTCATGCTTCCACATGACATTGTTATTGGCCCGCTGCCTTCCCATCCCCAAGTGTCACACTCGTGCAGTTTTCACAAAACAGAAAAAATCCATTTTGCACCTGTAATTGCACAATACTCCTGTTGCTTCTGGCCGTGTGGAAGCCGTGGAAGTGCAACCAATGCTTCCTTCAGTGCCTGGCTGCGCTATGGAAGGAAGAGGTGGCGCCATTGCACTTCCTCCTGCATGGGGCGAGCAGGTGCGGAGAGGAGCATTGCAGACATGCTCCCTTCCACGGAAGAGCATCGTGGTGTGGAAATGGCCTAAGACTTGGAGGGACCAGGGTTTAAAGCACGACTCAGCCATGGAAACCCACTCAGTGACCTTGGACAAGTCACACTATCTCAGATGCAGAGAAAGTCAAGGGCACACCCCCTCTGACCAAATTTTGTCAAGAAAACACCATAATAGGGTCACCTCAGGGTCACCATAAGTTGGAAACAACCTGAAGGCATGAAGCAGCAGGGCAAGGTCAACCCACAGTAGCAAAAATTGAGGTAAAGTAGGCAAAATCAAGTCCTAGTAGAGGAAAGGCAAAAGTTGTTGTTAGTTGTCACAGAGAGAGACAAAACAGAACACTGGATAGCTCCAAGTGAGCCCTGTCAGCTGACACTCTCTCCTCCTACTTAGGATAACCATAGGAGGATGTTGTCTCAGCAAGGGAATAAAGCAAATCAAAGAATTATTTGGACTGGCCAGCCCACATACCACTTGGAAGAACTGACTGATTTTTAAAGGATCATTGCTTGATTTTGAAGTCTCTCCTAAATCTCTCTGATTTTGCAGACTTTGTAAGGTGATGAAGATGGAAGTTCTGTTCAGGGCTCATCCTCTGAATCTGAGCATAGTGTCAAACAACTGTATCGTCTAACCAGCAGGTCCTAAATACGATTCTGAATAAGTGCAAGTGGAGAGAAAATTAGGGCCCTTTCCACATGTGTGGGGGGGATACGGGCAAAAACGCCCAAAAACGGAGCTTACCGGCAGCCGGGTAAGTCCGTCGCTACGTAGAGCAGTGCGAGCTCGCTGCTCCGCAGTCCTCCGGCATCCCAGATGGCGGCTTCCGGTTGGTGGAGGCTCTCCACCAACCGGAGAAGCTCACCAGCTGGAAGCCCGCCCCCGGCAGATCTGCAGGCACGCACTTCGGAGCTGGGTGATGGAACGGCGCGGGGCTGCACGCTTTGTGCTTTTTAAAAACCTCGAAAAAGAGGTTTTTAAAAAACACGCAGCGCGGCTGGTTCCGGCTGCTCCTGAGTGGATTCTGGTGTGGAACTGCAAAAAGTAGTCCACGCCAGTCCACTCTACGGTGTAGAAGACCTCCGTGAGAGGTCGCTCTGCACCATTTCAGAAGCCCGGTATGGAAATGGCCTAGGAGTGGGCTAGCTTAGTTTCATTTTCTTTATGGTAAAACAGAAAATCACAGAGAATCAGGAGATGCATGGATTTGCTCTGTGATAGTGTTCCCATATTGGAGTAAGAGAAGAGTTTTCTGGAATAATACAGTTTCCATTTTGTAGTTTCACACTCTGTCAATTTTCAGGGTTCTTATACTATTTGACCTGCTTCGCAAATTACAATGTAAAGCTTACCACATGTACACATTCCCTCTGCAAAATACTCCTTCATTTCCAGGTTCAATAGATGCACTTGTGAATTTGTATACATGTGAACAAGGACATTCATGTATAAATTAGAGGTACAGGACTTTACTTTTCCATCTGAAATAACCATAGAGAAGAAGAACCCACCTTCTGAGATGCCCACCTGAGGGCATCTTCTCTGATAACAGATCATTCCGCCGATTCCCTGCACCAATAAACATGCTTATTATTCAGCATGTGAGTCATTCAGTCACATCCCGTGGCAGAGAATTAGTACCATTGTCGGTCTCTAGAAAACCCCAGGCCTTTAGTGTGTGGCAGAAGAGTCCATTCAGGATGAAGTTCAGGTAGCTTTCTCAGAGGATTGACAATCAGTACTCTACTGAAGGTATTAAAATACTTAACCCTAACCCTCTGGCATTTAATTTTTTTTTCTGTCAAGGCCGAGCATACGTTGAGTGTATGAGTGTATGTGGTTCTTTTGTTATTGATTCATTTTAATTGTGTTTTAAGTCTGGTTTTCATGTTTTAATAGTATTTGGTTTTATTTATTTTTTTATTATTTTTTAATTTTATTTATTATTTTTAGCACCATTAGACAACTTCAGGCCCATTTCTTAGAAAGAAGGCAGAGTATGAATTGAATGAATGAATATTTAGAAACAAAACTCTTAGCAATTGAGTGACAGATGATTCCTAATGGCAGTGACAGATCCACATGAGACAGATATGAGGAGCTATGGTTCGTCAGGCAAGGGCAAGAAGGTATGAGAGAAATTGTGAGGCAGGGTTTAAAAATCTGAATGGGTGGGTGTGGAAAGGTAGGACTCCCCAGCGGCAGCACTTTGCCTGCTCATAATTCCCTGGTCTCAGTAGTAAATGAGAGCCAACTGCTTGCCTCAGTTAAAGACTGTGCAGGAACAGCTGTATTATGAATGTGTAAGGCATAAAAAAATTCCAAAATCCAAATTATTGTGATGCCTTTATTAACCCAGGAGAAAAGACATGAAATTGGTTTTATTTGACTGGCCTAATTATACTAATTATATGGGGTATTATGCTAATATGAATTCTGAAAATGGGAAAAAATGTTCTGGAGTGTCAAAACATATCTGCTAAAACAAACCATCTGAAAATAATAGTTAGAACATGTTCTTGAACTCATAAGAGCATTGCCATTCCCAACCATTCAGTGTTTTAAAGTACAACATCCACCATTCCTGTCTGGCCATTGACTATGTTGACTGGATCTGATGGGAGATAAAGTGACACTGGCAGAAAACTGAGAGTGAGTCCAACCAAAAATAGGCTAAAATCTATATGGAGGCTTATAGTGGGACAAAAAAGGGCAGAAAAACAAATGAAACACACATTTCTTTGGCAAACACTATTGTATTTTCACAGAAGCACTGAGCAGAGCTGTTTCAAGTGACCAGGAATCTGTTATAATCTGGCCCAAAAGAGAATTTAAACCACCCAGGAACCCACTGCAAAGCATTTGACCACCATTTTGCAGACAAAATCACTCAGATTTGCTTTGACTTGGACATCAGAGTTGATACAGATCCAGTTGTAAACCTGGCTCCTGTTTGTCCAGTGCTGATGGATACTTTTCAGTTGTGCAGCCTGAAGATATGGACAGGATCCTTGGAGAGGTGAGAGCCATCACACGTGTTCTAGACCCTTGCCCCTGCTGGCTTATTAAACAAACCAGAGAGTAACTGGCTGAGTGGGTAAGGGGCATGATTAATGCCCCTTTATAACAAGGCAGGGGTCCAACTCTCCTGAAGGAGGCTGCTGTAAGATCTCTTTTAAAAAACACTTTCCCTGGATCCTACTATACTGGCTAACTATAGGCTAGTCTCCAACATCCATTTTTGGGCAAGGTACTGCAGCATTCGGTGGCTTTGAACTCCATAGGTTCCTAGGCAAGATGATCTTGATCCATTTCAGGTTTTAGGCTTGCTTATGGAATGGAGACAGCCTTGGTGGAAGACCAGTGCCTGGCAGCTGTAACGGATTGGTTGTTGTTGTTGCTGTGTTTTTTCAAGTTCTTTTTGGCTTATGGTGGCTCTAAGGCAAATTATCTAAGGCAGGTTTTCTGGAGCTGTGAGTATCTGACACATCCAAGGTCACCCAGTTGGTTTCCAGGGCTGAGCAGAGAATTGACTTTTGGTCTCCAGGGTCATAGTCCAATGCTCAAACCACTATGCTACGCTGGCTCTCTAATGAACTAGATGAGAGCAGACGAATTGAAGCTTAATCCAGAGAAGACATAGGTGCTCCTGGTCAGTTGAAAGACAGATCTGGGGATAGGAGTTCAGCATGTATTAGATGGCATTACATTCCTCCTGAAAATGCAGGTTCACAGTTTGTGAGTACTCCTGGATTTAGCCCTGATCCTTGACGCTCAGGTTTCAGTAGTGATTGTTTGCAGTGTGCCAGCTGTCCCATTCCTGGGGAAGTCAGATCTGGCCACAGTAGCACATACCTTTGTTATATACCCTTTGGATTACTGTAATGTACTCTGTGTGGAGCTGCCTTTTAAAAGTGCTCAGAAACTTCAATTAGCCCCCCCCCCCCAAATGTGTAGCACTGCACATGGCTTTCTTCTGAAGATGAGCCTGAGTTCTGAGAGACTTGGTTCAGTATCTAACCAGAGAGTAACAACGACACTTATTACATCAAAACCTTGTGTGTGTGTGTGTTTTTTTGCAAAGAAAGACTTTACTAATGGCTCTGGGCATACAGATGTGTATGTGCTTGCTTTGCCTAAGGTATCTTGGAATTTTATAGAAGGAAATATTGAGGGGTAGCTTCTATCATTACTAAAGTACTCTGATGAGGAAATTCTCTTTTCTCTGTAATGCTTTCAGCTTGATCCTATGCATATTTACACGATAATAAATCTCATCTTATGGATTTCAATGGGAGTTACTCCTAAATAATTGTGACTAGGACTGCAGCCTTAAAATGGTAGGCGTCTTCTGAAGGTCTGAATCTGACAGCTCTAACTTATTTGAAAAAGAGGATACATTAAAAAAAAATCACAAGATTTGTACATGAACATATTCGAAACTGGAGTGAAAGGCTGCTTAAACAGTTATTAAAATTTGCAATCAAAATGCACTGTCGGCTGTAGATAGATTTAAAATGCATTAACTGTGGCACAGTTAACTCAAATATCCAAGAAATGGTGGTGGTGGGGGATAAAATATGGATTTGTAATATTTTGGGGCTGGAAACAATGAGATTCTGTATGATCGGCAAGCTCAACCTCCTTCCCCCTAACAACCAGTCTTGGTTCCAGTGAACAACAACAACGACGAAATCAAGTTAGAAAATGTATTTACTGGGGAAAAAAATATCTATTTTTCTGCAAAATAATGTAAGAATAATGAGTGCATATTCCCTTTTGATGTGTGTGGCACATGCTCCTTTAAGGAGAAATTCTGTATTTCAGAGATAGTGTGCATATCGTGAAATGAAATGGTTGTTATGGCAACAACTCTCAAAAGCAACTACTTAACTGAGAAATATGTTCTATACAGCCATAGAAAAATGAAAACATGAAAACAGAGACAGGGAGAATGGCCAAACAGAAGCAGTATGAGATGGTGAGAGCATTGCTGATTTACAGGCATATAGAAATGCAGAAGAAAGCTATTTATTTTCCTTTTATTTGAAGTCAAAGTTTAAAGCTGCATCTGTTCTTAGTTAGCTTAATAAGTTTTTTAAAATAAAATAATGTTTTCCTTCAGTAATTAACACACAGATACACACCATACCACATTAGGCCACCTTTATTATTATAGCATTTCAACAGCATGAAGGGAAGGCAAGTAACCTTACAATACCTGCTTTGGCCTCTGCTTGGATGTTCTATCACATGTTTAGGGCAAAAGCCCAGAGATGTAGCCCATAGCAGAAACAGAATAATCCAAAGTCTTCCCTCACTCCAGTCTTCTGCTGTTTGCTTTAAAGCTATAGCTCAGTTCCATCCAAAGTAATGCCATTGGAAGGATGTATGTGGAACTAGATTTTTCTCCTCCATCATTCTTTTGGAAGTGCCTACACTCTTCCAGAAATACTACAGAGCAGGTTGGGAGCTGTCCTGAATGGGGTGAGCTATGGTACAGGGATGCAATAGGAAAGGGGGACTCCCAAAGATCAGGAAGAGCCCTTTCCACTAGTGGAACAACACTGTTGTGTAGAAATCATGAGTCTCAGGATGGGATGGGCCATCCTGTGGATAGAGTGGTTAGAGCACTGAAGTAGGACTGCAGAAGGATCAGGTTCAAATCCCTCTTTGACCATGAAGTTCAACTGGTGAATTCACTCTCAGCTGGATAGGATGACCAAATGGTAAAAGAAGAGGGAGCACCTGTTCTTCATCATGTGCTGAACACTTAATTTAGCTATTTAATTTAGTTTATGTCTCACTCGTCTCCCAGCATCTTTAATAGGAGAAAGAGATTATCTTTGTTTTGTTTTGCCGGAAAGGAAGGGGCTGCAAAATATTTTATTCTTCACTTGCATAAGCTTCCAGTAAGAAAATCTGAGAAGTCCTGCTGTAAAGGGATTGTCAGTACAGTGATTATATTTTCCAGGTTGGTGACTAGAGAGCAGTGCAATGAAAATGCATTCTGCCAATGCACTCTCCTTCACATTTCCTCATCACTGCCTTACTTTTATTCAGGAGTCTTAAAGTGGAGACATTTCCCCCGCGAAACTCTCCTTTCAATTGTTCTTTAAAAACTGCTGCTTCTGTGTCCTTTCTTATACTGCCATCATGTCATCACTTCTCCCCTGCCAGCCATCAATTAACCCTAATGTTGCTAGCTACTTTTTTTTTCTTCCAAAAATGGTCCTCTTCTTTCACGTTTCCTGTGCTGCTGCTTCTCAATACTAAACATCATTAGCAAGAACAAGAGGTAAGCTAAGAAGTCAGCGTAACCTGTATCATTTGCACATTCATTTGCCTGTAAACCTTTTTAAGTCTTGCTGCACAGATCTGTAATGTTTTTTTAAAAAAATCTGCATGCACTTAAATCAAAAGTTTAACCACATATTTCAAACTGAATAGTCTCTCAGAGTGTACATTTTAAAAATTTTCATATGTTTCTTCTCAGCTGAGAGTTGCATCAGAATTCAGGAAATAAAGAATGGGTAAAGATGAAATTCCTCAAACATCTGGGAGAAAGTTTCCCTTGAAATCAGTGAAATGAACATATGGCAAGTTTTATTTTTATTAGACACAAGGGTGAACCTGAACAACATATATATACACACCCAATGGGAGGGGGAATGGCTGGTCAATGATTCTTGCCCTTTTAAATCCTTCCTTTCCATCACTCACCTGCCGTTCCAGCAGCAATTCTGGAAACAGCTGGTCCAAACAGCCTTTCCGGTTTGACCAGGAAGCAAGCAGTTTGAGGAGAGAGCCCTCCTACATTTTAGGCTGACCAGTTCAAGGAGGGAAATAACTAGCTGAGGAGGGGAATGAGTACTTCCACAAAAAGCACCCAATAGCTTCAGGAAATGAAGGATGTAGGTATGAACCTGCCCCCACATCCTTGTCCTTGAAGCCATTGCAGGAGCTGTCTTTGTTTTTTTTTTTTAAAAAAAATCTTTATTTTCTGAAATTTTCAAAAGTTACAAAGGTTAAAAGAAGACTTCCAGCACAACTATACATACAACAAAGAAATCACAAAGAAATATATATATTACTCTTCAAACTTTCAACCCTAATTTAATATTTTCTTGCCCGTATAGAAGGTGCTCAAATTGCTTTAGTATTACCAAGGTCAAAAGCTGGAGTGAGAATCATGCTGCCTTCTAGATGTTAAACTGCATTACTCCCATCATCCCTCTCCGTTGGCAACGTGAACCAAAGTTGCTGGGAGCAGCAGGTATCTGCAGCACCACAGTCTTCCTACCCCTTCTCAAAGGGAAGAGAGTGCTTCCTCACTCTCCTGTGGGCCCCTAAGCCTTCAGTGGGTGGGGGAAATATGAACTTATTTGATACCAACTCCAGCGAACTTGTTGCTGGTACCTGCCTTCTACTAAGTGTTAGGAAGCAGCCTTCATGCAGGACAGAAACATAGCTGTCTTTCCTCATTTCTTTTTTGGCTGCAGGGTAAGATTGTATTTTGCAGCTGTTTCTGCATACTCTATACAGTCAGCCCTCTGTGTTCACTATGGCTAGGGGTGCAGGATCCCCACAAAAGTGGAAAATCTGCAAATATCAAAATGTATGTGTGTATATGTGGGAAGGGGACCAAGGCATAGAGGGGAGAGCAGGAACCCAGGGCCCTATGCTTCCATTCTCTAACCCATCTCCTTCCCTGGGTGTGTGTGGGGCATTGGGAGAGAGTTTGCGGTGCTGAGAAATAGGGCTGCAAGCTGTCCAGGCAGCTGGTGGTGGAGGAAGAGCAGGAGGACCAGAGGCATGGCCTGATCAGAGCTGCAGAGAGGGAAGTTACCCCAGAAAAGGAGCACCTATGGTGAGGAGAACAAAGATTGGAGAAATTCGCACATAAATCCATGAAAGTCAAATTGACAAATGTAGAAACCTGACTGTAGTATCTTACTCTACCTCTCATGCATCTAGGAAGAGTTGCTTATATTCAGGGTATCCACAAGGAAGGGAGCTGATTTGTGGTAATAGTACATAAGGATACCAGGGTCTTACCATTTTTATTTTATTTATTTTGTTTATATCCTCCTTTTCTTCTAACATGGAATCCAAAGCAAGCAGCTTACAGTAAGTACAATAAAGCTAGAAGCCTAACAATAAAAATGTTAAATCCCAATTAAACAAATTATTGTATTAAAATGTCTTTCAATTTTTTTTTAAAAAGTGTAACATAAAACATAACACTCAAGTTAAAAATACAGCATGCAAACTACATAAAAAAGACTTCCCATGGGAAACAATTGCACCTGCACCTACACTAGAGGAGTTCCAATGGTTATTATAGTTCTAGATACTGTAGTTCTGGATAAAAAACTGAGCTTATCTGAGTGAGACATCAAAATCTGTCTTCACAGTAGCTCAGGTTTTTTTTATGGGTTTCTCAGAACATAATTTGTAACTCTTGGAATTTTTTCCTTAGCAATGTCAAGCACTCAGAAAAATGTCTCTTGGCCTCACCAAGCCATTGGACACTCTCTCATTACTATCAAGTCTCCATCAACTGCCAGATACACTGGACTGAATCCAATTGCTAGTTCTGACTAGAATTGACTCTTGAATAGTAAGTCAATATTTATTTAAATCTCATTGATCCAGTGACTCTGCTGTGGTTGGGACTAACAATAAGATTCTAGCCATTCACCTAAGGACAGATTATGGTGATTGGGGGCCCTGGAACCCTTCCAAAATGGAGCTTTCTTTCTGCACATGTAATGCCTATTGTCTAGGTGTTGTGGCATAGAAATTAATTCAGTGAATAAATTAATTAATCAGTTATTAAGTACTATAGACAGTAGCACAAAACTTCTCACGTATGCACTCATTTTCAGCTTTAGTGAGATGAACAGCATTAGTGAGATGAACAGCATTACCCCATGCATTTTATTGCCATCATCTATAACTGCATTGCATCCTTTCTATGAATGTGCTGGTTTTCCATGGACTATGCCCAGATGTGCAAGACTGAAATTGGAAACATCTGATTAATTATATCGTTTAGGTCTTGCTTCCTGACATTGTCTCAGCACTTGCAGAAAGATCAATGAGGTTGGATTAAAGATAGCAAAAGCAAAGAGACAGTACCCAATTCCTGAGGGAGGGCAAGTTGCCTTTGCTAGTGACAAATAAACTACGACATGCCACAAGTATCTTGCCTGGTAGTCCATAGAAGACTGAGGCCTGCATTAAGCATTCTCAACATAGAGATTACTACAGTGCTTAAATGTGGTGGTGACTGGTAGCTCCCATGTCACTGGGGTTGTGAATCTGCTCTGGGTTTTAGTCTGAACTTAAAGTAGTTGTCTAAGATTCTGGACCTATTGTGGGATAAGTCTACTCTGAAACCCACAATAGGTTCATCACCTCACTGACATGGAAGCCACTAGTCATGACTGCTTGATAGGATATGGTTAATGAGTGTTTCTCATTGGACTCACAGCCTTTTTGGAGTGGTAGTTGTTATCACTAATAAATGGCAGCTGTTTTTTAAAAAAACCTAAGAAGTTAACTTTGAGAAACTGAACTGCTATATGCTGCCTGGCAAGGTCTTGCATAGAACTGAGTTGCAGCCCAGAAAGTTTTTACACTGGGGCTTCCTTTTTCAAATAGACAAACCTAGAATTGAACTGTTCTGGTAGGAAAGTGGTTGTCTGGAAAACATCTGAATTGCAAGATCTGCTTTTTGCACATGATCACTTTTGCTATGGTTTTATCCCATGGCCCTTAGCCAAATTCATTGCTCTACTGTGATCTTTGAGATCTTTCCTAAATTGGATTTCAGATGAAAAAGATCCCTGCATCATTAAAGACATTCCAAAGTGTGCACATAATGTTGTGTCTGAGATACAAAGCTCTTCCAAAATATTCTTAAGCTTTCACTGGAAAACAGAGACAACAACTGGGGATGTGAAGAATCTGCTCTCCCAGCTAGTATGCTGAAGATGTTAACATTCGCTTTCCTTTTATGCAGCATCTTCCTAGCTTTGAGTTTCTAAGCAGACAGCAGATAACTAGATCAGGATTTAGGCTAGTGGGTGTGACAGAGGAAGAGAAGGATTTATCAGTCTAACCCAAGGAGAAGACAGCACTTTGGAATCCTCCTTTATACAGCAGTCATTTATGTATACATCCCAAAAGGCAAAAATACACATTTATAAATGAAAACTTTCTGGCACTAAATCTTTTGTGGGGGCTTTACAAACCTTCTGATCGGATTTGTAACTCTAGACGAAGATCTGTATATTTGCTGCAAGATTTGAAGGATTTAAAAATCCATCTCTTGACTTGTGAAACAATTCAGTGTTTTAGAAAGAAGGTAGCTAAACCCAACTAAGATTAAAAGTACACAACAGTTGGCTCTTGGAGGTTTACTGACAGGATCTTACACATTGGAATGAAGAGATAATGTAGGTAGCTCAGGTATATTAAATCTTGATTTTGCAAAACTCCAGGGCAATCACTTTAAAAATAACCCTCCAGACATTCAAAAAGCCCTGGATACCAACTGTTTCTCAAGCTTTTGCCCAAATTATAAAAATGGGGAGCAATGCCATTTCAGATTTTGTGTCAAAGAAGCTGAATAATTTAGTTAGGAAGGAAAAGATTCTGATACAAGGTTTACAGATCGCTGTTATTGTGTGCCTTCAAGTTGTTTCTGACTTATGGAAAACCTATAGTGGGGTTTTCTTGGCCAGATATGTTCAGAAGGAGTTTGCCTATGACTTCCTGTGGGATTGAGAGAGTGTGACTTGCCCAGGTCACCCACATTGGGGTTCCATGTCCTAAGGGGATTCAAACCCTGGTCTCTAGAGTCATTGTCCAATGCTCAAATTACTACACCTTTCTGGTTTCCAGATACTCTGGGATATTTGGAGATACTCTTCAATGTGTTTAGAATTACTCCAAGACATCCAGAGACTAGAAAAGTTACTTTGTAAATGACAAGTCTCAAAAATTCCCAGATACTGAGGCCATTGTAGCTGAAAAAATAACTTTTCTAATCCCTGATGTTACTGCTGAGCAATGATATTCAGAGTTATTCCTTTTCTGATATGTCGGTTTAGTGCTCTAATCTGTGGGCTCAATATGGCTTATAGTACTATAACAAATGCAAAAAAGAGTATAAGCTTTCACTTTTAGGTGAAGTTGAGATATGACTCCCACAAAAGGATATCATTATTTCATGGAAATTCTGAGTGATCATTGATGCTACTTCATCTTTTCCGTCCCCTAGTTTTAGTTTGGGAGCAAAACATTTAGGAGTTCTGCTGCAGGATATTTTCCCCACCAACTGATAAAGCAGCCAGAAAGGGAAGGAGTACTGGATTAGAGTAGTAATGTTGAAGAAGGGGTATTCCCCACCACTGATTCCTTGATGAAATTGATTTCAAGCTGCCTTGAGGTACATTGGAAGAAAAAGAATACAGTGTGCCCTCCCTATATGCAAGAGTTCCATTCCAGAACCCCACGTAAAACAAAAAAAGTGACTGTCACATCCCATTGCAGTCAATGGACAAAACATGCATGTCTCTGCACCTGCATAGGCAAATGCACATTGGACCCATTGGCTATAATGGGAGAGATGCTTCGCTGACCTCACATTTGAGTGTGTGGAGGTTGCACCAGAAGAGGGTGCACTGAAAATACATTTTTTTCCCTTCTTAGTGGGGCTAACAACAATGTTTGGGAAAAGGGTTTTCAAATGGGGGAAATAAAGGTCAGGAGAAAGAGCTAAGCATTCCTCAATGCCCAAAGCAGCTGTTACGAGTTTTTTTTTTTAAAAGAAAGGAAACCGTTCTTTGCATTTCTTTGACTTCGGTAATTGTTCCAAGTCTTTGCTATTTTCTGCTAGGAGTGTGATTCATCCACGTATCTTAAATTGTTGATGTCCTTTCCTGCAATTTTTGTGCTTCCTTCCTTTGAATCCAATCCTGCTTTACCTAGGATGCATTCAATGTGCAAGTTAAACAGATAGGGGGATAAAATGAAGCCTTGCCTGGCCTCCTTGCCAGTTGGAAACCATTCCATTTCTCCGCATTCTGTCCTGATGGTAGCCTCTTCCCCTGAGCACAGATTATGCTTCCGGACAATCAAATGTTGTGGCACATCAGTTTCTTTATCAGCAGTTTTCCATGATGTACACAATCAAAGACTTTGCTATAATCTATGAAGCACAGGCTGATTTTATTCTGAAATTATTTAGTGAACCCCATTATTCAACGCATGTTTGCAATACGATACCTAGTGCCTTTTCCTTTGCTGAATCCAGCTTGGAAATCTGGCGTTTTTCATTCCACATACGGTAAAAGTCTTTGCTGCAGAATCTTGAGTATCACTTTGCTTGTATGGGAAATTAATGCAGTGATTGCCAAGTTATTGCCATCCCTGGTGTCCTTTTTTTGTGCATTGGAATGTATATTGAGTGTTGCCAATCTGTAGGCCATTGTTTAGAGAAACCCAACTTGATTTTTGCTTTCCATTTAAAATAATATACGGTCAGCCCTCCACATTCACTAAAGTTAGCAGTGCAGGATCCCCACAAAAGTGGAAAAACTGCAAACATGAAAAGGTATGTGTGTGTGTGTTTGTGGGAAGGGGCTGAGGTGTTACCATACTCTATCACCCCCCTATGAGATATGCTATTTTCATAAATTGGACTTATTAATGGCTGGAGAACACAACTGAGGTCACTGTAGCTGGAGATATGTTCAGGGTCCTAAAAGTTCACAGAGGATTATGTGGAAAACCTGACGCTCATGGGCTTGTGCTAATTCCTTAACTGATTAAAGCTCTTGGCATTTCTGAATACAATGAAAGATGAACTGTCCAGTTTGGTGAGCAGTCAGAGACTATCCCTAAATCTTACCCTACAGAGGTTCTTCCCTATACATCCTACCTGTCCAATCATTAAGAGATTGTCACAAATTCCATTAATGTTTTGTCACTCCAGACTTAAGCAATCATCCCATTCTGAACCTGTTTGTCAATCCTGTGGGAAAGCCATTATGACTTTGTCAACGTACCCCTTCAGGATGTGAAATAGAGTATAAAACCCCTAGCTTTGACCCCAGCCATTTGTAGTACATTGTATGTGGTGCCCTAGACTGCTGCTCCTCTGTGCTACCCTCAGATGCTTTCTGAGTCACTCTGCTATGACACCTTCTTCAGGACTGGTAACTATCATCCTTTCCACCCAATCTCTCTCTATCCAACCTTTCTTGCCTCACTTTCTGATAGCTTTGTATCGTTCTCAAGAATGTCTGATTTTGGTATGTTTGTCAATTCAAATAACATACTTTGTTAACTTTAACTGGAGCCTTCTTTGCAGTTATGACTGGTAAACTTACGTGAAAAGATCCTGCTGTTACCGTTCTCTCTCAGGCCTCCTTTGAGGTATAATTCCCCCAAACTCTAAGGAGATGCTGGCATTGTGGATGGGCCACAATGTCCCCTACCTCTTAGGGTAACAGAGGCATGGTGGGGAGAGTGGGCACCCAAAATCCAAACCAGGTCAGGGAAAGGAGGTGGGTTGGCATTGTGGCTCTCTCTTACCCATCTCCTTCCTTGGGTGTGGAGCATTGGGAGAGGGTTTGTTGTGTGGAGAAATAAGGTTGAGGGCCATCTGCTGGTGGAGGGGGAAGAGGGCCAGAGGTGAATTATTAAAGAATTGCATAGCCCGATTGGAGCTGTCAACAGGGAAGGTTTCCCTCCAGAAAATAAGTTTCTGAGTTGAGGAGGTAGGGGTTGGGTAAACTCGCAAATAATCAAATCCACAAAAATCAAACCTGCAAATGTGGAGGGCTGACTGTACTCTGTTTCTCTGTAGGTACATTAGTTAAAATGAAGAGCCAGAACAATAATACAGGGTGATGTTTACATGGAGACAATTTTGGGGAATATTAAGCATGCTACAATATTAAGCCAGGGGAAAATTGAAAAAAAAAATCAAGTTCCATATGTGTATGTATGCATTAATCTGCCAGAGGCTGCTGTGTCAGTGTAGTGGTGAACTCTAGAGTTTATTTCAGACCTAAAGGAGCTATCCAAAGTACGAAGCCTATTTTGGGATATGTACAACACGTTGGATAGTTCCTTGAATAAAACCCCAAGTGGATTCACTGTACCATTGATATTGAAACCACTGGCTATCCTTGTCCCACACCTTTGTGTGTGTCTTTAGAAAGTATCCTGAAAAAACTCCATACTGGACTTTTGTCTGAGATGATGCAAAATATTACTGAATATGAAGGAATCTGTTCTGAATTAATGTCCCAATTTTCCTTATAGAATAATGGTTTTATTTTGCATTATCTGTGTATATGCTTCTTGAGTTCTATAAGATCCAATTAATCTGAATGGCACTTGATGCTGAGAAATGCTATATTTCCGGTTTTAATAGTTTCACCATGTATTGCAATCACTGTTTTGTTTCTGGAAGGACTGATTAACCCGAAACCTCTGAGCCAGGCTCAGTTTAATTGAATTAGAACAATCTGTTCCAGCTGCCTTTATTCTACACAGTCACAGGTGCACCCAAGATTCCAGATATTTGGGAAGTAAAAGATGCTGACTCTATCTCTATAAGAGATGATTATAAAAATACACAGATAAAAGGCCCAGAATTTATTGAGAGCACCTTAAAGATTAAAAATTTGTCACTATTCAAATTATGGGCAAATGTGTCAGGAGTTTGCTGCATTTGTTGCTGTAGTTCTTAGCCTTTTTTTTTTTTAAATCCAAACAACCTTTCTATTTAAAAGACTATTTTTTGGCAATTCCTGTTACCTTTTTTTTTTTTGGATTTTTTTTTAATTAAGAAAAATACATCAGTATTAAAAATAAAGTCGGCTAACTTATACATAATAACATTGGTTTGTAATGAGATTCACAGATGTCTTCTTATATTGTTTTTAACAATCAATGGAAGAAAAAGAAACAGCACAAGAAAAAAAAAGAAAAAAAGAAAAAAAAGCATTAATATAACTTAACTTCCTTTTCTTTGAACCTAACCTTGTCTTGAAAAATTCAGAAAAATGCTGATATATGGAACCTAAACTTCCTTTTAATATGTTCTTTATCTTTGTTCTCTCTGTGCGAATTGAACCTATTCCTCCTTATTTACCCATTTTCTAATCTGTTATATTAATAGCATACATCCTTATTCAATTATACCCTTATTCTCTTAGCAAAATTGCTAGTTTGTCAAATACATCTATATCACAACAAGATGTTATCCGCACCATGATTTAGAATGATTCTTCTCTTTTTAGCCTTCCTGATATATATTTTACTTAATTTATTCAATCATTACATTACCCCATTTTTGATGGAGGAATTTCATTACCAGATCCCATTCTTTTAATATTTTGTCTGATTTCCCATTAATTTTTGAAGTAAGCAGATCATTTTCTTTCATATCCAGTACTTTAAACATCCATTGTTCTAATGTGGGAATTTCTGTTAATTTCCAAGATTTTACCAGTACTAATCTAGCGGCAGTAATTAGACATAGTAAAATTCTCCAATATTTTTTGACGATTATTGGATCAATATTCTGAGTCATATTTAATAAGAAAAATTCTTGCAAGAGAGGAATCTGAATGCCAAATATTTCAGTTAAAGACTATACATAACTGCACCGAAAATTTATTAATTTTTTTACAACTCCACCACATATGTATGAAGGTTCCCATTTTCTTTTGACATTTCCAGAATTTATTCTGATGTGTGTTATACATTTTTTTCAAGTTTAGAAGGCGTTAAGTACCATTTATAAAACATCTTGATATAATTTTCTTTAAGACCTTGAGCTAATGTAAACCTGTGAGATAATTTCCAAGATTGTTCCCAGTGTTCTAATTTGATTTCATGACCCAAGTTATTGGACCAAGATATCATAGTATTCTTTACTGTTTCATCTTCTAGTTTATAATTTAATAGAAATTTATATAATTTGGATGTAATATGATCTGTTGGGTCAAATGCTATCTTCTCAAATTCACTGGGAATCTCTCTCATGTTAAAACCTTCTAGTTTTAAATCTGTCTTAAATCTTTCACGTAATTGTCTATATGGGAACCATGAAAGCCAGACACTCATTTGATCCAAGTTCTCTCTTGTTTTTAATTGTGGTGTAAGTGAATTATCTGATTCTAGCAAATCTTTGTTAGTTAACCATTTGTGTTGAATGTTGGCCCATCTTCCAAAAAATGCTTCTTGAGGTGATATCCAATAAGGGACTTTATTATAAATTTTTGTTTGGGTCCAGATTCTCAGTTATGACCCTCGTATAAAATGATTAGAGAATTCCCTGTCTAGTTTTGCTTTATTATACCAGATGTAGGCATGCCAGCCCATTCTGGTATCCGCTCCTTCTAGCATCAATATTCTACTTTTTAAAAAAATTAATCCATTCCAACATCCAGGCAATACCACTTGTGTAATAGTACACTTTAAGATCCAGAAGGCTACATCTACCATGCTCCTTTAAATCTATCAGATTTTTCCAATTTATTCTTGTTTTTTTCCCTTCCCAGATGAATCTAGAAAGCTCTTTTTGCCATTCCTGCAAAGGTTTGTCATTTTAAATTATCAGTATATTTTGAAAAAGAAAATTCATTTTGGCAATTCTTGTTACCAGCCACAACATTTTTCCTACCCTTGTGCAAGATGTATTTTTAATTTTGAGAAATATGTTATAGTGCCAAAAGGCAGTGGTGTAATGGCACTTTGGCACTCTATAACTCTAAAAATATATATATCGTTTTTTAAAAAAATAATCAGAAGAGATTGTTTGCCCTTTTAACTTAAAAGGTCACCTGGCCCATTTTTTAAAAAACAACTTTTGGAAGACCCCCTAATGCAGATCCAAGAAATTGCTACAAAACATCCCGCAGAAGAAAGGAACAAGTGGACACAGAAGTGACACCTACTGAGAAAACCAAAGGCGCTATACCAAAACCCAGGGATCGATACTGTGAGAACTCACACTTCTTTAGACCTAGTTTGGAAGAGCCCTGTGCTAACCATTTACAGCATTGTTAAACCATTTTACAGATGGGGAATCAGAGCTGAGATAGTGACTTGCTCAAGGGACACTCACTGGGAATGAAATGACATGTGATGTTAATTGTATGGGTGGCCTTTGTATATGGTAGGCATGGGAACACTTAGTACAGATTGGGACCATGGTCTAACATCCCTGCCCTGGTGCTTGCTATTCAATGAGGAAAACAAACAAGCAAAGAAACAGATAGATAGTTGGAATGAATGGTCAATCATGTGTTAACATTAAAGCTAGATTGGTCTTCAGTGCCACCCTGATGATCTACAGCAGACCAAGATTCTGAACTAGAGGTGGGTCAAGCTGAGGAGAGCAAACAGAAGAACTATGTCATGTAACTGGACAGTGTAAGGAGGGTAAACTGGGTCAAATAAAGAAACTAAGAGTTGGTTTTCTGCTGTGAAATCGACATTTGGGAGCTGTAATAAAATTATGTATTGTGGTGTGGTCAGTGATGGCTTCAATATTTGTAAGTGGGATGAATCCACTCTAGTTTTCATTTGAAGTTAAAAGGAACTATCTATGGTACTGAACCTATTTTGGGATTAGGGTTCGGCTCATTGAATAGCTGCTTTCACTTTTCCACTAATGTGGAAGCCACCAGCTGCCACTGGGAGTGGTCATGTTTAGTGGACCAGCCAGCCTCCCAAACTCTTTCTTTCTTTCCTCTGGATGCTGTCTATTGACACTCCATCTTGTTCTTCATTAGCCCTGTTTTGATTACACGGCAATTCTACTTCAGTTGCTGAGTTCATTATTAATAGATGCAGTCTTTCCCAATCTGGTGCTGCTCCCAGTGTGTTGGATTACAACTCTTATCTTCCCCAGCTTCCATGGCATTGCCCAGGATGTATGGAGGTGATGGGGTATCTATGCAAAGATACATCTAGCTTCTGTCTTAGAAAGCCTAAATGTATGTCTAGCCTGTCTGGTCTTTCTAGCATCCATAGTCTAACACTGTAGGGCAATGTTTAGTAACAGGGTAATGTATAACACAAGAAGCTCATGTAATATTAAATTTTATATGAGCTTTAATTAGTCAACATTTATATAAAAGCCTTTGCCATGTCAATTAGTTGATTGACTGTTGTCCGCTTTCTGGCTTAGTGAAACTTCATCTTCTGTGAATGAATTTGTTTATGAGGGTTGGAGGGAAAGGGACCAGGGAATGGAAAAACAGTTGAATTAAATGTTGTATGCTGAGTGACAAGCTACATTTGATAGGGCTTTTAGTTTAATTACTTGTATTTAATTAAGATATTTATTCATTGAGAAAGTTCGTATTAAAGAGATCTTGAAGAGAACCTTGTTTGCTGATGATTTTAGGTACATTTATGATATTCCTAAAAATGTAGGGCACTCTCTTTAATTTAAAATGGATAATTTATTTTCGAGTGTGCAGAAATCATTACATGATGGGCCACAAACAATGACTTTCATCATATGGCAAAGCAACACTTAATGTTATATAGTTGGCACATTTTGTATTCCCTGTCAAGCAAGAGAAAGCTTGTGGGGAAAAAGGATATTATCAAAGCTCTGTTTACATCTATTGATTTGCATTCCATAACCAATCTTAGAACAGCTTGATGAGTGTATATGTTGACTGATACAACATGCATCCAGCTCAAAGCCTTGGGAACAGTTCGAAAGCTTCTGCTTTATGTGTCATTCAGAAATTAACACAATTGTGTAAAGCAGACAGTATATTAAATATTTTTTTCTTCCTCCACAAGGCCTTCTTGTTGGTATACATATTACATAGGAAGTTAATGGTCTGGAATCACAATTCAGAGCTTCTTCTAGAGAAGACAATGTTGATAACCTCATCGCCAGAGCCCCTGAAAACCTGAAGCAAATAGCAATCTGCTCTTATAAATCTAAGGGAGTTCAGAACACCACAGAGTATTCACAGTCCCTGACATTCTCATATCCAAATCAGGAATCAAACATCACCAGTTTTCACCTCACTTCTGAATCTCTCTCATACTATTCTCTTTTTGGGGAAAAAATCTATTAAGTGATAATATAGAATAGTTGCATTTGTAATTTGAATGAACATTCTGACCAATGTCGATGTCATGTTTGTATTTTAAAAAACCTGGCTGAAGTATATACTACACACACAGAGAAAAGAAATACTACCATTTCCTTTCTAACTTTTCAATTCTCCTGTGCATTCACTGCCACCCCTTCATTCCATGCCCTCCCTCAATCCAATTTGAATGCTTTTACTGAAATGAAGCACACAATGCATACGTATTCCTTACAATGCACCATTTTAACACCAAATGCAGCCCACAAATAGTCTTCTCTTTTTGTCTCCAAAGCAACCCATCAATGTGGGGAAAAACTGTCTTGAAAGATATAATGTTGTTCTCTGGAATTCATTAATGCTATGATTCAGTGACCAAAAGTCACATTCTAAGAATTTAAAGAAGACGGTGAGCGGGAGTTTAGAAAGCAGTTAGCAATTATACTACATTCTTCTGCCTGAACTGCAATGCAGTGCAAGTGGTGTGAGTAAACTGCATTCCTGGATAGGATGTGCCTTCACAGTGTTCAAGGCATGATTTCTGCAAGTTTTAAAACCACTACCACCACAGCTTAATACCACCACTTCATGTTGTGTGTGTGTGTGTGTGTGGATGTGTGTTAAAGCAGCATCCATTTTGTGTAGTCCAGTTTTTTCCCCAATTTTTTTTAACTTGCCACCAATTTCATATTCTCCGATGAAAACTAGGATATATGTGAATAAGCAACATCAGAATGTGATCAAAATGGCAAAAGTTATTAATGAGGAAGAACACAAGCCAGGAGAGGTTGCAAAAACTGGCTTCTGCCTGAGTCTATACCAGAGGGCAAGAATCTGCTCCTTCCTCTTCTCCCCTCCCTGCTGAGTTGAGTACAAACTACTTTTGCACTTTGAACTGAGTTTGCAGCAGTTGAAGCAAGGTGAAGACGTTTTCGCACGTGGTTATTAAGGCGGGCCAATGCGTCTTGCCACTGAAGTCTTCTGCACGTTGGAGCGGACTAGCTTTGATTTATTTACCTTCATTCCACACTTAATTCTGACTAAATGCATCCCCATGTGGTGGTAAAGTGCACTATTTGAAAACCGGAAGAAATTGGTTTTCCAGTTTTCCAGATTGATCTGATTCATACTTTCACAGTGATGCAGACATGTACATTCGCGCCAATGTGAATTGGTAGTCAGGGGAGGGCTCATGGGAGGGGCTGGGGGTAGTATGGACTTTCACATGTACGCACGTATGCAATGATGTACTAAACCATGCCAAAAAAAGGGCCAATCATAGTTGACGGGGCGGGGTGAGGGGAGTAGCGGGAGTGGCCATAGCAGAGGCAGTGTGGATTCATGCACTCCTCCAAATCAGAATAGAACATATGCAGTAGCTGTGCGGAAGGAAATGAGGGAATGCCTTGTTTCAAGCACAGAAATCCGGTAAGAAACAGCATGAACCGATTCACCAGCATCGTGCGGAAAGGGCCAATGGTGGAAGTGGAAGGAGGAGAGAAAAACTGGGAGCTGAAAAAGCAGCTGAAAAAACAGCTGAAAAAGTAGAACAACAGAGGATTAATCAGGTCTATTTCTGCCAAATCAGGGCAGTTTGAGGTATGTGATTTCTAAATGTTCGTTTGAATCTAACTGCTAGCCACTGGTGAATGCAACTGAATCAATTTCTGAATGGTAAAAGCCAGTGTGGTGTAGTGGTTTGAGTGCTGAACCATCACCCAGGAGACCAGAGTCCACTTTGCTGCTCAGCCATGGAAACCCACTGACTTTGGGTGCATCACACACTCTCAGCCCCCAGAAGACCCTGTGATAGGTTCGCCTTAGGTCTGCCATAAGTCAGAAGTGACTTGAAGGCACACAACAATCACAAGAAGTCAACACTTATGTAAATCCCAGTAATTCACTGTGTGTAATCTATGTGGATTTAGACCCTTATTTCTGAGCCTTCCAGTTAACCAACTGTTTCTTTGACAGATAAGTAGGTAGTATCTTTACACGGCTGTGTGTCTCCAGCTTGCTGGTAAGTGTACAAGGATCTGTGGAGTGGAACTCCAACTCAGTAATAGCATTGGAAGAGGACTGAAACACAGCATAACAGATACTCTCTTCAAACCAACTTAACAAGGAAAGTGACAGGAATAGAGTCGGTTGTTACCATACCCAAAGCTCCTGCATGCTGTATGCAGCTTCCACAGCATGCCAGTTAGGGGGTATCTGCAAAGCTAAGCCTGGGAAAATAGGCTTCTGGTGTTCCTTCTACAACAGAAACCTGAAACATTGATGAACTGGTTTTTTTTTTGTTTATTTGTTTTTTGTAGTTAGCTGGAAATGGATTTAAGACAAAAGTTCCACATAGCACTCAATATCACATTTAACATTAGGACTTACCCAGCAATCTCTACCCTCATTGTGAACATCTTTTATATTTATTCAGATGTAATGCCTCTTCAGCTGCAAAGATCTATTAAAGCTTAACTTAGTCATTTTCTCATTGTAATTTCTACCTGCAAGTGCTTCCTATGCAGCAAGGCTGTAGCATTATAGATAACTGCCATATAATTGCTCTGAAGTCAAGATCTGTTTCCATGACGAGTGTTTTTTCTTTATTTTTTCCTTCTTATTGCAAAACAACAACAAGAAAGGAAACCAGCAGGCTTCTCCATCCCCATATCTGTGGAAAACAGGGACTAACTACTTAAGCAACAGAATCATTAGTAATGTCATGGCTTCACAGAACAGGAAATATTTAAAAGCTGAAAGTGTGCAGAGGAAATTTTCAATTAAAGGTACAGTAGTCCTGAAAAAATTCAATAGCATTTTGCTAGTTCACATTGGAAAGAATAGTACTGTAGTTTAGTTTGTAATGGAGAAAATGCTACAAATCATATCTGAGAAAAGATTAGGAAGATAACTAAAAACACTGGGATGCAGTGGTTAGCAACAATGTCATCAAGGATTCTCCTTAAAAAGTGAAGGAAGGCAATTCTAGATTGGGCATGTAATATGGAAGCAATATGGTTCTGCTCAAGTCATAACCTTCTCTCTCCCTATATTTCCCTCTTGAATAATAGGATTAGGCCAAATACACTGCATTTGTGAATTACAATTTTTTGCACTAGGTATTAGCGTCCAGTCATTTTGGCAAAATGAATACATATAGTTATTTTACAGAGAGTGGATTCCTTGTGTGTGGAGAATATATTTGTATTAGTAACCATTAGAGTGAACATATGGGTATAACTTCATAGGGTTTTTAATCTATCTCCACTAATGCATAGGAGCCTCATGGTAAAAGAGCAATACTTCTCATTACATTTTGACAATCAATGTGGTGCACTATTCATACACTTAGGAATAAAGTCCCTTACTATTTTTTTTTCTGGGGGAGAAGTGTACTGATCAAGGAACTATTAACTCAGAAAGGTCTAATGAAAGAACATGAGAATTTTATCAGCTTGCATTAGCATTTAATCCTGTATTTACATATTCTTGCTCTAAATACACTTTCTGCAATAACACTTGGCTGCTTCAGACTCCTGTCTCTCATGCCATGCCAGCTCATTCTAGATTTTGTCTACACAAAACTGAACTTGTTCCGCTGACAGGTGCAGCTTCTGGTAAATCTTTTGATCATTGCACAAAACACTCATCCTGATGTCTTTTGATCTAAGCAGTGCACAGAAAATCCAAGGTTGTAGATGCATCTTTCCTTGCTTCCCCCACCCCCAATAACACATGCTCCTCACTTCCGGACTTTAAATAGAAGGCTTCACAGCTATAGATAAATGGCTCTAAACTGTTTGTCTTTAACTAATGCAAGTTTAATGGAAAGCTGCTCAGTCCTGTCAGCCCTTAGAGTTTCTCTCTAAAAACTTTAAAACTTAGAAGGCTTTCCCTGCTAACTAACAGTGGAGAATTTCAGCTGTGTTTATAGAGTGTTGCTTGCCAATTAAATCCCTCCTTCTGGGGACAGAGAGAACCAGCCCCTACACTGCATTTTAGATTACTGCTGTGTGGATTCCACTGAGCATAGAAGTTATCTGCAGCCTCATATTAGGGTAGCCATTTGTGCTTCACCAAGAAAGTGGAACTACATCACCAAAATAAGTGGGGGGAGATTTTTTTTTAAAAAAGCACCTGTTAATTTATGTACATATCAATGCAAATGGAGGAAATGTACTTGAAGTTAAAAGAGAAATATAGTACATCTCAATATAGTTGGGAAGACTGTGACTTTTTCCCCCCAAATTTTTTATTAAACATTTTCCAATACAATGAAAAGTCAAAATACATACAAATAAAGCAAAAAGAAACAAACAAAAAGAGAGGGAAGATAATGAAGAGGAAAGATAATAAAAAAATGAAAAAAGAATATACATTTGACTTCCAGCTTTCCTAAGGAAGATTATACATGACTAAATAATGAAACATCTCCGTTTCTAAATATCACGCAAGTACTTCTATTGCTTATTTTTCTAAATATAATAATTAGTAAACCTACGGTTAACATATTGTTCTCCTTTCCTTGGAAAAAGCTTATTACAGGTTCCTGGTCTTTCAAAAAAAAAAAAAAGAAGAAGAAGAAGAAGAAGATGGCGCAAACTTGTTTTCTTCTGCTTGAGAGACTAGGACATGGAGCAATGGCTTCAAACTTCAGGAAAAGAGATTCCATCTAAACATTAGGAAGAACTTCCTGATGGTAAGAGCAATTCAACAGTGAAATACTCTGCCTGGGAGTGTGGTGGAGTCCCCTTCTTTAAGATTTTTAACCAGAGGCTGGATGGCCATGTGTCTAGAATGCTTTGATGGTGTATTCCTGCATGGTAGGGGGTTGGATTCAATGGCCCCTGTGTTCACTTCCAGTTCTCTGATTCTGTAATTCTGTGATTCTGTAAGGTAAGACAAGCAGACTGTTCTCAAACACAATCCTGTTTTCTGTCTAGTCAGGAAACATAATCTCTTAATTCATCTTTAAAAGTTTTTCATCCTTGCCATGGGTAGAAATTCCATAACTATCAAGATTCCAATGAATGATTTGCCCAGAGAATCTGGTTTATCTCCCACCACACTTTTTAAAGCTACAAACAGGAACTTAGAATGAGAAAGGGCATCCTCTGAGCTGGGGCTGCTGCTGCTGTTAATACAAATCCAACATTTAGAAGTGAGCTGGAAAAACAGAGAGGAACCATTCCGTGTGGAATATTGAGTGTTTGTTTATTTTTCATTAGGCACTAAACCATGATTGGTACTTAGCCAAAATGGAAGTTCCAGATCGTGCATGTAGAATCTATTTACACTGTTGAACATGCAACACAGTGTTTTTCCCATATCTGCAGGAAGAGTCAGCAGGCTTATTCCTTATGGGCTGCTATGGCTGAGATTCTGTTAATGCCAAAAGATGATAAAGCTTCCTCTGCAGGCTTCCTCCAGACTTCCCACTTCTATCTCCAAGGTACCCTCATCTTGAAGTGCAGCCAGACAGTATCTGGGAGTTCCCTATCCCCCAGCTGCTGATTAATCATGGGGATGTACCTTGGTGCCCCAAATTGAGGTTGTCCGTAGAGATATTAGATACCTGCTTCTGCAGTGACCAAAAAAGCATGTGCACTGGTGTAATGAGAGGATCTATTGGTATATGCCACCTATAGGATTTTGGCCTGAGTTCCTACCTATGTTTCTGTTAGCTACTTATTTGAATTGCCATAGTGAAGGAAGGCAATAACAAGAGTGGGCCTTCTCTGAGGTGGTATACTATTTGTGGAAGACACTCCCCTAGGAGGCCAGCCTGGCTCCAACATTAACTTCATTTTGACACCAAACTAAAATGCTGTTCCTTATGTTATGTTATGTTATGTTATGTTATGTTATGTTATGTATGTTATGTTATGATGTTATGTTAGTTTTTAAGGTCTAATGTTCTTGTTTACATCCAGCAAAGCAGAAATCAAAACAGGTCACGGTTACAAAATAAGGTTTTTAGAACCTTGGACAGCAGAGAAGAGAAAGCACTGACAGACCTATTTCCCCAGAAAAACAGTTGTTCCAGCAAAAAGCTGCAATCATATAATGCCTTAAAAGGGCCCAAAGAATCTGTTGTTCTAGTGGCTCCAGCCTTGTTGCATGCTGGTTGCAGTTCTTAAACAATTTTTCACAGTTTTTGGAGGTCTTTGGCATTGCTGCATTAGGGCTAAGAGGGCTAAGAGAAGTGGCAGAGAGTCTTCCTCAGACTCAGAAATTAAGGAGAGAATAATGCCCTTAGATCAGACAAGCATACAAAGGGGTGACCTGAAATCCATTTTACCTTGTGTCTTCTTATGGCTGATAAGGAGCCTTAGACTCAGGGAACAGAATACATGGAGATTAGTAGTGATGTTAGCAGCTATAATCCCAAATCCACCCCCATCTTCCTCTGCGCATAGGTCAAAAATCTATCAAGGGCTATGGAAGCCTTCTTTCACTTGCACTGGTCACTAACCACGTTACTGCTTCTGCAAGACAGGGGGTGTTTGAATATCTGTTGCCTGCCTATCATAATGGAAGTAATATTTCTTCCTGGATTGGTGCATCAATTGTCATTTTAGTAATGGAGGAAGTGCAGCTGCATATAAAATATGGCATGGCCCTTAATCTTTTCTCCTGCAAGATAAGTGATAGCTTCTTAATGTATGTTTCTAGTCTAGTAGACAAGCAGTGGCTACAATATACTCCTATACTCCAAATAGGATTTTATCTCCTAAAGCCATTAAGTATCTTGGAATGGAAATGGAGCCAGATGTGTTGTTTTGTATAAGTGGAACACTTACTAGTTCTGTCCAGAAAAGTCTCAGACAAGTCCATGTGAGGGTTTAAATATTTTTAGAGCTCAATTTACAAAGGGCTCAGTTCTTAACATCAGCTTGTGTTAAACGACATTAATTTCCTAAACCCATAGATAGAGCATAAGCTGTTGACCTCAGACTTGACTCATTTAGGTATTCTGGTATTGTAGAAGAGGCATTATTTTGATGAAAATGCTGGCAAGTTACCATTTAGTAGATTTTTTTTTGTGCCACGATACTCTGTCATCCAAATTACAGATTTAAATATACGAGAAAATGCTTATTCTCTAGACCTGTATACAAAAATCTCCAATTATTTGCTAAGCGTTCTCTTTGTCAGTGCAAATGTTTTGCAAAAACAGCATGTTATTTATTCAACATTATCATTAGCTCAATACTTAAAAATTCTTCTGGTCCTTTTTGATAAGCATACTCAACTGAGTGTGCCTCTAGCATCAGTTTGGCTGGTCAGTATGAAACACCTAGAGCTGCAGAAGGAAAAAGTTGGTGGTTGAGGGATTATTGGAAGTGATGTAGATGCGACATTCTACTGATATAGAGGAGATCAGCAAGTGAAATGGTGCTTCTGATTCAGAGAATCCACTTATGTGTGCAGATTGATCCATGAACATAAATATACTGCTAGTGCACCAAGCTGGTGGTTGAGCTCCAAACACAGAGCTCCGTGGATGTGTAAGAAGAATCTTTGGAGCCACAGGACACAAACTGTAGTAGCACGGAGCTGGTATAGTTATCTTCTCTCCCACTAGTGCCAAAGGGATGTAATAAAATGGGAATGGAAGAATTAGAGAAAATACTGTCTCCCATTCTAGCCCCAACAAACTAGTCAGGGTTAGGTAGAAAATTCCTCCCCACCCACAGTTCTTAGGATTACTATGCAAAGCTTTATTATAAATTGGTAGTGCAATTTTTAAAAATTATGATGGGGAAGAAAGCTACGATTGTCACTCATTGCACTCTGCTGCTTGAAATGACCACCTCACCAGGCCATCATGATGATAGGGTACAGCAAGCTAGCAATTTCTTATTCTATTATCTTACTTTTACCTTTTCAGGGGCCATGAATCAGAGAACACATGCTTTCTATACAGCAGGCCCCAGTTTTGGTCCTTGATTTATCCTAGGCTCATGTAATAAATGACATGAAGGACCTCTCTATGTTTGAAGCCCAGGAGAAACACTCTTGGGCTAGCTTTAGAAACAATCTTTCTTTCATATATATCCTTTCCTCAAGTAAATTTAAGGCACTGCTAATGTTTCTTCTCCTCCTTATGCTTTCCTTGCCTCAACCATGTGTTAGGCCAGGTTCTGAAAGAGTGACAGATCCAAGGTCATCAATGAGTTTTGTGGCTCACCAAGGACTAGAAGGTGGATCTCCCCAATCTCCTGTTAAGTGTTGCCTGCCTGTCAGTTTTTTGCTCTGTCTTTTTGCTGGTCAGAGGCAGAACATGGACTTCACCTAGCTCGCTTCGCTTTTGCATGTATTCCAGCTTTGCTATCAATAAACATCATAGCTTAGTATATCTGATGGCCTCACTCTGGCATTTCTCTTGGGACTTAAGAGGTTTTTGGCTTGCTTTTAAGCACCGCTGAACTGTGGGTCATGCTAGTTCACAGCATGCCCCCTGGGATTCCTCAACATCTCCATCCAACACTCACCACTTCACCATGACTAAATAAACAAATAGCCTGACTATCATGTAAGGTGTTTTTCTATGCCCCTTCAAAACAACTTCGCAGAAGTTACTAGCCTGTGTACTCGCAGTTCTTTATTTTAGGCCTTGGTAGGACACTAAAGGCCAAGAAATAAATGAATAAACAGCACACTTTTAGTATATCATTTTCTTCTGCTTGCCTAGAAGCAATGTTTACTTAGGAAAAATGATCTGGATAGTGGCTGATTACAAGCCTGCTTTTACCTTCCATTGTTTGATATCAAGTTTTTAGCATTATGCTTCCTTGAGTTTATTCTTGTCATCTGGAGTCCCATTAAGAATGTTACCAGGTGAACTTCTTCAGCAGCCCATCTATTGCAGTATGGTATTTTCTGTCTTGTGGGAGGCTTTCAAAATCTTTCATGAAATGTCTGTTCTAGTTAGCATCATCTGGTTATGCATCTATATACCCTGAAGAGTAACTGGGCTGAAAGCACAGTGCAGGGAACAAAAGCACTCCGTATGAGAACAATCTGTATTCTGAAATGTATTATTTCAGTTCTCAGTTTAATTAAAATTTATTTTAAGCAAGTTCTCATCAACTAATGAAACAACCGTCAGTGAAAAATTACTGCTGGGCCGGCATCAGTGGAGTTTAATCTCCAGCCAGCACACATAAGACTGGGAATGTAAGAAGAACCTGCAGAAAGCCTGCCGAAGATAGACAGCAATTTAAAATTACTTATCTTAGGGATATTGATGCAGCACTGAAGACAACTGCAGAATACAAACTTTTTCATTAAGGAACCAAACCAGATTCAGGTCCTTCCTTCTTTAAAAAAAATCTTGCACATAAATGCTTGTTTCAGTTAGGTGCATTCCAATGCCCACTTACCTGAGAATAAGTACCATCGGACTCAGCTGGGCTTACTTCTGAGGAGTCATGTAGACAATTTGTGGGAGGAATATCTATGTTAATAACAGTTGGGTTAGTTCTTACTAAAGTGTCTCCTGTTTTATTTTCTGGAACAAAGGCCCTTTCCACACGAGGTGAGGGAATCGCTCCGTGCCGTTACCTACCACTTCTTCTGGGGTCTGAAGCAACACGGACTGTCCCTGAGGACCTTCCACAGGGCTCCTCCTTGGTCCAGGGCGAATCGGAGCAGTGCGAGGTCTGTAGATCCGCACTGCTCCGGCTTCCAAAATGGCGGCTTCCGGTTGGTTGTGGGTCCTGACCAACTGCTGAAGCTTGCCACGCCTAAAGCCCACCTCCGCAGATCGCAGGCTCACATTGGTGCGAGCCTGCGAATCTGCACAAGGGAGCAGGAACGCAATGGCGCGTTCCAGGAAAATAAAGACCCGTTTTTTGCGGTCTTTAGAAAACATGCTGGAGGACCACTTGGGGTCATTTTGGAGCGGACTGAGGTGTGGATCTCTGGTAAGTAGTCCGCTCCTAGTCTGCTCCAAGGTGCAGACAACCTCCGTGAGAGGACACACTGCCCCGTTCTAATTGCCTGGTGCGGAAAGGGCCAAAGCTGTCACAATTGAGGGTGCTAGAGTGGAAATTAGAGATGACTTCTGTACATTTAAGGGTTGTGTAGAAGATGGTAATGTAGCAGGTGCTGCTTGTTACTTGGTTGTGTGACAAGCAACACCTGCTGAATATCTGTCTTTTACACCATGATTGAGGGTACAGCAGTTCTCTCCACTTTTCATTCTGGCGACCCAAGTCACAATTAATACTGAGGTGAATGCTAGTGGTGGTGGGGAGGTTTTAGCCACAAGGTTTGGTTTACCTAGAAGCTCATGCTGTTCTTATTCTGACTTAAGCAGTTTATGTGGGTTGCATGGACAAGCCTCCAAGTGTTTATCTATTTATGTCATTTTTTGTCTTGTGTGTATCAAATTTCTCAAAGCAGTTTGAACTGTTAAATTGGACAACCATTAAAACATCCTATCTCCATTTCCAGAGCAGTTTTTTATATTCCTTTGTTGTGGTTTGAAAGTGTCATTCCTCACATCTTAATGTCTTCATTAGGTAGATTGTACTATTGGCAGCACTACCTAAAAACTATAGAGGCAGTTCCTGTTGGGAATGTTAAGGAAACAATAATCTTGCAGCCTTCTTGTTGCTGTTGCTGCCTTGTTGTGGTCATAGTGGATGCAAGAGAAATAGCCTCCCTCTCTCCCCAGCTGTGTGAAGTCATCATGGCACTATTCTCATATGCTCCTGAACACATTAATCTGTTGTCAGTTAAGATTGCACTGAGGTATCTCAATACAGACAGAGGCCGTTCCCTTTCTTGGCCATGCAGGGATCAGGGACAAAGGGCAATAGAATACAGGCGATAAAAATTTCAAAGAGCCAGGATGTAGTGGTTTGACTGTTGGACTAAGAGACTGGGAGACCAGAGTTCAAATCCCCACTCAGCCACAGAAACCCACTGGGTAACCTTGGGTAAGTTTCACTCTCTCAGCGTGAGAGGAAGGCAAAGATAACGCCTCTCTGGACAAGTTCTGCCAAGAAAACCCCATAGGTTTGCCTTAGGGTTACTGTAAGGTGGAAGCGACTTGAAGACATGCAATAACAATAAAATTTCAACTCCTTTAGCAACAGTAAAGCAACTTCTCTTGAGATCCAGGCTGCCTCCGATCCATGCAAAGCTAACTCTTCCTTTCTCAGGCAGAGAACATTTAATTTCTCAAGATGCTCCGGTACTATTACATCTGGAAAAACTTATAGGTGTTATTTTAACTGACAGCAGAGTTAACATCTGAGACAGACTGTAGGTCTGTGTCTCTAACACTGTCACCTTTCCTCTCTTGTATGATTTTTAACATCTTTGCCTGATGAGGAAGCCAGTGAAGCTTCAAAAGCTTGGACGATGTATTTTCTACATTTTCTTTCTTTGTATTATGTTCCACCTTTTTCCCTATACAAGAAAAAATACAACTAAAACAATATTCAGTACAAAGTTTTAAAAGCCATTACATAGTCAATATTATTTATTATTTAAATAATTTTAAAGCATTTAAAACGTGTTTACAACATAAAAGTCAAAGTCCAGCGTATATTTTATAAAATCTTTTTTATAACCAATTAAAAGTCATTGTATTCTCAGTGCATGAACTCATAGTAGAGGAATCCTATGGTTTTGCTATTGACCAACAGGGCCAGCCCAACTGTTGGGCTGAGGAGACAACTGCCTCAGGCAATGGATGCAGAGTGATGGTGAGTTGTGCCTTCCATGCTTCTCTCTGCTTACTGAAGTAGTCTCTTGCCCTCAGGTGTAATTACATAGAATGGGAGAGAGTATAACTTTATTCTTTGCCACAAGTAGCCAAAAAAATTGAGATCACCCTGCTAATTATATATTGGATTTCCTCCTTACCACCCCAAGTGGCAGAATCCATGAGAATGATGGAAAAGTAGAATTGTTACTGATTATTGAGTCCATATTTTCCTCACTTTATGCTAGGAATCCTGACTGCAATGTAAAGGCCATGTTGCTTCTTCAGTTTCTCAGGGCCTTGGATAATTCATGGAAAGGCTATGAAACAGTAAGATCAGGTACTCAAAGCTGGTGATAGCTGTGTGTGCCTCAACCCCTTTTAGAATGGTAAGTCATCATTTATGCTTCACTGCTCTGATGTTCAGCATCTTCTAATTGCTTCTTGCTAGACTATACAGTTGCCAAGTGAGAATTCAGTATCGCTAACCAGTTTAATTTCTAAGTAGGTGACTGTGTGTGTGTGTTTGTGTGAGACAGAGAGAAAGAGAGGGTTATTTTAGTGTTAGCTGTGGTAATGATGGAATACTTAGGTTTGCAGTAGTGATATAATGAGAAACCAACCATTCAAACCTCCAAATACATGGGAACAATCTGAATGAAACTTTGCAAAAGAATTGCTGCAAACACTTTTCAGTGCTGTGGACTGATGATTGCTATGACTGTGGTGGAGAAGAATATTATGCTGTCAGTGCTTATGGTGCTTTACAGAATATAAGAGGCTAGTTTCTCTCCATGAGGAGTTTAGGGTCTGAAGTTCAGCACAGATGAATAGAGGAGAGGGAGGGAAGTGGATGCAGGGCAAACAGAGAAGTATTGTGCCAGCAGTGGGGAGCATATGGCTCTCCAGATGTCGTTGGTAACTCCACTAGACTCTCATCATTATTTATGCTGGCTAGGGCTGATGGGAACTGTAGTTCTATATAGGGAGTGCAGTTGTTTCAGTTGTACATGCTTATGCTTCACATAAGGAGCCTGAAATGAAATATTCTGCAGTTATGAGCCAAACACAGAGCCTGACCTTTTTTCCCAGGGAGTGCCCTCATAATCATAGCCATAGTAAGATTATTTATATGCTATAATTTCAAGAAATATATTACGCTCACAGGGGCACGCAGATAATAAATTGACAACAATCTGGATACAATAACAGCACACATCACTACCCACAAGTATCATGCTTCATTAGTTTTACAAGATGGCACTGACAGTTTGGCAATTAATTATCAGTTCATTAAAACCATATTGGAAGCTTAAAAGAGCAAAAAAATCCAAAACATAACAAAAACTACAGCTTGTCCAATTAACAATTTCTAATAGTTCCAACATCAGAAATAGCACTGCTTGTAAAGTTTATTGTTGGGGGCCGTAAAGTATCAACTGCCCAATTACAGAGGACTTCAGCGTGTTATTTATTTGACACATCCCACCTTTCTCCCCAGCTTCAGATTCAAGAGGGTTCACAACACAATTAAAACAAGCATGGTAACAAAACAGAACAAGAAATTATGACATGAAAGTGCATTTTTTTAACTATTAAAGGAAAAAATTTAGAGCAGATCCATTTTAAATCCAGTACCTTTCCACTAGAAGTCCCTTTTCCAACGGCCAGCCAATTTAAGACAGTATGCCTTAAAAAAGGGTTTTTACTTGATGGTAACACAGCAAGGAGGTGGCCAGCTTAGCTTTTTTGGCAAGAAGTTTTACAGTTTGGGGACAGGCAGTTCATTTTAAGAAAACTGCACTGAAAATTTGAAAATTTCTTCATGTTCAGGATGGAATATACAGTTGGCCCTCCACATTTGCTAGAGTTAGGGATACAAGATCCTTGCAAAAGTAGAAAAATTGCAAATATGAGAATGGGTGGGTGTGTATGTAGAAAAGGGCCTGAGGCATGGTGGGGAAAGCAGGCAGGCAGAGTCCAAACCAGGTCAGAGAAAAGAGAGAGAAAGGGGGTGGGTTGGCATGATGGCCCTATATTTCTTCTCTCTTCCCTATGTGCTTCCTTGGCTGTGTGTGGGGGCATCAGGGGAGGCTTTGCGGTGCTGAGAAATTGGGCTGTGATCCATCCTTAGCTGGCCAGGTAGTCACTGGTGGAAAAGGAGGAGGACCAGAGGTGGGTTTTTAGAGGGCTGTACAGCCTGATGGAACCACCAAGAGGGAAGATTCCCCTGGAAAGGAAGTCCCTGAGGTGTGGGAAAGGGCAGGGTTTGAAGAAACTTGCAAATAATCAATTCCATGAAAGTCAAACCCGTAAATGTGGAGGGCTGGCAGTGTGTGTGTGAGAGAGAGAGAGAGAAAATGACAGATTTCCTCATCAATAACTGGTATCTTTCAGTTAGGGCTTCATAAATGCAGAACACACATACTGAGGGCTTTTTCGCACTTGGCGAAGAAAACGCCCTGTTCTGTTACTTACCAGACTGGCGTGCTCCCTCGGAGGATCCAGGCTGATCTGGAGCAGTGTGTGGCCGCGCTACACACTGCTCCGGGGACAAAAATGGCGGCTTCCGGTTGGTGGAGGCTCTCCACCAACCGGTGAAGCTCGCCAGCCTAAAGCCCGCCCCCGGAAGATCTGCAGGCTCGTGCTGGTGCAAGCCTGCAAATCTACACCAGAGCACAGCCACGGAGTGGGGCGCGCTGCACTGTTGAAAGACCTGTTTTAAGTGGTCTTTCAATAGCACGGCGAGCGACCACTTCTGGTCGTTCCGGAGCAGGCTGAAGTCCAGAACTACAGAAAGCAGTCTGGACCCAGTACGCCCCCAAATGCAAACGTCCTCGCTGGAGGGCGCTCTGCCCCGTTGCAAATACAAAGTGCGGAAAAGGCCTGAGATTATCGACAGTTACTGGTCAAAGGAGGTCTGATTTATTTATGTACTAATAAAAATATTTATATGTCACACTATTTCCAAATATCTTAGGGCACTGTACAATAAAATTAGTTTACAACAATTTAAATCATCATCATCATCATCGTCATCGTCAATGTCATCATTGTGATCATTGTTATTTTATTCATTTACATTTCAGCTATCCCCCAGCATTGGGATTCAATGGCAGATTATAGAGTATTGAAACCGGAACAGATTAAAAAAACAAACAGAAACATCAGTAAAAAATATATAAAAAGTATTTTAAAAGCAATTATACAATCTAGAGAGTTAAAACCATTATAATTCATTAAAATACAAAGTATATAAAAACAAAATAACACAGCCATTAAAAGCCCATTGCAGTCAATTCCTGAAAGGCTGCTTAAAAAAAATGAAAAATAAAGATCACTTGCTGGCAGAAGGAGAGCAAGGAAGGGGCCATCCTAATTTCTCAAGGGAGAGATTTCCAAAATCTATAAGCAGCCACTGAGAAGATTGTTTCCCTTCCTGCCACCAAAGGATACTGGGAAGATGATGCGATTGACATAAGGGCCCCCCTCAAAGATCTTACCACTCAAAGTTCTTAGCTCAATTAGGAAGATATGGTCTTTCAGATAGCTGAAAGGATCTGAGCTGTATATGCCTTCATATTTCATGACCAGCACTTCAGATTGAACTTGGAAAGGGACTGGCAGCCGGTAGAATATTGCAACAAGAGAGTTGTATGCAACCTGTAGCTAGCTCCAGATAAAAATATGACTGTACTCTCTGGGCCATTTTTTTAAAGCTAAAAGCATATTATATCATTTATTATTTAAAACAAGATAATTTAAAACCAGTTTAAAAGAACTAAAAACAGTTCACTCTCCTTTAAGAAGAATTTTGGCAGCAGTCCTTTGTTTTTTCATGTGCATGGAATAGCACTATGGATTTTCCTTGTCTATGAAACTATGTACATCCTTAAAACACACTACGATTACCTGAAAGCCACTTCTGCTCCAAAAGCATAGGATATGTTGGCAGGACTGACGTGCCACAGCTCTGAAACAGCACCACTTATGCCATCATGTGATGGAGTAGAAACACATGTAATCACATATAGGATTATATCCTAAGCCAGTCAGGGAGAATGCTTTTCCCACTGGCAGTGTGGAGTTCACCTATCAATAGAGCTGGAGCAAAACAATGAGATATTTTGGAGGAGGAAACAACAACAGAGTACCTGTTCATTAATCACTTCCTGGAATATCATAGTTAATTCTGTTTCCTTTGAAAGTTAGGTTAATCTTTGGCAGAAGTGCAGGGAGAGAATTTGTCTGTGGGGGGAGCAGAGACAAAAATTGTGGGGTAGAAGAGTTTGGGTATCAGTCATTATAAAAGAGGTTTCTGTGGGAAAAGACTTTCATAAGTAGTAACAAAAATACCATCCAGTTAATGCATTTTAATGAGAAAGTATATTGTGAAGCTTCCCCCCAAAACAAAGAAATTTAAAATACAATATTTTCCATGTGCATAATAGTAAACTAAATAACATTGACTAGGCACTGAACATGAAAATCATCCTGCTATAAATCATCATTATAGCAGATTATTATAGCAGGTTGATTTGCACTCTCAGTAATGTCTAGCCCACCATGATTTCTTTGCAAAACCTGTCCACTTGAAATTCTTAAAATATGTTACTTTCCAAAGCTAAGATTACCAAATTAATGAGGAAGCTCTGAATGCCACATGTGTCAAAGTTGAGAATGAATTTTCTCACACAGCTGTTGATGCCCAAAAGTAAATCCTGCAGCATATAAAGTGTATATGTGTGGAAAGGCTTCCTTATACATGCATGATGTTTTAGTAAGTTCATGAAGTGTTAGTGCTGGCTTTTGCAAGATTCTACCATATCTTTTTTGCTCAACTGCAATGCTGGAAATTGGGGGGGGGGGGCTGAAAGATAATTTCAATTCGTATTTGGGGGCAATACTGTCATCCCCCATCCCCATCACTGCACTCATGCCGTATGGTAGAGGAATAATTGTGTCTCTTAAAAAATTGTAGGTGATTTCCAGGATTTTCTTTTTTGGAGGGCTGGTCAAAATAAATGCATGACCAAAGTTAAGGTAATAATGATAAATTCCAGTCAAAGTACAACATAAGCTAGCCGTATATCTGCAGTGGTGAATTTGAGCTTGGAAAAGTTTATCTTTCTTTCTTTTTCTCTCACAGCTCTCAGAATCCTCTTACTTGCATGCTGGCTGGGGAGTTCTAAGGACAGCAGTAAAAAAAAGTAACTTTTACGAACTCTTTGGTAAATGGGCTTCTATTTCCTTGTTTTTATATATATGAGTTATGGATCTAATTTGTACAGCACCATTGTTTTTGAAAGTATGGAGCTGTCAGTGTAATTACAGAAGGCAGTCATTACCTTACCCTCAGTGCTATAGAGACATCCATTCTCCTGTATTTTTATTTATGTATTTTCTACCTCACCACCAAGTTGTCAAACAGACTTTTCAATGCTGAGACTTTTCTTTCTTTCTTTCTTTCTTTCTTTCTTTCTTTCTTTCTTTCTTTCTTTCTTTCTTTCTTTCTTTCTAAAAAAACAGTCAGAGTAAAAATGACCAGCATTGTGAGATATGCTAAAGTTAACGCTTTATCTAAAATGTATTTTGTCTGGTATTACATTCGAAGAGCATTCATAAAGCTGGCTCAGAATGCTATAAATAGTCTAGTGACTGAAGCAGGTTGTAGGGACCACGTAACTCCCACACAGTGATGATGACACTGATAGCCAATGGTGTGTTATTGGGCATAACTCAAAATAATCTTTATGACTTTCAATACATATGACCTTTGAACCATAAGCTGACCAGTAAATATGCTGTAACTGGCTCTAACAGATAGCATGTATTGATGTTTATCTACATTTTACAAATATGTTTTACTTCCTGGCCTAAATTCTATGATCAGTCCTAACTAAAGTAGTCATGGAATCAATTGGATTTACCTTTGTTTTGACTCACCATTCCACAATTGATTCTCACTTTCTAGTTGGGAATAACCACCAAGATTCCAGCTGATATTGAATTGCTGTCACATTGCATTTTATAACATTGTATTTGTATTGTTGCTGTTATATCCCTATAGTATGTGTGTAAAGCTATATTTTCTCATGCTGAGGACTGTACAGTAATTTACTCTTCAAGCTGCAGTGTACTCTTCTGGATTGCAAATGTGAAGACAGCAGAGCTTGTGAAAGTTATTTTTTGGATTAAAGTTTTCATCAATAGGAGTATAGTGTCTAGATCAAGAGAAGTAATGGTATCACTATATTCTGCTTTGGTCAGATGTTACCTGAAATACTATGTCCAGTTCTGGGCACCATGATTCAAGAAGGATATTGACAAGCTGGAACATGTTCAGAGAAGGGTGACCAAAATACTTACAGGGCCTGGAAGCCATGCCCTATAAGGAGTGGCTTAGGGAGCTGGGTACGTTTCGTCGGGAGAAGAGAAGGTTAAGAGGGAACATGATAGCCATGTTTAAAAATTTGAAAGGAAGCCATAAGGAAGCAGCTTGTTTTCTGCTGCTCCAGAGACCAGGACATGGAGTAATGGCTTCAAACTGTAGAAAAAGAGATTCCATCTTAACATTAGGAAGAACTTCCTGATGATAAGAGCAGTTTGACAGTAGAATATGTTGCCTGGGAGTGTGGTGAAGTCTTCTTCTTTGAGATTTTTAAACAGAGGCTGGATGGCTATTTGTTGGGAATGCTTTGATGGTATATTCCTGCATGGCAGAGGATTGAACTCAATGGCCTTTGTGGTCTCTTCCAACTCTATGATTTTAATGTTGGAGTCTGGACAGGAAGTTGCAAGTATTATAGAAAAATAATTTTTCCAACCTTTACAAGGCAAGAAATTTATAATTGGGCTGGACAGGTGAAAAAGAGGACAGGATTCATGCACCTTTTAAGAGCTACGGAAAAGAAGGAATATCACTAGGAGAAGTTTGTTATGTGTGGTGCACCTGCTGAAATTTCCATGTAAAGGTATATGAGCCTTGACTTCAGTTTGACTTGGCTGCGCTAGCTGCTTACAAAACCTTTATAAAACATAAACACATAGTCATTGTCAAGAGGCCTATTTAATATGAAATTCTCATCATAAAAGAAGAAAAGGCAGGAAGGATAGGGAGAAAGCAAGGAATTCATAACGACAAGGCAACCAAAAAGGCAGTTTTCTTTTTAATTTTTGTGTAAGAAATTAATGGTTTGTTGATACAGTGAACATTCAAAACAAAGACTATTTGTAGGACAGCACAGGCAGACGGTTGCTTGTGATAAGAGACATTTTATTGTGATGAGAAATTCCTTTAAGATTTCATCTTAATTGTTCTGCTATTGAAATGGAAGAATAAAGTAATAAAATTAGATGTCTTTAAAGGACTTGATTAAAAAGTAATTATTATGCTGTCTTGTCAGTCTACTTTTTCTCTCATACTCTCCATGGTTCTGGAACATTCTGAGCCTCATTCACATACGAGCTATTAGAGAAGGACACAGCCCATTCCATTCTTGATATCTCCCCTTTCACACTGAGTGAACAGTTAACAACTTTTAAGCATGTGAATTGGCTCTAATAGAGGGGGACCAACAGAGATTTTGAGTTAACAGGATAAAGACCCCACTAGCTGCATTTGATGCTTTATGGGGCTTTCTGAAATAGTATTACATTTTTTACAATCAGCTGAAGAGAAACATATACCTGTGAAAAGCCAAATCAGATGATTAAGTTCACCAAGGCCATTTCTGCACTACACAATTATAGCGCTATTATGCCATTCTCAACATCCTGTGTAATTCTGGGGTTTGTAGTTTCCTGAGGGCAAAGAGCTCTCTGGCTGAGAATTCTAAATGCCCTTCCTTAAACTGCAAACCTCAGGATTCCATGGGATGTTGAAAGTGGAATAATAGCGCTATAACAGTGTAGTGTGGAAATGGTTGAAGACACAGGTATGCAAAAGTGTTTCTATTGCAGCTTTTTGTGAGCATATTACCTACATTAAAATATATATCAACTTGAGTCTAGTTCAGTTGTGACAGCCTCCTTTAAATAACATGCACATTGCAGTTTTGTGAGGGCACTGAGAATTCTTCTAGAGAGCTTAACCGTACTTTCTACAGAATTGAAGAACTTTGCCATCTACAGAACTACAGCTTCCAGGATTTCCCAGAGAAACTGAATAACACTTAAAGCAGTTTGAATCTGTAATGTAGGTTAGCCTTTCCCAACTTGGGGCTCTGAGGGTATTTTGAGCAGCAATTCCCATCAGCCTCAATTACAAAGGCCAACGGTCAGGGATTATTACAGCTGCAGTCCAAACCAGGTTCAAGGGCAAGCCACCTGATTAATGTTGGAAGTGGGTTCAAGGGCCAGCCACCTGATTAATGTTGTATTTTAATTAATTTTAATTAATGTTGTATTGTAGTTTTTCTTCTTATGCTTCAGTTATCTGATGATGTCAGAATGTGGTGGTTTCATCACCTACTGGTGATGCATGATGGGGTTATTTTCAAAGTGTGAGTCAGGCTGTCCAATAGGGAGGCAGTACAGCTTGAATAGCTGTGGTTTTTTTTAAACTGGTTTTAATTTTGTGGATAGTTTAATGATATTTTTAACTTCTGTATTTGGTATCTATGGTATATATATTTTAGCTATATTTCTTTTAATTGTTGTAAACCTGAGGAAAAGGTAAGAAAAAGGAGGAGGAGCTGGCAAACTCATTTCTGAGAATTCCTTGCCTAAGAAAACCCTATGTGTCTAGCCAGTGTGTCTGGCTTTGACAGTTGCATGCTATTGATCTGGAGTATCAAAACAAGTAATATCCCAACTCCAGTAAATCCAAGTGTGGGCAATTTATAATGATAAACACTTCTATAGAGATTCCAAACCCACTACTCCTGTGTCATATTTCTAGAGAGACAGCCAGCACCATAAGGTGACTAAAGAATCTAAAAACACAGCTCACTCTCTGTCCTCAGTTTGCCATAGTGCTGGCTATTGTTTACGCACAGACACCACAACATCCTCAGCTGTGCTGAGCGAAAGGAACATATTCCCCTTCTGGATATTTGCTAGCTATTAAGAGCAGTCAGCCAACTATTTAGTTCCTATGACAACATATCACAGGCTAGTTCTGCCTCTGTAGCAGTTTCTCTCTTGCGCAGAGCCAGTCTTCAAATTACCAAATTGGATGGGGCCCTGGAGGTCATCAAGTATATTTCTCCACATATGTATATGCATACATATAACTTTTCTGTATACTCTCCGTTTAGTTTCATTGATCGTGTGAACTGAATGACTTCATTTCCAGCCATCTGCTGGAAGACTTTGAAGAATTTTATGCAAACCTCTTTGAGTGTGTCACTGTACACAAGGGTCCTCCAAGCAAAAGGTTTTCAGAGGTATGGTTATCTGAAAGTTATTTCTGCTAATTAATATTTGATTAAAAACATGCAGACATACATTGCATCCTGCTAGTCCTTTCATCATCACTTTAAGTTGCTTCTGTCTTACCCTTTCCAGATGCAATTGTAAAATATGTTCATTCTGCATTTCTAATAGGAGAACGCAGATGGTGACAGCTAAGTGTAACTGCAGCTATTAAAATTTGCTGTGATTGTTCCTCACAATGGGCTTGGGATCCTTTAACATATTCTGGAGAGGATTCTCAGAGAAATATGATGAGGTGGAGGGGGTAAGATTCAAAAAGTTGCTTCTTTGGCTTTAAGGAAGCTGATTAAGGATGGGAAAAAAACTGCTCCAAAGCTCCTTTTATAGTTGATGGTTCAGCAAGATGACCATGATTCCTGAGTATCTGAAATAAAGCAGATGAGCTTATATTATCCAATTTGACTGAGAGCTTGAAGTCTAAATCCAAAGCTGCAGAAATGGACCAAAAAGCCCAGCATGTTGCATATGCAGTGGTGGCCCAAGTTCAAATGCCACCCTTGTTTGCAGTGCCTCCTGTCCCCTGCCCATATCCACCTACCCTCTCCCACTGCCACTTCACCTCTCATTCTGGCTGGCACCACTCTCTCTCTGGCTTATCATTAGTATTATAGTCCTTGGTTGGCCAGGTGTTCTTTTGGCAGACCTACCAGTAGCTCCAGATTGTTGGCATGCTTTTGAGTACTGGTCTTACTGATTCTGCTTAGTCCCCTGGTTGCTTGGAGTGGTGTCTTCTACTGGCTGACTACTGCAATAAGCAGCAAGAGAGAAAGAGAGGAAGGGGAGGCACAAGGGAGGGCAATGGGGTGAAACAGTCACAGCAGCAGCTGCAAGGGCCCTCTCAGGGCCTTCCTGTATCCTGCCAGCCGAGACGGCTGCTTTCCCCAGTGTTGCTGAAAATGCACGTGTTAACACTCAAACCACTTGTGTAATGATAGATAGGATACTGTTCTTGTGCCATTTGAATATATGTGTAGTGGACAATGACCTAGCCTAAGGATCATTAACCCTCTGAAATCCATAAATGGCCATTCTCTTTGTCCCACTAGCTTTCCAGGTGCATTTTGTGGGAAAAAAAGGAGCGAGGCTTTTTGGTGGCTGCTCCCAAACTTTGGACTGCCTCTCTAGAGAGGTTAGGATGGCTCTCTCCTTGCTCTCCTTCCACCAACAAGTGAAAAATGTTGGGCTTTTGGGAACTGACTGTGACGGACTTTTATTGATGCACCATTTTAATGATTTTTCAAAACTGCTTTAATTAATTTTAAATCATTTTAACTCTATAGATTTTTTTTAAATCACACACATACACACACACAGACACACAGATACTCATGTTTCTGTGTGTTTTTAATCTGTACTAGTCTGAATATTTTGTAAGTTGCCTTCAGTCCCAGTATTGGGGGGAAAGGCACAATATAAACGAATAATAATAAAATAATCACACACACAAATAAATGCACATTTAGGTGTAAGCTCATTGATCTCTGAGTAAGTATGCCTAAAATCAGGGTTTGGAAGAATTACTTTTTTGGACTACAGCTCCCAGAATATCCAAGTCAGTATGGTCAGTTTTGAAAACAGCAACTTTTCGACATTTGCTCTGCTTGAGAGTGGGCTTCATTCCTTTCAACAATGTTTAAAGATGTGGCCATATTGATCTGTTGCAACAAAAAACCAATAAAGATAGCTGTTTGTGACACCTTCAGAGCACATGAAAGGACATATTTTGGGCTAGCATGATGCCAGTGTGGATCATCTGGGAGAAGTACATAATTTATGATTTACACTGCTCTTGATCTATGCATGACATGTGTGCATATTTATCCAGGCTCAGATCATCCTTAAATATTACTGGGTGACTTCACGGTGTTATTGGGAAGATATTGTGGGGGACAAGGTAGAGTGGCCACATGAAAAAAGAGAATAGGGCTCCTGTATCTTTAACAGAAGAGGGAATTTCACCAAGTGTAGCTTCTAATATGGCAAAGATATGGTGAGATTCTTTCTTCCACACAATTTTTTAAAGGTACAAGAACCTGGTCATCTTATTCATGTGGTCACCCTAGGAAGAGGATGAGGAGAGGAACCATGGGTGTGTGTGCTTTAAGCTAACTGCTATAAAGGTATGATATAAATTTAGCCATTGAGTGGGTACAGTTGCAAAATTCTGCTCTCAGGCCGCATTGACCTCCATGTATATGTAGAACAGTTTTCAAAGTCCTGCTTGATACTCAGATGGGGCATACTTCTGTGATGTTGTTCTGCTGCTGCTGGAGTTCTATTGAAGGCATTGCTCCACAACTGTGATCTGGCCATTTTAAGCAATTGCTTACTGGAGGAGAATTCTGAACTGACAGACTCCCTGCCTGACTTAAAAAAAGACAGACTCTCTTGCTCACAGAGGTAATGACCTTATAATTAAACAGTGTGGAGGACACTGTTCAGAGAACCTGCTTGCTTAAATGCTTAGATTTCAGCTTGGGCTACTTCCAGCTCTAGTAAATCCATTAATTACACTTCATACAGCAACGTTTACTGACAAATGAAAGATTTCATTAACTCTGCCTGCTTCTCAAAGCACAGTCATACCACAGACAAACTCCCCTGAGCCTTGTGCTGTTTAAAGTAGCACCACTGCTTCCCTTTCTGTCACATGCACTGTTCACCTGTTAACCAGTGATCTTCCCTCTTATCTCAGCAGTTCGATCCCAGCATCTTTGCTGCCATTGTGGGGAGAGGAGTGGCATTACAGAAGGCAAAAATTGGTTGTTTATTTTGGAGCTATTAGAGGCAAGCACAGTCTTTATCCACCATCATGGAGATGACTGAACCAACTGACTCAAAAGGAGAGGAGAAGAAAACATTAAACTTTAATGAAAACAAGCCAGTGATAAAGGGAGAACATCAGCTAGAGAGGCTCAGTGGCAGCTAGTAGGGACTTTCTCCAGCTGTCAACCTCCTAACTAATTTATTTGTAAGGTTCAGGTAGTAGGAAAAATTGGCTCTCAAAGTAGCATTTCATTCATTTGTCCAGAGGTGGTCAGTAGCTCTGTTACTTGGAGCAGTGCTGGGTTTTATAGGAACCACTCTTGGTTTTACAGGAACTCTCCAAGGTGCTGAACCCTACTGTCAATATAGGGATAACATTTTATATACCATACACCTACTGTCACCCCAGGAATGTCTGCATTTTAGTGCTAGTGTCATAACTGAACCTATGGATTCTGGGGAATCTAATGCAGAAGAGTCAGATAAGTAAAAGCCTGGACAATCAGAATACAGGATGGCAGCCTTCTGATTGTTTGAAGCCACCTTAGGGGCTGTTCTGAACAATCAGGTCCAGGCACAGACAATGCATATTCTCTGGATGACAAATCCCCAACTTCAGTCACAATGGGTGAATGCTGAGGAGAGATCTCTTTCCTCTGTACAGCAATGGCAAGCAAAGCAGGAGATAAGTTGGAGCCCCATGCCTTACATACCAGAAGCCAAGTAATTAGCCACCTGGCGGCTAAGGTTGGGCAGTTATAAATCTCCCAGTAGAAGATGATAATTCTCAGTGCAACCCCATGAACACCTTCTCTACAAGCTCATGAATGCCTTCTTTCCTGCATTTCAAATGCCTTCAAAGGACTACTACATGACTGCTCTTTCCACTTCCTTCACTTTGTTCTTCATGATGGCTTCATGAGTGAATGTCTGAGACCTGGTTACTATAGCTGTCCTTATTCTGACTGGCCTATGACTGCTCAGCCCTATTGGGGCCTGACCTTCCTAACACATGCTTCCTCAAAGCATAGGATAGCTGGAGAGGCCCCTCTTCTCTCTCTCACACACATATTCCTCTGCACACTCTCTGTCATGGAAGGAGGTGGACAGAGAGATGAAAGTGATGAAGTCCTTCTCTCTTGAAACCAAAGGGTTGCTACTGCTGCCATTATTTTCTTTATTCTCTCCTCTTTCCCCTTCCATTGAAGGGTCACAGGGATGAGGCAAGTGTCTTCTGCTGGTCCTTACTGACTTGCAACCCAGGAGCTTGGACTTCTCCAGTCCTGTACTGTACTGTACTGTACCTGTACTGAAAGCCAGCCTCTTAGCAGAGATGGACTGTTTCACTCAGTTGTGAGGAAACATCCTTTTCGGATATCAGTGGTCTGATAACAGTCAGAAAGTTATTCAGAATCTAGATCTAACTATGTAACTGTTCTGCAGTTGAATACTAAAAAGCTGTCCAATTCCAGCTGTGTGGACCATTGCAAAAAGAGAACTTAAGTTCTGGATGTTTATTCAGAAACAAAAAACTCAGGAATTTGCATGTTCAGGCTTCACAGCATGATGCAGATCTCAGGCAATCTAGGTGGCCCTGCTGAGTTACATCAGACTAAAGGAGTTCTGGTCCTATCCTGGTGAAGTATGGTTCTCTCCAACCTCATTACTCATGCAACATTTTTGATATTGTGAGGAATTCTGCATTGTTGAGAGTATGACTATGCAGCTGTTGTCTCTACCTTTGTTACCACTTCACATATGCAATTGTGAAAGGTGCTATAGTGTGGCCCCAATCTGCAGTAAATTCTGTGGGGGCAGGCATTGTCTTACATATTGAATACTTCTAAACAGAAAATATGTATACTTAGTATCAATATTAATCTCCTAAATTTCTTTCTTCTATTAAAAATAATTAAAAAATATAAATCATTTTGATCGATACTTTGCAGTGATACCCCATGCAAACATGGAGATACAGGGTAATACAGCAATCCTACATTGCTCTCTGGCTCATTTCAGCCTGTCCAGAATGGGAGCAATTGGTAACACCTGGACGAACATTGCTCCAAATAGAGGCATTACGGCTACAGGCTTGTTTAGGGAGCAAGATCTACTGTATTCATCACTGCTAACTAAGCAGGCTTATTGTGGTAGCTGACATGTTCCATATCAGGAGTGCAGTGAATTTGGTTTGGATTTTATTCAGTAATTTAAATGGGGTACCTAAGGTGCTGAACTCATATTTTTGGATAGAGTTCTGCACCCTGAATAGTTCTTTTAATCTGGAATAAAAGCCTGTGTGGATTCACTGCATGCCTTACCTGGCTATCACAGACTGGTTGAACAGTTACCACAAAAGTTGGTAGAAGGACTCCAGGACTACACTTAGGTCATTTCCACATTAGACTGTTATAGTACTATTATTCCACCTTCAGCATCCTGTGGAATTCTGGGTTTTGTAGTTTACTGAGGCCAAAGGGCTCTCTGACTGAGAATTCTAAATGCCCCCCTCTAAACCGCAAACCCCAGGATTCCATAAGATGTCGAAAGTGGAATAATAGAACTATAACAGTCTAGTGCAGAAATGGCCTTAGACGCATAAGAAATCCTGAGGGGAAACTGCAGTTCTTTTCTTTTCTTTTCGATATTTGTTTCAAGCTGGTGGACCATGCATGCAGTGATAAGTGTCAGATTATCACTTACATAAGCCTTAGGGTTAACCTAATTGAGATAAATACTGACCGTGTCAGCTGTGACTCACCAGAGGCAACATTGACTGGGGTGTCTGTTTCAAAACATATGAGGCTCTTGGAGTTGGGAAACAAAATGCAATGAAAGATTTTTCAACAGTCCTGGAGTGTGAATAATATTTGCAAGCAATGTTTAAAGCAGGGACGACCAATATTGTATTCTTGGAGGCTGTTTTATTCTCCAGTTCTGGGGATCTGGGACCTGACATATATTTTTACAATACAGCTTGATTCCGTCATACATTGTCAGGCTCTGTAATAAAACTGGTACTATCTAGCAGTAAAATCTTCACAGTTATAGAGCACAGGCTCCCACGTCTAGCTGGAAGATTGCACACAAAAACCAAACAGATATGTAACATTCAAAATGTGGGATGCTGCTTATCACTTACAGTTTTTGAAAACATGTTGTCCTTCCCCTTATTAGTAAAACTGCAGGCAACATTTTCTTTTATCGTGTCTTGATTAATATTTGAGGCCAGATAAAATTGCTTCAGGGGCCAGCTCAGTCCCAACTGCCACCAGATGGCTGTTCCCTGGTTTAAAGTAACACAAGAAAGTGTGCCTGCATTAATTTCCTCTCCTCCCCTGTGATGCTTTCTGCCCCAGGCTCACATCAGTAAGTGCTGTCGGGGCCAATTCATACAATCATTCTGGCATGATGTAATATGCGTTAATGTGCTCAAGGTGATTGTATGTGCACTGGAGCGGTTATCTGTTTGCTTCAGAGTGAGTACAGGTCATGGAGCACCTGTGTTCCATTGAAGCCTGCAAATGAGGACTCTTTTAGTGCACTATTTATGATTGCCACTAGGACATGACTCTACATCTTAGCATGCCAGCCTATGATAATTGCTCTCCCCCACACAAAAGTTGAGGAATAGTGTCATATGGCAATACACTGGGTTTGTATATTGTAGGATTGAGAAAATCAAACTCTGAAAAATATGACCATGCAGGTGGAAGAGTCCATACTGCCACTACAATGAGGCCAGTCTCTTTTGTTCAACATAATTTGAGTCCTGGTTGTAAGGTAGGTTGCTAGTGGCTATTATTCATGCTGGATTTCAGGAACTTAAAATGCATGCTCATTTAGTTAAGTGAGTGCTAAGTCTGCAAATGTAAAGGCAGCTACAGTGACATTTAAGCAGCACAACATTACAGCAAGTTCAGTGCATCATTAGAGCCCATCTGGGACATCTGCATTACACAACTGGTTGAAAATCTAGTCATTTTTCTGTAACCATAGAGTGTAGCACGTCCCCAGAGTTGTGATCTCTTGAGTGTCCTACTTCTGTCAGGTTATAGAATTCATGCTTTCAGTGGATTTCTTGATAAGATTCTTGAATTTGAGTATCCTCAACGTCCTTTGCTGAAATCATCAGCTCTTCAACGTAACAAACAGTTAGCTACCTGTGATTTATTTTCCTACTGTAATTTCTATATACTTAGAGCCACTGTTAGCTGGGAACATCAAAAGAATGTTTGTATCTGGCTATGCCCCCAGCAGGGGCTCTGTAGCAGTACTCTAGATGAAAAGAATTCCTCTAAAATTAGAAGTGTTCCTACTGAGGAAACAACATACTTGCATTTCTTTCCCTATCCAAAAAAGACAGGTAATAAAATTTCAAAGAGCCAACATATTATAGTGGTTTGAGTGTTGGATTAGGACTCTGGGACCCCAGGGTTCACATCCTCACTCAGGCCATTTCCGCACTAGACTGTTATAGCGCTATTATTCCACTTGCAACATCCTATGGAATCCTGGGGTTTGCAGTTTCGAGAGGGGCCACCTACAAACCCCAGGATTCCATAGGATGTTGCAATTGGAATAATAGCGCTATAACAGTCCAGTGTGGAAATGGCCTCAGCCATGGAAACCCACTGGGTGACCTTGGGCAAGCCATATTCTCTCATCCTCAGAGGAAGAGAAAAGCAACCCACTCTGAACAAATCTTGCCAAGAAAATCCCGTGATAGTGTCGCCTTAGGGTCGCCATAAGTCAGAAACCACTTGAAGGCACACAGTAGCAGCACCACCACCAATAGTAGTATTCTGTTTTGCCCCCTGAAGTCCAACTGTGGTGATTTTTACACACATTTGCAAAAGGGTATGTGGTCCTGCAGTTTCAACTCTCAAGCTCCAACTACTCAACTTGTCCTTCTATCCTTGAGATCCTTCCCTTGATCCAAATAGGGGGTCCCAAGGTGACTTCTGAGCCAGAAAATAAGAGTTGTTGGATTCTGTTTGGTACTGTATGAATGATTGTCCTCATTAATCTTTTAATGAATTGTCTAACCAGACAGAGAGGCAGAAAATAAAACAGTAAAGATTCATGGTATAACAAGAAAGTTAAACACCTAGCATTATACTGCCCCCCATGCCACAATGCATAGTGACATTTTCTCCTAAACTCTTTCCACACCCTGAGCTTCCATAAAACCAAAGTTTCTGTCTAGTCCGCCTGAGCTATTTTTTCTTATTCTGTATTTCTGACTAGCCCCAATTGACCATTTAATAGAAAAGTTTTAGCCTTCTTTTCCTTTCCTTCTCCCCCCCCCTCCAATATTTTGAAGGCTGTGATTGGCTGACCTTACTCAGGCCATGAAGACTAATGGTTTAAACCATATTTACAGAGTGTAAAATTATTTACGAGGGGGTGAGTGTTGGGAATAATACAGAATGAATCCCATAATTGGCTCATTGGAGCAGAATGTGAAGGGGAACAGAATGCGGAAACTTATATTTTCAGATTACAACACCCAGGATCCTCCAGGCAGCCTTTCTGTGCTGGGAGATGTAGTCCAAAAAGTTACTTTGCCAAGCTCTGGAGTGAAGTACCTTCTTTTGAAAGAATTGACAATGACTGAATCACTCTGTCCTTCACATTGGTCTTAACTTCCATTCCTGAAATCTCAGCACGTGGAAGTGGGCTCAAAATGACCTGTAGGGACATTTGCAAGGGAAAAACCTTTTGGCTGTGATGAAGTTTAAGTACCCCTTTCTGCCTGCCTAATCTTTAGTCCAATTGACCCTGAAGCCTCATTAAGGTAGCCATTTGTGCATTGCCAGACAAGAGGAGCTCCTCCAGCAAAAGACAACATAAATTAGCATAGAATTTGCATGGGCTTATCTTTATCTATATCTATATCTAGATACACATTTAGAAAACATAGTTGTAACTTAAACGTGTATGCCTGATCAATCTGCTCTGCCAGGTACAGGTGTTAGTGTGCAGCTGTAGGATCTCTTTCTTTTGATTTTTCCTCTTTTTATTTTCAAATATGTTTGGATAAGGAAGAAGGCTTCCAATAAAAGACAGCCCTCTGTAAAAGGCTGGACACAAGGCTAACCGTACTGTGCATTAGTGTTACTGAAAGCCACTTGTTTCCATCATAAAAAGTCATCCTGTGAAACTAATCTAGCAAAATTATGCTTGAAGGGTAAATCTACTCTTAATAGCCTTTATCCAGATTCCTGTAGTTGTCTCATGTTGATACTTTATGGAACAGTTTTCTTTGTTTGTTGACTGATTCTACCTGACTCTAGCAAGGTGAGTCCTACATTAAATTTACAATCAAGACTAGATAAAGCAAACATTTTTATTTTAAAAAGTTTTTAAAAGAAACCCCACAGTGTGGGGCAAGAGGATTGCAAATAAGCTGACTTCCCAGTAAACAAGAATTATGGGTCAGGCTAATTACCATTGATTTAGTTGCTGAAGACCTCATCTCAAGTCTAGCCAATTTTACAACACAGTTTAATGAGATAATCCAATCCAGTTAGTTTTTCAGTGTGATCTAGACCATTTAATAGCTAGGACAGACAATCTGCTGGCTTGATTTATCATCTTTGTTAGTTGATTCTGAGACTGAAATGCACTCCACAGACTAGAAAAAAAGAGGGCAATTTCTAATAAATTAGTGCCCAAAATTGGCTCCATCTTTGGAGAAAATTAGAAAATTAAAACAAGTGCTCCAGCAGTGTCCATTCCTTGAGATATCAGATCTGGCCAAGGTGAAACATGTCTTGATTACATCTCTTTTGGACTACTGTAATGTGCTCTACATGGGGCTGTGTTTGGAAACTGTTCAGAAATGTCACTAGGTCCAGAATGCTGTGGCCAGGCTGTTAACTGGGGATGGTTACAAGGATCGTGTGACTGACTCCTCTATCAAAACACTTCCATTGGCTGCTGGTCCATTTCTGGGCAGAATCCAAAGTTCTGGTTTTGACCTTTAAAGCTTTACATGGCTGTAGTGAGGACTTGCGAGAGAGTCTTTTCTGTGGCTCCTCTCAGACTGTAGAGCTACCTTGCACAAGAGATCTGGTTGGCTTCTTCCCTGCTGTCTTTCTGCTGGCAGGTGAAGATATTTTATTTAGGCAGGCCTTCGAATTTTAATTACAGAGCAGTGCATACTACTTTTAGTGCACATCACACTATTTTTACTATTTTTAATCCTTTACTGGAGATTATACTTTAAATAAGTTTTAAGTGTTTTAAATTGTTTTTAATCATTTTTTAAAAATAATAATATTGTTATTTACTTCATTTTTAACTTGTGTAAAATAAATGTTTTACTTTAATATTTTTAAAAATTATTGTAAGCTGCCTTGAATCCCATTTTTGGAGAAAAGTGGGATATATATTAAATAAATAAATACATAAAAATAAAAATAAGGCATCATCTGTCATCACAAAGGGACAATTTCTCCTACAATTGCATAGTTGTGCATTTTCTTATCTATATCTGCAGAGGTTACACAGGTATTCTATTCTTTCCTTCTTTAATGTATTTTCAGTTGGGAAACCCTAGAAAAAACAATGGGAAAACAGTGGAATGTTGTGCTTGGAAGTCACACTTATCTGGAACTTTATAAAATTATGTGAGCAAGGCATGGCAACATGCAATATGAGGCAATTGCATCCATGTTGTTATGTATCTGCAAGGCATTTCCTACTCACAGTGATCCTAAAGTGAACCTATTATGAGGTTTCCTTAACCAGAATTATTCAGAAAAGGTTTGTCTTTGCCTTCTTATCAGGCTGAGGGAGTGGGTGACTTGCCCAAGGTCACCCAGTGAGTTTCCATGGCTGAGTGAGGATTTGAAACCTGGGCCATTTCTGCTCTACACTGTTATAGTAATTCTATTTTCAACATCCTGTGGAATTCTGGAATTTGTAGTTTACTGAGGCCAAAGAGTTCTCTGGCTGAGAATTCTAAATGCCCCTCCCAAAACTGCAAACTCCAGGATCCCATAGGATGTTGAAAGTGGAATAATAGCACAATAACAGTGTAGTGCAGAAATGGCCTTGGTCTCCAGAATCATAGTCCACCACTCAAATCCCATGTTCCCCCTTAAAAAGACCTTGGACATGAGAGATGCATGCTTGGCTGTCTTTACATTTGTTTAATTATGGGGATCTCTGAATTTAGTCAGATGCTGTGAATTTACTCTTTCCTACTCCTTCAGTGTCTCCCTGATCCACATTGTCATCCCTGCCACTTTAAGGTAAAAATGAAAATATTGCACAATTTGATTGTGGATTTCCTATGTTGCATATGTTTTAACCACTTGATAGTAATGGTTACATAGTAATAATACAGCAATAAGCCTTTGCCATGCATCAGATAAAAATATGTATGAAATTCAGTCATAATAAACGAGGGAGAAAAGAAAGACTTGGATATTTTGACTGTCACATTTACAGACTGCTATATTCTTGCCCATTAAAACAGAAAACCACATATTTATCCACATCATTTAATGATATGTTAATATAGGCACCAATGATCAGCCTATCGTTCTGGCCAAAAATAACCTAGCAGCTCCTCTCTAGGAGCTATTTAAAGGAAGCTCCCAAATAGGATTTGAACAACATCAGCAAAGGCTTGCTTGCTGAAGACGTATCCCACGCCTTCCCAAATTCAGAGTTTGGAAGTAACTAGTGACAAGTAATTAGTTATAAACAGTACATAAGCAGACACTTGCAATTTATTCTTTTTGCCAATAACCAAAGCAGAATGTTAAAGTTGTAAGACAAGTACAGTAACTGCAAATGTAGTTAGTTTTATAGTTATAGGGATATGGCCTCACTAAATGATTGAGGAGGAGTATCACATGGTTCAAGTACAGGCCTGTACTGAGTCTCATGCTGTGCTGTGGATGCTGCAGTGAAAATGAGATTGACAGGTCTGGAATGTGTTTTTTATCACAGGCCAGGAGCATGCAGCATTCAGATAGGCTTTTGAAAGTAACTAAAAGCAATCATCTTAGTACCTTTTGGGGATATGTTAAAGTAGACAGTTGTTTTTACTAAGATATTGTAATACTAATTACTTTTTGCCTTGGAAATATAACGAATTACTTTTCAAGTCACTTTCCAAGATCTGCACTAGCTTAACTGGTGTTTCCACAGTTCTGTTTTTGTCCCCCGCCCCCACTTCCAAGGAACCCAAACTAGCTTATGTAATATCCATGTGTGTGCGTGCGTGTGTGTGTGCGCGCGCGCCTTCAAGTTACCTGTCAACTTGGTGATAGATTTGGTAGGCCATTTCTGCACTAGACTGTTATAGTGCTATTATTCCACTTTCAACATCCTGTGGAATTCTGGGGTTTGCAGTTTACTGAGGCCAAAGAACTCTCTGGCTGAGAATTCTAAATGCCCCTCCCTAAACTGCAAACCCCAGGATTCCATAGGATGTTGAAAGTGGAATAATACCACTATAACAGTATAGTGCAGAAATGGCCATAAAGTTTTTCTTAGGCAAGGAATACCCAAAGGTAGTTTTGCAAGTTCCTTCCTCTGAAATATAGTCTATAGCACCTGGTATTTGTTGGTGGTCTCCCATCCAAATCAGGTCTGACCCTACTTAGCTTCCAGACTCAGATGGGATCTGGTGCCATTAGGGTATTTAAGTTCTTTACTCAACATTCTTCCTTCTATTTTATCTTCACAACTACTCTTGGTTACATCCCCCTTTAGATTACTGTAATATGCTCTGTGTGGGGCTGCCTTTGAAAAGTGTTCAGAAACTTCTGTTGGTCCAAAGAGATGCACCTAGATACCTAACTGGGGCTGGCTACAGCTCCTTGGTTGCAATAGGTCCACTGGCTGCCAGTCCATTTTCAGGCACAATTCAAAGAGCTAATGACGGCTTATAAAGTCTTATTTGCCTTGAGTTCAAGCTATTTGTAGGATCATTAGAACTCTAAGATCGCCTAGAGAGGCCCTTCTCTTTGTCCTACCACCTTCTCAGGCTTGTTTGGTGGGAACAAGAGAGAGGGCCTTCTAGCTGGCTGCTCCCAGATTTTGGAACTCCCTCCCTAGAGAGGCCAGGATGGCTCTCTCCTTGCTCTTCTTCATTTGGCAATCAAATTTATTTATTTATTTATTTATTTATTTATTTATTTATTTATTTATTTATTTATATGCCACCTTTTCTCCCAGAGTGGGACCCAAAGTAGCTTTTAGAAGACTTTTAGGCTTTTAGAAGCTGGATTGGATGGGCTTTTAATGACGTACCATGCTGTTTTATGTTTTGTACAATCTTTTAATGAATATTAATGTTTTTAATGCTTAATGTTTTAACATTATAAATTGTTTAATTGTTTATAAATTGTTTTAAAATAACTTTTGTATCTATACTTTCATTGAAGTTTTTGTATAGTTTTTTAATTTACATTTACGTTTTTCAGTACAGTGTTGTCTGCCTTAAGTCCCATTTTGGGAGAAAGGCGGGATATACAACAAAAACAACAACAACAACCCTGTGAGGAAGGTAAACCTGAGCTCACCTTGGTACTTGTGGTAGGACAACAAATCCTTCATTGATTTTACTGTGACAAGAAAACCAGGTCTTGAAATTGTGTGCGGGGAGAGTCAGGGAAGGGATGATTTCTTATCAGCTTTGTTCATAACAGATGGAACAACTTTGAAAAATATAAAGAAAAGGCAAATAAATTGAGTAATTAAGTGGAATTGCATATTCGGTTGAAAGACCACCGCTCAGAGCCATGATCATTTTCCCAGATGAAAAACGTGGCTGCAAACTCACAGGCAGAGACAACTTTGGGAAGGAGTACGTAATACAAGAGAAGTGTGTTTATATGAAAGTTTTGAATCTACTTGGATTGCTGGCAAGAATGGACTATGCTTCTTCTTCCACAAAGCATGGTTCCCCAGGGAGGAACCAGGAGGAAGAGAGCTCACCCAAATGATCTACAGCAGAACTTTCCAAACTTTTCATGTTGGATGACACACTTTTTAGACATGTGTCATTTCGCGAGACAGTAATTCAGTTTTACTAGCAAACCGGAGGTTAAACTAACCCCTTATAAGAAATACAGACACGGACATAAATTGTAATAACAAAATGTATTGGGACACAGCATATCTCATGAAAGCCTTTCATATATTTTCAAAAACATATGATTTATAAATAATAACATACATTTCCAAGATTGTAGGCGACACACCTACACAGTCCAGGCGACACACTAATGTGTCATGGCACACTGTTTGGAAAGCCCTAATCTACAGATTTCAATGTCCTCCAAATGAAGACATTTTGTTCGTTTATTAAACATTCCATAGAGATGTGATGTATCTGTGACTACTTCACATAGTAGTTTAACTATAATACAGTAAGGATCTAATTAACGCTTCCCCAAATGTTAACATGGCTCTCTGCTTTTATCCAAAGCTGCCATTTTATAACTGTGAAGGAGAAAGAGCATTCTCCAAGTTTGCCTTTATTACAATCAAGTTATGGTCCATAATGCTACAGCCAAGATTTTTGTTATTATCTGTTTTATCCACAAAAGGACATGGTTTGAAAGAAATAAAATAATCATCTCATGTCTGAATTTGCTGACAAGAAAAGTTTTTTAAAAGATGAGATACTTTTTAAAATACACTGAATATAGTTTGTTGTTGTGGGTAAACACTGGCCAAGATCCTAGATCAGCTACCAGTATACTTAACTAAGGCCATTTCCACACGGGGTAAATAACATGGTGCAGGGCGTCCTCCACGGAGGATGTCTGCTCCTTGGAGCGGACTGGGTCCGGACTACTTACCATAGATCCGCACCTCAGTCTGCTCCGGAGGGACCCCAAGTGGCCCTCAATTGTGTTTTTGAAAAACCTGATTTTTCAGGTTTTTCAAAATGCCGGCGCGCACCATTGCGTGTCTGCTCTCCGATGCAGATTTGCAGGCTCGCACCAATGTGAGCCTGCGATCTGCGGAGGGCAGGCTTTAGGCTGGCGAGCTTCAGCGGTTGGTCGAGACCCACGACCAACCGGAAGCTGCCATTTTGAATGCCGGAGCAGTGCGGATCTACGATCACGCACTGCTCCTCCTCACCCCGGACCGGACCAGGCCCGGCCCACAGAAGATCTGGTGAGTAGCGGCAGGGAGCGATTCCCTCGCTGCGTGCGGAAATGGCCTAAGTAGTGCCTCTTGGCCTGACCCTGTCCCCACACATCCTGCTTTACAGGGCATGAGGCACTGTGAGTGATGAGGGTCTGTTATCTTGATTGAGATTTCCACCCACCTCCTGCCAATGATCTGCAATGCAATGATCAGAAGCAGGATCTTTGTCGCAATTCCTCCTTGCACTGGAAATTGCTGGTGGGAGTAGGTGGAAATGTCAGTCTGTTAAACCCTGATCAATGGGAGAACAGACCTCTATCACTCACAGCAGCTGATGCATGGTGAAGCATGACTGGGGATACTTTCACAATCATGGCAGTAGTTCTATGAATTAGTGAATATGTAGGCTTTTTGAATACAAATCAATTACAGATCCATAATGTTGCACACAAAATCTTAGCATTCTGATGTCACTTGTAGCATTTTTAAACAAAATATTGTATGTGTACTGTTTTTCCCAGAATGAGAGAAAAAATTAATGACTTTGGGAGATGTCATGAGGAGTGAGTGAGAAGGACCCTTAAATGCACATTCTACCACGGGCATCTCAGTGTTTTAAAAGCACTTCATAGGCTATTTTTGTACTAGACTGTTATAGTGCTATTATTCTACTTTCAATATCTTATGGAATCCTGAGGTTTGCAGTTTAGGGAGGGGCCTCAAAGGCCATAGGATGTTGAAAGTGGAATAATAGCACTATAACAGTCTAGTGTGGAAATGGACATAGACTCGTAGCGTAAGGGTTATCTAGCTTAACCTCCTGCCAGAGCAGGAACCCACAGCTAAAGCATCCAATTTGGTTTAAAATGAAGAAAAATCCATCATCTTTCACCTCAGTCTATTTCACCATCAAACAGATCATATATCTAGAAGTTCTGCCCTCTGGTTATTCAAGATCTCTTTTCTTATACATTGAAGCCATTGGTTCTGTTTTAGGGATGGAAAGAGTATTTTAAAATATTCTTAAAATGGTCAAAAATTTTGTTTCTCAAGTGTCAGGAAACCCTGATCAGGAAAAAATGTGGGCTGACAAGAATTTTCACAAACTGGGACTTATCCTGTGCAAAATTTACTTTTTTTTTTTTTACATAGATAACAGCTTTTTTGCAGCAGGAAGAAAATTGCTAAAAATATTTCTTGCTTCCTTTGAGAATGGAATCACATCCTATGCAACTTCTGTCCTCTGGAGCTGCAGAAAACAAGTTTGTTCCAGCTCCCACCTGATAATGCTTCAAATTTTTAAAGAGGGCCACCATATTACCTCTCAATCTGTTTAGGTCTTGTCTTTTGGGGCTGTAATTTATTGGAGTGTTCTGAAGAGAAGTGTAGACAAGTGGGAGCTGTAATAAGAATTTGCTGTGTATCTTCACCTTGTGAAAGGAGTGCTTGCATTCAAATTTCCAGCCAACAAGTCATGCTCTCTTCCAGGATACTATAGGCCAGAGGCAGAGTGCACCTCCATTTGTTCTTCATCATTAAGGCCTCCCTGAGCATGTGCAGCCTATGCTGGTTGGAGGGGAGGAGTTTGATGCCCTCCCTGGAGGAGGCCACCAATGGCAGATGGCGTGGGCAGCACCAGTCTGCTCCACGTGTTGGGGGCGGGGCGGAGGGCATTTATTCCCCAGCTCGCCCACGCATGGTCTCTTTGAATCAGCAGCGCGAAGCGGAGTGGATGACGGAGCAGACGACGGAGAAGCCAGCAGAACAGTTTGTTTGCTGGGGCTGCTTGGTTGGGTTCAGGGAACTGGTGGGGGTGGCTGGCCTTCAGTACAGGTACCCCATAGGGATTGTTTCGGTTCCGCCTCCCCCTGTTTTTGCTGGCCTTGTCCGCATGTAGTTGGGATTGCCCCCCCCATCTTTCAGCTTCCAGGTCACGCTGGGAGTTATCTGCTCACGTGGATTGTTGGGGGGGCAGCCTGGGCCGGTTGCATCACATGCATCGCGTATGTGCTTGTCCGCCACGACCGCCGCTCGCTGCCTTGGACTTCCTGTCTGCCGCCTTGCCCCTTCATTCTGGTCTGGGCAATAGATTGCCTGTAGCTGCTGTGTGCTTGGGCTCCATGAGTGCCTGCATGTAGCTCGGTATGGGCGCTCATTGGCTTTAGTGGGGTCTGGGTGATTTGGGCTTCTACCTCCGAGCAGCCTATGTGGTTGTGAGGGAGGTTAGCTAATTTTAACACACGTGACTTCAGGTAGGCCTGGGAACCTTTTACACAGTACCAGGTTGCCCAGAGCAGTTGGTTGTTGGAGCTCTAAACAGATTAGCAGAGTGGTTCTAACATTTGATAAATTGATCATGTCACGCAACAGCGACTGTTAGGCAATTTTATCATTTAATTGAAAGGGGCAGACAGCACCAAGCCAGGAATAGCTGGGGAGTGTTTGTTAGGTGTGCAGCAACTGAGTATTTTGAGGCAGGTTTCCATCACAGAGTAACTGTGGACTCTGTAATTAATCACATACCTTATAAGTATTGGAGTTTCTGCTGATTTGTATCATGCCTTCCAAAAAGGGAACTAGGACATCAAAGGGTAAGGCTCCTGCTAAGAAGCCACCTCATAAGTGTCCTTTGGTGGCATCCACAGTGTCCTCGGACAACAAGGAAGAGAGAGCAGCGAGGGCCTCCATTATGACACAGCTGGAGGAACTAGAGAAGCGCAAGGCTAAGCGCCAAAAGACTGGCAAGGTGCATGAGGGTGCAGTGGATTCATTTCACCAAAAGATGTTAACTTGTCTAGAGGCCTTGGAAAAGCGTCTTCAGGTCGGTGGGGAAGGATCTATTTCAGAAGCGGGGCCTTCTATCTCCATCGATCTCACCGGCATGGGCTCATTGGATGGCCTTCCAGCTCAGTTGGGTGAGTCAGATCAATATGGTTGTAACAGTATTGATTCAGGGGGGTGCAGGGATTTGTCGGGAAAGGGTTGGCCCTGGGAGGTCCGGAATGCGCAGACAGGGAATGGCTCCAGTGGAATGGATGGGAACGTAGTTTACCAATCTCCCCCTGTGGCCAACATGTGGCCTCCCCCTGTGGCCAACATTTGGCCTCCGGTGGGCATGGAGCGGTTGCCATATAGTGCCATCCCCTTTGCTGACACGGATGTACCATTGGGTAACTATTTGACTCAGGCCACAGTGGACAAGCTCCTCAAGGGTGAGTATGTGGATGTTTTCACACTGCTCTTCAGAGAGCCTGAGAGGAAGGAGTGGCAGGAAATGGATGATAAGGATAGGGAAAAAGTTAGGATGATGAAGGTGGAGAGGACTTGGCGCAATTGGCTCTCAGGTTTCTGCATCTACATGGGTGTAATTACTAGGGCACAGCCCTACAGGGCGTACACACTAGTGCACTATCTGGACATCATTCACAGCAGACTTCGCGGGCCCTGCTTGGTTACAATATGACGATGCATTCAGGATGAGAGCTGCCATGAATCTGACCCTTAGATGGGATATGGTTCAACCACAGCTTTGAGTCAACTTGATGACCCCCGTCAGGCCTATCCAAGGAGAGAGATCCCGTAGTGGTCATGTGGTGCAGCAGACCCAGGTCATCAGTCCAGCAAGGCCATCGCCTCCCAACCAGGCAGGTACACTAGGCAATATGTGTTGGGAGTTCGGAACTCAGGGCTCATGTAGTCGGCAACAGTGTGTGTACCGGCACATATGCTCTGTTTGCAGCGGGCAGTATTCCTTTCGTAGATGCCCCAAGGGAAAACGTGCCGGAGGTCCCAGGGAGCAGCCACGCACTCAGCAGGGTGCCAAGTGTGGACAGAATGGCCAGGCCTTTCCAAAAGGGCCCCAGTCCAATTAAAGTGGACAGGCTTGAGGTGCTGCTCCTTGCTTACCCCAACAGAGCAGCTGCAGCGTATTTGGGGGAAGGTTTTAAGTATGGTTTCTGTATCCCATTTCAAGGAATACGGAGGGCATACTTTGCTAAGAACCTTAGATCCGTTGGGAGTATGGAGGATATTGTTAAAGACAAAGTCAGGAAGGAAGTTGAAGAAGGCAGGGTTTTGGGTCCTTTCACATCGCCCACTGTTAGGGACCTGAGGATCTCCCCACTGGGAGTGGTGCCAAAAAAGACACCTGGGGAGTATCACCTAATCCATCACTTATCATATCCTAACGGTGAGTCAGTCAATGATGCCATACCGCCTGAGCTATGCTTGGTGCGATACACCTTCTTCGACACAGCGATCAGGTCAGTGTGCAGGAGGGGTACTGGGGCTGAGATGGCCAAATGCGACATTAAATCGGCTTTCCACCTACTTCCTGTCCATCCAGCATTCATTTCGTTGTTAGGTTTCTATTTTGACAGTGCCTATTTTATTGATAGGGCTATGCCAATGGGGTGCAGTGTGTCGTGCTCTGCCTTCGAGAAGTTCAGCACCTTCTTGGAGTGGGCACTGAAGTTTAGGTCGGGCCAAACAGGGGTGGTGCATTACCTAGATGATTTTCTGTTTGTTGGCAGGGCTGGATCTGGGCAATGTGGCAAGCTTTTGGAGGAATTCCATACCCTGGCCTTAGAGTTAGGGGTACCGTTAGCGGAGAATGAGGATCCCACCACATCCCTTGTCTTTCTAGGTATTGAAATTAACATGGTGCAGCAATACTGCAGGCTCCCTAGTGCCAAGCTGCAGGACTTGCTCTCGAGGTTATCCAGTTTCCTGGCCCGTAAGAAGGCCACACTGAAGGAATTCCAGGAGTTAGTAGGCCACCTTAATTTTGCGTGTAGAGTTGTGGGTCCTGTCAGGGCATTCCTAAGGTGCCTGTGTGAGGCTACTGGGGGAGTCTGGGAGCCTCATCACAGGATCAGGATAACCAGGGAGATTAAGCAAGACTTGCGGGTTTGGTGGCATTTCATCAGTGAGCACAATGGTATATCATTTTGGAGGGACGAGTTGCATGTGCATGATGCTCTTAAAGTGTCTTCAGATGCGGTGGGCTCTATTGGCTTTGGGGTTTATTACCATGGACAGTGGTGTGCCCAGTTGTGACCAAAAGAATGGGCGGAGAATGGGCTACTTACTGATCTGACCTTTCTGGAGTTTTTTCCCATCGTCGTGGTTGTGCATATCTGGGCTAACGAGCTCGCCAATTCTGCAGTCCACTTCTGGTGTGATAATATGGGCACAGTGGGCGTTATCAATTCCATGTCATCCAACTCTCACAGAATTATGCGTTTGGTCAGGAATTTTGTGTTGCAGTGTTTACGGTTAACATCTTGTTTTGAGCATGTCATGTGCCTGGTGTGGACAATGGGATAGCCGACACTCTCTCCAGTCAACAGATGGACCACTTCAGAGACCTGGCACTGGAAGCAGATGCCCAGCCTGTCCCGATGCCAAGGGAACTATGGAGTCTGGGAGAACTGAGGTAGACAGAGCTATCGCCTTGTCATTAGCCTTCAGCACCAGGAGGAGTTACAGAAGTGCGTGGCGGGATTTTGAAAGATTCAGGGCAGAGGGGGGTTACACCGGGAATGGCTGGTACCAATAGATCACATATTGCAGTATTGCGTTTCCTTGAAAGAGAAGGGCTTATCCCCAGTTACCATCCACACCAGGTTGGTGGCATTGTCATTTGCGTCTAAGGCAAGGAGCATGCAGGACAATAGGGGATTTCAGGATCCGGAAAGACCTAGAAGGATGCGGGCGAGAGAGGGGCCCCTCACGGGATACCAGGGAGCTTCTGTCACTGCATATTCTCAAAGGGCTGGCCGGGGTGTGGCCAGCAGTATGTGGTACTGAGTACAAAGCTGCCCTTTTTCACGCTGCAGCCTTGACAGCCTCTTTTGGAGCCCTCAGGGTTAGCGAATTGGTGTGCATTCTAAGACAGACAAGGGCAACCAGGCACTCTGGTTTGATGATGTGTCATTATCTGCCAATAGGGCGATTATTAAGGGCCGGCGTTCCAAGACGGATCAGGCGGGAGTAGGTACTACCATAGAGCTGGGCAAGTGCGATGACAGCACCCTTTGTCCTGTGGGAGCCCTGCACACATACCTGTCGCTTAGGGGGGTTAGCCCTGGACCCCTGTTTTGTCATCGTGACCTTACCCCATTGACCAGGTATCAATTTTGGAGCATTACCACAAAGGCCTTGTCTATCCTTGGTTTGGAGGGGTGTAAATTTGGAACTCACTCTTTTCGTATAGGTGCAGCTTCAACGGCATTTGTGATGGGAATGGGGCACCAAGCTGTAAGACGCACTGGGAGATGGAAGTCTTCCACAGCTTTATGGTATGTCCGCTCTATTAGATTTAGAATATCAGAGGTACTGACAATTTCCTTCCTCCCCCACCCCCTTTGTTATCTTCTGTTAAGCTCACAGATCTGGCGACGGCAGGCTGTGAGTTACCATCTGCAGCCACAGTATGATTTATTGGGTGGAGTGGTATGTTAGGAAGTCTTCTGCGGGATCCCAGCTTGGGCTCAGCAGGATGGTGACGATCGAGTGGCTGGGCAGGAGGGGACTGCGATGGTGCCACCTTCTGCCCCTCTTGCTCGAGGGACCTCCTCGACTGTCACCAAATGTCCTGGTCATTCATTTAGGTGATAACGATTTGGACTTGCTCAAGGGCAAGGCTCTTATTCTCCAAGCCATCAAGGACTTCCGCTACATCAAAACGTGCTGGCCAGATGTCACAATTCTTTTTTCAGTGATTTTGCCACGAAGGGTGTGGCTAGCAGAAGGAAACCCAAAGCGACTAGATGTTCCCTGCAGGAGGGCTAACCGAGAGATCCGTAATGCACTTGCTAATGGTCTGGGTCATTTCATTCCTCACCCAACCATTGTATTTAGCCAAGAAAGCCTTTACAGACCTGATGGCGTGCACGTGTCAGAGGAAGGTAATTGGTTGTTCATGGAGGTATTGCAGCAAGGGGTGAAGGCCACCCTGGTTGGCCTGTTGGGGGAAAGGAACTAAGCGGACACTTGTCCCTTGTCCGTGGCAGGTAAGGGGAAAAATAACAGCTCCGGTGGCTGCCTTGGGCATCCATTTTGGGTGTTGGGGGAAACCTCTGAATCTGCCTATTGAGTTGTGCGACCTAGATGACGAGAACAGGGGCACACCCTTGAGGTAACACCGGGATTTAATTCCTGTTTGAAGGGTCCTGTGACTTCGGCTGGAGTTACCCTCGGAGTACCTCCCCACTCTATAGAGCAGCCGGTGAGCAACCAGTAGCAACTGGGTGGCTCAACAGGCTCAGGCAGATTGCCCGAGGGAAGGTTGTGGATGGTGGACAGTGGCTTGTCACCTGATCTCAGCTAGTCCTGCAATTTCCCTCTTGCTGCTTCCTCCAAGCCCATAATGTGTATATAGTTATAAAATAAATAAAGATTAAAATCAATAAAGGTGGCCCTTAGTTAATCCAAGTTCTGGTGTGTGGACTCTTTATTCTGAGGTTGGGACACCAAGTATCCTGGCTTGGGAGTTGTAGTCCACTGTAGTCCATCAATGTCTGGAGGGCTATCCATTGGACACTACTTCTGTATACCGCTTGCTGCTTAAGAAGGCTGATGAAATATTTTCTCTTCCACCTCAGTTTTCTAGTTTTCCTTTCCAACTGAGATTTACTTTAGTGGAATATAAAAAGTTAAACAAGAAGCTGGCTGAGGGATTCTGGAAATTGCAGTCCAGTATGTATTTTCTAAGCTCGGGCTAGAGGTCACTGATTATGAGTCCTCCTTGGATTGCCTTCTTCCCTACCTTTTAAGCATGTTGTTACCTACATGTTACTTCACAGGGTCAAATTTAAACATTAAAGGAAATGTATATTTATCCCATGGGATTTCCTCAGGGACATATGCTTCAACAATCAGATTTGAAGACTAAGCCCATGTTTCAATGGCCAATCACAAAACAAAGCATGCTAAATGTTATACATACAGTTCAAGGCAATCACATGCTATCACAAACAGATGTCTGTCACAAAGTTAGACCTTGGTGGCCTCATTTTAGCTCCAGTGCTATAAGCACAGAATGCTGAGTTCAGTATTAGAAAGTATAATGGTAACTCTCATGGAGTAGGGATGGAATCAAACAAATAACCTTTAAGCTATTCTGGTTGCTGAGAAATCCCACGGTGGGTTTTTCACCCATCTATGAAAACAAATCAGTGGGGGAACCTCTTCATTCCTTTTTCCTCTGTATTCTGATACTGGTATTATCTCTTGTAAAGGAAGAGAATCTGCTTTTTAAAACACATTTTGAAATGTCACTGTCCCCTGCTTAGTTTCAAACAACAAAATCAAGCTGTAAAAAATTTCTGCTTGCCTGGAGATTTTCACACATAGTGATCTTTTATTATTATCCATTGCCACAGGGTGACTCTGCTGCTCCACTGGAATTGTGCTGAAAATGTTTGTGTCAGTCTGGGAGGAAGTATCAATATTCCCATTACTTCAAGTTGTTCTGTAGCAACCAAATTTGCAGTAGTATTCAAAAGACTCCCGCCGATGAAGAATTCGCAGAGAACTGATCACACTCTAACATTTGTTGACATCACTGAAGTCAAGTGTAGTAAAAAGTTATGTAGATATACTGGGCTGCTGGGGGGCAGGGATGTGTCCGTCATGGGCATCTTTAGATAGCAAAATTTGTGTAATAGAGACATGAAGTAATTTTGAGCAAGGATTCTAGTTGTTATGTTTCAAGTTCCCTTTCTGCCTGACTTCTCCTTGAATTCCTGCTTTGCTCTGTGTTATGCTTCTGCTACCATATTTCTCTCAGTTCTGGCTTTCATTTGATGTGACAGCCACTGTAGCTAAAATACAAAGCTGTAGCAGATTCATGCCACTTTAACTGCTGTGGTTTCATTTTACAGAATGCTGGGATTTGTAGTTTGACGAAGCTTGATTGCTCTAGTGACATAGTTTAAGTGAGAGTACTAGAAGTCTCTAGCAGAGACTTTTAAATATTACTTTTTTCAGAGACTATAGAACTGTAACCAAAGGAGACCTACAGAAGGAGAGAATGCTTAAGCTTTTGGAGGTTGCAAGACAAATTTTCTTTCTGCTACAGCTGGAAACAGAGATGTATCCAGGGTGGTGCAACTGGGATGCGAGCCCCAGGTGCCAATGTCAGGGGGGCACAAAAATGTGGAACCCCTCATCCTCCTGCCTGGGCCTCGCCCGCTGCCACCTGCTGCTGCCTGCCGCCACCTGCCGCGACCCTGCCCCCTGCCAGCCATGGCCCAGCCCCCACCTGCTGTGGCCCTGCCCCTCACCTTCCTCTGCCTACTGCCTCCCCACCTGAGTCTTTCTTGGCCTGGTGTGTGTGTGGGGTGGTGGTGGTGGCAGCAGCAGCAGCACCTAGGGGCACAATTTCCAGGCTTGCCTTAGCTGCTGGTGAGCCTAGAGATGCCACTGGCTGGAAAGAAGATACTGCTGTTTAACAATAACTACCAGAATTTCCCAGCCAGATCTGGGAGTCAAAAACGTAGTGTTCCAAGTTCTTTAGTAGGACAAAAACAACCTGCTTTTGTCTAAAAAGGAGGAAGGGAGGAGGAAGTGGAGAAGGAATATAGCAGCACCTCTAAGGCCCTTTTCACATGTGAGGGGGGGGGAACAGGTGAAAACACCCTCCAGCTGGGTAAGTCCATCGCCACGTGGAGCAGCGCGAGCTCGCTGCTCCACACTCCTCCGGCGTCGCAGATGGCAGCTTCCGGTTGGTGGAGGCTCTCCACCAACCGGAGAAGCTCGCCAGCCGGAAGCCCGCCCCCGGCAGATCTGCAGGCACGCACTTGCGCACGCCTGCGGATCCACTTTAGGCCGGGCGACGGAGCGGCACGGGGCTGTGCGCTCCGTGCTTTTTAAAAACCTCGAAAAAGAGGTTTTTAAAAAACACGCAGCCCGGCTAGTTCCGGCCACTCCTGAGTGGATTCTGGTGTGGAACTACGAAAAGTAGTCCACGCCAGTCCACTCTACGGTGTAGACGACCTCCGTGAGAGGTCGCTCTACACCGTCCCCCCCCCACATGTGAAAAGGGCCTAAGAGTAAGTGTTTTTTAAATTTTTTGTAGTTAGCCTTAAAGGTGCTGCCACATTACCTTTTTCCCCTCCCCTCCCCTCTCCCTTTTTATGGGCAAGAAACTAACATGGCTACTTCCTTGAAAACTACTTTTTTTCCCTATTAGACTGCTGTTAATATAAGAGAATGGGTCAAATATAATGTAGCATCAGGGTTTATTTTATGCCTCTAAGTGGAGTAGCAATGCCCTAACTGTGGAATTCGCTATGATATTCCTATCTGCCAGTGGGCAGCCAAAACAGTGCTATTCTGCATGGTGTTTACTGTTTGAAAATGTTCTCTTTTAATGGTTTTACAATAGGATTTTTGGATTCTTTTTAGTTTTTTTAGGAGTTTTAAAAGTGTATTTTAATGTGTTTTGAATACATTTTCAATCTTTGTGTTGTTTAATTGTTTTTATTTGTATGTTGTCTTTGGAGCCTTTGTGGGCTGGAGAGCAATACAGAAATACTTTAAATAAATTATTTAAATAACACATTGAGTGCAATTCTCTTTCTTTCCCATTTTAATGGTTGTGTTCCTTTTTCTTACCCTGGAAAACTTTTCTCTAGTACACACCCTATTTCTATTCACATGTATATTCTATTTGTATCTCTTTCTGTTTACATCATCCATCTGTTGGAATATACTCTTACTCCGAAAAGGTCATGCCACAATAAATTAATCATTAAATTGCCAAAGGACTTTGTCCTTTTTGCTATTGCTGACTAACAGAGTACAGGGCTGGTCCTACTATTTGGCAGAGAAGATTCTAGGTATCAGAACAAGACAGCCAATTGTTAATTTTTAAACTTTTATTTCATTGTTATATTTTTCATGCCAGGAGAAAGTGACAGTGAGAGCACTGCCAAATTGTCAAAACTTGTCTTGTCTTGGGTACTCTGCATCTTTACTGGGTACTATTCACCTTGAGGGAGGAAGGCACCATTTGCTGTTCTGTCTCAGGCAACCAAATGTCTTGGGTTGGCCCCATAGTGACCCTACCATTCTGGATCAGTGATCACTGTCTGGATGCATTGGCCTAGGTCCCTCATTGCACTTGCATAGTGTAAATCTGCACTTGCAGAGTTACATTGTGGTTCTGCTATGCAGCCTTCTTTTTCTGAAAACCAGTGTTGCACCACTGATTTTCTCTCTGCCAGTCTGCTTGCTTATTGTCCTGTGTGCAACATCTCTGGAATCCCAGGGAATCAAGTGGTACATTGGAGGCATTGACAAATAGTTCAGTGTCTGATGGGAATGTACAACAACATTTGCAAGGATTACATCTGTGGAATTCTGCTTACCTAACTGTGAACTAAACAGTCCGTTATGCACTGAGCAGAAAAGAACAACTAAATGTGAAAGGGAACTTATGTGTGTCTATGGGCCTTTCCACACTACACTGTTATAGTTCTCAACATCCTGTGGAATTCTGGGGTTTGTAGTTTACTGAGGCCAAAGAGCTATCTGGCTGAGAATTCTAAATGCCCCTCCCTAAACTGCAAACCCAGGATTCCATAGGATGTTGAAAGTGGGATAATAGCATTATAACAGTGTACTGTGGAAATGGTCTATGAAACCCACAGGATTGCATAATTGGCCCTTTCACACTACATGATTGTTGTGCTGTGATTCTACCCTAAGTACCGTGGTTCCACACTATGGAATCCTTGGATCTGCAGTCTAGGGTGGGGAATTTAGAATTCTCAGCCAAGAGAGTTCTAGGATCTCACCAAACTATAAATGCCCAGATTCCATAGGATATTGCTATGGCAGTTAAAATGGACTCATAGTGTTATAAACTGTGTGAGAAAACCCAAAGTTTAACACATGTTATCAGTGACTGGAAAGATATTGGATTGATGACATAGTGACAACAGAACAGAGCTTGAAATAGTTTCTTCTTTCTTTCTTTCTTTCTTTCTTTCTTTCTTTCTTTCTTTCTTTCTTTCTTTCTTTCTTAAATGAAAGCTACTAGAGCTGACTGAGCTAACTGAGGGATTCTGGGAGTTGTGGTCTAGAACAGTAACTTCTTCCAAGTTCTATCACCTTGTCACTCCTGGAGGAAAGAATGTTGATTCTATAGCCTACAAAAGCCTAAGCTACAAGGAGTCAGCCTGTCTCTGAAATGCCCTGACTGTTCCTGTTGTCTCAAAATTACAAGACTTGAACTTTTCACTCCTCAATACATCTTGGGGGAAGAGCAGAGGAAAGATATTTTTCTTTCTTTCTTGGCAGTTTCAGAAGAATTTGTCGAAAGAAACTCTATTGGCTATCAATGTGAATGAAGCCATGAGGGGAAACTCACATGCCATGATTCAGAGATGTATATATGCCTCTCTTCCTATGTGTTTATTTGCACCCATTTATTTTGTTTCAGTAGTTTAGTTTACAACTGGGGAGCAATGAATCAACCAAAGATTTGTGAAGTCCATCTAGTACAGTGGCCCCTCGACTTGCACAAGGTTTGGGGCACAGAACCCTCATGAAAGACAAAAAAAGTAAATAATTCTCCCCTGCCCAAGTAAGTGCTCCCCCTCCCATTTGAACATGCCTCCCTCCATTGTCCCCCTCCCATTCTCTTGCCTTTTGCCTAGGCACGCTGCCTTCCTTCTCTGCACCCAGGCAAAGGGCCAGGGAATAGGAGGGGGCAGCCCCGCAGACAGAGAAGGTGTGCATAGGCCTCTTCCCATTCCCTTGCATTTTCCTAGGGGGCATGTGCCTTCCTTCCATGCCCCCAGACAAAAGACGAGCAAATGGGAGGGGGCAGCCCGTGCACAGAGAAGGCACATGCACGCCTCCTCCCCACTCTTCCCCTCCCATTCTCTTGCCTTTTCTTCAGACACATGTGCCTTCCTTCCATGCACTTGGGCAACAGATAAGTGAAGAAGAGGAAGAATGAGGGGGGAAGGCTCACATGCACTTTCCTTCTCCACATGCAGGGATCCCCCTTCCTATTTGATTGCTTTTTGCCCGGGTGCGTGGGAGGAAGGCTCGGCATGCCCAGGGCAAAAGGCAAGGGAATAGGAGGGGGAGACTGAGGAAGGAGGTAAGCAGGTACCTTGCAAATAATCAATTTCATGAAGCTCAAAACTGTGAATGTGGAGGAAGGACTGTAAATCGAACCAGGAATAGTTTTGGTCCTTATTTAGGAGTAGGTTCCATAAAAAATCACTGGGAATTGCTTCTGACTAGACATGCATAGGTTTGCATGGTCAACCTAACATTCTTCCCAGAAAAACAATTTTGGGGTTTGGGGTTTTGGGGTTACCGGACATTCTTATTAAAAAGGTTTTCTTAATAGTGTGAGTTTTAAAATAAAATTGCATAGAATGGTTGCTGCAATTTTATATTTTTCAAAAGCCCACTTCATTCACTGCTTGTTCTCTGAAAGAGTATTTAATATTGCTTCTTTTGAACAAAAGGAGTTGCTGAAGGAATTATACCACCATCTGTAAAAGTATACTTTAATTTTGTTGATATTCAGCTGCTGCCAACTATATTGGCATGGCCTTGATAACTGTGTATTTTGAAGAAGGAAACTATTTTTTTATGAGGGCAGCAATGTTAAATTTCAGTAATTTTGACAGCTTCTCAGAACATGGCTTTCTGGGAGAAACAAAATGGCCACCATGATGATTGTCATTTTTTCCCTGAAAAACAATTTTATGCTGTTACCCACATGAAACAAAACAGCTGATTTTGAGCTATGTGAAATGGCTCAACTTTGTGCAGCTCTATAAAATGCAGAGTTTGGAAAAATTACCTTTTGGATTATAAGCCCCCAAATCTCCCAACCAGTATAGCCCATGCCCATAAATGCTTGGGGACTGGGGGGGGGGGTTGTAGTCCAAAAAAGTAACTTTTCCATGTTCTAAAAAAATCAGCCTAATAGTCTGTTTGAGCCTTCCAGGATCAAATACAGAGATCTTTCAGTCCTGCTAATCTTTCAAACTGCTAATCTTTCAAACACTGGGTGTGAACTAGGGGTTCTTTTCCATGTTCTTCTGAACTGAGCTTATTCTGATCAGGATCTCTTTTGAGAGCTGAAACGGGCACGCTGAATCAGGTGTTATTATGCAGCCTTCCTTATGGTGTCGAACTGCAACTCCCAGCAGTGCCAGCTAACCTAGCTAGTGGTGAGGAATGCTGGGTGTTTCAGTTGAATAATATAAGGAGGGGCATATAATTCACACCGTGTTCTACATATAATCCCTCCAAACTCATTGCTCTATAACAGAGATGGAGAATGTCTGCCTTCCTTCGTATTATTGGACTGCAGCACCCATCATCCTTCACCACTGGCTATGCTGGCTAGGGCTGATTGGAATTGCTACCTGATAAACATGTGGAGGACCAGTAGCTTTCCACCCTTGTTGTATATTCTGGGGAAATAGTTGTATGATTCACCCTTCTGCCCAAGTTACACGTTTAGAAACCCAACTCTCTGCACACACATTACCCTTGCTGGATCTGCGTGAACCCAGTAATTGTCCAACAGTCAATTCCCCAGCCTTCTTCCTAATGAGCCAAGGGGGTACTCATTATTGTTTCTATTTACTTTCCCCTCCTTCTCTTCCTCTCCTTTTCCTGAATTACTAAATGCTGTTTGACATTTCAGCTCCTTCTCAGTGTCCTCCTGCATCCCTGATCACTGCAACAGTTGTAGTGATAACGTAGCTTCCAACCCACAAGGCAGTGACAGAAAGACAGAAAAAATAGAAGTGGGGGCTGTATCACAACATGTATAGCACAGAAGTTCATCATGTTGCAGTGTTTATAGGAACTGAAAGCAAAAGAATAAAATCAATAAAATATTCAAAGCATTCACATTATATGCTGTAGCAAAAGTTTTCACCGAATGTTTACTGTATAATAAATTCTATTAAAAAGCTCAAGCTTGCACAGTTGGGGGGGAGAGGGAAAGAGAGGGGGTTGGAACGCTGTCACTTTAATTGCAATGGCATAAATATTTGATATTCAGTAAATTAGATCTGTAGCTATGAAAACATTCTTGCAAATGGATTTTTACCTGTAGCACAGTGCCATTAGCGGGGAAAAAGTCAGCACAGCCTCGGGGCCTGTAATTAACTCAACCCAAGCAGAACTAAACATTTTTGACAGTTTTCCTGGTCTGGAATTAACTGTCATAGCAGAGAATGAAAGAAACTGCATTGTCACATTATGTTTACGTAAAGTCTGTAAAATGCTGCGTTTTGTATTTTTGTTTTGTTAAGTTTGGGTTTCATGCCTTATTATTGTCATTATTGTCCCTATTATTATCATTGCTATTGTTTTACATCATTAGAGATGTGCTTTAAATCATTAATGATGTATGTTCTGTCATCAAAGTAGAAAGGAAGCTTTTTTGGGGGAATAAGCAAAGGAAGAGGCATTAGCTCCAACAATTCTCTCCCTCTCTCTTTTTTTGGTGCTTTATAATAAAGTCAACATGTTGCACGCTGATATAAATCATAATGCAGTGACATTTGAAGATATTAAAAACTCTGTATTTTCCTGCCCAGATCAAGATGCTGCGGTAATAAGTAGCTTGGCTAACCGGGATCTGTCTCTCCTTTTTGGGATTGTGTTGGTTCCTCTCAGCCTCCCTCCTCCTGCCTGCATCTTTCTGTTTATGAAAATAACTGTCACTCTACTGGAATGCTAACCCTGGAGGGCAAATCTGCTTAATGCTTCTCTGAAAGCTACTTATTATCCAGTAGCTAAGAGGAAAACAGAACAATAGTAATTGAAGAGATGTACAGGGCCTCACTTCCTGGCATTTTGTCCTAGAAATCATTTTATATCAGGGGAGATGTCTGCCTCTCTCTCTCTCTCTCTCTCTCTGTGTGTGTGCATGACACAGAGAGAGACAGAGAAAGAGAGACAGAGGAAAGGCAATGGGATTCTTGCAGCTCACATAGGTAAGGGTATTAGGCATCATCGCTCCTACAGCAAAGCTAGGATGAAAATCCTGATTAATCGATTGATTATTACAAAACCTCTGCACCTTTGCCAGGGAGCAAACTCCATCAAAGTTGGTGTGGATAACTATCTGCACAGGGTTGCACTATTTGTATTTTTACATTGCTTCTTGGGGAGGAACAGAACAAAGCAAGAAGAAAATACAATTTAAAAAAAGTTAAAAACCAGATTCAAAGTACAATATTGAATTCAGAATACTAATCACATGCAAACAATGTATTCAAAAAGTCCCTTTAAAAATAGCAACCTCAGCAGCAGTGAAAATTAATCATCAAATGTAACAAGGCAACAGGTGACAGACAACCTTTGCTGGTTACAGTTGCCTGGGAATGTCTCCTAAAGAAAGCACCACTGAAATGAAAAGATGCTGCTGATAGTGGTGATGATGATGATGTATCATAGTTGTTGAAGTTGTGGCCTTTGGTGGATTTGCATTAGCCGAAAGCATTAGGTTAATATATGCTGAGGGATACTTGATTTTTCACTATTCCCTCCACCAATTTAATTGACTCTTGCACTCAGTTAAATTGTGTTCCTGATGGTTGGAGGTCCCTCCAGAACAGTGCACAACATACCACAGATGGCTACAGTAGCTATAGGAGAGAATACATAGAGCAATCTGCGTTGCAGAACTATATTTTATACTAGTCCAGGCCCAGGAAATCTTTGGCCTGCCAAAGATTTTGGACTTGGATTCCCAGAAACTCAGACTCCATAACTGATAGTGATGGACTGTGGGACTTGAAGTCTAAAACATGGGGGAAAACGTGGGGGAAAACATGATGGGGAAGGTGAATGTTCCTTTCCTTTACAGTAGTAGAAGGCCATCTATAGATATAACCCAATAATAGTTCTTAACTTTCAAATATATTGGAAAATGTAAAAGATAGTACTGGATTTTTCAAGCAGAGAAATCAGATTGGCAGGACAGAAGCTGAACAACAACCAGTCCCACGCCCATCCATGGGGTCTAACAGAGAAATAAACAAGCTTAGTTGCCTTTGTAAAACATATGAAAATAGCTTTACTTACAGACACTTTTTTATAATCAAACACTTAGTCAAATAAAGGGGAGAATATATAAAAAAGGAAATGGCTGCAGCTGAGGTGATGCAGAAAGAAAGTAGGTATAGAAAAGCACATGAATGGAAGTCAGCAAACATGCAAACTAACAAGTAGTGAATATAAGCATGCAAAAGTTGCTAACTCTAACAAAACTGTATATTTCAGACATTGAAATTACATTGGATACAGCAATGGTCAGTAATCTGGAGTCTTCCAGATGTTCAGAGATATAATTCTCCTAATCCCATATTTAGTTGTGTTGGCTAGCATGGGAGTTGTAGTCCAAAATACAGCAAGGCATCAAGTTGCTTCTCCCTAGCAAACAATAATGTCCTGTCAGATAGGCTAGAGTTATTAGTTATTACTCTACTGTGTGTCTGTTTGCACAGGAGGAACAGGAGAACCTGAAGGAACAATGGCTTGGGCTAGGACCACAATGCATTCACAGCTCTGCTGAATGAAAGACTTCCTGGCACACAGCTGACACTGTTACAGCAATGTGTCACTCAGTAGTCCTGCTACATTCAACAATGCGTATTCACACTCCATATTTATACATAGGATTCATCCAGCTTCTTCCATGCAAGATTCTATTTTATTTCCATGGCGCTTGTGAAAGAGATGTTATTTGGTGGATTGTGTTATCCAGGGAGGGGAGCCATTCATCAGAGTTAATAAAAATAAATCTATTTTATTCAGAACATTGCATTTTAGAATTGCATTTTGATATGTATTATAATGTGTGTGTTAGGTGTCTTGAAATCATACAGAACCCAAACATTTGGGATTAGACCCAGATTTAGGAATGTGCCGTTTGGCTAATAGAAGCAGATTCCCCTGCCTCTTTCCCAACTGTGGTTTTTCACCCTGCAAAATACTTCTTGTAGGGCTTGGGACATTTTGAACGGGCTGAGTAGTAGTATGGGAGAATATAGTGAGTCGAACCCCTGGTGACAGACAAATGGGTTTTAGAATCCTTGTCAGCATCATAAGCAAATATTAACAGCTATCCAGTGGCATACAAAAGGGTTATTTTGTGTTCAGTATTGACCGCTGAAAGAAATGGGTGTGCCACAACATGGAGGTTATATTGCTGTGAGGAGAAGGAGGTGGGGAAGGAAGCATCCACCTTCTCAGTTGCACATGCTCAGTTTGGATCCAACCCATTGTCTGTTTGCATTTTCTCTTCCAAACTGTTAGCAAAGAGGAAAGAAAAATAAGATGTCTTGGAGTGGCTTCATTATTGTTTCCTTGAGTACTCTCCCTCACAGTGTTCTTTTTTTGGGCAGGGGGACTGATGTCTGAAGATTTGATTTTGAATTTTAATCAAAAGCAAGGGATGAATTCTCTTTCCTCAGGCTGCCACGCTGCTAAAGAAACTACCTCAAAAAAACATGGGCATGACTTTGCAATCCATTTCAGTACAAAAGTCTCTCTATATTTGGCCTCCACAATAATAGCCTTTTATATTTTTTTTTCCTTTTTAATCAAATTTACACTTGCCTGGCAGACATTAACCTCCTGCTTTTCCTGGTTCAGCAATTTTATAAATATCTAGGCAACACTTTCTTATTTTAAATGAAGAGGCCAACATTTTTTATATTAAAGGTTAACCTATAAAACATGAAGAAGGAAAAAAAATCACCAGAGAAATACCTTACTTCATGTAGTGTAGAATAAGCTTTGTTCTCATAGACCAGAAAAGGGCTGTAATGTTTAGGAGTAAAACAAGCATCAGCAGATGAGTGGTTGGTTTCTCTTGACAATCAGTTTTGAGTGAGTTCATTTAGGTTAGAAAATGGCCTTTGCAATAATGAATATTTTTATCTAACTCTTCTTAAAAGATTGATGCTGCTGGATGCTGAGTGCCCAAAAGCACAGATTGAAGCCTATGAACATTTAAAAGGTTTGAGGGTCATGTAGATAAATGCTGCTTAATGCTAGATATATAGGAGACAGTCTAAGCTATTTGAAATATGGCTGATGTGTACATAACCTGTTGCTGTATCAACTAATTTGAGAGCACTTGTGCACCAACACAAATATTCCTCATCTATTTTTGTTATCAGATAAATGCTTTTACAGAATAATAAATAGTTAGGTTTATTTATAGGTTTAGGGGAGGGAGACAATATTATTCAAGGCCAGGACTCAGCGAGCGCAGGGGAAAAAGGCCCAAATGATATTGGACAAGTAGTACAAGTGGCCAGTGGCGGGAGGAGTAGAAACTATAGTACAGGACTTGCAGGAAGGACCCGGGGACTTAAGTGTCTCTACACTAATGCACGGAGTATGGGAAACAAGCAAGATGAACTTGAACTCCTAGTACAACAAAATAAATACAATTTGATAGACATTGCTGAGACCTGGTGGGATGAGTCTCACGATTGGAATGTAAGAATAGAGGGGTATAGCCTATTTTGTAAAACTAGACCAAACAAAAAAGGAGGAGGAGTAGCCTTGTATGTCAAGGATGTTTTCACCTGTGAAGAGATCCGTGACTTAAAACCAGAAAGCCAGGTCGAGAGCATCTGGGTAAGAATTAAGGGAGCGAGAAACAGTAGGGATATTCTGGTGGGGGTTTACTACAGACCTCCAACCCAGACTGAGGACTTTGATGATCCCTTCCTCAACCAAATGACTGCACATTCAAAAAGGAGAGATACAGTAATAATAGGAGATTTCAATTACCTAGATATATGTTGGCAGTCAAACTCTGACAAGACAGCAAAGTCCAGCAAGTTTCTTGCTTGTCTTGCAGATAATTTCGTGATCCAGAAGGTGGAAGAGGTCACAAGGAGATCAAATATTCTAGATCTGATCCTGACCAACAGGGATGACCTTGTTAATGAGGTAGAAGTGGTTGGATCTTTAGGGGGGAGTGACCATGCCCTATTGGAATTTGGCATTCAGTGGGAAGGAGAAGATAAGTGTAGCCAGACACTTGTCTTAGATTTTAAAAAAGCGGACTTCTGTAAACTTAGGGAGCTGCTGGCTGGAATTCCGTGGCCAAGAATAGTGAAAAGGAAAGGAGTTCAGGAGGCATGAGAGTTCCTTAAAAGGGAGATACTGAAGGCACAGTCTAAAACTGTGCCAATAAGAAGGAAAAATGGAAGGCATCTGAAGAAACCAGAATGGTTGACTAAAGAACTCTCAGTTGAGCTAAGTGTTAAGAGAAACATGTACAGGAAATGGAAGAAGAGGGAAACCACCAAAGAAGAATTTAAGCAAGTAGCTAGGAGATGTAGGGAGGAGGTCAGAAAGGCTAAAGCACAGAACGAACTTAGGCTGGCCAGAGACATCAAAAACAATAAAAAGGGCTTTTTTAAATATGTCCGTATCAAAAGGAAAAAGGAGACGATAGGGTCGCTGCGCAGAGAAGATGGCGAATTGCTAACAGGTGGAAGAGAAAAGGCAGAACTACTTAACACCTTCTTTGCCTCAGTTTTTTCCCAGAAGGATACAAGCAATCGACCTGGCGGTTGGGGAGCAGGGCAGGAAGCAGGGGAAATGAGACACATAATAGGTAGAGAGGTGGTACAGGAATACCTGGCCACACTGGATGAGTTCAAGTCTCCAGGGCCATATGAATTGCATCCTAGGATATTAAAAGAACTGGCAGAGGTCATTTCGGAACCGCTTGCTATAATGTTTGAGAAATCTTGGAGGACAGGAGAAGTTCCAGCAGACTGGAAGAGGACAAATGTTGTCCCCATCTTCAAGAAGGGAACAAAAGAGGACCCAAATAATTATCGCCCAGTCAGCCTGACATCAGTACCCGGAAAGATTCTGGAGCAGATCATTAAGCAGTCAGTTTCTAATCACTTAGAAAGCAACGCGGTAATCATGAGAAGTCAACATGGATTTCTCAAAAATAAGTCATGCCAGACTAATCTTATCTCTTTTTATGATAGAGTTACTAGCTCGATAGATGAAGGGAATGCTGTGGATGTAGCATTTCTCGATTTCAGTAAGACCTTTGACAAAGTTCCCCATGACATTCTTGCAAAGAAGCTAGTAAAATGCAGGCCGGACAGGGCTACTGTTAGTTGGATTTGTAATTGGTTGACCGACCAAACCCAAAGGGTGCTCACCAATGGCTGCTTTTCATCCTGGACAGAAGTGACAAGCGGGGTGCCACAGGGTTCTGTCCTGGGCCCAGTGCTGTTCAATATCTTCATCAACGACTTGGATGAAGGAATAGAGGGCATGCTCATCAAATTTGCAGATGACACCAAATTGGGAGGGGTTGCTAATACGCCAGAGGACAGGATCAAAATTCAAAATGACCTGGATAGATTGGAGAGCTGGGCCAAAGCTAACAAAATGAAATTCAACAGAGAGAAGTGTAGGGTCCTACACTTAGGTAGAAAAAATGGAATGCAGAAATATAGGATGGGGGACACTTGGTTGGATAGCAGTACGTGTGAAAGGGATCTAGGAGTTTTAATAGACCACAAGCTGAACATGAGTCAGCAGTGTGATGCGGCAGCCAAGAAAGCCAGTGCAATTCTCGGCTGCATCAATAGGAGTATGGTGTCTAGATTGAGGGAGGTACTGGTACCACTCTACTCTGCTTTGGTTAGACCTCATCTTGAATACTGTGTCCAGTTCTGGGCACCCCAATTGAAGAAGGACATGGTCAGGCTGAAGCAGGTCCAGAGGAGGGCAACCAAAATGGTGAGAGGCCTGGAAGCCATGCCCTATGAGGATAGACTTAGAGAGCTGGGTATGTTTAGTCTGCAGAAGAGAAGGTTAAGAGGGGACATGATAGCCATGTTTAAATATTTGAAGGGATGCCATGTAGAGGAAGGAGAGGGCTTGTTTTCTGCTGCTCCAGAGACCAGGACAAGGAGCAATGGATTCAAGCTGCAGGAAAGGAGATTCCACCTGAACCTCAGGAAGAACTTCCTGCCAGTCAGGGCTGTCCGGCAGTGGAATATGCTGCCTCGGAGTGTGGTGGAGTCTCCTTCTTTGGAGGTTTTTAAGCAGAGGCTGGATGGCCATCTGTTGGGAGTGCTTTGAGGGTGTTCCTGCATGGCAGGGGCTTGGACTGGATGGCCCGTGTGGTCTCTTCCAACTCTACATTTCTATGATTCTATGATTCTAGGTTAACTGAAATTAATCTATCCTTCCTTCCTTCCTTCCTTCCTTCCTTCCTTCCTTCCTTCCTTCCTTCCTTCCTTCCTTCCTTCCTTCCTTCCTCCCTCCCTCCCTCCCTCCCTCCCTCCCTCCCTCCCTTCTTTTATTTTACGTTGAACACAAATTTGTTAATAGTTACTTCTAGGTTTGTCAACCCTTCATATCATGAATTTCATCTGTCCCTTATTGCTATTTTGAAAACCTGGCAATATTAGTGGCTGGCTGAACAGAATCCCTGAGATGGGGAGCAACCATTCCACTGTCTGCATTAACGTTAAATATCTGAATGTCCTCCAGTTACAGCAGTTACTGACTGAGGCCCTTTTCGCACCTTACCTGGTGCCACTGGCATCGCGAGGGGATCACGCAAGAAGCCTCTTCCGAGAGGCACTTGCATCCCGTCTGCTTCCCCTCCGCACCAGCTCTGTGCTGGCCGGAAGGACGCATGAGCGCTCCACCCCTTCCATCCACAGTGCAGCCAGGTACTTTCCCAGGCTGCGCTGGGGGAAGAAGCGTGATGGCCGTGTGTCCGGAGCCTCCACATGCAAGGTAAGTCCGTGTGGGGGCTGCGAGGGATGTGCAATCGTGCATCATTTTTGGCAATGAGCTGAAAATGATATGATGTGTGATCCCTGCCTACTGGCCTTGGAAGCATCGCGCGGTTGCGAGGACGCCATGTGAAATGGTCCTCGCAATCGCGTGAAGCTCCTGAGGCCATTTCACAACAGGACTGGCATGCAAAAAGGGCCTGAGATCCAGTAACTCTCTGCCAGCATACTAATATCATTGTGTAGGGACAGTGGTGATGGAGGTTGCTCCCTCTTTCTCACTTCCTCCCTGGGTACACAACAGTGGCTGGGAGCTCATGGGAGCAACATTGTGTTCTTGGCCACCAGTCGGCTGCAGAGATGCACTGAGCTGTTCTTTGACTGCCCTTATATACCCAGGGAAGGTAGAGGAGCATCCATCTCCAAGCATGAGGTTCTGCTTGCTTCCCAAGGTGAGTGAGGACAGCCAGAATGTGCTTGGGTGCACCCCTACATGGCCAAGAGGACAAAGATACTCCTTCCCCATTGCCGTTAAGCACCTGGAACCAGGAGTGTCACATATAGCATGCCTCCTTATACAAAAAAACAAAACAAAAAACAAAAACCCAAAAATAACAAAAAACCACTACCACCACCACCACCAACAGCAACAAAACCCAACCCAAAAACACAGGTGTAACTGGTGGTTATGCCTCTATAGCCACCTACAATATCCTAGTGATTATGCTTGGATGTTTAGCAAATTTGCAAAAGCCAATTGTTCTCTCTCTCTCTTTCTTTCTCCGTGTATGTATGCATTCCATATCTGAAAAAAATGATCTAAAAACTTAATGTACTCATTTTGAAGAAGCATCCATTTCTTACACACCTCCTTGTAGCAAATGGCATGGTGAGAGTCCTTCAGTTAAGACTGGTCCATGTCAGTTTCACATAAAATCATCTGTAAGTCCATTTTGTTCACTGGCCCAGAGACATAAGATATGTCAAACAGTCTACAAAGTATGTAACGACAGAAGATCCCCCTCTATTCTTCTTTTGTTTTACTTTTTTTTTAAACCAATCTTTGATTTTTTAAAATAATATGAACAATCTAACAGTTTTTCTCCAGTTACAGCTATAACCAGTGGCAGCTGATGACTGCAGTGTAGTGATGAATTCACTTAGGACTTTATTCTGAATATCAAAGTTGCTGAATCTATTTTCCACATTCCTCTGAAGATAGCCATGTAGTATAAGCCTGTGACTCTCCATTTTTGGAGGTCTTTAAACAGAGGTTGGATGGCCATCTTTTAGGACTGCTTTTGTTGTGTATTCCTTCATAACAGGAGGTTGGACTAGGTGGCCCTTGTGCTCCTTTCCAATGCTAAGACTCTATGGCTATTTCCACACCCTACCCTTCTCCATCATCATCCTGTCACAATCCTGGCAGTGCAACCTGAATGCTCCCTTCCACATCCATCCTGCTGCCTGTGGAAGAGTAGTGTGAGTAACACTCGCCTTCCTTCCACAGTACAACCAGTTGCTTCCTGTGTTGCACTGGGGAAGGAAGCACCTAAATTGTACTTCCTCTCTTTCCACATGGTTGCTGGTGATGGGGGCATTGGGCAATCGGGGCAATTACCGGATTTTTTTCAGTAATGAAATATCCCGCATTTGCAATGGGTGGGGACATTGACCACGACAATGTCGTGCAAAAGCACAACTCACAGACCAGCAGCAACACATCCCCATCATGAGACAGTGACCTTGTGAGGCCTATGATTCTATGTCCTGGTGTCTTTGCAGGCAATGCAAACCTCAGCTAATCCTGCTGGCTATGCCTAAACACATTTATTCATTTTTAGCTTAAAAATTCATTATTGTACTTTGATACATATATTATCCTAAAATATGCATTTCTGTGTGAATGTTGTCAAAAAAGCCTACACATTTTTGTTGTATTGTAAACATTTAGAAAAATTTTTTGCTACATTGCAAAGACACATTTTTGCTACTTTACATTGCATTGCTGCATTTCATAAACACATTTCTGCAACAAGTATTTTAAAAATATGTAATGCAAGAAACAAAGGTGCACTGATCTGCAAATTATGCTGGAATGTGCACCTCAGGTCAGGCTGTTTAAAAATGCACACTGAACAAAATCCTTGTCCAGCCCTATTTCCAGTCCAAGCCTTTTGTAATACAAGCAGCTGTTAGAAGGTAGGAATGAGAAGGAAGGAATGAGAAAAAAAGATGGGTACAGTTTCTATTTCCCATGTGTATGTGGAACTATGCATGCATAGCTCTATGGATCAATGGAGTGGCCTATGGTCTGTTAATACTGTTAATATCATTACAGAGGCTCTTTCCGCACCTTACCTTTGTCTGGTGCAGGGGTGTGGGGATCACGTGAACAGCCTCTTGCGAGAGGCTCTTGCATCCCTGGCTGGCAGGCATCATGAGGACTCCGCCTCTTCCTTCTGCAGCGCAGCTGGGTATTTTCCCAGGCTGTGCTGGGGGAGGAAGCACGAGGGCTGTGGCTCCGGGGCTCCGCATGCAAGGTAAGTGCGCGTGGGGCCCCGGAGCGATGTGAGATCGCTCACCATTTTCAGCCAGAAGCCGAAAATGAAATAGTGCACAATTGGTACCTGTTGGCCCCGGCAGTGTTGCGCGATTGCGAGGATGTTGTCTGAAACGCTCCTCGCAATCGCGCGATACTCCGGAGGCTCTTTCACATGGCAAATGCCATGCAAAAAGGGCCAGAGTCACATATGCATGGATAGCCCTCACTAGATGTGGCCTGCAGTTGTTTGTGGGATGCATTTGACCCCTCCCCACTTTTGGGTATCCACCAAATTTACCATTGTGAGGCCAAATGCTAATAATGTAATGGTGGTATCAAAATAATAATAATAATAATAATAATAATAATAATAATAATAATAATGGCAATAAACAAAAAAAAGAAACAAAACTACATTCTGTTAAAACGAAGTGGAGGGCATACACTTAATTTTATGCACCTTGTGATTGTTTTCGAGGGAAAATGTGTAAATATTTTGCTTTCACTGTGTTTCCAAAATTTTGTGGCTCAGGGAGATGTGTGGCCCACAGTGGGTTTATGTATATTTTTGTTTGCGCTAATATGTCCCATGCACTTGGAGGCTGTCCATTCCAAATCTATACAGACATACACCTGACCAGAGAGACATTTATATCCCTCACTTTATGTCTCCTCTTGAGGCCTAGCTGAGGCTGGATATTCTAGGTGTGTAGGTGCTCTGGACATGGGCTCCTCCACCCCACCACACTCCCCACCACAACCTAGCCTGGGGTGGGCAACTGCATGGAGTGTGGAGGCAAATATTTGCCCACATCACCTCCATGGGTGGTACTCTAACATTTCACTGGAACTGACTTTGTACTACTTCTGGCTGCTGTTTTGGCCAATTTTTGAACTCTAAAATCTAGAAATTGCCCATTCCTGATTTTTTTTAAAAAACTTTTGAGATGGTTGGGATTGCTTTAGGGGACAGAAGTGCTAGGGCTGCAGAATTTGGGTTCAGTGGCTATACCTTCCCAATGCCTGATCTACCCCAGGCCATGTAAATGTGTTTAAGGTGAAAAGGAACAAAGCAATCCAATATTAAATGAAAAATTAAATTAAAAAGGGATTCCAGCTACATATACGTGTCATGTATGTAGCAAAATGACCTCACTGAAGTGTTATTAATGCTCCTCTCCCTTGAGGTACATATTACTGAATGGTTAAATAACTGCCACGTCATCTCAAACTCTAACTGGGACGCATGGGACCAAGCAGCATCAGAGTATGGTCATGATGGCAAACGTTATTAATGAGGAAGAAGACACAAGTTAGAAGAGGCTGCAGCATTATGCTTTTGCCTGAGCCTACTGAGAAGGGAAAGATTCTTTCCCTCCACTCCCTTTCCCAGTTGAGTACAAACTTCTTTTGAACTTTGAACTCAATTTGCAGCAATTGAAGGAAGCTGAGGATAAAGGGGGAAAGTGGAAGGAGGAGAGAGTAACTGGGACATTTTAAAGGCAGCTGATATAATGGAGCAACAGAGGATTAATTGAAGCGTTTTCTGCTAAACTGGGATAATTCAAGTGTATGGGTCATTGTTCTCAGGCTTGGCTTCTTCACTCTCATCCACAGGTCCTCTCTGTCTCCATGCCTTAACTATCAGGTACCTGAGTTCTTCAGTCAGTTCAGTTCTGCTGCTCCCAAGGTTCAGCAAGAAAAATTGTTGAATCGTTTTTTGAGTCCTAAGAGATGAGTGACAGCTTTCCGTGTTCTTTCTTTGGCCCACACAGCAACCTAGAATCACAGTACTGACTGAAGTAAAGTGCCTTTCCAAATAACAACACCTTTTCAGGAGCTGGTATAGCTCAGAAATATATTCAGACATTCACCATCACAGTCTGTTCTGTCTTGCAATGTCTTCCTCCTCTTTAGTGTTTCCCTCTTTGCTTGATCTCCCCACCCAGAGACACAGACTAGCTTGCTCTTACACATTGAGACCAACAAAGAAAAATGCCGAACACGTGAGTCTTAAGGAAGTGGTCTCCTTAGTGACAATAACCACATGAAAGCTGTCATCATTTCATCTCACAGGAACATTGATCTGTTTAGATTGTGATGACAAGTAATTTGTATATTTAGGCTGAAATCTTTTACTTGGAAGCAAAACCCATGCAGCGAGTTATTTCTTAGTAAACATCTATAAATATGGGATAAATCATATCCTATCTATCTTCACAGTAGAGAATATGTAAAATATTTCCGTAACAACATTTTTCCTGCTGTAACATGTTATATTAAGCACAAGTAAATCCAAGCCAACTCCTTTTAATTATGATGGCATTGTCTATTAAGTGGCCAGAGTATTCCCTGATTACAGCTAACTGGTATATCAGCCATTGCAGTACCATGGCTTTATCAACAAAACAACATTTCATCTGCAAAATAATGCACTCATGCATAATTTTTGAAAGTATTGTTTCTCATTTCTCCCCTTCTTGATGTTTGTTATCAACAACAGCTTCCTCTTCTAGAAAAGAGGAGACTTCTTAAGAGTGGAAACCATTACTGCTCTATCTCTTTCAGAATTTTGATCTCTTGTTATTGTTGACTGCTGTACAGTCACTTTTGACTTATGGTGACCCTATGAATGAGAGATCTCCAATTCACTCTGTCATCAGCAGCCTTGCTCAGGTCCTGCAAAGTTGGGGTCATGGCTTCCTTGATTGAATCTATCCACTTGTGATCCAGTCTTCCTCTTTTCCCGCTGCCTTCTACCTTACCAAACATTATGTTTTTCCCAGTGAGTCATGTCTTCTTGTGATATATCCAAGCTATTACAATCTCGGTTTACTATCTTGACTTCTAGGGAGAGTTCAGGTTTGATTTGCTCTTGGACCCATTTATTTGTATTTTTGGTAGTCTATGGTATGATAGCCCTTCAAACAGAAGATTGCCCTCATTGTCATTGTATGTTATCCCTCACTATTGTAGTGGCAGGCCTGAAAAAATACATACTGTATTTGCTGGCGCATAAGACGCACCCCATTTATATGTCAGCAAATACTATTTGCCAGTGTATAAGACACACTGGCATATAAGATGCATCCCATTTGCAAACGATTTTTTTTTTGGGGGGGAGTGAGTTTTATATGCCAGAAAATAGGGTACATACCCATCAAACTGTCGTCCAGCTCTGTTAAGAAGAGATGTGGAAGAAAATTTAAAACAAAATGAATGCATTGCCAGGCCAATCCTATGTGTAATTATTAGGAACTCAGTAAATTCAATGGCAATCATTCACAGATGTGTAAATTTAGGGCTATAGCTGTGCAGCACAAGAATATACATAAATTCCAGATTATGCTGATATTCAATTCAGTCTGTTCTTTTCGTCTAAATCCAAGGAAATTTCTAGTTCTAAATCTGATGTCATAATGGAGTGAATGAGGACAAATAAACTGAAATTAAATCAAGTGAGGACAGAGCTGTTCTGGGTCAGTCATAAAATATGTATCAGGCAATAGGGACTCATTCAACATGAGTTAGATGAGGTTATGCTTCCTCTTGGATTCAGGCTTGAATTCATGGATGCCCAGGTTTCTGCAGTGGCCAAAAAAAAGTGGTTGTACAGTTGAAGCTAATGTACCATCCTGGAGATGCTGTATCTGCCCATAGAGACCTATATCTTAGTTTCATCCCATTTAGACTACTCTGTGCCTTAGAATATACCCATAAACTTCAGTTGTTGCATCCAGACAGTAAACCAAGACTGGTTAAAAGAGAACAAGGACTACCTTGCTATAACAGGTGGCTACTCTTGTTTCTAGACAGAATTCAAAATGTTATATATTTTGATATATAAAACCTTAAACAGCTTGGTACCAGGCTGGAAGGACCTTGTTTTTCCATATTGTTATTGTGTTCCTTCAAGTCATTTCTGACTTATGACAACCCTAAGGTGAACCTATCATGGGTTTTTCTTGGCAGAATTTGTTCAGAAGGGTTGAGTGTGACTTGCCCGAGGTCACCCACTGGGTTTCCATGGCTGAGCAGGGATTCAGTCCCTGGTCTCCAGAGTTCTACTCCAGCACTCAAACCACTATGCTAGACTGGCTGTCACAGTTTTCCATATATGCCTGCTTAAACGTTAAACTCTTAGACGAGGCAATTCTGTTCTCATAGACCAATATGGTGGGGATATCAGAGAAAGTTTTCTCTGTAGTGACTCTTGAACTCTGAAAATTCTTGTCAAACAAGGCTAGACTGCCCCTGTCTTTGTTAGTCATTCCACCAGAAGGGAAAAATCTTTTAAGCCCGGCCTATGGCATTTAAATTGAACTGCTGTTCAAGAAGTTTTAACTAGTTGGGCGCAATTATTTCTTTGCTATTCATGTGTTTTAAATGTGTTTTTAATAGACTTTTAAGTTTAGATTGTATTTGTTTTTTATTTTAATACTATTACCTGGCTTATGTGCCGTTTTTCAACAGAAAGACAAGCTATAAATGTAATTAATAAATTAAAAATGTTTACTTAGGGGTAATTTTTAAGGAAGTGCATTAAAATGTCATCCTATCCTATCTATATTCACCTTGGGGTAAACACCACTGGTTTGTTGTAGTGTAATCCTATACAAATCTACTCAAAAATAAATCTTACAGAGTTCAATGGTATTGGCCTTACACATTTGCTGGGGTTGGGGTGCAGGACCCCACCAAAAGTGGAAAAACTGTAAATATCAAAATGTGTGTGTCTGTGGGAAGGGGCTGAGGCATGGTGGGCAGAGTGGGCACCCAGGGTCTAAACCAGGCCAGGGAAAGGAGAAGGAAAAGGGCTGGGTCAGCACAGTGGCCCTATACGTTCTCTTTCCCTTGCCCATCTCCTCCCTTGGGTGTGTGTGGGGGCATTGGGGGAGAGTTCCTGCTGCTGAAAAATTGGGGTGTAAGCCAATTTTAGCTGGCCAAGCAGCAGTTGGCAGAGGAGGAAGAGGAGCAGAGATGGGCTTTTACAGGGCTTTGTGGCCTGATTGGAGCAGCTAAGAGGGAAGGTTCATCTTGAAAAGATGCACTTGAGGTGGAGAGGGGCAGAGGTTAGAGAAACTTGCAAATAATCAAATCCGTGAAAGTTAAATTCACCTGTGAATGTGGAGGGCCAAATGTATTTCAAGATTAGTTGTACAGGACTGCATCCTTAGGCCATTTCCATACCGGGCTTCTGAAACGGTGCAGAGCGACCTGTCACTGAGGTCTTCGACACCGTAGAGTGGACTGGCGTGGACTACTTTTTGTAGTTCCACACCAGAATCCACTCAGGAGTGGCCAGAACTAGCCGGGCTGCGTGTTTTTTAAAAACCTCTTTTTCGAGGTTTTTAAAAAGCACGGAGCGCACAGCCCCGTGCCGCTCCGTCGCCCGGCTCCAAAGTGGATTTGCAGGCGCGCGCAAGTGCGTGCCTGCAGATCTGCCGGGGGCGGGCTTCCGGCTGGCGAGCTTCTCCGGTTGGTGGAGAGCCTCCACCAACCGGAAGCTGCCATCTGGGATGCTGGAGGACTGTGGAACAGCGAGCTCGCACTGCTCCGCGTGGCGATGGACTTACCCGGCTGGAGGTAAGCTCCTTTTTAGCGTGTTTTCGCCTGTCCCCCCCCCCCACATGTGAAAAGGGCCTTAGTCTTGCATAGTCATAGTGCAGAAAAAGGAGGTTAAATTCTTGCAGAGCAATTGTTGTCATTGGCTGTCATTTGACAATGAACTCCTTGAACTATTTTTACTGCACAACAATTACAGTTTGGAGTATAAGAGAAAATGTTCCTTAGGTTCACTTCATCTAGGATATTTTTAAAACAATCCCTTTCCTCCATTTACTTCTGAGCAAAGTGGGTGGTTCTTTTTCTTTTATTCTCGCAATAGCACTGGCAGGTAAATTAGGTTGTGATATAGCCATCCAGTGAAATCAGAGCTTGAAAAGGTTTTTCTTCTTCTTCTTTCTTTCTTTCTTTCTTTTTTCTTTTGATGATGCAGAATATCCCAGAATATCCCAGCCAAAATGATCTCAGTAGGATTCTGGGATTTGCAGTTAAAACAAGTAACGTTTTTGAGTGAGTGTCATGGTCAAGTGGAGTTCTGAATGCAGGTCTCTGTGACTTAGTAAGACATTTTGATCAATACACCACATTGGCTCCTTCAGAGGTACAACTAGCTTATTCAATTCCTGGTTTTACTAGAGTCTGTTAAAAGAGCTCTTAGACTGCCTTGTATTAATTCAGTCATGAGCCGTGCAACTAAAAGTTCTCGTCTTTTTCCCTGTCTTGAACTGCATCCTTCGCACTTCATCTGTATTCTTGATAAATTAAAATAAAAACAAAACAAAAAGCAAAACAAAATATAAAAACAATATTTTTTAAGAAGAAGGAAATATATTGTTTTGTAGCTCAGTAAAATCATAGCACCATGTTACAGAGCCTGGAGGTGTGGCTAGCAGAGCAGCCCTAGCAATAGGTGGCCATATAGCCAGATTGGTTCTGTCTGAGCAAAACCCACCCTAGTAAGAGGAAGGGCTGGGCTTGAGATGGCAGAAGACATATATACAGAGAGTGTGAATTAGTTGCTAGTTTCCTTCAGTGAGATTCTTAGAGAAAACTTTAAATCAGAGCTTTCAGTCAACCAAAGAGGGACATCTGAAAGGACGATTGTCTTCTCAGTGGCCTAGTTTGGGGCAGAGAAGGAACCAAACCACTTCATAATGGGTCAGAAAGTGGGACCCTGAGTGGGGAAATTACACCTTTGTGCTAAGAGGAGCCAAAGGTCTCTGAGTGTGTGTTTGTGTGTGCATGTGCGTGTGAAAGCTCTATTCTTGAACACTGTGGTGATTTGAAGAAATTGGTTAAACATCTTTGGGGAAATGTTATTTTGTTTGAATATTCTTGAAAAACCCAATGTCTTTTCCTTGTTTGTTATTTTATTTTTTTTGTTTATTTTTTAGTTTATTTCCTTGTTTGTTATTATAATTTTATAATTTCTGCCTCAACAGAGTATTTTTTTCAGTTTTACTTTTATAAGAACATGCTACCAAAGGTTATCAATCCTTTTCGTAACTTCTTCCTGCACAGCAGGTTCTGGCATGCCCACTGTTTCAGACTTTGGCATGTTTCCTGTTTCAGACTCTTAGTTAAGAGTCCATACTCTGGAAGCAGGGCATGACAAGAAGTATGGAACATTTTTGGACAAGGAACTCTCAGGTTATGGACCGGTCCCACCCAATCAAACACTGGGCTATGCTTAGAGGAAGGTGCTTTCTGTTTGGGTTGGGACCTTGCCTGAAAAAACAGGTCCTCCAGGGACTGATGTGTTCTCCTGGCTTTGTTCCTCAACTCTGTGACTATGGCTCAGCTGTGACCCAAAAACAGGAAGGTCAGGCCTTGTTAATCCAAAAGTCATCACAAGGGGCGGTGCTGCAAATATCCATCTAAAGTGGATTCTGAAACCTGAATATATGCAAAATATGTACATATTATATACTTTTTGATCTACAGCTCCCAGAATTCCTCAGCCAGAATGGCCTTTGGCTACATTGACTGAAGGATTCTGGGAGCTGAATACTTTTTTAAAGCTAGTAATACACAAGTCAAACTTGGACATTCAGAATACAAGGTTCCTGGTTTGAGGCCTGGAATACCTAGCAGTGCTCAACTTTAGCATGGATTTACTGTCACTCATTAAAAATGAGCTGAAAGAGGGACCTTGACAAACAAAAGGTTTCTCTCTCTCTCTCTTGCTCTTTTTTGTTAAAAGCTAGATTTATAATTATTGAAAAGTGGAACTGTTTGAATAGGCAAATGCTAAAAGAATGCAAGCTTGCCATGAATTTATGTATTTAACTCACCCAAGCAAAATAATTATTCTTTTTAATCAAGACTATTCAAACCTCATATTACTTTATTCTTCCATTTCAATAGCAAAATGATTAAGATTGAATCTTAAAGGAATTCGTCACAACAATAACTGCTCTTATCATGGGAGGCAGTCTTTGCTTTGTCCGGCAAATTTTCAGTTTTTAAATATTCACTGTATCAGAAAAACTCTATTTCTCTCTAGGAAAAAAGAAAGAGAGAAAGAGCACAAGAGGATGAAGGGAGCAGGAAGAGTAGGAGAAGGACACATTACTATTTGCAAACCAATTCATGGAGGGGGTGGTGCTGATGGAAACCCTAGAATATATAACTAACAGCAATAAATTTACTTACTGCTACAGAATGTCAGTCTTCTGGCAGTAACGGCCAAGAGGGAAATCAAAATTATTATTTTGGAGACTTTTTTCTTTTTATACAGACTAGGCTCCTAAAACCAACCAGCCAGCCAATCAACCAACCAACCCATACTCTTGCAAATTGTTGCTATTTTGTGGTTCAGAACAAAATATATTGGAAAGAAAAACAAAACAAAACAGGAGTCTGGGATATATTTGTAAAAAGAAGTAAGCAATGAGTAAAGCAAAAATTCTCTTTGCTACTGATGTTATGTAAGCAATGAAGCCAAAGGGACTTATTTCAATGAGAATAATACTATATACATGGTTTGAGTGTAGGGGTCACATACACACATGCATATACATACATACATACATGTCTTTTCCATGCTGGTAGTGTCTTTTCCATGCTGGCAGCTTCCCCATGCCTTTTAAGTGATGATTATGATGGAATACATACCTGTTTCTCATGAAGCAAGCTTTGGAGGCAAACAAGCAAATAAACAAGCATGTCTAAGAATAAGGGACTAGTGTAGCCTCAAATGCAAAGCAGAAGACACTCTTTGAACTCACAGCTTTCTGCTCCAATGCCCATGTAACAGAAGGCCCAGATGAGTCTCAGAGACAACATGTTAAAGAAAGTGAGTACAAGGCAGAAATAGGCACTGAGCCCCAGCTATCATATCAGATATAGTACTTGCCTTCACAAAGCATCACAAGACTCCCATTTCATACAGTGTAAACTGGTGACCATCAGAGAGGAATGTCCACCAACATTACACATTCATTGCCCCCCACTGGCAAAACACAGACACATCTTATGTACAACCTGATGTAGGCAAATCAGACACAAATAGAGATGAAATGCTTCCTGTACCAAAATTAACCAACTTCATGCCAAAAAAAGCCATCTGATATGGAGCACATATACCCTGTAAAGACAAAAACCCTTCTTACTATCCACCGCCCCCTTTCCTCTCCCCTTCCCCAGACATCCCCTGCTACCCCAGAATTCCTTTCTATCTTTTCTGGACAGCTTCCAAATGAAGACTGCAATCAACTACCCTTTTCATTTTCTAAGAATGCCTTTGGGGCTCATATGGGGACTAGAAGTATTATTGGAAGTAAATATGGCACTAGAGGGTGATGCTTTCCTTTGCAGAGTGCCACCTTTTGAAGTTTTCAAAGTTTTTAAAATTAATTTTGAAAATGGGCGGAAAACCCAAAAAACAAACATGGGACGCACAAGGACCTAGGCAGTCTTGAAAAGCAATACCTGGAGAAATATTGATGCCCATGGTCATCAAGTTTGAAACCCTAGAAACAGAGGATGTCTTGGAATAAAAGATTGTCTTTTGATGACTCCTTAAAGAGAGGACCACCCAGTTTCAATAATGTAAGAGATATAGCTGCTTGACAGATGCACTTCATCCAAAGGAACCTTTTTGGGCATTACTTAGTCTCCTGCATTATAGCACTTCCTGATTACTGTGCTTCCTAAAGATGAGCACTGCTGAATAAAGCATGAGTAATATGAGAGAAAGCAGGAGTCCCCAAATCTCAGAATTTAATTTATTAAGTAAATAGCTTCTGGGACAAGGCTCTGTCTATTATTTGATGATCTAGCAAAGTTGTTTCCAAATTGGAATAAACTTTGATATGCTACTATTAAGCATGTTTTTCCTGTCATATGCATAATAATGGACATAATGGATGTACAACACACAAAGAGACCAGGTAATGTTTTGTTGTGAAAGATTATTGGACTGATGATAACATAAAGTATATCTGCTGAAATGCTTATGTGATAACTTCTTCTTATGGAAACAGTGCTAAGGCTGCAACCCTGTACACACATATTAGGAAAGGAATGTGTCTTACTGAACTCTGCAGGACAGCTGTGCTTCCAGTTTGCACCATGCAGCTGCAATATTTCAAAAAGTAAAATTAAAATCAAGGGCTTCATTGTTATCCATAATAAGCACATGGCTTTCTAATATGTTTAACTTGGAGCAGAAGCACAACAAACCTGTAAAGCTGTTGCTTCTTCTGGGCTATTGTTGTCGTATGGCGAAATCTGTGTTACAGAGTTGAATAAAATTAAGGCTCATAAAACAACAATAGCTATCCTGGTCCATGAAAAGAAAGCATCCAAAATCCACAACTAGGTAAACTTTATTAGAACAAACCAAAATGCCACAAACTTCTGTGCAAATTTTTGAGTTCTGCAGAATTCTTTATTGGGTTAAATGATACATAAAATAGTGGTTCTTCAAAACTGATTTCTCTTTGAAGCAGACACTCAAGAGAAGGTTTTCCGTTCCATTCAGAGTTTTGGGCTTTTCTGTGTAACATTATCTAATCAACAAGGGAGATAAGAGTGCAAAGCTGAGAACGCTCTTTATTTCCCAGCCGTGCTAATTAGTTTTGCTACAATTGTGTTCACATTATGGTTTCATTAGAGTCACTAGGCTTCAATAACTGCAGTTGCAATCAGGGTTATACAGAATGTACTAAGGAGTATATGTTTTTTTTTTAATTTAAATAAAGAGTGAATCACTATGACAGAACATGTGAGCATTCATAACACACAGATGGCCCATGCAAGGCACAAGAGCCCAAATGCAAACTCAATACACTGTGTATCAGATGTTGCTGACTGGATTTAGCCTCTAAACATCTGCTTGCTTACATGCTGCCAGAAAGGTTTATATCGAGCCATAGAATATATGGGGAGAGAATGCCGGAGAAAGAGGAACAGGATTAATTCACATGGTATAACCAAGCGTCCTCTCCCCCTGCTTTCAGCTCTTGCCATGCTGACCTTGCCCATGATCACCTCCAATCATGCTTACTTGGCAAGATTTCCCTGTACCATTGACGGAGACTCCTAGTTACATAGCTGTCTTGCCATCTTGTGTACTTCCATGAAGATCAGAAACAAGAGAGCTGCAATCAGTCCAGAACAGAAACAAGTCCTGCTTGGTGTAGCTAAGCGGGTGGGGTGGGGGGAGATAATGAGTGCGTTGCTCTCAACAAAAATTCTACCCCTCCCAGTGAAATTTTCCTCCCATCTCTAGATTTCTACAATAATAATAACTTTAAAAACTTCAGCTGAACATTTAGAAATATAGTTTAGGCATCCAAAGAAAAGGGAACAGTGATCAAGGGAATGTGAACACAGCAAATTTCTGAGTGTGAACAATTTCTGGTGTTTTAATTTGTGCAAAGCTAGAAATTTGGAAATGAAGGAAAATTTCACCGTGAGGGAAAGAATTCTTATTTGGGGGCAGTACTCTCATTTTGCCCCTCCCCCCAAGGTAGAGCCTTCCTTCCTTCCTTCCTTCCTTCCTTCCTTCCTTCCTTCCTTCCTTCCTTCCTTCCTTCCTTCCTTCCTTCCTTCCTTCCTTCCAACAAGGTCTCCTTTTTTTCCTTCATTTTAAGGGACTGTGTTGGTGATTTATGGGTGTTCTGTAAATATCTGTGTGCAAAATTTTGGGCTGGGGTAATTTTTTATTTTCTATATCCTCACAGCCTTTCAAACAAGGCTATTTTTATTGAAAAAAAAAAAAGACAAGTAAGTCCCAGTCTGTTTGCTGCAGCTTATTCCCAGGTTGAGATCGAAAAGACATCCACTATGAAAATGTGTATTTTGCTCCTGATGAGACTGGAAAATTGATGAAGTGCATCTTTCTCCAGAAATCTGTCGATTTCCAAAGTTTACAATATTTTACAATGAAGAAAAAAGTTGCAGAAAACTTTGTGCATTTGAAATAAAATGTGCATGACTGAAATGCTCATATTTGAAAATGGTGCATGAACATATTTTATTCAATAGAAAAGGTTGGACTATGACTGTGGAAACCAGAGTTTGATTCCTCTGCTCAGCCTTGGAGACTCACTGGATGAGCTTGGGCATGTAACACACTCACAGCCTCCAGAAAAACCAAGATCATAGGTTTGCCTTGGAGTCCCCATGAGTAGGAAACCACTTGAAGACACACAATAACAGCAAAATCACCAATATGCTGATAATATCCATCTCTATTACTCCTTTCCACCTAATTTCAAGAAAGCTGTTTCCAGTGATGTAGACTCAAGTCGATAGACTCGGACTCAAGTCAGACGTAAGTCGCTTCAGTGACTCAACTTGGACTCGATTCAGCAATAAATGATGCACTGAGTCAACTCAACTCGAGATTTGTATATTTTTAATGACTGACTTGCTGACTTGGTTCAGTAACAACACATTCATCAAGAAACCATATGACTTTGAACAACATCATCTTTTTTTTGCCTATTGGTTGCATGGCAATCTGTCTCAAGCCCAAAGTGTGGGCGCATTTCTCAGAGGACAACAGCAAATGAGTTAGGCAATGGACTTGAGGCAGGCTTGAGGCCTGCTCAGCAGTCTGTCCTTGCTGTATATTGGAGGAGCCTTCTAAAACTTTACCTAAGAGCAGAAGACAAGACTCATCCCCAGTGTACAGGGTGCATTTCTCAGAGATGAACAGCAAATGTGTTAGGGAGCAGGTCTGAGGAGGAAGGTTCCTTCCTTCTAAAGTTTTTGAAGCTTCAGTAATGGAGAGTAAGAAGGATCCTATTCCCCACTTTTGAAGCTGTAGATGGCAAATTCACAACTGTGGAGGCTCGATTCTGTTTAAATTGTTAAAATTGACTTTATTTGGCTCTGTCCTATAATTCTGGAATTTTGGTTGGGGTATAAAGTTGACTTCCAGACTTGAGACTTGACTTGAAACTATCTTCAAGGACTTGACACTTGGTTTGAGACTTGGAATAAAAGACTTAAATACATCACTGGCTGTTTCTGTGCTAAACTGGTGCCTGGTAGCTGTAATGAACTGGATGAGGTTGAACAAAATGAAGCTTAATCCAGAAAAGACAGATGTGCTCTTGGTTAGTCAAAAGATCGATTTGTGAACAGGAATTCAGCCTGTGTTAGAAGAGATTACAGTCCTCCTGAAAAACACGGGTTTGCAGTTTGGGCTTACTCCCAGTTTCAGCTCTGAGCCTGAAGGCCCAGGCTTCAGCAAGAACCAGAAATGCATTTTCACAGTTAAAGCTAATTAAAGGCAATGTGCCAACTGCACCTGTTCCTGGCCACAGTCAGATCTGGCTACCTTGTTTATATCTTGTTTGCATTATTGTCATGCACTCTGTCAGGTGTGGTATGGTGAGCTCTCCTGAGCATGTCCAGAATGCAAAGCCACATTGTTGTGCTATGCTCATGCTGGTTGCCCTAGGCAAGACAAACAGCCACTCAGATGCATTGTGTCTAGGCTAAACTAATTATTTTATTAGAGCAAAGCAGAACTAAGTAATGCGCTTCAGACAGCAAGTCTTGAAGCAGGTCAAAAGCAAAGGCAAAACATCAAAACATAGGAGGAAAGAACAAGAGAGAGCACACTGAACATGATGTAAGCTTTTAACTAGTAGTAGACCACTCTCATACATACAAATCATGTGATACATTACATATTTAGTTCTCAGGCTTAGAGCTTTCCCATGGGACAGGAACTTCAGGAGACTAGATAGTCAAAACATGTAACAACAGCTATGTCTCAGAGGACACTGTGCTCTTTTGCCTCTCTTTGGCCCTTTCCACACCGGGGTATTAAAACGGTGCAGAGTGGCCTCTGACGGAGGTCGTCTGCACCGTGGAATGGATTGGGGCGGACTACTTTTCATAGTTCCGCACCTCAATCTGCTCCGAAGCGACCGGAACTGGCGGCACTGCGTGTTTTTTAAAACCCTCTTTTCAGAGGTTTTTAAAAAGCATGGAGCGCGCAGCCCCGTGCAGCTCCGTCACTGCGCTCCGGTGCGGTTTTGCAGGCGTGCACTAGTGCACGCCTGCAGATCTGCTGGGGGCGGGCTTCCGGCTGGCGAGCTTCTCCGGTTGGTGGAGAGCCTCCGCCAGCCGGAAGCCGCCATTTTGGCCACCGGAGGACTGCGGAGCAGCGAGTTCACACTGCTCCGCATGGCGACGGACTTACCTGGCTGCCGGTAAGCTCCGTTTCGGCGCGTTTTCCCCCGTTTCCCCCTCCACATGCGGAAAGGGCCTTTGCTAGAAAAACAGCTTACATGCACACATAAACCCTTCAGAAAACTCAACAAACTCTACATGGGGCTGCCTTTGAAAAGTGCTCAGAAGCTTCAGTTGCCCCACAATGCTGCAGCCAGTTTAGTGAGCACACAATTCCCTTGTTGCATCAGCTACACTGGCTGCCAGTCTGTTTCCAGACGCAATTCAAAGTGCTGGTTTTGACCTATAAAGCCCTATGTAGTTTAGGTTCAGGCTATCTGAAGCACCATATTTCACTTTATGAACCAATTAGAGCTCTAAAGGCATTTCTTCACTACACTGTTATAGTGCTATTATTCCACTTTCAACAACCTATGGAATCCTGGAGTTTGCAGTTTAGGGAGGGGCATTTAGAATTCTCAACCAGAGAGCTCTTTAGCCTCAGGAAACTACAAACCACAGAATTCCACAGCATGTTGAAAATATAATAATAGTACTATAGCCGTGTAGTGAGGAAATGACCTAAGATATTTGGAGAAGCCCTTTCCCCTGTCCCACCATCTTCTCAGGATTGTTTAGTGGGAACACATGACAGGACGTTCTCAGTGACTGCTCCCAGATTTTGGAATTCCCTCCCTAGAGGTCAGAATGGTCCTGCCCTTGCTTTCCTTCCCTCAGAAAGTCAAAATGTTTTCATACTATCAGGCTTTTAGAAACTGACCGGGCCAGGCGTTTAATTCTATATAGTGCCGTTTTAAAGATTTGTATGCAGTTTTTTAAATGAATTTTAAGGTTTTTAATCTTTGTTTTAACTTTTATAAATTTTATTAATTATAATTACTTTTAAAATAACACTTATATTTATACTTTTATTAATGACTTTATATAATTTTTAATTTGTGTTACTTTTAAATATCTTTTTAGCTGCCTTCAGGTCGCTTTTCCCAATTTCACATGTATTTCTTCTGATTCTAAATCCTGCTTTCTCCAGTTTTGAACATAAATTAAACAGATAGGGTGATAAAATAATCCTTTCTGACCCCTCCCTTTGTCAGTATGAAACCACTCTGTATATTGTGTCCTCAGAGTTTTCTTTTGTTTGGAGTGTAGATTAAGCAACAGGACAATCAGATATTGTAGAACTCCTGTTTCTTTTAGAGCAAATATTGGCTGATTTTTGTTAGAATTAGAATGGATTCTATATCTATAGCTTGAAACAACTCCATTGGTATGCCATCTGTTCCTGATTATTTATTTCTCTCAAGTGCTTTATGAACCTTTTCCACTTCACTTTGTAAAATTGTGGGTTCATCTACAAATTCTTCTTCCTTGAAGGAATCTGCCATTGTTTTGTCTCTCTTACATAGCTCCTCAGTGTATTTCTTCCTTCTTTTTTCAAAAAAAATTGTCCTGATTGCATAATAGGCTCACCTGTTGATCATATAGCATCACTATTCTTGATTTGAATTTCTCTTTAATTTAGTGGATCTTGTGGAAGAGTTCTCTTGTTCCATTTTTCTGTTGTCTTCTTCTGTTTCTTTGCATTGACTATTATAACAGTTCTCTTTGTTCCTATGCATAAGTTGCTGAGTATTTCCATTCAGGATTCTGACCCTGTTTTTGTTGCCTTTTACTTTTGCTTCTCACCTGTCCTTAACTGCTTGAAGACTTTCATCTGTCATCCAATGAGGGTTCTCTTTCTTTTTTGGCTAGAGATAGCATCCTTTTGCATTTTGGAATAGGTATCATTAAACTTTGTAGTATGGGGAGTGTGGAAAGTTTGAACAGCAGAAAACAGGAAATGTAAAGGGTGAGGTCAGTAATTAAAAGTCACTTTACTCTGCATTAAAACCATGATAATTTTATGTTTTTGTTATGGCTTTCCTTCTAAAAGTATTCCAGACAATTTCATGGGCTTAATTAAGTGCAATCGCAAACTGTACACAAATCACTAATGAAACATATTCACTGATGCACGCCAAAACTCAACAGCTGTGCAAGGCAGGAAGTGAAGAACATTTTTCCTTGCAAACCTAGAAATGGTGTCAGCAGAAGGCAGAATGAAATCGCTAGTGTTAAAAATTGGCTGGACATTATAGTTAACAACTCTAAACTAGACATCATGGTTAATGGCCCATAGCAGCTTAAAGACTAAGTAGTTTAGTGTCTAACACACCCTTATTGCTTTTGCCTCATGCCCAGTCTCTTACAATTGGGTTTTGATCTTCCTTTCTTCAAATTAACTTCATTTATTAGTGAACATACTTCCAACATGCCAAGAGACTAGAAATCAAAATAGGGCCATCTGGAAGCAAGAGGGAATCGTCAGCATGCTTGAAGGAACTCTGTTTATTGCAGAAATATGTAATCATCTTAATATCTCAAAACCAGCTCAATATCTGAAAGTAGAATTGAAATATCATTCTTATTTGAAGACTTACTTTTAAGATTGCAACTCCCAGAATCCCCCCCAGCCAGCATGGTCACATGAGGGATTATGACAGTTATTAAGAAATTGAATTGTTCCCCAAAAAGTAAGTGAATGGAAATGAACTGGTAGCCAGTGTAGGTGGCAAAGCGCTGGCATAATATGATTGTGCTAACTGGTCCAAGTTAACTGTCTGGCTGCCCTGTTTTGGACTAATTGAAGTCTCTAGGCTATTTTCAGATTGCTCCTTTTATTAGAAAATATTTATAAATGCAGTTCAGCATAGAAACAATAAATGATATACATAAGATCCAAAGAGTGCATTTGTAAGTTGAAGTAATATAGTAACATATACATAGTATATATAAAGCAAAGTTCATTCCTAGGCTAAATTAAAATCGTAAGATGTATTTTAAAAGAAAAGAAAAGCATACTATAGGAGACTAAAAAATGTGTTTTACTTTTAGATCACAGATAGGTGATCACAAGTATATCTAAGCACTTGCACACAATACAAAGAACACAAATGGTTTCTAATATAAAGAAACTACTTCCACGTTTATCATTGTTTCTTCTCTGCAGAAGTAGGGACTGACTCCTCATACTGGCAGTGACCTGAAATGTGCCCTACACAAATATCTTGGGACTATATAATGGTATCTGATACCATCCACTTGCACCTATGTTTGGCATAACAGTTTCCCACCCTTAGAGACTCTCAGCCTGGGCTCATTTGCTGGATTCCAGCCATCCAGGGCTCCCCTAAGTAATGCATGGATGGAGACCTCTTACCCCTTTGTCTCACTACATCAGCCAGAAGGGCATATTTCTGGAGTTTACATTCTCTAACTTCCCTCGTGACTGATTTCCTATTCTCAAAGATGATACTTATGTCCACAATAGTTATCTTTTTCTGACCTTTGTCCATGATGACTACTATGCCCCTGTCTTGGGCACAGTTTGACTAAGGAATTGGTGCCATGGAGGCTGAAATGGCTTTGGCTGGTTGGTTCACCACTGCATCGTGTTGATGTTTCCTGGCTGTCAAGCGTGGGGCACAATTACAGAGCATATGGGTGAGTATCTCATTTGAGTGGCCATAATGATGACAATATTTGTTGTGATTGCCAAATATAACAGCACCATTAAGAAGCACAACATTTAAGCAAGTGTGATGGACAAAGTGACAATCTTTGAAACAGGTAAAGTCTCCACATGGTATAAAGTGATTACCCATTGTGGTATTACCTCGAAGACCTTACCCTGGTCTGGTTTGTCCCAAAACAGCAGTGGTATATTTCTCCTTTAGGGCTTCTTTCAAGGAACTTTCTAGCAGATGCCTTGATTTCTGGGAGAATTTTTTAAAAAAACTATTTACATTCAAAAGGGATCTCAGTTACATACAATAATCTTCCAAAGGGATTTCACCGCCTTTGAGATTAACTGAGGGAAAGCAATTGGTAATATAAGCTTTCATAGACTTCATCAGATGTGTCTGGTCTTTGTTGGCAGTCCAGGTGCTGTAGACTATATTTCAGAGGAAGAAACTGGCAAAATCACTTCTGAGTATTCCTTGCCTAAGAAAACCCTATGAAATCCATGGGATTGCCATAAGTCAATAGATCACTGGAAGGCACATACACACACACAGAACTCTACTTCTCCTTTTCATCTAAAACAAGGAAGGCAGCTGATGGTCTGAACCAGTTCATGGGCAGAATAGTAGATACAATGAGACATGATGTAGGTAGGACAGAGACACTCATACCTCATATTGGCTGAGGTCCTGCGTTGTCCAATGTAATGGAAGAGTTCCACAGGCAGAAATTCACTACAATTCCTTGGTCAGCACCCTTACAACTTTTTCTTTGATAGCCCCCCTGAACAGCCATTTTGTGAGAGTTGAGGAGGATCAGAGCTGGGTATCATTCAGATATTTGTGACAGTTTAGCTAAGGAATAGGGGTGGAACAGAAATTTATATGGGTACAATAATGTCCAGTCTATAAGAACTGGTCTTCTTAAAAGTTCCAATCTATAATCTAGAATAGGAAATGCTGCCCAAGCATTTTAGGTTTTAATAATGAGGCTTCGTCTACTTCTCTAGGGGAAGTAGAATGGAAATGTTATTTCTGCAGCTGGAATAAAGAAAAGCATTTTATTGCATTTCAGAAATATCAGCCCCAATTGCCCCTTAAATAATAAAATTGTCTTTAAAATCTTGGAGATATATTAGCAGAAGACCCATCATTATGACAGATGAAGTGTGTGCAGAGGGACTATGAGGATGTCATATTACAAAGACTGCAGCATGTCTCTGAGTTCAGAGCCCTGCCCTCCCAATAGGGTTCTTAGCAGAGGCCAAGCCTTCTACATACTCCTGTCCTGGGGTTTATTCCTGGTCATTCTAGAGTGTGACAGAAGTTTTGGGAATATGGTTTCATATAGATATATCTTTTAAAATGTTGATAGGAAGTTTAGGAATAGACATAAATGCCTTATGAATCATAAAACCTCAAATATGCACAACAACACCCCACACACCCCCACATGGATGTTTCAGAATCTACTATTTTTGTTATTGACCACTTTTAAAGCACTGGCCAATAAACGGGCAGCCTACCAGAGCTCCAACTCATGATTATGTCTAGTGAGAAACTGGTTCCAAACAATGTTGGAACTGGAGTAGAAAACTTGAGAGTATGGCCATTTCCACACAGGCTTAAAGAAACGGTGCAGAGCGTCCTCCAGGGAGGATGTCTGCACCTGGGAGCGGATTGGGTTGGACCTACTTACTGTAGTTCTGCACCTCAGCCAGCTCCCGAACGACTCGAAGTGGTTGTCCAGTGTGCTTTTGAAAGACCACTTGAAACAGGTCTTTCAAAAGCACGGACTGCGCCACTCCATTCTCGCGCTCCAGTGCAGATTTGCAGGCTCTCACCAGTGCGAGCCTGTGATCTGCCGGGGGCGGGCTTTAGGCTGGTGAGCTTCAGCAGTTGGTGGAGAGCCTCGACCAACCGGAAGCTGCCATTTTTGTCCCCGGAGCAGTGCAGAGCGGCGGCCACTCACTGCTTCAGACCAGCCTGGACCCAAGCATGGAGCCAAGAAGTCCGGTAAGTACCGGCACGGGGCGATTCCCTCGCCCCATGCGGAAATGGCCTATATCTGCACTCCACAGTTCAAGCAGTCTGATACTATCCACACACCTAGCCATTACTTTATTTACACTCCACTTTTTCTGCAAAGTTGGAGCTCAAATAGAGAGGACAAGTAACACACATGGCTAAAAACGTACAAATGTTATGTTTGAAGTAGCATTAAGCTGTCAACAGAATTAAAACCATTTGAAACACTGAATTCAAAACAAAGAAGAAAAGTAGTAACACTAAACTTTTTAAATAAGTCCTTTTCTCGTTAAACAATCAGTTTCAAAATGGCTGATGGAAAAAACAGGTCTTCATCTACCAGCAAAGGACAATAAAGAGGGAACCAAACTAGCCTCCCTGGGAAGGGTGTTCCAGAATCTGGGAACAGACATGAAGAAGGGTATCTCTCTTTTTCCCACTGTGTGCCTGTGAGGCTGGTGGGATCAGGGGAAGTGACTTATCTGAAGATCTTAGAGGTTAGGCAGGCTCACAGGGTCCCTTTGTGTGGTGGCCTTTAACTGACGTGGTCCCACTCTATAGAATTCCATAGAAGGAAAGATAAGTTAGAAACGTCTCCTAGAAAGCACTCCCCTGAACCACAGAACTAGAGCTCTCTAGCAGAGAATTTTAAATATGTCAGCAAACTACAAATCTCAGGATTCCATAGGATGAAGCCATGACAGTTACATTTGTAGTAAGCTACTGTAACAGTATAGCATAGATATACTCTGAGATTAAGTAGTGGTCCAGTGGCATGTGTGATAGGTCCTTATTCCTCATCACATTGGTTTGACAGTTTCACTCTAATAATCCACCCTGTCAATCAATGTCACTTAGGCCTGACTCCATCCTTTTATCAAACCTTGTAACAGGGTTAGGGTCTAAGTGTTACCTCAGAACTAAAGTTTATTAAAGTAGTGTGTTCCCTTTATTATCAGTGAATTTGGATAACTCAGGCTGATTCAGTAGTTATAAAACAATCTGTATCTTTTATTTTAGTAATATTAGAAATAAAGTATCTTGTTAGAGTTCATGTATAGTACAGTGTTGATACATTAAAATGTTCAAACTTCTGACAGATTCTGAAAAGAACTCCCAGCCTTAGACATCAGTTCTTTATGTCTTTTCCACAGCTGCTTAACCACAACTTAACCACAACTCAGCCACCCTCTCTAGCCAAGATCTTACTGAAGGCTCAAGACACAGAGAAACTTTGTCTTATATAGAATTCCTGTCATCCATAAGCCCCTCTCACGCACACCAGTGTGCTACGTTTCATTCTTGAGGTGCTATTCCTGTGGCCTAGCAACCCATGATCACGTTGCACTGGCATACCAAATAGATAACCCCCAAAGCAGCCTCATCACAGCATGGAATAGTAAGATTTCTGCAGCAACAGGACAGAAGACAATAGTATGTGGGCAAAGGATGGAATGACAGTGTTGTGAAACTCAATTATTAATGTGTGTATGCTATGGAAAATCTGTTGTCACAATTTATTATGATGCTCAATGGATTTCTACTTTTTACATTTCTAGTCAGTCTTCACTATTGCATTATGAGACATGAATCTCGTAGTCCACCCTCCTACCACTTATCCATGAACAATGTAAATATGGTGTTTTAATTCTATGTATTGTTTGTTTTATTATTCCTAAACACTTCTGTGAAATCTTTTGATCTAAGCAAGTTAGAAATATTCATAAATAAATAATTGTTATAAGATGTGTGTGCGAATGTATTTATTTATCTTTGCACCTGAGAACATATGTGCAAACCAGTGCATGCCTCAGTTGAGTATTATGGTCCTTTACTTAAGACTGAGATGAAAAATAAGAAAGCAGGTTATTGAACTTATGAGAGTGAAATGTATTATACTTTTATACTTATGCTCTTAAGGTGTCACAACTCCTTATCATACATGTATCGCACTTGCATCCCATAAACTATCCCTCTACCAAGATATAGCTCTTTTTCCTCTGACAGGTCTTCACAGCTTGCACAGGAAAATGTTCTTGCAAAGTCAGTACTGCTGGCTGATCTTTAACTGAGTGCAACAAGAACACATCATGTTCATTCTTATTTAAAGCTTGTAAGTATTAATAAGAGTAATGTATTATAATGGAGCTATTATGAAGTGGTATAATTAGAGTTAATGATGGCACATTGTAATTATATGTATCCTAATTAAAGTATTGCTGTGCTGCATACCATGTGTCCTGAAATGTGTGATGATTAAGGTGTCTCATGTCTTTGAATTCAGAAGTGATCTGCTCAAAATGGATCAGTAACAGGGCTGCTAAACAATGACTATATGAAGTCAATAGACAATTATTGCTATCTAAGCTTTGACACCTCTTCTATTCTGTCTGAGTGAGTACAACATTTTATGCAATAAAACCTTGGCAACATTTTTACCAATATTTGCTAATGCCTTTTTCATACTCTATTGTGATGTGAGAAAGATAGACATATATAGATATAGATATAGATGTGTGTGTGTGTGTGTGTGTGTGTGTGTGTAGTAGTGCATAAAATGGAAAAGACATTAAATAAATCCCACTACTACGGTTACTACAATGGAAAGTGTTTGAGTGGAGTGGACAATGAGATAGATGTTACAAAATGATGCCAGAGCTGATGACAGTAGAATAAGTTCATCCCATTTAGTACTGGACTCCTTACTACCATTAACCCTTCCTTCCTTCAAGATGAAATGTTTGCATTTTAGGAATTAGAAAGTTCTTTGCCATTCTGTCTCCCTTTGAAAGCTATAAGAAAATGTGTAAAAAACCCACCACAGATTCATAATGGTTTTCACTCATTGCAATGATTGTGCCCCCTCCAACAAAATAATCCTAGGAATTTTAGTTTAATGAGGAAACTAACAATCTCCTTTCAGAATGTTTTTTTAAAAAAGACAACCTCCATCCATCTATCCATCCATAGCATCTATTTATCCAGAGGGTTTGCTATACAATGCACAGAGTGTGCAATATTCCAAATGAACAACAAAGTGATTTGGATAAGTCTCAAACCGTTAATTTTGTCTTATTTGCATAGCCCTACTGGGTGTGGTGGTGTGGAAGATGTCCTTTTACAGTTGTCTATTTAAAGGACTATCTAGTCCAAGTCAATTTTAAAGGTGAAAAACCATAAGAAAGAGGAACCAGAGCCAGGTCCAGCCCTACCACTACTTGGGCAAAAGGGGATAACTTGTTTGGCCAGTAGATTTTGGGTGTCATGAAAATGCCCTAAGCTTCTTGTACATAAGGTAGGATATTATTTTTAAAAGTAAGCAATTTTGTACTAAATTGATGGATATTAATTTATGCATGGTGTGCTTAATGATTCCCTGAATCTTGATTATCTGAATATAGTTCTAATAATAATTTTGCTGTGTAATAAGATTTTGATTTCAGCTGTTTGGGTTTAGGTTTATATGCGATCCTCTTCCTTTTCTCCCCTTCATGTGTCTAAATTATGGGGGTGATTTGTGACTAATTTATTTGAACATACAACTGTCCCAGAGGGCAGAAATCTTTTCGTAACACTGATGTGTAAGTTTTTCTAAAACCATAGCACTGAAACAGGTGGTTCATGAAGTTAGTGACATACAGACTTGATGTATTAGCAAATGTTCTTAAAATTGTAGAAAGTGGCAGTTTTTATTTGAGTCATCAGCTATCAGAGCTACTAGCCTTCACTGCTGATTGCCCCTTCCCCTTGCAAGGCTAATTCCTCCAAATCTGCTTCCAAGGTTTTGGGGAACCTCTGGAATAGCATGGAAGGTCCCATGCAGTCTCTAAAGGAAACAGGGAAACTGCAAAAATAATTTCCTCCTTTTCATGCATACAAGTTTCCACAGAGACCCTTCTTTGGGCAGATGGGGGCTATTAGATGCCTCCTTCTCCAAACTCCTCCCCCTCCTTTCCCCAAGCCCTATTTAAATAGCTAAGATGCTGGGTATATGAAAGAATGGACACAGTGGCATTACTAGAGGAGTGAAAGGGGTACCAAGCGCATTGGGTGACACCTTCAAAGGGACCAACATCCCTACTCTGACTTCACTGAGAGTGGAAGCCTTTACAGAGTCTTAGGACCATCTTTCTCTTCCTTCCCTTCTAGCTTTCATTTTATTGTTTTTTTCTCGTGCCAGTTCTCCTTCCTCCCCCCCTTTGATTAGACAATTTCCGCCCTCCAGCTGTGCCTGGATGTGTGACAGAGGTGGGGAGGGGGAAGGTTGTTTGCATGGTAGGTGAGAATAAACTGTCACTTCTCCCAGTTGCCGCTTGTTATTGGTAGCTGCCATACCCATTTAAGATTTTGGGGAAGATGGTTGGGTAGTTTGGCAAACTTGAATGGTTCCAGCAAGAAGAGAAAAAAGGGGGAAGAAACGGAAGGGGGAAAAGGAGGAAGCCGAGTGCTTAACCAAGTGGTTAACTGGATTGCAAAGGTGAGAATGAGACCAATAAGGTTATGACAGGAGAAGTGAGTGAAGAGATCAGCTGGGATGGAGTGGTGAATGTCTATCAAGGGACAAAAAAGGCAGCAATCTCCTCACCAGGCCTCTGCTTTTCTCTCAATATAGGAGATTTTCGGTCAGAATTTGAGTCTTTTTTATATAACAACAGAAGCAAAAGTAACAGAAGTGTCTCCCACTTATTTGATGGATTAGGGACCAGAGCACTGTACAGTAATATTCTTAAAGGTACATAATGGTTCAGCATTTGGATGATTTCTGCTTTTTGACAATGCTCTTGTCCCTAACCTGTTGGATAAGTGGGGGATGCCTGTAGTCATGGTTTTATCAAATTTTCTGGTATATTTTAGCTACAATGTTGTGATATGATCTGCTATGAGAAGAGGACCATGGTGGTGACACCATGAATTACTACACTGGGTGACATCAACCCTATCAATGCCACTGATTGGATGCTCTCTATAACTTGTCATCATTGGAGTTCCTATTATGGGCTGTATCAATAGGATTATAGTATCTAGGTCAAGAGAAGTACCATTCTAGTCTGCTTTTGTCACTCCCTACCTGGAATACTGTGTCCAGTTCTGGGCACCACAGTTAAGGAAGGATATTGACGATTTGGAATGTGTCCAGAGGAGGGCAGTGGTGTACCGAGACTTAACAGCACCCAAGGCAAGAGGGTGGGGTGACTGGGTGGGGTGAGCAGCGGAAGTGAGTGGACTAAGTGGTGGTGGGGGTGACTGGAGGTGGGCGAGGTGAGCTGCAGAAGTGGGTGGGGTGAGCAGTGAAAGTGGGCGAGGCAAGAGGTGGCGGGTGGGGGAGGGGTGAGTGGAGGTGGGCAGGGTGAGCAATGGGCAGAAGTGGGAGGGGTAAATGGTGGCAGGGGCATGGCGAACGGTGGGAAGAGGTGGGTGGGGCAAGTGGTGGGGGGCATGTGGGGGGGATTCCTCTTCTTTACATGCCCCTGACATTGCCACCTGGGGCACACACCCCAGTTGCCCCACCTTAGATCTGCCTTTGGCTTAGGGTGACCAAAATGGCAGAAGGCCTGGTGCCATGCCATATGAGGAGAAGCTTAGAGAAGCTGGGTATGTTTAGCCTGGAGAAGAGAAGGTTAAGGGGCAATATGATAGCTATGTTTAAATATTTGAAGGGATGTCATATGTAGGATGGAGCAAGCATTTTCTGCTGCTCCAGAGACTAGAAGATGGAACAGTGGCTTCAAATTTGAAGAAAAGAGATTCCATCTAAACATTAGGAAGAACTTCCTGATGGTAAGAGCAGTTCGACAGTGGAATGTGCTGCCTCAGATGTTAGTGGACTCTCTTTCTTTGGAGGTTTTTAAACAGGCTGAATGGCCATCTGTCAGGACTGCTTTGATGGTGTATTCCTGCATGGCAGGGGGACTGGACTCAATGGCCCTTGTGGTGTCTTCCAGCAATATGATTCTATGTGTCCCACTTCCTATAGAGTATATTCAGGGGTCACCGTGTTGGCCATTTCAGCAAAATACAACATCCAAAATTCACAGAAGTGTGATACCTTTATTGGCCAACCAAAATGCACAAAATACATTGTGCCAGCTTTCAAAGCTCTATTAGCCTCTTCATCACGCAAAAGCAGTTTTAAAAATCATACAGGAGAACATGTAGGTCTGTGACTCTAATACCATCACTTTTCTTCTCCTGTATGTTTTTTAAAACAGCTTTTGCCTGATGAAGATCTCCCAACTTCCACCCCACAAGGCTGAGAGATTTACAGAGAGGGGTGGTCTGGCCTCAGATGAGCAAATCCAATCTTTTCTATGCTACCATAGAAAGTTCCATAGCCTTCCCTCTCACAGCTAGGTTTAACAGATTGAAAACAGCAGAGGGTTCCTGTAACTTTAATGATTGTGTTGAAGAGAGAATTTCAGTAGGTGTGGCTTATCACTTGATTGCATGACACCTGATGAAATTCCCTCCTCAGAACAACCATTAAAGGTACAGGAGACTCTCTAGTTTTCACCCTGTCGACTTTACTTTCATGTCTGAAGTTCTGACATTTGGAAAGGGTAGAAAGAGGGGGTGAATTGGGGTCTGTGACATGCCTGGACTGGGGTGGGCTTTGGAATCACAGAATCTACAGCCCTCCCTCCATGGGAACATGCCAGCCTCGGAGCTATAAACAAACCAAGACAGCATGGCCTTGGCAGGTCTTTGGATATATTGTAAGCTGCTTTGAATCCTGTGCTGGGAGGAAAGAAGGATAAATAGAATAGAATAGAATAGAATAGAATAGAATAAAATAAAATAAAATAAAATAAAATAAAATAAATTACTGATCTCAATGACTGCCAGCTCTGTGTGGACCCCTGCAAATAAATAAGCATTAAATGATATCAGCATTCTTGTCTTGTCAAATGTTCAGGTCAGGTTACTGTTAGCAGCCATGCAATTACCTCTACGAATTTGTACAAGTACTGGTGGGGTCACAACCTGCTGTGGATCTTTGAAAAGTGCTAATTATATGAACTGATACCCCCCAATAGTTTCTACACACTTAACTGCTACAATCTACATGATTCCAGCAAACTTGCCTTCCCCATCCAACTACTGTAACTGATCAAACAGCCATAAGTACAGGCCCCCACTTAATCCCTATCAGTTCATGTGCCTGACAGCGCCATACATTCCTTCAGGCAATCATGTAGACATCCTTTGAGAATTTCAACCTGGTCTGTGGCTGTAATGGGGTACAGAAGGCATTTGTCTCTACTGGACATGCGAGCTGGAGAATTCTGGGAGTTACTGGCCTCACAAAAGTCACTCTTCTCAGCTCTGTTTTTGGGAATGTAAGGCCCAAACTATTTAGGATTACATGCTAACAAGACTTATAACTATTGCTTCTGTTTTCTACATCCTTGACCGTTATAATGGTTTGGACACTTACCAACTATTTGCAGAAGGGAGATGGTTGTACTCTTCCTACCTAGGACGATATATGGAAGTTTTTACTGTACAATAGATATTTTTTTAAATTGAAAGATTTGTTTGGTTTTTTTTAGAAAATTTTAAATGCTTTTCCAATTAATTATATGAAGACCAAAGTTTAAAGGGTTCTGCACACAACTGTCACTGATGTAATTAATTTCCAGTAATGCTCGATGTATGGAAAGTGCTGTAGCAAGTAAATTGGACAGAAGCCTCCAGTATTTCAGAGAAAGGAGGTTGTGGAAGGCTGCTGACTAATACAGCACTGACCTGAAAGCAAATCCTTACATTCACGCTGGACCGGTTGTTCCCATGACAACCATTGTTATTAGTAACTGAAAATGTATTGCTGTTAAGAGTGGCAGCATATTCTCCTCTCTCTTTCCCCCTCTCTCCCTCCCCCTGCCTCTCATTTGAATTTGAGCTGTTGATTACTTTTCTCATGAAGATCAGGTACACAGGAACACAAATATTGCACACTTGAATTTATCACAGCGCAAAACTTGCATATTTCTAGGAAATGTGTGGATATTTGTCCCATTTTTTAAAAGAGATTCTCAGATGTTCCTTTTTCAAGATGATGTCCTGATACCCAAGCTGAAATCAGAAACTGGGAGAGGAAGGTGAATCAGCTCAAAGCATGGTGTGTGATTTTGGGTGTGTAGAGAGCAGAGCTTGGGTGCTAGATTTTAGAATTAATCTGTTAATTTTGATAGTTAGAAATGAGGAAGTTAATTTGCTGTTAAGGATTTAATTTGTTGTGCTATTAATTAATTTGTTAAATATTTTTTAAAAAGGAACTATGGGATTTACAGCACATGGAATGTTTGGATGGCACTGTCGCCCCTAAGGGCAAATTTTGTTATTGGTTCCTTCAAAAGTATTTTTCCCTAGTTTGTCAGTTGCCTTCCATGGGCTGGCATTTTCCACTGGACTAAAAATCCTACATTCTGACTGATGACTGGAGATAGTGGATCTGCAGTTCAGTGCTTTTGGAAACTTGCAAGTTGGATATTAAGTTTTTGCTATTCAGTTATATAAGGTGTCTTGATACTGAACTGCTGCAATATTGAAATGGAGCAATATGTTGCTGTGAAGATCAATTGGTGAATTGAAGATGGACAGTGCTTAATGAGAAGTGCCTCTGAGCACATACAGAACTTTTTTCTGCACTACAGAATGACTGTATTCTTTACTTCACCACTCATTTATAATAAAAAAGTATAATCTCTAAGGATAAATTCTAAAAAAATGTGTTTTTATAAGGATGCCAGAAGTCCCACAGCCAATTCTCGTCATCATTGCTAGTTTCAAACAATCCCGCTGCTCCATAGCATTTTCTTCCTCTTGAAGCCACCCTCAATAATGAATAATGAGGCTGATCATCTTCTTATTCAAGGTATCATAAGAGTAGTGAGTGCTGTTGACACAAATGTATATGTTAAGTCTCATCTGGGAAGAGAAAGCAAATTACCACATAACCAGTTAAATTTAATTATTTTAAGTTAAACTTAAACTTAAATTAAATTTAAAACTACAAAATTCTGGTAGTGTGTGCCGTTAGCCAACAAATCAACTCATAAGGCTTTACTGTAGGAAGGATTAACTAATTAACACATGATTAGTTCAATTTAACTAGTTATTTCAAAGCTTTCGAAGAAATGAAAGGAAATAACCAGGTGCTTGACTCTGAGAGATTTTTAAAGGTTTATTTTAGCCCCTAAAATGAGGTGAAAACAGTTAAAAAACAAACCATTTCTTTTTGAGTCTGAGGTGGGAGGAATATATGAACAAACTCAACCTTAACTCCCACGGCTAAGAAGTTTTGATTATGCAGTCTCTTCAAGTGTTCCCTTACTAGTGCTAATTTCTTGTACATATTAGAAGCCAGTCTCTGAGGAAGGAAATCATTTTCAGTCCATTCAATTCCACTTAGATCTGCTTTAGGTTTCTACTTCCTTCACTTTGTTCTCATGCCTTTTCTTCTCTTGATTATCATTTGTGTCAACTGTTATCTTCCGTTTATTCCATTCAGCTTCCCTTTAACTCATGACCCCTGTTCTCAGACCATGACCCCTATGGCCTTGATCCCATATTTCCATTTTTGGAGGTTGCTTTGCTTACACATCCCATGGCTAGATATTAGACACTCATACTGTTGGTTGGATGAGATTGCTCTAGATAGGAAATACACTGTATTTAGTGAGCATAAAATATGAATAAAAATAACATTGTAAAGTTTGTCGGCTGGTGGAGTGTACCACAAACGTAGATGAATGCTCTTCTATTGGCTTGAGTAGGCCAGGAGATAGACACCCACTCACTCAACCTTCTCATTTTACAAAATCATTAAAGCCATAAAATAACACAGAGGTGAGTGAATAAAGGAAAAAAACAATAATGTTGACTAAAATTTTTCAAAAGAAGATCAGAATAAACTGATGAAGAAATCTGGATTTAGAGCTGTTAAAAAACTTAAGTACTTAGGGATAGTCTTCGAAAAAGAGAATAACAAACTGTTTGATAACAATTATACTAAAATGAGAAATGGAATCAAGCAGGAATTACAAAGATGGACAAAGCTGAAATTTTCACTTTTGCGTCATATCAACTACCAAGATAAATGTTTTACCTGAGATGTTGTTCCTGTTTCAAACCATCCCAATCCTCCATAATAATTTATCTTTTAAAAAAATGGCAGAATGACCTGTTAAACTTTTTGTGGCAGGGGAAGAAACCTAGAGTTAGAAACAAGGTTTTACAAAACGATAATCGAAGAGGGGTATTTGGATTACCTGATTTGAAATTGTACTTTTATCCTTCTTGCTTTGTGTGTCTGAAAGATTGGATAACAGTTGAAAGAGAAAGACTCCTTCGGTTGAAATGTGTTGATCTGAAATTTGCTTGACATGGCTTTCTATAGTACAATGAGCTTAAACCAAACTTGGATCTTAAACACCACTTTCTGAGAAGGGTGCTACTTAGACTCTTTCTAAAATATAAACAGAGATTTTATGTAAAGATGCTATTATGTTGAAGAAGAGTGTACAGAAAAGAAATACTATATAAATCAGGGTGGTTAAGATATAAAGATTTGTTGTTAAGATTTGTCACGTTTGCACTGTATCGAACTCCAGAAAAAATCTCTAAAGAGCATTAAGGTACTAAGAGTGTATGTTGGAAATGTAATAATAATGAAGGGACTATTTTCATACGTGATGGACATGTGATAACACAAAGAAATACTGGTTGATGACTCATCACCAGATTGAAGAGATCTTAAAAATAAAGTGAACTTTGATAAAAAGTTAAGAAGAGTATTTCAGTATATGATTACTGGTGCAAAAATTCTTTCTGCTCTGAAATGAAAAAATTAGCAGATACTGATGGTTAGAATAATGGTGGATGAAGGTACAGTTCTCCATCCACAGTCATGGGTTTGAAGTTTGCAAATTTGATTATTTCTGAGGGTGCATGCCAGTCCCCCCCAGTTCTCCTCCTCCTGTTCCCATGCATTTTGCCCCAGTGTAAAGAACTTGCACTGAGGCAAAATGGAAGGCAAAAGCTTGCGCAAGCCTTCCTTTCTCCCTCTGGAGCTCACCCTTCCTGTTCCCATGCTAAACACAAGGGAAAGGGGGTGGAGGAAAGCTTGCATGAGTCTTCCTTTCCCCCCTTTGGAACTCCCCCTGCCATTTCTATACATTTTGCCCTGGCACGGAGAACTTGTGCCCAGGCTAAATGGAGAGGAATGAGATGGGGGAGAGGACTCATGTAAGTTCTCAGTGCTGGGACAAAATGTATAGGAATGGCAGAAGGAGCTCTTGACAGAGAAAGGAAAGCAAGTGTGAGCCTTCCGCCACCTTCCCTTCCCTTCCCTTTTGCATAGGAATGGGAGGGGGAGCAGTGAGGAGTTATTCATGGTTTTTCCACTTTTGTGAGGGTTCTGTACCCCAAACACTTGCGAAAATGGAGGGACAACTGTATTAGACTTTGCAAAAATGGACAAATTAACAATCCTGCTTAAAGAATGAAGCTTAACTAGCTGTAAGAAAGAATAGAGTTCAGCTATAGAATATTTGAAGGAACATTGGGGAATAATACCAACATTTGGGCCTTTTCCACACGACGCGAGGGAATTGCTCTATGCCGTTACTTACCGCTTCTTCTGGGGTCCAAAGCAATGTGGACTGTCCATGAAGCCCTCCTGCAGGGCTCCTCCTTGGTCCAGGGTGAATCGGAGCAGTGCGAGGTCTGTAGATCCACACTACTCCAGCTTCCAAAATGGCAGCTTCCGGCTTCCAAAATGGCGGTTCTGGCTTCCAAAATGGTGGCTTCTGGTTGGTTGTGGGTCCCGACCAACTGATGAAGCTCGCCATGCCTAAAGCCCGCCCTTCGCAGATTGCAGGCTCACACTGGTGCGAACCTGCGAATCTGCACAGGGGAGCAGGAACGCAATGGCACATTCCAGGAAAATAAAGACCTCTTTTTTGCGGTCTTTAGAAAACACGCTGGAGGACCACTTGGGGTCATTTTGGAGCAGACTGAGGTGTGGATCTCCAGTAAGTAGTCCACTCCTAGTCCACTCCAAGGTGCAGACGACCTCTGTGAGAGCACGCACTGCCCCGTTCTAATTGCCTGGTGCGGAAAGGGCCTTGGTTTTGAATGACACATAATTTACTATTAACAAACTGATGTAAAACTGTATCTGTAGTGAGTTAAAAGCAGCATCAGCAACAGAAGTTTTTCTTTTTGGTGAATAACCTAGGTGAAGTAAACAATTCAGAGACAACTATAACCATCTCAAGAATGTTGGAAGTCACTTAGTAGAGACCCTTTTGTAGTTGTTTGCTTGCATTTAGTCTATGTGTAGGTTAACTAGATATAAACTGTTAGAATAGGCTAGTTGTGAACTGTAAGTATTTTTAGTCAGTTATGTAATGTTAGGCTTTCCCTTATATGTATTTTTAGGCAATGAAACTCTTTCATGTTTAATAAAAATATTATTTAAAAAATAACACACAGACGGGGCAAGTCCTCCTCCTTCCTTGTTGTTGGCCTTAACAATGCAACATGTATTTTTTTACAAATAACAGGTGAAATAAAAATGCAAACTGAAAAAAGTTGTAAGAAAACAGAATCTGAGATTATCTTCTGGGAGCATAAAGCTAAAACAGTTTTGGCTTTTTGAAATGGTTCCTTTTGGCTTTGAATTCTGTTTCCAAGTCATTACTGATTACAGGCCTGAGACCAGGGGTACTGTGGGACTGAGGAAAGAGACAATATGTTACTGGAATTATCTGCGGATTGGTAGCTGGAAGGGCTATTCTGAAGGCCATTGACAAAAAAGCCTCTAGCATTAGCAATGGAAGAATCTATTTGAAGAAAAACAAAACAACAAACAAACAAAGCCCCCTCATTCAAGTTGGTAGCACTGCCAGATATCCAAGCAGAATTACCAATCTGTTTGATTTCCAGAACAGATTCTAAATTCTAGGTTGGTGGAAATCTTAGCACACAGAGCACAGTATAATAAATAATGAGAAAGAACTTCTAAATGATCTGACCTAAGAAGCAGAGATGGACCTAGATCTTATTGGTCAGTCCTAACTTTTGGTTAGTTAGTCAGAACATGAGTATATACATTAATTCAATGGTTCTTCTCTAGCTAAGATTAACAATAGTATTCATACCATGAAATCCCTTGCAGCTACCTGCACGTCTTCCTTAGAAGCCCATTGTGGAAAAATTTGAAGGCACAAGGGTGTAAAATATCCACACAACTGATTACATTAGAAAGACAATGTAAAAGATTATGATGGTCATGTGAAAACACATGAACTGCTGTAGCATGGTAGGAAGAGACTGCCTCCTGTTTTGAGTTTCGTTGCAAGACTCCTCTGAAGCCACCATAGCATCTTGAGCTTGACACCATAACATCTCCTCTAAATCCTCTTCCAGCCATTACATCCCCTGTTCAACTGTGGGATTCCTCAGGGCTCAGTTTTGTCCTTTAACGCCTAACTCTATCTCTCCTTGCCATCTAACTCCACGGATGCTGTTTTGGTGCTTAACCAATGTCTGTTGTTGGTGATGGACTGGATGAGGGCAAACAAATTGAAGGTGAATCCAGACAACAGAGAGAGAGATACTCAGTCTTAAGGCAGATCAGGGAATGGGGATTCAGCCTGTGCTGGATGGGCTTACACTACCCCTGAAATCTCAGATTCATAGCTTGGGTGTACAACTGGACTCTGATTTTAACCTGGATGCCCAGGTTTCATCCGTGGCATTTGCACAGTTAAAATCAGTGCACCAGCTGTGCCCATTCTTTGAGACATTAGATCAGGCTGTGGTAGCACATGCCTTGATTACATCCCAGTTGGGTTACTGTAACAAATTACATGTAAGGCTGCACTTGGAAATTGTTTAGTGTCTCCAAAATTTTGTGGCCAGGCTGTGACTGGCTGGTTACAGAGAACATATACCCAGCTCCCCTTTGAAACAGCTTCATTGGCTACCAGTCTATTTCTGGGCAGAATTCAAAGTACTGGTTATGACCTTTAAAGCCCTATGCAGCTTGGGTCCACCACAGGTGCATTTGGTGGGAACACAGGAGAGGGCCTTTTCAGTGGTTGCTTCCAGGCTATGGAACTCCCTTCCCAGAGAGGTCAGACTGACACCCTCCCTGCCTACTTTCTGGAGACAACTAAAGATATTATTATTTTGGCAGGCATTTAATATGTAATTAGTATGAAAGATGGTGCTAGCTATTTTAATTGTCATTTGTATCTGGTTTTTAATAATGTATTTTAATATTGTTTTAATTGCTATTGTTCGTTTAATGTGTATTTTAACTTTTGTATGCTGTAGTTTTAACTATGCTCTCTTCTAAGTTATTGTAAGCTGCTTTGAGTTCTTTTGAGGAGAAAAGTGGGGTATAGATAAAGATATAACAACAACAACAACAACAACAACAATAATAATAGGAGGAGGAGGAGGAGGAGGAGGAGGAGGAGGAGGAGGAGGAGGGCTGTATCTCCATATATGAGCTTTTCTGAGTTTTAAGATCTTCAGGAAAAGGCTTTCTTTCAGTCCCACTGTCATTGCAGGCACATTTGGCAAGGACCTGGGAGAAAGCCTTCTCAATGGCTGCTCCCAGATTGTGGAATTCCCTCCTATGAGAGTTTTGGTTGGCCCCCTTTCCTTTGCCTCCCTCTCTTTTTTTGGGGGTAGGCACAGACTGTTTTATTCAGGCAGGACTTTGGCTGGAAATGTATGAGATAGAAATGGATTGTGGTGTGGCGGCATTTTCAGTTTTTTTTTAGAAAAATCATGATAAATGTTTTTATATCTTTTTATTCTTGGTTTTATTTGTATTGTTATTCAATTCTTTTAAAAGTTTTGTATGAATATTGTTTTAATTTTATCTTGTTTTTTAAATGTTGTAGGTCACCTTGGGCCCTCCATAAGGAGACAGGCAGGATATAATCCAAGAAAGAAAGAAAGAAAGAAAGAAAGAAAGAAAGAAAGAAAGAAAGAAAGGGGTGAGAGGAGAAAGAGAAGAACTTTGAACATTAGCAGCACTATTAGTGACAGGTGGCTTCCATGGCAGTGTGGCAGGGAATCAACTCCAGGAATTATGCTGAATTTCAAAGAATCTTGGAAAAGTGAGGCACTCTTCTCCCAAAATATGTCCAGCACCCTTAAATTTTAGAGTAGATTCAAATTCCCACTCATATAGAAGTCATGAGCCATAAAGTAGGCCAGCTAGACCCACAGCAGTTTGGCAGCTATCCAAGGTACTGAACCTATTTGGAGGATATGGTTCAGCAGCTTGGGTAGCGCTTTTAAAGGATGGGGGTGGGGAACCCAGAGCAGATTTTCCACTCCATTGACTTGGAAGCCACCAGCAATCACTAATTGGGAGAGCTATGGAAAGGTTCATGGATGAAGAAGGAACATTCCACTACAATCAGTGTAGGGACACACTTGGTGTTGCTTATACTCTTGAGCACTTTTTCAGCCAGTATCCTCATCTTTCTTCTCATCTTTCTCCTCTCTACCATAAACGTCTTTTTAAAGGCAGGGTAGTAGGAGCACACAGATTAGGCTGTTCTGCATTTCTGTTAACACAAAATTTGTGCCACTGCCTTTATTTGATGAAGGCTGGTTAGTTGCAGGATTTGAGAAAGAATTCAGCTTTTAAAACTTTCATTAGTTACAGCAAACAATTTTTATTTCAAATTTAGATAGTGTTCCCTAGACAGAGAAACTAAAGGGGCAAACCAAATGTCTGATAAAATTCGTCTAATATACAGGAAACAAATTTCACATAACAAACTGCAGTGTACTTTTTTAAAACATGAAAATGAGCTTTGGGGAGTGACAATGAGATTTTGAGTGGAGGAAAACTACCACCTTACTACTCAGATTCTTCCAAGACATCTCCCCTTTGTAATGGAGGGTTCAAGGTACATGTAAACATTCACCTGTAACCTTATGACAGGAAATCTCTCTGTCTCTGTCTCTCTCTCTGATGAGAGAGATGGGAGCAAAGTGTAACAAACAGATAAATGAATACAAAGTGGTGGTAGTGATGATCATTAACCCTTCCTCTATCTCTCGCTGACAGCATTTATTTATTCATTCATTCATTCATTCATTCATTCATTCATTCATTCATTCATTCACTTATTTATTTACACTTTGCCCCTATCAAGGTAAAACTCTGGGTATAAAGGTGTATGATCTCTGGATGGTTTAGTGAAATTAATTTAAACAATTTAAATTTGGAACAGTATAATTTAAAACAACATCATTTTAACCTCCTAAACATATCAAACAACCAAATAATGTCATAATTTGAAATTAATCTTTTTCACTCATGCCTTGCATTTGACATTTGAAAATGTCCATGGCTTATTAGGTTTCCACAACTACTGTGTTCAATACTTTCAGATGCTTTGGGATAGCATAAAAATGTGGATCAGATTGATTATATTTCAAATTATGCAATTCACCATCAGATTAGGTGGAGAACAATGGTTCTCCAGATATCGCCATCATCATCACCATACTAACTTAAGTTGTCCACTGTATTTTCCCTGAAATTGGGACACAAGGCAGTTTACAAATTAAAACAAATGCAATGTACTTAAAATATTCAGAAGAGAAACATTAAAATGGAATAAAACTGCAAACATTAAAACTTTTTAAAACATACAATTAAAAATTATAAAAAAGCAGCTTAAAAACTGTTCAGTTAGAAAAGTACAGAGCCCACTTAAATGACATTTTTAAAAACCTATTCAGTTCTCAAAAAAAAAAAAAAATTGTTGGGATGAAAATTTCATTTCCTGCTACAAGGAGGACAGCAAAGAGGGGGCCATTCTAACCTCTTAGGAAGGGAATTCCAGAGCCTAGGGGTAGCCATCTTGTATGCTCACCAGCCATACCTGTCAAAGTAGGGGGATGAGAGAAAGGCCACTCCTTAGAACTCAGAGCTCAAGAAAGATCTTATGGGGAGATATGATCAGTGCAAGAGAAATGGAAAAAAACAACAACATTGAAATTGTCGGTATATTTTAGCTTAAGTAAAAGACACTTTGTAGCACCATTGGAAACCAACTGGTTGATCTTGGATAAGTTGTACTCTTTCAGCCTCAGAGGAAGACAGTGGTCAAATCTTGCCAAGAAAACTCCATGATAGGGTTGCCTTAGGGTCTCCATAAGTCAGAAATGACGGACAGGCCCACAACAATATAGTATCATATTGCATCATAACTTCTTATACTACAGTAACTTAAATATACGGAACTCAGTATGGGGCACGCTATGAATGATGTAAAACACCTGAATGGCTACATAAGATGATTAGAAGAAGAGCTTTTATCTAATATATAAAAGTCAAAGTTTGTTTATCTGCATCAGGTGAATACCTCATATGGGTCGCTGTCTAAGAAGATTCTATGGAATCCTGGGGTTTGCAGTTTAGGGAGGGGCCTTTAGAATTCTCAAACAGAGAACTCTTGGGCCTCAGTCAACTGTGTCTGTCTTGAATAGGTCAGTTGCTATGGAGACAAGGCCTAGCAGCAAGGAGAAGGGCAGTGTATTCCCTCAGGAACCCAATCTCTGCATGTTAATAACTGAATACAGATTGGATTGGGGAATATGGGGAAAAGTTACAGCTACTGAACAAGACAGTTTGGGGAATTAGAGACACAGTAACTCAAATCTTTCTAACAAGTATTATCTATGAGAAAATAAAATCCCAGGCAACGCTGGGTATATATGCTAGTTTATTATAATTCAGTGCTTCATGTATGGTAGTTAGGACACTTTGGGATAATGAGTCAGAAAAAGTTAGTCTTATTATGAGCTGCGGGAATGTAGGAAGATTAGGTGGTGGTTCTACTGGGTTGCTCAAAAGATACCGTACATGCAAAAGTGATTTTGTTATGCATGTTACAATATTTATTATTAATAAATTAGAACTATTGAACTTTTGGAAATAGAACAAAAGCCTAATGGAAGGTAGAGTTGAAAATGTATTATATTACAGCAATAAAGAAGGAATGCTTTTTATTTAGACAGGACTTTGATTAATTTTTAATCATATCACAAAATAGCATTGAAAGAAGTATGGTGTGTTTTTGTCTTCTACATTTTAAATCATGTTTTAAGTGTATCTTAAACTGTTTTCAGTGATCTGCTTTTAATAGTAATGTTGCTTAATTTTTAAAAACTTTTATAGTAGTGCATTGTAGCTAACTTTACTTTAAATTATTGTAAGCTTCTTGGGCCCAAGGTAGGAGAAAGCTGGGATATAAGTTGAAGAAATGAATGAATGAATAAATAAATAAATATTTTTGAATCTTATGAATTCAAAGAACTGACGTGTTGACCCAGACTATAAATTTAAAAGATAACATACTGCCATACTAACTACAATGCCAGATAGGCTCCAGGTACATGTAATACCACATCTTTGAATCTGAGCGTGGAAAACTTTTCAGCTCTTGCTAATGCAGTCACATAACCATATATTCAGAAAAGAAACCAAGCCTCATCCACTTAATCCACATAAGGACTCCCCCTCAAATAGTTATATACTATGTTTTTCCCCTTTGCATAATATGAGGTAGGCATATTATTTGCACATTGACCTACATCCAATTGTTAATCTCAACTGGAGTAAACCTATTGAACCAATTGCTGGAGGAGAAACTGATATTTATGTAAATCCCATTGATGTAATGGGCCTTTCCCTATGTGGGATTAGGAATTATACTTGCACATTTTGAGGTCCTGAACACAATTTTGTTTAAGGAAAGTCAGAATACATATTGAAGTCTAATTTCATAAATCTCTCTATATCCAATGCTCAGGTGGTTAATGTTGTTGTTTTATATAAACTAAATGGCATCATCAAAACACAAGGAGGAGGTTCAGTAGTCATGGGGCAACCCACAGCTTTACAGAAGTGCAACAGATATTAAGGGGAAAAAAACCTAACTAGGGGGAATCGCCCCCCTCAGCTTAATTGGGACTTGATGTGGTCAATGATAATGTAATACTGATTTACTGTTGAGGAGGGGCTTAGGGAACTGGGTATGGTTAATCTGCAGAAGAAAAGGTTAAGAGGGGACATGATAGCCGTGTTTAAATATTTGAAGGGATGTCATGTTGAGGAGTGAGCAGGCTTGTTTTCTACTGCTCTAGAGACTAGGAACAAGGAACAATGGATTCAAACTACAGGAAACGAGATTCCACCTAAACCACAGGAAGAACTTCCTGACAATCAGAGCTGTTCAGCAGTGGAATATGCTGCCTCGGAGTGTGGTGGTGTGTCCCTCTTTGGAGGTTTTTAAGCAGAGGCTGGATGGCCATCTGTTAGGAGATGTATGTTCCTGCATGGCAGGGGGTTGGACTGGATGGCCCCTGTCGTTTCTTCCAACTCTGTATTTTAATAATTCTATAGGAAGTTGGGTGTGGAAAGGATGGCATGACAGGAATCCTGAACAACTGCAATCCTTTTGTTGCAAATTCTGCTTATTAAATCAAACTGCATGTAGATTGGTGCAGTTTGGCTTCTGGCTGTGGTGTCATTGCTAAAAGATGCACGTAACTTTGCTTTTGACACACTTTTGACTGCCTAGCTCATTTTCATTAGTTTGGAGGCTCAGCAGATGATGAAAGATTACATGGTGCCATGTGCTGAATTTTGCATGGATTGATTTAAGCCATGTTCACTACACACCCAATGCTCACCCTCACATAAACATTTCAATTTGGTTTTGTGAATTGACACTTTACTTGGCATTGGTGGTTTATTGATACATCCAAAATTACTCTGCTCCACCCCGGAGGTAGCTAAAAAGATGCACAATCTAGCCATGAGCCCAATCTAACTGTGTTGTTGAATAACAGCTGTCATCACCAGTACCCTTGGAGGATCTTTCCATTGTATGTACCAGCTTGCAAACTGCAATTGCATATTCAGACAGCAAATAAGTTACAATCAACAATTATATGATGAAAATTACATCCTTAATGCATTACATTTAATATCTATTTGGAAAAAGACCTTTGGGTGCTTAATTGACACTTTCTGAAATAACTATAGCTTACTGGCTAGCTCGTTACCAATTCACATACTTATTTAATATCAATTAGCACATTCTGTAATTTAAAACTGAATTAGCTTGCTATAGCTATTCTATCAAACGGCAATTAAATGCTTGAAATTTCTTACAAGTTGGCTGTACGGAGATAATTAAGTATGCGTTCAGTTAAGTAATTTTTTACTTAATTACATCACAAACTAATTTTGGCTACACATATTAGACCTTTCAATAAATGGTGCTTTATCAATCAATTGGCATCTAATGAACCCATTATTCATTTTCTGCCTGTGAATGAACTGTGTCATTATTATTTTTCCTTTGACTTCCTATTACAATGGTACCATGGAGCTGACATTGTTCATATACACTGTCTGGTCTGCAATCTCTCTCTTCATGTCTTGGATATTCTTGCAGAGGTGGTTGCTTCTGTACTACTTTTATTATCTCCCTGTCAATAGACATACATGGATAGATGGCTTTTGCTTGTTTAGCTTTCTGGACTCAAACAGTATTATACAGACTGTGTACCACTCCCTGTCAAACACCTAACCCATTAGTTTTCAAAGTATATAGAATCACAGAGATGGAAGGGAAATTGAACCTGCTTCAACCTAGAGATGGAAATAATATTCCAAAATTTTCAAAAACGGCCAAACATTGGGTTTCTCAAACGTCAGGACACCCTGATGAGAATTCTATACGGGTGAGAATCTTATAGTTTCAAGGCTTATTCTACATGAAAAATGTTTTTTCTCTGCAGAAAAAAAGTCTCCTGTACAGAAAACAATATTTTCTTTACAGAAAACAGTGTCTTCTGCACTGGAAAAAAAATCTGCATGAATATGTGGCAAAAAAATCAAACCCATGTACATCTTTTTGCACGGACTAATCCCTGAACCACTAATAGTCTTTGAAAACTACACAGTTTTCAATAACTTTCTCACAGCAAGGAAAAAAAATGGTAAAATTATTCATTTTGGCCCGTGACAACAAAATCTGTGAAGATTTACTTGCCTAATGTGACCTCACCCTTCAGTGCAAGATTGCAGTCAGCCTCCTTGACAGTCACTCAGCCTCTGCTTAAATATGTCTAAAGAACAAAGCAACACCTCCAGAGCAGTGTCCCACTGTCAGAGTTAGGAAGCTTTTCCCCTAGCTTAGCTGAAATGTGCTTCCATGGAGTTTCCATCAAATGGTTCCAGTCTTGCCCTTTGGAAGAACAGAGGACAGGTCTGCTCCATCTTCTGAATGATAGGCATTCACATATTTGCAGAGAGCTGTATTCTCTTAATGTCTTAATGTTTTCTTCCCTAGACTGAACATAGCATCTTTCATCTAATTCTCATAAGATCTGATTTACAGATCCCAGATCTCTCTCTCTCTGTATCTATCACCCATCCATCCATCCATCCATCCATCTATCTATCTATCTATCTATCTATCTATCTATCTATCTGAATAGATAGATGAATATATAGATAGGAAACAAATTTAATACCAGATATTGTTCAGAGTTGATGATATTTATGTAAGCTGTGTGCACTCATGCATTTAAGAGCTTGAGCTGGGGATGAACTGACTACCATGGACCCTAAGTTTGTGTGCCTCATGGATCCTCTTGGACCCAACACGGTAGTGGCCATAATTGTTCATTGCTTCCTTGCCTCTTTGCTTTGTTGTACACTGATGAACACAGAAACATTAGAAGCCTCTCTGAAAAGCTTGATACAGAACACAAACAAGAGATCACAGGTACTTGTGCCTTTCACAACAGTAGCAGAATGATGACGTGGATCCTAGATCATCATTCTGTGGATGGCTTTACCAGAAAATTATATTCACTCTTCTCAAAAGTAACTTTCTTAATACAAAATATGAAAGCAAGGTCATTCCTGGGTATAGCCTTGCAACCAATCAGTGGTTAGAGGCTGAGCTGCTCTGTACTCATAGGAGGTCCTGATGGGCAAATGTTGTTCTTTTCCCTAGCTGTGCAATGCAAGACAGATGCTACCCAGGTGTACATCCATCACCATCGCTGGGGGGACGTAATTGCTCTTGGGTGCCTTGGTAGCTGCTTCTCAGCTACAAAGCCAGCGAAAAGGTGTCGTGCAAGGAGGTATTTTACGTCTCCTTGTGCAATGGTGTTAAGTGCACCTACACTAATGCATGTAAAATATCTTTCAAAGAGTATTTATTTCAGTAACCAAGAGGATTCTAGTTTAAGTGTTCTAAATTATGATAACTGGCTACTATATGAACAGCAGCATTACTTTTTTTTAAAGGAAAAGTTGTATGTAAATGTGCTTAGTACAAGGAAAGTGAATGTGAGAAGTGATGTTGGGAACAGTGGCAGAGAAAGAAAAAAATAAAATCTATTGAAAAGTGAAAATTGTGAATTTGGAGAGACTATAAAAAAATCGAGAAGGACAAATCAAAGTATACCAAAATGTTAAGATAAAGGAGAAGACTCAGCAACAGCTACACTGGTAGCAAGGGAATATAATGTGAGGAAGGCTATAAAGAAGGTAGAGAGGAAACCAAAAGCTTTGCTTCAGCAGAATTGTTTTTCAGGAAATGGGCAGATCGACAGAGATATTTAACAGAGAAGATAGATGAAAGTAAACAGGGGATTTTTTTTTTTAAAAAAATACAACTCTAATACCCAACTGTAAAATTATAAATAACCAGAAAAACAGATAGAGCCAAGAGGAGGAAAGAAACTGATGCCCCTGTGTCTCTTCTGCAGGGCTTCCAAAGACTAGATCTCTGACTGAAATTCTGCACCAAGAGTTGTAGTGTAAAGTCACAGCAGGTGGAACTATGCCATGTCTCTTATCCTGCTCCCTACAAACCCCTACACAAAAACCACATCATCCTCCAGGAACTCTGAAGGGCCTCTGGGCCCCAGAGAATGCCTTCATCATTATGAATCTGGCTATAGGCCAGTCCCCAGCTCTCCATGCAAGAATTGTGATGTTGTACAAAAAGCATGAATTTTACATTAAAAATGTGTTTCTGGAAAGCAGTTTTTCTCAACCCCCCCCCCCTTTGTGCACACATATTTCTACCAAAAGTATTGGTATTATTTCCCCAAACACTACAGGATGTGTGAATAGTGGGCCAAAACTACATGCAAATATTTGTTTCCCCTCACACTAGGGAGAAAACTTTGGAAATTATTTGGTGTCACCAGTAATGATGAGGTATTGGAAAACTTACATTCCTAGTTTACAAACCATAGAAAAAATGTAATAAGGATAAAGTAAATAAATGAATCTATAGCTGATCAAACGGTTGGGTAGGTAGAGAAAAAAGTAAATTTTTTAAATTGGATTTTCCTGGCTTGTCATTGAAATTCAGTGGTAAATTTGCTGGTGAATTTAACTGATACAGTTTTTAGTGCGGTTGGAGAGCTGTCATACCGCATTGCAGGATGTACCATAAGCCTTATAGGCTGTATGTTGGCCATGACTGATATAAAGCTTAGTACCAGTTCATTGAAATGGGCCTGGTAATGAACAACCAATCTAGCTAGTCTGTGAATTTTCTCAGAGTTGGCATTATATAGATAAAAGTGGCCAGACAAGATATATTTTGGCTGCCACTTTCTGCATCAGTTCAAGATTTTGAGTCATTTTCATGGGCAATCCCACGAATATGACGTACATACTACAATTTGTCATATCTGCTTGGCACTACATTTTTTTAAAAAAAATGATGTTGGCTTGAATTATGAGATCCTATGAATAGAACCCTACATATCCAAAGAGGATAATATTCTTTTTTCTGACGATCGCTTCTCCTGGAACTGCTTGTGTTCTCCCAATTTTTTTATCTTGAAAGTTGCAGTACTTTCTGAAGCAATGTGGAAAATTGCATGGGAAGGGGGGTGGAGGAGAAATGGACAAAAACCAACTCCATGCCCTTCTGGCTGTAGGCATCTCACTAGATCAAAGGCTCTACCATAAATGGAACAACTTCAGCTCCAAGTCATTATCTTCCAAGTGATTGTATTGATTGATCAACTGACTGATTGCAAATTTAAATTGCCCCATAGCCATAGTTCTTAGCTTGATGTACAGTGCATTAAAAATATAAAATGCAATCATGAAATAATGAGTGAGGTCAGAATAGAAAATGAAGATAAAACTAGCAGAAATGAATAAAAACTTTATGGCATATAAAACCAATTTAAAATCAGCTGTAAGATAAAAGTGCAATATGTATGGAACACACATGGACTAGCTGAAGAAGTTTAAAGTTCAGTATTGAAGTTGTCCCTGTGTTGACACTTACAAGAAACAATAAATCAGGGGACTACTGTTGCAATTCCAGGCTCTCACTGCTTAGATTCCTCTATACTGCGTTGTGGAACAGTAGTGATACTGTAAAAGAAATAAATGCAGTGAGAAAGAAAGGATGTCATGTCATATTGACTCAGATCTATGATCTATCTTGCCCAGTAGTGTCTACATTGACTGGGAGCAGCTCTCCACACTTCCAGCTGTTCCAAGCTTTACCTTGTAGGATGGTATTTAGCATTGCAGTGGCAGATTTGTAACATAGAGTTAAGGATCAATAACCGATCTAATCTTACATAGCTACAGCCCAGCTTAGCACCCAGCAGCCTCCAGTCTACCTTAAGAGTCAGCTGCTGGATGGGGCAAAGAAGTCTGTTCAGCTTCATACTGGAGCCTGTGACTATCAGAAGCAGGACCCTTGTCACACATCTTTGTCACAGCCTAGCTGGCTGGCAGAAGAGGAATGGAAATGTCATCCTCCTTGCACCCCAACCAGCAGCTGAATGGATCTCTTTTAACCAATTATGTGGCTGGCTCTTAAGGTGGACTGTGGGGGGTAAGGCCAGGAGATGTTACTTAGCTACATCTCCTTAACTAAATAACTGATTGAGGATTCCGGGGCATCGGCGAATGTATGCTCTGTCTTTGAGCTATATCCCCTACTATTCATCTAGATCTGAGCTGGTTTAAAGCAGGATAAGTGTGATGTTTAAACCAGGTTTCTAGTTAGCACACTTGCAACGCTAGCATGCCAGAGCAGTGTTAGCATACCAACACTGGACATGCAAGAACTGCCAACTTAATCCCTGTGTAATCATACGTTGCACCCTCAACTATGCCAATAAACAGCAGTTGGACAAAATCCAGTATCTCCAGTTCTGTCTTCCATCTTCTCAGGGTAGAAATAGTTTATGCCTCAGGGTGCTTTACTGTATCAGTCTGCAGGTTTGGAGCCAAAGATAATCTTCAAGAGACCCACCACCCTATCTAACCTGTCTGCTGTCTTCAACCAAACCTTCCAAAAAGCCAAATATCTGGCTTTTTATTTTTCACCTCAGTAACAAGTTTATCTTTACCATAATACAGGACTTCCACATCTCTGGCCTTATAGATGTTTTACATCACATAAATCTCATAATCTCTTACCTTGTCCATGCTTACTGGGCCTTCTGGGCTGAAGTCCCAAACACCCGGAGAACCAAATGTCCCCACCTCTCTCTTAATGAATAGAACATATATAGGATTGTAACAATTATGTGATCTTGGAGACCCACTGTTGCTTCCACATCCCAGATGCGGCTAGGGAAGCTGTCCCATCATCTCTAGTTACATTAGTAAATTTATCTAACATTGCTAAATGTTGCTGTTTGAAGTGAAATCCCTCTCACGTTCCATGTAAGGAGATAGATTAGAAGACCATACCTGACAGCATCATATTAGGGCTTAGGTCAAGACTGTCTGAAGGACTGTCACTTCCCATATGAGCGTGCCCAAATGTAAGATCGTTGGGGAGGCACTTCCCTTAGTCTCCCCACCTTCACAGGGACATTTTTGGGAAAGCAGAAGAGTACCTTTTCCATGGCTTCTCCCATACTCTAAAACTCCCTTAGGAGATAGGGTGGCTCCCTCCTTAGTGTTTTTTCATCACCAGTTGAAGAGATTTTTATTGCAGCAGGTACTAGGAAACAGATTATTTTATTGAGTTTTCTGTTTTAGTGCTGTACTGCATTTAATTTATGCTTTTAAATTAATATTTTATGTGGTTTTAATTCTATAGAAGCTAATATTATTTTAATCTTAACTTTTTGTATGTTTTTAGCCATATGTGGTTTTGCTTGTATATCTTTTTATTCTGCAAGCTGCCTTGAGTCTCACACTTGGGAAAAGGCAGGATATAAATGAAGTGATTAATTGACTGATTGACTGATATGAGCTTAGGGCTGCCAGCCTCACATATTCAGCTTTGTGTTGCAGTATCTTGCCACGGCTTTCCAAACCCCCAGCATTTTTCACCTGAGAGACTTGCCACATTCTGCCTAATGGTAGGGCCAGTCCTGTTAATGAAGTGCTCCATTCTTAATTATAATTAACCATGAGCTTTTTGAGAGAAATGCTGCTTACAGCCATTCTATTGCTGCTTAGCTAAGTACTGTATTTGCCTGTGTATAAGACACAATGGTGTATAAGACGCACCTCATTTTCAAACAGTATTTTTTGAGGAAAAAAGTGAGCCTTATATGCCAGCAAATACAGTATGTTCATTGCTTCATCTTACAGAATTTCAACATCTTGTGACTATATACTTGTGACTATACACTTCCCTGTGTCTTTGTGAAAGATGAAAGATTTTCCAGTAACAGAGAGCACATTTCAAAATTATGTTGGTATGGTAGTATCACTATGTAGGGATCCCATCATACGAATTTTTAGAGTTTTCTTATGTGCCCTTTTCATGCCTCTGGTTTGCACATCAGCAGACTGCCAATATAAAGTAACTGTGCTCAAATCAAGAAGGAAAACTCAGATCAAGAAGGAAAACCCAGAAGGCAGTGGAGGCCTGGATGCTGCTTTGCTAGCTGAGAGGGGTGCAGTTCACTGCATGGGGCTTGACAACTGCATTTTTTACACAGAATGAAGCAAGAAACCTGAACAAATGCCATTGTGCTGACAGAATGAAAGGGCTGCTCATTCTTTTTTCATTTTTGACAGAATGAAGAAAAGCTTTTGACAAAATCCATTCTACCCGGGGATGAAGTTATTTATTTGACTAAATGCATTGTCTCACTCAGACTTTTTTTTTTTTTAAATCAGACCTGCTTGTCATTTCAGGCAACTTGAACCTGGCAATGCTGTATAACTAGACCTCTCAGTCTTGGGTTACTGATTCCAGATGGAAGCAGATTTCCTAACTGCCAGCCTTACTGAGTCTGTCTGGGCTCTGAAAGCAAAGCAATATCTTTCATTTGACCTGCTCTACTCATTTGAGGATGTTCAGCAAGTGCCTGAACCTCTGCAGGTATTCTGTGAGGCACAGGTGTTCAAAGCCAAGCTTAAATGAGAGGATGCATTTGTATTTTGACATGCACATGTGTGATCCTTGATTGCCTGGTTCCTCTAAGAACAAAGAAGTTCCTTGGGCAGGTGATATTAATTTTGTTATAGTTCATCCTATCTTGGATCCATAAAACCCTGCCTTCACCCATGTTTTTGGTAGCAGTCAGGTGTATTCTGGAAAAGAATATAGGTTGTGTTATCTGCAAGTAAAACTGAAAATCAGACTTGGGGCTAGGACCTTCATTGGACCATAAATACTTTTAAATCTGGCAAGTTTTTCAGGCTGGATATTATAAAACTTGGATTGGAGGTGAAACAGAAATGCAAAAATTGTCCTGGCCAGATATAAGGGAGCTGTAATGTAATTACTTAAATCTACTGAAGATTACATTTGTGTATTTAGCCAAGTTTGGGTACCACTCAGTTCTGATTTCTTCTTTTACTCATGCACCACATAGCTAAATCGCGTTTTAACTATATGATAAAAATACCTGAAATTGACACTCAGACAGGAACTATCACTGGAAGAAGCAGATTTACAACCACTCAAGGGTAACTGCTCTGCACTGAGGAATCCAGCTCCTTCCAGACACCAGGTAATGCTCTTAATATGGGTTCAAACATATGTTTTCTGCCTAGTGTACTACCAAAATTTAATCTCTTTGCTGATATAGGGGATTGTTCTGTGCCTTAACTGTATATTCATGCACAGCAGGGGGTTGGACTGGATGGCCCTTGTGATTTTTCCAACTGTGATTTTCTGTTGCTTGGTCCCTCAGCTCCAAATGAACACAGGATTCATATGCTTTGACTGAAAGCAATGGATAGTTTGTTGAACACCTTCCTGCAAACTCCATGTCTTTAGAGCAATGATAGCTGGTGGATACCTTGTCAGTGAGCTTTAGTCTGAACTTTAAAGGAGATTTCCAAGATCCTGAACCTATTCTGCAATTAGGATTCAGCACCTTGGATAGTTCCTTTAAAGTTAGGGGTAAAACCCTGAGTATATTCCTCATCCCACTGACATGGAATCCCCAGCTGCCAGTGCTACAGAGATAGCAACAGGCAATTGCTCAAGATGTAACTTGTTACTGCCCTGGCTAGTCCGAGCTTTGGGAATATTAAAAGATATCCTTCTGATATCATAATTCGGCTTCACTTATCTATTCCCTTCCATGTGCTTGCGAGGCCCCCGGACAAGCACGCATTCAGGCTCGGCCGATTATCGCCGTAATATTCCTAGACAATACAGCCAGGCCAGAAAATAGCTGACTCACCGCTTTAGGAGACCTCCAGGCAAGCACTCTAATTAGGTATGCACACAACCTACAAAAGATCCTCTGCCTCGCGCTGGCAGCTTGATGGGTAGACTATGCAATACCCAAGTACTCTGCGTTTGCATACTGGCTACTCTATTGAGAACCTCTACGATAACTCAATCATTCAGATTCTGACCTTTCGGAGGCTTTGTCTCCAACTCCAAATCTATTGTTTTCCCCCAAGTATGGCATAGCCTGCAGTCACAATTCTCCTTATAAAAACCCTTGATTCCGAGATCTTCCTCGGATCGCTCCCGAGTTTCATCCCGCCTTGCTGCCGCTTTGCTTGGTGAGCCTCCCCTTAGCTCCACGTGCTGAGCTACATCGCACCTCAGCCTTGTTCTCCATTTTTACGGGCTTCAGGACAGGTGAAGTATCACCCAAACCAGCAACTCCTCTAAAAATCCCTCTATTACCACTCCAACCTTTATTTCTTTATCTTGTGTGAGTGCGTCGCATACACTGTTTTGCTTGTGTTTTTTTAATAAAACATCATTTATTGCTTCAACTTCTGTGTGCTCCTTGACTCGACCTGACCCCGTAGACATAGGGTTCAAGATTTCACTACGTTACCCTGCCTCTCGTAACGCTAAGCAGTGCTCTGAGCTAATTTTCCCCACCTTTAGTTGAGCACATTTTGGTGTCCCACCCGGGACCCCCAGTACACAGGGTAACATAACCTTATAGCATCATAACTCAAGCTGCTTCTTCAAGTCTGCCAGTCTTCACTTCTCATGGCCATAACATCTGGCCTGGTTCTATTTTTAGCTCCCTAATTTCTCCTCCCTCTCCCTCTTTTGTAGTTCTCAACCTGAGTTTCCGAAGGACTCAAAAGCCACAATCCTATTACAGTCTTACACTGGCACTATTATGCAGGAGGAGGTGCTTTTTAGAACATTGTATAAGAGCAGTATCTTAATCAGCGTAATGCATGCAGTGTTCTGCTGCCTTAACTATTGTTATCAGCTGTTGTATTTATAGGATATGGCACCCGGACAGTCTGTAGTTTAGACAAGCAATCCACAAGAGCAGTGGATAACTTATATTGTGGTACAGCTGAAATGTACATAGAATGAAATTCCCAATATGTCACCAGTCACTACCCATCTGAGCAACCTCCAGCACAACTCAGCAATTTAATCTGGCAAATCAAAGAAGAAGGTCTTAAAGTCCTTATGGGTGAGATCCACCTTCAGCTGGAAGTCCAAAGGAAGACTGTCACACAGATTGGAAGCCAGATCTTGAAGGCTTGCAGACTTGACAGGGCTAAGTGTGTCAGTGGAACAGACAATAATCCTTCACCTGAAGATCTTAGATTCCCAGATGGTACATACCATGGTAGCCAAGCTGCCATGTACTAGGGGACATTAGAATGTGGAGTCTTCTTCTGGTGTTTCAGATACCCAATAAAGGTATCACTGAACTCTGATATTTAAGGCTGCATTAGTGTGAATAAATTTTCCCTCCATGTCAACTCCTGCCAAGCCACACAGAAGAAAGCACTTAGCATTTTCTCTTCCTTCCTTCCTTCCTTCCTTCCTTCCTTCCTTCCTTCCTTCCTTCCTTCCTTCCTTCCTTGCTTCCTTCCTTCCTTCCTTCCTTCCTTCCTTCCTTCCTTCCTTCCTTCCTTCCTTCCTTTCTTTTCCTTCCTTCCTTCCTTCCTTCCTTCCTTCCTTCCTTCCTTCCTTCCTTCCTTCCTTCCTTCCTTCCTTCCTTCCGAATGTTGGGCATTATATCCAGGTTGCTGTCTGTCTGTTTTCACACTTCTATCTCTTGTTCTATTTTGTTTGTATGGGGATAGAATCAGGATGGGCAATATTTGTTAACATTGTCAAATGTATGGGATTGTTGTCATTGTTGTTTAATAGTATTCCGCATTTCCATTATAAAGATGTCCATCATGGCTACCAACAAATGAAAAATTATGTGAACAATAAAATATATTAAATACTCAGAACAAATTACATTTGTAAAAGCAGTCAGCAAACATGTCTGGAAAATGATAACAAGGGAGTCAAGGAAATGACTATAATGCCACTTTTAACCACTGCCAGAAAAAGAAGGCATTAACATGGTAGCGAAAAGCTTCAAGGGAGCTGGCAAGGTGGGTCTCCATTGAAAAGGAATACCGAAGCTCAAGTGCAGCTACAGAAGGCTGTATCTTCTGCCCCAGCTTATACCCAGATGCTTGCCCCATATAACCTACATGGTGTTGACTAACATTCCCTTTGATGCCATGGGCCTACTCTAATTGTGACTCTTGGATTTAATGCCAGGAGCTCCGGTACATTAACTGTAGAATAGTTTTGTGAAGCCCTGGTCAAAGCCCAGGACTTGGAGACACTGTTTAACAACCTGCCTGGGACTTTAGCAGTGTCTATTAACTAGTTATTCAGTGGAAATATCCCCCCCACCTCTGTTTCAGCTGAACTGAAGTTTCTGTGTTGCCCTTCTGCACTACCATGCTGTTATAGATTTATCCAATTCCTCATTTCCACTGTACATGCATTGAAATAGTGAATGCTGCGGTCTTTTGGCTGTTACTTACTGAGGTTTATTATCTGTGTCATAATACCCAGCCCTCCTCCCACACACCTTATGTGGACACCGTGTTAAAGCATTTACTAAGCTCTGACTCACTCAGTTCCTGTATTGTTTGAAAGCTCAGAGCACAGAGATTTGCAGAAAAATAACTGATATGACAAGTCTGGTATCCACAATGTAAGTTTCAACAGCATGTGTTAGTTTTTAATCGGTCAGAGATAGTAAAGTTACTGTGAAATGCAATTGTTATTTCAAGAAAGTAAATTTTTATTCTCCAGGAAGAACTTACTTAAAACAAAAATAAGAAAAGCACAGGTTGTCTAAGATTCCCTGTATTTGAATTATTATGTGGCTGTTTAAATGAGTGTGTTTCTTTCTACAGCATAACTTAATTCATCTACAACTATCTTGTATTTTGGTGCAATACCAAGTACACCTTGTTGTTTGTTGTTGTGTGCCTCAAGTCATTTCCAATTTATGGAAATCCTACGGTGAACCTACCATAGGGTTTTCTGGGGCTGAGCATGTGTGATGCACCCAAGGTTACTCAGTGGGTTTCCATGGCCAACTGGGGAATAGAACCTTGGGCCCTTTTCACACGGCATTTCTTAAGCGAAAGGGCCCCTTGAGCGTCATGTAAATGGGAGGAGCGGTCTGCATGACGCACTCCCATTTACGCGACGCTCAAGGGCTGGACGCAGAGTGCACACGGATTTTTTCATTTTCGGCTTCAAGCTGAAAATGCTCCATGCACACTTACCTGGCGTGCGGTGCATCGGGAGCTGGGCCGGTTGCGCTTCCTGGGCAGTGCAGGCTGGGAAAGGTCCCAGGCTGCACTGTGAAAGGAAGAGGAGGGGAGCTCGTGCAAAAGGACGGAGCTGCGGAGGCCAAGCAACACGGAAGCTACAGGGAAGCGGGAGCGTTCCCTCCAAGACTTCTCATGCGAGGACCCCAACCCAGCGGCGTTAACAGGTAACGTGCGAAAAAGGCCTTGCATAGTCCAATGCTCAAACTACTATACCACTATGCCAATGTCCATAAATATTTCAGTATTTATCTTATATTGAAATATAGGCATTATCTATGTTGAAATGTAATGACATACAAGTATTTGGGACTTGAGTGACTCCCGAAAATCTGAGGGACTCTAAGGGTGTGAAAGCATGGAAAATTATCAGTGAAGTAACCCCAGTTATTCCATGCTGTATAGATCATTGACACAACTTTGACTGAAAACTTCCCGGAAGATGTGGGCTACGGAGACATTTTTATCTTATTTATTTTATTTTTAAAAAATATTTAAACTACATTCTCTAGCTAAAGTTCCCCATGGCATAAATAAAATCAACACAATCAGTTTAAAACAATGTAAACTGTAAAAATTATTTTAGAGGGCTAAGAACAAATTAAAGAATTTAACAAATTCAAAGAAGACAGATTAAAACTAGTTAAAATACTTGAAAACAGTTTAAAACCAAGCACATGTGTGGATCTGTGTAAAATGAATTAGGCCTCGAAGGCTTTTATAAATGACCATGTTTTCACTTTGTGCCAAAATGACAGCAATGTGGGCATCACCCAGACCTCTAGGGAGAGGATGTTGTCACATGACTATGTTGTGAATGAGTGCCCATTTCATCTCATACCCCCATAATCTTAGGGCCTTTCCACACTATGCTGTTATAGTACTATTATTCCTCTTTCAACATCAAGGCCCTTAGATTTGGGTACTGAACATTCCAGTAGCAAATCTCTCAGTTTGGGTTTCATGCCCATGAAGGGGTACATGAAATTCTGTCTTGCTATATAGAGATATGATTGGTTTATAACTCTCTGTGCTTTTTCAAACGCAAGTAATGCCTCCCCTGCCACATAGGGGATAAAAAGAAAGTGTAACTGCCTAATTACCCTAAAGACACCTTATCCTTTCTGATCTTGGAAGCTAAGCAGATTCAGGCTGGGTTAGTACTTGGATGAGGGACCATCAGGGAATACCAAGGATTGTAGGCTATATTCAAAGGAAAGCAATGGCACACCACCTCTGAGTATTCGTTGCTTAAGAAAGTCCTATGAAATTCATGGGGTGTGATCATAAGTCGATAGGTGACTTGAAGGTACATCTTTTACTAAGAACAAAAGCTACTTCAGTAATCTCACTGCACATGTGCGGATATCATATGGCTAGAAAGGATATGGCTCATAGCTGTGTTTTGAACAGAACAGACTTTAGAGGTGGGTGGAAAGTCATTTAGATGTGTGAAAGGGAAAAGCTGACACTGTGAAGGTTACATAGCATATTTTGTTTCCTAAGATGTCAAGAAACTGGGGAAAGGGTTATGTAGCAAGGACTGGAAAATGGTTTTTTACTTTGCAGGAGGCAACTGATTCCTAGAAGTTCTGACTTCTATAGAATTGTTAGCTTTATGAAATTTTCCCAGCACGTGCGAAGTCATTTGTTGTTCTCCCTTCAAATACATATTCTACTTTTTCATGATAAAATCAACCTTCTAAATCTATAAATTAGAAGAAATTAAAAAAAAGCTATTCCAAAGGGAAAATGAACAAAGAATGGACAGAAACAATGTCATAACAAATGTTACAAAGGCTACAATCCTACAATTCAGCAACCTAGGCTTCAGTCCCATTTAATTCAGTGAGACTGACTTCTGAATACACATGTGTCAGATTGCACAGTTACAGTCGCTTCTCTAGTGAAAACAGTGTGACACTGAAACATGGTTTAATGGAAATCACATTGATTTCAATGGAACTAAATTTGGTGAAGTTGAAGGCATTAGGAAGGAAGACTGCAGTATCAACGAGGCCATAGCCTGGAATTTGCAAGACCTGAACAGAGCTGCTGATGACCAGAGCTGTCATTCATGGGATTACCATAAGATGAAACCAACTTGATGACACATAACAATAACAATGTGTAACTAACTTAGGCCATTTCTGCACTACACTGTTATTGTGGTATTATTCCACTTTCAACATCTTATGGAATCCTGGGGTTTGCCGTTTAGGGAGGGGCATTTAGAATTCTCAGCTAAAGAGAGATCTTTGGCCTCATAATTCTGATAGAATTCTCAGAGAGATCTTTGGCTTCAGTAAACTCCAAATCCCAGAATTCCACAGGATGTTTAAAGTGGAATAATAGCACTATAACAGTATAGGGCAGAAATGGCCTTAGTCTTGACATAATTGCATCTTTGGAACAGCAAACTAACACAATCCCCCAGGCTCTTACTAAACAACAACAACAACCACCTCCATAAACGTCTTCCAGAGCATAACATTTAGAGAAAGAAATGAAAGCTTTTGTGCCACAAGGATTACTTTGACTATTCCAAAATCTGGCCATTTGGGGTGATGTTGCTTGCAACTCAAGAATACTGGTGATGCTGGCTACCTCTTTCAAGTACTTGAAATCACATTTTTTAAACCTTTCTACCTCTCCTCCTCCTCTTCTGTTACTCTCTGTCTCACTTACACACACACACACACACACACACACACACACATACAGAGTTCCTCAAAGCTTCATGTCATGAAACAGGTGAATTCAGTAAGACTTGTCTCATACTGTCCTGACACAGTTGGATACTGAGAGAAGGAGATCAGTGGCAGTTTTTTTTTAATTTATTTTTATTAAGGCATAACAAGAAGGAAAAGAAAAATTATAACACACAGAAACCCCACAAATTTACACATATTGTCTAAGCACATCTACTCAGTACACATAAGACTTGCAGAAACATAACACTAACCTAAAAACAGTTACTAAATTACTAAACTAACATTCCCTAAGCACATGTAGTCCTGCCTATTCAGACAAATATACTTTAAAGATCCACACAGGCCTAGAAATTTACACAACGACAGACAATGAACAATTAACATTGAGAGGACCTCCCCCTCTGCTAACAAAACAGCTTATTGTTGAAATTCTTATCAAGCCAACCTCTGAATGAGAAAGTAAGACAGAAATATTTCTTTACAGTTCCCAAATACACCACGATAATATTCCCTAGAAAAATGTACTGTTGTAAGTAAGAAGAATAAAGTGGGGAGAAAAAAGGGGCAAAGTTAAAGTACTAGCCATTCCCCAATCTAGTTGGCTGTAGGGTTCTAACTCTATCTTAGCAGAACCCTGTAACCTTAATCCTATTTGTTGTCACAACTAGAATAGTCCCATTAAGGCTATGGGGTTTACATAACTGTTGATTCACCATTCAGTTGATTCAATGGGTCTACTCTATTGGGGCTCCTATTAGGATTCAGGCCAAGTAAAGTCTTTTCTCAGTTGCATTCAGGAATATTATCCAAATTAAACACAAAACGCTCAGTACAAATGCTATGTGACAGCTAACTCCACGTTCCTTTTAACAGGATCCAGATTTTCCTTCTGTAGATTCCAGTGGATCCAGTTTATCCTTCTGTGAACAGAATTCGGTTTAGATTAATGGAATGAAACTTTCTTGCAACCCACATTTCTTTTTGTCCCTATGCTTCTCACAAAAATGTGCTCACAAGCATTGATAGACTCCTAGGAACACTGTCAGTGTAGGGTATGGTGCTGGATGATGCAGATGAATTTGACTCGAACTGTTTCTCCCTTATGTGAATGGAGGAACAACTTCTGTGCTCCAAGCCATAGTAAATATCATAATAATAACGTTGCTTGAATTATTATGAAGTCATAATAATAATGTTCCTTGCAATGAAATGTATTGAGGGAAAAAATCTCAGCCCACAGTGGAACAAATACACAACTGCTTTATCTGATGACCCAAATTGGTTCTCTAGCTGTTCTTAATTCACTCGTTTACTTTCAGCACAAAGTTTTGATCCAGCACTTGATAGTCTCTTTCTCTCTCTAGCTATCGACTGGGGCTTGGAAAGGAGTTGTAAATCCCCCAAATCCCCCTTTTCACAAAGTTTGACTGAGAAATACATCCCACAGAGACACAGAAGAAGGAGGAGAGTTTCCATTGACGCAAAGGAAAATGAATTTGCGCTGTGCTTCCGTTATGCAGTTGGTCGCCTGATATGGTCACATCTTCATCTTCTAAAAGCACAGTGTGTCACGAACTGTTGCCAATTTCATATTGCATCTGACTAAATTCAAGATCTAAAAGTGACCCAAATTGGTGAAAATTACTGGGAGAAACCCAGCCACAGGTACAAAAAAGTATTCAGTTTTTCTGCTAGAGTGTATATTATTAGAAATATTACTTTGACATCTATTACTAATACTTTCCTAAAATATAACCTCCTGTATGGTTTTTTCTTTCACCAATAACACAAATTAATGTTTAATCATTCTGAAATTAGACTAGCAACACCCTTAATGCTGTTAATTTCAGGTCTGATGGTTAGCTTATGTGTGGAAATTCACTAGATTTGTACAACCTCAGAAAACAGAATATCTCTGTAAAAAGAAAAATAGACCGCACTGTTATTTGCATAGACATTTTATTTCACCTTTCAAAAGCCTGATATTATTTGTGTTTACCTAGAATGGAGGAAGGGGAAGACATGTGTTCTCATTTTGGTGGAAGCCTGTCTCCTTTGCACTTTCTGAACCAATATCTGAACTGAAATACAATCATCCTTCAGTGTCCTTGCATTCTTATGCTTCTCCAAAGTTTTACAAGGCAGTTTTCCAATGAAAATGTGTGTACTAAAATGTGCATATTTGGAGAAAGTTTACATAAAAGATATAGATCAAAAGAATACACAAATGTGTTGCATTAGAGCGTATGCGAGATCTGGGTGCCCCGTGCACCTCTTTTCAGACCTGAAGGAATGTACCAAATCTGAATCATTATTACTTTAATTTTTTAAAAAATGTAAGTTAAAATGTACTACTTATGCTGTCTAGGGGGTCAATTTTGTCACTTTAGACTCAAGAGAGGCATCTTTGCAAAGCAGGAAATGAGCAAGGAGTTACTTCTATTTCCACCCCCCCCCCAAAAAAAACCCCAAGGGGTTCAAAAACATGGCAAAATTATCCCTCACACTGACAATTGGAGTGGAAGTATTCTTAATATTTTTTTCCAAAAAAATAGGTGTGGGCCTTTGTTGCTGTTGTATACCTTCAAGTTGTTTCTGACTCATGGCGATTCTAAGGCAACCCTATCAAGGGTTTTTCTTGGCTAGATTGGTTCAGAGCAGATTTGGCTTTGCCTTTCTGTGAGGCTGAGACAGTATTGCCTTGCCCATGGTCACCCAGTGAGTTGTCATCTTGGGGATGATAGGAGTGTCAGCCCCACAGAAACGCTGCGGAAAAACCAGAGTTCAGCGAGCCAACAGCAGCAGCCTTGTTCCCCAGTAAGGATACTCACACACAGAGGAGTTTCTTCCAAAACAGGAGGCACTTTATCTTGCAGCAAAGTTCCGTTATATACAAAACATAGGACAGGTGGACAACAGCTTGCGCCAGGCACCAGGTTTGGTCAACAGACAAATACATACTGGCGTTGCTTTGTTATATACATATCTACAACCAATCAGGTAGAGGTTTGCACACCTACCTCTACCATCTGCACACGACCCAAGTTTCTTATGCAACCTTGCAATTACCCACAGCTGGGGCATGATGCAACATCTTTTCAGTGGGCTGATCATTTTCCCAGGGTTCCCTGCCTGGAATCCCTGACATGTCATGCCCCAGTTCCAGGATGAAGGTGCAAATACAGATAGGAGCTTTCTCAATAGCCACAACATAACAAACATGAACAGGACAATACTTACTTCAGCCAAGTGTAGATGAGAAAGGGAGAGCCCACCAGACTCAGAGCATTTATAGACAAGACACATTAATTACTCAAACAGTTGAGGGAGGCTACTGGATCATAAATACCAGACAGCAGGTTCAGAGAAGTCTGTTGCAAACAACTGGTATTTCCAGTGAAAGCAATGTGTTGTTCTTTGGCTTGTGATCCTGGAAAACCTTGATCGTCACTTTGTGTGCTGTTGCTGGATACTCCCTGGAATTGACATTCTGAATTTATTACTGACTTAGACTACTGAAAGAAAACGATAACTACCTGATAAGCTTTCGTAAACCTTGTTGGTGGCTGCTACTATAGACTGTTTTGGAGGACTGTGAACCATGGCTGGCTTTCTGGACAGGACATAGGCTTCCATGGCGAAGTGGGGATTAGAACCAGTGTGACTTCCCACTTGGGCATGGAAACTCACTGGGTGATCTTGGGTGTGTTACACATTCTCAGTCCCCAGAAAACCCTGTGATAGGTTTGCCTTAAGGTTGCCATAAGTCAGCAACGACATGAAGGCACACAGCAAGAACAACAAAGGTCCTGACTAAGCACATGGATGCTAACTGACACATTTGTTAGGTAACTTCTGATGCTGTCTTCTCCTGCACCTACTCTTGCAGGCAAGGCTTGAAATTCAAGGCCTGCTCCAAAGATAATTAGCAAAGATATATCAAGCAAAGCTAAGATTAGCTAAACAACACACAGCTGATGCTTTAAAAATCACTCACAATTGACAAATGCCACAACTTCAGCTTTAGCATTGAAAAAACCAAGGGCAGAAAACTGCCTTGACAAAAATACATAAGAGAACAGTTGAGTATGCAGTATGCAAGGAATCACCTTTTCCAATTAAAAGGAAAGTGAATTTTACTCTTGGCTTGAATGGGAGCAGGATGGTACCCTGGCAAGATATATATTAACTACTCTGCTCCCTGAAGCCGAAGTTCACAATCAGCATTTAACATCTTGGTATCACAGTGTGATAGGGAAACTTGGGCTTCTTCTTGAGTTTCATTTCTGAGACAAGGCACTTTGTCTGACCAAGAAATGAGATTGAGAAATTATATCTCCAAATAGCTGCAGCCCACTCATATGTCCCCTTTCTTTTTTCTCACCAGAGCATTCAGTCTCTTTCCCAGATTGGTATGAATCAGACTTTAAGAAGCAAATGCTCAATTGGTAGATACTGATCAATAGTTTCCCCACCAACGCTGCTTCTGCTCTCCTCAGCTCAGAGCAAAAAAGGTTCCCCTTGAGATCTGTTCCTATCTGGAACAAAGACTTCCATACTGGACTGAAAAATGCTACAAGAACCAAAGAGAGTTTGAGTCCTTTTTTGAAAGTCATCAGCCTTTCTGGAGCAGCTTGCTACCATAAAAAATGTAAAAGTAGCCAGCGTAAATAAAACAAATCTTACAGGTTCCAAGCCAAATAACAAACCAAGGCCCTTTTCACATGTCGGGGGGGAAACGGGCGAAAACGCCCAAAAACGGAGCTTACCTCCAGCCGGGTAAGTCCATCGCCGCGTGGAGCAGCGCGAGCTCGCTGCTCCACACTTCTCCGGCATAGCAGATGGCAGCTTCCGGTTGGTGGAGGCTCTCCACCAACTGGAGAAGCTCACCAGCCGGAAGCCCGCCCCCGGCAGATCTGCAGGCACGCACTTGCACGCGCCTGCAGATCCACTTTAGAGCCGGGCGGCGGAGCGGCATGGGGCTTTGTGCTCTGTGCTTTTTAAAAACCTCTAAAAAGAGGTTTTTAAAAAACACGCAGCCCGGCTAGTTCCGGCCACTCCTGAGTGGATTCTGGTGTGAAACTATGAAAAGTAGTCCACGCCAGTCCACTCTATGGTGTAGACGACCTCCGTTAGAGGTCGCTCTACACCGTTTCCCCCCCACATGTGAAAAGGGCCCAAGTTATCTACAATTTAAACCCATTATTGTTACTATCAATTTTTGAGGGTCAAAATCAACATTCACAATACAAGACCTTGTCAGCACTGCTACTAGGAGCTGCAAAACTGGAGAATTTCTGAAGTGGAAAGATCTAAGAAGCTTAACTATAAGGAAATCAATGGACAGAGTGTGATTCTTGGCACTTTTTCAAAAACTGACATTTTGGGGGAAAAAGCACGTGGACACATAGAACAGGACATATTTGAGGCATATTTATTTTGTTTGCTTATAAAGAAACATCCCTTCACTACCCACCAGCCTTGCAATGTAAATATTGGAAAAATCCATTTTGATAATCTCAGAATGACTCAGTGTACCCAGAACTTGTGTCCCAGTTATTATGGCTTTATATTCTTCTATCTTTACTGCTCATCGTCTCTGTCTGTTTTGTTAAACTACTTGTCATTGTTCAGATATTTTGTTAGTGTTCCTAACTGATAGTCATTTCAACATTTTCCATATAATTAATAATAATAAGTAATAAATAATAAGACTAAATAAAGATTTTTTTTTTAAAAAAAGGCCGGCCTGAAGTAAATCCAAGTAGAGAGGAGATTGTCTAGTTAGTGTACAATACCGATCCTATTTAAGTTAATAGTAAAACCCACACTGATTTGAGTAATGTAGGGTGCAGTTCTTAGGCCAATCAGGGGTTATGAAACTAGGGAAAGGAAACCACATCCCTACACACAGTGCAGAAATAGGTGTCTACAAACACAGTACCATTTGTACTGTTTAGCACATTGAAAACCTGATCCTGCTCTAACATGTCTTTTAAAGGCCAGAGACTGAGTACTGGTGTTGTCACTCTGCTGGTGTTGGACTCCTATTGGCTGAGTGATCTGATTCAAGCACCTTCTTCTTCTTTGCTCTCCAGAGTAGATAACATCAAATGCTTGTTCATTCACAGAGATTTATGCATGTGAATTGATGGAAGTAATTATAAACCAAGTACTATTTATTTAATAACAACCACCTTCCTGCACATCATTTCTGTCTTTATTGGAAACTGCTAAGAAATTTCCAGGTCTCAAACACAACTTGTTCTTCATAGAATCATAGAGTTGGAAGAGACCACAATGGCCATTGCATCCAACCCCCTGCCATGTAGGAACACACACTCAAAGCACCCCCAGCAAATGGCCATCCAGCCTCTAGTTAAAAACCTCCAAAGAAGGTGATTCCACAACTTTCTGAGGTAGCATCTTCCACTGTCAAACAGCTCTTACCATCAGGAAATTCTTGCTGATGTTTAGGAAGCAGTGCAGGAGGCCCATTTTTTCCCTGAATGACAGGTGGAAGAACCACCACAGCAGGGATGTGGATAGCCAGGGCTGTGGGCCACATGAAGCCCCAAGTCATCTTTCTGTGATCGCTGAAGCCACTCAGAAGGTCCTCAAAGCTCCCAGACTCTCATTTTATTCTTTTAAAGCCAATTTTTGGCTGAAAAATGCCCTCAAACCACCACAAAAAGTGGCAATTTGAGTCCTCTTGCTCTCGCTCACAACCCCAAATGCTGCAAAAATCAGGCCAAATTCCAGAACTGGAAGTGACATGATATCAGCTGTGGCCATGCTAATGGAGGATAGAAGGTGGGAATTGCCCTTGTCTTCTCTTTAGTTGTCCAGCCCTGCACTGTAGGCTCTTTAGGAGAAAAGAACTGATGACTCTTAGCATTTTTGGAACATCTGTCTGAACATCAGTCACTTTTTAAATTAAAAAGAATAAAATTGCGAAGATGTTACAAAATAGAAAAGATCACAGTTTTTACAGAAAATCCACTCCTAAGAGAAGAGAAATGTTACCCTCTCTTTATACTTTACATGTGCTGATAAAAACTTTGGGAAACTGCTACCAAAAATGTCTAAGTGTTGACCTGTGTTGTACCCTGGCCAGAGGAGCAAAGCCTACAGGATTATTCAGAAGAAAAATTGATATAATGACATGCTGAGGCTACACATAAGTGAGAAGTGGTAAGATGATACTCTGGGACACAGGGCACCATCCCATCACTTCTCAGTTATGGAAGACTTCAGCAGATTATTACATTCATTGTTCTTATATTTCCAAGCCCTGACTGAAAGAATACCAGAGCTTGTAAGGAGCCAATCTGGGCTTCAGCCTTGCTCCTCAAAAGCCATCTCCAATACAAGCTTTCTAAGAGGAAGAAGGCTGAACAGTGATGAAAAGGGATGAAAATGAATGGTGTGGATGGAAGAGTGAAGATATATAGCTGTGGTTCAGTTCTAGGCATCTGGTACTCCTTCAGTCTGACACTGAGATGAAAGATCCAGGTGAGATCCAGTTGCTACATTCTATCTTTGATCCTTTAGTGTTGTATACTTGGGAGACTAGGCCCAGATGCACTGGGAGTAGTGAAAATGCTGGTTGTTGCAGCTGTGTTACCTAGCACTTATCAGCAACAGGCTCTAACATTCAAAAAATGGCAAATGAAAGCATGCTGGTACCAGCTCTGGTAGGCTCTCATGGACCTGTGGCTTTGACATGTTTCTGTCCTGTGTGCTGGCACTGGGTCTTAGTATTCACGAATTCTTCTATTGCCTTTGGCAATTGTAGTTAATGTGTAGAATGTAGCACAGATATTCCTCAGTTAATGAGGTACATGTGTTCCTGAGTGTTGCTCTTTAACCAAAAATTCAGTACCAAAGATGGAAATAACATGGAAAGAATAGAGATATGTTCCTACTTCACTAAAAAAAGATAGTTTCAACATGTTTCAACAACTTTTTATTTGACCAAAATTATGCACATGTGAAACAAAACAACCAAATCATTCAAAGACATAGCTGTTGTTAGTCTGGCTCAATATGCAAAAGGATTGTATAACACCATTGAGATTAACTTAGAGAAAAAAATTGGTAGCATAAGCTTTCATAGACTTAAGACTACTTTGTCAGATGTATGGACTGAACAGTTCTTAGGAACAAATGTTTATAGCTAGGAATGAGCAGGCTGTATGTATAAATAGCAGTAGTAATGTAAAACTTGTGGGTATGGTGACAACTTCCAATGATGGGAGACAAAGGCAGGAGAAAAGAGATTGTTGGATTGTAACTGCTATTAACTTTGAATACTGGCCATGTTGCTTTGGGCTTATAGGAGTTGGCCCAAACAGATCATGGTGATTGGAAGGTATATAGTTAGTATCCCCCTCCCCCAATGTAGACAAAGTCCTTTAGTACTTTTATAGGGTCTATGTGGAATCCCTTGGCTTTAACAGTCACCTGAAAGATAGAACTTCAGCAGGTGAACTCTCCTGCTCCCACATACATTTTTTTTGTATTTTAAGAAGCTGACAGTCAGTGAAATCCTGCTGGGGGGTAGGGTGGGAAACCTAGGAATAAAAGACAGGTTGTGTAATATTCCAGAAGCTCGATATTTTTGTCATATGAAATCTTAGATCATTTTGGACTATATCAGAAAGGTAGACTATTACTTTGGTACTCCATTCCTTCTAGGCAGATGGATAGGAAAAAAATATTAAACGATATTGGAACAAGTCTTCTATTTGCTGGGTGACTTTGCAACTGTGGTTTATATCTGACCTGATGTATTAAGTCTGATTCTTTTGGTTCAGCTGCTGCTCCATGATTAGGGGCTAAAAGCCTTATACTTAACTGCATGACCAAATGTAGTGAACTGCTTCTCAGAAAACTATCTCACCATTTAATTTGTCTCACTTATCCCTCCACTCTGTCACTTTTAAAGTAACTACTATGATCACAGTGATGCCATTTCCCCTTCTATTTGGAAGCAAATAATGGTTCCGCAGAAATATATCAGGCACTTAATACTTAAGTGTTGGTCTTGCAAGCTCTTTAAAGCATGTTCTAAGCTGTAGATGTGTAGGTGGGGGAAAGAAAACCCTTAGATGACTTATATCTGAGAAATCTGGGACTTGCTTTAGTATATGAAAGAGCATAGGTGGATTGCAGTAAATGAAACAGTAACAAAATTACCATGGCTGGCTTCTGATAGTTGGTGGGCTATTGATGAAGAAACTCTTTTCATTTTAGTTACTTATGGGCAGGTATGAACTTGATATGAAACTCTTGGCCAATATCACTCCACATCCTGTAAACATGACCTGCCTCACATGTTTGTTGTGATGCTAAATTGGGGAGGTATAAATCTATGTATGGAGTCTTGGTGGCTAACACACTGGAAGACAGGAGCAGAATTCAAAAAAACCTAGATTGACCAGAAACGGGCAGAAATTAATAAAATGAAATTCAATACCAACAAATGGGAAATACTACATTTAGGCCACAAAAACCAAATGCACAGGTGTAGAATGAGAGATACATGGCTCAGCAGTATTACATGTCAAAAGGACCTTTGGACTACTGTTGATCGTAAGTTGAACATGAGCCAGTAGTGTGATCCTGCAGCAAAGAAGGTGAATGCTATTTCAGCCTACATTAATAGAAGTATTGTTTCCAAGTTGAGGGAAGTAATAGTCCCACTATTTCTGTGCCCATCAGGATTCATCTAGAGTATCATCTAGTTCAGTTCCGGCTGCCTCATTTTAAGAAGTATGTAGACAAGTTGGAGCAGATTCAGAGAAAGGCAACAAGGATGATAAGAGGTATGGAGAACAAAATGTATATGGAAGGTCTGAAGTTGCTGGGCTTGTTCAGCCTGGTGAAGAGAAGAAGAAGAGGAGAAGACTGAGAGGGTGACATGATTGCACTTTTTAAATACCTTAAGGGCTGTCATAGAGAGGAGGGGAAAGGCCTGTTCTCTGCTGCCTCAGAGGATATGACCAACTATAATGGTGTGAAGTTACAGGAGGGTAGATTTCAACTGAACATTAGAAGGAACTCCTTGACGGCAAGAGTGATTCAGCAATAGAACCAATTTCCTAGACAAGTGGTGGGGTGTCCTTCTTTGGAAGTCTTCAGAAAGATGCTGGACAGCTATCTATTAGGGCTGCTTTAGCTAAAGATCCTGTACTGAGCAGAAGGCTGGACTTGATGGCCCATGAAGCCACTTTGAACTCTATGGTATGATAAACTTAAGACAAATACTGATTTTAACAATCATTATGTCAGACGTGCTCAGCTTGGAACAAATATGAGATAGTATACTGAAATGCCCTTACGGAATTCACCCCGTGAAGTCTTGCTTAGGAGAGAAATAACTGTTAAAGATAAATGGTTAACATATAGAGACTTGTTACTGCTGGAAAAAGGGCAATATTAAAAGAAAACAAGTGAGGAATTGACTCTAGAAAGTTATAATGTCCAATGGTTTGCCTATAGACAATTATCTGAATGCTTTAAGGCAGATAAAAAATTGTTTGGATTTGAAATATCCAAATCAGAGTTGGAAGAATGATTGTCATTGTGATTGATGGTGAACATTTAATAGCTAAAATGTATAAATTATTGTTGAGAAAAGAGATGGATGAATGAAGAACAGGTATGTATGATTAAACGTGCGCAAAATGTGGGTCATAACATGTAGATGGAACAATGGAAAAAGATATGGACAAAGAGGTTAAAGTTATGACCTTTGAAAAAACTTTTAAAAAATTATATAGGTGGTATTTAGCACCAGAAAGACTATTTACAAGGTATAAAGAGTCTATTAACATTTGCTAACAAAAAGATTACCAAAGATTATTGCATATTTGAGAGATCAAAAGAGAAAAACTTCAGTTTTGGGTTTTGAAGGTTAGTTGTTTTTGTTAATAAGTAGATGTTAGTTATATAAAGCTGAAGAGGTAGATTAAGCATTTTATCTTATAACCAACAGTTGAGGGGCTGGAAGTCATGTGTCTATCCTTTTGGCTCCACTTTAGTATAGTTTCTTTTTTTCCTTTGTTTCTTTAGGTTAGGTAGGGTTTTCTTTTTGTATTGTTTGTCTTAGGTAGCTGCTGTGTGTCTTTTCCCCCTTGGTTTTTTGTGTTCTTTATTCCCTTATGTGTTGTTTTATTTATTTAAACTTTGTGTCTAATAAAGATATTTTTTAAAAATTCAGACTTAAGGGCCTGGGGCACCCCAATTATTGTTCATTGGATTTTCACGAAATTTGGAAGATATGTTTAAGATGATATAACAAAACATACAGTTTATATGACATACTTGAAATTCGTGGATGGGGGGAGGGGCTGGGAGGGCACCCCATGCAGAGTAGTGTGGCATACCATGTGAAAGAACTTGAATATCTTAGTTAAAAAATATTATCTTTAAAATGTTTTGATGTAACTATATGCGTGTGTGTGTGTGTGTGTGTTCATTATATATAAAACAAGTTTCTATCTTTTAGGACATAATGCATAAACAGCTGGTTGGATTTTTGCCCAGTTTGAAGGACATATTTTAGATGATCTGGCTCAACATATAGCCTATGTGGCATGCATAAAATTCATTTTGAAAAGCCCTGGGGGCATTCCAAATATTTATTCATATAGAGTAGAGTTTTGGCTGAGAAAATCATGCTCTCTCAAGGGCAACTGAGTGTAAGAACATGTGAGCATCTAAGAGAAAGGTACTCATCCTCCAGACCAGCTGAAACTAAACAATCAACAACAAAGCGTAATGATTCTCACAAGTAACACTGGGTAGGACAGTTAGTAAAACAATAACAATATCTGTGCAAATTAGATGAAGATTTGCACCAACATTGTCATGAAAATGCATAGTTGAAGTCTCCAGTGTGATTTGTTTCTAACATTGCTGAGGATATGAATTTCACAAGAAAGTAAGAGCCATCTTGGATCAGATCTAAGGGATAGTTAGCATCTGGTTTCCCATAATGGTCTACCAGTTGTCAATGGGAAGAATGGAAATGTTCCAGTGAGGGCAGGAGCCCTCTCCCAATGTTCCTTCTGTCTTGTCATTCAGAGCCAAAGGTTTAAATTAATTTTGATTAATTAAAATTATTTTAATTATATAATTGCATATTAAAATATCTATATCCTGTCATGAGATCCAGAGTAAAACTGATTTAAACATTTTTTAAAAAAAATCAAAATATTAAAAACAATGTAAACAGGGAAAAAAAACCATACAGTTTAAAAGCACGTGCATGGGTATTTTGCACGTTTGTGGGTATTTTAGAATAATAATAATAATACTAAAAAGAATACATTAATTGGGTCCCAGAGAGTTTAATAAAAAGACGTTTTTACTTGGTGCTAAAATAAAGCCAGTGTTGGTGCCAATCAGGGCTCCAAGGAGAGGGCATTCCACAATCAGGTGTTAGAGCGGAGAACAACCTCTCTCTTATCCTCCCACAGGGTAATGATCATACTGGTGGGGCACAGATGAAGGCCCCTCCTGAAGACCTTAGACTTCAAGCAGTTGTATATAGGGAGAGATACATCTTTACTGGCCACATTGAATTTGGATTGGAGGCATATTGGCAGCCAGTCCAATTCTTTCAAAATGGAAGTTATGTGGTGTCTATACTGTATTCTTTTCAGCTATCTAGCTGTTGTGTTTTGCATTAGCTGAAGCCTGAAGATCATCTTCGAGGGCAATCCTGTGAAGATTGCATTATAGTAGTCTAACTGGAAAGATATCAGTTCATGGACTACTGTGGCTATATTATATTTGTCCAGGAAAGGCTGTAGCTGATGGACCAGTCACAGTTGACCTCAACCACTCCAAGCCACAATCTGCCTGGTCTTCCAATAACAGAGATGGATGTAGGAGTACCCCAAAACTACATGCTTGCTCCCTCAAGTGCAGCCCCATCCAAGATAGACTGTTTACCCATTTCTTGGACTTGTGAACTACGAGTCCACAGAGCCTCTGTTTTACTGGGATTCAGTTTCAGTTTCTTGGCCTTCATCCAGCCCATTACATCATCAAGGTGCTGGCCCAGCACCTGCATAAACACAGATAACTCCAATGAGATAAATTCCGGAGAATGAGAGCTAAGTATTATCAGCATAGTGATGACACCCAAACCATAAACTCTAAACGATCTCTCCCAGTTTTTTAATACAGATTATCAAACAGCATGGGGTAAGATGAAACACACCATGTGCCACAGCTTAATGCCCATGGAGCTGAACAGGAATTTCCTAATATCGTTCTCTGGAATTGGCCCCGTGGAAAGGAGTGGAATCATTGTAACACAGAGTGACTCCCACTCCCCTCCAGCAGTGCTAGTCCAGTAAGATACCATGACTGATGATATCAAAAGCCATGAACAGATCCAGGAAGATCAACAGGGTAACACCTCCACTGTCATTCACCCAGAATAGGTTGTTAGTCAGAGTAACTAAGGCTACTTCATTACCATAAGACCTGAAACCAGACTGAAATGGGTCCAGATAATTTGTCTCCTCCAAGCCCATCTGAAGATGCCTAGCCACCACATGTTCAAGCACGTTGTTCTAAAAGGGGTTATGAGTGGTGAGGTGGTAGTTCTTAAATATTTCTGGGTCCAGGGAAGACTTCCTCAGGAAAGAGTGCACTACAGCTTCCTTCAAAGCAGCACGTATCCTCCCCTGACAGAATTAGGCATTTACTACCTCTTGGATTCACCCAATCAATCCCAGCCAGCTAGATCTTGTTAGCCAAGATGGGCAGTAGTAGAACTTACATGAAATGGGAGAGTCTGATTCAAGCACCTTGTTTACACAAATGATTCCCAACCACCTGTCTTAGGAACGTCTTAGGTACAACATTATACCACTGTTGCATCAACATTTTGGATTGCTTGAAATCTAAATAAGGCAGAGATCTTTTAAATTGTTGGAGTAGCAGCATGTGAACATGTGTGGGAAATCCCTCCTTTAAAACTGTTACTTACTTTGCAGGGGAATTTTCATAGGGCAAATAACACCTTCAGAAGAGGGGTTTTTCCTTTGGACCACAGCAGCAAGAAAGGGTTAAATTCTCCCCTACATGCCTGATGTCATCCCCATAATTATCCGCTTCCCACCAGATGATGCTGAATGCATTCTTTTTTTAAAAAAAGCATTTAGTGTCATGTTGAGTTTGACCCTCCTGCTGCCAGTCATACATGAGTCCACTTTCTGTGCACAGTCAAGGAAAGAGGACACCAGAGGCAAGGCCAAGTAGATCTCTTCTTTTTTTTTCTACCCATCCTCCAGTCTTTCCTGTAATCCTTGGTATCTCTTTTTCTAGAAATCAAACACTTTTTATAAAGGTGTTTCTTAGTTGGTTTAAATCCTGTTGCTAATTAATAAATTCTGCCAGTCAGCAATTTGGGGTCAAGAAAAAGAATTACTGCTTGTGCCTTTGCTTTAAAAATAATATATATCTTTTTCTTCACAAATACCCAATTTTCAGAGAGAAAAAAGTCAAATAAGGGACATCGCATTCAGATTCTGTTTTCCTCTTGGTTATTGAATGTTTATTTGCCCAACTGGGAAATCCTTTACCACTGTTTAAAAATATAGAGAAGAGACTGAGAAAAAGTACTTGTAAATGTAGCTTGAAAAGGGTTGATATAAAAATTTTAGTTCTAATATCTTGTGAGTTAGTCTATAGCAGATCAACAGAATCTCTTAGTTCCAGTTTTCAATCCAATTGGAAAGTTGTTTAGGTGATTTGTTAAGAACATGTTGTTTTTTTTTTAAACTGGATTTAGTCTGGGGAGGGAACCTGAAGTCCTGGTGTAAATGCAGTACTGAAACATCTAGCCAACATGCAATTGGAAGCATGGAAGAAGGTTTTAAAAAAATTTGAATGCAGCACCTGATTAGACTTACCCAGAAAAAAAAATCACCACCACACAGAGCACACCTTTGTTATACTCCAGTTTAGGGAGATTCAAACAACCTTATTGAGCAAAAAGATGCTCCTAGAGTGTGGCAGAGACAGAAGCTACCACAGTAACTGCAAAACCATACACGACTGTCCTAGGGTCTAGTTTTTCCCCTTCCTTGTTGTTACTTGCTTGCAAGTTAACTTTGAATTATGGTAACCTTATGAATCAGAGACCTCTAAAGCCCCTGTCCTCAACTGCCCTGCTCAGATCTTGCAAATGCAAGGCATCCATGCCTTCTTTGATCAAATTAATCCAACTGTATTGTGGTGTTGCCTTTCTCTTACTGCCTACCACTTTACCAAGCATTATCATCTTGTCCAGTGAATCACACTGCCTCATGACATATACAAGTGGAGTCATTTTGGCTTCTGGTCAGTTTCTTTCAGCTCTTTCAAACCTTTTCCTACAGCCCACTCACATGTTCCCAGCCTACCATGACCACCAACCCTGACTCATACCACCTTGAAATCCCCCTGCAAGAGATGTTGACTGTCTTGCTAACTATGGTTTCTTCTGGTGTGCCTCAGGTATTCCTCAATATGAAGTGAAAAAGACATAAAAAAGATAAAGCACACACATACCTACACTTAATCCCACTTGCCTGTCTGCTGCAGCTCTGTCCAAATAGCAGGCAAAGTAAACCAAGTGCATACAATGAGTCCCAGTGCAGTGTTCCTGGGCAGAAAATAGCCACAGGTTTATTGCTCTTCTGAGCATGTGCAGGTCATCGCACCAAGCAAATGAAATAAGAAGTAGTGCTTCAGCTTTCCTTCTGTTTGTACCATGGAAAGTCACAGCAAAACAAAACAAAGCAAACGTTTCTTCTCCCCTTTCTACCACAGTACAGCCGTAGTAGAAGGACTCTTGCAAGAATCAGCACTAGAATGAAAGTAAAACAAAAGCAGTCTAGCAAACCATCCCACTCTGCGCCATCAAGCTTCCTTCCTGGTCTGGGCCAGAGGATTCTGCTGCTCCTCTGAGTCCAAGATTGGTCAATTATGCCATTGATTAGCTCTGTCGATCTTTTCTCCCTACCCCGTGTTCGTTCTACCTGCTTATAGCTTCTTGTTTAAAAGACTCAGAGCAGCAGCTGTTGCCTATGCACAGAGGGGTACCTGTAACTTAAGGGGGAGAGGAATGTGTAGCTGTTGGTCCATGAGAAGAACTTGGCTGGTTTCTGCAAAGGCAAGACTGAAAGACTGGCTAGGATGGAAAAGTAACTGCCAGTGGTTCCCTGTGCGCTGTTTATAATGCGAGTGGGCACTGTGGAAATGTTTGCCCCCAGGAAAAATTGGAGAGCGGCAGCCACTATTATACTGTTCCTGTCCCTCCAATTTTTTTTGCACCCAAATGCCCCCAAACACCCATTAGGGGACATTGACGGTATTTTTACCGGGGCCCTTTTCACTCATACCTTGTCCTGGAGACATCCGATGTAGGTCTCAGTGTTGCTTGTGCTCGGAGGGGAGCATGACAGGAGCATTCCTCTCTGGACCAACTGCCTCCGGGATCCAGGAAGTGTGATGGCCACACCTCTTCCTGCTGCAGCGCAGCTGGGTGCTGTCCCAGACTGTGCTGGGGTAGGAAGTACAGCCATTCCAGGGCCTTCACAGGGAAGATAAGTGCAGGTGCGCGGCAGAATGGTGGCATGATCACTGGTTATTGATAGGGAAAACCTGTCAATGATTTGTGGTGTGATTGTGTCATCTGGGGATGGGAGAAAGATGGCACCATGACGATACCATGCATAAGTGTGGTTGTGGTCTCGTCCTTCTCCTGTCCCTATGGTGAGTTGGGAGGGTGAAGCAGAAAGAGCTCATGCTTTTGGGTCTTCCAGGGATATTGCTCGCCCCAAGAGAGGCCTTCTTTAACAATAAGAAGTGAAAGGCAATCACATCCTGGCCACTTCTTGGGCCTACTGTGATTTGGGGGGGGGGGGGAGGGGGATGTGATGAAATCTCCCACATGCCTTTGCATTTTCAGGCAAAAAGATATTTTTTTGAAAAACTGCAAAATTTTTGAAAAATTCTGCAAAAATTATGTGTTGGCACAAAGTACTGTCAAATGTAGTAGAAATGCCCTCCACACCCCTCAGAAACCATTTTAGGTTTATTTTGGGGTAATTTTTTTTTCATTTTTTAAAATTGATCCCTTGGTACTCCTGGTTTATAAGCAGTGAGTCAGGCAACAATGGGTTAGTTAAGGATAGCCTGACCCTTGGTAGGACAGTGCCTGCTTGCCCTAAGGGATCAGTCTCTAATGCCTTTCTGAGAGATTTCCCCAAAATGAGGGAACTCTACAAGTAAGAACGGAAACATCTGGAAGTCAAGCACATGGGGCTCTCCCAGACAATGAAGCAACATGAAGACAAGAAACAAAACTTAACAATTTCTTCCTGCAGTTCCCTTCAGCATCCCTTCTTTCATGAAGGAGAAATAGTGAATTTCACGAACATGCTAGGTTGTGGTATGTAGGTGTGTGTGCATGTGTGTGTATAGTTTTACTACTTTTCTGAAAGGTAGAATGCCATTATCGAACAGAGGTTGACAACTTTGTGCCCCAGGTTGACTTACAGTTGTCATGCAGGTCTAGGCCTAATTTAAAAAATCCTTTACTAGTGACCCAACCTAGCAGGTGGGGATGGACAGGGAAAGAGAGAAAGGATAGGAGAAAGACATAGAGAGAGAAAATGATATGAAAGAAATGGAGAAGGAAAAGAGGGAAAGGAGAACAGGTACTTGAGGCTTATTCTCTTGAGACACTTAATCCCACAGTGGCTGGCAGGAAGTGAGGACAGCTCACTTAGGATACTGTGTGGAGTTCCTGATCCAAAGGAGCTCCTTTGCTGGAACATCTGGATTCTGCTAAAGCTTCTCACCCCAATCTATATGTTGGTAAGTTGTTGACCTACCTGCTCTGCCCAGTCCTCACTGCCAACCAGCATGCCCCCAACCATCCTGATTCGGCGGTGACATTTCTGATAAATCTTCTGTCATCGCACTTTTTCTTTAGCATCTAAAATGTCTCATTTTATGTTCTTCCTCAACTCTTTCCCACTTTTCCACCATACAAACTGAGTTCAAAATGCAAAAGTTGTTTGTATGCAGTTAACTCGGCAGTAGGAGAGGACAGGAAGAGACAGAATCTTACCTTTCCCAGTAGGCTCAAGTAAAAACAATCTGCTGCAGCTTCTCCTAGCTTGTGTGTTCTTCCTCATTAATTTTTACCATCTTTTCTTTAAAAATAAATAAATAAATAAATAAAAATAACAGTCAAAAGGGATCTCAACTACATACAGTGATGTTCCGGTATGACATAAGCAGGAAAATAAAAACACAAAAGGAGAAAAAATAACATTAGTCATAAATTTCTATAAATTTCTATAAAAGCTGACCAAATGTCCCAATAGAAATCTATTTCTAAATTTTGTCTATACATCATTCTTTCAAATGTTAGAAGAATTAGATATTCTATCCATTGGTTCACAGGTGGAGAAAAAATATCTTTCCAGTAATGGAGTGTCAGTCTTTTAGCAGTCAAAGAGGCACAAAAAAATCAAATTCTGTTGGCTATTTGTTAATTTCCAAGAAACAAGTAAATAATTCAATAGAACATGCATGTCCCTGAATATCAAAGAATTTTCCAAAACCAAATTTACTTGTGTAATTACTTCTTCCCAACTTATAGCTACTATGCATAAAAATATATACATCAAGGAAACATACCAGTGTCACAATATTAACTTTTACCATCTTGACCATGCTCTGATATTGCTTGGTCACATATTTCCTGGTTTTCAACTCTGAAATGGGTGGGGGAATGAACCAGTTGAACTGCATTACTGATAGTGTCAACAAGAGTTTAATGTCAATAGTAATGGGCCCTGCAGGGGCCTTGTATTTGCTCCAATATGTTGACATCTGTTGTCAAGCTTAGCAAGGAGCCCCGTGTCACTCCAGTCAGCTCCTATTGCCTTAACAACAACAAAGCACATTGCTCTTCTCAAAACGCACCATCAAATGAAGACAGAGAAGTTTCCATGTCCTGATGTGCATGTGTACATTTAGAAATATTTACAGTCATTTAAACAGTTAAATATAATACTTAACTTGCCACCAGAGTGGAGAAGTTGTAGTGCTATACAAATGGCAATAGCTAATGGACAACTGTAGTTGCTGCTTCCCTTCTTATATTTCTTTACAATTCAACTGAGATTGGACCTCCAAGGAGAAGATTGTCCACTGACAGCAGTTCAAACAGGGGACTGCCCTCTGTTTGACATGCCCACCCTAGTTGAGGCCAACAAGGAGTTTCTCTACAGTTTGCCTCAGGGCTCTGGCAGCTTTACAGTCATCAAAGGAATAAATAACTCTCCAGTTTTCTAATTTTGAACAGTGTCACAACATGGTATATCAGGAGTAGTGGATGGGAGGTTGCACCTTTTGGCACCAGCTTCATTATGCAATGTCCAATAGTTGTGTGAGTATGTATGCATGTATTTGTATGTGATCACACTGTATGTTAGACTTGAGTGCACTGTCTAGAAGCCAAACTGCATTTCCTAACAAATATTGGAATCAAGGTGCCAGAAAATGTGATAGCTTTTAAACATAAGCACATCCTAGATGTTCAGATTGTGTACAAGCTGTGAGAAATGGGTGCCTTTTTGGCTACAATTTGATCATCAAGAAAGGCTAACATAAGGAGTAAAGTGAAATGTGCCCACTATCATTGAGCACATATAAATTTTCAGGTTTTATGGAGCTCAACTAAAGGGAAAAGTTCACTGAAGGGCAAATGTTTGTACACTGAAAAAAGAGAGGGCTGCTGTAACTGTACCACTTCTTGTATTTACAGATCCTGAAGAATCTAAATCAGAAGTACTCCTTTAGTTTGAACACTTTCTTAATGCATTTAAGAAACTAAGGTGGAGTCAAAGTCGGTTTCTATAAAACCTGGACCATACAAGGACACTGCTATGGAAAGATACATTGCAACTGATCCATTTTTATTGCAGTGAAAAACCAATCATATTCAAGCCCAAATCAGAACATTCTGTCCAAGATTTATTTTAGTAATCAACATTAAGTGGGAAAAAAGGAGAGTCCAGGACAGGGATAGGAATCAAGTAAGAAAGAGTTCATCTAATCAAAGGTTGTAAAAGTTATGTCTTTGGCCATTTCCACACTACACTGTTATAGTACTATCATTCCACTTTCAGCATCCTGTGGAATTTTGGGGTTTGTAGTTTACTGAGACCCAATAGCTCTCTGGCTGAGAATTCTAAATCCCCTTCCCTAAGCTGCAAACTACAGGATTCCATAGGATGCTGGAAGTGGAGTAAAATTCTCAGCCAGAGAGCTCTTTGGCCTCAGCAAGCAACAAACCCCCAGAATTCCATGGGATGTTGAAAGCGGAATAATAGCACTATAACAGTGTAGTGTGGAAATGGCCACAGATTTGAGTGCAAATTATGTCTGTATATGTCTCTTTGTCCCTGCTCATGGAGGTATCCAGCAAATTTGTCTGCTTGTGTCCATTTCTCAGATCTCAGGGCATGACCCCTCATCTCCAGTCCTCAGGGTAAGGGAGAGGAATCTCAACATGAGACCACTATCATGAAAAGTGTGTATATGTATATATGTGTGTGTGTGTATTATGTTCCTTGTTTGTTGGACCTGGTATTTTTGATTTGAACAGCATACTTCATGCAACTGTGGTTGATGTTCTATATACGATCATCAGGGGCTGCCTCCTCTGATATCACAAGGCATTATCCCAAGGCTGCCGGTTTTGCCCCTGAAATCCTGGAGGGCCCGGGATACCCCTGACCTGGCAAACCTAGGCCTGTGCAAACTTCCTCCCTAATGGCTGGGGACCCCAAGCAAAGTGGCCAGTTAATGGTTGGAAGAGGACAAGGGATGGACAGGGTGGCATCGATCTGTGCGCTTGCAGTTTGACACACAAAAACATAGGCATCATACTGGAGGTCCTCAGAGGAGCAGGAAGAGGATATGTTCTAGTTGCAGGAGCTCAAATGGATGCAGTCTGGTTGCCTGTTTCCCTTCCCCAGCCACTGAACAGGGAGCACACCAGGCTTGGTGGAGTTTATGCTCTGCCAGGTTGGAGAAGGCTCTTGAATCATGTGGCTGAAATGCTGGTTCATACCATGCCTCCTGCTGCTGTCTAATGCTCTGCCATAGGGTTTGAAGTGACAACAAGGTGAGTGGAGGAGAGTGTGTTTTGTAACAGAACAGTAACTAATTATATTCAGATTTTCAAAAAAAGTCACAAAGTTACGAAGTTAAAAAGTTTCTATTTTAGCTTCTTTTGACCATGGGAAAGTAAAGCATTGCTTTTTCAAAAACTGCAGTGACAACAGTAACAAACTATTTTGGGGAACTTGAAATTATATTTGTATAATTGTTTTCTGAAAGTAACATTCTGATCTCTGCTGTGCACTGAGATAATAATAGGAAGCCCTTGTTTATGTGCCTTTCATAAGAAAAGTATGCCAATCATTGGTCATTTCCGCATGGGGCGAGGGAATCCAGGCTGGTCCAGAGCAGTGCGTGGCCGCCGCTCTGCACCGCTCCGGGGATGAAAATGGCAGCTTCCAGTTGGTTGAGGCTCTCCACCAACCGCTGAAGCTTGCGAGCCTAAAGCCCACCCCCGGCAGATCGCAGGCTAGCACTGGTGCGAGCCTGCAAATCTGCACCGGAGCGCGGGAACAGAGTGGCGCGCTCCATGCTTTTGAAAGACCTGTTTCAAGTGGTCTTTCAAAAGCACGCTGGATGACCACTTTGGGTTGTTCAGGAGCTGGCTGAGGTGCGGAACTACAGTAAGTAGGTCCAACCCAGTCCACTCCCAGGTGCGGACGTTCTCCCTGGAGGACGCTCTGCACCATTTCTTTAAGCCCGTGTGGAAATGGCCATTGACAAAACAGGAGATCTTCTCTCTGAGGTGTTCTGGTTTTGGAGTGTCTTCCCATGGAAGGCGAATCTGACATCAATATTGTAGCCGGCAAGTCAAAACCTTTTCATTTGCATAGCTTGTATGTTTTTAAAAATTAAATGTATATTTTTCACCTTTAAATTTGTATTTTTAAAGCCATGGTTAATATAATTGTAAGCCTCCTTATGTTTAGTGTCCAGTTGTTTTTATTACACTGAACACTCAAAGAGAGAAGAGACCAGGGACATTTTTAAAAGCAGCTGGAAAAAAAAACCTGGAGGGTTACTCAGGACTGTCTCAATTGGGACAGGTGAAGGGTGCAGAGGTTTACAGATTCAGGAGTTTCACAGAAGGCAGGAAAATGCTGCTTCTTTTCATGCTACAGTGTTCTGTGTTCCTGGTTGTCAAGACATCCTAGAAGCAGAGCTTCGAAGAGCCCTTATATGCAATGCAAGATTGGGGCCTGGTTCTTGTCCAACACTGTTGTATCCCTGTCACATGCCAAGCACTTTTACATATGTCAGTATATTAAAATACCAACCATCCAGTCAAACAGGGTTACATATATTTATTTATTGCCTCTTTTATATTAGCATGTTTCCCTTCTTTGGAAACTTATCTTAAGGGGCTATAACTCCCAGAGTCCCCAAGCCAACAAGGCAGATTCTAGCACCTATGGTCCAAGAAAGTAACTTCCCACAGATCACCCTAGGTGTAGGCTTGATCAGTTCACCTTCTGAATGTTCTTGATTCCTATGATCTTCCTGAAGATTTTTGTGCTCTTTATCTTCTAGCACTGGATTAGGAGTGACTGCAGGTTTAAGTGGCAGCTGGCTCATGAAATAAAATAGATAAGGTAAATATAGGCATTTCTGCCACGTATGGCTCTTTCATCTATTCCCCAAAGAAGGACTGTATGGTCTTTTTCAGGGACTGGCAAGAAGCATTTCATGTTGGAAAAGCTTACTAGATCACTGCAATTTGCTAAGTGTTTGTCTAGTAAGAGTAATGTTGAAAAGTTGCCCTTTGCACACAGAGTAGCTTACAGTAATCTATTCTGTGTGCAAAAGGTGACCAGCTGTGATGGTCTTATAATCCTCAATGCATTCTTTTAATGGCTTCCAGATTCCTAGAACCAGGTATATCACCCACTTATTGGTTCTTTCTCAGGGTTATTACATACAACTTTGTTCTTGCAGACTGGGATAAACAAATAAGCAAATAAGAAATTTTTGGCAGTTGTCATTAAAATAATATGGTGCTCACAGTCATAGAGTTTTTTCCCCTAATCTTAGTGTTACCCTGCTTGCTGGGGGTCCCTTAGGGGGATTCCCAATGCCTGTCAAAATTATCACTTGTGGGGAAAATTAGCTATGAACATTGCTTTAGCAATGCAAAGAGGGCAGGATAATTAAGGATCTTTTACCCAATGTTTACAGGGTCAGGCTCAGTCAGAAAACACACAAAAAGGTCCAATGAATGACTTTATTGAACAATAATAGTTCGCACTAACACAAACACGCACACACATGTCCAAGGGCTAAAAGAAATAAAGAGTGGAAATAAGATAGAGGGATTGTTGCGGGATTCGCAGCTTGGGTGATACTGCACCTCTTCCTGAAGTCCTTGGTCCGGGAAGCAGCTATCGAACAGCAGCTCAGCGAAGAGACACTGAGGAGATCGTGCAGCTGTTGGGAGGGGGGACCGGTCAGTTGGTATGACCGGGAGGCATCATACTTCTCCTTGCCTCACTTCTTGCCTAACTGGCCCAAAAACGGGGGCTATTTGTAGGAGAAATTTACTTTGAAGGCAAATCCTCTCCTGGGGGAAACAAACAGGGACAGAAAAGAAAAACAGCTCCACACCTGGCATTTCTCGGAAGATAACAAGTTGTCATCCCAGTAACAGGATCTTCCTCCACTTTGGGGATGTGGTGTGAGTTTCTGGAGATTGATTTGATAAGGTTTTATTGCTTCCAGCGCCCAACTTTCCAGGAACACTTTTACTCCCTTCAAGTGGGCTCCTTAAAAGTTAAGGACTTTTTGTCCACCATGGGTTATCACAACATGAGGTCTCCTGTGGCTACGTGACTGGGGATTTCACGGACCTGACCTGGTTTGTTCGATCGTATGACCGTTATTGCCTACGTGTGCATCCAGGTGACCTCTCTGCTGGGTTAGAATAATTTTATATCAAAGTTGTAGACCCCAGGACAGGGTTTACCAAGGGAGCAACATTAGTATTTTCATTTTACTTAGCTGTGGTTTTTCATTATACTTTAGTTGTGCAACTGGTGTAATTTGCTTCTGATTTTTAGTGCAATAGTTTATTTCTTGAGATTCTGTATAACATGTCTCTTGCAAAGATGCATGGTTGATTTTTTAAAAAGAAACCCTGATATATCCTACAGCTGATGCAATTTGATATAATTTGCTAAATATTTGTCTAGTGTTTTGATACAAAGGAATGACTTCTAGAGCAAATCAGGTTTAAACTCCCCCTAGAAGCCAAGATGACCTAACTGAGGCTCTGGTACTTTGGACATTTCATGAGACTTTGGCCATTTCTGCATGGGGCGAGGGAATCGCCCCGTGCTGCTATTTACTGGACTACTTGGCTCCCCGGTCCATTCCGCGCTGCTCCGGAGCAGTGCGTGCTCGTCACTCTGCACTGCTCCGGCGATGAAAATGGTGGCTTCCGGTTGGTAGAGGGTCTTGACCAACCGCTGAAGCTCCCCAGCCTAAAGCCCGCCCCCGGCAGATCGCAGGCTCGCACTGGTGTGAGCCTGCAAATCTGCACCGGAAAGTGGGCACAGAATGGCACGCTCCGTGCTTTTGAAAGACCTGGTTTAAGCGGTCTTTCAAAAGCATGCTTGATGACCACTTGAGGTCGTTCTGGAGTGGGCTGAGGTACAGATCTACGTTAAGTAGGTCCGACCCAGTCTGCTCCCAGGTGCAGACATCCTCCCTGGAGGATGGTCTGCACTGTTTCTATTAGCCCATGCGGAAATGGCCAATATGACTTACTGCAAAATGTTTACTAAAGCAGATGGCAGTAGGAAAAGGGGAAGACTGCACTACAGATGGACTGATTCAGTAAAGGATGTCACAGACCTGAATTTACAAGATCTGAGCAAACTGTTAGATAACAGGAGCTTTGAATGTCTCTGATTCCTAGAGTTACCATAAGTCAAAGTTGACTTGCAAGCAAATAGCAAACAAGAGGCAGAGCACTCAGAGAGTTCTAGTGTCTCACTAGACTACAAATCCCAGGATTCCAGAGGGCACAACCCTAGCAGTTAAAGGTCGAATCACCGTGCTATGATCGTGTCATGCAATGTTGGTGACTCAACAAAAGCTTGTTGTATGGCTTGTAGGGGAACCTGATGAACAGTTTAGGTAGGACAGAATGATCTATCCATTTAGGATGACCCCAGATTCCTGTCTGGGCCTTTAATCTTATGAACTGCCTGCACATCATTGTACATGGCTTAATTACTTGGAGAGCTGGCTATTAAAGCAATATACCACGACCAGTACATCCACAGACTGTATCTCCTTTTCCTCCAAAAAGAAAAGAAATGAAATTAATATCTGGGCTTTACAGATGCATTATGCACAGTCGTGAAAGAATTGCCAAGCTGGCATTGAGGACATGACAAAATAATCCAGCAGCACACTATGCAGTCTTCTAAAAAAAAAAAGTCTTCTTTAAAAAAACAAAACAAAACTACTGAGCCCCTAAATAAAGAGGCCCTTTCAAGTAAAAGTCTATATGATCAGTCCATATATTTGTATCCCTGCTGTTCTTACCAATTTTCTGCAAATTGTGTTCTGTGGGCTAGCCAAATACAAAAATTAGTTGTACCATTGAAGCTCTTGAGTGCCTTCTTTTCCCAACAGTACCATTTTCAAACAAGAAACCTTTCCACCCTTATACCAGAAAAACCAATGTTTCAGATAACCCATTTAGGGCCTCTTGTGATAAGCAAGCCATAAATACTGAAACTCCAAACCTAACAGCAATAAGAGAGAGACCTTACTTTTCTTTTCTTTCCCCTATCTTTCCAAGAGACTCTCCCCTTCCATTAATGGATATTTCAAATCTGGAAAGAATTCAAGAGACTGTGGAAAGGTAAGGAAAACATCCAGATGTATCAGTAATAATTATGCTCTGCTTGGGGAGTTGGAGGGCCTTGAATAACAGGCGTAGTTTCCATGGATGGCTACAAGATTATAAACATAAAATTTATAAGTGGAATGGGAACATTTGGTTTATTTTCTCTCCTTTTTACAATCACTTCCATTTAAATTGAAAACAGTGAAGGGTAGCAGATCCAGGCAACAACCTGAAGATTGTAAACATAATAATTCATGTCTTACTGATGGGATATGGTCATATAATCAGTAAATTCATTTAGCCTGCTCTGGTTTCACCATTAACTTTCTATTTTCTCATTTCATTGGCATCTCCCTGCCCAGTTTATGTCTTTCCTCAATACATACTGTGCTATAAAGCAGAAGCAAATATCTTGAAGGGTAAATAAAGAGGTAATGAGTCTACAAAAATGTTATTGAGGTACATTAACTCCTGCTTGCTGTCCTTTAAACTTTTCCCTGATCCAGGATTCATTTTTACAGTTTGAGCTGGTTCTGGTATTAAATTCTACCCAGCACTTTTGACTTTTAGTTTCAGTTGATACTCCAGAATACTTCACAGAGTGAGGAGATCCAATGTGAACTGTGTAGAAAAGGAAGTAGGACCATTTTGATTCAGATGAAAGCTATTTGGTTGGGAGAGCAGAAATGCTTTCCTGGAAGCATTCTGGGTATATGAATACTCCACCACCATAATCCTGTTTAGTCCCATTGTTTCCCAATCCTACTGTTCCACCAGTGTCATCATCTGCCATGGAAGCCATCCTGGGAGAAAGGCAGGATATAAATTCTATAAATAAATAAATACTTCCCCCAAGTGATTATTTCCTTCTGGGTTATTGATCCAAGTGTTCCCAGATATTGAGGGATCACATGAAGAAAATGAATGGCTTTAGAACCAATCAAATGAAAGCAAATGATGTTCACCAAGGGTTGAACTATATCTTGCATCAAATGTGTCATGTGTAAGGCCAGTTCCACAATACACTGTTATAATGCTATTATTCCACTTTCAACATCCTTTGGAATCCTGGGCTTTGCCATTTAGGGAGGGGCATTTAGAATTCTCAGCCAGAAAGCTCTTTGACCTCAGTAAATTACAATCCCCAGAATTCCACAGGATGCTGAAAGTGGAATAATAGCACTATAACAGTGTAGTGCAGAAGTGGCCTTAGTCTCAGCTCCAGAAAAGCCCAGGATAGGTTCACTATAGGGTCACTGTAAGTTGGAAAGGACTTGAAGGTAAACAACAACAATAACAACAAGTGAACCATACTTACTTTTTTGTTTCCTACCTAGTATTTGGAAGCTTAATTCATGATCACTGTAACTGGTTAGGGTAGATGTAAGGCTCTTCCCCACCGCTAGTTTTCTACCCCTACAAATGTGCTCTCCCCTGGGGCTCAACAGAGACAAATCTGAATTGACTTGAGGAGGGGTTTAGGAAAAGAAATTAGGAGGAGATTTAAATCTCCCCAACTGATGCACCATAGCCATGATCCAAACAGGGAATAAGGCCATTTCTGCACTACACTGTTATAGTGCTGTTATTTCACTTTTATCATCCTGTGGAATTCCGGGGTTTGTAGCTTACTGAGGCCAAAGAGCTCTCTGGCTAAGAATTCTAAATGCCCCTCCCTAAACTACACATCCCAGAATTCCATAGGATGTTGAAAGTGGAATAATAGCACTATAACAGTGTAGTGCAGAAATAGCCTAAGAAAAGTGAGCCTTCCTTATATGCCATGGCCTGAATACTAATCCCAGCCTCCTAAAGAGTAGACTCACTGATATATTGGGTCTATCCTAGTTGGAACTAACAATGGGATTTAGGCTGAGGTATTTAACCTCGCATGTAGTTTAGCCCTGAGATTGAAAGCCAGCAAGAGGAACGTAAATAAAATCATGAACATTTTTTGCAAGCTGTGCTGACAAATTCTTAATAGAGGAACATACATTTAAAAACTGCCAAATACGTCTCTGTAACACTGTGAGTCGTTCCAGCTCAATCTTAAAAGACATTCAGGTTATAGTTTATGTAGAGGGCAACCTTGAATTATATATGGGTGTGAGTGACTTTTATTGGACAGAAATGAGTTTCTGAGGTAACTCCTCTTTAAGTTATGGAGAGATAAAAATGGGGCATGAAGACCATCATTTAACGACTGCTGTTAAAAATAAATGATGCTTTGGGATCCAAGTGCAAAAAATTCCTACCCAGGCAAAGTATTTTGTAAAATGGTAGCCACTAAAAGCAGGATGGGCAAAATGTGGCTGGGGGTTGCAAGTGGCCCCAAGACTGTTTTTATGGGTTCTCAATCCAACTACCCTTTTTTGGAGGTGAGGGCAGAGGAGGGGAGGAAGAAAAAAAGGTGAATTATCTCTTCAAGAAGCTTTCCAGAGCCACAAATCACCTTTTCTGTAGGTCACAAGGCCTTTCTCTATTAACATTTTAAAAAACGTACTTTGTTAAGAATCTGAAGTAGACTTCCAACCACTTTATTTTGCTTTTTGTTTTGGTGGGAAAATTTTTGTGGTGTGAAGGACCCAGAAAATCCTCAAACCTGCCAGAATTGTCTACCACACCACTACAGGAATATTGTGATGAGGGTGGCAACCGGAGCCCTACTTCTTAAAGGCCCTTTTCACATGTCGGGGGGGAAACGGGCGAAAACAGGCTAAAACGGAGCTTACCTCCAGCCGAGTAAGTCCGTCGCCGCGTGAAGCAGCGCGAGCTCACTGCTCCACACTTCTCCGGCGTCGCAGATGGCAGCTTCCGGTTGGTGGAGGCTCTCCACCAACCGGAGAAGCTCGCCAGCCGGAAGCCCGCCCCCGGCAGATCTGCAGGCACGCACTTGTGCGCGCCTGCAAATTCACTTTAGAGCCGGGCGATGGAGCAGCATGGGGCTGCCTTCTCTGTGCTTTTTAAAAACCTCTAAAAAGAGGTTTTTAAAAAACACGGAGCCCGGCTAGTTCCGGCCGCTCCTGAGTGGATTCTGGTGTGAAGCTACTAAAAGTAGTCCACGCCAGTCCACTCTACGGTGTAGACGACCTCCATGGGAGGTCGCTCTACACCGTTTCCCTCCCCACATGTGAAAAGGGCCAAAGATTACAACTCCCAGAATCTGCCCGTCAGCATAGTTGCTGATATGCTTGTTAGGAGATTTGTGGTGCAGTAGTTTATAAAACCAAATTTTTGAGGCTATAAGAATGCAGGCACCCCAGGAATGTTAGAAAGAGACTAACAGGCACTGGCCTAGATAGAGTTTAGAGCACTGCTTTCCAAACTTTTCATGCACACTTTTTAGACATGCATCATTTCACAACACAGTAATTCAGTAAGTGGAGGCAGCCCCTCCACCCGAGCCTGGCCCACTGCTGCTGCTGCTGCCCTCACCAGGATCTTCTTCAGCCCAGGGTGGCTATGGTAGCAGTGGGAAAGGCAGCCCCTCCACCTGAGCCTGACCTGCCACCACCGCCTTCGCTGAGGTCTTCCTCAGCTGGGGGTGATGGCAGTGGTGGTGGGAGAGGCAGCCACGCCACCTGTTTTGTCTACAAAACACACCTCCACACTACAGCTGGCACACTAACGTGTTGCAACACACAATTTGGAAAGTTCTGGTTTAAAGTCAAAGTCAGTGAGCAGGTCAAAGGGCCTTAAGCCTCTTGTATAGGAGTGGGAATCATGTAGCCCTCTGGACATTTTTGGACAGAAACTCTTGAGCGTTCATCTTCATTGGCCCTGAGCTGTGGATACTAGAATTAAAACCTTTATCTCTTCCCCACGATGCAAAAAATGGATGGTATGAAAACAAAATGTAAATATAAGAAGTGTAAGTGCAATCTCTTTTCCTTTCTCCAGTTGGGATTCAAATGAGAGTTTGGAAAAGTTATTTTTGGACTTTAGTTTCAAGAATTTCCATGTCTGTTGAAAGTTTTCCAAGCTCTGTGATTAATAGATCTTTACCAATACCTTTTGTCTTCCATGAGTTTGTCTAATTCCAATGCAAATTCATCAAAACCTGTGTCTATTGCTATATTTGGTAGCATGGATAGATTTATTTCCAGCCTATGGTAGTTCCACATATGTATGTCCCTTCATGTTGAGTCTATTCCATATCTACTACTGGTGCATCACTTCTACTGCTCCATATTCTGTAACAATCTTCAGTGCCTTTCATCTGCCTTTGTTCTGACTCATCCAAACAGAGCCTCTCTTTGTTCTGCATACAGTGGGGTACCTAAATTTTCTTCAGAAGTGGTTATATACTCATTCAGAATGAACAGCTTAATGTTTTCAGGTTATCAGGGGACAAAGCACAGTTTCAAAAGTCTCCTCAATTCCCCTGTGGACAGATAGATTTAAGGACCTGTGGATCTCTCTTGGCAATGGAAGCCTGTTTGGTCCAGTATAACATATTCCTGTTTGGTCCAGCATAATATATTAGCTTTGTCTGCAGAACTATCCTGAGACATACTACAGAATCACTACAGCACTCCACTCCCCTTCCCCCAGTATGGTCATTCTGTGCCTGGTGAAAGTAGTGGATGATCAGAGAATTGTTTTGCTGGTGTCCCCATAGCCAGATATGAAATCATTACATCCTCTGATGAGGAACACTGGGGTCCCCAACAAGTCTCAGAGACTGATATCTAGTTACAGGGACATAGCCATATGCTTCTGTGATTCCTTTCCCCTGCCTCCACCAGACATTGAATTGCCATGGATAGGGGACTTCAGTGGCACCATGATAGGTCAAAGAGGGAGCTTTGGTTGGTGCAGAGGGAGGAAGGGAATACCAGTTTCCACATCAACCAAAAAGAGGCATATGCAGGCATAAGTTTGACTTATACCTATGCATGCCACTAATAGCATCCCAGACAAAGAACGGTAAGTCTAGTACTTCTTGTTTGTTCATTTATTTATTTAATTGATTTGTAGGTCCCATCGTCCCATGGATTACAACATAACTAAAAATATAAAACACACAATCAAACACTAAAAACTATTTCCAGTACATAAATCATTAGAGACAGCATGATGTGGTGATTTGAGTGTGGGACTGTGGGAGACTAAGGTTCAGATCCCTGATCAGCTGTAGAAACTATATAAGTGACTTTGGGCAAATCACATTCTCTCAGTTTAGAGGAGCGTAATGGCAAGCCTGTTCTAAATAAAATCTTGCACAACAACAAAACCTATGAAGGGATTGTCATAAGTAGGAATTGATTTGAAGACATATCACTGTAACAAATACAAACTATTAAGATAACAAAGAGGTTAACAAATGGAATAGCAACAGTTCAGTTGTTTAAAAAAGCTCAGGCTAATAGATGCTCAGTACAGTAAGTCCCATTACATGCAATCTGAAATAAGTCTTTTAGATCCTCCAAAGGCCAGCGAAGGGTGCAGCATATGCATCCCTTGGCTGAGAGTATTCCAAAGCTGTGGCACCATTGCAGAAAAAGCATGAATCTTCTGTGTTATCAAGAGCACAGCTCTCTCTACTGTCAATCAAGATGGACCTAAATCCAATGGTTAGTCTCAACACGAGCAGATCCCCTGAATCAATGGGTACTTTGTAAGTCACCATTTATGTAAGTTCCATTGATTCAACAGGTATATCCTATGAGGAACTAATAATTTCATTTAGACTGAATTCTGTTTCATGACAAGAGACATGATAAGATCCTAGTCAATGATTAGCTTAGCCAGAAAGCCACTTTGAGAGGTCTGGTGAACCAAGACAGTAAAAAAGAATGATACAATTTCTAATATGATGCCATCTTAGAATGGCTGTCCAAGAAAGGTATTTAACTCCTGCCAGTGGTTGCATATTTGTGAGACACAAAATTTGGACAATATTCCCAAATTTGGAACCTGTAACAATTTGCAGCTGGAATTCACCACCTAAGAGATATTCTTCACTCACTTCATTCTAAGGGCGTATATGCCCCACACTCAGCCATAATCCAGGGAGATCAAAATTGTTCCAGCAGAAATACTAATTTGAAGTAGAATTGTCAAGTGAAATAAGGTACAGACTCCTGTCTGTTCAATTGTATAGAAGTGGGAATTTCAGCACCCATTGCTTATCATCACTTGCTGAACCTCCTTCTTCTAGACAACTTATTAAAGCCACAAGAACCCTGGCCCTTTTCGCAGGACATTGTTGTCCTGCCACAGGGATGGGAGAAGGATGGGACTGTGACAGTGGTTACTCATGATGTTGTTGCAGTCTGGTCCTTATCTGTCCCCAGGTGGCACGATCATGGATTAAATCATTGATGGGTTTATCCCCATCAATAATCCATGAAGAAGCTGCCATCCTGCACTTTCCTGCTGTGCAGAAGGTCCAGAAGCACAATGACTATGCCTCCTGCCCCAGTGCAGCCTGGGACAGTACCTGTCTGTGTTTCAGCAGGAAGAGGCAGGGCCATCACGCTTCCTGGATTGTGGTGGCAGCCAGTGTGGAGGGAAGTGCTCCCCTCTCACTCCTCTCCCAGTGAAGCCAATGCTGGGATTCCTCCCAGGACGCCTCTGGAACAGGTAAGGTGCAAGAAGGGCCCTGTCTCTTATTTAACCTGGAAACCCCAGTTTGCAGTAGGAGGAATTACATTTTTCCAGAACAAATATGGCACTTGAATTACAGGAGAAAATGGTTTCCTAGCAATAGAAGCACTTCATTGAAAACGGCATATGAATTCCTCTTGGACCCAAACTGTGTTTTTTTTTCTTTTGCAGAAGATGGTTATTCTTTGAATTCTGGGACTTTCAAGGATTAAGCACATGATAATTTGTTATAGAGGTGCTGTCAAACATGGCCACTCTTTGGTGGATATCCTCATTTGGATCACAATGTCCAGCAATGATACAGAGAACACTACCAGTATGTAATGCTCATCCAACCCCAATTTCATGTTTCCCCGACAACTGTGGGGATGGAAACATAGCATGGGATTGATTTTGTACATTACAGCCTGAGTAGAAAGGATACCACTAATGCCTGAGAGATGTGGTTCCTAAGAGGAAGCTGGCCCCACATGGCAGAAGGATAAGCATCTAGTCCACAGTACATGGATGGTGATGTGTAAGATACACATGTTCACCAACTGTGTGCAGTCATTCATAGTGTATGAAAACTGTAGCAGTATGTACATTAAAAGATGCCAATCAGCAGCAGCCTTCTGCTTCATTTTATGATTATGTGGTGTCCTTCAGTGTAGAACAAATTAGGACACTCCTGGGTTGGGCAGGATGTAATTACTTTGCTTTGAATTGGGCTAAAACACTCACCTGCAGCAAAGTGGTATGGATTTTTGTGTACCTGAATGTGTGCTGTATGCAAAATGAAATGTTCTCTGCTGTTTTTTAATGGCAAGAATATTTTAACCATTCAACATGTAAACAACCATCTGGGCTGATCTGATCAATGCTGCTCTCCAGGCTGCATTTGATATGGTGCTATATATAGAGTTCCTGGAGTTTTATTTAATAGGATGGTACATTTGATCCTAATGCACCATCTCAAAAGTAATGAAGCAGAAAAGATCTTTATCTTGTGTGAAAGTTGCAGTTATTGGCAACCATTCAGAAAAAAAAAATAAAAGTAATTGCACAATCTTTGGGAGATATTGTATTGCTAACTGATTTCAGTGCAAGGCTTGGGTGGTTTTCATTTGGAGTTAATCAGGCAATGGACCATATATGTTGCAAATACATCATTTTGAGCTGCTCACCAAGATATTGACAAATACAATTGCTGGAGGTGCTACTCTGATTTCTTGAGCATGCATGAGTTTTTCTTCTTCTTCTCTTTTCTATTTTATCTTGTACTTCATTTTTTTTCTGGGTGAAAAAGAAAATAAAAAATTATTTCAAGGTGGTATAAGCATTGATCTAGTGTTTAATATGCAAGACTGCCAATCGTTCCTGTTAACATATTCTGTACAACTGAGGCACATAAAAATGCATATATTTTGTATTTCTCACTGAGACCTAAGAACCCCAATTGAGAAAGAAGGTGCCACCGGCAAGGGCTGTGCCACCACTAGTGACATAAAGGCTTGCACATGCCAACTGATATTTAATTGGAAAAGCAACTGTTAGTTCAAAAGAAATTGGTGGCCACTATTTTTAAAGTCTTCCCCTGCCACACGTGCACAATATTACATGGTGATGTGGTGTCATTCACAAAGGGATGAGCACGAGAGAGAGAGGAATAGGGGTACAAGCTGGTGGTCAGCAGAAGATCTGTACCTGTTGCTGTGGTTTTGTCTGCATTTTTTACTTTTTCATGCCCACCTTGCCAAAATAGTGTGGGAAAATGGAGGAAGAGGGTAGATATAGGCTATTTGGGGAGGGCTCAATTTTTTTCCAAACAAGTGGTCCTTTCTACCTATGGACTGCAGGAATTCACACTGAGACTTGCTAAGAATGGTTGCAAGTGTTTTAAGGTACAGTTACCGAAATTCCAAGTATTTGTTGCAAGGATCCCTACTGAGATCCTGTTGAACAAGACAAAGGCTGCTGCCTTCCAATCTCTTTGCTTTTCCATTCTCTCTGTGTCTTATGCTAGCTATAGATACAGTTAAATGAGAAGCTGCAAGTGCTACTGTGACTCTCTACTGACTTCACTAAGCCTCTGAGCAAACTGAAATCTGGGTTATTATTTGACTACCTTAAAAGTAAGTTTAATTATCCTAAACTGGAAAGAAGAGCTGGCAGCATTTAACATTGGGTGATCTTAGAAACTGCAACAAGAGATAAGAAAGAAAAGAGTCCATTAGATTTCTCAAAAGTAAAGAATTTTCCAAAGTCAGAAGTAGCACAGTAAACTGTGCTAAAATATCTGTTTATAAAATATAGCATGGCAGGGGAAGTAGATGGTTCTGATGAGAGCAGTGGACCTATTTGGAGTTATCCAAGATGCTGAAATTATTTTGGAGTGTAGGGTTCAGCACATTGTATACCTCCTTTGAAGTTAAGACTAAAATCTGGATTAAATACCCCACTGACTTTGGAACCACCCAGCTCCCCTGGACAATAGCATAACATTCCCTTTCTGTGCCCTGACTTAGCTCAGCAGAGATAATACGTTTGTAATTGCTTTAAAAATGGGTTAAGAATAAGATGAAACTTATTGCTCATTTCTGTCTCATAGGTGGAGGGTTTCTGCCTTCCGCCTATGAGATAGCATTATAACTAACACTACTTGGGTTTCACATCGATGTTGCTTTACATAGTTTACTCACTGTGGGCCTTTTCACATCACATAATCATAGCATTATGATTCCACTTTAACTGCCATGGTTCCATCCAGTGGAATCCTGGAGTTTGCAGTTCAGGGAGGGGTACTTAGACTTCATAGTTTGAGAGTTCTGGTGTGTCACCACACTATGAACCCCAGGATTCCAGTAAAGATTGCTATGGCACTCCAACAAGCTTAGAAGTTTGATGACTTTTATTGCTGTTTCTTAAAAGATAATCTAAATGTTTGGTTAGTATTCAAAAAGTGGAATGATGCATTTTGACATGGATATATGTCCAGTATAGTAACTTTACAAGGTTAAAATAGGGACACTGAATGTTACCCCTCTGAAACAGCACGAGAAGTCACAGAATGACACAATTTGAAGAGAGAAAGAAGGAGGGAAAGAAGTGTGCAGGGATCTCTTATTTGACCAAATAGACAAGAGGCACAAATGGATTTTCAATCTAAACAACTCTTCATCAGGGAAACAATGTTATTTTCTTGGAAATCCCACCTTTTCAATGTTGTGACCTATGGTTTGAATCAAAATTCAGGATATGTAATTTAACTGATCACCGTGACTTTGTGAATGGTGTCTTGCTTCTAAATTTTAATGGAATGACCATGATACTTTTTGCATTTTGTTCCCTTCTGATTTCATCAGTAACATTTTTCCTCCCTACATCTCTATATGTGTACTGCCAACTCACAATGATATTTCATGCATCTAGTGAAGGGAGCTCTAGTCTATAAAAATATATGTGATAATTCATTTGTCAATCTTTTAAGATGCTACAAAGGCTCTTGTTTTCCTACCACAGAATAATACAACTACTGGGGTGAATGAGACTTTCATATAGTTCATTTGTTGACAACTACTTTACAAAATCTGCAGATTTCTTCATTAATTGGATCTTAGGAATTTAAGATTTTTTAAAAAAAACCTGAATGACATAGAAAGTGAAACCAGCCAATTCACCTATTCAGGTAGAGGGCTTAGCTCTTTAAGTTTGGCTTTGAATCCCTGTGTATTAATTAATTAATTAAGACTTCCACCTTTTTTGTGTTCACAGGCTCCTCATCTTTACCTGCTACATAGCAAGCAGGTATAGCATGGTTCTATTCATACTAGGAATAGCTGTACCTGTCATATTTGGCCTTTGCAGATGGTTGAGAATTTTGTTTGGTTCTAATCTATAAGAATATTGTAAATGTCCCAAAATTCTTCATAATGAGATGGAAAAGCTTTCAAACAGCAAAAACCCAAAACTTGTGAGAAATCTAAACTGACAAGATTTGTCTGTCCACAAGGGCTGCTCTTCTGGAAATCTTCCTTCATGACTATGGAAAGGAGGAGACTCAACATACTGTGTACAGAGGGAGGGAGGGAGGGAGGGAGGGAGGGAGGCAATGGATATTTACTTTTGTAACATAAACATCAAATCAAAAAACTAGTCAGATTGCTGAGTGAGGACCTTGGAGATTTGTGGCCCAAGTAGATCCATAATGGTTTAGATGGTGCATCGTCCTATGGTCATTGAAGTGGGTCACTCTGCATGAGGTAACTTGTTGTTGTGTGTCTTCAAGTCATGTCCAAATTATAGTGACCCCAATGCAAACCTATCATGGGGTTTTCTGGGGCTGAAAGTGGGTCACCCAATGGGTTTCCATGGCTGAGCAGGGAACTGAATCATGCTCTCCAGGTCTGTAGGCCAATGCTCAAACCACTACACCATGCTGGCTCTCATGAGATGGCTATCTATGTTCAAAAACAACACTGAAAGGATCATTTCAAGTTTTGCTCCAACTTGGATATAAAAAAAAATACCAATTTTGAATCATATCCACAATTCCACCTCTTGTCCAACTCTCTGTCAAGAAATCAAATCTGAAAATGCAAAGGAAAGCAGATATCACATTTCCTCTACACTGTGACTCTTGATCTCCCAACTTTAGTTTCTCTTTTGCTCACACTTGCTGATCTTTTGCTCAACAGGGGATTTCACAAAGGACTTGGCAAATCAGTCGAGTAAGAGGCCATGTTAACATTACAAAAGCTGCTGCAGCATCAGTGTGTTTCAAAAATATACCAAGCTAAGTTAAGAGAATACTTCTTTCCAGCAGACAAATGAGAGAGGAAGCAATATGCTACTGGCTTATTGTAATCTATTAATGCCTTGGAGCTTTTGTGGTGCACAATGATATTTGGCAGGAGCTTTGGGAGACGATTACTCTAGCTGTCCATTTGGAGAATCATTGGCATTATTACATTCAACTTGAGTAAAAACTTGGTGATATTGTTTGGCTGAATCTGTGCCTGACTCTGAGGGACTGGTGTTTAAAACACTTCAGATGTAAGGTTATTCGCGGGAAACATCTATATAACCAGTCAATATGATGACTCCAACTTCCACATCAATCTCTGGCCCTTTCTGCACGTAGTTATTAAGGCGAGCCAATGCGTCTTTCCATGGAGGTCTTCTGCACGTTGGAGTGGACTAGGTTCAGTTTATTAACCTTCGTTCCACATGTAATTCCAACTAAATGCGCCCCCATGTGGTGGTAAAACACGCTATTTGAAAACCAGAAGAAATTGGTTTTCCGGTTTTCCAGATTGTTCCAATTCGTACTTTCACAGTGGTGCAGACACGTACATTTGCACCAATGTGAATTGGTGGTCAGGGGAGGGCTCACGGGAGGGGCCAGGGGGTAGTATGGACTTTCACACATACGCACGTACGCAATGATGTACTAAACCATGCAAAAAAAGGGGGGGCCAATCACAGCCGACGGGGCGGGGTGAGGGGAGTAGTGGGAGTGGCCATGGTGGAGGCAGTGTGGATTCATGAACTTGCACTCCTCCGAATCAGAATGGAACATACGCAGTAGCTGTGCGGAAGGAAATGAGGGAAAGTCCGCCTTGTTTTGAGCCCAGAAAATCCGGTAAGAAATGGCACGAACTGATTCACCAGCCTCATGTGGAAAGGACCTTTGTATGTTATATGAGAGAGGCTTTGTGAATTGCAGATGAATCACCATAGTCAAACTCCATAAGATCAAACAACCACATGTTTCTGGGACAGGGAAGAGAGAAAGAATAAGCATAGAGTAGCAGAAAGAATAGCCCAACTCCTGCTCCTTTTGAGCTTCAGGTTTCTCACAAGGCCAGGATTCATGTGGTATTTTGATAACATGCCCTGTAAGAAGCACAGCTGGGTTGGATCCCATTCTACGACAATACGGTAAATATACAGATCTCTTACAAGGCTTCTTAGCTTGGCTCTTCCAACATTTCTCTTCAGCACATTCTTTGTATCAGCACAGTTTGTGCAGTTTCCCCATTAGCTTTGGATCTGCAAGATAAAAAGATGATAGCTGAAATAAAATTGTGGCTGGTTAAGTCATGGAATTTTCCCAAGCTTAACAAGCTGCTGCTGCCCAGAATGATAGTGTTCAGCACTTAGCAAGTTGGAAACAACTGACAAGAGGCTCATCGTTGTTGTCATCAATGTTTAATCTGAAGCTAAAACTGAAAAACAAAAATTTCTTACTCTGAGAAGTCAAGGTCTGGGCTTCTTGATCTGAGTTTCTTGGTGACCAGCTTGATGGATGTTGTGTTCTCTTATGAGCCTCCCTTATATGACATCATCTACCTGTGGCTGGATCACATGTAGTTTCTGGCCAGTGCATTCATCCACATAATGCACAAGTGCATTGCATATACTGTTGCTAATACAATCTAATGTTCTGCATCTGACCTTATTGGAGACCAACTGGGGTCATGAAAACAGTCTGAACTTTTCAGCCATTGTCTCATATGACCATCTCCTCCATGCACACACACCGGCCTGAATTCTATTGTTAGTCCTGAGTAGAATAGATCTTCTGAATCAATGGGATTTAACTACATGTTAACTTATCCATCAACAATGGAGTCAGTGGGTCTACTCTTGTTGTGACTAACCCAGAGGATTCTGGTCATACACATATGTGCCAGGATAGGATCTCTCACAGTTGTTCTTGCTTTCAGTTCAACCAGAAGAGAGTGTCCAAAATATATTATAAAATCTGTTGTCAGAAAAATTGGACAATTGAGATTCTCTGATGGTAAAACGGCTTAGTGCATTGGGAAGGCAATAATTTAGCCCCAGAGCTTGGAAAAGTTATTTTTTGAAGTACAAATTTCAGAATCCTCTAGCCGGAAGTCTGTGGACTCTAATCAAAACACAACTTTCCAAGTTCTGAATTTTTCTGGGTTTGCAGATGAATAAGAATCAGCCTTATGCTGATGCTCTGGTACTGCATATTGGGGGACAAAACTGGAAAGGTTGGCTTGTTCCTGTTTAGTGGGAGAACACAGACCTAATAAGGAACAAGCCAACCTTTCCAGTTTTGTCCCCCAATATGCAGTACCAGAGCATCAGGCATAAGGCTGATTCTAACCTAACAGACCTAACACACTCCCCCAGCTTTCTGACAGAAGTGGTTTTTCCCTCCCCAAGCTATTGGCGAGATGGCATGCCAGGGTGCACTTTTGCACTGGTGTCATGCAGGGCTGTACAGGGTTATTTAAGGCATTGCTGTCCTGACTCAGGGTCTTCACTGTTTCTGCTCCCCACCTGCCTACCTTTTATGCATCATGGGAATTTCCAATCAATGTTTGGGGGCTTAGTAGATTTTTTTTTTAAATCATGCCACAATTGGCTTGTGATTTTTTTCCTACTTCATGCTATATAATGTTTGAGCCTGTTGGCTATAGGTTTTGTTTTTTTAATTTGGTTAATTGGTTAAGCATTGCTTTCATGTCACAGCTGATGGAGTGCATCAATTGGCACTCTTTGAAGGTTTTCAAAAGCACCACAAGGTGAAAGAATTCACCCATTTCCCTATCATTGCTGACTGACTTGAGGGGAGAGGCATAGTATGTTCTTGCCTGAGGATGGCTTCCTCAGGTGAGAGTGACAACCAACCAACACCACCTGGGGGAATCTCTTGGGATCCTCTGATCTCTTCATGAGATCAGGCTAAGACAAATCATAGGGTCTTGTACCCTGGGTTTCAAACTTAGAAGCCTCTGAATGGGAGAGCCAGCTTAACCAGCTTCCCTCATACAAATCCATGCCTGTACATCTCATTTGCTACCACGTTGCAGATTCTTAAAACAGTTAATACAGTTGTGGACTTATTTCATCCAGCTTTTTTGTATCTGATGTTGTCATTTAGGTAGGAGAGCAAGTGGCTTATGGTCAGTGCAGATTTTCAAGGTTTAACCATAAATATAATTGTGAGATTTCTTCATATCCAGAACAAAGGTCTTTCTCAATCTGAGCATAGTTTCTCACAACTTGTGTAAAATACACCAGTTGCATTAGCACCATCAGGGAGTATGTGATCAAGGACAATGCCAACACCAAACAATATAATCACTTCAATTCACCACAGTCAACAAGGACAAAGCTGCAGGCCAGTAGGTTCTCAATGTTTACTTACTTATTCTGAATATTCATAGCATGATTTCCAGTCATGAGTTTCATAGAGGATTCCAACATAGAAACAGTAAAACAGTAACAATTCTAGACAAAAATTAAAACACTCAAATATCAGCAAATGGACTCATCCTTAAAAAGCCAGAGAACTTACATGCCTCTGTAAATAAATTTTTCAATTGTCTCTGAAAACGTAGCAAGTTTTGTGCCAGGGGCATGTCTCCTTGAGGAAAATAGTTAACTTCTGGTACATCACATCATAAGATGTTCTCTTTCCAGAAACATGCACTTCTCATCTCTGAAGGAGAGAAACTTCAGACTTGGTACAACACATTTTCTGTCGCCCCCCCCCCACTTTTCTTATATAGACACCAATTGGATTGTTGGTTAAATCTTGCCTCAACACTGGTGACAGGACCACATCCTCTATTGTACCTGAAGACAGCAGGCTACTACATGCGGAGTGTATAGCCAGCAACACGGCACCTACAGTTAAGTTCTCCAGTACTTTAGCACTGCTCCATATCCCTTGCTATCTGTCATCTGATGCAGCTGATTTGCTTTGGTTAATGGTAGGGCCAGATATGGAGCAGTGAAGAAAAGCCTCTAAGGATGATCCTTGTAGTTGGGCAGGTCCATAAAGGAGAATGTATTCTTTGAAATATTTGGATCTGAAACCAGTTGATGGCTTTAAAGGTTAAAATTCTGCATTTTCAGTAGGACCCAGGAATAGACAGTGGGCTAGAGCAGTTTTGAAACATTTCACCATATAAATGAGTCTACTTGCATTGAGCTAAATTCATGCAGAAACGTAAAAAGTCTCCTTAAGATAGAGTCAACATGAAAGAAGATGCAGTTAAAAGGCTGCAGAATGTCTAAGAATGCTTGCGATGGCCATCAGCATTTCACTATTTTGGCATTTTACTGTATGGTCAAAGTGTTTGACCTAAGCATGTGTTAAGGCTAGCTAGAAACTAAAAGGACAGAGCCAACATGGTGTAGTAACTTGAGTGTTGGACTACAGTTCTGGATATCAGGGTTCAAATCCCCAATCAGCCATGGAAACTCACTGGGTGATCTTAGGCAAGTCACCCCCTTTCAGCCTCAGAGGAAGGCAAAGACAAACCCCCTCTGAACAAATCTTGCCAAGAAAATCCTGTGATAAGTTTGCCTTAGGGCTGCCATGTCAGAAACAACTTGAAGGCATGCAACAACAACAGCAGCAGTAACAACAACAAAATCTGCCTTTTCCTTGCCTTTAGTTGGGTGCATGTCAGATCTATTAATTTGGTTTTCCAGAAAAGTGATATTGTTTTGTTTCAAACATTATTCCAAAGTTAATATTTCTCTTTCTTGATATCTGATTAATCATGTTTCCATAGGATTTATTTTAGTCCCTCTGTGAGTTCACATGGTTCTATGATTAATCTGTTTATCAAAGTATGGAACAACCGGAGGTGGTTCTGCTGGCAATGTTTGCATAAGCTCCTGGAAAAATCTTTATGCTATAGTAATTCCAAGTTGGAGGTGCTCAACACAAAACTTCTCAGTAATTAATAATTAGTTGGATATCAGTATTGTCATCCAACACTCATTGCTAATAGGCATCAGTTTGATCAAATTTGGCAAATATCTTGATGGGTTCCAATTTTTGCCTCAGCCATTGTACTCACTAGAACAGGCAACTATGCCTCTATCAGACATCTTAAAAGCTACGGGGAAAAAATAATACAGTCTTTCTTATAACGATTGTGGACGACAGCTTGGAAAAGTTCCTTTTTTAGACTAGCTCTCCAAATCCCCAGCTAATACAGCCAATGAAAGTTGTAGTTCAAAACAGCAATTTTTCCACGTTCTGTAATGGATATTGAACACTATATAAACTTTATGGCCTAGAGTAGAGACTAAAGTAGACTTGTCGAATCAATGAGATTTATGTAAGTGTCTGTCAACATACCATTCGGCCAGCGATTCTGCTTTAGCTGGGACTAGGTGTAGGATGCAGGCCAAAGTAATTGTTTGTTTCTGTTACAAGGATGCCGTTTCCTTAGTGCTGTTACCAATTACAAATGTGAAGCATGTGAAACAATTACAAATGTGATGGTGGGGGGGGGGGGCGGGAGGAGGAAACAATTCATGAAATTGAAATGCATACCTTTTCCCATTCAAAAGGCTCAGGAAAAGCTACTTTTCAAAACACAAACTGCTATAAGATGTAGCCAATCAGCCAAACCTCTGATTTGGTCTAACCCTAACCACTCAACTCTTTGATCTGTATTTAGCAGAACCATTGCTCTGAAAACCTGCATCAACCCTTTCTTTGTGAAACTGTCACTAAGGTAGTCTATAGCATTTCATACAGAAGGTCTCAGGTTCAGTTCCTATCATCTCCTGCTTGTCTGAAACTTTTGAAAATTGCTGCCAATCAGTCTAGACCAAGGGGCCAGGAGGAAAGGCTAATGTTTGGCATAAAGACCTTATTGCTACATTGCTAGGGCCTGCTTGGTTAGAAATTATGATAATATGGACAACATTGAAAGATCTTTCATTTTGACACTGATTGGGAGCTGCTCTTGCACCAAGCTGGCTTTTAGAATCCAAGTGGCTAGAGGGAAGTTTTAAAAAGATATGTTTGCCATTGTTTGATTTCTTTTTATTTCATCAGTAACTGAGCAAGAGTCACTATGAGGTCAGCCATCACATTAACAAACATTTTGGGCCTCATCTCTTCATGATGATTATGCTGTTAAAGGGAATCTATGTAATCATTTTTTTATAGAACTAAATTTAAAATCAGTGTTTGTGCTGTTTTGTTGACTCTCTGTTGTTCCTTTGTTTTGTGTTGGTTTTGTCCTTTTTGTTTTCTTTTTTCTTTTCTTTTGTTTTCTGGTTGTTGTTATCTTTATTTATATAATGCTTTTCTCCTCAAAAGGACTCAAAGTGGCTTACAATGGTTTAAAAAGAAAACATAGTTGAAACTATAACATACAAAAATTAAAACACACACTAAACAATCAGTAGTAATTAAAACAACATTAAAATACATGTTTAAAAACAACAAACAAATCACAATATGCTTGGGAGTCGCATTGTATTGCCATCTAGTTGTCATAGATAAAATAAAATATAGACCAAGGATGAGGAATCTCAGATCTCAGGGACTTATCTGGCCTATCTAGGTCCAAATTTTGTCCATAGGGCCATGTTCATTTTCTTGGTGACTTCCCACCTTTGAATGGTTCCCCCTCTCCACTATTCTAATAGGTTGAAATGCTTCTCCTAAGGGTTAGTTACTGAAGATCAGATTTTTAAGCTAAAATTTACTTGTATTTTTGGTCCCACCATTGGATTGAGGCCTCTGAGAAATTCCCTGAAATTGAATTTGTCCTTTGGGCTGAAAGATGTTCTGCACCTTTGCTTCAAACAATACTGACATGGACAGAAGGTCTGAGTTGGTACAAGGTCACTTTCTATGGACTGATGGAGTTTACTTCCAAAAATGTTTGCTGAGAACTGTAGCCCCAGGGAAGCAAAATGCATTCCGAGAGTGTAGGGATGAGAAGATCTTCCATTTTTTAATAGTGCATCAGGTTCCAAATGCCTTTTTGTTCCCCAATTTCAAAACCAAAAGGAATAAAGGTTGTCTAAGCAACTAGATTTTTTAAAAAGAACCATTTTCCATTATTGCAGTTCCCCTATCAACTTGGTACAAGCACTTTCTGGAGTGAACTGATCTGAACAACAAAAGCTTGAAATCGGTAAAAGCTCCCCTAAGGCAATAGCTTTGTAGGTGTGCAATTCCATATATATCTCCCCACAAAATTCCATCTCTGATAGAGTTATGGCAACAGAATCCTTTTCAAATTTTTTCCTTATCCTTTTCCTCTTTCTTCTTCCCTATGAGATGTCCTTCTGTCTGTCACACATAGCTGGCTCTTATTTAAGAATGACAGGTGGCCAGCTGCAGTGGGAAAGAAAGGCAGAATGAAGAAGCAGGAGCCCTTCACTGGTAATAATTGCTCCATCAATGTCGGGGCTGTGGTTTTACAAAGCATAATTCATAGAAATAAAAACCTCTTGGAGATACTCGCACTATATAAAAGCATATAAATAAAATATAAATGATGAAAACAAGACATGTTAATTACATACAGTGAAACAAGCTCATCTGAAAAAGCTTGGCTGTCAGGTCTAATCTCAGGCTTACTGGTGATTTACTGTTTTTTATGGTTTATGGAAACAAGCTGGAAGAACCTGATACTACCGGCTGGGGTAAAGTCAAGATGTTTTAAGAAACTGACAAAGGGTTATGAAAAGGCTTCAGAAGGCCTATCCTCAGTGGCTTTCTATATATGCAGGTAGTGTGATGTGTTGGTTAAAATTTCATATTAGAACAGAAGAGGCATCAGTTTAAATCTGTGCTGAGTTATGGACAATCAGTGCACATTCTTGGGTTAACGGCTACCTTTCAACCCCAAATAACCTCACAGAATTCTTGTGGGGTAAAATATCTGAAGAGAACCATACACACCAAAGCGGAAAATAGCTGGTCCGCACAGACATTATGGGACTGAAACTTAAATCATTTCTAGCCAGCATAACCATCTCACCTCATGTCACTACCATTTGTAAAGAAGTGGTGGCTGCATAGTGTGGTGCTCCTTTAAAGAGATGTAGATAGGCAGTCGGGAAAGTGAGAACAGCTGTAGTGCTCCCACCACTACAAAGGAACAGGATGAGAGAGAGACAGCATAAGTTGTGGGGAGCAGCCTATCCTACTACCTGTGGAAAGTAGGAAAAAGTCTCCACTGTTCATCATTATTGCCATCTCTTTCCACCTACTCCAGCTTATCTTCTTCCATGGCCGCATACCTTCTTTCCTCTCTTCCTTCTCTCCCCTTCTATGACCCACTTGCCTGCCTGTCTGCCTACCTGCTTGCCTTGTGTTTAAAGAAGGCTGCATCATATACCTGCTTTGTTTCATTATAGTCACTGTCACTGATATAACAACACTTTGTATGGAGGGTCCCCTCTCCTCCGCTTTGCCAAACTACTGGAAATTGGTACCCTTCCCAGGGTCTGCCTCAACTGTCCATGACTCTTATTCTCCAGTGTCTTCCATAGCTTTACAAGGGTTCTTTCTTGGGTCATACCCTGCTTCAGAACTGCCTTTACCAGGAAGCTTCATAGCTTTGATGCAATTCACTATACTGCAATTCTCCTGCTTTCTTCTAACCGGTGGCATCATGAGAAAGAAAACAATGCCAATTATTGTATATATTTAACTCTGTGAATCTGTTCTGCCTTTCCTTTTTCTTCCACTAGTTGATTCATTTTTCTCAGGAAAAAAATTGGGTCTGCAGCCTGTCGACCAGTGAATCCAAATCCTAATTTCAATTGTTAGCCTCAATGACAATAGACCTATATAAGGAGTGGAACTTACTTCAATGCTAACCTGCTAACCTTCCATTGATTCGGTAGTCTACTCGTTGTTAGGATTAATACTTGGATTTAAGCCCAATAGTGTATATCAGGATTTGAAATCATGTAGCCCTCCTTTTATTATTGGACTGCAGCCCTAGTCAGCATAGCCAGTGATAAGGAAAGCAGGAAAACGCAGTTAATAATGGCTAGCATTATTACGAAGATGTAAGTTAAACTTATGCTAATATGTGTCCTTTTTTGATTACTGCAGGATTTGATATTCTTTCCCCTTCTCTGCAGTGACCAATGCCCCCCTGGACTTACTGTAAAGACAGTGAACCTCCCTCCCCATGGTCATTCTATGCCTATGGGGGGTGGGGAATCTCAGCAGCATCTGGATATTTCCCTGTAGCCAGACACAAACCAATTTTCGTCTTCTGATGAAGTCCATCAGGGTCCTCCAGATGTTTCAGTGGCTGATGTAATCATTTCATGTCTGGCTATGGGGACATAGCCAGATACTTTTGCAATCCTCCTCACTCTTCAACAGGCATGGAATGGCTGTTGGCGGTGATGGTGGGGCTTCAGCAGCTGTTTGGTAGATTCAGGGCTCAGTCCAGCATAGTTCTGCATGGGGATCTATTATGCTACAATGGTCCATGCTGGATTGCGGTCAATATGTGAAGGGCCACATGATGCACAACTGGTATATATGGACAAAGCCTAGAAACATTAGCGTTAGCATTAATTTGTTAGTATTAAGTTGTTTGTTAGTACTGAATGTTAAGAAAAATTCTAAATTAATTCATTAAATCTTTAAATTAAAATCCTTCAAAAACTGCTACAAATTCTTGGTAACAAATTAAAGCAATCAGAACTATCTTCTTTTAGCCTTGATGTAAGCCTCCTTGTGTCCCATGTCAGAAGAAAGGCAGTGTATATGAAATAAATAAATAAGTAACCATTGGTCAAAACTAATGTTGTTGGTGTTAATGATTAAAAGAAGGAATTGTAGAGAGTTGTTGAAAACTTTAGTGAATCAGAGGTAGCAAATTAATTTTTAATGAATTTCCCCCCAGGCGCTGGACTTTCTTGTTTGTCTTATTTCAGAGCTTTAGAACTGTGGTGAAAAGAAGATTGGTGTGAAAGGGGTAGGTTTGTTTTCTTCATGCTTCATGTTGACTTGCCCTTAAAAGTTTTGTGGTTTGTGCAGCAGGATGGGTGGGTGGGAGATAGCCTGTGGCATAGAGATAAGCAGTGGGAAAGTTTCACCTTTTTATTTCTTTATGTCGGTCTTCTGTTAAAAGGATAGGAAGTGGGCCAGTAGAAATGTGCTAACTGTGCTTGTTGAACAAAATATTATTAAGTTAAACTCATTGGCCAGAAGCCTGGATGGGGAGCCACATGTCTATGATGTAGCTGTATCTCCATAACTATGTCTCCTGAAAATTCACCTTGTAAGCATTGTAGCACCCCTCCAACACAGCCATTTCCATGCTGCTGGAGCGTAGCTGGATGAATAGGGACACTTCTATCTCTTTTCCTGTAGCTGGACAAGTTGTGACAGGCATTTGCAGAGACCTCTGGAGTTCTTGAGACATCCCTGCAGATGACGTTTTTGCAGCACATCCAGTTACAGGAGAATAGCAGGACACATCCTTGTTCATTTCCCCACTCTCTAACAACATGGAAATGGTTGTATGTGGGGGCGGGGGAGGTGCTTCCCTTTTTACAAGGTAGGTTTGGAGGAGAATTTGGACATTGTGTAGTTGGAACAGAATTCTGATCTCCACAACAACCAAAATAGTGAGTTGCAATGGCATAAGTTCAATATATGCTATGGTAATTCATGAAGATGATGCCAGCCCTTATTTTGGCAGTATGAAGATGATGGAAAAGTGATGCACAGAAAAATAGGCAGTGAAAAAAAGGATCTTTGCCTTGTTTATTTCTCATGTTCAGTTTTTTTTTAAAATAACATTATTTTTATATAGAATTTTCCAGGATACAGTGAACACAGGCTAAACATAGCTAGCTTTTGAAAAAAAAATTAAGCAATCGATCAAGAACAACTAATTTAATTAGGATGCACAGGAAAGATCATTCCCAACCCTGTCAATTTTAATTATTTCTTTTTATAGATGAGAAAGATATAATGATTAAGAGATGTGAAATATATAACCGATATCAGTCAATACTGGATCCAATATTGTAAACAATGCTATAACTCAGTGGTAGAGCACATGCATTATATACAAAGGTCCTGGGTTCAGCTCCCAGCATGCTTAGTTTGTGCTGAGAAAGTCCTTTGCTGTAGACAGCTGCTAGTTAGTATAGCACATGAAGGAATGGTCTGGTCTGGCTCAGTATAAGGCAGTATAAGGCAGTTATTGATACTCAGCCCTCATGTAGTAAGTACGTATGTAGTAAGTGGAGATGTGATAGATAAAGGTTGGTTTACCAGTGGGTTGTAATCACAAGGGCCTAAAGCAGGGATGGGAATTAAGTGGCCCTCCAGACAACAGTGTAGCTATGAGTAGTAGTGGTGAGGGCATTGCCTCTCACAAGTAAGATTTTTGTCCCCCCTCTATTTCTTTCAGTCGCCAAATTTTTCACATTACAGAAACTCAAAACTTCAGTTGAGCATTTATAAATACAGTGTAGGCATCCAAAGACAGCTAAAAGTACAAAGGGAATGCAAACACAGACAATTGTTGAGTTCTTGGTGTGACTGATTTTCACTCTCTCATTTTTTGCAGTGTTAAGACATTTGGAAACAGAAGGAACATTTAATTGGGGTGGGCAGAATTCTTATTTCTGGAGCAATGTCCAAATTATTCCTCCAAAGTAGTTATACTGCTGCCTTCAGATGATATTGGACTTTATTTCCCAGCATTCTTCCACATTGGTTATGTTAGCTAGGGCTGCTGGGACCTACAATCCTACAAAATCTGGAAGGCTGTACAATTGCCATCCCACTCCAAACCGAGCAGCTAGTCCCAACTGGAATAAAGATTCAGTGGGTCCACTCTACTTTGGGCTACCAAATGGATCTAAATTCTGGAATAAAATCTTAGATTTAGGTCTTGTTATGGAATCTTAACAAAAATTAAGCAAAGAGACTGTCATATCTCTAGCAAGTTCTCAAATACTTGAAACATTCCTTCTTCCCAGAGTTTGTTCCTGAAGAATATATTTTCCACTACTGTTGCAAACACTGTTAACCCTAGGTAATTGGAAATAAATGGCAAAATAAGTGTTAAGCATCCTCCTATTCATTTCCCCCAGCAATGTATAGACCTGTGATATTTCAGATAATACGTAGCTATCATGACTACTAGCCATTGATTACCTTGCTTTCCATGAAGCTGCCGAATCTTTTCTTAAAGGTATCTAAATTGGTGGCCATCACCACATGCATACTTTAAGGATGTACTGTGTGAAGAACTCTTATACTTCCTTCTACTTGTCCTGAATCTCCTAGCATTCAGATTCAGTAGATGAGCCCCCAGGTTCTAGTATTAAGACAGAAAGAAGAAAAACTTTGTAATATCCACTTTCTCCACACCATGTATTATTTTATAAATTTCTATTATGTTCCTCTTGCCCTTAAAAGAAAACATACATACACTAACCCACCTCATCCTCCCATCTGCATGAGGAAAAAGTCTCGGCTAGAATCCTGTTATCAGTTTCCTGAACAATTACTGTTTTGTATTCATGGTCACTACTTAGTCATGATTATAATGCTATTGCCACAATCATAACTTGCCCCTCGACTTACTTTACTGAGCATCAGCTGCGTGGGAAGAAGAATAGCTGTTCTGCCAATGATCAGAATACGGCTGAATGATGCTTCTGTCACATTTTGAGGGTTGGACCAGGTGAAGTTACTTAGTTAAATACTTAATTAAATATAAGTTGATACAGAATTCCAGACTTCAGATGTAACTTTACCTAATGGAGATTCTCCAAATCTCTAATCATTTTGTTTGCCCTTTTCTGCATCTTTTCCAGCTCTACAATGTCTCTGCTTCTGCATCATTCCAAATAGTTACTCTTTGCAAAGTTTTGACTACGCAGATATGAATCTAATGCCTCTTTTGATGACTGAAAGTTCAGAGCAAAGTTGGACATAGGTGGTTCTCCAAATGTTGTTGGACTGCAATTCCTGTCAGTCCTACCCAGCATAACCAATAAGCAGAGCTGATGGAGCTACAACCCAACAATATTTAGAGGGCCACAGTTGTCCACCCTGGTTTAGAATATGTTGTTGTTGTTGTTGTTGTTGTGTACCTTCAAGTCATTTCTGACCTATGGTGACCCTAAGGCGAACCTATCATTTCTGGGGGCTAAGAGTGTGTGAAACAGTCAAGGTCACCCAGTGGGTTTCCACAGCCAAGTAGGGATAGATCCCTGGTCTCCAGGGTCATAGTTGTATGCTCAAACCACTACACCACACTGAACAAAAGTTCTGAATAAAAGAAATCAAATGAGTATCAACCTCTGTTGTTGCATGTGTTTTGTTCCTATTTATGCCTGAGATCATGTTTGTTCCAACTTTTCTGCCTGTTCTCAGGTACTCCTTCCTCCCAGTATATTTGTTTAGTCTGTTATATTTGTTTTATTTCAATTATATTTGCAGGTCAATGCAATTGCAGCTTTGGCAGAATACATTTTATTGAGGTCCATTCATTTCTCTTCTGTATTTGCCCAAGTAAGCCAACTGTGGCTGCATTAGTTTTATTTATTTGCTTGGTTTTGAATATGTGACCTTTAAAAAAAAAATCAGGACAAAACACCAAGTAAGGCAAAGCACTGAGGGAGCACTGAAAGACCTCCGTGTGTTTGAGGAAAGGTGGTATGAGCAGGGAATGAAGAAGGAGGTACTTCTAGATGAAGTTTTTTTGTCTTTCAGTCACTCTGCTTCATTCATAGAATTTCGAGGTGAGGTCCTAATGACATCTTCTGTTTATAACCATCCTGCATTTATTCACTGATTCTTCTGTCTTTTTTCTTTATATACACATATACAGAGAGAGAGAGAGAGAGAGAGAGAGAGAGAGAGAGAGAGGTTAGCATCCTGTTAGTGATATATGCAAATGTAAGTCCAATTTACACCTGCATTTGTCTATTTTTAGTTTTTGTAGAGGCTGATATTCTCTTTTTCTCTTCTCAATGACACCCCCCCCCACCTCAATTCATCATTTATCTGCTGCACCATACCTCCATGGTCATTCAGTGCCTGGTGGAGAGCCGGGGGGAACCATCAACAACTGAACAGCTGAAGACCAAATATCATCTGGCTTTTCCCCATAGCCAGACACAGATTGACGACATCATCCACTAAGATGCCAGGGACCTCCAGAGGTCTCAGTGGATGATGTAATCATTCTGTACCTGATTATGGGGAATGGCAGAGAACCATGGCAGCTAAATGGTGAGTCTAGGGTTAGCTGAGAGGAGAAACATAGGCCATTTCCACATGGGCTTAAAGAAACGGTGCAGAGCGTCCTCTAGGGAGGACGTCTGCATCTGGGAGCGGACTGGGTTGGATCTACTTAGTATAGTTCTGCTCTTCAACCTGCACCGGAACAACCCGAAGTGGTCGTCCAGCATGCTTTTGAAAGACCGCATGAAACAGGTCTTTCAAAAGCACAGAGTGCGCCACTCCGTGCCCATGCTCTGGTGTAGATTTGCAGGCTTGCACCAGTGCGAGCCTGCAATCTGCTGGGGGTGGGCTTTAGGCTGGCGAGCTTCAGTAGTTGGTGGAGAGCCTCGACCAACTGGAAGCCGCCATTTTCGTCCCTGGAGCAGTGCGGAGCGGCAGCAACGCACTGCTCCGGACCAGCCTGGACCCAAGCGTGGAGCCAAGAAGTCCAGTAAGTACCGATTGCCCTGTGCGGAAATGGCCATAGTATAATTCCACCTGCAGAACATTTACATTGTGCTCTGTATTACAGGCAATGATGTAGACTTGAGTCAATAGACTCAGACTCAAGTTGGACTTAAGTTGCTTCAGTGACTCAACACGGACTCGACTCGACCATAAATGATGCACTGACTCAACTCAACTTGAGACTTGTATATTTTTAATGACTGACTTGATACCCTGGGTTCAATAACATAACACATTCATCCAGAAACCTTACGACTTTGAACAACACCTCCATTTCTTTTTGCCTACTAAACTGTCACATGACAATCCCTCTCAAGCCCAAGGTGTGAGTGCATTTCTCAGAGGGGAACAGCAAACAGGCTAGGCAATGGCTTGAGGCAGGCTTGAGGTCTGCTCAGCAGCCTGTCCCTGCTGCATATCAGAGGAGCCTTCTACAACGTTTCCTAAGAGCAAAAGACAAGACTCACCCCCAGATTGCAGGTTGCATTTCTCAGAGGGGAACAGCAAATGTGTTAGACAATGGGCTTGAGGACAAAAGATCCTTCCTTCTAAAGTTTTTGAATCTTCAGTAATGGGGGGAGTAAGATAGGATCCTATTCTCCACTTCTGAAGCTGCAGATGGCAAAATTGCAAATGTGGAGAGCCAACTCTACTTAAATTGTTAAAACTGAATTTATTTCACTTTATCCAATAATTCTGGAATTTTGCTTGGGGTATAAAGTTGGCTTCCAGACTTGAGACTTGACTTGAAAGTATCTTCAAGGACTTGAGACTTGACTTGAGACTTGGAGTAAAAGACTTAAATACATCAGTGATTACAGGGTCTGTAATACCGTGTCTGTTAAGGAGGAAGAGACAGAATAGCTGCGCTTAGAAGTCCTCCATCTGGCAGAAGTACACCAAATGCTAGGGGGAGATGGACAAGCTTGAGAAAGGAGCTAGACAAGGCCAGCAGAAGTGTGATAACAGCACCCTGCTAGTAGAGCTGTGAGCTTAGTTCCAGGTAGAGAAAGAGATTCATACATATTTAGGGATACCATCAGGTAGAACTTGCAAAGGATCATGAGAGTCCAAAAAATACAGTACAATACAATACAATACAATACAATACAATACAATACAATACAATACAATACAACAAAATACAATAATCATCCAATGGGGTAACCTATTTGTGAGAAGGTGGCAAACCTTCCAGATGTTTCAGAAACTAAATTACTGTATAAAAACAGGGAACTATATGGTTGAGGGGCTCTTCTGGGGCTGATGGAGGAGCAGGCAAGGGTGCTTGCCCTTCTCTGCTGTACTCCAAGGAAGTACAGTCACAACCTGGACAATGAAGTCCAGACTCTCTACTTTCCTAAGGAACAACTGAAGACCAAATATCAACTGCATTGCGACCAGAATGGCAGAGTTCTAAGTGCAGCTATTCTGAAAACAACTATTCTGTCCTTTTCTCTGTATGACCCCTTTAGAGCTTTAAGATCATTCAGAGAGATACTCTGTCTCACCACCCTCTCAGGCTGGTGGAAACAAGGGAGAGGGTCTTCTGCGTGGCCTTTCCCAGACTTTGAAACTCCCTCCCTGCTCTTCTTCCAATGGCAGGTCAAAACATTTTTACAAATTGATGAGGTTTGTGCTTTTAAAGCTGTGCAGTTCTGTTTTTTTTAAAGGATTGTATAATCTTTTAATGTATTTTAATATTTTTAAATTGTAGTGTTTTAACTTCATAAATTGTTTAATTGTTTTTTGAATCTTATATTTATATTTCGCTGTTATTACCCAGCTTGAGTCCCATTATTGAGAGAAAGGCAGGATATATATGAAAACAAAAATCAACAACAATCAACATCATAAGATGTTTAGCTATTTGTATCGGGGCCTATATTTCTTTTTATTCTTGGCTGAATATGATTTAAGGGGGTTGGGTAGCAGTGCAAGTTTTCATGTTATTCCTGAGGGATAGTGCCTTTATGCGTAAGTTATCTTTTGCTAACATGATACTTACCTGCTTAGAAAATGACTCATCTATTTCCATTCTCCCACGTGCCTGTCCTCAGTGCAGATGTGTGTGTGAGTTCTTGTTCTCATGCGCAAGGGATGTGTCTGAGAAAGTACAAGTAGGTAGGAAAGTGTGCAAGGTAAATATTTCAGTGACTTTCAGACTGGGGCCCTTTCATTTTGGACACAATTACAGCATTATGCTTCTACCTTAATTGACGTGACTTCACCCTATGGAATCCTGGAGCTTATAGTCTGAGGAGTCACTGGAGCACTCTAGCTTAGGGCATTTCCATGCTACACTGTTATAGTGCTATTATTCCACTTTCAACATTCTGTGGAATTCTGGGATTGTTGTTCATTGAGGCCAAAGAGCTCTTTGGCTGAGCATTCTAAATGCCCCTCCCTAAACTGAAAACCCCAGGATTCCATAGGATGTTGAAAGTGGAATAATAGCACTGTAACAGTCTAATGTGGAAAGGCCCTTAGAGTTCTAACTATTTCACTCTAAGCTTCATTATAAAAAGAGAATCATAGGCCATTTCTGCGCGGATTAAATAAAACGGTGCAGTGCGTTCTCCACGGAGGACGTCTGCACCTTGGAGCGGACTGGGTCCAGACTACTTAGTGTAGATTCATTCCTCAGTCCGCTCTGGAGCGACCCCAGCGTGTTTTTGAAAAACCTGATTTTTCAGGTTTTTCAAAAAGCCGGTGCGCACCATTGCGTGCCTGCTCTCCCATGCAGATTCGCAGGCTCACATCAATGCAAGCCTGCGATCTGCGGAGGGCGGGCTTTAGGCTGGCGAGCTTCAGCGGTTGGTCGAGACCCATGACCAACCGGAAGCCGCCATTTTGGATGCTGGAGCAGTGCGGAGCAATGTGGAAATGGCCATAGCACTACAACTCTGTACTGTGAAAGGGTCCCTGATCACTGAAGCTTGGGAAGCCCAAGAAAAAGGTTGGTTGTGGCAGCTGTTGAACAGTTGATATAAATTTGGGGTCTCACTCTCCTATTCAAAAGTAGAAGGCAGGCGAGAAACCCATAACAGATTGGAAGAAGGAAAATGATAGAAATGAAGCAAAAAAAGGGGGAGTGGTGAAAAAACACACTGGAGATTAGAAAGGGAAGATAACTTTAGAGGTTCACATTATCAGTGTATTCTGCTCTTCCTGTGATTCAGGCCTGTTTGTCACAGCTAGTTACAGTGAACAATACTGCAAGCCTAATGCAGGCCCTTTGGTCTCACGTGACACCCTCGTCTAAACCGTCTTCACAGAAATATTCAGTGGGAGAATGACTCATATAAATGAAGATGTCCACATACAGTTCAGGGTTGCCACCTTTTAAGCTTGGTCCTTGTGCCTTCAATAGCTCCTTGAGAAACACAAATTCAGCAGGTGAGGGTTTTTTCCCCATTGAGGCCATTTCCGCACTATACTGTTACAGTGCTATTATTCCACTTTCAGCCTCCTGTGGAATTCTGGGGTTTGCAGTTTAGGGAGGGGCATTTACAATTCTCCACCAGAGAGCTCTTTGGTCCCAGTAAAGTACAAATCCCAGAATTCCACAGGAGGTTGAAAGTGGAATAATAGCACTATAACAGTATAGCGCGGAAATGGCCTAAGTGTGACTATAATTGCACTTAGGGCAAAATTATAAATACTGGGGGTTTTTCACTGAAGACATTTGCTGCCTAACACAGTGTGTGAAAAATTTGCTTGACTACTCCCAGAATCCCCCATTGATCATAGCTGTGGGATTCTGGGAATTGTAGTCCAAAAAAAACAAAAAACAAAACAAAACAAAAAACCCCTAAGTATAATACTTGGTCACGGTCTGTGCTAAGAGAAATGCGTGAAGAAAACCACATACTGTATACACTGTATATTGTATCCTTTATTCCAGAATGCACATGAGAAAGGAGGGGGATTATGATTAATAGAACAGCAGGAAGTGTAGAAAAGGGAACTGTGATCACTGGGATGGACAGAGGAACCACATGGTTTGATGAAAAAAGCCCTCCCCACAAGATTCCTCCTGGCTTCCATGTAATGTCTATGAGGGCATTGATGAGTTTGTTTCTCACTCATTAAGAAAAAATTTCTCTAGTTCTTTCCGTTCAAATCTGGAGAAATGTGCAAATATTAGCACATTCTTACAAAAGCAAATTGAAGGGAAGTTCTTACTCAACCCTACTTGGGAATATCTTTCTGCAAACAGAGGTTTTTTGCATGTTGATACTGGAATTTGGAAAGAATACTTTAAAAAAAAAAGTCTCAGAATTCCTCAGCTGGGGATTGTAGTCATATGCATGTAACATTTTCAAGCTGACTACATCTGGAATTCAGTCATGCCAGCAGTAGGGAAAGACGCTGTAGCTCATACTGGATGCTAGAGGCTTCTGTGTTTTTGATTCAATGTGGAATAGACCAGGTAGGTTCTTTCCATAATGGTGTATACACTTAATGCTTGCATTAATACAATGTTCCCCTTTTCTGGTTCATTCCTGTATGCAGGTTTCCATGGAACAGCCTGTCCTTCTGTAGACCAAATATAACCCCCTCATAATTATCTAGAGCACAAAACAATTCATTGCTATGCTGGTAAAAACACTCTACTTAGATATGTAGTCCTACAGCTATAATAAATAGGCCTTCAAGTAACTCCTGCCAGAAAATGCCTTACAAGATATTGGGCAGACCTTCCTGGTCTTTTAACTTTGGTCCATATGGTTAAACACACACACTCAGAAGCACACTTACACACACCCTGTGATCATTAATTCCTTGAGTCACAGCTATAAAACAGGTTAAACTGAGAGGAATGCATTAAACAAACCACAATTTCTTTCATTCTGTTTGTTTGTGTACAAGACAGAAAAGTACATCCAATGTTTTCTGACAAAACATTATTGTCAGATATGCCTAACAAGCTAAGAGCTTATTTAATAGAACTTAATCAGAGGAAATGTACAAAGTACATATTCCCAAGCTGTCTCGCAAACACAGACCTTCCCTCCTCCTTTTTTTCTCCTCTGGCTGTGATTAGACATTTCTATATAATTTTTCTTTAGAGTTTATATTTCTTTATTTCTTTTATCATAATCAGTGGGAGCAGTAAATCTGAAATAAACAAACCTTCGATTGCTTGTAGCTTGATGAATGCCTAGTAGTTATCTCTCCATTGTTAGAGTTTTCCACATGGTCATTGTAGGTACACTGAAGACATGTGGACTAGGAACTTTAGTTGGCATCCTTTTGGCAATTTATACTGGTATAATCAGGCACTACATCCTGTCTGATATTAGAAGCTAAGGCCATTTCCATACCGGGTTTCTAAAACGGTGTAGAGCGACCTCTAACGGAGGTCTTCTACACCATAGAGTGGACTGGCGTGGACTACTTTTCGTAGTTCCACACCAGAATCCACTCAGGAGCGGCGGGAACTAGCCGGGCTGCGTGTTTTTTAAAAACCTCTTTTTCGAGGTTTTTAAAAAGCACAGAGTGCGCAGCCCCGTGCTGCTCCGTCGCCCGGCTCCAAAGTGGATTTGCAGGCGCGCGCAAGTGCATGCCTGCAGATCTGCCAGGGGCGGGCTTCCGGCTGGCGAGCTTCTCCAGTTGGTGGAGAGCCTCCACCAACCGGAAGCTGCCATCTGGGACGCTGGAGGAGTGTGGAGCAGCGAGCTCGTGCTGCTCCGCGGGGCGACGGACTTACCGGGCTGCGGGTAAGCTCCGTTTTAGCGTGTTTTCGCCTGTTTCCCCCCACACACATGTGAAAAGGGCCTAAGACTTCTAAGAAGCCCTTGGATCGGAGATCACCAAGAAATATCAGGTGCTGTAGGCTATATTTCAGAGGAAGAAGCCGGCAAAACTACCTCTGAGTATTCCTTGCCTAAGAAAACTCTATGAACTTCATGGGGTTGCCATTAACTGACAGGTGACTCAAAGGCACACACTCACCCACACAGGTTTAGGCCTCCTTGAACTCTTTACTCTGGCTTTGCGATGGCAAAGGGATGGTGCCTGAATGTAGTTCCATCCCCAACCCAAACGGACATTGATTGACTCTGGGGCTGCACCCCACTGCCATGTTTTTGTCTCTGGGCTGCTGAGGGGAAAGGAGCAGCCTTCACCCTTCTACTATCCTAGGCCTAAAAACACTGGTGGAACTGTATGCATACGCAATGCATTTATGCACACAAAATTATTCAGATCTTCAGCTGAACATACTCTGCATGGTATCAAAAAAGATCTCACTATGGCAGTGTAGCAGCAAGTCCCTGATCTAGACAAATTCAGAAGGTTTGAATGTTCCCATCCACTTAGGCTCTGTGAACATGGATTGAACCTTTGCAAAAATGCAGCATCCTCTGATCACGCAGAATAGGTGGGAATATTGATTCACTTCATTTCTGAGACAAATTTTGCACAAATGTGTAAATTTCTTCCTATTTGGCATAAAAAATAATTGAGAATTTTAAAAAAAATCAATCTATGGAAGAAGCAAAAGATGACCTATCAATCCATCAAAACACAGGGCTTTGAGTTCTTACCTCATAAAAGTCTAGGTTTGAATCCTTGTGTGCCCTCGGCTCTGTTTACACTTAATGAGGGTTGCCATCTCTTTTTTTCTGAGAGGTTATTCAATGTTAGCACCTATATGGAGGCAGCTACAGTTGGAAACCTTGCTTCTTCAAGTAAAGCATGTGTTCTTCCACTGAACTGTACAGTCTCATTGCTATACCTTGTAGACAACTATAGAATAACCCTTGTGCAAAAGCCTGTGTGGGGGTAGGATTATGAATTGTAGCACAAGACATGCAAACTTCATAGTGTGATCATTAGACATGGGCCCATGTCACTGTCCACCGATATCTATCTAGCTGTCTGTCTGTCTGTCTGTCTGTCTGTCTGTCCATCCATCCGTCCGTCCATCCATCCATCCATCCATCCATTTGTCTGATTTATATTCTGCCTTTTCTCAAGGAAGTATGTGGAACATGGAAACATTAATGGCACTAATTATATAATGGAAATATGGTAATTCTGCAACACAGATTACTGTGGCAGGGTCCTAACTAGTATTTCCTTGACTACTGGTCTAAAACAGCCTTCCTCACACCATGCCTTTTGTCTCCTCCAGTTTTGCTGGATTTAAGTGCTCATTAACTCCAAGAGGCTGGGAATGATTTGGAGACCAACAGATCTGAGAATACTGGTTAACAATATTTTACAAAGAAAACATAGGACCACCACTGTCCACATGACAGGAAGTTCAAGCGAAATGGAAGGATTGAATTGTGGTTTGTTGTCCTGTAGGTGTAAAATTCTTACAAGATGGCAGATGTTTTCTATGCACAGCTGACCAATGGGCCCACAGGGAATGATGTGACTGATGGAGACACAGTGCAGTTGCTAGGGAAACTATGGGAATGGATTGTGCAGCAAACTGGCAGAATCACAAGGCTTGAGCTGTCCATTTCTACCTGAATTCTATGTGTTGGATGCTAGATTTCTGTACAGTTTGACCTTTTGTGATCAAGAGTAACTCAGATAAGTTTTGCTGTCAGATGTCCAACTGAGTAGCCTGTAGGTCAGAAGTGCATTTGAACAGTGTGGAATAGATTAATAGGCTTCCAGATCCTGGAATCTATTTCCAGTGTTCATTCCAACCTGTTTCCGTATTTCTTCTTTTAAAAAAAATCTGCCTCAAAATTCATATTTGAATATGTATTGTTGAACATATTTGCTGATAAAGAACTAATTTCTAAATTGGTTTAATTATATAGTACACATTTTATATTCATACTTCTTGAGCTGAGTATTACAATATTTGGAGAGGGCACAGCCCAAAGGAGAAATGCATTCCATTCTATACATTAGCCAAAGTATTGATCTATTTGGTCTGTTTCAAAACATAGACTGAAGATAATACACCAGCTTTCCTAAGTGGTTACTTACCTAGACCATCATAGAGCAAAAAGGAAAAAAAAAAGACGCAGAATCGGTATAGGAATACAATTATTCTTATGCTTCTATCATTCAATTAAAATAATAAGAGGTTATTTCAGTTTTTCAGCTTCAGTTGTGAGAGGAGGACAGCTTAGCACATTTGTCATCACCACAGAGCAGGGCTGAAGATTATGAGAGCTATCGTCTACCACATCTGGAGGGCAGCAGGTTAGGGAAATTTGGTTTAGCAAGTTCATCTTGAGTTATAGAAGGAGACACCTTGGCCAAGATCCTATATCCTATATGTAACATTCTGCCTGTGTAGTTCTGTGCTCTGCCTATGTTTCTTTTTTTTCTCTTTTTTTCGCTTTCTCTTTCTCTCTCTCTCTCTCTCTTTTTTTCTGATGGGGCACAAAGGGATATCCTGTAGCTCTTTTTGTCCCATTTGGAACTCCCCCCACCGACAGCTGTCAAATCCTGGAAAAGACTACTGCTGACATTTACTAGTGGAGAGGCAAGAGAGGGGAGACAATTGAGATCTTGATGAACTGGCTCATTTTGTCTTGGAGGGGGCAGGAAACAGAAGCACACTCATTGATGAAGTGCACCCTCCTGTCCCTTTTCCTTGGAGCTACATCAGCTGAATTGCCTCCCCATTCTCTTCCCTCCCTATTGGTAAGTAGTAGCAATAGTGACACTTCCCAGGGCTTGACAGCTGAGGGTGGAGCAGTTTGGGACTTTGCTCAAAAGCCTGCAGATTATGCACGCATAAGCCATGCTTAATGCATAGGCATATCACTAACAGGACTTTGGTCCTTGTTCCCACATAGGTATGCAATTGCAAGACTGCCTAGTTTAAAAATAGTCACTGAATAAAACAACCCGTCTACTCATCTGTTAATGGCCATAGATGTTTCTTACAAGGTCCTACGCAAATTTCCTCTGTTAGCCTATTAGCTATTTTATTATTCTAACTGACGAAGACTCTCTGCTGCTACATGGTTATTCCAATAGTAACATAGAGCATCTTATTTCCTGTTATTCAGTAAATGAACAGAGATTATTAATATCTACAACACCCAGTTACAGTAGTTTTATAGCTGTAAGTTGCAACCTAGGGGCCTAGCAGTTTTGGGAAGTACTTAGAATTCTGTGCCAGAATGCCCTAGTGCTGCATTTAGGGAGTTGGAAAAGAGCTCTGTAGCACACAGTTTAAAGTACCACACCGAACTAACAATCTCTGGATTTTTAGGAAGTAATATCATTTCTAAATGAAGTTTTCAAAAATTAATGCATCTGTTTCTTGTTCTCCCAAGCATGTTTCTCAGTGGATGGGCATGGTTTTTAGTGCAGTAAGCTAACATAAATTAAAAAATTGAAATACCAAGTTAGAATTAATCAAATTAAAATAAATGTCCTCTGTTCACGGTAAACATCCTGTTGTCAATGTAAACATAATTACTAATAATCAGTTAAGGTGTTTTAAAAAAACCTTTTCCATGTAAATGTAACATAGTAGCACTTCTCCACTGAATTTCTTACTTTTGTAAAATAGCTATTTTCAGGAGTCATCTGAGAGAATAACATATCTTCCTTTACAGTCCTTGAAAAACAACAGAATTTACTGAAAAAGGAGTTGGCAGCCATTCCATAGCTCAGTCTTTATTCTGAGAACTAAAGGCTGTAGTTTCCTTCTACTGAAATAAGAGCATGACTTTTACACGTGAGGATGGTTTTGCAAGTTATTCTCTTAGATTTGATCTGACCCATTCTCTCTTTGGGACATACCCAGACTATGCAGTATAGAACAGCAATATAACAGAATCAGAATAGAAATGACGCCACTCTTTTCAGGTGCTTTCCCCCTACAAAATGCCTCCACCAGAAAAAGATGTATTTAAAAAACAAAACAGCAAGGAATAACGAAAAGGAATGACTTTGAAGCAATATGGAAAATATTTGTGGAAAAGGCTTTAACAAAAGAGGGAAGTGTCACACCTCCACAAGAAGAATTACAATTTTGGAAAGCAGAGTAAGCTTATAATTGGCTCTGGAAATGGATTCACATTTAGGGTTAGGGTTTATGGTTAATAACAGGATCATATATAGTATTAGCAATAGGTTAAATATAGTTGAAAAGAATAGATTTAAGAATGAAATTATGTATAGCAATAATGAGTACAAGAAGAATGAGATTTCGATACATGAAATAAAAATATATAATCAATATGATATATAATATGTTGAATAAGTATATGATGATAAAAGATCTGGAGAGAAATAGTAATGTAAGCTATTTGTGTTGTAATTTTTCTCTTTTTCACCGTCATGTTATTCACGTGGTGTTTTTGTTTTATTCTGTTACGTATTGCTCCTTTTTCTTTATAATAAAAAAAAAATTAAAAACAAAAAACAAACAGCAACCTGTTCTATAACATCAGATAACCATTCAATAAATATTTCCAAGAGAGAACCTTATAGAACAATTTTGAAAAACTTTTATTAATTCATTCTTTGAGATCTCATCTTTGTCCAATGTCGTAGAATTCTTCTGGGTGTTTAATAAGTGCTCTTGCTCTAATGTAATTAAAGGAATCAGTGGGTAAAAGTGGGCTTATAGGTCCATTTCACTTCGTGCAGCTGGAACAGTGGGTGTATGTCTTATGTGCATCCAAATGGGTTTTAGAATGTATACACCCAAATGTAGTTGTTATCCACCAGTACTACCTTGTTTTCACACTATGCGCATTGCAGTACGCATTCAAGTAGACAGTCAAAGGCAATACACTTGGATGTACATATCCATGCACACTGAAGCAACAGGTCAAATAACTTCTCAAGTTGCAACTGATCCAACTACAGTTGGATTAGGGCATATGCCATTTATCTGCTCTCTTCTTCACTTACAGTGTTTATGTGCAGCTCTTCATGGTAGTCGTAGGTACTACTTAACTTAAAAGGCCTCTAGACAATAAGATGACAGTGTTGTAAGTCTATACTGTCAGTGAACGTTAACAGCTTTGTAGCACAATGGGAGTAGTTCTGACTTGTCATTGGAAATGGACTGTGAACAAGCCCAGTTGTTTCTGACAATTTAAATTAACCTTCATGAATATGGAAGAAAAGAACCTGCTGTCCAAGATAAATTGCTATGGAAGATATTTATTTAAAGAACAGAATCAGAGTTGCTCTTTTTGCTGCTGGTGCAACAATTCATTTGTGGCTTGTGCTATAAATAATAGCATGGAGCCCAATTTTCTAAGATTTCAATTGGTAGTATGATTGTTTCCTGCTTCAGTTAGTTCCAGTTATTTTAATGCAGTGCATTCTGTGCTTTTTATTGTTTGCATTCTGTATTTTCATTTTTTTTTAAAAAAGAACGTTCCTGCAAGTAGGCAAAATTAATGATGAAATGCCTGCCAATGTTGAATACCCCACCCATTAAAATCACTTCCAAGATTTCTAGAAAAGTGATGGTTCTAATAAGAAATTTTAGACAGCACGGCCTGAAATATGTATAATGAATCAGTTCTATAAGTTGACCACTACCAGCAAGTCACTACAAGTGATAAGGCAATATTCATACTGCATACTGCTTTAGTGCAAGTGGAATGTTGCCCTACTGGAAAGATTCACAGGCACATTTTACTGGAGTTGCAAATAGATTTGGTAAAGATATGAGAATGCAGTAAAAAGAAAACTAGGTTCACTAAGTTTGGCATTGATCCTAAATAAGGACAAGGTTGGGATTTAAGAGGAGTGGGATGGAGAATCTGTAACACTGGACTTTCCCTAAAACCCACAACCTGTGTGGATAAAGAGCAAAGTTCATGAATGGTTACTCCAAAAAGGATGGATAACCTGTGGTAACATGTTATTAAAAATAAAACTGAAGAAAATACTCTGTTGAGACTGTACTTATGTTACCCTGAAAATTGGGGATGTCTTGAGGACACCCAAACTAGGCTTCAAATTGAGGGAATTAGTAGAGCTGCTTAGCAGGACTTGCGAGAGGTCAGGGCAAGGGATCTTTAACCCTATGTCTATGGGGTCAGAACCACGCCAGAGTCAGAGGAACAATCTAAAATAATTTTATTAACTAACAGAGAAGGTTACAGACACACGTTACCAGATAATCCCACAATCATACAAGGGCTACAGAAATAAAGTTGGAAATAAGTGATCAGTTGGGAGAGGGGGCATACGGACCTTAGTCTAGACATCCTGGAGAAAGACAAGGTTAACGCAGGCTTGGGGTATAACACCAAGGGGAGGCTGGATCCCGGGCTGGATGGCTGGCCACAGCGGGGTCTCGCAGAAGATCGGGGACGCGAGTCGCGTTTAGCTCTCAGCAGCGTCTGAGAGGCTTGAGTGGAAGACCTCGGTAGCAGCGAAACGGGCCCTTCTGTCCGGTCTAGGAGGCTCTCCAAAGAGGCTCCAAAATTGAGGATATTTACAGCCAATTTCTGTCCTCGGGCTGCGTATCGGCTAGCAAAGTGGCATTAATGGGCAATGATTGCGGAATATAACATTAGGCAAATATCATGACCTCTCCTCGGTATTGTTTTTCATGGGAAAGTCCAGGTGCGTGATAGGTTTAAAATTCCAGATTGATAGGCTTTGATTGTCTATCCTCGCACAGTTCATCAACGTAGCTTGGGGCTGTGACAGTGTCAATGATTCAGTCAAGGAGAGAGTCTATTGTGGCTGCCTAGAGATACATGACTCGGAACAATAGGTCATTGTCTGCGCTCCCCTACAGCAGCAAAGGGCGTTGTTGGTTTTAGGAATGTCTAATTCAAAACCAACTTTTTACCTGAAATCGACCTTTGCTAGCCAATATCCAATTTGGGGAAGCCAAGCCAATTTTAGAGGTCCTCTCTTAGGATTACTTTGGGGTGTAACACTTATAGAAAAATAGAATGAAATCTTTATTAGGATAACAAACTAGGAAAATGGTATTGAGGAATCAAGAATATTCAAACAAAATAACACTTCCTTAGAAATATTTAACTCTTTTCTTCAAAACACCACAGTGTTCACCAACAGAGCTTTCACACATATCCCTTTGGCCCTCCCAGCACAAAAGTTTGTTTCCCCATTCAGATTTCCATTCTCTGACCCTTTCAAAGGTGGCTTGGTTACTTCTCTGCTGCCACATTAGGCCTCTGAGAAGCTAACCCTTTCCCAGAAAACCCCCTTTTGGTTGACTGGACACGCTGACTTAGAGTTCTCTCTATGAATCTTACTGAAGGAAAACCAGATTCTAAACTATGCTCCCAGTATATATATATCTTCTCCCAGTATATATACCTAGCCCCTCCCTCTGGCTAGGCTAGGGCTGGGTTTTCCTCAGTCAGACAGCCAATCTAATTACATCACCTTCTGTTACTAGGGCTGTTCTGCTAGCCACACCCCCAGGCTCTATCGCACTGGTAGCTTCTTAGAAGCCATTTTTGGAACATTCCACAGGTTTTCCAGTCTTGACGAGTGAGCTGTGCTCATATATTATTGTGCTGTGGGCAAATGGACAAACGGGATGCACAAGGGGTACTGGACATCTCTTTATGCGAGCATCTAAAGTCTGACTGCTAGTGTAGTCACACTGGCACCTCAAGAGGATTTCAGCCTGAAATTCATTTTATGCATGCTCTAGAAGAATCTGCAACATAATGTGACTGCTTACACTCACATCATCCTTACTAACAGCACTGCTCCTTGGCACAGTCCTGGCCAGATGCAAGCAAGCCGACCAACTATTTCCTCTCGCAGGTCTTTCCATCTATGTCCTCCTCTGGCTCGTCCTTCCATCAGCAGCATCACTACCCACACAGAGATTTTCTTTTCCAAATTGCAAACAACACTCCATATCCATTCATTTTTTGTTGGGTTGCTTTGCAGAGAGTGGATATAAGACACTTTTACGTCTATAAACTCAGGATTCCAACAAGCACACACACACATTCAATTTGCTTACCTTCCAACATTTTACAAATGAAATCTGGGACACATGTGGCAAAGCAACATCACAGTGTAGTCAAGGTGACAAGAAATATTAGTGTGAAAGAATGCACAAGCTAGAGGAGGTTGCAGCAGTTTGCTTTTGCCTGAGTTTAGAGAGAAGGGTAAGATTCTGCCCTAGTCTGTCCTCTTCCCCACTGAGTTAACTGAGTACAAACTACTTTTGCACTGTGAACTCAGTTTCTTGCCATTGAAGTAAGCTGGGAACAAAAGGGGAAAGTGAGATGAGAGAGAAACTGGGACATTTGAAAAGCTGTTGAAAAAGTGGGATGATAGCAGATTAATGAGAACTGTTCCTGCCAAATCAGGACAGCTTGCATTTGTAAGTGGTGGTTTTTTTAGCCACAATTCTGACAGCATTCATTAAGCGCTTGTTAGAGCAAATCACACATGTGTATATGATATATAATAACCAGTTGAAATCATTGATGGAACAAAGATAAAAGATTTCATCCTCCCATCGAAATGCTATGGCTGAGATCCTTTTGCATGTACACACCCATACCCTGTCATACATTTAATATTGGTCATTAGCGCCTCTTTCAATTCCATTGGCATGTGAAGATTCACTGTAATATACCTGCCTCCAGCTCCACTGTAATATACTGGCAGTCTTGGGCCACATGAGAAGTGGGGTCCATGACATAGTTCCTTCCTATGATAGCAGTGACCCAGCTACCTGGAGTGATTGCACTATTGTCTTTCCCCGCTTGTGTCCTAGCATTTCTGAATTCCTTAGGATGGCAAAGGAAAAAGACATGGTTACTTCAAGATTGATGAGGAAGGAGTGTTAGATGTCCTTTCTAGAGCTGAGAGAAATACCAGTTGATTTAGTTAGAAAAGCTACCTGTATATAAGACCATAAAACGAACCTGCAAGAGCTGAACTTCCAGGACCACCGGCATGATCTGATCTTTCTATATCCTTTTGATTTCTCCTTTGAATAGATCTCTTATTAACATTGCCAGAAGGCAGGCATGGATTTGTAATATTAATCTGTCATAACAAATACATGTCCTCATCAAGACCCTCTGCTGTGTTCTCCCTCTCCGACTGGAGCAGTCCCAGAATAAAACCACAATCTCAAGTCATTCTCACCTCAGCAGTGGCTTTTCTTCTTATTTCATTTCCAAAAGCAATTGCCTTTAAGTGTGGCTAGTTATGTAACAACAGAGCCACGCACACCTACTTTCGAAGATGAAAATCAGCTCCTTTAAACAAACAAGCTAGCTCTGCCCCCACTCTTGCTTTGCTTTGCTTTGCTTTTTCATTCTGCAGTGACCTGTGCTGAGCTGGTTATGCATGAAAGCAAATGGCATGGAACATAAACAAAAAACCCTGTCCCCTTCCAGTGAACAGCATTCTCTTAAAACTCACTATTAAGACTGAAGGAAGAAGGAGGGCAAGTATCATGGAATCCTTTCTTACATTACCACTCAAATAGTGGTTATTAAAGATACAGATTCACTGGCCATTTCCTTTGAGGCCCCTCCCTAAATTGCAAACCCCAAGATTGCATAGTATGTTGAAAGTGGAATAATAGCACTATAACAGTCTAGGGCGGAAATGGCCACTGTCTTCCTTTGCCTCTCTCCACTGTATTGCAAAGCCTGTTCTTTAACTGGAGTGTCAGATAGGTGTTTATCCTTTGCCATTTTCTTTGTTTTCTATAAATGTTTACTGCCTTACAGCTGAAAAGGTTCAAAGTGGAACAAAATATTTCATAAAATAAGTCAGAATAAAACTGCCTCTATATTAAGACTGAAAACTCGAATAACAGAGTTTCTAAATGGTACTTTGCAGATTACAAGTCTTTCATCTCCCCTCCTGAGCCACTATGGCTGATAGCAGATTTTGGGAGCTATAGTCCTAAAAAAGTATATGCTATTTCCAGAAAACAGGAGCAAAGTGGGGGGAGCAGAAGAATTATTAAAGAAAACTTTCCAAAAAGTATCATGAAATGAGAGGGAGGAGATGATTTAAAAAAAAAATACTTACTTTTCATATTTAACCTGATGCCTTTAAAAAAAATCATTAAATTAGGTGCCAGGTGGACAGGTCTGGGGAGGGCTGAATGGAGAAGTGGAAAATGTGTGGACAACACATAATTATGTGGGACAGTCAAGTGGTGATGATTGTTCCTAACTTCAGTTAGTCCTACCAAAGAACAAAGGGGCAACATAATGGTGAAGAAATTCACCGCTGATAAGTGCAAGGTAATGCACATTGCAAGGGACAATTTGGAGTACTCATGTACATTACTGGGTTTTAAATTGACTGTAACTGTTCAGGAAAAAGCCAGGTGTCATTGTGGAAAGGAGTGATATAAACATCTGCTCAGCATGCAGCAGCCATTAAAAGTATAAAAAGATAGCAAGACTCTAGTGCACCGAGGCAGTCAGAATAAAACCGGAATAAAACCAAAAATATTAAATCGCCCTCAAATGCTGCTTTCAGGCCAATTACTCTCATCCAGAAAGGCTTCTAGGAGAAGTCTGCAAAAAGAATAGGAGGCCAAATATATATATATGGTAACAAAGTTTCAAGACACTTGTTTGCCCCTCTTTTTTTTTATTATTAAAAACCACATGATGTTTCAGTCTGGTTTCAGGTCAGAGTGTGATAATGCCTTATCAGGCCTTAGTCGTCCTCATTGATGACCAGCACTGGGTGAGAGACAGAAGAGTCTCTCACCCAGTGCTACCCTGTCAGTCTTTGGCTCTCTCAACTGCTTTTGGTATCATTGATCATGGCATCTTACTAAATCAGTTCTGTGGGATAGAAGTAGGAGGCACTGTGTTAGTTAGAGTGGTTCTGCTCCTATCAAGAAGGGCCAGTACCAGAGAATGGCACTGGTGGATTCCTTCTTATCTCCACGTTTACTAAGCCATGGGGTGGTACAGGTTCACATCCCATCCTTGCTTTTTAATATGTATATGAAACCACTGGAAGAGTCATGAGGAGTTTTGGGGTCAGGCGCCATCAGTATGACAGTGACACTCAACAACCTTTCTCCTCGTCATGGGAATTGGTTGGGGCTGTGCAGGTTCTGGACCAGTGTCTGGATATTGTGATGGGCTGGATGAAGGCCAGTCACCTAACATTGAGTTCTAAAATTGACATGGAGACTCTGAATTGGCGGTTACCAGTGTGAAGAACTGCGTATGCAATGGATGGAGAAAGTATATAGTTTGCAAGTACTGCTAGGTTCACCTCTGTCACTGGAAGCTCAGATAAGACTCCCTTCTTGATAGGAGCAGAACCACTGTAACCAGTCCTCCTACTCCCATCCTACAATACTGGTTTAGTAAAAAACCATGATCAGTGATACCAAAAGCAGTTGAGAATACAATCAACTTCAATTGGTCTGTCAGCTGCTGCCTTTCCTGGACATGAATAACCTGGCCACAATAGCTTAGACTCTGGTAACCTTCTGATCAGACTACTGCAATGCATTCTATGTGGGTCTGTCCTTCAAAGTGACTCAGAAACTGCAACTAATGCAAAATGCAGCAGCTTTACTGCTGACTGGAACAGCTTGCAGAAACCATATACAACATCAAAAAAACCTGCAGTGTCCCTCAATATACTTCTGGTATGAATTCAAGGTGCCAATGATGATATTTAAAGCCCTAAATGGCTTGGGACCTTAGTAACTGAAGGAGTGTCTCTCATAATACCTGCCTGCTGGAAGGGCCCTTCTCTGTGTCCACCCAGCAGGAAAACACACTGTGTTGGGGTGTGGGAAGGGACGCTGTCCACAGTGGTACCCCAGTTGTGCCATACCCTTTCTTTAGAGGCTTAACTGAAACTGGCACTGGTTTTATTCAGGCACCAAGTTAAAGCTCAGCTTTGTATTGAAGCCTTTGGGGGCTAATGCTTTCATCCAAATCTGCATGCATACATATCTACAAGTATAGGCATCATGATTTCAAACTTGTAAAATTTATTCAAATTTTAAATTATTCTATTGTTTAATAGGTCACTAAATCTTGCAAAGAAGCTAGCAAAATGCGGGCTGGACAGGGCTACTGTTAGTTGGATTTGTAATTGGTTGACCGACCAAACCCAAAGGGTGATCACGAATGGCTGCTTTTCATCCTGCAGAGAAGTGACTAGCGGGGTGCCACAGGGTTCTGTCCTGGGCCCAGTGCTGTTCAATATCTTCATCAACGACTTGGATGAAGGAATAGAGGGCATGCTCATCAAATTTGCAGGTGACACCAAATTGGGAGGGGTTGCTAATACGCCAGAGGACAGGATCAAAATTCAAAATGACCTGGTCAAATTGGAGAACTGGGCCAAAGCTAACAAAATGAAATTCAACAGAGAGAAGTGTAAGGTCCTACACTTAGGTAGAAAAAATGGAATACAGAAATATAGGATGGGAGACACGTGGTTGGATAGCAGTACGTGTGAAAGGGATCTAGGAGTCTTAATAGACCACAAGCTGAACATGAGTCAGCAGTGTGATGCGGCAGCCAAGAAAGCCAATGCAATTCTTGGCTGCATCAATAGGAGTATGGTGTCTAGATCGAGGGAGGTACTGGTACCACTCTACTCTGCTTTGGTTAGACCTCATCTTGAATCCTGTGTCCAGTTCTGGGCACCCCAATTCAAGAAGGACATGGTCAGGCTGGAGCAGGTCCAGAGGAGGGCGACCAAAATGGTGAGAGGCCTGGAAGACATGCCCTATGAGGATAGACTTAGAGAGCTGGGTATGTTTAGTCTGCAGAAGAGAAGGTTAAGAGGGGACATGATAGCCATGTTTAAATATTTGAAGGGATGCCATGTAGAGGAAGGAGAGGGCTCGTTTTCTGCTGCTCCAGAGACCAGGACAAGGAGCAATGGATTCAAGCTGCAGGAAAGGAGATTCCACCTGAACCTGAGGAAGAACTTCCTGACAGTCAGGGCTGTCCGGCAGTGGAATATGCTGCCTCAGAGTGTGGTGGAGTCTCCTTCTTTGGAGGTTTTTAAGCAGAGGCTAGATGGCCATCTGTCGGGAGTGCTTTGAGGGTGTTCCTGCATGGCAGGGAGTTGGACTGGATGGCCCGTGTGGTCTCTTCCAACTCTACATGTCTATGATTCTATGATTCTATGATAAAGTGGTAAATCATTATTATTATTTTAATTTTTAAATTGCTTTAACTGATTTATTGTAGGGTAGGATATAAATATTTCAGGAAGCAAACAAACTACATCAGTGCAGGTGGTGATGGCAGGAGGTAAAAGGCAGTGGGCACAGTAACCATGACAGGAAGTACAGCCTGTGTGGAGCTAGCAGATTTTGTCTGTCTTTCCTCACCACCACTGTACAGCCCTGGGAAAACTACAACTACTATGGTAGAGCACTAATGGGATTGTAGATTATGGCCAAGATCCTACGTGGAATAGTCAAAGTGTAATGTTCCCCCAGCACACTTGCATGTCCTCCCCACATGAGGTGCCCCTGCTTCTGCATAACTGTTGGGAGGGAAGAGAGGAAGAAGCAAGGCAGATGATGAAGGAGCAGTTGGTCTCAAGTTGCAAGGGAGAAGAAATAAGGGTATCCTCATAGATGGAATTCACCCTCATTTCCCTTCCATCGTGAGCTTAGAACAACAAGTTGCCTTCCTCCTGCCTTCTCTCCTCACTGGTAAACAGCGGCAGCAGCAGTAACTGCCCCTCCTGGCAGTTCTGGGGCAAGAGAGGTTTTAGATGGAGTGCAAAACACTAGAGAATAACTCCTGCATCCCATCCTAAATGAGACAAATCTGTGTAAGCCACACCTACATGCAGATATGTCACAAACATGATGCCCCCAATACCTCCTCCCTTGTTGACCACAATGCATCTTTCCAAATAATATTTGTTTATCAAGCAACTATAAAAAATGCTTAATAAAGAGCCATTACAATGTTAATACTTCCTTTAAGTAGCCTCACCAGAAAAGACTGTTTTCTGTCTGTTTTGCATGACCCTCTGGCTGTTGGCTGCCTGGAACTGTCTCATCTTAGTTCCAGGAATCAGGTTATGAGGATAGTGTCTCATACTAGAGCCAATCCTAACATTAGGCAAAATGAGTCAGGTTCCTTGGGCAGCTGATGCTGGGAACTGTGAAAGAAGTACCTACTAGAGCTGGGTGTACCATACGGCCCTTTCACCATTAGGTAACTAATAGTCCTTTCACACTACAAAGTTATAGCACTATGATTCCACTTTAACTGCTGGCTGCATCTCATGTAATCCTGGGGTTAATAGTTTGGGAAGGCACTAGAGCCCTCTGGAAGAGAATTCTAAATACCCCTTCCTGAACTGCAAATCCCAGGACTCCATGGGGTAAACCATGGAATCATAGTGTTATAATTATATAGTGTGAAAGGGTCTCATGATTTGACTGTCAATCCAATCAGCATCTTCTCTTACAGTTAGGAAGCCATCTTTTGCATTCTGTCAGAGAGCAACACATCTTGGGGCACCCCAGCTTATACAGCTGTTCACACAATTATGTTCACACATTGCCAAACAATTGTTGTGAGAATTGTAGTTAGTTATTACCATGTTCAGGCCATGTGTCTGTTTAAAAAACCCAAGCTATGCCAGCCACCTGTACCATGTCATATTCTGCAGCAGGGCTCTTTCTTCATTCAGAAAATGTTCAAAATCCTCCTGAATACTATTGGTGGCGGCTGCTCTGATTTCCCTGTTTTCTGTTTTAGCATTCAAAGATGTAATTCCCTAAGGTCTGATGGTTTGTCATCTTCTAATACATCTAATTGCCTAATTATGTGCTCAAACACCATCACAAGGCATTGTAACATTTCATTCCCCTGTCTTCCTCTTCCCTCCAACTCAGCTAAGGGAGGTTATTTTCTTGTGCTTGCACAATGAGAAAGATAATTGTAAGACTCACTCTTAAACAAGCAACAGCACTCTTTTGCATGTGAACAACCAGTCTACAGCACAAGGAATGCATGCAGCAACTGATTGTTTGCTCATGGGCAAGAGAAGAAAGGCTCATGAGACTGGCTTTGACATAAAGCAGAGCAGCAAAACCTCATGCTCTCTCTCCACCTTCCATCATTGCTGCCCCTCTTGATCACCTCTGCCAACCCTTTGTCTTGCAGGCAGGTTCTGTGAAGAGAAGCAATCCCACTAGCTCCACAACCTGACTAGAATTGCTCCTCACATGATTGGCCAGGCCCAATGCTGAGTTCAGAGGGATCCTTCCTCAGAGTCAGGCATTGTGAGTGGAGTGTTCTGGGAGACCCAGTATGCTGTCATAACACAGGTGATCTCCCAAGGCACCTCATCCATCATGCCTTGCACTTTGGAAGCTGCCCTCAGAGAAAAGCATTTAAAACCTGGCTCTGGAAAGCGAGACACCATTAATGTTCCTGCTGTGACAATGTCAGCCTCTCCAGAGGAGGGACAGGAATCTTCCTGTCAGCGTGAGCGGATGGAATTTGCCATCCTTGCACTCCACCACTTGAAACATTCACCTCTGCTTAATGGTAAGATCATCCTGGAGCAGGCTTCCTCAACCTGGTACTCTCCATATACTGCTTGGGGATGATGGGGGCTGTACAGGTGCAGTATCTGCTCATACTTTCAACTTGTCTTGTAATGTGTTTGGCAGATAACATTCTCTCATTAGGTTATAAAACCCTTTGGTTACTTACTGGCAGCAAACCTTTGGTTACTGCTCCAAAATCGTGCCATTATTTATAAAATATGCTTTTCGTTTATTTCACCAATGCCTGCACCAGATTTGTAAGTGGGGGTAAAAATAAGATCTCCTCAGCACTCTTCTCTCTAAACACTTCTGTCTCCTGCTTGTCACTTTCCTAGAATAGTCAAGTCAAAAGCATTCCAGGCCTTCAGATGTTAAGGCTCAAACTTGAGACCTGGGGATGACTCATGACATCACAGCAAGTAAGCCCTGGCGATGATGATACAAGGGGTAGCTCCTAGTGATGTTGTTGAAACATCAAACATGAAGCAACAACCACAGTTGCACAAAGTATTTTTAAATATTTCAAATATTTTTAAAAACCACTAACCATAACAAATGAGGAAAATATAGGTACTCACCATTTTCAAGGTGGTACTCTCAGCCTACAATTCCTTCCCTTCACCATGAGGGAAGAAAAGAAGCACACCCTCAAACATTTCACAGATGAAAACTGGAACACATGTGGTTAACTGACATCGCTATAGTAAAGACAATGAAAGATATTGAGAAGGAAGAACAGACAAGCTAGGAGTAGCTGCAGCAATTTGCCTTTCCTTGAATCTGCAGCGAAGGGTAGGATTCTTCCATCTTTTGTCCTCTGCCCTCACTGAGTTGAGTGCAAACTGCTTTTGCACTTTGAAGTGAGTTTGCAGCAATTGAAATAAGCCAAGATGTAAGAAAAAAGTGGGAGGACGAAAGAGAAAGTGGAACATTTCTAAAGCAACTGAAAAAAATGGGGTAACAGGAGAGTAATTGGGACTGTCCCTGCCAAATCAAGACAGTTGGAGGGTACGGAAGGGTCAGGCCAGGCTCTGAGATCTGGCAAACCTAACAATTGTCAATTGCTTTGTCTTCCTAGTCTGATCGCAATCTACACTAGTGGTCAAAAAGGTGTAAGAAGATAAAGAGAGTCTCCCCTTCTTTTCCTGCTTCCCCTTTTCCTCCTCCTGCAAATCGCATTATTTACACAGTCAGAGACAACTGGCAAATAGGCAGAGACAGAATGTCAGAAAAGGAGCAGAACCAGTGGTCCAAGGCCACTCTGAACCTCTGCTGAAGCCTTAGGCAGCTAACCAGTGATGCTGACTTCTGCTACCAGTGCTTTGTTTCACAGTGCTGGTTCATTTGACTTGGGCCGTTCCCACTCTCCCATGTGGGCAAAATGAAACCTTGAGGTCACGCAGAGACTCAAAGATCATTTTTGCAATCCCTAACCTCTCCCCCTGGCTCTGCCTTTTCTGGCGCTGTCTATCCTGGGAGTTCCCAGGAATGGCAATTCACCTTTTAAGTAGGCTGCAGCCTCTCTCCTGTGGACAGTGTTTAGCATTAAGATAAAACCTGTTTTTCAAAACTAGAAGTGAAGATATATGGCTAGTTGTGTTGTGTTGTGTGTGTATTGGGGGGGTAGTCTTGGAGGAGCCTCCCCCATGTATTATTTCTTGTCTTTCATGATTCTGCAGTCGCTTGACACTGCACAATTATGAATCCACTTTAACTGCCATGATTTGCAGTTTAGGGAAGTTTATTTAGAATTTTCAGCCAGAAAGTTCTGTTGCCTCAGAATTTTCAGCCATAAAGCTCTATTGCCTCATTTGAAATTTAGATGGCATGTTCCCTATTTTTTTTCTTTTTGACACAAGAAAAAAGGGATTCCATTTGATGACTTCATTTGAGTTGCACATGGACATGACTGCTTGTTAATGTGAGAGAAAGCAGCCTTCACAAAAAAACCCCACAAAGTCATCAGAGTATTACTGACTATGCTACCAGCTGAGAGAAGGTGACCCTGGAAGTTTCAAGATCCTATGGAGGAATGTGGATTCATTTTAATCCTGTCACATTATTACTCATCCAGCACTGAGGCCTTATCCATTTGAACAACCCAAAGCCTGTGCAGCTGGACCGTATGTGCAAAATCCTGATTGCACAGGAAGGGAAAATTCCCCATAGAGCATCTTTGTTGCAGGGAAGGAAGTCACTCAGCTGCTTTCCTGCCTGAAATTCTTCCTAGAAAGAAACAGAGAGATTCTTGAGGTCTCACAGACTACCTATACCCCTTTCTGGAACTATGCACTGCCTCTTCCCTCCACAGATATATATCCCTCATTGTATTTGTGGAAGAGTTCTTCATCCACTCAAGGAGTAACCCAGATTGTCTTAATGCACAGAGGAGTTTGTATGACACCATGCTGTATAACCCTGAATAAGCCCTAGATATGGAATATAATACTATGTCTGCTGTACACAAGCATATCAGTTTGATATCACTTTAATTACCATGGCTCCATCTTAGGGCCTTTCCGCACCCTACCTTTTCATCCAGTCATCCGGTCGTCACAATCCTGTCATTCTCCCATCCCCATTGCAGGATAGGAGGGTGCTGTGGAAAGGGCCTTAGTCAGTTTTGGGATTTGTAATTTAGTGACCTGGTTGGAATTCCCTGCTAGGGTGCACTAGTGCTGTGGTTGGGGGGAGTGAAGAAGACCTTTCTAGTACAGAAGTCTATGTAGCACATCTGGTAGCAATTCCCAGGATCCCATAGGATGGAGCCATCATAGTTAACTGAATAAGAAACTACTAGAATGGTATTGTGCAGACATATTCTTAGTGTAGGCATAATAGTCAATAGACAGTCAATAGGCATAATATTTGTTTTTCATTGAAGATCTCCCAGGTAAAACCTTGAAGACCTCCCAACAGAACAGACCAGTGGTTCTTAACCTGGGGTCCGCAGATTCCAGGGGATCTGTGAGGCCCTCACAGGAGGTCTATGAAGCCCTGCCACTGGACACCACCAGCAGTGGCAGCAGCAGGGATGCAGCAACAACATGTGTGTTGGTGCCAAAACTGCTCCTTTATTTGCAAATGAGGGGGCAGCTTCAGCAGCTTCACACACACCTCTGCTGCCACATCCCTAACAAAAGGGACACAGTGGCAGGCATGTGTATATGCCCAAAGTTTGACTCTTGAAACCAGGTTTGAATCCCCAATCAGCCATGGAAACCCACTGGGTGACCTCAGGCAAGTCACATTCTCTCAGCCTCAGAGGAGGGCAAAGGCAACAAATCTTGCCAAGAAAACCCTCAAGATAGGTTTGTCTTAGGGTTGCCATAAGTTAGTTTTCAAAGGGGAGAGATATGATGGCTAGAAACAACCTCCTTCTGTTAGCGGCACTTTGTTGTATGCCTTCAAGTCACGTCTGACTTATGGCAACCCGGAGATGAACCTATCACAGGATATTTTTTGGCAAGGTTCATTCAGAGGAGATTTGCTTTTGCCTTCCTTTGAGGCTGAGAGAATGTGAACTTGTCCAAACTCACCCAGTGTCTGAGCAGGGATTTGAATCCTTGTCTCCAAAAGCCTTAAACAAAAAAAATAAATGTTTGATTATTTAAATAAATATTTGAATATTTAAAGCTAAGTTAAAATATTTAAATGTTGAATTGAGTCTTTGGGGGACCCTGGCAACAAATTATATTTGTTGGGGAATTGAGAGATTTTTGGTAATGAGACTCTCAATCAGCAGAGTATCTTAGTAACTGCACAAAAACGGAAGTTGAACAGATTACCAGTCCCACTTCTATCACTCCACCCCAAACACACTTAACCTAGCTCAAAATAAACACAAAAAACAATTTGGTTAAAAATATAAAAGAATTTACTCACAAAATCTTGTGCATAGTCTACACAGGTTCAATTCTTGAAGAAGGTAGGAAGAAAATTAAGCACTCACATGCTTGCTGAAAATAATCCCTGTTAGGAGATCTCAGCGCATGCTTTCAGGACAAAAGGCGAAGACAAAAGGAAGGAGTAAATGGCAAGAGAACCTTTTTAAGACCAAAGAATGTGTAGGTGCTGGAGGAAGAGGTGTTGACCAAAACAAACAGGAAGTTTTCTCTAGGCTATCTCTCTATGCCTACAATAAACATGCAAACAAACTAGCTAGTTAATTAAGCATGCAAAGGCTGCCACTCCCAACACCCCTTCTCAACCGTGCATGCACCCTTGAAGTCCCATCTTGACTCGCAGGTTCTCAAAGCCGTCTCTTGGTACAGGTTTGGTCAGGATATCAGCTACCATCTCAGTGGTTGGACAGTAGATCATCTTGATCATTCCATTCTCTGTCAGCTCACGTACTTTGTGGTATCTTGTTCCTATGTGCTTGCTGTGTGGTGTCATCTTCTCTGTTTGAGAAAGTTTAATACAGCTCTGGTTGTCTTCCATAACTTGAATTGGTTTGTCTTCATTTATTCCAAAATCAGACAACAATTGATCAAGCCATAGTAATTCTCTACATGCTTCTGATGCTCAAATATACTCTGCTTCTGTAGAGGATAGAGCCACCACACTCTGCTTGTGGCTGCCCCAAGAAATAGGGCCATCTCCATACAAAAATAGGAAACCACGGACTGAGTGATAATCTGCAGTATCACCAGCCCAATTTGCATCAGTGTAGCATACTAATTTAGGATTGCTACTAGCTGGTAGCTTCAATTTAAAGTTGATAGTCCCTTTTAAGTATCTAGCTACCCTTTTTACTCCAGTCCAATCTTTCTTTGTGGGTGAGCTAACTTTCCTGCTCAGAATCCGTACAGCAGATGCAATATCAGGTCTTGTGTTGGTAGACAGGTACAGAAGTTTTCCTATTGCTGTTCTGTAGAGACCATTATCTGGTAAAACATCACTTTCTTCAGTATTTTTAAGAAAATCTGTGGTCATGGGCATTGCTACAGTGTAGGCATCTTGGAGTCCTAAGCTTTCTAAAAGTTCAGCAATCTTTTGTTTTTGATTTAGTAGAAAAGATCCATCTTGTTCTCTTTGAATCTCCATGCCCAAATAGTATTTTGCATCTCCTAACTCTTTCAATTCCACTTCTTTGTTCAAGTGATGTACAACTTCTGAGTAGTCTTTATTTCTGTTGGTGGCTATAATCAAATCATCAACATAGGTCAGGATAAAAGTTGAATAACCTTCTTTGGTTCTGGTGTATAGACACTGATCTGCTTCTCCTTGCTTAAAGCCTAATTGTTTCAACATTGTGCCTAGTTTCTCATTCCAAGCTCTAGCAGCCTGTTTAAGTCCATACAAATCCTTGTTAAGCTTGCAAACCAGATGTGTTTGCTTCTGGTCTACAAAGCCTGGAGGTTGTTGCATGTACATTTCCTCTGTTATTTGTCCATGTAAGAAAGTAGTTTTTACATCAAGGTGTCTGACATCCATTTGTTTGGAAGCAGCTAGACTGAGAAGCAGTCTTATGGTACTGTGTTTGACAGCAGGCGCAAATGTCTCATCAAAGTCTATTCCAAATTTCTGTGAGAAGCCTTGAGCAACTAGCCTTGCTTTGTAGCGTTCCACCTTTCCTTGTGCATCCAGTTTCAGCTTGAAGACCCATCTGGATCCTATGGCTTTCTTCCCTGGTGGAAGTTCAGTAAGTGTCCATGTTCTACTCTTATGCAGTGCGTCTATTTCTTCTTGTGCTGCTTTTCTCCACTGAGCTGCCTCAGTCGCAGGCATCTGTTCAATTTCTTCAAAGCTTGATGGTTCATTTGGTAACACTGATGTTGCGAGGTAGGACAAGCGTGGAGCTGGTACACCTTTGTTGGGTTGCATTGAGTGTCTGGGAACCTGTTCTGGAACCTGGTCTGTCTCTGCAGCATCCTCCGGTCCAGTGCTCAGGTCAGAGCCATCTGCATCCCCTTCTCTTAGTGTACTGCTCTCTGCCTTTAGCTTGCTTTCTGCAGCATATATCTCAGTCCTTTGTTCAGAATCAGGTTGTGTAGCTGCTTGTGGTATTTCAGATGAAGGCAAAATCTGCACTTCTAAGAGAGGTTCAACATCTTGCTCTTCTTCTTCCAGTGATTCTAAGATAGTCTCTCATTCATCTGGAAAGTCTATGACAGTTCCTCTCTTATCAACTCTACTTTGTTCATCAAAGTAAACTACGTGCCTGGTAGCAACTTCACCAGTCTTTAAGTTCATTACTCTATAGCCTTTGCTTCCAGGAGCATAGCCAATTAGAATAGTCTGCTCTGCTCTTGCACCTAGTTTGTGTCGCTTCTGTTGTGGTATGTATGAATATGCAATACTTCCAAAGGTTCTAATGTGTTTCATGTCTGGTACTCTGCCGTGCCATAATTGAAATGATGTTTGCGTGGTGCCTTTTGTTGGCAATCTATTCTGGAGATACGTTGCGGTCATAAAGGCATCACCCCAAAATTTACTGGGAAGATAAGCATCTGCCAGCATGCACTTTGTCATCTCCAGGAGAGATCTCAGTTTCCTTTCAGCAATCCCATTCTGCTCAGGAGTGTAAGGAATGCTCCTCCTGTGCAAAATGCCATGCTCTTTCAGGAAAGCTTGTGTGCGATGTGAAATGTACTCACCAGCGCTATCTGTCTGGATAGCTTTAGGTGTTATCTCAAACTTGGTTCTCACCATGACAACATACTTCTGTAGCATGTCTTGGGCTTGACTCTTCTCTTTCAGAAGATAAGTAACACAATACCTTGAAAAATCATCCACAAAAATTAAAGCATATCTGTTTCCACCAAGTGAAGGAACATTAAATGGACCACACAAATCACTGTGAATGAGATCCAGTACCTTAGTGGTTCTCTTTTCAGTCCTTGGATGAAATGAGGGTCTGACTGACTTTTGTTCAACACAAGTTACGCACCTGGTAGTACTCTCATTGTATTGTTGATTCACCTTGATTCCTGTGGCCAAACTCTGGTTCTGTAGTTCAAGAACTGCCTTTGGATCACGATGTCCAAGATGTCTGTGCCATAGGTCAAGGCTGTTCTCATTCATCTGTGCTCTAGCAACATTAGCTTGTTGAGCCGAAAGATGTAACTCATAGACACCATTATTCTCAAATGCTTCTGCAAAAAGGACATTATCTTTGGTAACTGTGCATTTTCCTTGTTTGAAAAGTATTTCAAATCCTTTCTTATCCAAAGCAGACACACTGAGCATGTTGCAGTGTAATTCAGGAACAAACAAGACATCACTTGCTACATTCTGGGTAACTTTGCCATTAGGCAATAGACAGTTTAAAGTGCAGCTTCCTGATCCCAGGATCTGCATGGATTCACCATTTGTAGCTTGAATTTTTCCTGTTGCATCTCGGTCAATTTTATCAAAATAAGCATCAGAAAATGTGCTGTGATTGGTACAGCCAGAATCTATAATCCAACAATTATTTTTCTGCTTGTAGTCATTAACTGCCAGAGTCTGTTCCATTAAAAGAAAATTACTTCGTCTGTAAGCCTGTTTGCTTGATTCACCTACTTCATGCTGCCTTTGTCTTGTAAATTTCTTACTTGGAGAGCTACCATTGGCTGAGGACTTTTTGGGAAGGGTACAGTTTCTTGCAATGTGACCCTTCTTATTGCAGTTATAGCAACTGAGCTCTGATTGGTCCCTAGGCAGAGCTTTGGGTCTGCCGTTCTTAGTGGCCAGGTAATTTGATCCACTTGGTCTCTGTGTATGATCAAAAGGGGAGGCCCCTTGGTCAATGCATTCTTCTCGTAGTTTAGACATAGCTTCATTAAAGGTTAGCCCTTTTAAGTTTTGTAAGAGAGAGATGAAGGGATTGAACTCTGATCCCAGAGTTCCAGTCAGGAAACAAACCTTTTGTCTATCAGAGAACTGGAATCCACAGGAATTCAACTTATCAAAAATCATAATCAGTTTGCTGATATAAGCTTCACAGCCTGCTTTAGTATGAAGGTGAAGCTGTACAAGTTCCCTCATCCAAATTGACTGAGACTTTTCATATGAAAGACCATAAACTTCTTTAATTTTGTCTAACATTTCTTTTGCAGTGGTATAGTCTCTTACATAAAGTAGCTGATTAGCCTCCAACGCATTACCAATCAGGTACTGTGCTGTGGCATCTTTTCTCAACCATTGTTCTGCAGCTTCACCACTTGGTTTTTCTTTTTCAATTGCGTCAAGAACATTATGGTGATTAAAGGCTAAATTTAATTTTTGTCTCCATTCTGTATAGCTCTCATTGGTGAGCCGCACAAGTCTGGGTTTTGAAGCTAGGTCTAAATCTGCATGCAGCATTTTTACTTTAGTTAGCAATTCCCCCCCCAAAAATTAAAAAATTAAAAAAATAAAAATCAGCACCCAAAAAGGTAAAAGGTAAAAATTCTCCAGTTACATGTGTGTTTCCAAAAAGGGGAGAAGGGGAAAAAAAAACAGTCACTTTCACAGGAAAGACACAACGCAAAAAATAACTAAAACCCGAAAAATCTGATAACTGTTCTGTTCTGGGACCCCGTAACCTGTTGGGGAATTGAGAGATTTTTGGTAATGAGACTCTCAATCTGCAGAGTATCTTAGTAATTGCACAAAAACGGAAGTTGAACAGATTACCAGTTCCACTTCTATCACTCCACCCCAAACACACTTAACCTAGCTCAAAATAAACACAAAAAACAATTTGGTTAAAAAAAAATTTACTCACAAAATCTTGTGCATAGTCTACACAGGTTCAATTCTTGAAGAAGGTAGGAAGAAAATTAAGCACTCAGGTGCTTGCTGAAAATAATCCCTGTTAGGAGATCTCAGCGCATGCTTTCAGGACAAAAGGCGAAGACAAAAGGAAGAAGTAAATGGCAAGAGAACCTTTTTAAGACCAAAGAATGTGTAGGTGCTGGAGGAAGAGGTGTTGACCAAAACAAACAGGAAGTTTTTCTCTAGGCTATCTCTCCATGCCTACAATAAACATGCAAACAAATTAGCCAGTTAATTAAGCATGCAAAGGTTGCCACTCCCAACAATATTTACAGAGGGTCCACAGTAAAGAAAAGCTTAAAAACCACTGGAATGGACTGTTTTAGCAAACTTCTTTCCCCAAATGCTGCAATTGCATTCATCTTGCTTATAAAATGTTGTTTAGAAAAATTGACTACATCCTTTTTGTTGTTGGAATTTTGCAATCACACCTTTTCTCCCAGCCCATATTCCTCTGCAGTGAATACTCATTTTGGACCTCCTTTTGCAGGCAATATCACAGAAATAGCAATCCTACAGTTATCTGGCTATTCTATCAACAAGCCTAACAACTTTTTCTTAATGTCCTACACTACCAGTATTGTCCATTACTGCCACTCACCTCTTTCTACATATTTTATTCTTCACTTAAGCCTTCATGCTCTTTGGGCATATTAAATCACACAGCTGAGATGCTTTCCTTTGACTTCTAAAGCCTTCTAGGAAGGAAAAAGCAGGCCTACCAGTCTTTTGCCTCCCTGCTCAAAAAAGGAAAGAAAAGAAAAAAGAAAAACAATAGAAGGAAAATATTAACAGTGCTACCTTTTAGGATCTGATTTTCTTGACATGCACCTTAGGTCATAAATATCACAGGGAATTATCTTTAGGCATATGTATTTTGATAATGTAGCAGGACTGAGAAACAACATATCTGATATTGATCTTTCTCTCTCTTTTTTAAAAAGATAGTTCTCTTGCGTGTCACTTGAACTTTTGAAATTGCCCACTTTTTTCTCATTAGAGATTTTTTAAAAATTTCACTGCAAATCTGTTGCCTTTTTGCAAAGAGAAAAGAACTGAAATGTACCACTAAATAAATATATTTTCCTATCACAATGGGGTTGGTGTGTTAGTATGGGCAAAACAGTTCTATGTTATACTTCCAGCAGTCCAGCCCTGTTCAAGTCTGTTCAGAAGTCAGCTTCACTGTGTTCCATGGGTCTTACTTGAGATAAGTGTACTTAAGACTGAAGCATGAATGTTGCAGTTTAAGCATGTACTGATAAGTGTTGAGGTAAGCTTGTTAAAGTGCCAACGGAATTCTGCAGCAAGATCAATTCCTTTCTGGATTCTGGACTGTTTGCAAAGGCAGCAAAGTGGAGCTTGATAAATACAGGGAATTGGATTTATTTTATTAATTTATATATAAGACTTTTATCCCACTCTTCTAGCCAGTAAGGCTCTTCTAGCAGCTAACAAATATCTTTTTAAAAATCTACTTAGAAATGATATAAAAGCCAACTCTCTTTAACTCCTGACTGGCTGCTGTATAACCATCATCCTCTTGACTTGTTTTCTGTCTGAGTGGCTGGATCTATGTAAGCTTCTTCTGCCCAGATTAGCATGGAAATGAATTCTGCGCCCAGTTAAGCCAGTGGTTCAACTACTGAGAGCCTGTCTACCTACTTCTGGTGTTTTAACTGATATTTGCTGTTGCTGCATACCTTCAAGTCACTTCTGACTTATGATGACCCTAAGGCAAACCTATCACAGCATTTTCTGGCACTGAGGTATGTAATGCACTCAAAGTCATCCAATGGGTTTCTATGGCTGAGTGGGGTCTCCAGGGTTGTAGTTCAATGCTCAAACCACTACACCAGAGCCTTCCAAACTTTTCATGTTGGTGACACACTTTTTAGACAAGTGTCATTTCGTGACACAGTAACTCAGTAAGTGGAGGAAGCCCCTCCATCCAAACCTGGCCCACCTCTTCAACTGCCCTTGCTGGGGGTCTTCCTTGGTCCAAGGCAGCTGTGGTGGTGGCAGGAGGCAGCCCCTTCACCTGGGTCTGGCTCACTGTGACGGCGGGAGAGGCAGCCCTTCTACCTGTTATGTTCACATGACACACCTACACCCTGCAGCCAACACATTTAACGTGTCATGGCACACAGTTTGGAAAGCTCTGCACTGTACCATGTTGGCTTTTTAACTGATATATGGAGTCAAATTTTCCATCCTGACTGAGATCAGTTTTTCTAAGTGAAACTTATTGTCCAGTTTGTCATATCAGCAGTTTGTCATATTTAACTTCTTTCAGCAAAAGACCACTGACTATCAAGGTCGTTTGAAACCATCCTTCTGGCCCTATGAATTGTTTCTGCAGCCCAAACTCCTGATCTTGTACAACACTTTTTCTTCCAGATGTCGCAGATTTCAACTACCATTATCCACTGTAAAGCACCAAGGTGAAACCAGGTTGTGGAAGACTCATCATCATCACCACCAGCAAAATAACAATAATCATCAGTTGTATAGTTGTATCTATATATCATCATTCAGGGACAGTAGTCAACATACTGGAATCTAATTGCCTTTGTTTCTTCCAAACTGCAATACAAAGAAAGTGTCAAAGTCCATGCGCTCTTTTGTAAAAACAGTACCTGTATCTGCCAATATATTGCCTCAGTTTCTGGCCTTGAAAGCTATTTTCAAGTAATTTTGGCTCTAACATGGACCAAACACAAGTACATATGTGATGCTGAAATGTGCCACTCAGATCTGTCCCCTCTCATTTCATTTGTTTTCATTGGTGTTTTGTCATCCATCCATCCTTTATTTAGTGTTCAGTACCTCCCTTGTAAGTAGCTGGAAGCACTTTTCATCAGGAGAGTGCACTATATTCTATGAAGTATTACACTGCATATTTGGGAGGTGATTTGCAGCAGAAAATTTGTGAACAGCTTTTTATTTTAAGTGGGAGTGAATGGGGTGTGAGATCATAAGGCCTGATGTCCTTGGCAATTTATATACAAAGAAAATACATACTTTTTGCTGTCTTTGTTTTGTTTTGTGTGCCTGGCCTCCACTATTTCTTGCAGTGTTATGTTCCTAGAGTCAGTGAGTTCACATAAAAGAACAAATACTGCTTTCCTAATCCCCATATTTCTGTTTTTCTTTTAACCTTGGCATTAAGATTACAGAGGACTGTAGAAATGGCAAGATTCCAATGAATTCTCTGACACTCCATCTCACCTTTACTTTGAGAAAGAAAAAGCAGTGTAAAGATTTTTTTTTAAAAAATCAGATCTACTTTTAGAAATACTTCATTCATAGGTGTTGTCTATGAATAACCAGACTTAAAAAGATATCGGAATGTAACAGAAACTATATTAAAATAATATCTATACATATTATATAAAATAAAATATTAAAATAAATAACCAGATTTACAAAGACATCTGAATGTAATAGAAATCATATTAAAATAAAATATGTATTATATATATGAATTAAAATATTAAAATAATATATATTAAAATAGAAAACATATTAAGGTCTACATATTAAGGTCTTTTAACTTGCATCTACCGCATTCCGTCCAACAGATTTGAACTGAATTTTTCTTTTCTATAAAAAAAATGAAGGAAATGAGCTAGAGAAAAAGTAGGTCAAGCATAGGTTTGGCACAACAATAAACAATTACTTTCAGTGTCATCTTGGTACTTCCACTTTACTGTTTACACTGGAAGAGCCACGCTTTCTTCATTCACTTTTCCTGAGGCATCCACATGATGCCATCTTCAGACAGTACTGAGTTTCTCCCCATGACACTTCTGTCCCTTTTCAGACCTAAAAACAACATGATGCTTTCGGAAAGAAACGAAGAATTGCAGCTGTAAATGCTCCTAATGTTGTACTTCCATCTTTCTAAAGAGTTTTGATGTGTGGATAAAGGTGAGCTGAGTTAAAATTTCTTAGAACAATTTTGTTCTTCATAACATTTCTGAAATGCTTCTTTTGTTTGCTGCTCGGGATATTTTGCAAAATTTCTTCTGAATATTCACCACCATGGCTGCCATTTTCCCTTTACAGTGCCTTAAAAAAAACACTAGGGATGCAAAATAATAGCTAGATTGTCAACATATAGAATCACAGAACTGGAAGACATCACAACGGCCATTGAATCCAACCCCCTGCCATGCAGGAATATACCATCAAAGCACTCCTGACAGATGGCCATCCAGCCTCCAAAGAAGGATACTCCACCACACTCTGAGGCAGGGCATCTGCTCTTACTGTCAGCTTGTCATCATCTTCTTGAACTGTGGTGCCAAGATCTGGAGACAGTATTCTAGGTGAGGGCTGACCAAAGCAGAATAGTACTGTTACTTTGCTTGACCTAGACAGTTGCTGGTTTTATGACCACAGCAGCAGCAGCAACAAAAATGTAGCGGTGTGGGAAAAGAAAGAAGCTGTGCTACTGCTGCCAAGAATGATGAGACCTGTCTTTGAGAAACTATGGGATAAATTTTCATAAGAAGCTGCCTTATACTGAATCAGACCATTGTCCATTTAGCTTTGTATGGTCAACTCTGGCTGGCAGCAAGAGCCCTCCAGGATTTTAGACATTCCTTGGTGTACCTGGAGTTGCTGAAGTTTGAACCAGAGACCTTGGCCATTTCCATACTGGGCTTCTGAAACGGTGCAGAGCGACCTCTCACTGAGGTCTTCTACACTGTAGAGTGGACTGCCGTGGACTACTTTTCGTAGTTCCACACCAGAATCCACTCGGGAGCGGCCAGAACTAGCTGCGCTGCGTGTTTTTTAAAAACCTCTTTTTCGAGGTTTTTAAAAAGTACGGAGCGCGCAGCCCCGTGGTGCTCCGTCGCCCGGCTCCAAAGTGGATTTGCAGGCGTGCACAAGTGCGTGCCTGCAGATCTGCCGGGGTCGGGCTTCTGGCTGGCGAGCTTCTCCGGTTGATAGAGAGCCTCCACCAACCGGAAGCTGCCATCTGGGACGCCGGAGGACTGTGGAGCAGTGAGCTCGCGCTGCTCCGCTTGGCGACGGACTTACCCGGCTGCGGGTAAGCTCCGTTTTAGCGTGTTTTCGCCCGTTTCCTTCCCCCCACATGTGGAAAGGGCCCTTGTCTGTAGCAAGTGTGCGCTCATTTACTGAACTACAGCCTGTCTACAGTTTCTTTTTCTCTTAGGAATATTTTATGAAACAGTTCACACAGTAGTTCTCCCAATTTCTTTAGTCACAGTAAGGGTAAGAGAATTTTGAGAAGCAGTTTGCACCCATATCTGAATGGCGATGATCTATCAGGGAAGTGAGCCTATCAGTGCATATCTACGTAGATCACCTTCACTATTCCCATCTTCATTAGTGCTGTTTCTGCTGGTACTATGCTATCCATACATTGAATTTTTTTATAAAGTTCCTTTTCAATTTACTCTAACATCTGTATTCAAAGTAACAACAATAATAAGACCAAGAAAGGAAGAACTGAGGATTTCTTGCTCGAGTGAAATGGAAGTAGGGTCCCTATAGGACAAAGTGAGTGTATATTCATAAATAAAGCAAGCTTTAGACTAGAAAGCCAGCATAGATTAGGATTCCAGGAAACTAGGGTTCAAACCCCTACTCAGCCATGGAAGCCCACTGGGTGATCTTGAGCAAGTCACACACTCTCAGCCTCAGAGAAAGGCCATGGTCAATGTTCTCAGAAGAATGCTTGCTAAGAAAACCCAGTGACAGAGTCACCTTAGAGTTGCCATAAGAAATGACTTTCAAGGACACAATAACAACAGCAGCAGGAACAATAACTCAACCCCAGTAATCTCTCATCCAAAGCAGGTCTAGTGTCAGTCTCCCTGGAACTTCATGCTCCTTGGAAATGTGGAACACTCTAATAAAAAGGTAGGTGATGGTTAGATAAGTAGGTACATTTGAAGCATCTGACCAGAGAATAATTGGCAATTCAGAAAAGAAAAAAAGTACATGTAGGCAAAACTGCACCTGGTGTAGGGACTACGAAAAAAGAAAACATGTAGAAGAGAGAACGCAATGCAAAGCAGACATAACCTGAAGGTGCTGCCTTATAGTCTCATTAACAAAGGACAAATTAAAACTGAAACAGCAGGAACATCTGAATAGCCATCCATTTATAGCAATTCATACTTCATTCAAGAATGTGTATACAGGTGAACTTCATTCTGACAAAGAGCCCTTCTTAGATTGAGTATATTCTTTGAATTTTCCTTCTTTTGCACAGCTGCTTTCACCTTTCAAGCAAGGAATAGAGTGTTAGTAGATAGAATTTGTACCTGATGAACAACCCATCCAATCTTGACCCATTCTATCAACCTGTCATTTTTAACATCTATTCAGAACCTGTAATGAGTGCCTATGAAAGGCTAGGAATTTGTGTTCAGATCAATGGTGGACTGATTAATTACCTAAGATGTTATTCAGATAATAGAGTTGAGAGTAAATGCAAAGAAAGAGCTCTCAGAAGTGCTTAGTGAAGTAAACCAAATCAGCTCCAAATGTGTTTTAAGGATAAATGCAGAGACGACCTAGGCAACTGTGGCATTAAAGAAAGGAGACATCCAAAAGCCAGTCTCACAATCAACAACATAGGCATGAAGGAGAAAAGAAATTTCTAAAGCACATTAAAAATCGGGGAGCCTATTAAAACCAGATGAAAAAAGATACAAGGAAATCAAATCAAGAGACATGGAGTGGCACTTACAAAAGAAATCTTTTAATGATATTGAAAAATTATTTGGCATTCACACTGAATTCAGAAAAGGTCTGTCATGGTTATAGAACCATCTTACTCAAGACCTGCTTCCAGTGTGTCTAGCGAGGACACATCCTTACTTTTCTTAGTCTCTGTTTGCACAAATGTGCTTGGAACAGGGGGAAGAAAGAGTATTTTTGCAAACTGAGTGAGTGGTGTATAAATTCTAATTTGGAAGTAGATGGGAAGGACCTCATCTCAGGGTTTCCACATGACTTACTTTTGGAATTCTTTTCATCCCATCTCTTACATCTCACCCCAAATGCTCCCACTCTGATCACTTTATGCTCTGGGTGGTGGCATAGTAAATTCAACGAAGGGGTCATGAAATGCCAGCAGTATCTCTTCCATCATGTGTAACAATTAAAGGCAGTGTAAATTGTATAGAATATGCATATGAGCAAATGCTTATTAACATTCTTCTGATTTCCCTTCAAATCTCATTTTGACTGGGTATGCATCACTGGATGGAGAGTTTTCTTGTATAGAAAATTGTGCCTTTTTCTATGCAGATTTTCTAAACATACTAAACTTTGAAACACCATTTCCTTCCTTTGACTAAATCCAATTTATATACATTTTCCAAAAGTACAGATTTCTTTCATGCACAGTTTTCAAACACATGCAGTTACTAGATACATTTCTAGGCTGCATAGATTGATCACAATCTATTGCAAATTGCGCTGAAGTCTGCATTTGGATGGAGTGGGTTGCTAATTCTATGCATTTTTGGTTAAAAATGAACTGAGATGAATATCTCCTTCACATAAGTGCTGTGAGTATGTGTTAATCAGAGCATGGAAAGTTATTTTTTCAAAATATGTAATTACTGTTATCATTCCAAGACCACACCAAAACAGTAAGTTAAAGTTATACAGTTATACAATATATACCGTTTAAAAAAGTAAATCTCTGCTTTTCAATTTCTAAAATGTAACTAAAATACTTATCTTTTAGTTAGTTTTAAAAGTACTTATACACATCAGAATGCTACAATCCCACTGGTCCATGGCTGAAAATGTATTCTTTTTCCATCCACTTTATAATTACTTTAACAGTAAACATCACTTTAGCCATGTGATGACCCTCCTTTGTCATTTTATGAGGCCGTACTCACCCAGTAATAAAAATAACTAAAAAATTACCATTACATCACAAAAAGTAGTAAAGATATCCTTTGTTAAGTTGCAATTGTATTCTACTATAGTTATATCATCATTTTTGAGAAAATGAGTTAACTATGAGTAAGCAGTTATTTCAAACTAGTTATTTCTGTAAATGAGACTTGCCTAGAGCACTGATTGTGATGAAGCTATCCTAGCTGAGATTTCAAGTAATCACATTTTCAAAGATGTACTAGAAGCATGGTGGCTTATAATCTTGACAGATTCCTTGACATTGTTAACTTCTTCAGCAAGTTAAAAAAAATCAGGTTTCAAGAATCGGATTAAAATATGAGTCATGTTAGTATGGAATCCTAACATGCTCTTGGTAACATACCTTATCAAGAAAGGAAGCTCTTAACTGATTTTTCTAGAAGGACTTCATAGAAGCTGTGAAACACAGAAGATCAGATGCATCATGTAGTTCAGTGGTAGAACACATGCCTTCTTTTCAGAAGGTCTCCTGTTCAATCCCTGATGTTTCCACTTAAATAAATGATAGCAAGTGATGGGAAAGATCTCTGCCAGTGACCTTTGAGAGTTGCTGTCAATCAAGATAATAGTAAATATTGGATCAATGGACAAATAGTGTGACCTGGTATAAAACATCTTCCTGTGTTTTCAGATCAAAGCCATTTATTCTTGGCCATCGACTCTAAAGAGAATGTGGCTACTTTTTCACAAAATTGAATGCTGATTTCCTTTTTCAAGAGGAAAAAAATTGGGGATGGGTCAACTGAATCCACAAATCCTCAAATCCTTGGGAAGGATTTGAGATTCGCGAATCCGAATCCCTGGGCCAAAACAGATGGATCGAATCTTTCGAATCCCTGCATGCCCCGGGGCCTGGGCACCCTGGATCAGGCCCGCAGGGCCAGCGAGAGTTGCTTTCCTGCACACCAGGAGGCCTGAGCTGGTGCGAGAGCCCCCGATCAGGCCCACACGGGCGTGCAGGGCCGGTGAGAGTCACTTTCCTGCATGCCAGGAGGCCTGAGCCAAGCCCCGGGTTCAAGCTCGCTCCTGCTGCCTGCCCCTGTGGCTGCCTACCTCTGCAAGGTAATTATTCTCTTCTTCCTGTTCTTTTGACTTGAGACTGGAGGACAGGGATTGAGACTGGACTAGAGGCTGGTGTTTGTTTTTGTTAAGTGCCTTCCTTGTTTTAGGGCTTGAGACTGGACATCAGGGTAGAGAATTGAGACTGGGCTAGAGACCGGTGTTTTTGTTTTTTTAAAGTACCTTCTTTGTTGCAGGACTTGAGAGTTGACTGGAAAGTACAGTGTTCTTGAGATTTCAAGGACAGCTGAAGAAGATTCCTTTGCATGGCTCCCTTGGAAAGCTCTTTCATACACAATTCTGGGGTTTGTAGTCAGACAAGGTGTCACAGCCTTCTCTGCCAAAGTGTGCTAGTGCATCATCAAACTACAAAGCCCAGGGTGCCATAAGGAGCTATGCAAAGAAAAATCCAGTTTTGACCTGGATTATCTCTGTACTGTAGTATGTGGCTCTGTTCACACAGGCAGGAAAATGTGGGACTAATAATCCACATTTTCCTGCTTATGTAGAAAGGGTCTTCATGTCATTTTCAATCTGGCGAGATCCTAAGGCAATACTATGACATTGTCCTGGCCAGATTTCTTCAGAAGCCGGTTTGCCTTTGCCTAGGCTTTTGCTGAGCCTGAGAGAGTGCATCTTTCCCAAGATTATCCTTGCCCTTTTGTTTTGTTTTGTTTTGTAATAATCAACCCAGGAGTCAACTCCAACATCTGGAGCTACTTCCAAATTACATGTAATTCTTAATAAGAAGTATATGGGTATGTCTTCCTGAAAGTGAAAACTATTATTTAATTTGTTTTTCATTAAACAAAGATGTTAAATTCTGCTTCAAAACACTTTTCAGTAGAAGTGTTTTGTTTCCCTTGCTTTTTAAACCCGTTTGTAAAAAAGGATTCGAAAGGTTCAAGATTCGTGCATTTGCAGAACCTTCCAGGGATTCGGATCCGGATTTGGATTTGGAAAATTCTGGATTCGTCCAATCTCTAAAAAAAATGCATCCAGTGTTCATCAGCAGAGAGAAAGCTGTCATTTGTTGTTACTGCTGTTATATGCCTTCAAGTCAATTCTGACTTGTGGCAACCCTATCCTATGGTTTTATTGGCATAGTTTATTCAGAGCAAGATTTGCCATTGCTTTCCTCTTCGTCTGAGAGGGTATGGCCTGCCCAAGGTCACCCAATCGTTTTCTGTGGCTGAGAGAGGATTGGGACCTTGATCTCCTGGAGTCCTAGTCCAACAGTAAAACCACTACATTTCTTCCTTTTCATCCTCTGGTCCTGACTTTTCAGAAAATTAATGGGGCTTTAGCATTGCTTGCACATGCATTTCTTCATATAATCCCTCAATGTGCAGTATCAATGACCATATTCAGCAATAGCCTCTTGTTTTGGAACACTCAGGCTGAGATATACCATCATCATAACAGGTGCTCAATCTGTTTTGATTTTGTGCTATTCTAGGAAAGGCTGGGATGACACATCCTACACTCTCCAATCCGTCATTTACACCTTCTTTTCTTCTGACGGGTGCTTACATTGGACAATTCCCAGAGTACACAGTACCTAAAAAGATGGAAGGGAGAAAATCTTGCCTAAGATTTATTTTCATCCCTAATTTAGTTTTCTTACCCTATCTTCTTGGCTCTTGGCAGTTAATAATAATTCAAATATACATAATGTGCTAAAATGCATGAACTGCTTAGCTGAAAACATGCCATTAAAATAACACTGGGATGTATCCAATGATGTCATTAAAATAGCACAAAGTTTCTACAGTTTGTGGAAGCTTTTGTGGAAGCCCAGTTTCATCGCCATACAATTGTCAGATTCAGTGCTTAGATTCTGTTTGTTCAAGTACAGAAATTGAAACCTATGTGTTCATATTAATTACTTGGATTACATTTTTCATGTTAAAAAAAATTAGACCAGAAGGTTTTTTTTCTTTTTTCCTCTTTTGTTTTTTTTGATTTGTGTATCACCTTCATTCTGTCTGTTCTGTTCTGTAAGGTGAATAGCAGGGCCCATGCAATAAGTATTGTTTTAACAAGGACAACATGATTCAATTCAATACGGAAAATTAAAAAAAAACCCTATAAAATTATAAAACGTTCAATGACCAAGTCACAAATCACTAATGCCCCATCATCATATCTATTAAGTAGTCTAATTCCTTGTCGTAATCAAATATTTCATAACAAATATAACAACTTAACCTTTCTGTTTTTCTTCTGTACTTATTACTGATATACTCCCTCACCTTACTTTCATATACAGTAGTTAGGCACTCCCAATCATCATTAAATTTAATGTTTTGTCATTTCTATCATTTAATAATGTGGTCAGCTTATCCATTTCTAACATGGCATACAGAAGTTTTTTTTTTCCCAAACAAAACTTTGTCTAATGTAGAGGGCATTTTCTGGGGAACAGAAAGGGGCTTTTTTTCCCTCCTCTCCTGCCATCTTTACTACAGTTTTTCACTCCATGATGGGTAGAAGTGAGTGGCAAGCTTGATGTGTGCTGTTGTTGTTCTGAATCCACACATCAAGCAAGAGGCAGAGGGGCCACCACCGTACATTTTGGGCTTGAATACTGTGCCCTAGGTCAAGTGTAATATAGTAGTAAACCTTATGACCAGGAAAGGAAATTCTCTGTTGGTGAAGTGTATCCTTGCTGCCTCCCAATAGGTATGGCCATTTATGTGGAGGTAAGCTTCTTAACCAATATGGAGCAACATTTTCAAGTAAGCTTTCATCAGATTGGTAGCCACTTTTCCCAAGTTTATTTCGGTTTTCATACAACAAAGAAGAAGGCATTTGTTGTTTTGGATGTGTTGCGTATGCAGTATGCAATTCTTTCCAATTTTGTCTTAAGATGTCTCTCTTTTACTTTTGTCTTTCAGAGGACACAACATGAGAAATTGAAGTGAATCACGGAGGTCATAGCATAGAAATAAATCATGGAGGTCATAGAAGGGAGCAGAGAAGAAGAGCTCAGCAACAGCAGAGGTCCTCACACACAAAAAGACACAAATGGGGAAAAATAGACACTGAGTTGTGCCAGTGTCATTCTTGAAGTGTTTATCCTAAATATTTCTGTGAGAATTCCTCTTATTGGTTGTTGTTTTACATGATACACTCACATACCATGTATATAAGTTTCAGATTTTCATTGTGTGGTATCACTATCTTTTACTTCGTATTTATAGATGAAAGATTGTTGCTTTTTACATCCTTACTGTGGATGCTTTTTTCCTTCCAACCTCCAACATTCCTTTTCAGTTGGTGGATAGGTGAGAACTGGACTTGTCCAAAAAGCATCCAGCTATTTCCTCCTCTTTCAAGTTCAAAACAGGGATACTGGGAGGAGAGGATCACAGATGGAATTTCCCACCTGCATTACAGTAATGTTTTTAGTGCAACAGTAGGGTTGCAAGACTGAATACAGAGCAGACTCGTGTAGTTTCATGAGTCAGCAGATCCTGGTTCAAGAAGAGAACACCCTCAGGCAGAAACACATTGTGTCAACTCCTTCTTCTCCCCAGAAACATAACTTTTAGCTGCTGTATCCCTCGACCCCAAATTGGCTATTTACTGGCTGATGAAGAGCACAGGTGCATGTGAGGAAGCTTCCACCTCTGTTCCTGGAAGCACACCAATAACATCATCTTCAGTACTGTGTGTCCACTTCTCTATCCTTCCTTATTCTCTACTGAGCAGTAAATGGCCACATTGGGTGGGTGGGGAGCTGTAGCAGCTAAAAGATGGGTATAAGGTTGTGAGGGAGAGGACATAACGCTTATAGGTAACCACTTCCTGATCCAGTTTCTCTTAACAATTATAGCTCCAGGAACCTTATCTGCTCTATGTAATCTGGCAATCCTATGCAGTAGGCTGCATAGGGATTTCTTAATGCTTCTTTGTATAAATGTAACACAGTGACATACTTTTTGACTAACGTTCCTATCTCTGTTCAAACCAATCCACAAGCCGGTGTGCTTGTTGTTTCACAAGGCCACATATTGCTGTGAAGTCTGTTCCACAAGCTGTGGCACAGACTGCTGTAGAACTCTTTGAGTTCAAAGTAAACAATGAAGTGGCAGAACATAAGATAAACTGAAATATTTATAAAACAACATAAACAGTAGCAGAAGTTGTCAAAAATAGACTAATAATCTTACATACCAAAGACCTGCCTAAACAAGTAATTTTTAACCCAATGCTGAAAAATCATCAGTGAATGGGTAAAGTAAACCTCTTTGGGAAAGTCATTCAGAACCTGTAAGTGATGATAGAATTGCCCTCTCTCATTCACACCAAGTCCAACTCAGAATTTGGAGAGACGTATGTGAAAGTGTCTTTGGAAGATCTTAACAAGCAAGCAAATTTTTTTTAAAATAATTTTATTCAAATTTCAACAAATAAACAATAATTTCTGCAATGTTTACATGTAATGTTTTTCCTTCTTCCTTTCCTTTCTGGATTACAATTATTGATATTCCCTCTATTTGTTTCGTATCGCAATAAAATGTTAATAATCTATAATTTGTTAGTTCCTGCTGTATATCTCTACTTTACTTGTTACATGATATTTCATTAACTGTTAACTGTATAATAATTGTTATCATGAAAAATGTATTGCCCTCTGTCTACCCCCAACCCAAATCTGTAACAATCTTCCACTCTTTATTAATGTCTTCATCTGATTTCCCTTTCAGTCTTTGTGTAAGTATATCCGCATTTCTGTTTTCCATGAAAGCTATCCACCACTGTTCCATTATGGGTGTAGTTTCATTTTTCCAAAGTCGTGCATATTCGATGCGGGCCGTCGTCACCATGTACAATATAATTCTCCAATGTCTCTTGGCTGGTGTTCCATCTAATGTATGTGTCACATTTAGCAAGTAAAATTCAGGTGTCATTGCGAATTGAATCTTCAAAATTGAACTTATTTTCTTATGTATTTCTTTCCAGTATTTTTGTGCTCTTGGACATGGCCACCACATATGAAATAGTGTACAAGCGAGCAAATTTATAAAGGAGCAGGTTTTCTGATCTTCAGGTTATATCCTCACATCATCATCATCATCATCATCATCATCATCATTGCCATCATTGCCATCATTGCTCTTTTTCCCAGTCTGGGACTCAAGGTAGGTTACAAAAGTTAAAACAGATACAGCTTTTTTTTTAAGCACATCACAAATTTAATTTAAATTTAAATTTAAAAATTAAATTTAATTGTCAATATAAAGAAAGGCAATATAAAACATGACCATTACAAAGATAGCAACAGATACAAATAATACTGCATATTCTGAAAGGCCCTTCCCCCTGAGCTCTCTAAGGCCTCAAATTTCTGCTGAAATAGAAAGGTCTTCACTGGCAAGGAGGGTGCCATTTTAACCTCTCTGGGAAGAGCTCCAGAGCCTGGGTGCAACCACCAGGAAGGCCCTTTCCTGTGTTCCCAATAGATGTGCGTGTGAGAGTGGTAGGAGAGAAAAAAGGACTTCCCCAAAAGATCCCAAAACATGGGCAGGCTCATATGGAACAATATAGTCCTTCAGCTAACCTGGATTTGAGATTTCAGGAGTCATGAATTGATCCTTCCTCCATTAGTCAGGAAACTGGCTTGGGGAAAAAAACAAGCTCAAAAATATATAGATATTGAAAAGGACAAAAAAATTCATTCTAACACCTTGAAGCCTGAAGACTTAATGTAGCCAAACTTAAATGTATTTCTCAATTATCCAAATAAGCCAACCAGTTCTTAACTATCCCTCTAAGTTCTTCAGTGGAACTTATACGTGCTTAATCACTTTGGTGGGACTGCAGCTTAAACTGTCTATTCACGATAAAATGGAAGAATGGACATCATCAGATTCATAGACTGAGAGGTGGTGGGTTATAGATTTTGCATGTCTTTTTGGACTGTGGCTCTTGAACTTTTGGGATATGAGTACAAACTGGGCCTTTATAGCAAAGTGATGCAACTTGGCAAATTCAAAGGGTTTGCAAAATTACTCTCAGAATCTAAGTAAGTGAGGATGCTATTAAAAGAGTGGGTATAAATCTCTCTCTCTCTCATGAAAATGACTATCCGGTTCTAATGGTTTAGCAAAGTGTGCTTGATTATTTTTATATTAAATTGGCCAGGCTACACAATGTTCTACTTTATGTTCTGGGTTTCCAGGGTTTTGGAATAAACTCTTTCCTTTATTAATCAAATTCAGTCCAACTTTTTTTTAAAAAAGAGCATGCAACAGAAGTCTCTTTGTCACAGTGTGGAGAAATAGAAGCAAATATAAATAGTTTTTCTTTTAAAGAAAGTTTTCTTTTAAAGAAATGACCCCCCCCCCAGGTTTTCTTAGCCTGGTTTCACCAGCCTTATCATTTAACCCTTCAGACTATTATTCACATAATAAAATCCATGTTTGGAGAAATGAAAAATTACCCTTAACTAGGGAGTAAATAAATAATATGTTCTATTCACTGTATCCGCTCATTTAAGAACCATTTTTACATACAAGTCTTTAGAAACCGTTGGTAACTTTAAAAGTCCTGCAATAGCAGCAAACAGCATACTGTACTAAGATTTCTCTTGCCTGCAGTTTTTTTTCCAATTTCATAGTTCACCAGGATGCTAATTTGCAGCTATTGAAATATTTGTATAAATAATACATAGCGTTGGGGGTTATGATGCACCTAAATGGCATAATGCATTTAGCTTGCCTCGTGCTCCTCTTGAGACCAGACCCTGCATCTCTACAGCAACTCAGCCAACAGGAAAAAGTTGTGTTGGCGTGAAAAGATATCTCAGGGTCCCAGACTGGTTTATACTATGGGGAAAACCACTGCAGAGAAGTGGAAATTTTTCTTAATTTTTCCGAGTTTCTGCAGATCTCTTTCTTCCTTATTGGGTTGTGAGATAGTGTGCTTTCTTCCTCCCTTGATATCTGGCCAGTTCTAAAATGCATTTCTGCTAATTTTGTGCAATTTATTTAATTTACACAACTTTCCCACATTGATTAAAGTGTGCTTCTATAGTATTTTTTTCAGTTATGTGCATTTTGGCTGCTTGCATTTTAGAATTTGTGGAGTGGTTTGCATGCATTATTTCTCAGAAACACCTATATATATACCTTACTGGAGGTCAAGTGTGTGTATGTGTGTGGTTTTCTTCTTGCAACAAAAAACAGTAAAAATGCTACTGTCATTAAGATCGTCATACAGTGGCATTTATTTCTGTCCCTATCCAATGGACTTAAATTTCCAGTCTTCAAAATCCAGATCTGATCCATATTTCTCTTCTTTTCTGTTCTTGAGGAAATGTATTAGGTACGTAATGTCTCCAGAGGAAAATAAGGCATTTTTTTTTATTTTCAAAGGTGACCAATTCAATTTTAATTAAATTCCCTGGGCAGGTGAACTCTTAAACTACTTTGGCAACATACCAAAAACAGTAGCAAAAACAACTTATCTGTCTTCTACTCATCTTTCTCAGGCTCTCTCAGTGTTGACAGATTAAATAATGCTCTGTCTACACTAAAAACATAGGATGGTTATACACTGCTTTAATGGTCACGAGTTTCCCCAAAGAAATCTGGAATTCATGGTTTAGTTAGGGAGCTGACATCTGTTAGGAGCTGCTATAATTATCATCTAAACTAGGAATGAAAAGATTGTTCTCTATAACTAATTTCCTGGTCAAAAAATGGATTCCCTGACAGTCTGGAAGACCTGTCAGGAAAAATAACAGAGCTGTGTGACTCTGGTGCAATTTTCTCCCAATATTCAAATATTCCAGAATGTTCTGGGAGATTGTTCTGTGCAAAGAAACATGTAGCCTTTTTTTGTGCAGAAAATGCATTTTCTATACAGGAAATGTGTTCCTTTCCACAGGAAATGTGTGTGTGCCTGTGTGTATGTTAAAGACTTGTGTTTTTTTCTGCACAGAAAATATCCTGGAACACTTCAGGGACAACATAGCATATATATCTACATCTACATCTATATTTATATCTACATATATATTCTCTTGCTATGGGAAGAAAAATGGAGTAATTGTTTACTATCACCTGCAAGGACAAAACAATAAGAGGGAATGTGTTATTCAGTGACTTTAAAGCCATTTCTACACTACAGTGTTATAGTGCTATTATTCCACTTTCAACATCCTGTGGAATTCTGGGGTTTGTAGTTTACTGAGGTCAAGGAACTCTCAGGAGGAGAATTCTAAATGCCCCTCCCTATACTGCAAATCCCATGATTCCACAGGAAGTTGAAAGTGGGATAATATGGCCTAAGTTTCAGTTATATATCTCCCCACTGTGTGTTTGTGTGTGAGAGAGAGAGGGGCAGGGAGGGAGGAGAGAGAGAGAGAGAGAGAAGGAAATGGTGGGTCCTTTAAGAAACAACTTCAGTCAGCCTTTACATGTTAGGAAAGAGTAGAGCATAGCTTTACTGTGGAGTACCTCTCGGGGGAAGAAAATTAACCAGAGAACATGCTGGCCAACCTCCCATGGATGCTGGGAGCTAGATTACAAACCAGTAACTCTGTTGAGCTCTGATTATAAATTTCTTCTACATATTACAGTGTGTGTTCTTTTCTGGTATGTCAGTCAAAATTGAGGTACACATAATATGGGGAGATCCAAGTTGCAAATAGCAGCTTTGCAGGAAAGGTAATTTGCACCAAGGAAAGGGCATGGGAAGAGATGGCTGAGCACACACCTTCTTAAAACACCGCTTTGCTATCTAAGCATCCCTGTAGGACTTCCAATCTGCAAACAAAAAACTGGAAATCTCTAATCAAGGATTTGGACTTCAGTTCTGGCATGCTTTCTTCAATGATTGAGCAGCATTTTAAAAACTCTCAGAGGGGAGTGTGATTTATTTTTTAATCAACACTTAATTGTACATTTGAATCTTGCATTTATACATTTATTTCCATTTGGACATAAATCTTTTCAAAGGGGTTACTCCAGACCATATTAGTTAACAAACTGGAAGTGTGAGACATTGGCTGAAGATGAGCATAACATACAGAAACCTTTCCAACCTAGGTTTGGTTGGCTGGAGTATTATGGAAGCAGAAGTCCTACACATATGGAGGGTGCTAGATTAGGAAAGGCTGACACTCAGAGACACAAATGAATGGGAGAAACAAACAAAAGACAGAAAAAAAAGTATTTGCTCTCATGGATCAAATCAAACACATCTCTCTCTCTCCGTATGTCCTCACCACCTTGGTTTTTTACTCAGGCATTCTCCTACAAAATTAAACTTCACCCATTCACTTCAGAAACTCTGGAGCATCTTAAGTAATTCTTTGAATAGCTATAGCAGCATAGTGCAGTGGTTTCAGTGTGGACTATGACCCTGGAAACACAACTTTGATTCCCTGCTCGGCCGTGGAAACCCACTGGATGACCTTGGGCACATCACACACTCTCAACCTCAGACAACCCCGTGATAGGTTTACCTTAGGGTAGCCATAACTTCGAAATGATTTGAAGACACACAAAAACAACAAAGACTGAAATACAATCTGATCACCCTATGATAGATTGTAAAAGCTGGCCTTTTCCTTTATATTCTTTAAACTGGAAATATGTTGTACAGTTCACTGTGAATCTATTTCATGTTTTCCTTTTTCCCTTCTCTTTCCCAGAAAGCAGGTCCATGATGCTGTCAAGGTCTTGCTTCTCTAGGCTCTGCTCTGTTGTGACATCTAACCAGCTTCTCTGTCAATAATTTATATAGTAAAGAAATAAGATACTGAGGGTTCCATAGAAACAGTTCTTGTATAAAAGACTTTCTGTCAGATGGCTTCTATTATCAGTACCAGCTCCAAGTTGGAAGTGGGGGGGCTCGGGAAAGATACCCTCAGTGGGCCCCACTCCTTGTATGTACCACCCACATCTCATTGATCTTACTTATCTGTTTGACAGTGCTTGGAAAGATTTTTTTTTTTGGAAAAGTAATTGTTTACAATCAGTATGTGAATGTTACTTTTTTTAAAAAAAATAATTAATTCCTCCTACTTCCAATATTTAAAAGATTGCAGTGCTCTTTGCTTGACTGCTTATTGTGTTACCATCCTCTGTCTTTTAAAAACAACCCAAACGTCTCAGTGATTGATAAGAAAATGGCTTAAAACTAGGGAAAAAAATCTATCAAAATTTCTAAAAATATCAATTACAGTAAATTTAAAGTAAAAAGAAATAACAGTAATAATAATAACAATAACAACAATAATAATTTTAGCATTGCATCTGTATAGTAACTTTGTTCTCACTTACTCTGTTACTTTCAAAATGTGACATTGTTTTGTTAGTATTGTTATACAAAAGGAATTTGTTACAAGAAACTATATTTATTATGTATCACTTCATACTTCCAAACACTGGTTACAATTATACTTCCAAAAACTACAAAGTTGGTTGTTACCATTATAGTATAGTCACATTTTTTTTTAAAAAAGCAGCTTGTTACTTTCTTATATCCAAAAAGAAACTGAAATAGATGTACTTAGTTATTGTTTAAAAGACAACATTTTAATGCTACAAACTGCTGGCCTGCGATATAAAACACTTTCCTCACATCTACCTCATCCACCCTAAGGTAAACCTATCATGAGGTTTTCTGGGGCTGAGAGTGTGTGACATGCCCAAGGTCACCCGCTTGGTTTCCATAGCCTGAGGCAACAGTGTGAAGCACAACAGAAACTGGCATGTGTACCACCTGGTATTCCTTTCCCACTACTGAGTGAGACAACACTCAGAAGTTATAAAAGTAACTAAAGTTACAGTTACAAATTGAAAAGGAGAGTGCTATACCTCATTACATTCCTGTCATAGACCAAGTATCTAGATCGGTCCATTGCTCTGTACATATAGTTCTGTGTCCTCCCACCAGCCAGCAGCTGCTAAGCCTTGGGAGAGACGTCCCTTGCTGCTTTCATATGCCTGTGGGGAGTGAAGACCATGGACAAACAGCTGCACTTAGCTTGGTGGGAGAGGAAGAAATAAGGGTACACTCTCAAATGGAGAGTTAGCACCTTTTCCTCCCAGGGAGCTCATGCTCTGGCTCACCTTTCCACTCCCTTCCCTGCCCACTGGTATGCAACAGCCGCAGGAGTCCCTCCTGGGGCTTGGCAATGGGAGATTTCTGGACAAGCCACAAGGGCAGGTGAATAGCCTTCCGTGCCCCATCCAAAACAGGACTTACAAGTGTGTAAGCTGCACTTAACACATGTATAAGTTGTTAACAGCATGTCAACCAGTATGTAATGTAGTTATTTGGGGAAAGGAATTAGCTACCAGTAATTCCCCACCCAGAGGAAAAGGGAGAGGTGATCAGAATCTGTTGCTTGTTTCTGTTCTTGTGCGGTCACTTAGAACTGGCAGGTGAACAAGCCAAGAAGGCACATCAGACCAATGACATCGGGTCCAAAGTGGGGCACTACTGACTACTAATCCACCATGTGCCTGCTGGGTATTGCTAGCTTTGCCACCTCCTACTTCCAGTGCTGAAACACACCATCCACTGACAAGAGCTTTCCCTCAGTCTTCAGCAACATCAGTCTTTTATATATCCACTGTAAAATCCCAACAGCCACTGTTGGTGGGATAGTCAAAGAACAACAATCTTCTGCAGCAATAGGTTCAGCATTAAGGCACCTCACTTCAACAATTGTTGTTCTAATGTGTAGTGGGACACCTTTTGGGCAGTAGGAAAATAAACTGTAGGAAATAGGGTTTTGTCTAGTAGGCACTACAGGTTTTAGTGAGGTAGAACATTACTTATTGAAAGAAATAGAGGCAAAAAAGATAAATACAAAATTTAAAAACCGATTGGTTCCTTTCAGTCTTTTAACCTTATAGTATAGTAATAGTATATTATAAGGCCAATTACCTCACTGCTCCATCTGTTAACAAGGAGAATGCATGGAAGTTTTGGATCTAATCATGTTGCAGCAGGTCTTGTCAGATGCAGCCATGTTGCTTTAGGCATTGTCAACTGCTTTGGCACTGCTGCTGCAGGGCTCACTGGCAACTCAAAAGTACTTCTTTTCACCACCAGTGTTTGCAATAACTTACCACAATTACATATTTATTGTCAATTCTGTTTCAGTCCACAGTTCCAGTACACCTCAGGGTCAATACCAGTGTATCTTCTGTTAATGTCTCAGTGAGGTTGTCTCTGTCACTTTTTATTATGTATTCCATATGCATGCAAAACCACACATGGTGCTGGGTGGATTGAGAAGAAGCATCTTTTTGGTACCAGCCTTCTGGCTTCTTGTGCAGTAAGAAAAAACATTCCCTTCCTCACTTCCGTACTACTTGTATCAAACACACTTTAATCCCTGAAACTGGCATTGTGGGCAGAAACACTTTGCTTCTGAATTGGCTGATGAAATAAATTGCTTGCTTGAAAGCATGGGAGTAAACTTGCCCCTGTTTCATTGACGCTCTTGAAGTTCTTAAGTGTTTTAATGCCACTATTGTTGAATAGTGATAACCACTCTTTAAATGAATAGAATTAATATTTATGAGATTATCAGTTATTCAGGGAGGCTGCCTTTATTGTATACTGCACTGTAATCAACACTGTTTCTATTCCCAGAAGGATGATGTTTCATATGGAGTCACAGGAGAATATCTGGGTGTTCTTGGTTCTGCTTCCTTCAGACAAAATAGCCACATTCTGTCTAGTGTGGATGGATGAAAATGAGGACGGGCAGAACATTCCATAAACAACCAGCAACAGTATAGTTTCTTAAACCAGCTCTTCTTCATCTATCTGATGTCAGGGATCAGCATTTTTTCCCACTGTGCCAGGGGCTGGTACCATATTTGTATCCACAGGAAAATCTCCAGGGACTGGAAGCTGTTGGCTCACAAACTAGAGCCAGTTGATGGACCAGGACCAGGGCATAGACCACCACTTTGTGAAGTCCTGCCTTAAGTCAGCCCTCCGCATTTGCGGGTTTCACTTTTGTGGATTTCATTATTCATGGATTTTTTTGTGTCACCTCTTCTGCCTCCCTATGCCATTTTTTAACAAGGACTGCAAGCCTCGTGAGACTGAGAAACTGCGAACGAGGCTTGTAAGTCCCTATTAAAAATGGTGTGGGGCAGCAGTGGAGGTGGCAGTAAGCCCCACCAGCCACCCACTTCTGCCTTGTGAAAGAATCTTGATGCCTCAAAGGAATCCACAATGGATTGAATATGGTGGTCATATTTTTTGTGTGTTAAATATGGTTTGGGAAGGCCTAGAGTTATTCATGTTTGTTTTACTTTCACGGGGGTCCTGTGCCCCTAACCCTAGCAAATGTGGAGAAGGACTATACTGTTTCTATATTACAAGTAGCCCATTCTTTTGTTCCTTCCTCTTTTAAACTCATCTTTGTGTGAACAGTGTAGGAGTTAAAGAGTGTTAAGGACTTGAAGTGCATTTGCTAAGCTGAAGTAAGTGTTCATGAAATATACAACACTACAATACGGCAAGGGTATTCATTGTCCATGCAAAACACTGCAGCAAGCTGAAAATTGAAAATGTAGGGATTGCATAAAATAAATTAAATTTAGTGCCAAAACAAATACAAAGGCTGGTGTACTGATTGCATTATTCATCTTCATAATTAATTCAATAAACCTTTCAATTTATGTATCTGAAGCTGCCACCAAGTTTCTAGACATGTCCTAGAATATCAGAGGTTCCAGACGCAATGACTAAGAAAACTGAAGACCATCCTGGTCTGCATGCTATGTAGCTGTAGATCAAACAAATACTTAGGATGTATTCAAAATATTGGCCAGTGTCATTATTCTGAAGATGTGTGCCAGTTTTCCTTTCTAGGGGAAGCACAGATTTCTACTGTGCATGGGAAAGGACTATGAGCCACAGGAATGAATAACTAAGCTAACTGTCTTCTTGAGAAGTCTAGCCCTGATGCGGTACACTAAAAATATGCTGTCTTCTTCCATTCCATGTCTCATCTCTCTTTATTAAAGTGACCAGTATGGTAAACCTCCATTTTTGATAGCATTCCATCCAGGTCACAGGACTGAGACATAAGCTTTCACATCTGTAATATCTGGAATGTCTGGTGTGAATTGGAGCCTATATACACATATATAGATAAGCCAAAATCATTCATTCTAATCCTATGATCCCTTTACCATTGAAAAAGGAGAAGAGAAATCCCATGAATGGAGTCTGTATCTATCAGCCTATGTAAATGCTTGAAGTTTTATTTGAAATGCTGAAGGACAAGAAACTGAAAATTCACTCAGGTGTTCTCTTGGTGTGACCCTAACTTCATTTTTTCTCTGAATCCTAGAAAAGCATACCTTCCTGTGTGCATGGGTTACTTTATCATAAATGCAGATGTTCCTGTGAAATATTTAAGCAATAAAAATACCTTTTTTTCCCTTTCTATATGTACCCTACACTTTCATGCCTGAAAGGGGTGAGCAATTGTGGGATGCTAGGGAGTATTAGCTCCTTTAGGAGACCCTGGAGGGCTGTGCCCCTCCAACTCACAAAATCATTCCACCACAAATACCCCCAAATACTTTCTAGAGTACTACCTAGATTTTTTTGGCCAACTCACTTCCTGATTTATGTGCCTCTCCCAGCCATAAAATGACCTTGGAGAGGCCAAAAATGTGGTGGAAATGCGCTTGATGCTTTCTGATGATATCTGAAGGGGGAAAAGTTTTGGGGAAAAAATCAAATCAAACACTTGGGAGATATTGAAGTCCACAAAAGCACCCCTACAGGTCATACTTTACCCACCAGTGAACCATATATAACCTGTGCTGTTCTGCAGATGGAAGGGCACCATCCAAGTGTTGTGGTGACTCATATCTTTTGGAAGCTTGCATGGTGGGAAGGACTGAAGAGGCTGCATGGTGTTCAAAAGGGAGCACATTTTCAAGCAGCATATTTTCAAGCAAGGGATGCAAGAAGAAGAGCAGATTCATGTCTGACTCTCCCTTCCTTCTGCCCACAAGAAAATCAACCCAGCAAACCACCAGTCCATTCAGCTGCCGATCCAATGCAGCACAACTAGTTAATTAAAAATCAATTAAATGTCAAGAACAAAGGAGAAAACCAAACCACTAAATTACAGATATGTTGCATGAGATGTTCATACATACATATGTGCCTGTTCCTTTATTTTACACAATACTGCACAGCCAAATAGAAACGATATTCACAGAAGGTCTCTAAATATATGCTGGAACAAAAGTGCTTTCCACTGTTCTGGTAACAGCACATCTGAATCTGCTATTAGGAACCTGCTCTTATCTGTGTCTCAAAGTTCAAGAGCTCAGCTCCACTCACAAAAGACTGCATAATTTATTACAAGTAATTTCTGCTTCTAGAAAGGAACTAGAAAATTTGAATGTACACTTGTTTAAATGCTTGATGCTGAAATGAGAAAATGAAGAAAGTGCAAAACTTTTTTTTCCTCCTAAGCTCTTTTTATTTATTTATTTAAAAAAAAATCTCTTGGCAGCAGTTTTTGCAATTAAATAGCTCCACAGGGATGCCATATGTTGCCAATAGTTTTACACTTCTCAGTAGTGGGAGGCTGAAACTCTTTCCAATAGACATGATAGGATCCCATTACAAAATTCTTCTCTAACAGAAACAGCTAAATGTTCTATCAAGGAACTAAATTAAAAATAGACCTGGTGGAATGGTTATCTCTCCGAAAGAATGCACTTGGCATGCTGAGTAACATGGTACATCTGGTGGCACATCACTTGAATTTGTCTCCTGCTCTTGTTTGAGAATGGAACAAAGCATCAAGGCAAGTCTACTACAGGCTTTATCATTTAGTTTCAGCCCTATTCCCCTATTATTTTCAGTTGCTGCATCTTTATTAGAATAAAAGTACTGGTTGCTGTTGCTGGTGAATAAATTTTAAGTATTGGGTTGGAGTTTTGCACAAGATGGTTAGTTTTAAAATAACTATATCTTCCTTAAATTACAGAAAGAAGCAGCAGTATGACATCTTTAAGAAAATAATTGGTATGATCCATCTAATCCAATACTGCATCTCCTGCATTGCCTAGTCAAATGTCCCACAAAGTTAATGAGCAAGATCCTAGTATTATCAACAGCTCTTTCTCATTGTTTACCTACAGCATTTGACATTGTTTTAGCTGTATGTCTGAAGCATCTGATATGTAGAAGCCCATGAAACTATTGCAAGATCAGTACTAAAGGAACCATCATTTGATCCTACCAGCCTAGATGACTGGCCTGTAATTATCACTTCTGAGTAAGTTCTAGGACAGGTTGTGGGTAACACAACTCTAGGCTTTCTTGGATGAAGCTGATTATTCGTTCCCTCTCTCTCTCATTCTCTCTCTCTCTCTGTCTCTCTGCAAGCAGACATGTGCAGCCCTCAGACTCACCACTTGCCACCAGATGTGGCCTCGGGGCAAAAGATATTGTGGATTCTTCACAATATCTGGGGGAGCTCATCCAGAGCTCTCAGTCTTATCTCTATTTTTAAATTAATGCCAAGGGGGCTATGGAAGTTTGAACCACTGACTAGTCACAGTGATGGACTAGAGGTAGGCTTAAGGGCTGAAGCTCAGACCAGGCAAGGGAGAGGTTCTGTTGATCAATGAACAAGCCAACATCTTGTCCTGGATAGGATTGTACTGCCTTTGAAGGGTTAGACGTGCAGATTGAGGGTCCTTATGGACCTGCATTGCTTCCAAAAAAGCCAAGAGTACTTTTGTTTAGTACTTCTTCCTGGAGAAAGGGCATCTGGACATACTCATCCATTCCTTAATAATTTCCCATTCAGATTACTTTGATGTGCTCTACTTGGAGATGCCCTTGAACAGGTTCAGAAACAGCAGGCAGTGAAAAATATAGCAGAGGTATGTGCTTAGAACACCACAGAACATTGGTCTCCTACCAATGAAAATGTTCCCCTTTTTGTTTCCAGGCCCAATTCAAGGTGATGGTTATTATCTAACCTAGTGCCACGGAGCTGCAGTCTATCACATCACGCAGATGTCAACTTCAGGAAAGGCTGTTCTTAGTTACAAAGCCCTAAATAGTTTGAGGCGGGTATCCTAAGGACTGCATCCTTCCATATGAACCTATGTATAGTTTATTATCTTCTTCAGAAGCTGTCATATACCCTTCTAGGTTAGGTATGCTGGGAGTATCACAGAAACTTTTCTGTGGTAGTACCCTAATTTTAGAACTTCCTTCTTAAAAAAGTCAAATTGATCCAATTTTTTACTAGCTTGAGGCAGGCTATAAAGAGTTTTGTTCAAACTAATTTTAATGAGTTACCAGATTTTTAATCTGTCCTCTGAAGACTGAGAGAAGGTTTGCGTTCTTACTTTGATTGAATTGTTGTCAAAGTTGTGTATCATTTTAGGAGTCTTTTGGGGCAGAAAAGATAATATAATTATGTTTAAGAAATATATTATCCAGAGCCACAGTCATGGGAGTCTTTTTCTATATCCCACAATAAAAGGAAACTGAGTATAGCATGGAGGTGTATTACAGCAGGAGTGAACATGATCACCTGTACAGGTAATGAACAGCAGGAGTGAACATGATCACCTGTACAGGTAATGAAGGAAAATGTGGTATTCAAAATGTATACAACCACAGATGAGCATTGCAGATCAACTGCCAGACAAATTCCCTAAACAAGATATAGTGGTAAGAACAAGTTCAAACATTAATTATCTTTAATTTTCAGCCACCATTTTTATCATTAGTTTTATACATTTGGACATTTTTTCCTCAGTTTTTCTTCTTCCCTTACTAACTGTAATTTCATCTGCTTCATCATCCCTTTATCCTTCAGTTTTACTTTTTAATTTCTTCACTTGGGCAAGACATCTGCTCTCTACTGTGCATTTGAAGGTAATTATTTCTCATCAACTTGGGAAAGCTATGCCCTCAAAGTCAGCGTAAAAGTACTTTAAGTAAATACATAAACGCATCAACGTTTAAAGAACATATAGTTCCTTTTTGGCATTTTTTTTACTTTGTTGCTTCAATTGTATTGCCATTCTTTCTTTCTTCTTCTTTTCAGTTTCTTCTACCTGTGGTATAAACATGTTTCTGCTTTTATTACAGCAAATATAAATATAAACATCCATGTATGTGTGTTTGCATGTGCCTTCAAGTTGCCTGTCAACTTATGATGATCCCATGAATTTCATAGGCAAGAAATACCAAGAGGTGGCTTTGCCAATTCCTTCCTCTAAAATATAGCCTACAGTACCTGGTATTCATTGGCAGTTTACCATCCAAGTGCTAACCAGGGCTAACCTTCTTAGCTCTCAAGATCAGATGGGATTTAGTGCCTTTAGGGTATCTAAGCCATAACAAATACAATGGAGGTGGTAATGAGAGTTTTGATTTAATCCAAAGTATAAACATCCATACTTTGGATTAAATCAAGACTCTCATTACCATCCACATGATGACCAACCTTAGTGCAGAAGACACAATTTTGTATTGCATTTAGATCAGCTCTTTCCAACCCAGCATCTTTCAGATGTGTTGACCTAAAACTCCCATTACTCTCAAGACACAGTCATTGATAGTGTTCTCTAGGGTGAGAAGGGCTGTAGTCCAACACATTTGGAATTGTGGAAGACTACTTTAGATCTTTGTTATAAAACTTTCTAGATAAATCACATTATCGATCCCATCCAGTGAAGGATCACAGAGTGAAGGGGATGATGTCATAGCATGTTTAATAGCTTATTGAGTGAGGATGTTTGAGAACAAGAGTGAGATAGAGCAATGCAAATTTTTATGTGAGCATTTTATCAAAGGAATGTTGACACTCATTTTTAAAGGCCTGTGCTTTGACAGTGACAAAACAATTTGTAATAGGGTCTGAGTAGTGACAACTCAGCCTTAGCCGTAACTGAGGCTCCTGCATACACTACACTCTCTTTTATATTTTACCCACTTCAGTATATCTTGTGATAAGTGCATGGATATAAAGAAGTAGCAAAAACACTTTGTAAAGCTCATTCTGGCCCCAAGGAGAAGCGTTCTTAGAGAAAATAGATTCTTCTCCAATAGATGCCAATATATCTTTAATTTTTCACATCATTTTTTCTCAGGAAAGCACTCTTCTGTTTGGGGTACAGTTTGCATTTCTAGGAAGGTTTCAGAATTTCTTTTCACTGGTAAATGGAATGAGAATAGTGTGGACATACATGCTATTGTTCCATTTCTAAATTAAGATGGACTTTGAAAACATTGCCTGAACGGGAAACTGTCGAAGAATCTGAAAACCACACTGAGCTTTTCGAGCAGGATACACATGTAAATTAAAAAAACTGAACACAGATAAATATTCTTAATGCAGAAGAATCAAGGGGTGAGGAGAGAATTTAAAATAAATCAATAAATACCTTAGAAGAGAATAGATTAGATCCAAAGTGTCCTCCTGCTAACAGATGTCATTATCTGCTCATGGTGTGCCTGTTTTGGATTTAGAAGACATTTGTTGCAGGAGAAATCCAGATCCACTGGGCTACTCACAGGGCACTTTCAGAACCTTTTCATGACCAGCTAGAACTTATATACTTACAGAAGCCTCTGGATGGGGGGCATTTGGGTGGCAGCAGAGCAGGGAAGAGAAAGGAAGGAAAACTCCACTAGCAATACTGAATGTGTAACTTTAGATACACCGTACAAACCTGGCACCTTTTCTGTAGTAACACATAGACAAACCAAACCATTATAGCCTTTTTTAACCATATTTTTCTGTGTAATTCTGAAGTACACTGTGGACGTTCCATTTCTCTGCCATTATTCAAATCAACATAAGACTCATCCAAACCAGGCAGAAACCCTGGAATCTGGCCCAATGCAACATTGATTATGCTTTTTATTTTTTATTTTTGAAGGTCCAGGCAGTGCTCCTCCTGTCCCAGACCTTTGATCTTGCTTTGGCAGGTTCAACCATGACATTTTACATCCAGGTCAGGGAAAGGTTCTTTTGAAACTGCAGGGAGATTTTTGAGACAGCCAAGGGTAAATTCCCCATTTGGCTTCCTTGTGCTATTTCCTCCCATGCTCCTGAGCATTCTCAGCTGATAATGACATGAACAAGGGTGCATCCTTTCCCACCTGTCCTCATTATATGCATCTGGGGAGGGAAGGAAACCCCACCCACACCATATGTCAATTAAAACAGCAAATCTCAGTATGTGTGAAACATGACTGGATGTAGGGATAGGAACAACCAAACCCAATTGTGTATTACAGTGACAGAATATTTACTGGGCTTTTGGTCAGTCGGGATGCAGCCATAGTCATATAAATCTGACCTAAGAGGCATAACTATATGTTTTCCCACCAAAACCCATTCATGTTTACTCAGAGGTTCCACTGAGTCTGGGACTTACATTTGTGAAAGTACTTATAAGTTTGCCAGTATGGCCTGTTGGTATTAATAGAACTAAATAATTTTTACTTCTCTCAGCTATATCTTACAACAATACTTGAGTAAAGAAAATACATTAAAATCCCAGGGTTTTTTTTTTAGTCAAAAGATATTTACATGCATAAAGAACAGTTATTTTTCAAAGCTTCTTGTGGAATGTGAATACTCTTAACCACACAGGCACTCATTATTGTTTTGGCCACTGACAATCTTCCACTTACACAACAAGGACACCTTGTTGTGAAAACCTCAATATGCAAGTAGAAAATTGGCAAACAGTTCATGCTGCAATTTGTCGTGCAAGCAGTTTGATAATATAGCCCAGAAGCAGGCCCTTTCCGCATGTGGAGGGGGAAATGGGGGAAAACGCGCTGAAACGGAGCTTACCGGCAGCCAGGTAAGTCTGTCCCTATGCGGAGCAGCTCGAGCTTGCTGTTCCGCAGTCCTCCGGTGCCCAAAATGGCGGCTTCCAGCTGGCAGAGGCTCTCCACCAACCGGAGAAGCTCACCATCCGGAAGCCCGCCCCCGGCAGATCTGCAGGCACGCACTGGTGCGCACCTGCAAATCTGCACCAGAGCGTGGGAACGGAGTGGCACGGAGTGGCGTGCTCCGTGCTTTTGAAAAACCTGTGAAAACAGGTTTTTAAAAAGCATGCTGCGCAACCACTTCGGGTCGCTCCGGAGCGGACTGAGGTGTGGAACTGCGACAAGTAGTCTGACCCAGTCCGCTCCCAAGGTGCGGACGACCTCTGTCAGAGGTCGCACCATGCCGTACTACTTACCCCATGCGGAAAGGGCCGCAGTGTCATGCAATGTTGCTTATTGGCCCCCTTTCTGTTTAATGTTTATGCATACCGTCTAGGTTTTTGACATAAGGTCTCTGGCTTGTTTTCCCCCTTCAGTTGGAAATAAAATAATCTCAACAGTGTTGTATAATGATGTTATGTCCCTCTTATCTACTACTCTGGTGCTGGCTGGGGTATGAATGAAGAGACTTCTAAACAAACTAGGCAAGGTTTGCAGCCAGGTAAACCTGGTTATAACCAATTACAAAAGAACACTCACCATTTTCTCCAAGAGTCAGCACTTTCATAAATGGCATTTAGAGGGCCATCTGACTGAGCAATGCCTGGGTTTTAAATATCTAGGGGTGCATTTTTTCTTATAGTGGCGACTAGAAACTTCATATTGAGCCAGCCAAAATTCGAGCTTGGAGGAGAGCAAAAACAATTCCAACTTTTAGAAGGGTTAATTGTGATTCCTTGATAGGCCCCATTTTAAACACGTTATACCTAAAACACTCCCCAGCTCCTATATGGGACTGAGATACAGGAACAGGGTCATGCTGCAGCAGTTGAAACCATTACGAAAAGGTTCTTGATGGAACTGTAGGCTCTTCCATTGGGGCACTTCCCTCGTTGTTAAGGCTAGAAGATGATCCTCCTTCTATCCAGTGAAGAATTCATAAAGCAGCTCTACCTTATGGGGGAAGTGTTTCCAAAGTGTGCAGACTTCTAAATTCTTCAAAACTCTTCACCATGGCCCTTCCCGCACGACATTTGCCATGCGAAAGGGTGCCTGAAGTGTCACACAATTGTGAGGAGCGATCTGCATGACACACTCACAATCGCGTGATGCTCCAGGGGCTGGCAGGCGCCAATCGTGCACCTTTTCATTTTTGGCTGGAAGCTGAAAATGGTGCGCAATCACGCATTGCTCCCTGGCCCCGCGTGCACTTACCTGGTGTGTGGAGCCTCCGGAGCCATGCCGGTCATGCTTCCTGCCCCAGCACAGCCCAGGAAACTGCCAGGCTGTGCTGCGGAAGGAAGAGGTGGGGCTCTTGCACGAACAGGCAGCTCATGCAGAGCTGAGGCAGCAGAGACGCAAGAGCCTCTCGCCAGAGGCTGCTCGCGCGATCCCCGCACCCCAGCACCGGAAAAAGGTAAGGTGTGGAAAGGGCCCATGTCTAGCCAGATGAAAAGTTTTGAAGAACATTAAATCTGGCAATAGTTATGATATTTTGGCTAGTTTTAATAAAAGTCTTGCCAAATAATAGGTTTGGGATCCTCCCCCATGGATGCAGAAAGTTAATACATGCCATTATAACTACATAAATACTGTCAGAGCTGCCTATATGTCACAATCATTCATCCAACAACCAATGAATATATAGGTTGCAATCCCATTCGTTTTGAGATGAGAGAAAATATTACATTGGCTCTCATTGTGAGGCAGATTACTGTGTACAAGCACCATCACAATTGCTTTGTCCCTACCAACCAATCACTGGGCATAGAAAAGTTTTGCTATTTAAATACCCAGCAAAATATAAGGCAGTATGTTGAGTAGATCCCCAGGCACTTCAGGAAGGCAATATTGTGGGGTAGAATCAGATTGAAGCCATGCCTTCTAGATACAGGAGGAAGAGAAGAATTTCACTTCCAAGAAGATCAAGGCTCAAGAATAGGTCTAGACCTATAAGGAAGAAACGCCGTTTCAGACGTGGAGGTCGGGCAAAGCGTAAGTCAGTCCAAAAGTACAGAAAGAGCAGCCAGAGGAAGCCAAACTCTCCTTCCCTCAGTGATTCCAAAACCCTACAACAGCTGCGAAAGGACAATATGTACATGACAACCAAGGCCAAAGGGATAATGATCTCTTTTGTGAAGAACCTCTACAAATGGGTATCTGTTGAAGCTGAGCGCCTGAGGAGAAAGAGGAAGCGCTCCAGCATTGGCTTCATAGAAATGCAGTCAGCCCTGAAGAGTGTTATGCCAAGAAAATGTAAATGCAGAGAAAATTCCCCAAAGGTTGGGGGCTCTCGCCATATGAAGATCTCCTAAAGAAAAATCCCTCCCTTTCACCCTGGGGTGAGAGAAAAAGAACTAAAGAGAGTGAAGGGAGAGGAGTACACTAGAAACACCCCATCAGCTATGTTGGAAGAAAAAACTCATGCTTTCTTAATACTCATCACAGGACAGTTCTTCAACAATGAAAGAAGGAAACTGGATGGACTACTGAAGGGTGGATTCAACCAAAAAAAAAAAACCTGTACCAGTGCAACAAACATCACAAGTCCAGGCAAAACAGTTACCCTACTTTGGCTTGAATGAATGAGAGAACTTCCATAATGGGTAAAGACAATCATGCTATATGTCAGAGAGACATTGTCTGTGAATCAAAGATCATAACATGCAGAATGCTTGAGAGCTAATGTATTCTTTTGTATTAGAGAGAGGAGAGAGTTTCTATCCTTTAAAACTGAAGAATTGTTTTGTGGGCAGTTATTCTGAGGGCAATAAAATAAAAGTGGATTTTTTGATATTTGGGATTTCAGTTTTTCCAATATTTTAAAGATAAAGAGGGCAACTATTTCATAAAGTAAAGTGACTGTTGGCAGGAAGAGTTTGAATCTTGAATCTTGTGGAATATCTACCTTTGCAGAATATCTGGCACTATTGCAATGTATAATAATAGAACAATGTTTGTAACTTTATGAAATACATTTATTTCTAAATTTCAAAACAAACAAATTTTACAAAATTTTGACTTCCTTAAGTTTGTGTCTTAACCACCATTTGGCTTCCTCTATATATGCATTTAGGGATAATTCCATATTTATGGTATCACTCAGTGCAATCTAGATCTATTATATTTGCCACCAATTTTAGCTTGGTGAGGACCATGCTTGAATGTGCTGTCCAAACAGATTTAACAGCTCTGGTTCTGTTTGATGGCATTAGTTCTATAAATGGAATGAGCAGCAGTGCTGATTCACATTGCATTTTGCAATACCTATGTGCCCTTAAAACCTCCTCTAGACAGCCAAGAAGCCCTCTAGAGCTCATTCTCAGGTAGCATTCAGGTGCAGTAAAGAGGAAAAAAGTCCAACCATGCCAGTTGATGTCTAACATCATGGAATGTTGGATTTAGGCTATAATCAAACCTAGCTTGAAATATTTGGTGCTGCCTTTGAAGTTAAATTTTAGTAATCAACACCATGAGAGCTAGTGTGATGTAATGGTTTGAGTGTTGGACTACAATCCTTGAGACAGAGTTCAATTCCCCACTTGGCCCTGGAAACCCACTGGGTGACCTTCGGTGCATCACATAAGCTCAGGCCCAGAAAACCTCCTGACAGATTTGTCTTAGGGTCACCATAAGTCAGAGATGACTTGAAGGCACATAACAAAAACAATCAACACCACAATCCTATAAATGTCTACTCAGAAGCAATTGAAATCATTGTATTAGTTTGAGCCTTCTCCAAACATGCAGCCTAAATTTCAATCAGGAATGGGAGACAGAGAAAAGGCTTGTGTCAAAGCATGTTGTTTGATTTTGAATGTGACATTCACTTGTCCTGAAATTTAAACAGACTGGAAGACCACATATTAAAAGTTTCAACGTAGTTGGGAAGTATGTGAATACAGCTCACCTGTATGATCACCAGAGTGAAAACTAGAGAGTCTTTCTGTTCCTTTAATGGCTGTATAACACAGGGAAATTCAACAGGTATTGCTTGCTACACAACCAGGTAATAAGCAACACCTCCTGAAATGCCTTCTCCTACACAACCAGTAAAGGTATAGTTTTCAGTCTGGCAAATCTACATACCTGTATACCTATCCATCTTCATCCTAATTTTTCAATGTCGGTTTTAATCTTGATTTTTTTCTAATTCTCATGATTATCTCATGGACTCCTAAATAAGAGATAAAATGTTAAAAATAATCATGATACTAATTATTATATACATAGGCCTCTCTAAAATGCTGAGAAAGACAGCTTTCATCTATGAAGACTAAAAGTTGGGAATTTTTTTTTTTACTACTATTCTCTACTCCCCTGGCCAGCATTGGTCACACTAGCTGGAACATTTGGTGGCCTGTAGCAAAACAAAACAAACAGAAAAACCTCAACATTTCACAGCCCTGTTGAAGCTGTGTGATGCTGTGAACTTGCTGAAGTATAGTAGGTTATATCTTGTTCTCCTTTGATGAGAGACCATGTGAAAACACTGCATTTTCTGCCCTACACCAAAATCTGTTTCTTGATACAGCACTAGAACTATTCAACACAGAAACCTATTCTTGCATCTCAGAACTCTGTTGCCTAGGATGACATGTAAATTTAAGTCCCAGGCTGCGTCATGGCCCAAATCACTGTAGAAGTCTTCAGGGTTCAGTGCTGCTGCTGCTGCTCTTCTCCACTTCTTGAATGAAACCAGTACTAAATGGTGATGTATTTAAGCCTTCTACTCCAAGTGTCAAGTCAAGTCACAAGTATCTACATTCAAGTCTCAAGTCCTTGCAAAATACTTTCAAGTCAAGTCTCAAGTCTGGGAGCCAACTTTATACCCCAACATGTATTCCAGAATTTCTGGACAGAGTCAAATAAAGTAAGTTTTAACAATTTAAGCAGAGTCAGCCCTCTACTGTTGTGATTTTGCCATCTGCCTTTTTCTAATACGTTTAAATATTTCTGTTTGTTATCGACTCTAATATACAGTTGGCCCTCCACATTTGCTAGGGGTAGTGGTGGAGGACCCTCCCAAAGTGGAAAATTTGCAAATGTCAAAACGTGTGTGTGTTTCTGTGGGAAGGATGCTGAGGCATGGTGGGGGAGAACAGGCATCCAAGGTCCAAACCATGTCAGGAAAAGAAGAAGGAAAGTGCTGGATCAGCCTGGTGGCCCTATACTTCCTCTCTCTTGCCCATTTCCTTCCTTGGATGTGTATATGGGGGGAATTGGGAGAGGGTTTGTGGTGCTGAGAAATCAGGCACTGAGCAGTCTTTAGCTGGCCAAGTAGCAGCTAGTGGAGGAGGAGGAGGACCAGAGGCGGGTTTTTAAAGGGCTGCATGACCTGCTCAGAGCCGCCAAGAAGGAAGAATCCCCCAGAAAAAAAGCACTTGGTTGGAGAAATTCACAAATAATCAAATCCATGAAATATGGAGGGCAGCTGTGTGTGGAGGGCCAGCTGTGTATGTGTGTGTATGTATATATGGTGTGTGTGTGTCTCTGCATGTGTAGTGATTAATAACTACATCCCTCTGGAATTCAGAACAAACTTGTCAGAAGTACTGTTTCGTTTTAAATCACAGGTCATGCACACACTGAGTATTTTGCAGAAGAGAATTTACCCCCCCTGCCTTATTTTGCAACATTGTGTTGTATTGCAAACTAGAATTGAAATGGACACACTGGCATTATTATCCCTCACTGTACACAAGATACTTAACACTGTGAAGGTGCAAAATGTTTGTATGCTGACATGAAAGTCAAGGAAACAAAAATGCACTTGTTGTTTGCATAAATATTCATTGCTTTTGTTCTGACATGTTTAAATAAGCTCTGGTGAAACCCACTGTCACCAGAAATCTCCTAATCAGTTGAATGGATTCTGTCTGGGTGCAATTCAGATCCCAGATTAAGTACACCAGCTTCTGTAAGCCTCTGGAGTTTGTGGGAGAAAGTATTTCAACAAACAGCATCATGAAGACCTTGGAGGTATTGAAGCAAGAATGCGATCAAAATGTGCAGACGCACCAGTCAGAGTTCAGTTATTTTCAAAGTATGAGCACCCCATGCAACACCATCACTACATTATTAAATCCAATAATAAAATATTGGAAAGGTATGGGTCAATCATGACTTTGCAAGAAGGCATCCATCAAAACTCAGTGACAAAGTGAAGAAAAGAAGCATATATGCATCCAATCACCACTTAATACCTCATCTTTTTTTCCCCTTCAAACTGGAACTCAAGGTAGCTTAAGCAACCAAGAAGCCAGTAGTAACTTTGAAGAAGCTGAAGAGATCTGCAGTTGATATCACTTATTCCACAAAGCTGGGCTTTATGCGATAGTGAAAAGAAGAAAGCCATTGTTGCAACAAACCTCATATCAATTCTTGTATGAAGCTTCCAAAAAGACATGTGGGAGACATAGCAAATATGTGAAATGTTCTCTGGTCTGTGAGATCAAATCAGAACTTTTTGGCCTTGTCAAAAAATACTACATGCATGGTACAAAACCAACAGTGCTCATTGCCTCAAGAACACTATCTCCACAGTGAAGCACAGTGGTGGCAGCATGATGTTTCAGGGTTGCTTTTCTTTAGCAGAGACTGGGAACCTGGGCAGGACTGAAGTCAAAATGGAAGGAGACAAATAGACAAAAAACTGTTTTAGACTGCAATGGATATGTAATCAAAGTCATACTGTAGAGATTTAAATTAGCATTGGATTTAGCTCAGAAGTGTGAATTGCGCAGTGCTTCATATATTGCGGGAGCACAGCTCCCATGATCACTCACCTTTGGCTACTCAAGCCAGTGTTGATGGGAGTTGCAATCCAACAACATCTGGAAAGCAATGTGATCCTCAGCCTGGTTAGTGTTGCCAGAGTGAAAACTGGACAAGGTCCCTGTCCCTTTAATGTTTGTGTAAAAGAGAGAATTTCAGAAGTGTTACTTGTGACCTGGTTGCATGACAAGCAACACTTGTTGAAATTTCCTCTTCTACACAACCTTTAAAGTTACAGGAGTTGTCTGCAGTTTTAACTCTGGCAACCCCACCCTTGGTGTTGAAAATACTTCTCACTTTATTGCTCACTTTATTGCTCATACAAAGGTAGAGGGGCACTTTCTGACCAATTCTAGATGGTCTTCCATAATTCAACAACATGTACATGGTAGCAGTGAAGAAATGGAGTGATTTCTTTGGTTTGGCAAATGTAGTCTAGTGGTGCACAAGGGAAGAAACACATTCACCCTGCAATAAGAAGAAGGAAAAGAAAGAAAAGGGCAATCGGACAAAAAGGACCAAAAGGCCAGATGAATCCTTCACTCACAAATAGCAGTTTGGAGTTTTTATTCTTTTGTACTGGGCACAAAAGTACTAGCCAGAGTGCTTGTAATCATTAAAGATCTTTACAACAAAGGAAAGTCTACAATGTACTCTGTATGTGGATACAGGGGAACCGAAGAAAGAAACACATTTCCTGCATTAAAGTGAGTGAGACTTTGCTACAGTAACATTGCCTTTGGTGAAAGGGGAAATTTTCTTAAGGTGAAGATCATAATGATAATGTATATATTGCTATGATTCATTGGGAGAATGACTGTATACTGAATGGGTGACTGAAAAGGAAAGAATAAGGAGGAAAAAAGACCCAAAGACTCTGTGCCAATATCATGTGGGCTTACTCAAGAAATGCCATAAAGATCCATTTCTAAAACCAGAACTGCCTATAATTCTGGCAATAAAAGGTCTCACCTTAAGAGTGACTATGCATTTTCACCATGGCTGGCTCCCAGACTGGTCTGCTGACAGACTACAGATAGAGAAAACCCAGTTAAGAAGTCAATATGCAGCAAAAGAGTTGTGTGACTGCAATGCCAGTGCATAGCTCAGAAAGGTCTCAATTTGGGGACTGTAAGTTCTAGAATTCCTAGACCAGATCTGTCAACAGCCATGGTAGTCTATGTGTTCTAGGAACCAAAGTCCAAAAGACAATTCTTTTGCCAAACTCTGTGTTTAGCTTGCAGATCACACAGATGCCATGGTCAAAAATTGACCAAATGTAAGTGGAGTGGTGATATGGAACTGGAATAATTAACTGGAGGCAGGGCTGAATGAGCCATATTGCTACTACTCACCTTTAGCAATACAGCAAAATAACTCTTCATCCTGGGAAACAGCTGCATCAGACAAATTTTTGCATGTGAAAATGGGGGAGAATTTTGTTTCAATTTCTTTGTAAATAATTTGTCAAAAATTGCACATTTCTTCATATTCATATTCAGGAAGAAACAAATTTGCAGTATAGAAAATATGAATGTGGGAGAAAGCCAAACTGAAAGATACTTCTATTCATGCTTAGTTATAGTGCTTTCAGTCAAGTTGTGGAGAATTCCAACTGAGTGACTCTCAGGCCTAAATAAGCACTTGCATACAACACAAGTTTTGACTATTTTACAAAGCTGCTGTATTCCTGTCTCGTGACCTAAAACATATCAAGAATTTTTACATACATCAATGTATTAAAATTCCAATGGTCTACTCAAATAGGGCTGAACACTTATCACCCTTATCATCATCATCTCCTTCTTCTTCTTCTCCTTCTCCTTCTTCAAGATTTTTGCACTGTTACGTATTTGGATTACAACTTACAACTTACAATTTTGCAGAATAACCATAAAATATAATGAATAATACAATCAGAACCACGTTACATTCCCTAAAATGGAGAAGCAAAACATCAGCAGAAATTAATAAAAGCAGCAGCAACTAATAAAAAGCAGAGTAAAATGATAATGTTTTAAGATGATTTCTTAGATGTTTCCAAAGATATGCAGTAAGTAAAAAAGGAGACTTGGAAAGTATATCATTACAATTTTATAATAAGTCTGATCACATTTGTTTGGTTGTAGCTCTGCTTTCCAGTGGGGATTCAAAGTGGTTTGCACTCAAAATAAAACACTCTATAATGATTTTTTTAAAAGAAACAGTGATGATCTTTAAACAGACAATCTTTATTATCCGATGGAAATAGAAGTATGGACCCATTAAAATTCCTGGGAGATAATGCAGTAGGGAACCAAAGGGCTAGGCAGACACAGTGTTTCATATCCTACAGTTTTTCATTCTTTTTCCAAGACTACTTTGCAAAGAAACCAGGAGGTTAAAGAAATCATTTAGATATACCACATCATATCGTTCATGACTTACTATTTGTGGTGCATCTTCCCCTACCATGAAAATATTGTTTCAAGGTTCCTAGTGTCCAGAGTCTGCAATCTGATTTTAAAGACAGTAATTTTTTTAACTCATTATTTATGTTTTTTAAAAGGAGCTCCTTAATGTTGTTATTTTTAATTAAAATAAAATGAAATACAAAAATGGCCCCAAACCTCCCTGAATTCAAAAAGCAGTTTTAGAAGTAATAAACGCTGATTTTTTGTGCATTAATAAGTCGTACTAAAAAAGAAACAAAGTTACCAGCCGTTGTTTTATAAAAATTATGTCACAAGCCCTTGTCTTCCAATCACCACAGTGTGTTACCAATGATGATGTTACTGACAATGTGTTATTACCATGTTCCACCAGCTTCAAAAAATTGGAAGTTTCCTGGGGTTCACTTTTACAGACTCAGTTTCCTTCCAAGAAAGAATCCAGTAAATTTCAGGGTTTCTCAGTTAATTATAGGTATGCAGGACAGCCAGCGTAATGTAGTGGTTTGAGTGTTGCACTATGACCCTGGAGATCTGGAGTCAATTCCCTGTTTGGCCATGGAAACCTACTGGGTGATCTTGGGTCCATCACACACTCTCAGCCCCCTAAAAACCCATGATAGTATCATCCCTTAGGGTCACCATAAGTTGGAAACAACTTAAAGGCACACAACAACAATAATAGGTATGCAGAATCCATGCTAGGTGAAGACTCCTACCTGTGGCCTCATATATGCATGAGTGGCACTATACCCTATGATCCTTCAGAAGTGGCCAGACTCTCTATCCCATAAGTTCTAGCCATCATGTCCAAATAGTCAGAGATGCTAGCAGCTGTGGTCCAATGACCTACAAAAGGTAAGCCCACATATTTTTGCAGAACTTTGTTTTTGGCAGAACTCCTTCCTGACTGGTTGTACAGATCATGTTTTTGGATGTAGAGTCAGTCTCATTCTTCAAGGGAATGTGGAAAAACACACACTAAGCAGGAAGAAAGGGACTGAGGCCAAGCAGAAGATACTAGTCTCTAACAGAGACCAGCGGAAATAATTGTGCAGCCTTTTAGATATCCTTCAACTGTAACTTCCACTGGTCCTAATGATTGGCTGTAATGGTTAGAACCCCTAGGACATGCAGCTCAGCAACCTCTAGAGGACCATATAATTCTCACCTGTGAAGTTTTAGTGCTACTTTATAAAGTGCCTAGACTCAACATAAGACCATGTTACCTTGAGATCATTTAAAGATGCTTTCCCAATGGTGCTACATATTCTTGAAGTGTGTCCTACAGTCCTTAGGAGCAAGGCATTTAGTATTATGGCACTCACTATATGAATACTCATTCCTTTGGTATTCCACATGATCAGACAATTTAACTTACCTATTTTGTAAGGCTTCCCTATTCAGATCAACCTACCACCTATTTCATGGACAATATAAATATTTTATTTTAATTTCATAACATTGTATATACTGTATATTTTATTATTGCCAAATTCTGCTTTGGAATCTTCATATCTAAACTGTTTACAAATTTTCATAATTAAATGTCCAGAAATAAAATTAAGTTTCTAGCCGTTTGTTCCACACCATGTGAAAATAGCTGGATGAATTTTCACCAAATTATGTTTGGGACAATTTGCCTTAAAATATGGACTACATGGTGAACAAGAAACTCACTGAGAGGGGAACCCCAATTTTTTTAAATTGGATTTTCACCAAATGTTAAGGATATGTTCAGTTCAACACTGACCATGTGGCATACACAAAATTCAGTTGGGCACCCATTCTTTTTTTATTCCATAGTGCAATTTGTCATAAAATTTGAAACATTTTGGGGAGATGAGTTCAAAAAGTGTTGCCATTATTATATAAATAAAACTAAATTTCTTTCTGTTTGACTCTGGCTCATGTATAAATTGTTTTTCACCTAATTTTGACATTTGGGATTGTGTGACTAAGCATATAGGCTATATAACATACATTACATTTTATGGTCAGACATGGTTGTAACCTGATTTTTTTGTACACTGTAGTGTGCTTGGCAGTTGATTGGGAGAGGCAAGCTCTTTCAAGGACAACTGAGACTGATGGGTGAGGTACATTTGGGGGCCTAAAGTGATAGGCAGTCATCTTTCAGAACAGTTGAAACTGAATGTCTTGAGTGACGACTATAGATTCTCCCAAATGACACTGGGTACTATAGATAGTAAACAGAAAGTAATGTTAGTTCTTCAAAAGCAACATTATACCACTACTTTCTCCAAGGTATTTTTTTGCCAGCAAGACTTCAAATGCTCTCCGTGTGAACATGCAGTTCACTGCTTTCAGCTTCCCCTGTCAAGTAGGTATAAACTGCAAATCCCAAGAGCTGGCACTAGCCACTTACCATCACTGAACATGCAATCATGTTATGCAAAGCCCTGGCAAGATGGTCATCTCTTTACATGACATAACAACAGCTTTATCACTACAATATTTTCCATATGTAATAAGCATGAGGGAAAAAGAAAAGAAAACAGACTATTGCAGCTGGCAGAGAATTTAGACTGATAAAGGAGGGGAATGGCTATGTGAAAGGCTAGGAGGGCAAAGCATCATTTGTAGATACTTAGGTTTGGATTTGTATGCACCTGGAGGTCTCCTACCTGGCTAGTACAGAGACCTACATAATTTCCCCATTTTCTATATAAGCATTCCATTAACCTTTAGCAGTAAATGCTGCAGGCAGTCACCGGCTAATTCAATCATTCCTATGTGACTGCTCTTTCTCCACCACCCTTTGGCACTGCATTGTGATTTTTTCTCTGAAGTAAGCATGACTGAAATGCAGAAAGTATGAATTATTCTTTATAATTATGACTATGCCAGATTGCCAGTATAGCAGGATGCATACATATCTAGGTAACCCAGAGAGAAAGAGACAACATAGGCATCAGAAATCACCTCCTTCTTAGCCAAATCCAAAAAGAAGTTTATGGTTGAAGTATCTGTACTTCATTTGTCTGTTAAATGCCCCATGAGAAATTATTTATATCCTATTTGGTTTGGTTTGATCTTTATAGGATTCACTATTGCTGTGCATCATCATATATGTATGAAAGTGTCAAGAGACTATAGATTACAGCTCTTATTAAAGCCACCTACAGGCACTAGTCTGGATTCTCTAGATTGCTCAAAACTCAATCTATTCATGCACTATAAAGTAAGACAGGCTGTGACAAATTTATAAGCTACTTGCTACTTCCTTATCCCAGTGCAACCACAAATTCAGGTCATTAGTGTATGTTGAACAAGCTGAAAATTCATCGCTTTCCCTCCTGTTTCCTTTGATCACTCTGGGGCAATCATGTAAATTGTGTCAATGGGTTGTTTTTACTTTTAGTTACCATTCTGAGCATTTACAATATTTTCACTGTAGTCTTATCAGATTTCAGCCAAGGAAAAAGACAGAGAGAAAAGGAGAGAGGGGCAATCGTGCTTTCAAAGGAACTTGAGTATTTATGGTATTTGGCCAAAAACTTTAGCAGCCTAATGAGGCTACTAGGGTAATAGACTAATAAGGTCCTCAAAATAATGACCATATTTTAACATTATTTACACAATGGGACTTGTTTTTCAGGTGGCAGCCCTGGAAAATTTACACATCAGATAATAGTTTGATGGAAAATTTAGCAAGAGCAATTGTGAGACTCAGCATAACAGTGAGTTCTCTATAGTTCCTCTTTAGGTCTGTGTCTACACAACAGAGTACATTCACCTTTCATCATTTTATTGGAGGAAGAAGATTTAGAGACATCTAAAGAGCTGGTACGATGCAGAGGTTCGAGCACTGAACTGTGACTCTGGAGACCAGGGCTCAAATCCCCACTCGACGATGGAAACCCACTGGGTGATCATGGGCAAGTCACAGTCTTTCAGTCTCAGAGAAAGCCTCCTATGAACAAATCTTGCCAAGAAAACCCTGTGATATGATGGTCATAAGCCAGAAATGACCTGAAGGCAACACAACAACTATGTTTTTCCTTTAACTGGAGCACAACACCTACAAGGACACCATTGATTCTCATTCTTGTTTTGCTTGAAAATTCTGGACTAATTTAGAAAACCAAGCATCAGGAGCAGTACATCCCAAAAATAAGAACATCAAATTTTAGTTGCAGTAGTCTTCAGAGTATACATTCATATATCAAGAATCTTTGTTTCCAGAGATGTTGAATGATGGGTCAAAACCAAATAGGGGCCCTTTCCGCACCTTATCTTTTTCCAGTGCTGGGGTGCGGGGATCACGTGAGCAGCCTCCAGCGAGAGGCTCTCGTGTCTGGGGTCCTTCAGTTCCACATGAGCTGCCTGCTTACGTAAGAGCCCTGCCTCTTCCTTCCGCAGTGCAGCCTGGGAGTTTCCCAGGCTGCGCTGGGGCAGGAAGTGCGACTGGCACGGCTCCAGAGGCTCCGCACGCCAGGTAAGTGCACATGGGGACTGGGAGCAATGCGCGATTGTGCACCATTTTCAGCTTCTAGCCAAAAATGAAAAGGTGTGCAATTGGTGCCTGCTGGCCCCAGAGCATCACACGATTGTGGGTGTGTTCTGCAGATCACTCTTCACAATTGCGCAACGCCCCAGGCCCTCTTTCGCATGGAAAATGCCATGCGAAAAGGGCCTAAGATAATTCTTGTTTCATATGTGTATCATCTTTGCCTATTGTGTAGTACATTCCTAAAAGAAAGTATTGTCATAAGCATAACTTACTAATGGCAGCATCAGCACTTGAGGGATTCTTAGGAAGTCAGAACTGAGCCAGCTCAATGATTGAAACAACAGAAAGGAGAGTTGTTCTGTTGTTTCACAAAGCACAATGATCCACTCACAAGCATTGATCCTGATATCCTATTCTAAAGAGCCAGCCAAGATATTATACAGAAATATACACACAGGCTTCTCTTTTCCAGCATCATGTCATGTACTCAGCCAGAGCTCATTAGAGCTGAATGTACTTTATATCAGTACATCCAAAGTTGTCTGATGTGGGGTGAATGTGTTTTTTTTCCCTCAGTGTGCCAGGGACTGCTTTGTTTTTGTGTCCATTGACCACAACTGTTTCTTTCTTCCCTAGAAACTTGACTGGAGCTGACAGCCAATGGCTAGCACCGCTATATATCACTCTTCTGTTGCCATCTGGTCCAATAGAAATATTGAAGTATGCAGTATGCATCTTTCAACCCGATCTTTGATGTGGCACTGGGAAGCAATGTAGTTGCAAGAAGAAAGGAAGTTCATGATGACCAGCCAATAGTTGGGATTCCTTGTCCAAGATTTCACCTCCTAGTAATGTAGATCTTTGGACTGGCAGAAGGGCTACTTATGTGCTATGTGGAACTCTACATAAATGTGCCCAGTGCAGCAGGTAGATGTCAGAGAGTGGCAAAGTTAATACCCTCAGAATCCCCTTGCCAGTATGGCCAGGTTTCATAGATATGTAATAACATCAGATAAGTAAACAGGGAGTTCTAAATGTTTCTAGTATAATGGCCATTGCACCGGGAATAAACTAATAGCAGTTTTTACCGTAGTTGTTTTACACTGCAGATGTTTCCATCTACACATGGTACATCTGTATTTTACCCTAAGAAGTGGGGGGTGTTGAGATTCACCTGCAATGCCAGCATCTCCTTAGAATTTGGGGGAATTAGAACTCAAAGGAGGCCAGTGAGAGGAGGGTAATAGCAGGATCTTTTCACTCATGTATACCAGTACTAACTGCAGAGAGGACTCCAGTTAAAGTTAGTAAACACATAAAAAAAATCAAATATTCTTAAGAACCTTATAAGGCTATCAAAAAGTGAGGCAAGAAAAGGTGCATATAGAAAGATGGGGTGGAAAGAGTTATAGTTACCAGGCCTGAAGAAAAGGTCACAGCAGAGGGACTCAGACTGTGTTTGACATTAGCACACAGGAACAACAGTCTGGGGCACCACAGACTAACTATGACATTCAACATACTACAATAAGCTGTGGTTGAAGTTAGGGTTTTTATGCTCTATTTCATGCCCTGAAGGGGTGCACTGACAAAGCCTTAATGGCTTTCCCACAGGATTGACAAAGGGGTCCAGAATGGGCTGAATCCTTAACTCTGCAGTGCCAAACATTAATGGTACTCATGACAATTTCTTAATGTTTGGTCAGCTAGTGTATAGGGAAGACCTCTGCAGGATAGGAACAAGGGATGGTCACTGCTAGCTCACCAATTTGGGCAGTTTGTCTTTCATTATGTTCAGAAATGCAAAGAGCTTGGAGTGGTAAAAGGATTAGCACCAACCCGTCAGGGTTGGGTTTCCCCACCTAATCCTCTCTGGACTTATGATCCTTAACATGTCTCAGTTCAGCTTGACCCCAAAACACTCTCTCTAGTCAGCATGATTTTGTTTATGTTCTCCAGTCATTAATAAGTCTAACTTATAAAAATCACATATCTCACAGTAGGTGTGGTAGGGCATGGTAACATATGCAAATGACCAAATTAACAATTTGTAAGCCATTCTTCATGGCTCAATTGCAGGGTATAACTAATCTATCAATCAGCTATCCACACACACTTCCTATATATCATAACCGAAAATATAGACGTCATCGCCACAACAGTGACACACGCTTTAAGATACTAGCATGACATATTCTGTGACTTTTGTTTGGCCTAGTAAAGGTATTGCTACAGAATGGCTTTTGAGTTTTGTTGTTCTTTGCTGTATGGCCAACATTGTTACCCCGAAGCATGTATTAACAATGGCAGTGTTGCTGTTAGCACTTGTTGGAGCCTTGCTAGGTAAATTCACACACAAGGTGGCCAGATGCTAAAGAGAACAAGGCTTCTAACATTTCACAGTAGTATAGAAGAAAAACCATCTCCTGAGATTCCTTTTGCCACACCATTGTTAAAGATCCAGGAGCCCTGCAGTAGTTTTGATGTGGCCACTTTGAGATTGGCCCAGCACCTCACCCTCTAACATTGCCTGGTCTAGAACAGACTTGGGCCATTTCCATACCGGGCTTCTGAAATGGTGCAGAGCGACCTCTGACAGAGGTCTTCTACACCCTAGAGTGGACTGGCGTGGACTACTTTTTGTAGTTCCACACCAGAATCCACTCAGAAGCGGCTGGAACTAGCCGCGCTGCATGTTTTTTAAAAACCTCTTTTTCGAGGTTTTTAAAAAGCACGGAGCGTGCAGCCCAGTGCCGCTCCATCGCCCGGCTCCGAAGTGGATTTGCAGGCGCGCGCAAGTGCGTGCTTGCAGATCTGCCGGGGGCAGGCTTCCAGCTAGCGAGCTTCTCCGGTTGGTGGAGAGCCTCCACCAACCGGAAGCCGCCGTTTGGGATGCTGGAGGACTGCGGAGCAGCGAGCTTGCGCTGCTCCACATGGCGACGGACTTACCCGGTTTCAGGTAAGCTCCGTTTTTGGGTGTTTTCGCCCGTTCCTCCCCCCACATGTGAAAAGGGCCTTGGACTCAAGTCTTGCTCTGATACTTAATCTTATGGTTTCTTTAAGTACTATCGATTTATTTGGAGTCAACAAATGAGAGATTAAAAAAGATCAGTTCATACTATCATTGCTTTCTAAAATCCCTTATGTTATGTTAGTTTCAAAGAAGAAAATATTCATAGAGTGAATGCATTAAGTCAGTAATAAAGTCACATTGAAGCATAATGCAAGTCTATCAGATAGCAGTGGCACTGCATGAGAAGAAATTATTATTGTGTTTCATGGAGTGTTTATTTGTTAAGCAACTCCGCTTTTGTTTGCTAGTTAGGCTGATGCCTTAATATTATGCATTAATGGACTCACTTTTTCAGCAGCTGATGACTGTAGTTCTAGGAAATTTATTGTTACTATAAAATGAGTCTCTCTCTCTCTCTTTCCTGCTAATTGACAAAGAGGCCCAGTAATTAAAGTACAATAAAAGTTTTCCAGTAATTAGTTTCTCTTGTTTGGTTACAGGCCATCAATTGTTCTTTAATAATACCGATTGTTAACATTCAGTAGTCAGTAGACTCTCAAAGCATTCTGGGGCACAGCCACTTACAAACACTACACATTCCATTCCCATGAGGACATTTGCATTCAGAAGGAAGTTAACCCTCTCCTAGTGTACAATGCTTGCACGATGGCTTTATATTGCTGGAAAAAAAAAACTGGCCGAAGCAAGTAATGACTGCAAGCATGTAACTAAGGTAATTTGGACTGCATCTGCAGGAACTTCCTCAGCCTCCAGTTCAGTATATCTATGCCAGACTGGGAGCATGGAAAGTTCCCATACTTGGATTAATTTGTCCCAGCTAAAAATAGAACAAAATTATAATTATAATATAATGATAACCATCATTATTATCATTGTGCAAGCACCTAACAAATTAGGCACTGACAAAGAAACTTCATAGTATCTGTTCTTTCTTCCACCCTCAAAAAGCAGACAGTGTAACATCAAAACCTCTTCCTTCTTGTTATGTTGCTGCACAGTTTCATGCCCAAGTCTCATTTTCTAGAGATATTTTAACCATACATTTCAAAACTGGTTTTAACCAGTGCTAAGTTAAGAAAATGATGTGCATAGCTTCTATTTTAGCTGCTAGTCACCAGCCATAAGAGGCTCTTAAACCTAAATGAAAGCAAATATTTTCCATAGACTTGCACATTTCACCAGGATGAAAACCAGGACACCTGTGGCCAAGAAATTTTAGAGTATGGGCAAGATGGTGAAGGCTAATGACTCAAAGCGCACAGGCTAAGAGATACTGCAGCAGTTTGCTTTTGTATGAGCCTGCTGGGAAGGGCAAGATCCCACTACCTCTCCTGCTAAATTAATTGAGTTTGGCATCTTGGATTCAATCTGCAGCAGCTGAAGTAAGCTGAGGCCAAAGGGGGAAATGGAAGGAGGAGGAAGAAACTGGAACAGTTTAAGGGCATCTGAAAATGTGGGACAGCAGAGGATTAATTGGGACAATTCTTGGGGCAAATTGGGGCAATCAGAGACTATCATTTTGTAAGCATCAAAATACATTACAGAAGCATCCTTAGCTATAGTACTAAAATAAGTTTAGAGAAAAAAGTTTGCTCCTTTTATAATGAAGCAGCTACCTAGCAGATCACCCTAAGTTAAATAATTTTGTGCTTAATTCTCAATCAGGTTTGATATTTTCAGTGTGAGGTCTCTCCAGTAGTGTTCTATGGAACTGGGATGTTTTGAAATAAATGACATTCCCTCCACATAATTACTATGATACAGCAGTATCCAGGCATTGTGGCTCAATCACAATTTGCAATAATTGAGGTTCAAGTGAGCAAGCTTAGCAATTCACCTGTTCTCTGAGAGATCCTGATTGATATAGATATGACCTGACTTATTTAAGGCTTCATTCAAACCTCTTTCCATGAAGCAAGGGGTGAGGGGAGACAGATTTAACCTTGTTGCTCTGGTCTTTTTATTACATGCTACTTCATTTGTGTCCACTGATAATCCTTTGCTGTCCAATCTTTGGGCTGAAAGACAGCATCTGGATTGAGTATGTGAGGGCCCTACAACTGGGGTGTCATTCAAGGGGTAGCTGGGTTTGGTCAGCAGTGCAATCAGTTCTCAGTGCCTAGATTCTGCAGAATAGTATGTTTAGCTTTAACAAAACATTCACTAAAAATGGAAAGCATTTCTCTTTCCAGTGATTAAGATAGTAGCAACATGTGATGAAGCAGGCTTTTGGCTTAGCAATTGTGTGCTCATGAAAAGGGCAGATATACTTCAGATTACACAGGAAAGATCTGTGATCTCCAGGTGAATATTTGTAAGTAGGTTTTGTGGTAAATCAACAAAGACATTTCTGAGGAATGAATGTTAAGGAGAGTAAGTGCTATTCCAATTTAGAATGATTGCCTAATGCTTTTCCCTCTCACATCATATCTGAAACATAGATTGGCCTAGAAATTTCAGATTTGTTTAATTCAAGAGCCCGTAAAGTAATCTAGGGATGAAGGTGATGTACTGCTTAAGAATTATTCACATCAGAGCTGCAAACACATGAGTGCTCTAGCAAAAACCTATCGTTTCCATGAAGGTGGGCAGAAAATTCTGTTTTGTTTTGTATGTCCTGAGAAAATACATTCTTCTCATTTAATACCAAATCAGGTTCAATGGTACTAAACAACAAAGCAACCATAGTATAGCACACTCATGAGACAAATTCTAAGGGTTTTCTATGGGCCTAGATATACCTTATTATTAATCAGCATTCTAAATTGTGCACTTTAGAACTGATTTTTAGAAATAAAAGGAACCACCATTTCCCAGTATCCTCCTGCATGTTATTTTGGACAGTCTTATAGTTCAATGGTAGCAGAATACCTCAGGTCTCTGATATCTTCAGACAGTGTGCAGAGGCACACACTACTTGACATTTCAGAGCCACTGCCAGGCACAGTAGCTTCAGATCAATGATTCAGATTAGGGCCAAGGCTAGGAATCAGGGAGGTACTGTTAGAGTGAGATATGTGAGATATTGTTATTGTTATCCTTCTCATCTTATCTGCTGAGTTTTGCCTTCAGGTCCACCTCCATGCACAAGAAACATTGAGGGGGATACTCCCATACCCAGATAAGATCTTATTTTGCCCTCTGATACTAGATGCATCAGACAAAGCGATAACATGTTATAGTGACATTGTCCTATAGAAAGGGAAGCATAGAAGACAGTGGCAGAGCTTAAAGTGTGTGGAGGGGTGGGTGGGAGGGGGAGGGGCTATGGCACGAGGGGCGTGGCCACTGTGCATGGGGGCGTGGCTGTGGTGTATGGGGGCAGGGGCAGGGCACATGGAGGCATGGCCAGGGAGCGCGGGGGTGTGGCCATGGGCCAGGACGCCCCAAAACGTTGCTGCCCAGGGCAAATTGCCCCCCCACCCCCGCGTCCCTATGTGACTGATAGATGAGATGCACTTGAAGAGGAAACTCAGCAGGCAAGAGTGAGAAAGTTAATTCTGCCTTTGAATTTGGATTTTCTCCCACATGTGCTTTTCAGTCAGTTCTCCATTCCCAGTTTAAGTATTTGTTTGTTTGTTTTACAAGATTGTTCCCCTGCCTTTTTTTCAAAAAATCCTGTTTAATTTTGGTTTCTCTTTATTTTGTGGTTCTGCTTTTTGTATGATGATATCTGTTGTTACCTGCCTTGAGGTGTCCTGTATGGGATGGAACATACAAGGTACAAATTTTCTTATATTAATATCTATTAATGTCACTGCAGCTAATTTTACACTGAGTGGCAATACCTTAAAAGGAAAGGAAAGTTTGTTTTCGGGTTAACAGTAGGCCTAAAGAATGAAAATAACTTTTCATAAATGATGAATGCCAAATATCAAGGCCAGCAGTAGCTGGCCAATACTTGAAAGTAATCTTCAAATCCTCAACATCAAGTACATTCAAATAGGAGAAATCATTCCTGCCAGATTTATGTGGGCTAAGTGCAAAAGCCAGACAACCTCTCAAACCAGAGGAAATAATGTGGCCCAATATCTTTCATCCTTTCAAGAAAGGACAAGTGAAATGTCTGATAAAGCCTTGCCGACTTTTCACAGGAAAATTATACTATCCTGTCAGAACCCTGAACATGATCTTATGGCTTCTGAACCTGCTGGCTGTGATCTATCATTGATCTTAAAAGTGAACACAGCCTAAGGGGTCTGTTTTCTCTTCACTTGCAAAGAACCTTTTAATTGCAGAGCAATATAAAATCATAGTAGAAAAGTGCTAGGAAAAAGAACACCAAAAAAATTGAGTGCCTGTGTAATTCAAGTCTTTAGGCTCAAGGCATTAGTGGGTATTTTGTGTTTTTAATTGGGCAGTTAATTGATATTACAGTATTTATCTTAGAATCACTGGTTTTACTCTGGGGTGAACTTGCCCTCTGTCTCAGAGCTGCGCTAATAATTAAGATATAGGAACCTGCTCACTGTGTGTATGTGTGTGTATGTACTTGCACAAGCCCTCCCAATAATTGTAGTTCACACTTGGTTTATGAGATACCCTAAAAGTATTCATTTGACTCCCCAGTGATCTTTGCAGCTCATGAAATTGTGTCCAGGTAATATACCCCTGTTTATAAGTTTCTTTTCCATATCAAACTATTCTGAGCATCAAGAGCGGTTTTCACCAAGTTTTAATAGACATGAAGCATGGAGGTACTAAAAGTGTAAACTATCTCCCTAATAATTTATTAGTAGGTTAACAAATGGCAGTGCAAATAAACAATCAAAAACTTATTGCTGTACAGAGGACATGCTCTGGAAGGTGTATGCTTAGGTTGTAACTGCTAGGAGTAAAGCAGTCTCATGCTCTTGAAATAGCCACTCACACAGCCCCTTTCTGCAAATTTTTTTGTGTAAATTCCTGTGAGAGGGCTATAAAAAACTGCATACAAAAATTATGTACAGCTAGTATAACTTGTAGGATTTCTCCCTTTTGTCTACATCCTACAACTAGCAGAACCTCTAACCATGGTCACAAACCTTACATTTCACAGATCAAAATGAGGACATATGTGGCCAAGCAACATCAGAGTGTGGCCTAGATGACAAAAGCTACCGGCAAGGGCAAAAGATTCCTCCCACTCCTCTCCTCCCCACAAACCCCTGGCTAACTGAGTATACTTTGAACTCAGTTTACAGCAACTGAAGCAACCTGAGGACAAAGGGTAAAGTGGAAGGAAGAGAGAGAAACTGGGACATTTTAAATGCAACTGAAAAAGTGGGATAGCAGAGAATTAATTTGGACTTTTCTTGGCAGATTGGGGCACTTGGGGAGTATGTGTTCAGCCAAAAAGGGGGGGGGTCAGGAAAGGGTTACTGAACTGTCCCAATGGAGCATGTGTTGCTCTATTGGAAGCTAATGCAAAGGTAAACTGCTAGGCTGATCCAGCTTTATTGTCCTTTTGTTGTATGTATATTGATTATGTGTTTGTGAGATTGCGTATGTTCCCATGTGCTTGTGGGAGTGTGTTGTTCTTGCTGCTGTTGTGTCTTTTTCCTAGAAAGATTTTGGGTATCTTACAACTGAAATGTGCAAAATTAAAAACAAGAAAAACAAATGCCAAAATAGCATATAAAACACCTCCTTGCCAGATCAATGTACAGAAATAGTCAATTGGCCTCAGAGTGATATTTAGAAACCAGCCTATCACATCCACATTCTCACTTAAAAAATGGAACTTTGCTTTTTCCACGCATGAACTGTATCCAGTTGATTTACACATGACAAGATGACATTCTTGGTGACTACCTTTGCATGTGTCTGCAATACTTAAGACAGGTCTATCACACTTTACTAGAGAAGCAAGAAATCATATCAACAGCATCACTGTTAGTCTCACACATTTCTTATTGGCTTTTAGATGCCAAGCCAAGGTGGCACTCTTCCAAGTGTAGAGAAGCTTTTGAGTTACTTTGATCACCTCTCACCCTTCCTATTCAGTGTTGGTATTAATTAGTTTTTACAGAATGTTTTAACATGTGTTATGCTTTTATATAACTGTATATTGTTTCACTGTGGTGGGGGGTTAGCTACCTAAGAAACTTTTAAGCAAAATGGTTACAAATATTTTAAGAAAGAAGTATGATCATGGACAGAATCCTGCTGGTGTTTAACATATGTGTAGGTTCCACTATAGAGGCGGCTGGGCATTTTTGCTCAGTTCAAGGTTGCAAAAGCAGAGTTTGCACAGGTACATATTACATAGGGATGTACATGCACACTTGGTTGTGCATCCAGTTACAAATGTATTGTCTTAGTTTGTTACCATTCATACAAGGGTTGCATTGTATAATTAACTCATAAGTCAGCACATAGATATTTATACTATGCAAACTTTGGCCATCTCAGCAGGATAGCATCCTCCCAGCATGGGGACACTAGAAGGGCAGGACTGTAATGATGCTTCTGCATGACATTGTCATGGTCATCCTTCTCACCTTGCCAGCTGGCATGATCATGGGGTATATTATTGATGGCAAAACTCCATCAATGGCCCCCGATCGCATGAGCTGTCTGTGGCTGCTGGCCACGCAGAAGGGCCAGAAGAGTGATCATGTGCTTCCTTCCCCACTGCAGCATGGAAGAAGACCGGCTGCATTCCAGAAGGAAGGAGCTTGTCCCTCGCGCTCCTTTCCACAGGCAGCTGGTTGGGTGTAGAGGGGAGCATTTTGGCAGAGGCACTGTCAGAATTGTGACAGGACAATGTAGGAGAGTGTTGTTGTGTAGAAATGTCCTATACATAAAATCTTGGCCAATAAATATTGATGATAATGACATTTTTAACTTACATGAACCATTGCAATGCGTTTATTGTAGGTTCTCAGTTTTGACAGATTCTTACTTTTTCTTTTCAACCTTTTTTTTTCATTTGCATCCTGACTTTCCTCCAGTGAGAAAGATAACATATATAGTGATCCCTCGCCCCACTTTTTCCTTTAAACAATCCCATGAGTTAGGTCAGGTTGAGAGAGTACAGTGATAGGAAAGTCAGTACAAAAGGGTTAATGTTAATCATTAATAAATTAAAAAAAATAATGTTCAAATATATTTATGTTAGAAGGGGCAAATTAACTATTAAATTTCATTAAAAAGTTTTTTAGCAGAATGAAGGCAAAAAATGCCTCCTGTGATTTTACTCACCTCACCTGTTCCTGTGAATGAGAATTTTTAACACCTCATTTCTCATCCACCCCATCAACAACCATTGTCTTACTTTCCCTGTCACCTTGCTATATAAAAACACATCCTTATCTTCCTTTCTTTAGCTTACTAATGCTTACTGCATTGCCACATAGATCAGTTTCCTGGAACAGATGAGGCTCCTTCATAAGATGTTCAATGCAGAAAACAGAGAACCACTTGAACGTCCACAATACTATTGCCTTTCAAGGTGCTCTTTCTACGTATTGGTCGAAAACATTTTAACCTCAGTATGAACTAAGCTCTCATACTCTAATTGTTAACCAAAGTAAGTAAAGATCCCCATAGTCCAGGGGTGTCATTTTCCAAAGCCTTCTGAGTCACACTGCTCCATTTCCAGCTCTTCTGGAACTCTAGAAGATCCCAGAGATGCTGTCATTTCTACTATTTTTGGTGACTAGATTTAATATGCATCACTTCTGGCCACAGACAATCGGGGGTGTGTGTCTTTTTTTGGGGGAAGCATGGACTGTTTGAGGTTGGGCAACATGCAATAGTTTCGCAAAAGGTTGGTTTTTTTTTTTTTTGTACTTTGCATGTGTGTTTTTTCAGCAAAGAACACCCAGTTTTTGGACTGAAAATTTGGGGAGGAGTTGCCAGTCCTTTCATGTGTGAGAAAGGGTTTAAATGGAGGCTGTAGGCCACACAAATCTGACTCCTGCTATAATTATTTACATTTATCAGGCATCATGAAGGTGAAAGTAATAATTAGGTGTGCAAGGGCATATGATTTTTGAGTGATAGTACCATTTTTAATTCTCATTTAGACAATGCATTCATAATTATTGCAGCAGTGAAATCCTCCTTAGTTTGGTTTGTGGGAATAAAATCCTTCCCTGGGGAAAAATAGCTTTTTACTTATATATTATTTACATCTATATTCTACACCCACTGAGCTTATGGTGGCAAGCATGGCTCTTTTCCTGCCCACCATATCCTCACAACAACACTGTGAGGAAGATCAAGCTGAAAAATATTGAATTCTCCCTGGTAAACCAAATATTATGCCTCTGTGGGAACTGTTCTCCTTGTTTCCCCTCGTCCAACTCCAATCTTCCAACCATATTTTGATTTTTTTCCTAACAGACACATTTCAAAATCTGATTCATAACCATTGTTTTATAGTTTAGTGCATCTGATTTGTAATGATTACTGTGTTTTCATTGCTATTTTGCAGATAACTAAAATTCAAGAGACCTGAATGGGTTCATACAAACACATCTCATTGAATATTAATTCAATTTTGGTAAAAGCTAAATCATTCTTGTATTTATGGAACTGAATCTTAGTGTACTAGTGTCTGGATAGATATGTCTTTGCGACTCTATGTGTGTGCATACCCTTCAATTTGCCTGTCAACTTATGGTGACCCCATTAATTTCACAGGATTTTCTTAGGCAAGGTAAACTCAGAAATAGTTTGAAATATAACCTACAGTTCCTTGATGGTCCCCCATCGGAGAACTAACTAGGCCTAATGCTGCTTGACTTCAAAGATCAGATGGTATTTGGTGCCTTCAGGATATTTAGGCCTCCTTTGAAAATATAGCCTACAATCAATTGCCAGACCCAGCTAGAGTAGTCATTGAATCAACACAAAATGCACATGTGTTGCATTATTCAGCAGTAATGCAATGGATCCAGTTGAGACTAAACACTGGCTTTAGGCCAAAAAGGATATTTTGTAAAGTAGAGGAAGAAAGTTTGAAATTATGTTCTTAAATTATTTATTTTCTTTCTACCACCACATTTTTTTAAACATAGATTTTAAGTGTTTCTACAATTTTACGAAGTCCTCCAGATTTTACAGATATAAAAACGTGTGGTTTCAGAAATATGTACATTTTATTATTTTTAGAAATGGGGTCAGGAAGGGGAGTGAATCAGTTACTGCCCTTAAGATAATTCATCTCAGTTAAACTACTTTTGAATAAGTGGCTGGAATCTCATAACCCAAATCTTGTAATTCCCACAGCCATAAACAAAAGCACAAACTAGTTGCTCAAAAAATCCAAGCGACCTTCAGTTTTCAGTTAAAGAACCAGCTGGATAATATAAAATGTGTTGACTCTTTAGCATGGTGTCTTCTTTGTTTAATAAATACCTTACTTAATGACATAATTTTGAAGTTAATGCTGACATTTTAACTTAAATCAATCAATTAAATTTTTTTTAAAAAGTTAGTAAATTGCCCCTTTTGTCAGAGAATTCTCAGTTACTTATTATCTAAATTATTTACTTCCTATCACTGTGAGAGTGTGCCAAACCCAAATCCATCCACTGGCTTAGTAGATAAGTTAGAGTGGGGCAATTTGGATTTCCCCACTCACAGTCCGATGCTCAAGTTAGGCCCTTTTCGCACGGCATTTGCCATGCAAAAGGTCCCCTGGAGCGTTGCGCGATTGTGAGGAGTGATCCACACGATGCACTTGCAGTCGTGCAACACTGCCGGGGCTGGCAGGAGCTGATCATGCACTATTTCATTTTCGGCTTTGAGCTGAAAATGGTGCATGATCGTGCATCGCTCCGGGGTCCCGCACACACTTTCCATGTGTGCGGAGCTCCGGAGCCACAGCGCTCGCGCTTCCTGCCCCAGTCAGCCTGGGAGAATCCCAGGCTGTGCTGCAGAAGGAAGAGGAGGGTCTCTCATGCTGCCTACTCGCAAGCAGGTAGCGGCTGCAGAGCTGAAGCAACAGGGACACGAGAGCCTCTCGCAAGAGGTTGCTCACGCGATCCCCACACCCCAACACCGAAAACAGGTAAGCTGCAGAAAGGGCCCTAGTGTACCACACTTACTCTAATAAAATCACCAATTCATCTAATGGTTAGTCTATTTCATTGGCCCAAACTCCGAAGGGAAAAATTCTTGCTAGTATGTCAGTTGGGCTAAGGTGAGTACATCCATCCCTAAGGCAGATCAAAAAGTATCCTGAGCCCAAAGAACCTACAAACCTAGAAACCTAGTTTCTAGAAAATGGAATTCGAACCAGAACTACTACAAGAGAAAGAATATTTACACACTAAAGTAACTGAAATCCAAAATATAAAATTGTTAAGAAAGCTTACTTTTAAATAACATTTTTTTTTCATTACAAATTCTAGTGAGGTAAGGCCCATTCAGATCAGAAATAATATATTTTTATCATTATACAGTCACTCAATTTTTTTTTGCAGTTTTTCCATGCTTTTTTACTTCAAAGGTTATCTTTCTTTCTTTCTTTCTTTCTTTCTTTTTGAAAACTCTCTGGCTTTATCACTCACAGGAATCTGATATCTTTCTAGGTCTTCTTGTACCCTATAAATCTATCCTCTCATCCTGTTGCTGATTTAATCCTCAAATGAAGAGCTACGAAACAGTGATTGATACAAACTTTAAAAACAGCTCCAAAAAGCTTTACATAATGCTTTATGTAAATGACAGGATTTTTTTTATTTTTATAGACTGAATCATAAGCAATTAATCAGTCATGGCTAGGGGAAAATTGTTAAGGGCTAGCAGAATATGTAAGATCGTTGAATTACACTACAATGTTTTAATCATTATACCCATATTTGCATTTTCTAGCACTCCTTCTTTTAGACCTGTGATCTTTAAAAGTGTGTATTTGTCTGCACCTCTTTGGAGCAGCAGAAGTTTCCAAACATTCTTCAATGGCAGCCTGACATGTTACAGCAATTCAAATGGGATATAATTAAGGCATGTATCACTGTGGCCAAGTCTGACCTCTCAAGAAACAGGTACAGCCGGTACATAAGTTAGATTAACAACCCACGATTTCCTCAGAAGAGTACAATGATCCTTGCACTATAACATATCATGAGAAATGATGTTCTTTCTGCTGTGTACAATCATGCTTATCATTTTTTAAAATGTAATTTATAACATTTTGAATTTATCTTGTCATAACTGGTATGATAGAATAACTTGATTAATACTCAACATTTGGTGAGATGTTATAGGAAAGCACAAGTCTATTTGATGAACCAAAATGGATTTTTAATTTTTTTTTAAATTACAATCAAGAAGTAGAAGTATGCCATATGGGCCCTTTCCGCATGAGGCGAGTGAATCGCTCTGTGCTGTTACTCACTGCTTCTTCTTAGCTCAAAGCAACACGGATTCTCCCTTAAGCCCTTCTGCAGGGCTCCTCTGTTTGGTCCAGGGCAAATCGGAGCAGTGTGAGGTCTGTAGATCCGCACTGCTCTGGCTGAAAATCGAGGCTTTCTGTTCCTCGTGGGTCCGGACCAACCACTGACACTGGCCAAGCCCACAGCCCGCCCTCCGCGGATTGCCCCTGTGCATCTGCACAAGTGAGGAGGAACGCAATGGTGTGCTCCAGAAGATTGAAAGACTGGATTTTTCTGGTCTTCACTTAGCGCGCTGGAGGACCACTTGGGGGCGTCTTGGATTGGACTAAGGTGTGGAACTAAGGTAAATAGTCTGAACCTAGTCTGATCCAAGGTGCAGACAACCTCCGTGACAGGACGCCTTGGCCCATTTTAACTTCCTAGTGCAGAAAGGGCCATGGTGAGGAAAGCATAAATAATAATATTATGAGAACAAGAAGTCATTGGAATCTGATACACATACATAATAGCTTGGGTAACTGGCTGCCAGTCCTTTGCTGGGCACAATTCAGAGTGCTGATTATGGCCTATAAAGCCAGAAATGGCTCAAGTCCAGAGTACCTGGAGGACTCTATTCTCAGTCTGGCTGTGTTCTGAGATCTTCAGAGGTGGTCCTTCTCCCTGTCCCACTGCCATCACAGGTATATCTGGTGGGAACATGGGAGAAGGCCTTCCTGATGGATTCCCCCAAGCTTCAGAATTCCTTGTCTAGGGTGACTAGGATGTCTCCCTTCTTATTGTTCTGCCAGTAAGTGAAAAACTTTTCTGTTCCAACAAGCTTTTAGGCACAGGTGTTTTAATGGTGTGCTATTATAATGGTGTACTGTTTTGTTGTTGTTATTGCTATCCCATGATCTTTGAATGGATTTGTATTAAGTGGCTTCAATTATGTGTCTTGTTTAATTGTATTTTAACTCTACTTTTTACAGTGTACTCTCTATATATGTGGGGGGCTTCCATTCCTGGAACCCCTGAAAATGGTAAAATTTGCTTATGCTCAGGTACCATTATAGTCAATGGCAGTGACATGTGCTCAGATGCTTCAGTATGTGCACATCACCACCATTTTATGTATAGGACACAAGGCTTTGCACGTGCTGGAAGTTGCACATGTGGAGGTTGCAGGAAAGGAGGGTCCACTGTATAACTTTTTACTTAGACTCTTGTAAATGCTTTTAATTGCACTTGTTTTAATTTTGCAGGCCACCTTCAGTTCCAGTATTGAGGAAAAGGCAGGATATAAATGAATGAATGGATTAATTAACCATTGATATGTCTTCTCTCAACCCACCAGGACTCCGACAACAGATACAAACATTCTTTAAATAATTAAAACAGTTTTAAAAAAAAGTTTCCAGAAAGGCAAACTATTAAAACTGTTCCCAAAACTGGCAGTAACCTGGTTTTAAGGAATAAAAGCCATGAGGATGAAATTCAACCTTGGATGCCTGCCTTTGAGAGGAAATTCCATATCTGAGGTGTTGCTGCAGATATGATGGTGGTGGGATTTTTGAATTTAGGTTGTATTCATGTCCGTTCACTCTCTCTACATTTCTATCATCATCTTTGTTTTTGGTTTCCCTGAGGAAACACAACCTTGTGTGTTTACTTCCAGTCACTGGAAGCATTGAGCTCAAAAAAACAAAGCAAAGTGGTCTGTATTTTGTTAATTCATTATATTATAGTGCCACAGTGCATAGAAAGTCACCATCTTACATGGTTGCCCTACCTGATAAGATGACAACAGCACACTGCTAACCTTTCCCAAATCTAGTTGTATCCTATGTGAAGAAGGTTGGAGGCTGTTGCCATGGCACTGAGGTATCTCCGGGGAGGGAGGAAGGAGGGGAGGAGGGAGGCAGGAAATAATACTTCTTTACTTCCTAACCAAGGCTAAACAATACACACAGATACACACATCTTTAAGCACTGAGGCAAACCATGGTTTCCCACAGAGTCATATCTATCAATGCATTTCCTGTGGAAGGAAAGAAGAAATTGCCTTGTTTTGCAGATTAGGGGCTATTCAATGAGTGTGTGGTGGGGGGAGGGGAAGATGGAGAGAATGATGACAATTGGGAAGAAAAGAATAAATCAGTCTTGCCACCATTCATGACTTATTCATCAGACATGTGAATTTTGCATTTAAATTTGACATTCTCATGATCTCAATATTGTATATGCAAATCTAAAGATTTCTGCATCCCTTCACATTCTTGATTCAAGTGTGCTCTCATTTTTCCCCAGTCCTCCTGTGAATACAAAACTAGCAAACCTCTCATAGATGCTGCTTTACTCAGAGTTTATTCTTTTCCACAAATCCAGAGAATGCAATCAATATAATGTATTAATTTCAAACATTGCTTAAATGTTAATTGTTACTACTGAGCATTCTTTTTTAATTTTGTGTGTGTGTGTGTGTGTTTGTATGTTTTCCCTCCTCCTTCCCTTGCAGGTTTATTTGCAATTCTGCTGTTGTCTTCTCCAAGATTCTATCATGGCCAAATAGAGAGTGCCTGCGTGTATTTATCTGTCAATATACTTACAAATAATTCAGAACAGCATCTCAGAATTAGAAAGGATGGTAAATGTCACCCAGCCAGGAACAAATATTGTATACCATTTGCCACGGCTCTATGAAAATTTCCAAATACAAATATTTAAAGTGTCAGTGGATAAGTAAGGAAAAACACACTCCTCTCATTTGACTGCCAGTTTTGACAGTACAGTGTTAGTGTAGAAATAGGAAATCTGTTAGCTATTGGAAGAGGAACTATCACATATCCCAACCTGGAGAAAACAAGGTCATGTAAGTGACTGTACACAGTTTATAGAAGTGGCTGCAAATAACTCCAGCACAAGCCATGTGTTATTTTTAATTATTGCCTGAACTTTGTAACTCATTCTATTCTGTAATCCACACAGCCTTAAGGGAGGACAGCTGGACCCCTGTCCTGAAACTCATGAGGAGGGTGTGGGGAAAACAACCAAGTGGAAGAATGGACAGGGTAGGGAGGGTAGAAAGATTTAAAAAAAAAACACACACAAACACACCAACTAACTAGCAAGAAACCAGAAAGCCATTTAAATTTAAATTAAACTGATAAATGTCTTTCAGTCATATTAAAGAAACAAGGATTGCCTCATTTAAAACAAAATGAAACGAAACAGCATTTGTTAAGCATTTTTCCTCAGCAAATAAGAATCAGAACTTTGAAAAGTTACTTTTTGGACAATAATGCCCAGGACGCCTAGAGTTTCTAGGAGCTGAAATTATTTACACACACACACATGTAATTTCCAATCTCTGAGGAAACATCAAAAGAATCCTACAACATCAGAGCATTTCTCCATCTAGTGTAGTGTTTTATTTCACATAATACTGTCCAGATAATTCTGGATTTTGAGCAACCATGAGCCATATTCTACAGAGATTAGTCTTCTATTTAAGGATCTCCCCGCTCCCACCTCTGTGTTGTCATGTTATCTGGTAAGCCAACTGTCCCCCTAGATTTTGGAGCCACTAATCCAGATTTACCTCTGCCCCATTTCTACAATCAGCAGCCCCAGAAGCTGTTTCAGCTCCCCTCCCAACCCTTACCTGCCCCTCATGGTGATATCACAGGGATCCACCTCTGTGAAATCCTTCATGATATCATAAGGACTCGCCCCCTAACTTCAGGTTTGGGCCCTGAAATCTCAAGAAATGGGATGCTTCTGGCCTGGGAACTCTACCTGCAGCATTACATAATACAACAAAAGAAGGCTTGGGTGGAGCATTGACATCCTTTCCTCACTTCTGAAAGTCTTGCTGTTGGTGTGTGCCTTCAAGTAGTTTCTGACTTATGGCGACCCTTAGGTGAACCTATCACAGGGTTTTCTTGGGGTTTGCCTTTGCCTGAGGCTGAGAGAGTGTGACTTCCCCAAGGCCACCCAGTGGGTTTTGAAAGTCTGTCATCCCATGAGAGACCTGAAAAATATTATAGGATCTGCAGTCTTGAACAAGAGCACACTTTTGATAGAGTAGGAATGCACCACAACACTGTGCTATAAATCCCTTCTCATGAGAATTGTTGGTTTCTGTGCAGTTTCCAATTCATCCTCAATGAAGAGTTTTTGAACTTGGAGAAAGTTTTGATTTTTGACATTTTATTGGTTGACAAGGGGTCTGTTCTCTTTACATTGCAGATGTGTCATGATGCTTTTAAAGTCTGGTGAGGATCATAATGGATGTGCACATTACAGTTACAGTTATTTCCCTGTCCAACTAAAAGGACAGTAAGATGGATAGAGGACTTTTGCATTCTTCATTGCTGAAAGAAGCAACTTTTTGTTTCTTGATATTTTCCCATTCCTTTTTCGGCGAAGTAGAGGGAAGAGTAAACAGAAGTGTTATTTCTTCTCATTGTGCATGTCAGAGCAATAGCACCGCAAAAAAGAAATAAAATGAAAATGAAAAACCTAATGAACAAATTTAATGAAACAGTGATCAAACATTAGCCTGCTTTAAAAGTTGTTACCAAGAAGAAGCCAAATGCAAAAGTGAGAAGACTACAGTGTTGACTAATTGTATGGCTCTTGTATTTTGTCATAAGTCGCCACAAGAAGTAAGATAGGTAGATGGGATGAAACCAATTCATTCCACCATGTCGACGGATAATGCAAACTGTGGCACAAAATGTGGCAAGAGAAGCTAGGCTCTCTGGTCTCTTTCTGTTGGCTGTCACAGAACTTTTTAATTAGGTAGGTTTTTGGCAACTGATGGGCTGCTATGGAAGGGGCTTTAAACAGAAGGGTCCTGTACTTTGGCAAAACTAATTTTCTTTTATCCCAATTGCATTCCAGTGATACAATTTGTTTGATTAAAATGTGTTAATCTGATATATTTTTGTGTTTTATTTGTATTTGCTTATTAATCCTGTTGCTAGCCACCCTGAATTCCAGTTTTGGGCGACATGCAGGATATAAATCAAAGCAATTCAATCCAGTTGTGCAGATGAATTAGGATGATAATTTATTTATGGGATTTAAATACTGCTTAATAGACTATTTGTTGTTTAAAAGCAATGAATAATCAGAGTAATCAGAGACAGTATGCCTTTCTCCATGTCAATTTCTGGGGGTACACTAATGATGAGATACTGTCATATTCATGCTTACAGGCTATTGAGGCTTCTTGTAGTTCAAGTCCGCTGGCATATATGGTGGGTAATTGTGGTGAAGGAAAGCTAGATTTGATCTTTTGGCTGATCAAAGCTCTTCTTACATTCTTAGAATCCTAATATGGTTTAGGCATGTCAAGAAGTAGTGAATATGCTTAGTCTGTTTTATTCCAGGCTTTAATGACACTACCAAAGGAAATTGTATTCAATGTATTGCAGGGCTTCATTAAAATTTGTAATAAAATCCAGAGCATTTTCACTGCATCTTGATATGGAAGCCAGTGGCTGCTACTAGAAATTATACGCAAAAAGAACCACTCAGATAGGGCCATCTCTCTTAGGTTCAGAAAGTCCACATTGACATAAAGAAAGATTTTGTATTTTGAATAGGTTTTGTTGTTCAGGAGTTTATTGTTTGCAATACGCATGCATATATGTATGATTGTAGTGGCATGTTTTGAAACTAATATAAGTGTGGCTGGGCACATTCATACCAACAGTGTTACAAAATGGATGAAAAAGAAATAGCAATGACACCTGGAAGCTAAACTGTGCCCTCTGCTCCCTTCCCCAAAATCCAACAGGAAGAAGAAGATCAGAAACATCTACAGCCATTGTGCTACAAAAAAATTTAATTTTGACATTTAATCCTAGATCAATTGGTGTATCTCAAAACAGATGGTTTGTCTTGTCACTGTAGCAAATGATGATAAGCAAATCTGCTTCAAAAATTAGAATTAATTTCCGAAGTTCAGCTACCAGCATTTCCAATAAATTGAAATTAAATGCAAGATATCTTGGACGTCTCCACAATATTCAGTAACTTTTTAAAAGATCATAATCTTTCCTGGTTCTTCGTTATTATTATTTTAAAAAACACTGAGTAAAATACAGTCTTCATTGCACTGAAGAATCTGAGAGGCAGTTTTAGAGATTCCTTCCGCAGTTGGAGGAGATTGCTGCTATGCTTTTTTAAAAATGAAATATTCGTATACTACATTCCATTGGATAGTCTTAATAAGTCCCATTTAACCCAATGGGTTTCACATCTGAGTAGTTCATGTGCAGACTTGCACTGTTGGATTGCTAATGTGATGCGATTACAAAGTCAAGCTAACATCTAGGTCAAGTCTTCACTTAGCCGTTAAGTTCCCTGAGCAATGTCAGCTGCTGTGTCTCAGCTTAATCTACTCTGGTGTTTGGTCCTCAAGATATTTTAGATTTCTCCTCACAGATTCCCTTACCTTTGGCATATATGGTGCTGATGCATTTGGAAACTGAAGTCCAAATGGGCCAAATGTTGAGAATCTCTGACATACCTCAAGGATAGATCTATTGCCTTTCTGCCCTAAGGAAGAGTTGGAGGAAGAATGGGATAAAAATGTAATAATAAATCAAAAACCAATTTTCGTCTGAACCCCACTGAGGTTGTGGCTAACCATACCATAATAAGAAATGGAAAGGGTGTGTAGTCTAGACAAACAGAAAACTAAGGATTTCCTGTTGGGAGACTATTGTTCAATGATATTGCAGAACCTTTATATTGAAAAGTTTCCATCCCTAGTATGTCAAGATTTTTTTAAGGCCCAGGTAGTAGGTAGATATAAAAGACCCTTGAGGCCCCAGAGAGCTGCTGCCAGTCTGAATAGACAGTATCAAACTAGATGGACAAATAACGTGACTGATAATGAAACATAGGGAGCTATCTTAGTTCATTCTAGTTGAATTATGTCATGGATGACTTGAACCCCTTAATGGCCTTGAACTGGAAAATGAGTCCATTATTCATTGATAACCTTGAATGATGTGGCTATGTAGGAATTCTTTGTATTACAATGAAATGACTTTCTGCCAAGTCTCTCCAATACCTTACAAATGAAAAATTAATTAACACCAACAAAAACCTATTGGGAATTTTGGCCTCATTTGCATCAATATCATAGCAGAGAGTTTCCCTAGCATTTAGTGGGAACCTGAGAGTTAAATATGAATGAAAATATCTTTGTGCCTGAGACAGAGTTGGGTTTCAGGATTACAATGTGAGTTTTCAGGAAACTTTAGAGATCAAAAAGTATGTATACACACACATGCTCTTGCACACACACACACACACACACACACACACAAAGTCTGTTGAGGCAAAAATACACAAAGGGGAAAAACATCTTGACAACTAGGAGCTGCGGGAAGGGCTAGGTGGGTTCTTTGACCATTCCTATTTGACTTAAACTTGTCACCTGGCCTGCTATTGTATGTACACAAATTGAGTTAGTTTATAGTAGTATCACAAAGGAACTTGCATTAGTTTAGTGTTGGGCAACTGCTCCCATGTTGGGAGGCATCCCCCCCCCTGCCCTGTAGGAATGCAGCAGGCTGTGGTAGTGCATTCAGAGTAACTAGAAGTGACGCCATGTCAGTTCCAGTTTCCTTTTTCAGTCCAAAAATGCCATTTTTTTTTTCTGGATTGGGGCGATAGTGCAGGGCAAATTAACACAAATCACCATGGTTTTGCCATCGTCTGGGCCATTTTCAGCCATTTTGGGATGATTTTTCACAGGTTTGGGGAGGGTAAGGACCTTGTTCAAACAGCTTCACTGGCTACATTTATTTCTGGGCACAATTTAATGTGCTGAGCATTACCTATAAAGCCCTATGTGGCTTACATCCAGGCTGTTTGAAAGACTGTATCTCCCTATACAAACCTATCAGAGGCACTTTCCGCACCTTACCTTTTCCCAGCGCTGGGGTGCGGGGATCGTGCGAGCAGCCTCCAGTGAGAGGCTCTTGCATCCCTGCTGCTTCAGCTCTTCACGAGCTGCCTGCTCATGCGAGAGCCCCGCCTCTTCCTTCCTTCCGCAGTGCAGTCTGGGAGTTTCCCAGGCTGCGCTGCGGCAGAAAGCACAACTGATGTGGCTCCAAAGGCTCTGCTTGCCAGGTAAGTGCCCACGGGGCCTGGGAGCAATGCGTGATCATGCACCATTTTTGGCTTCCAGCTGCAAATGAAAAGGTGTGCAATCGGCGCCTGCCGGCCCCTGGAGCATTGCATGATTGTGAGTGCATCGTGCAGATTGCTCCTCACAATTGTGTGATGCTCCAGGTGCCCGTTTGCATGGAAAATGCCGTGCAGAAAGGGCCAGAGTTTTAAGTCTGCAGGAGAAGGCTTTCTTGCTTAATGAGGAAACAAGAAAGCGCCTTCTCAATGCCTGCTCCCATCCTCCAGAACTCTCTTCCATAGGAGGCTAGGTTGGCCCCCTCTCTGCTTTCCTTTCATCAGCAGGCCAAAACATTTCTGTTCAGTTTTTGTGCTGACCAGATTGAATTGGTACAGTCATTTCCTGCCATAAAAGTGAGAATCCTATCTCCCGCAAAAAAGTGTTAGTAAGCATAGGGATGTAAATCCTTGACCAGTTCATCCTCTAATGTAAGGATGAATAATTTAAGTAGTGTTCTCCCCACTGTGGGTGAATGTGAATATTCTCCCTTTATTTGAAAATCCCAAAATGTTGTGGAGAAATTATTCTGTTTAGAAAAACACGTTTTCCCCACACACAAATCACATTTTCCGTGCAGAAAATGCAGCCAGCTGTCACATTTGCAGGTTTTACTTTTGCAGATTTGATTATTCAAGGATTATTTGTTGTCCCCTCTGCTGCTGCCCTGTGCCATTTTTAATAGAGACTGCAAGCCTTGTGGGACTGGAAGACTGGAAATGAGGCTTGCACGTCCCTATTAAAAATGGCATAGGGCAGCAGTGGAGGTGGTGGCAAGTTCCACTTCTGTCGTGTGAAGGATCCCTGATGCCTGAAAAGCATCTGCGCAGGGTTGAATACGTGTACCATACTTTGTGTGTGTGTGTGTGTGTGTGTGTTAAATATGGTTTGGGGGCCAATTTTTTAACCTGGGAAGGAAAATAATGAAGTTTTTTTTCTCATTCATAGGCCATTTCTGCATGGGGAGAGGGAATTGCCCTGTGCCGCTACTTACCGGGTCTTATGGCTTCCCGGTCCGGTCCAGGCTGCTCCGGAGCAGTGCGTGCTTGTCGCTCCGCACTGCTCCAGCGTCGAAAATGGCGGCTTCCGGTTGGTCGAGGTTCTTGACCAACCGCTGAAGCTCGTCAGCCTAAAGCCTGCCCCCGGCAGATTGCAGGCTCACATTGGTGCGAGCCTGCAAATCTGCACAAGGGAGCAGGCTCGCACTGGTGCGCTCCATGCTTTTGAAAAACCGAAAGAAACAGGTTTTTCAAAAGCACACTGGACGACCATTTGGGGTTGTTCCGGAGCAGGTTGAGGTGCGGATCTACGTTTAATAGTCTGGACCCAGTCCGCTCCCAGGTGCAGACGTCCTCCCTGGAGGATGGACTGCACCGTTTCAAATACCCCGTGTGGACATGGCCATAATTTAGCATTAACATGGTTAAATACACAGGAATTCAAGCTGAGACTTAAGCACTCAAAGCCCTAAGCCTGGATGGACCTTATTTTAGTGTCAATTTCTCACCCATACCTTTTTTTTTTAAAACAATCTCAATCTCTTTCTATCCTGAATATTAAGAAATATGTAAATTTCTTCTTTCCCAAACCATACATTTTAAATACAAAATCAGTCAATATAATAATATTTGTGTCTTTCTCCCATGAACATTTATTATTTTCACTCTTTTCCCAAGTTTATATAAACACAATTGTTTCAGCAGAGGAAAATAAAGATGGCTAATGATTCTCACCTGACAAATTAAGAAGGTGAGGTATCTGTATTAAAATGCTATGGTCTTTATCATATACAAAGCCAATGACTGAGTCTGGAATGCAGATTATATTTCCCTCCTCCTTGGCCTGTCTTCTGAGTTACCGGATTGCATTTTGCTTTCAAATATCACAATGGGATTTGGAAAACAAAAATATTTCCCAGTATGTATAAGGTATAAATGAGGTTCAACTCATTTATACGTCACATCCTATCAACACCAATGGAGCTGGTTAGTCAAATAAGTCACACTGATTTCAATGAGGTTTTAAGATGCAGTCAACTTGAGCTGGGGGAGAGTCATTTCCTATATTATTAATGGACTAGTAGAAGTAACTGGTTTCACAAGGATTAGAAACTCTGTAGTCCAATCTTCACTCTTATGTTTTTCTCTTTTCATTTGTCTATGTGCTCTTTCTCCAACCTCAGCAATCCCCATCTCCCTTCATTCACTTACCTATCCCACCATGATCTTTTCTGTCCCACAGAGCTCTGTGCCACTTCACTACTTACCTGTCTAGGTGCTCAAGATGAACTTTCTGCCCCACTTCACTGCTCTTTCCCTCTGCCTTTTCTTACTGTTCTTTCACACTGATCTTTCTCTCTCTCCACCTAGGACTTATTCAGACTTCCTCTCTGCTCTTCCCTCCTTCTCTTATCAAGTGCCAGCCTACCCCCTCAACTTTTTGAAGAGTTTGGGGACTCTGCAGAAAGGAAGCAGAAGCAGCAACTAGCATATTGTATTTTTCCTATTGCAATAGTAGCCCAGATCTGTTGCTTGACTGCAGCTTCCCCTTTGCTGTAGTAAGTAATCTATAGGGAAAACTGCTGCCTAATGACTAAAGATCATATTGCAGGCTACGGACAGATTTAAGTTAATTAAAATTAATTAGTCTACTGTGAAAACCTAGTAACTCTGAAGGGCATACCCCTAGATCCCCCTAGTTTGCATACCAAGTTTCAGGTAACTAGCTTTCATGGTCTTGCACCACAGAGGAGATATACATACAAACATACACATGCTCTTTCTGATATTATTATAGATTGTTTTAAGAAGTCAAATTTATAACAAAATTAGTTTGTATATCTTTACACATGAGCAGAAGTGCTCCATTCAAGATTCGTGCCATGCTCTTCTCTGAGATAGTATAAGCTATAAGGAACCCAAATAGAGCATTCCTCGACTACTGTTTTGGTTTTTCTTTTGCAGTTGACATTTATCATTCCAAGACTACAGAGCATGTTCAATCTTCAGTGGGCTGTATTAGGTGGTGGTGGCGGCGAGGTTGCTATCATTTAACAAGACTTTTGTTTTTTTGTTTTTGTTCTGCAAAGCAGGTTTCCCTGAAGCATGCTGATCCTTTTGTTTCTGAACAGCTTCTTGTGCTTATATTTCTGAGGGTCTCATTAATATAAGTTCAGCATTACAGAAACTGGTGATAATGATCAATGATGTATATATAAATTCTTATTGTTGATATTTATGGGTCTTGATTAAGAATGAAGGAGTTCCTGAAAACTGTGGCACATAGATACATCAAGAAAGTGTGTTACAACAACATCAGTATGTATATCTATGATTTACTCAGTTGCCCTCCCTTTCAAGTGAAATGGGCTACTTAGCAACATCAGAAAGATTAATTAAAGAACCTGAAAATGAGTTAAGAGTAGGTTGTCTCCTGAAACAGCAACGGGGACATTATGCCAACAGAGTAAAATCAAATACAATCTTAACATCCCTAGTGGTTAAAGGACTGTTGCTCAGGGAATTTCTGTTCAAGAAATATAAGGGTAACAAATATTTAATGAAATGCAAACTAACTTTGTTTAAATTATCTATGGCTTCCCATACTCACAGACCAACAAGTAAGCTTCAAAGGACTACGCATGAATATTCAAGAAAGCTGGATTTAAAACTCATGCAAATATTTACACTGGTATTGCATGCATGTGCATTTGGTCCAGCAACAGAGGAAACAATCACGTGACATGCCTGACCACTTTCAGTTTTGCATCCTGCATTTTGATTATCAAATCAGACTCTCAGAAGATGCAGTTCGTGATCAAAGTACTATGTTAATACTTTCAAAAGTATTGATTACATTTGAATAACAAATAAGTAAGGAAGACTTGTGATTTGCCTAAGGCTGATAGATATTGCAGGAGCAACAAACAAACATAAAGGCCTTAAGCAGCAATTACAATTAACTGCCCACAAACAGATATGCATTTTTAAAACAATGTATAGCTTTAAAAAAACTGAAATCAGAAAAAATAATTTACACTTTAACATTCAAATTATAAATTTATCTTCTTTTGAAATTTCACAAATATTTTACACACTATCTTTTGTGTCTGCAAAGTGCTTAAGGAACTGGGGTTCTTTCCTTCCTTTATGTTCTTGCATATATTTTTATCCTTTTTTTTTATGCCATCAACACTACAAGACAACTAGCAACACTGAAACCAAAAGCAATACATCATCAAACTCAAAAGAGTCTTGGGAAAAATGGACTTGGTATGGAATCCGTTCTCTTGGCCAAACCATGGGACATGACAGAACAATTATGACTTACAAAACAAATGCAACCTCTCAGTGATACTCAATTGCCAATGTTTAGAAAAACCAACAACATTTACCTACGCATACATAAATGAGCACTGGAGTGCTCCTTTCATCTCTATCCTGTGTCACTTAATCAGAAATTAGTGTTAATTAATACAAATGATTAATTTGATTATATCTAATGTCATATTGTTTCTGATAAGAAAATACAGTTTGTCATTTTGTGCTATGTTTTTGATTTTATGTCACTATCACATTTGACATCAGTGTGTCCTCTAGTTGTGGCTTTTCAATGGGAGTCTGCTTGAGCATTAACTTTTTTTTTTAGAGAATTTATAAAAGTTCATAAAGTTTCCTCTGTTTTTGAACTACATTCCTGTGGACTGGGAATTTTCAGAAGGCCACAAAAATGGATTTTGGAAGCCCTCACAACTACAAACATTGGGAGGTTAAATCACAGTCATCTGCCTTACTACCCTTTCTTTCCATAGTATAAACTGATTATATTATGAATAAATGTCAGTATCTAAAGTTCTACTCAAATACGTTTACCAAATACTGGATGGTGGGAGTAGGACAAAGAAATAGAGAGAAAAATAAAATCTTGAAATCAAGAATTAAAAGAGAAAGCAATCAAGTCCCTAAGCAGAACAGAAAAAGAAATATATTTTAAACACACTTTTTCCTTACAATGCAATCCATGAGCACCTCAGACCAAGAAAGTAAATTGTACTGCAAACTCAAAAATTTAAGCTAGAGTGAGGAAGGTAGGAACAGAACTGGATAAATCAACAATAAGATAGGAAAACCCCAAAGCAGCAATCATGTAGTAGCAAATCCAGTGATTCTGAAGGCAGTGAATACTGAGGCAGCCCAGTATTTTCCCCACAGTAACCATCTCCTAACCTTGTGCTTTGGCAGCAGCCATAATCTGAGGTGCAATGAGAAAGAGAGAGGAAGTGTTCGTGTGGACCCTTTGGAGAGTCTACAACAACTGCTCTGTACCAGTTTGCAGCAACATGGCCTTAACACTACATACACACAGAGTTCTTTTCAAGGCAGCACTTTCACCTTGAGATTCCTCGCTTCACCCTGAAGCCCAGTAGGAGAGGCGGCAGAAGCTGAGGGCCAGGAACTCTATCCCAATCTGCAGTCTTTCACTGAAAAATGGGGAGGGGGGACCTATCCCAAAACTTCCATTGTGACTGTGTTAGACATTGGTCTCATTGAATGTACAGCAGGAATGGCATGGTTTAGGACTTTTGCTTCTTTGTGGTAAAATTTTCAGCATATGTGTTGTCGATGCTGAGATTATAATTTATTGGGGAACAAGGATTTGACTACTCAAATTTAACATTTGATTTGCTACAGAATATGAAGACATTGCAAGGAGAAAAATCAGGAGGGGGAGTAGGAGCAGCTGGTTGGATTTCATGAGATAGCAGCCTCAGTGTTAAAATATTTGGAGGTGTTTCCAGCTAGAATGAAATTGCCAGCTTTTCATTAGTCCTGGTCCTGTGCCTCTCAGAACAGCCTGACACACATAACAATTAGTGGCTCATAATTTAGTGGTGAACATTACATTTAGTGAAGATTCTCTTACTACTTTATTCCCACAATAGAAAACAGTGCACTTGTGTGTTTGTGTGTAATTTCTTTACATGGCAGGCTTTGTAGGAACAGGAATACAGGTTCTAAAATCATGTATGTATGTATGTATGTATGTATACACACACACACGCACACGTGCACACACACACACATATATACACACACATACATACATATACATACACACATATATACTCATATACACACCTCTAATTATATTATAAGACACACGCGCACACACACAAACACACACAAACCACAGGCAATATAATGTCGTGAAAGTACTGATATGACCCAGTAAAGCTGTTCTTGTATTTTTATGTCCCTCTACATCAAATTAAAACTGAAGATAAAATTGCACAATGCCTCCAAAACAGATTGCGTCAGTCTTCTCTTTTCAGATCAGGTTTTTTGATGCCTGTCCAAAAAACAGAAAACATCTTCATGAAATCATTATAAGTGCCAGCTATTTAACCACCTGTCACTTTGCCATTGATGCCTACTCAATATTTGACAGGAAAAACATTATTTTGTCTACATATTATCTCACAACACAAGCAATATAACACACACACAATGACGCTTACCTATTGTGTGAAAATCTGTTTAAACAAAGAAAGGAAATTTCCCCCACAAAACCAACGCAAGGCAAAGCGGTTGCTGGTAATTAATGTGACTGGTAGGTTTAAACAGTCAAAACAAACAAACAAAGCAAGCACCCCTCAGTCCTGAAAGAGCTCTTAATAGCTTTGCTTAAATTAACCTCTTCTTTACTTCAAAAATGGAATGATTCTATGTTTGGCACAACCTAATTCAGAAAAGAAAATGACATAGAATGGCCTTTAAACTGGGATTCTCAGACACAGCATGAACAGACACAGATGACCATTTGCTAATTAATAAATAAGTTCTCATGTTTTAATTACATTTCATTCATATAAGAAAGCATTTTAATTCTGTACCCTGTGTATATAGTTAGCTGCTTTATAATGATTTAGCACTTTGATCCATCTAGCACCGTCTACACTGACTGGTGACAGCCAGTGCTCCAGAGAAGATTCACTGACCCCATCCTATCAGATGTGAAGAACTAAACCTTGTGCCTTCTGCCTTAGGGATGTAATTCTTCACTAAGGAAGGAATTTTATGCACATTTTTTTTGTTTACAGCAATTTTAGTAATTTTCTTCCCACTGTGAGAAACTCTTTAAAAACCCCACTATTTTTTGAACCTGATTCACAATTCAGAGCTTATTCTGTGCAAAATTTGCACATGGTTGTTTTATACAGAAAACAGCATTTTCTATGCAGAAAATAATATTCCTGCACAGAATAATGCTGTTTTCTGTGTAGAAAATACTGTTTTTTGTATGTGCTTAAAACAGTCACATGTGAATTTTGCACAGAAGTCTGTAAAGATTCTTGTCAGTCCAAGACTCTTATCAGGGTTTCTTGACACTTGAAAAAAAATTCTTTACGATCTTTCTAGTATTTTCAAATACTCTTTCCATCACTATTCTGCATGAACACCATATGCACTAAAATACAGCAATGGCCACATCACTGATAATGTTTCTACCTTGCTTTAATTATAGAATTACCAAGAAATTTAATTGATGTTGCCCAGGGTGATGATGGTAGTTTCAGTTAAATTTGAATGAAACAAATACTTGCTTGGTAGCACCTATAATCCTTGCAGTTTGTTTCACACTAAGCAGGCTCAAATCACAATTTCTCACAAACAAGATGAAAGTTTTCAGTTGGTCTCATACTTGCGCGAAAAACCTAGTGGGTTGTTAATCTAAGGCCATTTCTGCACTACACTGTTATAGTGCTATTATTCCACTTTCAATATCCTGTGGAATCCTGAGGTTTATAGTTTAGGGAAGGGCATTTAGAATTTTTAACCAGAGAGCTCTTTGGCCACAGTAAACTACAAACCCCAGAATTCCACAGGATGTTGAAAGTCAAATAATGGCACCATAACAATGTAGGGTGGAAATGGCCGAACTGCAAATATCAGCTTTGATCAAAACTGAATTCATAAACCCATATTCTTCAGCAAGTCTGAACTTACTTACTTGGGAGGTACCTGAAACAGTTAAAGGAGCTGTATACCACAACAGACAAAGGGACAGGAAAAAAAAAACCCATTACATTGCAATATAGATAAATCCATTATTGTTGTCAGCCATCTACCACAAGATCCATTGCATGCTAAAGCAGAAACAAAATGGCAACTGTTTTTTTAAAAAAATCCTGAATGATTTGGATGGACCGGTTTCTTTGGTCATTAGGAGCAATGCAAAAGTGCATGACAGAAGGTCTGTTCAAATGTTCAAAAATCCTAAGCATGCAAAGGGAGGGTGATCCACTCTGGCCTTGTCCCTCCCACTCTTAACTTCCCGGTTTTGATGCTGAAAGTGTGAACAGAATCTGTACCTGTGTTTGATTTTTCAGAGGTCCTCTCTATCAAGACATACATGTTGGAGGGGAGAGAGCCCGAGCATGTGACCTCCATCTCCACAACATGTTCAGGATTTCCAAATCATAAGATGTCTTATGAGTCAAGTTTAGTGGCCTGTGGCATAGAAGCATTCTTCAGGTTCCGGGCAAGTGAGGTTAATAAGCATGTATTCAGGCATAAAAGATGCCAGCCATGTGTCTAGGCATCAAATATAGCTTTTGTCCCATTATAAATACCAAGATAAAGCAGGCAGCTTTTAAATGGGGCAGCAGTGGGGAGACAGCCCCTTCTCCAGAGCCATAGTTCTGTTCTAGTTCGGAAAGCCTCATTCTATTATTTTTAAAAAGCCAGTCAAGGGTTAAAGATGTGAATAACATCAAATTTAATTTGGGTCACAGGTTAATGAAAAATTAAGAATATGATCTAGCTCATATTAAACATTTTTAAGTCTCATTGATTTTAGTTAGAAAGAATTGAGCACATTCCTAATTTTCCATTAAACAGTGTGGGGTCCAAATTGCTTTAATTTGGATGATTCTTGCCCCATGTTTTTATTTTTCAGTACTTAGCTCCTTCATATCTATTTATATAGAAGATATAGTGGATAGAAATATATGAGCAATGCTTGATGTTATTTATATTCCAAATATCTAGAAAGGAATGAAGGGCAGAGCAAACATTTCTACATATTTGAAGGAAGCAGTAAGTCAACATACAGAAAATACCAATTCAGTCAAGCAAATACTTATAAGTCCTTTTGTATCAGTTGAGGAAGAAACACTCTGGTTTTGGTGATGGGATGTGTTAACTTTCATGAGTTATAAAGGGAATAAAGTATGTATAAACTAGAAAAATTATATGTGTAATAATGGAACTGTTGTTGGTGCCCAGGAGATATGTATAATATAATCATAACCATCATCATCACCATTACCATCTATTAATTTAATAATATTGTGAACCCTGATAATGAAAAATTCATCACAAATCAATCACTTTGTACATAAACAACCCACAGTAGTTCATCAGAAAATATTTTTGTTCAATTAATTTGATTGTTCTAATTCAGTTTAATTATGCCTTTTGCATAGCAGCTTAGCTACATTTAGAGTGGATCTAAAAATAAAATGAATAGTACTGTGATATCTCCACACAAAGATGTTACAATACAAGTGTGAAAAAAAGCCAACCCTGTAGAATTTATAAATATTGACTTGATGAATAATTTAAAGATAAGCAAAGTGAACAGTTTTTAAAAAATAGGAAGAAATAAGAAAAATACACTTCTTTGTGCTTTAGGTTTAAGTTTCTGAAGTTGTATAAAATACTGATGTCTGGCTTGTATTTGTGGCTTGTACAGAAAATAGTATAACAGAAATTTAAAATTTCAAGATCGATGTGTATAAAGTATGGTGGTTTGGCACAACAGCAAAATCAAATCTTGAGATTTTCCAAAATCATTTAAAATGATGATTCACAGCAGAAAACAGAGTTTCTTTCACCAAGACCTAGCTGGGGAGCTTTTTTTCTGTCAAGGGCCACAGGTTGCCCAGAACTACTTTTAGTTGTGACAAGATATGGTTGAAATACAGCCGATCTCCTCAACTATGCATTCTATAAAATTTAAGATTAAGCAGCTAGTCAAAAAGAATCCAAGACTGTGAAAAGGACTATTTAGAAAATACTGAGATCCAAACAATCAGTCGGGGATGATTGTAGTTATCGTATAAGCATACAATCCATGCTGCAGAACGTTGAGAGGCTACACTTAGAAAAATGTTAAGATGTCACTTGGTATATGATTTAACGTTAGTTAAGAAAGAGTGATGTTAATAATTATAATAATTATAATAATTACAGTTTAATTCATAAGGACTTGAATTCAATGGTTAGAAGAATCTTGGCAGAGTATGGCTGGAGATTGCAGGCTGACAGGAGGCTTTACCATAAGAGATCAACAGGAGCAATTTGATCTGAGACCTAGCTTGTAATTTCAGCCTTTTTTACATGCTATTCATGCACATAAAGAATGTAGGTGCAGGGGATCCACATCTAATGCACACAGATTCACTGTACAAGCATGGCTCAGTTAGCACAATTTCTGAAGACGTAGCTCCTTCTCATAAAGTAAAATAAATAAATAAAGTAAAATAAATAAATAGATAGAAAAAATCTCTTTATGTCCCACCAGCCCCTCTTTATCCTCTCTTCAGCTGGAAGTTGTTTTTTTTTTTAAACAGCATCAACACTAGTAGGCTAGTGAAACAGGGCTGGAGAAACATAGACTTTAGGTGTCACATTGAAGCAGCAGTTAATAATGTGATAAAGTTTTGGTGGGAAAGAATGGGATTCTGCTCTAGCCAATCCTACTGTAGCTATGTGTGCTTGCCTGCAACAGCCAAGGTAAACAGCAGCCACCTCCATAATCGCTCAGGGAGCATGCATGAACAGCAAAAGAGAGAGAAAAGCCTGCTCACAAGCTACCCCCAGCATATTCTCTCTCTCTCTCTTGCTGTCTCTCTCTTTCAAACATAAATCTGTAAGTCTGGTCGGTAAAATGGAAATCATAAGAAAAATGGAGGCTGGTGAAAGAACAAATAACTCCTAGGTAGATTTGGAAGAAGCCTTCAAGTGATGTCTAGAAAGTTCATAATTTTTTGTTTACTGATGCAAGACTTAAGTTTTGGATCAAAAGTATTTTGCCATGTAGGAACTTATCCCTGTTATTCCCATGCCATTTCACAGCTGCTGTAGGTGAGCTTATTCCATTGCCACTCCTGAAGTAAGATTTGCCTCCATTGGGTTTCTTACACTAGTGGGCTTTCCCCACCATAGGAAGCACAAGAACTTCATGAAAAGTGGAAATGATGTCACACCATTTCAACTCTCTATTTTCAGTCAGGTCTCAGCTAGAAAAAGGGTGAATTGTTGAATAGGTAAGTTGGTAGGTGTCAGGGATTCCAGGCAGGGAACCCTGGGAAAATGTTCAGCCCACTGCAAAGATGTTGCATCATGCCCCAGCTGTGGGTAATTGCAAGGTTGCATAAGAAACTGGGGTCATGTGCAGATGGTAGAGGGAGGTGTGCAAACCTCTACCTGATTGGTTGTAAATATGTATATAAGAAAGCAATCCCCAGTATGTATTTGTCTGTTGACCAAACCGGCATCTGGCGCAAGCCTTTGTCCATCTGTTCTATGTTTTGCATATAACGGAACTTTGCTGCAAGATAAAGTGCCTCCTGTTTGGAAGAAACTCCTCTATGTGTGAGTATCCTTACTGAGGAACAAGGCTGCTGCTGTTGGCTCGCTGAACTCTGGCTTTTTCCGCTGTGTTTCTGTGGGGCTGAAACTCCTATCATCCCCCAACAGTGGTTATGGGCCCAGACCCAGAGTGCACAGCATCCACAGCGCACCTGTAGTTGTTTTTCCCTGGATACTAGGATTGTTTTTGACTGTTTGCCTGGCTCTCTGGTGCTTCGGGAGTCTGTGTTTTGGCAGAGAGACAGTTAATTTTCAGTCCGGTGCTGTTCAAGGACACTTTGGAGGAGGAAGCCGGTCAGCTGCGTTCCTGTGTTTTGTTTTTACAAAGGCAGCAGAATGACTGAAACAAGCTTTGTGTGTTTTTTTTAAATCATTTTATTCAAAATTCTCATTATAAAAACATACATATTCGATTGTCAGCTTCATTTGAAATATATCTGATCTTCCACATTGATCTAGATTCCATTTTCCAGATTTCTACAAGCTTAAGATACTGTACAACATTATACTGTTAGTTTATCTGATAGTTCTTACATCTCATTCTTCATATTTCCGCTTCATGATATATATCCTGTGGCCCACACGTAATATAACTTTAATCATGAATTATGTATTTCCAGCTGTTAAAACCCAGCAATTACCCGTTACAATTTGCCATTCTTTCTGTATCTCATCGTCTGATTTTCCCTTTAATCTCTGGGAGACCATATCTGCATTTTTATTTTCAATAAATGTAGCCCACCATTGTTCTATTGTGGGTATTTGCTGAGTTTTCCATAACTTTGCATATTCAATACGAGCTGTTGTTATCATGTACAGTAATATTCTCCAGTGCTTCTTTATACCAGTACCCTCTATTATATCAATCATATTTAGCAAATACAATTCAGGTGTCTTAGCAAACTGACCTTTCACTAATGTACAAATCACATTATGTACTCCATTCCAATATTTCTTAGCTTTTGAACATGTCCACCACATATGATATATCATACCGACCTCCTTCTGACATTTCCAGCACTGTCCAGTACCTGTATTATAAATCCTTCTCAATTTATCTGGTCTCATATACCATCTGTGAAATAGTTTGTAATAGTTCTCTCTCAAATTCTGGGCTACTGTAAATTTCTGCGTTTTTTTCCAACTCTGCTCCCAAGACTCTAATTGAATTGAATGACCAATATTTTGAGCCCATAAAATCATTGTTTCCTTTACTGTTTCTTCTTGTCTCTCCTGCTGTAATATCTCTTGATGGATTTGAGCAAGAAGGTGAGGTGGATTTTCAAAAAGCCATTTAAATACTCCAACTTTCTCTTTTGGTTCAATTCCGTAAGTTTTTATGTCCATATGAAACCTTTCTGTTAATTGTCTGTAAGGAAACCAACTCAGTCTTATTCCCTCCTGTTCTAGTTTTTCCCTTGTTTTCATCTTAAGATTGTTGGACGCTGATCTCTCGATTATATCGTCATACCGCAACCATTTATCTGTATCAGTCCATCTGCCAAAAAAAGCCTCTTGCGGTGAGACCCATGTGGGGAGCTGCCTCATGTTTTTGACTTTATAATCATCCCAGATTTTCAAAAGCGATTTTCTAATATAGTGATGTGAAAAGTCCTTATCTATTCTTGCTTTGTCATAAAACATAGGCATGCCACCCCATCCTCAAGTCAGCGCCTTCCAATGCCACAAGCTTTGTGCGTTTTGAAAGACTAAATGACATGAATTATCAGAGCTGGCGAATTTATGTGAAAGCGTCTCTGATAAAGGAGAACCTGTGGCACGTTTTGGAGAGCGAGAGTCAGCCGCCTGCCAGTGTGTTGGCTGCTGAGATAGCAGTGTACCGTGTTGCTGATGAAAAAGCCAAAGCAGTTATTTTGCTAACTTTAAGTCCTTTCCAGTTGATTCACGCTGCTGCTGCGGACACAGCATATCAGCTCTGGGAGGCTCTGAAGCGTATGCATCAATCTTCCTCATGTTTGTCCAAAATGCTATGGATGAAAAGACTGTATAACACAAAGTTATGTCCCGGAAGCTGTGTAAGAGAGCACCTCATGCTGATGAAACAGTTATTTAAAGAGACAGCCGACAGGGGGGTAAATATACCAGAAATGCAGAAAAGTTTTATTCTGCTGGAAAGCCTCACTAAGGAGTGGGACTTTTTGATGTACAGCCTGCAGGGTGTGCGTGAGGAAGAGCTGACTGTAGACCTGGTAGCCGGGGGGATCCTGGAGGAAGTTCAACGTAAGCAGTTTGATTCCAGACTGCAGTTGGAGGGGAGAAAAGCCAGTCGCCAGGAGGAGGAGGCATCTGCCCTGGAAGAAGGAGTGTGCAGCTATGCCAGATGCTGCTACAGATGCAAGAGAGTCGGCCATCTCCAGCGCCGAGCAGAGGGAAGAAGACAGCCCAGAAGCGGAGGGGTGTGTCGTCACAGGCTGAAGGCCATGTGTTTGTGGCAAAAGAACAGTCTGAGAGTGGTGTGTGGTTGCTAGACAGTGGTGCAACTCACCACATGGTGAACAATTTAAAGCTGTTGAATGATATTACAAATGCAAATATAACAGCAATTTCCCTTGCAGATGGGGCACCAAGCAAGGTGCAGAAGATGGGTACTGCATATGTGCCATGCTTTGGTAAATCATTCAATAATGTGTTGTGTGTTACCAATTTGCAGAACTGTATTTTGAGTGTCTCCCAACTGACCAGTGAGGGTTACAAAGTGGTGTTTGAAGGGGAGAAATGTACAATAACTGCAAATGGTGTGTTTTGTGCAAAAGGGGTGAAAAAGCAGGGGTTGTACCACATGTTGCCCAAAGGAAAAGTGGCAAACGTTAACCCTATGTGTAACAAATCTTTACATGAAAAGTGTGTACATTATCTCCACAGAGTGATGGGACATGCCACCTACAAAAGTTTGCAAGAGTTGGCAAAGGTATGCCCTGGGTTACAAGTCAGAAATTGCCCTAGGTTCCTAGATTGCTCTGTATGCAAAAAGGTTAAGGTAAAGGCTTACCCTATTGCCAAGAAAAGCAAGTGTGTCACCCAACGTCCTTTTGAGGTTGTACATGCAGATTTGGCTGGGCCATTTAAGCCAACTGAAGGGCAAAATAGGTTTTTCCTGGTAGTTGTAGACAGACACACCAGGTACTCCTATGTCTATCTGCTGAAAAAGAAAAGTCAAGCAGCTGAAAAGTTCCAAGAGTGGATGAGTGCTGTTGAGAGGGAATTTCCTTACAAAGTAGCCAGCCTTGTATCAGACAGAGGGGGAGAATTCCTGTCCAATAGCCTGCAAGCCTGGATGCATAAGAAAGGCATAAGGCATAAAACCACCAACCCCGCATCTCCCGGGGAGGATGGTCTTGCAGAAAGAAGAATTGGGCTGTTAAAACAAATGAAGGACTGTATGATGGAGGATGCCCAAGCCCCAGCAGGACTTTGGGGAGAAGCAATAGTGACAGCAAACTACCACATAGGATGTGGAGTTCAAGTGTGAAGCAAACTCCATATTACCTATTGTATGGTAGAGCGCCAAACCTGCAGCATCTACATGTTTGGGGTCAGTTTGCTAGTGTGTATGTTCCATGAAGATTCAGAAAGTCTGGAGAGGAGAAATCTAGACGGTTACGCTTTGTGGGATATGAAGGTAACAAATATAGATTTCTACACCATGCTGGCAAAATAGTGTATTCCAGGAGTACAAACTTTGAAATCCATTCAGGATGGGATGGACTGCACTGTAACCAAGAGGTTTTGATTCCTCTGGGGAAAAGTGTGAAAAGTGTTCCCAAAATTCCTGAAAATGGAGGGGCAGTGATGTCTGATGAGAAAAAGGACAGTGTCCTGGATACACTTGAAATTCCTGAAAATGGAGGGGCAGTGATGTCTGATGAGGAGAAGGACAGTGTCCCGGATACACTTGAAAGCTCTGAAGATGGAGGGGCGGTGATGGCTGATGATGAAGAAGAAAGTACTGAGGAAAGTACTGAGGAGGAGAAGCCAACAGTCTCACTCAACGTCACACCGAAGAGTTCAACACCGCCACCTAGTGCTGAACCTGCATTTACGGTCAAGAAAGAGCCTCGCACTGAGGTCAGCACTAGTTTCAGCAGTGGTTCCAGTAAAAGTGGGTCAGGAAGTACCCAACTTGCTGAGTCAGGAAGTAAAGTTATGCTTATCCCTAAAAGGTCAGGAGGAGGGTATTTTGTTGTCCCGTGTGACTGAGGCAGAAAAATTTGAGTGTAGGACTACGTTGGGGTATAGTATCAAAATGTGAGGCAAATGGTCCAAGATGGGATTTTGTGCTTGCGGTATTGTCCATCTGAACACAATATCGTGGATTTGCTCACAAAGGCACTTCCTGCAGTAGGCCATGAGAAGTTGGCAGATAAACTGGGCCTTGCCACCAAGGTGTAAGGTGGAAGATGAATTGTACCTTGAATGTTTGTACTGTATGTATTATGGAATATGTATTGCATGACATGTATGGATAGTGAAAATGTCCTACACAGTGGCCTGACCATTTTGGAGGGGATTGTCAGGGATTCCAGGCAGGGAACCCTTGGAAAATGATCAGCCCACTGCAAAGATGTTGCATCATGCCCCAGCTGTGGGTAATTGCAAGGTTGCATAAGAAACTGGGGTCGTGTGCAGATGGTAGAGGGAGGTGTGCAAACCTCTACCTGATTGGTTGTAAATATGTATATAAGAAAGCAATCCCCAGTATGTATTTGTCTGTTGACCAAACCGGTGTCTGGCGCAAGCCTTTGTCTGTCTGTTCTATGTTTTGCATATAACGGAACTTTGCTGCAAGATAAAGTGCCTCCTGTTTGGAAGAAACTCCTCTGTGTGTGAGTATCCTTACTGGGGAACAAGGCTGCTGCTGCTGGCTCGCTGAACTCTGGCTTTTTCCGCTGTGTTTCTGTGGGGCTGAAACTCCTATCATCCCCCAACAGTAGGTGGATATGATAAACCACTGAATTTACAAGGAGTTTTCTTGTGTTTTGAGAAGTTTTCATGTGAAAAAAATCACTGAAAAATGGCCTAAAAAAAATCAATTGGGAAGTGTGTTAGGGATTGCTGGGGGCTGCAGGACTTGCAAAATGGAGTCCAAGAGACAGATGTGTCCCACATTTTCCCCACCCCTGCTTTACATAGAGCATGAGTGGGTGAGCAGTGTATTCTTTGCCTTAGGCAGAATAAAATCTTGGGCCAGCCATGGATGGGGAAGCTTAATTCTGCCAAGGGTCACATTTCCTCATGGGCATATTTTTGAGGCCTCTATGTGAGTGGTGAACTTCTGTGTAGCTCACCCATTCTTGTTGCTGTCAATGGTCATCAGACTGACTGCAACTCATGGTGACCCTATGAATGAAAGATCTTGAAGATCATCAACAGCCTTGCTCAGGTCTTACAGATTCAGGGACATAGCTCTATCCATCTGTAATCAGGTCTTCCTCTTTTCCTACTGCCTTTTACCTTGCCAAGTATTCTCATCTTTTATAGTAAGTTGTATCTTCTCATGATATGTCCAAAGTATGACAGTCTCAGTTTAGTTTTGCTTTGTTGTTATATGCTTTCAAGTTGTTTCTGACTTATAGCAACCCTAAGGCAAATCTATCATGGGGTTTTCCGGAACTGAAAGTTTTACTTGCCTTTTTAGCAGTCTATAGTATCTGTAGAACTTTTCTCCAGCACCTCATTCCAAATTAGTTGATTTTTTTCTTCCTATCAGCTTTGTTCAACTTTCACAACCATATATAGAAACCGGAAATATGATGGTGTGGGCAATCCAAACTTTATTATCCAATTATATGTCTTTACAATTCAGGATCTTGTTCACTTCATAGTTGCCCTTCCAAATCCTAGTCCACCCATGCTAAGAAGACAGAAATAAACTGATTTAAATATATAAATCCATTCAATCTACACCAGCCTATTATTAACTGTTCCCCTGTACTATTGTAGAGCTACATGAATCATAAAATGGGCTCAAACTATCCATGCCAACATATGAACCAATTCTCCCTGTTTTAGGGGTAATTTCTTGTGTTCCCCTATTTTACATAGGCAGTTAGGTTTTCACTTTGCCACTTTAGTTACACAGCATAAAGTCAAACAGACCAGGAGCAGCAACTATTGTCCTCTAATCGAACATATGCATCCATAGTGTGAAAATGGAGAAAATCAATTTCTTTCTGCATAATATGTTCATGATCATAGTGTCAGTGTAAATTTCTTAGAAAAGCAAAACTTTAAAACTATCCCAACCCTCTATATTTTATTTCATTAAAAATATATTAGATATGAAATATATGTTACAAAATATATATTAGCAGTTACAATAATGGTCTGTAAAATATCTCTGAATATGCTAAATACACTTAACCCAACTAAGAGCTGATTCATGACTGATTCAAGAGCTGATTTGATCCAGAGTTTGTGTTACTTAAAAGATTAGCTCCTATTTCTCCAGCCATTCTCATAGTTTCCTTGGACATATTTCCTACAAATGATAGGGCCAATACCTTGGGTTAGCTAAAGCTTCTATCCTTACCATGACATAAACTTTAACTTCCTTTTCCTAGACAAACATGCCTTCCTCTGTTATTAAGTGCTAGTACATTTATTTTCTTCTTTGAGGCAAGGCTTCTGAGTAGGTTTTCAGATGTATCTCTTTACTGAAATATATATATATATAAAAAAACCTCTTCCGTGCTCCCATGCTTGATATGTTCATTCAGTCAATCTTTATGGTCCACGTTTTGTATTTATTTGCCACCTGCAAACCTACTTTCTCATGCCTGTTGGACCAGGCAAAGCTAAGTAAGGGTTAGTGCCCTGTATTTCTAAAAATGGTGCTCTGTCCACTCCTTTTTTTGGCAAGAAATATGGAGTCCTGCCAGTCATAATGAAAATCCAGGCACCACTTCATTCATCCCACACGTCAAAGCACATAAACAGTTCCCAATTCTGTTGTTTTACTCATATACTGATCTTGCCCCAAATCATATTTCTGCATGATATTCCTGAAAATAGAGAAGAGGTTTTAAAACACTGTCAGTGGAACTGGAAACCAGGATACAAGACTAAACAATTTCCTGTGCAAACCAATTGTAAAGCAGGTTATCTGGCTGTAGAATGTGCCTCTCATTTCATCAGTGCTACCTTCTTCCTCTTTCACTTCCTGTAGCAATCCATTGCTAGAGGAAGGCCCCCACCCTGACTGTACAGTTTTCTGAGAAATCTAAACTGAACAAGGAATATATCCATTATTCCATCTTCCAAAGGCAATACTTATTTTTTTTTCAGCATTTATTTGGAAAGTGACAGCCCTGTTACCATTTCTGAACTTTTTGCATGATGACCTTGAAGCTGTGTGTGTGTGTGTGTGTGTGTGTGTGTGTGTCTTCAGTGGTCATTTGTGAGCAGGACTGAATCAAGCAGTTGCAGAGGGAGTGGTGAAAAACTTGGTCATTCCATTGCCTGTGCTGGAAGATAAGATGCTTTCGGTTCTTCCTCTCTCTTTTTCTCAAGTCTCACTCAGTACAGTGCTACTCAAAGGGATGATGGGAAGACCAGTACTGGTCTGTGGGCTTTTGGCTTCCAGTCTGCAGCAGGTTTTCAGGAAAGCAAGAAAGAGTTGGAGTCAAAGGGCAGAAATGTGGTGCCAGTCTCTGGCACATGAGATCCTTTAGGAAGCACTACCCTAGCAGAAGCCTTATGAAGCTGCAGCAGAGGGTAAGAGGGAAACATCTACTCTGCTGAGAGGCAAGCTCCTCTTGACTCCTGCTCTCAGTGAACTGTTTCCCTCCCAGCTCCTCATTACAGGAATGCTTTTAACTTTAAGGACAGCAAGTCTAATGGGAGAAGATGCAATCTTGTTCAAATCACTTTCTGATGTGGGATTTTGGACAGGTCACAGGACTGAAAGGGTCTCACACCACCTTTTTATTTCTGATGATGTTGAGAGGTGACTCTAAAGCCATTTCCACACTGCACTGTTATAGTGCTATTATTCCACTTTCAACATCCTATGGAATCCTGGGGTTTGCAGTTTAAGGAGGGGCCAGGATTCCATAAGATGTTGAAAGCGGAATAATATCACTAAAACAGTCTAGTGCGGAAATGACCTAAATGGAAGCAACTCTTTGGGTGCTGTGAGGCTGCGGCACGCGGTAGATTCTGCATCCTTGCTGGGGGGGGGGGGTATTTGTGACTCCAGCCCACTTTTCTCCGAGTTGAGGGAAGTACCGTTGACTTCCTTAAGAGAACTGAGCCCTCACTTTGAAGCTTCGTCCAAGACCTTCCCTTGCGTGCGAGGGAAGTCACGTTAAAATAGACAGGTATGGAGACGAGGGAGGGCGAGTTTCCCTTCCCCTCTCCTGTGGGGCTTTTCTTACGAGCAGGTTCCGACGGCGAGAAAGTCTGCCCATCCTCTCGTTAGCTCCGTCTGACAACACCTTTCAAGAGTGGCACCTCGTCTTCCGCGGGACCAGTTCGCCAACAGCGTGGGGTGTACATGAGAGAGAGAAAAGAGTCCAAGCCCCTTGTTTGGGGGGACAGTGAGGGGCGGCGGGACGAAGAGCAAGTCGAGAATGCCTGGAATCTGCCGAGCCCCCTCCTCGCCTCCAAAAGAGTGAGGAAAACATTTCGCAAAGCTGCCCTTTCCTTTCTCCTCGCTCCCTACGGGGCGGCCCTACGTGCCAGGCCCTCTTTCTGCCCGCCCTGCGTGGCCCTGCATGCGGGGCAAGGCGAGTCCCAGGCGCGAGGCGAACGTCTCTGTCCGTGTGTCTCTGTGTGTGTGTGCGTGCGTGACACCAAGGGGCCGCAGAGGCTGTGGCGGTCCCAGCGCCCGCCCGAGAGGCTGTGGCGGGAGCCCAGCCCAGCCGCCCAGCCCAGGCAGGTCCCAGGCTCGCTCCCCTCCCCCCGGCCCTCCTCCTTCCCCCACCCCCCGCCTCGGTGCCTGGAACAATAGAGTGCGCGCGAGGAGCCGGTCTGGGCTGCGCTCCCTCCCCTCCTTCTCCCTCTCCCCGCCTCTCCTCCCCTTCCCGCCCGCCCGCCCTGAGCCAGAGGCAGAGCAGCCGCCGCCGGAGGAGCCGGTTCCATGCCCGCTGGAGCCTCCGCTTGCCGCTGCCGTCGCCTCTTTCTCCCCCTCGGCGCCCAGTCCCGGCATGGACGTTAGGTTTTACCCTTCCGCCCCCACCACCGTTGGTTCCTTGCCTGGGGCCGACCCCACTTGCTTGGGCCCCCTGGACTATTACCATTGCAACAAGGTAACAAGGGAGGGAGAAGGGACGGCGGGAGAGGGGGGCAAACGACTGGACAAGCGGAGGGGGGGTGCGACTGATGGTGGAGGAAGGGGATCTGAGGACCTGCGCTTGTCGAGTAGGAAGGCTCCACTCCGTGTACCCCCCCACCTCCAAGAGTCGTCTCTCCCTTCTCTTTCCCCCGCTCTGGGACTGGCGCACCTTTTGCCCCGGGTAGGGGGAGGTCGCGGTGGCGTTTGCGCCGAGCGACGGCAACTGCTTTTCTTTTTTTCTTTTGCAAGGCGCGGGACTTGTCACCGCCGGCAGCGCTCCCAGCTCGGGGCAAGGCGAGGAGTTGACTCCTTGGCACCCCTCAGCCGAGCCCACCCCCCCCCAAGTCTTCCTCCAGCCTATTCTCCTCCTGATTTGAGACGACTCCCCAAAACACCACCGCCGAGCTAAGGAGGGAGTGCGAACGTGCCGCCCTCTGGCAAGCGAGGCGCTCTCCCAACTTGTCGCCCCGAAGTCCCAGATCTAGATCGCCCGCTCGAGGGCCAGCCGTGACAGGGGAGGGAGGGGGGAGTGATCCAGAGCCAGCTCTATAAAACCAAACAGAAATGAAGCTGAAACTTCTCCTCCTGCTCCTCCGGGGAGCCAAGCGGCGAAGGTAGCGAGAGAGCGGCCGTACATCCTGCAGGAGGGAATTTCAAAACTGTTTTACTTAAAAGCACCCAGGCTGCTTCCTCGCTCGCTCGCCGGCCTGAGAACTGCGGCGAGGCAATTCTCTTTCCCATCTTGGAAGCAAAGGCACGGGGTGTTTAGGGTGGGCTGGGAGGGAGAGAGAAGGAGCGGGAGAGAGACAGTTGGTTCTGAATTGCGGCGTCACTTCAGACCCCGGATTAGACCTCTCAGTTTTGGCAAACACCGTGATGTAGATAGGGAGAGACCCAGGGTCTTAACACAGCCGTTTGGGTGAATACGTTTATGTGTTGTGTGGAGGAGAAAGAGTGGAGTTGCGTGGACTCAAGAGATCACTTGGTTTGAAGTGCTGTTTTATTTTTCTTGTCTGCCTGGCAATGGTTTCTGCTGGAAAATGTACAGGTTAGGGGAGAAATGTGTTAGGGTGAGTATATTATTTTGCTTATTGTGTAATTCTCTTAACCTTTTGTTTATAGGAGATGTTGGCCAGACTGTGCAAACCTGACTGTCTGGTTGGAACTTAATGGATTTTGCCTTATTGGTTTACTTTTTTCTCACTAAGTCGAACTGCAGGTTCTGGTCCCTGAGTTGTCAGCCTCTTTCCTCTCCTCCCCCTTCCTACAACACAATTACTTCTGTTAAATACAACAGAGGGGGAACTGGGTTATGTATATTTCATAAGATCTACAGCACAGCATGAGAACCTCTCTAACCTAGATTTGTCTATTTGCTACTGGAAGGAAGTGTACTCTTTTAATGTGTGCGGATGAGAGAGAGGGCAGGAGGGAGGAAAATTTGCAAGGGGATATATGGGAGTTCAGGGTGCTTTAAGCTATATATCTTAGCAGAGAGGAACAAGAAGAATAAAAACAGAGTCAGTTTCAGAGCTTTCCTGACAGTAGCAATCTTTGGAGGTTTGAGGACTACAGAGCTGCAGCTTTTAAATGAAAGAATAATTCAGATGAAACTTTGGATTGTTTAATGAGGCATGAGTATGTTGATGTTTTAAATAATCAGTTGTTTGCTGTTTTGTAAAATTAGTGAAAGAAAGTTGCAGGCTGTTTTATCTGCAGGATTTTTTTTATTCTTTTGCTTTGTTTTAAGATAACTTGTTTGTAAACGCTCAAGCATCCCCACTCTCTGTCAACGATATATGCATGTATATGTATTCATCACTTGTTTGTACTAAGTATGATTGTGATTGTACAGAAATCAATTTCATATGAACATTGAAACAGCTGTTATGCCTGCCCTAGCTATCACAACTGATTTTAAATGTTATTACCCAACAGCAAGAATTTTAGAACATGTGTCATATAGTTAGGAAACAGCAGTAGTTTTTGAAATAAACTGAAGTGTTGTAACTTTTATTGGAAGAAGATCAGTACTAACACCTATGACAGATTGAACCTCAACAACACACTTGGGAGCAAAAAACCCCTGTCTTCTGATGTTCTGTATGGGTTTTATAAGCACAAACATCTTGAAAACAATATTAAATTCATATTATATTTGTTCATATAAAAAGTTAAGAGTATCAAGCATTGCAGCTGGAATTCTGAGCAGAAAGAGGTAAATGGAAGGGGTCGAACAACTGTAGTGTTTAATGGAAAGCAGAAAGCATGAGGAAGTTTCCAAAAATTGACCAGTTAGGCCATGGAGAAAACAATTTCAAAGGAGGGACTTAGATATTTGCACATGCTGAGCAGGTGTATACTGTTGCTGTTGCAGCTGAAAATTATTAATGCATCCTTTTACAATTTGCTGTTTCCTCCAATGCCAGGAGAAATGCAGAGAAAGTGACAGTGCTGTAAAGTTCTTGTATCAGTTTTTCAGATAAATATATTCCAAATATGATTGACTGGTAAGAGTCTGAATGAGCATATACAAAATACTGACCACTGCCACCAGGTGCTGCTGTTGTCACTGTTACCAAGTGTTAGAACAAGAGGCAGAAAAGAGGAGGAAATATTAAATAAGTAGTTAGCATTCCCATATATATATATATATGCGCACACACACACACACACATATATACCTTCAGATACTATTTAGATAATCAGAATGTGCTAAATGTACTTCTGCTTTTGGAGTAAGGTTTTAATTGTAGAAAAAAATTAAAGAAAGTAGGATTGCAGTGGTATCTCAGCACCCTGTTGTTCTTCATTCCTGTGTTGTCCTCTATAGAGATGCTACCATAAGTCCCTAAAACAGGGGCAGGGAACCTGCTTTCCACAGAGGGCTACATCCTTCAGGGTTGGTCTGCCATGGGCTGTATACAGATGGCAGAAGGAACAACTTAGGGAGCCGGTTATATTTTAGCTTGGAGAAGAAAAGACTGATAGATAGCTACATATTAGCTACATTTAAATATTGGAAGGAATGTCATGTAGAAGATGGAGCAAGCTTGTTTCCTGCTGCTACAAAGACTAGAATGAGAACTAATAGATTCAGATTACAAGAAAAGAGATTCTACCTATACATTAGAAAGAACGTCTGTACTGTAAGAGTTGTTGAATATTGAGCAGACTGCCCCGAAGGACAGAGGATTCTCTATCTTAAGGAAGTCTTTAAACAGTGGTTGGATGGACATCTTTCACAAGTGCTTTAGTTGTATATTTCTGCATGGCAGGGGGTTGAACTAGATGGTGCTTGTAGTCCTTTCCAACTCTAAGAATCCGTGGTTCTGTTCTCCTTCCCTGCCCCTCAGGCTGACAGGTAAAGGACTGCTGATTCTTCCTAGAAGTCTGGGTTTGATAGAAAGCTTTTCCCTCACCCTCCTTTCATTGTTGTGTCTGCTTTGCTTCTCTCCTTACTGTTTTTCTTCCTTCCCTCCCTTTGGGATTCCCTCTCACCCATGAGATTAACCCCAGAGCCACAGGTTGCCTGTGCAAGGTCTAAGATGTGTTTTTGCCAAGGCAGATGGATAGGCATGGATATCTTTCTACAAATGATAAGCATTGCCGTGTTGCTGAACTCTGAAGGCATGGATTACAGATAACTTGTTCCCCAGATTTCTCATAGTTTGAGAAGTCTAGGGAGGATAAAGTGTGAGTTGCAAGAAGGAGGAGTTGGGCGGACAGGGATTCTCTAGGAAAATCTACAAGGAATTCAAAGGTTCCTCGAAAACAGATGTTACGAAAAAAATAAGATGTTTCAGTGGGATCTTAACAGAAGAGGGAAAAGGCTTGGGTTGTGTTTGTGGTTGCTGACTCTGTCCTTACTTAGTTGAGAGTTTAGAACAGTCAAGGCAGCCTCTATGTTCTATAATTAAAGGATAATTCCAGCTTGGAGTAGATGACTGTGGGAACAACCGGTTATTTGCTTATCCTCCTTTAGGAGATCAAAGATGGAAAAGTCGCGGTGTAAGTTTTCAGGCCCCATAACTAAATTACTTCTTCATGGGTTCTTTTGTGAGTGGGTGTAGAAACCCTATGGAGGAAGGGTTGTGCGCAGTGGCAGCAGGCACCCATTATATAAATAGCTAAAGTGGAGGTTATGTCCAAAGCTCTGCATTTGCCATCACTGAGCTAGTTGATGCTTCTGATGCAGCCAGCCAGCTTGCAGAGGGAACACTGTTTAGCTCAAAGCATCCTGAAATGTTAATGTAATTGTTTTGTGCACTTACTGAACATGATATTGTTATCATGAGATTTCCCTTCTCATTTGTGCACTACAGCAAGCCACTGTTGCTCTTTACAACCACTGAAGTACCTGTTGTACATCAGCATTTCCATCTTAAAAGGATAAGGGTGTTTATAAATAGGGCTTGCCTGTGTGGATATTCAGTTACTGAATATACTGTTTGCTGCGCTCTGGGATACTGTATAAGGTTTTTCTTTTTTTTTGAATAGTTGTGGAGATGCTGGTGTAATAATGGTGGCCAAGAAAGTAATCTGTAAGCCTGGGCAATTTGGTTTTAATTGCATCTTAGGTGCAAACTTAGATGGTCTCATGTAAGCAGTTATTCAGTCCCTGCACTGCAGTATGCAGTTAAAAGTTCTAACCTATCTCACAGGGTTCTTGTCAGGATTATTGAGCTGTGTGAAGCAATTTGAACATTTACATTTTGAGGAAATAATAAGTTTGTGATAGAAATACTTTCTTGTTATTGGAACCTTATCTTTTGAGTGCAGCCATGCAGAGAGGTTCAGAGAAGTGAATATAGTCTCATTTAAAAAAAAAATATATTCTCAGCCTTTTTACCTGGAGGTCACAAATAATGGAGGTCCAAAACATATGGCTTACTGAATATTGCAGGATTTCATCTCTCACCCCTGGCTATGCTGGTTGGGGCTGATAGAAGTTGCAGTCCTAACTATCTGAAAGGTCACATGTTCCCCAGCCTTTGTAACCACCTGCACATAGGAGACTATCAGGTTAGAAGTTTGTTTTATTGGTTTGTGCACTGGCATTCAATACTATAACATGTGGTAAGCCCATTTTAACTTAAAGCACATACAAAGTCAGGACCATTGCTTAAAGATTTCTCTCACTCCTTGTTGGTTTGTGAGCTCAATTCGAAGTGTGTCCTTTGGCTTACAGAATCGTAACAGTCTCAGGTCAGGATATCTGAAGGACTGTCTCCTATGCTTTACAGTCTTCTGTTGCATCAGGGGTTCCTTCCCTTGGAAGTGAAATTGTAGAGTATAGGAGATACAGCATTATTTGTGGGAATTCCTTTTCCAGGAAAGTTAGTTGTATATAAACACTATTAGCATTTAGGTGCTAATAATCCCCCCATTTTTAATGGTATTTGAATGATTAGCTTTGTTGCATTGACAAGGATTTGATATCAAAGTGTAGATTACTCATACTATTAAATGTCTGTTCTTTTAATATTCTATTTTGTAAGTCATATTAGAGAGCATCCTGTTTTATTGAAAAGCAGAGTAACATTAATTTATTTATCATTTATTTAAAGCAAATGGATTCCCTCACTTTCTTCAGACACAATTTGTACATGTTTCCTGTGGAAATTATTACAATGTAGCAAAATAACAAAAACAAACCAACCACAATAATGACAACAATAATAACCATGTATGAGGCAGCTTTTATTTTTCAGATAATTCACCTTTGTATGTAGACTTTTGGTTTTAGGCTCATTTAAGTCAACATATGGATTAACTGGTTAATGTGGATACATAGGACTGTATTTAGGACTTCTGTTGGGTTCTCTGCCTTTTCATTGTGCATATCACATGCTGAGAGATTTTGTTTTTCCCTGTTAAAGTCTGATATGGCAAGACTCATGAAAGAAATCAATAGAACTTATGTTAAATTTCTTTCCCTCGTGTAGGGGAAAAAAACCTTGAAAAGGCTTTTAAGAAAGTGAAAAGAAAAGTAGAAGTTTCAAATAGCCTTTAAAAAACCCACAAGGCCATAAATCGTATTATGCTGGCAGGCAAATTATGCATTAGATACTTATGGTGAGTTTGAATGTTTATACAACAGATGGACCCAGTTCTAAATTCCTTGCTTGGCCAAAGGTGCCATTGAAGGAAAGTAATACAGAAGGATTCTTGTGTGATTGAGGAATGTAGGTTGAGGGAAAGGTGGTAAATGTATTATGCTGGTGCTCTGTATTATTATTATTATTATTTTTATTATCATCATCATCATCATCATCATCATCATCATCATCATCTTGAGAAAACTTATAAAAGTAAGCTTGAAGTCTGTGGCTTTTCATTTGTGTAGCTGGAAACACACTGGCTTTTTGTTGTAGAATAAGTAGGTTTCCTCCTGCATTTTCAAACGTAAAAGTGATAAGACGTGATTATGTTTACAAAAACATACCTGCCCGCATGGAATGGTGAGAGTGGTATGTGTTGCTTCATCTGCAGATATTTCACTCAGCTATCCAGTCATTTACTCTGATGGAATTGTATCGCAGCAGGAGCAGAACATCCAGGGTAAATCACAGGGGCTGCAAGATGCTTTCATTACAATGCACTCAATACTTGGATTGGCAAGGGGATGGTATATGGGGCTCTAGCAGTGTGCCCACGTGTGGAAAAGTTCTACACTCAGCCCTCCACATTTGCTAGAGTTAGGGGTGCAGGACCCCCACAGAAGTTGAAAAATAATAAATATCAAAATGTGGCCATTTCTGCATGGGGCGAGGGAATCGCCCCGTGACGCTACTCATCGGACTTTTGGGCTGCCTGGTCCGGTCCACACTGCTCCGGAGCAGTGCGTGGCTGCCGCTCCGCACTGCTCCAGGGACAAAAATGGCGGCTTGCGGTTGGTTGAGGCTCTCGACCAACCGCTGAAGCTCACCAGCCTAAAGCCCGCCCCTGGCAGATCACAGGCTCGCATTGGGGCGAGCCTGTGAATCTGCATAAGGGAGCAGGCTCACAGTGGCGTGCTCCGTGCTTTTGAAAGACCTGTTTTTAGCGGTCTTTCAAAAGCACACTGGACAACCACTTGGGGTCGTTCCGGAGCGGGCAGGGGTGCGGATCTACATTAAGTAGGTCCGACCCAGTACACTCCCAGGTGCAGACGTCCTCCCTAGAGGATGCTCTGCACCGTTTTAAAAACCCCGTGTGGAAATGGCCTGTGTGTGTGTGTGTGTGTCTGTCTGTCTGTCTTTCTGTCTGTGGAAAGAGGGCTGAGGCATGGTGGGGGGAACGGGCAGTCAGGGTCCAAACCAGGTCAGGGACAGAAGAGGGAAAGGGTGGGTCAGCATAGTGGCCATATATTTCCTCTCTTTAGCCTGTCTTCTTCCTTGGATTGGGCGTAGGGAGAGAGTTTGTGGTTCTGAGAAACTGGGCTGCAAGCTGTCCCGGGCTGGCCAGGAAGCAGCTGGTAGAGGAAGAATGGATGGGGGTGGGGAGTGGGAGTGAAAGGGCTGCATAGCCTGATCAGAGCTGCCAAAAGGGAAGATTTCCCAAGAAAAGAAGCAAATGAGGGGGCAGGGGGTTGGAGAAACTTACAGATAATGAAATCCGTGAAAGTTAAACCCACAAATGTGGAGGGCCAACTGTATTTTCTGTAAGAAACATTTTTCCCTTATATATGATTAATTTTAACCATTTAAGCACTGCAAGAAATTTCAGGTAGCCTGTAGCATCTCACTGCCAAAAAGAATTGCACAGATTTCCCCTCTGCTGTCACGTGAGTCTTCTGCACAGTGAGCACTGTGCTCTGTTCTCTATTCTGCTTACCTTATGGTTGTTCATATAGATTCTGTTCAGTTTCGGAATTAGCATGTGCATAGTTTGCTGTCTGCTGTTTTCATTTCTTCTAGCCTCTCTGTTCTGTCCTTTCAGTGAAACTGTGTGCATGAATGATTTTGTACATTGAAAAAAAAAAATCCCATGAGAGTGTATCCATAATTGCACTGGTATTTCCTAAAGGATTCCATTTTAACCCAGTTTTTCACCTGACCAGCACCTGGATATAATGCTCCTCTAGTTGTCCATTTAATGTGTCCTCTGGTCTCCCAGTATTCATTGTAGCTTACCATAATTATTACTGTGCCATTTATATAGTTTAAAACATCATACCTTTTGCTTTTGATTTATTTCTTAATGTGTGGTTTGTGTGCAGTGGTCAGGGAGAATTGACCTACCAGTGTCACATCTTGAAAGAAAATATCGTTTTTAGACTGCAGCTCCCATAATTCCCCAGTCAGCATAGCCAGTCTAAAAAAGTAACATTCCCAGGCTCTGGCCATAGCGAGTAGACCACTTGGAAGATTAGGTAAAAGAGAATGTTGCTCAAGAATTAGCTAAATGGAAAAACTCAGTGCATTAAACAAATGGAAACCTGTAGCAAATTCAAGAAAGCTGAAAGATCCCCGGCTGAAAGACTGTCAGAAGAAAATGTGTTCTTGCCACTCCACAAGCAAGATAAGGTAAGCTGGGCCCAGTAGATCCAGTGGGAAATTCAGAAGGAAGGGGTTATAGTAGCATCCACATTGCTGATGTATCCGAAAGGTAGGAATATTGTGTAACCTCTTAAGTATGTATTTTTTAATCATATCAACTTGTTAATATTTTGTATGAACAGGAATAAAGGGTATATGCCAAACAAAATTGTTTAAACAGCTCATATTATTTTAAAGTTTCAGATAATATATAGCCTCCTTTTTTATTTATCATTTTAAAAATTAATTTTTCTGTAGACAGAAAAAGTAAACCCTAAATGTGGCACACATTTACACAGGAGTAAGTTCTATTGACTTTAGTAGAACTTGCTTTTGAGTAGATGCCTGCTGGATTGTTCCGTAAGTCATTGGAGCTCAAGTAGAGGCTAAAATTTATTATTATATGTGTATTTGTTTTTAACAGAACTGATCAGAAATTGGTTTTGACCTGTCGTTATAAAGGAGGGTCAATGTAATGAATAAATTTTGATGGAACATTCTGTTTTCTTTTGACTTTTATGTGCACATTAAATTGCAGTAGTAAACACTTGCCTTTTTCCTTTTGTGTTTTTACTGCTTCAGCATGCTGGGAGATAGAATATTTCCTTTTCTTCTGACTTGAAGAAATATGATTCTTTCTTCTACTAATTGCATGAGAGAGAAAAAGAATACTTTTTTTGGGGATTTCGTTTGGTGACTGATAGAGTAAAAAGTTGTCATTAAAAATCTTGACATTCTAGAATTGTTTGTGTCACTTGATGCCCCCATCTATCTTTCCTGCGGCATAGACTTTGATGGTGTGAGCATTCTATCTGCATAATAGAAAGTGTTTGAAGCTCTCTTTTGCCAAAGGCTTTATTAAATCAGGGATTCAGAACTAAATAATGAATGCCCATTCATTCATAGAAGATGTTGTTCTAGCATTATGTATAGAGAGGAGTCTTTATTGTTTGTTACTTTTGGAAAAATAAAGATGTTTTTAGCATTATATTAGACAATATGGCTGCCATAGCTAGTTCTTGTTAATTCCCTTAAAAGGATGATACACTTAAAGTTGCTTCTAGATTTGATAAGCAAGTAAGATGGTAGAAAAAAAAGAATCCAAATTAAAAGCTTGCACACTTAAAAAAACAAAAGAAACATTCTGTATAGATCTCTAGAATGTGACTTCTGTTGCAGGGATGGGTAACTTTTTGTCAAGCAAAAATGAGATGGAGGGCCAAGACATGCAAGTGATATAACTTGCATATCATTTTCCTGCTTTTGGTTGACAGTACCATCTGTGGATATGTTCCATATGTACACTATAGAAGTGTTACTACAGTTGTGTTCCTCATATATAAAATAATCTGAAACAGTTTCTGAAGAATAAGATAGAAAAGAAATAAAATCAGCCTGCTCGTTGCCTCTTTTTTTTTAAAAAATTCTTACTATCTTTGCAGTTCTGAGAACCAGAAACCTGCTTAAACATAACAACAAAAACTAGAGCTCTTGTGCATCTCTAATGTGCTTGTAGACTGCATAGTTCCACATGAAGCCCAAACCTCTAATGTGAAGCTGAAAGATCTGCATCACAGTTTATTCTAGTTATAGGAGAAACAGCATAGCTCAGTGTTACGTATTGAAAGATATCGGTGATGACAAAAACCTTTTGCTTCTGACATATAAAGGATATGGTTATGAAACTCTGCATGTACATTCTTGTTCATGAGACTGTTATTGAAGTAGGAGGGTCTTTTGACCCATTCTTCCTTCTTTTTTGGACTACTTATTTTTATTACACTCTATGTACTTTTAAAGACTTTTCTGCAGTGGGATCTAGGTCCTGTGCCTATCCAGCCAGTGCTTTTACTGTTAGCCTGTACTAATCTGGATAAAATGTGTGCACAAACCATTTTGAATCTACATTCAGTTTATTCTATCAGTAACATTTTATTGTGCACTCACTGGGCGGGCTAATGTGCATGGAATGAATTTTTCTCCCCGTTTACCTTTTGTATTCATCTTCTTACAAATAAAGATCCAATTTTTTTTTAAACTAAGGTTTAGATTATATCTTTCAGCATAAATGAAGCATATAATTGTGTTTTTCTAACAGCTCTGCATTAAAAAAAATACATTATTTTTCGTCTAATGGTGTTTTCCTAGAAATTTTTTCCATCTGGTGATGATCATGCTTTTGTTTCTAGCTGTTTAGTATAACAATCTTTTTTTGTTTTCATTCTGTGGCAGGGCAGAACTAGTGCTGTGATTCCAGATTTCATACTCTGTAATATGCTCTCTGTTCTGACAGCTGTGCTTTAAATACAGATGTGTGAGCAGCTGCTGATGTGCAGGGGTTGCTTTTCAGACATCAAAGGTCAGAGTGTGTACACTGAGGGGTGAGGCTAAACAAGGAACATGATGTCAAGGGTTTGACCAGTAGCATGGTCCCACTCCTGTGTCAACACGTGAGTGCTTACATGTGTGTAGTGCATTAATAGGAATTGATTTATGATCACTGGTAGTCAAGGCACTTTTGATGGACCTTAACATCAGTATTTTCAGGCTCTCTGTATTATATTATTGTTAACTTCCTTGACTACTACTTTAGCGGAAAAGTAGAGTGTAAACTTATTCAGTAAACACATTCTGATTTTCCTGTTGATGCAACTAACAAGAAGGTGATTTGGTTTCCTCTATAATTTGGTTAACACATCCCAATATTATTATTCTTTCTTCTGTCTTGATTTGTTGGAAGAAATGTAGATTCTGCTTGTGTATTCCTAGTACAGAAAACTGTAAACCTGCCCCCCCGCCTCAAAAGGTAGACTTTGAAACGAACTTGCTTCATGTAGATATATGCTTGTACTATGGAAAAAAGTGCAGGTGGGGGATGATATTTATATTTTGCCCTTTTCCCAGTTTGGGACTTGAGGTGGCTTCCAGCAGTTAAAACAAATACATTTCTGTCGTTGATAACTGTGATAGTTGGTGGCTAATAAGAGGATTTCCATCCATATGCATTATTTTTATCACATTTTTGCACTGGCTAGGAAAAAAAGTCCATCTTCAAAGATGGCTCAAATCCTACTGGGCACCCTTTTACACTATGCAGTTATGACGCTATGATTCCACTTTAACTGCATGGCTGCGTCTTATGGAATCCTGGGGTTTGTAGTCTGGCATAGAGCCAATGTGGTGTAGTGGTTTGAGCATTGAAATTCAATTCCCTGCTCAGCCATGGAAGCCCGCTGCACGTCATACTCTCAGCCCCAGAAAAGCTTCTGATAGGTTTGCCTAAGGGTTGCCATAAATGGTAACAACTTGAAGGCACACAACAAAAATATGACACTAGAATTCTCAAGCAGAGATACCCCTCCCTGAATTGGCAGTCTCAGGACTCCTTGAGATGGAACCATATCAGTTAAAATGAAATCATAGCACCATGTAGTTTAAAAAGGCTTTGGGTCAATGCTTGCACATCTAGCCATAGCAGAACTGGTTTGACATTTCTATTGCTTGTGCAGTGAGTTATCCTGTACTTCATTGATCAAGTGAAAGTTCCATCTACACTAGTGGCTTCACTTTGTGTACAGTGTTGAACATAGGCAATGCAACAACATTCAGTATGATCTTGACCAAGGCCTGCTGCATTCCAGGTTCCTAGCAGGACTAAATAATCACACAGACTGTTTTTTTTAATATAATAGTGCTGGTCAGTTTAATCTGAAATACATACACTTTAATATTGGTGTGTTCTGTAGAAGTCCTGTTGGTGTTAAAATATGACATCAGTAGTCAAACTATGACAGTAATGAGAGGGATTGAAGCATCATTGAAATTACCTTTTTATGAAACCAAAGGTAAATGTTTCATGTGTATCCTCACTTTTAATTTTGGGGTATCTGAAATGTTGGGCGCCATCTTGACTTAGAAATACCTACTGCATAGCTTGCAGCTTCAATCTCTGTATTACATCAAAGATCATCCATCCACAGTTATATCCACAACCACAGGGTGAAGAAATATTGAACACGTTGGATTACATTTGCAGATGTAATTAAACTTTTTAATTGCTGACATACGATTTTAAGTTGGCTCCATTCATGATGTAACTATTAGGTAAATGCTGAATTAGGCTCCAGTCTAGTAAATGTAGCTCTGAAGCCATTGCTTGAAATTTTGTTTGCACAGACGACTACTGTAAGCTCTTTCTGAGTAACCTCATAAGAGGAGATCAAGTAGCTTTTTGTCTGGTTTCTTGATCTCTGTTTATAGCATGATTGCAAGAAGACTGAATAGTACGAGTACAGTCCTCAGTTCACATTTGCAGGTTTGACCTTCCCTGATTTGATTATTTGTGAGGTGCGTTCATGCATTCCCTCCCTGTGCTTAGGAAAGGGTACGGGGAAGAAGTATGAGGAGGGGAGGAATGTGTGTGCCTTCTTTCCCCATGCCTAGGCAAAAGGGAGAGGTATGGGGGGGAGCATGGAGAACAAAGATGCGTGTGTGCCTTCCTTCTCTGCACCAGGGCAAAGTGGAAGGGAATGGGAAGGGAAATGTGCCTTCGTTTCCTACATGAGCAGATGGGAGGTTGGAGCTCAGGGAGGGAAGGCACACGTATGCCTTTCTTCCCCAGACACAGGCAAAAGGGGAGGTTATGGGAGGGGCTTACAGGAAGGGAAGGCACATGCTGCCTTCCTTCACTTGCTCAATCAGGCAGGAGGGTGGATGATATTCAGAGTTTTTCAACTTTTGTGAAGGTCCTGCATGCTGAACCTTCATGAAAGTGGAGAGGCCACTGTAGTCTATACAAAACAGTGCTCCCCCCCCCTTTGTTTGGTATTTGAAATGGTCTTTTTCAAATACGATTATGGTAAAGAAAGAAGTGAGGCTTTGAACATAATTTTGTTGTATGGATACACTGTTCAGTGTATCTGCTAGCCATAACCTTTTCTAGGGTGCTCCATTCCTTTCCGTTCCTTCCCCAGGATGCAGCATTCCATGCCATAGAACGTGTTTAGTTATCACTAACTGTTTTTTTTTTTTGTTTCTTCTAAAAGGTCATCTATTCTTTTTTCAAATGTTAGGGTTACCCCAGATCTTCCAATGTAAGATCACCCTTTTGTGCATAACTCATGCTGTTAGAGTTGCAGAGAGAGTTGTTGCATGGAGATCCATACACAGAGAATGAGTATGCTATTAACAAATACTTGTACTTGTAGTACCAGGGTGACCGGATGCATACGCCCTGAGTTAGTTTCTCTTCAGATTGTTGTGTGAAAGAATTAATATTTGGCAGGTGTGCTTTCACAGATTCCTTCTTTTACTTAGCTGTTAAAGGTGTGGGAGCCCTGTCCTTAACTTACACATGTTCACATTGTGGTTTCTTCCGTTTGACCATGGAGAATACTGACTTGCATTTGTTATACTATTGTACCAGAGTCAGATTTGTTCAGCTCAATAGGTACTGACATCAATTGAACAGATATGTCTGACAGTACTGGATTTGCACTTATTCGTCTTTTTAACAGAACATTTTTTCAGAATGATATACATTTTCCCCCTCTTCGGAGGAGAACCTATGTAAGGAAAGGTATTTTGCTTAGGGGGTCCTCTTAAGATGAATTATTAATTCAGTAAGTTTCACACTCCAATCTTGCATCATTCCATCTGGTAAAAATCAGTCATGCCTCAGGGTTGTTTGCTGTAGACTAGTTGCACAGTCCAGATATTGCTGTGTAAAAAAAATCAAAACCAAACCCCTCCCTTTAGCAGCAGCTATATTTTCATGAGTATGAGAAGGTTTGCATCTTTTTTTTCATTTTTTTGTTCCCCCTCTTTTTGCATTAACCTTGTGTTTGAAAATGAGACAAATGTTGCAGTGAAGTCTATTATTGTGAGATGATGACTGCATCCTTAGTCCACACTTGTTTCTCTAACCTTCAAAAGAATCCATTATCTTTTAGTAAGCTTTCTCAGGTCTTCCTGCCTCTAGGTCATTGGGTTATCAGAGTGAAGAAATATTGATTTTAGTCCTGGTAGCACTGTGGAAACTTATTTTTATGTTTATGTATTTTGCTAATAACATACAAGTAAAATAGACAAAGCATATTGAAGACAAATGCATGTAATTGTATTGTATGCATGATGTTCCAAACATAGAATTGTTTTTGGAGTTTCCACTCTGTTGGTGTTTGTTTTGTTCCGTTTTTGTTTTCAGTGCCACAAATATTTATATAATTGTATCTCAAACACTGAATTCCATAGAGCAGCAGAGTATACATATCAACTGCTTGCTTGGATGTGGGTGTCAGGGACATCTAGATAAGCACTTTGTTTAGAATCTACTCAGAGTGGAGTTCCATGGGCCAGTGGCAGTCCATCAGTCATCGACTGCCAGTCCTTGGCAAGTTTCTAGCAAAGAAAGAGCACAAATATGGCACTAGTCCCTGACACATGAGAAAGAAAAAGTTGCCAGTTCTCCACATCAGATACCTGAAAACCACTGGTGAAGATGACAACAAATCAAGGTCTCATATGAGCAGCTGACCCAATTGGGCATATGGAAAATGATACAAAGAGTCTTGTGCCACATAAAGATTAACCAAAGTCTCAGGCAAAGTGGTCTCCACTGCACATGTTATTGGAAAATGATCTGGTTCAGTTGTGTTCTTACATTCTTGAGCTTATGCCACAGTACCTGTGTTAGTTTTTGGTACCAGAAGAGTGCTGTTTTGGCTAGAATAAACTAGGATGGATACCCTGCTGGAATGGATTTATTTCTGGGTATCTCTGTGTTTTTCAGGAAAAAAAAATAAGAGATTTCTTTTGGTCACTGATGGGAGTAGAACTATTCAAGAAACTCCCACTGACCTGCCATTTAAATGGATGGGAAGTGGGAAGACCATTTTTCTTTATCTCTAATGTTTCCACTTCCAATGTGTTAGTGACTTCAGTGCCATTGTCATCATTTTATCAGGAAGCTTCATCCATTGCTGTGACAGATTAAGAGTGAGATCATGGGTGACAAACCTATGAATTTTCAGATTTTCTTGGATTCCAGCTGTCATCTCCAGCCATCATTTGTCACCTCCAGCCATCATGATCAGTGGGAAGGGATGATGGGAACTATAGTTCAGCAATATCTGGAGAGCCATAGTTTCTTCATCCCTATATTCGAATGAAAAAAAAAAGTTTGAGTCAGAACCATTTAGGATTTGTAGTAAGTATAATAAGGATTTCTAATAAGTGCTGCAGCTTAAAGATCAGGTGACACACAATACATAAAGACATTAAAAAAATTCTAAAATTAAGTTGTTTATCAATCCAGAAACTAGTCAGTGAGGTTCTTCCTCGTAATTCACATTATAATCTAGTTACCCTCTCAGCAGCTACATCGAGGTGATAGTTTCCTTTTGAACCTAACAAATAGTTTAAAACCAAGGACTAGATTGACTGTGTGCCAAGGTAAGCTGTGCTTTTGCTAGATGGTACAAGTAACAATGTTTGAGGAATGAGAGGGCAAAGTCTTTGATATACTTCAGTATTGCACTGTCTTAACACTGCATTTTCTATTAATTTAATTGACATCCTGTGTTCCTACTTCAGGGTGGCAAATTAATTGTAGGAGACCATCTGTTTAGAAATTGGGTGTGTGTACTACTGCCTGGCAGTACAGCATGTAGTGGCTTTCCAATATTCAATTTAAATCAGATGGAAATGCTGGCCTTTTGAGAATTATTATCAATCAATATTTCATTTTGGTAATGGGCTCTGAGGAGGAGGGTAGGTTTTTTTTTTTTACAGTTGCTTCAAGCCTACAATGTAAAAAAATTCTTTGTCATTGTAATGGCTGCATTTTGTTTCATCACTCCACAAAGACAGTGAGTAAATTCAAGAATAACACTAGTAGATTTTCTCTAATGTTTACCTTTATTTGAAAATAGAGATTCAGATACTTACTCTGGTTACTTGTGGGTGGTGCATGCTTATCCAGACTGGCCACTCCTTTGTTCACTGAAAAGTTCTTGATGCATTTCTTTTAGAAGACTTGGATCCAGGCCTAGAGCAGAACCATTAACATAAGTTATTCATGACTAATTCAAACCCCATAATTTTTATTTGGTCAGCTCTAAGCTTCATAGTCACTCCAATATCTAACTCATCAAAGTGGTAACTGTAGAAAGCTTGTATTATTCTGCCAACCATCTTTTGCAGGTTGAACTTGGGGATCTTTTAATTTACTGGCAGAACTGCTCTGCTGGGTAAGATCTGCTAGCAGAATAGCTAAAAAAGAGCAGAAAAAGAGTGAGATGAAGGAGGAGCCAAGTTACGGTAGAGCTAAACCCAGCCTGACACGGAGGCACACTGCCAGTTTGGGCTAGTATTACTAAGAAAAATCTGACAGCTCTAAGATGGGAGGGATTTGGATTCAATATGGCTTCCCCTCACTTAGTTTCAGATGGCCTTTGATCATCTCCACTAGTTGGCCTAAGTCTGGACTTAGCCTAAAATTTTAATAGCTAGTATAATAAAATATGTTTACAATCACACTCTTCTACAGATTGCCTCTATTGTCTTCTGTGAGATTTCTGTAGATTTCACAGTGACTATAGCAATGCATACTTATATATGTTAAGGGAAAAAAAAACCCTCAGGGCAGTTGCTACATGATAGCTATACATTTCCACGGCCTTTAGAATCATGATGTTGGGATTGTTAAATTCTATTAGCCAGGGAGCACTTTTAATTTTTTTTTAAATAGTGTATGAAAATGGAAATGAAAAAAACACTTAAATCTTGGAAACACCAGGCTGACTTGAAAGGAGTGGAAGCAGGGTGACAACTCCCTTTTTTTGATATATGAAAGATATATCATTCATGAGAAAGATAGGTTTATCTGAAAGTTTATTTCTTAGCGAGTATTCTGAAATATGTCAGTTGAAAGGCACTCTTTTATATACAAATCTGAGGAATAAAATTTAAACTAAGAGAAATGGTAGCTGTAAATGAAATGCACCACACCAAATTTTCTTCATTATTATTAATTTTGTGTTTAAAGCTTTCTAAAAATGGCTGTCATTTTTTTGAAGTTGCAAATCAGCTTTGTAGAGATATTAGCTACAGTGCAGTATGGGGAAGAGGTTACAAGGAGTTCAGACCTGTACTTGGGATGTGGGTTATTCACTTCCTTCCTCACAGGGCTGTTGTGATGATAAATGCCTTTGGAGTGGGGAAGGAAGCCTGTTCAGTTTCCAGAGTGCCACAGAGGAAAAGTAATAAAAATGTAATAAATATTAAAACCATGTTTTTGTGGACAAGTCACTTTTCCAAAAAAGTGCCCAGGGCCTTAAACATTGCACTTGCTGTTTTTGAGACTCAGCTGTTCATGCTAAAACCTGGTAGAAACAAAGGACTACTGAATGTTGCATATTCTTACAGGATAGGTAAGTACTTCAGTGAAGGGATTTTGTAACATTTAACATGACCTTGAGTTGAAACTATGTCAAGCATTTGATAGTGAACATTTCAAGAGACTATTTTGATGTAATCTGTCAGTGACCCAGTCTCTCCAAGGCTTTCATCGCAAGGGAGGAATTTGCCTGCTTCTTCTTTCTTCCCAGATCCCTTTTTAAGAATGCAGCTGTAGCTGGGTGTATGTCTCAGCCATGTCTGGCTTTGTACTTGTGGCCCATCCTTTCAGCTTTCCCCCTTTCGCAGCCTTCAGAGCAGTAGTTCCAAGCCTTTTATGTTCCATCAGCACTCTATCAAGCAACCTGGGTCCAACTGTGATTAGATATATTGCCCCTTTTCCCAAGAAGAATATCTGTATACTTATTGGTACTTTGTTATATTTACCATTTACTGTAGTTTTAAGGATATTTTTAAAAGCCTGGAGAAGAGTGGAAGAGCAGAAGCACAATGGATAATCCCTGGCAGGAAGTGGCATGTTGGTGACACTCACTAGGGGGAACGGGAGGAGGAGCAGAAGATTAGAAGAAACAACAAGTGTCTAGAGTTGCTTCTAACATGTCAAAAGATCACAGATGGATAATCTATGGCAGAGAGTGTCAGTAGGAAATGGCATGTCACATTCACAGTGAAGGAGTTAGAAACATTCCTAGTAATTTTTCTGAAAATTCTCATGTTTTATACTGTTTTTATTTACTATCCAGCGGTCATGTAGGGACGGGGGGGGGGGGCGATGAAGCGGTGTGTCCTGGCGGCAATTTTTTGGAGGTGCCACAGCTCCTTGCTTGCCCTCCCCCACCCTCTGTAGCCCCACCCCATGCACTGTAGCCCTGCCCCATCCTTTGTGGCCATGCCCCTGTGTGCCGTAGCCCCAGCCCATCGTTTGTAGCCATGCCCCTGTGTTCCACAGTCCCGTTCCCATGCTGTAGTCCCACCCCCACCAAAGCCCCACCCCTGTATCATAACCATGCCCTTTGTGCACTGTAGCCCTGTCGCTCCACCCACTTCTCTGTCTGCCGCCCTCCATGCACTCCAAGCTCCACCACTGCTGTCCAGTAAATTCAACTTATAGTGACCCTATGAATGGGAGACCTTCAAGAACCCCCACTATCAGATGCTTTTCTTAGGTCCAGCATACACAGTGCCATAGCTTCCTTGATGGGACGAATACACCTATACTGCAGTCACCCTCTTTTCCTGCTGCCTTCCATTTTACTGAGTGCTGTCCTCTTTCCCCATGAATCACATTGCCTTATGATATGTCCAGAGTATTACAGCCTCCATTTGATCATACTGACTTCTTTCCTGATCTGCTGCAAAACCCATTCATGTGTCTTCTGGCAGTCCATGGTATCCTTAGAACTCTTCTCCAGCAACACATTTCAAATGAGTTGGTTCTTGTCCCGTCAGATTCCTTCATTTTCCAGCTTTGTTGTCTTTTCCAGTGAGTCATATCATCTTATAATATGTCCAAAGTGTAACAGCTTCAGTTAAGTCATCTTGATTTCATCCTGTCAATGACCATTGGCTGAGAACCACTGCTTTATAGGAAGCTATGCAAGAGATACATAATTGGTAGTCCCCCTTTCTCATTCAGGGTGGTGTTTTTTGAGAGAGAGTTCTGGACCCTCTCTAGAACAGGCAGGAAATTATTGCATCCACTGTAGTCAGATCTCATCTTGTCTCTAGTTTGTCTTAGCTATGCCTTCACATTCCCCGACAGGATGTCTACAGTGCTGTAAATTTACTCCATCGTATCCTTAGACGCACCAAAGCTTCAGTGGTTTCTTCATTGTATATGCTGTTTGATTTCTGAATAACTTCATTCTTTAAGCCTACTGAGTTTTCTGAGAACTGACTAGTGAGAGCTTTTCGTACAGTGCTCAAGTATGTTACTTCAGGCCTATAGGGGCTCTGCCTTTGACAAACTTGATTGGCAGCCAACTCTACTGATATCTTTCGGAGCAAGCTGGCTTGCAGCACCTTTGCTTTGCTGACTAAGTTCTGCAACATTGATACTTGTTTGCAGTGTGTTACTATAGATTGCTGAATGCACATCCAGAACTCACAAAAGAGCCAATTTGTCAGGCTGTCATCATTGCTGCTCATGACTTCATTGACTTCCCACTCACCTCCAAGATAATGATTACTTATATATTGTCCTGAGGCTATTAAGTCTGTATATCTTTTCTGTGACAACTGTTTCTTTCCTTTTGACAGTGTTTTTTCTTTCCTTTTTTTAATGAAATGATGAGTTGGTAAAATGATGAATTGGTAAACATTTGCAGCATGGTGCATTTGGTCTAGTGCTACCAATCCATAGCTTGCAAACATGTTACCCTTCATTGACAGAGTTTGTAGATTTTAGACTATTGTTTGATGTCAACAAACGATACTGCTTTGAGCTAGTGAAGGCATCTGCCTTTCTATGAACTGAAGATTTGGCTCAGCATTTTATTAATAGGGGTTATTGCATCAGGCAGTTTTGCTGATCTGAGAAAAGTGACCTTTCTAAGCTATGAAAATAAAAAATTGTTCAGAGATCATCACTTGCAGTTATAATTAGTTTTGTTTAGAAACTGTAAGCTGAAACAGACGGCCAGTGGTTCTGGTCTTAAGCACCTGGAGGAGGCATGGGCCATTTCCGCACTTCTTAAACTGCAAACTCCAGGATTTCATAGCATGTTGAAAGTGGAATAATAGCACTATAACAGTCTAGTGCGGGAATGTCCATGGTCTTTGGTACTATTTTGCATAAACAGAGGGTCACTTATGGATGGATATTAGGAAAACTGGATTGCATGATGAAGATCTAAATATTATGAAGTAACATGTTAAAAAAATAGAGTGCATAGTATAAGCCTGGGAGTAGAATGCACACTGTATGAGAATTTACCCTCTAGTTGCATAATATGATTCCTTGTGTGCTGTGAATAATGCTATGTGAAAGCTGATCTAGTTTGATGAAGTTTCTGCAGCTCAGCAGTAGAGCTGTTCATTTCCTGCAAAAGGCCCAGGTTTAATCTCTGCCATTTCTAGCAGAGGCCGGAAAAGGCTCTTGCTAGTATCTTGAAGAACTGCTGCTAGTCAGATACATATTTTAATCTTTTGCTCAGAAAAGCTACTTTTTTGGATGGTAGCTCTCAGAATTCCCCATGTTGGCTGAGGAATTCTGGCAGGTTTAGTAAGAAAGTTATTTCTTCAAGCTCTGTTTTGGACTATGGGCTAAATCCAGTTGTATATCCCAAGTAGAACAGATTCTCTGAATCAATGTGAACTTGGTAAGTCAGCACCAAGGTGCAGTCCAGTGATCTGATGGGTCTGTACTCTAAAGGCACCAGATCCCACCTGATCTTGGATTCTGGTTAATATCTGAGTGGGGGACCACTAATGAATACTAGGTACTGTAGACTATATTTCAGAGGAAGGAATTGGCAAAGCTACTTCTAAGTGTTCTTTGAGGGGGAAAAAAAAACCTGTAAAATTTGTCAGATTACCATAAGTCAACAGGTGACTTCAAGGCTTACATACGTTGAGAGTAACAGTTGGATCTAGTTCTAGAATTGATCTAATGCAGTGGATATGCTTTGATGTGATATAATTGACTTTGAAATCAGTGACAAAACAAATGGTAGGGGATTCCAACAAAATTTGGCTACTGGTCTTCTGTTTCATGCTTTCTGTAATTTAATGACTTATATCTTTCATGCAAAAAGTGCTATTACTTGCTAGAGTCAGGTGGCAGTTATCCCAAAAATGATGTGAAATCACTAGTAGTGAAAATGAGGAATAAACTTGAGTGCTTCAACTTTTAGGATTTTAAAACTTTGGATTTAAAGGGGCATTCAGACTTGTTGCTTGTGATATACTTACAGAGGCAGGAAAACTCTATAAAGATTCCAGTCTGGAATGGTTGTACTTGGAATGTACTTGGAATGATTATACTTGGATGCTCATTATCGTGATCTGTTCAGAATATTGTCAGTATTTGGAAAACAAAACAAAAATGGTGGGGAGCTTAGTGATCATTTAAAGCAAAGTGTGAACGTAGAGTCGAAGGCTTTCACGGCCAGAATCCGTTGGTTCTTGTGGGTTTTTCGGGCTTTGAGACCGTGTTCTGGTTGTATTTTCTCCTGACATTTCGCCTGCATCTGTGGCTGGCATCTTCAGAGGAATGGTGAATTGGAAGTGGAGTGGAGAATATATATGCCAGTCTTCTACGCCAGAGGGGAGGGAGCAATTAGCATAATAGTCCTATTGTGTGTATTGAATACTTGTTCCTGGAGGGAGACTTCCTGAGCCCAGGTGGGGCTCATTAGGGCTCGTTAGTACCTTTTGTGTTTTGATTTTGGTGTTTTTCAATACTGGCAGCCAAATTTTGTTGACCTTCCGAGTCTCCTCTTTCCTGTTAAAATTATCCAAGTGTTTGTGGATTTCAATGGCCTCTCTGTGTAGCTTGACCTGGTAGTTGTTAGAATGGTCCAGAATTTCTGTGCTTTCAAATAACATTCTGTGTCCGGGTTGGTTTATAGTGTGTTCTGCTACTACTGACTTTTCTGGCTGGATCAGCCTGCAGTATCTTTCGCGTTCTTTGATTCGTGTTTGGATGCTGCGTTTTGTGGTCCCTATATAGACCTGACCACAGCTGCACAGTATGCTGTAAACTCCTGCAGAGGTTAGGGGATCCCTCTTGTCCTTTGCTGAGCGAGGGATTTGTTGAATTTTCCTGGTTGGTCTGTAAATTATTTGGAGGTTATGTTTCTTCATAAGTTTCCCTATTCGGTCAGTGACTCCTTTGGTATATGGTAAAAACACATTCCCTTCAGGTGGCTGAAGAACACCAGAACACGGTCTCAAAGAACAACCAGAACACGGTCTCAAAGCCCGAAAAACCTACAAGAACCAAAGTGTGAATGTTCTTTAAAGCACTTTTTGCTTCATAATTTATCAATAATGCTATTTTTAGAAGACCATTAGTATTCTTCTTTCCTACAACACAGAATGGCTGCTTGGAATTAAGGAGAGTTGACTGAGAGGAGTGTTCCTGCACCATTAAAGTAGAAATTCTTTGCAGGTAATATTTGAAAAGAATCTTTGAACATAGGACTTTATTTGTTAAAAACTCCTTTGCAAATAGATGAACTCCCTTACAGAAGAGGAGTTGGAAATTATCTTTGGGGGTGTATTTATTATTCACTTTTGTCACTGGTGTTGTTTCATTTATAATGAGTATGACTGTTGTATCTGCCTTGTTAATATTAATAATCTTAGGCAAGAAAAATAGTGTGTGTGTGTGTGTGTGTGTGTGTTTGAGTACAGAACTCATTTTGTTCTCTAGAATAAATATAAAACACCATCAGACTAAATGCTGGGAGCTGATATTTTGATATTAGGATTGGCATCAAAAGTATATTTCTCTAGGGGCCAAATGAAAAAATTAGATCCTCTCATTTCTGCCTGCTACAGTTTGTTCTTTATTTGTTCCCTGTTCACTCCTTAAAGAAAAGTACTATGGTTTGTAACCTTAGTTATTTTATTGTTAGATTGTAATGCACATGGAGAATAAACTAAGTACATTCTCAAGGAAGGCCACAACCTTTCTGAAATCCCTCCCGGATTTCAGTGGTCTTTGAGAGAAAACTTACAAATCTGGACTTCAGACTTCTTTTCTTCACCATTAAATAAAACTCTGGCAATGAGAATTGTCTTCTCAGTTTTGCAGTGATATGGGAGTGATGTTGAATACAAATCTGGTCTTGCAGTATTTGCCAGTTTTACAGAGACTGCTATGTACTCAGTACATTCATGTAATTGCCCGAAGAGTTTTTGGGCCAACACCTATGGAAATAACTCAAAAGATGAAAAGGGCGATGAGCTTGCAAAACTGAATACAAAAGATTTTTGCAGATTTTTGTTCTGATACTAACTTAATAGAGAACCAGGATTAAAAATAGAAGAACTGGGTACAGATAAAAGGCCCACTTGAGTCCATTAGTTTTTAAGCATACCCCTTCTAGTCAAAGAAAAATGGTTTTACGGTTTCTTAGAAATTGGCTCCATAGTAACTAGTGGCCTATGGAGCCAATTTCAGGGTTGAGTTGTGGTGTTCAAAGTAGCATATGCTCTAGAGTCAATCCAAGAGCTTGTGTATAGAATATTTGCAAAAGAAGACAGATTTGTATTATATTGCCCCAGTTTGGCAATTCTTTTGGCTGGGCTGCCGAAGGTTTCATCCATGTGAGGAAGAAAGTGGTGATGCTGCCTACAGTTTCTGCAGAGAGAGTAGCTTGGCATCTGTTCACTTATTGGTCATAATTTGATTTAAATACTCATGCTAAACTAACAAAAGTTGAAGTGATTCTGATTTGGAAAGTGCAAGATAGTGGTTTTTATTTAAGAAATGGTTTGACTGTGGGATTTATTCTTTAGACTCATTAATAGGGGCAGATGAAGAAGTTTTGGCTGTTTTTAATATTTCAGTCTACATAGCACTTAGGCTCTGCCACAATATGGCAGTATCTACTATTTTGATCTCCCTATGTGGGCCATCAGCTCTGATTTCCTTGGCCACCTCTGCTCTATTGGAAAACCCATTAATTGTATCCTTTGAAAAACTGAAATCAACAAGTATAGTTTATAGATGTTTGTTGGAAAGCACTATATTTAATGTCAGTGAAGCTATAATAGAATGGAATAAGAGGTTAGACCAGTGGAAAATATTTAAAATCTCATAAGACTTAAAACTACATTTGATTTAGCAAAAAATTGATGTTTCATATATTTTGCACACCACTGCATCTTTTTGAATAGAAATTGGCCATTTGATATGAATGCTAATGATGAAACACAGATAATGCTTACTCGTAGGTATCACATAGGTGTACCCAGTGGTTACTACTTCTTTCTGGCTGGATATATTGAGATACATACAGTTTGTACCAGAAAAATATTTAATATTTCTTGATGTGAATGTACTTTAAACTATATTATTTCATTGTGGAACTTAACTAGCTCATGTTCATGTCTCATGTATTTCTTCTCTGCCTTCCTTCTTTTTCTCCATCGTCCACCTTTGTATTTGTATTTTTAAATACAATAAAAGATATGTTTACTCATAGAAAGTTTTCAAAAGAAGACTAGGCCTCTGTTATATCACCCTTATGCTCTCCCACTCCCTCTAGATTATATAGCAAACTGTATTTTAGCAATCTCTTTTCTCGGAGAATCCTCCCTTATATTTTCAAGGCTGTGGGTCTACATATATAAAAGAATACATGAAAGAGAAAACATTTATAATTATTTCCCCTGGATCCTGGTCTCCTTTCTCAAAATTGTAAGTGAAGTTCCTTAAGCAATGTATCTTATAAATCTGTTGAAAACTGAATAACTGGTGTTTTGCCTATCGATTTATATAGCCCTTCTGTAAGAGGCCTGAAATTTTCGTATTAATAATTTTATTGATTTTTGGATTTTTGTAGGACTGCCTTGATGAATGTGTGTGTCTGTATTGTGCTACTCTTTAGCAAGTCAATTTTGAACATTGCTTAAGTGCTAAATTAGAATTTTAAAGGTATGCCATCTACAGGGAAAACAAACTGAAACACTAAGTACCTTTTCAATCATGTGTCTTGTTCTATAGAGTATTTAGTTCACAGATGACTCGTAACTTGCAAGGCTCTGACACTGGGTATCATAATATTTTGATATTAAGCTGCAGAAAACCCATTGCATTATCAACTTACCTCTGTAGAATAGAACAGGCAGCAGCTGAGGCATAAAAAAACCAAGGCTTCAGTGTGACAGAACTAAAATTGGACTTGGCAATTACCACATGCATGATTCACAGTATTGTGAAGTGAAGCTACTATATAAATCAGCCCCAGTAATCATAGGGTTTAAAATTAGTCTGTTACTATTAGCTCTGCTAGCATTGGCATATGCTGAAGTGTTATAAAAGTGAACAGCATAGAATACTGGTTTAAAGTAAAATCACTTAAGTGACACCTCCCTTCCCCCCAGCATGTGGCTGTAAGTTCATGCAGGAGGAGAGTTTCGAGGGTGCTAACAAAGGTTTCTATAATACAAATGCACTTTATTGTGCAGTGAGATCTAATAATAGCTTAGTGATGGTGCACATGATTTGCATGTATAAGGCCTCACATTCAGTTCCTGGCATCTCCACTTAAGGGATTTCAGGTAGCAGAGCACAGCCAATCCTTTGTTTGAGGACCCCTGGGGAGCTGTTCCAAGACAGGGTAGTGAACACTGGATGAAATGCACAAATGGCCCACTCTGACCCTCTGTGTAACTCAGCTTCTTATATCTAATCTTCTGAATGATTAATATTCTTTACAAGGCAACATTTCCATCATTCTCAAGATTCTCAGGGTGCAGGAAAAGGAGATGTGAGTCTTGGCAGCTGCTTGAAAAGCTCCTGCAGTTGAACCCCTTCAAAAATCTGCTCCTGAGCAGATTTTTTAAAAAATTGAAAATGGCATTGGGACTGTAACCGTAAGCACACTCTGTGTACTTAGAAGCAAGTTGATTTAAGTGGGGCATTTGTTGATTTAACTGCGGAGGGCATAGGGTTGTCTTGCATTCTTTATATATTTGATTTTGCCAATATTAATATTTCATCATATTTCATCGTAACATGCTGCTGTAAGATATCAACACTATTTACCAGTGAATGAAGAAGAACATGACCTGGAACGTGTAACTAATGCCTGTCTTATTTAACATTAATTATTTTTACTTCTCTGTTTTTGCTGGTCATACTTCTTCTTTTTTTAACAATGGTGCTGAGATGACTGGTGTTGTTCAACTTATGATTCTGTTTGATTTGTCTTTCCTTTGTATTTATTTCCATTAAGTAGGTACAGGTGCATGTAGTCATTGATTCTGAATGGGATATTGCTGGTAGGTAAAGATTTGTCCTCTTCCCTCCACTTTGCATGCTAATTCTGAAAAGCCTTAATCTGTAAAGTTCCTAGCTAAATCATGGTAGTTAAAGAATTAACACTTCAGACCAGAAACCAAGCTGGCTTTCACTTTTGTCCAATATTGAGGTTTTGGTATACAATACATTAGACTGCATTGCTTGATTCTAGGCTGTGAATCTTGAAGGTTTCCTATGCATAAACAAGTCTTTTGTTTCCATTTATTAAATGTTTTGTGTTTTGAAAGAGGTCTTTGTTGTTAGCCTATCAAATGGCACTGCTTTTTATCATGAGTACAGATAAATATGTGGGTATTCTTGGAAAGGGGCAAAGCCTTCTGATTTTCCATTGTGTTCTGCTTTTTAGTTCCCTCCCTCTGCCCTCCCCCCCGCCACTTAAATGGCATGTAATATGTTTAAAGAGCTAACTAACAGTTTTAACAGAATGCATAGAAGTTAGTGCAAATAGATTGAATATGAGAAATCACAATCCAAGAGGCAGGAAGTGTGCCTTTTAGCCAGGAAAAAGCTGTCATTGGCATTGTGAAAAGAGTGGTATAAATAGGGCATTGGATTAGAAAGCAGGAAACCTAGGTATTGTGTATTTTGCTTTTCTGGTGGCCTGAGATAAGACTATTAACTCATTCTCCCTCAGTGCTCCATTAATGTTGTTTGTCATTCAAGGAAGGTCAGGTTTTTTGTTTTTTTTAAAAATGGTTCACAGATATTGGAAATAATGTTAGTTAGTGATGTCAGTAGTAGCTTGCCTCTGGAAGGCATGCGCTTGTGTTCTGTTACTGAAACTTCTCCCGGTGGACTAGATTTTGTGATGATTCCCATTTCCTAGAGGTGACACCAGCGCTGCTCTGTCAACCTGCCAGTGGCAATGCTGAGAAAGTGAGACATCTGGCATCATTCCTGTAACGCATCATCTCTGTAATGTCCCAGCTTGCCTGGGGCTGGAGGTTTTTGCTCTGGTTTCCAGCGAGGCCTTCCCAGGAGGGAGCTTGAAGTATTGTCAGTGTGCCAACTGCCTAGATAAATTAAACTTTTGAGTGACAGCTGAACTTCATATTTATTACCTAATAAAGCAATTAAAGACAGATGCCTAGGTTTGGGTTGTTTTTTTTTTTGTCTCTTCCCCCTTCTTTCTTTCTCTTTCTTTCTTTGATTGTTTATTTTTGGCAATTTTAAAAATAAATACTTTTTAAAAAGTTATAATGAAAATATGAATTACTAGTACATGTGAAGGATCAACTCTCTTTCCCAAGTAAGTAAACACACATCCAAATCTGATTTTAAAAAAGGATGCTCTCTAGATATAGGGTGCAATCCTGTACAGTTTTTGTCTGTGAATGTATCTCATTGAACTCAGCAGAGATAATTTCTCGATAAATCTACAAGGTTGGGAATATGAGGCCACGTAAACTTCATTACTTCAATTGCTACCTGAATTGTGTTACCTAAACCTGCTGGCAGTGAGCCCTGCTGCTAGCCATAGGCTGTTTCCACATGCATCTCATTGAGACTGGGCTGTAACAAGTTCTTTGTAAACAAATCTGGAGCTAATTTTTTTGACCAGAGTAAAGTCACGTCAAAAGTATGATCTTGATAAAAATATTAGATATTCATTCATTACCAATCGTGGCATTGTTGCGTTGAGCGGTTGCATTCACTTAATGCTGTGTACATCAGTATTTGGCAGACATTTTCTGTAGTAAACACAAGAACTATATGTGACTCCATGAGCTGGACACACAGTAAACATGCGCCCAGGAGTTATGAGTGGCTGCAGTTCCCTAGTGCCGCACCGCGTGCTTGAAGACGTGTGCCTCCCCTTTGTAGCTGATGTGTTTAGGAGTGCAAACAATTATTTGAGACTGATGTACCTGTGATGCTGTATAAAATATTGCTTATCTCCTGGTTGGCTAATAATATGGTGTTGCTTAATAGCAAGACTGGTATGGTTACTGCCCTCTGTACAAATCTCAAGAAATACTGTCTTTTTTTAAAAAAGTGAGACTTCTGTATATGATCAGAGCTTGTTTCTATAGTCAATTACTCCAGGAAAGCAATGTTTAGGGCACTTTACCTTTTTCTTTTTAAATAACCAGGTGGGGTTGAAGTGACTAAAAGAGAGTCAGTGGTTGCAGATGTACTTATGCAGGAGAATCTGAATGTGCCTTACTGTTTGCTGTTAGTGGCAATTTCTGCACTACACTGTTACAGTGCTATTATTCCACTTTCAACATCCTGTGAAATTCTGGGGTTTGTAGTGTACTGAGGCCAAAGAGTTCTCTGGCTGAGAATTCTAAATACTCCTCCCTAAACTGCAAACCCCAGGATTCCATAGGATGTTGAAAGTGGAATTATAGCATTATAACAGTGTAGTGCGGAAATGACCCATGAGTGAAAACCACTCAGATTGTTCTGTTTCCATTGATGGGACTGGGAAGATTAAATACCCTCTCCCCTTGCAGTTTATTGTGTACCCTAAAGTCTTCTCTGGACATTGAAGAAACTCTCTGGAGCAGATTTATGGGATGGATGGCTGCAGGAGAGGGAAGATCTCAGTGCATGAGCAGAAGTCAGTTGTGGGAGATTGGATTCCACTCAGTCAAATATCATCCTTGTTATCAGCACCAAAGAGGACTATGGTAAACTTAAAATTGGAGACTGAAGGCCTGAAAATTTGCATTTTAATTTAACCGGATATTATAGAGACCATGTGTCCCACACAGTTTTGTTGTTTCTTAGCTGTATTGGATTCAAATTTTGTTGCAGTTGGCTAGTTCTTAGTGTATCTAAGCTAAGCTGCCTGCCCGGGATGGAACAACCCTTTGTAATATTAAGAAAAAAGGTCCCATGTAGTTTCTTTCTGGGGATATATGGAGGCAGCCGAGTGGAGAATAATGCAGTCAATTTATCTGACAGTATTTGCTTTTATTCGACTTACCATAGCATTGCTGTTTGTTAGACAGCAGCAAAAATGACGTTTCTTGAAATGGAGAGATGCCCAAGGACCCAGAGGAAAGCAACATAGTTGAGCAATGGAACAATAAGTGGAAGGGAAGAGCTGCATTTATGCTGTAAAATGGCATGCTGTTGAGATTATTTTAAACAAAATGTATCCCCCTATTGTTGAAGATCACGTTAATACTGACAAAATGGGTGCCAGTTTTGAGAAGTCATATATTCCTCACAAGCTAAAGGAATAACTAGTTACCTCTCATTAGAACATAAATACAATACTTCTTTCCACACACACACACACACACACACACACACACATGTTTTTAAATTGAACTGTATTTAGTCATTTTAAATTAACCTGTAACCATTCAAGTACAGGCACCATATATTTCCATTTTTGTCCCATTCATCAGTTATCTTGCATTCCTATCAAAAGTCTTTAAAGTCTAAGGAAGATTGAAGTGTTTCTCCTTTAGTTCTGTTCATATGTGTATGTATGTGTGTGTGTGTGTGTGTGTGTGTGTGTGTGTGTGTATGTATATGTATGTGTGTGTGTGTGTGTGTGTATAAATAAATGACTTATAAAAGTGTGACTAGATAGATATACTACGTTTATAGTTGCAAGTATCAATTTAAACAAAGGCAGTCCCATCAATCATACAGTGCATATCTTTTTAACAATGAGATATTTTAAACACATTTTATTCAAGTTTTTATTAATTTTGACTTCCCTCTTCTTCATCCTTGTGATAGTAATTGCAAGGTAACTCAAGTTACAAAGCAAACATGCTCTTTCCTAGAAGAGTGGGGAATTTTGGAGTCAAGGTGCAATTTTTCTCTTCCATGACCCTGAGTGGGGCTTCCCTGACCTCATTTTTTTTTCATTGTAAAAATACCATCTTGATCACTCCTTTTTTTAAAAAAAGACTATTTTGGACTTAAGGTAGGCTTTGGGATCGGGACATTTTAAATGGCTAAAAATGGCCATCAAAAATTTATACGTTGGCAATTGGGCCTTTTAACTTTTTTTTTTTTTTTGGTCATCATGGGGGTCCTATGTGCTCCTGCTGCCTTTACTTTGCCCACCTCCATTCTAGACTGTCTAGAATCATGCTGATATCATAAATTTATAAACAAGAATATTTTTCTCTAAGTGATAACCCCTCCACATATTGTATGGAGAGCTCTGAAGTATAGTAGAAGAAATAAGGTTGCCATGGAGCTCTCATCCTCGATGGCACATGACTTAGCTAGCAGTGGTCTCAATGTCTATGCACTAAATGGGTATGTCTGAACACTCTGAACACATAAACCATTGTTTGTACATAGGGACTTCTCTTCAGATGTCCACACTCAGTGCACAGAGGTTGGGGTGAAGCTAGTTCAGCCATATAATGGTGGGGAGCAGTGAAGAGCTATGCCATTGCTCTCTTGAGGCATAAATATTCTCCTTGTGATTAATACATAAAGAGGGCAAGTATATTATGCAATATTATGAGCTCTTGTTCTCCAGTCCTGAAAGAATCTGAACATATGTGGATGTTCATACATTGTTGTTGTTAACTGCCTTCTAGTTGACTTTGACTTTTGGCAAAGTCAACCATCATTCATCCTAATGAATGAGAAACCTAATGAATGAGAAAGCCCCAGGTATACTCAGAACTCTTCCAGCACCACATCTCAAATAACTTGATTCTTTTCCTATCAGCCTTCTTCACAGCCTTCTTTCACTGAAATTCAGTGCATGGACAATTCTGGTTTTGGTATGATATATCTTTACCCTTTGGGATCTTTGTCTAATTCCTTCATAGCTGTTCTTCCATATGCTAATCTTCTGATTTGTTGACTGTAGTCTCCATTTTGATTAACGACTGATCCAAGTTATAGGAAATCTTTGACCATCTCAATGGCTTCATTTTCTGCTTTAAAGTTATATACATACATAGACATTCTTTTTAGGAACATGTAGCCTGGTTGAACCTTACAACTTTGTTCACTTTTTAAAATTGAATTTTTGCTTTTACAGTTGCTGTGTATACTTGTGTTCAATTTGTTTTTAAATAAAATGTATAACTAGTTTTGCTCCTGCAATCAGGAACAGTGTTTGTTTTCTTGAATATTATTTGCACATGTTGCTGATTCGAAACCGTTGTTTCATATCAACAGTTGGTTAGCTTGGGCTTTGATAGTTCGCATAAATGCCTCTCTTTAATAAAGTTCTACTGAGTTCATGCTTTAAATACATGGGCATATTTGAGCAATATTTGGCTGGTCTTTTGACAATGTATTTTTTAGTGATCAAGTGATAGATTCTGTTCATTTTGTGTAACTTGGAAGTATAGCCTGAGTTTTAAACACATAATAAAATGCAGGAAATACTAAAAATAAAATACTCACTATCTCCCCAAATTTACCTTCTTAATATGACAGAGGTTCTACAGGTAAATAAATCAAAAAAGAAAATAGTGCTTTATATGATCACGGCAGCCAGAGTATGTTATGCAAAGCTATGGAAAGAGAGACAGCCCCCAAGGCTTGAAGATTGGGTGATAAAATTATTTGACATTGCAGAGGCAGATATTGTTATAGGGTCCTTGGAAGACAAAGGAAAAAGGAAAATTGTTGATGAATGGAAATTAATCTCTCCTATTTGGGAAGGTTATTGGGGTAAAAACGCGGTAACTTTTTTGGAATAGACAAGATACATTGGTTGTAACAGATATAAAGAAGTTCTTTTCTTACTGGATTGGAAAATACGTGTAGAAAAGATAAAAATGGAGATAAGGAATATAAGGAATGTATTGTAAGGTAATGTAAGATAATGAAGGAATAGGAAGGTATATTTGAAAAATAGAATGAGACATATAGGTTAAAAGGTTGAGTAGCTATCTAAACTTAAGATTTAGAACTAAATATAACATATAATGTAATGTAATGTGATGCTGAACAATTTGAAACACTACAAATAATATTTATAATATAAATGTTATAACAAAATGTTATAATTATGTTATAGTTAAATCGATTGTCAATCTATATGCTGCTTTACCTACTATACTCTTCATTATGTTACCATGTTATCTGTGAAATTTAGAAGGAACTAACAGATAAGAAAGCATGTGCTAATTGAGTTTCAGCAAAAAAGGGGGGGTACTAGAGGGTGGGGGGGATTAGTATTAGGTATTAGGAATGTATTGTTTTTTGTACTTAGTGTATGACGGGTTTGGGTTAATGGTTTAGTTAGTTGTGTATAGTTAGGTTATGCCTATGTTCGTATTAGTTGTAAGTGTATTATTGTAATCATTATTTGTAAGTGTATCATTGTATCATCTGTTTGTTTGTGTTTGTGCTTGCTTAATAAAATTTAATAAAAATTAAAAAAAAAAAGGAAGTATAGCCTGAGTTTGTCTTTTCTTGTCTTTTTGTTTCTTTGCACTCATAACTAGGTCCTACATTTTATTCACATTGATGTTTCTTGGATGAGTTATCCACAATAATCTATAACTGGATTTATATTTCTCTCGAAGTAGGGAAATTGCTTTCTCTAGATATGATGGCTAATGGCAAAGTGTAGGCCAAGTCTCTATGAATTTACAGTAATGTTTAAAAATTAAACTAGTGGCCAGTTTGATTGTCTTGTGTTGAATTTTCAAGGTGAATTAGGCATTGTGGGAAAAAAAAGGTTAATTAGGCACTGTTTTTGTCTAATTTCCGATTCTTCAGAAGGAAGCAAAGTGCTAAATAGATGTAAGGCAGTGGGTCTCTCATTTTTCCTTAAGAAGTTTCAGAAATCCAGCCATCACTACTGTGGTCCTGCCTAGCCTGTAGAGGGCTTGGGCCGAATAGGCTTGAGGCAGCAACTACAGTGTTCTGCCAGCCATTTATTTGGAGGTGGCCTACAAAAGGAACAAGAGGCACAGTTGGTGGCTTTATAATAATGTATTCATATGTGAATGTTTTCTAAATCATGTTTCTGTTACTATAACTTGCTTTTGTTATCTGGGTCAAGTGTTGCAGTTCCCACGTGTGCAATGCCACTACTTTGCCTTATGGAAGAATGAAGATTGTCTTGATTACTTCTTAGGTAGATATGAAGATTGAGCCTTGAAGCAGAGGATATTGCACAGCTGGAACACGGCATGGAAGAGATTACAGTCTAATCTGCTTTTACAGTATAGCTGTTCAGTACTGAAGTGGTCTGTTTGTCTTTTCCTTTATGTGAGAAGCCAGCTTGTGTTTTGAGTGAAGGAAAATTGCACAGTAGTAGAATGCATATCAAACAGATTTACTTCTCATATCACTGTTACCATTGTTGGTGCTAGTCACCAACTTAGGATTTGAACTATTACCCAGCAGGTAGACTTCTTGTTCCTTTTTTATTAATATGCTATTTTGTGTAGGTTTTCTTCAAAGATGACTGAGAAATTCCTACATTGGTTGTTGTTCAGCCTGAATAATGAGGAGAGATATTAAACGGTTTCTGATGCACTCCCCAGAGGTTTCATGTAGGAGAAGTTCAGGTTGAAGTTTACTGCATCAAAGCCAGATCACAGATTGAGCTTCTGCCGTGCATCAAAAGAAGCTGTTGCCTTTTTGAACATTATGAAAGTGGAAGATAATTCAAATGTGTTGTTGATGCTCCATGAACATTTGTAGGTATTTTCTCAGTAATTTTTAAGATAGTTGTTTCAAGAGGTCAAGCTGGTGTTCTTTTGATAAACTGAGATAAAATGAACAACATAGTTTTCACTGCTAATGGGTTGTTTGTGACTGCGGTTCTTCCTAGGGGTGTTCTGCTTGCATTTTGGGCTATATAATTATTCTGTTTAGTTAATAATCAAGGGAAAAAATAGTGTGCTTACTCTTTCTGTGAAACTGTCACTCATGCCAGAGAAACTGTTTCCAGTTACGCTTCCTATGTGGACATAACCTTTGAATACAGCACTGTATGTACCCCATGCCTATTACATGCAGTGTGTGTATGTGTATCTATTCAAATATACTAACAGATGGCTGGAGAGATTGGTGATAAACACTTAAAAGACATGTGCACATGAAGTAACAGATGTGAGTGTCCTTGTTCTACACGATGGAAGTATAGTTGCAGTGCGTATTGTTGGCTATATGGAATTGATACTCATGTAGAAAATTTACTGTGGCTTAAACTTTGCTTGGGTTTTGTCTGTGTAAGAGTGAAATAAGAGATGCTTAGACTAATGTTGTTGTTGTGTGCCTTCAAGTCATTTCTGACTTATGGCAACTCTAATGCGAATCTATCATGGGGTTTTCTTGGCAATATTTGTTCAGAGAGGGCTTTGCCTTTGCCTTCATCTGAGGCTGAGAAAGTGTGGATTGCCCAAGATCACCAATAAGTGTTCATGGCTGAGCAGGAATTCAAACCCTGGTCTCCAGAATCCTAGTCTGTTGCTCAAACCACTACACTAAGCTAGTTCTTTTATATAGGTTGTACATAATCTGTGCTTTCTCATGTATTTCAGATCTGCATATTGACTATTCTACTTAGCCTTCTATTCCTCCAAGTTTGTTTTAAGAATAAAACTGGATCACAGATTTGTCATGCTATATGCCTAATAACTTACCTAGCTATCATTATTATTTAATATTTATATGAGCAGCATATACCTCCTGTTCCTTCATTAGTATGGTAAAAAGAGGTTTTACACAGTTTAGCCTGTAGTGTAGGACATGGAAGTCTTTTTTGCTCTGGTAGTGAACCTGAAGTCAGTATTACAGTTGGCCCTCCACATTCGCTAGGGTTAGGGGCACAGGACCGTCGCAAAAGTGAAAAATTCGCAAATATCAAAATTTGTGTATCTGTGGGAGGGGGGCTGAGGCACAGGTGAGGAGAATGGGCACCCAGGGTCTAAATCAAGTCAGGGAAAAAGAGATCGCCCATCTCCTTCCTTAAGTGTATGGAGAACTTTGGGAGAGGGCTTGTGGTACTGAGAAATCAGGCTTTGGGCTGTCCTTGGCTGGCCAGGCAGTGGCTGGTGGAGGAGGAGGAGGACTTGAGGCAGGTTTTTAAAGAGCTTCACAGCCTGATTGGAGCCACCAAGAGGGAAGCTTTCCCCTGAAAGAAAGCACCTGAGGTGGTGGGGAAGGGTTGGAGAAATTCGCAGATAATCAAATCAGTTAATGTCAAACCCGCAAACGTGGGGGCCTGACTGTATATTTCTTGACCCAACTCAGGTCAATTCGTAGAATCATAGAGTTGGAAGAGACCGCAAGGGCCATCCAGTCCAACACCCTCCCATTTCCTTGTTCTTCCTTTTACTATGAACAAAACTAAAAGAGCGCTTTTTATAGTTTTTAATTTCTCTAGCAAGTCTGAGCTAATTCTTTGCTTTAGCTTTTCTGACTTTCTCTCTACATGTGCTGGCTATTTGTTTGAATTCCTCTTGGGTTATTTCCCCCCTTTTCTATTTCTTGTACATGTCTCTTTTAAATCTTAACTCCATTGAAAGTTCTTTAGACATTCATCCCAGTTTCTTTAGACATCTCCCATTTACTCTCCTGATTGGAATTGTGAGACATTGCGCCTTCATTAACTCACTTTTAAGAAACTCCCATCCATCATTAACTCCCTTCCCTTTTAGTATTCCTGACCATGAGAACACGTTAAATATATCCCTAAGTTTACTGAAATCAGCTTTCTTAAAGTCTAGAGTGCATGCTCAACTGTGATTGGCTTCCCATTTCTGGCATATAACAAGCTCCAGGAGAGTATGGTAATTTTTACCCAGATGCTACCAGCCTGGCTTCCAGGATTTGTCATGAATTCACAGGTGTAAACATCCTTGACATATAATGCTACTTGTCCTTTTTTCCTGTTTGGTCTGTTTCTCTGAAATAGGTTATACATGACTATTACTACGTTCCAATCTTGAGCCTCATCCCACCAAGTTTCAGTGATGCCTAGTATGTCATACAACACATTTGCTGTATTAAAGAGTTCAAACGCATCTTTTGTATTTTTCATGCTCTATGCATTAGTGTAGAGTCATCTAAGACCTTGGGTCATTCCCCCTTGCTGCTTATTTTTTTTTCCTCCCACTGCTGGGGTCTTATACTATTTTTCCAGTTCTGCCTATAACATTTGGGCTATTATCTCTGGCACTTGATGAACTCCTGCCCTCAATAACACTGTCTCCCGCTACCCCCATGACACAGTTTAAAGTCCTGATCGGGCTTATGAGTCTCTTAGCAAAAACATTCCTGCCAATTACTGTGAGCTAAAGCCCATCACTTGCCAGAAGTCCATCTTCATGGAAGTGCAGACCATGGTCAATAAAACAGTCTGTTTCCAGTGGCACCATCTGTGGGGCCAGTTGTCCACATCCACTGTTCTTCTCTGTGTTCTTCAACTGGGGGGAGAGATGAAATAACAAACTGTACGTCAAAGTCTTTAGCTTTCTGTGAGGAGTCTTGTGATCCCTTGTGATAAGCTATGCCTTGCAGTGTCATTGGTTGCCAGGTGGACCAAAAGGAAGGGATAATGGTCAGTGGGCTTGGTGAGACTTGTCAGCTGCTCTGTTACATCATGGATTTTTGCCAGAGAGACAGCACACCTCTCAAAACATCCTATCAATCCCACAAACCACTGCTTCTGTTCCCCTCAGCAAGGAGTTCCCTACTACCCTCCTCTAGGGATTGGCAGGGTTGTTCCATGTGCTGAATCTTCCAAGGTCACCTGCACTTCCAAGGTCACCAGGACTTTTGCTCTTGTTCCTGTTCCTCATCATTGCTGGTAAGAGAGAGAGAGAAAGAGCTTGGAATAGATTCTGTAGCTCCAAACTCACAGAATTATCTATATATTTAATGGATAGACAAAAAAACAATGGTTTTATTTTAAAAAACACAAGAGTTTCAGAAATGTTAATGTTTGTAGTTGTCATATTAATCATATTACCCTGGCAGATCAGTACTGCAACTAACTTTTGGTTTGACCTTGGGTGCATCACACACTCTCAACCCCAGAAAACCATGTGGATGTGGCCTTAGGGTTACCATAAGTCTGAAATGGCTTGAAGGCACAGAAGAACAACAACAAGAAAATATTACAGGGTAGCATCACCTTCTAGGAGTGCTCCTGTTCAGGTTTACAGCCAGCTGTATTCTTCTTCCAGATAGGATAAGCAACAGGGAGTTCAGGCGTGGTATTCAGTTCCTTTCTCTCATTTTTTTTTTAATACTCAGCATTTTGTCACTATTGAGCATAAACACTCCAGTTGGGTTGCTTTCTGGGTTTTAATTTTGACTCATAGACTTTATATTTGGTATTTCTGCAAATTTGGAGGTGAAGTGAAAGCATGCTGATAGCCATGTTTTCTCATTGGAGCCATGTTTTGTTTAATTATTGGCAGCACTCACCATTTTAGTTCACTATTAGAGTGAGTAGTTCTAGTATTGGGGGAAAATCAGAATGTGGCACTGCATCCCCTTTTTTGTTAGAAGTTTTTGTCACTGCTTTTTTGGGCGGGTGTCAGGGAATCTCATTCCTTTTTTTCCCCTCTGTCTCCAACTCATCCCTCAGTTTGACGTTTTTATAATATTTAATCATTAGATATATTGAAATCTTCTAGACTGACTCTGTTTTCTTTAGACAAGACAAGAAGTCAGTATGCATGATTCATGGAAGGCTTATGGTTTCTTTTTTTCCCCTCCAGCCTTACTCACAAACCCTATGTACTTGGTAATTTTTGCTGTCATTAATCACAAGTGCCTAGACAGCCTGATTTTGCCCTCTGTGCATTGTAAAGCTCATTGAGTGACCTATTAGAAGTTCCAGTTAATTTTGGTGACATTTATAGCACAGAGATCTACAACACTGACCTGCTGTGGGGATACATTGTGGCTTTGCCATCAGTTTAAGCGAAAGAGAATCTGTTTTGGAAGGGAATGGGGAAAAACCCTAGATTGATGCATGAGTGACAGTGGCTACCTCTAAGCTTGTGCGTATTACATTTTAATCAGTTGAAGTTGCTGGCAATTGATTTCTACAATCATGGAAACAAAACAGCTGATGGTGGAAAATACATCCACAATTAATTATTGGAATGTATCAAAGAAGAAAAAGTACAGACATAGTTGGCACTAGCAGATAACTTGAGCATTTATTTGGTGAATAGTTTGGTATGCCATGCAAATAGTTACAATCAGTTTCCTCCTCCTCCTCCTCCTCCTTCTTTTTAAAATTGATCTAGATCATACAGGATGTATAACTTAAGTACTTTAAAGACTGCTGCAATTGGGAAAATACTACATATGGGTTGCAAGTGCAAAAGTATGTCAAAATACATATACCTATATATTTTTTGTCATATCTTTGTGACTAATGCATAATGTGGTAATAATATGAATGCCATTTTAATAAGCATTTTACTTACAGGCACACAACTTATGACCAGCACCAGTTTTTCTAGCCCTGCAGCACAGGGAGATAAGATATGAAGCAAGACTACTCAACCAGCCCTGTTGAAAAACTACTTCCCTTTTTCTTTTTCCTTTCAGTCCGTTTCTCCTTTTGTATCATGTCTTTTAAGACTAGACCTGAAAGAAGGGGGTGCCTTTTTCTTATTGAATGTATGTGAACCACTCCAGGAAACCTTTGGCTCAGAAGTGGAATAGAAATGCTGAAAAGAAATATGCATACGCATGAGTGCACACACACAGCCAGTTGTAAGATATTTTAATCAAGATGAGCACTTAGACTCGGAAACATTTCAAATAAAAAAAAATCCTATCACTTGAACCATATTTTTAGATGAGAATAATCTTTAGTATTTAACCTATAGGAGACCCAGTGTGGTGTAGTGGTTTGAGTGTTGGACTGTAGTCTCTTCCTGTAGTCCTTTGAGGCCCTTCTTTAACTGCCAATCCCAGGATTCCATAGGATGTTGAAAGTGGAATAATAGCACTATAACAGTCTAGTGCAGAAATGGCCTGTGACTCTGAAAACCAGGACTAGACTCCCCACTCAGCCATGGAAACCCACAGGGTGACCTTGGGCAAGTCACAGTCTTCAGCTTTGGAAGAGGGCAAAGACAAACTCCCTCTGAATAAATCTTGCCAAGAAAACCCCATGATAGGTTCGCGTTTGGTTTGCCATAAGTCAGAAAGGACTTGAAAACACACAACAACAAATTTGACCTATATTTCTAACTTGTCATGACCTGTTAGCTTGTCATGTTCCTGAAAAATTCTGCCCATCCTCAGCGGTTTTAGAACCTTGTTTTTCAGTTTTGAAATCCGGTTTAGGAATCTGGAATCCATAAAGTCTGGCAGTGCAAGTCTGTATACACAGCTTTTCAGAAATAATTGGCACTGAATTTAGTGGACCTTACTACCAGGTAAATTTAGGATTGGATCTTAAATGACTTTAACCCTCTCTGTTTTGGCATCTTTATGTCTATCGAATATGTTGTATCATATGGTTTTCTGATATTTATTATACCTTCTAATATTTTATCTTCTCATTTCACCAAGAAGACAGCTTTCTTTCAGCTATTCAGCCATTTTCTGAATGCTTACAGTTAATTTAGAACCTATCAGTGAACCTATTATACATATATTCCACATTTGTCAACCTAGAGTTTCATCTGTCAAAGTACTGACATTCATTTCATTTCTGAAAGACCCTGTGAAATAGCTCACAATCTTGACTCACTCAAATTATTTTCATGATGATGACATATATACACTGCCTTTGGAAAAAAATATAGCAATTCACCATTATAGGCATTTTGTCACATGGATTTTCTTAATAAAACTGATTTTCCAAGTACCATAATGGTTCTGGATGGTGGCTTGTGAACTTGAATTTAATTTGCTTTTCCCTGCATGGTGAAAAATCAACAATAGCTGGAGATATTTGGTGAGAAAAGAAATGTAGAAACTTTGTTGCTGCTGTTTTTAAACATTGCTGAATGCATGGCCTTTAACTAGAGTCTGCTCTGGCAGAAAAAACGACTCGGATACAAAAGGTCTAGTGCTTTACATAGTAAACTGGGGGCGTTTTCTCTCGTAGTTGGCAACCTCTGAAGAACCTAATTATGTTGCAAACAGTATACAGTGAAAACTGTAGAATTCACTACCACAAGTTATAGTGCTGGCTGTCAGTTTGAACAGCCTTAAAAGTAAATGAGATAGATTCATGGAAGTTAGGACCATCAATGGAAACTAGTCAAGATGACTATGTTATCTTCTCTAATATCAGAGGCAGGAAGCCTCTGGATATGACCTGTGAGATTAGGGCCATTTCCACACTACACTGTTATAGTGTTAATATTCCACTTTCAACATCCTGTGGAATTCTGGGGTTGTTGTTTATTGAAGCCAAAGAGCTCTTTGGCTGAGAATTCTAAATGCCCTAAACTGCAAACCCCAGGATTCCATCGGATGTTAAAATAGAATAATAGCACTATAATGGTATAATGCAGAAATGGCCAAAGAGTACAGTTGCATTCATGTCCTATGGCCTTCCCATGGCACCTGGTTGGCCACTGTATGAATCCAGGGGTGGACTAGATAGGCCTTTAATCTGATCCAACATGGTTTTTATGTTCCTAATGCAGTCTTGTAGGTGTCTTTCAGAAGTCCAGAGCTCATTTTGAGGTAATTGAGTATGGAATTATAACATAAATAGGATCCTAACGCAGTCTTTCTCAGGTAACAATTAAGCTCATTGATTAACCAAATAATGTAAATGTGTAAATTCCTTCAACTTTGCCCTCAGTGCCAGTTCTTATATGCTGTAGCTACAGTACCTATCAACGTGCACTGTTTATTGCAGCACTAATCCCAGTCGACATATCAGTTAAACATTTCTGTAAAACTCATCTACAGCAGAACGGGAGCTGATCCTCTCTTCTCAGAATAGTTTCTCCAGTTTGCCAAATATCCAGGGACTTAGTGCTCTCTAGTGAAGTGTTGTACTCTTATGGGTGTACTTGCTAAACATTTGAGAACTTTAATCCTGGGAAGTAGTCAGATATGACAGCTCATGGTAAATCTTCTGGGAAATAATACATAAAAAGAAGTGAGCATGAATTTCTAATTAACTAAATTTGCAATTGATACACGTGAGTTAAAGGGCACCTGATTTATCACTTGTCAGTAAAAATGTTGGTTACTGTTGCTGTCAGTATTGCCGTGTATGCAGCTGTGACACACAAGATAAAGGGCAGCTGATTTATCACCTGACATGAACTGTGTTCATTAAGCTGTCTTGCCTTGGGGTTGAAGTGTAGTATGTGCTGTGCTTTCTCTTATTTTAACATTGGACCTTTTGAAACATGAACATTCTGGAAGCAAATGCAAGAGTGCTGTTTTGTTTCTGTCACTAATGATCTCCACCCATCCCCCCCCCACCCATCTGGAAAAGAATGCTCCATCTATTACTTTGCCTTAAGACCTGTGTATATAAGTGGTAAGAAAGTAGCTTCAGGTCTTATTACAGTACACTGTTATAACGCTATTATTCCACTTTAACTGCCATGGCAATACTTTATGGAATCATGGGATTTGCAGTTTAGGGAGAAGCATTTAGAATTCTCACCCAGAGAGCTCCGGTGCCTCACCAAACTGCAAACCCCAGAATTCCAAAGGGTGCAGCCAAGGCAGTTAAAGTGGAACAATAGTGCTATAACAGCATAGTGTGATAGGGACCTTTGTATGTGTATGTAATGTGCAAACAGCCAAGTGCATCTGTTAACAATATATCAGAAATTTGCCTTGTCTGACTATGCCTATTAAACACAAGTAGTTTCAGTTTGTTAACTGTGAAGCTGTCTTTTCGTGTCAATATCCAGGTGTTATAAGGATGTATGTCTGGTCAGTTCTGCAGTCACATGCCTAGAATTAGAGAACCCGGTAGAGTTGGAAGATACTCCATGGGTTATCAAATCCGGCTCTTTACCAATGCAGAAAATCCGCAGTTAAAGCAAATTACTGTCCAAACTCTATTTAAAAACCAGTCATGAAGTTTTGTCCAGTGTTTAGTCATGGATCTTTCTTACAATTCTAAAGTCCATTGGTTTGAGTCTTGCTTTTTCAAGCATCAGAAAACAAGCTTCCTTCATCTTCCATGTGTGTGTGTATATATGTGCTTTCAAGTGGCCTGTTGACTTGGTGATTCGCATAGGGTTTTCTTAAGCAAGCAATAGTCAGAGCTGGTTTTGCCAGTTCCTTCCTCTGAAATATAGCCTACAGCGCCTGGTATTTGTTGGTGTTCTCCCATCCAGGTACTAGTCAGGACTGATCCTGCTTAGCTTTCAAGATCATATGGGATCTAGGGCCTTCAAAGTATTTGGGCCATGTGAGACTCCTTCATATATTTGAAGATGACTGTCATATTGCTTTTTCCTAGGCTAAACAACCCCATCTCTCTCAACTGCTCCTTACACCTGTATGCTTTCTGGTGCTATGTATGAGGAAAAGAAAGGTGAGGACAGTAATCAAAGCATATCAGATATGTCCTTAAATATATCAATATCAGCCACATCACCATTTTATTTAAAATTAATATCAGGCACAGGTATGAACAGGAGTTTCTCTTCTGAGTTTAATAGAAGGGGTGTGGGATGTTTCACTCAGGACTACAGTGGGGAAAGAAAGAAAGGGTCAAACATCTATTTCATACAGTCCATGATAACTGCACTTCCTGCATTCCTGTTTTTAAAAAAGACATTGTTTCTAATCATACATTTAATGTCACATTATTTACACTGAAACCATTTTCTTTTTGTGCTCAATTTTTTTTTTTTAAAAAAAGATGTGTGTAAGTTGACAGAAGCAGGATACGGCTTAATATTTGTAAACTTTTATTTTCTGAATTTTGTTGGCATGTCTTTAAAGACAACAAGAAAATGCTACCAAATGTGCTTTATTACGTAGTTGTTGCTGGATTTATCATAGACAAATCCAGTGTTTGTTTATGAACAAGGTTCTGTTTTACATTGAGCATGCCTCACTGATCCTGTTGTGGCCTGGGATGTCATGGGCTTATTACAGCTTCTTTCTGGATTTCTTTATTATCTATTCCTCATCCTGATCATATCTTTTGATTTTGGAAGCTCTGAAGTGAACAGTGTGATCTCCCACCCACAAGAGCATCACATTTCATTATAGTCGGTGGGGTTTGAATGTGTAGAGTTGTACCTCCCCTCGTAATAAAGTAAATTGAAAGATCTATGAAACATTTCTCAGGTTTTTGCCAAAGTGGGACATAAACAATGAATAAATTGCCCATAGGAGGCTCTGAATCTACAGTCTGTGTGTTCCTGGGTCGCTGGAGTGAAAACAGGAAGGAGTCCCTGTCCCTTTAATGGTTGCATAAAGGAGAGATTTTCAGCAGGTGTTACATGTTACTTTGTTATGAGACAACCAAAGCCTGATGAAATTTCCTTCTGTATGCATCTGTTTCCAGTTTTCACACTGGCAACCCTGGTTTTTCCTTCGATTGCAAAATGAAGTGAAGTAGTGGTCTAGCTAATGCAGGGATGTTTCAGCTTATAAATTCCAGTAGCTTAACGTGGTGAATTGTATAGGATTATGGGAACAGTATTCCAAAATATCTGGAAGGCCAAAGATTACTCATCTCTGCCTTGTCACTTAGAAGGTACTTGGGGGCAAAGAAAATTATTTTCTTTTTTTGTAGGAGTGGGTATGGCATGGGAGTGTGCCCCCCTGAGTCTCCTGGGGGAATAATGTGGCCCCCTAGCCTTCCACATTTGCCCACCCCTGCCCTAAAGAATGTCCCTAAACAAGGTCCTGTAATGCTATCTCTAAAGGTACTTTAATATACCTTTTTTCGTTGGGGCAACATAAAGTGGTTCCTTTTCCTTTTTTGCATCTGTTTACTTTAACTGTATGTATGGTGCACAAATGATAATGACTTAAAAACCCGTTTAAGAATCCCTCATCAGTATTGTATGCTTGTCAGTAGTGGCAAAATTCATTGTTAATCTGTCCAGTAGGTGGTCACCTACAGAAGCCACCTGCAGTAAACTACTTCAGTGAGCAGCACATCCTATTTTTTTTTTCTTTAGGAGTTGGCTTTTTACACATAAAATATGCTTCTCTAGCTGTTATCAGTCCAGATCTGTGCCCTAACAGTTGTGTTTTCAGTGAAATGCATATAATGTAAATTGCTCTACAGGTTTTGGTTGAGTGAATGCAGCATGTTAGGAATAGATTTTCCTATGATAAACTTTATATACTTAATTTATTTCTACCTGCTTCATCAATTTCACACCCCTAAAGCCAGGGCTGGATTAAAATGTCCTGATGCTGTTGCCCAGGGATCAGCAAAGTGTGGCCTCAGGGCCACCTGGAAGGTCAAAAACATTTTGCAAAATATTTTTTGCCCCCCAAAGCCCTCAAGGGGCATGGAGGGCATAATGCCCCTAGAGACCCTCAAAGTGATGTAGAGAACATTTCCATGGGGCCTACAGGGGTCAAATTAATTTATTACCTTTTTTTTTAGTTTTTTTTTTCAAATGTTTTGCCCCCAAAATGCAATTTAGGGGATATGGGGGCATTTCAACCTTATATTGGGCACATCCTGGACCCATTTAGGCCCAGGAGAGGCTTTTTTTAAAAAAAAAAAACAGGAAGAAAAGAGGATCTCACTTCTTGTTGTTAAAAAGTCCTCTCCTGGGCCTAAAATGGCCCAGGAAGCCCAAAAAGCATAGTGGAAATGCCCCCTAGTGATGTAAAGGGCATTTGAAGACCTTTTTTCCCCCTCAGGATTAGATACAGCAAGGGAGTTGGAGTCCCCAAGGTTTACTGGAGGGCTGATGTGGGCTCTTTACTTTTTCACAGTTGTCCGTCCCTGAACAAGGCCCCATAATAGTCCCTCTAAATGTGCTTTAACTTCCTTGTGTTGGGGCAGAATTATATCTGAAGGCAGATCATGATATGACACCCTAGGATAAAGCTTATTTCTTGTTGCGTGCCTTCCAGTTGTTTCCACAAAATGCAGCATTGCCCAAAGCTGCTGGCATGCTACTTCCTTTGCTGAATTATCTATGTCCTTCACATGAGTAGTGCTGTGCAAACAGGTCTGGGATTATGTCCTGCTGAAATCATTGAACACTTCTGAGAAGACATAGATATGCTCAGGCTGCAAGTAGTCTTTTTAGGGGTGATGGGAGTTCCTAAACATTTTCTGCTATAAGCCTATTAAACATAGGAGCAGTATTTTATTTTCAGAGTTCAACTTGTTGGTTGTGAGGTTTCCTCTTCTGTTCCTGGAAGCATTTAAAGCATAGATAGCAATAGAAACACTACATTGATAAGTAATAAGAGGAAATTAAGATTTTTGGGAACTTTCCTTTTGCTTTATGATTCAGATGTGGTTGGGATAGATTTCACTGGCACCTTTGTGGGTATTGGAATAAACCAGAACAGTATATTTACCAGGATTGAGTAAAACATTAAGCATTTACTGCTCCTGTATGTATATAACGCATTCTAGCAGTTGCTGTGGCCAGCATCCTAAAATCTATTCACAGACTCCCTTATAAACCCAGGCTTTCATTTGGGAGGAGGTGGGAAATACAGTAAAGAATCAATAAAATTAATCACAGCCTTACTTTATTAGTAAAATTTGTCACAGGCTTCTTTTGCTGGTTCTTTCCTTCGAAATTGTTGTGTGTAAGTCTGAGTTCTAGAGCAAGGTTTGGCAACTATGGAAGACTAGAGGACTGCATTACTCCTTCAGGAGACCTTGGAGGGTCATAACCCCTGCACCTGCTGCTGCAAAATAAAATAAAATACAATAAAATAAATCTTTGCTCCCAGATTCTTCCAAACACTTTGCAGGGGACCTGAGGGCATATTTGTGTGACTTCCTGGGTCCATAGGAAGCATTTTAAGGCATTTTAAGGATATATATGTATATATTTTAAAATTGCAATATTTCATTTTGATGCCTGGGGGATCCAGGGATGCTTCAAGCATGGTGAAAATGCCCACTGCACTCCCTACAGCTATTGTGGGTCATTTTGGAGCAAAAATGTTTTCGACTTCTTGAGGGACTGGGGGGCCAAAAAAAAAAAAAGGCTCTTGGGGCACACATTCTGCCCACCTTTGCCCTAGAGAATTGCTTACCTTTCCCAAGAAGTAGGATAAGGTAGCAAGCCACTTGCACTAGTGACTCAGCAGGAATCACTTAGTGTTTCTGACAAGACCCACACCTTCCCAGCAGGCTAGAATGTATTTAAGCCAGCACTGCCAACCTTTCCCATCTTGCTGTAATAAATCTTGATGATTAATATAATGCAAACAAGGGAATGCTTGAGGACAAAGGTCACTCAGAAGGGTGTGGGAGTCTTGTTGGTTTTTTCAGTATCTTCCTACATCCATCTCCTTCCTCCATGTTACTGATTTAGAAAATTATGCTTTGGTAGACAGAAGTGTGAGCTGTAAAACAGATGCATGCTTGTGACATTTTTAATTAAAGCAATTACAGTGAGCACTGGAGGAAGCTAGTTATGGCAAATTCATCTGTCTTACCCACATTATTACCTGTCTCCCACCTTCAGGAGTAATGATGGGAACAGGGAATGAAAGAAACAACAATATTTTCACACATGCAGGGATTCAGCTTTCGTTTCATATTTCATTAATTATTGTTTTGTCGTATTACAGTTACAGGAAGGGAAAATCTTAATCACAGGTGCTGCTAAGTACACTGTCTCTAAGTAAATTGATTGATTCTAGGGAACAACTTGTACATGTTTAGTTTTTTTTATTTATTTCATATTCTGAACTGAAAGCCTTGTGGTCCATTTGAGACTGTTGACATAGTCCTTCTGTATAAAATAAATTAGCATTGTGCCATTTATGAGTGGCATGCATGTGCTTAAATAATGCGGTTGCCTGCAAAATATATATGTGCAGCACAAATAGAAGATAAAGAGAGAAGGATAAGCTGTGCAACACAAAGCTAATATTGAGGCTCACCTACCAGTGAATTCAACCAGTTTCAATTCTTACATGGAAAAAAGCATTGCATTCAACCAGCCCCATCAAAGTGACAGCTAAATGCAAAACAAAAAACTAAAAAACAAAACAAAACAGAGGTATAATAAAGATTGTATCAGTAGTCCAAATGGATCAATCAAACTGAAGAATGAAAACTTTATCAAGAAGCATGGATTCGCTATTGCTATGTCACATTTCAGTGTTTTAAAAAAGATGATGGTGATGATAATAATAGTTATTATTATTTCTTACCTGCCTCTTCTCATGGATAGTGGTGAGGAGCAGCAACAAATTAACACATAACATATAATACCAATTGAAAACAGAACATCAGTTATAAAACAGCAGTTAAAATGCATGGTATCAATTTAAAAGAACAAATAATATGGTCAATATATATTTGAAATTCATAGTTATAATTCACAATTTAAAATAATCTGGATAGGCCTGCCAGAAGAGATGGGTCTAATGATGTTTTAAATTTGGACAGCATATTCAGCTGTAATATTTCTTCTGGCAGATCATTCCACAGCTTGGGGTGGCTGAAGAAAAAATCCTGTGGGTGATCATTGCCAGTCTAGTCCTGGCTGGCTGAAGTAAATGTCCCCCAAAGGACCTGAGTGTGTGGGGTGGATTAATCGGGAGGAGGCGATCCCTTAGGTAACCTGGACCCAAACCATGTAATAACCTACACTTTGTACTTGCCTGGAAACTAATTGGCAGCCTATGGGGTGTCTTTAATATTAGTGTGATATGCTCACTTATAAATGGATCGGCAACCAATCTGGCTGCCATGTTTTGAACCAATTGAAGTTCCTGAATTTGGTACAGAGGTAGCCCAATGTACAGTACTTTGCAAAAGTCCAGCCTTGAGGTTACCAGCATGTGCAGTACCATCTTTAGGTTCTCCAGCTTTAGGAAGGGGTGCTGCTGACATAACACTGGATCTAGGCAGGGAATTTGTAGTAACAGGAGCATCTTGTTCTCCTTGTAACCAGCCCCACTCACCAGTATTGCTGCCTGATTCTGGATCAGCTGAAATTTCTGAACACTTTGTAAAAATAGCTCCGCCTTGAGGACATTGCACACACCCTGTAACACACTTTGTACTAAGTCTCCCAGGATGGACTACAGCGTGGGTAGGGAACTGGTGCCCTTCAGATCTTTCTTACCCACAGGTCCCATCAGTTATAACCAGCATAGCCAATGAGGTGCAAACAAAGAAGTTAAAAACAATAAAATTTAAGTAGGTTTTGTTGTTGTGTGCCTTCAAGATGTTTCTGGCTTATGGCTAAAACATATTAAATATGATTAGCAAGTTCACAACAGGTTTAAAAGAACAGTTTTAAAACTGAGTGTGTTAGCATTTTGATGCAAACCATTGAGGCCCAAAGGCTTTAATGAACATTCATATTCTTACTTGCTATCTAGATGAAACCAACGTTGGCACCATTGTTGCCAGAAGGTGACCTAGAAAGATACCATGGTTTAAGATACACAAGGGCACTTGGAGGTTTGTGTGGGTGGGATGGTTCTCTTTTCACCCTGTCATATTGGATAGGTACACTCATGCTGGAGATATCAATCTGGTAATCTTGTTGTTGAAAATAGAATGTTTCACTTGATGAACGTCCTTCAAGTAAAGAAGTTCAGACAGATATAGCAGACTTCCACTTTTCAGGGCCTGTAAACAGGAGTTTTAAAAACTTGTTTCAAATATCAGACAGAAGACAATAGTTAGATTGTGCACCCTGCTGAGTGAAGACAGAAAGTCTTGTTTGCAGCAAGTACAGAGCATTTATGCTGTGTTTCTACAATTAGGCTGTTCACTACTGGGGACAAGCTGATTTGTATTTGTTAATGTATCTCTGTACATTTGAGAATGGTGGCCAATGGTCAAATTTTAATCCCCAGTTTAAAGTGTGTTGGGTATACATGTATTCATTTATATATTTGTTGTAACCAAAGGATTAAACACAAGTGAGGAATTTGAGGTAAAATAGAAAAATTCATGGAGTTGCCAGAAGTCAACAGATGACATACTGAGGATTGCATTGTAAACAATTAAAATCTCCTCTACCTGTTTTGGAAGTGTTGCACATTCAGAGGCTTTTACAACAGTTTGCTGTGGAACTTGTTTTCTCTTGAGAACAAGGGAGTAATTTGGTGATGACAGCAGAGGGATTATGAATTCAGCTGTTAACGCCTCCTGTAGCTTTTTGTATTTATCATCTCTGTGTCCCAGTGCTGACTGATCTGTTCTCTTGTCCCCTTCCCGCATTATTATCTTAGGGTCATAACTTGGTCATCTACCTGTGACAGACAGGCTGATGGAATCCTATAGGCACTTTAACATGGTTTTAGCAAACCGAAAACATTGTTTCTTTTGTCAAGGAGCAGTGCCCTGCAGTAGCATTGCTTAATGAAGTACAACATGCAGCACACCCCTCTGGAAAAAAACGGGGCTATTAACGTTCAAAAAAGAAAAAAAAGGTACAATCTTTTCTGCTGGTATATGGACTGTAATATAACCATGTTCAGTGTTTACATAGGAAGGCAGGTTTGCATCATTCTCAGTCATGGGGTGTTATGAATCAGAACATTGAAACTCTTGGGAACCTTTGCTGCTACCATTTCTGACTTGCTGAATTTCAGGGGATTTACCTTATGTGTACGTGTGTAACAGAAAAAAAGGAAAAACTGCAGATTGCATTAAGATAATCAATTATGTGAGAGAGGAAACCAGAACTTTTTTTTTCCACTGCTTTTATCAGATCTTGTGGTCAGTCAAAGCAATACAAAGCAACTCAGAACCCTATTACATGTACTCTTGCTGTAATCACTCCATCTCTGTTTACCATATTCAGTTAAATTCGCTTGTTTGCTACATCCGTTTTCCTGCCAAAATAACCTCATTTACTCTTGCAAAAGCTTCTTTCAGTGCTGCAGCAGCATTGTTGCCTTGCAAATACACTCTTGGTCAAAGAACTGAAGCTCAGAATATATTGTTGTTTGAATCCTGCAATGGAGATTATTGGTTGATATATTCATTCACTTTTAAATAACATTTCGGATGAGCAGTATTTTTGGAAATGTATGTTTGGCAAGACGATTCTCTAATCTCTTGCAAGGTTGGATGATCTGTTAACTTGGCATTTCTTCATTCTGAATTTATTTTAATTCAAATTCAAGCAGAACAGCCCATTCCAAAGGCTTCTATTAAAGACTTTGCACAAAGCAGGCTCTGAATTCAGCAGCAGATCCAAGTACTGGCAGAATTAGGGGTTTTAATGATTTGGCCATGAATATTAATAAATTTTGTGGGCACAGCGTTCCTTGCCATTTGTTCAGATATTCCGGTCCATTATTTTTTGGGGGCCCATGCAATTTTATTCCCTCCCTCCCTACCCCAGCTGTCAGCCTTGGGAAAACTGGTGATTTAATGTGGGTGTTTGAAGTTTAGGCCACTGTTCATGAGGGACTGTGGATGACTTAGATAAATGAAAAGTGAGTAGGAACAACCTTTTAATCAACATTCTCTCCTTTGACTACTAGCTAAGTATAGCACTAATAGATCCTTAGATGAGAAACATGTATCAGTATTTTTTGATATCTGTTCAGAATCTGATGACCCCCTGTATCAGAATATTGCCACTAGCTATTAATTGATAAATTGGAATGTGGACAGTGGTTCTCAGACTTTGACACTCTGGACCCTCCAGATAGTTTGGATTTAAACTCACAGAAACCCTGATCATTAGCCATGCTGGCTGGGGCTCCTGGGAGATGAAGTCCAAAATGTCTGGAGGAGCAAAGGTTGGGAGATACTGGTTTAGATGACATTTACCTTGTTGGGGTGCTATACTGAGTGGGAAAAAGGTGTTCTGGTCAGTCTAAACATGTTCCAAAAGGTACTGTACCATGGATGAAGAAACTGTCTGCTGTCAGTTCAAAAGGACAGTCCCAGAAAAACGGTTGTAGTTTCTACATTGTACCAAACACTGTAATTTCATTTGTATCAAATTATGTAGCATAATGGTAGGTGGGATCCAGTGTGGAAATATGCAGCAATCCTCTAGGGTATGTTTGTTCAAAGTATGTGATGAAATAGGTAAAATCACTCCATTTAAGAGTGATCCAGAAATCTTGTAGTCATGAAGTAATCAAGAACTCTTAAATCTTCTTAAGATTGATTCATATAATACTTCATACCATTATGGAACTTTATTTGTGGTGGTATAAAAGCAGCTCCTTACCAGAAAATCTGTGGGTAGTACACTTGTGGCATGCCAATGAGGAGTAGTATTTGGCAGATATACCAGGATGGATAAGATATAAAATTTAATGTGCAAAGTTAGTGTGTTCTTTTGATATGAAAAGTTAATGCATTCAGTTCTGTTTACATCAGGGTTAGGGAACCTAAGGCCCTCTAGTTGTTTTACTTCAGAACCCATCAGGCCCAGCAGCATGGGCAATGTTTAGGGATAATGGGAGAAGTGGGCCCTTTTGTTGACCACAGGTTCTCCCTTGTTGTGTTAAGAGTTCTTTTAAAATAATTGTGTTTAATATGATATCTAAATTTTTTTAGAAACTTTAAGTTCCTGCTTGTAATATTGTACCAGCTTATTTATGATCTTATATTAAATGCAAAGACTTAAAGAACCCATGTAAGGTACAAAAATACATAAGTACGAGTCAAGGTGATATAAAGATGACACAAAGGGTCAGGCAGAATGGTTAAGAATTTAGATTTATGTTTATGAGCAGAATGCTTGTTTTCACTTCTTATTCCCTCCTGATTATCTTTTCTAGCCAGCAAGGATGGCTGAACAAACCAGGAACTCTTCAGGGCTTCTCTGTTTATTGTTATATCTTAATCAGCATTTAAATTAGCTTTTAAAGCTTATTATTTTCCAGTCAAGTTACGGTCTGAAACCAGGATTGGTTTTTGGCTTCTGACAATCCAGGTATCCCAGTTTAAGAATAATAATGAACTAATGCTTGTCATTTCTTGGTTTGTTTCACCAGCTAGCAAACTGTTTGTTACTGATAAGCAAGGATTCACAGCAGTTCAGGCTTATTGTTATGTGTGGTCCATGTGTGATATATGTTGTTACTATTTAGATTCTGAATACTGAGTACTTAGAATCTTGTGGATTTAACTGAATATAAATTTACTTTTCATGACATGGAGAAATATTGTTCTGTCTGTGAATGGCACTTAGTGTTCACATAACTTATTGTTCTTCATATCCTTAACAACAACTAAATAGAAACCTTTTATTTCATAGTTGCTTCTCTAAGCAGATAATTCTGAAGAGCTAAATTTAGGGCATGAATAGAAGTTCTTGATTATGCTCCTGAATGATATAAAAATCTTTTTTTTTTTCAAATGCAGTTTATAATAATCAGTTTACTGGTGCATGCTTATTCAGAAAATACATGTAATTCTCAAGCTGGAAATTGGATAGAAGTGCATAATTTAAATTAGTCCCTTTTAATTATTAGAGTCGTAAGTTTTGAAGAGCAGTGGTGAAGCTGACGTTGAGAAAGTGAAGTTAACAAGGTTAGGAGAGTTCATCCTAGTACTTTAGCTGGAAAACTTCATAATGAAAATTACAAACATTTTTGAAAAAACTGTAGGTGGGGTAAACTCACATGCATAGAGACTATATGGAAACTTCATACCTACAACGGCTACTACATGGAATTTGTGGCTATCAGCAAGCATAGAGCTGAATATTCTGCTAATTTTCAAGAATCAGATCAAAAGACAAATGGAAGTTTGTGTCCCAAAATAGCTTCTGTAGTCTCTTTAGTCAAGCCTGTTTTGAATTCAGTAGCCAATTTGACTAATCCAGAGGCCCGATGATATCACTAATGCAACCCTATTGAAAGCATCAGATTTTTGTCACAGGAAATGAAGTGGCTTGTTTGTGCATTCCACTCTTCCTATTTCTTTGGTAGCTGGACTCCTCCAGCCAATTCTGAGAAGTAGGAAGTTTCTCCTGAACTTAGTATAATGATAAATGATGAGCTATGTGACTTGAGTTTCACAAATTTGTATGTGAGGAAAATGTGAAGATCAGGGCATAGCTTCAGAGATCTGCTTTTAAATTTTGTCTTTGTCAGCATGAATGGAGCAAGCAAATACATTCCCTTCAGAAAAAATGCCTAATAACACCTTATTTATGAATATATGAATAGTGGTTTGTAAATATTGATTCTGAAATTTATGAATGATCTGACACTGACAAGCTGAAATGAACTCTGTAGCTTTCTTGTATTAAATTTAGTGGGTCAGAGGCCAGGATGCAACATAAAAATGACCTAGAAAACCTTTCTAGGTCAAAATATGGGAAAAGCAAGTTGTTGAACTTCCTTTTCTCCATACCCCATCCCAAGGGCAAGGCTGTGCAATTTTATGCTTACTCAGACATTTGATTTTTTCAATAGGGAAGGATAGTACCAGAAAAATATGAGTGAAGGCTTATTTCATACCCTTGAGGGAAGATAAGTATGATATACTTATTTTCCCTCAAGGGTATAAAATAATCCTTCAGTCATATTTTTCTGGTACTATCTTTCCCTATTGAAAAAATCAATTGTCTGTCATTAGCATAATCATGACTCCTTTCATCTATCTTCTCCTTGTGTGGCCTCCTGTGATTCACAGGAGTTTAATACTCAGTGAGATGCTGAGACTGTGGTCCTATATGCACTTACCTGGAAGAGAGCCCGTTGAATTCCGTGGATTACTTATGCACTTATTCCAACATGAACTGACCTACTAGATCATGACTGACTTAATTGTCATTGATTTTTCTAGGTCTACTATATGCATATCAGTCGGTAGAATCCTGTTGAGTAAAAATAGTTGCACAAGCCCTTGCGCTTTCTTACTGGTTGTGTAAATGCGGTTACTGGTAGTATTGCTGGATTGAAAACTGAAGGTGGCTCTTGCACCTTTAATGGTTGTGTAGAAGAGTAAATTTCAGCAGGTGTTGCTTGTTGTGCAGTTTGCTAACACAGCCATTAAAGGCACAAGAACTATTTACAGTTTTTAATCTGGCAGCTGTGGTTCCCAGGGCAGCAAATCATTTAGTACTATTTTATGTAACCCCCTCTCTCACTTTTGATTTAGTGTTTGAGAAGTTAACTGACCATTGGACAATGGATGAGCTGAAGAGCAAAGTGCTCATTGAATAGTTGAGCTGCCTAATTGTGGGGTCCAATGTGAGCATGCTGACTTATATTTATACTACTCTAAAAGTGTCTAGGACCTTGGCCTAAGTGTGAATCCGACCTGGTGGGATTTATTTCTGGGTAGACAGGTGTAAGATTGTGTTTTTCAGCTGCAATCTTATAATTACTAACTTAAGGAGTTAAATTCATTGATTCCAAGGAAGCTTATTTTGAATAGGCATGTGTAGGATTGAACTGAATTGTCTTGAATTCCATTGGCAGGCAAAGATCCTTATATTTAGACAGGCATTTTGTTTTTTTAACTTGATGAAGCAGATGGAGTTTTTTTTTTAAATGGGGTGTGTTGTTTCTGTATCTTTCTGTTATGTTTTAACTGTGTTTTTAAAAACTGTTTTTAAATTGTATTTTTAAACAGAATTGTTGTTTAATTGTTTTTTTAAATTTTTGTATTAATAGTTTTTGAAGGTGTACTTTCAGTTGTTGTAAGCTACCTTGGTGAACCAGTGTGGTATAGTGTTTTGGATATTGGACCAAAATTCTAGAGATCAGAGTTTGATTCCCCGTTTGGCGGTAGATATCCACTGGGTGACCTTGGGCAAGTCACACACTCTTAGCCTTACAGGAAGGCAGTGACAGACGGCTTCTGAACAAATCTTACCCTGTGATAGTTTCAACTTAGGGTCTCCATAAATTAGAAATGACTTGAAGACATACAACAACAACAACAACAAAGTTATCTTGACTACTGTACAGAGAGAAAGGCAGGGAATAAAATAAATCGAAGATGTAATCTTTCAGTGGAAGATGCTTCTAAAACAAGGGCTAGGACACTTGCGGCCTTCCAGATACTTCTACACTGAAGTTCCCATCTATCCTAACCCATCTGTCCGATGGTGGGAATAAGATAGGAATAGTAATTCACTAACATTAGGAGGGTGGAACATTACCCTCCACTCTTCTGAAGTGTACATTTCCAGGATTAAATTTATTTGCCTATATATATATATGTGTGTGTGCATGTGTCTGCGTGTGTGCGTGTGTGTCTCACAGCTTTTGGCAATGCTTTGTGGGCAGTTTACAAAAACATGATAAATGTTTATATAAAATGAGTTAACAAGTTCAATGCATTGAAAAGCCTGGGAAAATTAAAAATAGCATTTCCTTTTGCTGAGTAACAGTAATGTTGGTGCCAGGTAAGCTTTTTTTTACGGGGTGTTCATTACCACTTCATTTCAAAATGAATTCCATGGCTCTCGGATCATATACAAGGCGCGACTATTGACTTCAGTTGACCCTTTTGTACTTATCTTCCGTAGAAAAACAAAACAAAACCCATCCCTGTTTATTTAGGATATGCAACTGATGTTAGGAATGTTCTTCTTCAGTTCAGATATATGGCACATTCTTTCAGAATGATTCATGAATTTAAAGTGAGTATATATATCAAGGTGCAGTTATTCTGTTTAATACTCCTTAGTATTAAATTCTTCACAGCTGGCAAATGTTTAAACAGTTGGTGAGATGAAACCTTGATTTAGATTTTCTAATTCCAAACATACAGATATGTATCTTTTGACTTCAGGATCTGAAGAGAATGTTGCTTCATATTTGTAGACTTCATGTTCAGAGCTGGTATACTGTATTTGCTGGCGTATAAGACTCCTTTTTTTCCTGAAAAATGCTGTTTGAAAATGGGTTATGTCTTATGCATAGTATAAGTATAGTATTTGCCAGTGTATAAATGGGGTGCGTCTTATCCAGGAGTGCGTCTTATATGCTGATAGATATGGTCCTTCTTGCCACATGGTAGCACAGGGTGAATTTCTGCTATATTTTGCAGCCCTTTTGAGCTGCTTGGGGCGACTTTCTTCACAACCATGTGAATATAATGAAAGAATACACTGAAGTCCGAATGTTAACGGTAGAAGATAGAAGTTTGTGGGAAATCTTTGGGAAGTCAATGTTATAGAAACCTTCCTCATGCATTGTAGCATATTTCTTACTATACAGTGAAAGGAAAAGACAGAAAACAAATGATTATGCCTCTCCACTGAACAAAATCACAGGGTATATCAGGTTCATAAGGATCTGGAAAATCCTGTAAGGAAGGCAGCAGTTTTGAGCTGTTGAGAAATCATCCAAACTTCTTTTTTTAATTGGGGGGGGGGATTCTGAGGGTGTGAGGGGGATTGATGGGCTTCTAGGGCTATGCTTTGCCTACCCCAGGTCTATTCACATGCACAGAATAGCAGAACGAATCTTTTCTCGTTTGAATAGGTTTTCTCACTCACTAAACTCCACAAGTTTCAAGCTGTATTCTCTGTAGACCACTGCTGGTACTGGTTTCTAATGTAGCCAGGATCCAGAGGGTTTAACTTGCTGGCACTATTGATTAGCAAGGTTGGTGATGTCATCTGCCAGCCCCTTCTGTGTTCTATTCGATCTTTGCTGCAGTCCTCACAGTAATGGGAATGGGAAAATGGATTTTCCTAACACCAATGGATCATTATAGAATATACTTTTGCAATCCAAAGAATTGTGAGAAGGCTTGGCCTTGAATTGTCAATTAAGACACAAACTTCTGTTCCCAGTGGGGAATAAAAAGTGCTAGAATGGCTTTGTTGGTACAGATCAACATCACTGTCTGTATTTTTGGACAGTGCTTTGTGTATGGCTATGGGCACTGCCATGTTGAGTGTTTGAATTTCAATTTATCAATGCACAAATATTAGATTCTGGTATTACCTTGGCAGGAGCAGTGCCATTTTTTGCTTCAGCTGAAAGGTAAAATGGAAGACCCAGACTATGCACCCATGCGGTAGTCTCTACCCATCTGTGCGTTAACCCGTAATATTGGAAGAGAAGGGAAGCTGCACTATGCTCTTTTCCTATATGGTGGAAAGCATCTCATTTTAACCCTAGCAGTGTAGGAAGGAAAAGAACTGTGGTGACTCTCATACCGTTTAGGTGACAACCCAATCAAAGCAGCTCCTGACATCCCAGCAGAAGATTAAATTCTGAGGCTTGTGGTGGCTTCTGAACAATTACAACTCACTGCAGTCCAAATGAAAATGTTTGTTGAAAACAACATGTGCATAATTAAGGCTTAATGAGCCCTTGTCTGTTTGGAATCTGCAATTAGATTTATAATAGAAAATACTAGCAAATGCCAAATAGCTTTAAAAATAGCTGCAATGAAAGGCAATTTTGTTGTAAATCTGTAGTAATACTCTAATTGAATGAACTCAAAAGTATTGCAGAAAAGGATGGTAAAAGCATCAGGCAGGTGTGCATTGTGCAGAATTATCTTATCTGTCCATTTGCCTATCTGTGAAGCTGTCAGTCCCACTTTTAACTGTTGAACAGAACAGCACAACTTCTCTGAAAAGAGCATAGAATCCATTTAGGTTTTTTTCCCTCTAAGCCATTAATTAGTTGGACAAAGCTGCTTTTACACTGTCTCATCAACATGTTTTAAATTTATTGTTGGCCATGATGATAATAACCCACCGTCTGAAGCCTCTCATTGTTCCAGGCAAGGTTTGCAGAGTAACGATTAGAAAACAGAATAAGTTGCAAGCTTTCAGATATTTTAAGCTTTCATTGGCTGTCTAAATTGCTGAATGTTTTAACACTTCCTTATTCTGCCCCTTCATGAATCACTCATGAAAAGGCCAGATAACAACCTTAAACTTTTATGTTCCCTCTGGCTCATAATAATTCCTGAAGAGCCTTACGTTTAGTTGTTCATTTATTTGTAGCTTTTATATGCTGCTGTTTATCCAAATGGCTATAAACTGGATTAAAATATAAAATACTTACAAGTAAACAAACAACACAAAACAGCAAGGGTCAACAAAAACAAACCAGTTATTGTTTAATACTATAAACAGCAATGTTTATGTTACTGAGAGAACAGAATTCCCTGGGTGTGAAAAGATAGCAGAGAGGGAGTGTGGTGAGATTAATAATTTGTGTAGTACCATGCAGAAATCTCTCCCTCAGGTTGCCATTTGCAAGATTTATGGAGAGCTGATGCTCCCAGAGTAGTGGCTCAGAAAAAAGCTTTATTTGCTGAGCAAGTTCATACAGGAATGGTGGTCCTTTGATTGGGATGGGAAAAGTGTGGTCTTGGAGCAGCATGCAGCTCCGGAAAGCTGTTTTTGGGGCCCTTCAGTCCTCTAACTTTCACAGGCCATGCTTTTTTGGGGGTTGGGATGAAAGGTTGAAATTGCCTCTCCAAGGCTCCAAAAGTGTTAAATTCACTGTCTGTTTTTCAAAATATGAACTGTATTTCCAGCCGTTTCTGGTTTTTTTTTTCTTTTTAATGGGGAGCCTATTTGGCTGTCTGAATGGTCTCTGGAGGATCCCAGAAGACTGGCTCCTGGACTCCCTCTATTTCTGTCCCTATTTCAGATACATGCTTATTCTACAATAGCACTAGGAGATGTTTCTTTCATTGTAGCTTTGTGCCACTTGTTTCTAAAAAGCCCGTTAAGATACGGGTTGTGAAATGCTGAAGGCACAACATCACCCCAGAACCGAGAAGACAGGGATATTTGGATGGATGGCTTAAGTCAGGCTTTTGGTTGATGGCCTAAGACAGGCTTTTGGAATAGATACTTATATATTTACCTACACAGAATAATTATTCTCTCAAGGCAGAGTGTGAATACTGGTTGTGGGATTTGGGGAGTTTTAGTCCAACAAAGTAATATTTCCAAGCACTTGTCTCAGATAACCAGATACAGGGTTTTGTTTTGATTTTGTAGATTAGAGAACAGTTTCTTTTTAAATTTAGGCAGAAAGTTTAGTTCTGTTGTGTAGGGAATGGCTTGTAATTCTTGCAGACTCATTTACAAGACTGGTTTCAGATGCTGCTAACAGACCAGACCACTCCTGCCTGACATGGGCTCTGGGCTACAGGGATTTGGACAGAACGATGATACCCATTCACAACAACAACAACAACAACAACAACAATAATATAATACCTGCCTCTCCCCAGAGCTCAAAGCGAGGTCCGGAATAAATGGAGTTAAAAGTTGTGCAAAGCTATACATGTATATTCAGAAGTATCACTTAATTAAGAAGAGTTTACTCCCTAGTAAGTGTATACACAAGACTGGGCAGTTGCTTTGGGCCAGGAACCATCTCCCATGATGGCTGTACAGCCTGTACCCTCTCACAGCAAGCTCAAATGCATCCATGTTCTTCTGCAGTCCATTTAAAATGGCAACTGAAAGTGACATTGTATCACTTCCTTTCACCATTTTGAGAGGGACTGTGAAGAAAATTGAGGTATTTGGGGGTAGTTGTGGGACAGGGAAATTGCTACAAGTGTTCATGTGTTCTGCTGGTTTTGTGGGGATCTTTGAAGGACTACTGGTGTGCTTCTGAGGCTGTAAAATGGTCCAGGGGCCTTGTGTGGTCTTTGGTCTACTCTTTACACACCCCTGGTGCATAACCTGAGATACTATCACCGAATTTTATTTTCTGTTACCATTGTAGAATAGGGTGTCAAAATTTAATGTTAGGATATTTTGGTTCCCAGTATTTTCAAGATCTGTTGCTTCTCCTGTTACAACATTTGAAATAAATAAATAAATGCATTTCCTCTATGTAGCTTCAGCAAAAATTCTTGTTCAACCAAAGTTACCATACTTCAGTAGTATTTTCCATTTTTATGGGCTAAACACTAAAGGCACCAGATTTTATCTGATCTTGGAAGCTAAGCAAGGTTAGCTCTGGTTAGTAATGGGATGGTGGACTGCCAATGAATACCTGGTACTGTTGGCTATATTTCAGAGAAAGAAATTGCCAAAACCACCTCTGATTATTCCTTGCATAAGAAAACCCTCTGAAATCTATGGTGTCACCATAAATTAACAGGTACATACACGCATACCAAAATATTTATTACTCTTATTATTCTGATCATGTGACAATCTTCTTTAAATCCCTATACTGCTTTCCTGGAACTAGCACAAACTCTTAGCCTTAACCATCCAAGCTGTTACTAGCCTAATTCCATTTCCAAATATCTTTCCATTTTCTATTCTGCTACCCTGGTCTGGTAGCCTGAGCTGTCCTGCTCCCTCAGATGCCTTCATCCTTTATCCTTGCTGCTTTCTGTGCTTGAAACAACAGTGTGACACCACCTCTCATACTTATTTCTGATCCTTCCTGAAAGTTCACAGCCCCGTGATCCCTAATCATATTTTTTCTGCTTAATTGTGTTTCTTTACTTCCTTCCAATTTCTTTGTTTTGCGCTGTGTTGAATTTCAGATTGAAGTCTGTTTGAGGCAATCGCACACATACTGATGGCAGTATAGTTTCTGCTTCATCATTGTCATCATCATCATCTGACCATATAAATTAGAGGTCTTATTAAATTGGATTAAGCTGCAATTTTATGTACTTTCAGAATAAGCAAATCTAAAAGTATTTCTTTCAAGTAAGTGTACGTAGAAGTTCACCTAAAGTAACATAGTCTTAAGTGGATTTAACTTAGTTTCAGTGGAAGTCTATTTCCTTGAAAATTTGTTCTTCTGTTTCTAAGAAGGTCAACCAGTTCCATATGTTGGAGCATTATTCCGATAAGCAGTGTTATTCTAATAACTATAACCTTTCAACTGTATTTCTAATTATCATTGTTATAATTAAGTCTGTTAAGTTTTCTATGTTCTCATCCATTTACATCCATTTCAGATAACACAAATATGCTTATTTAAATAAATTGTCCTGTTTTTAAGTTTCTTTTCAGGTTTGTTGATCAAACTAATGAGCACAGTCCATATTTTTCTCATAAGCATAAAAGTCTGGCCAAACAGAAGCATGAAGAAAATTGGCACAGATGCAGGCCTTCAGAAGAAATTACTCATATTGGGACTGAGCACTGAGAAAACATATTTGAAGTGCATGGAAGAAAGGAAAGGAAAGACAATAACAGTTCCTTGTTGTGGGAGTAGGCTTACTTTTTCAATGGGTGCAAGAATATTCATTTATTTATTTGATTTTACTTTTTATGGTAAAGAATCAGATGAGGCTCCTTCAGCTTCAATTATATGTGACCCTTCATTCAAATAAATAAATGAAATGAACTGTGCACTGAGGCCACATTCTCACAAACTTTGTCCAGAAAGATAATATAAGTTAACATGCGCCATAAATGATCAACATGAACCCCTATCCTAGACATGGTTCATGCTTGGAAAATATGTCTCTTGCATGAAAAAATTTTTTCCATTTGTTTCTCATGCAAACCCCTGCATTTGCTCAGAGTAACAGATGGAGCTTCTACTCGTGTATCACTTTTCAGATGTGAAGGCAGAGCGCAATGTGCACAAAGTGAGTTGCACAAACCAGTTTCTAGCCATGATTTTAGATCTCAAACAAACCATGATTAAATGAGCCAGTCTGGGTTGAGGTATAACTCTGCAGTTTAATATTATATCCTAACTGAGCCTGGTTCTACAGTTCTGGGAGTTTATTGCTTTGATTTTGGCGAGCATCTCATCTTCTACAAATTGTTTTAAAGACACTAGAAATGTTGTGTGTGTTCATAAGCATGCGTGTGTGTTCATAAGCATGTGTGTACTACCACACTTCATTGTCCTGTCCCATAATTTCTGTAACTGATTTAATTAAAGAGCCATCAAGTATCTATGAGAGAGCTCAAACTCAGGTTCAGAACCTTTAAAATAACACTGTTTGAATTGTCTTCCTGTCCTACCCTGTTCCAGGGCATCTTGCATTATTGCGGCCTTTAATTTGAGTGAAATTTGCTAGCGTGAAAACTGAAGACATTTATTTTATGAACATTGAAGAGAATTGAAAAATAATGAAAACTGACATGCTAACTCATTTGCATCACTCTCCCTAGATGCCTCTCTATTATTACAATTTGTATCTAAAAAGGGTATTGGAACTAGCCAGGAATACTCTGAATCCTTAACCACACCTTTTGGCACTGTCCTTCCTTAGAGTGGCTGTTGAGGGGCAAGATTCAAAGCACCAGGAATTCAAAACAAGGCCAACTCCATGTTTCCATGGGTTCTTGGATTCATCCTCCGGACTTGCCCTTGGCTTCCACACATGCTGTTGATGATGAGTGGCCATGTTCTCCTCTCAGTTCTCTTTCTGTACCCTCAACCTATTAAAGTCCACTGTCCTTTTGTACCATCTGGTAAGAGCTTGGAAAAGTTACTTTTTTGGAGTACAGCTTCCTAAATCCTCCAGCCATCATGACCACTGGCCATACCAGGAGGTGCAGTCCAAAAAAGTAATTTCTCCAAGCCCTGTTATCTGGTGCCACTAGTCTTGCTGCTTTGGTTCCAACCCTGAGGAACTGGAAGGTACACATTTTTCTTAATGCAAGATCTCAGAATCCTTTGATTGGCATTTACCACTGAAAATAATTTAGAAAGTTCAAAATCAGGCAGTTAGTTTCAGTTTTTGTCTTATCTTGGAATCAAATACAAGCAAAACTGTTTTCAGCTGTTGTGCTGTTAACTGCTGGCAATCTCTGCAGATTCTTTGTCTGGAACATTTCTGTATATGCAAATGTGCCATCCATTTCCTGTGAATTACAAAGTACCAGTAGACTATGTAAACCATACCATTATCACTTCACCTAGTTTGTTTCAGAAACTGTTCATATTTCAAATCAGTATGTGGAAACTTAAGAAAACGATTCTACTCCTTTGTGAAAGGAAATTTAAGGTAAAGCCAGAACAGCACAATTTGTGGCCAATTGAACCAGATCCAGGCACCAGTCATATAGTGGGATTTGGTAGGAGCTCAGTAAATCTGTTTTTGATGTATCTGGAAATTGAATAAAATGAATGAGCTATAAACAACTGGAAGTTTACTGCATGTGGTTTATGAGATGTCTTTGGCTTGAGGAGTCACAAGCTGGACATAGAAGAAGGGTACCAGGACAAAGGAGGAGAACACCTGAGAAATGCACCAAAGATAATGCATTTGGTCCAATCCATTTTTAGTCATGTGGCTCTTTTTCAAGAGCATCTGGCTTCATCTATTCAAGGAATAACTAAAGCAGTCTTGAAAAAAGAGTTTTGCCTGCTGCTGATCTGGACATTTCTCTCTTTCAGCAAAGGAATTTCAAAGTATGAGCTGAACCAATAAACAAGGAACTAATAATAATGGATTCATTATGTGTTTTGCCTTGAATAGAGGTAGCAACTGCACTACCATTATAAGCTGATTTAGCAATCCTAAAATGATAGTGTTATGTTACTAATTGTCGTTGTTAATGCTCACTGTGCTTAATTTGAATAGATTCCTTTGACTGGATAGTCAGAGGCTGTATTTATGTCTGCCTTTGCCATTTTAGCTTAGTTGTTACAATTCTCTCCCTCTACACTTGTTTATGTTTGTGTGTATACATGTGTACATGCACACACCCAGAACTACCACCTGAAAATTACACTTCATCTGTCTGTTGAAGTGGACTGTAGTTTGTACCATAACAAATGTATAGATCTTTTAGAAGATTTGTCATTTAAGCCAGGCATATCTCATCTCAGAGTAGGTTGAAGATGTGCCCAGGTACAACGGTGTCATGATCATATACATTTGCAGTTACAGTTGTCTGTTCAATGTTAGGAATCTGTTGTGAGTCTGATATTTCTTAGACAATAATGTTGTTCTTCACAGAAGTATTCTGGTAGGTTCCATTCATGATGAAATGGCCAAATGGCAAAGTGTTATTATATGCTCTGCTTGCATTTCATTTTGGATGCAAAACTTTTTCGTGAACCTGAGTTGGTTGGTAAGGATTGCCCATATAAGAAAAGTGTAATTTTTCAGTGGGACCTGTATTTGATAAGAAATTTGAGTATAGTACACAGTACAAAAATGGATGCATCACCAGTATGTTGATTAGGGAGTTTTGATTAGGGAGGAAGTTAGACTGAAAGCATGTGGCTTATATCTGAGCAAATGTGCAATAATACTGCATTGTAAATCTAGTTGCTGAATTGTATGGAGTTACACTGAGAGAGCTGATAGGTCATTAGGATCCATCACAATTTTGAGAAAGCGGCAGGTTTGGGGGGATTTTGGCCTGCGGCTATAAAAAATTCCTTTTTTAATGTTGAGCAATGGGTTATATGTGCGACCTACAAATGCCTGTTTTGAATAAATGCTTATTTGTTCCCTTGCTTGCCTTTAGAGTGTGCATCCATACTTAAAGAGAAGGAGTGGTTGCCTGATTACTTGCAGTACAAGTTACTCTGATAATGAGTATTCTAAAATTTGTAGCAATACTGCTGAGAAAGCAAGTTGTGTAGCTGAAATATATAAGCCATATTCTTCAGAGATTCTTTGCCACTGCATGCAATAGTTGTCTGACACACTTTGGAACAATATATTCTGTTCGCTGCTAGAATGTATCTACAGTCTGAGGATGTATAAATCATACATCCACCTTAATAATCTTTAGATACTGTTCAGTGGTGTTGAAATGCTGGTTTCCCTTTCTTCCCACCTCCTAGAGGAATCATCTTCTGTGATATGATTTATGGACATCTGAGAATCACTTTTGCATTTCTCGCTTACAAAGTCTCAGTAGTATATTGCTTGGGTCGAATAGGCAAAAAGGGCAGGAATGTTGTGTAATACACATATTCTCTTGCTTGTAATAGCTCTGTAAGTAAGTCATCCACTGAAGCTGAATGGTGAGAGAAGAACCTGGACAGATGAAGGACGTATGTCTTCATATAGCACATCATTAAATGGCGGTATTTACTGAAGCTGCAGGTATCACTGGCAACTTAGATGGCTTTGAAAAGGGGTTGGATAAATTCTTGGGATGTTTGGGTGATCAGTGGCTACTAATCAGGATGACTTTATGTCACTTCCAGTATTAGAGACAGTATGCTTCTGTGTGTCAGTCACTGAGGGATACAAGATGGAGACTAAGGTAACAGATCGGCTCTTCTGTGAAGAGAATGTTGGCCTTTGGTCTCATCCAGCATGGCTTCTTATTTCAGTATAGCTTCAGTCATCCATCATCATCTTCCCTAATGATGAGCAAATCAGTGTGTCATTAGGTTAACCAGCTATTTTGTTTTACTGGTATGCTGATCACATAGCAGGAAGCAAACCCTGGGGCTACAAGGATTAACCTTTAGGATCAATGCTGCCTGTATACCGTCCTACTTTCCAACTGCTCTGTTTGTATATTTATATAAAAATTAATAAACAGATACTGTGAAGAAATGACCACTCTCTCTTATAAAGCTGTTCTTGGACTTCTTCATATTCCACTTTTTTTTTCTCCAGAGAATACAAAAGCCCTGTGTTTAAGTTTCCTGGTTGGTCTGTCATCCTTGCATTAACTGCAGCAAAGCTGCTGCAGTGTTTGCCTTCCTGCTGCATGGGGAAATGTGGAACAATTAGTTTAGCATTTTGAACAAATATTTATATGATCCCTTTGAATGTCTTTAGTTCTTTGGCTTGTAATGAAAGAATGTAAATGAACTTCGGTATCCCTTAAATTTATTTTCTGAAAAGTTCAGTTTGAGTTGCAAAGGTCTTTTGTTTCCACACAGATGCACTTGAGAATTCCTTAGACTTAAATTTTTCTATGTGTCTGTGTGTGCGCCTTTAAAAAGAGAGAGGAAATGAGAGAGAGGAGAAAGGGAGAGGAATCTTCAAAAAGAAAATGTCATTGACTCAGATGTGAGCTATACAAAGTGACATTAAGTTCATAAAAGCAATTACCAGGAGCTTAAAATGATCCCTCATAAGCTACCTGTGCAGCACTGTGCTTCTACAACAAAATGAGAAACAATACTACATGTGGTGGTGTTAAAAACAAAGTCAGTGGTCAGTCCTGTTTTGTAGGGTAAGAGTGAGAAACCAAAATGTTGTTATTTAGTTCACTGTAGTTTTCTGCAGGGTTTAAATAAATCTGTTGCTGAACCATTGACCCTCTTTGACATTACCAGCTCAGGGGAAATCCATGTATTTCAGCTGGTCAAATGAATAGTGCTAAGTGGATCACTTTGGGCTAGAGTTTGTGTAAGGGCCTTAATGGCAAAACAGCAGTTAAAAGGGATTAAGCTAACCTTAGTGGTATAAATTCCCAGAAGGGGGCCAGTGCTTAATAATTCTTTTAGGAAAACACACTGGCAGCCCTGTGGGCAGGAGATTTTGATGGCAGAAGGCCAGAAGCATACATTTTACTTCCTGGAACTTGACAAAAATGAGAATTGGCCAAGTTGAGATGACAGTGTTCTGAGGTGTTTGTTTTAGTATTAATCCTGAAAATCATACTTACGGTTTATTCTTTGTGACAGGAATCCTTGTACCTTGTTCAAAAAAGAAAAGATAGCTAATACTGCAGTTAAGATAGTTGGAGATTTCAATTTTAAATATAAATTTGTAGAAACATATATTAGTAGGTATATTCCAACCTATGTGGTGGTATACTTTTAAGAAATATGTGTACACATAAGTACAGGAATATGCAGTTATTTGAGCACTGAATATATTTGTAAATATTAACCATTAAACGCTGTTCTCCACTGCTTTGGATTCTGGTCTGGTCTGAAAAATAGCGTGATTCAGCTCAGTCAGATTCTAAGGGTGATACCAAATCTTGGTTCAGAAATCCAGATTTCAAGCCTATCATGGCTGTCATTGGGAGTCAACAAACAGCTTGTAACCTTGTCCATATTAATCAGAACTGAATGAAATTTTCAGGCATAGTCGATATTCAGAGGGAACTGTGTGTGCCAAATTGGGTACAAATATACTGAGGGGAACTTAAGCTGTAGGTGTGTATGTGTAACTGTTTGTTTAATAAAGGAACCTTTTTTCAAAGGGGTGGAATTGGCTAAAAGAAATTATGGATAGTTGCAATAGCAGTTGGAGTATGTATGTTGTTGGAGTAAAGTTTTCCTGTCTGCCCTTTATTTCTTTGTACAGTTGTTATGAAAATGATGCATAGAGAGAGCTCTATTTCAGAAACCTGTGAAATTTCATTGTAATAGGTGTAGCAGGTTTCTAGCTGAGTCTACAGTATGTGTCTCTGTGTGTGGGAGTTTGAGGAGATTTGCTTCCCTTTTACATCGCTTCTTTTTTAATGTATAAAATTGAAAAATTATAGGAAAATTGAAGAAATATAGGTAAAGAATAAGAGCCAGCATAGTGTAGCGTTTTGAGTGTTGGACTACAATGATCCCGGAGGCCAGAGTTCAGTTCCTCACTTGGCCATGGAAACCCACGGGGTGAGCTTGAGCATGTCACACACACTCAGCCCCAGAAAACCGTACGATTGCCACAAGTTGGAAATGACTTGAAAACACACAACAACAACAGTGGGTATAGAAGCTAGGGAATTAAGTTGAATGAAAAAAAAAATCTCAAAATGTACCCAGTAGAAGGCCTTCTTGAATCTCACAGACTTTACAAAAAACATTTAAAGACTCCTGTTAAAACCATTTGCAGTGCTCAGAAGTTACAGTTTTCAGTGAGATGTTGGCCATCCAATCTCTCCTCCTTCTCACTATCCTCTAAACATATGTAGAGAGTTTGAGGAGGAATGTATTTATTTTTGAGGGTACACTAGGTTACTATATGCCTTCAAATCCAAATTGTTACCAACGTTACCTCTAGATTTATAATCCTTTTTCATGGTGGAACTCTCCCAAATATCTCTAAATCATTCCAACTTGGCTCATCCTTTGGATGAACCTAAAGTACAGTGAAAAGATGTTCCATGTTTTAAGGAGGTATCATTGACATAACTTAGATGCAAACTGTTAAAAAAAAGGCTTGTTTTATCAAATGATATACTCTTGAGTACTATTTGGCTAAATATTTCACACTGTCAGACACGCCTTTGCAAAAGCTACCATTGTTTATATTAGGTTTTTAACATGAGCCATAAAGTTGCTTTTCTGATAAACTCAAATATCTTAGTGGCACTTGAGTCCTCAGACTCTCTCGGCAGTACTATGTAGAAATGCGTAGCATGACATAGTACAATCTATGCCTTTAAAATTTTGTCACATTGCAACATCAACAGTTCTATGTAGTTGGCTCAGTATAGCTTAATAAAAATAGTAATATACTCATACTGGGATTTATTAATAAAACCTCTTACAGCATTACTGCTGATGATATATAGCCATAGCATTCCCCCAAAGCAGGTCCTTAATCACATTAAAAACTAAATATAACAGTAGCAAGCAATGATCATATACAGGGATGAAACTAAGCCAATGAAAATATTTCCCCAATAGTAAAGAAGCAAAAATTAAAGCCAAAAACTTGGTAAACATAAAAAGCCATCAATGAAGAGCTAACTGGACATCCTAAAGAAGGGAGTTCCATGATCTGTCACAGCTGAAAAGGGCTTGCTGAACTTTCCAATGAAAACAAACTTTAGGATGAGGAATAATTCTTCATATGAAAATGCCCCGGTCAAGTATGCTCCTCTGATATTCCTTCAGATGACCTGCTGAAAACTATGCAGAGTTTTAAAGGTGATAATCAGAACTCTATCTTCAGGAATTGTCTCTTGAAATGAACAAGGAGCCAGTGCAGACCAACAAGAACCAGAGAAGTATACTCTGAAAATTAGATCCTAGGCAGGACTCTAGTTGCTACAGTTAATGCCGGTGATACTGTCTGAATACTCTTCCATGTGGAGTGTGTGGCTGTAATGGAACAGAGATGTATGGCAGTTGTCACTTCAGCTTTATAGCAGAAAGACAGCAGTAGTCAAAGTCATGTGGAGGTGCTCCTGGTCTCAGCTGCAACCTATCTAGGAACAAAGGTGGATTCAGGAGCATACTGAGCCAACTGCATACCTGATTCTGCTTGGCAACTGTGTTACAATCTAGATATACACCTAACTACTGGTATCTTTTCAGATGTCCTAGGAAGAACAACTTTGTTATGTCTGGGTTAAGTGTTATTTTGTTTCTCTTTATGTAATAATGACTCTGTTCATGACCTCTACAACCTCCATGACTTGGGCTGAAAGAAGATGGAAGGTTGGAGAGACAGTATTCATTTTATGAAGATGCTGAATAGTGCAGGAGGCAACATGGAGTCCTTGGGCCAAAGATCTGAGTATCAGCAGCTCCCCAGCATCACGTACCAGAATTGATCCCCGGATAAGACCAGAACCATTAGAAAATAATACTTCTCACTGTCACCTTAGCCAGAGAGCCTAGAAGGCTGGTATTAAAACTTGCTGAGGGACCCAGCAGGTCTGCAGTGCCCTGTCTGGTACCCAGCAAAGTTCACCCATTAGGGAAGCAGTGAGTGCCAGCCCATGTGCTGCATGTGGCCCTTTAGTCCAGCTTCTGGGATCCTGCACTGATATTGTGTTGCTTAACAATACAGGGACAAATAAGGAAGGATAGCCAATAGAGAGGGTGTACTACTGAGTCTCATCAGTCTTCCTTGGCTTCATGTTTCTTCTTAGCCTTTAAATCTTTTAAAACTCTTCTTTCTTCCATTAACTTCTGTCCCATCATTTTGCTCTTCCTGTTCTCTCATGTGGTATTCATTGGTGGTCTCCCATCCAAGTACTAATCAGGGTTGACGTTGCTTTGAAAAGCACACCAGATACAGAATGAGTTCTGTTGAAGCTTCATGGGAGATAGGTAGGACCGTTTCTCATAACTGACAGGTAGATTTCAGTAAGTGCAACTCAAAAATATTTTAATGCAAGGTACCAGATCTTGATGTGTTAGGACCTCATACACTCTTCATTAGCAAATATTCAAATCAATTTTACCTCATTTCTGCAGCGCAATTGCCTCTGATTTTAAGAGAAAAATATTATTTTGTGGAAGAACCAAATTAATTCTTAAAAAAACCAATCGCATTCACTCACGTAAGACTTCAGTCCAACGCACGCTTGCCTATAAGTAATATCGGACTTCTGAGTAAATGTCTATAGGATTGCACGCTAGTATTTTATAAGATACTATCCCTGTTATTAAGCTATTTTGTATCAATATATTTATTTATTAATATATTGACTTTTTGTGGTAACTTGTGTATGTTCAGATACATAACCAACCAATTAAAGCAAAATAGGTAATTGTTTAAAGATTAGATATCACTGAGGTGTTGTTCTGCTCTAACATTTTCCTTGCTTTTTAGTAAAGAAAGGGAAGTATATACATTTTAAAATCAATTGCACGAAGGCACAAGAATAATTAAGACAATAGTTCCAAAATATTTTTTCAAATTAACAGACCTATTTCCATTGTGCAGCATACTTAGCTGATTAAAGATAAATTGGATCAATTTTTATTGGAAACAGGGTATGATGAATCCATCTCTTTGTATCTGGAAATTGATTACTATCTCGACATGCATGAGGAGTGTGTCTAATCGAAGAAAACCATCCTAACAAAAGGAAAATATTAAAATGTTTTGTTTCAACTGTAAATCAATGTTGAATGATGAAACCAATCATCTTCAATTGAATTCTGCAGTACAGTGATAATGGGAAAATAGCACATATAATTTATCTACTATACCTGGCAATAGTGTAAGTGGCAAACATTTAATTGGAAAAAAAAATATCCTGGTAGGAGAATTTTTATAATAAATTTGTTTGTGCCTTCATTGCTGGAGGGGTAAAAACAAAATCTAATCTTCAGTAAGGACATTTTGAAGTTGTCACTGAATTTTGAGGGTTGATTTTCAGTGTCACTGGTTGGCAATCAGAAGCATAGTAATTTTCAGGACAGGCTTCATTACCGTTACTGGGAGAGGGGCAAGAAAAATATATAAAACCGTAAAACCAGAATGCTTTATGAAATGATATAAAGAGAATTTGAATTTGCTTCCAAGTGAACAGCACTGTTTATAAAAGGTGTGCATGTGGAGATGAACTCAATTTCCTACTTAGTTTGGAATGGAGATGATGCAATTAAGCCTCTTGCTAGAAATGGAAAGTATTGAGTGTTGAATGAATAAAGAAATGAACATGTATGTTGTGTGAGAGATTGATCAGCACTCTGCCTGCATAAAATCAAAATACTACATGTCTAGAGCAGAAGAGATTTCTGTATTTGTTTGTTTATTTATTGAGAGGAGGAAATGCAGCAGCTTTATTTAAAAGTGCAGTGAATTTTATTTAAGCGGCTGTGGGAAAGCAACAACTTCAAATACCATTCCTTAAATTTAAAACTAGGTCCTTCTGGATATTGTAGTCAGAAAGAGTGCAGCCATCTTTGAGCTGCTTCCCAGCAAAGATTAGCCTCTGGGGGTCAGGAAAGATGCCTTCTTAATCTTGGAACTTGGCCTCAACATTCTCTATGGTGTCACTTGGCTCCACCTCCAAGGTAATGCTCTTCCCTGTCAGGGTCGTCACAAACATCTGCATCCCTCCTCTCAGACGCAGGACTGGGTACAAGGTGGACTCCTGGAAAGAAAGAGTGTGACCATCTTCTGGCTGCTTCCCAGCAAAGATCAGCCTCTGCTAGTCAGGAGGAATGCCTTCTTTATCTTGGATCTGGGAGATTGGAGATTCTGTATTTAATGAAACCCCAAAATTCACCTTCCTGATGAATTTTTAATTGTTATGAGTGACTTCAGAATTGGATCAACCTTTGTTTTCTAAATTCACCTCTCTCATTGTTAATTACCTCTACTGTTTTAGAATCTGGACCGCTAAACATAGTTGAGAATTATTGAGATCAGGATGGTTCAGAAACCATGAATAAGACAAACAGACAGATGGAAGGCTGAATTATGATGATTTTGAAACCAAAATGTGGCTGTGGCAGAAAAAAAGACAAGAACTATCAGTGTGATAAGTAAGAAAAAAAATGGCAGGGTAGGAAGGTAAAGCGACAGGCTCTTTTGACGTGTGATAATCCAGAAAAGATGCTTGGGACCACAGGGAATGCTGAGTACTCAGTGACCATAGAATGCTGAATATGTTGAAGAAGGGATGGAATGGAGTATCCTGAAAAAAAGTGGTTGGATGGAACACTGGACAGAAGCCCTTTATGCTGCAATATTTTTTTGTAGGTCTCAGTTGTTCACTTAACTATGCGTGAAAACTTTTCTTTCTTTCTGCATCTGCATTCATTTAAACTCCAATAAACAATTATATCCATTTAATTATCTAACATTTAACATTTAAAGACCAGGAGGATAAACTAGAAATATATATATTTTCTTATAGTACGATCCAGACTATTTTTAGCTATTTCTTTAAACAGTAGTTCTTATTAATGATTCAAGAAGTTTGGGTGCTCTTTAGAAAGAGAGGATTGAAAACTAGACTGATCTCAACAATTGTAACGTGCGAATTGTCATTGGCAGGCTTGGGACTGTATAATGTTTTAGAGTCTCTCTGCATGTATTGACACATACATGCTCTCCAGTCCAATGTTTAACTTCTAGAGATCTGAGAAAGGAGCTGAACCTTAAAGAGTGACAATCTCAGAAATTCATGCTATTTGTGTATGTGTGCGTGTGTGAGGGAATTCCCAAAATGCCATAAGGAGGACAGGTAACATCAAGAACTGTCCCAGTTAAGTATGGAGACAGACCATTTGAATCCAGTCTATGGGCTATTTTTATTTACCAATAATGGAATCAGTTAAAATATATACTCATTTACCTATCAATCTTGTGTGTAGTGTTGCAGTAGTATTTGTCTCTGACATAGTCAGCATTTGTTGATTTTTATAGTTTTGTTGTTGTCTTTAAATACTGTTTCTAAATGTTGTCGTAAAAAATATTCTACATTTTAGTCCTTTGCTAATCTAAACGACTCTGTAGAAAACACCTCTTCTTTTTTGGATCTCAGCTACGTTGTTTCTAGTGACTTTCCCTATTCTGAATAATTTTAATGACCAACTCATGTGTTACACTATAGGAGTAGTTCAATGTACATCTTTTACTAGAGTAATTCTATTAACAGCACTGCCTTATACAGTAAAAAGGATTTGAAATAAATTTTCTCCCTTTAATTCTCCTCTTCTGTTCTGATTTAATGTCAAATATCAGTTGATTATCTATATTTGACTGCGGCATTATTTGACAACCAAGGAGTTTTAGAGCATATTTGACACTGTTTCACTTTAAATGAGGAATACATTTGATAATTAGAAATATTTGATATCTTATAATAGTTAAAGTCACAGTACAGATGATATTTTAGGATTTTTAACTGTATACAGAGAATTATTGTAACTAAAGTATCCAATTCACTGGATAGCATTTTGCAAAAAAAACAGCTTTTGTTATAGCACATAAATATTTGTAGTGGAGCTACTGCATGATTATAGCGTCATAAATCATGGTGCAGTGCTTGCTTTATAAGGACTGCTGTTTGAATGAATGGGTAGTAGTGGTAGTGATGATGATGATGATGATGATGACAGTAACGATGAAAAAAAATGCAGAGTTTCCTTAATCCTTCTTTGTATATCACATTATCCCTCTACACTTCCAGTAAAGCTTGTTTAGCAAGTCCCTCACATACACCGGGGATCGTAGTATTATAGAGTTGGAAGAGATCTCTAGGGCCAAACCCCCTGCCATGCTGAAATACATGACTAAAGCACTCCTGAAAGATGGTCATCCAACCTGTTTGAAGATTTCCAGTCAAGTGGAGTCCACCACCATTCCAGGCAGTCTATACCACTGTCAAACAGTTCTTTCCGTAAGAAAGTTTTTCCTAATATTTAGGCAGAAATTCTTGGAATTTGAATCTATTGGTTTCTGTCATAGTCTGTGAAGCAGCAGACAACAGATTTGCTCCATCTTCTTCCTGATATCCCCTCATATATTTAAAGATGGTTATCATGTTACCTCTCAGTTTTTTCTTCCCTAAGCAGAAAGAATGCAACCAGTTCCCTAAGTCATTCCTCATAAGGCTTGCTTTCCAGACTTTTTAATCTTGGTCATCCTTCTTTGGATATGTTCTAGCTTGTCGATATCCTTCCAGCTATTCAGTATTATATTCTTGGTGCCTATGTACACTGCAAAGGATAAAAAAAAATGCGAGTCTTTAAAAATCATGAGAAATACCCTTCAGATTAGAGTATACATTACATATCTATGCCTGTCGAAGGATATTGTCCATAAGGGGGGGGATGCAGGAAAATAAGTTGCTGATTTTGGATTTGGAGTTGTAGCTTGGTTGCTTTAATCTCTTCTCCAAATAATGGGACGCAGTATGCTACAACAGTTTGTCAAATTGTTGAATGATAAACCTGACCTCTCTTGGTGGAAATGCATTATGGTCTTGGGTTCTGCTGGCCTTTTTGACTTAGGTTTAAAGTCACGCTCATACTTTAAGAGCTTTCAGCATGGGTTATTACAGATGTGTAGCTAGAAGCAGAAGCTGTCCTAAACGTACTCAACAAGTGCCTTAAGCAGGAGGTTGTTGGTGTATAAGAGTGATTGAGTAGTCAGTCTAGTCCTTGTCAATCATAGAATCATAGAGTTGGAAGAGAGCCCGGGGGCCATCCAGTCCAGACCCCTGCCATGCAGGAACACTGCCTCCTTAGTGCTAATTAACTCAGTTATTTAATCTTTCTCTCAGTGAAGGATAGGGGCATGTTGTCTTCAACATCTTCAGCCTCTGCTAGGTCTTGCTGAGGAGCAAAATTCCCTAGTGCCCTACCTCCCATCTCCTTGAACTCAGAGAAAGCTGCAGCTTCTTGGCTGCAGCTTCTTGCCTCCTCTTCCTCCTCATCTGAGTCCTTCAGGGAGTGAGTTATATCAGAGATCCTCAACATGAGGTACAGATTGAACCTCCCTTATCTGAAAATATGAAGACCTCCAGACCCCAAAACTTTTTGCCACCAGCCACCTGCTTCCTCCTTTGAGGTGATGGTGGCTGTAGTGCTCTTGCTCATTTGTGTCTCAGGTCCTGAGTCTCTTTTTTTTTTTGCCACCAATTATCTGCTTCTGCCTTTGGAGCAGCAGTTGTAATGTTCCTGCTTGTTCATCTCTCATACCTGACAAGTACTATACCCACTTCCTCAAAGAGAGAAGCAGGTGGTTGGTGGCGTAAAGACATAGACTGAGGATCTGTGAAACGGTGAGAGGCATGGATTTTCACCCAGCACTACTCTTGGATTCCTGCCATTTGACAGATCCTCAGTCTCTCTCCAGTCTCACATCTCATACACAACACAGGTAGTGAATGAATAAGACGCAAAGCTATTCCAAAAAGGTACTGTATTCCAAAATCTGAAATACGGAATGCTTCTGGTGCCAAGCATTTAGGATAAGGGAGGATCAACCTGTATGGGAGATAGAAAGGGGATGGTAGATAGAAGTGATATGTTGGGAACACTGAATCTGGGTGACTGCAAATCCTTATTATATCCAATAGGCATTTGCTCCACCTTGGCTTCCTTTGTGTTCATGTGACAATAAGCAAATGAAAGGGATATGAAGTAAGTGTTCTTCCAAACTGTGGAATGATTTCCCTGCAGAATTTTGATTTCCCCACCCCTAGCTTTCAGGAAAAGTGTTAAGACACATCTTTTAATATATTCATTTAAATGTGTATGTGTATGTGTGATTGCTTTATTGTTTTGTCATATTGACTTTTTAAAAAAAATATTTTAGGTTCTTAGTTTTGATGGTTTTATTGTTTATTTTAGATGTGTTGTATAACACTTTCATGGCTTTTTTTGTAAAAAGGGGCACATAGAAATATATTGCAGCAGTAATAGCAACAACGTTAATGTAGAAATTTGTAGGTCAGCTCCATAATCCGACATTGTTCCTGACTTCATGTGTGTCTTGTGGTATAAATAAGCGATTTCAAGCCATGGGTCTTCAGATGTTGGGTTAGAATTCCCATTATACTGGAGCATTGGTTGGGCTGGAGTTGATTGGAATTCTACTTCAACAACATCTGGTAATCCAAGGTTCTACTTCTGAATGATGTAAAGATATTGGTTTCACATTGTAGAACTGATGCAGTATGAACATCCCCAGGTTATGCTTCCAAGTGACTTTGTGGAGAGGTTGAGATTCTGAGAAGTTTGAAGTGCTGTGATTTTTTTTCACTTCTAGAAGATAGATTTTCTTTATCACAAATTGTTTTGATTTCACTTAAATGTGACCTAAATTTTTGCACTAATGGTGAGCTACAACCAGCTTTTAAGAAATACTCTTCTTGGCACAGAAGGGGTAGTTCTTCTACAAAGTCCATTTGGTACATTGTGCTGTAGACGGCCTTTAGAATAGTACTACTCAAAGTGATGATCCATGGGTCAGTGTTGAGTCATGAACCATTGGCTTTCAGTCCCTAAGGAGTTTTCCAGGAAAGACAGAAAAAATGTAGCCAGTGGGCCCAGACATGATACCGGTCCCTGGCACATTCGGGAAAAAAGTGGCAGATTCCTCAGATTGAGATTAGGGATGGAGATAGCATGTGAAAATATTCACTAAATGGTGAAAGAATGCCTTCTTGAGTATTGGGGAGCCTTGATATGGAGAGTCCTGGATGGGTGAGAATTGTTGCAGTTTAACATTTCTACACAGAAAATGGTAGGAATAAAAAGCACCGAACTATGCAGCTTTTGGCAACATTCTCACAGCAAGGATAAAAATGATAAAATTATTTCTTCTTGCCTATGAGGATAAAATTTGTAAGAATTTATGCCCCTACTGAGATGCCCCAAGCAGCCCTTTGAATCTTGCTGTTGGTTTTGGAAATAATGAAATAGTTAGTAGTATTCATTTGCAATTGCTATAATATGACATGTAATTAACAACTCATTGATGTATATACTTAGAGCTGTCTTAGTTTGCTACAGAGCTGTTAAAAGTTCTTGCTTTACAGTAGAGTCTCAATTATCCGACATTTGGTCATCCGACATTCTGGATTATCCGACGTCGCGGCTGCTTGGGGGCGTGGCTTTAGGCATTTCCGCGCCCCCAGACATGCCCCCAAACATGGCGGCCGCGACGGGCAAGGAGAGAAGGGCGAGTGAAGCCTCGCCCCAAAACACGGCCCCGAGTGCGGCAGCGGCGGCAGCGAGCAGGGCGAGTACCTCCAGGCCCCAAAACAAGGGCCAAAGCATGGCAACAGGTGATTTCAAGGTGATTTCTTTGACCCTCCGGATTATCCGACATTTTCGACTATCCGACTATTAGCCTGCCCGTTTATGTTGGATAATCGAGACTCTACTGTAGTTATTTTTAGTTGTTTTATGTCTCATGAGATTGGAGGCTCAGGCCGTATCTAAATATGAAGCTGGAAAAGAAGGCACCAAATGGGATGAGAGGCTTTTACTAGGGAAGAAGTGTTCAGGAGAGACAGGGGTACCTACTTTCCCCCAGGAAATCCTTTTCTGCCACTTGTCCCGAGCCAAAATTCATTCCAGACTTTTGAACCCAGATGGTAGGAAAGGGTGCCTGGAGAAAGAGGTAAGCACCATGACTTACGTCCACTGCAAATACTTCCTCTCCTCTGTTACGTTTTAGCCTACTTTCCAGCCCATTCTTGCCCAGGTAGCAAGCAGTTCAAGCCTCACAGTGGCCAAAATAGTTGCTTGATAAAGAATATGTACTGGCAAGGTTGCTCAGTAAAAGGCTAGAAGCATTGCTCTGTTTTCTATACCTTCAATAAAAATTAGATTTTTCTTTTTTTATGTTTCTATATCATGACACCAGTTTCTTTCAGGTGCTCAAATGAAATAACCAAGAAAACCCTGAAACTGTTTAAAAGATGTTCTGTTCTGGAAAATGTTCTGGGGCAGTTCTGTCAGTCTATTGCAGAAAATGAACAGTCTTGTGGAACTTTTGTTGCTGTGATGTCCCTTCAAGTTAACACTGAGTGCTGTTAACCCTACCATATTTTTTTTTCTTGGCAAGATTTATTCGAAGGAGCTTTCCTAATGCCTTTCTCTTAGACTGAGAGAGTGTGACTTGCCAAAGGTCACCTAGTGGGTTTCTGTGGCTGAGTAGGGATTTGAATCTCCTGGAGTCCCTGTCCGACATTCAAAACACTACACTTCATTGGCTTCTGTAGAACCTTAAAGACTAACAAATATTACCTGGCATATGTTTTGAAGCATGTAATGAAATGGGCTGACAGCTCATACCAAAACAAAACAAAAAATCCAACTGAAACAGTGCCCTGTTAGTCTTTAAAGTTACACAAGCCCCCCCCCCCTGTTTATTGGAAGCATGGTTCTTTAAGTCTTATTTTGAGCTTACTGTTGAATCTTCATTAGGCTATACAGGTACGTAGAAGAGAATAATGGCCTTCACAAGAAGGATAGGTACAGTTTCTGCAAAAGACGTAAGAGCTTGCTTGTGGTTCTTGTTCCCAGTGGTTCAAACCAGTCTTGCCTTTTTAATGTGATTCTTTGCCAGTTGCATATTTTTTTTGCTACACTGCTTCATAGCAATTCAGAGGAGTAAGATTTCAGTGATCAGGAGTCATGGCATAAAGGGTATGTGTGGGGGCAGGAAGGAGCATAAGTTAATCTTTATCTCAAATGACCTTGGTAATCCTTTTGGGATTCTCTATATTTAATAATTAATTCTAGCTTTGGAATTATAATCTACACTTTGTTTTATAAGAAACAATACAGTAGGGCTTGTTTCACAATGCTGTTTAGTATAAAAATACGCAGACCTTTATAGAGCTTTCTGTGTCCATAGCAGGACTTTCATTTTATCATTGACTATAAGGAGAAAAAGGCCTGCTGAATACTGTTGAATATTTCCTTCATAGAGTTATCAGTCACAGCTATACATGCATGTGAGAATTTGTGTCCTGTGGTACTTCTGAATAAGACTTTTATTGTGCAATTATCTGGTCTCTTTTAACAGATGGTGTCCAAATGATGTCATTTTGCATTTGTAACTTTCCTGTGTTTTCCTGCTGTTTTTATTTCTTCTTACCCCAGAAAAGCCACTGAGCAGGAAAAGACAGAATAGCCCCCAATATCTATTGATTGGTCGGAGTTAGGAGTCTTCTCTCAGGGACCCCTTGGCACTCCCAGACTCCCAGAGCTCCAATGTATCGGGTTACAAAGAAGTTACATGCAACTGTTTGTTTGTTTGCTTTTAGTAATGAAGGTTAAGTTACATTTCTAAAGTAATAGAGTAAAAAAGAGTGATGGTACTGGTGTCATAAATAAAATTTTCTAGTTATTTTCAAGAGTTACTTTAAAAGGATACTTTTAGAGAAATTTTGACAGTAATTTTTCAAATTATATGGCATTCTCTTATCAAGAGTACACATTTATCTCTAAAAAGATGTAAAGGAATAGAAAGGTACTGGGGAACATGACAAGTAACATGGACCATTTCTGCACTACACTGTTACAGTGCTATTATTCCACTTTCAACATCCCAATGGAATCCTGGGGTTTGTAGTTTAGGGAGGGATATTTAGAATTCTCAGCCAGAGACCTCTTTGGCCTCAGTAAACTACAAACCCCAGAATTCCATAGGAGGTTGAAAGTAGAATAATAGCACTATAACAGTGTAGTGCAAAAATGGCCATAGTGAGTTACCTCCCCCTCCCCCCCCAATCACAATAGTAACAGCAGCAAGTTACTGTTCAAACACAGTAACAAGTACCTGGGACAGATTACTTTTCAAAAGTAATCTTCCATGTTCTAGGGACTCTTTTGACTGCAAGGGCTATTTTTGTTGTATGAGAGCTTTGACACAATGCATAACAGTTTTCTACAACAACACTGCTGTTCTTCTTGTTTTATTGGATGCTGTTCTTCCATAACCAGTGAGGCACAGGCCCCCAATCAGTGAAATTGGTACTTTACATCTAAAAGGACTGTTTTGTTTTCCATTGCAAAAGAGCATTTTCTTGAGGATGGTGGCATGTTCAGCATCTTGATAACATCTGGTCTCTTCTGTCTTTCCAGTTTGACGGAGAGAACATGTATATGGGAATGAATGACAATAACCAGGAGTTCCTCTCAGCAAATCAGGTAAAACTCATACTCTGCTCATATCCAGGCTGTCAATGAAAGCTGGTAACTCTCCAATGCATTACTAAGGATGCAATGTAGCACAGAGTTGTAAAATGTGCATGTTAAATAGAACTTCTGACTTCAGCTTCCTCATAACTACTTCACAGGTTATGCAAGGTCTTCTGCCATTTCAGAAGAGCATTTTTAGAGGAAGCCTTGTTTTATTTTTCACTTTAATTACTTTATGAAAAGCCAATGGATCTTGTAAGAAAGTTACTCACCTGCCTCTGATGTCACACTTCTTTTGTAACATTTTGATGTTGTGTACATGAAGAGTAGTACAATTAAAATGGGGATTAATGATTTCAAACAAATTGACATAATTTTCCTTGTGTCATTTTCATTGCACGTGCGGGCTTCCTAATCTTATTGGCCAGACTTCCTTTGCCTTAAGGTCTATATGTACTTTTTCTTGGTCTTGGGATAGCAACGTATATAGGCTATAAGCTCTGGCATTATATGAGTAGTGTGCATAGCTCTTTTGAGCTCAAGATTCACAGGCCATATTAGTGGCACATGCAGCCATAGCAGGAATTCCAGTGGCTCTGGATGTCCTAGTTACCCAGATTGCTATTTGACATAGCTGAGCAGGTAAGCAGCAGATATTTTTAAGTCTGCTTCATTGTCTCCAGTAGAATTTGATTGCTCCAGTGGAGGCTGAAAAAAGACTGCAAAATAGATTCTCTATAATATAGTGCTTAATGTCAGTCTGTGTCATTGAAGTGTACTGTACTATACTCTGTAGAATATAATCCTGCATGAGGATTTGTATCCAGACACAGAATATTGTAATCATTTTTCCTTGAAAGCTGATACCTCTTTTTGAGGACAAGGTTGCAATATGTTCTTGCTGCTGTGACTACTCTGGCAGGCATCTTGTTTTGTCCGTATATCTGAGTTCTTAAGTGAAATGTTTGCTTCACATGTAGATCAGAGAGTGACTATGATTTAAACTAATGTTAAACCTAAGACAAGAAGACAAACAGGTTTTCACCTTCAGAGGTACAAGCTTGCCAGAAACGGCAGAGTGAGGCATATATCCGATCTGTAGTTTCTAGAGAAAGAGTGAATGCTGCTTCTGGAGGAAATGCTTTCATTTTTCTAAAGCAAAAAAGGCTGTTAACAATTAATTGTAAAGTAATACAATCTTAGCAAAAAAAAAATCACAAGACGTATTTTCCTAAGAAAATAATGATCAGATTCAGTATAGTTCCCCTGCAAAAAAACTAAACAGAACAAACAAACAAAACACCTTTATCCAAGATTTCAACCTTGGTTTAAAAACATTTTGCCACCTAAATTCAGAAGGAGCCATAGCATTGTACATGAAGAGATACAGCTCCTCTTCCACTTTTCTGAGGTTGAATTCGCTCACTTTCAAAAAAATCTTTTTGCAATTGACTGCTTCTCCCAAGCAAGCTATACAGTTCTTATTATTGTCTGTAGAGTAGTTAAACTGTGGAGATGCTCTATAAACAGATAATCATTAACAATTGCCTGCTTACAAACCCACCATCTAAATAAACAAAGAAAAAAAGGAGGGAAGGACTCAGAAGGAAACCTTGCCCTTCTGGGGGTGAAGCCAGAAGCTAGTTAGCCTGTCAGCCAACCGCTTAACAGCTTTTGCCGCTGCTCCTCTTCTGCCTCACTTTGTGTGCAAATCTCCTCCCTTGGTGATGTGCCAAGGAGAGATTCCGTTAACTGCTTGCTGAGTTTCTCTCCATACTTTTCCCTTCAAATCCTTCTGTAAAGTCCAACCATGTCCCTAGATATTTCCAAATGGGTTTGGAATAGCTGCATCTAGGTTATGATGCGTAAGAATATGGTGCTGCAGTTGTAACCTATCAGAGTCAAGGCAAATGCCCGTATAAGCATCTGGTGCCTTGGTTCTTTCCAGAAAAAGAAACTAGTAATACTTTGCTTTTAAAAAAGACTCTTGCATCCTATTTTGCAGATGTGCATTGTACCATTTTCCTTAAAGGTCTTATATTCAATGTGCTCACTTTGCTTACTTTTAACAAGGGAACACAAAAGATAACCTTAGCTCCTTCATCTTTACTGTCAAAAAAGATCTGATAAACCTTTGCTAACATTGCCTCTCTTCTCATCCTTGTTGGTTCAATTTTTAAAATATGTTCTTTTGCATTGTATATTTGTAAAACGGAAGAAAAATCCTGCAGTATAGTACACTGTGTGTGTATGTATGTGTGTGTGTGTATGCATAGCATAATGATTCATAATATAAAATAAATAATAGAAACATCATAACTCAATTGCATATGAGGAACACATGCTAAAAGCAAAGCAAATAAGTAAAGAGCAGGGCAAAGTGTGTGCATAGTCTCAGTTTCTGAATACAACAGGAAAGAAATGTCTTAATCTGTTTATAGAAGGTTGATAAAGAGGGGACCATATAGTTTTCCCATTGGAAGGATGTCAAAGGATATGAGCAGGTGAGTTCTTCCAGTTATATACTATTCTTTAAACATGCACTCTATCCCATTAACTTCAGCTTGGCTCTATAATCTTCTGACCTCATAATAGATAGGATAGCCTTCTTTAAGCTTTTATAACCTTATTATGTAGTATATGAGCTCATAATGGCTAAAGTGGCATTGAGGTTGGGTGTGAAGGCAAGACAGTACCAGGAGGGCATTATTTCTTTAGAATTGGTACCCATTTCCATGTAGCTTCTGTACAAATTCTAATGGTCTCTGTACAAAAGGTCTGGAGAAGTATTGAACTCCCTCCTGAAATATCTAAATTCTGGCCTTAATAAAGCTCATGAACTCTTTGTTTTCATAGAATCATAGAAATGTAGAGTTGGAAGAGACCACACGGGCCATCCAGTCCAACCCCCTGCCATGCAGGAACACCCTCAAAGCACTCCCGACAGATGACCATCCAGCCTCTGCTTAAAAACCTCCAAAGAAGGAGGTTTGTTGCTTATCAAGGTCAGGCCAAATAAAAGAAATTCATTAACATTAGAACTGCATCTGCGTAGGTCACTAGGAACAGAAGTTTCCTAGTGCACCTCTGAATGAAACTCACAGTGTATTATTAATAGAGCATGAATAATGAAAGCAGCTAGATGCTTTGAGTATTCTTTGTTGAGAAAACATAAGCAATAATTTTGCATACTAATGCATGAAGAAAGGTCAAAGAATCCCAGTCCAAGGGCCAGGAATACTTACCTAACCATGCAGAATATAAAATGGATAAGTAGACTTTGATGAGACTGAAAACAATTCAGTGCAATAGATTGGGACCACTTCTTAAAATGCTTTTTGTACTTGGGCATCAATAGCAGAGTACAAAATGTGTGTGATACATACTAAGTAAGAGATCATGCCACTTCTAAACTATGTATAAATAGAGAGCTGATCCTTTCCCATTCCTTTCCCTTCACTGCTGGCAATATTATAAGGTGGAAATGCAATTTATAGACATCTTTTTTCAGATATGATTGAATGGTGTGTATTTTTGCATTCAGATATTGGAATTGAAGTTTAACAAGTCTTAATGAAACTCCCTTTTGCTTAAGGTTGCAGTCTAACTGGGGCAGTTGCTAAACATTGACTAGGTTGTTTGGGGAACCATTGCTGTTTTGGTCTTGTTGTTTCATGCAACTATAAAAGTCTCAAGGGATCATAAGGTCTCTGATGTTTGAGATACTGCTGAAAAAATTCACAAAGATGGTTGCTAAATAAATGTTTGCATCTTCAAGGGTTGCCGTGTTGTCCATGCAGCAAAATACAGCAAAATCCACAAAATAGCAATACTTTTGTTAGTCAACCAAAATGCTTAAAATACATCATACGAACTTTTGAAGCTCCATTGTTGGGCTTCTTTGTCAGGCAAAGGATGTCAAAAAATTATAAAGGAGAAGAAAAGTGGCAGTTCTAGAATCACAGGCCTGTATTTTGTATCAAATGTTTCTGTTGTAGTTCAGTTGGCTTAAAGGGATCTCAATGCAGGCAGTGGCCACTCTTCTTCTTGGCCATGTGTAGACTGAGACAAAGAACAATAAAATTTCAACTTCATTGGCAGCAGTAAAATAACTTTCCCTGAGATTCAGGTGTTTCTGTCCTTCTTTAGCCCATGGGTCCCTTTTTCAGGTAGAGAACACTGAATTTCTCAAGAAATATCTGTAATGTTACATCTGGAAAAACTTTTAGGTGCTATATAGGTAACACTTGCCAATTAGAGTCCTGATGAAATTTTTTTTACCCTTGTTGGAGTAGAAACCACAAAGAGTTTAATCCCAGTCCATTAGCTCCCTTTTGTTAAAGGTTCCCCGGTTGCAGTGAAATTTGATACCTTCAAATTGAGGAAAAGTATTCAGAGGTAGCCATGTTGGCTTTCCAGAAAAATACAACAAAATCCAAAAGAGTGATAATTTTATTGGTCATCCAAAATGTACAAAGTACATTATTCAAGCTTTCAAAGCTCCACTGGCTTCTTTATCAGGCAAAAGAAGTTAAAAAAATCATACAGGAGAAGAAATATAATTATGTTAGAGTCACAGGCTTACATTTTGTATCAGACATTGTTTTTGTTGTAGTTTGCATGATTCACTAAGTTTATATTTATCTATTGCAATACATTTTGAAGGAAGAAGTATGTTGTACTTTCTATCCTTATTTTTCCTAGCTAGTGGAAATTACAGTATAGTTCTGAAAAGCCTGGGAGGGAGCAAGGAAGAAAATAGGTGTGCAGGAACAATGAATCAAAACAGTAACCATATAAAGACAAATTCATGGAAGTTTAAATGTGGGCTGCATCCAATTATTGTACCAACTACAGAAGGCCTACTGTATCCATTAAGCTTACATAAACATTGAATTCTATCCAGAACTGAGTTGTAGCCATTCAACAGTAATGTTAAGATATTCTTTTGTTAACACTATAATGTGTCCTGGTCCACGTATATAAAATTGTTCCCCTGTTAGGAGGTATGCCAGTAAGATATTCAACGGGGAATCATTTGGAGTATAATTGGGATTAAAAAAAAAAGTGCCCAACAGGAAAATGGGATTGCACAAATATGCAGTGAGCCCCCTATTTTTGCAGGGGTTAGAGGTACAAATCCTTTGTGAAAATGAAAAAAAAAAAAATTAAACAAAAATAAAATAAAAAGCCATGACTGCTATTCTTCTTACCTGAGAATACATCTCTAAGAATCTCTAGGTCCTCCAGTTTGATTCTGTGGTCTACTTCCAGCATGAGCGGACAATAGAATTTTTTAATAAATAAATTAATAAAAAAAATAACCGGTGAATAATCAAAATTGCACATGCTGGACCTGCAAATGTGGAGGGCTAACTATATTGCCTTTTTACAATCTAATTTAATTAGATTGGTAGCCAGACTGATGGCCAGACTGGTAGCCAGATTGATGACCTAACAGTTCTTTGTGTACTGTCCTCCCTTTACATTTGTGGGTTTGACCTTTGTGAATTTGATTACAGTAGGACCGCCATATCCATGGATTCATTATCTGCTGGTTCAGTTATCCACAGCCGGCAGGAGAGAAGCGATGAGCATGGGATCGCGCTCCTCACCGCCTCCTGCCCCTTGCCACTGGCCCGATCGCAGTGGTGGGCGGGCGGGCGAGAAGTGATGAGCATGGGATCTCGCTCATCACTGCCTCCTGCCCCTCGCCTTCAGCCTGATCGTGGCAGCGGCAGCAGTGTCAGACGGAAGAGAAGTGATGAGTGTGGGATCATGCTCATCACTGCCTCCCGCCCCTTGCCCTCGGCCTGATCATGGCAGCAGTGGCGGCGGCAGGCAGGAGAGAAGCGATGAGTGTGGGATCACGCTCATTGCCTCCTCCTGCCCCTCACCCTTGTCCCGATTGCGGTGGCAGCATGTGAGAAAACAGCAGAGATCATGCTCCTTACTGTTTTCTCACCTCCTGCTTCCAATCCCAGGGCTGATCGCAGCAGCGGCAGGTACGAAAACAGCAGATCCCACGCTCCCCACTGTTTTCCCACTGGCTGCTCAGTACTATCCATGGATTTCATTCACTGTGTGTGTGGGGGGGCTGGAACCAATCCCCTGTGGATACGGGGCTCCTACTGTATTCACAAGGTGCCTGCTTGCCTTCTACTCCGTTCTTCCCCTCTCATTCCCTTGCCTTTTGCCTAGGTGCACACATTCCCTTGCCTTTTGCCTGCATGTGGAGAAGGAAAGCCGCATACCCAGCCAAAAGGCAGGGGAACGGGAAGGAGAGATTGGGGGGAGGCATGCATGTACCTTCTCTGCACGTAAGGCTGCCCCTCCCATTCACTTGCCTGTTGCACGTGCAAATGGAAGGAAGGCACGTACACCTGGGCAAGAGGCAAGAGAATGAGAGGAGAAGAATGTGTGGAGGGATGCATATGCCTTCTCCACACACAGAGCTGCCCCCTCCCATTTGCTTGCCTTTTGCCTGAGTATGTGGTAAGAAGATGCTCATGCCTGGACAAAATGCAAGGCAAGGGGGAACCCCAGTAAAGAACAGGATGGGGAGCACTCTGGCTGGTGACCAATCATTCATGTTTTTTTTGACTTTCACAATGGTCCTATACCCTGAACCCTCCTGGAGGGGCTGCTGTATTTTAAATCTCTTTCGATATCATCAGTTGAAACTGTGTGGTGCATCTTAACAATTGTGTACATCCTGAGATGACCTTATAGAGGATGTGGAATAGCTCACTGTCAGACAATTTGAGAATTGTATCCAATCTACCCTATTTGCTGGCATAGAAGACTCACTTTTTTCCTGAGAAATACTGTTTGAAAATGGGGTGCGTCTTATATGCCAGTGCATCTTATATGCCAGCAAATAGATTTCGCCAGTGTATAAATGCGGTACGTCTTATATGCTGGTGTGTCTTATACGCCAGCAAATACAGTAGTCTGTTCTCTAAATGTAAAAAAGAATAATTTTCTAGATCTTGATCTTACATTAACAATTTTTTTCCTGTGTATTAATGCTCCTCCCCAATGCAGAGTGATAGATTTATGGATGCATGCTTTTAACAATGGGAAAGTTACATCACTTCTAAGTAATGTACTGTTTATAGTATGTGGTACTGCCAGAATTGTACACAAAAATGTGCTTGAATTTTATTAAGTTCATTTCTTCTGGAATGCCTCCAAATTGTTGCAGCGATAGCAGATAAGGCTCAGTCTTGGAAACAAAACATTCTTCTCTCATCGTCTTCTCTTGTCTCCTGACTTACCGAATAGCAACATGTTGTTGTTGTTTTTGTGTGCTTTCAAAGTTTTCTGCTCTCCAGAGTCATAGTCCAGTGCTCAAACCGCTATACAGTCAGCACCCTGTGTCCGTGGGCTCAACATCCATGGATTCAATCAACCACAGCTTGAAAATATTTAAAAAAACAGAAAGCAAACCTTGCACCAAGAACTACGCTGATGTGTAGGCATACCCTGCTGTAACTCTCACCATTTCACATATCCTCAGTCTCTCTCTCTCTGGAAGTGAATTGTTCACCAATTTATGTAAGGGGCACTGTTTTACTATGCCATTGTGTATAATAGGAGCTGAACATCCATGAATTTTGGTATCCATGGGGGTCCTAGAACCAAAACTCAGCAGATACTGAGGGCCCACTGTACCATGTTGACAGCAACAATAAAGAGGGCTCAAAATGAGAATAAGTCTAGATCATATTATATTTTCAGATCATAGTGTGTTTTCTGGCTATTATTCTAGTTTAAATAAGCCATAGCCACCCCATGAATGTCTTGGAGAAGAGTAGTGTGATGGAGCTTGAGGAGTGTGGTAAGCCTGAGAAGCAGGCTAGCCTTAGCAATAGGCTGCCAAGGGGCCCAATGGGCTCTGTGTAAGAGAGGAACTCAGCCCATTGCTGCATGAGCTTTCTGGGGAGGAGCTCTATATAGGGGAATGACTTGAATGTTGAGGTAGATTCCTTCAGAGAGAGAAGAAGGAAGAGTTTTTACTGGGTAAGAGTTTGTCTTTCTTAGAGGCCTAGTGAGAGGCAGAGGAGAGACCAAATCATTTCAGAGTGGGTTAGAAAGTGAGATTAGGACTTTGAGCAGGGGAAGCCAAAGGTCTAAGTGGGTGTGAAAGCTTTGTACCTGAATACCGAAGGAATCTGGCTAGACATTTTTGGAAGTTTTAGTTTGCCTATGTATACTTATAATACCCAATATTGTTTCTCTGTTAATAAAGATTACATTCTATTTTTTTTATATAATTCTTGATTTACCAGAGTACTTTTTCATTAGTTTTAATTCTACAGACACACACTACGATATTATTAAATCTTTCTGGACAAGACCAAAGAGGCTTTACTCCTTTACCACTAAGGTGGTGGGTTTGAGAGAGGAAAGCAGGGTTATATAAAAAGGTGGAGAGACATGGAGAGTCTGGGAAGGTTGCTACCATCTCCAGTCCAAGAGGACGAAAAGCAGGCCTGCCCCCCCTCCACAAGTGGTTAGCCTGAAAACAGAGGGTGTTTTTTTAACATGAGAAATTTTGGGGGGAGTGTTGGAAAGGTTAGGAAGCAAAAAGACCCAAGACTCCCATGACCTATTTCACATAATGGGAATGAAATATCAACAGGCCAGAGCTCTGTTCTCAATATATGCAGCACCATGTCATGGAAGGCTTAAAGAATCAGATGGTGGGGAGATCAGAGAAGATCCTTCCTGTTTATCTTAAACAGGAAAAGAAAAGGAACAGGAAACTCCTGACTTTACCCAGAGATTATAAAATCCAGTGCCATCTAGTCACTAAACTGTATGATGACACTGTCCATGTGATACCTATTGAAACAGATAGAATAAGCAGGACCATAATGCTGTAGCAGATATGTTTGTATGGATGTTTGTACGTGGAAAGTTAGGACGCTAGGAAGAAAACCATTACCTTTTTTCGGAAATTATTTTGAAAGACAGATTTTAAGGAATCTGTAATATCAGGCATTGTTCAGTTGCTGTGCAGAAAAGGAACTCTTCTGTTGTACGAAGACAGAAGGAAATATGAACCATCTGTAGCCCCCCTGTAAAAAGAGTATAATACTTCTATTATTTCTAAAAGTATAGAGCAGATATGCATTTTGAAATAATTCTAATATAATAAATTACTCTAACCCTGCCACAAGTTCTTTTCTTCTTATAAATAAAGAAACACAATCAAAATGTCTGTTTTCTGCCTCCTTCTCCAACCCTTGATTAAGATGCTAATTTAGCCGGCTCAGCAGTATATCATAATTTGGTTAGCCATTCTGCCTTAGACAGGCACTTCTGAGACTTCCAATATTGGACCAAAATGATTCGTGCTGTGACGGTCCTACTGAGAATTAATTTCTTATCCTCTTTAGCACTATGTTTCTTAATGTAATTGGAAGGTAAATTAAAGGGTCTAGAAGTAAAGTATACCCTGCCATCTTTTTTATGCTTTCTCCAGTCATTTTTTTAAAAAATTGTACCCATTTCAAACATATCTATCACATATAGGAAAAAAAAAACACCCTTCTGGGCTCCACATGCCCAACTCTTTTCACATTCATTTTTAAAGCTATCTCTTCCTATGAGGCAACAGGGTTAATTATTGGTTAAATTGGAGAGCTCTTCCAAGATATATGAAAATCCCTGAGCCAATTTTAAAAGTTTTTTTTTTAAAAAAATCAAGGATAAAACAAGCATACTTACTCTTGTTTGGAATACGAAGTATGTCATTAAAGATAAAAAGCACGTTTCTACTTGCCTGACACTAGAGAGCATCATATCAAGGAGCTTCTTTAAATTTCCTTGGTGATCCTGAGGGGTCTGGTGTGCTGTTTGCTGTCTTTACCACACACTGCTGCCTCCAAGAGTAAAGTATCCCAGGACCATAGAAAACGCAAACCTCATAGGAAAGGAGTGATTCCAAATCACCCTTATTTTTCAGGAAAAATTTTCTTCAGCTGGTCCTCCTGCAAAATTAGCCATGTTGGGGTTTCCTCACAGGCTAGGTTTTGACCCAGTTTAATGGCAGCAGAGTGAAAATACCTACAAGTGTACTTGCACCAGATTATGCCTTTGCACAAACAAAGTGGTAGTGCAAATTCTTGTGCAATTGCCTTACACAACTGTGCAACCAGTTACCTAGCCTCTTGAGCAACTGTTTGAGCTGCCTCTTTGGGCTGATGTTTCTAAAATATGTCTGTCGCTGGTATCCTTTGGATGACATATGCTGCAGTAAACTTGCATTGTGCCTGTATATGTTTGCTTATTTTGCATGGAGGTTTCTATTACCACCTTTACAATGACTGCCTTCCACACATCTTGGTTTACCTGTTTGATTCTGCAGCCTGTCCCATGGTCATTTAGTGGCTGAGTGGTGGCCCTAAGACATCTTTTTTGTGCTTCTGCAAGCATAGGCAAAGAGAAGTTATCATCCCTTGGATCTCCAGTTTCTTCACTGGAGATCTAGCAGAAAAACATCATGCAGTTCCTGGCTGTAGAAACATGGCTCGAATTTGCTTTGATACCCTACTGCCTCACCCACCACTAATTGGCCATGGAGGGCAGACTTCTGCATCAAACAGTCAGTTTCACATGTGTGAGGGGAAGAGGGCAGAAGTACATTCGGTGGAGTGCTCTACTCTGCCAAGTCATGGAGCATTACTATTGTTTCCATTTTTATTACTATTATTTGTTGTTGTGTGCCATTTACAACTTTTTGCTGTTATGTCAGGGGTGGGGGTTGCCATTGCCTCCCTTGGAGGCTGAGAGAGTATGACTTGCCCAAAGTCACCCATTGGGTTTCCATGACTGATGCCCTTTTCGCATGGTGTTTTTAAAGCGTATTAGGCACGCTCCCTCCCCCCTTCATGAGCTGCCGTACCGCATGACGTTCTGGCGAACCAGGTGCTATCATGGCCATGGATAGCGCTGATAGTGTGTTTTCTTATTTTCGCCTGACCTCCCTTTCATGCATCGGCCGTGCGACCAGAGGGCCTGCGGAGCCATCGTCCAGTATGCTTCCGGGAAGGACCTGGGAGTGGGCGGGATGTGGGCAGTCCCTGCTGCCTGTCCTTCACGCAGCAATTCCCAGGGGATGCTCCGCCCAGCAGCAGGCTGGCCGCTGCCCCCATCGCAGCAGCGAACACTGCACGACACGTCACCGCGAGAGGCCACCCCGGGGCTGCATCGCCACTCACGCTTGAGATGACAGCAGCCCCCGGGGTCCGGCCGACTGTGTTTTTTTAAAAAAAAAACTCGGTGCTGTTGTTAGCACATTATCAACGTAGTACGAAACAGCCTGTTGGCAGGATCTATCGTGCTAACGTTAGCACAATAGTCAATGAAACAATAAAAAAGAAAAATAAAAACCACTGACCAATCAGGGGCGGTGGGGCAGGGACAGGGCGGGACCTGGGCATGACCCAGGACGCCGACATGTGGATAAGGCACTGGGCGGGGTGCTCTCTCGCGAATGCCCTACTGTGTGCAGACTGCAAGGGGCTCTCTACTGGGCCTCTTGCGATATTGGCAATATCGTGAGCGCTCTAGTTCGTCGCGCTATCAAGGTAAGGTGTGACAAGGCCCTGAGTGAGGATTTGAACCCTGGTTTCCAGAGTGATAGTCCAACACTCAAACCATTGCACCACCCTGATTCCTTTGTTCCCATTTGTATTTATTTATATCATGCCTTTTACTTGAGGCTGCACTGGGACTCAAGGCAGCTTACTAAAACTGATACAGTTTAGATACAGATGAAGGTTCACATTATTAAAAATATGCAAAAGTTAGAATATAATTATCTTATCAGAACAATAAGAAGTGATTTGAAAATGTATCCATTAAAAAGCAACCACATGGCATACGTTAAGCAGTCAGTTCCCAAAGGCCTGTTGAAAGCAAAAAGAGATATTGCCATGCCCTTGCCCCAGGACCCAGACTTCTAGGATCCAGACAGGTTCCTTCCAGTAGCCACACCCCAGAAACATGAAAAGGCAGTACTTATGGCAGCCAGTGCAGGAGGTAAAAGGAGAGCCAAGGCCTCAGGCAGTGCTTACATAGGAAGGGCTCATTAATTAGGACACAGCTGGCCATGATGCTGAGGCTATAAAACCAGAGGCTTCAAGAATAGAAGGTTGCTGGAAAGTATTGATGGTGGTGACAGCCATGGTGATTCCCTACTTGTGTGCTTTGGACCTTTGACCTTGACACTTTGCTTGGATTATCAGTTTGGCTTTTGGGCTATTTGCTTTCTGGACTGTTGTTGTGTTTCTACTGAGAACTTACTTCAGCCCCAAGGCTGCTTTGCGGAGCTGCTGTTATCTAGCTAATTCGGCAGCTAAAGAATCTTGGTGGGCTGCCAACTGCAGGACAGATACTACTGTTGCATTGATCCTGGAAATAATCAACTGTAGCAAAACAGGCCTGTGGTACCATAATGACGTAAGTGCATACAGGTTAACTGGCAGGATTTGGTGCTACAGCATGCAATTCTTTCCATCTCTTTGCTCTGGGAAAGTGGTGGGTGGCTGTGGTGATTGAAGGTTTTGGGTTGTTTTCATTTCCTTAATTTTTGCCCTTCCTTTCTTCTTCTCCAGTCTATATGCAAAAATTAGTTAATTCCTTGTTCTTTGTTGCAGCTGCAAAGAGTTTGAAATACAGAAGTGTTAAATGTCTTTAAAAATTACAAAGCAAGTAGAAAGATAATACTGTTTGTGGGTGTGTGCTTTTTTTAATATATGCAAATAAAAATGACAAAAAGAGAGAAAAGAATAAGTGGCTAATAAAAAGTATTTAAGACATGCATAACATGCACAAATGTTTGATGAAGTTAACATACTGTACAGTTACAATAATATGATTGCCTTTTTGCATGATAAAATGTTTTTATTCTGTTCTTCATTAATCTCTTGCTAAAACTCTAAATGCCTTGAGGGCAGTGAAAATATACTGTTCTCTAGAAAGCTTATAATATTACTGCATGAAGATTTATTTTAAATGGCAAAACAAAATCTACATGAACACTGCACTGTTGTACAATTTAAAATATTCATGTAAAATATTTATTAATGCTAAAATAATGCCTTTTGAATTTTCTTTACTTTCTTGTAATGGCTCGTCTGATTGTTGCACCTAAAAATAGGATGAACAGTGGTGTAGGTATGTAAGTCCTTCCTAAAATAAGTTAGGAGAGCGAACTGAGCTGGATGTGGGGAAATAGGCTTAATCTCGTAATGCTAAATGAGGGTTTCAGTTGTATGTAAACCACTGAAATTTGTAACGTAAAGACATGAAGGGAGAATCCACTGGCAGCTTTGCCTTGTCTTAAGACCCTATATAGGGTTGAGCTGCATTTCAGTAGAGTGTAAGAAGTAAGAACTCTGTGGCTGGGTCAGAGTTGGGTTACAGACAGTCTCCCATGAATTTGTAAAAGAGCTTTACATGTAGGAGGTTCTAGATTAACTTCCTAGCATCATCAGGTAGGGCCTGAGAACCATTAGATTTGACTTGGTATGAGACAGGTTCCTGTTCTTTTTTGGTGTGTGGGGGAGTGCCACAGCATAGTTGGGACACGCATGGCTTAAACGCAAACAGTTCCAGGTTTGCTGCCTAGCCTCTCAAGATAGGGCCGGGAAAGATGTTTGTCTGAACTCTGTCTGATTCATTGCCAGTCAGAGAAAGTGATAGATGAAGCAGAGGTCTAAGGCCATTTCCGCATTAGACTGTTATGGTGCTATTATGCCACTTTCAACATGCTATGGAATCCTGGGGTTTGCAGTTTGGCCTCTCCCTAAACTGCAAACTCCTGGATTCCATAGGATGTTGAAAGTGGAATAATAGCACTATAACAATCTAGTGCTGAAATGGCTTAATTCAGTACAATACTAGTCTACTATGCTCCTGCAGTATACTCTGGAGTCAGGGGATGAGATAATCACATTGTAGAAATTCCCAAATTATTTATTCTAATCTTACACTAGTTTCCGCTCTACCATTTGTGCTGTTTGCTGAATGGTTGTACATTGTGGTCACATCATTAATATGCACAATTATATGAAATATGTGTGTGTGTGGCTAAACTTTATTGTTTGATTTAATTTATTATTTAAATTTATATTCTGCCTTTCCACTCATGGCACAAAAGAATTAGAATGAAAACCCAGCTGATTTGCATTTGAATTAATCTCTATAAAGACTTATCTTTGTTCCTTGATTTTCTTACAATATTACTGTTGCTTATAAGAGGAACTGCATTTAAAAATACGATTCTTCTGATTTCATTGTGCTTTCCCCACAAACAAAAGGACCATTTCCTTTCATTGTAATAGCAGCAATGGAGGAAAAAAATGGCTTTAGATTCCCATTCCTCTCACCCTCATTATTTTGTAATCTTGCCATTATTTACTTTGACATTACTGTTTATTTACCAAAGAGCCTTTTATTGCATTGGTCATAACATCATTGCTAATAACACAAATGTTGTATTAAAATGAGCACTCTAGATATTATTTATTGTTTGCTGAACCTTGCCTAAGCCTGCGTAAGTGCATTAAAACGTCAGGAGCACATCTTCAGAATCTCATTTTGAGAGGGGAGTAAATAACCATGACAGATACGAGACTATGGTACGCATTGGAATATCGCTCTTGTTTTTCCAGGGGATTTTAACATATTGCTAACTCTTATACCACAGTTCATCAGTGTAGTATGTTTTTCTTCCCTTATTGTCAGGAAGACTGTGCATTGTCCACTACTAGGGGCACCAAAAATGTGCTGAAGATTAAATGACTTGATAACTTCAAGTTCAAAACTGATTGATCTAAGTTTTTCAGATGTAACTCAATGGACAAGTCAAATTTCTCTGTAACTATTCCTCTTTTGCATTGCATTGTATCACTTCTGTGTTATTTTTCCACATGCTGTTATGGTTTTGCAGATTCTGTTAGATAGGAATAATTGTGTCCTTGAAGCTATTTGTAGCCAGATGATTGTCCCAGCCATTTCCGCACGACGATGCTCTTCCACGTCATCTTGCTGCAGTTCCGGGTCCAGAAGGGAGCGTGTCAGCTCCCCTCTGCACTGACTTGGTCCATGCAGAAGAGAACCCAATGGTGCCACGTCTTCCTTCTGCAGTGTGGCTGGGCTTTTTCCATTGCTGCGCTATGGAAGGAAGCATCGCCCATGCGCTTCTTCATGGCCAGAAGTGATGGAAGCACCACGCAATCGCAGACATGAAACGGATTTTTTCCGTTTTGTGAAAACTGCGCAAGTGTGATGCTCCGTGACAGGATGGCAGCGGGACGGCAACGATGTCATGCGGAAGTGCAACCTGCCAACCGCAGGTTGTTGAAATACTGAAATACTTTTTTGGAAACGTTAGTATACAGAGATCTCCCTTATACCTATTGAGTCTGGGTCCGTCTGTATCTTTTGCATTGACTGACAGCAGCTGAAAAGTAATAAAAGAATTTCCCCTGGCTGTGGCTGGATGGCGATGTAAAATTTCTCAAAACATTGAAAAAGGTTTCTTTTTTAAAAAGAAAAATGGAAATTTTTAGAAAAAATGAAAACTAAAATATTTGCACCCTTTACAGGTTGAAAGTCACTTTGTTCCTTTGGGAAGGCAAAATGCATTATGTATAACTTGATTTGCCATGAAATTAAATATGATTTATATATTAATAATCCACTTTATTCAAAATATTATTACAATAGAAATAGAAAAAAACATCAACAGTAGTAAAACAGAGAAATTATTCTGTCACCACTAGTTCTTGATAGTGAAGTCAGGCTGATATCATGTACTGAGTACAATAAAGAGAACTGGGAAAAGGAAACTAAGGAAAAGGAATTTTAATAATCATAATCATAACTGCACATAATCTAAGCATAATCTAAGCACTGCACAGAGTTAGAAATGTTTTTAGACAGTAAAAAGGTAAACATTTTATCCATGATTCTAAAAGAAAATATTCCATAATCCACTTTCCTCCCGTTTTGCCAGGAAAAAAAGCTTTTCTTTTTCTCCTTGGATTTTTTCTGTTCTGTTTTCTATGCTTTCGTATCTCTATACCTGGAATTGCCATCCATTGAACCTGCAACCTGTTACAGTACTAAGTATGCTGATCCAAAAAAGGAAATCATTATGTGGATGCAAGGTTCTGGATTTCAATCTGTTTGCTGTATCAGAATTTATACATAGAAAAGGATATTGCCTACAACTGTTTTTTTTTTAATATCTTGTAATTAGAACTGTACTTTGGATGATGTTGGATCAAAATCTGTTAGAAAAGAATCTAACAAGTGGGGACTTGGAATGAGATGCACATCTTTTATCAAATGCAATCTCATTAGCATACAAGATATAAATGGTTCAGTACTTATTCATTTTCTGATGCAGGTAGGCTAGGCAGTTTATCAGGTGTTACTTTAAATAACTTGGTCTAGCTTTGTAAAAGATCCTCCTACCTATTTCAGGCCAACTGATTTCCTTCTTGTGGACTGCATAATGTATTAGCTGACAGTACAAGAGACATTGTTTGAAAAATTATATTTTAAGGATGTACTCTTAGAAGGAAGGATGCTTGCAATCAAGTTCTGCAAAAAAATGGCCTTTACACCTAGATAGACTTCTCTAATACTCAGTAGCAAGACAATGAATCTTCCGTTCCCACCAGAATTACTTTAAAACTTTTGGCCCTGGACTATGAATGTCTAGTTCCATTGCTAAAAGCAGCCTGTCTGAACTGAGAAATAATCCTGTGAACACCAAAGGCCTGTAGCATAATAGAAATGCTGACAGACTCTTAGTCACAGTGGCACACAACTGCTGCATGAAAATAATTCCTGTTGTTCAATCAAATCAGAAAGGCATTTGACCCTCACAATGAGTCAAATGCAAAATGTAATGCAATCCCCAACAGGGGCATCTGTATTAATGGAACTTGACATGTGATCAAACAGCCATGGCCATTTGACCCCAGAGATGAGTGAGGGATCTATTGTGCCTAATAAAATTGGCAGGGTGTCATTCTTCACCCTAATCAATTTTCTCTCTTGCTCTCTTTTTCAAAAAAACCAAAGAGGAGAAACTAAATAATGTAGATTGGCTACCAGTATTCCTCCACTTGTGTGTAGTATTTATAGTGATAGTGAGGTGGAAGTTGGAATGTATTTATGTACCCATTTTGGAAGGGGGATGATTTAGTTCAGTATGGCAACCATAATCTCTCCTGAAATAATGTGACTAAGATCATCCTAGCATCAGAACAAAAGAAATCGTGATGGGAGTGAAACAAAACAACCCTGTAAAGAGAAATTTTAAAGGCAAATCCATGGTAGGTACTACTTAGGTGTGATAGGTCCTTGATGCAAGTGTATTACATGTTCATATATTTAATTGGGGGTGGGGCACTGATAGTGCCTGAACACACACATGTTGGTTTCTATATTTTATTATGTTTATTAATAAGACTAGCATATTTACCTGGTGTTGCCCAGGGTTTTTATTTCCCTCTTAAGAACTCATTACTGTTTTCTCAAGTTCCTGTAACTTTGCTCCATATTTCCCAATGCAATCTGTATTCAGAGTTCTTTACATACACAATTTGAGTTCCTGAGGGAATACATTGTCCTCCTCTTTGCTGCTAGGCCTCATGTCCATAGCAGCTGGCCTATTCCGGTATCTGTAAATTTTCTCCATATTCTCCAATCCAGTCTTTATTCAGAGTTGTTAACTTTCAGAGGTTGGGTTTCTGGGGGAATACACTGTCCTCCTCCTTGCTGCTATGCCTCATCTCCATAGCAACTGGCCTATTTCAGTACCTGTAACTTATTCCCATATTCCCTAATCCAATCTGTATTCAGAGTTGTTCACATACAGAGTTGTTAACAGGCTGGTTGCTATGGAGGCAAGGCCTGGCAGCAAGGAGGTGAACAGGGTTCCCTCAGGAACCCTGTTCACCTTCTTGCTGTTAGGCCTTGTCTCCATAGCAACCAGCCTGTTCCAGTACCTGCAATTTATCCCCATATTCCCCAATCCAATCCGTGTTCAGAGTTGTTAATATAACAGAGGTTTGGTTTTTGAGGGAATATGCTGCCCTTCTTCTTACTGCTAGGCCTCATCTTCATAGCAACTAACCTGAGGCCCAAGAGCCCTCCAGCTGAGAATTCTAAAGGCCCTTCACTAAATTGCTAACCCCGGGATTCCATAGAATCTTCCCAGCCAGCCATTCATATGAGGTCTTCTCACCTCGCACAGCCAATCATATGAGGTCTTTGCCCACCCGATGCAGACAAACAGACAAACCCACAGACAAACTTTGATTTTTATATAGTAAATGATAAAAATTACTTGTTTAGTACATTATTTAGTACATTTACACCTTGCTCTCAGTCACTTTAACACAGTGTTCAGGTGCTTTTTTTCATACAGCCAGTTTATTTTTCAAGTAAGGTTCGACTTACAGTGGCTCTGTGGTGGAGAGACCCGCCTCCCCCAAGTCACCCCAGTATCAATAGCCCTGCTCATGAGTTGTAAACTCAGCTCCATGGCTTCCTTGACTGAGTCTGTCCACCTGCAGCCTGGTCTTCCTCTTTTCCTACTGCCTTACATCTTACCAAGCATCATTGTTGTTATTAATGAGTCATGTCTTCTCATGATACCTCCAAAATATGACAGTCTCAGCTTAGTCATCTTGGCTTCTCTAAAAATAGTTCATGCTTGGTTTGCTCTAGTACCCATTTATTCAGGTTAGTTTACTGGGGCCAAACTGGCATAGTTTTAGAAAGAGAACTATATCACGTACCATGAAATAATTTTGTCTCATTATTCCACTGTAGCTAATCTTAAAATGTGTAGCTGAAATAACAGCATATTCTTCCCCTCTTTACCCATGCTTCCCTTTACCAACATTTCTTCTCCTGTATCTATTTTTAGATCAGAAGGTCTTTGCAGACAGAAACCTGTTCTCTTATTTTTGGAAGGCACCACATATATAGACGACAACATAGAAAACATTTTTGCAATAGCGGGAATTGGGACAAAGTAAATGCTTCAGAAAGTGAAACTTTGTATAAATTTGGATGTGTACATTGCATTTAGTGTTGATAGCACAATTATTGGGTATGACCCAAAATCTACTTTCTGCTAGGAGAAGGGTTCTACTTATAGTAGTTCTTTTCTCCTGATTTTTTTTTATTTGAGAGGGATCTCCACTTTCCCTCCCCTCTGAACACATACAATGGCTTACTCCATTCAATAGGCTTTCTTGTTTTGTGAGTCAGGAGTAACTAGATATGGAAAAAGTATTTGAAGATTTGAAAAAATAAAGGGTGGGGGCGAGACTTTTTCCAGAAACCCTGACAAGGAGAATTCTCCACAAGTCCTTTTTTTTTTTTTTTTTGATCTCTCCCCCCTCCCCGAATCTTCAAATAAGATTCAAGGACTACATTTCCACCCAGCCTCGACTCACTCGTCTCCGGCCCTCACTCTGCAGAGCCATGTAGTGACTGGCAGGAGAGCAGGGGCAGCTGAATTAGGAGGATCATCACCAGCATAAAGCCTTCATATCTCTATGACTTCACCCTGCAGGTCTTCTGGGAGGTCGCATAGGATGCCTACAGCATCCATTGGTTGTGATGAAGAGTTTTCTTTGCTCTGTTACCTCTTCCCCTCTCACCTTCATGAAATGGCCATGTGAGTCGGAGGGATTGGGAGAGAGAGTAGAGTAACTCACCCACATCACTGGGCGTGTTAGCCATTCACAGGTGAAACTCCTTCCCTACCTCCTTTCCCCACCATCTGCTACATGACCTTGCGAGCAGAAGAGGATGGGAGAAGTCAGAGCAAAGCTCATCCATCAATGACTGTGATAACCACAGATGGGTGATTCTCCTCCTCCAGCCTTCCTGGTGTTGGCCAGTACAGGACTATGGAGGAGGGCAGGAAAAAGGCAAGTGGGGAGGGGAGACTTCCTCCCCCCTGTAGGAACATTGAAAATTGTACAGTTCCTGCACTGAGAATGAGTGAAAAGCTTAAACAAGCATGTCGCTAGGAGGAACTGTTGCAAGTAGGAGAAAGTGAGAAAGTCTGCTTTTACCCGCACTGTTTTATGTTCCTCAATCTAGATCCAATCTATTGTATACAGACTGTGAAAATTCAAAAGTACAGTTGTGCATGAAAATTTGACCATTCTGAAAATGTTTTGCGGGCTTGTTTTTAGCTTGATTTTGTTCTAGCTATCCTCCATTTAAGGGGTCTTGTGGTATCAGGGAGCATGGTGGGAATAACATTGCTGTGTTTTGCAGTTGCATTTTAAAATTAAGTTTTGAACCAAATGTGAACAAAAATTTACCAAAAAAAAAAAAGTGATCTGAGGGTTTGTAGGGGTGTCCAAAGGGGTTCCAAGGGCTGCAGAAAGGGCATTGGGGGCTTCATGCACCCTGTAATATAGACCCTCCCTATTGCTGGTTTAGATAATACAGTAGCCCTAATCAGAGTATGTACTGTAGGACATCGGAATAATATAGAGAATAAAAAGAGTTGGATAGAATTTTATTGCATATAAATAATTGAGACATTATGAATGTATCATCTGTCTATTGTCTTTATAATCCGAGGGTCCACCATCCAAGTGTTGTTGGATTGCAAGTCCTACCAGCTGTAACTGATGGTGAGAAATTATAGCAGTTGCAGTCTAACAACATCTACCCAAATTGTATCCTGATCTAATTTATATTCAGGCATTATGTACCTCCATGTGTCCTTAAACACACTTGTTTATGTCCAATTTTATAAGCTGAACAAGATCAGGCCTGATTTGTATCTGAATGGGAGAAACAAGGTAATAACTAGGAATCTCCTGGTAGAGTAGAGAAAAAAATTCCTGAAAAATCAGGCAAGCTGCTGACAGTCAAAGTTTATAGTCTTGGGCTAGGTGTACCAATGTTCTGATTCAGTATAAGGCAGCTTTCTATTTTCTGTGAACACCAGCAAAAGCAACATGTGAAGAGATACAGGGACACTCTGAGCAGCACTACACTGTGACATCATATGCACCATTTAGCTTCTTCCCTAGATGTCTCTGTATACATTGTGAATGCCTAGAAGGAGGAACACACAGTCTTCATGCAACTTAGGACCACAGTAGCATGGCAGACCATGCCAGAAAATTCATTTTTTTGTTTTTACTGGACATTTTTTAGCTTAAAGTTGCAGTAGCAATTTTAAAATGAAACCCATTTATTTGTTCATTGTAGAAATGAATGAAATCTTTGACCCTCATTTTCCCCTGATCCAAAATGTGTATATCTTTCAGTGCTGATATGCTCCTTACTTCTAGTAAGTAAGAAGAAATGGGAGGGAGGACATTTGTGCTGTCATTTTGAATTTGCCATGAATCTGTATATGTGAGTTAGTTGTTCATAGAGGAATTTCTCAGAAAGGGCAGCATTAAAAGGAACAACCTGGAGGGCCTGGACCAATCCAGTCAATTTTGCTGATGAAGTGGGAGGACAAGATTGTCTTGCCTGTACTTTCCCATATGCAGAAGCTAACCAAACAGGCTGCTACATCTTTTTTTTTTCCAATACTGGTAGTGGGGACAGCACCAGAGCTTGTAAACATTAGTATTTTGAACTGCAGCTTGCACAGTACCAGGGCTATCATGGCTGTTGACCAGACTGGCTGAGGAATTCTGGGAGAGGTAGTCCAGAAAATAACATTTAGAAATTCCAGGGCAAACTGTGTGGTGTACTTGGCCCCATGGCTTGACATTGTTAATAGGCTGTATACCCCCATACTTTGTATGGTTTAATTTGCAAAATATCTAATTGGCATAAATATAAATTATATTCCACTATGGCTGCATGGCCATGCTGATCAAGAGGGAAAAGCAGGTTGCACATGTGCATTGCAAAATAAGGTCAGGAAAGACCTCAAGGTGTAACTGGGTCATAGTCAGGAAATCACCAGGAAATTCCAGTGATAATGAACTTGCAGTTAACCTTTAACAACTTAACTCTTAGAGACAATAGCATCTGCAATGTTTCCACAGGACAACTGATTGTCTTAGCTACTCTTCCTCTGACCCACAAACTTCCCCTTTGCCCTCACACCCATCCAACAATTAAAGAACTATCAAGGTTTACATTAGCCTTTTGTCAGCTAACACTAAGACCATTACTCATTCCAGACCCCATTGTCTATTCTCTGGACTACATTGTTGACTCTGCCAGAGAGCATTAACACCTTCACCTTCCAGGCAGAAAAAGAGTATTGAAACTCCACTTTTGGGCTAGCCAACTTGCAGTACACTGGTTGCTGGTAGTCACTGTGCTGCTCCGATTCTCATTTGTGTACTGTCCTTGGACTCCTAAGCCACATCACTTCTTCACTGGATTGGTAAATATCACCCACTGTCAAGGTCACAGACCTGGGTGGCGAGCCAGCCCAGAGAAGGGAGTGTGAGAGCCAGCAAAGTCCATCCAGGTGGAGACAAGCAAGCACTTTACACAAGGGAGTTGATTTACCAGAGCGTCAGGTGAAAGCTGTAGTCAGAGTTCCAAAAGCCAGGGGTCTGGAGCCAAGAGATTCAATCCAAGGTATCAGGAGCCGGGTGCTGGAAGCAAGGAACAGGCTAGGAGAGGGCTTGTAGAAAGTTTGCCACAAGCAAAGGAAAGCTTCCAGGCATGCAGTTATATAGCCCAAGACACAGGTGTGGCTAGTCACTGCTTCTTGAACTTAACCAAGGAAGCCTCCCTTTGCTCAGCTCTCTTGAGTCTCCACCTTGTTTGTGGGCTGATTGGCACAGGCTCCAAAGCATCTTCAGAATCGGATCCCTGTTGCCCTAAAGGAGCAGGCAGAGGGACATCCGTGCCTGCTTGGTCCATGGCAGCAGCGGGAGCTCTTGAGCTGCAGGACTCATCTCCAGCCAGAGCCACAGGGATCAACAGCTGCTGCTCGTCATCAGCCGCTCTGACAGGGGCTTCAGTTATCACACCCATGTCGCCTCATACTCTTGCTATCCAAACTTTTCCTCCTTTTTTCTTCAGTTAGTCTTGTTTGATTGTGAAACTGCATATATCTTGGTTGTGTGTGATTGTTAATTCCCCAAATAAACAAACATTATTTAAATCTCTTTTTATTTTTAAACAAACATTGTTTGAATCTCTTGCTGGTATTTCTGCACTAGTAGCTGTAGACACAGGTGTAAAAGATCTCATAAGGTTATCCCCCTTTCACATATTTGAACTAGTATTTCCCACTGTTTCACGGAAGCACTGGCATCATTGGTAGACCCCTGAGTCACCCATGTTTTGGGATAACAAGATGTTCTCTATCTGCTACCTACTCTAATTTTGCAATGCAGTGGCAGCATGTGTCATTTGAACAAAGCAAAGCCGTGGCTTCTAGAATGTGTGAAATGCATGGGCTGGCTGCCTCTCTGCTTGCTTACATGGTCAGAGGTCGTTCCCACTGACACTAGTTATGTGACCCATTTGTAAAAAGCAGCTCAGTGAAACAGACTAGTACCAGTTTTGGAAAATGAGAATGGACTGGGAGCTCAGGAGGAATGGATCAAGGATGGGTTGCCCATGTTTCTACTTCCTTCACTATCTGCAACCTAAGACAGCTCCCTCATTGTGCTGGACCTGTGGAAGTCAATGGAAACAGAATGAGAGAGAATGAGAGAAGTGAAGAAACAGAATGAGAGAAGTACTTAATAGACCTTGTGCCAATGGCTTCAAACTTTTGAGAAGGTGTAAGCTATACCATTAATAATGTAATTAAACTTGTCAGGGTAGAGTTTCCTGGAAGATGAAAGAAAGAAGAAGAGGAATTTTTTATATTTGTGGCCTTGAAGACTCTGTAAGTGCAAAATGCTTTCCAGGGAGGGGGTGAGGATGCACAGGTTTCTTACCGTGGCTCAGGTACTGTCTACAGATAAACCAAGTGGTTTGAGCTGGAAGGAGAGTCAAATGCTGTTTGTATATGTGTGTATATTTATGGGCATATTTGTATGCTGCATGCTTCCATACAAATCAGCATGTGTATCACTGCATATCTTATCTGTCCCCTTCTTTGCAATTTGTTCTGCGGGGAACCATAGTACATACAGTGCTTTGAAGCTCTTGGGGGCTGCAGATGAGGTCAAATGGTCAGACTGCTTGATCAGATGTCAAGATGCATTACCACCATGTCCTCTGTTGGGTGCTGAATTACAACTTGCATTTGACTCATTTCTAGGGTCAATATGTCCCTCTCATTTGATCAGATGGCAGAAATTGTATAATTTGTATATATCCCTGAGCCATATGGGCTCTGAGTGCTGCTGTAATGTGTTTTATAAAGGCACAGCTGTCCGAGTGACTTATTTAAAATGGGATTTTGAAGTAGTGTTTTTGCTATTAAATGTCCTCATTCAGGGTTACACAAGGTTTATCTGTTAATAAATAGCATTTAGGGTGCTCATTTTATAATCACAATAGTTCTGCTATTTATGAAGCATTGGTCATTGCAATAGAAAAACAGTGTTTGGCAAACTCCCAAAACCATAAAGATAAATAATAGCATAATTAGGACCTAATGAGGATGCTGGAAAATGATGGTGTGTTTGTTGCAAATTAGACAACCCTTTTCCCTAGCACTCCAGGTTATAAGATGTAAACATTTTAAATAAGTTGGCAGATACAGTAAGCTCCTTCTCTCTGTATCTTTTTCTAACTATCCATCTAATATATATGTTGCAATGATGTCAACAGAGATTTGTATACAAAATAAAACTGGGTTCCAGGTGGATGAGTACAGCGCTATGAAAATGGACCACCCACTACATAAAGGATTGAGCAATAGACAAGACCTACATCATAATAACAAAATGCATTCAGAACCAGAATAGCACTGAAACAGTGTGGCCTGCTGAAAGAGAGAGGCTGGTAAAAAAAAAAAGGGCATAGTATACTGGAAGAGCAAAGAATTCTTGATGGTTGGGAAACCTAGTCCAAAGTCTATGGCAGTACTGTAATAAATACAAGGGGACTGACTTCATGGGATTTAGGATTACAAAATTAGGGGGAGAAATGCAGGTAGATTTTCCTCCTTCCTATTAGACAAAATGCAGGAGAGGGAATGACCCGATTAAGACATAAGAGCTACAGGAGTGCTCAGTGAACCATGGTTGAGCTTGCCTGAGTGACTATAATGCACTGTCCCTCCTCCACCCCTCTCCTCTCACATGCATAGCTGCAAACAAGACTTTGTAGAATCTCACATTCCTATGATGGAATGACGATAAGCCAGAATTGTAAAGAAGTCCTAATTAGTAGGTCATCTTTAAACCAAAATCTTCTGATTTGCGTGGATAGTCCAGTCTATGTCAGTTTTGCAGGAGTTCATGCACAAGTACCATTTCTGCATTATTTTTTGCATTGTCAGCCTACATAATTTTTGAATATATTTTTTGACAGAAATATGCATTTCTATACCAATTTTATTTTTGAGAAGAGAACTATTTTGGAAAACTTCAAGAAGTGCAAGAAACAAAGAATACTTCCATGCCAATCTGTATACATTAATCTAGGATTTTTTTGTCACAAAGATTCACTTTGAAATTCAAACTGTATCAACCATACCAAGTTCAGACATTTCAGGAAGCTATGCTTTGCAAAACCAGGAAGCTTTTTCTCCAGCCAGGCATGTGAAACGAGGGAGAGGGAGTAGGAAGCATCCAGGCTTGACATTCATTAATGCTGAAGCAAACCATGGACTGTTAAGTGGCCTAGTTATATCTGAACTGGGCTAGTGACGCATTAAGTGGTTTAGGGGCATTCCACACATTACAGTAGCACAAACACTGTATAAAAGAGCACTGCACACTGAATTCTTGCCTGTGATTTTAATGGCATTTTAAATTGTTTGTTTTGCTCAGAATGAACTAAGTTTTGGAATAGAGTTCAAAAATAATAAACCTATTTTTAAAACTTTGTTTGGAGCAAGAGAAAGTACAAGGAACAATCAGTCTGCTGCATGAAGAAGGTGGAGAATTGATAATGGGTGATAGTGAGAAAGCACAGCTGCTTAACATGTACTTTGTCTCTGTGTTTTCCTGAAAAGAAAAATTGTGACAGCTGATAGAAACAAAATATGTATAAGAACCTCTAGCTACATATGTTACATGAATTCCTAACTCTAAGATCAGATGAACCCAGAAGGGTACTTAAAAGAAGTTATAGGTGTTCTTTCAGCACCTCTGTCAGTAATATTTGAGAATTCTTGGTATTTGGAACAGCAGTAGAAAAAAAAAATACGTTAAAGTATTGAGAGCAGTACTGCTGCAGCAGTGAAATAAGTCATTATAATGCTAGTTTTTGTTTACTTATCTGAATGTTTGAGGGTTAGAACAGTCTAGAGTGTGAGGATATACTCTGTCCCCATCCATGGGTTGCCAGGTGTTCCTTATTATTAGAGATGCCCCTTATTTGAAGGATGGAAAACTCATCCCTTATGTGGACTGAAAAGGGTGTCCTAAATCCTCTATTTTGGGACATGAGTCCTTTAAAAGATGAGGCCTTGTTACTGAAGCAAGTGAGCGTGTCTGAAGATCACCAAAAATAAATATCGTTAGCTCTCTCATCCCCCTTTCTGCCATCTTAAAGCTAGTAGATCCTTTTTTTCCCTGAGTACGCCAACATCCAATCAAAAGGGGTGTGGTGCAGAATATAGGAAAGTCTCTCTTTGGTATGTACATAGATACTAGTATGTTACTTTCTGTTGCTGTCAGCAGGCAGCATTTCACTGAGCTGTGGAAAAGGTAGAGACATTTGAGGATGAAGCAACAAGCACATAATAGTTTCTCCGTGAGCCTGTGTGTGAGTGCATATCTTAATAAAAGTAAGGCCCTTTCCGCATGGGGGGGGGAACGGGCGAAAACGCCCGAAAATGGAGCTTACCTGAAGCCAGGTAAGTCCGTCGCCACGCGGAGCAGCACGAGCTCGCTGCTCTGCAGTCCTCCGGCGTCCCAAATGGCGGCTTCCGGTTGGTGGAGGCTCTCCACCAACCGGAGAAACTCGCCAACCGGAAGCCCGCCCCCGGCAGATCTGCAGGCACGCACTTGCGCGCGTCTGCAAATCCGCGTCGGAGCCGGGGGACGGAGTGGCACGGGGCTGCGCGCTCCGTGCTTTTTAAAAACCTCAAAAAAGAGGTTTTTAAAAAACACGCAGCGCGGCTAGGTCCGGGCACTCCTGAGTGGATTCTGGTGTGGAACTACAAAGAGTAGTCCACGCCAGTCCACTCTATGGTGCAGAAGACCTCCGTGAGAGGTCGCTCTGCACCATTACAGAAGCCCGGTGTGGAAATGGCCTAAGTTTTTTGCAGGGAGCGGGGAGGAGTATATGTTTACCAGTGTGTGAAAAAAGAGTTTATAGAGCAATATTCCATTTAAATTAACAGTACAATTATACACATATCTATTTGGAAGTCTCAGTAAGTTCAGTGGGACTTACCCCTATGTAAATGTATATGGGAGTGTAGCCTAAGTGAGACACCAAAAGGGTTGTTGGAGATTAATCAGTTTCTTTGTGACAGTCATCTCCACAGCCCACAATATGTGTTTTAGCTAATTTCATTCCTTTTGCCTCATGGAGCTGAAGATGTACATTGTTTTCCCTCACTCCTACTTTTAAGAACAATCCTCTGAGATAGTTTAAGCTGAGTGGCTGGAGTTCGCTCCTAAGCTTTATAGGGAAGTTGCAGTTTTTAACCTGGTAATGCCACCATGTCAATCTATAGAATACTAGAATTGCAGAGTTGGAAGGGATCCCAGGGGGTCACATAACCCAATTCCTGCCACTGCAGGGATTCCCATCTTTTTTTGATATGGCCTGTTTTGTGTTCCATTCTGTCACTCCAACTCAAATAGCATATTGTAGAGCTAGGAAAGCTGCAGAAAAGGTGAACAAAAGCTGGAGAAGAGGTGAATAAAATTATCAGAGGTCTGGGATACTTTGTTTATAAGAAAAAGCTAAGTTTTCGACTCTTGTTTAATCACCCGGATAAGTCCCTTGAAGTCAACATGGAGTCTAAGGGCCTTTTCTGCCTTAGTGATATTATTCTACCTTTAACATCCTGTAGAATTCTGGGGTTTGTAGTTTACTGAGGCCAAAGAGCTCTCTGGCTGAAACTTCTAAATACCCTTCCCTAAACTGCAAACCCCAGGATTCCATAGGATGTTGAAAGTGGAATAATAGCACTGTAACAGTGTAATGTGGGATTGGTCTTACTCTGAAGGTGGGTTCGAGTATAATTGTTTTTGGAGGTTAGTACCTATTGTTTTGGAGCATTCCAAGATCAAATATTTTTGTAGAAAAGTTTTTTTTTTTAAAAAAGCATCTTAAACAAGTATAGTGATGGTAAGAGCAGATGTTCTGTAAATCTATCCAAACTGATAGTCTGAATTTTGATCATACTAGCCAGGCATTTTTGACATGGCTGAAACAGAGTGAGGACTGTTGTTGCATGCCGAAAAAGAAACCATGTACAGATTTTCATAAGTACAGATTTTCATAAATACAACTTTTTTGTGTGTCTTGTGACTTATGTTCAGAAAATACGAACAATATGTTCATTTTCAACTTTTGTTCAAGTGGAAATGAATCGGACTCCTTTCAGGCACTGTTGCACTGTACAACAAAGTTGATGACTGAGAGCACAGGGCAAACCATGTATGGGAATGTTAAAAGTAAGGCCCAAACACGTGACCCCATTTCTCTGCAGCAGGGTGTTGAGCTGCAACTTGCTGCAGCCATAGCAAGTACCACCAATGATGAGGAATTCTGGGAGTTGTAGTTCAACATAGCTAGGGCTGCAGAACTCCTATACCTTTTTGTATGAAAGATCTGGCATATTACTGCTTTTGGAAAGGAGACAATTCAAGCGGCAGTATTTGCTTGAGCAGATTTGAGCAATAGCTGTAAAGCAACTGCAGTTCCTAGTATCCTTCCCTATAGAGCTTCTGGGAGTTGCAGTCTAACATCATCAGACAGGATTGGTGATTCCCACCTCTGTTCTAAAGAGAGAAAAAAACTAAATAGGAAGTAAGATTATATCCTTGCTTTTTCCTGCCCTTTCTAATTCGAAATAATCATTTTATGTAGCTGAATCAGGCCAACAGTAGGATGCACAGAATTCCACCTCCTGTGTTTTAAGTCTTATATGATCCTTTTAGTTGTTTCTCTTTTATTATTTATGTAGATAGTTTAGCTGTTCTGTAGGCTTGTCTACACTAATTCATCTGCATCTGTGCCAATTTATGACAGCTGGAATTAGCATTTCACTTGTCTTTTCTGCATCGTAAGCATTTGATTTAGGTAGTCTATACTGTTAACCCCTACTTCTAATATTGGATATTTCATTATGTAAAAATAATTGACCAATTAATGATTGCAGGATGTATTAAAATTATTGGGGACAACAGAGAACTAGGAACTTGTTTTGAGAATTCCTCCAGACCATTGTGCCATTAACCATAAATTTTAACCATAAATTAAAAAGAGACATGTATCTCATTGGTATGGCAGAGCAGTGAGTAAAAGTAACTGCTTAAATTTGTCAGTTGAAGAGTCTACCAAGAAAGAAGAGGCAAGAGCTATATAAAGAGGAAGTAGTCAAACTGTGAAAGAAGAGTGTAAAGGGCAGTGTATTAGGAGTTTCTGGAAAGAAAGAGGATTTGGACAGTGACTGTGTGTGTGCCTTTGTCTGATAAAATCTCTGTGTGTGTCAGTGTAGACCCCCGCTAGGTTTTAAGCTAGTCAGTAGAAATAAACTGACCCAGGTTTGTTCCCTGAAGGGCAATGCCTGACTGCTCTGAACTTGTTACCTCCTGTCCGAGTAGCATATCTCTAGAACTATAGCTTGCAGCCCTAGCAGGGAAGGAATAAATTGAGCTGTACAGAATACTGCTCTTTTGTTATATCATTGAACCAACACTATGTTAAATGTGTTAACGAGACTATGACATAGTTTGCTGAAAATGGGAATTCAGCTGAATGATGCTGAGACTTTAGAAATCCAAAATGTATTTTAGGTACTTGATACTCTTAGGTACTCTTCTACCCTATTATAGATTAGCATGAATGCATTGTTAGGCAGTAAAATAAAATTTAGGATGCTGCTGCATAGTTGACTGAGACATTTTTTCCCTTCATCGTATCTGCCACTGTTTCCCCATGAATCATTTGGGATCATTACAACTTTGCATAGAATGATTACCCTAAAGTAGACTGACTTGCTAGTGCTGTTTTAAACATCCAAGAAAAGTTTGTAGAGACAGTTGTATGCTTTGGATATCACAGCTGGCACCTGTGGGGAGATCTTGATAAAGTTTTTGTGTGCCTTGTACATCGTCTCAAGACGTCTTGAGGAAAGAAGTCCTGCCTCAAAAAAAAGAGCAACCTGTGACAAGGAAGGGAATGTTGGCTTTTGTTCCACGTGTGTAGCTTCTAAAGAGCAGCTGTTTGTTGAAAGTATGTTTAAATTGGGACCATGTTGGAAGTCACCAGGAGGTTGAAATGGCTCATTAGAAGGAACCATGGTTGTTCCAGTGCTGAGACAATGGAAAGCAACACTGCTGTGGATGCTGGTTTCCATGTATAAAATAGATATCATCCTTCATGTTTTCTCTCTTGATCTATAGGGGGAAAGAGAATGTTCCTTGTATACTACAAATGTACATAGGGCATCAGGCTTCTGCCCCAACAGAACTGGTTGATTCTGGAAATGAGATGATTCTCTGTCTCTGTCTCTCTCTCTCTCTCTCTCTTTTTAAAGGGCTCTCTTCCTCCCTTCTTCTTGTCCAGTCATTCAACTGCAGTTTTCACAGCTCTCTTCCCCTATGTTTCAACAATAAATTATGATTGGATTTTGGGGGGGGGGTGTACTTCTCGTCTTAAAGATTTTTTCTTAAGATTGCCATGCCACAGGAAACTCACAGTTACAGTCTGTTGCTATCCCACCCCTGCCCTTTGTGTGTTGTTGAATTTTGGCTACATTTGCATGAATCTGTTAGAATGAATTTTGATAAATCTGTAAAGCTTGCATATTTGTTTCATTTTATAGACTATGGGGTGGGCAGAAAACCATACTTTTTTTAAAAAAAAAGTGCTACCATCAATACTAATATTTATATAGCTTATTCTATTAATATTAATATTTACACAAAGTAAAGAACTACAAAATCAAGGCCAAGCCAGGGAGTGCAACAGATCGGGATGAATGGACAACTCTACCTCTTACTCATGTAGATATAAATATATTAAGATATCCTGATGATCAGCTTTTCTCAAATGACACTTTAATATGTGTGTGTGTGTGTGTGTGTGTGTGTGTAATGTATATGCAACGTTGAAAGAGCAAATACAGAGGAGACTGGTATTGGTGGACTGCAGGGGACATGCTGATTAATATTAAACACCTTTCTCCTCAAGATGCACAGTGATACTATCATGTACCGTTTTAAAATGAGAAGTATAATGTTATATTCAGTTTAATGGAATAAGAAGCCAACATACATCATCTCCCCCTCAAAACAGAGTAATACTGAGCTGAATGTGAGTGCAAGTAAAAATCCAAGTAGTTGAATTTTGTATGAGCTCTTATCTGACAATGGGAATTTTTTAAAGCACATACCCAAGAAGGCATTACTGTAATTTAGTTTGAAAGTAATGAAGGTCTTGGTAGTAGAAGCACACACATCTTGGTGTGTAAAGCTGCTATATTGTTTAAATTGGGAAGAATGAACCTTATTTTCTGTGATGGCTGTGATGGTTCTTTCAAACAGAGCCTTGTTTTGTGGAAAACAAACGTAGGTAATATAACTTAACAGCTCCTGGAGCCTCAATGAATAGCTTCTCTTTCTCCTGTGTTTGCTGTGGGGCAACAAAATAACATCCTACACAACTGGGAATTACTTAAGAAGTGGAGTGATGAAGCTGTGAATTCTTTTCTAGATGCAGGTGGTTCCAGAGAACAGGACTATGTACTTTAATGTCATAAGCAATTGTTGAAACAAAAGTATTCAGTACTTGGTGGAAGTTAGATGTGAGATGTAATCAGATCTGAAGTGTATGTGTGTGTGTGCACGCGCATGCATGCGTGTGAGAGAGAGAGAGTTAATTTTCTGGCACCAGGTACAACAGTCATAGAAATGTGTCCTTTCTTGACTATTTCCGAGTAACCAAAAGAGAGTTTAGGTATAATTTTGAATACAAAGCTGCCAACATGTTGATTAAGGAAGAAAAGGACTCCACTTAACATAACACCAGATACCTCTTTTGATTAAAACAGTTGTTCCTTTCAGGAACTTCCAGAGTCTTCTAGCATTTTAACCAGAACTAAGTCTTTCATTTTATCGCGTGTTGATGTTAATTCTTTGCAGAAAAACAAAGACTGGCTGAATAAGCTTGTCAGTGACATCAGGGTAATGTGTAGGTGAAAAATTGTGTTAGATCTTAGTGGGGAATTTGAAGCAAATTTAATCAAATTGTGGTTCTATTGAACAAAACTCTATCTTCTTGGAACAGGAGGATATTATTATAATGGGGATGAGTTTCAACAATATCCCATAGGATGAATGAGCATTTGGAACAGATTAGATTATATGGTGTTTTAAAGAGTCCAATGTCTTATATTGAGCCCCTGATGCTTCAAGTTGCCTTGATGTTAATACTGTTCCTTTGTCATTCTGTAGGCTGATCTTCCACCTTCCCCACAATGGTTGTTCCTTTCTATATCATTCATGTGTAGTGTGTGTGTTTTGATTGCTTGTTTATGTTTGTTGATGTTGTTGTGTGCCTTCAACTTGTTTCTGTCTTAAGGTGACCCTAAGGCAAACATATCATGGGGTTTTCTAGGGCTGAGAGTACCATGTTGAAAAGAAACAAGATACGTGACAGTCTGATGGTCTCAAGGCCTGTACGCAGGAGGTGGTCTAGCTGTGGGGAAGGGTTTATTTATATGTTGTATGTTGAGTCAGTGCCTAAATAATCTAAAGGCACTGGATGTTGTCTGATCTTGGAGGCTAAGGAGAATCAGCCCTGGTTAGTACTTGGATGAGAGACTGCCAATGAATACCAGATGCTTAGGCATTTCATAGGAAGGAACTGGCAAAACCGCTTCTGAATATTCCTTGCCTAAGAAAACTCTATGAAATTTATGGGATCAACATAAGCCTACAGGTGATGTGAAGTCACATACATACATGCATATGTTAAGTCAGACCATTTCAAATATTTCTAAATTTGGTGAATATTTATCTGTCTGTCAAACAGAAAAGCAGGCAGAAACTTTATTTATATGTTTATGTCAAAACGTCAAAAAGGGAAAAAAACAAAAACAGAAAGAGCCCTCAGAGACCCCAAGTGTAGCCTTAAAATCAGACCACCTGAAACATAGGCCATTTCTGTACTACACTGTTATAGTGCTATTATTCCACTTTCAACATCCTATGGAATCCTGGAGTTTGCAGTTTAGGGAGGGGCATTTAGAATTCACAGTCAGAGAGCTCTTTGGCCTCAGGAAACTACAAACTCCAGAATTCCATAGGATGTGGGAAGTGGAATAATAGCATTATAACAGTGTGGTGTGGAAATGGCCATACTCTCCAAATTTGGTAAAAATCCATTGATCTGTCTCTGCGTGATGCGGTAACAAACAGACTAGCAGATGGACACTTAAAGAAACTTAATTTTATTTACATAGATGAAATTCCGTAATCATTGTATTTGAACTGTTTTAACCCAAAACTTACTATACTCTCCTAATACCTTATGGAGTTGTGTCTCACTAAAAAGGAACCATGATTGAGTTTGTGTTTACACCTTCTTCACAACAGGATGCTTAGCTTTCAAAAGGTTACTTGGGAGCCATTTACTTCAAACAGGAAAACATTATTTTCCACTTAAGTGTTTGGATGAAGGCCTATGCAAACAGGAAGAAGACTTAGCAAAGCAAAATTGACTGGGGAATGGACAATACTTCTAAGGTTATGTTTGCCAACTGTTCAACCTCCTATGGAAAAATAACCTTTGGAGAGTAGAATCATTAGTGAAGGCTGGGCAGTTGGGAGAAAAAGAATCTTTAATATTTTCCTGCCAGACATAAGTCTGCTTAGATTCATCTTTACGGGAAAAGATAAGGGATCCATATCAGGGATTAGTTTTGAGTAGACAAATAGCTTCTAGGGAAAGAATCACAATGTCTATTTTTTAAATTTTTTATAAGTAGAGTTCAACAATCTTCTGCAGTTGTACCCTAAAATAGGAGATGAATAATAAGGATAAGAAACCTGGAACCGTAAGTAATATACAGTTGTTCCTTCCCCCACATTTCATGGCACTAAATCTAGAAACAGTTGTAGTTGGACCTCTTGAAATGATTCAGATTTAAGACAGTCGTAGTGAACTTAGGTCCCATTGATTTCTGTGGGTGCATTCCAAATATAATTGGTTTGCATTTTAACCTCTTGATGACTTTCCTTTTTTCTAATGGACTAGGGCCATTGTCCGTTTATAGGGAGGCATCTCAGAAGGTTTGAACTAAAGTGGGAGCACCGTGCATTGCCCTAGTATCCAGTAGAACCAGGAAGAAAGTCCAATTCAGTATGCTGAATGGGGAGGTGAAACAGTTTCCACAGATCTTCTGCAAATCTTAGTAAGCTGAGATATGTTGCATCTGAACTGGTCCGTTGTATTTTTCGTAAGGATTCGTACTAGTCATCTTTGCTGTGCTAGAGCTATTGGCAATCTCTCTCTTTCTCCCTTCTCTTTAAAATAAATTCAAGTTAGATTTATCCCAAAATTATATGCTCTGGAATTTTGTGTCCAGTTCTGTACACTCCAATTTAGGAAGGATATTTACCAGCTGGAATGTGGAGGGCAGCCAAAATGGTGGAAGGCCTGGAAACCATTCCCTGTGAAGAACGGATTAGGGAGCTGGGTATACTTATCCTGGAGAAGGGAAGGTTAAAAAGTGACATGATAACTGTGTTTAAATATCTTAAGGAATGTCATGTAGAGAATGGAGCAAGCCTGTTTTCTGCTTCTCTAGAGAATAGGACACAGAGCAATGGCTTCAAACTTGAGGAAAAGAGATTCCATCTAAACATTACGAAGAACTTCCTGGTGGCAAGAGTAGTCCGACAGTGGAATACACTGCCTGGGAGTATGGTGGAATCTCCTTCTTTGGAGGTTTTTAAACAGAGGCTAGATGGCCATTTTTCAGGAATGCTTTAATGGTGCGTGACCAGTGATTGGACTCAGTGGCCCTTGTGGTCTCTTCCAGCTCTATGATTCTCCATCATTCATCAAAAATACCTGCATTGTTGCTACGTAATTCAGGTTTGTATATGTTGTAGATGGCAAAAGTTGACTCTTTTTTATTACTTGAATTAAAATCCAAGTGAAGAGCATGAAGTTCATAGTAAATTGTGTTTCTCTGGCTGCTGTTGACAGGGAACCAACTGATCTGATTACCATGAAGATTACTGACTATCAAAGTGAAAAAGGACTTTCTGCAAGCATTTTGTATTAAACCTTCAAACATAACAGTTTAAAAATAATTATAGCAGTATTATTGGGAAATGATTCATGAATTTTGAATTAAATATAAGACCTCTGAAATTAAAAAAAAAAAAAGATGTTCAGAGACCATAGCATTCATTCCAGCTTGATGAAATTTAGCATCCATTTTGTAGCTGTAGAATAAAATGGAAAAAAGTGTACTTGGAGGGTATTGCATTTGCCAGACTAACTAATGAGGTGGGTTTTTCGTTTTCTTTTTTTTTTTTTGGTCATTGACTTTAAGCATGCACTCAAGCAAATGGAATAGCCATTCTCATTTCCAGAATAGAAAGTTGCAAAGGAAAAAGGGCAGTGGTAGAAAGGCTGTAATTGACTGTTAAAATATAACTGTCTGTCTGTGTGTGTGTATGGAGAGTTTTGGTATCTGGCATGTAGAGTGTTTGAACTGATTTTAATAGGTCTGTAAGAAAAAAAGGAGCAAACTTTTAAAAAAGCAAAAGCAAAAAGGCAAGAGTTGAACTGGAAATTGTATTTGAATTCCCAGTGGGCTATAATAAAGATTCTTTTCACACAATACAGAGACTGTTTACAGTAGACAATTTAGTTTCCTTCCAACAATTATGAGTGAAATTGAATCTCAGGAAATGTTACTTTTCTCCAAAATTAGAAATAACAATAAAGATACCCCTGAAAGTTTATGGAGTGGGTGAAGTTGTATAGGGGGGAGAGGGTGTTGGGGGAAAGCCATTAGTCTTTGAAAGACATTTTAGTACATTTATTTAAAGAACTTCGGATGGCTTATAAACAAAACATATCCTCATGTAGTGATTAAAGATTGAACATTTTCCCTGCAGCTCTGCCTATGAAGCATGGAGATAGGATGCACTCTGTACAGGGATACTGCAGACAAGACTCCAAAGAGCATTTTCCGTGTATTATTTGTGTAAGAGCAATGTGGGTTGATCATGATTTTGTAAATGGTAATTAAATTTAGCACGAGGTGTTTCTTTGTGAATAATGTAAAGCTTTTGGCTAGCCATTTGGGAGGCACAGCTGTGCTCTGTTTACTTTTGCTCCTATAGCAATGATAAATCCCATCCCTCATTATACAAAGGAGAGTGATACTTATCTGCCAAAGGTTGCTCAGAGAAGGAAGTATCTGTTTATTCTCCCCCGCTCTTTTTTTAAAAGAGAGAGAAAGAAAACACAGTTAAAAGTAATAATGGTTGGAAAAATTCATCTCTGTTCTAATTCTGTCATCCATCCCTAGTAGTCATTTTAATAATTCATGCAGAAAAAACTTGGGCTAGAATACCATTTTCCTCTGTTTTGCTCTTCAGAGTGGAGGAAAAGAGGAAGTATAACATTTTGAGAAAGTAATTTGGGCTAGAAAAAAATGCATTTTATGATATACTTTCTTTGGAGCCACCCCCCCCCCATGCCACTTTCTTCTGTGAGGGCCTTGATCTGAAGGTCAAGCATCAGCATCCATGCACAAACATGTTCTTCAGTCCTCCCTTCAAAGCTGTCTCTCCTGATAGAAAGACACTCTAGAACTGGACTGGATCTTTCTGGAAGTATGCTGGAGAAGAAGGTTTATAGTCCCTCATTCTTCTACACTTAAGGAAGTACTTTGTGCATGTACAGTGGTCTGTTTACACTCTGGTCAAAGTATACAACCGTATGTGTTGAGCTGCATTTGAGGTTTGCTGTTACGAGACTACGTAGCTATTCTGCTCCTCATTTCCACCATTTTGATAGTATCTGTACACATGCTCAGCACTCAGATGTGGGAGATGTGAAATTTTCTAGCATGGTTTGGGTTATTAGGAACCTTAAGGAGACAAGGGGGGAAAAAAAGGAATACCCTGAGCACTAGGGGACATTCTTCACAGGGATTGTAATTGTGTGGCCCCAGCCACCATAGCCATTTGTTAAGAATGCTGGGAATTGTAGTTTAACAACAAAATTTCCAGCCTTATTATGAAGCTAAAATGTTTGCACATTGTGGGCTTATTTTTCAGAACTTACATTACATTTGGGTATAAGTGCAGAAGGGATACTCTCATGAGCACACGAAGTTATTCTAAAGTGGCCACGGAAAGTTTCATGCAATAAATGCATGCTTTTGCATGCAAAACTGGATAGGGAGGCAAATAACTGGTTGAGCACTTCAGTAGGCTTCTCTGGAAAAATAGGCCAATTGAAGAAAGCAAATAAGGCTATCAAAAAAATAAAAGCATTAATTGGGAAGCTGCATATCAAGGAAGAAAATTAGAATGTATTTAGAAAATTAATCAGTCAAATGTACCAAGCAGCACTATGGCTCGGAAGAAGGAAAGCAACTGCATACAATTGCGAAAGCTCTTAAAGCAAATGATGCTATTGGTTTTAAATGTCAAGAAGCCAAAACAAAATCTGACTATTGCTCTTTCTTGCCACACACATATTCATGCACCAATGAAGATAGATATAAATAGTGGCTTAAATCCAAGTGGAAGTAAAAACTTACACTTAAGTTTAATTGATTTAATAGTCTATTTTGGTGGGAATTAAGAGTTGGGTTTGTGGCCTCCAGGGACAAAACATTTTTCCCCCAAATACCCTCTGAGTATAGGGGCTATTTTGACCACATCTCCTCTCTGGATCATTTTAGGCCCAGAAAGGGCCTTAAAAAAACAGGAAGTTGCTTTCGATCACTTCCTGTTTTTAAAAATGGCCTCTCCTAGGTGTAAAATAACTTAGCTGGGGCTGAAACCATTGCCTAGAAAGCATTTGAAGGCAGAAATTTTATTTTTTGGGGGGATTGGTGGGGGTACAGTGGGGGTAATGCAGCTGTCCATAGTCTCCTGCTGGTGGTAGAGCTAAGGCAGAATGCTGATTGGCTGTCCTCAACCGACATGTTGAGAATGAGGAGGAGAAATCTTCCATGAATTACTAATTTAAAATGTAGAAACAGGAATCCCCAGAAGGAAAGTGCCTGTTGTATGCCTGTTTGTGAGCACATAAAGAGAGAGAAAGGAGGATATGGGCCTAGCCACACCATTATCTAGAATGGAGGCAGCTTAGTGCAAGTGGTAGACCTGAAGGGGGTTGGGATGGCGTTAAACTATAGGTGTGACCCTCAGGCAGTTACACAAACCTGAATGTAGCTCCTGGCCTTACAGCAGTTGCCCACCCCTGCTTTAGACGGGCCCTTATCCTGGCAGTGTCCGGGGGGGGGGGGGTCCTGGCAGCAGCTCTGCTGGAAGGGGAGCATGATGGGAGTGCTCCCCTCCACATCAGCTGCCACCACAATCCAGAAAGCGTGATGGCCTTGTCTATTCCTATCTCAGTGCAGCCGGGTACTTTCCCAGGCTGCTCTGGGACAGGAAGAGCAGCCATTGTGCTTCTGGACCCTCTGCACACCAGGTAAGTATGGGATGGTGGTTCGATCATGGGTCATTGACAGGGAAAATCTGTCAATGATTTATTCCATGATTGTGCTGCCTGGGGATAGGAGAAGGATGAGACCATGACAATGTGATGCATAACCATCATCCTGGTCCCGTTCTTCTCCTATCCCCATTGCAGGATGACAGTGTCCTGCAAAAAGGGCCAAAATAACAAACAACAGGTATCACTGGGCATACAGAAACCTGTGCCTCTCCAGCTTTCATCAGTCTCCCCGGTATGACCAATGGTGTCCAACATCTGAGGGGCCATAGATTCCACTATAAGCAGTTTCTGTTGTAGTGGTTTGTCTAACTGTAGGAGCTGGAAAAGTTGCTAGTAAAAGTTGCAGTTACTTGTTGCTCATAACAATTCAGTTTATACCAAACATTCCATATCCAGTCCAAGACAAATACGTGATTAAGGATGACTCTGGGCTTGCTTGTATAGAGGCAAAGCAGCAGTCTGAACCATGTTTAACCATGGTGAAGAAAATGAATAGACTCCAAACAGTATTCCAGTAAAAACAAATTGAAAGTTTGTTCAAGCTGATTTTGCTCAGATTCAGTTAATCCCAAGAGTGATCATGGAAATAAGAGTATGTTTCTCCACTACCAGTGACTCTGCATATGTGAATGGTCACCTTAATGCTTTCCTTATTGTTCCCTTCAAATGATTATTGCGTTATTTATTTAGATTTGTTAACACATTGAGTATACCTTAAAGCATTCTAGACTCTGTTCCCAGGATCTGAACCATAATTTTAATTTCATTTTTTGGTTGCTCAGGTGGAGGGAGGTTCAGTTTGCCATTTTTCAGCATCTTTCTCAGTTATTTTTGCTATTTTTTTCCTACATGGGGCTGTAGAGTTTAGAAAGGGAACTTTAAAGGGACATGACTGCCTTGCAACAAGAGGTCTACCTGTGTGAGACCAGCGAGCATCTGTACTAAAGCAATGCTTTCTCACACATTCTGCTTCCGTTGCAGAATTTGGAAAGGTTACATTTTTTTTTACTACAATCCGCAAATTCCACAATCAACAGCACCACTATGATGAAGATGAATATGCTGCTAAGGGAATTGCAAGAGTTGTAGACTTTGAAAAGTAAACAATTTTTCCAGACTATATTAAGAAGTAGCTTCTTATTGTGTGCCTTCAAGTTGTTTCCAGCTTATAGTGACCCTAAGGCAAACTGATCATGGGGTTTTCTTGGCAAGATTTGTTCAGAGGGACTTAGCCTTCACCGTCATCTGAAGCTGAGAGAGTGTGACTTGTCCAAGGTCATACAGAGGTTTCCATGGCCAAGGGGGGATTTGAGCCCTGTTCTCTGGAGTTGTAGTCCAGCACTCAAACCGCTGTGCTAAATGTAGTAAGGAAAAACCTGACATTAACACTGCTCTTATATCAAGTTTGCAATGCACAGCCCATGCTTTGGATGTACAGAGAAGTGTGGCAAATGTAACTATCTCAGAAATGTTTTAATACAAGGTGTACACCTGTGCAGTCAAAATGCCTTTCTAGACACTCATTTTGCTCTGGATGGATAACTTGTCCTTCTCTTAGTTCTGTGCTATCACTGGATATGTGTTGTGATATATCAGGAAGACATAGGACACATTTTTGGAAGAGGAAGCTCACAGAATTTTTGTTAGAAGTGCCTACTTGTACCAAGATAAATAATTTTAAAAGCAACCCAGATACTGCTGAGAAATTAAAAATGACGTGGCTAGGCAGCCAGGTGGAGGAGCATGGTACTGCATTGTAATGATGTTCTAATAATTGTTCATAGCACTAGTACAAATGTCTGCCCTATGGAAGTGCATACAGTGATAATTATGCTTCCTAGACTACTAATGATCTCCGTTTCTTTCAAGGAAGTATTGTAAGTTTACTTACAGCTGGAGCTTCCTTGAAATAGTGGCTATATAGAATGCCAAGGAGAATTGAATGTCTGGAAAGGTCCAAAGATAAGTCTGTTTTTCATTTCACCTTCAGATACAATTGGGGTCTGATTTTATTTCCATTTTTTTTATTGTTATGTTTAATGTTTGCCAGAGTGCCATCTAAGAGTTGGTTACATTTCCTTTCCTGTTGTTTTAAATTTGAGTTCAGTAGTTTCATATGGTTTCTCTTCAGATGACTTTTTAAAGGTTAAACCAAACTGTTCATAATTCTATCATTTTAAAGCATTTTTTTTTTTAAAAAAGACACTATTCAAGCAGCAGCACTTGCGGTGGAAACATTATGCAGCTTTTTTTCAAAAATAACTATTCTTTTTCTTTTGGGCTGGAGGCATTATCTGGTGCGAGTTCAAACTTTAAAGATATGTGCTTTGTGTAATGTTGGAACAAAGCAGAGATGTTGCAAGAGTTGTTAGCAGAGCTTTGCCTTGTGTTTCCCATCTCTCCTGGACGTTCAAAGGAGCCTGTATTGTATCAGTGCTGCTTCAGTGAGTTTTGCCCCCAGAAGGGAATGTAAGTGAATTCTGCATGGGATTTGAACATGGACTTAGACTTCATTTTATAAGTGCACTTCCCCTCTTGTATCGATTGACATGAATGTTTTGGTGTTGTTCTATAGTAAGTGCCAGGGATTTATTTACTGGCTGTGGGACTCAGCTAAATCATCTGTTCTCGGTGTATATATATATACAGACCTGGGTCTGTGTGTTCTTGTCCAGACCAATCCCCCTACAGTAGGAGCCATCTTGTGGTAATGTAGAGAAATGTATGTAAACAAACATTGCCAGTCTGCAATGGTTTGTAAATTTAGTTTCTTAAATTACAGGATAAGGAGAACTGCAGAGATACAATCCATTAAGAAATAACTAGGTGGGTGATTCACTACCATTTGTGTAAATGGCACTAACTCTGGGCTGCCTGCACAATTTATTAATACTTCACGGGAGGAAAAAATTATTTTAATCTCATAATGGATGATGAGCTGTGAAATTGCTTCTGCAGCAGCTGGGCACCCTGGGGGAGGTGCTAGATTTCGCCACATTATGCAAGCTTCCTCAGAGATCTGCTACACAGTGCTAAACAGATAGCATCAAATGTTTAGGGGACAGCACAACAGTGGAGGAGGGCAGGTGGTGGGGGAGGTGTAATTGTCTCTGCTTCTAGAGAAAAGCAAAAGCGGCTTCCTTTATAAATGTTACAGATTTCAGGAAGGGGGATGAGTTCAGCTGTAGAGTTCAGAATAGCTTATTGGGAAAGATGCCTTTGAAAGAGTTAGATTTTCTGATATTTTACAGAGGCCAGAAGATTAAGATTACCTAATCCATTCCAGGCACTTCTTAATGGTGATTTCAAAGAGGACTGGATTTGCAAGCATGTCTGATCAGTACAACTCACTAACACTTGTCAACTTCAGTCTGCATAGTCTCTAAATTCTTATACCTGTTCCAGCTGTGGATGGGATCAGTTCCAAAGGCTGCTTGTTATATTCATTTTCTACAGCAGGAATGAGCAAGCAGCAGAGGGAAAGAGTGGCACCTGGTTTGCCTGCTTCTTGCAGTTCTGATGTGGTGCTAATGGGCTAGACCAATAGGCAAGGGAGCTTGTTGGGATATGACCTTGGAGTATAATAATAATCATAATAATAATCATAATAATTTCAATCCTATGCATGTATCTTGTTCTTTTATTCATTAAATAATCCAAATAATTCTATGTGCCTTTTGGAAGAGACATACCAGAAAATCTGTTCAAAGCACCAACACAGTAATATAGTCTTCCCTTTAGTTTTTTAAGTAGTTTTTTATTGTTGGTCACAGAAGTTGTTTATTGAAAATTTGCAACCTGTAGGAGAAAATGCTACTTTTTATTTTAATTGTGTTTCAGTTGTAATGAACACATGTAAATCTGCAGCTTGGAGGCTGCTGTCTCAACAACCGTTTGGTTAATGTTGTGGTCCAGAGGGAATTGTACCTTTCACTTCTCTCGAACAACAGCCCTCACACTGCAAACTACTTCATAAAACTGCCAGAGTTTCAAAAGACATTTCCAGTACATTTCACACATTGCTTTTAGGCAATGTGGTAGGTTATAGCTTCACTGGGCATACACAAATGTTATTGCTTTTGAAATGGCATAAGACAAATTCATGGAGTATAGAATTGTCTACAGCTATTAGGGAAAACCAAAGGATCAGTGTGCACCCAAATTGTAGCTACCAAAGTTGCAAATGAACAAGAGAGAATGTAGTATCCTATTATGTTCCCAACTGCATAATCTCACCACTGTTTGAGGTATGATCAAGTATTAGCCATGCTGTTAGTCTACCTAGTAGAGCTACTGCAACATTATGGTTTCATTAAAATAAGATAGTGCATATTTTAAAATAATTTTTTTACATGCATCTATATGTAATGTTGTTGTTGTGTGCCTTCACATTGTTACTGACCTATCTTGGAGTTTTCTTGGCAGGATTTGTTCAGAGGAGGTTTGCCACTGCCTTCCACTGAGGCTAAGAGAATATGGCTCCCCCAAGGTCATCCAGTTGATTTCCATGGCCTAGCAGGGATTTTAACCCTAATCTCCAGAGTCCTGGTTCAGCACCCTAACTACTATATTATGCTGGCATTCTAATATATATCATCCCATATACGCAGTATATTTTATTTTTTTTTAATCCTAACTTTCTTCTAAGATGGAGTCAAAATAGAGCCAAAGTGGATTGCTGCCTGCAAATTTTCCTCACCCCTCAACTTTTGACTGAGGTGTTTTTATCTTATGGAATGTCCAGAAGCTTTCTAAATGCTGAAGGGGAAGCATCAGTACATAGGATGTTACCAGAGAATGCAACTTCTATGGGGAACTGGCATGAGAGGTTTGTGTTTAACTAGTGCATATCAGTATCAGAGGCTGGAAAAATTAGCCTGTTGGACAGAATCCCTTAGCCAGCATAGCTAGGGGATTCTGGTTGTTGTAGTCTGAAAACAGACTTTTTCAAGCTCTGATTAATCTACTTTTGTCCAATGAAAAGAAACCTAAGAAGTAAGAGTACCACAAGACATATGAAAAGTTTGTACCCTTTTCATCAGACATGATGACAAAAAACTTTCTTGATTATGGATGCTGTCTGGTTATGGAAGCATAGCTATGAGTTGAAAATGAATGTTAACAGAGCTTCTTAAGACAAAGTACTCATAAGACAGTTACAAAGGGGTGAAATTTCAGCAAAGAGATAAGATCATAAAACAACATATGGTTTTATATTGGAGATGTAATTCTTCACTAGAGAATCAGCATGCTGTAGTAGTTTGAGTGGAGACCAGGGTTTGATTCCCTGCTTGGCCATGGAAACCGACTGGGTGACGTTGGGCATGTCACACACTCTCAGACCCAGAAAACCCAGTGATAGGTTTTCCTTAGGGTCACCATAAATCTGAAATGACTTGAAGGCATACAACAACATCAAATTCTTCACTAATTTCATTCTCTAAGAAAGTGACAAGTAATTTTTAGTAATTTTCTTCCTAGGATGATAAAGCCTTCAAAAAGTGAGCAATTTTTGAAGACTGTTCACAAATTGGGACCTATTCCATGCAGGGGGACGTTGCACAGAGAGCATTATCTGTTCAGGAAACAGATATTTCCTGCACAGAAAATGCTGTAGTTAGGGACAAAATTCAGGCATGACTTTTTTTTGCACAGAAAATAGCTTGTCCTGTCCAAGAAATGGGATTTTCTGCATGGAAAATATTTCTACATAGACATATTTTTGGATAGAAATAGTATTTTGTGTGTAGACAGAATACAATTTTCTTAATTAAAAAAATGAAAACTTTGTGCAGAGTAAGTCCCAAAATCTGAAGATTCTCATCAGTTCAGGGTTCTCCTCAATGGGGTTTTCTGACATTTGAGAAACGTGTTTTTCAATAATTTTTTTTATTATTTTCAAATATCTTTTTGATCTCTACAGTATCCTATAGTGCTTCTATGTAACTAAACCAGTGGGAAATATAATCTGTAGATTACCAACCTAGAAGTGAATAAATTGTGCACTCATGACGTGCTGAGCACTTGTGTCACTAGTAGCTTTTCACATTTTGTAGAATAGAATCATAGAATCACAGAGTTGGAAGGGGCCCTGTGAGCCCTCAATGCAGGATCTCCAGCTAAAGCATTCTCATCAGATAGCTGTCCCGCCTCTTTCTGAAGATGTCTGGAGAAGGAGACCCCACCGCCAATCTAGGTAATTGGCTACATTGCTGAACCACCCTTACATAAGTTACCCTCCTGTAACTTCAAACCATTAGACCCTCTGAGACAACAGGGAACAAGCCTGCAACCTTCTCATTGTGACAGCCTTTGAGGTATTTAAAGAGTACAATCAGGTCTCCCCTCAAGCTGAACGTGCCCAGGTCCCTCAGTCTCTTTTCATATGTTTTGTTCCCCATGCTTCTTATCATCCTTGTTGCCCTTCTCTGAACCTGCTCCAACTTGTCTGTATCTTTCTTAAAATGAAGTGCCTGGAACTGAACACAGTGCTGCACATGAGGCTTGGCCAGCATAGAATATAGGTAGATTATTACTTCCCTTAATTTGGAAACTATGCTTCTATTAATGCAGGCTAAGACAGCGTTTAGCTTCTTTGCTACAGCATCCTACTCCCTTGTCAGGTTCGTCTTATAGTTAACAGTAATCCCAAGGTCCTTTTCACATGAAGTACTGCTGAGCCAAGTACCTCTGACCCTGTACGTATGCATTTGTTCTTTGTGGCCTAAATGTAGAATTTTGCATTTGTATCTATTGAATTTCATTTTATTAATTTACACCCATTTTATCAAAGTCCTTTTGAATTCTATCCCTATCTCCCAGTGGTTAGCCACTCCTCCCAGTATCATCTGCAAATTTGATAAGGATTCCTTCTACCTCATCATCTAAATCATTGATAAAAGTATTGAAGAGCATCAGTCCTATGACAGAACCCCAAGGCACTCTACTTGAGACCTCCTTCCAGTGTGAAGGAAAGCCACTGATGACTACTCTTTGAGCATGGATTTCCAACCAGTTCTGGATCCATCTGATGATGTTTCCCTCTATCCTATATTTAGTCAGTTTGTTAATCAAAATATCGTGGGGGACCTTTTTAAATACTTTACTGAAAACCAGATAAATGTCATCCATAGCATTTCCATCATCTACTAAACTGGTGATGCAATCAATAACAGATGTAAGGTTAGTTTGGCAGGATTTGTTCTTAATAAACTCTTGCCTGCTTCTACTAATCCCTGCATTGTCATCAAGATACTTGCAGATGGGCTCCTGTATAATCCATTCTAGTATTTTTCCTGATATTGAGGTCATGCTGACTGGTCTGTAGTTTCTTGGATTGATCTCCCTCCCCTGCTCGCTCTCTCTCTGTCTCGTTTGTCTTTTATGAAGAGCGAGGCAGTGTTTGCTCGTCTCCAGTCCCCTGGTACCTCACCCATTCTCCAAGATTTCTCAAAAATGATGACAAGGGGTTCTGTCAGAGTGGTTCTGGGATGCAGTTTATCTGGTATTGCAGATCTGAACTCATTTAGGTTAACTAGGTAACTCCTAACTCTTTTATCAATCTTGATTTGCAACCCAGATTCCTTGCCAAGGTCACTGCTGATGCATGGAAGCACACAGTCCTCTTTGGAGAAAAAAACTGAAGCAAACTAGGTATTGGGCATTTCTGCCTTCTCATTGTGCTCTGTTACCATTTTACCATTGTGACTGAGTACTGTCTTGCTTCAGACTTATCTGAAACCCCCCTTTTTGTTGGTCCTTGGTTGTTTAACTAGTCTCAATCTCACTAAAGTTTTGACCTTTAGTTTTCCTTATGCTGTTCCTGCAAACTTGGGCTATATATCTGTATTCTTTCTTGGTGATCCATCCTTCCTTCCATTGTTAATACATGCTCTCTTTTCTTTTTACTTCCTCCTCAAGTGTACTGTGCAACCACATTGGATTTTTAAGATGTTTCCCATTTCTCTTCTTCTATGGAATTGTTTGTGCTTTTTTGTAGTTCCTTCTTCATGCAATCCCACTCATGCTGGGATTTCCTTTAGCATCTCAAGCCATGAGATTCTGCTGGTATTTCCTTGAGCTTAATAAAATCAGTTTTCTTGGAATCCAAGGTTCATTTGACTATACTCTTCTTTGACCTATTCTACAACCATGAATTCTAGCAGTACATGATCACTCCCCTCTAAAATGCCAACAGTTTTGATTCCAGTGACCAACTCTTCCTTGTTGGTTAGGATCAAGTCCAGGATTGCTGATCCCCTTGTTCCTTCTTCTCACTTTTGAAATAGGAAATTATCTGCAAGGTGCATCAGGAATCTTTGCTAGTGTCCCAGCAGATATCAGAATAATTAAAGTCCCCCATAACTACCAGTTCTTGTTTCTTGGATATTTTGAGATTTGTTTCTGAAAAGAATCATCTACTATCTCATCATGGCTTGGTGCCCTGTAGTAAACTCCTACCACAATGCTGTTTTTATTTCTTTCTCCTGACTGGTCCAATTTGATCACTTGCATAGATTTCTGTACAACTGAATTTGTCTTTGACATATAATGCTACTCTCCCTCCTTTTCTTTTCCGTCTATTGTTTTTGAACAGATTACATCCTCACAATTGTTATATTCCAATCATGAAAGTCTCTGTAATGCCTACAAAGTCATATTTGGATTCCTGTACTAGGATTTCAAGCTCATTTTGTCTGTTTCCCAAATTCTGTGTATTGGTGTATGGACATCTAAAGGATTGTTATCTTCTTGTATTCTACTGTTTTACTGTGGCTCCCATTCTCTCTCTCAGCTTCTTCTCCTCATTTGCTTATCATTTGTTATGCACCGCAAATTGAAGATGATAAAAGCCTAGTTAAAATTAAAACATAGGAATGTAACATTCTTGTTCCTCCTCTCAATTTTTGGGGTATCCTGAAAATAACCTTAAATTTCAAAGGAGGCTTCATTCTTCCAAAGTACAATGTGTCAGTAGAATACAGACAATCTTCAGATCTCATGCTGTTGGATGCATCTACAGTATTTGGTTTCTGCATTCCATTGGATATGTCACCAGCTTTGCAGCTCTGTGAATGAATATCCCTGAGAGAAATATATTTTTTTATGCAAATCAATGACAAATTTTATCTGAACGTAAGATTTTAAAACCAGCAACTGTACATTATCAGTTATCCTAGTTTTGAATTGCCAGGGAGAGAGCTGTTTGAACAAACAGTTAGAGGTACATGTTGGCTTCATTCAGCTCTGGCTTTGATTGGCCCTTGTTGTTTGACCCCAAGTAGAAGTGACCAAAGAGAAATTGCTCAGATGTACAATTCTGGTAGAAACAACCAGCTAAAATTTCCTCTCAGGATTGTAGGGAAGACTAACTTGTGAGCTTTTGTAAGCCTATCGGAAGAATAAAGTCACTAGGATGGTATATAACAAACCAGCCTCATATAATGGTTTGAGTGTTGTATTGGGACTTCAAGAGACCACGATTGAAATATCAAGTCAACTATGGAAACCCACTCTGTGATCTTCGGCTACTCATATTCTCTCAGCCTTGGAGGAAGGCAATGGCAGAGCCCCTCTGAACAAGCTTGGTAGGTTCACCTTAGGGTTGCAGTAAGTCAGAACAGCTTGAAGTTACACAACCACAACAACTGGGGTTTAAAAGGCCCCAGAATACTAAGCCAGAGATTGTTGCAGTCCCAGGCAAATTGCTGTTAGGAAGTGTTAACCTGAGTCAAAGATGGTAAAAATGGCATAATCATGGAAACATTAGTTGCAGGCATATCTCAAAACACTAACCATTAATATTTCTCTTAAATAACATGTAGAATGTGGTCTCCTGAGTCACTGTTTATCAAATTATATTCCACCCTTCAGTTTATAGTTATAATATAAACAAAAAGCCAATGAGTATAGTGCTTTTCAACAATAATGCTACCATTCACTGAACAGTGTTAGCTGCTGACTAGAATAGATCATTTGTACCAGTGAACTTTACATATGTGTTGACTTACCAAGTTAGTTTTGATTCAAAGGGCCTAATGTAGTAAAAACTGAGGCCTTTTCCACATGGTGATATTCTCCCACATTGTCCCATCACAATCCTACAGCAGCTCTGCTAAGATGGGAGCATGTCCCCAGTGCTCCTCTCCGCATGTGACCAGCTGCCTGCAGAAGGGAGCGTGAGGGACACACTCTGTCCTTCTGGACTGCAGCCAGCCTACTTCCCATGCTGCAGTAGGGGAGGAAGTGTATAGATTGCGCTTCTCGCCCTTCTGCATGGCCAGCTGCATCAGAAGGCTGGCATGATTGGGAGTCATTGACAAAGTTTCTCCATCAATGATATAGCCCACGATCACACTGGCTGGTGATATGAGAAGAGTGGAACCACAACAACATCATGTGGAAGTGTCATCGCAGTCCCGCTCCTCCCTCATGCTGATGCTGGAATGCTGTCATCATGCGGAAGGGGCCTAACGATTGGATTTAGGTTTGATCTTAAAAACAAAAACAAAAAAAAGCCAAAGGTGTTTGAGAGTAATCTCAAATTTGATTTTTAAATATTCATGGAAACGTTTTTATTGGACCAACAAGACTCATTTCAAGCAATCTTTTTACACATTCTCACTATTGCTATATTTGTGCAATTTAGGAATGGAAGTACTATAGACTGGGATCTGTGGCAAGTTGTTCTCCCTGTGGAATTTAGATCTTATTTCATACATCAGAGGAAATCAGAAACGTTACTGACAGTGTGGCACACAAGCTGCCTCTTCTAGGCATGTACATTTGCCATGGTGGTAACTGTAACTGCTTCTTGAACTAGAGATGTTCCTGAACAGAAATCCTTGGGGACTTGGATTGGCTTTTCTGGATGCATTTTTTATGAATGCAATTAAAATACCAGCTGAATGCAGACTGGCTGCCTATCTTGTATTTGCTTTGGTGGCTAGCTACTTCTTCCTGTATCCCAAATCATCACAGAACAAATGGAAGGAAAAAACTGACGTCCTCTCCCCCCCTTCCCCAATACAATTGGTATGTGTTATGACAAACTATCCTGTCTTTACCATTGCACTTTATACTTTATGTATTGCCTGTAAATAATCATCTCTGAAAGACATTAAATCTCAGGACCAGCCTAATTGTAACTATAGTTTGGTTTTTCATTTTGGTTTATGTACAGTGTGTGATTTTTGCAGAGACATTTTTATTCTAGGAAAATGACAAGCCAACAAGAAACTATAATTGCCCTGATTTTTAGAAGTGGTGCAATACTACAGATCTGATGTACTGCAAGACATGAATCAGAAAAATTCTATTAAAAATCTCTTGAATGGCTGACACGGGAGTATTATCTGCAATGATTAATTTGACTCGGTCATTATGAACACAGACAAGTCTGACAAAATTGCATTTCATTCCCCACTGAATTCATAAAATCGCTGTACACATAATAAGAAGTTATAGTTCTATGTTATCCACTATATTTGACAGGATTTCAGCATTGGAAGGGGGAGGGGCAAAGGGAGATTGGGGAGAAGGGTACCGAGAAGCTGTCTAAAAGCTTACAGTTTGCCTTGTTTTGCACCAGATAGCATATCACAAATATGCACTCCAAGCTTCCTGTTAAAGTTCCAGTGAAAGTCACTTTGGAAAGACCCGGAAGTGACTTCTGTCCTGTTTCCTAGGAGGAAGAGGTTGCTCCTCTGACTCATCAGCACTGAAGAGCCAGTTTGGTGAGGAGACCACATCCTGTGTGATGTAGTGAGAAAAGTGGCACTTGCCAAATAGCCTCTTCTGCACTGCCATTAAAGCTGCAGGAGGCCTTTTGTCCTTTTCAATTAGTGAGGACACTCACCTCCAAGGTGTATTCTGGTGAGACCTTGAAAAAAAATTGTGCAGAGACTGTGAGTCCTAGAATCCCTTGGCCATACTGACTGGAGGATTACAAGAGATGTAGCCTGTGAAAGTAACTTTACGTAGCTCTGTATACTCTTCCTGGAAAGCAATGATATGCTTTTGTTGCTGTGCTAGCTCACTGGCATCTTCCCATGAACAGGGGACTCTAGTGTACCTACATTTGCCTCAGAATCTATGGGCTGAAATGAGAAAAGGGAACTTGCTGAACAGGCGTAATCCCCGTGTGAACTCCCTCTTGATGCCTCATGATCCCATGAAAGCAGGTTGAACCCTTAAGGTAACTAAAGAGGGGTAGCTGAGAGAATCATTTATGGATATTTTAGAATTCCAAATATGAGTTCAGAAGTGGGATGGGATATACAAACTCTGTGGGCAAGCAGCAATAGGGTGTGGACACAGTGCGGCAACAGAGGATAAGTGAGCCTGGCTATGTGGCCAAGAGATAATAAAATGGTCAGGACCTGGTGTTTTTGAAAAGTATCGAGATGGGATGCTGCTTAGATTGTTGCATAGACAGTGCCTCTCTGAGAAACCAGTAAGTGATGCAAACTCTCATCCTGTCCCATTTTGCATTGACAGATGAATTTATATTGCTGTGCCTGTTTTTCTTGCAGTTCACCAGAAACAATTTCTCTGCTGCTTTTCTCTGTTAAACTTATGTTTGCTTCTGAATGTTATTTGACAGGGCAAATATTTACCTCCAATAATGATGAAAATCTCCATCCTGCTAACTGTGAATAACATTCTTTGAATCAATGTTTGTCTGAAGCTTCCAGGATCCCAGCAGATAATCACAGAGAACATGACTTGACAGAGAATTGGGGTCACTTGATATTTGTCAGGTTTCTAAGGAGAGCATTTTCTTTGAATTCCTGCTTGGCCAAGTAATGTTCTTTGTGATTAACAATTCCATACAATGTCTGGCTTGATGGAGTTGCTCATCTATAGAACTGAAAGCACTTTTTCATTTGCAGCCCATTTTACATGTGTGGAGTACTGAAGCACATTCTTTTAAAAAATGTTGAGTAAGAGATGCCATGAATAGCAAGATTTCTACAAGATTACATTCACATGGCCTCTAGAGTGTTGAGATCAGAGGTCCTGTACTTTTAACAAAAGTATAGAAGAGAGAATTTTGACAGGGGCAGCTCCTTGTCTTCCTTCTCTGTGTGAGAGGTGGCTGAAGTTTCCTTTTCTACACAGCGTATACACTTTGCAGCCAGCCACCCCAATGGGAACTGAAAAGTTGGTGTAAAGAATTAATTTAAAAAGAAAACTGTACAGTTGATGCTATTTTGAATACTGCTGAAGGAGATGTTGTGAACAGCAGGCATGGGTTAGCTTCTTTTTTTTTTAAATTCTCTTCTGCGTTGCCAACTTTCTTTTTTAAACAGGGCTGCAGTGTCTTGAACAACTGCATAGTGATACTGAGAAGTCAAAGATTTCCCCATCATACAGGAACCATATTAAATGCAAAATAAAGTTGGCAATCTGATGGTCCAAAGATGGGCAACTGTGGAAGACTTGGGGGCAATGTTTGCCTTCCAGGAGGTTTTGGAGGGCTACAACCTCACTGTACCTGCTCTAGCAATAAAATGAAATGAAATAAAATTAAATTTTGGCACCTAAATGCCCTCAGGAGGACATGGGGACATGTTCTTGGGCCTTCCTGGACCCCTAAAGATCATTTTGGGCACTTTGAAGGGAAAAAAAATCCCCCCCCCAAATTTCATTTTGACCCCAGGGGGTTCCAAATACTTCATAGAGATCACTTTGGGGCATTTCATAGTCCTCCCGCCCTCTCTCTATATATATGTAATGTCAAAGGTGGGCAAATTGTGGACATGGGCCACATGTGCATTTTTGTGACCCACAAGGAGTCAGTCACATATATAACATTATATTATATCATTCGTGTGTGTGTGTGTGTGTGTGTGTGTGTGTGTGTGTGTGTGTATGAGATATTTGACACTTTGGGGGCCTAAAATGCACATGTGGCCCCCATGGGCAGCACTTTGACTACACTTGACACAAAGAAATAGCACTAGCCTTCTGTCTCTTTTTGGTTGCAATTGCAAGCAGAGGGATAACAAAGGGGCTGTTGCCTGCCTAGCTCCCACGTAACATGTGGCAACCAAATACATTCTAGCTATAGCATACCTAGGGTGCCTGCTGCATAGTCACATTATGTGTGGAAAATTTTACAGAACACAATAAATGACAATATTTTGTAAAATTATTTTGATTCCTCTCAGTCGTGTCCAGTGGGCTGTCTAACATCTGGAATGCTATGTTCCTTGGTCAAAACAAGAGGAAAATAGTCACTGAAAAGCATAGAGCAAGGAAGGAGCATCAATTTGGCATCAATTACAGCTTCAAATCTTATTGAATAAGTCTTGCACATCTTCAACCTTCCATTTTTGACCATTCTTCTTGGCAAAATTGCTTCAGCTCTGTCAAGTTGGACTGGGAAACCACTAGTTAAGAACACCTTTCAAGTCTTGCCACAGATTCTCAGTCAGATTCAGGTCTGGACATTGATGGGGCCATTCTAAGCCATTCAGGATTTTAGACTACTCCAGTGTTTTGTTGGCTGTGTGTTTAGTATCATCCTGCTGGAAGATGAACCTTTATCTCAGTCCCAGGTCTGCTGTAAACTGCAACAGGTTTTCCTCTGGGACTGCCCAGTATTTGGCTCCACCTGTCTTGCCCTCAGTCTTGACCAGTTTTCTTGCTAAGGAAAAGCATCCCCACAATGTGATGCTATCACATCCATGGTTCACCAGGGGTGTGACGGTCACAGGGCAATAAGCACTTTTGGCTTTGTGATATACACAGTGTTTTGTGGTAATGCTAAAAAGTTGAATTTTGGTTTCACCAGACCAAAGAAACTTTTTCCACAGAACTCACTGATAGTTGTCCCAGGGACAGTTTCTCCTATTTTAGTCTACAGCTTTACCATTTACCATTGAGGTCAAACTCTGCCAAGACAGCAAGGTCCGGCAAGTTTCTTGCTTGTCTTGCAGACAATTTCATGGTCCAGAAGGTGGAAGAGGCCACAAGGGGAGCAAATATTCTAGATCTGATCCTGACCAACAGGGATGACCTTGTTAATGAGGTAGAAGTGGTTGGATCTTTAGGGGGGAGTGACCGTGCCCTATTGGAATTTGGCATTCACTGGGAAGGAGAAGATAAGTGTAGCCAGACACTCATCTTAGATTTTAAAAAGGCGGACTTCTGTAAACTTAGGGAGCTGCTGGCTGGAATTCAGTGGTCAAGAATAGTGAAAGGGAAAGGAGTTCAGGAGGCATGGGAGTTCCTTAAAAGGGAGATACTGAAGGCACAGTCTAAAACTGTGCCAATAAGGAGGAAAAATGGAAGGCATCTGAAGAAACCGGAATGGTTGACTAAAGAACTCTCAGCTGAGCTAAGTGTTAAGAGAAACATGTACAGGAAATGGAAGAAGAGGGAAACCACCAAAGAAGAATTTAAGCAAGTAGCTAGGAGATGTAGGGAGAAGGTCAGAAAGGCTAAAGCACAGAACGAACTTAGGCTGGCCAGAGACATCAAAAACAATAAAAAGGGCTTTTTTAAATATGTCCGTAGCAAAAGGAAAAAGAAGGAGACGATAGGGTCGCTGCACAGAGAAGATGGCGAATTGCTAACAGGGAGAAGAGAAAAGGCAGAACTACTTAACACCTTCTTTGCCTCAGTTTTTTCCCAGAAGGATACAAGCAGTCGACCTGGCGGTTGGGGAGCAGGGGAGGAAGCAGGAGAAATGAGGCACATGATAGGTAGAGAGGTGGTACAGGAATACCTGGCCACACTGGATGAATTCAAGTCTCCAGGGCCAGAGGAAATGCATCCTAGGATATTAAAAAAACTGGCCGAGGTCATTTCGGAACCGTTACTATAATCTTTGAGAAATCTTGGAGGATAGGAGAAGTTCCAGCAGACTGGAGGAGGGCAAATGTTGTCCCCATCTTCAAGAAGGGAAAAAAAGAGGACCCAAATCAGGTCCAAATCAGGCCCAGTCAACCTGACATCAGTACCCGGAAAGATTCTGGAGCAGATCATTAAGCAGTCAGTTTCTAATCACTTAGAAAGCAATGCGGTAATCACGAGAAGTCAACATGGATTTCTCAAAAATAAGTCATGCCAGACTAATCTTATCTCTTTTTATGATAGAGTTACTAGCTTGATAGATGAAGGGAATGCTGTGGATGTAGCATTTCTCGATTTCAGTAAGACCTTTGACAAAGTTCCACATGACATTCTTGCAAAGAAGCTAGTAAAATGCGGGCTGGACAGGGCTACGGTTAGTTGGATTTGTAATTGGTCGACCGATCAAACCCAAAGGGTGATCACGAATGGCTGCTTTTCATCCTGGAGAGAAGTGACTAGCGGGGTGCCACAGGGTTCTGTCCTGGGCCCAATGCTGTTCAATATCTTCATCAACGACTTGGATGAAGGAATAGAGGGCATGCTCATCAAATTTGCAGATGACACCAAATTGGGAGGGGTTGCTAATACGCCAGAGGACAGGATCAAAATTCAAAATGACCTGGATAGATTGGAGAGCTGGGCCAAAGCTAACAAAATGAAATTCAACAGAGAGAAGTGTAAGGTCCTACACTTAGGTAGAAAAAATGGAATACAGAAATATAGGATGGGGGACACGTGGCTGGATAGCAGTACGTGTGAAAGGGATCTAGGAGTCTTAATAGACCACAAGCTGAACATGAGTCAGCAGTGTGACGCAGCAGCCAAGAAAGCCAACGCAATTCTCGGCTGCATCAATAGGAGTATGGTGTCTAGATCGAGGGAGGTACTGGTACCACTTTACTCTGCTTTGGTTAGACCTCATCTTGAATACTGTGTCCAGTTCCGGGCACCCCAATTCAAGAAGGACATGGTCAGGCTGGAGCAGGTCCAGAGAAGGGCAACCAAAATGGTGAGAGGCCTGGAAGACATGCCCTATGAGGATAGACTTAGAGAGCTGGGTATGTTTAGTCTGCAGAAGAGAAGATTAAGAGGGGACATGATAGCCCTGTTTAAATATTTGAAGGGATGCCATGTAGAGGAAGGAGAGGGCTTGTTTTCTGCTGCTCCAGAGACCAGGACAAGGAGCAATGGATTCAAGCTGCAGGAAAGGAGATTCCACCTGAACCTGAGGAAGAACTTCCTGCCAGTCAGGGCTGTCCGGCAGTGGAATATGCTGCCTCGGAGTGTGGTGGAGTGTCCTTCTTTGGAGGTTTTTAAGCAGAGGCTAGATGGCCATCTGTCGGGAGTGCTTTGAGGGTGTTCCTGCATGGCAGGGGGTTGGACTGGATGGCCCGTGTGGTCTCTTCCAACTCTACATTTCGATGATTCTATGATTCTATGTTCCTCTTTCTTTAACACACTCCTTACCCCATCACCGAATTTTGGTGAATGACCTCTAGGCAGAGTCATAGGCCCTTTCTGCACCCTACCTTTTCCTGAAGTTTTCCGGTGGGGATCCTGGCAGTGGCTCTGCCAGGAGGGAAGTGTGGCCGTCGCACTCCCCTCTGCAACCAGCTGTCTCTCTGCAGATGGGAGCGTGATGGCCACGCCTCTTCCTCCAACAGCGCAGCCAGGTACTTTCCCAGGCTGTGCTGGGGCAGGAGGCGCAGCCATTACACTTCTCGGCTTCTGCAGGACAGGTTAGTCTTGCATGGTGGTGTGATCGCATGTCATTGATGGAGAAAACACATTTAATCTGTGATTGCACCACCTGGGGATGGGAGAAGGACAGGACTGCAATGATGTCATGCAGAAGTGTTGTCACAGTTCTGTCCTTCTCTCATCCCCACAGCAGGATGGGAGGGTGCTGCAGAAATGGCCACATTCTCTGATATTCATATTCTCTGGTAACAATGAGAGTTGAGTCCATTTGATAGGAAAACACAATGTGAAAAATTTTAAAAAGGTGAATACTTCTGCAAGGCATTGAAGCTTAATAACATGTATAATTGTGTACCGTCTTCCAATTCCTGCCTCCCTTACTTATGACCCTGTTTTTAAGCTAAAGCTCCTGAGACATTGTAACACTTCTTTGTAGGGGAGTTGCTCTTGATAATTCTGTCCCCCCCCCCCCCGCCGACTATTAGTATTATTTTTGTTTGTCAGCTACATCTTCTCGGTTGTGGCATTGTATTTGTTGTTCGACTCTCCTACTTCAGTGGTTTCATTAGGCTGATTATTATATTTTTGTTCAGTTGGTTGTTTTACTGTACTTTACTTGATATTGTCCAGGGAACTCTGTGGTAGCCTTGTGGCTAAATATGTTCAACAAATAAATGAACCTATGTCCTTTCCACTCCATATATACACAGTCTTAGCATGGGAGAAGAATGCTTTGAAGTCTTTTATGTCTCCTCTGTTCCTATCAGTCAGGGAGAAGGAAGACCCTGTAGCCTCTGTTAAGACATTGGAAATATTGGACCCTATTCTTATTTATTCCCTCCTCTTGCCTCAGTTGTGTGAAAGGAGGCTGCATGATTAAAGGGGCACCAGGGCTGGATTACTTTTGCCATCTCTAAGGTAGGTCACCCATGCTCTGATGTATGGAGATCTGCAGGGAAAACCTAGACTTCCTCAGAAGCTGCAACATTGCTTATGCTGAAAATTTCTTCGTCCCAGTTCACCTGAAAGCTGCTGCTGGATTTGTTTTTGTCTTTTTTTCCAGAATGAAGACAATTATATTCCATAATAGTATGCAGAAAGGCTTCTGAAACTGGTAGAATTTGAACCAAATAAAGTGAAGATTAAGAGTGGCTGATAACCATTTTGAGAGGATGTAAAACTTACCTTTTAGGAGAGCCTTTCGATGATTGACTTTTAATGAGGTTTCTTACTGCTCTGGCTGCTGTGGTTTGTTGCTAAGGCTGCTGCAGCTAGAAACTGTTGTTTTATTGTTTGGCTGCTATTTACTTTATTGTATTTTTATGTTTTATGTTTTTAATTATGGATAAAGGCTGTCTTGAGCCTCAGAGAGGTAAGATAGAACATTTTGTTTGTTTAAGGATTCATATGGCAGTTCTCAAAACAATTTTTTTCCTAAGGTGGCTTAAAATTACTGTTGGAAAATATGTTAAATATACTTAAAAATCAACTAAAGATAGCAGCATGGAACAGCTTTTGTTAGACCAGTACTAAGCACATTACAGCAAAAGCAGAGAGGGATGACATTTTACCATCCCAACACACAGACAGACAATACAGGGGCATTTGTTTATTTCTAATTATGTTTTTTGGTGCCATGCACTGGAATACAGTGCTACCAAAAAGAGGCTGTGGTGTGATATCCTTATGGATGTTACTGGAACTGATAAACCAGTATGTTTATGTGTCTGAATGGAACTGGTGCAGACATGGGCCATTTCTGCATTACACTGTTATAGTGCTGTTATTCCACTTTCAACATCCTATGGAATTCTGGGGTTTGCAGTTTAGGGGGAGGCATTTAGAATTCTCAGCCAGAGAGCTCTTTGGCCTCAGTAAACTACAAACCCCAGAATTCCACAGGATCTTGAGAGTGGAATAGTAGCGCTATACCAGTGTAGTGTGGAAGTGGCCATGATTTTGAAACACACACACATGCACATGCGTGCACGCGTTTACGCGCATGCATACAGTACACTGTAAGAACCATGTCCTCCTCCTTTTGAGAACAATGACACATTGTTGAGAACTCTCTCTCTCTTTCTCCTCTCTGTTTTTAAAAAGGGGTCAAGAAGGAAGTCTTAGTATTATAATTTCTCTTCCCCCTAACTTTTACTTTATCCACCCCTTTTGGCAGAGTTGAGAAGGTTTCTTCCTCATCCTCATCCTCATCAGTACCTTGCTTTCCCCCCAAAATTAGGTCTCAAAGTGGCTCATACTTTAAAACAATACAATTTAAAAACATATAAATAGGGCAAAATTAAAATAGAATTAAACTGTGAAAGAATTAAAAAGCTTAAAAAGATATATATAAAACTGTATATAACTATGTGTATCTCACAATTGAAATTAAATCAGTACAGCACCCCCTAGCCCATTCTTTAAAAACTTTCTGTATTAAAAGCCTACTTGAATACAAAGGTTTTAATCTGCTGACAGAAGGACAATGGGGGGGGGGCATTCCAGTACAATGGTGATGGGACCGAGAGAAGAGCCTCTCCTGATGACCACAGAATCTGGATGGGCTGATAACAGGGAGATACAGTCCACCAAAGATAAATGAAGACAAATGAACATAATGACCTTCTGAAACCATCTATAACTGAGCAGTAGTAGAATGATGCTATCTGACCCAAAGCATCATCCTATCATTACTTAGTTATGGAAGTTATTAGTTATATCATGACCTCCAACTACCAGGGATAGTCCAAAGTAATTTCCAGTTAATCCACTTTTTCAGCTGCTTTTAAAATGTCCCAGTGTTCCTCTCCTCCCAGTTTCCCTTTTGCCCTCAGCTTATTTCAGTTGCTGCAAACTGAATTCAAAGTGCCAAAGTAGTTTGTATTCAACTGAGCAGAGAAAAAAGGAGAGGAGGTGGCAGAATCTTATCCTTTTCAGTAGATTTGAACAAAATCAAATGTCTCTCCTAGCTTGGGTGTTGTTCCTAATAAGGAACAACAACAATAATAAGGAACAACATTAATAAATAGCTTTTGCCATCTTGACCACACTGTTGTTCTTGGCTGCTTGTGTGCCAGTTTTCACGTGTGAGATGTTGGATGGTGTGTTGTATCCATTTTTCCTAAAAGTAGTTCCAATTTCTACCCTGTGGAGGCCACCCATAAAACTACTTTGGTGGAATAATTCTGAAATAGCAGCAAGTCCATTCTGCAGTGTGGAAGAGAAAGATGATTCAACTGTAACTTCTACCTGCCTAATTTCAGGAAGGAGGCATTGTGCAGCACTCTGATAAGGCCAGAACAGAGAGGCATTTCTTTCTTTTCAGCCTATTGGAAATGACAAACAGATCCTTGTTCTTTTGTCAAATATATGCTTATACAGGCCTAGACATTTACACTGAAAATATCCAGCACTACGTGTAACTTGCTCATTTGCTTGCTTTATTTTTCTTTCTTTTTAAGTAAAAACCACTGACGCAATTCTTTGCAGAACTCATTTCTGTTTACTTGCATTTGCTGTCTTAAACATTAGTCTGTAGTCTATAAATCAGATACTGCAGTAACTATGTGACACTTATGTGATGTCCTGAATTGTGAACACAGTGATAGGAATTTAAATGTAAAAGTTGGGTTCTAGCACCATTTCCTCACAATGACGCTCACCTGCGTCAGCCTGTTGCAATCACAGCAGCGCCTTTGCTGGGAAGGGAGCTGGACAGGAACGTTCCTCTCAGCACATGACTGGCTGCCTGCTAAAGGGAGTGCAGGTGACACTTGTCTGTCGTCTGCAGTGCAACTGGGCTCTTTCCCATGCTGCACTGGGGAAGGAAACGCCTCCATCGCGCTTCCTGTCCTTCCACACAGCAGGTAGGTTTGGGAGCGTCGCATGATCTCAGCTGCTTAATGGATTTAATCTGTTAAGGGAATATCTCACAATCACAACACTTGGGGGTGGGATGGCAGCAGGTGTGTGAGGACGTGTGAAAGCATGACCTGCGGACCACTGCTATGCTGTCCCCGTAGTGGAACTGCGACGCCATGCGGAAATACCCTAAAACATTGAAATAGCAGTACTTTTTAGAAAATACATCATTCCCTTATCTCCTTTTCTCCTTTCCCCATCTTTTCAATTTATATTCACTATGCCCATGAAAACATTTAAAAACATTAAGTGTCATAGTCCAGAATGTGCTTGAGGACTATAATTGGCTTGCACATACCCTTTTGGATTTTCTTATATAATACCACCACACTTTGTCTCTGTAGAAGAAATTGCTATGAAGTACATTTATGCCTTGTGCTGAGTCATAGCAAAATATTGCCACTGGGAAAACTTCATCTTTGAAATTTAACAGAGTTCATTTTACTGTGTCCTGCTGCCTTTAGGATATGCTTCATTGGTTTGAGCCTTCGTTCTTGTTATCTTTGAATAAACTAACCTATAAACTGTAACAATAATTGACAATTTGACTTGTTATCCTTATTCATGCTCTCGCAGTATTTGTCTTCTTCCTGCTCTTCTTCTTTCTTCTGTCCTAGCAAGAACAATCTCCTTCCCCAAATTCTTCTGTGGTCATCTAAGATCTAGCTTGTTCAGAGCAGTGCAGTTTACCTTTTGAAATAGGATATCCTATTTAAGTTTCAGGGGTTACCCTGCATTTAGTTCACAGGGTTCAGTCGCAGGTTTGCTTTCCATTGCCTTTCTTTCACTGTCCTTTGAGATTATGTTAAGCACCCTACCTCTCTTCTTTCTGCCATCCAAAAATATATTTGGTTTCCTCTCTTCAGTTCTCCATATTTCTCTGCATCCTTTTTTTTGAGGCTGAAGAATGTGGGCTTCTCCCTGGAGTGTATAGCTGTGTGTCATTACAAATATGATGGCAGCAGATACAAATGGGAAGAAGCAAATGAATTTCCAGCACCACAGTTACGTGATATGTTTCATTATTTCTTTGTATAGCTTACACATTTGTCGATAGCAGTTCCATGATCCTGTTCATCTACCCTAGTTTGGCACAGAAATGAAATGTTCAGAATTTGGCTCATAAAATGAGGTCTAGTTAAGTAGAATGACTGTAAAGATGTATGCAGAGCTTCCATGTTCCTCTGGCTCATGATACAGTTATGAAGTGGCTTGACTTGCTGAACAAGAGTTGAATGCCTGCCACTTTTACACAGGGCAGTGATTAAATGCTACTTATACAGAAAGTGCTGAGCAAATAGAAACAGTTTGTACCTAATCTGTAGTTTTACTTTCTCTGATAGGAAATCAGATATCTGTGGGGTGTGTGTGTGTATGTGTTATGTTCCTTCAAATCACCTGTGAACTTATGGTGACTCCCATGAATTTCATAGGGTTTTCTTAAAGCAAGGGTGACTCAAAGATGGTTTTGCCAGTTGTTATTAACTACCCCCAAGTCACCCTAACATCAACTACTGTGCTCAGGTCTTGCAGACTCAGGCGTGTACCTTCTTTGATTGGTTCTAATAATCTGTAATGTGGTCTTCTCCTACTTTTTACCTTACCAAGCATTGTTGTCTTTTCTAGTAAGTCATATCTTCTCACCATGTATCCAAAGTACAACAGTCTCAGTTTAGTCATCTTGGTTTCTAGGGAGAGTTCAGGCTTCATTTGCTCTAGGACTCATTCATTTGTCTTTTTAGCAGCCTGGGGTATCCATAGGACTCTACTCCAGAACATTTCTTCCTGTCAGCTTTCTTCACTGTCCAGCTTTCACAACCATACATAGAAATTGAAAATACAATGGTTTTGTCAGTTCCTTCCTCTGAAAAATAGTCTACAGCACCTGGTATTCATTGGCAGTCTCCAGTACAAGTAGTAACCAGGGCTGACCCTGCCTAGTTTCCAGGATCAAATAAGATCTGGTGCCTTTAGAATGTCTAGCCACTGGTACCTATGATACTATATCACAAATGATAAATACATGATTTAACTAATCTATTTGTGAAGAAATATATTTTCTAATAGCTGCTTGATCAATTTAACACAAAAAGGCTTTTGCTTGCTTGCACCGTTCTTCTTATGTTTTATGTATTTTCACAGAATCAATAGGATGTAGTGTTCTGTAGAAGGGGTTTCTAAAAACAGTGGTATACCTATTGAAGTTTTTCTACCTGCAAAGATAAACTAACAATTCAGTTTGCATTGCTCTATAACATCATCAGTTGAAGGAAAGAAGATCCACTGGAAAAAGAGATATCAGGATTGTGGAGAATTGTAATTTAGATACTTGAGCAAATGGCTTTGGGGAAAATAAATGGTAGATCAATTGATTTCATTTGATTTATATAGGTTAAAATTATATTCTTGGTCTCCATTGTTTACCTTTTCAGATGTAACAGAAGTTTGCTCTCAACTGGAGGTATCCATAGAACTCTGTATTATACATATAAAGAAATTTTGTTTATTGTTTGCTGAAATAAATAATGATCAAATGAAAATGGGAAAGATTATCTGCCTGGCTTAGGAACTTTATTCACGTGCAGAAGACACAACTCGTACATTGATCCAAGTATACAACAGTTTCCGCTGGAGCTTTCTTCAGTGTTAAGGGCAGCTTCTGAGTGTGTCCCCATTATGTGTAAAGCAGACACCAAAGCAGTAACTAGTAGAGTGAGTCATTAAGCAAAACTGCCTGCAGTTGCTGTGTGCGAGTAAGAAAATACAATGGGAAGGGGTGAGAGGTGCTACAGTGGTCAGTATTTGAGTGAATTCTTGCTTCTTGCATAGATGCCTTGCTATAGTGGCAGCTGGTGGCTTCTGCGTTACTGGCTCAGTGAATCTATGCAAGTTTTAGCTTACACTTTAGAGGGGCTATCATACCTACTCTCCTGATGGGTTTGACATCATGAATAGCTAAAGTTCAGAATAAAACACAGAATGGGCTTACTAATATGGAAGCTGCCAACCACCACTGTTGTGATGAAATTCCTGTGAGGAAGACAGTCTAGTCGACAACTATTTTCTTATCTGATGCTGTCTTCTGCCTTTACTGACATCTGTGCCAGAATGAATGTTGTCAGGATAAGCAATCCCCCTTCTATAAATTTAACAAATTTTAACAATTGCCAGAGATTTCACCTAGTGAACCACCTTAATTGTCCCCAATCAGCCTGCTTGCCCATGCGGAAGCTCTATCAATGCATTGGAATGCATGTAGTGCTTTGCACAGGAGTATTTGTAATTAAAAAACACTGCATGAATTCCAGTATAAAATCTACTTCATAGAGGCTAAACATAAGTAAAGAGGCAGCGTGGGTTCTGTTATAATGTCTATGTGATCTTGTAGAGTTGGGTCTCTGAATAATTGGATGGAAGTTTACATGGAATAATTCATTTCTGCATAAGAATGTATTGTTTTTATTATAATTATTATAAAAAAAGTAAAATAGCTATAAATAAAAAGTCACATAATTAAAAGCATACAAAAGTTAAAGTATAATTAAAGTATCAGTGTAATATGATTTGGTTTAATGAAAATATATTTATTAAAAAAGCAACAAATACAGACAATACAACACATTATGAAAAAGCCTTTCCTTATACACTCTCAGTTTCCGAAGTCTTGCATCTGGAAAGACACCATGGAGTTAGACAGTTTAGCCTTTCTAAGCAAGGTGTTTCAGGGCCTAGCAGCAGCCACTGAAAAGGCATTCTCCTTTATCCCCACTAGATGTACCTGTGATGTTGGTTGTACTTCAGAGTGTAGTTTAAACTTTAGAGAAGTTGTAATACCTATGCCCCAAACAGATTAAACATCTTGAACTTTTTTTAAAGTTCAGATTAAAATCCAGAATGGATTCACCACCTTATTGATATAGAAGCTACAAGCGGGCCTCCACATTTGCGAGTTTCTCCAACCCTTTCCCCCACCCCCACTTCTTTTCTGGGGCAACCTTCCCTCTTGGCAGCTCCAATAAGGCCACACAACCCTTTAAAAATGTGCTTCTGGTCCTTCTCCTCCACCAGCCATTGCCTGGCCAACTCACAACGTAATTTGTCAGCACGAAAAACCCTCTCCGAATGCCCCCCCTACTCAAGGAAAGAGATGGGTAAGAGACAGGAAATATAGGGCCACCATGCTGACCCACCCCCTTTCCCTCTCCTTTTCCTGAGCTGGCTTGGACTCCTTAGCCTCCTTCCCATAAACATACACACACATTTTAATATTTGTGATTCTTCTATTTTTGTGGGAGTCTCGTGCCTCTAAACCTAGCAGATGTGGAAGGCCAGCTGTACCAGTGACCACTACCTTCAGATAGCCTGGATCCAAGTCGTACAGGGTTTTGAAAGTCATAGGAAGCACTTTGAATTCTTCTTAAAAACATACTGGTAGTCAGTGGAGCTGCTATAAACAAGGGAGGTGTGTGCTTCCTATGACTTGTCATGGTCAGATGTCTGGTTCCGACTGATTGGACCACTTAAACTTCATTGAAAGCAGCCCCACATAAAGCACATTACAGTAATCCAGATGAGAATATGTGTCATTCTGGCCACATTGGATATCTCTGGGAATGGGCAAGCGGTGGTTCACTCTGTAATCCATTTTGCCTGGGAACCAAGCATAGGAAAAGATACTCTGTTTGCATCACAAGCACAGTGGATGCATACTGAAAACAAGTGATTTGATCAGTACTATTTTATAGATAAAGGAACTTTGATGTGCAAGCTGAGTTTTCCTGCCTCATTTAGGCTGCTCTATTTGTATAAAACATTCTATTCATGTGGATTTGTTGCCTTGGTTGACCCGGAGTTGTTGTTATTGTTTTATTTCTCATCCTTTTTTTCATCCTTGGGGTCTCAAGGCAGCTTACAAAAATTAGAACAGATGCAGATAGAGGATCGCATCAATAAAACCATTCAAAAAAGTTTAAATATAATTAAGGAATAAATAGACTTATAAGCACTTTTAAAAGATATTGGATTAAAAGCAAGAAACAAGAACAGAACATCACACTACTCAAGAGTACAGCACATTTTTAGCTCCCACTGCAGCTCCATACCATACCATGTAGAGAACCTGTCCAGCTTCTCAAGGAGGTTCCAGAGCCATGGAGCAGCTTCCAAAAATGTTTTCTCCTGTGTTTCTACCAAATTGTCTGGTGGTGGTGGGGCCAGAAAAGAAGGGATTCCCTGAAGATCCCCCAAATCATGGCAAGCTCATGGTTTTTGCAGGAACATAACCCACAGAACTGTCAACTGGTGCAAAGGACTGCTGTCCTACATACAATTGTATATGTTAAATCCTGTTAATGTTAACTGGGTTAAGTATAGATAGGTGGGTGTAAGGTTTTATCCAAGTTATGTCAGATACTAATTGGCCTTGCTTTTGAAGGTATCTGTTTAAATATATGAAAAGAAGTTGAGTCTAGCATGTCAAGAGTTTTCACAGCAGAAAGCACTCTCCAGTGTGAAAACATAGTGTATTGTCTGGAAATTGTCTAAGCTGATGTGAATAACTTTGATCCTTATTTTCATCCAATTGCATAAAGCTTTACTTAATTGAAAAGCATTATGATTCCAACCATTCTTTGTCCTTGAGTTGAATAGAAATAGCAAAAATGTGCTAAGAATATGAAAAGGGTTGTAGGTTTCCTATGCTTTAAAGTGAGGGAAGAATGGGTTAAAAGTCTTTTGGTGAGCTGCTCTGAAGTATATGTTGGTAAAGACAGCTTTACAATTAACTAAAAAATCCTGTGTTCCTGCTTCCTCTTCCCTTTTATCCGATTTGATACTTACTTATGGAAAAACTATTGAGTTAATATTCAGAAAACAGTCCATTATTTCTAGTTGTATTTCCACAAGCTTGCACATCACAGCCCATATGTGACACAATGTGCTCTGCACAACTTTTTATACCGGGAAATCTCAGAAAAATGTTACATTAATCCCAAAAGAAGATAAGGAATATTTCAAGCAGTGTTCTCTTTATCATAGAACTTAAATTTTGTTCCCTTGTTGTAAAAAGCACCTAACACTTCAGTATTAAACTAAACAATTTGTAAACATTGGCTGCAATCCTGTATAGCTCAGTGCAATATAATAATTCTGCACGTGGATGAATACTAGGCTGAGCCATATACCACCTCCTACTGGACTTACTGTACAACCTCTGGAGCCCTTCAGCATGGGTATTTTGTACCTTGTAGGTAATGTGCAGGATTGGATAAGTACCTGGCTATGTTTCCATAACCAGATGCAGAATGATTACATTAATGCTAAAATCTGCCAAGATCCTCCAGAAGTCTCAGTGCTCGGTAATCATGTTGCATCTGGGTACAGGGACATAACCAGATGGTTCCCCAATATGTCCAAAATGGAATTGCTGTGCTGAGGGGCTTCAAAGGCTGTAAGCTACGAATAGGGGCTTTGGGCAGTGGGGAAAGTTGAAAGGAATGCCAGTCTCCACAGTGCCCTAAAGAGGGCACACACATGCATAAGGACACTTAAGTATGCATATGCCACTAACGAAATGCCAGCCATTATTTGTTTTATTTATTTGCAGACATCTACACACACACACACTTACATAAATACAGATATTTAAAAGTGGTATGCATGTTTAAAACTTAAAATATACACAATATGCAAATACTGTGAAATGACCTTGTTTCATGAATCATCAATAATGCATTATTTTCAGTATGTTATTTTAAAAAAACAGTTTCATTGCTATGTGTCCAAAAATGGCCAAACATGCTCTAGTAACAAAGTAAAATAATACAAAACATCAATCATTACTTGTTAACATGGTTATCATTTGTTGGTTAAATAATAATGATTTTGCAAAGTGATTAAAATTTAAGGGCCAACAAATTAACTTTTAACACATTATTTACCAGCCTGGAATTATAAGATTGCAAAACATTTCAACAACCTTTCTTTTCATCATGGAACTCACTGCCTTTGTTCTGTAGTTTTAACTAATATTCCTCCTTCAGTATTAATTCCTGGAACTATAGTCCCAAGAGAATTTCACTGTTGCAGTAACTGATCACTTTATAGACATATTGCTGCAAATGGTCTATAAGACATCTGTCTGATGTTTTCTGTTTGTTATGAATTAATCTTAGGAACAGAAAGAACATTAAAAATATTAGAACAATAGTCAAAATATGTTTATTGAGTGTTGGGAAAATCTGATAAGGCAAATCCTGGACTGATATGAATCTTCACATTTCAGAACTTGTTTTGCACAAAATTTGCACATGGCATTTTTTGTATTTACGTTGAAAGCAGCATTTTCTGCACAGCCCTATATGTCTCTTAGTACTTTCCTCTCTCTTTTAGGCAAGTGTTACTATGTTGCCCCTCAAGATGTGATTCTGTACACAGCCACCTAGGAGTATGCCTCACTGAATTCAGTGACATTTTCTTCCTGATATGCAGCTACAGTAAGAGGCTGCCATATTCCAAATAACAGCAATTGTCTGGTTAAGATTAGCAGAATTTTTGTATTCCTGTAGATGGTATCAATGAAGAGTTCATTCAAATTATATCTGTTCCTAAATAGCTTTTACAAAAAGAACAAAGAGAACCCTGCATATGTGTGTCTATCAAATGAGCCTTTTTGGCTGAGGGAAAAAAAAACTCTAAGAACTGCATAGAAGCTTGTCTTTAATTTCTGTTTCAGACATACAATGGTCAGAATGAGAATAATGAAGACTATGAAATCCCTCCTATTACTCCTCCTAACCTCCCAGACCCCTCCCTTCTTCACTTGGTGGATCATGAAACTGGATATCATTCACTGTGCCACAGTCTCCCTCCGAATAGCCTGATACCAGCATATTCCTACCAGAATATGGACCTTCCAGCCATCATGGTCTCTAATATGTTAAGCCAAGATGGACACCTTCTTTCTAGTCAGCTACCTACTGTAAGTACACTTTGCCCTTTCTACTTGAGTTTTTTTAATGTATTTTTATATCTTACAGAAGTTCTGTTAAGTTGGTTTCAGGCAGTGGAATAAAACTTAGCTAAGATTATGTTTTTTGCAAGGTCATTGTCTTCTTCTCAGTGGATAGTTATGGGTTTAGAATGCTCCTTAGTGTGCAGAACAAAAATCCCAAGAATAGTGGTGTTACGTGTGAAGAACTACCATTATATAATTGAAGCTTTCCAATGTACTGGTCCAAATAGTTTTTTGAAACTGAAATTTGGCAGACAGAAATCATGGCAGTGGAATATACCATCTTTTCCTATTTTGTAAAACTCATTTTGATTACGAACATGCAGAATTTATAAATGTATTGATAAACAAGCAGGTCTTTTAGAGGAATTGAAAAAGATGAGTTAACACCAATAGAATTTCTACCTGAGAGGATCAGTTTTCAGGACCAGAAGCTGTATAGTTGAGTCCTTTGAAACTGTTTCATTGAATAGTTTCACTGATAATTCCACACAATTTCAAGTTTGAAATTCTCTGGTCTCTTTTTAAAAAATCTTTGCTAATAACAAAGTGGTGGTTTTATGTTTCACTTTTTGCGTATTCAATGTCATCAATATTGATTTGAGCCTTTGGGGACTTGCATGTATGTGCTTTATTCTACTTGCCTGCTTGGATGATTGGCAGAAATAGAGATTTTCCCCGACCTCCTGATTGTTCCTTTGTTCGTATATGTTTTAGAGAATGTAAATACCATCCCATTCATTCATGTTAATATATTCTATGGAAATTAACTTCTCTATAGTTTAAGGTATATGCTACTGAAATGAACCCCTAAACCTACCTTTTCAATCAGGTAGTACCTCAGCTGGAGGGTTTCCGAGGTACTTCAGATCAAAAGGCTGGGAAATGACGTATACAGCTTTGTCCTAGTTGTAGGGCACACTGAGAGAAGCAAAGAGGTCTCTCCAACTGTCTGTTCTCAGTGCACCCCACTCCTGGGAGAGTGCTGCAGACATTATTTCTCAGCATCCAGATTTGTAGCACCTCAGAAACCCTTCAGCTGGGATGTTGACTGGCTGAAAAGGTGTTTTGGGGGGCGGGGGTGGCGTCATCAGACATAGCTACAGCAAAAGAGCTCCAATGTCACAGTTAGATCTAACGATGCAGGACCTCCACTGGAGTAAATAAAGAATACACTTGAGCAGATGGAAACTTAGTTTGAGGATGTAAAATCATACCCCTAATCTGCTAATCTATTTCATCTGCATAATAATTGAAATTACTGTCTTTTCTTTATGATATGTTAAGAGAGTCCATGATACACTTTTGCATAAAATAGCAGCACAGACATAATTAGTCAAACATTTTAAAGCTAGATCTCTGAAGGAATATCTGCAGTGGTTTCCCAGAGCAAAGATTAATTCAACCTGGAAAGAAAGGAACATGTATGAACTTCGATCATAGTTTATAAGCATATAGAAAATTACAGTGTAATTTTATTGGATAACATTTCCTTCACTGTTGGTTCCTGAGAAGCTTGGCTTCCTTGGATGAATTACAGTGGGCCTGCTATATCCGGAGGAGGTTGGTTCCATGACCCCCCCCAACATGGATACTAAATAATGTGCATGCTCATTATCATCCTTCCAAGGTGTGCAGATAGACTGCAAACACAAGGAGAATCTTTTAAGTCCCTATTAAAAATAGTGTAGGGCAGCAGTGGAGGCAAAGACAAGCCCTGGATGCCAGGCATGCTGCATTCTTTAGGCTTCCTTGCCTCTGGGGAGGGATCCCAGAGGTGAGAGAGCCTGAGACTGCAAAGCCTTGTGAGGCTTGCAGAGAGACTGTAAATGTGAAGTGAGATTTATAACCCCCTGTTAAAAATGTCACCAACCACCTGCTTCTGCATTGCAAAGGGACCCTGCCACCTTGAAGGCAGAAGCGGGCAGCTAGCATGCTCCCCACCATGGATTCAAAGGTGCAGTATTGTGTATGTTTGAATACAACAGTGGGTTGAATCTGCTGATTGTGAGCCCACAGATACAGCAGCTCTGCTGCATTTTATTTATTTAAAACATGTATATTGCTCTTTTTCAACAGTATTTCTCCTCACAGTGGTACATGAAAAACAATTCAAAGTGGTATATCATTTAATAAAAGAAACCGTAACATAGAAATGGGAGCCAGTAAAACAGCAATTGAATCTCAAATCAAAATTAAAGTGCTTCCAAATGGCTACGCATTTTTTTAAAGTTTCTAATTGATACCTAAAAGATTAACATGTAATCTAGGATATCACTGACTAGTATAATGTTGTGGCTACAGCACTGTTCTTGGAGGTGGAAATCGAATTTCCATTATCTGCTGAACCAAGAAATTCACTAGTTGAAGTTGGAAAAACAGCTTATCTCTCAGCCTAACCTATCACGCAGGTTTTTGAGATGGTGTAGACCTCCAAACAATGGAGTGTTGTGATCACTAAATTACTGTGGCATCAAATGGTTTAGAATTGCCTCCGGGCCACAATCGGAATCATGGTTGAAGTTGGTCTGTAAACTTCAATTATGGCAAATTGAAGATTGATGTTAGGTGTACACTGACAAACCATAATCTGAGATGACTCTCATTTCTCATGCACTTTTTTTTCAAGAAAAGATCTGAGTACTTTAAGATAATGTGAGAGAAGAAGGAAACCACATAAATTGTGCTCTGTCTATATATACAGAACACAATCCATAGTGTAGCATTTAAACTTTAGCTATTGTAGACCATTGTTTAGTATTATACCTGAACCAGATCATTATGAGGATGAAACTTTTTTGGGGGGGAAGAGTAAGATAAACATATCACCATTTTTCCTTTGTTAATGTAGTGGCAATTAGCTAAAAAGCAATGGATTTTCTGCTGTGGGGGGCACTTAAAGGTCTGGAAAGCAAGTGGAATTCATAAAAGGTAGTAGTGCAGGAACTGAAGAAAGATCAGTCTCCTCTTCAGCCCCCTCTATCCCTTAAAATTTTGATGGACCCATCTATGTCTGCATTTGAAGTGTGTGCATTCTGCAAATTTTGTTCCTAACATGGTTCTCAAAAACTAACTGGCACCTTTGAATGAAATCAAACATTACTTCAGGGCTCCTCTTCAGCTGAGTTGATTAAAACATTCATTTCTGAGACAAAGAGTCAATTTTGTATGAAAGATATTTCCCCTCTCAGTTTAATTTAAAGCGCAGCCCCAATGCCTGACCCCTATTTTCATAACATGATAATTTTATCCTGCATTGATTGTCTCATTTTTGAGTAGAGATATTGCACTTATAAATCAGTTTCTAAAATACCCAAAGAAACAAGAATACTGGGATTTATTAAACAGCTTCTATACATCTGAAATAATTTATTTTGGAGCAGTCCTTGGGAAATGTTCTCTTCTTTACTTTATGGTTCCGTTTTACAAATGCAGCATCATGATAATAAATCAGGACTGAGTTGAAAGTAGATAAGAAGAGGTCTTAGCGTGCCATAAGCATAGAACAGGGATATTAAGATTTGTTTCCCCCTTGTAATGAAAATGAAAAACAGAAAAAAAAAATCTGGAGAAGTCAGTTTCCCAGTTGGTTGGGAATGGAGAGTGTTTCATTTTAAACGGAGGCTTCTGGCTGCATGATATATCGCTAAACCTCTCCGCAGCAAATAAGCAGTTGAGGAAGAAAATTGTCTTTCTATTTTAACCCCCTTTCCGTGTAAACTTTTCTTCCTTTTTGTCAGACAGCTTTTGCAAAGCTGTCAAAATATGTTAAAATGATAATCTGCCCCTTTCCTGTAACAATAGAGGACATTATTTTCCATTGACATGCATTCCCAGGACTTGCACTGTGCGTTCATGGCTAGGTAACATCTTGCGGTTCTTAAGTGACATTAATGGAAGCTGTGCACACACAAGAGAGAAGACTAAATCTTATGACCAGAACAAGGTTTCATAGTCTCCATTAATTCTTCCTGCCTGTGTGTCTCCACCTAGCCTTCCTTCACTGCATAGTGCCGCAACAACTTAAACTTTATCCATTTTATTGCCATACAAACTCTTTCTCTAAAAATGTCCACATTTTGATACATTACTATTCATTCTTCAAGATGGTATCATAGCAGTTGACAATATTAAATATACAGTACACAGTCAAAAAGATGTGTACATGTGTCTGTAGGATTTATTTATTTATATCTCACCTTTTCCCCAAGTGCAAGAAGGATTTATTTATTATGTATGTATTTACACTCTTCCTTTATCCTAAAGTTGGGATGCAGAGTGATTCACAACATGTTGAAACAGAGTGAAACACAGTACATTATGAATATGAAATTATACTTTATTTTAAAATAGCCACTGAAACACTTTTAAACACTGCTTTTATTTATTGGGTTTTTAAAAATATATACAAAACTGAAACAAATCTCTTGCTCATCCTGTTTCAAAAGTGTATGCTTGAAAGCAAACCGTGATCCAAATCCCACACACAACCAATCATAGTTAAGGGTAGGAAGACTCCTAATCTGTTTCTGTTTGTAAAATTGCTGAGTTGCAGCTCAGAGAATCTTCCAGCCTCTTACTTGCCCCAGACCTGTGAAGGATGATGTGATCAAAGCTTCTGTCCTACTCCCCCCAAGTTTCTGGTCATGTACTCCCATTTCCCTCTTGTCCTGCTGAAACAAGTATGGGTCTTCTTTTGTGACATCACGGGTGAAGGAAGGAACTAGATGAGAGCATGGCAGGAGAAGTAGTGACAGTAGTAATAGCCACCTCCTTTGAGACTAGGATTATTGAAGAGACAGAAGGGTACTTACAGACCATTAACTAACAACCTTTCCTATTTTTACAGTACTTACCACTCTTGTCAAATCTTTGCCAGTATTTCTTTTGTTTTTAGAACAAGAGCAACAGAATAATTGCAAGAGGTTTAGAATGGAAAGAGAAGAAGTTGAATCCAAACTGTTAGTTGAATTTTAGTTTCCACTGAAGTTAGGGGAACAAGTTAGTCATGACTTAAGTCTGTTTTGTTTCGATGAGAACAAAATACGTTTAATTTATTTTATCTCCAACCTAAGCTTTCAGTACTCCTTTTGGGTATGCAGGATCTTCCCATTCCCAATATCTTCAGGAACAAAAACTCTAGCCATAAATATACATTATCAGTTAGGAACAACTGGGAACAAAAGAGGACTACATGGTGCAGTCATGTTTTTAAATAAGATAATGCTCAGCTGCTTATTAATGCCCCTTATCTAAGGAATCTTCAGAACATTATATACAGATGAATGAATAATTCTCAGAATGGCCCTGTTAGATAAAAGAGAAAGTGATTTCTGCTTTTTTATAGACAGAAGCATAGAAGGACACAGAGAACCAGCATGTTCTAGCTACCCTAAATGTAGGAAGTGCTTGGGAACAAATAAATACAAAAATAAATGATTCACTGGCAAAACTTGGAAGAGATCTTTTGTTTCCCCTAACTTCCAACCCTGTTGCTTTAGTCATTAGATTGCCTTCCACTGAGGTCCATGGGACTGCACAGGAGTAACTATTTGCAGCATGTGGTAAGTGTTTTTCGAAATGGAGCTTTTAACTCCATGCATACATGCAGTTATGTTTAAATCGATATACCCCTACAAAGAATTAATCTTAACCTCCGTTTTCTTTTTGTGGTGTCTGTTTTTCATGATGCTAAGCATTACAGCTTCTGATTACTAAATGATGAGTGCTTTCCTTAGTTTTGTTGCATAGTTACATTGGAATAGAAAGCTGAAAATGTTTAGAAAGGTACAAAACAGAACCACATTTAGTACATTGTACTGTTGTTATTAAAGTATACAGAAAGTAATAACATCTGACTCAGATAATCATAATGCAGAAAAAACGCTCAGCAAAATATTGTTATTCCTCAAAAGAAGGCAATTTTAAAAGTTTCTTACTGCATTGGAATTAATTGCAGATACAAAAAAGTGTGAAATGCCAAGAAAGACAAATAGCTGGATTTAGACATTATGTTAAGCTGTGGTTAACTAATGCTTAGGTATGAATTCGCAAACCATGCCTTATGATCAACTGAAGGTCCAGAATGAGAAACTAGTTTGAAATGGGTTTGCAAACTACTGTTTTTCATAATTACCTGATTTGACCAACCATAATAATGATCATAATACAGCCTCTATAGGAATAAACTTATGAACTGACTAACTTGTTTACTAAAATTACAGAAAATGAAACTAGACAATTACAGTATTTCTAAACTAAAATAGTGGTATTGAGTTTCTATATTTTAGCATGATGTGGGAATTGAACCATTGTGGCTTTATTGTTTCTAATTTGTCTAAGATATCACATGTGTTGTAGCATAAGACCTGGCCACAAAAAGTCCCTCAAAGCTAGACACTGTGTTGCTTGGCTGTTCAGTTACAGTATTTGTTGACAAGGGGCCATTGAATTTCAAGGATTGACCAGAGAATAAGTACCAGTATGTGTAAGCAATCAGGCACTGTAGTGTATTTTGGTGGACTGTCCCCTAATGGCTGAATTACATTTGGCAATCCTGTCTTCATTTATCTGTGAGGAAACCAGTTTGAATAAAGTTCAATTTGTCACTGGATAAACATGTATGGGATTGTGATACTAGTATCTAGGGCAAGGGTAGGAACCGTGCACCTTTCCAGATGCTGTTGGACTGCAAGTCCTGGCAACCCTAGCCAGCATAGCTAATAGTGAAGAATGCTGAGAATGCAGCTCAACAAAATCTGAGGGCCATAGGAGTCCCACCCCTGAGCTAGAAGATTCAGCCATGTTCTACTGTTTCAGCTTCTCTTATTCATTTCAAAGTTATGGCAGAGTCTTGTACCGGGCCAACTGAATGAATGGGAGATGTATGATAGCAGTGTGTGATAGATTGCACACAATGCATATTTTACCGAATGAGTTGACAAATGCATTGTTAAGTTCTGCAACATTCAAACTTTGCTGGAGAATTAAATATTCTACATACCACTTTCAAACTGCCCTCTGTGCACCTGTCAACCATATCTCCTTTCATCCCCAGTGATGGTGAGATACGAAGAAGAAAGTTAATGTCTTCTTTGTTAAGGCAAAGGGTATGTGTGGCCAATATTTCCACCACATCCTGCAGCATTGGTTATAAAAGAAACTTTTGTTCTATAAATATCTTGCATACATCAAGTTCTCATTATGAAGGAGCAAAGTAAGGAGGAAATTCACCAGTTGAGGTGTAACCACAGATGTTGATGTGTTCCTTTCTCTTCTTGATATAAAAATGCTGTTACAAAGACAAGGAGACTGTTTTGGGCCTGCATGTTTATTTTTATAAACACAGCATTAACCTCCCACTACTGTCAAGAAGCCATTCTTTTGCACTAGATATTTTACTAGATGGTGCTCATTTCAAAGACTGTGGCAACTCTTGAAAACAGCTGTGAGCATCATGCTCAGCTCTACTTCTGTGTAGAGCAGTGAGACTTAATGGGGGTTAAGGAGTCTTGTCAGAAGACGAAAGAAGGCATTAAGTCAGTGCAGAAGCAAAAAACAAAAGAAAACAAAAAGATCCAATGTGAGTTATCCTTGGTAGGCAAGAATCCATAATAGAAAGACATGACACATGGAAATGTGTTCCACTGATTTAAATTCAGTTTGCTTCTGAGAAAGGGGGCTTAGGACCAAAGCTTGAGTATATATTTGATTTTTGCTAATATGTTATATGCCTGTTAACACTTTTTTTCTTCCTTTCTAAATGCAGCTTCAGAAACCAAGGAGATACTGTATATTAGTTCCTAAGGATTCCCATCTCAACAGTTTACCAGTTCTGAATGTCTGTATTTGGAGTTAGGGTTTCAGGTTGGGGATTCTGTTGGTATTCGTTTATCCCATTGCCATACTGCTAGAAGTAGGCATGAGTAATGTAAAGTGCCACAAAACTCTGGGAAGTTCAGAATGTCGGCTTATTTGGAGCAATTTGAGATTACATAGCTGTCATGGCAAATACTAGGCTGCCTCACATTATGTCAGACCCAACATACATGATACAATGTACTTGGAACTGTTTTTCTTTACTGCATTGCGAAAGGGAGATGTGTAAGTGGAGTAGTTCACACTTGACAATGACTCTGTAATAAATGTGTTAGCTTTTAAGTTCCCACAAGACTCTCCATTGTCTTTAAAAGATTATTTTCTGGTCAGGTTTAGCTGATTGAAGTACAAGTTTTACTGGTCTGTCCCATGAGGTTGTAGATGCAGATGTTTCTGGAATATCAACAATTTTTTTTCCTCACGGTGCCTTCATGTTTCTGTCTAGAATGAAATGACTCAAGTTATTGATGCTATTGCAAGAGCATTCTTCATGTAGGCCAAGTGATGAACCTTGAAAGCCAGTGTGGCAATTTTGCTTTTTGTTTTGCAGATAAAATTCCATCTGTACCAATGTGGGTGCCATTGTTGTTGTAAAATCAACAATGGATGTAGCAGGATATAATGATATTAATACTTCTTGTCTTGTGTAGTCTAAGGGTATGGACAGTCTGGTTGCAGTACAGGGCCTACATCCTGTCCTGTTTGCTAAACCATTGTCTTTTCTGTTTACTGAAATCTACCAGAATTAAGCTGTCAGTATGAACCTTGATGGCTATGGGTGTTTTTTGTTTGTTTCTGGACTGTTTAATTTTTAAAGAGAGAGTATGAGAGGTGATATTCTCTTCTACCTCGGTGGAAGTGGTACTTTGACCTTTACTAAAGAAAACTGACTTGAACCACACTATTCTGAATGACTTTCAGTCAGGGTCCAATTTGTCATATTTGATAAATTATCCTAGAGTGAGTTGTGGGTGCCTCAACTTGAGGAAGTTCTGGATTACGCTGAATATTGATCCATGTAAACATTATTGTTTTCCTGATAATCTCATCAACTTTCAAACAGAGGTAGGAGTGAGCTAGTTACAAATAACAATTGTAAAAGTTTGTGCAGTAACTGAGTTGCAATGCAAGTATAACTTGATAAGGAATAACTTCATTCGTTTGCAATATAGTTGTAACCTCTAAGATTAGGTACAGGGATATGGCTTCACTAAATGAATAAAGGAAGAATACCCCTTAGTTCACATCTCATTCTAGGCCTTATGTTGCTGCCTCATGCCCTGCTATATGTGTTGAGATTTAAGGAAGGAAAGTGAGTTCTGTAGTGGCCTGTAGCACTCAATGGTTTTGAAAGCAATTAAAAAGTCACTTTTTTATACTTTTTTTATACTATAAGAAGTACAAAAAATACTTTTAGTAATGTAACTATAATAGTAACTGCTACTGTTTCTTGGAACTATAATTGTAACTAATTACTCATGAAAGTAACCTTCCATGCTTTGCTTTCAGTACTCATGCTCTGCCATGGTATCCTTTTGGACATTTCCCTAGAGTAGGACTTAGGGACATAGCGGTTGTTGTCCATCCCAGAGGGACATATCTAGAAAGTTGTTTTGTGAGGAGAGCTTTTTTTCTTTTTCCTCAAGGCCATTGGGGTGCCGGGTTACGTATCATTATCTCTGATTGTTTTTAATATCTGCCTGAACTCACTTGGGCTTTGAATTCAAGTATCAGCTAAATGAGGATGCCATATAGCTCCATCTTTCTTCTCTACTTGTTGATTACAGGAAGGCTATACAAATCCTATTTGCTTGGCTAGCACAATTTAGGAAAGGTTGGGACGAGCAAGTTGAACGCTAATTCAGATAAGACAGAAAGTTTAAAAATCTGTTGATATGGATGAAGGTTGGCAACCAATTTTGGATGGGGTTGCACTCTTTATAAAAGATGAAGTATATAGCTTGGACCTGGTCGTACATCTGTGGAGTCACAAATGGCATTGATGGATAGGAGTACTTTGAACCTGGTTTCCAACTGCAAACTGAAGCATGCAGACTTTGCCTCAGTTACATTTGCTCTGGTCATATCCAAGCTTGACTACTGCAGTATGTTCTCTTATAGGGGCTGTTTTTAAAGATGGGGTACAGAATTCAAGTGCTGGGTAGAGAATTCAAATGCTGGTGAAGACCAGTTTGTCAGTAGATGTTTCATTAACACCATACCAGTTACCATACTTTGCCTGTCTTTTTTATTTCTGCACTGTATCAACAGTGCAGTAAACCCCCAAATTACTTTGGACCAGGTTCTCTGGAAGCCCATTTGTACTCATACAGACCTGCCTCGGCTCTTGAGACCATCTTCAGAGACCCTGCTTGCTGGTCTCTCCTTAAGGACATTTGAACTCATGAGGATTAGCCAAAGGGCCTGTTTGTGATGCTTCCACACTTGTAGAACCCTCTCCTAAAGACACATGTATGATCCAACTTTGTTAACTTTTAAGCTAACCTTAGACGTATCTGTTTCAGTCTGGATTTAACTGGAAATGTTGCTTGATGGCTCTTAAAACTGCTGCTGTTTTAGGTTGCAGTGGACTGCTGCTATGTGTATTTAACAATATTTCACAAGGCTCCTAGGGAAGATTTTGTCCTGAAGAATTGCATATAAATCTTATAAATAAATAAGTAATAACATGTTCCAGTCATTACCACTGTATGCAGAATGAGGGCCATTGACAGTTTGGTCCTTGTTTACTGAGGATTTAAAGCACCTTCAGATGACTGAAAAACATCTCTAGAAATACCAAGTTCCTATACAAATGGATTTTATTTTTGATATCCAGACGATTTCTTTTTTAGATATATTTCCAGTGAATTCCTGGTACTACAGAAAACTTTTCATTTCCACTTCCCAGATGGGTTTGTTTTTAATCCAGTATACTCCAAAATGTAAAGAATTAGTACTTACCTTTGTTACTGGCCCATACACCCCCAGGTTCGATTTGGTTTAATTGGTGAAATATGATTTAATTGACAAAATATATTAATTGGCATGGATATAAAATGGATCCTGATGTGACTGCAAGGCCAATCTGGGAAGAGGAAAAATACTCGCTGAACACGTGTAGGTCAGAGATCCCCTCTAGGTGTAGCCAGGTCATCATCAGGAAGTTGCCAGTTAGTGCCAGAAATAATAGGCTTAAACTAAGCTATAATGACTCTGCTATCAGACAATAACAATGGGAAGTTCCCACCAAACCACTGATTGTTTCAACCCTTCTTTATTTCCTCCATTGTCCTCACATCTGTCCACCTTTACAGAGCTATCATGACAGCCATTAACTCTTTGTCACCTAACACTAAGATCATTAACACAGTCATTGTCCACTCTGCAACCTCCATTGTTTACTTGGCCAGAGAACCATTCACACTCATGCCCTTCAGGTAGAAATTGGGTTTAAAATCCCCCAGTTTTGAGCAGTCAGGTGCAGTATCTCACTTGTTGAATGCCATGCTTTTGCTCTGATTCCTGAATGAGTACTGTCCTTAGGCACAAGTCTAAGCCACATCACTGCTTTCTCCACTGCTCTCGGGATTTGTAATTATCACCCAAAACCCTGAGACTTTGCTATCAACCTTTCTTCCATTTTCCTTCAGTTAGCCGTTGAGTGAGTGAGTGCTTGGATCTTGTGCATGTGTGAGTTTTTAGTTTACTTCCAGAATCACTGGTTAGTTCTTTCTTGTGAAGGCCCATAAATATTGATGGAAGATCTCAGGTTACCCCCCCCTCCAGGCGCAGACCTCCTAATTGAGCTAAATAATTCCCCACCGTCACATGGAGGTACTGGCATTGTGGGTGGACCCCTGAGTTGCCCACATTTTGGGGTAACACCTATGTGTTTTCATTGCTTCGGAACTGGTGAAGATGGCTACCAACAAGTAAATATGGATGTTGTTGCAGGATACCAATTCAACAGAACACAGCAAAGAGGAATATTAGCACTCGGACAAAATGATCTCAATGCTTAACTAGTATATATTGCCAAAGCGTTTTAGTACAACAACTGTAACTCCTGAGTAATAATAAAATGGCTCGATGGAAATTGGTGAAAATGAAATTATGAAATGTTGCATGATACATATATGATGTGTTCAGTAGAAGGGAGAAGGGGAAGGACTCAGGGGAGGAAGGGAAATCTGGGATATTTCAAGAAAGGGCTAGATGAGGGAGCAGAAATGGCCACTAACATGCAGGAACAGTCAAAACAAAAAGACTGGGAATTCTCAATATTTTCAGTTGTCTGGTTGAGACTAGAGGTGGGCTAAGTGCAGTCCTTAGAGCCTCTCAGGAGTCAAAAACATTTTTGTCCCCAAAGTCCCCCAGGAGGCATAGGGGCATTTTTGCCACATTTTGTAACTGTAATCTGTAACTGACTTCTGGTCACTTCCTGTTTTTAAGAAAGGCCTCTTCTGGGTTTAAAATGGGCCAGGGGTGGGGCTAAAAAATCATGAAAATGTCCCCACCCCTAGAGGGCATAGGGGCATCTGGGGGCAAATGAAGCTTTTAGTTTTTGGCAGTGGAGGTTGTGTGGTGGGGTTTGTGGCTCTCCATGGTCTCTTGGGTGCTTAAGCACTCCCCCCCCCCAGCCTCCCACGGTTGCCCGCTCCTGCCTTACATTCACTGCATTGTGTTGGCTACTTTTTCTTAATTGCATCACACACCACACCTGTAATAAGTGAAATGGAAGACTGCACAAGAGGGGTTGGATAATATGGCTACTTCTCATATTAGCAGGCTCTTGCGAAGTTCTGCTGGGGTTGGTAGCAATCATATTTTCTTCTGTCTCTCTCTCTCTCTCTCTCTCTCTCTCTCTCTGTTTCAAGTGTTGTTATTGCAGAAAGGGGGCTGACCATTCAGAAGCCACTACAATGCCACACAGGAAATGAAAGAACTGTACTTTAATCCAAGCAAAATTATTTGCTTGGGTTTCACACTTCATGTTGTCATGAACACAAGTTGCAAGCATGGTGGAATAGAGTGTCTGACAGATTGGATAGGGATAAAAGATAAGACTTGATTCTGGTTAAAACATTGCCATATGAAAGCTGCTGAAAAATATCTCTGTGTTTGACACCGAGTGCAATTGAAAATAAAATGGAAGGAAACTGTGTATGCTACCTTGATTTCATTGGAGGTACATCAGGCTATAAATGTAAATAAGAGCTAATAACAGTAGAAGTAATGCTTGCGTGCTCTTATATCATGTTGCATTCCACCCGTATGGAGTGCCTGCATCCCAGAAATAAAGAAAAATTACAAGGGTTAGAGAAACAGATGAAGCTAACAAAAAGCCACATGAAAAAGCAAATTTCTCATCAGTTCAGTGGAATGTCATTGTTTTGTTTCACTAGAGCAGGCAGCTTTCCCTCTCTGCCCCTTCTTTTTCTTTAGGTCCCTTCAGAGTAGGTAGAGAGATACAAGCCTCCAGGAGGTTGCTGAGCCCTTTCTAGCTGTTCACTTTGCAGGAATAATACCATCCGATACAACAGGGAGATCTTCTCAGTATCTTGTGAAGAATGTGAAGCAGCCTGAGAGGCAGACTGTGCAAAAAGAGGGAGATGGTTGGTGAGGACATCTGTCGAGCAGACAGGGTTAAAAAGCTGTCAGCAAGAAGTCGAGTTTCAGAGCAGATTTGGAAATACATTCATTTGTCAGAAACAAAAGACAGAGCAGAGCCAGAACAAGAGAATGTTCCATGCAGCACAAACAGCTTTCCTATCATGCTAGACAGTAGGCCAAACTGGTTTTGAGACAATGGGCTCATTTAGAGAACTGCACAGAGTAATGCTGTGTGTATGTGCTCTTGGAGTAACAGTGCAGGAAAGAGAAGAAACATTTCATAGTACTGATTGAGGAAAGAGGCCTGAGTGGGAGACAGGGATGTGTTTGGATTCAGTCAGAATTGCCTATTTTGATGGTTGGGAGATCCTAGAATGTCCAGGATAAAGGCTTCACATCCCAAACAAGGTAGACCCGCTTGATGAGGAGTAGGGGTAGGGGAGCAGTGAGAAGAAGAGTCTAAATCATAAAAACATTGTGGAGATCACAGACCAGTTGCTGAGTGGTGGTCTTCTTATCTTTATAATTAGCTAAGTTATGTAAAGGTACAAAAAATAGTCTTTTGTGTACTGACTGCTGCTATATTTCCCTCTGCATGTTCCCCTTGTAAACTGCTGCTGAGAGCTTCATTTTCTTGCTTTCTATAATGTGGATTCAAGGCTGTTAGTAGATACTAAATACACCAAAATCCAAAATCTACAAACAGTGATACATTTATTGGGCCACTAAAAAGCACAAAATACATCATGCAAGCTTTCAAAACTTTTCCAGCTTCATCAGGCAAAGATGTTAGAAATCATACAAGAGAAGAGAAGCAACAATATTAGAGTCTCAGGGCCTACATTTTGTCTTGGATGTTACTTCTGTTGTCAATTTAGATGGTCTAGAGGGATATCAATGCAGGCAGAAGCCACTCCTCATTTTTTCCCAATGGCAATGAAGGGCAGTAAACAACAGGCACTAAAATTTCAAATCCATTAGTAGTAGCAAAATAACTGACTGCCTCTTTCTTAAGCAGAGAACATTGAATTTCTCAAGTCTCTGTACTATACCATCTGGAAAAAAATGAGGTGCTATACAGGTAAAACTTGCCAATTGTAGTCCAAATGAAAGAGTTTTACCCTTGTTGGAAATGGAAACTTCAAAGACTTAAAATTCCAGTCCATTAGCTCCCTCTGTTGAAGATTCCTCTGTTATTGAGTCGATTTATATCCTGCCTTTCCCCAAAATTCAGATTCAAGACAGCTAACAGCAAAAATAAGAATAGTAAATATAAATACATAAGAAGGTAAAGTGTTAAAACACCATTACATAAACTCCAAGTTGCACTGCCCTGCCTCTCATGCCTCGATAAATTATGGTTTTGGAAAGGGAGAAGTTTGCAATCACAGAGGGAGATTCTTTAGACCCTTAATTAAAATGTTCTGAAATCCAAAGATGCAATGAAACAAATGCTTCAAATAGTAAATTTTATGGAACTGATTTTTTGAGAAGTGCTTTGAAGAAAATGTTTTCTTATGTTGCTACCCCACAGTTTTATTATATTCACATTAAAGAGATTTTAACAGTAAATACATGTGGGCTGTCTTAAAGATAAGGCTGTGCTAGATCAGACCGGAGACATATGTAGTCCGACATTCTCTTCCCACACTGGCCAGTCAGATGCCTATGGGAAGCAGGACATGAATATAATTCTACCTACTGCCAGTGCTTCTCAGCAACTGACATATAGAAGTATACAAGCTTAATACTAGAGGTACTGGATGATACAGCTATCATTATTTTGTTGTTGTTGTTGTTGTGATTTGCTGTTGACTTTGTCTTATGGGGACCTCGTGAGTAAGAGATCTCTAAGATCCCCAGTCAGCAAAAAATGCCCTGCTCAAGTCTTGCAGATTCTGTACAGTGACTTCCTTGATTGAATTAATCCACCTTTAGTGCAGTCGTCTTCTTTTCCTACTGCTTTCTACTTTACTGATCATTATTTCCTTTTTCAATATCATTATTAGTAGGCAACGATAAAATTATTCTCTGCATAAGAATCTGTTCTTCATATTTCCATCTTGACTTCAAGTTAAGGGTGCAAGCGGTTTCTTAGAAATATTCTTGATGGCTGATCTTCAAGTATAATTCCCCGGAGCGTGTAAAACTGAATCCTGGAATTCTAGAAATGTTGCATGACCTTCTTGACTACATTTTAGTGCCGTAGGGGAATCTTCTAGCATGACATGGCTTCAGTACAAACATTATTTACAGCACAGTCCTATGTGGGTACCTGAAGGAATTCTTTGCTCCAAATAATCCTTCCCAGGCTTTCAGGTCAGCTGGGTAGGTATTTCTGAGGTTGCCACCTCAGAAGGTTTTTTAAAAAATTGTGATTTGTCAGAGGGCCCCCTTGGCAGTAACCTTCTCAGTTGTAGAATGCTGTCTTCATTGATCTCCACTCATAAACAGAGCATCCAACAGAAGTCTTTCTGAAGTACCTTACCAGACCATGTGCTTGTAGAACGTATGTGCTACTTCTGCTCTGTGGTTCAATTTTTGATGGAAAGTCCTGTTATAGGATCAGAGACATAATATAATCATCCTCAACTCTTTCTAATTGCCATGAACCCTTTGGATGTGGACTCATATTCTTTTATCTCCCTCCTCTTTTACCTCCTCAGTTTTTTATTGTACAAAGTGCTGTACATAAATTATCACTCTCACAACATTGTAAGGCAGGTCGCTAATAGTCCTATCTTACATAGGATTGAGACCAAGAAATTGCACTAGAGGAAGTCTCTAGCACGTTGCTGAAATCTAAGCCAGGTCATCTAGCTGCACTGCTTCTTTGCTCATGGATTTCTCAGGGATTGTGCTGTGCATGTAACACAGAACTTCTGCTTACATAGCCAAGCAGAAGAATAAGTCGTAGACATCACATTCTTGATGGTAACTGGTTTCAAATAATTAGTTCCTTTGTGTGGGTTTGTGCCATCAAGTCATTTCCGATGTATGACAACCTTGAAACGAACCTATCCCAAGGTTTTCTGGGGCTGAGATTGTTTAACACACCCAAGGTTACCCTACGGGTTTCCATGGCCAAATGGGGAATTGAACCCTGGTCTCCAAGGCCATAACACTCAAACCACTGCACCACACTGGCTTTTAATTACTTTGTACCAAAGGCTAATGACTTTCTTATGGATTTCTAAGTAAGTAAAGTGTTACTTTTTTGGCGGGGGACCTCATTTTCTAGTAATGGAGTTAAAACTACATCACAACCCTGAGAGACAAACATTTCTCCCTTCGTACTGTAGTTAACTTTTATTCACTTTTATAAGTTATTGGCAATGCAGCCCCAAAAATTGGTGGAGTAGAAATTTTATATGTTCGAGTACTGCCTTGTACTGTGCCTTGTGCTATGTTGAGATGATAGTAAGATTGATGGGAGGAGGGTGCATTTTGTAACAGAGCCTAGTGTCTTGTAGCATTCAGATGGGTTTCTAAGTTAGTAAAAAGTTATTTAGTTATTCTTTGGGGGGGGGGGATGAAGGTTGAAAGTTATTTTTGCAAAAATACAGGTATAACAGTAATTAACTGCTCAGACAGGTGGAAACTGCAAGAGTAATTAAATCATTTTGAAAAATAATTTTCTAAATTGTGGTTCTTATTCTTTCAAAGGTAATGTTTAAACCATCAGTGGGGAGCAGGATTCTCCCATATATGGGACTGTGTGGAAAAATCTCTGGTTCACTTAAATTACGTGTAGATAGATAATTCCCAGTAGTTACAAGCAGTCATTTCCCTGATGAGGTGAATGGAAACATTGTCATTGTAACATTGTCATTGTAATTGAGGAGATGGTTCCTGATTTCCTTGGACTATGCAAAGACCATTTCACACCAAAGTTTTTCATTGCTTTCTGAACTAGCCTTTATTCTTAAATAACATTCAAAGTTAGTACAGACAAAATATTAACCAGGTTGCTTTAACAACTTTGCTGCAGGCAAGGCTGATCCTACCATTTGGCAGAGTAGGGAGTTTACCTCAGACTGCAGGTGCTGAGAGTGGTGGAGGGCTAAAAGCAACAGAAGCTTGGCCATTATTTTGAAAGACGTTGTTTATTCCAGGCAGCCAAACCTACTACACTCAGATTTGATGGAAAATTCAGTCCCATTAGCACTGTGAAAGTAAAATTCAGCTGAATCTGAGTCTGGTTCTCTTCATTAGGTGAAATGGGGAGGGAAGTGTCTTATCTTTTGTCACAGACAATGAGGTGTCTTTGGTCAACCCAAGTAAAAGACCACAAGCATAACTTCTCCTGCCCCTGTTAAGTGAATTCACCTTCCATTCTGGTCTGTGTTTAGTCATTGGTTGACGGAGCTCCTGATTGTCCATTCGGAAACCCAAATTATGGTTAGCAAAGATCACACATATCACCCAGTCAGGATGAGGGAAATAAGGTGAGAGGAAACGTGAGCTCCATGACAAAGCCAATCACAAAACCACAGTAAGTGTTTTGTCTTCCAGTTCTCAATCTCTCATTCATTTCAGCTAAGAGTTACAGGATCACACATAGGCCACGAAATTACATCACACCGTAGCTATTATTGCTACATGTTAATCTGTTTGTGTGCACTAGGTCCCATAAATGTCACTTCTCCATCAGAAAACCTGCCTTTTAGACATTTGCTGTGGTGCACAGTGCATGTAAATTGTGGTACTGAATAATATCTCTCCTCTTCTTGTTTCTCTTTCTTTTCTTAATTGCAAGCTGGCAGGCAACAACTTTAGTCCCTCAAGCCATTTTTTCCCCCGATATTTTTGAATTAGGTGCTGATGGTAGAGGGGGCAATGTTCATTTTGCTTTTGTAAAGTAGCTACAATTACATATATGTAAATATGTAGATGCAGATGCAGATGTATGTGTGTGTGTGTGTGTTATATGTAGAGAATCAGTGTTATGTAGTGGTTTGAGTGGTGGACGATGACCATGGACACCAGGGTTTGATTCCCTGCTTGGCTATGGAAACCCACTGGGTGGCCTTAGGAGCATCACATACTCTCAGCCCCGGAAAACCCTGTGATAGATTCTCCTTAGGGTTGCCATAAGTTGGAAATGACTTGAAGGCACACAAGGATAATATGTATATGTATACACTATGCATGCGTATACATATGCATGCACATACATACACACACATGCATAAAAATGTACACACGCTTGAGAATAATATCCTGGCAGTACATCTTTTTACAGAATGTTGTTACTTCCCTGAGTTACAGTGTTTAAAAACACCTGTGAAGTGCAATGAGAAATAAATTAGCATTTAAATATAGCTGAACAGTTTCTAGGCCTATTGCTGGCGACTGCTGCAATAAAGCAGAGCATAAAGCCACTCAAATCAAGCTGCAAAACAAATTGAATTCCAAATTAGCAGGCTTACAAAAATAAACAGAGGTAAATGTTGCCACATTTTAAACTTAACAACAGACATTGTTGACACGGGAACAAGCAAGCAATTTGAAGTGTTCATGAGTTTGAAGCTTCTTGTAATCCTGTGAAGACAGTAGTCAGCCTCTCTTCATTTGAATGGAATCTTGTATGCTTTGGATTGTAACTGACTTGAAATTCTGCTCGTTAATGGAACTCTATTTAAAAACTAAATTCCCTGACATAAGTCCATGGTGACGAATAATCATAATGCAATCCGATGTGGAGCTTTTCTTCATATTAATCGGAGGCCTGTTTGCAATCCTCTGCTAGTGTTTTTCTCAGAGGCAATAAATGAAAGAAATATGTCTTTTTAAATTTTATAAAACTCAAAGAAGTGGTTTTAAACAGCTTTTCTTCACCTCCTATAATTATTTATTTTCAAACAGTCCTTCAGGGTAATGTTCCGTTTTCTTATTTCACACTCCTTTTTCTCATAAATGAACCATCACTTCAATAAATCATTATGAAAACAGAGACTAACACAAACCCTGAAAGGTTGAAAGATTTATGTAACACATTTATGTTTTCCATTTTCTCATTCTGGTACTCTGCTGCTAAAGCTAAGCTAATAAAAGCTGCTATTAATATTTCTTGTTGCCTAGCAACTGCAGAGAGGGAGTAATAGCTATAGCTAGAAAAATAGATGACCGATAAGGAAAAATTCAATTCTTTTATTATCTCAAGGGAAAATGGGCTTTTACTGGAACATTATGATGTACGAGTGTGAAGTTGAATACAAAGGATTTTTCAGGTTGTTTTTCTGTTTTTAATGAACATTATTTTACCTTTGGTAACTCTCTTAAGCTATCCCCCTCCCTTTTCTCAGGCTTAATTGAACAGCACCCACTAATGTTCTCATTGTAATGAATTTGGCATATTCATTTAAAGCTTTTTTTTAAAAAAATCTTAGAAGTATAGAATGACTTGTTTGTATTCTCATATTTTCTGTAAGCTAATGTTTGTAACATGACACCCAATGACTTTTATGTCTTTTAAAATAAATATATCCTTATTCTCAGTTGCAGAAATACATGATTCAGTGAAGTTACTTTTTAATTCTTTGCTATGCATTCAAGGTGATTGTGTTAATGTAATTCAAAAAGAGTTTTTACTGTAGCAAACAGACTGCTGTTAAGTGATGATGGAAGGTTTTGTGAAAAAAGGTTCCTTAGTCTCTTTTCTGAGAGTCCCTGTACAATGAGCCAGGATGATGTTAGCACTATAGGTGTAGTGTTACCCTTACTGGACCCAAGTATGTACATACTCTAATGTGTTACAGAACTCTTCTGTAGGGAAATCTGCACTCTCACTTTAGGAGAAAGGTGACCGAATCTAACCTCTCCACTAGAGGCCGGTTAGGAGCAATTTTGAGCTGCCCAGTGGCATATCATTGGATTTGATACATTTGCCTTTAGTGGTGGCTCTTCTGCAAACGGTTGAGATGAAACTAGCCGCAGGGACACAAGTGGAAACATTTTCTGTCATTTTTAGAAAATAGGAAATGAGGAACTTGGTGCATATGTTTTCATAGGCCATTTCTGCACTACACTGTTACAGTGCTATTATTCCACTTTCTTTTCTTTTTTTTTTAATATTCTTTTTACTATTCCACTTTCAATGTCCTATCAAATCCTGGGGTTTGCAGTTTAGGGAGGGGCATTTAGAATTCTTAGCAAGAGAGCTCTTTGGCCTCAGTAAACTACAAACCCCAGAATTCCACAGGATGCTGAAAGTGGAATACTAGCACTGTAACAGTGTAGTGTGGAAATGACCTTAGCATGAGAGTCAAATATGGTTGGCTTGGACAGCCTTTCTGTGGTGAAATTTGCCCTTGATCCCTACTTTCCCTTTAGGGAAAAAAGCTATTTCTTAGCAACATGAAAAAGTGTCTGAAATATAATGAAAGCCAGCATGATATAGTGGTTTGAATGTTGGAGTACTGACTCCAGGAGACCAGGGTTTGAATCACCATCTTGAGAAGTCGTACTCTCTCAGTCTTGGAGGATAGCAATCGCAAACTCCCTCTGAACAAACCTTGCCAAGAAACCACCATTATAGGAGCATTTTATGGTTACCATGAGTCAGAAACAACTTGAAGACACACAGCAATACTACACTGTACTATACTCTACTCACTGTTAATTGAACATATGGAGAGAATGTTCCATAACTGGAGCATGACAACTGAGAAGTTCCTCTCTCACAAATCCACCTAATATACTGGTGCAAGAATGGGATGCAGAGAGCCCTCTCTGTAGGTCTTAATACTTGAACCAGTATGTAAAAGTAGAAATGCTTCCTCAGTTATTGAGATCCCAACTGTTTAAGGCTGTAAGTGTCATTACTAACACCTTGAACCCAGAATGAAGTCGTGTTGTCCCTTTAAAAACAGTGTTACATGTTTTTTGTATGATGTTCCCAACAGAATTATAGCTGCCTCTTTTTGCATTAGCTGAATCTTCAAGTGTCATATTCTACAATGGTATGGGTTTGTTCCATGTGTACTAAGTGGATATATGTTATGACATTGTGTGAAAACCTTTGTCTCTTCTACATAGGACTTTTTCTTTCTCCCTTTCCCTTATTTTCTTCTTCTTTGTCCTGTTAAATAAAAACAATTTATAAAAAAAAAGATGAGGCAAAATTTAGAAATGCAGATATTGTTCTCACAAGGAGTTTACTCATACGTAGGTGTCACCAGATTTAATAACACTTATTTCCTAGTACTGTCTTACTTACAGTACAAATCTATTTTATCAGTCCAAAATCTAACGGACTTGAGCTTCTATCAACTCCAGGTAGTATGACCAGTGGTAAGGAAACATGAGAGTTGAAATCTACAGCCTGTGGATGATATCATGGTGGTGAAGACTACCCAGGTATTCACCATATGTATACACCACTGAATATATTTGAGGGGTGAGTTAAATCTCTGAATGGATTAAAATAACAGGGATCAGCAAATGCTTCATTTATGGGTCCAGTGGTCACAGGGTTAAAGGCAGATCTCCTGTACCTTTAATAATTCTGTAAAAGAGAGAATTTCAATATAGTTGCTTGTTCTATATCCATTTACCTTTCACCCTTTGGGGGACATTTATGAATATTAGTAACACCCTGTAGTACTCGTTGTTGGACCAAGAGAATCAGTGTCATTGTTGTTGTGGTAGTGGTGGTGGTGTGCCTTCAGGTCATTTCTGACTTATGACAACACTAAGGCGAGCTTACCATGGGATTGTATGGGGGGCTGAGAGTGAGTGATGCACCCAAGATCATCCAGTGGGTTTCCATGGCTGAGCAGGTAATCAAACCCTGGTGATCAAGGTTGTAGTCAAACCAGTATATCACACTGGCTCTCAGGAGAATCAGTAATCCTTATTAAAGATTATTCAACAGCTCTGGGAGGTTAGTGACTATCTCTTTGGTTGTTCAGATATTTGTCACGTTGAGCATCAGTCTTCAGAGAGTATATCTCTATCAGTCATACTAATCTTTATAAATGAACCCCTTCCCAAAGTATATTTCATGTGCTTCAGGTAGTGTGCATTTTAAACTAGATCACCCAAATATTCCTTGAAAATCCAATGAAAAAAACAATTAGGGGATCCTCCAGGTCCCCTCCAAAATCATAGAATCATAGAGTTGGAAGAGACCCCAGGGGCCATTGAGTCCAACTCCCTGCTATGCAAGAACACCCATCAAAGCATTCCCAACAGATGGCCATCCAGCATCTCCTTAAAAACCTCCAAAGAAGGAGACTCCACCACACTCAGAGGCAGCATATTCCACTGCTGGATAGCTCTTGACTGTCAGGAAGTTCTTCCTGAGATTCAAGTGGAATCTCCTTTCCTGCAGCTTGAATCCATTGCTCCTTGTCCTAGTCTCTAGGGCAGCAGAGAACAAGCCCGGTGCCTCCTCAACATGACATCCCTTCAAATATTTAAACATGGCTATCATGTCCTCTCTTAACCTTCTCTTCTGCAGACTAAACATACCAAGCTCCCTAAGCCGCTCTTCATAGGGCATGGCTTCCAGACTCTTCACCATTTTGGTCGCCCTCCTCTGGACATGTTCCAGCTTGTTGACATCCTTCTCGAATTGAGGTGCCCAGAACTGGACACAGTATTCCAAATGAGGCCTAACCAATGCAGAATAGAGTGGTACCATTACCTCCCTCAATCTAGACACCATACTCCTATTGATGCAATCAAGAATCGTGTTGCCTTTCTTGGCTGCTGCATCACACTACTGACTCATGTTCAGCTTGTGATCTACCAAGACTCCTAGATCCCTTTCGCACGTACTGCTATCCAGCCATGTGTCCCCATCCTATATTTGTGCCTTCCATTTTTTCTGCGTAAGTGCAGGACCTTACATTTCTCTCTGTTGAAATTCATTTTGTTAGCTTTGGCCCAGCTCTCCAATCTGTCAAGGTCATTTTGAAATTTGATCCTGTCCTCTGGTGTATTAGCAACCGCTCCCAATTTGGTATCATCTGCAAATTTGATCAGCATGCCCAAAATAAATTCTGTACGTGCTGTACAACCTATATTTTGATTCAGACTATACCAAACATAACTTTCAAATTTGATGAAATCCATCCACGTGCTGCAGTAATAAAGAGTTACAGCAAAACTTCAAAAATATGCTTTTGAGCTTAAGACACAAAAAATGATGTGTCACAGTATTCTGTATGAATGAAAAAATGGGGTGCCCTTGGGACCCTTCCCCAAAGTGAATTTTGTGTACACTATGTAGCTTATATTTAAATCAGGTGATCCTGACATGCCCTCCGATTGTGGTGGGATTCCAACAAAAATTACTTGAGTTCCCTCAGCTTCCTCCAAGTGAATTTTGTATGTGCCATGTAGCCTACATTTTAAGTCAGCCTGTTTCCAAATTTATTGTTGTAAGTGTGGTGAAAGCCTGTCCAGTTATTTCTGTATGATGTGGTGACACACAGAAAAACAGCCAGAAGTATTCCAAAATTCCAGAGGGAGAAGAAAGACATGTTCTTGTAAAAATGAGTAATAAATTACTCCCAATATATGCATAAATGGACGCAGGATTGTATAACAAAGCAGTGTATGCTAATTACCATTGACCATGTTGGGTGCTTTTGTCTCTTTGGGAGTCTCAAATTCTTTTAATTCATATCACTTGTTATTGGAAATTATTAATTTATTGTCTCATTTATCATGAGTGATAGGAGGAACCAAGAACCTACACAGTTAAGTAGGATCCACAGGTGTACACCTTTGTCATATATAAATATTCACCATTTAGCTTTATTGGATGAACATGATTTCTAATGTTATGAGAAAGGGAAAAAAATATTCTTTTTTCACCTTGCGTAATTTTACACACATCTATCCTTTCCCCCAGCCTCTATATACAGTTCTTGCTCCACATTTGCGGGTTTGACATTTGTGAATTTGATTATTCATGAACATCCTGCTCTCCCACCCACCCCCAATTCTACTTCTCCCATTCCTATGCATTTTGCCCTGGAGTGAGTTCTCCAAGGCAGAACAGAAGGGAAAGAGGTAGAGGGAAAGTCTCTCAAGATTCTTCCTTTCTTCCTCTGGAGTTCCCCCCTCCCCTTCCCATCCTTTTTGCTCCAGTACAGAGAATTCACACTGAAGCAAAACGGAAGGGAATAGGGTGGGGCGAGGCTAAAGAGCTTTCCTTTCCTCCTCTGGAGTTTCCCCCTCCCCTTCCCATCCATTTTGTCCATGCTGGAGCAAAATGCATGTGAAGGGGAAGGGGGGAACTCTGGAGAAGGAAAGGATGGCTCTTGTCACCCTTCTCCCCTCCCCATTCTCTTCCTTTTTGCATGGGAACAGGAAGAGGGGAGCCCTGGCAGGGAACGGGAATGTGAGCAGAAGGGAGAGGTATTTGCAGTTGTTCTACTTTCATGAGGGTTCTGTGTTCTGAACCCTCATGAATGTGGAGGGAGGATTGTAGTATGATACCAAAGGTTACTACTCGGACTTTTCTGGAGGGCTTTCAAGACGTATGAAAAGCATCTTGGAAAAAAAATCCTTACCTTGGTGTTCTTTTGCATATTTTTAATCTCTGTTTGCAGTACCAGTGTGCTGCAGCTACGGTGCCAGAATTAAAGCTTTTATTTTCTACCCTACATGATCCTAGCCAATCAGGGGTCACATACCTAATGCTTGATAGTTCAGGTTGATATTGCTGTGGGCAATCCAAGCTCTCAGATTATCCTCCCTTGAATGGAGCAAGGACATTCAAATTGCTGAGGTGACTAGGCCAGTGCTCTGTTTTGCCGAGTTACGCTGATACTTTCATTTCCTGCTGGTGCTTTCAATCTGATCTAGGCTTGACTAGTTGAAAGCCTGTGTGCATATTTGTCTTCAAGTTGTCTGTCAACTTACAGTGTTCCCATGAATTTCATAGGGTTTTCTTAGGCAAGAAATACTCAGACGTAGTTTTACTAGTTCTTTCCTCTGAAATATAGCCTACAGAACCTGGAATATAGATAGGAATTTACACCACCATTCACATTTTTCTGCAGCTATTTGAGTGCATCAAATGGTATCAGAAGAAGGGAGCACTGGACAAAGATGTGCCCCTTCTTATTTTATTTATTTGTTTATTGGATTTATACTCCACCTTTCTTCTGGGACAGAATCCAAGCAGCTCCCATGAGTTTAGGGAAGGGTATTTAGAATTCTCAGCCAGAGAGCTCTTTGGCCTCAGTAAACGACAAACTCCAGAATTCCACAGGATGTTGAAAGTGGAATAATAGCATTAAACAGGGTAGGGTGGAAATGGCCAAACACTTTTATGCTTTTGCAAAATGGAATGTTAAAAATTACCAAAGGGGGACATTTTTTCAGGGTGTTGACTGCTTCTTTGGCTCAGCATTAGATCTGCTATGATAAAGAGGGTAAAGATGAACATTCTTCATAATCAGCCCTCTGTCTCCTCTATGTGGATTTGCACATTTGTGGTACAAAGGGCTGCCATATGCCTGGCAAATTAATGTTTCCAGTTCAGCAGTGTTGATGGATGCTGTCTGTGGATGGCCTCAGTCTTGTCCATATGATATCCCACCATACATGAATCATACAATGGCACTAATAATTCCTTTTTCTCTCCCCTCTCTTTTTTCCCCGCTTGTTACTTTTCTTCTGGTCTCCTGAACTAAAAACAGGCTTCCCACTTATGATTTGATTGTAGTCAACCAATCAACTGTAGAAGGCTGTGAATGTAGATATTGTTGCCTTGTGTCTCATCTACCAAACACATGTCAAGTGGAACAATCATTCCACTTAGCATTGTGCTTGGCATTTCCTGCCATTAGGCTTTTGCAAAACAATTTGGTGTTGTTGGGTTTTTTCCCCCTTTTTTGTAGCAGTTTAAAATATTACTGATTATAAATGTGAAACATCTTTGGAGCAATAATCAGAGCCGTAAATAAGCTGTTTGTCTAACACCAGTGAGGAGGTTCGTTAGGAACAGCAGCATGTATGTATTAGTAGTGTAATTAAAATATCAATTACGCTGTGTTGACAGTTTGCCAAATAGCTGGCTTTTGTGCATGGTAAACTTAATCACTCCTAAATCTGTTCAGAAGTCACGATGCAATCCTGGGAAGCTGAACTGGTACAAGATAATAATAGCATTTGTTAAGGCAAATTTCCAGTGTAACTCTATGTAATGGCTCAGCACTCCAAGTGCACACTGAGTATCATGTTCTGAAAATTATTTTTTAATGTATGCTTTGTACTGCTGAGGAAAACATCACCTAATCTTGGCAAAGGAAGCCCCAAGATTTATTTTAGTCATCCTCTTTTTGTCTCCTCCATCAGGATGGTAATAACAATCCTGCTTTATGTGTGGTGTGTTTATGTTGGGTATTAAGCTTGAGATTTCATAAAAGGATGTAATATAAATAAAGGCTGGTATAAATTAGAAGTGGTATAGCAAATAAAATCTATGAACTGTTAAAGTCGGGAAAATAAATGCAACATGCAGAAGCTGTAGAAGAACAGTATAAAAATGGACAGAGATTCTATCCTGTAAATATGTTTGGAGTGTGAAGAAAACCACCTGATTGGAATATATATGTGTAACATATATCCAAGACTGTAGTGGTTTGAGCATTAGACTATGACTCTGGATATCAGGTTTGAATCCCCGCTCGGCCATGGAAACCCCCTGTGCAACCTTGGTCAAGTCACACTCTTTCAGCCTCAGAGAAAGGTCAAGGCAAATCCTCTCTGAATAAATCTTGCCAAGAAAACTCCATGATAGGATCTCCTAAGGGTCACGTAAGTCAGAAAGGACTAGAAGGTACAGAACAACAAACATATATCCAAATAGAGAAATAGGTATGCTGTAAAATGATAAAAATTAGGCAATAAGATATCTAAGTGAGATGTGTAGAATTCACTGCAGTTGAGACTATAACTACTTTTGATTCCAGCATGCATGTTTGGGCAAGGATATACATTTAAAGTATTTAAAGTAAATTTCTTTTAAATGAGCAAGGCATCTATGCATGTCTCCCCTTGCTCAGTAAGGAAAAGATTGCATGCATGGTACCCTGACATTGGATCTTTGGATTTAGTGCCTAAGGCTAACTATAGCCTTTAATAACAGATCAGCTACCAGTTTTTCTGTGCCAGTAGAAACCAGTTTGGGCAATGAAGGATTAACCCCTCATCCACACAGATTTTTTTTAAAAAAATCCATGGAGTGTTTTATTTTGGGGTGTTTTCTGACCCCAGTGATAAGTTCAGGGTGTATTGCAGGGTATTCAGATGTCTCATATCCTCAGGAGCATTTATGAGTTCAGAATCAAGGGTATCCCACAATTCGCAAACCATTCTTAGGCAGAAAAACATGTGTCCACGTGGGGTGCAATGTCTGAGTAGCTGGCAAGCCTCTTGGTTTGCAAGTGAGGTAGCCTACATTAATGCAGATTTGCTAGGACAGTTTTTATCCCAGTCACTTCTAGATCTGTTTAAAAGCAACTTGAATCTGACAGATGACCAAAATCTGAAGACATTTTTTACAACTTTTCAGATAAAATGCCTACCCACTACTTATGAATTCTGCAGTGGAAGATTGTTCTGAGACTCTAAAATGTCCTGTCTGTTTAGATGAAGGTTAAATGCAGGCCCCCTTTGCCCTGTCATAGGGCAGGAAATGAAAGAAGTGTGCTTCCATTCACATCCATACCATCTATATCAGGTTGTTGATAGAGATGACTGGAGCTCTGTCAGACATTTCATTGGTGCTATCAAAGCATAGACATGGGCAGCTGGATGCTGAGGAGTGTGTTTCACACAGCAGCACTTGAATACTCCTAGCGCACTGTTCCACACCTTTCCTTTCTTGAAAACATTGCAGTCTGAAACAGAATTGTTTGCAAGTTTGAATGCAGCTGATCTTCATTTTTTTTCTCTTTACATAGTGCACAAAGCACTATGTATTTGTGTGCACATGGACGTAATGCATGCCAAAAACCACAAGTAAAAATAGACCAAATAATTTAATTTGTTTTTATTTGAATGTTTTTCTAGTTGGAACAATACTATGTAGGTGGCAATACTTCCTAGTTCCTGTGGTCTTCAGCACATGGCTTTGCTCTTCTTGGTGGTCCATAATGGACTATAAAGTTTTCAGTGCTTCTTGACAGCATGGCAGGCAGAGCAAAGAAGATTTCTTTCTTTCCTCTATACCTTGAGTAACAACAATAGAGCACCATTTGATTCCTTTCCTCAGGAGATACTGTTCTCTACTGTAGGGCCTTAAACCTGAAATTGAAGGGACTTTGCTACCCTTAGTGGAAGGGGTGAGCTGAATCCTCCAAGGATGCAAAAATAGAACAATGGAAATAATGCTGGGCAAAGTATGTTTTTCCTGTAAGACAGTCAACCCTCCACATTTGCAGCTTTCACTTTTGTGGATTTGATTATTCACGTATTATTTGCTGTCACCTCTGCTGCCTCCCTGTGCCAATTTCAATAGATACTGCAAGCCTCATGAGACTGAGAAACTGTGAGCGAGGCTTGTATGTCCCTCTTAAAAATGGTGTGAAGCAGCATGGAGGTGGCAGTAAGCCCCACCAGCCACCCACTTCTGCCTTGTGAAGAAACCCTGAAGCCTTAGAGGAATCCATGGTAGGTTGAATATGGTGATCATATTTTTTTTGTGTGTTAAATATGGTTTGGGAGGGCCTAGAGTTATTCATGGTTTTTTCACTTTCACGGGGGTCCTGTGCCCTAAGCCTAGCGAATGTGGAGGAATGACTGTATACAATAATAGGTAGAGGACTACAACAGTGCAGGGGAGGAGACACTTAGATGATCAATTTGAAATTTACTGTATTTCTTATATGTTGTAGGAGCTGGGTTCTAGTGGGTATGCCTTGTGGCCCAGTGGAGATACCATTGCTGAAGCTAAGGAGATCAGAACCTAATTATGACTAGATTAAAGGAGTCATGGGAGCAACACTCCAGAGTGGGTCTTTTTTTAAACAAGTATTGAGATCAGAGCTTGGAAAAGTTTTGGAATACTTCCCAGCCAGTGTTGGTGGGGGACATGTTCTGGAAATGGGATCCCCCACCCAGCCTCTGCTTCACGCTGCTTCTTGGACCAGGCACCAAAAGTAAATGATCATCCGAGTAATCTCAACCACAGTAATAACACTGCTGACAATTTTATAATTCCTCTTCCTAAACTCAGTGGACATCTTCCTAAACTCTTCCTGAAACTCAGTGGACATTTTCTATGCTGCATAAGTTTTGCAAATATGCATCTCTTCAACACCATTTCACTATGTTGTATTTTGCCTCACAGTTTGCAAGAGTGGATGGATGACCTTTGAATACAGGGAAGAAGAAAATTCATTTTTGGATTTCTCCCCCTTGCAAACATGTTGGGATTGGTATTTAATTGTTTCAGCTCAGGATTATTTATGGCTTTCCTTGACATTGCCAGCTCTTAGCACCTCTTCAACTTAGATCTGGCAATAAATAATACATAATCGTAGTTTTCACCTCAAAAGCCGTGCTTCAACAGCTTCTAGACTTGTTTTAATGGAAATTTATGCAGAAGTAACATTGCTTTTCGAAAACATTTTGCATAAAGATCTTTACAACGAAAAGTGAAAAATCCCATTCGTTTATGCATAGTGCAGGATGGAAAAGCAGTCTGAGTGCCATCCCTTTGAATTGCTGCTAAGATGTACTTCAGGCAAGAGAGCTCAAAGGAATGGAAATTTCCTTGTCTTTGTTTCAGATATAGAGGTTATGATGACTACACAGTGATGTAGGTGTATGCGCACTGAAGAAGGCTTTTTTTATTTAAATGTGAACCATTTTAGAGGCAAATAACAGATAGTGCTTACAATAGAAACTAATAGGCTGTAAAATTCTTCTTTATGTAATAAGGACTTCAAAGGAGCAACTCTGTACGTGCTCTAGGTGTTCTGAATAGTTGGTTCAGCAAAGCCTTTCTCCTCTAATAAATAGAAAAACTAGCATCTTGCCACTTTTAGTATTTTTGTATTTACTTGAGGGCCAAACTAGACATGGAGCTGTTTGTGCAATTAGTGGCTGATGAATTGCTTTATAAAAGTAAGTTCCAGGAACAGACCACCCCTGTCCAGATCAGGTCCCTGGTTTGGAGGGGGGACTAGGCAGGCCTTAACCCTTTGTGTCCTGTTGTGGCCCCAGTTTGATTCGGTCGTCATACATGGGCTGCTCGCACTGGGAAAAGAGCTACCATTGGAATGAGTGTAGTTTTTGAAAAGCAGGCAACAGCCGTTCTTCCAATGCGAGTTAAAAGTACAACCAGAAGCAAAAGGTTAAAAACTTCCTATCTGCCACACTAGGGACTGGATTCAGATCAAAGTGTTAATAACTGCAGTTTATTATGTAAAAGCCATTCACACATTTACTAATTCTGTGAATGGCATCATGTCTAGCTAGCTACAGCCCTCACAGAAAACTTAGATGGGGAAAAGAAGGATTATGTTAGCTGGAAATAAAATGGCATCATGTTGTCATTTCTTTTCAAGGAAATATAGTTTCTACATGCAAATAATTCTCCATTCTTGTTAGTTTGGCTTGCTGTTTTGGCCACAGGTACATAATTTACATCCATCCAAGTAAAGTTTGACTTTTCTATTCGTAATATAATTCATGCTATACCTATATTTTTTTCCAGAAAATATCTCTATGTATTTATGAAATTCAGAAAAATGTTTTATATCTTCTGTGGGTTAGAAAATAAAAGAAGAATGAAGCTACTGGGAAAAACAGGAATCTGTTTAAGCCTGTCTCTTCTTGAATGGTAAGAGAGGGCATCACAGAAAAATTGGGATTAGAAAGAAAAATTGAAAGAAAGAGAAGATGAGAAAGAAAGGAGAGCGAACGTTCCACATACAACACGTACAACAAGCCAGCCAGTAATGAAATGCATCCAAATGTTTTTCTCTGGCCCTGCTGCTTATAAAGGTTAATGCTGTGCCGTATTTTGTGGCTCAGCTCTACAGAATCCTATTACTAAGCTTCCTTTTACACCTTGGACGTTGTTTGGCTTGTCACTGAGAAGGGAAGAATTGTATTGCTGCAATTCTTCAACATCCATAAAAATTGCCAGTGTCATACTTCTCACTTATCTCTCAGTGCAGTGGGCATTTCTCATTATAGATGGAGACTGGCCTGCAACCTGCTCCAGCCAGCTGTTATACACCTTTGGTGTCATTAGAGATAAACAGTCTTCACCAACATCCCTTCATTGCATCCACAGATGCCGTGTGCAAGCCAAGGCTTTGTGAAGTTGGGTCAAAGCATATGGTTAGATCATTTTGCTTTCACATCTGTCCATTGTATCCTGCACTTCTGTAATCTGAGATAAAGTCTCTGATTTTTTTTTAAAAAAATACAAAATACTATGTTAGCTGAAAATACATTTTTCACCATATCAACATCCTATCATAGCTGCATCACTGAGTAATTTCATAGTCTTGTGAACATCACTCTCTTTTATAAACATATTACCTAGGCTACATTTTCTTTTAATTCGTCTGAGGAGGTTCAGAGACTTCGTCTATTTTTTATGTATAAATTCAACTTCATACCTTGGTTCTTTTGTATGTATAAACCCAGTTTCATAAGCCAGTTATACAGTCTTACAGATATTTTGCTGAGTATAATAGTTCTCCATTCCAAATAATGATGGAATACACCATATGGTAAAAGCAGTTATGTGCATGTGTACTCAGAACATGCATGCATGTGTTTAGTGAGGTTACTTCCTTATAACAGTACCTAGAATTACACTCATAGGCTAAATCTCCACACACACTTAATTTGGGAATAAGTCCTACTGGATTTAACGGAACAACTGGAGAAGGATTTTGAAAACAGACAGACCAAGGAAAATTTGAGTTTTGGGCCATTTCCGCACCAGACTGTTATAGTTCTATTATTCCATTTTCAACATCCTATGGAATCCTGGGGTTTGCAGTTCAGAGAGAGGCCTTCAGGTCCCTCTCTAAACTGCAAACCCCAGGATTCCGTAGGATATTCAAAGTGGAATAATAGCACTATAATAGTCTAGTGCGGAAACACCCTTGGACTCTGTAGTAATGGTGGGAATCATGCAGGTTTCTAGATGTTATTGGGACTGCAGTTCCCAGCATTTCTCCGTGTTGCCTCTGTGGGCTAGGGCTGTTGGCGTCTGCAGTCTGACAACAGCTGAAGTGAGTAAGATTCCTTCCTCTGCTGTAAAGGAAGATGACTGAGTTTTGAAGGCTTTCCATCTGACCTGAGAGTCCATACTACCATACTTTTTCCACAGAGGATTGAATTGAAGAATCTGGTTACTCTGTGAGATTCATCTATGACTATAGCCCTGTGGAATATGCTGCCTCGGAGTGTAGTGGAGTCTCCTTCCTTGGAGGTTTTTAAGCAGAGGCTGGATGGCCATCTGTCGGGAGTGCTTTGAGGGTATTCCTGCATGGCAGGGGGTTGGACTGGATGGCCCGTGTGGTCTCTTCCAACTCTACATTTCTATGATTCTATGATTCTATGATTCAGGTGGTAATCATACTTTCTTCAACATTAGATCAAGAGAATGTATAGGCTATCCCCCTCTTTACCATTTTCTTTAAGTGGAAAGCAATTTGTTGGAAAAGGAGAGATTCTTGTGAGGAAGGACACATGAAAATTGGGAATCTTGATCTTGTGGAAAGTCTTGTGAATAGAAGCCTCTCCCATCATTTCCTACATGAAGAAAGCATTGTCATGTCTTTGTTTGTGTGTTTGTGTACTAGGCACTTCCCTTCTCCTGTGTTGAAAAAAATGTGGCCCATAATCTAAACAGGACTAAAATCATCTTGCCTTTTAGTGGTTTCCTGTTAGTGACGTATGGCAGTGTAAGTTAACCCTACGCCTGTCCATGTCAATTTTTTGTTGCTGCAGAAATTGGTATTCCCTTCTTCCTTTCACAGCAACAAAATCTCTACCCCCAGACCTCCTGTAGAACTACTACTGCTCTCCCTCTATGGCCATTTCTACCTGGAGGAGAGTGGAATAAATCACAAAAAGTATCTGGCCATGTCCTTGTTGCCAGTCATGAAACCATTACATCAGTTCCCGAGACCTCCAGAGGGTTGCAGCAGATCTCAGTGGCTGATGCAAATGTTTCATGTCTGGCTACAGGGAAATAGCCAGCTGCTTCTGCAACCTTCCCCCAACACTCTCCTCTAGGCACAAACAGCAATGTGTAGAGGGCTTCAGCCTCTCTGTAGTAGGTTTAGGGTGTGGTACAGGGCATAGCATAGTTCTGCATGTGGAACTACTACACTATGCTGAGTCATGCAGAATTGCAGTCAATCTGTACTAATTAGAGTCAAGTCAAATTTTTCCTTTTGTGTGTGCAAATCTTTTATGTCATGTCTTTGTTTTGTTTTGTTTAAACAAACTCTGTATAGGACTTCCTGAGAAAATGCTCACTGGTTTGTTCACATTCAGACATTTCATGGAACGTGTGGGTGTGTACGTGCCTTCAAGTGGCCTTTCTGCATATGGAGACCCATAAATTTCATAGGTTCTTCTTAGGCAAGGAATATGCAGAGGTGGTTTTGCCAGTTTCTTCCTCTGAAATATAGCCTACAGCACCTGGTATTCCCTGGAGGTCTCCCACCCAAGTACTAACCAGGGCTGACCCTGCTTAACTTCTAAGATCAAATGGGGTCTGTGTGGACTTGAACGAGGGAGTTATGGGGGCATATACATAAGCCCTGCTCCCAGCATTTCCCCCTACACTAAGGGGAGAATTCTAAGTGTGTTCCCATTGAATGAGCCAAAGTCTGAAACTTCTTTCTGTATGGCATATTATTTCCACAAATTTTCTTATCCTCAGTGAGGAAAGGTACCTCAACACAACAAGAAAAAAAAACAGAATAACTTGTCCGCTGCTTTTGCCCCCAAACAAAAACAAAAATAACCGGACTTTCTCATTTTCAGTTTTTAATTGTTTGTGCAAAATGTTCTGTTTTATGCAAAAAAGCCCCAGTGTATTTTGTGCAAAATACATTTTTACACAGAAAGCCTTTGTGATTTTTTTTTTTAGCATAAAGGTGAAAAATTATCAAAAAGTGGCCAAAAGTCTATATCCAGCAGAGAGAGAGAGAGAGAACATTTGAAATGTTTAAATCCTATATGAAAGAATGAAATAAGAAAAGATATTGTTGTTGTTGTGTGCCTTCAAGTTGTTCTCAACCTATGGCGACCCTAAAGTGAATGTTTCATAGGATTTTCTAGGGCTGAGAGTATGTGACGTGTCCAAGGTCACCCCAGTGAGTTTCCATGGTGGAGCGAGAAATCAAACTCTGGGCTTCTGAGTCATAATCCAGCACTCAAACCACTGCATCATATTGGCTCTCAAGAAAAGATACCTGTCTGCTATATATACAGTACCCCTCTTCTCTCTCAACATGTTCATTTTGAAAACTTAAGGGGAAGTTTCTGTTAGCTTCCTTTGTTACTAGAGATGTGACAAATCTGGTTGGGCATTTTGCTGTGCTGTCAGCCCATTCATCATATTGCTTGAGATCACTGGCTACGCTGTCTGGGGGATTCTGGGGGTTGCAGTCAAAAAATGTTCCAAGCACTAATCAGAAGCTGGATAAAATGATGGTTGCTGAGTAGGCACCAGATCCTTTCTGATCTTGTAAGCTAAGCAGGGTGGGCTTTGGTTAATATTTGGATGTGACACTGCCAACAAACACCTGTAGTAAAACCTTCCTGCAGTGGAGATGTGGGAGCAAACGGCCTTTTGCACAACACAGCCTTTGACTCCTCTTGCTTCTTGCTTGCTTTACACAGCATGTGAAAGAAATGCACTAGGACAGTTTATTTCTTGATCTGATGTATTTCTAGACATATGAGTGAAGAAACTTGTCTTAATCTGGTCAGGCCTTCAGTATCTAGATGATTAAAAAATTGAAGAATGAGAAGAAACAGAAACTGCTGATAGAGGTAGCTAGGAAAATGAGACTGATTAGATGAAGTTTCATGAAAGAAAATTAGTATTTACTGAGCTTTTTGTTTTCTTTTTTTCTCAGTTCTCTTTTTTTAAATGAATGTTTTCTTTGTCTGTCTGACGCTGAGGAGGAGGCTAAGTTTAAAATACATAAAGAACATCCTTTGTTTTACTGTACAGTTGATGTTTTCATTTTTCTTTTCCAACTTTAGCTTCTCACAAATGTGCAAAACCTAATTTCTAGATTCCTGAGAGTTAATAGGTCCTAGTTCAATTTCTAACAAAAATTAAAAACATTTAAAAAATAGATTCAATTGGTAAACAGGTAATTATTGTCTGTATAAACCATTTTTTGAATCATTAGAACTAAATTTTGTGAGCAAGCCAAGTTATACATCAATGCTGGGAAATCTGTGGATGCCAAGAGGTTGACAAACTGCTACTCTTGTCGATCCTTGCCTCTGGTCATGCTGTCTGGGGGTGATGGGACCTGAAGTCTGAAGAACATCCAGGTGGTGATAGGTTCCCCAATGTTGTTATATATAATACATTTTATATTCCTGAAGTAACCAAGTAACTTTAGATATGTACAAGTTGGTAAAATCCATACGTTTTTCAATTTTCCCAAATTTTTCACTCCCCCTCCCTCAAAAAAAGAAAAGAAAAAAAAAGAAAAAAGAATTATGTGTTTTCCACAGCTTCAAGATTAATAGAAATTTTACATTGCTGGAGGTAGCGTATGTTTTATACACAGAAGGCCTTAGGTCAGTCTCTGGCATCTCCCAGGACCTTCCACATTATATCATTGTAGCCCTGTGATTTGATTTTACCTATCATGGCTTTATCCTATGGAATCCTGAGATGTGGAGTTTAGAATTTAGAATTCTTACCCACATAATCCTAGTACCTCACCAATCTACAAACCCAGGATTCCATAGGATGTAGTCAGGGCAGTTAGAAGGGAATTGTGTATGTGACAGGGCCCCAAGTACAACTGGAGGAAACATTAGTCTGAAGTCCTGGAGAACTGCTGCTGAACTACATGAGGCAATAGCCTGTGAGGGTGCCAGTTCCAAGCTCTCGAAAAGCTCCTTAGCTTTTGGAGAATTATGCAGATGGCAGATTTTTCACTAGATCTATATGTTTGCATTATAGTTCCACAGTGAAGTGGAAAGTGACTGGTGGAATTCTGTAATTTGCCATTACTTGAGCTTGCTTGCTTGCTTACTTTAAAATAGCACACATACAAGAGCAATTACATTCAAGAGTATGATAACAGAGGACAGGAGTTAACACATTCTTCCTGTCACAATCCAGACAAACATTCCATCCCTATACATTGTGATCTGTTTTGGGAGTAGAGTATCTGTTAGTCCCAATGGCCGCTTCCTTTGCATCCCAGATAGTACCTTTGTATCCCAAATAATACCTCTGTCATGGTGCTACAGAGAGAGAGCAAGAGCTTCCATTTCAAAAGTATAAAACAACCACACAGTGCCACTCCAGATAATAGGTAGTTTGTTTCTCAGGAGTCTGTCAACTTGGCCACCCTAACCTACTTGCAACACTTGGGCTCCATTGCCTTCTGCTACCAGCTTGGGAGCTTATTGATAAGATTTCCATAACTTATGATTCAGGGCTTGCTTGGTTTAATTTTGCTTGCATGAGGCAAAGGCCTTGAGAGAGGGAGAAAATCATAAGGCCACAAAAAGTCATGCACAGTTTGTTTTCTTTCCCTTTCCCTCTCTCTCTCTTTTTCTCACACATACCAGTCCTATCAGGGTTTGACTTTCTGTTATTTTTTTTAAAATCGAAGTTTATTTCCTTTATGATAGAAAAGAGATGTGATTGTGCCTTTACAAATTAGAGCAGGAATTCAGATTCTATAATGGTTGATAGGATATGGGATTCTCTTGAGTGACAGTTTTTCTCATTCATTCCTGTTTTCCTTTTCCAGTGAAGTAGAAAAGTCACACAGAGTACAATGAGCTGAGTTCACCCAGTCAGGAAGAGCTCAGCTCTGCTGCTTATCCTGAACCATTCAAATCTAGGTTTGCTGCTGCCGAATAACCAATACATTTTTTCATGTTGATTTTGTCTGTCACCTATGAATGATTGAATTTTTTCAAAGAAAGTTAAGTTATTTCAGCCAGCTTTGGCCCTGTCATGCTCAGAAAGCATCTGGGGAATGATTTCCCTCTCTGTTTGGGGATGGGGGGTTCATGTCATATCAGGAGAGCAGAAGGCTAATTCTCAAATCCGAGATGTTCATCATTTTTTGACCTACATTTTCATGATGATGTGGGATCCTCACACTTGTGGAGGCTCAAGTGGCATATCCCTGCTTCTTAGTCCAACAGTACAGGTTTGAGATAATGTTTGAGACAAGAGGTTGGATTTAGATTTAAATCAGGGGAGATGGATCTATTCTAGGTAGCACTAAGTCTGGATCCAACCCACAGTATATAGCTTGTTCAACTTCAGAGCCATAAATTTGATAACAGAATAGGCATCAAACAGAAATAACTATTCTAGCTGGCATACAAGTATTCCTTTTATACAGTATATTTATTGCGTTTAATAAACTTTGTTAGCAATCTAGGCAAATTTCTCTCTCTCTCTCTCTCGTTCTCCTAGTTGTAAAATATGAGGAAAAACACATGTACTTTATCCATATGCACTGTAAGTCTGTGAATGGAAGCTTTTTAAAAGGTTTAAGCTCTGTTTTTTAAAAAAACACAACCTCATAAAGGTTGCACTGAAAATTCTCCTGCAATATTTGAGTAGAAATTGGTTTGACATTGGGTAAATTGTTTCTCCCAGCTGCATTATTAGAATGCTTGCCCTTTTTAATCCTATTCGGTGACTTTTTCCTTTTATTTTTGCAGCATTTTTCCCTGTTAGGGTTTCTTACATTGGTCATCTGGGTGATCACAGCTAGTCATGGAATATGTAGTAGATATGATTGCATCACAGTTCCATATAGCAAATCAGTTTGGGTACTACAGTATCTTCATTGAAGGAGATGAAGATAATTCATAGTGAAGAGAGTGGGAAAGTGCTTCCTTGACTAACTCACATGAGTGAACCTAACCATTGAAGAGTGATATAGTAAATGTGATGGTACTATGTTATACTCAGAAAGGCCCTTGCTAATATGAAGACAAGCATAGAAGGTTCAGAGTCAGATAAATGCTTCCTCAATAAATAAACATTTTCAGAGAAGAAAAATAATTGAAAATATGAGAGGGTAATTTTCAGTTTTACTGAAACTGTTTATGAACTGTTTATGAACCCTTTCTTCACAATCTAAAATCTACTATATGTGAGATCTACTGAGTTCTCTCAGCTGAAACTAAAGATCCTTTGTGCATCCCTGGCTGTAAGATGGCAGAAGAAAGGAATCCTTAAAGTTTGCTACAGTAATGTGTGCTGCTCCTTTCTGACAGATTTCATTCATAGTTGGATGGTGGGTGGGATGGTATCCTCAAGGAAAAGTTTCTTAAGCTTATTCTGATTCTTCCCTATAGAAATAAAGGGTTTGCCTCTGTGTAAATATGATAAAGCAAACATGGCTGAGGAGCCCAGAGCTTAAGGATTCAGTGGCAAAGAGAATAAGGCCATTTCCGCACTTCGCTGTTATAGTGCTATTATTCCACTTTCAACATCCTATGGAATCCTGGGATTTGCAGTTTAGGGAAAGGGACTTAGAATTCTCAGCCAAAGAGCTCTTTGGCCTCAGTAAACTACAATCCCCAGAATTCCACAGGATTTTGAACGCAGAATAAAAGCACTATAACGGTGTAGCTTGGAAATGGCCTAAGGCTATGTGTGCCCAAGACATACTTTTAAGATCATCATGAGAATCACAAGAAAGCAAAGAAGCCCATGCAAACAAAGAAGCATTATTACTGGCCTCCAGGACAAAGAAATGGAAGAGGTATGGGCATGTTCACATAACACTGGTTTGAGATATGAAAGAGATCTCTCTCATGGTAAACCAATACACACATACATACATGCATACATATACATAATGTCTAGAGTATATATATCCAAGAATGAACTCACTACCTCTTCTTCCAAGTGCTTTTGTCTCCATTGGCAGTGTATCTGGTCTCTTACATTACATTTTGATTCATTTATGTGAACGTTGCTCAAAATATTCCATATTAGGAAACAACATCAGAATCCCCATTGCTTTGGCCTTTTGAAGCTATGCTGATAAAGCCAGGGTGCAATAAAAAAGTTGATGACCGTCCTGTGAAGCTACAGAAACCCACATTCTCTCTATGAGAAGTGGATGTGAATGAATCGTATGAGTGCACAAGGCGTATCAAAACAAGGGATAGTTAACAATAACATTTGGTAATGAGAGTTTATAAGGCCTGTTTTATACTGTGACCATCCCCCATTTCTCAAAGAATTGTATTGGGGGTTTGTGAGCTTATACCTTTGTTGAGCCTGCTGGAAACTATAAAACTTGAGTTAGAGCCAAGGAGAGAATCCATAAAACATGCCAGAAGATATGGTTAAATCAACTTACTGTGGATTGAGTTTGTTGTTTATTAACTTGGGGTGGAAAAGGACAAAGGTCTCTGAATTTGCATTAACCTTCAGAGGCTGACCTGAGCATTAAAAGGGAAACATTAGTACTTGCCCCAGTGCAGCAAAGCATCTACTGATGTGACAGGAGAAAAAGCTTTATTGTTTTAAAACCATTGGCAAAATTGGCATCTTCTGCTATGATCAGAAAATGCCAAGATTTGTGTTTTCATGGTACAGTTTGACAAAGAATTTGGAAATTGCTGTTGGCATGTGTTTAGATCCAGGAGGAAGAAAAAACACAACACACTGTCCTTGGTGCTGGAAAGACTAGCACTACTAAAAGGCTCATAATCAGTGAGTCGCTCTCAATCAATGCCTTTGTTAAGTACTCTTATTTGGAACAATATGTCAAGCAATATAAATTGGTTGGGATTTCTTATTGTGTCAATGATGTCTCTTCTTGATTCAAGAAGATGGATAAGCATCCCTGTATACAGACAGATTTCAGAGTCTTCAAGTTACACTGAGTTCTATCAGTGTGTTTATCGCAAACCACACAACTTTAACAGTCCAGTTATGGGAACTCAATAAGCCAAGGTTCCAGAACGTGAAAGAACTATAAGAAATTCAAAGCTGTACTGGACAGAAAAAAATCCATAGCTGTAGTTGTTCAAAACAAATGAGGATTTTGGAGACATGGAAATGTCTGCCCACAGCTTGAGTTCTGTGCATTGCTTATAATAAAAGGGAAGATTACTGTCTGCATAGTCATATTTATGGCAGAACAAAGTTACTGGGTTTGGATCCAAGACTTAGGCCTTTTCCACACCGGGGTATTAAAACGGTTCAGAGCGACCTCCCATGGAGGTCGTCTACACCGTGGAGTGGATTGGGGCGGGCTACTTTTCGTAGTTCCACACCTCAATCCGCTCCAAAGCGACTGGAACTGGTGGCGCTGCATGTTTTTTTAAAAACCTCTTTTCAGAGGTTTTTAAGAAGCACGAAGCGCGCAGCCCCGTGCAATTCTGTCGCCGCGCTCCAGTGCAGATTTGCAGGCGCGCACTAGTGCGCGCCTGCAGATCTGCTGGGGGCAGGCTTCTGGCTGGCGAGCTTCTCCGGTTGGTGGAGAGCCTCCGCCAGCCGGAAGCTGCCATTTTGGATGCCGGAGGAGTGCGGAACAGCGAGTTCACGCTGCTCCACATGGCGATGGACTTACCTGGCTGCCAGTAAGCTCCGTTTCGGCAAGTTTTCCCCCGTTTCCCCCTCCACATGTGGAAAGGGCCTTAGTCATACTTACAGTAGACTTTTTGAAACCAATCATGATTAAGTGAATCATGACTGACTTAATTTTCAGTGACCTTCGTAGGTCTGTTTTACTAATTCTTGATCCAAACCACTTTACTCTGGATGTGGTTTAAGAACGTGTACTCAAAACACAGATCACAAAAACAGAATCTGAATAGTACCATTAGTGTTATGTTTATTGTTCTTGGTACTGAAGGTTAAAAGAAAGTGTCATGTTAGAAGTGCAACAATCCTGATAAGAGCATGTCTTATACTTCTTGGCTCACATATGCCATTGGTGGGCAATGAGCAAAAATTTAATCAGTGAATGGGTGAGTGGACTGAGTATCATGTGCGATGACCATTAAGAGGCAAAAGGAGAGGGGGAGAGAGAGAGACAGAGAGAGAGACAGAGAGAGAGAGAGAACACATTGATCAGTAATTGTGCTGTACAAATGGAATAGAGAATCCAAACCCATCATTCCTGGTTTTGCAACATTTACATTTCCTAGTTTCCTGCCCACATATTCCCATTGTGCAAATAAATCTCAGTTGATCTTAGGAGTTCTGAGGCCTAACAGTAGTCCCTTGGGATGGTAAAAAGGAAAATGAAATCGCACAGGATGCTTCAAAATAGATAAGACAGAGACATTGATAGAATAAGTGGAATGTGTCTGAAATAGATAGATAGAAAGAGGAAAATGCACACTGTTGTAGGACCAAGATGCCATTCTGCCGAACTGAAATACAGCCAACTTTTGTTATTTAGAAAAAGCATCAGACACAAGCTCATAATAAACTACAGGAGATCTTGTTTCTGGATTACCTCATGCTTTAAAATCTTGTATATTAAAATGTCTCAATGGTGATAGAAGAAGATGATACAGTTTCTGCTGGCTTCATGATCAGAACACCTCAAGGTGTTATTGTGGTGTGGTTGGTTTGGCAAAATATAGAACCATTTATGTTTGATAAAATATCTGTGCAATTAGGGGTGTATTGTAATCTGATTTCAAGGATGCTTTCTGCTATATATTGGCTGAAAAAAGTAGATACAGCAAAGGCCTGCTAAACTGAATTAAGGATACATTTGTGTGTTCTGGTTTTAATGAACTAGATTTCTTGTCACAAAAACAAGAATATATAATCAAAAATTAGTGACTACATTCAAAATCAGGGCATAACATTATATAGTTTAATGAAATGCTGCAATTTTAAAAAATTTGAACAACTATTTTATTGTTATGTGCCTTCAAGTCAATTCTAGCATATGACAAGCCTGAGCAAGATTTATACAGAAGTTGCTTGCTATTGCTTTCCTCTGAGGCTAAAAGAGTAAGATTGGCACAAGGTCAACCAATGGGTTTCAGTGGCTGAGTGGAGATTCAAACCCTGGTTTCCTAGAGTCCTAATCTTACGCTCAAACCACTCCAGCACAACTGGCTTGAATATTTTAAAAAATGCAATAAACAAATAAAAAATTAACCAAGTTCCTATACATGAGTTCAATCCAGACTAAAACGGCATTCCTGTGTGCATTTACCTGGAGGTTAATCCTGCCTTGTTAGAAAAGACAGTTATGCTCAATAAGCATAATGAAAGCACTAAGAAAAGTTGAAGACCACATCACAGGTAGATTGACTTGATCAAGGAAGCCATGGACCTGAGCTTACAAGATCTGAACAGGGCTGTTAAGAACAAGATCTTATGGAGGTCCCTGATTCATAGGGTCACCATAAATTGAAGCCAGATTGACAATACAGAACAACTACAACAATTCCTACAAAAAATTCGATCAAATTCCATGGAGCTTTTATTTACTACTTTGTCAAACATGTAATAGACTGAAGTGGCCTATTCAAGATGCTTTTTTGAAGTGAAGGTGTTTGTGGGAGGGCAAGCAATTTACTGATGTATATTTTCAAAATGAGGACTGTGACAATAAAAGTTAGACAAGGACACTGGGCACCTACTGGATGTTTTGCAGGCTTGAGGCTATGTCCCAGTGAAATCACTGTGAGTTAAGTACCTCTGAGATTGTCTCTGTGGGGCACATAGGCATGCCTAGTTTTTCAGGATTGTTGCTTACAGGAGTGTTAATGAGCCAGTACCATGTTCATTCTTGCTTTAATGAAATAAGCATGGAACAGATTGTAGAGTTACTGTTGTAGAGTTACTGATTGTAGAGTCCTGTTTCCTTTGGGAAAAATGAGCCATGTCCATCTAGAGTAGGGATGGAAATCTTTTCTCACTTTGTTATTACATGTGAATGATTCAGAGGTTTCTTCCTGCTGGATGAAATTATAAACATTTCTGCAAATTTATCAGTGACTTTTAAAAAATTTATCAGTGATTTTTGATGTTTCAGGATGTTTTGTGCAAATTTAGCAAAGGTGTTTTTTTTTCACAACTTACTTTTTTTATGCAAAATACAACTCGTTTATACAAAAATGTTAATTGCTGTTGCTACCAATGATGAAAAATGTGCCAGTCTTTTTGCTTTCACACAGGGGTGAAGAATCTTGTGACAACTGGCCATTTTTGAAGAATGAGTACAAGAAATTGGTGAGGATGAGAAAATTTGCAAAACATCCTTAATCTATAGAGCAATCCCACTGTAGCGTAGCTGCCAGAATTTCAATAACGCAGACAGAAACATTCTTGAATACTAGATATGCAGCATAACCAGGGGCAGTACATGCAGACTTGGCAAGGAAGCCTGCATTTGTTTGACTTGGTTCAGTCAAGTAATTGAGCAAAAATATTTAAAAGAAAAAGGATGCTGAACAGATGTGTGGGTGTATCATTCTTGTCCTTATCACCCAAACATACATCACTGGATCTCCGTTCAAGAAGATAGACAAACAGTTGTGTGTGGTCCTTCCTGTGTTGCACAGAAAATACTGGTGCACATGCAGAGAGATAAGAAGTGGGAGCTGTAGTTGTAGTGTAAAGTAGTTTTGTTTGGGGTTCAAGCTAACTTTTTTAAGGATATTACTGTAACCCTCCACCCTGCATTCTGCCTTCTATATCTACTGGGCATTAAGCTGCCTCTCTGGGCTGCTTTGCTCCTTAGTCTGCCTCTTTTAGGAATTTTTGCCTTGAATCCCCAAGCCTGCTGATACTTTCCCTTGTGTATGGATGCTGGGTTTTTTGGTTACACAAAGACTTTCATTCAGATAATGAGTTTGCCATGAGTATATAGAATAGGAGCAGGACAAGTGCAACCCACAGGCAGTCTTTTTGGTGACCACCAAGTTCTCCTGTGTCCCCCATACTCCTCCCCAATCAATTAAATGTTTAAGTAAAAACTCTCCCCAGAATGACAGTCATGCCAGCTGAAGCATCTCCAACAGTCAGATTTTCAGTTGTTGATGGCTGAAAAATCCAAAAGCAAAAACTAGAAGTAGATTTCAGTCACTGCTAGGACTGAATTTTAGATAAAAAATCTGAATGAATGGTTGCCATGGGAGTAAAAAATTAGGCCCTGCCTCTGCTATAGTTGTCCATCCTGTTATAGAAAGTATTTCATTAAAGAGCAAAAATAGTCATATAGACACCAACTGTGACAGAAACCTGTGGAGCCTTTGTTGTTACTGTGATGATAAAATAAATGTTTGAGATCAAAGATTGTTGTTTGAAGTTTCTGTTATTTGAATGGTTTAGGTGCTATATATACATAGATGAAATAAGTATTGTGTAGCTGCCTGGTGATGATTTTAAAGGGAAAAGTGGTCTAAAAATTACCATGAAATTCATTGTGTAGTAGATTGCTTTATCCAATAGCAAAATAGATCCTATGGTGAGTCTAGGTGTGAGCAACCTCTTGTGACCAAAGGATGATCAAGTGTAGAAAGGAACAAAGCTGCTGAACAGTAGTGTGGGATAAATGGCAACTTGAGCTGGTGAATCTCACATGATGAGCTTACATCTGTTGTAATCCCTTCCTCTGCCCAGCTGTTAAAGGAACAAAGCTTTTTTTTTTTTTACCTCTGGCTGCCATAACGGCCAGACTATTCAGAGGCTTCCAGTAAAGTGCTTGTTTACTCAGAAGTAATTCACAATTGTATTTTCTGGAGCTTTCTGCTAGGAAAATATTTGTCTCTTGTGTGCTGTGTTTTGTTTTACTTTATTTGTGTGACTGCTTCCATGTGGTCCACTGGAAAAGAATACTTACCACCAGGAAGGCAATGTCATTAAAATATAACACAGCATTGGACAAGACAGGCAAGTAATTTTGTATGGCTACTACAGCAACACACCCTGTTTATACACCGAGTATATATTAAGTTTGGTTGGATGTTACATGGTTGTCATCACCTTCTTTGGAATTTCCTTAAAAGAGGTCAACAGTGGCTCAACACAGGAAGTGACTAGGTCGTTGTTTGGTCATATTATAAAGATGGCAGCTCAGGGCAATAGCTGGAGTTCTCCTGTGATTAGCTCTATACTCAAATATCCATAATTACTTCCTCTGACATATGAGCTTGTGGTGCAACTGGAACACCCATGAAATGCTGGCATATCAGTGAGACCTGTGGCATTGACTTTGTGTCACTAGCCTAACAATAAAAACACCCTATTCTAAACTGGTATATACTAGCATAAGAAGACTTCAAGCCAAGACAGAAAACTTATTCAAGCAGATTTTGAAATCAAGTTTTACTTCTTTTATTGGCTTGTGGAGGTGATGTATCCAGGAAGAGTGAGCAGGAATTGGTTTAAGGCTGATTCATTTATCATCATTAGTAGAACTGTTTAAGGCTGACATGTTCTACTCCACATGTTAATCTCAGTGTTCCTTCAAAAAACAAATTTTATGCTGAAATGTGCCCAGATTAAATTCTTTTATCCTGTAGGTGAAAATGGGCAACCCAATCCACACTCTATTTCAATGAAGGTAATAGTACTTAATACTTAATCAGATGTAAAGCAAGAGATTCCAGTTTGACTTTCAGTTCGCTGGTAGAGATTGTAGTGGTGCCCTGGAAGGCAAAACAACGTATAACTGATAAACAAAGCAGGCATTTATACTGTGAGGCAACTAAATAGAATGAATGGTTTTTAACTTCAGATGTAAAATGGTGCTGACTTTATACATTGTATCATTTTCTTTAACGTTGCTCTTTAAATTGTGACATGAAAAGGTGTGCCACTACATCTGCCTGCCTCATTACCATTTGCCAGCAGTTTGATTTCCAGCTGCATTTCTGTTCATTAGTTTTGGCTGCACCAGGTCTTCAAAACAGAAAGCAAACAATTACATCTTACAGCAGAAGAGCTACCACTTATTTTTGTGCTAATTACCTGCAGTCTGAGCCAAGCTTCAAAATGAATCCATGGCAACTGCAGATTTCAGTGCAAATTTTATTGTGTGAATCAAGTCTCTCTCCCTCACACACACACACACACCCCGATAGTGAAGAAAGCAACTGGATTTATTATCCTTAGTGCAACAAGTACTTTACAAGACTACTTGCCTACTCAGTTTGGCTGTCTGGGAGCTGTTTTCATTTGGTGGTCTAGAAATGTTCTGAAATTAGGATAGTCCATTGTATTCTTCTTCTAAGCCTTTTATCTTTCACCAGTGGGAAATCTTCTCCAGAAGGGCATAACTAGAGAGTAGGTCCCTTTAGCCATTAAAATCTTCTGGTGCCTTTCTCTTTTATTGCTTTTCCAACTATCAGTTTAGCTAGCAGAGAAAGTCTTCCCTCTTGCTTTGGAAGATAAACTAGCAATGTTATTTTATTCTCATACTTACATTTTCCTTCTGGGATTCTTTAATTTCAAATCTGTGTGAATTCCACGTAAGAGTTCTAGTTGGAAGGAATTCTAAGGAAACAGGTAGGTATAGATGCTGAAACTTTTCTTACATATGTTTGTATTAGTTCTTTATTGCAGACTCTAATTTTTTTTTAAAGTGGGCTTCCATATGTCCCATAGATGCAGAAGGTCAGAAATTCCAACTGGCCTCTATTGGACTAAGTATTACTTTTGACCAGTAGTCTAAACATATTTTCTTTTTAAAAAAGTATTGATGAAAATACTTGGAGCATAATTATTCCTTGACTTTTCTGCCTGCTTTAGATTTAGATCCATTTGTTATTACTGCTGGGGCTGAGAGTGTCTGACACACCCAAGGTCACCTAGTAGGTTTCCATGGCTGAGCAGGGAATCGAACCTTGGTCTCCATGTCCAACGCTCTAACCACGACAGACACTCTCACTTTAACAGTTATGTATTTTAAAGAGGAAACAGATGCATTTCTCAGCCATTTGGTCAATTTGCACTCTTTCTTTCTTTTTCTTTTTCTTTCTCTTTTCCTAGCATTCATGATACACATACTTTTCAAATGCAACCATGCACTCCATGGTCTTCAAAATAAGAAAAGATCTGAGGAAGTAATTCCAAGTGGCCAGGAAACGTTGGTGAAGTAAAGAACTTATTATAGTCACTGGCTTCATTTGCAGATGACAGCCAAATCCATGGTAGTTTTCTGTTTCATCTTCAGCAGAAAACTATGGTTAGTAGCTTCAGAACAAGCAGGGATGTTCAGCTTTGGACTATAGAATCATTTCCTTGTTTGTTCCAGAGCCATTAATCAAAGTTTACGTATAAGTTTGTCCTAATGCAGTATCTGGTTACTTTGTTAATTTCTCTATTTGAGTCAGCCACAATTTGTTCTGACATTGAAAACATACAAGTTATGATGTGGGCAAAACATTCAAATGATAATGTTTTTTAAGAACTCTTTGGAGCATACTTTCAAGAGGAAAAAGATGACCATTCATGATTAATTAGCACTTTCTGTAACATGTAAAAAAAATGGTAGGTTTGATCCTAGATACTTGAGAAAGCTGTAATGATGGAGTTGTACTGTGTGTAAACCTTCCTCAGTTTGAATTGGTGCCAGGCCACATGCTCAGAGCAAAAGAATACAAGAGTAATATCTGCTCTATATTAATTATGACTTCTGAAGCTTTGCCTAATTACATTCCCTCTCTTAAGATGACACAAATATTTATGAGTAGGACATTTTATTCCTGTTGTAATCAGTGACATAAATAGGTAACACCTTTATAAAGAGTTAATAAAAATATGTAAACACCGGATAGAGTGCAAAATATTGAGCAGTGTGCAGTAAAACATTCCAATGTTTATTGTATTAATTGAATATTCATGAGATGCCAATTTAAATTACAGTTCACAACTGTTGCTGTGTCTAATGAATAATTTAAACAAGTGTGGCCAAAGAGATTTCAACGCTGCATTAGCAAACTGCAACGGATTAGCAACAGAGAATTTATAATTAGCTTTGTATATCCTATAATAAATTCATTGGAAAGATGGTTTTAATTATCCCACATGTTAATTTGGAATGGAGCGCATTAATTTTCTACTAAAAAGTAACCCTTTCCTCCCAGGTAATGCATTTTGTACCTGTTTTCTAAGTTTTCAGGATGCATTTTTTTTCTTTTTATTGAATTACCCTATTGTTTAGAGTTGAGTCAGGCCATATTATTAACATATATTAGCATATATGTGCCTCTGTATTTGGTCTTCTTCAAATGTCCTTGTTCTTCTGATTCTGATTTTCATCATATTCAGACGACCAGATTCCTCACTGATGTGCCTGAATTTCATCCTTTACCTGCCTCCAATAGATATTCAGGCAGAACACAGACTACATTTAACTCGCTAAGTCTGACCCAACACTCCATCCAAACCCGGTCTCAGTCAGACTACTCCATGCTGAACAATCTAGTGCCCTGGACTAACATAGAAGTCTGCAAAGGGTGACCTGGTTGCTTTTTCTAGTTGAAATCCTGTTGGCATGGAATAACTATGTTAGCACAGGTGGTGATGGCAGTACAGTAAATGCAGTGCAGGTAAAATGTCTGTGGGTGGAACAATATTGAGAGGAAAAGACAGAGAAAGTTGCTTTGGAATCAACAGCCAGTTTTCTTTTGCAACAGGTAGCAAGAGAAAATCCTTTCCCAGTGGACAGCTGTGAAAATGCCAGCAAGGCAGCTTTCCCTTCTAATGGCAGTGGTTTGCTGAGCCTTTCTCTTGCTGCTACAGCAGACACCCACAAAAAGTATGCTACACTGGCATAATGGACTGCTACACTGAAATAAAGCATCATCAAGATTCCATCTTGTGTGTTGTAGGAGAAGCAGTTGGCTGCCATAAGCAGAAGTGAAGAGGTACCTTATTAGAGTCTGCTTAATAACAGAGTTGATCATTGACATCTTAAGAGATCTGGTATTTACAGAACTAGCAAGTTGTGGTGTGGAGAATTCTCAGCATTTGAAATGTTCAAGATGTGAAAAATAGTACCAACATTTTGGAGTAAATTTATGTATTATAGCTCCTCTAAGCCCATTCCACCCCAGAGTCTTTGTGATATCATTTTCCACAGCCCAATATGGCTCCCTCACATCTGATAACAAATTATTTGTTTTCTAATGTCGGACATTTTAGGTGAGCCACATCTGTATGAGGCTTGGAGCTGACTGTGAATTTCACTGAAAAAAAAAATTCTTTAGAACTCACCCTTCATCCTGATGCTGCTCAACAACTTTTTGTTTTCTCCAGCTATGTTAAGTGAGAGCCAGTGTGGAATAGTGCGTTGATCATTAGAATGACCCTGGGTACCAGAGTTTGATTCCCTCTTTGGCCATGGAAACTCACTGGGTGACTTCAGGTGTGTCACACACTCTCAGCCCCCAAAAGCCCCATGATAGGCTCTCCTTAAAGTTGCCATAAGTTGGAAATGACTTGAAGACACAGAGAAACAAGTACTGCCCCCCTCCACACACACACACGGATTCGTGATGCTATGAAGTAGTCACATATAGTAGATTTTACGACATCATCATAAAACCAAACCAGAATGAAGAGGATGGTTCTTGCCCTTGCTCAGATATAACTGGAGTGGTAGCAGTGCTGATTAAGAAAGGAGCTCACTGTCGCTACCACTTTTAGAACCATGGAAACCTTTCCACCCTTGGAAGCTCCACTCTCATTTTTTGCCCCAAATTTTCATTTGAGAACATAAGGTTTATCCCAAATCCCAAATATCCCTTAGGATATACAGTACAAAAAAAAAGGAAGAGTATTTCAGAGTCTGTATATCTTTGTGCGTGAAAATAGCTTTCCTTGGCACAGATATATTGAAAGAGCCTCTCAGTTTCCAGCAGATAAAGGAGTACCCCTTCCAGGTGGTATTGTTTAATTCCAGGTCGTTAGGTTAATCAGATCTTGCTGATGTTTGATTTGTTCTGTAATATAAACATTGACTTGGCACATGTCCTTAAGATCTGATTGGATAAAAATGCAAATGCTGCATTGAACATAGTGTTCCTTCTGGAATATTTTTATGACACAGACACCAAGACAAAGAGAGGCAGCTTTTGAAAAAGCTTAATTGAAATATGTGCTGTTTTCTTTGAGATTCATCTGGTATATTAAAATATGCAGCTGGCTGTAAAATGTAAAGTGCGGAGAGAAGGAGATGAAAAGTTACTTCCTCTTCGCTAGTGCTCTGAGCAAATATGCTTTATTTTGCTTTGCCATGCTCTAAGTGAATCCTGATCATTTACTGAGTAATACCTACAAAATGGTGCAGCGAGATACTGGTGTGGCGTACAACAAAATAATATATTTTCCTTGTTATGAGATTTTTTAATTTTCAAGGAAGTGCAAATTGTAAATAGTTGTACGTTAAATGCATTAGTGGTTTTCTTGATGGAATTTCATGTTTGGCACACAAGAGACTGAGACCCAGGTGGAGCAATCTTCAACTTGATTAATCAAGGATTATTTTGTTCATTTGTCATGAAACCAGCTAAAGGAAATTATGCATCTTTAGTGCATTCCAGATGCACAGCCTTGTTGGCTTTGCCACATTATCACTCAGGCCAGCAAAGTAATGGGAAGTGAAGGGAAGGATCTGTTCCTGCTAACCAAAATATTTTAGTAAATCAAGACAATATGGTCAAATATCAGACTGTCTGGTATTTAGTTCTTGGGAGACCAAAGTGATCTGTGATGATATCATCACATCTGTGATCATACACTGCATAATTCAAATGTGAAACCATGGGTGCAACAGGTATGTGATTGGCTGACAACACTATATATAATATATGCATAATATGTCTGAAGCTCTAATGTTAACAAATCAGAGAAGGCATAACTTGATTTATGGCATAGTTAGGTATTTCTCAAATTGAAGGGGAGATTTGACTAACATTTTCCTTGTTCTCAGCTTTCTTTTTTTGCTCACTTATTTTCAAAAATATGTAGAACTATTCTCATGGGAGTGGGTGTTCAGTAAAAAAGATAATGTTTCCCAGTTGCGAAGGTAGAGGGGTTACAGCGTGAAGCAATCATGTTAAGCTGGAATTTTGATAGGAGTGGATATCCCATTAAAATTATTGTGATACACATCACCAACATTTTCTGTCATGTTGCCGATCCATTTTGCATTTCTTTCTAGGGAATATCCCTGCAAATAATCTCATCCACATTTTGCCCCAACTAGTCATGTATGGAGCTATACCTAATACTAGACTTAGTGCCAACTGAGTATGTTTCATAAAGAGAGAAGTGATGGGTACATGTTTATTCAGAAAATCAGTCTGTTGAAACTGGAAGAGAAATGAGAGGAAACTGGGGCCTAAGTTGAATGGATAATCCCAACTGGAAGAGACCCAATGATCACTTGGAACTTGGCAAATCAGTACTTTTGTGTGCTCAGTTAATTCATTGGGTTCATTGTAGCTGGAACTAGAAACAGGATTTAGGTGCAGGGATGAATTTTTGTATCTGAAGGGAAGGAGTTCAGAGTGGAGTTGGAGGCAACCTTTTTTCTGAATAATAAGTGACTGAGAAAATTAACCTCTTCCTGGTATTTTAGCTGGAAGATGTTCAGTAGGAGGAGTAGGACTGGATATTGTAATCTTTATTTTGAGTTGGGAAAAGTTTGAAGAGGGCTTGCTTAACTTGGGCCATTTCCGCACGATGTTGCTGTAACACTATAGCAGCAGGTTGTTACCGGTCCAGGAGCCATGCTTTCAAATAACATTGTTGCTGTTCTGCTACTATCTCATTCCCAAGCATTGCCAAATCACCATATTCTATTTCCAGAAAAAATCTGTTAAGAGCCCCCTGTAACACTTCAGTTCTGTCAGCCATCATAGTGCAGTACTGTTATAGCGCTTGATAGTACTTCCTGTTACAGCAGATCGAGCAGTGGGCGGACTTTGGGCATGCCCAGCTCATGTCATCCTTAGCGACTCTCATGGCATGGTAACTTTCTATCACCTCTCTCTGTTTATTCTAAATGTCTCCTTTGAGTCAAAACTTTTTATTTTTTAATACATTTTTAAACAGAATAGGGCAAGAGTGCAATAGTGTACTGGCTTGTCATGCTGTTACAACATTGCTGTGTTAATACAGCTTCCAAAACAAACAATCACCCAATCAGGAGTGAAAGGCACGGGGCACAGGGGTGGCCAGTCAGAAGGCGGGGCATGGGCATGGCCAAGGATGCTGTAATGTGGAAGGAACACCAGTGGCAATACCACTACCCATCCACTTAAGGAGGAAGGGTGTGGAAAAGAGCATCTTTATCTGACAGCATCACATGAATGGTGATGCCACCATTATAACAATATAACACACTAATGGCCTCTAATGTGGAAATGGTCTTGGTACTAGAGTGGCTTGATCTTATACCCTGATCTGCACCAAATCCTGTGTTTGAAGAGTTGTCAGATATTGGCTGTCTTTTTGACACATTCTGCCTTTGAAATTCGATCCAGTTCAAATCTTGTTTAAAAAAAATAAGAAGTGAAATTGAGGACATTGAGTTTGCCCAGCAATACTTAGCAGCTGGATGTTGCCTTGTTATAGCAAGCATGTGCATCACCAGGTCATAGTCCTTCCCAGTATGGTGAAATGTATTACTTTTTTATTTAAATTATAGTAATTGCCACCACATTTCATATTTCAAGTTACCTCATTCATGGGTAGAATCCCCATAATAATGTAGCATCTGATCCAGCACCTTGTATACAATTTGTGGTAGCTCAAATGTTGTGGAAACCTCTGTTTCTTTGTGAAACATGTTTCTTCAGGAAGATTTACATAGTAACTTTATATAGTCCTGGCTTGGTACTTTATATCTGCAGCAAGAGAATAGAACTGAATCCCTGAAGGAATATTATGTCCAAGCACACCATAGCTCTGAAATGGGCCTATCATTCAAAGCAGAAGAATGGAAGAACTAGTGTGACTGTCTCAGGCAGATTGTAGTCACATCTGTTTTACCACTAGACCAGTGAAGGAGCCTAGAAAGAGTTAGTGTGGAAAAATAGTCAAGTTTTGGCATATTAACTGGTAATAGTGCACTGGCCTGCTCTGTTTAAATATCAAGGAGTTAGTTCAGATGGTACTTTCTAAGAGAAGATGGGAAGCTTCCAAAATGAAGTATTATGAATATACTTGTAAGTATCAGCTTTTGTATTTAAACTTTAGCTTTGCAATACTGTGTTCTATTTTAATTGAATTTGAAATGTTGGGTCAAATTTTGCAGTGAGTAAGTATACATTTAAAATTAATTCACAGAATTTCTCCCTAGAGAGTGATTTTTCTCGATGGTTCTCTCTTTTTTCCTATTCTCATCTAAAATCACTGTATTTTATATTCCCTGCAATAAAATATAGAGGCCTGTCATTACTCTGGGCCGTTTACTTTATGGCAACACAATATCTAAAATGTCTAGCAAAGGCCAGAAGAGGCATAAAACAAAGGGGATGGGACTCTGCAGAAAAAGCTCAATAAAATACAAGAGCTCATGTGGGGAAATGTTTTTGAGCTCTAGATATCCATTATGAACTCTGCCACCATTGCTGTGCAGCAAAACAAGGAAAGGAGCAGCGGAAAAGATGCCTACATAGAGAAGGCATGAACTTTGAAAGTCAGCAGGCAAGCCAACTTGCCATAGGCGTTCCTCAGTAAGATCTTTTCTGAGAGTAATAATATTCTATGAGGGACAATGAATGTTATACATAATTATTTCAACATCAAAAAATCTGCCATGCCTGTTCACTCTTCTGATGCATTTGCGTTCTGCTAGATGGAGCATAAAAAAGAGGTCATCCCACAAGAACCAAGAGGTCAACCCGGAGCTATAGTTACAGTCCCTTTGACACTTCGTACATTGCCTTCATGATGCTCAAAGCAGTTCACAAGAAAGTATATCTGTCACACACAAACACATTTCATTATGTCTTTCATGCGCATATGCTTCACAGTTCAAAAAGTGCATAAAATCCAAATTAAAGTAATATTAAAATATTAAAATATGACTCCTTGGAGTGAACTGCCTAGACAGTAAGCAGACAGTAACAAGCCTCTCTTCTCTGGCAAAAAGCTGTGTCATGGGTGATTTCAGAAAGCACCAGAGGATGCTGGAGTATCCACTATGTTCAGAGTTTTGAAGTGCAGCATTTGATAAGGTCATGAATTGATAGTGTGACTTTCCTTCTGTTCTGCCTCTCTTTGTACAATGTTCAACCCTCAAAAAATTACCATTCCAGTTGCTGACTAATAATGTCACTGCTTACATGAATTAAGGTCAAGTAGTGCAATCCCATACATATCTATTCAGAAATAACATATATTGTATTCAATAGAAGTGCGCAGGCTTGCTGTATTTTGTTGGTTTACAAAAAGTTAATATGAAGAGCTGCCACTGAAATGAAGAAAGCAGATTTCTGATCTTCTACATCAGATATTGTGGAATTATTAGGCTCATTAGCTGTGGAAACAAACATTCCAAATAGCGTTACCATTACAATATCCACAGTGAAACTTCTAAGCTATTCTTGTAATGTGTGGCTCTAAAAAGTGGATGAAGCCTAGTATGTTAACAAAAGACAGTCTCCATTTATTGAACACCATTTTCTTTCTGTTACTAGCAGCTTTTCTTAACACTGAGGAGATTCTGTGGAGATTCATCTTCATAATGAAGTGTTAATTGTATTTGGACGACTCTTTTCCCAGTAATAATAGCGTGCCATAACACTAGCTTATAGCCCGTCAAAACACTGAATTCAGATTGCTGCACAAGGATTCTTCAAAAAATAGGAACAGAGTCTTGTCAAATATAGAATGACAATAGACAAGGAACACAGCAAAGCATCTAGGGTGCATGTGTTTAAAGAAATAATAAGGAAGAGCTAACATATTAAGGTGTAAATGTTTTAGAATAATTGAAAACTAGCCTTGCTAATTTAACAATTAGCCTTAACCCCTAATTCCTAAATTCACTACATTGTAAAGGACAAAAATATTCTAGGGTACGGTAAACTTAGGAAGCATGTTTGCAGAAATGAGCAGAATTCCATAACAATTGAAAGACCAGGTTTATTAAACCACAGAGTTCCAAGGACTGTAGATCTCAAAGGACCTGAAAGTGTTATGTGACGCTGGTGGGGAAGTCATATGGTGACAGGTTGAGCATAGAAAGAGATCGCTGTTAGATAGCTATAGTTTCACTCAACAAAGACTTTGTAGCACAGATTTTAAGTAACACATTCCAAGCAATGATGTTACTTGTAATGTGTTTCTTTTTAGCATGAGGGGATGAGAAAGTTCCTTTTACAAAATAACACAGCAGTTCATATCATTACTTTTTGTATGTGTAATAAGTTTTGTTTACTCTTGCTTTTTCTCATTACTCTTTGGGGGAAAATGCTTTGAGGGCATTTTGAGGGGATTTTTTAAAAAACTTTTAAAAACTTATTTAAATGATTTCCCCCCCAAAGGGTACAAAAGAGTTTTTTAAAAAAGTAGTGAGAAACACGTTGGCCAAGATCCTATGTAGTCTTTGCATAAAGTATATGCCAGTATAATTATGTGGGATCCCAGAGCTGTGCATCCAATTGGGTCATGGCTGTGATGGTCCTGCTGCACAATGGTTGATGAACTCCCCATCCACCAAGTCAACAAGAGACTGTGTGCATATATGTGTCTGCAGAACAATTGTGTATGCTAGGAACCACACTCGTACAACCTCTGAAAAAGAGTAATTTCTTGTACAGCCATTTTTAGGCTAAACCATTGTACAGCCAGTGCAAACCACAGGATTACTGAAAGAAAAATCATAGTAGTAAATTTTGAGCTGCCTCATAGATGAATTTAAATAATAACTTTCCAAGCTCTGCTCTTCAGTGCTATACAGAATGTAGAATTTCAGATGAGTAGTTTTTCAAAACTGATGCCCCTGGATGTGTTGCTATTGTATTGTGTCACCAAGCATGTTGGCCAAAGATTACATGTGTCGTCATGCAGTATACCTGGGAAGCACCAGGTTCTGAAAGGCTGAAGTCAAGAGTACCATATTACATTATAGTAGTGTGAGCTAGCTGTGCTCGTATATGAACCCGTGATTGAGAGCTATAGCAGCAAGAAGCCTCTACTGTGTGATAAATGCACCCCTACAGGAATAAATTGCTCCCTCTTTAAATCCTTCCCTACTGTTCCTCTCATATTTATAACAGGATGATCAGCTGAACCAAAAAGGTGGCTGTTACTTTAAAGGATAAATTAGTTTGACTCTTAACTCAATAATTAAAATGGTTATGGCTATGAGCCTGCAGGGATAATGTACTATTATTATAGTCATTTGTTTCAATTAAATGCTTACTGATTTTACAATAGCAGCTGGGCACCTGTGTGAGACAGCTATTACTCTGAACAAGACATCTCAAATTCCACCAGAAATTTGTCAGCTCACTAAAGCATTTTCCATATACCATGAAAGTTTATTAGCAGCTGGTACAACTAGGGAAAAAGGAATAGATGGTAGTTTGGATATATGTTTTATTGGGTTCCATGTTTTCTGTAAAGAGAACAATTTTAAATATTGCAGCTACGGCAATGTATCCAGATTTAAAGTTAGGGCTTTGCTTTTGGTCTGTCTATGCGATAACTTGCTTCTTCTAGTTGTAGCAATTGAAATAACTTTTCAGGACAACCTGAGGAGAGAATTTTTGTGCCACAGTCGTAGATGAGGAATATCAAAATATCTTTCTCGTTTGTTACCATTGAGATAGCTCCTGTAAGTCACTAATCTGATGCTTATTTGATGTGGTTGTAGTTTTGGTATACTAGAAAAGCAAAAATATCAGTAAGTTCTTCCAACTTGACGTAGTTTCCTTCAGAGATGGAACAGCAGCTGTTTATAGCAGAGAGCACATCAAACATTAATGATTGACTTAAAATATATGCCCTAGCTTTTAATTTGTTTAGCTACTTTTTGATGAAGGAAGGAAAATAAACCATTTGTGTTCTGTTCTGACGGTATAATGGTTCAATGATACAGATTTTCTGCTAGTACATTTTTCATATCTAGAGCAGAGTTTGGGAACATGTCTTCATACAAGCAGAAATTTTCTAGATACTGCTTCCAGATATGCTTGACTGGACACTTCTCCTCTCAGAAGTTAACTCTTTGCTAAGTTGATGGTAAAATGTTGGTTGAACTATGTGAACATTGCTGGTGGTATGAAATAAATGTGACATCTGAAAGTACCTTTCCTTCCATGCTTTCAAGGTTGGTGGATGCTAGGAAATCTTGACTGCAGTTCTGATCTTTAGATGAAAGAAGGCAGAAATTGTGCAGTGCCGTCTACTATTTAATTCTTGTTATTCTTTGCCTATACTATTCCCATTGTTTGTTATCTCTGCCCGTCTTCTCCATCTGCTGAATTTTTCCCTTTACCTTCCAAAGAAAAGTTATCATTTGATGTCATGCTGTCCCTGTGTGGTGTCACATTTGCTTTATAGTGTAGCCACAGAAACTAAACCAAATGTGGGGATCACTGTTTATCCCACTCCCTCGCTGCCACAAAATGTAAGGCATTTTTAAATCTTTTAACCCACTTGCTGTTGCCATGTACGGTACTCTTCTAATTGCCCTTGTAGTCCTTGAATGGGAGACTTTATTCCTTTAATCCATTATAAGACACCACCTGTGAAGCACCCTGACAGTCATTTAGGGCACACTCTCTGATACCTAACTTTGTGACATTGTTTGTATAGATTTTTTTTACCTAAGCCCATCACTAGAATTCACCACCACAACTGAACAATTGCTGTCACCACAGCCCACTTGTGTCTGGCTTACTATCACATTAATTATAGTAGCATTCCAAGAGGCATGTGTATTCATTACAAAATACTAAACAGAACAGAAACATACAGGTCAGTTTTAGTTTGTAATGAAGCATGTGGTTACTAAGTGCAGTAGCTTAATTGTTACTTCTTTATTTTATATAACCTATATCAATCACTTTAAGAACCAGCATGGTGTAGTGGTTTGAGTTTTGGCCTAGGACTTCAGGAGACCAGGATTCAAATCCTTACTCAGCCATGGAAACTGAATGGGCAACCTTGGCCAAGTCTCTGCCTTGTAGAGGGCAGTGGCAAACCTCCTTTGAATAAATCTTGCTGAGAAAACCCTATGATAGCATTGCCATAAATCAAAATTGACTTGAAGGAACCTAACAACCATTTCAATCACATGCTACACCACTATCCTTCCTGACTAAAACTAAGCTGACTGAAAATCTTAGTATATCCTGACTGCTAAGCTTACTGTCCCTCTCCCTACTGCAGACTGAACTGAACTCATACACCAGCTGACTCTAACTGCCTAACACACTCACCTTTTCAAATCACATTCATACTCCGAACCAGTCACCAGCCACTTCCAGCATTCCATGCTCTTGCCCCACAGACTTAAATATCCCTAATATTCATGCAGTAGTTAATAGAACTTTACCTTAATTATTTTAATGTGCATTCAGAATAAGAGAGCCAGCATGGTGTAGTGGTTTGAGCATCAAACTATGCCCCTGGAGAGCACGGTTCTATCCCCTTCTTGGCCTTGGAAACCCTCACACTGCCTTCCAAAACCCCGGGGCAGGTTCGCCTTAGGGACTCCATAAATTGTGAACAGTTTGAAGGTGTACAACAAAACAACATTCAAAATGGTACTGAAGGAACATCAGAACATTACAGCCCTACTGTTGAGTTATAGGTTTATTGAGATGAAATATGCCAGGGACAGAGGTGATGTCATTGGGCCCATATTATTAGAGTCATCACATGCTTTTCTTTCAGAAATAGCCAACATGGATCAGGATCTCAGCATAGAGGTTAGGGCCACATCCCTTGGGTCAGTAGTTTGTAACGTCGAGGGGGGAGCTACCACTGCAGGAAATGTCATTTACTTTTGTCTCTCTCGTTGCTTGTATAAGGACTGCTATCCAGACTGAGACGTCAGCAAAATGAAGGTGTTAAAGCCACCCTGTGGTTTGGGGTGGCCAGTCCCCTTGTTGGTTCTTTCACTTAAAGGCAAACTATAAGTTTAATGTCATATGTAGTTTGTCCTTTATTTGTTGCCCTTCTTCATCTATCACTTTTGGGGTTTTTTTTCTTTAAAAGCCACTTTTGTTAAGTTATCACTATTTCTGAGTGCACCTGTTCATCCACACCCTTCCCTGCAAGTCCTGTCAGATGAAAATGAGCAGCAAAGTGTTTAAGACTATGCAGTTTGCAAACTTCCCTGGTTTGGATCTTTGCTCCATCATTAACCCACTTGCCCAAGACAAGTCAGTGTTTCTTTGCTGATTTTTTTCTCAGAAAAAAAAGTGATTTACCAGGGCAGAGCACTAGCATAAACCCTGTATATTAGCATAATCGACTATTTATGTATTGTTTAATTAATTCATATTTACCTTTCTTCTGAATGAGACCAAAGGCATCCTGCACACGAGTTAAAAAAATTAAAACGCAATTAATTCTACATGGCGTTCTCACCAAGTTGCCTAAGTTGCAGTTCTCCAGCAGGACCAGTGCCTTGGGCCTTTATTCAGATGCTTCTCCCCTCCACCCACTCCCAAAACTCAGTTCCTAACAGCCACCATTTCAGTTTTGCACAGTACTTTGGAGAACTGCTACACTGAGAGCATCTTGTTTAAATATTTGAAGGGATGCCATGTAGAGGAAGGAGAGGGCTTGTTTTCTGCTGCTCCAGAGACCAGAACAAGGAGCAGTGGATTCAAGCTGCAGGAAAGGAGATTCCACCTGAACCTCAGGAAGAACTTCCTGACGGTCAGGGCTGTCCGGCAGTGGAATATGCTGCCTCGGAGTGTGGTGGAGTCTCCTTCTTTGGAGGTTTTTGAGCAGAGGCTGGATGGCCATCTGTCGGGAGTGCTTTGAGGGTGTTCCTGCATGGGAGGGGGTTGGACTGGATGGCCTGTGTGGTCTCTTCCAACTCTACATTTCTATGATTCTGTGATTAAGAAATACCGTATTTGCTGGGGTATGAGACACAATTTCCCCCCCAAAAAATGCCTTCTTAAAATGGATTGCATCCTATACACCAGCAAATATGGTAACTCCTGCTGGGCCTAAATGCAGAGAAAAGTGAGGGGGTGAAAGGAGTGCTCAAGCAAGTGCCTCGCTGGGGAGAAGTTGCTTCTCCTCAGTCAGGCAAAAACAACAGGAATGGAGGAGAAAGGAGCTCCTTTCATTCCTCTGCCTTTCCTTTTCTTTTTTTGTCTCTGTGGGGACTTCTCCTCACCAAGACAAAAACAACAGGAACAGGGGAGAAAGGAGTTCCTTTCACTGCCCCCCCATGCTTTTCTTTCCTCTTTGTGAGGACTTCTCACCAAGGCAAAAACGACAGGAACGGGCTACAAAGGAGCTCCTTTTGCCCCTCACCTTTCCTTTTCTTTTTGCCTCGGCGAGGACTTCTCCTTACCAAGACAAAAATTACAGGAATGGGGGAGAAAGGAGCTCCTTTGTCCCCCCACTTTCCTTTCCTTTTTGCCTTGATGGGATACTAAAAAAAATTTCCTGAAGAATACAGTCTGAAAATAGGGTGTGTCTTATATGCTGGTGCGCCTAATATGCCAGCAAATACAGTAAAAATGGCAACTGCTCAGTGCTGATCAGAAGAGTATTGGGTGAGCCCACTGGTGGGAGAGAGAATGAAGAAACACTAAGGGGCACTGCACCAAACATATGAGCAGTGTCCTGTCTAAAGAAGACATTTATAGAAAAGAACTTGGGGGAAAACCACTATTTTGGACTACTGCTTCCAAAATCTGAGAGCTGCAGTCCAAATAAATTGACTCTCGTTTATATACACTCTTATTGGAGCTTCCATGAGCAGAAATTGGGTGTTGTAAAGCATTCCTGTTTATGGAGGCTGACTCATAGTTTCATAGTCTTCTTTCCTCTGATGTTACAGTACTCCCACAAGTAGTCCATTTGTAAGAGTACTTAAATGTATCAGAGAGCTCCTGGAGGTAACACCTGGCTCACAGAATGTATAGTCAAAGTATGATCAGTTTTCATATTCAGTGCTTTCATCTGCAGTGTAGGTGGTAAGTCTGTCACAGCAGGTAGAATATAACCTGTTCAAAAAAGTAGGCTTATTAGAAATGGCTTTGCTGGATTGCGCTTGGCAAATGGTGAAGCATGAGTATACCTGTTTTTGCAGTTTCATTTAATTCTGTGTCGCTGTGTTTTCGTTTTGGTAGCACATGAGGGAAAACACTGCTTAATTGTACTCTGATATTTAACATGTAATAAAAAGGTGGATTGGTAATAGTGCCTATCCAACATGCTGGATAAAGCATGCTGCAATCCCAGTCCAGAGCCCGGAATGGTGAGCTGAAATCTTGATATTAATGGCTACAAGATAGAGCTCATACTCATTTCTGCAAATTTTCATAAGAAATTTTCTGCACAGGTCTCATATCCATAATTACATTCCTGGACTGGCTCTGCTCTGCTGCATAAGTAATGTGCTCTTTAAAGAAAAAAAAGTATGATTACATATTTAATGGATAAATGGAGCCGTCATGGTCTACTGGCTCCATAATAAGGATTTTTAAAAATATCTTAATATAGTATTTGCCCCAGAGACTAATGTAACAGCAGATGGGGATGATCTTTTAGATTTATTTAAAACCAAACAACCTACATTATATCTTTACACAATTATACGATACGTATTTTACAAATTTTACTCAATTTAAAAGTAAAGTCAGGAAAACACATTATTTTCCTTAGCAGCTAGCCATTCACCTTTAACATTAAAAGTCGTTATTAAACAGACAAAACCCAAAGTAACTCAGAGCAGTTTACCACTTTCATTAGACATTACAATGTGCTGGTTGATAATAATTTAACATAAGTTGACAATAATATATGTTTTGCCTCTGGTAGAGACTTGGAGAACATTTTAGTCACCTTAAATTCAGTTTGGGAGAAAGGCAGGATCCAATGCAATCAATTAATCAATCAATCAATAACTTGAAGGAGATAAACTTTGTTAAGGAGAAATCAGGGTAGCTCCTGAAAAGCAAACCTTTGCTCATTGACTTTTGAGACTATTATCAACCATACTCACACAGAAGTGATATGACAGAAATTGTATTTCAAACTTCTTAAATTTCATAGGAACTGTGCTTTTGGGGGAGTGAACAGGTTTTCTGGACCCACGCAATAAGCCACAAATCTCAGAGAAGTCATTTTCTGGCCTATAAGTCCTAGAATCCCCAAGCCGTAATCCAACAAAGTAACATTTGTGAAGTTTGATGAACCATACACTGAGATGTTTAGTGATGCAAAAATACAAATCTGCATTTGAGTTACTATCACAAGCATTTTAACACAAAAATGAAATTGATCTATACAGCTGTACAAAAGTAACAATTTAATAACAAGCAGTACTCACACTTGGAAGTTACTATAGCACAGGCTTGGTGGTGGTGGCAGTGGTGTTTTATATCATCCATATCATCCTGAGAATCATAAACTATTGCAGATCTACTGTGAATCAGTCCAGAAATCTGCTAGTACAACCTGATCTGTCTTCAGGCTCCTGCTAAGCAAACTTGGAAGTTGTAAATAGAATTGATTCTCTTACAGCAACTTTTATGATTTAGTAACTTAAGAAAAGTAACTTAAGAAAAACAACCGGATTGATTAAAAATGAAGTAGACAGAGATAGCAGTAAATGGACATGCTTTACAATGAAGAGAAAACCCACAATGGGTTTTCTGTAAGGATGTATGTTATTTAATTAAACTATAGATGAACTGAAATAAGAAATTTGTAGTTGGTGCCATATTATTCATGGAAATAAGGTCACGAGATGACTTACTTAGAAAGCAATGCTGTAATCACTAAAAGCCAGCATGGATTTCTCAGAAATAAGTCATGCCAGACTAATCGTCTCTCTTTTTATGATAGGGTTACAAGCTTGATAGATGAAGGGAATGCTGTAGATGTAGCATATCTTGACCTCAGTAAGGCCTTTAACAAAGTTCCCCATGACATTCTTGCAAAGCAGCTAGTAAACTGTGGGCTGGACAGGGCTACTGTTAGGTGGATTTGTAATTGGTTGATCGACTGAACCCAAAGGGTGATCACCAATGGCTGCTTTTCATCCTGAAGAGAAGTGACTAGTGGGGTGCCTCAGGGTTCTGTGCTGGGCCCAGTGCTATTCAACATCTTCATCAATGATTTGGATGAAGGAGTGGAAGGCATGCTGATCAAATTTGCAGATGATACCAAACTAGGAGGGGTTGCTAACACACCAGAGGACAGGATCAAATTTCAATACAACCTTGACAGATTGGAGAGCTGGGCCAAAGCTAACAAAATCAATTTCAACAGAGGGAAATGTAGGGTCCTGCACCTGAGCAGAAAAAATGAAAGTCACAAGTATAAGATGGGGGACGTGTGGCTGGATAGCAGTACGTGTGAAAAGGATCTAGGAGTCTTGGTAGATCACAAGCTGAACGTGAGTCAGCAGTGCGACGCGGCAGCCAAGAAAGCCAACATGATTCTTGATTGCATCAATAGGAGTATGGTGTCTAAATCGAGGGAGGTAATGGTACCACTCTATTCTGCACTGGTTAGGCCTCATTTGGAATACTGTGTCCAGTTCTGGGCACCTCAGTTCAAGAAGGATGTCAACAAGCTGGAATGTGTCCAGAGGAGGGTGACCAAAATGGTGAAGGGTCTGGAAGCCATGCCCTATGAAGAACACCTTAGGGAGCTGGGTATGTTTAGTCTACAGAAGAGAAGGTTAAGAGGGGACATGATAGCCATGTTTAAATATTTGAAGGGATGTAATGTTGAGGAAGGAGCAGGCTTGTTCTCTACCGCTCCAGAGACCAGGACAAGGAGCAATGGATTCAAGCTGCAGGAAAAGAGATTCCACTTGAACCTCAGGAAGAACTTCTTGATGGTCAGAGCTGTCCGGCAGTAGAATATGCTGCCTCAGAGTGTGGTGGAGTCTCCTTCTTTGGAGGTTTTTAAGTAGAAGCTGGATGACCATCTGTTGGGAATGCTTTGATGGATGTTCCTGCATAGCAGGGGGTTGGATTTGATGGCCCCTGGGGTCTCTTCCAACTCTATGATTCTATGATTCTACAGAGTTTGGAAGTAACAAATTGCAAGTAATGCAGTCACCTGCAGATAGTTACTTCTTTGGTGACAATGGTATAATGGACATATTTTAAAAGCAACATGGGTAATAGAGAGTAGCTCTGTCTCTTATGGAAGGATCACAAACACAGACAGAATTTGGCAAGATATCGGCCACAACTTAATTGGTTACAGTTGTTATAGCAGAGCCTGCCAAACTTTTCGTGTTGGTGACACGCTTCTTAGTCATGTATCATTTCACGACACAGTAATTCAGTAAGTGGAAGCAGTCCCTCCACCCAAGCCTGGCCCACCACTGCCACCCACTCACCAGGGTCTTCCTTGGCCTGGGGTGGCAGCAGTGGGAGAGGCAGCCCCTCCACCCGAGCCTGGCACGCTGTGGCGGCAGGAGAGACAGCCCCTCCACCCATTATGTTTGCGTGACACACCTACACACTGCAGCTGACACACTAACGTGTCATGACACACAGTTTGGGAAGCTCTGTGTTACAGGGTTGGCATGCTCACGGGTCTGGATCCAGGCATTGGCCAACCAGCCTGTTGACCTGTGAGCCCAATACTCAGGCTTTACTATCAGAACTCATGTGGTGACCAGAGTGGATTCACCTGGTTACTAGTGAGTGTGGGAACATGTGTGCTTTCCCATGCTATGCATGCCTATTACCACCCCTGCACCCCAAATGGGGAACACCATAATATACCCTACCTAAGGCACTGGTAATATCATCAGCCTCTGTCAGAGGCAAAACATGTATTATATTTGTCTTATGTTAAATATTATCAATCAGCACATTATAATGGCTTAACAATACAAACTACCTAATAAAGGGAGAGAGGGTGAGGCCACAGTCAAAGACGAAGTGAGCACTCACCCTCAGAGGACCTCCTTAAATACTCCTTCTCCAGACCAGAGAGAAGGCTGCAGCCAGTGAGCTTAAAGCAGGGCTTAAACTCATTGGCTGTTGCAGAGCAGCTGTTCCTAGGTGTGCAATCTGCTCAGCCTGCTGGGGAGATGGAGGAGGCTTCCCCCTGTGTTTGATGAACACGTGGAGATCATGCCAGCTTGCCATTGCTGCAAAATCACTGCCTGGTAAGTTGGGCAGCAGTATTTCCAGCTAGTTTAAAAAACTATGTTTAAGGGGCATTTTATGTGATATGGCTAAAGTACAGCAGCCCCAGTTTAGTCATTTTGGCTTCCAGGGAGAATTCAGGCTTGATTTGCTCAAGGACCCATTCATTTATCTTTTTAGCATGTCATAAAATTCTTCTTCAGTACCACATTTTGAACGAGTTGATTTTCTTCCTATCAGCTTTCACCACTGTCCAACTTTCACAATCTGTCCTAAATCACAGTGGTTGCTTTAAAAACGTTAATGTTTGAGCTAAAGTTGAGTTGGCATGAAAGTCCTACCTGCAGCAACCCAGACATACATTGAAGTCACCAGCTCATGTGTGACCATGAGCTCGTGTGTGGATCAGGCCTTTGAAACAAGCCCAGTTTTCATTTCATTGTGTAATGCTGCACTCAGCTGATGGCCTGGTCAAGATTCTTCTTGTTGCAAATGGCACCCCTCCGCATGGAGACTGGAGGAAGGAGGAGATGCCAACCAAGATCTTTTAAATTTGAGGCAGGGGAAAAAAATTACACAAACTCTTCTCCATCTCTGTGGCAGTAAAACAACAACAACATAATATTAGCAAACAATTAGCTGCTGTTTCATGATATCCCCAAATCTACTGAGACAGTTACCACTTTGTCTGCCTAATGGTAAATTCAACTCTGACTCAGCACATGAGAGGACAGGAGCCTTGTTGGATCGTACCAAAGCTTATCAGTTCCAGCATTCTCTTCTCGTGTTCAACCACATGCCTGTGGGAGGCCCCCAAGCAGAGTGGGAGGTGAACTTCACCTGTCTACCTCTCTCAGCTCCTTGAAGGGCAGGCTTGTGAGAATGGAAAACAAATGTAAGGAATAAAATGTTTTAAGAAGAAAATGGAATCCTCATATTTATTTAACAGAACAGACAAGAGCTGCTCTTGTAAAAATCATGCCAGTTCCCCACTCTCCTTAAGCTCCCCCTTTCAGTGCCTTTTGAATATCTGAGCCCTACATGCTGTCTAGTGTTGTAGAAAAGCTCTTGATTCCCGACCTGTAGCAGTAAATCTGCTTCTGCATTTGGATTTATTTCTGCTGAAGCCTACTGAGCCCTCCCAGCTCTTTCCTAGGTTTCTTATTTTATGAGCTGCTAATGGAGTTGGCAGGAGTCCCCTGCTAATGAGAGATTGCACCTCAGTGGGCTTATCGGAAACGAAAATTGTTAATAAATAAAGCCCTGGGTCTTTAAACTCATGTTAACATTAATCAGATTAATATAAAAAAGCAAAAAAAGTCTGGAAAATGTTTAAGACAGTGTTTGATTTCCCTCCTGCTGGTTTCTGCTGTGTCTCAATCTGATTGTACCTAAGTATCTGGCATAATTCCATCCCTGAAAGGAGCAAAGAAACTATGCTGTCCCAGTGCATTGTCCTTTTTTATTAGCATACCAATGTAATTCTTTCATGTTACCTTTAGAGGTAGAATGGGAGGGGAAAAAGCACTACTTCAGTAGATTTTTCCCCTTTTTTTGGCAAGCAGAAAAGAAATCTAAATTAGATCAATTTGCTTTCTCCCTCCCCCCTCCCCCATCATTTCTGTGAGCCCACACTTGATTCTTTAGGTATCCCAAAGTCTGACTTCCTTAATCCTCTTTGCCTATGTAATGCATCATTGTATTTTTGCGTTAATTCCGCTGCTCATTTCCATCTGTTTAATTCATTTTAATAACTCAGTGAACAAATGGAAGTGGTAAAGACGCTGAACTGATACTTATACATTACTGAACTGATACATTACTGAACAATGGAGTCTAGGCTAAATTGGAACCCACATTTACAGTATCTGTGCAGGAATCTACCCTATTGCCAATCCTCCAAAATATCTCACCATTCAGGGGTGATATCTCATCTTGATATCTCATCTTTTCTCCAACGATTTCACGGTGATGGAAATGATTCTCTCCCTCCGCTGTTATCCTCATAACCTTGTGAGGTTGGTCAGGTTGAGAGAAAGTGAACAGGAGAAGTCCCAATCCAACTGCTACACTATACTCCATAAGACAGAATGCTGTTTTGCCAAAATTTCATTTGTAAAAATGTGTGTGTGTATGTGTGTGTATGTATAAAACTATTTGTGAGAATCATCATCTAATCAGCCCTCTGTTTCCATGAGTGGCTGGCCACAGGGGAGATGATCCTAAGGAAAAGAGAGAACAAGATGTTGATAATATTTCTCTGTTGTTTTTCCTTTAAATATGATCTACAATAGTAAAGTTCCTCTGAGCCTTGGAGATTTAAACTTTACCACACTTCACTAAAAATCATTGATATAATTATCTCATAAATGTACCTAATCCTTTTTTTTCTTTTTAAGAAAAAGTGTACACAGAAATACACACACTTAAACACAGAAAACACTTCTGATGGTGGGAGCAAAATACCTCTCTCTGTGTAGCAGACAAGGTGCAGATATAAAGGGTTAAGTGTTAATAATATCGCTGGATGAAATATAGGAAATGAGAATATGGTGTGATTTAGGACCAGCATGAAATAAGAAATTGGGACTAGTTGCTTTGAAGATGATCAAATAGAAATCCTGCTAACAAACATAATATTTAAAATGTTGGTTTATAAACATGACCGGCTTTCTAATGATGCATTTAGGCCAATGCTGTTATTCCATTTCATTTCACTGGGTTGAATCCACACTTAGACATCGTCTAAAACTGAGTGGTACTTTGGTCATGATGACTGATGTTCCCTGTGATGAGCCAGGCTGATCTCGCTCCCGATTCGGACTTGGACTCCTTGGACTTGGGAGGGGCCTTCTGGAGGGGGGTCTCCTTCAGAGTCTAGGGAGGAGGCTGCCTGCGACTCCACAGCTGTCCCTGGCACAGAGCCCGGGCCTGCAGCTGACATTTGGGCTCCAGAGGCAGAGGCCGGGGTTTCTGACTCCAGTCCAGAGTTTGCAGCAGATGTTTGCGCTCCAGAGGCAGAGACTGGGGTTTCTGACTCCAGGCCGGATTTTGCAGCAGACCCTCCCCCCACGTTTCTCCAGAGGCGACTGGAGAAGGGGGCGGTCCGGAGGTCTCAGTGACTGCGGGAGAAGTGCTTGATGAATCGGCTGTGAACTCTTGAGAGGCTCCAGCTGTGAGCGGAGCCAACGGACAGTTGACTGGCCTCAGCTGGGCTAAAACTGAGTATTTGAGGCAGACACTGTTGGGGTTGGGCGCGGGGCAACAACCGTCTACCAACTGTGAAACCGTGTCCCACGTCGGGAGCTCTTGGTTCCAGTCTGACCTCGCTGCTTTGCGTTTGCCGCTCCTGGAACTTTGCTGTTTGTTTGCGTTGACGTTTGATGAAGTAACCTCTTTGATTTATTACCACTAAAGCTATAAAAACCCAGCTCCTGCCTCCGTGTCTGCTTAGCTGCCGCCTTGACACTGACATTCCGCACTGATTTCTAGGGGTTTACTTTAAGCATGACTAAATCCATATTAATCGAACAGCATTTTGTCTTTCAGCACTAGTAATAATCTTCATATCTTTCACATTCTTCTAGGAACTGCAGGTTCATACTACAATTTTTATGGTGTCCAGTTTGTTTCAGAGGTTCACTGTGGTGAAGTTCAATAAATGTCAATGTTTAAATAAAGTTTTGGAAAGTTTCATAAATTTGAGGGGGAACGTATGCGGGATAATTTCAAAAATTGATACCAAAATTAACAATTTTCCACTAATTTTACAACTTTGTTTCAATTCTTAGAACATTTAGAATTTTCCTTGAGAAAACCAGGTAAAATTTTACATGAAGAGGAGTGTTTCTTTGCAGGAGCACTCATAAAGACAAGGCCTCTTTTCCAATGAGCTTACAGTTTTAAAGTTCTATACAGGAAAGGCAGCAGGATGGGGTGTTACAGCAAACAAGAAAAGAACATGCATTCATTGTATTTATACACACTTAAGGTTTAGTTTCACTAGGAGATGATACTTAAAAGGTTGCACCAAAGCCTTCAAAGAGAAAGTAGGTTTTGAGAAAAAATAAAATGATGAGGTTCCAGACATAAAGGGTAAAAACTTGGAAATGGGGGTATTTCTTTAACAGAAGGAAATACCTTTAGATCAGAGTTCTCCAAACTTTTCATGTTGGTGACACACCTTTTTTAGAAATGCATAATTTTGTGACACAGTAATTCAGTAAGTGGAGGCAGCCCCTCCACCTGAGCCTGGCCCACCGCCACCGCTGCCCTCAATGGGGTCTTCCTCAGCCCAGGGCAGCAGCGGTGGGAGAGGCAGCCCCTCCACCCATTACATTCGTGAGACACACCTACACACTGCAACCGACACACAGTTTGGAAATGTGTTGTGACACACAGTTTGGAAAACTCTGCTTTAGATTGCTTAGGGTGGTAGAGTTGGATCATAGGTGGGAGTATTTCAGAATAAGAAAGCTGGGAACTAAGAAGGTCATATAGAGTTTTAGAGTCAAGTTTATGCTGGATCTAGGGAACAGAGATTTAAGATGAAACTTCATATGATCAGAACAAAAAGAGCAGGGGTTTGTAGAAGTTAAGGCTCAAGCCATGACCAAATCACAGGGCAGGGGGCGGGGGACAGAGACTGAAAAACATGATATGGTGGTACACTGAATATTGGGGGGGGGTGAAAAGGGATCCCAAATCCAGGGGTGCTGAAAAGGGTATGTGGTGAATTTATTTCTTTGCATTTTTAATTTTAATTTTTGGTGAGTAAAGAATAAGTGTTTGAAAGGAAAAATGAGAAATTGCCAGACATATAGGTAGAAGCATCAGGCAGAGCTGGAAATGTAGGGCTGGATGGAGGGAGAAATTCCTGATGGAGACAGGTTGAGGTGGGTGCCATCCATGCTCTACTCCAAATATATGTTGTCCTTGGGTGACCTCATAAATCCTATGACTTTTAGTACTGCGGTACTGAAAGCCATGGGATTTGATGGGGTCACTCAGGGACAGTGGGTATTTAGAAAAGAGCGGAGGATCAAGAACAAATCCCTGAGTGATCCTCAACAGAAAGAGAGAATGCAAAGGAAGACCTTGCCTCTGCAGAAACTGAGTAATTTGACTGGCAGAAAAATGTTCAGCTGAAGATGGTGTCATGGAAACCCAGTGCACAAAAGGAGTGAAACATAAGACAATGTTCAACTGTTATCAGTGGAAGCAAAGAGGTCAAGGAGAATGAGGAGGGCATGGTACTGTCCCTTTGATTTGGCAGTGAGGGAATCATCTGAGTTTTGAGGTTAGTCTGAGTGGAGCACAAGGAATAGAAGTTATATATTAATGGGCTAAGAGATTAACTTGAAAGCAAGAGTCAAAGCAGCAAGGACAGGGCCAGCCAAAGACATTGGGCTTCCTGAAGTATAAGACAAAATGATGTTACCCACAACTCCATATACAAAAGTTGACAGGTTTGGCAGATTATTTCAGGGGCAAAGAAAGAATTAATGAGAGTTGACAGTCTCAGTAAAAGATGTATTTTTGCACTTCTCAAGACTTGTTGCAAAGATGAATACACGTTGCCTCAAGAATTTGCTCATTCATTAGTAAAGCTTATATTTCACCAACAAAATATGCAAATAAACCAGTATATACATTTTTAAAAGTGAACTGCTAAAATTGCACACAATTGGGAAAAAAAATACATACAAATATGTTTTAGCCGGTGGAGAGAAATGTGTAAATTTAGTAAAATGAATAAATGAATGCTCACATCAGGACAAATGCCAAGACTTGTAATATGAAGCAAGAACAGAAAGAAATACAGGTGGGAGATTTGGAGATATGTAATCAAATTAAGTCTGCAAAACTTTAATATCTCAGATTTCAATATTAGTGATGGTACAGTGTCCCCCACTTCTCCTGAAGGTAGCTAGCTAGCTTAGAAGCCATGGAACAGGTTACAGAGGGCATACAGTGCAGTCTTTTATCACATCTCCACTGCTCCCTCCTCTCAGTGTTTGCCTCCTGATGTAGATGCCTTACTTTTCCTAATGGGAAGGTCCTGGTCCTGACCACGAGGTCACAGCCTGGGACTTTGTAGGTGAGGAGAGAAAGGGAAGTGGGTGGCAATTGGAAAGGTATGGTGGATTAAGAGATTTGGGGATAGGGTTTTAAAAACTGGAAACCACAGGAAAGTCTGAATGTGGTAGATGCAGATGAAAGGATCGGTCTGCTTAGTTAGCAGAAAGAGGATATAATAATAAAAGATATGGCAATCCAGGGTAGAGGAGACAGGATCAGACACATGGAAGAGTTAGATTAGAATAAAGGAGTTTACTGTGAATACCCATATTAGCACATGTTCACCTGGAATCCTGATGGACTAAATACATGTGCATAATTCCCACCTCTGAGCATTATCACCCATCTGGTAGCTTCCCAGATCTATTGTAGGTTGAATGTGAAGGTCTGCTTAGTGCTCTGTAACTGTATTCAATTGAATGGTGTTGTGAACTTCTTTTGATCAGGAGGCCTGATAAGGCTGAGGTCCTGATTGTGAGAGTTCTGTAACAGCATTCAACTAAATGTAATTACAGAGCCCTGCTCAGCCCTTCGTGCATAACTCAGAAAGCTAAGCTGCAGGTTCAGCCATACTCAGAGCTTACGTTTGTGCCCTTACAGACTCACATTCAGCAACAAGGTTTACATTCCCATTGCCCATTTAGCCTTCCACAGATTAAGGCAAAAGGCTGAATAGAGCTGTAGTCAATCTGATATCAAGTGTATGATATTAGACAGTTCCAAATGGTTTCAAACAGATTGCAAGAAATGCCAGAATGAACAAATATTGAGTACTCTGGATAAAGAACAAACTCATTCCCAAAGCAGCCAGCTGGATTCAGCCCTGAAGCATAATGGTGTATATAACTTTCAACTTATTTTTCTTCAGTCTGATACAAACGAGGCATGTCTACCAGTGAGAATATTTTTAAAAATTGTTCACTTCAGACAGCTTGGCCTCAGGCAATTTAAGCACTAATGCCCTTGGTGGTCTTCGGCTACAGTTTTCCGTTTTTTAAAAAAAATCAGGCCATGTTTAAAGATTAAATATTGCAAGTTGTATCATAAGTGGATATATTTTCTACATGGGCCTCAGATTCCAAATTTGGAATAGGCTGTAGTTTTTGAATTCTTAAAAGGAATTTTGGATGGTTGTCCACTGACAAAAAGAAATGTATTAAGCTGATTTGAGTGAATATATTAAAAAAAACCCTCAGTGTTAGTAGATTCATTAAAAGTAATTTAATGAAATATGCATACTAAGAATTATGGTGTAGAGCAGTACTTCTCAAACTCTGGTCCCCCAGATGTTTTGGATTCAGCTCCTGGAACTCCCAGGCAGTATGACCAGTGGTTGGGAATTCTGAAAGTAGAAGTATCAGACATCTGGAAAACAGGAATTTGAGAACCAGTGATATATGGTGTTCTGTTCATCAAACTAAGTCTCCCCATTTTCTCTTTCTACCTGTGGGTTTTAGAATTTCTCAATTTCTCCATACTTTCTGTTTTCCAGTGTCTAGCAAGTTCAAAATTACTCTTCAAATTTAAGAAATATCCATTTGAAGATGAGAAATGTATTTATTTCTTAAACTGCTGGATTTGATATCTATTACTGAAGAATATTATGTGATCCTTTGGATTCAGATTTGTAGTCTCCGTCTTATCATATTTGCTTAACTATTCAGAATCAGAGTTCTGCATTGTTGCTGTTTGATCATACAGATACAGATTTTGATTTTGGATTATTGTCATGAAAACAGAGATATCTTATATGTTATCTGTAGATATGGGAAGCAAGATGACAAAGCAAAAATTGCAGTAGCCATTTTGGAAATGAATGATTAAGAGCACAATTGGGAAGTCTGCCACAATATGCATGACACAATTTGCCTGTGCAGCTTCCCCAAAACCCTGAGATATCTGGGAGCCAGAGGACTGCATGACCCATTTAATGCTAACGGTGCTGATTAATGTCAGAGAAGCACAGCAGCATTGCAGCTCTAACCTGTCACAGCAGAGTTGAATAGCACTTGGATTCCAGGGCTTGTTGGGTTTGCTAGGAATTAGGTACCTGTTGTCCCATTAGAATTCCCTGTTTTAAAGATTAACGTATGTAATACCTTGTTGTTGGGCAACTTTAAATATGTTGCTCAGTGTTCTGCAAACTGAAAATAAAACTAAAAAATGTGTAATCCATTGCAGTGTTCTCTGTCATGAAGCAGTTCTGACAGTAGAAAATAACTGAAGAAGATACTAATGACTTAAAACTAGTAGTAACCTTCTTTTAGCATGTAACCAACTAGTTATTTTCCCCCTGGGTAAATAATACCAGTAACAACCATGCCCGGAATGCATCATAAAGTAGTATTTATAAGATAAATACAATACAATTTTAATTAAAAAGTAATATTCTCCTAACTCAGATCCAGGAGATGGTCCACTCGGACGCCACTTCCTATGAGTCCAACCATCAAGTTCCCCTGATCAATCGACCAGGGATGTTAACCGGTCACATGAGTGCCCTCAGCCAGTCTCAACTGATTTCTCAGATGGGTTTGAGGAGCGGTGGTACCCATGGTTCCCCATCACCCCCCGGAAGCAAATCTGCTACACCATCTCCCTCCAGTTCTACTCAGGAAGAGGAGACAGAATCACATTATAAGGTACGTGCAGCCATGCCTGTTTTGACAGACCTACTGTTTGACAATGGCAGCCATACTGCGTTGGCAGAAATAATATACAGCAGTCAGAGCAAAGAGCTTTTGCTTTTCCTTGAGAAAGAGAGAGGCAGAGAGACTTTCTCTGTAACCAAGATTGTCTACAGAGAACTTCTATAACTTAAGGAATTGGAGGAGGTGTCAGGTTTGAAAATTACATCAAGCATAGTAGTGCTATGTCGATATATATAATAAATAGAATAATTAGGGCAGCTAATTCTGAAAGAGGTTTTTCTCCCTAAATCTTTTTTTGTTTTGCTGACGATGTTGATGATGTAATTTTGTGTTGTCCTTCCGGCTTAGGACTGTGACAATACATGTACGCCTTAGTACACACATACCCTGTTTTTCGAGTTGCAAATGTACTTCAAAATTCTCATATTTGTCTGGAAAGAGAAAATGGGAAAACACAGATATCCAGCTGGGGTTTCTGCTAAGTAAACATGCCACTTCATCACCAAAATGAAATAAGATGGAGAAGTTTTTTAACACAGAAAGTTTTTTTTTAATCGTATAAAGTTATTAACTTAGAGTAAGTAAAGCATAAGGGTTGTTAGGCTTTAGGAAGAAACATATTACCATTCAGCTTTGGCTAGCAGTCAATAGCTACTTGATGTGTACAGGCAGACAAATGGAACAAGTATATGAACCACAGAACATTCAGTAAGAGAAAATTGTTCTTTGTGTGTTGGACTTTTGAATAAGATAACTCTAAGAAAGTTCTTGCTAAAGTAAAGTATACTAACTGTTTTTAAAACCCTCAGGTTTTTTTATTCCACATTTGAGTCAGAGATAAATCTTAGCAGGAGTGGGCAATCTTTTTTGAGGGTTGTTTTGGGGTAACCTGTGGGGAGGGTCCAATACCAGTAGTGCAAAGACCAAGAGCCATTAAGTGGGTGGAGCCATGCTATATTGTATGTGATGCCCCCTTCCTTCTCCGCTGTCATATATAGGATAACACCAAAGTGTGCTCCAAAGAACACACTCTGAAGTTAACAGTAGCTTATTTAAAGGATAGTCATGGGTACCAGCTGTACACTTCCACAGAAGTTGCCAGAACTGAATTGTACAGGAATCTTACATTTTCTTATAAGCAATCCGATACAAATTTGCACATGCTAAGCTTTCATTGGTCAATAAAACATTGCCCTGTATTTCCCAGGCTGGTGTTTTTCCCAGACTTTCTCAACCTTGACGAGTTGTTGACTCGCTCTCTCAGTCATCTCCATTATGTCATCAGCACTTCGTTCTCATAACACACTTCACACCTCTTTCCTCTCTTTCGGTCTCCAGTCCCCTCCAGTTTGGTTACGTTGAAGCAATTTAGTACATACAGATAGTTTGTAAGTAGACTCGCACACATGACAGCAAGCATAGCATTCAGCAGACTGTAGGATGTGCAGTATGTAACATAAGCATGTATATAAAACCAAGCTCCCTCTTATCTGTTTCCCATACAATACTGTGACAGGGAGGCATCTCAACCTGACAAATCCACACCGAGAGCTTGTTCGTGCCATGCAAGTATAGCCCTATATTCCACTTTAACTGCCATGGAATCTTGGTATCTGCAGTTTAGGAAGGAGCTTATAGAATTCTCAGCCAGAGAGCTCTGGTGCCTCACCAAACTACAAACCTTAGAATTCCACAGAATATATTCATGACCTCTAAAGTGGAACCATAGGAATATAATTGTATGGTGTGAAGGGTCCCAAGTGGGCTGCCATTGGAAAGACAGAGGTCTGAACTGATGCTTGCAGAAGGCCTTTGAAGGGCTATGAGTTGCTGACACTTGAACTCCACAGCATTTGTGCTCAATCATCATATTGGGCATAATCCGTCACACATTAAGAGATTAGGAACGTTTCGTTTCTGTTGTAGTGTACCAAGTGTAAAAGTATCAGTGGTTTTTATGATTTGGATATGTATGTGAATGCTGAACTGAGTAAAGCAGTTGTCAATAAAATGTGCCTCTCTCTAATTACATATGACATTTCTATGATATGCTGTTTGCATTAGTTTTAATATATGGGTAGTTCAGATCCTTTCATCCACTTCAGAGAAACCGATCTCAGTCCAATAAGCCATGTCTGGACAACCAGTGAAGTCATGATTTATTAGACCAAGAACAAGCCTTGTGTATATGTTCTCCCTTCTCTTGTCCCTTTACCACTACAGATTTGAGCAGGGCTGACGCAAGACTTTTTTGGTGTCTGAAAATAAGCAGACAAGGTATTTGGACAGAATCCCGGAATAATTTTCGTTACCAAAACCTGGCAAACACAATAAATTAAACAAGTATGGATTTAGTGCCCTTTAGACATCCCCTCCCCCGCAACACGTTTTCCCATCAAAGAGAAAATGGAACCCCAAATGAGGATTTTTGCTTCTGGAAGCCTCCAAGCTCAGCATTTTTCATTTACAATGCCCTTCCAAGCCTTGCTTTGCCCTCAACTCCTCCCCTAACAGGATAGGTTTTGTGTAAAAGTTTTTAGCCACTTCTGATTTTACAATGCACCTCATAGCAATTTTGAAGGGGCAGAACATTGGCCTTCTGAACTTCTGTACTCCAGCTTTAAAATGTTTTTTAAAACATTAATATTGATAATATCCTCTCCCTGATAATAGCTATCATACATAGTTTTCTTTATCAAAAACTGTATGGCCTTTTCTTTAGGGGAGGAAATAGGTTCATTGGACAGAATAATTGTCCTGGAACTTTTTAACTGCATTCCAGAAAGGACCAGTTCTGGAAATGCTCTTTCCTGTTGGTCTTCTGGAAAAGATGCCTTAAGTGGCTAGTAGAGGATGAACAAGTATTGCCCTAAATCCAGTTTGCTTTTCTCAACTGGTAGATCCACTGAATCAATGGAATCAGAGTTGATATGAGTTCCATTCATTCAATGGGTCTACTCTTATTAGGAGTAACAGTTTAATTTAGGCCATTGTCTTATTCCAAAATGTTTTACTGGCTATGTTCTTGTTTCCTCTTTAAATATTTCATGGTTGATTTGGGCTTTTATAGGTGACTTCAAATGCATGTAGAAATTTATATAAATATATTACCTAACTGAAGGTTGGGAAGATTTAAAAGCAAGCAACTTGGTGTTCCCATTATTCCTGAAGGAAGCCTACTGCAATACAATAGAGATATGCAGTGCCACTAAGTGGTAAATGAGACCTGAGAATGAGAGGATGTGGTATAATGATCAGAGTACTGGAGTGGGATTGGGAGATGCAGGTGTTAGTTTCTACTGAGATCTGAAACTCACTGTATGACCTTGGGCCTGTCACTCTCAACCTGACCTACTTCACAAGGTTGTTAAGACAAATTAGGAAAGAGGAGAGCCATGAATGATGTCTTTAGCTTGTTGGAGAAGAAGCAATATAAATAAATACCATTCATGGGTATGATCGTTGCCTGTGGGGTCTCACAAGCAGACACCAATACTGTTGATATCACTTTACTAGAGCATAGAAAATGACTTTTTAAAAGTAATTAATTGTTGTGTAGTCAACCCTCCATATTGGCAGATTCTGTATCAGTGAAGCATAGCTTGAAATATGTGTGTGTTTGTGTGTGCGTGTAAATCCAAAAGGCAAACTTTGATTTTGCCACTTTATATAAGGGACACCATTTTACTGCACCACTGTATATAAGGGGACTTGAGCATCCATGACTTTCAGTATCTATGGGGGCTTCTGGAACCAAACCCATATCAAAGGCCCATTGTATTCCAAGGACCTCTAAAGTATTTTGTTACCACTGTAACTAGCTAGCTAACTAAATATGGTTGCAGTTTTAAAAGAATAACTCTACACTCATATTACTGAAATGTGACTAGAACAATTGCTTTTTTATATATATATTTTTATTAAAATTTTGAAAAGAATAAAAAAAAACCCTCCCCACTTCCAAGCATCTTTTTTCCAATTGAGTCTGTGTTTACATTCCATACATACATTGTTTCTGTTTAACAAATATTACACTATTACTTTTAAACATTGTTACATTACTATTTATGCTTTTTCTATAACATCATTAATTTATATTGTCACTAATCTTACTTTATTCCTTCCTTTTCTTATTCTTTTATCCAATTCAAAACTTCTTGCCATTCTCTTTCAAAGTTCTGGACTGGCTTATTTTTAAGTGAAAAGGTTAACTTTTCTATCTCTACCATATCCAGAACTTTTAATTTCCATTCTTTTATGTCAATACAATTTCTTTCTTTCCAATATTGTGCATATGTCAGTCTTGCAGCAGTTATTATATATAACAATGTCTTCTGATGAGATCTTATTTCTCTTTGTTGCCCTAACATATTTAACAGATAAAATTCTGACTTCATTTCAAAATTTAAACTATACATTCTTTGAATTTCATCATGTATTTCTTTCCAATACTTTCTTGCTACCTTACAGGTCCACCCCATATGAAAAAAGGACCTCTCCTTTTCATCACGTTTCCAACATTTTCCATTCTCATTTTTTGTTATTTTTTTTCAACCTTACAGGTGTCATGTACCATCTATGTAACATTTTATAAAAAATTTCTCTTAAATTTAAGCTCGGTGTAAATTTTACATCTGTTTTCCATGCCCTCACCCATGTATTCAGCTCAACTGGATGTCCAGTATTTTGAGCCCATCTAACCATATTATCTTTAACAATCTCTGGTTCCATTTCTCTTTGCAACAATATTTTATAAAGTTTAGAGATTCTCTTTTTCTGGTCCCCTTTCATCATTATATCTAATTCATTTTCATTTTTTTCAAACCCATATAGTTTTTGATCCATTTTGAATCTCTCTTATAATTGTCTCCATGGAAACCAGTTAAATTCATGTCCTGACTCTTTTAATTCCTCTTCTGTACACATTCTTATCTTGTCTCCATCCCATTTCAGCAACTCTTGATACATCAATAAATTTCCTTGTTTTGTTGGAGCAATATTGAAAGCTTCTTGAGGTGAGGTCCATATCGGAAGTCTTCTATAAAATGTATGCTTTATTTGTAACCACACTTTCAATAAAGTCTTTCGGATACAATGATTGTTAAAGTCATTATTTACAATTGCTTTTTCATAACATAAGTATCCGTGCCAACCAAATCTATTATTTATTCCTTTGACTTCTTTTATTGTTGTATTCTCCACTTGAATCCAATCTTTTATTATTTCTAAACAGCATGCTTGATAATAAATTTTCAACGATGGCACCTCAAAACCTCCTCTCTCCTTTGCATCTTTTAGTGTTTTAAATCTTATTCTTGGTTTCTTTCCCTGCCAGATAAATTTCCATAACTCCTTTTCCCATTCTTTAAAGATCTTTTCCCTTCCTATTATTGGTAAATTTTGGAAAAGAAATATTAGCTTAGGTAATAATGACATTTTGAATGCATTTATCCTTCCTAGGAGAGACAGATTCATATACATCCATTTTTCCATTTTGCTTTGAATCTCCTTCCATGTCTTCAAATAATTGTTGTCAAATAGCTCTTGATTTTTATTTGTTATTATTATTCCTAATTTTTTTTTTTTTGTAATTTGATAACCGGATCTCTTTTCCAAATCCGCTTGTTCTTTTTTTGTTGTATTTAGAGTCATCATCTTTGTCTTTTCTCTATTTATCTTATATCCTGCCATTTATCCATATTTTTGCAAAATTTCCATCAACCTCTGTATAGATTCGTGTGGTTCCTCCAAAAATATGGTTACATCATCAGCAAAAACTTTATATTTTATTTCCTTCTTCTTTATTTTTAAGCCTTTTTTCTGTGAGTCTTCATTTATTGCTATCAGTAATACCTCTGATATTGCTATGAATAGTAATGGTGATAGTGGGCACCCTTGTCATATCCCCTTCTTTATTTCAAAACTTTTATGTTTTATCTCCATTTATTATTAACTTCGCTGATTGGTATATCATCTCCATCCATTTACAGAATACTTCTCCCAGGCCGTATTCTTTTGAAGTATAAGCATAAAACCCCAGGAAACATTATCAAAAGCTTTTTCTGCATCCAATGATATGATAGCTATCTTCTTTCCTGGGTTTTAATCATAATATTCAGTTGCATTCAATAAAGTTCTGATATTATTCTTCGTTTGTCTACCTGGGAGAAAACCTGTTTGTCCTTTTTTGTCCTGCAATGCGTGTCTCAATCTCTTTGCCAATAGCATTGCCCAAATTTTATAGTCTACGTTCAAAAGGGAGATTGGTCTATAATTTTTTACTTCTCTTTTATCTCTGTCTTCTTTGGGTATCACCACTATATTTGCTTCTCCCCATGACTGTGGTTTCCCATATTTCTCTACTTCTTGCAAAGTTGGCTGATATGGATGGATTATTTCTTGTACAAATCTTTTGTAATAGAGTGCAGTAAATCCATCTGGCCCTGGTGCCTTATCCATTTTCAAATCTCTTATTGCCTCTTCTATTTCAGTTAATGTTATTGGTTTATTTAGCTGTTCCTGTTTCTCTGATGATATTTTTGGAATCTTAATCTTGTTAAGAAATTCCTTCCATTTTCCCTCTGTTCGATATTGAAGTTATTTTCTTGAACTAATTTTTCAAAGTATTCTTTGAATTTTTGTTTTATTTTTTCTTGTTGTGTAATTCTCTTTTTTCCATTTTTCAATTCGGCTATGATATTTCTTTCTCTCTTCTTCTTTAGCTTATACGCTAGCCATTTCCCAATCTTATTTGCCTGTTCAAATTGGGTTAATTCCAATTGTTTCATCTTCTTCTCTATTTCTTCTTGTGAGTTCGACTTTATCTCTTTTTGTATTTTCTTTATTTCCACTTGTATTGATTTCTTCTGCTTTGAGGATTACATTAAAAAATCTGAATACAGTGACCTGCTGGCCTGTGGTACAGAACATACCCTCCTGCTGTATGGTTTGTTGCTACATCAGTGCCCACAAAAGAGCATTAGGCAGCAGCATGCAGCACTGCATGAGCTAGACATGAATCACATTATATCCTTCCTGCATCATTTAGTGAAGCTAAAGCCCCACAAACTATGAGAGTTAAAAAAAACATTTAAAATTACAGTTAAATTTAAAAAGTCACAAAAGGAGTGACTTTCTCAGCCGTTAAGTTGCAATCATAATGTACTGTAGTTAGTTATACCATTGTTATTTGAGAAAGGAACCGATTGCCTGTAACTATTTGTAACTGGTAACTTCCAAGCTTTGCATCCTGCTATATATTCTAATACCAGCTTGAATAGATAATATAACTCCTTGATTTAAAACAAATTTGATCTTGTTCAGAATTTACAATACTGGTGAAAACTTTATTCAGTATGTGTTGTTTTATTGTTGTTTATGCTCTAGTGCATGAATTTTCATGCATTATTGCTTGATATTCGTGGCATGTTAGGAACTTGGTGCATCAGTGAATATGACAGGGCTGCATTGTGCTACAAAGGTTTTTACGGTCAAGGCTATACTGAATGATAAGTGAACTGTGCGCTGCTCTGCAGAACCTCAGCAGTGATTTTGACTTTCCCTTCCCAATGCATGCTTTATGTAAAACTGACACTCATTACTGCACTTTTAATAGTAAGCTATAAAAAAAATTGTAGACTAGGACTATCATAGGAAAAAATACAAGGATCTCTTTCCTCAAAAGAAGAATCTGAGATTGTTTTTCATCTGTGCAACAAGGAGAGAACAATGCAATAAGAGATCCTGATAGGGAATAACCCAACTTACTGCAAAGAATATTGCAGATTGCAAATGCTATGGCAAAGTTCCGCTTGCTTGGGTCTCACTCTGGAAGAAAGGCAACTATAAATTAAATAAATAAATAAATAAATAAATAAATAAATAAATAAAACAGTGCACACATTTAAGGCTGAATCTCATATAGGACTGGAAGAAACTCTTAGTTTCAATTTAACTCCAGTTCTCATTTATCAATCATTAGGTGATTTCAGTGCACGTTCATATTTTTTTTAGAGAGAGTCCACCAGAAAATTGCTGGGCATTTTTCCGCACATTTTTCTCATTACATATATATAAATTTTCATAATGTATATTTTCAAGCAGTTGTACCCAATATAAGCAATTTTCAAGCAGTTGTCCCTAATATAAGGCATGTGTTCCTTATTTTCAAAAAGGTTAGATAGGTAGGTAAGTAAGTAGATAGATTATACACACACGTTTTTGTGCAAACATACATGCAATTTTTTAATCATAGAACTTCATTGCAACATTTGGAAAAGGGGAAATATTAAAATATGCTATTGTTTCAGTTCTGATATGGATTACTGAAGTGTGAATTAAGCAAATTCACATTAACATACGAAATAAAATTAATTTTGTCCCTTCCCTCTTCTTAAGTTATATTTTCCTGCACCAGAAACTGTATGCATGTACACAGTTATGTGTTTTGACACATGGGTCTTTTTTATTCATCCTTGAATGAATGTTGAGAATTGATACTTTCCTTACTGCATATATTACATTTTCTAAAAAATGCCCAGCCGTTTCCACTGTGTGACATACTGTCCTCATTCATGAGAAATGAATGTAGACTGGTGTTCAGAAGAGTGACACTGTGGTTATAATGAAAGCCAGCATGACTTTTGAAACAAGTCCTTTTAATCCTGTACAAATTTCCATATCATTAACAAGAGGTTTGTGTGTATGCTTGCCTTCAAGTCACCTGTCTACTTGTGAATATCATAAGGTTTTTATATGCAAGGAATACTCAGAATAAATTTTGTCAGTTTCTTTCTCTGAAATATAGCCTGCAGCACCTGATATTCTTTGGCCATCTCCCATCCAAGTACTAACCAGACCCTGCTTAGCTTCCAAGGTCAGACATACTTTAGGGTATTTAGGCCCTTAACAAGAAGTTTGCTTAATTGTATATTGCCTTTAATATTACCAAAGAGATCCATCTTAAGGGAAGAATGAGCCCCATTTTTGCTTCTTTTTAAAAAATTTTTTACTTTTCCTGCTACTGGAAAACACTCACAAAACTGCATGGCCACATGGATAGTTTGGGATTGGAATTATATTTTCTGGTGATGGCTTTCACCACTTAAAATCCTGCGTTTTACAGAATAGGGAAGAGGATATAATCAGTAAATTACATCCACATAATTTAATACTTAATTACTGAATGCAATATTCACTTGATCTGGTATTTTGCTAAATACTTAATGAAGTTATTACTGATCCAGTATTTTGCTAAATACTTAATTAAGTTATTACTGGGGCTGAGCTGAAAGGGAGAGAGTTGCTGAAAATATGAAACTGTAAACAGAGCCTCCCTTTTGATGATTTTTCCTCCTAGGAGACCAAAGTGTTTACCCATTATGCAAGGACAGTGACCATTTTGGGTTCTAGGGAAGTTCCAGGTGGTTGGTTGTCAGAAGGGATCTCAACAGTGAGAGTGGCCCATTGCCATTGTAATGCAGCAAGAACAGAGAGCATCAGTCCTGTTGTGCTCCCTGTCCTCTCTGCTCTCTGACTGAGATGCTGGTGGCAAACATCTCCCCTCTGATGACCAACCAGAATGAGAGCATGTTGATAGCAGAGGATTATCACATAGCCCAAACTGTTCAGCTAAGTGAAGTTGTGTGACATTACGGTGCTCTTCTGGGATGATGACTCCCAGAAGGAGAAAGCCTAACTAAAGAGGCCAGTGAAGCAGCTGTGAGGGGAAGTGGCTACAGACAGCATTGCAAAAGGGGTGAAAGTAAGGCATGCTTAAAGTACCTACCATGCAGATGTTGGCAGATGTTACAAGTCTAGCTTTATTGAAAGAGGTTTCTGTACTTTAAAAGTAGTACCTGCTTTTAGCAGCTGTATATTAGGCTGTGTCCTAGGAAGTGAGTCTAAATGTGACATTTGGTTTTGGTTCCCTAGTGGCAAGGAGAGTTTTCTTACTTAGAAATTTAATGTTGAGGTAACTTGACAGTTTAGGTAATATTGGGTTAAGTTTTCCAAGCAGTAACTAAATAAAAAATTATTTATGGCTTGGGCGCTGACTAATTGAAAGATTATACTCTTCCATAAAACCTTGCCTGGGGAGGGCCTTCCCTCAAGCCCTTTCCTCACCCTATCTTTTTGCAAGGACGTCTGGCAGGGATCCCGGCAGCAGCTCTGCTGCGAGGGGAGTGCAACAGGAGCACTCCCTTCCACATGGGCTGGCTCTCTGTGGAAGGAAGCACAGTGCCCACGCCTCTAACTTCCGCAGTGCAGCCAGGTACTTTCCTAGGCTGCGCTGGGGCAGGAAGCACAGCCATTGCACTTTCCAGGCTTCCGCTGGACATGTAAGTCCACGATGGTGATGCAGTTGAATGATTTAATCTGTGATTGCACCACCTGGGGGAAGGAGAAGGACAGGACTGCAACGATGTCATGCAGAAGCGTCCTTGTGGTCCTGTCCTTCTCCCATCCCCATGGTGGGTTTGGAGGGTGGTGCAGAAAGGGTCACAGTCTCACCACTCTCACAGGCATTTCTGGTGGCAACATGTGAGAAGGACTTATTGGTGGCTGCTCCCAGGCACTCAAATTCTCTTTGTGGAGAGACAAGAGATAGACCCTTTCTGGCTCTCCCTCCGTGAGCAGGAAAAAACAGTTTTTATTTCAACATACCTTTGGCAATTGTGTATAAACAGTGTGCTATGCTCTTTTAATTTATTAATGGATATGTTTTAAACGGTTTTTAATTTAATAGATAGTTTGATTATGTTTTAACAATAAACCTTTCACGTGTTTTTACCAATATGACTTAAATCCTGTTGTGAGTCCTGACTAGAACAAACCCATTGGATCAATGGGATTTACCTGCATGTTGACTCACCATTCAATAATGGATTGAATTAATCTGCTCTAGCTAGGGCTAATCAAAGAAATGCCATTCAGTGTATTTTTGTCTTTTATAATATTTGTAAGTTGCCTCGTGTCCCACTTTTAGAGGGAAGACAGCATAGCAGCAGTAGTAGTAATAGTAATAGTAGTAAGGCAGTTGTGGTGGTGTTGGTATAAAAAAAACTATCTTCATCATTTCATCTGTATTTGTATGTGTTCGTACATACATCAGTTATGTAGGAAAGTGCCGTGAAAGAGTATTATGTACAATTTATGATATGTAAAATTATGTTCGCTTGATAGTAAAGGCAGATCACAGTCTGGCCCAAGCCTGCATTTACTCCTTTGCTTTCTTGCAAACAGCAGCACCTAGCAACAATTTACAAGCAGGGTTCAGTATGTGTACCTAGATTCTGTGGAATTTGATAAATTCTTTCCACCGTTTGCTTCTGCTGTCTCTTGAGGAGGGGATTAATTGGAAATACTATTTGCTATAAATAAAAAAAAAGAGGTCTGGATAACTGCTGTACAGAGATTTGAAGTTAGTTTTGGACTACAACCCCTAGAATCCTCCTGACATTGGCTAGGAGTTTTACAGGCTTCTCCCACTTACCTGAGAGATTAGGGACTAGAACACAGTCAAAAAATGGAATTGGTTGAAAAGTAGAACCAATGTACAGTACTGTAGGTGCATGAAGGACTTACTGAGGCTGACTTGTTACTGACCACATAAAAGCCACTTGCAAAGTCTCTTAGCTGGCTTAGTCTTTTTCCTGCGCTCTGCTCACTTTGCAAGCAGGGCACACATGTGAGGGGTTCCAAATGAACTTCCATAGGTAAGAAGAACTGATGAAAGAGCAGAACCCCCATCAAATTAGTGGAACTTGCCCTTAATTTGGAAGCATCAAAAGAGCAAGTTGTCAAATAACGGGGCTTTCTGGAGTAGTTCAAAACTTTTTCAAATTTTACTGCTATTCTACTGCTTGCAATAATCTCCAGGTGAGAAGGAAGGAATTTAGGAACAGTTTGTTAATTTTAGGCCAAAACCAACAACAACCTTCAGAGAAGGGGCCATACTTCAGTAGTGGCCTACTAGCTGCATATGCAGAACATACCAAGTTCAGATGCTGCCATCTTTTTTGAAGTAATCTGGAAAGCAGAGATGGAACATATTTCTCTCTGTCTGATACCTAGGAGAGTCACTGACAGAATAAACAGTACAGACTAGATGATTCAGTGGTCTGATTCTATATTTAGCAGTTTCATATGAAATGGCTGATGAAGATCAGACCTGGGAGAAATGATGGTTTTAAACCATAGCTGCCAGAATCCTTCATACTGGGTGAGGAATTCTGGGAGTTGCAGTCAATAAAGTAACTTTACCAGGTTCTGATGAAGGTATTTTGTAGCATGTGGCCAGTCAGAAAGTGTGTAGACTTGTTATGTTTGCTGACCTATTTGCAAGACTCCTTGTAGAGCACACAAGCATATGTAATACAATTTAAAGTTCCTTTAAAATTATGCTAGTTTACCTTTTAAATGTCTGATGGTGACCTTTCAGCACTCCAGAAGAATCAGTATTTCCAACAGATTATAATGAGTGGAAGAAAAGTATCATTTTTCCCCCTTTCTTAAAGTCAGGATTGACTGAAGCCCTTGCTATGAGAAGAACCTCAAGGTTTCTCTATACATGTAACAGAATAAGGTGACAAGATTCTAGGGTAGTACAGTGAACTATTTTATTTCAAACAGCAAGAGGCTCAGCTCACATTTATGAGTGTTTTCCCTGTAGAAAAGTTTCTGATGCACTCATGCTATTGCTGTTTTGCAGGGAGTATTTATTATGAAAAGGGTGATGGGTGTTCAGAAATGACTTCTTTCTCCTGCAGTCTGAAATGGTAGAGCTCCTTTTACCTCTTCAGGATGCTACCACCTCCTTTTTGCTGCTTGACTGGGCCTTGTAAAAGGGGTTGTCAGATGATGACTGTCAGACGATGAAAATTTCAGTGAGCTCATAGCTGGAGTTAATATGTCTAGAAACAGAAATGGGGAAGATGTTAAAACTCCTGTCAGTAGGTTTTGGTGAAATGTATGAACTGTTGAATGAAACCTGCAGGGAACTGGAAATGACTGTACAGATCACAGGCAGAAAAAAGTGAGAGGGCTTGGTTGGTTAGTGAGAGAAACTTGAAACTCCCCCAGTGAGATGTTTTTGCCAGAATCACTGAGGGAGATTACAGGTCCATGGGGGAAAGTAAAGGAAAAGAAATATCTGATATTTCTTAGAAACCTTGTTGCTTTTGATATTTTGCCTTGACATTCATGACAGAGAGCGAAGGAAGCATTGCCTCACCCACACAGAAAATAGTTTTGACATTTTTAAATCTAGGCAACACAAAGGCGAGTGAAAGAAATTAGAGATTGATGCTAAGGAATACGGCAGAGAAGACTGAAATTCAATGTGAAGGGATAGCTATAATTGAAATATTGGACTGCTATTCAGAAATGAGGTGTGAAGCTCTCTCTTTCTCTTTCTGTGTGTGTATTTCTCTCTCTGACACACACGCAACACATAGAGCGACAGTTCTTCGTCCTCCAGGCTGCAAGAATTCTAAAATAGCTGATGTGGTTGTTAGTGGAAGCCTAGTAAATTGTGCTTGGGATTCCCCATGAGGGAGGACATGCTCAACTAACCCAGTCATTTATATCTTTAGGGGAGTGACAGTATGGGCAGTAAAAGGTATGATCAGCCCATTAATCAGACTGTAAGGAGGGTTTTGATACATTACACAGCTCTAAAGGATGTGGGCAAAGCTAACAGTACATCATGCATTATTATTATTATTATTAATAATAATAATTTTCCAAGCAACATCAGTAAATAAGGCATTTTTTAAAAGAAATACACAGAAAGATAGGCCTCTTTCTGTAACTCAGTGACAGAATTGTCAAAATTGTTAGCTGTGAGGAGTAAAAGGGTCAGTCAAGGATACAGGTTAAGGATTAAGAAGAGATGACAGTATGATTTCTTCTTCACAATGTAACTAGTTATGTTGCTAAAGTTTCCAGTTCCCTGGTTTGGAATATAAACTTCGCTGATTTGTAATGCTTGACTCTGGCTGGAGAGGAAAATTATATAACCTAGGATTTTTCTCTGGCTAGAATTGTTATCCAAACAGAGGACTCCTTCACTCTCTCCCTTGCCCCAGTTAACTCATTTTCTGCACCCATTCACTTACCTATGTTTTCCCTTTCCTCTTACCTTGATGCTATGACTACAAATAGGCCTTTCCCCTTACTTGTTAGCATGATTATCATTTGATGGTGGTTTATCATTAAATGGTAATGTACATATCTGAATGGGCCATCACAGATCAAACTCCACAGACAGAACATTAATATTGTCTCATACCAGATCAGTGATTTTCAAATAGAAGCAATCTGTAAATTCAGGCTTGTTCTTCAAATGCCTGGGTAACCAAGTAACAAGAAGTGAACTAATGTGATATGTATGTGAACCTCCCCTTAGGCAGCAACATAAGGATGTGAAGTATATGAATACCATGGTGCAATTTCACTGAAGTCTGTAAGGAAAAGATACAGGATAGTAAGGGTGTAAAAAGTAGGATTGTGAGGGGAGCACGCATTAAAGGAACTGCGTGTCCTATATTTGGTTGCATGATGCTTCATAAGTATTTAACTTCATAAGAACTGTATTTCATACACAACATATAGAATGGAACCTGTGGTGTAGTAGAATCCACATTTTGGGGATGATTTATTTCTTTTCACCCCCATAAAAAATCTACTAGTGTGTTTAATCTAAACCAAGAGTGGGCAGAAGGACAGTAATTGATGTATTTTTCTTGATGTTTGACAGGTATCTGGAGAGAAGAGACCATTGACAGACATGGGCAAAAAACCCAAGAATCAAAAGAAGAAGAAAAAGAAGGATCCCAATGAGCCCCAGAAGCCAGTGTCTGCTTATGCCCTGTTTTTTAGAGACACACAAGCAGCTATCAAAGGACAAAACCCCAATGCTACCTTTGGAGATGTATCAAAAATTGTTGCATCAATGTGGGACAGTTTAGGAGAAGAACAAAAGCAGGTGAATTCTTTATGCATCTTACCAACTATTGTGATTATTCCCCTCCCTCACATCCCATATTGCTTATTTTATTTTTAATCATAATCATTCTTGGTACAAATCCTGTCTAAATTGATATTTTAGTTGCAATGTGTTTCTGTGTGTTGTTATTTCAACAAAAACATTGTCTGAAAAAGACTGGTTGTAAAGTTCAGGATAAGTCGGTCATTTATCCTCATGCAGAAAGACACACTTAGAATTTGTGAGACCACTATCATCTCAGATGCCAAAATCTCATGCAGTTCATTAGTTCAGTTTCAGGTACGTTGTTGTTGTTGTCGTCGTTAAAGTAAAAGCTCCCTTTGCAGTTCTTCCACAGTTCTTGTTTCTGCATTCGACAGTGTCAAAAGCTGTTTACCTGTTACATTGTAGTCAGATTTAGTAGGAACATAAATTAGCTTCAGGGTTAGTTTCTAAGGAAGATATTTGGAAACAGTACTTTCTATATACACAGTAAGAGTAATTTGTGTAGCAGAAAGTCATGAATCCACTGGGTAATTCTGTTAGCCAAATGATGCAGCTTACAAGTAATTAGCTATGCTGTGCCCTTTGTTATATGTTTGCAAATTGAGATGAAGCACATAGCTTCATTTAAAATTGTGATGACTGTTTAAAGTGCACTTTTAAAGTCTGCACTTGCTGGAGTTTCTCCTATATGGAGAGACATCTTGGCCATTTTGAAATGACCTCATTAAAGAGCATAATATTTCATTACACAGTAAAAAGACTCTAGAGATTATTGAACTAGTAAAGTGTTCACCATTTTGAAGGCTGGAGGGCCTGCTGACCACAGAGACCTTATAGGGCAGAGATACGTATCCCCATCCGCTGGAGACTCCCTTGCATAGGTCTTCATCTTCTACTTTTACAACATCACGAGAGCCTGCTGTGTACAGAGCTACCACTGTGTTCCAGATAAGCAAGAGGTGTCTGTCCTTTGTCAGATCAATAACAGAAAATAGCTGGCTTGCCTCAGTAACAGGGACCTTTGTCTCCCACCCTAGCCAAACTGTTGTTGGCTCGCATGCTGAATGTGACAGGCTGGAGCAGAGGTAGCTCACTGATGCTTCTTTGATGCACAGAAAGTCATCCCTTTCGAGTGCCTGTGCTACTGTAAAAGTACAAAAGTGGAGAGGGATATGCTTGAAGGGCCAGCTGGTAAATAACCAGGGGGAGAAATAGATGTGTCTCCCTGTTCTCTCCCTTCCCCCACTGCTTTGCACTGCCAGGTCAATATTTTAGAGATCCTTTGGACACAACAGCCTTCCTCCCTTGGTGGTCCACCTCCTTCAGTGAGTTTGTTTTCTCTCTCCCTTATCACCAGCTACTTTTGCTTTTCCTATTCTTTCATATCATTGTTACCATTTGTCAGTAGTGGAATCTGCTGCTGTTCCTTAGAATCGTAGAATATGGAATCATACATATATACTAGGAAAGGACAATGAGGACCTTCTGGTCCAACACTTGTCATGCAGGACTATACAACTAAAGCACTCCCAAGAGTTGGCCATCCAGCCTCTGCTTAAAGACTTCAAAGAAGGAGAGTCCGCCCACTTTGAGGAAGTCTGTTCCACTTTCAGGCTGCTCTTACTGTCAAGAAGTTCTTCCTAACGTTTAGATAGAATCTATTTTCTTGTAATATATACTCACTGGTTTGTGTTCTACACACTAAAGCAGCAAAAAAAAACCAAGCTTGCTCCATCTTATACGTGACATCTCTTAATCTGTTTAAAGATTTAAATTGCTACCACCATTGACTGTGCCAGAGTGAGAGGCAGGTGTACAAGTAGCTTGCAGTGGTGAAGAGAAGGAAGTTCAGGGCACTTTTATTATAGAACCCCTATTGGAGTGTGGATCCTTGGCAGCTGCTCATCATGTCTACCTCTGATGCCATACCTGGCATTGTACATATTTCACAACTACTTCACATCTCAGCACTATAGTCTTATCATCTAAACAAAATTGTAGCAGATTCTCATTTTTTGCTGGTTCATAGTATTGTTCCTGCATGGCAGGGGCTTAGCCCCATGGTCTCTTCCAACTCTATTATTCTGTGCATCTATGAGGGTGCAGAAACTAGGGTACCTGTGTAACTGTTCCTGTTGTGTGAAGGCTTTGAACAGTTGTAAGTCCCAGACAGAGTTGGCTCATTGAATCATTGGTGAGTTAAAAGTTATATAGATTAAGTTGATTCAGTGAGTCTACTCTGCTTGCTAGTAACAGGAAATTTAGGTCTCTTTAGGTCTCTATATTTAAAATGAGATTATCCAGTAAATCTCCTTATATCCACTCCAAATGTTTTAGTACTAGTATTTCTACACATTTTATAGTTATTAAACCTGAACATTTGCAGTTGTTTGACAAACTCAAAGCCCTAATTTTCAAAAAGTCCTTAGTGAAGAGGCAAGAATCATCTCACCTTCCAGAAGTTATTGGACTGTAAGTCCTAGCAGTCTTAACAAGCATGGCCAATAATGAGGAATGCTGGGAGTTATGGTTCAGTAGCACCTGGAAGTTCATGTGATTCCCACCCCTTCCTTAATGGCTACTTTCTGGTGATTGCACCAAACTCAAGCCTGCTGTTTTGTTTTATTTTAAACATACAAGACTCAAATATTTCCTGACAGTTTAGATCCTCCTACTGGAAGGGTTCCAAGCAAGTTACATCTAGGGAAGGAGAAGCAGGTGGAGAAACCAATTTAAATTAAAATTGTGCTTGAAAATGGCTCTGCATTTTATATTGTTTTGTGTAGGCGGCAAGTACCATGAATATGTTTAACTTTAATGAGGCTAAAATCTTTCTGAGTCTTTCCGATGTAGTTTCCTAACTTTCTGCACTTTCTTGGCTCACTTGCTTGGAATGTTGATAATTCTTTATCCCCCTTTGTCTGTGCACAGAGAAAAGATTTCTGTGGTCCACAGCTGAGCAGTACCTTCTGAGGACTGTTCAAAATGCCACCTAACAGTGTGAAACTTTTTTGAGTTTTGAGAACTTGAGAGATTTCACATTTTTTGGTAGCATTTTGATTTGGTAGTATTTGCCTGTGTAGGGTTTTCCCCCCCCCCTTTTGGACCAATGTGACAATCACATTGTTTTCTTCTTTAATTTCTAAGGGATATTTTTCCTCCTTATTTGAATGAGCAATCAAAGCTTGATAACCTTACCAGTTCAAGAAAAGAATAGGAGAATGTTGCCACACTGGGGAGATTTTTTGTGTAGTTCCTGATTGCAACCACTGACCATATCAACAAAGTGATCAAATTGCCAAGGCAAGAGTTAAAACTGTATCTGGTTTAATTCAAAGGAGAAAGGCAATTAGTTAGTTGGTTCAAGAGTATGCTGGAGAGCTGCACTGCCCAGAGTTCAAAGAGAAGAGTGAAGAATGTAAAGCATCCTTAAAGTCATGGGATGCCAGGCTGGTTCCAGATGGATCCCTCTTAGCACTATCACTCAGGAGGCATTACACAGCCGGTCGGTCTTTATTCCTTAATGGATTAGGTTGTTGAAATCAAAAAGAAAAAAAAAAGCAGTGAGAAAACATGAGAAGGTTGCTTATATATATGGAAACCTATAAACTATGAAAACTATAAATTATGCCCTTAAGGCATGATTGAGGGCGTCTCAGCAATAGTTATATATGCATCTGTTTCTTATTTTATTTTATGTTGCCTGTTAAATATATGTGCACCCACCTCCCCATTTTCAAGTCAATACTTTTATAGTTGTACTTACCTGAGTTGTAGGACCTAAGTTAGTTTTGTGTCTTCAAGCTAGCTCCATCTTATGGCGACCATGTGATAGAGTTTTCTTGGAAAGATTTACTCAGGATGGTTTGCCATTGCCTTCCTCTTAGGATGAAAGAATATGTCTTGTTGAGGTCACCCAGTGGGTTTCCGTAACTGGGCAGGGATTTGAACCCTGGCCTACCAGAGTCATAGCCCAACTCTCAAATCCCACTACACCACACTGGGTCTCAGGGTCTAAGTAGCAATGAGTATGTGTATATCATCTCCAGCATCAGAGGCAGTATGCTTCTGTCTATCAGTTGCTGGGACATATAAGATGGAGGATTAAGTTGTACTCTTGGCCTGCTGGTCGACTTCCTATGGGCAATGTATTGGCCCCTGTGTGAATGTAAAACTGGATGAAGAGGCCTTCAGTCTGATCCAGCATTGTCTTATACTCTTAAGTTCAGCTTTCCAGAGACCTGGAGTGTTAGGGCTAGTTTAAAGATATAATATAAATCCTACGAAAGTTTCCAAAACTAAACCAGTTTGAATCAATGTTACAGTGCAGGAGTAGACAACTGTATGGGAGCCAAGGGCCAATTTTTCCCCTCAGCCTAACCCTGTGGATTGCACACACACACCCAGCAGTACTCCTAAATACTTATATCTTCCTAGGAGTTCTTCCCAAAATGAAGATTGGAAGTGATTTCACGTCATTACCTGTTGAGATTCTGAAAAATACTCAAATGAAAAATAAAGTTATTTAGGGTTCTGGAGGGCCTTCTGTTTGCTGTAGAAGTATTTTGTATATTTGGGGAGGTTTCTTTGAGCTTTTTAGGCAAAGTACACCTGAAAATTACACCAGTTATTTTTGTTTTTAAATGGTGAGCTGGGTAGTTTGGGGGACTGGTGAGGGCTCTAGGTATTGTAAAAGTGGGATTCAGGGGCCACGTATGGCTTGAGAGCCACATTTTGTCCACAACTGCCATGGTAAGACATCAAAAAAAAATGTGTGTGGCATAGACATCAATACCTCTAACTTCACTGCCTTAGTTCTCTGATAGTTTGCATGCATGTACATACTTTTTAGAAAGATACATTCAGATTCTAATTCCAAAGTACTTATATAGTTGGATATCTTACCTATCTTCTTTTTTAAATTCTGTCATGTTCTTGAGATCCACTAAATCTCTGTACATCTGCTAGGTTGTCTTCGGTGGAAGACTGAAACACCGTAGGTGTGAACACTTTCAGCAATAGGAGTAAAACTTAGGAAAAAAATGTTTTTTGAACCCTCATAGCCATGCTGGTTGGGGAATTCTGGGAGTTGTACACTAAAAAAGTAATTTTCCTCAACCCTGGACCACAGCAAAAGTCCATGCAGCACAGCTGTTGTGCCTGTCACTTTTCCGGAGGCAGATTGTTATCCAATCATTTCCTTGGAAATTAATATTTCACCATTAAAATATGAGGCAGACACAGTGATACAACATATACTAGAAAGGACTTTCAAGTTTGCATAGACTGAGAAAGTAAGCTGTAACCTCAGCTGCCCCACCTCACCAGAAAACTGTTTTTTTTTCCACACCCACACTGTAAAAACAAGAAAATGGTTGAGAATGAGCATGTGAACTAAATTGATCCACCCAATTAGAGAAACCGCTTGCTTTGCTGAGAAGCTAGGTGAGATAATACTAAGTGTTATATTGTTTTCAGTCCTAGCTCACAGAAATGATGTATGTCATAATATGGGAAATGGGAGAGAGGTTCAAAATCTTGTTGTGCCCATTACACAGGAGATGCAAGTCACACATGCCTCCCAGGCTGTGGCATTTTTTTTTTCACATGTGATGCCATCCTGAGTGTGCTGTCATTTGTAGAGGCTGCATACTTGTTCTTGGATGTTCTGTTTAGTACCCTGTGTCTTAGATCTTGTTCACTTTATCCTCCTCCCATTCCTCTTCTTTGTCTTGCATCCATAAACAAACCCTAGTGGACAGTAGGGAGAGGGGGCTGGTGAAAACACCAGGAAAAAAAAACCTTGCATTTTCCTTCTCTTTAAAATTTATGTTCCTCCGTTCTTTCCTTCCGCATCTTGCTTCTCTTGCTATAGTCATTTGGAATTATATACCTGATAAAGTCTCTTGCTGCAGTACAGCTGATCCCTTCTTTCAGCACGCTGAGATCTGAACTGTGTAGGTGGAATTGTGGAAGTTTCGTGGCTGAATGGGTTTGCTTTTCAATTACCTTGGATTGGGTGACATTTGATCCCTCTAGCACTGCTTTTGTTTGGGAGTCATTCTCTCCATGTGATTATGATCTTGTGAAGAGAGACTGGGGCCACAATTACTTTCTAGGGAAGAAGCAAGCTTCTGCTTGACTGCTTGCTTTCTTCTGAACCAGCTATCACCCTTCCTGCCAGAAGGACTACTGCTGAACCTGCCAGTGACCTTAGACCAGCAGAGCTGAAGGAAAGCATATTCAAGCTTCTGCCATGGGCCAGGAGAATAAGGAACACTGGGAGTTGGTAATCCTGCTCTCTCAGGAAGACCTGAGGGTTTGCACATTGCCAAAAAGAGGAATACAAGAGCATGCAGATTTGCATATATTTTGCATGATGAAAATGTATAGGTGTAGATGCATGTGTAAAAATAATTCCTAAGATCTAAATTTCACAGGTAAAACAAATTACACCCCTCAAAAAAATTCTTAAAGAAATCTGCACCCTGCCCCAGATCACCAAAATGAATTTTCTGTTCCTAAACAGATATCTAGTAGAGAGACTGTATAGTGTGAAAAGGAACCAATATAGCTTCATTGTGGGTGCACTATGCTGCCCATATAATGGCTTGCACTGTTTCATAACCAGTCACATAATTCCCATCATCCTGATCAATATTCTTGTAGTGGAATGGTAGATAGTTCCTGTCATTGTGTAGTAATGGATGCACTTAATACAATGCCTAGAACAGCACAGTTGTTTCTGCAGTGGTTACACTGGTGGAACTCTACTTCTGCAACAATACTCAAAATATGTCCTGAAAGTACAACCACCAGCACAAGGAGAGTTGCACTGGCATGAGTCACCAACAGAGTCTAACTTTATTCAGTTAATATATTGCCAGTGGTGTGTATTAGTTCCCAATTGGTGCTCTGCTTTTTATAAAATGTACTTTCATATGCTTTGTAAAATACTGTAACATATTTTACTGTTAATGTAGTTTCATTGTGTTTTAGTATTATAGCTTTCTGAGATTTATTTATTTGTTTATTTAAAATGAATATCCATTCTCATCTGTTTTTACCTGTACCTGTTTTAATCTTGTTACGAACTACCTTAACATCTCAGTCTGTGAAGAAAGTCAGGCTATAATAAAATCCTAAACAATAAAAATAAACACAAGATTGAGATCTTGCTCCCAAATTGGTATCTCCACCATTTAATATATCTCCACCATTTATAAACAAATACCCTCCCCAATCAAACTAAATGAAACACAAAGAGGCTATGCATAATTCTCTTCTAGTGGTAAAAAGCTAGTTGTTACTATGAAATGGGATGGTTGTGTGGCCATTTTATCTTTCTTTCCATTTTCTAACTAAACTGAAGCTGGATGGAGCTAATCTGCTTATCCAGCTCACATGGCACAGTGCACATTGAAATTTCAAATGAATTTCCCTCTGATGCTGATTTGTGCTCAGGAACAATAAGTGGATGTCCAGACATAGAGTTCTGATGTTGAGAACTGTGTTCAAGTCCTCCCTCTTTCAATGAGGTTTCGTAAGGGCTTTTCTGCACTACACTGTGATAGTGCTATTATTCCACTTTCAACATCCTATGAAATCCTAGGGTTTGCAGTTTAGGGAGCGGCATTTAGAATTCTCAACCAGAGAACTCTCTGGCCTCAGTAAACTACAAGCCCCAGAATTCCACAGGATGTTGAAAGTGAAACAATAGCACTATAACAGTGTAGTGCAGAAAAGCCCTAAGTGACCTTATCCTATGTCTCAGCCAGACTAATGTGCCTCACAAGACTGTTTTGAGGATAAAGCAAGGGTGGGCAAAGTGTATATTACATAGTTCTTTACTGAGGACATGAAAATCTAAGAAATTGGGTAGCATTTATAGTAAGGAGAGATGGGGTAAAAGCAATCAAAGGATACAATATAAAGTCTAACTCATGTCAAGAAAACTTTGGGGAAAACCCACCAATAGAACCACAATCCAACTTTTTGCTCCAGCTACAGAGGCAGAAATAGAAGAAACTGAAAGATTCTGTGCAGGAGTCCAGGAGGAAATTGATCACATATGCAAACACGACTTCTTGCTAACCAGAGGCAGTTAGAATGCAAAAGTAGGAAACAGAGCAGAATCAGATTTTAGGAAAAATTGGCCCAGGATCAAGAAATGAAGCAGGGAGACTGACTGACTGAAATTTGCAAGACCAACAGTTTGTTCATCACAAAGACATTCTTTAAGCAACCCAAGAAGTGACTGCATACATGAACATCACCTAATGGCCAATATAGAAATCAAATAGATTATATAATCAGAAGGAGAAGATGGCCAAGGAACATTTTCTCTACAGAAACAAGACCAGGAGCAAATTGTGGCACAGACCATGAACTCCTAATAGCAACATTTAGGGTAAGGCTGAAGAAGAACATCATGCCAAAATATAACGTGAAGAACATCCCCATAGAATTTAAAGATAATGTGAAAAATATATTTGCACTATTAAGTCTAATTGACCAGGAGCCAAAAGAACTCTGGTCTGAAGCTGGGGACATTGTCAAGGAGGAATGCAAACAGATACTTTCCGTAGTCAAAAAGAAAGAGAAGCCTCAGTGGATGACAGATGAAACTCTTCAAGCAGTTAAGGACAGATGAGAAGGAAAAACAAAAGGTGACAGAAAAAGAGTTAGAACCCGGAATGCAACTGTTTAATGATTTGTGCACAGGGACAAAGAGAACTACTGTAATAATCAATGTAGAGAAATAGAAGATGGCAACCAAAAAGGAAGAACAAAAGATCTCTTCTACAAGATCCTAGAAATCAAAGAGAACTTTAAACCAAGAATGCAGATGCTCTGTGATCAGCAGGGGAACACATTACATGACCAAATGGAAATGAAAAGGTGATGAAAACAATGCACGGAAAAACTATATAAAAGAGATGAAAAGTTGACAGATTCGTTCAAGAAGAACCATGCGAAGACAAACTACCAATTTTAGAAAGTGAAGTGAAAGCTCCACTCAGAGCACTTAGGAGAAATAAATTACCAGGAACAGATGGCATACCAATAGAGCTGCTTCAGGCTATACAGGCAGAATCTACTATAGTTCTTAATAAAACCTGTCAACAAATATGAAAAAACAAAAGAATGCCACACAGATTGGAAATGTTCAGTATACATTCTAATCCTCAAGAAAGGGGACACCAGAGATTGCAGCAACCACAAGTTCATTGCATCAATTTCCCTTGCAAGCAAAGCCATGCTCAAAATCTTACAACAAAGACTTCTACCATATATGGAACAAGAAATGCCAGATGTCCAAGCTGGGTTCAGGAAAGGAAGAGGCACAAGGGATCATATTGCAAACCTATGTTAGATAATGAAGCACACAAATGAATTTCAAAAGAAGATCAGCCTGTGCTTCATAGATTATAGCAAAGCCTTTGATTGTACAGCTCATGAGAAACTACTGATTGTTCTAAATAAATGGGTATGCCACGACATTTGATTGTCCTGATGTATATATAACCTGCACACGGGACAAGAGGTTACTGTTAAGAAGGAATATGGAAAAATGGAATGGTTTGTAATTGTATGTAATTGTATTGTATATAATTGTATGTAAAGATATGTAATTGACTATATATATTCATGTAATTGACTATTGACTAAGATGTAATGTAATGACATGTAATTGACCAAGATATGTAATTGTCTATTAAAGTTGGGATTATCCATAGCATCATATTTCAGATTTGTATCTATGGTTGTAAGAGCTGGAAAGTGAAGAAAGCTGATAGGAAGCGAATCAATTCATTTGAAATGTGGTGCTCAAGAAGAATTCTACAGATACCCTGGACTGTTAAAAAAAATGAATTGGGTCCTAGAGCAAATCAAGCCTCAACTCTCCCTAGAAGCCAAGATGACTAAAGATGAGGCTGTCATACTTTGACTGTATCATGAGAATACATGACTCACTATAAAAGACAATGGTGTCTGCTAATGGAGAAGGAAAAGAAGAAGACCGTGTTCCAGATGGATAAACTCAATCAACGAAGACATGTCCCTGAATCTGCAAGACTTGAACAAGGTTGATGACAAGGTGATATGGAGCTCTCTCATCCATAGGGTCACCATAAGTCAAAGTCAACTTGGTGGCAGTTAAGAAGAACAACAGTTCACCAGAGCTGTTTCTGTAGCCTTGATTGCTTTCTGTTTTCTGATGAGAGGGAAGGCCTCTCTTGGAAGCCTCCAGGAGTGGCTTACCTTCCTATAATGTTCAACATTTTAAAAGCCTGGGTTTTTTTTTTAAACCAAAATTGGAGTGCTGGTGATACGAAGGTGGTGGTGGTGATGATGGTGGTGGAGGAGGAGAAGGAGGAAGAGCAAGAAGAGGAGAAGGAGGAGGGGGAGGATGGAATGATTATTTCTGCAACAAGGCTGCACAAACTGAATACAAATAACTCCATGGTAAAATGGCTGCAATAATATATTGGAATTTATGCAAAAAGTATGATTTGCCATTCTCAACTGGTGAGAACAAATATTTGGAGGAAGTTAATGACATAAATATCCTATGAGACTTTACAATTCAAACTGATAAACAATTAGACAAACATAATATACCATACATAATTGTGGTTGAGAAAAAGAAGCCTTGGATTACAGGTGTGGCAATTCTGAGGGACAGCAAAATCTAAGATACAGAGAGGGGAAAGATTATGAAATATTAAAGCCTACAAATTGGGATTCAGCACCTCTAGGGGGAAAAAATGCTGTGATTTCCATAATAGTACGTACTGGGGACAAATCCAAATGGACTAATGAAACATCTGGATGGAATAGCCACAGATAGGATCACAGTGAGAGTCAGCATGGTATAGTGGTTTGAGTATTAGACTACAAGTCTGGAGACTGGAAGTTGATTCCCTGCTTGACCATATCACACACTCTCAGGCCCAGGAAGCCCTGTGATAGGTTTGCCTTCAGGTTGCCATAGATAAGACATGACCTGAAGGCACACAAGAACAAGGATTCAGTAGCCCAATTACAAAAAGCAAAACTGTTTGGAATGTGCCACATTATCTGGTGATACCTGATTGATTCCTAAATTCTTGGATAGAAACTAAATTGTTCAGCTGACCAGATATAAATAAGGTTCATATGTAACTGTGATGGACAGAACTTTCTCATAATGCAAGCAAAGGAATTATTACATGTACAAAAAGCTACCATAAGGTGAACTATTTTCTCATACTCCACCTGTTGCCACAGGGATGTTTGAAGGAAAACGATTAAAGATTTCTTTATGATTGATTGAAACTGATTTCCAGAAATAGGCTTCTACTTGTACACAATTCCTTCTAAGGTCTTATTGTTGCACTCTTGCCAATCTTTGCCCATTCCTTGGGCAACTCAGATTTCTTTTGCAATTTGTGGGTTTGCTGGGTTAGCAGTTGCACTTTTCTTGCAAAGTTGTGATACTTTTTCCTGCTGTAATGCTTAGACAGATGTCTTAAATGAAGATGGGAATGGACAAGTGATCCAGAACCTGTGGCTTGGAACATGTGAGATGAGAGCCACTGTCTTGCTGAGTCATGCATATTGATGCCAGCTGATTTCTCATCAGCACATTTTCAATTGGCACAGCAGTTTCTTAAGCATCCTCCCCCATTTTACTCTGCACTGGATCGTTAGTCACACTGGACAGAGCTCTTGTCTCGTGCAGACAAGTTGGGATGGGGTGGATATAACGTTCTCTTTCCATTTGAAGCTAGAATTAATAGACAACTCATTCAAGGAGCAGTATAAGAATGAAAGACCTCGAGGTGGATCTCTAGGATCTTCCTACAGTGAGACAGATGGCAGGTTAAGTACGAATGTGGTGAACACTAAACCTGGCACTGTTGCTGCAAACTGGAATAAGATGCCATCCACTGAACAAGTGCCTCATTCAGCACACAGAGGGTTAAGCCTCTTTGGCCTGCTTAATGGTTATATGCATTTGAAATATCAAAGCGGAAGACATTTATGGGCTATTGAACAGGTGCAGTTGTTCCCACAAAGCAAATTTACTTTCTTCTCATTGATGAAGCAAGTAAGATAAAGACTGCGTAGTTCTCGCTGCAGTTTTATTATTTTATATCATCATCATCATAATGATCATCATCTGCTCACATTTATGAGAACGCAAAAATAGAGAAGGAAAGAATAACCATTTTCTTTCTAATGCAGTGCAGTGGGGGGAGAGAATAACAGGGCTGTGTTTGATGTAGATGCTGCTGTCATTTGTCTGCATTTTTGTCAAAAAAAATTCCCGTGTTTTTGTTTGTCACTTGTGCCTTCTGTCATATTGTTCCCTTTTCTTCTTTCCTTCCCAGGCACTTCACAATGAATCTTCATTTTCTCGCTGACACACTTATATCTAAATTCCTCATTTCCTGCCTTTTTTATTTATATCTGTTGCTTGGTGATTTGATCATGCTGTGGAATACAGGATTAGCAATCTCCCCGTCCTTGGGTTTTCATCAAGGACACCTGTTCTGCAAGTTGCACAATTTTCTTCCATGCCTTAACCCTTTCGAGCATTGGTCTTGTACACAGATGAGACCGGGAGGGCGAGGAGAGCTCACAACTTTCAACATCTTTACCACTGTGCTTTAGTACATTATAATCTTCGTTCTTTACCAGCTGGCATAGCCTTTCCTAAGAGGCTTACACAGAAATTGAAAGAATGTGCTAGTAAAGAAAGAAAAAAAATAATAATATTACTCTTTTGAACCTTGCAGATAGTTTAGCAGCTGTTCCTGAAGAGATAGCTTGTATTTGACTAAAAAATAAAATGCTAATTCAGCTGTTACCATCCTGTGACTACCTGCTTCTAGTAATCTGCCTTCAGTTCTTTGCTTCCCCTTTAAAAGGTCCCAGAATTCCTTGCCACAGTTTATATTCTTCTGCCTTAGAACAAATCAGTCCCTGGATTCTCAGTGATACTAAAGTAGGCTGATTTGACATTAGCCATAGCAGATCTTAATTCTAGATTGAAATAAAGTCCTCTAATCAGACAAATAAGACTTTGCCCTGCTATTAGTAAAGAAAAAGGGTTGCTGTTGTTTTTTTTATGCCAGCTGTCAAAGCACAAGCAATAGGCTGAAATTTGGTTAACATGAGCACCATCTAGAGGAAGTGGAGTTATCCAAATGTTTAGCAAGATGCTAAACTGCTTGGATTAACATAACTAGGGGTAGGAAGAAGTGATGCTGTAGAACAGGGCTTTCCAAACAGTGTGCCACTAGTGTGTTGCCTGAAGTGTGTAGGTGTGTCACCTACAATCTTGGAAATGTATGTTGTTATTTATAAATCATATATTTTTAAAAATATATGAAAGGTTTTCATGAGATATATTGTGTCCCCATACATTTGGTTGTTATAATGTATGTATGTGTCTGTATCTCTTATCAACGGTTAGTTTAAACTCTGGGTTGCTAGTAAAACTGAATTACTGTGTTGCAAAATGATGCATGTCTAAAAAGTGTGTCACCAACATGAAAAGTTTGGAAAGCTCCGCTCTAGAATATTTACTTTTTGGACTACAGCTCCCAGTGGCCTTGCTAGTAGTTGGATTCTGGTAGTTTTAGTCCAAACTTTTCCAAGCTCTGGGCACAAGATAGATGAGTGATAGATCTGTGGGCTTACCGATGGGCGGATTCAGTCAAGGAAGCAATGGTCCTGGATTTGCAAGAGCCAATCAGAGTTATTAATAACAGGGTCTCTAGAGATTTGATGTCAACTATGTAATAAAAAAACAACCAAAACAATTAACAAAAACACCACCTGTCTTTGGGTGATTTTCAGTCCATCAAGAGTTTTAACTATTGTTCAACCACAGCAGCAGCTAGAAAACTTTGCTACCCAACTTTGAATTAGGCTGCTGAAAAAGACAGCTTGAAGGGAGAAACCGGAAGTGGAGCTTTGTATGAAAAGATGTGAGTGAGCATGGTTCAGATATCAAATGCTGAAAGGCAAATTCTCGCTTAGGTGATAGTGCATGTCCACCTGCCTGAACCTCTATTTTGTACCTGGCTCTGGTTTGTAGACCTCAGAATTGTGGTCATAAACAATGTAGGTCCTGCAAGCCTCAAGTTTGCTCAGCTCTGGATGATTGTAAGCACTGTATTCCTTCCCATAGTTACAGATACGTATGATCCACTGAAATTGGATAGATTGTGACCTGTGAATGCAAAACAGAGTATGCAGTGTTCCAGATTTAGTTTAAAGATTTTTCTGTTTCCATCTTTGTTCCCTTCTGGTCCTGCTCAATCCCTCTTTACTTTTGCTGTGTTCAAAACTCCAAAAGCAATAAATACTAGATCACAGTTTTTTCCACTGCTTGTAGTTGTACTAAAGGATTTATATCCTTTAACTTCAGTATCCAGCCTTTCCAGTTAAAAGTAGAGCTTGAAAAAGTTTTTTTTTAATATTGTATTTGCTGGTCTATAAGACTCACTTTTCCCCCAAAAACATGCTGTTTGAAAATGGAGTGCATCTTATATGCTGGTGTGTCTTATATGTTAGCAAATAGTATTTGCCAGTGTATAAATGGGGTGCATCTTATACACGGATGCAGCTTATATGCTGGTAAATATGGTACCAGTGGCCATTCTGACTGGAGGAATCCCAAATTATAGTCCCTCCCCAACCCCTGCCAAGTTTTGGTTAAAAATATTGGTTAAAGTTTTGGTTAACAATATTGGTTAAAATACTGAAGGACTGATGCCTCTCAGTGCAGACAATACTGGATGGTAAACATAAGTGAGTAGGTATAAGACAAGTTTCTTATGTTTAGATATGACACAGATCCCAAAAATGGTTCAGGTCTGTACCAGGAAATTGATCATGTTCAAAAGATCCCCCCCCCTCCATATTTTCTGCTTTATCTTATATGCTTCTTTTAATTTCTTACTAGATTTCCATTCTGGGGAGCAGGGGTTCATTCTGAAGTCTCTACTGAACTTCTGTCTCCCAGTATTACTTTTATGTCATTGTCTGTATATGCAAAATCCAGGAGGAAAAGGCTATTGTACTACTCTTACTTTAATAACTAGTCTGCTGTATTGTCCCCAAATCTTTGCCTGCCTTATTTCATATATTTACCAGCACCTGGGATGTGATGTTTTGATTCTTCTTAATGCTTCCTACTGAGTGAGAGGCACATCGTGCTCTCACCCCCTTTCCCCTAAAGGCTCCAGTCTATTTATCTGTATTGATTGAATCAAACATTTCTTACTATTTCATTTTTCTCCTTAATATGAGCCAACTTGCTCTGACTCTGTAACTTCTTATTCTTTGACATTACCTGTCCTGCACCACTGACATGAATTAACTGAAATTCCAGAGCATTTATATTTCATTCTTGGGGGGGGGGGAGTCCTAGGATTTGTCTTTCTAGCTAATGCTTTTCACTACATGAAAAACAGCATCATCGTACATAAAATGAGTCCACACTTGGCTTGTGCTTACATGATCTCTTCTGTCACATACTTTCACTTTTGAACAGGGTCAAAATGTTTTTTTACATTTTAAAAATACTTTAAAAAACATTTTCCCAGAAAAATAAAGGGGAGACTCAAAAACAGCCTTGAAGTCTATATGCAGCCTACACGGCACCTTTTACCCACCTCCATTTTAGAATTAGCCAAAGTTTCCTTGGTGAACTGTGAATTCTTCTAACTATAGTCAGTTTAAAAGCTAGATAGGACTGAATTGTGCTTACTACTTCTTTTCATAGCAAATTCTGTAGTGTGCTACATGAAGTATTATTTCCTTTTACCGATCTTGAAATTCCCACTAGCCAGTTTAATTGGATCTAGTATTTTGTGAGAAGGAAGAAAGCCTCTTCCTATATACTTTCTCCATACTATGAATTATTTTTACTTTTTCGTTTAACATTCTTTTCTTACTTGGAACAAAGGGATAGAATCCATCCCTCATACATGAGTAGAAATCTCATTTGCTTGTTCAGCAACCCAGATCCTACCATATCTCTCCTCCAATATTGCATAAGGTGCTCTGCCATGTATAGGATTTAAACAGGTTCAGAAGTAATTTGGAGAGGGAAGTGTTTAGCCTCTTAGACTACACCAGAGTTTCTGTGGTCCCAGACCTCAGCTTAATCATATCTAGCAAACTTGCAAATATCTCTGTATTTTCATGTGGAGTTTTCTTTCTTTTTTCTTTCTTTTTTTTTAAAAGTAGCATTATTGGCATTGTAGCAGGTGTAGATGGCAAATATAGCATTTTCTTCCTTCTCTCCTGAGATAGAGAGCTCTATTGATGCTGCTATTTGCCTTGGGAAGAAATCCCTCATTTTTGCCACTGAGGCATCTCCCCATACCAAATAATAATAATAATAATAATAATAATAACAACAACAACAACAACAACAACAACAATAATTTTATTTTATTTTATTTTATTATTGTATTATTTTATTATTATTATCTAATTGCAGTTATGAAAGAAAAGTCCTGTGTAGGACCAGAATTCACAAAGGATTAGGCCATCTTTAATGCAGTGATCTGAATAATTATCAGCTCTCCCCTTTAAAAACTGAATGTTAATTACAAAGACACATTTCATTTCTCATCTGATTTGACCCTATGTTGCCTAAGCTACTAAATGACAATAATTAATGGTCTACTTGAGCTGTATGTCTTTGGTTAGATACTAATCAATGATTTTATTAGATCTGATACTCATGGTAGGTTTCTAAACATCCTGGTCACCACACAATATGTTCAGAGCCTTGTGATAGAGGCAGTGAATTTCAGTGTGAGAAGCCCAGTTTGCTTGGAATTCTTCAGCAGCATTATAAAATATTGTTCTATGCAAAACAGGTGGGCTGGCATCCAAAGTTTGACAATAGCAGCCACACTTGTCATTCGGCATGCATACTTGACACAGAGTGGTTGCATGGGCATCAGTGGGGTTTGAAATAATTGCCTTGTCTAATTAATTGGTTATCAAAACTGAACATTTCATTATGGCACAATTACTTGTTGCTTACTAAGATATGGATGCAGCAGGATTGCAGCTCTGACACAGGTTTCTTTCAACTCTGATTTCTCTCCCACCCCTTGCCAATAATCAGTCACATATTTACTCTCCTCCCTTCCTTCCTAATACCCATCCAGTCCCTTAATGACAACTGAATGTTCCTGCTGATAGATAGTAAAATAAGCCCACAGGCATAGCAAATTATCTGTGCAAACATGCAGAATATTTTTTTTTAAAAAATAAATCTTTAAATCTGATAAATGACTGAAATTAATATCTCTGGGGGGAAAATAGATGATTAAATTAGGAAGAAGACTGGTTCTGTCAGTATTTAAATGAATCTGGCTTCAAAGCCCTTTTCACACAGAAGAGATTTTAAGCAATGCTGCTAGGAATGGCTGCTCATATTGTACCTTGGATTTCCAGCATGTTGTGTATGGTTTTAGCTGCATACTTCTCATTATAGTCAAAAAGGGCAAGTAGATGGATGGTACAGTAAATACGGTTTTTAAACAGGATTACAGGTAGATCATGTTTACATATACAAATCTAAATCAGGATACATATATATATTTGTATGAGAAGTCTTGCATCAATGGCAGTCAACACAATTTTTAAAAAGACTCAAATCTAGATTTAAGATTCTAGCTTAAATCTGACATGACACTAGTGGTGATTTTAGGATGTTGGTACTGTTCCTCCAGGACAGGTTGTTATAGATTTAAGGTTAGGGGGTGGGACTGTAGGAGGGAAGGGAATAGCATCAGAGAAGCTACTCTTGTAAGGCACAACAGCAGCATTAGTTATCTGCTTTCATTTTGACTTTCTTTTCAGCTTGACAAGTAGCTTTCACTTCTAGCTGTTAATCATTACAACTGACTACAGTGGTCCAAACGGCAACTAGAGAGTCAGAGAAATAAGTTAGATATATTTACGATCAAGATATAACAAAAGAAAGGGTTAGCTGATTGTACAAAGGTGGTAGTAAAGAATAATAGCAGCAGCAGTTATTAGAATGTATGACTTTAATCTCACTGGAGAGAAAGGCCAAGTTTAGCATTGATGGAGAGTTATCTTGAGCTTAACTAAAACATTAACTTTTAACTTTTAAGCATTAAACAAAGATGAATGAAATGTTAAGGTGAGTGGCAAAACCTATACAACATACATCAAAAAGAAAGTGTAGAGATTACCTCTGGTAGCCATACAGCAAGAACATCTTTTTTTTTTCACTTGACTGTTGACCGAGGATGATGTAGGTGTAGTGGTGGTGATGTTGATTATTGTCTTCTACTATTAATAATACTGTGTTTCAGTCAGTTCTATTTATATAAATGTTCCAGTAAACCACAGTTTAGCTGAACATGTTCAGCTTGTTGAAGAGAAGACTGTGGGGTGACATGATTGGATTCTTTAAATACTTCAAGATCTGTCACAGAGAAGAAGGGGCAGGCCTGTTCTCTGCTGCTCCAGAGGGTAGGGCAAAGTCTAAGGGTTGGAAATTATAGTAGGGTAGGTTTCAATTGAACATTAGAAGAAACTTCTTGACGGTAGGAGAGATTTGACAATGTAACCAATTACGTAGGGGGAGGTGGGGTCTCCTATTCTGGATGTCTTCAAACAAAGAGGCTGGATGGCTACCTGCTGGGGGCGCTTTAGCTGAAGACCCTGCACTGAGCAGTGGGTTGGACTCAGTGGCCCATGAGGACCCTTGCAACTGCTTTAACGATGTAATTCTTAGCTAATTTTATGTTTTATGTTTTAGCAATGTTCTTCCAACTGTGAGAAAGTCTAGGAAAATGACCCAATTTTGAAACACCGTTTGCAGTTTTCAACTTATTTTGTGCAGAATTCGTATGTAATGTTTTTGTGCAAGAAACAGTATGTTTTGCACAGGGAACAAAATTTTCTTAATGAAGTTTACTATTGTATTAATAGTTAAATCTTTAATAATATTTATTATTATATATTATGTAATATTTAATAACATTTAATATGCAAAAAAGTGAAAATTTTACACAAAATAAGTCCTAAACTGCAAAAATTCTCATCAGTCCAGGATTAATCTCATTGGGGTTTCCCAACACTTAAGAAGCACATCATTCAACAGTTTCTTGAATATCTGTATTTTTGAGTGCATGAAGAAAATGGATGATTTACACTCTAAATTGTGTGTCCACTGATGTTGTCTAGTCCATGGGGGATCAAAATGGTGGAGTACTGATCCTGGATCTGAAACTAGTTCCCAAACCTAACTTTATAGAGTTATAACCACCTCCGAGTGTTCCTTGCCTAAGAAAACCCAATGAAATTCATGGAGTACTGTAAGTCACCAGGCTATTTGAAGGCCCATATGCACACGAACACAAACTAGCACCCAGTGATAGAAAGCAAAACCATTACTATTTTCAGACTTAGGAATATGGAGTCCACAGCTTCTTTTGGAATTCAGTTGATCTGGCTGTGGACAGCTGAGAACAGAAACTCCAAAGCAATGGTCCATAACAGTGGTCTCCAGATGTTTTTGGTATACCTCTCACACCAGTTTTAGCCAGCATATCTAATGTTGAGGGGTCATGGGAGCTGTAATCCAACTATGTCTGGAGGTCATCAAGTTCCCAAGCCTTGTTCTGGAGGATCACTGTTAAGAGTTGATGCCCCTCCTCTTGAAACAGATAATGAGGGATCAAATCATTCCCTGTTTATTGCCCTCACATCACTTCCCACATAATGGGAAGTTGTATTGACATTACTATGCTGATCTGGTGCCTGCATCATCTCTTAAGATTATTTCTGGAAGCTCTTCTTTTTTGGCGATGTCTTCCAAACTCCTTCCTTCCTTAAAATTCTTGCCAAACTGTCATAAAGTCCAGCAAGCAGTGCAAAAGAAGAGTGAGAGGTGTCCTGTATGTCTGTGTGAATGTGCACATGCACATGCGTGAATGAATGGAAAGGGAAGGTAAAGCTACTATTTCTCTCTGCTCTAGAAATTCATCGCCTATGTGTTTCCATATTATTCAGCACATGAGGGGCATGAGGATGCTTCTTATGATGGATGGAAGGAATATGTACCAGTCCATCCTTTTGAAAGTCTTATTCCCCCCCACTGTTGTGAGGCTGTGCAATCTCATCTGGATTCTCTGATCTGGTCATACGAGAGAGTCACTTTGAGAAAAATCAAGACCTACCTGAATTGTGACTGAGGCGTAAGTAAAGTCTTGGCAATTATTCCAACTCATCATCATTCAGATTCAGATTCAGCTCCCTATGTGGAAGTGGTTGCTAGAAGGAAACTGTAGTGGTTCTGAGCCAGAAGACAAACTTTATGCTCATTTTTTAACCATATTACAAGGGTAGAGAGGGACATACTGTATCAGACTGATGTTAGGAAGGAAGGACCAGGAATATCTGTGCAGCAGCCTGCAGCCTGTCAAGCAAACCGAGCCTTTGCGTGTTGTTAGCACCACTAATTAACTTATATTTAAAGCATTAAACACCAATCCAGAACAGGTGATCTGTGCAGAAGAGAAATCCCAGTGCAATGATCCTTGGTAGATAAGGGCTACACCGGCATCCCCCAACAGATGGTCTGCAGTGGTTACTTTTAATAGTGCCAGACACCTTTCAAAGAACAGAATCCAGGCCTGCACTTCTCCCTTTGTACCATCCCACAGGTGATCACCCTGATACTCTTTTTTTCCTCCTCTCTCCCCCCACTCTATGTAGAGATTTGTGTACAAAGATCAGTAGTTCAGGGCTTTCATCAAGAGTTTGTTGATAGAAGCACAAGGCCCAAAGCCCTAGTTTATCAAACAGAATGGGTTTATGTCTCTAGAGTGACATGTTTAAATGGAGTCATGAAGAGCTACTCTAAGAGTAAATTCCTCATTACCTCCCCCTACATGGGAACTGTAGCTCAAAGCTGAGGCACACACGCAGAAGTGGTCATATGAACATGGATAGCATGTGCAGGATGCTTCATTACTGATGTGGAGGCAATGGGTGTGGGGTAGTACAAGCATTTGGAAAACAGTTTCTGTGTATTTTTTTATTTGATGTTTTCTATGTGGGGAAAAAAATAGAAAGTTGGAGAAATGCTAAGAAAGAAAATCGTGATGAAATACTCTCTTTTCTTGAATGCATTCAATGGTCTTGTAAGGCAAGGTGTTACTCATTCAGAAGGTCTAAATGTAAGATAATATACAACACGGGAGAAAGGCCAATGCTATGTTGTGTTTTCCAAAGCCTTAATGTTGTGATATACATTGACTATACATTTTCTTTATTTTTCTTTGCTTTCTTCATTTCTGAGAGAGCACAAGATGTTGAAGTCTTCAATATTTCTTTCACCTTGCATCCTCTCTTGTGTTGTGTACACTTGTAATTTTTCTTGTGCAAAACTAAGACAGTAATTTTAAACACACAAATATTCATTTCTGAGAGCCAGCATAGTGTAGAGGTTTTAGTGTTGGAATAGGACACTGGGAAACCAGGGTTTGAATCCCCATTCAGCCGTGGAAACCCACTGGGTAACCTTGGGCAAGTCACACTCTCTCATTCTCAGAGGAAGGCAAGGGCACACCCCCTCTGAACAGAGCTTGCCAAGAAAACCTGCTGATAGGTTCACTTTAGGGTTGTCATAAGTCAGAAACACAACAACAATAAATATTCATTCAGCCCCACTGAACTCGCCAGGGCTTCCTTCTGAACAGATACTTACAGAATTGCACTATAGTTTCTTCTGGGTAGATGTGGGTATGATATTGTTATATTTTTAAAGTAGCAATACTTGATACATTTGTTTGTTCTTGTTAGTGTGTTCCTTCAAGTCATTTCTGAAATATGACAATCCTAATGCAAACCTATCAAGGGGTTTTCTAGGCCTGAGAGTGAGGGATGCGCCCAAGGTCACCACCTGACAATATATGCCATTAAAAAGAGTAAGCATGGTTGATCCTAAAAAGTAGCCTGAACAAGTTGAATAAATAAATTAAACTGCTCAGTAGATTTTGTGCATGACAGTACAGCTAATCATAGGTGAGAGGTTTCTGCTAAAGAGAGTTTTCTGCTAAAGAAACAAAATGAATGTTAAAGAAGTCAGCACTGTAGATATTTCCTTTGTCCCCAAATGTCCATTTGCTGTTCCAAAAAGGGAGCTATTTACTATGGCCTTTTCCGCACTTTGTATTTGGGATGGGGCAGAGCGTCCTCCAGCGAGAACGTTTGCACTTGGGGGCGGACTGGGTCCGGACTACTTTCTGTAGTTCCGGACTTCAGCCCGCTCCGGAACGACCAGAAGTGGTTGCTCGCCGTGCTATTGAAAGACCGCTTAAAACAGGTCTTTCAATAGCGCGGCGTGCCCCACTCCGTGGCTGTGCTCTGGTGTAGATTTGCAGACTTGCACTAGCGCAAGCCTGCAGATCTTCCGGGGGTGGGCTTTAGGCTGGCGAGCTTCACCGGTTGGTGGAGAGCCTCCACCAACCGGAAGCTGCCATTTTCGTCCCCGGAGCAGTGTGTAGCACTGCCATGCACTGCTCCGGATCAGCCTGGATCCTCCGAGGGAGCACGCCAGTCCGGTAAGTAACAGAACAGGGCGTTTTCTTCGCCAAGTGCAAAAAAGCCCATTGTTTCAGAATTCCCAGACTTTTTGTATCTCTATTCTGCACGCATTAGTTTTAGCATGCTTCTAAGGGCAGACCTTGTACATGAGTCTCAACAGCATGCCAAAAGTCAGTGTGAGTGTACTGTGTTTTTCCTGTTCACTGCTACTTTGCACTCAGCCATCTTCCATATATGGTCTTTCGGTCAAATACAATTGAAATGCTAATAGCAGCTTCAATGTTGTTTAATGCAGAGAACAGTAGCTAAAAGCATTTTGTGTTGCATTACAGGTTTATGACTCATAGATGTATTTTTTACATTACTAATGAATACTAATTGCAAAAGGTCCTTTTTAAATACATCCCAAACAAGCACATGCTTTTCAGTAGAGTTCCACACAAAGATCTGTAGATCAGGGTTACTGTTTGAATGTGAATGAGATGTTTCTTCAAATAGTGTTATGACAAAGTTGTCTCCATTTCATGGAACAGAGATCTCCAGTATTTCAATACTGTTACTTTAGCAGTCTTGCATAGCACGATTAGTTCAGTCTCAGCTCTGAGCAGATAGCCTGAAGTAATTTTAGAAAAAGCCAAGCGTGGGATCTTGGTTCATTTGGTAGACTGGAGCTCCATATTGTACCCCATACGGTGCTTGCACTGTGGATTTAACCCAATATGTTTTAAAGCAAGCTTAATTAGACGCCTTCTGTAACATAAATATCTCATGGGCAAGTTGTTGAGTACATCGGCTTGACAGTGTGGAATACATGGAGTTCCCTTGCCCCTGGCCATTAGCTCAAAAAAGCAAAGGGGGCTGCTATATAAAGGAAAGGCTGCTGAATTGGATGGCAATGGATGTGTTACTCTTTGATAACCAAACACCCTGATATTGATCTATGAACGGTTGATATTGAACAGTCCCATATAACCATGAACAGATTTATGGCATTAGACTTTTGTTTTGCCAACGTGTATGGCTATTAGTGAAAACCTGTGATTTTGACAACAGTGTGGTACAGGAGATAGAAAAATCAATTAAAAGTAAGTTCTAGAAGACAGAGATTTCTTGATTTTTCAATCTCATCCCAGCCTCTGAAGACAGGACCTTTATGTACTACAGTTATAGTGCTATTATTCCACTTTCAACATCCCATGGAATCCTGGGGTTTGCAGTTTAGGAAGGGGCATTTAGAATTCTCAGCCAGAGAGCTCTTTGGCCGCAGTAAACTACAAACCCTAGAATTCCACAGGATGCTGAAAGGGGAATAATAGCACTGTAACAGTGTAGTATAGAAATGGCCATAGTTTTCAGACTTTTACATTCTCTAGCAAGTACAGTACAGTCCCATAGTCCCACACATTTCAAGAACATTTTCTTCTTGTATTAAATGTATTTTTCTTTGAGTAGTCTACCCTGTTTTTAGTATATAGCAAATACAGTTGAAGTGAAATTGACTTATTGGAAGCAGGCTGTCATCTGATGTAATCAGTTTCACTATTCCTTTGACCAGTGTGGGCTGGCAAGTAGCTACAGTTTGGATCTACAAAGGCGAAGATGCTCTTCCCAATATCTTCCGATATGTTTGTACAATTACCTAATTACCTTTCCTTCTGGGGAACAGGCAGTAGTGCAGGTAGAATATAAGGGAAGACATGAACAGTATGATTAATGCATTCATCACTATCATTTCTTATAACTGTTTCTCCTGGGTTTCTTTGGTTTTCTCAAGACTTTGCAGCATATGATCAATTCAGTTTGAGATTAAGGAGATCAAATGTTGGTTAAGTTGAAACTTCTAACATCTTACCTTGAAAGAAGGGATCATTATCTACAAAAACTGCAACTTCTCCCTGGAGCGAAATCTTTCTGAGTGTAACTAAAGTACATTTTTAAAAGTAGAAAATTTATTCACCGACAAACCCAATATTCTCTTGGGAGTCTTTCACTGAAATTGGGATGGGGTTTTTTTGAAGCTCAAATTGGTTTCACTTGTTAACCACAAAGCAGTTTTTCTTGTTAAGAAGTTTGGAAACCTCAGTTTCAACTATATATAAATGGCCTAAATCTCCTTTTTATCTCATGTAATTTTTATGCAAATGAAGCATCCCAATTGCAACGCTGTTCTAATAAGATCAGGGCAGCTGGAGGAGTTCTTTGGGGTTTTTTTCCCCTAAGTCTGGTTTCCCAAAGTGAATATTAACCTTGGGTAGGTGCCTAGCATTAATACTCAGATTCTCCTTTGACTCCTCTTAGTAGTTAAAGCAGTATAGGGTTTCATAGCACATGTTTCTGTTACTGGATGAGGCACCTGCCACTTGACAATGTAGTAGTCACCTGATGTGCTCTTCAGTGAGGAACAGTCTTTTCCACATTTCCTGCCATAATAAAGTAGAAACAACAGACATTGTCCATATGCTTTTAGTTTCCAAAATTCCACAGCACTTTGTATTACTTCTTAGAGAGTAAAGCAAATGCTTTTCCAGTAACTCTATCTGTGGATTAATGAAGTCTGTAGCAGGTAGGAAGCCCCAAAATGGGGCATTCCATGGGAGGGTGAAGATGGCTTTGCATCTACTAGGTCCAGAATTGCTCCCTTTGTGTGTGTATGTGATAAGTGTGCCAGCCCTAGAGGTGGATTACTAATCCCTCTCCATTGCCTGAACAGTCCAGCAGAATCTCTCTCTCTCTCTCTCTCTCTCTCTCTGTCTCTCTGTCTCTGTCTGTGTCTCTCTCTCTCTCTCTCTCTCTCTCTCTCTCTCGCACACACACACATACAAGTTGTGCCCAAGCTAGTAGGAGATGTTCTTTCTGGAGATAACGTGTTTGAGCTGTCACAGTCTTGTTTGGTTGGTCCTTTTAACTCAGTTGGATTCTGAGTAGCTGTGTTCAACATAGAGTGTAAATTGCATCCATGTTTTATGCAACTTTGACACTCTGAACTTGCCTGGTGTTTCTTAATCTTAAGCTTAGACAGAAATGTATCTCCAGTTACACAAATGGCATTGACAAACAATAGTGTGTTTCTTCATCACCAAATTTTACTCCATTGTTATTTTTTCCTCTAATGAAAGCACCTAATGATTTCAGGGTAACTGAAATAGGTTCATACTCATGCCAAAACAGCTAATTTCTGGTGACTTTGAGCTTACTCCTATGGTGAGGGCTTTTCTCTCTTTCTTTCAAGCAACTATTCAGAAATCTCACATGCAGAGAGTTCAAGCTTGTCAGACTTAAAAAAAAAAGCTATGATGGGCAGAGCAGGGAGAGCATTCTCTCTTAACGAAGAGGAATTCAGGTTGTGCAGAGATGAAGTAGAGTGTTAGATATTTTAGGAGACTTTGTCTGGTTGAGAAGACGTTCCTTATCTCAGCAAATGCCACAATGACAGGAAGTCTGAACAACACTGTGGTTACTAAAGAAAGAATCCTGTTTACTTACTTACATGAAATTTTCTTCCAGAAATGAAAACTTGTATGATAACTCACTGTCATAATAAAACAAGTCACAGTAACACAAAGGTAAAAATGAGTTTAGATATAAAACTGTGCTTGTAGCAGCAAAGAAATTCAGCAATAACTCACTACTCCTTCTCTCATGAATACCCCAACTGAACGCGTTAACATAAAGAACACCTATTGAAGGAACAGTATTTTAAATATTTTTGTAAGATATTAGGGAGAAAGGGGATTGACTGGATTCCCGTGGGCAAGTTGTTCCAAGATCCATGTGTTGGCACAAATAGGACTATATCGACCCAGCCCACTTCTTCAAAGAGTGGGATGTGGAAAGGACCACTAGTGTCCACTGAAACAGGTAATTAGTTTGCTTTGGATCCCATCCTGGAAAGAAAGCGGAGTAGAAATTCAATCAATAAGGAAGGAAGGAAGGAAGGAAGGAAGGAAGGAAGGAAGGAGGTGGAGCTTCAGACAGTCATACTGGTCACTTTGAATGGCACCCACTATCTTGTTCACATTAGGGCTGTCCTAGACAGGTTGCTGTTGGAGGCAAAGGACAAGATGGACCCTGGCATTCCATGTACAGAAACTGAACAGCAGTTTCTGATTGGCCAAAACTGATTGGCAGGATTGGATCTTCCTGCAGTTCTGGCAGCGAGTCAATATGTTCCTGAAAGCAGCTAAATGAGAACAGGGCAGGGCATATGGCCTACATAATTTTGGCATTACACTACTGCTCTGAAGTGTCCACTGCCTGATGCACCATGCCTAATGGTAGGGACTGTCATTCTTCAAATAGCCAGGTGATACCAAATAAGTAGAAGGAGATGTATGGGAGAAATTCCTAATAAGACTGATTGCCATTTCTTGATTCCAGATTATTTTCAAACAGGTGTGTGTTTCAGTACGTTGATTTTGATTTGCTCTGCATTTTCTGTCTTTGAAAATAGCTTATCACTTGTATTTACACACAAGTGGTGCAAAAAGTCTCTTTTTGTAGCAAATCAAAACAGGTCATGTGAAATGGCAACATGTGGGAGGTAAGTCACAGCATTCTATTCTGTTTGTTTAATTAATATTCTCTTCTTGGGCTTTTCAGGCATATAAAAGGAAAACCGAAGCAGCAAAGAAAGAGTATCTAAAAGCTCTGGCAGCCTATCGGGCCAGCTTGGTTTCCAAGGTAACAGACTATGTTTCATATGTGAATCTCTGTGGATGTGGCAATGATAAATTAGTTGCAACTCATGGAAATCTCTGGGGAGGAGCAAGTTTATAAGAAATGTGCTGTAACCATGCTATCAAAACTAATTTCAGTATTAACTACCTTCTGTTGAAGCTAAGCAAAATACTCAATGACATGATGGAGGGATACATTGTAAGGATCCTACACCCCTCCCCCACTGCACCAAAATAACCCCTGGTTTACTGTGGTATATTGCAATATTTTGAGGACATCTGGGATTGCTCCCTGCTGTAAACAGAGTTATAACTTTTCTTTTGAAGTCTAGGTTAATACTTGTTTACCCACATAATCAAAGGTAGCCTGAAACATCTGCACAGCTATTCCAAGCTTCTTAGAACAAAACAAAATGTAACTTCCATTAAATGGTTCCATCTTCATTCAAACCGCATTGTGCTTTTGTGGTCTTCTGCACACTGTACTGTTGTTTATAAGCAGGATCTAGGAAGGATTTCTTGACTTGTGCATATCATTCCACTAGCAAGATCCAAGGAAAGATAGAGTTTAAGTTTTATGACTGTAGTTGTAAGGCAATGCGTTACCTTGAAAAATGGTGTCATGTTTGTCAAAGGTGGTAGCGGATGGAGTAAAGTAGGGGAAGATACCTCCAGTTTGGACCTAAGTGGAAAATAAAGACGGGGGGGGGGGCAGGAGATTGAGGAAAGAGACTGCATCTTCAAGTATTTGAGAGTACCTGCCACTGTAAAAAAAAAGAATTAGTCATGGGGCAGAGCTGCTTTATAACTTTGTTCACTCAATCCTTCTAGTAAAGATATCCTTGTGCTTTTAACTCTGGGGAGTTCATTTGGAATGGTTATTTTCTTCAAATAACTTGATCAGGGACTCACATCTGAGAAAGCAATGGAAAAATGTGCCATTAAGAATGTGATTGTCATTCATGATCAATTCATACAAGATACTTGCATATGATGGTTAGTTCATTTGTGCAGTTAGAGTAACGATGTTGCATTTGTGTTTATGATAATTAAGATTGTTTGAAGCTGACAAGGATAGATCTCTGTTGTGGCCTTAAACAATGCTTCTAGTCAATAAATTACCTTGTGCTTTCTGCTATTCCTTCCTACCACAAGCTTCATATTATATTGTAGTGCCTACAGTTTATAAATTCTAAGCGTCAGATGTACTGAGTCCTTAGACCTCAGTTTTCACATTTCACTGGATTAGAGGTTAGGAATGTATGATACCCCCTAGCCCCCCACCTTAGCAAAGTATACTACAAAATATGGTGCTAGCAGGGAGACCAAAATCTTTTAAGATCTTATTGAGAATTTGAGCAGTCTTGCTCAAAGAAATAGCATGCAGATGTGAGGAAGAAGAGTTGGGAAATGACCTTGCTGCAATTTAGAAAACTGGAAGAAAACTAGGATTGGTTTTTGACCTGTAACAAGGCAAGGCAGAACAAGCTGAGATCTGATGAAAATGAAAAAAGAAATACATGGGCAACTAGACATTATTCAGTAGGAATGGAATGGAAGGAATGAAGTGTGTAGGATTAACTTGTAAATGTCTTCACATATCTGAATTTATCTAATTCTGAGCTAAGGAACCTGCATCCCTCTTGATGCTGTTGAAGTATGAGTCCCACCAACCCTGACCATTGGCCACAGTGGCTTTCCATCCCTGGTCTAATAGAGGTCTGTTACCGGATGTACTGTGCAGTCCATTGGCTTCTTGAGAATTAGTCATGGGGCAGAGCTGCTTTATAGTTATCATTTTTTATGCATGTTGATGGTAGCATTTCTATGCTGAAATAGCACTCTGCAACAGGCATTCTTGGCTGATCATGGAGCCATTGTAGAAAGATGAAAGTAAACATCACTGGAACAATAAGGCTAATGACATGCCTGATCAACTATACATGGAAATGCGGCAGGGTTGGGGATGAAAAATCTTCCAGTTCCAAATGTTGTTAGACTTCAACATTGACCATATTGGTTGAGGTTACTGAGATTTAAAGTCCAGAGCCTCCCCAGGTAAGGACCTCTGCTTCAAAACAAATAATGATTTTAAAGAGACCTATCCATGCAAGTTCCTGCAGAGCTTAAGGCTATCTTTGAATATATGCTATTATCAGAGCTTGCAGATATACTTTATCGGATGACATCTCCCAGAATGGCCACCTGTGGATCTGGGAGTTGTTGTCCTAAAAGGAACTGTTTCTAATCTAGTAAGTACCTTTTCCAAGCTCTTTTCAGCCAAATGCCTCCAATAAGGAGGAGGGAGAGGAACTTAAGGTGTAGCCAAAACTAGCCAAAGATGGGTTCCTTCACAAATATAAAGCAAGGTCATTTTGTCTAACTGGTGTTGTAGTCTGGATGACATTCTTCCTTTTAATTGCCTATATTTTCAACTTTATTTCTAAATAAATAGAAATAAAGCAAAAGCCCTGTTTCCAGTATCACACCCTCTCACTAGTCACGTCTATCATACATGCTGATGTGGGCTCAAGTAGAACTTGGAAAAATTACCTTTTTGGACTGTAATTCCCAGTATGACCAGATTTCTTTTTTCTGAGCTTAATGTTTCCAAGGCCTCCAGTCAAGTGGGTGTGCTCCCTTGTGCTTTACTTGAACGTGCTCCCTACTGAGCCAGCTTTCCTCTCAAGTTTGCTACTCTTGAAGTGGTTGGAAAGAGCTGGATAATTTAACTGGAACTATATGGCAAGCTTACAGCTCAGACACCATGTAGAGTTTTCTAAATCAACTGTGCAAGTGGCCAAGCAAAGACTGCAATTTTTAAGTTAATATTGTGAGGAGTTGCATTTACTTTATTTATCTTTTTTTTTAACACCCTACATCATTTTAATTTCAGTATAATTAAAACTGAGGTAAACATACACTTCATGCTGTGGAGTGAGTACTGAGGAACCTTGCCTGGGGAGTTAACTGAGCCATGCTTGAAGGTTAAGAGCTGTGGCAAAAAGGTCAAAAAGGAAATAATCCAAGTCCCTTTCATTGGTTTAAGTGTTTAAAAAGATTCATAACTGCACTGAATGTATTTAAGGTTGGATATTTTGATATTGGTATTCAGTTCATGCTGTGTATAATTCATTGGCGCAGTATCTTGCCGCATTTAGTGAAGCAGCAATAATAACTGTTGTGGGCTTTTTTTTAAAGAGAGTTTTAAAAGGTGACTTTCATATTTAAATAAACCTGGAATGAGGACTTTTAGGGGAAAAAAATCCTACCACTGACACTTCTCTTTGGTAGCAAATGCCTTAAAATCTTGTCTGTTGCCTTAGATAGATAAATAAGTAATTTTTTTACATTAGAAATTCCTTGCATTTGAAGCAGTCCACAAAATGGAGCAGGTGGCACAGTAGATAGCATACATAGAAAGTGTTCTGTCATTTTGTGACTTTCATTACTTAGAACAGCCTTCCCTGAATTGATGTCTTCCAAACATTTAGCATTACAACTCCCATTTGCTCAAGCCAACAGGGCCAGTGGGGAATGGGAGATGATGAGAGTTGTAGTACAAAACATCTGGAGAGTCCTGAGTTGGTGAGTGCTTAGACATTAAGAGCACCCTAACTAGGAACTGTGGTATAACTTCCTCTCCCCGGTTTTCCAGACTTCGGCCATTTCCACACTAGATTGTTATAGTGCTATTATTCTACTTACAACATCCTATGGAATCCTGGGTTTTGCAGTTTAGGGAGGGGCCTGAGGCATGTACTATGGCTCTTCTTCCCTTACAAGTTACTATTTATGCTAGTTTTCCATGCTAGAAAACACAGGTCAGTTTGTGTTGAGAGTGACAGCGATGAGGTTATGTGCCAAGTTTCCTTGAAAAGTGCAGAGAAAAATGCAAGTTGTTAGTTGCATATTTTGTGTTTTCCTGCTTATGCAGCTGAATTAATTGCATCACCATTTATTACTGCAAGAAATAATGTTACATCCCAAATCTAGAGCACTGTGATTCAGTTGCAAGATTACAGCAGATGATGAAATGGATGTTGGGAGCAAGCCATTCACAGTAGGCACATTTTGGAATACATTTGCAGTTGATAAATACCCCAAGGCTAGATCTCTGAAGAAATTTTAAAGGGGAGGTGAACACACCAGTCACTAATCTAGGTGTCTCAGTTACATTTGCTTCATTTCAGAGACTCAACTTTCACTTTCAATCTTTCTCTCCCCCTTCCTTCTCTTTGTGTGTTTTCACCCCCAGCAGAGCTCAGCTGACCAAGGGGAGACAAAAACTGCTCAAACCAACCAACCTTCAAAAATGATCCCACCAAAACAGCCCTTGTATACAATGCCTCCACAGGCTTCATCACCTTATCCTGGCTTGGGCTCTTTTCTGTCCCCATCAGATCTTCAGAGTTATCGTGGACATCCTCACCCCAGCCTCTCCAGGACCCTCAATTCCAAGCCCATGTTGCCCAGCATTAGTGCCTCACCACCCCCTTCTTTCCAAATAAGCCCCCCTCTCCATCAGCAGCTATCTTTGCATCACCCACAGAGCTCCATCCTCAACCAGTCACTCAGCATGCAGCAGGTCCCACAGCAACCCATCTTGTCTCCTTCAATGGCACTACAGGTACAGCCCCCAATGAACTCTTCACCACCAGGTCAGCAGGTAAGTGGCTTAGGTTCGATATTACAAGCCAAAAGCCAGGGATTCTGTATGACCCAATTTTGTACACTTTAAGGCTCAAGCAGATGTGACACTTGCAAACGATAACTGGAGTCTCCAATGACCTTTCTTTTACTAATTAGCACCTACTGGACTGCTTGGAAGACTGGGGACATGGTGGTCTGGAAAAGAGTGTTTAATCCTTTCTTCCCATGCCATCTCCCTGTGAAGTTATTTCCTCCCCACAAAACTGCTATTGTCTCAGCAGGGAAAAATGGACAAGAACAGCATTCATTTCTGTGTGTGGGAGCTGTCTGATGTTGACAGCAGTGGACGAGAGAGAGGCATGGGACAAAAGACTTAAGCCCCCACTCCCTGAATACCAATAACAAGCCAACATATCTAACTTGAGTCTAAGTCCAGTTCATAGTCCCAACTGGAGCAGATGCACTGAATTAGATTTACCTAAGTGTTGATTTACTGTGGTTGGGACTAACAATTGGATTTAGGCCTAACACTTTTGTTCTAGTGGCATGGGCAAAGCCAATTGACTGCAATGAATTTCTGGATGTTGTCTTTCATATCCTCTAATTAACTTTTGGGAGACGCTCCTGTCCACTGCCACAGAATGGACTAATAAGACCTGGGCAGATTCAAAACAGCAGTGACAAAAGCTCAGTTTGAGGTTCCCTTCTGATGAGTCTCTTGCTCTACAAAGGCAGTTTTTCATTCCTGGAACTTGGCAGGAAGTCCAGACAATGTTGTTTTTCAGAAACAAAACTGAAGACTGATCTTAATCTCTTAAAAAACAGACACAGAGATAGACAGTGTCATTTTTAAATGTCCATCAGGGTTTACTGTAGTAAAGTATCACATGGTGATTGGGGTCAAGATCCTCAAGTCATGTTGAAGCTGAACCAACAGCAAGACTGCTCTGGAGTAAATGAACTAATTACAGCTTTAGAAATAGAATGTTTTGCATAATTGGTTCAACTTATTTCTGAATGTCAGTACTCCTAAATTGCAAATTAACTAATTTCTTTAAAACCTATTGCTGGAGTACCTTATGAGTTTCCAGATCTGCAATACCCACAGTTAAAATGTTGACCAGGCATAATTATATGTATGTTTTACACAGAGATAGCTAACATCTGGAATAGCTGTCTCTCAAGCTTTCCTCTCACCCCCAAGAAAGTGGCATCTAATGAAGATATAATGCTTGGAATGGTTTTCTTTGTTGGGGGATATCATCCCCCAACATTCTTTACCATGTCACATGGTTACCTACTTGAATGTATTACAGGTAAAAAAAAATGTTTCTTGTGGAGAGTGATTATTATTGAGGGGAAGGAAAACAGCAGACACAAGCAAAGGGATTAATCATTGTGCGTAATATGGACTGTAAGATATAAGGTGAGGCTTTCCCAAAAAACATCACCTCATAAAATGAGAAGAAAGCAAGCAGCATACCATTTTACAAAAGCAACAGTCTGTTAGATAGTATCAGCTCTGGTCCTGACTGCAGAAAGTCCTTGAACACATACTCATAGCCCGTTGGCTTGCTTGCTTTTCACTGTCTATGTATTTAACTACTTTGCTTAGCTGGGACTTTCCTCTGCTTGGAGTGTTTTTGTCAAGTGTGGTTACATGTAAGGCCAGGCTGTTCTGCGCATGCCCAGTTGTGTAACTTTCACCTTTCTTTTGTTCTTGTCTTCCACACTTAGGACTTTTCACATATATCATCTGAGTTTCAGAACAGTGTTGGGCCACGATCACCTGGTGCATCAAATCCACCGGGAAATACCGACTGGGACAACGATTACCCCAGCAGAGAGTGTGGGATTAACCACTGCAGGCAAGTAGACAAAATATGAAATTTCCACTTCCTTAGAGGGCCATCTAAACTGCATTTATTTGTACAATCAGGGGCACAGTAGTTTGTCGTTTAAGGTCAGAAAGAGAGAATAATGAAGTAATCAGGACACCGTGTTCCAAAAACATTCATACTTGTTTTGAACATGAATTTGATTTTGTTTAGTAATTTGCCTTTCCAAGAAATGGAGCTATCTTGTTCTCAAAACAATTGTGTGGGTTTTTTTGATTAAAATGACCTGGTTTTGATTTGACAAATGGTTATCATTTACCTTTCACTGACTTTTTTATGTTATGCATCTCAGAATCAATCTGTATTACCTTGCCATATGCTCTCTCTTGGGGAGAAGCTTAGATACATCACTGAATGACAAGAAGGGGTGAGAGGAAAACATGTAGAACAGTCTGAGGTATATCCTGCCCTTCCTCCCACTCATCAGGTGGTCCTTAACTGGGTAATCAAAAGTGTTAGCCAACCACATATTCAGGATTGTAGTGAGACTTATTCTGTGTGGTCTAATCATAAAGTTGCTCTTCCATATCCATCACTGTCTGTCTCACAGTTGTATGCTCATGAACATGCATACCTTGGAAAAGGTTGTTTTGTTTTGTTGTTTTTAGACTCCAGCTCCCAAAATTGCCAAGATAACATGACATGGACCCAAGAATGGAAGTGGGCTTGAGTCCCCTCACCCCTAGACTAAGATAGAGAGATTGAGCCTCCTCTAAAGTGATCTTGCAGTTTTGGACTTCCAAAACTTCAATATTTTTTAACCTTCTCAGAAATGATCAATTAGAAGTATACTAAATGTTCAAGCACTAAGAAATAGTAAGAAAGCACTTGTTGTCAGGCTCTCACAAGTATAATAAAGGCTGCCTGCAACCTGTTTTGTGCACACACATTTAGGAGTAAGCTACACTGAACATAGGAAGGGGGCTTCTAAGTACACATTGTGCTCGTAGGAGCCTTCGTATTTCAAGATATTTGAATGATAATGGATGGGGAAAGTAAATTGTCCTCTCCCTGCAAGTACTTTTGAGGAGGTTAATCCTTCTTCAATGTTGAGGCCCCAGCAGCTTAGAAACAGCTTTAGGGTCCTTGCAACATGGTCATCTGTACCAAAACAATGACCACAATCCTTCATTAACAGACGAAGTATGAACTTCCATCCAGGTGGAACAACTAACTGCCTTCTCTCTCATCTCCCTTAAAGTCCACCTGTGTCTTGCTAGTGTCACCCAACACATCCATGTAGTGGCCAGTGCTAAGTGGGAGTGGGGAGCAGCTGAGACACATCAGACTTCATCTCTATATTTGGATGGATATTGATGAGGTCTTCCTCTGGAGGACCTCTAGGAAGTCTTTGAAGATGCCTTCACTGTGACAGTTCTCAGCTGCTCACCCAACTCTTCACTGGCCACTACATTACTGTGTTGGAGGGGGCAGCAAGAGATACATAGGTTTAAGCAGGTAGAAAGTCATTGCACAAAGGAGGTAGTGAATTCTTTGCTCTACAGTGATCCCCAAAAGATAGCAATTACTTAATGCACTAGCAGGATACCAGCCAATAGATAGAACCATGTATGTAGATATATAATACTGTAGCCAAATCGGCCTCAGGTTACATGGAATTGAACCTTAAGGATGTTTGAGGGAAGAGATGCTGTGCTTGCACACAGAGGTGCTGTTTTGTGGTTTTGTGTTTGCATTTCCAGATAGCCTTCCATAACATCTGCTAATTAAATTGGTTCTAAATCTCTAAATATTTGTCGACATAGCATGTCAAGAAAAGCGGTGAACCAATTTCCACTGTCTTCAATCAGCTGCCCTGGTTTTCTGCCTTTCTGCCTTCCAGTTTGTTCAGAGAGCATTTTTCAGATTAATTTTGGTATTACTGGTTTGCTCTTGCTGTAGCTTTTCATTCCTTCCATTGTTTGCCGTGATATATTCACTGTCATTTGACAAATGTGCATGAATTGTTAAGTGCATCAAGTTGAAACAACAGGATTTACTTACTTCCACATACAACTGTGCATATGATTGCACCACCAATCTGTTTTGTACACAACTTAGTGTTCCCATTTATTAAAGCCTTTTCTTAGCTTGCTAAGCCTTATCTGTTTCTGCGTGGTATGAATTACTTTCATGATTTACAGAATATGTAGACCCAACATGCATTTCAAACATGCATTAGAAACCTTCATCCTAATATTCTAATATTCAGTGATTGGAATCCCTAAATTTGGTCTAAATTTGTAATCTGCCTCTAGTCTAAAGCATTGTTACCCAGACCTTTGTTTATTACCCCATCTGCTGCTTTTGAAAATAATATCTGGCAAAAATACACTTAAGGAAAACTATAGCCTTTTCTCAGACTTGTAATTTTTTATTTCAGTCTTGTATATATTTTCAATCTTGAGCTAGCTTGGTGTAGTAGTCTGAGCATTGGACTACAACCCTGGAGACCAGGATTCAAATCTCTGCTCAGCCATTAGGCAAGTCATACTCTCTCAACCTCAGTTACACTCTCTCAGCCTCAGTAGGAGGCAAAGACAACTCCCCTCTGAACAAATCTTGCCAAGAAAATCCCATGATAGGTTCACCTTAGGGTCACCATAATGCACACTTGAAGGCGCACACAACAACAAGGCATTACAAACGTGGACCATGTTGATTGGCAGGTAGCGTGCATTTCCAAGGAGAAAAACATCATTAGAACTGCAGATCTTTTTTGCAGCCCAGTAGTCCTGTTTGAGAACCTTCTTGGTACCATTATACAATTACAGCTTCCAGGGTTCTTAGAAAGATGCTGTGACAGTGAACTCAATTTGTAGTGTTGCTGGAGCACTGGTAAGAACTGGAGTTGGAATACAGGAATATGTCTTCCTCATCTTCTCCAGAAAGATCATTCATCCAAACCACCTATGCTCTACCAGTGGTTTTAGCATTTGGAACATCTTGTTTCATTTCCTTTTCACAGATAAATATTTCATTGGTCCTTTAGGATGAATATTTTAAAATGGCTTTTCTACAGAGATTTTATCCCTATGAATTCATTGAGGATATAAACCCCATAGGGAATTGCTTGCTGTTTCCCCCTCTCTCTCTCTCTCTCTCTCTTTCTATTTTTAAATATTTTTTGTTAAAATAAACTTTGTCAAATACATTAAAAGTTACAAGGAGTTACAGAGTTACAGAGAAGTGAATGGAGGAGGAAGAAGAAGAAGAAGAAGAGGAAGAAGAACAAGAAGAGGAGGGGAAGGGGGAGAGGAAGGGGAAGGGGAAGGAAGGAACGAATGAAGGAAAGGAAGAAAAAGATGCCTGACCTCAATATGAGGAAAAATATTAGAACAGATTATATAGAAGTCTGTCAGCAACTATCTTGTTGACAATGTAGTGAGCAGCAGAAGGAACTAGCATGGACTTGTCAAGAACAAATTTTGTCAAACTAATCTTGCATCTTTTTTCAATCAAGTCATCTATTTCAGTACTTGGTGTTCATTGATAGCTCTTTTTCATCCTGGAAGGAGGTGACTAGTGGGGTGCCACAGGGGTCTGTCCCGGGCCAAGTGGTATTCAACATTGTTATCGATGACTTGGATGAGGGAATAGAGGGCATGCTTATCAAAACTGCAGATGACACCAGTTTAGGAAGGGTAGCTAACACCCCAGAAGGCAAGATCAGAATTCAAAATAATCTGAACACATTAGAGAGCTGGGCCAAAACTAACAAAATGAATTTCAACAGGGAGAAATGTAAGGTACTACACTTGGACAGAATAAAAATGAAATGCACAGATATCAGATGGGTGACACCTGGCTTGACCACAGTACATGTGAAAGGGGTCTCGGAGTCTTAGTAGACCACATGAGTCAGCAGTGTGGTGCAGCAGGTAAAAAGCCAATGCAATTCTAGGCTGCATCAATAAGAATCTAGCGTCAAGGTCAAGGGAAGTAACAGAACCACTCCGTTCTGCTTTGGTCAGACCTCACCTGGAATACTGTGTCCAGTACTGGGTACCACAAATCAGGAAGGATATTGATAAGCTGCAACGTGTCCCAAGGAAGGTGACCAAAATGGTAAAAGGCCTGAAAATGATGTCATATGAGGAGCAGCTTAGGTGACTGGGCTTAGCCTGAAGAAGAGAAGGTTAAATGGTGACATGATAGTTATGTTTAAATATTTGAAGGGATGTCATATGGAAGATAGAGAAAACTGGTTTTCTGCTGCTCCAGAGACTAGGGCACAGAGCAATGGCTTCAAACTTGAGGAAAAGAGATTCCACCTAAACATTAGGAAGAACTCTGCAATGGTAAGAGAATTTCAACAGTGGAATACACTGCCTCAGATTGTGATGGACTCTCCTTCTTTGGAGGTTTTTAAACAGAGGCTGGATAGCTATCTATTGGGAATGCTTTGCTTTTGTATCCCTGTATGGCAGCTAGTTGGACTGGATGGCCTGTCTGGTCTCTTCCAGCTGTATGATTCTGTGACTCTATGAAGTCCCTCAAGGGCTGTCACAGAGAGGAACAGGCAGACTTGTTCTCTGCTGCCCCAGAGGGTAGGACCAGGCCTAATGGTTTTGAGTTACAGGAGGGCAAATTATGATTGAACACTAGAGGGAACCTCTTAACAGTAAGAACAGTTTGGTGATGGAATCAGTTGCTTAGAGAGATGGTAGAGTCTCTTTCTCTGGACATCTTCAAAAAGAGGCTGGACAACTACCTGCTGTGTTTGCTCTGATTGAAGATCTGCATGGGGTTGGATTCAATGACCCATGAGGCCACTTCCAACTCTATGATTCTGTGATTCTATGATTCTCTGTGGCTTGTAATGTTAGAAGTGAGTTTCCCATCCCCTTATATTCCTCCCAAGTTGTGTGTCCAGATGTCTTGTAATTTTGACATTGTCTCCTGTTTGTGCCTCTTTCAAATAAAATAAAATAAAATAAGAGAAAATAGATCAAGTTATCGTGCAGAAGTGGTAAAGGGTAAGGGGTGCTATTCCCATGTTTCTTTCTTTCAGCAAGATCACATATGTGTGCACACACACACCACAGCAGTCTCCTCCAGTGCCTCGTTCCACGCAGGAAGTGGGTGTATATGTGTAAGGGGGTTTATCTTGCTTTAAGAAAACAAACATAGGAACATCACCTTTACATTTTACCACTTTGGTGCTATAATTCCAAACCAGACAAACAAAATGTAGCATCTTAATGCAAAAGCAATATGTTCCTGTGCTTAAACGGGTCCACTTCCATGCACATACCACAGTCAGCCTGTAGAAGGTTTCCACTGACATTCTCCCCCTGTTGTTGCATCTTGCCACTTTGGCCCAGGTGAAGCCATGTAGTCAAGAGGAACTGATCATTCCAAGCACAGAATTCTGAACTTTTAATAAAATAACGAAATAAAAACAGGAAAAGGAGATGTGGGTGGTGAGAAATTAAAGAGAAAAACGTTGGAAATATCCTGAAAATAGAGAGGGCTAATGGACTGGATACACTTGTTTTGATTGTCACACTTCATGTGGCGTCCAAATGTATCAATATATTTTAAGTGTCTTTCGGGTAGGAGCAAAATACTTTGGAAAATTCTGTAAAACCAACAAACAACAACAAAAGGCAGAATAGCCCAAACCATCACATTTGGATCTTTTTTTTTTTTTTTTAAGGGGGGTGGTTTCAGGAATAAATGTCTGTACCTCCCAACACATTTCTTCCATCTGGAAGAGCCCTCAGTTTGCTGGGCCCGTTCACACTACAGAATTATAATGCTATTATTCCACTCATGCTTGCATCATGTGGAATCCTGGGACTGGAATTTAGGGTGGGGCATTTTAGAATTCTCAGCCAGAGTGCTCCAGTGCCTCACCACAATCCAGGATTCAATAGGATAGTATCATGGCAGATAAAGTGAAGTAAAAGAGATGTAATTGTGGATCTTGAATGGGCTCCCAGGAAACATTCTTGCTATGCACAATGCTAGCCCATGTTAGGCATAGATAATTTTAGTCATGATCTCATTGTGAAAGCACATTCACTGTGTATGCAGTGAATGTCCTTTCACCTTCTTTCCAGGTCATGTTCAGGAAACCATTTTCCTGAACTCTAGTCTTTGGAGTGCAGTACTGACTGGCTCTAGTCTTTGGAGTGCAGTACTGACTGGCTAGGAACAGATCACATCATTAACCTACTTCTTCCCCTTTCTTCTTATCAATTAAGCAGGTGAGAGAGAACAAATATACGAACAAATTTTCAGAAAATATTATATTTACGAAAAACAGCATTGTAGCAATAAATGTGCATGTATGTGTCTTCAGGTTGCTTGTCGACTTATGGTGACCCCTGAATTTCATAAGCTTTCTTAGGCAAGAAATATTCAGAAGTGGTTCTGTCAGTTTCTTCCTCTGAAATATAGCACCTGGTATTCATTGGCAGTCTCCCATCCAAGTACTAACAAGGGCCAACCCTGCTTAGCTTTGCTAAATTTGAACTGTGCTATTCCTTGTGCAAGTATTAGTATACTTTGATATACCTATTCCAACTTTTTGCTATATTGAGTCTTCCAATACTTTTTGCCATTTTGTAAAATTAAATATCAGTCAAAGCTAGTATAAAAAAGGACACTGTGTCGCAGACACAGAAACACATATTAACTAGATGAGCATTCAAGCTAAGTAAATTAGAAACCAATATCAGTAGTAGTACCTTGCTAATATAACAAACAGTTGTCTTGAAGTAAACTTCACATCTAAACGTGGTTGTTCAATTATACCACTTATATAACTATGCTACAGCTTCTTAGAATATGAAATCATATCTAATGTGTAATCCTCATTTTCCCTTCATATATCTGAAAAGGGTTTCCGGTTATGACACTTCCCCTCAATTCTTGAAATGCTTCCCAAGAAATACATGTGAGGAATGAGCAATGTACAATTAATTGATATTTAATTAAATGTCAGTAAATGTACGTTGAAGGCAGTGTTTTAAAAATAAAAAAGTGGCCAGCCCACCTTAAGCACGATGGAAGCAGCAAGGCAGACTATTGAATCAGCCTTTGGTTTGTTTCCCAGTACATTTGTTAAGGAGTTTGCAAAGGCAGAAGTTGCAGAGCTTGGAGAAACTAGTTGAGATCTTTGTGCATCTAGTTCTGTATTGGATTCCTTGATTGGCAGCACCTGTCCATTGTCTTGGGCAGAGTTCTCTTCTGTCGCCTACTACCCAGCCCCTCCGCTTTTTGCAACAAGTACAAGGAGATCCAATTTGCTGCATGCAAATCATGTGGTCTATTACCTAGAAATAGATCCTCCAGACCACAACTAACAGGTGGTTATGTTAGTTGTGACACATGGTATATCTGTGTGAAGTGGGGCAGATCAGATAAAGACAGAGACATTGTTAGGTTGAACCTTTTCCCCCTTGCCATTTCCCTAATCAGATCTCTCCCACCTGCCCTGCTAACCACAAAAGTTGCTTTTACACTATGAGGAAGAACATAGAGGTGTGTGTTTGGTTTTCTGCTACAGGGCAAATAGCAGCTTTTCCCAGTTCAGACTGGGAAAATAGGGGGTGGAGAAAAGGTTTAACATCCCATCCTTTGGCATTTTTTTGGCCAGTCCAATCCTTTTCTGCGAAGGGCTGCTTTGAAATAAATCCTTCCTGATGTAGATCTGCCAACATCTGGTCTACCTTGAATGCCATGTGAAAAGTGGTTGTGGGGATATCCAAGACACGGAACAGTACATTATCTACAGCTTTCTCCTTCTTCCCATTATTTGTTACAGTTTCAATTACTTCATTTTTATATTGTTCTGTTTGTAAAAGAGATTCAGGGTAGACAGACAGTGAAACAGGCATATACATAAAGAGGCAATACTAAGTGTAATTAGCATGCATGTACTCCTCCTGCGCTACTGTGGTCGCCCACCATTTCCATTGGTTTCTCTTCCTGTTCCTTTTTTGTTGTCTTTTTAAGTCATATACCAATGCCTTCCCATCTCCAGCACTGGAATGCATATTGGTGGTGCTAATTGCCATCAAGTCAGCTTTGACATATGGCAACCCTATAAATAAGAGATCTCCAAGCCACCATGTTATCAACAGCCTAACTCAGATCTTCCAAATCCAGGGTTGTGGCTTCCTTGTGTGAATCTATCCACCTGTAATGTGTTTTTCTTTTCCTACCGCCTTCTATCATACTGAGCATTATCGTCTTTTCTAATGAGTCATGTCTTCTCATGATGTGTCCAAAGTAAGACCGTCTCAGTTGTGTCATTTTGGCTTCTAGGAAGAGTTCAAGCTTGATTTGCTCTAGGACACGTTTATTTCTCTTTTTGGCAGTGGTATCTGTAGAGCTTTCCTTCAGCACCACATTTCAAATTAGTTGATTTTCTTCCTGTCATCTTTCATTGTCCAGCTTTCACAACCAAACATAGAAATAGAAAGGTAATACAAAAAGTTAATATAGTAATACTACCTTTTGTATAATTTTAAAGCAGAGGAGATAGGCAACAGGGAATCTAATGAAGAGGTGGTTATCCAGGGTGTGGGTGCCCTATTACAAATAGGTTGCCCAACCATTAAATGGGGGTGAAAAAGAGACAGATCAGGCTCAGATTGGGCCGTATGCAGAATCTTTCCTGGAGGGATGGTTAGGGAAAGTAGCTTTAAAAGAAACTGGAAAGTTCAAGGGCCTGCATGTGTTTATTGCAAACCCAGTGTTTGTGACCAAACCCAGAGTTGCTGCACTTGTCTTGCTTGTGATCTTAATGGTTGTATGGATTTTTCTGCAACACTTGTCCATGCAAAATGTGCTGTGGAATAAATAATAGGAAGAAGTGGGTGGAAATAGTTGGAAGAGAATAACAGTGCCGTATGTTATTTTTATAATAATGTTGGTGGCAGGGGAATAAGCAATTTTGAGCAACATAGCAGCCATGACTTTTCAGCATGTTGGAATTCCTGTTATACCTGTGGTTCTGCCTGCAGTAAAAGAGCCTGATTTTTAATTGTTGCATATATGGTTCGCACATGCACATTCTAGGAAGCAGACTTAATGTAATGAGATGCTTGATCTGAGGGTGTTATGTGTTATGTGCTAGAAGCTGCTCTTAAGAAGAGCTTCATTATATAGCTTCCTTATATATCTTAGCATAAAATTTTTATATATTTTATATTATATTGTATTGTATTGTATTGTATTGTATTGTATTGTATTGTATTGTACTGTATTAGAGAGAGAGTGTGTGGTATGTGTGTGTGTATATTATTATCACATTGGAATATTGAAGAATATTGGAATAGCCTAATGAACCATGAATGCAGTGGGCAAGTAAGAACTCTGAGTCACTAGAACAAGCTCTTTAGCATTCTGGCACGATGCTGTTTTGTAGTGTCCCGTGCCATTCATGTTCAAAGCTTTCATATTTCATGCCTTTCTTACAGTGAAAATGTCAGATTTCATGGTTTTATCTCATATTCCCGGAAAATAATATTTAAGCCATTCAGATTATGTTGAGAATGACAGAAAATCATTATAGAAGATTATGAGGTGAGCTAACTTCTGCAGCTCATATACTGCAGCAAAATTTCTAGGGAGGGACATAGTGAAGGGAAGTGTTTTGCAAGTTTATTTATTCATTCATTCAAATTTATTTTATATACCGTTTCTGCCCAAAGTGACACTCAAAGTACTAACAATAAAATTCAGATGAAACGGAAATACGATATGGTTAACTCTTGATTCTGGCCTAACTTCTGATGTTTCTGGTCACACACGCACACAGTCTCTGATGGCTTACATCAGATGTCATCCCTGGACAATTACTACTTATATGATGTCTACATATGCTCTGTTGAATGTGTCTATATATATGTCAGCTCTTTTTGTTTAACAGAAAGAGAGCATCTTGGATAGTTTTGGCACCTGTGATGGGATTCAAAAGGCATGCATGCTATTGTTCAAAATAATTTAATTCAAAACTTGTAGCAATTGCATTTCGTTAGTCAAGAGTGAATGTTTCTAGACAAGTTCAAATGCTCCCATGTACAGTTATCTAGACTCTGCTGTCTTACTAAAGTTGGTAAGTCCAGTCTTCTGCCTAATCAGGGTTCTTCGTTGTTGTTGTTGTTTTTCCACAGTACCAGTACATGTGCCACCAGACAGAAACTTAGAGGGACGTTGCACATTGTGTTCTTTAGATATACCTTAAGATTTGTTTCATACAGCATCATTATAAGGAGCCAGGATTGCTGAGGCATGTTATTAAATGTCCATTTGATCGTCAGTGTGAATTTACTGCTTTATAATGTGTGAAATGGCCTCAGTCCAACTGAAGTGATAAAAAGGACTTAAGAAATCTATTGTGTCCTTTGTTTCTATAGACCTTAGGGCTAGTCTGTATCAACATTTGGGAAAACTACCTTTTGGGGTACAGCTTCCCTGTTGCTAGAGAATGTTGGAAGTTAAAGTCCAAAAAGTAACTTTTTCAAGCTCCAATCTCTACATGACACTTGCTATAGACTATCAGTGTGTGCGTATACATGTATACTGCCCATAGTGCCCATCCTGTCCATATTATTTAGCATAATCCGGAGGCTGAGTTGGAGCCTATGAGTTTTCCCATGTGTCATTCATGTCAAAGGCATTTGCTGACAATATAAGAAAACTCATGACATGATAGTCCTGTACACTTCCAACCAGAAGCTGGGAGATTAATTTCTGTTGCAGTAGTAATAACATCTAAGCAGGCTTGCGTGATATTCTTTGTGTTGTCTGTTTTAAATCATTCCATTAGCCGTTGTCATTTTCAATTTTGTTTATCAGGAGGTGTTGTGAAATTAGTATTACTCCCCTGAGTAAACAGTGGTATCTCCTAGTAATTCTTATTGCACAGAGCATCTTGGACATTTTGTGGCCTTCACCAGTAATAGCATGTATATGCAGTAGGCTGCTACATGATATTGAATCTGATTCTCCCATCTTCCATCACCATATGACTAAGCAGTCAGAATAATGTTGTGTATCAGAACCACCCATATGCAGGCCATGTGCAAGTCACTGTTCTTTTCATAGTGAGTGGTGGAATACTCAAGATATAGAAATATGGAGTCACCTCTCTTTGTCTTATTTATTTTTAAAACCCTGGTTTGAAACATGTTGAAACATGACAGTAGAAATTAGCAAATAGTAATAGTAGGGAATTGGCCTATATTTATTTTATATATTTATTTTATTCTCTTATATCCCACTTTTTCCCCAGTTTTGGGACCTAAGGATATTGAAACCAGAATAGATTAAAAACAGAAAGCCATTAATAAAAATAAATAAAAATATTATTTAAACCAATTAAACTGTCTCTTGAATGAAACCCATTATTATTCATTCAAAGACACAGTGTTAAAAAGAAACTGTCATTAAGAGCCCGTTGAAGTCAACTGCTGAAAGCCTGATAGAATAGGAAAATTTCACTTGTGAACAGAAGGCATGCCAGGGAAGACCTGCCCTAGCCTCTTTAGGGAGGGAATTCCAATGTCTGGGAGCAACCACCAAGAAGGCCCCCTATCTTATGCCCACCAGATCTGCCTGAGATCATGATGGGAGTGAGAGAACAGTCTCCCCAAAAGATCTTAGAGCTCTGACAGACTCATATAGGGAAATAAAGTCCTTCATATATTCTGGACCCCAGCCAAATAGGATGTCATAAACCAGCTCTTTGAACTATGCTCAGAGATGGGCCAATAGTCTGTGAAGCTGTTGCAACAAGGGAGTTGTATGTTCCCTGTAGCCAGCCCAGTTAACAATCTGACTGCATCTCTTTGGGCCATAGCATTTTTCAGAGGCAACACCACGTAGAGCACATTATAGTATGTGAACAGGATGTAACCAAGTCTTGTAGAAGCCTCTTTTGAAGTGTCATTTGAGATGGCTTGTTTCAGGAACATTCAGGAACCACAGTGCTTCAGTATTATCAAGATCTGGAACCAAATCTGTGTTATTGCTGCCTCTACATCAGCAGATAAAGAGCCTATCTTAGAATGAAACCATTAATGCTCATTCTGTTATTTTAGTAAGACTTGCTACATTATAATGGTGATGACTGCTGAGGATTTTTTTTCTTTAAAGGCTTCTGCTGTGCTTTGATTTTTCTTCCATGTTTTCCAGACATTCAACTACTGAATAATTGTCAGTTGCTCATATTCCTCACAGTTAATTACTATTTACTCTTCCTTGCCACCATGTATGACCTGCTTTCAGGGCGTCTTAATCAAACTTAGTAATGTAGGCTGTGTTCTTTCAACCTTTTAGTTCAGAATGGTCACGGGTACACCATGGAGTAAATAACCTGAACAGAGCATTAGTCCGTGGAACAAATCACACAGACCTGCTGACTTGCATATAGTCAGTTTGTCCAAACAAAAACAGACTACACTAATTCATGCTGGAGACTGGAGCATGCATTCCAAATTATTCAGTCTTCCAAATCACTTGAGTAAGTGAACAAACACCATAAAAAAGAAAAGATAAAACACAGCAAATGCACTTAGTTTAGATTCAATTATTTATAGTAATACCCATAATGTGTTTGGAAGAGTAGTTTGTAAAATTAATGAAGTTTAGGTACTAGAAGATTTCACTGCTCCATGCTCGCATTAAATCTTTGCTGAGGGAAGGAAGACAGAACATTTTAAATGGAGAGTATAAAAAGTACAGATAAGTGACTTATAAGAGAGAATTATGATGGGTACAATACAGTGGTGGCATATTTTGGAAACAAATGTATGAGCAAAGCACTACAGTGTGGTATTACAGTTCCTCCTTGGTGTGGGTTTGTCTGATCAAGTGAAAACCCAAAAAGGGACAAGAAAGGGCCGAACTTGACAAGAGATCACTGACTCCTTGATTTAAATCTGGGCCTGCAAAGACTTAGAAAGAATTGTTTGGGTGTGAGCCATGTTTTAAAGAAAAGGAGCCATGCAATGAGAGGAGCTAAAAATTCCTTGAAACCTCTAATCTTTTGCCTCCCTGTATCTTCTTAGCTCTCTCTCCTCTCCCCCCCACCCCAAATATTCTCTTTTTGCTGAACTGAACTGAGCGCACCTCCAGTGTTACAGCATAGCTCTGGAGAAAAGTATCTGGGGAACAATACAGAAGGAAGCTATCAGTGGGCAGAATATTTAAGAACCCCCTTCAATATAGGGCCCTTTTGCAATCCAGATAGGAGAAAAAAGGCTGCTACCATCTGGTTGGCCCTCAGTCGTTTTGAAACCAGTGACCCTCCTCTCAAATCTGAACAAGCAAAGATTGAGATAACTTATTACTTTGTGAATTGGAACAATGACATCTCTTTGTTTGGAAGCACTATAGATAAATGGAAGGATACCAGCGTCCAATGTGGCAAGACTTTTTTTTTTTAGTGGACCATGGAATGTATTTTAGGAGGAAGGTACTTTGCATTCTGACTTAAATTTCTTAATTTAAAAGAAAGGATAGATAATTACTATCTATGGATTGGTTCCATAGATACTAGCATGAAGAGGCAAATTGAGAACAAGCATTTGTTATACACAAATATCAGCATACACTAACACACCAGTAACACTTAAATAACAAAACATTGACAAAACATATTGTAACGACATCAACATAACAGTATCATACACTAATAGAAATAAGTTGCACAATAATTGACACCCTAACAAACTGACAATCCCTAGCATGCCTGATCTTACCCAGTCTCACGAGCCAGGCTGACCTCGCTCCCGATTCAGACTTGGACTCCAAGCCCGGGGTGAGTCCCGGGGAGGGGCCTCCTGGAGGGGGCTCTGCTTCAGAGTCTAGGGAGGAACCTGCCTGCGACTCCCCAGCTGTCCCTGGCACGGAGCCCGGGCCAGCACCTGCAGCAGACGTTTGCACTCCAGAGGCAGAGGCCGGGATCTCTGACTCCAGGCCAGAGTTTGCAGCAGACGTTTTCGCTCCAGAGGCAGAGGCCAGGGTTTCTGACTCCAGTCCAGAGTTTGCAGCAGACCCTCCCCCCACGTTCCTCCAGAGGCGACTGGAGAAGGGGGCAGTCCAGAGGTCTCAGCGACTGAGGGAGAAGCGCTTGATGAGGCGGCTCTGAACTCTTGAGAGGCTCCAGCTGTGAGCGGGGCCAACAGACAGTTGACCAGCCTCAGCTGGGCTGAAAACTGAGTACTTAAGTCAGATGCTGTTGGGGGTGGTCACGGGGCAACAACTGTCTACCAACCGTGAATCTGTGTCCCGTGTCGTGAGCTCTCTGCCCCAGTTGGACCTTGCTGCCTGAGTCTGCTGCTCCTGGGACTTTGTCACTTGTGTATACTTTCTTTTGGTGATGTAACCGCTTTGCTTTATTTACGACTAAAGCCATAAAACTCAGCTCCTGCCTCTGTGTCGGCTTAGCCGCCGGCTGGACATTGACACTCAGTTATTATCCTGCATATAAATACACACACACACACACACACACACACACCTGAGATCGGTGGCAAAGGACATGTTGCATTTTCGATGGAACAACTACTTCCAGCTGCTTTCAGACAAATAAAAATATATATATATATGCCATAAAAAAAAGAGAGAACAAGCATTTGTATATCTGGTTTGACTTAAGCTGAACATTCTCTACCAGTGATTTTGCTTATATGGAAGAGTACAGCACTTAGGCTCTGCCAGGATGCTTGCTGATCTAGGCCAATGGCTTTATAGGAAGATAGCTTTCCTAAAACTTCATCACTCCAAACACATGTTGTACCTGATGGCAGTATCTTGTTTGATTCAATCACTGATTTTAATTATTGTAGTTTGCCACTATGATTGTGTAGCCATTATGAATTCCAAGTAAAGAAACAGGGTTTCTGGTGTGTTTGGATGCTTTTAAGGGGAGGTTATCCTCATGGAGGACAAGACTATTATTTGTTAATCAGTTAGTTTGGAATTTTTAATTAAAGGTGAATAAAAATCAACCAACTAATTAAGTAACTAATGTGGATAACAATATTAAGACAATAAAATGAAATAAACTATAATGAAATATTAAAAATATATCATTGTTGTGTGCCTTCAAGTCATTTCCAACTTATGTCAACCCTAAAGTGAACCTATCACTGGGTTTTCTAGGGCTGAGAGTATGTGATGTGCCCAAGGTGACCCAGTAGGTTTGCATGGCTGAGTGGGGAATCGAACCCTGGTCTCCAGGGTCATAGTCTAATCATCAAAACAGTATACCAGGCTGGTGCACTCCATCTCTCTTTCTCTCTCTCTCTACACACACACATGCACATGCACACATATATAGTATTGTACAGTGTAACATAAATATAAAATGTCTAATGCAATTAGTGACAGGAAACATGGTCACCACCAGTCAATGGCTCTTGTTAATTAACATTAATTATGAATGAATGAATGAATTGAGTACTTGGCTAGAAGTGCTGATAGAAAATATACAGAGAAATTCAGCTCAAGGTGTTCTTCTGTAAGCAGAAATGTTCTTCACGGGAGACAAATCAGTTTTGTTGTGGATTGTATACATGTGATGAATTTAAATTAATATTAATAAAAATATGTATCTCAAAGATATGGTGAAACTCGTAATTAGTTTTTGAATTTTTCCATCAGGGCTAAGGTCCGCATCCTAGCCTTCAAGTGGTAAGGAGTCAGCTGTTGGACAGATTTCCATAGTTTGTTTTTACCATTACAGAGCAGATTTGTGCCTCAGATGTTTACTTTTACTATGCCCTGTAGGTAAGAAAGCTGTTCTGGGCAATCTAGGCAATGACCTAGCCTGTGATTATCTCAGCTTGCAAGAATATATCCCTCCTCAAGAATTTTCTTTTTTGTTTCTTTTTTTTAACGAGAGGACATTCCCAGCAATCATGTATATAAGTTCCCGTTATCCCACTGTTTCTCCAGCAGTCTCTTTTGGTGGGTTTGGTGACATGCATGAGTTTTACTGGGGTCATATACCACCTATCTATTGTCTTAGTTGTATTTTATTTTATATTGGAGATCATCCACATTCCATGTGGGCTTATGTTATGTATCTGATACCAAGAAAACCAATTTGTATAACACACATCTGCACAAAGCATTAGTACGTCTATCCCTACTGGCCTGGTGGTTTTAATAGCTTATTGCCTTTTGTTCATCTTATAGCATGCTGCCAAGGGACAAGTCGCTCTACCTCACTTAAACCCTGACATCTCCATTCTGCAAGGTGAAAGGAAAGGACATTTTAAGAGTGTCTGTGATACAGGATACCAAGACGGGCTTCAAGCAAGTCACATGGACAAGAGAGGACGTCGCCTTTGGATTCATATCCTGGCTCTGAGAGTAGCCTGTCTGTTCCCTTTCCCTCTCTCTTCCTATTCTTCTCTTTTCTTCTCTTCTTCTCAGAAGTCTACTGTACATGGAAGCCAACCTTGCATACATCATAAAGAACAAAATTGACAAAGGACTCCCCTGGTCCCCACCCCACGCGCACCTTTCTCTGCTTGCCACCAGCTTAGCTATGAACCATTTTCCTAGTGAACTGCTTTTTAGATTCAGCACAGACCCGAGCTCACTGCTCAAAGGCGTTAGGCTTGGCTCAGCAGGAGAAGACACTCTTTTTGATGACTTGCTAAATGGCACTAAACTTTGTGCAAGAGAAATGTGAAGTCTGTGTGAATATTGTACATGCAAAAGGCCTTGGATGTCTGACAAAAATAAATAAATAAATACATATTAATAAAGTGAAAAACTAAAAGCGATTGTTTGGAGGTTGGGTGGATGGAGCAGATGGGAAGCAGAAGTGCAAATATGAGAGGGAAACAATGTGAAAAAAAAAAGACCATGAACAATATAATTTGTTGGATAGTTGTAAGTAGCTTACTAAATGTTTTAGAACTGTGCTAAAGACATCTTTAAGATTTTTTTGTGGAAAAAGAATTAGTAGTTTACTTTATAGTAAAAGCATTTTATATTAATTGTAGCACATTTTTTAGTTATACATAGAATGGAGATGTGTATAAAATAAAAACCCTGCCAAACTCGTTTCTATTATTTGTACAGCAAGAAATGGACAATTTATATCCATGTTATATGGCATTATTATATTTTTTTTCAGCCATATGTCCATCTATTTAAAATTGCTGACAAGGATTTTTGTCTATTTATGAAAAAATTAGAAAGCAGAATTACAGTTTATGAAAAGTGCGTTTCCATTGGGTTTTTTTTAATTATTTTTTATTTTGTTTGTGGTGCTGTTTTTACAGCACCTGCACATTTTGGCTCACAATGCTTATCTTACCTTTCTTTATAATAAAACATATGAAAAGTAGAAACAAAGCTGCCTCATTCTTTTCCGGGAGACACACAAAGCCATTCTGTGTAATTGTATTTCACCAGTGGGAGTTCTATAACCTGTGATGCCTTCTTAAGTCCTCCATGATTTCTGATGGACCTTGCAAAGTAACCTACAAAATCAGGGATGTATGAATGAGTCAAGAATCCAAACTGACTGCTGACACAGCAGAAGCTCCTGCCAGTGTACTTATGCTGGATCAGCCATGTTCAGCATAACACAAGCAATGATTTCCATGATGAAAATGCAACATCTGGTTGAATAATAAGGAAATAGGTATCTGTACATGCAAACAGCAGAATTATCAAACTGCTCGCGCTCCAAACTGTTACATGAGCAGTTCAACAAACTAGGACATGGTAGGCAAAAGTGCAGCCCGTGAATCACGTGTGGCCCTTAGACATCAGTTTGTGGTCCCTGAATCCATCCCAAGTCCATTTAAAAAAAAATCAACATTTTGGGCAATTTTTGCCCCAAAACAATGCAGAACCCCCCAATCTATGAAAATATGCAATCTTCCCATAAGCACCTCACTTTTACTTCTCAGTACCTCTCAAAATTGTGAAAGGAAGTGACGTGATATGCCTTCCTCTTGCCATTTTGAGATGGTCTGCAGAGAAAAACAAGTATGTGGGACAGTTGTCAGGGAGCAGCCCACAGGAGATCTAGGGTGGGGTAATTGGCCAGTAGCCTTTGTGCAGTTGCCCATCCCCAGACAAGGATCTTGCCAATAGAGCTAATTTACCCATTCAGGTTTTGTTCTTGTCCTCCCATGGAGTGAAGTTTCAGGTGGTGGGCTAGACCAATGTTGGATCAGGCAATAGTTCAAAATAGGGGGAATAAGTTTCTAGGAGCAGCAGATCTCTAATGCAACCATGCATTGATAAAAGAGTGTGTGTGTGTGTGTGTGTGTGTGTGTGTTTAAAAATCAAGTAGGGGAAAAACATTTTCTGAGGAACAGGGCTAGAGAAAACTGAGTTGAACACCTCAGCTAATTAAGCATAGGAGCTATTAGCCAATAATTCATGCATGCAAGCATGCCTACAGATACTGCAGAAAAATTTGCACATCTTCCCGAAACAGCAGCTTCTTTACTATCAACGCTAGTAAAATCTCCTTGCATTTCTCACTCACTAGGCTGGAGAGCTAGCAAGTTAGGCAGAAGTCCTGTAGCAGCACATCTGTTTTGTACAAGAGGACTTTCTACCCTCAGAAAGTACCAGAGCAACCTTATTTGCAGACTGAAGATGAAGCTGTTAAGCAAGACAGGCAGAAACTCCCATTGGATGCTAAATGATGCCCACTGAAGCTTGTAGTCATGAATCACCCTTTTAGCACTATTGATCCTGATCCCATTTTTTGAAAAAGGAACTCAGAAATGTAATAAAAATGCTACTAGAAAACTGAGCAGTAGTATTGGATATGGTTGAATATCACACACCCGGCAAATAAATACGTGTTCATTGTAAAACCTATTCCTTAAATACAACATGAATATAAAACTGAAATCCGCCTGAAGACCTGCAGTCTGGTTATGATCTAGCCAATACAGATGAAAGACTTAAAGCAAAAAAGGACAAATGCATTTGCAGCTGGGACAGGAAACAGAATGCCCATTTTTCATGGTTTACTTCAACATTAGAGTTTTACAAGCTTCTCTGAGCTTGAATGGTAGTATGTTTGCCCAAGTTTCCCCAACAACATTCCCAACATGTTTCTCAGGCCCTTTCTGCTCAACACACCCAACCCCCCATGGAGATGGGAGAAGGACAGGGCCGGCACGACACTTATGAACGATGTCTCACAACATTCCCAGGTGACGCAATCATGCTGCAAATCACTGACAGGTTTTCAGTGTCACTGACCAGCGATCATGCCACCCTCCTGCCACATGCCCCCACTTACCTTAGCTGCAGAGGCCTTGGAAGCACAGTGGCTGCACTTCCTGCCCCAGTGCAGCCTGGGACAGTACCTAGCTGCACTGTGGCAGGAAGAGGTGGGACCATCATGCTTCTTGGTTCCCAAAGGCAGCTGGTGCAGAGGGGAGCACTCCATTTTACTCCCTTCCCAGTACAGCCACTGCTGTGATAGGTGATAATGCTGTGATTGAGGAGCAACTGATTGTGCATGGGGCCGAGCCAGTGACTGAGCAAGTCAACCTGCAAACATCCCTGCACTGGAAGGTCAAACAGAGGCTGAGTTGCTCCAGCCAGCTCATGACAGAGACGGAACCAGCAATGATGCAGAGGAGTTGCAGCCAGCTGTGCCCATCAGCCCTCAATCACGCAGAACACTGAAATGGGTTGCGGAGAGGGACGCTGCTTGGACTAGGCTGAGGAAACAATAACGAGCAGCACCTGCTCACAGGGGCTATTTAAGTCTGCCAGCGTGGCTGCTCCTTGCTTACAGCAAATTATGAGCAAGCCCTGAGAACCTTTGTGTCTCCTGCTCCCTGAAACCCTCCACACAGATCTCTGCCTCCTGAACCTTTGGACCTAGTGTTTTCCTGGTGTTTGGTATATTTGGACTTCCCAAGTGTTCCTGACCTCTCTCCTCCCTTGCTGGCTGTGGCCCAGCAGGAAGAAATTCCTGACAACTGCTGCCATCATCACTGGATGCTGTTGGGACAAAGGTAAGCTGAAGAAGGGGACTCAGATACCCACTAATTTTTAATTAGGTGCATAGATTTTAAGAAGGCATCATTTGCCGGTCTGTGTTATTGTTCCAGCTATTTAATTCTAAAAAGTTTTTGTTTGCCCACTCATTCACTTACTTTCTTGCAGTCACTGAGGTAAAGCTGGTTTGTTTGGGTGGCCAATATTCTCCCCACCCTAAAACCCACCATGGCAACAAACCCTCTACCAGATTCAGTAAGACAGTAAAGCCTCAGATGGAGAAGCAATAGGACTGAAGCAAGTGCTTCACAGATCTCTGTTGCTAGGTGGGCTCATCTGACTCCTGTCTTATAGGTTTCTTTGGGAGCAGGAAGAGAAAGATGTAGAAATTTCTGGGGCCCAGGAGCAAAACAGCAGAGAAGCAATTGAAGAGTTAGGATTTGGAAGCAATTGGGAAAAAAATGGAGAGGTGTTTTTTTTTTTTAACTGAATCCTACTCTGGAACAGACAAATAGAATGGGATGGGGTGAGAGATTAATTTAGTTGCTTAGCAAGAAGGTATCAATGAACCATGAGAGTTTTAGAATGCCAGCCCTTTAGACCTGATTGTTGGTATCCATGGAGGTTTTTTTGGTCTTTCGGGAGGGGGGGCAGGGAGTTTGTTGCTCTCCTTAATTTTCTCTGTTGATTTTATTCTGGTTTTGACTAGATATTATTATATAATATTTGATTATAGGAATTCCAGTGGAGAAATTCTTAGCTGAACCATCCCTGTGAGGTGACCATCCAAACTCTGTTTAAACATCTGCAATGAAGGAGAGTCTCTGACCTTTTGAGAGTTTCTGTTCCACTGTGAAACAGCTCCTCCCATCAGGACATTCATCATAATGTTTAGTCAGAACTACCTTTCTTCTAATTTGCATCCATGTGTTTGTGCCCTGGCCTCTGGAGCAGGAAAAAACAAGCTTGTTCCATCTTCTACTTGGCAGCCCTTCAGATACTCAAAAATCACCTCTGACTCTCCTACATGTTAAACATATCCAGCTCCCTCAGCCTTCCCTCATACAGTTTCGTTTCCAAACCATTTATCATCTAGGTCACCTTCCTTTGGACACATTCTAATGTTTCAGTTTGGATTTCAGGCTTTGGTTTGGATTTTATATGTACAGTAGAGGGGATTTTGTCCTCCAAGGTAGAGCTTCCCATATTCCCTTCTACTGACTGTTTTAAACCTATTGTTGTTGTGATGATATGCCTTCAAGTCATTGCCAACTTGGTGAACCTATGACTGAGTTTTCTTGCAAGATTTTTATTCAGAGGGGTTTTGTTATTGCTTTCCTCTGAGGCTGAGATAGTATAACTTGTCCAACGTAATCCAGTGGGTTTCTGTAGTGAAGTGGGGATTTGGCCTCTGGTCTCCCAGAGTCCTAGTCCCTAGTCCCCTATACCACACTGGCTCACATTTTAAATGTAATATACCACCTCAAATTGTTTCTGAATTTGTTGATATAAAGCTATATTTCTTTCCCACCCACCAAGGTTTGACTTTGGACAAAGACTAATTCATGTAGCAGCTAGATTCTGTAACTTTTTAGAATGGGGACAGCTATTGATCAGTTGATTCTTTTCTTAGTCAAATTGTCTTAGGGATAGTTCTAGGTGCAATTATGTAGCACCTAGCAGAGACTAATTTGAATGTCTCCTTCCTCTCACATCCCATCTTAGGACTAGAACTAAATGTAGACCTCATCAGGTAGCATTTTTCTTCCCCAGACTCTTAAGTTATTTAGCATTTTCTCTTATTAAGCGTTCTGGAGAACTCAGAAGCTTTCACACTATTTTCTGACATTATATCTAGCCTAATAAAGTCTAGCCTTAATAAGGATTGTGATATTCCCCATGCCCAGGGGCTGACCTTTGCTTATTTTCATTCTGCTTGCATTTGAATATATCTGCTGCATAGGGTACTACAGAGCCAACCGAACCACCACCACCACCTCCTTTGAACGCATCTCATGAAATCATTTCATTTGCAGCAAAAAAGCAATTTTCATTTCCCATTTACATGACTGGATCATTCTACTCTCCTATCATTTCCCCTCCAGGGGATGACCAAAATGGGGGAGGGGGTTGGAATTAGTGCTGCACACCACTGTACAGCAGTCACATCACTGGGGAAAAGACTAAAATGAGTCTGCCCTGTCAAATCCACATCAATTGGCTGCAATATTCCTAATACTGAGAATTAGGAATAGGTGTCTACATAGGACCCATAGTGAAAGGCTGCCGTTTGGAAAGTTCCTTTTTACTTTTTTGATCAGTCAGATATTATCCTGTTAGCACCCCACCCCAGTTCCAACTTCCCCCTGCTATAACGACCTAGCATTCTTTAGTCCACGATGCTCAATTGTTGAGGGGAGCAAAGACGGTGTTTCCACTTTCCAGACACCCATCATCCCTGCATGCTGCACCTAGCCATTTTTTTAAATAAAATTGGAAATAACTCCAAAATCACTTTGGGTTTTTGAAAGTGCAATGTGTGTACTGTAAAAGTTGGCAGGAACCAAAATGCAATTTAATGGAAGAATCACACCTTCTAAAGGAAATCATTTTTTTTACAGTCATAGAGCTTGAAAAAATTGCGAGAGCTATCTCACCCAACTCTCTGCCATGCAAGAATGCATAACTAAAATATTTCTGAAAGACGGGCATCCAACCTCAGTTTAAATGCCTCCAAAGAAGAAGAATCTACAACCTTTCAAGGCAGTTTGTTCCACTATCAGAGAGTTCCTACAATCAAGTAGTTCTTCCCAGTGTTTAGGTAGAATCTCTTTTCCTGTAATTTTAATTCAGTGGTCATGTTCTCATCTCTGGGGCAGCCAGAAACAAGCTTCTTCTTCTACATGACATCCCTTCAGATGTTTAAAGATGGTTGTCATATCATGTCTCAGTCCTCTCTTCTCTAAGCTAAACATACCCAGGCCCACTAATTAGTTCCTCGTAATGCTTGATTTCTAGACCTTTGGTCATCTTGGTTGCCCTCTTCAAAACATGTTTCAGCTTGTCAGTATCCTTGAAATCTGGTGTCCTGAACAAATGCAGTCTTACCAAAGTAGAATAAAGTGGTATGATGACTTCACTTGATTTGGACACTATGCTCCAGTTGCTGCAATCTAGAATTGCATTGGCTTTTTGACTGCTACATCATACTGTTGACTAATGTTTAATACATGGTTTACCAAGGCCTCTACAACATTTCCACAGGTACTGTTATCAAGCCAAGTGTCATCCAACCTATGCTTGTACATTCTATTTTTTTCCTGCCTAAATGTAGAACTTAAGTGAAATAGAATCATAGAGTCAAAGAATCATAGAATGGGAAGAGACTGCAGGGTTTAACTAGTCCAGCCTCCTGCTGTGCAGAAATATACAATTAAGCCACTCCCAAAATATGTCCTTGCCACTAAATGGTTCTATTACTTCCCTTGATCCGGACTTTATACTGTTCTTCTTTCATTGCAACTTTCTTTTGCCAGTTTTTTTCAACAGTGGTGGTGGGGCACTACTATGGGGGCTTTGAGCCATAGTAAGCCATGCGTGGCCCATGCACAGCACAATTTTACACCTTTGCCTTCTCTACCAAACAGAGTTCTCATTCAACTAGTTGATGAAGGAGGACCCTCCCTTGATTCATGTTTCTCTTGATTTTTTTTTTTTTGGACACTTGCAAGCTTTGGAGTTCCCCTAGGCATGCCAATGGCTATGGCCGGTGCCATGCTGGTACCATGCCAGGAGCAATGTTGTCTATGTAGCAAAGGCACTCATTCCTGAACATCAGAAATATTGGAAATCATAATGATATATCTTGACCTCAAGATTAGTTATCTATCAGTTCTGGTCATGCTGTAGGACTTTCTGTTGATTTATACTTCAGCTATTTGCTAAGAGATCGTGGTCTCAGATTGGAAGTATGGTTACCTCTCTGGAGATGACAACAGGTAAGCACTATAACCACAGCATACAATAGATATTGTAGAAAGGACTAAGAAAAGCAATAAGTGATCTGCAGCCCTTGTCCCAATTTCAATAAGTCTCTGTGAGTAAACAGTCCACAATAATAATTTATGGACCTCTCCCCTGGGATTGTTCTGGGCAGGCAGGAAGAGAGAGGAGGAGCCAGGCCAAGACTGAATAAAAGGTGAGATAAGAAAAGTTAGGTCTGCCCATTTCTAGCCCAGTCAGCAGGTGGCATCTACCAGATCATCCCCCAAAGTGTGGTCCTCACAGAAAAATGATTTCACACTAATCAAGTTGAAAAGGACCATATTTCTTCCAATATAAAAACATAGACCATCAATGGTGGCCAAACTTTCTAACAAGTACCGCCTCATATCAAATCTGAAATATTAGGTTGTGCCACTGAACATCATAACAGAGGGTTGTCAGCAGATATAATCTTCCCACAAAGACCTGTAAGATTCGATGAACATTCTGTCCAATGAAAGTAAAGGTATATGTATTCAAAAGCAAACCTTGGGTATTTTAATTGTTAATCAGTTTGCCATTTTACTTTATTTTACTGAAACGTGATAGAAAATAAATATGTGGCCTTTCCCATGTGCTTTGAATTGATTTTGTGTCTAGTCTAATAAAGCAGAGAGCAAGAAGGTGGCATCATGCTAGAGAGTTAGAAAACTGTACAAGCAAAGCAGGCACTTTCATCATCATTTTTCCCCTATAATGATAATGACCGAAATATCCCTTGTCACTTTTTTTTGCCAACTGTATGAATGAGATGAGAGCTGGCATGGTGTAGTGCCCTGACAGACCAGGATTCTGGGCGGGCCATGGTCAGGATCCTTTCTCAGCCAAGGAAACTCACTGGGTGAACGTGGGCACATCATACTCTCAGCTTGAGAGGAAGGCAATAGTAAATCCACTTGGAACAAGAAAACCCCATGCACATTCATCTTAGAGTTGCCATAAATTGGGATCTACTTGAAACATGAATGTGGTGGGTGAGGCATTGGGACCAATCGTTATAACACAGGACAAGATGTTTCTACATACTCTTATGGAAAGATAGAATCATTTTCTAAAACTAAGCAAGATGGTGCACTGAATCTTCTGCTTAGTCTCAGACTCCATTTATAAATTTTGCCTAAATTTATAACATAGGAGTAAATCCCACTGCAACCAGTAAGGTTTCTTTCAACATGGTAGGCTTAGAATTGGGTTCCAGACACAAAGTCTGTGCTGTATGATACAAAACTGTGCTGAAAAACATCACTTGCAAGTCATTTAGCTAGTAGCACAGAGAACAATTAAGAGGCACAGTTGGACAGCCTGTTAATTGCATTTGGATTAAGGAGAGTTAATTAATTATATTGTGGAATTAAGGTAAATGTCTTGCAGGATTTAACAACTCTCATTGCTGGCTCTACTGCAGTAAGTAAACTATTTTAAGTCACAGTATGCTGAATTGTTGGTTTCCTCATTATTCAACATATTGCTGCTCCTGAGAAAATAAGAATATTCTTATTAGAATTGAGTGCTTTCCTGTTCCAAGCTGCTTTTAATTGGCAGGAAGGGAAAGAATGGATAACACTACACCTGGTGAGAGGGACTGGCATGACACATAGATGAGACCCATCAGGATATCAAATGTTTGCCAGTTCTTCCACCAAGAATTGTATTAATTCATGGCCTCTGTCAAGAGCCAGCCTAAAGTATTTATTTGTATCAGCCAATGGCATCTCCTTGCAAAGACATGGCAAGCCAAGTCATTTTGACACCTAAGGTAGAAATTCCACCCTTCTTTGCAGTAAAAGTATAAAAATAATGAAGGTAGCGAATGTTTGTTCATTCAAGTTTTTTTTTTCATTTCATTTTCATTTTCTACTCAAATGCTAGAATAAGTTGGTTGGTCTTGGTTATTACCTGTTATGACTGGCATCCTCTTCATGAATTGGGAGGTTGTAAGTCTGACATATGTGGTTGCAATTCACTTTCATGGTCACTGCAGAGGTTAGAAGGCTCTTCTGGCCATGAAATGCCAAAATCCCTTACCTGCCTACCTTTTAAGCAGTGCAGCTTTCCCGCAAGAGCTGGATGCATCCATGTTCACCCCCTGCTCTTCAGAAACACAGAAGTGGCCATGTTGGGAGGCTGAACTGCTTAAAAAGTAGATTTTGGTGGGAGATGGAGGTACAGAGACATGTCCTGATGGAGGATCTTAGCCAATGACTTTTGTGCAGGGGAGCATATGATTTGTTGTGCTGCCTCAGACAGAAAAATGTCTTGGGTCAGCCCCGCATGGGTGCAATTTTCCTGTGATGCAATACTAAACCATTCCTTGACTTTCCACAGAGGAATTGGGTGGGCAGAGCCAGTGATGCAGTGCTTTTATTTATCCCTGGAATGTTGGACCAGTAAAACATAGATGAGTTCCACCGAAGAGCCACTGACTGTGCCACTGGCTAGTGTAGTCATTATTCAAATTTAGAAACACTTTCTCAGAGGTAACATAACATGAGGAGTTGATAAGTGATCACTGAACAGAAATCTTAAGAATTGGAAGTAGAGTGAGGGGAAAAAAGGGGGTGGGGGCTGCAATAGAAGTTTTTCCTACATTGGCCAGGAAAAAACAATGATGTGATCTCCATGTGGATGAACCCTTAATTTCTTAGTTTAAATATGAATATTCAAAATAACATTTTCTAATCTCATGTCCTCCAGATATGCCTATCTCTATCGACCATTATCTCAACCAGCATTGCCCTGGAGGGGTTGGGGGAAGGTTAATTTAGTTTGTTTCACTATAAAAAGGAGAGGAGGGCTCTTGTGGCATCTTGAAGACTTGCAGAATTAATTTTATTATGAGTTCGTGGGGATTACTATCTACTTCAGGTGGACCATAATTCACAAAGGCTCATGCTAAAATAAATCTGTTAGTCTTAAACCTGCCATCTAAGAATATGAAAACTGGCCATTCACGATGTATTCCATCACTCTTCCTTTCCCCTCTCCTCTTTTCTTTCTGGCATCAGTTTCCAGAGACAGTATCGGAAAAGATTTCTCTCTCTTATTCTTACACTGCTGAAAAGTTCTCTCTATGTTGAGTCTTGCTTTTACTGCAGAGCTCATGTCTGGGAACACAGAACTGGCTAATCTCTGCCTGATAGAAGAATGTTTAGTCTTTATTATGCTTGGGCTATTATTCTGACAGCGATAGAATGGAACTGAGAACAGTCCTGACAAGCCATATTGAAAATATTATGCAGAAAAGACTGAAAACAAGGAGTTCCATTTGATAAATTCTGAACACCTGGAAACTGGACACAGAATGTCAAGAAGTGACTTAGGGGCAAAGCTAATGTTGATTCATACAAGAATATTTAGGAGAAAATATCCCTACAAGTTACCCTCAAAATTCATATGGTGAAATGGTAGTAGAGCAGTAACTGTGTATGGTGAGACTGGAAGCTCCCAGATACTGAAAAACACTTTACGTTGATTTCCAGTCACAAAATAGTTGTTGATGTGAAGGTCAATAATACAAGTAAATATTTTCAGAAAACTTAATTACTCCCCAAAACAACATCAGTTGGCATTCTGTACTGCAGTTATAGGTATATAGTCCAGAGTTATGGATCCATAATTGCTTTGCTTTCAGTAAGACTACATAGACTCACTGTAAGACTGCATAAATACCCCTGCTCCAGTTCACCTTAACAGCTAACAGCCAAAGCAGGCAAAGGAGTTCTGTTCAACTGCTAACCAGATGAAGGGATGATGTGACCAGCCCTTCTGATCAGCAAATGAGGTTGCAACCATCGGAAGCAGGACCTCTGTTGCAATTCCTTGTCACAACCTTGCTTGCTGCTGGTGGCAAGGGACTGGAAACACCATCTTTTATCAGGAGCTGAACAGACCTCCATTGTCCAATTTAGCTGCCGGTTGTTAAGGCGTGTGCATGGTGGGGGTACTAAAACTGGAATGTGAGTAGAAATCTTCCAAATGTTGGCCTCCTTGTCAGTGGGGTGGTGAATCTGCTCTGAGATACAGTCTGAAATTTAAAGGAGCTATTCAGGGTTTTGATAGATATATCCTTTAACTTTAAGATTAAAACCCAGAATGGATTCATTCCCATAGTGACTTTGGAGCTAATAGCTGCTACTGGGTATTCCCAGCTGGAGAAATCTTTGTTACTCAAGAGCTATATCTTTCTGAACTAGTGCTGTCTTGAAGAAAAGTCTAAGTACCGTCACCAAACTACAAATCTCAGGATTCAGAAAGATAGATCTATAATAGTTAAAGGGGCGCCCAAACTGCTACAGCTGTGTAACATACAGTAGATGTACGCTTACTTTTTCATATTGTGAGAATATACCTTGTATGAAGAGAACCAGTATAATGTAGTGGTTTAAATGTTGGACTAGGGTTCTGGGAGACCAAGGTTCAAATCCCCACTGAGCCATGGAAACCCACAGGATGACCTCGGGCAAGTCTTACATAGCCCATTTCCGCACTAGCCTGTTCTAGCCAGCTGCCCCCTCTCGAAGCTGCAAACCCCAGGATTCCATAGGATGTTGAAAGTGGAATCATAGTGCTAGAACAGGCTAGTGCGGAAATAGGCCAAGCCTTAGAAGAAGGCAATGGCAACCCCCTTCCAAACAAATCTTGCCAAGAAAACACCATGATAGGGTTGTCTTAGAGTTGCCATAAGTTGGCGATGTCTTGAAGCCACACAACAGAAAAACTCTATATGGAAAAGGAATCAGATAGTTCCTTCTCCAGTTATAATCTCAGGTGGTCTAGCCAGACACCTCTACAAGAAGGAAGCCTATTTTTGTCCTTGTACAGGGCTGAAATACCATTTATAAAATCTCAAAGCTGCTAAGGGGCTTATTGACTGATAGTATCCTTAATCGCCATTACTTCCTACTGGAAGAGATCTGAGGCTATTTCACCACATAAGTGCTGAGTCTCAGGTGTTCAAGTCTTCTTTTTTACTTTCTTGCTCTGTTGCTAATTCTTCTGCTATATTTTTGACAGATACAATTCTCCCACATGCCCAATATCCCCTTCAAAATCTAATGACAGAGCAGCAAGTGCATGCAAAATCCTTCTTCATAGCTTTGAGAAGTGCAAAGTTGCCTGTTTAAATGCAGTTGCTGAAAAGAAGAGAATAGAGCCATGTAAGTTGTGTGAAATATTGCCCGGGCCATGGAGGGTCATTTAGTAACAGTTTTCAGATGAGAAATTTTATAGCTGTATTTTCAGCTCTTCATGACTTCCTACCACAATTTGATAAATCAGCATAATGCCTTTCTCAGTAATTGCTTTAGGTAATGACCATGACTCACTTATTGTGCTCCAAGGGCACTGACGGAAGGTTCTTGTTACTTTGCACTTTTGGATCAAATGTAGCATTTGTTTGTTTAAAAAATTAAAATATTTGATCAACCCATGCTATTTGTTGATCATGCTGAATTCTTACCTTCATGGTAATTGACGTGATTCCTTGTTTTCCACCTACCCAAGTAAAATACAAGGAGGAACTCTGAAGAGTCATTAAAACGACGTCAGGAATGAGTTGAAGGCACATGACAACAACAACTACAACAAACTTGTTTTGTTGAGTTTCACTAATTTTGCAGGAGTGTAGCTACTGGGAGGGAATGAGAGCATCTTCCTTCAATCCCCAAATTACAGAAACTGAGATGCTGAAAAATCATTCACACTTACAACTCTTCTGTTTGTTGCTTTGGTATTCCTTTTGGTAACTTTGCCTGACCCTTTTCTTTCGATGCTTAAACTGTATTTCTAAATGCACAAGTGAAGATTTAACTTGCTGCAATGTCTGGGAGGTAGAATTCTTACCTGGGGGGCAATGCCCTCATTTCTATGCCTATAGTAACATCCCTTGTTGTTGTTGTTGCTCTTCTTGTTGCTGCTGCTGCTGCTGTTTAATGAGGTGCTTCCTCTATTCCCTGAGAGTTTACTGACATTGGCTGTTCTGTATTTATCTTAAAACTCCTTCTCCACTTTGAAGACTTCCTTTGGAGAGAAAGACTGTCTGTGTGTGTGTGGCACATATCAAGTGCTTACACACACACACACACACACACAAACAGAGAGAGATGTATATCAAGGTAAGAGCAGCCCAAATAAAGCAAGAGCTGAACAAAAGGCCCAGCTGGATCAGATCAAAGATCTTCTTAGGCTAGAGGCCAGCCACTAGCTTCTGAGAAGGTAACAAACAGCAGGAAAAACAATGGTCTTCTCTTGATTTGTTCACTTATTTATTGCACTTTTAGACCACCCAATAACCAGAATTTCCTCAGTGCCTATACAATGCATTTGTATTGTATCAATATAATACAATGACTAAAATATTATACTGAGAATGGGAGAGGGAGAGAGAGGGGGGGAGAGAGATGGAGGACCAAAGGAGCTTACATCCCATTTTAAGTGAGGGCTTAAAACAAAATTAACAAAATTAGAAACTGAACAAACAATTCAATTAAAAACACAAAGTTAGAAAGTAAGCATTTAAAACACAACAAAACCTTAAACATCTTTTCTGTCACACAGATTAAGAACCAAAGGCCTCCCTAAATAAAATAGTCTATGCCTGATGGTGAAAAGAAAAGAGACAGTGGGCCAACTGAACCTCCCACAGGAGGGAATTCCACAAACTGGGACCAGCCACTGTTCTGCTTCTCCTACCTGTATCCCTCCATTAAATGCAGTTAGTCATAGTAGCACCATCTACCCATCCTATTTCTGTCCATTCAATTTTTCCTGCCTAAATGTAGCGCCTTACATTAACAATTCATGTCATTGCTTTTGGACCAGCTCTCCAATCTGTAAAGATCATTGTACATCCTGATCTTGTTCTTGTAGTTACTAGCCACTCCTCCTAATTTGATGTCATCTGCAAAATTGATAAATGTGTCCCCATTCCATCATTTATAAAGATTATGAACAACACTGGGCCCAGAATAGAAACTTGAGATGCCTCAATAGTCCTTCTGTCCAGGATGAAGGGCAAACTTTTTTGAGCACATTCTGGGTTCAGTCCATGAGTTATAAATCCACCTAACTATAGTACTTTCTAATCCACATTTTACAAGCTTGCCTGCAAGAATATTAATGAGAACCTTGTCAAAAGACATTAAAATCAAAATATACATCCACAGCATTCCCCTGGTCTACTAAACTTGTGACTCTATCAAAGGGAGATAAACAAGTGTACTATGACTTGTTTTTGAGAAGGCTCTTAGTGATTCCGGCATTCTAATTGTTCACATACTTGATGTTTAATGATCTGTCTAGAACCTTTCCTGATACAGATGTTAAATTGACTGGCTGGTAGTTGCTATCCTAATTTTTGCACTTTCTGAAGATGGTCTGCTGGAGCTGCTCCTGTTCTCCAATAATTCTCAAAGATATATTCACAAGTTCCTTCAGTATTCTTGGATCCTGCTCATCCAGCCTTGGAGACCTGAATTCATTTAGAGTTGCCAAGTATCCCTGTACTACTTTTTTACATATTCTGGACTGCAGTCCCCCTTACTGCATAATTTGCTCCATTTTCATTGTGTGGAGCACTTTTGTACCAGATGGCCCTTGTGATCCTTTCCAGTTCTATGGTTTTGTGATTTCTTTAGGGAGAACTCTGGGACAAAGAAACAATTCTGTTAAGCAGTTCAGCCTTCCTTCTGTCCCTTTCAGCATTTCTACTGGAAGAGGTTATCTGGACATTAGGACATCTAGAGACCAGTGCACCAATATGTTGATGACACCTAATTCTACTTCTCCTTTCTATCAAAATAGAGTTTTATTTGTAAACTGGTGTCTGCTGTCAGTAATGGACTGGATGGAGGCAAATTGATGCTCAATCCAGACAAGATTTTCTTGGTGGCAGCTCCCTTTGTACTGCAGAACTCCTTTTCCAAGAAGGCTAGTGTAACCCTCACCCCACCCCTTTCTTCTGCTGGTGAGCAAAGACTTATTTGTTGAAGCAGGTCTTCATAAATTTAGTGAGTAATACACAGAGAGATTTTAAATAGATTGAGATCTGGAATATTTCAGTCTTTATTTATTAAGATTAAAGTGTTTTAAATAGTCTTAATTTGTTATGACCAGTTTGATATACACTTTAGTGTTCTGTTTTACTGGAGGTTGCTTTTCTAAATGTTTTAGAATCTCCCTTCCAAAAGCAGGTTATGTATCAAATTGAGCAAACAAATGAACTTCCACAGTGCCACCCTAATGCAGGGGGGAGCAGACTTCAGGCTTACAGGATCTATTTTCTTTTCTTACTAGAATCCTAGGCTTCACCAGCCACTGATCCTGGTTCAAAAGATATGCCTCCAATGGTCATCTAACCTGAAGCACACCCATTAAAATCAATGGAAACTTGCTAAGTCAACAGTTAGCTCAATTCTGTTGCTTCTGTGAGTTTACTGTAGTTGGGACTACCAGTTGGATCTAGGCCTTAAAATGCCTAGGAATTTGTATACCAGAAATGAATGGAGCTCACTGTCCTTCCATGCACACAAAATCCACACCTTGTTATCTTCAGTTTTCTTAGGGCCCTTTGTAACTATACAGTTATAGCTCTATGATTCTACTTTAGTTGCTGTCATTCCATTTGGAATCCTGGGTTTTAAGTGTTAGGGAGGGCTATTATTTAGAATTCTCTTCTAGAGAGACCTAATGCATCACCAGATGACAAACCCCAAGATTCCATAACCTATAACCATAGCAGTTACAGTAGAATCATAATGCTATAACTGTGTAAAGTGAATGGGTCCCAAAGATGTACATTATAACTTGTTTGTTGCCACTGCAAAACAGTTGGGAATCAGGAATCCTTACTGTTCACTTAAAGACCTAACTGTTAAACTAGATTTATCTTCTGAGCGTCCTTGATAAAATAATCCTAAGCATGTTTAGTCAGAAATTAGTGCCACCGAGTTCAGTGGAGCTTTGTTATTATTTTATTACTTCCTAGATATGCTTAGGAATACTTCTTAATATTTATTACTACTTAAGTAAAGCCTATGGCTTCATGAGGATTCATTTCTGGATGAACATGAAGAAAGTGAGGCTTTTTCACTCAGAAGCTGAAGGGAGTAAGAGACTGTTCAGCTCTTTTCCAAGCTAGATAGGTTGTCCCTTCATCCATATGCTTCACAGACAGCAGTTTGGAAGTAACTCAGACTAGCCAAATCTGGCTGAGGAAGATCCTGGAGTTTTTTTCAAACTGAAATCAAATTTCAGTGTCAATCTCAATGTGTAGCGCTGTAGCACGAATCTGCAAATCTTCTCATTTCCCATCCTTGTAAATTGAGAGTACTGCCATTTGTTTTTTAAAACAGTGATGTTTCAACATCATGCAACTTCTCTAGGTATTCAGTGCATCGTGTTGATATCTTATAGTAAGACATCTTACGCTGAATGTTCTGTGGCCAGGAGAAGATAAGTTTGTCTCTAATGACTTGGACTGGCTTTCTGTGGGACTTGTCCTTTCTTCTTACCTTAAGTTTTGAAAGGAGGCATTCCTTTTCATTGTGAAGTTCTGTGGAGCTCGCATTGCTACACTCTAGTTTCTTCTAAAAATCTTGAAAGATTACCATCAGATTGTGCACAAATAAGCACAACAAAAAGGAAGAGCTTTATGTTCTTCCTCGCTGTAAGCTGACCACACAACGTTCACATATTCTTCAGAGTCCTTTGAAAAAGGCCTGCCCTCAATGAACACAGACCATCATTTAATAATGAGAATGTGCATTTAATAGTGGGGAGGAAGACAGCTGCCTTATTGGTATGTGCCATAGGAGATCTTTGTATTTCATTTCGACAAGCTTAAAAACAAAAGGTCGAAAGAGACTCTACCGTCTTAGGCAAGAAGATAAACTCAATGCATATCCTTTTTGTTTTTACATGAAAATTCAAAATTTTCACCCCATGTTTGAGACAAGTGTGGATTATATGAAATTTTTATCCCACTTTTTTTCAGATAGTTATTAATTCTTTTTCATTTCTGATGCACAGACATGTGTTTTCCAAAATGTACAGCTGCATTGTCAGCCATGTAAGAAGGCACACTTAACGCTGAGGCTATTCTTCTGCAGCATATTGGAGATCCACTTCAGTACTGCCCTGCTTAGCTCATCATTGTCATGGTAAAATTGAGCAAGCCATGCTGAAGTCACTGCGTCACAGAAGAGTAACACACAGTCAATGGAAAATCCTTTGCTGAAGGTGTCAAACTCAGCTGGGGGTGGGGGAACACCCTGTGTATTATACAAAATCACTCAATCACCTATTTGTTGCTTTTGTGTATCCACAATTTTTTTAACAGTTTCAGGCAATAACCTGGGAAGCATTTTCTTTGCTTGTGTAAATTAAACGGTGGGGAATACCATGGTAGACCTGTCCTATTTCAGCTGTTGTCTCCTAGTCTTCCTGGGATGAGTCTCTTTTGTTTAAAAAGATTGAGAGAGAGAGAATTTTGTGACATTATTTTTGGTTACTCCAACAATTCATTGTGTTTCATGCCTTCAGCATGGCTTATCACTGCTTTTCTTCCACATACTTATCTTAAAAAAAAAAAAAAGGACAGTGTAGAATGAATTCTGCTGTAAATGTGTTGACTTTATCAATTTTTGAATATATCTTTCCTGCACTGTTCATCATTAAAACTACACATATTTTCCACTTTTTGTTGTGTCATCTGGGGCCCTGTGCTGGGAAAAAGATAGGATATAAATTTAAATAAATTTGTAAATAAATTTAATTAATTAAATTATTTAATAAAATAAATACATTATGCCACTGAGACTGTACAGTGCACAGAAGACTTCTCTTGTCTTAACAGGCAGCTGAAGCATACCTGCTTGCAAAGGGATTCAGAGAAATCATAGAAATGTAGAGTTGGAAGAGACCACAGGGGCCATCCAGTCCAACCCACTGCCATGCAGGAATACACCATCAAAGCATTACCGACAGATGGCCATTCAGCCTCTTTTTTAAAACCTCCAAAGAAGGAGACTCCACCACAGTCCAAGGCAGCATATTCCACTGTTGAATGTCAGGAAGTTCTTCCTGATGTTTAGGTGAAATCTCTTTTCCTGTAGTTTGAATCTATTGCTCCATATCCTAATCTCTGGAGCAGCAGAAAACAGACTTGCTCTATCTTCAACATAACATCCCTTCAAATATTTAAACATGGCTATCATGTGACTTCTTAACCTTCTTTTCATAGCTCCCTAAACCACTCCTCATAGGGCATGGTTTCTCTTCAGCACTTTGGTTGCCTCCTCTGGACACGTTCCAGCTTGTCAATGTCTTTCTTGAGCACTCAGCTGTTCAATCTTAACTCCTTCTTCACCTCTGTTAGTTTCCTTAATCTATTATGCAAAATTTTCCAGCATTTACTCAGGACTCATTTCCGTGTTTTTCCTTCTGTTTACTGATTTTTAACCCCAGCTTTTGTGGCAACTCTAATTTCAAATGACTGTTTAGTTGTAATTAATTGATTTCCCCAGTCACTAAGGTGAAACTACAGTACTCTACAACTGTAAATTGTTGAAGGATAACCTAATTCCTTTCGTTGTTCAATTACAAATTTACTTTTACAGTGATGGACTGTAGCCTCATTAAGTGATGAAAAGAGGAAATCTACATGGTTCTAGTGTTACCCCATGCTGCACTCTGTATTGATGAATGTAAAAAAAAACTTCATATTTTTTTAAAAAATTACATAAGTAAAAGATTATTATTTTAATTACTTTTTTTAAAATGAGAAAGTACGACATTGCTTTGTTTTAAAAAACAAGCAATAACACTAACAGCAGTTGAGATCATCATCACCATCACTTTCACTTTCTTTATTTATATCCTGTCTTATTATTTATACCTCGCCTGTAGAACTCTTCTCCAGAACCACATTGGAAATGAATTGATTTTCTTCCTATCAGATTTCTTCATTGTCCAAGCTTTCACAACCATATACAGAGACTGGAAATATGATAGCATGGGCCATCCTAATTTTAGTATTGAATGGTGTATTTTTATATTTCAGCATTTTGTCTAGTTCTTTTATAGCTGCCCTTCCAAGTCCTAGCCTTCTTCTGATTTCTTGACTGCAGTTTCCATTCTGATTAATGACTGAGCCAACGTACGGAGAATCTTCAACTATTTCAATGTCTTCATCATGGACTTTAAAATTATGTAAATCATCTGTGGTCATTATTTTTATTTGCTCAACTGTAAACCTGCCTGTGCACTTCCTTCCTTGAAGTCTTTGCTATTTTCTGCTAGTAGTATTGTGTCATTCGCATATCTTAAGTTGTTGATGTTCCTTCCTCCAGTTTTCATTCCTCCTTTCTCTGAACCTGATCTTGCTTTACGTACAGATCCTGCTTTACATATAGATTTAAACAGGTGGGATGATAAAAAGCAGCCTTGCCTGAATTCCTTGCCAATTGGAAGCCATTTAATTTCTCTGTATTCTGTCCTAATGGCAGTATCTTATCCTCAGTATAGATTGCACATCAGTACAATCAAATGTTGTGGGCTGCCCTTCTCTTTAAGAGTGATTCATAGTTCTTCATGCTCTGTACAATCAAACACTTTGATTGTATATATTACTATATAAAAGTCAAAACGTTTGTATGTTTGTCTGTGGGAAGCAAAGACTTCATATGATTGGCTGTGTGAGGTGAAGACGTCATATGATTGGCTGCTTAAGAAGATTCTGTGGAATCTTGGAGAACGACCTTTAGAATACAAAGCCAGAGAGTTCTTGGGTCTGGTTGGTTGCTATGGAAATGAGGCCTAGCAGCAAGGAGGAGGGCAGTGTATTCCCTCAGGAACCTAATCTCTGTATGCTAATAACTCTGAATACAGATTGGATTGGAGAATATGGGGAGAAGTTACAGGTAGTGGACAAGACAGTTTGGGGAATTAGAGACACAGGATCTCAAATCTTTCTAACAAGTATTACCTAAGAGAAAATAAAATCCCAGGCAATGGTGTATACACTAGTAGTCTATAAAAAAACAAAGACTGATTTTCTTCTGAAATACTTTGGTGCATTCCATTACTTAATGTATGTTTGCAATATGATCCCTTGTGCTTCTTCCTTTCCTGAACCCAGATTAGACATCTGGCACTTCTCATACCATATATGATAAAAGTCTTGGTTGTAGAATTTTGAGCATGACTTTCCTTGCATGGGAAATTAATCCAATGGTCCTGTGGTTACTGCAGTCCCTGGTGTCTCGTTTGTATATTTGTTGATAGGTTTTATTTAGAACTAGAGGAGATTTGGTCTGTATAGCCTGAAGCAGCTCTATTGCTATACCATCCGTTCCTGGTGATTTATTTCTCTCAAGTGTACTGAATGCAGCTTGCACTTCATTTTCTAAAACTGTAAGTTCATCTTCAGATGGTTCTTTCTTGAACGAATCTGTCATCCCTTCATCTCTGTAATATTGTTCTTCTGTGCATTGTTTCCATCCTCTTTTTATTTGCTCTCCCATTCCCAGTCTTGTTTCAAATTTCCCTCTGATTTCCTGAGTTTGTAAAAGAGGCCTCTTGTTCTTTCTTTTTGGGTTTTCTTTGATTTCTCTGCATTGATGATTATAGTAGTTTTCTTTATCCCTGTGCAGAGATCACTGAACAGTTGAATTTGTGTTACTGACCCTATTTCTGTCACCTGTTACTTTTGTTTCTCAATTGTCCTTAACTGCTTGAAGAGATTCATCTGTCATCCACTGTGGCTTCTCTTTCTTTTTGTCTGCAGATAATGTCGTTTTGCATTTCTCTTACAATGTCCTTGGCTTCAGCCCACAGCTATTCTGACTCCCAGTCAATTAGCCTTAATAGTGAAAATTTTTTTTTTTTTTTTTTTTTTTTTTACATTATCTTTAAATTCTGTGGGGTAGTTCATCAGGTTGGTTTTGGCATGGTGGTTGGTTTAGCCTTCTTCTTTAGCCTTACTCTATTTTTTGATATTAGCAGTTCATGGTCTGTGCAGCAATCTGTTCCTGGTCTTCTTTTTTGCAGACAGAATAGAGTTTTTCCATCTCCTGCTTCCTGTTACATAGTCTATTTGATTTCTATATTGGCCATCAGGTGATGTCCATGTATGCAGTTGGATTGCTTGAAGAATGTATTTGTGAAGAGCAAACTGTTGGCCTCACAAAATTCAGTCAGTCAGTCTCTTGCTTCATTTCTTGATCATAGGCCAAATTTTCCTACAGTCTTTGATACTGCTGTTTCCCACTTTTGCATTCCAATCGCCTATGATAAACAAGAAATCCTTTTTTGGTTTGTGATCAATTTCCTTCTGGACTCCAGCACGGAATCTTTCCTTTTCTTCTTCTTTTGCCCCTGCAGTTGGAGCATAAACTTGAATTATGTTTCTATTGATGGGTTTTCCCTGAGTTTTATTGATATGATTTGGTCAGACTTTGTATTATATCCTTTGACAGCTTTTGTTAAATCTCTGTACTATTAATGCCACACCATTTCTTCTTAGATACTCATTTGGTGAGCAAAACACTGTGCAATTATCTGACTCAAATTGTCCCATTCCTGTCCATTTTAGCTTACTCACCCCAAGTATTGTGATATTTATACATTCCATTTCTTGTTCTACTATATCTAGCTTCCTCTGATTGTTGTTTCTCACACTGTATGTTCTTGTAATGTGTGTTCTGCAGCTTTGGGCTTTCCTTTCCCCTCCGAGTACATCAATAGCTGAATATCATTTCAGCTTGAGTAGAGTTGATTCATTAGTCACAGTATTACTCATAGTTGTCCTCTCCTCTACCCTAGTAGCTTGTTAAATGCCCTCTGATCTGGGAGTCTCATCTTCTGGCACTGTCCCTTGTTCCATTTTGGAATATCTCATCATAGGGTTTTTGTGGTAAAAGACATTCAAAAGTTTGCCATGCCTCCTTCTACACAGTATTAAGCATCAAGTATGAGGCCACTGCCATTGTCTCTGAAAGATCTCTCCACCAATATTACCCCCACTACTGCTGCTGCCCAGTAGCTCTTTGGCACATTTAGTCTGGATCCTTAACAAAAGTTTGTCTGACATGGAAGATCCTACCAGCAGCACTGCTGCTGTCAGAATAACCTCTTGCCTTATAGGAATATACAGCTCTAACGCAGCAGAAAGGTAGTGTCATTGGTGGGAGTTTATATAGGAGGGATATTTAGAGTTGTTGTAGTGATTGGTGGTTTGAAGAAGCCAGTCAGTAAATGTGTTCCCTTTTCTGCTTTCAAAATATGGTAACCCTAGTTTAACTGTGACTTTCAAAGCTCTGTTCACAGCCCATTTGGAACACATATGCATACACCAACCTATGTTAACCCAGATCAGATGATACAACCTCTCGGTGCACTGCAGACTAATCTTGTCTGAGTCTTGGAACTGAGCCATTGAGATCAATAGGAATACCTGAAGAAATATCTGAAATGTCTCCTTGCTGATATGTTTGAGCATACTGTGTGTTTTGTGGCTCGATATGAATTACTTTATTCATCATGGTATCAGGACTTCTTCATAATAAATATGATTGTATTCAAAGAAAACCGAATGGCTTTACTTTTGAGTTGAAGTACATCTTTTTTGAAATTAATGTTTTAAAATGGTGAGATTGCAGTGGCAGAGTGAATCAGAAACATCTTCCATGGGGATGCTCTCCTCCATCGTGTACAGGAATAGATCTGTGGAAAGAAGTGTGGGAGAGAATCTCTTATATAACCATATTTCTGATGAAGATATGCAGGACATTAGAGGAGGGACTGCCTGCTTTTGGCACCTTTTCCTAAAACGTCATCCTTCCATTAAGCAATTTTGCTTCATAGGTTCAGGATAATACTGTGATTTCAGAAAGTTTCCTTCATTGATTCTGTCTGTTCTGCAGCAAATAATCACCAACATTTTAGAGAATGACTCTTGTGATGGAATCAGAAACAGAGAACAAGAATTAGACTTAGCCATATTTAAATATTTGAAGGGATGCCATGTAGAGGAGGGAGAGGGCTTGTTTTCTGCCACTCCAGAGACCAGGGCAAGAAGCAATGGATTCAAGCTGCAGGAAAGGAGATTCCATCTGAACCTCAGGAAGAACTTCCTGACAGTCAGGGCTGTCCAGCAGTGGAATATGCTGCCTCGGAGTGTAGTGGAGTCTCCTTCCTTGGAGGTTTTTAAGCAGAGGCTGGATGGCCGTCTGTCGGGAGTGCTTTGAGGGTATTCCTGCATGGTAGGAGGTTGGACTGGATGGCCCGTGTGGTCTCTTCCAACTCTACATTTTTATGATTCTATGATTCTATGATAGAGTGCCAGTCCCAACATTAATATAGCATCCAGAAAACAAGTAGTGCCTTTGGACACTTCTGGCAATCGCTGTCTTTTTTTCCTCTCTCTTTTTTCTTTTTAATTTTTGGTTGAATTGTCTGGACACCAAGATGCACTTGGTACATGGAGTCTCACAACTGCCACAAGTTACATCCAGGTCATAATGACAAGTCAAATATTTAAATGAATCATGTCATAGGCCATAATGCAGCAAGAAATAAAATTCTGTGACTAGAAGCACGGAATTCAAGGTGTGGTATGGAGTGCCTGAGTTTCCATAATGAAAGAGGTGCAGGGCCTTTATGAAGAAAGTGGAAAGGAGAAACACAAGGTAAAGGCAAGGTGAAGATGGGGAGGGCGAAGAGAAGATGAGGGGGAATAAATTCTAGAAAGATTTAAAAAGTAAAATAAGATAGCAAAGTGGAACACTTGAAGACAGACACAAAATCATATTTGTCAGGTTGTACTACAAATCTCTAGAGCATGAAAATGAGCTTTCCATCTCTTTAGAAAAAGAGCTTTCCATCTCTTTAGATGGAAACTCTTTAGAGTTAGGATTAAGATTATTCATTCCCAGGTTAAAAAAAAAAAGGGATTCCCATTGGTTGTGTGACGCTATCAGGAAGAATAATAGATCAGTGAGGATCTTGTGTAATTTTCTCCCATATCTGAACATCCCAAAGTATCATGGAGAAACTAATCTGTGAACAAAAGCACTGTTTCCTTCATAGCCACACTCTGGGTCATTCAATTATCTGGAGTATACTGTGTAGGAATGTTTGTTTTTCTCCCACAGCAGGGAGAAAAGTACTGTAATTATTCGTTTCTGCATGCAAGGATGAAATAGTAGAGGATTAACACCCTACTTGGAATTCTACACAAATATTCTATACTGACTACTTAGTCGGAAATACGTAACTAAGTAACATCGCCTGGCCTCATCCTCCAAGCTCATCTTAACAACTAGAAGTTACATCAACTGAAGGAGGTCTGGTTAGCTGATGACTGGGTGCAAGGAGGAGGTTTTCATCCTCCTTCGGCCAGTGGGCAAGACACAGTGAGGAGTTGCGACAAGGTTCCAACTTCTGATTGTCTCAGCCTTGACCGCTTGCAACAACTGTCAAAGGCCTTATCAATACAAACTGTAGAATGGGGTGTAAAAGTCCTGAGAAGTTTTAATGGACTGTAGAATTTTTGACTAAAGTTGAGATACAATTTTTGAAATTCTTGTTCTATTTCAGGAATACACATGCACAACACCAAGAGCTTGCAAGAAAGCAGTTAGTACAGGAAGCATTTCTCTCTGTACATGGAAACAATTACTTTTTTGGACTACAGCTTCCTAATTTGCTCGTCATCGTGGCCACTGGTGATACTGGTTTTGGGATTCTGGTAGTTGTAGTCTAAAAAGATTTGTTATCTGCCAGCTATGCTAATTTTTTCCTGCCAGTTTTTACATGAAAGAAACACTTACACTGTATTCCTGGTCGGCACTATATTACTCACAATCTTCTGATGAAGCATTGTTCTGGGGCATTATGGGGACTGGGAAGTGACATTTTTCACATGCCAAGAATTTATTGGAGTGCTGATGCTGTTGCTACTGCCACTGCTGTTTTTGTTGCTGTCGTGGTTATCCACAGTTTCTGCAAAGTTATGTGATACCTATCATGGAAAGGAACCCACTAGAAAGCACTTTGCTGGAAGTCCACTGTTGCACCTGAAGCTTGTCTTCCTAGTATGTATCTTTTGTACTTTGACTAAAGAAGCCACTTTAGATGATTAGTGGATCTATCAGTGTAGGATCAGTGAAATCGTTCTTATTTTTTTTCTTCCTACTTCTCCAACAGCTTCTCCACATTAAATGGAGCTCTATCAGTGCTGGACTCTATCTTTTTACAGGAGGACCAACAGTAAAATCAAGAGTGGGTTTATACTCCTCCTAGTGACAAATCTGCTAGTCTCCCCTGACTTCTGTGCTTCAAAGCATCCAGAAAACAGGAGCAACCTAACTCAATTCCCTCATCTTTAGCTTGGATTTTTATATCTCCCTTCATTGGGGCAATATGAAGTACAGTAGAGGTTAAGCAGGCCTGTGCTGTGGAGAAGTCCAGGCTAAGAGCTTCCTCAAGACTAAGTTAATATACTGTCTCTATGATCTCCCTTGGCAAAACTGGCAGAATTACTGGAGATTCATGGGAGACTTTTGTGCACGCTGCTTTTCCCTCTTCTGCCTAATTATGATGTTTTAGTCATGAAATATGTTCTGGGCTTTGGAGCTGAAGTGTTGTATAATCTGTGAACTTCCATATTACAGAGTGGTGGGAAAGAATGGATTCTACCACAGAGCACACCAAGAGAATTGTGGAGAATTGTGAACCACAATTCTTTTGCATAAACTGCTGCACCAAACCTTGTGGTCATCATTCACAAGTACTTCCCCTATGGTTCTGTTGTTGGTATGTGCCTTCATGTCATTTCTGGCTTATGGTGACCTGAAAGCCAAACTGTCATGGGGTTTTCATGGTAAGATTTCTTCAGAGGGGGTTTCCCATTGCATTCCTCTGAGGCTGAGAAGGGTAACTTGTCCAAGGTCAGCATTCTTGTATTTTCAAGTTTTAATGTGAAGAGTTAGCAACTTTTGATGGCATCCATGGACATAGTTTTGGAATAGACCAATAAGATAGTCTTCATGAAAGCCTTTCTCCCAACCCATACAGGCAATCTACAACTGAATTTAAGAGGACATTGGCAGGAGTAAGGTTGCCAGATCTGAGGGCCCAGCCTAGCCCTGAGTGTCCAGTTTTCATGGGTCATTTCCAGGTTGGAGTCAATGGTGCAACTTCTCCAGTTTCAGTAAGATCAGCTCTGTGCATATCTCCACAGCTTGCTACAGTTTGCAAGGCTTCATTTATTTCTTGATCTAACTTACAAAGACTCTTTGTGCCTGTGTATTGAATTAGCTTTCTTCTTCCCTCTCAGTAACTCTGGCTCCAGGGCTCACTCTCCACTCTTCTCTGCATCCACCTTTTATGTGGAAGCAAACAGGATAGATTAAATGTTCTGTACTCTGCCTCTCTACACAGGTGAGAAAGAATAATCTTCTCATTTTCACTTGATATTGGAACAGCCCCTTTCACTTAGATTTCTCTCTTGATTTCCCAAGAGGAAAATATATTCTTTCTTTCTCTCAATCTCTCTCTCTGTTTGTCTGTCTGAATGACAAGCTGCGTGCAACTGTGCTTGGTACTTAATGCATAATGCTTAATGATATGACATGGGGCTGTCCCAAGTTCTGGTTTTGGCCTGAAACCTCAGGGCCTGGGATGATCTTGAACTGGAAACCTAGGCAGAAGACACAGGACAATAGTGGTAGGTCCAAGATAATGACCTACTTGCAATCAGGGAGGGAGGAAGTGCCACAATGTTATATATTTATTTTTCATGCATCACATAAATGCAGGGCTGGACTATGAATGGTACAATTGGTGCAATTGCTCAAGGTCTCACATAGGCTGGTGGGAGGGGAGGTAGGGCTTGAAAATAAAGGGGCTTCTTGGTTTGTCTATATCTCCAGTCACTTCCTCCTTACTTTCCCAATGTTGCTGTTACTGTCAGTATTTTGTGGATATTGCTTGAGCAAATGAGCAAGACTGCAAGGGATTGGGATGACAGTCTCACTGAAGCTGCAGGGCTGAAAGTGGGCCCACCCATGAAGATTTTTGTTTTGCTGTCTATACCTGTCTATCGTGTTGCTATAATATACTATTTATTTATTATTTTCTTTTATGAAAACACTTCTATCCAGACGTTGATTACAGAATCTCAGGGTATTGTGTAATATAAACAATTTAAAACACTTTCAAATTAAAAGCATATGTAATTTGAAGAAGATACAAAAAACACATGAAACCTAGGAACACTTAAAAATCACTTTAAAAGCAATAATTGAAGCTGCTTAAAAAAAACACTACAGCAATTTAGAACCGCATACAGGCATACTTTGAAAAAAATTATTCTTTCAAGGTTTTAATAAAAAGCCTTGCTTTGTCCTGACACCATAAAGAAATGGGCACCAGTTGGACCTCCAATGGAAGGGTGTCTCATAATTTGGGTGCCACAGCTGTGAAGGCCTCCTATCAAAGCCTCTCACTTCATATTGCCCCTATGGTGGGATACAGAGGGGGGGCCCTCCTGCAGACCTCAATTTTCAGATAGGCAAAAATAAGAAGAGATACTTGTGTTTCAGTTCTTTGCCATGCTTCTCCTGGAACAGATTGCACATGTGCACTGAGAGTTGGGTTGCCTGGATAGTTGAGTTTTGCCTGGATTCTAAGGATACCTGCATTTTACCTGGATTCTAGGCTGGCTACCCAGTGCCTGGTCCACATTCCAAGATTTCATCTTCATTTTCAAAAGTAAGCCTCCAACCCTGGTAGGAGATGAGATATGGGACAAAATGTGGAGACACTTTTCTGTCAAATTGTTCTGCAAGAAGCAAATCTGCTTGGGAATTTCATTTGTAAGGAAAGTAAGAGTGAGCAGTAAGAGCAGTGGAGTATAAGAAGGAAGGAAGGAAGGGTGATGAAGTAAGTTGAGGGGGGAGGAGGGTGTGAGGTGAGATGGGGGGGGAGTAAGGGAGACGGGAGAGCAAGAAATTTGAGCGGCGATGCATAAGGAGCAAGCAAGAGGTTCACCATAACAGTGCCATGTGACCCTAGGAGGGAGTAGGAGAGATGGGAGAGTGATGTAAGTGATGGAGTGCAAGACATAACAGTGTGGCACACCACAATGGCATGAGGTAAGGCAAGGAAGGGAGTAGGAGAGACAAGAGACTGAGCAGTATGAGTAGTGCTGCACATGAAGCAAGTGAGGGACACACTGCAATGATGGGAGGTGAAGTGACTAAGGGAGTAGGAGAAGAGGGTGAGCAGTATGAGGTGGCGGTGCTCAAGAAGCAAGCAAGATGTGCACCATGGCAAGGGAAGGAGGAGTGATGGACAGTCAGCAGTAGGAGGGGTGGTGTACAAGAGGCAAGCAACTGGTGCATCACACAGCATGAGGTGTGGCAATAGAGGGAGGAGGGGAAACAGGAGAGTAGTGTGAGTGGCAGTGTGCAAGAAATGCTATGAGGGTACGAGGTGAGGGTTTGCAGATCAGCAGATCTACTGGGTGGAGCCCACACAGTTTCCATTCCTCCAGTTACAAGCACATTTGTCTTTACCACCTCTGTAACATATTTATTCCCTCCCCTTATGTTCTCCTTCTCTTATGTCAAAGTAGCGCTCCCTTCCCAAGCTGTATTTGTGAATGCTTAGGATGGCTGTCTTGTACTACTTATCTGACCAAACAGCGAGTGAGCCACAGCTTGTGAGACTATGTACAGGCATAGTCTCACTTTACAAATTTCATGAAATATCCCATGTCTTGTGAAATCCTGACCTTTTTACTCTCTCTGTTGCCCAGACCACCCTAGGCCAATAAGCCTCCTGCAAGTGCCTGTCTTGGCTAGTGAGAACAGCCAGGGGCGGGTGGGCAGAAGACAAGAGACAGCATCCATATTTTCCTGCCCTATAAACACCCACGAGGGAGGCTGTTCCGTGACCCATTACGGAACCTTCTGCAACATGCAAGAGTTCTTTAGAATCTGGATAATTCCTGCATAGTAAAATTTATGTGCAAAGGGCTCTTTGAACAAAGGAATCAGATCTTAGAAAAGTCACTTTTTGTTTCTGCACCAGCCAGCCAGCCAGCCAGCCAGCCAGGCCATGACCATGCTAACTGGGGGATTCTGGGAGGTGTCATTCAAAAAAGGAACTTTCTCAGTCTCTGATCAGTTAAGCAGGCAGACAGATTTTTACTAACTCAATAAGCATGGCTTCTCTGTATAATTAAATTACCCCCTCAGATAAAATTCCAATCTTGAAAAAATTACTTTTTGGGGGCTTAAAATCCCATTGGTCATGCTTACTGAGGGATTCCAAGAGCTGTAGTCCAGTCTATGGCAGGACATGCCAAAGGTACTATTATAGGCCATTTCCGCACGAGGTGAGGGAATCGCTCTGTGCCATTACTCACCGGATCTTCTGGCTCCTCGGTCCAGTCCAGGGTGAATTGGAGCAGTGCAAGGTCTTAGATCCACACTGCTCTGGCTTCCAAAATGGCAGCTTCCAGTTGGTCGTGGGTCCTGACCAACCGCGAAGCTCGCCATGCCTAAAGCCCACCCTCTGCAGATCGCAGGCTCGCATTGGTGTGAGCCTACGAATCTGCACAAGACAGTAGTCACGCAATGGCGCGCTCCGGAAAAAAGAGAAACATCTTTTTTCCGGTCTTTAAAAAGCACGCTGGAGGACCAGTTGGGGGTGTTTCGGAGCAGACTGAGGTGCGGATCTCTGGTAAGTAGTCCGAACCTAGTCCGCTCCAAGGTGCAGACGACCTCCGTAGAGGACGCACTGCACCATTTTAATTCCCCCATGCGGAAAAGGCCATAGATGATGGAGTTCAGCTGCTATCCAGTTAGATTTTTTCCCCCCTTCCCAGTTGATCCTCTATAAGCACATATTATTACTATGATACGATATATTGCAATAATGGGGAACAGGTGTTTTCTACTTTCTCAAAATGATCAGTTGGAGGGATGTAGCTACTATTCAACTGGCTGGGATATTGCTTTTGGGCTTCCAGCCAATGGGGGTTCCCTGACACTGCCTGCCCCACTCTAGTCCTTGCAGAGCCACTCTAGATGATGGCAGTGGCTGTGCTGTGGGGAAGGATTTGTTCCTCTGTCCCCAGGCATCTGGACACCAAACTATTATCCTTGTCAACAGTGGAAAAAAAATGTGAGGAACACCATGCAAATGTAAGAATGATGATCTGATGAGGCCAAAGAGCTGTTTGCATGAAATTGCAGAAGGCAGAGAAAACAATGACCATGAAAAGAAAGAACTTCAAAAAACTTCAACTACTGTACAGTAGTTTCTTTGATGTTGGGAGGAACTGTGGTTGCATTACAGGAAGGCCACAAGCTTCCGGGGACATATTTGCAAGGAAGGGGTTTGGAGGAGGTGCAAGGGACCACCTTAACCACAAAAGGTCCCATTGCTGAAGAATTATCTCCACTTGAAAATAGGCTGTAGAGGTTTACCGTTCACATAACTTATTCCGTTGGGGTTCAAAGGAAACAGGAAGAGTGTAGGTGTTTGCAGAGATAAAGAGATTGACAAGAATTCTTGAAAGGGTGGTCAGAAAGCAGGTTTCATGAATTTTATCCATATCTCTTCCCTCCTTATAGCTGAATAAAGGTAGACTTGTACCCCCTCCCTTCCCATTTCATTAAGAAATTGTTAGGCCTGAGCTGTAAGTAGCTGTTACAAAGCAGCTGCAAGCTGCAAACAAGGAGCTATTTCAGGCATGCTTTTTTGAGTGTGTAATAAAACCTGAAGGCCAAGATCTTACATCAGACTGATGGAGCACTGCTATCTGGAAGTGTACTAATAGAAGTGGCTGCTTCCACCAGTGCACACCAGCTTCTGGACAGGGGCTGCCAGGTTTAGCTCGGTCTCCCCAGAGATGGAAGGAAGATAGAGCAGCCTTACAGAATGGGAAGCTTTCAACCCTCAGTGGTAAAGAGCAGACAGAAATAGGTCAGCTGCATCATTGCAACCAATCAGCAGTTGGGGTAATGGAACGACACCTGGCAGCCTCACAGCTGTTGCTGGGTTGGGGGCCTTGTGGAAGGAGCCACTGAGTATGCAGAAGTACAGATGCAGGCATAATCCCTGGTTATGTCTGTGTATGTCACCAACAGGACACTGAGCAAAATATGCAACTGAAGGAGAGAAGTTATGCAGCTGAAAAGCATAGAGGTGTGCTACTGGAAACATGGGGGGAAATAGAAATGTTATGCAATATATGTTTATTAGGAACCCAAATGACAAATGTTGTCATGGGAGGCATGGTAACACAAACCATATCTGAATATCTTTTTTTTTTTGTTTAATCGTGTTATTCAAATTCAGATATAAAACAAACAATTATAACTGTAAACTTATATGAAATATTTCTGATCTTCCACACTGATCTAGATTTCATTATCAATATTTCTTAACATGCTTAAAATATTGTACTACATTTTAGTGCTATTATTACTTGTTGATTCTTGCATTTCCATCTCCATATTCCCGCTTCATGATATATATCCTGTAGCCCCCTCATAATTTATCTTAAATCATGAATCACAGATTTCCATCTGATGGTACCCAGCAATTACCCATTACAATTTGCCATTCTTTTTGTATCTCTTCGTCTGATTTCCCTTTTAATGTCTGAGAGACCATATCAGCATTTTTGTTTTCAATCAGTGTACCCCACCATTGCTCTAATGTGGGTATTTGCTGAGTTTTCCACATCTTTGCATATTCAATATGAGCTGTTGTTATCATGTACAGTAATATTCTCCAGTACTTCTTTATACCAGTACCTTCTAATACATCAGTCATATTTAACAAATACAATTCTGGTAACTTAGCAAACTGTACTTTCATTAATGCACATATTTTGTTATGTATTTCAGTCCAATATTTCTTAGCTTTAGGACATGTCCACCACATATGATATATCGTACCGACCTCATTCTGACATTTCCAACATTGTCCAGTACCTGTATTATAAATCTTTTTTAATTTATCTGGTGTCATGTACCATCTATGAAATAGCTTGTAATAGTTCTCTTTCAAATTCTGTGCTACTGTAAATTTCTGTGTTTTCTTCCAGCTCTGCTCCCAAGACTCTAATTGTATTGAATGTCCAATATTTTGTGCCCATGAAATCATTGTTGCCTTTACTGCTTCTTTTTGCCTCTTCTTGCCTTGATGTAGTATTTCTTGATACATTTGGGCAAGTAAATGAGGCGGATTTTCGAACAGCCATTTAATTACTCCAGTTTTCTCTTTGAGTTCAATTCCATATGTTTTTATATCCATCTGAAACCTTTCAAACCATATCTGAATATCTTAACATACTCATGCCTTTTTCTGTTCTGCACCCTATTTATCATCCTCTCTCATCTCCCTATCCACCAGCCAGCCTTTTCATTTATGTTCCTCCTGTAGCCAGTGTAAAACAGCCAGTCTCAGAGCACTGAATGGTAGCAACACAGGTCTGATGACTGCAGATCTGTAAATGAGCTGGTGGTGGTGGCAGTTGTTCTGTGGCATGAGGTCAGCTTCTACTTATGGTGACCCTACCAGTGAGAGACCCCAAAGAGACCTTGTCATCAACAACCCTGCTCAGGTTTTGAAAACTCAGGGGTGCAGGTTCTTTGATTCAATCAATCCACCTGCAATATGGTCGTCTTCTTTATCTTCTACCTTCAACTTTAGCAATCCTTGTTGTCTTTTCCAAATGAGTCAGGAACTGTTGTTGAACAGGAAAGAAGAACCACTGACTCTCACTGACATAGAGTATGAGCAAAGAAAAAAGGAATGCTTTGTTTTTGTGTGTGGATTCTTAACGTGTGGTACGTTTGATGGAGATATTGTGCTTCTGGTGTATCTGCTTTGAAAAAAAAAAAAGCAAAACAGTAATTGCAGGGAGCCAGAGCTAAGGAACACACCAAAACCACAGATAGAATTTGTTGTTCTCCTGGCAAAGTTCCTGCACAGACAGGAAGAAATTATAATTACCTTCCTGTCTAGTGGGGAGGGATTTAGTGGCCTGCCTGAGCAAGGCCTATCCAAAGCCATTGCACTTCAGTGGTTAGAATTTGTTCCAGGACATAATTTTGGTGACTTACCAAATAGAGCAGCTGCAAAACTAATGGTTCCTGAGAGAGACTGAAGTCAATTTCACATTGTAAAATGGTTGCAGGAAGGCACCATTGGTATCAACATATTTAAACGAAGTGGTAACAGGTTCAAGACAATGATGAAATGATGTAAACAACTTCACAGAAAATGGAAGGTATGGATTTCACACATGCATATAAAGGAAAGAAATATGTTTGGTTCATATTAAAATATGAATCAATCAAATTTATACTTGCTGGAACTAATTCACAAAAGGAATGCAATTATCCTTCCATTTTACATGCCTCTGAATGTTGCTATGTAGTTTTTCAATCAAAATATATGATAAAAAAAATACATTAAGATAAATGTGTGTAAAAATGCAAACATTAGGAGACATACGTGCAAAAATGAATGCATTTTTGTACATATATCTCCTAATGTGTTAATTTTTGTATGCATTTCTGACACTGTAAATTTTTGGGTGCTTTTCAGTAAATGTATGAACTTTTGTACTGTTGCAGAAACAGGACTGAATAAACTTGTGCTTCAAAAGTTTAAATGTTCTAGAAACTCGAAACAAATAGAATCATCTATATATTAGTAGCTAAGAAAAAGGCATACCCATGCACACTCTGTTTAAATTGGTCTGTCTCTACTGTTAAGTATTTGGATGTTTCTAACAGAGGCAAATAATCAAACTGTATAATACCTTAAGCCAATTGTACTATTTCGTACATAAAGAAAATATCCTCTCACTCACTTCCTGACTTTTATACCCAGAGGATATTGCTAGATTGCTCTGTTTTTCATATTCAGTTTAACATCACAGAGGACGCTTCAGTCTTAGCAGAATTAGGAGTATTGAAGAAAAACCTCATCTTTCATGTGGAAAAGCTACTCCCCAGACATTGACCTTTATGAGCTGCACTATTTCTATCTGCCTAGTGAAATTATCTTTTTTTTTTTTTCCGGTTGCTGCGTATGCTTAAGGAACTACACACAAGAAATCAACCTAGCAATAGCCTATTAAAAGGTCAATAACAGCAGAAAAAAATCAAGAATGATTTCCAATTGCTGGTTTAATTTATTAGACAGAATGTTTAGGAGGAAATATAGGACAGATGCTCACAACACACACACACACACACACACACATATCATGGGAGACTAATTGCTGTGATGTCACAGTAGAGATCACCATGGAACTGGGTCATGGAACAAGCCCAACACATTCGGCAAGTTATTTGCCAAATCTGTCTTAGTCTATATTTTCAGCATATGATTTTGTCTGAGAGGCTGTCTATAAATTGGGAGTGTGTTTTGGAGAAGAATTCTATAGATACCACAGACTGCCAAAAACCCCCCAAATAAATGGGTCTTAAAGCAAATCAAGCTTGAACTCCCGTTCAAAGTCAGAATGAGTAAACTGAGGCTATCATACTTTAGAGATATCATAAGGTGACATGATTTATTAGAAAAAGATGAAAATACTTGACAAAGTGGAAGGCAGTAGGAAAAGAGGAAGACCACCTTAAGGGTGAATGGACTCAATTAAGGAAGCCAAGTTTGCAAGGGCTGTTAGGGTTTCTTAGTGACCTCTCATTAATAAAGTCACTACATGCCAAACCCAACTTGACAGCAATGAACAATAACAAACTGTGCTTTCATTGGACATCTACTTAATATGCCACCAGTTGATACAAGCATCCCACTATTTTAAATGGACAGGGACCAGGTAACAGAATAAATACTTACATATGTATTCAAGCTATGACATGTTAAATTGATTGCATTCTGTTTTGTGTGGAACGTGAATTGTTCAGATTTCTTCAGACTTTTGAAGTCACCAAGCAACGGTAATCAAATGGAACTTAGGTTGTCTGACAGAATCGAAGGATGGAAATGCCAGTCACCGAACAACTTGTGAAACTCTAGTATGTGAGTTCAGTTCAGAGTCTGGTAAAGGAGTTCAAAATCTAGCATGAGTTCAGTGTAGTAGACTCTGTGAAATGGTCTTGATTAGACCTATTCCTGATCTCAATTTCTTGGAGAGACTTAAAAATCCAACCACTAGTGAGAGAAGAAAATCACTGTGACCTAGTTTCTTATGTTCAGCCTCAACAGCATCACACACAAAACACAAACCATTCATATTAAAGCCATAAAATGGCCAAAGTTAAATAAAATATCTGAAAATTCAACCTGTAGTTGGGACAGAGGTGAAAATTATTCTCTCTTACATTTAGCCTGAACAAACTTAATTTACACACATCCAAAATTTGTCGTATAAATGATACACAGTGAAGAATACAGCAGTTCTGTGAATTCTGTAAGCACCCCCTAAATGAATTACAGACTGCATATATACATCTTATAGGTTTATTACTCTAAGTAAAAAAGTGAACTTCTGTTTGAACAACATAACTAGAATTTAGATCAATTTTGGCATAATAAGGATTAGATGAGTTCCTAGATGTTTTTGAATTTGTGTTCCAGTGCTAAATTATTAACAGACTAGCTGTTATGAGCAAACTGAAGAGCTGAATTTATTCTGGATGTAGGTTGGAAAATGCTCATGTCCCATTTACCAGTTCTTGCCTTTCTTTTTTAAGCATGCTATTGTGATTAATTCTCATCACTTCTGTTCTGTTACCAATATGTCTCACTTTCGATAGCATGTTCCACACAAGCATAGAAAATGTAGCAATGTTACTATGCATGTATCTAACACACAATGAGATCACAGGTATTTGTCTCCCTCTTGTGGTTCATTCAAAATCTTTAAGAGATAAGTCAGGTTTGTTAATGTACGAGCTTAATGGCATTGTAACACAAAAATTCATATTAAAGTCATAAATTTACAAAAGTTGAACAAACTATCCCATACAGGCATAGTGATCAGAGTGCAAACCAAAGTCCATCCTGATTAAGTTTACCAATTTTTGTGGGTTTCAGTGCATCTTCCTCTGTGCTCAGTTGTGGCCAATAAATTCACTCACTGTGTTATGGCACTAAACACATTAATCTATTTTGCTCTCATTCTGCATACTATGAAAGGGTCTGCACATTCAATAAAACTTGATAATTATCAGAGGGACTTATGCTGGTGTAAGAGGTGTTGGGTTCCAATATATTGACATAAGCTATTTTCTGTACTGAGCATGGTGGCAGTGGGAGGACAGCAGCAAGTTCTGTCTCTACCAGGAGAACCTATATCAAACAGGTGGAATGTAATAACCTACTATCAAAGTTCTGTGTCTTCTAGCTTGCACTGCCAGATATTGAGAGCCAGGAGGGGCCACTGCTGCTGCTGCTTATGCTTACTGGTGGGGAAGAGAAGGAAAAGAGTGAGGCAATGTAGGTGTCAAAGAAACAGTCTCAGCTCAGGGAAGGGAAGGAAATAAAGGTGCACTCACAGAGTCCTTTCCCTTCCCCTTGGAGCCCAGACCTGCCCTCCCACACCACACCACTGGTGAGAAGCAGAAACAGGGGAACATCCAAGGGCTTGATAGCTGCTGACAGGGCACAAAGGGCTAGAGAATAACTCCTTGTGTCCAGTCCAAAAAGTGACTTATAGTTGCAGAAGCCACACCTACTTGTGTATATGTCACAAACAAATAGATTACATCCAGCACTTTCCTGCCAGCTCCTGACCAGCTCAGGAGTTGGCAAGGCATCTTTATCTCCTGATGGAGATAACTTCGAAGCAAGATTCAGTCTTAGTTCAGTCTGGGCAGATCCAGTCTGTTCATGTTTAATACATGGCAAGAAAAGCAGATGCATCTTGCCTTCTCATGCATCAAAATGGCTAGAGGAGCTTGGAAAAGGATGTTTTTGGGGAGGGAGGAAGAATTCTAAACTCGCTGAGAATTCTAAACTGTTCTTATATGCCTTCAAGTCATTTCTGACTTATGGTGACTCTAAGGTGAACCTATCAGAGGTCTTCTGGGACTAAGAGTATGTGATGTGCCCAAGGTCCCCCAGTGGATTTCCATGGCTGAGTGGTGAATTGAAGCCTGGTCCCTAGGGTCACAGCCCAATACTCAAACCAATACACAGCCCAATACTGATTCTCTAGAATTCTAAGTACTCCTCCTTAAACTCCAAATTCCAGGATTTCATGGGGTAGAAGCAGGGCACTTAAAGTGGAATCATGCTGTGGTAATTGGGTAGCATGAAAGGGCCCAAGTCCCACTGTGGTCCATTGGGGCTTACTCTCTGGTCAAGTGTTGAGAACTTCAGCCTTAATTGGCTTAGAACTGGAACAGAGAACCTTTTTCATCTTGGGTTGTACAAAAATGTGATAACTGCAGATATGATTCTTGACTTGTTCAGTGTGTAATGAAAGACTGAAAAAAGGTATTTGCAGTCAGGCATTCTCTTTCCCCACCTTGGGCAAGACTCTCGCTATCAGCTGTGCAGCTGAGGCACAGAGAAGACTGGGATAAGTGATATTAAAAATCTAGAGTTGGCAAGTCAGGCAGTATGACCTGTGGGAAGGGGGCATGCCTCAGAGAGAATATGGAGGTCGAAACTAAAAGGTCTGATTATTTTTATTTGACTGATAGGCCAGAAGTTTCCCATTTCTGCCTTTGGATGAAGGCAAATATAATATTGGTAGGGGAGTCAAAAGGGAGTTTTTTGTTTGCCATCTGAATTCTGTTGTTCCTAGGATTCACAATCTCTCTCTGTTGTACACACACACACACACACAGAGAGAGAGAAACAGAATTAACTAATTGCTGGCACAGCCATTACTTCTGCTCTTCCACCCTTATTTCACTTCAAATGGTCTGACCACCTTTTAATGTATGTATATAGCTTATTTTTAATTTTTTTTATTTTACACAGGCCATTTCAGGACTACACTGTTATAGTGCTGTTATTCCATTTTCAACATCCTGTGGAATTGTGGGGTTTACTAAGGCCAAGAAGTTCTCTGACTAAATGCTCCCTAAACTGCAAATCCCAGGATTCCATAGGATATTGAAAATAGAATAATAGCACTATAACAGTGTAGGGCAGAAATGGCTAGTTTCTAAAAAGATCATATTCTACAGCAACAATCTGAGATCTCCATCCAGGAGATAGTCACAGTTCTTGTCCTTGTTTAGCTGGACAGCATCATAGGTTGAAGAAGAGCTTCTGGAAGCAAGAAGAAAGGGACATTGAGAGCTGAACCCTATTGTAAGTCCCAGCTCAAGTACAAGTGCTGTATTTGTAGAATTTATCTATGTGTGAACTCACCATTCAACAATCAGTTGAATCTGCTTTAGTTGGGACCAATAAATCAATTTTAGGCCAGGGTAAAAGTCATTTATCTCTCCAGATGTTGTTGGACTGCAGCTGTCAGCTGACATAGCCAATGGAGAGGATTCTGGGAGCTGCAGTCCAACAACATCATGGAGACACATGATTCCTATCCCTGATTGAAGCCAGTGAAGGGATGTCATATATAGGATGAAGCAAGCCTGTTTTCTGCTGCTCCAGAGATTAGGACATGGAGCAATGGCTTTAAACTTCAGGAAAAGAGATTCCATCTAAACATTGGGAAGAACTTCCTGATCGTAAGAGCAGTTCAACAGGGAACACACTGCCTTGGAGTGCGGTGGAGTCTCTTGCTTTGGAGGGTTTTAAACAGAGGTTGGATGGCGGTCTGTCAGGAATGCTTTGATGGTGCATTCCTGCATGGAAGGGGGTTGGACTTGATGGCCCTTGTGATCTTTTCCAACTCTATGATTCCATGATTCTATGAGTCAGACTTTAACCCTTGATAGGCCACTTCAGGCCTATTGGTCAGAGGTTCTATCCATCTATTTACAGCTTGAAAAAAATTGTTGTTTTTTTCACTGCAACTTTTATACTAGTCTTGCTGGCTCGAAGAATCTGGGAGCTGTAGTTCAAAAAAGTAATTTCTCTGAGGTCTTCTGGTAACCAATTGGCATTACAAGAACCATTTTTTTCCTCCCAGAGCTTTGCTACATGGCGAGAAAGGCAGATGGTCATGACACTTATTGAGCAGTTTCAGTACTCTACAAATGTTGTCTGTCTCTGTCTTTCTTACTGGCTGACTTTGCTTGGCAAAATATAACTTTGCTTCTTTCCACAAAGCAGCAGTCAATGTGGATGTAAAAGGAGCTGACATTTTTCCATATGCAAGATCTGAAAGGCAATTTTTTTTTCTGTCATAAAACTATTCTCTTGAGCTGCATTATGTCTTCTGCTTTGCAAATATAGACTTGATGGTAATCTGCAAAATATGGGGGATTAAACTTAAGTCATGTTTTTAACACATATTACTGTGATTGCACTGCCAGATTTGCATTTTCATTAAAGAAACTGGATACAGTGTTTCTCAAGAAGAGCAGCACAACTTGAAGACACACCAGCTCCATCTGGAAACAATTGCTTTTGAAGACTGTCGGAATAGTCTGGAGGAAACTTCTCTTTTTGTAGTTAGATGCACAATTAGATGCAGCAAAACCAGACTCCCAACTAGACACACCTAGGTGATTATACATACACAACATTTAGGATCAGGCTGTCTGCACATTGGACACTCTAAAAAGGGTGTTGTAAAAAATCTTAATAGAGTAGGAATTAGTAATTAATAGTAATAAATGTGTTCTGTTGAATTCAATAGCAAAATGATTCAATAGAAAAATGGAGTGGGAAGAGGGCAAAAATTGCAATGGATGTGTAAATATCAGAAACTGGGAAAGCAAATGGAATACATTTTTCATATTCCTTTTTGGATTCATAGCCTACCTTTTTCCCAAAGACAGGACATAAATTGGCTCATAGCAACATTAAATAAAGGAATATTATTAACACAGGACTGAGAAAACTGTTGAAATATAACTAATGGTAAGCCCCATTTAGAACTATTTTTGAAAAAGCAAAATCTAAAAGCACATCCCTAAGACAGATACTACAATCAGCATAGGGTAGTTGTTGTACTAGGACTCTGGGAGACTGAGTAACCTTGGAGAAGTCACACTTTGTCAGACTGAGGATAAGGCAATGACTTGCCTCCTCAGGATAAATCTTGCCCAGAAAACCATATGACAGGGTCACCATGAGCCAGAGGTGACTTGAAGCTACATAACAACAACAAGGCCCATACAGAATCCAACTGGAAAAAAGCCCTATCCTCAGCAGTTAGTTGAAGCCCTTTTGAACGAAAAATAAATTCTTTACTGGCAGGAAAAAGGACAACAAGGAGGAGACCTGGTGAGGAGCAAATGTTGCATTAAAGTTGACTTGTACAGAAGAAGTATTTGATATAATAATAAAATACTCTGCTTTTAGGACAGGATCTAGCAATGTTATATACTTACAATCCCTGGTAAGTCCAATGAGATAATGAAGTATATATCAAACATATGAGATTCCTGTTATTTAGGGAAAAATAAACTATTCTTAGTGCTAGTGGTCAGCTCCTGATAAGGATGGCCAGAGTACCTTTGCGTATATAAAGAATGCCTTCCAGTATCAGTCAGCTACCATCTTAGGCTGAAGGAGTTCACATCAGAAATTACCAGACACTTTTGACCCATGGTTCACTGTTCTTAAAATAAGGTAGCAGATGTCTCAGTATCCCTAATTTTTGTCCCAGTCTCTGCCTGCTGTATGTAGTTCAAAGAATCAAGCAGGAGATGATGGGGAAAGTCCAAAAGAGAAATTTTGCCAGGCTCTACCATGGTAGCTGGGGAATCCTGGGAGTTGTAGTAAAACAAGGAGGAGGAGGAGGAGGAGGAAGCAGTGGCGGCGGCTGCAGTGGCCTATATTTTATTTTACAGAGCCACTGTGTTATAGTGGTTTGGAAGCTGGACTAGGACTCCAAAGACCAGTGTTTGAATCCCTGCTTGGCTATGGAAACCCACTGGGTGACCTTGGCCAAGTCACATCCTCTCAGTTTCAAATGAAGGCAAAGGCAAACCCCCTTATCAAAAAAAACCTCATGGTAGGTTCACTTTATGGTCACTGTAAGTTAGAAATGACTTGCAGGCACACAATAACAATATTCTCTTTTACTCCTGGCTAGAGTAGATCCATTGAATTCATTAGATTTATCTACATGTCAACTCTCTATTGAAATATTGACTGAACTGGTCTACTCTAATTGGGACTAACCAACAGGATGCCAACCAACATCACCAAACTCTGTGTGGTACTACGTGGAAGCTTCTTGTATTCCCATCCTTCCAAACTTCCCCCTCTGATATTCCCCACAACTTGTCTTCCAAAAGTGTTTATGAGTTGCAGCAGAACAGTGCCATGAGGATGTAGTTTAGCGCATGGGCAGGAGTACTGAGACCACTTTGGAGTGGGATAAAACACAGAAAAAAGGAGAAAGCAATCCCAGACATGCTGCTTTAGAGTTTTTGTGTGTGTGCACACACACATGCCTCCCCGGCACAATCTACTCTGCACTGCTTCTTCTTTCAGGGGATACCCCAGTGGTTCCGTTTAATTACAGCTGACATTTCATCTGTCATACAATGACTTTTATGAAAGGACAGAAATAAATTAGCTTGCCTCTGGAAAGAGCAAGTGTAAACCCAATAAACAAAAGCACATTATACAATGAATACATCACAGATGTACAAGGAGCTTCCCCCTCCCACTTCACCTTTTCAAGACTAGTTTGTACTATTGATGTTCTGTGCTAATATCACATGTCTCAGAGCAGACAGCTACTGAAGAACCTGCAGGTTGACTGCATTGTAATGTAATAGGCTTTTTCGATAGCCCAGGATTTATTAACCCAACTGGTAAATTGCTGTGCTTCACCCAGGTAGAATCTCCTGGGAATTAAAAACCAGAAGGTGCTATGCATCTATTCTCAACATTCCCTTTTCTACTACCAAGAAAATAGTTGCAGCGTACCCTCTAACTGTTCCAGTTTGGGAGGGGCAGTCCCAATTAATTCTCTGTTGTCCCACTTTTTCAGCTGCTTTTAAAATGTCCTAATTGCTCTTTTCTCTTCCCACCTTCTTCCTTCATCTTCATCTTACTTCAGCTACTACAAACTGAACTCAAAGTACAAACGTAGCTGGCACTATTTACTCAGCAAGGGGGGAGAAGATGGGAGGTGGAATCTTGCTCTTCCCAGTACGCTCGGGCAAAAGCAAAGAGCTGCAGCTTCACCTAGCACTAATTACTTTTGCCGTCTTTGCCAGATGTGTCCCAGTTTTCATCTGTGAAGTGCTGGAGGGTATGTTGTAGATTGAAGTCCCTTGTTTTCTCCAGATTGAGGAAGTATTGTGCTAGAGATAGATACACAAGAAGGAAAAAAAATATATATACAGCAGAGACTGGATTTCCAGGCTCAAAGCACCCAGGATTTCTTTATTAGCAAAGACAATTACAACGTTTTGTCACCTACTTCCTCTCTGCCCCCTCCTGGACTTTCTTGTTTCCTATGAAGTTAACTGCTGTTGTCACAGCTTGTGGAAAATAAACCACCCCAGCAATCCAGTTTTGTTGTAAACTATTTCTATTTTGAAATATTTTTTTCTTGGATTTGAAAGGATAGTCTGTCCAGTTTTTAAACTGTTCTAATCTGTTTTAACTGTATATTGTAACTGCTTGATATGTAATTCTGACATTCTTTAATGTATTTTGAGACTGCTCAAATTAGTCCTCCATCTTTAAAATTTAAATTATTCTAAATTATTTTAAAATGATTTTATTTTTACACTGCCCAGAATTCCTATGATGTCAAGTGGGATATAAATATTTAAATAAAGAAATAATAACTTTCTGTAATTGATCATCTAAGTAGAAATGGAAGCACTATTGAATGGTACCTCAATTTCTCTTCTGAACAGCATACTCCAAAAGATACCATACTAGAGAGGGACTAAAGAACTTACAAGATCACACTCCTTCTGTCTGTCTTGTAACACAGGTCATCCACCAAAGTAATCAAGGGAGATTTTGTACCAAAACTAGACCTAAAACTCCAGTGAAAGAGACCCAGAAAATCAGGGCCTTTCCACACTACGGCCATTTCTGCACTAGCCTGTTATAGCGCGATGATTCCACTTTCAACATCTGCTGGAATCCTGAGGTTTGCAGTTTAGGGAGGGGCATTTAGAATTTTCAGACGGAGAGCTCTTTGGCCTCAGTAAACTACAAACTCCAGAATTCCACAGGATGTTGAAAGTAGAATAATAGCATTATTATAATGTAGTGCAGAAAGGCCCTCAGTCTCATTGAAAGGTTCTTTGAATTGCACAGCCACAACATGCTGGAACACCTGGCCTGCAAAGGGGATATCAGAAGCTGGCCTAACAGTTATTTATATATTCTGGTTCCAAGTTAGGGTGCTTCAAGAATGATTGTATTACTGCCTTTATTACTGCTTTCTTTAAGGTGGCTGGGATCAGCTCCTCTGTCAAGACAATTCCTTGAGCTATCTAGTCAGATCCTTCCTGGCCAATATGATTAAAGCTAGAGTTAAGCATAACAATATTAAACAGAACATATTCAGGCCTAAGACTCTCAGGTCTTAGGAACCAACATCCATCCTTCAATATTGGACCAGTTAAGTCTCTGGATGCCTCCATTCACTGTCTTCCTATCATAGCATCCAAATCATTTCATAACTCAACCATCCCATTTCATCCCTTTCTCTGCTCCAAAGGAACTTTCTCCTATAAGTCTAGGAGATTCAAATTACTCTGTGAAGAAGCAGTTGTGTACTTCAGTGCTTCCTAAAAGCTATTGGATTTTGGGGGTTAGCAATTATCTTTTTTTCCAGTGTGTCAGCACCCATACTGTATTTGTTGGTTACAATTTCTTTCTGAAAGTCACCAGGGACTAAAAGTCAATGGCTTGTACATAGGCACTGGCCATGGGGTACCCCTCTGAGTAGCATTGGTCTACATGTTATTACCAGAATTTGGAAGACATCCTATGATAAACTGGGTGTGCTTGGGTGGAATTGCTTTCACCAATTTCAGCTAATGTTCCACTGACTTCTCCCTCTAGATGATCACAGTCATCATATCCTGCTATAGGAGTTTGAAGAAAAACAAGTCATTTTCCAGAAGATATTTGGTCCTGTTCTAACTTTAATGAATGTAAATGTTTGTCAGACAAATAATACTCTCCCTGGGGCATGTACCTAATGGATCTCAAGGAGCTCTGAGCTCTTAGCTGCTGATTTACAAAAAGCTCTGCTGTTCAACAACCAGAAGAACAAGCCTAGAAAATTAATAAAGGCATATTTTCAAAAGACAACAATTAATGAATTTGTATGGTATCCTGGCTACGAGGTGCATTAATTTAGATTGACAGCACTCAAGGCCTTAAGAGCTGGCACTGGAGTAGATGGACAGGATGAAAGCTGGAGACAGAGTAAACAGAGAGATTTCTAAGTGCTGGTGACATTTGTTCAAATACTTTATTTCAATCAGCTTAAAAGGAAAATACAAAGCTAGGGTCGCTCTTAACAGAGGAAACAAAATTGAAATGTGGTGACTGCAATTAAATCAAAGCTGGAAAAAAGCCTGCTAGACATAAGGACCAGAAATAGACATGTTGTTGGGGTTTGCTTGGTTCTTTGCTTTGGGGGTGGTTTTTCCAAATATCAGTGAATAATATTCTGTCTTGTCAGCACAGAAGATAATGCAGCTGTGTTTTTCCCAAAGTTAAGGAGTAAATGATATGTTTTGCAGCATTGTTTTCCTCTTCCAGGTCTTTTTATTTACAGCATCAATGGGGTAAGAAACCACTAGAAACTGAAATACCCAGAAGAGCCTAGCCTTCTATCAAGAACATTATGTGCGAAGTAATATTGAGATATACGTGCTATGCCTTATGCAGTAAGGAGGCCTTTGGAAGAAAGGGGAATTTCTAAGTGCCTACATCTCAGATTTTGTTCCAGGGAACTCTATAGAACCAGAGGTTTCATTACAGTTGAGCACCTTTTTAAAGAAAGGTGCATTTTATAGCCATTAGGCAGTCTCTGCTGATGGTTGGACCCCTTTTTTAGTTTTCAGGACATGTATGGAGTTTGGCTAGAGATGTTGAGAATTGTAGAAGAATAGTAATACCAAGAAAAGACTTGGGGTAGTTCTTAGCATGATTAAGCAATTCTGGTTAGTGGAGCTTAAAGATTTGACACTGTAGGACTACAAAAGTGTTCCATTTGTTTATGGATCCCCAAGAGCCTGCCTTATGCTTAGAGATCTTTACAGAGTTGACTTCTTGTTTTGCACAAGGTGGCCAGCAAATAGTATTTTCTCGCCAAAAGATTTTGTCAAGTCTTGGAGGTAACTATTAAAGAGAGCTGATGTAGTGGAATAGAATAGCTTCTGTATATGTATTTTAGTGCTAACAGTCAAACAGTCTCACCACATAATGCAAAAGGTTCTCATAAAATATTAGAAAGAAAAAATGAAAGTAGAGGATATGAATGAAATCAATTCCTCATATACCTACCTTACAGCAAATCCTTTGAAACAGGTGGGGAACGATAATTGGAAGGGACAGATTCACCTCTGAGAGTTTAACTTCTCAGTGCTTTGGTGGGGTCCCATCTCTTCTCTTCTTTCTTCCATCTCCATTTGTTTACACAAATTTATCATGACCTTTGACTATCCCAATATGGCAGGGATACTCTTGATTAAACCTCTGTCATCCCATTTTTTTCAATTGCTTTTAAAATATCCCAGTTTCTCTCTCCTCCTCACACTTTCGTCCTTCATCCTGGGCTTGCTGTTGCTGCAAAGTGGGTTCAAAACGCAAAAGTAGTTTGCACTCAAGTAATTCAGCAGGAGAGAGGAGAGGATGAACTCCCCTCCTTCCCAGAAGCAAAAAGCAAATACTGCAGTCTCTCTTAGGACCTTTTTGCACTATACTGCTATAGTGCTATTATACCACATCCTTTCAACACTCTATGGGATCCTGAGGTTTGTAGTTTAGAGAGGGGCCTTTAGAATTCTCAGTCAGAGAGCTCTTTGGCCTCAGTAAATTTACAAACCCCAGAATTCCACAGGATGTTGAAAGCACTATAACTGCGTAGGGCAGAAAGGCTCCTAGTTTATATGTTCCTCCTCATTAATAACTTTTGCCATCTTGACCATGCTCTGATGTTGCTTGGCCATACACATCCCAGCTTTCATCTGTGAACTGTTGGAGAGTATGTTCTATTTAAAAATAAGGAAAAATATCAAAAGAAAGCAATATAACCAATTCAGATAAGTAAACAAATGAAGGCTCAAAACAAAACAAAAAGGAAAGAAAAGAACAGTACAGAGTACAAGAAACCAGATATTTATTTAGGGTTTCAGGATGCTCAGATGCCTCAGGGCTGGAATACAACTATAGACCTCATCCTAAACTGTTCCCTAAACTGCTATTGGATGAAGCCTGTGTTGAGGGATTAAGCTGAATTCTGTGCTCCACCATTTGCGTGATTGCTGCATTCACACTCTGCTGGGAAAAAAAAACTTAGAGCTTTTTGATGTGGAAAGCCTTCATGTGAACAGCAAACTCTACTCTTCTGATGCCTTGCTTTCCATGGGAGGAAACTGATGAGAGTGGGTGAAGCTCAGCAGTCCTCTGCTTCTATTGTGAAGAAACTGGGGTGAACAGTGAGTGAATTAGGTTGGCTTTTCACAAAGAGGTACAGACAATATGAATACCCCTTTTGTTTTGCTCCGTGCAGGCCCATTAAAATCAGCAAGTCAGAATTTGGCCATGACTAGACAAACAAAAGTTCCAGTAATTTCTTTGGGTCTACTCTTCCCATGACTAAGCCCAGATCCAACCCAATGTTCCAGTTATAAATGTAATTAACATATCTTTCTCCAGCACTGAAATGAAGTAGTTGAATACCTATAGAATTTACATTTCCTATAATGTTATTAATAAAGACAAAGAGTCTCTATAGAGCCATGGGGGTGGTGGGTGAGAAGAGAATTAAGGAAACTACAGTCCACAGGAGGGATCAAAAAAAAAAAAAGAAAAAGAAAACATTAAACAACGATTGAATATTACTATTATGTTTGACTTTTACATTATTGTAATGTAATACATTACAGTATTACATTATGTTTGAGTTTCCTCAGTTCTGAGAGGAAAGTACTTTTAGTTTTTCTGATAAAAAGAGGATTACCAATAAAATTTAGAAATATCTTTCAGTCTCAATAAATGTAGAAATATTTTTCAGTTTTCCATGTACCGCATTTCTAACAGTGCATTGAAGATGGTGCGTAGGTTTTAAAATATATGGCTGGCATCCTGTTAGTAAGTTACGATGTTGAGAATTTGTCCTATGACATTGCAATTCACTTTTTTGGTCAACCAAAAGTCCCCCCAACCCATCTCATATGATATACAGGCCTCTCAATACAGCTATTTTTGGGTTGTCCAAGCATTAGGGGACCAGCGGCAATGCATCCAGCTATTTTCTTTTACGTAGATGTGCTATAACGATGTCATCTGTCAGGACATCCCAGGGACCCCTGGGTCTCCTGCTGGGGTTTATTGCAGTATGTGCAGATGCAGGAAAATAGATGGCTGTGTCTCTATTCATTCCCTTTCTATCTGACAACCCAGAACTCAAAGTGTTGGGCAGGGGCTACATGGCCTACAATGCGGGTTTTGGGGGGTAGCACTGGGAGATGTAGCTGTGGAGATATAGCTTTGTGAAACATGTACATCTCCTGATATGAAGTCATGGCTATTTGTTTTCTATTAAGAGATAAGTAAAAGGTGGCAAGGGGAGAAAAAGAGGAAAGTAAATTATTTCAGTTAACTATGCTGACTACTTTAACTAGTTCTGGAAGAAGAGGAATCAAGGACAGTTAGATTCTGTCATGATGGCTCTTGAAGATGAGCTGCAACATGCTTCCAACAAGACAAGTAGGAGATGCTCATGTCCTGCTTGCTACATTTTTTGTGATTGTTAACCTCTGTAATAATAGCTTTCAGTGTACCACCATCAAAACTTCCTTCTCTAGTTGATAGCACTTCATGTTATGTTACAAGTTCATGTTGAGCAACTTGTATAGGAGAACATACAGGCTGTATTTGAAAGTGCAGCCTATACAAGTTCCAGTTTGAACATCACAACAGGTTCTGCCATGGGAAATCACTATTGCAAGTTGCAAGAGGCTCACAGTAAGTTAAAAAAGCAAGCAAGCAAGCTTGTCCTGACCTTTTTGATTGGTAGCTGATAGACAGAATGTTGAGATAGATGGATCACTGGTACCACAGTTATTTCTATGCCCTTCATATCTATGTCCAGGTGGAAGATACTCTTTGATGTTACAAGCTTTGCTCTTGATTTTTTTTTCTATTTACATCTTTATCTCTACCGGCTCAAACAGAATGCAGATAGGTGGCATTATGCTCATCATATGGAAAAACATGCTTTGTTTTGTGAAGTTAAATATTGTGCCATATTGGATGGTATTATGAGAGCATCTAACTCTTGGTTGCTTGGTAACATCATGGGTCATCCTTGTTTGTATTGGTTAGCTCTACAATTAATGGACATGCTGGACCTTGATGGAGGAGAGAGAGAGATTGAGGAGATCTCTTATTAGAATTGCTTTTTTCCCCTGCCAGAGTTTCATACTGCTGGATTTGTTCCAAGTGGTGTGAAGTGGTGAAAGTCATTAACTTCACGCAGTTCTAATCTGGCTGTGAATGAGAATGAGCAGCAGGACGCCGCATGTTTAACTGCATGATCTCCTTGTGTTTATTATTCACGCAATCTTTGCGAGCAAGGGAATCCTCCTCTAGGCCTTTGAGACGTCAGAGGACTGGCAAATCTCTCTTTGCAGCAGGTGCCTCGAGGCAGAAACAGGCCAAGTACATTTAAGTGCCTTGCTCAAAAGAAAAAATGGTACATGTATCCATGCGTAGATGCAAGTATGAGAGAGCACTAAGGACACTTCTGTTGCTGTTATTGGATAATTTCAGAAAGGTTCTCCAAAGGTTGAAAGATTTTTCTTCCTGGCACTTTTGAGGGCCGTTGTAGCAATGAGAATGAATACTGGGAATATTTACTGTGTTTCTTTGTTGTTCTAAAACTGACAAATGATGACTGCATCCTGGCATGGGGATACAAGGGCAGTGGGACAATGATGACGCTTCTGCATGATGTCGTCGTGGTCTCACCATTCTCCTGTCACTAGTGGGTGCAATTGCAAGGTAAATCATTGATAGAGTTTCTCCATCAATGATCCCAATTGCATGACACTCTTGTCCTTCCTGGCCATGTGGAAGGGCAGGAAGCATGATGGAGGTGATTCCTGTCTCAGCACAGTATGGGAAAGGGCTCAGCTGCACTGTGGAAGGCTGCATTGCTTACTCTCCCTCCCGCAGGGAGCTGGTTGGGTGTGGAGGGGAGCCTTCCCGTCACACTCCCTTCCTGCCAAAGGCAGTGCTGGGATTGTGACCAGAGGACGACAGGATCACGTAATGGGCAGAAATGGTGAAAGAGTCCTGTAGAATTTAGTACCTTATGAGATGCTGTGAACAGTCAAACCATTGGCTCATGTAGACAAATACTACTCAAAATGGTGGGCCCTGGTCTGGTATTGGCCTGTGAGCCGTTGACTGTCATTCCACAGTGAATTTCTAGGAAAGAAAAAAATATATATAGCCAGGGTCACAAATATGGCACTAGTCTCTATCCCATCAAAGAAAAAGAATTTCTGGTACCCCATACAAGATAAGCTGAGAAGCCCTGATGTAAACCAAACCATTGGGCCATGTCTGCCAATCATGCTGGCTGGGACAAGCTGGAGGTTAAGCCCACAAAGGAACCTATCCAAAATCTGCTCCAACTTTTGAAACTGATGTTTATCACCCCAAATATCTAAATACTTACTCCCACGCACACACTTTCACAGGCTGTGAACAGAATTGTGAACTGTGAACAGAACTATGTTTGGATGAGCCCTCATTGGGCTGGTCTTAGTTGTTCCAACAAAGAAAAGTCTACCTAACAAACCTAAAAAGCTCTTTTAAAAATCAGTGAAGAAATACACAGAAGACATTCATAAGGCTGACCACTCAACATGGTATTGCAATAACAATGCACAACATATTAAGCTAATTGTTAATGCAAAGTGCTTTGTAGATGAGTTTTTTAACATATGTTTTTAAGTATGAGTACAAAAACAGGAAAGAGAAAAGAATGAGAGAAAATAGAAAGAAGGTAAAGGAGAAGTACACAGGATATAAACAAGGGCTAGCCACAGCTTCCCTTATCCCTTCCTTCTCTCTCCATTTAAATTTAGCTTAGAAATGATAGGCGGTCTATAAAGGTTAAATATGACAGAATTAACATGATCCATTTGATATGCCATAGATTAGTAGCGAGGTGACAACATGCTGTACTTCCCTTAGATGACAAAGCTGGGGCTTTTTGTTTCTTTGTTAAGCCATTAAGTTGGAGACCTCCCAGGGACCTTGTTATTAGCAGCCCTGCTCAAGTTTGTAAACTCAGAGCTGTGGCTTTCTTGATAGAGTCATACACCTATAATGGGGTCTTTCTCTTTTCCTAATGCTTTCAACTTTGCTAGGCATTGTTGCCTTTTCTGGAGATATGTATCCCATGGTGCACACAAAGTGTGATAGCCTCAGATTAAACATTTTGGCTTCTAGTGAGAGTTCAGGCTTGATTTCCTCTTGAATTCCACCTTCTTTTGTCTTTTTGGCAGCCCATGACATCCACAGAATTTTCCTCAAGCACCACATTTCAAGTGTTTGTTTGTTTTTTTCCTTTCAGCATTCTTGATTCTCCAAGTTGCAAAGTGACACACAAAAGCTGAAACACTATGGCATGGATGATCTTAACTTTTGTATTCAGTGATACATCTTTATACATGAGAATTTTATCTTTGTAGCTGCCCTTTTTCTTTTCTACCGTGCCTGCTTTTGATATAGAATCAAAGAATTGTGTGCTGAAATGGGCCCCATAGGCTGCCATGTACAGCCCCCTGTTCAGTGCAGGAAATCCAGCTAGAGCATCTTTGGTAGGTAGCTGCTTGGCCTCTTTTTAACAATGTCTCTGCCACCTTTCTTGGTAATTCTCCAACAACTTTTTGGTGCTGCTTAGATTACTACTTTTGAATTCCAGCCACCTATTGTTATCAATTTGTCCTATTTTGGTATGTGATCAATTTCTTCATTAATACCAGTACACAATGTTTCACTTTCCTTTCATATCTGAGTGTATCAGCAGCTGAATGTCCTTTCGTCTTGAGTCCAGTTGCAATCATTAGAGACACAGTGCTATTTGTACTTGTCCTTTGATATTCCCAAGGAGCAGGTTCAGTAACTTCCAACCTGAGGTTCTTGTCTTCTGGCTTCATTTTACATTGCTTTCATCATAGGGTATTTGTGGTAAAAGACATTCAGAAGTGGTTTACCAGTGCCACCTTCTGTGCATTACCAAAAAGCTCTAGTGCCACTGCTGTTATCTCTGAGACATCCTCTGCCAACATCACCTTCACAGAAGCTACCTTTCTGTGTGACCCCAAAAGGTGGGTGACAAAGTTCCACCCACAGTGCCAGTGCCTCTGTGGAATGGTGGGGAATTAATAACTCAAAGGGAGGCCTGCGAGAGGGAGGTAACCTTACAGGATCTTTCCACCCCAGTACACCAGTATTAATGCAGGGACACCAGCTGGAATTTAAAAGAATGTTTTATTGGGGAAAATAAAAAAATACACACAAGATTCAAGCAGTCTTAGAATCATACAAGGCTAACTGAAAGAAAGGAAGGATAGTGAGAAGTTAGGGCAAAGTGGGCTGTATTTACCTGTCCTGAAGAGAAGAGATGAAGCAATGTGGCTCAGATTAGGGGTCTGAGGGTAGTACAAGAATAGGTATCTGAGCAGCAGAGTAGTGGCCTGTGTCCAGAGTGCTATGAGATATCCGACTCAGAGGCAGAGTTTAAATACCCTGTTTCTGCCCTGAGGGGAAAGGATTGAAAAGCTTTCTGGCAGAGCAAACAATGCGGTCCAGGACGGGCTAATGGCCTTAGCATTCAGTGACAAAGCATTAATGGTAATTGTGATAGCTTCTTAATGTCTGGACAGGTGACGAAACAAAGGAGAATTTCAGTTGGAAGAGGGAACAGGTTGATGACCATTGGTTGCTCTATTGATACAACTTCATGTGCTATTGTGATGGAAAGTTGAGTCATTGAGGGGATTGTTGCAAGCCCGTTAGCACTGGAGCTTCCTGACTGATACAACCTGGCCATGCACTGAGGCCCCATATGACCTACTTTTGAACACATTCAGCCAGTGCCCTTTGCCAGCATGGCTTCTCAGCCATAACAGTGTATGATTTATATTTTATGTCAAATAATGTTCATTGCCAATCATATAATGGAGTGGGGGTGTATGACATGGCAACATCTGGAGCTTCTTGACCAAACTTACCACAATAACTGTGAGTTTTCATCTACTGATGTGGGCATTGCTCCCTGAAAAGGATAGGCACATCTTATTTCCACTTTGAACCTTCTGCCTTGGGTGACCCTACTGACCCTAAGACACTGAGTAATAATGTCAGAAAACTAGGCTCTATCAGGATAGGATCTCTTCTAGACTCTTGATAGATTCTAGTCTCCTGACAGTATTACTCTCAGTCTGTCTGACATTGGGCCCTTCCATACTTCCCAATTGTTAAAGCAGTTTGATCCCACTTTAGCTGGCATGGCCTCTTGCTATGAAGTTTTGGGATCTGTAGTTTTGTGAGGCATTTACATTTTTCTGCTAGACAGTTCTAGTGCCTCACCAAACTACATTCTTCAGGATTCCATAGGATGCAGCAAGGGGAGTCAAAACAGTATCAAAGTACAATAGTAGTGCAGTGTGAAAGAGCCCACTCTCAAACATGCTCATTGCATTAATGTGTGATCTGAGAGAGGAGAAAGGTGTATCCGTCCAACACACACAGCAGTGAAGTTTCAGACTGTTTTTTTCCCAAACGCAACTGCATGCACAGCATATCATGTAGCATTGTCCAGAGCAGGGAAGGGTAAAGTGAAGACCACAGTCTGCATGTGGCCCTTCGGATCCCAAAAATTGGCCTCTGAAACCACCCCAAGCCCCAAAATCCTAAACTGTGGTGCTATTTTTTTTGGCATTTTTTCATCCTAAAATTCAGCAAAAGCCTCCCAAACTGTTCTGCTTCTCCCAAATCCCCAGAGTCCCCCAAAGAAAAACCAGTCAAACTGGCAGCTGAAGGCGCTGTTGCATCATTCCTCCTGTGTTGAAACATGGTGATACAGCCCACTGGGTGTGCACAGGAAGATAAAATGGCTCCATCCTTTTCCAGTTGCCCACTGTTGTCTAGAGATTACCAATGCATGGATAATGTTTGTGTCTAAGAGCCCCTCCAAAGGAGAAAAGTCTTTGAAAGTCTCAGGTTTTGTTCCTGTAAAGGCAATTTATTTTGGAGATTGACATGACATTTTCTTCATCCCAAAGTATCTCCTGAGAACTCCTGGCATTACCAAGGACTTTTCGTTCCTGCTTCCCAGGTCAGTTAAAATTAAATCAGTATTTTCTAAAATGTAATGTTGTCTTTACTTTGTTTGTATTATCCTGAAACCAGCTACAATAGCCTCCACCAATAAAAATGACTATTGCTTCAAGGACACAGATTCAGCAGAGATAAACCTGGAGAAAGATGAAACAACATGACCCTAATGTTTAGCTAGGATAATAATGCTAAAGCACTTTAGCACTTTGACTATAACTTCTGAATAATAATTAAGAAGATTCTATTGAAACTGGTGAAAATCCATTTCTGAAATGTTACATGAGTCTAGATACAATACACAATCATTATGAGAGGGAGGAGGAAGAACACAATGGGGGATGGGAACCTGAGATATTTCAAGAAAGAGTTTAGATGTAATCTTTGCAGATAAAATCTGAACAAAAAGAACTGGAAATTCTCAATACTTCCAGAGATTTTTTTTTTTCATTCTGGATGAGCCCTAGATTTCCAGGATGGGGAGGGGAACCTCATAGTCACTCGTTTCATTAAGCATCCAAAAAGCCTGAGCGGTCTATGCATGCTCTGAGCAAGGAGAAGAGGCACTCATTTGGCACTGGTGGAACGGGTGCCTCCCTGCCTTGTAGACTCTCTGGATATGTGTCTTCAGGTTGCCTGTTGACTGATAGCATGTTTTTCATAGTGTTTTCTTTGGAAAGGAATACTCAAAGGTGGTTTTGCCCGTTCCTTCCTCTGAAAGCAGTGCTGGAGCCGGCAGCACCCAGTGCTGAAAATCTGAAACTTGGGACTGAAGAGGAGTAGCATCTCACCAGAAATATGCTTTCATAGTTCTATGGATGGGACGTGAATGTCCCTGAGGTTTCCAACTTCTCTGGATAAAAGGCTGTACCCCTTTTTGAGCTGCCTCTTCCAAATCTGGTTCATAAATCAAGTTCACATGGATTCTCACTTCGGTCTGAATGAATTAGTGGCAGTCAGGAGCACCTCAGAGAACCAGTGTGATGTGATAGTTTGAACATTCGAATATGACCCTGGAGACCAGGGTTCAATCTCCCACTTGGCCCTGAAACCCACTGAGTCATATTGGGTACATCACATACTCACAGCCCCTAGAAAACTCCATGATAGGTTTGTCTTAGGTTCACCCTAAATCAGAAATGATTTAGGCTGTTATTTTCATTTCACTGTTACCAGATGTTACTAACTGGGTCAAGAGAGTCTATCCAAGATTCTAGGAAACGGTGGGGGGGGGGGAGGTAATCCTTGGATAAAGTGCCTTTTTTTAGTTTTTGGAACTGTGTTATGGTGATGCTATCTATAGCAATACTCAGATATTTTGTAATTTCTTGTTGTTAATTTCATTTTTATGGTTAAAAAAAGCATCTTGAAGAATTAAAATGAAAAAAAAAGTTTGAAACAAGAACTATAAAAACATGCTTGCCCAAGAACAACATATAAAGGATAATCAAGTTCAATAAAGCTGATCTATTGTTTTTGTTTTTTATAGCCTTTAAAACTGTTCCCTTCTCTTGAAACTTTGTCAGCTTGATCTAAATCAAGATGGCCTAAATCCAGTGGCTAGTCCCAACCAGAGTATACTCGTTGAATCTGTGGAATTTACACAGCCATTGATTTACTACGTTCTCATTAGTTGAATGGATCTACTGTTTTCAATACTAATACTTGGATTCAGGCCATTATAATGATAATAATTATGTAGGTGATAGTTATCTCCGTAGTATGAACAATTTCAAGAATTCATTTTCTACCTGTCAAAGACACAGATGAATGCTGGGGCCATTTTTTTCCTTGTTATTGTGATCCACTGACAACTGTTTTCTCCAACTACCGTACAATTTGCTATCTATATTTATCTATATGAAAAAGCATCCCTCTTAGTTGGCTGCCTACTCCCCAGCTGGCAGATGCCAGCCCATCCATATTACAGCTAAAGTGTAAGGACTTGAATCAATTTTATTCAGCCTGGTAACCTTTGAACTAGCAAGCTACTCTTCAGCACCTGCTGTCTAACTTGAAGAATTACCAAGATTACATTCCTGACTTCTCAGCATCGTTCTCCTTTCGGCTGCCCAATATTTCATCATACACCTCAACAAAATGTATATTTCTCTTTTGAGAGCTCTTGAGGAATAATATATTTTTTTATTATTGTGACAGTGAGGCTGTTGGTTGCCATAGCTACACCCCTTTGCTGGAACAGAAACTCTCTGGATGTTTCAAATTCTGCTATTTCCAACCTGCTTCTCCCCTCCTTTTCATTCTCCTCAGACACTAACACGTACTCTGTTGTCTTTATTGGCACATTTACGTCATCATTTTTTGGGGAACAATATATAATCTGTTACAAAAAGATCTTGAACCTTTCATCAGACTTGTTAACAGAAGCAGATTTTTTTTCTAGGTTTTTGGAATACTCTCTCTCTCATTCCCCCCCATGTATTTCATACAGAAAATCATGCAACCTTATGTACTGCACACCTTAAATAACTACATATATAGGTAAGTAATTAGACAGACAAATAGAAAAACCTCAAAAAATGACCAGTCCATCTCTCTTCTTTTTGTATATAATACATTAAATCCCATACACAGACTTCAACATTTTTGAATGAGTGTTACAAAATGAATTCCAATTTGTGCGGATTTCAGTTTTCTTGCTGTAGAGTCAGACTGTATGTTTCACTTTGTCAACTTGGCTGACTTCACTTCCAAAGCTTTTTAAAACCTTAATCTATCTTGAAGTATACAGAGAGTCAGAGAGAGATATTTTCTTTTTATTTATTTTCTTTATAATTTCCAGACTTCATCTCAGCAACCAGCTAGCTGCCTGTTTGCAACTTGTTTATTTCTAAGTGCATTAAAGAGATGAGCAGGGGGCTTTTTTTAAATCAACATTATTTGGTATTCTAATAAAATAGATCTGAATCTTCTCACCAGCATGTCAAATGAAACTATGCTATCCAAACTGCAAACAAAAGCAACAGAACTTACAATAAAACAAAGGAGGACTGTGGAAACATTAAAATATATAGAGACCAGTGTGGGATTTCTTCTTGCCCTGGTATGGCTACTGTTCTGATAGACTGAAAATCAGAAAGTGAAGCTTCTCCTTGCCAGATGCCATGACAGGAAGGTTCAATCGGTTGAATTTCTGTTTGTGTATTGTTGATAAGCACATCTGAGCTCTGCCAGAAAAAAAAATGGCAATTCTAATCTTACTGAAAACAATCAGTCAGCTAACATTATTCTTGTTTCTTTAAACAGGCCCATTGTAATGACTGAAGGCTGCACCTTCCAGGTTTAGAATGCAAATATATTGTGTTTGTAATCTTCAACCATATTACAGATTGCAGGGGCAGCCCCCCCAATAATTTCTTATTTGTAATATGAAATATAATTCTGCTTCAATGCCATCTTCAATCAGCAGACTAGTTGCCCAAGACAGGACCATCTTCCTGGGTTCTTTAGGGTTAATCTGTTTACTGTTCCTGAAACTGTAACTGAATGCTGCTAAACTATAGTTCTTTTGTGTTTCATATTTACAAAAAGGCTTCATGAATATTGTGGTAAGCACTACTGGCACTGCACCAATGTCACACAATGCACACCTGCCATTGCCCCACACTAGTAATGGTCTTGTGCTCAGCACTAACATCTGTTCATGGATGTATATATGAACCTGTCCTGATGGTCAAAACAGAAATCAAATAGGCTATGTAATTTGGAAGCAGAAGATGGAGAAACTCCATTTGCTTTGCAAAAACAAGACAAGGAGCAGATTGTGGCACAGACCATGAACTGCTAATATCAAAAATAGTAAAGCTAAAGAAGAATACTAAATCAATCATTAAGGCAAGAATACAACCTGAAGAATATTGCTATAGAATTTGCAGACCATATAAAGAATAGATCTGCACTATTAAGTCTTACTGTCCAGAAGCCAGAAGAATTCTATACCAAAACTGGAGATATTCCTGAGGAAGAGTACAAAAAGGTCTCATAGCATCTTAAGAGAAAGGAAAGCCTTATTGAATGATAGATGAAACTCTTCAAATGGTTACGGAGGGGGAAGAAACAAAAGCAAAAGGTGATGGAAATATAATCAGAATCCTGAATGCAACTGTTCAGTGATTTGTGCACAGAGACAAAGAGAACTATTATAACAATCGGTGCAAGGAAATATAGGATGACAACAAGAAAGGTAGAACAAGAGATCTCTTTCAGAAGATCTCAGAAATCAAAGCAAAATTCAAATCAAGAGTGTGGATGCTATATGACCAATGCACAAACTGATCAAGAAAAAATAAAAAGATGATGGACACAATACACTGATGAACTGTATGAAAGAGAAGAAAAGATGACAGATTAATTCAAGGCAGAACTCTTGTCAATGAACCTTCAATTTTAGGACGTGGAAGCTGCACTCAGAGCATCTGGGAGAAATAAATCACCATGAACCATATGGCATCTCAATAGAACTGTTTCAAGCTAAAGAGGCAGAATCCATTCACATTCCAATTCAATATACATTCCAGTCCTCAAGAAAGGGAACACTTGGCATTACAGTAACCATTGGGCCATTTGCCTTAATATCGCATGCAAGCAAAGTGATGTTCAACAACAACAAAGACTTTTGCCACATATAGAGTGAAAAATACCAAACATTCAAGCTGGATTCAGAAGAAGGAGCACTAGGGATCATATTACAAGCATATGTTGGATAATGCAGTGCACCAAAGACTTTCAGAAGAAAATTAGTGTGGGCTTCATAGATTATAACAAAGCTTTTGACTGTATAAATCATGAAAAACTATGGATCATGAAAACTATGGAGATGCAGATGACATCAGAGTACTAGCAGAAAAGTGTAGAAACCTGGAATGACTATTGAGGAAAGCCAAGGAAGAAAATGCAAAAGTGGGGTTATAGTTGAACATTATGAAAACAAAAATAATGACCACAGATGATTTAAATAATTTTAAAGTAGATGAGGAAGACATAAAAATAGTCAAAGACTTTCTGTACTTCGGATCTGTCACACATCAAATGGACACTGTAGTCAAGAAGTCAGAAGACTAAGGACTTGGAAGGCCAGATATGAAGGAACCAGACAAGATCCAAAAGTGTAAAGATATATTACTGGATGCCAAAGCTGGGATTGCCCATGCCATAATATTTCTGATTTCTATGTATGCTTATGATAGCTGGACAATGAACAAAGCTGATAGGAAGAAAAGCAACTCATTTGAAATGTGGTGCTGAAGGAGAGTTCAACAGATATCTTGGACAGCCAGAATGACTAATGAATGGGTCTTAGATGAAATCAAGTCTGAACACTCCTTAGAAGTTACTTAGTTACTTAGAAGTAACCAATCTAAGGTTATCATACTTTGGCCATAACATGAGATGACACGATTCATTAGAAAAGGCAATTATGCTTCGTAAAGTGAAAGGAACAAAAAGAGCAAGACTGCATTATAGGTGGATAGACTCAGTCAAGGAAGCCACAGCCCTTCTCCCATTCACTGGGTCACTATAAGTAGAAGTTGACCTGACAGCAATTAAAAACAGCAAAAAACTGTTCATGTGAAGACACTCCATGAGATTGGGACTCCTTATTTTGCAGAGGTCCTTTTTGCCTGCTTACGTTTAGCCACATGTGGAAGTTAGACAGTAGCACCCCTGAAGAGGATGACATTGAAGTGTGCCAGTGGTGCAACATTGCTTCTCAGTGTATCTCTGGAATTCGTCCATACTCACAAAGGCCATTTCCGCACTAGACTGTTATAGTGCCGTTATTCCACTTTCAACATCCTATGGAATCTTGGGGTTTGCAGTTTAAACTAAACTGCAAACCCCAGGACTCCATAGGATATTGAAAGTGGAATAATGGCACTATAACAGTCTAGTGCAGAAATGGCCAAAGAATCAAGATTTATGTGAAGTATAAAGGCAATTCATAGATTCTTTACCATCTGTGGAGACATAGCACATACGGACAGGTACATATGTGGAGTTAAGTTAATATTAAACCCTTACTGTACAGAAAATGACCACACAATCCTAGCAAGCAGCCTTTCATGTAGTTGCTGTCTCCTCTCTTATCTTTAGTTGCACACATTTGTTTGTTTGTTTAACTAATTAATTAATTAATTAAATTTATATCTCAACCCTCTCCTGACATAAGACCCAAGATGGCCTATGACAAATTAAATCAAAGTACAACTAAAATGTTATTATGTGAAAGTTTGGGGAAAAACCCACAAAGAAGCAAACTATTAAAAACACAAAGTTAAAACAGCTTAAAAAACATTTAAAACAGACTTTTTAAAAAGAGATAAAAGCATAGCACACCCCACTAAAAAACCCTTCTACCCCAAGAGTGAAGAGCCAAATGCTTGCCTAAATGAAAAGGTTTTGGCTTGCAGCAGAAAGAGAGCAGAGAGGGGGCCAGCTGAACTTCCTGTGGGAGGGAATTCTATAGCCTGGAAGTAGTCACTAAGAAAATTATCTCCTATGTCCATGCCAAATGTGTCTGCAATGCAATGGTAGGGCCAAAATACAGCCCTCCTGAAAGATCTTAAAATTCAGTAAGGGTCACATAGGCATATAGGGTCTTTCAGATATTTTTATGTACTGTAGCTGCTGTCCCTGTCCAAATCTAAAAACTTTCTATACCAGTGTCTTGCAATTCTGGGAACTGCAGTCCACAAAAGTAATTTTTTGAAGCTCTGGTTTTGATTGTGCATAAGTGCTTGCTTGACTTTCCAAATGGCTTTCTGCCATGGCTGGCACAAGGGCTACAATTAACAACAGGCACTATGACTACAATAGCACCGATGTGCATGTGCCAGCATTGTATATCAGAAGAGTACCTCTGAATACAGATTTGTATTTTTCTGAACGCTAGTTGGGTGAACTGCCCAACTTCATATATGGAAGTTTCACATGTTCAGCACAACCATACTGATTACAAGCTTTGCTTCATCACCAGATGGACACCACTTTAAACACGGCGAGAAAACAGAGCTTCCATACTTCACAGAGGTATGCAAGAAAAAGGATTTCAATAGCTTTTGTTATATTTGCATAACAAGGGCCTTCTTAATGGTGTGCCTTTTTTTTGGAAATCTTTCTCAGCAGGCTCCACCTGGCATCAAATCTGGTACTAAGTGCAAATCTTTCAAATTTCTGTTTTTACTAAGGATTGTATCTGGTAAGATTGCTGTTGTTTTGCTGTAATTGTGGCATATGCTATTGGCACATCCATACCTCAGAAATAGAATATATGCTTTGTCAAGGCTTTAAAAGACTCCTGACTGTCAGAAACCCTGGAGAGCCAGTACTAGTCAGTGTAGGAGACAGCAGTGGACCTGTAATCTTGCTCAGTACAAAGAATGATTGGCAAATTTGTGGCCCTTCATCTGTAGTTTCTGGGCAAGGTACAAAGTGTTAGGTGTTATTTTTAAAATCCTACATAGTTTGAATCCAGGTTACGTATGGGATTGCCTTCTGCTGTATAATCTGTCCCACACTCAGGTCTTTGGGGAGCGGGGACTTTACTTCAGTCAGCCAGGACTAGGCTGGCAACTCTTACCTGCCCCCAAACTGAGGAATGACTTGACAGAAGAGATTTGACAGGTTGGATAGGTTGTCTGAGTTTAGAACAACACTAAAGACCAATCTCTTCTGGCAGGCTTATCCAGATGATTTCTAAATTATGAATTTTAAAGTTTGCATTGATTGTTTTTTTTAGCATGTATTGGTTTTATATGCTCTTGTTTAATCTGTTGTTGTTCCCTGCCTCAGTCCTTAGGGAGAGGTGGGTAAGAAATGTTGTTTTCTTGTTTTCCGTTGCTCCAGAGATTAAGACATGGAACAATGGACTCAAACAACAGGAAAAGAGATTTTACCTAAACATCAGGAAGAATTTCCTGATGGTAAGGGCCATCTGATAGTGTAATGCTGCCTAGGAGTGTGGTGGAGTCAGCTTCTTTGGATGTTTTTAAGCAGAGGCTGGATGGCCATTTGCTGGTAGTGCCTTGAGTTTGTGTTCCTGCATGGCAGGGGGTTGAACTCGAGGCTCTTGTAATCTCTTCCAGCTCCATGCTTCTATGATTCTATGGAATAAATATTGTTGTTGTTCGCCAGACTGGCCAGTGGTGGAGCACAAAAGGAGAAAGCATTCATCAACATTTTGAAGGCTTTACATTCCTCAACCTTGGTATAAAGCAACTTCCCATGTTTTATATTTCTGTATTGAAAGTCACTTATGGTGGTGTATTAAATGTCTAAATAAATACATGTGCTATCAAAGTAGAAAGCACTTGTCAAAATTCTCTTTGATATCCTATGACTGGAGGAGGAGTCCCACCATCATTCATCTCCTAAGCAGAGCTCTGTCTGTAGATATTGTAACAAAAGACATGGAATCATTTAGGTTACTTCCTTTCCTTACTATGCTCATTTAACAAAGGTTAAGTTAATACTGTCTGTCCTGAAAGCTGTGGAGTTTAAAAAAAAAAAAAAAAAAAACACAGCACCTTGAACACTGAGAGGCAAAGACAAATTGAGTGGTAGGGAAATAGGGTGTAAGAAATCATGAATAAGGAAAGCTGGCAGGAGAAAGGGGTGGGGAAACAACTTGTTTCTAGTCTTCGTTTCTCACCACTAGACCACACTTCCATCAATCTGAAGCTCATTTGATTCCCGTTGCAAATGACACCCTTTTCCCTATCACTTGATTTGCCTCACAATTCTTTTTTTTTTTTAAATCATCTGCAGAACGCTATGCTATGCCATCCCATCCCACACACAATATCTGTTTTAGAATCTCTTTAACAATGTCACCCATTTAAAGCACATTTCATCAAAATGTGATTTACCTTTAATACCAGTGGGGTAGAGGAGAGAGTTGCAGGTGGAGGAAGGAGGGAGAGAGAGAGAGAATGAGGGAGAGGGAGCCAACAAAAAGCTTATTCATGACTCATTTCTTGGTCTATCCTTTCAATTTCACATCACAAGCTGTTGCCATGGAAATGTCACACATGTAAGATGGGAGCTGGCAGTCTAATACAACAGCAGATAGGCACAATGAGGAGAAGGAAAGAGAGAAAACAAATATTTTTCATAAACAAAGAAACAAAAAGGGAAATAGAAATGGAAACGAGTGACAGCCAAGCAGATGCTGCATTTTGTTTTTAAACTGGAACTATTATTGGAGAGGTAACAAATATGCCCCAGCCAATGCAATCTTTCTTCCACGGAATCAGGCCAACAACTGCCTCTCTTGCTCCCACCTCTGTACACCAGTGAGCAAGCTAATATTCAGCAATGATTGCCAATTTTTCAACTGACTTTTGCAGCTATGTCTTCACTAGGAATTTGATATGCAGGAATTATCAGACAAAGGTTTGCAAGGCAAGGAGACACATATTATCACGTACAGGTTGCTGCAGAGAGAGATGATGTTAAAAGCACAGCTGGCAGCTGACTTGGAAATTGGCAACCAATTAGTCATTATACAACAGAAATTAAATTTGCTTTTAGTGAAGATTGCTTGAAGATTGCCTTGGCTTAGTTGGAGCTCATTAAGTTTTTCTGATTCCACGGTTATTTATCTACAGCGTTTGACATACCCAAAATACAGGAGAACCTTTTCCTGTGCTCATTTGAATGTGCTCCCTTTAGCAGTACTTGAAGGTTGATTCAGAAGAATCCTAGTTCAAAATTGGGTTTGTGTATGTGAGATGGAGAGACTGAAACTGTTGCCCATGTTATATTGTTTTGTTCTTTGTACAGAGATTCATGAGAAGAGTTAATTGCCCCTTTATTGATATCTTATCTGGGACATCCAGCCAATTTTTATGTAAATTTTCTCCTTGAGGATCACAATCCCTTGGTCATATTATGAAAAGCAAAATTTTTAGCTGGTCCTGCTAGAATAAGAACAATAGTTAAGTACTGAGTGTTAAACTGCACTGTGTATATGCACACACTTCTAAAATGAATTTTGCAATCTTATTAGCATCTTAGGCCCTTTTAGCTAGGAGGCTTATATTTTTCTTTTAACATCACAGTTGCATTTTAGATATTTTAATAATTGTGCTCTACTATCAATATTGGTAAGTTTTTATGCTGGATTATGTCTGATGGTGCATATCGTATTGTGCTTATTTGTTACAATTCCACTAACTGTTGGCTCCAAGCAAATAAAATTTCACTTGACTTGCCATCTGCCTGAAATTGTTTTATCTTACTGTTACTTGAGACTGACTGTGATGGAATATTCCTGTGCTGGGTTTTGTCCATTTGTGTGCCATATATGCAGTGAGCAGCATAGAGTTGTGCTAGAAAAGCAAATGGGCATCGGAAGCTATGTCATACTGGGTCAACCATTGGTCCATCTAACCCATGTTGAACATGCTGACTTCTTATCCCAAAAGGTAAGTGACTCAGGGGTCCATCCACAATGCCAATAACTCCATGGAAAGGTGAGAAATTATTAGCTCAAGAAGGGAGGCTTGTGATGGGGGAGGGAGATAACTTCTGGGATCTATTCATCTTTGTATATTGGTTCTAATGCAGAGGCACCAGTTGGAGATTAAAAGAATGTTTTTAGTGGGGAGAGAATCACAAACACACACAAGATTGAAGCAGTCTTACAACCATGCAAGGCTAACCAAAGATAGGAGAGAAAGGGAAAGTTGGATAGCAAGGAGTTAGGCTGAAGTGAGTGATATTTACCAATACTGAAGAGAGGAAAGTTGTGGCAAAATGCCTCAAACATGAGAATTTGAGGGCATAACAGAGGAGGGAGGCTCTGAGATGCGGAGTGACACCCAAGTGCTAGCAAAATGCCAGGGTCTGGGCTAGGGTTTAAATACCCTTTTTCTGCCCTGAAGGTGTTAATGGCTCTCTGGAAGAGCAAACAAAGGAGTCTGGAGCTGGCTAATGGTCTTAGCATTAGGTGACAAAGCATCAGTGGGAGTCGTGATAGCTTCTTAATGTCTAGGCAGGTGGGGAAACAAACGGGAGAAGTTCAGCAGAAAGGAGGTTACAGGGCATTGATCATTGTTGCTTTGTCTGGGAGTTTCAGTGGCTATTGTCTTCCAGGTTTGAGCCATTGAGAGGATCATCTTCTTCAACTAATCATCAGTGAACTTATGACCTGGCCATGCCTTGAGAACCCTTATGACCTATTTTTGCATGTGTCTAGCCAGTCCTCTTTACCAGCATAGTTTTTCAGCCAGAAATGTATTATTTATATTTAATGTCAATTAAATAATGTTCATTGCCAATCATATCATGGAGTGGGGGTGCATGGCACAGTAACAGACTGGCAGTGGCTGACCAGCCAGAAATCTTTCCCAATCCCATCTTGAAATGCCAAGGAAACTGGTGCTTGCATGCAAACTGGCATGCATATCATGCCTTCTGAACTGATAAGTAGTGCTTCTCCTAAGGTTCTACTTGCAGCAGGAGTCATCACTGCGTCACTTAAAATGGCATGCAGAAATTCTTATCTTTCTGACAGGCAACAATGTTCTGGGGACATGGGCAATGTTCTTTGTTACACTGTATTGTGATTTGGAGGGTAAATGGGGTAGCAGTGGGGAAACCCCTAAGTGTAGGGCTTTGTGTGGGAGGACCAGGTTGGAACCACTTGCAGACCAGATTAGGCCTATAGGTAAGAAGCTCCTCTCTCCTATTTGAACGGCTGATGCCTCAGAGGGATGTCAGCTGAGTTTTTTGCTTCCTTTAATGTTCCACTTGCGGTCTCTCAAGCCACGGCAAAGGTCAATAAGGATCTGTTTTCAGACCATCAATGAACTTGGAACTGAAGCCCTAGTCGGCTATTCTGCCTAGGATGAGGGAGGTGCTGAACCCTCCATTCAAAACTACAGACTGGGAGAAGCAACTAGTAGCTATGCAATGCTACTTCTATGGAGGGCAAAGACAAAATTCAGGTGGTCTGCAAATTACTGAAAATCTTTTCCTCTATCTCAGTCTCAAAGTGGGAAGAAAGTTTCTGTTTTCTTAGTGAAGAGAGAAATTCACTCTGTCAATACTGACAGTTACTTTATCCCATCAGCATGATGCCCTGACACTGAGAATAGCCCTGGAAACTAACTACTCATCAGATCAAATGGTGAGAAAATACCAGGTAGGTACAGTTTTTCTCCTTCAACTGCAGGAGAACCTGCTCTGATCATCATAGCTTTTTGCTAGTATTTGCTATGAAGTAATTGCCAGCTTATGTCAACCCTATGAAAGAGACCTCCAAGAATCCTTGTCATCAGCTGCCCTTCTCAGGTATAGCAAAATCAAGGCTACTGCTTCCTTGATTGAATCTACCTATCTGTGATGTTGCCTTCCTCTTTTCCTACTGCCTTAGAATTTACCAAGCATTATCATCCAATGAATCATGTCATCTCATGATATATCCAAGGTACAATAGCAATAGTGTCAGCTTAGTCATTTTGTCTTCTAGTGAGAATTCAGTATTGATGCTCTCTGGACCTATTTATTTGTTTTTTTAGCAGTTCATGGTATCCGCTGAATTCTCTTCCAGCACATTTCAGATGAGTTGTTCTTCTTGTCAGCTTTCTTGACAGTCCAGGTTTCATAACAATTCATAGATATCAAAAATACTATAACATGGATGATTCTGATTTTGGTATTTACTTAGCCTCAAACTAGAGGATATACTTGGCACATTTTTAGAAAAAGTGCTCCCTCAAGTGGTAGAAGACATCTGTTTGTCACAACATAGATATTTTCTTCATCTCTGTATTTAACATTTGATAAGGTTTATGCTGTGATTGGCCAGTGGAAGGGTAAGTATGGGCTTAATTTGAAAATCAGATTGCTGAGGCAAATATCTGAAGAAATCCTTTTCTGGAAGGTGAAATGGGTTACTCTCATAGAATATACATTTCCCTAATATCTAGTTTAACCTTTGTAGGGAAGATACAAGAGCCCTGTTCTCTATTGTACGTAGTCCCCAATCCCATAGGAGCAGGCAGACTATCCACGGGTGCATGCATCAGAACTGCAGGGATAGTGTGCTTGTCTTTTCTCTTCAGGGGCAGAGCACATCCATTATAAGCAGAGATTAGAAAATTACATTTTAAAAATATTTTGTTAGTACTGTGTTTGGAAAATAACCTGTTGCTTTACTCATTATGCTGTAGAAAAGGTAATTTGCTATGTTTCATGTGGCACAGTTCATTACTTTTCTCATTTTTTAAAACTTTGTTGCAGAAAAAGCAAACATGCTTTCATTTACACACACCTTAGTATTGATAGGAGAAGGGTATAAAATTTGATAAATTCCTTGCAAAATGACCTTTATAAATTTCAGAAAGTAACTAGAAACCATTGCTCATTACACCACTAATAATCTTCACTCTTACTGGTTTATTTTGGTTTTGGGTGTGACTTCATTACACCCTTGTTACTAGGGATGGGCCAACCGAATTCTTGAATCCTGGGTAAGGATTCGAGATTCCCGAATCTGAATCCCTGTGCCAAAATGGGCAAACCGAATCTTTCAAATCTGCCAACTAAATAGATTGTTGGAGACTGGGATGCCTGAAAACAAGGGAGACCGGGATGCCTGAAAACCTGGGAGACCATACATACAAGGGAAGATAGTAAGTGGGTGAGGTTTTCCCTTGGAGTAATAACAGCCTTTGCTAACAATTTCACAAATTACAGCTGGGATTGTATTCTGAGATATTTAAATTGAACATTTCATATTTAAGTTCAGTACTTGACTGGAAGCTACAAGCTTGAGATTTCAAGGACAGCTGAAACATGCCTTTGCATAGCTCCCTTGAACACCTCTTTCAGACACAATTCCGGGGTTTGGAGTTTTACAAGGTGCCACAGCCTTCTCTGACAAAGTGTACTGGTGCATCATCAAACTACAAACCCCGTGATGCCAGAAGGAGCTATGCAAAGAAAAGCCAGTTTTGACCTGGATTATTTCTCTACTCTAGTATGTGGTCCTGTTTACACAGGCAGGAAAATGTGGGATTAATCCACATTTTTCTGCCTGTGTAAAAAGGGCCTTCATGTCATTTTCAAGCTGGGGAGATCCTGAGGCAAAACTACGACAATTGTCTTGGCTAGATTTCTTCAGAGGAAGGTTTGCCTTTGCCTAGGCTTTTGCTATGGCTGGGAGAATGTGCCTTGCCCAAGACTATCGTTCTTTCCCTTGCTTTTTAAACTCTTTTTAAAAAAAGGTTTCAAAAGATTTGAGATTTGTGAGATTCATGGACTCCCAGAACCTTCCAGGGATTCGGATCCAGATTTGGATTCAGAAAATTCTGGATTCGTCCCATCCCTACCTGTTACCCAAAGATGTAAGTAGCTAACAACATTACTTCTAATCTCTGGTTGTATGTAAGAAAGTACAGATCCCATCCCAGTAAGAGGAATCACAAGGTTTTGCAGTATTGAACTCTTCTCCCCTTGTAGCAGCACTTAGGCCGAAAGCATGGGAGAATGTCTTACACCTGGTCAGCCCAAATAAGCAACAGTTGCAGCAGTCAGCAAAGTAGGGACGGGTGTGGATAGACGTGGATCAGGAGACTTTCAGAAAGGGCTAAGCTGGAAGAAATTGCCTGGGGGAGACTGGAGAACGGGGAGCAGAAGTAGAAAGAGAAGGGAAGCAAAAAGGGAAAGAAGAGAAGAGGCTGTGGTCAGATAAGGCAGGTAAGAAGCATGTTAGAAGAAGTTTTAGCTGCTACATCTCCCTTGCTTTCTCAAAGATCATCCTGGAGTGTTCCCCAGATTTGGAGCAAAATGGGGGAGAGGAATAATACTGGCAAGTGATGACTGGCCAGAGGAAGCTAGGATTTCCCAGGACTCCCAAAAGGAGAAGTAAATTAAACATCTGTACAGCCAGTGTGGTGTAGTGGTTTGAGCATTGGCCTACAACCCTGGAGATCAGGGTTTAATTCCTTGCTTGGTAATGGAAATTCACTGGGTGACCTTCGGTGCATCATATACTCTCAGTGCCAGAAAACCCCATGCTTGATTTCCTTTAAGGTCACCATAAATCAGAAATGACCTGAAGGCATGCAGCAACAACAATATTTGGTAGGTGCAGGTGAAAGGTTAGATATAGAATACCTCCCAACATTTCACTGGGTCACATGCAGTCAAGCAGAATCAGATTATAATCAAGATAGCAAAAGCTATTAATAAAGAAGAGTTCACAAAGGAGAATGGGCTGCAACAGTTTGCTTTTGGTTGAGCCTACTGGAAAGGGCAAGATTCTGCCCCTTCTCTCCTGCTCTTGAATCAATTGAATACAAACTACTTTTGCATTTTGAATGTAAGTTTGCACCTATGGAAGTAAGCTGAGGATAAGAGAGAAAGGGGAAGAAGGAGAGAGAAACTGGTCTATTTTAAAAGCTGCTGAAAAAGTAGGGTGACAGAAGACTAATTGGGACTATTCCTGTTAAGTAGGGATACTTTGAAGGCGTGATATAGGGAACCATGGGTCTCTCTGGTCATTTGGTGAGCAACTGGGGAAATCAGACCTCTCACACCTTGAAGGACTTTATTTGATCTTCAGAAGACCCTAACGAACTCTGCTCCCAAATAACTTAGGCCAAAATGTTGGCACCTCCATGAGCCTGAGAAAGTCTGGATCATTTAAAAGATACTTGGAGGAAGAAGGCAGACTTTATTCTCAAGGGAAGGACCTGCAGGGACAAATGAGAAGTTTTCTCCCATAAATAAAGTGATATTTGAATACAGCCTGTGTTTATGGTGTAACAAATCAGACTCCAGGAGACCAAAGTTCAGTCATACAAACTCCCTGGGTGACCTTGGCCAAATTATACTTCCTCAGCTTAAGGGAAAGGCAATGGCAAACTTTCTCTGAATAAATCTTGCTAAGAAAACCCTAAGGTAGGGTCACCACTTGACCTGAAGGTACATAACAACAACAAATCAGAATTTTCTTTTACTGACTCAGTGAAGACTGCATATCTGTTGAAGTAACATGTAGATGCAGGCCCTTTCTGCACTGCACTGTTATAGTGGTATTCTTCCACTTTCAGTATCCTGTGGAATTCTGGGGTTTGTAGTTTACTGAGGCCAAAGAGTTCTCTGGCTGAGGATTCTAAATGCCCTCCGTAAACTACAAACCCCAGGATTCCATAGGATGTTGAAAGTGGAACAACAGCACTATAGCAGTGTAATGCAGAAATGGCCGCAGTGAATGAATCATTAGTTGAAGCCTGCCGGGTGTTGCATTGGTTATGTATGGACCAAGGTGACTTTGATGAACTTGTACACGCCAGCTGTCGCCAAAAAGAGTTGGAAAAGATTTCTGTCTGTCAACATGGAAAGCCACCACCAGTTTCAACCAGGACGGGAGAAATGTGACTCTCCAGATGTTGCGGGGCTGTATCACTCTCACCAGTCCTAACCATCAGAACCAGCTGTGGAAAATGACAAGCTCTATCTCACTATGCTGTTATGGCACCAAATTCCACTTTAACTACCATGGTAACATCATATGCAATCATGGGATTTGCGGTTTAGAGAGGGGCATTTTGAATTCTTAGCCAGATAGCTCTCAGAGCTCAGTAAACTACAAACACCAGAATTCCACAGAATATTTTCATGGCAGTTAAAGTGGAACATAGCACAGTAAGGATGTAGTGTGATAGGGCATGGCAAAAGTTGCAGTGAAGCATTGGAAGTGCCCACATGTGTTCCCCATCCTTGTTACAAATAATAGTGAGTGATATGGATCGATGATCTGGTTCAGTATAAGATAAATTCAGTATAAGGTGTGCTGTGACAGGCTCAGATCTAAGCAGAACCTTTAAAAAACCCTACCTATTTGGACTTCCACCTCATGAATCCTTTAGCCATCAAGGTCACTCTTGGAAGAATTCTGGGACTTGCCATCCAAAACAACATCAACTTCCAAGATCTGGATCTAGGGCTTAATCCAATGCCTGCTTTCCCCACCTACTGTCCTCTGGCTATCTTGAAATATAACTTCAATCATCTCCAGCCAGTGTAATGAGTGTTGCGGGCAAATATATCTGGATGCGACCAAGTTTGGGACAGCTATCCTAGCCATTACTGTCTCACCATAGTAACTCACAAAGTTGGCCTGCAACAGTCCAACTCTTCTTTTTTATTTTGAAAGATAAATTCAAAGCTTACTAATAGGAAATCTCAGGCAGAAGGAGGGAAACATTCATTTCAGGGAAATTGCTGCTTTTCAGATCTAATGTGAAGCCTTGTATTACAGAAACAGAGAAAATAGTGCCATTTCTTCTCCAGGTCACATAAATTTGAAGCAAAAAAATATTGGCTCTGCTGAGTGAAATAATGCTATTTGCCCCTGTAATATCAGTTGTACTTTATGCTAATCAAATGCAATCTCCATGTCCTCAGCAATGGGAAATAGATGTGGTATCTTGGATACCTCTGAGCACTAGTAATTCCAGATGAATATTGACTGTTTAATGACAGCCACTCTAGTACAAATATCAACTGATATTATCCAGTCAGATACAGATGATTGAATAGGGATGACATACATGTTACTCAGCAAATGAATTATTTGATTCGCCCCTTCACCACAGCCTGCTGTCTGCTAGGAAATTTTCATTTGGTCTCCCTAACTTGAGAACCAATTGTAAATGTCAGGCCTAAATGCTTAGATTTAAGTGTTAGGTTGTCTTGTTTGATTACAGAAGTAAAAGGTCACAAATGACTAATGAAAAGTACAAGTGATATTGCCAGGGTAATGCTGTAATGCTGCAGTAAGCAAACAGTGCGGGACAACCTTATCAAAGATTTCATTGTCTCTTTCTCTGAGGGCCTGCTGCAGGCATTTTACTGCCCCCTAGTGCTCCTTATAGCTATAGCATCTCCATTGGGGAGGCTGGTCTTTTATAAAGCAAGGCTCTAATTCTACCACATTCTGGACTCATACTATCCACCATGTCCACATCTGGGTACCACTCTTGCCAAAGCTAATTGCTAAGACAAGAAGAACCAGGGCCGGCTGGCAGCCATGGTTTTTTAAATAACTTGCTTTGTAATTTCCATTACGCCGAAGTTTTTATTTATTTATTTATTTCATTTTTAGCAAGTTCAGTAACCATGGTTCTTTGATATTTTTCAATATATTTTTTTTCATGGAAAGGCAAGTGAGACTGAGTGAGAACAAAAGAGAAATATGTTAGATACATGGTCAGAGATACTCTTTCCTAGTAATTGAGGTGTCCCAATTATGAATCTTGGCATTGAAAGTTAGGCAATTGCCTCAGTTGGAAGACACTGGGAGGCAACAGTAAGGCCTTGGAGGAGAGAGCTGTATGCCACAAGCTCTGTTCAAAGCCAGTCTGCTGCCTTAAGGTGTGTTGGAAAAGATTGTCTCATCATCGGTGTTGAAAAAAGATGAAAAATGTAGCTAGAATTCTCTACCACAAAGGTTGCGTTCATTCTCCAGCACTACAGCTAACCAGCAGATAAATCCAAGTACTGCACCAAAATACAAATGCCAGGATTCCCAAGAATAGTCCCATGGCAGTTAAAGTGGTATCCAACCACTGTAACTCTATCATGTAGAAACATTTAGAGCCTTTCCACAGAGCAGGAGTGTGGCCACGTTACATGAGGGCATGGCCACGTCGCACAGGGCGCCCCCCAAAAAAATTGCCACCAGGGGTGGACCATCCTCATTGCTCCCCTGTCTGTATACCTCTAGCACCATCCTGTTTTTCATCACGAAAAACAGAAGACAGAACAGAAACCTATTTGCATAAAATTGCATGTGCTAATTTTATGTACAGCTACAAAATTAGAATTTTTAAAAAATAACTTAAATAGAATTACAACACTTCCCATCTGAGTGGAGAATAACATAGGAAGGTGACATGTATAGCTAGCTACTGCATCTACTTGTCCAGTTGCTGATTACTGAGGGGGCAGTTTCAGTTACCCTGATCTAACTCTTTGTCCATTAGCTTTAAATCAGGCTATGGGTGCATCCAAACTGATTGAAAAGTTCCAGATTTTCTTCCAATTCTTTCCAATTTTATATGAGATTAAAACAAAATTATGTGAGGAGATGCTATAAAAGTCTATGTTCGTACTGGAAGCTGACAGAAAATACTCTGCGACAAGCAAACTTGTGTATGATAGCTCTAAAATAAAATCAGAAAGAACAGAAACAAAATCTGGGACTTTCAAATCTCTTTAACCTGTGCAGATGAACGCTTAGACAGAACAGCCCTTCAAACTGAAGACACCTTCAAAAATAAGATTATACTTTGGAGGCTCTGCAGAAAAAGATGGTTCTCCATCTTGTGTTGGACTTTAACTTCCATCATGCCCCTGATCATTTGCTGCGCATACTGGGTCTAATAAAAGTGGGAGCAATATCTGAAGCAGCGATACTACAGTTAGTAAAAGAACTTGCTACTAATTGATACATTTAGTTAAAAATCCTGAAAAAAATCTAATGTAAATCTAAGTCGGAAGAGAAAATATTAACTAGTAAGTTGATTCTAAGTTTGGATGCACTAAAAGCCTTACCACAATGGAGCTGGAAAATGCCACTGATGATTCAGCCTGCTACACCACCCTACATTCCCCATGTGTCTGTGTTGAACCTTGGAGAGAAGAAAGTAGCACCTTTGTGAGTGTCTACATATCATTTCCAACTCATCTTACCAAAGATCATTCCTTAGCTTTCCTTGCCTGCACTTTCCCATATAATCTCATCTCCTTATCAACTCCATCTTTTTACTTTATGATTCACAGTTAGATCCTAGCACGAGTCCCAGGTTTAAGACCTTTAAAATTCAGATTCTTGTGGCAGATTGGCAGCCTTTGTGGGGTATCTGGCAGAACACAGAAAGACTAGCTGGATGCAAAGAAGATTACTTGCTACCAACCAGCCCTAACTACTTGTTGGTTTAAAATCTTTTAACCTTGGTATCAACTAAAATATCATAGTTTGAGCAAAAGCAAGGAAAGAGCCCTATAGCCATTTGTGTTTATTAATGAACCAGCTGGGAAGTGTAAAATTTGTTGGCCTCTCATTAATTAATGCCTTAATTCTGGAATTAATTTAAAGTTGAATGTCCAATAAGTCAATCAATTAAGTTGAAAAATAAATGCAATTAAGTTGGGTCTTTTTGTTAGAAAATGTCTAACTTACTTGATAACTTTATTAATTTTAATTAGTTAAATTCAGTTTAATCAATTATTTCAATTAATTAAAAGATAATATTAATTACTCTTCATGGTTTTGGCACATACTTGTGGCAGTTTTTGTCTCCTGCCTTTTAGAGTCAGCAGCTGGGGTCAGAGCTAACTTTGGATAAAATATATGATTTTTAAAAAATTTTAATTTGGATTTCCTTTTTTCTCTATTGATATTTTTCTTCGTTATGCCTTAATGTAAATTATTAGTGCATTGTTTAATATTAGGGTGTAATTATTAAAGTGAGGTGTGTCTCCTTAAATCCTGAGTTAGAGTTATCTGGAAGTATTGATGCTTTTGATGTTATAACTTTTATGCTGAAAAATTGGCATCTAAATAAACATTGAACTTCTGGACTGTAGGCTGAGTGTGTGGGCTACAGAAGTTGCTCATGAAGCCTGTATCTTTTTATGCTGTTATTTCCAATTACTGATCAGAGATTAGAGTTGCATAAATCTTAAGCACTCTGCTTTTAGAAACTTGTAAGTATGCAAATAACTGCTTTGTATTGTTAGTGGGGGAAATGTCTAAAAAATCACCTCTTTCTAGTTCCCACATCCCTCTCACTCCAAACTCTGAATTTCTATAGGGTTATCTGCTTCTCAGAGTCTTTGAGGTTTCCTTCAGTGTTTCCTGCAGCAGTCTTGTCTCCATTTACCACTTCATGTTGCAAATACAGAGTGAAGTCTACCCACTGGCTGCCAAGGGGCTCAATTTTTTAATGACCCTGCTTTTTGACATTTAGGTTATCTTAACCCCATGCTGCACTTCTCTGCATTTTGGAAAGGTCAGAAACTACTTAGGAACATGCATGAGGAAATCATTTGTTACCCACTGAAAAGCTGACCATCCTATTGCTTAAGTACCTTAATCGTTTATTGTTACTGAGCCAGGGTTGTGTGACTCAATTCTCCCACCTATGGCTTTCATTACCTTTTGTGGGGAAAAACATGATAATGTCATTAAAGGGGGGGGGGTAAATCGGTGGCTTAGTTTTGTTTCCATATTTGTGTCTATCTATACACTCACATTTAGTAATAACTGCTATAGGTTCAATAGGAAGAGGAAGACAATGACCATGTGGGATTCCAGATGGAGGCGTCCAGCACTATAGATCAAAAGACATGCAGGAGAGTTCCAAGTGGAAGATGATACTGCCTGAATCCCCCCTCCCACACTCCCCAAAATTTCAATGTATGTTAACAATGTACTTGCATGATAGAAGCATACACTGTTACCCTGGTGGCTTTAAACAGAGAGGCCAAATCAAAGGATAAACAGGAGATGGCAGAAACATGGAAGTATCTTTCAGGACCTGGAAAATTATTTTTGGACTACAACTCTCAGCCCACCCCTAGCGGAGTGGGGATTCTGGGAGTTACAGTCCAAAAAATAGCATTCCCGGGCTCTTCTCTGTACTATGTGGTATTAATTTGGCAATCTCAGAATTTAGCTTAACTGCTGTTGTGCCTTAACTGTTCACTGGCTTTCAATGTTAAATAAGAACATTTTCTTCTTCGTTTATGTGGCAGCTTTATGAGCCTTTAGGAGTTCAGCTTTCTCTGTTCTTTCAAAAGTAAAATACTAGACTAGAGATTAGGGTGGGAAAGGAATTATACTTATGTCAGGAGAAGTATGAAATCAGTGCCTTGGCTGATGAAAAGTGCTCATTTGAGAACTTTTTGAAAAGGGAGTCTCATTTCTTCTTTTTTAGTAAATATTTTATTCTGGTCTGTGATTTTTTTAAGCAAGCAAGCTAAAATCACATGTGTGGAAAAACCTGAAAGGAAGCCAATATTTCTGTATCTCCAACTTGGCATCTTCTAGTATAGTTATTCTTGCTTGTTTATGTCAGATAACTCCATGGGCTGTCATAGCTTGCTGATTTGAATCATTTCCATGCTACTTAGCTAACAGAATCAGCATTGGACATTTTACTAGAGTTAACAATCTTTGCATGCCTATACTCACTAATTGTTAGTTTGCATGATAGTCTGCTGGAGTTAAGCACAGCATATGTTTATGGTGACTTCCTGTTTGGTTAGTTCCTCCATGCCCACTCTTTTCCTATCTAACATAACCAACAGCCACTTTTTCTTACGTTCTTCCAACTATTTGTAAGTAAAGAGTTGGCACATTCTAAGATCACATCCCACTTCATTGCAGTAGATTTTGAGTGCTCAGTGGCTCCATGGAAATATTGCCTTATTACATTCTTTTGAAAAGAATTAATTTGTTTGTTAGTCATGCATATATCTTGCCTTTCATTCAATGAACAGAAGGTGACATATGTGGTTCTCTTCTTCCATATATTTTTATTCTCACCACAGGCCTGTGAGGAAGGTTGAGCTGAGAGTGACTAGCCCAAGATTGCACAGGGAGTTTCATGGTTCAGTGCAGACTAGAATCTGGATCTCCCAGGTTCCAGCCCCAAAGGCTAACCATGGTTGTGTCTCAGCCTCCCTATTCACACCAAATATTCTCTGCAGTAAACAATTTCCTTCTGTTCCACCCTTCTTAGATCTTTTTACTGTTTGAGAATGCAGCTGAATTTACTTGTACCTATGAAGCTGGCTTAGACTGAACGAGATCATCAACCCCTCTGTTTAAGCGGGACTGACATCCTATTTGTGATGTACAAAAGCATAACTAAATGTTACACCTCTGTATGTAATTTTATTGGTCATATTGGATGGAAGAATTTAGCACCCCCACCTACTATCCGCCCCGCACATTAAAGTCCTCTGGGAGGAATTTACTGCAGCCAGTTAGAACTTGGTTGGCTGCGGTTACCCAGAGGACCTTTTCTTCTATCACTCCCAAGTTATGGAATGGCCTGCCAGAGGAGACCCGGCATATTACCAGTCTGGACTGCTTTAAAAAGGCAGTCAAGACTGATCTCTTCCGACAGGCCTTCCAAGACTAGCATTTCCATTGCCTCCCATCAATTGTCTTGCTGTTTTGTTAATAGTCAACTGCTTGTTAATTGTTGTGTGTTTTAAGGGGTTGGTTTAGGTGGGTTGGTGGATGGTGAGGATTGAGTATGTTTTTAATCTCTTTTAATGTATTTAATGTATTTTATGTTGTTTGCCACCTCGATCCTTGTGGAGAGGCAGGATAGAAATAAATGTTACTACTACTACTACTACTACTACTACAATTCCTTTCCTGAGCCACCTAAATTTTGGGGGCAGAAAGGCAGCCAGCTGGCTCCATTCTTGCAGCTATGAGGAAGAAAAAGGCCTTCTCCTGAACCTCCTAGGGTCATCTGGAGATCCACAAGGATGATATCTTCTTGTCACCAGCTGCAGGAATGCAAGAAGTTGTTGTCTGGTTGCCCCTTTTCCTTCCCCTGTTCTTCCTGGTCACTGAATGGTCATGAAGAAGGATGTTGAGCCAGCAGACAGGTAGGTTGAAGATGCAGGGAGAGTGGACAAGACTTAGCTACACCTGGCAGAACCTGACAATCTAGTAGCACAAAACAGAAAACTGGTCTGAAGAACAAGGCAAAACTAGAAAAGCCTGTATACTAATAAATATGGAATTGAATATAAAATAATTTTACTCCAGTACAAACAAATGCAAAACAATAGTGTACAAATGGATGATATACCGAATTAAATATATACAGACACTGAACAGACAATAGAGAAATTTACAATAACAATATCAAGAACAGAAATAACAGTACAGAAACTAGTCAGTTCCAACAAGCAGTGTAGGCAAAACTTTTGTTAGTATTAGAGTAAAATTATTTTATATTCAGTTCCATATTTATTAGTATACAAGTTTTTCCAATTAGAACTTGATAATCTGCCAGCGCCAATGCAGGGTCTCAGCTAGGGTTTCTACTTCACGCTTCATATAGTCAGTTGGAAGAATGTGCTTAGTAGGTGTCTGCTACTGGACTGCATGTTATGAAAGCAAGGGCTGTGCAGAAACTACAAAGATGGTCAAAAGATAGATCCCTTTGGCTGTTTTGTGGACTCCTCCAGACTGTCCTATTTCTAGCCAGGAAGTGGAAGGAAGGGAGGAGGGAAGGAAGGAGTTGCCTCCAGAGGGCCCTTTCACATTGCACCATTATAGCACTGCTAGCGTATATACCTGGTGTGACGAACCTGATGGGAAGGGATCTTGACAACAGAGCCTCCTTGGCAACTGAGAGTGTTTAAGCTGATTGGCTGGTGAAATGGAACCTTGGATAGCCCAGGAGAGGGGTCTCATCACCCGGCATTGCCCAGGATTTTATTTTCCTGTAGGTAATAGTTGTTGGAAACATTTGAGATCCTGTGTCTCTAATTCCCCAAACTGTCTTGTCCAGTAACTGTAACTTTTCCCCACATTCTCCAATCCAATCTGTATTCAGAGTTATTCACATACACAGGTTGGTTTCCTGAGGGAATACACTGCCCTTCTCCTTGCTGCTAGGCCTCGTTTCCATAGCAACCGGCCTATTCAAGACAGGCCCAAGAGCTCTCTGGCCGAGAATTCTAAAAGCCCCTCCCTAAACTGCAAACCCTAGGATTCCACAGAATGATCACAGGCAGCCAATCATATGAAGTCTTTGCCTGACACACCCAGTCGTATGAGGTCTTCTTGCCTGACACAGACAAACAAACAAACGTTGACTTTTATATATTAGTAATTAGTAATTAATTGGCATGGTTCCATCCTATGGAATCCTGGGATTTAGAGTTTAGGGAGGGTGATTCTCAGCCAGAGAGCTCTGATGTCCCAGAAAACTACAAGTCCAAGGATCCCAGAGGATGTGGCCACAACAATTAAAGTAGAAACAAAGGGCTATCATTGTTTAGTGTGAAACAGCCCCGGGAATGGCAATTCACCTTTCAAATGTGTTCCAGTGCCTCTCTACATGGTTTAACGTCAATCTTTTCCAACACCAGACTGCCAACCACTTGGCAGGCTGTTTTAAAAACTTGTTTTGGCAATCCCATACGCTCCAGCTATCTTGATTTGGCAGGGACAGATCCAGTTAATCCTCTGTCATCCCACTTTTTCAGCTACTTTTTAAAAAATGTCCCAGTTTCCTTCTCCTCTCACTTTCCCTCCCCCAACTTAACTGCACTTGCTGCAAACTGAGTTCAAAGTGCAAAACTAGTTTGTGCTCAGTTAACTCAAGGAGAGAGAGGAGGAGGAGGAGGGACAGAATCTTGTTCTTCCCAGAAGGCTCAGAAAAAAGCAAATTGCTGTAGCCTGTCCCAGCTTGGATGTTCTTCACTTATTACTTTTGCCACCTTGACCACACTCTGATGTTGCTTGACCATACATGCCCCGTTTTCCTTCTGGGAAATGTTGGAGAGTATGCATTCCATGAAGCGTCCACAGGCTTCTTCAGGTCAAAAATTAGCCCTTGGACCTGTCGTAATTCTCTACCCTGATATAGGGCTTAAATGCTACGGTTAATCCTAACTAGAGCAGTTACTGATTCAATTGCATTAACCCATATGTTGAGTTGCCACTGAACAATTGCTTCAATGTGTCTACTTTTGTTGGGATTAAACAAACAACAGGATTTCAGTGTAGATACTTAACTTTGGTCTACAAACTTTGCTAGTAAAAATACTGAGCCATTAGGTTATAAAAAATGAGAATTTCTATAGAACCCAAATATATGTGTTTTTTTGTTGTTGTTGTTGTTGCCTCTGTGTGCCTTTGAGCCTTTTCCAGCTTATGGCAACCCTAAAGCAGAGCTATCATGTGGTTTTTGTAGCAAAATTTATTCAGAGACAGTTTGCCTTTGCCTTCGTCTAAGACTGAGAGAGTGTGTCTTGCCCAAAGTCACCCAGTAGATTTCCATGGCTGAGCAGGGATTCGAACCCTGGTTTCCAGAGTCATAGGCCATTTCCACACTGGACTGTTATAGCGCTATTGTTCCACTTGCAACATCTTATGGAATCCTGGGGTTTGCAGTTTAGGGAGGGACCAGAAGGCCCTTCCCGAAACTGCAAATCCCAGGATTCCATAGGATGTTGCAAGTGGAACAATAGCGCTATAATAGTCTAGTGCGGAAATGGTCATAGTCCAACACTCAAACTACCACATTAGCTTTCCAAATACTGCTTATGTGGCCTACTCCTAAAATGTGCAGATTTATGAGAGATGAATGTTACATTTGGGGGACAAAAGGGGAATCTTTAAGTGAAAGGGGAAAAAATTGGCTATGGACAAAAGGTACTTTTTTTTTTTTGACAGAAATAGACAGTAACATGAGAATTTAGGGATCTTTCCCATCAGCCATGGCAATGAACTTTGAAAGTGTTGATCCTGTGTTTTGGGGATTAATGGTGACCAGATTAGGGTCTGCCCTGGAAGATGATTTAAAAGCTATAGCTAGTATGAAATTCAGCAGCAAAATTGCTGATTGGGGTACTATACGGACAACACAGATCACCGGTGCTAAAGGAATTGCACTGGCTACCAATTTGCTTCCAGTTAGAATTCAAGGTGCTAGTGATGACATTCAAAGTCCTAAATGGCTTGGGACCTTGATAGCTGAAGGAGTGCTTCTCACTATAAATGCCTGACAGATCTGACAAAGGGGCCTGCTTCCCATCTGTCGAGGTAAAAATATGGGGGAAGATATGGGAAAGGGCCTTCTTGGCTCTTGCACCTACTTGTGGACTGCCCTTTCTGTGGAGGCCCAACTGGTGCCAATGTTGGTTTCATTTCAATGTCAGAGGTGGCTCTTTGTTACCTGTGGGGCTTTATTTTCTTTTAAGCACATCCATGACTTTTAATCTTTGAGCCTTTTAAAGCTTTTTTAACTTGTGTGAATTGTTTAAGGTTGAATTGTTTAATGTTTGCATCTTGTTTAAGTTATGTATTGGAATTGTTAATTGGTTGCATTGCATTATCTTTTTGCTGCCCAGAGTTATCACGAGAAAAACACAAGATAAAAATGTTTGGATAGGCAGCCAGTCCTCCTGTCCAAGAGGCACACATTGAGACAGTCCAGCATTCATCAACCTGCAAACAAAGGTAAGTGCTAGATGTGAAATAACTGATTTTGTACCATATCATGTTCAGAGCTGGTTTAAGATGTTTCTGCTGCCAGATGCAGAATATTTTTAATGGATTTTGCCATTAGATGCCAATGAATATGGAATATCTTGAGATCCTGTCAGAGTATTGGACTTGGCAAAGGAGTTTTATGGCCTTTATCTGCCTTGGGAGTTAATTGATAGATTATTGCTCTTGAAAGCAGGATCTTGTTTAAGTCTTATGAACTGGTTCATGCTTTCATGTCTAGATGACCTTGCTGGATTGCGATGTTACCACCTTTATGAAGGTTTTCTTCCCACACGACTCCATGGCGCTATCTTATTTTCACAGCTTGTTCTTTATGTTGCTTCAGGGAATTTGTGTACAGTATCTAACTCCTTCATATTGGAAAAATGATGGAGTTGTGCTACAGATCTCTTCCAGGCATCCTTCTTTTGGTATGTAGGTTTCACATGCACACACCTCATTTACACTTTCAAATCTCTCTTTCCATTTTTGAAAATTTTTCTCTGACAGCAGCTGTTGCTCTGTATGTTTCTGTTCATTGCTTCAACTGGGATTAAATTTTCTTCATTTTGGAAAAAAAAACTTCATAGATTCAATGTGACCTTAAAATTTATATCACTGAGCTTGATCCTTTCTGATTTCCTTAAAGCTAAGCTTGTGTTTCCTGCTGCCACAATATAGCATTTTTGAGTTCAACGTGTTAGTTATCTGCTTGAGCACAACAGATTTCAGGTGATATATAGTATGAGCAAGATGATAGACCTCAATGCCCAGTGTGGTCCTTTCTTGATATTACCAAGAAAAAAACAACTTTGAACTACAAAGTTCTTTGTAGCACAAAGACAAGTTGGCACAAGCCGTGGAGATAATATCCAAGGAGAGGGAAAAGAGGTGTTTTCTTGGCTGAAGATTACAGTGTGCTTATTCTTTGCTTGGTGTCCAGAAGAAAGCACTTTTGTCCTGGTACCCTGCTGTCATTTCCTCTTTAACCCTAAAATACTTCTTCTGATAGTCCTGCAATATGAAATGATGAACAATGGAAGTCAAAACTATCTTGCAAAACTGATAAGAAAATGCATCCAGATTGAGACATAGAGTTGAATGTGCCAAACAGATACATTTCATAATTCATCTGATTCTAGGCAGTTTTTTAAAAAAATGCTGGACAACTAATTCTAGACAACATTCCCCCTCCCTCCACATTGCTCCTGCTGGCATGTCTCTGAAATAGAGTTGTTGCCCTTTGGAGTAATATAAAATACGCTGTGGATTGGGAGCAATTCCTCCTTTTATTAAAAGGATTGTGGCAGCAGGGCAGTAACAGGAAGCTAAATTACTGTAACAATATTTTTCCTAGAGCAGGCATGCTTTTGATCAGAGAAAAATACACCATCTGTTTCTCAATTACTTGTTGTATTGATTTAACAGTTAGTAAGGTGAGTTTTTTTCTAAATCCATATTGTCACACTTTCTTGAATGTGACATTTATGTGTGATAAAATGTGGCTGTTAATAAAAATAAAAGAAGAAGAAGAAGAAGAAGATAGCTGCTATGGTTTGTTGCATGGTCATATGGGCATGCTAGGAAAGAGACACAGTTCAGTGGTAAAACACTAGTTTGGCTCCGTGTGGATCAATGCTGGAAGGGTATAGTTTTCTTTGCATCCAGGTGGTTCTCCTGTGTTACCAGATACTGTATAGATGTCACTCCTTTGCCTCCAGAAACAGAATTTTGGTGCTCCTGATCCCATGAGTTTTGTTGTCATCTATATGAGAACTAGTAAACTAAAGAAATGGAGGGGTTAAAGAGATGATATTATAAAGGAGGAAAAGGGAAAGACAAAGAGAGGGTTTGAGGTAGAGTTCATTGGGTCAGGACAGAAACAATGAGTGGGAGTAACAAAATTATGCTTGGCAATTTTCAGTGTTATTCTGGGAAGGCATTTAATGCAAGCTTTTAACTTAAATGGTAATTAAAAATAAATGTAATCATTAATTTTTTTTCCTCCTTCTAATGTAAATGCAATTCAATTAGATTTTAAAGCTTAATGGAATGCAGTAACCCTTTTCTACTAGCTTTTCTATATCTGCCTGAAGCCCCAGTCTCTAAAAGTTGGTGCTGACAATATTGAGCTTGGCAGATCAATGATCTAAGGCAAATTCCCATGTTCCCAAGGCCTTTGGACCAGGACTCGTCATCAAGTGCCATATTATTTCAAGCTGTCTTGGTTTCCTCCCTCCAACTGACTACCATAGATATCTGAAAATCTACTTCATTTTGATGGCCATTGCTGAGACGCAGGTGGAGTCACTGATTTTTCTAAAACCAAAAATAGGAAATGCAATTTCAATTTTACAGACCATTCTATGAGTGATTGTTCCTCCTTCACAGCCTTTCTTGCTCATGAATTCCTCGGCATTTTTGGAACACTATGCTCCTGTGAGCCCTAACCTGCTTCCACTGTGGTAAACCATCCATACATTCAGATGTTTTCCCCAATATTTAGATGCTTTTGTCTAACCATAATGGGACTTCCCTCCTTTCCCGTCCTGTTCTTTGAATCTCTCATCTTCCTTCTCCTCCCTGCTGATACTTCTCCTAGCTACGCTCAACATCTTCCTTTTTCTTCTCTATCCTTCAGTCTCTCCATCTCATTGTCCTTCTTTCCCCAGCTCCAAGAAAACCTTGAAAACATGAGTGGAATATAAATATTTTTCAGCAGACATTTTAAAGTTTCATTGACAGGTAGAATGACACCACTTCTCCCATCTCCTCTCCTAGCAACCCATCTTCCTTCTGTAGCCCAACCCAACAGCCATGTAATGGCCAGTGGAGAGCAGGGGATAGCTGTGTGCTATGGAAATGTAGCTGGGTGCATAACAATGAAAGCATCTGGGACTCCTTCAGAGGTCCTTGAAGGCCCTGTTCTTGTCTGTCTAGCTATAATCACATAGCCAAATGTTTCTCCACCATCCCCCATCCTCCACTGGCTGTGTCCAAGGGGACAGTGAGTTTTCAAGAGTTTGAGGTTATTGCTCAAGGTGTTTTTATTTTATTTATATCCCAGCTTTTTTCCAACAAGGGACCAAAGCCTGGATATAAATGAAGATAAAGAATCCCAGCCTCTACACAAGATGGGCGAGGAGGGGGAGGAACATAACACAAGCATAAGGAGGACTTTCACCTGCATACATCACTAACAGGATGCCAATCTTTGCATTTTTTTATTTGAATGGGATGCTCTGAGCAACTGTGGTTGATGCTTAAATGTATCATCCTTCATGACATCACTGGGGTTTGCCCCATGACATCATTGGGGTGGTCCCTAGGTCTCAGGGATTGATGCTGAACCTAGGATGCTCCTAAGCTGGCAACTGTACTCCTGCCATACTGTTCCAGAGAATCTCACAGGTTGCCAAAACCATTCTACAAGAGTCACAGGAGCAAAGAGGAAGGGCAAAGATCAGCTCCCATCCTCTTCCTCCAGTGCAGGTGGCACTCTGTCAAGGGCTATTCTGACTCCAACTGTGTGTTCCAGTCACTGCACAGCACTCTGTGTTTTGATTTCCACACTGCCCCTATAATTTATTTTAATACAGCTGCACATGCTGTTGCAGGAAAAACAAACAAACCTGCCAATGTTCTTGGTTATTATTGTTGTTATTACTGTCATATTATTTTGTGGCTGGCTTATACCACCTCATAGCAGTATATAGCACAGAAGGAGCATTACCATGACAACTCCTAACCAGAAACTGCGTCAGTTAAGAAGAAAGAGGCTACACTGCTGCAGAATCCTTTTATTACCATTGCTCAGGAGCACCATGCCTCATATATTGAGAATACCTGGCACTTGGGATGAAATTGGATTTGATCTAATAGTTTGTATATGTGAAACAAATGTTTCTGCCTTGATAAGGGAAGGCTCTGTCGTGATTCTTTCTTCCGCCACCCACGTTCTGAATGTTTAATGTGAATGTGGGCATGGGTATAAATCAAAGTGGCTACCCAGAGCTTGTAATCTCCCCGTCCCCAAATCTGAACTCTGGGGCTATCTGTGTTGCACCGCTTACAACTAAGTGACATTACTTTTCCATCTAGCTCCCAGCTGTTTATAGATATGAGCCACAATCAAAGAGGATTATGTCGGATTAAATTTACTGAAATCAGTGGGGTTAAGTGTGTTTAGCCCTGGGTTGGATTACTGCCACTGGATGAAATCAGAGAACCTGTTTGTTCCATTGTGTTCACTTTGGTGCTGACCAAATCGCAGAAATCAAGTTGAAGTACATTGCCAGAAAAGGTTCATTCCGGGCATCAGTTTCTATATCCAGGTCTGTTTTACATGTTGTTATTGTTGTTGTTTGTGACTTTAGGTAAACTCCAAACTCCAACTCATGGCAACCCTATCCTAGGATTTTCTGGCAAGATTAATTCAGAGGAGATTTCCTATTACTTTCCTCTAAGGCTGAGGGGCTATGGTTGCCCCTGTGGATTTCTAAGGAGCAAGATCTGAACCCTTGTCTCTTAGAGTCCTTGTTGAACACCAAAATGACTACATCATTTTGCCAGGTATGTTATATTGCCAGGTAGCTAAATTCTCAAAGCTCTCTGCGGTGAAAATACTAACCTGTTGAATGTATAGTCTTTGCGAAGTGCTGCTTTGTATTCAACCATTGCACAGATGACACTATTTTGTCTCCAGGCTTAAATACTGCTAATTGCTGCTTCATTGTAATCCATAGACTGCTGGCTGTTACATTGTATTTTAGGGTAGAGTAGAGTAGGAAATTGAAACTAAGGCTGGCAATGCTGGGATGCTGTGAGAACAAAGTACTGTGAAAATAAGAGTAGAGAAATATGCATGAAGGGTGTATGTGGTTGTGGCAGGCACCAGCCTAGGAAAGTAAAGGGAGGATAAACACATGAAAACATTTATGGTTGGGTCCTAAAGCTAGGAAATATTGGACTGAAATACATAACAAAATATGTGCATTAATGAAAGTACAGTTTGCTAAGTTACCAGAATTGTATTTGTTAAATATGACTGATGTATTAGAAGGTACTGGTATAAAGAAGTACTGGAGAATATTACTGTACATGATAACAACAGCTCGTATTGAATATGTAAAGATGTGGAAAGCAAATACCCACATTAGAACAATGGTGGGGTACACTGATTGAAAACAAAAATGCTGATATGGTCTCTCAGAGATTAAAAGGGAAATCAGATGAAGAGATACAAAAAGAATGGCAAATTGTAACGGGTAATTGCTGGGTACCATCAGATGGAAATCTGTGATTCATGATTTAAGATAAATTATGAGGAGGCTACAGGATATATATCATGAAGCGGGAATATGGAGATGGAAATGCAAGAATCAACAAGTAATAATAGCACTAAAATGTAGTACAATATTTTAAGCATGTTAAGAAATATTGATAATGAAATCTAGATCAGTGTGGAAGATCAGAAATATTTCAAATAAGTTTACAGTTATAATTGTTTGTTTTATATCTGAATTTGAATAAAATGATTATAAAAAAAAATTTATGGTTGGGGCCACTGAAGGCTTTGCACATCTAAACTTGCACTGATAACCTATAAAAGATGCATGTCATACGTACTTTCCAGTTTTGGCAACTTCTGTGATAGTGTGCTGTGTTGCTCAGGCTTATCTGTCCAACGTAAACTTCTGTCTACCTCAGAGTGAGTTTTGAGGAGTGTGGGTTAACCAGTCCATGACATATATATACACCTTCCAATATTTCACAAATGAAAACCAGGAGATATGTGGCTGGCCCACATGAATGTGTCCAAAACAGTGTGCCAAGCAAAAAAAGAGGGCAAAAGACTAGGAGTGAAGGAGAACAGACTTTTTTTTTTTTACTAAATTTAGGAAAGCCTGAAAAAAGAAAAAGTCCAGATCAGTATATGTAACGCTCTCTGTGTGTGCATATGCAGCATGATTGACACTGAACATAACAATATATAATACACTACTGTAAAGCCAGAAATGTTTTTCTTAGCCCCCCCTGCTACATTATAGTCTCTTAATAGATTCATGGTCAGTTCATTAACTTTGGGTACATATACCTCTCTTCTTCCCAGGGGGTGGAGAAAAGAAAACCAGTAACACCTTAAAACAAGATTGATGCAGATCTTGAGAACAAATAGATCTACAAAACTTAAGGGGTAGGGAGAAAAATATTTTCAGATCTGGAATGTTTCTCTGCAATCTATTTTAAGGAAATTGGGGAATCTGAAATCCATGGCTGGGGAGGAATTGAAATCTGTGTGTTTGTTTTGAGAGAGAAATTGAGAGATGGCTTAGTGTGCAGTTATGATGTAATTCAAAGGGGATCTCTTCAAGGAAAGCCCCTCTTTGCTTATCAAAAGAAGTGATTGTAGTCACACAGGCTATTGAGGCAAATCTAAGACAAAGAGCTCCAATATCTCCTCCCTTTGCTAGAAAGGGGAAAATTATTCCTGGACCAAGAAGACAGACTGCCTGCTGCTCAGCTAATTGAAGCTTTAAAGTTCACAGCAGCAGTACCCAGTTGTTTAAAAGAAAGAGAGAAAAAAAGATATGATAGAGGATCAGGGCATTTTAAAACAAATGGAGCAAGCAGGAATGCAAAGGAGCAACCATGGCAGTGCCAGTTGATCTACGGGCCTTTCCGCACTCCACTGTTCTAGTGCTTTTATTCCACTGTCAACCATCCTGTGGAATTCTTGGGTTTGTAGTTTACTGAGGCCAAAGAGCTCTCTGGCCGAATGCCTCTCCCTAAACTGCAAATCCCAGGATTCTATAGGATGTTGAGAGTGGAGTAATAGCACTATAACAGTGGAGTGCAGAAATGGCCTTAATCAGAAATGCACGTTTTAAATGTGTTTTAGACTGTTTTTAACCATGTCATTTAAAAAACTGTATTAATGGTTTTAATACATAAATAATACGCTTTGTTCCATTTTGTTTTAAGTTGTAATATTTTTGGATCCCATGCTGGGAGAAAGGGAGAATAATCCAGTATTCTCAAGCATGAAAACAGTTTTGCTGAACTGTAGAGAAAAGCCACAAACTGAGAATAATCTAAATGCTAAAAAAGGAAGCAAAATGACCACTTTCTGGCTTTCTAGTCATTTTATCGGTTGGTTTACTCTTGCTCCAAATTTTTGGTCATCTAAGGTGAATGTGACAAACATAGGGCTTAGATATGTATAAGGTGGACCAAAATATCTCAAAGGCACCAGATCTATTCTGGTCTTGGAAGCTAAGCAGGGTCAAGCCTGGGCAGTACTTGGATGGGGGACCATCAAGGAGTAACCAGGTGCTGTAGGCTATGTTCTAGAAGACAATGGCAGATCACCTCTGAATATTCCTTACCTAAGAAAACCCTATGAAATTCTGTGGTCACTGTAAGTCAACAGGTAACTTGAAAGCTCACACCTACACAACATAAAGGGCTATACGTATACTGTATTTTTTAAAAAAGTGGAGGGCAGGGAGATACAAAATTTTGCATCTGACTAACTCAAAGCCAATGAAAAGGATTCTGCAACTTATATAAATGATTAAAGACATTATAGTTGGCCTTCTACATTTGCTAGGGTTGGTGGCACAGGACTCCCACTAAAGTGGAAAAACTGCAAATATCAAAATGTGTGTGCATGTGTGTTTCTGTGGGGAGGGGGCTGGGGCATGAAGAAGGGAGAACAGGCACCTAGGCCAGTCCAGACGGTTCACAGCCTAACTGCAACAAGCATCCAGAGAAGCTTTGCCATTCTGAAGGGCGTGCATCCATATATGATGGTTTCATCTTTCCCCTGGAAGGCTTCCAAAGTCTTCTTGTGAGAGCAATTGAGGCATAGACATGGAAACAGCTGGAACTCTTGATGTCAGCCAAGAGACAGATTATGTCACTGACTGTGATTCTGAAGGAACTCAGTAGGGCTGCTCTTAACTCCACACAATTCACTGAGATGTAGTCTTTCTATTTTTCTCAGCAGGGGGAAGTCTTCTCTGTCTTTTCTATTATGTGTGTGTGTGTGTGTGTGTGTGTACACACACATTGCACGTTTGTGTATGTAATCCTTCTTATGCCATCAACTGGAGTTGCAGCCGTAACTGTGATAAAGCATAGTCTAATTATTATTACCTGCAATAATCCATTTGTTGCAATGTTGTTTTGCTTTCTCAGAAATTATTATTATGCAGAAAATTCTATACTTGGAATTTCATGCATGTAAATTAGCTTGTCATGGAACATGTTTTGCATGTAAAAGAGCTCACACTCAATCCAAACTATATATTACCTTTCCCCCCCAAAATTCGAAATGAGTACCAGTAGGGACCTCATGTGGACTGGGCCCCCTAACATGGTGCAGGACATTCTTCCACTCCTTGCAATGTGAGTCCTCAGTGTAAAAGTCCCCCAAACCCCATGCGTGATCCAGATCAGGGCCCCTGCAGCTACCTTTGGAGGAGAAAAGCTAAGACTCTGGTACTAGGTAGAATTTTAAGTAATGTGTAGTTTGATGGTGAGCATTAGAGCTGGAAGGGTGCTGCTCTTGTGTCAAACCAAACCAGGCATATTTGCTAAAAGCCGACAAAGGTACAATTGAATTGAGCTGCAAACACCTCTAGATTTTGGAATTTTAGCAAGTTCTGCATTGGGCTGTGGATTCTTGCTGCATTACAAGATTACACCATGGGCAGAGTTGCCAGTACTCCTTCCCCTTCCATGTTTTGCTTCCATATTCACCAGCAGCTCTGAACGTTCTGTACACATGCCAGGTGATTGCTCAAGTTCATACTCATGCAAGTGCTGGTCAAAGCAGCTTGTTTACGAGCTATGCAGTACGTGTGGGAGGCATGCTGCTCATGCTGTGCTTAGAATGTATATCAATTACCATGTTTGCTCTCCCCCTACAATGATATTTGACTAATAAATGAGCTATAGCAATTAGAAGAGCATAAAATAAAAGTTACGTAGGCAGTCTTACCAAAGTTAACATTACTCAATAATAGGACAACAGTGATGTATATATTGTAGGCAACCAGGAAAGTTGTTCTGTTAAAATTAAACTGATATGAGATGGCTGCTGTTGTATTGAGCACTGGTAAATTTCAGGCTTAGTAGGCAATTCTAAATGTCATTTTCAAGATAAATTGGAAAACAACTTTGCTTTAGTCATTTTTAGTGATCTGTATTTATTTTCACAAAAAAGGAAAACAAAATAATGTAGATAATTTCATGCACAATTTTTGAGCTCAAAAAACTGTTTCCCTTGCACAAACAGCACCTCCAGTCATAATGTAACATCTGAGAAATAAAAAATGAGGGGTCAAGAAGAAGCAAAAGAAAAATACTAGTTTTCCTGACCTTTTCAAATGAAGTGCCTTTTCAGAATTATGGCTTTTGTAACTATCTCCATCGTTTGGATAGATCAGTGATTCCCTTGTTGCCATTTCTCGGCTTTTGTTAGCTGTATGAAAGCAAAATGGCAAAACTCTTAAGAGAAATAGCTTAAGAGTTTTTGTCATTATGGATAATGAAAGGATCTGACTTAACGTAGCACACTGTCAGATCTACCAATACATGTTAACTCTATTGTGTTCAGGGGTCTTTTCCCCAGTAGTATATATCATATTGTGGCCAATGTCTGAAGTGGTGCTGAAAATGCAGAGCAAAAGCCATCAAGTCACCATCCCTTTAAGATAAACTGTGTTCTATAAATATAAAACCTTAATACAAACAGATTTATATCTCTTTATATATGTATGTATAAAATATCATCTTGAAGGCACTAATGTGACGGCAGAACTTGGTTGGTATGACTTCTTTAGCAGCCTCATATTTTCCAAGCTTGTGGTGTTTTGGGGACATCATGGGCTGATGGGCAACTTTATTATGGAAATCTGACTGCATGAACTGCCTAGTCCTGGAACTGCATGCCTAGACAGGTGCCCATCCGTGTGTTTCCACCAGCAGTTTCACTGTTTCCTTTGGCTGTGGGTGCATTACACCAGTTGTCCTTGTTCTGTTCTGTAATGGCATCTTAAAATGTTGCTTCTGCCATGAAGGTACAGCTGTCGTGCATAGATCACATGAAATCTCAATGTTCTCCAGATTGTTCTCCATGATCCTATGCCAGCAACCCCATGCGGGTCACTTTGGCAGACAGGAATGAGTGGATGATGAAGACAATTGTTTTGGGGCAGGAATGAAGATCTAGTTGCTGAAATCAAGGTAAACATGGACAACAATGAGTGGTTTATACACAGCATTTCACTGCCCAGTATTTCCCACAAAACTGATCCTCCACTAAATGCAGTTAAGCAAAGAACAGAGACTAAAAGAAGTGGAAGACTTTGGAGATAACCTTTGCTAAGTGCAAAATGTTACACTACTGGAAGTTATGCACACACCCCTTGTTTGTTCTCATAAGATGGCAAGCTCTGTAAACCATCACAGGTGGTTTAGATCCAAGACACTGTGCCTTGAGGAAAAAGGCTTAGACTAAACTCCCTTATACAGGGCTTCAGGGCAAATCTGGTTTCAGCAAAATCCTATTCCTGCTCCTTCCCCATGCTTGCAATTTTGAAAAAAAAAGTATGCAAGCACAATAGCTATGAAGGAACAAGAGCAACAGGGAGACTCAAAGTTGTTGCCCACATTCCTAGGCTATATAAGGATGTTTGCCTCTATTCCATGGCTGTTCATTGGCTCAAAGGATCTCCTGGTGCTGAAAGACACAACTCCAAAGGTTGAAATCTAAGTGACTTACGTCAGTATAACTGGGCATTATGCCAGAGTAAGTACTTTCTTGGATGCTGCACAAGGAAACATCCAGTACCTCTTTGTGTAACACATTCCTCCCTGAGAGGTCTGCTCCTCCAACCCAAATAGCCATCGATTGGACACACATCTGTATTTGGGTACCATCTGGCTGCTATTACACAGCTAGGTGGAAAGGAGGAGCCTTTGCCCTCTGAGGCCTCTTCTATAAGCACACTGATAGAGCTTTACACTGCACCAGCATAAAACAAGGATCTTGTCCTAAGAGCACTTCCTATAACATGAAGGTGGGCAAAGTACAGTCCATGGGCCACATGCAGCCGTTATGGACCCATTTTACACTCCTGGAAGCCCCACCCCACGCCAGGTCCTGCCACAAAAAAAAATCTAAGAAAGTGTTTCTACCATTTTTTGGCCCCGAACACCTCAAAACTGCCACAAAACATGACAGTTTTGCCCCCACCATCTCCCCAACCCACCCCCGATGTTTAAAGACACCTCCTACACACACAAATGAGCCAAAACTTGGCTGAAAATGAAACCAGATGAGACATATCTCTTCAGAATGTGTCCAGAGTGCTGGCCTGGCCCATGTGGGGGGTCATAGGGGTGAAAAATGGCCCCTGTCCTCTTTGTAGTTGCCCATTCTTGCTATAATGGGACAAGATCTTGGAAAGTCACTACTGTACTCTCTTGGTCTGATGCATGCTCTTCTCTCAGGTCACCTTGACAGGGCAAAGATCCCCTGTGTGAAATTTTGGTCCTCTTGATAATCTCTTAACTTTTTTTCCCTGGATTCCCAACTGTTTATTCCCCAAATTCCCATGCCTCCCACTCCTATGATCTTTCATGAGATGCAAGTCATGACAGCTATTGGTAAATAGCATTTCATTGTCTGGCTAGCCTGTTCCCAGCTCCATGGTCTTCTGAACTACCTCACAGACAAAGCCCCACTCTCCAAATCCTATCGATTCTCACTTCCCCCAGGAACCAATCAGAAGAGCACAGAACAAAGAACAGAAACCTACAATTTCTCCTTCTGAGCCTCCAAAGTCCAAGTAAAGCATCTTGGCCCCATCGTCTGAGGACATTTGCAGCTTCTCAAAAGGTTGCTGCAGCAGGATGATTTTGGCAAGGCCTGGCTCCAGGGCAGAGATGGTGAAACCCTTATCGATGTGGATGGAGAGTGTGCAGTCCCTCCCATTCCATGTACATGCTGAGGGAAGGAGGGGAAAAAAGATCAAAAGGTGGCCTGTGTTTAATTTGGCATTAAATTCTGCTTTCTTAGGTACCATGTTTTGAAAAGCAAAAAAGAGGATACATTTACCGGTTGACTACTTCAAACCACTAATCACTATGATGACTCTCTCTTTAAATAACCAGAAGCTCTGGGCAGTTCTAAGAGGAGCCATCACTTCTCAGCTGAGTCAGTCTAATGTGTCCATTAGACTTTCCTTGCAGCAGGCACCAACCTGGAGACAGCAGTGTAACACCTATCTCCTCTCCATTCTCTTCCTCCCTAGCAGATTGTCCCCTCAGAATGGAGGAGGAAGGCAGCAACGGCAATAGTGGTGGCGGCAGCAGCCTTGATCCAGCTGCAAGCTGGCGAGTCACTTGGTAATCCCTACAGGTCTGAGGCTGGCTGCTTTGGGGGCTGCTCTTGCCCTGGTTTAGCCTGGCATGTCTTTCCTCCTCCTTCTCCTCCTCCTGCAAGCTCTGCTACCTGATTGCCCACTTCTTCCAGTTTGGACCTTGTAACTAAACCTGGACATTCAATCAAGCCACCTGGACAGAAATTTTAGCTCTGCAAAAGAGGATTATGTCCTGAAAAAGGAAGACATTTAAGGCCATTTCTGCTATAGTGCTATTATTCCGGCTGGCCCCTCCCTAAACTGCAAACCCCAGGATTCCATACGATGTTGAAAGTGGAATAGCAGCGCTATAACAGTCTAGTGCAGAAATGGCCATGGTAACCCTAGCTTTCTAGAGGGAACCTTGATAGGCACAGAAATCTACAGAGGACTGGAGGCTATAGTCATTTGAGACCAGCATAAATAGAAACCACTTCCTAAGGAATGCACAAACTCCATAAACACTATTCTCTCTATTCCTTCCTGTAAAACTCTAATACTGTTCTTTCATGACACACAGAATCTTCTTCCTGAGGCAGCCACCTCATTGTGCCCAATAATAGGGCCTTCCCTATGACTTAGGGGGTAATAATTAATTCAGCAAATGGTGGTATTAACTGATGAATAGTACTGTGATGGCAGGCTTTGTCCTGGAAATCATGTTAGGATAACTAACCTTTGTTTGAATTATTTGACCACTCATGCCTGTCCCTACTGGGCTAAGCCATGCTGTGAGTATGCAAATACCTCAGTTAACAAAGGTTCTGATAAACATGCTCTTTTTTACAAAGTCTTCTTATGCCTGCCCAGCACCCTCTTTTCCTCCTTGTTTTCTATCTAGCTGGAAATATTTAAGCAGAATTGGCATTAGGAGGATGGTGAAGGAGAGCTGGAGAAACACGATCTGTGTTGGGTTGCAGAAGCCTGTCTATAGTAAATAATGCAATAAAACCTGAGCTGGGAAAGAGAGAGATTCTGTTCTAGCCAACCTGACTGTAGCTGTGTGTGCCTGCCCACAACAGGCAAGGTAAACAGCAGCTCCAGTGTGAACAGTGAAACACAGAGAGAAGGTGAGAGCAGATAAGCCTCACCAGCTACCTGCAGCATGTTAAAAAAAAAAAAGAAGATCTATGGATCTGCATGTTTTCTCACAAAAACGGGAATTGTAAGAAATGTGGCTGGTGAAAGAAAAATTCATTCCTGGATGCATTTTGGAAGAAGACTTTAAGTTGTCTCTAGAAGGTTCAAAAGGTTTTTACCTATCGACATGTTATCTGATTTGCTGCTTGCTACGTTCACATAAGCACATTGTTAGTTTTGAACAAAAAGTTTGCTGTTCACTTGCTCTTCTTTTTTGTGGTGCAAGAACCTTTCCTAATTCCTACCATGTTATTTCTACTTCTGGAACCAGATTTTGTATTAGAGAAGTAATGCCTAGGAACACATGTACTTTTTTAACTGAGGTATACCTGTACTTTGGGAAGAACACAGTTTTGTGTCAGTGTTACACTGCAGAGCTGTGAATTGGAAGAGCAGCTCAAGCAGAGAGCCTGTATTTTCAGCTCCACCAAGAAATTCAGAGGTGAGCCCCAGGTTCCCATCTGCTTCCTTACCTGTTGATACTTCCTGGACACATTCAGCTGCATTGTGACAACCATCCACCAGCATCCTTGTCCATGTGGCCAGGTCCCGATGTGTCTCGACACTGAACAGATGTGTCTCCACACCCTTCTTGGTTCCCGTCCGTAAAGCAAATGAGAGTTCTGAATCATAGAGAAGGGACCCCTTGGATGGGCCAGAGTGCACAAGCCTGCATGGATTGGAGAAAGAAAAAGAAAATTCTTTCAATGAGAAACATGTTGACTCTCTCAAAGGTACTTTATTTAATTACTGACCAGATTGCCACTGAGCCTATCTAAGTGCACTGCTTGTTTGGCTGGGATGGTGCAAGATGAACAATATTGTATGGGCAGCAGGGGTGGGGGGCAGGGGACCAGTAAGCTAACAGTGGCCTAGAAAGGTGTGTTGAGGTAGACGGGCAGGACTGCCAGATTCAGCAGAAGACAAACAAGATCCATGGCTTGGAAAATAAGCCACTTCCTCTTTGTCCTCAAACTTTTAGTAGTTCTATTTAATTTCTCAACTAACATGAATTTTAGAAATTACCTAACCCCTCCTTTCCTCTTTGCCCACTCGCATTCATCTCCATTTTAACACAACTTATTTGTCCAGGGCAGCAAGCATAGCGGCATTCCAGATGCAGTATGAGGGAAAGATGGAAATCTGGCTTTTATCTTTGTGCTCTCATTACAAGTACCAGAAGGGAAAGTGTTAGTGTCCCTGGCTACATTTTCTCCTGAGGGTTAGTTCAGTGGTAGTATGTACCACATGGATGGTTAAATTATGCCAAAGTGTGTGTGTGTGTATGTGGGTGGGTGGGTACACGTGCCTGCATGCATCGGGGTGTTGCTGGGGTCTAGGACAGGAGGAAGAGCTAGGAAATCACATCAGATTTTTTAAATCCAAGTTTGTGAGGCATTTAGGTAGCCACAATGATCACCTCTACTTTCTTCATTGAGAAATACTAGTGCAGGAGGCTTGTTTCTGTCCCCACAAAACACTACCAGCATGTCTGCCTTCACCTGATGATTTCATGAGGGAGTGCCACAGTAGTTACACTTCCAAACTGTGAAAGTAGTAGCCAAGACATTGCACTTTTCAAACTGAGGCTGAAATCCCATAGGTGCTTTTACAAATTATTGTGTTATGGAAACCCAGTGGGTTTTTTTTCTTTTCTGCACTAACATGTAGTTTCCAGGCTGCAAATGATCTGCCAACCAATAGATCTGTTCTGGTTTATGGAGCCAGTTCATATATTTTGCTTTGTAAAAGTTGCACATGAAGGAGATATTTTAACTTGGACACCTGAAGTGTGCACGCCACACACATATGCACCTGTGTTAGATGCGTTCCATTCAAAAGAATGGAAAATAGCTGTGGCTCCCTACAAATATACATGGTGGCAAACCCAGGCTTGCTTCTAAATAAAATCTGTAGCAGCAACAGCATTTAATCGTCTTAAATACACGTTAGCGTCTGTTAGGGACTTGTTAAATTCAATAATGGCCACTAGAGGTCACTCTAATACCATTTGTCACTTCAGATGCTCCATAGTAGGGAGATGTGAGAAATTGTTTGAGGGTTTGTTTGTTTTTTTAAATTAATCTGCACCTCTCGGTTCAAATATGAAAATACAATTTATGGACAGAAATCCACACATTTCCGAACTCGTTATGTGTTCCATAAAGGAAAGAAACTGTGATCAACATCCTTGATCAGGAACATATTGTGAAGTTCTGCATAGGCAGTACTATAACACATCTTATCCTCGCCCCATTTTAAGCTGCTGCAGTTTGTGGCCATTTCCACACTACATTGTTATAGTGCTATTATTCAACTGTCAACCTCCTGTGGAATTCTAGGGTTTGTAGTTTGCTGAGGCCAAAGAGCTCTCTGGCTGAGAATTCTAAAGGCCCCTCCCTAAGCTGCAAACCCCAGGATTCTATACAATATTGAAAGTAGAATAATAGCACTGTTAACAGCATAGTGCAGAAATGGCCTATGTCTGCATAGGTCCATTTAATGGCCCAAGGAGAGCAAGGAAGGGAGTAATAAAGAAGCATCCAACTGCGTTCCTATAGCTCAGGGCTGGGCAACTGTGGAAGACTATGGGGCCCTGTTACATCCTCAGGAGACCTTCAAGGGCCACACATCCCTACACCCACTCCTGCCAAAAAAGTAATTTTTTGTACCCAAATGTTCCTAAGGGACAGGGAGCATTGCATCACATGCTGTGGCCTTCCCAGGCCATTTTAGGCCCAAGAAAGGCCTTTTTGTTAACAACAGGACATGAGTAGAAGTCACTTCCTGCTCACTTTCTGTTTCCAAAAAGGTCTCTGAGGGCCTAAATCAGGCCAGGGAGTGCCCCAAAACATGGTAGACAGACTTGCTATAGCTCTAGAGCGCATTTGGGTGCAAAATTTGCAGTTTTTCACTCCCGGAGGCCCAAGGAGTGAATGATGGAATTGCCCTCCACACTTCTTGGAGCAGAAAAAAAAAAGCAAAACAAGTGTTTTTTTTTTACTTTTTTTTTTGATCCCCTGGAGGCCCACAAAAACAGCTCTGGAGAGACTGCAGGAGACCTGGGGGCTGCACTTTGCCCTCCTCTGTTATATCTGGACACAAAGTGACAAACCTCCTCCAGAACAGGTCAAAGATCCTAGAGGACACAGCCAGCTATAGGAACATAGTTGGACACTTTGCTGCCCCCCACCATGCTCTTCAGTAAATGGTTGTGTTGAGAGATGGCTGCAACAGCTTAAAAACTGGTGGTAGGGAGGTTGATCGTTGCAATTGGTAGAGAATTCCGACCTCTCCAATGACCAAAAAAAGTGAGTTATGCAGGCATAAGTTAGACGTATGCCTTCGTAAGTCACTAACAAGGTGCCAATGCATTCAGCGACATACACTTTTGAAAAATGTTCAAAAAGTGTCAAGTGGTTTTCTAAAATGCACACACATGTTTTACTCAATGTGGCACACATCTATTAATATAGCCATTTGAACTATGCATGCAAAAATATTTACATTTTTAATCCCCATTTAAAGAAACTCTGTACCGAACAAGCACAAAATGGAAAAGAATTATTCAAATATATTGTGTACTGTTCATTTGAATCCACGGTGGGTTGTATCCATGGATTGTACTTTATAGTGCGTATTAAATTTTTTTTTTGGAGGGGGGGATATAGATATTTGTTTTTTTTCCACTTTCATGGAGGTCCTGTGCCCCTAACCCCTGTGAATGTGGAGAGATGACTGCAAATATAAATATAATAGTCTAGAATCCTGTTAGGCATTTACATATTCATAAACTGACTTATGATCATGTAAAGTTGAATTGTGACACTGTGTAGCACTCGCATTCTCAAGAGATAAACAGAGACATAGTTGTTTTTCATGGACCATTGCACAAACAGAGCCAAAAGCATGGCTGATGTGCCATTGGTCCCATTAATGCTATGATCTTCAGAGTGTTATGAGACCTGTTATGCAATGGGCACAGAAATGCTGTGGGATTCACTGCATAACGGTTATTCCAATTGTGCACACCAAGCTGGATGGCCCAATACACAGTGTTGCAATTCACTAAAAATGTTGTGTCTCCTGACAGGGACGTAGCTCTGATATCATAAAGTCACACATCATAGCCTTTGATGCAGGAACCTGGCTCTATATTGTTATCCTTTCATATGAGGACAATCATTTCTGTTTACTGAGAATTAGCATTTTCAGATCTCTTTTTAGATCACTGACACAAGGGGGCAGTGAAAACTTTGAAAAGCCTCAGTACAGAGGAACTTTACTGATAAAAAAGAATTTGAAGCAGTTGAAGTGAACGTATCCAGTTTGCATCTCCCGAGACTGATTAAAAAACAAAGCACACCTTGCCTCACAAACCATGCTGGGAAAATATGCATATAAGGACTCTTTTAACAACATGAGCAGAGAAAAACGTATACAGTATATACAAGCACACTGGGAGGAAAGTATATAAAATGTGTATATTCAGAAGAAGGCATAGGGAAAATGTATGTGTATTTCCGTGTGGGAAGGGTGAAGAAAGTCTGATACCATTTCCACACGATGACATTCTCCTGTGTTGTCTCACTGCAATCCCGGCTGCGCTGTTGCCAGGAAGGGAGCATGACAGGAACATTCCCCTCTGCACTTGACTGGCTCCCTGTGGAAGAGAGCGCCAGCAACACGTGTCTGCCTTCTGCCGCGCAGCCAGGTTCTTTCCCATGCTGCACTGGGGAAGGAAACGCCGCCATCATGCTTCCTGCCCTTCTGCATGGCCAGGAAGGATGGTAGTGTCATACGATCATGGCTCCTTAACGGATTTAATCCATTAAGCAAATATTCCATGGGGATGGGATGCCAGCGGGACCGTGACGACATTATGCAAAACCACAACCTGTGGACTGCTGCCATCCCGTCCCCATAGCGGGACTGCAACACCATGCGGAAATGGCCTCAGAATCTGGTATGACAAAAAGGATAGGACTAGAACGTAGGTAAGACTCAGAGAAAAACAACTGAAATGCAGCTCACAGTTTTTCATTAAACCTCACCCTCCCCAAAACACAAATGCACACCTAGGTTGAAATCCTTCAGGGCAGTATCAATATCCATTAGTGGAGTTACATTACACTGCCACTGCATAACTACCATACGGATTAACAATGCAGTGCAACAGTAATGCACAATGCATATTTGCATATTACTCAGTGAACTCTGATGCGCACCTGTATGCAGAACAGTTCTGTGTGTGCAACTCTGCTTCCGTCACTGTCAACTGGCTACAACCATGGCACACTCGCCACAATATCCACTCCACATGCATAGCAAAGTTTGCACCTGTATATGTCACTAACAGAATACTGGCTCCAGTATATTTTAACAGAAATGTTTGTAAATTTTGGCTGAGTTTTTAGTTCAACTACTTAGCTACCTAGCCTAGAAGTATCTCTCAGCCTGAACCCCCTGCAACCCCCAAATCTTGACTAACTGGGCAGCAGCCACTGCAAGCAATGGGGGATCTGTTCTCCTGTTGATCAGGACACTGCAGACTGGCAGACTAAGATTTCCACCCCACCCAATCTCTGGTTTGACAGGCAGAAGCAGGATCCTTACCACAATTCCTCCTCATATTGGAGACCACTCATGGGAGGGTGTATGTGTAGAAACTTTAGTCTTCTGCATCCTGATTGACAGGAGAGCAGATTCCCATCACTTGCAGAGGTTGCTGTCCAGTAAAGCAGGATCTGGGGACTTTTACAATTCCTACATATTTCCTATGCTATTGGATATGTAAGGACTGTGAATACAAATTAATTATAAAAGCATTATTCTAGGTCATGTATTTGTAACTGTGATTGTAAATTCCAGCCTTTATTTTTGTATTAGATTTCAGGCAATTTCCAAATTAATCTCTTGCATGGGAGATGACAGTAAATATTAATGTTGCCTCTTTGCCTATATTTGCTACTATATTGTTATGATTGTCTTTGATTTATTATTTTACTTTATGTTTAGCATATAAAACATGTAATCTGCTACGCACTTTTCTGTTATAGATGTTTTGAAATAAACATTAAAGTGGGAATGCTAGTAATATGCATATGAAAACTTACAAACCAGAATGGTGTACTCACAAAGAATTGCAGCTTCCTTCTGAGTCTATTTGCAGAGTGCACTGTGGTCACTGACTACAAAGAAAACTCATTCTGTGTATCTCTCTCATCAACAACAAAAGTGATTTAGAAGAAAGAATTTATAAAAAAATGCACTAAGTATGAGTGGCGTACTAAGGGTGGGTGGGAGAGTGGGGTGTCCTGGGCAGCATGCTTTTGGTGGCTGCGCCAGGCTACCCTCCATATGCTGGCAGATGTCCAGTGACTAGATGGGCACTGGAGCCTCCCAGAGAGGTCTGCTGGAGGGGTATGCCACCATGGGGAAAGGGGGCTGTCCTCCCCCCCCCCTTCCTCTCCCTCTCTCCTTCCCAATCTGGAGTCAAACTTGTTTCCAGTCAAAGCAGCAGCACCGACACTAGTAGACCTCCAGGTTGGGCAGAGAAGGAAGAAAAGGAGGAGAGGAGAGGAGGGGCCCCGAGGAGGTGGGGAGAGGCACCTACCTCCCCCCCCGAGACTGGGGGTGAACCCAGCCCAACCAACCTTCCAAGGAGGAAGGGGGGGGGAGAAAGAGAGAGAGACAGAGGGCGCTCACCATAGCAGAAATGCTGGCATGTCTCTCAGTACATGCAGAGTATGATAACTGAAGCCCCTGTCAGAGCTGCTGATGACAAGCAGCAGCTGTTGGTCCCTGTGGCTCAGGGTGGAGATGACGAGCAGCAGCTGTTGGTTCCTGTGGCTCTGGCTGGAGATGAGTCCTGCAGCTCAAGAGCTCCCCCTGCTGCCATGGACCAAGCAGGCTTGGACATTCCTCTGCCTGCTCCTTTAGGGCAATAGGGATCCGATTCTGAAGATGCCCTGGAGCCTGTGTCAATCAGCCCACAAACAAGGCGGAGACTCAAGAGAGCTGAGCAAAGGGAGGCTTCCTTGATTAAGTTCAAGAAGCAGTGACCGACCACACCTGTGTCTGGGCTATATAACTGCCTGCCTGGAAGCTTTCCTTTGCTTGTGGCAAACTTTCTACAAGCCTTCTCCTTGCTTCTAGCACCTGGCTCCTGATACCTTGGATTGATCTCCTGCCTCCTGGATTTTGGACTCTGACTATGGCTTTTGCTTGTTGCTCAGGCTTAGGTAAATAGACTGCCTATGAGTAATTGCTTGCTTTGACTCCTCCTGGTGGGACTCTGCTATCTCTCCCTCTCCCTTCTCTGGGCTGGCTTGCTGCCTGGGTCTCTGACCTTGACACAGAGCCCCCCTCTCTGAGTGTGAATGCCCTGAGCCCAATCACCCAATGCCAATTGAGCAGTTTTTATTTGGTATTTGGATAGGTCCTCCCTCCCCTGAGAGGGGTGGCAAACTCAGGGACCACCCCTGGGTGGCAAAAGCTCTAGCTACACCACTGCTAAGTATCAGCTTGTATTTACAGTATTGTTGTCGTGTGCCTTCAAGTTGTTTCTGACTTATGACACCCTAAAGAAAACCTATCATAAGGTTTTCTGGGGCTGAGAGTGTGTGATGCACCAAAGGTCACCCAGTGGGTTTCCATGGTTGAGTGGGGAATCAAACCCTGGTCTCCAGGGTTGTAGACCAATGCTCAAACCACTATACCATGCTGGTCTCACTCCTGTACCCACAGTGAAATGGGTAAAAACATGGGTGCGTATATTTCCATCTATCCCTATCCACACACCCACATACCCCATATTTTCAGTGTATTTCTGTGAATGAGTTCTGAAGACCTTCAGTTAAGCAGTACTTTGCATTGCAAATTAAACCAGCCTGTTCCTTCAATAATTCATATAACTTATAATATGTCTTTCTACCCTGCAAGTATTCAAATGCCCAAGTTGCTGTTGTAAATCCAGTCATGAAAAGTGCATATATATTGTCATGTCTATTTCTTCTTTTAAAAAATAATTGTTGTTCTGTGCCTTCAAGTTGTTTTCCAACTTACGGCAACCTAAGGTGAACCTATTATGAGGGTTTCTTGGCAAGGTTCATTCAGTGGGGGTTTGCATTTGCCTTCTTTCAAGGCTGATAAAGTGTGATTTGCTCAAGGTCACCCAGTGAATTTCCATGGCCAGACAGAGATGCAAACTCTGGTCTCTAAAGTCATAGTCCAACACTCAAATCAGTACACCATGATGTCTCTTAAATAAAACAAAACAATAAATAACCAGTTATATTTATATCCAAACTTCTCTAATAAGTCCAAGGTGGTATACATGGCTTTCTTCTTCCCTCCACTTTATCCCCATAACAACTCTGTGAAGCTTAGCAAGTGTGACAGGTCACCCAGTATGTTCCATGACCCAAAACTGCCCTCTTCTGCCCTCAAAGAGTAGAATGCCTTACCAATAAGCCCCTAAGCATAGCAATTCACATTTTAAATAGATGCAAGTGGTGGTGGGGCTATTTAATATCAGAAATACTAACTCTTCAAAACCAGAAGTGGACTTCTGGCAATGTCCAGTTTTCTTTTGGGCATATTTAGCAATCTCTGTGACCCCTGGAGAATTCTGGGGCAAAAAGCCTGGCTCCAAGCCCACCACAGTTGCCTGCTTGTGCCATAAAGGCTGGATTTAGAACAGCCAGTCTGAAGCTGTGAGTTGTGTGAGACCATTTGCAAGAAGTGAGGAAAAGGCTTCTCTTTAACTCCTTTTTCCCCTCCAATCATTCTGTTTTAACAGGAGGGGATTTGCTACATATAAGGTCTTTTTCTAGTGGTGCCAATGAGTTCCATCTGTAGCAACATTGTCTAAGCTGTTTCAGTGAGAGGATTAGGGAGGTTATGAAGGGAGGGGGAGGAGGCAACAAGTTATGTAGGATAGTATCCCCTGGAGCAAAGAATTTGGGACCCAGCTAGTCAGAGAAAGCAGTTTTTTCCAGGCTCTAATTGATGCCTATATAGAAAACAGGACTCTCAACTGTTTGTATTACCTGGTGGCTATGAGAGGGAAGCTGTGTGTTGGCTTGTTGAGAGCATCTCTGCTTTGTGGGAGACAGCTGTAGAAGAGAAGCTCCTTCTCTGTGAGGATGGCCAGGATGTTCTTTGTCCCATCACCAGGGAGCTAAAAGAGAAACGTAACTGTTATTGAACAACAGAACAGTGAGCTACACCAACTTTCTTGCCCTATCTAAAAGAGCACTTATGCAGCATAGAGAATTCATTCTGGTTGTCATCTTCTGAGATACACACTTGAGAATGGGGTTCCTAGTACATATCCGGTGTTGCTTTGGCTTAATTCATGCTATGAACAAGTGGCCTCAGGACAGTCCATATTTACTGTTGCAAATGGCATATATTGCTTTCTCCTCTAAAAAGGAAGGTCAATAGGTAAATAAATAAATTCAAACTATCATGAGATTTGGGATAATTATAGCCTAAAGAAGGCTTAGCTCTCTGTTCCCCAGAGGTTAATAGACCCCATTTTGTACCATTTCAGAACCTCTCCATTACCCTTTCCAATTATGGAAATGTTAGAGCATTTGTAACTATCTACCAATACAGGAGACCACTTCTGCTTGCTCACTTCAGTGTGTTGCCCTCTGGCTTTGTTACCTGGCCATTAAAAAAATTAAATTAAAAAAAATTAAATTAAACTCACAGTTAAACAACTGAAATTTATTTATAGCAAATAACACTAGACAAAAAATAAGACCTGACAAAAATGATGGCGAATAAGTGTAATCCATTGTGTATGATACTGAGTACAGTCCGGTGCAAATTGCAGTAGACACTTGATCTCTTCCTTCATTTTTTGCATTCTTTGTCTCTGCCTCTTCCCTCATCTTGCCAAGGTATTAAGTTCCTTCAGAAGAAGGAGTCTACTATGAATGCTCTCAGACAGTGCTTCCCAAGCTACCTGATGCTGTGGACTACCAGTATGCTGCGGTTTCCCATTGCATTTGTGCCCACTGGCTACAAGTGTTTCCTACTTTCCTGGAAACTTGCTGTGGGCCAGCAACCAATGGCTCATGGATGAACACTACTCCACAGAACACCACTCTGAGTAGTACTGGTCTGGGAGTCTGAGGTGGTGTTCACACACTGAATAAAAGAATTTTGGACTCCACCAAGTTGTATTTTAATGAAACTACCCCTTCTCCAAATCTAGATAAGGCTGTTGAGCTCCCAGAAAAGGTTTTATACCAGATATTCTCAAACCAGTTGTTACTGCCCTGGCTAGCCCGAGCTTGTGGGATATAGAGATATCTCTTGATATCAATAATTTGGCCTCACATACCCATTCCCCTCCACGTGCTTGCGAGGCCCCCGGACAAGCACGCACACAGGCTTGACTGATAATCGCCGTAATATTACAACACAATACAGGCAGGCCAAAAATACCTGACTTGCAGCTTCAGGAGACCTCAAGGCAAGTACCTCAATTATGTATGCATGCAGCTTTCAAAAGATCCTCTGCCCTGCGCTGGCAGCTTGATGATCTGACTATACACCGCTCAAGCACTCCGCGTTTGCATACTGGCTATCCTATTGACAATTTGGCTATAATTCAATCATTCAAATTCTGACCTTTCAGAGACTTTGTCTCCCGCCTCAAATCCATTGTTTTCCCCAAATCCGAACTAGCCTGCAGTCACAATTCTCCTTATAAAAACCCCTGAATTTGAGCGCTTCCTTGGATCGCTCTTGGCCTCCATCCCGCCTTGCTGTCGCTTTGTCCAGCGAGCCTTCCCCTCAGACCCACGTGCTGAGATCCACGCTCCCCAGCTTCTCCGCTTCTAACCAGGCTTCAGGACAGGTGAAGTATCACCCAAACCAACAACTCCTCTAAAAATCCCTCTATCCCACTCCAACCTTTATTTCCTTAGTTATCTGTGTGAGTGTGCTGCATACACTGTTTGATTGTGTTTTAATAAAACAACATTTATTATTTCAACTTCTGTGTGCTCCTTGACTCGGCCTGACCCCGTAAACATAGGGTTCAAGATCTCGCTACGTTACCCTGCCTCTTGTATTGCTAGGCTGTGCTCTTGGCTAATTTCCCCAACTTACAAAATTGAGGGCGCATTTAGGTGTCCCTCCTGGGACCCCCAGGAATCAGGGTAACAGAGTCCTCAGACTTGCTCCAACAGTTGATTTCCACACATGGTATGATGGTTTAAGCATTGGGCCATGACTCTGGCGGGACTCTGGAGACTAGGATTTGAATCCTCACTTGGCTATGGAAACCCACTGGGTGACCTTGGGCAAGTCACACTCATTCAGCTTCAGAAGAAGGCAAAAGCAATCTCCCCAAACAAATCTTGACCAGAAAGTCTTATGGCACCTAAAGGTTGCCACGACTTGGAAATGATTTCAAGAGAGACAACAACGGCAACAAAGCAATGACTATTGTCATTTGAGCAATGACTCTATCTACGTTTCTGTTCTGTTCTATTCATCTATTTATGAAACCACCTTTTCCCAAAAGATGGAACTCAAGATGGCTCATAAGATAAAAAAGAAATGCAAATTAAAACACAGGTAGCTAAAAATGTACACACTAAGTTGTGATTAAATCATATTACATTCCTTGTAGAATAAAAAACAGTTAATAGATTGATTTAAAGGCAAAGAATAAAAATACGAAAATACGAAAAAAACTAAAAATTTGTTAACTTTAATAATCCATCTTTCTGGGAAGATAGAAAGCCACCTCATATGGCATTAGATCACTGGCCCAACTGGCTCACTCTTGTCCAGTGACTTTTTCTAAACTTACACAGAGTTACCAAGAACTAAACCATCTGTGTATGGAAAAAAAATACCTGTTCTGTCCCAGAGTACTACACTTCCAACAACAATGTCCTTGATCAATCATTCAAAAATATACTGCTCCTCGTAGCAGTAACTTAAACTGGCAGAAAACCTTACTAGTCATACAAAAGAATGCTGCTTTTGGATAATATTACCATATGAAGCTTCTGTGTTTGTGTTTTAAACAAGAAGCTCTTTATTCTCCCTCAAGCATATTGTAATCAAGACACAAATAAAACAGCAATCATTTGTTGTTGTGTGCCTTCAGGTCATTTCTGACTTCTGGCAGCTGTAAGATGATCCTATCATGGGGTTTTCTTGGCAGAATGTGCTCAGAGGGGGGTTGCCCTTGCCTTCTTCTGAGGATGAGAGAGTGTGACTTGCCCAAAGTCACCCGGTGGGTTTCCATGGCCAAGTGGAGATTGAACCCTAATCTCCTAGTATTCTAGTCCAACCATCAAACCACTATACCACACTGGCTCCCCAACCAGCATATAAACCCAAATGTTTTGCATGCAGAAGGTTCATAGCTGTACCTGAAAGAATTTCTGGGAGTAGGTCTCAAAGAAACCTCTTTCCTGTCACTGGTCAAAGTAAATAATACAGAGCTAAGCAAGCTAATGGTAAGCAAGCTCAGTAAAAGACTGCACAGTATCTTCATGTGACCTAATGAGAGCTTGGATAGATTACTTTTTGGGACTACAATTTCCAGAATCCCCCACCCAATATTGCCACTAGTAGTTGTAGCCTGCAGAAGTAACATTTCCAGCCTCTGAACCAAATAAAGTGGATTTTGTGAAGTTCCAACTCAGTCTTGAAAATTAAGTCAAAAGAAATTAGTGGTCTATGGGTACTTTTATTATGTTTCTAATAAAAGCAATTTCTGCAAAGCTTCCCTGCCCAGAATCATTTACTTCCCACATGCAACCACAGGCTATTGACAAATCTTTTCACCAAATTATAGTGTTATATGTGAGCAGCAGGAATTCGTACTGTGTTATAACTGAAGAGTAAAGGCAAATGGGCTCTCTTATGCATAGACAACTTTCTTCTCCTGGGGATCGGCACCATTCAGATCCAAGAATCCCAGCCTTACCTGCTCAGTGAGCCAGCCAATGTGCTTGATGTCTCTGCTTCCTGCAATGCCAGCTCCAGACTGCAAAGCCCTCAGCTCCTCTTTCACTCTTGGCAACAGGGCACCGATGTTGCTATGAATGGCGTTGAACCAGGCCTGGGCAGATGCTTCCTCTTTCGCTCGAAGAAACAAGGGAATCCGTCCATCTGCTGAACATACTTCTAGGTATCTGCAGGAAGACTCTTCTGTAACCTGAGACTGAAATCTTTCTGGCGGTCCAAAAGGACAAGCTTTTGTAACCTTTTGTAACCTTCTCTATAATTTCAGACTGAGAAGCCTTCACAGAGATGGTCCTCAATCACAGAGGCCCAGAATTTCAGGTACCTCCATGATCTGAACAGGTTGCCCTGCCTCTCGGGAAAGCAGGGAGCCCAAGTAAAGACATGTTTCTAAGTCCATTTCCATACTACACTGTTATAGTGTTATTATTCCAGTTTCAATACCCTGTGGAATCCTGGGGTTTGCAGTTTAGGGAGGGGCATTTAGAATTCCCAGCCAGAGAGCTCTTTGGCCTCAGTAAACTACAAACCCCAGAATTCCACAGGAGGTTGAAAGTTGAATAATAGCACTATAACAGTGTAGAGTGGAAATGGCCTAAGTCTCAACCTTTGCATACATGAATGTGAAGTCATGCAAAGCCTAATTTCCCATTATTATCAGTGAGTGTGCTGGGTGCATGGCCCACACCAGCATGGGGTGTGCATGTTGCATCCACTGATGATAATGGGACAAAGCACTCACATTTTTTGTTTTACTTGGGTTCCTCAAATGGAATTCCAGTGTATATGGAGGATGAACTGTTTAATGATATTATCTATGTAGGGTAGCTGATAAAACCATATAGTGTGTTTTGGGAAGTGTCAGGCTGTTCCTATACAGATATATAGACACATATATAGCTGCATGTGTTAATTGTCACCAACATTTGGGAAGGTGAGAAGTAAGAATTTAAATTAAAAGACTGTAGCTCTATCACACACAGAAATAGCAGGCACAGAGGGCTCGACACAGGCTTTCAGATGGGCAGTTTATTACTCCCATTACCTGTAAACAGACTAACAATGACTCTGCGCAAAAGTTTAACTCTAATAATCACTTCAAATTCCCTTCTTTGCCTTTTGATTGTATTAATCCTGTATCACAGAAGAACTGGACTGCAGCTCTTATTATCTTTGATCATACTGGAAGGGGCTGATGTGCAAAGCCACTAATTCTCTATCTCTGTTATACCATAACAACAAACATTCCTACAGAAAGATCAAAGCATCAGTTGAATAACTGATGGGTGAATAAACTTGGGGGACTCATGAACTTTGGTGGGGTGACTGGTTTACCTGTGTTCTGGATCACTGGGGAGACATTTCCTTGAAACATAGCACATTTTTAAGGGGATGTTCTTCCCTTCTTTCAGGTCTCGTACAGAGAGGGCTGGAGAAGCTTGCTTCTGAAAGGCTGCTGGTGAAGAGTCCCAACTTACTGTTGCACCAGTTGAGGAATTTTTAAAATAGGGAGAGATCTCCTTCATGTATTTGACTGGAATAGAGAAACAGACAAAACATTCCACTGTGCATTTAAGGTGGAACTTTGAGAAACACAAGTCCAGTTTCAAGATTAAAACACACACACAAGAAGGGAGAACAAGATCTTTGAAGTAACTTGTCAACAATTAGCACCTAGAAAGTACACAAGTCAGCCAGTCACAGTTTTCTCCACTCTGGTAAGAAAGTATTTTGTTTCAACACTGCTATATTTGCATCTATAAACATAAATTAGCATTGGCCCATTTGATGCTAGTCTGGTTGTAACTGCAAGGCACAATTACAGCAGCTTGGTAATTGCCATGACTCTGTCCTATTTGTAGTTTGGTGAGGAATTCTGTAGTATAGCCTCCTGAAGTACAGTGTTAGAGGTCTCTGGCACAGCATTCTATGTATCTCATGAAATCATACATCCCATGTTCCATAGGATGGATCCATGGCAGTTAAAGTGGTATCAAACTATTACAATTGTACAGTGTGGATACATCTCCCTCCCCATTTGTCCTCTTTTTCAGTGATACATTTGTCTTTGGGGGGTGATGTTATTAGTGGCCACTCTGTCCAGAGCTCTACAATCAAGCATAAATTAAAGCAAACATCACACAGTCCTTCAACACCCTGTGCAACCATCACACTGTGCAAAGAAGGTGAACAAAGCTTCAAAAAAAACATAAGATTGTTTTATGATTTTTTTTGTAACAACAGTTGGAAATCTGAATTTCTTTGCCTTATAAACTGGCATTTATAGCATCCAGCCTAAATTTACTTTTTATTTTTAAGTTGCCCGATAATGCAAATATAAAATTTATACTGGCAAAAACCATAAGCCAGGCAGTACCTTCTAAAATTGATACATTTATTATGGCACAAGATTTTGTGGGCAAAGGCTCATTTTATCCGTGGTCTTCAAGCATCTATCATGCCTCAAGGAATGTGCTGGCTAATAAGGTATCTTAAGCTTTTGCAACTTTTGTTGCAGCAGTTTATCAGGGACACATCACTGCAATGGGAAACAAAGTTCTCACTGTCCTGACGTTGTCTCACTTTTCCAGCTGCTTTTAAAATGTCCCAGTTTCTCTCTCCTACTCCCACTTTCCGCCTTTGCCTTCAGCTTACTTCAGTTGCTGCAAACTGAGATCAATGTGCAAAAGTGGTTTGTTGGGAGGGGGGCACGGAGGTGACAAGATGAAATCTTGTTCTTTCCAGTAGGGTCAGGCAAAAACAAACTGTGGCAGCCTCTCCTAGCTTGTGGTGTTCTTTCTTATGAACAGCTTTTGCCAACTTGAGCACACTCTAATGTTGCTTGGTCACACATGTCCTGGGTTTCATCTGTGAAATGTTGAAGTGTAGAGTAATTTCCCTTTTATGCTGAAAGCCTACATCAGAAACTCCAAATCATTTAGTGACCCAACAACCTGAAAAAAACATGAGTTCTCCATGCACTTCCATCTATCTCTTTCCTTACCTTCTTTAACAACACCCATACATAGCAGGATTAGTGTGAGAAGTATTTTTGGCTGCAATCCTAGGTACACTTATTTAGGAGTAAGTCCTATTTGCATTGCACTTATTGTAGATTAGCTTCTGAATATTCATGAATAAGATTGCCCTCTTAGCTTCTTGCATGAAAACGGTCTTCGCACTCCGCACTTTACCTTGTTTTTGATTGTGTGAGATAATTTCCAGTTCTTGGCAAGGGCTGATAAATGTGAGTACATTTCCTCAAGCCTCAGATGCTGCTCTGAATCACTATTTAAATATATCTTTAAGAGAAGAGAGACCTCAGGAGAAGGACCAGTGAAAATGGAGCCTCTGAAAGGCCCCTTCACCCAGATGAACCCTTGAAGATGCAGCAACATCTAACTTGAAGGAATACTGTATTTGCTGGCATATAAGACATACTTTTTTTCTCTGAAAAATAACATTTAAAAATGGGGTGTGTCTTAAATGCCAGTGTGTCTCGTACACTGGCAAATACCACCCCTTTCCTATGCATTTGTCCACCATGCAAGTTCTCAGCACCAAGGCAAAATGCATAGGAAAAGGAGGGGGAGCTCTACGGGGTTAAAGGAGCACTCCCTAAGGCTTCTCCATCCCTCCTTCCCCTCTGTTTTGCCTTGGCTGAGTTCTCCACGCTGGGGCAAAATGCACAGGAAAGGGAGGGGGAGCTTTGGAGGGGGAAAGGAATCCTTGCATGAGGCCCCACTTTCCCTTCCATGTTGCATGGGAAGGGAAAGGAGGTAGCTCTGGAGGGGGGAAAAGAAAGTTTGTGTAGCCTCTCTGGAACTCCTTCCCCTGCAAAACAGAAGGGAAAGGAAGGTGGGAGAAAGATTCTAGGAGGTTCTCCAGCATTCCCTCCCTTCCCTTCCCCTGCAAAACAGAGGGGAAAGGAGGGTGGGGGAAGCCATACTACTTTTTAAAAAACTAATTCCCCCCCCCTAAATTTAAAAATGGGGCGCATCTTATACAGTGGCAAGTACGGTAAATCATTAATAAAAGCAATGTGTACTTGTCTATCACTTCAGTGTCTGAAAAGAAATGCCAACCAATTAAATATGTAACATTCCTTTGAAATTTGTTTTCACATACCAGAATGACAAATCTTCAGCTTTGTTACTGAAAGGCAATACAAAATTTGGCCCCAAGTGACTACAGAGGTCTGAACTGCATAGTATTCAGCTAAAAATGAAGGAATGCTGGTTTTCTAAGGCAGTAGGTGACTTCTTTGAAGCTCCTTGGATAGAAAAAAAAATAACACATGAATCTGGTTCTTGGGATCCACCCCAAGAAAATCATCCAAGGAAAACATCTGGTAATGATTATGACAATTTGTCATACGATATATTTTGTAAGTAAAAGAAAAATAAACACACCCCTGCATTGAAATTTTCAAATAGCTAGATAGTTAGGTGCATAAATATTTGACTATTTCATATTTGACAATGAGGATGAAATAATTTACACAGTCCTCTCCACACTGTGGGAGAAGGCAGATACTGCTTCGCTGTTCTCGCCTCAGATTTGCACATCTCAAAGTGTATTAAGAAATTATCCTGCATTTGAGATTTTGTGCAAAAACCTTGACCCTTTTCGCAGTGCTGGGGTGCAGGGCTCATGGGAGCAGCCTCCAGAGAGAGACTCTCGCTTCCTTGCTCTTTCGGCTCCGCACGAGCTTCCTGCTTGTGCGAGAGCCCCACCTCTTCCTTTTGCAGTGCAGCCTGGGACCTACCCAGCCTGCACTGGACAGGAAGCGTGACCGGCCCGGCTCCCAAGGCGCCGCATGCAAGGTAAGTGTGCACGGGGCCCCGGAGCGATGCGCAACCGCGCAGCATTTTTGGCTTCAAGCCGAAAATGAAAAAATGTGTGTCAGGCCCTTAAGTGTCACGCAAATGTGAGTGCATCGTGTGGACCGCTCCTCACATGTGCTCAAGGGGCCCTTTCACATCGGAAATGCTGTGTGAAAAGGGCCCACGGCTGGAATCCTGTTGATTAGTCCCAAGCACAGTAGGCCCATTCAGTCAATTGCTGAATGGTGATTCAAAACATCGGTATATCCCAATGATTCAATAGATTTAATCGGGTTAGGGTTAGCAACAGAATTCAGGCCCATGTTTCTAATACAAAAAACATCGTTTCCACACAACCAAGGTGGTTGTGGGTTTTGTGAAATATTGCCCTTTTCAGTGTGTGTGTTTGTGTGTGTGTGTCTTTAAATCCCTTGCCAACTTAATGATGACTACATGAATTTCATATAGCTTTCTGAGGCCAGGAATATTCCCGGGTGGTTTGCCATTTCCCCCTCTGAAATACAGTACTATCCTCTAAATACTAGCCAGGGCTGACTCTCCTTAGCTTCCAAGCTTCAGATGAGACCTCGTGCCTTCAGGGTATTAGCCTTGGGTGAAAACAAAGTGCTGCAGCCTCTCCTAGGATATGTGTCCTTCTCAACGCACTTCTGCCACCTTGACCACACCTTCACTTTGGCCACTGGTTGGCCACATATGTCCTTGTCTGAATCTATGAAATATTGCAGGGTATCTGACATGTGGGATTAAACCACCAGTTTTTAAAATAAAAAGCATATTGTGACATGAACATACGCATAATGTATCAGTTACATAAGTATAATAATCTTAGCTACTATTACCCAAATCATTTCCTCTTCCTGAAATATACTGAAGATATACTTATGATGCAGACTGACAGATAGAAGGGTCTGGTGAAGTTCAGCTAAGACTTGAATAACTTTCATCCTGTTATCAATGTGAACCCAGACCACACTATGCTACAAACTCACTTTTCAGATGCTACCTGGCAATTACAAGGGGACATATAATAAGTGCTTAACATTGGAAACCTATAGATTGCTAAGCATACCTCTAGTTACCACTGAAACATATGCTTCTTTTATTTCCTATTACCCAACTTACCCAACATGGAGGATATCACTTTTGCTTTGTCCCATCATGGTTTATAGCATGAGACAATTTTGTCCCAATATGTCAGATTGGCTAAGAAAAAAAAACTCCCTGAAAATCTCAATGCAAAAATCAGGCGGTTTGCTGAGATTTGTTTTTTCCTGCCTGCTGCTTTTGGATGAGGTAGAGGTGTACATGTAAAAAAGCAACAACAAAACAAGAACTACACACTGTCAATGGCAAATGGCTGTGAAGTTGCTGCTTACAACTTTTCATTAGGTGATAATGAATAGCCACCCTGGCTCCTTCTGTGCAGATTCCGTGACAAAATGTGACTCTGGGAGACTGAAACACCCTGCTGCACATGATTTAAAGGGTTGTAAAGCGTACTTTGAATTGTGCAGGAAAACAAATTGGGAGATACTGCAAAGCCTTTATAAGGAAATACGATCACCCTTACAATCTACATCTGTATTCTAGACTCACTGAAGCTTCTAAACAGTTTTGAAAAACAGCTCAACATGCAACATATAGGAGTAAAGAGTTAGTACATGATTACCATGGCTTCAGTACATAGGACAAACCATGACACAACACTTAAGCAACTTGCAAGCGAAGCTGAACATAAACAGCCAATTTTTTGCAGCTTTCTAGTGGTAGCACAATAAATATAGATTGAGTTTCTAGTGGCATACATGATGAATCAGTCACACAGTGACTTTATCACACATGCCAAAAACTCTGCACAGATCTACTCATCCCACATTTTCAAAATGCCAATATAATTATGCAAATATGCCAGATGGTAATGCACCCTAAGCCCCTTTCCTTCCTTTGATGCCAAAATCAATATTTATAGGAAAAAGTATTTTGCGTCCCAGGCTGCTAATGTAAAATCAGCTGGAATCATTTTTTGTAGAGACAATTTTAGAAAAATTTTCTCTTTCTCAGTTAGTGACATTATCATTATAACATAAAACCTTCCATTAGATGTGCTATTCCAAAAGATATTGACTGCCACAAATAAGTGGTGTGCTTGTGGCCCATATGTATGCTTGTGTCATATTTATGGAATATGCCAGATAGTTCATGCAATTTCCAGTGTGCTATTTGTGTTGGTGCATTCTTTACATGCCCTGAAAACTCACTGGATGTGTGACATGCCTCCCAGGTGTTGTTGCTGAAGCAGAAAGAATGCTGAAGGAATGGAAAGAGGATACTGTTTCAACAGGAACTATTTCAAAGAGAAATCACTGCTCCAGTCTCTCAATATGGTTGCATTTCAAAGCTGAGTCCTCTATTCTCCACACCTCTCTCTGCAATCAATGAGGTTCTGAACAACTATTTAAAGTAAGGAGGGGCGTTGAGAAGAAACTGCAGGCATAGTTGTGCAGATATCTGACAGTGCGCTAACTAGATTACTTTTTACACTTGTTCCCAATACGTCGGATAAATGTTCCTGCCTGTGCAAGCTGTTCTCTGACTGCCAGCCAACAGGCAGTTCAAAGGCACTGGGATGCCAGCCAACATTGCTCCAAGTGCAGTCTAGTGGGAGCCTCTGTCACTGCAACGGATCAGCTGATATAAAAGCGAGAGAAAATAGCCTGTGTATGTAAAGCTCCACACTTCTGTTCATATTAACTGGAAAGGGGTCATCACACAGTAGAAACTGGGTACTCAGGAGGAGCTGTATGTCTAGCATCTATGGAGGAAAGACAGTGGCTAAGAGAGAGATCAGAAAGTCCTCTGTCTAAATCTTTCTTGGACATGAATTCATGTAGTGGCTTTAAACAAGCAACAGGTTTCCTATTTGCAGCAAAGAGAGAATGCTTCCCTCTCTCCCAAGGTAAGAATTCCAAGTTACTGGCTGAGGTTAGGGTTGCAGAATATAAATTGCTGCATGAAGAGTTGTGTTGAATGGCAATGTTATGCAAATGTGCAATGAAATGTGCCACCAAAAGCACATGAACACCCATGCATGATACACAGTGAACATCTGCCTGCACATTGGCACCACATGTACAACTCTGCTTCTGCAACCTTGAACCGAATGCAGCCATTCCACATTTGGACAAAAAGGTCTAACTGCTTCATAGGGGAAATTGCGCAGGTGTAAAAACACTGAGGGGATTCTTGCCAATATGAGAGAATGCCCCAGAGGCCCCTGAAAAGGGGGAAGAGACTCTTTTCATTACTCAGCTGCCAATAAGAAGGTGATCTTTTATTCAAAAAAGGGCTGCCAGCTGCTGTCAGTGAGGGAAGGAGGGGCCACCCCCACAAAGGTTCCACGTTTCACACTTTGTAGAAGGCTCCGTCAATGAAGAGGGGCTGGCTGGAGCAAATGCGTGCAAAGCCCCCACAGGAAGGGGGCGGCAGGTTCACGTGGAGCTCCACTGGAGCAAAACTGTTACAGAGCAATCTCTGAGAAACCCAAGTTCCGGGAGTCCTTGGTAGCCCAGGACAGACAGTAGCGCTGCATGAGCTGTTCTAGCAGTTCCTTCTCGTCAAGGAATTCAAGCGCCTCTATCCTTTTGATGTCATCTGGTAGCAAGCAATTGTAGACAGTCACCATGTCTATGGCGTTTGCTCTCTCCCACCCATTGTGCAGGCATCGTTCTTTCTGGGTGTCCAAAGATTTACAGGCATCCACTCCAACCAGGCTGCACTTTCGGCTCTGTAAATTCTCAATCATGATCTGCCCAAAGCGGTCAGCCATGTTCACCTGTTCGTAGTTGATGAACATGGTGGTTGGGAACATGCTGGCCACCCACTTGAGGAGAGCGTCAGAGTGTTCCGGGGCCAAATAGACCAGCACGCATTCCGCCATCAGGAGCGTCGGTAACTGTGGATCCATGTTGCATTTCTTCAGGTTTTCTTCCAGCTTTGGGAGTTCTCGGAGATCCGCACCAATTATGGCATACCGACTGGAGTCGAGACTGTGGGCATCTATTAGGAGAGACTCCCCTGAATGTTCTTGCCAATATATAAAAGTCTTCTAAATGTTAATTACTATCTTATAAGAGTTCCACATTCAAGAACATCAGGATTTTATGAACTACAGCAGTGCTTCTCAGGCTAATCTGATGTGTGTGTGTGGTGGGGGGGACAGACAATGACTCTTCCCAGTGTTCCTGGAAACTCTCAACAGAGCAGCAGCTAATGGGTGGTCTGGCACCAAAAAAAAGGACCACCACTTTGAGTAACACTGGACTACAGTAACTACAATTAAAAATTATTACCAGTTGCAAGGTATATCATGTAAAAAAAGTTAAATGAAATTAGCACACTACAAAGAAAAGAATTAAACAAGATTCAGGGCACCATGTTTGAACTATTTTTGATAGCAGCCACCAAAAATTTGCAAATTTTACTGTTACTTACTTATTTTGATTTGCAAGGTCAAAAATTAAATATAAATGAAATTATTTTCCTGAGACAGAAAACAATAATAGGGTAATTCACCCCTACAAATGTTTATAGAAATAGCTGAACAACAGCACTCAAGTCAGTTTCAAAACCATCTCCGCATGGACATTCATGATTTTGCAATGACATTGTCCTAAAATGGCTCTCACTTTGTGGTGAGGACAATACATTCAACTATGCACTTGAAAAAGCATTTCCTTATTGAGATTTTTTAAAAGATTCTGCAAATAGTGTGATTTTGCAGGATGCTTGCAAAGACCAATGGCCGATGTGAATAAAGACCTGACGATATTCTTAACAGAAAATACTTGAAAGAAGTCAAAATACTTTGCTGCCTGTTGCTGGCATTGTTTAAATGCTAAACTTCTTACAAATTAACCTATTAATTTCAAGATACATATTCAATTTACCTACCTCCTTCATACTTCCCAACAAATTTTCTCTGTAGCTGCCTCAAAAGCTGATGAGACAAGATGAGCTTTAAACTGGCCTGCCTCTTTAGCAACAGAAACAGGTGGAATAGCACAAAACCTTGCAGCACATGTAGTGTTTGCATATATATATGTACACAGGTGTTTTTTTAAAAAAATCACAGCCAGGGAAATCAGAGGCAACAAAAACTGTCCCTCAACAAAGCAAGTGGTGTTAAGACATGAATTGACATTATTGAGTGTGATAATGGGGTTTCCCCATTATCTAGGTAACAGAGCTTAAGGGAGATCGTTCTCCCTCAGGCATACAAAGGGTTAATGGACTGCTAGGGTTACATTACATTGATTTGAGGTCACATGAGATAGGTCACACAAGATAGTTGCCCAATCAGGGGGAAGAAAGGAGAGAATCTTCCAGATGCTTTGATGAGAAGTAAAAAAAAAAAAATCCTCAAGAGACCAGAGAAGGGTGTGAGGTGTCAGTACAGGCAGACAAGGCTGCTGTCCTATCTCAGTCCTTCACAGCTGATAAATCAAACAAACAAACTGAATATCTCCCAGCTTGTTACTTACTTCCAGGCAGTAATGACTGACAAAGAGTCATAAATAAAGCCCAACATAGGCCATTTCTGCACCGGGCTAGTAAAACGGTGCAGAGCGACCTCTAACAGAGGTCTTCTGCACCGTAGAGTGGACTGGGGTGGACTACTTTCTGTAGTTCCATACCTCAGTCCACTCCAGAGCGACTGGAACTGGTTGCTCGGTGTGTTTTTTAAAAACCTCTTTTTAGAGGTTTTTAAAAAACATGGAGCGCGCAACCCCGTGCCGCTCCGTCGCCCAGCTCCGGAGCAGATTTGCAGGCGAGCGCAAGTGCGTGCCTGCAGATCTGCCGGGGGCAGGCTTCCGGCTGGTGAGCTTCTCCCGTTGGTGGAGAGCCTCCACCAACCAGAAACCACCATTTGGGACACCGGAGGACTGCAGAGCAGTGAACTTGTGCTGCTCCTCGTGGCGACGGACTCGGCTGGCCGGAAAACAAAGCCGGTAAGCTCTGTTTTCGGCCGTCCCCCCCCCCACATGCGGAAAGGGCCATAAACAAAGTCCAGCAGGGTTTCATGGCCAGTCAGTGTCCAAGGTCCTTCCAAGCATTTGTCAAGGCATCCAGCAACGTAGCAGATCAGATAAGCTCTGACAACCCCTAGAGAGGAAGGATCCCAGCTAAATAAACCCAAAGCCTAGTGCAGCTGTGCTTTGATTGATTGTTGCTGGTTATAAATTCTGAAAGAGTGATGCTGAGTCTCTCTTTGCTATCAGTGCTGTGTGAAGCTGGATCTAGGTAAGTGTTCCTCTATATCTGAAGAAGCAAGACTCCCTGTTGGAGCTGGCACCATCCCCTGTTCTGTTTGTGGCACTGTAACCTCTCTGTGTACACCAGGCCCTGGCATGCCTTCTGTTTCAGCCTCTGGCGTGCCCTCTGCTTCAGACTCTGAGTCAGAATCCACGCTCTGGAATCAGGGCATGACAGCCACCTCCTGGCCCTCCCCAGAATACCATCTCAGAAATGACTGACTGCCGTGAGTAGCTTAGAATGTGTCTAGTTAGCTGTGTTAGAACTTTGTTATTTTGGACAGTTTGGCTAATCTTGAGAATCTATCTGTGCTTATAACTACTTGTAACTATCAAGTGTACCTGAGGGGGGGAAGCTGTTTCATGAGTATTATTTTCTTGTTTACCTTGCATGTTTAAAATAAATACTTTTCTATAAGCCTCTATTTCCTCTCCATTCCCATGCTTTCCTCAGCGCACACACAGATAGGATTTCTCTCACTCAGAAGGAAAGAGAAAGGATCTTTGAACATAGAAATTGTGAATTCCCAGGCAACATTTCCCTGCATTGCTGTAGAGTGGGCTAAATCAATGGGTGGTGGCAGCTTGGAATTAAGAGAATTTGAGGGAAATCCCTAGCTCCTATTCAAGGCAGAAGTCAGTACTGAGAGGGAGGAGGGCCCCTTTTCCACACTGAGTAACCAAAATTAAGACAAAAGTAAATACGCTTCACTTAATGGTATTTCAAAAGAATATACCCTTCACTCAATAGCCCATATAATCTATATAAATTTAAAATATTTGAACCATCACTGTAAGAAACACAGAAATCTGCAAATAAGATTCTCAAGTTAAAATGTTTTGTAGTACCCACTTCCCTAATGGTTTGGGAAAACCAGATCAGGATCTGTGATTTAAACTGGTGAAATCCTCTGGTTACACCAGCCTAAGTATTTCTTAAAGCATTGCAGAAGGAGATATGCTGCACCTCCTTGCTCAATGCATTTGCCTCAGGTGGGCAAAAACAACTGGTTTAGCAGTGCAAGTACACCAGTAGAGATTATGTTCTGCCAGAAATTCAAACAGGATCTTGGCCTTGATTGCTTTTAGTACATGCAGTACCATGTTCTGCTTGGCCCTTAATACCAGGACTCACTCAGTTTTGGAGTTCCTTTGTCTTTCCAAATCTATATTTTCTAAACCATATGCCAATGTGTTCTATACTTAATAGAGCTGTTTTGCCATTACCCAAAATATTCTTTGTTTTAAAAAAAGTGCAAAAGATCCTTAGATCTATATCCAAATGTGCAAGCACAAGAATGGAAACAATTGTATGTGTATTATTAAATAATAACTTTTTAAAAAATAGCCAGCCTGCCTGGAGCCTTGAACCTTGCAGTAGCAAACAAACAACTTGAGAACAACTATCTTCTAACATAGCAGAGGGGATCTGGCTTGATTTAACCAAGCAATCATGCAGTTTTTGAAGTGGTAGTGGTCTAGTTAGTGACTTAGGCTTTTCCAGCTTAACTCAAATGCTTCCATGTGTTGGTATTTGGAGTTGCATTGTTTTGGTTGGCCAACCCAGCCCTCTCTAGCACGCTTATATATTTAAGCTCCCTGGATGTAAAACAACAACATTGTGCTCTGCCTAAAAGAGAAGCCACTACACATATTCACTATTAAATCACACTATTACAGCAGTGCTACTCACAGTCGTCCATGGACTGGTACCAGTCCCTTAGTTTTCTGCTGCTGGCCCCAAAGAGCTTCCAGGGAAGAAGGAAATAATTTTAGCCAGTGGACATCAACACAGTTTGGTCCTGGCACAGTGGGAAAGATATGCCAATCCTCCAAATCATAGAAAAGGACTGTACTACGGCACCAGGAAAGAGTGTGCCTTTGGTTATGCTAACACTAATCACTATCTTGAAACCTGAAGGCTCTGCAATTACACCCTCTTTCAGTCCAACAGTCGGAGACTATGGAAAGAGATGTACAGCCTTAAATAAATCATTATGGAACTCATTCCCCAGTGGGGGTTGATGGCTCTCATGTGATTGGAGTGGCAAATTCACTGTGGGTTTTAATCTGAGCTTTAAAGAAACTATCCAAGGGACTGAGCCTTATTCCCAAAATAAGTTTAGCACCCTTGGATAGACCCTTTAAAGTTTGTACTCACAGGAAAGGCCTTGACCACCACTGGCAGTGCATTTTGGGACAACTGTGATCCCTTATGCAGGAGCTATACCCTCACTCTGGTATACTTTCTACAGAGGGAATCAATTCAATTTACCATCACTTGCCTGAACACAGGCTACTTTTCCAAAAGGGGTAATACGGACTGCAAATATTCCTCTTTAACCATGCTGAATGTGCACTGATTACTTCAGAAAACCTGTCTTCTCTAGCCAGGGATCTATTTGTGAAGAATGCACGGAAGAAGAGGACAGCTTCTCTCACTAACCTTTTAAGGGAGAACTCTGAAGAACTGCTTCTTCATGCTGTAGTGAGGAATTTGCTCCTCTTGGCCAACATTTCTATAAATTACAAGCTTGATTTTTCTCTCACTTATAAGCGTAAAAACTCTCCCAGGCAGAGGGCGAAAACAATCACACAAAACCTTGGCCTTGCAGAACATTGAGCCTCAGTATATTTCTCTTATGTTCAGAAGTACCTTGCCAATAGCTATTTTTTCTTCCAAGCTGCATCAGCCATGCTCTTATACACATTGGAGGATCTCTCACTAGAACTTGGCAGCAATTGTTTATAATCTTTTTGAAAGCCAATGAATAGCATTTCTTTGCTGGCATATAAACACACACACACAAATAAATAAAACCCTTTCTAACATATTTGCCTTGAAAACCCTGTACTGCCACCACCTCTTTTAAAATGCTCACTCACACTGAGCTCCTGTTTATCCATTACAGCATGGAGAGTTCTTGTTAGAGGGACAAGGAGAAGGGGCAGTTGAAGAGGCCACTAACCCTATTTGTAAGATTTTAAAGTATGTAGAGTGGATGACTCATGGACTCAGCTCCCCACCCCCACATTTGCCAATCCCCTTTCCCTCTCTCCATTCTCCAGTTTAAAGGCAAAAGATACAGAGATAAGTTAATTCAACCACAGGCCTCTTGGTAGCAGCCCAACCTCCTTTTACAGAGAGAACCATGGGAAGAAGAGACAAACAAAGCAAGGGAACCAGACTCCAGCAGAAATGTAGGAGGGGCCCCATCGATAAGCACTTAGCAAGTTCATACTTTGGGCCGCTACTGACCCTTATTTGGACACACTAGTGTTCCTCCACGCTGTCTTTCCCAGTTCATTTTTCCCCTCTGAGCAACTGAACTCTTTTCCCTCGCGATGGGCCCAGTGAATGGGCTACGGAGACAATGACAAGCATAAGCCCCCTGCTCCTCACCCACTGAGGACAACTTGCCAAACATCACCCTAAAACCAGTACTGCCAAACTACACAGTCTCAAGGCTGAGGCATTCCATGTGGATGAGAAGAGGGAAAATTATGCCACCAAGCAAACACTGGATCCATGCCATGCAAGAAGGATAAAGAGGGTTCCCACATATCAGTCCCTAGTGTGTGCCACCATGTGTGTTTCTGCTTCAGGCATTAGGACTTTGTCTTAATGAAAGGCAAACTCATTTGCTTTGCAAAGTGAAACTCTGCTGAGCACAGCCCCAGCTGCATTCCTTTGTTACACCAAGACTTTCATCTTTTGGCACCCTCAGGTATAACAGCAATTATTGGACTTGTCCAGAGGCAACATTTCATGAAATGCTGCTCATCCCAATCTGACCCTACTGGCCTTCCTTTTCACCTCTGCCTCATTCAAGTTTGATTTATATTATTGCTATCCATGTTCAACCTCTCTTCAGGAGCTCCTTGGAAGAATTATGTCCTGTGTTTGTGGTTTCTTTTTAAACATGTGCTATATAACCCACTGGAAATGCATGCAATATATGTTATGGCTGTGCTGAATCGTGAACAATGAAGTGAATTGTGCAGATTAGCATCACTTTGTACATATTCTGTTTGGAGATGTTTTGGATCCAGAATGGAACAGTTCAAAGCACCTCAGACAAATCTGGAGATACAGATAATGAAAAACAGTGGGAAAAAGCCTCCAACATGACCATGTATGGAAATTCAAGGTGGTGTGATACAGAAGGCAAAGAGAGGAGCTGTGCTGTGCTTGCTATCATAGCAAAAATCTTCACCACCACTGTCCAGTCACAGTGCCCATGGAATAAGAGTCTGTGAAGTCACTGAAGTTATATAATCACTTTTTCTATTTCTTATGTCTCCTTATTTAAAGTTAGTTGTAGATTGTGAAAAGGCTGTGGTGAGTATGGACAGTTGTTATCCTTTTTAAGTCAGCCTTGCTGAGTCTTTTCATTTTCTCTTGTTTTGTTGAACGGCCTAGCTTAATCTTTTTCCCTCTTAATTTGTCTGTTCAATAGGTCTTTCTGTGTTTTAGGTAGTGAAACATCTTCTCTTCCCTACCCCAATTCCAGGAATTGGAGGAGAAAGAGGAATGGGAGAAGTTGTTACTTAAAGGTTAGATGAAAGGTAGGCAGTCTGAATCACCACAGAAAAGGCAAAACATTTTCTGGGACCACTTTGAAGTGGGAGCAGATAACAGCACCACTATCTTCCTTCACTTTAAGTAATAAATGATCACTGTTAAAAACAAAACAACCCCCTTTCCCCCCAAAAAACATCAGTCTGCTACCCTTAAGAGGCAGCATCAGGCAATCTTGATCAGAGCAGAGGCAGAAGAAAAGTCCAAGCAGCCAGGGAGAGCCCATACGGCAGAGGGAATGCAATAGCAGTGCTCTTCTCCCTCAGGCTCAGCCAGGCAACTCTAGAAGAGAGGGGATGGGGAAAGTCTACAGTAATGAGAGGGAAGTTTCCAGCATCAGCCCAGATCACCAAATGACTTACGGGAAATCAGGGGCATTGTCAGGGGGATCTCACCACTAGTTTGCTGGCAGAGTAAGCAAAGAAGTTTCTTGCCTTTATCAGGAGGGCTTGAAACTGAGTTGAAACTGAGTTACATTGGAAGGGAGACAGTATTCCCGAAGTCACAGGGACACAAAGTACTGAGAACAATAGCTTCATCTATACAGAGGGAATTGGACACAGAGGACTGCTCATCAGGCAAGGTTGGTAACAAGACTTTCTAAGACGTCTCAAAGCAAGACCTAGATGCCGTGACCACGGCGCTCACTTTTGCCCCCCAGATGCTATTTTCCCATCTTTATCAGCTGGGGAAAAAAAAATAACTTGTGAAACTTTGAAAGCTAGTATGACATATTTTACACTTTTTGTTTAGCCCAGTGAAGGTGTCACCCACAGGATGGATTTTGTATGTTCTTGTGTTAAGGTCCTTAAAAGAGTTAATTCTCTCCATCTGTGGATTGCTGGTTTTGTTTTGCTTTTTACCTTCAGGTGTACTCCCTCCCTGTGACTCCAGAACCTTTTCTGATCTTAGATGAGTGACACGCAAGCCGCCTTTGGGAATGACCAGCAGAGGCTGACCTCACACACTTCACCAGGGAATGGCACTTTCTATAAAAGGATAACACCGTGGTTCACGAAAAAACTGCGGCTGCTGCTAGATTGAGTTTCACAACTGAAGCCTCAAGTTTCTCAAGCCAAGATGGTACTGAAGTGGGTGGGATGGGGAAGAATGACAAGAGAGAAGGGATCCTCATGTTCTTTGCCTCTTGCTATTAATAGTAGCCTCACTCTTTCAGACATCTGATCCTTCCTCTGATTTTGTCCCAAGTCATTAATCCAGACAGACAGCACTTGCCAATGATGATTATGGTGCCTGGAGATTAATTGCATGTACGGAAAAAAACAACAACCTTAAACCTTTTCAAATTAAATTGTTTAACTGCTAGAGAGTGACCCCAGGTTCCATTCTGCTTGCACACCTCATAAATCAAGAGACTGACAGAAATGCATCAACATAAAATAGGCACATGGGAGAGGAGATCAAACCATCTCTAGACCAAGGTTTATTCAGGCAGAAAAAGGAGACGCAGGTTACAATACCCCAGCTCAAACTAAACTGGTAGATTGGTAAATGCAAATGTCACAATGGTTTATATGAGCTTTTCCCTACATGTGCTAGTTTGATATTCAAATTAGGTGATCAACAGAGGAAACCTTGGATACTGCCAGGCTGAATTTAGGATTAGATCCAAGAATTGTTGTTGGATTAAATTAAGATCCATCTAATGCAGCATTCAGTTTCCATCAGCCAGCCAGCTAGCACTGGAACCTCAACAGTAAGAAATGATGGTTGACTCCTGTTACTCAGAAGCAGTATACCTTTGAACATGGAGGCTCAAATTAATTATCATGCCTGATGGCCATCCTATCCAGAAATGTGAGGCTACCTCCAAATTTACCTTGTATGTTGCTTTACCAAAAGAGTATGCCACAAACAGTGGCTGAGGCAACACATCAATCCATCCACCTCAGAGCTCAGATGATCACAGCTCTCCATCCATCCTTCTGTAGAAAATAACCCTGGAAGGGGCAAATCATTCCCTCTAGGAGAATGGCTATTTTGTTACATCTCTCCCCTCCATTCTGTTCTAATTTGAGGGGGGTCTTTTTTCAAAATCAGGAGTAACCAGATGAGGAAGCTGGTATACTGTGGTGGGGGCCCGGGGGTTGTGTTTTGGCCACGCATACTCAGCTTTGCCCGAAGAGCACTAAGTTCTAATCCACAACAGTGTCTTTGTGAAAGATAGTGTAAGCACACTACATACTGTAACTGCTAGATATCATTTTAACTGGCGTAGCTCCATGCTGTGGAATCCTGGAATTTAGTGAAGTTATTTAGAATTCTCTGCTAGGGAGCTCTAATGATGTGGGTCACAGAAGTGCCCTAAATAATCCTCAGTGCCTCAGCAAACTACAAATCCCAGGATAGAGCTATGGCAGTTTAAGTGATCTCTAACTGCTAAAACCATGTAGTGTAGATTCACTTGGGGTTATATGAAAAGGAAGCTGGCTCATTCTTGAGCTTGGTTGACCCAGAGAATGACACCTTGGCACTGAAGACTGGGACTATCCACAATCAGCTTCTAAAAATAATGCTGTAAGACCATATCACTATTGAAACAAACAACTGTTGCCTAATGCTGTGATACACCATGCCAAACAGCAATACGTAAATGGGAATTTCAGCCTCCCTGTTCATTAATACTTTATCAGGGAGCTCACAGCAGCTTCTCAGCAGCATCTTGAAAAGCAGGCTAAAAACCGCACACGTGACGAGTCCTTCATCGATCATTCTCTAATCGGTCTATAGCAAGAATTGCTGCAAGCCATGAGTCTAACGGCATCTACTGATACTATTAAACATCTTTGCTTCCTGAACACAAACTGGTAGACTAAAAAAAGCAACACGCTTTAATAATCTTGAATGTTATTGTTAAGAAGCATTACTGATTTTGTTTCTAATATCCACAGAAAAACATGTCACAAAGACCTTAATTCAATCTTGGAAAAGCTACCTTTTCAGACCACAACTTCCAGTATAGCTGATAACTATGCTGGCCATGCTCGCTCTCTCTCTCTCCCCCTCCCCCCCCCGTGTGTGTGTATGTATGTAACTTGTAGCTCAAAAGGATGGCTTTTCTAAAGTCTGGCTGTGATGAAACTATATTGATTTCACAGTTGTATCACTGAGCAATCACAGTGTTATTTAAGTTCCAAAGGAAACCAGGTAGGCACAGTTTTGCTCAGAGTTTTCCCAATGATAGTCTTCGTTTGTTTTTCTCATTCCTCAGTAATAGAAAGATCTAGCAAGCATGTACCAGTGGGAACCAGAAGAGGCGGCAAAAAAGTAATGAAATGAAATGCCATTGCTCAGTTCTTTTAATGTGTAAAAGTGATAGTTTGCTGGAGATATGTCTGGAACTCCAGGTGTTAGCAGCCTGAGGGATGGAACTAAAGACCCATCACAGTCAAGATTAATGAACAGTTTTTATGTTCAGCTCTCATGTGGCTCTTGGAGATTAATATGGGGTGGGGAAAATCCACAAACAGAAGCCCTGTTTAATGTTACTGTTTGTCTTCCTCTGTTATGCCACAGTATGTAAAAAGATATCAGCGTATTTCCAAGCTCAAATTACAGTTGGCCCTCCACATTCACTAGGGTTAGGGGCACAGTGGGAAAACCTGCAAATATCAAAGTGTGTATGTGTGTGTGCAGGAAGGGGGCTGAGGCATTGTAGGGCATCCAGGGTCTAAACCAGGTCCAGAAAAGGGGGTGGGACGTCATGGTGGCCCCATGCTTTGTTTTGCCACTGAATTAGGTGCTTTTAATTTTGTATTTTATCTGCTGTTTTACTTGATATTTTTTGTATAGCAGTTAGTCTCTCCCCCCGCCACCTTTTATTGTTAGCTGTTTTGCAGCTTTAGGTATCTACTGTTATTAGCTGCCTTTAGGCTAAGTTGATTTTGGATACAAATGCTGATATTTGTACATTTATTTATGCTAAATCGTGAAGACAATCCACAGCAACCACCAATAAGACTGTGGCATTAGCTAGTTAGTTACTAGTCATCCCCCTGCAAGGGACTGCTCCGTCCTTCCCAGGCCATTTTTGCAGCCTGTAGGCACCTCCCAGCCTCCCCTAAGTCCTCACTCCATAAAAATATTCATGAATAAAAATGCTAATTCCTGTTCAGGAGCAGTAATTCTGAATTACAACAATGTTCAGCCCCACCACCACCACCGTGCCTTGTCTTGCTGTTTGCAGCCCAAAGCAAATCAAACTAAACCAAGCCATCATATAAGGTGCGTTAGAAGTTTTGCTGGCCACTTCTGGTTCTGTTTGGGGAAGGCTGGTGCAGCTCCAAGAAGGTCTGGGGGGAGGTAATACTGGATCCTGATTGTTTAACATTTGCCCACTCACTTTAGTGGTTTCATCACTGTTTCTAGTTGTCGTTGTGTGCCTTCAAGTCATTTCTGACTTATGTCAATCCTAAAGCAAACTTATGCCCAAGGTCACCCAGTGGGTTTCCATGTCTGAGTGGGGATTCAAACGCTGCTCTTCCGAACTGTAGGCCAATGCTCAAACTATTATACGAGGCTGGTATATCATTGTATACATTTATTATTTTCTTTGAAATTCACAGATGTTACCGTGGATGTCTAAAACAATAAACAAATAATGAGAAAGACAAAAACATATGCAACATAGTTGGGCCCTGAGGCTCCTTCCAGACCATAAACTTCTTCCTTCTTGTTGGCAGAGGTATTTTAGGTGTCTAGAAAGGTCTACATAAATGGTTACCCAATACCAATGCTAGCATGCAGTGGCAAGTTGATACACTATAAACAGTCTCAGGATAGCTCTCAAAATGCAGACTCCAGCAATGCGTGTCAGGACTGCTTGAACTATCTGTCAATATTAAAACCTGAAAACCTGCCTAGGGACTGGACCCTTATTTTGGGGGATAGCAATTTTGGAGAGGCTTCCATAGATACATGGAACTAAAAACTCCATAAACATTTTAGAAAAAAATATGTAGTAGCAGGTTTCCTAGCCTTACAAACCTGAGTTTGACTTCAGACATTAGAAGGAGCAGGCATTTCATCTTTCCACATCCTCCTCCACATTTTTCACAATTCCTTCTCTTTTTTTCACAATTCCTTCTCTAACACCAGGGGTGGGAATCATGAGGCCCTTTATATGTTGCTGGACCGCAACTCACAGCAACCCTAGCTAGCACAGCAAATGGTGAGGAAAGTGGGAGTTGTAGTCCAACAACATCTGAAGAACCACAGGAATCCCATTCTCTTGAAACTCTCCAAGTGGCAACCCATAACTGTTGTTATTTTGGTTGCTCAGATATTCATCCAGTAGGGCCACTCAACTCAAAAGAAATAGTCTTATAGTACTTTTAAGAGTAACAGATTTATGGTGGCATATACCATGGTGAACCAAGCAAACCTCAGCAGAGTGTTAGCCTCACTTGGCAGTTCTTATATAACTGTGTGTGCATGCACAAACACAGGATACATGTCAATATAACAAAGCAGCCTCTAATTCACAAAAGCTACAGCTTTGAAACCGCATAAGCCCATCTTAAAAGTACCTTGGTCCACCCAACTATGGCCTGTTACCTGTATGTAAGCGCCAATGAATGCCACAGCATTTACTTCTGAGTAGATAAATGCAGGATTATGCGATCAATCACCATCCCTAACCATTATTTAGTTTTAAAATACTCATTTTAAGTTCCATTTTATTTCATTAATTTGCATCCTTGTTCAAAAAATAGGCTTTCATATTGATAAGGAAGCACATTTAAGAAGTGGCAAACTGTAATATTAGATGTGATAAATCTTCTAAGTCTAGCAAGCTATTATTTCCAGAACATTCAAGTGTTATATTTTGCAGTGCTGAAATAACTCGCCCTTAGAACCTTTACTATAGAGTGACAGACATTTATATTTGCAGACTGAATTTTACCTTAGATATCTTTTCTGTACTACTGCAATAGGCCACCAGATTTGGGGAGACTGAGGTAGCACGGCAAGTTTAAAGAGTGTGATGGTCATTTTGGGCCTATGCTGCCCCAGTATGGCTAAAATGATCTCATCACTTGAGGCAGCAATAGGTACTTTTGACAGCTTCCCAAGGGAGCGTTGGCCTTTTCCCTGCATCTTGTGATCAGTGATAAAGTGGAGCCGGGACTCATGGGATTGAAACTGTGGGACTGTTTAATTAGTAGAGGACTATGGCATTCATTACCCACCACCCAGCCCAGAATTCTCAGCTGCATCTCCCAGAGTAACTATGGGAGATGGATTTTCCCAGCAAGGATATATTTGTTATGTGCCATCCCTGTTGAAAACCAAAGTCTCTGGTGGTGGCTTTTCAAAGAACTGATAGGAATTGTTTTGATCAACACAGCCACGTTCACTTTTGAACTCCCTGTGAGGGTGTTGACCTAGCAAGGAGCCATACTTCAAAATTTACCACAGCCACACTGCCCATGATTGCACTGAATTGTGCACAACAACTTCTGGGTGCACAATTCTCCAAACCTGTGAGATTCTGAGATGCACAAAAGGTGTTATCTCTCTCACACACACATATAATGCCTCTCTGGTCTGAATGAAGTACACATCTCAATAGCATTATGGTAGAGAAAGACTTTATCATGTGGAACACTAGGGTATCAAAATGGACATAGAACATGGGAACTTTGGGGGGCTGACAGTACGGATGAGCCTGAAAGACTGAGCATTCAGAAATTCCACCCAGAAAACATACTGATAAAATACATCATCATAATACAGAAGATGGGGAGAAGACTTTCTACTGGCATTACTTTTCTTTTGATTTTGCAGTTTTCCTCTCAGACAACGAATCCCTACTCTGGGGAAAAGAGTTTTTCCTTGATTTTCTTCTATACAAACTGAAAAACAGGGATGCCATGCACACAGAAATTATGGCTGGGTCTAGGCTTGGTTTTCAAATGAACCAACTCAGCAAGGCTTCCCCTTCCCTGTCACTGAAGTCTTCAAGAATGCCCCTGCTAAGTTTGAGAGTCTTCCCTGCCTTTGTTGAGAAGTGCCATCTATAAAACAAGTCCTACAGAGCAAGAGCTACAAAATTCTATTATTCCAGGCAGTTAGAGTGATAGACCAATAGAATCCAGGCTTTCATCTGCTCTTGCAAACTATGTCCATCCTTCTCATGCTAGTTTGTGCTAAACCAAACCAAACCAAACCTAAGTCAAAATTCAGACTGTGGTTGCTTTGTACAATGCCTGACTTGACAGCCATCACTCATAATTTTGTGTATTCTACCAGCTACATTTTGTTATTATTTTCCAGCAGAGTTATGGGAGTGGGGGAACAGAGAGCAGACTTCATGCAGTGGGGTAGGAGTGTAGTTACAGCAGGTGAGCAAAACCCTAGACTCAAATGTCAGCACTGCTCCTCTTACCTCCTAGACAAACACTTACATGCAAAGCTTGGAAAAGTTCCTTTTTTTGATAACTCAGAGCATCCAGGCTGTCTGGAGGATTCTGGGCACTGTAGTCCCCCAAAAAGGGAACTCTTCCAAGGTCTGCCTAGCTCATACAGCCAACTGCTCCTTTTGAAGCTCTTGCTGATCTTAGATAAGCTTCTTCTTACAGCCTCTGGCTCATACAGAGTATGGTGGTTTTGTGCACAGCTGGATTTTGATGTGGCTAGGAACACACAGATGGAATATGCCTGCAGGCTATGGTAAGCCAGTGGAGTTTGCTCCCACTGTTGCCCTGAGCAAGGCATTTCTGATGGAATTAAAAGATTAATGGACAAGAGGATGGCAGTAGACTGCAGCGTAATTGGATTTCAACAAAGTACTCGATACGATGCCTCATGAAATCTTAATTGAAAAACTAATTGAGATTGGCTTGGATAAGGAAACTGTCATGAGAGCTGAAAAGACAATGTACTCAGGGTTTCCATAGGCAGGAGACTAGCCTTATGGAAATGGTGCCTAGATACATATCCGGTATTGTCATGAGCAAGAGGATTATTTACCTCTAAACACATGAGAACATAAATGGTACAGGCTTCCCCCACTTACCTGACAAGTTAGGGATCAGAGCACTGTCAGAAAGTGGAAATGGTCAGAAAGTGGAACCTATCTATTGTAAGGAACATGAAGAACCTATGGAGGTTCAGTTAGGACTGACAATATGTGTTATGCCAGCTGACCAGGTATCAGGGGTCTTGGCGCTTCCCCCCACCCAGCTCATTTTGCAAGTAGCATATGTGTGAGTGAGCCTCCATAGGCAAGAAGAACTGATGAATTAATGAAACTTGCCTTAATTTGGAAGCACTGAAAGATGAAGTTGTCAGAAACAGGGCATATGTGCTATTTTAGGCCCTTTTTGCACGCCAGTCCTGTTGTGAAATGGCCTCGGGAGTGTCGCGTGATTGCGAGGACCGTTCCACATGATGTCCTCACAATTGCACAACACTCCTGAGGCCACTGGGTGGCAATTGTGCATTACATCATTTTCGGCTTGTTGCCAAAAATGATGCACAATCGCACGTCCCTCCTGTGCCTCACCCGCACTTACCTCATGTGCACAGGCTCCGGATGTGTGGCCATCACACTTCCTCCCCAGCGCAGCCTGGGAAAGTACCTGGCTGCACTGCGGAAGGAAGGTGCGGAGTGCTCACGCTTCCTTCCAGCCAGCACGGAGCTGGTGCGGAGAGGAAGCGGAGGGGACACGAGTGCCTCTCTCAAAAGGCTTCTCGTGTGATCCCCTCACGATGACACCAGAATGAGATAAGGTGCAAAAAGGGTCTTAGATGTATGTATTAGAATGTATTAGATATATTATAAGCCATTTATTAATGGAGTCTCCATTTGGCGTAGTAAACCAAGTAGTGGACTTGGGCCAAGTCAACATGGGTCAATGGATTGGTTTTTTAAAAACTTTATTAATATTAATTGATTTCAAAGTTACACTAAGCAGCAAAAACAAAATCAAATGAACAAACAGCAAATCAAGTTAACCCCTTAGAAATCGTAAAATCTTATCTTCCGACCCCTTGAAAAACACTTCCTGACTTTCTTGACTGCAGTTATATATAGAACTCCTCCTCTCTGTCCTCCTCTTTCCATTCTATTTTTTCTTATTGTATAATAATACATAATATTAATAATAATAATGTATAATGAAATATACTATAGTATACATTATTATACGAAAAAGATATCCTTTTTATAAATCAAAACCTATTCTTACAGTTTCTTCTCTTTTCTGCTTCATATAATCTGTAAACAGGTTCCAGATTTTTAGATAACTCTCTATACATTTTTCTTTAATTTTTCTGTTTATCTAATTCTGTCAAATCCATTAATTTTTTCCATCCATTCTGTAACATTTGGGACATTATTTTTCCAACTTTTAGTATATACCAATCTTGCCGCGGTTATCATACAGCAAATCAGTGTCCTATAGTCTCTCTCATTTCTGCCTTCCAAGTCTATCATATTTAAAAGAAACAACTCGGGCCTAAATAAAATTTGGAATTTTAAAATCCTTTGCATCATTGCATTAATTGGTAGCAAATATCTTCTTGCTTTTTTACATGTCCACCATAACTGGTAGAAAGATCCTGCATGCTTAATACATTTCCAGCATTTGTTGTTTACTCCTTTATGCATTTTAGCTAGTTCATCTGGGGTCATGTAGCACCTAAACTTCATTTGTATGAGTTTCATTAAGGACATAACCAATGGTTTAGTGTAGAAACTCACTGAGTTGTGTAAGCCACTCTTCACAGGGCATGGTTTCCAGGCCTTTTACCATTTTGGTTGTCCTCCTCTGGACACAATCCAGCTTGTCAATATCCATCTTGCATTGTGGAGCCCAAAACTATACATAGTATTGCAGGTGAGGTGTGAGCAAAGCAGAATAGAGTGGTACTATTAGTTCCCTAGACACTATACTGCTATTGAGACTATACTGCTATGCTATACCTAGACATTATATTGATATTGATGCAAACTTAGAACTGAATTGGCATTTTTCGCTGCTGCATCACACTGTTCCATTGCTCAATGGGGACTAGAATCTGGATATCACAATCACAGTCCAGTACTCTCACTGTTACACTAAACTGGTTACATGACACTATTATGTAACAAAATGAAAACTCCTGCTGAACGAACAGGGATAATGAAAGTTGCTGGCACATACATTTTCCAATAGACTTTGAAGAGACAAGAGCAGTATGTGCCAATCAAGGAAAGCAAGCACCACACCTCCCTCTAAGATGTTCAATTATCTGACATTTGTGCAAAAAGCACAAGAGGCATCTTTCATGAACCACTCAAAATAGACTGAAACACAGAAAGCAGGTTAAAGCAAGAAAAATTATTAATGGGCAGAGGAACTCAAAACTGACTTATATAGAAGAATAAATCAGTTTGGCAATATAAAGAATGATAAACAATTGATAGATATGGGAAGCAACATTGGAAAGAAAGTAATTGGCATACTATACTGGGACTTACTAGGAATAATATGATAAATTAAGAAAAGAAAGAACAGGGTGAATGGCAAGAAGGAACACCCTCCTGACAGTAAAATTAAGGGTGTGAAACGACTTCCTAAGGGAGTTAAGTGAAAGCTGTCATTTTGGACATGTCAGAAAAGGACTGAACAAAAGGTTCTGGAAGCATTCGCCCTGACTGCACAGTAAGGACAGGCAGACACCAAATGATATATTTATGTAAGTGCTTTAACTATAGAAAGTGGGTTGTAATCTACTTCAGAAGAGATTTTGGTTTTTATTATGGAAGTTCATGATTCTGCAGCACTCACATCGCCCTGTTCAAGGTGGACTGTCTCTTTGCCAATAAATGCTGCAGTACACCTTAAAAAAGAATGCCCTGGAGTGAGATACCTGCAGAGAATGAAATCCAGAGCTTGGAACAATTACATTTTTGGGCTATAGCTCCCTGAATCTTCCAGTCAGCATGCCAGTGGAAATGCTAGCTGCAAGATTTGGGGAGATGTAGTTCAAAAAGGTGTCTCTTCCAAGCTCACTGCAGGATATCTGCAAGTGTACATAGCTGAACACAGTTTAGATCTTGGCTAGTAATGTGAACCACAAATTCTGATGTCAGACATTAATGGGAAACTACAGTTTGATAACCATGACAGGCCATAAAATAAAGTTTTTTTTCTGTTTACAGTAAATCTCACTTGAGCAACAGAAAATCAATTAAAGAATAAATGGATTCTTCTAAGACTCTAAATGTAGAGTCCCCCCAAAATACAGGTCTTTCACTTTTGTTCTCTTCTTCTTCCTCTCTTCCTCTCCTTGTTCTCTTCCGCTCAGATTCTAGGCAAGCAGTTCTTTGCTGAGGTTCTTGTTGCTATTGTTGGGTGCCTTCAAGTTGTTTCCAACTTGGAGAGAGCCACAAGCAAGATTTTCTCCCCAAATTTTTCTCCAACAGATTGAGCCTTACACTCTGGCTATTTCTCTGCTTCTGACTCCTTTTTGTGGGGGTTTCTTCTTATCTGCTTTCCCATCTCTCTGCTCTGCCTTCTCTCTTCTTTACGTCTTCATTTTAATTATACTTCAGCTTCCTCACAGCTTCCTCTCAGCTTCCACTTTAAGCTTTCTTCCAACAATCACACTTCCTCCACCAAACCCCCAGGCCTGCTCACTTATGTACAAAAATTTGCTTTCACTTTCTATTCTCTGCAAACCCCTTGTTGTTGTTGTGTGTCTTCAAGTCATTTCCATCTTACGGCAACCCTGAAGCGAACCTATCATGGGTGTTTTCTTGACTAGACTTGTTTGCAGGGGGTGGGGGACAGTTGCTCTTGCCTTCCTCTAAGGCAACGAGAGTGTGGCTTCCCCAACATCACCCAATGAGTTTTCATGGCTGCACAGGGATTTGAATTCTGGCCTCCAAAGTCATAGTCCAACACTCAAACCACTACATGACTCTGGGTCTCTAAACCCATTGAACTTTATAAGAAATTAAACTTAGTTACACTAAGTATTAGTGTAACCAACGTGGCGTAGTGGCTTGAGCATTGAACTGTGATCCTGGAGACCAGGGTTTGATTCTCTATTGGGCCATGGAACCTCAAAGGATGACTTTGGGCACATGACACACTCTCAGCCCCAGAAAATCCTGCGATAGGGTCACCATAAGTCAGAAACTACTTGGAGACATGTAACAATAAGAACAACAGAGCATTAACCCAAATATATACCAATGCAAAGCAACATAAAAGTGCTATTAAATCCATACATATCAACAAATAACATAAAGCACTGTTCCTTCACTGAAGCACATTTATTTCAAACTTATTTTTGAGCAGTGAAATCACTGCTATTTGAGCAGACTGATTATTTATTTACCTCTTAAAATTCTGTGGTACACTGCATACCCTCATTACTGCTGATTAACACAGTTCTGGAAGTGGCGTTTTAAAATTAATTAGCATTTAGAGAGAGCTCACATTGTGAAAAGGTGAGGCCAAGCTATGAATAGTCAAGAATAATCACGAATCTCATGTCCACGATGTTCATTATTTAGGTCACATCTCATGCACAGCTAGACCTGTTGTTCCAAAGCTCTGTAAATCTTTACTGCCTCATTGCCCAATCCCTATCACATTTCTCCAAAAGATTATTTGGCTGAGATGTTAAGAAGACTACCACCTTAATGACTTAAATTATTTTCACTTCCAGACTTAAAGCAAAGTCACTTAACCCATATAAGCAGGGGGAAATGATAGGTATACTTCCTTGGGGTTGTAATTACTAGGCATTTCCCCAGCGGAAATGGAGAGGAAAAAAAATGGACCAAACCTCCTAAAATATTTTTTCCCCTTAAAGTCTAACAAGAAAATTGTAAACTTAAGATTATCTGGAGAAAACTGACAACTCTATTTTTAAAGAATAAAAACAATTACTTCACCCTTTTAAGGAAAGCCTCTTAGAATACTCAATTCAATTTTTGATTGACACAAGTAGCAACTTTCTCCAAATAAGAGTGTATCGAAATGGAACTAGTTTCTGACACATATAGAAAAAAGGAGGTGTGTTGAATAGTTATATATTTTTCATACACGTACACACACGTGCGCGCACAGCTCATGAATCACATCTGGAAAACAGCTGGAATCCCATGTAGGCTGCAGCATGACTGTCATACAAGATAAGGGAATTAGGCTTTATAAATCTTTTCGTAGCACTGCAGTGTCATTTTTGACTACATTGCAGAAGATGAAACCTTACAGCATTAAAATTCATGATCCAAAATACTCAAAATGCAGCTTAATTTTTCAGTCCATATTCTGCAGTATTTTGTGCGGATGTTTACAATCTATTCTGCATATGGGGAAAAAAATAAACTGAACCATACAGTACAGGTTTTCTAATGGTTTCTTATTATCATGAATAATAATAATTAATTCATGTGTTACTGTATAGAACTAAGAGCTGACTTGTGTGTCCCATGGAGTGCCCTTCAGCTCTAAATAAGCCTGTGGAGCATGAGAACATAAAGTGCTACTTCTGGTTTTTTAAAATTATATGCATGTCTTCTCTCTACCTAATCATGTAAGCCAAATCCTCAGACTACTGAGCAGAAATGGCTCTACAGACTTCACAAGGTGTGTGTGTGTGTGTATGTGTGCGTGTATTTGTGTGTGTTAGAAGGGGTCAGTTTTCTCACAGACAAAGGTGCTGTGGCAGCCATATGATGAAGGACCTTAACTATATCCCAGAACTTTGCCCTGACCTCCACCCAGATATGCAAAGCTAACACAAATATTAAAGGAAAGGTATCTTAAAACTGTGGGTTTCTACAGCAGTATCAGCTGATAGACTCAAGCAAGGAGTTAATCTGGATCACCATCATAAAAGCCAAACCTATTTTTACTAAAAAGTATTTTAGAAGTGTGGTGTATTGGTCTGAGTGTTGGACTACAACTCTGGAGACCAGGGTTTAAATCACTGCTTGGCTATGGGAACCCACTGGGTGACCTTGGGCAAGTCATACTCTCTCAGCCTCAGATGAAAGCAAAGGCAAACTCACTCTGAAAAAATCTTGCCAAGAAAACCCCATAGTTTGGCCATTAGTTGGAAACACCTTGAAGGAATACAACAACAACTTTAGAGCCCTGTTGGATCAGACCAATGGTATATCTGATCCAGCTTTCTGTTCACACAGTGGCCTATCACAGAATATGGAATGGCCAAGTAGATTGCAATTAGGTTAACACTCTCTTGCTTACGTTCCCTTGCACCTGGTATTCGGAGGCACATTGCTTCTAATACAGAGGTAAATATATAGCCATTATGTCTGACAGCTGCTGATAGCTTTATCTTTCATGGTTTATCTGATCAGCTTTAAAAGCTATCCAACCTGGCAAGCATTAAGAAATTGTGCGCTCATTTGCACTACACGATTACATAGGTCCTTTCCGCACCAGGCAATTAGAAGGGGGCAGTGCGTCCTCTCATGGAGGTCGTCTGCACCTTCGAGCGGACTAGGAGCGGACTACTTACCGGAGATCCGCACCTCAGTACACTCCAAAACGACCCCAAGTGCTCCTCCAGCGTGTTTTCTAAAGACCGCAAAAACCAGGTCTATTTTCCTGGAACGTGCCATTGTGTTCCTGCTCCCTTGTGCAGATTCGCAGGCTCGCACCAATGTGAGCCTGCGATCTGCGGAGGGTGGGCTTTAGGCACTTCAGTGGTTGGTTGGGACCCACGACCAACTGGAACCGCCATTTTGGAAGCTGGAAGCCGCCATTTTGGAAGCTGGAGCAGTGCGGATCTACAGACCTCGCACTGCTCCAATTCGCCCTGGACCAAGGAGGAGCCCTGCGGAAGGGCTTTAGGGACAGTCCACATTGCTTCGGGCCCCAGAAGAAGAGGTAGATAACAGCATGGAGCGATTCCCTCGCCTCGTGCGGAAAGGGCCATACTCTCCAACATTTCACAAGAGAAAAGCGGGAAACCTGTGACCAAGCAAAATCAGAGTGTGGTCAAGACGGCAAATGTTTCTAATGAGCAAGAAGACACAAACTAGGAAAGGCTGCAACAGTTTCCTTTTGCCTGAGACTGCTGGGAAGAGCAAGATTCTGTCTCCTCCTTTCTTCTGTCCCTTGCTGAGTTAGCTGAGTGCAAACTACAGTTGGCCCTCCACATTTGTGGGTTTGACTTTCACGGATTTGATTATTTGTATGCTTCTCCAACCCTTGCTCCCCTCACCTCAGGCACTTCTTTTCCAGGGGAATCTGCCCTCTAGGTAGCTCTGAGCAGGTCATGCAGTTTAAACTCACTTCCAGTCCTCCTCCACCACGTCCAACAACTGCCTGATCAGCTAAGGATGGCACACAGCCCAAATTTCTCAGCTCCACAAACCCTTTCCTAATGCCCCCACACACCCAGGGAAGGAGAGAGAGGAAGTACAGGGCTACTGTACTGACCTACCCCCATTCCCTAATCTTTTCCTGACCCATTTTGGACCCCAGGTGCCTGTTCTCCCCAGCATGCTTGGTCCCCTTCCCCCCCCGACACACACACAATTTTGATATTTGCCATTTTTCCATTTCAATGGGGATGTTTTTGTATTTTGAACTCAGTTTTCAGCAATTGCAGTAAGCAGAGGAAAAACAGAGGAAGTGTTAGAAAGAGAGAGAAACTGGGAGAGCAGCTGAAAAGGTAGGATGAGAAAAGGTTAATTTGGACTGTCCCCACCAAATCCAGACTGTTTAGAGGGTATGCAATTACAGCATTATGATACCACTTTAATTGCAATGGGAACATCCAATGGAATCCTGGGATCTGCAGTGTAGGAAGAGGTATTTAGAATTCTGAGCCAGACAGTTTCAGTGTGTCTACAAACTACAAATCTGAGAATCCCACAGGGAACAGCGATGGTAGGGTCTCTTGTGGCATGTTTTTAAACAGGACAAATATTCCTACTAAAGATATAACTCAGTTAAATTTACAGTTTAAAAACCATTATAATCAACTAAAATGGAGTCATTGATTAAATATGCCACAGATTTTTTTTTAAAAAACACATTTTTAAAAATGCAAGTACTTACAAAAACTGCACATTGCAACCACTTTGTAAGGGGAATTGCCTCTGATTTTTGTACATTCTGTGATAGACATATCATCATAAACATGAAGATAGCCAATGTGGTTTTCCTCTCTGAGGATCTATTGTTCCACTTCATAAGCAAACTTATTCATATTTAATTAATTACCCAATCAAGAAAAACTTCTCAAAACAATTACATAAATTGAGATGTTTTTAACCAGATGATAGGCTCTAGTTCCCATCAAAAACTGTTCAGCTGAAAATTGGGGTGGAAAACATGTGTCCCTTTAACTGTATTTGGCCAGCATCACTCCCATCACTGTAGCCAGCATAGCCAAGGGGGACAGAAAATGCTGGTTGCATTTCAGCAACATCTCTAAGGTCCCCCCCATTCACCAGACAGTTTGGAGTTGGATGGACCAGTATTGTGATTTTTTTTTTAATGTTCTGGTTCTTGCTATAGCAAGCAAACAAACTGGCGGAGAATGAATGGCTTGCAGTCAGTGGTTGCCATTTCTGAAAAACAACAACTGTGATGCAGTGAGAAATATTAACAGCAACATAAATGATTTCCCTAATCAGTGCTGCTCTGCCCACAGAGTCTGCTCTGAAGACCCACGGAGTTAGGAAGCAGTCAATTTTTATAGTATAGAAGTCTGCTAGTGCAGCCAGCTTTTCCTCCTTTTCTGAAGCAAGTAGGAGAGGTAAAAGAGGGGAGACAAGGAGGAGAGAGGAAGAAGGCTGAATGAGCAAACAAACAAACAAATCAGGTGCTGGAGTGCAGGAAGAAGTCCTAGTTCCTACAAGAACCTAGTGCATCCCCACCTCTGGCAGCTGAGCATTCCTCCTCCAAGGTCTACATAGGAATTTGAAAACCTCTCAGTCTCATTTAGATTGTGTTTCTATGAATCTCACCAGCATTCTCATCATGTCCTCATTTTGTAGCAGGGTGTGAGACTATTTTTTTCTTCAGCCTGCAGATTGTGTATTTGTTTGACATTTTTGTATACATTTTTAATATACCTACCCTCTACACAGTTTCCCTACTGGCTAAAGCAACTTTGCTTTTACCCTTAAATCTATCCATTTTTAACTTGCAAGGTATGCCATGTCTCTCAATGTGTCTTGCAGGATGCAAAATGCATGCTTTAGTTGAGAAACACAAACCTAATGAAATTTCTTTTGTCTACCCACTATCTTTTCTTTCCCCGTGCAATTATAGGTCTTTCACAAATACATATATACAGAATGCCAAAATGATGAATATTGCTTTCCCTATTGCTCCCCTTAACAGCCTAGAAAATGAGAGACAGAAATTCTGGCAGTTTTAATACATGTTGTTGTTACTGTGTGCAAACCTGGAGGAACATAAACCTCTTCCACAGCAAAGTGACGGACAAATTAGACCACCTTGTATTCCCACTGTAGACAGCTTGAAACTCTTTCATGTATTTTTCCCACAGTGACTGCTTCTTAATCTGATATATGTGATACTTCAGAGAATCAAAGTTCAGTTAAAAAAAAAAAAGATAATGCCTCTTTAGACGGTCATTACACCAGGCAAGCACCTTCACAGTTCAGCTGGTTTTAAAAGCTTGCAGTGACTGACTGCAAAGCTGTCAGAAGACCCAACCATCCACAGACTACAGATCACAGGACTTCTTTCTTCTCTATCTCATAGATGGAGTGTGAGGGGGAAGGTGGGATCATGTCCACCTGTCCTGGTAAAGTACTGAAGTGATATATCTTGGAGGAAAAAAAAATCCCAATTTCATCCACACACTGATAAGATCTGAGCTGGCAGAGAGTGGGTGAACAAGAAAAGGAACTTTGAATTGTGGTAGACAGCTTGATGAAAATGAGCAAGTTTACAGCTGGTGTGGACAAGATAAATTCCAAAATGATAACTGTTAAGAATTTAAAACTACCAATAGCACACTGTCCTTACACAAATCTATTAAGCAATCACATTTGGAGTACTGTGTCCTGAAAAATCACTGCACCTGAGAAAGGATATCACAAAGCTGGAAAAAAAAAATTAATAAATGGCAATCAAATTATCAAGGGGTTGGATAAACTACTCTATGACCATAGGTTATATCATTTATAAATATTTAGCGCAGGAGAGGCACAATGATATGATGGTAATAATTGTAGATGGGGAGAAGCTGCTCTGTCTCTCTCCTCACACTAGAACTCAGGGCTGTCCAATTAAGTTCTATGATGGCAAATTCAGGACAAATCAAAGGAAGTCCTTCTTCATGCAACATATGGTTAAATTGCAGAATATGCTACCTCAAGAATTGGTTATGGCTGCTAACATGGACAATTTGAAAAGGGGACTGGGCAGATTCAAGAAGGATGGGGGTATCAGTAGCTACCAGTCATGAAAAATACATATCCCCTCCATTAACAGCGAAAGTACGCTTCTGTTGCTGGAAAGCCCAAGCAGAGTATGACGAGAGTATGGCAGCACCCATATCCTACTCATCGGCTTCTCATGAGCAACTGAATGGCCATTATGTGAAAGGAATGTTGTACAGAGCTGTGGTCTGATCTGGCAGGGCTCTTCTCATGTTCTTAATACCACTCTTACACTTTTGTTCAGATGAGTAAATGCCATAAATCAGGGATGAATGTCTTCCCACAATAAGGTGACCACATAGGGCTCCCTCCCCTGGAATATATCAGGAGCCACTGGAATTCCCCAGGTGACAGAATCCTCCATCCAGGTTGGCCCTGCAGTTCCAGTCCTTGGGCTTCTATCATTCCCCTGGCCTTTTTACCCTTAAAACGCCCTACTGGGTCTGATTCCCAAGTCCCAAGGTGACACTTAAAATGGAAAAGCAGATGAATTGATGGTTGTGTTCAATGTTGTTATATGTAACTGATCCTCCTAATCAAATCTTTAATGAAAACATCCACAGAGAGATGTATAAAATAAAAACAGTGAAGCTTTACTGCATAACAGGTAGGTTAAACATGTAGGTTAAACTCCATTCACAGTATGATGTAATATCTCAGTTACCGTATTTAAGGTGTATAAGACTCACCAGCATAATAAGATGCACCCCATTTATAGACCGGGAAATACTATTTGCTGGCGTATAAGATGTACTGGGATATATGATGCACCACATTTTCAAACAGTATTTTTCAGGGGGGAAAAAGTGATCCTTATACACCAGCAAATAGGGTAAAACAAAATAACACTTCTTCCTGAATTCTTTACACATTCTCAAGTCCCACCCAATCACAATTCCCTCTTTCACTTACTGTCTCTATCTATTCCCAGCCCTCATTCCTAGCCCTGTTCCTAACTGGTCCTCTCTCCTCTCATCTTCTCAAATTTTAATCCACTCCTATCTTTCCCTGTCCTTGTTCCTAACTGATCCCTTCTCCTCCTATCTTTTCAAATTTTAATACATTTCTATCTGCCCCATCACTACCTTTATTTGTAACTGGACCTAATTAACAGTTTAACGGACAAGCTTCTGGTTTTACATTCTTTGCCCCATAGGACTCACCAACACCATTCTGAAGACTGTGATTGGCTGGATTTACTCAGGCTTGCCAAGCTCCTCTGTTCACATATAACCAATCTGTTTCTATACTTGCTGCACAAAATTTAGCATGAACTGGATCGGCTATTTCTGATGAAGGGAGGTGCTACTGCATTTTCCTGTACCACAGAGTCCTGCGACACTGCAGGAAAGAGTATGTGTTTCTGTTGCTAAAGTGTGAGGAAGGGACAAAGACCCTGTGATTTTAAAAATGTGAAAGACAATGGTGGCCATCACAAATAAATCTGTGCTGGAGGGGAAAGGCCCCTTCCTAAACTGCAAAGCCCAGGATCCCATCGGATATTGAAAGTGGAATAATAGCACTCTAACAGTCTAGTGTGGAAATGGCCTGAGTTCAAAGTGAAAAGAGTTTGGAGAGGGAGGGAGAAGACAGGGCAAAATCTAGCCCTTTCCAGTCAGCTCAACCAAAAGCAAATGGCTGCAGCCTCTTCTAGCTTACGTGTTGTTCCTCATTAATAACCTTTGGCATCTTTAACACACTCTGATATTGCTTGGCCACATGTGTCCCAGTTTTCATATGTGAAATGTTGAAAGGTTTGCATAGGGCCAGAAATTCATGATCCTTACTTCTCAGAAATCTGGAGGTAAAGATCACATATTCTGTTTATACTTTGCAGTGCTGGAAGGCCTTAATGATCTTTTTATAAAGCAGATAAGACTCCCTCGCTTCAATTTATTCTCACCACTACCACACACACTTCTTATGCAATTTTCAAAATGTCCCTGGCTTAGCTTCCTAGCCAGTGGATTTTTAACTGAGCTCTAAGGTGTTCTAGTTATCAAGCAGCTCAGGTTTAATGAGGCTTATCTTTGTTCTCAAAGGCAAGGTCTTGGAGGAAAAAGTTTGCACTGACCTGGCAGGTCAGCTTCCTGTGGTTCATTTTAAATGAGCTTTCCCACAAGCTTACTTGACAGGCTAGCTAGTTTACTGTGATCTAAGCTCTTGGGCAGCTTATTTTAATCACCAATAACATTATTAAGAACCTTCAAAGAAAGCAACAATTATTTCTTAACAATGGTAAATTGACAGGAGTGGACCACAGGCATGCATACACCCTCCACTTAAGTTTGACATTCTCAGGAACTACTTTTTCTCCTCCTTTTTGTCTGTGTAACATGATGGTTAAAGACAATAAAAGCTATCAGATTCTTCCACAACACCTGTCACTCTTCTGTTTAATTTTCTCTTTAAAAGTAGTGTGGCCAGGGAGAGGGAGGGAGAGAGAACATTTCCTAACAAAAAAGAAAAATAATCTTAAATTGTGAGAAGGTTGGGAGGATGTTGTTGTTGTTGCTATCCCATTGCTGTCATTTTTCTCATATGTCTTCTTTATCTCTCTCACTCACCCATCCACATTACCAAACGTTCTTCTTTCTTGGTGATTCCAGTTATTCAGGAGTATAGAACTGAAGGATCACAAGACAGAGTTGTGCAGCCAGTCAGATTTGGTAATGGAATCTCACCTGAGAGTAGAGGTAGTGCTTTTTGGAACTGTCATATGGCTAATTCATCCAGCAAAGTTAGAGATTATACAAGGAGTTGGGTAAACTCACATCATCACTGCATATCACATGAAAGGCACTGATGGTAAGTAAAGGCCATTACTCTCAAAGAAATAAACAAAAAGAACATCAACACTGAAGAAATGGTTAGGAGGAGACATTTTTTATTTCCTTAGCACTTCTATATCTCTTGTTCAATCCAAGAACCCAAGGTGGCATATACAGTATAAGATCCAGAGATCATTTAAGCACTAAGCAGACCCAGTAAGGTGGCTATCTAATGTGCCCTTGGACCTTGGCTTTCAGGGTGGTTAACCTCAGGCCAAGGGCCCAATTCTGGCTCTCCAGGGGCTCACTGGAAGGCTAACCTCATTCCCCACCATCATTTGGTGATTTTCCAGCTTTGGTGCAGTTCTTCCACCCTAACTGTAAAAAGTTGAAAAGACCTTCTTATGGCTCAGTTTCCAGCAGTAGAAGTTTTACAGTCAACTATATTCTTTGGTCCTTCTCACTATGGGAATATCATCTCTGAAAATTCTTTGAAACTGAATTCAGGTTTCAGTCTGAAAATGGTTCCCTGCACTTGTTTTAGGCATTGAGATACATGTTCATGAAAAGAAGCAAACCCTTTCAGTTCAGCCTTAACGGGGTTTTCACTAGCTTGTATTTGCTCACCAGCATCAATTTCTGGTTTCAAAGAAATTCCAGCTAGCCTTAAATGACTCAGCTAGACTCAAGGGCTAATGTAACGGACAAAGCACTAGAGGAGAAATCTAGCAGAAAGGCTAATGAAAATTACATCTGTACCAGATCCAGTAACGTTTACTGGGGGAAAAAATTGGAGGAAGTCTAAAGTGTGCATTCCTGCAGTTACAAACTCCCTACAATTACAGAGTGAAAAAACCACATGAAATCACAGGACTTAGCTCAGTCTTCTTTAATGGTTTATTAAATAGTTAAATCTCGTCAATAAACAAAGTGATGTGTGGATTTCCAGAGTGTACCATAAAGAAATTGTGACCAGGTCTTTAATAATGGAACTTTCATGTTAGGACTCAACAGAAGGCTCATATATACATTCAATAATTACTAAAGGAGTAACAGAAAAAGGGTCTCATTAAACAGATGGATGAATGCTGCCATAACCTACTGAAAGTAGCCTTGGTTCCTTCTAAAAATAACTGTACACATTAAATAACTGTACACATCAGCAACTGCACTTGATCTCCACAATAGGTATGGAAACAGACAACAAAAGGACCAGCAACTGCTTAAGCAGAGGCAGCAGCGTGCTCTGGAAAACCATCAAAACATCCTAAGAACACATAGTACAGTTTTGCTGGAAACCTGAACATCATTTTTTGGGGGGAGGGTGATTTCAAAACAAAGGAGTCCACATGGGACACTTTTATTCTACACAATTATAACATTTTGATTCTACTTATCTGCTATGGCTACATCCTATGGAATCTTGGGATTTGTAGTTTGGGCAGATACTAGAGCTCTCTGGCAGAGAATTCTAAACTGCAGCCCCTAAACTGAAAATCCCAGAATTCCAAAGGACATGGTCATGGCAGTTAAAGTGAATTCATGGTGTTGCAACTGGGTAGTGTAAAAGGGTCCCTGGTCCTACACCTCCTAGTTGTATACTGTCAACAGTATTTCTGGCATCTCACAAACTAAGGGCTAAGGGACTCAGAGCTGCAGTTCTGCCAACCTGCATAACTCTTACTACCTTCCTTGAGAAATGGGAACCTTAATCAAGTTCCAATTTCTGCTTCCAGAGACAAGGTTATACTTCATGTAGTAACGCTGGTATTCTTTTTTTTTCAGGCCACAGAAATGTGAGTTTCATATTATAAAGCTTAACATTAGATTCTATTGTGTTTTCAAGATTTCTCCTGTTCCGAGTTGCAAAGTTAGACTTGAATGCTATTATTTAAATCACTTTATTATTACAATTTATTATATCTTTGATATCTTTGCTATTTTGTTGGATTTACAGTCTCCTGCCATAATAGGACAAGACTTGTACAGTATGGCACCCTTTCAGAGCAATGTTCAACTGTCAAGACTGAAACAGTCTTACAGGACAGGGGTTGAAGGAGGGCAGTGAGCTTTACAAATTACTTGCATTTCTATTTTAGGGCAAGTTCCTTTGCTACTCAAGCCTGAGCCCTGAGTATCCCATTTCCAAACTGCTGAATCCCTTGCCAGGGGAACCAGACGTAGACATATATTCCCTCCCAACAAGCTCGCAGAGGAAGCTAAAACAGAATGTTGCGCTAGGTGACTTTGTATGTAACCCACAGCTTGGAAATGCTACTTTTCAAAAATACAACTTGCAAAATCTCCTATGCTGGCTTGGGGATTCTGGGAACTGTAATCTAAAAAGTAACTTCTCCAAACTGTGATCTGATCTAGGAAAGTGTAAACTATCCAATGCAACCAATGTATACATTTTTTTGTATAAACAGCAGCTGCAGGTAAGCATGCGCAGTCTTGAGAATGTGTGGTGGCGAAGAGCAAGTGTTAACTCTCTCATTACCAAACTCCTAACAAGAAAGACCTCTTCGAATCATCTATTCTCATTTCAAGGAAAGCCTCCAAAGTGCTGTTAGACTGTTGTGTTAAAAGAGGGGGACTATATTTTGGGGGTTCCCCATCTCCCTATTTTATGCCTGTACTCCAAAAGGACTTTTAAGCTGATATTGAGCCAGGCTCAAAGTAAATAAAATATCTCTGTAGTGTAATGTCTATTACATTTCCTGTTCTAGTCACAATGAAGTTAGTGATCTTGTCTCAAGTTCTCCATGACGGGCAAGCCAGGAATCTAGACCTTTGGTCCAGCCTGAACCATAGCTTTTTCCCAAGACAGACAGACAGTAAATACCTCTGGCACCCACAGCCACATCATCAGGCCCCCTTGTTCACACACAGTGAGGTACTGTGTTTAGCTTCAAAAATTCCAGACCTTTCCAAACTTTCCTAATTTGAACAGGACTCCACTGGCAGAGGGTTTCTCTCCTGATCTTAACTAATGCTGTCCCTCAATTGATCACGTTAACCCTTTCTTAATTTTGGCACAGAGGGTTGATCACTCTGCAGGATTGTTGTACATAACAAAATCAAGACAATGGCAGGGTGCCATCAGCACAGCACCAATAGGAATTTTCCTTTAAGTACAAATAGCTAACTTCCAGGGTGTTACATTTGTTAAAACCAGGACAGAAAGCAACATAAATATACTGTCTATCCCCACCTTCCTGAGATTGCTCAGGCTTCCTGCAACCTCCTATTTGAACCACAAAAAAAGGAGTGTGCTTTGATTGTATTCAAGCAGTTAACAAGGTGTTTTGTCTGGAACTAAAATTAGAATTATAATGATATCATTGGGCTTAGATTTTAATCATTACTGCTTATTTCAGCCAGATTAAATGTACCTTCCTATGTAGATTGGCACATGTGTTCTATTGTGAAAACTTGCAATTATTTCAATGCCAATGTCTTTCATTTGTCTGCAGTTGTATAGTTGTACTTTTAGATGCTTTGCCACATCCGAACTGATCTCTGTGAAACCAGTCTGTTACAGAAAACATAGTTGTATGACAAAGCAATAGTCATAATACTAATAGTGTAATTGTGACTAACAATCTTAATATTGTATATAGTTTAGAGAGCTTCTCAAGTTGCACCTAATATCTGACACACATGAACTGGTTCTTCACCTGAAAAAAATGGTCAGAGGGAAGCAAATCAATCTGCAAAACGAATGACAGTTTCCTTAAAAGAACATTTGATTTAAGAGTTTGATGCTGGCAGTTCCCAGTCAATACAGGAAACTCCACACTGGGTTGTACAGGTAGCATTGTGAGATTACTACCTTTGAATTTGTTCTAAAGCTGCCCTTCCATGAGTGTCTTTGCTAAGAGAAGTGCTTTAAGAAGGCAGGAAGGACCTTTTCAGTAGTGGCACCCCAACTGCAGAATACCCTAGGGGATATTCACCTAATGCCATGGTGATATGGGTTCAGCTAACTGAAAAGTGACTTTAATAATTTTTGAGTTTGGATTCATTTTTATTGAATTTGATTCAATTGGATTCAACTGGATTCATTTTTACTGAATTCTGCATTGGTTAGACCTCATCTGTAATACTGTGTCCAGTTCTGGGCACTTCAATTCAAGAAGGATATTGACAAACTGGAGTGTGACCAGAGGAGGGTGACCAAAATTGGTGAAGGATCTGGAAGCCATGCCCTATGAGGAGCAGCTCAGGGAGCTGAGTATGTTTAGTCTGCAGAAGAGAAGGCTAAGAGGGGACATCATAGCCATATTTAAATATTTGAAGGGATGTCATGTTGAGGAGGGAGCGGGCTTCTTTTCTGCTGCTTCAGAGACTAGGAAAAGGAGCAATAGATTCAAGCTGCAGGAAAGGAGATTCCACTTGAACCTCAGGAAGAACTGTCTGGCAGTGGAATATGCTGCCTCAGAGTGTGCTGGAGTCTCCTTCTTTGGAAGTTTTTAAGCAGAGGCTGGATGGCCATCTGTTGGGAATGCTTTGATGGGTGTTCCTGCATAGCAGGCGGTTAGACTGGATACCCCTGTGGTCTCTTCCAACTCTATGATTCTACGAATGTTAACATGCCATATTTTATCTGCAAACAGCTCTGTAACTTTGTAAATTCCTAGAACAAATAAAACCTGAACTCTTATTAGAAGCCAAAATGACCAAACTGAAGCTACTGCACTTTTGACATATCATGAGACAATACAACTCATTGGAAAGACTAATGCTGGGAAAAGTGGAAGGGAGAAGGAAAAGAGGAAGGCCACATTATAGATGGATTGATTCCATAAAGGAAGATACAGCTCAGAGCCTGAAAAACCTGAGCAGGGCAGTTGAAGACCAGGGCTCTTGGAAGTACTTCATTCATAGGGTGACAATAAGTCAAATCCAGCTCAATGGCAAATAAAACAACTCAGGAATCACCTTTCTGAGGCCAAGGAGGTATAGAAAGTTTCAAAATAAATTAACAAATATGCCACCTCCACAAATCAATATCACCTCAATCTAGCATAGGCTCAGTGCCTATGCAGCATGATCTCTGGCAGTTACACCAAGGTGGGAAAGCTTTAGGTATGAAGGACTGCAGATCTGCCATCCAAAGATTAGTCTAGTTTGTCATAAGATGCTCATCACTAGAAGGTTGGTCAGCCGGAGATAAAATGTCCACAGCAGCATCGATTTAGCAACAATGTGGAATAGCTTGATCTGTACTGGAGATGAAATAATGACTCTTCCAAGTATTCAAAAGAAGAAATATACCAATAAATCAACAATGAAAGCAGTGGCCACTTTCCTTGTCTACCCCTTTCCCTGATCAAAGCTCGGGAAAGTCCCATGCTCCATGCTGGCTGAGAGAGTCTAGGAGATACAGTCCAAAAAAGTGATATTTTCAAGCTCAGCTACAGTTCCTTGTTTCTTCAACCTTCCCCATTCACCACCCGCTGAGGCAGATCGAAGGTTCTAGTAACTACAGAAGTATGAATTTGTATCTGTCTGTATTGAAATGAATTGCCTGGGGAAGGAACAGATGGAAACCACTGCTTTGACTCCTATTTCATTAGTATTTTTTTAAAAAATGCAAAAGCAAACTTCCTTTTTTGCATTTATGAATGTGCTATATTATTTGAGCAACTCATAGTGCTTTATTTTTCCTCTCAAGTCTGCAAACCATATATCTAAAAAGCTAAAATTTAAGTCACTCCCCTGAAAAATCATTTTAAACTAATGTAATTTTACTAAGCTTGAGATGAAGTGTAGAATATGTCAAGGACTACTATGATATAAATAGTTTATAAATTACAGGAGTAGCTATTTTATTAGCATGTTGCACATGGGTTCAGTTAAACCAGGCTCCCTGTGGCAAGGTGTTGTTGTTTTTTTTTAATATCCCCAAATAGCTGTCATAAAGACCAGATTCAGTTATACAACCAAAGAAGCCAAAATGAAAGAGCCTGCAATGCTATCCTTTCTCATTTCTGGAAAATATTGGTTTCATTGTTAGATATCCTGCAATCACAACCATTTCCCTCAATGACAGAGTTCTACAGTTTTCTTAGTTCTTGGCACAAGTTTTCATACCAGTGGTATTGAACCAAAGCCTTCCTCCACATGGAAAAAACAAACCACAACGCCAAAGTGGAGCTGTAGCAACAGCATTACCACAAGCAAAGTTCTGTGTGGTTCAAGCTCTTTGACAAATCACTTCTTGCCCAAATCTCAACATGTGTAATTCACAGCAGCCACGATCCAGGTGTGACCCTAGTTCTTTATTTGATTTGAATAATTTCCATCCTTCAGTTCAACTGTCTTCCAGGTGGCTGACACAATAATAAAAACAGCATTATTGAAAAATAAAAACTAATTCAACAACAACCAGACCAGGAACGCACCAAAAAAAGAATAAAATTAATTTGCAGCATAAAGCCATTATCACTCTAGCTTAAGAGGGCTAGAAGACCAAGACCCAGAGTTTGGAAAAGTCACTTCTTTGGAGTACTATTTCCAGAAACCACAAATCCCATGCTGGCTGGTGGGTTCTGGTTCTGTCGAGACTTTTCTTTATAAGGCATTCAGGCTTCTCTGAGGAAGGCATTCCAGAAACGGGGCAACACAACCCTCTTCCCAGTCATCCCACCTGCTTCACCTCAGAGGCCACTGATTAATACCGCTTTAGAGGTGGGACTTCAGGGGCTTAAACTCAGGCTTCTATTCAGGAGAGTGTGAGGGTGATTGGCACATGGGAAGCAGGACAGGCATCCTACATTTGCAAATAAGAAGTGATCTACTTAAGTCTTTTACTCCAGGTCTCAGGTCGAGTCTCAAGTCCCTACCTTCAAGTCTCAAGCCAGATCTCAAGCCTTTGCAAGTCAGTGCAAGTCAAGTGTCAAGTCTGGGAGCAAACTTTAACAGAAAAAAAGGAGGCAGTGGTGGCTTGTGGAGGGGTTCAGTTGCGAGCAAGCAGGATTGGGAGGGAGCCTTCAGCCATCAAAGAACAAGCAGCCCTTCTGAAGGAAACTGCTCCGCACTCTGCCATGGCTGGCAATGATACCTTGCCTTTCCCAGTCATTTGTGAGCAAGCTGGATTGGAAGGAAACCTTTAGCCATGGAAGAACAGCCAGGCCCTCTGGGAGAAAACTGTTCTCCATTCTGTCAAGGCTGGCAAGGACACCCTGCCTTTCTTGTTTACTCACAAGCAAGCAGGATTGGAATGAAGCCTTCATAAATTAAAGAAAAAGCAGTCATACAACTGACCCTTTCCTTCCCCCCATTGTTTACCTCCATCCTGCCCCCCCCCCAATTATCTGGCTCCAATAATTGAGACCCTCAAGGACCTCCCCGCACACTACTCCACACCCATACTCATCTAAAAAAGCTGAAAGCCTATGTTTTCCCCTCTTTAATCTTCCTGCACTTTTGCTTCGCTATAAACGGCTTCTCAAAATAGACAGGAAACAAGGGAGAGGAGGGGATAAAGAGCACATGCAACTCGCATTGAGTCATCAACATAACGTTTCCTGACTACTGACTGAGAAGAGGCTGGGAGATGTGGGACTATCAAGGGCAGTAATTCAGTCACTAAAAATAGACTAGCCACAAGTTGAGTCAAGTCAGTCCATCATTTATTGGCCAGTGAAGTCTAAGTCAAGCCACTGAAGTGACTTGAGTCCGACTTGAGTTTGAGTCAATCAACTCAAGTCTACATCACTGCAAATAAGTAATACTTATTGCCGTCTAAAGATCATATAAGAGCAGAAGCCAATTATTTAACTTGCACCCTTGCCATGAGTGGCTAGTGATTTATGTTCCAGAAAAGCAGTCACTCTGGTTTTTAATCCGTACTTTAAAGGAAGTATCTTTTTACCTGATTGGAGGAAGAAGGTTCAGCATCTTTGATAGCTCCTGTAAAATTTGGACTTAAACCAGGAAGGAAGTCACCACCCACCTGACAAAGAAGTCTCTGGCACTGCCAAGGATACACAGTACAGTCACACTGGTATTCATGTACGGACATATTCTTGGGAATACACTCCATACATGGGCATATTCACAGAGTGGACATAGGTAGTTGATCTTTCAGTTACCACATCTGAAGCAAGTAGTATGGCTTTACACCAGGGATGAGCAACTTCCATGGGTCTGGTGGCCTGTTTGGAGCTGTGAGCTAGACCTGCGAGCATGTTCAAATATGAATCAAGTGTGCACCAGAAAGCAACAAGAAAGACAACAGAGGGAGAAACAGAGATGATCAAAATAACAGCAGATGAGTCACTATTCATAGGCCATACCCTTTGCAGCATTGGATGGTCCTGTTCCTACTTTACCTGATGGAATTTCATAGAATCATAGAGTTGGAAGGGGCCCTATGTGCCATTGGTTCAACTCCTTGATCAGTGCTGGATCTCCAGCTACAGCATCTCCAGCATCTTTTTGAAGATATCCAGAGAAAGAGACCCCACACTTATCTAGGCAATTGGTTCAAGTTGCTGAACTGCTCTTATTGTCAAGAAGTTATTTCTAACATTCAATTGAAATCTATCTTCCTATAAGTTAAAATCTTTGGACCTATATCTACTCTCTGAGGCAGCACAGAACAAACCAGTACAAACCACTTTGTGGCAGCCCTTGAAGTATTTGAAGAATGTGATCATGTCACTCCTGGATCTCCTCCTCACCAAGCTGAACATGACCAGCTCCTTCAACTTCTTCTCATTTGTTTTGTTTTAAGCTACAACATGAGGATCCATTTTCAATTCCCGTATAGGGGCTCCAATCTACTTCTAGGTTTCTCTGGGAAAGATTCAAATACATCTATTTGTTAACTATCCCACTGAAGTCAGGTTGGTATTAAAAGTGCTTAGCTTTGTATTTTTGTAAGCCTTTTTTCAGAACTTTAGAAGTCTGTTAGTTTTGCCGGTAGGCATGGATGAATTTCAAAAGAAAGAGAGATACATTACAGGGGAATGATCCCCAGGGACATGCCACAGTTCCTTTTGACAATTTGAGCCTGAAAGAAGGTTATCAGTAAGCAGAACAAGCAATGATCAATTGCTCAGAACAAGCAATGATCAATAGATCCCACTCTGAAGCACTTTTGGACAGGTAAGAGGTTGTGTCAACACACATCTCCGACTCCGACCACATGGGAATGAAAAACTTCAGACTGACGAACTTATATTTATAGACAACTAGAGCCACTGCTACCATTCTACTGTATATTCCATCCAGGTGGTGAAGATGTAAGTAGCTGGCACAATTAAGACTAAATTCTCAGTTCCGTACATAACTTTATTTAAACTCAACTGAAAAACTGACGAACTGAAGATTTACAGTGTTGACTTACCGTTTAGCAATTGATTCAATGGATGATTTCTGGTTTGAATCTGCAGTTGGATTTAGGCCACAGAATACAAATTCAGACATGAAGAGAATTGCCCTGCCCCATCACTGCTATGCATCCCTCTTGGTAATTATTGTCACTGTTACAGCTTTAGAGATAAAAACACCACAATAGTTTTGGAACTTAATGAAATACAAAAGTTTGACAAACTCCTTCATTCACACAGGGAGGAAAAGAGAAAAAGAAACAGAGGAAGAAAGGGGACAGAGATAGAGAAAGAAAAGTTTCCCAGTTATGAATGAACACTTCATTAGGCAGTCAAAAAACCAAGAGAGGATTTAAATTCAGAAAGAGAAGAAGAATCAGACTAAGTAATTGAACCAAAACTCTTTAAATGCTTTATTTGTAAAAAGCTTTGATAAAAGTATACCATATTAACACGTCTAGTAAAACAGAAGCCAGAAATATCTTTTTCAAAGATTTCCAACTTGTTAAAAGTATATAATCAGCATAAAGCTCTGCTGGGTCTGTCATTACCATCATTAAGTCTGGTAATATAAATACTTGGAAAAGAAATCAGAATCAAATTTTAAAATCTGGAAAGAAACGACTTTTACAGATGTGGAGATTTTATATAATATCTTATGCAGACATTAAAAGGAAATGCAATTACGTATCTCCACTCTACTTGTTACAGCACAGAGATCTGACTGATTATGAAGAAAAAATAGCACAGAATAAACAGTATTTATTATCTATATTGTATAAGTTGTTTTTAAGAGCTGAACAGAACCAGAGCAAGATAAGTATTACATAATAAAATTGTCACAAAATATTGGGACAAATATAGCTATGAAGACTGTGGGAAGCTTTGGGGTAATGATCATAAATTATCTTGAAATATGTCACAGGAAATCTGTCTAGAGTAATGATGAGTATACAGATCCTGTTAGAGACCTATTAAATAAATGGCTGGAAACACTGGAAATTATGAGACAAGAAACACTAGAGAATGGTTACTAGGATAATAGAGCATCGAGTGATGAAATTTCATTAGAACTTTGGAGCTGATGACTCTGAAGTCAACTAGTCAGTGAATTCACTCCATGTTTTACTCTGAACTTAAAAGGAGCTATCCAAGATGCGGAGGCTTCAGCACCTTGGATAGCCCCTTCAAAATTCAGATTGAAAGTGGGAGTGGATACATAACCTCACTGATGTTGGAGCCATCAGCCTCCAAAGCATTAGGTCCTATGTTCTCTCAAACTATCAGAAGGAAATGTGCATTGTGTTCAAGTTACATAACAACAATGTGGTAAGAGAATTTTATGCCAGTGCTTGTCCAGCTACCTGATGTTGGGGATTAGCATTTTTTTTTCTAACATGCTGGGCAACGGTACCAGGGGTCAAAGTCTGCTCACACAAGAATTTGAGGCTGCATGCAGTCAGGTAATATCCTGTCTTTTCCCCGGTTCAGGACCCAAGGTGGTTTACAAAAGTTAAAACAAATACAATTAAGAAATCATATCCTACAAAAGTTAAAAATGTAATTAAACTATCAATAACATTAAAATAAGTTAGAAGCATGATTGTTGAAAGGAATTGACAATACAGCATATTATGCAAGGCCCTTTCCCCTTGAACAATCTGCCTTCAAAACCTGCTGAAACAAACAGACGAAAGCCTACACCTGCCTATGGAAGCATAGTAAGAAGGGCACCAATCTAACCTCTCTAGGAAGGAAATTTCAGAGCCTGGAAGCAGTCAATGGAAAAGCCCTCTCCCATATTCCCATCAAAGGTACCAGTGAAGGTGGTGGGATAGACAGAAGGACTTTCCCAAAAGATCTCAAAACAATGGCAGGCTCACATGAGAAAATACAGTCCTTTGGGTGACCTGAACCTCCGCCATACAAAGCTTTATGGGTGCCCAGAAACAGGCTGGCAGACAAGGGAACTGTTGGAACAAATGAGTTCTGAAGAGTCTTTTAACCTTGTGGAGCAGTGTTGGGACTCTCAGAGATGGTGCATACGGAAGATGGTATGGGGAGGGAGGAGGAAATCCACCCTTTTTGTACCACTAACGCATGCTTCCAGTGTATCAAAGATCCTTCCATCAGCAGAGAAACAGCACTGGATGCAATTCACTGCAGCAATAACATCTTAACTCCTCATATAAAGACAAGGATAGGGAGAAGTCAGATATTTCAGAGCAAAGACTTCTACCAATTGCCTATCACCACCACGAAGATCTTGTTCCTTAAGATCACCAGACCTTAAATAGAAAGCTGAGCCTCTAATCAAGCCAGTGGCGTTGTAGGGTGAGAAGGCTTGAGTACAACCGGGTCTTCAACCTAAACACAATCTGGATAACGAGTCTCATTTCTCAACAGAAGCCAAAATGGAGAAGCCAAAGGCCAGAAGTGGGTAAACAGAAAAGATAATAGCTAACTATAAAATAAAAACTTCCATGAGTGATCCACCTAATGGAAAAAGTAAAATAAAAGAAAAGGAAAAGGAAACAGGGGCTGAGAATCAACCTTTGGGACTGAAACCACTTGGTTCCAGAAAGTTCATTTGTCAATTCAGACATGACACCAAGATGGATAACATGGTTACAACATCACAGAAGCATCAAGAAAGTCTTTTCCCCATCTCCTATCCATTAGTGACTCCCAGCCTGGCCAACATAGCGAAGATGGCATCCTTTCTTGTAGGTTTATGCAGACTTTGGAAAAGTTCTTTTTGGAAACTACAATGGCTATGCTGGCTGGAGGATTCAGAGAGCCATAATCCCTCCAAAATTCAATGTCTCCAATGTCTCTCATGGTTGTAAGAGCTGCTATGGCCATCACACAGTATGAAATGAACTGCTAGGATCACACTGTATACAAATTTTATAAGCATACCTCAGAGTTGTTTTCATCACAGTGGATAAAGTTCTGGATGAGCAAGGAGGTTGTTCCTAGTTTGAGGTCAGAATCCATGGTGTGTGGGCTAACATAATTAACATTTCAGAGAGAGCTGACTCAGCCTTATTTTTCAGCTTAGTGCATTTCAGTTTGGATACACTGAGATCTCTGATGCATCTGGAAAACTTTTGACCTAATTGAAAAAATATGTGGCTGGCACAGAAGCCAGCAAGCATGCTTGAGACAGAGTTCAAGGAGAGACCCTCTCAACTCAAGTAGTGGGGAATAGAAGGAAACTAACAGGGGAGTGTTATATCAATAAGAGGACCAGATACACCAACTAAACTTACATGATCTAAGTAGACTCCAATGCAGCTGAAGCAGAATGCTTAAACTTACATTTCAAAGTAATTCATTCAATTACTCTTTATTGTATAAAGTAACTTGTTCCTGTTACTCCCTACTTGGAAGAAAAAAATTAAGTCCTTTCATTACCTGTTACAGTGCCAGTAATATCTCAATTATTTTCTGTTATTATTTTCTTTTGAGGGTAAAAGAAAGACAGTGATAAGAGATTGGCATAAAACTTTAAAACTTCCTGTCAGAATGCCTCAAAAAATGTTCTTAAATGTAATAACATTTGAAAACAATTAGAAACAGTTACTTGTTACACCAATAAAGGAACTTTTCTTTGGCTTGCTACATTGCTCTTAAAATGTATCTTTGAATGTTTCCTCCAAAAAGTAACTTGCTATAGGTAACACTGTTACTTCTAACTTGATACTTCTAAGCTCTGAGCTTCAAGCTGGAGAAACCCACATTTTTTTCAGACGGAATTTTCAGATGGGTTTGTTAGATCTTGCCTGAAAAAATCCAAAGATCCTGAAAGCCAGGATACATTTGCGTGTCTTTTTATTAGCCTAATATAGTTTTTGGCATTTTTCCTAACTACCTCTGCTTTTTGGATGGTCCTGGTATATTCACACCCAATGTTTCTTTTTAATAAACAGGTTCTTTATTATCTCAGAAAGCCTCTTAGACCAGCAGCAAAAATGGGATAAAAGGAATGTGAAACTCCTCTCACCCTCCAATTTCTTGAGAGCTATTGTTTTCCTTCAGCTTAATACTGATTTTCTGTTTATGTGCCTAACTGTACAGTCAATCTGTGGCAATGTGTGAGGAAAAACACTTCATGACGATTCAGAAAACATTCATCTATGCCTACCCACCTCCCAGCTGCCATCTGAATGAAGAAGGGCTTTACATGGGTAATTGTGGTACAAAAATACACCACTGTCCTGGACACACAAGGGCAGTTGGATAAGGAACATTCTTCCCTGCCTGTTTCACAGCTGTACTTCAAAAAGCTTTTAAGAAAACATGTTGAATTTTCCGAGAAGGATCATGATAACAGTATGTAGGACGATCAGCAAAAAGCTACACCAAAGTATGCCAGTTTACAGTATTGCTTCAAACACACTCAAAAGATCAGAGGTGTTCTCACTGGTCAACCTATGTATGCAACTGAACTTCAACACTTAGGACTGAAAATTCAAGGTTACACATGGAAAAAGCTCACTGCTACAATAGGATTGCAGAATACGATATTCTAAGAAGCCAGCAGAAAAGTGCATCTAGTACATGTTGAGCTGCAGGTTGGGAATCATGAGACCTCCTGTATGTTGTGTCATGTCTAGTCACCACAGCCAATGGTGAAGAATGATGGGAGTTGCACTCCAACAATATCTGGAGGGTCATATGATCCCTACCAATGCCATACACATTTACCGCTGAATAACAGAGACAGAAACAGTTATTTTTGGAGACTACAGTTTCTATAATGCCGGCTGGGGAATTCTGGGAATTGTAGTCCTAGTCCAAAAGGGTAAATTTTTCAAGATTTCTTTGGGAGTAAGTCTCATTAAACTCATATTTAAATATATGCACATTTAAAAGTGTCCTTTTAACTGCCGAGTTAAAAGTTTTTGCCAGCCAGGTAGGAATTCTTCTGAGCTAATTCCATGACTGAACCAGCCCACTGAGCTCTTTATATTCCATTCCCTCTTTCAAAACAGGAAACAGTACTCTGCTGCTTCTTTCACACAACCTGCAATTCCGCAAATGCTCCCATTGGCTTCCATCCAATAGATTTAGATTGGAGATATAAAATAGCAGAGCTCTGTACAGTACCACTGTCATCATTGCTTTTCTTTGAACCTCAACATGAACACAGAGGGCACCTCCAGATTGGGGGGAAAAAAATCTCAGGAAGTATGGAGAGTCTCCAGTTCAACTGCAGCATATTTCCTCAACATGTCATGGATGAAAACTGGGACACATGTAGCCAAGCAACATCAGAGTGAGGTTAAGAATGCAAAAACTAGGAGAGGCTGCAGCAGTTTGTTTTCTGCCTGAGCCTACAGGAAAGGACAAGATTTTCCATTCCTCTCTTCTTCTTCCTGCTGTGTTGAAGGCAAACTACTTTTGGAGTTTGAACTCAGTTTATAGCAACTGAAGTAAGATGAGGACAAAGGAGGACAGCAGAAGGCAGAGAGAGAAACTGGGACATTTTTAAAACAGCCGAAACAGTGAGAGGGTACTTTCCATGTTGGAAAGTACTTGGTTAATTCAAACTGACCTGGGAGTGGGAGTGAAAAGTCATTCACGATGCCAGTAGAGGCCTGAAAATATTTTAAATAAGGAAAACATTATATTGATCTCCAAAATAAAATCAGTTTCCACATGGACAAAACCTGGGATTTCCAAGATGATTTTTCCCTTCTAGAAGCACACAAAAACTGCAAATGCCAGAAAATGTTGCTGATTTAATTTTGTCCTAAGCAGCAGTCTGAGTCAGATTTTAGCACTTTTGGGAGCCTGAATATTTTTCCCTTCAAGTTCCAATTCTGTTTTGTTTGAGAAGGGGTATTGGGATCCCTTATATGTATGGAACAGGGTGGAGAAAAACTGGATGGAGTACTATGAAGAGCACATGGCAGACATCCCATTGTGCTAATTCTGGTAATAATATCACACATATAGCTTTGTCTTAACAGTAAATCCGAAGAAACTGGCCAAAACCCAGACACCCAGAGAAGCAACCATATTTTGATCTGCAGAAAAGGGTGTACAATCACGTACTTTCCCCAACTACCTTTGTGAAGGGCAGTTTACGCCAGTCTCCTTCACCCAAGTTTGACATTCATGCAGATATATTCATTCAGGAATATTACAAATGCCTCAACTGCATGCAGCCCTATTGTCAAGACTATCAAGTAGTACTGGGATGGAAACAAATTTGGGTTTGAAGAACAGACATCCATTAGAGAAGTCTCTCAGAAGCTGAATGCCAGTGGTGGCTACAGCCATATCTCAAAGTGAGTTGCACCACTCTACTCTTACACACCATATCAGCTGAAGGGAGTTTTTCAGGTTCCCTTTCTCAGCTCTAAACATTGAAAATCTTTATTCATGACTAACTGATGACCAGAAGTAGGAACTTTTCCTTCTTGAAAGTTGAAGAAGGATCCCTTTCTCACTGTGGAGAAAGAGAGGGCTCTTATTTCCTATCAGGTATTAATCAGAGATAAGAGCTTTTGGGGCCTGAATGAAAAGGGCAGCATCTGGGGAGGAAGTAGGCAGGACAATTGAAGATTCCCAATGAGCCAAAGCCAGCCCACAACTCAGAGGTCCTGGATGCCTGAAGTTGCTACTGTGCAAAATTATCCTCCAGATTCAACATAAGAGGCTTTAGGCTAAGAGTATGATACTTCCCCCTTTCTCTGAAACACAAATGAACGATCAATTTCATGTATTCAAACCATTTATGGTATAAATCCATGTCACGGGAAACAGTTTCAAGTAGCATCCTTTTTGTCACATGTTCATAAGAGCTAAGAGGATCAGATGAGTCATCTGTTATTTTTTAGAAGAGAACGATCCTTGATATCAAGATTGATCTCCACCATCTCATAATGCCTGTAATCCACCAACATATTTAACATGGGTTTTGATCATTTGTTTTTAAGCTGATTAAATTTAAATATATTTCTATATTACTGAGAAATCAATATGGGTTGTTTGTGGAGAGATAAACCATAATAAGCTTATACCACCAGTGCTTGTCAATTAAAAAGCTTGACAGATGAATGGTTTCGGATAATTCAGCTAGGAAACAAAACATTTAAGACCACTCCAGATTATACCAATGGGGGGAGCAAATTAAACTGCAGAATGTATTTAATGGTATAGTTGGAAGCTTTAATCTGCAGATCAGATATCTGAAAAGTTTTATTTTCATAGATCAATTGGTGAGGGCAAAATTTAATCAATGAGAGCAACAGTTAACATATATATTTGTTTTCTTAAGGTTCTAAAAATGATTTAAAAACATATTAAAAGACATTTTAACATTATTTTTCTTTCTAAAAATATGGATCAGGTGATGGTGATGGTGATGGTGATGATGATGATGATGATCATGATGATGTGATTAGCAAATTAGATTTTTTTTATGCCAGCCTTTTGGGTTCCAGTTATTCATTCTCCCAATTTCAACTTTATGTTCACAACATGTAAATTAGGTTATGATAAGATTTAGTTCCTGGCCCAAAGAAATCCACAATATGCATTTGAATCTGAAGTCTCCCTGTCTGACCCCGACTCTAACCATTACCTCCTTCTCATTGTAGTTAACCTTAATATTTGTTTATTTATTTGCAACCTTTATATCCTGGCTTTTTAAAGTTATATGTATCCCTCTCTACTCTACTTTATCCTCACAACAACCCTGTGAGGAAGGTCAGGCTGAATGAGACTTGGGAGTTTCATGGCTCAGTAAGTTTCATGGCTGAGTGTAGATCAGAACCTGGTTCTCCCAAGCCCAATGCTCCAACCACTACATCACACTATAGACAGGTAGACAGAAGACAGATGCCTAACCACATAATATAATGAGTTTTTGTTTGTTTTAAATAATATTTAGGGGAAAACATCTGAATATTAACATACTAGTTATACATTTATTGGTTTTACTTTGTAAAACTGCAAGAGAAGGACAGATGCCCGGTCAGATAGAATCCAGTTCAGATTTCACCACAAGCTACTGCAAAAACTGTTGTTTATTTTGAGTTTCAAAGTGGATGGTAAGCCATACAGTATCACTGCTTATCTCTTTAAATATATCCTCCTACAGTATTCAATGGAAATGTTTACAAATTCACTTCTGTCTTCACAACAGATTTTGATTCCACCACAAATTACAGATTCTGATTCTGGTTTGTTGATCAATTGCAAGCCACCACTTACCAATTTGTGCATAATACAAACACATGGTTAACTTTCCTTAGCCATGGTTTGAAGCAGCACCTGCACTGAGATGATATGAGACAGGCAGCCAAGGGATCAACTGAAGCCTAATTCGATATATATATTTGGGATTGTTTGGAAACACTGCTTTAAAAAAATGCAATGTGCCTGGAGTGGGCAAATATCTTTAAAGTAGCCTTCCCCAGCTGGATGGTTTCCAGAAGTGAGAATAATAAGGCCCATCATCCCCAACCAGTTATGCTGGTTAAAGAAGGCTGCCTTCAGGCCGTTGCAATCAATATCCTGTTTCTAGTGTCTCTGTAGATTATCCCTGGATAATTTCCAGACAGCTTCCCCACTAGGTTTTCCTCCTGACTAAACATGAGCTCTTCCTTCTGATTAGGACAACAGAACAAGATCACTGCTTCTCTATTTTCCAAATGCTTCTTCTGTTGCTTTTCTTGTTTGAAAACACCTGAAATTAGTAGAAGAGCTGCGTAATATTTGGACAGGAAAACATGAAAATGGGGGTCGTGGGGAGAGGACTGTTCCATGAGACAGGGGGTGACTGTGCTAGAGATGCCCCACCTTTCTCCACCACTCACTGTATACAGTATTTCCTGTTAGGCCAGTTCACCCCTAGCATTCCACATGCATGGAACAACACAGCTGTTTTCAAACTTCTCCAGCCCAACAGAACAGGAAGCGCCTACAATTGTTTCTTCTACAAACAACATGCTTAGAAATTTCTGGTTTTTTTTAGAGAGGCAAGGGAGCATATGCAATTGAAAACAGGGTGTTAAAAACATTCTTTTCCCATTCCATGGTAGATCCCCACCCCCACTTCATAAGCAATAGGTCTCTGCTGAGCTAAGATGGCTTGGTGTGGTGTGTATAATCCCTTTCTTTTCCAATGTTCTTTCTTGCCAGGAAGAGAACACCAAAGCCAAGAGCTCTGCCATTCCTTCTCCTCTCCTCCCTCTGATGAGATTTTTGGCATGAAATAGGAGATTTTCACCCTATGGAACTAGACTAAAATACTTTTCCTCCCCCACATTTTTTCTTTTTCAAGACCAGCAGAAGGGTAACTCAGCTGTTTCCTCTCTGGAGGTAGGGAGGATGGGATGAGTTAATTCCTTCCCCACTGATAATGGCTATGTCCTCAAACTAGAAGATAAATTGAGACTCTCCCGGTTTAGCAGGGACAGTCTCAATTTATCTTCTGTTTTCCCACTTTTTCAGAGGCACTTAAAATGTTCCAGTTTTAATTTCCTCCTTTGTCCTCGGCTTACTTCAATAGTTGCAAATTGAGTTCATTGTCCAAAAATAGTTTGTACTCTGTAAACTCAGCAGGGGAGAGCAGAGTGAAAGGGGTAGAATACAGCCCTTTCCATGATGCTCAGGCAAAAGCAAACTGCCGCAGCCTCTCCTAGCTTGTGTGTTCTTCCCCATTAAATTTTTTCCCATCTTGACCACACTTAGATGTTGCTTGGCCACACAGGTCCCAGGTTTCATCTGTTAAATGTTGGAGGATATGTGTTCTGCTCTACTAGTGTAGGTGGATCATGCTGAGAAATGAACACACATGTGCACAAATGTAGTGCCTCTTGTACCATGCAAACTGAGTTGCAATTTCATTTGCATATTCTAGCACAGGAGTGAAAATGACGTGTCTTTCCAGTTTGTTGCAGGACTGCAACTCCCAACATTTCTCATCATTACATTGGCTAGGGATGAGATTTGTAGTCCAACAATATCTAGAGGGCTACATGATTCCTACCCCTACAGTAGAGGAAGGGCAATGATTCAGAACGATATCAACTGCCTATCTGGATGTACCAGGCAGCTATCTGTAATATCCATCCCTATTATACCCAAAACTGAATGGAAATGAGGAATATGAAGGATACAGTAAAACCAGAGATACTGTGCAGCTAGCAATGGTGTTCCATATTTAGAGAAGATGACATCCTCTAGGCCAGAGGTGTGTAAGTGATGGGGGGTAAGGGGATCACATTGCTCCCCAGGAGACCTCAGAATATTGCATCTCCTTGCTGCACTCCCCCACAAAAAAAATCCAATTTTTTTGCCCCTCTTCACCTTCTGAGGGTAAATGGCATGTCTGCCATGCTTTTTGCCTCACCATGGCAGTTTTAGGCTGGGAGAAGCCCTTTTTAGAACAGGAAGTGACCCACTAGTGACTTCCCATGCACCTCCTATTTTTTAAAAAGACTTCTCCTGTGTCTTGTGTGGCCCAGGCGAGGTCAAAAACATAGTGAAATTGCACCTCCTGATATCTAGAAGCTATTTATGGAGCCATAAAAACATCAGGGGGGAACCTGTACACATTTTGCCCACTCCTGCTCTAAGGCTTTACTGAAACAGAGCAAGGTTCAGCCAAACCTAGGTTTGCCCGGTGAAATAAAGAACACTGCTCTTGTCCCTTTAATGACAGAAGTTCCTTCTTTCATGCCACCATTAAAGGAACAGAAGCCCTATGCCTTATTTCACCTGGAAACCCTAGCCAGTCTGTACAGTTCACTCTTAAGACTTAGGGGAAACCTGAACTTCACTCCACCCTGGATTAGACTGCAACAGTCCAATTGATTCCCCCTCACCTGCTGCCCTTACCTTATTTCCCTCAACCTCCTTTTGTCACCAACCTCTTTTCATTCCAGTTTCTTCAAGGCAACCTAAGGACCGTGTGTTGGTCATTCCCACAAAAATTGCACAGCTGGAAGTATTTGCAAAAGGGAAAAATATTGCTGAGATTAAGCTTTCAACCAGTGAGTCCTGCCAAGTAAAATAAATACAAGGCACACGCCCCAAGTATGCTGTTTTATGAAACACTCTAGAAAGCTACAGTCTGTAACAGCAGGAGCTTTGGGGAGGAGATTGTACACCTTTGACTGGAATGTCTGTCTTATTATTTTATTTCTGTACACTGCCATGTACATTGATAATGCTGTATAAATAATAAGAACTGATGGCCTCTTCTCCTTTTAGACTCAATACATTTTAAAAAAAAAATACTAAGCTTCTTTATTTCCCAAAGACACCAAAGCAGAATGATTGTACTTTACCCCTAATCCAAACCCTTAGATGGGGTTGCACTTCCCAAGGGAACAGGTGTGTATCTTGGAAGTACTCTTAGATCCATCTTTGTCTTCGGAGACCCACGTGGACTCCACGCCTCTGAGTGCTTGATGGCAACTTCAACCAATGCATCACTTCTGACCTTGCCTGGAAGATGGATAACTTGGCCACAGTATACATGTACTTGCAACTTCCTGATTAGATTACTGCAATGCACCCTACGTCGGACTGCCCTTGAAGACAACTAGAAAACTGAGGCTAGTATAAAATGAGATAGGGAGACTTATGCCTGGAACATCATATAGAACCCCGGGTTGTTGAGTTGTAGTTGTGGAGCTGGAAGCAATTTTGAGTGCAGCTGGTAAAAAAGTGTACCAACTCTGACTCTAGTTCCAAATTAAAAATTGTAATATTAAATACCTAGTTTGCTGCACATTTCATAGGAATTTAGGAAAGTTTTCTTGTTCAGAAATTTTAATCAAATAAATATATTTTATGTTCTATCAATCTAACTAGCCCGATTCACATGGCTACCATTTTACTACAGTAAATTTGTTATTACTAATCCATATACATTCACCATTTATCAAAGCATTTGAGTCAAAAGCTTGGCATACCAATTCTACAATCCTGACAGAAACCATATAATAACAGTTTTCAAAGAATTTCACTGGCTGCCAATATACTTCTTTGCTGAATCCAAGGCACTGGTAATGGCATTTTTAAAGCTCTAAATGGTTTGGGACCTCAATACTTGAAGGAGTACTTCTCCCAACATATGCCATTTACCTATCAGGAGCAACTTTCAGTGATTTTTTGTTTTCAGCCAATTAGAGATAATTTGCAAAATAGACAATAAATATTGTGTCCAGCCTCAGGGGACTGCAGTGGCAATACCCATCCTCTCTCCATTATTGCCAAATTCTACTGCTGAGTAGACAGATGTCCAGTGGTAACCGCTGCCTCTAGTTTTTTCCTTTGATAAACCTACACCATTTTTACAGGTACAGTCAGCCCTCCACATTTGCGGCTTTCACTTTTGCAGATTTGATTATTCATGGATTATTTGCTGTCACCTCTGCTACCTCCGTATGCCATTTTTAATAGGGACTGCAAGCCTCATGAGACAGAGAAACTGCGAATGAGGCTTGTAAGTCCCTATTAGAAATGGTGTGAGGCAGCAGTGGGGGTGGCAGTAAGTCCCACTGGCCAGCCACTTCTGCCTTTTGAAGGAACCCTGATGCCTCAAAGGAACCCATAGTGGGTTGAATATGGTGATCATACTTTTTTTATGTGTTAAATATGGTTTGGGAGGGCCTAGAGTTATCTACATTTTTTCATTTTCATGAGGGTCCTGTACCCCTAAGCCTAGTGAATGTGGAGGGATGACTGTACTTCACTAGGGGCCACTGGCCCACTGAAGTCTATAAACACAAGAGAATGTAATGCAGGGTCTATTGGGCCTTCTCAACAATTTTAGCTGTTTAATACAAGTCAACTTCATCTCCAAGTAGCAAAGTCTCACGCCAATGGATCTCTTTAGGTTTGTTTTTGGGCCAGAAATCAACTTTTTCAAAGTTTTAGGCTCTAAGAGAGAAGAGTTTTCTTCTAAGAAAGAGGAACAAAGGAAGTGTTGTACCCAGCCAGCAGCTTCAAGACACAATGTTCACAAGATTGAATAGAAAGGGGTTTTGTATTTTCCTTGAGGTTATGAAACAGAACATGATCAGTAGGGAAAGAACAGCACATTCCATACAATGATGTGTGGTTCTGTGGGCTGTTGGGAAAGAAGGGGAAAGTAGAAAGAGGGTGGGAGAGGAACTAATCAACAGAAATGGCTGAGCACAGCTAAAATCAGATTGGACTCAGCAGAGAGTCTTGCGGGAACAGTGAAGAAGAAGGGAAATAACTTACACAGTGGGAAAACTACACAGGAATGAGTATGTACGTAGCCAAACCTAGAATAGAGATGAGCAGAAGGTAGATACAATCTACTGATAGATCTCCAGACAATTTGCAGATGGCCAAGAAGTTCCAGCTCCCAGTGACTGAACAGTAATGACAAAATGCCTTTCTTCCTCCACAGCTAAGTTGTTGAAATGATGATAACAGTAACAACAATAATGGCAGTCGTGGTGATGATGATGATAGTGGCTTTCAGGCGAATGCAGGAATGTGTGTGCGCAATGACCTGTTGGCAAGTCCCATTACTGATAACAAATACCTTGGCTAGTCGTGAGCTCAGGGACACCCTGTTCCTCAATTACATATTTATCTTCCTAAGCCATTAAGTCAAGCCTGGCTCCAGATGGCAGACTGTAGAGATTTTGTTAAGTCTCATAAGAGTAAAATCTGCCCAAACCAGAACTAACCTATACCACAAATTGATTATCTTTCAGAAGAGCTATGGCTAGCTTTGATAGGAGTGTACAAACACCCCTGTGCCTGACTTGAAAGAAACTGGATTTTTTTGTGAGCAAACCTTTTGACAGCCTTTGCAGTTGCTCAAAATAAATGTGTGTTCCCTCCTTCCATCACAAGTAATCATCCTCCCTCCAGTGAAGAGCTGTTCCCCAAAAAACTGCTACTAGAGTGAAAAAGTGACCATGTGAGATGACCCTTCATACAGGAAACCCTAGCCAAAATCCTGTATCAGCTTATACTTAACCAAGTACTTGACTAAGGCCATTTCCACACTAGCCTGTTATAGCGCTATGATTCCACTTGCAACATCCTATGGAATCCTGGGGTTTGCAGTTTCGGGAGGGGCCGAATGGCCCCTCCCGAAACTGCAAACCCCAGGATTCCATAGGATGTTGCAAGTGGAATCATAGCGCTGTAACAGGCTGGTGCGGAAACAGTCTCAGTTAAGTACTTAGGTAAGCATACAATGATACAGAATTCTGGCCCCTGCACTTGATAGGCTTTTGTGACCCAGTGGCAGTTTTCCCAGAAGCAGCCATTCAAATCATTCATTCCCCATGCAAACCTGGTAAGGATATCCTCTCCATCAGTTGGCACAGAGCACATGTAGACAAGGTGGGGTCTATCCTATATTTTTGGAACGACACTCTCATCTGCTCTAGTCAACAATACCTCTAGTAAGGAGCATTCTCTTCCATGGAAGGCTCAGTTGGCTTCCTCTCTGCTCTCTTCTCTCACCAACAGGTGAAGACTTTTTAAAAATTCAAATAGGCGTTGAAAGGAGTCTTTAATGGCATGCATGCATTCTATTTTTAACTTTATGTTTTTATGTGATTTAACACTTTTTAAAGATTCTTTTTTAAATATGATAACTGGTTTACTTGTGTTTTCATTTTTTATTATCATGTTTTTAGCTTAATCTTGTTTAAGCTGTCTTGGGTCCCATGCCTAGAGAAAGGTGGCATACAGATTAAAAAATGAAAATAAAATCAATCAGTCAGTCACTGGAGCTACAGTCCAAGGACATCTGAAAGCCTACAGATTCCCTAACCCTGACACAGGGAGTAACCTGAATGGCTGCAAACGAAACAGGATCTATCTTTGGGACAACTAGAACTTAAAATGCTGGGTGGAAAAGCATAAAACATCAGATTGGCAGGTTGGGTGTTAGAGCAAAAATTAGAAAGACAAGTTCCTTTGCCTGGTTGTTGCTCACTCAGCTGCCGTGTGCCTGCCGTTTTTCAGTGTCATGAACCATAAAGTTAGCTGGTTAATGCTGACTCTTCTTTCCTTCTCCCAGCCAGGCTGCTTTTTTAAAAAAAGATACTATTTCATGTGCTTTGTGGTTTTTGTTCTCTTGGAATGGAAAGCATTCAAGCATCTACCAGTGCATACACAGCACTCTCAGAATAATTCTATTAGTGTATTTAATTTGGGGCTAACCCCAAAGGACCTGAAGATAACACTGGATTCTTAATTTAAAACACAAGCAAAATTCAGACTGATTTAGAAAAAACAGGAAAGAGTGCAGGCAATATACAGCCTCTTGATTGCTTGTGGTCTCTGATGAGCTCCAACAGTTCTGTTCTTCCAGAGAATGAAAGATTAGTTGGAGGAATGAGTAGGGCATCAAATTTTAATTAATAAGTAAATTTTGTTTTTTGAAAAGATCAGTTTAAAAACTTTGCCTCATTTAATTGGGCAAACTACAGACGATCAGCAAACATCTTAGGGCCTTTCTGCACTATACCATTATAGTACTATTATTCCACTTTCAACATCCTATGGAATTCTGGGGTTTGTAGTTTACTGAGCTAAAGAGCTCTCTGGTTGAGAATTCTAAATACCCCTCCCTATACTGCAAACCCCAGGATCCCACAGGAAGTTGAAAGTGGAATAATACCAATATAACAGTAAAGTGCAGAAATGGCCTAAGAAGAGGCATTCTGTTTTCCACTCTCAGAAAAGAGGGAATGCCTCTTCCAGGATGTCTTCACTGTATTTTTTTTTAAAAAAAGATAGTGTCTTTCTTCCCTTCAAAATTACTTCTCAAGTCAGCCCTCCCACTGGCTGTGCTGGTTGCAGAGAATGGAGAATGTAATTCAACAAAGCTGGACGGGGTACCAGCTTGGAAGAAGCTGACTTAAGTGATAGACAAATTCAATTGATCAAACAAAGATCGCTTTCAACTGGGAAAGAAATTAGACCTCCCACTAGCAGTAACATGAAAGAAAAATAGTTCAGTAAGGTGGAAGAAATAAGAAAAATTCAAGGGGAAAAATCATATGTATCAGTTTGTAATGTGTCTGAAGTTTCCTAGGCTAACTCAAGTTTTCTCTCATTGGCAAATATTTTGAACAAGACTAGTAAAATATAAACCAATACTATAGACCATCCAATGGAAATCAAAGACCTTAGCCAAGATCCAGCTTAGCACTGGTGAAGCAACAATCCTGCCCAGCATAATTACACTGGATCTCAGGCTCAAGGGCAGGGAGGTCAAAGGAGAGGGAATGGAGGCATTACTCAGAGTCAAATGGAAGCTTCCAGAACCTCTTTCTGAGCCAATCAGTGGCCGACTTCACTCATGGTGAGGTAAAGTTCCTCCAACCAGGGAAATGCTTGCACAAAGTAGTATCAGATGCCTCCTTGTTCAAGCTTTAATAAACAAAGACTTGGACAACAAAGGAATGCACACATATGGTGCCAGCTGTTGGATCCTGGTCCTTATCATATGGTCAGAAGTGAAGTTTAATACATATTAATCCTATATAGAGCACAATGATGATATGTAGACTAATGGTGGCTCTCCAGATCTAAACATATCAGTAATAGAGCTGAATATTTCCTCCTGCAAGCATCCGCTCCTTAGCATAGCATTAACATTTCTAAGGACAGGTTTTATAACAAAATCCTATGCAAATCAACCTAGAAGTAGGTCTCATTGACTTCAATGGAGTCTGTTCCCAGAATTGCAACTTTAGGTTTTTTCAGATAAAAGCATATGGGAGGTTTTTTGCTTCATTTATGCAGTTGTAAATTTATTTGCTCAGTCTAACAAAATTTGCCAAAAAGACTGGATTAAATAAAGTAAAGAAGAGAAAATTGAAAGGAATTATAATCACATAACCTAAAATGAACAAAGATATTCATAGAACTACATTTTGATTTCACCAGTGTCAGCATACAAACAGCTACTAGCATCTCCACCGTTAACTGGAGAGGCGAGGGAGGGTTCTTGCAGTTTGCCTCTTCCTTGGTTGTCTTCAGAGTCCTCATTTAACAATTAGGCTCCTACATCACAATGGCTCTTTATTTCCAGTAGAATAGAAGTGGGAAACTTCCCTCCTTGTTATTGATGGAAGAACTAAATTATTTTGTTATTGAGCAAAATAATCATCATTGGAGAGAGGCAGGCTGTTTTGTCTGAGTCTTCTAGTCAGATATGAGTGGTCCTCCAGATATTATTGAATTACAATTCTCAAAATTCTCAGACAATATCTGGAGAGCCATAGTTTCTCTATTCCTGATCTAAGTTTTGTTACAATTTAATATGACATAATAAATTACAATTTCTACTGATGGATGTAGAATTAGCAAACTATGCCCTTTTTCCTGCCTGTCACTCCTCTAAGGAGTGTAAGACAATTAGTGTCTCTGTGTACCACCATTACATGTTCTCCTAGTGAGAGTCCTGTGAGCTAGGTTAGACTCAGACCTTGAATGACCATGGAGCAGGCACTCAATGTCCCTCATAGGCAGGGAGCATTTGAAGCCATTTTACTCTTTCTCCAGAACAGTAACTTCCTTTACCTGCATGTTCAAGATGCATATCCCTATTTAGCAAGGGATTTAATGAATAACCCCTTTTTTTCCTTTTCAAAATTTAGATATGTGTAAGGAAATAAGCACCAAAATTTTAAAAAAATCAAAAACAAAGGAAGACTACTATAGCAACAACAAATTACCCCCACCAAAGTAAGACACACCATAAAAAAAGAAGAGAAGATTTAAAATTAAGACTCATTAATATGATACACGCCAGTAGATAAAATAAAGGTCTAAAGTTTAAGAGGTGATACAGCAAACATCTCCCCGTAAGTTTCAAACAGCTCTCAGCCTCTCTGCAAGTCCTGTACTCTGTGCAACAGAAATTATTGCTGTCCCCAATCTACAGAACAGGAACTACAATCATATTCTTCACATAGAGCAGCAAGGGCAAATGAGTTAATGATTCTATAGCATGTCTGCAAAATGAAGAAAAACGCATGCAATTAACATCAAAGCACCATGTATGCCAATGGAGCTATACAAATAAATAATGATAATGGTGGTGGTATTATTAATATTAATATTAATATTAGTATTTTAAAATAAGATGAGGACTCAGGACGGCAGATCATGTAGTGCCAGGAGACTGTACATCACCTGGGCAAGGTTTTATTTTTTGTTTGTTTGTTTTTTGCAACGAACCATCATTGGAACAACACCCTATCATAAGCTGCTGTCCAGGAAAAGACTTGAGTTATGGTTTGCATTCCCATCTGTTTATACAGTCATCCCTCCACATTCACTAGGGTTAGGGGCACAGGATCCCTGTGAAAGTGAAAAAACCGTGAATAACTCCAGGCCCTCCCAAACAGTATTTAACATAAAAAAGGATAATCACTATATTTAACCCACCGTGGATTCCTTTGAGTCATCAGGGTTCCTTCACAGGACAGAAGTGGGTGGCTGGTGGAGCTTACTGCCACCTCTACTGCTGCCCCACAGCATTTTTAATAGGGGCTTACAAGCCTTGTTTGCAGTTTCTCAGTCTCATGAGGCTTGCAGCCCTTATTAAAAATGGCATACGGAGGAAGCAGAGGTGACAGCAAATAATCTGTGAATAATCAAACCCGCAAAAGTGAAACCCACAAATGTGGAGGGATGACTGTAGTTTATAAGCACTCTACCCAGTGTGTCCTCTCATACACAGAAGGAGACATCATCTCTACTGCTGAAGTTGAGCACTACCCTACGCCACTCAAAACACAAGCACCCACCATCACCATCATCATATGGCAGTAGGTTAATGGCAGTTGGACAGCATCCACTCATGCTAAGAAAGACACTATAAATCCCAGCCACCCCACTGGAGAAATGATGCTGTTTATGCTGGTTTTTATGAGGAATGTTGAGATTCGTAGTGTCAGGCCCATTCCCCATGTGGGTAGTTGCATTCAGAACTTTAAAAAAAAAGAAAAAATATTTTTATTTTTATTTTGCACTGCAACTTACAGCATTCCCATCCAACATGGTCACAGCACAGTTGGCTATGCTGCCTGAGGGTTTCCAGGAGCTGTAATTTAGAAAAGTGTCATTTCCAAGCAATATGTGGAACATCAGCTACTACCTCTTTCCTCCCTTATTGCAAGCAAGCTTTCCAGGTGGGCTCTCAGTTGCAGGAGGAAGGAAAGCTATACTGAGCCCTTTGTGAACACGTGAATGAAGCACTTGAAAAAAAGGTCATAGTTTCTGAAAGCATTCAGACCAAGTGTTGACAAATGTTCAACCCATTTCAAATCTAAAGGATGCTTGTGAGTCTCCAGCTTGAATGCATTCGGCCTCCTGCATTTTTTTCAGATATCCAACAAAGAAACCAAGCCCCTTCAAAAATATACAGAGTTTATAAAGGAAAAAGCAGTCACAGTATAAAGGGGCTGATAGAACAATGAGAGTGGTAGAGGGGAAGCTGTGACCTAGATACTCCAGCAAAACCTAGATTTTACTTTTGGTTCCTTCCTGCTGCTTGTATTAACTCACATCTCCCCGGAATATGATCCACAACTCACTTGCATCTCCTTCAGGGAAAAAAGAGGATTGGAGAGAAACCAGGGCAACAACAGACTCATCCTCTTGCTTGATACAAAACCAGACTAATTCACCTGAGAAAAATACAGGCATCATTAAACTCAAAAGCTTCCCTCTGGATCCTCTTTCCTGTAGTCAAGTACACCTCCTCCGATCGATAAAACATTTCTGGACAGCCCCAGATGTCCCAACCACATGCAGTACAATACATTCTGCCATTACTGAATGATTGCTGCCTGCCTGATTACTAGCTAAGAGGTTTTGTCTTCTGAATACTTGAGAGTTGAGGACGGAAGTCAGCAGAGATACAGCTATGGGAGGAGGCAAAATGAGGAAGTGCGCCCCATAAGAATTCTGCTCCTCAATAAAATTCTCCTTCAGTCCCCAAATTTCTAGCATCTCATTAACTTAAAATATCCAATAAGCATTTAGAAATACAGTTTGGGCTTACCAAGAAAAGGGGAAGACAACATTTCCAAGGGAATGTGAACATAGCAAATAGAAGACTTGTAGATGTGTTGATTTTCAGTATCTCAGTTTGCAACGCTAGAAATCTGGAGACTGAAGGAAAATTTATTTGGGGAGGATTTTTATTTGGGAAGGCAACACCTTCTATTGGTTACACCTCTTGTAACCAGGATGCTGGGATCTTGTAGAACACGGTCTTCAAAACGAGACCCATTAAAGCAACAAGCTGTGCCAATCGGTAATAGTGTATTGTCACAGAGCTAAAACTATGGTGCCAGGAGCCAAACCATTACTAAAATGAGGAGGGAAAAGTATCTGTGGTGGGCAAGGGTTTATATGGCATACCACATTTAAGATAGGCTACATTTTGAGTTTAGGAAACAAAGTCTGAAATTATTCTTTCTCCTTCTTGTAAAGATGCTGAGTTGGCAGATTTTTTTATGAGAAGGGGTGGGGGTGGGGAATTACAGAGAAGAGACCTGTAATTAATCTGTTAAAAGGGACAGAAGCCCAAATTTCTAGTTCTAAGCGTGAGCAGATGGGACCAGCACAAGCATTTGTGTATTTTTATCAGAATCAGTATGCTCATCCGCAGGCAAATTAGGCCCATTCCTCAGACTCCTGGAGAACTGCCAACACAGACTGTTCCTTACAAAAGCCTGAGTTCTCCCTCATGCCTTTGTGTGTTCCAATACAAATAGTACCAAAAACTCAGACAGAAACACATCAGCATAGCTACGTGGGAATAACCTTCCCCAACATCATGCCCTCCCAGTTGCTTTGGACTTCGACTTTCACTAGACCCCACTGGCATGGCAAAAATTGTAGTCTGGGATTTGTAGTCCCAAATGTGTGGAAGGTACCAGGTTAGGGAAGGCTAGCATAAAACATTTGTCATTTGGGATTGAAAGAAGCAAAACTAGCACATTTTAAGCAGCAGAGCGCTCATCTCTCACTGTATCATAATGATTCAAAGCAGGGATGGGAACTGTGCAATCCTGAGGTGCCCATACCTCCAAACCCCCCAAATCTATTTTAATGTTTTGGATTTTTTTTACCTTACGAGGTACTCTAAGAGATGCCATTTATCATTTTCCACCATCTCAGGGCCCCCATCCTCCAAAGAGCAGAAGGTTGTCATCCAAATCGCCCCAAAGTAATTTCTAGTTCCCAGAACATCAGTCTCAGTTTGGGGTGGAGTATGGTGGGAAGACAGATGGCCAAGGATCAGGAGAAGAAAATGGCCCTCTGACCCTTGGTGTGTGTCCACCCCTGATTGAAATGTTATTCTTTACCACTTATTATACACTGTAGGATTAACTGGCCTCTCTTCCTTTGAGGAAAGGGAAACTGGTAACCCAGTGCTCATGGGTATTGCACAGAAATAGAACTGAATGAAAAATCCTGCTGAGAATACCAGCCCAACATAGTTACAGCACTGTGAAACCCCTTTGGCCTCAAACATTTGCAACATAACTCAGTAATTTGTAATATGTCTTCCTTACCTTCCAATACCACTTCCTTGCCAGTCTTCTTCAGGGCTTGGACAGCCTCATCATGCGTAGCATCAGAGAGGTCAGCACCATTGACCGAAAGGATGGCATCCCCTACAAACAGCGCCTCTGTCTGATCTGCAGCCAGCCCTTTAAAGATCTTGGAAATCAGGATAGGCATTTTATTCTCTCGGCCACCTAGGAATCAAACCAAGAAGAAAGCTGTCAGATACTGAATTTAAAAGAACATAGAGAATGAAGACATACAACTTAAGGGAATATTCAAGGTACCTAAGCCTACTCTGCTTTATGTTTGATGCTCTGACAGGAAACCTGAAAATCAAAAGGCAGGGTTTTTAAGAAGATGCCATATTCTTCAAATTCTGTAAAATTACCACTCATATGGACAATTAGACCGAGGCTACATACCAATTCTACAGTTCTCTTGGCCTCTTTTATGGGTCAGATGATCAGCTCCAGCCATGCAGCGGTGCCTTGTATTCTGTAGGGATCAGAAATACCAAAATATGGCCAATATATGAAATGCATTTTTGTGCCTATGCATTTCTTAATTTTACATCCACAGGCATGATAAGTGTTATACAAACACTTTTAGGAAGACTTTCAACCTGATTTCATATTTTTGTTTATCCTCCCAAGCCTAATTAACAGCCAGATTATTCTGACCTGACACAGCAAGATCACACATCCAAGAGCCTATGATCCTGCCCTTTTCACTTTGATTGGAAAAGCCAAGAAGGTTAGAAGAAACATGAGATCTCTCTTTGTTTTGCAAGCTCTACCTTTTCCAGCTTAAAGGAAGACAGAAAAATCACCTTATCTGACAGCTTGCAATATCTAGGTTTTATACTTATCTTCTAGCCTCACCAAATACTTTATGGAAAGCTCCCAACAGTCTGGAGCTCCCTCTCTGTGGACAAACCGATGTCAGATGTCTTGTTTGCATGGTATGACCAAAGCAAAACACACTGCTGATGCTGCATTTCATACATGGTGTCCAGTTTCAAAACCACCACCTCCACCATGGGAGCAAACACATCACACACAAATATTGAATGAACCAATCCTAATGCACAGTGCTTAAACAGAGAAAACAGGAGTTTCAGATGACTTGTAAAGTATGCTGTTTATAAGACTGTCATCATAGCAGTTACGTTTCAATGGCTGCTTGATATCTTCAAGAAAAAGAGATTGCTTTGCTCTGTTTAATTCCAAACTATGATTAGAAAAATGAAAGAGCCAGACATATGTCAAACTACGGCTTCAGGAAAAGAGATTCCATCTAAACATTGGGAAGAACTTCCTGATGAACAGTTTGACAGTGGAATACGCTGCCTCAGAGTGTGGTAGAGTCTCCTTCTTTGAAGGTTCTTAAACAGAGATTGGGTGGCCATCTGTTGAGAATGCTTTGATGGTGTATTCCTGCATGCCAGGAAGTTGGACTCAATGGTCATTGTGGTCTCTTCCAACTCTATGATTCTATGATACAACTAAAAATGTGAAAACAACCTACTGGACAGAGGCAAAGGTCCACCCAGTCTACCATTCTGCTTGTAACAGTGCTCACTTGGTGGCTTTGGCAGTCTACAATATGAAGAGGATGACCATCCCCTGAACATTCTAACCATCTGGAACCCAGAAGTAGGCTTGAAAAATTAGCTTTTGGACCAAAACTCCCAGAATATAACAGCAAAGCCAGTCACCATGAATTCTTGGGCGTTCTAGTCCAAAAGTAACTTTTCCACACTGCTTCTAAAATATGGAGGTTCTGTTTATTTCCTAAATAACTGTATATAAAATCTATCAGTAAAACTCTATTCTTTTACTGTACGGAACTTGAAAATTGTTCAGTGTGCCTTGTTTAGTTAAACAGAACAGAAGACCATTAAGAGATGCAAAGGGCTTTCTTCTAACATGTAGCAGAAGCTAGAATTCAAGGGGCAGATCTAGCCCTACCATTCAGTAAAGTGAAGAAGCTTCTGCTGGCAGCAAATTTAAGGTGTCATGAAAGGTAAAAATATTCTAAGTTATTTCATTTGTTGTTACCATGTTTTTGCAGCCAGGTAGGGGGAGAAGGGGTTGTTGATTTGCCACCTTGCATCCCAAAATAACTTGGCTGGATTTGGGCACTGTGCACCTGGATTTGGGCAGGAAAGGAGAGACGAACGCAATTCACTGTTTCACCTCAGGCAGCAAAATATCTTGAGTCAGCCCTGTTAAATAGTATTACATCTTTCAATTTTCCTGCAATCAAACAAACACACAACCCAAACCCCAGAAACAAAACATTTTCCAACCCAGAGAAAAACAGCAGATGTTTGGTTTTGCACAAAGTGTTTTTACAGATGAGGCTGATTGGCTAATCTAAAAAGTAGCTGGAAGAAAGGAATTACTAGGATTCTACATAAATGCTCTATTTTTAGTTATAATTTCAAGGTATCTGTACATTAAGTCTCCACATTTAGCAGTCACATCAGCATGAAGTCCAGATTAATTGGTTTCACGTAACCCTAAAATCCATTCAAACAACTGTCAAGTCATTTAATGCTGCTAAAGAGATGACACAGAAGGAGCTGCCCTCCTCTGTTGTACCAAACACAGGAAAATCTTGGCACCTTAAACATCAACAGAAATATATTGCAGCATATATTTCTACGGGCCAGAGAGTCCCCTTCCTCAGGGGTAGAAGCCTGAATAATGTTCATTTTTTCACCTTCCACTTAAAGTCAAATAAACTATTATGAACAGATGGGAGAATAAATCTCTCTTCTATAATTAGTATTGCAGAAAAAATAAGTAGTAAAAAGAAGAGAGAGACTCTTGTTCTCTACAAGGTGTGGTGTCTCCTTTAATTTTGAAGGTCAAATAGAACACCACCTTAGCAGTCTTGTCTCTTTACAGTCATGACACCATGAAGTGCTCCTTCTCCACACAGTCCTCTGTCACGCTTTCTCTCTCTCTATGTAGTACACACAGGTTATCTTCTGCATTTCTGATATTTACAATTCAGATGAAAAACTTTCGTTGCTTAGAATATATTGTCTGATGTTTTCCAAAAATTTCTTGCTATCTAGACTGCATCTACACACATATGAAATGTACTCTAGTTTGGAAAAGAATTAATGCAATCATATTTCCATATCTCACAAAACCTGTGTCAGTCCCAGTAGTATATGACTATATGACTAAGAAATAAACAAGGTACATAACTCAGGTAATTCTTGCAGATGTTTCTGCAAGTTTTTTTTTAATTTATTTAAACAGCAACCTTTGTGACACAAATGTTTCTGCAGGATTCAGCTTTCTGCTTTTAACAATGCAATCCTATATCCACCTCCTAAGTCCCACTGAAACTGATGGAGCTTTCTCCCAGATAATTAAATACTAGACTTTTGTCTCACTCTTCATTAGGAACACTAAGTCTTTCCTCACCACAGGGGCCTACCAGACAAACTATACGTTATTGAGTCTGAAACTGTTTTACAAGAATAGTTCTAATTTTTTTTAAAAAAAATCAATTTTGCATTGCATTAGAACTGACAGCGTACCAGATTTTTATACTGAAGCACAGGTCACACAGCGGTACTGATGAAGGCAACTATGATTATGTCAAAATGTTTGTACAAACTCAGCATCACACCTAGCAGAACTCTTTATCTCCAAGGGTGTGGCTCCTAAGGTTGTGAGGACTAAAGGTAGGAGAATAAGTACGAATTGGACAGGTTCCCAAAGTTCACTTGACTTTGGCTATGTTGTCTGACAAATGACTCCTTCCAGTTCACAAGATTACCATACATGGGCTTTGAAGGTCCTGAAGCCAATCTGCAGGATAAGAACTTGTGCTTGTGCAAGATGAGATTGCATTCATAGAAAATTAAGAATTTCACAAAACCATAAACTCCATAGTTGAGTTATTTAGGGTGCAATCGTATACATGCTTATCTAGGATATGGAGTAAGTCCAAGGGAATTCAATGGAACTTTCTTCAGAGTACACATGTACTGGACTGCACTGTGAGTCTTGCTGCACACACAAATGATCTCTGTACAAAAGCAGATCTTCCAAGAAGTGGCTTTGAACTTAAAAAGACACCATATAAAATCCAGTACTAAAATTCTGAAGTTTGATCTTGTGTGTGTGTGCGTGTGTGTGTGCGTGTTTAAAACTGATTCACAATCTGAGGGACACATTTTGCCAAACATGATTTATATAAGCAAAAGCTTTGACAAACAGCACAGTTCAGACTAAAGACAGTGAACAGCAAGAAATTCAGCTGATTCAACAGATCAGAATCCACAGGTGGTGGCTGTTGTGTGCCTTCAAGTAGTTTCTGACTTATAAGGACCTAACCTATCATGGGATTTTCCGGGGCTGAGAGTGTGTGATGTGCTCAGGGCCACCCAGTGGGTTTCCATGGCCCAGGGGGGAATCAAATTATGGTCTCCAGGGTTGTACTTCAACGCCCAAGTCACCACGTCACCCTGGCTCTAATCCCTACACGTACAACTATGTCATTTATTACAATCAGTCCATATTCACACGGAAGCCCGAAAATTTTGGAGTTACACAGAACTCTTCCTCGGGTGGGACGCTTAAGCAACGCCCTCAAGCCTGAGAACTTTTTTCCAAGTTCCTCAGATGCCTCGGATCGGCGTGAAGGTGGAATGCAGCCCGCGCTCCTTCCAAATTTTCATAGAGTTACATTTCCCCGGGGCGGGGGGGGGGTAGCTGCACAACTCTAGCAATGCTTGCAAATAATACGCTCCCCTCGTTTCTTGGGAGCTCAGACTGGGACTTTCCTAGAACGATTATCCTCTCCGACTCTACCTTTCGCAGCTTGGAACAAGAGGAGACAAACTCCCTCCGGCGTGGGGCCGGGGAATCCTTGTTTGCACGAGACCAATGCAAACGGCTAGCAGTATTTTTAAAAAGGCGATGGCTCCCGGGCGTGAAATGTCATCTTGCTGCCGCAGGACAAGGCAGGGCTACGCGATCGCGATCAAAATAGCCAACCCTAAAGCCTAGAAACCAGTGTCTCTAGGCTTTGTTGGTAAGCGGCTCCAACATAAAAGCGGAGAGAGAAATAGGTTTGGGCAGATGGGTTTCCCGGAGCCACAAGCCAGGCGCAGGTCAGCATCGGGGGAGAAGAGATCGGTGGGGTGGAGTGTGAAGAAAAAGGGAAACTGCCCTAAAAGTTGCCCAGGGTGGCGAGCCACCGGGACAGGTGGGCAGCGGGGCCCGACCCCTACTCACCTTTGATGCTGATGCCGAGCCCCCCCACGTCTTGCTTCACGATCCGCACCGTGCGCTTGATGTTGGTGAGCGAATCGGGGACGAGGGCGCCCGGCTCGCCGCCGCCGCCGCCATTCAGCTGCACGGGGCTAGGCGGCGGCTGGAGCGGCTCCTCGGCGCCTTTGCCGCTGGGGCTGACGCTCAAGAAGTCGTCGGAAAGCGCGACCAGGACCCGCAGCCACTGCTCGCCCGGCGCTCGCAGCTCCAGCAAGCCGCTCTTGGGCGCTGTCCGGCCGGCCGCCATCTTCAGCGCATTCCTCGGCTCGCCGCCGCCGCCGCCACTGCCGCCGCCTTCTCCGCCCGCCTGGAGCCCCGGACGCGCAGCGACGAGGAGGATCCCGCCGGGCGGGCGGGCGGGCGGGCGGGCGAAGAAGCCACCAGCGCCACCGCCCGCCGTTGCCCCGCCCTCAGAGCCGCCCTCTCCGGCCTCGCGGGGACGGAGGGGAGGCGGGGACGGCGGGGGCGGAGGCGGGGCCGCCGGCACACGGGCGCTCGGCCGCCGTCTGGTGACGCCCCGTCTGAAGCGACACCCCGGACTCGTTTCTCGTAGGCCGAGAAATCAGCCGAGCGTCGCTGTCGCTGAGGAGAAAGCGAGGGCGGGGGCGCTTGAACGTGACCCGAAGGGTCTCCCCGTCTCCCCTTCGTCCCTCAACGACTACACCGACGCGGTCCCGCGCCTTCTTGGGGGTTTTCTCGAAATACGGGCCGCGACTCCATTCACAGCCGCCCCCTCCCCGGTCTGCCCTCTTCAGAAAACGGGGGTGGGGTGCTTCTGTTTAGTGGCGGGACTCCTCTGCAAGAGCGGTGTCGTGGCAGGCGGAGACTTCGTTGGTCACGCTTCTTCGTCAGCAGTGCCTTTCCTATGTCGGGTAAACGGTTCACCTGCTGCACGTCTTCCCTTTGCTGCTGGACGGGCTTGCTAGCGGCTTTTGTGGAAGAGGAGGGGAGGTTCCAATACCAGCTTGCGGCTTTGCCTTTGGAGATGTCCAGATGCTTTAAGTGATCCCGAACAGGACAGGCAGATTGTTACCAGGATCTGGCTCATATATACAGTCAGCCTTCCACATTTTCGGGTTTAACATTGGCAGACTTGATTGCTTGCAGCTTATCTGCCACCACTTCCACTGCTGCTCTACACCATTTTTAATAGGAACTTAGAAGCCTCTCCTTGTGTTTGCAGTCTCTCTGCAAGCCTTGAAGGACTGAGAGAGACTTGTGGACACAAGGCAAGCTTTTGAATGCCCAATAAAAATGATGTAGGGCAGAGGCAGCAGCAAGCCCCACCAGCCAGCCACTTCTGTCTTGTGAAGGAACCCTGCTGCCTCCAGGGCAGGACCAGGTGGCTGGTGTGCTCCTCACTGCAGATTCAAATGTATTATGTACTGTTCATTTGACTCCATGATGGATTGAATCCACAGATTGTACTTTGTAGTATGTATTAAATATGGTTTGGGGGTCCCATAGATATGTGGTTTTTTGTTCACTTTCACAGGGGTCTTGTGCTCCTAGTCTCGCAAATGTGGAGGGATTACTGTATATTGATTTACTGCATGTGTATCCCACCTTTTCTCCAGTGAGCTCAAGGTGGGGCCTTAAAATACTGCTTGGTAGTGCATCCAAAAAAGTGGGTTTATATCCACAGTCATACAAAGATAAAAACTAGTTTGTCTTAGAGGTGTTGTCATATTTCTTCCCCCAGCCCCCATGCTTCTTCCTTTTCAAGATGATGTACATGGCTCTTCTTGTCCCTACTTGAGTTCTGATGACGATTCTGAAAGCAAGCCACAGGTCCAGAGTCACCCAGTGAATTTCATGGGGATACTATATCCCATCTCTCAGTGGTCCCAGTCTAACATTCCACCTCCTACACTGTATTAGTTCTGTAATCATACTAATGCCAGTATATTTTGTGATCCGCACTTGCTTACAGTCTGTTTCTGGGTCCATTTCAAAGTCCTGGGGTTATTGAGTTTTAAAGCTCTAAATGGTTGAGGGACAGTTTCCTGAGCACTTGACTCCTTCCTTATGTAACTGCCCAGATCCTAAGAGCCCTTCTCCAGGTGACCAAGTCAAAGGAGGCAGATGGATGGCTATGAAAAAGAAGGACTTTTCAGTGGTGGCATCCTCATTGTGGAAATGGCTGGAGAGGCTCCTCTGATGCTTATGGTCTTTCTAATAACAGGATTTCTGTAGAAATATCATGAGAACGCAGGGTGGCATACAAGTAAAATCAATTTAAGCAGTTTAAAGCTAATAATAATAATAATTTAAACAGACTAAAAGCATGTTCAACCGTCTAACAAGTGAAAATAAGTTAGAAACGTTAAAATAATTCAATACCATGTGCCTGGACATTCTGGAATAAATCAGTGGGGCCCCAAAGGTGTTAATGAATAGCCGTGGTGTTCACTTTATGCTGAAATAAAGCCACAGTTGGGCCTCCAAAGGGAGGGCATTCCACAATTGAGATGACAGAGCTGAGAAAGTGTTTTCCCATATCCTCCCACAGTGTATTGATCAATTAGAGAAAAGGGCTACTTCACCAGAGCTCAAACCCTGAAAACTCTGATAAAATGAAAATAATCCTTTTAAAAGAATTCTTTAGATTTTTATAGATTGTGGGCACTTCTATGGCTGCTGTTGTTTAGATTCTGTGTTTAGTTTGTGTTGTATTTTAACAAATATTTTTGTGACTTTATTTTTTTTTTCTGTACACCACTCAGAGTAGGCAGGGTAAACATGGACTTAATATAACAAGAAGAAGATCAGTTCCCTGCTAGAGAGAAATTCCATGTGGATCATTCTATTTTTCTCCTTGACTGGCCTGCCACAGGCAGATGTCTGCCCTTCCAACATTTGTCAGATGAAAATAGGTACACTTGTTTTATATTACTAAGCTTAATAGTAGCTCTCTGCTGTGCCACAGCAAGTGCTAAGAGCAAGCTGCTTCCATGACATTTTGTGGTTGGCACTCCCCACTGAAGAGTTTTTTAATTTCAAAATGTGCTTTCCCGATTATCTTAAAAATAGAAAGCCAGTTTGGTGTAGTAGTTGGTGTTGGATGAGGGCTGTGGATTCAAATTTCCTTTTGACCACAAAGTTCACTGGGTAACCTGGGGTCAGTTGTTATCTCACAGGATTGTTGTAAGGGTGAGGGGGATTGGGGAACACTGGTCCGTACTCCTTGGAAGAGGAATGAGTGAAATGTTTATTATTCATATATGTGTGTGCATATTCCCTGTGGGTCATCATATAAGTACAAATTAGTATGTTTTTAGCATGTTATTAGTATGTTTTTCAGCATGTTGAAGTATATGCTAGCCAAATTGTTCAGTATGGTACAAAAGTAAGAAAGCTTGTATTCTACAAATTTAATAATCATGTCTGTGAAATAGGCTGTGGTGTTGGGTGCTAGTTTAGGATACTTCAAATTTGTTCACAGCCTCTTCATCACACTTAGAAAAGACCGCCACACCACAAAAAAAGACAGCCTTCAAAATGTTGCAGAATATATGAAGGAAATTTATTTTTAAAAGATGTCCTGACTTGTTTCTTTGGAAACCTTTTTCTTTTTTTAGCAGAAAAGCATTGTTTTGTTGAAATATTTTATCAAGGCAGCATATCTCACACTGACCAGTTCCCATTTCAGAACTGCTGAGGAAGAATGGAAGAATTAGGGAGGAACTGGTATGATCAAAGTTATAGAAGCAAGCTGGAAAATGTGCTATCTGCAGGTTCATCAGCAGAGGGCTAAATAGGTTTTGTGTCTTGGGGTCATGGCCAATAACAGTGTGGGCATTTTCTAACAATCATCAGTCCAAGCACACAGCTTTCTGTACTTACCTACTTTGTATCGCCCTGTGGCTCTTATGTATTGGTGGTTGTATATGCTCTATACCAACATTCTCACAGTCCTGTAACCTGGGCTAATATGCTTATTTGTTCTTCCAGCACTTTCTGTTACTTGACAAAGTGGTGATAGATTTATTGTAGCAGCAGTACATGAACCAGGGAGCTATTTGCTATTATTGTGCACCAAGATAATTTTAGACTCTGGCCTGCATGTTTTCAGAAGTGCTTAACTTAGGTGTCCACCTAGCCAGCTGTCTTCAGTATATACACTGCTTGCTATCATGTCCTGCATAAATGGGTAGCTGTCACTTCTTCTTTATCTCTTAGTCTTACACAAACAAACCCACACTTCTCCTGATGTCCAAACCACAGGTAATGTGACTGGAATCCCAATACATGGAGAAGAGTGATGGGTAGCTACCTCCCCAGAAATCGCTTCTGGTGTTTAGATCCCTAGAAGCTGCCATATGGAGAGAAAAGTACAATATGACTGACTGTATGTTTTTGCCCCATGTATCCGATAGCAGTTTGTGTGTGTTCTGATTTGCAGCAGGAAATCGATAGGCAGAATAAAGCTTTTTGTCTATACTGTTTTTCACACTGCATAATTATAGCATTTTGAATCCACTAACTGCCATGGGTGCGTTCTACGGAACCCTGGGATTTGATGAGGCACCTAGAAGTCCCTGTTAGAGAATTCTAAATATCTCATGAAATTGCATATGCTAGCATTCCACAAGATGGAACTATGGCAGTTAAAGTGTTGTCTAATTGTTAAAATTTAAAAGGGGGTGGGGGAATCATTCTTCTTTAGCCTCCCTCCAAAGGGAGCACAAAACTGTCCCTCCACCAGCTGCTGAGAGCAGAAGTGGGGGAGGAAGACAAAAGCAGAGCTTGGAAATACTGGTTTTTTGTTTTGTTTTGGTTTTTTTGGACTACACTTTCAGAATCTCACAGAGGATGCTGGCTAAAGGGTTCTGGCAGTTCAGCTCTGGTGCTGTGACTTACACTATGAGGTACAGTAAACTGAGTTTTGGTCAAAAGGAGAGAAGGAGAGAGAGAGAGGTTTCTTTTCCCAGCTTACTTAGTAACTTCTCATTGAAGGGAGTGGCAGGGGAGGGGAAGAGGTCCTTCCCAAGCAGTCATATGATGAAGCAACTTAGTCCATTCCTGCACTAGCCTGTTATAGCACTATTATTCCACTTTCAACATCCTATGGAATCCTGGGGTTTGCAGTTTAGCGAGGGGCCAGCCAGGGCCAGCCCAGGATTCCATAGGATGTTGAAAGTCGAATATTAGCGCTTTAACAGTCCAGTGCGGAAAATGGCCATAGCTGAAATTTTACTGCCATTTCACAGCTTTTTGATAGTGGCAGGTAGCAAACTTTCATCCCCAAATCCTTTTCTAACTGATCTTTATATTAGTTACTAGGCAGAGTCAGATTTTTTAAAATGTTAGTTCAACTTCTTTCAGGTGGAGCTCCACTTTTATAAAGTGAGAGTAACTACATATGTGGAAAAGTGTGATTATGGGCTTTACCACACTAAGCAAGTAAATCCCAATTACAGTAGGATAATAGCATCTTTAGCTGAGACTTATCACATTACTCATTCCTCTTCTGTTCTCCAGGTGAGAGACCATTTGGAAATCATTTCTTTTACAAAGGAGGTGGTTAACAGGGGAGGGGTTGTGTTTATAAAAGAAACACTTTGCAAGAAGAACAACAGAAGAGAAACATGTCATATGATAAATCCTAGCCAAAGAAGCTATTATCCTGTTGCAATTGCAATTTAACTGACTCATACAATACAACTCTTTGTCACAGCCCAGTCCTAAACATATTAGAAGACTGAGGATTTGGACAGCGCAAGAGAAGGTTAGTGGATCAGAATGCTTACAGTCAGGTGTTTTTAGCTGTCTCTTGCAAAGTTGCCAGGTAAGGGAAACTTCAGATAATGTCCTGAGAAAGCCGGCGTAAAGATGGTTGGTGAAGATGAATCACTCATATCTCTTCCTATAGCCGTGGGAGCACAGGGAGCTATCTGTGAAATGAAAATGGTAGACAGTAGCTTTCAGTTAGAATCAAAGAAGGGAGTTGGGGCTGGCAGCATTTTAGGGCACTGGCTGCCTCCCTAGAAATCTGATGAGGAAACAGTGAACTTGGGACTTCTGTTGCAGGTCTTTTTCAACCTGGTTGCATTTAAACAAACATTAACAGAACACAACAACAGTAAGGCTCCTGTGACCATCTTCCAAAGGTAACAAAACTTGGATAAGCATTCTGTCCAGTGGTATATTTCTCAATATTTGGAAAAGAGTATAGCACAATATTTATTTGGAAGCACGCATACCCAAATTCCATGAAATGTACCATATGCTGGTATGCATATTTTATAAAAAAGATGCTCATGCCAATTTATAAAGTAGTGGTAGGGGGCCAAGTTGATGATTTATGAGTGGCAACTGATGCTTATTGGAGCTGGTGGGGCAGAGGGCAGGATCACCAGAGGTAAAGCCAAGAGGTCACAAGTAGGAGAACCAGCCAGCTACATTGTGATTGCTACCTTTGAGAGGTCTAACCTTGCATCCCAACCTCAGCTAGATGGGATGTAGGTTAAGTAGTGCAGACTGCCCTTGCTGCAGAACAGTAGGACCCTTGCTGCTTTTCACATGGAAAACAATAGACAGACAAACAGAGTGTGATCCTCCCCTCTCTCCTTCCTTACTTCCTCTTCTTCTACTACTTATAGACATCTCCCTGTGGAGAAAAATGTAGTAGGAAAGTGGGTTTTCTCAAGTTTTGTATGCCCCACCCCATTCCTATTAATGGCAAACGTTAGCCCTCTGTGCCCTCCTCGGTTCTTGAACTGGCAAGCATATCTATTTAGTATCAAGGTATGTAGCCTAAGGTACTGTATTTTCTGAGTAAATACCATTGAACATGCCAGGATTTACTTCTGTATTTAAGAATGAATGGCATTAAACCATGCAAATATGTTATTTGTATTTTTAACCATGGGCTAAATAGGAGTTCTATTGTGGGGGGGGGGTGAGAGAACTAAAAAATACTAAAAATACTAAACTAAAAAAAAATACTCAAGGAAAGAACTAGCCCACGTCCTCAATTGCTGCCTTGATCAGATTTGGTGGCCCCTGTAGATGGTTATTAAGAATCAAAAAGGTGTGTTTTGCAAGTCAGGGTGCTTCTGCTTTTCATCTGTCTTTTTCTTTTGATCCTGTATACAGAAATTGTCAACTTGCTTTCAACATTTGTGATTTTCCCCTTTTTTGTTTCTGGAAGACTCAGGTGCCAAAATAGCTGGTGCAATGTGAAACAGTGAAATGTGCCTAAAGCTCTTTTGAAATTCTGCCTTCAGTAGCGATCACTTGAAAGTCTAAACTGCTCTCCTTTGAAACTCTAGTCCTGTACCAACTCTTTTCCTGACTCAGGTGACAGCAGGAGACCTTTCAAAAGGGCTTAGGTAACTGCAAAGTTTTAATACTGTGGGGATTTTAAACTTACTGTCATTGCATTAAAGGAGGAATCGTTTTACGATTACTGTCATTCGTACAGTTAGAGCAGAGGGCTGTCAGGAAACACAACATTGCTTACTTTTAAGATAATGTCTGATAAGCGTCCTATAAATGGAATAAATAATTTTAATGCATGTGGGTAATTTCTAAGAGATTTTGTTTGCACTGGAGATGGTAGGTCCCGGTGCTACCTTTCTTGCATATGTTTGCCTACCGGGCAGGTTTTTTATGTGACTACTCATATAATATAATACGCTGAATTATATTCTAGGAGGTTTGACTCATCCCTTCCCACATTTCTTAGATAAAAACCAGGACGTATGTGCCCAAACAACATCAGAATGTAGTCAAGATGGCAAAAACTATGAGGAAGAACTAGGAGAGACTCTGACAATTTGCTTTTGATTGAACCTACTGGATAGGGCAAGATTCTGCCCCTGCTGAATTAATTAAGTACAATGTAAAGTCGAAGGCTAATTGAGTACAATTTACTTTTGCACTTTGAACTCAATTTGAAGCAATTGAAGCAAGCTGAGGACAAAGGGGGAAAGTGAGGGGGTGAGAAAGCAACTGGGATGTTTTAAAATCAGCTGAAAAAGTGGGAGGACCGAGGATTAATTAGGATTGTTGTTGTTGTTGTTGTTGTTGTGTGCCTTCAAGTCATTTCTGACTTATGGCAACCCTAAGGTGAACCCATTGTGGGGTTTTCTATGGCTGAGATGGTGTGACATGCCAAGGTCACCCAGTGGGTTTCCATGGCTGAGCGGGGAATTAAACCCTGATTTCCAGAGTCATTGTTCAATGCTCAAACCACTACACCACACTGGCTGTCTAATAATTGGGACAGTTGGGTGGTATGTTGCTCTCAAATAAGTGAGAATTTCCAGGTCACTTCCTGGTCTCTCCCCTGTTGAAAAAGGCCTTTCCTGGCCCTAAACTGGAGGGGGAATATAAGATTCATATGCGGCAGGTCGGTGTGTCTGTGTGTATATAGACCTCCAAGGTCCTATAGAGGATCAAAACACCCCCCATCTCTAACAGCTGCCCAACAGCTGCCACAGTATTACATATTACAATGCAATGGATTCCAGCCTATGGCACTAGGCTGAGTCCTGAACAGTAAATTTCTCAGTAATCTGAGAACCAAGGAAGATAGTGCCATAAAACAAAGTAGTTGCATGCAAAGGAACAGCCACAGTTTCAAAGGCAAGCGATCATTTTAATTGTCATTTCAAAGAAGTGGTATTGATTATAGTAGATCTAATCATGTATTATCCAAGTATGATAATGTGAATATTGAATATATTTGCTTTGTTGCCCAAAAATGCTTGTTCACAAGAATTCTAAGACTTCAGCTTAGAAAAAGGGGGACCTTTCTATTATGGGTTTACCATTGACGTTACCAGTTACAAACAGAGTTGTTGTTGTTACTGTTGTTTTTGTGTATACTTTCAAGACATTCGGACCCCAAGGTGAACCTATCAAGGGGTTTTTTGGAGGCTGAGAGTGTGTCCGAGATTACCCAGTGTGAATCCATGGCCAAATGGGGAATCGAAACCCTGGTCTTCAGGGTCATAGTCCAATGCACAGACCACTCTGGCTTTCAGTGGAATTACTGTTAAGTAATTGGCTTTGTTTTGGGGCTGCTGCTGTAAGTGGAAGCAACTGGAGAGTGTTTCATTTAGTGGTACAGTGAATGAACAGGGTGCTGCCTGCTGAAGGATGTCCCCATTTTCTTTCTTTTTCTTTTTTTTTAGAATTTTTTTTATTAAAAATTTAATTAAAAATAAAAAAAAATCCTCCTCCCCACTTCCAGGCTTATTTTCCAGTTGAATCTGTATGTTTTCATTCCATTCATACATAATTACTACTTGCTCAAAGGATTTGTTACATCTTACATCATTACACAGTAGCTTTGTTACATTGCCTTGCTACCTTGTTACATTAGATTACTTACAATCTTACTTTATTCTTTTTTCTTTTCTTGTACTATGTCTTTATCCAGTCCAAAACTTCTCTCCATTCCCTTTCAAAGTTCTGGATAGGTTTATTTCTCAGAGAAAATGTTAACTTTTCTGTCTCTACCATATACAAGACTTTTAATTTCCATTCTTCTATATCAACGTATTTCCTTTCTTTCCAACACTGCACATATATCAGCCTTGCAGCAGTTATCAAATATAACAATGTCTTCTGATGAGATCTTATTTCTCTTTGTTGCCCAAGCATATTTAACAGATAAAATTCTGGCTTCATTTCAAAATTTACGTTATAGATTCTTTGAATTTCATCATATATTTCCTTCCAGAATTTCCTTGCTATCTTACAAGACCACCACATACGATAAAATGATCCCACCTTTTCATCACATTTCCAACATCTTACATTTCTGTTTTTAGTTATTCTTTGCAATCTTTCTGGTGTCATATACCATCTATGTAACATTTTGTAAAAATTTTCTCTTAAGTTTAGGCTTGGTGTAAATTTTATATCTGTCTTCCATACCCTCACCCATGTTTCTAGTTCAATTGGATGTCCAACATTTTGTGCCCACCTAACCATTGTGTCTTTAACTACCTCTGATTCCATTTGTCTTTGCAGCAAAAGTTTATAAAATTTAGAAATTCTTTTCTTCTGGTCCCCCCTCATCAATAGATCTAATTCATTTTTTTTCTCTCAAATCCATATAATTTTTGATCCATTTTAAATCTCTCTTTAAGTTGTCTCCTTGGGAACCAATTAAATTCATGCCCTGCAGCTTTTAATTCTTCTTCTGTATACATTCTTGATTTATCTCCTTCCCATTTCAGCAACTCTTGATAGGTTAGTGAATTTCCTTGTTTTGTTAGAGCAATTTTGTATGCTTCTTGAGGTGAGGTCCACATCGGGAGTCTTCTATAAAATGTATGCTTTATTTGTAACCAAACTTTCAATAGTGTCTTCCGAAAACAATGGTTATTAAACTCTTTATTCACTGTTATTTTATCATAGCATAGATATCCGTGCCATCCAAACCTATTATTTATTTCTTCCAGTTCTTTGGTATATTTTCTACTTGCATCCAATCTTTAATCATATCCAAACAACATGCTTGATAACAGGTTTTTAGTGCTGGTACATCAAAGCCTCCTCTTTCTTTTGCATCTTGTAATATTTTAAATCTTATTCTTGTTTTTTTCCCCCTGCCAAATAAAGTTTCATAATTCTTTTTCCCATTCTTTAAAAATCTTGTCTCTTCCTATTATTGGTAAGTTCTGGAAGAGAAACATAAGCTTTGGTAGTAAGGACATTTTAAAAACATTTATCCTTCCCAGGAGGGACAGATTTAAATTCTTCCATCTTTCCATTTCACTTTTAATCTCCTTCCATTTCTTCAAATAATTGCTATCAAATAATTCTTGATTTTTAGTTGTTATCATAATACCTAAGTATTTTACTTTCTTAGTTAATTGGTATTCAGATCTTCTCTCCAGGTCTGCTTGTTCTTTTTTTGTCATATTTAATGTCATCATCATTGTCTTTTCTCTATCTTATATCCTGCCATTTGTCCATATTTTTGTAACATGTCCATCAATGGCTGAATTGATTCTTGAGGTTCCTCCAAAAATATAATTAGATCATCAGCGAATGCTTTGTATTTTAGTTCCTTAGTCTTAATTTTCAAACCTCGTATCTGAAAGTCTTGATTTATTGCAATCAGCAATATTTCCAGTACAGCTATAAATAATAATGGTGATAAAGGGCACCCTTGCCGTGCCCCCTTATTTATAACAAAACTTGTCATTGTATCTCCATTTATAATTAACTTCGCTGATTGATCCTGGTAAATCATTTCAATCCATTTACAAAAGACTTCTCCCAGGTCATATTCTTTTAAAACTCAGTGCAAAAATTCCCAGGAAATGTTATCAAAAGCTTTTTCTGCATCCAGTAAAATGAAAGCTATCTTCTTCCCTGGGTTTTTATCGTAATATTCAATCACGTCCAAAACTGTTCTTATATTGTTCTTCATGTATCTGCCTGGAAGAAAACCTGTTTGACCTTCATGAATCTTGTCCTGTAGTGCATGTTTTGCCAATCTTGCTGCCAGTATTTTGTAATCTATATTCAACAAAGAGATTGGTCTATAGTTTTTGACTTCTCTTTTATCCTTATCTTCTTTAGGTATCAAAACAATATTTGCTTCTCCCCAGGATTGCGGTTTCCCATAATTTTCTATTTCTTTCCAAGTTCCTTGATATGGGTGAATTAATTCTTTTACAAACCTTTTATAATATAACGCTGTAAAACCATCTGGTCCTGGTGCCTTATCCATTTTCAAATCCCTGATAGCCTCTTCTATTTCACTAAATGTTATTGATTTATTTAATTGTTCCTGTTTCTCCAATGATATTTTTGGGATTTTAACCTTGGAGAGAAATTCAGTCCAATTTTTCTCTTTTCGATACGGGAAATTTTTTTCATGAAATAATTTTTCAAAATATTCTTTAAACTTCTGCTTTATCTTTTCGTGTTGAGTAATCATCTTCTTCCCATTTTTCAATTCCACTACAACATTCCTCTCTCTCTTCTTCGTAAGTTTATATGCTAACTATTTCCCGATTTTATTAGCTTGTTCAGATTGAGTCAGTTTCAACTGTTTCATCTTTTTTTCTATTTCCTCCATTGTATTCATCTTTATCTCTTTTTGTATTTTCTTTGTCTCTGCTTGTAGTGAGTTCTTCCATGGGTTTTCTCTAAATTCTTTTTCTTTTTCTTGAAGTTTGGTCATCAGCTCTTGATGTGTCTCTCGCCTTTTCTTATTCTGGATTTCTTGTTTTTGTATAAAAAAGCCTCTCATCACAGCCTTGGATGCATCCCAGACCATTGTCATCTTCATATCTTCGCTTATATTTTCTCTAAAATAATTTTTTAAAGCTTCTTTTGCTTGCTGTACTATCTCCTCATCATTTAATATACTGTAATTTAAACGCCATTGAAACTGTTTTGCCTTCTTCTGTATTTGCAACATCACTGGATGATAGTCTGAAATGATCTTGGTCAGTATTTCAGTCCTTTTTATCTCTGTTAGCAGATGTTTGGAGGTGAGAATCATGTCTATTCGAGATCAGAATTGGTGTACTTCTGAAAAAAAAGGTAAAATACATTAGGATAAAAAATTCTCCATACATCCAATACTGATATTTCTTCACACATCTCAAAAAAGGTTTTTGGCAATTTACCACTCTTTCCTTGGTCTCGCTTGTTTGGGGAGGTTGTTTTGTCCATTTTGACATCCATCACTCCATTCCAATCTCCTGCTAAAATCCAATCTTCATAGTCGTATTCTGATATCTTTTCTCGCAATTCCTTATAAAATTTCTTTTTATTTTCATTGGGGGCATATACTCCAACCAAAAATATTTTTTTACCATTTTTTGAAATTTCAGCTCCTAGTATTCTTCCTTCTTTGTCTTCCAGTATTTTTTTTGCTGGGATATCCTTGTCAAAATAAATTGCAACCCCCCTTTTTTTCTTCCCATATAGAGAAGTAAAACATTGACCTAATTTAGAATTATATAAGTATTTTTCTTGATTCTTCTTTATATGAGTTTCTAATAATACCGTGATTTGAGGTTTAATTCTTTCTAAGTGATGAAAAATCTGTTGTCTTTTTGCTAGTGAGTTTATTCCCTGTACATTCCAGGTTATTATCTTCATATTTAAGTATGTCCCCATTTTCATCTGTTGTCTTGAGAAAACTCTGCTTGTGTTATGGGTGTGTTATGAGAGGACTAACAATAAAATATGGCTGGAACTTGAATTCTGCAGTCAAGGGTTAACATAACAGCAGGCGAGTGTGGCTGTCCAAATGTTCGGCGTGCAACTCCCATAATCCCCACCACTAGCTAGGGCTGCAATTGATGGGAGTTGCAGTCCAATAACATTTGGAGAGCCACTGTTGTCCCTGTCTCTCTTCTAAAGCATCTGGTTTGGAGTTTGTGGCTGCTCTTGAGTATAGTATTGATTTTGAGCAACTGGTGGCTTCAGTATTATGGAGGACCCTTTTATCAGCGTACACTGACATACCATCCCTATTCAGAGAAAGATATCCTCACTGCAAAAATCTATAATTTCCTAAACAGTGGCATAGTTGTAAATTTTAGAGTGCAGATGCTCATTGTAACATTCTTCATAGTCACAGTCTCAAGGAGAGGCCCAAACTGACTCATCCATGTGCATCTGGTCACTCTCTCCATGCATTTGCATGTTTATGTACACCAGGATTCAGCAGTGGTTCCTCTATGGATATTGATCTGCAATTCCCATCAGCCCTAGCCCATGTGCTAATTGTGAATGATGATGGGAACTGCAGCCCCAAAACCTTTGGAAGTTATGCATTCTTGGTGTGTAACCCCCTCCACAGCAGTGTGGTGTGGTGGTTTGAGCATTGGGCTAGGACTCTGGAAACCAGGGTTTGACTCACCACTTGGCCACAGAAACCCAATGTGTGACCTTGGATATGTTATAGGCCAGTTCCACACTACACTGTTATAGTACTATTTTCCCACTTTCAATATCTTATGGAATCCTGAGGTTTGCAGTTTAGGGAGGGGCATTTAGAATTCTTAGTAAACTCAGTAAACTACAAACCCCAGAATTCCACAAGATATTCAAAGTGGAATAGGAGCACTATAACAGTGTAGGGCAGAAATGGCCATACCCTCTCAGCTGCCTCTGAACAAATCTGGCCAAGAAAACCCCTTGATAGGGTTGCCATAAATCAGAAACAACTTGAAGGCACAGAACAACAACAAAAGGATAGCTGAGATCAAAGTGTTGTTGGGGAAATCTATTTCTATTTTGAGGATTGCTACTAAGCTACTTGTGAGCTATGGTCCATATAACAAGATGATTGTCCAGTATTTATGGGCTAAGTAGTATAGCATTGCTTTTTAGCCTAAATCTGGAGAACTGATCTGCAAATGCTAAAATGGAGCCACAATAAGAATATACATATTGAACAGCAACCTATAAATCAGTTAAAAAAATAAAATGCAGGATATTTTGAACTGATAGCCTGCACAAGCCTTTACCACGTCAGCATGGAGGCAAGGTCAGGGATCTCCATTTCAGGATTACTTGTCTAGGTCAGTGTGTCCTGGCAGATGGTTCAGTCAATAATGTATCATCGCCATTGCCATCCCACCTTCTTCCCAGTTTGGAACTCAGTTTCTTCATAGTTTAGAAAGACATGGCTAAAAAATATACCAAATTAAAAAGTTACAAATGTTATTAAACTATTCATAAAATTAAATGTTAGAGTTTAAAAACCTAGATATTAAAAATGACAAATAAAGCAGACAGGCAGAACAGTGTAATTCTGCACAGCCCAGTCTCCTTGAATAGTCAGTCTTCAAAGGCCTTTTCAAGTAAAAATGTTTTAACCCACTGCAGAAAAATAGCAAGGAGGGTGCTGCTCTAACTTTTCACGGAAGGGAGTTTGAGAGCCTGAGAGCAACCACCAAGAAGCCCTCTCCTGTGTTCCCAACAGATGAATCTCCAAGGATGGTGAAACAGAGAGAAGGCCTTCTACGGAGGATCTCAAAACACAGTCAGGCTCTAGTCAGTCAGTCTGTCAGATAACCTGATCCTGAACTGTCAGTAATGTTCTCTGTACTTTACCTTTGTAGTGAAGAAAGCTGATGGGAAGAGAATCAACTCATTTAAAATGTGGTGCTGGAGATGATTTCTCCATTACCATGGAATGTCGGAAAACCAAATAAATGGGTCCAGAGCAAATCAAGCCCGAAGTAGCCAAAATTATTAAACTGAGACTATTCAACTTTGGAAGTATCATGAAAAGACATAACTCACTAGAAAAGACAACAGTGCTCAGTAAGGTAGAAGGCAGTAGGAGAAGAGAAATGTCACATCAAAGGTGGGTAGACTCAGGCCCTTTTCACACCTTACCTTGTTCACGGTGCCATTGTGCAGGGATCGCACAAAAAGCCTCTTGCAAGAGGGAATTGCGTCCCCTGCACTTCCCTCCGCACCAGCTCCATGCTGGATGGAAGGAAGCGCAATAGCTTTGCCTCTTCCTTCCTCAATGCAGCTGGGTACTTTCCCAGGCTGAGCTGGGGGAGGAAGCGTGACCATCGTGCTTCCTGAGGATCCTCCCAGGTAAGCACGGGAGGCACACAGGAAGAATGCGCAATCGCGGGTCATTTTTGGCAAAGAGCCAAAAATGATATAATCCACGATTGCCACGGGATTGCTACGGGAGTGCCGCGTGATCATGAGAACGTCATGCAGAGCCATCCTCGTGATTCTGCGTCGCTCCCATGGCCCTTTCATGTTTGAAGTCATGTGCAAAAAGGGCTTCAGTTAAGGAAGCCATGGTCCTCCATTTACAAGACCTAAGCAGAGGTGTTGACAAATGGGTGACTTGGCAGGTCTCGTATGCATAGGGCTGCCCTAAGTCAAAATCAAGTCGATGCCAATTAACAACAAATAACAACAAACTTTATTGCAATGAAAAACTTACCTCACTTCAGTCTATTTCTTACATGCTTTCTAGGTGTGCACGAGAAGGGTATTAAACATGCTCCTCTAAATGGGAAACTTCAATATAGTAAGCATGTATTTCTAGACTCTTGCTTTGTACACATATGCTCATCATGGGAGTAATACTGGCTGTTACTCTCCAGGACTGGCCTCCCCATACCTAGTACAATATATGGAAAACTCAGTTTTGTTGAGTTTTCTTCAAGTTTTCTTCCCTTGCACAGGCAGAAAAAGCCTATGCTCACTACCAACTTTGCAGAAGAAAATGGGTGATTGACTGTCATGTTGCTTAGTTCAGGGGCAGTCAACTTGTAGCCCTCCAGGTGATCAGAATAGCCAGTTGTGAAGGATGAAAAGGGAGGCAGTCCAGCAACATTTGGAGCGTCACAGCTTGCCCACCAATGGCTTATTGGATGGTTCTCAGGTTCTACATAATGACAGGCTTCACGATGGCTATATATAAAATAAAGTTGGGAGGGCGTACAAATAAATCTCTCAGCTATAACAAGAAATCATGATTTATTTTCCTATCTCCTGAAGTAGTTGAGAAGCTTATTCCACATGTGTAGAGAACCATAGTAGCAATGCTAATGGCAGTACAGGCAGCTAATGCAAATGCTGCCTTCTGCATCTTTATTTTAGCTGTGTAACTTCTTAGCTGAAAGCTCCCACTGAGTCTTCAGCAGTTACATTTTATTAAGCTCCACCTAGCCATAAAAACACAGAACAGTTTTCCTGTCTGATGAGACTGCATCAATTCTGTTAAAGTGTTTGCAGTAACTTACTCCTATCATTCGCTCCACTCTCCTCTCATTAAATTATTCTGTCAGACTAATTTGGTAGTGGTGGCCTCCCTTTGTTAGAATGGTGAAGGATTTAGATGCCAAGAGTGACCAGTGTATTGGTAGAAAATAAACACCCTTGTGCTTCTCAAAGAGATGCATCTGTAGATAAAATTCATGAGTCCGAATCACAGTCATAGAGTTGTAGGAGATGTTGTTGTCTAACCTACTTGATGCAGGAAAATCAATGCCAGAGCATCCCCAGCTGATGGCTGTCCAGCCTCTCCTTGAAGACCTCAAGCAGATGAAAGTTTGTTACCTTTCAGGTAAGTGGTTCCAGTGTCTGTTCCTAATACCATGACATTTCTCCTAATGATCAACTCAAGCTTGTCCCCTGTAATTTCAGTTCATTAAATATAGTCCTCTTCTCTGAAACAGCAGACAGAAGACTTCACTTTTGTTTGTAACAGTCCTCCAGGTATTTCTGGAGTGCTGTCTATTCTCTGAGAGCCAGCATTGTGTAGTGGTCTGAGTGTTGGACTAGGATTCTTGGAGACCCAGATTCTTTGTTCAGCTATAGAAACCCACTGGGTAACCTCGACCAAGTCACACTCTCACAGCTTTAGAGGAAGTCAGTGGCATGCATCCTTGGAATAAATCTTGCCAAGAAAGTGCTATGATGAGGTCATCATAAGTGGAATGGGCTTGAAGGTACATAACAACACAACAAACCTCTGGGCAGAACATTTTTTCATAAGACTTGTTTTCCATACCAGCTGACCATCTTCATTTCCTTCTGCTAAACTCTATCCTTCTTAAAACTTGGCACCCAGAATTGGACACTGTATGCTAGATGAGATCTGATTAGTTTTGATTAAGTGGAACACTCATCTCCCACTACCTGAAAACTGCATTAGCCATAGACCATTTCTTCAGAAGCGTTAAGTGGTATTATGCAACACCAAGTGCACAGTTTTCTGGTGAAGCCTCATTTACCAAAATATGTAGGCTAAAAAGATTTTTAAAAAAATCTTCCCCAGTGTTCTTTATGCTCATTGTTCTAAAATGACTGTTATCATCTCTTTTCAGGTTGGAGCACAGATGGCCATGCCAGATTCCTTTTATCCAGGACCTGATTGATTTTAATTAAGGTTTAGTACAAAGTTTTGCTTACAGTTTTGCTTTCAGGAGGTAGATGTTGTGAGATTCTCTTTGTATTGGGTATACATTTTATGAGATGTGTTACTTTTGCGTATTCTGGAAGGCCAAGGGCCCACTGCTAGGTCCACTACTAGATTGCCTTTTGTTGATGTTATTTCTCTTTTCTTTTGTTTTTTTTCTTTTCTTTTCTTTGGAAGTGCGTTCATTCTTGGCCAAAAACATTAATAACCTTATACAATCTTAATGTGTGCATTCATATGTATGATTCCTTTACTATTAGATGTATACCAATTTTATTATAAACTTTTCCTACATGTGAATTGAACTGTAATCTCCCAAACATACAGAAGCAAAGTGACAGCTTTGAAATGTGACTTCTGGGGCCATAACTTCCAGAATACCTCAGCCAGCATGTCCAATAACATTTCAAGCTTTGCACAAACCACAGAATCTTAAAGTTGGAAGAGAACACAAGGATTATGTAGCCCAACCTCCTACCATGCAGGAATACACAACAAAAGCACTCCTGGAAGATGTCTGTCCACCTTCTGTTTAAAGGGGATTCATAGCGTGACTGTGTAGTGCAAAAGAGACCCAGAAGAGTGGTGTAGACAGACCTTTGGTCTGATCCAACATGGCTGTTCTTATGTTCTTATCAACTCCAGGCTTTACTTTCTGGCTTATTTTAGGAACTCACTTTTTCACTGGGCTTCAGGCATAAAGGAACAGCTATGTTCAAAAGTCCAGGGATTTATTTATAGACAAAGTGGGCATTCATGTTCTAGTAACACTAATTGAATTAACTACTACTGCAGCAAAATGAAGAGCTTGTGACTAGAGAGTGGAATAATGTCCCCAATCAGAAGAAATTCACTGAACACACAAACCTTCCCAGAAAATTTTATGCATTCAAAGATCAGCTGTTCTTCCACAGAGCATGACAAGGCTATTCTCTTCCCCCAACTCATTCCTGCTGTGAGTTGAATTCTTATAGCTACTTCCCTTACTGGTAGAAGTGGAAGCCTTGCAAATTAATACAGTCAGCCCTCCACGTTTGCAGGTTTCACTTTTGCGGATTTGATTATTCATGGATTATTTGCTGACACCTCTGCTGCCTCCCTATGCCATTTTGAACAGGGACTGCAAGCCCCATGAGACAAAGAAACTGTGAACAAGGCTAGTAGGTCTCCATTAAAAATGGTGTGAGGTAGCAGTGGAGGTCACAGTAAGCCCCACCAGCCACCCAGTTCTGCCTTGTGAAGGAATCTTGATGCCTCAAAGGAATCCATGGTGAGCTGAATATGGTGATCATACTTTTTGTGTGTATTAAATATGGTTTGGGAAGGTCTAGAGTAATTCACGTTTTTTCCACTTTCGCCAGGGTCCTGTGCCCCTAACCCTAGCAAATGTGGAGGGATGACTGTACATGGACTGTATCAGCAAACAGAGGTGCAATCCACCAGTACATTTCCAAAAATGCTAGTACACAGCCTTTCCTCCTGGGCAGTTGTGTGTCTGGTCTCTCAGTGCTGCCCACAGAACATGGGAGTGAGCTCCTGGGCCAGCTGCCTTAGATCCCAGTACTGAGAGAAAAGTAGGATACAAAGTAATTGATAAATAAAAGCTACCTCCAACAATAAGTAACAATAATTTAACAAAATTAAAATATATTAAATATTTTATCAATTAAAAAACAGACATTTTAAAACTCATCAAAACATTTTTAAATAGCATGTGATAGAGAGTGCATGCATGCAGCAGCTAGTTTATGTGATTAAGGAGCATGGATACCAACGGCTATAGGAAATAAGCTAAACTTTTATTATAGGAACTCCATTAGAGATAGGATTGCTCTCTGAGGGTGCTCAGCTAAGCTAAGCTAGAACAGGAAGAAGACTAAGTGAATTCTACTTTTGGAGCAGTGAAAAAGCAAAAAGGAGGTGGAGAGAAAAAGTGCAGTGATCCCTAAAAATATCAATCTAAGAGAGGTTAGGCTGGGTAGATGAGACAAGAGGAGATTTTAGGTCACTGAAATACTCATTAACCAGATCACTGCTACTCTCTGATATACACATTTAGCGCTTTAAACACAGTGTTGTCACATTTTCAGCAGTGTAACTATAAGACATGCACAGCCTGGAAAAAATCAGGCCCAGTGGTTTTAATATAAAAAATTGATTTGTCAATTGGGATGTATGTGGGATCTATGCTCTGTTTGGGGCAAGATATTGAGTATTCCTTGCCTAAGAAAATCTTATAAAATCATGGAGTCAACAGGCAACTTGAAGGTGTGTGTGACACACACACGGACGCACACTCAGTCTAGTGTTCCAGATATGAAAGCTCCTGTCTGAAGCTAAACTTCAGAGTGGCCCTGAGCTCCCTCTGCTGGTGTCATACTAAAGAACTAGGAGTTATAGATTACTCAAAAACTTTATTATGGGCTCAGTGCCTATGCTATTCATCATAGGTGGCACCAGTGGAAGTTATAAAAATAATTTTAAAATGTATTATAGTTTCCCTTAATAATTCTTTGAAATCTGAGCGTGGCATTTTGTGATAACAGCAATGTCAGTTGTTAATTATTGTGGTATATCTAGAATTTTCAATAAAACTGTAGGTGGTTCCCTGGACACAGCTTAAGGCTTAGAGACCTAGGTTCAAGCCTTACTCCACTATGAAACTCACTGAGTTACTCTTATATTATTATGAATACCTCACAGCTCAGCCTATTTCATAAGGCTGTTGTGAAGGTAAAATGTGATAGTCAGTGTGCTCCTCACTAGCTCCTTGAGGGAAAGTTGTGGAAAGATTTGAAGGAAAGATTATTTTAGATGCTTTGTTTATAAAACAGAAAAAACAATCAAGAATTGTGGTAGAAAAAAAATGAAATAGGAATGCAAAGAACCCTCTCAGTGGTTTTATTTTAAAATAAAACCACTGAGAGGGTTCTTTGCATTCCTATTTCATTTTTTTTCTACCACGATTCTTGATTGTTTTTTCTGTTTTATAAACAAAGCATCTAAAGTAATATTAATTTGTTCAAGATTGCCTAGAACGTTCATGGCAGAGATGGGGTTTGCTTCCAGTTTCATCTGAATGGATTTATTTGTGGTATATTGAAGTAAAAACTGGGGGGGTTGGAAATAGTGATGAAATCAGTACCAGACAGTTATGTGGCCTAGCGAAAATGTCTACTGGCAAATGTTTAAAAATCTGACTTATATCACTGGCACTGAGTGGTACCCATGTTATAAGGGCAATGAATCTACTCTGGGTTTTACTCTGAACTTGAAATGAACCCTCCAAGATGATGAACCTGTTTTAAGGATAGGGTTCAGTACCTTGAATAGCTCCAAGTTTGGACCAGATCTACCACCTTCCCACCCACTCCCTGGATAGAGGAGCCACCAGCTGCCCCTGCTAAATAGGCAAGGATTCTCAAACTATCTACCAGGTGCTCTGAAAAGTTGCCTTGCACAGTCAAATCATTAGGTTGGATGAATCCACCATTACATTGGATGCATTTATGCTGGTTGGACTGGTGAGGTCTTCTGCAGCAGTGATATGCCAATAAATAATAAGTTTTACCCAGAAACATCCCACTGATAGACTGAAAAAGGACTCACAGAGTTTTTGATGCAGTCTGTGTTCTGGAATCTCAAAGTCATCGCTATTGTCCAAAATGCAAAGTCACATCTCTCCCTGACTGGAGAAAGGCGAATGTAGGGCAATGGGAGGCAGTGCTAACAAGGCTATCATGCAGTTGCTAGAATATCTGCTAATTGTTCTGGGAATTCAGATGACTGAGGGCCAATTTAAATGTATTATTCACATGCTTAGCACTGTCATTTTTTTTTAAAGCAACCACATATCATGTACTGGGGTTCTGTACTCTTGCTAAGGGGAAGAGGGGCTTTAAGGCTTTGGCCATATCATGATCCTGAACAAAGTTAACATCCCTCCATATTTGCTTTTTGTAATAAAAGGAAAGTGTGTGTGTGAGAGGGGGGAGAGATTTAAAATAAGTGAACCAGAACCCCAAAATGGTAAAATCAACCATAACATTTAAGAAAATGATTTGTGATTTATATGAATCATGAATTGGGTATTTCAATTTCAGCCTTCTTTGGTGAAGTCAGTTATAATGAAAGTAATGAACGGCTGCCAGTGACAACTATAGGATTTCCTTGATCTGAGCACTGAATTCATAAGAGTGGTATGATGCTCTAAATTAAGGCTAAGGGATACGAAGCCTATAAATCCAAACATGCTCACTTTTTTCAACCCAAGTGTTGGAACAGAAAGTTTCTGTTCAAGAAAGGTTGTCATATTTGAATGTCTATGTCCCACAGAATTAAAATGACTTCTAATGGATTGTACCATTTTTTCAGTGATGGGTGCTTGTTTATGGCTGTTGAAACTTGTGTGAAGATTGGCAGTGGTTTGTCCAACATGTTGCATCCTAGGGTTCTGGCACTCAGTTATGTATATGACATTGGCAGAATTACAAATTATATTTTAATATCACAGATTTTACCAGTCCTGCTTCTTTTAAATGGGATTGTTTCACATAGACATGGACAAGTGATGCAGCAGTAGAATACATAGGGATGCGATCTAGGATTTGCAGGTTCTTTGATTTCAGCTCTTACCAGTGACTTCTTTACATTATGTGACTGATAGAAAGAAATAGGATGCTTATCATAGCTTTTGTAGGACATGGTGGATTTGGAAATGATGGACAGGAAGCAACCAGAGAAGGCCCACATACAAGTGTGTTTTATCAATCTAATAATTATATTTTTAAACTTTCCAGCACTGAAGCAATATATTTGTGTTATCAGGTCTGAGTGCATGACTAAAATCACACCTCATTTGGTCTTGAGCATTCTAGCCGTATGTGCATTTTTTAAAAATGTAGAATAGAGTGTGCTTCCAATTTTAATTTAGTTACTTCACACTTTGAATTACCATGCATCCACAAAGAAGTAAAGCAACAAGATCAACTCCACATGGTTGTTGGTTTTTAAAAGAGTGTAACAGCACATGCTGATAACCCTGTGCTACATTGTGGCCTCAGCAGTTGTTGTGGTCCTTTCCGCCATCATCAAATAGCTTAGTGATTTGGTAAATTTCTGTTTGGATTTATTTATACTGCTAATCATATGTGTAATTGGTACTCTTTCTCTTTCTCCCTGCGCTGAAATAGCTGTTGGGCATAATTACCCTTTAGAGCTACCAATCAGAATCAAGGGATGTCAAAATCTCTTGTAGGGAAAGATTAATTTGACATCATCTAGATTATTAAACCAGAAGGCCCTTATCTCACTGCTGGCATCAATACTGAATGAGAAGCATTTGCTGATATTCGGAATCAGAACCAGCTACTATCTTCAGAGCAAGGGTTATTACTTTCTACATTGGAGGTAATGATCTTTTAAGCATAGCTAAAATAAAATAAAAATAAGTGAGTGCAATCTTATGGAATAATAAAAGCACTTGGAATCTACCAACGTCAGTTGTATCAAATTCCTTTTTCCCTTCATGGGCACACCTGGATTTTTGAGGAAGTCTTCCATTCCAGTACCACCTACTGCTAGATCTGCTTCACTTCAGCAACATTCCTTCAGACAATGGCCTGGGGATTACACAATTATAACTATAAAACTGAACACCAATTCCCCAAGTTTGGAGAAAGCAAACTTTGCATTTTAAAATAATGAGGAAGATGTTTTCAAAGGAAACAAGGAAGAGGGGAGAGAAGGAATTTATCAGCACCTTTAAGACTAACTGATTTAATTTTTGTATGAGGTTTCATGGATGTCAATCTACACCTCAGAAGCACTGATAGAGTGATATAAAGCCACAGGTTTTGAAGCATAGTTACACAGTTGTGGGAGTGGAATAGAACGTAATAGGATACAGAAAGATGGAAACTGTGACTCTGCATATAAATCTTTGAAAATGCTGTGTGAGATGATATAACTCTTTCCAGTAGCTGATAGTATTCTTTAAAATAGTCTGTTTATTGTTGTTGCTGTGTGCCTTCAAGCCATTTTCAACTTACAGTGACCCTAAGGTAAACCTATCATGGGTTTTTCTGCAGCTGAGAATGTGTGACACACCCACACTCATCCAGTGGGTTTCCATGGCCAAACAGAGAATCAGACCCTGGTCTCCAGGGTCCCAGTCCAATGTTCCAACACTCAAACCACCAGACCATGCTGACTCCAGTAGTACTGATATGTAAAGTCCTTAAATCTGCTTACCAAAGATTGTTTTCTTGGCCTCAAAATCTTCCATGAGGAGAATTGTTATATGTGCAGTTGTGAAGACTTGTGTATTAAAATATATATTATGGTATGAAACTGTTAACTTTGTTCATGAGAATATTCATGAGAATAAGAATGTTGTTCATTATGTTTCTTCATGAGGTACATTTACAGTTCTTTCCAATTCTTGAATAACATTTAGATATTAGTGAAGCTATATTTGGTGCATAATAACTTGAACAACAATAGGATGATCTGATGCACAGAGATTGACTGTACCTACAATAATTGTGTAGAATATAGGACAACCTGAGGCTCTTGACCTAATTTCAATAGTTTTCTGTAAGATTTCTGGATGAGTGATCTGACCTTCTCACAGCAGCTTACTTGAGATGGTAGAAGAAAAGGTGGTGGGAGGAGAAGGACAGAAGGAAAGAAGGACGCATTAGGTAGAAAGAGAAGTGGATGGTTTCTATGCCCTTTTTGCTCTGGCTGTGCCCACTAGGGTTGTATTACAGAATGAATGTTAATTTAGTGTTATATTTTGCAAAATGGAAGCTCCTGAAGCCTAGATAGTAAAGGAATAAGCATGATTGTAAAGTATGAGGGTAGTATAAAAGTAGAAGTTGCAAAGCAGAAATGTATTTGTGTGTAATACCAAGGGCACATATATTGGCTGATTCCAGGTGGGAAGCCAACCTAAAATAAAATAAAATGATAAGCATGAAAGAGAAACATAAACAGCAGATTGACTTACAACGAGCCCCCAAAAAGTACACCCTTAAAGCATTAGTAGCACCATATTAATGGGATACTATTTGATGCCATCAGATGGCTGGAATCCAAGAACTAGTAGTCACTAAGTATTATTACCAGAACGAAAAGACCATTGAGACCTTTTGCCCTGATTGGAGGAGAATAAATATTAATATGAACAAATCAACATTGTTGACATAAGTGAAGGTTAGCAGAGATCTGATCTAATTGGAAGTTTAGGGGCTAGGAAGCATATAAAATTGGTCCCAAAGAGACAGACAGCAGACTGATGTCAGTCTCCCATACAGATGTGGCTGTTATGCAGCCCCCAATGATAATGCTGTTCCTAGCTGATAATTCCACAGAATAGTGGATGCCATTACAGATTAGTATGTATGTGCATGTGTGTCTATTGGATGCTGATATGCATATAGCAATACTCAGGAAAATTATATCCCTTGGATGCTTGTGTGATTCCTCCACAGATGGTATATTGGTTGGAACACTCTAGTATTGTATGAGATTTATATTGCCTCAGAAGTACAGTGTGCCCTCTGCTGATGCAACCTCCACACACGTGAATGTGAGGTCTCATGAAGCCCTGTGTCCCATTATCATCAATGGATGTGATGGGCATGTGCTGGCACAGGTGCATACACGTTGCATCCATTGACAATAATGGGATAAAGCATTTGCAGTTTTTCTTTATGTAAGGGTTCCTGGAACAGAAACCCCACATCTACAGATGGTGCACAGTAACATAAAGTGATGTATTTAATGTGCCCAGACACAGAGAATCTATGTTTCTCCGTGAGCGGACTATATATTTGTATATCTATGACCGTAATTAATAAAATAGCCTGAAAGACTAACACAGAGCCTGCTAATTCTCCCATATAAATAACCTGAGAATCCAAGATTTAAAAGTGCTTGAGGAGAGTGTTGATGCTAATTCTGACCGCTTGGACTTTACTGTGGTTCATGAGTTGAAAACCCAGGCAACTAGAGGATGATAAAAGGGATCTTCAAAAAGATAACTGACAAGTAGCCAAAAAAAAAAAAATCCTCGGTCTCTCTCAGTCTAAAAAGATAGGAGCAGGGAATCACACCTGTTTCAGCAACTAGCTGAAGGAGCAGAGGGAGTGGGAACAGCAGTGGCAGTAGCTTATCTTCTCTCCTGAGCTCTTGGCCAGTCTCCTGTCCCAGGAGGCAGAACCATGTATACCCTGCAGCATTCTTACTCCCCCTGAATTGTCCTCTGTTGTGGTGGAGGATCTTCTCCCACTGACAATGTTCACCTAGAATTCACCTAGCAGACTACAAACAGATTTTAGAACTATCCATTCTGCTTGACCAGAATGCTGTACTGCAAACACTTACATGCATTCCTGAACTGTCCAACATACCTGCAACAAAATAGAAATGTTGATTATGATACTATAATAATCTCACTATTACTTTTGTACTGTTTGCTTAATCAACATGGACAATAACAATAATCTTATTTTTTAAAAATGTTTCGATCTAGCCCATGTTCCCACTGTTGCTGTGCAGTCTTGAAAATTGCCATCTAGGAAATTTGATTCACTGGGGGATCCTCATTCATGCTATAGATACCACTCATATGAGCTGCAGTATTGCAGTAACTGCAATACTGTCAGGAAACAAACTGTACCTATTGAATTTCTCTTTTCTGATTCAGCAACATTACTACATTTCTAAGGAGCCTTGCAATCTTTTCTATATATATATATTCAGGATAGCCACCAAAGTCCATGTCTAAAGAGCTTGTAGCTATTAGACCCCAATTCCTGCAAAAGCTTAGCATTTGGAAAGCAAAAATTAAAAATACATTGCAGCTAGATGAGAACAATGTCCGTCGTGATGCTGAGGATATGAACCATTTTTTTTTCTTTGCTTTAGTTTGCTTGCAAAAAATACATCTATAAATACTTTTGGGCACATAGATTTGGGGTAGTGTTGGTGTAGAAAAAATGAATCTGGTCTGCTGGTGCTGAACATGGTTGCTATAGAACGTATCAGCAAGATATAGATAGATATAGAAGTCTTCAGATCTGAATTTCTCAAACAAAGATAGCCCATTATTAGAACACAAGCAAAAAAACTTAAAATGCTTGAGTGTTGCCAAATCTGAATTTCTGGGAAATTTGGTTTGATTTCATTCTCTGTTACAGCTGAAATGGCTGTTGATGCAGTGAAAAGCCAGTCGTTACAGCATGTTACACTGCATAATAACCTTGCCTTGTTGAACCACCTGTTCCACAGGTTGAACCACCTGTTCCACAGATGGTACAAGAGGCACAGGGAGTAAGGATATATGGCTCTCCAAATTAGGACGAGGGACTCTCACGGGGTAGCTCTCCTATTATGTACTGTTGTTTTTCCTCCTTTCCTGCCTTAGTAGACTAGAGGCAAAACTATCATAAGCCACAGGTAGTGCTCATCTATGATCATGTACAGTAGAATGGCACTATCTTCTACTGGCGTCATCAGAAAATGAGACCAAAGTCAGAACCAGTCAAGCTTTCTGTTTCTCACAGTGGCCAACCAGGTGTCCCTCAGAAGATCACAAGTGGGATGTAAGCACATAATACTTTTCTGCTTGTGTTCCCTTGCAGTTGACCTTCCAAGGAATACTTTGTCGGATACTAGAGGTGATACAAGCATGCTAGAGTCAAAACCGAATTCTCCCATACAAGCCTCTCGAGGTTTTAAGACCTTCATGTAAGGGTCTTCTCTCATATTCACCATCACTGGTGGCAGGTGTCATAAAGATACAAGAGAGGGCCTTCTTGGTGACTGCTCCCAGACTCTGGTATTCCTTGGCAAGATTGGGTCCTTCCTTACTGTGGCCATTTTTGCACTGCACTGTTATAGTGTTATTATTCTACTTTCAATGTCCTATGGAATCCTGGGGTTTGTAGTTTACTGAGGCCAAGGAACTCTCTGGCTGAGAATTCTAAATGCTTCTCTCTAAATCGCAAACCCCAGGATTCCATAGGATGTTGAAAGTGGAAAAATAGCACTATAACAGTGTAGGGCTGACAAGCAAAGGCATTCAGGCAGGTCTTTGGCCTTTGTAATCTTTTGTTGAAGGGACTTTAACAGCTTGAGTGCTAGTGCTATCTTTTATTGTTGATCTTTTAATTGATGGACTTTTATGTTTTAATTAAAATTTTGTTTTTAATTCTGTCTTTTTGTATCTTGAACACCTTTACAATGAAAAGGCCTGGTGCATTTGTAATTGGCAAACAAGGAATAAATAAACAGAGAATACATAGCCATAATAACTATAGCCATTTGATGTTGTCTTCCATGAATTTATCTAATCTTGCTAGGTAGAGTTGCTATTTTTTAGAACATGTTTGCAAAAAATGCTCTGGGGAAAAATATACACACTGTTTAAGGCTAACAGTTTAGGGATGCACTGTTTAAGGATGCCAGCAGAGGTCAGTCATGAGCTATTCAGAAAATAAAATGATTTGGTAAGACTGTAGTTGATCCTAATGAAAGTATTACCTGCTTGTGAAATTTGGACTCAGTGAGTAAAAAGATCTATACTTAAAACAGATATAAGCTGCTAGGAATATTATTATGACTATATAATAATGTAGTTTAAAGAAAAAAAGGAAATTTTTGACATTTTGCCTATATATATAGGAAATTTTTGACATTTTGCCTATATATATATATATGTAGGCAAAATGTCAAAATTTCCTTTTTTTCTTTAAACTACAGTTCCCAGGATCCCTAGATAGCATCACCACAAATTAATTACTAAGATACAAAAGGATAAAATATTCAAACTCTGGTATGCAACTGCGCAACCTTCTATGAATATTATATAAGCCCCCTTATGGGAAGGCCCTTGAATGATTCTATAAGAATAGAGGTCCTAAGCAAACTGTCAGAACTTCCAAAGGATTTAAAGGGTTATAAAACTTCTAGAGGAGCAGTCATGTCAGCCTGTTGCACCAGAATCTTGTTCTCAAGGTCTTTATTTTAACTGAGATAATGGCCAGGAAACTTGTGCCTCTGTAGCTCAGAGGAAATTTCTGCTTGTAATGCCCTGCAGTTTAAATGATAATGTTGAGATGTATGGAATGTACCGTTAGGGCAAACACATACAAACGAATTCTCTGCCTTTAGCAATTATACAAAGAGAATGACAACAGAAACAATCTGTGATAAAAGAACCAGGAATTTGTTGAAATCAGTCCTTTCCTGCACAGTCATTAGAAGCATTGGAGCCCTTTCTTCTTCTGAATTTGTTTACACTATTACTGGACACGTTCCCATCTGTGATACTCAAAACTAACATTAACTGGTTCTTGTGATTTTTCATATGTGTGTCATAGGCAGTGGGTGCAGTTAGGGCTGTAGTCCAGGGGTGATGGTATACCCAAATGACCATCCAGAGAGCAGCAGGAGGTGAGGGGGCAGCAGCAAACAGCCTGGAGTCCTTTCACACTATATAATTATAGTACTGTCATTTCACTTTAATTGCTGTACTCCATCTATAGAAATCCAGAGGTTTGTAGTTTGATGAGGCATTAAAGCTTTTTGACTGAGAATTCTAAATGCTACTCCTTGTGCTGCAGATCGCATAAGTCCATAGGATGGAACTGGGGCATTTAAAGTGGAGTTATAGTGCTGTCATCGTGCAGCATGAAAGGGGCTCCCCCCATATCATAATCTGATCTTGTATAGGAATGCTAAACCCACAGGGGTAGACTGCTCAGCATAGTATCTCTCCCTTCCATTCTGTCTTTTTCTTCTTTTTGCAGGGAGAGAGGGAATAAAACATTCTATGATTAGGGATACTGTTTTCTAGAACAAGGTTGTATTTATTCTATGTAAAAGTGTTTAGAGGCAGAGGAGGAGAAGCAAATCCCACATAGTCATTATGGCGCTATCACTTAAGCACATTTAAAACAGAAAAGCTGCTTGTTTTCTTTGATCAGAGTCAACAAATATTTTTCTATGACATGCCAGAACCTTGGAAGCAGTTGGGGGAACAAAACCTAGAATAGGAGGTATCCTTTGTATGAAAGGCTGTGAAAGGATTGTTCTCCAATTGAAAGGTGTCTCCAGATTGAGCCTGGTTTGGAGAGAGAGGACTTTAAGAAAGAAGAGAAATAGGAGTGTTGAAGTTATCCATCAACATTTTGTGCCCGAGCAGCAGAGTGAACAGGTACGCAGGTCATGTCATTTTCTCTAGAAGGCCTCCGATATTTCTCTTTAAATTATAGTAATTGTTTCTAAATTTACCTTTATGCATAAGAGACAGAGAGAGCATGCAGGAGAGTGATTATATATATATGCATATGAGTATTTTATTCAGATCTGTGTCTTCTTTTTTTTGCAATGAATAAGTGTCCACCATAACTCCAGAATTTCCTGTTGCTGTTCTGTTCCTGTTGGAGAGAGACAATCACACTCTTGTCTAACTTCCTGAATGGTGTGGCTGCTAAATCTATCAGGATCTGTCTTTATACTGGCCCATGGTCTTGTGACTAGGTCTCAGTGAGGCACAGAAGTGCAGAGCATTACATAAGTATTCCCAAAGTACCATTCATCTGCCTTCAGTGTTTGCCACTTTAGAAAAGAGAGAGAATGCATGCCTTATTTTAAAAGGGTTGGGAGGGAGAGGGAGAAAAAATCCCTCTTAAAATATTCTTTTGTTCCCTCAAAAAACAGATGTTTTCATTTGCTGTTCACTCGATTTCATACAAAGCAATTCCCTAGTAATTTTTTTAAATCACAGTAATTACCTCATTACTTTGATATTAATAGAATTCATATGGCACAGAGCAGCTAATTGAAATTAGAAATTAGCCCACTGCTGCTTCTGCTACGGAGAGAGATTTGCAAGCTCTGAAAGTCAAGGCTTAGTCCAGATAATGAGGTGCTGTCTGCAAAGCCACCGTGGGCTCTGATTTGCACAGCTAGGGCTGGCCTCAGATTTGGAAGGGGATGGCTCTTCTGTTTTGTGAGGGCAATGGTTTTTGAAGTTCATTTTCCTACACTCTAAGACCTAGAGGAAATGTAAGGTTTTACATGAAAAACCAAGGTATGAACATGTGGGATCAGCAACACATGAGCCATGTTTTCCCAAATCATGAGACAAGGTAAAAATGGTGATACCTATTGAAAGAAATCATCCTTCTGTTTTGAAGTAACTCCTAGAATGTAAGATGAATCACACTGGATCAAACGAAGGTCTATCTAGACCAGCACTGTGTTCATCTGATGGATGATCAGTTGTCCATAAGTCCAGCAAGACAGGAGAGCAGCTGCAACATCCATCTCTCATTACCCACCAACCAATACTTGGAAGAATACTGACATCTTGAGTAGCAGATACTGATGGCCCCAACCTCCATGAATTTCACCAGTTATCTTTTAAAAAGCATGTATGTTGACAGCCATAATTACAACCTGTGGCACTGAGTTCCACAGTTTTAAATTTATGCTATGTGAAAAAGTACTACCTTTTATCTGTCTTGAATCTCACTTCATTTAGCTTCAGTAGATGACTCTAAATTCTAGTATTATGAGAAAAGGAAACATTTTTCTCACTATATATTTTCATCATACCATACATACTTCTGCACATCTCTACCATATCTCCCTCTAGTCATATTTTTTTAAGCTAAATAGCTCAAATGATTTGCTTGCCCTTTACTGCATTTTTTTTTTGAGCTCTACAATATCCTTTTTAGGTGTGGTGACCAGAAAAGTACATAGAGTTCCATATGTGGTCACACCATGGGCTGTATTTTCAATTCCACTTCTAATTCCACTAAACATGGAATTTGTCTTTTAAAACAACAGCAATAGCAACAGCCACACACTGTTTTTCATAAAGTTCACTAATAAAACTGAAAGGTCCATTTTTTGGCAGTATATATGTGATGTTGGTGCATTACATATCACTGGGATTTTACAGTTCAGTGTGAATGAGAAGTGATCTCATCTGCCATTTGACTGCAAATTCTCCCAGTTTGGAGAGACTCTTTTAGAACTCTTCCTGATCTATTTTTTCCCCTTATCACTCTAATTTAATGTCATCAGCTAACTTGACCATTATGCGACTCACTCCTAACTTCAGATCATTGATGAATAAGTTAAAGAGCATCGGAATATAGGTCTCCAAGGAACCCCACTGCTTACATCCCTCCATTGTGAAAACAGAGACCAATTATTTCTGCTTCCTGCTCTTTAGCAAGTTTTTCATCCATAAGAGGACTTCTCCCAACATGGACAGGGATGATCTGGTAAACCTTCCAAAGGGCTTTTGATAAAGTCCTACACCTTAGACTCAGCAAACTTAATAGGGTTGCCAGGTGAAATAAAGGACAGGTATTCAGCACTTGCTGAAATGGCCTCATCTACACAACTATTAAAGGTACAGGAGCCTGCACCATATTTCACCAGGCAATCCTACTTATCAGTCATGAGATAAGACCTTTTAGACAACAATTCCTACAATCCCCCAGCCAGCATGGCTGAGGAATTCTGGGAGCTGTGCCCCCCATCCAATAACATTCCCATGCTCTGGTCCCTCCCTGTTTAATAGTTGTTACCAACAAAGAATGAACCCATCCTATTGTGCCCCTTACCTATCCAACCCCATCTACAGGCAGACTCATAAGGATAGAGATGTCAGGCAGAAATAAAGAGACAGTGGTTGTTCAGTTTGGAATATCCCCAGGCTGGATGAGGGCAGCCTTCCACAAATGAGTGCACTTAGATATGCTGAACTACATGTTCCACATCTGGCTACAGGCCTACACATTTGAGAAGACTTTCTTAGGGCGAAGGCTGCTGATCTGTCTACAAGCTGCTTCTTGCATAGCTTCAGGGCATCGCAGCTCAAGAACTGCTTGAGTTAAGTGCACCTGCTTCTGTGCCCAGAATGGCAAGAGACCAATGGGTGACATCAAGCATGAGACAGCTTCCTCCTAGATACTTGATTCCCTGCCTTCCACAGTAATGTCCATTTCTTGTACAAATACTTTGACTATCAAGAATATTCTGAGTGGCTACTGTCTGTGTCTGAGCTGCAGGACCAGTTGTTTTGTTTGAGGAAAAGAAGAGCAAGATCTAAATGGCCTCAAATGCATCTTCCTGCAAGGCTGTAAGGAAGGGCTGGGGAACCATACTATGCCTTCAATCCTTACCATGGTTCATTTTAGCCAGACATTGAAATCCAAGCTTTCTGGAGGTAGAAGGTTCACCACTGCTGCTCACTCAGTGGCAGCTGATAGCATCAGTGGGTCTTTCTACATTACACAGTCATAGCACAATTATTCCACTTTCAACATCCTGTGGAATTCTGGGGTTCATAGCTTACTGAGGCCAAAGAGCTCTCTGGCTGAGAATTCCAAATGCCCCTCCCTAAACTGCAACCCCCAACAGTTCATAAGATGTTGAAAGTGGAATAATAGCACTATAACAGTGTAGTGCAGAAAAGCCCGGTGTCAGTGGGGTAGTGCATCACTCCAGATTTAATGTCAACCTTTAAAGGAGCTGTGCAGGGTACTGAATCAATTTTTGGGGATAGCACTTTTAAAAACAAAGACCAGAAGCAGACTTGCTCTCCCAAATGGCATGGAAGCCACCAGCCACCATTAAGGATGAAAGAACATTTATTTATTTATTTATTTATTTATTTATTTATTTATTTATAATATATATATATATATATATATATATATATATATATATATATATATAAAAAAATAAATAAAAATGGTTGAAAAAGTGTTGAGAAACTCTGACAGGAAGAATCTTGGACTGATGAGAATCTTCATAGTTTGAGATATATTCTGCAGAACATTCACACATGATTGAGTTGCATAGAAAACAAAATTTTTCTGGGCAGGAAACTATTTTTTGCACAATAAATGATATTTCAGTACAGAAATACTATTTTGTGTGCATAAAATGCTTCTTCCTACCCAGAAAAAGATGCTTTCTGTAGAAAACAGCCACATGCAAATTTTGCATCGAATAAATCCTGAATAGCTTTTCAAAGACTTTCTCGCTATAGGAAGAAAATTGCTAAAATTACTCATTGCTTCCTTCAAGAAGAAACTTAATGAAGAATTTCACCTCTGGCCAGCACTGTTCATGCTATAATGTGTCAAGGGCTGGTAGAAACCCCAAACCTACCACCACACTTGACCCTCCAACAGCCACCTTGGTTGTTCATCCTAATCCACTGGTTGGTATTGCTGTTAGTACAAAGCTTCCCACTGTGGGTTAAATATAGTCTAAATCAGGGGTGTCAAACTCAATTTCATCTTGAGCCACATCAGCATTATGGTTGCCCTCAAAAGGCCAGCTGTATCTGTAAGGCTATATAAATATATCTACTCTTTTATCATATTAAATCATTATCTCTCTGCCTCGTTCTCTTCCTCCCTCCCTTGTGGCTCTTTCTGCCCTCCTGCCACTCTCTGTACCTGGTGAGTCCGATTCTCACATTGAGGGCCCCCAGCTGCTGGTATTCTGAAAAAGAACTCACAGCCGGCACTTGCGATCTACTTCTACCTCTAACTGCTTCTCTGTCCAACTCTCATGAGCTGCATGGAGCACTGCAGGGTAACCTGCAACAATGCTCTAACAGTAAGACTTGGATAGAAGCGCAGTCAGAAGTAGAAGTAGATCAGGAGCGCTGACTGCTGGGCCCCTCTTCAGAATACCCACAGCCAGGGGCCTGCAATGTGGGGATCGGGCTCGCCAGGTGGGGGAGAAGTACTGCAGCTGCAAGAGAGGTGTGAGGGCCACATGAAATGGCCCGGAGGGCCAGATCCAGCCCCTAGGCCCTGTGTTTGACACATGTGGTCTAAATAGTGTGAAACACTACATGGTGGAGCTCCAGTTAATCTAACAGGCATTCCCTATCACTCACAAATTTACAATCAAGGCAGACTTTTAAAGACCCTTTCTGAATCTTCTACTGTAGAGTTGCTGTTTTTGTTCTTGTTGTTGTATGAGATAAGCAGTCATTTTCTAAGATGAAGGGAGACTGGAATTGCAGTCCGGTGGATAAGTGTAGATAGCTATGCATGCTAAAACATGCTAGTCATTTTGCTGTTTACATATGTCAACACTGCTGTATAAATGAGTACTCAAAACTCTGGTGTTTCCACAAGTGTGGCAGAGTTACAAATGGATATATATCCTGGGGTAGCCATGTTGTTGGCCATGCAGCAAAAAATAGCAATCCTTTACTAAGCTAACCAAAATACATTATGCAAGCTTTTGAAGCTCACGGGATTCTTCATCATGTATGAATGTAAAACATTACTTTAGGGGAAGAAACATGAGAATGGCAGGACACAGTGCCTCATCTTTCTTGTGATGTTAAAGCTGAGTTGATAGTGGAGGGAGGTTTGATGCAGGTAAAGACTACATCTCTTGCTGACCATGAATCATTTGAGACACAAAAGCAAGGGAAGGCAGTAAACTTTTTTTCTACATTGCTAGAAACCTGTAGGTAGTTCACGCGGTAAACTTTCCCTGAATCATGTCTATTTGATTATATATTTTATTGTCCCTCACTCTGCAAGAATAGTGTTGGTGCCTGAACAGAATAAAAATAGCCCTGTTTCTCCACTCCCCTTTGGGGCAGCCAGGTGAGAAGTAGTGTCCTTCATCAGAAAACATTAGTCTTTGGGTTATTAAATTTAACATGAGTGATTTTCTCTCACTCCCCCCCACCCCCAGCTAGATGACCTCATTTGCTACAAGCTCTTTTGGCAAGGTGGTCTGAGATAGAACAAAAACATTTGGCGTTTGCATAATTGAAAAGATTCAACTTTTTAAACCCAAATTTATTCATGATTTTCCTGGATACAAAGGCAGCAGATTCGCTAAACATGATGGTCCAGACATTCCCACTTCCCTTGAGACTGTCTGCTCCCCACCCCTTGATTGAATCTTGCATTTTCCCCAAATCTCTTGCCAGGCCCCAGCAGTTTCTGGGTATCTTCTGGAGTTCAGAGATAGGATCGTACATGAGACAGCTTTCTTTTCCCACCTGCTCCTCTCGTCAGATGGCAAATGACCCTTGAGACAAAGGGTCTGGTCACCCTGCCACCCTTCTTCCCATGTGTTTTGCCCTGACACATGTCTCTTTAACCTCTTTCTTAGGGCCAGCTGCTAGAAAGGCAACCCTCCTTTGTGGTGATTAATAAGGGGCTGGATCACATGATTAAACAGACCCGTCTCCCCATCTGGTCAATGGTCCCTTGCTTGTTTGAGACCCTGTGCCCTCTATGAAAATGATATTAACCCCAGCAGTGTAATACAACCTCTGCACCCTCCTTCAATCTGCCTTGCTATTGACAGCAGGCTCTGGGAACAGGAGACCCAAACACCCACCCCTTCCTGCAAGAGCAGTGTTGACATCTATCAAAGTTCATGGCTAACCTCACCCTACCTTGTGTGATGCAAAGACAGAGATTTATTGTTAACACTTCATGTGGTCTACTAAGGGCATCTCAAAAGCTTTGCATTCCCTTAGCTTTGACTCTCTGAGGGATTCAAGGGGGGGTGCCTTCTCATATTATTTGACTGCTACATCACCAGTTTCATTAATGGTGCCACCATAGTTCTGTGGCACATCATGGTGTTGATGTTTGGTCTGGTTTTTTAAACTTGGGAAGAAGATGTGCAGCCAGACACAGAAAATAGTACTCACCTTCATCTCTGTCCTCTTGCAGCTCCCAAAGAACCTCCTGGTAAGTCAGGACCCCATGCTTTCCTGCCTGGCACTCTGTTCATCTCCCATGGTGGCAGGTGGAGGAAAAAGAGAACTGTACAAAATACAAACTGTTAGATATTTTGTTGATCCATTGGATGAAAGAACTGAGAAAGTGTGCCCACTTCTCGATGTAGGGGAGAAGATACCAGAGTAAATCTTGCACTGTTGTTCTTAATTGTCCTCAAGTTAGCTTCGATTTATGGCAAACCTATGAATGAGAAACATGCAAGTCACCCTATTCATTTTAGATTTTCTCTCACCATAGAGTTTTCATGGTAATATTCAAAATGGGTTTACTGTCCTTCCTTCTGCGTGGTACTAATAAATGTTAGCTATGGGTGCTACTGCCGTTGTCTTTCAGAGATCCTTCACCAGCGCCATCTCCCACCACTGCTGCCGCCCAATAACTGTTTGAGTCCTCAGCAAAAGCCTGTCTGACATACAAGACCCTACCAGCAGCACTGCTGCCATCAGCATAGCCTCACAGAAGCATGAAATCCCACCACTGCAGAAAGGTTGTGCCATTGGTGGAAAATCTTATGTTACTTAAATTGACTTAGTCAGATTCAAGGGTAATTTTCTTTGGGGGTTTTCAAGAAAGAAAAAGTATCCTCCTGGAGGGTCTCAGGGGCAAAATCTAGGTTATCAGGCCTTAGGAATGTGAGCTCCATATATTTTCGGTATTCCTAGCTGTATTGTGTTTTTAAATTGGAAGTTGCCTTGAGTCCCAGTTTTGGGGAACAGGTGGGATATAACAACAACAACAATGAAAACAACAACAACAACCTTCTCCAGCCTTCTCCAACCTGGGCTTCTATAGTAGGATGTTGTTGGATGGAGATGATGGGAGTTGTCATCCAACACATCAAGAGTATTTCCTAAAAGGCTCCATGAAGATCTTCTTGCCTTTCATAACATGTTAGCTATGCCCATCTCTGCTGCAAGGTTAGTGGAAAATTAACAATTCTCAAATTGTGTTTTTTTTTTAAGGAATGAAAAAGAGGAAAATCTGAACATGGTTTGTATTTCATTTCTAAAAATGGCTACCTCCTTTCACACATTTGCAAGTCCTCCAGCTGGCCAGCCCCTCCCTAAATTGCAAACCCCAGGATTCCATAGGATGTTGAAAGTGGAATAATGGCGCTATAATAATCTAGTGCAGAAATGGCCCAGACTTCAAAGGAAGGTGCTGAAGCTATTTTGGGGATAGCCTGCAACAAAAATGGAAGTGCTACAGGTCTCTCTAATTCAGAGACAGGCAATCTGACATTGCCAAGATGTTAAGGACTATAGCTCCCATAAGCCCTAGACAGTAGGGCCAATAGTCAGGGATTCTGAGAGTTGTAGTACAAAATGCCTGGAGCATGCCAGGTAGGCTTATTGCTGATCTGATTCTTTACCAAGTGTCATGCACAGAGATAATGCTGTGCAGTGCTGCCATTGCTGTGGCTGCTTCTTGTTAATAATTCTTCTTGTTCGTTATCATGCTTTTGCTATTAATTGTTATTGTTGTCGCTGTTCCTATTGCATTGCTATGCCTGAAAGCAATGCCAAAGCCATCCCCCACAGTCTTCCCAGAATCATCCGTCTCTTGGCTGCCAAGGCAGTCACATGGGAGGAGTGTGTGTATCTCATTGTCCAGTCTGCAGAAGAGAGCCTGTCACTGAGGCCAGCTTTGTTTGGACCTCATGAGACAGCTCAGGAAGCACAGAAGGGCAAGGGGAGCAGGGGTAGGGTGAGCTCATAGTGAAAGGCTGAAGGGAAGTGGTGATGGATGAAGATGGTGGCGGCTGCCGCCCCAGAAGATCTCTCCTTCTAAGCCTAGCACCTGGGAAGACAATCTTCCAAAAAGAAAATGTATTTTTGGATTGTAGGGGAAGAAGAGTTTACAGAGAAACTGATTTAGAAGTTGCTCCCCTCGCAAGTGTTTCAGATCGTTTCCAAATTTATGAAAAAAGTTTTTTAAAGAAAAAGCTGACAACTTGTGCTATTAAAAAAAAACACCCAAATATGAATGATAAAGGAGTCTGACCCCACTTTCTGTTGTTTTGGATCCATTGGTACGCAGCTATCATTGAAGAGAGCTTTTCATTCCAGCTAATCCTCTCCAGTCCACAGATAAAGCTTGGGGCCTTGCTGACAGCCTCTGAATTGGCTTTTGTTCTTTGTGAGACAGACACTAAAAGCAAGAGGAAAGGTTCTCCCCCTCCTCCCACCACGACTTTTCTTTTTCGAATCGAGTCCAGCACACAACTGTAAAAGGAAACCTTCCTTCTCATGGCTCAGCAAAGATGCAGCCTAGGGTACTCATTGCTGAAGCTAACCTGAAGCACTCCTCAGTGGGCTGGTGTTAGACTTACAATGGGCTGAACGAGCACAGGAATGTGTCCAGTGCCAGTCTGATGGAGCAACCTAGTGTGGAGCTGGGAAACTTTACTTTTTTGGACAGAATGAGTATGACAGAAGATCAGTGAGGACTCTTCATTGTATCTATTATGTGGCACTGAGTTTGGCAAAAGTGTCATATTTTTCTTGACCTGTTGTCTCATGGGATCAGGTCCAGAAAGAGTAAGAGGGGAGTCCTCAGGTTTCTCCTGTGATGAGTTTGCTCGGCACTTTGAGGAGAAAGTCATTCTTATTTGTTCAGAATTTGATGTCACCCTTCTTGTAATTTCTGATGAAATATCCACTATTTCATCTGGTCAAGTGTTTGGTGATCAGCTTCAGCTGCAGTGGCTTGATGATGGGGACAAGATGCTTCAATTAGTTCATCCCACTGCAAGGAATCTTGACCTTGCCCAACTTAGCCGAAAAAGTCCAGTAAAGATGGTTTCAGGGAGTAGTAAATGCCTTACTATATTGGGAAGATTTTATGTGTATGCTGCCTGGACATTTTGTAATACAGGATGGGATAAAATATGTAAAACTCCTAGTGTCCCTCAGCATTCGTTATGTTGGCTAGGGCTGCTGGGAGGTGCAGTCTAATGAAATCTGGTGGGCCATGAAATTCCAGCCCTTGATGTAATGCATTACAGTGGCAATGATGTAAACGTTCATGTATTTAATTTATGTCCCCAAATTTCTTACCCCACTCTTAGTTCTGAATATTTTGGCATTATTTCATAATTCTCTAGCTCTGTACAGAATAATGAATGGATGTTTGTTTTAAGTATTTTTTACAGGAAAAAATTACAGAAAATCCTAACGTTACTGAAAGCCACCAGGCAGTATATTACATCTCCAAAAACAACTTAAAGTTGTGACACATTAAAAAGTGACAAATGTATTATAGCATGAACATCATGGACTGTAACACACCACATCAGATATTGATTTGAGTACAAAAGAGCAACGCTTTGGAAACTATATATTCAAAGTTGATTTTTGATGTTCTTTCTCTTATAGAACAGGGACAGGAATTGTGCAACTTTCTAGGTGATTTTTGGACTTTAATTCCCAGTAACCACAGCAAATGCTGAGGAGTACTGGGATTTACAGTCCAACAACATCTGTAGGGCAACATAATTCATCCCCCTCTTGTTGTGAAGAAATCCTGTATCTGATAGATACCTGGAAATATGTGTCTGCTTTGCCAGGGAAACAGCTGCTGTACCAGTCAGGAAGGGGAGAGGAGAACATACAACACATGCAATCAAAAACAGTTTTAATATTCAAAAAGGTTAATCATAAAAAAACCAAATTATATTGTTTCATACAACTGCTAGGATGGAAATGATCCAATTTTGGGAAAATGTAAAAAAAATTTTCTGTTAAAGGATGGAGGTATCTGGGAAATAGCACTAATGAAAAAATTATCTTCATGCATCCACACCACGGAAACAAAGATTTTATACTACATGACAACCATTTATTCACTACATCAGACTTTTTACCACCATCAAGATCCCATGTGGATATTTGGAAAAACCCATTTAACTGATAGACATAATTAACTATCAATGTACTATATAATGACTGCAGTATGATTACTGTTCCTTTGTTTACATTCATTCATTTCTTTCTGTAACCATGTTTCAATGAATTATTACAGTTGTTATTAAGCAAATCTTTTAAAAAATTAAAACCTGTTTTAATTTGACAGATGCATCTGCAATGGCTCTGAAAACAGCAGTACAATGGACCCACTGGAAATGCGACCTTCAGATCTGCGAATTCCAGCGATTGCAGAGCATCATATTGTATTCCTTAAATGGCGGTGACATGAACATGGATGTAATGAAGCATCCATTGGTATGTCTTCACCATTTCATAATACGGGATGCAAGCACTCACATTTTTTGCCATTCACGGGGGTATCCTGGAATGGAACCCTTGCAGATACAGAGGGTCCACTGTACTGGCCACTGGTCAGGGAGCACGGTACTGGGTGACCAGATAAATATAATGCAGGAATAGTCTGCTACCAGTAGTAACTTGTAGAAGAGAGACAAGGGAGAGTCTTTGTCATCTATGGGCAAGAAAAGCTGTACTTCTCTCTCTTTTTTTAAAAAATCCCTGTTCTATGTAGCTTTAATGTGTACAGGAGGAGTGCTTCCGGCCACTTTGACCTTCTATAAGCCCATAATTTATGAGTGGAAACCTATGAGACTCATAATGGACAAGCAAGTATTCTGTCTTTCCAAAAAGATGTAAGAATTACCTTCTTAGGTTAGGTTAAAAGCTCAGGTAAATAATTCAGTACTCTAGCTCAAAAATTTCCACATAGATATCTTGAGGAAGTTCACAAACAGCATGCAGCAGTTAAACCATCCAACTTTTAAAGTTTTTCCATATAAGGAAACTGGATTGTTCTCCCCTTCCCATTAATATGAATTGTTCTCTTCTATGTCAGCTTGCATTTTCAAGGAAAAAAAACAGCTTAAGATAGCTGGACTACCAAAACCATTGCTGACACAATTTCTACGACAGTGACATCAGAAATCTATACATAGTTGTTGGTTACACACATCTGGACCCAATTTAATTTTTAAACAGGCATTTTTCCTTTACTTTGTGCAGAAGCTGGGGTCTTGAACTTCTGTAACAAAAAGAGAATTAACAGGGAACTGAACAACAGAGGTACATGGAATGTATAAACAGGATACTCTAAGCGTCATTCCCAAACTATGGTTTTGCCATATCTCACTGGGGACATGTTGAAAGAAGACATGTTTCTAAGGGGTTGATTCTCCCTCTCCCCCACCCCCATTTATTTTTAACAGGGGCCTCTGAATGACATCATAGGTTCTGTTTCTGAAAAGCTTATCTGGATCTCTTTTTTATCCACGTTGAATGGCTAATCCTTTTTGTATGATAGTTTAGTCATGCCTATAGAGTGAACTGTGATGTCACAGGTAAGGGATTATGACTTCAGAAACAGAAAGAGATAAATGCCTGGGAAACTGACTGCTTTTCTTTCAAATGCCCTTTTAGTGATGAATGTAGAACCTAGGAATGTAGGACTTGCTGGATAAGAAAACAATTTGAGTTTGATATGTAGAGCGTCTCAAACCTTCTTTGTGGCTGCACTTTGTCATGGACATACCACTGCATTTTGAAAAACAATTTTCACTTCTGAATTAAGAGGATGAAATCAAAAAGGCACTTTAGCCATGGGAAGAAACACTTATCTTTAAAAGAAGGGGTTAAATAGCAAAACAATAATATATTTTAGCACAGTGGACAAAATGCTGATGACTGATATAACAATGCTGGCATATGCAGTGGATGTGGCAGCAGCAGGAGGAGTAAAAGGAACTTGGACTTAGCAGTGGGGAGGCAGAAGAAGCCAACTCTGTCCAGAGAGAAAGCTGCTGACTCTCAAACTCCACATCTCCAAACTGTCTGGCTTCTCCACAAGCGCTCAAAACAAAAGATGCTCTGGGAAGTCTGCCTTCATAATCATATGTCCTCAATTATAGGAAACTTAGGCTTCTCAGGAGCCAGTGGCCTCCCATCTGGATGGAGACTACTTTCCCTGCTGCAGAACCCTGAAAAAAGTGTGGTTCATCAGTGTTCTGATGTAGTGAACCCAACAGGATTTCCATTAGGGTTACCAGCTCTTGAGGTGTGGATTGGGTGAGGGAGAGGAATTTCAGGATGTGAGTGCTACTGTTAAAATGCTGTGTGCATGTGTTCCTCATTTAGTAGACTTACTATTTTTATTCAAACAACATGCTCTGTGCAACTCCATGCAACTGTGATATTTAATGTATCGTGCTTAAATGATATCGACAAAGGGATGCTCCTTGTAATGTGACTGGGGCTGCTTTCTAAAAGCTCAGAAGGGGGTCATCCCTAAGTCTCAGATTTTAGCTCTGCAAGTTCAGGACCTGGGATAGTACAGTGAGCCCTCAGTACCTGCTAGGGTTTGGTTGCAGGACCACCCCCCAGGATCCAAAATTTGTGGATGCTCAATTCCCATTATGTACAATGGTATAGTAAAATTGTGTCCCTTACATAAAATGGCAAATTTGGTTTGCTTTTTAGATTTTTGTTTTGTTTTGTTTTGGTGGGGAGGAGAATATTTTCAAGCTGTGGTTGGTAGAAACTGTGGGTACAGAATCCATGATTATGGCGGACCAACTGTGTTGACCTGGCAACCCTAATCCCAGTCTAAATATAATTCTTATCTTTAGCTGCCTTTCTCCCGTTACAACTCCATTTTCTCTTGAATCCTCACAATTTTATGAAGCCCAAATTTAGAATGTCTAATACTTAAAATAAATCTTCATCAACTCTTACACCAGCTGCAGCAGAAACAGTCCCATACTTTTGAGTACTTTTTTGTTTTCTCCACATATTCTTAACATGATAAGTAAGTGGCATTACAAATGTCTCTCTAGCCTCAACTAATGTTTGAAAAAAGATAATGCTTTGATTATAACAGCCTCCCTTTTCATTTATGGCCTACTTTGCACAGTGTGAGAGATCAGGTTTATTTTTCCTTCTGATGCTCTTATTCTTGTTTTTGGAGATGGCTGTGGTTTGCTTCCTATTTGCTCAAGTTTTCTGTCCTTTGTTTGAGGTTATCATTTTTGATGTTAGCATTTTGGCACAGGGCTGCATATGTCTCATCTGAGTTTCCTGTGCTGCTTTCTTTTCATCTTAAATTCTTGACTCATACTGCTCTAGACACTCCTGTCCTGTTCCTTGATCTTCCCCTCCACTGACCAGGATGACCTCTGTCTTATCTCAAGTTAACTTCAAATTGCATGTCTTCATCCGGCCCTTTACAGATGCCAAACAAAAACAAGTTTAGCGCAAAAACAGCTTCCTTGGATGGAAAGGAGAAATAGGGCTGAGTGTCATCAGCATATTGGTGATACCTTACACTCCAGAAAATCCCTCCCAACAGTTTCATGTTGATGTTGAATGGGGATAAAATAGAATTCTGAAGGACTCGGTAGACAAACAGCCAAAGAGTCTAACAGGAATCTACCAGCAACATCTCTTGGTCAATGCCCTCAGGAAGAGAATGGAGTCACTGCAACATAGTGCCCCAAAGTTCCCTCCCAACAAGTCAGTCCAAAAGGATACCATGGATGATGGTACTGGAAGCCACAGAAGGGCTCTGCAGAACCAACAAGGACTGACTTATTTTACCTTACAGGGAGACAGTGCACCTGATTCGGTGCAGCCAGTTTCCCCAAATGCTTGATTTCCTGAGGAGACACAGAACCAAGGAACTATGGAATGGTTGGCTTGAACAGATGCTTATGTCACAGGACAGGCAATTGTTCAAACTAGCCCTCCCACATTTTCTCAGCTCCATTAATATCTTGGAAGCTAAGCATTTTAAAGAACATCTTTTTCTTTTCTTTACTACCTTTTTGTTGGGGGATGATAGGAGTTTCCGCCACAGAAATGCAGTGGAAAAGCCAGAGGTTAGCGAGCCAGCAGCAGCAGCCTTGTTCCCCAGTAAGGATACTCACACACAGAGGAGTTTCTTCCAAACAGGAGGCACTTTTATCTTGCTATAAAGTTCCGTTATGTACACAACATGGAACAGACGGACAAAGGCTTGCGCCAGACACTGGTTTGGTCAACAGACAAATACATACTGGGGATTGCTTTCTTATATACATATTTACAACCAATCAGGTAGAGGTTTGCACACCTCCCTCTACCATCTGCACACGACCCCAGTTTCTTATGCAACCTTGCAATTACCCACAGCTGGGGCATGATGCAACATCTTTGCAGTGGGCTGATCATTTTCCCAGGGTTCCCTGCCTGGAATCCCTGACACTTTTTGCAGTAAGGTAGACTCGAGTCGATAGACTCGGAGTCAAGTCGGACTTACAGGCATATTTCAGGGCTGGGAGGGTGGATTGTTGGAAAATGAGACAGAGTAGTTTACCTAAGATCTCGTAGAAAAAGTAAGACTTGAACCGCAGACTCTTAACATTTTACAGATGAAAACTCAGAGACATACAGTCAAACAGAGTGTGGTCAAGATGGCAAAAGTTTTTAATGAGAAAGAATACATGAGCTAGGAGATGGTGCTGCAGTTGGCTTTTGCCTGAGATTCTGCCCTCTCCTCTTCTTTTCCTTCCACTGAGTTAACTGAGTAACAAAGGGGAAAGTGAGAAGAGGAGAGAGAAACCAGGACATTTTAGGACATTTAAAGGGACATTTTAAAAGGAGCTGAAAGAGTGAGAAGACAGAGGAATAATAGGGACTGTCCCCGCCAGACTGGGACAGTTGAAGGATATGCTACTATGATGGGTTGAAGAACATTTAGGTTTCAGGCAGGCTCACTGAAAAACCTGAGCCACCAGCAGGTACAAATCTACAGGGTTAGGGAGGGTAGGATTAATCATTCCTCTCCAATAGCAATCTCATTTGTAAAAGCATTGATGTGTGAAGTTTCAAAGGGGAAATCTCTCATCACTAATCAACTGTTCATTGGAGCTAAGGGATTTCAAGTCTAGGGGAGAAGAGGGAGGGCTAGGAAGAAGTGGTAGAGCCTGGAGGTGAAGCTGATGGGTCACATGGAGCCCCCCAGAGACCTTATCTAGCCTAAAGAGTGGAGATTCACCATCTGTGTACTAAGCCTTCTTTTTTCTGAAGTACCTAGGCAAATGGGAAGCTGCCTTATAAAAGGAGAGGTTATCCTTCTATGTAGCCCATTATCTAACTGGTAGCAACTCCTGGGGTCTCAAGCAGAAGTTTTTCCCATCTCTTGCTATTGGGTCTCATGTTTACTGGAGGTGCCAGCAACCAAATCTGGGACTTCAGTAGCAAAGGGTATGCTCTACCACTAAGCAATGGGCTCACCTGAACATCTTTGGAAGAGTTTGCCTGTCTTATATATGTGTTGTTCTGCCCCAGTCACAAAACCACCAGACAGTTCTTGGATCACAAGCAGAAATTACAACAGCTGAGGACTAAGACTGCACCACATGGAAGTCTATCTAAAACTGGGCCAAGCACATATGAGAAGGGAAACATGTATGCATTTGAAATTTAAAAGAGTGTGCCCAAGGGGGCAACATTCCTGCTCAAACACCAAGAAAATTCAGGTACCAGGTAATCTCCAGTCATTGGGCCTTCCACACTACACTGTTATAGTGCTATTATTCCACCTTCAACATCCTATGGAATCCTGGAGTTTGCAGTTTAGGGAGGGGCATTTGGAATCCTCAGCCAGAGAGCAATTTGGCCTCAGTAAACTACAAACCCCCAGAATTCCACAGGATGTTGGAGTGGAATAATGGCACTATAACAGCGTAGTGCAGAAAGGCCCATTAACAAACCCTGACAGAAACCTGGATTGAATTTAGAAAGCAGTCATCAGAACGTATTGATCTAACTGAGAATTCATCAGGATAAGGAAAAAATGCTCTATATTTGACAGGTACTAATTAACCAGGCTTGCTAAAGATCAGGAGATAAACCCAGTGTACAGATTTCAGAGGGAGATGTTGGAGAAATACCAGCAGCAGGCATATCAGGATTCAGAAGGTCCTTCAAGTACAATTTATTTATCTGCAGATGGTTCCTATGGTAAGAAGGGCTTCCTTCTCATTCTGAAAAAAAAAAGTTAAATAATAAGAGAATACGGAAAGCATATACAAATAGGCCTCATTATTTTCCCGACATAAGATGTTAATGCTTCTGTGGAGATCTCAGTGCAATGGCTGAGGTATCAAACTTTGGCCACACAAATTTAGACCATTACACTAGCATACAGCCCAGCTCAGATTCTGGCCCAAATGGTTATTGTTTACAGGCAATTTCAATGCCTCTGTTCTTCCTTCTTATGTTTTTTTTTTAACTCTTTAACTCAGAGCTGAATTGGGAAGGCCTTCACAGAGAAGACACCTTCAAATAAATGACTCTCCTAATTGTATGGTATCCAGGTCTGAAGCCTTCTAAGACTTTGAGGTAAGTATTACCAGCCCTGAATTGTACTCATAACCACAAGCAATCAGAATTTGATCAAGCACTGATGAGATGTGTTCTGAAAGCCTGGTCCCTGTTAGCAGGGTAGAGGTTGAGTTTTCAACTTTCTGCATTTTCCAGGAAGTCTTCAAAGTCATCTTAAATAGAGACTTTCCCGTTGCTGTTATAACGCATTGGGCATTGGCTGAGAGCTGTGATTGATGATTTTACTGCATTCAGTCATCAAGATAGGCATTGGGACCAGATGGTGGGACAGAAGATCAGATTTTTCTAAAGCCCTTCCAGCTTCATACATACTGCATTCCACCACAGGGATACCAGCTGTGCATCTCAAGAAAAAGAGAAAAAAAGATGTGCTGTAGAGACATCTGGCAGCTGCATCTCACATGAAGCAATAGAAGAAATGGGGTAAACAGGATAGATTTAACTCCCAGCTCCCTCCCGAACATTCAAGTGACATGAATTGAACCGAAGGCAGTCCATATGTGGGTACATCAGAAGACACCCTCCATTTCTTCAAGCTTTTAGGCAACAGAGTTGATAGCACAGTCTGGAATGCATTGCTTTTTCACAGCTCAAAGTGATTCATATACTCACTACAAAAAAACTAGGAAATTAGTAGACACAGGAATTGGTAATAATGCAGTCTATGGAATGCTTTTATAACAAAATTCTAGTGATGCTAGTCCATCAGTGAGCTAGCTGTCTTTTTTAACTATCTATCTGTTTAATATCCTGCCTTTCCCCCAATGTGCAACTCAGCTTGACTCACAACATAGATTACAAGAAATACATTGTAAAAATCATCATCACAACAAAAAAAAATCAATTGAACAATCCCATTTAAATCAGCACTAATTTAAAACAGGTTAAAAACATTTCAAACATAATGTGGATAATAGAAACATCACTCCTAAGACTCCAGTTCTGTGATCATCATTAGCAATTCAGTGACGAATGGGGAGGCCATTGCTGATTATGTTCTTCATATGCAGAAGGTAAGCTTGGAAAAGTTTGTTTTCTGAACTACCATTACCAGATTCCTCCAACCAGCATGACCATTAGCCATGCTATCTGGAGGTTCTGGGATATATAGTTCAAAACAGCAACTCTTTCAAGATCCCAAGTTTAAACAAAGGGTTGCATATAACAAAGAGGAAAAGATGTCTGCTAAATATCAGGGGGAACTGCCAGTAGTCACAAGATATTTGTGGGCTAAATGGACAAATTGTCAGTATGAAGCAGATTCAGATATTGGTCATTATCCCTATAATTTCTTCTTGTTTTTACTTCTACATTCTATGGTGTTTGTGTGTGCATGTATGTATGTATGTTATGCATATGTTTTGCTATCTGGGGATCTGTGTTTTGCTTCGGACAAAGAGTTCTGGATAACAGCTAGATTTAAAATATTCAAAAAGATATTCATTTGGCAGCTGCTCCTAGGCTGTGGAATTCTCTCCCATGGGAGATTAGCTTGGTCCCAAAGTGGTCTCCTTTTCCCAGCAGGTAAAGACCATTTTGTTTGAACAGGCATTTGGCAGACTAACTAGTAAGTTCTTTTGATGGGGTTTCTCTGCTGTACATTTATTGCTATGGTCATGTTTTGAAAAGAATTTACATTGTTTGAAAGTACTGATATTTCAGTGTGATAGCTTATGCAATAGTCTTTTAAACTTGTTTATCATCAGGGGTATATTTTGATGTACCTTAATGTGAGCTGCCTTGGGTCTCACATTGGGAGACAGGTGAGATATGAGTGAAATAAATAAAAATAACTGAACAGTTTCTGCTTGTGAGAGGGAAGGGAGAGAAGGCTTAGAATCATAGAATCATAGAAATGTAGAATGGAAGAGACCACACGGGCCATCCAGTCCAACCCCCTGCCATGTAGGAACACCCTCAAAGCACTCCGGACAGATGGCCATCCAGCCTCTGCTTAAAAACCTCCAAAGAAGGAGACTCCACCACACTCCGAGGCAGCATATTCCACTGCCGGACAGCCCTGACTGTCAGGAAGTTCTTCCTCAGGTTCAGGTGGAATCTCCTTTCCTGCAGCTTGAATCCATTGCTCCTTGTCCTGGTCTCTGGAGCGGCAGAAAACAAGCCCTCTCCCTCCTCTACATGGGATCCCTTCAAATATTTAAACATAGCTATCATGTCCCCTCTTAACCTTCTCTTCTGAAGACTGAACATACCCAGCTCTCTAAGTCTATCCTCATAGGGCTTGGCTTCCAGGCCCTTCACCATTTTGGTCGCCCTCCTCTGGACCTGCTCCAGCTTGACCATGTCCTTCTTGAATTGGGGTGCCCAGAACTGGACACAGTATTCAAGATGAGGTCTAACCAAAGCAGAGTAGAGTGGTACCAGTACCTCCCTCGATCTAGACACCATACTCCTATTGATGCAGCCGAGAATTGCATTGGCTTTCTTGGCTGCCGCATCACATTGCTGACTCATGTTCAGCTTGTGGTCTATTAAGACTCCTAGATCCCTTTCACACGTACTGCCATCCAGCCACGTGTCCCCCATCCTATATTTCTGCATTCCATTTTTTCTACCTAAGTGTAGGACCTTACACTTCTCTCTGTTGAATTTCATTTTGTTAGCTTTGGCCCAGCTCTCCAATCTGTCCAGGTCATTTTGAATTTTGATCCTGTCCTCTGGCGTATTAGCAACCCCTCCCAATTTGGTGTCATGGGCAAATTTGATGAGCATGCCCTCTATTCCTTCATCCAAATCATTGATGAAAATATTGAACAGCACTGGGCCCAGGACAGAACCCTGTGGCACCCCGCTAGTCACTTCTCTCCAGGATGAAAAGCAGCCATTGGTGAGCACCCTTTGGGAATGATCGTTCAACCAGTTACAGATCCACCTGACAGTAGCCCTGTCCAGCCCGCATTTTACTAGCTTCTTTGCAAGAATGTCATGGGGAACTTTGTCAAAGGCCTTACTGAAACCAAGATATGCTACATCCACAGCATTCCCTTCATCTATCAAGCTAGCAACTCTATCATAAAAAGAAATAAGATTAGTCTGGCATGACTTATTTTTGAGAAATCCATGTTGACTTCTCGTGATTACTGCGTTGCTTTCTAAGTGATTAGAAACTGACTGCTTAGTGATCTGCTCCAGGATCTTTCCGGGTACTGACGTCATGCTGACGGGGCGATAGTTATTTGGATCCTCTTTTTTCCCCTTCTTGAAGATGGGGACAACATTTGCCCTCTTCCAGTCTGCTGGAACTTCTCCTGTCCTCCAAGATTTCTCAAAGATTATAGCAAGCGGTTCTGAAATGACCTCTGCCAGTTCTTTTAATATCCTAGGAGGCAATTCATCTGGCCCTGGAGACTTGAATTCATCCAGTGTGGCCAGGTATTCGTGTACCACCTCTCTACCTATTATGTGCCGCATTTCCCCTGCTTCCTCACCTGCTCCCCAACCACCAGGTTGAGTGCTTGTATCCTTCTGGGAAAAAACTGAGGCAAAGAAGGTGTTAAGTAGTTCTGCCTTTTCTCTTCCCCCTGTTAGTAATTCACCATCTTCTCTGTGCAGCGACCCTATCGCCTCTTTCTTTTTCCTTTTGCTGCGGACATACTTAAAAAAGCCCTTTTTATTGTGTTTAATGTCTCTGGCCAGCCTAAGTTCGTTCTGTGCTTTAGCCTTTCTGACCTTCTCCCTACATCTCCTGGCTACTTGCTTAAATTCTTCTTTGGTGGTTTCCCCCCTCTTCCATTTCCTGTACACGTTTCTCTTAACGCTTAGCTCAGCTGAGAGTTCTTTAGTCAACCATTCTGGTTTCTTCAGATGCCTTCCATTTTTCCTCCTTATTGGCACAGTTTTAGACTGTGCCTTCAGTATCTCCCTTTTAAGGAACTCCCATGCCTCCTGAACTCCTTTCTCTTTCACTATTCTTGACCATGGAATTTCAGCCAGCAGCTCCTTAAGCTTACAGAAGTCCGCTTTTTTAAAATCTAAGACGAGTGTCTGGCTACACTTATTTTCTCCTTCCCACTGAATGCCAAATTCCAATAGGGCATGGTCACTCCCCCCTAAAGATCCAACCACTTCTACCTCATTAACAAGGTCACCCCTATTGGTCAGGATCAGATCTAGAATATTTGATCCCCTTGTCGCCTCTTCCACCTTCTGGACCATGAAATTGTCTGCTTCACAGGTCACAGGTTCTCAACCTGGACTAGAATATTTGTATCCTCTAGATTAGTGCCTCCCAACTTTTTTCATTTGTGTACTCCTTGGCAGTCCATTATCATAAATGGTACTTCCCCCCTTTTTCCACATCTTTTCTTTGAAGGGAAATAGCTCCATCAGAAAGCTTCCATGAGCTCTGAGAAGAGGTCCCCACACCCACAGAAGGAAAAGCAGGGTGTCAGGCCTGCCTGGATCTTTCCATCCCATTATGTCCCATTACCTGCCTAGATGCTTTCCATGGTCTCAGGATCTGTTTTGCCCCTGGCTGAAGGTATGAGTAGGAGTGACTGGTGCTGTGCATCTCTCCCTCAAATGGATTCAGGGCAGAACTGGTTGTCTCTACAGGATGTGCTCTCTCTCCTCATGGAGAGGAACAAAAAGAAGTGGGAGAGAAGAGAACATGAGTGCAAGGCTCAAGAAACCACCTAGTGTGTGTAGGGCTGGTGCTATGGAAACTTGAATAAAAGGCTGTGTATGCATGAGTGTGACCAAGACTCTTTTTTCAAAAGTTTGTGGGCCAATAGAAGTCACAAGTTCAACTTGTGTATCACTCTTCTCTTTATCTCTATGATTTTCCCCTTCCTGTCCCTTAAGATTTTGGGACAGGAACATCAATGCCATGGGCAATCAAGAACCACACTGAGTTGTGATGTCCTCTGAGAATGGCTTATATGTTATACTTTTTCTGCCAGTATTCATTTTTTTCCTCTCTATATCCCTTAATGACCATGTTTGTACCTCTAGGGGTACATGTACCGCAGTTTGCAAATCACTGCTCTGGATGTCTAGACGTAAGGCACTACTACATTTTTAACACACTGTATATCAGAGATGGCAACTATGTGGCCCTTTGGGTATTGTTGGATTGCAACTCTCATCATCCCCCACCAATGACTAGAGTAGGCAGGGTTGATGGGTGTTGCCATCTCAGCAACATCCGGAGTGTCATAAATTGTACATCCCTGCTGTATGCAAGAAGATTGCTGGTAGCTCTATGTCAGTGGGATGGTAAATCCACTTTGGCTTTTAGTCTGAATTTTAGGAGAACTGTCAAGGTACTGAACATATTTCTTAAAGTAAATCTCTTAAAGTTTGGATATGCCACCCCTTTGACATGGAAGCCACAAACCACCACTGACTAAAAGCTTAATATCTTTTAATGTGGGTTTTGTTGGTGTCTTTTGGTTTCATCTCGGTGCTGTTTTTATGTGGTTGATCAACAGCACTAGATCAGCCATCTGGCTTTTCTTCTTTTTAATCAAATCAAATTTTCAACTTGCAGAAAGAAAGGAGTCTACAAATTCTATATTACAAAATCCCCAGAAGGAAATTGATTCAGAAATGTATAAAGCTGAGTGACAAGCCTGCTCAGGAAACTCTCCTACCATATGGCAGCCTTGAATGGTTATTGCAGTATTGAGATAGAGCTGACCAGCTGGGGAGTTAGTGGTTGTTTGCAATGGTAATAATGGATATCAGATGGTTGATGTGGAGTAGTTTATAGATGGGAATAGACAATAAGCCACACTGTTTGTCAGGAAATCATTTCTGACTTGGTGGTCGCTGGATTTAAAAATAAATAAAAGAAAAAAAATCACACTCTCCTCTTTATTCACCCACAATCTGTTCCTGTATTTCATACAGTAGGAAGCATATTGCAATTAACAGGGCTGAATGTTTTCCATAAATTTGGGGACGCTGAGCAGTGGATCAACCATTGCAGATCATTCTCTCTAAAATAATATCAAAAGACTCTCAAAAGCAAATGTGAACAGAAACTCTTCCCGGACATGAGCCACATTATCAGGTCGGTACATGTGAGTTTTATGACATTCAGAATTAAAACAATTGGGGATTGGGGAATTTTGGGCGGAGGGTAGAAGAGAAGAAAGGCTGAGCTGTTATTGTATCCAGATATTCTCTGGCTCATTGCTAAAGGAAAGCTGTTTAACTGTTTCTCAGAATAGCAAGCAAATGCCAGATGCTTCCCTGAGCTGTAAGCTTCTGCTGAGAGCCTGAGGATACTCAGTGTGCCAAGTTTTAAAAAGACAAGGAGCATGGCTGTTCAGATTGGACTGACTAGAAAATGTGAATCATGCAAGATTGGTACCCCAATAGCCCCTGATCCACATATATTTTTTTAGACCTAATGGTACCTTCTATCCACCCAGAGTCTCTAGCAATACTCTACACCTTGTACATGAAGCTACCAGATGCCTCTTTTAAAAAGAGGATGCTTTCATTAGTAGTGCCATTGTTTCTCATTCCCACAGTGCTTCTCGATGTGTCGATGGCTTCACAGCAATTACCTCAGTCACATGCAGAGAAAATGGGCCTTATTTCAGGTCACATTCCCATGGATGCTAAAGGATGTCCCTTATTTTAGAGCTCTCCAGCTCAGTTCCTCATAAAAATGGACTCCAGGAAGTTTGCATCACAGCTCCAGAACTTATATACTTCTTTTAAAAGTTGGCACCAATTTTGGATAGTCTCTTAGGACTATTGTTATTTAATCACATGGATGAAATACCAAGTTGAGACACAATACATGTAGGTGTGCTGAAATGTGTTGCAATTTAATTCTCCCCTGACGCAAAATTCCTCAACTGCAGACTAAAGATGAGTGATTCATACTTCCACCACTGCTTTGGGGTCTTGTGTCCCAGATGAACTTTCTCCATAGCAAGATGCATACACAGAATACGCATCTTGTTATTGGAAAATGTATCCTTTCTCCTCCCCTTCATATAATACCCTCCAAAGTTGTAGTATTCAAAGACACAACAGTGTTAGTCTGTTACAGCATAATGAAGATATAATGGAATCCTGTAACACTTCTGAGACTGATTGACAAATAGAAATTTCTAGTATCAGCTTTTGTGAACTCCAGTTCATTTCATCTGCATCTGATCCAACCAAAGTCCATGAAAGCTTATGCTGGAACGTTCTTTTTCCCAGATAGTCTCAGAGGGGCTACAGAGTTCCTTTCTACTGTTTTTCATCCAGAAGTGGTGAGGAAAGAAGGATAAGTCACTCATTGTTCCTGTCTTGACACTGGATAAATGTCCAAAGGCAACCGTTGATAACGGTGACAAAAATGCTGGCTGGAGGTTTTCTGGAAGTTGTCCAATAAATAGATAGATAAATAAATAAAATTTCCATGCTCTTGTTTAAGGGAACATCTTCTTTGGCTCTGCTATCTGAGATCTTTTCCAACCAAAGAAGAATTGAACCTGGGAGCTTCGCCACACAATTGGCTTGGATCAAGAACATGTACAGTATTACCAGTAGTGGCTTTTGTAGGGAAGAATCAGAAAAGAAAATTAGTTTGTAACTTGTCAAAAATGAACATAATCTTCTGCTGTTTGACTTTAAACATCCTGTGTTCTTCCACACCAAAGACATAGTGCATCCAATTTTCCTTGGTATTGGCTTGTATGTTTTCCAGACTGCTCTAATGCAGACTGTCATACAGAGGATGTTGTCAGCATGAGAGCCCATGGTCTCTGCTGTCAGCCTGTCAGAAGCCAGATGGTATCTGAAGTAGCCATTTGTCTAGTTTGCATGGCTTCAGCCTGAAAACACAGTTTGGGAAATGTTTAGAGCAGAAAGGAAATCAAGACTGATTCTTTTATTTTGACTTACACTTCCAAGACATGTGGGAAAATCCTCTAATTTTCTGTCTTTCCTCTTTTTTTAAATTCAAGGAGCTGCAGATATCTCTTCATATTCTATTCAGTGTTTACTTGTTACAAGGCGATATACATGGCTTGAGAGCCAGCACGGTATAGTGGTTTGAGCACTAGACTATGACTCAGGAGACCAGGGTTCAGTTCCCCACTCGGCCATGGAAATCCACTGGGTGACTTTGGGCCCATCACACGCTCTCAGCCCCAGAAAACCCTGTGATAGGTTCCCCTTAGGAGCAAGTCAGAAATGACTTGAAGGCACACGACAACAACTTCAACATACCCAGCTCTCCTCCTCCTCCTTGTCCTTCTCTTCTCTTTATCCTCATAACAACCCTGTGAGGTGGGTCAGGCTAAGAGAGTGTGATTGGCCTGAGGTCACTCAGTGAGCTTCATGACTCAGTGCGAATGGAATCTTGGTTTTCTGTGTCTCAGTCCAATATTTTGTTTTGTCTATTAACATGTTTCTACACCATCCTCTATCACAAGAGCTCGAGGAAGCATAAAATTAAGACAGTGTAAACAGTTTAAAATAACTTCAGATAAAAACAAGGGATCACCTAAATAGGATATAAGCATATTAAATAATTCACCGAGTTAAAAGAGCTGAAAAGGTTAACACCATGAACATATCCATTTTAAGAATTAACAGCATTATTAGGTCCAAAAACTTTAATTAAAGGCCATATGCTGCTGGAAAGAGACTAACATTGGCATCATCTGCACTTTTAAGAGGAGGGCATTTCATAAATGGGACGCTGCAGCAGAGAAAGCCCTGTTCCTGCATGATGTGTCATTCCTTCTGGAGCAACATGGAGCAGAACTCCCACCATCAAATCTCAATTCCCAGGCAGGCACATATAAGGAGAGGCACAAAGCCCATTTAGGGCTTTGGATGTTAGTTCAAACTCCCTGAATTCAGACCAGAACTGCTCTGCAGCCAATGCAGCTCCTTTAAGACTGGTTTTACATCTATATGGTACTATATTTATGGCCATACTGTAACCACTACACAAACTGTCTTCTGCAATAAAATATGGTAGCATACAGTGCAGTGGTTCAACAGCTGTGCTGGGACGTTTTCATTTTGCCAGGAAGTTTACTAGGTGGTAACTTGTATTTTATTGGCAAAAGTGCTGACTTCTTCATTCACAAGTAAAAGCTTTATGGCTTAAATTGTACAGGCATTGTTATTCACCAGAATCCTTGTGAATTCATTAGGGCAAAGAAAGAGATTTCTGAAACAGGTTTATCTTTGAGAAATACATGACTTCAAATCCCACAGAAAAAATGTTTTAGAGTTTAGAGATGGTTTTCAAGTTGATTTTTAAAGATCAAGCCAGACAAGATGATGACAACCCACAAATCCTTCTCTCTTCTCTCCATTTCAAAAAGGTAAAAGCAGGGATAAGGAGAACCCAAAAAGACCAGGATGCAGTATTAGGAGAAGAGGTTGCTCAGCCATTTTCCCAGCATGAACTGTCATATACTCTTCCCCTCGAGCATGAAACCATAGGCTGAAAAAAATTCAGCTAAAGTTAAGATGGATGTGAAAGGCCAACAAATATGACAGTTGTCACACAGTACAGTTATTCAGAAGTAATAATCTTTTTGTTTCCAGTGTGGTCATCAGCATTTAGGAAAAGGTTTGATGAGATCCCTGACAGCTGCCAAATGGTAGAAGCATCAAATCACCTGCAATTTGCCATCACCACAAATAGAAACACACAGAGAGGAGCACAGAATAGTGTAGTACCATAGTGGATGTATGTTTTACGGGTAGTGTCCGTAGCTGTTGGATCAGGCCAGGATATTTGTCTAGAGGGCTAGCCCTCTTCCCTTTCGAGTTTATTGAAGTTGGATCCATTCCAACACACAAGTCTCATCTGTGGTTCCTTGAATTATTGGTGTATCAGCACCACACCCCAGCACATACACTAGCCAGCTGTTTTGTCTTGTTTGGTGTTGTCCCCCCCCCGCCACAATAAACATGCACACACTTCCCTGTATATGCTATGTACACAAGTTCCTGCTAAGAGTGGTGCAGAAATCTCTAGAGGTAAACAAACCCAGATGCAACAGTAGGTTGATTTTTATAATGCTCTGGTTTGTATGTTTTCCAGAAGATTTTGTAGCTATTTGGAGCTGTCTGGGTCAAAACAATGTGCATAGCCTCTGGTTATAGGGCAACATTCTTGCACAGGGTACTGGAAAATATGTGCAACTTTTTGGCAATTAAAGGGCCAAAAAAACAAATAAAAAAAGTTAACGTAAGACTTAAGCATGTGAAAATACATCCACCGCTGACGAGTTGTGCTGTTTCATGGTTATTTTCCATCTTTTGCGCTTAATTATTTTCTGTTTCCAAGTTAGACAGCATTATTTGTATAACCAAAGCAAGTTACGTAACAAGACAATGTCACATTCACAGTGTTTACCAATTTAAAAGTTATGTAGAAGGGTGGGAAAGAGAGTTGCTCAAACTACGGTCCTATCTAACTGCATTGGTCAAGCTCCAAAAGAAGCAAAGCCCTGCAGATTGACAGAAGGGCCACTTCTGTATTTTCACATTATGGAGTGTGGTGGAGTCTCCTTCTTTGGAGGTTTTTAAGCAGAGGCTGGATGGCCATCTGTCCGGAGTGCTTTGAGGGTGTTCCTGCATGGCAGGGGGTGGGACTAGATGGCCCGTGTGGTCTCTTCCAACTCTACATTTCTATGATCCTATGATTCTGTGGGCTGGCATCTCTACCATCAGCCAGCCATCTGCAGCTCTTTCTGCCCACTCCCTTCTGCAGGGAAGAACCTGGAACTTGGGCTGTATCATCAGTTGCCAGGGGCCAGAAGACTCTGCAAATCGACAGAAGGACTGCTACTGTTGGTTGGCATCTTCATCATCACCCAGCCCCCGAGAAGAGAGCCTGGAACCTGGATTATGGCATCAACTACCAGAGATTAGAAGAGACCACAGATCAGTGGAATGGCTGCTTTTGTGCTTGGTATCTTCACTATCACCCATCTGCAACTCCTTCTGCAGCCTTCTTCTTGAGGGAAGAGCTTGGAATCTAGACTGTATTACCAATTGCAAGGGGGCAGAAGGTATTCCAATACAGTAATGCCATTTGTATATATCTATAGGTTCTGATCTCCAATATGCTGCAGTATGCTTTGGGATCCACTCTTTGTCATTGGCTTCAAATTGTGCCTGCCAAGAAAGCAGATGTGTCTTTCCTTCTCATCCAGTGATTTTAATTGTAATATTTATTCATTTTCAATGTTTTATTCTGCCTTTCTCATAGTGCTAGAACCAAGGCGGCTTACAGCAAACAAAAAACAAGAAAGCAATCAATTATAGCACTGAATTTTTTTTGAAAAAAAAATGATTAAATAGTTTTAAAACCAAGAACTAAATTAAAAGAGTTGAAAAGCATTTAAAACCTAACAAGAAATGGCGGAAAATTAGAGCACTCACAAAAAGACCCTTCTACAGCAATATTTTTTTCTTTCATAATACCTATACAATTATAAAATAAGTAAATTACATTTCTTTATCATTCCATGCCTATCAGAACTTAAAAGGAGCTATCCAAGGTTTTGAACACTTTCCCCAAAATAAATTCAGCATCTGTTGGCATTTTTTTTAAAACATTCAGAAGAAAATCTATACTGGTTTCACTGCCACACTGCCACAGAAACCCTTAACACCTCTAGATGCTGCACTACTCCCCATATATATGGACTTTGTCAGCAACAGCATCTGCTAGGGTCATAGCTCAGAGAGGATGCAAAATGGGGGCATTACCCCCTCATACAAATTCTGCTCCTCAAATGAAATTTTCCTTCAGTCCCTAAATATCTTGCATTGCAGCAATTTAAAAACTGAGATATTAGAAATACAGCTTAGTCATCATAATGAAGGGGGCAGGCAAAGTGAATGAGGGAATTCAAACACAGCAAAGTTCTAGGCATGAGCAATTTTCAATATCTCACTCTCTACAATGCTAGAAATTTGAAGGTTAAAGGAAAATTTCATGTAGGAGCAGAATTTTTGTTGGAGGGCAATGCCCTCATGTACCCACTCTGTGGGGCCAAGATATCTGAAAGACCTCCTCTTCCCGTGTGAGCTTGCCGGAATTCTTAAGACCTTCTTTTACATGTATTACCACCCTGCCAGGCTAGGTTGATAGGTATCTGTGACAGAGCTTTCTCTATAGCAGCATGTTGCTTGCGGAACTCCACACACATACACACACACAAATGCACACAGTTCAGGCTGGTTCTGTCCCTTCTCAGTTTCCAGCTGGCACTGAAGACTGTGCTGTTCCAAGTGGGCTTTGGCTCTTAAAATCAGGGACATCTGATCTGACTGTTTTTCTTTTTTAAAAAAACCTGTTTAATTTGAAAGAAAAAAGAGGTGTTTGGGCTGTTTTTTAATAGTTTTCCCCTTTTTTATTGAATGCTTTTAAAGCGTTTTTATCAATTGTGCATCTCCTCAAGGACACTTGTGGGTCAAGAAGCATTAGAAAAATGTCTTGAATAAATAACATAAATAAACCCCCCACATAGCTATACCCCTACTAAAACCTCACATGGAGGAAACCAGTGAGTTCACACCAAAAAAGGACTCCAGGCACTATACAGAAGCAGCATAGCCACCCTCCAATAATCTCCAACTGTCTTAATTGGGCAGGGACAGTCCTAATTAATCCTCTGTCATCCCATTTTTTTCAGCTGCTTTTAAGATGTTCTGGTTTCTTTCTCTTTCTCCCACTTTCTTTCTATGTCCTTAACTTGCTTCAGTTGCTGCAGACGGAGTTCAAACTGCAAAAGTAACCTGTGCTCAGTTAATTCAGCACAGGTGGTGCGAAGATGAGAGAAGGGGACAAAATCTTGCTCTTCCCTGTAGGTTCAGGCAAAGGCAAATTGCTGTATTCTCTCCTAGCCTGTGTGTTGTTCTTCCTCATTGATTTTTTTTCCCCCATCCTGATCGCACTGTGATGTTGCTGGCCACACATGTTCCAGTTTTCATTTGTCAAACGTTGGAGGGTATGTCCTCCACTACTGTCAGCGTTCTTAGAGGGAGAGAATCCAGTCTACTTTATGTTTCTCATAATCACTGATTTGGAATGCAACACTCAAAGAAAACAAAAGACAGTCCTTGCAGCTGAGCTTCCTGGGCAGCAGGGCCTAGACAGGACACACACACAGACCTCCTGAGACAAGGTTTCAAGAACCAGCCTAGGAGGAAAATACTCTTTTGGGCAAGTAGCCCAAGGGAAGGAACCATAATAAACAGGGCAGAAGCAGCCTTCAGTGGCTAACTAAATAGAGCATTGGGATGGAAGGCAGGAGAGAAGGAAAAAAGGAAATATTTATATCCTGCTCTATGTCCAAAGATTTTAGGGTGGCATACAGTGAAATATTTTTTAAAAAATGAAGTCTAAATTTACAGTCTAAAAGTGTCTTATAATGATTTCAAACGTGTCGGAAGTGCTTAGACCATGCTCATGTACAAACTGAATAAAATCATTAGATTACAAAGGATAGAAAGCTGGGAACTGCACATATAAGAAACTAGGGTCAGTTTTTAAAAATGCACGGAAAGGGAACATGGTAATCTGTGCTAGCTCTTCTCCCAGTGCCCCCATTCCCCCGGCTGCTAAGAAATCCCTGTGATAAGTTTGCTGTACAATTGTCATAAGTGGGAAATGACTTGAACAACAAATCAGTGCAGTGTTCCCTTCAGACATTATGCATGGTAGAATCAGCTCTACCTCTGAAAGGGGCAATGCATTTGTGCAGTCTTAACTGAAAAAAAAAAGTCAAAGAAGAAACTAGGAACTGCAAATAAGAAACTGGGTAGCAATTTCACCCTCCTTTTGCAATGAAAATGGGATGGCAGTTTTTATTGAATATAGCAAACTTAGGTGTTGGTTGACCTTTATGTAAATAGCACCTCAGAGCATCCTGAAAAGAGAATTTGTTATATGCCTTGTGCATACCATGTGCATGTGATTTGAACTCTCATGTCTGTGCCATAGATTGGGAACTGTCAGTCTAAAAATGGAGCAAGAGGAGGAGAAGGAGGAGGTGATGCTCTACTAGAAAACTAGTTTGTAATGAAAACGTAGAAAAATAATGTTGAAGAAACTCGTGGGTGGGTGGGGGGGAAGCTGCCAAAAATTCCACAGCAATAAATCTAGCATATCTGAGAAATCTTTTCAGGAATCTGAAAGGAAAGTACAGTATAAAGTAACAACTGAGAGATGATCAGAAAAAAATGATTAAATTATCTCAGCATCAGAAACTAATTCCACATGGGCAGATGATGCCCCCAAGAAGGCTAGAAAGAAGAAAAATCAGATCCTTCCAAGTTGTTAAAAAGGCATTGATTTAATTAGCCTGCACCATGTTACACCATCCATTTGTGCTGATGTCTCTGACACCAGTTAATGCACAGCTTTGCACTTTGTAAGTGTGATTTATATCACCTTTTGGGTGCCCAGCAGCAAAGCAAACTGGATACTTATCACTACACCCTTCCAATATACTGACTTAAGTTCCTTCTGTGTGATCACAATTTTCTTTGGGCAACCTGATCATATGATGCTGTTTGCTTGCACCATCATAACTTGATTGCATCAGTATAGCAACAAACACTGGGGGGAAAATGTTACCTGTCTCTGTCCTAAGTAGCCATGTTGTTACTAAGTAGCCCTTTTGTAGCTTGTTGGATAAATTATTCATTTTTAAAGCATGTTCATAAGAAACTTACACTTGTTTCATTATTCTTGCCTGTATTAAGAAATGTGCTAGTTGCATATCTTTTAGGAGATGAGTGAGAAATTAGAAAATCTGAAAAGGAAGATTTATTAGCAAGAAACTTCCATTATTTTGCAGCGAGAGACAATCTGCAGATAGAAGAGCTACATTTAGACCAGTTTTTAAACACAATCAGTCTGTCCTCTTTTCTGACAATGAAATTCAATACCATTTCCAGTTAAAACTAATCCCTGCATTCGTCTGGAATCCAAAGCAGCTTCCACATCATTCTGTTTGCAACACATATTTCTGGAGTGCTTTCTCTAGAGCTGTGTAAGCCTTTAGCTATTAAAATGCTCAAAACAAGGATTCACACAAAGTGGAAGTGTTATTATGCATAGGGTTGCCAAGGACTGTTCATGGTCTGAGAGCTTAACCCCTAATACACTGAAAGCTTATTATGGAAAGAGCAATATGAACACATTTGGGTAGGTAAAATAATGGATTTGAACAAATTTTATTTGCAGTTGCCTCTAGGTTTTGTTCTTTTCTAACACAGGACTTTGAAATGTGACTCCCTCGTTGGCTGGGGAATTTGGGCAGTTGCAGTCCAAAAACAGTTACTTTTCAAGGCTCTGAAAAATACCAGTGTGCCCTCATGGAAAAAGCAGGTGCAACAGCAAGTAACATTACTAGCAACAGCAATAGCAACCAGAACCGTTTGTAGCTAAAATAGAAACCATAGCTCACTTCAGCACTGCTATGTTCCCTCCAGAACTTGGAAACATGACTTTTTTCCCCCTAGAATTTCCCAACTTGCATGGTAAGTGGCCATGCTGGCTGGGGAATTCCAGGATTGGTAGTCAAAAAGTAACTTTCTTAGGCTGTAGCTCAATCAATATGTGAGGCCTCACATTCTAACTAACCAGTAGCACTATCACTCCGTGTAGCTGGCATGGGTTGCCAGTTAGATTCTTGTAATGTTGAATTGAAGGAGCCAGTGTGGTGTAGTGGTGTGAATGTTGGACTATACCCCTGGAGATCAAGGTGTGCTTCCTGGCTCAGCCATGGAAACCCACTGGGTGACAAGGGGCACCTCATATACTCTCAGCCCCAGAAAACTCAGTGATAGGTTCACCTTAGGGTCACCGAAGTTGGAAATAACTTGAAGGTGCACAGCAGCAAACGTTAGAATTAAAGTCATATGTTTGAGCTATCACGGGGGTGGGGGTAGTGTAGTTGCTCCTCTTGCTTGGAAAAATTAATCCAAATTCTCCTCAATGCATCTTCAATATCATTAAAAATGCACATAATTTAAAATTCCTATAGGCAAATCTGGAATTAAGTACAACGTAGGATACCATGCTATTTGTATATTGCCTATATAACATGTGTGTTAACAGCTGCAGTTTCTTACACTTTGGAGCCTTAGCAAACACAGAAAGTCTCTAACATAACAGGTGAAACCAAAATAATTTTAGTTCTGAGTTGGGAGCTGTTAAGATTTTGAAATTGCTTGTCTTTTCTATTTTGTGGACATAAATGCACAATTTCCTGCTGGCTGCAATATGGCTACTTATCTGTTGTCCCTGTTGTTGTCAACATCATCATCACAGCATCACTGTTATTGTTTTTGCTGCTACTGCTGCTATTGTTATTAGTATTAGTAGCAGTAGCAGTAGTATTAAGGCTGTCAAAATTGCCGACTTCTTGGGGGCTTATGCGCCGGCTCAGACTCCCAGCCGACACACTGTCCCAGGTTAATGGGTTTACTTTGTCATGCCTAGTAGGTAATGGCCTCTGCAAGTGGGTGTTAATTTGTTATTCTAAACCAGCAGCTGTGTGGTGGGAGCAGGTGGCTGCCCAGAAGCCAAGGGAGCAGCACTGGAGAGGAAAGGAGGGCGGGAGGGTTGGAAGTGGGGGGGGGGTGCAACACTATGAGAAGAGGAGGAGGTTACTCTGGAGTTCACTATGTCCTGCATTGATGGATTAAACATCATGTGACACCAAGCTTAGGATTCACGCCAAGTTTATTTATTCCATTTCAGATGCATATTTCCTCTCCTCGCCACAAGAAATACCATTAACCATGTTTTGCCTCAAAAGAAGATGGTTCAGCTGTTACCAAATCTCTTTCACCTAGTGGTTGGTTACTTTGTTCCTTTGGTTGTCTCTCTCATCACCCCCTCTCTCTTTCTCTTTCACTTTCTCCCTCTCCTCTTTTCTTTTTTTGAGAAAGATGCTTGGGAATCCGATAAAAAGTTGAAAATTGCCAATTACTCGCCAGAGTCCCCTTCTAAACTGGTGTCAAGCAAACTGAAGCAAGGGTGAGAATTCTTTTTGCCTAGCCTCCTTCCCAAAGAAAGAAAGAAAGAGAAAATCATCAACAACAAAAATAGTCCATATGCAGAAGTCATGAAATCCTGAATGAAATAACCAGAAAGCAAGCCACATTAACTAGAATAGTAGAGTTCTTCTGTCCCTGTGTCCATATTTGGCTATTAATAAATGGGAAGCTCTAACAAAGGCTGTGCTCTCAGGCTATTGGTCTTTTACTTCTTGAGAATTCCCATGGATGGATCAATGACAGAATGAAAATGGACAAAGCCAATGCTCTTGAACTGTTTAGATTAAAACTGCAACAAAGCTTTGCTTAGAGCAGGCTGAGACAACCTGTTGGGTTTCACAGTCCATGGTCCTTGGATTATGAGCAGATTTGAATGAGAAAAATAGAGCTAAGAATGGAAAGTAGGTAATGTCATTATTAATATAGTATCATTGATGAAGAGAACTTTGGGCTATATATGCAACACACTCTACTTGCAGTTATAAGTTTAATATAAGTGACAGATATTTTCAGAGAACAATTTGGCGAGCAGAAATTGGAACTGTATGTTTGAACACTGGTTTGTTGGTTTTGGTTGCAAAAATATGTTCACTTACTTGTGAAGGGTAGGAATGGCTTCTGATTGGAACGTGCATCTAATTGCACAGTTAAGTTGTTTTAGCTGATGTAAACCACTTTGATAATTTTCACCCTAAAAGAAATATTAGGACATAATTTGAACAAAAAGACTAAGAATTAACTCCTTGAGTCTTTACACTCCAAAACAGTAAGAAGCACTACATGCAATGATTTTATCTTGGAAGCCTCATCCAGAACTTGAAAGAATTACCTTTATGGACAACAACTTTCAGAATCATGCAGGCAGCATGACCAATAGTGATCGTACTTCACATGTCATGATGTTACCAGAACTTGGAGAATTTACTTTTTGGGTTACAGCACCCATTATCCCCCGCCAGCACATTATCTGGCTGCCAATAATGAGCTCTGCTGTCCAGAGAGTAAATTTCCTAGGATCTGGCAACATCATTTCATGCAAAGTACCACCATGGCATGTCAACCATTGAATATACATTGCACGTGAATGACATACTGAAAATAGTGGGGAAGAACTTCTCCCGCCGCCCTTTTGTCATTGATTTGCTGGCTTTGAATCTCCTGTCTTAGCCTTTACTCACTTTTTTGCCTTCTTCAGTTCTCATCACTTGTCTGACATCTCAGCCAGCAGGCAAAGATTTTGAGAATATACAAAGTGATCACCTGATTAATGAAACAAATTGTCTCCGAACCCCAATCTGTGGAGCAGAGGGAATTCAGTTCCCCTTGGGTCACCAAGCAAATTTTCCCCCAGGAAGGAACTGTTGTTCCTAGCATCTGCTAGGCAGAACACGCAGAATGTCTATTTACTTTTCAAAAAGCAAACACTAATTTCAGGATGCTGTTTATGTAACAAAGCATATATAGCTTTAAGCCATTGCCTTTTTCTAGGTGTCACATGGCACTGCTGTGTATTTAACATTTAACTGTATGTTGTTTTGCTGATGGCAGATGGTAAGCAGTCTGCTAGGTTAGGCACCAGGAGAGGTGTCTGCAACTCTGAAAAAGAGAAACTAGGACACTTTTGAAACAGTGGGATGGAGCTTGATTTTCAACAAGACAGATAAATCTATACATCTGTAAAAGTGAAGATGAGTACTTGGAGATTGTTGGTTGGTTGTATATTGTACCATGAGTCAAAGGAAGTTATCTTCCTAGTGCAGAGAAGATCTCTAAATGCAGCCAGTGCCTAAAATCACCAGCCTTCCTAACAGTAGGATACTAACATACAACCTTCTAGATGCTGTTGAACTGCACCTCCTAGAATGCCCCTGTTGGCTAGGGCTGCTGAGAGTTGCAGTCCAACAACATCTGACATAATAGACTTTGAAGCTCAGCTTGCGTCCAAAATGTGTGAACTAAATGGACTCATCTTTCCATCAATTCAAAGGAGCCCTGGTGGCGCAGTGGTTAAATGCCAGTGCTGCAGCCACAAGGTTGGGAGTTCAATTCTGCTGGGCTCCAGGTTGACTCAGCCTTCCATCCTTCTGCAGATCGGTAAAATGAGTAACCAGCTTGTTGGGGGCAATTAGCTAACACATTGTAAACTGCTTAGAGAGCACTTAGCTGATAAACAGTATAGAAATACACAAGCTATTGCTATGCTATTGCTATCAATTCCTTGTTGTTGTTGCTGTGATTGTGTGCCTTCAAGTCATTTCTGACATTGTTCAAAGGGGGTTTACTCTTGCCTTCCCCTGAAGCTGAGATAGTGTGAGTTGTCCAAGGTCACCCAGAAGATTTCCATGGCCAAGCAGGGATTTGAATCCAGTGTCATAGTCCAACATTCAAACCACTATACCACACTGGCTTTCAGTTCCTTAGCACTACTCTATAAGTCCAGAGGATATAACTACACAAACCTTTAAGATATGGTGGCTAGAGACTTGGATGGATTTAAAAAGGGATTTGACCAGTGCATGGAGGATAAAGTCATCATTGGCAAAATTCATGATGTCTATTCTTTACCTCCTTTATCAGAGACAGCAAGCCTAAGAGTAGCTGGGATTGTGCATGGGAATGTGCTGTTGCAGTCATGTTCTGACCTCTGGGCTTTCCAGAGGCATCAGGCGGACTTCTATGTGCACAGAATGTTGGTCCATTCCGGTATGGATCTTCTTACATTCTTATGGCCTGCCTTGTAACCTAAAGCAGAGGTAGGTACAACTAGAACCTACCAGATTTTGTTGGGTTGCAAGTCTCCATCATAGCCAAGCATAGCCAAGGGGAAAGAATGTTAGGAGTGGCAGTTCAATAACATCTGGAGATACATATTCTCCCATCATCACCTAGACCCTAGAATCCTAGACATAGTGCTTGATGTTTCATAAATGTGTATAGCAGAGCCATATGAGTTAATATACTCCATATTTTATGCCACACAGACCCCTTAGCCGGTATCACCTAATTGTTCCCATGTTAGTCACCATCCTCCATAGCTATTAACTTGTTGCCTTCAGCTTAAATCTGCAGTTGTCAGTTGGAACATTTCTCCCATGATACTATTGGTTTATAATATTTTCAGCGATTAGAAATGACAAAATATAGATACACAAAGTTTTGTATTAGCTGAGAACATTTTCTCAGAAGAAAGTTCTACCATGTCCAAAAGTCTTTCTGCACAGGTATATGTGCATCACATTGCACTGTTAATTTGGACTGCTGTTAACTTAGATCATTATCTTGCCCTTTTTCCCTAAGAAAGTGTGAAACAGTTCCTATTTTGAAAGTTTCTAACAAGACTAGGAGTAGCAGTGATCTGTAATAGGCTACCTATGTTGATTGATGCTAGAGAACTGAATGTGCAACTTCTTAGAGGTCACTTTTTAATCAGTAATGGAAGACGCAAGAACACAATGATGTGTTCCCTGTATAGATCTAGTTCATAATTTGACTTTCAATGAAATATGTTATGCAGAAAATACCCTGCAGATGTAGTGGCTGCTGCAGAATTTAGAAAGTTACTTTTCAGAAAGATAAATCTAAGGAGCTGCTGAAGCCACAACTAGAATGACATTCCAAGCCCTAATCAATTTGACATGTCTTTTTATTGGTTCTTTTTAAAAGTAACTTTCCAGGATTTGTTGCTGACCCCCATAGCAGCTGCAGGCAGCAATGCCTTAAAATCATCTTTTCATCCCATATCCTGCCATATGAAGCCATTGCTGACCCTGAAATGGAACAGAAGAAGCAAAGAAGCAGGGCAATAAGGAACTTACATTAATACAGCATTGGAGGTGGGTGACATGTGTCTCTCAAAATGTTATTTACAGCTCTCGTCTTCTCTGTCAGCCATGCTGTTTTAGGCTGATGAGTGCCAAAGTCCAGTAAGACCTGGAGGGCCACAGGTTGCTATGCCTGAAGTAATCCAACATAAATATTATCCTGTCACTTTTGCAATGAAACACTTGCAAACCTTTTTTTGAAGTATCAGGCAAGGCAATGTGCGGAGGGATAAAGATAAAAAGGCCTATGTGCACAGTTTAATGGTTAAATATGGGCTCTAGCAACATTTTAACAAGGATAAAATGAACTTTGAGGCAACTTTTTTTTAAAGGGAACAGGCTAATCCTAGGAACAAAAACATCAGTTTAGTTGCCTCAGAGACTTGGTCTGTTTACTTAATTTGGCATATCTACTCCAGAAGTAGTCTCATGTTTCAGACTAATCACAGATACAGACTTCTTCTGTACAGCTATTCTTTGGCAGCCACATTAATTCTTTTTGAATTTAGGAGGGATGTGAACACTCATTTCCTTAGATCTTTAAGAGGAGCCTTGTTACCAGTGCCTGTATCTGCTGAGGCCACGTTGGCAGTTACAAGGAACAGGGCTTCTTCTGTTGCAGTGCCCATTCTGTGGAACCCTCTCCTTAAGGAAGCTCCCCAGGCAAGATCAATTCCTTCCTCTTTTTAGAGGAACTTGGAATGCATTTTTAAAGAAGCCTTGGAGAACTGGACAGAGTTCAAGGTTATATATTTTTTGGCTTTTTCTATGTTAAAACATCAACAACAAGTTGAAACAAGTATTAATATATTCCATTAATATAATCTATGATACAGTATGTTATATTGATATATTCATATATTGGCCAGCTGCTTTTACTGTTTTTATTGTTCTAAAGTGAAGATGGGGAAAGTGAAGCACATGGTCTACATGAAACCCACAGTCTCACTTTTTCAGCCTCTAGAGTTCCTCTCAGGCCCCCAAAGCCTGACACCTCTCACCATTTTTTAAAAAGGGTGTGATGTCTGAGTGAATCTCTCTCTCTCTCTCTCTCTCTCTCTCACACACACACACACACACAAATCTTGCCCACAGACTGTGGAAATGAACAAAGACACCCTCTCTAGCCCCTTTTTTGCTCTGCACCCTGGCCAAAATGGCAACTGGAAATGACATAGGTCACTTGTAGTTGCCATTTTGGCTGGGATATGGAGAAGAAGGAAGGCCCAAAGTGATCTCTTCTGGTTTGAAAAATGGGTATATTTCAACCTATTTAAAAGATGAATAACATCTTCTAGAGGCTTATGTAGAGGATTCCAAGAAAGGGAATTCATCCTTGTTATTAGCAAGAAAAAGGGCACAGTGGAAAGCCTATAAGAGATGAGTAATGCAAAAACAGCTGTGAGGTCCAAGTGGTCTCAAAGTCACATTCTGTCTACCCCTGGCTTAGAGACAGGATTGCCAGGTATCAGGGTCCTGGCTGAAGTCTCAAGGAGTTGTTCTGCTCCTCTGGGTGTCCAGACAGACAGATAAATATTAGGGAGACCAGCTCTGGAGGAAGAGGATATTTTGTGTGGGGAGGTGGCATTAAAGCCTGGAGATCCATCTTCACTTATTTCCAGCTGACAGAGGATTCAGTGGATCACTGCAAAAGCACTGGCACAATAAAAAGCCAGCATTAAGACAAGGGGACTGATGGGCCCAGTCAGACCCATCAAACTGTTTAGCACGAGATGGGGAATAAAGTGCCAGTCTTCCTGAGCCTTCCACAAGCCCCAGCAGTAGCAGAGGGGGTAGATGTGTCATATGTGTCAATGTCAGTCAGCGGCTAAGCAGACACAGAGGCAGGAGCTGAGTTTATGGCTTTAGTGATAAATAAATCAAGAGGTTACCTCACCAAAACAAACATCCAAGTCCCAGGAGCAGCAAACTCAAATGGCAAGGTTTAGCCTGGAACAGAAAGCCCATGACACAGGATGCAGATTCCCGGTTGGTAGATGGTTGTTGCCCCATGTCCAACTCCAACAGCGTCTGTCTTAAATACACCGTCTTTAGCCCAGCTGGGGCTGATCCAATGTCCGTTGGCCCAGCTCACAGCTGGAGGCTCTCAAGACTTCCGGGCCGATTCATCAGACGCTTCTCCCGCAGCCGCTGAGACCTCCGAACCGCCCCCTTCTCCAGCCGCCTCTGGAGGAACGTGGGGGGAGCGTCCGCTGCAAACTCCGGGCTGGAGTCAGAAACACCAGCCTCCGTCAAGTCAGAAGCACTAGCCTCTGCCTCTGGAGCACAAACACCTGCTGCAGGTACTGGCTCGGGATCCGTGCCCGGGACAGCTGTGGGGTCGCTGGCAGACTCCTCCCTAGACTCTGAAGGAGCCCCCTCTCCCGAAGGCCCCTCCAAGGGATCCTCCCCTGGCTGGGAGTCCAAGTCTAAATCGGAGTCCAAGTCTGAATTGGCAGCACACTCAGCCTGGCTCATGACAATATGCACTGATGATAAGAGTGCACAGGGTACAGTCCCCAGTGGGAATAATGCAGCTGCTGGACATATTTTGCTGCTTCTCCAACTGCCAAAATGTTTCTGTGTGTGAGTGTGTGTGTGTGTGTGTGTCCTCACTAATCTGGTTAGCAAGATTTTCCCTAAATTCTGTTCCCCTTTGTGCTATGCACACACAAAAACAGTGCATTTCCATAGCCACAAATTCATTCCTAGCTGGTGGGTCTCTGAAGAGTTTGTAGTCAGGAGGGGTTGGTGTGGCCCGGACAGTCCTAGGGAGTGGGAAATGGACCCCGGAACCTCTGGACTTGCCCACTCTCATCAACTCTGACAAAAGCAAGGCACCTAAAGGGCCATTGAGTTCAGAGTCAAAATTGCCTAACTCCATTGATTGTGGTTTCTCCATTTCCTGAGCCTTGTGAAAATGCTGCTTACCCTATATAAAGCATGGATGTTACATGCATTACTCTTACAATATCTCTTTTGGCATGGTTTATTCTGCTTGCAGATTGTGTGGGATTTGAGCTACACACATTCCTTCTATAAAGGGATTTTATGCTCCACCTAGAGAAGAAGAAGAAGAAGAAGAAGTAGAAGAAGTAGAAGGGGGGGGGATCCAGTACAGGTTTGCAATGTACAGTTAAGAGCAATAGATGAGCAATCCAATATCAACAATAAAATAGAGCAAGAGTAGTAAAAAGGAATCTATGAAATCTGCAGCAATGTCAACAAGGAATATAACTGTTTAAAGTACAGTGGTAATAAAAAGAGTTTTTGCCTGGCTAGCATGTCACTAGAAAGGGTAACTGTAGGCACCAGGCAAATAAAACTTGGAAGAGTATTCCAAGCTGGGGGGAAAACCACAGAAAATGGTTTTATTCGTAGGATGATGATGCTCCCCAAAAATGAAGTGAAAGGAGGTTGAAATCTGTATATCCTAATTTAAATCAATACATGCAAATATAGACATAATTATAACTTAAATAGAAATGCAATTCAATTCACTATCGGGGTAAGATTGTTAGCTGAAGACAAAGGGGAAAAGTGGGAGGAGGAAAGAGAAACTGGAACATTTTAAAAGTGGCTGAAAAAGTGGGGTGTTAGGGAATCAATCAGGAGAACTTTCCTTGCCAAACTGGGGCAGCTGGAGAGTGTATTCTACCTTCTATGTTTTGAACAGGTACTTACATGCAGTCTTCTTCGGCTTAGAGAATTCAAAGTGCGCTAGGACCTATTATTGCTGTGAGCCTTCAAGTCATTTCCGACTTAACTGCAATCCTATGGAGAACCTCTCACAGGGTTTTCTCAGCAAGATTTGCTCAGAAGGGGTTTGCTTTTGCCTTACTCTGAGGCTGAGAGAGCATGAATTGACCAAGATCACCTAGAGTTTTTCCATGGCTGAGCAGTGATTCAGACCCTCGTCTCTAGAATTGTAGTTCAACGCTCAAACCACTACACCATGCTGAATCTCACAGCACAGGCTTGAGGAATATACAGGCATATTTCTGTGATTTTCGCCTTTTAATACAAGTGCTGCTAAATCCATGCTTTAGATGTTTGCACAGAAGGAACCTCGGAGATTTGCCTTTAATTGTCTTTGTCCTGGCATGCATACATGCACACTCATACAGAAACACTCATCTCACCTTTAAAAAAAATGCTTTGCAGGACAGTTGGAAGAGCCCTCTTTATTTTCATGGATGGCTGTCTTAAATATCAGATCATCAGCTACCCTGCCACAGAGGACCTCTGAAAATCCTACTGCTAAATGCTCTTCCTCCATTATCAGATCACTAAGCTCTTCCTTTATTGCTAGATTGCTACACTTTTCTCTCCCATTCACAGTACACAGAAAGGAATCCAATCATATTGGCAAAGCTTTTACTGAAATGTGTTTCCTAAAGTCATTTCTGAATCAAAAAGGCTTATGTGTTATTGTGTCCACCCTCTTTCTATGGTAATAAGAATTCATCTATTTGAATACGTTCCTGTTCGGAAATTCAGACAGAAATCTTAAGGTGAAACAAGGGGATAAGTCTTTCTCACCAGCTTAGGGAGATGGGATAAGCAACATTTCATCCGGTCTACTTGCTTCTAGCCAGAAGGTTGATGCAGAGCAGAAGGTGAGACCTGGCATCACAAGGACAACTGGGAGGAAAGGAGAAAATCTAACTAAGCAAATACATAGCCCTTTTGGAGAGTCTGTTGCAGCAACAAATGAATTAATCCTTGCAAATTGCAGCAAGCTGCTACTCTTAGCTAAGCTAGAGATTTCTACACAGCCCTTTCCTCTTGCGCAGAGCTGAGCCTCCCCAAAACTGGAGAATTTGTGCCCTCATCTCCCACTTGGAGATGACCAACAAAAACAGGAGATTTGGCCAGGCCTTGAGATCTGACAACCCTATTTGCTCATGATAATCATCCATCTGCTTTAGAAGAAACTATCCAGAAGGTGCTTCCATTCAGCCATGACTTCTCAAAAAACAGGCCATTTCCACATTACTCTGTTATAGTGCTATTTTTCCACTTTCAACATCCTATGGAATCCTGGGATTTGCAGTTTAGGAGGAGGGTTCTTTGGCCTCAGTAAATTACAAATCACAGTATTCCACAGGATGTTGAAAGTGGAAAAGTGGAATAATAGCACTATAACAATGTAGTGCAGAAATGGCCACACTCTTATCTAAGAGTCTGAAGCCTTTAGCAGAAACTGTTTGTTGTGTGATTCCAGAAATACAGATTCTTGACCACCTGAATACACTTATGATTCCTTCAAACCTTCTATGAAATGTTACATTCTGGGTAGAGTCTGTATAAAAAAGTTAATAATGGATCACATGTTAGTTTAGTCTGAAAGTTGGAAACATTTATATTCAGTGTTATTTTCATTTATATTCTACTTTTCTTCCTCCAAGGCAGTTCTGAACCCAGATGCATTCTTTCAGCAATAAAAGCAGCATCACAATGGGTATCCCATTCTTGTCAGGGACTCTTAACAGAACTTTTTTTATCCCTATATTTAAGCCAAAGTTGTATAGTGGTTTGAGTGATGGCCTGTGACTCTTGAGACCAGGGTTTAAATTCCTGCTGTGCCATGGAAAGCCACTGGGTGACCTTGGGCAAGTCAAACTCTCTCAGCCTCAGAGGAATGCAAAGTCAAACCCCCTCTGACCAAATCTCGCAAAAAAAATCCCTGTGATAGGTTTCCCTTAAGGTCACCATAAGTTGGAAATGACTTGAAAGCACACAACAACTTAAGGGACATTTGTCTCAAGAGAAGGCAGCTCCTCCTAATTTGTCACATGGTTTACCTCTAGCCCTGAACAGCCATCATTGCCAAGATTAACCTACTTATCTCAACTGTTACTATTATAAGTTATGAAGCTTCGCAAGTTGTATAATAAACCAGATGTGCTCTAACCATTTCCAGAGCCAAGGGTGAAGTTGTGTGAAGTTATACCATTGCTTCTGGGTGTATCATCTGGAGGAGGGAGTTACCATTTTAGCACACAGTAATTGCAATTTTTTTAAAAAAAGCTCTCTCATCCTATAGCATTGGCGCTCATTGCCTCAGGGAGAACATCCATCTGGTCTACTGATGTGTGCTTTCATATTGTTCTTTTCTCAAGTACCTTCAAATATCCCTGGAGCAGGCAGCGATGCAGACTTTCCCAAGCTGGTGCTCTCCAGATGTTAAACTGCAACAGCTATTATCATCACCCTGGATCATTACTGTTATCACAAACACAAACCTTTCTAAAATCTTTCACACAGATGATCTCAGGCCATTTCCACACTGGGCTTCTGAAATGGCGCAGAGCGACCTCTGATGGAGGTCTTCTGCACCATAGAGTGGACTGCCGTGGACTACTTTTTGTAGTTCCACACCAGAATCCACTTAGGAGTGGCCGGAACTAGCCGCGCGACGTGTTTTTCAAAAACCTCTTTCGAGAGGTTTTTAAAAAGCACAGAGCGGGCAGCCCCATGCTGCTCCGTCGCCCGGCTCCGACGCGGATTTGCAGGCACGCGCAAGTGCGTGCCTGCAGATCTGCCGGGGACCGGCTTCCGGCTGGCGAGCTTCTCCGGTTGGTGGAGAGCCTCCACCAACCGGAAACCGCCATTTGGGATGCCGGAGGACTGCGAAGCAGCGAGCTCGCGCTGCTCCGCGTGGCGACGGACTTACCCGGCTTCAGGTAAGCTCTGTTTTCGGGCGTTTTCACCCCTTCCCCCCCCCCACATGCGGAAAGGGCCTCAGTTATCTTTACAAAAGAGATGGAGACACCTTGGGATCCCCAGGCATTTTAGTCTACAGCACAATCCCTTTCCAATAGACATGTCACTGGGACTGTTGAGAGCTGGAGGCTCTGCTCCATGTATCCAAAGAAAGGTTATGCTGAAACAAAATCTTGTGTGAAAATAAAACTGGTAAGGTGTCATAGAACTCCCTTTCTTGGTCCCTTCCCTCCCTTTTGTACTGAAACAATCTCTGAAAACTAGCCCACTCAATGGCAAAAGCCACCCCTCCCCTACTTAAGATAGGTCAGTATCTTTACTGTAGCTAATGGAGTTACGGCTGAGCAACAACATCTTGCCTGAGGCCATCCTGTTAGTTCAGGAACTATTTCTACAGGTAAGGAAACAAAAGAAACTGAGGTGGGTTTTGTTTTTGTTTTGCTCTTTATCAATGCTCCTGCAGTGCCATGTGAAGTGTTGGGAAGATAACATAATATTTTACAACTTCAGGAAGCGAGCAATTATCACAGTATTGAGAAACATTATTTATAATAGTTAATATTAAGAGCAGAAGTTGTCAAATATGTTGTAATGCAAGCAAGCATTTTGTACATCAATGAAAATTTTAATTCTTAAACAGGTGTGGATGAGTGGGTGTGTGCCCCTTCAATTTGAATTACTTTTCTGCCTCCTACCTCATTTTCCTTTTTTTAAACAGAAGTGGCCATGTTGGCTACAGGATTCTCCGACAATTGAAGTCCAGAAGAATAAAATTCTCCAGGCATTGCCACAGGACACATTCTGAATAAATTCATAAAATTTTCTGACCATTAGTATACTAGACCAGTAGTCTTAGGCCATTTCCACACTACACTGTTATAGTGCTATTATTCCACTTTCAACATCCTGTGGAATTCTGGGGTCTGTAGTTCACTGAGATCAAAGAGCTCTCTGGCTGAGAATTCTAAATGCCCCTCCCTAAACTGCAAACCCCAGGATTCCATGGGATGTTGAAAGTAGAATGATAGCACTATAAATCAAATCAAATCAAATCAAATCATTTATTTAATGCGTAGACCAAAGGCCATTTGCATACAAAGTATTAAAATACAATACAATACAATACAAAATGTTAGTGTAAAATAATTTAAAATACATATACAAAGACAGCATAGCAAAAGTACATCATACATTAAGCTACATAATGGGCATGTGTGAGGGAAATTTAGAATTTGGTTTAGTTAAAACATAAACAATAAAACTATGATTAAGTGAACGCGTCTCCAGAACAATCAACCGCGATATCGGCAACATATCCGGCCCGGATCTTCATAGCTGCCAGAGTGAAAAGAGAGACCTTACGAGTTACCATGGAGTCAGTATCAGTGAAGAGATAAAAAATCTTTTCTAAAACAGTATTAGATTCCAAATGAGGCAGGATAGATCCCAAAAATTTGGCTCTTGGATCAGAATATAATGGACAGAAAAATAAATAGTGAGGCAAATCCTCTATTTCAGGGGCCCCACAAATGCATAAACGGAGAGCCAAAGGGGTATGCGAGTATCTGCCGTCAATCACAGCAGTAGGCATACTTTGAAAACGAAGGGCTGTAAAAGCTTGCCTAGGCTTTCGAAAGCTGAGCTTTGTCAGATAACTGGCCCTTCGACGGTCAAGTTTATAAAATTTGTACCATTTAGAAAAATTAGAATTATTGATAGCCTGTCTGTCTAATTGAGCGTCATGATGGAAAATATAATCCCGGAGCTTCTCTTTGGAATTCAAGATGAAAAAGTTGTCCGGTGGACTAGGATACCACTCAAGCAACTTATAATATCTTGAATTCCATACTTTACAATTAGATAGCTGTTTGAAACATAACTTGGGAAAAGCTCTAACTGATGAATCTTTAACTATTCTCCAATAATTAAATAAAGCCAAATGAATATGGGCTCTGATGGATGGGAACCCGACCTCTGCCCGAACCAAAGCTGCCGGGGTGCCCAGGGAAAGTCTTAGCAGTTTCTTAAGAAAAGTGTTCTGGAGAGATTCCAGTTTAGATATGTGAGAGTCGTCCCATCCCCATACAGTGGCACCATAGAGAATCTGAGCAATAACTTTGCTTTGGAATATTTTTAGTGCTGGAACAACCAGGTGTCCCCCAACAGTAGTATAGAATCTGAGAATTGCCCCAATAGATCTCAGGGCTGCTGCTTTGGTGGCTTCTATGTAGGGCTTCCATGAGAGATTTTCTGTGAAATGAACGCCAAGGTATTTAAATTCTCAGCATTGTTCAATCTGATGGCCGTTAACAGACCATTGGAAAGGAAGATGTCTTTTCCCAAACACCATCACCTTTGTTTTAGAGTAGTTAATATTCAACTTTTCCTTAGAACAGAAAATGCTGAGCTTTGAAAGCAACCTTTTTAAACCTACACGGGTGAGTGGTATTAGAACCATGTCATCGGCATATAACAAGATAGAAATCTTTTTTGAATCAACAGAGGGTGGAAAAAATTCTGCACCTGACAGGGCTGGAATTATGTCATTGAGGTATAGATTAAAGAGTAGAGGTGCCAGCAGGCAGCCTTGTTTAACTCCTTTATTTATGTGAATAGGAGCTGTTAATGAACCAGAGATACCCACTCTTATTGTAGCAGTTGTGTTAGAATAGAATAGGAACAACAGGCGAGAATCTAAATCAGTGTTAGCCAATTTATGCCACAACAGGTTTCTATCAATAGAATCAAAGGTGGCTGCTAAATCGACAAAGGCAACAAATAAATATTTGGTGGGGCCCAAAACACTTTGCTGTGCTAAAAAGAAGAGGGTGAGGCAATGGTCGATGATGCCTTGACCTTTCCTAAAGCCCACCTGTTCAGGATGAATGACATGATTAGTAGTTTCCCAATCTTCTAATTTATTTAACAGATATTTGCTATATAACTTGGAGTCGATATCCAAGAGGCTAATAGGCCAGTAATTATTGGGATCCTGCCTATCTCCCTTCTTATAGATGGGAACAACTATACTCTGTCTCCAGCCTGTTGGAATTATGCCTGTATTGTTAATCTGGGTAAACACTTTTGCTAATATAGGGGCCCACCACTCGGGGAAACATTTAAAGATTTCAGGGGGCATCATATTTTCCCCTGGTGCCTTACTTAAAGTGAGAGCTGCAATCAACTTCTTTACCTCTAACACAGACACGGGTGGCCAAAAAGGCAAGCAAACAGTCTTCGAAATGAGTGAAGCGTGGTTCTCTATGGGTATACCTCCATAAAGCCCGCTGAAATGAGTTAAATGAGTTAAAAAGGAAAATTAATGGGTCCTAAAGCAAATCAAGCTTGAACTCTCTCTAGAAGGCAAGAGGACTAAACTGAGACTGTTGTACTGGGATGTAGCATGGAAAAGATGGTAATGTTCAGCGAAGTGGAAGGCAGTAGAAAAAGAGGAAGACCACACTACTGTGGATTGATTCAATCAAGGAAGCCACAACCCCAAATCTGCAAGGCCACAGCATGGCAGTAATGCACGGCAGTAATGACTGCATCCCTTGGAGGACTTGCATTTAAAGGGTTGCCATAAGTCAAAATCGACTTGACTGCAAATAACAACTACTACAACAACAAATTATTTTGTACTGTATCCATCTTGTCCTCTGCTGAAGCTGCTCTTGAAACTGAGAGAATTATTATTGGACTGTTCATCATATAAGCCCTTTTGTTCTGTTTCGGCACTGGCACCCTTGGGAAGATTAGCTTCCTTCTCCTGGCCGGGCTTTAAACTCCACACCTCCCTTTTGATGTTTATGTCCATTTCTGCAAGAGCCTGTTATAGCGCGAGGATTCAACCTCCTATGGAATCCTGGGGTTTGCAGTTTCAGGAGGGGCCCGCTGGCCCCTCCTGAAACTGCAAACCCCAGGATTCCATAGGAGGTTGAATCCTCGCTCTATAACAGGCTCATGTGGAAATGGCCTTCGTCTGGATGACTATGCTTCAGCATTCTCTAGTTCAAAGGGGCAAATGTTGTTGTATCCTCTATTGAGGTGCTGCAATCATTTTAATATCTCAAAATACTAACTGCCAACATAGCACTGTCATTTCTGTAGCCAACAGGAAAACAGTTATTTTTGTCATAACAGTACGCAGTTCCCTTTTATAAAATTAAATTGAACTATGCCATACAGTGTTTTAAAGTGGTTGCAAAATATGGAGTGAATTATATTATTCATTTCCCCCCTTTTGTTCACTTGCTTGGTGTGAATCAATTTTTTTTTTTTTAAAAAGAAACAGTCCAATGTTTTAAAGTGGGGAGGGGGAAATCATATAGCTTTCCAGACAGCTGGACTGCAAGTCCCAGCATTCCCAGCTAGCAAAATCAATGGTAAGAAATATTGCAGGTTTTAGTTCAATAACATCTGGAGGGCCACATGATTACCATATTTCCTTTAATACTTACTGATTATCGAGAAATTAGAGTGAGTGAGGTCAGGTAAATAAGGCAAGACAGAATCCTACTGTTATCCCCAATCACTGATCAGAGATAACATCAGGTTTCCCTCTTTCAGCTTGGAGACTGAGTCAGTTGCAGTGAAATCCTGCTATTGATTCCAATGGCTATCTGAGATAACAGCAGGAACTCCTCAACTCTGGGAATCTCCATTATCAGCAGTTGCACATAACATTGGGAGACTTTTGCACTTTAAGGGGAGGGACTTTCTGGATGGGGAAGATCTTCTAGAAAGCACAGATAAAGTTCAAATCCCATCAGCTCCAGCCATCAGGATAAAGGATGAGAGGTGATAGGGGCTGCAGTCAAACTACATCTAGAATGCCACAGATTGTCAACTACGGCTATCAATCCTGCAAGCACATTGCTTTGTTTACTTTCCTCCTCTTAGCTGACCATCTGAAATTAAGTCTGTGCTGGGTCAATGTGCTTATTGGACTCCCCAAAGAAGCTCTCTAAAATACCTGTCTCATTTCACTAACTGCATACCTGTTAATACCATTAAGCCCATGTATGTCTACTGAGAGGTGAGTTCCAATGAGTTAATGATTTTATAACAGGGCAATCAGGCCTGGCCGTTTCACAGGGCAGAGTGACATAAATGCTTCAGGGAGGCAGGTGCTAATAGGCTGCAGTGACACAACCCTCTGCTTACTCCCTGGGATTTCCCTAGCCTTTCCATTCTGGTGGGGGATAGGGCTGCATGAATGCTCCACTACCTGTTCAGCACCCACTAAATCAGATGCACTGCAAGTCTCAGCTGCAATGCACTGTCCTATTTCCAATATTTAATAAACTGCAACTGCACATTCACTTCGCTTCTGGACATGGAAGCAATCTTTGCCTCTGGCAGCAAAATATCTTAGGCCCACACTGATCTCAGTCCTCTGAATGTCTGGCCCTTTTCACATGTGTGGGGGGAAACGGGCGAAAACACGCTAAAACGGAGCTTACCCGCAGCTGGGTAAGTCCGTCGCCACGCGGAGCAGCGCGAGCTCGCTGCTCCACACTCCTCCGGCATCCCAGATGGCAGCTTCCGGTTGGTGGAGGCTCTCCACCAACCAGAGAAGCTCGCCAGCCGGAAGCCGGTCCCCGGCAGATCTGCAGGCACGCATTTGCGCGCGCCTGCAAATCCACTTTAGAGCCAGGCGACGGAGCAGCACGGGGCTGCGCGCTCCGTGCTTCTTAAAAACCTCAAAAAAGAGGTTTTAAAAAAACACGCAGCCCGGCTAGTTCCGGCCGCTCCTGAGTGGATTCTGGTGTGGAACTACGAAAAGCAGTCCATGCCAGTCCACTCTACAGTGTAGAAGACCTCCGTTAGAGGTCACTCTACACCGTTTTAGAAGCCCGGTATGGAAATGGCCTCTGTCTCTCTGTATTTGGGTGCCTTCAAGTTGCTTGTCACCATAATTTAACTGGGTTTTCTTAGACAAGGAATACTTAAGAGGTGGTTGTGCCAGTTCCTTCCTCTGAAATGCAGCCTACAGCATCTAGTATTAGTTGGCGGTCTCCCAACCAAGTACTAACCAGGGCTGACCCTGCTTAGGTTCCAAGATCAGTGCCTTTGGGGTGCCTACTCCAGAGTAAATCCAACTGAAACTTTTAGGCTGCACACTTACAATGGCTTATCTTGGCTTAAATCCCATTAAACTTAATGAAAGTTATTTCTGCACTCAGACACAGGGAAATAAAAAGAAATTACAAGGACAGCAGCTGGTTGCGGACATTTGCAACTGAGAACGTTTACCGGAGGTGGAGGGTAGGTGGGGCATGGTGATTAAGTGTCTTCCCCTCAGGCTTTATACACATAATGGTAGCCTAAGCGGGAAACAAGAGATCTGAGAAGATAATAGCTAAAATCTGCATGCTTACGGAGAGAGAAAAATATTCCGGGTGGAAAAAAAGCAGCCATGTTAGTCTCTTGTAGCAGAAGCAACTTGCCGTCTTAAAAGAATACATTTTTATTTGGCCTAAGCTTCCAAAGTCTACAACTCACTTCCAGTAGATGCCTATCACAGTGCGGGCTTCTTTTTGAGCAAACGGGATTACGATCCCGCTTGAAACAACCTCCCTCGATCTCAGGCCATTTCCGCACTAGACTGTTATAGCGCTATTATTCCACTCGCAACATCCTATGGAATCCTGGGGTTTGCAGTTTCGGGAGCCCCCCCCCCCGAAACTGCAAACCCCAGGATTCCATAGGATGTTGCGAGTGGAATAATAGCGCTATAACGGTCTAGCGCGGAAATGGCCTCAGTCGTACTTGGGTCCTTAACAAGACAAAAACTGGGGCGAGGGACATTCCCCACCAGAGCGTGGGAAAGTTCCCTTTTGTGTAGTGCAGCCACCAGAATCCCCAGCCTGCAAGCCCCATGACCACTCTGGCGGGGAAGTGCCGTGCAATTAAGAACAAGGCCATTTCCGCACTAGATGGGTATAGCGCTATTATTCCAATTTCAACATCTTATGGAATCCTGAGCTTTGCAGTTTAGGGAGGAGCCCTTGAGGATGTTGAAAATGGAATAATAGCGCTATAAAGGTCTACTGCGGAAATAGCCATAGTGCTATTATTCCACTTTCAGCATCCTATGGAGTCCCATAGGATGCAAACCCCAGGATTCCATAGGATGTTGAAAGTAAAATAATAGCACTATAACAGGCCAGTGCGGAAAGAGCCTAAGAAGGAACTTTCCCAGGCTTGACAGGAGGGGCACTGAAAACTTTCAAACAGCCCAAACGGAGATAAGATAACGCATTTCCTTCCCTCGCGAAGCGGCGCGGACTCCCCGCAGAGAAACGCGGGAGGGGAGGGGAGGGGAGGGGAGGGGGACGGCCAACGTCACCCGCGGTGGGCGGAGCCAGGAGTAGAGAGGGTGGGGCCGGAGCGGAGGCCTAGCGCCGCGCTGGTCGCCCTCGCCGCCCGCTTGGCCGCCGTCTCTTCTCGCCCGTCGCCTCTGCCGAGAAGGACGGAACAAAGGGGAGGAGGATTCGATCCCAGCTCGGCGATGGTCGGCATTCCGGGAGCCTCCCAGTGTAAGACGCCGCGCCTCTCGATCCCGCTCTTGCCCCCTCCGCTCCTTCCCCTCCGCCCGGGCGCCCTTGCAGCCGCGATCCTCCGCGGTCTCTGCAGAAACGGTCCCGCTGTCTGGGGAGTCCAAAGGAAGGTTCTTCCCCAAGTGAAGCGTTAGGGCTGCAAGCCAGCCGGACGTAGCGGGACGTGCTTTTTGAGCAGACGTGGCCGGAGATGCGGGGTTGAGCTCGGCTCTGCAATCGGTCCTGCAGCGCTCCGGCGTCGCTGCCTACTTCGGTTCCACCTCGCATTCGGGCCACCTGTTCTGCCCGTCGGTCTTGTCTGCCTCTGACTGCAGCGCCGTTGCACGCCCGCTTTATTTCCCATTCCTTCGGTTGCTGTGTTTCACATTACCTCTCTTCCGTGCCTGTGTCTCCATCCCACTATCCCTTGCTTATAACGCAATCCCCTACGTCTCCGGTCAGAAGTCCCGCAGTGGGGTAAGTGGGTATAAGATTTCAGCCCGCCTCACCTTCTCTTCCTTTTCCCTTTTCTTATAGTCCCATGTAGCAGCACTCTGTTGGTTTGAGATCTGCAAAGCTCCGTCCTCCCTTTTCTTACTTTGGCCTCCTATCTTTTGCAAAGTCTGGCCATTTCCGCACTAGACTGTCACAGTGCTATTTTTCCATAGGCTATGGATTCCATAGGCTGTTGAAAGTGGAATAATAGCACTATAATAGTCTAGTGTGGAAATGGCCTCTGTTTCTTTCTTCCTCTCTCCTCCTTGTGGTCCTTCCTTGTTTGTCTCTCTTTCATTCCCTGTTCCTCTTACAAATATTCCTTTCACTTAGGCCATTTCCAGACTAGCCTGTTATAGTGATATTATTCCACTTTCAACATCCTGAGGTATTCTGGGGGTTTGTAGTTTACTGAGGCCAAAGAGCTCTCTGGCTGAGAACTCTATGTGCCCCTCCCTAAACTGCAAACCCTAGGATTCCATAGGATGTTGAAAGTGAAATAATAGCACTATAACAGGCTAGTGCAGAAGTGGCCTTAGGCTCATTTCATCACTTGGTCACCTGATTGGTATTTAGGAGCAGAGCTTTTTTTATGAGTCCTTTAGTTTTTCTTCTCTTGGATTATGCATCTTTCAGTTTGATGCTTATATCTGCATCAAAGGGAAGTTAGATAGACGCATGCCCTGCTTGAAATGGGACATTAGAAGGAAGGTGGAAGGCTACCTGTTGGAGTTTTTGTCATAAAATAAAAGTGTTCTGTAATAGGAGAAAAATCATCTTCCACCCATCAGTTAAAGAATGGTAAGACATTAAAAGGCTCCATTGACAATTCACAGATGCCTGATTTGCTGGGATGATCAGCTATTTTATGTTTGTGTTTGTAAATGTGCATTTAAGTTATGTGTTTACCTGGAAGAAAAATTTGTTAATTACGGGTTACACCCTAGGTCAGACATGGGGAATGGATTTTCCTCCAGACTTTAGTTGACTGAAGCTCCCATTGTTGCATTCAGCATAGCCAGTTGTGAGGGATGATAAAAGTCACAGTCTGGCAACAGTTGCAGACCGCAAGTTCCCCATCCTTATCCTAGGAAGTAGCCATAGAATTGCTGTTTTAGATAATCAGTTTTCTTGGACTAAGGGGAACTTTTATCTTCCCTCAAGTACATCTCCCTCCACATACCCTTACACATTGCTGGTGAGATATTATACTGTACTGCCACATCATTTCTTTAGGTACAGAGCCAGAGAAAACAGGAATAGTTTTGGTAGAACTCTTTGCATTTAGACTGAACAGATGCAAAATTGTTAACCCTCTTTTTCGAAATAGTAGAGATTCCAGATGGAATCTTTGTATAAAAAAAATTATGCCTGATTTGCAGGGAGTGATGGCAACTATATTTGTTGCTGTGGTGTCTCCAACAATAACATACCTTATGAAAGGGGTTTGAAGTAGTCATAATAAAAAAATGTTAAATCAAATGTGGGGCACAGAAGATCTTGATCATTGTGACTTTTAGGAATTTCAAATGGTAAGTCTCACCATCTGATAGTATGGCTTATGCCAAGGCTCTGACCCTAGTAGCAAGTGTATTTTCCCAGCAACTAATTCTCAATATAATGCGTTGTTACCTTGCACAAAAGAGCAGTCCAAAATGGTTAGTAAATTGTGGAGGATAGGAACTTCATAATATTACCTGTGGAGTTGAAAGAGATATACATGTTGTTTGGTGCTTTTGTCATTTAATTTTATTTGTTTGATTCATTTAAAAGATTTGTATGCTGCCTTTGGGTACAATCTCCTATTCTCAAGCGGGTTACATCAAAACTGTAATGGCAGAATACATCAGGTATTAATAAAACCACAATCTAAAACTGAAAATTTATGACATTAAAATAGCTGCATTTTAAACGATATAGAGCACTGTGGATGAAGCACTTTGAAATGAAACGTTTTTTGTGGTTTGCTTTAAATCCAATAGAAGAAGAATCATATTTTTTGGGGAGGGAGGGTTAGGGAGTTCTACAAGTATGGGCCCTCCAGCCAAAAAGGCCTCTTTGTCTCATCCTTGCTGCTCTAGTAGACCTCAGTGTCAAGGCCATAAACTACTGAGGCTGGTCTCAAGGCCTGAACAGGTTCATGTGAGTGAAGGCAGTCCTTCTAAGCCCCAAACCATTTGGGTCTTAAATGCTTATTATAAACAGTATAAAATTGGCCCAGGGGGGTAATTAATAGAATCACAGAATCTTAGATCTAGAAGGGACCAAAAGGGCCATCTAGCCCAAGCTCCTGGCATGCAAGAATGAATATACAGCTAAAGCACTCCTGGAATTCTCTGTATAGCCTCTACTTAAAGACCGTCAAAGGAGAATTCAGCCTGTGCTACTGTCAAATGACTCTTACAGTAAAGGAGTTCTTCCTGATGTTTAGGTGGAATCTCTTTTCTTGCAATTTGCATTGGTTTGTGCTCTAGTATCTGAAGCAGTAGAAATCAAGCTTGCTCTGCTTTGAATATGGCATCCTTTTATATATTTAAAGATGTCTGTCATGTCACCTCTTAGTCTTCTCTCCTCCAGGCTTAACATACTCATCTTCCTGTTATTCCTTGTAAGTAACCAGTGCAGGCAGTCCACTGTAGGTGTTATATATTCCAGTTCCTTTGGTATTGTTGCACGTATAGTACTTTCTGTCCCAAACATGAGATAGGGATATTGTACTGCTCTGGTCATATGAAGGCCTTTTTTTGCTGGGGGTGGGGGTTGCTATATTTGTACCATTCCATCCTTCCAAATATCTCAAGTTGCCAGACATGGCTGCTGTCCTTCACAAAAACCCTGTGAGATTGGACAGGCTGAGAGCAAAAACCTGGCACTAAGTCACCCAGTGAATTTCATGGGTGAGTGCATACTAGAATTGGATTTTCCAGTTCCCAAATCCCAGTGCATGAGCAGGAATCATGAGACTCTTGGGCCACATTCTACTTCAGGAGCTTGTCTGATTTTTTTTTTAAAGACCCAAATTACTTTTGACCAAAAAAAAATACATCTGGGCTATAGTTTTCTCATAAACTGCTATTTTGGCTCACTTCCCACCTCAAAGTAACCTGAAGGAATAAAGTAACTAGATGTGTCTGGAACATCACTTTTAGTTTTGGGAAATGGTGTGCTACAGCACTTGTGATAAACCAGAACCTGAAGAAGGCCCTCTGTGCCTGCCATCTCCTGCCCTAGTGTTGCATAGTACTGAGCCTCTTATGGGCCCTCATGTTTTGCTCCAGTTGTGACTGAAGCTAAAGGTAAGGCATCGAAGCTTCTTCCAAGGATGAGGTGGCTACTTTGTTGTACCAGTGCACATTAGTTTGCCCATAAAATGGGGTACCAGTCATGTGTTTCTTTTGGCCTTCCTTTGATCCTTTGTTCCCTGGTATGAAACTGATGGACTAGAGTTTAGCATAACTCTTCTTGCATCCGATGAACTGGGCTCTGTTCCATGAACATTTATGCCACAATAAATCTGTTTCTCTTTAAGGTGCCACTGAACACTTCGTTTCTGCTGCAGTAGGGTAACCCAGCTTCCCTTCTGGAAGTTCTTAGGCACATTCCTAAAAGTTCTGTAACTTGTTTGCAGTTCAGCGAAGCCACATCTGTTTCTCACTATGTTTCTTATTTCTTCCCAACATCCACAAAACCTTTCCCATTTCTGTTGTTGCTTGTTTGTAGTGTTGGTTCTCGTTTGTCCAGTACTCTAATCCAGTTAAAAAATGAAGTTTTCTCTAACTATGAAGGATGAACACGTGTGTAAGAAAGTTCAAAAGACAGAAGGAAAAAGGCTCGGGGAGTGCAAAAGCAAGAGATACTCATATCATCTGCACATTTCTTTCCAAATTTGTTGATGGCCTTCCAATTATGTCATATTTTGGTTAATTTCCTTCACTAAGCCATGCATGTTTGCTTTGATGATACCCTCCAAGCTTTTTTATGTCAGTGTTTATATTATAGTTGCATTTTTGTCTTTGAATTACAATTGGACTATTTACATTATAGTTGTATTTTCCACATTAATACACTTCCCACAGTAGCTTTCTCTCTCTTTCATGAGCATGAACCTCCATAGGATCAGGACATATTTCTGTGACCTGGAATCCCAATTGCCTTTAGGGCTGGTTTTTGCTGGAAATAAGCTAGTGAATTCAGCAATGGATTTGATCCAGCCCTTCCTTTTCCCTAGTTGCTAACTTCAAGTCAGAGAACCAGTGTGGTGTGGTGGTTTGAGCATTGAACTACAACTTTGGAGTGTGTGTGCTTTCAAGTTGTTTCCAACTTATGGTGACGCTAAGATGAACCTATCACAGAGTTTTCTGGAGCTCAGAATGTTTGATGTGCCTAAGGTCACTAGTGGGTTTCCATGGCCAAGCAGGAAATTGAACTCTGGTCTCTAGGGTTGTATACCACACTGACTCTGAAGACCAGGGTTCAGATCCCTGGTTAGTCGTGGAAACCCACAGGCTGACCTGGGGCAAGTCCCATTCTCCCAGTCTCAGTGGAAGGCAAGGGCAAACCCCCTCTGAACAAATCTTGTCAAGAAAACCCTGTGATAGGGTCTCCTTAGGGTTCCCATAAGTCAGAAATGACTTGAAGGCACATAACAACAACAAACTTCAAGTCTGTTCTGCTAACCACCAAAATATTTCCTTCAAGGCCTACAGTCCTCCCTCTACTTCTGTGAGTTTGACCTTCATGAATTTAAATATTCACAAGGCACTCATGTTCCTTTCCCTTCATTCTCCCCCCCCCCCATTCTCTTGCCTTTGCAGGGATGTGTGTGCGTGCCTTCTCCACACCTGAGCGAAAGACAAGTGAATGGGAGGGGGAGCCCTGCGCTTGGAGAGGGAAGGTCCGTGAGAGTCTTCTCCCCTTCCTAGTTGCTTGCATTTTGTCTGGATGCAGAGAAGTCAGACTTAAGTCTTTAGGATTAAGATTCTTTGTTGGTTTTGCTGCAACAGTTCCAACATGGCTACCTCTCTAAAATTTACTTTTTATTTCCTTCTTCCTTTTAAGGAGCTCAGGGTAATGTAACACTGTAAACTAGATTAAACTGAGAGGTAGTGAATTTCATAAAGCCACTCAGTGAATTCCAGAGCTGGACACCAGTATGAAGGTTGCCTAATTGAAATATTTGGGCCACTACACTCCTCTGGCTTATTTATGAGCATCTTTGTGATAGCCTATAAACTAAATTTATTATCAGCGACAATATTGTTCTCATTGCATTTGAAGAAAGTTTGAGTGTACACAATACATATATTCCTTAAAGGACTTTAAAAAAATCCTTACAGTGAATGTTCGTGTAGTGTAATTGGCATCTGAAAAGATAATGCTCTTGGGATCAGAATGAGCACAAGAAATTCTGTCCTTTGTTAAAAAAAATCCTATGGGAGTAAATAGGAATGTGGAAAGTGTCCTTTTTTTTTTTTTTAGATGTTTGTGTGATGACTCACTGAATTAGACTTTCAAGTTTAGATTCATGAGCATTTTTAGGACCTACTGTATTCATTGTTAGGGCCTACTGTGTTGAAGGATATTGGCATAGGATTTTTCTATTGTATGTTCTTAATAGTGGCATGCTGTGTTAGGGGATTATTTGACCTTTTCCTGAGTGGTAAATGTCTCTAAGGCCCTTTCCGCACCAGGCAATTAGAACAGGGCAGTGCGTCCTCGCACGGAGGTCGTCTGCACCTTGGAGTGGACTAGGAGCGGACTACTTACCGGAGATCCGCACCTCAGTCTGCTCCAAGACAACCCCAAGTGGTCTTCCAGCGTGTTTTTGAAAGACTGGTAAAAACAGGTCTTTATTTTCCTGGAACGCGCCATTGCGTTCCTGTTCTCTTGTGCAGATTTGCAGGCTCGCACCAATGCGAACCTGCCATCTGCAGAGGGCGGGCTTTAGGCGTGGCGAGCTTCAGCGGTTGGTCAGGACGCACGACCAACTGGAAGCTGCCATTTTGGAAACCGGAGCCGCCATTTTGGAAGCCGGAGCAGTGCGGATCTTGACCTTGCACTGCTCCGATTTGCCCTGGACCAAGGAGGAGCCCTGCAGAAGGGCTTCAGAGACAGTCTGCGTTGCTTCGGACCCCAGAAGAAGCGGTGAGTAACGGCACAGAGCGATTCCCTTGCCTCGTGCGGAAAGGGCCTAAACTAGGAAAACAGTAACACTAATTGCTGACCTAGTGGAAACCAGTCAACACACGCAGGACAATGTATTGTCTTCATTTCATTGCCGTGCTGCAGGTATCAGGAATTACAATGGTGATAGTCTGCATAGTGTCCAGACTATCTGAAAGCCCATGTTCCCCATCTGAGTCTGCCTGAGTTTTTCTGTCTTCAGAAGAAGGCTTTCTCTCTGTCCCTTGAGCCTCCCAGCCTCATCTGGTGAGGTTCTGCTTGGCTACAGAACTCCTTCTTGAAGGATGCTTGGTTTGGCCCCTTTTGATTGTTTTTGTTGGCAGGCAAAACTTTTTTACTAAACAGGCCTTTAGCCTTTAACTGGTTGAAGTAGAAGGATGTGCAATGGATATGCTGTTTCAAAATATGTAATAAAATAAAATATGTAATGAAAGCTTTGTTTTTTTAAAAAAGTTGTCTTAAAAGCATTGGATTGATCAATTTTTAAAAGTGTTTGAGCCACTTTTGTACATTTTTTTTAAACTTACATTTAAGTTTTGTTTGAGTCCCATTTTGGGAGAAAAGTAGGATGTCAAATAAAAAAAATTAAAATAAACAAATACAAAATTCTAGTTCCTGAAAATCTGATTCTGTTACATTATTATTAAAACTTGCTTATTTTTTGGATTCCCAGATCCCTTTGCATTTTCTCACCAGAGCATCAGAAAAAATGGACTATTATCAATGAAAGCTCATGCTAAAGTAAGCCTGTTGGTTTCAAAGGTGCTGCTGGATTCCCTCATTCCCTTCCCCTTTCCATTTTGTGTTGAAACAGACTAGAAAACTAATCAGTCATATGCAGTGCTGTTACTTGGGAGTAAACCCTACTGAATAGAGTTGGAAGAGGCTGACATGGTACCTGTAAAAGTGCTCACGGTCAAGGCTGACTGAATGATAGTGGAGAGGGAGAAATAATTTGCACTTCTCCTGACTATGCCCTCAGGCACTGTGATGGCTGTTATGATACTCATTTTAACAGCATTGAATAGAATATGGCAGATTTTATTCTTTCTTTAGCTCATTTATATAAGCAGATATAAAATGTACCTGCAAGTAGGCAAAATTTATCATGGCCTGCTTGCCAGTGTCCAGTGCCTCCCACCTTAAAAATAGCTCTGGGGGCTTTAGCAGGAGTGTTCCATTTTCTGTCTTTCTTGCACTAGTTTTAAAGATCCAGGTTCATTGTCAGGAGAACAAGGGGAAGAGGACCCTCCACTGTTGAATGGAGAGGGTTGCAGAAAGCAGTGGGTTACATGGATCAGAATGTATCAGAAGAGCATTTCTTTCAGAAAAGGGATGGAGGCCTTCAGCTTCTGAAGGAGAGGGAAGAAAGGAGGGGAAGTGGAAGGAGAATGGAGGTTCAGAGTTACAGTAGGGAAACATCCAGGCAGAATAGTTTGCATGTGTGAGACAGAAAGGTGCCATGATGCAGAAGCGCTGGGTCCATACACACCATGTAATTATAGCACTGTGATTCCACTTTAACTGCCATGGTTCCATCCTATGGAATCCTGGGATTTTCAGTTTAAGAATGAGTATTTAGAATTCCCAGCCAGAGAGCTCTAGTGCTTCCCCAAACCACAAACTCCAGGATTCCATAGGAAAGAGCTGTGACAATTAAAGTAGAATCATAGCACTATAATTGTGTAGAATGAAAAGCTTGATGACTGGATAAGACAAAAACTCTGTTGGGAATCAACCCGTTGTTTGTCAGCTCTTGCCTTGAAAGAGAGCTGAACATTTCCTTTGCCCAGTCCAGGCTTGTAAGCTTCATGTGGCCAGTCCCAGCCCCTCGATGCAGTCCATCCTCCTTGGACTCCCAGCTACCCTTTAACTGTCTAGTTTTTCTGTAGTTATTGCTTAGAGGCTCTTGCTTAAGATGGCCTTTGTAGTCCTTTCCAGATCTTAAGATTTATTATTCCATGTTTACAGAACGGAAGAGATTGTCTTCCAAGTTGTCTTCAAGTAGCAATAGATCTCTTTGATTCCAAGTGTTGGTGACACATTATCCTGAAGGTGTTTAATGACCTTCCAAAGGATCCAGATTCACTGTCAGCAATTTCAAACTAATTTGTCTAGCTGCAGAACTTTAGCTATGGTGATAAGATGCTATTTTGATACATGGTGTTGGTGTAGAATTCAGCAGTGGTGGAAAGTTGCTGTTTTGAAACTACCTGTCAAAAATGCAAAAAGGGTGCCATTTTGGAATAGCTTGTCAAAACTGCATGGCAGAGAAGGAAGTAAGATGTAGAGATCAAGCCATTGTTGTGTTCTGGATGAATTCAAATTCTCATTTGTACACTGCGTTTATATTTATGATAAATATCTTTGGACTAATACTGTGAGATTCCTGTGGCCATGGAAAAGTTCTTGGTGTTTTAAACACTGTAGATTTGTTGGTGGCTGTCACTGAATGAAAAGGAAACAACTCAATTGAGTGATGTATTTTTCACCTAAAATGTAACTTGCAGCTCTGCTTGTATAAGGATTCTGTTTTTGTTTTTTTTTAATATACTGCCTCAGGAACCTGTTTTGCTTAGGCAAGAGGAACTACAAGCAGCCTTGTGTTTTTGGAGACTGGGGTGGGGTGTGGGGGCGTGGGAAAAGCACCATTTTATCTTGATTCCAACAGGCATTGCTAGTGTCATGTGATACCTGCACACCTTTCTTTGACTTGTCAAGCCTGCCCTCTCTGTCTTAGAACTTAGTTTTACTGCACACTTTAAGGCTGAAACACTGAAACAGATTTTCTGAGTTCTATGTTTCTTTCCCATTCCTCTTTAAAACAAAACAAAACACTTGCCTAGCCTGATGAAGAGTTCTGAAGAACTCAAAAAGTCTGTACATTATTGTGGAATTGTAGTGGATCCTAATAAAGGTATTGCCTCCTTTTGAATTTTGGCCTTTATTTTGATTGTATGGTTACCGTAATTTTGATATGTTCACTAATCTCAAGTTGTGAGTGACAACTTCATTAGCAGAAGAGCAGCATGGTAATGAGCCCCTGGTACATGGTGTTATGAGCTTGCCTTTCAGTCGCTGATTGGGGGTTTAATCTAAGGACTGAAGTCCATCTTATGGTTGCAGGCCTTCAAGGAATGGCTTCCTATAATGATCTGTTTCATCTTCCTGATGGTGCCCCTTGGATATACTTCAGCACATCCCATGAATTTGTGAATCTCCGTGGCAGCTGCTTGGAAATATGGAGTGAAGATTAGAGACTCTCAAAGTGGCAAATTGAGTCATAGGGCAAATACCTGCAAACTTTTCACAGATTCTACCCTGAAAAACCTGTTTTCATGAGCATGCTGGTGATGTCCATAAATGTGCTCTGTCTGATGACATTTACCCATGAATGTGTTTTCCCAGCAGCAAATGAGGAAGGGTTGAAGCAGCCCTTCTCTCCACTGGTTGTCTGCTGTAGATCATTCCAGCTTCTTGCCCCATCCTTAGAATGTCAGACGTTTTTGTGATGGTAAAGAGAAAAGCCTATTGGGATTATAGGACGTATATTGCATGCAGTGTTGTTGCACCAACAGATCTGTGTGAATATAGCTGTACATTTTTTTGTGAGAGAAGGGTGGGTGTGTTATCACTTTACTGGCTTAGATGGATTAATGGTTTCTGTTTTGAATCGTTTGGTTTCTAGTTAACCTTAACCCTGAAGATACTAAAGAAGAGCCAAACCTGAGCATTCTATTTCCCACAGTGACTGACTATATGTCTCCGGGAAGTCCAAAAGCAGACTATGAAAGCAGTAGCTATTGTCTCACATTCTTGTTACCCAGTTACTGGTAACTGGGTTACTTTTTCACTGAGTGAAAAAGAACTTGCTATGATAATGGAGGTATTATATGTAGTCAATGATAGTTATTTGCCATTTTGAATTTTCCTTCCTGAATTTATCTAATTCCATTTTAAAGCTGTCCAAGTTAGTAGGTATCATCCTGTCTTGTAATAGTTAATGTCATAGTTTTACTGCTTGGCTTCATTGGTTCTAGAGTTGTGAGAGAAGGGGGTAGGGTTGCCTCTGAAAACAATGTGGAAGTTTCAGTTAGTGCAGAATTTAATGGCCACAGTTTTGATTGACACTGTTCACTTATATTGAATCCTAACAGTGTAAAAAGAATTTCACTGACTGCTGATTATCCTCTGGGCTCAGTTCAAAGTGCTGCTGCTTCCCTTCAAGGCCCAAATGGCTTGGGATCCAAGTATGTGAAGGACTGCCTCCTTCCATACCAATCTCCCTGCATGCTAAGATCACAGAGAGTGATGGCTTTTTATGGTTATGATATCTCAGCTGTGCAACACATTCTGTCTCGCTCAGTTTAAATACCCTACCCTTTATTTGAATTGACATAGTTGTTTTGTGCTTTCAAGTCATTTCTGATTTATGGTGATCCTAAGGAGAACCTATCACAGGGTTTTCTCGGCAAGATTTGTTCAGAAGGGGTTTGCCTTTGCCTTCCTCTGAGGCTGAGAGAATGTGACTTCTCCAGTGGGTTTCCAGCTCCACTTCCAGCTACAAAATCCCAGAGTTGTAATCCAGTGCTCAAATAACTAGACCACCCTGGCTCTCTTTCTCTGTGTAAATTGATATAATTGGTAACAATTGTTACCACAATTGGTAACAATTCCTTGCTCACTGTAATAACTTTGGTGAGATGCCATTATCCATTATTCCCCATGGAGTTTTCATGCTGGGTTTATTTTATTTACCCAAAGAGGTTTTCAGGGACTATAAAACAATAACAGATGGGGAATGACTTGCCTAGGCTTCTTAGGGAACAGTGAATCAGAAGGGTAGATGAAAAAGTGAGTCATGCTTTTATTTTACCAATGTCCACTGTGTTCATGTTTTTACATGCTTGTCCTGAGATCCAAGATGTTCAGGGTTCATGTTTCCTGCCTGTCTGTAAGCTCCATGAGTTTGTCTTGCATGTTACTGAAGTTGTCATATTCACATTGGCCCTGTATCTGTTGTTGAACTGTAGCTATCAATTCTCTGTACTCGTTCTTCTTTCAGCAAACACTTGTAATTTCTGTAGACTGTCCTTCAACAGAACTAATGTCCTAACCCATTACTAGGCAATGTTGTAGATGAGCACCTTCCAAACTAGCTGATGTGACAGACTAGCAGAGGGGTTTTCCTTAAGATGCTAGATAATTCTACCCTGTTTGTGCCATATTCTTGTCATAATTACACAGTTTTCTGGAAACTTGCAAAAACTGGCAGCTGATGGCTCATGGACCAACACTGGTCCAGAGATAATCATTTTGACTAATAGTACTGCAGGCCTTCCTTGAAATGTTCTGTATGCCTGTATGCAAAACTGTGTACCTCTCAAGATGTGGACATTCAGAAGGGATATGACAGTAGGACAATTTCAGTGGCCGCACACTGAACTGTTAGTTCTAGCTAGAATAAAACCACTGAGTGAAAAAGAACTTGATAAGGCAACACTTACAGCAGTTTCATTAATTCAGTGAAACTGCTCTAGTTAAGATTAACAATTGGATTTATGTGTCTGTGTGTGGGTGATCTGAAATCTAGCTAACAGTTTCAAATATTTTTCCACTCATCCTTTGGGAAGTAGCTTTGCTGTACACCTGATGTTTCATTGATCTGAAACGATACTGTCAGTCTCCAAAATGCCAGTTATAATCTCAGTTAGCTGTTCTAAAACTTTGACCTTCAGAGCTTGTATAATTAGCTTTTGTAGACTGTAACTCTTGTGGCCTTTCTGGTGATTCTGAAAATTGTTATTCAAAGGAAATATTTTGGAGTTCTGTTTAAAACATTCATACACAAAATACTGTATGTCATTTAATGTCAAATATGTATATTTAATATTTTAAATTTTTCCTTTTTTTATATCACGTGGTGGACTGCGGAGGCTATAGATAAATGCTTACCATAAAATCAATAAAAATTCTGCTGCTTTTATTTCTTTTTGTTCCCATTCTGTTAGGCTTTTGCTGTCTTGTTGTTGTTGTTGTGTGCCTCCAAGTTGTTTCCAACTTATAGTTCTGCCTTAGCCAGTTTGAACAGATTGGATCATTACTTTTTGTAAAGTACAGTTGTGGAAATGAAACACTTTATCTTAGAATTGTTTGGCAAATTTATTTTGTTCGGTTTCATTTCTCTGTGCTGGTCAAGAGAGAGATCTACAAGATAAGCTGTTAACAGCCTTCCAGAAGTTGGTGCCATCCTGATCCTAAAACCTATATCAGCCCAAATCCAAAACATCTGGGAGGCACTAGGTTGAGGAAGACTGGTCTGTTATTTTCCTTTCTTCTCTTTGCAGTTGTCATTGAGTTGTGAGATTTTAATAAGCTGGAGAGAAATACTGGAGGGAATGGCACAATTTGGCCTGTTGCTAAATGCGGATCATTTAATATCAGTCTTCATACCACATAACTAGGCACTTGGGAAACTTAGAAAACTTTTCAGATAGATAGTGATATTACGGAATGTCGATGAGTTTCTGTTCAAAGAAGAGAAAGTCAAAAATCCCACTGAATATAGAAGATTTCTTTAAATCTTGTCTGTATCCCAGTCTTAAGAGTTTTGAATCCTTTGCATGGGAAAGATGGTTGATCTGGGAAATGCATGAGAGTCTCGGAGGACCCACTGGTCTAACCCACTGAATTCATTCATGATTATGAGGAGACCTTCAAGAGGTCAAGTGAATGATCTCACGATGCCCTACTGGAGCATAATTGAAGCTACATGGTGGTGTGGTCCTGATTAGTACTTCGATGGGAAAATACCACATGGCTCATGTAAGCTGCACCAAGCTCTCTAAGAGAAGAGCTAAGAAATAATAACAATTTTTTTTCCTCTTCCCTATGTACCATCACTCATGGATAAATGTCACTTTGCTAGTTTTGCCCCCAGTTCTCATTTTCCCAGAACAACATTTCTATGTGTCTCTGGACTTTGGGACCTATAAGATTTTGTCCCATCCCTACTTATCTTAGAACAGACCATAAGACTCTCTGAGGGCAAGGAACAGAGTTTATCTGGTGACATCACCACCTTTTTTTAGCATTCCAGTAACAGAAACAGTAACTTGTGCTAAGCTTTCTTTATCATTGGCCATATTTTTTTAATTAAAGACACAGCTCAGTAAATATTTTTTAAATGATTGAATTTCGAGGCTATGGAAAACACATGTCAGTAGTCAGAGACGCTGAACACTGTGTGTGATCAGTCCTAGTCCTGTCTTTGAACTGAGGGGTGTGAATGTAGATCTGAGAGCTGTGGGTGACAGGTTTATCTGGAATGATTGGCAAGGATTTATAAAGCAAGAGGGGATTTACTTACTTAGCCCCCCCTCCCTTTTCTTCTTCTCTTCCTTTCCTCTTATTCTCAGAAAAAGGAAATTGGGATCACATTAAAGCCCTAATTGGTTTGGCTCCAGCAATAGCTCAGTGGCTGCCAAACAGTTAATTTATTGTGTGAGTTGAGCCATGTGTTGAACGGCAAATGTGTCCTAAGCACAAAAAGTAAAACAAAATAAAATAAAAAATCTTTAAACACTGTAAATGCATTCATTCACCAGACCCTTCCTTTTATTTACAAGTGGATTGTGCACAGGACACAAGGGAAGTGTAAAAGATAATTCCTGACCCTGTTTTACGTAACAGTTAGAATCTGAAAAACCTGAATCTCACAAACTTCTGTGTGGCTTTTTGGGGAGAGCAGACAAGGACTGAATCTTGTCATTAGCCCTGTGTTCCAGAGAAGAATGCTTTTTTCAAACAGGCTTTTCCTGTTTTCTTGTCCTGTTAGCCTCTTGAGAGAGGAATTGAGAGCCAAATTGGCGTAGTGGTTTGAGTGTTGAACTAGGACTCAGGAGACCATGTTTTGAATCCCTTCTCAGGCATGGGAACCCACTTGAACAAGTCACATTCTCTCAACCTCAAAAAGGCAAAGATAAACTCACTCTGAACAAATTTTGCCAAGAAAACTCCATGCTACGGTGCCTTAGAGTCACCATAAGTTGAAAATGACTAGAAGGCAGGAAAACAAGAGATGAATTAAGTCACACCATTTAAAGGTGGAATGCACTTTGATAAGTTCTGATTCTGACATGAATTTTATCTGAACAGTTGGTTAAAGCTCAGTAGGGGGGATAACACATCTGCGTTGACAATAACAGCAACCTCTAGGCTGTCACCTCCTGGTACGACCAGGTTGAGTGGCTTTCCCCCAGGACATTTTTATCGTCCTCAGTAAGTTATGAGGAAGGGTAAATTGGAATGTACTTTTATCTGGCTGGCTTCCTGTAGAATTTGGCTTTGTTCTTGCCAGCAGTGCTGTACCCCATCACTCATACTGAAGTGTAGTCTAGGGCTTTTTTTTTTTTTTAAAGTTAGATTTACTAGAAGGAGTTGTTGAATCAGCTGCCATGAGGTTTTTTGGGAGTGGGGAGGAGTTCAGAAAATTGCAGTTGCTCAATTTCTTAATGAATCTACAGGTATATCTAGTTAGTGAAATAGATGTGTTCCTGCGCATTACTTCTTTAACAGAAAATTTGGTATTGGAGGCAGAAATAATATGAAAGAATAGGCGTAGGTTCCACAAAAAATGAGCAAGTCAACTAGTTCTAGCAAACTTTTAAAATTCAAAGTAAAGTATGCATACATGAAATGGAACAACCAGATTAGGAAAGACTTTCATAAGTAAACAAAAATATTTTAAACCTCCTGGAGGCCACTTGCAAGCTTCGTCCAAAATGTACCCAGGAATGATTTTTTTTCCATTCCCCAGTCTCCACCCTTGTTACAATTTCCATTTTGTTGGCCAAACATATAGATCGAGAGAGAGAGGGGGAGAGAGAGAGAGAGAGAGAGAGAGAGATTTAAGCAGGCTTGGATAACTGGTGAGGCAGGCTTATCTGTTCTCCTCTCTATTTTTCTGTTTACATATGTTCAGTAAGAGATTCTGGAGGAAACTTCTGTTTATCTTGCCTGTTATAGTCAGACACACCCAGTTATGGTGGGATAGGCTAGAACAGAATTAAGTCCTTTTCCAGATCAAGCTTTATTGCTGCTGCAACCCAACACTGAAAGTATATGCACTTCTCTAACCCTCATTCACCATCCCTTGAACACTGATCCTGCTCAGAAACTGGTACCTAGCCAGAAGGCAAGGAAGAAAAGTGGGTGGATGGGTAGAGCACTAAAATGCTTTGTAAAAAGGAGCTTCATCATTAGAGGCTTTGTTAACTGAGATATGACTGTAATTTAGACTGTCCTCAGTACATCAGAAAGCCAACTTTTAAGTTTGGTTTGCTGTACTAAACACTGTCGGCTGAAAATATCTTTATTTCTGTTTTGGCTGTAGACTGGGTATATCATGTTTTGGAATATCTTGTAAGTGCTGAATAATGTCTGAAATGTATTTTATGATTTCTTCACTGGCAAACTAATGCTGTATTACAGTGCTTCTTCCCACAAAACAAAATTGACTTCATAGCTTATGAATGTTATGATATTTGTATATTGATGGCTACTTCCTATTGCAATTTACTTCCTAAAATAGTGTTTTGAAAGTTTTCAGGATTTTGCATTTTTTGAAAGGGCGTTTGAGTTAGCAGTGGTTATGAATTAGAGTTGTGGCTATGGGGAGTTCATGGAGGCTATTGGGAGGGTTTGCCAAAGTATAGTTTACAGTAGTGTTACATGATGCAAGTGTGTCATGCAGTGTAGTCAGAGTTGGATAGTGAAAAGTCCTTGGTGTATTCAGCAGATGTAGATCTGCCCGCTTTTGGCTGAGACCCGTACCTTGCCCATATTATGTGGTATGACGATGTGGGTGGTAACTTCCAGGATTCCTCATCATTAGACCATACTGACTGGGTTGGTGAGAGATTAAATCCAAACTTAATAGTTCCCATTTGGGAAAGGCTGTTATAAGTCACTCTCAGGTGATCTTTCATCCATGTAGCTTACTGGACCAGGCCTGTATTGCTTCAGTGGAGTCCATAAAGGGAGCAGCATCTTTAGCCTAGTAGAGTATTGCTAAAGTCAGGGTTGTACAACACATGATGCTCCAGGAACTGTTGGACTGCAGCTGTTATCAACCTCAGGCCAGTGTAGCCAATGGAGAGGGATGATGAAAGTTGCAGTCAATGACACCGATATAGACTCCCATTTATCCATCTGTGTGCAAAGTCATTACAGGGCATACTTTGCTTTAAGGCTCAGTAAGTGGGTGTGCTCTGTTCAGCTCCCAGGTGGTGAACACAATCTAATCAGATCCACAGCGGAGTTTACTTCTCTTCATTTTGGGGACAAATTGCTGAACATTCTAAATAAATGGTTAGCTGCATGTTGAACTTTTTCATTTGAGGCAGGAGTCTTATAATCAAGTTAAGTGGTTAAGGCAAAATAATAAACCCCTAAGATGTCTACCTAATGAAGCCCCTTAATAAGTTTATTCAAGTCTGGTGGATCGGAAAACCCTGGTGTTCTTGTGAAATCATCAGCATGTTCTTCCCTTCTCTGGTTTCCTGTGGAGGTGCAGATACATTAGCATTAATGTAGCTAAATGGTAACCATCTTTTGTGAGGAACTGTAGGGAAGAAGATGAGATCAAGCTGTTGAACTTCTTTGTAGGCAGGCAGCTTTTGCCCACAGCCACCTGGGGCTGCCACATGTTCTTCTGACACACAGGCTAAGACACTCAGCATGTGCCAGTCTTTTTAGAATGTAGCAAGGCTGCACAGAAGTCATGCTTTGTCCAGAGAGGCTGGGATTGTACCCAGCTGGGAAAACTGTAGCGATCAGTAGCATTCATAAATTATGGTGGCTTTCTCTTTATCCTGCTCCCAAGCAAAATTCTGGAAATTGCAGGTACTATGATTAACATTGAACATTTATAGCTCAGGGAAAACAGATTGATAGAAAACAAGGGTGTAATTGAGTGTGTAGTTTTCACTGTGTAGACAATACTGTATAATGCGTGTGTATGTGTGGTTGTCTCTTACTTTTTGTGTGTTTGTATGTGATGAGTCCTTTTCCAAGAAGGCAGATATTGCTGTAGATTCATCTTCCTCTTCTGGATGATGCTTTTCAGAAAGATAGTACTTTATCATAAAAACGGCAGTGTTGAACAACAAGTACTATTCCTGGAGAGAGAAGTAATAAAATTGAAAGCAATAAAGACAGTTTGTGAGATGGAAACAGCCTGTGAGATGAAGAAGACTTTAGAAACCTATCCACCTGAGCCAGCTCTGCTTTGTGGCCAGTTTTTTTTTTTTTTAGCATCTCCATATAGAAAGTAAGCATCAAACTTGTTAAGGAGAGGCCCCCACTCTCAAACACCCCCACCCCCCAGATCACCAGGCCACTGCTGTAGATCTGACTTGCTTTGGGTACACTATCTTCTAATGAGTGTTGTGCTGCTGTTTTGCATTAATGAATCAATTGATAAGTTGTTGCCATTGATCAGTTATTCCCCTCAGCTGTATTTAAATTTGCGTTTTGCATTTTGACAAGAAAGAAGAAAAGCTTGACTAATTATTTGCAGAAGCTAAATGGCTTACAGCAGATTAGGAATGGCATATGGGGCCTTTCACTTGGGGGTCACCAGATCAGCTGCAGCCCAGGTTGGCATTGATGAGGTTATTACCATCTGACAGCTGTTTGCTGGCCTGTGTGAAATGAATGGCTGGTTTTAGTCCATTTCCTGTCAGACAGGTGTCTTGCTACAGTTGGTCCCCCTACTTGGCAGTGTCTGTAATGATACCAGGATTATTAGGATGTTGAGACTGGGCACTCCTTAGATCTGCTGGGGGAGATCTCACTTTGATTGTATTACTGGCACTATGTGAAGCATCTTGTGCTTGATCTCGTGATGTCTGGGAGCCTTGAAAACTGTCCTAGAAAATCTATAGGTCTGCTGAAAAATTCTATTAGTTCATTTCCTTCCCTAATTATATTAGTCATTTGTAACCTAGAGTTGTTTTTTTTTAAAAAAAACAAAATTTTTCAGACCTACTTGGTATTTTTCCTCATCAAAGATAACCAAATTGAAACCGTGCTTTTTACAAGCCTGCTATTGTTTCAGGAACATCAGGTTTGAAGTCCAGTTGAGATTAGGCTGCTTAAAAATGTGTTATTTACCTATAGAAATACAACCCACACTCAATTTTGTGCATTATAGGAGATACAGATGGATTGGATTAACATATCACTAGAAAAGGAATAATCCTGGCTGCTTCGTCTGAGGATATTTTGTGCCGCCCTGCCCCAATTATTTGTCCATTTCTGCTGGCAGCAGTGCAGCTAGCAGAATGCCATGCTATGTGCTGTTTACCTGCTGTGTGCTATTGAGGCTCACATACAATGTGAAGAGCACAAGAGGCTTTGGATATTGGAGTGTCCTGTTAGCGCTCTGACAGCATTCACAAAACCGAGCCCCTGTTGAGTTCAGTGTCATAAGCAGGATAGTTAAATACAATGTGTCATATAAAGATTTTACTAGAAGGAAGAAACTGAAGTATATAGATGGTTGACTTGAGAAAAAAAAAAGAAGACGACTAAAATTAGTATGCCCTAGGGTTTTTTTCTTTCCTTGACAATTGCTGCTGTCAGCATACCCCGGGGGGGGGGTCCCTTCCACTCCAGCCCCCTCCTCAGTAGCCCCTCCAAACCTGTTCTAGAGGGTTGAGAATCCAAATATGGAGGACCCAGGAGAAGAAAACAGGCTTACAAAATAAAAGAAGAGGTGCTAGCTTTCAAGCCTCAATAATGATAGACATTTGCATAGTGCTTTGCAAGTGTGCTTCGTAATATTTTGGTAATCCTTATGTCAGCTTTGTGAAGTAGGTCAGTATTATCTTCGAATTACAGATGGAGGGCTCAAGCTGAGAGGTGGCAGTTTGCCTAAGGCTACCTAAAGAGCAGCCTTATAAGGTATCTCTTCAGTCAGTGGTAACTCCTACTGAGTTCAGTCAAGCCTACTCCCATGTATGTGAGCACAGGATTGCAGTACTAATACGTTTAATTGGGGTTTCTTAGTTGATCCACTTTTCTTTATTCACACTTGATTTTGTTTAAAATATTTTTATCTTTCTCTTTAGCCAAAAAGGCTTCCAAAAAAGTTTGCAAATATGAGCAAGTAACCCCAGCTTGCAGTGTAAAAGAAATGACATGCAAAATAAAAGGGCGGTGGGGTAGGGAAATACAGTCTAAGGCATAGATTTGTAAAAAATTCAGTTCTTAAATTTCAATTTCTGTTTTGAAAATGGAAACAACTAGATACCAGTTGCACCTTCTTGGTTAGCAGAAACTGCAGAATAGCTCTGTTTGTCCTTTCTCTCTCTACTATGCAGTCTAATAATTTCTATGTGTTTGTTTTACATTTTTTAAAAAACACTCTCCATCTAACCATATTTGACTAGCTATTTATAATGAATAGGTGTTCTACAGTAACATGGCTTCTTGGAAAATAATTGCCACCTTGATTTCAGCAAGCAGCATGATGTAGATTATAGGATACTGTGATGTGCAGCAAACAGTTCATCCCATCCACAGAATTAAAGCTCTGTCCTCTTAACACTACATGGTGAACAGAAGGTATGATAGTTGTCAGTTTCTCATACCTTTGTCTGGACTGGGAGAGTCTGAATACTTCAATTTCTGTTTGTAATATTGGTTTTAAAGCATGGATGGGCAAAGTGCAGCCTTCTGCCCATACACAGCCCACAGAGCAGAGTTTTACAGCCCCTAGGGCTATACTGGGAACATTTCTTTGCATTTTTTTTTTTTTAGCATTGTCGGCCCCAAATTTTTAGGGGGCATTTTGCCATGTTTTTTCCACCTCTGGGGCATTTTAGGCCTGCAGGAAGTGTTTCCAGTCACTTGCTATTGTTAAAAACTTCTGGTCCTGAAATGGCCCAGGAGAGGAGCAAAAATATAGCAACAATGCCCTCCAACTCCTAGAAAGTACTTGGGGACATTTTGGTGAAATTTCATTCTTTTGAAGAGGATTTATGTCTCCTGGGTGGGCTAATGTGACTCCCTAGTCTCCTATAGTTGCTCACCCCTGTTTTAAAACATGTAGCTTTCTAGAAGGAAAAAAGGAGTCAACCTTTATCCCATCAAATTGATTGTCACCTGAATCATAACTGAGGAAATTACCTCTTCCGCACAACTGTAAAAGTTGCAGGAGCCATTTTTTAAAAGTGTAGATTCATCAGCAAACTTATTAATAGAGTTGCCAGGTAAAATATGAGACAGGGCTTTTGTCCCTTTAATAGTTGTATAAAAGAGGGAATGCCAGCAAGTATTGCTTGTGTGACCTGACATCCTTACTGCAATAGCGTATAGAACCGAGGAAAGGTAATAAGTGTGACCAGAAAATGAATGTAGTACTCCTGTATCATTAAGAGGTATGCAGAAGGGAAAAAAAATGTAGCTGCTGAAGTTCCTTCTTCATGAGAGGGTTTAAAGATATGGCAGCCTTGTCTTCCTGTGTCACAGTATGTGTGTAACTGGTTCTGTGATGAACACCTTTACCTCTACGGGTTGGACAGCATTAACTCAAAAGGTGTGGAACATTCCCATCTCGATCCTGAGATTACAGTAGTGGCATACCTGTCCTAATGATGTGCATCATGGTGAACGCATTACAGAGGATTTAGAATTGTCTGACTTTCATTTCATTGGTGCCCTTGTTTTCTTCCTACATGGAACTTGGATGTCATATACAGTCTCTGGGATGCTTCTCATCCAGGCCCTGACCATAGCTGCTTCACTACAGCAAGGTGACTGCATTGTATACCCTTAGACTACACTTTACAGACAAATTAAACCTGATGAAACCTCTTGGAAGATACTTGCCAGTCAAACAAATCAATGAAATAGAAATGACAGTGGCACACAGTACAGTGAGACACCCCAGAAAACTGTTGATAAAAAGCAAGCAATATGTAGATAGAAATGACATTGATATTTCTGTCATGGGGATGTTGGTGGTTGACATGTTAGCCTATGGCAGATAAACAGGAAAAAGTCCCATCACACTTTATAACCCAATTAATTTATAGTAGCATGTGCTTTGATGCACTCTAGCCAGCTTCATCAAATGCATGAGGTATTTTAACAAATGTTACATATACACAGTATATATAGGTGAAGGAGGTATTATAGAAAGTGAGATGAAAAGGAAATTATGACGCAGAAGAAACTATAACCCGGTTTAATTTCCCTTAAGCACTGTAGTATCAGGTTTCCAGTGAACAGCACTTTGTTAGCAGCAAGTATATTAACTACTGGAACAGAGTTTATAATCAGAATTTTAATTATATACATTACAGGTTATTAACTGGGCCAAAGTTAAGGGCTAAGTTACAGCTTATTAACTAGACCAAAGCTGTCAGGACTTCTCAATTCTTAGTCATTTTTTAAGTCTGCAAAGGAGGACTTTAAAAAAGACCAGGTGTTTGACTTGAACTGCATCAGCAACAGCTGTGGAAGCAGGTGGGGACAGTGAGCAGAATTCTCCTGGTGTGAGTTAAGAAAAAGCCCCAGGCAGGCTGTGTTTCACCCAGACAGACTGTAAAATGGGAATAAACATGGTCATTATGCCCACCTGTAGCTGAACACATGTAAGGTGTTAAGTAAATCCACAAGTTTGTTTTACCAATTTTTTGATTGTGGGGGTGGGGAACAAGTTTGTATTTTTACAACCAGAGAAGTACTGTAGAGAAGAAATATTGGATGCTATTCAGGACCAGCAGTTAAGCCCATTGCAGTTCCCCTGCTTGTACTAGAGTATGCATTTTGGTTTCTTGTTGTTGTCATTGTGTGCCTTCAAGTTGTTCCCCAGCTGTAGCAAACCTATCATGGGGTTTGTTGGCAAGGTATGTTTAAACAAGGTTTGCATTTGCCTCCCTCTGAGGCCGAAAGTGTGTGACTTGCCCAAGGTCACCTGGTGAGGTTTCCATGGCTGATTCCTGTTCTCCAGAGTCATAGTTCCAGTGCTCAAACCACCACACAGTGTTGGCTCTGTTTGTTTGCATAAATGGTAAAGGGGTCATTTCAGCAAAGTAAATGGAAAGCATGAGTGTACTTTTCAATGGGAACACATTAAATATCAAGAAAAATTTCAAAAAAGAATTTTCTGTCTAATGGCATTTTTGGATAACAGTTTCTACTAAGTATGTGTATGTGCTTGTGGGTATGGTTGCGTCACTGGACATTTCCATACCATATAGTCTAACTATTACTTGCTATTTTGTGCTAGGAAAGCTCAGTGTGTTCTACTTGCATTTTACAAATAACTGAGGTGTTTAGCTTTGCAGGGAATTGTGTGGTTTTTGTGTTGTATCTTATTAGCAGATGGGAGGAAGAATAATCAGAGGTTCTTTACTGGCCTTGTACTTAAAAAAAAAAAAATCCACACCCACGCACAAAGTTTTAAGTACTTGCACCTTACTGACCGCTGATTCCCACATGATGCTCATACCTATGTTAGTGGATAACTTCCACTTGATTGGCTATACCCGGAGTTATGTGATGGGGCTTTCTGTCCTTGGGAGATTGGGGCTGCAGTGGAGGATGCAGTAGTGAGAGAGCACCTTTTGTGCTAGTTCAGGATAACTGCAACAAGATCCAAGGGCATCATGTACACTGTTTTCCAGACCTCTGCGTGAGCACACCTGCCTCTTTTTTCTGACTCTGGAAAAAAGCTATTATCAGTCCTGTCCCCGCTAAAACGGTGAGCAACTCGAAACAATATTAAAGCAGACAATCAAGTTCCCACATCTTTCTGGAAATGTAAGCATCCATTTTTAGGCTGAAGTATTTTTGGTTTGGGGTCCTTTGCAAGCCACACTGGAGGCCTTGGTGACCCACAGTCATATACCTTCCATCCCTGGATAAATGGATGCCACTTCATTGGCATATGGACACATTTGCCTTGAATTCTAAAAGAATAAATGAATAAAGATGAATAAAGGATGCATTAGCACAGGAAAGGATGCTTTATGGAAGTAGCTTGAAATGCACTTACTGGCACCTACTTTCCTAGAGGGGAAGGAGTGAGAGGATGGACAAAGAGTAATAGAGAGAGTGCTTGATCTTTAACAGAAGAGACAGCCCCCACCGAAAAAAAGGAAAAAGGGAAGAACTAAGTGCAAAGAACACATCTGTTTACATTGAACTAGGCTAATGGATAGTGACGTGCCAAAACCTCCCCAATAAATTGCACATTAATTAATATCTCCTGTGCCAGCTCCACAGTCTGGAAGAAATCCTGTATTTCTTCTCCTGACCTCTGCTCTCTTCTCCTCTGGCCATTCTGTTTTTTGATTGGTTTCCTGTCTTAAGTGAAAACCACAACCTCTCAGGGTCCTCTAAGGCAAAATGAAAGGCACATGGCGAGGGTGTAAGAGGAGCCCCTCACAGTCGTCTGCACTTGGGTGGGCGTGCTGGTCCTTTCGTAAGCTAATAGGTCCCAGTACTGCCGCTGCATCAGACTTTGTGGAGCCACGGGCAGAGAGTTTGGAATGCCAGGGCAGGCACAAAAGGTTTGCCTTTTCCCGGCTTTCCTGGCCCATTCTCCCTCCCTAACCAATACTACTAATCCGGTAGACCAGTTGACAGTGAAAGCAAACTTGAAGTAATTAACAGTAAGACAGTGTGCAGGTGAGCACAGGTGTGACCTCATATTTGGGAGTATATAGCATTATGATGGAGTGGGAGGTGAGAACTATACCAGTGTTTAGCCTGTAGAACAATATATTGAGTGCAAGTAAGGTTCCTCCATACATATTGAAATACCTTCTTAAAGTCAATATGAATATGGCCTATAGGTGTTTGCCTACATAGTATTTTTCTTGGGAAATGGATCCTTCTGCTTTCTGACACACAGCTTAACAGCACAGTCTAGGCACTATTGAATTCAGTGGCATGTCTAAGTGAGTGGGTAGATTGCAACCTGTGCTGCTTTATATTTAAATCCACCGGTATAATAAGCACACCACCTTGTATTGGTGAGGCTGAACCTTCACTTTCTGTGTTGTATTACATCCCACCTTAACACTGTTCATACATCTTATAAGTAATGTAAGAAAATCTTGGGTACTTTTTGTTCTTGTGTGTGAAAACTATGTTTAAAGTTAAAAGATGTGGCATTTCAGAGCAAGATTCTCCCTTTGCTAGCAACTGAAGCAGCCCCATCTGTCTTGCATAGGCATCCTAAGCTTGCAAAACTCCTACCTCCTGTCTGCAACTCTGCATGCAGAGTTGGGGATTTTGCAATTTCCAAAAGAGATTAACCTGCTATTGTCATGCATTGCCAGTGGCTTTATTCAAGCCATTATCCTAGAAGCCTCTTCCCCACCACTAACATCCCCACCTTGACTGATAGGTTAAAGCCTTATAATTCTTCTATTGTGATATCAAAGAAACAAAAGGCAGCTGTTGCTTAGAAGGAAGTGACTTGCCTTGGCAAAGCACAAATTGAGTAGGTCCTCTGCAGTGCTAAAGTATGCTGGCTCTACTAATTGGTGTAAGCCTTGGGAGCCACCCAGATGACCCCTTTCCTCTTTTGAACTCTGTTTTCTCTGTGAAAGGTGTTGGTATCAGCAACTGTTCTCTTGCTTCGTGATGTTGTGGGGCAAGGGAAGGACTCTGATATATGTCTGAGCACTGCAGCAGAAGTGAACATGAGTGACAATGCTGTCATTTTTTATCTGAGTACTTGAGTATACAACATGGCTGTACTGTGGAGCTTGTTCTTGTAAAACTCTAGTTAGAATCCATTTTTTCTGCTGTAGGAGGTAGGTCGTCCCTCAGGAAATATTTGTGTACCAGCTATGTAGGGATGTAAAGAATACTCACAAATGTTCTAATGCTGCATAAGGAAGGATGTTTCAATATCTTAGGAAACGTCAATCTTCACAAGATTTTTTTCCTGCAAAAATTATTTTGCGAAAGACGGTATAAGCTGCAGCCTTCTGCATAGTGGCACCTGTGCTTTGTGATTTCCTCTTGTAGGAAACCAGTTTGCCTATTTGCCAATCTGCCTATCCAAGGTTGAGTGGGATTGTTGAATCAGTAAATTATTGAACATACATCTCAGTAAAGTAAATGTCTAGTTGTCTGTCTTATCTTTTTTATTTGTTGTTTTGTTTTAATTGATGGCTTATTATTTTATCCTTATGAATCTTTAGAAGACAGAGAGGAAGAATATTCATTTATTTCAATGTAGCACCCTTTTGTGTGGTTTTCACACACAGCAGGTGGCTCACAGCCAAATAATTTAAAGATAAAATCACATCAGTAGTACATGATTATAGTAGTAGTGTCCATAGTAGCCGTACTAACAGCAGTTACAACAGATTACAGTGATAAAGTATTGTTTCCTCAGTTCCTGTGCAGTTGACTTGCACAGATACTTCATCTTCATGACTTTCTAGGCCAGTTACCTTGAACCTATTGGAATATGAAGCTGAACTCCCCTTTTAACTATCTTTACCTTTTTTAAAGCCTTTCATATTTGCTTAGCTCAGGCATGAGCAACTGGTATAGGCTGCAGACATGTTTTTTTGCTGCCATTGCTGAACATGGGCTGGACTGGGCCCTGAAATGCTTAGTGACCACATTTTCACTTCTAGTTTTGATCTTTAGGGTTATTTGATATTTGGGTGTGTGTGCAGAGCCTTAAAGCCAGGGGCTGTGGGAGAGGTGCTCTGGAAATTGTAAATGCTGGAAAAGAGACAATATTTTAAGCTAGCTATCTCATAGGGCCTAGTTTCCTAAGAGTCAAGCATTCAGGGAGCAGCCACTTCAGAAGTGTTAGCCTCAAGTGCAGAGATGACCTTCCTTGGCATGGGTTGCTGGAGGAGACACTCCTGCAGCCTCAGGTACATTGATAGTACTGATGCTGTATCCTCATTCCTTTTATGGAATGGTGGGACAAGTAAGCATTGGCAGCTCTCTGGAGTGGTGGGAAGGAGAAGGGACTCTGCCAGGGTGTGAGGAGGGAGTGAATTTGCTGTTCTTAATGCCCTTCCACCTGAGATGGCTAAGTCATTCAGCTTCATGGCTCAGCTGGTGCTGGCTCTTGCCATACAGGCTTCATGGTTTTATATTGCATCTGCCCCTGCTATGGTTGAGTGAAGAACCAGACGATGTCGAGTATTCAATGCATCAGTGCCTCTGGTCTCTTACAAAGCTTCACACAACTGCAGCAAATGTTCATGAGCTTTTGAGATCAGAGATGTCTTTCCAGGACAAGAACCAGAGTGCAAAACAAGAAGAAAACAGCTGTAGCAGATTGTGAAAATTAATAAACATCAGTGTGACTACAACTTCTGAAGTAAGTTTGGAAATGGACCTTGATAGGTACTGAAATTCTGGCTTAAAACTCAAAATAGTTTCCCAGATTTCCTTGTTCCCTCCCAGAAACCACATCAAGGATGGAGGTATGAATAGTCTTCTGTGCTGAAACTTTGGTTTTCCTAGCTGGTTGCATGGAAATTTCTTAAGAGAAGAAACTGAAACAAGCTTAAAGCAATGGCAGGCAGGACTGTTTCTTTCCACAAGGTTGTTGTTGTCTGGATTTCAGAAACTTTGGCAGTGGCTACTATCCCACCAAGCTGGTTTGCTTCTGGTTTTTGTCAAAAGCTCACTCTGTTAGACAAATTTGGTCATAAACTTTATAATTTTTCCCCCTCTGTGTGAGTTTGAGGATAACTGTCCAGGACATGAGAGGACAACTTTCTGGTTTGTGGAAACTTTTTTTTTCTTTTACTAGAGCTGGTAAGAGTAGGGGATGGTGAACTAATTCAAATCAGCTGCAAAATGTATTAATGCGATATTTAGAATGGATTAGCAGAAGTATTATTGTGTTCATTATTATTCACATCTCAAGAATGGTTGAAGTAACTACATTTGTAGTTGTAGCTTGTGCATTGTGTTTTGTGTTGTGTTTTGTTTTTGCATCCTCTTTTCTAGTTTGTATTGTGTTAGGTTTTTATTGTGTTATGTTTTATGTATGTTCTTGTTGTAATCCTTTTATGGAGTTTTATGTATAAATATGTGTTTTTATTTTGCAAAACGGCAGCATAAAGGAGAGGGTAGAGCTAGACATAGTTATCTCTGGCACCTTGTTAACCATCCATTGAAGACTAGCTGTGCAAATATATATCTGCTTTTGGCCAGGGACTTTAATATCAAAACCTTTAGGCTCCAGGAGAACTAAAGAAAGACTTGACTGCAGATTGTCCTTCCATGCTTAGTCAAAAGCCTTTCTGTTCAGGCAGACTTCTGGCAATTGTCTGGCTGCTGAGGAAGGTGTTCTCATTGAATTGGTGCTGCACTTTTTTTTATTGATGTGCATTTAAAGTGTTTTTAATTCGGTCTGTTGTTGTTGTTTGTTTTCGGTTATTTCTGACTTAGGGTGATCCTAAGGTGAACCTATCATGGCAAGATTTATTCAAAGGGAGTCTGCCTTTGCATCTGTCTTCTTCTGAGACTGAGAGGATGTGACTTGCCCAAGGTCGCCTCGTGGATTTCCATGGCTGAGCAGGGATTTGAACCATTTTCTCTAGAGCCGTTATCCACTGCCTCTCTTTTTGTACTGTTTTTATGTAAAAACATACCCCAAGGTTATCATATTGAAATACAGTGAAATTAATAATGATAGTAAGACATGTTAATTAAGCACTGTTTTAATATTTAGTTCAACTTTGTTTTAATGTGATACCTTTGGGGTATGTTTTTATCTGTAACGGCCGATATCTTTTCTTTTTAATTTGTACCTGTTACTTATCTTGTTGTATGCTATTTTAAGTTTAGAAAAAGGTGGGAGTAGAAGATAGATAATACACTAGCCAATTAATGGTACAATTTTACAGAGGAAAAACAAAAAGAACTGGTGCTATGCCTTAAGGTGATGTATAATTTTTAGGATGTAACTATCAAAAGGAATGGTTAGCTAAGAATGGTTAGCTCAAGGGCCGTTTCACACATTACTCAGTAGCACAGTGAAGATGGTTATACACATAACTTTGGACTGTGACAGTGGAACTGTGTGATGAGTATTCATGTACGATACATATACTGGCATTTTTCATGTACAGTTGAAAAGGAAGTGGGTGAAGGCATTCTAGGAGTTGACTGTCTTTTGGGGGGGGACAATCTGGCTGCACTTTTGCTGCTATATTTTCTTTTTTAGGACTGATATTTTCTTCTAATAGAGCTCATGTGCTTTTAAAAGTGATGTGAGAAGCTCAAATTCAGGAGGTTGAATGTAGTTCGTTGTTCCTTCATGCTGGGTATGAATGACATGTGGTTGATTTCTGCCTGTTGGGTAGCTATTAAAACAGCAGAATTTCTAATGGGCACAAGATGCCTTTCAGTGTGGGTAGTGATTTGAGTGTTAGACTATGACCCGGAGACTAGGGTTCGATTCACCTGCTTGGCCACGGAAACGCACCAGGTGACCCTGGGCACAGCACACACTCTCAGTCCCCCAAAAACCATGATAGTTTCACTTTAGGGTTGCCCTAAGTTGGAAATGACTTGAAGGTGCAACAACAACAACATTTAATTATATTCCCCCTTTTCTCCAGGATCCAAGGTGGCTTAGTTTCTGTGGGCTATATCCAGCTGCTCACACAGTGTACCTACCTTGTCCTGACCCTTCAACGAACTGTGTGTCCCCCAAAATCTGGAACTGGATGGTGCAGCGGAGGGGCAGGATTGGAGGCTCTTGGGGGAAGGTGAATCTGCTGTGCTGGAAGAGGCTGCTTTACAGTGGATGAATGTGACTGAATTCATTCTTTTGTTGAACAAAGGCAGAGATAGTTGTTAGAAGTAATGGAAAAGATAGTAATTAGAATTGATTGCGTAAGGGCTAATCCTGGTGTTTGGGGTTGGTAGCTTATTGTAAATTGACCGCAAACAAATGTGGAATGTTTGTCAACGTAGACGTGATACCGTTGATGAGGAGGTCTCCTCCTTCTCATTTAGCATAACTGCCTTTAATGACTGTCTTTTGTTATTTAAGCTTTGTGACTTATTTGCTCTAATTTCAGGTTTTTTTAAAACGAAGATATGATTGACTGGTGTTCTAGGATAAAGATCAGGAAGAAAAGAGAGTATAAATACCTCATCTAGCAATGGTAAACATTATAGCAATTCATTGTCTTTTTTTAAAAAGGCATTTCATTGGGTTAAATCTAATATTAGAGCCACCAAAATGAATGGGACTTGTTAAGCACAACTAAGTTATTTTCCATTCGTTTCACTGATTCAACTCTTGCTAGGAGTAATATTGTTGTTTATTGGTTCATAATAGCAATTCACTACATTAGCTTTTATAATTATGAACAGATTTTATACTGAAGCTGATTATAGTTGCTTATCTGACTGGTCTTTTTTCGGACCAACCAAGTGTTCAAACCCATAGAAGTATCATATATTTTTAATCTTTGGAGACAACTACCTCCTTTGTACCAATTCACATTTATTATTCAGGTTTCGGAAGAGTCATCCTTTATATTTTAACATGGTTAGAAGGTAAAATAGTCTATCTTCACATGCAGAAATAGTCACATGTGCTGAAGGGAGCAACTGGGATCCCCTGGTACATGCCACTTGTGCTGTTTTTTGGCACCTGAAGCAAAATTGAGCGTTTATCTTACGTGTGGCTTGTGTTATGCATATGGAAGCTGTGAGAAGCATAGGCTATTTTGTGTGGTCTTCAGAGTGGATAGATGGTTTATTGATTCTCTTTAATAAAAAGTATGCGTATACACCCAAATGGGCTGTGTATAGGAATGTGTTGAGCTCATGGGGATTCAGGAAAGTTGATGGTAATAAAATGGAACATTGGTTTGCTGGGCTGATGCTGTGCAGCCAAGCTGTGTTGGACAGTACTGAGGACAGCTGGTTTTGTCTGTCCTCCCCCCTAATCCTGCTGTCTTGTTTCAGCGTAATACCAAATGCTGCAATGATTGGGCCCTGCCAGTAGCTGGAAAATGTTAACCTCTTCTCAGAAGAGAATTCGTGGTCTCTGGTAGGTAGAAGAGCAGCTTCTTATATTACATTTTAAAGGGAAAAGTCCACTCTTCACTGTCCAACCATCATGGGATATGTATGCAAGAATGACAAGATTGAATGAGGAGTTTGTTGAAGACAAACTCTTTCACTTTTAGGTCCCCTTTCTGAATTAATTGTCTTTCTCAAATGAAATTCACATAGATGTCACTGGCAGGAATTCACTGGTGACATATTAAAATGTAAGGTAATATATCTCCTGTATGTCTTGGCTGTGGCTTTCTAACATAAACTCTTAAGGTAGGAAGATACAAGAGCGCCATGATTGCTCTACATTTTATATGTGGTATGTACATTCTGATGTTTCTGACAGAAAACAGCGTGTGTCCTGAACAACTTCCCCTCCATTAAAATCCTGCTCTTCATCATTTGGAATTCACTAGAGCAAGAATTAATGCATGACTGTGCCACTTAGAATATATTATTCTGAGTATTAGCTTAAAATGATAGAGAAGATCAATTTTTCAGAAAAGTTAATTATCAGTAGGTTCAAATATTTCCCAGCAAATAACAGTTGGACAGTGATCTGATAGAACTCATACTTATGTGTATATGCCATGTTAATTCATTGGTGATCTCAAACAAGGCAATATGTGCAGGATTCCATCTCTAAATATATTTATCAGGTGACTTGATATTTGGAGCTGGTGAACTTGGGAATCCTGACTTCAGTGCTTTTGTTACCTTAGTATTCTGCTTCACCTTTTTCTTGTCTACTAATGAAGAAGTGCAACATATTTTAGAAGTCAGCATGGTGGTTTGAATGTTGGACAAGGAACCTGGAGATCAGAGTTTGAATCCCTGCTTAGCCATGGAGACTCACTAGATGACCTTAGGAAAGTCACTATCTCTCAGCCTCAGAGGAGGGCAAAGGCAAACCCTCTCTGAAGACATCTTGTCAATAAAATCCTAGATAGTTTCATCATGACACAACAAGAACATGTAAGTTGGTACTGCAGACTATCAAAAAATTTTAATTAACCATAATTCACCAATCTATTTAAAAGTGGAATAATACTGACATGCATACTGCCCAGGGACCTATAGCTGTCCATGCCACACATTGTATAGCTGGGTTTCATATTCTTGAAGCTGTGCTGGAGACAAGCGCATCCTCTTTCATATGTATAGGTTTGTTGATGACAAGAATCTCAGCCAAAATATTTGACCATGATTAGAAGACTGCAAAGCACGCTTAGATGTTTTAAATCGATGAGTCTGTTCAAATCATTTTATTTGCTCATTACTGTCTCCCTCCTCTTGCACAGGATACATTTTTCAGATCTTAACATTTGCTTCCTCTTATATTTCCCTTAGCCTGCGAGAGCTTGCCTTAGCCCATGAGAGTTGCCCCTACATTTCCCTTAGTCCTTGAGAGCTAGTCTTTTAGAAATATGCAGTTCCTGTGGTGTGGATTCTATATTTAGATTAGTACTCCTGCAACATCAGAATTCTATCATTTTCCCTCCTGCCTCTCACTTTTTTTTGAGGGTGTGTGTGCTGTTTTCTAATTGCTAACATATGCCAAGTTTGTATTGTTGCAGACATTGTGGCCATGATATATGAGAGGGTTTACAGGAAAGATTTGCATATTCCTGGAAGGGTTCAGAAATTAACAGCTTCTCCAAATCAGAGTTCTTAAAAATGTGCAAGCTAAGATGAAATCTGTTTTCAATATTGCAGGCCTATGGGAGTTTCAGAAGGTATCTTTAATGATTTCTTGTAACAAAAACAGCACAATAAAGGATCTATTGAGTAAACAGGCCAGTACACATGGGGGAAAGTGTTCTCTCAGTTTCTCAGTTCCTAATCCGTCTAGGGCTGTAAAGCTTGATTCCAGCACGTTAGATTGGGCCTGGAAACAGGTAATCAGTGTAGAATGTCAAAATAATGTGTTCTGAACTTCTAAGGCCACCTACTAACCTTGCAGTAATGTTGTACACTAGTTGCAGCTATAGAATGCACTACAATTATCAGAACTGTAGGTGACTTAGGTTAAGACTAACTGTATCTCCCTGTGCAAACCAATCAAAATCTTTAGATCTGCAGGGGAGGCCTTTCTCTTGGCCCTTCCAACATCACAGGGTCCCACTGATGAGGAAATGAGAGAGTGCCTTCTCAGTGGCTGCTCCCACCCTGTGGAGCTCCTTTCCACAAGAAGTTAAACGGCACCCTTCCTACCTTCCTTTCACTGGCAGGCAAAGACCTTTTTGTTTAAGCAGCTGTACTGTAGTGGTTTGAGTGTGGACTGCAGCTCCTTGCTCAGCCATGTAAACCTACTGAGTGACCTTGGGCAAGTCCCACTTTCTCAGCCTCAAAGGAAGGCAAAGGGAAACCTGCTCTGAACAAATCTTACAAAGAAGACCCCGCAGAAGGTTTGCCTTAGGGTCACCATAAGTTGGAAGGGGCTTGAACTGCAACAACATCAAGGCTTTTCATATGTAAGCAGAAAGACTTCTTTTTGGCATGTGGAGCTTATTTTTTAAAAAACTTTTGTATGCCTTTTAAATAATTTTATACTGTTTTAAATATGCTGCATGAAATAGATAAGGCAGCAATGAGATACTGGAGGGCAATACTTTATATGATCACTGTGGCAAGAATAGTATATGCAAGATATTGGAGGAGTAATGCCACTCCAGAAACAGATGAATGGTTGATTAAACTAATGGAATTTATAACATTAGATGACTTAACTTTTGCAGTGAGGGGAGAAATGCAGGGGAAAAATGCAAGAGAAATGGCTCCAATTAAAAAATATATGAAGCAAGGCTGGGCATTACAAAACTAAATTATTACAGAATAGGAGGACGCAAATAGTGACATTATAATGGAATGAGAATGGGGATGGTGATTAAGCAAGAGGCATGCAAAATGGATGATGTTGGAATCTTTCGTGAGTTGCTGGGAAGCCATCAGGTGATGTACAGATATAGAGGAAACTTATAGGCATACAGCTGTCAACCAAACAAGAGAATGTGGGAAGTGGATATTATGTACGTAGAATGCAGATAAGGACTAATTAAAGATAATAGGTGAATCTTTGCAAAGATAAATAGAAGAGCCTTATTGAAACTGTATTAACAAATGTAAACTAAAGATGTTAGAAGCACTGTATTTTAGGAAATTGTAAATCAAATATTGCTACTAAGATTATTTATAGATATTGAATGACTTTAATAAAAATAATTATAAAAAATAAAATAAATAATTTTATACTGTTTTAATATAATGATTTTTAATTGTTTTTATAAATCTGTTGTTTGTTTTTATTGATTCTTTTTGTGAGCAACGTTGGATACCACTCAGGAGAAAGGATACATGCAAATGTGGATGAATCAATGATTGTCATAAAGCCTGACTTATCCCTAAAGACAAATAGGTGGCAAATCAACTTAAAAAATGATGATTTTTTTTTTTTTTTAAAAAATCCTGATTCTTCCTGTCCCAGAGATCACCTTCCAGGTGTTTTGGATTGCAGTTCCTATCCTCCCTCACAGTTGCTGAATGCTGAATGAGGGTGATGGGTTGAAAATATATAGAAAGCACTAGAAGATCACAATAGAGTAGGTGGGAATAGTTTGCAGAAAGTAGCTATTGCTCTTTTACTTTTTACTTAGACATCATTGTTGGTGTGCCCATTTGTTGCCTGTGGCCAGTAGCTGCGAGTGAATCATGCAACTGTATTGATCCATTCTTTATCTATTTGATTGGTTCTTTGTATTCGTTTGTGCTTTGGCATAGTAAAATGGCATACTTCCTGCTATCTCCTGTCTTAACCGGGGGCCTCATTTGGTTTTCAGAACAAACTAGCCACTAGTGACCTTTGACTCATGTTATCTATACCTACCTATTTAGATGATGGCTGAGTATGTCTGGCAAAGCTTGTGACACAGTATATATATTTGTCGCTCAAGGCGTCAAATGCTCAGTGAATTTTGCTAGCATTTTGTGCAAGGCCGTCTCTTTTAGCAAGAATCTAAAAAAGGAGAAGACAACATGGCTTTTGAAAGGATCAATTTAGTTAGGTATGTATTGCAGTCATAGTCTTTGTGGAGCACTAGCTCACTAGGGATCCTGAGTAGTTTTAATGCAATGTCATTCTTATTGCTGGCCATACACGAATTATGTGTCTTTAACATGTTAATGTCAGACTAGCTGAAAGCCACCAGTAGGTGTGTACTTAATGACATCAGCTGGCAAAGAGCCCTAGTAACAGAGAGAGCAAGCGACAGAGAGGCAAAGGAGAGCTAGATAGAAAGGGAGTGTGTGTGTATGTGTGTGTGTGCACTTGTGCATATACGCAGCGGATCTGGGTATTCTGGCAAGGTAAAGAGCTGGTCTGTTTGGCAGGACCTTCCCATCTGGGATCCATCTGTGTTTCTCTGGAATTGGACAGGCGGCTCTAAGTCAGTGAGAAATCGCAGATGTGAGGAAGCTGACACATGTCCAGCTAATGAAAAGACAAGGAAGGGTGGTTGCAGGCTCGGCTTGAGGATTAGGAGCTGCAAAAGAAGACCATTTTTATTTATATTTTAAAGAAATTGGGTGTCTTTGATAGCCACCTGACTATTTGGGCCCTTGGGTATATACGGTAAGCAATCTCCTCTAAATAATAATTCTCTGAACAAGGCTGTTGGATGTTGAGTTTTCTAGGATATGGTTTTTTAAACATGTTTTGTAGGCTAAACTGCACCAGAAGCATGATTTCTTGAGATCATTCTTTGTGTGCTCATCTGTGTGTGTAAGAAAAAATATTAACAGATGCAGTAGTTTGCTACATCTCTTCCCTGCAACCCCCCTTCACTTTGACTGCAGTGCCTCTGCTGTGTCAAAACTTCATTAGATGAGCTGATTTGTTATATGGATTTTTGTAGCTGAGAAAAGCAGCAAACAGCACAAATCTGTGACTTTCCTCTTTGTGGCTGTAAGAATGACTTTTTGGTATTATGAACCCTTGGGGAGGGATACTGGCTTTCGGGGTTTCATAGTTCAAAGGGAAATGCAAGAGGACAATAATTTTGTGATACCATAGACTTTTTTTTTTTTGGATGAGAAATGGGCACTAGCATCTATGAATAATAATGGCTGACGTACAGAGATAGGATTTTGAAAAAGGAGAGAACTCCAGCATGAACCTTATTCTTTTAACTTTCAGATCATCACAATACTAACATTTCCTCTATTCAGATTCTTCTGCTTGCATTATGTTAGAGGTTATGCATCCCTGTGTGAGACTGTATGTGGTAGACTGTGAAAGAAGCTGGTAATGCTGCCAGTGTTTAACTCTTGTGGTGCAGTATGTGATGCAGCAATGTATACTCCTCTGAAAGTCTTCATTTGCAAGGTATATCCTTTATGTTCAACAGTTCTCTACAGAACCTTGGATTTTGTTTTGAGCACCCAGCTGGCACCCAGTGTTCTGAAATTATTGGATATTTTTAAAACACGCAAAACTAAAATCCTGACCTGCTATAGTTCCATATTCTTCTTTTCTTTGTGGCTTTGAAATCCTTCATTCTATAACTTTGAGCAGAGACTGAAAGATTGTAACCTGGGCAGGACACTCCAGCTGAGGCAAGTCTTATTCCCTGTTGAATGCTCACATTTGACTCCTGCAAGCTAATGGGGGCTTCCTTTATCAGAATACCAAACTGCAGTGTCTGTTTGTTCAATTGTTCATTGTTCTGTGCCCTGGCTGCGATGTACTATATGTCTACAACAGCACATATATCTTAAACAGCTTTTACCGCCTTGTGCTCGGAAACATTTAGATTGAACAAGCTTTATCCTCTCCTTGGTTTAGGCAGAGGGGAAAAATGACTGCACCTGTGCCGCTGCCCCTCCCCTATTTTTGATCATTTTCAGTCCATATTAGGACACTGCTAAGAAATCATTTCCACAACTGGCAAGTGTGCGGTATTGTTTTTTCTCATGAAAAATATACATGTAAATATCCAGACATAAAGCACGACTGTGAAAACATTGGCATTGAACTATTATGCTGTATAATGGGACGCATTCAGTGTTATCTTCTCATCCCAGAGAGTTTTGCGTGGCTCTGATTCTGTTTCCTTTTTTCCTGGATCCCTGTGATTATCAACACTGCTAGTAAGCTCTTTTTAATTAATCTGTGAGTAAAGCTTTCACAGCGTGAGGTTGTACAGGATACTAGTGGTTGCTAAGTAAGGAAGAATAAGAAGAGCAGGAAGAGGGTGAGAAAACAAGTACAGGATGAATGTGGAAAGAAAACTAATTTTGTGGAGCATTAATTCTAATCTAGCATCAGAACTGGATAATACGAGAATAAACCCTGTGTCCTTTTTCCTGAATACTATACTTTTAAGGGAACAGTGGTGCGGGGTTTATTCCCACATTGTTGTATGGGACAAAGTTAAATGATCATAAGCTGATACCATTTCTAAGGAAAACCTTGAAAGAGGAGAGGGGGAAGAAAGGCAGAATATGTGGTTGAAATTAGGGCAGGTGGGTGTAGTGCTACAATTGACAGAGAACTTCTCCTTGAGGAGTTTTACTAATCCTTTTATGTACTGAACTTTCTTTTATCTCTTAAAATATTTCCAGAACTCTTCTGGGAGTGAGGTGAATGTGTTACCAATCATGGCATTAATCTATGAGCAATCCTGACGTTTAATGGGTAACAGTCACATCAAAACATGTACATACTATAGTATTGCTCTTTGCACTTTTGATGAAACTTGCAGTTTTTCCAGAGTCCCATCTGAAGTACAGCAAAAACTTGTAAACCTGTTCTGTCCAGAATAAAAAAAAGTCAGTGTGTACATTGCAAAGAAACATCAGCTCTGTAATACTGCCTCCGGACTTCTGAAAAGCTATACTCTGAACATAGCCATTTGTAAAATTAATTTTTCTGTTCGTGTTTTGGATGTTTATCATAGCAAAATTCAGATTTAAATAAGAGCAAACCAAACTCCAGGATATAGTGGAAACTGGCCAGATTTGCATTCTGGAAACCAATATGTGGATTTTTAGCCAACGTTCTGTAAACAGGCTAAAGGAAAAAGCACTTGAATTATTTTTGGGGTATCCAGAGAATGTTTGATTTGGACTGTTCGTGAAATGCTAAAAACAATTGTTTAAACATGTAGTTACATACCTGTTGCTGAAAGGGAGTTAAAATGAATATAATTCCCCAATGACTAAGGTTGATGGTCAGCTCTTCGAATTATAGGGGCTTCTTTTCTGTTTCACTGACAGTACTGAAATGTTAATAGTTCCTCCGACAACTATAGAGTATCTTCTGTAGTATGTGGGTAGGAGAGCCAACTGGTGTTTTTTTTTTTTTTTTTAAATGAAGATTTTCAACTGGCTTGAGAGAGAGTTACATTCCTCATGAAGGGTTAACAGTGGCTGTGGAAACTGATTTGGGATAACTCCAGCTAGGAATACTTTTTACCAGATTTTGCTGGCATACCATCTATAGCCCTACCTGGATAGTATGGAGCTTGCTTTAGTTTCCCATCCATTGGTGACATCCAAGCTGTACTACTGTCAGATCATTTCTAAGGGGCTGTCTGTGAATACTGTTTGAAAACTTCTGTAGCTGCCTGAGTTGGCAGGGCAGGCATGGTGTTCAGATAATGTGACACTTACGCTATACCAGCTTCACTGGTTGCTAGTGTGTTCCTGAGCCCAAATCAAAATGCTGGCTTTGTTATTCAAAGTCCGAAATGGATTGGGACCAAGTTACTTAAAGGATCATCTTGACTCATATCAGCCTATCCATACTTTGAGCTCGGCTGGCAAAGACCTGCACAACAGCCCACTGGTGAGAACTTTCACACTGGAGAACACTAGATTGTGGCACCTGGGTTCTGGACACATTACCAAGTGGAGTGTCCCATTTGGAAGTTTTAGAAAAACTCTTGTGTTCTGTGGTCTTTTCTTTCATTGGGCTGTTGAACTAAGATGGTTTTAGAAAGTGCTGTGTATTGAAATTATGTATTTTTCCAAACAGTAGGTTGTTGCTTTAGCAGGTTTTTATTAATAGTTTATTTTATTTGTAAGTTTTGTTGTTGTCACTTATGCTCACATCAGTTGAGAGCCTTGAGCGTTTTTTTCCTTAAAGTCAGCATACTTATATCTTAATGCCTGTTCATATGTACATATTTGGCCAATCAAGTTGCGTCCTAGATAGGCCTCAAAGGCTGATATTGGTGTAAATCTACTTTCAGCGCACAGTGTTTCGTGTCTGTTTGTTTGCAGAACTTTCTACCCTGTTGCGAAAATGAGAGGATAAACATAAGAAATCAGCTGAATTCTGGAATGATGCTGTTATCATAGCTGTCAGAATAAGAATCTTTGAAATGAAGCAGCACAGAACTTGGAAAACTTCCAATCCCCTGATGACCTGGTGCTTAAAATTTTGATGCTGGCACTCAGTTTGAAATACATTTTCAGTGTGGATGCAGTGCTGGGAAGTACAAATTCATGAAGCATTTCTGGTAGGAATATTGCTGTTTTCTTTTCAGTTAGGTAGGTTTGCTGCTGGTTGTGTTGGTTGTAAAAGGGGTGTACCCCTCTTGGGTACTTTTGTACCTGAAATCTAATATAGAGATGAAGTCCTTTCTTCTCTCAAATGAAGTACATTTCTTAAATCATGTACAGATGGAAACTGGAAGGAGTGAAACAGCACCTTCTGTGCTGCTCAATGAGTTTTGCTTTGTCTGTCTTTCTACATAGCTTGTATTTATCTATGGTCCATTGGAAACAAAGTAAGGTATTGAATTTTGCCCTCCTCCCAGGACATTTTTCTTCAGTCTCTGAATTTTTAGCATTGGAAAGAGAGAGACATTGAAGGTCATCGACAGCTAGGGGAAGAAATCTTACTTGGACGAGCAACACCCTCATTTTGCTCCCCTGTCCCTACATCCCCCCTTTATGGATAAATTCACTGCTTTTACTTTCTTGGATGACAGAATTACATTTTAAATTTTAATCCTTGAATTTTTTTCTTCTTTGCCAATAGAAGGTAGTCCGTCCATTTATTACATGTCCCCTGAATAGAATGTGATCCGGTTAGAATCTGTGTTCTTTGGTTCTTTTGCAAAATTTTCCCTTACGAATTTTGATGGTTCACAGCTATGGTTAGAAGTTGAATAAAGGTGACAAGAAAATGAATGTTTGCCTTTCACAGGAGGTTAATAGTACTACTACTAGTGTTCTTATTGTTCAGGAACTAGCTTTTCTGTGCTTAGTCTAGACATCATAAAACTTTAATGTGAGTTGTATTAATATATTCCATAATTAGATGTGGCAGTGGAGACATAGGTGCACACAACAAACACTAGAAGGCTAGTGGGAGAATATTATACTTACAATGGAGAATAACAGTAAAGGCATTTGTTGAGAGAAGCAGTTGTGAATTTCCTTCCTGTGTATGCTTGCCCCACTAAAGAGACCCTCAAGTTGATGGGACATGTACATATAATATAACACTTTATAACTGGCAGAGCCTTTTAGGAGTTAAACATCTCTTTTGACCTTTTGCAAGTTCACAATCACTCGATAGGTTTGCTAGAGTAATGTTTTCACAAATATGAAGTAGTTATTTCAAAAGGTACTTCTCTCTCTCTCTCTGTCTCTCTGTCTCTCTGTCTCTCTGTCTCTCTGTCTCTCTGTCTCTCTCACACAGAGAGAGAGAGAGAGAGAGAGAGAGAGAGAGAGAGAGAGAGACAGAGAGAGACTTAACCAGGGTATTGCCCTGTTCTGCGGGGCAGATTGTGATAGCCTTCTGTCATTTATCTCCTTCTAGGCCAGGCAGAGAAGGGGACTACTGGAGCTTTGAAAGAACTCAAACTTGTTGCTGTACATCAAGCTGTGAATGTTTAAAGACCTCATATGGCTTACACAGGCTGGTGGAGAAGGGGGAGGGATGGGCCACTTTGTGAGGGTAACAGATGTGCCCTGTGCTGTTGACGCGTGCCAGCTCTGTTCCTCTGCTCCTAACACCAGGTGCAGCTATTGTTCTAGCGGGTCTCTATTCATCCGGTCTCGTCTGTTACTCTGCTCTTTCTAGCTCATTGTTTTGGAGGGGAAATTAGCATTAAAAACCGATCCCAAGCCCCCGTGTCCCTCAACTGCAGGTGACTGTTATTGGCCCCAGCTGCCACCCTTGCGCTTGATTACTTCCATATGGGCTTGTGGTGAGAAGTAGTATCCACTTACCAATTTCTCCACCCCGAAACACATACACTTTATTATCTGCAATGAACAATATCCTGAAATCTATTAGACATCCCCCCCTCGCCCCAATAGACTTCCCATTAGTCAACGTTACAACTATGGTGAGCATTTTTACAAGTGAAGCTAATTACACCCTCTTCTCTCTACCCCCTTTCAGTGTTTCCCGAATGTGCAATAACTGTTGGCCAGTAAGTCAGGGCTCTGAAGTAGCCAACCGCATGTGTTCTTGCTAGCTGGAAATTTTCTGCCAACGTTTACATTTTTTCCATTGGAGATCATCTAGTCAATGAACTTTTTTATCCTCTTGAACCACTCCTATGTGAGTTGAGCACAGTGATGTCTCAAGAGAATAGTGTTAACTTGTTGCTCATTAAATTGCTAAAAGTAGTCAAGTGAAGACAGGAGGGTCGAATTTGATGGAGGGAGAACAGATATTTTCTCTTAAATTTATAGTTGAAGGGCATAAGCCATCTGGAAATTGTCCTGTACAAGCACCGTAGAAATTAATTCATTTTAAAGTTTTCTATCTCTACCTGTTTTCCAGTGAGCTAAAAGTGGTATATATAACTTCCTTCTTCTTTATATTCACAACAACCTATGTGGTAAGTGAGTCTGAGACAGGTCACCCAGTGAGTTTTATGACCCAACAAAGAGCAAGCCTTAGATTTCGCAAGTCCCATATCTAACCACTGTACCACTTTGGCTCTCTGAATGGCAGTACCACCCCTGTCTGTTTTTATATTAGTTTTCCAGGAGAATCTCTCTGTAGATTGTGCTTGAATTTTTCTTTTGATAAGTTACTAAATCTTAATTATAAGTGTTCTGTTGATGGCATTTTAAAGATCCTTTGTCTTAAAGATTTGAGACAGATGAAAATGTGCACTTTTGGGGTGAGAGGGTATATAACTATAAGGACCTTTTTATTTTAAAAGAACTACAAGATATTCTACAGTATGAACAAGGATATTGATTGGTATTCACTAATAAAAGTTAAATCAGGTTTTACTGTTACAAATGAACTTATTTTTCTGCACAGCTAGCTTACTAGATGCTGCTAAACAAGGCGTGTAAAATTTCCCCCCTGGTCTTGTGAATACTTACAGAGTTGATTTGCCAAAAGAAATCAAAGGAAATAAAATCCTCTCCTGTCTCAGAGACCTGATGGAGACAATAATTTTTGAAAACTGTTGAGCTACCCATGACAAGTTAAAAAAAAGTCTTAACTTTAGTTATCTGATTTTGTTGAGTTGGATCAATACTGTCTGAGGAGCAGCTTTCCAGCTTTCATACAGAAGCTTTACATTGATGTCTCAGAGATTACACCTGAGCCCTTCCATGGGTAAAGGACAGGCTCTGTCACTCAGTTACATTCCATCCCTTAGAACAGGATGGGAATCATGTGGATTTTCACAAGTTGGCAGACTCCAGCTCCCTGGATTCCGGATCATTAGCAATTCTGGTTAGGCTGATGGGAGTTAGATTGCAACGACATCTGGTAGGCTACATGATTCCTACCCTGCTCTGTGAAATAGTTGATAATACTTGCAAAACTTTTGAATGAGGTTCTGTTGATGCTGATACCAATTGGTACCTTGTGATCCAAGCTGGGGAAGTATGACTGGCCCCATCTTGTGGGGGTGGAGGCCCTCCATCTAGTTCTGCAAGGAATCCATGAGTGGTGTGTGTCCTGTAATGGGGAGCCATAATTACTCCTCTTTAGAGCTGATGTATAAATAATGTAGAATGAGATGGTAAAATTCTGCTCTATACCACTTCAGACTGCAAGTGGAGGGGTCATGATTTTGAATGTTTCACCTGTGTTTCGAAATGAAACAAAATGAGGAGAGGATTACACAAAACATCTCTTGATATGCTACCTTCCCTCCTGCAGGTAGCATTTCAGTATATATTCCTGCTGTATTGATTTAAATCTAGATGACTGAACTCATGGATATTTTAATAGAAATTTCCAGACTCTAAACAGAGATTGTCTCAGTGCAAGAGGAAAAGAGATTACATGGGGCTAGGCAACTGTGCTGCAGATGAATGAGGAAGCATGAATTTTTTTCTTCTTTGTGAGTTGAGGTAAAAATGCATCCATTCAGGAAGAACTTGAATTGCTTTTATTTCACTGTATCAGCTGGCAATCTGTTGTAGCAGGTAAAACCACCATTTCTGTATTTGTCTACTCCATGTTCTTTGTAGCAGCCTGCCTAAGTCTCTGTTGCTTGGTGGATAGAACTAAGAAGGAACAGAGAAAAGATTTAATTAATTATAGGAGATTAAAACAGTTAAGGCAAACAACAATCAAATATCAATAAATATATAATTCCCAAGTGCATCTAAATGCTCTCTACCTTCCCGCTCCTCTTCACATGAAGACCAAAAAGAAGAAGAAGGGAAGAAGCAACTGAATTATCTGAGTCATCGTCCATTTTCAAAATGACTAGGATTAGAAAGCCACCATTAAAATGTGCTCTAGGTTGAGAAAGCAGTCCTGGCAAATACTAAACACTACTTTTTCTTACTTTCAGCGTTTTCACAGAAAAAGATGCTGAGAGGCTCAATATGGGGTTCAACTTCCCCTGTGGTCATTTTAGAGGGAAGCCCTTTTTACTTCAGGCAGCACCAGAACAAGTCCAAAGGTGCCCATCTTAGCTTGGGGCTTCAACCTTTACATATCCCTAGCTTCTAGAAGTCTGAAAGGGAAATAGCTTATTCAGCATCATTTTAATGCAGACATTCCTGAAAGTTTTAATTTAATTTAATTTGCTAGTAGAGTGTTCATCTTTCCAAGGTTTAGGGACATCTTAGTTCCTACCCTGATATTCTTCCTCAGGCTTGATTGCCGCCTCATGTTTAGGGAAGATCAGGATATTCTTCCATCTAGTGACTGAAGATGATACTGCAGGTTGTAAATCTCAGTTAACAAAAACCAATTATTCAGATTTGAAAATAACCCTGAGGTGCAGTGTTATGGTCTTTTTTGGACCCACAGTACATTTCAGGTGTCTAAATTTCACAGTATTGAAGTTATAGAGGAGAGGAACATACATTCTCTTTCACTGTTACAGAGTAGCTGAAGTGTACCTGGTATACAGGTCTCTAGCAAATACACCAAAAGGAGTTCATGGAACCTTCTGTTTTCGTGCTGCCTCTTTCTCCCTCCTGTGTGTCTTGCCAAATCTGCTTTAGAAAGCCCTCTTCTATTTCCCCATCTTTTTTTTTTAAGCTTCATGAGTCTTAGCAGCAGCACATTAATGTGTTTTCTTGTTTTTTCCCCTTCCCTCAGGAATCATAATAGGAGTGTTGCCCTAATTTTCCAAAGAGTTATGGCAGATCTTCTTTTGGTTCTAGGAAGCAACACCATTTGGAATTTTACCTTGAAATCAACCATTGCAACCTGGCCAACAATCAAAATCTCTTTCGAATTTTGGAACACTTATCCTGATATCCTGATAAATTACAGAACACCCCCCCCCCCCCCGCTTCCAGGGATCCTCTCTCCCACTTTGCAATTTTGACTTCAAACTGGACACAGGAACTTGACAACAACCACAAATGGAAGATTCTCATCTTGAAACTGAGCACTGCAAGTAGATAGTCTGTCAAATTTTCAGATGAAATATGTGTAATTCCGTCCCCTTTTCCTTTAGTGCCCCCTCTCTCTTTGAGACGTTGATATGAAACATGGCACTGCAACTTGGGTTTGTGTTTTTGGCCAACCGGTAGTGCCCTTTCAAATTACAAAACATCTGGAAGGATGTTATTATGAGTTATGGCTGTCCTGGATACAGAGATTTTCTTTTCTTTTCTTTTCTTTTCTTTTCTTTTCTTTTCTTTTCTTTTCTTTTCTTTTCTTTTCTTTTCTTTTCAGTTCCACTGTGGATTTTTAACCAATACTGTCTCCAAAAAGAAAGCCAAAGTGACTAATAAAATTCAAGTAATTTCTGACTTATGTTGACGCTAAGGTGAATCTATCATGGGGTTTTCTTGGCAAAATTTGTCTGCTTTTGCCTTCCTCTGAGGCTGAGAGAATGGAACTTGCTCAAAGTCACCCAGTGGGTTTCATTCATATGTGGTGGTCATGTCCTAAGGCTAAAAAGTATTGGAATGAAATACATAATATGATATGTAGAATACTGAGGGTTCAATTTGATAAGATACCTGAATTATATTTATTAAATATGACACATATGTTAGATGGAACTGTTATAAAAAATGTTGGAGAATAATATTGTATATGATCATGACAGCTCATATTGAATATGCAAGGTTATGGAAAACTGAGCAAATACCTACAATAGTGCAATGGTGGGCAACATTTAATGAAAATTGAAATGCAGATATCGTCTCTCGGAGACTAAAAGGAAAATCGGATGATGACATTAACAAAGAATGGCAAATTGTTCTGGATATGGGTTCGGTTTTGACAGTAAATAATACTTAATTCATGGTAGTATGTGTAGCTAGAAGGAGAAAATCAGGGAAATATCATGGAACATGTAAAGTTGGATTGAAAAGCAGGAACTATCTCTATGTAATAACACTTTATTGCAATGCATAAAGTTAACATGTCAATGGTAGAACAGTTAATGGAATCCAGAGAGGTGTGGAAGATAGCTGTAACAATTCACTAAAATGTACAATGAGAAATGTTTGTTTTATATGTTGGAACTATAATAAAATTATTTTAAAAAAAAGTCACCCAGTGGGTTTCCATGCCTGACTGGGGATTTGAACCATGCTCTCCAGAGTAATAGGTCCAGTGCTCAAACCATGTTGGATCTCTAATATTAACAGCATTATATAAAAGCAAATACAGTGATTTCAGAACTAACCAAACACTATGGAAAAATAAAGAACTGATAGTGGTAAAGATACAGTAAAATCATTAAATTCATTATTTAGGAAAATCCAAACTATATTAAAAACAATGTCAACTCCATAGATAGTATAGGAAGAAAACAAAGGCACTGGACCCATGTTGTAGTGCCCTGTTTGCATACATCTTCGTGCATGCAGTCCATATACTTGACCTTGTGGATGTGCTGCTAAAGATGACAGAGCCACTAGAGGGCCAGCAGAAGCCAAGATAAGAAATGGGCACCTGATCACTTAATAACTAGTGATGTGAGGTACAAAGAGCCACCCAATCCCCGCATGTCACCTGTTGCGTCTCACAAGCAGTTAATTTGGAAGCAGATAAAAGATGGCCAGCACTACCTCCATGATGCACCTACAACCCATTGAAGTTTCCAGTGATTGTGATTTAATATCCCTACCCATGAAGTGTGTCAGTGACACATCCAGGATGAAGATTGGCACAACAGTCTTAACCACTCACTACATTTGAAATTCCTGATGGTTTTACTTATGAATCAGAGCTTTACAGATGGAACAGAAAGCCAGATAAAGAGTGATAGCATAGTCCCTCATCCCCCCTCCTCTGCTGCCACTGCTGTTGATACTTGGGGTGTTTTGATGTGGAGAGAGGCGGGGTGTTATCTCTCTTAGCCACAAATAAACCGTTCTTGGTGCTCCTGTGGAGAAAATGGATGCCAGGTTTTGAAAGGTTTTGAAACACCTGTATGTTGTATTCAGAGTCGACGGAAGAAGCAAGCTGATTAGGCTCACATAATATCTAACCATTATATTGTTCAAGGCTAATTCTTCGAAATCATCATCTACACTCAAACATACAGATCCTCAATTTTCTCACACACTGTAGCACTTAGCAACCTACTTCCTGTGTACTGTTCTTAAGTGCATATTATACAGCATAGTGGCCACTTAGAGAAACTAGGCAGTTTTGTGTTTTGAACACATAGCAACATTATATTAATGTAATGGTGTTGCTTGGTGGTTAACCTGGCTGCGAGCTAAAATGTAGGCATTCTGTTCTCACAGAATGGCACTCAATTACTGGAAACCTTCATTAAATCCTATAATTCCTCTGTTTACCCAACCTGTAAAATACCGCTGATTCCTGCCACTGGCTTGCAAGGAGTTAGGCAATTAATACGTTGGATTCCTAACAATGTATAGTAGACGTTTACTCTAGTTTTTATTTTCTGACTACCTCTTCTGAATCAGATCTCAAGATAACCCGCTTGGAAAATAGGAGCCCAAAACTTGAAGAACCAGCTTGAACATTCCTTGGGGTTTTTTTTTTGTTAAAGCCTTTAAACTTAATCATTGTAGCCATTTGAGGTTCTGTCCCCCCCCCCCGCCTGTTATAATGAGAGAGGGAGAAGCTTCTTTTCATCTGAATCTCTGAATATATGAGAAAACAGATTTGGAGTTCTGTCTGCTCTTGGTGGAGATGTGTGTGGGTGGGACAGAATTGATTTTTTCCTGCTGTGTTTACAAATTAATGGGACAAACCTCCCAGCTGGTGGTGATCAAGCAAGTTGTTTGATTCCAGCTGCTGACACAACCATTTAGCTAATGTGGGCTTCAGAAGACTTCAACTGTTACTTGTTTCATTTGGAGGGTTAACGGTAGGAGACTTTGAAGGTTATAAACAAGCCTTGAAAAGCAACATGCAAGTAACTTCAGTGCCTGGTTTCGTTTTTGTGCTTGTGCGTTGCTTGAAGTCTGCATAAACCTGGATTGTGTGCATCTTAAGCGTAGAGGAGATTGTGAATGTTCAGGGTTTTTTTTTCACATTAAACAGGAAGTGCAAGTCACTGATGTAATTCAGTCACAGTTTATTTTGTAACATCCAAAGCTGTCCTCCATCAACATCTGCAATAGCTGATGAAGCAAGAGTACTCAAAGCATCTTCTACCTGGGGTCTTTGATTTCTCAAATGTGGGCTTTGGTATGAGAATTGTGATATTGAGCTTACATTGTCAAGACATAAAGTTTTGGTTATCTCAAATTCTTCCTTGAAATTTCCATTACAAATGTAGGTGTTTCTCAGGAGATAATTTCCCTGTAAGGTAACCTGCGTTGAATGCTTGCTTCTAGCTGCTGTTGTCTACAGATATGTGATGTCAAGTGCTGTTGCATGAAAGAGGCCATGGGGATCTTGAAAAATACACCAAAGTTTTCTAACATGTTTGATCAGGACTCCCCAAGACTAAGTCTGGTCTGGAAATATGATGTTTTCCCTGTTAAATTCAGACTTGTTAAGTAAATGAAAGCTTGTTTTACCTCAAGGACTCTGGGATCTACTTCTTAATTTTACACACACACACACACACACGTACATATGTGTGAGCGTGCACGCACATGCGCGCACACGCACAGGCACACACACAACTTGTAAGAACCCTGAGATCCACCAGCTCCAAGTAAAGCATCTGCATAATGAGGCAGACATAGAATTGGAAGGTGCCTCTGGGAACATACTCAGCCCAGGAATTTGTTTGCATTACCAGGACTGAACTCAGTCTTTTCAGACAGAAAACATTGCCCCAAGTTTCGGCAGCCAGAGACTTTTAACTGTTGCTGTTTTCAAAGGTTTTGAAGTCAGAATCTGTTGTGAGTCTCTCAGAGATCTACTAGTAGATCCTAGACTACTGTTTATGCACTAAACTCAGTTCTCCTATTCCAGAAGGAATGTGTTTCTTTGAGCTGCATAGGAGATACAGATGATGCCAATCACCATTTCAGCCACTGTTTCTGCTACTGACTTAAACACTTTATTTATCTTTATTCAGCTTGTTAGCCTTCCTACAACATTTGTTCTCAGAGCAAAATACCAAAAATTGTGGCACCAATAAAATCCAAAAATAAACATACATAAATTCAAAAAAGTATGACAATAAAACAACCAGTTTAACACAAAATGGAACCTAGAATCATTTTATTTATTTATTACAGTTCTTACACTTCTAGACAGCTCAATAAAAAAGTTCTCTGGATGGTATAGTGCTAATAAAATAACACAAAATAAAACGGGTAGAATGAGATAGAAACGATACAGAACAATAAAACCAAAGTCAGTCTAGAAGAATATAAAACAGTGTCAAAAAACAAATATATCTAAAATCATTCACGCAGTTCTTTAGACGTCTGGAAAAATGAAAAAAAGATCTTCTCTATGAAAGTAGCTATAGATTAAATTGAATTGATTGAACTGTGTGGCCTGGAAACAGAACATCTATATTCATCCATACTAAATACTCTTGCCACCGTATTTTGTACCACCTGAAATTTCTAAAAATTCCACATATTGTATTACCACAATATAGAGGCTGCTTTAGGTCATTTCATGTGAAGGATCATTTGTCAGCTGTTTGTAAATCATGTGGATGAAGTATTTGTCACACAGCACTACATCACATCTTTTTTGTGGGTTTACACTGTCAAGGTGAAGCCTCATAATAGCAGCTGCCATGTGGACTGCTTCCTTAAAGCAGTCTCTGTGCCAAACATTTACCTTGTTAAACACCTGTTAGTATTCTTTGGTGTTATCCTCATTTGCCTTATAGTTCACTGTGTCCTTAATTCACTCCTCTTCTTCCTGCCCATAACTTGTCCCTTGTTGCTTTTTAGTCTTGGATACCTGTGCAGTGTCTTATTTTCCACACCCCCCCTCAAACATCTACCCCTTACCTAAAATAGTGCTTCTAACATTTCCTCTCCTTCGCGTACTTGTGAGCTGTTGTTCTGACCCTGTAGGTGTGTTTAACTGGAGCTACATATTCTTGAAACTAAACTATAGTTAATATTTTTTTTCCATATACACAAGTTCGATCCAGTGTAGCAGAAATGTTGAGCAACCAATAGGCCTCCTAAAAAAGGTGAGACGTCTTAAATACTGTTTGTGGAGCCTTGAGTACCATATGATGTATTTGCCACATGTGCAGCTGGTGCTAATGGCTCTGACTAATACAGTAAAATTGTCATACACTGGGCAACTAAGGCTGCTTCCTTTTGGGTCTACTAGTCTTGCTAGTTTAGTGTCCCAAACTGTGACAACATGCTGGTTCCCTAGACTTAATGTTGATTGGCCAGCTCAGGACCACATGGACTTAGGCGGTAATTATTATGTGTTAACTGTATGTGCTCACTAGCATGTACTTGTTTTTTCTGCTTAATCTTAGAATACAGAGTTCTCGTTTTTAAATACTGATGTTCAGTGCTCTGGTAAATATGTAAAAAAATGTTAGCAATCAGTTGCTTGCATATTCAGTTGTCAAGGCAGGAGAGAGTCACTTTTGTTTAGTATCAGATGTCCTGTAAAGACATGCCAACACAGGCTGCAAGGATGTCTCAGGTCCATGGTAATAAGGGTGTCTTAAGCGTGCCAGCATTTAATTCTGCACATCATAGGACACTGAGTAAATTGATGGCTGGGTCACTGTTGTCCCTAAGCCAGTTTTTTTTAATGTCTGTTACTACTGAGCACAGTCTTAAGCTCATGAGTAGTTCCAAACATCTGCTTGCATAATTCATGGGCACATTATATCTATGTTTCTTAAGGGTCTCTTTCTTGTCTTGCCAGTTATCTTCTCTTGGGCAAACCTAATTTGCTTAATGGCCTTGTGAATGTAATTGAAAGACTTTCTGTCCTAAGTAATTGGGTGAAGGCTCACCTGTGCTCAAGCACCAATATGGCTCCATCTGCTTTGTTCAAAGAAATTTATAGACCTTCATATACTGATTGACAGTTGCAAAGTGAGTAATGTTGATCGCTTTTTGTCTTGCACCTGTGGCTGCAGCTCTTAAGAAGGTATTTTCTGATGCTGCATTTTCTTTCTTGATTTGTGAGAATTATGTCTTTGTCTTTTAGGGTAAAAGATTTATTAACCTTATTATAAAGTCTTTACCAGTGTAGGAAATATATGGTTAAAACTGGATAATACTCTATATAAATTAGATGTTTTATAACATGTTAAATAAATTTGAAACATCACTTGATAGTGAGCTTTATTCTAATATTTTATGAATGCGCTCAGGTTTTGACAAAAAATACTAATCTGTCTGCCTTTTATTCAAATAAAGCTTATCAGTTTTCCTATGGTGTCATACCTATTAAGGGTTGGATCCTGACTCAATCATATTGAAAGCAGACCCACAGAAATACAGGGAACTGAAGTTAGCCATAACTAACTTAAGTGTCATTGATTCCTGGGGAGTCAATGCAATGGACCCAACCCATAATTCTCAGTTACACAGAATTCATTTCAATAGTTCATTCAGCACTGCAGGCTTCTTGGTACTTTTATAAATGTATATATTTAAAAATCTACTATTTGTATTTTGCCTAAGGATGGATACAGTTCTGTATAACAACTAGAATTTATATTTACAAGAATGGGGGATATACCAATGTGTGTCGGTCTGTTTCTCTATCTGAGAAGCCATTGATAAAATTTTAAATGCACCCTGAAACTGTGCCATCACTTCATGGAATTATAATTTTAATGTCTGGCGTCGGACTTCACATGAATGCATACCTCATGGAACTTCAGCCACATCTGCACCCACCCACCCACGCACCCACCACTTACTGTCTTGTCTGATGGAGAATTTTGTGAACTGTTTTGTGACACTCAAACACTCCTAATGAAACACTCCATATATGTGTCTTGGGAGTTAATACTTGACAAACATTGGTTCTCCTTTTGAGTAGTTCATTTTCAAGTTTAATCTTCATTATTTATTCAGCTTTATATTCTGATCAATATTTGCTCGAAGATATTTAGCTACCAGAAAAAATCCTGCAGATGAAGTCTCAGTTTTTTGAAACTTAGATGATGTTGCAAATCAATTGAGGGAAAAGTTATATTGCTTTTAAAGATGAAAGCAGAAGTGGTGCCTCCCTCATGAGGTATGTTTTTAGATGAATGCAGGTCATGGTCACTGGGTATTCACATATGGAAATATGTTGATGTTTTATGTATCACACATCATACATTCTCAATTTTTTAAAAAATAAAAGTACTTTAATTTTTTTCTTTCAAAACGTGTTATCAGCTACCACTTGGTAAACCTTTCATGACTGGCAAGATCCTGCTCTATCTGGTGAAGTGATTCTGTCTACTCTGATAATCCAATCAATACGATAATGGTTTTATTTAGTACTAAATACTCTTCAGAAGACTGACTTTTGTTATGAGGAGTTTGCCTTGGTTCAAATAGATCGGAATGGTAAAAGTACAGTCCTCCAGAAGTTGTTGGATGATCGCCTCCATCATCCTAGCCAGAACAGACAGTGGTGAGGAATGATGTGAGCTGTGGGCAGCAGCATCTGAGGAATCACACATTTTGTGTCCTAGAGACAGGTAGATGCTGAGGTAGTGAAGAGAAGGGCAGTATTGGTAGGCTGACAGATGACTGAATATATGGTAAAACATGTTAAGTTTTGCCTGGTCTTCATTTCAGTTGGTGTGGCTTGAAGTGGGCCTTTGGGCAAGAAAGCTCATTGAGAAAGAACAAGTGGAATATATAAGGAAAAACTGCATTGCATCCTCCATTATTAAGAGTAATATTCTTCTTCAACATACAATTGAGGTCCACCTTCAGAAAACCATAATGTATTAGAAAGGGGACAAATGTGCTGTTGCTGTTGTTGTTGTGTGCCTTCAAGTCATTTCCAACTTATGGCAACCCTAAAGTGAACCTATCACAGAGTTTTCTGGGTCTGAGAGTATGTGACATGCCCAAGGTCATCCAGTGGTTTTCCATGGCCAAATGGGGAACTGAATTGTGGTCTGCAGGTTCATAGTCCAACATTCAAACACTACACCATGCTGATACTCAGACAAATGTAGCAGGGGCTAATTTTCATCCCTGTGGCAGGACATACGGCTGTGTTTTCAGCTGAAAGGGCCCCAGAAGTAACTAGATGTCTTTAGGATGGGAAATATTTCTGCTTCCTGGTGTTTTGAATTGAGTCTTGGGCATTTTAATGTTTCTGGAGGGTTCCCTACTCCTGTATTAGAAGCTTAGCAAGGTATTCTCCCCTTCACCCATCCACCCCTTTCCCTGGTGACATGCAACATTTCATGGCCAATGATCAGGCTCTGTTATCATGGAGCCCTCTATATGTGTGTGCATGTATGCTTGTGTGTGTTGGTGAGATTCCCCCGCCCCCCTTTTAATAAGGTTTTGTACTTCGGCAGACCTCGGGATTCTTCTGCAAGCCTTAGATTCCCTCTTGTTTCTGAATAATCTGTTTTGGTTCTTTTACTCTTGATTCTCCCCATCTCAGTTCATTATTAGGATAATGATCCTGTTCTAGAGCTTTTTCCTAGTGTATGTTCTTTTCTCAAGTTATCCCTCACTTTCCTTGTTTAAAGAGAAGGTCAGTCTCCTGATGGTTCAACTAGTCTACTGGATACCAGATTGCCTGGGGTGCTTTGAGGTTTTCAAAGAGCATTTATATTCTTTTATGTTTAGTGACTCTTTGCTGGTTCTTTTCAAGGAAAACTGACCTTACAATGAGATTTGTTTCTCATCCCTGTTCAATAGTTGTCCCTTTCATTTTTGTGGACTGCATGTTGTCTAGTTAATTAAAATTGACTTGCTCAACAGTTGTACAATTTACAGTTGTGATTATGCTCTTTTTTCCATGATTTTTGAACTTGGCCTCTCTTGTGTATGCACTGCCTTTTGGCTTTTTCTACATGGTTTTTCTTTCAAAGACTATGTGCCACTGAGACTGTTGTGTAGTTGCCATCTAAAAAGGTCTGTGCATTTTGTAGATTTTCAGAGCAGTGTCTACAGATGTTTCCCATTTCTACTGTGTTCCTTTCACACTTTTTAAAAAGCAGAAGAGCCTAAGATTTACCCTTTTGATCACACAGGCTTTGGGGACTTAAATCTTGATTTCTTCAGCCTTCAACAGAGTTATTCTGCAATGGTTTTTTTCATGAGTCTCCTTTTAGATGACATTTAATTCAGTAAATACCTTTTCCAGTTATTAAATTGCAGGGGGCACTTCTCTTATAATCTTTTGTTCTCAGAGTTTCTGTGCTTGGAAGAACTCACTGACTGATGGATAAAATTCAAATTAGGATTTGTTTATGGTTTTCATCATTGTTTTGAACTTCATTTTTAACTATGTTGCTTCCATAAGGTAGTAACATCTTCTATTTTCAATGTTGACTGATGTTTCCATTTTTCCAGCTGTTACCTTTATTCACAAATGTCAGTTTATGTACATGTGAGTATAGTGAGGTTTCAGTTATAAAATGTCAAGGCACTTACCAAATACTTTCTTTTCTTCATTGTCTTTTTCGTCTTGGAATTTTGTAGCTAAATTTGATGTGGCATCAATGTTTCTGTAAAATGGCAACAATAAGCTGTACATGCAGAGGACAAGGCTAAACACTGCGGCTGGAATTTGCAAATTAAGTACTAACCTTTGGCCTATTTATGTATTTATTTAAAACATTTTATTCCAGAATTTGCAGATCCTTTTATTTTAGAAGTAATCTGAATAGCTAAATCCATCTTGGTTTGTCGAGAGATTTTGTGTCAGTGTATCAGCATGTCCAGATGTTGTTGGTCTTCAGTTTCCACTAGACCTAGCCACCACAGCAACGGTCAGATATAATGTTGGTTGCAGTTCAGCAACACCTGGAGAATCAAAGATTCCCTGTACCTGCTTTGTGTAGTTTCCATGCAAGTTGGTCTAGGCTGAGTACAGTAATGTGACGAATTTGAATTTGAATAATGTGTGCCATCTAATTCATGGATCTGTGGTATGCAGATAGATTCAGATCTCCTCTGATCACAGGGCATGCATTCACTTCAGTAGTGGGAGACAGTTCTAGAGCTTGAAAAAGTTACTCTTTTGAATGACTGTTCCTGGAATCCCCCAAGAAACATGGCCACTATGCTGTCTGTAGTACTAATGCCCTCCTAAAAATGATAGGCTGACCATGTATAGCATTTCATTACTTTTATTTAGTATTTTTGGAGACAAGATGCAAAGTTTCGTAGCCAGCCTGCCTAGATCATTGTTTATTGTAACTGGCAATAGTTTTCTACTAGCCAAGCCTCCTTAATAGTTTGGATTTTTTTTTTTTTTAACTTCAGCTTCATGTTGGCTGAGGGATTCTGAGAGCTGGAGTAAAAAAAAAAAAAGTAATATTTCCACCCTCTGGGCAATCCATGTTTGTGTTTCTTTGCATATTTGGCTCTTTCCTCTTGAAGAGAATGGACAAGCTGTTCTCTGAGCAGCAGAGCTTACCCACATGGAAAAGATTGGGGTGACTATCTATGACTAGAGACATGGCCTTGCCTACGGGGAGACCACCTACGTGTCTGGGAAAAGGTTATAAAGTCCTTTATAAATGGTTTAATTAAGCCTCTTGGGTTTGCTTGCCACATGCATGTGAGAAAGGAGCCTTATTAAACTAAGCCTATAGACGAGAAAATGTTTCTGACCCCTCTCATGATCTGTGTTAGGGAAAATCATAGAAACTTGATATTGCAATTTAGAGCCAAAGTAGCTGGTTTGAAACATTGTAGTCCCTGTCTGTGACCCTGTCTTTTCTGCCTGCTCATATTCTGGATGGAAACAGAAGGCCACTCTTTCCCTTCCAAGTCCAACATTCCCTGAAGGTTTTTCCAGATGCAGAAGCTTCTTGAGAAATTCAATATTCTCTGCCTATGAAATGGATGAGTAGTCTCACCTAGGACAGAAACAGCCTGGATCTCAAGAGAGGTTGATAATGGAGTTGAAATTCTGTTGTTTGGGTTTTACAATTCTTTGTCTCCCAGAACCCACATGGCCAAAGAGAGCAGCGGCCTCTGTCTGTGTTGATATGCCTCCAGACCATCCTGACTGACAACAACAAAAACACATCTTGACAAAATGTGGATCTGTGACCGTAACATCGTTTTTCCCTTTGCTGTAGGATTTCTAACACCTTTGCCGGATGAAAAAGCCAGTGGAGCTTTGAAAGGTTACATGATATATTTTGTGCATTTTTTGTTTGGCCCAGTAAAAGTATTACTGTTTTGTGGAATTTGGATGTTATTGTATTTTGCTGTATGGATGACACAGATATGCCGGATGTGTTCATTGGTGAGGTAATTTCTTAAGTCTCAGATGAGAAGAGAGCAAACCAGCACTTTAGACATGGACAAGGGTACGTTCTTTTCATATCCTTTTGTTTTCTCAAACTGACCAAACCTGTGTCTCAGCTTTTTCTACCATCCTTCACAAAATTGAAACAACAATGACATCGTGGTTGTTGTTATTTGTTGCGAAGCTGGATTCAATCCTGTGTATGAGAGGGCTCCAAGAGCTCTGCTTAGATCTTACAAACTCAAGGATGTGGCTTCCTTGATTGAGTCAATCCATCTTTAATGTGACCATTTGCAGTGTGTCATGGTACAATAAAGCAATATAGTAATTACGAACTGTTTTTGTAGATTTTTATCCAGCTCTTCTAAGGAGTGCGCTCGCTCTCGTGCTCTCTCTCTCTCTCTCTCTCTCTCTCTCTCTCTCTCTCTCTCTCTCTCTCACACACACACACACACACACACACACACACACACAAAACAGTTTTATCTACAGAACATGAGAAGTAGGTTAAGAAGATAAACTGCGTGCAGTCCAGGCTCTGACGTTGTACTTTGTATAGGCCTGTTTAGCCAGGCCTTTGCTTATGAAAACCAAAGATGGAAATTGTCACTTTGGCTTGTGGAGAGAGGGGAAGAAAGATTTCACATTTCCACAACTTCCTTTACCAAGACACCTAAGAATCACGAAAAGAATATGGTATCTTGCTATGTCAGCTTTAATCAATTTAGTAAGCTATTAGTTTAAAAACTTATGCCATAAACTTTGTTAATTGTCATCGATTTGGCTGTGACTGATGGTGACACTTTGATAGAGAAACACCCTTCATCAGCAACTTGGGTCTTGCAAACTCAAGGCTGTGGCTTCCTTGATTGAATCAATCCATCTGTTTCTCTTTTCCTACTGCCTTCAACTTTAGCAAGTGTTGTCATCTTTTCTAACAAGTTACGTTCTTTCTTGATCTGTTCAAAGTATGATAGCTTTAGATTTAACTTGTTTTGCTCTAAGACCCATTTATTGGTCAATAACAGAACTAAATCAGATGTTCTGTAAAACAATTCTATTGTACTGTAGTTATAGATATATGTTGTGTGACATTCTAACAGTATATGCTACCTTAATGTAGTAGAATTAGTCAGTTTTCTTTACAGTACAGAAATATGTGCACATTGTTCCTTTTGTGTCCTTTGGCATTGGGAAAAACATATCAGATGGATTTGACTCTGGCAGATATAATTAAAACTTAAAAGGACTTGTACTAAGAAGGTAGTGGCCTAGTTGTAGTAGCTGAAATGTGAACAAATATATTACTCAGTCTCTAGTGGTAGTTTTCCTTTTTGGCCATACTAAGAAACTATGGTGGCCATCCTGGAGCAAGCTAGAATCTTAAGCCGTAGTTTGAAGTTGGTTTAAGATAATGGCTTGTTCCAAAGCTAACGAGCTAACTGCTAACCAGCTAACAGCTGATACCCTTGTCCTACTTTAGACAAAATGGCAAGTGTCATGGTTAAACTGTAGCTTGAACCACTGGGTGTTCAGGTAGAAGGCTTAAAAGCAAAAATAAAGTTGCCTGAACATGACTTCTTAGTGCTACATTGGCATGTGTCCTGATTCTTCTACAGATTTTTTGGGAGGGTTGGGTGGAGATAAATTTTAAGCACCTATAACTATAGGTTATTAGCATGATAAAGATATAAGTTGCCAGTAAAAGAATAGTCCTAATCCTGAGAGATGCTTGACACTCATTCAAATAAAGGAGGTTTATGCTAATCTCCACTACGAACTCATCCCACTGATCTCCTATAACCAATCTAATTTGGAATGCAGCCCATGTGATTTAAGGTGATGTTAACTCTTGATTTAAAGTGTTGCTTCAGTCACCAAGACAGAGGGAGATTTCAACTGCTTTTTACATTTTGTAATCCATATTTCCTGAACAACTGTGCCTGCTAGTTGGGTGATTTACCATTAAAACAAATTGGTTTTAGTAACAGATTTTTTTACTTTTTATTTTACTTTATTTTATTTGCTAAAAATATAAACTGAAATTTTTGTAATGCAGACTGGATGCCTTCAGTGTTACAGAATTATGTCAGTTCTGAGTGGGTGAGGATAGTGGTGAAATTTAATGGATTTTTCTTTATTTATTTTTATTTTATTCATTTATTGTATTTCTGTGCTGCCTTTCTCCTGGAGTGTGACCCAAGGCAGCTTCCAACAATAAATAAACACATTTAACACATTTAAATCAGTTAAAAACATTAAAAACATATACAATTATAGAACATAAGACAATATTGAATTTTAAAACAGTTTAATAAAGCTCCCCTGCTAATATAAACGCCTGCTTAAAAATAAATGTGTTGGTCCACCGGTGGAAGGAGAGCAGGCTTTGGCTTTCTCTAAACACACGCAAGATCAGCCACGTTCTTGAAGCATAAGTGTCTTAAACTTTCCAGCCACTGGGCTGTGGAGGAATAATGATGACTAAGAATAGCAGGAGTTAAGGTGGGGCAATAGTTCTACCTTTGAAGCAGCAAATTTCAGTGAGATAAAGTAGAAGGAAGGAGCCAGCATGGGATAGTGGTTTGAGTGTTGGACTGCAACTCTAGAGACCAGTGTTCGAATCCCTGCTCAGCCAGTGAAAACCCACTGGATGACCTTGGGCAAGTCACATTCTCTAAGGAGGGCAAAGGCAAGCCCCTTCTGAACAAACCTGGCCAAGAAAACCCTATGCTAGGTTCACCTTAGGGCTACCATAAATCAGAAGTGGCACATGGTAGCAGCAGCAGCAACAAAGTGGAAGGCTGATTCTCAAGGCAGCAAAGAGAAAAGCTGTTTGCAAAACAGTGATACTTGAGGAATTAAGAAGGAAAGGCTAAGCATGATTCAGACTCAGCTATTAAAATTTATGCATTTTTGTCAGCCACCTAGGCCATTTCTGCACTAGACTGTTATAGCGCTATTTTTCCATTTTCAACATCCTATGGATTCCTGGGGTTTGCAGTTTGGGGAGGGGCCTTAAAGGCCCCTCCATAAACTGCGAACCCCAGGAATCCAAAGGATGTTGAAAGTGGAATAATAGTGCTATAACAGTCTAGTGCGCAAATGGCCTTAGACTCTTCTCTCACCTGTTCTCTTGAAGGAGACATTTTGAGATAATAAAGAGAAAAGGATACTGCACACAGAACCATTGTGGGAAATTCATTTTTTTAATCATTTCAAGAAGTCTTCTGCTAACTGGAAAAATACATTTTATTTTGGAATGAATATGAAAAGACGTGACTTGTGCAAAAACTCATGCATGGAGTTGAAGTCATCAAGACCAACATGTGCTTAGCATTAAATATGCAAGTAAATCATCCCTGTGCACAGGATTCAAGATTAAATATACACAAAGGGTTCTTTATTCAGATTTACTGTAATCTGTCTAGAAGTAAAAGGCTTTATTTTCATCTTTGCATTGGCTAGAATCACACATTTCTTTTCTTTTTTCCCTATGCTTAATAAAGCTGGACTATTTGGATGGTGGCTGCTTGTGCCATTTTTTTTTTAAAAAAATGCAAGCAGATGAGACTTCCCACACACATTGGATTAAATTAACACGTAGAGTAAAACCATTTTGTCCTCCAAATGATTTGTTTAATATGCCTTCAATATTGTGTATTTCTCTTAATGCCTTGAGGTGAAATCCAGTGTTGTACAATGTGAGATGGTAGGTATATTGCTGGCATGAGTCCATTCCCGTGATACAGGCTAGATCCATTTTCTGCATTCCAGTCATGTTCACGGCTGGGTCACTTAAGCAGCCCACAGGTTCAGAAGATGGGACTTAGTGACCTTATGAAGCTTCCTTGTCTTAAATTGGAGTGGGGAAGCTGGCTCTCTAGGTGCTGGCCTTTGACCCCATCAAACCCAGCTCGTGTAAGCTGTGGTCAGAAATGATGGGAATTGTAATCCCAACAGCAGCTGAAGAAGCTGCATGCTTTCCAACCCCATTTTATACAAGCATTCTTGTTTCCACATATCTAGGCAAGGATTGTCTACTTCAGAAATGAAGAACCTTTTTTTTCCTGTTGAAGGTCTGAGGCAGTCTGTTGGCCACATGGGTAGGGTAGGTGTGTCCTGGGCTGCTGATGGATGTGGCCAAAGCCCAAAGTTGTCTCTTCCCCTCCCTGTCTTCCTCTGTGCCCAGAGGGCAACTGCAGGAGACAGATATATTTAATCTACCCAATAGCAAATACAGTTGTCCCTGCACATTCACTAGGGTTAGGGGCACAGGACTCTTGCAAAACCAGAAAATCACAAATATCAAAATGTGGGGGGGGGGGCTGAGGCATGATGGGGAGGGAGGGCATCCAGGGTCCAAACTTGGTCAGGGAAAGGAGTTAGGTCAGCACGGTGGGCCCTATATTTCCTCTCTTGCCCATATCCTTGCTTGGGTGTGTGTGTGGGGGCATCAAAAGAAAGTTTATGGTGCTGAGAAATCAGGTTGTGATTAGCTGGCCAGGCAGCTGCTGGTAGAGGAGGAGGAAGACCAGAGGTAGGTTTTTAAAAGCCTATACGGCTGAAAGGGAAGATTCCCCAGGAAAAGAAGCACTTGAGGGTAAGACGGGGGAGTGGTTGGAGAAACTCTCAAATAATCAAATCCATGAAAGTCAAACCCATAAATGTAGAAGGCTGACTCTATTCTTTGGGTAGATCAGTCTGACCAGAGGCCTGAACTGTGATTGCCTGCAGAGGGCATTTTGACATTAGGCTAGGGACTGCATAAAATTAGGCCAAGGGCTTCAGGTTGCCCACTCTGGTCTACTCTGATTGACAGTAGCAGTTCTGTGACTGTACCAGGGAGCTCATGTGATGTGTGTGCTGCAGTGCTGAGCCCCGGGTTGCCAAAGCTGATCAATTTGCACTAATGCTGAGTAGGACCGAACACCAGTGATGTCAAAGTAGCAGCTGTTCATGTATCCGTTGATTTCCACCAGTTATTATGCTGAGTAGGCTGTTTGGGAATTCAGTTCATGTTCCTGCACCTTTTTGTGGGATAGACCATTGTGTTTTGAATGACATCTTTCATATCTAGGTAGCATGAGAAATAACTCAAGCACTTCTGTTACCTTCATTCCCAAGTCCTTTTTTTAATGATACATGTGAGCATTTCTGTAAAGATGTTTCAAGATAAAATGTTACTGTTCTTTAGAAATGTGTGGGTATCAGAGAGAGAGACTAACTCTTCTGCTTGGGGGATTGGCCAGAAAATAACGTTGGGTTCAGAATTTGTGAGTGACTCAATAATAGCAATTTTTGCTCCAGAGTTTTCTTTGGTTTTACTTGTTATGTCTGGGGAGTGTTGGGTTTGGAGTCGTTAATCTTCCTCATGTTTTCTTGGCTGAAGCAAATGTGAAACAGATGTTCACATCTGGAAAGTAAGTTCTAAGCTTCATTGTGGAAGTGAAATAGTTTAAATTGTAGCAGGAATATTCAGAGAGTGCTGAGACAAGAACCTCCCCCCCGCATGAAACTTTTTTTTTTGCCAGCATGTTGTAATTTCTGCCTTTTAAAAAACTTGAAGATGAATATTAACAGATTTCAGCAATGAACAGGCTGTAAGAAACCTTTTTTAATAGCGTTAAATTCAATGCTGCATAGGTCTACATTGAACTCCTATGACACTACTGTGTAAAAAGGGTTGGCATACAAGGCAGTTTACTTAGCCACAGTACTATGAGAGGATTGTGTGCTATGTGTTTTCCATTAAACATATTCACAAGTCATACTGTTCATATAATGTTTGTATGTGTGTGCCTTCAAGTTGCCTGTCAATTTAAGATGACCCCATGAATTTCATAAGGGCCATTTCCACACAAGATGGGAGGAGCAGTGTTTTATACCCTGATTCAGAGTGGTGTTTTATACCCTGATTCAGAAACTGTGCTGTCTGCAACCCCCTTCCATTTACATTGTACTATTGTGGAGAATGGCGGTTGCTGCATCTGCAACAGCAAGTCCCTGGCCACTCCCATTCCTCCCCCTCACCCCACTCCACCATCTCTGATTGGCCTGTTTTTTCTTTTTAAAAAAACACATTTTAAACACATTTCTGCACTGCTGCGTTTGTGCATACGTATGTATGTTTGTTGATACGTGGAAAAAAACCATGTCTTAATGGTCTATTACCAGATCCACTCTCTTCCCACTGTCTGTTTAATGCACATAGACAATAATGGCAGCAACCTGCCTTTTGATGGGTGGAGAGAGATAGGGACGGAAATGACGGAAGCGACAGCATGGGAACACCCATAGCTGGCCACTTCTGCGCTGTGAATTGATGTTACACTTCTGCATGTAGGCGAAAAATCAGAGATTTTCCAGTTTTCAGATACAGCGGTTTCTTGTCACAGTGAACCATGCTAGGAGCTAAAAACATGCAGAAGCACGAGTAAAAGTACAATGCTACAACATGCAGACTGATGGCTAAGAATTCAGGGCAACTACGAAGTATTAACCTTGTGCAGAAATGGCCAAGGTTTTATTAAGCAAGGAAACTTAGAGGTGGTTTTGCCAGTTCCTTCGTCTGAAATATAGCTTACAGCACCTGGTATTCATTGGCAGTCTCCCATTGAAATACTAACCAGGGCTGACCCTACTTGGAAGCTAATAAACAGGATCTGGTGCTTTTAGAGTATTTAATAAAATTATGTTAAAGAGGTCATGTGATTATGGGAGTTAGCAGTGAAAGTGATACACTCACCTCAGCCTTAAATTTAACATGATTTTTAAGGGAAACCACTGTTTTCTCAGCTTCCCCTTCTATCTTTATTATTAATATGGGAATCGTACTGCCATATCTTGATTGATTGATGTTAAAGTTATAGAGGTAATAAACTGAAAATAATAAACTGAAAATAATTTATGTAATACTAGCAAAGCTTTATATAAACACTGTATTATTATAAATTGGACATATAATCTTGTCTGTTCAGCAAAAGAACCTGGTCCATTTCCTAGTTGTTCCCTGCGTCAGTGAGTGTATGATTTTCACTCGCATGTTCTCTTCCCTGACCTTAGTACTTTTGTTTAGAATTCACCTGCCAAAAATGTTGATTTCTTCCATTGCTCTGATCATGTTATATCCTTTGTTAAATCCTACAATGGCCTTCTGTCCACATGCAATTCAAGTTCTTTGTTCTTACTTTCAGTGCCCTCAGTGGACTTAATGCACATGCTTCTCTCTCTACTTACAGTTCAATACATTTCTGGTTATGATCTTTGCACCTTGAGCTCCCTCACCTTCAGCTATCCAAAAGTCTTCTACTCTAAAACGCCTTTTGTTGTTTGCTGCTCCTTTTCCATAGAACTGCCTCCCAGTAACTTTGCATGATGTTCCACTTCAGTCATTCAGTCCCTCCTCAAAACATCTCACTTCTCGGCCTTTTGGTTAAGATCAAGTGTAGCTCAAAACATTCCTCCTCCATGCAGCCTTTATCACAGTACTTGAAGTTCCTATGTTCAACGAAAAGGCTGCAACTAAATCTAGCCATGCTTAAGGGAAACAGACATATACTAATTCTTTCCCTTTCTCTGTCTCCCCATACTGAATTTTTTACTGTGAGTTCCACAGGGCAGGGACCTGTGTTCAGCGCTTTGTCGGGTATCCTATATGTTGGTTGTGCTGTGTGAGTAAGTAAGAAAATAATAAACACAGGGAAAAGTATCATAAACTATAAATAGCCAGTCTGTTATGGAAAGCCTTGTACGACTAATGGACTGGTTGGTTTGTTGACTCCTTTCCGTATCTAAGGATTTTGCTTTTGTGGAAAGAGAGAAGGTGGAATTGTGAGGCATTAAATTTATTTTGAAACATAGGCTTGGTTTTTGTTCAGTGTAAGAGAAAATTAAGGTTTATTGACACTAAGTTTTTTTCATGACAATGGACAAATTTCTCACATATTCTCACCTTTGTTTCTCTTTTATTTTCATCCATCATGCAAATTATTTCCCAGAATGCTTCAGTCAGCCACAGATGTCTTCAACTAGATCAAAACATGACTTGAAAGTGGAATATTAGGAAGTGACTCCATCATAGGAAGAGACCCTTAAATTGCCAAGAAGTGTTCTATGCAGGCTGTTAAGAACTTCCAAATGTCTACAAAATGTACTCAACATCTCACTTTCAACCATTTTTATTAGGCCACCTGCTGACACACAAATGTGCGAGTCAGTTACAATATATTACCAGCCTGAAAGGGTTGGGGTGCAGAGAGTACCAACTGTCCTTCAGTTTCCAAAAGCTTTGCCAAGATAACCTTGCAAAGGGACATTTACAAGCTTCTGTAAGACTGAGAGTTTTTCCAAGGCAGTCAACTCTGTAAGCATAGAAGTGGCCGTTTTTGTGCATGATCACAAGCCAGAATTCCAGTGAATCCTGGCTTATTCTTCCTAAGAAGAATAATGCCTGACTCTTGCCTGACTTTTTCTGCCAGGAAAAAGTATGGGAATCCAAAATTGAGCAAGAGGCAAAAACAAGCAAAAGGATTCAAACCAGGTCTCTTAGTTTGTCACTCTCCTAATAGGGCCAAATTTGAACCCATTGTTTGTAGCTCTTTTTTGGGATGGAGTGACAAGTCAGGAACTCCTTTGAAGGTAAGTTTTTGGCTTCTAGTTACTTTCTGTAACTCAGCTCAGTGGCTGAGGCCCAGATGTAGTTGGAATGCAAGTCCCAGCAACCTTAGCTAGCATACCAGGAAGTGAGGAAATGCTGGGAGCTGTAGTCTAACATGAGGAAGACCACATAGTTCCTATCTTTTCTTTAGCTGCTTTCACTAGTGGAAGGAACTATACAGTAGCAGTCAAGCATAGGGCGGCCTTATGAGATCAAGGACAGTGCCCGTGTAGCTTTTAGTAGTTGTGTGGCAAAGGGAGTTTCAGCAGGTGTAACTTGTGATTTGAAGGTACCCTAGTTCTGTCCTCTTTACTTGTGGCCACCCCAATTGGACTGTGAAGTACAGTTTGAACCATGGGAGTTGCTAAACAATACATTTTTACCAAGCCTTGGCATAATATGGTGGTTGAGGCTGAAACACTCAAGTTTGGGGCTGCCCACTCAAATGTTGCATCCTGCTCTTTACAGAGAGAAGCAGGCAGGAGCTGAAGTTATAATTTCTAAATTAAACACATGATAACAGTGATAACATGATGACAGTGATAGAAGAGAAGCCATCATAATTTTCAGGCTGTGAATATAAATACATTTTAAAGATGGATGGAAGGCTGTGTTTCAGTCAATTTCATTTAAGAGCTCTGCATTCTCCTTTACACGAAGGAAATGCCACATACTCATTTTTTTCCTTCTTTATTAAATGCTTTCTAAATGGGTTTTGAATGGTAGAATACTCTGCTGTATCAACCTTTTATGCTTATTTTTACTGCTGAATTGAACACAAAATGAAACAGCTGTGTGTGGGAGAGGCATGTATTTATTTTTGAATTGTCTAGTATCTGGCCCATGCTTCAGGGGTCCAATCTTACAAGCTGCTGAGAGCTCACAAGAAGTGTTAAATCTCTTCCCCTCCCACTGCATCCTGCAGAAATAAAACACCGATGGATTTCCATCAGTACTCTGATATCCACTCCTTTTAAATATAGGAGGTCATTTATGTCTTTCCTTGAGTGCTTTGACAACATATTCAGAGCACTCAAGGAAACAGGAGTACTACTCTTCTGCTCAGTGGAGAAATAGAGAGCGAAATTGTTTCTGTGAAGGATCCTAGTTCCAAAATGCAATATGGCCTCATCCAAAACACTGAGGATTAACAATTTAAGAATGAGGAAGTCCCAGAATGCAGCTAAAATGCCCCCAGCTGTGGGTCAGAAGCTGCCAGCTCATGACAAAGTGTATACAGTGTGTTCAGTTTCATGTAAAATACAAGTGAGTGCAACTACTCAGCTTGCATCTTCAGTACTAAATAAGCTGTTCCTTTCTGGGTTAATCTCTGCAACTGTCACTAACTTCTGCAACTACAACTGTCTCATGGTTGGTTCCAGCATGGGCCAAGACTGTGTATGGCAGAAGGGCTGAGAAAGCCATCCCACACTTTGTTTCTTTGTTTAATTTTGAGAACATGGGAGGATGTTACCATACAATCTGTCCTCTGCTATATTTCTTTTTCTCTGCCCCTCTTAGGAAAGGCTGACAGTGGGATTCAAGATTACTCTTAAGAGATTTTGCTACATGAAATGGATCAACATGTTAACTGCACCCATCCAAAGGCAAATAGTACCCAAAGCTGACTAAGTTATTATGGCACATATGACAGAAAATGTCACAATGACTTCTCCCCGTGACTGGCAATGAAAATGCAATGATAAGAAATTTAATAATTAAGAATTTTCTGCCATTTTATGACATTTCCTCACATGGTTGTCTAAAGTGGCAACCTCAGATTGCCAAAATTGGGCTGGCCTTGTTGAGATTGAAAATTTAGAGGGTATATAGGGATTTATGGAATGTACTGATATCGATGTGTGATAGGAATGAATGGAAATAGTCCACATGAAAGCATTTATCAAGGCCCCAGATGGCTCTAGTCTCTTGTTTCCTATCAGCATCCTGCTAGCAAGTCCAATTATGTCCTGTAACCTACATTTTTACACTTTCCTGAATCATCAATATGTGTTGTCACTTTTATTTACATGGAATTGAACCTTTGAAGATTACTTTACAATACATCTAATTCCATTCAAATCAGGAATGTATCCTCAAAGGCTCTACAGTAGCTGGCCATGTTTTCCACCTTTTTACATTTAGGGTACTTTCCATAGCTTGCCTGTTATTTCCACCCTGGTGTAGTAGGTTTGTTTCCAAATATTCCAAGGGTGATTTATCCTTTTATCAGTAAATTATTCACAGAGTTCTCTTAAGTAAACCATGAAACATCCGCTACACAAAGGTAGTTGCAGAACCAAAGAGGAAGTGAATTACTGCTCTGTAGAACATTGATTTTCACTTACTGCTGTTCTTTTCCTGCATCAGCTGTGGAAGGATGTTGGGTTTGTTCTGAGCTGTTCTTCTCTACAGATGGGTCTACAAGCCTGGCTATTGACTGGCATGAGTGGAAAGGGATAGCCTCTAGTAGCCTTACCTTAACTTGATGATTTCCAGTGTGTTGTACTACAACTCCCACCATCTCCCAGTAGCATGGCCAGTGTATAGACTGCTTGCGATAATGGGATTTTAGGCCATCGTATTATGAGCGTGTCAGTAGGTATCCTAGAATCTTCCACAATGTTCAGAAGTAGATAAGGGAACATGGAACATATTTTGTGAGAACAGAACTGCTCTAGAGAAAGCCTGGCTATAACATGAGCATACATGCTTCCATGTATTTATGTATGTATTTCCTATCAGCTGAGGATTCTGATGCAGATAAAGCCCATCAGATAGTGGATAGTTTTGAGCAGGAGGACCCAAATAGGAAAAATGATATTGATTATAAAACAAAAGGATAAATCCTCTCCTCCTTTTTCCTGCTTCCCTATGTAGAAAAAAAATAGTTTGATGAAAACTGAAAACAGATGGTGAACAGCTGAAGTAGATAAGCATGTTATTCAAAATAAGCATTTACTCAGGCTGGAGAGGTGACAAGTCATATTTACATTATTTCATCCAGTTGGAGTGACATTACTTTTAGCTGTATTAAAATCATTAGCCTGCAGGATGCTTGGGAGACACCAGGTAGTTGATAGTTGATTCCACGGTGGGAAGGACTCCTTGCCGTTTTGGTCAAAAGACAACTTGAGAAAGGAGTCTGCTGTGTTCTTTGTTCATGGTTAGCAGTCCTTCCCTGATATTCTGACAACCCCCTAAAATAGTCTTATCTTGAATGTATTATTTGGTTTGCAACCAGTGAGTGGCATAATGATCTCCTCCAAATGAGATTTCTGTTCTGAAAGTTCTTCGTAAAAACAGTTGATATTATTGGTAAAGTGTTAAAAGTGTTTAAAGCTCCAAGTTACAGTCCCTAATAAAGAGGTTGTTTTAAAATGGAGTTATTTCAGAGAATGCCAGCTTTCTATTTGTTTTCACATCACCTTGATCACAGCAAGACAAATGGCAGTATGTGTGTGCTAATTAGGGCAGGGGTTCCCAACCTTTTTGCATTTGTGTACCTCTTGGCAGCCCATTTCCATATATGGTACTCTTTGTATTAGCAAACTGTTTGTATTTAATATAGTTGTGCTGTTTTTTCATATTTATATGTTGTAAATGTAAATAAATAGCCCAATAATCAGATTAAAAAGCAATGGAATAATAAGGTACATATATATTTACAGTGCATATATATTTACATTCACATTCTTGGTGGTCGGTCACTATCCACATTATGCTTCACCTTTTTTTTACTGTGCCAGTTTTCAACCACTGATCCATATCAGATAATATACAAATTGAAAAACTAATTTAATACTTAAAATGGTGACAAAGAAAAAAGATGTAGAGAAGACCTGAAGAATTCACTCATTGAACACTGCTCACAGGACCAATTGAACTGCCCACTTATGTATACAATGGTACCAGTATGACAGTGTTCGAATGTTCGCAAAGTGAAAGAGAGTGAAAGCTGAGCCTGTGAGGGGTACACTGCTGAGCATGCGCACTGTAGTGGCATGCTTGCTACACATTATTTAGGGAGAGACTTCTTGCCATTTGCCACAATAACGAAGCAAGGGACCAGGGCTCTTCTTGAGGTTAAATAACAAAGAAACCTGCTCTACCACTCATCATAATGTTTCGTTACTTGCAGAACATTTGACTTGTATCTTGTCTTATGCTGTTTCACACTGCTGAGGTATGTGGCTTTTTCTGACCCCCCCCTTTTTGGGGGCATCCCCCTAAATGTCGTGGTTCATACCCCTGGAAATATGTGTACCCCAGGTTGGGAATCACTGATTTAGAAGACATGCTGAATCATCCAGCCCAGTTCTGTTAACACATACTAAGGCTGGCTCTCCAGAATTTCAGGCAGCATATTTTCTTTCCTCTATTTAAGCCTAGTGTAGGTGTTTGTAGGGTGACACACAATGACCTTGTCTTGTGTATCCCTCTGTTTGTGGCATCCTGCCCCCCTCTGTCCTACGAAGTGAGCTTCTATCAGATTTACTTGAATGGTAACCTAAGACAAATCCTGAAAAAAACAGAATCTAGGTTTCCTAGATGTTGGACTGTTAAGTGGAATTTCCTGTGTGACACAATGAAGGACAGGATGTCTTAGGTAACCTGTATTGGAACAGTTATGGGGATAAGGGACAGGATCAAGATAACTAGGACCAGTTCTGCACTAGACTGTTATAGTGTTGTTATTCCACTCCAACATCCTATGGAATGCTGGGGTTTGCAGTTTAGGTGTTGTGGCAAGCCAGAGAATTGAGACCAGAAGATCAGAAAACAAGGTTTATTTTACTGCGCAGGGATCTCAGTGGAATCAACTTCCAAAAGACTGAGAGCCCCGTTTCAGGTTTCAGCATACATTTATACGTTTAAAAAAACAGGAACAGGAAATGATTACCATATGTGAAAAGGGTACAGGTTACAAAAGTTTAAGTTTCGAAATGGTGTATTACAGTTTCAAAAATGAAGTATCTCTGCACCAGGGAGTATTCTCCCTGGGTCGCATCGACTCCCAAACTCCCTATATTCCATGCATTGCTAAGCCGCATACCTAAGCCCTTGATAAGATAAGAGACGCACCTGGCTGATTTATTTTTCTCTATTTTTCTACTTAAGCAAGCAGTTTCTACAATTTAACCCCTTCATTCCCCCCTTTTCTGCCAAAATCTATTGCAATTTGAGCATAATTTGCTTAAGCCTGCTTTTGAGCCATAACAGCAACATGAGCTGCCTTTCCCTCCATAGCTTCAGAGAGAGAGGCCCGTACACATTTCATAGCACAGGAAATACATATCATCATTAGAAACCCTCCTACAATCAAAACTATAATGCCTAAAAACAGAGTTTTCGGCCAGCCAAAATCTGGTAACCAGGAAGTTAACCAATCCCAAGGATTACTAATGCCACCGTCATTATTTCGTATTAGCCCTTATAGGTGTTGTATCTCATCTTCTATAGTCTTGTTTAAATCATGGAAGGTGACTCTGCATCCTCCCTTGACTACAGAACAAAACCCCCCTTTTCTGGCTAACAAGTAATCCAAGGCCATCTGATGTTGTAACAATAACTGATTGAGCTCTTCAATTTCCTGCTGAAGGGCCCGCATCAACTTCCCAGTTGCATTTATAGTTTTCTCCAATCTACAAGTCAATCCTAATATACTTTTACGATTTTCTTGAGCTACGACTCCTGGATAGGATCCCAAAGTAAGGACCCCTGTTATTAGTCCACCTCCTACTCTACTGGCCTCAGTCTTAGCCAATTTCCCTCCTACAATGACCAGATCTTCACATTGGCTACGCAGAGGTCCCACCAGGTTCCTTCTTCTTCTAACAGCCCCTTTTGCTCATCCTGGTAGGAAAACCTGAACAGGTATAGTCATATACCCAATTCCCACACACTGATAAGTCCCTGGGTGATAATTTGGATCCCGAGCCATCAGTCTGGAGCATATACTACCAGATTCTGTATAATTAGGAGTAAACATAGGATATTCCAGATACAAATCTCCAAAACTGGTTTCATTTAAATCTGCCTCGGGTTGATAGGAATTGTTATATGAGCCATACAATAAAATCTGTTACTACAGGCTGAATAATTTCCCAATTTAGCATAAAATGAGGGGTGCTGTATATATCCTTTCCACTTAGAATTCCATCTGCCACTATGGTGACAACAAAAACACATTCCGGGGGAATAAGTATAAAATTTCAGCCGCCTAAACCGAGTTTTGTTTAGGTTACTGTCAACTTTGGCAAACATATTGGGATTTCCCTTTAATGCTGACTGCAGGGCTCCTACAACCACTCCCGGTTCATTAATGAGGGAGGGCATAAAACTGAAATCTGCCACGGTCTGTGGGTGTTCATAAATTAGAGTGACATTGGGTCCATATTGTTGGAACATATGTGCAGTGTGTTGCTTAAACCAGTTGGCCTCAATTATTCCACACATCATGCCCCACACTGCTATCAACATTACCCACTTCATCTTCAGAGTCAAATAGGGGTCCAAACCTACTTATCCCACATCAGTACCTTCTATACATATACAAGAAATACACCAGAGCTAAAATTCCAAAGAGTATACACACTACTATGATTACTAGTTCACTAGCACTCATTGCTCATTATCGTTATCCTCCGTAGGGGATCTGGCCGTGCGTAGAATAGTCAGCCTCCGGAGTGACTATAGCAAAGCCTAGTCTCGATCTTCTTTCCTCTGCAGTTGCTAGGTCTGACCGTACGTAAAGCTACCAGCCTCCAGGCATGTGGCAGCAGTAGGGTCTAGCCTAGATTTTTCATTCACCTGTTGCTGATCTGACTGTGCATAGAGTGGTCAATTCCCTGGTATGACCACAGCAGAGTCTAGTCCGAACCTTCTGTCCCCTCTTTCCGTTGGGACAATTTCAATTTCAGAGGGTTTTGTTGTGATGAGATCACAGTCCAATCAGTAAATGCTCGTTTCACCCTAGTATAATGTATCCAGGGTTTCAGTCCCTCTACCTTTACTGCTGTGGGGGTAACTAACAACACCTGATACGGCCCCCTCCACCCTGGTGGTAGGAGCTCTCCTTTCCAGTCTTTAACCCACACCTCATCCCCAAGTTGAAAGGAATGTGCTTTCATGAGGAATGGAACTCGTCTAACCTCTAAAGCATGGGCTTTAACCTTCTCTAGAGCCTTTCCTAATGCTTGCACCTCTTCTTGGAGGGCCAGACTTTACAACTCCCGAATATCCCCTCTTAGCCCTTTTAGGATGGCCGGGGGTCTTCCGTATAACATTTCAAATGGAGTTAGCCCAGTTGTCCGATGGGGGGTGCATCTTATCCTCAGAAGTGCTATAGGGAGCGCATCTAACCACTTGAGTTTCGTTTCCTGGCACAATTTCACAAGCTGAGTTTTCAGTGTTCTATTCATTCTCTCCACCTTCCCAGAGCTTTGCGGTCTATATGCACAATGTAGCTTCCAGGTGATTCCTAGGGTCTCTGCAAGACTCTTGATTACTCCATGCACAAAGCTGGGCCGTTGTCAGATCCAATGTGGAGGGGCAATCCATACCTCGGTATGATGTCCCAAAGCAAGGCTAGTACTACCTCTTTTGCCTTCTCAGTCCTGGTAGGATATGCATCAACCCACCCAGTGTGAGTGCATACCATTACCAACATGTACCGGTACTGTCCCGACCGTGGCATTTCTGTAAAATCCACCACTAGGGATTCAAAAGGAGTAGATCCTTGATACTGTACTCCCCCCTCCAATCTTGGTCCTTGGCGCGGGTTATTCCGAGCACAAGTTTGACACTGCGACAGTGCTAGTGTGGTGTACTGGCTCATTCTGTCTATGAACACATCTTTCTCTAATAGCTGAGCTAATGCCATCTTTCCCAAGTGTGTAGCTTCGTGCGCTTTCTGCACAACTGACCATCCCGTAGACTGGGGTATGTACCACCTTCCATCTGACAAGACCTACCAGCCGTCTTTGTCAGACCTAGCCTTCAGGTCTTTTTCAGCCCTCTCATTTTCTTGCTGGGTGTACCTAGGGGTCTGGTCACTCAATAATACTTGAAAGAGTGGCGTTACCAATTCTTGGGGCAAATCTTCCATCTCATTTTCCGGTTCCCTCTCCGCAGCCTCCTTTGCAGCCGCATCTGCCTTTCGGTTCCCACGAACCACTGGATCATATCCTTTCTGGTGTCCTCTACAGTGGATTACAGCGACTTTACGAGGGGCCCATACAGCTTCTAACAGATGCTCTATTTCTCTTCTGTACTTGATCTCCTGTCCCGAAGAGTTGATTAATCCTTTTTCTTTGTACAGTGCCCCATGCGCATGTAGGGTAGTAAAGGCATACTTTGAATCTGTGTATATATTCACGATGAGTCCCTCAGCTAGTTCCAAAGCTCTAATAAGGGTGATGAGTTCTGCCTTCTGGGCTGAAGTACCAACGGGTAATGCTCTGGCCTCTGTTGTCTTGTCTGCTGTGACCACTGCATATCTGGCCTTTCGCTTTCCTTCTCGTACGAAGCTGCTTCCATCTGTATAATAAGTAACATCAGGATGGGGCCACGGGGTGTCCCGTAAGTCTAGTCTGCTTGAATACACTTCATCCATGGTTTGAAGACAATCATGATGTGTGACCTCAGATTCTACGGGGAGCAACATTGCGGGGTTCAAAGTGGTGCATGTTTCCAACTTTACTCTAGGATTCTCATATAACATTCCTTGATACTTGGACATTCGGCTATTTGTGAACCAATAATTGCCTTTGTACTCCATTAGAGCTAATACAGAATGTGGGACTTTTGCTGTCAGATTCTGGCCTAGGGTTAATTTGTCTGCTTCTTTTACCAACAAGGCGGTTGCTGCTATTACCCTTAGGCACCCAGGCCATCCTCTGGCAACAGGATCTAACTGTTTAGAAAGGTATGCCACAGGGCGATGCCAAGATCCCAACATCTGCATCAGTACTCCCACTGCTGTTCCTCCGTTTTCATCAACGTATAGAATGAATGTCTTTGTCACATCAGGCAGGCCCAGTGCTGGAGCTTCCATCAATGCCTTCTTTATCTGCTCCCAAGCCCTCTTCTGTTCTGTTCCCCATGTAAATTCAGAATTCTCCGGGCCTTTGGTAGCTTCATATAAGGGTTGACTCATCACTGCAAAATTAGGAATCCAAATTCTACAAAACCTAGCTGCACCCAAAAATTCTCGCACCATCTTCCAATTCCGGGGCTCAGGTAGAGCACACACAGCCTCCTTCCTTTCTTGGCCTAGCGCTTGCTTTCCTTGAGTCACTTGGAATCCCAGATACCGCAGTTCTGTCTGGCACAACTGGGCCTTCTTTCTAGATACTTTGTAGCCTGCTTCCCACAAAAGCTGGAGCAACTCCACTGTAGCCTCTTTACACTCTTCCTCACTGGTAGCTGCCAACAGCAGGTCATCTACATATTGCAGCAAAACTCATTTCTCAGGCTCAGATCTGAATCTTCTCAAGTCTTGACTTAGGGATGTCCCAAAAATTGTAGGCTAGTTCTTCCAGCCCTGAGGCAAGTGACACCACATAAACTGGGTTTTCTGGCCCGTAACAATATCTTCCATTTGGAATGCAAATATTTCTTGACTTTGTGGGGCCACCCGGATACAGAAGAAGGCATCCTTAATATCCAACACCGTAAAGTGAGTAGCTGTGGATGGAACTAGTCCCATTAAAACATATGGGTTTGGCACCACCGGGTGTAGGGTCACTGTAGCCTCATTCACCATCCTTAAGTCTTGAACTGGGCGATTTTCCTTTGTTCCAGGCTTCAACACAGGGAGTAATGGGGTGTTCCATGGAGAGCGGCATTCCGAGTTATATTGTATTTCCTCAGCTGATCCAAATGTTTCTGAATCCCTTCCAGGGCTTCTCTGGGCAAGTCATACTGCTTTACATGAATGGGAACAGCATTTGGCTTCAATTCCACTACTATGGGGGCCACAAATCGGGCTAGCCCAGGCGGATTATCTTCAGCCCATACTCCGGGGGGTCCAAATGTAGTGGGTTGTTCTTGACAAACCATGATCTGATACCTTCGCCACTCTTCTTCCATTGGGTAGGTTACTGAGATTCTTTTTGGTCCTCTAAAATTTACTTCCATCACCCCATCTTCTTCAATGGAAATCTGGGCTCTCAGTTTAGCCAACATATCTCGACCCAATAAGGGTACAGGGCAGTTTGGTAAATATAAAAACTGATGAGTAACTTGGTGTCTCCCTAAATCCACAATTCTTCTTTCCAAAAGATGGTGTTGCTCTGTTCTTCTGGTGGCTCCCACAATTCTTATGGCATTTTCAGTTTTTGGAGCTACTGCTGAATTTAATATGGAATGGGCAGCGCCCGTATCCTCCATCATTGGCATGGCTCGGCTCCCAATTTGTGCTGTGACCATAGGCTCCCCGGGGACGAGAGCAAGGGGGCCCGGTCTGTCCTAATCGTAATGTTCCATTCCAACCAGCCCAATCAAGTCCTCGAATCCTTCGTCCACCTCTGGCTCATATCTTCCATTCATTACTCTTCCTCTTCCTCTATTTGCCCCTCTTCCTCTTCCTCAGTCCATTCCTCTTCCTCTATTCACCAATTCTCTCTGTCTAGGGCATTCGTTTTTCCAGTGCCCCACCTGACGGCAGAGGGCACATTGATTGCGTCCCGGTGGAAGTCCACTTCTTCCCCTTCCTCTTCCACCTTTCTGATATCCTTCCTTTGCCATTAGTGCTGCGGCCAATAATTCCACTTTCTTGTGCATTCTCCTATCTCGCTCCCTCTTTTCTTCCTGCTCCCTATTTATGTACACCTTCTGAGCAATGCTCACCAATTGACTGAGATTCATTCCTTCAAACCCTTCTTGTTTCTGTAACTTCTTCCAAATATCAGAGTAGCTTCCTGTCACAAACGCCGCAGTCACCGTTCGGAGGTTCTCGGCAGCGTCCGGATCTATGGGGGTATACTGCCGGTAGGCTTTTAACAACCTTTCCAAATATTCCACTGGGGCCTCAGTAGGTCCTTGTGTCACTTCCTGTACTTTGGCCATGTTGATAGACTTCTTCACACCTCTCCTCATTCCGGTCAGCAGTATTGCCCGATATTCTGCTAATCTGTCCCGTTGCTGGTTATCATTAGGATCCCACTGTGGATCCACAGTGGGGACTCGCTCCCGCACCCAGGCATTTGCATCTTGCACTTCTGGCCCCGCTCTTGCCGTTGCTACCTTCTCTACCTCCTCCAATATTCTCGTCCTCTCTTCGGTAGTGAATAAAGTCAACAATAACTGTTGGCAATCCTGCCAGGTGGGGAGATGAGTAGCCATAATGCTGGTACACAGCTCTACCATCTCTTGAGGCTTCTCAGTATATTACCCATAGTGAGTCTTCCAGTTCAGTAAATCTGAAGAGGTGAAAGGGGTGTACTGGTAACTTTGTACTCGCCGGTACCCTCCTTCTTCATTGGGGCCTGCCACCAGTTGAGTAACTTGTCGCAGTGGTGCGACCACGTCTCCACTTTCCCCATCTGTATCATCTGATTCATCCATCTCTTTCTGATGCTTGGACTTTTTAATCTTGGCTTTCTCTTTCATCCCTGTTCTGAGATTGTAGACGTCAGGAGATCCCACCATCCCCTGGGCAACTGGGCTAGAATCCGTCAATCTGCCGACTGTGGCTCCCTCCTGCTCCAGGAGGTCCAGTTGCAAGGGTAAGGCTGGTGGCAGCGGAGCTGGCTGCGGTGGCAGATATGGGGGAGGGGGAGCGCTGGGTTCCTCCGGAACCAATTCCGCCAATATCTGTCCTTTTCCAAACTTTTGCCTGGTCTGATCCTGCATTACTACCATAGCCCTACTAATTTGCTCTTGACATTTCCGCAGCCAAGGGGGGTTTTGAGTGACCGCTGTGTCCCATGAATCTATGTATGGATATTGATCAGGGTGGCCAGGCTCGCCGACCACCACTGAATACACTGCCCTGATTCGTGAGGGTTCCAGGCTTCCCTCCGGGGGCCACCCCATCTTAAAGGATGACCATTCTACTTCACACAAGGTCCTCAACCATCCAGGTGTCATTCGGGGGTCTCCATAATCCCCACTAAATCCTTTCTTAAAGTTTTTCAACATACAACCTAAAGGGGTTTGTAGGCTCTGCCCCCCTCCCATTTCCTCCCAGGGGTTTGACCTGTGGGTAAGGGGTCCCACGGATCGACACAAAGGGGGAGAGACACCACTCGATTCACGCCGACCCAAGCACCCGGAAACTCAACGGCATGACTTGGAAACTGCGGCGTCACACAACCTTCCTTTCACACATTCACACCAACACACAACCTCCCACCTCCAACACCACACCCAAAAGCTCTGCAGCTTCACCCACAACAACAGGGCAAAGCTGAAAGGGGTTGATAAGGCCCCTCTTCCCGTCGAGTTTGCGGGGAGGTCACTCACCAACAGTCGTGGGAGGGTTCTGTTTTCTGCTCCGACCTTGGGTTCCTTGGCTGGAGCGCTGTCACCAGAGCCGTCGCCCCACTCCGAACCAATCCTTCCGACAAAAGAAAGTCGAGGGCGCCCTGGGTTGTATCAGGAAGGGGCGACGGTCCCGACGCCCTGGCGTCCGCCAAAGTGGGCAAAAGCCCTTCAGAATTCCCGGCCAACGCACCAGAGGATGTTGTGGCAAGCCAGAGAATTGAGACCAGAAGATCAGAAAACAAGGTTTATTTTACTGCGCAGGGATCTCAGTGGAATCAACTTCCAAAAGACTGAGAGCCCCATTTTAGGTTTCAGCATACATTTATACGTTTTAAAAAAACAGGTACAGGAAATGATTACCATATGTGAAAAGGGTACAGGTTACAAAAGTTTAAGTTTCGAAATGATGTATTACAGTTTCAAAAATGAAGTATCTCTGTACCAGGGAGTATTCTCCCTGGGTCGCATCGACTCCCAAACTCCCTATGTTCCATGCATTGCTAAGCCGCATACCTAAGCCCTTGACAAGAGATGCACCTGCCTGACTTATTTTTCTCTATTTTTCTACTTAAGCAAGCAGCTTCTACAATTTAACCCCTTCATAGGGAGGGGCCTTTGAGGCCCCTCAGGATTCCATAGGATGTTGAAAGTGGAATAATAGCACTATAACAGACTAGTGTGGAAATGGCTGAAGACAATCGTTTGGACAGCCCAAGAAATGGATGAAAATGTATAAGCATTGAATCTGAGACAATGAAATCTCTGGCACTGTTTCACCAAAACAGGAGTGAGTAACTGTAGTTCTCCAGATATTTTTGTACTATAGCTCTGATAATCCCTAATTTTGGCTGTGATGGCTTGGGGGTGGCAAGAGTTGCAGTCCAAGAACATATAGAAGGCCACAGTTGTCCCCAGCCTCAAACTGAGGTGATGTGATTGGTCAGAATGAATAGGGAACTAAACATTTTGTAGCATACCTTTCATAAAAGAAAAGGAAATGGGCTTGGCAGGGGTTAAAATATCCAGTAAAGGAGCTTTTGGTCTGAAAAAATGAAGGCAGTGGGAAAAAGTAGGAAGGAGTCTGAAAATGAGAACGTGAAGAAATAGAGTGGTAGAGATATGGACAATGGAGAAATTAGTGCTCGGGCCAAGTTATGCACAGCACTGCAGCCATGAAGGGCTAAGCAGCATTGTTAGGAAAAAAGTTGGCAAACAAAATGAGTGAGCCGTAGGGATACACGTTCTGTACTGTTTAGACGGTATACTCTACAGTGTACAGCCTTCCAATACCTCAGTGATGATTTGGGCTACAGGTAGAAGAATTCCTAACCAGTGATTTTGGGTATAATGGGAGTTGAAATGGGGAAGAACTGGCTTAGATCCTGCCAAGAGTTCTGGCTAGTAGTGGTTTGTACTGCAACTGCAGGTGTGTAACCTTACAATCCCTAAGCAGAAATGAGGTCCAAGAAACAGCAGAAGAAGTGTGGTACCAGGAGTCCATAATACTAGGATGGCTTTCTAGCAAGCCTCTGTGTGTTGTCTCTCCCCCCCCTCCCCCAACCTCCTACTGCCTCCCATGGGCTTGAGCAGGAGGCAGGGATTTCTTTATGTGTATTGCAGGAACAAGAAGGTGCTGTTGCTTCTCTGCTCAAAATTATGACACCATTATTCCATTCCTCTAGCAAGCAAGAAACCCTGGAAGAGAGAGGTGAGAGCCTTGTCCCACTTGAATGGAAGTTTGAATAACATGAGAAATAATGGGAGAAGCTTGTGCAGTATCTTCACTCATCCAAATGCAAGTGAAACAAGACTCCATCTCTCTGATCCTCTGGCAAATGCAGTGGGCTTGGAGGAAGGATCAAGTATTCTGTCACTTGTGGTGCAGCATGCAGAAGAGAATAACAAGCAGCCCAAGGAAAGTCTGCAAATTGCAGCCCAAGGAAAGTCTGCAGATGTTATTTAGAATCTTCCTTGTCAGAAGCCCAGGGCACTGTCTCTTCTTGAACTGGGTAGCAGCCATTCAGATACTGATTTCAGTTAGCCAGCCAGTTCTTCTCATCTTTTTATTATTCTGTTTTTTACACAAGTATCTAAGCCATAGATACATGAGCCAAGTAGGCTTTTGTGTATTGAAATTTATAAGGGAAGAACGTATTTCTGTTGATTGGAGAATCAAACAGAATTTCTGCTGAATAAATTGGAAGGTTTCTAAAGAATCTATTTCTGAATATGCATTCTGAAGTCAAGACATTTGAAGAGTTTGGAAAGTTGGTTGTTTGGACAACAACTAGAGTCCCCCAGTTGACTTGGCCATTTGGGATACCTCCTGTATTTTGAAAAAGAACTCCATTGTTGTCCAGCTTGCAAAAATGTGGCTGCCTCTGCAGATTGTGGAGAAACTGAAATGAAACAGTAGGAAGAATGTATCTTTTTAAAGGCAACCAATCATGTTCTGGGTGCTAGATCTTGCTGCTTCACTTTCAGCAATTCTGTGGATGACTGTTCTTGGTACTTTTGCTAAAGGCATTGTAGTAAATAATACAGTTTTGTTTTGTTTTGTTTTTGTTAGACAGGAAAGTTAGCACTGTATAACTAATTTTGGAAGCATGGTAGTTTCATGACAAAATATCTCTTTGATCAACATGCTCAGTCTTTATCCAACAGGCACTGTTCTGGAAGTGATGACCACATTCATAAATATTTCTGAAATTTATTTAACCATTAAAATTGGACCAAATTGTACTAGCCAGTGTTCTTCCTTGAAAAATGGTCTGAAATTTGGTTACATTTCAAAGAAAGAGGTTAGTGGTATACTTTGGGGAAATGCTAAAACTTCCTGACTGTTATAAAGACTTTAAAGTCTTTTATGTGGGAAGTGATGTTAAGATGACATTCAGAGGCTGTGTTGAGAAGGTCACAGCAAGAATAGCTTCAGTTTGGGAAGGAGGAAGTTGGTGCACATATTCTGCATGTGTCTATGAAAATTAAGGAAGGAAGCATTGAAAATCAGCTTTAATTCTCTGTTTCCTCAGAAGCTGATGAGAGCTAACATTCTTGTTGCGAAGCTTCCAGAGAACAGCACAGGCCTGTGTGTCTTTTCGTGGAAGTAAACCCTGTTGAGTTCATTTGGACTTATTCCCAAATAAGTTTATATAGGATTGTCACTGAAAATAAAATAAACAAAGGTGATTCTTTGAGTCTTTTTTTGGGTGGAATGAACGGGACCACAAGTTGTATGACTTTCTGCAGACATATATTTGAGTTTGCCACTTTGTGTCCTTAGCTTGATTATAGTGCAGCTGTCATATGGCTGCATAGTTTAGATGCTTAACATTCGAACTATTGAACTATTGAAGTGCATGAAATGTCATTTCATGTTGGGTATGTGCCTACAGAGCACAAATCCTATCCAGATTACAGCAATACAAAACACTTGTGATTATGTTTGAGGCAGAAATTTCTTTTCGTAATAGTGTTTTTCTTTGTAAATGTTCATATATACATGGGCTGCAAAGATTTTGAGCAGACATCCTGCAGAGGTTAATAACATCACATCCTGAATTACTGGAGTATAAAATATGCAATCAAATGGTGAGAATTCTTTCCCCCCATGTTTGATTCCTGAGAAATGTTGTCATCAGATTTGATAATGAATTCCAGTTTTCCATTCTGATGCCTTCCACCCTGAGTTTTGAAATCCTTTTGTTTAATGAGTAGCTTCAGATACTTTATAGTACATTACAGAAGGCCTATCTCTTTCCTTCTACATGGGCTCTGCTAAGCCCTTTGAATGTTACAGAAAGGCATGCACTTTTCTTAGCATCCTTTGTGTTCAGCTGTAAATGCTGTTCAGAAGTGTACATGATCCAGAGAGGTACAAAGAAAATGCCCTTTTATAATCACGAGTCAGTGCAGAGAACAGGAAGAATAAGCTGCTTCCATCCCACCTGCATCTTCAACATCTGAAGCCATCTTAAATATAACAATACTGCCATAAAAGCTGGAATTTCCTTGGAAATTAAAATCTTATTTATTTGCCTATAGAAGCACCAGATGCCATCTGATCTTGGAAGTTAAGCAGGGTCAGTCCTGCTTACTACTTGATGAGACACCACCAGTGAATAACAGGTGCTGTAGGCTGTATTTCAGAGGAAAGAACTGGCAAAAAATGCATATTCCTTGCCTAAGAAAACTCTGTGAAGTTTGTGGCATTGCCATAAGATGATAAGCAACTTGAATGCGCGCGCACACACGCACACACACACACACACACTCTTCATCCAGAATTTGTCACCCAGCAAAATAATTCTGGGTGGGGAGAAGTCTGTTAGGATCAGGTTCAGACAGACCAGAAGCACAACTGTCAATTATCTACTGTAATAAATTTGCTGAGCTCCTCAAGGACAAAGTCAGTCACTGATACTCACTCAGAACTTGGGGTAGTATTACTACAGGTCTAGTGGAATGTTCAGTGTTCCACCAAGTGAAGCTTGGTGAATTATCTTCAGTTGCTGCAGCCTGATCTTGTAGGCAAGGCACTTGAATCAGTCCATCCCAGCACATGTAAGCTTGACCCTTGCTCATCTTGGCTGATAAGATCTCATAGAGTTAGCTTGATCAGGTGACCTAGTGTATGATAATTACATCAGTACGGTACTAGCAGTTACTTGTTGACTTGTACCCCCCCCCCAAACTCAAAGTCATGTAAGTCAAATCTTAACATTTTTGTCATTAATACCCATTTTGGAGGCAAGATACATTAGCATGTAGTAGCAGAGCAAATCAGATAATTTCAGAGGAAATGGACTTATCTGAACCCATTTCGTTTGGTTTCAGGCAAAGATATGGTATCAAAATAATCCTGGCTGCCCTGTCTCACAACCTTCTTTGAGTGAAGTTTAGGACCTTGTTGATCTTTTTTGGTCTCTTAACAGCTTTTGATACTATTGAGCATGGTATCTATTAGACCATCAAGGGGGATGGGATTGGGAGTTACTCTGTTACATGGTTCTACTCCCTATCTACAGGCTGGTCTCACACAATGGCATGGAGGGTTTCCTGTTCAACTCCATGGTTGTTAGATGTAGGGTTGCTCTATCTTATTCCTCATGCTGTTCGATACCTAGAAAAAGCTCCTTGGTGAGAATTTCACTAGGAATTTTGGGGTGTCATCAGTATGTTGGTGGTGCTTATCTATTATATTGCTCCTTGTCATTTCAGTCACCTGGGCTGGATGCTGTAGTGGGCGGGATCTTATTAAAGCCCAGAGCTCCTTATATTGAATGGGTTTGGAAACTTGGTAAGCGGTCTGCCCTGGATGGCACTGTACTCTCCCTGAAGGAGCAGATGTATACCTGGAAGTACTGCTAGATTCATCGCTGACACTTAGCATCCCAGAAAGATTCAGTTACTTAGAGTTCACTCGGTCCACCAACTGTGGTTTTTCATAGCCAAGGATAACATAACCACAGTGATCTCTGTGCTAGTAAAATTCTCTTTAGACTGCTGCAGTGAGCTCTGTGTGGGGGTGTCCTTGAAGATGATTTGAAAGTGGCAGCTTGGGCTAAATGCAGCAGCTGTATCACTAGTAGCAATATCATATAGAAACTTTCTGTAACCTCAGTTTGAGCCAAACTGGACTTGCTACCAATATGATTCTAGGTTGAATTTGTGTTCCTTGCAATGGCATTTAAAACCCTCAGTGCCTTAATACTTGAAGGAGCATCTCTTTGTATATATGCACACTAGCTGGAGGGACCCTCCTCTGTCTTTTCCCAGTGGGAGCAATACACTGTGGGCAAACATAGGAGAGGGCCTTCTCTAGTATGCTGTCTCAGTGACGCAATGTCCCTTTAGAGTCCCAATCGCCACTGATGCTGGCATTATTTCATTGTCAGGTTGTAAAACTGGGATCTAGTAATTCTGTGCAGCTTGTATAGGTACATCTTGTTAAACATTCTAAACTGTTATTATTTAATATGTGTTTGGATTGTTTACATTAACCTTACTGTTTTAAGTTGCTTTAAACAGATTTTTTTTTAATAGATTTTATTATATACCATCCTGAGATCTTCTGAGAAAGGGCAAGATATAAATATATAAATATTTAACTAACTAACTAGTCTACCTGTTGTTTCAGTACATTCTCACTCTAAATGTCTAACTCACGTTTAATGTTTAATCTTTTAAGTCATTGGGTTTGACCACTCTGTGTAGAGGACTGTTCACTTAATGGCAGCCTAGAAGAAACTTAAAAATGAACTGAACTGCCAAAAGGCATTCCTGGCAACCAATGTAATATAAGACATTAGTAGACATACAGGCAGGTAAAGTACATTTAGCATTCTGTAGTGTTCTTCACATTGCATTAAAAATGGAGTGCATTATAAATACACAGCATAGTAAATAGACACATATCAAACACTTTGTAGATTCTTTTGTGATACATTGGATGATGTTAGGCCTAGTAACACTGTCTCTACGAAGAAATGGAAAATCTGAGCAATGAGCAAGGTTTCGTTTCTTGGTTACTGTCCCCTTTGGTGGTCTGCAGTTGTGGTTAGAGCACTACTTTAAATTCTGATGCACTCTGTAAGCAAGGTCAGTCCTGCTTTAAACAGTTTAAAAGTGAGAAAATCATCATTTTTCCAAGAATACTTCACTTAAGTCAATTAGTGCATGTCAAAGGGAATTATAAATTAAGAATTTTCTTTCCAGTATTCGTTTCTGCAAATTACATTGCTTTTGGCAGTTGTTCAAGAACCACAGACACTGTCACATTTCTGCCAGAAATTATTTTTATTCTTTTTCACTAGGGTTTATTGTTTTCTAAAATTTGGTTTCTGCAAACATCCTGACAAACCAAGGGCTGAGCTAAGTAGAAAACACAATACTTCTGTCATTTTACAGAAATAATCTCCCTGGTGTGCTAGTAGTGAAGTGCCACATTCCTTTCACCATGGTTGTCTAAAATGACAGGTTTCTCTGTTTTTGTGTTTTGTATCTGTTATATGGCATAACTTTGATGAGCTACAGTTTTTATGAATACCATTACTAGAGAGAATACAGAACAAGTTCTGTCTGTCTGTCTGTCTGTCTGTCTGTTGAAACAGAGTGAGCCTGCTGAGGCACAGTCTATCACTGAAGGAACAGGTGTTCTGAATTTCCATAGAGTTTTTCAGGTAAAAGATATCTGAGCTCAGCACTTTGCGGAGAAGGGTTCCTGTGCTACATCAGTGCCTTGCATATTTTTACACCCGAGCACTTTTTTCTGTGCTCTCCACCACCACCATCCTCAAGTGAACAGATTGTCAGCAGAAGTTACAAAGTGGTGTTTGTTTGTTTGTTTGTTTGTTTTGTCATTGCAATTCAGTGAAAACGTGAAGTTCTCTTCTGTTTGACTGGGGGCCTTATGTTCTCAATGCTTACCAGCTCTTCAAAGCTCTTTCCCTCACTTAACACCCAAAGCTCTCAGGGGTAACATAGATACTTTATTGTCAAGGAAAATGCTCTAGCTGTATTGCTTATCTCCTCATGTTACTAGTTCATGATGCTACTGGGCTCCCTGTCCATAGCTTGGGCTCCCTGTCCAAAGCTTGGAAACATGCCATTTCTTTAGAGCCTTTAGAAGCAGAGTACTGTAGTAAAACCGGTTCTGTTCTTATTCTTTTTCATAGGGGTTAATATGATCACTGTGTTTGTTCCAGCTCTTTTTTATTGGTCTCTTTTTTATTGGTATTAAAACAGCAATACTGTTTTTATGTTGCAAATTGTATTGTTTCAGCCCTTAATGGGCTGAAAGGCTGATTATTAAAGAGAAATAAGACCACTAAATGCACTGGGGAAGATACTTTGGCTTGTCAAAACAGTCTTAGGGCAGTTGCCTACTATACGTCCATCTGACTGTACACATACTTATAATATCCCACTTTTCTAGCAGTGAGCTCTAGGTAGCACGCATAGTTCTCTTCCACCCCGGGTTATCCCTACAAAAACTTTCTGACCTAAGTCAGACTGAGAGCGGGTGGGTGGCATGACCGTATTCAGTGGAATTCATGACTGTCTTGGAACTCGGACCTCAATCTCCTAAGTTCGAATCCAGTTAGACATACAAAGACCTTGATGGAAACAAACAAATCAAAAATTCAAAAAACAAAGCAAAACAAAGTCAGTTTTTTCCCCCTTTATACCCCAAAGCCCTTTTTCTGGAAAAATGGCAAGAGTGGGGAATATAGAATACTTAGAATGATGAATAAAATGTTTGAGAGCCTATATTCACATCTTTACTGCTCCAGAAACATTTCTCAAAACTGTGTAATTTTTGGCCTTCATTTTTTTTTCTCTCTCAGTTCTTTTTATAGGAGTGAGCGTGTTGTGCCTGCTTGACTCTGTGAGAACTGGTGGAGACAAAATAATTTAATGGTTTCTCTCTTTTTTTAGAGGTTTGTCTGCTTCACATAAAACCAAAATGTGTCCATGTTTAGTTCAGGTGTTCCTTACAGTTCAGAACTTTGTAACTCCAGTTGCTACAAAAAAAAATGGTAAATATAATATATCAAATGTGATAATTTTATGCCAAACCAATGTATATATAAAATGTATTTTAAATTCCTAAAGTAATACGTTTAGTTTCAGTCTGTGAAAAGGTCCTAATATTGTATTTTTCCATTCCCTTCCGCCCCAAAAAAGCAAAAAAAAAATGCCCACAGGTTCAAAATTTGAAGAAATTTTACACCTCTGAGTCCAACACTGTAATCCAAAGATGGGAATCATGTGGCTTTCCCAGTGTTTCTGGACTTGAACAACCAGTAGTCCTCACCATCTAATGTGCTGGCTGAGACTGCTAGGAGTTACAGTTCAATAATATCTGAGGTGGGCAACCTGATTCCTACCTCTGCTCTGGCCACTACAGTTCCACTATTTCTCACTGGTGTGTCCTATGGCACAAAAAATGCATGCATACACAGCCATAAAGTGGAAAAAAATTCACTGCTCAGGATCATGAGGGGAAGAGGTAATGAAATGCTTTTCAAGACATATGAATTATGGTTAAATTCCTAGGACACTGATGTTGTATTTTTATTTAGATGAGAGAGCTCCAGTGAATATAAAAAAAATTATCAAATAGTCATACAGGAGTCATACAGGAATCAGGACATAAAGGTGAAATTAAATCCTTTATAATTTCTACCCTAAAAGTGTCATGGTGAGTAAGGTACATACCTTGGAAGCTGAAAATTCCAGTATTCTGAAAATGAAAATGTACATGACCCCCAATCTTGCTTAAATTCTTCATGCTTCCTACCGATATATAAAGAATGGCATTGATGGAACTAACCAAGCATAAGAAAATAGCCATGCCATACTGCTAGCCCCCCTCTGTATTTAGTAATCTCAGATATACTTTTGGTTACTCCCTAACAGGCCTATTCTCCATGACTTTTTCTAACCCATTTTCATTTTAAAAAGCCATCTCGGCTAGTAGCCGTCACCACTAGATCACAGTAGTGAAGTCTGAAAGTTAATTATGTATTCTGTAAGTTAATTGTGGCACATTGGAGTTACATGATAACTCTACTGATGGTGTACGTTGAATGGAATGCAAATTTGAACATCAGCCATCACAAAGTAGCAGCAAAATACCAATGTGCCGAGTTAGGGGATGGGAGAGAGCCCTTTTCTGTATGCTTATTGAATAAGTAACGGCTTCTTTGTGTATACTGATAGAGGCTGCAATTTCCAGTGCTAGAAAAATGTAATCAAGTCTCTCATTGTGCCCAGTTTGTTTTCTTAGTGTCTCATTGTTCTCATAGTTACCCTGCACATTTTTTCCATGGAACTCTATTTAGTGTTCCACAGACGTGTACATGCTGCTTATTCTTGACTGGGAAGAGAATGTGGAGTTTTCCATTTAACTTCTGAGTAGGCTTTTCAGCATGCCTGTTGGTGAGTTGCACTGAATCCCAGCATTATGCCAAGTGCTGAAGGTTGCTTGCAATGCGTCCAACTGCTAAGATCTCCTCTGGGCCTCTTGGCGCCCACTGCTGAACAAGCAGGTGGTCTGAAGCGAGGACTCCCTTTGGGGTTTCACACTCTGTGTACAACATGCAGAAGTGAAAGACAATTGTCAGTTCCTTCCGTCCCTACTTGTCTCCCCCTTAACAAAAGGAGTGCGGGTGTGGGGTGGAAGATGGAACACAGATGGACGTGTTGGAAATCTGTCAATATGTTTAGGAAGGAAATGCTAAGCCTCAGTCCCAGATTACTCATGAAATAATCAAATGAGACAAGCGCCCGTTTACTTATTGAATTAATAGGCAGTTCGTAAAGTGGCACGTAAAGTGATTGGGAGCATATATTTTAGGCTGCACAATTAACGAAGAGGTAACCTTCCAACCCACTGGGCAGATCTACAGTAAAATGGATCCACATACTGAAGAAACCAATTGACTGAAAACTTTTTTCATTTTAGTAAAATATTATGATAAAGAACCAGAGGCCTAGCTGGAACTACGTAGCTTTATTTCTGACACTCCTGTTTTTTATCGTTTATTTTTAAAGATGAAAGTAAGAGCATTTTCTTTTCTGTTCTTTGCTCTTGCAGATGAAAGTTGAGGGAAAAACATATGCCACTGGAAGTTACTCTGTTCCATGTCTCTTTACATCCCACTTACAAGTTAGGGCCTTTGTTCCCATGGCCCCCCCCCCATCTCCTTTGTCACAGCTCAGGCTGGACTGCCTCAGGCAGCTTGGGAAATAGGTCTACACACTTATGTTTAATAGCCTGCCTGTTCTCTTTTAGTGACTTATGACCTAAAATGACTTTTGTAAACTCATTTTCCTATCTGGTGGCATCGTTCGGTTGCCAGAGAAGCAGCTTTTTAGAAGAAGCGTGCCTCAGAGTGAAGAATATGTCTTGGATACCTGGTTATAGCATCATAATTGGAAGGGGCCCTATGGGCCATTAGGTTGAAACCCCTGCTCAGTACATGATCTCTAGTAGGTAGCTTTCCAGACTCTTTTTGAGGACATCCAGTGAAGGAGACCTCACCATCTCCTTGGCCAATTCGTTCCATTGCCAAACTGTTCTCACTGTCATTAACTTCCTTCTAATGTTCAGTAAAACTCTACCCTCTTTTGACTTGAAATCATTAGACCTAGTTCTACCGTCTGAGATAGCAGAGAACCAGCCTGCACCCTCCTCTTTGGGGCAACCCTTCAGATATTTAAAGAGAAGATAGGAACAGAATTCAAAAGGATGTTGGTAAACTAGAAAACTCGGCTGAAATTAATAAAATGAAATACAGCAAAGACAAATGTAAACTTCTACATTTAGACCACAAAAACCAAATGCACAGGGATAGGATGAGGAATACATGGTTCAGTGGTACAACATGCAACAAGGACCTTGGAACTGTTGTTGATCTTAAGTTCAACATAAGCCAGCAGTATGAGGATGCTGCAGCAAAGAAGGCAAATGCTATTTTAGCCTTCATTAATAGAACAAAGTCAAGGGAATTAATAGCCTCACAATATTCTATGCTGGTCAGTCCTCAGCTGGAGTACTGTGTTCATTCTTGGGCCCCTCATTTTAAGAGGGATATAGGCAAGTTGGAGTGAATCCAAAGAAGGGCAACAAGGATGATAAGACACATGGAGAACAACACACAAGGAGAGGTTGAAGGAACTGGGCATGTTCAGCTTGGTGAAGACAACACTGAAGGCTGACATGATGGCACTCTTTAAATATCTAAAGGGCTCCCACAAAGAGGAGGGTGCAGGCTTGTCTGCCATCTCAGACGGTAAACTTAGGTCTTACGGTTTTATCAAGCAATGCTAACTGGAGGATTCCGGGAGTTATAGTCCAAAAAAGGCATGTTTTCTAAGCTCTGAGTTTGAGATTTCTTAAAGTGTTGTGATATTAAGTGCTTTGAGTGCCATGAAAAATTCTGTAATCACTAAAAAAAACCATCATGGAGGTATGCATTTTTTTATCCCCTCTCTTTGTATTTTTGCTTTCTCTTTCCAATGTATTAGTTTTACTGAGAGATCTTCCTGTATACTTGGCTTTTCAAAATGCTTACTTCTACTTTCCTTTTCAGTTGCTAGTGAGAAGAGGGTGCCAGTAATGCCAGGATCCCCTGTGGAAGTAAAGATACAATCAAGATCTTCTCCAGCCAGCATGCCACCACTGCCACCTATCAACCCTGGTGGACCCCGACCTGTCTCATTTACCCCAGCAGCACGTAAGGCAGAGGCATCTTTAGACTTGAAAGTTCTTGCTGTGTGCAACTATTTTACTTTGCTTTGCTTTCACCAACAGATCTATTTGTAATTAGGATTTCGAGAAAGCTACCGTTGACTCTCTCATTCTAATTTAGATTATATAGCAGGGAGGCACTGGTGAACTGATAATATCGTTGCCTAATGAATTCACCTTGCCATTTTCTTTATTTGAATAGCCAGGAGTTAGGAAAAAAACTTCTTTATATATAGATGCCTTTTTTAAAAAAGCATAATGGCTCTACTATCCATACAGAAGTTTTTATTTTCCAACAGAATCTTTTTTTTTCTCTCTTTAGCCTTTTTAGGAATGTTGGGCTGTGGTTGTTTTATGATGGCGTTAATTATCAGCATTCTGAGTGCAAATATTTTGATTTGAACCACCAAGATGTACCCTTGGTATGAATATTGAGGGAAAATGGAGAGTTCCACCAGTCAGTTCTCATGAAGACAGAGACAACTATGGTCTCTTCATAACTATGCTCCATTCAATGGTCAGGTTGCTGTTGAGATGGTAATTAATGTGATACTCTAACTTCAGTACTAGGAATGACCCCCACAAAAAAAAAAATCTAAAAAATTGCATAGATGATCTTTGGTGGCCAAAAATTTGAAAAAATCTTTAGGAAAGTTTTAAAAAAAAATATCAAGTGATTTCAACAAATAAAAATGCATTGAGACAAGGCTAGCTCTTGTGCCTCACCTTGTCTTGCTGCCATGTTTTAAAGTAAAACTCTCACTGGCTCTAGCCAGCATAGCCGATGGTGAGAAATGAGAGTTACTTCCCAAAAATGTCTGAAGGGCTATAGTTGCCACTCTTGTTCTAGAGACAGAGCTACCTGGCAGAATTTGTCTCCCCAAGCAACCTCCCTAGTGTGACCTTTCTTAGGTTTACATTAGATACTTCTGAGAGTCATGGTATTTGGAGGACTGAACAAAAATACCCTGCTTAAACATTAGTCTTTACCTGTAGCAGTAATAAAATCCAGCAGTGGAATGTTGTAAAGTAGCTGCAGAGCCCAAGATCCTATGGAGAACCTGTCATTTTCCAGATATTTTTTGGTTTCCAGTTCCCATGATCCTGAACCAGCCTGGCTAGTGGTGACTCATGAGTGGAGCTATAGATCAACAACTTCTGGTGGATCACAGATTCTCCACCCCTGTTGCATATGACATCCTGAGGAATTTTTAAGCATATATAAATAATATCTTTTTTTTAAAAAAAAGGATTGATTTTTAAAGCTCTTAAAACTGTGGTTTTAGTTCATAGCAATCAGATGAGTGGTGCTGGTCAGCTAAAGACAAGTACTTGTTCGTTAGCTTTTTTATTTCTTCTCAAATTCTGGAATCCTGGGGAAAGAGGGTAGGCTCTTTCAACTTATAGTGGAATTTCTACCATATGTGTAGGGTAGAAATTCCACTATAAATTCAAATAGATAGATAGATAGATAGATAGACAGACAGACAGACAGATAGATAGATATTCAATAATATAAATACACAAACATATATACATACATACTTAATACATATGTACACATACACACATGCATATGTGTGCGCGCGTGCGCGCACACACACATACATATACATACCGTGAGCCAGCATGGAGCATGGTGTAGTGGTTTGAGCACTGGACTATAACTCTGGAGACCAGGATTTGAATCTCTGCTCAGTCATGGAAACTCACTGGATGACCTTGGGCAAGTCAACTCTCTTAGTCTCAGAGGAGGGCAAAGGCAAACCTAATCTAAAGAAATCTTGCCAGGAAAAGTCTGTGATAGGTTTGCCTTAAGGTTGGAAATGACTTGAAAGTACACAGCAACAAACAAACATACACACATACTTATATTATATTATATTATATTATATTATATTATATTATATATATAACCCTCAGGGGATGAAGGGACAGAGGGAGCATGCATTCGGGTGATAGGAAACATAAGAAATGTTTAATATAGGTTAGATCATCAATTGATTATCTAGTCCTGTATTGTCTGTACTGACCAGGAGGAAAACAGACAATATTAATTTAATATTCTGATTAACAGCAGCAGCAGCAGCAGCTCTCTAGAGTGTTAAGCAGAAAACTTTCCTGAAGCTTATGAAGGTTGCTTTTTGGTGTACATCCCGTAGAATCTCATGGCCGCATAGTTGTTGGCCATCTTGGCTGGGAGATTCTGGAATTTGCAGTCCCAAAATTAACTTTTACAAGCTTTGATTTTTCCTATCACTAGAAACTTGCTAACTGAAAATATCTGGATCCTTCTTTGCTGTACTATTCAGCTATGATCCCTTCTCTGTGAAATCTTCCTTAAGATATTGAAAAGTTTAAATATTTTAAGTATTTTCCTCTCTGTGTGTTTTAAGTAGATAAGCTGATTTCTGAATTCTGTTCCTAACAATAATATCTCTGTTTAAAAAAACACAATAATGGCTATATTTTAAAATATTAATATTACATCTACATTGTTGTTGATTTTTAATCCCCTCTCATCCAATAGTACCCAATGGGATGAACCATTCTCCCCCTACACTAAATGGAGCACCATCACCCCCTCAGAGATTCAGCAATGGGCCTGCCTCTTCATCTTCATCTTCACTGACCAATCAGCAGCTTCCGGCTACCTGTGGGGCTCGACAGCTCAGCAAATTGAAACGCTTCCTCACCACCCTCCAACAGTTTGGTAACGACATTTCACCAGAGATCGGGGAGAAGGTCCGGACCCTTGTTTTGGCGTTAGTGGTGAGTGTTAATAGACTGAAGGCAGCAAAGGACTTGAAAGCTCCTTCAGTTGATTGTTGGAACATCCCACAGTGTTAAGAATTTGCCTGTATAATGATATTGTGTAGTAGTTTTTTCTTCTTCTTCTTCTTTTTATTATTTTTCTTCTGGAAATCAGTTGTGAAACTTTTTCTAGAAACGACTGTGTCATAAGCATCAGGGGCATGATGATATAATAATTTTCTGATGACATTTGACTGAATTCTTTGAAGATTTTCAAAATATGGTAGAATATCCTTGCTGAACTCTCTTTCCTCACCGCTAAGAAATTCAGCTTAAATTTCTTCTGAAGAAATTTTTGATTGAAACCATTTGTGTCTGGAGACCAGCTTTAGTTCTTTGCAAAGAGTGGGAACGCCCATTTGATTTGGATTCCAGCTCAATTCTGAAGAGTACAGAAGCAGCTTATGAAGCTGGAATATCTTATTTTTACAGTAATATTTAATAAAAATGTCACTTCTAGCGTCAGTGTGCGTTTCATTCTGTGCAACCTAAAAATTTGTTGTTGAGACTTGTAATGCGTGTTATCCAGAACCTTTGGCAGGAGCTATACAGTATTACAGTAGCACCTCCCACCCCCATATCTGCTAAACCAGTCACAATTTCACTTACTCACAATCTGTTCCAGGGCAACGGCTGCTGCTGCTGCTGACCAAATTCCTTGCTTTGCTCAGCCCGGCCCTGCATGCCTCTTTTAGCAGAGGAAGGTGTCTCCCTCCCTTCACAGCCGCGAGAGGTACACAGCTTCCACCCCATGCCTCCCTCAGCTGAGAAAGGAGATGGACACTGCTTCCATGGCTGAGAGAGGCATACCACTCTGAGCAGCCAGGCCCCCAGTGAATTTGGTTCCCAGGGCAGGTGCTGCTGCTAGGCCCCTCCGGAAAAGAAGGCAAGAAGGAAGGAGGAGCTGGATGGTATAGCTGCCTCCCTTCCTCACCACTTTGCTTGGCCTAGGGGTCAAAATATAGTGTTTGGTATTATTCATGTTTTTTGCTATCTTTGTTACATCTGCAAAAGTATCCTTCATGGACGTGGGGAACCTACTGTACAAAATTTCAAATAGCATGTCGGTCTTCAAACATTCAGAAAAGAATGAATTGGCTGCTAAGAACCTGCATGGTTTTATCAGAGATAAGTTGTGCCTGTTCAATCTTAATGTCCTGTTTTGAAAGAGTTTCTAATCTGATAGATCATGAGAAGATTGTATTCATATCTTGATTTCAACAAATGGTTTAACCCAAGTTCGATATGACATCTTTGTTGGTAGGCAGATTAAAACTGGGCCAAACAATGACTGCCAGGTAATTGCTGCTTGAACCGTCAGATTCAACTTAATTTTACTCTGTGTGAAAGTGGACAAGGGTCTTGAGTAGAATATTGCAAAGCTCTGTCCTAGAACTTCTGCAGGTCAGAATTTTAATAATTGGTTTAGAGGAGATTATATAGAAAATATTTTTCTCATTTTCAAATATGAAGTTTGGCAGGAAAGCAAATATAATGGAAGATAGAAAGCAAGATTCTAATCTATGTTACCAAACTGGAACACAGAGCTGAAACCAACAAGATTAAATTGGAAGATAAAAATGTGATGTCCTGCATGTAGTTACAAGAAATCATTGGCACACTAGTGAAGGTTGAGGGAGAACTTGCTTGGCAGTAGTGAAAAGGATGTGAGAAGGATCTAGAATTAATTGATCACAGGCTACGTATGGGCATGCAGTGCACCTGCTAAAAACGTTCATCAGTCTATTTAGAGAAACTGAAAGTGTCCAGACTGAGAGAGGTAAGAGTTCATCTCTATTTTGTGCTGATCAGATGGTCACATCTGGACCACTGTGTCAAATTCTGGGTGCCAGTTTTGAAGAAGGAGATTGACAAATTGGAGCACGTCTAGAGAAAGGCAACCGGCATCTGTAGAAAGCAAGTCCTGTGAGAGGATGGTAGAAAAAGTGGGTATGTTTAGCCTGTGGAAGATTAAAGTGAGACGTAATAGCAGTCTTCAGATATTTGAAAGGTGGTTGTATGGGAGATGGAGCAGACCTGACTCTGTTGCTGCAGTGCATGGAAAATGCAGAAGAGCAGATTTCAGCTAAGCTTTAGGAATAGCTTCCTAGTGAAGAAAGCTGTTCAACAGAAGAACAGATGGAATTGGTAGGTGGTGAGCTTCCCCTTGCTGGATGTATTTAAACAAAGGCTAATAGGAATACTGTTTTTACATTCTGCACTGAAAATCTTGCACTGAGCAGGAGGCTGAACTAAATGACCTCTAAGATATCTCCTAGTTACCTCTTTTGTTTTTTGTATCTCAGTCCATTTAACTTGGAATATTCTTTTAGAGCTGGTATGTATCTGAGTTTCCAGATACATGTGAAGTGGAACTGAATAGCTAATTGGATGCTAAGAGTGATTAATTAGTCCTTCCACAGTAAATGCAAAGCAAGCTTCTGAAACAGACATGGGGGGGAGGGGAAGAGCTAGTAAAATTTCCACTGAAGTGAAAACAAAATCCCAATTAATTCCCTTTTTTATTACAGAATTCTACAGTGACAATAGAGGAGTTCCACTGCAAGCTTCAGGAGGCTACTAATTTTCCTCTTCGTCCATTTGTGATTCCATTCTTGAAGGTGATTGGTTAATGCTTTGTAGTAATTAGTGGTGTTATAACCTGTGAGCCAATGAGAAGAAATCTCTGTGTGCAATACTTGAGCCCTCTGTAAGGTTTACCAAAGGATGGTTATTTGATCCTACAATATTCAAAATATCCAGTACGCCCACTTGTGCAGGCACTTTTCATTTGAATTGCAAGTCAGGGCCGCTATACTGTTCGATGGATGCCTTGGGAGACACATTTTTGCTGTCACCAGTAGGCAATATAAAGTTAGTTATCTATTTATGATTATTGTATTTAGGGTCCCAGGGAGGTTACAGAGATACTTTACAGGGTTTTAAGCCTCAGGAAGCAAAACGTAATTTGGTTGTTCTTTACTATTACAGTCTTCCTCCAGATTTGTGTGTTTCACTTTTGCAAATTTCATTATTTGTGAGGTGCACACGTGTGTTCCTTTACTTGCTTGGACAGGTGACAAGATGATGTGGGGGAGCATGAGGAAGGAAGGTGTTCACATGCATTCTTTTGCTTAGGCAGGCAACAAGGGGATGGGAGGGGGAAGCCAAGGAGGAAAGGTGTGCAGATTCATTCCCTTACTTGGGAAGGCGACACAGGGATGGGAGAGCACGAGGAAGGAAGCGTGTGCTGAATTCCGTTGCTTGCTTGGGTAGGCATCAAGGGTAGCGAGGGAAGCACGAGGAGGGAAGGGGCACATGTGTGATCCCTCACTTGCTCACTTGGGCAGGAGAGGGGAGGATATTCACCGTTTTTCCAATTTTGCAAGGTTCCTGAGCCCCAAACCCTCACAAAAGTGGAAGGCCACCTGTGTATAAAATACAGAAGTGACAGTGTGATCTGGGAATAAAAACAGATTTCAAGTTGGGTAATACCTTTATTAGGACTATAAAAGTGCTGAGCATCCGTGTTCTTTAGAATACTTCAGCCATCTCTCTGGCTTGCAGTCCGCATCTTGAGACTTAAGTCTGATTGCTGATTTAGTGGCCACAACTCTTGACTGTATTTTTTAAATTTTACTGTTTCTCCTCCATCCATCCATTTTTTTGCAACATCTGTTCTTATGAAGAATAGAAAGTTTTGCCGCTTCTGTGATGTTTCAGTGGCCCTAACAAAAGTATAACCCAACTTTAACTATCACTATTGTCTACCCTTAATTGAGAGATGGTATGTTCACTACTTAGCCTCAGACAGCAAAATCTCTTGGCCTAACCTTGCTGTAAATACAGGAGTGGACTACATAACACCTGCTGTGCTTTTAAGTCCTTTCTCTCAGAGGCGGATGACCAAAACAATAAAAGGCTTGGAAACCATGCCCTGTGGGGAGTGGCTTAGGGAGTTAGGTATGTTTAGCCTGGAGAATAGGAGGGTTAGCAGTGGCATGATAACCATGTTTAAATGTTTGTAAGGATGTCATATTGATGATGGAGCAGCTTTGTTTTCTGCTACTCCAGTGACTAGGACACGGAGCAATGGCTTCAAGCTGCAAGAAAAGAGATTCTACCTAAACATTAGGAAGAACTTCATAACAGTAAGAGCTGTTCAACAGTGAAATACACTGCGTCAAAGCGTGGTGGAGTCTCCTTCTTTGGAAGTTTTTAAACAGAGGCTCAATGACTGTCTGTTCGATGTACATTGATAGTATATTCCTGCACGGCAAGGAGTTGGACTGGATGGCCCTTGTGATCTCTTCCAGCTCTATGGTTCACTAAATGGAGAACAGTAATAGGTGCCTTGCAATTTCTGGATTTAAATGGCAACTGTGACTTTGTTTTGCAGGCCAACCTTCCACTTCTGCAAAGGGAGCTGCTGCACTGTGCTCGGGCAGCCAAACAAACCCCTTCCCAGTACCTGGCCCAGCATGAGCACATCCTGCTGAATACAAACACCGCCTCACCAGCAGATTCTTCAGAGCTGCTGATGGAAGTCAATGGAAATGGGAAGAGGCATAGTCCAGACAGGTAGCAAAAGCTGTTTCAAAATACTGTATTTGCCAGTGTATTAGATGCACCAACATATAAGACACACCCTACTTTTCAAGGGATATTTTTCAGGAAAAATTTTTTTTAGTTCTCTGGTGAGCAAAATGCACAGGAAAGGAGGGGAAGGAAAAGCATGCTGCACCAGGAAAGGAGGGGAATTGAAAGAGTGATGCACCACCACCCCTCCCTTCCTGTTTTGCTTGGGCAGAAACTCCCGGTAGAGTCAAAATGCACAAGAGAGGAGGGGAAGGCAAGAAGAATGTTTCTATAGATCAAGGCTTCCACTGCCCCCTCCCTTCTTGTTTTGCCTGGGTGGGGAGAATGCCTTTCACTCCGCCTCCCTTCCCTATGTTTTTAGTGTTATCATATTTGCTGGTGTATAACACGCACCCCATTTTCAGAGGGTATTTTTTAGGAAAAAAAGGTGCGTCTTATACACCAGCAAATACGGTACGTGCTTTCAAAAAATGTGTATTTAAAAGAAGCTGTCCATGCGACTCCTTCTGACAGTCTTCCTCGTGTAATACCTTTCCAGATGTGCTGAACTACAGTTCTCATCAAATCCATCATGGCTTAGTAGCAGTGTTATGATGGGGATGTGGCCCAACCCATCTAGAGTATGCTGATTGGCAAAGACTGTCTTAAGCCTTCTATTGGAAGTTAATCGTGATTTTCACTTTTTGCGGCACCTTTCCCTCATACGCCATACAGTGTCCAAATATCCCACATTCCTTTCTTTTGCTGTTCCAGACAGTACAGAGAAACAATGGAGTGTGGAACAAGGATAGGGAAGAAGGAATGGAAACAAACATTTGCTTATAGCTTGGTTTGAGTTGGAAATAAGTATTTCATGGCATGAGAAAGGTCAAATGAATGATGTCAACGTGTTACACTGAATGTGTGCTTATGCTGTATGTGTGCACAATTAAATTGTTATCTGACCCAACATCAAGTAGTAGTTTAAATGTTGGACTAGCCCTCTGGGAGAACAGGGTTCAGCTCCCCATTTGACTATGGAAAAACCCTCTGTGGGCAAATCACATTCTCTCTGAATCAGAGGAAGGCAACAGCAAACACTCTCTTAGCACATCTTGCCAGGAAAACTTTGTGACGGATTCACCTTAAGGTTGTCATAAGTTGGAAATGATTTGAAGGCACATAGCAACAACTCTTCCATTCATCGTATGTAACCAAGTTTTAGAATTCCGTTTAGTCCTAGGTACAGATCAAGTATATAGATACATCTGGGTTGAAAGAATTGATGAACAAATATTCACTATATATAATTGTGTAAAGCTTAGCCTCGTACAGGATGCTTGGAGCACAACCCTTTTGGTCCTTGAGTAATTGCTGTAGAAGATTTTAAGGACTATTTTGGGGGGAGGGGCAAGGTACTAGGAGTGGACTGTGCTAGGATGAGAGGGAGGGTACTGCAAAACTCCTTGAGTGTTGCGTTGATTTTCCTCAGGCTGCCTAGATTGTATGGACAAAGTCTGTGAAGTTTTACTTATTAGCTAAGTATGTGTGTCCATCCCTAAAATTCAGGGTTTTCACATTCCCTTATTTAGGACAGTTAAGAGGAAGTACTACTTTATATAGTATATAATTAAAGTGCAGAATTTGCTGCTTCAAGTGCAAAATTCACTGTCCCTAAACTGCTAGCTTAGATCATTTGTAAAGAGAGTTAGATAAATCCATGGGTCTTAGCACATGACTGATTTTATTTATTTATTTTCCGTATTATATTATTTATAGAAAAACTAATGCTCTCGTGGTGGTACACAAACTGCAATAAAAACAATAAAAAGTTAAAATATGAAATGCAATTAATCATTTGTTAAAACAATTTATATAAAATAGAAAGCTGAAAGAGTATCAGCAACAAATAGGAACAACCTTTAAATTTCTAGAGAGCACAAAAAGTATCATAGACCTATTAGTACACAAGGGTAAAAAGAACTGAGTTTTAAAAGCCAGTGAAAATATAAAAGTCCTTGCCTGGTGCCAAAACAGTCTTTAAATAGGCACAAGGTGAGGCTGTGTTTTGGCTACATGACACATTTTAGCTTGTATGGGTACAATGGAGAAAGACCTCTATTGATGATCTCAGGTAGGTAGATATCAGAAGAGAGGAGCTTTGCATACCACAGCCACAACCCATGGGAGGGCTTTGAAGTCCAAAATCAGCAATTTAAAATTAGATTCAGAGAAGATGGTGAAGTACTTTTGTACCTGTGCTCCAGCCTGCTCTTGCAGTTGCACCCTGCAGTGTAACTGTAGCTTCAGGACTCTCTTTGGTGGTAGCCCCATCTACTACATATTATGGTAATTTAAACAAGAGGATACCTGGACGTGGAGCAGTGCAGTTATACAGCTAGTACTCTTATACTTTTGCTTGCTGGATTCCCAGAAGTATCTGGCTGAACAAATGTGTTATAACACTAAACATGCCTGGGGTTTGTTTCTGTTTCTTACTTAACAGCAGGATTGGAGAAGAGTTGTTTCTCATTCAGACCACAACATGAGGGAGGGGAGTTTCATCCCTTGGAGGTACTATTGGTGCTGTTGTTTGTATTACTTTGCTGACAAGTTAAAACTTGTCTCTACATCAGAGCTTTTGGTACCCATTGACCGTAGATTGACTAGGTTGTGGATTTCACCTTTTAGAGTATGTGCTATTCATTGTTATTTTAGTAGTTGTGTGTCTTTAAGTCATCCCCAACTTATAGCAGCCCTAAGGTGAACCTGTCATGGGGCTTTCTCAGCAATATTTGTTCAGAAGGGGCTTACCTTTGCCTTTTTCTGAAGTTGAGAGAATGTGATTTGTCCCAGGTTATCCAGTAGGTTTTCATGGCTGGCTGAGGATTGGAACACTGGTTCCAGTCCTCTGGAGCTCTAGTCCAACACTGGAGCTCTAGTCCAACACTCACATCACTAGACCAGTGGTTCTAAAACTCTGGGTCGAGATACACAGTTGCTCAAGGGGGGTGCAAGAAAAGTCAGCCTGAAAATACAGCAAATATAAAAAAGAAGGGCAAGTCTGTGTGTATGCATGTGTGCATGCACCATTGAAGTTTGACTGGTCTCTGCAAAAGAGCAATGCAAAGCATCTTCCCTTGTTATGCCTTTCTCCGACCTCAGACATAGAACAAATTGGCTTCCTTTGTCTTGCTTTTCCCACTCAGCTTCTCCAAATGGTCCATCATTGGTTCAGCAGGTGCATGCCCCTTAGCATCCAACCACAAGGCAGTTTCTTACGTGGAGGGAAGGGAAGGGAAGTGAAGAAAGGGAGTGAATAGTGCAAGAGTTCAGCTTTCAGATGGAAGATGTGTGTGACATGAGGGTCCTGTGTGTGTGTGAGAGAGAGAGAGGCATTGGATAGGACATGAGGGGGAACGTGGCATGGAGCGGGGGGGGCACCATCTCATATAGATCTAAAGGGCATCATGAGGGTAAAAAGCTTGAGAATCACTTCACTACACCATGCTGACTCTTACATATAGCGTATGTGTGTGCGTGCGCACTTTCAAGTCACTTGTTGAGTTATGGAGACTCTGTGAATTTTATAGGGTTTTCTTTAAAAAAAAAAAAGGAATACTTAGAAGTGGTTTTGCCTAGCATGCTGTCTTAAATTGTTTTCAAGTGCTCTAAAGTGTTTTACATTGGTTGAATTCGTTTAATGTTTAATTCCCTGTAGCCTGGGATCTTTGGATCTAAGATGTGATATAGATGAATAAATCCTTCCTTCTCTAGCTATGAAATAAGTGAAAGTTTTCATCCCCTGATGTCACTATTAGCTTTCTAATGGTTGCGTAGGAGAGGGTTTTTAGACAAGTTGGGCCTTCCATATGATCCAACAGGACTCATCTTCTGTTCCCAACTAGATGTCTAAACTTGTTTTCTACTTATTTTTCTTTCCAGGGAGTTCACTTTTATAACTCTGTTTCCTTGCTAACTACTGATTTCACTGCTTGCGCAAAACACACCCAATCTGTGCTTCTTTCTGAATAGCTATAGACTCATTTCCTTGTCTTCTCCCATTTGCTTTCTAAGCCCTAATAGCAGCCTTCCTTTCTTGACTTGCTTACAGGAGGGAAGAAAACAACTTTGAGAGAGAGCCGCTCCCATCAGAGCCTCCTGCCAAGAGGGTGTGTACCATCAGCCCAGCACCTCGGCACAGTCCAGCTCTGATGTTGCCCGTCATAAATCCAGCTGGGCAGTTTCATCCTACTCCACCCCCACTGCAGCATTACACCCTGGAAGACATTGCAACATCCCATTTGTACAGAGACCCAAGCAAGATGTTGGAGCATAGGGAACTACGAGATCGACATAGCGTAGGTAAGGAGGCTGCTTTCTGTCAGATCCCTACTTGTAGAGCCCCAGATGAATTTCCTTGGCCATAAGAATGATCAGCTTCACCCTTTGAAATGGAAGCTGAGAATCTGAGGAGGCCAAATTCTACCCAAAGAGTGTTTTCAGTTCTCGTGTAGCGAAATCAAGCGCCACCCACTGAACCCCCTTTTCTTATCTTGAGGTCCTTTGGGCTGTTGCAAGACCATGTTTAGAGAATCATAACTCCCCAGAGTTATTGTATTGTAGCAGCCTATTCAGACTCTTATCTTGACTGTACCATTTTCCTCACTGTGCCTACAGGGTTAAATGGAGGCTATCAAGATGAACTTGTGGACCATCGCTTAACAGAGAGAGAATGGGCTGATGAATGGAAGCATCTTGATCATGTAAGAGAATGGAATGAACAGGACTCCATTGAAAAGAGTCCCTTCTGGTCCTCTTAGCATGAACTGCATGATCAGTTCTTTCACATCTGTGTTAGATACATAGAAAGCTGACCTGTACAAGGTCTGTTTGTCCATCTAGCCCAGTATTGTCTACTCTGTCTGAGAGCATTTTCTTCAGCATCTTATCTTCAGTATCTTTTCCAATGATGTTATTTTACTAGAGATGCCAGGGACTGAAATGGCCTTTCTGCATGCCGGGCATATGCTCAGATAACAGGAAGTTATCTGACAAATTTGCCAACACAAATTCCATCGTAGATAGCTTTAAAGGAGGACTGAACAATTTCATGGAGGAGAAAGCTATTTGTGCCTCCCCATCAGGATGGATAGTTCTTCTGTTAAAAGATGCAGTGTGTTTGTGTATATCACTTGCTGGGGAAGGTGCTGTTGCACTCATGTCCCTCTTCTGGGTTTCCTTTGGGACTAGATACAACATTGATTTAGCTCTTCTTATGTTCTCACCCCATGAGCCTTAACAAAACAACAGCCTGTGTGCTCACGGTGAGGTAGATAATGATTAGGTGATTGTTTAGTTCAGAGAGGCTGTAATGTAGTGGCAGATATGTCCCCCCACCAGACACCATCCTATATTCATTTTCTAGTAGCTGTGCTGTGAAGAACCCATTTTCCTTGGTGAGCAGCTGCTGGTCAAACTATGCAATATGGGCTCAATGGACCAATAGTATGGCTAGTATAAGGAAGCTTCCTAACTTATTTCCTGCACAAAGTTTGCTGACTGTTTGTCTTTTACAGGAATGAATTTAACATAGAGGAAAACTGTTACATTGAAACATCCCCACTATAATGTACTTTTAAAGATTATATTAGCAATCCCAGGATTGCATCCCAAAGAATGCCTCTGACAGAGACACTGTTAAGTTTGCATTTCTCAGTCCAAACAAGATTCACATTTCATTCTTACATTTGGCAAGAGCTGCAAGAGAAATGAAGCTCAAAGGATAAAACAAAGACTTTCCCTAGTAATCTGCTTTGAAAATGGCTTGCTGCTGAACACTTACAGTGGGTAGAAGCTGCACAAGAAAATCAAATGTCAGAGTGCTGTTCTAACTATTTGTAAATAGCTGGTGAAATATCTTCAATATGCCCTATTCAGTAAGTGCACCTCTTCAGTAAATGCAGAAACAGGTATTCAGTAATGGGATAATCCATGTGCGGTCCCATATGGACATTGTTTGCTTGTAAGTGCAATAATGTGTACCTTTCTGCTGGGCTGATAGTTCTCTGAACCAAGTCTGTAATGTGAAAATTCCCAGGTTTTATTACCAAAAATACTTGGATCTGTTGTTAAGAATGCTAATTGTATACATTCAAAAAACACATGCCTAAATATGTCCTATGGAAAATTAAAAAGAAGCTCCTGATGTAGGTCCAAAAACAATATCACCAAAGTGTGTCCAGGTTTTTTATATGAATACAAACACAGCCCAGAATCCATACCAGTTCATCCATAAAGGAAGGGTACCTAGAATTAATGCAAAAGAAAGTTTCTACAACAAATAGTCCAACAGTGAATAGAGTTCTGTGTATCATATACTTCCTGAAAACTGGATATTTATGTAATCTTGGCACTCTTATTTTTGGTATCATGTACTGGTATTGTAGATCTAAAATGGTTTCAAAGTGGTATCCCACCAAGTATTCAGCAAATTCCTATAATAGACTTTGTGTACAAAATCTGCATGTGACAATTTTCCTTCACAGACAATTGTGTTGGAAAAGTGTACACACTATTTTGCGTGAAACACAGTGTTAGAAAACAATGAAGGTGCCCTGCAGTATCTAGTTAAGAGCCAGACCATGTGATCAGCAGTGTATATATAGCTCTTGTTATCCTTACTACTCTGGATGATGGATTGTGTGTTTAAGTTTCCCCAGTAAAAATAAAAAAAATCCTGCATGTTACAAATTAGCATATACTGGCATACAACCCTTTCCCACAACATGCTAGTTTTGTGTTTGTAGACTCTGTAGGCTGTTGTTGTTTCTCCTAAGGGAGCATTCATATGTGCTATTTTGCATTTTGAAGTGGTACTATCAAGCTGTGCTGTATTATTTTGATGATAATGTAATTTCCCACTGAGTTTCTTGTTGTAGACCTGCAAGATGAGTAATAGTTTCTAACTATATTGTTCTCCCCACTCTAGGCATTGAATTGCATCATGGAAATGGTAGAGAAGACCAGGCGCTCCATGGCTGTTCTCCGCCGTTGTCAGGAGGCCGATAGGGAAGAGCTCAATTACTGGAAGAGACGATGCAGTGAACCCACAGAGCCACGGAAAGGAGGGAGTGACATAATTACAAGGCAACACAGCCCAGGGAGCTCAGACTCTATTAACAGTGGTAAGAAATGGAAATTAGGGATATCTTCTGTTACACTCTGCTGTGAGGTGTATGTGTATTAGTACATTTCACATTTGGATCAAAATGATAACTCTTGCACATCTTTACATTACAGAGGAGTGGATGCAGGACATCTTCCTCATTGTAACCTAACTGCTTTCCTATTAGCTATTTGATGGACAGATATATCCAACACATCCAGATTATTAGGGGGATACATTTACACAGTAATTTTAGCAACTGCTGTTATGCTGTATCCTAGCAAGACTTAGTTTTAGAGAGGAAAGTTACATATAAAGGGTTGGTTCAAAGTTAGGATTGGGACTCTGAGCAGTGGAAGATGATTGCAATGAGGAAAAAAAAAGGAGAACAATATTACCCCCATCCCCCCTGCCCCCCAGAAATCCTCCATAAGAGGTAGAAATCATATGGTCAGTAAGAAACAGTATAATTTATTTATAGAAGCCATCAGTTAACAAATGCAAATTGGAATGTGCTTTGTATATAAGCTAAATCAATTCAGCACCTTTTAAGTTGGGGGTTCATCCAGATGGGCCAATAGTTCTAATAAATGTTGGGCTCTTCTGTTCCTGGATTTTGATGCCCTGCAGTACCTCATAAAGATTGTCTTAACTCCTGCATCACTCACATCCTGATATTTTGTCTACTCTTTTTTGCTTGAGCCCTGGTGGCGCAGTGGTTAAATCCCGGTACTGCAACCACAACATTGTGAGTTCGATCCTGCAGGGCTCCAGGTTGACTCAGCCTTCCAGCCTTCCATAGTTCAGTAAAATGAGAACCCAGCTTCTTGGGGGCAGTTAGCTGAACATGTTGTAAACTGCTTAGGGAGTGCTTAGCACTGATAAGCAGTATAGAAATGTAACTGCTATTGCTATTGCGTGTAGTGTGGGTTTCTCCAAATTAGTGGGTAAGTTATATTAACATCTCAGTGTTAGAAACATTTTTCTCTCAACCTGTAGGTACATGGTCATCTCATTTAATCGCCCAGCTACTGAGAACCATGAGAATATAATCTCAGGTGGCAGCACCAGTCAGTATTCACATTACTCACTCTCTGTGAATCTTAGTGCTCCATTTCTTAGAGGAATGATTCTTTAAAATACAGCTGATACTTTAAGTTGCCTGAATTTCTTGGAAAACATGGTGCTACATAAATGCAGGTTACCATTTGCAAGGATTAATGTCCATTATAGCAGGAGAAAGCAGATGCTTGATGAGATACATTTATAAGTGCATTGCCTGTGATGACAGGAGCATTAAAAGATGAAAATGGGTGATGCCGTATAATAAATTACACAAGACATCAAATTAAAAGTGGCCATTTTTCATTTTGCTGTTTGATGAACATTCTTAACTTCACAAATATTTTGGCTTGAGTTTAATGTGATTAATTCCACCCTGTTCTCTTTGTGCTCCTTCTTGCTGAACAGAAAAGTGTGTAGCAGATCTTAGAAATTAGGAGAGGGAACATTTCTGTCTCTAATATTCTTGATATCATCCTTCTTCCTACAGAATCTCAACGGGAGTTCAGCAGCAGGTCGGGAGGCACAGCTAGTTACGTGACTGAGGAAATATGGAAAAAAGCTGGTAAGTAAGGAGGTCTTTTCTAGAGGTCTGAAATGTTTAAGATGTCACAGGAGGAGAGCCACAGGTTGGATTTGAGGAAAGCATAAATATGTTGATCTGTCATTACCTCAGCAGTAATAGCCAGAGCCTGCCAGAGCTTCCAAACACTAGGACCCAGCTTAGGCCCACTGTGGCTTGTCAGTTTGGGAGATTGTGCCAAACAGGAAAGTTACACTGGTATCTTCAGCATCTTGCGAGCCTCTCTGAGCCATGAATGCTGTTTGATCTCAATGAAACACTGGCTCGTGTCTTGGCTGGCTGAAGATATTTTGCTGCTTGAGGAATACAAGATCCCCCCCTCCCCCCCAAACACACACACACCAAATTCCATGTACAGAAGCCAACTGGAGGGGCAATTGAATCCTTTGTCTGAAGGCTTCTGGGTAGCTTAGGAGACATAGAACAGTCTGCTTAGCAAATAGTTTTGTCCTCCAACACTTTCCTGCTGCCTCCTGGCATTTGAGGTAGTTTGCCTTATCTGCCTGAGGGCAGGTCACTCATACTCCAAATAGGATTATACAGGCAAGTATGACAATTAATTAATTAATTATGCTCCCTCTCTCACAACATTGGACCGAAGGCAGCTCACAGCATAGATTAAAACAAAGTACTGCTTAAAAAACAAATAATTGCAACAAAAAGATTAAAAATAATTAAAGTAACCCATTAAAAACAGCACTAACATTTTTTAAAATATGTTTTATCTTTTTGTTTTAAAAAATTTCTATTTTATTTTTTAAAAAGTACTAATATAAAAGTTTAAAAGCATTTAAAGCATATTTATATGAACAAAATGCAGCAAATAAATACTGTTAGAAGACCTTTCTGTAACAACAGCAGCCAGAAGCCAATCTGAAAAAAAGACCTTTGCCTATCAGCAAAGAAGAGTAGAGGGAAAGAGTACCTAGCCTCCTCAGAGAGAGAGGTCATAGCCTGGTAGCAGCCATCCAGAAGGGGCCCTCATATGTCCTCACCCAAAATGCCTGTGACAGTGGCAGGACCAACAGAAAGCTCTCTCCTGAGGATCTTAAGATTCAGGCACACTGATATAGTGAGACACAGCCTTTCAGATAATCTGGACTCAAGGTCTTCACAGATCATACCCAGCACTTTGACTTGTACCAAGGAACAAATCATAGCGATGTTATTGCAGCAAGGAAATTATGTATTCCTTGTTACCAGCTCTGGTCAGCAGTCTAAACCACACCGTTTTGGACCTGCTACAATTTCAGAACACTTTCCAAAGGCAGCCCACATAAACTGTGTCACCATAATCCAAGTGGCATGTAGTTAAGGCATGTCCCACTGTTGCCATATACAGCATATCTAGGAATGGGTGCAACTACTGCACTAGTTTTAGCTGTGCAGGTGCACTCCTAGCCACAGCTGAGATCTGAGTATCCATGGCCGCCTCGTGCCCTCATTCATAGTCTCATTTCAGGAATACACCCAAACTGTAAGTCTAAAATTTTAGGGACAGTGTAACCCTATCCAGCACAGGCTGAATTCCAATGCCCAGCTTACTGCTTGGTCTTTGTTTCAGTTGGTCTCTGTGGAAACAGCTAGTGGAAGGAAGCATAGCAGACTAATGTGGAGAGAGAAGCTCAAGAAAGAGAAGACCAGGGTAAAGAAGATGGCAGACAGAAAGGAACATTCACAGATGTGCACATTCATAATTTCTGAACATTTTTTGCCAGTTAACCTTTGCTTCTGTTGCTTGGTGCAACAATAGATGAAGCTGCTAAATGTTTCAAAAAGCAGTTTCAAAAGCAATATTCTTAATGTGAAAAGCTGCTGGTTGTTTTTAAACAATTCAGAAAATTTTCCTTTAAGCTAGCATTATAATTTAGCTTTAGAACTAATAAGATCACATAAACACGTTTACCTGAGAACAGGTGATGATTTCTGCCTTCCCCTTTGCTTGGGAGAGATACATAAATATATCTATTACAGTGGTTGATTAATTAAAAAAAAAAAACGATAGAGAGGAAAGAGCTTCCTTTGCCCACACTGACATTTGATCCTGTTGGCTGTTGTGATTCATGCAATTTTGTTAATGATGCAAAAAAATTACTTGTTATATGATGATATCATAGATGCTTGTAAACAGAATCATTGCATTGTGGACAAATGAGGCTGAGAAGGAGGAGAAAATGGCACCAAAAAGCATCAGCAGCCAAAGGAACAAAAAGATGCCAAATGGCATCAAAACAATACACATGTCTTTAGGTGGGTATATTTTTGGTAACTGCTTTGGCTCCGTCAAGTAATTTGTTTCTGAAAGGAATGGGAAAAAGTTAGTTTTAACCTCCAGTATGACTCATTAACTAGATCTGCCTTTCCCAAGGAAATGTCCATCATATGTTTGGAACTACATCTCCTGTTAATCCCAAGTAGCATGGCCAGTGACTTTGGCTGATGGATAGTATAGTCTGCAAGTACAGTGTTGGGGAAGGCTGGGCAAGAATGTTGGATTTTGGTGTAAGAAAACCAGGATGAGTTTCTTCTCATCTTTGAGGCTTTGTAGGCATCCTTGGGCAATTCCATATTTCTCAGCTCAGGTTGCGCTTTACCCATTAGATGGTAAGGGTAAGGCAAAGTTTTGTCTATGTATAATCACCTTTCCCTTTCCTTCCTTTCAGCTGGCTCACCTCTCCCCTTGTAGTTCAGGTCTGGTACATATTTATGAGCCTTAGTTGCTGAGAGACAGTTTGCTTAAAACCAGTGCATTTCTTGTGCATCTGCACATACATCATTTTAAACTGTTTCTGCCTTGTTGCATGTTTTACCATATTACTATGTTTTATCACGTTTAGATTATTTTTACTGTTTTCTTTTAAACTGTTTAAATTGATTTTATTTGTGTGCCAACATGAGATAGAATGGTAAAAAACATCTTGGGCAGATTGGAACAGAGTGTGTAATTTGGAAATGCCAGAGGGCCTCTATTCTTGCTAGAGGATGTATCTTACCTCTCTTGATGTCTCTTAATATCATCATTACTTTTTGTGTGAACTGCTAGGTTCACTAATATCACAGTTTCACAGTTTACCTAGGTTCATCTGTACTGCATCTAGTTCAACAAGTTCATTATAATCCCTCCAAGCTGCTTGCAGGAGGTTTTGGATACACATGTAGAGTATAGTATCCATGCTTTGTTACATGATGCTGCAGAATGCAGGTTAAACCAGGTTGGCCATCTTACTCAGGTGCTTATGGGGTGACCTGTTTGGAGCTGCCCTTTACATTCAATCTTGAAGCCATTTGATGAGACTCTTGTTTTCCTTCAGAAGAAGCTGTGAATGAAGTGAAACGCCAGGCCATGTCCGAAGTCCAAAAAGCTGTTGCAGAGGCTGAGCAGAAGGCATTTGAAATGATTGCATCTGAGAGGGCCCGCATGGAGCAGACCATTGCCGATGCAAAGCGACAGGCCACTGAAGATGCTTTCCTGGTGATCAATGAGCAGGAGGAGTCTACTGAGGTGAGGAGACAATAGAATCTTTTGCAAGTCTTGGCAGGGCATGGGAAAGTCCTAAAGCAAGATGACCGAAATGGGTTTTTAAGGTTCATATTGGCATGCTATTTGGGTTAGATTAAACTCTGTTGTGTGTGATCTTATGAATCAGCAGATGACTTGATCAGCTATCTGTCTGGAAAGCAAATACTTTGAGTTCTTTGATACTGGCCTCTAATCCAGGGGCACATAGCAGATGACTCTTCAGATGTTGCCATAATCCATAACAGAACATCAGGCTGTGGTTCTTGACCAGTGATTCACATGCCACCAGTGGGAACCAAGAGTAATCTGCATAATGATGTTTTAGTGAGATCAATAAAAATTATTCTTAATACTATTGCTACAATTTGTAATATATATTTTTAGTGTTCTACAGCTGCTATAATGATAAAATTTATGCTCAACAGCAGCAAATACAATTTTGCACAGCTAATACAGTTAGTATTTTGGTTGTTTGTGTTCATTCCAAACAATGCTATTGCAATTTTTATTATGTCTTTAAAATTTATAAAAATAACAAAATATCTGTAAACATGTAAATACTCTTTTCTGAAACTGTGACCTTTTTATTTCTATAAAAATAGAAATGGGATGGGAGGGGCCCATGGATATCTGGGCCAAGCCAGGGCTATGACAATCAGGTCTACTTTTAATTCTACCTTCCTAGGGAAGCAGCACTCTTCTATATTTTTGCCACCCCTTGGCTTCTTCTCCACATTTATATCTCTCTACTGCTTTCCCTAAATCCACACCCTTCGTAGGTATAGGGCAAAGCCTGTTTGAGTTTATCTTAATGACTGGGTCTCAGGTGGTAGCATGTGTAACTGATTGAGATCCAAAAGCCACTCTATGGGGACCGCTCTTTAAATAGATACATATATATATAATAAAATCTTTATTGAACAAACTGACAAGGGAAAAGGTTGGCAAATTAAAGTTGGCAAATTAAAGATTAGCAAACAGCAAAACACTGGTATCTCTAACCTAGCCCCTCCCTCTGGCTAGCCAGGGTTCAATAGTCAACAACCAATCAATTTAAATCCTCTTGGTTGCTATGGCAGTTCTGTTGCTGTGCCTCCCCCCTAGGTTCGTCACACCATGTTCTTAATAGTGATTGGTTGGACTTAAAATGTGAAGAACTGAAAACCACTGCCAGTGGGGGCAAGGTCGTCAGTCACAGCAGAGATTCCCATCTCTGCTAGGTGCCATTTGCTAGATTCGGAGAACATTGGCAGATGGTGGAATATAGACAGATGAAAACAAGTATACAAAATGCTTTGTCACAACATTCCCCCACCACCACCTCTTTCTCCTGCTGTGTTGTTTTCTGCCATGAACACCCAGGTGTAGCAAACAATTTATCCTATGCTGCATAGCTGACCAGCTAGCATTGGAATACAGAAGTGTGCCTTCTTGCCATTGCAAACACTACAGATTTGTTACACATTGTAAATCCGCCAGCTGATTTCCCAGTACTCTGATGAATGGTCCTTGCCCTTGGAAGGTTTTCACATGCTTTCTCCAGATGAGCTTGTTCCAATCCATTGTATGGCTAACTAGCTGAATGTTGATTTGTGAAGCGTTGCTGTTATCTTAGTAGAAAGGGATAGTGGGGCTTTTATCAATGCTGCTGAACATCTGCTTTATAGACAGACTAGCATTTTTACCCAGCGTTGCCTGGGATTTTATTTTCCTCTTAAGAACTCACCAAACTGTCTTCTCCAGTGCCTGTAACTTTTCCCCATATTCCCCAGTCTGATCTGTGTTCAGAGTTGTTAACATACAGAGGTTGAGTTCCTGAGGGAATACACTGTCTTCCTCCTTGCTGGTAGGCCTCGTTTCCATAGCAACTGGCCTATTCCAGTACTTGTAACTTTTCCCCATATTCCCCAATCCAGTCTGTATTCAAAGTTGTTAACATATGGAGGCTGGGTTCCCGAGGGACCACAAGGTGCTCCTCCTCCTTGCTGCTAGGCCTCATCTCCATAGCAACTGGCCTATTTTCTGGCTGAGAATTCTAAAGGCTGCTCCCTAAACTGCAAACCCCAGGATTCCATAGAATCTTCATGGCCAGCCAATACTTGTTAGAAATACCTTAGGAATTACCTTACCTTACCTAAGGAATTAGATGTGATTGAAATGCACAGATTTGAGATTCTGTGTCTCTAATTCCCCAAACTGACTTGTCCAGTTTTGTAACTTTTCCCTATCTCCGTAACAACCGGCCTGAGGCCCAAGAGGTCTGCGGCTGAGAATTCTAAAGGCCCCTCCCTAAACTGCCAACCCCAGGATTCCATGGAATCTTCACAGCCAGCCAATCCGGTGAGGTCTTCTCACCTCACACAGCCAATTGTATGAGACCATTGCCTGCCTGACACAGACAAACAGACAAACTCACAGACAACTGTTGACTTTTATGTACTAGTTGAGTTGGTATTTGTTATCCTTCTATGTTGGTTGCACTTGGGATAAGCTGTAAGCAGGCTGCCATGCAAGCAGAGTTTGATAAGCTGCTCCATTCTGTCGTAGAGCACATTTAAATATCCTAGATGTCAAAGCAGTTTTCTCACCACCAGTGCCAGCAAATTTAAACAGTAGCTTGTGTAGCATTTCCCTAGAGATCTTTGGTCATTCTTGAAATGATTATCAAAAGCAAACCTGTGGACTGGTGAGTGTGTTTCAAAGAGACGTTCTTCTTTGCTTTTCCAGAGCTGCTGGAACTGTGGTCGGAAAGCCAGCGAGACATGCAGTGGGTGCAACATCGCCCGCTATTGTGGCTCCTTTTGCCAACACAAGGATTGGGAAAGGCACCATCGAATCTGCGGGCAGGGCTTACATAGCCAGGTCAAACCAATCCCCTTACCAGCCGGGCGGTCTGCGGCAGCTTCCCTGAAAGCAGTGGATGGGATAGCAAGTCCAGCTCTGGAGAAAACATCTACTACCACCTCTCGATCCTCCACTCCAGCTTCTGTGACAGCAATAGACACAAATGGTCTCTAAAAAAGGGTTTCATTCAGCACATTTTTATTTGCTTTTTACATTTGAAAAAAAGAAGGAAACCCAAAAACCTCAAAACATGGTCAAAAGTTTGTCTTCTGGCACAGTGACATTCACATTTGGGGCATTTTGATGTCATTTTTAGAAGTTCAGGTCAGGCCTCCAGTACTGGTGTCTCAGGATTGTCTCTCTGGTTTCCTGGAATCCCAGGGACTTTGGGCCTGTTCTTTTGTTTCATCTAAACTTCCTTAAAGGGAGATTTTATTGTTATCTTTTTACACTTCTAAAGAGGAGGTCATGCTCAATTTTTATCACAAAGCAGAGTTGTTTGGTCCTCTCAGTTTGGTATTCAGAGTCTTCCCTTGTACAGTCTAGACTATTGACACCACCACCACCCTGTGGTTCTGGGCCTGAACACACTGTGGGATAGAACAGGTGGACCATTGTTAGAAACTGTTTTTTCTCAGGAAAAAAGTCCATCAGTTGAAAGGAGAGCTAAGTGGAAGATTGGTTGTTAGCTCTACCTGTTTCCATCCTCCTTCCTTCCTCCATCTAAAGCTATTTATTGAATTCCATCATCGTCATCATCACTCCTTTCATTTTCCCCCGCCTCCTTCAGTGTGGACACATGGGGTGGGGGAAGGAGAGCAGCCGAAGGATGCTATTTTTGTTTGTTACAAGGAGGATCTAAAACTGCTTCATCTAATGACTCACCAGCTATCTCACTTGACCCATTTTAATCCCTCATAGTTGAAGAGCAGGTGTTTTATATTGTCCTTGGGCCATTACAGATTGAAATGTTTCATCCAAAGATTTTTGCAAAAATGCCCTACTGCTCTTTCCCATCTTTAAATTGATTTATCTTGTTGTTGTAACTTTTATTCTCCCTTTGCATAGGAGTTGTTGACTATCAATATATTATTTGAGATCCATCAGTGTATACGTTAGTCACGTTATATCCACTGCACCTGTATTATTCCACCTGCTCTTTCATTTCCTCAAAGCGTGCTTGCTAAACTGAGCAAGGTTTTGGCTCTCAAAACACCAAAGGCTAGTGGAATTCTCTTTCTTCTCTCATCATTGTATGTGTATGTTGGCTCCAGCTAAAAATTTCATATGTGGAAAACCTAGCATTGTGACATCTTACCAAAGCATTTGGCTGTGGTTCTGAGATCTGCCCCTTGAATTGGAATGAATATCTCTAGAACAAGGGCTGGGTTAAAAAAAAAGTCTCCCCACCACTGAAGTAGACAACACCCATCTAGATATATATGAAATCAGGCTGTTGTTCAAAACTCGGCAGGGCAACCTGTGGCCCTTCAGCCGTTGTTGAACTACAACTCCCATTACCCTCACCACTGACTTTGCCAGCAACACATGGGGAAGAACTCTAATCCAAGGAGTTGTGATGCCCCATCTTAAGCATGCCAAATTGTCCATTAATTATGCAGTTGGACATAAAGATGAAATCAAAATTAATTTAAAAAGGGCAGTCACTTAAATGCCACATTTAGAACCATAGCTCTGATGCTCTATGCAAGATCTCAGGGAGCTAGATGACTTGCATTGGGAAGCAGGGGAGAAGGTTATTATCTCAAGTTTCAAGACCCCAGTCTAAATCATTCCTTTCCCCACAGCTGCTTTTAGCCAACACCACTAACAACAAAAAGCATTGCGAAATAAAGTTTACACATCTCCAAAATCACTTCTAGTTTAGTCCTTAAAAGAGTGGCTAGGTGAGAAGGTTTTCCTTTTGAAGCATTATTGTGATTGGTTTAGACATATACAATATGGGGGGAAGTACACTGTGCCCTCCCATGTAGCTTTAGCAAAACAATGCTCTGCTTGATTTCATTCTTGAGAGCAAATGATGTTTTGCTATTAAATCTGAAGATGAAAAATGGACAGTACTGAGTTAGGAGGAGAATGGAAACAACTCTTGTTTGCATAATGGTGCAACATGGTTTGGTATTATGTCTAAACCGCAGGGGGCAACCCTCAGAGGTTGAGAGGCTTAATTGCTGCCCCAGGTGATCTTGGGGTGCCCACTGAAAAATAATTTTCCCCCACTGAAAAAGAAATTACCCCATGTGCCCCTCAATTTCTGAGTCATTTCCTGTTGGTAGAAAGGTCCTAAAATGGTGAATGTGCTCCTCGCCCCCAGAAACATTTGGGGCATTTCGTTAAAAACAAACAAAAAGTCCTGGGGACTACCCAAAAAAAAACAAAAACAAAACCCAGTCCTAGAGACTACATGCAGCCCACAGACCACACTTTTCCCATCCTGGCCTAAATCAACCTGTTGTAGCCCAATAACGGTTACACTATAATTTGTCTTATAAAATGGTTCAGCAAAACTTCTGTGATTGTTTACTTTTTTTCCTTTTCATGTATTATGTGTCTGATTAATAATATACCCAGATATGCAACTGCTTGGAAAAATAATATCCAAAATTATGTGTGAAACCCCTCCCTTAGTGACATATTGCCAAAGAGGGAAGTTTTATGATCAATGAGGAGGGAGAATAAACTTCTGAAGCTATCAAAATATCCTGATTTATTGCCAGCCCCTTTGCATCCAATAAAATAGAAACCCCAGTTTGGCCACCAAGAGCTTGAAAAACTATATATATATCCAAAAGCGCAGACAGAAACATTTATTGTTCCAACTCTTTCATTAGGAAGATATTGAATAATGAAGTTACCCAATATAGTTGCCATCCAGTTTTGCAGGAGTCAGATAATGTCAATATTAAGAGGCCTAAATCAGTTGCTTGTCCTAGCTATAATACACCAATGAGATACACACAAGTTATAACATAGTCTTTAGTAACTGATTCAGTGTATCTGCTCTTGCTGGGACTAGCAATTGGATTTAGACAGTTTCCCTGATGAAGAACTATTATAATTAAAAGGATGTGAAATAATCTTGGAATAATAAATATCTTTTTGTATACTGCATTTTTGAAATTCTTGGTCATCTCTGTTAGCTACAGAACCTTCCCTGCCACATTGAAAATTCTTGAATGTTTTTAAAAACTGCTAACATCAAACTTTTGTAGTACTGCAGGGATCTACCAAGACTGGTCTCTTCAACAACCCCAGATATTGGCAGCAAATACAGAGATGCTAGTAAAAATTGCGATGCTGAAATTCTTGGTTTATGAATCTCAGTTGCCACCTAATTATTTGAAGAGAACTGTATACTGCAAAATCAGTTCCAAAGAACTGTGAGTGTGTGTGTATGAGAGAGAGAGCACTGGCATTCTGAAATTGAGTGTAAATAGACAGTCTTCCATAACTTAACATGCAATTACAATGGCTTGCTATGTATTAAAAGAAAAATACGTTAGTGTAAATAAGTTAAATACTACCTGTCATGATTTTAAAATGATTTTTAAAAATGGGAGTGAAAGATGTGAAATTCTACTATGGGGAAGACTTTGTGGATTCTGTTTTTCTATATATTTTTTGTCATTTGGTTCTATACTAGGATTTTTTTTTTTTTGGTTACCTATTTCATGTGCATAACTTATTTAATGTACTGTATAAAGGAACCCAAACTGTTACAGGTGTATTTAGTTTGTTTTACTCATAGTAGTCAATAAAAAGACTATATTCACCTTACAACAACACCTGCCTTCACTTGATTATATAGAACGCAACACCTTTTGAACAGTTTTAGCCAGTGTATAGAACGCATTAAGGTGTCCATGGGTGACTGAAATTCTGGGAAAGTGAAAAACACACAAACGTTCAAATCACCTGTCAATTTATTATTATTATTATTATTTATTTTCTTTATTTATACCCTGCTTTTCTCGTCGAGAGGACTCAAAGTGGCTTACAATAATTTAAAAAAGAACATCATTAAAACTATAGCATGAATTATGGTAGCCTCATGAATTATGGTGGCCTCATAAATTTCATAAGGTTTTCTTAGGCAAGGAATACTTAGAGATGGTTTGCCATTAACTGTGTCAGAAATATAACCCAAGTACCTGGTATTCTCTGGTGGTCTCCCATCCAGGTACTAGCCTGACACTGGATAGTTTCCAAGATCATATGGAAGTTAGTACCTTCAGTGTCAGGCTACATTCAAATGTTACAATCTCCATGATTTGAAACACAACTGCAGATTTCAAGGCCAAAAACATAAAAATTAACATGCTGCTATTCAGCAAGAGTGTAGATAAGGTGGAAAATATTGCACTGGGCAATATGTTGCTTTGATTTTTATTTTTATTTTCATTTTTTGAAGGCAAGCTTCTGGCCCATCTGAAGATCTTGTGTTCCAAAGCGATAATGGCAGCTGAAATCTCAGGATGTTAGACAGCTGACTAGAAGTACTACTCGGTAACAGCAACATCAGAAATACCATTTAGTGTTTCTTGGGCCTTTCTCCTAACCAGTGAGCCAAGAATAAGTATACAAAATAATGAAAATTCCTATGTGAAATAGATGGCAAGACTGGTCGCTTCATTTAATATATGCAATAGTGAGATTCATCTTTTCCAAGTGCAAAACTTGGATTACTTAATTATTATAGTTGTTAGTATGGGATGGCTACAGTCTTTTAAATAATTGAAACAGGAGAAAAAGCACTTTCACTTAATAGTTCTTAAGATGGGAGGCAGGCCTTCCATGGGGGCACAAACATTTTCCCAGTTTCATCTATAAACTTCTCAATCAGGCTTGTTAATATAAATTGCCAGAGTGGTAGTTCCACATGGCTCAAATGTGGAGTCCAAAACAAAGCCTACGCAAATTGAAAATATATAGGCAATATTGTATTTGCATATATCTATCTGATATCCATTGTTTATCCTGACCTTATAAGCAGAGCGCTCTGTATAGTATCCTTTTAATAGTTAAAAAACAACAACTAAGGTCTGTTTCTTGGTAATAAAAAAGGTGACCTACATGATTTACATTAATAATCTTAGTGCCAGTATGCAGTATCAATATCAATAAAACATATTTTGTATTTCAAATTCTCTTTGCCTCTTCTTGAAAAAAGAAGCTATTCAGTATTGGGAAACGAAGAACACCAGTTGTCTAATTTGACAGTGATTATCTTAATTTGTCTCATCAGAAAATCCTGTCTTTCTCAATCTCCCCTGAGGATAAGCATCAGCCTACAACGTGGACAGTGACAGGCTACAGTGACGTACTGACAGCAAGACTGAACAGCCACAGAGAACATGCAGTTTGATAGAGGAATGAGAGTGCCTCTGTACCTTAGCAATATTAGTTTTTACTATGCTATTCAACTGTCATACCCAATGTCCTGGAGCATAAATACAATATAATCATGAAAGGCTTTCTTTTTAAAAAAATATATAAAAGGAATCATAATACAAACAGCATTAAAATCTAGCCGTAGAAATACAAAAATCTATTTTTTCCATTTTTTTAATTGTTCTGGAGAACAGGCTTCAAAAACAACCACTACTGTGGTTTTGTCACTGAATTCTCAGAGGGCCCCCCCCCAGCTTTTACTTCTCTAGTTTCATGATAGTATTGAGTAGTAAACTTCTGAAGTCTCAATTCCCAGACAGATTTATATGGAACAGTTGTACCCTATACAGTATTCAAAGGCCAGAAATAGCATTTTTACCTGAGCCCAGAAGTAGTAAAGCTAGTAGAAGGTAAGCTGGATCCTTGGTTCTGGACTTTTGAGAACCTGACAAAAGCAAAAGATTTGATAAGCGGTGCCATTGCTCTAATCTAGTGATGGTAGCATGTGATCTGCCCGATGTTTTTAGACTGCAGCTTCCATAATCCTTTACTGTTAGCTATTTTGGTCAAGCCTGTTGACAGTTGTCAGCAAAACACATGTAGAGAAGCACAATTGTCCATCCTTGCTCTAACCCTTTGTTTGTAGGGTAGTGAACTAATAATCTCAAAGTACCAGCAGTCTTACTGGCTGAGAGAAGCCTGTGATCAACCTGCTCTCTCTTAGTGCAGCCTATTTTCATGTTAGGTATTTTAAAATAAAATGGCTGCCTTGCTATTAATCAGTGGTGCAGTTGCCCTTGGAATACTACCCATAGCATACCTTCCAACATTTCAGAGATGAAAACTGGGACATGTAGGGCCAAAGCAACATCACAGTATGGTCAAAATTACAAAAGTTATTAATGAGGAAAAAGACATGAGCTAGGAGAGGCTGGGGCAAGGAAGGGCAAGATTTTGCTCTCCTCTCTTCCTGCTGCCCTCCACTGTATTAATTGAATGCAAGCTACTTTTGCAATTAGAACCCACTTTGCAGCAACTGAAGTAAAACTGAGGATGAAGGAGGGAATGGTGAGGAGAGAGGAATTGGGACATTTTAAAAGCAGCTGGAAAAATAGGATGACAGAGGATTCATAGGGACTGTCCCTGTCAAACTGGGATAGTTGGAAGGTATGCTACAGTTCTAGGTGCTATCTCAAAAACAGAGAGCTAGAAAATCAAGAAAAATGTAAATAACTTGGCCAAGAGCACCAGTTCTTTCTACATGACTATAATTCAAGGTTAGCCTGAAATTGATGATCAGTAGATTCAGGATGATAAAACAAAATACTTCACACAAGACCAAGATAGCTAGGATAGCTGTGTTCCCCAACTCTATGGAAAATAGTTCTCTGTTTGAAAGGCTCTGAGAAGGCCATCTGCTGGAAGCCACCTTCTACGTAAGAGGTTCATCCCATCCAAGTTTTATGTAAAGATCATAGAAGAACAGAAATGAAGAACTGTGGCCTTGAAGTTACTTATCAACAGTTAAATTAGCAGCAGGCCACTGACTGAACAAATACACAGGTCACCTGGGCAACATTTTTCCTTACTCCAGTGAAAGGTATTGCATGTCTTTTTATTTAAATAATAACCTCTTGTAGAATATTTATTTATGCATTTGCATTTGCAAATATCATGCAAAATTTAGGTGATGTATAAGTGGCTACCTGCCAGTGACTCAGATGGCTTGAAAAAAGGATTAAACCAGTTCATATACAATAGGTCGTCAGTTATTCTAAGCCAGGAAGGGCAATTCTCCAGAAAATCTTGGACTGCAGCTCCTATCACCTCTTACCATTGGCTAGGATTGATTGAGATTTAAGTCTTAACAATAAGATGCCCATCCCTGCTCGAGAGCTAAATATAAATGAAACCCTTTCTTTTTTCAGTAGCAGCGTGCCTCAAAATACGAGTCACTGAGAGACAAAAACAATGATGTTCAGCTGTTATGTTTGTATTGCCTCTGAGGAGTCAAAAGCATTTTTTGGCAAACTTTTTCAAAACATTTTTTTGCCCTGAAACATTCCAAAAATCCACTGGGGGTGTGAGGTGCAATTCCACCACATTCTGTGTCCTGTTGGGCCAATTTAGGCCCAGGAGAGCCCTTTTTTAAAAATCCAAAAATGTGGTGAGAATGTCCTCATAGCCCCCAGAGGCATTTGGGATCAAAATATTTCAAGAGGGAGAATAGATGTGGCCTTCCAAGTTCTCCTAGGAAGCTAATGTGGCCCTCTCGCCTTTCACAGTTACCCACTCCTGATCTAACTGAAGGACTCGTTTTCATTCTGGTTCATTAAATGCTAGAGACAGTTTTGAAGAACGGTTTCATCCGCTTTAAATTTAATTGATCTAATTCATAGCCTGTCATACTTGCAGTATAAAATCTGAGCTTATTATAGCTAAAGCATTATATACTATCTATCTATCTTATCTATCTATCTATCTATCTATCTATCTGTCTATCATCCATCCATCCATCCATCCATCCATCCATCCATCCATCCATCCATCCATCCATCTATCTATCTATCTATCTATCTATCTATCTATCTATCTATCTATCTATTTTTTAAAAAATCTATTATGTAAGCAAATTAAAAACACTAAGTTAAGGTTTAAATTTACTTAACATAATAGTGAAGATAAAAGTACAGCACACTTCATTTAAAGACCCTTCCGCTTCAGCCAATAACAGCTGAAGGGTATCTAAACAAAGAGTTCTTTGCCTGCTGGGGGAAAGAGAGTGGAGAGGATGCCAAATTCACTAGTAAAAATTCCTGTACTTAGCTTATACCACAGTGTGGCGTCTGTGATCTGTCTTTGTAGAACCAAAGGCTTCTTTGCTAGTTTTTGTGAATATTTTGCACGTATTTTTAGCTCCTCTATGTCTTGATGATTCAGACTAAGGTTGAATTAACATTTTGTGCCCCCACTGGAATCCAGCAAAAATTATTACCTTGAAACTTGCAGTATAAGATGTACATTTCCACATGGAACAGACTGTGATTGTTCTACCCCTGTTCATTCTGCTCTGTTTAGAACTTGAATGGGAAAAGTTAAAAACTCATATTTTAAATTAGAAAAAAAATAATTCTCCATCTGTCTGTTCTTTTCATGCATTCATACACACACAACACACTATAATTCCTTCATTATTAATATCTGGACTTGATTGCTCCAGAGAAACTGTATCATGTTGAGAATTATGGCAGCAGCAAGATTTCACACATTAAGACAACCCTCCAGGTGATGTTGGACTATAGCTATCATCGGCCCTAGCCACCACAGGAATGCTGGGAGTAGCAGTTCCAACAACATTTGGACACTTGCATGATTCCTACTACTTCACTAAGATCACAATTGGTAATAAGCTTTACAAATCTGTGGAGGTGGAGTGGTGAATCCGGAGAAATTTGGTTTGGTTATGGTACTGATAAATCACTGTCAAAGATTCCTGGTCCCCACAAAGAGCTACAATTGCCCCTGGATGGACTATCCCTATTGCCACAACAGTGTCCCCCTCTCCCTCCCTCCCTGGGCCTTTCCACACTACACTGTTATAGTGCTATTATTCCGATATTAACATCCTGTGAATTCTGGGGTTTGTAGTTTACTGAGGCCAAAGAGCTCTGGCTGAGAATTCTAAATGCCCCTCCCTAAACTGCAAATCCCAGGATTCCACAGGATGTTGAATGTGGAATAATAGCCCTATAACAGTGTGGTGTGGAAATAGCCTTAGTTGAGTAAGCCCCATTTTTAAGCTGGACAGCTAGAAGCAACATAGATAAATCTAGGCCTGCCAAATAGTGAACTCTTTGTCATACATTCATACACAACACTTTCAAGAGGATTTTAAAGAAAACTGATTGTTTTGGGGGGAAAAACAGTCATAAGCATAAATTAATTGCATTAATAAAAACTCACAGAATACCAGCTTCTTTTTCCACGTAAAGCAACTGGCTTAATTAAAGCACCAAGGAGAATAGCATATTTTATACTGGCAATGTCATTTCATTTTTAAAAGCCCTTGTTGCAATTTGAAATTGTCCAGAAAACTGCTGGGCAATAACCAACAAATCAGTTATTGGTTACAATAACCAACAAGTCATCTCTTCAATGCATTACAACATCTATTATAGACATGTTTGTTAGTTACTAAATATGAATTAATTTGTTGCTCACTAAATATTCATTATTAATGTTAATTACTAGCATTTCCGAAGAGCCTAGAGGCAATCAAAGAGATCAAAGCTCTGCACATGATTACAGATACTGATTTGCAAGAAAAACAGAGGAAATAGAGGGGATCTTTTTTGGTGGATCGTGAGTCAACCTGTCTTTATGTACGTGCTTCAGTAGAATTGGATTTAAAAAAACAAACAAACAGAAGTTACAAACATTATTTTTTCAGGATTTTTTAGGACATGCTGGCTGTTAAATTCTGAGAGTTATCCAAAAAAGAGCACTTTTCTAAATTCTGCAAAAAGCAGCAAGGTTTAGGAGTAATCCTTTCTCTCCCAGTGTATCATTTGCAAGCAAACAGGTTTGGAAGTTTAGGGTTTAACAATGCTGTGACAAATCTGAAAGATGAAATTTAAAATCCATTAGGGCTAAGTGAGGCAGCTGACTCAAGTGGCAATTCATGGGGAACAGGTCAGGGAACATCATCAAGATGTTCAAAGGCAGACCTATTGTGGCATGGCTGGAGCTCGCTAACTAATGGCAGTTGGTGGACTCCATATGGAAGGAGCTATGAATGCACTCTGAGTTTTAGTCTGAACTATAAAGTATAAAACCACCCAACCCTATCACCCAAAAGAGATCCAGCACCTTAGATACTTCATTTAAAGTTCAGACACAAAGAGGACTCACCACCAGACTGACATCAGTGCCACCAGCTGCCATTGCCTCTGCACTAGCCTGCTGCCTTGAGATGTGGTGAAAAATTTTGTCCCACTGCTAACTTTGAACTAAGATTCAGCTCCCAGTCCAGCTGTCTGTATGTGGACAGGGACAGAGGTGCTATTATTTCTGCAGCAGGCAACAAAGTATCTTGGTCCACCTCAGCCAATAAATAAATAAATACAAGTTTTCAGAAAAGTGAGAAGATAGTGCGAAAGCTTATGTATTTCACACAGTGTAATAGGATACCCTTGACATTTTGATTTTAAACTGCTAATGAGCTGGAGGGATGAGTTGCTCCAATTAGCCGTGTAGTACAGTAGTAGTACCCAGTAAGATGTAATTGCTAAAATCACGCAGAGCAAAAATAGTGGTGGCAGTAGTTGTGGAAATGTAAAGTGATGGACCAAATTCATGAAGTCTGCATCCAATTTCACTTCCCTACTTCATATAGTTCTAAGGCATTAATACCTGTTGACAGTACAACTGAGGCCATTTCTGCAGTACGCTGTTACAGTGCTATTATTCCACTGTCAACATCCTATGGAACCCTGAGGTTTGCAGTTTAGAGAGAGCCCTTTAAAATTCTCAGCCAGAGAGCTCTTTGGCCTCAGTAAACTACAGGCCCCAGAATTCCATAGGATGTTAAAAGTGGAATAATAGCACTATAACAGGGTAGTGTGGAAATGGCCTGAGTTTTTGGAGGTTTTCAGCCAGAATTCTTACACTACTTCTCTGGCCTTCAGGATTGCTATGCCAGTTAATGAATCTTCATTTGTTTCTTACCATACCTGCCTTATAATAGGTGGTCTAGTGCTCAGTGGCTTCACATCTTAGATTCAAGGGGCCGTAGATTCAGTCTTTGGCATTTTCATTTAAAACAGAGATGGGAATTATGTGGTCTTCCGAGATGTAGTTGTGGTCCAAGTTCCAGAAGGCCTAGCCAGCATAGCTTGATAGGGGGGAATCACCTGAAGTTGTAGTCCAACAGCATCTGGAGGGCTACATGTTTCCCACCCATGATTTCAAGAGTCTCAGATTGTAGAAAACCATTGCCAGTCAGGCTAACAAAGCTGTATAAGATGCTAGGTAGCTTTGTGTGTTCCTTCCCAATATTTTAAAAGGAAGTCTAAGATACTATAAATGGGACTTTACCCTTTGGGAAGGTTTTTTCCCTTATGGATAACATGAGTGATGCAGTAGATAGAGGGAGTGGGAGTGTAGTTCCGGGAGTGAATATCAGGGTAATTAACAGGCCACCAGGCCCCAACAAGTGGATGAGGTGATAATAAGGTTTTCAAGTTTCACTATATTTTATGACAGATTAACACAAAGGAAGTCAAGACAATAAGAACAGTTAAACAAAACCTGGCTACTTTCCTTTTCTTGGAAAGCTTACCTATCTCATGCTCAAAGCTTTGAGTTACTAATTAAAAGCTAAAGGTTTTATTCCAACTAGTTTGGCATTTTTTTTATTGCTAAACCATAATGTGTTTTGCAAACTGAACTGAGCTAGCCAGAGATAAGGCACCACTCAGTTTTACTCTGAAGTAACTGTGCAGGGACATTGGTTTGGATCAGACCCACTGAGATCAGATAGGAAAGGCTTAAATCTCCCCTGAGTTTCCTTTTCACTCCTAAAAAAGAAGTTGAATAGAGCCTAGAATACTGTATTTTACTCTGTTGTTCCCCACATTGATCCATAGGGTAAGAAATTCCTTTGAAGACAATTCCTTCCTTCCTTTTTTTTTGGGGGGGGGGCATGATATGTTACATGTTCACATGTGTGTATGAAGGTCCTTGGATGTACTTAAGGGGGAGATGGGAAACAATATAGGGAGAAGAAATGCCATGCAGGAGAAGGTGAACCTGGAACTTTTTTTAAGACCCGGGGGGCCTCAACATAGGTTTACAGGTGGTTACTAATTTTTCCTCCTTTCATGTATTTTCAAGGGAGGACAAACTACTTTTCCCATCCATTATCACTGAAACATCCTTAAATACGAAGACTCTTACAAGCACAATGTGGACTTAGAGGTCCTTTGCAAGAGTTCAGTGTATCTCAGTGGTCTACACACTCTGGTCTTCCACATGGTAGGGACTTCAGCTCCAAGGACTCCTGAGCATTGGGCACTGTCTGAGATTTCTGGGAACTGAAGTCAAAATCTTTGGAGGACCAGAGTTTGTGAACCACTGGTGTAGATTACTTCCATTTAAGTGTGCATAGGATAGATTTCAGTCAGCCTTTATTATTTCTGATAGGGCTGAATGACAATGGCTATCTTAATATTTCTAAGTGCTTGACCATTTAGTTTTCTTCTGCTTGATAAGACCTGCAAAGGCTCAAATACGTAGAAGTCTGGGGGTCCACTTTTGCCAGTTCATTTTGGGATGGGCTTACCGTCTCCTTGTGGATGTAGGGCCAATGATGGCATGACAGCTAGCAGGAATAGTGCCATTTTCTGAAATTGTCCACTTGTACGATTATCAAAGGCACAGGAGCTTTGGCCCACATGCCTCCTGCAATGTTCCTAGTTTGCCCCTTCATAGAATGTGTGTGGCACTGTGTGTAGGGGTAATAGTGGTGGTGGCTGAGTCCCGTGTCTTCAGCTGGAGTGTGGAGTAGGTGGACATGCTTGCTTTTCAACATAGGATAAAGTTGTAGCATTGACCACTTGGTACATTAGAGGACAAGGTTTTGTTCTTTTTCTTTTTAAAAATCCATCTGTCCAGGAGTGCCTGAGCAGCTTCCTTCAGGGCTTCGCTGTGTTTCACTTCATTAACCACTTCAAAACTCCATGGTAACCACCTCATCATCATGCAGCCTGGAGCTCAACCCATTTACAAAAGCATTTCTTACAATGGCTTTGCCAGGCTACTGGTCAAACAGACCTCCCAAACTGAGACCAATTGCTTCTTCCCAACCGTATAGCACATCAACATCCTTGCAAAATAACATATTTCTGAGCAGTAGACTTGTGCGACAAGTGCACTTTAATTGCTTCCCATACATATCAAGAGTTGATCCTCTCTCTCTCTCTCTCTCTCTCTCTCAATGTATACCTCACTTTTTCCCTCCAAAAAGAATCACTGAAAGTTGCTAACCAAACAGGAAAACAAATACAAGACAAAACAAAACAGAAGTAACCATATCATTAAAACAATGAAAAAGTTAGGAGGCACTCTTGTCCCTGAGAACCGTATAATACAAAAGAAGAAATAATGTGGCACTCCAAATACTGTTGAACTATAGCTCCCAGCATACCTCACAATTGGTTATGATAGCTGGACTCCTGAGACCTGCAGTCCAACAACATCTAGGAAGGCTGAATGATTTCTCACCCCTCTTCTACTACCTTTGGCAACTGTTGGCCCTCCAGAGGTTGTTGGACTGAATTTCCCTTTTAGATCTAGCCAGTATAGTCAATGGTGGGGGATTAGGGGTGTTGCAATTCAAAAACACATGGAGTTGCCCATCTACTGATTTTAATACATGTTCCACATGGCAGATCTTGGATGCTGTGGGATTCTGGCTGGCTAGGGAATTCTGGATGCTTTAGACAAAAAGTAACTTTTTCAAGCTTTGGTAATGAATCTCTAGGTCTAGCCCTGGCAATTTCAAAAAGGTACAGGCACACTGGCTTTCTGCAGGGTTTTGTCACTGCTTGTGAGTCAGCCATCCCTTCACACTTGATCTAGGCTTCAGCTGTGTATTTCAAATATTTGCTGGGGTTACTTTTCCTGGTTAAGATTAAAAACAATATGTGATCATCCCATAGTGATGTCAGGGAATAGTTCTGTTCAAACACCAAAATAACAGGCAAAATCTCAGTAGGATGTTTTATTTTGCTCCCTCACTACTCTTGATGTTGCCTTTGAAAATTTTTTCCCCTGGAGCAGTTCTTTCCTTGCTTCTCGACTTCAATATCTTGCATGTCTTAGATGGAGAAAGGCGCACACAGAGGGGGAAAAAAACCCTCACTCTGAGTAATGTCTTGCAGCTCTATCACCCAATTATGAGTCTTGACCCATATATCTTTCTTTTCCTCACACTGCCTGATGTTTTAAGTGATAATGTTTTCCTTTTAACTAAAGTGCCTAGAGATGATCATCCTCATATAAGAGGCAAGAAACTTTATAATAGAAATAGCAGGTAATAATAGGTAATACCCTGGCTTGAACTTATACTTTGAAATTCAGTTTAAAGTTTTTAGAGTGGATGGCTTGGAGAAGAGAGCAACTATTTTCTTGAAAATGCTAGGGTGAAGAACAGAAATATATCGTCCTTGTTCAGACAGATTTCTCTTAAAGGTGGAAAATGAAGATTTTGTGAGGATTGCTATTAGGTGCTTCTGAAAAATAGAGTCAAGAGTCCCACTACGTAGCCTTCTCAAATGTGGTCCCATCAGACTGCAGACTTCCAGACTTATTGCACTACAATTTCCATGACCCAACTGTTGAGCTACAATTGCAACTAGGATGCCTAATGGAGATGATGGGAATAGTTGTCCAACACATCTGGAGGTCACTATGATCTCTATAATATTTTTTGGTTATGACTGTAGATTTCATTTCTTTGAAACCTTATGCACATATCCAGGAGAGCCAGTCTCCTGTTGGTGGCTTCAGGCATACAACTGGATCACATCAGGGAAACGGAAATTGACGGATTCGGGCTCTTGTCCTCTCACTGGCAGGAGCAAAATCAGGACCCCAGTCGAAACATTTCGAAACAATCATTATGGTACCCAGATTCATTCAAAAGATGCTCTCACCAAGGAAAGACCCCGAAGAGGGCAGCAGCAGCAGCAGCAGCAGCAGGAAAGGCAGCCCTCTACCTGATCCTGGCTCACTTCTGTTGCCCTCACCAAGGAAAGACCCCCATGAGGGCAGCAGCAGTAGGAAAGGCAGGCCCCCTACCTGATCCTGGCGCCCTACTGTGACGGTGGCAGCAGGAGAGGCTTGGGTGGGGGGTCTTTCTTAGCCCATGGAGGCGATACACCTACAGACTTCAGGCGACACACTAATGTGTCACAACACATCATTTGGAAAGCCCTGTATTAGTGTCTTGTGAAACTACATGCCCCAGGATTCCACAGGATGGAGCCACAGCAATTAAAGTGGTATCAAAATGTTGTAATTGTGCAGTGTGGATACACAGATGAGATTTTTGAGAGGGTATGTCACAGATATGGTGCCATAACTGAAAAGCCCTGTGTGTTTCTCTTGTAGACATTTTCCTCACCTCATCTAATTGAGGCCCAAGGAGAAAGGGACTCAGGACTTTAGGGTAGTTAAATATGGGAGGAGATGGTCCTTCATGTAACCCCATCTCAAAGTGTGTAGAGCTTTAAATCTTAAAATCACCACAATGAATTAGAATAGAAAACAGAATGGCAGCCAGTAGAGACTGCAAAATACTGTCAAAATGTGATTGTCTTGGCCTATCCCGATGTATCCACCCTGTTTGGGATTAGTTTATATTTCTGGATCATTTATGTTCAGGGCAAAGTTACTATGTTGCTCAAGTTACACATACACACACAGAGCCAGTGTTGAATCTTAACTTTTTCTCACCAGAGAGCTGACGCTTATATTCTGGTAAATGATCTCTTCAAGGCAGATGCTTCTTGGTTGTTCTGAAGCTGACAACGAAGAACAAAAGCACTCTGATCTCAGACGTAGTTTTCAAGGGCAACTGTAATCACAGACTGAGGAGTTGACCTAGTGCTCTGTACCCCCTCTTTGCATGTAAAACATCTCCTTAAATAAACCACTTGCAGAGTCAGACAAAGGAAGAAAATTTTGCTGCAGAGGAAACGGTTGTATGACAAGAAGATACAAGGATAAGTTATCCAAGGAACCCCACAAAATATCTTTACTGAAACGATAAGGGCTCTCCAAACGAAAATAAGCATATCTTATTGTATTACTTCAGCTATTAGTCCAAATTATTATGCATATCAACACAACAGAATGTGACCACAATCCTGTAAGCTCTAGCACAGCTTAGTAGTTCCACATTCACTGATTCCTGGACCTACAGTGGAGTTGCCCTGGCCTTCCCAATGGCTATTTCATGGCTGGTGAGAACAGCAGGGGATAAGAGAAGTGTCTGGCTTGTCTGGCTATGTCTGTGTAACAAGACACAAAATGATTACACTGGGGCCTCCAATGAGATCCACTGGGGTCCTCTGGAGGTCCCAGTATACAATGTAACCATTTTGTCCTGGAATGTGAGAGCTGGAATACATGATCTGGGGTACATGAACATTCAAACAATGGTCTAGAAGCAGGTGATGTGATGGTTTCAAGGTTCACCTGGAACTGCTCCAGGGCAACTAGGGCAACAAACAGCTGGGAGCATGAAAGACAAAAAAGTTGATTCTTCTTTTGTTGAGGGATGGGGAAAACATAAAAATATCAGTTATTCCATCATGGGCAGAGCACACCAGACCTTTTTATCACTAGAAAGCAGAGAAAATAGATTATCTTTATATTAACAAAGCTAGAAATAATTATAGATGCTTTGCTTTTGGTGGGTGTATGGGAAAGATTTAACGTCTTGCCTGATGAAGAGATGTAGAGATCTCTAAAACTTGATGATTTTTGTTACCTCAGGATTGGTCTGGCAAAGACACTAATATGGATTTTGGAATTTTTCTTATGCCCAATGTCATTTGCTTCCTTACACTAGCTGAGGCCCTTTCCGCATGGCATTTGCCATGTGAAAGGGTGCCTGGAGCATCGTGCGATTGTGAGGAGTGATCTGCACGACACACAATCGCACGACACTCCAGGGACCGGCAGGCGCCAATTGCACACCTTTTCATTTTCGGCTGGAAGCCGAAAATGGTGCACAATCATGCATTGCTCCCAGGCCCTACACACACTTACCTGGCGTGCGGAGCCTCCGGAGCCGTGCAGGTCGCGCTTCCTGCCCCAGCGCAGCCTGGGAAACTCCATGTTGCACTGCGGAAGGAAGAGGCGGGGCTCTCATGTGAGCAGGCAGCTCGTGCGGAACTGAAGCAGCAGGGACGTGATAGCCTCTCACCAAAGGCTGCTCGCGTGATCCCCACACCCCAGCATCGGAAAAAGGTAAGGCGTGGAAAGGGCCTCTATAATGTAATTTCACATTTGACAGGCAGAGTGAAGAAATGATTCTACATTCAAATAGCCTCATACAAGAGAATCTATCCCTTCCTGTTGCAGTTTCCTGGATTTCTAAGATGCTGAAAATATCTCCCTCCTTTTAGAAAAAATATCTTTGTGTCTTTTTGTTTCCCTTTCCACAAAGCTGACTTCTTGGTGTAGCAGCACCAATGATGCAAATATTGTTACCTGGTTCTGATCTTCTTTTGTTGCAAAACCAGAGGCAGTAGAATTGAACCGACTGGTAGGAAATCAGGGGGATAGTATTAGTCTGGAAGTATAAACCATGTACCAAAGAATACAATTAATCAGAACTGCAAGAAGCCAAGGCAGCTTATCTGCAAACAGAGTGATATACAGCGCATGAATTTACCAACAGTCAGAAATAATCTGTTCCACCAGAAAATCCCAGTGCCAAAAAAGGAATACAGTGTTACTTAAAAAGTTTTTTTTTCTGAAGTTTTTGTCTCTTATAGATAACTCTCCATCTAAAATTATTAATTAATTATTATTATTAATTATTAATTATTTTACTCAAAAGTTTCCTGGAGCGGGTTATATACGGTCAATAAAAATAAGATAGTCCCTGCTCACAGGTTTATAGTCTAAGGGGTGGCAACTATGTGGCGGTGCCAGGAAGTCAATTTTCCCCCAGACCCCCTGGGCCTGACCCTCTCCTACACACAGCAAGCCAAAATACCTCTATTTTCCTCTGCAGTCCTTCACAAAATGGCAACCAGATGCGACCTGTTGCCATTTTGTGAGGGACTGCAGGGGAAAACAGAGCTATTGGTAGTATGATGTTCTGGGATGCTTGTGGAGGTATTGTCATATGTACTCATGAATTTGGAGGTTTTCTGCGTGGTTTTGGTACAAAACAGACTCTAAAAAGAAACAGCATACAAGGAAAGGCGGATGGGGAGGAAAGAATTAAAAAGCAAGGACTGGTAGCATGGGTTCTTTTTCTTATCTCTCTCAGAGGCAACCTCACAGGCATTTGGCATTGATAGCTGAGAATGGATCCTACCGAAAGTGCGCTGCATTAGTGGAATGGTGGAAAGCTGCTGTTTGCACAAGATAAGCATGCATAAAGTTGAGAGCATATGAACAGTCTTGTTGGATTAGCCCAAGTGCTTGTTTAATCCAAAAGTCACGTACAAACATTGGGCAGCTATGTGGCTCTGCTCACCCCATAAAGAGAAGGTGAAAATGATGAGCCTTTTGTATTTAAAGGCACACCTCCTATGTACATGGACACTTCATTTAATACTGTAGCTGATGATAGATCTGTTCTCTCTGAATTTGACCTATCCTCCTTAAAAGCCATCTAAACTGGTGGTAACCATTTGTATGTCTTGTGATATTGCATTCTGTAAGAAAGCCAAGATGTGGGTCATAATTTAAAAAATCCAAATTCCTATTAGGGTAATGCCTTTATTAGATCATCTCAGATTATTAAAAAAAGGTGGTGTGTTTTCTTTTCATAACATTGTAATTGACGAAGAGATCTGGAGATCACAAAAGTGTTTACATTTTGCAACCTTTCAGCTGGCCTAGATGGATTTGGGGATGCATTGAATAAACTAACTACATCTTGTCTGAAACAGTACTACCTTTCACAAGGAATGTCTCATCTATATTACAATAATCGATCTTCTTGTTATGTATCTATACAACTGCAGGTTCTGTAGATATGAGACAACCAGCGTAGTATAATGGCTTGAGTTCTAGACTTGAGCTCAGCAGTGCCCTTTCACACTGCAAAGTCATAGCGCTGATTCCACTAACTGCCATGATTCCATTCTATGGTATCCTAGGATTTGCAGCTTAGGGAGGGGTATTTAGAGTTCTCTGCCAGAGAGCTCTAGTGTATCACTAAACTGTGAATCCTAGAATTCTATAGAATGCAGTTATGGCAGTTAAAGTCAAATCATAGTGCTATAATTGTGCGGTGTGAAAGAGCCCCAGAGTTCAAATTCCCACTGGAACAGTGGGTCAGGGGCTTAATGCTTTACAAATCAGGCTTCCCCCCAAAGATTAGGAAAACTGGACCACCACCATACCTATGTAGTTGAATCCCCCCCCCCCCCAATCAGGATTGATTAGTCAGAGGTGTACTCCATGTTCAAGAATATTAAAACAGCTATGGTAGTTGAGCCCTCCCAGGATTAACAAAGGCTGAGTACAATTTACCATATGCACATTTATTTGGAAGTAGGCTACACTGGCCACATGGAGGGGACTTTTAACTACTCATTTTTTAAAAAAAGTCTTATTAATATTTAGGGATGATTGAATGACAATGAATGGGAGAAGTAATTTGCCATCCTCCTGACTGTGCGTTATACTTTGTTCTTTACACCTCATGTTTGATAGATCTGCATGCTTTTGCATTTTTTTAAAGTGTTACATGAATGATTCTTTTACCAGATCTACCTAAATCTTGCTTTTACACAGTCATGTAGGGATGGGAGGCGGAGAGGGCTGTTTGCCCAGGGCAGCAATGTTCGGGGGGCTTCCCAGCCCATAGCCATGCCCCCACATGCCCAGGCCACGGCCCCATGCCCTGCAGCCACACCCCTCACACTGTAGCCCTGCCCCCTCCTGCTCCCCCTTCCCACAGTCTAAGCTCTGCCGCTGCTTTTACAGTAATGTAGTAGATGCACTTTTGTGTTCACTTAATAGACCCTTACATATTTTCCCCTTTACTTGATATAACTGTATTTTTATTTATTCGGTTTTGTAATATCTCATTTATCATTTTGCTGTTGCTTGCATGGTGGTCAGATTGTTTCCTCCTTCAGTTGGTGGTGGTTGTTATTGTTTTAATGCAGTGCATTCAGCATCTCCATTGGTATGTATTTGCAAGTAGTTAAAATTAATCATGATGTGAAAAATTAATTTTTTCCAAACTCTGGTTTTTACTACCTTGGAAGGAGAGAAGTCTATGTGGGGTTTTTGACATCAGATGACCATACAACTTGCTTGGCCTTGGATATTATGCACATTGTTTTGCAAGGGTGGGATGCCGTTTGCTACCCTGTCAGGCAACAAAAGCCTTGGGTGGGCTTTGGAAGCATAATTTCCATTTTGCTTGAGAAAATTTATCTCTTTGCCAGGAGTCCTTCTCAGATCATGATAAATATTCTGCATTCTGCTGCAATCACCTTTTTGAACAGCTGTAGCTAAACTAAGCATTTGTTGACAGAAAAGGACACAGTGCAGGAAATCTCCTTCCCACCATCTTTACCCCCCTGTTTCACATTTCACATAGAGCAACGGATGCCTTGAATCACAGTCATCATCCTTTTATTTGAGGATTTGTTAGATTATGACCTGTGATGGATTATTTTGATCTTTGAGCCCTTGAATGGGATCGTGTCTGGTGATCCCCCCTGGCTGTTCTCTGACTCTTTCTATGTTACCACATGAAGAAGTGAACTATCTTCCATTTTCACATAACCAAGGCTCACTGTTAGAAGTGATCAAGCTGTTGTTGCCAATGGATATAACAAAGTCACTGCCTAAGGCAATCAAAAATTTAAGCAAGCTTTAAATGGCAGAGACGAACTAAATATAACCAGATGTGTGAAAAACAAGATTGACAAACATGATATGCTCAGACCGATACAAAGTATGACAGGGTAAGTTATCACTGTCACAATAATGATCTCATGAGCTGCATTTATAGCCTAGACCCGTAGTCCAATATGTTCATGCTGCATTAAGGCAGGGCTGGGAAACATTTGCCTCTTGAGATGTGTTGGGCTACAACTTTGATCAACCAACATAGCCAGTGACAAGAGACTATAGGAATTGTTGTTGCTAATTTTTAATTAATCAATTAATTAATATCCAGAAATGGTAAAGTGAAACTGGGACATTTTAAAAGCAGCAAAATAAAGTGGAAAAGCAGAGGATTAATTGGATCTGTTTCTATTAAATAGAGACAACTAGAGAGTATACAAGGAATTCCATCATAACAAAGTCCTAGAGTGAACTATCGTGTAACTTGTGGCTTGTCAGGCATGAGCAATGAAAAACATTGCATTTTATTAGCATGTTAATGCCTGGTGTGTATTTTCCCTCTCAAATGGCCCAACCCCCACATTCCTTCCCCAAATTAAGACTTCTGAAATAACTAAAGAAGTAAACGCTCAGTACGTTTTACTGACTGAACAGAAATTTAATGGTCTGTAAAGCTTTTCAAAGAAATGATGTAGACCTTGTTAGTAAGAGAGCAAGGAGGAGAGAGTGTGAGTATATGTTGGAGAAGTTTTAAATAAAGAAACTAATTTTTCAACATGTTATTTCCTGATCTGGTGTTTCTGAACAGTAATCAAGATGAAAATGGGGAATTCATTCCAAAATAAAATTTATGATTTCCCAAACAATCAAAAATCAATGAACTTTCTGTTGGCACTTGGTCTTATGAACAGAATAAAACTAGCTACACTTACTCAGAAGCTCAGATGGACTAAGTGGGGCTTTCTCCTTGACAAGTCTGCCAATGATTGCAACTAATTCCGAAAAAGTGGACCACATAAGTGAAATAGTTAATATTCTTACTGGTACATCTTGGTTACTGGTACATCTAGGAGTGACCATATTACACCAATATTAAAATCATACCACTGGCTGCCAATTAGTTTCCTGGCAAAGTACAAAGTAGGCTATCACCTTTAAAGTCATACATGGTTTAGGTCATACATGATTTGACTCAGGTCTTTCAGGAGACATCTACTTCAGTCAGCCAAAACCAGACATTTCCTTCAGCTGCCCCCAGATTGTGGAATGACCTGCCAGTAGGAATTCACCAGCTCAATAAGTTTTCTGAGTTTAAATCAGCAGTAAAGACAAGTCTCTTCCAGCAGGCCTATTTGGTTTATTTTTAAATTATGGTTTTTAAAGTATTTATTGATGGGTTTTAATATGTATCGGTTTTATATGCTCTTTTAACTGATTTTATGTTTTGCATTATTTGTTGCCTTTCCTGTTTTGATCCACAGTGACAGGTGGGTACATGCAGTCCTTAGACCAGAACTTTCCAAACTGTGTGTCACGACACATTAGTGTGTCGGCTGCAGTGTGTAGGTGCGTCACACAAACACAATGGATGGAAGGGCTGCCTCTCCTACTGCTGCTGTAGGCCAGGCCTGGGTGAAGGAGTGGCCTCTGCTGCTGCCCCAGGCCAGGGTAGACCCCAGAAAGGGTGGCAGCAGGCCAGGCTCAGGTGGAGGGGTTGCCTTTCCCTCTGCCACTGCGACCAGCTGGGCCTGAGGAAGACCCTGGTGAGGGCGGCAGCAGTGGTGGGCCAGGCTCAGGTGGAGGCGCTGCTTCCACGTACTGAATTACTTACTGAGTTACTGTGTTGCAAAATGACCCCCGTCTAAAAAGTGTATCACCAACACGAAAAGTTTGGAAAGCTCTGCCTTAGACCATGCACTGCTGATCTCAGCCCTCAAAACTATTTTGGTCCCAAATGGCCAACCCCTGGAGTAGCACAATTGGCCATTTTTACTCCATTTTTAGCTCTGTTGGCCAGCTCTAGGTAAATAGGGAAGGGACTTTCAAAACTGAGACGGCTGGATGATCACTTCCATTTTTTGAGGGCTTAAACAATCTAGTCAGCCTAATTTATCAGGGATAGAGATATAAATTGGGATAGGGATATAAATGCTCTATTGCATCATTGTATCAAGTGAGGACAAACAATTAGGGTAGTTCATTCCTCACTGCAGGATAAAACAAATATTCCTCCACAGTATTTTGCAAACAAAATTCTAGCCATTGTAGTCATATATAAGAGCATTTTCCAATATCTTCATTCAACATATCCTAACAACACATTGGTCATATTCAATAAGTAAAATTTGGGTTTCATTGGGAATTATATCTTTTATGTCCTTGTAATCTCATTGTGAATTGTCTTCCAATATCTTTTTGCCATATCACGTTGCCACTAACAATGATAATAAATTCCTTATTTAATTTTACATTTCCAGCATCTGCCATTACAATCTTTCAGGACACCAGTGTTCAAATCAGCCATGAGAATCAACTAGTTGACCTGGGGCAAGTCATAGAGGAAAACCTGCCCATGTCTTGCTTTCACAGCCTTAGAATAAGGCAATAACAAATCTCTTCTGAATAAATCCTGCCAAGAGAACTCTGACAAAGTCACCGTAAATCAGAATTGACCTGAAGGCACCTAACAACTAATTGTACACAGATTTGGCTGGGACTCAAATCTGATTGTTCTGAAATGAAAGTCAAAGGAACAAGCATCATACTAATGCGACCCACAATGAAATGATGATGGCTTTCATAGGAGCTCAGATGCACCCAATGAAAAACTCTGCTGTTCTGTTAATATACACAAGCTCTACTTGTTTTGTTTTTCTTTCACTGTTAGACTTTAGCATCAAAAGTAGTACAACTAGTTCCTCAGTGAAAATCAGGATTGATATAGAAGCCAAGCTGTTATGGATTTCCTCTGAGGATCAGATATTCATCACTGAACCCTCCACAGTCTTTCTCAATGATGTTTGAATAAAGCAGGAAAAGAAGTGAATACTAAAGATTATTTATATCTTGGCAACAGCAGAAGACCACGAGCAGAGAAACATGAGCTCAGTCTAGGAAGCATGCTTATATGTGCATCTAGAAGAGATGCTTACCTACAGAATGGATACGCTGCTTGAAATATGGGGCATAGAGTAGAAAGAAGATGAGGAGACTTATCCCCCGGCTTTTCTGATGGGTCTCATCAGCATTTCTAGCAGTAGCAGTTGCTGGCTTCCATGTCAGTGGACCAGTGAATTAGTTTTAGTTTTAGCTGAGACTTTAAAGCACTATCCAAGATATTGAACTGTATCTCCCAAATTAGTTGCACTGTGGATAGCATTTTTAAAGACTCAAGTAAAACCTGTCCAACTGACATGGATGGTACTAGCTGACATTGGTTTTTGGAAGCTAACATGAAAATATGATTTAGTTTGAACTCGGAGGAGTCAGTCAGGAGAAATTTGCCCCCTATCTCAGTGGCGGAAGTCCTGTTGCTATTATCTAAAAACAAAGTTATTTGTGGGATTTTTTCTCCTCTCTTTTTGTGTTCCCCACCAGGAACATGAGTGATATGGGGGAGAAATGCCTATCTATAACCCTTGAGGTTGGTTATATTGACGGTGCTCTTTTTTCAGAGAGAGGCATGGCACCACACAACTTGCTCTGCACAAATAAGTAAATGATGGCAGGGAAAAGAGAACAGTCAGCTATGTGACATCAGAAGAGAGAATGAGATAGGGGGCAAATCCTTTCCTAGGGAGGCTAGACTGGCTTCCCCTTTGTTTTTCCAGCAGCAGGTGAAGAATCTTCCATTCTTTGGGGAACTAATTGTCCATATGGAAAAGGCTTTTAATAGCATGCTGTACTATTTTTATTTTTTGACTTTTTAATATATGGCTGGCATCCTGTTTTGAGCTACGATGGCATAAGTTGAACTAATACCATTGTGACTCACTTTTTTTTGACTGCCGCAGAGATCATTCTCTGTAGAGAAATTCTCTACAAAGACCAACCCTCCACCCACCTTCCTTTTCTCAGTTTCAAAGGAATCATTCGTAGGGACCTCTGGAGGAGTCTGCAGATGGCTGATGCTGTATATTCAATTATAGGAAGAGTAGCTGGATACTTGTCTGCTGCTCCCACACTCCCCACCAGTCAGGAAATGGCTGTCTTGGGGGGCTATAGCCATGAAAGGGTGGCTTGGATGAGAGATGCATCATAGCTACTTATCTCAATCCAGAACTGTGGCCTATATGTTTTAAATTGTTTCATTTCTATAATAATTACATTTTAACAATGCCTTTTCCATGTCTACAAGAGCCTGGTTGGCTCCCAAATAATCATAAATTTTATACAATACCTTTTTATGTGTTTTTACCTGTATGCGTTTTTATCTGTATCTGAGATATCATGAGTCCCAAAAGTAGTCATCATCCGTATCCCTGGTTATCCTTGGAGATATCAGTACTGAGTACCAAGAGAAGGAACAGATTATGAACTATGCTTCCTGAGACGATAGCTCTGGGAGCAGATCCAGACAGACTGATAACATACTGCAGTGAAATTGCTCCAGATAAGATCACAATAGTAGCATGACAAAAGAGCCACATTATTGGAACATGCCACACTATTCAACAATATGTCACTGATTCCAAGACTTCTGGATAGAATCACTGGTGGTCCAGAATACTGGTCATAACACCTGGTATACTGTGAATGTGAAACTGAGATGATGATGATGATGATGATGATGATGATGATGGTGATGATGATGATTTGCCAATCTCTTTACATTTTTCTCCAGCTGCAGCTCCAGTTGGTAACTTTGGAGCTTTCCAATATGATCTACTAGACTTCCACAAAGTAACTAAGAGGTGTTTCCTGATCCCATAGCAGGCAGCTATTATTCTTGGCTGTAGGTTCAGAATCTGATGGGAACAAAACTGCATTGTGAAATGGTTGATCATCCCCATTATTTTGCTTTTCCCCCAATTCACTCTTTTCCTGCCTTACTTTGCTGTAGAGGGGTGGAGCAGGGAGGTAAGCTATAGAGATAACTCTGGGATGTCTTTTCATTGCTGTTCCTGGATGTGTCTCAGTGCATGTCTTTTTTGCTTGAACAAGCATGTGCTAAAGATCTCTAAGTTGAGAAGATACCATTTAAGAATGCAAGTAGGAGAATGCATGCCTGAGTGATTCCCAAAGTCAGAAATTCCACATGTAGAAAACTAAAAGCTTCAAGTAATGAGCAGGTTAGAATCCACGAGAGGGATGGGTCTTGTGGAAAACAGTAGAGAGACAAAAGAATGTGTGTTTGGAGGGACCGCTCTGCAACATTATGTATGAATTAGTTGAAACTGCAATAATTAGGAACATTTTCTACTTAGTGTAACAGTTAAGGGCTATAAACTGTTGGGAGGCCAACCTTAGCTCTGACAAAAGTTCACATGTTGTTCCAGTCATTCTTACCATATACAGAGTGTGGCAAATTTATTTTTAGGACTATAGTACTACAATAATATTGGGGAGGGAGGGTATAGTTCTCAAAATCCCCAAGCTGGCTATGCAGCTGGGGGATTTTGAGAGTTGTAGTCTAAAATATAACTTAATTTTATTTATATATTCATGTCAGAATCCTAGATAGACTCCTGGCCTGCCCCCTCCAGACCACCTTAAGCTGCAGGATTGAGCAAAGTGAGCAAAGTTGTGACAAGGACTTGCAACAGGAGTCTTGCCAGGGAAGAAGTGGAAATGTAATTTTCCTTGCACCCTGATCCCCAGCTGAGAATATCTCCTTTGCCCAATCCAATGGTTGGCTCTTAAGATGAACTGAGGTGCACTTATTCAGGTTTCTGGTAAGACTACACAGTCTTACTGAACACAGACCAATTATGGATTCATAACTCCAGGTTGCAAATCCGTAATTTCAATACTGAATACCAACCTCAGTTTATATCCTGTCTGCAAGGATGTTCCTAGTTCTGTTCTCTTGTGAGATCAGCATCATATTCCAGAGAATCCAAATTTAATAAACAAATATGCAGATATATGATACACTAATATTTTTGCAAACGTGCCCATGCCTCTTGGCAACTAACTACCTGGATACAGCAACAGCAACTGTCTACAGATTTTATGCAAATTGGAGTACATTTATTTTTTTTAAAAAAATGCAAACAATATTAAACTTAAAGGCTTAAGGAACTTAAAGGTATATCTTGTACATGTGTACTTAAAAGTAAGGCCTATCAAATTCAGTAGACTTCAGTTGACAAGCTGGAATATGTCTAGAGGAAGGCAACAAAACTGGTAAAAGACCTGGAAACCCTGCCCTCTGAGGAGCGGCTTAGGGAGCTGAGTATGTTTAGCCTGGAGAAGAGAAGGTTAAAAGGGGACATGATAGCTATGTTTAAATATTTGAAGGGATGTCATATGGAAAATGGAACAAGCTTGTTTTCTGTTGCTCCGGAAACTAGGATGTGGAGCAATGACTTCAAACTTGAGGAAAAGAGAATCCACCAAAATATTAGGAAGAACTTGTTGACGTTAAGATCAGTTCAATGGTGGAATACACTGCCTCGGAGTGTGATGGATTGTCCTTCCTTGGAGGTTTTTAAACTGAAGCTAGATGATCATCTGTCGGGAATGCTTTGATGGGCAAGTTACACTCAAAGGCAACCTTCCTCTGAACAAAATCTGCCAAGAAAAGTCCATGATAGGTTTGCCTTAGGATCACCATAAGTCACAAATGACCTGAAGGCACACAGCAACATACTTACAGATAAGTGGATACAGGACTGGAGCCTAAGTGAATCAGAAACTGGCTTTAAAAGATGCATAACTACAAAAGATACACTTTTTGAACTGCATAATAGAAGAAAATCAATAGAAAGTTTACTAACCTTTGGAATTCTACTTGTCAGGTCAATTATCAGGAGCTGTTTCTGTTACAAAATAGAAGGGGAAGATCACCTTGGAACAGTTTTAACAATGTCATTCTTAAAAGAAATGTTCATTGAATAGAATGGAACTTAAGTCCAGGAAATGGGGTATAAGAGTGCATCGTTTGATTAAATTCTGAAACACCCTAATTAATTACTCTGCATTCAATCTTTCTCACTTTGTTGATGTTGGTTCCTTGGTTTAAGAGACATACTAGAGGAAATTCCCCCAACATTGCACCCTCCAGATGTGTTCAGTAACAACTCTCATAATCTGGAGCATGGCCAAACCACTTGGCTGGGGATGATGATAATTGTGATCCAGTGGATGTGGAAGATATTTATTAAGAAAGGCTGTGCTAAAACAATTAAGAGTTTCCCTGCTGTGTACAATCTTTGGTGGCCTGGCATCAAAGGCCTTTTCACACTGTACATTATGATTCCAGTTTAATTACCATAGTTCCACCATTAAAAAAAAATCTGAAATTTGTAGTTTAGGGAAGGGTATTTAGAATTCTTAACCAAAAAGCTCTAGTGCTTTATCAGACTACAAATCTCAGGATTCTGTAGGACACAGCCAAGACAGTTAGAACAGAATCATAGGGCTACAATTGTGTGAAAGGCCCTCAAATTCCATACATTCCTCATGGAAAGAAGAATTTTGAAATTCTTTTTGGCATTGTGAAAAGGCTACAGTTCTTTTGTAAGGTTAGAACCCAACCCTGATCCCTCTCAAACTAATAAAGAAAAGCTGTCTTTGGTGAAAGTATGGGTAATCGTTTCTAGAAACGTGAGTTGGAAAGAAGGCTTTGACAATGAAAGATGGGTTTGGGATAAGGGACACACCAAGACCTGTGCTGAAACTCATCACAGAAAAATTATTAGTTCCTCATGAGACAGCAGCTTTCACAGGGAGAAGCCAATTAGGAGTTAGCTGACTAGGAACAATCAGTGACAGGGCATGAGATGAGGTGCTGCAGTCCTCTCCCATTCACCATGCTATTTTTAGTGACATGGTGCTTGAAAAGCAGCTGGTGCTGTAGATACAGCAAGAGCAAGGAGACACATAGTAATTATGCAGCCATTAGATTGTGGATGACCTTCTATGTTCTATAGGGCTGAGCCACTCCAGAATTAGAAACAGTTATCCTTCAGTAGATCCATCAGTAATAACCTTGGGACAACCACTTATGGATTGTGTAGCTACACCACACAGCTGCTTACCACATTTGCTAGCGAATTTCTGGGACCTGTAGTCCACTATACATGGACTTCTTTTTCTGTTAAGGCATGGACTCCAGGGAATAGGTGCATAGCTATTATAAGCTTGGAAAATTTATATTTGTACTACAGTTGCACTTCCCAGAATTTCTCACCATTGGCTGTGCTGGCTAGAGCTGTTGAGAACTGTAGTCCACCAACATCTGGAAGGTCACAAGACACTCACTGCGGGCTTAGGGGTTACAGCTAAAAAAGAAAAAAAAAAGCATCTGGAAAAAGTAGAACTGGAGCTGGAAATGGAGGAAGAAATGGTAGGTGCATAGAATACATATTCATATTCCATTACTGAGGCAGAGAATCAAGTACAAGTGGGTTGTTTATATCTCCTTGGCAAAGGACCTCCTCTTCCATAACAGAGATATGTAGGTAGAGCCACCATTGTCTTCTTTTTAAGAATGTGTCTTTCACAAATAGGCAAAATGCAACAACAATGTATCAAACAATCACCAACAAAGCTACAATAAAGTTCCTCATGGAGACTACCTGTTGATAATTCCTGACACACAATACAGTTTTCCTTCCACATTCACTAGGGCTGGAGGCATAGGACCTCCGTGAAAGTGGAAAAAATGTGAATAACTCCAGGCCCTCCCAAATCATATTTTAACACACACAAGAAAGTATGATCACCATATTCAACCCACTGTGGATTCCCTTGAGGCACCAGGATTCATTCACAAGGCAGAAGTGGGTGGCTGGTGGGGCTTACTGCCACCTCCACTGCTGCCACACACCATTTTTAAGAGGGACTCACAAGCCTTGCTTGCAGTTTCTCAGTCTCACGAGGCTTGCAGTCTCTATTAAAAATGGCATAGGGAGGTAGCAGAGGTGACAGCAAATAATCCATGAATAATCAAATCCACAAACGTGAAACCTGCAAATGTGGAGGGCTGACTGTAATATAAAAAAGGAGGATTTATCCAGAGATGTGGCAGGCCATAATTCAATATACCTTAACAAAAGTTGGTATGGAACATGAAGATTGAATAAATAGTTATTATTGGCCATTTCCGCATGAGGGAATTAAAACGGCGCAGTGCATCCTCTCACAGAGGTTGCCTGCACCTTGGAGCGGACTAGGTCCGGACTACTTACCTCAGATCTGCACCTCAGTCCGCTCCAAAACGCCCCCAACTGGTCCTCCAGCGCGCTTTTTAAAGAACAGTAGAAAACTGTTCTTTAATTTTTCGGAGCGCGCCATTGCGTACCTGCTCCCTTGTGCAGATTCACAAGCTCGCACCAATGCAAGCCTGCGATCTGCGGAGGGTGGGCTTTAGGCGTGGCGAGCTTCGCGGTTGTTCGGGACCCACGAACAACCAGAAGCCACCATTTTGGAAGCCAGAGCAGTGCAGATCAAAGACCTCGCACTGCTCCGATTCACCCTGGACGAGACGAGGAGCCATGTGGAAGGGCTTAAGGGACAGTCCGCATTGGTCTGTGCCCAGAAGATCTGGTAAGTACCAGCACGGAGCGATTCCTTTGCCTCGTGCGGAAATGGCCATTGTTTGCATAAAAATTGGGATGATGATAAACATTTTTTTTAAAAAAAAAATATGCTTGGTAATTTCTAAAATGATGGATAGGTACAGTAACATTTTCCATTAACGCAATATGCTATAATCTGTTTTTCCACTAGGTTAGAGACAGGTCATCATCACTTTTTCAAAACTTTTTCAATTTAATGCAGTCTTCAAGCTGGCAGCAAAGCAATAAAAAAGATCAGTTCTTTATGCCACAGAGACTTATTAAAACCAGTCAACTAAGATAAGGGTCCCAACGCCAAAGATCGTTCAGTAGTTTGGTTAGTTTGGTTTTCCATTTCAGGGAATGCTTCTACCACAAATGCTGCACCTGGGGGCAAGACCACCATGTGTGAACATATGAGCTCTTCCCTGAGCACAGCCTCCCTCATTCATCTGAAATATTTTCATGTATATCAATGCTACCATACCAGCAGTAGTTCCTAGTTCAGTGCTGCTCCCTAAGCCATTGGCTACTGATCCTTAGTGAGTATTCAGGAAAGAAACAACAACTGTAGCCAATGGGAACAAATATGATGCTGGTCCTTAGCATTCTGGAAGAAAATACTTGATGAATTTGCACATTGGGTAGTTTGAGAAGCATTGATTTATAAGACTTAACAAAAGGAGTGAAAGTGGAATTATAGCACTATAACAGTATAGTGTGGAAATGGCCTATTTTTTGTAACTTTTCTAGTCCATAACTACATTGCAGGGATGCAACAAAGAGAAGGTGCACATCTGGGTACTGGCAAGAGTGCTCCAATGCTCAGCAGGCATTTCGATTCACATTGAGCACTCCTGTTGTGCTCTGGCACTTCCTAGCTGGTGCCTGGCTACACATTAGGGAACATTCTGATGTACATTGGTGCTCATTGTGCATTGGGCCTCAGCATATCAGTTACTTCCCTATTGCACAATGGATGCCTGCATGTTGTAACATCATGGCAGCCCCTAGGTTAATATGGGCATTGTGAAACCTCTCAGTTCAGTTTTGTGCCCAAGTAAGGTCATTTACAAAGTTGTAAGTCCCAAGCAGATTGCCAGCCCTAACTATACATGGAAAGAGAAAAACATGGTTTTCCACTGTTCTTCCCCTGACCATACCTTCTCTGTCATATTTGCTTCTATGCCTTCTTATCCCCATTATTTTTCCCAAGCTTATCTATCTGATTTAGTGACAGCTTTGTGCAGTGGTATAGTGGTAAATGTTGAGCTACAAGTGCTCATCATGACAACCCTCACCAAGCCCCTAAGGAAAGTCCAAATGTGCAGGCAGATGTGTTGATTCATAACTGCAAACCAGTTCTAGCAGTTTTCATCACTCAAGAAGTGCATATTTTGTAAAGCTAATTGATCTTAGTTCTTTATTCAAGACCAAACAACCTCATAATGTTTTGCATTATAACACAGACAGTTCACAACAGATGCAAAATCAGCTCTCCCGCCCTGCAGCTATTGTAATGACTGCTCCTAAATTTGCAGGGAACAAGGAAGTCTGAGAAGGATAGCAAATGATGTCATCATCACTGTTAGTCAAAGAGTCATAGTGCTCTAACACTATGATCCTTGGGTCCATTGTACCACTCGCTTGGTGGTTTTAGAGCTAAAAATAAAAGCTGAATACACCTTAACCATAATTAATAGGCTGCATGAAAGGCTGGTACACGATGAATCTGTCATCCAAATTTTAGGTCATCTGAGTCCACTTTGTAAATGATCATCAGAGGTCCTATCACATAGACAGATTTTGGTACAGGTTTCATCACATTTAGCATAGATTCACTGAGCGAAACAAATTGGTCATGACTAATCTAAGTCTCATAAATGAATAGAACAGAACAGAATATAAATGAGGATAAGAGTTCGCAAAACCTTCTCTAAGGATGACTAAATCTTGATCTAACTCACAGCGGGAAGGTCCATCTCTGATTCTAATGATAGAATTATTGTTGTTCTTATTGTTAATTTTGTCAAGGCCTTTCACTGGGCTTTGGAAATTATTGCAAGATTCAATCTACAAAGTTACTGGTGCCGTTTGATTAGCCCAAGATAGGTCACTAATGTCATTATAAGTTTTAGTATGTTTAGGGGTTGCTTAGCTAAGCAATAGCTATGAGAGTCAGCTTACACTAAGAGATTGTCCTCTCTTTTTCTAAATTCTAAGTGGACCAAAATCCAACCTCAGGTACAACAAGAACAGAGTATTAGTTAACTGCCATCTCCCAGCAGTGATATGTTGGCTATATAGCTAGCAAAGCCCTATCTTTGTGATGCAAATTGTTGACGTTAACTGCCTTCAAGTTCAAGCCAAGTTGTGGTAATCCAATGGGGGATTTCCAAGAGTCTCAGCCATCAACAGAGTTGGTCTCAAGCAACAAGTGAGATCTTTGTATCATACATGGTAGACTATGGTAGATATTCTGGCAGTGGAATATGCTGCCTTGGGGTGTGATGGAGTCTCCTTCTTTGGAGCTTTTTAAGGAGAGGCTGGATGGCCATCTGTTGGGAATGCTTTGATGGGCGTTCCTGTGTAGCAGGGGGTTGGACTCAATGGCCCCTGAGGTCTCTTTCAACTCTATGATTCTATGATTCTATGACTTTTGAGAAGGCCAAAAATTTCTGGAATCAAATACATCTTATGGTGTACAAAATTTTGACCTTTTGATGTTCAATTGAAGGTGGAACTGTATTTGTTGGGATTAGTAGAAGATCAACTGGAGAAGAGGTCCAGCAAGATATTCCAATATATGACTACTTCGGCATGATTATTATATCCACAGAAGTGGAAGGATATAGATTCCAGCAAAAGAGGATTGGCTGATAAAATCGTTGGACTTAGCTGTTGGACTTAGCTGAAATCGACAAATTAATGATACTGATAACAGAAAAATTAGTACTGTCTTTCATGAAAGACTAGGAACTTTTCCTAAGTTTTCACAGGAAAAAGATTATAATTTGCTGACTGTAGGATTCAGTAATTAGTATTTTTGGAAGAATAGTGGTGGAAGTATTTGACAGATATATGTAACCAGAGATTTTTTTTTTTAATGTTGTGTTATCTATAGTCTGGTTAGGAAAGCTGGAAACCACCTTTTTAAAATATGCTCTTTAGTTGTCTTGGTTTATTACTTAGTGTTTAGTATTTTTATTGTTTATATTTCTTCTTTGATTTGTCTTTTATATCTGTTTGTTGCAATTTGTTCTTTGTTTTCTTGTCTGCTTTGCTTTGTGTGCATGTATTCTGACTATTTTAAATACATTTACAAAACAAACAAACATACCAACAAACAAAAACAGATTTGCCCAGGTCTTGCAAACTCAGTGCTGGGGTTTCCTTTACTGAATCAACCCACCCATAATGCAATCTTCCTCTTCTACAACCACCTTTAAATTCACTGAGCATTATCTTCTTTTCTAATGAGTCATGCCATCTCATCATACACCCGAAGTATGACAGTCTCACTTGGGTTATTTTGGCTTATAGAGTTCAGGTTTGATATGCTCTGGGATCCATTAATTTGTCTTTTTGATAGTCCATGGTATCCACAGAATCACCCTCTAGTACCACATTTCAAATAAGTTGACCTTCTTCCTGTCAGCTTTCCTCACTGTTTGCCTTTTACAACTGTACATAGAAATCAGAAATACTATGGCATGTATGATTCTGGTATTTAATGATTTATCTTTATACTTGAGGATGTTATCTACTTCCTTCATAGCTGCCCTTCGAATTCTTAGTCTTCTGATTTTTTGAAAAAAAAATCCTCCTGTTTGGTTAATGAAAATAATTGCCTACTTTAAAATTACATAAATAATCTGTGGCCATTATTTTTGTTTTCTTAATATTCAACTGTGACCCAGCTTTTGTGTATTTCAAAGAAAATATAAGAAATTCCCAGGAGATGAAAGTCACAAACTGAGCGCATGTCACTGTTCTCAGAAGCAGAAACATAAGTACATTCTGCATAACATATTCAGTCCTGTTCACTGGATCTCTCCATGTATGTTTATGGACCAGGTGCCAAAGGAACAATCTGAGCAAACTATGACTTCCCTTTCCAAGTGATTTCAGTGTATTTGACCCAATTTTCAGTACAATGGAGAGCATCAAGGAGTCAGAGGCAAAACATTAAAAGAAGTCATCAAAGGTGTAATTAAAACCTAATTATCTGAAACAACTGATGTGCTTGGCTATTGATCTTCAGAGTTATGGTTCTTGGCAAAATTTGTTGCATGCATTGCACTTCCAATATATATACCCCTGAATAAAGTGGTCACATCATTTCTAAATGTTTAAATGCTAGCTTCACATCCTGGTAAGAAAAATACCTCTAAAAGCAAGGTGATTAGTTGCATGTTTCAAGAGATCATTTTGCCCTGGAGAATTGCATGGTATCTGAAAAAAAGAAGACAGGTAGGACGCATACAAAGCTCATTAAATCAAACAAAACCCAGTTCACACCATCAAATTTAAACTGGCATGGGTGGACATGGATTGTAGAAATCTGTGAAGCATCAGCTTCAGCCACTTCCAGTGAATTTGTGGTGGCAGTGTATAAGTTAAGGATTCAACTTCAGATTAGTGTGAGCTAAAGCAAACAAATGACTATGTGGTGGATGTTACACAAATGTACTCAGACTTCCTGCTAGCCACGGCTGGCCCTAGGCACTTTGCTGCCTGAGGCAAATGGTGCTTCCATCCTAGATTCAATATACACATCACCCTCAGCCAACCAGGTTATATTGGCACCTGAGGCAGAAAATCTCACAAGAGATTTCTCTCCTGCTTTCTGGTAGGAAAAATACAATCATAATAAATAAAATAACTAAGAGTTTTCTGCCCTTTTATGGTATCCTAAATCTGTGGCCTGAAGCAGACATCTCAGTGAACATAATGGTACAGGCAGGCCTCCTGTCTGATCACAAATACTCTCTTCTTTCTTGCCCAAAACCTAAAGAAAACCTTGTAGTTTAGGGATTCTAGTTATTTGAATTGTTCGGACTGTGGAAGCTGAAATTCAGCATATCAGCAGTGCAAATTATCTTCTTGTGAATAAGACTTTCTGTGCCCTCCCCTTCTTTCTGACTGTATTAATTGTGACTATGATAGTCGTGTGCTTTGTTTTACAGACTTCTCTTCAAAAGCATCTTCTATCTGAATGGTTGCCCAGTCCAATTCTACTTTAAAGATGCAGAAGAACAAGAAAGGAGGCCAGCAGGAGCCTTGAAATGGACTACAGCTTCCAGAATATTTGCACGTAGGCAGCACATTGAGAAGACTCAAGGGTCACAGTCTTTCCCACTATGCTGAAATATATGTTATTTCTATTTAAATTATAACAATTCTGAACTTGCATCAACACATATAACTGGAAATCCTTTTGGTGGTGACACAGATTTACATATCTAGAGCTTATGCAAATGTATGCCTTCTTTGATGTTGCAGAAGGAAGTATTGAACACCTCTTTGTACAACTTCCCCACTAAGAAAAGCACTTTGAAATACTAGAGCATTTATAAGCCAGAGAAGAGTGGGAGGCAGTCAGGCAGCATCCAACTGCAGTTCTGTATGTGGCAGAAGAAAGCTTCTCTTACGTTCCTGGATCTCCAGCGGGGCACTGGAGTCATGAGCCACAGCTCACTGAAGGACAATAGTAGCGTTCAGTAGAACTGGTAGAACTGCAGCTGCACATTGCCTAGGTACCCTTTCGCTTCTCCTGTCCACTGAAGGCTTAGGAAGCATAATCCTGTATTTCAAAGCTTCCTTCCATGATGTGGGGATTCAGACCTGCACAGTCAAACTATTGTGCTCTGCCCAGGTCATGCTGGATATGGACCATAAATTAGTATATAAATATTTAATAAGTTTTTGTCCTTTTTGTCCTTTTTGCTGGGAGAGGTGCAATGCCAAAGCTTTGCAGACCCTTCCAGCAAATCTGCTTTGAGAGCCATCCCATCACTTGCATCTGGCTTTCAGTTCTTTGTTGGCTTCTAGGGTGCCCAAATCTATCCATCCAAAGACTGAAGTTGCTTAAAGGAAACAGCTTCATACCTAGGCAGTTATTTGGCTTGGTCATTACTACTGTAACCTGATTTGGTCATGCTAATCCTCTGTAATGTAGCCTGGAAAATATTTTTTTTTGGACTATAATTTCCAGGTTCCAGAATTCCAAGACCCCTTGGGGATTCTGGACATTTTAGTCAAAATATTTTCCACGCTCTTCTTTCTTTTCTGAGCCAGTCATTCTGACTTATTCAGGGTACCGTAATTCCTCCCACCCCCTCAAATGAGCATGCCAGGCATCTTTTCCCTAGTTTCTGTGCTGAGATGTTGCCCTTGTGTGATCCATTTGAGGGAGAGGGAAATTGTTCACTGCCACTCCCAGGTGGAAGGCCTGGTTCATCTATTATTCAGGAGACATAAGAGGACCATCGTGTTGGTGAGATGAGTGTCAAGCAACACAGCAGGGAAGAGCCTTGGGGCTTTTGCTATTGCAGCTTCCTTGACTCTGACTCACATTCTCACTTTCCCAGCTGTGACGGCTGTCTGTACACATCAATTAGGTCCCCTGCTCTGTGAGTGGTAAGCTGAGTTTCAAAGTTTCTTTGAAAAAATGGAGAGACTGCATAGAACCTACAGTGCAGGTGTGTGCAAGTGTAGTACCAGGATAGTCCCAAGAGAGAGTCTTTCTCAAATCTGGAAAGGCAGTAACTAAAGCATTCAAGTAGTAGCAAGGTAACATACAAAACATGCAGATAACAGAAGATATATCTGTCTATGCAACTACACACACACACACACACACACACACACACACACCCCAGATATAACTGCAATGCATGAAATGTTCCAGATAAGTGACAAGGAAGCTTGCTAAGGGAATATTTGCCTTGGACAGCGCTATCTTTCAGAACTCTCTTTCTGTCTCTGTTTTCTTACTCTGTTTAGTCTTTTCCTACCTTCTTTATTTCTTTTTCTTTTTTCTACCTTTATTTTATTCTTTTTCTCAGCTAATGTTGTTTTCAACACAGATTCTATAAACTTTTAAAAAAATCCTTTCCTTCCATTTTTTTTTTTTTGTTTCCTTGTGTTTTCAGTGGGGATGGAAGGGAAGGTATTGTATTTCCTTCTAAAACAGGAAAAGAAAAGAAACTAGTTGGCATCCTGCTCTGAAGTTACAGATTCATAACCTAGAGTTACAGAATACAACTATTGTGTATTTAGCTATGTTATATATTCATGATTGCTCTGATTGTAAATATCACCGAATCCCACCTTAAATTCCAGGGAGCTACATTGAGTGATGGAAGTCTGTTCTGCTGGTGACTGAACTGCTGCAGGATGATGTTTCCAGCCTTCTTATGCCAGCAAGTGAGGATGTGACAATCAGAAGCAGGACCCTGTTGCAATATCACCACAGATTGTTGATTGAAGGGGTCTGGAAGCATCAGCAGAACATACCTACGTTACTTGGAGCAGCTGCTGGCTGTTAAGGTAGTTTGTGGTGTGCAGGCCAGGAGATGATACTTAGTCACACATTCATAACTAAGTCAATGATGTAGGATATCAGCCATCTTCTTCAGAACATGGTAAATCAGCTAATGACCACAGAAGTATGGTGGAGGAAACATCATTGGCTGGCAAATAGCCCACTTACAGTATGGGATGCTATCTGGAGTTCAGATGGCTGCCATGTGCCCATAATAGTCTGTTCAGTCAGTGCACTTTGAGTGCCCTTGAAGCCACCCTAGTTGCTCAGCAAACAGCTACTCTAAGTGCCCATTCTAGATCATACAGGGGAACAGTCTGGTGAAACTGAAAAACTTGGACAATGGCAGCAGTGGCAAGTGGCAAGAAAGCACTAATATCAAAAACGCTTCCCTGACAGTCAGGTTGTCCATCATCATATATGTTGGGAGTTAGGGTGCTAGCCCTTTGGGGGAAATGCTATGAAAGTTAAAACTGTTAGGAATCAGCCTTCTTTTAGCAGACTAGCAGAAAAAGCATGTCCCAATCTCTGTGTGGTTTCCCTGAACTGAGACTGACTTAGAAACCAAAAAAAGGCTTGAAAAAACTTGAAAAGTTTATTAATGAATTTTACAATCACATATGCATTGGAGAGCCTAGATCCTAACTAGCTAACAAAAAGATTAGGTAAAATATTAGCTTATTTCTTAACTCACCATCTTCTTGGTGGAGAGGCAAAGCATGGTCAGAAGAAAGGAAGTAGAAGCAAAAAATGGCAAAGAGGGCAAAAAAGAGAGATCTGAGAAGAGTGGTCTTTTAGGTAAGACCAATAATCCCAGGGTCTATCCTGGGTCACATGGTCTGGTCACCCAGATACCATAGCCATACATTTTAATAACACAAAGAGCAAGAGTTGAGGCTTTAGGTGAGAAGGCAAAAGGCTTTGACATGCAAAGGAAAAAGAAACTCTAAGCTAGCTAAGCCCCACTTGCTCTAGAATAAGAGTGGGGAAGAAAGAAAATACTCTATGCCTTATCATGGTGCATTCTAAATTCACATGGAATAACAGTCAGCCTCAACAGGCTAGTACAGCTGCCCACATGAACACAGCAGCCACCAAAATCGTGTTCAGTGCAAGTGTACTTGCAAGGTGACAACAGTATTACCATTAGTGATGGTGACAGCCATTCTGATAGTCGTTCTGAGCATATTCCAGTACCAAGTCTGGTCATAAGCTGGGAGGACAGAATACAGACATGTACCTGCTCACAGTGAACTATGAAAGAATGGGGAACTTTGTGTAAAGGAGTATCAAACACCTCCTTTTGCAAGCATCTAAATGTGAAGCATAGTGAGGAGTCATGACAGCACAATGACCCAACAGGACTCCAACCTCCATCTGACTCAGAATACCTTCCAGAATCTTTTGTAAAGTCCTAGTTGTTACATGGAAAACAGCCATATTCAGGTGAACAACATTTGCCAAGAACAGAAAGTCTGAAGAAAACTTGAAAATAGAAACCAACAAAGAAAGGACAAATTCCTGGAGGACAAGGTATCAGTGCACACTAGTCACGAAGGCTATTACTGCTAGGATGAAAGACAGCATGCCTCTGAGTACCAGTTGCCGGGAAACACAAACTGGAGATGCTATTATGCTCATGTCCTATTTGTGGACTTCCCACAGGTATGGTTGGCTACCATGGGGACAGAATGCAGAGTGAAATAGACCTTGAGGCTGATCAAGCACAGCTTTTAGAAACTGTGGGCAACTCTAACATTTCTGGTTTATTCAGAGGCTTTTGAAAAATATGTGCCAGGTCAGCTACACGAATAGAAGTAGAATAGAAAAATGTACTTATGATTTCATATAAAATAAATTACAGCTGCATGTAGTAAAATGGAAAAAGAAGGGAGGAAGTAACAACTAATTTCTCATTAGGTAGTACAGCTTTGTCAACTTGGTGGTTGTCACATAATGACCAGCATCCTGTTAGTAACATACTCAAGCATTGTTGTTGTTGTTGTTGTTGTTGTTGTTGTTGTTGTTGTGTGCCTTCAAGTTGTTTCTGACTTATGGCAACCCTAAAGTGAACCTATCGTGGGGTTTTCTGGAGTGTGTGACATGCCCAAGATCAGCCTGTGGGTCCCATGGCCAAGCAGGGAACTGAACACTGGTCTTCAGGGCAATAGTCCAATGTTGAAACCACTACAGCATGTTGACTCTCACCTTATGCCTTCATATCATATCCACCTTATGCTGTCATATATCTTGGTATTTTCTTCTGCTCTTCGCAATGACCAAAGGTACTCTGCCCCTCCAATGATTCATGCTTCCATTTGTTTGTTTGTTTGTTTGTTTATAGTATTTCTGTATCACCTCCCAGCTCACAAGGACACTGCAATAGCTCCCTTTAAAAGCCATTCCATGGCTGGTGGACACTACAAGGAATAGGAGAAATGTCTGGATACGGACATGGTTCATAACCAGACACACTCCAGTGACATGATCCATTGAGACTTCAGGAGATTTCTGTGGAAGAAATCATCAGTCTGCCTCTGGCTATGGGGAATAGACAAACCTTTTTCCAATGTTTTTTTTTTTATTTATTTGTATAAATTATACCCCGCCTTTGCCAAATGGGATCCAATCTCACCAACTCACTCTCCACTAGCAATGGAATTGCTGTTTGGTGGAGAACTGTAGCAGAGTTTCACCTGGGAAACTCTTGTGCCATACTGGAGAGTGTAAGATCTCAACCAATGAGGGCAAAGGCAGAAAAGAGAGATTTTCTTCTTGACTCTTCAAAATGATTCTAACATTGGTGAAGGAAAGTTTAGAAAAATTGCCTTTTGGAATACAACTCCCAAATTCTCCAGTCAATACAGCTGTGGGCCATACTGGCAATGATTTTATGGGAGTTTTAGTCCCAAAAAGCAATATTTCCTACCTCTAAATATTTGTTTAAATTATTAATTGATGCACATTGTTGTAATAATATAAAAAGCCTTACAATAGGTGAGACAACTACAAGGTCTAATAATAGTGTTATATTTTTGAGCTTTAAATGAGGGAATTGATTTTTCAAATGATGAAAATTTTCTACAGGCTTCAGAAATCACTCTCAACATGCATTGACAATAAATATATATCAGATCATAATGAAATTATCTTTTTGGTCATTGCTTGTGTCACACCCAAAATATAGCAGAGATTGCTCCCACAGCTTTGGAAGCATGCCCACCAGCCAGAGAATAACTTAGCAGCAATCTACTGTAGCCAGGAAAAACTCACTCACGCCAATTGTTCTCTTCCATCGAGGAGGCAATTTATTCTTCAGTTACAATGTGCACATATTTACACAAATCTCCAGAAGGCATTCCAGCATCCCTCTACTTGCTCTTTCTGACAGAGCCTCCGGCAGACATGTCAGACACCATGTGCAACTTGCTGGCTAGCTCTCAGCTACATTTATACTCACACTAGCTGATGCAATCCTGCCAGCCTTTGCATTCTCCCCACACCTGACGCAACCTTCTCCCCAGGTTGCTCATCAGCATGACTCAGCTAAAGTCACATGGCTCTCCATAGGTGCACTTAACAACCCACATCACAAAGTATTTTCTACAGGTTTGGTCCAACCTTTTCTTGACAGCTTGTAGAGGCACTTAATTGGTACGGTAGTGTCTCTAGCAAACAGTATTCCAAAACTCTGAATATTTGTAACCTTTTGGTTGTCATAATAAATGGGTTACATCAAATTTTAAGAATTTAGTTATCATATAATAAAATACAAGTAAAGTATGTCTGGCTGGGGGATCTTCAAAGTTTATCTCCAAAATATTATTTTTTCTAGCCTCTGAATGAGAAATAAGCTGTTCCCTGTGTAACTACAAAGTTTATGCTCTGAACAAAAGCATGAGATTCCGCTGTGTTATTCACACAAAATCAGATACTGTCTTTCTTTCAGTCACTATCAGATTATCAAAGCAGATGGGATTTCTTGGAGTAGCTGCACAAATGGAAATGGGTTACGTGTGGATTTACCTTGCAAAAAGAGAATACAGGCTTCCTTTTGTACTGCTGAGCAAAGGAGAGCTGAAAAAATGTCTATAAGTGTCAGACATATATAATTATTGGGCAGTCCTTCTGTGACCTTGGATGCAGTACATTAAAGGGCAAGACTCAAGATTCATGGGGCTGTCTTATCTCACAAAGAGTGATTGAACAAATGCATGCAGGAGTAAGCAGCCTGGTGAAATAAGACAAGTGATTGATATTAGCTTAAGAGCCATTGATTTTTCTGCCTTCTCTGGAACAAAGACATGAGTTTCTTCTGAAAAGATAAGTCTTAGGTGAGGGTTAATTGCAAACAACAGCAGTAACAGCTGTAGAACAATTGATACAACATGGCTGATGAGGAAAACATGAGTCTGTGAGGAAATAATGTCACAGTACCAATCCAGGTACTATTTTAAGTTTAGTTACAATGGATGGCCTTGAACGAGTTACTGTTTCTTAGTCTGACTTTTTTGCAAAACTTTTCTGCACTTTTTTTTCAACAATATAAAGTCTAGCTAAATATATTTCAATACTTTGTAGAAACAGTTATTAGACATTGACTAAAGGTATGCAAACATACGATTTAAACAATTCTTCCAAAGAAGTGCTGCACTGAACGTTTACGTTGGAACTGTATATAATGATTTTGTATACAATTGTATTTAATAGGTTTGCAGATTGTACCTTGTGGTTGGCATCCTGTTCAGAAATTATGATGCCATACGACTGACCAACAGCATCATGATTACTCTAGTTTATGTTTACAATCATTGTACAATCACAGCAACCAAAAGTACCCCCAAATTCTTACCTTTGAAACCTTATGGCCCCCTCCCCAGAACAGCCATTCCCAAGGTGCTGGGGAATGGGGCAATCAAAGGGTGCAGTGAAACAGAAAGCTACAACAGGATCCCAGTAGAACCCTGCAGTGGTCTTGGCAGCTTCCTGGCTCAGCATGTTTCAAGACCAGGAAAGGGCTAGACTTGTCATTACTCATTACACTGCCATCCAGTTCCTCAGAAATTTCTGTGCTGGGGGGAGAGCTGTGAGACCTCAAAGGCAGGATTTTGGAAGGGTGCTGTCATAACTCACCCTCTGGAGTCAGAAGATTCAGACATAGATTTGAAATGCCAGGAATTTACAACAACAACAACATTTATTTATAATGCCTTTTACACCAAAGGGCAGAACATTGACATATACAACCAGGGACAAAGACAATAAAACAGAACACCACAATAATACATGGAATGAAATCCCCAGCACTCTACCGGTTGCTACTCATCTCAGCACCTTAAACTCAACCCAGTGGCTTAAGATGGTGAGTCAAAGAGGAAAGTCTTCAACTGTTTATGAAAATGGGTGAGATCCTCCAGTCAGGGGTCCAAAGGAAAATCATTTCACAAATGCAGAGGCAGATTTGGAAAGGCCCGTAGCCTTAACAGAGCTTGTTGGTGGAACAGAAATAATCTTTTGCCTGTAGATCTCAAATTCCTGGGCTGAATGTACCATACAAGCAGAGCTGCGAGGTACTGAGGGAGTTTAGAATGCAAAGCTTTAAATACTAGGACCAAAAGTTTGAAACAGACCCTGGTCCAAACTGGTAGCTAGTGAAAGGATCTATGGGGAGAAGAAACCAGTGAATATTTTAGCAGATTTGAAACAACCTGGACAACATGATTCTGAATTAAAACCTGAGGAAGAAGAGAGCAGGAAGGAAAGCCGGCCACTAAACTGTTACAATAATCCAGGTGTGAGATAACCAAGGCCTGGACAAGCAGATGGGCATTCTCTACAGTCAGGAATCTCCGGATCCTGTGGATGTTCAAAAGATGGAAATTACATGCCTTTGCTGTAGTCCCATTAAGGGGACATAGAGCTAGACAGTCATTCAGCAGGACTCCAAGGTTCCTGGCAAGTGAGACGGGAGCCACTGTGCAACTCTGTAAATCCAGTGGGGGACATGAGAGAGAGGCTGCTGGGTGATGAAGCTGGAACACCATGATCTCCATTTTGTCCATGTTCAGCTTAAGATGGTGAGCAGTCATCTATGAAGAAATACAGACAGTCCATCACTGACTTCCACACAGTGGCATCAATTGATTTGAAACTCTGAGATCAGTAGTCCCTCTGAGTCAGAGGTGCTGGCAGCTGAGGCACAGAGGCATTCTCCAGCAGGAGGCCAAAGATGTGGTGCAGCCATTTGCCAAGCATAGGAGGGCTAAGGAGAAGTTAGGTCAGTCCCAGAGACTCTTAAGTAGGAGACGCTGACGAATCAAGAATCTGGTGCATTGAGATACCTTGCTACAAATATTCCAGCAGTTTGTTGCCTACAACTGTCCACCTTGGTGACTGGCAGTACTGTTTGACAATTTGTGTTCTCTGGACCTTGGACTGGCTACTATTTATGACTCTGTTTTACTCTTTGCTGGCTTTATTTGGACTACTGACTTACCTCATAGTCATGGAAGGTGTGGAATCTGTTTTGGCTCGAAAAACATTTCCACAAAGAAGTTTTTAACATGTCAGGAGCGGGTGGGAGCACGGCAGGTCACAGTGGGCCCCCATTCCTGGTAGTTCTCCCTCCTTGTCAGAAAATGTCTGCATGTCTACTGAGAAGCCCATCTCATTACGAGGTATTCAAGCACCACAGCACTAAGCAGAGAAATCTTATTCTTATCTCTGATTTAAAGTAGTTTCCATGTCGAATATGCCGCTCTTTTAATACATTTAAGATCTTTGAAATCTAAATCACTTTATCTCAAGTCACTGATTGGAAACAGGAATGAATTTCCTTGCTTAGTGTTGAAGAGATCCTTCCCATCTTACTCCAACAACAATAATCTGGATTGCTGTCTCAGGCCATTTCCACACTAGCCTGTTAGAGTACGATTATTCCACTTTCAACATCCTATGGAATCCTGCAGTTTAGGAAGGGGCCTTTGAGGCCCCTCCTTAAACTGCAAACCCCACGATTCCATAGGATGTTGAAAGTGGAATAATCGTACTTTAACAGGCTAGTGTGGAAATGGCCTCAGTGCTAATAGCAGCATCTTTTCCTTGGTAGTATTTTTTTTCTGCAGGTCAGCTGGGCGATGGGGAAAAATAGATTATATATCCATGCCCTAAATGTTCAAATGAACAATAACAAATTTTCAAGTGGGAAAAAAACCCTAAATATACTTGAGCATGCAATCAAAGGTTCTATATTTATTAGATACAAAGTCAGAGCATCATTTTGAAAACGTTTCATTAGGAAACTGCAGCGTCTCTAGCTTCTGTTGCTCATACAAAGATTTAGAGGGAAATTAATCAGAAGAGACAGACTAAAAAACAGTCTAGTGCAGGAGTGTGGAATTGTTTATTAAGAGATAAAGAAACCAGAGACACAGCCATGTTTTGGTTACTGAGTATAGACAGAACCTTGCATATACACAAAAAGAATACTAAATAATGAAGCATTTATAAAATGGATAAGCAATGTTCCTTTCCTTGGGCTGATAGTTCTCCCATTTCTTTGTTTTGAAAATGAATCATATCCCTTATTTTTTATGGAGGAACTATATGGTGATGGTGAAGCTTCAAACCACCAAGTCTGAGAATGTGATGTTTTTGAACACCATTCAAATTTATTTTCTATTTTTTAAGGGTCCATTTTTTCCAGTCGCAGTGTAAATGCTGCTGTGTTACTGCCCTGGCTAGCCCGAGCTTTTGGGATATAAAAGATATCTTTTGATATCAATAATTCGGCTTCACATACCCATTCCTTTCCACGTGCTTGCGAGGACCCCGGACAAGCACGCACACAGGCTCGGCCGATAATCGCCGTAATATTCCAAAACAATACAGTCAGGCCAGAAATAGCCGACTCGCCGCTTTAGGAGACCTCAAGGCAAGTACCTCCATTAGATATGCACACAGCTCTCAAAAAATCCTCTGCCCCGCGCTGGCAGCTTGATGATCTGACTATACAACGCTCAAGTACTCCGCGTTTGCATACCGGCTATCCTATTGACAATTTGGCTCTAACTCAATCATTCAAATTCTGACCTTTTCGAGGCTTTGTCTCCAGCTCCAAATATATTGTTTTCCCCAAGTCCGACCTAGCCTGTGGTCACAATTCTCCTTATAAAAACCCCTGACTTTGAGCGCTTCCTCGGATCGCTCGCGAGTTCCAGAACGCCTTCCTGCCGCATCGCTTGGTGAGCTTCCCCTCAGCTCCACGTGCTGAGATACATCGAACCTCAGCTTTGCTCTCCATTTTCTTCCGGACTTCAGGAACAGGTTTCATATCACCCAAATCAACTATCCCTCTGAAAATCCCGCTATCTTACTCACACCTTTATTTTCCTTAGTTATCTGTGTGCGTGTGTTGCTTACATTGTGTGCCTGTATTTAATAAAGATCATTCATTACTTTCAAACCGGTCTGCTTCTTGACTTGGCCTGACCCCGTAAACACTGGGTTACAAGATTCCGCTAAGTTACCCTGCCTCTCGTTTTGCCAACCAGTGCTCTTGACTAATTTCCCCCAATTTGTGCAATTGCAAGGTTATTTAGGTGTCCCTCCCAGGACCCCCAGAAAACAGGGTAACAGCTGCCTGTTTATAAAGATCAGTCAGAAAACTGCTGCAGAACAAGAGACTGTACAGGTTCTCGCAAAGAACCATGGATATGGTGGTTGATTAAGGTTGCTGAAATTCTGTTGGAGACTTAAGCTCCTCCCCTCAAAGTCCCAGAATTCCTAGAAAAGAAAATCATAATCAAACCTCTTTGGCATATGTGATTTACATTTGCCCAGAAGAGTTTTCGATATTTTTTCTCACATTAGGTATAACCACGCCTTACAATGAGTCTGCATATAATAAGATTTTAATAATCTTATTACAGTAAGATAATATGAGCCCCTTTTTCTTTGCAAACACCCATGGAAAAAGGTGTTCTGAAACAAACAGAGCAGAGCGGAAGGGAATGCGTTATCCCTTTCCCCAACAGTTTCTTTTCTCATGAAACTCCCAGCTAGGGAGGTAGGAGAAACTTGTCAGATCTACATTTTTATATGAAGATAACCACTTGTTATCTACCCAAGGGTGACTTTGGGTGCATCACATACTCTCAGCCCCAGAAAACCCCATTATAGGTTTGTCTTAGGGTCAACATAAGTCAGAAGTGACCTGAAGGCAAACAACAACAGACCAAACTGATACCTGTTGAACTTACAAGTAAACCAGCACATACTTGGACACAGAATTTTGCAAGTTTCCGACTTTTGCGATCTGGTTTACAGCCAAAAGAAATCCAAACCAAAATATGTATATATTAAGGGAAAAGGTGCAGAAAACTACATTATATTGGGGGAAAATGCTTGCAAAAAGTGCACACACTAGAAAAAATGTGAATTGAAATACTTTTATTAGGGGAAATGCACACAAAATGCATAACCATGAATTTTTAAGGTGAACTTCAGGGAGAAGAATTTTGTTGCATTCACATACTGATACAAAGGGGGCTGAAACAATTTTTCCACCAGGGGAATGAGGAAGCTGTGGAACTGAAATGCCTAAATTGGCCCATCCTTGCTTCCTACCACTACCAAGTTGCTTTTATCTCATGCGAAAGGGGCCACTTACAGATCATCTTTAAGCAAACAGCATCCTGAAGTACTAGGAGAGTAAATGAAATGTGCAGTGCCTTCATTTTGCCTGCATATTTGCTCTTCATAGGTGTGAAGCCCTTAACTAAATCAAATGTGATGATGTCACTTTTATTATGAGACCTAACCAAGTTAGTTTACGTCAAATATTGGAAAAATTACTTTTTTCTAGACTACAGCTCTTGGAATCCAATTGAAATGGCCATTCCCAAGCTGGCCAGAAGATTCTGGGAGTACTAGTTCAAAAACTTTCCCAGGCTCTAGTTTCTGCATGAAACTACAGTTGGGCATTCATGCTTCTAACTGAAGAACTGGCCTCTGAGAAGAGAGGAGTTGACCATTCGTGGACCAAAATATAGCACCATCCTTATTATTTGACGTTTTCAGCTATGCTGAAATATAAGCACAATGACGTTCTGCTGATTCCTATTCATATTAACTGTTTGAAAAAAAAGAAAGTTTCACAATGTTTAGGATTTCATACAATAGCCCAGAACTCATATTTGTTTTGTAAAATTCCAAATGCACTGTCAAAACTCATGTTTGGGTAGGGATTTCAGCATTGCTTCTACATTCAAAGAACACAAACTTGCACATTCGAACGTGAATTCTACATTTTAAATATAGATAGCATCTAACATTAAAGCTCTGATAAACAAAGGCATAGGAAACTGATCAGGTTGCAGAGGAAATTATTAAGTCCAGGGACTGGCAACTGGTGATCCTCCAGATCTTCTTGGTCTTCACCCTTTAAATTATGTTAGCTAAGGATGATGAGATTTGCTGTCAAAGAATTCCCATTGGAAGGACCACGTTTTCCTCATTCCTGTACTAGTTATTTGACACAAATCATTTGACTGTCTTTAACAGAGATTCACTTTGGTGGGAACAGAACATAAGCAAATCCTGTCACGTCTCCTTACGGCGCAAGAAAGTACTTTGTATAGTAACCACAGAGAGGGTTCCCTATCAGTATCTATGAGAACTGTGCCAGAAAGCATATAAATTATCCTCTGCTTTTACACTGCCATGTTATACTAGACAGCCAACTGATTGTCCTATCACCAGCCATAATGCTTCAATGACAGTTTGTTCTTTTAGACAAAATGCTAGCAAGGCTATGCCATAGTTCTGGGTGAAAATCCTATGTCAAAATTGAAGAAGGAGGCAGGTGATGTTCAGGCAGCATGGCAGGGTGCATTCAAAAGCGCTGTCCCATTCTCACAGTTGCAGAAGAAAGGAAGCATTCCACATAAATACAGAAAAAGAAAGCAACACTGAAGAAGAGTGGCATGAGGAAGGGCAACTCTGGAAGGAAGGCTTTCTATGAAAGATAGTGCTTGATCCATCCACATGCTGGTCGGGTTGAGGAAACATTAGTTATTGTTCATGATCCACCAGGAAGCTGAAGGGGCAAAAGTAAGAAGTTGACAAGTTGGATTACACTTTACTCTTAGACATGAACCTAGTTGAAATATAACAATTTTGCTCTTATCAAACAGGCCTTGTGACCCTACGCTCCGTCCTTACTTAGTAATTGTGCTTCTACTGTTGCATCTTATATAATAGTTTCCTATGACATCCCAACCAGGAAACTGAGGTTTAATAAATCACAATAGCAAGAGAAATTAAGAAGAAAGTGCATGGCATAATTTGAAAGCTAATCAGTGCCACATTTGAACAGGGTGACCATCTTGAGAATAACCTTTCTTCCAATAGAAATTAAGGAGGATTTGCAGAACGTGCAGTAAAGCAATCATAAACAGTGATAGAATTATTGTTGCCTTAACTCATACATGTTACTATGGATATGCCAACTAATTATTTTTCTTTCAGCAACTTGATCCAGCTATCCTCTCAATTTATCCTGACAAAACTCAAAGAAGTATTCCCAAGCCTCCCTGCCAACCTCTCATCTCTGATTAACTCTGCCAAATTAGTTTGTTATACTATTTGTACATTGCTAATATAATATAATCTCTACACCTCACATCTATAATATTGCCGTAAGGCTGCTGTATCATGTACTTTCTGATCAAACCTTCTGCTTTGTCTTCACAATTTATACATATTTTATGTCCTTCTGATAAGCATGATAAAGACACACAATCCTTTATATTCTCATTTGGATTTCTTCTCTCTCTCTTTAAAAAGTTTTGTCTAACTTGAAGAACAAGTGTTGGAAATGTCAAGATCAAGTTGGATCTCTGTATCATGTGTGGTAAACTTGGGAAAAAAACTAAACAATTTTAGATGAAGATATAGAACAAGATGCAAAAGATTTTAAAATCTCAAATACCTAAAACCCAGAACTATATTTACTAGGAATCTGGGAAGATGATACACTTATTGATAAGAAACAACGTAAACTGGTTATATATATGTTATTGGCAGCGAGAACAGTCTATGCAAAGGACAAATTGCTTAATAGATTGCTAGGAATAGTTGAAATGGATAACTTTACATATAGGTTAAAGAGACAAACAAAAAGTGTGGCACACTGTACTGACCATGGAGTGTCTCTGCAGCTATAAGACGAAGACGGCATGCACCCAACACGGTGTTTTGTTTCTCAGAAGAATCTTTTAAAGGCAACAAAATGTGTGGAAAAACCAGTAATCTGTACTGAATATTGCCTGACCTGGAAAAAGCATGGTGGTCAAGAGTTCTGGAGAGTTCAGTACATCCATGATGGCTCGTTGGAACTTCATACTATAGTCTGATTGCATGTGGCTGTAAAGCAAGGAGGAGAATTGGAACATAATACAATTGTACCCTTCTAAAGGCAATAAGCAGTTCATCATATTGAACCTCATCCTTATAGCTGATTTCCTAGAATTAGCTCAGTAGCATGAAGTATTCCTCAGCTCATAGGGAACTTGGTCAAATTTCACTCACCTGAGAAATTCTGAAGGACTTTTCCCATCTTCTATCTGATCCGTTCATGGTTTGGCAAAACTTTCTGATATTCTGAAGAATTACCACTTTGCTCTTGTTTGTCCACAAACTTTTGTGATATGGTTTTATTGACATAACACTAAGCCTTTAAAAACCCTTTCACAAACAAGACTATGCTTTACCAGTTCCTTATCACAGTTTCCTCCATTCTTTCTCAAAAGATATAAAGGAATTTTTAGCACATTTGAGACTGAGAAAAAGAAATTTCTAGCATAGTCTTTCATGGATCCCAGACAACTTAATCTAGATGTGTCCTTTGTTGTTCTTTTGTGTCTTCAAGTTCACTTGGACTTATGGCTACTCCATCCTGGGGCTTTTCTCGCAAGATTTATTCAGAGAAGGTTTACCATTACCTTCCTTTTAGGCTGAAACAGCATGATTTACCCAGGGTCACTCAATTGAATTTCTGTGGCTGAGTAGAGAATCATAGAATCATAAAGTTGGAAGAGACCACAGGGGCCATCCAGTCCAACCTCCTGCCATGCAGGAACACACATCAAAGCACTCCCAACAGATGGCCTTCCAGCCTCTGCTTAAAAACTTTCAAAGAAGGAGACTCCACCACACTCTGAGGCAGCATATTCCACTGCTGGACAGCTCTGGCCGTCAGGAAGTTCTTCCTGAGGTTTAAGTGGAATCTCTTTTTCTGCAGTTTGAATCCATTGCTCCTTGTCCTAATCTCTGGAGCAGCAGAAAACAAGCCTGCTTCCTCCTTGACATGACATTCCTTCAAATAGGGATTCAAACCCCTTTCTCCCAGACTCCTAGTCCATCACTTAAACTATTACACTGTGCTGTCTCTCCCGTTCCTATTCCATATGAACTCTCTATAAATCCATTTTTTCATCACAATTTTGTTAACTATTCTCCGCTTCATTTCTGATATACTTCATGGGTGTTTCTTAAGCACCATATGCTTGTAGAAGAATGGGAGTTTCCCCCAGATCCTGCTGTATGAACTCAGACCTATTCTTTTTTTTAAACAAACCTCAATCCTGAGTGTGTGGGTGGGCAACTTCTAGAAGTCTGAGGAGTGCAACCACATATTTCAGGATCTGTGGAAGGTTTGTATCAGACCTCAGGACTAAATTAGACATGACTTCTAATGTATCTGTATTTACTCTCAGTATAGAGGAACCAAACAAGGACCAAAGCAAGGGAGGACAATAGTAAAAACTGGGACTCCAGAACTGTTTTTAAGGTGAGAGGGTTCACTATTGGCACGGAGATTATTATTAATTTTTGCTTACTTGCAGGTACTTGCTGGGGGAGGGCAGATTACTTTTCCCATACATCATTCCTGAAACATCCTTAAATATAAAGTTTCTTATAAGCATAATGTGTAAGCACAATGTGTAGCCCTGAATAGTGCAGCGGTTAAATGCTGGTAATGCAGCCACAACGTTGTGAGTTCGATCCTGCAGGGCTGCAGGTTGACTCAGCCTTCCATCCTTCTGTACATTGGTAAAATGAGTATGCAGCTTGTTGGGAGCAATTAACTAAAACACATTGTAATCTGCTTAGGGAGTGGTTAATACTGATAAGCGGTATAGAAATGTAACTGCTAACTACTTAGAAGCTCCTTCCATTTGTTCAGTGTACCTTACTTCCAAATCAGTGTGCATAGGAATAGCTTCATGCAATCTTTACACACCCTCCAACATTTCACAGATGAAAACCAGGCTACATGTGGCCAAGCAATGTCAGAGTGTGATCAAAATAGTAAAAGGTATTAGTATAGAAGAACAGATGAACTAAGAGAGTCTGCAGTAGTTTGCTTTTGCCTGAGCCTACCTCCCTTGTCTGCTCCCCTCTCTCCAGCTGGGTTAATTGAGTGCAAAGTACTTTTGTCATTTGAATTCAGTTTGCAGCAACTGAAATAAACTGAGGACAAAGGGGAAAAGTTGGAGCAGAAGAAAGAAACCAGAACATTTTGTAAACAGCTGAAAAAGTGGGATAACTGATGGTTAATTGGAACTGTCCCTGCTGCCAAATTAGGACAGTTGGAGGATGCCTTTATTGTTCCTAGGAGGGCCCAGCACCAACAGCTGTCTTAATATTGCTTAATGCTTGATCATTAGTATGCTTCTGATTAATAATTCTTGAGGCTCGGTTACAAAGGAATGTTGGTGGCTCAGTTTTTTCAGATAATTGGGGGGGGGGGTTGCTCAGCTCCCCACCCCAGTCATGTGGGGATTGAGCCTTCATGTTCCAGGGTCCTTAGCTAAAAAAACCTCTTCTTCCCTAATAACATACATAGTTTTTGCAGACACAAAACTATTATTTAATTTTAAAAAATCAATAATATGATGCACATTAATTTTGGAATACACAGATATATTAAATGTCAGATCTAGTTTGGCTCTTAGATTTGAACCATATCATTCACTAACTGATATGTGTACAGGGTCTGAGGAGACCAGCTATCCTCAAACACCACGAGTAGAAGTGACATCCAAATATACAGCTGCAGACATCGTCAACAGTAACCTGAAAGTGGGCAAAGATACCAACAGAGACCCAAAATGCAGGAATCTCTTTCTCATCTACAGCTTTAATAATGTGAGAGAATTAAATAATGTCTGAGAAGCATGAATTGCCCTCACATTGCCCTTTCCCCCAGGTTTTCTTGGATAATTTGGCAGTGAAACAGGAGATGGGTAAACAATCCTAGAGTTTTTGCCTTGTGGTTCTAATGAGCACTATTCCTTTATGCTTGGATGAAATGCTCCAGATGCACTTGATGTCATGTCCAGTTTGGTATGTGGCTAAGTGATGACGCAGGGAAATGAGTGAGTTATGGCATAGCAAAACTGCTCTCTGTGCCCTGACTGAGTTCTGGGTACATTGAAGCCATAACTTAATGGAGGACAAAACCTAAGTCCCGCCATGGAAGTGGCTGGTCATTTTTGTTCAATGTGCAGTATCCACATTTGGCTCAAGATCACATAACTGGAGTTGAGCCAGTGGTGCCTTATGCATGTGCATGCATATCAGGCTACGTGTTCATTTGTGCATCTGATTTTAGAAGGTTGCCATCTAACACCGGGACTAAATAACAGAATCAGTGCATAACTCCATATGCAATGATTCATGCTATGCAACCCTAATGTAGGATCTCATCTGTTCTTTGCATGCAAAAGGTCTCATGTTCAAACCCTGCTATTTTCAGGCTGGACTGAGAAAGACTTCTGTTTGAAACCCTAGAGAGTCAGTGCAGAAAAACACTGAGCCACATGGGTCAATGCTGCAACATGGTATAAGGCAGTTTCAGATACATACATTCAATAAAACTGAACCAACTTTGAGTTGTTTACTTCAGCCTCCACAGAAATACCCCACAAACAGTAAGGAATCACCGACCTTTTCCATGAAGCCACATCTTGCCAGAACTCATACAGAATGAAGCATGTGTCACTCCACATCATTTTGTGGGCAGATACACTACAGGAAAAGAAGACAGGCCATAAAGAAAACTGTTGCCACTGTGTGTCAAGCACTGTGTTGTTGCTCTGTGCTTTCAAGTCATTTCTGACTTATGGCAAACCTAAAGTGAACCTATCACAAGGTATTCTTGGCAATATTTGTCCTCCTCTGGGGCTGAGAGAGTGGGATTTGGCTTCCTCTAGGGCTGAGAGAGTGGGACTTGGCTCAGGTTATCCAGTGGCTTTCCATGGCTGACTGGGGATTCAAACTCTGGTCTCTACAACTGTAGTCCTGCACTCAAACTAGTATACCACACTGGCTCTCTAGGTAGTGTGTAGAAGATAGGAAGTAGGCCACTGATATTGACAGTTAACCTCACTCTGGTACTATAATTATTTAGCTTCAGTGACTGATTGAAGAACACCCAATGATTTTTAAAGGAGCATTTTGGCTTTTCATGCTGGCCGCATTAATTACATCATCTTTGTGATGCAGAATAATGAACAACAAAGCTTTTATCTTCTGCTTTGAATTTCTTCATCTCCTTGACTTATGAAATTACTAGACGTGCCAATTATCTTCATTGAAATGAATCAATACTAGTGTCATACCTAACTTTGGAGGAGTCAGTCATAAAACCATTTCAGGGTTGAACTAAATGTTATGCCTCACATGGAACTGCCCCTGAAAATGGTAGCCCTTTCCCACTGGATAATTATAGCACTTTGATACCACTTTAATGGCCATGCTTCTATCCTATGGAATCCTAGGATTTGTTGTTTTGTGAGGTATTTAGTATTCTCTACCCAAAAGCTCTAATGCTTCACTAAACTATAAATTCTAAACTTCTACAGCATGCAGCCATGACAATTAAAGTGGTATCAAAGTGCAATAACTGTGTACTGTAAAAGAGAACCTTGCACCAACTTTCCTCTAGATTCTGCTTGTTTGCTGCCTTCTGTGCCAAGTTCATGTTGAATAACATATTTGCCCCTAAAACTTTTGGGACTTTCAGGCAGCCATGTTGATTCCCAGCTATGATACCAAGGGCATTTTAATGTCTAAACAATTTTAGAACCATATAATTTTCACAATTTATGTCTTAAATAATACCCAATGCATCTTGCTCTGCACTTTCACCAGCCCTAAACCTGTTCCAGTAACCAATGAAAGTATGCCAACAAAGGTGATTTAATTTTCAATCCATTTCAAAGTGTTGTTCATAATACATACATTAATACATTAACCTATTTTGTTGGATCTTTCTTTACTATTATTCTTGCAGAGAATAGAGATTTTGTTTCTTCCAATAGTTGGCAACTAAAATACAGGCAGTTATTAATATGTTTCCTTTTACCAATTGCTTATTGGTAGATTTGGAGGCGTGTATGAGCAGCAGCAGTGGTGGTGGGGGACAAGAATCCAGACTGATGATCATGTCAATGTACGTTTATACATGGAACATCTCTTTCTATGTTTCTGTTTGTTTTGTTATCTGTACAGAAAAAGAAGTAATAACGTTTGTTTTGCTATCTGTAAAGAAAAAAAGTATGTCTCTTGTAGTATTTATCTTTTTTATGGGGCTGTTAGGTAGACAGCTTAGTTCATGGATGTTTGTCAGTATGAAATAGCACTGTATATACTCAAGGTTCTATAAATAATACCTCCCTGGCAGTTGGTAGAGTGAGTCAGGTTCATTCTCTGAAGACAGAGAGTTCAGCTGAAGCCACAATTACTGTTTTTAAAGATGTTTCTTATCCTAGCAACATATAAAAGTCAAACACTGGAAAACTTACTGTAGGCAGCTGCTCTGTCCAGATGTGATTTCTGTGTAGGATTGGAATGCCTGGCAGAATGCCTCTAATCCACTTTCTGCCACTGAGATCTGTCTCTGTGCCACCAAGATGTGCTGCAGGAAGGGAAAGGCATGGCAAAGAGTGGGTGGGGAGATCCAGTTCTAACATGCTACATTCAAGATTACCGAATGTCTCTGTCTTGGAAGGAAGACCAATTAATTGTAAAAGAACAGGTTCTGCAATGTCTGCTATTCCAGATCTGGTCATCTTGTGTACTCCAGAAGCAAACACACTAACTATGAGAATGAGAGTTCAGGGAGAATTGCTTACTGCTACTTTTGAAGAAATTCACTACACACCACCAAAGAATTTCTTTTCTTTGGTGCTCTCTTTCACACAGGGACTTGGGCAATCAATTAGTAATAACAATATCAAACAATAAAAACAGCAATAACAATACAGAAGTGGTCAAAAACTCACAGAATCTCTTCCTTTGCAGACCACGTTATCTTTCAGAGGTTCCAACCTTGGACTCTGAGTGGGCAGAAATACATAATTATTGCAAAAGCTGATAATTTAACATGAATGGATGAAATATGTAATGGACTCCATGATCATCTTTTCCACTGGCTATTCACACAGACACTATAAATTAAGACCCGAATGCCAGTATGTTGGAACAGAAATTCTACATGGTTTGTCTGACATCATATAACAAGAAGCAGAACACAGGAGACAAAACAGATTTTGAATACCATTTCCGTGGATGTTCAAGCCCACTTAAATGTGAATACTTTCCTGAGACTAATCAGTGTCAGTTTCAACAGTGAAATCATCTGATGTTTCTGAGAATGAATTAGGGGCAAGTTGAAATACATATCATCATATATGTTGAAATTCATATGGTCACAATGGTAACATCAAATGGCATCTTGCATATGAGAAATAGCCAAAAAAAAGACTTCAATGGAAGTTTCATATTTCCTGAATCACCTCAGGCACAATTATCTTTAACTGAGGCAGTTCACACATCCAGCGGCAAGTGACACTTTTGTGTCTGTGGATCAATTCTACTATGATGACCATAAGTACTGTTTTGTGATTGCAGGAGGGAAGCATGGCAGGAATGTGGGATAAAAGAGAGACTTCAGACCTTAGCAAAAAGGATACAAGCAGGACTGAACAACCTGTGAACCATGTGTGGCCTTAGCCAAATTTCATGAGGCCTTAGCCTAATTTGAAAACCTGTATACACACACTATGAGAATGAGAGTTCAGGGAGAATTGCTTACTGACATTGTTCAGGAAATCCACCCCACAACACCAAAATATTTATCTTCTTTGGTGTTTTCCTTCTTCCACACAGGGATCAATTAGTAAAAATTATATCAAACAATAACAGCACTAATAATGATACAGAAGTGGTTAACAACTTCCAGAATTACAGAATTGCAAGCAAGAAATTCAGACTTTGGTACGAGCATTTTTTACTTATCTGAGGAATCCAGTCACGATAGTGGGAGGTGGAGGAGGGGAAGGAGGAGGAAAGAGGGAAGGGTGTAGCAAAGAAAAGGGACAAACAGGTTGACATGCCCATTTTTGGTGCTATCATCAGCAGACGGCTCCCAAAGACTATCCCTAAGGTAACCTAATTTCAATCCTCTGGAAAAATCCAGACTGTAATTGAAACCATAGGAATGTTTCATCCCATTTTCATCTTTACATCTGTAGTATTGTTTATACATAATGGTGGCTGCTGGTTTCTTTATCAGACAGGTGGGTGAATCTACTATAAAAGCTAGAGCTATCCAAGGTGCTGAAAGACATTTTCAAAATACTAATATATAGAATCATAGAAGAAATACATTACAGAGAAATGGGAGGTTCTTTTACTGCAAAACTGTCCCTACTTCTTCACTTTGGGAGCATCCTGGAAAATGGACAGAATGCTGCCACTTTATTTTGAGACATATAGTGATACAGATTAAACAGATTCTGGATTCTGCATGGTGTTTGCATACATGCAGACACTGCATATGCATACAACCACAGAATGAGAGAGACAGAAAAAAAAGAGAGAGAGAGTTGTGTTGGTTTTGGGAAGCTGGCAGAGAAATACCAGGGTGAGTCTAATTGCAGGAGCTTACATTCAAAGCCCTAAATCTTGTTAGGTCTGACTAGAGTATACACTTGAATCAGTGGGGTTTACCTATGTGTTGATGCACCAGTCAAAAATTGACTGAATGGGTCTACTGTAGTTGGAATGAGCCAGCAGGATACCAGCCAGAGACTCCCCAAATAGAAATATGGAGGACAGAACTGGAAAAAAATAGGGCTCATGCAAAGTAAACTCAGTTGGATTTCTGCCCAGATCAAAACAACCTAAGAGCAACCAGCATTTTAGAAGAATGAATCAAGAATAAGATGAATCTTCATTCTATATACTACCAATTTCATCTGCTGACTCACCTTACATTCCAATTTGTCAATAAGCTGCTGTAGCTGGTCTACCTGTGAAGTCCAGCGGTTGTTGGTGTTCACACAAACACCTAGATGCAAGGCAAACACGGAAAATCTGAGATGAAATGGTAAGAATGCAACACTTGGCAGCAGTTCACTGGACAGGGAGGGTTTCAGCTGGATTAAGAGTGAGATAGAAATTATGGCAAATTTTTGCATTTTTGTGTGTCATAAGTTGTTCCCAACTTATGGAGACCTTAAGTTACCTATTACATTTTTTTTCTGGGGCTGAGAGTGCGTGATGCTCCCAAGGTCAATCAGTTTTCCTGGCTGAGCAGGGACTCAGACTCTGATTTCCATGGTCGTAGTCCAATGCCCAAACCACTACACTGCGCTAGCTCTCATGGCAAACCACCACTCTTTCCCTTTATAACAGATCAGGTAGATTTAGTTGCTTTGGAATTCTTTCACAATCCATCTCACCCAAACTCCCTACCCCCCAAGGAAGGCAATGTTCCATTCTCCCTCTGTTTTCAGGTAATATTTTTCCATACATCTTCAAATATTTCATAAATAATTTCCTCTGTGTGGCAAGATAGGCAGGTGCTATATCTGGAAATCAGCCACGACCACTTCTGATATTGTACTATCAATTGTGCACGTATTTCCTTATGCTACTCCTGCAATGAAAATGTAGAGTGGGTGAGCTTTAACCTGTGGTCTATAGAGAAATCAGAAATACTGTTTCAAGCTCTTTACAAGAATGCTGTTATAATTCTGGTTGAGAGACTAAATAAACCTAGCAGGAGACAAGTGATTGTCACAGACCAATATCTACACCAAGGACCTCTGAGATAACAGATGTCCATGTAGTGACATCATCAAATTCAGCATTTCTCCATTTCTGAAATGCAAGTGTCAATACACGGAAATAGGACACAAGGATGGGGTAATAAATTCCTGTTATTCAGGCAATATAGCTGAAGGAGGATTTAAGCTACATTTATTGGTGCATCAGCATCACAGAAGGACATTAGAGATCACGAGAGACAATTGCCAAATCAGCAAGATCAGATGGGAAACAAGGTGAGAAGCTTCCAGATGCTTTGGACAAGAAATTATAAGAAGGCCTCAAGAGACCATGAGGTGAGGGAGACAAAGGAATGCCAAAGAGAGACAAAGGACTGGTAGCAGGCTGGGCTAGGGTTGTCCAGTCTCCCAGGTTTTCCTCCACACCATCCCAGTATCCAGACAGTAACATGAGTAGAATAGGAATGTTTTACCTAGTTGCATTAGGGACATATGTTCTTTAAACCTATGGCTGAAATGACCTACGCTTGTCTGTAACTTTGTGACTGCTAACTAACTCCTGAAGGGAGGTGCGTTCATGAATGTGGTATCTTTTATCATTGTGTTTGCCTGCTTAGAATAGAAACTTTCCCTTCTAAAAATCTCCTCTGTCCATCCTCTCTCTCTCTCTCTCTCTCTATCTTGCTGGTTTGTGCACAAAGATAGAATTCCCCTCTCCCACAGAGGATGGAGGGGGAAAGCCTCTGCAGTCAGAGGTGCAAGTCACATGATGGGGTTTTAAAATCAGTAGGTAGTGGCAGCTAGATGATCTCCAGGGGCAAGGGTCCATCTCCTACTTTAGAGCAGGAGACAGCATCAAGTAAGAGAACTCTTCCCCTAACAAGAGGAAAGTGAAAAGTAATTATCTCAATGTATACATTTCTCTTCCTTGACATTATTGGGAAGATGTGAGTTGGAGGCAACTCTCTGTCTCCTGATAATAGCCTCTGACTTGCAGCATTTTTTGAGAAAGACAATGTCTCCTAATGAAGACACTGAACTTCTTGGCATATGCAAACTAATAATTTGCTAGCCCCACTTTATGCATGAACTGTCATGCATAAACTGAGACACAGAACTTCCATATAACTGTGCAAAGCAAAGCTTTTCTTCATAAATTCATAACAGATCATCAAATTTTTGAGTAACTGAGTGATCAGCATGTCTATGTGAAACAGTCCATTGTTTATTGTGATGAATGAATGTCTACTAAATTTCTTGTTAGCACATTCCTAAAAAAAAAAAGTAAAAGCTGTTTGTACCTGTAGTCAGCATCCCTGAATAAGGATCTGTAGGAGACAAGCAGATGTTCTTCTGAACTCTGCGACCACATCTTTTTACAGTGCGTGGGCCAACAAGAGCTTGTGATTTCTTCACATCCTTCCTAAAAAGCAAAGAATTAGCACAATACACTCCTAGAGGTCACTCTTGGTGTGGTAATGGATCAAAATAAAGTAAACACTTAGTACATTTTTAGAAAAGGTGCTCCCTGAAGTGATGAAACATGCTTGCTTGTCATAACACATCATTTTCCTCACCCGTGTATCTTTCATTTATCATGTTTTGTATTATGATTGATCACTGGAAACTAAACATTGGCTTAATGCGAAAGACTGGTTGCCGGGATGTATATCTCCGAGGAAATCCCATGGTGAGAGGAAAAACAGGTTAATTGCAGGGAATAAGCAGTCTCCTTAACATCTCATCCAACACTATGTAAGTTTTTCGACCCAAGATCCCTAATCTTCCAGATGAGGAAAACAACAAAAAAGACACACACTGAACATCATTGTGATCTAAATATGAGGGCATTCATTCTGCGTAACTGATGTAATGTAAATTGCATTATATGTAATTTAGGAGTAATGGACAATGGCTCCTAGTAGTACTCTCTTTCATAGGATTAGATCTAACAGCCAAACACTGGCTGCTCCCAATGCCACTTGGTTGTTTCCTCTGCATGATACCTGCTCTAGCTTCCATTACTTTGTTGTAGAATATAGCTGGAAATTAAAGAACCTCCCCTAGAAAGATTGTTCCCCAACCTTTGGGAAAATCCAGCTGGATGTCGGATTCAGACAGTACAGTTTGCTTGTCTTTATCATAGAATCATAGAATCATAGAAATGTAGAGTTGGAAGAGACCACATGGGCCATCCAGTCCAACCCCCTGCCATGCAGGAATACCCTCAAAGCACTCCTGACAGATCGCCATCCAGCCTCTGCTTAAAAACCTCCAAGGAAGGAGACTCCACTACACTCCGACACAGCATATTCCACTGCCAGACAGCCCTGACTGTCAGGAAGTTCTTCCTGAGGCTCAGGTGGAATCTCCTTTCCTGCAGCTTGAATCCATTGCTCCTTGTCCTGGTCTCTGGAGCAGCAGAAAACAAGCCCTCTCCCTCCTCTACATGGCATCCCTTCAAATATTTAAACATAGCTATCATGTCCCCTCTTAACCGTCTCTTCTGCAGACTAAACATACCCAGCTCTCTAAGTCTATCCTCATAGGGCTTGGCTTCCAGGCCCTTCACCATTTTGGTCGCCCTCCTCTGGACCTGCTCCAGTCTGACCATGTCCTTCTTGAATTGGGGTGCCCAGAACTGGACACAGTATTCAAGATGAGGTCTAACCAAAGCAGAGTAGAGTGGTACCAGTACCTCCCTCGATCTAGACACCATACTCCTATTGATGCAGCCGAGAATTGCATTGGCTTTCTTGGCTGCCGCATCACACTGCTGACTCGTGTTCAGCTTGTGGTCTATTAAGACTCCTAGATCCCTTTCACACGTACTGCCATCCAGCCACGTGTCCCCCATCCTATATTTCTGCATTCCATTTTTTCTACCTAAATGTAGGACCTTACACTTCTCTCTGTTGAATTTCATTTTGTTAGCTTTGGCCCAGCTCTCCAATCTGTCCAGGTCATTTTGAATTTTGATCCTGTCCTCTGGCGTATTAGCAACCCCTCCCAATTTGGTGTCATCGGCAAATTTGATGAGCATGCCCTCTATTCCTTCATCCAAGTCGTTGATGAAAATATTGAACAGCACTGGGCCCAGGACAGAACCCTGTGGCACCCCGCTAGTCACTTCTCTCCAGGATGAAAAGCAGCCATTGGTGAGCACCCTTTGGGAACAGTCAGTCAACCAGTTACAGATCCACCTGACAGTAGCTCTGTCCAGCCTGCATTTTACTAGTTTCTTTGCAAGAATGTCATGGGGAACTTTGTCAAAGGCCTTACTGAAATCGAGAAATGCTACATCCACAGCATTCCCTTCATCTATCAAGCTAGTAACTCTATCATAGAAAGAGATAAGATTAGTCTGGCATGACTTATTGTTGAGAAATCCATGTTGACTTCTCGTGATTACCGCGTTGCTTTCTAAGTGATTAGAAACTGACTGCTTAATGATCTGCTCCAGGATCTTTCCGGGTACTGACGTCAGGCTGACTGGGCGATAATTATTTGGGTCCTCTTTTTTTCCCTTCTTGAAGATGGGGACAACATTTGCCCTCTTAATAGTGTTGCTGTGTGTCTTCGCCTTAAGGCAATCCTATCATATTGTTTTCGTGGCAAGATTTGTTCAGAGGAGGTTAGCCATTGCATTCCTCTTTGAAAAAGCGTGACTTGCCCAGCGGGATTCCAGGGCTCAGTGGGAATTTGAACCCTGCTCTCCCAGTCTCCTGGAATCTAAATCAACACTCAGACCACTAGCTCACTTACCTTTAAAGCTACTTATTTTCAGTTTGTTTGATTAATACCCTGCATTTCTTCTAGGGCTTTCAATGTTGAAATTACAGCTTCTCACACAGTGAAAATGTAGATCCAATAAAATACCATCAAATCAAAACACAAAATCATACAAAAACGATAAACAGGAATTTACTGTTTAAAAGCCTAGATCATAACAGCTAGTCCATTGCTGGAGACCTCCATGAATAGAAAGGTCTTTGCTTGTTGATAGAAGAGCAACAGGGAAAAAGCTGGCCTAGTCTCTCTTGGATGGGGGTTTCATAATCAGGGAGCATCCATCGAGAAGGCCTTCTCTTACGACTTCAGTGAATGCTTGGTATCCACACCAAACATACCCTGAAGTTATGTGAGCAGGGAAAGGCTTCTGCTGCAGATTGGTGAGTCTGAACAGCCTTAAATGGGAGCATTCAGTCCTAAGTTAGCCTGGACCCAAGTCCTATAAGACTTTATAGGTCAGAACCAGAACCTGTAATTGTGCCCAGAAATGGACAAGTAGCCAGTGGAAGGGCTGAAACAGGGTAGGCCCTACCTTGCATCCCAACTAGCTGTCCCTGTGAAAGTGGTGGTGCTGAGAGAACGGCCTTCCCAGAGGATCCCCAGACCAAGGAAGGCTCATATGGAGAGATACAGTCTATCAGCTAGCTTTTGTACCTTTCTTGGCCAGCTTGTTCTTCAATGGTGTCTGCAGCCCATTCCAGTGAGACCTGTAGGGATTGTAGCTGGTTCATTGTCTCCCGCAATAGGAAGCGAGTCACAAACTGTTCCATCTTGGAGGAGCTCTCATACACCTGGAGGGATAAGTACACAAGGGACAGCTGAATACTAGTAGACTTCTATAGTTACAAGGGTTCAATACCCAAATTAAAAAATCTTCTGGAATCCTAAATCTCTTCAGCAAGACTTCAGAGATAAAGACAAGGCTTAAGTAACCATTATAGTTTTGCTGTACAAGTACATTGCCTTGTGGAAGGGAAACTTCAGCTGTACTTTGTCTTCTTTTCATCCAAAAACTTCAGCTAGCATATAAACTATATATGGAACTGTTAATATCCTCAGTAAAGATGAGAAACAACACACAGAGCTAAGCATTAAACACTGAGCTTCTTCCACGAATGAGCAACAGGAGCTCTCCACTGCTACGTTTATGAGGTATATTGCCTATAGCTTTCTGAAAAGTCTCTAGAGTGTGTCTGTCAAAAAAATGACATCACTGAGAAAATATTAGGAAGCCTGAAGTGAAATCCTGGGAGGCTTGATTTACAGTTCCATCTCTCTGATCCAGAGAAAATTGGAAAAATCAAACTCCGTCACTGAATGCCACTAAAAAAACGAAAAACAAAAAACCACCACCAGACCAAATGCATAATCAGTTAGTGGTTGTGAGGAATCTAGACCCCCCTGCTTTTCCCCCAAGGTAGCCCTTCTGTAAGGATGTAGCTACTGGGAGGGCGCAAAATGAAGGTATGGCCCCTCCAATAGGAATTCTAACTTCCCAATGAAATTTTTTTTGGGGGGGGGTTCCCTAGATTTCTAACAGTGCAGTAAGTTAAAACTTCCGTTGAGCATTTAGAAATACATTTTAGGCATCCAAAGAAAAAGTGGGGGGGGGGCAAGGTCACCAAGGGAATATGAGCACAGCAAATAGAAGAGTTCTAGGTGCAAATGACTTTCAATGCCACACTCTCTGAAATGCTAGAAATTTGGGGACTGAAGGAAAAATTCCACTGGAGAGTGTAATTCTTATAGGGATTCAATGGCCTCATTTTGCACCCCCCCCCCAATAGCTACATCTCTGCAGTGGTGGAGCTTGGAGTGTGTGGAGGGGTGGGTGGGAGGGGGTGGGCAAGGGGTGTGATCGCCGTGCTCAGAGGCGTGGCCAGGGTATGCGGGGGCGTGGCTACTGGCCAGGATGCCCCAGAAACATTGCCGCCCAGGGCAAATCGCCCCCGCCCCACCCCCATGTCCCTACAAGACTGCATCCCTGTCCTTCGGATGAAGGGTTAAATAAATGGCATCCATATAAACCTGGATCTTAGAGTTAGTCCTAAGAAAAGAATGCATCATGAAAGGTCTGAAAGATTTTGAATTACTTTAAGCCACCGTACTAGATAGTCTGGTGGAAGCAGAATAAACGTTTTCTTTTCTTATTGATTCTTTCCAAGCTCTGGAATTTTCTTTAGAGCAATAGTCCCTTGTTTTCCGTTTATATGGTTCCACCTGTACGTCTGTATGTACGTATTTAATAGTTAAATATTTTTCATTTTCCATTAAAAAATTACCAGCCTACACAGCACTAATAAAATACAAACTAGTAAAACTATATTTTAGCATTGTTTTAAAAACAAAAATAAGAGCAGATTTTAAAAATGGTAGCCAGTTTAATGGAAAACACAATTTAATTAAAACACAGGTGAAACACATAGAGTAACCTGCGTACAGTAAATCAGCTCAGTAGGCTAAACATTTAATTAAGCCTTTTTTTTTTCCTTACAGGCAGGAGGTGATGATGGAGAAGACTAGACAAGATTTCTTTGATAAGAAATTCAGATGTTTTCGATCAATGTCTGAGCATTAAGGCTAGTAACTGAAATATCTAGTCTGTTCCGAAGGCAGGTGTAATAGTCTGACCAACACAAGGAGATATGGACATTCGTTTATTTAGAGTGTTATTTACATTTTGGATATTTATCCACAGTGGGAAAATGGGATTGCACCAGAGTGCTAACTCAAGACATTGATCCTACCTTCAGAGGTCCTACTCCCTCTGGGAACCCACAGCTTTTGATGCCCTGCCTGTTTCACATTCACTCTGTCTACTACATACAACGAAATCTTTCTCTGTGTTGTCCGCCCTGTGATTGCTCCTGCAGAGGCAGCCTTGACTAAATGTTATGAACTCAGTTTCACATCCAACGTTGTGGCATTTGCTTTATCTAATTTTCAGGAATTGTACCTAGGAACTTTGGCTGCATATTGTGATACTACGTATATGAGAAGATGTCCTGTGCATGTGTGTGTGAGAGAGTGTATAAATACTACGTTACACACTATACAAAAGCCTTCCTTACTTTTTCCAAACAATGAAGTTGATCCCAAGCTTTTGGCAAAGGCAGGTGGAATAAAGACCCCCCTCAAAAAATGTCTACTTTAATATTCGTGCATACAGTTCAAATACAGACTAAACAAAAACAAAAAAGCAACTACAAATAAAGATCAAATTATAATTACAAATGAAAATACTTGAGCAAGCATTTACATATAAAACAAGTCAAGGAGCTTGTAATCAACATATTCTCTGTTTGGAAAGACTCCTTTATGGGGATTATGTGACTCTACACATTCTGTAAAGTGGACTCACATATACATACATATTCTTTTTTTTTTTTTAAAAAAAGAAGTATCAGTACATTTATTAATTACTTTAATTCTTTACCTTTGCCAGTGTTCCAGATTCTTTTTTTTTTTAAAAAAATAATACCACTAGGCATTATTCGGGAAAAGAAATAAACAGATCAAAAGTCCTTTATCCACCGAGTGATGCTTCAGACAAAGAACCTTTACTTTTGCACACAATGGAACAAAGCGAGGTTCTTCATGTGCCATGCAATCAGGGCTCAGATAATAATGCAATATTATATACTCCCTCCTCCACTTTTCTGCATAACGAGTCAGCAACAGAGATTATCTGTACCAAATGGCTACTTCATCTTTATCCACTTGATAAACTAATTTTGTGAGCAAAAATCTATTAGACCTGACCTGATTGCGTAATTGGGATTTCTATTATCTAGCATAAAAGCTTGTCTCAGAAGACTATTTTCTTTAAAACCCAACTCTAATTGGGTGTAAGAAGAATGAAATCCTTGTGCTGCCAGAACACAGGTTATGCTGATAGATAAGATGGTTGGATGGCGATTGAAAAGGGATGTCAGCCCCTTTTCATTCCTGGCATTCTCCCCCTCCTCCCGTTAATGGTGGAAAGAATATTTGAAAATATTTGAAAAGTGGTCAAAAATGAGTAACTCAAGTGTTTAGGAACTCCAATGGGGAGAATCTGACATGAGTGAACATCTGTACACAAAACCTGTATTCTGCACAGAAATGTTGTTTTACGCACAGAAAATCCTGTTTTCTGTAAAAAAAAATAAAAAAAAATAAAACCAACAACAACAACAAAACAAAATCCCCTGCATGTATTTTTTTCACAGAATACATCCCAACTGAGAATAGTGTTTGCAAAATTTGCACAGTTTTCAGTAACTTTTTTGCAGTGAGGAGAAAAATGGTAAAAGTATTCATTCTTTTGTATGAGAATGAAATTCATAAAGACTTAATCGACAGTACTCTCAATACCACATCATGACTTTTATTCCAGAAACAATTTTGCCTGAGGATAAGAAAGATATTTGTTGGTTTTACATTTCCATATGAAAATACCTTTTTTTTTTTGCACCTCTTAAGACTTGTCTCAGAAATCCATACATTTTCAAGGCTTGTAATGCATTTCAGAGAGAAAATATGGTTTAAAAAAAAGCATCTAAAGATTTCCAAAAATGCACAATGAAAAAAATAATGATTTCAAAAATGCATATGAATGCTTTAATCAGTGCAAAAAACCCACACACAAACAGAAACAGTCCTGTGTAAAAAATTGAACACTGGAAAAATGTATATAAAATGTACTCAAAAACACATATGGGTAGGGGAAACAGAGTGGCACTGTACAATATGGAAATAAGACTGGTATGAAAATTCTGGTAGAAATGCAGTGAGAATGAGACAGACAAATGTTTACATACATACTATCTGAAATATTTCTTTTCAACTTGCATGATTGTCTCGAATGCCAAGTTAAAGAAAAATAGCATAGTAGAAGGTATTTGGGATATTGGTACAGCTGGGATTTATGATCTCCCTTATTCCTTATGATATCCTCCCTTCCACTCACCTTGCACTTTGGCCAAATTCAAGTGATCATATGTTGGTTCAGTAATATGAGACATGAAGAAAGCCTTACAGCCCCTTCATTCCTCTCTTGATAGTGCAAGCAACCAAATGAAGAAGTGCCTAATCATAATTTTCTGTTTCACTCAAATAAGCAAACTATGGTTATCAGCGTCACAACAAACCAGGCTATTAACCTGACTTCAAACTGGTTTACTGTCAAAGCTTCTTCTTAGCTTGCTAACTCTAGATTCTCAATTCAAATGAAACAGAAAATTCTGAATATTTAGAGAACCCCTTGATTGATTTATTGCAAGGTAGAAATTCACAGGCCAAAGACCATGCCATGAGTCCTGAATGTTATCTGTATATCTCCTCATATATAAAACTCTGGCTTGTCTCTGACCTACAAGCCAAGGTTTATGGCTCTGGCTTATCAGAGAAAAGACAAACCAACAGATTTCTATGTGACAAGGATCAAACCAGGGGTGGAAGATGTATGGTTTGTTCATCTACTTCCATCTGCAATGGGACCAATCTGATGATAAGCAAAAGCATATTCCTCATAAACAACATATTTGGATCACTGAAGGACATGAAAGCCTGCTCACAATTTAATAAATCTATTTCTCAGAAGGAAAGACCATCTGGGCATTTACAGTAACAGATCAGAACTAAAAACAGAATCCCAAAAGTAATAATTATACCTTTAAAGAGATAAAGAAAAATGAAATCTGCCATTAATTAAAACTGTCCCCTTTCTCATCTTTGATTAATTCATCTTTATATTAAAGCTTGCAGTTCTAACAGATTCTTTCACTACTTTTATTACTTCAGTGACTCATTTGTGCAGTGAAGATTATAATGAACTAATGAATTATCTGAAAAATTTCTATCCATAATGTTTGATTATACAGTGAAACTTTTATATTACTTATTTTCTATGCATTGAAATATAGTGACTTTCTAAAAAATGAGATATCATACAAACGTTAACTTCTGATTAAACAGAAGCAACACTACAATTATTTTCTTTCACTTTTGAAATTAATGGAAATTTTCCAAATGTCTCTGAATTCTAAACAAATGTACACTGCGTAGGATGCCAGGAATCATAAATTACAGGATAGTACTTTAGCAAGTGAGTCATTTCATCCATAGAAGACACAGTCACTTTAATTTATTAGGGCATTTCAAGGATTCATTCATAGGGTATTTTAGATAGATGTTAACAGAATCTCTCATCCATGAAAGCATATTCAGATGTCAACTCTTTATGGTTCAATGTCTAAAGAACTTTTATGGGACTTCAGAATACCATATTCAGGAATTCTATACCTCACATAATGTTGCTTTAAGCAACATTTGTTTTAAGAAACATTTCTGAGACTCAAGTCAGTCCACATAGAGGTTTATGTTGCATTTGATACTGCTACATAAGACATTGACTCTGTCAAGATTTTAAGAACAGACTTACCTGTCTATACCTCCTGGACCCAGCATGGAAAGAGATGCTGTTTGTAGTTGAAAAGCTGCACACTTAACAGACTTGTGGTGCATTTCACAAAAGAAAAATATATCTGACACTATATGCACATTTGGAAAATATGAAAAAATAAACCCACCATGCATGTTTCTAAAATGCAGTGATCACTCTATCATCAAGTATGGGAATCATGTGTCCTTCAAGATGTTGCTGGATTGGTCTTCACAGTGTTCCTCGCCATTGGTTATGCCGTTGAAGTGCTGTTGAGACGTAACAATCCAACAATATCTGGAGGACTGCATGATTTCCACCCTGGCTTTAGACAACACGGATATTAAGCCACCTGTGGAACCCTATAAAAATGCATACAAAAATGTGTTTTTTTTTTCAGCATAAAAAACAACAATACTGCACATAAGCATGATGCTTGGATATGAGAAAAAGGTGAAATTGACAGAAATATTCTTGACTGATCTGCCCATCTTGGATAGTTGCCAATACGAAATGTAGCTGCAAAGGGTCTGAGGGATGTGTAGGTTCAGATTTGGAATCAGGATTGGAACAGATTGGGTCCAGATCAATCTGGACTGAACTGGGCTTAGATCTTAACTGGAAGGCACACATGAAGCTCTAGTTTTTAACTGGAACTTTAAAAATGTGTGGAGGAAGAACGTGATCTCTAATTGAAGTGAATACATAATGGAGGTGCAAAGTCACATTTACACAACATAATCTGCAGCCATCCTACTTCCTAGACTGTCACACAGAGGACTGCCAGGAACTGTAAAATGCTAGTGCTACAGAATCCACCAATGGTCCAATGAAAGTAAGAGTCTGTGTAGCTGATGTGAAAATAAAAGTTTAAACAATAAAGACCTAAAAGCATTTGTACATCAAATATGCTGTGGACAAAAAAGTAGTGTGATAACAGCTGTAATTATAAACCATCTCTTGAAGCAGAGAAGTAGTTAAGATTAAGCATCCCCTAAAGGACATCTAATTTGAGGTGTCAGAATACTTATTTTCAACAGTGAATTGTTTAATTGACTAAAAGCAAGACCACCATTTGAAATTAAACTCAATATATTCCACTCTTTATATCTGTCATCACCAAGTGAATTGGGTGCTGAAAAAAAAAAAAGGTTGATTACAGGGAGCTATCATAAAGTCCAAGTATAGAGAGAACCATTTTCACATAGAAGATAAATTACTGAGCTGCGCAAGGAAGGAAAGAATAATGAGCCACTAAAAGTGAGCTCATAAATTAGGGAACAAGGAAGATGCCAGAGCTGTTCAATCACAGAAAGCTGATAGAAAAAAAAGCAAGGTGACATCTCACCAAGGCAAGAAACAACCCAACACAAATTATAAGAGATATGCTATCTTGCTTTAGCATCTGCTTGGTTGCTGCTCTGAACAATAACCCTCCAGGACCAATGAGAAAGGGAGAGATAAAGAGAGATTTCAATTCATTGGAAGTCAACAAATAGCACGTTAACAAAAGGTAAACTGCTTTGTACATCAATTTCGGCTAGAGGAGCTTCCTCCCTGTTCCTTTTAGCCTCATAAATATGTTAACAGTGCCTTTCTTCCATGGTCTCCCTGCTGTCTAAATTCCATTTGTTGGAGACATGACAAACATACTTTCCATCTATCACTGCACTGCAGTATAGTCTTGGAGAAACAATCTTCCAGTGGTATAAAGGCTTTAGCAGCAAGCAAAAAAGAGAAGGCTTGGGAAAATTAGCTAAAATTAAGGAACACTGATTACATAAATGAGCCTTTAGTAGTGTTGTTGCTGTCGTTGTTGTTGTTTAGTTTCAAGTTGTTTCTGACTTACAGTAAGGCAAACCTATCATGGCATTTTCTGAGGCTGAGAGTATGTGATATGCCCAAGGTCACCCAGTGGGTTTCCATGGCTCAAAGGGGAATTGAACTCTGGCTATTAGGGTCATAGTCCAATGCTCAAACTACTATGCCATGCTGGCTTTCAAAGGAACTAAAGGGATTTGAACTACCAACCTCTCACTTTTTATGCAGCATGTTCCACCACTAGGCTAACCCAGGAGTTGAGCTTGTATGGGTCCATATACATATACATATCTTAGAATCATGTACATATCTTAGAGTTGGAAGGGGTCTCATGGGCTATCCAGTCCATCGCCCCGCTCAGTGCAGGATCTCCAGCTAAAGGATTCTCTGCTAGTAGCTGTTCAGCTTCTTTTGGAAGACAATAAAGAAAGGAGACCCTACCACCTCTCTAAGCAATTGGTTCCATTGCCAAATGGCTCTTACTATCAAGAAGTTCCCTCTAATGTTCAGTAGAAATTTGTTCTCTTGTATCTTCAAACCATTAGACCTGGTCCTGTCCTGTGGGACAGCAGAGAACAGGCCTGGCCCCTCCTCTTTGTGACCACTCTTGAAGTATTTAAAGAGTGCAACTGTGTCATCCTTCAGTCTTCTCCTCACCAAGCTGCACATGCCCAGCTCCTTCAACCTTTCGTCATATCTTTTGTTGTCCAAACCTCTTATCATCATTGTTGCCTTTCTCTAAACCTGCTCCAACTTGTCTATATCCTTCCTAAAATGAGATGCCCAGAACTGGACACAGTATTCCAGAGGGGGGCTGACTAGCGTAGAACATAGTGAGTCTATATTTGACTTGGAAAGTATGCTTCAATTCCTGCAAACTAAATGGCATTTCCCTTATTTGCTTCAGCATCATATACCATGAAAAGCAATGTGTTATCACTTGATGTCAACAGAGCATCAAGAGGATTCAGAACTCAGAAATGTTACATTTTTGGACTACTGTTCCCAGAATCCACCAGTCAGTATGGCCATGGAAAACAGTTACCTGTGTTTGGTTTCCTTTGGATGGGAAGAATACTGATAATAAAGCAAAGACTATTTGTTTTATCTGCCAGTAATCAAGTAAAGCACAGGCTGATGGCCATGGTGGGTAGGGGATTCTGGGAGATGTAATCCAAGAAAGAAAATTTCCTCAGGTCTTCAGAAGGCAGATTATGTTGAAGTAAATGGATGTACTACACAGGAAATGGGCCAGAGCTTTCAGCAACATGAACGGTGGGAAGCAGCTCAGGCAGTGAATTTTGATTCAAAATGAGGGAATACTCAAAATGATGTACAGGACTTATTTAACCCTGGTGAAACCGGATAAAATGTGCCATACAGGAAATGACAAGTGTTGGAAGTGCCAACAAAAAACTGGCACTTTCTATCATGTTTGGTGGACATGCCCAAAAACGTATAAATTTTGGTCTAAAATGCACACAACAATGGCAGAAATCTTCCAAATTCAATTCCCTCAAAATCCAGAATTCTATTTGTTAAACATGACACAGATTCTTGAAGAAAAAAAATAGATAAAAAATATTGGAGAATTCTTTTATATTTAGTCTTGAGTGCAAGAAACAAAGAAACCCTAGATATAGATCAATGGTTAATAACCTTAATACAGATGAGGGACTATGATATACTGACATGTCAAATAAAGGGTACGGACAATGTGATAAGAGAAGAACGGGCACCAATTATGGATTATGTAAAAGAGAGGTGGAATATTGATGTAAGAGAACAGATCTGAGAATCTATAGTAAATCCGAGATCTCATAGTATTCCTTTTACTATTTTTGGCTGACATTGTTCAATAATAATGATGGAAACCGTTTACAGTTAAAAATTTTGCTAGGGCAAATCACCTGTGTTAGGATAAGAAAAAGAGCAGATCAGACTATGGAAGGGCAGGAGGGAGGATTTAACAACAATAGCAGTTTGTTTAATCTTGAGTTATAGAAATCCATGTAATAGGTAAAACAAAGTCAAAAGGAGGTTATCTCCTCTTTTTTTTGTATTTTAGAAACTGTGTAATTGTTCGAATAACTCTTTTGAGTTTACGTGTTTGTTATATTTGTTTTGTTGTTTTAAATTCTGTTGTTGTCTGGTTGGTTTGGAGTGTCCATGTCTTGTTGTCATAAAAAATAAAAATAAAAATGAGAGAATACTCGTTTTGAAAAATGTAGGAGAATCTAACACTGGTCTTTGAAAACAGGATGGCACCTGTGGCTCTCCCTATGTTATTTGACTGGAAGTCTCATCATCCCTCACTATTGGTTATGCTGGCTAAGCCTGATGAAAGCTGCAATCCATTAATACCCAGAAGGCCATACGTTAGCCACCCTTGTTTGCAAGTAAAAGTGTCTGGAAGAAAGATTCCAGCCACTGGTTGCAGCCTGGCAAGGGCTCAGTGATTATGTACCTCAACCACTGTAAGATCACTTTATAGACTTGGATGACATCACAATAGCACCTTGTGCCAGTTCACCACCCTGAGGAAGGGCTGGTAGTGGCACTATTACAGCCGCTTCCCAAGGAGGAGGGGGCCACTACTATTGGTGGCATGATGGGAAATAACACCTCCCACAGAAAGATTAAAAAGACAAAGTGTGAGAAGATCTCAGACCAAGAAAAAGACAGAGAGAAGGGAGGACTTGTGATCTACCTCAAAAGAGACAAAACTACTGTAAGTATCAGCTGAAATGCTATGCTTCCATATCACATACACACATACAACTTTATAAGTGTTCCTCATCCGTCCTTTTTCATAAGCCTTACACAACTAGTTACCACACACTCACAATCTAAGCAACCTATTGCTCTCCTGTTTCTCTTCTGCCACTTCCCTCAAGCATAGACCATGCCATAATTCTGACTAGACACAGTGAGGCAGGTAGGTAGTTAGCAAAGAGAAGGTCTTATTTATTTATTTAATAAATAAACAAACAAACCACCTTTCTCCCAGCACAGCGTTCAAACAGGCCATCTCACAGATGGCACCCCAATTATGGAATACTCTCTTCACAAAGGTCCACCTAGCTCTTATTTTGCTGTCCTTTCAGCATCTGGCAAATAATTTTTCATCATCCCACACCATTTAGACTTAATGTTAGCCCTGCTTCTTGTTTTTCTATGGTTTTTAAGACCTTGCTGCTTTGTATGTTCCATCATTTGCTATTTGTACTTCAATAGTCTTCTCTCCCCCTGCCACAGGAATTTCTGTTGAACAGCAGTACAAAAACGTCTATAATGGATAATTCATGAAGAAGACATGTGTTTCTGCTGCCCTGCAGGCATGGCTGGCCTAGGATCATTTTGCAGTGCCAAGTGTCTGCACTGCAAAAATGAAGTGATGCATTGCAGAATCCTTGTATGCAACAGATGGTGGCTCCAATGTCAGTGGGACAGTAATCCACTTTGGGTTTAGTCTGACATTTAAAGGATCTATCCAAGGTTCTAAACCTATTTTGGGGGATAGAATTCAGCATCCTGGGTAATCCCTTTAAAGCTCAGACTAAAAGCCAGAAGAGATTTACTGCCCCATTGGTATGGAAGCCACCACTGGAAGTCACCCACCACTGACTGTTGGGTGTAACTCTCATGATTCCCGAACTTCATTGCATTGATTCCCCACCCCATCCCCTGTATACAGCAACCAGTGCTGATTGGTGGCTTTCCTGGGGAAAATAATCTCACTCTAGGATTTACTTTGAAGGAAGTGCTGAACACTAACCAAGAATAGGTTCAGCACCCTGGACATCTCCTTTAAAGTTCAGACTAAAATGTAAGACTAGATTCACCACCACACAGCCATGGAAGCCACCAGCCACAACTCACTGCAACTCAAGTAATAAACTGAGTTTTCCTGGTCCCAATAGAAGTATGGATTCAAGGGAAACTACCATAAAAGGAAGGTATTCATCCTCTGATGGATGAAGCACTGCTTCCATGCAGGAGGCCCCTTCCATTAGGGGTGCTCCTTCTCTCTATGAAGGAAGCTCCTTCCATCAGAAGAGGCTCCTTAAATCCAACATGCTACCATCACCATAGTCAAAGCCATGAATAAGGAGGAACTATCATAGCAGATACCTATGTTATGTATTTCCCCACTTCCCCAAGTACTAAGATGTTCTGGGAAAAGTAAAACCTGATTTTCCTTTTCCTTCTTGAGAGAGACCACTGAGGATTGAACAAAATGTATGTGTTTCATCTATATATATGCAATTGAAGCATAGACAAAAGCAAACAGCAGGGATTCCTGCATACTCTTATTACATCACGTCACTTCACTTCACATCAAGAGCTAACATCATCAAAATGACTTCAGCCAACACACACATACACGAGAGAGGGGGAACCCTCTCCATAGAGGTAGAAAGGGAATCACCTTCTCCAAAGCATGACAGCAACTTCCTTCAAAAATGGTCAAGGTTGATTTGTAGGTATCAGAACATCTCTTATTAGTTAGCTCTCATGAAGAGATATCTACTAAACTTTCTTTACTCCTAGTCTTTTCAAAGAATAATCAGCCAGAAGCTATAATCAACATTGCAAGCTGCCCTTATTACCATTATTCAGCATTTTGTATAGTTCCCACAGTCACAGCTGGAAAGAGGACTTGTATTGGCAATGGACCAAGGTCTCTCACCACTTGAAGTGGGAATACAGGTAGCGACACTATCCTCATCTTTGCAGATGCATGCCACACATATGTCTACCTCACTCCTCACAACCTGTCCCCATGACCCTACCTTGCCAACCTTTTGCCTACTCACCATCTTTTCCTCATTACCCTATCTTGCAAGAAGATGCTGTCTTCATTCTGCCAGCTATAGGCAATATGGGGTTGACACACTGTGGAGCTTGGAGGACTTGCCCAGTGCCTCATTTTAGAGCTTCAGCAGGCTGTACCAGAATGTCACAGCTGCCATTTTGGGCAATCAGAAGTGAAATCCAGAAGTGAAATTTCAAACAATCCTTTTAGTCTTCCTTCAGCTGAAAAACCCATGTGTTTGTGGCTGAAAAGCATGGGGCATGATACAAAAATTGGAGGGATTCTGAGGTCTTTCAGGGTGTAACTGGAGCCCCCCCTCAAAAAGGGCTGCATTATGCCCTTGGACACACAATTCATACACCATGGTAAAGTTTAACCAGCTACTTTGCAAAGTCAGTGCTAGAAGAATAGAAGGTGGGAGGCAGGCAGCAATGGCCAGGAGGAGTTGCATAAGCAAGCAGGGGAGAGATGATGGGAGAGTGAAGCAAGATGAGATCGGAATGAAAGAAGGAATCCAGCAGCAGTGGCAGGATTCTTTTCAGTGAGGAGAAGACTGGTGCAAGTGGCCATTCCTTGCATCCTGACACCTGAGGTGACCTCCTCATCCTGCCAAATGTTAGGGCCAGCTCTGATGTCTGTAAATTACTTCTAGAAAGAACAAAGAAACTGATTTAGCACTATTAGTGTTTTAGCCATAATGCCTGAATCCTTTCCCAAGAACTTTTAACACCTAAGGAATATGGATAGAATAAAGTCAGGGAAAAAATACAGTCTGGTGAAAGAAGAACGTAGCAGAGTTTAGTGGTAGTCAGTACAAGAAAGTGATGCTGCAGTTACAGAAAATGGTCTGTAAGAAGGGTATTGGTATCATCATTATCAGCATCATCATCAATTTCTTACTTGCCTTCCCCTATGGATTCAGGCTGGGAACAACAACAGATTAAAATACAACAGGCTGGATACATAACACGGGTTAAAAACAAATAACATCAGCTAAAAGGGTATATAAAACCAATACATATTAAAAACAATCAATATACACTTTAAATCGTATAACTTAAAAATGATCTAGATAGGCCTGCTGGAAGATTTAAAGAGAAACTGGTCTGAGAAACGGAGAGGAACATCTTTACAAGGTGGTATGGCTGAAAGCACAGTGGAAAAAGACCTTTAAAACATTGCAATTCACAGTAATCACTGTCAATTCAGCAAACCCTCCTCCATTTACATTCCACTGTTATGAAAGGTAACAGCAGCTTTTTATTCCAAAGGAAGAGTCATTGTACTTGAGCTATAGAGGCATACGGATTTCCCACTAGGGAGCTAAAAATGCCTGATCCAGAAGTTCTTCCATATTCCTCATAGATAGTTTAAGAGGTACGCTTCAAATGCTTCACACTTCTCCTAACATCCTAGTCCTACACTTTGGCCTTGCTTGCCACACAGCAGTGAAAGGGAGACAAAGGATTAAGTGTCTGGAGCAAGTCATATTCTTTGTGATGACAATGATGCAGTTTCTTCATGTTGTCCTGTCCCAAATCGCTAAAATGCTCAGAAAAGTTTCTTCTCAGGACTATAGCCCTCAGACTTCTCCAGCCGTCATGGACATGCTAGCTGGGGTGATTTTGGGAACTGTGATCCAAAAGTACCATTCATAGCCTCTGTATCTCTTTTCTTCTATCCTTGCTATTATTTCCTGCAATTCTTTCTTTAGATGTTCCATTGCTTTGCTTACCCTAAACATTTCCCAGGCACTCCTCACTTTATGCCAAGTTCCTTTCCTTTTCTAAACCCTATATAAAATTAAACCTCAGAGGTAGCGCAGTTAAGACAGAGAGGCGGGAGGGGGAGAGAGAGAGGGAAGGAGGGAGGGAGGGAGGGAGAGAGAGAGACCAAGTTTCCTCATTTTCCATGAGTGTGTTGAAAGTCAGTGGTACTAACCACACACAAGATGGGAAACTGACTTTGTTAATTTTATTAACAAAAGCTGTGGTGGTAGAAATCTTTACCTAAGCAAAATGCATGTATTTACATGTCACCATCACAGAGTGTGCCCTAAATGTACATGATGCTTCAATTTTCCTAAAATTGAGTTTTGGTAAATGTTGGCATCCATCTCAGTGGTGTGAGACATGTTTTCCAGATTTTAATCCAAACTTTAAAGGAGCTGTCTACAGTGTCGAACCTATTTTGGTGACAGGGAACACCACCTTAGATAGCTTCTTTAAAGTATAGACTAACGCTTGGAGTGGATTCACTGCCCAACTGACATGGAAGAAAAGAAGGTTTCAAGTTTATAGGATCTATTTTGTTGGCCTTCTTAAAAACTGGAGCTCTGCATCTAGCACCCAGATCCAAATAACTATGCAGAAAATTAGACTCAGGGAGGAGCTAGGCATAAGATGGTGGCTCTGGTAGTAGAGCCTATTTCCTGTTGCACATCCATGTATTTAAATAGCTAGAATGACTTGTATGTATTAATTGCAAATCAGTAAGATCAAGATCATCATAGCCTAACGTAGGAAAAGAGAGCAAGGAGTAAAGAAGGAAGGAGGAGAAAGCAGAAGGAAGAGGGGCCTTTTTGTTAAATGAGGGCCAGAAACTATTTTTTAATAACCAGAAATCATCCACTAACTTATGAATAGATCCCGGTCTAGCTTCTACTCACCTCTACCCTACACCTCTTTGAGAAAGGTGATCACATGGGAGAATTCAACAGTGTGAAAATGTTCTGTTAGGAAACACACACAGAGACACACACACACTGTGGCTATGACGTCCAAGGAAGGGTCTTCCTCAGGCTGCAGAAATGTATTTGGAAAAAATAAAATCTTGTTTGAGGAAGGAAAATTACAGATTATTAGGAGGCCTCTGTTTTGCTTACAGGTCAAGGTAGTGTTGCTGCCTCCTCTTGGAAAATTGTCTCATGGCTCAAAAGTCCTCCCTCTGTTCACTTTCCCCCTGGGAGGCAGAGTACACATTTATGGACGACCAGAGTTGAGGGGTTGCCGGAGAGGCAATCCTAGCCCCTCACTGACATTTCCCTCAGCAGCACAACATGGAGGTGGAGACGGTGAAATCCAGAGGATGCGGCGGTATCTTACTTCGTTTTTCTTGGTCGAGGCAGAGAAGCAAATCGGACTCGACGGAGATTCCTCGCTCGCCAAGAATAAAAACAAGCATTGGTACACCATACATCCAGTAGGCATGAGGGGACAACCTGGGCTGTAATCAGCTGATGTGGTCAAAACAAAGGCCAGAAACAAAACATGGGAAGGCAATAAACCAAAGGCCAGAAACAAAACATGGGAAGGCAATAAACCAACTCAGGCATCACATAAATGCTGGTTGTGTTGAGTCAGTGCTTCATAGTGGGGAAACCACATGGATCTTTTCTCACATACTTAGGCCTAGAGCTTTGAAAAGTTACTTTTGGAGATCATGGCCAGCATGCTCTTAGTTATTTACACTGGTGTAACTGGGCATTATGCCAGAGTATATACTTTGAAAGGTGTTTCACAAGACAGTATCTCCTTGCACAATAGCTTGCCCTTAGTTTCATAATGACAGCCAGAAAGTGTGCAAGCATAGCTTCATTTCCCTAGTCATTAATTGGCTATGAAGTTGTGCTTTGTGTTGCACAGCCAGGGAAAGAGCCACCCTTGTCATTCAGCAAAAGTTGTTGTTGTTGTTGTTGTTGTGTACCTTCAAGTTGTTTCCAACTTATGGAGACCCTAAAGGATACCATCATGGGGTTTTCTGAGGCTGAGAGTGTGTGACACACCCAAGGTCACTCAGTGGCTCTCCATGGCCCAGCAAGAAAGTGCACTCTGGTCTCCAAGGTTGTAGTCCAATGCTCAAACCATTAAATTACGCCAGCTGTCACAGCATAAGTACACTGGTGGAATTTCATATTCTACAGTTGCTCTAATAAGATACCAGGTTACAGCTCCCAGAGTGGGGTCCTTGTTAGCAACACAGTTGCATCTTATGTGTGGCTTATACACTTATATGTCTCTCTTGGGATGGCACAATGAGTTATTCTCTAGCCTTTGGGGCCTTGTTACAATATCTCCCAGCAGAAGGCACACCCTAAGAGGACCCACTGCTGCTGTTTGCCTGTTCGGGGTCAACTGAAATGATGAAAAAGCAGTTGGTCTGGTCTCTGAGGGGAAAGAAAAGAAACATGCACTCAGCCTGTGAGTGCACCCTCATTTCTTCCCACCTCTAAGCCAAGAGCCACTAATTCTTCATTATCTCAATTGCCTTCCCCCTATCGCATCCCCATCAGTAAGAAGCAGCAGCAGCTTCTCTTCCCAGTGCTTGACTGAAGGACACAACTGTGCAGGTGAAGTCTCCTGTTTGATGGAGGATCTCAGCTCCAGAATTCTCCACCCAGTGTAGCTGATTTTCCAAGGCTAACAACCATGCTGGCCAGAAGAATCAAGGATCAAAGGAACAAAAAATTAGCTATTCTGATTTATGCTCAGACCCCCACATATAACGACCACAAGGGCAAGATGGAGCCACATTAATAACAATGAAGAAGATAGTGACAGAACAAATGGAAACAGAAAAGATAGTTAATTTGACTACTTAAATTGCATAGACAGACTCATTTAATTGGACACAGTAAAGGCTTTCGGGGATTAGGACACCATTGTAAAATACAGATTCACTCAGGAAGCAAATCCTGAATTGCAACCAGAGCTTGGCAAAGTTATTTTTTGGACTCTAGCTCTCAGAATCCCCCAGCTAACATGACCAATAGCCATGCTGACTGGGGATTTGAGCAGCTATAGCCCAAAAGGTAATTTTTCCTAGCTCTATTACCAACGGTCACACAAGTTGCTCTTTGGCAGCCAAGTAAGATAAAGACCTTTGCTGGAAAACCAACAGGCAAAGGATCAATTAACATCCAGAGAATACAGCGCAGAAGTGCTGAAGCAACTTAAGATGCTTCAGCAACAACTACTGCCTAGACTTGTAATACTGCTGCTGCACTGATACCTGCTGCAGCCATTCCATATAACTGTGAACGAGGCCCCAATTCAACTCTTATTCTTAATGATAACAAATACATGGCAAGCCTTCAAGCCAAGTGAGCACTTTCTTCTTCTTTGTGGACACCTCCACATTGGGTTTAATTAAAGTGCCTGAGACAATCAGGTTCTAATGGGCTCTCAGACCACGGGTCCCTTCACACTACACAATTATAGCACTATGATTTCACCTCAACTGCCATGGTTGTATCCTAGGAAATCCAGAGATTGACAATTTAAGGAGGTGTATGTAGAATTCTCAGCCAGAGACCTCTAGTGTCTGACCAAACTACAAGTCCCAGAATTCCACTGGATGAAACTACAGCAGTTAAATAGGAATGATACTGCTACAACTCTATAGTGTGAAAGTGCCCCATTAGGACATGAAACAATGGCGTATGGAGAACTCTGCAGTCCATGGGGAAACATCTCTAGACTTCCTATGCCTTCAGAGGAAGTTTCTGTGCAAGAATCATGTTTGTAAAGCACCTGCATCACTTTCATCTGGGACACCATTCTGTGAGTACTTCAGTGATGAGAGTACCTTGGCTTTAAATAAGGGTAGACAAGTACATCTCTTCAGATATTATTCTACTTTAACTCCAACATAGCCCTGTCCAATATTGCCTATGATGAGGGCTTCTGTGAGGTGAAGTCCAACCACTTCTGGATGGTTGCATATGGATTATTTTTGCTTTAGAATTGCCTTCTTTCTTCTAAAGAGCTACTCGGTTCATTACAATGTTCCTTGAAAAAAATAATGATGGGCTTTGAAACTCTGAGAGTTTCAAAGAGTAGACACTGAGAAAAAATACCCACGTGGGCTTCCGTTTTCAGCACTCCGAAAGCATCTGAGGGATGCTGGGCACTGTAGTCAGAAAAGTAGCATTTCCAACTTCTGAGTAATATGTAATAGATCTCAGTCATAGTGTCAGTAAACAGGACTCTGGTTTCTTATGGCTAATATCCAAAGACTGTTTTATCTTTCATGAAAATGTGGAAAGAACATTAGAGTTCCCTGAACGTAAAAGCATACTGAAAGGTTGGATGGTGGCGAGTCAGGGATCACCGAAAATAGGGTGAGCGAGACTGGGACCGAGATCTCGAATGGTGGTACCGCAGAGTCAGATGGTAACAAGACGCAGAGAATGAAGACCAAGAGCGTCGTGAGCGGTACGGAGACCAACGGCGAACATCGACATGGTACCGATCTCTATAGGCCGGAAAGTAAGAATAATACAACCCCGGCTGCTCCCTCCGAAGATGCTCGTGTCCATAGAGAGCTATGTACAAAGCCAAGGAAAAAGGCGAATTGAGCCTTGTCCTCGATAGGCCACGGTCAGGGCAAGCATCCCGTCGATGCGGGGATCTGGCTCTGTCACCACGTCCCAGAGAGCGCGCCATACTAGTCTTAGCGCGGTCACAGAAAGAGGGCCTGGGCCAGTCGTGGGAAGGAGCCTGAGGAGCGTCAAAGGCAGGCAGACGGTCAAGTTCAGGATTGGCTGGAGTGTGCAGCCGAGGCGGTGGGGCCTGCGTAGTCGGCACTGCAAGTAGAGGCGGGCCGGACTGAGCCAACAAAGATGGCGAGGGCCAGCGTTCAACATTGGAGGCGGATTCCAGTAATACTGGTATAGGAAGGACTGGGCAGACTTCCTCATGCTCCTCCGGAAGGTCAGGAGTAACCTCTTCCTCCACAGTGGCCATAGGAGGCTGTGTCAGAGGGGGCATCGGCAAGATTGATGACTGCAGGGTCGCTGGGGAAGGAGAGCAGTGTGATAATTGAAGCCCCTGTCAGAGCTGCTGATGACGAGCAGCAGCTGTTGGTCCCTGTGGCTCTGGCTGGAGATGAGTCCTGCAGCTCAAGAGCTCCCCCTGCTGCCATGGGCCAAGCAGGCTTGGATGTTCCTCTGCCTGCTCCTTTAGGGCAACAGGGATCTGATTCTGAAGATGGTGTGGAGCCTGTGCCAATCAGCCCACAAACAAGGCGGAGACTCAAGAGAGCTGAGCAAAGGGAGGCTTCCTTGATTAAGTTCAAGAAGCAGTGACTAGCCACACCTGTGTCTTTGGCTATATAACTGCCTGCCTGGAAGCTTTCCTTTGCTTGTGGCAAACTTCTTTCAAGCCCTCCTCTTGCTTGTTCCTTGCTCCCAGCACCTGGTTCCTGCTACCTTGAATTGATCTCTAGACTCTTGACTCTTAGCTTTTGGAACTCTGACTATGGCTTTCGTTTGACACTCTGGTAAATGAACTCCCTTGTGTAAAGTGCTTGCTTGTCTCCTCCCGGCTGGACTTTGCTGGCTCTCACACTCCCTTCTCTGGGCTGGCTCGCCGCCCAGGTCTCTGATCTTGACAAGCCGTGCTTCTCCTTTTTCTTCTTCTTCTTCTTATCTTTGGCAGAAGGATCTGGCAGGTGGGAGGAAGATCGCTTCCGCTGGGCCATCGTTGGAACCTTGCCAGATTGAGACGAGGCCAGTTGGGAGCCTGATAACGCATCCCCAGAAGAAGTCACAGTCAGTGTCCTAGAAAGCTTCAGAATCCTTGGAAGCAAGGAAACCGGAGGCAAGGACCCCAACGATGGTACCGAGCCCGATACCATCGAGGTCAATATCGAGGAGGTCGATGTTGATGAAGGTGTGGTCGCAGGCTTGAAAACCACAGACGGCCGGGAAGAAGCCATGACGGAGGTGAAAAGGGCAGTGTTGGACACTGCCTGCTCCTTGATTTTTAGAGCTTGCTCCCAGCAATAGGATTTTAGCCTAGAGGCCCTATTCTTTAGCGTCTGGGACATGAAGTCCTTGCAAATAGGACACGCCTGGATGTTGTGGGCCTCTCCGAGACAAAAAAAGCACTCAGAGTGAGCATCTGACAATGGAACCTTGCGACCACAGGCACAAAATTTAAACAACGCAGACATAGAAGAAGAAAGGGGGAAGAGTTCTTACATACTTTCCGAAGAAAAAACAGAAAGTATCGAAGAAGGAGGCGAAGCAAACTGCTCAGCAAAGGAAAGGTGTTTCCGAGCTGCTAACAGTTTGGCGGATGAAAAGAAACTGAGGAGAGATTGTTAGATTGGCGGGACTCAGCCTGCTCAGTACCAGATGGGGGAGGGGTTCCCACCAAGCTGCTCAGCTCTGGAACATTCCGAAAAGCTACTGCGCATGTGCGAAGATCCCATTGTGTGAGGGCACAGATGACCACTCAAAAAACCACAGTTACAGGTAAGCAACCTGTTCTTCCAACTCCTGGTAATACGTTGATATGCAGCACCCAGTGCTTCCAAACACTTTAGCAATTACCTTGACAGACACTCATCCCACCTTTCAGTATGTTTTTACATTCAGGGAACTCTAATATTCTTTCCACATTCTCATGACAGATAAAACAGTCTTTGGATATTAGCCATAAGAAACCAGAGTCCTGTTTACTGACACTATGACTGAGATCTACAGCATGCTAGGGACAAACAATAGAGCATGGTTATTACTACTTCTAAGCTTGGAATATAGAAACTGCCTTATACCGTGACAGACTATTTGTGCATCCACACAGTAGCATTCATTGACTAGTAATAGTTTCCTTAAGTTTCAGAAAAGAAACCTTCATAGCAGCTTTGATCAGATCATTCTAAATGGAAATACCTGCATGCCACATTCCACCCTACAAAATACATAAGGGCAACACACAATCCTTGGGGTAGAGTCCCATCTTTCACCTGTTTATTCTCTTAATTGCTTCCCCCACCTCATGTTCCTCTGGCCACTGATTTGCAATTTTTCAGGCTGTTGCTGCTAGGATCTTTGCTCTGCAGCTGTGCTCAGAGCACAATTGCACACGGAACAATATATGACAGAACCTGATGATCTCACAGGAGAAAATGCACACTCTTGCTGGGAAGAGAAACCATAATGGGTTCTAAGAATCCCCAGCAAACCTCAGTACTACCTTTCAACAGCCACCTGGTTCACAACTTCACAGGTGTCTTCAGAAAGTTTGGAGGCTCTTGTGAGGATACTCAGGAAGTATCAAGGGATTCCTGTGAGGAGTTAAAGGTAAAGAAGCAGAATCTTGTCAGAAGTTCTAAAAAAGGTGGCCATCCACCTTCAATGACTAATGTCAGGGAAAGTAATGTGGGATGGTACAGCCATGATTGGAACTTGTGGCATTAAAAGAGCACTTCTTACACACACAAAAACCATAGATCATTTTTAGCATTCACCACAAGTGTCTCCAACAAGACTACTAGTGCCCCACAGCTGGATGAACAGACCAGAATGCAAAATATACAGGCACAACTGGACAGATCACACTGGACTGGTAGGAAGGAGCATACAAATCTCCTCCATACCATTTCCTATACAGTCTACACATGTCTCATGTGTCCCAAGTGCTTTTTGGTGACATGGTCTCAGGCAGTAGTGTACCTAGCGTATTGGATACCTGGTGTAGATTTCTTTTAACACATGCCCCTCCTCTATCACAACATAATTTTTAGTAATAATCATGAACTGAAAGGAATAATAGTGGCCAGAAAAGAAATGCAGACAATGAAAATTTTATTTGAGGCTTGACAGCTCTTTAAGGCCCATCAACCTTTGGGAACAGAGCAAAACATCAATGTCCAACTATCCACTCCCACCAAATTCATCAGCCCCACATGACCTGTTGAGACTGATGTAACAAGCCACAAAAATCCCACAGGAACAACAACAATAACAAAAACAACAACAACAATATGACTCAGAATAACTGGGGTGTCACTTCAAAAACCCTGCTTTAGTCCTTTCTTTATCACTATCACTATAGATTATACAATTTTAAAAAAGCAAAATTTAAATAATTTATTCAGATTTCAGAAACTGAGCTTTTCTGGGTTCAGAACGTCCATTGTGTACTGTAGTGTCAGCATAAACAGAAACCTCATTAAAGTGGAAGTGATGGGAAAATGCATAGAAATCTCACAGGAACTACCTTATAATAGCTGCTCTGGGCACGGCATGCATATTCTGCAAAAGAGCACTGATTTCCCTAACACCTGTTGTTGTTGTTTGCCTTCAAGTCATTTATAACTTAAGGTGACCCTAAGGCAAAGCTGTCACAGGTTTTTCTGGGGCTGAGAGTATGTGACATGCCCAAGATCTCCCAGTGGGTTTCCATGGCCTAGCAGGGAATCAAACCCTGGCCGCCAGGGTCATTGTCCAATGCTCAAACCACTACACCATGCTGCCCCAAAAACCTCTCCTCACCAAATTTGCCAGTCATTCATGACTCGCTGGGAACAATGAGAAAAAGCACAGAAATTCTACAGGAATGGCTTCCAGTCACAAGCCATAAATTCTGCAAAAGTGTATGAACATAGTGAAGGTGAGCATTTGGGAAGTGGGTCTTCTGAGCTCTTTTGCAGAATACAGTTCTGGGTTTTTGTTTGTTTTGTTTTGCAGAATATAGCTGTGCCCAGAATGGGTGCTACAAGGTAGTTCTTGTGAGATTTCTGTGGCTTGTTACCACTCTCACCTACCTTTGTGTGGCTAGTGAACCTGGTGGGAGTAGTCTAGTCTGAAGGGCTTTTTAACTCAGTTCTCGATGGTTTTCAGGTTTTAAAAGATCAATAAAGGCATGGTTTTTGACATGTTTCTATTCTAAAATAATTTTCATAAGAATCTACCAAAAAAAGTCAATGCTTTTGGTATCAGTCTCTTTCAAAAGTTCCAGCCTATTCCGTTCCAGAGTGGGTGCGTGAGTGAATGAAACTAGATTCGAGCATCAGTGTGAAGAGGGGTTTATGGATGGGCAGAGAGGATGTTCTGAGGGAGAGGGAGAGCTAACTGGAAAGGCTGCTCTGCAAAAAGGAAGGGGTAAGGAGAAGGGTGAGTTACTTGCTCTCCAAAAGAATATCCTTTTCAGGGGGCAGAGAGCAAGGGAGATAGTGGAGAGGTAAGCCAAGCTTTGCCTGCCCAGGAAGACAAGGAGGAATTCTAGGAAGCAGCCGGACAGTATGAAGTCTTCTCTTGCTCATGTGCCTAGAGACTCCAACTTGCAGTTTGTCTCTTCCATCCAAGAGCCTCACTCCCTTCTTTGAGGTGAGGCTGTGCTTCACATGAACCCTCTTTTTGGAGGGGACAAGAGGAAGGAAGCAGGGGGTGGGCAAAGAACAGAAGTGCGAAAAGAAACTGTGCTGCCTTGTGAGAGATCAAGTGCTGTAGTGGTGAGTGGTAGGTCCTTCTCATGGGAGCAAAGAGGCACAAAAACAAGGGGGAGAGAGGAGTAGAGGGAGAGAAACTTTTTTTTTTGGCTGAGCAAAAATTTAGCTACTGTGGCTAACAGCCATATTGGTAGCCCACAAGAACCCACAGCTTTTGAATATCCCTCCAGCGTGTACAGTCCTCAATGCACTTGTCCCTTGCATGTCATGTTTAAGGGTTGAGCTGGAAAAGCAAATGGGACCCTTTCCAATGTTTGAAAAACATGCATGTGCACACACAAAGCCACTGGCAGGAATGCTGAAATAATATTCACTCAAGTGTGAAATGTTTAAAACATTTAAACATTATTTGAAATTTTGTCCCAAATCAACATCTTATCTGTTATAATCTCCCCTTAAAGTGAACATACTTTGGGATCTGAAAGGCCCACTGTATTGCCAAGAAGACGAGGAATCATCATGTCTCTTCCTTTTGGATTCATCTTGTATTGCATTTCTATTTAGTGTATGTGTTCACATGCTAGCTTTACACCCAACTTGCCAACATTTGTTCAGCATTACTAGCATTTGTATGTGAAAGGATAACTTCTCAAAACTGGTTGGCATTGTATAGTAAGCATCACAGAATCAGCAATATACAAAAAGCAGCTATAAAGGCACTTTCTGCTGTTAATGCTTTTGGATCCATGAAGAAACAGACCTTGCCTAAATATATTTTCCTGAGTTACATGAGATCCAGCAACAATATGTTTTGCTAGATTATGCTAACTACAAGTAAAAGAGGTCCTCATAGAGAGTTATTCCTATATGTAACAATTCTTTATCATTATCAGGTATTGAGCATTTTCCCTGTAGGCGATTGATGCTCAGCTGGAATCCTTCATGCATAGCAACTGTTGACCATAACTGTTATCAAAAACAACTAGCTAAGGTTTATTGATACTTCACTTGGATTTTTTTGGTTTTGGCAGGGTGAGAGTGTTTCTCCTTTTATTCTGCATACATATATCACCTTCCACAAAGTCAAAAGAGGGCACCAGTAATGTATATCATGGATAAACTTGCAATTGTGATAGACAATGGTAGTGCATTCAGTCGGTCAGGCTTTGCTGGAGAAGAAAAGCCAAGATTTGTCATGAAAACCATATATTTGAATCCTGATCATCATCTTGCTCACACTGTCAGTGCTGAAGCCAATCCTAAACAATCCCACACTCATCCACTCAGGCACGGCATCATTATGGACTGGGAAGCCATGGAGAACCTATGGAGTCATCTCCTTTCCTGTGGGTTGAGAGTGTCCACTGAGGACCATCCCATACTGATGAGTGACTCTCCCTCCTGCCCCACCACAAACAGAGAGAAGATGGCAGAGGTGGTTTTTGAGGGTTTTGGTGTCCCAGCTTTGAATGTGACAAACACAGGATTCCTCTCCCTTTGTTCCTGTGGAAGGGTCACTGGATTGGCTGTAGAGGTAGGGGCTGGGGTTTCCCACACCACTCCCATCTACTCTGGACAAACCTGCATGGAAGGTACCAACAGACTAGATGTTGCTGGCTGGGTTCTCTGTAAATACATGCATAAGCTACTAGTGAAGAGCTCCAACAAACTTATTAGGACCTTGGACAAAAGGATAGTGACCCAGCTTAAGAATAAATACTGCTATGTGTCCATGGATTATGAGAGGGATCTCCAAAATCAAGTATGTCAGGACACTGTAAGATTTGTGATGCCTGATGGGCACCTGTTAACACTAGAAAAAGAACGTTTTTGCTGCCCAGAACCACTGTTCAAACCACATTTGCTGGGTCACTGCTCCCCTGGACTTCATCACTTGGCTTTCCAAAGTCTGCAGAAGGTTCCAGGTGAGTTCAGGGCAGATGTTCTTAATAATGTTGTCTTATCTGGAGGTTCCTCATTGTTTCCTGGCCTCCCAGAGAGGATGTGCTTGGAACTGGATGTCTTGTTCCATGGAGGACAGTACCCTATCAAAATTCTTACTTCCCCAGTAAGAGGTATAGCAGCTTGGCTGGGAGGTTCCATAGCAGCCTCACTCAGCTCTTTCCATCACTTTTGGATGAGAAAAGAAGACTATCAGGAGTATGGGGCAGCTTATGTTCATGAGAAATTCAAGTAGGTGAAGAAATGCTTCAAATGGAAATGATCCCATCCACTAAAATGGAACTAAGGCCAGAGTAAAACAAGGATGTGAAAATCATCACAGCTGACTTTCCACTTGTGGTTATTCAAACTGCATCTAGAACTCTATGTCCCATTATTTCACCTCCCAACTTTTTGAAGTCAAAAAGAGCTCAAGTACTGCACTAATGCCCAATTGGTCTCAGACTCTTTGCTGAATCAATCTTTCCTTTAGCAAACGTAAATTTGAGGATGAAAAATGCATAGATACAAGTCATGACCTCACTATGTAGTATGTCCCAAAATACTGACATTATGAAAATTGACCTATTCTTTCTTTTAATTTTGAATAAAGAATTTATTTCTCCCTCCCAAGAAGTGATCAAGGTAATTTTTCTCCCATACTTTCATATCCCCAAACAGGTATCTGCTTATTCGAATATAGTGCATTGCTGTGGGTGAGTGCCAATGTGGATGATATTTATTCCACACATAATATTGTAATTTCAGAAACTAATTAGATTTAGCTTCTTTTAAATCTATCTGACTGGTATGTCATAGAATATAAGGTGACATTATTGTTCTAGCTGATATTTCATGTGCGAATTGTAGAAAAACAGTAGCCTTTAATAGCAGGACTCATCCTGACAGTTTTGCTGAGAGAATTCCCATTGCTGGAGCAACTTTAACAGGCAGGGGAAACTGGTGCTGGAGAGGGATATAAATCTTTGTTCATTTCATTCTGGCATAGAAGAATGCATTTCAGAAGCATTCTCCCCACTGACTAAGCTTACAAGAGTTTTTACATATTTTTAATTTGCATTTTTGAAATTCTTTTTAAAAAATGTGAAAAACTTGGCTTCTGTGCAAATCTTGCAGCAAAAACAGTGTTTTGTGCAAAAATGCCATTTTCCAGCAAAAAAAATTTTTTGTACAAAACTCACATTTTTGGCACAAATAAATTTTCCACAGAAAAAGTCCTCCAGTATGAAGAATCACACAGCAGTTGCCCTTTTCTTTTGATAAGGTGTCTTGGAGTATTGGGACACCTTTTCTGCTTGTGGATGAGAATTTGTTCAAGTTTTTTTTATGCAGTTCACTGGGTTGGGAAGATTAAAGCTCCCTAGCCAATGTCCCAAGCTGTAGATGAAAATGTTTCCTTACCTAGACGGTCTGAATGAATTCACTAATGAGGGGTGTCTCAGAAAATTGTGCATATGGAAGTGCATCAGCAGTGGAGCTTGGAGTGAATGGGGGGACACGGCTACGGTGCATGGGGGCATGGTCTTGGTGTGTGCAGGCATGGCCACAGTGCACAGGGGCATGGCTACGAGCCGGGACACACAAAAAACATTGTCACTGGGGGCAAACTATCCCCATTGCCCCCCCATCCCTATGCTACTGAAGTGCATGTGGGAATGCCTCTGTGTAAAGATTGTGTGTGAAAATTTGTGCATGTGAGACATATGTCAGCAGTGGCTCTGGGTGGTAGTCCACTCATTGATGGTATGTATCTTCTGATATCCCATTCTGGAGACACTTTTGCCCAAGGCAAAAAAAAATACTATCCCTGCTATATTTGGATAGTGGTTGTGATTCACAGTTTCCTTGTTTTGAAGCAATCCCACTGAGATTCACAAACTACTTTGGAATAAGGGAAATCAACGTGGGAGTGGGTGATTGCTAGAAGTTTCAATCACAGCATCCTTGTATGAAATCAGGTACAAGTTACCTGGAAGATCTTACAGTCTAAAGCTAAATACTTGGGAACTACACTAAGGTTATTCATAGTAGAGACTGCTATGGGGCCTGTACATAGGTCTGCAATGACAATTCTAAGTATTAACCAGTATCTGTTAATACCATGTTTACAATGAGAGTGAAACCCAAGGACATGTCATTTCAATTGGTAATTACTCACAAAGTTATTGGAGATACAACATTGCGGCATTCTAATTTAATATTTCCTCTACTAATTCTAAACATTTTATACCACCATACAGACAAAATGCATTCCTAATGATAAAGCACCAAATTCTGATCCACTAGCATATAATGTGGGGATGGAAATATACTTTTATCAATGAAAACGTTTCTGTGGAAGACGGGAACTGAACCTTTTCCTCTTTCGTACCTTCACTCCTAGGAATGAGTTGGCTTAAGCAGGTGTTTTGTTTTGTTTCGTTTGGGTTTTAAGCACTAGTTAACAGAAGTTAGCTAGAAAAGGAGAAATGTGACTGGACCAACAGGTTGAATGGAAGATAAGGTGTGATAGATCCACAACTCCTCTCCTACCTCTCATTTTCCCATTAAAATGAGACTGACAAGCAACTGATTTATATGTGTATGGGATGAACAAATGAAAGATACAGATATCTTTGTCCACTATGCCCAGCAAGGTCCTAATATACCTCATACAGTTCAGCTTTTCCTTGTTATTGACCTAGAGTCATTTGTATCTTTCTTATTCATTTCTGTTTCCAAGTCTATCCAAACTTTTGTTGCCATAAAATCAGATGGGAGACGGGCCTACTCTGTCCACATATAACTTAATCAAGTCACAGGAATTATTATCCCATTCAAATATGCAAGCGCCCTGTTCAGATGTGATCTTTAGGTCATGCCTTTCACTCTAGAAGAACTGAATCACCGGAAACATCAGAAATCCACCACACTTCCTTCCTGCTGAGCATATTGAATTATCTCTCCAGCACTTTGGTATCTAAAATAGATCCCAGTGATGCTACCTGTATTGTTAGGTTTGAATGCTTGCAGTTCCAGTGGAGATGAACTGTGATCCAGGGAACAAAAAGGAGAGCTTGTTAAGTGTTTAAGAGCATTTAAAAGATTTTCAGTGACTCAGAACTAAAAGCTACTTTCATATATGGTGTTCTTCCTTTCATGGAATTCTAGTTGTGCCAAATTACAGGGGCAAATTTTCATGTGACATGGTAGAGCCTGAGACTTGAAATAATTCATAAAAAGCAATGTTGTTACTTATTGAAGCCAGCACAGTGTTTGAGTGTTGGACTCCAAGAGACCAGGGTCTGAATTCCTGCTTAGCCATGGAAACTGGGTGACCTTGGATGAGTCACATTCTCTCAGATTTAGAGAAAGATGATGGTAAACCTCTTTGGAACAAATCTTGCCAAGAAATCCCTATAACACAGTCACCATAAATCAAAGTCGATTTGGCAGGCACGTAACATCAACGTTCCTCATTACTTAAAAAAAAATGACATTACTTTTAATCACTTAAACAATGTTCACATTGTAGTTCGTGGTATAAAAGATAACATTTACTTTTTATATCCTAGTGTCCTTTTAGGGAGATTATTCTAAGAATTTTTAGCCAGTTCTGAGCTTTTAAATTTCTTTTAAATTGGTATCTTAAAAATAAATTGAAAGTAACACATTAGTAACATGTTACTAACAAGTAACAAAAAAATTTAGTCTGGTGTATTGGTTTGAATGTTGGACTAGATTCTGGGAGAGCAGAGTTTGAATCCTATTGAGTGACCTTGGCCAAGTCACATTCTCTTAGCCTCAGAAAAAGGCAATGGAAACTCCTCCTCCTGATAGGATCACATTAGGATCACCATAAGGTAAAAATGGCTGGAAGGTACAAAACACAAATACATATTCTATTGGTTAGTCACGGCTAAAATAGATCCATCAAATCACTTACTGAATGGTGAGTCCACAGGTCAACTTCATTAAACTAATAGGTCTACTTTATTAGAAACTAACAATGGATTTTTAGGCCCATGAGTTAGCCTTTTTTTTAGCCGTAATGACTAATAATAATAGATTGTTGTGTTTTTTTGAAGTGATGTATTATTTTTTAAAGTAGCATTCTGAAGTTCTGGGCAATGATGTCTCCCAACATCATAACTTAAAAGGAGCCAAATTAAATTAGATATGTGGTGCCTTGGGGAAGGGTCTGTAACCCCTTCAGTTATACTATTTTGAGACTGGCCAATTACCTATCAGCAAAAAAACAAAAATACAAGATAAGTGTCTCTAAAAAAGAGGGCACTGCTTTGCATAATGCTCCTGTTAGTTTATATATAGATGCCAGATCTGAAATAATTACAACGATTTAAATAGAACACTCAAGTGTAAAGTGTAAAGATACACTTGAATACCAAAATCACAATCATCTCTGTCATCACATTTCTGATTTCTATCTATGATTATGAAAGGTAGACAGGGAAGAAAGCTGACAGGAAGATAATTAACTCATTTGAAGAGTGCTGCTGGAGAGAATTATGTAGATATCCTGGACTGCCAAAAAGACAAATAAATGGGTCCAAGAGCAAATGAAGCCTGAACTTTTCCTAGAATCCAAGATGATTAAACTGAGACAGTCATACTTTGGACATATTGTGAAAAGAGATGACTCATTAGAAAAGGCAATAAATGTTTGTTAAGATGGAAGTCATAAGGAAAAGATGAAGTTCACATTACAGGTGGACAAACTCAATCAAAGGAGCCATGGCCCTGGGCTTGCAAGATCTGAGCAGAAAGTCTGATAATAAAAGGAGCCTGGAGGGCTCCCATTCATAGCATTGCCATACATCAAAGCCAACTTGACATCAAATAAAAATACAGTCTCACCAGGTGAAATGTGTACTTTCTCTGTCTGCTTGCTGCTAGGTCTTAGTGGATGGCTTTAGGGTACCATTACTCTCCCTTCTTAAGGTTCCTTATTTTTAAACCTGACTTGAACTGGACAGCCCTAAAATATAGAGGATGCTTTCAAACAGAAGTATTTCTTCTGTAAAGTATATGAACGGCCAATGATTTTCCTAATGAAAGCATCCTGACATTCAGGGAGGATGTGTACTAGAGAGGAAAAAAGGATATGACTTTTATACTATACCCATCTTTCTTCCTTTCCCCACTCCCTTTTCCCCCTCTAATAACAGTAGGTGGCATTTGTGAGAATATTTTGATCAGGGAAATGGCCGAGGAGAAGAGTTATTCTTCCCCTTGCACAGAAACATGGCATTGTTCCAGTGCAGTCCAGTTTAAAGCAAAAGGAGACCCAATCAAAGACCTAGTGCTTGCAAGTAAGAAATTAGAAACACCTTAGTTACTTATAATTCATTACCTTTCTTTTCGGGAGTAAGACTATAATGAAGTTACTTTTCAAAAGTAACATACCTAAATAGAAGCAGCAGCACATTTTTTTCTTCTAATGGAGCGGCAAGCCGATGGCTCTCATGTCAAGGTAGTAATAAATTCATTCCAGGTTTAAGTCCAGACTTTAATAGTTGTATCTGAAGTGTTGACCCTATTTAAGGGGAAGAAATCAGCATCTTGGACAGCTCCTTTAAAATCAGAGTTAATACCTGGACCAGATTATAGAGACAGAAGTCACCAGCCACCACTAGTGTAAAAAAAAACAATTCTAGTTACTTTCAAGGTTACCTTTAAAAGTTATTTTTAGAATTATTTTTAGAATTATTTTGAGTAGCTTTTTCATATTTTATGCCATTCTCTTACCAATACTGGGTTTTTCAAATGGAAAAATAAATAAGGAACAGACTGAATAATCTAATGCATAACTTTTTAAAACTAATATGCACTGACAAAAGTAACCAATTACTTTCTTTTGGAATTTATAATGAGTTGCATAATAAACCTTCTATTAAAAAAGCAACTGTCCAAGCTTTGCAGGGATTTCATGTGTCTCATCAAGTCTGGGCCTCAGTCTCCTATTACCAGGGCCCTTTTCGCATGGCGTTTTCCATGCAAAAGAGGGCCTGGAGCGTCGCGTGATTGTGAGGAGCAATCTGCATGACATTCACAATAGCGTGATGCTCCAGGCAGGCGCCGATCATGCACCTTTTCATTTTCGGCTAGAAGCTGAAAATGGCGCACAATCGCACATTGCTCCCAGGCCCCGCGCATACTTACCTGGTGTGCAGAGCCTCTGGAGCCGTGCCGGTTGCGCTTCCTGCCCCAGCGCAGCCTGGGAAACTCCCAGGCTGCACTGCAGAAGGAAGAAGTAGGGCTCTCGTGTGAGCAGGCAGCTCGTGCGGAGCCGAAGGATCCCAGACGCGAGAGCATCTCATCGGAAGCTGCTCGCATGATCCCCACACCCCAGCACCAGAAGACGGTAAGGTGCAGAAAGGGCCCAAGTGTATCTGAAAGTCACAAGTCTAATCCCCAGGAGTATAGCAATTATTATCATTTCCTGATCATCAAGCAATGTCCCTTTGCAATCAACATAGTACACAACGAGATGACCATGAAAACAAGCAAATCCATGTAGATCAATATAGAATGATTGAGTACTAACACTACTTTTCTCAAGTTCAAGGTAGCCTTTTATATGTCTGTTCTTTCTGGAGGTGACAAAGCCCTGTTAACTACAACTGTGCGACCGAAGTTATCTGATGTGGGGGCCCAGAAAATTTCTTTTCCAATGTGCCAGGGACTGGCACCATATATATGACTTTTGGCTACAATTGTTTCTTTCTTTGCTGGAAACTCTCCAGGGACTGGAAGCAGTTGGCTTGAGGACTGGCATCAGTCCATAGACCAACACTTGGGGTAGCACTGGAGAAAAAAGATCTGGAGTGCTGAACCAAGGATTACTATAGACATAATAAAAATGTAAGAACCAGAAGAGAACATTTATATAAAAATGTATTTGGATCAAATGTAAATACTAAAGAATCAAATAAACTTATGCATGTACAGTGAATAACTGCTATAAACAAAAACAAGATGTGCTAAATGGCAAATGATACAGAAGGTTAAAACGTATTATAAACATTAATAAATATATAAGTCCATTAGAGGTTTATTGGATTACAGCAGAGAAAATATGGGCAATTTGCTAGCTCTTTGCATGTGGCTAGAGTCTGCCTTTTGACAAAATTATCAGTCTTTGTAAACCTTCTTCAATTGTATAAAGGTCCACTTACTTTGCTGCAAGCTGTAGATTTAATTTTTTTCAAAGGAAATTCTAAAACAATATTGGAAGCCAGGGCTAATATCACTACACAGTTCTGAACTGCTTACCTCACACCTTTGGATCTCTGGACTGTTTACATTACATACTATTTAGTGCACCTTAGTTGAATTCTTCTACTGACAGTCAATTGAACTCTTTCTGTCACATGTTATCCAGTGAATCTCTTTTGGGTTTATATATGCATTAACAACAGTAATATGTTTGGACTGCTGATATTTGAATAGCTATATCATTTGCCATTCGGTACATTTTTTTACCTTATGTATTTTACCTTACGTATTTTTTACCTTATGTGTTACCTTATACATTATATATCCTACGTATGCCTTATTCTACTTTATGAGTGCTTATTTCAGTCTTTAGTTATTTATCCTCAGCCCTAATACATTTGATAAGGAGGAGGTTGTTGTTTATATGTTTGCTTGATCTTTGGTTCATCGTTCCTAGTCCTTTTCTTCTATTTTTGTATATTTGAATGACCTTGCACTAGTCTGTCTGGAAGTCTAAGCGTTATGAATGAAAAAACCCCCACTGCTAACAAAGTTTCTTTTCTAGAGACCTTTTAAAACACACAAGCCTTCTCTGCTGTTTAGCCTGGCTGCAGCAAAGCCAGTGTTCGATCGATACTTCTATCCGTCTCTTCTGTTATTGATTGCTATCTAATTTCTTTGCTCAGTAGACTAGAGATGAAACCATACCAAGGTTCAGAAGATCCAATAAACCTGTATTGTTCACAAGAGCAGGACTATCACATACTGTCAACTTTGTTTTAGGTAAGAAATTTGGCTCCTGCTTTCACTGAGAGGTGGTTTGTGGATATTGGACTTTCTGGCCCACAATGGTAGCAAACAAGTCTTTAAAAAAAAAACTTGGCAGAAAATACTTACAAATCTTGGTTACCTGTAATTAATTCTTTTTTTTTTCAATAACAAGCATACAATTACATTACATTACAATAGTAAAGATATAACTATATTACATAACTTCACTCTTCTTGCAAGGTAGCTGTAATTCCTTAAAGGATGTGAAAATTCTTTAAAGGTTTTAGTTCCACTTTTTGTTGTATTTTTCAGAATCCCACTAGCATTGTCATCCTAAAATGTGTGTCAGGTTGTGCATCTTCTTAAAATGCCTAGACACACATTTGTGTGTATTTTGGTATGATTTTGCTAGTGTACACATTTTAATACATTTTCTCCATTAACTAAAGTATGTATGAGCACTTCTTATTTTTCATATATGTACATATTAAATTGTATCTTCTTACTTGCATATAATCTAAATAAACAATCACACAAACAAAAAAGAAACAGAATCTTATGCTTGTGCTTTCTTCATTAGGAAACCAAAAGAAGTACAGTTTAAAAAGGTAGAAGGGAGGAGAAGAAAAAGTGGAATATGGCAGGACCTTTAAAACTAACTGGCTTTTATTTTAGCATGGGCTTTCATGGATATAAACCCACTTCTTCAAACATAGTACAGAGTATTGAGTGCAGAGTACTGAGGCACTGTGGACATAAGAGAGGAATAAAAGAGCCAAATTAGAGCCACATAACTGGGCTGCTACTCAGCATACCTCACCACAGGGAAGAGAAGGCCAGATATAGTCTTCCTGAGAAAACTTCCTGATAAGCTCTGACATGCCATCCTAAAATTCCAGTTCTGGTAAGGCTATGAGATACATGCTTATAAGTGATTACTGCAGTTAAGACTTGCTTAAGAAGTCCTTAAGGTAATTAAATCTTTTGGTAACAGATGAGATTGTATTCTGTCATGGATAAATGAGTATTAGGATGAAAGTCCAGGTGCACATGATGGCTACATGTCTTAATATAAGATACCTTACATATAATGTTATGGAATATAACTAAGTGAAATGCCCAGACAATGCTATGTCCTTGATTGTCTCTGAAAGGAGTATGTATATGTGTATATATAAATGAATATTAATAATAAGTAGCCTGAAATGGTACCAAAGGAGTCTGTTCCCTCCCATGTAAATATTCTGGAACTCCAAGACTTGAAAATGTTGTGTTGATGGTAATCTGACCTGTCTAGTTTAACCACTTTCTTCAGCTGGGAACTATTGAACTATTCTAATATAGATTAAAAAAAGAAGAAAAGGGCGGGGGGAGAGGATAGACTAAATATGAGGTTATTTATGAATATAAAGAGAAAGAGATAAAGATATATATTTATTTTTATATTTATATAGAGAAAGAGAAATGAACTGTTTGAAGGGAGAAATTATTTTGAAAAAATTAACATCTTATGGAATTTTTTTAACATTAGAGGGGAAGAGAGGTAGATTAAAGATAGATACAAGACAGTAGTTCATTAATACAGAGAAACTATTATTTAGTAATAGCTACTAATATAGGGGTTAAATAAATATGACTAATAATATATTGACCTTGTCAGTTGGAAGTCTGTGTGTGTGTGTGTGTGTGTGTGTGTGTGTGTGCGCGCGCGCATGTGTTTAGTATAGTATAGTTTGGTCTTGATTTTTGTATGTGTTTTTTCATGTTTGTTCTTATGTTGTTGTCCTGTTCTTCTGAGTTCTATGCAGTTTTATAATAATAAAAAAAATATTAAAAAATAAGCTGGGAACTTTGGTGACCAGAAGTTGATAAAGGTGACTCCAGACAGAACTCAGAATTAGCTGACAGCTAGTGAGGACCCTTAAAACCTCAGTCTAAAGAGCCAGGGATGGGGAACCATGCTTGTTCATCCCCCCCCCTTCCTCCTTTTTATACTGCAAGAAACCAATATGGCTACTTCTTTGAAGGAAGTGCAATTTCATTCATTTCTCTTGCAGATTATAAGATGCTTCAATGGATTAAAAAAATAAGTCAATGGACATTTCTTTTCCATCCTTACTGCACTGTTCCTATCATAGCAGTTTCTGCCTGAGACAAAATCATTCCAGGATGCCTCTCCATCAGCTGTGGCAGTTTTTCCCACATGGAGCAACCTTTAAAACCCTCCAGAGCTGCATAATGAGATGAGATTGTCTTCTCTTCCTGTGCCTGTTAAGACTCCTACTGAGACAATCTGAAGCGGATTAACATTTTTCTTTCCAAATCATGTCCATACTGGGAGAAATACCTTACATCCTACTGTAAAATAACCTCTCCCTACAGAAAAATCATCATCATCATCATCATCATCAGCTCTTAAAGTGAATCTTTCCATTGCAGCCACAGCCAAGTGATATTAGCTATATAGAATCACAACTGAAACATTTTTATTTGTTCTGATTTTGTGTGTCATTGTAATTTTTGACACTCATGTCCTTAAACAGTAGGTAGCTGAGCACATGCATCCTAAGACAAGCTAGATAATGTTGTGGTGGCGCCTCAAGTTTAAAATGCTCTCCTAAGGGAGGCACCTTTGGTAATGACTGTATTTTCCTTTCCGGCCCAAGTTACAACCTTCCCCAGTCTTGCTTTCACAAAGATTCTCTGACAAAGGCATATCTAGCACAAATAGCACCTAGGGAAGTTGCACTCCTACCTCCAGGGTTGCTTCCTCCTCCTCCTCCTCCTTCTCCAGAGCTTCTGGCACTGCCTTTTTGCACCCCCTGGCATTGGCACCTGGGGCACGTACCCTATTTGCCTGACCCTAGACACGCCTCTGTTCTCTGAACTTCACATGCTTTCCCATTCCATCTTCATATCAGGTTATGAGTTTTTTCGTCTTACATGAAATCTGTATGCACTTTCTATGCATATTTTCTCCACTGTATGAATTTAACATAAAGTCTTCCTTATGTCCACATGTCTATATATAGTCTGCCCTCTGCATTCATGAGTTCCTCTTTTGTGGATTTGGTTATTCATAAGTTTGTAGCTGCTGCTTGACTAACTCATCTTCTTTGCCCTTGCTGCTCTCTGTTTCCTGTACTGCCAAAAGCACCATCTCATCAAGTCCTTTCCCACCTTGCCTGAGCAAGATTTTAAACCCTTTCCCAGCCCATCAACCTTGTCCCCTGCTCCTCTTGTTCCAGTCAATCTCCTAGAGGCTTGGGACAGAGAGGAGTGGGTTGAAGAAATTGCTGGCCTTGAGGAGGTTTAAAATCTGGCTGAGAAGAAAGGAGATTGAGGCAAGGACTGGGAGGAAGAGGAATGGGTCTTGATGGACTTGAAGGGGTTTAAAACCTGGCTGAGGGGAAAGGAAACTAAAAGAGGGTTGGGAGGAAGAGGAGTGGGGTGAAGGAGCCAATGGGCTTGAAGGGGTTTAAAACCTGGCTGGGGCAAAAGGAGACTGAGGCCATTTCTGCACTAGACTATTATAGTGCTATTATTCCACTTTCGACATCTTATGGAATCCTGGAGATTGCAGTTCAGGCTCCTCCCTAAACTGCAAACCTCAGGATTCCGTAGGATGTTGAAAGTGGAATAATAATAACAGTCTAGTGCGGAAATGGCCTGAGATGATGACTGGGAGGAAGAGGAGTGGGGTGAAGAGTCCATGGGCTGGGAAGGGGTTTTGAATGTGGCTGAGGCTTGCTAGTGGCAATATGGGAAAGGTAATGAGGGCCTGGCACTTTTGACAGGACATGAAGGCAAACAGGGTATCTGCAGCAAGGGGCTTGAAAACCTGGTTGAAAACCAGTGGCAAAGTGAGAAACGGAATGAGTGGAAAGGTGTCTGTAGTGTTCATTGGGGGGGGGAGGGACTTATGGTATTCACAGTTTTCCACTATGTGAGGGTCCTCTGCCCCTAACCCTCATGAATACAAAGAGCCCATTGTAATTTCCCCTATTGACTTTACCGCGTGTACACATTTTTCTACTTGCACACACTTCCTCTGTTCACCTATTAAAAAGTGAATGCATAATTCTGTACAAAATTTATTTTTTGAATACACATCACAACCGTGCATATTTGTGTGACAAGCTATGTTTTGTCTTGCAGTGAGTCACAGCAGATGCAAATCATATTTTTTTTTTTTTGTCAAGAGTCTTGATTTAAATAACCTTTTTACTCCCATTGGTAGGACACAATGATACAATAAGTTTCATGAACTACATCCCTGTGTTGCAAACAAAAGTACAGAAGTCTCCCGAGTCTGTTCTACTCGCTAGGAAAACTCTTCTCTTTCCCATAACGACAAGAATGAATTCTGAGCATGAGTCATAATGACAAACTGCACATAGCCATTTGAAAGTGATTCTCCTTGTCAAGTAGTTTTCATTAGGACTGTGGTGAAATGGGATACTTGTCACAGATACATCTGGCAGCAGTGAATCATGCCTCTTTGACATCACAATCATGTCATCATATTCAGTGTAGTTTTATAGACAATGGCTGGAATCATGTTAGTGACATATACAAGTGTAGCCAGAGGTTACATCTACACATGTAACTTTCAGGAAACTGCAAAAGGAGGTATTCAGTGCTGCCTTCCTCAATACCTCACCTTGCTGCATGCAAGGCAGTTTCTAATTACTGGGATCTGCTCCTCATGATGATTTAGTGGCTAGGAGGAGGGCAGGGAGCTTCTAGGCAGCTTCCCAACTGCCATGTTGCAGCTCAGAGAAAAGACACTGGTAAGAGAAAAGAGAAGATACCCTCTCTACAATACCTGCTTTCTTCTCTCAGCTACAGAACTGTAGCTAGATGTTGCCAGGGTACCTCTTTACATGCTTTCCTCCACATATCGGTTGGCCAAATAGATGCCCATTGGCAGTGAGAACTGTATAGGGTCTTATGGAAGACAAACCCCATTGTGGTATGCTTTTAGAGTATGAAAGAGGACCATGTCTTGTGTCTGCAGAAAGATGACCCCTCCAACACTGCCTGAACAGCACTGAAGCAAGTATACCTTCTGGAAATATAAAGAGGATCAGGAATATAATGGATGAACAAAGTGGGGAATGTTTCACAGTATCTCATGTTTAATCAAGACTTGTGGATTTCCATGGCTGAGCAGGGAATTAAATCCTGGTCTCTAGGGTCACAGTCCAATACTCAAACCACCACACCATGATGGCTCTCTAGGACTCATTTATGTCTTTTTGGCATTTGTAAAAGCCTCTTCCAGCACCACATTTCAAATTAGTTAATCTTTTTCCTGTCAGCTTTTTTTATGGACTAGCCAAACAGTTGAGTAGCACTCAGGATTTGTATACAACTGGCATGCACACAATACTGTATACAATTTGTACACATGGAGATAAAGGCTAACAGTGAGGATTACAGACTGGATGGTTTCATTTGGGTTTCCTGTATTGACAGCATGGTGGTCTTACAGGGCCATCTCTGTTTTCACATGTGTGTGTATATGTGCACGCATGTGTGTGTATATGTGCACGTTGTGCTGAATCTGATGTTTTATTGGAAAGGAATATTCCCACAAGTTTCCTCTCAGCTAAATGGAATAAACATTTAAGTACAGAAGCAAATTTGTTTTGCACGTTTAAATCACAAACTATTCTCTGGAAGATTTCTCATATATTATTTATTCAGGGTTTTTTTTCTCCCCACTGACATCAAGTTTAACATAGAGGGTACTCTACTGCAGAAATAATACACCCTAGCAGAAGGTTTTAAAATGGTCTGCAGTGTCAGGTTTTGGTAAGAAGTAAGCTTTCTAGCTACCAGGGAAATAAAGATGCAAAAGGAAGGGAATGCTGTACGTAGCGAATTCAGTGATGAATGCTCTTCATGTTGAGCTAAAAACACATCCCTTTTGAGTTACAGATTATCCCTGAGAAATCAAACAGTTGGGCCTCTGGAGGCATTAGCTGTTTTTCTCTGCAAATCACTTTGAATTTGTGAATTCAGGCTACCACCTTTCCTAACATACAGCAGTTTCTGTATTCACTGTGTGAGGTTTAGAGAAATACAACAACAACAACAGCAAGAAGAAGAAGAAGAAGAAAAGGAAGGTGAGTGTGGAAGAGGAAGATAAGGAGGAGAAATATCCCTTCCACAATTGGAAAACAAATAGATTTAGAGCTCAAGAAATTTACATTTGGATTACTAGTCCCAGATTCCTTAGAATTTGGGGAGCTGTAATCTACAAAAGCAAGTTTTTCCAAGCTTTGGATAAAATCAGATTTTTAATTTCTGGAAAAAATATGCAATATATGAACAACATATGGTTTTTCTAAACATTGCCAACATTGACAAAAATGATAAAGAGGGCTTGGATCACATGAGGCTCTTAGACCCCTGAAGGAGTTGTGTTTGGTTGCATGGGATGTAGTCCCTGCTTCTGTTGTCTTATTCCTTCATTGGAACCTTCATTGCTGCTCTTGCAAGGCAAAATTATTTATTTATTTGCCAGGAGAAGTGATGGAGAAATAATAGGCTGCCTTGGCTCTCTTACAGTAAAATCCTGTACATGTCTCCTTGAAAGTAAGCCCAGGTCTGTTCAATGGAGCTTACTCCCCAAGAAATGTGATTGGGATTGTGGCCACTGACTTGGAACTTTTAAAAATATGTGCCAGACATACAGGCTTTAAATTGGCAACTTTACAGGACATCAGTCAAGCTGAGAGAGCTGTCCTAATGAATTTGAGGCAATTTGATCCATAAGATCTTGGGCATCAAAGGCAGTATGCAGACTGCAGATCAGTGACCCAAATGGTGCCTGGCCAGCTGTTTCAGTAAAAGCTTTGCCCCAGGTTGGGAGAAAATGAAGTAATAGCTCAATACCAGTCCTGTTTGTTTATGAATCTCGAATGAAGCATTCCACATTGGCTGGATGTCCATTCCTTATGACATAGATCATGCATATTTACAAGAAAGTAACAGTCCACCTTAGGAACTGGAGGCAAATGTTGGTACTAGAGACTAATTATAGCCATCTGTAAAACTTGTTTCCTGTTGGAAATGAACACATTACTTACCAGTTTGGTTTTATCCATGGCTGACAAGACAGCACTGTTAAGTTGCTCCAAAGCAGACAGAACATGCTTGTATTCTCCAAGGTGTTCTGAGAAGTAATCTGTAACAGGAGAAACAAAACCAGTGTCATTGTGATTTCTGAATCAAGTGGTGCAGTATTTTCTTTTTGCTTTTTTTAAAAAAATAAAAACCCGTAAGTAAATAGAAAAGTTGCTTCAGTACTATTATTATTTACCTCTGTAGTTACAACAGCTAGGCAGTGACATTACAGAACAGATTAGAGTAGAACTTGGCCTAGGTATTACGCAGCATCCTATCTTGACAAAGCAATGACCAATAACTTCAAAAGAGAGGAAGAATCAACATGCATTGTAGACAATGATGAAATAACACACCAAGAAGTAGGGAATGTTAATGACCTACTTACCGCAAAACTTTTCAGTCTCTAAATTGCTGCAAGAGACAGAGAAAAAAAAAATGAGATCATGAGTATAAGCCTGAGGAGAAACTGCTGCTGGAAGTGGCTACCACTTGATTAAATCTTCACTTGGCTAATAAGGGCTTTCTATTAAGTCTTGATTTGAAATTATGCTGAAATTGGCCTATCCAGAAGCAAACTACATTTCCTAAGAGTTTTAATAGCAGGCGTTTGTGTGTTGTCTGCAGGGGTTGGCATCTTTCCTTATATCTACATTTGACACTATTCTTCATTACCAACTGGAGCAGTCCTTGGTGTCTGTCCAGATTTATCTGATGACAAGTCCCATCACCTCAAATAGTATGGATGACCAATGGCACTGCTGTCCACGGACTGGGGGGGTGGTGGTAAGGGAATTGTTCTCCAGAGCATCTGGAGAGTACCAAACGACAGAAGGCTTACCCAAAGAAAGGCACCCATGCTGCATATAGTACCAGTTGTGTGTATACAAGTATTTTGTCCTGTTTAATACTTTTTGTCTTGTTCTCTAGTGCTAATAAATTTACTGATCTTCCTTTAGGAAACACATGTATGGTGACAAATGCTTCCAATGGTCACGATCCAATCAGGCTTCTGCCAGAGCATAAATCTCCACCAGCTTACTTCTCTTGGTGGCTGGGCTGATGGATGAAGGGTGCTCTTTCTTCCTCAAGTATGAAATGTGGCCGTATGGTTTCCAGGCTAGGGAAGGAAGAATATTTTAAAATGTTCAGAAAAAATGGTTGAAAAATAATGCTTTTTCAAGCATTGAGAAACCCTGACAAAACTCCTGGACTGATGAAGATCTTCACACTTGGGACTTATTCTGTGCAAAATTTGCACATAATTGTTTTCAGCAGAAAACAGCATTTTCTGTGCAGAAAATAATATTTTAATGCAGAAATATAAATTCCAGCACAGAAAATGATGTTTTTTGCACAGAAAGTTCCGTAACTATGGATTTATTCTGTGTAAAATCTGCACATGGTTGATTTGCATAGACAACAGTATTTTCTGCTCAGAAAACAGCATTTTTCTGCAACAAAATTTATTTTCCACACAAAAAATACTGTTTCCTTTTCATAAAATGCTGACTTCCACAGAAAACAACCACATGTGAATTTTGTGCAGAAAAAGTCCTGAACTGCAAAGCCAAAACTCACAACCTTTGAAAACTGCGTGGTTTTAAAAGACATTCTCACACAGAGAAGAAAGTTACTGAAATTATTTATTGCTATCGTCGAGGAGAAAGTTAGTGAATAACTACATCTGTATTCTAGGTACAGCTCTGCTCCAGCCACTAATAAATCCTAGGAGTGTACCTAAGTATGTTCTGGATAGCCTTTCATACCCAAATCAAGGCAGCCCCAAGCAGTCTTTCCTTTTCCCTGAAGAATCAACATGCAAGGTTGAGATGAATGCACTATTTAACATTTTATTATTATTTTAAGTAATAAAATAATACCAGTTGACCCAAGAGCACAGTGCAACTAATAAATTCACCCTTGAATAACAATCAAAAACATCTGATAATATCTCAAACCATTTAACTGTGCAAACAGAACAAATGCAGTGGCTAGTTCCAACAAGATACATCAATTGAATCAATGGAATTTACATACATTGACTTGCAAAATCCCCTTGAATTAATAGGCCTAATCTAACAATTGGACTAAAGCCAAAACTCACAAACTAACTTCACTGCAACTTCTGGCATTTTTGCCATCACATTCCAGAAGCTGAAGGGATGAAAATATCCAAAAACACCTTCATCCACACAATCTCCCCAGATCCCTATGCTATCCCCCCAAATGCCTCCATTTTCTATTGCAGTTCCTCTTAAAATGGTGACAGGAAGTGACACTATGTAGAAAGAACTGAAGAGGAAAATGGAGGCCTTTGAGTTTGCTATGGAATAGTTGTGGTCTGTAGGGCTTTTGGGAGAGGGGTCATTATCCCTTGGCCCCCTCAAAGTTGCCAATCCCGGCTTCACAATGTTTACTCAAACATAAATTCCATTGAGTTCAAAGGGGTTTTCTCAAGTAAATACATGTAGACGTTTGTAGATATCTCCAATGTTATGTAAGATAACTAACCCCTCTCCTGTCATCCCTAACTGTCCAGTGATAATACAACTTCTTCTTTTGCCTTTCTGTCTTAATAATGACACTGTGTCATTTATTTTAACAGAAACAAATGTTTCACTAAGCCCACCAGTTCTTTAAAAAGGAAATTACAAAAACCTACACACATTACAGAACAATGCTGTTGCACTGGCAGCATGATAACAGCAATAATGATAATAATCTTGTTGTGCAGTTCTCATGTGATGTATGCTGAAATACCGTAAGCATAAACTAAGGCTGGAGTCCTCTGCACACCCACCTGCGAGTAAGCTCTACTGGGAGCTACCTCTGATGAAGCATACATAGGACTGTGCTGTTTAGTTTCTACTGCCTTCTCTCACACCATGATAAGATACTCTCTAGAATAGAGAACACACATTCTATAGTGAAGGAAATTATCTACTTTAGAGCAGTCAGGAGTGGGCAGGTGTGGGATTTACCAGTAGTTCTCTGGACGATTATTTAAAATGCAATATCCTTTGCCTACTGAAAACTATGGGAATTTAAAAAAAAACACTTAACTTTTAAGCTTCAATGATTTATGAAGGTATTCTCTGAATTATACTTGACAGTTTGTATCCAATTGATAATAAAATATATAATGTGTAAACTGAACTTTCCAGATAAGAAAACTGCAGCTCTGGCTTCCCTAAGGGCACCAACAGTACTTGGTCCTTATCTAGCCCTTTTTATCTCCTGAATTTGTAACAAACATTAACCAATTAATAATTAAACTGCTGAATAATTTAGCTGTGAGACAAACCTTGAGAAAAATCAAGCAGCTAGATCTATGCCCTGTACTGTAAAACAGAATACCAACAGAACAGAATCTAGAACAGAAACATGACGTTCATAATGAGAAAAAGCGTGAACAAAAAGAAGTAATATGTCACTTTTAAGACAAACCAGTTTATTGTAGCATGAGCTGAAGAGGATTACAATCCATTTTCTCTGAGGCACTCGTGCAGTTCCTCAGATTGATGGAGTGCATCAAAGCATATGAAGAAGTGGATTATAATCTACCTACATTCATACTACAATAAATAAGATAGTTTTAAAGGAGCTACAAGACTCTTCTGCACTCTTTCCTCCCCTTCTTCTTATGATGGAACAGTAAAGCATAACTGTCTCTGCTATGCAACTGAATCTTTACTGCTGGTGGTGGTGCTGACTTTGCATAAAAAACATAGAATTTTACAGTTTCTCAATTTACATCCGCCAAACATGCCAAGGACAGCTCTCGCCGAAACACTACCCTTGCTGGAAGCATTACCCTTAAGCAGTTATATAGACTCAAGTCAACTGACCTGGACTCAAGTCAGACTTAAGTCACTTCAGTGACACGACTTGGACTTGACTTGGTAAAAACTACACACTGACTCAACTCAACTTGAGACTTGCATATTTTTAGTGACTGACTTGCTACCCATGGTTCAGTAACATAACACATGCATCTAGAAACCTTGCAACTTACTGGTCACATGACGATCTGACTCAAGCCCGAATTGTGGACACATTTCTCAGAGGGAACAGCAAATGAGTTAGGCAATGGGCTTGAACTGGGCTTGAGGTCTGCTCAGCAGCCTGTTCCCAGCAAGTCTTCTCAGCAAGACTCCCCCCAGAGTGCAGGGCGCATATCTCAGAGGGGAACAGAAAACGTGTTAGGCAATGAGCTTGAGGAAGAAGGATCCTTCCTTCTAAAGCACTTGAAACTTCAGTAATGGGGAATAAGAAGGATCCTATTGCCCACTTCTGAAAAAGCCTCCAGCTTTACAAATGGAAAGTAAGAAGGATCCTATTCCCCATTTCTGAAGCTGCAGATGGCAAAATCACAAAAGTGGAAGGCCAACTCTACCTAAACTCTTAAAAATGACTTTATTTGACTCTGTCTAGAAATTCTGGAATACAGGATGGAGTATAAAGTTGGCTCTCAGACTTGAGACTTGACTCAAGACTGGACTCAAAAGTATCCTGCAAGGACTTAAGACTCGACATGAGACTTGAAGGTAGAGACTTGAGACTTGACTTGAAACTTGGAGTAAAAGACTTAAATCCATCACTGCCCTTAAGACCTTCAGCCATGTTCACATAGCTTTCTAAACATGTTTTCCTCTGTTGAATTCTTGGAGGCTATCATATATTCTTGGAGGCTATGATATATCAAATGTAATGCTAATAACAACAATAATCATATTGTTAATAACTTAACATTTTCATTTTAAAAGTTCTTCACCTATGGTATCATGTTGTGATTCTTCCTACAGTGCTGTAAGGCCATTTCCACACTAGACTGTAACAGTGCTATTATTCCAGTTTCAATGCCCTGTGGAATCCTGGAGTTTGCAGTTTAGGGAGGGGCATTAAGAATTCTCAGCCAGAGAGCTCTTTTGTTTCGGTAAACTACAAACCCCAGAATTCCACAGGATGTTGAAAGTGGAATAATAGCATTATAACAGTCTAGTGCAGAAATGGCCTAAGTTTAGCCCATGCTACTACATCCACATTGCAAAGGAAGGACTGTGTAGACATGGAGTAGTTGTGTAAGATCACAATAGCCAACATCCAAGGATAGGAGTGTGAAACTCGCAGTAGCCTACATTCAAGGATAGTAGAGAAAAATGTGCCAGCACACTTGGAGTAGATTGTACTTTTGCACAAAATGTTGTGCAACTCTTGCACAACTGGTTATGCAACTGCATTTTATAACCCAATGAGCAATTGTATTCAAGATATCACCTTTGTATGAACTGTGAAAATTATCAACCACTAGTCCAATGGGCTTTGCACTTGGGCAAAAATATAATCAGATACAGAACTTAGCAAGCAGAATTAGGATATCCCAAAAGGCAAGGAATAAATCATGGTGGGAACTGTGTAGCTGACTAGATGTTGCAGAAGTGTAGCTCCTGGAGACCCTAGTTATCATAGGCAATGGTGAAAAACGCTAGGAGTTATAATCATCTAAAGGCTACACAATTCTTGCCCTTGACAAAAACAATTAACCATGAAAAATACTCCAAAGTAAGTCCCACTGAGGTCAATGGGCCTTACTCCTAGTTTAAGTATATAGTGCTGAAGCCATACTGAATTACCATACCAACCAATTTCATAACAAAGTGGGAGTCTACACTAGGCATAGTGACCCAGAATGATCTATTATTAGGCAAAATGAGTGGCTGTCTCAGGCGGCAGATTTTGGGATAGCATAAAAGGACAGAAAAAATGTTATTTAGTTTGTTGTTCTTGTATTTTTACTCCTGGGATGGAGAGATGTCGTTATGGGATTTTTCATCTCATGTAAGAAAATAACTTCCCTGGCTTTACGTGCTTTACAGTAGGACTCAAAGCATGAGGCTGATTCAGTCTGTTACTCTGACTCAGGCAGAGCTTGGGAAAATCTCTTTTTCTAACTATAGCTCCTAGAATCCTCCAGCAGCTAGCATAGTCTTCCTACTCTGCTGAGGACAACAAAAGATACACTAGCTTCCAGGCCCTATATACAAGCCCTGTTTTCAGAACATCTGATGTGCCTATGCAGTGTGTCTGCCTCTATAAGCCCTACAAATTCTGAACTGAGCCTACAACTAATCTCCTGACTGTATGCATCAGAGTTGGGGCCAAAACTTGGACCAGTGCTTTCCCTGCACAAGTTCCAGGTATGAGATAAGTAAGCTTTATCCATTTCCAGAAATCTGCCCATGTTGACACCAAAGTGCTAAATGAGAAATGGAAGAAGTTGCTCTGAAAATCCATCAGACTGAAGCTCCTTATTAGGAAATAATTTCTAAGTCTCAGAACAGTAACAGTTTTCCAAGGAAAATTGCAAAACAGTTTCCTTCCAGGTCCAAGAGATGCTTGTGCATCCTTTTTCTGCAGATTAAAATAGGGAATATCAGTGGAATCCAAAACATCAATGCACCCTTTAGTTTGTGTTCTGCAAATTAACCCTGCAGTGCAATCTCTATGGATCTTTTCTTGCATTTATTTACTACATTTACATCCTGCCTCTCATCTCAGGAGTTCAAGCTAGTTAGGTAGTTCCCCTCACCCCACAATTCTTAATATTTGTGCTAAAAAAGAAATTATGCAGTTTAGGCCAAGAGAGAGTGAGTGCCTCAAGTTCACGCAGTGAGTTTTCATGGTCAAATCGAAATCTGAAACTGAGTCTCTCCAGGTCATGTCTAAAACTATAATCACTAAAACATCATGCTAGTTGTAAGAAGCTTTGAGAAAATATCAGACTATACTAAACTAAGCAATTGAGATTGCCTTTTGGGAGAAGTTTCAGCAGTGGCAGCTAGAGGCTTCCATTTCAGTGAGGTAGTAACTCTGCTCAGGCAACATGCTTCAGCACCTTGGATAGCTCTTTCAAAGTTCTTCCAATCTGATCTTTAAAAGAGCTCTCCAAGATGCAGAACATAATCTCCAAGATGGGTTCAGCAGTTTGCAGAGCTCTTCTAAAGGCTGGACTAAAATCTGGAACTATCTCACTGACATGGATGCCACCTGCCACTCCTAGCTTTCAGGATAAAAATTCTAACTGTTTTGTTTTTCTGTTGCTATCTGTTTACTCTTCCATAATGCTTGGGCAACAATTATCACCGTGGAATCCAAGCGGAGGCAGAAGGTGCATCTGATGCGACTCTCTGTGGGGGTATGAAAAGAAGAAAATATAATGAATGATGGATCTAAAATATTCATCTTCCCAGATGTCAGCTCTTTTACCAAAGGAGAGGAAACACACTAGGAAGTATGAGATCCAGCCTTTCCATAATAATAATAATAATAATAAACTCCATTGTATTGTGCAGCCGGGGTTCTTCCTACGAGAACTAAAGATCATCATCAGCATTTCTTCTGCTGCCAATCTGCTAGGGTAAATAAAACCAGCATGTTACACACCCCCAGCAAAGAGGAGCTTCACTTTTTTTTTCTTTTTTAAATCATTCATACTAAATCAATCAGACTGATACAAAACTCCTCCCATAATAGGAATACTCTGAGGGCAAAATTAATAATAGGATGAAGGTGGCCATCTATCCTCCTTTACAGAACACAGTCCTGTATCTGAAGGGCAATAGGACAAAATTATGTTTAATGGCATCCTCTTTTTAAAGTGCTGCTCAGTCCATGTCTTGTTAAAAGCAAAAGAACCACAAGAAGAGAGAGCAGAAGTGTTGAAGTTATCCTTTAACATATACCATCTGCGCAGTAGACTGAGCAGACACACAGGCCAGGTGCTCCCAGCTGTCCCAGCTACGGGAAATTTCTTGTATTTTTATTTAACTTCCAGTAGTTATGTCGACATTCACATCTATACATATTTACAGTTGGCCTTCCACACTTGCTGGGGTTAGGGGCTCAGGACCATTGCAAAAGGGCAAAAATCGCAAATATCAAAATGTGTGAATGTGTATGTGTGAAGGGGGCCAAGACATCGTGGGGAAAAGAGGCACACAGGGTCCAAACCAAGTCAGAGGAAGGAGAGGGAAAGAGGGTGGGTCAGCACGGTGGCCCTATACTTCCTCTTTTTTCACCATCTCCTTCCTTGAGTGAGGATTTGTGGTGCAGAGAAATCAGGCTAAAAGCCATCATTAGCTGGCCAGGCAGTGGCTGTGGAGGAGGGAGAGGACCAGAGATGAGTTTTCAAAGGGCTGCACAGCTCGATCAGAGCAGCCAAGAAGGAAGGTTCCCCTGGAAAAGAAGCAGATAGTCAAATCCATGAGGGCTGACTGTATTAGCCCATGCAGATTTTATGTCTGTGTCCTCTTTTGACCTCTTTTCTGGGAATGCTGCTTAGAAAATCTAGGACACCTAAGCCAAGGACATGGTGGAATCTAAGTCTGGGAACAACTGCATTAAAAGTAAGACTGTTCCAAGATATACAATGACCACATGATCTGTGAGGTGTACCCTAACATCTTCTGTTAATTAAATACTTTCAACATCTTCAAGTATGTCTTTAACCTGCAATTCCATCTTCAATCACTGTCAGACTTCCCAAAGCAGTAGTGAGGAAGCTGCAGTCAAGCCTATCATATTCATTTCTCCAAAGAGTCTCCTTGTGGGCCAGAGGTGCACAATAGTACCAGGTACAATCAGTACTTCCCCCTGCAGGGGTTCAAGTTGTTCAAAAAGTTAAGAGGGAGGAAAAGAGAGGGGGAAATTGTTCTGCTGCCTGATAAGCAGTAGGTGAGAGAGAGTAGGCAGAGGGAAAAGATGAACAAGCACTGGGGTGGAGAGAAAGAAAGATATGTAAGCAAAGAAAGAATGGGGCGAGGGAAGAAAAGAGGAAGAGTATTATGGTGGGTAAAGGCAGAGATTGTCCAAGCTCAGTCTAGGCTGGCAGCCAGGAGAAGTGGATAACAAACACAAGTCAGAAACTCAGTAGAAACTTAAGTGGTTAATTTACTGAAGAAAGGAAACAGCTTTGCAAACGAGAAGCAATAAGGGTCCCAACAATGTCCATAAATCAGAGGCAGGCAAAAACAAACACAAGTCAAACGCAGAAACACAGGCAAGGGCAGTGAACAGAAGCATGCATGGGAGAAATGGTAAATTGATTGCTGACAAAGGCTAGAGGGGAAAGGCTCAGTTCTTATAGGCTCCAGGGTCAGTGCAGCTGGTGCCTGATTAATTGATACTTGGCATAAATTCACTGGGAGCGATGCAGGAGACCCTCCTGGTGTCTATACTGGGCGAAAGTAGGTACTGCTAGATCATTCTCTGTGTCAGAGTGAGCAGGGCTCCCTGCTGGGGCTGACACTTCTGTCTCTAGGGCAGGTGGTAGTACTGTCTGCTCTGTAGGTTCTGCTGCAGCAGTCTCTGTGCCAGGGCTAAGAGCATGTTCTCCTGCCTCAGACTCTGAGTCTGAGGCTAGGTCCTGGAAGCCCATGACAGAGATGGCACTCAACTCTGTGGGAAAGAAAGAGCAATGGAGTAGTTAGATAAGGGGTTGAGAAAGTCTGCCTGGTGGGTAAGTGAAATGAGAGAAAGAGCATCTATGAGAAGTGGGAAGGAAAGAGTGCTGGTGTGGGATCAGCACTAAAGGGTTTCTAATCCTTGTAAAGTACTTCTGCTAGTCTTGTTTCTGTGTCTCTACCATATCACTGCAAGATGATGGCAGCTGTGGTCTAACATATCTGGAAAGCACTTGCACAAGGAAGGCTGGCATATGTGTTTAATTAAAATTTTCTGTTCAACAATGTCTGAAAAGGCACAAACACCCTGAACTCTAGAACAGTGCTATTTACAGACTGGGCCATTTCTGAGTAGATAGACACAAGTCTTATTTAAAAAAAAGGGGGGGTGTAGCTGAGGTATATGAGTGCAGATAAATTGAGAACATTTTCCCACAATAAGAATTCCACCCCCCCAGTGAATTTTTCCTTCTATCCCCAAATTTGTAGCACTACAGTAATTTAAAACAGTTTAAGCCTCCAAAGAAAAAGAGTAGGCAAAGTTATCCAGGAATGAGAACACAGCAAATAGAAAAGATCCAGCTATGAATGATTTTCAGCATTTCTTTGCTATGCTAGAAATGTCGGGATAGAAGGGAAATGCATTGGGGTGAGCAGAATTCTTATTTGGAGGGGCTATGGCCTCATCCCCCTCCCCACCATAACTATACCTCTGAGTAAGAAATGTGAGTCATGTAATCTGCACTTTCCTAGAAACTTTAGTCTCGGAACATCCACTGTCAGTATGACATATGCAGAAGATAAGTCCCACTAGATTGGACCAAAATAAATTTCTTAAGTCAACCTGGTTGTGAAAACTGCCAGTCTTACAGGTGTCAGCATCTAACAGCTCATCTCTAAGGGACGCTTTCTGTTCTTGTCTCCACCATTTTCCTTCACATCAGGCAAGGGCAGTGAAAAGTCACTAAAAACATACCGCTTTTCCTTCTTAGGGAAATCAGCAGGCTTCCAGCTCAAGACACTCACTAGGAACTATCTTCATTGCAGAAATATGATTAATTCCCTCTTTCCTTCCTTGGATTTCCTTCAGCAGCTCCCACTGAAACTGGACATCTCACACCTTCTTATTCTGCAAGCATCTTCCATTACTTTGCCCTCTCATTGTTAAAGATTAATTTAATTACTTGTGTAAAAAAAAATTTTTTTTTGCTCCAGGCCAGGGTTAAGGGATTATTAAATGGAAGATGGCCTGAGGTGTGATATTTCAGATGATAAAGCACATTATTTCCAGGGCTGTCAGCACCATTGAAATGGAGGGGGGGGGGGAATCCAGCTGTCAAATATACATGGAACAGAATGTGCTGTTTCCACATCCTCATCTCCATAAGCCCTTTGAAGGAGGATGAACCATTAGAGACACATGCTTCCTCTTCCTTTTCATTTACAAAAGAGCATTCCTGGGTATTGTTATTTTAACTAAATTTAGATCTCTGTTGTGACAGACACTTACACTCCTACCCCACCATTCTGCCTCCCACTAGTTCCTTTGCCACTCTCTTCCTTCAAGGACATTGCCTTTTGTTTCTTTGGGACCAGGATACTCTAATGTGCTTCCAGATGAGGCTGCCACAGACATGGAGTTTTAAGAAGGTTGTGTGTGTATTATGTGTGTCCAGACACTGGAGTCTCTTAAGCCATTTCCACACTACACTGTTACAGTGCTATTATTCCACTTCCAACATCCTATGGAATCCTGGGGTTTGTAGTTTAGGGAGGAGCACTTAGAATTCTTAGCCAGTGAGCTCTTTGACCTGAGTAAATTACAAACCCCAGAATTCCACAGGATGTTGAAAGTGGAATAATAGCATTATAACAGTGTAGTGCGGAAATGGCCTTAGTCTCTTCCATTTCAACCGTCCACTACTTTCCTTCCATTTCTTCCATCATTATTCTTAACTCAAACAAACCATCATTCCTGCATTATTATTCTTAACACAAACAGACCAATAACTTGTGCATCTGCAAATCTCATTTCAGATGGGGCACAAAGGATTATTCACTTGCCCTTGGGCTTCACCTCTGACCTCCTGTCAATTCTCAGAAAAGACCCTGGTTGTTGTCATATACCAGTGGGAGGAAAGGAAAAGGGAGATGATTCTAACCATCAAGATCCAGCTTCTTTGAGGTCATGCGGGGGGGGGGGGGAGCAAGTATACTCCTTTGTACAGTACACTCTCATTTCTTCCCCCTCCCCAAATGAGTTGAGACCAGCTGCTTCTCTGAAGTCTGAATCACCTTCCCCTTCTCTCTCTTCATGGGTAAGTGAGAGCAGCAGGGCCCCTTCCTGGAGCTTGACAGCTGGTAGGCGGCAGAGGGACGATGTAAAACTGTGCATGCAGAGCTATGTGCACATGTACACATCTGGGAGCACTTCAGAGTGAGGAGATCCACAGATGGAGCCTGCAGCAAAGCACTGCAGTGTTCAACAAGGTGAATCTGAGTCCCAGCCGGCCAGTCTCAGGCCCTTTTTGCATGGCATTCGTCATGTGAAAGGGCCCCCGGAACATTGCACGATTGTGAAGAGCATTTCAGACAATGTCCTCGCAATCGCGTGATGCTGCTGGGGCCAGCAGGAGCCGATCATGCACTATATCATTTTCGGCTTTTAGCCAAAAATGGTGCATGATTGCGTATCACTCTGGGGTCCCACACACACTTATCTTGCGTGCGGAGCCTCCAGAGCCGCGGCCCTCGCGCTTCCTCCCCCAGCGCAGCCTGGGAAAATACCTGGCTGCGCTGCAGAAGGAAGAGGCGGAGCCCTCATGCTGCCTGCCAGCCAGCAGGCAGCTCCTGTGGAGCAGAAGCAGTGGGGACACGAGAGCCTCATGGAAGAGGCTGCTTGTGTGATCCCCATGCAACTGCGCCAGATGCAGGTAAGTTGCGGAAAGGGCCACACAGTCTTCCAAAATAGTACATTTTGCTTCCCCTCTTCTTGACTTCTTGTCTTCCCTTCCCCACTACCCACTCTTGCTCTAAGTTGGTATGCGTATGGACTCAATTCCATTTCTTATTCCATATTTTTTTTCATTATTTTTTTTTTAGTCATTTATGGTAATGTGTGCAGTCCACAGAAGGTTTCAGGGATAGAAAATTATCTACCTGGTAACACTGCAGTTGCCTATACATGCCTAAAACAAAATCATAAAACTGTACCAATACAGGGAGGAAGAAAAAGAATGCACTGGCTGTCCTTTGTTTACTGGAAATGTGCAAGAAAAGATCACAACATGGCATAGCCTTCTCCACTTTGGTGCCTTCCAGCTATATCTGACTATAGCTCACATCATCCTCAGCCAGCAAGCCATTCGGCATGTTAGCTGGGGTGAAACACAGCTACTAGGCACCAGGTTGGGGAAGCCCACCATACTGCATGGCAATTTATCATGAATGAAAGTTATCAATGCCAGGAGCATATGGGATAATATTATTTTCTGCAACATCGGAAATCCCTTAATCTGAGCAGGGATCAGTAGGAATACATTTCATGAAGCATTCCCCACAAGGCTACAAGAGCTGTTATTTATGTCTGCCCTATCTGGTCATATGCTAGCAAATAAATTAATAAGATAAAGTTTATTATACTGTTCCTTTTAACTCTTTAGGAATAAATATTTTTGTTATTTGCACTCTAAGTTATTTATATGCTTATGTATGAAGTAAGGATAAGTTTCTCTTTTATGCTTTCACAGTGAAACAGCAGAAATATTATGCCTTTTTTTTGACAAATTTGATAAAAACCTAAGGGGCTCGAATAGCTGGATTAAATTTATTTTTCTGTGTGATTAATCAATGTCAATTATTTTGATGTTGCTCTTAAAATTGGTACTGATAAGGGTTGTCCTCAAACCTTTTCAATGACTACTGTACTAAAAATGAAAAGTGAAAAGGATGAATTTGTGATTGTAGACGCAGGTGTTCATCTGCACAGTAGCAAGGATAAACCTGGGATACAGAAATTTATTACCTTTTCTGCGTTTCTAAAAGGAAAATTTAAGAGATAAACAAAGAAATACACTTTCAACTCAACAATAAATCCATGCAGATGAATTTTTAATTGACATAAAGTTTTAGTGAGATAGTTCTGGAGTGAACCAGTGAGACTGCAGGAAAAGGGTTATGTGAAGTTGGGGTTATAAAAGTTTGGGAACAGCCCAAACAAGACACAATACACTACAATACAGTCCTCCCTCCACATTTGCGAGTTTGACTTTCGCAAATTTGATTATTCCTGAAGTGCACACATGCATTCCCTTGCCCGTGTGGGCAGGTGATGGGAGGGGAAGGAGGAGAAGGGAAGGTGTGCGTATGTGTTCCCACGCCTGCTTGGGCAGCTGGCAAGGCAATGGGAGGAAGAGAAGGAGGGCACACTTGCTCTCTCGCCTGCTCCCTCAGGCAGGAGGGGGGAAGATATTTATAGTTTTTCCACTTTCATGAGGGTCCTGCACCCTAAGCCCTCACAAAAGTGGAGGGCCAACTTTATATCTCACACCACTCCTTTCCTCTCTTTATTCTTTCTTTCTTTCATCCCTATCTCTCATTTGGATTTGTGGTTGCAAATTTCTCATAGGAGAAGAGAAGGAAATCTACTTTTATTAGGTCTGGGGCCATTCATCCTTCTTTTTAAAACAGACAAACCTTTTTAGAAACATAGGAGAAAAGACTTGAGACTTTTTCCTTCATTCATATTTTTCCTTATATCCTTGTGTGAATTCTTCCTTCCAAATTTTTCAGTTCTTGTGGCTGAATTTCATCAAGAGGCACAGCATCTCAAGACAGGTAGATATATATAATTTGTATTTTATTTAAGTTAGTTTTTGATTTTCAACCTATACGTTAGCATTTATGAAGAGCTGTCTTCTCAAATTCTTCTAATTATTTTTAGAAATGTCTCTACTTTTGTGTGAGTCAGTGGCATAAGGATAGGGGGCGAGGAAGGTAGTGCGCCCTGGGTGGCACTTTTTTGGGGGTGCTGCCACTCCTTGCCTGCCCCCACGTGCACCCTTGCCCTTCCCCCATGCACCATCATCACCCCTCCCTCGCATGCTGTCACCCCTCCTGCATGCACCACTGCCCCTCCCCCGTGTGCCATCGCCCCTCCCCTGCTCCTCTGCCCTGCCCCTCCCCCACTCACGCCAAGCTATGCCACTAGTGTGAGTTTTACTTTGGCTCATGCTTTTAGACATTTGATTAAGGTTATGCCTGAGCACATTGCATTTACTTTTTAGCCATTTAATAACCTTTATATCTAAAGGTTTTGCTCTTCAAAATAAAAGGACTGGATGATATAACAAAGTTTTATAGTTATTTTGCATTTGCTCCATTACATTTTATGTGTTATCATACTATCTTTGTTTTAATAATTATGCCTTAGCTATTTTATGATTTTCTTATTTTCCAGCACATCATAATTGTTTAATTATTACGCTATATGAATTTTTAGCAATATTGCTACCTTATATTTAAATTATTTACTATTTGTATAGTTACGTATTGCTTTTCACCATCTTGTCTAGCATTTCAATAAATTCTAAGGTTGCTTTACTTTGGAGTGTGCTGCTGGTTTAAAGTTTGTTTTCCCCTGCTCACTGAAGCTATATAACAAGAGTGGTACAGAAGAAGAACCCTGATTTTCATGGGATGGTTGAGGAGACAAGACAGCTGTATATGCAAAGTGTAGCAGACTGCAGGAAAGATGTTAAGTCCAAGAACTAAAATAGGCAGTAATTATCAGGGCCACATCTTTCACCTGAGTTTTCAAAGGAGAAGTTGGGTAGCTACTGATTGCAGATGTTCTACTAGTGGATTTTTTTAAATCAGCAGGGTATTAGACCATGTCGCCACCTAGATGTCTTCCACCTCTATCAGTCTTCCTGATTGCCATACCTTATAACCCAGGAGCCCTCAATCCCTGATGGCTGTGTTCCTTCAGAGCCAAACTGATGTTACACCACTCTTTCTATCAGTGGCAGAAGCAGCTTCCAATTGTCCAATGCCATATTTCAGCTGCATAACCAAAGGATGACTCAACAGTGCGCAGCAGTTGGTTTTTGGCATCCAAATATGTGTGCCACTTTTCAAGAAATCAGATGCCAAAAACTGGCTCTATGACATCAGCTACAGCCAACATGAGACTGATTTAGCTTGTAGTGCAATAAAGTTCAATAACACCTATGGGCTAATCACAGCAGTTAAAAAACAAGTAACCTGAAATGCAAATTTCTGAGAAAATGAATAAGGGTTGAATGTCCTATTTATAATTCACATTATATATTGTATGCAACCTAAGTTGAGTGGCTTCTGTTTGTGCTACATTCATCTTCTCAAAAGTGGACATTCAGGTCCGCACGACTTTTAGCTCAGGTGATCAGTCTGAGGCATGTAATCTAGTTTAACTCCATAAATCATATGGAAAATTTTCCTGTAAGAAATAACATTCTAGCAGCCATATGCCATAATTGCATACATGCTTCTCTCTATAAGATCCACTGTGCTATAGTGGCATGCAAAGCATGTGATCCACCACTAAGCTACCTGCAGACCCACCCCTTAAACTGCTTTTCAGGTGAGCAAAAGGCAACCAAAAACATGAAAAAAGATGTGTTCGTGTTGTTGTTGTTTTTGAAACACAGAATCATTGAGTTCGAAGAGAACACAAAGGCTATTGAGTTCAACCCTCTGCCATGGAGAAATACACAATCAAACAAAAAAGAATACATTATCAAATCAAATGTTAGTGTGATAGATGATTATGCTGTGATTGAGGAGCAACTGATTGTGCAGGGGGCTGAGCCAGTGATTGAGCAAGTCAACCTGCAAACATCCCCTGCATTGGAAGGTCAAACAGAGACTGAGTTGCCCCAGCCAGCTCATGACGGAGAGGGAATAAGCAGTGATGCAGAGGAGTTGCAGCCAGCTGTGCCCATCAGCCCTCAATCACACAGAAGGCTGAAATGGGCTGGTGAGAGGGAGGCTGCTTGGACTAGGCTGAGGAAACAATAATGAGCAGCACCTGCTCACAGGGGCTATTTGCCAGCGCGGCTGCTCCTTGCTTGCAGCAAATTATGAGTAAGCCCTCACAACCTTTGTGCCTCCTGCTCCCTGAAACCCTTTGGATGGATCTCTGCCTCCTGAACCTTTGAACTGGACCTTGACCTGACTTGGTTTGTGTTTTCCTGGTGTTTGGACTCCCCAAGTGTTCCTGACCTCTCTCCTCCCTTGCTGGCTGTGGCCCAGCAGGGAGAAATTCCTGACAGTTATTCTGTTGCTATGATCTCAAGGACCTATTTTAGGAGTTCTTCAAGAGTCTTCTGTAACACTGGAAGAGGAAGAGGAAGCTTTTTTAAAAAAAAACTGGAGGAAAGAAAGGGACTGAGTAGTTCAGAAAGGTGGAAAACAAGGAACAGGAGACAGGTAAAAATAAGCATGGGTTAATGCAACAGTTCTTTAGACCAGTGTTTTTCAACCTTTTTCTGACCGTGGCCCCCTTCCGGCCTTGTTTCCTTTCTGTGGCCCCCCTGTCCTACTGGTAGAAAGGTAGTTATTTAAATGTTTTGTTTGTAAATAGAACACGTTTTATTTATAATGTTTATAATTTATACAAAATAGAATTACATAAAAATTATATTTCAAATATTTCTTGATCAATGTGATCCTTGTGCTTGATGACCAGAAACAAGTTTTTTTATATCCTGTGCCCTTGCTATGAGAGATAACCAAAGATCACCTCTGTCCATTATGTTAAGGCAATTCCACATTTGGCTGAGTAAATAATTTACACAACTGATCCCTGATTCTACCAAATATGAAGTAGGGAATGCCATGAAAAATAATTTTGCTTTATCTCAAAGCTGTGGAAACTTTTTAGATATTGTACTCTTTCTCCAAATATAGTGTTTTTCTTGACTGAAAGTCCAGAAATGTTGGTCTGTTTTCCTCACTTCTCACTGTGCTATGTGGCCCTGTTTTCTTCACTTCTCGCTTCCCTCTGTGGCCCCCTAGTCTTGTGTCATGGCCCCCCATTTATGCAATTTTAATCTGTGGCCTCCTTGGAATATCCTGGGTGCCCCCAGGGGGCCATATGGCCTCCAGTTGAGAAACGCTGCTTTAAACTGAACCTTAAGGAGCAGCCAAGAATAGGAGCTATTGTTAATTTTGTTGTTAATTTTGTTTCACCGTCCTGGGAGATGAGAGATATTTGTTTTTATCCTTTAATTGCTGTCTACAATGGGGTGACCATGGCAGGATGTTGCAATAAAAAGTGTCAGAGTGCTGGTGTAGCCTTGTAGCCTTGAACCTGGTTTGAATTTCTCCTCCGCCATGAACTCACTCAGGTCAGCTCCTCCTGAGCCTCTGTTCACACATCTGCGATAGGTAAGATACTGAAGTTGACTTGCCATAAAGGGCTGTTGTAAGAATTACAGCTAGATAATGCTTGGAAAGTGCTGTGAAGACTCAAAACCCACATACAAAAGTTAAGTATTATGAATGATTACAAAGTGCTGAAAGACTGCTTCTGTTTGTAAGCAGTCTTCTTTTGGGGACCAACTCCATCCATTCAAAACAAGCAAAAGCATCTAAGCTGAGCCTACAGAAGAGAAAGGCTACCTCTTTTATAGTGCAACTCCCTCACTTAGCTTAAATCATAATGTGAAGGACAGAACTTGTTACACTGCTTGAAAGCAAAAATATCTTCTTTGCATATTTCATAGAGAATTTACATGTTATTTTAATCTGCCCTTGGACAAAAATAGCAAGGGAGATTTTGATCCATGAAATTCAGGCATACTGCTGTGAAGTTAACATGCTATCTTAATTATGATCAGAGTCTGGACTATTTTTAAAACAGCTTTAATTCCCTGGCTTACCAAGTTGCATCTTCAAGCACTCTGGTACTCCATTACCGACATAAGGCAGCCTAATGCAGCTCATAGAAAAATTAAATGACCATCTCACTGAAAAATCGCCTCATTCTAAAGCTGGAGGTATGAAAGGTCATCCAGCCTAATCTCAACCCCCTCCTCAAAAAAAAAAACAAAAACAAAAACCTTAGAGGGGTTCTTCTACATCAGGGATGAGGAAATCTGTGGATTTCTAAACGTTATTGAAACTACAACTCCTACCAGCCTGAGCCAGTTTGATCAATGGTCAGAAATGGTGGGAGTTATAGTCTAGCAACATCCAGTCACAGCTTCCACGTATTCTGTTTTACACATTCCTTCCAATATATACTTCAAAATGCAAATCACAGAAAGACCGAATGAGACTAAACAAATTTAAGTGGAATTCACAATCTACATAAAACAAGAAATGCAATACACTATCTACTTATTACACATTTATGATCTCTGTAATAATTATTTATCAGTTGAGCTTACTTACTTATCAGTTCAATGTCTGATTGCAAACATGGGTCCCAGCCATACCATCATATTCCCACTTATAGCCTGCTTGTGCGAGGGGAGCATGGCAGCCCCTTTCCAAAGGTTTATATGGTTTTCAGGGTCCCTTGCTTGATGATACCCAGCCAATTAATCAGCAGGCTGGCCAGCTTTGTTGGGGGGGGGGCAGATCCTCCCTGGTGGGCATTGGAGAGGAAGTTCCTTCTCCAGTCTGCATCTCTGGCATGCTAGCTTCATCTCGCTTCCCAGTGTTCTTGGACTGACTTGTGGCACGTTGCAACAATATTTGATTTTGCCTTAGTTGATTTTTCATTTGCAGTCACAACTTGGACCAGTTTTGGCACGGGTCTAGATCCTTTAGAGGGGTGTAGGAATGGGCCTGTTTATTTCGAGGGTGAAAGCTGTCAGGGATATGGCCAGCTTGGATAGCTGTTAGATCTGCCTTACTTCTCAGTGGACCTGCCACTCTCTTTGGAACCACACAGCAGTATACACTCATGGGAAAGCCAACTTCTCGTGATTCTTCATTCCCCCTCCTCAGCAGAAAGGTTGAGAGTAGGCTAGAGCTTATGGCAGACCAGAAGGCAAGCCGTCCCATGCCTGGATCCACCACAGCATCAAATGCTTGGATCAGCTGCATGCCAAGTAAAGACTCTACAGTTGTAATCTAGAAACACTGTGGCCAGCTTTGCCAGGAGATGGTATCTGTATGTTATCCTTTGTCACGTACACTGCACTCACCACCTACAACCTGCACTCTCCTTATCTGTAGTAAATATTCACTTACCCTGAATGACGCCTGTCAATGCCACTGAACAACTCCCACAGTTCTTCAGAGCTGAGGATGCCATCAGCACAACAGTTTTTAAACTCTTCAAATGACAACTTTCCATCATCTACATTAAAAAAAAAAGGAAGAAGGATAATTAATTATACCTTTGCAAAGAGAGAACAGTATGGTCTCTGGCATGCTATACTGCCTAATTCATCTTGCTCTGTACTAGGAGCACATTAAATACAAACATGTGAGGCAGGGATTTACCACTGAACAACCATAGCAATGGTAAAGATACTCAGAGGTTAGAAGAATTCATTGTTCTAGACTACAACTCCCCAGAGACCCCAGTCAGCATGGCCAAATTCGGAGATATACTTTGTGGCTCCGGAGATGGTTTCTGCAGAGAAGATGAATGTGCCTCTAGCTTACATGTTGTACTATTTGCCCCATACCATGATGACCACTTCTGTGAGCAGATGTAGCACAGGCAGAGACTGAAGACCAAATAAAGACCTACATGTTTACTGGCAGTATTTAATCTGATCATGAGAAATCCACATTTCTGGGAACCTCCAGATGTGTACAGCAACACATTTCTAAGGTGATATTTGTAGTTTTCTCAATGCTGCAGTGCAATTCAGAGATCAACAAATGTTTATAAAGGAGACGGTATCGATAAAATGAGTAATAATATGGGAAAATACACACAATGATTATACTAGGGAAATCATATGTTTAAAAAAGTATCATTTGCAAGAAAGATGGATACAGGCATATTTCAGTTAACAAAGCCTCTCACAGTAAACTTCCTTTTAATGAGGACTTTTTATGCCTGCTCAGTCCCACACTTTCCTCCTCATCTTCCTTCTAGCTGGATGTTTTGTACAGGATTAGCACAGGGAGAATGTTGAAGGAGGGCTGAAGAATCACAGACTTTCAGTATCAGGTGGCAACAGTGTGTCTGCAGTAAACAATGCAACAAACAATGCTTGAGCTGGAAAATAGTGGGATATTGCTCTATCCAATTTTGCTGCATCCATGTGTGACTGCCTGCAATAGGCAAAGTTAAGAGAAGCTGCCTCCAGAATCCCTTACTGGCAATGTATTAACAGCAAAACTAAGAGAAAAAAGGGGAGAGTAGATAAGATTGTCTTACCAGCTCCCTACAGCATTTTTTTTTTAAAAGACATGTCTGACAACCAAAATGGAGACTGGCAAAAGAAATAATCATCCCTAGATATATTTTAGAAGAAGCTTCCACATGGTCTCTGGAAGGCTCTAAATATTTTTGCTTATTTATTCAAGGCTAACTTGACCTGGTTACATGTGCATTCACATGTGCATATTGTTAGTTTTGGATAAAAAGTCTGCTGAAACATGTTGAGCAGCTCTTCCTTTTTTAGGGGTAGGAACTTTCTCTATCCTTTCCATGTTATTTCTGCCTCTGGTACTAAAGTTTCTATCAAAGGAGTAAGGACCAGGAACACATCTGCTTCATTAACTGAGATGTACTTGTATTGGCAAATATGTATACCCAGAAACACAAGAATTTTCATGTGGACATTTTTTAAAAACAGCTGGGAAGTTATTTTTTGCACCATAATTCTGACCAGTCACTACGGTGGTTAGGGGAGCTGGCATCCAAAATTTAGCTTTTCTAAGCTTGAAACAATCATACACTGAAGACGAAATGTGGTCACATAAACTAATGTTGGTAAAATGCCAAGGTGGTGGAACTGCACCTAAATGCTCCATCCACTTCTAATTTTGAGTGACCAGTGCAGATAGTTTGCAACTTAAAAATAAGGATAAGATTTTTGTTGCTATTTGCCTTCAAGTCAAGGAGGAGAAAGATGGATCAGCATTAATAGAAGAAACTGATTCAATCCATAAGACCCATTGCCATGCAGGCTTGGTTAAGACAGGTGCAGCAAGGGCTACAGATCACAAAATAAAAGATCACAACTGCCATAGTGATAGACTTCATATCATCAGGGGATTAAAATGAAATCATAGGCCTCTTGACTGAGTCACCAAGGCTAGGTAATCTGGGGACATCCCATATATGTATGAACTTCAGGTATGGTCATCTGATGAAGGACATTGAAGCCCGGGAATCCTGCCTGGGAATATGCCGCCTTGGAGTGTGGTGGAGTCTCCTTTTTTGGAAGTTTTCAAGCAGAGGCTGGATGGCCATCTGTTGGGAAAGCTTTGATGTGTGTTCCTGCATAGCAGGAGGTTGGACTGAATGGCCCTTGTGGTCTCTTCCAACTCTATGATTCTATGACTCTATTTAATGGCAAAGTATCTTGCCCTTATTGCTATTGAGAAACTCTTGGAAACGGTGGGTGCTGTAGCAGTTGTAAGACTAGTATTGGTGAAATCTAGGTTCAAATGTGGTTTGATCCATGATGCTCACTGGTAGCTGTGGACCAGTTAATTTACCTGATAAACAGTTGTGAGACACACATTTTGGGAGAAGGGCAACTATATTTGCCAACACAATCTCCTCAGAGAAGAGGTAGAGCAGAATGTTCATTTCAAGTTTTAAAGACCAATTTAAGTCCTGAGTACTCCATTAAAAAGTATGTGTTGTCCATCCCTAGCCTTTGAGAAGAGTGAAGGCTACATTAATGGAAGCTGGTGGGCTCAAAGCCTGTTAAAGGAGCTGTACACAGTGTTGAGCCCTATCCCTAGAAGGGATAGCCCCTTTAAGATTTAGACTAGAAGCTGGAGTAGATTCACTACCCCACTGACACGGGAGGCACCACTTGCCAATGGGATACATTTTTTAAACATTAACAGTTAGTGAAAGAAAAAGGGTCAAGAAAATCATGCAGCAGGTTACTCACCATTCTTGTCGGCTCGCCGAAAAATCTGAAAAGAAAAGAAAAAGCATTCAAGTCTACCTTGGTGCACAAATAATCTTTTTGTAGATGGGCATGGATGTTAAAGAAAGGACAAAAGCAGTGTAAAATGACAGCACTATCAACTGGCAATATCAGTGTAAAGGCCATATGAAATGAATCTTATCTAAGAAGTATCTTTAGGATGTGCTATTTTACAGACACTCATCAAGATAGTCTCTATAGCAGCTCCTGCCTTTGTAGAATCCAAAAGTGCAGGTGGATGTCTGGACCAAAAACAATTTCTAGCAGTTTTCATCTCTACCAGGAGCAAATCTTTTGTAAAACCACCCTCAAATACTTTGGATTACAACAAGAATAGATCATAACAATATATCATTGCTGGCAGAAAAAACTGTTAAATGCAGAGAGACCAGGGGAGTCTAAAGGGGATGGCAGATGATGTCACTGTCCCTGCTAATCAAAAAGTTCTGGGCCTTTGACTCAGTGAGCCCTGATTCCACTACACTACTGGAGACAGTTCATCCTGTCAGAGCACCCAAATATGGTTTAGCGTGAGATAGCTGGGTTTTCTTAGGACGGAGTTTTGACTGCAAAATTCAGAGAGCAGCTTGTGTCTTTTAATCTGCTGTGCCTGTATGAATGCTTCTCTGTGCTCTAGCAACATGTAGGGCATCCAGGAGCATTCTTTTACTCCTTTACATATACTAGGTAGAAGGACACAAGGGAACTGGACAAAGAAAAAAAAAACAAAATTGCATCTCTGCTATGTTCCTGTTACTCTCACATCTTTAAATTTTTAGCAGCTTTAGACAAAAAGGCTCTGGCTTAAAATACACCAGAATAAAACTTCTAAGTGCACTGCCTCCTGCACTCTGCTATCAAGAAAAAAATATATATCCTGAATCTGACAGCATATGAAAGAAATAGGATTTTTGCCCTTCCATAAACTCCTTGATGATGCTCAAAGCAGAAAAATAATGTGATGATGCCTTAAAGACTAATATTTCTATCATGGCATAAGCCTTCTTGGGCTAGAGTTGTTTTCATTACAGATGTAAAACATCCTCATTTTGTTGGCATGTAGACACACAAACAGAGAAACAGGCACACACACACTGGTATACTTGGTTCAATTATGTATTTCTTCTTGTTATATTTCTATAATGGCCTGGTCCATTAAATAGTAAAGTAGCAATGCAGGTGCAGGAGAAGAATTCTGTGGATACTTTGGACTGCTAAAAAGAAAAATAAATGAGTCTTTGAGCAAATCAAGCCTGAACTCTCCCTAGAAACCAAGATGACTAAATCAGACTGTTATACTTTGGACTTAATCATGAGAAGAGATGACTCACTAGAAAAGACAATAATGGCCATTTCTGCACTAGCCTGTTATAGTGCTATTATTCCACTTTCAACATCCTGTGGAATCCTGGGGTTTACAGTTTAGAGAGGATCCAGCCAGCCCCTCCCTAAACTGCAAACTCCAGGATTCCATAGGATGTTGAAAGTGGTATAAGCACACTATAACAGGCTAGTGCGGAAATGGCCAATGTTTGGCAAGGTGGAAGGCAGTAGAAAAGATGAAGACCACACTGCTGATGGATAGACTAATTCAAAGAAGACACTTCCCCAAATCTGTAAGACCTGAGCAGGGCGATTGGTGATAGAGTGAGTTGGAGGTCTCCCATACAAAGGGTCACCATAAGTCAAAGTCAGCTTGATGGCACTTAACAAAAGCAGAAATGCAGGAGAATTTCATTTCTTCTTCATTTTTAAGCTCACTGATTTAATCACACTTCCCAGACTAATATGCAGACAAGAACACACCTTTCTGTTGGATTGCATACACTCTGTATTTTGCCAGTTCACATCAATGCAAACACCTGTGTACATTGGGGAAAGTTATGCCCCTAAATGAGGGAAAACTGCAAGCAAAAATGCTCATATCAGGGGCAACTGAAAAATTTCGCAGATCAATACGGAAACTGGACACGCCAAAATGACAGGATATAGACCAATCTGTCCATCTGTACAATAGCATTCCCTTCTCCCTTGCTTGAGAAGGTGGTAGGACTGAGGAAAGGGCCGCTCATGAAGATCCTAAAGCCCACACATTCGTATATAAAGATATTTGTCTTTGTTGTGTGTCTGCAAGCTGTTTCTGACTTATGGTGACCTGAAGGCAAAACTATCACAGGGTTTGCTTGGCAGAATTTGTTCAGAAGGGGTTTGCCACTGCCTTTCTCTGGGTGTGACTTGCCCAGCATCACCCAACAGGTTTCCATGGCCAAGCAGTGATTCAAATTCTGGTCTCTCAGTGTCCTAGTCCAACATTCAGACCACTATGCCATGCTGGCTCTCCATATAAGGAGATCTAGTTCCACAAATATTTCCTAAGTTTGAAGGGCAGCAGATCCTTTCAGCCAAACCACAGAATCCATTGAGACAAGACAGGCTGGCATCACAAGGATGCTGCTCCTCCAGAATGAGGAAAATCTGGCACCAATGTTAACTGGGTTAAATTTGATATCTCAAAACCTACACTGGATGGATGGATGAACAGATGATCACACAAACAGACAAATACTGAATATAGTGAATACTGGGACCAAAGACCATAAAATCCAAATGATATCAGCCAGTCTGTAACGTGTCTGCAAAAGAATCCAAACATATACCAGATGAGAGCAGAATAAGTCCTTCATGACGGCAATCACTAGAGATAATATATCTTTGCTATTGTTTTATGGTTTTTAATTTAAATAATGATAATATGCTACAACTACCTATAAATTTGAACATTGCAGTACTAAACAAATGTGGACAAAGCTTCACCAAAAAAAACTTGAATAATTAAAACCATCTGTACAAAATTAAGATCAATAAATAAACTTCATCATAATAATGATGAAGCAAATTTCATAATTCCACCATAATAATGTGACGTATTATTAGCAAACTTGTATTCTTCCAGTGTTTTCTATGTCTTTGTCTTGTCTTTAACCTTACTGTTTCAAAACTCTATAGATCTTTGTTTCTGTCTGCTGACAGACCTGCTCTCCTGTCTGAGGTCAGCCAGCAGAAGGGTTTGAAAAAGGGGTAGACAATGGAGGTGTAATGAAGGAGCCAAATCATGCTTGATCCAAATCTCCCTCAGACCAGGGACACAGTTGCCATACCAGCACAAAGTTAAATTAGGGAAATGGTTGCCCTAAGCTACTTCCAACACCTTTAAGCTGAGCGGGTTCTCATCTAGCACTGGCTCAACTGGAGCTTGGCCACTTTGGCCAGTTAGGATTGCACTCTTAATTTTTAATGGAGGAGTGGAAAACCTCTGAGGGTTCATGATCCATTTTTCTGCCCTGGAGACCACTCATGGCTTGCCCACCTGCAAATGAAATCAGAAGTGGATGAAAATTCTGGTTGTGTAAACTCTTGAGGAGGGGCCCAGGCACACCAAGGTGAGAGTTACTCTTGTTTAAAGGGGTATCATTGGTGTCTCATTGACATATCTATAAAAAGCCATTCTATTTTGTTCAATCACTGATTTTTTTTTTCTGGGTGGAGAGAATTCCAGGAGGGGTTCAGAACAGATAAGGGGTAGATGCATCCAAGAACCAATGTAGTATAATGGTTTGAGTGTTTGAGTGCTTTGGACTGTGACCATGCAGACCAAGGTTCGATTCCCTGCTCAGCCATGGAAACCCACTGGGTAACGTTGGATTCATCACGCACTCTCAGCTCCAGAAAACCTCATGACAGAGTTGCCTTAGGGTCACCGTAAGTCAGAAACTTGAAAGCACACAACAACAAGATACATAGCCCAATATAATAGGAAAGAAACTTAGAATAGAATTCAACACTTGTATGATAACTTAATGCCCTAGAGTCTTCCTCTGAAGTTTTTTTGTGGAAAATGTTCAGTGTCCTTCAGGCACTATATTTTCTCATTGGAAAAGTAGGAAAGGAATGGGAAACCCCATGAAATCTTCCCAAATCAGTATTTTTTGCATATCTTCATCACAAATCTATGTTACCTGATATCTCACTTTTCAGATGAAGGCATGGGCAAGAAGACTTAGACCACAAAGAGACCATTTTTGAGAAATTTCTCACAATCATGTGGCATCCTTTATACATCTATTCAGTTAACAAAAATATTTTGCTTTAGAAAGTTGTGCTAAGAGATTTCCATATTCACAGAATCATAGAGTTGAAAGAAACCACAGGAGCCATCCACTCCAACCCCCTGCTATGCTGGAACCCACATCAAAGCACTCCCAACAGATGGCCATCCAGCCTCTGCTTAAAAACCTCCAAAGAAGGAGGCTCCACCACACTCCAAGGCAGCATATTCCATTGTTTTAACAGCTCTGACCATCAGGAAGTTCTTCCTGAGGTTCAGGTGGAACCTCCTTTCCTGCAGTTTGAATACACTGCTCCTTGTCCTAGTCTCTGGAGCAGCGGAAAACAAGTCTGCTCCCTCCTCAACATGACATCTCTTCAAATATTTAAACATCACTATCATGTCCCCTCTTAAACTTCTCTTCTGCAGACTGAACATACCCAGCTCCACATACCCAGCTTCACTCATGCTCCAAATGTCAGGAAATTGACTGCTGATCTTTTTCAAGCCAGTAGCGGATTCTATGAGAGCAGAGTTCAGCTCTCTGGCCTCAGACGAGGTGCCTACCCCCATTCTGTAGACAAAATGGACTGAAAAACCACATTGCTGGCTTTTACCTACAAAGCCTTAAATGGCTTACAGCCAGGACATCTGAAAGGGATCATCATTGGAGGTCCTGTTGCATATCCTAGCACTTCGCTAGGCTAGGTCAGTGGGTACATATGACACAGCTGTCTTGGTGGCCACACCCCAGCTATGGAAGTTATTCTTAAGAGAAGTCCGGTTGGCTCCATCCCTTCTCAGCTTCTGGCAAGCAGCTAAGGAAATGCTGTTTTGCGTGACTTTTGGTCCTTGAAACTGCTCTGGGTGTTTTAACTGTTCTCTGTAAAACTCTTTCAAAGAGCGTTTAAAGTGTATTTTTAAGTTTTCTTTTAAAGTTTTTTTTATTTGTATATTTTAACATTTGTTTTTATCTTTTGTATGTCTCCTCAGGGACACTAGTGGACTGAGATGCATTATGTAAATGCTCTAAAAAAACCAAGTACATTTAAAATAAAAACTACAATACCCTTGTTTTGTCACTTTGGCACATACTGGACCTTTTCCCTAGCTGCCTGTATGTGCCTTCAAGTCATCTGTTGACTTATGGTGACTACATGAATTTTGTAAGTTTTTCTTAGACAAGGGGTGCTCAGATTTTGCCCATTCCTTTCCCTGAAGTACAGCCAACAAGTATTCATTGGTGGTCTCCCATTCAAGTAATTAACCAAAGCTGACCCTGCTTAGCTTCCAGGATCAGATGTGATCTGTTGCCTTTAGGGTATTTATTCCTCTCCCCTCCTACCACACAGAGAAATGGAATATATTGATTAATATATCTAACCACAGTAAGGTCTAGGGGAACAAAAACAGATGTCATCTTTCAAATTGCTTGAGGTCCATAAAATCCTATGTTAAAAAAAAAACCTTCCTTAGTCTTTCTATGTGAAAGCTGACGATTCTAAAACTTTACTCTTCTATCTACTAAGTCTCAAATCAATCTGTTGAACTGTTTTCTGGGGATAAACCATAGAATCTCCCCTCACCCCAGAGGCTATTTCTGATTATAATGAGGTAATATGATTCATCCAATTTAACACAGGCCTACCACTCTGGTCCTGTAACCCAGCTGAGACAGATCTTCTCCTCATTACCAGCTCATTTCCCCCTTTAGGAGGTCATACTAATATTTTAATTTGCTCCGGTTGCCAGAAGTATCTTTATAAACCTCCCTTACTATGGTAAAACTGTTCAGCACAGGAAAGCGATTTTCTGGGGAAATGAGGTCACAGAAGAATCCTCTATTTTGTATGATATTCCATAATCTACAATGATCTCTTGTGAGGCTGTCAGAAGAATGGAATTATTAGAAACAGGGACTGAAAAATAATTTACTGCTGGTTCCTCCTCATTCACTTTCACACCATCAAAGGCAACAGACTAAACTATGTCCCTTGTTCCACTTGCTAGCTTCGGCTGATATAATCAGAGCACACTTGGCTGACTTCAAGTGCATTGACAAGATTCTAACGTATCAAGTTCATTTGTAAAAGCTAACAGGGATACTGCTGTACTATTATGAAGGACTAAGCTCTCAGTTGCTTTAACACTGTAGCACATTGAAAAGGCCAGTTTTACTGGATTTGTAGACTATGCAGTTGTGATCAGCTTAAAGAAGATATAACTTGACACTGATACTTGAAAGCCAGTTGGTATAGTATTTAGAGTGCTGGACTGGGATTTGGAAGATCCAGGTTCAAGTCCCTGTTGAGCAATAAAACACACTTGGTAAACCCAGCTCAGTCAACTCTCTTGACCTCATTTACCTCACAGGGTTGGTTTAAAGATAATGTGGGGAGGAGGAAAGCCACGTATGCCACACTGAGCTCATTGGAGAAAAGGCAGAAAAACTGAAACAAACAAACAAACAAACAAGCAAGAGTTGTTCTACAGACTGTTTACAGGTTTTTATAGCTAAATCTCAAGCATCAGAATGGCATATTCTGTTGCAAATTATCAGTAACATCAGGGATATAGTTAAAGGCACTTTCAGAAAAAAAAAAGGTGGCCCTCACTCATCTCAGTCACCATCTAGCAAAAACAAATGTAAGGTAAAATACCACACACTTTCAGTTGTTCTGGAACAGCCAATCTAGTGATGTAGAACTGTTCTTGTTGCGTTCCTTCAAGTTGTTTCTGACTTACAGCAACCCTAAACCACTCCTATCATGGGGTTTTCTGGTGACTGAGAGTGTGTGATGAGCATAAGGTCACCCAGTAACTTTCTATGGCCGAGTGGGGACTCAAACGCTGGTCTCCAGGGTTGTAGTCCAATGTCCAAACCACTACACCACACTGGTTCTTTGTAGAATTACCCAGTAAATTATCAGCCCTTAAATTATCTGTAGGACTGCTGCACTTGCGGAACAGCTATAGCACTGGTAGTCATTTCACAACCCATTTCTGTATGGGCAGTGATGTATTTAAGTCTTTTACTCCAAGTCTCAAGTCAAGTCTCAAGTCCTTGAAGATACTTTCAAGTCAAGACTCAAGTCAAGTCTCAAGTCTGGAAGCCAACTTTATACCCCAACCAAAATGTCAGAATTAATTAATAGAGTGGAATAAATTCAGTTTTAACAATTTAAGCAGAGCTGGCTCTCCATATTTGCAATTTTCCCATCTGCAGCTTCGGAATTGGTGAATAGGATCCTATCTTACTCCCCATTACCGAAGATTCAAAAGCTTTAAAAGGAAGGATCCTTCTTCCTCAAGCCTGTTGCCTGACACATTTGCTGTTCCTGTCTGAGAAATGCACCCTGCACTCTGGGGGTGAGTTTTGTCTTTCGCTCTTTGGAAACATTTTAGAAGGCTCCTCCAATATGCAGCGGAGACAGGCTGCTGAGCAGACCTCAAGACTGCCTCAAGCCCATTGCCTAACTTGTTTGCTGTTCCCCTCTGAGAAATGTACTCACACTTTGGGCTTGAGAGAGATTATCATGTGACTAGTAGGCAAAGAGAGATGGAGGCATTGTTCAAAGTTGTAAGGTTTCCAGATGAATATGTTATGTTAACCGAACCAAGGGCATCAAGTCAGTCATTAAAAATATGCAAGTCTTGAGTCAAGTCAGTGCATCATTTATGGCCGAGTCGAGTGTGTGTTGAGTCACTGAAGTAACTTAAATCCAACTTGAGTCCGAGTCTATCGACTCAAGTCTACATCACTGAGTATGGGGAAGTGCAAGACAAAATTCTGATGTGCCTGGGTAACAAAGACAACTCTTCAGATTTGTATGTATGGAAAGGGGAGCAATGTTGATTTCTCTGTTTCTCCTCTGCAGCCACAACACTTTACACTGTGTTTGCCTAATAGTTCTTGCCATTTATCTTCTTGACCAGGCCCTACCTACCATGTTATAAAATTATCATCTTCCTTCTGTTGGACTCATGAGAAAAATTCATCCAGTTAGACTGGCATACCCTCCAACACTTCACAGATGAAAACGCTGAGGTGTGGTCAAGATGGCAAGGTTATTAATGCAGAAGAATACAAAGGGCTTGGAGATGCTGCAGCAGTTTGCTTTTGCCTGAGCCTACTGAAAAGGGCACAATTTTGCCCTTTTCTTTCTCCTCTGTTGAGTTAACTGGGTGCAAATTACTTTTACACTTTGAAATCAGTTTGCAGCAATTAAAGGGGGAAAGCTGGAGGAGCAGAAAGGAACTCAGACATTTTACAAGTAGGTGAAAAAATAAGATAAGACAATTAATCAGGACTTTCCCTGCCAAATTGGCACTACTGGAGGATATGAGCTGGTAGTTACATGAAATCTGACACTCACACTAGGAAAAGAAAGAGTGAAGTTCTCCTTCTTTGTTTCTGAGATCACGATAACGATTGCCTTTTCATACCACCACTACAGGTAGCTGTTAATTGCATTTTTAAAAACATAGCTATTAAATACAAAGGTACACTTAATGCCATGTGTGGTTTGGCCCTTAGGCTAGGAAAATTTACCAAAGCATTCCCAAGAGGCAAACAACAGAGACAAGTACAGGAGAATTTATTTACCATACATATACTCCAGAAAATATGAATTGTTTCTGCTAAACAAGGTATGAATGATTTTTTTTCTTGTTTTTTGTTTTTGGTCAGATGTTTCAAGAACCTGGAGCCAGTTTGGTAATTCACCATGCTGGCTTGGGAATTCTAGGATTTATAATACAAAAATAATTTTGCCTATTTTGCAAACAGGGATAACAGAAAAGTATGAAGACACACAGGCCTGTGTTAGACTGATAATCAGGTATCTGTTACCATCTTTTCTGATGTGAGAACCTTTGCTAGGAACAGGGCAGTTGAGAAACGCCTCATTTTAGATATATCTCAATTGATTTTTTTTTAAAAAAACCTGGAGAATGCATGAAGACAGTGAAAGACTTTTCCACAGCACCTCTGCACAACCTGTCTGGTGGGTCTATGAGAAAACAAAGCTCTGCTCTTTTTATTAATGTTGGGTAATGGAAACAGACATTGAGTCAGCCAGAAATGGGATCTTAGCCCAGAAAAAGAAATCCTTCTAAGTTCTCCAAGAGTCCATTAGCCATGATTTCTGAGAGTTTTATTTGTAAATAAGGAAAATGTACATTTTCATCCACCGGGAATATTCCGATTTTTAGAGGAAAACATTCCCTACTCAAAAAGAACCTCCCTGTGGGTTTTCTTCACTGAGTGCTTATTTCTTAATGTGTTGCTTATGAGATGCTTTAGATATACAGCCATGAGCACACCATGCTTATACATTCACTGGCCTTGCGGGCCATGCACACATGGTTGTAATTTCTCTATGGGAGCCCATGAGAGCTAACAACCCCTATGCTTACTTGGATACTGGGAGGTGTTATCTGATCTCAGAGTTTACCTCTGTGGGTGCCTTTCTGCACTACACTGTTATAGTGCTATTATTCCACTTTCAATATCCTATGGAATCTTGGGATTTGCAGTTTAGGGAGGGGTATTTAGAATTCTTAGCCAGAGAGTTCTTTGGCCACAGTAAACTACAAACCCCAGAATTCCACAGGATGTTGAAAGTGGAATAATAGTACCATAACAGTGTAGTGTGGAAAGGCCCTGTGGCATAACAGATTGCATAACAGAAGTCCTGTTGGACCATGTCAAAGTCATTTGAAGTAGATCATCAGTGACTTATGACTTCCAAATGGGCATTGCTAGCAACCATAAAATAATCTCCTCTTACAAAATTATGCTACCAAGAGCTGGATTGAAGGGGAGACAAGGAGTCGGTTGTAGAACAAAACGGCCCTCACTTAGTTCTGCTGTTTAAAAATTTATGAACGACTTTGAATAGCAAAATTCAGTTTATTTACAGAAAGAATGAGCAGCTGACAGAGGTTAAGGGGCTGCACTTCCCCGCAAGAATTCTTAGAGGGTCACAACACCCACTGCACTCTCCTGGAAAAAAATGATTTGAGTGGGCTCCCAAATGTTCACAATATCCTCTGCAAGCATGGGGAAGGGCATTTCTTCACATTTTAGAGCTGAAAAAGCTTCCCCCCACCCCCGGAGGAAATCAGCTTTAAGTTCTGGTTTTTTGCCAGTTCGTCAAAAGGCCTCTTCTGGGCTTAAATTGACCCTAATAGTGCCCCCAAAAAGGAAAATTGCCACCAAAACCTCCCAGGGGAAAAAATTCCAATATTTCTAAAATTATTTCACCCCTGCCCCCAAGGGGCCCTGTAAGGCTGCACTTCCACTAACTCTAATTTACAGAAATGAACGTATGCGTACCTGCGGCTCTGTCCCCATTCTAAGAGCTTGTAAATATGTTTTTCCTTAGGACATCCCTCAAGGGACTTATATTATTTTGTATTGTTAACTAACCTTACTTTACTTATAAACTCAAAGTTAACTTTTGAAAGAATCAACAGCTCTGCAAACAAAGGAGAGCAGCAATGCCATGAAAGGCTTCACCTCTCTTTCACAGGCTTAGAAAGTTGCTTTTTTTGCACTGCAGCTCCTTAAATCCTCTACCTAGTGCTGCCTGGTGAAATATGAAACAGGGTTCCTGTGTCTTTAACAGTTACTTTAACAGTGGTGTAAAAGGGGTACTTCAGCAAGTGTTGTCCACAGCAGAACCAACACTGGCTGAAATTTCCTTTTCTGCACAACTGCTCCTAATTTTACCTTGCAAACTTATCTCTACACAGTATGGACACTGGCTATCCTGGCTGAGGGATTCTTGAAGTTGTAGTCTAAAAGGCAGTGATGTAGACTTGAGTCAATTGACTTGAACTCAAGTCAGACTTAAGTCACTTCAGTGACTTGACTCAGGCTTGACTTGGCAAAAACTACACACTGACTCAGCTCGACTCGAGACTTGTATATTTTTAGCGACCAACTTCCTGCCCTTGCTTCAGTAATACAGCACATTCATCTAGAAACCTTACAACTTATTGGTCACATGACAATCTGTCTCAAATCCAAAGTGTGGACACATTTCTCAGAGAGAACAGCAAATAGGTTAGGCAATGGGCTTGAGATGGGGTTGAGGTCTGTTCAGCAACCTGTTCCCACTACATATAGGAAGAGATTTCTAAAGCTTTTCCTAAGACCAGAAGGCAAGACTCATGCCCAGAGTGCAGCACACATATCTCAAAGGAGAACAGAAAATGTGTTAGGCAATGGGCTTGAGGAGGAAGGATCCTTCCTTCTAAAGCTCTTGGAAGCTTCAGTAATGGGGAACAGAAGGATTCTATTCCCCACTTCTGAAAAAGTCCCTAGCTTTACAAATGGGAAGTAAGAAGGATCCTATTCTCCACTTCTGAAGCTCCAGATGGCAAAATCACAAAAGTGGTGGGCTCACTCTACTTAAATTGTTAAAACTGACTTTATTTATCTCTGTCCAGAAATTCTGGAATACAGCCAGAAAGTTGGCTCCCAGACTTGAGACTTGACTCAAGACTTGACTTGAAAGTATACTGCAAGGACTTGAGATTTGACTTGAGACTTGAAGGCAGAGGCTTGAGACTTGACTTGAGACTTGAGCCCTTTACCTTATCGTCTTCCGGTGCTGGGGTTCAGGGATCGCGGGAGCAGCCTCTGGCGAGAGGCTCTCATGTCCGAGGTCCTTCAGCAGGCAGCTCGTGCGAGATCCCCACCTCTTCCCTCCGCAGCGCAGCCTGGGAGTTTCCCAGGCTGCGCTGGGGCAGGAAGCGCGACCAGCGTGGCTCCAAAGGCTCCACACGCCAGGTAAGTGTGCACGGGGCCCGGGAGCAATGCGCAATTATGCACCATTTTTGGCTTCTAGCTAAAAATGAAAAGGTGCGTGATCAACGCCTGCTGGCCCCTGGAGCGTCACATGATTGTGAGTGCGTCGTGTGGATCACTCCTCACAATCGTGTGACGGTCCAGGCCCTCTTTCATATGGAAAATGCCACGCGAAAAGGGCCTTGGACTAAAAGACTTAAATACATCAATGCCAAAAGGTAAGGTTTTCAAACTCTATCCTCCTTTATGCCTTGCAACCAACCTAATGATAATAACATACTCCATCCTAGAGCTATTTTCTTTTTGTTCTTTTCTCAACACAGCCCAAAATCTACTGATCTCCCAATATCTGCAGCATTGGTTTCATGCCAGCAATTATTAGTCAGCACATCTCATCACTTTGCCATATGTTTTGCTGCCATTCTTTCTGTTAGGGTGTAAATGATAAACACAAAGGCTCAGGAAATTGCTAAGAGGTACATCAGTTCACCACTGCAGACAAAATAACTTCAGGACATTTTTCCCTGTCCTGAGCCTGGGGTGAACTTGAAGAGTAGCTTCAGTGTTATGAAATATTTTAAGAAATATGGCTGTGAAACAGAGGGTAAGGGAATGATGTGTACACAGCACGCCATCATTTTTTCATCATGTTTGATCTTTTCAAAGACCTTTTCCCTCTTTTTGTGAAGAACTGTGCAAAGGCCTCAGCATCCTAGATGTGCTTAGCTGGGGAGCTAATAAATGGGTCGCTGCAGTTTCTACGGTTCTGTAGGTTTTAACAAGGTATAGATTGGTTGGGGATTCCTAAATCATAGCTTTCTGCCTGTGGATCAAAAGTTTCAGTTGAATTCTTCTCCTGCTTTCTCATGCTTATCGCTTTTATCTGTTTATTTGAATATCTATTATTTAAAAACCACTAGATTGCACTGCTATTGAACCTTTAAAAAAAACAGTTGGGATTGTGCTCATTTAAAACAAGACCTGTATGGCTAAAAAGTATTTTTGTGTGCATGGGAATTTCCAGCAGTGGTAGTGGTGGTTACCACACAAATCTCTCACAGGAAATACATTAAATATTAACAGTTTTGATATAGCATGAGCTAAACTCTGCTTCGCTTTCTGCAAGAACAGGTAAATGGTAGATAGAAAGGCTGGTAGAGAGAAAGAGGAGGAGGGACACACATTTGTATATGGATGTATACTATGTATGTACGTGCACACATATGAACACAGTACATAGAGAAACCAGATAGAGATAATTTGTTAAATGATATCAAATGGCCATGAATTGTAAGCGGTATAGTTTGTGACATTACTATGCAAAGCTCAGATTAAAGATAAACACAGAAAGCATTCAGAATAGCAGCAGCAGCAGCTAATGTTTAGTAACATTCCTTTAATAGGACTGCTCTCTCTCTCTCTCTCTCAATGGCATAAACTGATTAACATCTTGGTTTAGGGAGTCAAAAAGATACCAAACAATTCCAATCCATTGCCATTCCCCAAGAATAAAAAAAATCAAAAAATCCACATGTGGTCATAGCAAGGTATATAAAAATATATTACAAGGTACAATTGAGTTGTGCAGTTTAATGGTATTACTGGGAGAGTGCCAAAGTATGGTACTTCCAAAGCAGAAATTAATTGTAATGCAATTAAGAGTGTTATTAAGATTCTGGGAAAGAGAAGTTTAAATTAGTGGGTACAAAACTGATTCTAAAAGATGTTGAATTAAAATAGGAAAACTTTTTTCTTCAAATGTCACCCAGCAGAATCCATTATTCAAAGCCCAGTATTTCATTTGGATAACATCGTGGGCACTTTTCATTTCCGAGAAGGTAAGACATCAGTATTTTTCGTAACGTTTTTGAACCTCTTTCCCACCCCACCACTTTTATAGTATCTACAATGCCTGCATTTTCTTGTGCAGGAACAGCAACTAATTTTTAATCTTAAGAATTGAAACTTGGAAGGAGAAAATAATGGCAAACATACAAGCATAATAGCAAAGGCTTCATAGCAAGGAACCATAGCTTGCTGGTAGACGTGTACACACAGAAGATCCTGGTTTCAGATCACAGCATCATTAGGCAGGCTTGGACGGAATCCTGCCTGAATCCCTGGAGAGACAGTCAGAGATAACAATACTGAGCTAAATGAATCAGTGATCTGACCAAGTTAAAACAGCCACCTATATTATTATGAATGAGGCATAGAAAAATCTGTGTGGGAAGGATATCTGGATTAGGAAAACTGGAGAAAAAAGAGCAGGAGTATGCGTATCAGTCTTATTTGATGACCACTGTTATTTACTGGAGATTCAGCATATATAGTTAGAATCATTGAACCATAGAGCTGGAAGAGACCACAGGGGCCATCCAGTCCCACTCCCTGCCATGCAGGAACCCACATCAAAGCACTCCCAACCGATGGCCATCCAGCCTCTGCTTAAAAACCTCCACAGAAGGAGACTCCATCACATTCTGAGGCAGCATATTCCACTATTCTCTTCTCTTCTCCGCTAGTAGTGAAAATGGAAAGGACATATTTCTCTCTTGGTGTCCAAAACACCAAGATAATCTTCAAAAGAATCTTTGCTTTCTGAAACTAGTCAGCTGGCCAGTGGGCCTACTGAGCTGTACCATTTTTCATCTGATATGTGCTCCAGGAATCTCAAATAGAGGCCATTTCTGCATTACACTGTTATACTGCTATTATTCCACTTTTAATATCCTATGGAATCTTGGGATTAGCAGTTTAGGGAGGGGCATTTAGAATTCTGAGCCAGAGAGCTCTTTGACCTCAGTAAACTCCAAACTCCATAATTCCACAGGATGTTGAAAGTGGAATAATAGCGCTATAAGAGTGTAGTGCGAAAATTGTCAGGAATTCCAGGCAGAGAACCCTCGGAAAATGATCAGCCCACTGCAAAGATGTTGCATCATGCCCCAGATGTGGGTAATTGCAAGGTTGCATAAGAAACTGGGGTCGTGTGCAGATGGTAGAGGGAGGTGTGCAAACCTCTACCTGATTGGTTGTAGATATGTATATAACAAAGCAACGCCAGTATGTATTTGTCTGTTGACCAAACCTGGTGCCTGGTGCAAGCTTTTGTCCGTTTGTCCTATGTTTTGTATATAACGGAACTTTGCTGCAAGATAAAGTGCCTCCTGTTTTGGAAGAAACTCCTGTGTGTGTGAGTATCCTTACTGGGGAATAAGGCTGCTGCTGCTGGCTCGCTGAACTCTGGTTTTTCCGCTGCGTTTCCGTGGGGCTGAAACTCCTATCATCCCCAACAGTAGTTATGGGCCCAGGCCCAGAGTGCACAGCATCCACAGCGCACCTGTAGTTGTTTTTCCCCTGGATACTGGGACTGCTTTTGACTGTTTGCCTGACTCTCCGGTGCTTCGGGAGTCTGTGTTTTGGCAGAGAGACAGTTAATCTTCAGTCCGGAGCTCATCAAGGTCACTGCGGTCAGCTGCTTTGTTTGTTGAATTTTCCTTACAAAGGCAGCAGCATGGCTGAGGGAGGTTATCTGCGTTTTGAAAAGTTGACCGACACTAATTATCAAGGCTGGCAAATTTATGTGAGAGCCGCTTTGATGAAGGAAAACTTGTGACACGTTTTGGAAAATGAGGGACAGCCCCCAGAAGGACCAACTGCTGCTCAAATAGCAGCATTCAGGGTTGCTGACGAAAAAGCCAAAGCAGTTATTTTGCTTACTTTAAGTCCTTCCCAGTTGATTCACGCTGCTGCTGCAGACACAGCATATCAGCTCTGGGAGGCTCTGAAGCATGTGCATCAATCTTCCTCGTGTTTGTCCAAAATGCTATGGACAAAAAGACTGTATAACACAAAGTTATGTCCCGGAAGCTGTGTAAGAGAGCACCTCATGCTGATGAAACAGTTATTTCAAGAGGCAGCCAACAGACGGGTAAATATATCAGAAATGCAGAAAAGTTTTATTCTGCTGGGAAGCCTCACTAAGGAGTGGGACTTTTTGATGTACAGCCTCCAGAGTGTGTGTGAGGAAGAGCTGACTGTAGACTTGGTAGCCAGTAAGATTTTGGAGGAAGTCCAACGTAAGCAGTTTGATTCCAGACTGCAGTCGGAGGGGAGAACAGCCAGTCACCAGGAGGGAGAGGCAGCTCCCAAGGAGGCATCTGACTTGGAAGAAAGAGCAGTGGGCAGCTTTGCCAGACGCTGCTACAGATGTAAGAGAGTCGGCCATCTCCAGAAGGACTGCAGAATGCCAGCGCTGAGCAGAGGGAAGAAGACAGCCCAGAAGCGGAGAGGCGTGTCATCACAGGCTGAAGGCCATGTGTTTGTGGCAAAAGAACAGTCTGAGAGTGGTGTGTGGTTGCTAGACAGTGGTGCAACTCACCACATGGTGAACAATTTAAAGCTGTTGAATGATGTTACAAATGCAAATATAACAGCAATTTCCCTTGCAGATGGGGCACCAAGCAAGGTGCAGAAGATGCGTACTGCATATGTGCCATGTTTTGGGAAATCGTTTAATAATGTATTGTGCGTGACAAATTTGCAGAACTGTATTTTGAGTGTCTCCCAACTGGCCAGTGAGGGTTATAAAGTGGTGTTTGAAGGGGAGAAATGTATAATTACTGCAAATGGTGTTTTTTGTGCAAAAGGGGTGAAAAAGCAGGGGTTGTACCACATGTTGCCCAACCGAAAAGTGGCAAACGTTAACCCATTGTGTAACAAAGCTCTACATGAAAAGTGTGTACATTACCTCCACAGAGTGATGGGTCATGCCAGCTACAAAGGTTTGCAAGAGTTGGCAAAGGGTTACAGGTCCGAAATTGTCCTAAGTTCCTAGAGTGCTCTGCGTGTAAAAAGGTTAAGGTAAAGGCTTACCTCATTGCCAAGAAAAGCAAGTGTGTCACCCAACGGCCTTTTGAGGTTGTACATGCAGATTTGGCTGGGCCATTCAAGCCAACTGAAGGGCAAAATAGGTTTTTCCTGGTAATTGTAGACAGACACACCAGGTACTCCTATGTCTATCTGCTGAAAGAGAAAAGTCAAGCAGCTGAAAAGTTCAAAGAGTGGATGAATGCTGTTGAGAGGGAATTTCCTTATAAAGTGGCCAGTCTTGTGTCAGATCGAGGGGGAGAATTCCTGTCTAATAGCCTGCAAGCCTGGATGTGTAAGAAAGGCATAAGGCATAAAACCACCAACCCCGCATCTCCCAGGGAGGATGGTCTTGCAGAAAGAAGAATTGGGCTGTTAAAACAAATGAAGGACTATATAATGGAGGATGCCCAAGCCCCAGCAGGACTTTGGGGAGAAGCAATAGTGACAGCAAACTACCACTTAAACAGGATGTGGAGTTCAAGTGTGAAGCAAACTCCATATTACCTATTGTATGGTAGAGCGCCAAACCTGCAGCATCTACGTGTTTGGGGTCAGTTTGCTAGTGTGTATGTTCCCCCAAGTTTCAGAAAGTCTGGAGAGGAGAAATCTAGACGGTTACGCTTTGTGGGATATGAAGGTAACAAATATAGATTTCTACACCATGCTGGCAAAATAGTGTATTCTAGGAGTGCAAACTTCGAAATCCATTCAGGATGGGATAGACTGCACTGTAACCAAGAGGTTTTGATTCCCCTGGGTAAAAGTGTGAAAAGACTGCACTGTAATCAAGAGGTTTTGGTTCTCCTGGGTAAAAGTGACAAAAGTGTTCCTGAGAATGGAGGGGCAGTGATGTCTGATGAGGAAAAGGACAGTGTCCCAGATACACTTCAAAGCTCTGAAGACAGAGGGGCGGTGATGGCTGATGATGAAGAAGAAAGTACTGAGGAAAGTACTGAGGAGGAGAAGCCAAAAATCTCACTCAACGTCACATCAAAGAGTTCAACACCGCCATCTAGTGCTGAACCTGCATTTACGGTCAAGAAAGACCCTCGCACTGAGGTCAGCACTAGTTCCAGCAGTGGTTCCAGTGAAAGTGGGTCAGGAAGTACCCAACTTGCTGAGTCAGGAAGTAAAGTTATGCTTATCCCTAAAAGATCAGGAGGAGGGTATTTTGTTGTCCCGTGTGACTGAGGCAGAAAATTTGAGTGTAGGACTACATTAGGGTATGGTATCAAAATGTGAGGCAAATGGTCCAAGATGGGATTTTGTGCTTGCGGTATTGTCCATCTGCGGATCTGCTCACAAAGGCACTTCCAGTAGTAGGCCATGAGAAGTTGGCAAGTAAACTGGGCCTTGCCACCAGAGTGTAAGGTGGAAGATGAATTGTACCCTTGAATGTATGTACTGTATGTATTATGTAACATGTATTGTATGACATATATGGATTGTGAAAATGTCCTACACAGTGGCCTGACCATTTTGGAGGGGATTGTCAGGGATTCCAGGTAGGGAACCCTGGGAAAATGATCAGCCCACTGCAAAGATGTTGCATCATGCCCCAGATGTGGGTAATTGCAAGGTTGCATAAGAAATTGGGGTCGTGTGCAGATGGTAGAGGGAGGTGTGCAAACCTCTACCTGATTGGTTGTAGATATGTATATAACAAAGCAACGCCAGTATGTATTTGTCTGTTGACCAAACCTGGTGCCTGGCGCAAGCTTTTGTCCGTCTGTCCTATGTTTTGTATATAACGGAACTTTGCTGCAAGATAAAGTGCCTCCTGTTTTGGAAGAAACTCCTGTGTGTGTGATTACCCTTACTGGGGAATAAGGCTGCTGCTGTTGGCTCGCTGAACTCTGGTTTTTCCACTGCGTTTCCGTGGGGCTGAAACTCCTATCATCCCCAACAAAAATGGCCAGAATTCAGTATTAGTAACCCAGTGGTACCACTCTGTTACATCTACCATTTGCCAAACACACACACAAACAATCCCCAACATCCCTGTTTCCATGCTTTTAAAATTCTCAAATTACACACTTTGATTCTATTGGTACACATCACAATTTATTTCACGACAATCCACTAAAACTTCATTAGGCTTTAGCCTAATTTATGTTGCTTTTGCTGATTGTTCAGCCAACAGATGAAGTAAGGTTTGATCCTTCAATGAAACATGGATGCTTTTTAAAACTACTTCAAGAGGTATACAATTGTTTCTGAAAGTCTGACAGAATCTGCAAAGACTGTAATTGCAGAACACTGGAAAAAAAATTCAGATCGTGCTGTGATGGTTGGAGAGATCTTTGCTAGTAGCAAAGACCATTAAATTAATTGGTCTAATGCAGCTTTGGAAAGTGAACAGAAATTGTGTTAAATTGCTGTGCAGATGAATACTTTGTTCCCTGGAACAGAGAAAGATATCTTTTCTGTCTGATTGTTCTGAATGTTTTTATGTTTTCATATTGAACATTTTTAAAAAGAGGCAACACTGTGGAATATTTTTTTTTTTTTTAAAAAAATAGATTTCTGGTACGATGAGAGATTTTTTAATTTTGCTTCTCATTATGGCTGCTGGAATTTCTTTTGAAAAAAGTTCTTCACAGCATAACCAGTACATTAAAAACTGATATTATTTAGAGCACTACGCTTCAATAGTAAGCTGTTTTGTGAAGACCTCTTCCTGTAATTCCTATAGGAATTATGGTTTAGACATAGGGTGGGAAAGACTGAGAGTTCTTAAAATAATACATTCAGCCTTCCACATTTGTGGGTTTCACTGTTACAGATGTGATTATCCACGGATTACTTGCTGTCAGCTCTGCTGCCATTTTTAATAGGGATTGCAGGCCTCCTGAGACTGCAAAACTGCAAATGAGGCTTGTAAGTCTGTATTAAAAATGGTGTGGGGCAGCAGTGGAGGTGGCAGTAAGCCCCACCAGCCACCCACTCCTCCCTTGTGAAGGAACCCTGATACCTCAAAGGAATTCACAGTGGGTTGAATACGCTGATCATAATTTTTGTGTGTGTGTATTAAATATGGTTTGGGAGGGGCTAGTTATTCATGGTTTTTCCACTTTCACAGGAGGCCCTGTGCCCCTAACCCTACCAAATGTGGAGGGATGACTGCAATTCCCAGCATCATACCTGTCTACAATTCCCAGATAGCAGTCCAATTTAGTAATTTTAAGCTCTAGACTTAATGATCCTACAGTGGGACTCCTTTTTATGTGGTAATGTATTTTAATTCAATTACTTCAAGATGTGACAAGCCAGTCCTACTGTGTTTATGGGCCTTCCTCTTCACTCTGCTGGGTAGAAACTGTTCAAATTCCCATAAGAATGCATTAATATTAGTGCTAACAGATTGCAGTGGACTAGTATTGTGAGTTTGTGGCTGTTAAGCCACATGCACCAACTGTCCAAATTTGCCAGGGGCAGTCCTGATTTATCCCGTCTTCCCATATTTTCAGTTGCTTTTAAGATGTCCCAGTTTCTCTTTCCTCCTCCAACTGTCCTCCTTTGTCATCAGTTAATTTCAATTAACTCAGCAAGGAGGGGGAGACGAGGGGGAGGGAGGGAGGGTACTATTTTGACCTTCCCAGTATGCTCCGGCAAAAACAAAGATCGAATGTGAGACGGAACCCTAGCCTTGGCTGCAGAAGCTTCTAAAACTAGCTACCATGTGTGCAAGTCTACTCAGTAGCTGTTATGTAGATTTAGCCATTAGGAGCTTTGACCCTGAAATCACTTGTACATTAAGTTTCCGGAGCTAAAACCTGAGACCTAGGAGCAAGGCCTTGTAATGTCACAGCGGATGGGCCTTTTGTAACAACTGTAAGATAACACACATGTGTGTGAGCATGAGATAAGCAATGTAGATTTCCTACACTACCTCCTAAATAAATATTATGTACAACACAGAGATGGCCCAAAGATCTAATGGTTTTAAGTTACAGGAGGGTAGATTTCAACTGAACTGAACTGAAGGAACTAACAGATGGTTAGAGCAACTTGACAATAGAACCAATTACCTAGAGCCGCGGAGGAATCTCTCTAGATGTCTTCAAAAAGAGTCTGGACATCTACCTTCTGGAGGTGCACTGGCTGGATTTTCTGCACTGAGCAGGGGGGTGGATTCAATGGCTTATGCAGGCCCTTCCAAACTCTGATTCCATGATTCCCAGTTTAGTCCAATATAGGCTAATACTACTCATGCTAGTTATTTATTTATTTATTTACTTACTTACTTACTAAAATATTTTTATCCACCCTATATCATGGGTTCTGAGGGCACACCACAAGTGAAGCTATATAAACAATTTAAAATAAGCTTAGATTTAAAAAATAAAAACAATTTAAAATAAAAACATATTACACAATTTAATGTCTTAAAACAGCTTAAAAGGTTGAAACAGTTAAAACCATGTCCATATGAAAACAAATTATTCTGTACAGTCAGGACTTCACATTCATTAAGGTTAAGGGTACAGGACCTGCACAAAAGTGGAAAAACTGCAAATATCCAAATGGCAGGGCGGGAGGACTGAGACATGCTTAGGAGAGCAAACACCCAGGGTTCAAACCAGGTCAGAGAAAGAACTGGGAAGGGGGTATGTCAGCATGGTGGCCCTATGCTCCCTTTCTCTCGCTCATCTTCTCTTTTGGGTATGGGTGGTGGCATCAGGAGAGGGCTTGTGGTACTGAGGAATCGTCCATCCTTAGCTGGCCAGGCAGCTGCTGGTAGAGCAGGAGGACCGGGGGGGGGGGGGGAGGAGTTTAAAGGGCTGCGGGCCTGATCCAAGCCTCTGAGCGGGAAGGTTCTCCCAGAAAAAAAGTATCTGAAGTTGGGGAGGCAGAGGTTGGAGAAATGTGCAAATAATCAAATCTGTGAAAATGAAACCCGTACATGTGGAAGGTCGACTGTACATGCTAAGTTCAGTGTTGCCAACGATTTATGTATAAGATATGTAGTCGTATCCTAGATATTGTCATCTCAAGACTGTTAAGTACAGCTTAGAAGCAGCAGAGAGAAGAAGATAAAGAAGAATTGGCAGTCAAGGGATAGGAAATGGCAAGGACTGCTTCCAGGCCAGCTGATCCGGGAAACAAGTATGCTGGGGGAAAGAATCTAGATACAGGCCTGGAATCCAGGTAAAATCCAGCTAACTGAATAATATGTCAGCCTTAGTCCAGAGCCAGAAAAATAAAGGCAGATAATGAAGATGGGCAGCTGTAGTAGTTGCCATCATTCCCACTAGGGACTGTATCACACATGGTCTTATTCATGGCCACACAAAACAGACAGAGAGCTCTTCCAAATTTTTGTGTTGATGCTGGAGCTTGTGGAAGCTTCACTGCCAGCTACTGAGAGGCTTGTGCGCTTTTTTATCCCAGGCCATGATCAAGAAGATTTATAAGTTGTGATGCCAGTGCCCTGTTCACTGCTTGCTTCAAGTGGTGTGATGGGACCCAGTCCCTCCTCTATCTCATGGTTTTTTGGCATGCTAGCAGCATCTAATATCTATTCAAACACCTTTGCACTGAGCCAGTGAGCCATGGCACTAGTAGGGAATGGTGAGATGGGCATCCGGCTTTCAAGCTACTTTATGTATGCATAATCAGACTTCGTTCTCTTTTGGTTTCACTCTCCTAGAGTTCTGTCTCCCTGCCTAGTACTCCAGAGAAGTTCTCTGGGATATCTGCCAGGACTGTAAGACCTAAGAAATTTATGCAGGCTTTATGTGCTGTCTGTCTTTCTCTGGCTGGGAGAAGAAGATGTTGATATGATCTGACTGAAAAGGAAGAAGGGAGTAAAGCCTAAGTACTTCAAGCTACACACAACTCCAGAAAAGACAAGGATGGGAAACAATAGGGACTATCTATCTTCTTCTTATTGCTTCCTCTCCCAATGTAGTCTACTTGCTACAACATTTGTGCTTTAATTCTAATAATCTTTGCCTTGATGGACTTATTGTTCCCAGGATTCTTTGGTGGAAACAGATTAAAAGACTGTATAACCTAAAGTGAGCCAGCATGGTACAGTGGTTGGAGCACTGGACTACAACTTTGGCAAGTAGAGGGATGGTGGATGATGGGAGCTACGCAAAAATCCCAGTAGCACTTCCCTCCAGCACTGAGCTCTGGCAAAAAGACAGTTCACCAGAGTCAATGCCTAAAAATCACCATACAGCAGAGTTTACTCACACAGCTTGAAGCATCCTAGCAGAGTGTTTAACATTAGCAGCAAAGCCCTGAAGCCAGGAAAAATACTCCCATGCAAATGTTATCTTCCAACAGGAGGCTTTACTCTTGAGTTAAAATACATACAGTATATACAATTCTCCAACAGAGTATTTAGCATTCAACAGCATACAGAACATAGCCTCCGGCTGCTCTCCAGACAACAAGAGGGCTTAGTGGGCTAGAACACACCCACTTATATACAGCCATTGCTGATGCAACTCTAGCAGTCCTTGCTAGATCCCACGTATGATGTAACCTACTTCCCTGGTTACACACCCCAATGACTCATGCAGGTATTACATGGGATTGCATCATCCACTGTCATTCCCAGGTGCAAACTTAAAGGTACATCATGTTTGGACTTAGGTTCTGTCCAACCTTTCCTCACACACTTGGCCATGGAAACCCTCCGGGTGATCTGGCTGGTCACACTGTCTCAGCCTCACAGGACAACAAACATAAACCTACTCTGAACAAATCTTGACAGGGAAGCCTCTTGATAGGCTCAATTTAGGGTCACCATAAGTTGGAAACTACTTGAAAACATACAACAGCAATCACCAAGAGTATAGTGTGAATATGCCTTTACAGGCTGTAGTGAGCTGGGCTTCTGTCAGCAGGCAGAGGGGTTTTTAGAGTCCTTGCTAGCATCACCACCAAATGTTAACAGCTGCCCAGCAGCATGAAAGAGTTAACTTGTCTTAGTGACCTTGTTGGATACTTTTTTCATTCATTTTGCAGTTTGAGGCTGGGGAAAAAATATCAAAGTAGGGAACAGATTTGGGGAGTTAATTTTCCTCTGTTGCTAGCCTGTTTGTATAGTTTTCGTAGCTTAGGGAGAGAAGGGCCATGGTTATACACTTGATTTCCTTTGTTTGCTTCTGTGCTATGTAACTCTTTGGAGTTCATTTTTCATTGGCCTTACCTGGAGGGGGTGCACCCCAGACCAAGGGCTCTTCATAGGTACAGCAATGGGGATTTGATTTGACTGTCAGCTAAGGGACAAGTCTGAGTAGAATTTGTTTGGGGGCCCAATTCTACCATCATCTCTGATGGAGTGCTGGACCCTATCAGTGAAGAGGCTGGAATATTTCTCTGCAATATACCATTTGCTGCATCATTTACTATCAATAAAACTTATGCTAAAGGAGTAATGTGTGTCAGCACTGAAAGAACCCTTGGAGAGGCTTGAACCACTGTGATGTACAGGATAGCTTCATGTACAGAGAACAGGCTTAGAGGGTTTCAAAAGCTTTATTCAGGAACATTGAAGAAAACAGCTACACACCTTGTTAATTGCCAAAACTAAAGAACTACTCGATTTACAGTACTATATAAAGTGTTACATTTCCAAATTAGCATGTGCTGCTATTTCATTTGCTGATAACTTAAAATAACACCTTTTTCAGGCTCACCATCCCCCCTTCCCATGTTTTCTCACCACCTATCAGCAGCATGATCTTGCAGTCACATCCACTTGCTTTTCTCACAGATAGTTAACCAAACATTCCTATGTTCCCAGCTTCCCAACCATTAACCTCATCCCTTCCCTACACAGCAAATCACCCAAACACTGCTGTATGGCTGTAAACGTGGCAGGGAGAGAATATCCAGCCTGACAACAACATCCAGTTCTGGCATTAGACACAGTCCAATCTTACGGATACTTATATGGAAGTAAGTCTCCATATGGTTCAATGGGATTCACTCCCTCACATTGTGTACTTGGGGTGGCAGCCTTGAAACTGGAACTTGCAGAAATCCTTTTAACAGGCTCTTACCCTAATGGAACCATGCCCATTTCTGCTTCCCCATCACTCAGGCATTTTTTTACAAGGTCAGAAGCTGACAAGTCTGAAGTGACCCAGACTTCAGTGCAATGCAATTAGCATCCAGAGGGTTCTTTACGAGGATTTATCCCAGCGTGGAAGCTCATTGATTGACTAGAACAGTGGTTTGACTTCCATTCAAGGTAGCTGAAAATGTAACACAGTCCCGTGGGATAAAGGAAAGCCAAGACTGTGAAGAAAATAGCTGAATCCTCTCCAGCAAGAGTATTCCATGCACTGAATTTTTGCTTTCTTCCTGTGTACAATTACTGTTCATCATTTTTCCTTTCTTTTCCTTTCTGCAAGAGCAGTTGTTGGTAAAGCTATAAAAGTATCTTGCAGTGTGCTGGCATTTCGTATCTCCTGTATGGATGTAGGTAGGGTACAGCCTACAGGAGGCGGATATATTATCCCTCATTTGCTAACAACAACAAACAACAACAACAACAGCCTTTTCCATTGTACAATGCCAAGGTAACCACAAAGTTGAAAAGCAACACAGATATACAAGAAGGAAGCACTTACAGCTGTACGTGGCAGGAAGATGGCATTTCCAGACAAACTCCCACTTGTCCTTTACATTCTCAGCATGTGCCCCATTATTAAATATGAATTGTCCTAGCAGCTGTTTTTTCTTTTGATTCACAGCCTTTCAAATAACATGGCTACCAGTCACAGCTATGCTGAGTGGGAGCTTCTCAGAGATAAAGTCTTCATAAGCTGCACTGTTAGTTTTTGACGCAATGACTGCATCCACCAAACTACTGTTTATGGATGTGGCTGTTCAACTTGGGAAAGACCAAGCGAAAAACAGTCTGGCCAGCATTTCCTAGGGGGCTTAATGCAAGTACAATGTGCTGTTAAACCAATGTGTGAGACACTTTTGTGGACCATTGTACATCAGCAGTGCAGGCATATGAGAGAAAGCCAACTCATTGCCAGAGAAAGCTGCCCTGCTGGTTCCAGAGTAACTCAGAAACTGGAAGGACAGCTTTTGACACAGATGTCTTCTTTTGCCTTGCCTTATAATCGTGGTGCCCACAGACATTTTATCCCTGCTTTTCCACTGCCACTGTGCTGCTCTCCACTACTACTTATGCCTGTGTAATTACACTCACTCGGAGGATTGTATCCTTGACACCAAACTGCCTTGAGTCCTAGTTTAGGGGAAAAGGCAAGATATAAAGACATAAACTATTTTTTTTAAAAAAAATGCACCAGGTCGTAAGTTACATAGGAAAAGCATGATCTTTCTTCTCCATTTCTTGTCTGACATCTGAAGAAAGACTCTAGAGTAGGTCCCCTCACACAACTGGTATTCTCTTGGGATTCTTTCACGCTACATGATTATTGGCACTATGATTCCATTTTAACTGTCAGGGTTCCCTTCTACGGAATTCAAGATTTTCAGGTTGAGAGCGGGGTTTAGAATTCACAGCCTGAGACCTCATGTCCCTCACCAACCTACAAGTCCCAGTACTCAACAGGATGCAGTACTTTAATTATATAGTGAAATCATAGTGCTATAATCAGAGAGTGTGAAAGGATGCTAGGTTTGTTGGAGTACAACTGTCATAATTCTTAGGCCTTGGAAAAGTTGCTTTTTAGGGCTACAAGTCCCAGAATCTCACAGGCCATGCTGGCTAGGAGATTCTGAGAGCCATGGTTCCAAAAAGTAAGATTTCCCAGCTCATGTAATCCCTAGAAATAGAAAGATGTGTTGGACTATATCTCGAGGACATCAGGTTGAAAAAGATTAATCAGGAGAGAATTCTTTCTTTCTCCTTTTCCCTCTTTCTTTCCTAGTGACAACCCCAAATTTTACACATGAAATGACATAAAATTTTATGGTTTCTTGGGACAAACCACACACACACACACACACACACACACACACAATGGATTTGGCTTTATTTACAGGCATCCACAATCAGTTCTATTTATTTTCAGAATCTCTTTCCACTTGGGCAGGATCCCTCACAACTGATGTGACCAAATGAAGAATAATCTTTGTTCCGGTTTACATGGAAAAAATTACTGATGTCCTTTCAGAAACTCTGATATTTACAGTGAGGCTAGAGAAACAACCCATAGATCTAAACTGCCAATACTCCTGCACGTACAGAGTGCTTTCTACTGGGTATTCTATGAACAGAAACTATTAGCAACTCACTCTTAGGCCATTTCTGCATAGTGTCACGATTCCACACAACATCATAGCCATCCACTAGGATGGCTACTGCACAGCTTATGATGTCGTGCAGAATTGCGGCCCCTGAAACAACTACAAGCCTCAGGTATCACATTTTAGTGATGATGAGTGGAAATGGCCTTAGATTAGTGTCAAACTAGGAGTAAAGAGGGCCAAGTTCAGATCCTCACTTATCCATGAAACTGGAGTGGCCACTTGTCCATCACTAGAAAGGACAAAATAGGTTACAGATCTGCACAACCTTTGTAGATCCTGTCTATAGGTAGTAGTTATCAATGGAAATTTAGAGATAATGTTCAGGATCCAATAGTGTAAAGTTATGTCAGTGCGGTTATACTGGATCATTCTGTTGTGAAACTAATAGTACAACTTACATCATAAAGATGCATATTTCCTATGTACAACTGTCAACTAGTTAGCACAATTATGCCAACACAGTTAGATCAGGGAAGAGTACTTAGAATTCTGTGCCAGAAAGCTTTAGTGCTAAATTACAAACCTCAGGATTCCATAGGGTGTTGCCATGGCAGATCAAGTGGAATCACGGCGCTATAACTGCGTAGTGAGAATGGCCCATACATACTCATGGACTAGATCATGCCGTATAGCACTTAAACCCAGTGCTTTTCACAAACAGCTTTCTAGCCAAAGAGTATATAGGTAGATAAATAGAAATGCATCTCACAATAGGGAGGAATACTGTGACCAAGTAACCTGTACCTACTGCTGTTCAGGTACTAACTGTTGATCACCCATTCATCATCATCATCATCTTGCTTTTTTCCTGGTATGGAACTCAAGCCAGTTTACAAAGATTAAAAGAGATAACAGTTAAAAAAAATTAACAGCATACAAAAGTTAAAAAGTTAACTATCAACAGATTAAAAAGCAGTTAAAAGCATGAACATTAAAAAGAAAACAATAAATAAACAGTACAGCATATTCTGAAAGGAGAGCCAGGGTGCTATTCTGGTTTAAGCATTGGACTATGAGCCTGGAGACCAGTGTTTTATTCCCTGCTCAGCTTTGGAAACCCAACAGGTGACCTTCGGCACATCACACTCTCTCATTCCCCAGAAAACCCTGTAACAGGTTCACCTTAGGGTCTCCATAAGTCGGAAACAACTTGAAGGCATACAACAATATTCTGAAAGACCCTTCCCCCTGAGCAATCAGCCCTCAAAGGCCTGCTGCAACAAAAAGGTCTTTCCTTGCCTAGAGAGGAAGAGTGCCAGCCAAACCTTTCTAGGAAGGGGATTCCAAAGCTTGGGAGCAGCCACTGGGAAGGTCCTCTCCCATCTTCCCACCAGATGTACCTCTGAGGATAGTGGGGCAAATTGATGGGCCTCCTTCTTATGGTTCTTTTTCTTTAAACCCAACTTGAAATGAACAATCCTTCAGACAGGCAGTGTGAACTGTCCCCTGACAGCAGTTCAAATAGGGGACAGCTTTCTGTCAAACAGAAAACCAAACTGTGCCCTGAAAGCCATATCCACAGCCATTGCTCAGATGTCCCCCAACATTTCAGATACGAAACCAGGGGCAGGCATGCAATATTACTATTCTCCTATCAAGGAATGAGGCCAATGTTCCATACATACCAATTGTAGATCACTGAAATCTTCACTCCTGCTCTTTGCTCTGTTAATTTCCTCAGCAGGAGCTTGGCCTTCACTCTTGTCATCGCTGGTTTTTTTTTTTTAAACATGTTTGGTTTGTTCTTTGGTTAAAGATATGCTAGCAAAACATGTTCTGTCCTACAATCTGCTGTTCTTGACAGTTTAAAATGAGCTTCTATGTCCCCTGAATGTTGATGAGTGTGCATATAAATGTGGCCATGTAGCATCCTACGCTACAGAGAATGGAGTGCCTGAATGGCTGTCAAAGGGCAAACCTCTCTTGGAATGTGTGCCCCTGACTTTAGGGCAACCAGTTTCAATTCATTTGAAATAATCATAACAATGGAAAGAGAGGCTATTAGCTACCACCTGGGTACCTAAACACATTGGTTAGCATCTAGACAGCACAGATCACCTGGTCACAGTCAGTGTGAGCTATTTCAAATTTCTATTTAAATGATACCCAGTCTTGCTAAATTGTCGTCTAAGTATATGCAAACTTTATGCAAATATATCTCTCTTTCATGATGCTAACTGTTGATGTGAGCTCATGGTTGAACTCATTTTATTAGGAAGATGTGATCTCCTGGATCCCGAATGCCACTGAAAGCACAAATAGCCAAGACTGTGGTTGCAACTGACTGCTTAGCTTCATAAATCTGCAGCAGATAACATGGGACTCAGCAGCAGAATGTAAAAAAGTCAGATTTTGCAACAGACAAATATAGTCAGGATGGGCTACAAGTTTGGAGAACTGAACTTATTAGGCCAACTTCCTGCTTTGCAAAAGCGTATTATTTACCATTTCCCTTCTGAGTGATTGTCAATTGTGTTAGATTACAGACTGAGTATCACAAGGAGAGGGGAAAATCAATAAGAAGGAAGCTGTCACTGCTTGAGTTAATGCAAGAATAAATTCTGACTGGGAAATGATAACCTGCCACCCAGTCTCATCTAGATTCCTTAGAACAAAGCACACTAATAATAGTCATCTCAATTAGTACCAACTTGATGTCTAAGAATGGACTACCACATGACAGCTGAACTCTTCTCAGTAGCAGCCAACTTTAGCCCTTGGCTACAGAATGAAATATTTGCATACAGTTGTAACATATTCATTCAATGTGATTATAAAAACCAAGTTTTTATAGAGTTTTTTTTTAATGCATTAAGTTAGTAATTTTTTTCCATACAAAAGAACTGTATTTAGTGGAAGATCCTCTTAAAAGTTACCAAGGTCGGTCAATAGCTGTCCATGTGGCTCATATCATGATAAGCATATTTTTTTAAAATGGAGTTTGCAAAAGTAATACTTTAGATTGCAACATGGGTTGCCAGGTCAGGATCAAGCCAAGCCCTGAGATCTGAGGGTTAAAATGCGAAACCTAGAGATTACTATTTATGATGTCACGGGGAATGACCCCCAGTAATGTTACTGGGGACAGGCTCTGGTGATGTCATTAAGCATATTACATTTTGCATCAATTACAGATACACAGATTGTATCTGTGTATGTGCCTTCAACTCACCAGTTGACTGACGGCAACCCATGAATTTCATCATGTTTTCTTAGGCAAGGAATACCCAAATTTGGTTTTCCCAGTTCCTTCTTCTGAAATATAGTCTACAGCACGTAAAATTCATTGGCGTTCTTACATTCATGTACTAACCAGGACTGACTCTGCTTAGCTTCCAAGATCAGATGGGGTCTGGTGCCTTCAATGTATTTTCAAGTAAAAGAGACAAAGCCTAACCAGCATATAAACAAACATTTTTTTCAAGGCAATGCTCCTACCCTGAGATTCCTCCCTCTCACCCAGAGGACTAGAAAAGCCCTGAGATGTAAGAATGCTCATAGCCCCTGGCTGAGGGATTCTGGGAATTATACTCCCCAAAGATTAACTTTTCCATGTTCTGGACAGAAGTGAGAGCTTGTCTGTCTCTGTCCCACTTGCTAAGCAAAGCAGTGTTACTTAATTTGGCTATGGTAGTCAAAGCTGACCCATAGGAATGGATTGTTATCATAATTACCTGCAGAACTCTGTGAACTTTATCTATAGTTTCAGGGCTACAGAATATTGTGAGCGACTTCTCCCTTAGTACATGTTTTGTTTTGTTTTGTTGTCTTTGAAAATATACTGTAGAAGCAATAGACTATAAGAACACAAATGTAAAAACATCACAGACAGACACAGAGACAGACAGACTGACAGACAGAAGAAGGGCTGGAGTTCAGTAAAAGAGCATAAGATGCCCCAGGTTCACTCACCAGCATCTCCAGATAGAACTGGAGAGTTGACATCAGCCCACACAGACAATGCCGAGCAAGATGGACCAATGTGTCAGACACTGGGGAAGCTATTCTGGACTACAGTCCTCAGAATCTCCTGCTGGAGATTTTGGGAATTGTAATCCAAAATTAACTTTTGTAAGGTCTTCCATAGACTGACTTAGCAGAAGACAGTTTTTCTATTTTTAAAATGCAGTAGACCAACATGGTACAGTGGTTTGAACATTGGCCAACTCTAGAGAAGAGGGGTCAAATTGCTGCTCAGCCATGGAAACCCACTGAGTGACCTTGAGCAATGACAATCTCTCAGCCTCAGAGAAAGGCAAAGACAAATCCTGTCTGAACAAATCTTGCCAAGGAAATCCCGTGATAGGCTTTCCTTAGGGTCATCAAAAGTTGGAAATTACTTGAAGGTACACACTAACAAGACAAAGGCAGTGGGAAATACTAAGGGGAGGGGGGGGTGTCATGCAAACTATCCGTTCCATGCAGACCTAAAGTCAGCATACACGATCTTTAGGCAAGTGCCCTGCCCCCACCAGAGGTTATAACCAATGATTCCCAGGCATTTTCTGCCCCCACCCATTGCCCCAATTTTGTTAGAGTTATCAACCTTTGCATGCCTATGCTCAAAAACTGCTAGTTTGTGTTACGGTGATTTATGTTTGCTTTATTCCACCTAGTCTCTTCTTGCATCACTTTAACCAATAACCATTTACTCTTCCCTCTCTGTTCTCCTTTAGATCACGCCTTTGACTATGCACAAGTAACTGGAATACAAAGCTACTTGTATATGTTTCACAAAAACTAAGCTTGGTTTCCTTCTCAGCTAGAGCATGTGTGTATGCGGGTGGGTGGGTGTTTGGGTGGATGGGTGTGAGACTCGCTGTTGTTCACCTTCTGCCGTGCTGGTTTCATAATTCCACTTGGGGATATTTAAATGGTGCCAGTGCCCAGCAATTTCAGCTTTTCTTTTTAGCACAGTTATCTGATTGCCATCTGGTGGGAGTGGCACAGCAGCAACCCTGTTCATGGAGTGCCAGGCCCATGTGGCTACAATTGCTAATACTGGCTGCCATTTTATTGTAACATATCCTATGGTCCAAGTACTGGCTTATATATCCTGTTCCCTGACAGTCATTTTGTACATTAAGAGCAACATACCTTAGATACAGCTGCATTTCATTTAGATGCCTTCTTTTTTTTCTTTTTTTTTTGCGACATCAAGATTATTTATTTATTTTATACTTCATCTTTCTCCTGGCAAGGGACTCAAAGCAGTTTACATAAAAATTAAAGCAAAGCCCAACTAAAATCTTATTTACAAAAGTTAAGAAACAAACAATTATGTTGAAAAGCACATAGTTAAAATCGTTTAAAACATAATTAAAATATAAAAGTATATCAGGCCACATTCAAAATATTCTTCTGCCCTATTTTAACAGTTTAAGAATCAAACTTGTTGCCTGCCCTGATCTTTGCCTGCCAGAAGAAAGACATCGGTATCCCCTTCCACACCCTCATCCCCTTTTCCACAACATAGCTGCACCCAAAAGGCTCTCTCCTATGTCTTCACCAAACACGCCTGTGATGGTGGCAGGGCTGAAAGCAAGCCCTAGCAAGATTGGATTATGCTAAAGGATAAAAGATTGCTAACGTTAGAAGGCGCAAACATGCGGTTTGGGTTCTATGCTTACTTATGGTATGGAAAAGAGAAAATAGACAGTGACTTTAACAACCATTTTGTGAGAAAATCCTTGTTAAAAATATGGGAGAATGTGAAGAGATCTATTCATAATAAAATACCTCTATGGTGTTCTCCCCAAGAAGTCTTCTATGGGCAATGGAAAGAGCCAAACCAAGATTGGCTTTGATATACTGATTTGTTGACTTTGGACAAACAAGTAGGAGTTAGAATGTTAACCCAGGAAGAACTTAGTCAACAAAATATAGAAATAAACTGGTTCCCATATTTGCAATTAAAAGAGCACTTTAAAATGGATACAAAACTAGAAGACATTGCAATACAATGGACATATAATGAAATAGAAACCATAATATTTTTGAAATCCAAATGGAAAATTTCGCTCTTTTATAAACATTTCTCAACACGAAAATTAGAGGACGAAACAGTGAAAGAATCAATGATAAAATGGGCACAAAATATTCAACGGGAAATCCCATTATAAAATTGGGAAACCACCTGGAAGAATACAAAAGAATTTACCAGTGCCCAGGACTTAAAAGAAAATTTCATCAAAATGACGTACAGGTACCACCTTACACCAGTCAAAATAGATAAAATGTACCAAACAGGCAACAGTAGATGTTGGAAATGTAAGGATAAGGTTGGTACCTTTTATCATATACGGTGGACCTGCCCTATCTCAAAAAATTTAGATGCCTTCTTTAAAGTAACATTTTCAATTATAGCTGAGAAATGGGAAAGTAAAAAGTTGCTTGTAAATATGTAGCTATAACAATAATTCACTACTTTACCCTTGGGTCTATAACAGCAACTGATTACTTTTAAAGTAACTTTTTGAGCTCTGACTCTGCAGAATCCATCACTGGGAAAACCTTAAACCTTATCCTATCTTGCATCATTTTCAGCTACGGTACTGTCCAAGCTCTAAATGCTTTAAGACAGGCCCTTCTCTTTGTCCCACTATATATTTGGTAGAAACAAGAGAGAAAGACTCTTCTCAGTGTTTGCTCTCAGACTTTGGAACTCTCTTCCTAGGGAAGCTAGGTTGGTTTCCTCCTTGGTCTCTTTCTGCCAGTGAGTGAAAACTTTCCTATTCCACCTGGTTTTTAGAAATTGACTATAATGGCCTTTTAATGGTTTACTGTTTTGCTGATTTTTTAATCTTGTGTATTTTAATGAATTTTAAATGGTTTTAACCTTCTATATCTGTTCAATTGTTTTTCAATAACAGACAGACAGACAGATAGTTTTTGTATGTTATTAATCTGTATTGTTTTAGTAATCTATAAACTAGCTTGATTCCTAGTACTGGGGAGAAGGCAAAATATAATTGAAGGTGAGGTATAAATGAATTCTGATTTTGGTTGCCCAACATCAGAATTCACATGTGCGTAGAAGAAGCAAAGGTGCTAACTACACCCAAATCTGCAATGCATACTCCTTAATAAATGTCCTTTGGATCCCAGTCTTAGTCATGAGCAATCTGAGGCCATTTCCATACTGGGCTTCTGAAACGGTGTAGAGCGACCTCTCACTGAGGTCTTCTACACCGTAGAGTGGACTGGCATGGACTACTTTTCGTAGTTCCACACCAGAATCCACTCAGGAGCGGCCGGAACTAGCCGCGCTGCATGTTTTTTAAAAACCTCTTTTTCGAGGTTTTTAAAAAGCACGGAGCGCACAGCCCTGTGCCGCTCCGTCGCCCGGCTCTAAAGTGGATTTGCAGGTGTGCGCAAGTGCGTGCCTGCAGATCTGCCGGGGGCGGGCTTCCGGTTGGCGAGCTTCTCCGGTTGGTGGAGAGCCTCCACCAACCAGAAGCTACCATCTGGGACGCCGGAGGAGTATGGAGCAGTGACCTCGCGCTGCTCCGCGAGGCGACGGACTTACCCGGCTGCGGGTAAGTTCCATTTTAGCGTGTTTTCGCCCGTTTCCCCCACACACATGTGAAAAGGGCCTGAGTCACATTTTGTATTAATGAAACCTAATTATGAATTTTAGCCAAAAAAATTTTTTAAAAAATGCTTCTTAGCCAGAGCTAGCTATTTGCTTTTTTGTGTTTTGTGCTGTTGTTTTCAAATTGCTGATTCCAGTCCTTTTATCTAAGTGCTTTCGCAATGCCTGCTTCAAACAATTGAAGATGAATGAAGAAGCAATAGGTTAGCTTGGTCGGTCTTGTTGCAGACCATAATTGCTTTTCTCAATTTTTTTCACAATCTGCTCATTACAATATGACAAAGCAGGAAGGCATGTTTCTTATTCTAATATGTGGGGGGAGGGAGCACATTCTGCAATTATCTCTGCCATTCCCTGTCACCCAGCAAATCTAGTTCTTTTTCTTCCCCGTCAAACCTAATAGGCCCTAGTAACAATAAAAAAAGGGCAAGCTACATGTTATGCAGAAATACACATAATGACACCCTGACAGTCATTTTATTTACTCAGAACAACATCTCTCAGAAGAAACTGTTCTGAGCAGAGAAATGGCAAAAGGGAAGAAATGCCTAATTCTTTCCTCACTGGTTGTTTTTCTGTTCCAAATTGGATGAACCCTGCATACCCTCCAGTCTTTTACAGATGAAAACTAGAACATAGAGCCAAGAACACAGGAGTGTATTCAAGAAGACAAAAGTAGGGATGGGACGAATCCAGAATTTTCCGAATCTGAATCTGACTCCCTGGAAGGTTCCGGGAATCCATGAATCTCACGAATCTTGAATCTTTTGAATCCTTTTTTTAAAAAGACTTTAAAAAGCAAGGGAAAGAAGGATAATCTCAAGCAAGACACACTCTCTCAGCATCAGCAAAAGTCTAGGCAAAGACAAGCCTCCCTCTGAAGAAATCTGGCCAGAACAATTGTCATAGTTTTGCCTCAGAATCTCCCCAGATTGAAAATGACATGAAGGCTCTTTCTACACAGGCAGGAAAATATGGATTAATCCCACATTTTCCTGCCTGTGTAAACAGAGCCACATACTAGAGTACAGAGATAATCCAGATCAAAACTGGGTGTTTTTTTTTGCAGAGCTTCTTATGGCATCCTGGGGTTTGTAGTTTGCGGATGCAGCAGCACACTGTTACTGCCCTGGCTAGTCCGAGCTTCGGGGATATTAAAAGATATCCCTTGATATCACAATTCGGCTGCACTTCTCTATTCCTCTACACGTGCTTGCGAGGCCACCGGACAAGCACGTAAACAAGCTTGGTCGTTAATAGCTGTACCATACAGGCAGGCAAGAAATAGCTGACTCACTGCTTTAGGAGACCTCCAGGCAAGTACTCTAATTAAGTATGCACACTACTTACAAAAGAGCCTCTGCCCCGCGATGGCAGCTTGATGGGTAAACTATGCAATACCCAAGTACTCTGCGTTTGCATAATGGCTACTCTATTGAGAACCGCTACGATAACTCAATCAGTCAGATTCTGACCTTTCGGAGGCTTTGTCTCCAACTCCAAATCTATTGTTTTCCCCCAAGTACGGCATAGCCTGCAGTCACAATTCTCCTTATAAAAACCCTTGATTCCCAGACCTTCCTTGGATCGCTCCCGAGTTTCATCCCGCCTTGCTGCCGCTTTGCTTGGCGAGTCTCCCCTCAGCTCCACGTGCTGAGCTACACCGCACCCCAGCTTCGCTTTCTATTTTTCTGGGCTTCAGGACAGGTGAAGTATCACCCAAACCAACAATCCCTCTAAAAATCCCTCTATACCACTCCAACCTTTATTTTCTTTAGTTATCTTGTATGAGTGTGTCGCATACACTGTTCTGCTTGTATTTAATAAACTTCATTTATTATTTCAACTTCTGTGTTCTCCTTGACTCGACCCGACCCTGTAGACATAGGGTTCAAGATCTAGCTACGTTACCCTGCCTCTCATAACGCTAAGCAGTGCTCTGAGCTAATTTTCCCCACCTTTAGTTGAGCACATTTTGGTGTCCCTCCCGGGACCCCCAGTACACAGGGTAACAACTCTTTGTCAGAGAAGGCTGTGACACCTTGTAAAACTAGAAACCCCAGAATTGTGTCTGAAAGAGCTTTGCAAGGGAGCTATGCAAAGGAATCTTTTAGCTGTCCTTGAAATCTCAATACTGTACCTTCCAGTCAAGTGCTGAACTTCAATATTAAATGTTCAATTTAAATATCTTAGAATACAACCCCAGATGTAATTTCTGAAATTGTTAGCAAAGGCCATTATTACTCCAAGGGAAAAATTCACCTACTTGCCTTCTCCCCTTGTGTATCTAGTCTCCTAGATTTTCAGGCATCCCGGTCTCCTAGGTTTTCAGGCATCCCGGTCTCCAACAAACTATTTGGTTGGTGGATTCAAATGATTCGGTTTGCCTATTTTGGCACAGGGATTCGGATTCGTGAATCTCAAATCCTTGCCCAGGATTCAAGGATTTGGTTGGCCCATCCCTATTTGAAATGCTCTGTAAAGTGCTGCTTCCTTATATAGTTTGAATCAAGTGTTCTTTCTCATTTCATGAGAGAAGATGGTTGCCACTGCTCCATCCACTCCCGTTATATCTTTTTCTGCAGACCCAAACAATACCTTTTTCAGAGGATGAGCTGGATTCCATTTGGCTCCCTTTAATCGCCAGTACACAAGGTCCAAAGGCAGAGTTATTGTTAAGAATAATAGTGGGTGAGTCAACAAGAACACAGTGTGAGACTGTGTAGGAAATTCAGTTCCTACACTGAACTTGCCAAGTTAACAGCAAGAGAAAATTCTTTAAGTTGCCCTCTGAGCTACAATGCTCAAGAGTGTGAGATACAGCACACTAGAAAGCTTGTACTGTGGAAGGAAGGGAGGGTGAAAAGGAAGGAAAAAAGGAACAAAGTTGAATAAGTGGATATATCTGGGTAAATACTCCTATCTACCACTGAAAGCTGTTTTTAGAACCAAGATACAATGGGAGTGCCACCTGCAATGGGCACTATCCAGTGAGTTTGTGAGCCTGTACACATTGCACTGGAGGTCATCTCTACTGACAACAGTGCAGTTTAATTTTAACATGTATAGGATTGTACTGCAAATGGTAAAGACAATCACATGAAAATGTTACATGTCTAGGGCACTGAGCAATGATTCCCAGAGATTAGGACAGAGAGCAATGGCTTCAAACTTCAGGAAAAGAGATTCCAACTAAACATTAGGAAGAACTTCCCGACAGTAAGAGCAGTTCGACAACGGAATGCACTGTCTCAGAGCATGGTGGAGTCTCCTTCTTTGGAGGTTTTTAAACAGAGGCTGGGTGGCCATCTGCCGGGAATGCTTTAATGGTGTATTCCTGCATGGCAGTCAGTTGGACTTGATGGCCCTCATGGTCTCTTCCAGCAATACGATTCTATGATTCTACATCTGTTGTACAACTTGTACACAGATTTGCAATAAATGTGTTCACAAGAATATTGATTTATTTAGTTAATTAATTTATATCCTGCCTTTCTCCAAATAGGAGACCCAAAGAGCCTTATAATATATATTAAAACAAAATATCTAAAACAATGTGTACTATAAAGCTTTAAGAAACATTAAACAACCAATCCAATTAAAACTATTGTTTAAAAGTCTGTGATGGCTCCGTAATATCACCACCAGTGAAAAGTTGCAACTGTTCTTTATTCTGTACATAAGCCTAAAACTTCGCTTGAGGCATAGCAGCCTGACCGCCATTTCACCCCTTTCCCCCATCACCCCCTTTACTTCTGCACTCCTTTGTTTTCTAGCCAGACTCCTGTAAGCATTATCCAAACTTAAATCCACTTTCATACATTCACAATGGCAAAAAAATCAAGGCAAGGACTCTGTGACAAGGCTGCCTAATAAGATTCAGAGGGCTGCTTGGCAGTGCCCAGGAACAATGAAGAATAAATAGCTGATCAGTCAGGTCTGCTGGCCTTTGAGTGGACCAGCCCAAGGCATTTTGCTAGCTCAGGTAGAAGAACAGTGAATTTCACACCAGCTCACCCATCTTCCATCCCCAATTTGAGGTATATAGTACCCAAGACTGTTCAATTTATTTTGGCATTAGACACAGAAAATCCCAAAACACCTCTCCCTGGGTGTGAAAGTACAACAGTAATAAATCAAATTGCTAACAATTTGCTGCTTTTTGTGATACCCCAGCTCAGCTGCCTCAGGCAGCTGATTCACTTTCTTGCATGGTAAGGCCAGCCCTGGCTTTTCAACAGGAAAAATAGGTTCATCTGTTCTGATTCTTAAGGTCTACACAGGAAATGACAGCAGGTTACATATACATTACAAGCCAGCTTCTGGAATACTGGGAGGCTGATGGCAGATCTGTACTGGAATTGGATTCACCTGCCTAAGACGAAGCCAATCTCTTCTTCAGTGAGGAAGGTGTCGAGCGGGGAACCATATGGAATTATTCTGCCCTCAGTGTGTTTGATACAGCAACACCATAGATTTGAGAGTTTGGGATATGGGTTTACTCGAGTCTGTAATAGTTGCAGACAGATTATTAAGTGGGGCTAGCTACAAGAACCATACAATTTTCTTGTTGCGTCAGTTCCACTGGCTGTCCATGTGCTTTGGGCAACAATTTAAAGGGCTGGCTAATACACCCCTATACCGCTCAGCTCCAGTTTATTTGAAGGACTGTATTCCCCCACTGTCATGCCCCCATTGCAGGACCCAAACAGGACCCTTCCCAACAGCCACAACCCAGAGACATGGAGGACAATACTTACTGCAGCCAGCATAGGTGAAAAGGGAGAGCCCATGAGGCTCATAGTTTTTATATAGTATGGACTTATCGATTAGGCAAACAGCTGTGAGAGACTCTCAGCCTATATAAACAGGGACAAGAATGAGAGGAAGCTGTTCCAGGCAACTGTTCCTATCATTGGAAGCAACCTGGCTTATATTTGGATTCCTTGCTCATGCTCCTAGAAACCTTGACCTTCGCCTTGTGTACAGATTTCACTATTAGACTGTCACTCTGGATTTACCGTGGGCTCAAACTGCAGAAACGATGACCAGTAATTTGCTAACAAACTATTACAAACTCTGCTCCTGGTTCCCAATAAGAGGCTCTAATTAGAGAGCTGTAAGCCTTGGCTGGCCACCAGCACAGGACACCCATATGAGTCTGCCTGTGTTTGAGGTTTTCTGGGAGGCTCTTCTGCCTGACCCACTACCCGCACAGGTACATCTGGTAGGAGCATGGGGAAGGACCTTCTTGATGGTTGTTCTCAGGCTCTGGATCTTCCTTCCTAAAAAGGCTACACTAGCACTAAGAATTACTGATTTCTAAAACTTATATCAATTGGGCAAATAAAAGAAACATGAATACTGTACATTTGTTTTTGTTGCACAATTGTTTTCAACTGCCATTGGGAAAGGCAATGCACTAAACACTGCTTGCAGCTTTCAAGCGTGTGCTTTTTAAATTGAAAGCTCAGATTTTGAGTATGCTTGAATTCTGCTTCAATAGATCAGTGCTCCTCTGGATGAATCACAAATGTACATGTACGTACACTTTATACAGAAAAATATTTTGCTAGTGTTTTCTTTTCAAGTTTCTACAGGACCATTTCAGCCATCAGGCTCTACCTTCTTAGCTCAAATGTACAGAATACTTCAAAAACCTGAAAGCATTCAAAGACAGCAACAGCATATTCAGTTTGACAGCACCTTTTACATTCATCTTGTAAAGACATTGGTTTCTCAGACCTTCACAGCAAATTCCAGAGCTATCTGAAAGCTGACCTTAAAATGCAGCAATGATCAGAGGAGCGATTTGTGAAAGACAGATCCTTACACCTATATACTTATTCTTCTTGTCTCTGTGATGCACCTGCTTTGAGTACTAACAAAATCATGCAGGAGCAGAGCTGATACAGATGAGGCTGGGTAAAAGACACCATGCTGAGTGAAGTGGGGAAGATATTCCTAAGGCTCATTCATGCCATGGCAGGTTGATGAAAAGACTATCTGTATCATAGAAATGCCTAGGAAATTGGGTTTTGTTTCATGTGCAGGGCATCAGGCTTCATACGCATTATGCTATCAGATTTTTTAAAGTGTGACACTAGTTGTAAGATATCAAGCATACACTCTCTCCTCTCTTTCTCTCATTTTAATATTAGCTTAGCTGGAATGCCTTTATGCCACTTATCATTCCATTCACAGAGTGCTTTTCCTAAGTCCTCAAAGCATTTCAATATACTGCTTCTAAAATCCTCTCCATGTTTCCCTGAGATAGGTCAGTATGATGATTCACTCATACCTCATATTAAAGGATGGATAAGGTAGAGGGTTAATGATTCTGTGGACCTCCAAAATTTCCTGGCTGACCTGAGCTATGGTCCTTCCAGATCATAACTTGTGCTGTTGACCACCAAGCAACACCAGATGAAGAGATCTGGAGATCTCAAAAGCTTGCATATAGTTTTGCCTGGACTAATAAAAGTATTAGATTGCTACAGATTTCCCAAAGGCATTCATAGGAATATACCTTCCAACTGTCCCAATTTGGGTGGAACAGCACAGAATAATCCTCTGCCATCCCACTTTTTCAGCTGCTTTCAAATGTTCCAGTTTCTCTCTCCCCTTCCTATTTTTACCCTTTGTCTGCTGAAAACTGAGTTGCAACTACAAAAGCAGTTTGCACTGAGTCAACTCTAGAGTGGGGAAGGGAAAAGAGGGGGCAGAAACTTTGCCCTTCCAATAGGTTCAGGCAAAAGTAAACTTGGGCAGCCTTTCCTAGCTTGTCTGTTCTTCCCCATTAATACCTTCTGTCAACTCTGATACTGGTTGGCTACTCGTGTCCCAGTTTTCACCTCTGAAATGTTGGAAGGTGTGCAGGAATTTTACAGATGGGGCAAAGCTAAATAATGGTAATACACCCCTAAAATATAGCTGTACATTTTAGCTTTATATTCTGTGCCAAACAGAAGCTTGCAGGCAGCAAGAGGAAAATCCTTAGAACTTGAATTTTTCAGCACTTATGTAGAAAACAGGATGTGGAGGGAGGGGGTTCCTTTTTATATTTTCACTTGTTACCAGCCACTTTTTATTTCAACTAACATTAAAATAACTCAAATTCTGAGCTTCATGAATATTCTTACAGAATTGCACAATTAGAACTTGAAACAGTTTCAAAGAAGAGGTCTACTTTTGCCAGTACATCTGTTAACTTGGTCACCAGATCTACCCAGGCAGGTAGGGTAAATATTTGAGAAATTTATACTGGATCCCCCCCCCCCCCAGTCAGTAGACCCAGTGTTTGGAATACAGCCTTCCACTTACAGCTGATACCCTAAAAGTTCTTTCCCTCGATTCACTTCACTCCATGCAATGAATGACCCTGTATCCCTAAATTCACATTTGGACTGTTCAACAACAGTGTGGGGCCAGGGGCCAATCTTCTACCCCCTTCAACCTCCCTACAGGTCTACATCTCTCCATAGGCTACACACATCCCACATGTCAAAATATCTTCTTTTCCCTCCATTTCCTCTTCAAAATGGCAATCAGAAGTGGGCACTCATTACTTCTTGTCACACTTTTGAAGGAGAAATGGGGTGCGGTTCCAGGGGCCACAAAAGTGGAGTCCAGCAGTTTAAAGCAGCCTGTGAGCACAGTTTTAATAAATTGCTTTAATAAATTCTCTTACATACATAATCAAATTAGCAGCCCCACTCTGGCATTGCACTGGTAAAAACCAATACAGCGCAAAACTGGATAGCAAACCAGAGAGGTGATCACAGAGCACTGTACAGTTTATACCAACACCAAGCTACTTCACAGAATGGCATAATACCCCATCTATAACACTCAGGTTCCATTTCACTAAATTTATATCCTGATCCCAGTGGGATTATATTATCATTGTATTTTTGGAGTGTCCAAATGCAAAATTGTGTAAATCAGCATAGAGCAGAATAAACTGCTTTCATCTGAACACCTTGGTGACCCAGTGAAGCAGTCGGCCAGAACTATGCAGAGCCCAAGTCTGGCAACTGGACTCTCAGTACTAGGAGACACTCTAAACCTCTTGCCAGCTAGCTGAGGGTACATCTATCTGTGTGCATTAAAAGAGATAAATAAACTTAGATTATGGGAGAGAAGACAAAAACTCTCCTTTGCCTGCTCCCTATGGGCACTCATGGAATAGGGGATGGCTTTTCTTTTCTTCCCTTCCAACCAAAATGGCTGTTTTAGCTTTTCCATATATGTTCTGCTGTGCCTTTTGATGTAAGCAAGACGTATCAACACTTGTAAAGTGATTACTGAGGCAGGAGAGTCTAGACAACTCCCACCTCCTTATTTCCTCCCCCGCCCCCATATCTTTCTTTGGCTTATGTGCTCAAGCCTTTTGCTTCCATCTTGCCTGCAAAAACCTCACTTCCCCTTCTCTCAAGAAGTGAGTCTCTTTGTTTTTCCTTTGTTCTAGAATGAACATCTATGAGGCTCCAACCCCAGCAATGGAGGCTAGCTTATACCAACACATAACAGTCAGCTTTTAGGAACTCTTGTAACCAAGTTTAGGGCAACTTCTTTTGCTTATCTCCTTTCTTATCCTGAGATGGATTTCCTGAGAAACTTAAATGTAAATTTCCTTTTACCTTATAGGAGCATCCAGAGTCATTTCTCCTGTTTCTACCACAAACTCATGTTGCACTAGTTGTGCTGCACTCTGCTTACGACAGATACCAAATATTCCTACACCTTTAATAGCCAAGAAAGGGAACCTTTGATGGGCTTGATTTTTTATGCACTTGTGTTGTTATTGCAGAAGTGGCACGTGTCCCAAAAAATCTTTTTTTTTGAGGGGGGAGGGGTCTTTTCAAAATCAAAAATCAAAAAAATCTTTTTTGGACAAGCATTAAAGACCAAGGACTAATGCCCCTATTCAGTCTGGCAATGTGTTCCTCCACCTCCACCTCCACCTCCACCTCTACCTCCTCAGTTTGTAACATTGCCCTACAGTAAAACAGAGCATACTTTGCACTCCAGCAAGGGTGGTACTACAAACACACTGCAGACCAGGTTTCTGCCAGCCCCTGCATCCCCTGACAATCCTGCTCCCTCTTCTAAACCTTCTTGCTGTTGTGTAGTAACACCTGGTGCTAGCTTTCTACACTGAGGCACAGAGGTATCTAGGGATGACAAACAGATGCTTCCCAATCACAAGGAGGATCACATTTGCAACCATGGAAAAGTGCATATACTGTTGCTATGGAGGTGCCAAGGTCAAACAGGGTTGAGAACGTAGCAACTGCTAAGGGAGCAGGAAAGAGTTCATTGATGGATGCATGAGTCATTCAGTATATTTCATAGTCTGCCACTGGGATGGCTGGCTCCAAAGCTTAAATGGGCAGCTCTGCCTTTCATGACTGTGCAGAAGGCAGCATTTTATTACTTGCCCTTTCCCCTTTGCAATCAGGGATGCAGTGAGAAATTCTGAAGTAAAGGCATGAGTAATGGCTGTCTCCATAACTATGCTGCTAACAAGAGGGTTTTTTTTTATTATTTTAATGCAAACAGCTATGCTAATCCATATTAACAAGCCTTTTCTTATTCTTCAAGAGTAATCTTTTGTAAACCTTGTTGTTGCTGTGTACCTTCGAGTTGTTTCCAACTTAGATGACCCGAAGGCAAACCTATCATGGGGTTTTCTGGGGCAGAGAGTATGTGACTCACCCAAAGTCACCCATGGGTTTCCATGGCCAAGTGGAATCAATCAAATCTTGGTCTCCATGATTGTTTTCCAATGCTCAAACCACTACATCACACTGGTTCTCTTTATAAAACTACTGGATCATAATTGTCCACTTAAATCTAAGCCATCCCCAAAGCTATGCATTACAATAGTGATAATACACAACAGTAAATTGTTATTGGGTGAACCTGTTTCATCTCCCCACCCACCCAGCTACTATGCAGCTATGGAAGACTGAGAGGAAAGCAGACAAATTATCATCACTGCTAATGAGAAAAAACAAAAAACAGTGTTCCAGTTCTTTGAGCCCTGGTTCTACAGTAAAGGTGCTGGGTGCTCGACCTGTGATCCTCCAGAAGTTTTGGACTTCAACTCCCATCACTAACCATGCTGATATTGGTTTCATGTTCAAAATTTCTGGAGAACCAGAAGTTGAACACTACTGTACTACACCACCACAAGAATCCACTAACTCAGAGTTTCTCATTTTAAGAAGGATATAAACAAGCTGGAATAGGTTCATAAAAGGGCAACAAAGTAAGAGGTACGGAAAACAAAACATACAAGGAAAGGTTGAGGGAGTTGGGCATGCTCAGCTTGGTGATGAGAAGTATGACAGATGATATGACTGCACTCTTTAAATATCTCAAGAGCTGTCACAGAGGAGAGGGGTTAGGCATGTTCTCTGCTGACCAAGAGGGTAGCACCAGGTTCAGTGGTTTGAAGTTACAGTACAGTACATTTTGACTGACTATTAGAAGGAACTTCTTGACAGTAAGATTAGTTTGGCAATGGAACCAAGTGCCTAGAGAGGTGGAGGGGTCTCCTTTTTAGGATGTCTTCAGAAAGAAGTTGGACAACTACCTACTGGAAATGCTTTAGCTGCAGATCCTGTACTGAACAGGAGGTTGGACTTGATGACCCCTGAGGCCCCTTCTAACTTTATGATTTCTATGTTTCTTCACTTCCTGGAAAATCTCCAGAGACTGATAGCAAATGGCTCAGGTACTGGCACTGGTCCATAGACCACCACTTTGAATAGCATAGCATTAACTGATATAACAATAACACAATTAGCACCTAGCAGAAGGCTCTCTTCTTCTGTGCATATTTGGGCACATTTGCTTAGCTCAATTAAAATATGAAAAGCTATGTAACTAAATGAAGAATCAAATTATCTTGTGCAAAGCATTGAAATGAGCTCTGCTGGAAGAACCAGTATAGTGTAGTAGATTGAGTACTGGATAAGGACTCTGGGAGACAAGGGTTCAAATCCTTGCTCAGTCATGGTACACTTCTGATGACTTTTGGCAAGTCACACTTTCTCAGCCTAGGAGGAAGGCAATGGCAAATTTGCGGTATTGCTTGCCAAGAAAACCCAATGACAAGGTGACTAAAAGCTGGAGTTGACTTGAAGGTATATAGAAACAGTATTTTCCTTTAGCTTGGGATGCACAGATTTTTTTAGACGTGGGAGGGACTGAAGAACACATATGTACATACACATGCAAAGGTAATCCTTCCTCATTTTGACATTTTCTCACCAAGCATGTAAAGCTTCAGATCTGTGTATCTCTACTGAGAAATAAGTCCCACTGCAACAAGTTTCAAGCATGTAAAACACAATTTAATTATTTGCATATCTCTTCAAATGCAAGCCACAATGCAACAGTTTTTCAGGCAAGCAAAGCACAGCTTAAGGTACTTAAAGAATAGGGCATTTAAACTTTAAATACACTGTTCAAAGAGTAAAGTATTTAAAATTTAAACACCTCTAAATGGCTCTAATCTCCTGAGATATTAAAAATAGTTTTCCTACTTTAATAACTGAAGAGAGTCTCCTTCTCCACTTCTGAGTCTCTTAAAACCAGCCCTTCCTAGTTACTTTAAAAAAAAAAATACAGCTCACAGAATGTGCCTACCAGCATGGCATTCTGGAACCAGGGTAAGAGCAGCCAAGATGTCACAAAACATTTCAGCCAAACCTTTGTGCACAACAGAGCTCTTCTCTAGACCAAACATTATGCAAAACGGAGCAGGGATGGAGCAGGAGGACCAGGCATGATATTGAAACCCTGAAGTTTTGTGTTTATGACAAGGTGGAGTTCTGGATTTATTGGATGAACTTAGATTAAACCTGCTAGATGCAAAACACTAACCCTTTGCACTAAGAGCTGTTAACAGTCTTATAGCAAGAGAAGTTGAGGAGATAGCTGATTTGGGGAGTCGTTCTCCAAAAAGCAGAACCAGAGTGGTATGGTGGTTTGAGCACTGGACAGCGACCCTGAAGACTGGAGCCATTTCCGCCCTAGAGTGTTATCGCGCTATTATTCCACTTTCAACATCCTATGGAATCCTGGGGTTTGCAGTTTCGGGAGGGGATTCCATAGGATGTTGAAAGTGGAATAATAGCGTTATAACACTCTAGTGCGGAAATGGCCTAGGTTTCAGTTCCCAGCTTCATCATGGAAACCCACTGGGTGAGCTTGGATGCATCATACACTCTCAGCTTCCAGAAAACCCGGGTCACCGTAAGTCAGAAATGACATGAAATACACAACAAGAAGTCCAAAAACTAACTTTTTTCCAAGCTCTTCTCCTATAAATCAACCCCTTCTATACACAAACACACACACATGGATCTATCTCCAGCACTAAATGGAAACTCATGTCTCTTGAGAGGAAGGAAGAAGAAATATGAAGACAATCACATTAACAATGCTAGAGGTTAATTTAAGTGATGCACTGTGCAAAACAGTCGGTCAATAGTGGAAAGTGCTACCCACTTCTGGCTTTAGCAATAAGAGTGAAGAACTGTAGATTTTTATCCTGTTCAGGTATTTGTTGTGAGGGAAAAAATTTCATCAATTCTCACAGCCACATCTAGATGTTTTAAAACTTTGGTGGCAGTGGAGGAACAACGTGTGAATGTGTAGCTCTGGGACTACTTCTCCCCAAGCAGGAGCAATGAAAAACTATGTCTAGAGTGCCACAGTAATTGTTGCAACATCTTTGCTTTAGTAAATAAGAGAGGTGATACTACCAGATTTTACAATTTTTTAAAGGATTACAAGTTTTTCAATTTATAAAACTGCATACTGTTTTATCAATGCTTATTTTTGTCAAGTTCTTTGGGCATTTGATACAAAGTGCTTTGGATATTTGATATATGAATATTTTTAAACAGCGCCTATACCCTTGGCTTTGCTATTGAAGAAAGGGGATTATCTCTTGAACATATTCATTGAAATAAAGTAAAACAGGGATTCAAGTCTATGAAACACTATGAAAGAGATATGATAGAGCAGAGCATTTTAATATGGGGACGTTCTTGCACACTCTCCTTGGGGGTCCCACAGAGTACTGTATTTTGTCCTTATGATTAGAAATTAAGCTGTGCCTTGCCTGCCTAAATCTTTTTGCACAGGGATTATTTTTTAAGAACATGATCATGCATATTTAACTACTCTGTAACAATAAGATAAGTCAAGTTCAGCTATCCTCTTTTTTAAAAAGAGTATATGACTTACTATTACAGTGCACTAAGAATATGCTGAATCATTTGAACAGATTGAACAAACAATGTAAATATTTTTGGATCTTAATAATGCAAGAATACCAGCATACATTTCTTTTATATTTGTCAATTTGTTAGATTTTTAAGGTCCTCTGAACTTGGAAAGCCAATGAATGTCATCTATTTCTAACTTTACGAATATAGTGAGGAAAATGTGTTCCATTTTTTATGTACCCTTATTTTGCGCTCAGTCATTTTTATAATGGGAATACTAGTGAATCAGGAAATTTAACACTATGCTAAAGATAAATTCTTATGTCCACATGAAAGTCTTGACCATTAAAATACCAGCTGGCCGGATTAAATGTGTGTACATATGAATGCATGCACATATGCACACGTGCACACACACACACACACACCCCAATAACCATTTAGTCAAAAATACTGACTTCAGTCTCCTAGAATCTCTAACTGATTAAGTACCAAATATAATTTGCATTATGGTAGGGATGTTAGCCAAAATTCAAGATGTTTGAGCTAATTAGCAAAATAATTATGTAGCCTGATTAATTGCTACAAAGCAGAGTGGTTTCCTGTGCAGGCTTCATTAACTATGTCTGAGCCAAGCTGATGAGCTTTGGCTTGTGTATTCACTTTCATGTCAAGTCGTCTCCTTCTTCCATGATATCTTGCCCATGCTGGGCATGCCAATACTTTGAGCAGCATTTGCTAAAATCTCAGCCAAGACCCTCCTGCAGCTGACTTGGAAAGACTGAGGGGCTCATTTTCCCTCATCACAGTACACACAGGTTATTCTCGGTTGGCAGGGAATGGTACCATTGGGGAGAATCAATGGAAGAGCTGGCTGCTGGCTGCCCCAGGTTTAAACTGGGAAGATTCCAGCTGCAAGTGAATGCCATGGCTGGAAAGAGTTCCGCAGGACTTTGATGGGGCCCCTCCACAGCTTTCTCTTTGTACATGAAGTAAGCCTGCAGTGTTTCTATGGAAATACCATTCTCTTCAGCTGCCTTTTATGGGTAAGCCATACGGGTAGCCAATCAGGAGGGTGTCTATTTACACATCATAGAAAAAAGAGGGATGAAAGAGGACACAGCATGAAAGAAAACACAGATTTGCATAATAGCATATGCTACTTATAGATAGAAACGTATTTATTTTAGGTATTTGTTTACCCTCTTTCAATCCACTAGGGCCTCTGAGGCAATGTACAATGGATTAAAACATTTAAACCATTAAATACACGACTAAAAACAATTTAAAATAAACTAAAAATAGTTTTTAAATAGTTCAGAAAGCACAGGCAATTAAAAACAGCCAGAGTAGCCAACCCTAATTTTAAGAACCACAGGCCAGGGAAAATAACAGTCTTTGCTGCTCACCAGGATTTTAGAATTAATTAGTATAAATGAAGGAAAAATACAGTACAACAGTGATAGTGACCAGATGACATGCATACCTGCTCCTCTGCCTCTCTGGCCTTACTTACTTGGTCCTTACTTTGGATGGCCAAATTTGAGGTCCCTGCTGTCTTCTTGTGTATCTGCTGGGGGCAGGAATGAGAACATTGCTCCCCAATAATAATCCTGATCTCCCCAAAGAAATTTTCATTCAGTCCCCAAATTTCTAGCTTGCAGTAACTGAAAACTTCAGTTTAACATTTAGAAATACAGTTTAGACATCCACAAGCAAAGTTACTAAGGAAATATGAATGCCAAAATATAAGACTTCTAGGTGTGGACGATTTTTAGCGTCTCACTTCCTGCAATGCTAGAAATTTGGAAGCTGAAGAAAAAATCATGGGAGGGCAGAATTCTTATATGGAGGGGCAAAGCTATCCTCTAGCGCACAGACCCCTGGTGGCTATGGTCCTGGTTTTGAATCAGACGAGGACCGGACAGTTCTTCAGCTACAACATGGTGCAAATGACTGCCAGTTCCTGATCCATCCGTCTTCATCACTGACTATTCTGGCTAAGGCTCCTGAGAGCTGCAGTCCACCTTCATGTTCCTAACCTCTGAACAATGGATTACAACAAACAGAAGTACTGTGAGAGTACATATGGTCACCCAAGATCACCAGTGTGATGTAGTCATCTGAGCATTGGACTAAAGTTCTGGAAACCAGGCTTCAAATCCCCACTCAGCTATGGAAACCCCCTGGGTGACCTTGGAAATATCACATACTCTCAGCCCCAGAAAATCCCTATGACAGGTTCACCTCAGGGTCACCATAAGTCAGAAGCAACTCGGAGGTACACAACAAACAACAACAGTGGTCACCCAATCAATCATCTAGTATTTAATGATCATGTAGGGTAGGCTTTAAAGTCTAAGCTTGAGTATTTCAGCTATTATAACAGTCATGTCCACTCTCTCCCTCTTTAGCTTTGAAATGTACTAAAACAAGACATGAGAAGACAACATGAGAAACCAAGGTTGCTAAGAATATCATGCCATTGTAGTTTTGCCAATAAGATTTATATTAGGCTGCTAGTCTTCGGGAATTATTATCTCAGAACTTTCTTCACTGAGAAGTGACTGTTTAGGTTTAGTGCACGGGTGCTTAAAGAGTGCCTGCCTTGTTTTTTTGAATCTATAAAGTCTGTTTTATGGTAGGTTCTAGTTGTGTACCTTCAAGTCATCTCCTAAGGCGAACCTATCACAGGGTTTTCTGGGGCTAGGTGTGTGTGACGTGTCCAAGGTCACCCAAAGGTTTGCTAGCAACCAATAAAGTTTGTCCATCTTCCCCTCTTTCTGTGAACAGTGATTGGAAAGGGGGGCAGTCCCTTTGATCAAAGTTTGTATGTGTTTGTGCAGTGGATTCCTTTTGATTGATTTAGGACTTTTATGCAGTTAAATGCCTACTTGAGGGTGGGAGTATAGCAGAGCTGACATACTGTATCAGTTTCTGTCCAACAGTCAGACTCTAAAATCTTTTCTGGTCACATAACCAGTGTAGGCAATTAATATGCCTCTAACCACCAAATTCTGTTAAGGCTTTGCTTGAGATCCACCATGCTTCCCCTCTTCCACACACAATTATATCCCAGATCCAATTCTTCCTCTATTCTGCTCTGGCTCTGTTCATTGTGGAGCTACCCTCTGACCCCAGTCTAATGGACAAATCACACACTGCAACAGAACAAGCTTAAAAAAAAAAGTTTGCTTAAATTGTCCACCTTTCCTTTGAAGGAGCATCTACTGTGAAGGTCTTTGCCCCCCTCCCCAAGTTTCCCAAAAAGACCCCACTATCACCACCACTGCTTATTTGCCTCATAAGTATATTTCTAGCAAACAGTACATTCAGTTACAAGCACCAGCTGCAGGAGGGAAATGACTTCGCAAAAAAGAAGTGCCAGTAACCTACCATTGTTACATGGCTCCAGTCCAGAGCAGGAACTTACTTTGGATTGAGCCATGAAGCAACCTTTTCTTCATAGTAAAACTGGGAGGTTTAAGCATTCTTTTAACAAGAAAAAAGAAAGAAAGAAAGAAAGAAAGAAAGAAAGAAAGAAAGAAAGAAAGAAAGAAAGAAAGAAAAGTTACTTTCTGGAATTTATTTCCCAGCATTCTCTAGCCAGAATGACCACTGGCCATTCTGACTGTGGATTCTGGGAACTATAGTACAAAAAGGTGCTTACCAAATCTGTGTGTTTTTTTTAAATTATGCTTATTGAAGTGTGATCCAAGGGACAATATCTGTAACTCAAAACTTGGCAACCATCTGGCTGCTAGTCACTGAGCTGCCTCTTGTACCTTTTGACAGGACATTACACTAAATTAGATTTCTCACATATTTGCCATATCTAGCAACATTTGACACTGAGAACAGAAAAACAATTTCAACAACAACAACAACATTCTATACCACTCTTTACAAACGATTGAGCAACTTGTCCTTTGCCCAGTGCTGGACTGCAGTTCCTACCCTTCCTCACTTTGGTTGTGCCGTCTAGAGAGTTGCAGCCCACTGAGTCTTAAGAGGGGCATCTGCTGTCTGCCCGTCTTTTACAGGACCATCCAAAAGGGTAAATGTTGTAATCCTAGCAAGTATGCACTCTACGTTTTCTCCTCCTGTGTTATACCCAGCCAAACTGAATTGTCTGTGTGTACCCTGTACTATTAAGCCCAGCCTCGACTCCAGACTCTTTCCCCTCCCTCTTCATCATTTAGGCTAGCAGGAAACCTATGCAAGCCTGATTTTAGAACCCTGGCAAGAAGCTGTTTATATAACCTTGTTCAGACCAACAATTCTTTTATGTCACCAACACCTGTGCGGAGAGCGGAGCCTGAAATAGTCATGGCTGAAAAGACAACACAGCTCCCACAGACATCACTGTCTTTCCTTCTTGGTCAGCTTTAGCTGGTAGATATTTGGAGCAAACAAAATGCGGCCCTGTGCCAGCTTCATCCCAAGCTCCAGTGTTTGGCACCCCACCCCCTGCCCCCCTAATGTCATGGACACATGATACCATTTGAATACAGAAACTGGTGCAACTGACCAAGGGTGTGTGACAGAGGCAGTGAATGACTGAGAGAAAGGGGGGAGCAGTCTCAAAGTACTCAAAAGATGACAGTTATATCAGTGGGAATTCTCAAGGTGTTGCAGCCAGTGGATGCACTAGATGCCTTCTTCAGAGAGGCTACTCAAAACCATACTTCAGAAATTTTTGAACCAGGAATTCCTAAACTATTTATTGGTTTAATTGTCTGAAACATGTTGGGCTTTTCTAATAATAACCCACCATCTTCGAGCATCTTGAGGTATGTCTCCTGCTTCTTCTATGGATTATATTGGATGCTCCCCACTTTTGGTATCTCTCTTTCTCTCTCCCTCTCATACACACACACAGCCTGCTGAAGTCTTGTTGAAAACGGCCTCCTCACCAATTCACATGGCATTGCCTGCTGAAGGCTTGTTGAAAACGGCCCCCTCACCAATTCACCATTCCTTTTTACCATAATGAATGAATTTATGATCAAGTGAAGTTTGATGTTGATCAACACTTGATGTTTTACTTCACTTGATGTTACACTGTACTTTGTTCCTGCTAGTAACAAACTCACTAAATGACAACAGAAATGAAGCCAAGTCAGGGCCACTAAGAATAGAGAGGTATCAGGAGGATCACAAGAAGCCAAAGTTTGCTGACATACAAAAGTTGGACTGGGGGACCTAAACAATAGTCCTCCCCTTAGAACAACCCAGTGAAAACTGGACATATTTAATGGCCACAGAATGCTAATTACTTGATGGCAGTAACATACTAACATACTCCAACTATCTTAGTTTGACAGAAAAAGTCACAATTAACTCTCTGACATCACACTTTTTCAGTGGCTTTTAAAATGTCCCATTTTCTCCTGCTTCTACCGTCCTTCTTTGTCCTCAGCTTACTTCAGTTCTGCAAACTCTAATGTTGATTGGCCCCATGTGCCCCAGTTTTCACCACTGAAATATTGGAAGGTGTGCAGTGATGTTTGGAAAACAAGTAACAGGGGTAAAGAAAACAGGGATCCTGGATCATTAACACCAGATAAGCTAACCCTACTAGGAGTATTTTCCCCCCTGCACATATTAAAGATGCTGGAACCCTATCTTTATTTGTATCCGCCACCTCAGGATGGGGTGTTCAAAGTGCAGCTGAAACTCCTATAAGTCTTCATCATTGTCTATGCTATGAAGGGCTGTTTGGAGCTGCGGTGCAAGATCTGGAGGGCTGCATCTTGCCCATTCCAACTATGGGAAAGTGAGTTAGAGAAGAGCAAAGCAAGCACTGGCTTCTCAACCTTCCGTTTTCCAGGTGCTTTGGATTTCTGCTCTCTGAAGTTCCAGCCAGCGTGATCAACGATCAGGGATTCTGCCAGCTGAAGTCTAAAATATCTGCAGGGCCAAAAGTTGAAAACCATAACAGCAGAGAATCCTGAAAAACCCAGCCACCTGTTCCATGCCACCACATTTTGTATCTTATGACTGCTCTGCCACATGGAGAAATAGCTTGAGAAGTAGCTGGCTGTCTGGGGATTTAAGTCTTTCTGTTTTAAATTCAGTTCTTTACAAAGCAATATATATAGTTAAAAAGGAAGGGCAACATAGCATTAGGAACAGCACCTGTCAACACATGAAGCATATTTATAAAATGAAAGGACCAGAGCAAATGTTAAAGCTGTCATGGAACTGACAAAGAAAATGGCTTCCTCGAGAAAGCTGAATGCCCTGTGAACTGGCCTCCCACGCTACTTGCCAAAACTCACTATTTGACTCATGCTTACTCTCCATGCTCCACTTACAGCATCAACACTGTAGGTCAAACAGAGGCATGGAGTTAAGTCTTGCCAGTGGGTAATTAAAGAGATCTCTAGCTTGTAGATTTGTTCCCCAAACTGAAAGCATCTTTTGCCCTTCTTCTGAGTTGCCATTTGACCTATCAAATGCCTTCCCTCTGCATCACTAAGGAGCTATTTAAGTCAAGCTGGCATTGCTAATATATTCACCAAGGCCTGATGACATTTTCTTTCATCTTATAAAACCTCTCTGGGCTGCTAGGCAAGCCATCCTACTTACTATCCTGTTGACAAAAATTCACTATTAACTACTTTAATTTTAAAAATATTAATTTAACAAACACTTTGATTTCTCATAAAGATTCTGTACGACAGCTTTCCAGATCTTTGCCTTTAGACATTGCAGCCCTCAAGCTCTGAAAGTGACCTGTTTTTGAAACAGCAGTATTTCTCATTTATTGGTACAAATGTATGCTTCCATTACATCTGTATTTTTAAAAAATTAAAAATTAATCCATGCTTTCTTGTGGGATAATTAAATGGATTACATAGTGTACAGTTACACCAGTGTAGCTGAGCTGCCTCTATATTGTATTGCAGCATTGTATAACCTATCACAGAACTTGCATTATGACAATGCATGCTCTCATTATGCAAAGATGGTAGTTAACGTATGCTAGGGAATGTACTTACATATTGCCTTAAAAACTGTACCCACTTACACAAGGATTATCCCAGTGGAATTGTGGTTGTGCAACTATAATGAAGATACAGCTGTTCCCAAAAGCACAACCATCAACATAAGGGTACTTACACTGCCATACATCACGAACAGAACTCTAGCCTTCCAGTGTAACACTGTAGCCATTTCCACACTACTCTCTTATAGTGCGATTGTTCCACTTTCAACATCCTATGGAATCCTGGGGTTCGCAGTTCAGTGAGGAGCCGCCTGTTTAGGAGTTTAGGAGTAGTTTAGGAGCTCCTCCCTAAACTGCAAACCCCAGGATTCCATAGGATGTTGAAAGTGGAATAATCGCACTATAAGAGAGTAGTGTGGAAATGGCCTGTGTCTTTTCAGAAGTCAGCCCCTATGAATTCAGTAGGTTTTACTTCAAGATAAATGTGTTTACTGTGCGATCTACAGGGTTACAGCCTTAATAATATTTTTTTCCTGTCCTGAGATTCCTGGAATTTGAAATTTTAAAGCCATACTTTATCCCTGCAAAGAAAATCTAGTTAACTTGCATGTTAATAGGAGTGAGGCCATTTTTGCAACAAGTTCTTTTGTATTCCAATGCTTATTTAATTAAATTATGAGGATCAGTATTCCATCAACCCATTAGATATAACAACAACAACAACAACAACAATGATAATTTTAAAAACCTAAATCTATTCCTGAAAAATTAATACTTTGTATTTGCAGGGTTAATTCTAGTTTTTGATGGACTTTTTGAATAATTGCCAGGGGGTTCGGTACTTTTTTCTCATACAATTTCTGGTGTCACTTGCATTAGACATCTCATTGTTATACACATTTTTATTTGTTTATTGCCACTATAAGTTGGTAAAACTGGTCATTAATGGCTTTATTGTTTCATTGTTTTTACTGAGTAAATAGTCCATCCAGTTTCATTGAAAAGAGTCTATATTTAATTGTCCCTAGACACAAATAATTCATAAGGGAAGATGCTTTGATAGCATCTTTGGAGCAATTGATTAACTATATGAACAGTTTCCAGAGTCAATCAATACTAGAAAAAAAAATTGGTGTTCCATCACAACAGAAGACTCCTTAAAATTTTATGAGCTTTGTTTCTGTATAGGCACAGCCACAGGGCTTTAAGCTAATGTGAGTATTGTAAAAATATACTCCAGAGAACAGAACATCAAATACAGAATATAGCTTGAACATACCAGACGGTTTCTTCTCTGTGCTCACAAATAGAGATATGCTGGTCTGCCTGAATCACTCTACTTTTATAACACTTAAAGTACAATTCAGGGTATATTTACTTGGAGGGTAGTAAATTCCTTTGTGTTTAAGGTAATTGCATAAAATTGCCAGTGTAGACACTTACAGCCATTATTTAGGACTGTTTTCAGCTCTTAAATTTATGAGACATGCTGTGTGCATAATGGTTGGGTAATACCTGCAAAACAGTGACAAACTGTACACATTAAAAGTAAATCTGTTTTTAGATATTTCCCATGTGCTAGACCTTATTTAAAATATAACCAGAAATGGGAATAGTTATTTTCTCTTTAAATCAGAATCGGGCAAAGTGTATCTGACAGCCTGTGTGAAGCCTCCAAAAACCATTTTGATGCCCTAAGCACTTCCAACCCTCAAAAAAATGTTTTGTGGGGGAAAAAAAAAACAAAGCATATGAAGGCAATTTTACTATGTTTTTCCCCCCAATCCTGGGCCATTTTAAGCCCAGGAGAGAACTTTTACTGAGCTGTGAGTAAACCTGAAGAGTAAACCATTCCTCTGAAGATGCCAGCCACAGATGCAGGCGAAACGTCAGGAGAAAATACAACCAGAACACGGTCTCAAAGCCCGAAAACCCCAAAAGAACCAATGGATTCTGGCCGTGAAAGCCTTCGACTCTACACTGAAGAGGAGAATGGGGTATTTTTAATTTTAAAAGATTAAAAATTTTCAGGGTTGGGAATGTGATAGGGGCTGTGGTCCTCCAAAGTCCTCTGTGTGGGGCAATGTGACCCTCCAGCCCCTGGTAGTTTGCTCACCCCTGCTTTCAAGCTACTATTTTTATTTCATTTTGTTAGGATATTAAATCTCTTAAGGACCCTTTCAAAAATGCTGGAGCTCAGATGTGACTTGTCAAAGGCCCATATCATCACCATCATCATATAAAGAAATCAGCCTTGGTTGAATTTCAGAAAGCTCTGAAAATGTTTTTTTGGGAGAAATCATTTTTTGACTACAGTTGCCAGATTCTAGGAGTTATGTTCTGTAAAAATATATTTTCCAAACTCTGGTATTAGCTATTTTTCCATGTTATTCCCTTAAAACAAATGAATGGAACAGACCTTGCATCCCCCCACCACCACACTCCATCCCCAACAGCCTCATCCTGAAAGTCTCCATCCTTGACCTTTGTGTGGTGAATATCAAGTACTGAAGAGGGAATATTTTTGGGCTCCTCTTTTTAGAAATATACACACAATTGGTAGACCTGTATGACTAGCACTCCTGACAGTGGAGAAAATGGTAAGTGTATATTTTCCAACTCTCCTAATTTAGCAAGGGACATCCTGATTAATCCTTGGTTGTCCCACTTTTTCAGGCACTTTTAAAATAACTCAATTCTCTCTTCTTCCCACTTTCCCCTTTGCCCTCGGCTTACTTCAATTGCTGCAAACTTCAAAATGCAAAAGTAGTTGCACTCAGTTACCTCAGTGGGAGGCAACAAGTGGAGGGGATGGATTCTTGCCCCTCCCAGTAGGCTCAGGCAGAAGCAATCTGCTGCAGCCTCTCCTAGCTTGTCTGTTCTTCCTCATTGATAACATTTACCATCCTGACCACATTCTGACACTTCTTGGCCACACCTGTCCCATTTTTTATTTGTGAAATATTGGAGAGTATGTAAGTGTGATCAGCTAAATATACAAAGATTCTCCTCTTCATACCTTTCCACACTGCGTGTGACAGACAGGGGTAATACTAGTAGGAACAGGGACATTGGGCTGGTGTATATGGTCATGTTCTCACACTATACAGAGGGCAATATTTCGATAAAGGGATTTTGTCTCAAGTGAGCTCAAAAACACCTTGTAAATTGATCATGTCCATGCTGCATTATTGGGATGAATTAATTCTCCAGACTAGACAATAGACGCTTCACTCCCTTACCTCACTTCAAAAACTATATCATGTTAATATTAGTATCATCTTTAAGACCCAGCCATGGGGAAACCATTGAGAAAAAGGGATTCAGAGCTGACTGAATCACTATTCCTTAGCCATTTTTAGAAGACCTTGGAAAAGTTATTGTTTTGTACTACGGCTTCCAGAATCCTCTATCCACTAACTTTCCAAGTTCTGCTTTCTAGCTGTTAGATTTTCACTTTAGTTTGATGTATGTCCATTTTCAAGCCAATGCTGTATAGTGGTTTGAATGTTGGGACAATGACTCTAGAGACCAGAGTTTAAATTCTGACTCACCCATGAAGACCCCCCTGAGTGACCAGGGACAAGTCACACTCTCTGTGCCTTAGAAGAAGGCAAAGACAAACCCCCTATGGACAAATCTTGCCAAGAAAAGTCCATGATAGGTTTGCTTTAGGGTGGCCATAAATCAGAAATGACCTGAAGGCACACAACAACAATGTCCATTTTTATTATGTTCTAATGTAAGCCTCTTTTGACGCAACAGGCATATGTAAATATTATGAGCAAATTGTATCACCAATATCAAGCACAGAGCTTTCAACATTTTCAGAGGAAGGATCCTAAGCACCCTAAAAGCACCAGATCCCATCTGATCTTGAAAGCTAAGTAGGGTCAGCTCTGGTTAGTAGTTGGATGGGAGACTGCCAGCAGATACTACGTGCTGTACACTATATTTCAGAGGAAAGAATCGGCAGATTCACCTCAGAGTATTCCCTGCCTAAGAAAACCCTATGAAATGTCAGGGCACCTAGGTTCTGGTGCTAGAGCATGTGCGGAGTGCAAAAACAAGAAACTGTGCTGTCCCAGACCTATACCGTGTGACATGGTTCCCATGTTTCAGAGCTTTCCCACAAGATCAGAAAAATACAGCAGATACATAGCCATAACAATCTTCCACCTGGTACTACCAAGGACATAACGAGAGCATTTTGACTTCTTTCTCCCACTCACAAGTAAAACATCTCTAGCCACACCACACTAACATTCAGACTCCATTCAGAGTACCTGACATGAAATTCATTGGGTTGCCATAAGTTGATAGGTTACTCAAAGATGTGCACACACAAATTTATTATTAAGGTTTTACCTGTACTTTGTTTTATGCTGGAAGTTACCTTGGGTCCCATGCTGGGAGAAAGGTGCAATATAAATAACATAAAATAAAATAAAATAATCAACAACATCTGGGGGGGCACTGGTTCCCCAACTCCTGATACAAATCATAGTGAGTGATTTTGAAAATGTCTTCAAAACTAGAGAACAAGTGACTTGAAGGCACACACACACACAGAGTCCTTAGAGGCCTAAATATCCTAAACACACCAAATCCTGTCTGATCTTGGAAGTTAAGCAGGATCAGCCCTGGGGAACACTTTGATGAGAGACTACCGACGAATGCCAGGCATTATAGGTAATATTTCCGAGGAAGGAACTGAGTAAACCTCCTCTGAGTATTCCTTGCCTAAGAAACTCATGTGAAATCCATGGGGCCACCATAAGTTGACAAGTGATTTGAAGACACATGCACAAACATACATGGAGTCCTTATTCCACCCATTGCCACAACCAGTCACTGCCATCTAACAGCTCATTCAGTTGACTATTGGCAAGAAAAGTGTTGCATTTGAAAAAAGATCATTCACAGAGTTGCACAGGCTGTGATATTACAGCAATTTCCCTGAATGAGCAAACTTGCTTTCAGTGGTACAATTCGGTAATGTTACATTCTGTTCTTAGTGGTCTCATAACCTGCCTTCCTTTACATGGTAATGTGAATTATTATTTCATTTACTTCTGGCTGTGGTAAACCAGCCATTTTATAGTGGCCTCTCTTTGGATTGCTCCGCTTTAAATTTCCATTATTAAGTTAGCCCAGCTAGGTCTGGTTCCCCTCTGGCTTTCTCTAATGCATAGGGCTCCTTTTGATGTAAGTCCTGCCCTGACAACCTCACTGGCTGCTCTTCCATTAAACTGTAATTCCAATACATTCTTCCTTTACATTTTGCTCATCTAATTATGCACACAAGTAATGATCAGCATTCTGTTTTCTCTCCCTCCCCTCATGGAAAACTTGTCCCTCCTATAAGAGATGCAAACCAAAGCTTATGCCATAGTAATTGTGTAGTCTTTAAGGGGAGCCACAAGGTGTTATATTGTTATTTGCCACAAAAGTCTACTGTTCTAAAGACTGTATCATGATTTCTTTGGGCAGAAATCTTATGAAATATCTCCTCTCTTCCACTCTTATCTCCCTTCTCATTCCTTACTGGATCCTTCAAATATGCACACACAGTGCTCAGTTTGTACCATTGTAACCATGTGGTTACTCATCTGGACATTTAGCTGCTGATTTGTTTAACAGAAGCTAAATATGTATAGATCATGTTCCTGTTATTTTATATCTAATTTATTCGTATAAATTTGGCTGCATAGATGAACACTTTATACATTCAATTTTATTTTAAAAATAAACAAACTAAGGCACAATTCTAGGAGAAACAAACAGAGAGAAATTAGTGGGAATGGAACTAATATAAGAGTACTGCTCTAGCAATCAGTTAGATCTATCGTAGAGATTGGAAGGCCAATGACCAACCACAATTTGCCCAAGATCACACAATGTGTTTGTAGAGGTCAGATACAAATCCAATTCTTTCAGATCCCATCCCAAAATTCTGTGACAGGACACATTTCAATCTGCCAGTTCTGAATATAGATTCCACAGAGACCTGTGTACACATTTTACTTCAAGAGTCTAGCATAAGTATTTTCATTTTGGCATGTATTTGCTTTGATGTCTGAGTCTTAGGTAAGTTTTTTGAAAAATCAGACTGACTTACACACACACACACACACACACACACACACACAGGTCAGGCTGTACACAGTAAAGCATGACATTCAGGGACCCTGAAATTGGAAATGAAGAGCGAGGGTTCTGATATACAACTGAATATAACATATGTTGCTTCTTTCTATGGGGGAGAGTCAGGGCATTGTCCCCCAATAAGAATTCTGTCCTTCCAAATGCCATTTTCATTTCGACTCCAAATTTCCAGCATTGCAGTCAGGTAAAACTTCAGCCGAGCATTTAGAAAAACAGTTTAGACCTCCCAAGAAAAAGGGACAAGCAAAGTTAGGGAGAGAACCTGCACAAAGCAAATAGAACAATTCTCGGTGTGACAGATTTTCAGCGTCTCGCTCTCCGCAATGCTAGACTGAAAGAAAATGTCATGGGGGGCACAATTCTTATTTGGGCAGGGGCAATACCCTCTTCCTGGCGCCCTTCCCAGAGTTACACCCCTGTCCTTCCAACCCTTCTCTTTCCAAAAGAGCCAACACACGGATCCCGTAGCTACTTACATCGTGGAAGATCGCTAGCCCTTTGCCATAATTCTGCGGGGTCTCAGCAGATTTGGGGCTGTAAGCGTGCTTGGCAGAAAGCAAGCACATTGTCAGCATCTCCGTACATGCCATCATCTTGCCACTACGGCCCGGCGGTCGCTTCTTTCACAGACACCGGGAGGCTCGGTCTCCTTCGGGTTTCCCTCTCACCCGAAAGCGCCTGGCACAGAGGTTGCGGGGGATTCAGCGACAGGCGACGACCGAGGCTGCTCTGCGGCAGCTGGAAGGAGCAGCCCGAAGAGAGGAGCCGCCGACCGGCCTCCAGGCAACTTTGAGCGTGGGTCTAAGGCCCCGCCCCTAGGCTGCATCGATTGGACAAGATCTTTGATAGACAGGTGTTCCCGGGTACGCCCTCGCCGTCATCACCTCGGAGCAGGAGGCTCAGGGCATTTCCGTGCTAAATGGTTATAGTGCTATTATTCCACTTTCAGCATCCTGTGGAATCCTGGGATTTGCAGTTTAGGGAGGGGCCTGGGGTGGATGCGCTTAAAGGACTGCGGGCTGAGCTTTAGGAAAGCAAAATCCATGACACCACTCAGACTGGGGGGTATTAACAGGCAGGAGAGAACTCACAGGAAAGCCACTGAGATGGCAAAGAGCCAGATGCAACACTCCCCAAGAAGAAAGCCTGAAGGAGCTGAGCAAAGAAAATCAAGGAGAATGGGACAGAATTGTTTTTAAGCTGTTGGGTGACCTCGGGTGAGTGACACATTCTCAGCCCCAGAAAACCCCGAGATAGGTTTACCTTAGGGTCGCCATAAGTCGGAAATAATTTAAAGACACACAACAACAACAAGAATGCTCAACACTGGCTGGCAGGTCGTTATTAGGTCGTAGTTTTAACCACTTGCTGGTACATTTTCTTACAAAACGATGGATGTATTGCATTAAAATAACAATAACCAACTGAAGCTGGAAACTGAGTTCCATGAAAACAATGGTAAAATAATAAATGAAATATAATATTGATTGGAATGTGTTAGACAATACTGCTTGAAGTATTGTTTGAAATATATCAAGGAAAGGAGAAAATATGTAGGACCCTATTAAGTGAATTCTAAAGCGCCAATAAGCTTTCCTATCATATCCACTCCTTCACAATTTTACTTTAAAAGTAAAATCTGTGGAGATATGTTAGAAGATGCAGGCTCAAGCCCACAGTTTCTCAAAGAAATGCAAAAACTTGTGTATCTACCAAACGTGAGGTATAGGGAACCAGGTATAGGGCACAGTCAGGAAGAGGGCAAATTACCTCTCCTATTTATTATAATTCTACCATCCTTAAATAATAAATTCTTACAAACAGAATGTATAGTTAGAAGTCCCCTCCATGGGTCCATTGTGGCTTGCTCCTAAGTAAGCCTGCATCTGAAAGATTGCAGGCAATCTTTGTTACTCCTGGGAGGGATGAACTTCAATAGCTTTCTTAATATTTTGTGCATGTGTGTGTGCTTGGTCATTTAGTAGCTGATCATTCTGGACAGTACTCAGCTACACAGGAGTCTTGTTCCTAGGAAGCTCAGTCAGTCAGACATTTAGTCTGGAGAGGGGTTCAGCTTCCCCTGCCCCTCTGTTCTAGGGTCCATGGGAATATGCTGGCAGTGCTGCTCGCATATTTAAAAGCATGTGTCAGAAACATCATGGGAACAATTGAGGGGTGGATAACAAATATTTAGTCAATGGAGTGGATGGACTTGGATAACTGTGCTATGGCTAGATCCTTTCAGGCATCCCTGCCACAATGATTTGTATGGAAGTAGGTTTGGTTCTTCCATTTGGGAGAGTGAGACAGTTGCCTTCAGTAACTGATGCTGGGTTAACAGAAGCTGAAATCACCTGGTTATTCCTCCTCAACCATTCCCCTTTTTTGGATGTCATACAGCCTACAATGTACACTCTAAAATATTCTGCTGTCTTCAGGCGTGGTAGAATGCACTTCAACAGTCTTGAAGTAAAATTTGACTGCCAGTCCAGCTTGCTTCTCTACATAGACTTGAGGTTATGGCCATCTTGTCCTTGGCTTCAAGCAGCAAAAAATCTTGGTCTGGCTTTGTGTGGATGGTGAAGCAGGGACCTCCATCTTTGCCACTGGTTGGGTGCCAGAGCAGGGCAATACTAGTTATGGTTGTCCATTTGCACATGCAAAACAGTGGCAGCTGTGCCTTGCAAGTCATTAGGGTGGTAAATCCACCCCAGATGTTATTGCAAATTTTAAAGGAGCTGTCTAAGGTTCTGAACTTCTCTGAATAGATCCTTTAAATTTTGTGTTAAAGCCCAGTGGATCCATCACTGCTGAAAACCCTTCAATAACCTGCTGCGAGGAAATAGGATGGTATTTCATATATAAGCAGACTCTTGAGTCAGTATTACAACAGGGAATATCATGCTCTGGTTCAGTCCCCAGCTAGAATTGTACTTTGGTAAACTATTTGTATCTCTGTGGTAGTCTGCACAAAATGTTCCCAGAGTGTGAACAATCTCTTCATTTACCTCCCAGTGTCTTAGACTAAAAGAATAAGCATCTCTCAACAAAGGCAGTCAGATTGTAACCAAGATGAATGACCTTCACAGGGGAGTAAAAGGACAGTTATTTCTCAAAACGGACTGGCTCTGGGACAGCCTTCACCAGCCTGGTGACCTTCACACATGTTGGGCTATTGTTGTCTATCATTTAGTCTGCTAGCTGGGCATAATAGCGATTGTAGTCCCACCCATCCAGAAGGTGACAAGTAAGTAAAAGGGGCTAATTCCTGAAGACATTCTCAAGATCACTCACTATGATATGTGTCAGGAGTGGAGAAAGCTGCGGCCTCTCAGATGTTGTTGAACATTTTATTTTTAATTTTTTTATTTATTATATTGTACCTTTCTCCCAGCATGGGACCCAAGGTGACTTTCAGCATAAAATAAAATACAGATAAAACCTTAGTAATAAATGTGAGTGTGTGTGTCTTCAAGTCACCTGTTGCGTTATGGTGACTATTAATTTCATAAGGATTTCTTAGGCAAAGAATACTCAGAGGTGGTTCTGCCAATTCCCTTCTGTGAAATATAGCCTACAGCTTCTAGTATTCATTGGCAATCTCCCAACCAAGTATTAAAGAGAGTTGACCCTCCTTAATTTCCAAGATCAGACAAGATCTGGTGCCTTTAGGGTACTTGTTGTTCTTGTTGTTGTGTGCCCTCAAGACATTTCCAACTTATGGCAACCCTAAGGCAAACTTATCATGGAGTTCTCTTGGGCTAAGAATCTATCTAGCTTGATAGATGAAGGGAATGCTGTGGATGTAGCATATCTCAATTTCAGTAAGGCTTTTGACAAAGTTCCCCACGACATTCTTGCAAAGAAGCTAGTAAAATGTGGGCTGGACAGGGCTACTGTCAGGTGGATCTGTAACTGGTTGACTGACCGTTCCCAAAGGGTGCTCACCAATGGCTGCTTTTCATCCTGGAGAGAAGTGACTAGCAGGGTGCCACAGGGTTCTGTCCTGGGCCCAGTGCTGTTCAATATCTTTATCAACAGCTTGGATGAAGGAATAGGGGGCATGCTCATCAAATTTGCAGATGACACCAAATTGGGAGGGGTTGCTAATACGCCAGAGGACAGGATCAAAATTCAAAATGACCTGGACAGATTGGAGAGCTGGGCCAAGGCTAACAAAATGAAATTCAACAGAGAGAAATGTAAGGTCCTACACTTAGGTAGAAAAAATGGAATACAGAAATATAGGATGGGGAACACGTGGCTGGATAGCAGTACGTGCGAAAGGGATCTAGGAGTCTTAATAGACCACAAGCTGAACATGAGTCAGCAGTGTGATGTGGCAGCCAAGAAAGCCAATGCAATTCTCGGTTGCATCAATAGGAGTATGGTGTCTAGATCGAGGGAGGTACTGGTACCACTCTACTCTGCTTTGGTTAGCCCTCATCTTGAATACTGTGTCCAGTTCTGAGCACCCCAATTAAAGAAAGACATGGTCAAGCTGGAGCAAGTCCAGAGGAGGGCAACCAAAATGGTGAGGGGCCTGAAAGCCATGCCCTATGAGGACTGGATATGTTTAGTCTGCAGAAGAGAAGATTAAGAGGGGACATGATAGCCATGTTTAAATATTTGAAGGGATGCCATGTAGAGGAGGGCGTAGGCTTGTTTTCTGCTGCTCTAGAGACCAGGACAAGGAGCAATGGATTCTAGCTGCAGGAAAGGAGATTCCACCTGTACCTCAGGAAGAATTTCCTGACGGTCAGGGCTGTCTGGCAGTGGAATATGCTGTCTCGGAGTGTAGTGGAGTCTCCTTCTTTGGAGGTGTTTAAGCAGAGGCTGGATGGCCATTGTTGGCAGTGCTTAGAGGGTGTTCCTGCATGGCAGGGGGTTGGACTGTATGGCCCCTGTGGTCTCTTCCAGCTCTACATTTCTATGATTCTATGAGAGTGTATGACATGCCCAAGGTCACCCAATGGATTTCCAGGGCTAATGAGAAACTGAACCCTGCTCTGCAGGGTTGTATTCCAATGCTCAAACCGCTACACCACTCTGGCCCTCTCTTTAGGGTACTTGTTGTTGTGTGTCTTCAAGTCTGACTTGTGGCAACCCTAAGGCACACCTATCATAGAATTTTCTGGGGCTGAGAGTATGTGATGCATCCAAGGTTACCCACTGAATTTCCATGTTCAAGTGGGGAACTGAATCCTAGTGTCCAGGGTTATAGTCCAAAGCTTAAACCACTATACCATGCTGGCTTCCATAGGGAACTTAGACCCTACTAATAAAAAGTGAAAAATAAATAAGCAAGCCTATTAAAAACACTAATTTAAAAAGAGATTTAAACACATTTAGAGCATAGTAAAGAAGATAAATGTACAGCACACCCCACCAGATAACAATGAAAAGCTTTATCTAAAGGTCTAAAGATCTTCACTTGCTGTTCCATAGAGAGCAGAGAGAGGAGCAACTGAGCCTCCCAGAGGATGTAGTTTCATAACCTGGCAGCAGCCACCAAGAAGGCTTTCTCCTATATCCTTAGCAAACATGCCTGTGATGGTGATGAGATTGAGAGAAAGTCCCACTCCAAAGATTTTAAAACTTAGGCAGGCTGATATAGTGAAAACTCCCATCATCCCTACCTACTTGCCATGATGGCTATGAGTTTGTGAAAGGTACAGACTAACGAAATCTGTCATCATATGTTCTTCATCCTTGGTTTATGTTAATCCTTCTTAATTAAACAGTAATATGCATATTGTGGGAAAGGAACCATTTCTACCTCCCCTACAAGGAGAATGCTCAAACTAAGATGCAAAATTGCTTCTTTCATCCTGGATTAATTAGATTTGGAACATTCCCAAGACCAGTAATGCAGGTGAGAATCTCCATGAGATCTTTCAAATGCATTTGAAAGTGACGGTGTTGGTGGGGAGTCTTATTACCATGTGGTGTGTTATCCCCCTGGTGATACAGCAGTGGATGCAGCATAACACTTGTGTAACACTTGTTAACTATTGTGCAACACAACTAGAAATGGCAAGATGAAATCTTAGCTCCTTGATGAATTGTTTTCCATGCAGCTTAGACCTTAATAAACACTTAACGTTTTTTACACTTCTGCTCCCAGCTGTCCTTGCAACAACAACCATATGGGCTGGTAACAAGAAATTAGGGAAGAGTCGGTTGCTTTTTTTCTTCCTCTCAAGCATAAAACAATTCTGTTGTGAGAACAGCAACAAGTACCTCAACCTGTGCACCTGAGGCTACTCCCTCTAGACGACTGAATCTTTAAGTGGTTAGTACATATCAATTAACACCAAATGATCACTGACAAAATTCAAATTGTCCTGTGACCATAAGATTATTTCCAGCAATAACTCTCCTAGTCATCCAGCAAGAAAAGAAATCGGTCTAAAATCTTGTGGCACATGCAGAATACAAAAGCATTGACTGTGGTATGCAAGACCTTGCTTTAACAAAGAAGCCTTGCTTAGAAACATTGGCTGAGAAATGTTACTTTGGAAATTCCTGTGAGGAAAATTCACCTCAAAGTACTTTCATAGCTCTACATTATAGACCAGATACTTGAAAGATGTGTATCATCTTAGAGTATTCTTTGAAGCCAAGGTCACAGTTTCATCTTTCTTGATCCTATTACTCCCTGATCACACTCCCACATTCATGTAAGTGTACTTAGATACCCAGGATATTATATTTTGCTCCATTAGTGCATCTGAAGCAGTAGATTAACATCCACAAAAGCTCATGCTGAAGTAAACCAGTCAATCACAAAGGAGCTATGAGATTTCTTGTTACCACCACTTTTCATCCCATTTCCCTTTTCATCCTGTGACAAAACTAACACAGCTTTCTCTTTGGAAACTCCTCTAAAGCGTAGTCCTGCTTTACATATGCTCTAAAGCGTAGTCCTGCTTTACATAAAAAGATAAAATGTCAGACTCCCATGCCAAATGGAAAGCATTCTGTTTCTCCATATTCTATCCTGATGCAAGCCTCTTCTCCTGAGTACTGGTTACACATCAGAACAATTACATGTTGTGACACGCTCATTTCTTTAAGTTCGATCAATAGTTTTTCCTGATCTACACAATCAAAGGCTTTGCTGTAGTCTATAAATTACAGGCTGATATTTCTTCTGAAATTCTTTGGTGCACCCCATTATCCAATGTATATTTGCAATGTGATCCCTAGCGCTTCTTCCTTTATTGAATCCAGTTTGGCTACCTGACATTTTTTGCTCCATATATTGTTCTCTCCATTGCTACTTCGATTCTTTCATGCAAGAACACAGAGCAAAATAGACAAGTGTTATAGAAATAAGTATCTTATTGAATCATACATAAAGCAGGATTAGACTCAGAGGAAGGAGGTGTGAAAATTGCAGGAAGAAATATCAACAATGTATGATATGCAGATGAAATATACTACTAAGAGAAAATAGCAAAGACTTGAAACAATCACTGAAGAAAGTCAAAGCAGAAAATGCAAAGGCAAGTTTACAGCTGAACATTAAGAAAATAAGAAAAAAAAATTACAACAAATGATTTGTCGTTGTGTGCCTTCAAGTCATTCTTGCCTTATGGCGATCCTAAGGCAAACCTATCACGGGGTTTTCTGGGGCTGAGAGTGTGTGACATGCCCAAGGGCACCCAGTGGGTTTCCATGGTCAAGTGGGGAATCAAACCCTGGCCTCCAAGGTCATAGTCCAGTGCTCAAAACAACTACACCATGCTGGCTCTCACAGATAGAATCATAGAATCGTAGAGTTGGAAGAGACCACAGGGACCATCAAGTCCAACCCCCTGCTATGCAGGAACACATCAAAGCACCCCCAACAGATGGCCATCCAGCCTCTGTTTAAAAACCTCCAAAGAAGGAGACTCCGCCACACTCTGATGCAACATATTCTACTGCCGGACAGCTCTGATCGTCAGGAAGTCCTTCCTGAAGTTCGGATGGAATCTCTTTTCCTGTAGGTTGAATCCATTGTTCCTTGTCCTAATTTATGATTTACGTAATTTTAAAGCAGATGATGAAGGCATTGAAATACCTGGGCTCAGTCTTTCTGAGGGCTGAGAGTGTGTGACATGCCCAAAGTTACCCACTGGGTTTCATGGCTGAGCTAGGAATTGAACCCTGGTCTCCAGAATTATAGTCCAATGCTCAAACCACTACATCATGCTGGCATTGGATGGTACACATACATTAAAGTTACACATATGGTTGGTGGGCATCTAATTGTTGAGGTAAATATTTGAGACAGGAAGCATGTTTATCATAGGAAATATACATTCCCTTTAATGTCAAGTGTTACCTTGAACAGGCACATAGGTTACTTGCTTACAGTCTTTTACACCTAGGTGTTATGAGCTGTATTGCATTTAATGCAGGAACTGAATTCCAAGTTGGGATGGGTCTTGGGGGCTGCATTTGGACAATGAGTTGTGCTAAGGGCATGTGATGGACCAAGCTAGGTATGTAAATCATATCAGTTTGCTCCAATGCAATGGCCTTCAAACATGAAAAATCTTCCCAGATAGCAAATCAGGCCATTTCTGCAGTAGGCTGTTATGGTGCTATTATTCCACTTTCAACATCCTATGGAATCCTGGGGTTTGCAGTTTAGGGAGGGGCCTCAAGCTGTGTGAATCACTGAATTAGGGAGTGGGTGAAAAGCAGAAGAGAGGAAAGAACAATATCGGAAAAGCTAAGAAAGGAGGAAATGAGAGTGGAATCAAGAAAAAAATGCATCTCATTGGTCAAGAATCATGCATAGCATGAGTAACAATAAACCACTAAAGAATTACAAAGGGGTTCATTGCAACCCTTCCTAAATAATAATGTGGAATACTGTATGTTACACAATAAGATACAACAGAAACCAGAATAAAATCAATAGAGGAAGAGTACTGAAGACATCACATCTTCCCACTCAGAAAGATACACAGGCCAAGGGGTAAGGGGCATAAGCCTTTCAGATCCAAAGGGCCTGGACTTCAGTAAGGGCCATAGCTGTTTGAGCACTAAGCAAACAAAGCAGTCCCTCCAAACTGTTTCATTATATTCTAGGATTCTTTTTTCTTCCTTCCAGTTATTCTTCCCTTCCTCCCCAGTCCTAGCTCTTTGGCTGTGTCCTAGCTCTTCTTTTTCTGGGTTCTGCTGCCTAGCAATAGAACCATGTGATACATTTCCTCTAGTCCTACTCTTTCTCTTAGGGCTTCCTGCTTTAAAGAATCTTCCAGAGGAAGAGCCACTCACTCTAATGAATTTTAATATTTCAAAATTTAATTAATTCACAAAAACATGGGGACTAGCTTCAGTGTAAATCAGAAAATCTAGTGAATTTGGCCACATGTCTTGAAAAAAACTGATGAGTTAATAATTTAACTTTAATCTTTACAAAATTTTTACAAAATCTAGTATGGAACACAAGTGGAAACAATTCTGGATAAGGCACTGTATTATTTCTGATTCAAGTGATGGAAGATGGTAGGGCCAGAATGTTTTCCATTTAATCTTCATATAATTTGACATCTTTCATTCATTTGAACTGTTAACTATGCTAGCATGTCTAACTCATAATTCAATTTCAACATTAAATGACAAGGGAGGGAAATACAAGAAATTCAACTTTCAGAGCTATTGCTGCAGGCCTTAAGAGATCACAGTACAAGTTTTGATTTGTTGCATATTTAAAGGTTGTTTTGATGTTAAAAGAGTAAAAGGCTTAAAACAAATATAACAACAAATACATAACTAGGAATAAATAATTGTATGACCCAAACATAAATACAGTGTGGAATGTTGTTTATCTACTTTTTTTGTGCAGACATTTGTAGCAAATATCCATCATAACAGCTACCCTATAAGATCTTATATGGTGCAGCAGAAAGAGTATTGGAACTGAATTCAAATCTTCATTAAGGCACAATACCAACCTAACCCATCTCACAGGATTGCTGCCCAACCCCAGAATAATGAGACCAGACACACGACATTGGGGTAATAAGGGCCACTTTATATGACCTATTTATTTACATTGCTTTGGCCTGGATAGGAGCGAGATGGGGGAGCAACTTGCTTTGGGACCAACCGAGGCCAGGTGTCACCCCCACTCCATGACCACCACCTTGGCCTTCCCTTAGTCAGGAAGGCCAACTCAATAGGCTCCCACAGAACTCCCAGGACTCGACACATGAGAGCTCACATTGCGGGCAAGCCTCGAGGGTGGCCTCTTTCCCTACTCCCTGAGTCCTGCAGCCTTAAAGGGGAGGTTACAGAGTGTTACCCTACACCCAAACAGGGTGCCAAAAGTGTACACTGGATACTTATCCCCTCCCCTGCTGCCTACCAGGTGACATCCTATTTATCGACACCACCCGAGCCAATTACCCCAATTCCCTTCAACACGGGGAAGGTGGAAAGAAAAAAACCCTGCAGAAGAGGGGGAGAAAACAGTCCTACCCAGCTCCAGGGTGACCAGATCACTCTCACACTCCACTGAGGGTGGAAGGATGGGTTGTGCAGTCCTGAACCAAATGAGGCCACATGGAGGGTAGCCACTTGCTCGTCACCACCACACGATCCACCCAGCGATTACACTGGGCAGAAGATATCCTGGTTTCTTCCGTGGAGGGCACTAAATGCTACCTTCCCTCTCAGTGCCATAGCTTCGAGGTCCAGGTAGGCATTATTGTACAGATCACCTTTCTTGATAAGAAAGACATATAAAACATGTTTTTATTCTTTCTACTGTTGTATTTAAGAGTACATGTTACTGTATGCTGCTCATGACTATAGAGAGGTACACTAAAAACAGAAAGATAATAATAAATAACAGCTCACTCCCCTTTGCACTACACCCATCTTCAAATACAGTTTTCACTGCAGAAAGGGATGCTATGATAGTGAAGGAGGAGCTGGCCATGGAGGGGCAACAGACTCAATCCCACTGGTCAGATCAAAGAACAAGACCTGATACTGAATCCCTGTCAGGATCAGACTCGTACACAGGATCAATAAACTTATATAGCAGATTTATTGAGAAGATGCAGAGCAGTGAACACAAACATCAAAAGACAGAAGTGGCCAATATTCCCAAAGTCTCTACGGTTAAACAGTTCAGTTTCACACGAGAGATAAGAGAGTGCATATTTTCTCTACTGCAGGTCAGGATGACCGCCAGGTGACCATAGCTACTATCTTTTCCTCTAGCAAATGTTTTGAGAACTGCTACTGAGGAATGTACACCTGCTCTATCCGTACTACAAGGCCATTAGGAAAATCACTAACAGTAATACAACCTACACACTAAACCATAATCCCCTCATATGGAGGGCAATCCCGACAAGTCTGCTGTTGTTTGCCATCAAATCAGCTCTAAGAATGAGATAGATCCAAGAACCATGGTCATTAACAGCCTCATTCAAGTCTTAAAAATTAAGGGCACCCATCGTTGCTCTGATTGAATCAATCTACCTTCACAGTGGTCTTCCTCTTTTCCTGATGCTTTCTACTTTTAGTGAGCATCATTGCCTTTTTCGATAAGTCACATCATCTCATGATGTGTCCAAAGTATAGAAGCTTCAGCTTTTGAATCCTAGTGAGAGTTCAGGCTAAATTTGCTTTCGGACATAGTTAACCACATTTCAAACAAGATGATCTTCCTTCTGACAGTTTTCTTCAGCATTCAGCTTTTATAACCACATGGTGAAATTGAGAATAAAGACATTCCTTGGTTGTAGATGTGTTCCTGTATATTACTTATTTAACAGAAAATTTGGTACCAGAGGCAGAAATAGCATTCCAAAAATGAGGTTCTTACATCACAAAAAAGAAAAGTAGATGGACACGTTTCTGATTTTTTTTATTCAGTACTAATAATATGCATATTTACATGAAACAGCCATATCAAGTAAGCCTTGCATGAGTAAACAAAACCATATTGAGCTTTTTATTTCATTGTTTATTGTAGATACACTACTGCAGCTTGACACTGAAACTCTGTTTCAGTGCCCTGTTTCACTATTATCTTAATCCTGATGATGCTAAAAAAACCCAGCTAGACAGAGGACAAGGAGAAAAGGTGGCTAGGCAAGCATAAATGATATACTTTCACACTTGAGGATCTTATCTAGTCCCTTCGTGGCTGTCTTTCCAAGTCTCAGTCTTAAATCGCTGTCTCTCTTTTGCTCACTGAGCACTGATTTTTGCCTTCTGAGCATGGGATCCTCCTTAAAGTATCTAATGCAATTTGCTAACATTTTCATTCTTCAAGGATGAGTTCTGAGCTTCTCCCTCCCCAAAATTAAACCTTAAAGTGCACACTGGACAAGGAGCCATGGCATGTAAATTGAAAAATAGTACAGGCAGAGTCTGTGTGACTGCTGCTATTTACTTTCCTTGACTGCTGAAAACCTATTTGGGGGCTCTATTCTTTCTCTAGGATATATTTAGCACCACTGGCAGCTGGTGGCTCTCATGTCATTGGGGCAGTGAATCTGATCTGCAGTTTAGTCTGAACTTTAAAGAAGGTGTTCAAAGGACCGAAAGTGATCCCCAAAAGCAGTCTGGCACTTTGGATAGTGCTTTAAACTGCTTTAAAGTTTGGATACTATTGTATCCCTACTTGCAACTTATAGCAACAAAAAACACACTTTGGGATTGCAAATTGGCAGAGTGCTGGACTATAGCATATAGGAGGAGAAGCATATCCTTCAACAAAACTTAATAGCAGATTGGAGGTTCATTTTTTGTGTGAAAATTGGTTGTTAGAAGTAAGGTGGCTATCTGCATATCTCAAAAAGTAGAAATACATTGCCAAAAAAGCAGGACAAAAGAAAAAAACAATCTGCATAAAGCTGTGCAAAATTATATATATAGCTGAATATTAAGAAGTAATGACTGAAATGTACAGAGAAATATAAGATATCCTACCACAGATAAGATGAGTTTCACCATTTGTGTGGGTGCTAAGTGTTGACGGGCTGGAGAAACAAGGGGATGCTCTCAGATGGGGCTCCACTGCTGCCAGGGCAAGGAGATTTTGGGACAAAGCATAAGTGCAAGGGAATAACCCCTGTGCACCATCCAGAAAGTGAGGTACATGCCCAGGTGTTACTCGTAGGATATTGGCTGGGGACTCCGTACTAAAAAGTGTGCTTCTTTTTCTCATCTGTTAAATGTTGGAGGCAATGCAATTTGTTGCAAGAAATACTCCTTTCACTTTAGCACAAGATAGAAATCATGCTGTCCTCCAGATGCTGTTAGACTGCAACTTCTAGCCTTCTTCACCATTGGCTGTGCTGATTAGGGATGATGGGAGTCGCAGTTCAACAATCTCTAGAGGGTCACATGATTCCTATCCTTAATCTAGCATCTGGATGGCTCTTGCAGGCCCCACAGATCTTCCTGGGAGCTGTCTTCATCCCAAAGCTCCTGGTTTAACCTAGCAGTGCTAGAAGTGATTAACCCATAGCTGAAGAGGTCAATATGTAGAGGTTCTGTAAAAGTTTGGAACAAAAACATGTTCTTCACCTAAAGCTTGGCAAAATCACTTCTGACACACTGTCCTTGTGGGACTACTTATTTGGGGAAAAAGACTGGTCCTGAGGAAATGTGCTGCTTAGTGCTATCATTTTTAAATAAAATACCCAGTTCCAAACAGTTAGTGACGTACGTCAGAAGAAGCCAAGTTCATCAGTGACAACAATTCCCTTTGGGAGGGTGATTTGAGCCTGCAAAATCCAGGTCATTTATGCTAAGCCCATCTGTTTCAACACATTATTACTGTCTGCTAGCTGAGTATGTCCACTCCCCTTCCAATTTTTCCGCAGTGTATTTTAATTGAAACATTTTCCTTTTTTTAAAAGAGTGCCATTTTTAGATTGCCTGGATTGAACGGACAGCCTTAAAATTAAGCAGACTGAGGCAACCACCTCAGGCAGAAAGACATTGTAGGACAGAGCTGTGTGTGCCACATACCTTTTTCCATGTCCCCTAAGTTAGACAGCTGCCTTCAATTATGGTGGAAAACATTGTTTCACAGGTAGTATTGAAATAAGATTTAACTGTTAGTCTCATTATGGAATAGGATGCTTTACTTCTTGCAGCAATATGTCTTAGACCAGCTTTGCTGGACTGCTGAATATCCTTCCCTCTGAGTCTTTTATCTTTTCAGGAAACCAGCTCCCAATCTTACAAACCCTCTAGTTGTAAGGACAATTGTCATCTTCACCTTAGCTTCCTTCTTTATTCCATGCACAGGAGGTAATCTTCAAATGATGCTACCATATTGTATCAAACCGCTGGTCCACCTAGCTTAGTACTTAGTACTGAGTCTTCCATAACTTGGTGGTCTCTAGACATATCAGATTTTTTTTCTTTTATTCAAATTTTCCCAAAAGTACATCCTATTATAGTGATTAAGTCATATAATCTAACACAACATCAGCAGCAGTTCGTCCCTTTCTCTTCTTCCCTCCATCTTACGACCAACCCATCACTCTTGGCCATGTTAGCTAGGGCTGACAGAGTTGCAGTGCAAAATATCTATGGGCCACCATGTTAGAGGATGATGATCCACACTGTTTGGCAGCAGTTTTCCAGGGATTCAGGCAAGAGCTTGTAGCCTTATCTGGAGTTGTCAGAGATGTCCCACAATCTTTTGTATACAAAGTGTGTGCCTTACAATGGAGCCAAGAAAATTCCCCCAACACAAAATCATAGGAATGTAGGAAGCTGCCTCATAGGATCATTAGGTAAACTGAAGCAGCTGCATCAGCAAATCGTGAAAAGATACATTCTTCTCTTTTTACTGCCAGCTAAAGTGATTGTGCTTTTCTACCTCAGGTATCAAAATACTCTAACCAGCCTTGCCTATCTTGCACTTTAACTGGAGTAGAGGGTTGTTGCTTACTGCTCCATCTCAAGCAGTGAAGTATCTTAGGCAGACACTGAGTCCTGTGGTACACCTAAGCCCATTGCTGTCCAGTCTAACTGGCTGGAGCACCCAGGTTTCTCTCAGCTCTGCTATATGGAATTCTTTAAGCTGGAGATGCCACCTATCAAGCCAGGAATTTTGCAATGAACATAGGAGGCTGTCTTATGGTATACTATAAAGCCTTGTACAGCTCAGGTTCAGGTTATCTGAAGGATCATATTCTCTCATACAAACCTGCCTGTTTTTTGAGATCTTCTTTCTGTTCCACCACCCTCACAGGTGCATCTGGTGGGAACATAGGAGAGGATCTTCTTCGTGTCTGTCACAGCCTCCAGAACTCTCTTCCCAGAGAGGTTAGATTAGCATCCTTCTCAGTATCTTTCTGCAGGCAGATGAAGACTTTTTGGTCAAGGAAATGGAGTCTCACATAATACGCTGGAATTTCTATTTGCTTTTTTCCTTTTAATGGTTTAAGTTTCTAACAAGTTTTCAATTTTTTATAGTTCAGCTACATTTTTAATCTTTGTACGTCATGAAATTTTAGCTGTATTTGCTTTAATTGATGTAAGCCACCTTAAGTCCTGAACTGAGAAAAAAGTAAGAGGAGGAGGAGAAGGTCAGCCTACAGGTATACCTGAGTTAACAAAGTAGATGTGTTCCTGGGGCTTAACTTTTAACATAGAATTTGGTACCAGAAGCAGAAACAGCATGATAAAAACAGGGAGAAGCACCTACACAACAGAAAAAGAAGAGCAGTTCAACATATTTTGATAAATTTTTTGTTCAAAGCTGACAATAAGCACATTTGAAATGAAACCACCAGATCAGGTAAGTCTTTCAAAATTTGAACCTTCCGGAGATCACTTGAAAGCTTTTTCCAAAATTCATCCAGGGATTGACTGACTGACTGACTGATTGATTGATTATTTATTTATTTATTTCACCAGCCTCCAATATTCTTACGATTTCCATTTTGGTGGCCAAATTTATAGATCCTTCCTTCCTTCCTTCCTTCCTTCCTTCCTTCCTTCCTTCCTTCCAACACACCAGGGAGAGCTGGTGAGGCAGGGTTATCTGCTCTCTTTTTCTCTGTTTTGCTGTTTGGGCACATATGCGCCGTAAAGGATTCTGGAGGCTGCTGCTGTTTACCTTACCTGTTGTAGGGAGGCACATACAACTACAGCCCCAGGCTTTGTTACATTGTTTACTACAGCTAAACTGCTGCAACTCAGCATAAAAGTGTGGGGTTTTTTAGCCCTTTACCATTCTTTCAATGCCAATGCTCGTAGAAAACTTCCATCTAGACAGTAGATAAGGAAGAAATAGGGGCTGGATTTTGTAAAATAAGATTTACAAAATAAGATTTTGTAAAAAGGAGCTTCTTTGTCAGAGGCTTTGTTAAGTAATGTGTGTCTGTGTTTGCTGACCTACACCAGGATTATCAGTTCTGGAGGACAGAAGCTTTCCAAGGTTTCAGGTAAAGAATTTTCATACAATCTGCTACAAGATATATTTAACTGCAGATACTGGATGTTGAGCTTTGGGCCTTTTGCATGAATAGCACATGGTCTTCTACTACTGCCCTATGGTCCCTCCCCAACCCATTTATAATTTTGAAATATAAACTAGATATACTGTCAGTCTTCTCACGAGTAGGTGGAGATGGACGCCACCATTTTCAATCTACTACAGCTGCTGTTGAATTATGAAGAAAATCCAGAGGTGTATCTACACCACACTGTCTTATCAGTTTTGGGCCACTTTAATTGTTGTGGTTACATTTTAAGTGATCCTTAGGATTTTTCATCCTAAGAAATTTGTGGTTTGATGAGATATTTGGAATTATCTGCGAAGGAGCTCTAGTCACTCTCCATAAGTACAGTTCTCAAGATGCCCTATAGAATAACTACAGGGTTAAACAGCTTTCATTCTCAGACTCTTTATTTTCTGGCTACCTTGGTACTTTCTCAGTATCTCACCAAATCGTAAATCCAGGATTCCTTAGGATGGAGGCATGACAAGAAACTGATATAACTGTGAACTGCAGAGAAAACAAAATAGGAGACTGTAACGTGCTGTTTGTGAATCTGTCTTTGGAGATGGTTCAGAAGATTCAGATGGCACAAGATCCTGCGGCCCAGTGGCCTGTGGAGGCAAGCAACTTGAGGAAATGACACCAATTCAGTACCGGCTACACTACTTGACAGTGTACTTCTGGGCCTAATTCAAAGTGCTAGTTTCTACCTTTAAGGTCTGCAATGCCTTAGAATTTGGAATAAAGCTATTTGCATATTTCTTGCACCTATATAAGCTTGATCAGCTTAAGTTAAGATCAGCTAGTAAGATTTGTCAGACCAGTGGGCAGAAATGACAGGACCTTCTCAAAGTCAGCAGTGGCCCCATTTTGATGGGACTCCCACTACCAAGGGAAGTGAGCTTGGCCCCCGCATGAGCCAGTTGGCCATTTCTGCTTCTAATTGATAACGCTGATGATCTGTGGTCTAAAACTGCATTTTCAACCACCACTTCTATTTTACTGCTTGCTTCTTTTATTTTTAAGGCACCTTTTATTGTGGATTTGGTATTTAATTTTTAGTGTGCTTTATGGTTATTTTATGATGTGAACTACCTTGTGAGAGCTGTTTGGGCCCTGAAAGTTTGTATGTCCATAATATCTAAATAAGTGTACCTAAGCAGATAAAAAGCAACCCAATGTGTTCCTCCTCCTTGAGAGTGAGAGACTAGAGAGAGCAACATGTATGAATAAATTATGCTGCCACTTACCAGCCTTTGCATAGAAGGTCTACTTCTCCTCCCGCCCTTTATTGAAAAATGTGTTTGTCTGCAGCATCTGTCCCAGCTTTTCATTAAATCATATAGCTATAAATAGACAGTCATAGCACACAACCTTGAGGACCCAAGCAAAGCCGAGCACCAAAGAAAATGTACTTAAATCGCATAAGAAATAACACTGAAATCATTTGTGGCTGCTGCTAAGGCCAAATAGGTTACATGTGTCACATACAATCGTGTCAGTTTAAAAAGATAACCAGAGCACGCTTTGGGACCATACATTCTCTTTCCAGAGCCACAGCACATGCAGAGGAAAGGTTTTATGTTCTCCTCCTAGGCTGCAGTCTCAATAAAAATCCTCCCTCTTGTGCAAAAGCTGGCATGAGCCCTGGGAGGGTAGGCTGTCTTGATTCCAAAGGCAGCTTTTCTCCCTGATACCAAAAAATAGCACAGGTAGGAGTTATTTCTGCTGATACTCTGGCAAGCAAGGACCCCTGCTCTGTGTTGCAGGTTTATTGAGGAAAATAATTTCATAGAAATTGTTACTGACTTGTTAGAATTCTTTGGCAATTGCTTTAAAGCGTGTTATTTTAACTATTAGATGTCAATCATGTTATTTATAAATAATGATTAAAGGTTCTCTTTACTTTGATTCACCACTGGCCACGTTTAGTAATTTTGAATTGTCTTATAAATTAAAAAAAATACTGAACAAATGGATTAATAATTAATACATTAATTAAACTGTTGTTTTGTTGTTGTTGTTGTTGTGTGCCTTCAAGTCATTTCTGACTTATGGTGACCATATTGGGAGTTTACTTGGCAAGATTTGTTCAGGGGATTGCCTTTGCCTCCCTCTGAGGCTGAAATAGTATGACTTCGCCAAAGGTTTCTGTGACTGAGCAGGATCTGAACCCTGGTCTCCATAGTCCAATATTAAAAGCACTGCAACATGGTGGCTAACACTGCTATTTTTTAATATTTAAATTGATATGCTTATTTGTGGCACATGATGTCTCATCCAATGTGACTCTTAAAACTGATAAAACAGTATTTGCAAGGCATACATGCAGAGCTTCCAGTGCATGGGAGATCCTTTCCCAAACTTTTGCAAATTTAATTGCTCTCCTGCATTGTCTGCTCATCTCACACACACTCTGTTCAGCACCTAACTCAGCACTGACCCAACAACAAACAACAGCAGTGTATATCTATAACAGAAAACTCTGAAACTCATATGACAATCAATATTCTTACAATGAAGTAACACTTTTGCCAATTCTTATCCATTGTGATTTCTTAGTAGTGCTACTATAATGATACTATAATGTTACAACTTGTTACAACTATTGTTACTGCCCTGGCTAGCCCGAGCTTGGGGGATATTAAAAAGATATCTCTTTTTGGCCTTCTATCCCCTCCATGTGCTTGCGAGGCCCCCAGACAAGCGTGCACACAGGCTCGGCCGATAATCGCTGTAATATTACAACACAATACAGGCAGGCCAGAAAATAGCCGACTCGCAGCTTCAGGAGACCTCAAGGCAAGTACTCAATTATGTATGCCAGCAACTTTCAAAAGGTCCTCTGCCCCACGCCGGCAGCTTGATGATCTGACTATACAACGTCCAAGCACTCTGTGTTTGCATACTGGCTACTCTATTGACAATTTGGCGATAATTCAATCATTCAAATTCTGACCTTTCAGAGGCTTTGTCTCCAGCCCCAAATCCATTGTTTTCCCCAAGTCCGAACTAGCCTGCGGTCACAATTCTTCTTATAAAAATCCCTGATTTTGAGTGCTTCTTCGGATCGCTCTTGGCTTCCACCTGCCTTGCTGTCGCTTTGTCCAGCGAGCCTTCCCCTCAGCTCCACGTGCTGAGATCCACGCTCCCAACTTCTCCATTTCTGACCGGGCTTCAGGACAGGTGTAGTATTACCCAAACCAACAACTCCTCTAAAAATCGCTCTATACCACTCCAACCTTTATTTCTATAGTTTCTCTCTGTGTTTGTGTTGCATACACTGATTGATTGTATTTTTAATAAAAATCACGTTCGTTATTTCACTCTGGTGTGCTCCTTGACTCCGCATTCCATTGGTTATAATCTGGCAGATACAGCCCAAAAAAGTATTTTGATTTTGATAAGATTCTTCAGCAAAGACTCCTCAGCAAATTTAACAGTTGTAGAATAAGAGAAGTTCACATTTATGACTTTGACAACACATTCTTTCAAGGTGGAAAATGGAGTATAAAAACCCTGGCTTCGACCCCAGCCAATTGTAGTACATAATGCATAGTGCCCCAGACTGCCATTCCTCCATGCTAACCTCAGACACTGTCTGAGTCCTCCACTGTGACCTCTTCTTGAGGAATGAAAACTATCACTCTTTCCACCAGATCTCTATCTATCCAGTCTTTCTTGCCCTACTTTCCAATAGCCTTGTATGGTTCTTAAGACTTTCTCATGTGTTTGTCAATTCGAATAAAATACTTTGTTTATCTAGAGTCCTCTCTCAGTTAATACTGGTATATATAGTTGAAAAGATCCTGCCATTATCCTTCTCTCTCAGGCCTCCTTTGAGCTATAATTTCCCCAAATTCTAAGGAGACACTGGCATTGTGGGTGGACCCCAACATCCCTCACTTCTTAGGGTAATACCATGGCAGTGAAGGTGGTATCAAACTGCTGTAATAGTATAGTGTGGATATAACCAATATCAATCACAAAGCAAGGCTGGGGAAGGATCACACTGATGCCTTGCAGAGCAAGTAAGAGGCACATTCCCCTGCAGTGATCTGCCTGTGGCACATAGTACTTTTCAGAGTAATGCAATAAATGTATTATAATGACCTAACCAAGTCCTAGGAATTTTGCTTGCTGCATCTGACGCAAATCCAAAAATTTAGCATTCCCCGGGAAGAATATATATTATATATATGAGACTGCTATGCAAATGGTTGATTACAGAACTTAATAAATCATATTTGATTTATTAGACACACACTGTGTTCATCATCCATAGCAGTGATGCCACCCACACTGGGTGAAGTAGTTTGTCCTTATTGCAGGGCAGCATTGTGTAGATGAGAAAAATATAACCTTTGCCATCTTGACCATACTTTGCTCGGATACATTTCCCCGTTTTCAGCTGGGAGGTTCTGCACCACACTTCTTTAGATCTTCAGCCACAATCATTCATACATTTATTTCTTCATTATCTCTCTTAATGTACAATTACATCTCACATGTGTTGTATAGAAGCATCTTTTAAACTGTCAATGTACATGTTGACAGGAATAATCTGCCAGACGTAGCCCAAAAAAGTTTTCAACTGGGAAATGTCAGAGAGTATATGCCTTTCTTCAATTATGTAACAGTATTGCAACTGAGTTACTCCAGTAGCAAATAATTAGGGAAAGGTGTCTAAACTCTCAGAATTTAATATTAGCTGGAGAAAGAAAAGCAAACAGCAGTTCCAAGTAGCAGGACTGACACAAAACAAAAGGGCCCAGGAGAACATGAGAAGCAAAATGCTGTTTTGAGGATGGTAGTTGCATACATACTTTACCCATCTCAGAGCACAATACTCTGTGACATTGCTCTGTTGTTCAGTGAAATCCAATCACAAGTTTTGGCTGCTATGAATAATAGCATTTACTATGACATTAACCAGAATGCATCTGAAGAGAATATATCTCAAGGGTTTCAATTAAATCAGATGCATTTGAAATACAAGCTCATCACCAAGAAAAAAGAGAGAGGGAGACCAATTTTGCATACTTGGATATTACACAAATAGTTTTATGCTGGAGGAATTCCCAGAATAACCACCAGAGAGTTTCAAAATGGTTCTCATGATATTATATTAGTTTATATTGGTTTCAGGCAGCTTCAGCAAGAGAAGCTGGTGATCAATATTTAAAGGTCTGATTAACAGAAAACCATTCATTCACAAGTAGAATCATAGAGTTGGAAGAGACCGTAGGGGCCATCCAGTCCAAACCTCTGCCATGCAGGAACACACATCAAAGCACTCCTGACAGGTGGCCAGCCTCTGCTTAAAAACCTCCAGAGAAGGAGACTCCACCACACTCCAAGGCAGCATATTCCACCGCCAGACAGCTCTGACCGTCAGGAAGTTCTTTCTGAGGTTCAGGTCAAATCTCCTTTCTTGCAGCTTGAATCCATTGCTCCTTGTCCTAGTCTCTGGAGCAGCAGAAAACAGTAAGATTAAGATTTTAGTTTCTAAATAAAATGTGTCAGAACAAAATCTTCCAAAAAGATGATACCCAATAAAGAGAGTGCTATCTTTTGTGACCAAGATTGCTTGTTAATTGGCAATGAGGGCAGGCTATTGCAGTTGCTAGACTTAGCTGAAGAAGGCTTGTCTGCAGTGATTCTGGGCAAATCAAAGATGTTTCTATAACTGCCATGGTTACATCCTATGGAATTCTGGGATTTGCAAATTTGCTGAGGCACAAGCACTCTCTGGCACAAAATCTTAAATACTGCATAAGCTCAAAAAAAACCAAAACTAAACTAAAGGGGGAAAAAAACAGGTTCCATAGGATGAAGCAATGGCAGTTAAAGGGGTATCAGAGTCTTATCACTGCATACTCTCCAACATTAGAAGATGAAAATCAGGGCACACGTTGCTGAAGAATGTCAGAGTATGCCCAGTAGGATGCTGACAAGCAAGAAGAGGGTAAAAGTTATTAAGGAGGAAGAACACACAAAACCACTTTATTAAGCAGCAAAATCCTGGAATATATGTAATATGTATATACAATATATATGTAGTGAATTTAGGAAATCCTGGAAAACAGGGAGGGGGAGTGAAATCAATAAATGTAATACCCTATGGATGTTTGAGCACAGCATGAATAACGACAGTGGCCATTTCTGCACTAGACCGCCTCAGGCCCCTCCCTAAACTTCAAACCCCAGAATTCCACAGGATGTTGAAAGCGGAATACCAGCACTATAACAGTCTAGTGCGGAAATGGCCAATAATGCTGTTATAATTGACAGATGTCTTTATCAGGCCTGCTCAAAAGTATAGCTTTCTCTTAGGGCCTTCCCACACTAGACTGTTATAGTGCTATTATTCCGCTTTCAACATCCTGTGGAATTCTGGGGTTTGTAGTTCACTGAGGCAAAAAAGCTCTCTGGCTGAGAATTCTAAGTGCCTCTCCTTAAACTGCAAACCCCAGGATTCCATAGGATTCCATACGATGTTGAAACTGGTATAATAGCACTATAACAGTGTAGTGCAGAAAGGCGCTTAGTTCCACCAACTCACCCACCTCCTCTACCCAGTGCGCTTTGTACAATCAGATAAAATCCCAGTTCTCCCATGACAGTAGGTCATCTTGAATGGCTTGTGGTTTCTTAGACCATTTCTGCAACAGACTGTTATTGAGGTGCCTCCCTAAACTGCAGTCCCCAAGATAACATAGGATGTCGAAAGTGGAATGATAGCACTATAACAGTCTAGTGTGGCAATGGCCTTAGTCTAGCCTACTTCACAGGGTTAGTTTTAGGATCAAAATAGAGTGGGTGGGGGAAAATAATGGAGAATACTTTTGGTGCTAGGGCTATGGAGTGAAATATGTTAACAAAGGGATAGTTGGAGGAAAAAAGACATGACTGTCATGAAGAAGTAAAGGCATTTTGATGGCCTTTTAGATTATGTCCAGCTACAATCCTGAATATATTTACTTATGAGTAGATCCCACTGAGCTCATTGGGGTTTACATCTGAGTAGATATGGACATAATAATGTTGTTAATATAAATGGAACCATCATTCTGCCAAGAAAAAAAAACTATCTCAGAGTAAGCAGAGAGTGAAATCTCTACTAATGTTTGAATGTTTGATCTCTACCAATTACAATGCCTTTCCCGTGGCACCGCACAACCCTGACACATGAGTGCACACATATAACACAGAGTACGGAATCAAAAGGAAAAGGTGGAGGAGGGGGAGTCCAATAAACGTGAGCCTTAAAATATGTAAATCTCAGAAACAAATCAAAACCATGACTGAAGGAAGGAGAAAAAAATTGAAATCAGAAAAGGTTCTCTGAAATATTGATTATATTTTAGAGAAATGAGAGGTGGTAGAATCTGTGTGTCCATGAAAAGAAGAGATTTAGAAAGTCACTGGTGTACAGTTTGGAGGATGATGTAATTCAGGGAAAACCGCTCAAAGAAAATTCCTCTTAGCTAGCTGGTCTCTCCTGTTTCCTTGCTTTTTACAATGTGTGTTTATCATAGAATCATAGAATAATAGGTTTGGAAGAGACCACAGGGGCCATCCAGTCCAAATCCCTGCTATGCAGGAATGTACCATCAAAGCACTCCCAACAGATGGCCATCCAGCCTTTGTTCAAAAAACCTCCAAAGAAGGAGACTACAGCACACTCCGAGGCAGCATATTCCACTGCCGGACAACTCTAACCATCAGGAAGTTGTTCCTGAGGTTCAGGTGGAATCTATTTTCCTGTAGTTTGAATCTATTGCTCCTTGTCCTAGCTTCTGGAGCAGTCGAAAACAAGCCTGTTCCCTCTTCGATATGACATCCTTTCAGATATTTGAACATGGCTATCATTTACCCTCTTAACCTTCTGTTCTGCAGACTAAATATATCCAGCTCCCTAATCCACTCCTCATAGGGTATGGCTTCCAGACCTTCCACCATTTTGGTTGCCGTCCTGTGGACACATTCCAGCTTGTCAATATCCTTCTTGAATTGAGGTGCCCAGAACCAGACACAGTATTCCAGATGAGGTCTGATCAAAGCAGAATAGAATTATTTCCCTCAATCTAGACATCATACTCCTATTGATGCAACCAAGAATTGCCTTGGCTTTCTTGACTGCTGCATCACACTGCTGACTCACGTTTATTTCTTTTGCTTATTGCAAGAAGCAATTCCAACTGGCTTTCCCAAGCTAAGAAAGCCTCAGAAGCCCCTGGATTTGGGTTTGCAAAACTCTACAGAGAAGATCAAGACTCTTCTTTCTCTCCTCTCCCTCCTGTTGAGCTAATTGAGTGGAAACTACTTCTACTTTGGCCATTTCTGCACTACACTGTTATAGTGCTATTATTCCACTTTCAACATCCTATGGAATCCTGAAATTTGCAGTTTAGGAAGGGGCCTTTAAAATTCTCAGCCAGAGAGCTCTTTGGCCTCAGTAAACTATGAATTCCAGAATTCCACAGGATGTTGAAAGTGAAATAATAGCACTATAACAGTGTAGGGTCAAAGGCCTTTGAATTCACTTTGCAGCAATGGAAGGAAGCTGAGGACCAAGGGAGAAACTGGGAGGTAGAGAGAGAAACTGGGATATTTAACATCAGCTCAGGTGGAAGGGAGGCAAAGGATTAATCATGGCTGTCCTGGCCCAATTGGAACTGTTGCACAGCAGGTAACTGTACCTTCTGTATCCATAAGTTCTGAATCTGTGAATGCAACCAACCACAGCTTGAAAATATTCAGAAAAAAAATCCTAAAAGCAAAGATTGTATGACAGACTCTTATTTCTGCAAGACTGGTGTGGCAGTTCCCCAGTCTGATAATGCACCCTGTCTTTACCACATAGCTCTGCCTTTCTCATTATAACACCACCTTTGTGTGAAAGGGTGATGGTTTTCAATGTCTATTCAGAACCCCTTAATAGTTTTACGGTAACATGTTTTCTCTGTTAGCTTAAAGATTGTATACAACTCAACCGAGTCAGTATTTATAAAAATAAACTGTAACATTTATTAAGATAACAATCACAATAAAGTAGCATTTCAGACTTCAAATGCAGTTCAAGATTGATACGTTTCTTCAGTGTACTTCTTGATACATTTCTTCGGTGTCGGTCTACCTTTAGGCTCACCTATAAAGCACAAGTGTCGTAAACAGCCTTTTGGCTACACTTTCGCCAAAGAAACAACCCCCAATCTGGGTCACATTCTCTGATTAGATTTTACCAGGGTTTAATTAGCCTTCTGACTCTCATTCGTCTTCCACTGAGAATTAACCCTTCCCACACAGTCACACCTTCTGACTGGCTAAGGGAGTCCACTCCCTAGCTTTCTTTGGCTAGAATCTCACTAAAGAACCCAATGCCAACCAGTACTTGGCTTCATATAACTGTTTCTCTCAGCCACCAGCCCCTCTGACACACTACTGGGCTGGGTTTCTCTCCTAAGGAGCTATTCTGGTTGCCTGGGAGGTAATCATAGCCCCAGAACTTTGCCACACCTTGATTTTGCCAAGCACCAAGCACCACACTGATATTTAGGCATACGCTGCTGTAGCCTCCCAGCTTTTCACAGATCCTAAGGCTTTCTCTGGCATTCGTTTGAGTTGTTTGCCATTTTATATAAGGGACACCACTTTACTATGCCATTGTATATAATGGGACTTGAGCATCCATAGATTTTGGTATCCAGGGGCTCCTGGAGCCAAATCTCAGTGGATACCAAGTGCCCACTGTAGTGTGAAAGAGACGTCAGTATATTGTCTGTGCCTGGCTAGAGAAACAGCCATGACAAATTGTCAGGTAGCACATAAAAGAAACATGCACCAAAAAATTGGTACCTGAGATGGTTGCAATACCCTGCCGTTTCAGGGACAGACCTGAAAAGGAGAGTGGTGGGAAGAGAATAAAAAAAGAGAGAAAGGAGAACGCAGAAGGGGAGAGGGAGAAAGGATGGATAGGTAGATAGATGGGGACATGAATGAGGTACGTGAGAAGGAGAAGCGGGGCGGTCCAGCTCGGTCCTCCACTCCCTGCCCCATCTTCCACTGGCAGTGACTGCTTCACTACTTCACAAGCTAGCTGGATCAGAGGTCCTGCTGTCGTGCAATTCTAAGATGCCCAATTTTTATATTACTTTCTGCCATGAAAGCAGGTTTGGGCGGCATATTATGAGATGCTTCCAAACTTTAATAACTCATTCATCAATGGGAAGATGTGAAATCTCCAGCTTCTCAAGCTTTTCAGAATTGACTGTGACTAATCACCCGCCCATCTGCCTGTCAATGAGGGCAGAACTACACATTAACACAGCAAGTATATGTTTTCTCCTAACACATGCCAGTAGGAAGGCAGGTGCGTGAGAGTGCCGCTCTTTGGGAAAGCTGTTTCTATTTATTCTACCACTTTCATGGATTAAAATCCTTTTTTTTTTCTCCAGATGCACTGATGGAGGAAAACATTCAGCCTTAGTTCTGTCCCTGAGGGGGGCAGGGATCAGAGTGACATACGATAAAGAAAAACCAATTGCTACATCAAAGCATAGTCATTCACAGCATAGTAATTCTAGCATCTGTTAGCTAATACAGTGGATCTCAGAATTTCTCTCTGCATTTTATTTTCTAAAGCTGCAATTCTGCTACATCAATTATGGTTACTTTATGAAAGATAGACATGTGTTTAAAAATACCTAGAGTGATGGCTCTGCTTTGGGTAGTAAAATACAGGGAGCAGGAAGGGTATACACCTTTTAGCTTTAACAAGACCATAAAGTATGACAGACATGAGACCCCATGGAATATAAAAAGGATGTTAGATGCAGAGAAGGTGGGAGGGATGCAAACCTTAAAATAAATAAAATAAAAACGTAAACACATATTTTAAACACACAGTGCATACTTTGCAATTTAATGTACTGGGGCCAGCATCCCATTAGGGACACATGCAGTTGTAAGTTGAGGTACACATACAGAGTAATTTGGGGCGGGGGAGCAATCTGCAGTGGTCATATCCAGCTGCCAGTAGCATAAGAGATTTGTGCATATAGGTACATTGTCCATGCAGTAACATGTTAAAGTACACAGAGTAGCACGTGAATCTGAATTATCTCTATGTGTTGCATTTGCACACTGTGTATCGCAATTTCACAACGGATTGTCAGCCATGTGCATTGACCCATTCACATATGGTGCACTAAATAGATATCAAGTGTTGTGGCTGAATAACATAACTTTGCAAGTAGTTATTTACACTATACTGAAATGACATAGGATCTTGATGTGCAGCTTGAGGGATGGAAAAAGGAAAATGCTTGCCTTCTTTTAATTCATGGCTCCATGAGCATCATATAGACTGAGTAGGAAGCATATATCCATTCAATGTTTGCTATGCTGGTGACAGCTTCTGGGACTTGCAGTCCAGCCACCACCTGACAGGTTCATGATTCCTGGCTGTAATGCAAGCCAGTTCCAACAGTCTTGGAATTAACCCTAAAAGCACCCCTGACAGCAAAGTGTTTTGAAAAGGAATAATTATATGACCAAATGGACACCCAGTCCTAGCTCCACCAGATGGAAATGAACGGGTGCGTGCAATTTTATCAATGAACCAAGAATACAGATTCAGTTCAGATAGTGAATTATGGAGTCACTTTCTCAAGGGTCCCAATAACTGAGTGACCTTGTGAAATCTTGCTTGGAAGTCCAGGAAATATTAGAATGCTGACAAGTGTTGGGGGTCACAGGCTGCTGCATGGTAAACGGGGAGGGGGGTTGTGCTGGGAAACATTTTGTAGGTACGTAACTAAGATGGTTACGTATTCTAACTGCCTTAGTGAATTTTGGCCATCATCTTTAAAATATCCTACCTACCAAGTTTCCATGCTAGATGGGAAAAGGCACATATGCACCAAGAATGTATCCTTGATTATAGCACATGGGAATTTTTGCTTAAGTTGGAAAGGAGCAGGTTTAAAATAAACTGAGGCTGTGTGCACAGTATCTTCACAAGAAGCATGACTGAACATGGGGGCTTTATTTCTCTTCATTTCACTCCGCTTTTATCTCTACCTGTAGGACTCCTTGCCACTGGATACCAAGGTGACTACTAGCATCCGTACTTATATGACTGGAAATCTGTTTTGCCTTGATAATGAGGACAATCTTAGTTTGTGTTTCAGACAGAATCATGGCTGAAAACATAGCTGAACAAGCCAGAATTGTGCCGCCTTATTTTTAAAGAAAAGATATTCAGCAAACATGTTGCCCTAAGCAATTCATTCAGTAGTTAAACTGTTCTTACAGCTTGGATGTTTTAACTCAGAGAACTTTGTCAGTAAACAGACTCATCTCCCCCTCCTTTTCTAATGACATTTCATGTGTTGCAAAAAAACCTGACAAGCTGTTCTCTTCCTCTCTCCACATTTCCTTGAGTTCCTATACCTAAGATGTATCAATTTAGGAAAGATGAATTCATGTGCGTGAGAACCCTTGAGTGATGATGCTAGATAGAATGTAAAAAAGAGAGGAAGAAAGTATGATTCTAGAAAAACTGGAGAAAGACTCCCTTTTCAGTATATTTAATTGGGGTGTGTTTGCATTATGGTGCACCAAGTCAGATATCAGGATGCAAAGCGAAGAAGAACCAGGAGAAAAATGCACTCACTTTGTTTGACTGGAGAATGATGAAACAGATGGTGGCACCCTCAATAGACTGTTTCATACTTAATGTGTTTTCATATCTCCTTAGCTGGAAGTTGGTGCACTGTGCTAATGGTTGCCTATTTTCCAGGGTCTTGCAGTGGTAGTAAGGGAAGGCAGACTTCATGTGCTGTCTCCGAACAGGTTATTTCTTCAATGCCTCACTTCCTTCACATCCACTGGAACTTTTGGCCCTTTTTCTTCCATCACTGCCTATATTTGTGCTTGGAGAGATATAAAGGAATCCTGTAGCACCTTTAAGGCTAACTGGGTTGCTGGTGTAGTTAAACCACTTTACTCTAGAGAAATGGGAAGGTAAGGAATTATTTTTTAAACACTAGAATGACAATGATAGCTAACTGCCTTTTGAGGGAGGCTAAACCGATTACTTCAGGCACTGTCTCCAGTGATACACTACAGGATGAAGTCAAGAGATTTAAGAGATTCAGAGTGTCAAATTAATAGGCCTTGATTACAGCTCTTTAAGTGATGAGCATCTGGCTCAAGCAGTGAAAGTGTTGGTGTATATTACTTGTGTTCAAGCATCTTTGCATATTCATGAGAATTCCCTTTTTTTCATTTACAAGTCAAAGGGGGTGGATTCTATTGCCTGACAGATAAATATTCCTAGTGGATTAAAAGCCATCATCAGGGAACATTTATACACACACACACAGCGTTTATCTTGACAGTGAACAAAGCTGATAAGAAGAGAATCAACACATTTGAAATGTGGACTCCCAAAAAGTCAAATGAATAGGTCTTAGAACAAATCAGGTATGTACTTTCCCTAGAAACTGAAATAACTAAACTAAGCCTGTTGTACTTGGGATATATCATCAGCTGACATAATTCATTGGAAAAGATGATAATGTCCACTAAAGTGGCAGTAGGAAAAGAGGGAGACTGCACTACAGGTGGATAGATTGAATCAAGGAAGCTATGGCTGCCCTGAGTTTAAAAGATCAGGGATCATGGAAGTCCCTCATTCATAGGGTTAGCATAAATTGAAATGACTTGATGGCAAATAATAATTTATCTTTCATGCCTCAGATTGTCAGGGCCCCGGGGCAAAGCACAACAGACAAAAAACATTTAAAACACTAAATAAGGAAATGAAAGCATTTTGAAACAGACTAAAGCTCCTCCTTTAAAATATTTTAAAACCACAGACAGTTGAAGCACCCAAAGCAGCCATATGAATTGAAGACCATATGAAAGAACATTGTCTCAGTTGTCTCTCAGAAGCTTAAAAGGGATGGAGCCAGCTGGGCTTCCCTTGGGAGAGAGTTCCACAATCAGAGTGCTGCCATAGAAAAAAAATCCTGTCATGTATAACCACCAATGTTGCCTTGTTGGATGATAGGACATGCAACAGGGCCTCCACTGAGGATCTCAAGTTTGGGCAGCTCTTCATGGAAAGAGGTATACTTTGAGGTAAACTGCCCCAAGCTGTTTAGGGCTTCATAGGTGAAAACCAAGCTACTTAAATTGATTTTAGAAGCAGAGAGGAAGCCAGAAGAGTTCTTGCAAGACTGATGATTTAAAGGGCTAGATTAGTCTACTTCTGGTCTGTGTGAGTACTGTACTCTTGGGTTGCCAGGTGAAAGAAATAGGGTTCTTGTCCCTTTTATGATTGTGTTGGAGAGGGAATTTCAGCAGATATTGCTTGTGTGACAGGTATGGGAAGGGTATGGTCCTCCACATCATGTTAGACTGCAGTTCCCAGCATTCCTCACTACTGGTTGTGCTGGCTAGGCCTGCCAGGGAGTTGCAAAACAACAACACCCAGAGGTCTACACAGTGTCTCCCAGTGGTATAGCTACTACTATAGATAAGCAGCTCAGTATGAATTACACTACCCAACCTAGACAGGCTTTGGCTGTCAGTTCCTGGAGATATTCAAACAAAGGCTAGAAAGCCATCTGTCCCTGCATTCCCTGCATGGAACAAAATATTAGACTACAGGTCCATCACGGTCCTCTCTAATTTGATAGTTCTGTAGGTTAGTCCAGCATACACTTACTCAGAAGTAAGTTCCAGAATTACATCCAAGTAAGCACTTTTGAGCCCAGAGTTTGGAAATATTTTTTTTTTGGACTTTATTAAACAAGACCTGAAGAATTCTCCAAGTAGCATAGTCATTGTATGTATGTGTGTATATGTATGTGTGTTATATACAATTAGGGATCCTGGAACTATCCTGAAGGTTGCAGGGGTGCAACACTAGATGACAAATAACATTTCCCATCCCTTATCACTGAAACATCCTTAAATATAGACATTTTTTCAAGTGTAATGTGTACTTACAAAGTGTCCTCTGTGGATTCTCTGTAACTTACTCCCAAGAAATTGTGCCTAGGATACACTGTAGGCACCCTTTAGTATTCCTGAGAGGGCTCAACAACAACAGCTGTCTTTGTATTTCTTAGTCCTTGATCATTTAGTACATTTTTGATTGATAATTCCTGAGGAGACTCAACTGCATAGGATCCTTGGTGGTCCAGTTCTGCCAGATCATTTCAGGAGGTGCTGAGTCCCTTCTTGCCAATTTTTTGGTGGGGCTGCCCCCTCCCCTTCCAGAGTCCACGCATATTGCTCAATACACAGAAGTCAGGAAGGAGGACCACTTGTCAAGCTGGGAGAAGTAAATTTTTGGATTTGAGCTCCTGGAATGCCATGGCCAACTTGGAAAATGAAAGATATGAATGCAGGAGAAAGAGCATTAGAAAAAGGAAACAAATGTATATTTCACTGACTATCAGTGTATATTTAATTGTTAAAAATGTTCTTTAGAACCCATTAGACATCTAAAATCTTCTGAAGTGGTCTTTCTTTCTGTCTCACCACCTTCTCAGCCTCATTTGATAGGTACAAGGGAGAAGGCCTTCTCAGTGCCTGCTCCCAGTCTTTGGAACACCCTCCCTAGGGAGGGCAGGATGACTCCTGGCTTGTTCTCCTTCTGTTGGAAATTGAATGCATTCTTACGCCAGCAGAATTTTAAAAACCAAATGGGATGGGTTTTTAATGATATGCTGTGCTGCTTTATGGTATGTAGAGTCTTTTAATTAATTATGTTTTTAATGTTTTGACTTTATAAATGCTTTTTTAAATAACTTCTATATTTGTATTTATACTTTTATTGACTTTTAAATAGCTGTTTTCAAATATGTTGTTAGCCACTTGAGTCCCATTATTAGAATAAAAGTGGGATATTATTATTATCATCTTGCATGATGAAAAACCACTTTAGAACTCAGTCTCCTTCTACTGAAAGGCAGCTCAATTTATTTATTTATTTAGTGAGTTAAAGTTTCTTTAAAAATAAATAAACCTGATATAGATATCTCAAAAGTGGCACAGGGAGCATTCTTCTTCCATATGAGTTGCACTCAGTTGCCGGATCTTTCTAATAATATTTTTACCACTACGCTTAGTTTTTATCTGAGATTAAGGATTGGGCACCATGAACAGCATAGTCAACCGGTTTATTTCTTGGACACTGGAAAGCAAAACACAAATATGAAAGCACAGGTGTGAATAAGCATACTATTTCGAAGTGACTGCCATCCACATCCTTAAAAACCCCACTCCTCCCAAAGACTTTGAAATGCTCCCAAATAATTATTGTTAAATAATTATTGCTAACATATAGTGATACATCAGGATGAAATCATTTAAAATGCTCATCCTAATGGTAACAACTGGCACAATGGAAAGAGACACTCATTCAACTCACAGGTTTTTACAAAGTTCCACTGAATGTTCCTTCCTGCAAGAGCAAAGCACAAACAGCATGCCAAAAAGATTATATGTTATACCTGGGTGTAGATGCATCATGTCTAAAAGAGATCTATAACCACACAATTTTGAACCTGAAACAAATACATCTTCTGTGTGGATTCTGCTTTCATCAAATGACAGCACACCTACAAGGGTATAATGCCCTGTTGCATGAAATGTAATACCTATCATACAACTAGTCACTGACAGAACACCTGTCTTGCCATATGCTCCCATGCAAACCTTTTGCAAGGAGAAGATAGTCTGAAGCAAATGCTCTACACCAGGGAAACAGCTTTTCACTGCTGTGTCTTTTGGACTGTATACTCTGAGGAGTTGCCTGCATTAAAAGTTTACCGCATATCAGCGACAAATACAGAGATATAGTTTATTTGTTCATTTAATCTTTATCTTTTATCTTCTTTCCATGAAAGAATGGAAGGTGGCTCTCTTATAAGTACAAGCTCGACTGCAGGCCTTTTCACACTAGACAGTTTTGGCACTATGATTCTGCCTTACTGCCATGTTTCCATCCCATGGAATTCTGACATCTGCAGTTTAGACAGGGATGTTCGGAATTCTCAGCCAAAGAAATCTAGCACCTTTCCAAACTTAAAGATTCTGTGGGATCCAGCCATGCCAGTTAAAACGGAATCATAGTGCTATAAGTATGCAGGACCCCAGGAATGGGCACAATTCAGATCACTGAGGTGTGAACCACCTTCTGAGACTTTATGAATTAATCATAATGAAATAAATAATTAGACACTATTGCCATTGTATTGTTATTACTGTCACTGTGTTCATCATCATCATCGTCATCATCATCATCATCTATTTCTATCCCATTTTTTCCCAAATCAAGGACTCAAGTTGGTTTACAAATGAAATCAGAAGCCATATGGCAAAATCATACAAAAGATTACTATGAAAATATAATTAAACAATCAATAAAACTGAAAACAAATAAAAACATCCTGTTGATGAATTACAATGGCATAAGTCAGACTCATGCCATTGCAATTCATTTTTTTGATCATTGCAGAGGTTGGAATTCTGTTCTGACCACACAGTGCCCAAATTCCCCCGCTAACCCACCTTTTAAGTAGCACAGGCTCCACCTCATCATGGCTATTTCCATATTGTCAGAGAATGGGAGGATCAGCAAGGATGCATCCAGCTATCTTCCTGTTGCTGGATGTGCTGCAAGGATATAATCTGCAGAGGCCTGCTGGTGATCTCCAAAGACTCTGCAGATCCCGGATGCATTCTCTGCTCTCTGACTGCATGAGAATGCATCTCTGCTCCAAATTTTACTAATGAAAACAGGGAAATGTCTGGCCAAGCAACACCAGTATAGTGAAGATGACAAAAGTTGTTAATGAGAAAGGAACACGCATGCTAGGAGGGGCTGAAGCATTTTGCTTTTTTCTGGACCTAGCAGGAAGGGCAAGATTCCCCTCTTCTCTTTTTCTTGCCGAGTTTGAGTTCTCCTTTTGAACTTTGAACTCCATTTGCAGCAATGGGAGTAAGCCAAGGACCAAGTAATTCCAGAGAGAGAATCTAGGATGTTTTAAAAGCAGCTGAAAAATGGGATCACAGAGGATCAATCAGGAGTGTCCCTGCCAAATTGAGACACTTGGATGTTGTGGAAATGGCTGTATTTGGGGAAGGAGGCTGCACTGCTTAAAAGGTGGATTTTTGGATTTTTCTAACATCAGGAGACAGAGCTATGTGATACATATGCATATATATGTCTTCCGTGCAGGATCTTGGCCACAACTGAAAATAAGAAAGCAGTACAATTAAAAGCAAAACAGAATCCTATCCAAAGTCCTCTAAAAAACAGTTCTCAAAAGTATTTCTTGCAATTTATGGTATTTGCATGATGGAACTATCATTTAAGTAATTTTGCTTAAAATGTACACAACTGTGGTTATGATTAAACACCACAGATTATTATAGCAAAAAATATCTGCCTGAAAAGGAGACGTGACTACTTATATCATCAATGTTCAGTGTGATGTATCATCTCACACACAGGAGTGTGAAATTCAATTGTAAATCCTTCTATTAGGGACCTAAGAGATTAGCATCCAACAAAATTTGCCTTGGCAGTTCAAATATTTGATTTATAGTGTGTGCTTGTGGGGGATGATATTATTTCTCAGTCTGACTTCTAACAATACAGGTTATTTCATTGCTTTCAAAATATTTCAAATGCTTTCTTGATATTCAGCCTCCTGTCTTTGAGCCACCTATGGTGGAGCTGTGGGTGCAACAAGAAAGAAGCAAATTACAAAATACAAGAATTTCATAAAGAATGGTGGAGCCTTGGACCGTATGCAGTGCCAAATCCATTTTGAGATCACAAAAAGCCCCCAGGCCCAGCTCCTTACGTTTGCGAATTTTAGGGTTTTTTACAGTAAAATTTTAATGGGGGAAGTTTGGGAATTCTAATCCACAAAAGTAACTTTTTCCAAGCTCTGTCTTTTTCTTCCTCAACTGACAAAGGCTCTTGAGGTACAATTTAAAATAGACATAAAATGTAGTTAACTTAAAACGCTGTACCAGTCAACGAGCAAAGATTTAAACACAGAGATAGGCAGACAGGAGGTTATCAATGATAGATGACCAAACAGAAAAGCCTAAACTGAATCATTTTGAACAGTTCCAACTGATTTTATTGAAGTCTTTTGATATGGGGAAGGATAGAAACAACAAAGAAAGTCTTTGTCAGGTTGAGAAATGTATAGGGTGAACAAGTAACACATTTTAGGCAAGGACTTTCAAAAGAATGACATTACTATACAGAATACTCTGCTTTCTGCAATCACGTTCCAGACTCCAGAAGGCAGCAGTTTCATCTGATGACCTAAGTCAGTGAAGAAACCTACAGAAGGAGATATTTCTTCAAATAGATTGAGCTATATCTGTTGAAGGTTAGACAACTTCAAGGTGAATCTCTATTGTTCTTTCCGACATAGATCTCAGTACATCAAGGATCTCTGCTTTTTAGCTTTTATGGCTGTAGAAAAATGTGTGAGGGTTGTTGACATCTGACAAAATTTCTGCATGCGAGCTTCTACTTTCAGGTTTTTTTTTTTTCAGTAAAAAGATCCAAGAGAAAATTATCGGTGGATGTCTGGATTTTACAGTATGATTTTCCTTCTCCCTGCTCCTTTCCCAGTCCACATTCTTGCGTATGGGATAAACCGAACATAGATGCTATATTGGTTCAGGAGCAGTGGGAGTGAATGTACTGAAAGAATGCAGCCACTTCTCAAGCTGTCAAGCTGGAGGACAGGCAGCAGGGCAAGGATCTCTGTGTCTTATGAGGATATGTCTTATAAGAAAGCTAGGCTAAAGATGTAGGCTGTAACAAGGATGGGAACTTGGCAGACTATGATCCTTTATAGCTTAATGGCGTTCATTCTTTTTCCCATTACAAACTCTGCATTAAAGTCTTCTTTTCATGCAGTGCATCATTAAAATGGTGGAATCCACTATCTCAAGCCAGTAATAATAGCCAATTTGGATGTATTTAAAAGGAGATTAGAACAAACCATGGAGTGTAGGGTTAGCAGTGACCATCAGCTATGATGGCTCGGGCCATTTCTGCACTAGGTTGTTATAGTGCTATGATTCCACTTGCAACATCCTATGGAATCCTGGGGTTTGCAGTTTTGGGAGGCGCCAGCTGGCCCCTCCTGAAACTGCAAACCCCAGGATTCCATAGGATGTTGCAAGTGGAATCATAGCACTATAACAGCCTAGTGCAGAATCATCCTTTGTATTACCTCTGATAACAGAGGCAGTATGCCTCTTGATATGAGCTGCTGGGGAGCATGAAGAGAAGAGTGCAATTGTATGCCCTGCTTATGGGCTTGCCTTAGACAACTGGGTGGCTACTGTGTGGACAGAATGCTACACTATATGGACATTTGGCATGATCTAACACATTTTCTTATGTTCTTACATGTTTGTAAAGAAGTATGTCTCTTATTGTAGATTCCAGTGCAGAAGTTTATATGTTCTTGGAATATGTAATTGAATGGGAAGATTTCATGGGGTGAAACACTTAATTCTACCATCTTTATGGTTAAGATAAATTTCTACAGCTGGGGTAGGCAACCTGGTACAAAGATGTTTTGGATTGTGGGTCTCATAAACCCTAGCTAGCATGTCCAGGGATTATTGCAATCACAGTTCACAACATCTGGAGGCACCTGGCTGCCCACCTCTAATATGGGATTTTTTTGGTAAGAAGAAAAAAGTTGCATTACTCTGATCCAGTCTTTGTTGGGTATAAGCTATGCCAGTGTAGCCATAAGTTTATGAAATGAAGGATTTCTTCAACCAGGTGTACAGAGTTCATAATGTGATGTGGGATAGGTTAAAGGAAATGTTTAATGCAGCAAGGCAGAGGTTTGCATAGGATCTATTCCTTTGGTTAGGGTGCCTCTCCTGATGGGGCTAAAGCAACTATGGAAGAAGAAGAAGAAGTGAGAAGCTGCAATTGTGAAACAGAAAAGGAGGGGGAAAAAAGAACCCTTTCAGTCACCACTTTTCATCATTCAGCCAACATCAAAAGTGCAAAGCAAACTTCAGATGGTATCATCTCAGCTTGGTCTGGCTGGCTGCCCCTCTAATGCTTATTCATAATTCTGAGTGCCTGCTGAAATGGCTTTTTATCACTCTCTGTTTTAATTACATGTTAAGCCTTCAGCAAACAGAGCAGGCTCTGGTGACTGTGTCAAACTTGCTAGAGAAAATTGAGACACATTTTGGAAACTGAAATTAAGTGAACTGAATAGTGATGAAAAATGTCAGGCTGTAGGCTCAGGAGGCTGAGCAATCACAGGAACAATCACAGATGTTGGGCAGCCCTCTTCAAGAGAGGAAAGCAAATCATTAAGGGTGCAGGATTCTACTGGCTAGGGAACAAAGGATCACCAATGCACTGCTCTGTGTAATTTGCCTGTTGGAACTGTTATATGTATTGCCAAGGGTCTACAGCTCCAGTTGTCACACATGCAAAACATGTCCCTAGTAGATGTGACAACTCCCTCTTGACATTGAAACCGGGGAGGGAGCGAAGACCCGCCACCCAACATGGTGAATGGATATGTGGGTTAGGACATCAATGGCTGCTAATCAGAAAGGATATGTGACTTGAACTATAGAAGGTAGTAAGCCTCTGTGGATCAGTTTTTAAGGAATTAGCCATTTGCTACACTTCCACACTAGACTGTTACAGTGCATTTATTCCACTTTCAACATTCTACGGAATCCTGTGTTTGCAGTTTAGGGAGGGGCCTCAAGATCCCAAGGCCCCTCCCTAAACTGCAAACCCCAGGATTTCATAGGAAGTTGAAAGTGGAATAATAGCACTATAACAGTCCAATGCAGAAATGGCCTTAGTCTCTTGTAAAAAAAAAAAAAAGAAAAGGAAGAAATAAGAGGGTGAGGGAAAAATGTGTCAGCACCTTTAAGACTAACTGGTTTTTATTTTTGCATGAGCTTTCATGGATATTAACCACTTCTTTGGATGCAGGACCAGATGGTATTAAGGTCTCCGGCATAAAGCATATGTATACACTTGTGGGAATGGAATAGCATGTAATAGGATTTAGAAAGATGTAAATCATGACCCTTGTCCTAAATTTTCAAAGGGCTGCGTAAGGTGATACAGATCATATAGATCTTTATGGTGGTTAGTTAGTGTTGATGGGTGAAAGCAATAAATCTGCTTACCAAAAGTCAGTTTCCCAGAGTTCAAAACTCTCTCTGAGAAGATTCCTTTTGTTACAAATGCAGTAGCAAGGACTCTTGTATTAATGTATATAGTATACCACAAAGCCATTCGTCTTTGTTATCTAACTGCCCACTGTAAAGATCTGTATGATTTGTAACAACCTAACACAACCCTTTGAATATTTAGGGAAAGGGTCAAGATTTGCTTCTTTCTGTATCCTATTACATTTTATCCCACTCCAAAAAGTATAAATATACTTTATCCCTGAGACCTTAATACCATTCAGCACTCATCCAAAGAAGAGAGTTAATATCCGCAAAAGCTCATGCAAAAATTTCAAAAAAACAGTGAATCTTAAAGGTGCTGCCACATTTTTTCCCCTTTCTCCCTTCTTTCTTTTCTGTGCACCAGTGTGCATCTACACTAGTACATTAGTTAGAGCAGCTTGATATCACTTTAACTGCTATGGCTCCATCCTTTGGAATCCTAGGCTCTTTCCGCACAAGGCTGATACATCGCAGTAGCATTCTATTGTCGCTTTTACATCTGCACATTGAACAGGTTTGATGTCGTTCTGTCCTCCGTGGGTCTGCACGAGTTGAGGTCTTAGTGTGGTTAACATCGATGTTAAACCGATGTATTGTAAAAATGGAAAAACTGCGATATAAACCACCCAAACCATTTCTGCTGCATTTTTTCCTACATGCAGAAGTGTTATATGAATTCACACCACTTGCACTAAAACATAGCAATGGTTTCTATACCTTTTTTTAAAAAAATTGACCAATCAGCAGTGGGGTGGACTGAGGAAGGGGAATAGGAGTTCCACGAGAATTGACGATGCGGAAGCTACAAACGATTTTCTCCACTTTACTTCAATAGAAACTGGAGGGCGTGCAGATAGGAATCGGGGTAAGTTGGAGTAAAAAACACCACTCATGACACACAGTGAAACACTCCTCCACTCTAGTGCGGAAATGGCCCTAGGATTATTAGTTTTCCAGGTACTAAGAATTTTTGCCAGAGAGCTCTAGTGGTTTCCCTTTATCTATAACACTTGAGCTTTCCAGCAGAGAGTTCAAAGCACTTCACCAAAGTACAGATCTCAGAATTCCATATCTATTAAAGTGGGATCAAATGGCTGTTAACTCTGTAGCAGAGATATACTTTCAGTTTCTGGGGAATATGAAATAGAGGGTGCAGTTGCACTTTCATGCACTACTGGTAAACTTCCCATAGGCAATGGACTGGTTTCTTTATAAGCAGAATATTGGGCTAGATAGACCTTTGATCTGATTCAGTATGGCTATTCTGATGTTCTTACATCTGACGCTTGCACTGTGTTACTGTTGTTTTATGTGTACCACAAGAGCAGAACAAACATCCCACCCAGCTCCAAGCTGGAAAGGAAGGAAAGGAAGCTGAGAAAAAAACTAGGGAAGAAATCTTTATCTTGTAGAGAATTTCTGGTAATCAGATTTTGAGTTGCCCAACCAAAGTTCACAGATCTCTGCATATTACACAGCAATAGATTCATGTTTTCGACCAACCAAATGCACATGCAACCAGTGTAACCAGTCTTGGTTCTCAGATGCATCCCTGTAAAATGCATGTGTTTCCAAAGATCTTGTTGTGGCATTCACTCTTTAACTGTTAGTTTATAGATTTGCCACACGTGGTCCTCCAGATTTTTGGTAGCAATTTCCATCATTCTTCACTTGATTATGTTGGCCAAGTGATGGGAGCTCTAGTCCAACAAAATATAGAAGGCCAAATGTCACCCATTTCTGTGGTAGATGTACACATTCCAAAAGTGAAACCTCCTGCCCAGTTTGCCACAGAATTTATTGTTTCACATTTCACTGATTGATTGTTTCCTTTGTGACTTCTATGATCCTTGAAATCTGGCTATTTATTTCTCAAAGTTATACCTTCCCCTTTTTCCAGAACACCAGAGAAGAGGGGAGTATACATGCATATGTGCACTTGCACATATGTTCAGTTCAGCATTTATTCATGATGTAATGAAAACTGTTAGCATCCAATGACAGGAAGAGAAAGCCTGGGGAGACAGGAAATACATGCAGAGATTATTTGGGACTAAATTGGAAATAGAAATCAAAGGGGAGGAAGTGCTGGTGTGGATGCTACTCAAAATATATTTTACAAAAGGCCCATTATTTTCTACTTTGGGAGTGTACATTGGCTAAAATGTAAGTTCACACTTCCTAGAATTTCCCTTATTATAGGTTTCAAGGGGTTTATTCTTATTGGACCAACAGCTACTTTCCAGCAATACCTTACGCAGTAGTCCTCCTATATACGTTTAGCTGGGAAAAAACTATACTGAATTACACAGGACTTTCTTTAGCACAGAGATATATGGAACTGTACTGTTAAGCCTACTCTATTGTCTTCCAAGGCAATGTGCATACTGAATGGGGGATTCTGACAATTCTAGTTCAGTAATTTTACAAGTTCTGCATTTCACCCATAACCTAGACTGGTTTTAACTTTCCTGTAATTCCATCACAACAGAAAAAGTGCCACTTGGGAGAAGCCCTCTGTTAGTTTCTTCCATGAGATTGCAACAATCACACATAATGATCTATTACCCACTTAGAAACGCAGGGCTTCAGCTTGGTGTAAAACTTGGAGGACTGCTAAGAACTTTATATAAGAGTGCTAGAGGTGAAATATTTATCGGATTGGTTAAATTATAACAAGTGGAATATCACACGCAAACAAGAAGATAGCTATACTAGCACGAATAGAAAGCAAGCAAGTGTTCATCTGCAGAAAGCAAAGTCCTTGAAATGAAGAACGACCCAAGTGTTCACCGTATGAGATGAGGAATTATTGCATCACCAATAAACTCACAGCTTGTTCTAAAACTGCACTCTAGTAAGTCTAAAAAAAGCTCAGGAAAGGCAATAGATTAGCTGCCCACATTTACCCCTGTTAGCCGTTTATGGCCAGAAAAAAAAAAGGACAATGTTTGTCAAGTAATGTTACCCAGCCTCCTAGAAAACTATTCTGATTCACATTAGGGGACCATGCAAGGGGTTGTTTGTCAACTTCCAGTCATTCCATTTGTTAAATAGAAATGAGAATCTAAGCAACTGTCACATGGAATGGAAATCTTTTAACATAAAATTGTATTTCAAGATTATGTTTAGACTGTCTTTAAAGGTTTTTAGGATATTTTAATGTGTTTTAAAATTTTTTATTTCTGTACTGTTTTAAATGCTTTTATTTGTTGTGCATTGCCCTGGGATGAGCTCAAATGAATATGAGTGAGTTTCTTACCTGTAACCATAGTTCTTCCAGTGTTCACCTGTAAACTCACACAAATGGGTTTATAGTGCCTGTTCAATGCATCATTTGGAACCTTCTAGAGCTGTTTATGGAATCATTTTGGCAGTAGCCTTTCCTCCCCTGGTCCCTGTGACCAGCCCAATTTGTGCTGAAACTCTCAGTTCCTTGGATGCCAAAGCAGCAGCCAAGGAGCTAAGGAGAGAAAGCATGATTCCCCAAGGGGAGGATGGGCAGGTTTTGTGTGAGTTCACAGATGACCACTCAAAGAACTACTGTTATAGGTAAGCAACCCATTCTTCTTCTTCATGGTCTCTGTGACTCACACAAATGGAAAGCTAGCAACCTATTCACCATAGGAAGTGAGACTGTCACGAAAAGCAAGAAAAAAGCATGACTCTCCCAAAGGCAGCATCAGCCCTGGACCTGGCACCCAACCCATAATGTGTAATACAGATCAGGAACTGAGACCAAGTAGCTGTCCTGCAAACATCCTCCAGAGACACAACCTTCAGAAGATCCATGAAGTAGCTATAGCCCTGGTAGAACGGCTTGCACATGAACTAGAGGGTCTTTCTTTGACAGTTCATAGGCCAAATGGATGGTGGAAGAGACCCAGTTGGAGAGGCATTGGGATAATACTGGTAAACACTTCTTGTTTGAGGAGTAGCACACAAAGAGTTTCTGAGACTAGTGAAAGTCAGCAGTTCTGTTGACATAAAAGGCCAGAGCTCACCTAACATTGAGACAGTCCAAGGTACAGTCCAAGTCAGTTGTAGGGTTCTGCATAAATGCAGATAAAACAGTGTCCCGGCTTAAATGAAAGTCCAATATCACTTTTGGAAAGGGGGAAATGTCCAGTCCAAGAACAGAACAGACGGAATCTTACACCAAAGCTAAATCAAGATTTGAAGAGAAAAAGCCAAAATGCAGTCCAATAATCAAGAAATTAAAAATGGTAAAATAAGTGATACAACTCACCAACAGTTCTTTTGATGCTGATGCTGCAGCATCAGAAGAAAAGGAACTGAGGGTTTCAGCAGGAATCAGGCCGGTCGCATGGACCAGGGAGGAGGGCCCACCACCAAAATGCTTACGTAATAGCTCTAGAAGGGTACAAATAATGCACTTTGCGTATGCAGTAAACCTTATCTGTGTGAGTCACAGACCAGGAAAAAGAAATAAATAATATACTATGTTATGCATACATTCCTGGAATGTAACACATAATAGCAAAATGTTTACTGGTCACTGAGTGCTCAGTATGTTAATATCTAACCATAAATTCCTACACTGCAATGCCACAAAAGCCAGTCCCAGAACCATAAACTTTGGGACTTGGGAGTTCCTTCCATCATGTTATTTTAAGAGCAACATACAGAGGAAATCCATCTTAGAAAATTTATTAGAATTCTGTATGCAGTGTTGCACCATCTGTAGAAGCAGTCAACTTTGCTGCTGGACATTTTTGAACAGTTTCCTTTTCTACCTTCTCCTGTCTATGTGCAGTTGCTGGCTTCATCTCTAATCTCCAGGTGCTGAGTGTAGAGAAATCACACCTGCCCACATACCTGAAACCAGCATATGTAGAGTCTAAACAAGTGATTTCTATCCCAAGGAGAAAAGTGGGTAGACATCATTGGTTCTATGTGCATTGAAGTATATGCTTTTAAACAACCATCTATGCAGAAATTACAGTATCTGGAGGTCTGGGATGGGACCAGCAGATCGCATGCTTATATTTGTATATCCTCTGAGCATCCACCTAAGACTCTGGTCTGTATTCTAACCAAAGACTTCTTCTCTTTTGCTAGTTCATTTGGCAGCATGCTTGACAAGTTTCTGCCTCTTCTTGCTTGTCCAGAATAATCAGGCTGCAGAGGAAGCTCACAAGGAGCTGATAAGCTCATTTCATGACACCCCATACATTTAGTATGAGATGACAGATTAAACCTAAAAGCTGATTGAATGAAACAGATCTGTCGAGGCAAAAACCCCTTCTAATGCTGGTCAAAATGTGGCTTCCTTTCCTCCGTATCTTGTCATGATGTCTAGCAAGGAAGTATTCTGAACCATCTCTTTCCAAATGTGTGGTTTCCCAGAGAGTAGCCTCCTCAGTGCTACAGCATTCTGGAAGAGGTGGCTTAAACCATTGCCTGCGCCACAGGGTAGGCAGTTGTCCAAGCCAACATTCTGCATTGTTAGATATAGGAGAAACAGACTGTTTGGATACATTGACTTATTCACTTAACAGATAAAGGTGTATCAAAGGTAGCTGGCAGAGGAGATGGAAGGATGGAGAGGACAAACTCACTTTGCAATTCATACTCAGCTTCTTATCTTCTTTCCCTCTACCATTATTCATTGCTTCAGATACAGTAAGATGTTTTGTTTGGAGTACCTATACATTTGGCCAGTGCAGATTACAAAACTATTAAGCAGCTAGCAATTGAATTGTCATAAACATATGGATCCCATATCACAACCAGAAACTGATAGTATAAATAACATTGTTAAACAAAGGCAGAAAGTGAGTCCTCAAGGATGTTTGGAAATCTGTACTGAAGGACCCTATATTAGTTTGATTAAATCAAACATGGCACCTAGGAGTAAGAAGTGGGAAGTGGTGGCTGGTGTCAGAGGGACACTGAATCTACTCCAGCCTTTTAATCTGAGCATTAAAGGAACTCTCTGGGGTGCTGAACCCTATCTCTAAATAGGTTTGACACTTTGGAGAATTCCTTTAAAGCTAGCTAAAACCTGAAATGGATTCACCACCCCCAATTACATAGGAACCCACTAGCTGGCACGGAATGGGAGTAAGGAATGCCCCTCTCTCTCTCCAACACAGAAATGACATATGAGGTGAGGGCAGCAAAGAACTGGGGATCAGGCTTGTATCTAGGGTGGGGCAACTCGGGCATGTGCCCTGGGTGCCAATGCCCGGGAGTGCCCTCCTGCTTACTACTGCTCCCCATTGCCCTGCTGCCCCCCCCATGCCCACTGCCATCCCCTTGCTTGCTGCTGCCCCCACAAGGATCCTTCTTGGCCCAGTATGGAGGTGGCAGCAGCAGCACCTAGGGGTGCAAATTCTGCATTTGCCCCAGGCGTTTGCTGAGCCTTGATATGCCACTGCTGGGGAACATCCCTGAGCCCCTTATAAAAGGCTTTAACTTGGCTGGTGTTACCCTGTTTACTGGGGGTCCTGTGAGGGACACCAAAATGTGCTCAACAATAGATGGGGAAAATTAGCTCGGAGCACTGCTTTAGCGTTACGAGAGGCAGGGTAACTTAGCAGGATCTTGAGCCCTATGTCTGCGGGGTCAGGCCGAGTCAAGGAGCACACAGAAGTTGAAATAATAAATTATGTTTTATTAAAACACAATCAAAACAGTGTATGCGGCACACTCACACAAGATAACTAAAGAAATAAAGGTTGGAGTGGGATAGAGGGGTTTTTAGAGGAGTTGATGGTTTGGGTGATATTTCACCTGTCCTGAAGCCCGGAAAAACAGAGAGCAGTGCTGGGGTTCAATGTGACTCAGCACGTGGAGCTGAGGGGAGGCTCGCCAAGCAAAGCGGCAGCAAGGCGGTATGGAACTCGGGAGCGATCCAAGGAAGCGCTCAAAGTCAGGGGTTTTTATAAGGAGAATTGTGACTGCAGGCTAGGTCGAACTTGGAGAAAACAATAGATTTGGAGCTGGAGACAAAGCCTCCGAAAGGTCAGAATTTGAATGATTGAGTTATAGCCAAATTGTCAATAGGATAGCCAGTATGCAAACGCGGAGTACTTGAGCGTTGTATAGTCAGATCATCAAGCTGCCAGCGCGGGGCAGAGGATCTTTTGAAAGCTGCGTGCATACCTAATGAAGGTACTTGCCTTGAGGTCTCCTAAAGCGGCGAATCGGCTGTTTCTGGCCTGACTGTATTGTTTTGGAATATTATGGCGATTATCGGCCGAGCCTGTGTGCGTGCTTGTCCGGGGTCCTCGCAAGCACGTGGAAGGGAATGGGTACGTGAGACTGAATTATCGATATCAATAGATATCTTTTTATATCCCCAAAGCTCGGGCTAGCCAGGGCAGTAACACTGGCAACATGTCAAAAGGATGATTCATGAAACACATTTGATGGATGGCTACATTTTCTGAGAGTACAGGGAAATTCATTCATACCACCACACCCCGAACGGTAGGCTGAAATGTTGTTGTTTCAACTGACTTTTGAGAACCAGCCTTTTGCCTTATTTTATATTTGTTTTTCCTGTGTTGTATCATAAGTTTTGCTTTAGCAGCAAAAATGGTTGGCTTTGCAGTTTGACTGACTGAAGGTTTGAAAGCAGGTTAGGCAGCTGTCAGAGGTTAACCCCTCATTGCCTCTGCAACCCTCCAAGTAAAAATGCAACAAATGGCACTATTGGAACACGTACTGCCATGGTGCACCCTATAGCTCCTGTGTTCTTAAATATGCAGCATTTTCAGAGTCTTCATTCCATTTATACTAGTTCTCATTGAAGAGCATTCTTACTCAGAAATGGGTACTCTAACAACTGCCTAGAGCCTCTTGTTGTAAAATCTTTTTGTTAAAAAAAAAAAGTAAAAGATTTCCTATCTTAGGCTTCCCATACATCTACCAAATTCAGGCTCTTCTAAGCCCAGGAAGAGGAAGTGAAGTGCTTGTGTCTTTCACCAGAGATCAGCTACTTGTCTGTATCAGAGAAAAAGTAATGTTGTGCCAGAACACTTTCACATTATACAGTTATAGAATGATTCTACTCTAAGTTCCATGGCAACATCCTATGGAATCTTGGAGTTTGTATTTATTATTGTATTCTCTCTCTAAACTGCAAATCCCAAGATTTCATAGGATGGAACCATAAAGTGCTGTAACTGTGAAAAAGCCCCAACTTTGCAGCTATGAAGATGGAGTTTGGCTTGTGCTACACGGTATGAGATAGAGCCAGATTTAGCCATGTGAAACCTGGCTGCTGGAAATGGACTTTCCTGGCCCCTTCTTTTGTACAGCAATCCCTGAAAATAATTTACAGAAGGTCAAAGGACACTGCTTAATGATGCTGGGAGGAGTGAGGTGGATCCTGGGAAAAACAGGCAGAGACATCTTTCATGAGTGGAATATGTTTGCATCCATCAAAAGTAGGTCCTGAATTCAGGCCTTTAAACATGTGCCTGCAGAAATCACATAATCTCCCAGTTCTTTTAAGAATTCTCCTCTCATTTATGCAGAAAATAAAAAGGCACACTTTTTTCTGGGTAGAGGGCAATGTACTTGGAGATTCTGGAAGTATCCACATCTTCACTCTTCAGTGTCCTCCCACAATTAATTCTGCACATCAGACAGAGGCAGTGAAGCAAGGAGTGGGCATCACAAAGCACTCGTGGTTTATTCATTATCTCAGCTGTCTTTTAGCTTTCATTATTGATGACCATATTTCATAGTGTGCCTTTTGAACATACCACAGGATCTTCCTATGAAAGTCATGAAATACTGAGAGCACAGCAAACCTCCTCTCCAAAGGCGACTGTGTGCTGAGCACTGGAATGGAAAATACAAGGCAGAGAACTTATGAAAGTCATCAAATAGAGATTAATAAGTGTTTGCAGAAACTGAAGGTACTTGTCCAGGCCACAGTGTTTCCAATTTTTTATGTTATGGTTGTGAAAAATCCCAAGATTTCACTGGACAGTGAAGAAAGCTGACAGCAAGAAAATCAACTCATTTGAAAAGAGCTGGAGAGGAGTTCCAAGGATGACATGAACTGCAAAAAAGACAACTGAATGGAGCATAGAGCAAATCAAGCCTCTTACTAGAAGGGAAGATGACTAAGTTGAGGCTGTTGTGCTATGTATATACCATGAGACCATGTGACTCATTGGAAAAGATTATCGTGCTTGGTAAAGTGGAAGGCAGTAGGAAAAGAAGGGAGGCCTAGGATTTGTATGCCATACAGGTGGATTTGTTCAATCAAGAAAGCCACAACTGTTCTGAGTTTGGAAAAACTGGCCAAGTCAGTTGATGGACAGGACTCTTGATTGTCTCTCATATCATAGGGTCACCATAAATTGAAGTTGACTTGATGGCAAATAACATGGTGCTACTAGTCAAAAGACAATGGGTTGCTTTTCTATCTTTTCTTCCTGAATGTGTTGGGAGGGAGGGAGGGAGGGAGGGAGGGAAGAAAGAAAACGAAAGAACGAAAGAACGAAAGAGATTGGAGAAGCTACTGGAAGATAGAGCTTGTAAAAAAGGGTTTACAAGTTGAAGAGGGACATTGGGGTCCACCTGCAATGCCGGTGTCTGCTTAGATTTTAGAGGAATTATAGCTCAAAGGAGGCCTGAGAGAGGAGGGTAATGGCAGGATCTTTTCATCTATGTATACCAGTACTAATTGTAGAGAGGACCCCAGTTAAAGTTAACAGAGTGTATTATTTGAATTGACAAACACATGAGAAATCAGACACTCTTAAGAACCACACAAGGCTATGAGAAGGTGAGGCAAAAAAGGTTGGACAGAGAAAGATTGGGTGGAAAGGGTGATAGTTACTAGTCCTGAAAAAGGGGTCACAGCATAGGGACTCAGAGAACTTCTGACTGTATCACAGGGGAGCATCAATCTGGGGCACTAGATACTACAATTGGCTGGGGTCAAAGCTAGAGTTTTTATACTCTATTTCACACCCAGAAGGGGCACATTGACAAAGCCATTATGGCTTTCCCATTGTGGGAAATGGAATGATTGCTTAACTCCAGAATGACAAAACATTGAGGGGACTCATGACAATCTCTTAATGTTCAGTCAGGTAGGGTGTTTAGGGAAGATCTCCACAGGGAAAGATTGAGAGATTGATCACCAATCTGGGCAGTTTGCCTGTCATTATATTCAAAAATACCAAGAGCCTGAAGTAGTGAAGGGATTAACACAAAGCCATCAGCATTGGGTTTTCCACATAATCTTACCTGACCTTTCATGACCCTGAACATGTCTCCAGTCAGCATTACTCTGAACATTCTCTCCAGCCAGTGTGACTCTGATCATGTTCTCTGGTCATTAATAAGTCCAATTTATGAAAGTTGTATATCTTGTGGGAGGGTTGGGAGGATATGGTAACAATGGTGCCTATAAGGAAAGCCAAGGAATTTTTGCAAGTTTTCTTTTAAATGCATCTGGAAGTACCCTCAAATAGCACATTTGTTTCTGTTTGTAAAGTCCTGTCATAGATGCTAATTATCTCAGCATTTAAAGATAGTGACACGTTCTATTCTTTCTGAAATTCACCAGGCCGTGACTTCAATATACATGGTGGTTACAGAAGAATGAAGCACACACCCCTGCTAATTTGAAGATAAAACTTAGTTTTTTCCCCCTATGCTTATGTTTGGTTACAAAACACCAGTACCACTGGCATGTTTCTGTAACAGCAATATGGGGCTTCACTTGATTTCCCTTAATGGAAATTAAGCATCCAGTTTGAACTTTGGTATAGTGAACATGACACACACCAGCAAAAAAAGAGATGGTTTGGAGTAATTCTGTGGTTCACAGAACACAATTTCACAGATCTAAGTAGGCATGGAATGAATGATTATTCTACCCGGCATACACAAAAGGCCTTATTGACTTATTCACCTTGGCTTGGCAGTTCAGTTAACAAGAACACTAGTTCGCCATCTTTCTTGGGAACATCTTTTGGCTTAACTGTGAGAAGCACAGAGGGGACTTGCTGTTTGGTTTTCCTGTTCCCAGTTCAGAAGTAGTGGAAATCATGCAGCTCTCTACATGGTGTTTTACGGCAATCCCTAGCAGCTAGATATGCCAGCTAGGGCTGCTGGGTGTTGCAGTTCAACAACATATGGAAGACTAAATGATGCCCACCCATTTTAGACAGTACCATTGGGCTCGACAGACAAACAGTCTGGCCTAGTATATAAGGTAGCCTTCTAAGGCTTTTGAAATCTTTAGAATGGCACATAATCATTTAAGCTTCTTAACATTCTCAATTACAACTTTATACACATATGTATATTGACTTGTGGTTTGAAAACAAAGGAAACTGCCTAAGATGCTTAAATGAAAGGCATACAAGCTTGAACACACACACACACACACACACACACACACACACACACACACAGGCTTGAATCCATTCACTAAACCCTGAGGCTTAGTCTCCTTGCAGTTCTCCAATCTACTTTTCTCTTGGTTGAGTTTTTCCTCACTTCCCTTTGCTACCACCTCCTGGAAATGGATATATATTGCATCTCTCTTGTCTACATTCCAGTAAGCACTTTGCTGGATGGACGACATTCTTTTAACAACTTTGTTGATAGGCTTGGAAGAAATCAGTCCTTTTTCTTTGTCCCGGATTCTTACTGAGTCATTCAAATCTTTACGTTCATCTTGCATCAAAAGATCTCATACCGATATAAAACAGTTCAAAACAGAATAATTTTACACAGACTAAAAACATATTAAACCATTCAACAAGTTAAAACAAGACAAGTGAAAACAGTTCTTCTAAAAAATTCTAACCATGTATATGTGTACATTTATAAAAAAGTCAGTTAGACTCAAAGGCTTTAGTAAAAACCAATGTTTTAGTAAAGATCAATGTTCTACTTGGTGCTAATACATCAGTAGATTTGGTGCCCTGTACAGGGAGTGTATTACACACCCAGGGTGCCACAGCAGAGAATATCTTTTCCCACATTCTCCCAAACTGTATTTCCCAGATGCAGTGGAGTTCTCCTGCAGACCTCAGACCTTGAGCTGGTACGTTCAAGGAGAGATGCTCCTTCTGACATTCTACTTTGAATGTCTTCACCAGTGCCTTGAATTCAGACTGGAAGTGTACGGACAGCCTGTAGAACCGAATTTAGACTGGTGTTCTTCAGGTGCTGAAGTGCTAGGTGCTATACTTTGTGGCTGCTGCAGCTCCCCAAACATTTTAAAGAGCAGTCTCACATACAGCTCTTTGCAGTAGCCTAAATAAGAAGTTACCAGTGAATAGGCTACTCTGTTTACTTTTTTTGTTTTTTTGTCCAAGAAAGACCCTAACTAGCAGATCAGGCCCTTTCTGCATAGGGTCATTACCATGAGTTATTGCGTTGTAGCGCCATATTGTTCTGCACGTGGAAGTGAATTAGCCTCACGTTATTTTACGTCGTTCTGCATGGAATCTGCTGTTAATGCGCCACCATGTGGTGGGAAAGCATGGTATTTGAAAACCGGAAAAAATCCAATTCACATTCCAACATCGAAGTAAATTTGGTTTTTTGCAGTGATGCAAAATGCACATCTGCACCAATGCGCATTGGTGGGCAGCGGAGAGCAGGCTGTAAGGCCAGAAGTAGGTACATGGTACATAATATGTACCTATGTAAGTACAAACGGAACCACCCAAAACGAAACAAAATAACCAACCAGCCAATCACGGCTGCTGGGGCTGGGTGAGGGGAGTCAGGGGAGTGGCTGGCAATGAGGTAGTGCAGATGCATGAACTCACACTCCTCTGCAGGAAAACACTTTAAAACGAGGGCTGTGCAGAAAACAAGGAAAACCGCATTATTTAAATATGGGATGAAACTGTGCGAACCGCTTCTTGCACCTCATGGGGAAAGGGCCTCAGTCAAAGCTGACACCAAGCATTCTGAGCCACTGAGTCCATCTCATCATTCAGTGACACAGATGGATCTAAGAGAATTTCCAAGGTATGCACTTGCTTTCTAAGGGGAGTGCAACCCCATCCAGGGAAAATAACTTACCCAACTCCTCAACTGAAGAACCAGTCTTCTTGGGAATCAGCTTTATTTTATTGGCTTTCATTCAGCCCATTGCAGCATTTGGGCATTGGTTCAGCACCTATACGGTCCCAGCCAATTCCAACAATAAGGAGAAGTACCTGAGGGTCACCAGCATACTGATGGCTCAGAAATCCCAAATTCCTAATTATCTCTCACAGTGGCTTCAAGTATATATTGAACAGAATGAAGCTAGAATGGAACCCTGCATCATCTCACAGTTTCACAGCCATGGGACTGAACAGGAATCTCCCAGTGTCATTTTCAAGAACCAGGCCCGCAGATAGGAGAGGAATAGCTGTAATATAGTGCCTCCCACTCCTACCCTCACCCTCCATATTTGGTCCAATAAGTTTTTGACTAACTATGGTCTCAAACACCACTGAGACATCCAGCAAGATTAATACTGGAATAAGTAATTAGTGCATTGGACTATGATCCCAGAAGCCAGGGTTCCATCCCCCACTCAGCCATGGAAACCCACTGGGTATCCTTGGGCACATCACACACTCTCAGACCCAGAAAACCCTGTGATAGGTCTGCCTTAGAGTTGTCATAAGTGGGAAAGGACTTGAAGGCACAGAACAGCAATAAGGTAATCAGAACAAACAAGGCCATTTCAGTACTGTACCCTTGCTTGAAACCAGACTGGAATGGGTCCAGATAGTGTTTCCACCATAAATGTCTGAAGTTTCCCAGCTATTGCACGCTTAAGCACCTAGCCTCCAAAGGGGCTGTTAATAAAAAAGCAGAAGTTCTTCCATATTTCTGTGTCGAGGGAGGTCCTCTTCAGGCGATCGTGCAACTACAGCTTCTTTCAAAGCAGCAGGCACCGTCCCCTGACAATACAAGGCAGCAATTACTCCATGAATCCACCCGATCTATCTAGCTCTGCTAGATCTTATCAACCGAGGTAGGCAAGGTTCAAGCTTACACCTGGTGAGATGAACTAATTCATGTATCTTCTACACAGCAACTGAAAAATGATTCCAGAAAACCAGATAAAATAGAATACTAGACCCTTCCTCAGATTCTACAATAACTGTGGTGTCAAGTTCTAAGCAAACACGAGACTTTCTCCTTGAGGTGCCTAGTAAATTGGTCTCAACAGACAACGAAGTTTTCCATGCCTGCTCTGTCTAGACTTGATCCCAATGGGCTCCTCCTCATAGCAGAGGCACAGTATAACCTTTTTTGATAACCTCACTGCTGTGTAATAAACACAATGAAAAGTCTTAAATCCAACCTCTTTCTCCTTCAAAATTGCAGAAGAAAAAAGTTGCCCGAAAAAGCTCAGTGTATGCAAGGCAAAGGATGGGGGAGCTTAGAGAATATATAAAAGTAATGAAAGAGGAAACAGTTTTAACTCTGGTTTAAATAGTACTGCACCTCTCTCAAGTTCATTAAAATAAAAAAAGTTGCCAACAGAATGATGTCAGTTCTATATCCTGGTTGAGATGAATCAAAGTTCTGAATTCATATAAGGAAGTTTCATTCATTCACAAGGTGGAAGAATATAAATAGAAACTCAGGTCTAAGTTATCATTATTGATTTTGTTAAGTTTAGAACTCCCAGAATCTTCTCAACCAAAATGACTACTGGTCATGCTTGCTGGGGCATTTTTGGAGTTGGAACATTTTTGGAGTTAGCCAAAAAAAGAAGTTTTCCAAGCATTAGCATTATCACAGACTGACCAAAAAGTAAAAAGCAAACTGAAGTGGTGAACTTCAAACTAGACAATATATTTTAGCATGTGTTTAAAACAGGTAACTGAAGTGGTAAAAGACATTTGTTGACCATAGCATGCAATTTTCCTCACCTGCATATCTTGCATTTGACATACTTTATTTTGTGATTAGCCATTGGAAGATAACAGTGGGTTAATGTGCCAGTGTAATTGTTGAGACACATATTTCTGAGGAAACACCTTCATAGGAGGAAAAATTTAGTATTAATTATATTAATTTTATAATTGATTATATTAATTATATAATTAATTAAAATAGGAAATATGCATTCCTGAGAGTGTCTAACCTTACCCTGAGTTATGATGGCCCTGCAGCCAAGATCAGATAAAAAATAAACAGGAGTATGTTATCAGCAAGTTTGGGAAACCAGAGTTGTGAAAACAAAAATCACACAGAAAAACATAAAGGGAGCAATCCTTCCCACAAGACAGGCCAACTCAGTGGCCAGAAAATTCTGAGACAGTGTATGTCTACAGGGGAGATAAAACTGAGGGAGTGTGTAAGAGGGAATGGAATGGTATACCCCAAAGATGGTATGGCTGCCTGGCTCAGTGAAAAATGAGCATATCGCATGGCAACATTTTGTTGCAGTTCCCACTTAGTATTTAAAATGTTATCCTAATCAGGTCAATGTGCAGAACTTTGACCACCCTTAGGACAGGACAGGTAGACAGGTAGAATAAGTACTGATCACCAATCAGCCCATGAAGGCCATTAAGCTATTTCAAAGGAAAACAACAACAACCAGACATTCAAAAGCAGAGATGAAATGAAGTAGAAATATTTATTAAAACTAAAAGCACAAATCATGAACAAGGCTTGTTATTATTTTTTTTTAAAGGCACACACATTCCCTCAGTATGAGGCATTGGAATTTGCTGTAGTTTCTGCAATGCATTTAGCTGCTTGGCCACTGAAGTACCCAGATCTTGTGGCTGGACACTTGCCAGAAAAAGGTGCAATCCTTTAAGAACCATCACAGTATTCCAGCAGCTTTTACTCAACCCAAGAGAATTGCCACTGTTTTCCCCAAATGCTTCAGTTCTATAACCTGTTAAAGTATCCACTTCTCTTGTTGGGGCTGAAGGCATGTTCTCCTCTACTGTGCTTTCAATTTTAATAAAATAATGGGACAAGAGCTAACGTCCACATGGATTTACCTATGCTCCTCACTGGCAGTAAAAATAGAGGCCTGCCAGAAGGAAGCGTATCACACACAATCTGAGTCTTACTTCATTGCTTCAAGAGATTCCAGGGCTTTTCAACATTATCAGTATTCTGGGCCACATTAAGTGCTTCTATTCGAGTGAGAAAACCAGCAAGACTCCCACCCACTCCTGGCTCTTGGGTTGATACCAGAACTTTCTTCAGCTGTCTCTAGGCTTCCTTGCCTCAGTTTGAGATACCTGGAATATTCTATCTGGGATTCTTCTCGTGACAGTTTATCCATAAACACTGTCGTTCATGGGTTTATCTCTCCCCCTCACCACCCAATTTGTTGGTTAGTGGCTAGATCTTCCATTCCGAAAATAACTGCTTGGAATTTCTGTTTAACAATCTGTAGGTCACCGTTCTAACAAAAGAATATACAAACTTCTGAGTTTTAGAGTCTCCTATTATGCAAGTGGAAGTTGCAAAGAACTAGCCCATCTCATAGCCTCCCTGTGATACACTGCTTGTTTACACCTTCACTCCAGGTGAGTGTTTTGTGTTCCTAAATTTCCCCCCTTTCAGATTACAGAAGCTCCAATAGTTTGGTTGTTTTCTCCATTACTCATGAGGCTGATCACTTTTGCTGGCAGCGAGAACCTTCCAACCCATCGCTGTCTGCACAACTTGTGTCACTGATGCAACAATAATGCAGATGGAATAAAAGCTACCAAAGGAAACTTTATCTACATAAGCAAGGTGACAGAAAGAGATGAAACAAGTCACCTGAAAAACAATTATCAGACAGCCCTCAATTACAAGTAGTAGCTGAAGGCTGAAAAATGGAGCAGCTTTTTGATGACCCAGTGACAGATAAAACTATTAGGAAAGACAGCATCCATCTTGCCTCTAAGAAGTCAGAGAAAATAATAATTTGCTGTTCTCCACCATGAAATAAAAAGCACCTAGAGCAGGGCTGGGGAACCTATGACCCTCTGGAATATGACTCCAATTCCCCTTAGCCCTACTCATTATGGCTCATAGTGAGGCATGATGGGGGCAAGCAGCTGAACATCTGAAAGGCTACAGGTTTTCTAAAAGCAGTTCCCAAGAATGTATCCACATTACAGAGGGAAGAAATACTGAAGCACTGTGGACATAAACTAAGAAGAAAGTAGCTCTTGTGAAAGTGACCAAGATCCTTTACTCCTTGCTATTTGAAACAGGAAAGTAAGGCCCACCAAGGGCAAAGATGTAAAGAACACATTATGGCACCCATTCTATAGTGGTTCTTGGGCTATATGTTCTTATAGCCATTAAAGATTGTTTCAAGACAGCCTTAGTTACAGATACTAAGCCTGCAGTATGGTAGACTAAAAACTGGGTCAGTTAGCTATTTATCTCAGTTAGCCTTTTCTCTCTTTATGCAATCACACAACCTAGACTAAAGAAAGATTATTCTTAACTATTAGCTGCTTCAGCTTTAGTTTAGGGGATTATCAAACTTGGAGGGGTGTGTGAAATTTGTAGGGGAGGATCATTATATATCTTCATATAACTATTTGCTGTCTGATTAAGTCTGCCCAAGAACTAATGCTTTATTTGACAGCCAGAGAAGACCCAGTTAGAAGGAGGTTTCTTTCCTATTGCTTCCTCTAACCCAGAAAAAAAGAAATTCCAGTACAGTAACCCAAGACCAGATGCCACAATGTGTGACAAAAGACAGCAGCCCAGTTCGTTATTCTCACAAGCCTAGACAACTTGTTTTCCTCATGCAGCTAGGCCGAATGAATAAAGATGATCCATCAACTTACTGGTGCTGTAAATACTTCCTACAGACACCAACTTCTTGGGTGCTAAAGCTCCTCTTTTAACATACATGAACACGCAGACAACGCGCACACACGCACGCACACAAACACACACACAATTACAGCTGCCTTTTTGTAAAGCAAGAGAAGCCCCTACTAAGAAGGAGCATGCTTTGGTGAGTTCCAGTTAAATGAAATATGTAGTACTTATTGAAATAGGAAGGCACCTAAGGGACAGCACCAATCACTACCTTGTCATAGGCTAGGTACATTACTTTTTTGAACTAAGATTCCTAGGGATTTTAGGGAATTGTAGTCCAACAAAGAAACATTTTCAAGCTCTAGCTAGATACAACTCTTGATCAAGCTGGTAACATTTACTGTTGGACAACTAAAGCTACTTATCAGAATAGATAAGTCAAAAAGAAAGTCATTTCTTCCTCATACTCACCTACTAGCCTAGTCTCTTTCTCTCTCCCTCTCTCAACCTCTACTCCTCCACATTCCCAAATATTTCTCTACAAGATGAACCTGAGGTCCACTTTCTACCAATAAATAGCATTTCAATACAGCAATCTTTACCAATCACACTCCATCACATGGATGGGAAACTCATCAGACTCTTGTCACCAAATCCTAGCAGCACATCTACAACACACACAAGCTAACCCTTTCTCCAAAAAACCTTTTTCCTCCATTCTCAATTGCTAAGTTAGCTATTCTGACAGGACACAATATGGCCTCTTTCCACATAACTGGGACATGCAGAGTTCCACCTTATGCCACCTCTTCCTCTGACACTTTCCTTACCTTCCAGAAGTACTGGATGGAGCCACATAAATAATAAATAAATTAATATGATTCCATGACATTTGGACACCCCCCTCTCCTCACAAAAAGAGTTTCGTATAGGAGGTGTTAGCATGGAGACAGAAGTTAGCATTTTCTTCCTTGCTTCACAGGGGAAGAGCCAGGCAGTCCCTGAACACAAGGCATTTTCATCACTTCTTGGCTCACAGTGTTATCTGGGCTAGAATCCCCCACTGTTATGCAAACCAGCAAGCAACACTGTCTCTCTCCTGCTAAAGCAAATTATTGGGCTAACATCACTCCTTGCCTTAAGAGTTGTCCCATTTAGCTCATTGGGCTTCTGCTCAGAAACAAGGACAACTGAGCAAACTGGCCATCTAGCCAAATATTTCTTTAACAAAAATTAAAATCCAACCCACCCCTCAGATATGTACATATTCCACCAGGGGTTAGGGTGGATCAGAGGCATTCCAAGAAAAGATGAAGCAGGATAGGAAAGAAAAAGCCCCAAATAAATAAATAATCTATACAGAACTCTCCTTAAAGCTTTTCTCAAGGACCTTTGAGAACAAGATTGGCACTACTGAAACAACAACTCACCCCATCATTCTTGTATGCCTTGTATACCTTTTCAATCAGAATTAAAAAAAAAAAGGAAAAAAAAAGAAGACTTCATTCTTTTAACATGTCTGATTACCCGGTTTGTTTCATTAGCCCAAGCAGCTTGTTTTAATGAAAGGCTCCCTTGACACCATGCTGCACTGTTCCACACACTTGGCTTCCTTTTCTCAACATGGCCATTATTTCACTACTCAGTTACAAATCTCAGGTTCACATCTTTCCAGCAAAAGAATGTCCATCCATCCCTGAACTGTTCGTCATGCTTCAGCACCAGCCAATCAAAAAGACTGAGTGGGTAGGACAAAGGGGTGTCAGATTATTGCTGACTGTTATTAGAAGTACCATTCTTGTGTCTTTCTCCCATAGCTCGTTGACAAATGGTGTGCCTCTTCCTCCCCCTTGAAATGACAATATTCAGAGCATCACAGCTATCTCACACCCCAAAGGAAATTTTGCTCAAAGAGTAACAAAAATGGTCTCACTGACTCCAAAGGAGAGCTTCTGTCCACCATGTCCCACCATTTCTAAGGCATGAAGGGAAACTGCTCTCAGGAAAGAGAAGAAAAACACCTGACAAGAAGCAACCTGTCTGCCACTCAGTAGGATTTAAATCAAGAATTCAGGGGGAAAGAATGGTTCAGCCCAAACAAGTCAGCTGTTGATATGGTAACAGCACTGCTAGGACTATCCCTACAGAGTCAAAACATGGCACCAGAGATTTAAGGCATATATACCCACTGCCTCCTCGCCACAACTGCTTAGGGGCCTGGGTACAGCAGGCTCGAAGTGATGCCTGCCTGACCCTACCTAAAAGGTCATAGAATGAGGCCTGCAACATTCAGAGCAGCCATCAGCTTCACAGTCACCATCCTCAATTGCGGCGAGGTGACTCACAATGGGTGGCCATCTTGAAGAACTGAATCCCACCCCTGCCCCTGCCTACTCTTTCCTCCCCTGGAATCCACAGGATGCTGGCTCTGGAGGCCACAGCTGGCCTTGTGGTTACATTCAGAGGTCAGCTCCCTGCCTTGGTGGGGCAGGATCAGCTGAGTGGCATTCCATTCCCCCCCCCACCAGAGGAGGCTCAGAAATCCAAGGAAGTAAAGTCTCCAAAGTCACAGTCAAAGAGCTCGCTGATGCCTTCCCCCTCCTCAAGCCCAAAGTGATAGTCCTGGGTCTGCGGCGGTGAAAGTGCAATGAATTCAGCAGGCAGGAAGCTTGAGAAGTCATCTTTGCCCTGCTGGAGCAGGGCATCGACGGAGGCCAGCGGCGAGAGGCTCACGTCATCCCCGGGGCACTTTAGAGGCAGCGTACTTTCTCCAGACAACAAGGGCTCTGCCAAAAGAAAGGGAGTGAAGGGCAATGGGGAAGTCTGTGTAAGCTTGCTCCCAAAATCAAGATGCATAATTCAGGTAGGATTTTGAACTGGGCTGTGGGAGATCCAATGGGAAGTGATAAGAATAATGCAATATGGTTTGATAGAGAATTGACTGTTGTTATGTGTTATCAGGCTTGTTCTGACTTAAGGTGACACTATCTCTTGCTTCACTGAAGATTGTCATGGAGTTTTTGACTTATCAGTGCTTCTTTCTGCCCCATACTAGAGTTAGCGAAAATGTCACTGCTGTTATCTCTGAAAAATCTCCTGCCAATGTCATCAACCCTCCCCCATCCCAAACTGGTGCTGCTCAGCAACTGTTTGGCACATTTAATCTTGCTCCTCAGCGAAAGCATGCCTGACTTGAGAGATGCTACCAGTAGCAATTCTGTCTGAATTCAGCACAGTCTCTTGCCTCGTGGAAGCATGCAATCTCATCACTATGCAGAGGCAGTGCTAAAGCAGATGACCATGAAGACCTGGTGACAAATGCCGCTCTTAGATGCCAAATCCCACCCACCCACCCCTCAAAAAAATGCTCTGTTCCCTTCCATATCATACCTTGAACTCCACTCAGAAGTGGCAAGTTCATTTCCTGGGAGGGGTGTAGAAGCACAGATGCAGATGCAGTGGTGGCTGCTGCTGCTGTTTGTGAAGACTCAGGAGAAGGTTGCTCCACAGCCACTTTCTGTGGACTCTTGGTGGGACTGCAGACCCCAGAACTCTCTTCTGGGCACAGGAACACATCAATAGGTCCCTGAGTGCTTTTCACAGCAATTTGAAAAGCCTGGAAGAAAAGAAAAAAGGTGGGCCTAGAGAATGCTATTAGAAGAATTCAGAGGTGCTTGGGGTGCTTGCTTTCCCTTGTTGGTGGTTTTTTTCCCACTTTTTTATTTATTTATAAAAATAGATCTTCATCAGATCCATATATCTCTTCAAAAGCAGTCAACATGAGAAAAAAAGAGAGGAAAGAAAGCAAAAGAATGTATATATACAAGTATATATGACCAAGTCATTGCTTGCATCATAGAATATAATGAGACAGTCTATAAACACCTTACAATACAGCATATCACATATTGTCTGACATACAATAATCTTATTTCTGATACATCTATTACGTCTATTAAATTCTAATAAGTCTCTTACCTCCATTAAATTCTGGGAAGATTACAGTCATAGCAAATCTTGTTTAATAAGAACATATGAGATTAACATGAACTTGATCAGCCACCACCCAGTTCTAGCATTGTGTGAGGAATAAACTTTTGTGATTTGCTTCACTCATCTGGTTCCACTGCTGCTCCTAAGGTGCACTTTTTTTTTTTTGCTACAACTTTCTTTCCAAGAGACCAGTATTTTGCAAGTCCTCGAGAAGAAAAAGGCTGGAGGATTTCTTTTCATAATCTTTTCTCACAGTTTTGCAACTCTCCACACTTAAAAGTGCAAGATACTCTGTGGACTTGGCTAGTTCAAAACACTGTTTTTGGTAACAGAGTAATGTGAGGGAGGCAGATTCCAAAGCCTTCAAGGCTCTTTGGGCAAACGGCTGTAAGTCCAACATGAAGGATGGTGCAAATGTTGGATCCAGCTGGAAATTAAGGTGGGATTGGAAAGTGGCTTAGAAACAGCTGCTAAAAAACACCCCTATTTCCTATCTGTGACTTTAACCAGGGGCCAATTAATGGGCAATCAATTTACTGCACAGGAAACAAGCCTGAAATGAATAGCATCAGCCTTCCCTGCTTCAGCATTCTGCTTGCTATAACAGTGGGTTTCTCTCCTTAACTCAACAGTTGGGAGAGTAAAGAGATGAGGTGCCTCATCCTACAAAGATCTGAATATTTTCCCCCTTGTGGTTAGAGTTTTGATTCTTTTTCACCATCTAGCTTACCATCCTGTTGATCCAGTCACTCTAGGTGAAGCCATTATCCATATGAGTTGGCTGTTAATATGTAGCAAGACTCAATTGCCTTAGCAATCTAAATTGGGGTAGTAAACTATTCCTTTAATTGGGCAGGGATATTTGCTCTATATACAATTACCAGAATGAGATTCATTTAACTAAATGTGAAATGTCTGGGATAATTTGCATATTTTTCAACAGAGTCTTGAACGATCAAAAGGGATTGGAGGATGTGTGGCTCTCTCCCGGTCCCATGATTCTATCATTTTCTGAGCTATGCCACTGAGTTGAAATGGACTGCAGCTCAGTCAGCTACAATTTACCCCCAGAAATCCTACGGCTGAGTGGTCAAAGCATAGCCATGTAATTTTGGTTTCTAAAAGCCTGGTGCAGCAATATGACCAGTGTAAATTTGGGAAACCAGGAAAACATACCTCTGCTGGGTCAGAGACTTGCATCTGTGTCTCCTGGGGGGCTTTGATCACCATCACCAGTTGCTCAGATGGGTCTACAATGCTGCGCAGGTCTTGGCAAGTCACATAAGCTGATGTGTGGTCAGTCAAGTTTTGCCAGAAGCAGAATCACAGGCTATGGTATCAAAACTCAATGCTAAAACAGCATATGTATCATTACCAGGCCCAAATCAGAAGGTGCTTAGAAATAAACATACTAACCCCTGATGTTGCTCTCCATACACTAAACAGATGCACACTTCTGAAAACTCCTTGTAACACTGAGGAAATTTTCCATTCCCTCTCAAACACCCATAAATTTGGACACAATTTCCCCTATCTTAAGACATTCATATGATTTTCCAGTTGTTTCAATTCCACTAAGGTGTCATCCTCCACCTTTTAATTTCTTCTTGACTTAGTAACCAGAGTGAAAAGCACAGTGATAATAATTTTCTATGAGGGCCAATGGCTCATTACCGATTCCATAATTTCTTGAGACATTGCACTCTGTGTAAGATATGGGAGAAGGTCTTCTCTGCTGTGGCACCTCAGTGTTGGCAGTGCCAGCCACTTCGAGACCTAACTGGCTTCAGTCTGGTGCCAAGTCAAAACATGGCTTTTTATGAAAGCCTTTGGAGCCTATTGATTTTGTTCAAATGTGTAGACGTACATGATTTTAAACTATTTTAAATTATGTTTTTCTCAAGCATTTAATCACATATTTTTTTCACTGTTAAACATTTCAAATTATTAATTGAACTTGATTTTATTTTAAGGCCCCCCTGAAATATTATGATATAGGGTGGGAGATAAATACGTTAATAAAAGAAAGAACTGATTTACTACTTAATATAATAATCATGGAAGCTACCAGACACCACTCCATCACACGTATATGCATGAATGCTGACTTAAGGCAGTGTTATCCAGCACAGAAGGTGGCACATACAGTTCATTATCAAGAACAGGCTTAGTTACAGAGCTGCCAGGTAAAAAATCAACAAGTAATATCTGACTGATTCACTATTAGCCTTTGCATACTCTTGTTCTCTCTCACACGCACCCTCCTTCTCTTCACAGGGAATATACAGTCTTAACTGGCAGCCAGACAGGGATTTTCCATGAACTCACAGGGTGGAGAAGTATAAAGTAAAACACCAACACCCAGTTGTGGAATGTGAGGAGGGCAGCTACCTATTCAGAAGTTGAAACCTGTGTTTTTACTGGCTATCCCTGCAGATCAGCTGCTATGAACCTGTTTTACACCTTCCAACTGGCTAAAACCACCCAATCCTCCTTCCATCTCCCCAAAGGATATTGCTTGTTCTCCAGGTCCTCAGTAAGGAGCTTGAACTGGGTGGTACACATCTGGATGAGGGTGTCCAGCTGCTGTTCTGCAGCCTGAAGATCCTGGAGCTCCTTCACCAACCCCTGGCAATTGCTGGGGCCTCCCACTGCAGACCTGCTACCCCTAGGAAACAGAGGAAAGCAAGAGGAAGAGATCTAGTTTCCTGACCTTCAATCACTTGCTGACTCAAGTATCCGAGCACATAAGAGAAGAGTACCAGAAAGCATTTTGATCTGCGTCCATGCTGTCACAAATTGATTCAGCACCTGGATGCATGCCCAAATAGGTAGAAAACAGGTTCTACAAGAAGAAACTGCAACCAACTGTTGCAGTGTGATTTACTGCTTTGAGTCTAGCCACACCATTTCCCTCCCCCTGTACATCATTCTGTGGCCATCAGATATGCTCTTGTTAGTTTTGCAGTTTCCCCTTTAGGGCTTCTCCTCCCTGAATATTTTGTGTAGCTCTGCAAATCCTGGAGTTCCCTAAGCTTGCTTCTTGCATGTGGGTGCTGCTGCTTTGGCTATCTAAGCAATTAAACTCAAACTGCGAACAATGGAAAGAGATGGAATGGTGGACAACTAAATTGATCTATAAAGCCCTATACAGCTTAGGTCCAGGCTATCTGACAGACTGACAGTCCCACCACTTCACAGAAATGGTTGGTGGAAGCCTGAGACGGGGCCTCCTCAGTAGTCACCCCTAGGTTCTAGAACTTCCTCTCTAGGGAGCTAGAATGGCTCTCTCCTTGCTACCTCTTCCATCAGTAGGCAAAGACTTTTTTTTTTAATTCCAATGGGCTTTTAGAACTGAAGTTTTTTAAGGAAAAGACTTTTAAGAAATTTCTGTATTGTTTCTGTATTACTTTAAGCTGATTTTTACCATTTTTTAAATCATTTCTAAGAGTATGTTTTAAATGTTTCAATACTGAACAAATCTTGCCAAGAAAACCCTATGACAGGTTTACCTTAGGGTTCCCTAAGTCAAGAATGATGTGAAGGCCTGCAACATACAGGGTTCACACAGGTGGTAGAATTCAGAAATCCTGGCAAAGTCTCCGGCTTTACTTGATGTAGGTTTTTTTTTAAAACCTTCAACACTACTTGACTGTGTATAGAAGGGGTGGGAATCTCATGAGCCCATGAGATATAAAACTACAAAAATCTGATTACCTTCACATTTTGGGAGACTGTGGGAATATTAAAAAATTCTAGAAATTTGACTTATCAAAAATTAATGGGTTAACAGGGTATAGTTTGGCTCCAAATCCAAAAGCTATGCAGACTGAATACAACTGTAGAGCATGTTGACTTACAGATGATTAGATCTTTACTCAAAACAGCTAAAACATGTATTGCCTAGTTTTGGTAGAAAAAAAAATTTTCAACAATAACAACTTCACTAAGGAAAAGGTGGGAAGTTGCTGCAATGTTTAAGTTAACTTTTTAGAAAACAGAACTTATCAGCAGAATAACTAATTTATTGAAAGATAGGGCCTATCCTATTCACGGAATGGAAGAGTTAACGAAAACATTGTTCCTTTTAGTTTAGTTTAAGGATATGCTTCTTTGTATGCTTTGCTGTATATCTTAGCTTACATTTGTGTTTACATTTGAAATAATAACAGGATTTAAGAAAAAAAACTATGATCAAAACTTAGCCCTTTTCCATTGCTGAATATAGTCATCCCTCCACATTTGCTAGGGTTAGGGGCACAGGACCCCCTGTGAAAGTAGAAAAACTGTGAATAATTCTAGGCCATCCCCAACCATATTTTAACACACACACACACACAAAAGTAGGATCGCTGTATTCAACCCACCATGGATTCCTTTGAGGCATCAGGGGTCCTTCACAAGGCAGAAGTGGGGGGGTCATGGGGCTGACTGCCACCTGTACTGCTCCCTCGCACCATTTTTAATAGAGACTTACAAGCCTCTTTCACAATAGGGACGAGGCTTGCAGTCCCTATTAAAAAATGGCATAGGGAGGCAGCAGAAGTGACAACAAATAATCTGTAAATAATCAAATCCACAAAAGTGAAACCAGCAAATGTAGAGGGCTGACCGTATATACAAATAAGAAGGTTGTTTTCTGGACTACAAAAAAATACAGCTGAAAACCTGCTAACACAAAAGTTTTTTAAGAGAAAAACACAATCAATGATTTCAAAGAGTGGGGGAGCTATGTGGTCCATCTCTATCTTCAAAACATAAACATCTATACATCTACAATCTATAACATAAACATCTATAATATTCTACTTACAACCACTGGATATGGTTCTTAGACTTCTTGGTGATCAGCTGGATGCCCTCCAGAACATTTGTGATGTCATAGATCCTCCTCTTCTGTACCTTCAGCACATCTGCAGCCCAGTTGAGATCCACAACACCATCAGGGGACTGGCTTAGCAACTCTAGAAATCGCTTGGTGGTCAGATTCAAAGAGGTTTCATAGCGGGATTTCTCTCCAGGAGACTTCACCCCTAGAGATTAAGGAGGACTTCATTATACATCTTGATACGGCTGAAGTTCACACCTACCCTGTTGGAATTATGAATCTGCCCAGCTACATCATGAAATCTTTGCCAAGGGTTGTTCTTCCCTGGCTTAAACCTTAACCAGAGCACTTCTCATTCTCCGCGCCACCTCAAACAGCGCAGTGTGTATCTGAAGCACCAGAAGGATCCAAAAAATATGCTTCCAGCAAACTCCACCTGCCCTCATGTCAGGAGAGGGCACAGGGATTCAGAGGCATCTACTCTGATGCTAGGTAAATCACAGCACTTCAGTTCTGAAACTGTGGAAGAGCACAGAGGAGCTGCCAGGCTATTTGCTTTTGGCAGAGGAGGTGAATAAGAGTGGGAAATAGTTCAGCTTGCTAAACTCAGTTTTCTACTGAGCACAAGAAGCTCATCTACCAATAAATATTTGAAGGATAAGCAGACCTTTGAATTCATTTTATTTGAACAGATCTTTGCCTCTTACCTTTACTAACACAAGCAGAATACATCATATCAGAGAAAGTATTGTGCAGTTTTCCAGATGTTCCTGAACTTTGAGTCTCAAAAGCCCTAGCCAATATAGCAAAGAATAAGGGAACCCGGGAGCTACGCTCCAGCAACACTTGGAGGGTGACACAATTTCAACCCCTGCACTGAATGAAGTGATGAAAGAATGATGGTGCTTCTGCATCCTACTTAGTTCCCTAAAGCTTCTGAGGTTGTAACAACCTTTACCAACACTCTTCCAAGCCTCATCTTCACATCCTTTTAGGAATGGAAACTTGCTTTTATTGGCAAGAAAGCTCAAATGTCAAGATGAGAAATTCAAGGGTCAAAACAAGTTTTGCAACTGTCAAAAAATTCAAAAATAATCTTCAAAATGTCAATTTTTCATTTTATCAAGCATCCAAGATAAGGTACATCAGTGCAACTGCAGAGTTATGCAAATCTTTGTAGGAATCTTTGTGGACCTCCAGATGCTTTGGATTACAACTCTCATGATCCCTTATTGTTGGCCATGCTGAGTGAATTGTAAGCCAAAGTACTCCTAGAGTGAAAGGTTAGCAAGCATCAGATTTAGGTGGACAATATATTATCGTGAAGTGTGGGGAATGGCAAAGGGAGACTCACTGTTCTTACTGGAAGATGTAGCAAGATTAGCTGTGGTGAGAGACATAATGCATGCTGTTTCTTCACTGCAATCACCATGCTCTTTATGACACTGGAATCCCTGCCCCAGTTCTGTTGGAGCTGTAGTGGAAGCTACAGAGTTTGGGAACGCTTTTTTTTAAAAATAAGCTGACTGGCAGATTCTGGTAGCTGTTATCCAAAAAAGTAACATTTCCAAATTGTAGAATCTAAGCAGTGCTCAGAAAACCCCTGTACAAGTCACCACTAACCCCAAATATTGCCACGGACAAGAAGCCAGGAATGCTTTTACAACTGAGAAACTTGACTGCATGCTCTTGATCTCTCCTATGCACACAACAAGCTGTACATCAACTTGGAAAGCCGTAAAGAACCATTTCATCCCTGGATTTAAAAGAAAGCATGAACTGAAGAAACACATCCAAAGACTCAAAAATTTCCTTCGTAGTTCTCTGCTTCTCTGCTTCCGTACACTGCCCTATTAGCAGAAAAGTCTTACCTGTTTAGCCTCTGAAATGAGGAATTCAGGCAGAACTGCAAAAGAAAGTAAGGAACAAGAGCTACCTTCTGCCTACCTTTGACAGGATTTCTTGCTTTTCCTCGAGTTGCCTGAAAGCTCTCTGCAATGTACTGGTGGTCAGTTTCCAAGTTCAGCTTCCGTTTTACCTGAATGAGAAAGAGAGACCATAAAAAAAAAAGGACAATGAAAAACAGAACTGATTCAGTTCTACAGTTCTCATGGTAGCTTAAAAAGAGGAGCAAAATTGTTATGATAACTACTTACACAGGAAGTTGTCAACATGGCACCTTCTGCCGCAGAGAGCTAAACATCTTTATTTTGTTGCTTTGGGCTTTCAAGTCATTTCCCACTCATGGTGGCCCTAAGGCGAACCTACTGTGGAGTTTTCTTGACAAGATTTATTCAGAAGGAGATTGCCTTTGGCATCCTCTGAGGCTTAGAGAGTACGACTACCCCAAGATCAACCAGTGGGATTCCATGGCTGAGTGGAGATTTCCTGATCTCCAATCATAGTTCAGTGCTCAAATGACTACACCACACTGGCCTCTAGCTCATAGGTGGGCACAATGCAGCCCACAGGAGGCAGTCTCTTAAGGCCTTTTCTTTCTTTTTCTGCACCCTGGGCGCCTGAAAACCCTCACAATTAAATTTTTTTCAGGCGAAAAATGCCCCAAAGCAATGAACTGCTATTCTTGGAAGCCTCCAGGAGATGTCACAGAACAAATCACCCCCCAAAAAACACTCCCAGTCATTCTGGTAACAGCAGCTCTTCAGGTCAAAAATTGGTCCACACAAACTCCTACTTGCCCACACATGGTCTGTCTAAAATGATCTGAAAAACACCATGCAAGAGATAATGTGGTATGGTAGTAGCAGCAGTGGACAGAGCTTGGAAATGCTACTCCTCTCGCTACAGCTCCTAGAATCCCACAGCCAAGATGGCCACGACTAGAATCCTCACTTTGCCATGAATCTCACTAGGCTAGGAACACAACTCAACCTGATCTACCTTACTGAGGGTAACTGTGAGCAGAATAAAAACCCTGTTTGCCCCACTGAATGCCTTGGGGGAAGCACAGGATATCACAGAATTAGAGTCTGGGTAGGAAAGTTTGGAGTCCACCTAAGCTTGGGAACCATGCGCTGTAAACAGTCTACCAAGATGGGTTTCCTTCTTTTTCCAATCCTAGGGCTTCTCCAGGACCTTCCTTTCTCTGAGACTCGCTCCTCCCAGCCCTTAACAGCACAGATATAAGATTTCTGGAAATTCTGAAGCCATGGGAAAAAAAACAGTTCTTTTCCATTTTTTTTCAGAAAAAAACAAAAATTTTCAGAACAAAATTGGAGGGGGAAGCTATATTAGTACCTTTTACAGACTGAAAGGCACTTTGGGCCCTATCATACTACAATGTTATAGCACGATTATTCCACTTTAATTGCCATGGCAATATTCTATGGAATTTTGGAATTTATAGTTTAGTGAAGCCCAAGAACTTTCTGGTTGAGAATTCTAAGTGCTCCTCCCTAAACTGCAAATTCCAGGATTCTATACCATAAGTTAAAGTGGAATAATAGCACTATAACCATCTAGTGTGATAGGGGCCTTTGTTATTTCGAGAACATAAAATGTTTAAACTTTGATTTGGTTTGGCATAAAATTATAATGTGTAAAATATTAAAAATATACTTTATTTGGATAATAATTACAAATTGAATTTACTTTTTTAAAAATTCATTTTTTGCTACAAATGGAGCTACAGGGTCCTAAAGTGTAAGGAAAACCTGAACACTAGGGAACCTCTTTGCTTTTGTCAATTTATAAGAAGCATTGAAAAAAAAAAGAAGAAAGAAGAAACTATCAGCACTGGTAAAAGAAAGAAGACTTTATCTCCTCTCATCCTCCACAGGGTCAAGCAGATACAAAGTACTCAATCCCATCAAAAGGAACTGGGAAAAAGAATTGCAACAATCTCATGCTGTAGTACTCTTACATAAAAGTCTTCCTGTTTTTGGGAAGTTCTATTTTTAGAAATAATTTGAGGGGAGTAAATATACAAACACTTTGCTTTAAGCATCTTGTTTATCACACACACAAAAATATTCCATAATTTAAAATATTTTCCATTTTTCCAGGAAAAAAAAGACCTCAAATACATTCCTCCTGCCATTTTTCTGGCTTTTTCTGGGCTTTCACACCAGTACTCAATAGTGGGGATAAACAAGTCAAATGCCATACTAAATAGTGGTTTAGCAGGGGGGAAAAAGCCACAAACCCTCATCCTACAAATCCAGCACCTCACACTAGCTCCCCAGTCCCTGAAATCACAACCAGCCACTTCCGGCTATAATTTTCAGCTGATTGGGGGCCAATATTATACAGTTTGAGGGCAGCATGTTCAGTGGAAGAGAAAACTATCTTCTACATTTGTTGTCCACCTTTAAACGGTTCAGCCCCTGCTTGACACAGGAAGATAGTATTTTGAGCAACTCTCAAAGACAGCTGACTAATCTCTGCCTGAAGACCTCTAGAGAGAGAGAAACTCCCACCACCTTCTGGAGTGCTTGTCCCAGCCTTAAACTGCTCTTGCTGCCAAGACATTTCTCCTAAACTCTGCATGAATGGCTCCTAATATTCTAATATTCCCCACTATAACTTAAGCCCATTAGATCTAGTATGGTCTTCTAGGGAAGCAAGGAAGTCTCTTCCCTCTCTAAGAGAGCCCTTCGCATATCTAGAAAGTGCAGTTATTTAATGTGTGCATTTTAGGCAGTCCAGTAAACAAAGTTCTCTGTGTGGTTTCCAAGGGCATCAAAAATGTGAGTAATAAAATCACAATAAAATTAAACAGGGTAAGTAAGATGAGACAAAACAAACTCACAAACAGGGCAGGGCACAACAAGCCCAGAGTAAAGCCACAAGAAACAAAATGAAACAAAACAAAAACAATAGAACAAAGTGGAAGACTAAAAAACACTAAAATAATTCATATAGCAACTGGGAGAACTGATGCTGAAAATATCTTGATGTATTTTCTGTCTAGGAAAAGATATGCCACAATCAGGGTGCCACCACTGAAAGGGCCTTCTCTCTGACTGCCACTCACTCTGCCTTAATCGGAGAAAGTCCTCAGACGAACAGGTAAACACAGGAGGAGTACTTGGCCTCAAGCCACTTCTTGCTTCAGAAATTAAAACCAGTGCTCTGAACCAGAGGCAGTAACAGACTGACAGCCATGATAGACGGCAAAGCACTTACATAATATGACCGTGTTAGTCAACCCCAGCTAACAGTCTTACTGCTTCCTTCCCCCCATCCTCCTCCTCGTCCTGGACTAACTGAAGTCTCTGGACTGTTTTCAAAGGGACCTCCCTATGCAAGGTACTGCAATAATCCAAACAGGAGGTTACTAGAGTGTGAATAGCTGTTATAAAGTTATCTTCGCCCGGGAAGGGTCATAGCTGGCGTATCAGCCTGAGGCGATAAAAGGTACTGTGAGCGACCAAGGCCACTCGTGCCTCTGACAACAGTGAAATATTCAAGAGTATCTATACCTTCTCTTGTAGGAAGGGTGCAACCAACTCCAACACAGGCTGAACACCCCTTATCTAGAATGGTGAATCACCCACAAACAGTACCTCCATCTTGTCCGGGTTAAGTTTCAGTTTCTAGGCCTTCATCAACTCCATTATCCTGGATTGGTTCAGAGTATCAACAGTTTATCACATTGGCCAAGGCCTCAGCTTTCTCATATGGTAGAACTAAATAAAACAGTGTAGCAATAACATCTGAAAGGCATCATGGAACAGAAGCTTGTGACCTCTTCTACCAATAACTCTAGGGACATTTAAATTCCTAAGGCAATGAGTGGACAGCACTCGTTCATGTACCCTGACCTTGTTTCTGTCCTTTAAGACTTTGATAAGGAAAGGAGTTGTACACTAATATAGAATTTTAATAGTATCATTTCTCAAGAAAGAGACTGCAGTCAGCATCAGACATTTGTAAAGTTGTACTTAGTAGACAAACAGGGAACAGCCACAGTAACAATCAAGGATCATTCTATTTGGACATGTATATAGTCTGATGTAGAGGACTTTTTGTTATTGTACGAAAGTGAAGAACTTTTCTGTTCTCCAACAGCCAGTTAGGACTTGAAGCTTGAAAAAGTTAGTTGTTGAATAAAATCCTTAGAATCTCCCAGCCAATTAATACACACCAAAATCACATGGCGCAGATTTTGTATACTGCTTCAAACTACCCCATGTTTACAATTTAGTTTAGTTTTTTGTTTTCTCACGCAAAATTTGGATCAAAATTTTAGGCAAATGGTGGAATTCAATCACATAATGTGGAGGTAACTTCAAATGGCTTTGAAAGTAGACTGGGTAAGTTCATGGAAGAGCTATAAATCTTGGCTGTAAGTCAGGATTATTTATTTTATACTATTTCCATCTTCAAGGGCAGTAAGAGTATTGACACTTCACAGTTAAGCAGTCTGATATCACTTGATACCACACCTTCATACAAAATCCTGGCACTTGCAGTTTTGTAAGCTACTGAGAATTCTCTGCCTGAGAATCTCATGCTGTTGTTTGGGGAAAGGAAGTGGGGCACTCGAACAATGAATTCTCATTACTTTACCAAGCTACAGATCCAAGGATTCTGTAAGACGGAACCATGACAGTCAAAGTGGTTTTCAAGTTGCTATAATTGTTGTGTAGATACACACTGTGTCTCTGAATATAATCAGTCTTTCACATTCACTAGGGTTAGGAGTGCAGGATCCACACAAAAATGGAAAAATAGCAAGTACCAAAATGTGTGTGCATATCTGTGGGAAGGGGTCCACGGTATGGTGGGGAGAAAGGACACCCAGGCTACAAACCATTTCAGGGAAAGGAGTGGGTTGACATGGAGACCCTATACTTCCTCGCTCTTGCCCATCTACTTCCTTGGGCAGGGGGAGACACTGGAAGAGGGTTCGTGGTGCCAAGAGACTGGACTGCAATCTGACCTTAGCTAACCAGGCAGCAGCTGGTGGAGGAGGAAGAGCACCAGAAGTGGGTTTTTCAAAGGCCGCACAGCCTGATCATAGCCACTGAGAGGGAAGGTTATCCCAGAAAAGAAGTATCTGAGGCCGAGGGGCAAGGGTTGGAGAAACTTGCAAATAATCAAATTCAGAAAGTCAAATGTGGAGGGCTGGCTGTACTACTTGCTGGGGAAAACAGCAGGAGAGGGCTGCTGCTCTCACATCACACTTGTGAGTTTCCCAAGAAACATCTTAATTGTGTTGATGCTGTATTAGATGGTCTGATCCAACAGTGCTCATCTACAGATACCTTCCCACCTTCTTTTTGAAGCAGTGCAGTCTGTACCATGCAACTGCATTCATAAATCCAATGACCCTAAGATACAGCTCAAACAGTTTAAAGTACAAATGGTAAAAACAGTATGCAGAATTTGTGCAACTGGAATTTAAGTATAGACAAAAAGCTTGTTCCCAAAGAGACATATCTCTAAGAAGAGCAGTTAGACTTTTCAGCTAAGAGATGGCTCAGGAAGCTGACTCAACCATTCACTGCTTGGCACACTGGCAACATAAGGTCCTTTGACCACAGTGTATTGCCACTCTTCCTTTTTTTGCAACATCAGCTCAAAGTGGGGAGTGAGAAAAACATGTATTCTGCAAGCCCTATGTGCAACAAAATGTTCCCACATTTGAATGATACTCCAGTACTCAATGCCAACAAATGATAAATATTTAAACTCTGATAATCTCTTATAATTTGCCTGAAGAGGATGAGAATAAAAGATGGTGAGGCCTTAGGCTCTCTGTGACAATGTTGTGTTCTAATAAAAATAAGACCACCCCATGGTTACTTTTTAAAGGAGAACCCCACCCCCAGACACTCTCTGGTGGATACTCCTAGCAAGATTGTCTAGCAAAACGAAAAGAGAGATGACTGATTTGTACAACAAGAAATTAGGATTTCAGCTGTAATATAGTGGCTCAAGTATCTCACTTGGAGAACTATCATTATAATAATTGGTTCTGATGGCACATTTCAATGAGAGAAAGAAGTTGCTGGCTCAAGAAAAGAAGGATGAAGATTGGAAATCAACCAGGAGATAAAAGTGTGAAGGTGAATGTTTCCAAAGAACCCATGAAATAAGGCAGAGTGGAGCATCCAGAATAAAGATATAACTAACAAGCCACACCTTCTCTCATCAACACATCATTAGTGCTGTTTCAAGGAAAGAAAAAAAATCTGGACTTGATAGAGCACACTGGATGGGATGCTTCCAATATCATGGCAGCAAAAGAGTGCATGAAGTAGTGTTCTACTAACACTTATATAATAAATACTAACAGAATGGCTAGGTCAACCAGGACAAGCATGACTTCACTTCACAATAATAAAGAGCTGTTGGACAGCCAACAACCAGACACAAAGTACTGTATTTTAACACTTGCACAAAGATGAAGACAGGAATGGAAGCTTTGTGCTAATACAGCAGTCCCTAACATGTCAATGTTTAGGACTTCCACGATCTCTCATAACTGGACACTAATACCAGCTAAATGGAAACTGCAGTCCAAAATATCCGGAGGGCACAAAGTTGGGGAAGGCTAGACTAGCAGAATTAGCTAAAAAGTATAGTATTTCCAAGTCAACCATATTAAATAATTTATTAACATAAATGGAAACTGGTTGTGAGAAGCTCCACTGGATGACTACTATAGTGAACAACTTTGATGCAGAGTAGGTAAGAAAAAGACTAGAAGAGGAACAATCAGGAGAGCAGTGAATTGCCACATTAGACTGAAATGGGCTACTAGCTTGCAGCCAACAGGACACTCTGATTTCTCTATGCTTGGCAAGCCATCCTTTGTCTGAATAGCTTCCCACACTGGTCTCTTCCAGTAGGAGTTTTCTTGGGACATGGCAGTGTAAAAATCCATATAAGTCAGACCTGTCTCCAGTCCCATAGGTAGCACTCATCCACATACACTGCAGTCTGAAGACACTCTATAGCAGGGGTGGGGAATATGTTGCTCTCCAGATGTTCACTATAATTCCCTTTAGCTCTTGACAATGGTGAGGGATGATGGCTATTGGAGTTCAACATTATGTGGAGGGTCATACGTTCCTCATCTCTATCCTAGAATACAGGTACTTCAATAGTAAATGAAAGCAGGAATTAGTAAATTGAAGCATCATAAATTAGCAAGCCTTTTCTTTGTTGTAAAACCAGAATGTCTAGGAGTCCTGGGTATAAAGCTGTGGCAATAAGGCAATTAAACCAGTTTAGATCTGCAAAGTAGACATGCCCTATGAATGCTTTCACAAGCCATGCCAAAATGTCTTTTGAAGGCAGGCAAGAGTTAGAACTAGTCAGCACAGTTAATAGTGCACACAAAGCATTAAGACAGTCATTTTTAACTTAGTCCCTCAAAATACAGCTTTTTAATGTGAACGATCTGTTCGATCTCCAAGAGTGTTTTCCTGTTCCTGTCAACAGAAACTCATTTAGGACATAATGAAATGTTGCATCCAGCCTAACTCTTCTTAGATGGCAACAGGCACATTATTTGTACAAGCATAAACACATCTATGTATGAACATGTACGACCCCACATAAGCACAGTACAGACATGAGGAAAGAAGATTTATTTAAACAAGCCACTGGTCTTTAACTGAGCATGGCAGAAGGTTTTTTTTTTATTAAAATAGTATGTGCTTTTATTATGTATTTTATATATTTTTGAAATTGTTTTAAATATTTTAATATGATTGTCTATTCTTTAAAAACCTTTGTAGAATACACTATTTTAGCTGTTCTTATAAGCTGCACTGGATCCCATATCAAGAAAAAAAGGAAGGAAGGAAGGAGCCTTAGCATTTTTAGGCCTTGTTTCTTAGGCGTGAAAACAGACAAAGAGAACAGGTATTATATAAACTTTGTGTGAGATAGAATAGGATAGCAATTTCATGCACAACTGCATGGTGCTACCATTTCACAGAATATGTTTTTTTACCTAATAATCATGCAGGACGTGGGCCAAACCTACTTCACATTCTGGAAGACTGCCCTATAGGTGGACCCACAAGTTTTGCTATCTCTTGTACAAAGATACTATTTGGTCACTTTGTGACATGCTTCCATACAGGTGGTTTCTGGTGGTACCACAACATATTGTATAGCATTTGTCTCTTCTGGTTTTTTTAAAAAAATATTTGACAGGTTTTCTATGGCAAGAAAAAGGCAGAAGCAATGTCAGGAGTGTTACAAATGGAGGGCAACAGGGTATGAACACCTGTAACATTCTATAAATTAGAAAGGCAGATTGGACAATAAAAGCTTCATCTAGATGCACACACAATCAATTCATATGAAGATATGGGTACAATCTGGTTCTATGAAGAATTTCACTTAATATTTTACTATGTCACTGCTATGCAGGCCAGCTGCTTATTTTTGAGCCATGCTGGAAATGCTGGGCTGAGAAAAGAATCCCAAGTACATAAAAGTGTTTACAAGACCACCTTGATCTTTATGTCAACCCCAGACACTAAAGATACCGAGATACTAAAGATACCTAAAGATACCAAGATACAAAATTCATATTAGGGTATATTTTCATAATCTCCAGAAAAGGTATTGCAAATGTATGGTGGGAAAAGAGAAGGGGAAAAAAAATAACCAAAATCAAATTTGATCTTACAGGGATCTTATGTGCCCACTGTATATTTAGTTGTGATCTAAGAGGAAGTGGAAGAAAATAATGAAATGTGGGTCTATCAGTTTTTAGAACTGACTACTGAATTTCACCCACTCTGACCAAAGCTGAAATATCCCAGACATTTGTTTCTCTAGCTTCCTATACATGTGAAGATGGCATATAAATATTTTACATTTTCAGCCAAAAACACTGATGTTGACTCTCCAAAACTTAAAACCAGGATGTTAGAATGTGAAATGCTTTACTGACAGGAGCCAGAACAGCCTTTACTTTTCACCTCACTTCCCCCCTCATTGTCCAATCTGAAAATACCTTATATGCTAGTAATTATCCAAATTAGGTTCTAGGACACTGGCACCTTCCACTCATCCCAGGTCATGCCCTCCAGCCCAGCCCACATCTTGCATACAGCCACGCGAACTGGGTGGGGAAGCCAGACATCTTCAGTCCTTCCCTGAACAACAGGCACCCCAATGAGACAACACAAAGTAAAAGCTCATTACAAATTCCTGACCCAAACAGTAGACCCTACAGTTAAAACAAAGAATCGACTGTAAAGCAGCCGCCTACTGCAGGCCCCTCAACAGAAAAAAGCCTCTGTGGGAGGAGGATGTCAAACTAGCAGAAAGCTTTGTGAACATCACCTCCCTTGAGCTGCCTGCTGAGAAAAGCAGTGACAAGGATTGCTAGGCTGGCCCACCAAAATCCATGCAGTGGGCAAACTCCAACAATAGCTCTGGCGCTCTCAGAGTGGACAGTTAAAGAGGAGCAGGCACCACACAATATGGCCAAGGATAAATGGAGCTCCCTATTTTAACTCCACAGTTGTCTCATTATAGATGACAGTAAGTCATTTAAGTGTCCAAATCCCATTTCCTTAATCTTACATAAGCTGGTCCAATTGTGAAGGCAAGGGAAAAGGCCATACTTGCCAATTCAGACCTTTAAATTGGGGAGAGGGAGAGGACAAGACTTTTCTGCCTCTATTGCCACCTTCACCAGTACAGGCTGGGATTGCTACTCCTCATCAGGATGCCAAGGTTGTCTCCTCCTGTTACCAGCTGTACGGAAGAGACCTAAATATTCTAAATGCACTAGATCCTGTTTGATCTTGAAAGCTAAGTAAGGGTCAGCCCTGGTGAATACTTGGATGGGCCAGTGAAAGCAACACCACAGGCTATATTTCAAAGGAAGGAACTGGCAAAACCACCTCTGAGTAGTTCTTGCCTAAGAAAACCCTATCAAATTAATAGTGTCACTATAAATTGACAAGCAGCTTGAAGGCACATACACAGAAATTCAGTTGGAAGAGTTCTGAACATGGAGATGCATTAACAAAAAGGCTGTGCTATCTGTACTGGTGTTTACGATATATGTCTCATGGAGGCTGAGCCCCTTCCAAGAGAAACGTGATCATCGTGCTGGAAAAAATCCCAATAGGCAGAAATATGCTATTCCGTCATTGCATAGGTACCAAAGTGATCTGTTGAAGCGAACTTCTTGAGGTTACTTTTTGGACTGCAATTGCTAGAACCATCATCCAGCATAGATAATAGCTGCAGTGGTATGGGATTTTTGGGAGCAGTGGTTGAAAAAAAAGTATGGGAAAAAGTAGCTAATTCATGCTGAGCAGTGATAAGATAAACGTTTTAACAGCTCTCTTTACATCTCTGCAGTTCTTCTCCTTCACTTGCCTTTCATTGCCCAGAAGCTGGAGGATCAACTATTTTGGATTTGATCCTTGGGATGCTTGGGTGGGATTTGTTGTACAGAAGAAAGAGGAAACCAAATCTAGTCAGACAAATGTAGTCTAGACTTTTAAGAAAACTGATTTCAATGAGCTCTGGAAAGTACTGGTTAAGACCTCATCAGAAATGCTCAGAGGGAACAGAGATCATGAAGCATCAGTGTTTCTTGGAGGTGAGATATTGAAGACACAATTGCAAACAATTCCAATGAGGCAGAAAAGTGGGCAATGTTTAAAGAAACCAGGGTGGATGTATAAAGAAATTTCATACAAGCTTAGATTTAAAAGAGTAATGTGGAAGAGGAAAATCATTAAAGAAGAAAAATCAACAGTATTTGTAGGGAGAAAATGATCTCAGGCTTGCTCAAGATGTTAAAAATAATAGAAAGGGGCACTGGAGCTATGTTCAGAGCAGGAGGAAGAACAAGGAAATGGTGGGACACTGTGTGGAGAAGTTGGTGAAATGCTAATAGGGGACAGAGAAAAAGCAGAACTGTTCAACATTTCCTTTCTTCCATAAAGAAACAATGCTAAGCCTGGTACAAATGGAAGAAATGATGCAGTAAGGAGACTGAAGCTCAGAAGAGACAAAGAGGTAATACAGGACTATCTAGCTATACTAAATAAATTCATGTCTCCAGCGGCAGAAGATATACATCCAAGGGTACCAAACGAATTTGCAGATGTAACCCTGGAGCAGACTGGAGGAGGGCAAATGTTGTCCCCATCTTCAGAAAGAAAAAAAAAAGAAGACCAAAGTAACTACTCATCAATCAGTTTGACATGACTATCAGGAAAGGTTCTAGAACAGATCAGATCATTAAATCATCACAATGCGGTGATTACTAAGATCTTGCATTGGTTTCTCAAAAACAAGTCCTGCCAAATTAATCTTATTTCTTCTTCTGACAGAGTTACAAGTTTGGTAGATCAAGGGAATCTATGAGTGTAGTACATCTTAATTTCATAAATGCTTTTGACAAGGCTCTCTGTTATATTCTTGCAGGCAAGCTGGTAAACTGTGGGCCATACAGTGTTACAACAGATCTGTAATTGGTTGACAGGCAGAACTCAGAGAGTGCTCACCAATGGTTGTTCTTCATCGTGGAGAGAAATGACTAGTGGAGTGTCTTGGAGTTCTGTTCTGGGACTCATGTCATTCAACATCTTTATAAATGACTTAGATGATAGAATAGAAGGCATGATTACTAAATTTGGAGATCACACCAAATTAGGGAGGGAGGGAGGTATACCCCTGAGGACAAAAACAGAATTCAAAATAACCTTGACAGATTTGAGATTTGGGCCAAAACTAACACAATGAATTTCAATGGCAATAAATGTAAGGTGCTGCATCAAGGCAGGAAAAACAAAATTCACAAATAAAGGATGCACGACACTTGACTTGAAAGTAGTGTATGTGAAAAGGATCTAGGGGTCTTAACAGACCACAGGCTAGGTGTGGCAAAGCACCCAAACAACCCTAATACAATTCTGAGCTACATCAACAGGTATATAATCTCCAGATTGAGGAAAGTAGTAGTGCCACTCTATTCTGTTTTGGTTAGAGCTTACCTGGAATACTATTTCCAGTTGCAGGAATCACAGTTCAAAAAAGATATTAACAAGATGGAACATATCCAGAGAAGAGCAACCAAGATAGTCAAAAGGTTGGAAACCAAGCCTGATGACAAATGACTTAGGGAACTGGGTGTGTTTAGGTTTGAGAAGAGGTGATATTATAGCCATCTTACAGGACATAGAAACAAATATATGAAAGGATGTCATGTGGAAGATAGGGTAAGCTTCTTTTTGGTTGCTACAGAAACTAGAACATGAGCCAGATTCAAATTACAAGAAAAAAAGATCCACCTAAATATTAGGAAGAATATCTTTGCTGTAAGAACTATTCAACTGTAAGAACTGCCTTAGAGGGGGGGATAGGCTCTCTTTCTTCAGATGTTTTTAAACAGAAGTTGGATGGCCATCTCCCACAAGCATTTTAGTTGTATATACCTAGAGTTGTATATACCTGCAGGCTGGCCTACCTAGCCCCTACAGTCCCTTCCAACCATATGATTCATTATGTTCTAACATATGGGACCCCAATATCATCCATCCATTCATCCTGCCTGCCTCAGCTATTCTCCTTCCTGATGTATTTGGTGTGATAGATGTAAAGAAGATTGTAAGGTGCTGCACAAAGGCAGGAAAAACAAAATTCACAAATAAAGGATGTGGGACACTTGACTTGAAAGTAGTGTAAAGAAGATTGCAGATTCATACAGATATACAATCCCTGTATACAATTCAGAGTCTCTATCACATTGAAATGTATCGGGATACATCTCTTCACATGTCGGTTTCCCTTTGCAGACACCCACTGAACATACAGAAACTAGGAGTGCCTTACTCCACTCTCTTCTCTATGAGTTAGCAAACTTGAGGAGGAGAAACATTCAAGAGGGCTTTTTTCTGTCCAGTGCTTCTCCTGTACAACCAAACTCACTTCCTTGACATCTCCTTTTCCTTTCAATTTCAAACAAGACCTCTTTCTTCCTACCAATATTTTAGTGTCCTGATGCAACTACAATAAACTAGCTGTGGCATAAACTAGTAGGTCATGCATTAATTCTCAGAAATATGTTAGACAGATTGCAAGGCTGGCCCATGACACTTTACAGGCCGAAGCAAAAGCAAGACTATGCCCTCCTCCAATCCATATATAGAGGCTTACAAAATTGCCATTAATTCATAATGGCAATGGGGCAGTTTTCTGCATCATTTAGAGAGTGGAATTTAGAGAGTGGAATATAAATCATTGCAGAACACAGAGTTCTATCTTTCAAGAGAGGGGACAGCCTCAAGACGAATAGCTGGAAAGCAGCCACAGCTGCATGTCCCCCAACATCTCCTATCTAAGACAGTTGGTAGAGCCAATGCTGCTAGGTGGCCAATGTCACATAGTATGGGCAGTGCCGCACAAAAGAGATACCATCTTTAAACTGAACACTGGTCAACATGACAGAAGTGTTTAGCCCATCTTCTTCCCAGCTGTCTTCCTTAGCACCCACCCATGTAAGGAGTAGTATTGAAACTTAAAAGCTGAGGATATTCCTTCACATGCTGTTACAGGACATAGGAAACACACTTTCCTTCCAGCTCCTTATTTCTTCATACACAAAAATAGTATAACATGATGAACATATGCTGAACACATAATTCCTACATTCTGTATTTTTGAAAAAAAATATATTTTAGATTCATGTTTGTCTTCCAATATACTTAACACCAAGAGTATACAGTGCTTGCTTACACACACAATTGTTAACCAAAATTGGTATTACCATTAGCTCCTGAATACATGTAAACATACATGCTCCACATGAGACTAACTGGAGAAAAACACGCTTTGCCTTTTCTCTCACATTACATCTTTCTGCTAGCTGGATATAACAGAAGAGTATGTTACACTGTTACTACCATTACATCCTTTGTGAGCAAGGACAATCTTGCTCACCCCCAGGCTTTCCCATGCCATTAAATTAGACTGCATACCTTGGAGTATTTCGCCGCAAAGAAAGTGATGCACAACACAAACAAACTCGAAGATTTGTTTTTGTTAATTTAAGAACAGATTGCACAGAACTTGGGCCTTAACATCCTGTAACAGGAAGTTAAGCTGCCTTATTAACAACATCTACAGACTACTGCTCTGAAAGAGGGGAGGGGGGAGAAGAGAGGCCCCTTTGCAATCCAGTTAGCTTGCAGTCAGAATGAGAAAAAGTATAACTATCCCTCTGCAGCTCAAACACAAGGGTGTTGTTGGGTTCAGTCGTACCATGTTAACTTTTTGAGGACTGGACCTTCTGGTTAATCATTTCTTTGCAGGCTTTCTATCTTTGCCCTTCCTGAAAGCTTGCTACATATGCCACGTTTAAGAAACACTATTTCAGGCTGTTTTGAAGCTCTCCCCACATCCCTCCTTTAATTACAGGCATCAGAGAAGTCTTCACAAAGCCACAGGGGACTTTAAAAAACAACACTATCAGCTCACAAATATAACTACTGACCCTGTCCTTCTCTGGCTGAGAAAACCAGAAAGGAATCTGCTACTGATACAAGGGCACACTATTTAGTATTTTGCACGTTCCTACAGTGCTTCCCAGTCTAAGCAGAATGAAAGAAGTGACTCTTACAAACAGGGGTGTTGGGGGGGTGATCTGCAAAGTTGCCCTCTTGGTGCCTATCCTATATATTATTATTGTTATTAGCAATAAGTTTATATTTTATTGAGATAATAAGCTGCTCCATTATCCAAGTGGAAAACGCAAATATTAACTTTCGCGATGCCCACAAGGATTTTTATACATTTTTGAAGCTTGTTCTATTGCCATCTTGGAAGGTTCTCAAGAGCTGCTACAGGATGAGGCACCATGGAGCCCTAACAAAGGGTCTCCATGAATTTTTCTAGCATTAAAGTGTGCCCTTTTCTCTAATACGGTGGATCATTCCCCATATGCACACATCTATAGATTAGTTAACTGGGGCACAGACACTCTGTACACATGGACCGAGGAGCAGCACGTTTTGTCGCTGGCAAAGCTCCTGGCTTCCTGGAGGCCAACAACAGGAAAAAGCGGTGGCATTACCGGCGGCCGTTCCAGGGTAGGCCTCTGCGTTGCTGTTTCCAACCTGGCGGGCTGCGGAGTGGCGAAGAGCAGCAGCTCCGTGTCGTTTTCTCCTTCGGGCGTGGGGAGCTGGTCCGGGGTGGAAATGATCACGATCTGCTGGTCCATCACATGGATGGCCTCTGCTCCCCTCAGGAGGGCTTCCAGATCCGCCACATTCTGGGTCACTTCCAGCCTCTCCAGAGACATGATACAAAGCGCGGGGACTCACATGCCCGAGAACTTGGAGGAGAGGAGAATGGGGGTGGGGTGGGGGAAGATCGGGTCTTGCCCCCCCTTCCTCCTCCTCCTCCTCCTCCGCCTCCCCCCACACCCGCACGCAGCTGGAAAGCGAAGCTCTCCCCCGTCTTGATTTCCTTCCCCTCGTCCCGGGAATCAGAGTCGTATCAGCGGGCCACCGAGGGTGCCATCGTCCCAAAGACTGCGGTGGAAGGAGACACCGGATGGCAGGGGCTGGCAGCCAGGAACACGCCCCATCCTTCTGTTAAGAGCAGAGGCCGAGGAAACGGGGCAGCCCCGCGGAGTTGCAGCCAGCCAGGGCCCTCGGCGGAAAGGAGGCGAGGCTAGGAACGGAGGGCGCCGAGGCTGTTTTCCAAGTCATCTGCGAAGGACGCCCCGATCGCCGCCGGGGAGAGGAAGGCAGGGTGCTGCGGGGGGATTTACAGAGCAGGGCTCCCTTCCGCCCACACGCTCCTAGGTCAGTCGCCGACTTCCTATGCCCAGCCCTGCTCCGTCCCGCTCTCTCCGGGGCTGAGCCCTCGCTCCGAGCACTAAGGGCCGGCTTCGGCTTCTGCCGCTCGTTCCTCCTTCCCGCTCCCCGAGCCACTCCGCCGGCGCGCTCCAGCCGAGCCCCCCTCTGATCCGCTCGCGCGCTCTGTCGGCTCTCAAGGCACTGTTATTGTTCCCAGCTGGTCCCGGCCTCGCACACGTTTGCGCGCCAAATCCTTTTTGCCGCGAAAGCAGCACGAGCAGGGCAGCGCCTCTCCCATTGGACGGATCGGCCACATCAACATTCGGCCTCGGAGGGGAGGCGCCGTCTCATTGGTCGCCATCCCGAGATTGATACAGGACGCCGCTCTCTCGTTGGCTGACGAGCGGGAGAAGCGCCTCGGTGACGGCTTGAACGTTCTGACAGCCGCCCAATGGTGGCGCCTTGGATTGCGGAACAGGGAACGTCGCCTGGCCAATGGGAAGGGAGGGTTGAGAGGGCGTGGGGCGGAAAAGAGGCTGCGATGGTGGGTGCGCGGGGCGGAGTTGCGCCCACCGAAGGGAGCTTCCGACTTTCCTGTAAGTGTTGGTTTCCTAAAGCCTCTCCCCTCCTGTGTTTGCTCGCTTTGTCGCCAGTCCTAGGCTATGCCAACCCTATTGGTCACTCCAAGTAGAGTAGACCCATGGAAGCAATGAAAACTTGGCAAGTCAAATACTTCCGTACTTCTCGGCCATTTCCGCACTAGACTGTTATAGCGCTATTATTCCACTTTCAACATCCTATGGAATTCTGGGCTTAACAGTTTAGGGAGGGGCCTCAAAGGCCTCTTCCTAAACTGCAAGCCCCAGGATTCCATAGGATGTTGAAAGTGGAGTAATAGCGCTATAACAGTCTAGTGCGGAAATGGCCAAGTTGTTCCTTCAACGGGTCTAGTTTAGTTGGTAATAACAATTGGGGCCTTTCCGTACTACACTGTTATAGTGCTATTGTTCCACTTTCAACATCCTGTGGGATCCTGGGGTTTGCAGTGTAGGGAGGGGTATTTAGAATTCTCAGCCAGAGAGCTCTTTGGCCTCAGTAAACTACAAACCCCAGAATTCCACAGGATGTTGAAAGTGGAATGGTAGCACTATAACAGTGTAGTGCAGAAAGGCCCTTGGTCTGCCTGTCCCATATCCTCCCACTGTCCGGATGAATTCTCTGTCCTCCCATTTCTTGTGTAACCTTTAAAATGTTCCAGGTTCTCCTCTTCAGCTTACTAACGTTGCTGCAAGCCGAGTCGAAAGTGCAAAAGTAGTTTGCACTCAGTTGATTCAGCAGGGAGGAGAAGAGAGAGAAGACTTGCTCTTCCCAGTAGGCACAGGCAAAAGCACACTGCTGCAGCCTCTCCTGGCTTATCTGTTTTTCCTCATGAACAACTTTTGCCATCCTGACCACACTGATGTTCCTTGGCCACATGTGTTACAGTGTTTCATCTGTGAAATGTTGCAGGTTACACTGTCCTCCTCTTTCTCAGAAAACCCTGCAGTGTAAACACACACTGTGTTTTTCTTTGGCTTCAAAACCAGCAGTTTTATTCCATGCACATTTGCTTAGAAATACCTCCCCTGCCCCTCTGGTTCTCAAACATGAGTACAAAGCATTGCACAGATCAATTCCAAATTCCGCTTTCTTTGAAGGAGCTTTCTTCCAAGCTTGCCCTGGTTCAGTTTCCCAAATGGTGGGTGCTGGGGCACAGTTTCAAGCCTATTTGCATTACTGGCTGTTCTAGCCCAGAATCTTTTCTCCCCAAAACCCAGATTTTGTGATGACACATTGTGACTGTTTGAGGAGGACAAAGATGAAAAGGCACTTTGCTCATGCTCAAAGGCACTTCTCAATGGAATTAATTCACATGATCCACATCTGAGTCCTGCCACTGATTGGCCCTGATAAAAGGGCTTTTGCAGAACCCCTTGATTGCCACTGTCTACAAAACACAAACCAGTGGACTCAGATTACAGGAAACAGATTCTACCTGGGTATTAGGGGAAAAAAATTGACTGTAAGAATTGCTGGATAGACTGCTTCAGATGGTGGTGGACTCCCCTACTTTGGAGGTCCTTGAAGAGAGATTGGACAGTGGGGTTCCTAAAATATACATTTTATAAATACCACATGTACATAAGTTTGAATGTTAAGGGCACATTTAGAGGCATGTTTTGGATCATTTTACAGTGTTTATAGAATTCTCTTCCACTTCACATTTTCCAGAGACCTTGCATAAACGAAGGCTAGATGCTGCATAAGGGGTTTTTCATACATAACATAGTGGGAAATCCATGTATGCCCCTGTGTGTGCATATAGTTAGGAATTCAAGTCAACTTTGTGCCTCTAGCATGTACATCTGTGTAATAAATATGTTTGCCACACACATACATCCGCCTTTATGCGTATATTTAAAATATTATATATGCTTATGTTGAAAGTGTAGATCATGGTCTCACATCTTAGTAATTATATTTAAATTATATGCTAGGCATATAATTAAATCTCTTCCATTGAAATCATGGGGCTTATAAAAGTATTTAACCTTCAGTTGTGCCTGTAATTGGTGAGGTAGTCACAGATCCATCATTTTTGTGGTAAGGCTTAAATATGTCTACTACCAATTTTTCCGTGGTGAATTTATGCATTATGAACTACTCTGAGCATCCAAAAGTGGAGAGGATATAGCAAGTAAAAAACACAAGAGAAGTCTCAAAGACTCACACTTTTAGTTCTCTCTTTAATTTCTATGAGTGTTGCTGCGTGTGTGTGTGTGTGTGTGTGTGTATTTATGGCAGTGTTGCTGTCAAATATCTCTATATATTTGACAGCAACACTGCTACACACATACACACACACTCGAGCACTATTGTAGAACATGTTTTTGGATGCTTTAAGATCAGGTCCTAAAAATTTAAGCATAACTACTTGTCATTGGAACTGTAATCATCTCTGATATACATTTCTGATTTTAGAAGGACTGTATGTTGCTACGTCTCACTTTTTTAAAAAAAAAGTCCTCTGTGGAGTCCTAATATGAGCATTATCTGTAATGTGACATATGGTGTCCCAGCACAAAAATAAAGACATAAAAAAGCAAAGGGAAGATGACTTGCAAAAGATTACAGTAGCAAAGCTGCAGATGTCCTGTTTTTGCCTTGGTCTACTTACAAGAAACAAAACTCAAGTTCTTTTCAAAGTTTTGAGAAGTTACAAGTGTTAATAAGACAACAAGTGTTAATAAGTGTTAAGTACTGTAGCAGTAACAAGTAATATGAGCAGTGTTGAAGACTATCTAGCTCTGTTGTGAACTGTTTAACAGGCTGATTTACACATGCATAGTCACCAGTTGGTGGCTATAGCATAAAGTGCTGCCTTACCTGGCAGTTGTGAATGGCTTGACGAAAGATGAGGGGGAGAATCATATTTTCTCACATCATGCTTTTCAGTAGATAAAATCCACACATTTAGAAGATAGCTATAACATATACAATAATGCTGCCCAAGACCTAAGAGTTATGCTGGATCAAACCAAAAGCCAGTCGAGTCCAGTGTTCTGTCCACACAATAATCAGTCGGTTACCTATGGAATGCATACCGCCTGTGAAAATGAAGTGATACATAGCTATACTAACCAGTACCTGTTCGTAGCCTAAACCTTCGTGAATTCATTCAAACTTCCTTTAGAGCTATCAAAATTACCAGCCTTCTTGTGGCAGTGAATTCCAGTTTAAATCTGTGGGTTGTAGACCAGTCTTTCCTTTTCATCTGGCTTGAATCTCCCACCATTCAGCTTCAGTGTGTGACCCTTGTTCCTAGTATTATGAGAGAAAAATCTCCTCTCACCTACATTTTCACACTATGCATAATTGTATACATATATATCTTGCCTTCCCTTTCTTGCCTTTTGTCCAAACTAAATAGACCCCAACACTAAACTTTCCTTGTAGAGAAGTTGCTCCAATCCCTTGATCATTTTGTTTGGCCTTTTCTGCGCATCTACCAGCTTTACAATATTCTTTTCCAGACTGGAATGGTAGGCAGTATTTCAGATATGGTGGCAGTGAAGATGTGTATTCAGGCATTGGCTGCTTTGTCTCATTATGCCAAACATGGAATTTGCCTTTTTAAAAAACAGCAGCAGCACATTAGCTTGAAATTTTCACTGAACTGCCTATCACAACCTCAAGATTTCATTTTTAGTCAGTCTCTGCCAGTTCAGATCCCATCAATTCATATGTATGCATTACTTTACCCTTTGCTTACATTGAGTTTCTTTTGCCATTTACTGACTATCCTCCCAGTTGGAAAAAATCTTTTTGAAACTCTTCACAATCTGTTTTTTTTCCTGTCACAATCCTAAATAATTTAATTTCATCAGCAAATTTGGTTACCTCATTGCTCACCCCAACTCCTTTCATTATGAACAAGTGAAAAAGCCCAGCACAAATCCTGAAAGGCCTCACTGTTGAGATCTCTCCATTGCAAAGGCTCACATTTTCCTACTCTTTTTTTCCCCTCATTTTTGTTATACACTTATTTTTCTGCTCTTTATTCCTTTGTTTTGCTTGCAGTTCTAAAACTGGCTTTTAACTACTTGCTCCAAAATTTCAAGGTTGCTCAGGGTCTTAAAAGCCTTTCAGAAATCCAGGTACCATTGTTTACTGGATCACCCCTGCCTGCGTTTTTACTGCTCTTATTATTTTTAAAGAATAAAATTTAGCAAAACAGGATACACTTTTGCAGAAAGTACATTCATTCTTTTTTTCACTCTGACTTCCCTTTCTTTAAACTTGCTAATTTTGATTTTACTAATACTTTCCACCAATTTCCTTGGAACAGACATTAAGCTTACTGGTTCGTTTTGTAAGTTGATATTACACATTTTACATAGAAGAGAAGCAATTTCACTCTTGAGTTTTTTAAGGCACTTGGTTGAATTATTATTGGTTTTTTTTGTATCTTGTCAATGAAGTCTAGAGTTTCTTTTCTTATCACAACTGTTTGCCTTGTTCTCCTATCCTAGAAACATTTATTTATGAATGATTTATTTCCTCTGTATCTTCAGCACTGAAGGCAGATGAAAACATTTTACTCTGCTTCGTTGCAATTGCCTTATTCTTCAGAACTCTTTTAATTTTGTGGCCATCCAGCTCCCTCTCCGACTAGCTTCCTATTCTTACTGTATTTAAATAATTCTTTGGTTTTGCTCTTGATGGTTTTAGTGATACCATCCTCAAAATCATTTTTGCATCCCTGATTTTTCTGCTTGTACTTCCTTTGTGCAAGTTGGTGTTCTTTTTAGGCTTGCAAAAGTTCTAGTTTGTGTAGGAAGCCATTTTATCTCTAGAAACTTCCTCCCTGATCAGCCGTGTTGGTGACCTTCTGCACTTCACAGTTTTTTTTTCTGACTTGTAGTAATATGAACTGTGAACTGAAACTGAGCTTTTAGGGTAGACTAGTTCTGTTAAATGAATCATTAAACAGCTACAGTCATTCATGATCACCTGCTTGTGTTAGTGGTGTCAATGCTGGCCAAGAGTGCTTTAAGTGTGGGCCACCTTGGTGGGGGCTTTTAAGATCAGGCTGCTTATGCACAGAAAATAATGGAACAAAAAGCCGCCAGTGTCAGACAATGGCTCCATCAGACTCAGGACTATCTACACTAGGGTAGGCAACACAGTATCCTCTGAATGTTTTGGATTACAGCTCCCATAAACCAGTGAGTGGGGCTAATTATTAGTAATGATGGGAGTTGTAGTCGAGGACATCTGGAGGGTACATACTCTGATATGTCAATGGCTTAACAAATGTCTTTTCTAGTTCTACTTGGATGTATCTTTGCCTCAACTTGTGGACCTTTTGCAAACTGAGTACATCTTTCTTCACTGAGCAATGCCCTTCCTCCATTGCTCGGTATTAATGTTACAGTATATATTTGATTTTACTGTCATTGCCATTGTTGTTTTTTTAGTATTCCTTGTTAACTTATTGGACTAATGCCTTTATTTCTAACAATGCCCCTTTTAAAGGTCATTTCTGTGATTGAAACTGCATTTAACAAATAGCAAGATATTTGAAGAACCATCTTTTTATTACAAGAGATTTGGTACCTTGTTAAGACTGACCCATTTTATTTGGCATATGCTTTTCTGGGCTTCATCAAAAGTTATGCCACGAGATTACTAATTGTTGAGTTACAAGAGTTCTTGTTGTTTTGAGGCAACAGGTTAACACGACTATTTTCCCTGGCCATATTTCTGTTGTAATGAAATAGTCGCTATGACTGGTATCATATGTGTAGTCACTTGGTATTAAGTCCCATTAAACTCAGTGATGTAGAGTGAACATATTAGGATCCTGCTGAAAAAAGAAGAGGAAGGAAGGAAAGAAAGGAAAAGAAAGAAAGAAGAAAGCAAGAATTTAAAAGCTGAAAAAAGAGAAGATAGGACAGCACTATCTCTAAATAAGCATTTGACTCTGGAAAAACGCCCATAAAATGTGGTCTAGATTATGACATTCCTTCTGTGAGCCTTCTAGTGTGCATTAGGAAGATAAGCTATTTTAGACTTTCAGCAAAAGTTACTAATGAAAAATATAGACCCTAGCATTTTAAGTGATAGGATGAATTTCTGAGGAACCATTAACACATTTTCTAAAGGATGTTTGGTGCAGAGATGTTACTTTCTTGAATATGATCTATTTCCTGTATTTGAAGTTGGCAAAAACTTTTCCTCTAGGTCACACTGGCTATTGCCTTCCAAAGAGGGTATTTTCACCTGTTGTGTAGTACATATCGTTCCTTTTTTCCCCCTTGTGAATGATAACAGTTGTCTGGATAGTAACATGCAAGATTCAGCTTGGCTGAAGTATTTGTTACACTGAAGCATTATAAAAACAAATTGACTAATAAAGCACAGTGATTAAGAAGACTCCTGGATCTCTTGAAAACAAGGATGAGTTGTGACACAAGGTTGCTCTAGTCATCCTACCAACTGTCATTCCATTGGCTTTTCAGTAGAACTATCACATTGTACTCTGCATTCTGGTTTCGTCACTCCTTCAAAAATGACTGCAGACAGTTACAGGGATCAATTTCTTCTTCAGACTTAATGTAGGGTTGTGTCTTGGACAGGTGCACCACATTATATTCCAGTATATCAGTGTCCAGTAAATTTGTGCTGTTGACAAACACACAAACTTGCCAACAGAACTGATAAAATAAATATGTACTTTTTGCTCAGCTACAAATTGTGGCAAAATTTTGCTTGCATGAAATTGGAGGCCTAAATAGCTATATTATTATGGCAAAATCATGTCGTCATATGAAAACCTAATAGCTGAACTGGCTGCTTCAAAAAACAAATAGGTATATTCACATCTGTTAGGTTAAGAACAAAAGTAGTTCAGCTTCACTAGAAGAATCGCATGGCTGCCAAACAAAGTTTGGACCTGTGGCTCCAAAGGCTAGAATTTTAGATTGGCTTTCATTGTAGTCTGCCATCCAGTGGAAGCCATGCTAGTACTGTTCCTTTTCTAATAAAAACAGGGAGAAGTAGGAACTTGGCAAATTACTCCAACTTCTAAGTTCTTTGGTATCTTTGTTATATTCTTTCAAGTTGTTTCCAACTTATGGCAACCCCCTTATCAAAGAGTTTTCCTGGAAAGGTTTGTTCAGAGGAGTCTTTGCCTTTCCCTTCCTCTAAAGCTGAGAGAGTGTGACTTGTCCAAAGTCACCCAGTGGGTTGTAATGGCTGAGTGGGGATTTGGACCTTTGTCTCCAGACTCACAGTCCAGCGCTCAAACTGCTACACCGTGCTGACTCTCAGCTAAAGAAAAAAAATACAGACCCAGGAAATTAATACAGTTCAGTGGCTTGGAAAAAAAATTGCCGGAGAATGTGCCAAATAACTGATTATCCACAAAATATAAAGCCCTATGTTCCCGGGACCAAGCTGTGTGAAAGAAGGCATTCCACTGTATGAAACTGCCAGGGCTTTTAAGATCTTGGGTGAGGCCCTTCTCTTCATCTCATGTGTGGAACATGTTTAGTGCTGACACAGGGGACTTTCTGAGTAGCTGCTCCTAACCTTTGAAACACTCGGCCAAGGGAAACTAGGCTGGGTCCGCTCTGTTATCCTTTAATTCAGACCAGCCTTTGGCATATAAAGTGGTTGACTGTTGAAAGAGGATCCCCAATTTCGTGCTGACTATGTCTTTCATTGTTGTGTTCTATGTTATTTTGTAATAAGAAATAAACTGTATCAACAGCCATCCTGAGGATCGTCGTGGTGGAAATAATTTAATAAAATAAAGTACAAGTGAATGGTGATCAACTCTCATCTCCTGACACAACCAGTAACCATTTGCTTTGTGACTGATATAAATTTGACTCTCATCGTATCAGGCTGGATATCTGAATACCCCAGAATCTAAATACTTATGTTTCTGTTGTAGAATTAACACAGATCTACACCGTAAGGTAGGCATTTTTAACTTTTAAACTTCTGTATGATGTGATTTTATTTTATTTTATTTTATTTTATTTTATTTTATTTTATTAGCTGCTTCTGTTTTAAGTTTTGTAACCTACCTTGAGTCCCAGACTGGAGAAAAGGTAGGATATAAATATTATAAAAAGAAAAGCAACAGCAACAGCAATAATGCTGATGTGTTGAGACAATAAGTGTCCTGTGCCATTTTGTAACTGAAATACAATGCACAGAAGTTGGTATGGGTACTTGGGTAAGAAATAACCCTTCTCTTTGTTCAAAGGTGGGAGCACAAAAAGTGCACACTCGATTTATTTTGTTCTGAAAGGATACAGCAGAGATGCTGATGACACGAGAGGCAAGGATGGCAAGACCTGTTGCAGAGAGCCCCATATTACACTGCAGGGCAGCACCTGGCGACAAACTCATAAAATATGCTAAAAAGCACATAATTCAGATGCTTTTATATAATATTGTGAGAACAGAGGGGGTATATTGTAGAAAATTAATCCATTGTATACAAATTCTAACAAATAACACAAACCATTTAACTGGGCACAAAATAAATTCATAACAGAAAACCAAGTAGAAACAAACAGTACAAACAGACAGTTGTTAACGGAGACAAGTACAGTAACAGCAAGTTTGCACATGAACATATAAGCAGAGAACCAAATATAATGACCAGTAGTACTAACTCAGAAGCAATATGAAACACTTTAGTAACAAGTTAGTATAAACATGATAATTGTGATAAATTAGCACATGACAAACTTTAAGATAATCTCTTCTTTCGAAGTTATCTTCCTTGTTTTGAAATTATATGTAACTCCTTGATAAATTGCCAAGACAAATATCTCCATAACCAGCTATGTGAATGTATTTGGATGATGGAACTAGAAGATTCCTACTAAAATTGGTGTGGAAGCTTGTTGATATCTCTGAGCTGAAGACATACATTGGCCTGTTACTCCTGGCAGAGATGTAAACATGGAGAATATGAATGCTGGGAGAACCTGTGGTAACCAGTCCTGGGATGCTGTGTATTTTGGGCATTGCAAGTTACTCGAGCTTCCACAGCAGGGAAACTAGAGCAGTTCTTAGAAATACTACTAAATCCTTGCTGTCAGAATGTCTATGACTCAATGACTATGTTCATTGAGCAGCTTTGACCACTAAGGATTGGTATTTCCACTGATAAACAGCCAGTTGAGTTAAGCGGTAGATGCCCATTCTGGCAATTTTGGCCATTAAACTACGAGCCAGTGTGGTATAGTGGTTTCAATACTGGACTATGACCCTGGAGACCAGGGTGCAATTCCACACATGGCCATGGAAAACCTACTGGGTGACCTTGGTCACATCATACACTCTGAGCCCCAGAAAACCCAGTGATATGTTCACGTTAGAGTCACCATAAATTGGGGATAACCTGAAGTCACATGACAATAAAAAAAACAGGAAAATATGGCATAAAAGTGTTGTGATGCTAAGACATAATATTCTCTGAAGAGAAACATTCATCTGAGTAGGCAGCCTGGACGCCACAAGAAGTCAAGAGTAATAACAACGGTATATGAATCATCCTTCAACACTGGATGAAATGTCATGGGAGATAGATTTTTCACCCAATTTAGAACTAGCATGAGATCTGATACCCAAAAGACCTAATGTACCTTGGTATCATTTGACACAGTGAGCCATATACCCCATCCTCTAGTTATTTCAGCATTAAAATAAAGCAAAAAACCCCTACTAGATGGTATGCTGTGTGAGGAAAATTACTTGCAGGGACCACTCCAGTATTCAAGTGACATGCTTTGGTTGTCTGTAGAAAGGCCTTCGTTGGGAGATGCATCTTCCTCAACAGAAACTATTTTGTTATAAGGTAGATGATTTCTCCATTACAGCATTAATACTAAGTTTTCCTACAAATAGATAAAAGTAACTGTTTTCTTTCAGGATTTATATCTGTTTCCTATTTGGGGGTGAGGCTCAAAAGTTTTTTTTCCCCTTTGGAGTAGCATTTTTAGGACACACATTATATTCCTTATTTTTTTGCATAGAAGATGTGATTGCTATTCAAAACAATGTTTTTTCTCATGTTTGCTACCAGGTATCTACCACTGTGTGCAGATATTTGGGGACTATGCAATACCGTTCCTTTTAGACACACCAACACTCCTATGGACATGACATGTCCTGAAATACACTGGAATTTCCATTCATTCAGAAAATACTGTAGAATTTATTCACTACAAGATCTTTTCTAAACTCATCTGGATGAGGGCAAAAACACCAGTCATGTGTGTTGGAGGAGGGGTAATATTAAATAATCTGCTCATAAGAAACACAGTGATCAAGAGGAGAGATTTCAGTAGGTTTCCTGATTATTTGACACTCTGAGTGTATTTCACACTCTTCTTCCATGACCTTGGGGATGCCACTTACAATTCAGCCATTAACTGCTTCATGGTAAATATCCTATGCTCTTCAACTTTCAGTTTCCATATTACCACAGAGATTAGAGCAGCCTCTCTCAAAAAGGATGTGGAAAACTATGTGACAGCATGATACCCCCAGGACCTTTCAGTGTTTCATGTTTCCAACCCGCTTCCAAAGCAAGCTGTGGCTTTCGGGAGACTTCATGATGTCAGACAGCACTGATGTCTCCATGACAATGAAACACTATATCTTTAAATGCTGGTCAGCTCCTCTACATTTTCTGTGTAGTGAACACCTAGGATGCACTGAGTCAAGAATGTGTATTTAGCCAGAAACAAATGTTTTTGGACAGCACGAAGCTAGTTGCCAGTAGCTTTATGTTTAAGTGAGAAAACTGTTTACCTTCACAACCATTAATACCTCTATTCTATTGTCTTCTCCTACTTTGTGTTTGCTGTAGCAAGACTTCTTTTGCAATTAGCTGAAACTACTCAGGAGTTGCATCCTTGTGGCATGCTCCCACATACCTGTATATTGTATATGCATACACACACCTGTTGTTACTCACACACAGCTTGCAGCTTTGTGGGATAACACAAGGATGTCCCTGCTACATCACTAAGGTTATATACTGGTGCTGGTGCTAAATAGCGTGTATTAAATGGTAGAAAACTAAAGGTTGGCCAGTTTTACCTTTACAACAAACCATACCTTAATCTTCATCTAGGCATATGAATGCCAATTCTGATCCAATCATTGCTGTTACTGCAAACTGAGCAACAGTTTGACCAGATGGAAACAGCCTATAGCTTGATTCCATCCCCTCCCCACCCACCCCCATCTGTGAGAAACTAGGGCAGAGTTCTATGGTAGCTCTGCTTCTGCCCTTCCCCCATGGAGACTCTGCAACTCCCTTACTGTGCAGTTTTTGGACACAGCTGCTGCACCAGCTGTTCCTCCTACTGTCACACAAGATGTCATTTTTTTTTTTAGCAAGACGGCCCCCATTGGCAGGAAGCTCAGAAACGCCAAGTGGATTTAAAAAGTTTAATTTCAAATCTATGGTGTAAGTTTATTCAGGGTGAGCAGATCTGCTTAACCCCCCACCCCTACCCCCTGGGGATGCAGGCAGTCCACCAGCCATTCCCCCTCAGGGAGGAAAAGGGGCTGTTTCCCTTTAACATTACACAATTCTGTCACTTCAGAGCTGGTTGTAAAAGGATATACATCAGATTAAAATGAATCCCAAGCCAAACTGGGCAAATCCTAAGAGAGTCCATTGTGTGCAGTGATTAGAATGTTGGACTGGGACTTGGGAGATTCCAGGTTCTGGTCCCCACTGGGTTACATTGTGCTAGTCACTTCCAGCCTGAACTACCACAAAGGATTGTTGGGAGGCAAAGTCTGGATATTTTGAAAATAAATAATAGATCAGATTACGTGGGCTTACTCTGAAGCACGTGTGTCCTTCCAAACCCATGTTTGTCTCCTCAAGTTGTTTCTGACTTGCGGCAATGTTATCGTGGGGCTTTCTCTCCAAGATTTGTTCAGAGGAGGTTTGCCACTGTGTTCCTCTGAGGCTCAGAGAGAATGAACTGGCTAAGGTCTCCCAGTGGATTTCTGTGGCTGAGTGGGAATTCAAACTTTGATCTCAAGGATTTGTAGAGCAATACTCAAACCACTACACTACACTGGCTCTCTGAAACCATAAGCAACTTGCAAATGAAGCAAAATAAAACAAAAGCCATAATTCACCAAACAGTGATACCTTAATTGGGCCAACTAAAATGCGCAAAATGGGAGTGATAGGACATGCAAGAGGATCTCCCTGGAGGATCTCAGATTTGAGGCAGGCTTTTATGGGAGGAGGTGCATTTTCAGATAACTTGTATAAAATAAGCACTTTAAACTGAGTTTGGAAGCAAAGTGGAAGCCTGCACACTTCTTGCAAGACTGATGATATATAGGGAGGGATCAATATATTTCCAGTCTATATTAGTTTTGCATCCTAGGTTTGCCAGTTGAAATAAGGAACAGGGTTCCTGTCCCTCTAATTATTGTTTAGAAAAGGGAATTTCAGCTAGCACTGTTTTTGTGACAAACAATGCCTGCTGAAACTTCTGCTCTTACACAGTCTTTAAAGCAACAAGAGCCCTGCCTGTTATTTCACCTGGAAACCCTAATTCATATGACAAGTGAGATAAGCCACAACACAACAAGACAGAAGAGGGCAACACGGAGAAACTGATGTGGAAATTGTAACAAAATTCAAAGTCCACAAAGAAGTCACAGCTGTATTGGTCCAGTTCCAAAGCATAAAATACATCGTGCAAGCTTTCAAAACTTCACTGGCAAAAAAAATGTTAAAAATCACGTAGGAGAAGAAATTATACAGGAGAATCCTCTATTTTTATTTATTTATTTATTTTTTGGTCACATTCGGTCCGGATCGGACGTGAGAATCCTCTGATATTTTTAACATCCTCACCTGATGAAAACAACAGTGAAGCTTAGAAAGCTTGCATGATGCACTTTAGTTGGCCCAATAAAGGTATCACATCTGGATGGCTATAAACTCCCCATCCCTCCCCAATTGACAGGGGAGAAGAGAAGGGTTATACAGTTCTGTGACTGAGAAATCTAGTATCTAATTACAATGATTTTACCAAGGTGCTCCTATTATACTACTCAGGGGAAAGAACTCCAGATATACCTATTTGATGCCAGACTTTCTATATCTTTTGCTGCTGTCTTTTGAGCAGTGATGTTAGCAAGTGTAGTGATAGAGTTCCCCATTATGTTATCCATAACAGCACCTAAACCAATTTCTTTCCTTATTTCAACCAGTCCTTTCACTTTAAATCCAGCCTCATTTGAACTCTTTCAGTCTTAAAATCGAAAATTATTCTTGCTGTAGTTTGTTTGAATCTATCCTGTCACGTCTTTGTGGATAGACTTACATGAACATTTTCATTTTTCTTCTGCCTTACCATCTTTAGTTTTGCACCCAGCTGTTTAAGTTTGGTTATTTTGATTTCAGTTTAGTTTCTTCTGTTCTGATCTATATGTGTCTCTAGGCTACTTTTACGGTCCTTGGATCCTCTGAGGGCTGCATGGAGTGCTAAAAAGGAATAGAAGTGGCCAGAAACTCACTTCTGGTTTTGACAAAGTGAATTTCCTTTCTGTTAAACAATACATGAGGGACTGCAGCCTATTGAAAAGATGTTCCTTCGTGCTTCCTAGAAGAGCAGTACACCTTCCAATTTTTTGGTGTTCTGGGAATCTGGAGTGGTCAAGGGCTGCACAACAGCTTTGGGGGTGTGTGCATGTGGCTATAGGGCTGTACTTTGTTCACCACTGGGTACAGAGTGCACACAAACACATAATAAATATGATTATGAAGGCATACACAGTAACTATGGTGTCCATTTGAGCAGAAAACAAAAACGCCTTAGATCTGTTTTTCATATAACTTCTTAGTCTTTGCACTTATGCATATGAATTTTTGCCAAGGGATACCCCTATGATTTATACTTTTTCTAATTCATTGCCCCCAAATACACAGGAGGGTGAGTCCATCCCTTTCCTCCCTCAAAAAAATTTAGACTCCCCTCACACAGAAGCTACTGTGTCTAAAATTTTGCAGAACTCTTACCTAGTGTCCTCTATCATGTATGACACTTAAATAACAATTTCTGGCAACAAAGAGGATAAGCAGCATATCTTTTTTTAAAATCTCTCTGAGGCTGGTCTTGCACAAAATCCCTTGCACCTGAAATTCAGTAAGCTCCATCCCAGCAGAAGTGGCAATTATGCTTATAAATGTTGTCTTCTGTCAAAAAAAACCTCAGATCATGTTACATCAGGGTTTTTTTAAACAGTTTTATAGTTAAATTGATGGGGAAAACAAGGTTTCAGAATTTCCAAAGCAAGATCTGGATTTGTATCTGAATCAAATCAGGCATCCTTCAAAGAGGTATGAGGCAAACTGGGCTGTCTGCCAGAGACCCACCTGAATACTGTAGTTTGTGTAGCCACTAAGCTGTTTTTTTTTTAAATTACTACTACTACTACCACTACTACTACTAGTATAGTATTTATAACCTGCCATTTTCCTATCTGGGATTCAAGGCAGCTTCCAAATGTTAAGAAAAAAATTCACACCATACAAAAATTAAATATATAATTAAACTATTGATAGAATTAAAAGCCATTTAAAGCATGACAATCAAAAGAAAAACAACAGTCCACACATTCTGAAAAACCCTTTCCTTCTGAACAATCAACTTGCAAAGGCCTGTGGAAACAAAAAGATCTTCACCTGCCTATGGATAGATAGCAAGGAGGGCACAGACCCTCCCCACATGTTCCATCCAGTTGTATCTATAAGAGCATTGGATAGCGTTTAAGAGCGACATTGCAGATTTTGCGAACACTGACAGGGATATCCACATACTCATAGCAGATAATCAAGCCTTCAATTCAGACTTTATTCTGTATTTCAGTCTTACAGAACAATATAATGTACCTTCTTCTGGTGAGGACTGTAGTAGTAAAATAGTGGCGTGTGTGGCATTCACATAAACCAAATCAGTCCTGGTGGGGTACTTCTGATTAGCTTCCTCAGCTGAACTGCCTTTACTTTTGTGCTGTTCAAAACTTTACTTCTAAAAAATAATAACAATAATAGTCACATTCTATGAATTTGCTAGGAGATACTATCCCACTCCATCAATGTGTTCTTCACTGAAGTACTAAATTCAAATTCTAGATTACAAGCTGTTGGGTCACAGCAATGCCGTATTCCCAAAGCCCTTTGGCAGGTCTGGTAATAAACTGATTCTATCCCCACAGTTTACATACAGGATTTTAACTATGGAGATAGATTATAGTTTTAGATAGTGGCATCAGACTCATAACCATAGCCATAACCTGTTTTCATAATTGATTTTTTCAACAACCATGCCCCCGAAACTGCTTCCAGCAACCACAGTAGGCATTCCTCTAAAGTGGAAAGACACAACTTGGGCAGCTCTGTTTTTTTTAAAATACACCACAACAAGAGGAAATTCACCTACTTCTTTTTGTAACAAGAGATAGATATATATGAGGTGGAGTTATAAATTGAGACTACCTTTTATTTTTAATTGTTTTAATTTGGCTGTTGTTTTGGTTTGATAATCTTTTCAACTGTATATTACAGTATATTGTGGTTTCAGATGTGTATGTTTTTAATCATGTCCTGAATCACTTTAGATCCCAATATTGGGGGAAAGATGGAACATAAATAAAGTATAAATAAATTAATCCAGATTTAGGTGCACACAATTGGGCTAGTGGAAACAGACTTGCAGCCTTTCTCATCAGCTATTCCAGCCTCCTGAAAATGCTACACAAACTATCAAGTGATCCTTCAGAATGGGGATGGCAGATGGAGAAGTATCCTGCAAAGACAAGTGGATGGACTTTACACAATCAAAGCCCTTCTGTTCGCCCAGCAAGCTGCATTTCTCCTGCATGATACTGATATGTTTTCCTTCATGAAAAGAAATGCATCTGACTTTGGGCAGATACATAACAGTTAGGCAAAAGAGGTAAGCATTTCCACCACTGTTTGCTCAGGAGAAAAAAAAGTCAAGACCAAGATGTAAACAATGTATACAACACCTAGCTTGGACCTCAAACATGAGGAATTGTTAAATAATTAAGGCCTGTTCCACAGGCTGTACATGGAAGCTGCATATCACTGAATTATAATGTCTGAAATTTACACATCTTATTTTTCACCTTCTTTGTAAGGTAGAAGCATGAGATTGACTTTATAGTTTCTCATACCACATCTGAGGTGTGTACACCATGAAGAGTTACCATATAAACCAATATACAACATAACTCATTAATGCATGTTTCATCAAAGTAGTAATGTGTGAGATGTCATTATGCTTCAGGATAGGAGCTAATTCTGCTACGGTCATAGCTAACACAAACATATAAATTGTCCTCAGCTTTCTGAATGGCAGAATTCAGATTTCAAGAATAACTTTTCTTAATGAACTTTAGCACTTCTGTTCACAAAGTCTTTTAAGTGCCCCCTTAGATCCAGTGTATTCAACAGTATTGAATAATAGCAAGACATCTGCATCATCTGAGTGTTTTAACTACTGTTCACAACTGTCTACTTTCTATTGCAAGATAAGGTAACAGATGACAGTAGTAGTAGTTGATTTATCTTTTCAAATAAGGTAGGAATATGTACCTAATTAAGATTTGTTTAATTAACAATATCAATCATTTAGAGTAGGGACAGACACCTTGGTCACTGTGGAAGGCCCCAATGGCAAACAGTAAGCTGGACAGCTGCAGCTAATATACATATTTAATCACTCCATAATTTGCATATCATTTTAATGAAGATGATAGATGCCAAATTACAGCTGACAGATATATTACAATTGTAGAAGACCCTTAGTGTGCATTATTCATATTTTTTTTTAGTATGAAAAGCTTAAATCAACTTTGCTGAATTATGATATACAAACTAAGAACTCTAGAAAAAAATGAGTTTATACTTCTTTTTAAATCACCTTTTGTGCCCAGTCCTTTAGTGTTTTCCATGTCGGTAATATTTACAGTAACAATTAGCAGGCACATCTATTCACACTGAAAGCTGGCATTCTCTGGACTCTTACAAGAATTTACGAGATGCACATTGACCATCCCTACAAAATAACAATTACAATGAAAAAAAAACCCCTGTGTTACAGAGAAAGAATGTCTTAATGCAGACATTTTGCATTTAATTCATTTTTGCAATATCAAGTAAAAGGCATGCTCTAGCTGGTTTCTTGGCTAGATGTTATTAACTAGCAATTTAATTTTATACAACAGTACTGCCTTCACTTGGGTTTTTCTGTTAAATACTCTGAGACATCACAGATGACAACTTTCCTGCATGAATGCAGGGGAAACAGAACATAACAGATGTAATTAAAAAGATGGCATGAGTCTGGGAGATGTAATTGGCAATAGGTTTCTAATATGCATATTCATTGAAAGACAGACATATAAATGTCATACAATAGCATATATGCACATTCTGTTCCCCAACCCTGTAAAATCTGGCACAGTACAGTGTAGGTATAGTATTGTGTATAGTGGCTGATTTAGAAAAAAGAAATAACGTATAAAGAAAAAAGAGTTCTCCCACAGGGATATGCAAAGATTAATACAAAGGCACTTAAGGCTTTTGGGACCTTCAAGAGATAATTTGTCCTGTTTAGTTACCTAATCTTATATACAACATTTCATTTTCCTGCCAATCAAGACTTGCAAACATACAAGGAAGTTAATTTTAAACAACCTTCATAAAAAGATAAAATGCTGTGATTAAGGGAGAAAAATTATCTCACTATGGACCATCTTGTAGTACTCCAGATTTTGCAGAATAGATACAAGGCCATAAAGAGGTTCTAACTTTTAGCTCTTTTGAGTTTAGTATCATATTTGCCTAAACAATTCCACTGATATAGCCATTCAGTTTTACCCTTCTCACCTTAGATTCCCTGTTCCTCTTCCCCCCCAAAAATCTGCATATAGTTACTTTCTTGGACTATTTCTGCACTTTGCAGAAACAATATTATTCAAGCACAGTAGAATCACAGCAAATCAGGCAGGGATGGATAGTTCCCCAGCATTGGGAACCAAGCTTTCATACTGAACAAAACACAAAAGAGCTGAGCTCTCAATGAGAAGCCACCGTTGAGCTCTTGTCAACGTAGTTTATATGCACGTCTGTTTTGATCTTCCAAGTGGGGATACTTGGGACTTACTTAATTTTGATGTGATGAGCTGCTTGGGAGGTGGGTTGTCAAACGGTCTCCTTATTTCTGTTTGTGTTTCTTTCTTATTAGCATGAAAACCAAACAGAACACTTAGCTTGCCAAACAATACAATCTGGAAGAGTGAGGAACAGAACCTAGATATCCAAGAGTCTTCAGACAGACCCATTACTTCTAGTTCACTTCATCAGCACACACTGGCATTGTTCAGTCACATTAGTGGCAGAAGGGATTCAACCTCGCCTACTGGGTTAAAGGAACAGTGGTGGATGTTAAATGCTGTTGAAAATTATGCCAGCTACCTCCCTGGGAAATTGACTGACTTTGCAGCATAGCATTCTAGCCTTACACAGCAGGAAAGCAATCTATAAAAAGCACAGTTAATTGCCACAGACAGATACGTAAAGGGTGCTGCTGTGTTGAGATCACAGTTTGATTTGTTTTATGGCAGTTTTGTGCTCTGTGAATTGCAGACAGTTAGAGTCTCACACAGTTTGCTAGAAAAAGCTTAGTATTACTATTCTGGGGACAGAGGGGACTAAATATATGGAAATTAAGGAAATATATTGCAGGCACTGTTAAGAGAATGCTAAGTTTCTAGCCAGAAACAATTACTGGCGGTTGTTTTGGACATGGGCGATAGAAAATAGGGCTATTCCATGGAGGCATAAAAATGTGTTTTGGAAGGGGATGGGGTAATTCAATGAAAACCAGAGAAGACAGTCAGTGTTGAGGAATTTGTCCTTTCATATGTATGGTATGATATGACAGTGAGCTTGGTGTATAGTGGTTTGCAAAATATTTTACATGCGGTGGTTAAGATGTAGAAGACCAGAAGACAGTAATTCACAATGAGCAGGACGGATGTTCATGGATATAAGATGACACATAGATATCAAACAAGCAAACAGTGCAGGGCAGTGGAGTGGGGGTGGGGAAGCTATGACAAAAAATATTACAAATATTCAACAGTAGAATGTTCTGCAATTTTAAGTAAAATAATTGGCCCTCTGAGATTTTTAAAAAATTAAACCAACAGAGGATTGTTAGCAAGTAAAGACAAAAAGAAATTCTAAAATTATTTTAGAAATAATCAAAACCATGTTCTATAATCCTCTTCATGTTCTTGGACTTGCATCTTCCCATTATACAACTAACATTTCATGCATAATCAATACACATAAAAGAAGGCACATCCATACCCGCTTAAAAGGGACTATATCAAGTACCTGTAGTTTGGATACACTTTCTCCACAGCAGACCTACTGAACTCATGAGGACTACTCTAAAGTGAAATAAGAATTGCAGTCAAACAGTGTAATTTATATGGGCTATTTAAGATCTAGTGAATGCAGGGGTGTGTGATGTTGTAACACTTATACTTAAGCAGAGAGGTGAACAGATGGTAACACCAATATTTTGGGAAGCTTGGCATTTTCTATGCAAGTAAATGTTTCCAAATTCCTCCTTTCCTTCTTCAAGTTGCTTTTCATACTCTCTTTGAAAAACAATATACCATAGTGCTTTTCTCCCCATGCTGTGCAAAGCTAGTGCAGGAAAACCTGCTGTAGCAAGCCAAGTGATGGGGCTACACTTTCATTCATATGGCTAATTATCTGGGTAATCCTTGTTTGCTAGTTTTCTCTACGCATAAAAATTCTGATAAATACAGTGTGACAACAGGATCATTCTAATGATCCATTTAGAACTTTTGTTTTTATTACAGCAGATTGCTAATCAACAGCATTTTAAGCAAAGATGTACTTAGTGCCACAGTATAATTTTTCCAACAACAGAAACAGTTGTAGTTGCATATAATGGCAACTTTTTTTTTTCAGGCAATAAGAGCTAGAACAAAAAAACCTATTCTGGTATTACCACCAACACCACCATAATGAGGGACATCAGAACAAAAGTAGATAATTCATTTGCCACCACCCACATAGTCCTTCTTTTGATTCTTGAACCTGGAAGGGTTCATGAGTATATGAATTTGGGTATATGACCCATAAATCTCAGGCATTTCTATACCAGGTTGATTATGGTACATTTAAAAAAACCTACCACTGTGCTGGACACACATATCTTTAGCAAATCCTACAGCTATTGCTTACTTTTTAAAAAATATTAACCTTTTTAAAAAAATGCACCTTTACAGGTTATATCATTAAAGCAAGGAGAAACCATGGAAAGAGATAAATCAAAAGTTTCCAAGTACCATGTTTACACACAAAAATCCTAAACTTGAACTTCATATAGTACTATCATGGGGAGAACTGTCTTATTTTTCCTATTGCTAACTGAGGAAGTAATGAAGAATTTAGCATATGTGCAACCAGAGAGTTAGTTACATCATCTGGCATTTCAACATTATATAAGATATATATTTTTTCAAGTTTTTAGACCAACAGTTTATACCTTGCTTTCCCACATTCTAAGCAGTTCCACAGTTATTAGTTTAGAAAAGAAAAAGGAGATTCTTTTGCACTTTTCACTAGGGTGCTTAAGAGTGTGTTTTCCTGTCCACAAGGCAACTCTTATTACACCTCTTATTTTAGAAAAGTAAATGAGGTCTCTTGCAAAACAAAGAAACACTTTACAAAACATTTCACTTGCAATGACCCCTTTTCAAGCTCTAACCAACAAAAACCAGCAGCTTACACAAAACACTATGGCCAGACTCAGGTACAGCTCCACATTCAATGCCAACCATAGTAAATTTTCAGGAGAGTGGAACAGATAAAAACCTGTAAGCATTGCTGCTGGAATGTGTCATTATGCAAAAATCTTTCAAGACTATTTGGCAGCAGGTCTTTTGTTATATACAAGAAAGTCAGAAACATCATGCCAGACATTACTGTCATCATACAGGTAGGTCATGGAGGATTGCAATGATGGTTGTAGAGTGTGTCGGTGATACTCAAAGAGCCAGAGAACAATTCCCCAAACCAGAGCAGCAAAGAGTGGGAAGGGATCTTGTTTGGGCTCTGGGATATAACCTTTCTCCACTGCCAGTCGAGACAATCCAAACAGGATGCGAGATAATAGGTACATGTTTATCTGTATGGGGGGAAATTGAACATTGTAAGGCAAGTAACATATCCCAAAAGCACAACTGATTCAGTTTTTCACCCACATCATCATCCAGTTGTTACACCAACCTCTTTCCTACTGGAGTATTTTTGAATTCTCTTAACTGGGGTGTTTCCATTTTAACATGGTTTTGTGTACATCTTACAAAATATAGTTGCTTGAAAAACTGGCTGCATATGCAACTTTTGCCCAGTTGCAACATTATTATATTGAAAGATTTGCCTGCCTGAAAAGTAACTTCCTAGAGAGAAACCTTGTGGAATTGCATTTGTTCTACATAATTGAAAGCTGCCTTGTGTCCAGTTTTGAGGGAAAATGTAGCCTACACATTGAATATACAAAGTTATTCCTGGAGTCCCAATTCTTTTCCTCCTCATCCTATGGAAACATCAACATAAACAGGTGCTCCTTTTGCCATAAATTTTGACTTCTGCAAAAATATCATGAATTGCAACTCTTCAGAGACAATAAATTTGTCCAGGAAGAAGCAGAGAGGTAGTTCCACTATAGTTATGTTTACATTTTGTTGAATTCCTGATCAAAAAAGGCAGGTAAAGAATGGAGACGGTAGGAGCAAGGGAGACTTCCTAACACTATGTGCTGTAACAATTGCTTTCCCATCACCATTTTCTACAGCGCCTCGATGAGTGGAAGATGCAGTAGGCTGTGGCACAGTTCATTTTATTATTCCTAAGAGCTTTAGTTGGAAATACATAAATAGAAGTTCAGAACAGAAGAACAAAATAAAAACAAAATCAGTCACTATTATCACTTGATTGTAATTTAGCATTAGATAGGTAGAAATGAAATGCAACAGAAGACAGCACAGTTGCTTACCTGGCTGTTAATATTATTATTTTCTCCAAACACTAACCAGCCTCCAATGCAGGCTGCAAGAAAGGACTGAACTGGAATCTTCTTCCCCTGCATTCGCAACTGTAAGGCCATCAGACCCTTGTATGTGAATACAAAGTATGCCAAGTTTCTGGAATGAGTATAAGTGGCCCGAATAATGGCTTTCAATTTCTCTCGTAAACTGAAGAGAAGAAATTAAGAACTATTATTATACACCATAACTATTATTACACATAACCCGCTACCAAAACAGCCGTAATTCATTGTGCACCTTTAGTAAAAAGTTGCTGACACATATTTAAAACTATTGAGAATTAAAATGAGAGAATACATTCATATCCATACTAATCTATAGATTTAATCAATCTTAAAGTTTTAGAAATTCCTGTAGCTAACACAGTAGATTCCCGTAACACTTTAAAGACTAACACCTCTATTAAGGCTTAAGCTTTTGTGAATTAGAGTCCCTGTTATCAGATGTATGAAGTGATATCCGAAATTCACAGTTATATGTATACTTGATAGGGGAAGGAGAGTAGTAAACTGAATCTACGAAATGAACCATGAGGAGAAATGATTATGATATCCCACACTTAGGACTCATAGAATCATAGAGTTGGAAGAGACCACGATTCTATGAGTCCTAAGTCTCATTAGGACAGACTCACATCTGTCACATTACGACAGACTCAAGACAACTCAAAACAGAACTTTTTAAAAGTTACACAGAAAAGCCACAATGGCTGTGCAATCCTTTATGGCTCAGCATAGTGGATTATTTACACATGCAAAACTATGCTAGGTTGAGCCATATTCCACCACTCCCACACTTACCATACAGCCCCAGAAGTCTCGCACACCACGACCGTTCTGTGACTCATGGGAAGTGGGCAGAGCAGAGAAGTGTCTGGCTATGTCCCCTTAGCCAGACACAAAATGATTACAGCAATCCTGAGATCTGGCAAGGAGGTCATTGTTGATGTGATCACTTCATGTGTGGTTATGAGGACATAGCCATATTCATCTCTGATTCTGCCTGCTTCTCAGGAGGAATGGAATGGCCATGTGGGGGAGGAGGGAGGTTTCCAGGGCTGTATGAAAACTTGGGAGGTTGGGTTCTGCAGAGGGAGGGGGAATACAAGTTCCACAGTGTCCCCCCCTCCAAAAAAAAAAAAAGGATCAGTCACACTCGGTCACACACACATTCCAAGGGGGGAGAGTGAAAACAAAAGGGTGAGACCAAAAATACCAGCATATTGTAGTTTTAAATGCCAATAACTAAGCACTAGAAGATGGATTTCAAGCTTTAAGAATTGGAATGGGGAACATAACAGAGCTGGGAAACCAGCGAATAACGGTTCCATGGGAAAGGAGACAGAGACCATCAGGGAAACTCTGAAGAACTGGATCTGGACCCAAAGTCAGATATTCTCCACACCTACTATAGGGATTGGCCTGTTTGTCCTACTTGGAATTCAGACATAGATTCTAAGGACATCTAATATAATTCTATGCATGATTATTTAAAAGAAAACCCTCTGAACTAATGGGACTTGGGCTGCTATTCTATATACATTGGGCTGCTATTCTGTACACTATATACTGCTGTTCTATACACTACATACATTGAATTTGATGGGCCTACTTTTTTCTGAAAAGATACACACAGGTTTGCATTTTTACTTCAAAGTTGCCATCACTGATTTTGGATGGCAGCTGAAATTTCAGGAGATACAAAAAAAACCCAAAACAAAACCTTGCTTCTAAGTAAGCATATATATATTTATGCTTTAAGCTGACCTCCTAAATCCATGTACTACAACGTAAGTCCTTGGTGAAGTTTGGTTTGAGTAAATACTCATAAGATAGTAATAAATGTATTGCTGCTAGCCTTCTTAAGCCAGAGAGCTCTTGGGCCTGGCCGGTTGCTATGGAGATGAGGCCTAGCTGCAACGAGGAGAGCAGTGTATTCCCTCAGGAACCCAACCTGTGTATGTTAATAACTCTGAATAAAGATTGGATTTGGGGAATATGGGGAAAAGTTACAGGTACTGGACAAGACAGTTTGGGGAATTACAGACACAAGATCTCAAATCTTTCTAACAAGTATCACCTATAAGAAAATAAAATCCCAGGCAACACTGGGTATATATGCTAGTTACAAATAAAAACAGAGAACTTGTGTAATATAAGAAGACTTGAAAGGGTAGATATGAAAGAACTAGACAAGATCCTGAAGCGTAAAGATATGTCATTGAATGTTAAAGTTAGGATGGTCTATGCCATTGTGTTTCCAATTTCTATGTATGGTTTTGAAAGCTGGACGGTGAAGACAGCTGACAGGAACAAAATCAACTCATTTGAAATGTGGTGCTACAAAAGAGTTCTACAGGTACCATGGACTGCTAAAACGACAAATAAATACATCCTAGAACAAATCAAGCCTGAACTCTCCCTAGAAACCAAGATGACTAAACTGAGACTATTGCAGTTTGGCATATCATGAGAAGACATTATTTACTAGAAAAGATAATAATGCCTGGTAAGGTAGAAGGCAGCAGCAGAAAAGGAAGACTGCACTACAGGTCAATAGATTCAATCAAGGAAGCCAAGGCCCTGAGTCATAGAATCATGGAGTTGGAAGAGACCACAGGGGCCACTGAGTCCAACCCCCTGCTATGCAGGAACACATCAAAGCATTCCCTCAGGTCTATCAGAACTGAGCAAGGCTGTTGATGACAGAGTGACCTGGAGTCCTCTCATTCATAGGGTTGCCATAAGTCAAAGTCAACTTGATGGCAGTTAACAATAACAAATGTTTTTACCTAGTTAATCTGTCAAGAAGTTGGACAGAGTGAAAAATCACATGGAAAATACATCTCAGCGGATTCAATAAATAAATTAAATAAATGAATAAGTAAGTAAATAAATCACATGTTTATAAATAAATGTTTCATAGATTTCAGAAAAAGAGAGAGATATACCTTCCACTCCTGAAGAGAAATGTCATTACCAATGCATGGGGGGCACGGATTTTTGCTCCATAACTGCCAGAAGGAAAGAAAAAAAAACATAAAGTACATAAAAAGAATGTTTTAATATTATTTTGTTCTATGAATCAATTATTAATGCCTTTGTCTCATTAGCCATAAGGCAGCTAAGTCTGTAGGGAAAGCACCTGTGTTATATGTTAGGCATGCAGGTTGCACAAACAGGCTGGACTTGTTCTACCTGCAACTTTCTGCACTAAGAGAATGAAAACATGTTATGGCAGGATAAATTTAAAGTGACTGCATAAATAGTGCACAAATTTGAAAATTTCAACTTTACAGTCTCCCTGTAAAAAAATATTCTTTGTGCATGGGTACCTTTAGCTTACTTTCCAGCATACTCATCATTTAGAAAAAATGTAAAGCACTGGACATTAACTAGCATTTCACAGTTAAGTAAAAATAAAATCCTTGCCCAAAGGGAATCAACAATGAAAAGCAAGAGAAGAGTGAATAAAACAAGCCATATGTGAGGATAAACTGCAAATGGGCATACTCTCCTTACTTTACTGAAAGCTAATAAATGGTTAGAATTAAGACACAAATATTTTTCAGAAAGGACTGCTTATGGAAAAAAACAGATGGAAAATTACACATTTTGAGCACAGATTTATATAGAAATTCTAAGAGGTATACATTTCAAAACACACTGAAATGAGAAGAAAGGCTATGATAAGCTTTACACATCAGGAAAAGAGCAGATCCAAAATGAAACAGCTTGTCAGTCAAAGGAACAAAGCAGAAGTTGAACACAGTCACAACAGCTGAAAAAGGTGGATTATTTTTAAAAACTGGGCAGGATTAGGGGGCACAGGGAGTAGACAAAATAGATCACAGGTAGCTGAGGTAGGAAACTTTAGAAGTCCCAGTAAAGTATTGTAATGTTCCTGGAGTGGATAGTAAAGAACAGATGGGTTTCACAGATACCAGATACAAAGACAAAAGCAAGCAGACTCAACAGCAAATCAAGTTTACTGCATATTATTAGCATCACTATCTTTATTTCTACTTCCCCTTTCCCTGAGATTGGGACTTAAAGCAGCTTACAAATAAAAACAATTACAATATTGTGAAAACATACAAAAAGTCAACATTAAAATAGAATTAAATCACTGCATTAACAATATTAAAACACTTTAGAACAAACACAAATGATAATAGGCAGATAAGCATCTTCTTAAAATACTTTTCCTTTAAAACCTTCAGTTGTAAAAGCCTGTTGGACTAAAACAAAAACAAAAGCAAAAAAGTCTGCCTCCCAACAGGCAGCATGGAGGAAGCCATTCCTGCACTCTAGAGAGGGCATTCCAGAGTCTAGGGGCAACTACTGAGGACCTATCTTGTGTATCCAGCAACCATACTTAACAAGGTAATGGGACTGAAAGAAAGCCCTCTCCTGAGATCTCAGGGTCTAGGTAGGTTCATATGGGCAGATACAGTCCATCAGATACATTTGACCTAAATGTATAGATTTTAGAAATGAAGGCATTAGGAATGAAATCCAGCTTATTCAAACATATTACAGGGTATTACCTACAGCATGAGTTTCATCTTGTATTACTGGGTTTTGCCTTATATTAATAAATAGGGTTGTATTATACTAACGTAAATTAGTATAATTTTATTATACTAATTAGTATGGCCTAAGTAATGTTTTTGTGTTGAAAGAGACAATGGAAGAATTCAGGTCAGTATGGGGGAAAAAAGGCTATTTCTCCATAAGCACTTTTTTGGAAATAATCATAAACATGTATTTTCAGTCCAACTCAGGTGACATGCAGACAGAAAGCTGAATTCTGCTCTTATTCATACTTAAGAGCAAAGTCATTAAGGTTTATTAGGTTTTAAGTTCTTATTTATTCCAGATGTTTATATGTCACCTATCATGATACAATTCATTTGCAGGCTGCTTACACAGACATCAGAATGCATCAAAATGCTCAGTCCACATCACCACTTTGAGGAGGAGCTTCCTCCTGAGAAGGATCTGAATTAGTTTTAGCTTATTCGGCTTTATGTACATTTGTTGGTCCTGGTTTTCTATTCTCCAGAAAACTGGATATAACAAGTTACTAGGATTTTAGATAGAGTAGTTGGTGGCAGATGGGTCTGCAAAGATGATAATTGCACTGAGCCAGATTTGAACAGGGCACTGCCTGTCACTCTCACTGTCCTGGAATCCTTCCCAAGTTAGTAGATGATCTGAGTGCATTCATATTTCAATGAGTTCATTTACAAAGGGCTGTGTTTATATAGCTTGTGTTCACCTTATATCTGGTGATCATGTTGGGTTATAATACTTTACATCAGTTTTAGTCACAGTCCTTGGACTGGTCCCTGTGGCTATGCCATTGGCTGCTGGTATCTGCTGCGTTTCCAGAAAAGGAAAAACAAACAAACAAACAAACAAACAGCTGTAGCCCATGGGCACAAATACAATGTCAGTCCCTAGCACACTGGGCAAAAATTACTGTAGCTTCCCCACATCAGATAGCACTGTTTTATGCTATATTAAAACATCTAACTTAAAGCCTACTTTACCTCCCAACTGATGTCCATCTGTGCAACTTGAACATTATTTATTTATTTCTTGGAGTTCTATCCCACCTACCGTCTTAGACCATGTATGCACTACACTGCTTTAGTGCTATTATTCCACTTTCAACATCCTATGGAATCCTGGGAGTTGCAGTTTAGGGATGGGCATTTAGAATTCTCAGCCAGAGAGCTCTTTGGCCTTAGTAAACTGCAAACCCCAGAATTCAACAGGATGTTGAAATTGGAATAATAGCACTATAACAATGTAGTGCAGAAATGGCCTAAGAAACTTAAGGCTGTATATAAAGCCCCCTGCCTATTTTTTTCCTCAAAACACCCTGTGATGTTGGTTATGCTGAGAAGCAGCGAATAGCCCAGTGAGCTTTTTGACAGAATAGAAATCTGAACCAAGATCTTCTGACTCCTATTAAGTTATGGCTGAATCTGGATCTATCTTGTAGAGTTATAGATATTGCAACTGCAGATCAATTAAAATCTTATCTGTCACTGGGAACAAGAATCCGTCTGGCGGAAAATCGTTTCCTCTAATCCTGAACTGCACCGTGGCAAAGCTAGGTGCACCTGCTCCAGAATACGCTGATGCTCGCAACAACAGCGAAGCCTGCTCCAATCTCCGCCGCTGCAAGAGGCTTCCCCCACAAGACGAGAGCTTTCGGAAATCTTATGCCTCCGTCGCGCGGCCCGGACAGCAAAGCTAAGGAGTCTCCTCCGGCGTTTCCCCCCTTGGGACTGATTCCTCCCGCAGAGCTAAGAGGGGAGCCCGCCCAACCACAACGTAAAGGCTTCACACAAAACTGTCAAAGACACCCTCGCACTTCGCTGCCGGCTCGGTTAGGAGTGGGCGAGCCGCGGGGCACAAGAAAGAGGTTCCAGCCCTCCCAGCCCGGGCTTACACTGCTCCATTCCGGAAGCCCTTGACCACAGCCAGCGCCGCCTGGTATCTGCGCTGCTGTAAAAAGGAATTGACGGTATAAAGCAAGGTCCTGAACATCGTCTCGGCGCCCATGGTCAACGAAGTAGAATCCCCGATCCCGGTAGTTTCTCAGCCTGGGAAGACGCTTTACCTAGAGCACCGAATGTGTGGGAACGGAGTCCAAAGAAACGGTGTCCGTGCTGAAAACCTGCTCCTGAACTGTGGTTCCGGGGAAGCCACCGAGAAGATGGAAGGCACGGGATATGAACGTACAGAGGTTTACAATACCATCTTGCTTCTTGCTTCCTCGATTGCCATAGCGTTTGAAGGAGGAATTTTCTGCGAGTCTACATTGAGTTGACTGTTGAACCCGGGTTCAACTTGTAGGAATCCAAATACTGCAGCAAGGCTGCAATTTTGGATTATATTTTCATTTACAGTAAGTTTCCAAAATAAGCATCATATTTCCGCCAAGCAATCAGATCAAAATCTGGAAGAACACCAAATCCTATCTTCGTTCTAAGATTTGGTTTTATTTTCTAATTTAATTTTTTACACATGTGGAGCAGGGAATACGCTGCTTCCGAGTCACAGCTACAACAACGTCCAGGATTTTTCTATTGACACCTATGAGAACCTGCCACTTTCACCCATTAACGAAGAAAAAAAAATAGCATCAAAAGTAACCAGGAATTCTTGTCTATAGCTGAAGCAGATTGTCAGTTTGGAAGCTTTTAAGGCATGTGAAACTCGTCTGTGTATTTCTAACGCCATCTAGACAGTTCGACCTGTTTTTACCTTTCTCAGTTACGAACTACATATATATATTCTATACCCTACCATTAAGCTTTAATTATTAAAGGCTCTAATTACAATAATTATATTTTGTGGGAAAGCCATCATATTGCAGCCGACCAGAAACATTATTCTCTCCAAGTAGTAATGGAAAATCAGTTGATGTTCTCTTGCAAATACCTTTCAAGTAAAAATTTGTTCTGAAAGGCTGCTTGCAGTAAAATCTGTTAGGTTAATCCCTGACAGGGTTACAGTGCCCCCCCGTAGATCAACTAATATTTTATAAAACCATCAATATTATTGTACAGCATCTGATGGACAATTCAGATGAGTATCCAAGCCTTTACTTTCCAGAATCATATTTTTTTTTTTAAAAAAAAGTCCTATCATGTTTTCTCCAAATGTTTACCAAGATTGTGTGATGAGTTTTGTTAAATGCATGACAATCATTTTTCAAACTATTATGAAACTTTCTTTGGAGGTTTTTAAGCAGAGACTCGATGGCCATCTGTCAAGAATGCTCCAATGGTGTATTCCTGCATGGCAGAGGGTTGGAATCAATGGCGCTTGTAGTCTCATTCAACTCTGATTCTATGATTTTGGGGGAAAGGCAATAGCTGTTGGCCTGTTGCAGCAAAACAACAGACTTCTGGCACTTACAGACTAACAATTTTGTTTGCCATAGGCTTTTGAGAACTGTAGTTGACTGCATCAAGTCTTTCAAACCTGCATCAAGCCTGAATTTGTAATTATACCCATGTTTTGAGTATGTGGGGACGTAAGAAACGAGTGTAGAACAAACTGAAAGGCAAAAAGGATAAAAGTACAGGCATCATTAACACCATATCATCTTGCTACATGGGTTGATCATCTTATCAGTGAAAGGTTCTTTGTCTTGTATGTTAATAACTGTTAATCATCATTCTTTTTCCATTGTTTTCCATTGTGTAGCAGTTGCAATATGACATTTCATAGCCGCAGGACTCCTGCTCATGTAGATGCTTCTGTATATACAGTTGTACATGTGAACATCCCTTCTATAGATATTCATACTATATACATAGATACTGAGAGAATAACTACTTAACATCTAAGTAGTGGAATAGAGAGCCAGGGTGGTGTAGTGATTTGAGCATTAGACTATGACTCTGGAGACCAGGGTTTGAAACCTTGCTCAGCCAACAAAACCACTAGGTGACCTTGGGCAAGTCACACACTCTCAGCCTCAGAGGAAGGCAAAGATAAGTCCCCTCCGAAAAAAATCATGCCAAGAAAACCCTATGATAGGGTCAACATAAGTCAGAAATGAGTTGAAGACACACAACAACAGTGGTAGAGTTATTTGATCTGACCCTGTTTCCCATTTCCAAGCTGTGATAGATGCTTTTTATAATGTCTACATTATATTTCTCCCAATATCCTGGCCTAGCACTCAAACCACTACAGCATGCTGGCTCTCCTTTTACGCATTCATGCTACTCACTTTTCTCTTCCATACTGTTAAGGAAGGAAAAATGGAATGGCTCCACCATTGTGCCAAGCTTCAGTGTCATCACATTTATTACATGTTGTAAGGTATGAGGGGAAGATTCGGATTCCCACATTATTTGCACAGGAGCAGAACATGCTACAAGAACTAGAGCAAGAACAGCTGGCCCTTGTTCTTGCTCTCTTCCCTCCACCATGGTTGCCCTTCTCTTCAAAGTCATCTGAATTTAGATTTGTTTTACCTCAAGTATAATCAGGGGAAGTTTGTGGGACACCTCTAGGGAATTTTGTTGGCAACAGTCCCTTCCTATTATTGTTCCTTAGCAGTTGATATTCACAGACACATTGTACCTCAATCTGCAGGTAGTACATACCTGTCATGACAAGTCACTGATTGCCTCTGCCTCATCCTCCATGAATTTTCATCAAAGAGACCACTGAACTCATGTTTCCCATCCAAGCAGTAGTCAAATCTATTTAATCTATTTAATCATAGGGTTTGAGAGAAGTAGACCTTGAGAGCAAGGTTCTGACCTGGAGGTATCCTCCATGCTGCCTTGTGGGAAATTTCTATCAGCCTGCATGACAGGAGCCAATCTGTCTGTCCAGTATCCACTCCTCCTTCCACTCTCTCTGAAAGAAAGTGTGCAGAAGGAACACACACTATGCTTATCAGCAGCAAAAGCCAAATCAGACTGCAATGCAAGATTTCACATAACCATCCCTAATACAGACTTCAACTGTGTACAGATTTGTAAGTATTTTGTATTACAACACTGAAGCAAGTCCTTTAAAAAAAAACTTTTGATACAAGACTTTGATTGAAATACATAAAATCAACAAACAACACACTGGGAACAACTTCCTCCAACACCTAGACCAATCACAGTATTCAACAATTAATAAGTAAATCTTGCCATAAGTTACTGTGTGAAACAGGTAGATAATATTGATCACTATTTTAATTCAAGTAATTAAGAAATAGGGCTCATTTTACCAAACAGATTCTGTGACAGGTCCTCACTTTTCTCATGCACGCATGTGGTCATCAAGTCCATCTGAACAAAGTGGGAGATTTAGGAGTTACTTAGGACTGGACTGCAAGCAGTGATTTAAATTTGTTCCTGTAAACTTTTCAAGTAATCTTAAGAAGGGTTTGCAAAGTTAATGGCTTGCCATAATTTCAATTTTTCTGTATTTGCCCATTAGAGAATGGGTTACTATTATGCCCATTCTACATTGATTTGCTTTCTTAAGATGCTTGTCCATTTCTCTGATTTATTTAAATCAGGGTTATGGCTTGTCTAGGCCGTAGCTTCCACAATCCAACTCTATTGACCATGCTGGCTAGGGCAAAAACATCTTGAAGCTAAAAAAAGGTTCCTCACTTGTTTTAAATTGAGACTTCAGCTTCTGCATTCCTGGCAGTCAGCACATTTAGTGCTCTTGCAGTTTTACCTGTTTACTTGGAAGTCCTTCTCTGTTCCAAACAAAAGTGCACATAATACATCAATCTAACAGTCAGTTTCTGAATCATGGTGAACCTAAGGTGAACATATCACTAGGTTTTTTTGACAAATTCTTTTTCAGTGGGGGTTTGTCATTGTCTTCCTCTGAGGCTGAGGGAATTACTTGCGCCAGGTCATCCAATGAGTTTCCATGGCTGAGCAGGGATTTGAACTCTGGTCTTGTGGAGCCCCCAGTTCAGCACTCAAACCACAGTACCACATCAGCTCTTCTTTATGTTTATTCAGAAGTAAACTCTGTTTTCAGTGGGAATTACTTCTAGGTCAATCTGCAGATGATTTCAAATTATCAAATACCTTATTTATTGCATTTATATGTCACCTTTCTCTCAGAATGGGACCCAAGGCAGCTTATAGAACAGGTAAAAACAGTTAACAGTTAAAAATATCTACCATAAATTTTAAAAACAATTAAAATCAATCATATAGAACAGCATAAAACCATTATAAAAACATCCAAATTTTTTTAAAAAGAGCACCTCAATAAAAATAAAATGGTTTCCTGCTCGCTCATTAAAAGCCTGCTTGAACAGAAATATCACATATCAAAAATCAGCTGAATGATATACAGTGAAGAAAATATAGTACCAGCCTATTACCAATATTCACGTTTTTTCCACACCTTACCTTTAGCAGTAAAGATGGGGAAAAAGGGTCATAGCTCCTTTTATTATTCCCCTGCCCATTAAGAATGCTTCCAAAATCCACACTGTAGTAATAGCTTTGTTTGGGCTATTAAAAGCCCCCAAAGCTTCCAACATCTCAGTCTATCTTAATCAGGCAAATTATTACAAACAGTAGGAGGAAGCGCCCCCCCCCCCCCCCCGTTTCAGCTATGCTGCCCGCAGTGTCCTAGGATGGCATGGAAGAGGATCTTTGGGCCAACTTTCAAACTAGGTAAAAAAAAATTGATTTTCAATTTCTGAAAACTTAAAATCCACCTGTAACCCAGAAGAGTCTCCAGTCTGAGAAACATCAGTTCCTTTACTTGTGAAAAACACAGAAGCTATTGAGGGACAAGGCAGCACTATTAGCAAAGCTTGGAAAAATGACTTTCTTGAGCTTCAGCTCCCAAAATGCCGCAGAAAGCATGTGGAGATTCTGGGAGTTGTGCTCCAAAAGTTACTTTCCCAAACTCTGCGTTGGTCTGTCGCAGCAAAACAAAAAAAAAGTCTTGCAGCTCTACCAGCACCTTTCACTTGTCACGAGGTTTGGTGCGGTGTAGCTCATTTACTTCCTCAGATGTAAAGGCCAAGAAGTCCAGCTCAGCTGGAGATAATTTTAGAGAATGGGCTAAAGGGAGAAAAACAAAGCCATCCTCCGGGCAGCTCGCGCCAGCCAAGCTCCGCTGAGGGCGGCAGAGGCGGCCTTCCCTCAGCCGTCGCCGGTCTGTCAATACTCGTTCCTTCCCAGCCAACCCGCGCGCTTTCTCATAGAGCGGCTATTCCTTCAGCCAGGCTCCCCTCCCCGACCTCGCCGCCTCGCGCTCCCCCTGGCGGCCGAGCGAGCCTCCTTCTCCCTTCCCACAATGCCCGTTTAGGCCGCTTCTGCCGCGGGTGCCTCAGCTCCAAGATGGCGCAGGCGATATTCGAGGCGCTGGAAGGTATATCGCTCGGGGAGCCGGGCAGCGGGCGGAGGCCTCGGTGTCGGGGGCGAGCTGAGGCGCCAAGTGGCGCGGGCGTGGCTGTTCCACGCCGGGTGGCTCCCCTCCCGCCGCGGCGGACGGGACAGGGGCTGAGGAGGCTGAGGGGCCGCCCCAATCAGCCGCACGGGGCGAGGGAGGGTTGCTGGAACAGCCGCCGAGGCGGGCGGGTGGTGGCTGGAGCCTCGCCGAGCGGCGGCGTTGGTGGTTGAGGCTGTGGGCGCGCTGTCTTTCGTTTTTGACAGGCTCCTCGGGAAGCCAAAATTATGTTAGTAAAATGAATCTGGTAGTATGTAGAGAAGAGGGGCCAGGAAGACCACTTCGAGAAGTCTCGGCCACGGTCTGCTCCTTGGCTTAGCCATTGCTGCCCTCTCCTTCTTCTGGGGATGTGTATGGCTATGCAAATTTCCTCCCTCCATAAGAGGAGACCCCCGCAAGGATACCTCAGTTTCCTCCGTACATAAGACTCCCCTACTCGCCAGTGTGGCTTTATGTCTTAAGGTAGCCTAGGTAAGAGTGTAGAACAGGCTGGTGTTTTTACCTTTGCGTTTATACTGAACTTAAACTTGTTTTTGCCGAAGAAAATGAAAAGGGTTATCACAGAGGTGTCTGTCCTGAGGAATGCCTTCGAGTTGCCTATGAGGCTTCCCCTCCAGTGATGCTGAAGTCAGGTTTTATGCTACCTGTTTATCAGCAATTCAGATACCGTCGTCCTGGTCAACAGTGCGAATTTTAGCCAGTATGAGGATATCTGAGTTGCTGATAAACCTCTTACAGAAAAAGACGATTTAAGATCCCTGCTGGATTGGACCTACAGCAGCTTGGATTCTCAAATCAGCCAACCAGATTCTTGCAATAATTATTTAATGTACAAGTGATTCTTTCACTTACATGAAAATAATAGGACAGAGATTAGAAACAGAGCTTTAGTAGTCTTGTGAAAACACAAAAAGGTAGCCATCCTGTGTATGGTTACTTGGAAGTAACTACCTGAATTAACATGCATGAAATCTGAGAGCACATGGTTTATGTGGTCTTGAATGGTCTTGTGGCATCTGAACAGTAGGGATCACGTTGCTGGTGCTTAATTTCTGAGATCGGCAGCCAGATCACCAGGCTTCCTAAAAGGTGTATCCTAAACTGAAAGTCCTTTCAGACCCTTTGTGATGGGAAACTCCTGTTGAAATTAGGCTTGTGTTTTTGTTGCTTGAGGAAAAACATTTCTGAAGTGTTCCGTGCGGTGCAGGGGTAAGAAACTTGTGGCTTTATAGATTCTGGACTGTAGCTCCCATCATCCCTAGATAGCATAGGGTAGGACAGAGTGAGGGATCATGAGATTTGCAGCCTAGCAACATCTGGAAAGGCACAAGATGTCCACTCTGATATAGAGACAGCTGATACTTCTGATAACGATGGGAGAGAAAAATGAATATTTAAGCTGATATATTTTGATTAGAGCAGCTTTATTTGGTGTTGGGAAGAGTTGTGCAACAGTGCTTCTCAAGCTACCTGAGGTAGGAGAGTGGCAGTTATTTCTTTCCAGTGTCCCAGGGGTTAGTGCTAAATTTGTGCCTGTTGGTTAATACTATTTTTCACCTGGAAACTTTCCAGAAACTTGTAGTCAATGGCTCAGGGACTGATACCAGTCTAGGGACTATCACCTTGAACAGCACTGTTGTAGAAGATATTCTATGCAAATATGCTGGTTGATTTTTCCCCAGGCAGAATGGCTGAGCTTAAGAAACGTTGCTCCCACTTTCAGACTCTTGGTTTGGTCTTCAGCATCACCAGCTTCTTATAATGCAATGTTTAATGATGCTGATGTTTTAGGATCAAAATCTTTCTGCCAATGGCTCAGTCTTTAGATTTTGTTTCAGTCTAGAGATTCAAGCTAGAGATTCTGCTCTCAACCCAACCTCCATGCGAGTTAACCTATTTCCTAGTCCATTTCTGTTGTTGTACTGAGCAGTTTATTAATATTTAAATCAGTTTTGTGCTCATGAAGTAGAGTTGGCCCTCCTTATCCACAGATTTTGCATCCATAGATTCAACCATCAAAATATTTTTTAAAAAATTGCAAAAGCAAACCTTTGAGTTGTTCATTTTATATAAGGGACAACATTTTACTATACCACTGTATATAATGGGACTTGAACATCCATGGATTTTAATATCCACAGGAGATCTTGGAACTAAATCCTAGCGGATACTGAGGGCCCACTGTACTGATATTTGGGGTTGACTTTACATGTAATAGAAGTGGGTTCATATATGCAGATCTTAAATTAAGCCATGGGATTGGACACTGACTATTAAAACTTTTGCATGAGTGAGCTGCAGTATGAGGAAGAGTTTGGTGGCACTCAAACTTACATACAGTTCTGTCTCCTGCACTCAGTATATGCTATGACTATTGACTGCTTCAAATATTTTTGGTTACTTTCATAAATCAGCCGTATCATACACTCTAATGCTAATTGCCTTTTCGTTTTGGAAAGTGTATTGTATGAATATCTTGAATACATACATAAATAATCCATATCCACACAATCTGGTAATCAGAAGCTCAACAGTGTCTTCCTGAAGATGGTAATAGCCTGCGTATCCATAGAGGCAAAGAAAGATGGGATAAGGAAAAGGAGGTTGTAGTTTTTTTATCTTGAGCTTGAAGTCCCAGCTCGTCCCAAGTGAGAATAACAGAAAGCCAAATGAATATGCAGAAGCCAGTGTGGTATAGTGGTTTAATTGTTGGACCACAACTCTGGAGACCAGGGTTCAAAGCCTGGCTCAGTTGTGGAAGCCCACTGGGTGATCTTGGGCAAGTTAAACTCTCAGCCTCAGAGGAGGGCATAGGCAAAATCCCCTCTGAACAAATCTTGCCAAGAAACCCTGTGATAATGTTCTCCTTAGGGTTGTCATAAGTCAGAAATGACTTGAAGGGACACAACAACAACAACTGAATGAAACTGCTCACTAATCTGGACTCACGTTCCAAATATTGGGCATGTGGCTCTTCCAGAGAGAGGGCTTTCAGTACTGCTATTCAGTACATGCTTAGTTTGTTTTTTCCTCCTTAATAGATTTTGTTTTCAAGTATAAAAAACGTTAGAAGTGTAAGACATGAAGAATAGAAGAGTGTTTTTGTAGCTTAATTAGAATGAATTATTAATTATTACTAATAGATTGATTTTGGAGCTTTTTATTAATTTTCCATATGTTAATTACTTAGTATGGCAAGTTTTTATATTTGTGTTAATGAAATCCATAGATTATAAAAAGAAGTGTGTTTTTCTTTAATGTTAAGCCTTAAAATTAACAATTTTAACATCTCCGTTATCTGATACTCCAATCATCTGCCTGGTTCCTAATAATAATAACAACAACAACAATGTTTATTTATAATGCCCTTTACACCCAAAGGTGGAACAACAACATAGAAAATCAGGAACAAAGATATTAAAACAAAAAACCACATCAATACAGGCCATGAAATCCCTAACATCCCACCAGTTGCTACCCATCTCAGCACTTTAAACACATCTCAATGACTTAAGGTGGAGAGTCAAAGAGGAAGGTCTTCTACTGTTCATGCATACAGGGAGCAGTAAAGTTGGAGAAAGGTGGTTAAGATTTTCTGGTATGTTTCATTATATCTAATATATTGCTTCATTGAATGTAAGCTTCAGCATTTTCTTATAATCCTATTTCCATAATGTAACCCTGACATAAAAATTCATATACTGTATCAAATTAATGATTCTTTTAACTCTAACAATAAAGTATATTTAATAATCATCCTCCAAACTCAAATGAAAAATAAACCAGTCTGATGTCAAAGCCATTAAATGAAACCCTTTAAGCAACTTTTCATCTATGTTATCTTAATCTTAACATGAGGGTTCCCCCCGCCCCCCAGCCAGATATTGGCAAAATACACATTGAACCAAACATATCACATTTAGAATATATTTTCCCCCCCATAGCCTTCCTCCATTTTGATCTCTGTTTCTTCTCTGGTACATCACCAACATTTTCCTCCAGTCATTACAACTTCATTTTTCATTCTTCCAGCATTCTCAGTTATAGTAATCTGCGCTCCATTCACTTGAACAGAGACTTTAACATAGCATTTAACATTTCTCTTATTTCCCTCATTTCATCAAACATTTTTTTGATAGAACACTGCCTCTTCTGAGCTTGGTGGGGGGCAGCTCCGTTCTTTTCTTGAAACACACATTTTTCCAGATTTAGCACTAAAGCATCTGGCAAACAGTAACCAACTGTTTTTTAAAACTTTTTAAAAAACTTTTTCCAGTCTAGTCCAATCCAGTCCAGCCCAATCCAGTACCTCCATTCAACAAAACTAGTATTTTTTTCCACTGTCTCCATCTTTCAGTAAAACATTAATAAATCCACAGTGCTTAAAATTTTCACATCCAATATAAAACGTCACTCAGTCTTTCAAATCTTTTAGATATTGTTATTGATTAGTCTTTTTCATTGCAGACTTTATTGCAAACAGTTCTAATTGCATTTTCTGTCTTTATTCCCCCAAAAGAAGGCAGTTTACCAAGGCAGTAAATTTCACAGCTGAGTCCAAGATTTCCTTTAATTCCAAATGTTAATAGATGAAGTTTTAAAACTGGAAGCTAGGTAAAGAAAAAGATTTATAAATCCAGCGTCCTTGAAATAGCTTTCCAGCTTTTCAGGTGACAACAGGAAGGCAAGATAAATCCCTGGCTCCCTCAGACAGCCTCTGTGTACCTTGAAGTCATTTCTAACTTATGGCAGTCCCCATCACATTGTTTTCTTGGCATGGTTTGGATAGAGGGGTTTGCCATTGCTTCCTTTGAGGCTGAGAATGTGTGACTTGCCCAAGATCATCCATCAGGTTTCCGTGCTTGAGTGAGAATGATGTCCCAGAGGCCTAGTTCAACACTCAAATCACTAAACCATGGTGCCATTCATAGGATTTTCTTGGCCAGATCTGTTCAGAGGAGGTTTGTCGCTGCCTTCCTCTAAGGCTGAGAGACTGAGAGACTTCCCCAGGGTTGCTCACTGGGTTTCCATGACTGAGTAGGGATTCGAACCTTGGTCTCCCTGAGTCATAGTCCAACAATCAGACCGCTATACCCCCATTTATTTATTCATTCATTCATTCTAAATGTTCAAATGGATATTCAACAATATTCAGTCCTGTGAAACTTTGTGGTGGTAGAAGCAGGGGAGCTTCCTATGCAGGTACAAACCAGCCATGATTGTATTCCAATTCTGTGCAAATGCTAAGGATACAGGAGAGGACTGCCATTGCAGCCAGTGGAGGAGCGTCTTCTTTTCTTTTTTTTTAACACTTGTGGGTGGGTGGAGAATTTTGATATAAAAACAGGGATGAGGTAGAATGTCTAAAACTTCCTTACCCAGGCAAGATGACCCTGAATGGGACTTTGTGGGTTTAACCTACAGTAAAAAAGAGACTAATTTTAAACGGCATGCCACATACTTAACATAGCAGGTTGTGCAGATTTCACTGTGTGGAAGGTACTGGACTGTAATTCTAACATTTTGGTCTGATGAAATTAGAGGCTCCCCAAGCATTTAGTGTTTTAAATGGCAGCTTACTTAATCTGGATCCTGTTCATGTATCCTTGAAATGATACTTTTGTGTCTTAATCAGAAAAGCTTATCAGTCTTTTTGAGTTATCAGATTCAATAATCGGATTTATTAGGATCAGTCACATGGTGAGTTTTGAAGATTCAGTGTGTGGATAGCTATGATGTAATTTGGTGATTCATTTAGAATGACAAAAGAAGGTGCATTAGAACTTGACTGAGACATTGGGTTAAGTATGATTAATATAGTTAAGTCTTAAGACAAACTATTCAGATTTAGTTATCTGTTTTTGTGCTTGAAACTGTTTATGATTATTTCTAAAGGCAGCCCCTCTAACCACCATTTTTGGCCTCTTCAGGAATGGATAATCAAACAGTCCTAGCCGTTCAGTCCTTGTTAGATGGCCAAGGAGGAGTAGCAGACCCCTCAACACAAACTGTCAATGCATCCACTACCATTCAGACCATGGGTGAGTCCTTTGTGTGCATATTAAAGGAAATAGGAAAGAAAAAAGACTCAAGAAAAAAGACTAAAAGAATTTAGACCTCCCAGTTTTCCAGTTGTGTTGTAGCTTTGTTATTTGCTTGTACTGTTTTTGAACCTGTGTTGTGAGCTAAAATTATGTGGAAATACAGGTGGTATATATCCTTCAAGGGATTCATAGCTCATATCCTTCAAAGAATTTTGCTCTTCTGCCTGTATTTTCCAGCATTAGCTGTTAAAATCAGGAAAAACTTAAAAGTCCATGGTGAACAAAAGCACAATGGCATTGCACCCAAATAAAGCATGGAAATGACTGGCTATGATCATACCGAAGGAAACAGTGTCCCTGCTGCCTGGGGGATTCTGAGTGGGTGCTGCAGTCCAAAGAAATAACTCTCCCAGGCTCTCCAAAGAAGGTTTAGATTGAGCCCTGTTGAGGAGGAAATTCATAAAGTGGTACCACAACCAAGAATGCCCCTTGGTTGCTACATACCTCACTCCAGGTGATAATGTAGAGGCAAGGTCTTTGATAAAGGAGCAAGTACCATTAGCAGTCTGAGTTCTGAGCTGTTTGGGGCTTTATAAGTTAAGCACATGCATCTTGAATTGGGTTTTGAAATGGATTGGTGACCGGTGAACCACATTTAATACTTGCTTTATATAATCCCAATGTACAGTCTAGGTTAGCAATTTTATTCCCATGCTTTGTCCTAATGGCAGTTTGTGGACTTCCCCATGTACAATACATTTCTGTTATCCAGTGGAAAATTACCAGAGCATGGACAGATTGAAAAATAAGAAGATAGTCCAAGGTCTCCAAAGAGAAGTTCCTTTAAATGTTGCAGCTGTGACAGAAGAAAGAGAACTGAGATTTGAGCTGGAACTGTAGCGAAGATGAACATTGAAGAAGGGGTTCGGTTACCACCAGAAGACTACTTAGCTCTAGAAATTTCTGAAGATGGGGTATGGAGGCATAGAATGACCCATGTATGTGACCACAAAGGAGTCTGCATAGCACCAAAGCTATTTGGTCTAGTAACAAAGCTAGTAACAAAGATGGGTCTAGCAGCAGACCTAGCATGTACCTGATCTTACAGGGAGAGTGCATCCTTTGTGCCATCACACCATAGCAGGGAATCATTGACTGCAGGAGGTCTGTCTTGTCATGATTGATCTTCAGTATAGTGTCCTTCATCCAAACCATTACTGAGCCCAGGCACTGGTCCAGCATATCTCATATAGTTTAAGTCAATGCTGTTTACAATATCAGCCTGTAAACCACTGACTGCCAGTCTGCAGTGAGTTTCCAGGAGAGAAAGAAACAGTTGTAGCCAATGGATACAAATGTAGTACTGGTTGCTGGCACATTAGCTTCATCACCACTACCCTGACCAGCACTGGAGGATGATTAAAATCAATAGAACTGGTCATGATAAGCATACACATCCTACCTGGTATTTGAAAATGTGCATCTCTCCCTCATGGGCATAGAAAGAAAAAAAGATTGACACATATAGCAAGATCTTGGCTTTAGATGGAAGTTGCTGCTAGAAAATTAAACATTGGTTGTTGCTATAAGGAGAACTACCACAGTTCGGCAATTCACTTGCCTTTGTTCAAGTTTCTCTTGCTGAAAACATAGCTTAAAAAACTTACTCATAGAATTGCCCAGCCAACATGGGTAGGATAGCTCAGGAATTCTGGGACTTGTGAACCAAAAAGGTATTTTTCCCAAGATTAGGTTGAAACAACTTATTCTTGAATTCAGTTGAAAATAATCTCAAGAGTTGGATCAATAACTTCTCTTTTTTGATTGCAGATGATGAGGATGTATTTCTCTGTGGGAAGTGTAAGAAGCAGTTCAACTCACTGCCAGCGTTCATGACCCATAAGCGAGAACAGTGTCAAGGCAATACTCCTTCATTGGCTACAGTCTCCCTGGCTACTAACAGTGGGTACACACCATCTATTACATCAGTGCAGCAAGCTCAAACCACAAATCGCCAGGTAAAAATGCTGAACGTTTTACAATCTCTGTGCCATAAACAGTGAATAGAGTGTTATAACCATAAACCACCTTTTTGAAGTTAGGATTTCAGGTGGGGAAACAAAACCAAAAGGGTCTCTTCCTTTGATTAACAGGAGCATTCACAAAAGGGTAACCAAAGATTAGCATTAATAGTATTATATTTATTCATAAGTTGGGTTATCTTACTACCATTTTGTTAAGTGTTATTGTTATCACAGTAAGTTCAGGTAAGAACAGATGGTAACATCATATATAATTATCACTAATGACAAGCAGCTGCTGGATGTTGACTATCTGGAAGAACCATTACAATTTTAAGTAGTAAGTACAGAATGTGCTGTTCAGTGGCCACACTTGCATGGAGAATGTTGGTTTGCCATTAATGAGCTGTGTGCAAATGAGCTTCCACTTGTTTGATTCGAATCAAAAACCTAACTCAGTGTCTGAACTTAGGGCCTTCTAAGCCAGCATTGTAAACCAAGGTTTGTTTTTGATTTATGAATTATGGCTGATTCATGAATAGAGTAGGGTCCCAGATTCAGATGAAGCACTAAACTTTTGATTCTTGTTTAGTCTAGCTAGATATGCTGAAGGGAGGGGCAAGCTGAATACACTAGCACATAGTTTATTAATGGTAAGGTACTGTTCACTGAAATTCTGCCTTATTATTGCATGTGTTCTGTATGTAGCAGCCTAAGCTGACTGGAAAGGTGATAAAAGATGAAGATACATCATTAGCATCTTACATCTAGATTAATCATCTATAGTGGGGAACGTATGGCCTTTTGTAAGTCAATGAACTACTACTCCCATCACTCCTTACACTTGGCTAGGCTGCTTGGAACTGATAGGAATTGGAGTTCAGCAACGTCTGGAGGACTGTAGGTTTCCCAAATCAGATCTATGTACATCTATTAATTTAATGAATTAGACAATTTAACATAGCAATAGAGTGGTAGCAGGATTATGGAGTGCCATCATATCATAAAGATAGTTGTCCTTCCTATATGTCCCTTTAACTTGGGGACTCTTGAGAGCCATAAAACATTTGTAATAAATTTTTAATGATCTTCTGAATATGAGACAAGCCTCCAGGTGTTAACATGAAAGCATTCATCTCATATGTTTGCATATTAGTCTCACACAGGATCATCCAATAATTACAATTTTAACTTGAAAATCTCAGTTAAGTTTTGAAAGTCTGTCTTCTTGTATTTATCCAAGCCTAAAATAGTGAAGAAAAATGATCTTAAAAATGCAGTGTATAATCCAGTTTTGATCTAAGGCAGATAGTGAGCATGCTTGGGTACTTAAAAAATTGAGTAAATTTTCACTGTGAAGATTCCATTTTTCTGTACCTTGAAAAGCTCTAGATCTATACATCAACGGTGTTTTGCAAAGCATTTTATTAGTGGTCTATGATCCAAGTGTATATGTGTTAGGGTGGCAGTTGCCTCATTCTATAGGATGAAACCCCCACCAGACTATGAAGTAACAGTGCTTTTGATGCTGGGTTGATCAAATATACACTTTTGTTTCTGACAAACATTTAAATATCAGTGGGTTGAAGATTATTGTACGTTATCATTCCATTTGCCTATCTCTTAAAAAAACAGCAAAAACAGGGCCCCAGTGAAGCAAAATTCAGGACCTTCCTGAGCTGAGGATCCAGCTATATTGCTTGTATATAACTATAAAGTTTTTGTTTCTAACTAATTTATATCTAATTTTTCTTTGTTAAATATTTCTACTTTTTCCAGGAAGAAATCAAGATAACATCTCCCCTCACCTGAGTCAGCTGCATAAAATAAAACACTAAATTTATGACACCTGGGTATTGTAAAGATTTGTGAAGTGCTTTGTACACTCCAAAGTGTAGTATAAATGTTAGATGTTGTCATTACTTTCTAAGACAAGGTTTTCAGACATTGTAGCATTCAGTGTGTTGTTAGTACACCCTTTCTAAAAGGGTGCATTTATTATAGCCTATTTTAAAGTGGATCACAAGAATTAATTTTTGGTTTCTGGACTGAGATCCAAAGTGAGTTTTTTTAAAAAAAAATGCCTTTCTCCCAACAGATCTCTACATATATTACAGTCCCACCCTCTCCTCTGATCCAGACATTAGTACAAGGGAACATTTTAGTAAGTGATGAAGTCCTGATGTCAGCTATGTCTGCTTTTACAACTCTGGACCAACCAATGTCCACAGTACAACCCTCTGTTCAGGTAAATAGAATGTTTTTCTGTTATTTTAAGATGCATAGAATCTGGTAAACACCATCAAAGGTAAGATTTTATAGAGAACTTGCTGTAAAATAAATATACGTCTGATTTCAAAATCCGTGTGAGAACACGTCTGTGTGAAGTAACCTTTTTTTCCCTCTATCACTGTAAGCATTGCTCATTACAAAATGACTGGTAAAACAACTTAACTTGTATTGAGAGGGAGATGGGAGATCTCATAGCCATTGTATGCAAAACTCCATGTAAGTCAGGGACTGAATTGACAAAGAATATTAGGAAGCATTGTGAAAAAGGCATGGAGAACAAAATGTTGTAGGAATCTGTGGTATGCCAACAAGTTAACTTTGTGCAGTTTTATTATCTAATTTTTGTAAAGGTGAAACTGATGTAAGGAAAAGAGAACAACAACAAAAATTTCCTGATATCCTAAAACAGTGGATGAGATACTTCAATCCATGGCCTAACTTCCTCCTCCACTCCCCGTCCTTTGCCAAGTGCTTACAAAGAAAGTTCCCATTTGTGCAACTGGAACCTTTTCACCAAAACATTATTGGAGGATCTTCAATGGGAAGGGGGGGGGGATTTACAGAAAAATACTGGGTGGCCTATCTCCAACCTTTGTATGTAATCCCTGAGAGGTTTCCCTGAAAAAATGGGGCCTTAACATAAAAAATTGCCTACTCCTAACTGATGATCGACCACAAACCCACTGCTTCTGAGGTTGTCATTTTTTTACCCAAAGTGATTTTTGTATTGCTGCAAATCTTGAGTTCCCTTGAACCTGGGGATACCTTCCTGTTGTGGAAGCGTGGTCTCATTTTGTGTGACCATCTGAGAATGAGTTCCTTATTAGTACATAGTAAACATGGGAGCTTGTAAAAAAATACTGCATGGATTAATTAGTAAGTTTAATAGCCCACTGTTGCTGTTGTTGTGTGCCTTCCCACTTAATGGTGACTTTATCATGGGGTTTTCTTGGCAAGTTTGGTTCAGAATGAGTTTACCATTGCCTTCCTCTGAGACTGAGAGAATGTGACTTGCCCAAGGTCACCTAGTGGGTTTCCCTAGCTGAATGGGGATTTGAACCCTGGTCTCCCAGAGTCTTAGTCCAGTACTCAACCCACTGCACAGTACTGCCACCATACAGACCACACAGCATATTTCTGTGTAACTTGCTTATCTTCCCACTATTGACATGAGATGAAGATTAAGGAAATATTCTCTGAGAATGAGAATATTCTCCATAATATTATTCTGTAAGAATTTTTAAGAATTCTCTCATTTTTCACTGATCTCTAAAAAAATATTATATTTGACTTTTAGATCATTCTTGAATGTTACACAGCTGTCTTGAGCATTCCAGATGGTTTGAGAACTTTATAGAACATTCCAGAATGGTGTAGAACTTTTGACACCACCCTAAAATTAATGTTTCCTTTCCACCACTCTAATCTTCCATCCCCCTTCTCACCACAAGTATTCTTCATCTTTTCTTATGATGCTGCTTCCCTCATCCATCCCACTCCCCATCATCACCACATTTGCTGTCCATTTCCCTTCCCTGTCACTTCTGTCCCCCACCATGTTCGGCCACCTTCTCTCTCACCTTGTTGAAATGGGTGGATGGACTGGACCAAACAGGGATTCTGTTGGACCATCCTGCTGCTCAACTGTTTCTCTTCTGCAGACAGCAGATGTATTTTAAGATATCAGTGCAAAACTTACACAGGGTAATGCACCCATTGAATCTGATCAGCCCACAATAAGCAAAAATTCCAGAATGTTTTGAGAATTAAGCAATAATTTTGAGAGGCTAGTTTTGATAGTCCACTTACCAAACAGAAATACAGGATATGTTTTTAAAAATTAAAAATTACATTGAAGAAACCAACTGTAGAATTGTTTAAAATACATTAAACAAATTTTTACAAACTTCAGGTTGGATAACATTCTGGAAAATATTTCCCAGAAGTTTGTTCTTAAGAATTTTATCACTCCCCACCACATAATTCCTCTTCCTTTCCACCTGCTGCATCTCTTATTTCACATTTCCTTTCTTCTGCTGTATTACATGTATTGATACATCCCCTTTCAACCTGTCCTCCTTCTTGGTCCTCACTGATTCCTTTGTTCCCTTCTTGCTCCATCATCTCTTACTTGTATTTCTACCTTTGCCATCTCATCTCCTTTCATCTTCCAAATCCTGCTTCCTTCTCCTAGTTGCATCTTCTGTTCGCTTGTTTGTGTTTTTCACAGTACTCCATTCCAGTTTCTATTTTGTTGACCCTCCTCTGCTGCTGTCATTAACCTGCCTCTCTTCCAGAACCCTCCAGCTTGTGTCTCCTCATCTTTTCCCTCCTTCCTACCCCATTCATCTTCCTGCTCCCTTCTCCATAGATATTCGGCCAACTGCTTTAACAATGGCTTTTGGAAGCAGTGGAATTTTATAAAACACCTAGGTGAGTCAGATATGCACTGCATGCACAGTTGTGGTTTAGTCTTTTAGGCAGACTTTTTATCTTCCTGAGATTTTTTTTTTAAAGAAGATGTTTTGTACTTTAGCACAGTAAAAAACATTTGTGGGACCTTTTTATCTCTGGAGTTGGGAAGTTGGAGGATATTTGATTAATGCTTTGGGTGGGTGAAGCCCATGCCATCAGATGCAGCTTTAAGGTATCACAAGAAACTTTGTTTTGAATGAAAATAATTTAACATGGCTGTCAGCCTAGAGTAGTTGAAGACAACACAACATTATTAAACCATGTTAGCCTGACTGGACCAGGTCTGTTTGTATGTGTCTTCTTGCCGGACTTATTTCACCACATGCCAACATTATTTATTCTGAAGGAAAGCTCGAGTTTTGTAGTTGATTGTACCTACAGGTGTGGTGTGTCTACACTCTGAAGCCTTCGTATGGCCTTCTTATGGAGGCTGGAATGGCCCGCTCCTTGCTATCCTTTCATCAGTAGGCAAAAAACATTTTTTTTTTATTCTGATAGCCTTTCAAGAACTGAATGTATTCAAAGAAAAGGCTTTTAATAGGTCCTGCTTTCAACTGTACTGTTTTCAAGTGGCTTTTTATCATATTAATGACATGTTTTAAATTGTTTTTAATATTACTGATAGTTTAATTACATTTTCATGTTAACCTGTTGTGTATTTTAGTTCTATTGTATCTAATAATGATGGCAGTATGAGTAGTAAGAATGATAATTAGGTTTATGAATGGAGGCAAGAGTCTGAGTACAAATCTTTGTTTGATGCTTTCTTTCCAAAGTTTTGCTAATTCCTGATTTCATCTTTTTAGAGCAGCCTGAATATGCATGCTGGAGCAGGATACCTCTCTCAACCACCTCCGCCTCCACCTCCGCCTCCGCCTCCGCCTCCCCCTCAGCCTCCCCCTCCAGCCCTTGGAGCACCAGGTCAGGCCAGTGCTGGTAGCAGTGGAGTCGTGGAAGTGTATAGTGCACCTGCTTCCATGACCGGGAATGGTACAGTAGAGATACAGAATCTGGGAATGCAGCCCTACCCACCTATGGAGGTACAGATGGCTTTGGGTCTGCGTTGTTCAGTTTGCCTCCAGTGTTGTTTGCTGCCTAAAATGCTGCTTCTGATTCACACAGTCCCAAAAGATAATCTACTGAAGAAATTTGAAAGAAGCATAACAAAATGCATACAGTTGTCTTCTGGTCAGTGATTATTTCATTTGTGAACAGAGTGTTTATCAGGAAGAAGTCGGCCACCTGCAGGGAATTGAGAGAATAAGGAAGATTATTTACAGCACAGGCTACAGGAACTGACTGATGTGGAGAGGTTACTAAAATGGCACATGTCACTAGGCTAAATTTGATTAAGTGGGAACTTCCTATAACTCTCTGCAAGTACTTGAATGCGAAAGCAAAGCCAAGAGGAAGAGAGTTTATTTATTATTACTGGGGTTGGGGGGGAATTATGGAGAAATAAAACCAAGTTAAGTATTGGAAACTTAGCCTGAGTATTAAGACAACCATTCAACTTGGAAATTCAGAAGACCCTCCCAACATGCTTCTATCATTTCTACGAAGCTTAAATCTAAAATAATACCTGGATCTTTTTCTATAAGTCATACTTATTTTGTGACAATATTTATGCTGTGCTGTTAGCTAACAGGAAAATGTGAATGTGAAAATCTTGCAACTGGATAAAGCACCATAATGCTGGGAAAGAAAAGTGGCAAGACTTTTGCCTCTTTTTTTTTGAAGAGGTCATACTCTGGGATCAAGCAGACTTTACAATGAAGACTATGGGATATTTGGAAAACACTTTCTAACCCCATTACACCTTGTGGTGTATGTGTTTGATAACATGCTATAAATTTGGCTTTGCCTATGCAAAGTGTGTTTCAGAATTATTTTGTCATCTTACTTGTAACAGATTGATTTGATTTATATCTTATGGTTGGAATCAAAGACACCTCAGACTATTTCTGTAAGAAATTCCTTTTGTTTTCTGTATTTAAATTCTGTTATGGTCTGTACAGCATGTCTACTCAAAACTAGCAAGTGTAATCATTAATAGTGCAGTTCTACATATATAGATGCAGCAGCAAGCTCACTGAGTGTAATGGTGTTTAGGATTGTTTGGTTTCTGGTTTAGGTTCAGAAACACCTGAAGTTATGGCATGGTTCTGAGAATAAAAATTGGATGCATGGTTTAGCATGCTTTTAAACCAAGTCAAGACAGCTGTACTTGTGGTCAGTTGAAAAGCAGAGCAAGGAGTAGGGATTTTGCCTAGGCTAGATGGGGTTACACTGTACCTGAAATCACAGGTTTGCTGCTTAGGTTCAGTCCTGTGCCTGAATGTCTAAGTGTCTGCAGTGGCCAGGAGTGCATATGCACACTTAAAACTCATGCACCAGCTGTTCCCATTCCCAGAGATATCTGATCTGGCTGCAGGGATACATGCCTTTTATTATATCCCAGTTTATATTCCTGGACACACTGTTATATGGGGCTGCCTTTGGAAAAGGTTCAGAAACCTCAGCAAGCCCAAAATGGTGTCGCCAGATTGGAGTTGGTTACAGGGAACATATAACTGTTGTTATAATAGTTTCACTTTGTAAGCCACATTATAAGCTGTTTCCAAGCACATTCAACATGCTTGTATAAAATGTACAAAATTTTCTATAGCTTGGGTCCACACTACCATATATATTGTATCTCCCTGTATTAATCTCTCCAGGTCTTAAGATACTCAAGATCCCCAGCAGAAACACTATCATGTTTGCTGAGAACATTAAGAGAACAGAAGCCAAGAGAGTGTACTTCTCTCCACTCAGTTCTGTGCCTTTGGGATGATAAGAGCAGAGCTTGGAGAAGTTACTCTTTGAATGAGAACGTCAAGATCTCCATGGGAATTATGATCCTAAAACTAACTTTTCCAAGTGCTAGTTATAAATATGTTTGACCTTAGCTCAACCTTTGGCCAAACATTTGAAGAGAGTGGGAGCCTTGAGGTCTCTTCTGAATATGACATTTTCTGGTGCCAATACAACACTTTCAGCATGTTTTCACCAATAATTTTTGTTTTAGGTGCCCAGCCAATGTGTGGAAACCCCTGTGTACCCCTCCCCTCCAGTGTACAGTCCAGGCAAGCAAGGCTTTAAGTCCAAAAGCCCTAATACTGCTGCTCCCTTGAATAATGCATGTGCAGGAAATGTGACCAATTTTGATTCGACTTCAAAGAACCGTCGTTCTAAAACAGATAGCACCTTTCTAGAAGGTAAGACTGTTTGCCTTTGCTGTGATCTTAGCTATGATCTGGCAGCAGCAGAACATTTCAGTATGTATTTCAGTAGCCTATATTGGAGATGGAGATATAGAGAAACTCTGGGCTGTGAACATCATTCATCTCTAGGGTGTTCCCCCCACACATTAGCAATGTGTGCATTTTCTTGTGTACATGTGCATGTGTAAGATAAAAAATATTTTGGATAATACAGAGAGTGCTGAGAATATGAAGCACGGGACACTATGTGGCAGCATCTCTCTGGTAGAGGTTAGTACTGTATTAAAACTGTTGTAGTACAATAATTTAATGAGAATGGAATCAACATGCTATCTTCATAGACTGAAGTGAGGAAGGAAGAATCTGTGACAGGAACTTTCTTAACATGAGCTCATTTTTGTTTCAGGAAAACCTAAATCACCCAAACTGAAATGTACATACTGTGACAAGGCCTTCACCAAGAACTTTGACTTGCAGCAGCATATCAGAAGGTAATGTTGAGCTTCCAGATGGGGCACAATGGCAATAGCTTGTTTGATAGAACAAGGACAACAGTTATGCTTCCACTGGAACCATTCTTACTAGCTGGCTAAGGCTTTGGAAATTTAAGTCACCTGTCAGCTAGGCTGAGCTGGTTCCTCAAGTTGAACACTGGTCATGGCATGATGTGTCCATGTGTATGCAGGCATGAGTGTAGCTCAGTTCTGACTGTTGGCTGCTTACACAATGGATTCAATGCGTTTTACAGAGCCTATTGCCAGCCTGCCTGATTGTCCCTGTCATTGACTCTCCTGACAATAAGAAGATTGTTAATAATATTAGCTTCTAGGTTGCTATGTTCACGTGTTTTTGATCTTAAAAATGATTGCAGGCTGTGTGAGCTTTAGTACCAGAGTGTAAAAACTGCAGATAAAGAAACAAACAAACAAACAAACAAACGGAGTTTCCCAAATACTGGCAGAATGAAAGAAGATAGACTTTCTTGTATTTAAAGTATTATTTTTGATGTTTCATGAATATATCTTGTGCTTTTAGTGTTAAGAAAGCTCTCTACAATTGGAACTTTTTTTTTTAGTCAGCAGCATTGAATGTAAAAGCTTATAATGACACTAGATAGGTGGGGGGAGGACCATGTGCTGCTAGTGTCCTGTGGTTTATTGGCTATTTCAACCATTTGTGTGCCACCCTTCATCCAGTTGATTGCATAATGACGTGTAATGTCAACCCCTAAAATATGCCATAAAATAATAACATTAACAATAATATAAAGTAATGGTTAAAATGATAAAACTGGCTAAGATGTTACATACCTGAAAATGCTTAAGAGAATTACATCATCTTACTTTGAACACCAGAAGGTTTTCAGTGAGCTGTGTTCCAGGATGGTAACAGCATCTTCCATCAACAGCAACTTGCAATATGAAATGTTCTGTCAACATGAATTTGGTCTTCTGGGAGGACAATACTTAGATCTCCTTGCAGTGAATCAGATGCCTCTGTGTTCCCTTTCCATCCAAAATTCAAAGTTTCTGTGTTGGCCAGCAAATCATAGAATCACAGAAATGTAGAGTTGGAAGAGACCACACGGGCCATCCAGTCCAACCCCCTGCCATGCAGGAACACCCTCAAAGCACTCCCGACAGATGGCCATCTAGCCTCTGCTTAAAAACCTCCAAAAGGTTCCAAGTCTATCTTGTGCCAATACCTTTAGGAGGCCAACCCAAATTTTCACGGGTCCTTTCATCAAACAAGGTTACCACAAAAAGGAGGCAGGGAAAAGGTGGAGGGGTGATCTTTAAGTGATAGAGTCGGCATCTTATACTGAGATGTTATGGGAGGAAAGGACCACAAACTTCCAAAGCAGGTTCATCATGTATTTGGTCCTACATTTTGGAATAGGCTCTAGGCTGTTTTCTTGGGAGCAGGAGAAACAATTCATTTTGAGAATGCAAACAACTCCACTCAAAACTGAATCTATCTAGAAAAAGATCTGCACTTTTCCATCTAAGGCACAGTAAGTGCATATGAGGAAGAAAAAGAGTCTTCCCAGTTGTGGAACAGCTTGTCTAAGAAGGTGTGTTTGAACTCTTTCTTTGCCTCCTTTTTTATTTCAGCAGGTGACATTCTGTGTTGGCCTCTTAATTATTTTAATTGCTGTTCTTTTCAAATAAAAAGCTCTTTTTTTGTTGGCTTGTTTTATAATTTTGTTTGCTTTCTTTATTTTGTGAACCACCTTAAATACAGTTTGTTGTTTAAAAACAAACAAGGTAGAAATCATTGTAATATCAATCAATCACTCAATCAATGAGTGGATGTGCCTTGCTCCTTGTCTTGTTCCTGATTACTTCCTGTTCCTAATGGGAGAAAACTCTGTAAAACACTCTTGAAACAACAACATTTAAGATTGAAGAGCTTGGAAAATGTCTGTTTTGGGGACTATAATTACCAGAATCTCCACTTTTTTTCAACGCTCTGGCCTGGGTATGCTGATAATGACGAGCAGCCAGGTTATACTGCCATTGAGAGTCTACTTTCCAGCCTCTGAAATTGTGTCCTCTTTTCTTTCAGTCACACAGGAGAGAAGCCATTCCAGTGCATCGTATGTGGCCGTGCCTTTGCACAAAAGTCCAACGTGAAGAAGCACATGCAGACGCACAAGGTGTGGCCACCAGGAATTGGGTGTACCATCTCTCGGAGCTCTGTCACTGTGCAAGTCATGGCACTCAACCCTAATCAGCAGGAGGATGAGGAAAATGCAGGTGGGATAACCAGTTGACTGATGACCTGGTCCCCAAACCTCTGAATATATTTGCTTCCACTTGCTTTTACCCCTTTGTCTTTTTCATAGTCCTAAGACTAGCAAAGTTGGAGAGAGATTTTGTGTATGCGTCCTGCTTACTGCAGATCAGAGGTGTAGGTCAACATGTTCATTCAGTCACATCCCTATGTTCTGTATTCTGTACCCATTTTCATTTTTTCCCTGCTTTAGAGGTGATACATTCGTTTCTGTGGATGAGATTTGAGTTCAGATAGAAACTGATAGCTATCATTCATCTCTAGACACAGAACGTGTATAGGGAGGTTGAGAGTGTGTGCTCTCTGTTTTGTTCCTAAGATTGATGGCCATACATTCAAGACCTGAGCTGGCCTGTTGCTAAGATGGTGACTTGGAAGTCTGAACATAGGCTGTGACTTGATGTGTGGCTCAGTCAGCTTCCTAAATATCACTGCTATGAACTGTGATTGATTTTAAGGAATCATGCATGATTTGTGCACACTAAGCTCTTTGTACATCAGGTTTTACACTATACCAAAAAACAGATGTGATGATAAAATGTGCCTCCTGGTTGGCCAGGCTCTTCTCCGGAGTAGTACATACTAAATCTTCATAAGCTAATGAGTAGGAGAAGAAGGGCACATCCATTCCGTCCTTCTAGGATGATCTTGGCAAACGAAGGGCGTAAATTTGCAGGAAGAAATGAAGTAAAACTGTAGAAAGGACTCAGCAAATACTGAGTGCAAATTACAGTGGGCATCACTGCACTCCTTGGTGGAAAACAATATTTTGGTGCTCTCTACTGGCTGAAGGCCACTGCTATTCCTTTTTCTAACAAATGGCATATCTGAATTCTCATTGTGTAGTGTGACAAAGTTCCTGGCCAGGACTGCAGCTGAGAACTCACACAATATAATGCTTCTTCACAAGCAAACATTCTTATACACAGTAAACTAATGTTTTAAGGTGAAAACTAGGCAAGAGTCTTTCTTAATAGCATGCACTTTTCTATGTGGAAGAATTTCATTCTGTGGGAGGGGCATTTAATCACACGAAAAACATGATGATCAGAGGTTGGAAGTCAAGCTTGTGAGGAATGGCTTGAGGAGCTGGGTTTATTTAGCTGTGATAAACGAGAACTGAGAGATGATATGATAGCTGTCATGTAGAGGATGGAGCCAGCTTTTTTTTTTCTGCTTCAGCAACTAGAACATGAATCAGTGGATTTAAATAGTGGGAAAAAAAGCAATTCCACCTAAACATTAGGAATGTTTTTTTAACAATAATTGCTGTTCAGCAGTTGAACAGACTGCCTTAGAGGGAGGCTGAATCTCCATCTTAGAAGTCTTTAAGCAGAGGTTGGATGGGCATCTTTTAAGAGTGGTGTAATGGTGCATTCTTGCATAGGAGAGAATTTGACTAGCTGGCCTTTGTGGTCCTTTCCAACTCTAAGAATCTATGATTTATGAACATTTCCTATGGCCCAAATGCTTGTTGACTAGAGTTTCTCCGCTAAAGTTACCCAGAACAGAGATCTAACTCCTCAGTAGTTGGGCAAGTCCAGTGAAATGTAAAGGAAAAGAAAAATGAAGGGGATCTAATTTCTGTAGCTTTGCATTTTTGAAGAGAAAGCTAGGACACTGTGATTTGAGTGAGTGATAGCATCTTGTATGAAACTGGAAGGATGGCTTTGCTTGGTAACTTGGTGTAAAAATATCCCCTCCCCCTAATATTCCAAACTGGATCTCTAATATTTTTATGTCCTCATCTTTTCCTGCAGGCTTAAACCCAACTCCAAGAAACAGCCCCCCACAGCCTCAGGCTATGCCTCCCACAGAAGAGCATGAATCCAGCAAGCTGGAAGCCAAACAAGTGGTCTTGATAGACAGCTCTTACCAGTGCCAGTTCTGTTCCAATAAATTCAATACGTACTTCCAGCTGAAATCACACATGACTCAGCACAAACATGAACAGGTGGATTCCTAACCCTGGCATGGATTTCCTCCTGCCCTGCTTAATTCTTTCCCAGAATATAGGATAATTTGACGCAGAAGCTTTCTTTCTTCAGTGCAGTTTAAAACATAACTCCATTTCATATTTCAGTTTAATGATCATTATAGTCTAGCATAATCTTCATCATTGTTTAGACAGAGATGGTATAGATGGAAGCTGAGGAACACTGAGTGTGTATTCTTACAGTTCATCTGCAGTCCCTCTGCAGACCCAACAGAGTGTCCACTGGAATCTGTTTCATTCACTGTTAGAGCATATTTGCTGACTAGTCACCATGTTTGAACAGTAGAACTAAAACAAATGAATGAAAGCTTCACCCTAGGTTTCTCCAGACATCTGATAGCTGAGGTAAATACTTGGCTTTGATTCCAGCCTCCATGTTTATTTTAAAACATGTTCAAGCTACTTGCTTTGGAGTGAGGCAGAAGCTCTTTAAGCTCTAAAGGCTGAATTCAATTTCAGAAAAGTCCATCGGACCCAAAACAAACATGTGAGACTCAAAATGCTTGCGTATTTTAGCTTAAAACTCATGATGCCAGTAATAAAGCCTAAAGACATGCATTTCAGAATGTACAAAAGCTGCTAAACCACCAAACTATGGCATCATGGTGAAAGGAATGTGGTCATCTGGTATCCCAGGAGGGCTGGATTTGGTCCCAAGGCCTGAAGTTGCATACTCCTGTAGTAGAGGAATCAACCTTCATATGTCTGCATAAGTTCCAAAAGGGTATATCCAGAAGGGCACTGGGGAAAGAGCAAGAGCCCAGTGACTGAACAATACATTTCATGCAGAAGGCCCCAGGTGTGGTCCCAAACATCTCCAAGTAGGGGTGGGAAAGGATTTGAAAGCTTACAAAATCATTGCCAGTCAGTATAGACAGTACGAAGCTAAATGATCCATCAGTCATCTTCTTATGAATCCTGGGTGGAAGAAGGCCAGTGTAGAACATCAACCCATGCAGAGACTGAACATGTAGCCTCCTCTGAAGTTAAGAAACTTTGTGTCCTTTTCTGCATCAGCCTCTCCTGTGAGATTGGACAGAGGGAAGTTTGTAGTGATTAAGCATGCAGAGAAGTAATAAGTAGCCAATGTGAAGAGGTACCTGAAGCTTACAAAAGCCTTCAATAGCTTTCTGTGAAGGGTACCTGAAGCTTACAAAAGCCTTCAATAGGTTTATTTCAAATTGTACACTATGGTTGGTTAGTTGATTGGTTTTTGTGGCCTATGGTTTGGTGATTATCAGCCTAAATTCTTTTTTCTGCATTCACATGCAGGTTTACAAGTGTGTCGTGAAAAGCTGTGCACAGACATTCCAGAAGCTGGACTCTTTCTTAGAGCACATAAAGAACCACCAGGAGGAGTTGAGCTACCGCTGCCACCTCTGCAACAAGGACTTTTCTTCCTTATATGAACTGGGTGTCCACCAATATTCTCACAGCTTGCTCCCTCAACACAGTCCAAAGAAAGACTTGGCCATTTACAAGTACAGCAGTTTTCCAGTCTGAGTTTGAAGGGAGAGAGTTATAACTTCTGTGACTTCAGATTTGAATTTGTTGTTATCAGGGCAAGCATTTAAAATATAGTTAGGAAAGCTATCAGTACTGTAGAGGTTTTTTTGGGGGGGTGGGGCGGCTCTTATTAGAAACGTTTTGATCAAAAGGTTAGGTAGGTAGATCTTATTTGCTTGGTTGAGACGTAACAGCAAACCAGGTCAGGTTGGTTTGGTATCATGGTTTGAGAGCAAACCATAAATTACTGCAAAGAAGACGACTGTAGTTTGCAACATTTTAGAAACCAAAACTTTAAATCCCTACCTGTTGGCTGAGACTTACTGCTGTTCATTCTTATGTCAACAGTCATGGTTTGTCACCGTGTCTGAATTAAGCTATTGTCACTGATGACATTTTGATAACAACACTGGTGTTTAGATCTTGAAACTTCTAGGCTAATTAAAAAACAGAAATGAACTATGGTCATGTGATTTTAGGCCTCTGGTATCAGTGATAAACTGGGAATTTAGGAATAACAGTTTTCAGCCAGCTCCTGTCCTACCCTCTCACCCCATGCCCATGCTTCTCCTTGTTTCCATTTTTGTTGGACAATTTGGAACTGGACAGGAGGATGAAGAGATTTATTTCTTCATTCACATTTCTAAGGCTTCCTTTCCTCCATGCACATTTTTAGAGTAATGCATATGGTCTTCTCCCATCCTTTTATTCTCAAAACAACGGTATGAATTAGTTTAGGAAGGGGTCACCCAATATGCTTCATGGCTGTGCAGCTCAGATCTCTTAAAGCCACATCCAGCATTCAAGCCACTATACCTAAGTGACCCTCATGGATATAAAATGTCTAGTCCCCACCGCTTTTTTGACAATATTCTTTTTTTTTTTGACAATATTCTAATAAAAATGATTAAAAAGAAAACTTTGCAGTTAGCTTGCTGAAGACTTCAGTCTAAAAATGAGAAAAAAATTGTTCCTATTGGTTTCCCACCAGAATGATGGCTTCCACAACATTCAGGAACACCCCCCACACTGAGAAACATAGAGTAGTGAAAACATTCTACACAGTTGGGGCATTTCATTACACATAAATACTTTTTTTTGGCACAACTCCCATATTTGCAGGAAACCATGTTTGCTATGCAGAAAAACATATTTTGTGCACATTTTTTTTCCAGAAAAGCCGTATGTATTTTTGTATAAAACAGTTCCCTGGAAGACTTTGCAGTGTGCAAATACGTCTTGAGAACTGCGTACAAATCTTCATTTTCTCCCTTAGAAGGGAGAAAAGTTTGGAAACTGTTTAGCCTTGCGTGCAAGGTCAAAGGGCACAAAGAGTTATATTCCTACTTCAGTTGAGCTCACTTCATACATTTTTTCTTCTCCTTTCTGCTTCAGGTGTGTCAAGTGTGTAAATAAATACTCCACACCAGAAGCCCTGGAACATCATTTACAGACAGCAACACACAATTTCCCCTGCCCTCACTGCCAAAAGGTGGGTAGGTGGCTTTGATGAAATTACTTGTCTGTTTAGGTATATGGCTTTTTTTAAAATCTGTTCTTGTTGTTGTTGTGTGCCTTCAAGTTATTCCTGACTTACGGCAACCCTATCATGCGATTTTTCTGGGGCTGAGCATGTGTAGCAGAGCCAAGGTCACCCAGTGGGTTTCCATGGGTGAGCAGGGAATCGAATCCTGGTCTCTAGTCATATCCCAATGCTCAAACCAATATACCACACTGGGTCTTTCCACTGCTCTTAGCCCATCTTATTTATTTATCCAGGCTTCTTTCCTTCTCTATCCTTTTGAGAGACATTAAGTCAAGAAAACAGAGTCTTGTCCTGGGCCATCCAGTAGCATATTTATGAATTTATACTAATGTCCAGCTGATCTGTGCAATCCACACTACTGATCCACAGAAATTTAGCCTGTATCACATTGAGCCCAATTAACCAGGGACATTTTTTCCTGTGTCTCTTCCTTTGCTGTTGCATCTGCATGAGCTGACTATGCAGTTATAACTGAAAGACTTTTCCAAGATGTCTTAAGTTTCTGTCCATTCTGGATGTGAGTTGCATTACTCAGTTTTCTTATGGTGAGCTACATTGAGAAAAAATGTATGCTCTTTGCTGAAGGATAATAGCCATTGCCCTTCCAGATGATCTTGATCTTAGCAATCTATTCTTTTTCAGGTGTTCCCCTGTGAGAGGTACTTGCGACGGCACCTCCCTACTCATGGGGGTGGAGGCAAATTCAAATGTCAGATCTGCAAGAAATTCTTCCGCCGAGAACACTACCTCAAACTACATGCTCACATTCACTCTGGTAGGTAGTGAGTCAGATGTCTTTACAACCTATCAGACTCATTCATGGTCTTAGGGACTTTGCAGTTACCATCTTTTGCCACTGTCAGAAGCCCACACTGCTTGTTTTTCACTTACATGTAGGAGTAATTGATATCAGCTTGGTGATGGTTAGGATTAGTATGAAGCTTACTGGTCAGTTCAAGACCTGCTCTCCTACATAAAGCAGGCTAGGCAGATTGGCCCCCACAAGAAAGTTTCATAAGAAGCAGAGTGCTAGTACAGAGGATTTGGAAATAGTGAGTTGAAAAAGACGCATGCAGCATTATATGAATACCTTTTGCCTCTTGGAATTCTCCTTTAAGTCTCATCACTCACATTTTTTAGAACTACTCTTTTCTATTTATGAAAGGTTGTATTCTCTTAGTCTTTCTTGGAAACTACTTTCATTATAAATAGTTTCTTAATGTGTCATTTCAACACCTGATCTAATATGTCCTAGAATAATTTAATACCAGTGGTGGCCAAAGTGTGATCTACAAGCCATATGTAGGCCCTTATATCTTTTCTTGCGGCTTGCACCTCCCTGTTGGAAAACATGGGGGGTGGGTAATAAAATGGGAAAGGGTGATAAAAAATGTTTCAATCCTAGAAGCCTCCATACAAAGTCAGTAGGAAATCTTTAAACCTTTAAACCAAGCCCAGCTTGTACTACTTGCTGAGTTCATGTCTCTGTCCTGTGCAGGTGAAAAGCCTTTTAAATGCTCGGTGTGTGACTCAGCCTTCAACAGGAAAGATAAACTCAAAAGGCACATGCTGATCCATGAGCCTTTCAAGAAGTATAAATGTCCTTTCTCGTAAGTACAAGACAATCAACTGCAGTTGAGAATAGCACTATCACTGCAGACAATGTTGAATTAATCTTAACTGTTGGGAAATATGGTTCTTCTCAGATTAATTTATATTAGAGGCTAATGTGGAGCCTTTGGAGGTCACTTCTTGTGATTGTTAGTCCAGACATTCTGCATGATATTCAAACAAGTAGCAGTATTCAACATACAGGAGGAATAGCTTTTTTACCTTTATTAGCTCTACGATTTCTTAGTTAATAGTTGGTCTCTGTACAATAGCTATCACTTCTGACTAAAGAGAGTGAGTTAGTCACATTCTCTGTTCTTCATGATTAATTATAGAACATTTTGCAAATGAAAGAACTGAGAGGATGCTGGTAGTGATCACTGTGAGGGCCTTGCTGTTCTGTGGCCACTTAGTCAGATGACACTATCTCACAGTACATATTTGGTACTTAGCCACAGAGGTGTGGTTTTATCCTCCAGTTCACTCAGTTAAAGACATCCTCAGTACTTTCTTTATTATCTTGCATATTACTTCTGCTCCAAGCAAGAATGCTTTTGTGTTCTCTTATTATAATTGGTTGGACCTGTTTTCTTGAGTCATTTGCTGAGCAGGCATCTTGCTGGGTTGTAGCTGTGCTGTGTTTGTTTGCTATAAATTGGCAGGGTGGGTATAGCCTTGCCTGGAGATGGACAGCTAGATCAGATGATCTTTTGGTCCCTTCCAGCTCTTCAATTAAGAAACAACCTGCAGCTCTTTTTCTGGCACAGTATTTGTATCTCTTTTTTAGTAGGTCAATTTTCAAAAAGCTTTGTAGAATGAAAAACAGCATAGAATATCTTTCTTTTGGCAAACCAATAGCATCTGCTTTGCTGTTCAGGCTTCTGTTTCTGCTTTCAGTGCTAAGGTGAGGAGCCCTTATAATTGTTCTGCCATTTGAATTACATGATACAACCACAGTGAAAATATCTGCATGCTACTGAAACAGAAAACATATGAGATTGCGTATATTTTATTCATCATCTTCGTATTTGTTGTTGTTGCAGAAATCATACAGGCTGTAACAAAGAGTTCAACAGGCCAGACAAGTTGAAAGCCCATATTCTCTCCCATTCAGGTAAATGAGCCTGCAGCTTTAGCTCTTTCCTATGTTGGGAATAAACAGGATTTCTTAATTCTCTCCATTCCACCAAGATAAGGGTTAGTCTGTTGCTTTTCAACTGCAATGAAAAGGGGGAAGCAACGTAGCTCAAGCCATGAGGTTATAGGATCATCCTGTTGAGCTCCGATTACTCTGAAAACTATCCAAAGAAGCCAATGATAGGAAAACTCTCAATAAATCATGCCTGCTCCATTTTTCTCCAACACTTACATTCTCTCCAGAAATTATTCAGAAGAGTGGAAGTCAAATGGCTTCTTGTGCATAACATGCTGTGTGTGTCATATATTGTGTTCTGGTATGGGAGGCCGAAGGACAGGCTAGTATGTAGTTAGGTAGACCTGTTCTAGTAAAGTAGCTAAGAATGCAACCTATGCAGAGGATAGATGGTCACCTGCCAGGGAAACTTTAATTGTGGATTCCTACACTGACAGTGGGTTGGATTAGATGACTTTTGGAGTCCTTTCAGATTAAGTCCCAGGTTTTTTAGCCCCAGACAACCTCTTGATAGGTTTGCCTTAGAGCTGCTGTAAGTTGGAAACGACTTGAAGGCACACAGCAACATAAAGTCAAAAGATGGCTCTACGCCCAGGGTGGGCAATGCTAAATTGCAGCCCAGGCCACCCTAGCCAATGGTAAAGAGTTCTGGGAGTTGCAGTTCAGCAACATCTGAAGAGATGCACTATGGCAACAGCTGCTCTAGTTAAAGCATTAGTGCACAAATAATTGAGCTGTCTGTGTTCTTTCTTGTTTAGGGATGAAGATCCACAAGTGCCAATACTGTCACAAGGCCTTTAGCCGACGAGCTCACATGGTGGAACATCAGCGTGCTCACACAGGCAACTACAAGTACCGTTGCCCTACCTGCAGCAAAGGCTTTACACGACAGAAGTACATGAAAGACCACAAATGCAGGCTGAGCTCACCCAGGGACAAAGAACGGCCAGTCAGAAAATCCCAGAAGAAGTGGGGGACTCGTGGGCGGAAAATGGGACTTCCTCTTTCAACTCAGTTGGCCTTGACTGAACTGAAAGACAATACAGCTGAAGAGAACCCTCAGAAAAGTGATTCCAATAAAGAACAGTTTCCAGAGTCTGACACAGTCCTGTCTATTGTGGTTGGCAGACCAGCACCAGTGTCATCATCAGATTCAGACCATGGCAACCCCACCCAGCGCAGTGGCATTCCATCCAACCTTGGTCTCACTGAGTTACAGCCTGGCTCAGAGAGCCCATGTGCCATGCTGGCTGTCCCTGTTTACATTCAGGCTACTGACTGACTGACTAATACTGTGATTCATCAGTCCACTTAGTGGGAAGAGATGGCCTACAGCCAGGGATCAGAAAGGCATGGGAAAGGTGTGTGTTCATGTTGGGCTGTTGGAATCAGAAATGCATTGGGAAAAGAGAATAATTCCGTTTTCTACATGACATATTCCAATGGGGCTGTGAATAATCAGCAGAGGCACTGAAAATATACTTGTATGCTTTGTGTTTGTGGTCAGTGGTTAATGAGGTTTATGTTCTGCCCTGAACCCAGTGAGGAACGCAATTCTGACCGTTGCAAAATTCTGCAAATTTCTTCAAGACTGGAGGAATTCTTTTGAAAACTGTTAATAGTATATCCCATTTGTGGCTGTGTTCTAAAATCTGCATTGGCCTGTATTGGGACAGTTTGCCTTACACTTCAAGCATTCCTTCCTACGGGAAGTAAGTTCATTATGTGCTCCTTTGGGAACTTCATACATAATATTTACAAAGATGGAATCTAACATTCTGCCTTTCCAATGTATATAGAAAAGGAAAATTGTTGTGTATAAATACAATGCACTAGATTAAATTTCAGCATTCCCCCATTAACATTCTAGGATTTTCATATGGTGAATAGCAGTCTTACAGGAAATATAAAGTATCTGAGGACATTATTTGAAAGTGAAAGCATAGGCAACAGAAGTCTAGATTATGACAAAAGGCAGATAATGAATGTTAAATTGTAGATAACCAACAATGCCTAAGGAAGGAGGAGAGAATCCAGCAAGCTTAAATTGCTATATAAAGAACAAAACCCAAATTAAATATTATGTCTTTAACTGTGTATTTTTGTAACACCACAGCACCACTGTATACATTTAAGTTACAGTGGGAGTTCTCTAAGTTTCTTTTTTTACAAACAGGCTCAAATTAACATTCCATTTGACAGGACTTGGAGCTAGTGTGGATTGATCTGCTGCTGCTTGAAATCACTTGTCTGATGAAAGGAGAGTTGTTACGAGACTGGAACGATGCAGTGACCTCCTCAGAACTTCAGGAGCAATTCTCTGGAGCTGAACAAGTAGCTGCTATGGATGTATTAAGAGCCAAGCAGATGCACTAAGAAATAATGAATATGAATTTAATCCAATTTAATATGGTTATTATGTTGGCTGTTGATGGACCAATTGGGTTTTATGTTACATTTTCAAAATGTGCCAGAATTGTCCAGCTGTCCAAGTTCAACTGTTCTTAAGTGTTTGTGACCATAAGCTTCAAGAAGAATGATGCATTCTGTGACACTAAAGTTTCCTGAATCTCTGAGTCAAGTTTCTTGGCATTTCAAGAGGTTTTTTTTTTAAGTAATGGTCTAATTTCTGTTTCTGCTATTAATTATATTTACATCATATCAATCCTCCAAGGAACTCAGAATGCTGTTTGTATTGCCACTTTGTGAGGTAGGTCAGGTTTGAGAAATCCACTTGCCCTAGGCCACTTACAGTGCAATGTCTACATGGATACAAGTTAATCCAGTGGACTAGCTCTTAGGTAAGTCTGCTGTAGGACTGCAGCTGCAATGAGTTTCATCCTAAATCAAACAGTGTTGAAGTCTGTACTGTAATCACTCTGATGCTGAAAGCTCAGAATATGCAGGAGGTTGCTTCTGAATTTTGCATTTTAATTAGTTGAGGGGATCTTATTCCTAACAGTCCCTGAAAACTGTTGATTGTCTGTTTTACAGAGAAGAAAATGAGAGAGCCATTTAGGAGACATGTCCATTGATACAGACTTTCATACTAGTTATTTTTATTTAAGCAATTGCTGTAGATATAGTATATAGAAGTTACAAGATATCTGCAAGTATATATGCATCTGTCTTGATCACTGAGTGATAATGAGTCCTTTTAGATGAAAAGAATGAAGGAATTCCTGCCTTGAAGAGACCAAAGCAAAATGATTCTCTATAGGAAGGGTGGGTAATTCTTGACTTTTCAGATGTTTTGGACTCTGGCTCCCACAAACCCTTTGGTTATACTTTGGGGCTTCCAAAACATCTTGAGTGCCATAGAAAGTGTTACAAGAAATAGGCAGGAATATTTTTAGAAATTTTCTTGGCTATTAAAATGATCACATTCTTACTCCATACAAAAATTCAGACACAAGCTGATATGTTTTGAGTGGGGGCAAGGAGATCAAATTGTACTGTAAGCAGTCTCTAAAAAGTTATTTTGATTCTAGCCACTCTGTCTCTAGACTCTACCTATGTGATTGTGATGAAGACACAGAAAAAAAAAGGCAGGGAACCTCCAGGTTGAGCTTAGGTTCTTTTAAACTGAGCTCTTCACTGGATAATACTGAACAACCAGTTTCAATCTTGTTCTATTTAATTTACTAAATAATTTTGGAAATGATTGGCCAAGCCAAGCCTCAGATAAAACTGTTTTATATATAATTGAATGAATTATACTGACCAGAGCTTGGAAAGGTTACTTTTAAGAGTTACAGTTCCCTAAATCCTGTGCACTTGCTGCATAGGCTGTGATGGTAACAGTGCAGGCTGTCAACAGGAGTCTTCACTGGGCATCGGTAGAGGCTTATCCTTCAGCAGAGAACTCACTACCCGAAACTGCAGAGGCCTGTTATTGTTGCTGATCTTCCTGATAACTGGGATAATGGGTAAGCACTACAATTAGCCAGACTGAGGATTATCTCAGGTAGCAAATGTTGAGGTCAGCAATGGAAGACTCTGGCTCCTCATGAATTTTCTGGATGGTCCTCTGTTGAGACATTGTATCAACAAAGAGACTTAAGATTTTTCATTGCATAAAAGTAAAAAGACCAATATTTTGTCATCAGCAACAGTAAAAAAAAGAAGTCCTTTTCCGTAATACTGTATTTGTTGCACAAAAAAGGTGATTTCCCCCCCAAAAGCCCCACCTGAGATACAAAAATGCAATGAAAAATCTGCAAAAATTCTTGAAATCACGGACATTGGGAGAAACTTGTATTTTTTGCACTTATGTATGAGAACCAAATAAGTGAAGATTTGGATCCTTACTGTGGAAAGAGCAACAAAATGGACACCTGTGACAAGAAGGATGTGGACTCAAGCTTGGAGGAGGGCACTGTCCAAGCTGCCTCACCTGAAAAAAACTGGAACCAGTTCTGGCTACAGAGTGAATGATGAAGTCCATGTTGTCATTGCAGATGGGAACTAGCTTCTAAGTATTTCTAAATCTAAATGTGTACAGCATTTAGTATCTGTTGAACAATGAATGTCAAAACTTGCAGATTGCACAGGGAAGGAAATATGATGTAATAGGTATTACTGCAGCCTAGTGAAAAGAGACTTATGACTAGAATGTAGTGATTGAAGAGTATTATAACCTATTGAAAAGGAGTAGAGCAAACAGGAATGGGAGAGAAGTATGTATACCTGCAAAGTGAACCATGACTTAGAGCATGGAAGGCAAGCTGAGAGAATGTGTGTAAAACAGAGAGAAATAGCATTGACATCACTGTGATGCTCTGTTGTGGACCTCCAAGCCAGGCTGAAGACAGAGATGATGCTTTCTTAAACAGGTCACAATACATTCAAAAAAGGAGAGCTATGGTTTTAAAGATTCAGCTATCTTGATACCTGTTGGAAGTCAAATTGGATTCAGGGAATGCTATGAATGTAGTATATCCTTATTTCATTCTCTTATTTTATTTTTGTAGACAGACTGGTAAAATGTGGGCTAGGATAAATGCTACTAATAGGTAGATTTGGAGCTGATTTATTTATAGAATCTAAAGCAGAGCTTTCCAAACTCTTCATGTTGGTGACACACTTTTTAGACATGCATCATTTTGTGACACAGTAATTCAGTTTTACTAGCAAACGGGACGTTAAAATAACCCCTTATAAGAGATACATATACATAAATTGTAATAATGAAATGTATGGGGACACAACATATGAAAACCTTTCATATGTTTTTAAAAATATAGGATTTATAAATAACATACATTTCCAAGATTGTAGGTAACACACCTACACACTTCAGGCGACACACTAATGTCTCACGGCGCACCGTTTGGAAAGCCCTGATCTAAAGAATACTCATTAGTGCTTCCTTGTCATCCTAAAAAGAAGTGATACAGCATTCTCTGTCCTGGGTACAGTGTTAAATCAGCATCTTTATAAATAACTTGGATGAAGTAATGGTGGGATGCTCATTGAAATTACAGATGACACCAAACTGTGAGGAGTAGCTAATGCCCTAGAAGACAGAATCAAGATTCAAGCCGGCACTGGATGTACCCACATGACAGTTACAGAAGTTTGATACCACAACAAGGAGAATGTTGGCATATATAGTTTGGTGAGATACTTAGACTTTCCTAGTGCACTCTCCTGAGATACAGCATTGGAGCTCTCCAACTGAGAACTGTAAGTACCTCACAAAACTACAACTCCCAGGATTCCACTGAATGCAGCCATGGTAGTTGAAGTAGCATCAAGCTGCTACAATTGTGCAGTGTGGATACTTTCCTTATCAGATTGGTGAACTGGGCCCAAACTAACAAAATAAATTTCAATAGTGATAAATGTAAACTCAGATGTTCCAATATAAGATGAGTAGCATGTGGCTTGGCAGCAGTACATAGGAAAAGGATATTAAATTCTTAGTTAAGGTAAAAATGAATCAGCCAGTGCAGTGATTTACAGTTAGCCAAGAGTTGGTGAAAAAAGCCAGTGCACTTGTAGACTGCCCCAGCAAAACTACAGTGTCCTGATCAATGGAAACAATACTACCATTCTGTTCTCTGGTTTGACCTCATCTGGAGTAATGTGTTCTGTTTAAACTTCAGTTTCAGAAAAATATCAGCAAGCTGGAATTTGTCCAAAGGTGGGTGACAAGATGATAAATGGTTTGGAAACTAAGCCCACACAGGAATGGTTGAGGCAGTTGGGTGTTTTTAGCTTGGAGAAGAAAAGACTGGGAGGTGATACTATAGCCATATTTAAATCTCTGAAAGGCTTCATGTGGAAAATGGAGTGAGCTTGTTTTCTGTTGTTCTAAAGGACAGAACCTGAATGAATGAATGCAAATTACAAAAAACTAGATTCCAACTAAACTTTTGGGAGATGTTTCTGAGAGGAAGAGCCATTCAACAGTGGAAGAGACTGCCTTTGGAGTAGTGGAATTTTCTTTGTTGGAGCTTTGAAAACAGAGGTTTGATAGCGATCTCTGAGGAACACTTCAGCTGAGGATTCCTGGTTGGACTAGATGGCACCTAGATTCCTTTCCAACTCTCACAGTTTTCTGTGATTCTAGAGTTCCTGATCAGCACAACAAATGTGTGTGTTCCATCAGCTTTATAAAGCAGCATTAGGATCTGTCTGTACTGCAGGATTTTTTTTTGCCTACCAAGGATGAAAAAGCACAGATGAAAATCTATCTAGATTCAGTGAGGCAGAAGTTTCTATCAATCAGCAAATTGCAAAGTATTTCCTGATAGATGAGTTTAAAAATACATCTGGTTTGGATTAACTTAAAAACAAAAGCCATTTCTTCTCTGAAAACACCTTTATCAGAAATCTGTTACATTCAGTCTGTGTAAGATTCTTTTAAAATTTTACGTGAGTTTCCAGTCATTTAATTCAGTCACTAAAGAAGGTTATTTGGTTTCCCGATGCTGATCTGAATCATATTACATCCCTGCCATGCTCCACAAAATAGAATACCTGTTATGCCATGGGATGAAGAAAGGAAATTGAATGATAAATAGATGTCCAGCCCCCAGTAATAGAGATTTCTGAACATGTGCAGAATAATTCTTAGCATTTTTACTCATATGTAAGTCCACTAGGTCAAAGGGTTTGCAAATGTGTTTTGTACTGAAGTCTTAGTTTATTTCTGATAAGGGTGGGTAGCACTCATTATTGAACACCCCACGTCAGAAGAAAAAATTGCTAAATATATTCTCTTGGCTTTTTCTGCAACACTTGACAGTATTATTATGTGGTCAGTAAAGCCTGGCACTGGCTACATGGCAGTTGGTGCTTTTTGAGAATGGGATGTTTGGAAATTCAGGTTATTTCTGGAAGCAATAGAGAGCATTTCTTCTTACACGTTTTCTCTTAAGCACTGTTTTTAGTCATTTGTGATCATAGGTTTGCTAGGAGAAGAAAAGGCAACTATCTCAAACTATTTCCCCTTGTCATCTGGTAAACTGGAATAGAAACAGAATTGTTTTTCATTATTTTTTTTCTTAGTAAAGCTACACAAGCAAGTGTCTGCCATTACTATATCCTGTGGCAGTTCATGCCTATACATTTGCTTGTATGAAGAAATGTTTCTTTCATTGTTCCTAAACTGACTGAAAATCCATTTCATTAAACTTTTGGAGCCGTAGACAAGAGCATATTTATTTATTCATACTGTCCACATTTGATTACTCTCTTGTGATATTCTATTTTGGTAATCTTTACTCCCTTCCCAACTCCAACTGAAATTTTTTTTCCAGAAAAATGTTCCATTCCATTTTTAGTTGTCCTCTTTTATGAAGTGAATTTTAAAAAATGGTGTCACTCTAGATTTCACCATAAGATTTTATTATGATTTCTCTTTTTAGTCTCCCCATGATCATTTTGAGGGGACTGACAAGAGATATGGTGGGTGCAGACTGTAGCAAGCACCGACATTTGAAACAAGGCAGGGACTGGCACATGAGCATCATGACTGGTGACCTTTTTTTAATGTACAAGCCATGCTACCAGTGGTGCAGGGGCAAGAGGGGGACTCCAGAAGCCTAGAGTTAAGTCTTCCACAAGCCTCAGTCGCAGTGTAGGGCACAGAAAAGCTCTCTGTGTCATATGTTATGTATATGAGACCACATAGCAGGGGAACTCTGGTAGGAATGACAGTGTAATTCGTGCAGCAACTAGGCACATTTTGCTGCCTGCTGAAAAGCAAAAATGGGATGCTGTTGACTTAAAACAAGATTCCCGGAGAAGACAGACTTAGATCTATCTAGTTTTTTGGGACAGCCAACAATTACCCAGAGACCATGTGGTTTCCTAACTACCCTGAAGACATACCTCTTGGAAAAATAAGTTTTTATCCGTGGTTCCTGCATTGGCCTTCTGAAGTAAGATGCCTGTCACCTATTTGCCACAACTGGTGTCGTCAGACAAGGCGGTACATCCAGTAATGAAGAGGCAGTCCTCCCTGTGTACACCTGTACTCACCCTTGCCGTTCGTCTTCATTGTACCCCTCCAGGGTCCCCAGATCTATTTCCTCAGGCCTCTAGATTAGGACCAAGGAATGGACCGGAGGAGTTGCAGGAAAGATTCCCAGACAGCAATTTCTGCAACTTCCTCAAGGCTGTACCTAGTTTCCTGGCACAAACTGAATGCCCGAACTACCAAATGGCCTTTTTTTTTGGGGGGGGGGTTACCACACCACCTCTTTCAGCCTCGAGAACAGGTCTTTCTCTAGCCCCCCCCCCGAGGCGTAGCTCATCCCAAAACCTAGGAAGAGATTGATTTCTAGTCAGCAGAAAACCATTAGCTGCCATCTCCTTTTAGTGATTTAAAAAAAAAACTATTAACAGAGTTTGGGAAAGTTACTGGTTCAGGACTATAAACCCCAGAAAGCCCAGGCAGCGTGGACACTATAGTGCCTCACAGTACACTTTTCTAAGCTCTGGTTACAAACCACCAATCAGCCCCCGCTTCTGTGTGGGCCTTCAAGTCGTTTCCTATTTATGGCGACCTTAAGGTGACCCTATCACCAGCTTTTCTTGCAAAGATTTGTTCAGAGGGGCTTTTTGGCGTCTGGTTTCCTGTGAGGCTGAGGGAGTGTCTTGCCCAAGGTCTGGTTTCCACGGCTGAGCAGGAATTCGAACGCCGGTCTCCCAGCGTCCTGGTACAACGTTCAAACCACCACACCGCACTGGCTCTTCTCCCCCTTAACAAACACGGAAAGCGAAGGAGAGCCGCCTCCTAAACAAAAACTACAACTCCCGATAACCTTTGCGTTCTATTTACCCTTTTCACCGGCAGGGCGATGGGTGCCGGGACGGCGGAGGTGGGCGGGACTCCTGCCGTTGCCGTGGCGACCGGGGTGACGTACGGGAGTTGCGGGGCGGTCCTACCCCGAACCGTGGTGCAGTCGAGAGATAGCAGAGGCTGACGCGCCGGGGGCTGCCTGTGTCAGGGAGTGGTCACGGTCGGCTCTCGGGCCTGCGTAGGACTGACCCGGTCAAGTGGAAGTTCGGGAGGCTTTGGGTTCCCCTTCGTCGCCCGTTCTGCTTCAGCGCCTCAGGAGCCGCCGCCGCCGCCGCCGCCGCCGCCGCCGCCGCAGCGCCCTTCTTTCGGGCGGGACCGCTTCGCGCCCTCTCCTTCCTTTCCCGTCCCTTTACCCGGCTGGGTCGCTCCGTTATTCTTCCCCGTCTCTTCGGTCGGCTGAGGCCCGGTCATGTCGGGGCTGCTGGGCAAGCTGTTCGGGACGGGCCCGGGCGGGAAGGGGGGCGGGAAGGGGCCTTCACCGCAGGAGGCCATCCAGCGGCTTCGAGACACCGAGGAGATGCTGAGCAAGAAGCAAGAGTTCCTGGAGAAGAAGATCGAGCAGGAGCTGGCGGCGGCCCGCAAGCACGGCACCAAGAATAAGCGCGGTGAGCCGAGGAGGGCTGGGGTGGCGGGCGAGGGATGAGGCCGCCTCGCGCCCTCTCTTCCCCGAGTGGGGCTCGGGCCGCTTCTGCACTAGCCAGTTATAGTGCTGTTATTCCACTTTCAACATCCTGTGGAATCCTGGGGTTTGCAGTTTAGGGAGGGGCCTCAAAGGCCCCTCCCTAAACTGCAAACCCCAGGATTCCACAGGATGTTGAAAGTGGAATAATAGCACTATAACTGGCTAGTGCGGAAATGGCCTCGGTTGAGCTTGCTGGGGTCCGAGGGATGTAGGGAGTGTGGTAGGAGGTAGCGCTTGAATCCTTCCTAGGCAGTGGAAACCACTCTGGTTCTAGCTGAGCAAACATGCATCCCAAGAGGTAGGGAGGAGTGTTACATCAGTGCTACTCAGGCTGATGGTCCAGGGACCCCTGCTGGACTCTGTCCACTTTCTAGAAAAGAAAACAAACAAGCGTACCCAATGGCCACAAATACCGTATTTGCTGACGTATAAGACTCACTTCCCCCCCCAAAAAATACTGTTTGAAAATGAGGTGCGTCTTATACGCCAGTGAACAGTATCTGCCTGTGTATAAACAGGGTACATCTTATACACAGGTGCATCTTATACGCTGGCAAATATGGTGTGTTACTGGTCTTTGGTTGGCTAGAAAAAAAAAAGTGAAGGCCGGCATAGCGTAGTAGTTTAAGTGTTGGGTTAGGATGCCAGGAGACTAGTGTTTGAATCCCCCACTTAACCATGGAGACCTGGTGAGTGATTCTGAGTAAGTCACACTCTCTCAGCCTTGGAGGAATGCCATGGCAAACCCCCTCTAAACAAATCAACCCTATGATACATTTGCCTTAGGGTTGCCATAAGTTGGAAACCTGAAAGTAGACAACAACAACAGACATTCTAATTTTAGTAATAATGGGCCATTTTCCCACCCATCAGATAGCTTGGGGAGTACTTTAGATAACTTGAGTGCAATGCGATAACTAACATAACAGTACAGTCTTGCATAATTTGAAGTCCCAGTAAGTCCATAATTCCAAATAAATGTGCATAGCACTGCAGTCATAACATCCCCCCACCCTCTAAGCATCTGTGGTAGGTGAGTTATAACCCATAAAGACAGCAGGATAATAAGTGGAGTCCCAGCTATCAATAAAATGTTAAAGAAGTCAGATACAAATACTCAGTACTCAGGTGCTTCAGTCTAAATGTTTGGCAGAGAAGGAAAATTTTCACTTTATACCTGAAATCTGTGATTGAAGTCCCTCCCCAGAAAATTGGTTATAAGAGATAAGTAAAAGCACACTGCTTGGAAATATTAAGACTTTTCCTCTTTCTGGGTCTCAGGAGGGTATTTGCCTCCCTGTCCCAAAAATTACTGCAGATATTTGATGGTTATTTTCTGTATTTCATTGAATGGCTACGGATCTACTAGTATGGTGAAATAGTTTTTGGGGATTTTAACATTATCATATCATTGCTACATTTTTATTTTATTATTATAAACAGAGAGTACAGAATGTCTTCAACTGATGCCAAGTGCCTATCTCTTATTGTAAAGTTGTAAAGTTTAATCCTGTGCAGTTTAAGCTTGTATCAGTAGTAGTGCTGCACTATTCTGCTTTAGTCAGACTTCATCTATGGCATCCATTTCTGGGCACCACTGTTAATACAAGCTGGAATAGGGTCCAGAGAAGGGTGACCAAAGTGATCAAAGGTTTGGAAACCAAGCCCATGAGGAACGGCTCAGGGAGCTGGGTATGGAGAAGAGAAGACTGAGAGGTGACATGATAGTCTTGTTTAACTATTTGAAGAGATGTTACGTACAAGATGGAGCCATCTTATTTTCTGCTGCTTCAGAAACTGAAACATGAACCAGTGGATTCAGATTACAAGAAAAAGAATTCCGCTTGAACATTAAGAAGAACTTCTTTACTCTTAACTTTTCAGTAGTGAAATAGGCTACTGTTTAATGTCCTCCCTTGAAGGTCTTTGAATAGTACTCGGGTGGGCATCTTTCAGAAGTGCTGTAGTTGTATGTATAAATTAACAACTTCTCTATTTTGGCTCTTTGGACCCCATCTTTCAAAGTCTTTGCACTAGTAATTTACTGTATAGTCTTCCAGATTTCTCACTCTAATCCACATATGGTTGAAGTGGGGAATTAAGACATGGTGGCAGTGGGTTCCCACCTAAAAACTTGTTTTGAATGTGTGTGCTCAGTTTTGGCTTATGTCCTGGGGGTGAAACTATTCAAGGCCAAGACAGAGACCACACTGTGTAGAATGACCTATAACTTAATTTTGCCTAGAGTAGCTCATGCTTTGTACTTCCTCACTGAGGCTTAGTTCTTGATTGTACTCTGGTCAGATAATATTGGCTCATTTGTTAGTTCAGCCTCAAGCACACAAAAGAGATACTAAGCAAGATCTTATTCATGGAACTGCAGTTTGTTTTCTATTTTGTGTTAGCTGAGGCTGTTTGTTGACAGACATTCTGTCTTGACTTGTGACTGGTAATTGGTGTTCAGTGCAGGCTCATATTAAAATGAAACAGGGTATCTGAAACTGAAACTGTTTATTTTCACAACATGAAACAATTCTATATATATTTTATTTTCTTTACTTGATTTACAATGTCAACTTTATATCACAGTGTCCTGAGGAAAATACCCTAACGAGAAAGCTATAAGCTTATTTGATTTGCCACCAGACTAAGAAAAATTTGGTTTCTTGATTTTGCAAATGTTTCCTTGTTCTTGACAGCTAAAAAATTAAGTTAGTATTCTGCTTTCAAAACAATGTTGCATTTTATTTTGCAATGTGAATGACTGACACCTGGTGTGGTGTGATACCTAACAAACTGGGATTAAAATCAAAAAGTTCCCTGTTTGAATCTTATGACATGAAGTACAGAAGCATCAGCTGGACTTAAAACAAGCCTCAGCTGGACTTAAAACAAGCCTCATTCTCTTACTTAACAGGCTCTGTCTTCAATATGAGAATGATAACACAGTTGGCTTTACTAATTCATTTAAGGATTGCAACAAGGTCATTTCTGAAGAGTGCTTTATTACTTTTTATAGGATTGCTGATACCTTGTCTTTTCTTTTTCCTTTGGGGAGTAAATTTGAAAAGTTAAGGTAACACGCAGGGATTTAGAAATTTTAACTGGCTTTGGTAGCCAAGCAAAATTTTGTGGTCATTTGTGGCCAAGAAACAAGCTGTTGCCCCTAACTTAATGCTTTGCCTCTGACATTCAGTTAAATGTCAGGAACAGTTCTCAGCCTCATTTGTTCTCCTTTTTTCAGTGTGAGGTTTTCAACTCTAGCGTAGATCTTACGCACAGCACTTCCTAAAGTGTTCCAAGTACTTCAGCATAAGAAGAAGAAGAAGCGCAAGAAGAAACCTTCTTTTGGAAGGTGGGCGGTGTTGTCTCAGTTATATTGCACTTCTGAGAACCCCTGCCATAAATGCCTCCAAAGTAACTAGTGGGATGATCCTTACTATGGCTTTAAGGTTGTGGATTTTTTTTTATTTTGTGAGCTTGTCATGCTGCTTTTTTAAAAATGCTTAGAACACTTCAGAAAAGTAGTGTGACTTTGGGGGAGATATTCTATTCCTTCTCTACCTCCAAGGATGAAAGTGGGTAAGAGGACAAAGAGATACTGTCTATGTGAAGTGGAAATAGGACCTCCAGATGACCAATTTAGGCTATATATTTGTAGACTTCTGTAGCAGTGGAGCCTGAACTATTGAATGGGGCTGATTGCAGTGAAAAACTTGTAATGAATGAACTGCTGGCTTTATCCTTCTGTTGTCGTAAGCTGTATTTAGATATAACTGACATATAATTATATAGTTAGTAACTTCATCAGTTGATTCTTATTTTGTATTCTAACTGTGGCTTTGTTCTTGAAAAGTCTAAAAGTTGTGCACAGAAATGCTCAGTAATGCAGTATACCTAGCTGAAATAAGAGGCTGTAAATGTTAAAATAAGATTTTGCAAGTTTCAAAAGGACATTTTATTGTCCAGTTCATAAAAACGTGTTGTTGCCTTATTAATCAATCAATAACTCTTCTCATGTTTTCAAGTTTCATAGTTAAGTGGACTTAAATCTATATTCTATTACATATCCATTTTATAGAAAGGTTGTAAAAGTTTAATGCCATTTATGTAGCTCAGCATTCTGCCATAGCTTTCCAAAAATAGCATCCCTATGGTTGGCACACTGGTGATCACTTATTATTTGGCTGTCGTCAAAACTGGTTAAATCTTCCATTATGTTGATGATACATGAGGAACTGCACTGTGACTAACTTAGCAAAGCTGTTTTTAAATTTGACTTTTGTTTTTAATAGTTAGGACTACTTTGTTTTATTTATTTTTTTAACTTCATTGGAAACATTTTATTATTCAGTTTTGGTTAGCAGACAATTTATTGAAAGTTACAGATTACATGGAAAACAAATGACAAGCTGTGGAACAAAAATGGCATAAAATAAGAGTTAGACCTCATTTCTGCCATCTAGGGATAACATTTCTATCTATCTATCTATCTATCTATCTATCTATCTATCTATATGTATGTGTGTATGTGTGTGTGAGAGAGAGAGAGAGAATGATATCTTTATTAATAATTTTTGGAAACATTACAGTTCTACAAATATATATATATATATATATATATATATATATATAAAGGAAGAAACATAAAGAAAACAAAGAACAAGGGTTAGACATTAAAGAATAAAGAAAAGGAAAAAGAAAAAAAGAGAGGTGACTACCATTATTCTTCTTAATTGGTATATAATCATGTAGAAGAGGGAGAGGGCTTGTTTTCTGCTGCTCTGGAGACCAGGACAAGGAGCAATGGATTCAAGCTGCAGGAAAGGAGATTCCACCCGAACCTCAGGAAGAACTTCCTGACAGTCAGGGCTGTCCGGCAGTGGAATATTCTGCCTCGGAGTGTAATGAAGTCTCCTTCTTTGGGGGTTTTTAAGCATAGGGTGGATGGCCATCTGTCGGGAGTGCTTTGAGGGTGTTCCTGCATGGCAGGGGGTTGGACTGGATGGCCCCTGTGGTCTCTTCCAACTCTACATTTCTATGGTTCTGTGATAACACCCAAATTGTTTCAAGCCTCTCAGTGGTTCTCACTGCAGTGGTTCCCTTCCTCCCCTCCCCCTCTTCATATTTTACAAGAACCAGAAAAGAAAACTGAACTTTCTTCTACCAAAGGTTAATAATATTTAACATTCTATATCAATCTTACATCCTGTAAGATTTTACATTTGCGTGATAAATTACATTACATTTTCTAATCTTAATGCTAAAACCTATTTGCTGGTTTAATCACATGTCATTAATTGTTGCTACTTAAAACTGTACATCTTTTACAAGTTACATAGCACCACTAAATCAAATGTTTCTATGCCATTTCATATTGTAGAATCCTTTGTACAGTTTATAACCAAATCCAGTTTTCATAATCTTGTATCTGTAACCCTTTCCTAATTTAGTTTCAATCAAGTCTTCACACCATTTCATTTTAAATTTGACTCTCCTGTTCTTTGCATCTACCTTATCTACGAATTCCCTTCCCTACTTTTGAGATTCCTTTCCTTGCCCTTTGTTAATATTTCCAAATTCTTCCCTTGCTGTTTTAAAGTACTTGTCCTGAGACAGAGCACTTTTCTGTTTCATTTTTTTCCTCATCCCCTTCAGTCATGTCAGCAAATCCTTTCATTAAATCAACTTGATTTTATTCAACCAACCATGTAGATATCACAGCAAGGGCAAAGGATGTAACTGTCTCAGTGCTTCCCATTCATTATGCATTTACTCTCAAGTAAAAGCAAGTGATGGAAGCTCCAGACCCTTGTGGGTGATCCCCCACTCCCCATTTGATCCAGGATGGGTTTCACCAGCCAGAGAGCTCTCTGTCCAGCACTTTTGCAGTGAAAACTCTCCTCACTTTAGAGCTATGACAAGGAGCATCTGCCCACTGTTCTGCCCAGAAGTCTTTCTGTGCAGAAATATGTAAGTGCAGGCTGATCCAAGTATTCCTGGATAAAAATCAAAAGATTTTTTAGTTAAACTTCAGCATTTATAGAAACCTCACTTAAAGCGTTGTTAAGGCTATAATAAACTACTGCGGTTTTTTTTTTAAAAAAACCAGTTTCATAATAAACAATTGTGAAGTGAGTTAAGTAATAATCATTAAAAGGCTTATATTATTATATTAATGTGCTTTTCCCTGATAAAATTAATGCTTTAATATAGTTGGCCATTGCCAGACAATAAGGCTGGATCAAATCTATTTTTGTTCAGTCTCTGAGGTTATACTCTATGTAGCAGATAATATTTTCAGCTTCCTTTTGTTTATGATTACATGTGAGGACCACATCCAGTGCTAGTATGTGGGTGCTACATTAGATTGGAACAATACGGGTAGTTTGGAGTGCCACCACTGATAGTTCTAACAATTTGTGCAGGTCATATCTTTGGAGTTTATAATTAGGACTTGATGGTGTTTCCCATCTGTTTCTTAGGTCTTAGCATCTGGTAATCAGAGCTATAATCCCTATGATCCTTAATATCATGGCTAGCAATTCCTGATAGGCCTGTCTTCTGCTTAGTGAATATGTCTTACCCAGCACTTTGAATTCAATATCATCCCTACTTGAATTCAAGATGCTGGATAAGATATATAAAGCCCTATATGGCTTGGGCCCAGAATACCTGAAAGAGGCACACAACAAAACCATTTCCCCATTTCCAGAGGTGGTGCCAGCTTTGAGGGTATCCTACACAATGTGCCCCCTGCCTTCTTCATAGGCTGTTTCATAAACTTAAAAGGTAGTGGTGGGTAGTAGCCAGTACAGTTATCCCTTTTATTAGGGTGGCAGGCCTGGTAACCCTCAGAAGTGAAGCAGAGGATGAAAATGCAGTTGCCCACCACTTTCATTTCTTTCTTGACTTGGCAGGAACCTTTTGGGAAAGACAGAAGTGGAAGAAGGTAGTGGGGATTTTTGTCAGTGTTTTCTGTATATTAGTCAAGACCCATCTCTCTTTTGCTCTCTCATAAGTATGGAGGATCTGGGTCTTCCCTTATTTCTACAGCTAGGTGCATAAGCACAAACAGCAGGTGAAATCCTTTGCCAAATTATTGCATGAGTGAGAACTTGTAGCCTGGGCAATTGGCATTTTCTTTCAGTTAGGAAGAAAATAGATCTGTTGATGCCTGAAAGTTTTTTTGTTTCTTTTTTCATTTTAATCTTTCTGTTGGCTGTACCTTAGACTTGCATGTCTCCACTTAACACTGAGGGAAAATAAAGTTTTCTTTCAACACTGTACAGAGATTAGATGCAACTACACATCAGGTGGTGCAAGATTATATTCACTCTACAACTGTAGTATTTTATTTCTAATAAGCATCAAATATGCTGTATTTAAGCATACTTTTGCCAGTATCAACTTGATTATCTGCTTCAGCTCCCAGATTAAACACTATGGCTTTTTTGTTTGTTAGTAAGTCAGTCTCAGTCTATTTGCTTTTAAATCTTCATTTTTCCTCTCTGCTTGGCAAAATTTATTCAGTTTACAATGTCAGATTCTACAATTGGAATAAATCAAGTACACTTGACCCTTTTGACTTCCTGTTGCAAAATCTGTCTATGAATGTAAATGTATGCATACCTAGCAATAGCAGTTACATTTCTATACTGCTTATCAATGCAAAGCACTCTCTAAGCGGTTTACAATGTTGTTAGCTAATTGCCCCCAACAAGCTGGGTACTCATTTTACTGATCTACAGAAGGATGGAAGGGTGAGTCAACCAGGAGCCCTGCAGGATCGAACTCACATTGTGGCTGCAGTACCAGCATTTAACCACTGTGCCACCAGGGCTCACCTGTTGTTGTTTTTTAATTAAAAATATTAGGTTAGTTTATATAGCTTTTCAGCTTCTTTCCCCATTAAACCTTGAAACTAGCAATGTGATGGTGGTAATAAATAATATTTTCTATGCTTTGGGTATTGAGCAAACAAAAAAGCTCACAATCCCAGGTGCCAATAATCTAATCCAATACTACCAAAGTGAAGTCTAAAATAATATATAAAAACAGCAGTAGTTAAAAGAATTAAAGAGAAGTAAAAAAAAAAGTTCTTTACTGAATAAACCCATTTTCAGTTTCTAACTGAAGATAAAGTAGGATCCTATCAGCTCTCCATAAGCAGAGCACTCTGAAGCCTTAGTGTGATCACCATAGCTCGGGTCTCATGCTTGATTGTCCACATGCTTTTGACAATATCATAGGGAATAGGGCCATCAAGGCAGATTTATATGGGAGCCAAGTGGTCATATGCAGACTTATATGAGCATTTTAAACTGGGCTAGAAATGATTAGGTAACACTCAAACTGGAATAAGTTTGGAGATGTATGTTCTGATTATCAACCTAATTTTGGGCTAATTGAAATTTTGGAGCTGTTTTTAAAATTAATGCTAAATAAAGAACACTGCAGTAGTCTAGATTAGAAGTAACTAAATTGTAGATGGACAAATCAACCTGTGCTTTATATATTATACCAAAACCTTTGATTGTGTAGCTTATAAGAAATTATGGTTGGCTCCAAAGAAATAATTGTCCTGAGGTATAACCTATATTCTGGTGAAAAGGTTACTGTCAGGACACAATATAAAGAAACAGAATGGTTTCCCTTTGGCAAGAGTTGATGGTGGTCAAACAAGGCCACATTTTGTCATCCTGTTTAATTTATATGCAGAAAATATACAGAAAGGAAGACTATACTCAGAGGAAGCAGTTGTGAAAACTGGGGGGAAAGGACATCAACAATTTAAGGTGGCATCATATTACATATTATTTATTACTTTTAGAAAATAGCAAAGAATTGGAATGACACTGATGAAACTTAAGAAAGTGCAAAAGCAGGGTTACAGTAGAATCTTAAGAAGACCAAAATAATGAACACAGGTGGTTTAGGAAACCTTATAGTGAGTAACAAAGACATTCATATATTTAAAGATTTCCTATACCTTGGTTTAGTCATTTACCACAATGGAGACTGTAGTAAAGAAATCAGAAGAAGACAAAGACTTGGAAGGGCAGCCATGAAGGAACTAGCTAATACCCTCAACTGTAAAGACATATCATTATTTACCAGTTAGAATCATCCAGGCCATAGTATTTCCGATACCTGCGTATGGTTTTGAAAGCTGGACAAGGTAGAAAGCTTAAAGGGAAGAAAATCAACTAATTAGAAATGCTGTACTGGAGAAGAATTCTGTGAATAGTATGGGCTACTAAAAAGATGAACAAATGAACTGTAGAGCAAATCAAGCCTGAATTCTCATTAGAAGCAAAGATGACTGCATTAAATCTGTTGTACTTTGGACATTTCATAAGACAATATCAGTCACCAAAAAAATATAATACTTGGTAAAGTAGAAAGCAGTAGGAGAAGAGGGAGGCCACACTACAGGTGGATTGACTCAAGGAAGGCAAAGCTCTGAAACTGCAAGATCTGAGCAGAGCAGTTGATAACTGAGGCTCCTGGAAATCTCTTGTTCATAGGGTTGCCACAAGTCAAAGTTGATTTGGTGGTAAGTAAGAAGAAGAAGAAGTCTGTTTTGATTTCATTAAGCTTTTTGACAGGGTCCCCCATGATACTGTTGCAGACAGACTGGTCAGATGTGGAGTAGGCCTTGCTATGTTTAGGTGGATTTATAGCTGGTTGATAAACTCACAGAGCGCTCACCAGTCATTAGTTGTCATCCTGGAGTGAAGTGACACAGAGTTTTGTCTTGGGCCTGGTGTTGTTCAACATCAGTGACTTGGATGGAGATGACACCAAGTTAGGAAGGCAAGACTGAGATGTTCCAAGGATGCCCAGAATGATGGTTATGGACTAGATGATAGTTGAGGAAGCCAAACTGTCATAGCGATAAGACCACATGAAAAATTCAGATGACATCTCTGTCTCCAAAGCTACTTTGGCAGCAATGGTGCAAGTCCTAATACTGTCACTCAAATATCAGAGATACATTTACTTGCTTATCCTCCCATGTGGCATATGCCATCTTCTGTCAGCAGTGTCCATCTACAAACAGGGTAATCACTATACAAAAGAATGAACAGACACCTTTATTATACGGTGGCAGAATATTTCAATCTCCTTGGCTCTTCTGGAGCAAAAAAGAAAGAAAAATCAAGAGAAACAGCTGAATCAAGATATGTTCACAAATTTCAGTCCATTAGCAGAGACATGAACAGAGATAATGATTTCTTGGCACATGACCTATATTAATATATGAGTTTTCATTAGACTTGTACATCCAACAAATTCTCATAAAAGTGTCTAACTTGAAGGGAGATGACTATCAGGTAAGCAGAACGTAGTGCTTTAACATTCTGAGAATAATAAGCCAGTGGCATAACAGACCTTTATCATCTTATACAACCGTTTGAAGGTTTATAGTCAGTGTCACAATTTGCGTTGCTCTCTATGCCATCATAATCTGATCAGTCCTTTCAACAATGTAATTACTTAAATACCTGTGGCTTGTATATTGTGCTCCATCAATGCACCTGAAGTAGTGGATTGAGATTCACAGTACCTAATGCTAAAATAAATAAATAAATAGTGTTGCTAAATTTTCCCCTTTTTATAGTTATAAAAGACACTTCTGTTTCAAAATGTTAAAAGCCCCATTCTCAAATATGTGCAACATTGTGGAGAAGCACATGGATGAAGACTTAAATGTGCATACTAGAGAGAATGTGTCTTTCGCATTGGGCAAAAAGCAAAGGCTTTCAGTGCTACCAAAAGTACGTGTGAATATCTTCTGTTTCATGTGCACAAACAACCTGACATCAAGCAATGTGGAAGGCTTATTGCTTCACTTCTTCTTTGTAGTGGATTCTTGTAGAAACAAGATGCCCTCGGTACTGTTACACTGCTGCCACTGATACATAAATGCTCTGCTTGACATGGACCTCCTTCTCCCTGTCATCACCTGCAGTTTTTCAGACAGCTGCACTGTAAAGCTGTGGTTTTCCAGTTGTTTTTTTAACTTTAGTTTCCAGAATTGTTGACCATTGGCCATGCTGCTTAGGGCCTCTGGGGGTTAAAAGTCTAATACATCTTGAGGACTAAAGACTGAGAACCATAGTAGTAAAGGTTGAACCACTTCTCATATAATGTAGACAAGAAATAATCAAATCTAATTTCTTTAATGGGGTAGGGAAACCATTTTCCTTGTATTCTTTTATACTTTGAATAGGTTTTCTCTTGCTCTCATCAGCTGCCAAACCTTCCTGGAGAAAGACAGAATGGATGTTTTAGTTGTCAGCAAACTGTTAAGAATTCAGATTTACAATTGCCTTATAACATCAGTGTGGAATATCATTGTTTTTGACTTTATGTTCTGAAGTTTGATACAAAGTAGACAAGAAGGTGAGGTACATCAAAATCCATTTGCTTAGGAAAGAAAACTTATGGGTGATAAATGTTAATTAAACTTGAACTTTAATGGGTAGTATAAATGTAAAATCTTGTCTTCTGAACAATATTTTAGCAAAGAACGTTTTGGATCCACATCTTATATCAGTCCTGCTTTGTCTTGTGTTTCTTCAGCTGCGCTTCAAGCCCTGAAACGAAAGAAAAGGTATGAGAAGCAGCTTGCACAGATAGATGGCACGTTATCAACAATTGAATTCCAGAGAGAAGCCCTGGAAAATGCCAACACCAACACTGAAGTGCTCAAGAATATGGGCTTTGCTGCTAAAGCAATGAAAGCTGCTCATGACAGCATGTAAGATGGCCCTTTCATGTATTTAATCTGTGGAACAGCTTTTTGCTGAATGAAGCCTGTGACAGAAGGATTTGGCATATGATGGTTATAATACACTGGTTTTGATATTGTCTGATTTATAAGATAGATTAGGTGTGCTCTTTATGGTGGTATAGTTCTGAGGTGGATACTCTCCTCACGCCAAAAAGCTGCCTTTTTAAATTCAGAGTTTTGCTTTGTTTGTTTTTTTAAAAAAACTGACACCACTGCTTGTTTGTCCTTTAAATTTGTCTTCTGTTAAATGTTAGAGCGTTTTAAGAAATAGAAATCAGATATGAATTTGATCTTGGATGACTAGAAATAAGCTACTGAGCATCAGTTAACTGTTAATGTTAATCTCAAATGCTGTGGCTGAGTTCTTGTTTTGAAAGCTGCCCTGACAGCCAATGAGGTTTAGTCTGTCAACTAGTTAGGAAGATGTTAGCTTACAGCAATTGTTAAATTCTAAGAAATAGAGATCACATGCGTTAATGTTACAGATCTGTCACACATTGTTTACAAAATGTCTGCAGTTGCATTAACACTGTTTTCTACACAGCAAATCTGTTACACATTATTTACAAAATGTCTGCAGTTGCATTAATGCTGTTTTCTAGCACAGTGCTACTCAAAAGTTGTCCCTGGACTTGTGTCAGTCCACAAGACATCAGCTGCCAGTTTGCAGAGAGTTTCCACCAAAGAAGGGAAGAGTTGTATCCAGTAGGCCAGAATATGGGACTTGTCCCTGGCATGTTAGGAAAATAATTCCTTGTCTCCCACATGAGATAGCCTGGAAAGCATTGCTTCAGTCTATATGTTCTTTTAACAATGTAGACATTACTGCTAGCTACTGTTTAGAAAAGGGTGGGCAACTTTAGAGTCTGGGGGCTATTTTCTTCTCTTCTGGAACGTGACAGCTTGTTCCTATTCACTTATAAATCACTTCAGGCCCACTTTTAAATCAATGCATTTTTAAAAAATATTATTTTGACTCTGAAACAGCCAGAAGACCCTTGTAGTAGCCTTTAAATGTCTGATCATTCCTGTTGAAGGCCAAATTCTTCTGCTGAGGGAATCAAGTGTATACTCACATGGGTAGGTGCTAGCAGAGCACATCCGGGCTGCATTGATCATCCCTGGTCTAGAGAGCACTCTGTCTTGAAATTGCAGAAGTTGGTATGGAGACAACACACAAGGCCTTGTTTTTCCTTTTCTTAGACAGGAATGGCAGCTCCCTGTCTGTCAGAGTGCCTTAATACTTTATGCACAGTTCTGGCCTTTCCTGGAAACACCACCTTTGGGTAATTAGGTTAAAGTCTTTCAGTTGTTAATTCAAACTCCTTTAATGATTTATGGTAGCGTAGTTCTGGATAGTTATAACCATTGAGAATGATTCAGTTGAGACCAACTTTATGAAAAAATTTAGTATAATCTTTATTAAAACAGTAAACAGAATATTGTAGTTATTTTGTATGTATGTCTAAGTTCAAACAGATCTTCAGAGTGTGTCTGAACAGTTTCTTAACTCTTTATAACAGCATAAAGGCACAGGTCTCTCTCTCTCTCACACACACACATATAGCCCTCTGGCTTTCATCTTTGCCAAAGGCTATGTTGCCAGATCTAGGCCACTCTCTCTGACCAGATTTAACAGTGGGTTGTTCTGTTCTGCTCCTTCTCTAGGCTTTCCTTGAGAAAACACACCCCCTAGATTGAATGAGAACTCCTCTGGCTGAAGGATTCACCCTTTGCCCTTCGTCCCTGAAAGTCTGGCTCTTCTGGAAAACTCTTTTAAGCAAACCAGTGTGGCTGCTATAAGTACATTCCCACTCAGGCCTTCAACCCCTCCTTCTCAGCAAAAGGGCTGAGCATTCTTCTGGAGTGGCCCTTCTGGTTGCCTAGCAACCTGTTGCTGGGCATCCTTTCTACCATTCAGGGTACAGCTCCCCCTATACTCCATCACAGTTGGCTATCTCTTTTTCAGGAGGAAAAAGGCATGTTTATGTATGTGATTTTGGAAAAAATATGGTCTGTTCTCCATACACTCACCTGTCTTTTCCCATGATCAAGTACAGAAACTGAAGTAATTAGAGGAAAATGAAAGTTGTTTTATAAAACTTCCAATCTAAGCAAAGATTTAAAAAATGAGAATTTCTGGGTGATTTCATGCATACTTAAAGGATTTTCATGCATTGTATGATTCTGAGGTAAGCTTTTTTTCCAAAGTCCACAAAGAGATGTGTGTACATATATAACTTGTGGGCAAAGATTAAGTCTCAAACATATTGGTGTTTGAAAAGTAAGTGTGTCTGTGTGTCTGTGTGTGTGTGTGAGAGAGAGACAGCATGTTAAAACCTGCATTTACAGTCTCTTATATATGAATCATGACCATGTGTCAAGCATAGAATTAAAGACTGCTTTTGCTAGCTCTGGAGATGAATTGTAATGAAGGATACAAGAAATCCTATTTTGTATTTATTGTTACCAGATTTATTTACTGTTAAGTCCAGAAGTTGCTAAAAGTTAGCTTTACCAACCAAACAGTGTGGAGAAATACTACTGTGCCAAATAACTACCATCCCTTTCCTTTTGGAAGCTTTTGGACACTCATTGCAGCCCAGTTATGCCTGTTTACTCTTAAATTCTTTATACACTGAAACTTCTTCCCATATTAATATGCATAAGATTTTATCTTAGCTTCACTTATAGATTACTTAGCTTCCAAGTAATGTCTTTTTCTGTAGGCAGACATAAAGTACAAAAGCTGTATAGGTTTTATTGTGAATGTTTTGCATTATGCTTGTAGATTATATAAAAATGTTTAGTTGCAAATGGATACATTTTTAATTTGTACAGCAAACCTGTAGTACCTATTGTTGCTCAGGAAATACTTACTTAAAAGTCAGAATATATTTTAATATTTCTTTTTAAAGTCTAGGGATTTCTATTGATCTTTCTGCTGTGAATGCATGGATGGCTGAAATATATCAAATCCTTCTGTTTCAGGGATATTGACAAAGTAGATGAGCTTATGCAAGATATTGCAGAACAGCAGGAGTTAGCAGATGAAATTTCAACAGCTATCTCCAAGCCTGTAGGAATTGGTGAAGAATTTGATGAGGTAAGGGTGAAACAGTTAAACATTACTTTTCAGGTATGTGAGTGTGTGAGTGTATATATAATGATTTGGAAACATAGTAGCTTCTTCTGACTCAAATACCATGATGGATCTGTTAAAAATTCCTGAGTTTTCCAATTTAATGGTATAGAGCAGAGGTGGACAACGGGTTTGGGGGCCTCACAGTCTGCCCAAAATGGCAAAAATCAAGCAGTTAATCATGATTTTGAAAAAATTGTTCTTTTAAAAAATGATAATTTAGAGGGAGTCTGCAACCTTTAAAAGATGAAGGCCACTCATGAAAGCTTCCAGAAAAGATAGTTCATCATTTGTGCAGGTGGGGATGGGTGGGTAGAAAAAGGATGATTGGAGGGATGTTGGAAGGCAGTAGTGATTTGTTTCAGTGCACATTAGGGCATCACAGAAGATGTTCTGTTATGGAGTGAGAACTCCCATTGCTCATGAGGACACCTTGTGTATTAGGTCACCTTGCTCAGTGAACACACTTCTGGGTCCACTTGCACTGCAATCTCAGTACTGTAGCTATGTCTCTGCTCCCCTCCAGTGAGTACCAGTGTTGCACAACAACATAATTCAACTTTAAATAATTGTAAGTTGGTTTATGATGATGTAACTTCCCAACAGGATGCCAGTAACTATGTCTTTTCCAGAATAACCACTTGTGCTGAGTACCTCATGAAGGTTTATCAGGCTGTCTTTTGTTGTATTGTTAGTGGGTCTGATCGTTTGTGTTAACTGTTGCAATCCCAATTCTTTTCACTCCTTCAATAACAGGATGAACTGATGGCAGAACTAGAGGAATTAGAACAGGAAGAACTGGACAAAAACTTACTGGAAATCAGTGGTCCTGAAACAGTTCCACTACCCAATGTGCCCTCAATATCTATACCTTCAAAGCCAGGTAGGTGACTTAGTTCTTGAAGGTGCTGATGTCTTATGGCAACTGTGTTTGTCATACCAAGTGAGGTAATATACATCCTTGGCATTTTACTTTTCAATTATAGTGCATAATATATTCAAAATTGTTCTTTGAGTCATAAGGTCCCTGTCACATATATATTTAGAAATTACTGCTCATAGGGGATGTCCTATCTGTTTTTATATTACAACCTTATAAAATTAATGTGCATTTTCTGTTTCTTATAATCTAGGTATGGATTGGGAGATACTTATAAATTGTGACTATTTTTCAGCAATAGCAGACCTTAGAGATATGTGCTTGAAATATTCCTTACCTTGTCCTAGTCTCAGTGTATCTCAACAATGGCATGTTCATGTCATGCTCTGAAAGCACGATTGTCAAAATGAGGGTGGAGTGGAGTGATGCATGGGTGGCTTTGTGATGCCTTGAGCTCTGTGAACAACTTTCTGATCTTCTGTTATGGTTAGTCATAAGCTGGTAGGTTGGAGAGAAAGCTTACTTTGCTTGCCTTCTGAGCGCAATTGTCTAATTGAGAAAACATGTTTGCTACAAAGGGTCTTTTCCTACCCATATTGCTAGTTTGGTTGTTACTGTCAGTTTGCAAATCACTGCCTTGGGCATGATGGGAAATTTAAATGGTAAGAGTCTTCATGGGATACTGGTAAAAGCCCTTTTCCATAGTGTTTGTTACATTACATTATTTTTGATGAAGGCAAAAATACTTATGGCTTAGGTATATTACACAGTAAGGAACATTCAGACAGTATGTCCTCATGTGTGAGTACAACCATGAGGAAGCATTTAAATTAACCTGTAAGCTTAGATCTAATAGTCTGTGATTTAAGGACACTTCAAAGTATATGATCTTTTTCTTCAAAGTGTATAATTGCATATTATTGCCCTGCCTAATTTTCAGTTTAATACTGCATAGTTTCATAGCTCCAGCTCAATAAAGTGTTTCATGAATCGTATAACTTGCAAGGAATTCAATGTACATGTTATATTTAATTGAATAATCAAAAATGGAAAACCAGTTACTTAATTCTGTGTTGTTTTGTTTTTTCTAGCTAAGAAGAAAGAAGAAGAAGAGGATGATGATATGAAAGAGCTAGAAGCCTGGGCTGAGAACATGTAGCCATATCAGCTGTCAGCTAGAGAAACAATCAAGACTCTGGTCACCTGTTACTATAGGTGCACGCATGGGTGGGAGACATCATTAAGCGCAAAGTCTATATTTCTTTACGCCCAAAGCCATGGAAATTGCGTTCTACATAGCATGGTCTGAGAAGGGGAAACAGAAGTTTCCAAGGAAAGTTGCCTGTAGTTTAGGATGTTGAGTTTGTTTAAATAATAAACCTTATTGGCAAAATTCCAACATTCAGCTTCTGGACTTCGCTAATGCCACTGCTGGACCGTCATCTTTCAGAATTCTGGCTGTGTTAAGTCTGATTGACTTGGGATGTGGCGCCTGTAACTTAAGTTGATTGAAAAGTTTTTGAAAGTCTTGTAAAGCATTTCAAAATGAAAAAAAATCATAAGCCATTGTTGGCTTATAATGCTTAGATGTATGAATACATTAGGCTTTTATTTCTGTATTTATATCCACTGGCAGCATTGCTACTTCTCACTACACTGAACTTGGTCACTCTTCATTTTTGTTGGTGGATTTGGAATGATAAAGCAATTTTATGATGGAAGTAGCTGAAATTTACACTTCAGTTCTAGTTGTACATTTTTCTACATAGCACTTGGATGTTGATTGCTGTTTATGATAGCCAATACCCCATTCAGACACAAACATAAATTTATTTTAAATAAGCAATTTTTTTTGTTTGCACTGTATTAAATACATTGAGTGATTTTCACATGTGCCTGATGTCTTCACTGTATCCCTGTCTGATGAAGCTTCATCTTCTAGTTTGTACGTCAGTTGTTCTTATAATTCTCTTTGGCACTGCAGTTCCCTCTTGAAACAGAAATGTAGATATCTAGGTATTGTCGCATATTATATTTGAATTTTTGGGGTAGGATAGAGTAAAAATGCAAGTGAAGAAATTCTGGCCAAAGCAACTGCTCATGGCAATGTCTCCCTTCCTTAACATGAGTTGTAACTGAGGATTAAAATCTGATATGCACTGTGATTTAATTCTTTTAAAAAAAATTAAGGACAAGGTTCAGAATTGAAAGAATCAAATACTTGTACAGAACAGAACACCAGCAATAGGGTGTTACTCCTGAAGAAGATCTTGGCCTTGTGAAGTTACATTTCAGAGAGTGTTTTCTTTGTTTCCCCAGTGATGATATCTGTGTTTTTCCTATGTACGTGAGTGTTCTGCTCACAGGATTCTGAACCCATTTTCTTCAGAACAGTAGATATATGCAATTACATTAATTAGCCTAATTCACCATGTATTGGATGCAAAAAATAAAAGGCATTGAGATGTATCTCAGGGGTTATAAAGTAGCTACAATTTCCAGTGTTTTTCTCCAGCAGATACTATATAGTTGTCTCCTGTTGAAAAATGCATATTTTTCCTTCCCTCGAAGGTGGCTGTGATCTTTTTCCAGCTGCTCATCCCTTCACACTCTTTACAAATTTGTATTTACTGTAATCCCCACTCTGTAATTAAACTTGATCAGCCTATTGAAGCCCTTAAATGTAGAGTCTTTAGAAAATTAGCCAGAGTGTCTGAATGAGATTCTTCTGAATCAGAGAGCTGTAATAATTTTAATCAATATAATGAATAGGTTAAGCCCCTTTATTCTGCTTCCATGGAATAAGTCCCAGAATGACATCTGTATGTGGGTTTCACAGCTTTACTTTCTGTTCCTCTGCACATTTCTCCTATTTCAAGCAACTGTCTGAAGTTGAAATCTCTCTTTAATTACAAATACTGCAAAATGAATTCTAAATTAATATGAAAAAGCAAGTACAATAAGAGAATGGAGAGGTTGCCCAGCTATTTCTTTATTTGCACACTTTTGTTTATGTTGCATATCAGGCAAGAGATTAGAGAGAAGATTGCTATCATTCTGTTCCTTGATGCAATATACCCTAATAAACTTTAGAATTAGTGATTTTGTTTTTTTTTTCTGAACAGCATGATTGTAAACAGAAGTCGTAAACAGAAGTCAACCACCCTTTCTCTTGGACATGTAAATGTAAGATGCTTTAACACAGTGATGCAATACAAAAATCTTACTGCTTTAAAATATTTTCCTACTGTTCACTAATTAAAAAAAAAAACAACTGATTGATTCAGAACATGAAAGCATAAATGATTTTGTACTTTGAGTTTAGCCCAGTCTTATTAATGAATTTTTCATTAATGAAAAATGGAGAAATGCATCCCTTAGGTTTTGTATATTTTTGTCCTAATTACATGCCTATTGTGTAATTGTAGGGACATTCTGAATTATTCATATTTTTTCCTGCTAGGATAAATGGATCTTAAAGTAATTTAAGTATAAAGGCCCATGGCTTTTCAACTGTCACAACCAACCAGTTATTAATAAACTAATTGTAAGCTTTAGTTTTTAAAAAGCAAATGTAATTTGTTAATTTTGATACGTTTATTTTACACATCCTAAGAAAGAAATCATACAGCTTTGGGACATGGCACTTGAAGCATTGGGTTTAGGGCACATAATACTTTTAGCTACAATTTCTGAGCATAGGCTAAATTCCATGTGGCATTTTTACTGGGTCTCACCACTCCCTGCCAGATAAAATTTGGATCATTAAATACCATAATCCTAGAGTGGGAGAGCCAGCATGGTGGAGCAGTTTGTATGTTGGACTTAGGAGACCAGGGTTTGAATCCTACCTGGATGAAGTTAGGCAAGTCACACTCTCTTAGCTGCAGAGTAAGGTAATATGAAGTCACTTCTGAATAAATCTTGCCAAGAAAATCCCATTATAGGTTCATCTTAGGGTTGCTATAAGTGAGAAATGACATGAAGGCATACAACAACATGGTTATACTTACACTTGTATGTATAATAAAAGCAAAATTGAAAAAAAAACTTATGCAAGTGAGAACAAGCTAGATAAAAGTTTGGTATGGGGAGATGGCATACAGAAAGGTGAGAAACAAGTTAATCTAATATATAAAAGTCAATGTTTGCTTGTCCGTGTCAGGCGAAGATCTCATAAGATTGGCTGTCAAAGAATATTCTATGGAATCCTGGGGTTTGCAGTTTCCGGAGGGGCCTTTAGAATTCTCAGCCAGAGAGCTCTTGGGACTGTTGTGAATAGGCCAGTTGCTATGGAGATGAGACCTAAAAGCAAGGAGGAGGGCAGTGTATTCCTTCAGGAACCCAACCTCTGTATGTTAATAACTCAGAATACAGATTGGACTGGGGAATATGGGGAAAAATTACAAATACTGGACAAGACAATTTGGGGAATTAGAGACACAGGATCTCAAATCTTTCTAACAAGTATTACCTATGAAAATAAAATCCTGGGCAACGCCGGGTAAACATGCTAGTTCATAATATTTTTAAAATATTGCCCTGCCACTAAATCCCCCTCAAACCTGCTGCCTCAGCTTACATTTCGTCCAGCTGTATGTAAAGCATTGCTCTTGGTTTATTGAAATATGAGGGTCTCCTTGCTTGTTGGCTATTTAGAAATGGTATTATTTGTGGCACTATGTTCTTAAAAATTTTGTTTCTCTATTTTTCGACTTAAAGCTGTATTCTTCCCATACTCCTGATCAAGATTGTTGAAGATGTGGGACCTTTAACAGCCTTCAAAGTAATGTCTGACTTTCAATTATTGATCTTTGTAATGGTTCAGGAATGTCTGAACCAGAGCTGATGAAAACAGCATTTGGAGAGCTGTATTTTTCTCCACTTCTGTTCTTCCACCAAGGCTTTTATGTGGGTTGTATGATGAGGGGATCTGTGAAGCATATGTACATTTACATTTCAGCTTTGCTCTTAACTCATCTCTTGTTCGTATCTTGAGCCTGGAAGGATAATTTCCTCATGAGAACTGGATATATCACCAGCTAATGGACAGATTGTACAGATCGCACAAAAGAGGAAGAATGCATTTTGAATTTGTCTTTTTTCAAGATTTATGTGACAATGGAGTATGCATACTTTGAAAATCTCATTTTCAGTATGGGCCAGATCCAAGATGAAACAAGACTTATTTACAAAATGGGAAGATGTTGAATTTTTCTTGGCATTGTGTTTTTTGCATCATGGTTTATCAATCACAGCATCTAGGTTTTTTCACAGGATTGTAGACATTGGCCATTTCCGCACGAGGCTGATACATTGTAGCAGTATCAAATTCTTACCCTCCCGTCTGCACGTTGAACCATTTTAGCTTCATAGTTCCTCATGGTTCTGCATGTTTTCAGCTCCTAGAATGGTTCACTGCAGTTCACTGCAATGTGAAACTGCTGTATGTGAAAACCAGAAAAATTCCGAAGTAAATCTCCCAAACCTGTTCTGCTTTGGTCTTCACCTATATGCAGAAGCATGGCATTGATTCACATTGCAGAAGTGGCCAGCTATGGCCATTCCCAGGCTGTCCCTTCTGTCATTTCCATCCCTATCTCTTTCCACCCATCTAAGGACAGGCTGCCGTCATTATTGTCTTCATGTGTTAAACGGACAGTGGGAAGAGAGTGGATCCAGTAATGGACTGTTAAGACATGTTTTTTTCCACATATCAATGAACATACATTCCTACACACAAACATAGCAATACAGAAATGTGTTAAAATGTGTGTGTTTTTTTTTAAAAAAACAGACCAATCAGTAATGGTAAGGCGGGGTCAGGGAAGGAAATGGGAGTGTCCAGGGACTTGCTGTTGTGGATGCAGCAACCACTGTTCTCCACAGTAGTATGATGTAAATGGGGGGTGCAGACAGCATAGTTTCTGAATTTCTGAACTCGGTTTCCAAATCGGAACATAAAAACACCACTTTTGACACGCAGTGAACCACTCCTTCCCTCTCATGCGGAAATGGCCATTGTATCGGATTTGGCCAGAGAAGCCTCAAATTCAAATACTTGCTAGGTTGTCTTAGGTTAGAAAAAAGCAGTGTCCCTGCAATATTATAAGGTGACATGGAAGTAAATTTTATATTCTTGAAATATGCTATGGAAATTACAATGGTCTAGTGAAGACAGTATTGGACTTGAAAGAGGATACCTGTTCAAAGTTCCATTCAGCTGTTGAACACAAAGAATATCCCTTTGCTCAGCTGAAGGATGCTGCTCTTGCCTGCACTACCTTGCATGTTGCCCTGATTCATTAGAAAAAGGTTGTGATGCAAATTGCTAAACACTTTAAGAGAAGTAGCTGATATAAATAGAGAGGTCAGTGGTTGCATGTGTCTATACACATCATACGCAGCACTCTGAGCTATCGCTCTGCCTCTCTTTGTGTATGATATGCTGCCCAGATAGATTATAGAACAATGTTTTTGTTCTGTCATGTGTAAAATTACATATGCCTTAAGAAAATTTTCAAGGTTTTATTTATAAAACTTTTTTGAAATGGGCTTCAGAGGGTGAGCCAGTTAAACTAACAATGATCAAATGGGCACAAAATATTTCCCATCCAATTCCCATGGAGCAATGGGAAAAAATTTGGACAAAGAGACTAAGATACACTGCATGTCAGGGTATTACAGAAAATTTCTATAAGATGTACCTTAGATGGTATCTCAAATAAGTAAAAATAAAAGGTACCAGTTACATGGCCACATTTCCAACACTCAAATAAGTGTTGGAGTTGTGGCCATGTAACAGGTACCTTTTATCATCAGTTGTGGTCATGTAAAAAAGTGAAAAAAATTTGGAACGCAATACATTTTCAAACAGAGAAAATTGGGTTTTCATTATGAAATGACTCCTGAACTGTATATGTTATCTATAACGAATGGTGATTTGGAAAAAAAAGGCTGGAAAACAGTTGTTCTATATGGCAGCTGCTGCCAGAATGTTATTAGCACAAAAATGGAAATGGGAAACTTTACCCTCAATAAAGGACTGGGAGATGAAGGTGTTTGATATGATACAGATAGACAGGTTTACTTATGTATTAAGAGGGGAGAAATTTGAAAAATTTATCAAAGATTGGGATAATGTTATAAATCATTTTAGGAATTTGTGGGGTGCTATCCAGATGGTGAATATTGATTTTTGAGAAATACAGGCACAACAGCTTTATCGGTTTATGTGACAGACTCTAAAATAGCACGAAATCTTATTATTTTCCTTCATCGGGCAGAGGGGAAGTTGTGGAAGAATGTAGAACAATTCATGGGATTCATGGGATTGATGTATATGTTTAATTAGGAAAAATTATTTATGTTTGGATGGAATGAGTGTTAATGTTATTTTAATATTAATAAAGATTTAAAAAGATTTTAAAAAAGAAAATTTTCAAGGTTGAACTACAATATCCAGTGGAGCTAACTTGCAAATTGCAGCTCTCAAAAGGGAATATAATCAGGAAAACCACATATAGTGAAAGAGCTAACCAGTTCAGCAGTTCAGTATTCCTGATCAGAACTACACCTCTCCTCTGTAACTACCTTTTACACGATACCGAGAGGCAGATGGACCTCCTTTTCCTTATCTAATTTGTCCCACAGTGTTCTCATGTATTGAAAGAAAGAATGAGCACGTCACCTGGTGGTAATCATTATTATAGCAACCAAGCTGCCGCAGAGGGGAAAGGATGAAAATGCCATTCTATCAACCTTCTTGAAAGACTAGCTTCATTGGATTCTCCCTTTACTGGAACAGTTTCTATTTCAGCTCAGAAGTGGATCCACACGGATTGTTGAAATGCAATATTTGAACACTAGGTGGCAAACTTGCAACTGTCTCAGCAACAAAAAGTTCTTCAAAAAGTGGAGAGATGAGTTTAGGAGATTTGGTATAGTGATTTGAGCATTGGATTATGACCCTGAAGACAAAGGTTCAGTTCTCCATTCAGCCATGAAAACCCACCAGATGATTTTGGGTGCATTACATACTCTCAGCCCCCAGAAAACCTTCTTATAGGTCTGCTTTACAGTTGCCATAAGTTGAAGATGACTTGAAGGCACACAGCAACAATAATTTTGTTTTTTAATGTTCTTGAAATTCTTCAGTGGAGATAATTTAAGGTAGATATGCTATTGTATATTAGTCTTGTTAAATTGTGGGGTATGCCTGTTTATTAAGCAGAATAATGCATTCGTGGTCGAGTATGTAAATCCAGAGGTAAGTTGTGTATTATCTGTGCACACCTTGCAAGGCTGTCTGCTATGATCTGTAATGCATTGCACTGCACTAGTAGTGCAGATGTTATATGTGTTAATAGGCAACTAGCACACATTATCTGGGACGTAAGTATTTGATCCTTTGTTTTCTGCACCAGAAGTGATGTTGGTGCTGAGATGTCACATGTGTTTTTACTTCTTATTGTACATTTTCAGTTCGTCCTTCAGCATTTCCTTGTGCTGTGGTTTATGAGAATATTTATGTCTTCAGCTATTGATGCAGCAGTTTGGCCTTCCTTGTCTGAAATATATGCTGTTGCTATTATTGTGTTTCAAGGGTTGAACTCAAGCAATTGTTCTTTCTCCAAAGGGCTCAGAGCACTGTGGGTGATGTGTACAGATATATACAACCACAGACCTCCCTTCTGTGATATACACAGAGTAATTCAATTTGTCTAGGCCTGTGACATACACTGTTACTTGTTCCAGAATTTGAACCTAACAGGTCTTCCTTCAAGCATATCTTTTCCAAAGTGCAGCAGCATACGATCAGGTAAGCTCATGTATTTATACAGGGTAAGGAAAGATATAAGATAAGATTATAGTTATGAGATTTACATAAGAAGGATTTATGAAAGGTACGTATATTAGGTTTATGAAATTGTGCATGGTGGATAAAAAGTGGATAGAATTTTTCTTCTTTGCTCGTAACACCAGAATCTAGGGTCATCTATGGAAGCTGAATGGTGAAAGATGCAGCATAGACAAAAGAACATACTTCTGTAAACAGTGCATAGTTACATGCTAGAATTTATTGTCACTTAAGGGCTTTAAAAGGAGATTAGACAATCTGATTGAGGAGACTTCTATTAATGGCTGCTCTGCATGGTAACTGTATCCAGCATTGGAGGCAGCATGATCCTGAATATTTGTTACTGGGGATAGAGGGTTATAGTTTTCCTTTTCTGGTCGATATGAGGCTTTCCAGAGGCACTGTGGGAGACAGGATGCCGGTTAAATTGGTCTTTGATCAAATTTCTCAGGATATTTCTTAAGCCAAGGATGTGCAACTCTCTGGCTGTTTTTTGCCTGCAACTCTCGTTGGCTTTTGCCAACATACTAACTGGTGAGGAATTATGGGAACTGAAGTCGAAAAGGAAGTGGTGGCTCATATTCGCACCTATGTGTTTTGGAGCCCCCCCCCCCCGCATGACTTCATCATTTATGGCAAGGAAGTATCTTTTACCAGGTCAGGCCACAGTTCATCCATCTCGGGATTGTCTACACCAGGCTTAGCAGAGTACTATTCTGTATTGTCTTGTTACCAGGCGGTACACTCCCCACACATTGATGTGGTTTAATTGGTGAACTATGGTTTAACTGGTAAACTATATTAATTGGCTTTGATATAAAACATGCCCTGCTATGGCTGTATGGCCAAGCTGGACAAGAGGAAAAAGACTGACCAAACACGTGCACTGCAAGTTAGGTCAGAAAACATCTCTAGGCGTAGCCAGATCATAGTCAGGAAATCACTGTAAACTACAGAGGTAATAGGCTTGCGGTTAGCCTTAATGACTTGACCTTTTGGACAATAGTATCTGGGAGATTCCCACAAGACTATTGATTGCCTTGACTTCTCTTCCTCTGGCCAAGCAAGTCTTTCCTTTGTCCTAAAATCTGTCCGACAAGCACGGAGCTATCAGGATGACCATTAGCTCTTTGTCACCTAACCCTAAGACCATTAGCCCATTCCAGACCTTATTGTCCACTCTGCAAACTCCATTGTTTACTCAGCTGGAAAGCCATTCCCACCCTTGCCCTCCAGGCAGAAATTGGGTACATAAACTCCTAGTTTTGGGCAGTCAATTTGCAGTACACCAATTGCTGGCCGCTATTCTGCTGATCCAATTTCCAATTGTGTATTGTCCTTAGATGCGAGTCAAATCTACATTGCTGCTTCTTTGGTGCTTTTCTAGATCAGTAAATATCACCCAGTATGCCCTGAAATCTCTCTAGCCAAAACTTTCCTTCCTTTCCCTTCAGTTAGCCTTGTGTGACAGTTTGGATTTTCTGCATGTGATTGCTATTCCCCCAGAAAAATCACATTAAGCTTACTTTTGGATCTCTGGCTGGTTCTTCCCTGCAGAAGTATTGGTAAACATTGATGTAAATCTCACTAGGTTACCCCTCTCTTGCCAGCCTCCTCTTTGGGGTAATAATTCCCCACCATTTCACAGAGGTATTGGCATTGAGAGTGCACCCCTGAATCACCCATGTTTTGGGGTAACAGGATATACAAGCCTTCTTTTAGCCTGGTGACCTTCAGATGTTTTAGACATCAGCTCCCATTTGTCCTCATCATTGTGAAGTGTTGGTGTAAAAATTCTAAATGATACCATTTCAGAGAATTCTGGTATACACTGACTGTCTCTTGCTTACCATGGTTTCAGGAGTGTTTTTCTTAGACATGCCAGGGACTGGACCTAGGACCATCTCCATTCAGAGGATGTGCTCTACAACTGAACTATGGTCCTTTCCCAAATTCATGTACATCACCAGCGTTTTTGATGGCGAGGCACAGATGAGTAGATATGTCCTAATGCAGCAAGCTTGCCTCTGGACCATAGTATCCTGTCTCATATTAAGTCAGACTGTTGATCCCTGTAATATAAAGTACTTGCTTCAGGTGAAATTAGTTTCTCTACTTGAGTACTGTAGATATCTGGAATATGTGGTCTTCCAGAGATCATCAGATTACACCTCCTAGTGTCTGGGTTCAGTGGAATTTGGGGTTGAATAATCTCTCAAGGATCACAGGTTTCCTACCTCAATTCTCTGACTGGCATGGTTTCTGTAGGATGTCAGGCAGAAACTTTTACCAAGCCCTCTTGGGAGATGCAAATAAGTTACTTCAGGATGTTTAGAAGTCAAATAGTGTGTACTCTATCTCTTACCTATCATCCTTCCTCAAAAGTGTACACCTCTTGAATAATTATAGCTGTGTGTGTGAACTGACTCCACTTCAAAGATGTGGTCTATAAGACCCAGCATTGGTGATGTGTAATTTGTGTTATTTCTACATGTGGATTACCACTTTTCAGTCGTAAGTGTGCATAGGTGATTCATACCTCTATTTTGGGCACAGTTTCAAACAGGATGCTGTTATAGCCTAATTCAATGGCAGGGAGCCTTCAGATCTTGAACTTTTTAGCCATCCTGTACTGCTGGCCAGACTGACTAGTGTTGAGGAATTGAAAGATTTTTAGTAATAAGTCTCCCAATCAGCAGAGTATTTTGTAATGCACAGGGAGAAGTTGAACAAATTACCAGTCCCACTTTATCATCTCTACCCAAGACACACTTAATCTGGCTCAAAATAAACACAAACAGTTTGGTTAAAAAGTATGAAAAGTTTACTCACAAAATCTTGTGCATAGTCTACACAGGTTCAATTCTTGAAGAAAGTAAGAAGAAATTAAGCAGTCATATGCTTGCTGAAAATAATCCCTGTTAGGAGATCTCAGAGCACGCTTTTAGGACAAAAGGCGAAGACAAGAGAGAGAGGTATAAGTGGCAAGAGAACCTTTTAAGAACAAAGAATGTGTATATGCTGGAGGAAGAGGTCTTGACCAAAAGAAACAGGAAGTTTACTCTAGGCTGTCTCTCTATGCCTACAATAAACATGCAAACTAACTAGCCAGTTAATTAAGCATGCAAAGGTTGCCACTCCCAACAACTAGAACTCATGGGATTCAGGGTTTATCAACATCTGGAGAACCATAGGTTTTTCACTCTTCCCAATTTCTTGCTTCTGCATTGTGTAAGTTGCTGATTACCTACCACTGTACCTAGAAGCTGTTGTCTAGTTAATGGATCTTCTTGTGTTCTAGAGCAATATTGTCTGGGTCCTTTTGGAAGGTTTTATTGCTGAATGTGATGATGGAGCTACAACTTATATAGCCAGAATATAAAGAAAGCAATGCCAAACATGTGTGCAGTAGTAGGAAACTTCCTGTAGATGTCACTCTTCTCTTAACCATAAGTAAACATTCTTCACTTTGGCCCTAGAATTCAATGTACACTGCCATATACCCAGGAGTACAGAGTAATGTTGTGTTATTGCAAGAGTCAGGTAATTATATCGTTGTGAAAGCAAGGCTTCTGTCAGCAGAAAGCTCATCCCCACAATATTGTAGCCTTTGGGGTATGTTTCCTTTTATAACAGTAAATAAAGTGCTGTTGAAAAGCAATTAACTTAGACTTTAATGGCACAAAATTTTCATTGACTGCTGTGGAATTTGGTTCCATAAGCATTTTGACAGACAGTGGGGCAAAAGGGACTTCAGTATAATTCACATGACAGCTCCTATGCAAAATCTTGATTTTAAGATTCACTTTGGAGTGTATAGAAAATGCAGTGGCAAACAAAGGTTAGCTGACATGTTCATATGCACAAATAACATTTTTTTATGCCAATGGGGAACTCCAGGAAAGGCTGCTGACTCATGTCTGTCAGACTGGATAGTTGGCCATGCTTATCGCAAACACTTCAGAAAACTCCTCCTCACTCAATTGCATAGGAGTGTAGCATGCAGGACAGCAGAGCACTTGCAGTAGATTTGAGGCTATGGGAGTGAGGGAATCTTGCCCAGAGCTTAGAAAAACTATGTTTTGGAGATGCCAGCTCCCAAAATGTCATAGACAGTATGGTCACTGACCATGCTGACTGGGGGATTCTGGCAGTTGTGATCCAGGCTCAGATCTTGCTATATCTTATTTATATATTAAAAAAATGGAGAAAAAGTAAAGTATGAAATTTCTACTCTGTTTCTTATACTTTGATCATTGTGATAGAACAGCAGTCCTCTTCAGATGTTTTTGAACTGACACTCCCATACTTCCTCTTCATCAGCTCTGCTGGCTAGGGCTGATGGGTGAAGGGCAGTGGTTCTTAACTTGGGGTCTGGGGGCCCTTCAAGATTTGTGGAGTTATCATATAGGCTCTGTGAAGCCCTGCTGCTGGACACCAACAACAGCAACAGGGATGTGGCAATGGGAGAGGTTTGCAGTTATTGAAGCTGCTCCCTTCTTTGAAAAATGAGGGAGCAGTTTGGGTGCACACACACATATCCCTGCTGCCACATCCCTGATGAAAGGAACACAGAGGTAAGCATGTGCGCACCCCCAAACAATGACTCTGGAGACCAGAGTTTGAATCCCCACTGAGCCATCGAAACCCACTGAGTGAGTTCAGGCAAGTCACATTCTCTCAGCTTCAGAGAAAGTCAAAGGCAACAAATCTTGCCAAGAAAATTCCCATGATAGGTTCACCTTAGGATTGCCATAAGTCAGTTTTCAAAGGAGAGAGACATGATGGCTAGAAAGAACCTCCCTCTCACAGTAGCAATTTGTTGTTGTATGCCTGCAAGTCACTTCTGAGTTACTGCAACTCAAAAATGAAGCAATCACAGGTTTTTTTTTTCAAGGTTTGTTCAGAGGGGGGTTGCCTTTGCCTTCCTCTGAGGCTGAGAGAATGTGACTTGCTCAGGGTCACCTAATGTCTGAATGAAGATTTGAATCCTAGTTTCCAAAAGCCTTTAATAAATAAATAAATATTTGAAAATGTAAATAAATATTTGAATATTTAATTCTAAATTTAAATCTTGAGTTAAATCTTGGAGGTCCCTGGCAAAAAAATTATATTTGCAGGGCGTCACTTTTCTTTTCTTTTCTAATAAATAATACTCAACATGTACATACAAAACAAAATAAAAAATGAAGAGAAGAAAAAAGAGACACAATACAGTATGAACATATCCCAAATATCCTAAAACATATCCTAAATCTGTAACACTGTATAGCAAATACAAACACTAACACACTAAGACAACAAAGGTAATTTCCCATTTTCCTAATGCAGCCTGTTATTGATTCTATGGGGGGAAAAAACTCGTCTAACTGCAAGTATCTTTCCAATGCTTCCACTGCTACATATCTCAAAAATGCTAATTATCAAATCCAAATATAATATTAAAATAATTTTTTTTCTTGCTAAAAGCTTGTTGATGATTCCTACTCCTTGGCAAAATTTGCCATTGATTTTTCTCTTATCAATGTGGTCAATTTGTCTATTTCAGCCAAGTCCAGCAATTTTATCAAGCAATTTTCTTTCACTGGGATTTCTGCATTCTTCCATATTTGTGTATATAAAAACTCTGCCTCTGTGGCCATTTATCTTAATATCTTGCCATATGTCTTCTCCAACCAATCTTCCAGTAATCCCGGCAAATGTAATGCAAGTTTTAACGACACATCAGTTTTCAAGAGACAATTTTCAAGTGAGTAAACAACCTCACGATAGGCTCACCTTAGGGTTGTCATAAATTGGAAAACGACTTGAAAGCACACAACAACAAAACAAAGAGTGAGCATTCCATAGCAAAACACCTAGTCTGGGCTCAACAACCCTTTGGGTATCATTCTGATCAGTCCTACTAGTGGCCCCAGAATTTTTTTTTCTTTCATTTTTAATTATTAGCCTGTTCACTGTGGCAAGCTCCTGCCATCCGTCCTCTGGTGATATTTGCAACTGTAAAATATTTTCCGTGTATCTTCTAAAGCCCCATAAGTTTTCATTAATTAAAGGCTAATGTTTTAAACATGTCTGTCTCATTGTGGGAGAGGAATCTAGTCATCTTTTGTTAATTAAAACTATTTCCTCTGTTTCTCAATTTCAGAAAGAGAAAGAAGTTTAAAGCATCAGTAGGAAAGGCAAAATAGGGCACTCACCTGCCCCACTAGGAAGCATTTTCAGCTAATAGCAATTATAACTATGTAGTTTCTGGAACTGGGGTTTCTCAGGCTGCTTTGGGCTGTTTACCCAGCTGCCCCTTTTTTCTTTATTTGATGGGGGGGCAAAAGGGGGCTTATGTCTCTTGCCACATTGAGGGAAGTTGAACTTTGCTTTGTTCCTAAACTTCCATTTCAGTTCAACTCAACTTCAATGGGAGTTTTTTTAAATAAAATAAAACAAACAAACAAACAAACAAACCCCAATGCAATTTGTTTGAAACCTCAAATGATTGAACACAGCCATTTTGCTGTAGGCAGGTGACATAGATTTAGTTATTTTACAAAGTTTACCCTACAAACTATTCATTGCACAGCAGCTTACAAAATTCAATAGAAATCTAAGCCCTAAGTATACAAACCCAAATAAAATAATCAGCTATAAAAAAAAGAAAAGCCATAAAAGAGCAACAGCAAACTTGGTAACTTAATTAATTAAGTAATTAAAAGCTGGATTGATTAAAAGGTCTTGGTTTGGAACATTGAAATCAGCAGATGTGATGCCAGTGTAGGGCCCGTAATAGTATTCTTAAAAGGCCAGGATCATGTTGGTGCAGATGGTTCATCAATGGCAAGGAAGAAGGGTTGACTTGTGGGATATTGACAACTGATAGGCTGCATTTCTCTGAGCACCTTCCTGTATCCTTAGAAACTTCCCTGGTGCATTTGAATAAATGCATTGAAATTCATCTGAAGAAATACAAAGTAATGGTGCATGGACATATTCTTTGACAGTTTTGCTAGTAAGGAGCCATGCTATGCTTTATACTTGATTTGCCTTCTTACATTTTTAAAATTTTGCAAGTATGATTGGAATGAAGGGTTTTTTTTTTTTCATAAGGAAAGGAGAGGTTTATACCTTTCTTCTCAGGATACAGCCCACAGAAAAGCAACCCTTCCTTCCAATGATATTCTCCCATAGGCACCTTTTTCTTACTGTTTTAGCCATGGTTTGTAAGTGTATGGGAGGGACTTTTTTGGGAAGGTTGTACCCAGGGAAGGAAAGGATAAACCTGCCTGCTGACATGCTAATACCCCCAAAGGATCTCCACTGAACTTACAGAAATAAGAATATTAGAAATCAGTAAAAGTAGCATGTAGTTTGGCTTCAAGTTATGACAGATCTATGCAATTTTGCTTTCAAAGTACATAGTCATAGTTCGGTGACCAGTGTGTCCTTAAGGTCACTTGGCAGCTCCACTTGAAAAAGGCTTGCATGACTAAGGCCATTTCTGAACCAGGTCGATACATTGTAGTAGCACTGAATCCTTACCCTCCCACCTGCACGTTGAACCATTTTAGCATCTTAGTTTTCCTTGTGGTTCTGCACATTTTCAGCTGCTAGAACGGTTCACTGCGATGAGAAATCGCGGTATCAGAAAACCAGAAAAACTCCAACGTAAATCTCCCAAACCAGGTCTGCTTCGTTTTTTTTGCCTACATGCAGAAATGTAGCACCAATTCACAGTGCAGAAGTGGCTGGCTATGGGCATCACCAGGCTGTCCCTCCTGTCATTTCCATCCCTATCTCTCTCCACCCATCAAAGGACAGACTGCCATCATTATTGTCTTCATGCTTTAAGCAGACAGTGGGAAGAGAGTGGATCTGGTAATCGACTGTTGAGATGTGTTTTTTTCCACGTATCAACAAACATACATACCGACACACAAACATACAATGCAGAAATGTGTTTAAAATGTGTGTGTGTGTGTGTGTGTGTGTTTGAAACAGACCAATGAGCGATGGCAGGGTGGGCTAAGGGAGGGGAATGGGAGTGACCAGGGACTTGCTGTTGCAGATGCAGCAACTGCTGTTCTCTGTGGTAGTATGATGTAAATGATGTGGTGCAGACAACACAGTTTCTGAATTGGAGTATAAGAACACCCCTCTTGATATGCAGCGAACTGCTCCTCCCCTCTCTTGTGGAAACAGCCTAAGAATGATTACTTCAGGTGGCACAGTAATGGTGGCAAAATAGCGTGGTGCATTTTATTTTCTGCACTTTGCTATTGCTATAAAAAGTTGTCCTGTTTTGAACTGTTAAAGCAGAATAGCACAGAAATCAGGGGTCTTGCTAGCTGTTTGGGGTGATAGTAAGAATTAGGGAAAATGAAGACAGTTCAGTATGACATCTTCAGGCAGAGACAAGCAGAGTGTGTAGAAATGAGGGACACTTGTAGGATCATGGAAAGATCACCGTGTGTAGGAAGAAAGAAACTTGCTTCAACAGAATCCCCTTATAATACCTTACCATGCCATAACTTCATAGGCTTCTGGAGCACTATCTCCTGCCCCCTGAAATCCATGCCTTCTTAATGAAAGAAACCTAGTTTGGCACCTTTCTTATACTTCCCACTTGGTGCATTCTCAGCGCTGGTGAACTGAAACGGGAAGAGAGAAAAAGATGGTATTGTGGTGCAGAGGCAGAGGGACTAGGGAGGATCTCTCTCTAGAAGCCCTAGTTTGAGACCTTCAGGTTTCAGGCCAATGGTTTTAAGATACCAAGCAGGATCAGTAGAAGAGTGGGTTCTTAAGACAAACTCTTATTTCTATTCAGTCATACCCACACTGACATTTTTTATCACTTGCTTTAATTCCATTTTCCAGTTGTTTCATTGTCCATAATTTCTCCATGCACCAAAAAATAAAGAGTTCTATTTACTGATAGAGGGCATCATGCCTATCACATGAGAATTCTCAAAATCCCACAGAATGACTAAGGTAACACAGGAACATCTGCTAAGCTAACAAGAAACTTTCTGAGGGCCATCAGGAATCTGATAAGCTCCATCAAAGGGTAAATGATTTTCATGGGATCCACACCACCATTTCAGTGGGATGCTATAAACATGTAAATTTAACTAGGCAGTGATTTCACTATAATAAGAGAATTAATGAAAAGTCCTTTGAAAAGATATTACCTACAAAACTTCTGTTGATACCCATGCACTATCCTAAAAAAGGTATCCAGCTTCTCCTTTCACACAGAAGGGAATTCCTCTTCTAAGATGACACCATCTAGAGCCAAAGAAAGCATAGTGTTTTCTTCAAAACTGTTGTTTCAGTCAAGTCCAAGAACTGTTTGTCTGCAGATTTAATCTATTTTAATCTCACTTCTTTAATCCTCATGTACTCAGATTAATAACAAAATCGCTCTGATTGAGTTGTTGGGTTGGTGTTCAAGCATGGTTTATACCTCTTGTATTTCTTGACACCAAATTGAGTTTTCTCCTGAATATGATCACCCTACTGACAACCAGAGCATGTCATATCTGTTTTGTGCATCATGGTTGCCTGAAAATAGACATGGGATAATTTTTCTCCTCTCTAGGGCTTGCCTTACAGCTTCTTGGGTTTTGCTGCTGCTTCTGAGTATATTTATTTATATCTCATCTTTTTCCCAGTCTGAAAATCAAGGTGTCTTACAAATACAGTTCTAAAATTTGTCTCATACAATTAAGAATGTAATTAAATTAACAATAGAAAGAAAAGTTCAGTCATTACAAAATAAGATCAACAAATATAGCCAACATAGCAGATGTGAAAGGCTGTTTCCATTGGAGCACTCAGCTCTCAAAGGCCTTCTAAGACAAAAAGATCTTCACCTGCTTGTGAATGGATAGTAAGAAGGACACTAGTCTAACTTCTCTAGCAAAGGGATTTCAGACCCTGTGAACAGCCACTGAGAAAACCTTCTGCCACATTTCCACCAAAAATACCTATGAGGGTGGTGGGACAGAAAGAAGGCCCTCTCAGAAGATTTCAAAACATGGGCAGGCTTGTATGGGAGAATATGGGCCTTCAGATATCTGGACCTGAGGAGTATAGGGCTTTATAGGTAGTCAACAGCACTTTAAATTGCACCTAGAAATGGAGTGGTGGGCAGTGGAGCTGTTGTAACAAGGTAGCGATCTCTGGTTAATAACTTCCTGGGATCTGCATAGGTCTCTCCCAAAGGTTTTTAAAAACTGCTTGTTGAGGTGCTCCTATGGTTTACAGAACAAATTTTCTCCTGAGTGATTTTTTTTGCCCTTATTTTTTCTTTGGCAATATAGTATTACAGTGCAAAAATGTTATTGCGCTTATGGACTGATGTAACACTATTATTCTTAAAAACAATAAAAAGAGCAAAAAGCAGGCGAAGCGAAGGAGAGGTTTTTTGTTTGTTTCAATATATCTTAGAATTACAAGGAAACCCACTTGGGGGGAGGAACAGAACATTGCAACTGATGCCAGGAATTGCCAGAAAATAGTCCAGGATGACAAAAATATCATTTGGATATTTTATGCATACTTCCCAATAAGTACAGCAACAAGTATTACAACTTTCTGACACAATTGCCCCATCTGGAGGATGTGTAACTTCCGCTGGCACAAAACAGTACTCCGGTGTCAAGGAGCAATACATTTTTGTAAATCCCTGCTATTATTTGTTTTTAACAAAAGCTGTACGTGGCAAGGGGCTGTCATTTGGAGTTGTTTACAATGGTATTGTAGAATACCTACATTGTTGGTCTAATTCTGTGTGGTTATGGCAACATAACCTAGGGCTCTTCCACGCTACACAATTATAGCATTAATTCCACTTCACCTGGAATGCTGCTTCCTATGGAATCCTTCTCTTCTCTTCTCTTCTCTTCTCTTCTCTTCTCTTCTCTTCTCTTCTCTTCTTCTTCTTCTTCTTCTTCTTCTTCTTCTTCTTCTTCTTCTTCTTCTTCTTCTTCTTCTTCTTCTTCTTCCTCCTCCTCCTCCTCCTCCTCCTCCTCCTCCTCCTCCTCCTTTTTTGTGAGGCATTAGAGTTCTCTGGCAAAGAATTCAATAGCCTCCCCCTTAGCTACAAATTCCAGGATTCCATTAAAATGGCATCACAGTGCTGTGAATGCTGTACAATACAGTGCTGTAAAGGTGTAGCTGAAAGGGCCCCTGATTCTAATGGACTAAAATGGCCCAAGCTACTTTGTGAGGGTTAGTTGATCAGTAGACATTATCCCTGCCCTTCCCAAGCATGTCCATGTGCTTGCTCAGAGAGGGCTTTCATATCTCAGTTATTTACATTTTTTAACATTTTTTACATTTACATTTTTTTAAAAAATATATAGCTACTCTCTGGAGAATGGCAGCTTTTTAAAATATTGGATCCAAAATGCATTCTGTGAAGGGAGATAGACTTTGTGGCTTGGGCTTGGATTAATGGGGGATTTATAGCTGCATGGTGGGAAACTGGTTACTTTTGCTGATTTCCATTCTCTTGAAACTGCCCTCCTTCCATTCTTCTGGAGGGTTTCCAAGCCATCAGAGCAGAATTTTGAAAGGCACTGGAGAAGAGAAAACAGTGGTGTTCAATTCACAGGATGCTAGATAGAATCCATTGTATAGCAGTTCATTTATTCTCTCAAAGTTTTTGCTTGAGAGTATTTGGGACAACACCTGCATTTGATAGAGAGATTTATTCCTATTTGAATTACCTTGAATTTGTCGACATGCTTTATTTCCAATATTAGTTTTTTAAATACCTTTTTCATTCTCAGCTTTTTTTTTCAATGTCATATGTCAGAGATATTGCAGCACCTATTCTGTGGAATCTTTCAGTGGTTTTTGTTGCTGCTGTTGTTGTTCACTAGAATTATGCCAGGCTTGTAGTAATCTATTGATATGGTCTGTTGCAATAGGATGGTTTGAATACACTGTGAAATCATAGTGGAGAGGTAAAGTTACCTGCCTCCTGGCCCCACTGGCCTTTTTCTTGCTTGTGTCTTCTGGATAGCTTTCTTTTGACAATCGGTGGCCCTAATTGGATAAGATGTGAGACATGCAGCAGCCATTTCCTGACTTTTCCAGATAACATGATGGCGTAGTTAGTTTGCTAATAGTTGTAAAGCTTTTTGAAATCCTTGAGGAGAAAGTAATATTGGACCTCTGTAATTTGAAAGAAAGACAAATGGGCCAATTGCTATAGCCAAGAAAGATCTTTATACTGATTTCTTGTATCTTAGCTTTGCAGACCAAACACAGGAAAAGACAGAGAGCAAAGTTTGGGATTAGCAAACACCATCATTGTGATTTAGCTTGGGTTATTATAGGTAACTGACTGACTGTTACAAGTCAACGACTCTGTTATTGTATCAAAGACTTTACAGCTCATCAGAGTAATGACTGGAGCTGTGCATGTAATAAAATGTCTGTTGCAATGAATTCTCTGAGGAGGATGAAAATTACCCTCTTCTTACGGTCATTTGATTCACTAATTATCCACAGGAAAAGTTTGAATTGTATGTCGACTGCCTAAATTATTAAGACCGTCTGCTGAAGAATACCATGGAGGAGTGGTGCAGAAAACTGCTCCTGAAGAAAAAAAGAACAGTGATCATGCAGACAAGAACATTACAGTAAATTTAACCCAGAATTTAATGAAAAAGACATTTCAGGTTCGCTGTATCTCTCCATGGAAACCATTGCAGGTATCAAAGAGGGAAGATGGAAAAAGATGGAAGATATACGCAAGACAGCAAACTATGGAAGAGAAAGAAATAGAAATGAATAAGATGATAACTTACAGCCAATACATCTCAGTCTGCAGTCAAATTCAGCTGAACTGTGTTTTGCTTCAGGATTTCTGGCTTGTATTGAGTTAACTAAAAGTGAGGCTGCAGTCAAGAAATCAGAAGAAGTCTTAAGACTTCATAGGGAAGCTAAGAAGAAACTAGACAAAATACGCAAGTGTAAAGATATATCATTAAATACCAAAGTCAGAATCATCCATGCCATAGTATTTCTGGTTTCTACATATGGTGTAAAAGCTGAGCAGTGAACATCGCTGACGAGAAGAAAATCAATTCATTTGAACTATGGTAATAGAGGAGAGTTCTATTACTAAAAAGAGAAATGAACGGAGTCCTAGAGCAAATCAGACCTGAATTCTTATTAGAAGCAAGATGACTAAACTAAGGCTATCATACTTTGGACATGAGATGATGTGTCCCATTCGAAAAGATGCTAATGCTTGGTAAAGTGGGGAGCAGTAGGGGTAGAGAAGGATGGAACTACAGATGGATTGATTCCATCAAGGAAGCCATGGCCTGAGTTTCCACAACCCAGATCTCTTGCAAGTCTATCATTCAAAGGACCACCATAGATCAATCCTGACTTGATGGCAAATAACAATAAACATTTCACATAGTTAAATGTTTAGGGATGAATGGCAGTTGGGTATTACCGGGCTGTAATAAAACTGGATCTTCTCCATTTCAGTATGCAGATGTCTAAGTGGCAAAAAGACGGGTTCTGCCTAGGGATGGGGCAAAAAAATTCACTGGATTCAGAAGCCTTGAGTAAAATGGACTTTCCTACCTCCCAAAATTTGATATCTTTATTAGAACTTATGGTTAGATTTTCAGATTTACTTAATGGCCTTTGTATTTGAAATGTAACTTCTGGATGTGAAATAAGTGTATCACTTGATGGATTTGAAAGCATGATATCATTATATTAGGCAGGTGTTAATAATGCCAAGCTTTTGTTTGGCATTCAGAAAAAACTGTATTAGTTTATAAAGCCTCTTTTTCCATCCTTGAAAAAAAAATAAGACAACAAAGAATAAAAATAAAACTGGATCTTCCCAGTTTCAGTATGCAGATGTCTAAGTGGCAAAAAGAAGGGTTCTGCCTAGGGATGGGGCAAAAAAATCCACTGGATTCAGAAATCTTGAGTAAAATGTACTTTCCTACCTCCCAAAATTACGTATAAGTGGAAATGCCCCTCACCTCTAGAATCTACACCTTTGTGAGATTTATAGGATGTTTGGAGAAACAAAGGCCCTTTCTGCATTTTTGTGGCAGTGTGCAGTGGGGATCCCAGCAGTGGTTCTGCCAGGAGGGGAGTGTGATGGGAGCGCTCCTCTCTGCACTAGCTGGCTCCGCAATGAAGGAAGTGCGATGGCCCTGCCTCTTCCAACTGCAGCACAGCCGGGTACTTTACTAGTCTGCACTGCGGCAGGAAACACAACCATTGTGCTTTCTGGGCTTCTGCATGTCAGGTAAGTCCACAATGGTGGCACGATGGTGGGTCACTGATGGAGAAAACCTGTCAGTGATTTATTCCATGATTACATTGCCTGGGGACAGAAGAAGGACAAGACCACAACGATGTCATGCAGAACTGTTGTTGCAGTCCCGTCCTTCTCCTGTCCCCATGGTGGGTTGGAAGGGTGGTTCGGAAAGGGCCAAAGTCTTCACAGAGCAATATGCACATTTTAAAATATGAATGACTAAAAATGTATGCAATCGAAAAATAATACATTGCATTAGTGAGTGGGCGGAAATGTACGCATTAGGTAAAACATGACTATAAATACAGACATTATGAAAAATGAACTTAAAATGCATATAAATTTCAATTTGGGATGAAAAAGCAAAGTCTCACAACCTGATATGAAACAAAGATGGGGGAAAAAAGGCAGGTTAGATAATGAAAAATGTGGTGAAATTGAAACCAAGAGACTTCCATATTTCTTTTTCTGATTGTCTTAATAGTGCCAAAGTGGAAGAACAGGAATATCTTTTGTCTCCTACAGGACCCTGAGAAAAGTCCCCGCACTCACCATTCTCTGAAGGGAATGTGAGCTGCAAATATCTGAGCTCACAATAAATCTCTTACACTCCAAGAAGGTAGCCCTCGAAATTTGTTCCTGAATTGCACAGCCAGCTTCCTGCTGTGAAGTTATTGACAACCAAGACATCACTAGAGGGATTAGCTGATACTGAAAAATGCTTTGAAATGGAACTGATGTGATGAAAAATGCAACTTCTCTTGTTACTAGGGCTTGTTTTTTTTCAGTGTTTTAAAATTCTGTGCTGTGGATGGAATAAATGTTGAATCAAACTCTCACTGTTGAAGGCCCACAAGAAATAAGAGGATGCCTGTGCTGAATGCATGGGGTTAATTAGTGAGATCAATGTAAGAAAATTGAAATACAACTTGTCTCTTCTGCCTCACGCACATACACTGGGGAAGGCCCATAGCTCAAGGGTAGCGTGCATGCTTTGCATACAGAAATCCAAGGTTCAGCTCTTGACATTTTCAATTAATAGGATCACTGCTAGGAGGGCTGGAAAAGGTCTCTGTTATGAGAACTTGGAGGACTGCTACAATCAGAATAGATAATGACTGGGCTAGATAGAGAATCACTGGATTTGACTTGGTGGAAGTAAAGCTTTGAAAAGTTATGTTTTGGACTACAAAGCAATTATCCAGCATTATCTTAGTTAAAACAACAACAACTGGGCACAGGCATACCAAACCTAAAATCACAAGTAAAGCTGATCCAAGACAATGCACCACCCCATTCCATGTACAGAAGCAACAGAGAATGATAGTTGAATATTCTTTCATCACTGGTGAAGGGAAAGTGTTCTCCATCACATCCAAGGTCAGCAAGCTATCATGAGGGCACATAAAAGGCTTTGTGACACACATAGCTCTATCTTACAACTTATGACATTTCTTTCCACCCCCTTTCATCTTGCCACATGAGAAAGTTGCCTCATTTTTTCTGATGACACAACTAGCTTTGAGAACAAAGTCTATCTGGCAACACCCTGCTTTCTTTTTCACCATCTCATGGTTTTGGACATTGACTCAGGGGCAGTGAGGTCTTCATTTGCCAGCCATCTGTCCAAGCTCAGCTTTCCCATTGCTACTGGCAGAAGCTGCTTGATCCTTCTGCCTGGATAGACCATGGTATTAGAAATTGTCTGAAGCTCTAGAAGATGATGTGATTTTTCTCTTCCCATTGACCATGGTCTCGCATTACTGAGAAAAAACTGGTGACATTTGGCATATCCAAGTTGGATCGTCAAAATACAGCAGGAATTGAGTTGAGCCAAGCCAAGGCTGGATTCTGATGAAGGAAATCATTCAGGGGAAGGAGAATCTCCATAGGAGTACAGGTGAGACAATGTAAAACAAGTGCTTACTTGTTATGCTAGTTTGTGATTATGAGAGAGCAGCTGCATGTCAAAATGCAATGGTGATCCATAGACATGCCTGAATTCCTGCAGGAATTGAGAGTGGTTTCACTTGGACATTGGTCTGCAAGAACAGTTCTCATAGGGGCCCTTTCTGTATGGATGCATGGCACTGCCAATGGGAAGCATGCATAACTTAGAAAAGTCATATTTTGGACAATAAGGCCCAGTATCCCCAGTCAGCATGGCTGATGGTAATGTTCGGCGTAAGATTCTGGGAGGTGTAGTCCAAAATGTAACAGTTCCAGGCTCTGAGACCAGGCTTGTTCAGGTATGCATAATAAAATCTGAATGAGCTCCCATATTGTATATGCCAGAAGTGAGCAAAGTCCATCCGTGAAGCCACAAATATTCCCTAAGCAAGCTTCTGTTGCCTTTAGCCCTTTTAGTGTCTCTGGGCTGGCCCTTTCTGGACAAAAATGGGTTGCACTGGCTGTCCTCCAAAAATTGGAAGCCTCCAAAAATTGTGATTTCACCATTGTAATAGATTGCAAGAGGTCACTTGAAATGTTTGACATTAATAAACAACAACAATGATTATAATAATATTTTTTTAAAAAAATTCAAAAGTGGACTTCTGACCATTTCTAGTTTTGATTTGTTTTTTGTATTTTTGGCATTTTTGGCAGTTAGTGTGGCCCCTGAAAGGCCCCATAGACAGAAGATTGGCCCACAGGCTCAGAGTATTTGCCCAACCTGGTGTATGTCCAGAGGGCTTTCTCCTTATGATCTTCAGAATTCTATTGCAGCCACATGGAGCCCCCAGCATGGAGAAACATGGATGTAACACCCATACAGTTCCAGTGACATGTTAAGTCTATATACTTACACTGACCAGCGAATAAGGTGATCTTCTTTCTGAATATGACCAGGCTTTTCGTCTTAAGCCCAAACTAGACGTTAACAGTATGTATTATTAGCAACTGGGCATTGAACCACGAGCCCATTAAAACATTTTTAGAAGAAATCTAGTAAGTATAGGTATGTGAGGACCAGTATGGTATAGTGGTTTGGGTGCTGGGCTAGTACTCTGAGAGTCCAGACTTTGAATCCCCACTTGACCATGGAAACCGATTGGGTGGCCTTGGACAAGTTGCACTTTCTCAGCCTCAGAGGAAGGTGATGGCAATGCCTGCTGAAAAAATCTTTTCAAGAAAATTCCATTGCCTTAGGTTGCATCAAGTCAGAAATGACTTGAAGGTAGACAACAACAGGTCTGGGGAGGACCGTTTTAAGGTTTTCATAGACCCCAGGCACCCTTGTATTCAACTCCCTGCCTTGTCTTGGTATACCACAAGTGATATTTTTGTAGGTCCCAAACTTTTCTTAAGCGCTACAGACTGTGCCTAATGGATATGGTGGCCCTGGATGTGGGCAGGGAGTTCTTATGAGAACAAGAGTACAAAAGAAAGACAGGTTTAATTCTTGCCTTCTCAGCCACATTCTTAACAAAAATAGCACACACGTACGTATTCCTCTGCTTCAATTTGTGTTGGGGAAAATGCAGTAGGACCTTATCCTCAAATGGTAATTGCACTGTGTGGTGGCAGGGAGGTGATTTTCACTGAGAAAGGAAATCTCCCCTCTCAGAGTGCTTCAGTCCCAAGATTTATTGCCTCTGCCAATGTCTGTTATTACATATCTTCTCTTGGTTGCTGGAATTGGAGGAATGCAACATTTCCTAATGATTCCCAACCCCCTTAAAATTTGTCTGCTTCTTGTGCCCCCCTGAAACAGCCATTTAGTGACTGGTGGAGAGTGGAAGGTAGCAGAAGAGTGTCTGGCGCTGGCTCTATAGCCAGATGCATAACAGTGACATCATTCTCCAGGACCAATGGTAGGGTCTAGAGAATGCCTTTGCTGTTGTGCACCTGACTACAGGGACGTAGCTAGATGCTCCTTCACTACCATGCCACTGCCCCCACCAGCTACTAATGGCCACATTGGGGTCCCCCACAATAAAAAGATAACTCCCGCAGAAGGGGAGAGGGGAGACAGGGCATAGTTCCTCTTGAGTGGAACATTATGCTCCTTTTTCCCATGTGAGATCTTGACCATGATGTTAAAGTAGCATCTATTTGGTCCTAAGTGTTTTTTCCTCCCATAAGAGGTGAAAGAGCAAAATTAGGTCCCCTTGATGAGAAAATCTGACCTGGCTTAGAGTAGCAGGCTGGGTTCAGTTTTAAGGGAAATGCTTTCATGCAAGTAGAAAGGGAGGATGGAAGAGGCTGCCTACCTGGGATGCTAAAAATATACCTTTTACAACATAAGATTGTAAATGTCTATGTAATTCCTTCTGAGCCCTTGTGTAAGGCAACCAATAAATCTCAGTTCTCCCAGGTTTTATGCATAATATGCCTCTGTATTCTCTGTCACACTTAATGGGCTTTAATTTTGCCCTTAATCTTAGAATCAGGTTTATTACATCTGTTAACCTGATTGTGCTTTACCCACTGGCTGTAACATCATTTCCCTGTTTGCTTACAAAAGAAAGAAAAATGCATTTGATTAGAATGTGGACAGGGGCACTTCTGATTCAAATGTACAGATTGGCCCTTTATGTAGTGCTGAATTTAATACCATTCCAATTGGAGACAATGCTTTCACTTAATAAGCAAGCAGCGGAAGAGACAATATCTCCCCCTACAGTACTAACAAACAACCTGCCTCCTGTCAACATGCACGTCTTTGCCGACTTCTCTTCCTGCCTGTTGCTTAAGCAAATGAAAGCACTGGTTTGCCAAGCAGGTCATTCCCATTCATCACTGCCTGGTAAGATGATGCTATAGTCCCTAGTGACAATATAGGGGCACAAACCCAATTAGGCTGCTCCTAGACTCACAAATTCAGACAGAATATGTGTCTTCTGGTCTATTTGGCTTTAAAGAGCAATCCTGATATTTCTGTTCTGTTTCTTGTCTGTGGAATGCTAATGCTTCCCTTCTCAATTAGATAATTTCTGCTGCATTTTCCCTAAGCATGCTGTGCAAAGCCCTAGCCAAGTCAACCTGATAATCCTTACAACCTTGTAAAGCACAGCTGGACAACATGTGCCCCCCAGGGCCACAGGCATCCCTCAAGGGCATTTTGGCATACATACCGAAAGCACATTACTGAAATTTGGTGGCAAACCCCTAAATGCCATGGCACAATCTTAGAAAACGTGTTTCACATGAGTGTTTGTGATTTGATCCTGGAATTCAGTGATGTGGTTTTGGACATGTGAGCAAAAATGGCCTCAGGATGCAAATGTGCCCTTTGAAAAAACCCCAGTACAGCAAGCATTTTTTGCTTGTCTTAATGGGTTCAACTGCTTTGCTACTGAAATTTGAAGAAGTGCTGTATGTGGGGAGGAGGGCAAAGTATTGTCCATGGCAGAGTTGTTCATTCCTATAAGAAAGTGAGCCAACAAATGCCATTATCCATAACTTAGAGGAGACCTCTTCTTGCTTCATGATCTATTCAAAGTAGTGTGTGTGTGTCCCATTCACAGCCTTTATGTTTTAAGTTGAAGGTAGCTCTGCTGGGTGTTTTTCTATCTGGTAAATAAGAAAGCCAGCATTGTGCAGTGGTTTGAACATTCTCTTCTAGGCAGAGAAAACCTGAATATAGCTGTACACAGAGATACTATGTATAGTAAACCCTATCAGACACCAAGGTTGTGGTAACATCCCAGACTGTCTGTATTAGCTCTACAGGCATATACTTGACTGCATGTACAAGTTGTTCTTACATTTTTCCTAATGTGTAAAAATGGGCAGTGTGGCTGGTGCTGGCATATGCATGGAGGTTGGGAGGATAGTACTAACTGATATTATCACACTGTTCCCTTCCTTCCACATTAGTTGAATGTTGTGTGTATGAGAGACAGAAAAGGACTGAGAACTACTGACACCAATTCTGTACCTGCCGCATTGGTTACAAGTGTGAATTTGGCAGCAGTGCAAGGAACTGTTTTTTGCATTTAAGGCTCTGTGTGGAACACCCTTGAGCTCTGCTGCAGAGGTGTTGTTCTTGCTACATGCATGATCCATTAGGGCACAAAAGACAGAATCTTCTCAGTAGTACCTCCATTATTATGAGCTTCCTTCCACCACTAACTAGTTTTAAACGGGCTCTAAAGATCTGGTTGTTTATGCCCACTTTAATTGATAAAACTGCCATTCTGTGTTTTGAAGAAATAAGAAAGTAAATAGGAAAGAGTTACAGGCCTCCCTTAGTTAACAAAGCCTCTGACAAAGAAGATCCTTTTTATAAAGACTTTTAATGTCTGCCCAGCTCCTTGTCCTTCGTCTAGCTGGAAAGCTTTTTAGCAGCATTGGGGCTAGGAGGATGCTGAAGGAAGACTGAAGAAACACAGACTTTGTAGGAGTTTGTGGGAAAGAGTGCAAGAGAAGAGGATTCTGCTCTAGCTAATCTTGCAGTAGTTGTATGTGCCTGCCTCCTATAGGCAACCAATGCGATACTGAGCTGTGTATACAGCAAAATACAGAGGAAAGGGTAAGCCTTCCTCACCAATCTCTCAGTCTGTTAAAAAGGCTTAGATCAATAAGTTTGCCCAACGAAAGGAAAATCATAAGAAAAGTGAAGATGGTGGAAGAAAGAAAAAATCATCTCTAGGTGTATTTTGGAAGTAGTATTCATGTAGTTTCTAGAACTAGTTTCAAAATGTGCATTTTTTTAAAAAAAACTTACCTGGCCTGGTCACTTCATTTCACATGTTTATATTGTTAGTTTTGAATTAAAAGTTTGCACTACCTGCTCTTTCCATATTGTGTCTGCCTCTGGTACCAAATTTTGTGTTAAAGAAGTAATGCCCAAGAATACGTCTATTTCATTAACTGAGGTATACTGCTAATGCATTTAGTGAATCATTAATAAGGTAACAAATATAATTCAATTACATTTATATTCATGGGGAAAAATTAACAGTTGCTTTAATGTTTAATTGCCATTGAAGTTGCCCTAAAGCCTTTAGCAGAATGAAGTGGAAAAATGCTCTCAGTGACTTTATTCTCTTTCATCCCTCACTGACCTTATCATCAGCTTAGGAGAGATGGAAAACGCTGCATGAAGAACATCCCGCTATTCATCTACCACCAAAACTTCTTGTTTTGCTGTCCCTTTCTCCCTCCCTCTCTTATAAATTCATCTCCTTACTCTCCTCCTTTTTTTAGCTCATTAAAAATCTACAGTCCCACACAGCTCCCAACAAAAAAAGGTTAAGAGATTCAAAATTCAGTTTCCTGGAACACATGAGGAACCTGCATGGTGTTCAGTACAGAAAACAGGAACATCACCTGGATGCAAAATAGACAAGCCTACTTCCAAGCTACCTTTTCTACTTGTTCCTTTAAAAGCTTTTAAGAACATACAAAAAGTGAACATTAAAATAGAATTAAACTGTTCACAGTCCTAAAACAAATGTCCAGTTAAAAGAACAAAATGCAATTAAAAAGATTGAACCTGTTCAGTTCTGCAAAACCGTGTAATAATAATGTAATAACAATGGCATGGAGAAGAAACGGATTTTTACCATTACTGATCAACATCCGTCATGGTACGGACAGAGTTCCTGGCAATGGTGTGTGATGTGGGGAAGAGATGTCTCTATTCCTTGCAGTGAAAGAGATACAAGAACACTAGCATTTCCTACTTACAAAGAAAGGGAGGAAATGCCTATACAGAAGTCTTTATTGTTAGATCCTTGCAAGCCAGGTATCAATTTGCTTTACTTTTGGCTAAGATCTGGGCCAGCAGCCAGCATCAATAGTTGAGGACATAGATATTTAATTGGAACAATTCTCCTGATAGCCTTGACAATGGCTGCTTTCAGTGTCCTTGTTTTTCCTTGTACTGTTCTTTTTCTAACAAGCAGAATGTAACCCCTCTTTTGTCTCTATTAAGAGAAGAAGCACACGAATAAATCTGTAACACACTGAAGGAATGCTGCACTTAAGAAACTGTGATATACATTTGCAATTAAACCTTGGCTCTGGATTACTCTCTGGAAAATAGGAAGCAAGGCCACATGAAGCCTCTCAGGATTTATACAGAGAAGGTATGTTACAAAAAACTGTGCTAGTCTAGAATCAGGACAACAGATTGAATTTTGTGGGATAAACTTCAGAACTCTATTCTGCATTGGTTAGACCTCATTTGGAATACTGTGTCCAGTTCTAGGCACCACAATTCAAGAAGGATATTGACAAGCTGGAGTGTGTCCAGAGGAGGGTGACCAAAACAATGAAGGGTCTGGAAGCCATGCCCTATGAAGAACGCTTTAGGGAGCTGAGGATGTTTAGTCTGCAGAAGAGAAGGTTAAGAGGGGACATGATAGCCATGTTTAAATATTTGAAGGGGTGTCATGTCGAGGAGGGAGCAGACTTGTTTTCCGCTGCTCCAGAGACTAGGACAAGGAGTAATGGATTCAAGCTGCAGGAAAGGAGGTTCCACCTGAACCTCAGGAAGAACTTCCTGACAGTCAGAGCTGTCTGGCAGTGGAATATGCTGTCTTGGAGTGTGGTGGAGTCTCCTTCTTTGGAGGTTTTTAAGCAGAGGCTGGATGGCCATCTGTCGGGAGTGCTTTGATGGGTGTTTCTGCATAGCAGGGGTTTGGACTGTATGGCCCCTGGGGTCTCTTCCAGCTCTATGGTTCTATGATTCTATGGGTTGGTATCTGAGAAATACCTGTTCTCTTTCTGTGCAGGACCTGCATGATAAATGCCTATTCTGAAAAAATTAAGCATGATTCAGACTGCCATTTTTTAAAATTTTCATGTTTGTCAATGTCCATTTGTGAAATGAGTTGTCCTCATTTTCACATCCAAAGGAGCACAGAAGTAAGGAGAACAAAATTTTCTACATTCTTCTCTCCAGCAATATTCCTTTAATCACTTCTCTTCTGTCAGACTCTTGACTTTGGGCAATTCTGCACTACATTGTTAATAGTGCTATTATTCCATTTTCAATATCCTGTGGAATTGGGGGGTTTGTAGTTTACTGAGGCCCAAGAGCTCTCTGGCTGAGAATTCTAAAGGCTCCTCTCTAAACTGCAAACCCCAAGATTCCATAGGATGTTGAAAATGGAGTACAGTCAGCCCTCCACATTTGCGAGTATCACTTTAGCGGATTTGATTATTCATGGATTATTTGCTGTCACCTCTGCTGCTGCCCTGTGCCATTTTTAATAGGGACTGCAAGCCTCATGAGACTGAGAAACTGCAAACAAGGCTTGTTAAGTCCCTCTTAAAAATGGTGTGTGTGGTGCAGCAGCGGATGTAAGTAGCAGTAAGTCCCACCAGTCATCCACCTGTGAAGGAACCCTGATGCCTCAAAGCAATCCATGGTGGGTTGAATATGGTGATCGGACTTTTGTGTTAAATATGGTTTTGGAGAGCCTAGAGTTATTCACAAGTTTTCCACTTTCATGGGGGTCCTGTGCCCCTAACCTTAGTAAATGTGGAAGGATGACTGTAATAGCACTATAACAGTGTAGGGCGGAAATGGCCTTTGTTTGCGTGGTGGTACATTTTACTGTTTTATTCTTTTCAAAGAAACATATTGTCAGAAAAAAATGGCATTGGAATGGGTTACAGTGGTTCTCCTGGTATCTCATCTGGAATAGAAAGCCCTGTCCTCAAACCTTCTTTGACACATATCTCTGTGTCCCTCTGTCACTGAATAATGGACAATAAACTAAGTCAGAGGTAGAAAAACACATCTGCCATTAACCAAGAACTTCTCATATCGAAATATTTCATCCTGTGACAGGTTCAAGTAGTTTTCAGCCACATGTCTCAAAATCTACTCTCAGAAACCCGAGATTTTGAGTGATAAAAACTTAGGAGGCAACATGGATTATCTTCCTTCTTCCAGTTTTTTGTTTCTAAAAAGTTAATGTCTTCAAAGGGTTTGCAAAGATATTGCAATAAAAATATTTTCCTGATGGTACTTACAGTGGTGGAACTTGGCATGTGGGGAGGAGGTGGGAGGGAGCAGGGCTATGGCATGAGGGGCGTGGCCGCTGTGCATGAGGGCATGGCAGCGGTGTGCGGGGGCGTGGCCAGGGCACATGGGGTGTGGGCAGGGTGCGCGGGGTGTGGTTATGGGCCGAGAAGCCCCCAAAACATTGCTGCCCCAGGGAGAACTGCTCCCCTGCTTCCCCCGTCCCTATGCGACTGGGTAGTTAGTCTCTAAAAGAACTTCCCAAAGTACCAGTTCAGATTTCCAAGTAAATAGCATTCCCCCCATTTTTTTAAAAAAATCTTCTTGTCTGAGAACAGTTTATCATATTTCAAACTCTCTAGCAGAGTTACTGGTTTGTATTCAGAACCTTCCTTCTGGCTATCATCCAAATGTTTAAAGAAGCTAGACAAAAAACTAGAAGCCTACATATACCTACATCCACACACATACACCCTACCTCCTTCAGACTTAGCTTGGGAGAAAATCCTGCCATGATATACTTTATTTTCAAACCAGAAACCAATGCATGGTATTACATGAGAAGTCAGAGCAACAAATGTGTGTTCAAAAGCTTACAATATTGACTTCCTTTGCAAGTCCAAAATCTTCTTAAAAATTATAAGGGAGCTTTGTGTAGACAACTAAATCTGTTTGCCATTTTCATTATCTGTGCTAAGACAATGTCATTCTGTACCCAACCATACAGAACTAAAAAGGATTCCACGCAGAAAGTCAAGTTCATGCACTTGTTGTCTTTCTAGCATTCTTTCTTGGGGTGAAATTACATACTACGTTGACAAATGTGTGGTCCCAAATAAGCAACAAGAAAGAGTCCTGAGCTCTTTGCCATGTCTGTTAAGTATTCACCTGTCGACTTTAAAAAATAAATAAATAAAAACTGAAACCTAATTAATACACTCCAGGTTTCTCTTTAAAAATAGCTCTAAAACCAGACAAGCATTTGAAAAACAGCCAGACACGACTAATTTTAAGATCCAAAGGCCAAACAAAACAGCAGTCTTCACTGCCTGCCAGAAAGTCAGAAGGGATGGAGTCAGCCTGATCTCCCTTGGGAAAAAGTTCCACAATCGGGCTGCTAAAGAGAAATGCCTGTCACACACATCCACCAGCCTAGCCACACGGGCAGTTGGGGCTCGAAACAGGGCTCTACTGAAGATAGATCTGAGGCAGGCTCATATGGCAGGAGGCATTCTTTCAGATTTCCTGGCCCCAAGCACCCTGAATCGGGCTTAGAAACAAACTGGAAGCCAATGTGTTTCTTGTAGGAACAGTGCTATATGGTCTCTACAATGATAATAGTCTGGCCATTGCATTTCACACTGGCAGTAGCTTCCAAACACTTTTTAAAGGAAATCCCACATATCATTTGTTGATTCTTTCTGATATCCATTGTTGAATCAGTGAATTTCAAAGAAAATAGTAATGATTTACCAAATTTGAAATTCTGCGTAAAGATTTTCAACTGGTCCACCAGGGGTTCTAAACTTCCACTGAGTGGCCCAGGAAAGGAAGCCAGACTCCTCGGGGGTCACTCCCATGACTGCCAAGTGAAGCAGCCTGACTATGGGAACAAAGAAGGAGAGTCCTTCCACCTATAGCTGAGTGAAGCTCTGAGTTTCAGAGACCTTGTTTCTCCCCCACCACACCAAACGGCCACCTCACTCCCCCTGTCCCATCTACCTGCCTACCTCCCTGCTTGCTTGCTTTGCCGCCAGGAACTCTGCGGGTATGTGCACTGAGAGGCCCCTTAGGCAGCAGGTCTCTGGAGTCTCACCCTGTCCTGAAGGCAGGCAGGTAGAGGAATGGGAGAAAGCCTTACTTGGATCCCTCTCCATCATATACAGCCCCTTTCTTACTCATCCCCAAAACAGCACCCCAATCTAGAATAACTCACCTGGCTGGCCAGTTTTCTGTCACCCACAAGTGGTTTCTGCCTGCTGCACAGATCTGCTGTTGGTGATTATTTTTTTTATCAGGGTCCAGACCTGCTCTCAGTGGCCCTTTCTGTAGTGCCCCAAACCCTCAAAAAAGTGGAGGGGCCACAATAATACAACGCTATTGAATTACCAGGAATATAAAGCTCTAAATAGCTCTATATTACAACAGATCTGTGCAACAGGCAGAAGCCACTTGGAGTGACTGCGAGCTGGCCAGCCAGGTGAGTTCTTCTAGGTTGAGGTGATGTTTTGGGGATGAGTATTGAATTGATAGGAATACAAAACTCTAAATAGTTTTGTATTACTGTGGCCCCTTTCCACTTTTGGAGGGTTTGGGGTGCAGAACCCTCTCAAAAGTGGAAAAACTGTGAATAACCCCCCACAGCCCCTCTCATTCCCTTCCCTTCCCTTGCTGACACATGCGCCTTCCTTCTCCATGCCCAGCAAAATGCAAGAGAATGGAAGAAGGAGACTGGGGGGAAGGTTCATGCACACCTCACAAATAATCAAATTTGTGAAAGTCAAACCTGCAAATGTGGAGGGAGAACTGTACACTGAAGTTCTTGGCATCTTCAGTTGCGTAAAGGGATTAAGATTTAAATAAGGAGAAAGAATCCTGCCATCATCCCTGGACAACTGCTGCTGTCAGTCAAAATAGAGGTAGCTGGACTGATGGTGAGACTCAGCATGGTGGTGTCATGTGCTCAGAATGAACTGTGATAGAGTTGCCAGGTTGAATACAGAATGGATTCCTGTTGATTTAATAGTTAGAAGACCCTGAATCTGGAAGAGGTAATGTCAAGTTGTGTCAAGTGAAACTGCAGCGCATCTCCTCCTTTGCTTCCTCTAAACCCACCTTTCAGCTGATTTAGTCCCCTTCCCTGCCATGGTTATTTACTGGCTGCTAGAAAGTAGTATGTTTGTGTGGGAGGCACCTACAATGAAGAAGCATCCAGTTCTATTCCTGCAGCTAGACACAGCACAGCATCTTCAGCCTGACGTTGTGTGAGTCCACCTGGAGAACTGGAGCTGGATGTTTGTTTGCTGCTGTCCCCCTCTAATTTTCTACTAGCCAGGAAATAACTGTGCTGGAGTGGAAGGCTGCGTCACCTAAAAGGTGTGCCATAGTTCTTCCTGCAAGGCCATTTCCGTACTAGAGTGTTACAATGCTATATTATTCAACTTTCAACATCCTATACAATCCTGGGGTTTGCAGTTTAGGGAGGGGCCTTTGAAAGTGAAATAATAGCACTGTAACAGTCTAGTGCAGAAATGACCCTAGTTTCAGGATAAACTATGTATTAAAGCAACAAGGGCTATATTCCCATATTCAGCCTGGCCACCTTAACTGTGTAGAATTGCAGTGCATATTTGTACCACACTGATACTATAGCATCCTGGTACATTTGTCTCCTTGAACCTCCTTGCAAACCTACTGAATAATATGAACAGCAAAATAGAGGCCTTGGGGGTAGCTGAAGACATGACCCTTAAGGCAAACAAGCATTTGCTATTTATCAATTAATAGATTTACTTTTCAACTGAGTAAGTATAATTAGTTTCCCCCTGCTATTTGCTAGCTTTCTTTCATTTAAACTTTTACATTGTTAACATGCAAAGGGAAGATGCCTTAGGGACAATGTTCATTTTGTCTAATCAGTGTGTTTGCTGACAAACAGAGAATTCAAATATGGACATGTTTTTCTCAAGGAGCATTTTAACATGTGCCTTTTTTGGTGGCAGAGCAGGAGGAAAGATTTTACTTGTTGGCTGATATATTCTAGCTGTCGTTCATGTCTTCTTATTAAAATTAACTTTGATATGCTAACTAGATGTGATTTTCATTTAAAATTTGTTAATTATTTACAAAAGTGTTTGCGATAATTTTCATAATCTTGCACCACAGCAATATTAGCCGTCTGCCAGGTGCGTATCCATTGTGTGATAAGGAGCTAATCAGGGCTGTTACCCTACAGTAAGACTTTGGCAGAGAAGAAACTGTCTACCAGCTAATTATTCTCATAGGAGGTTTGTTGGTTTATAACTGACACTGATTGCACAGAACAATTTGACGTCCCATTTCACACCACAACTCTTTGCAAGACTGATTTAAAAAGTTCCTATGCATCCACTTTCCATTTCAATTCTGTCACTTCCTGTTTCTCAGTCTGTTCTGATTCTCTTGTTATAAGAAGCTTTAGAAAACTGGCCCAAGAAGAGTGAGCAACTTGAGTCGATTCTAAAATCACTATCTACTTGTCTCTGTGTTGATAACAGGTGGGCTTTTAATACTGTGTGGTGATGTTTTAAAGGTTTGTATGTTGTCTTCTAATGAATTTTAATATTTTGAGTGTTTAATGTTTCTAACTTTATCAATTGTTTGTTTTTTAAATTTTTACATTTATACTTTTATTGAAACTTTTGCATAATTTTAATCTGTATCATTTTAAAACATGTTAGCTGTCTTGAGTGTCATTGTAGTAGCAAACACCCAATTAATAATTAGTCAATAACACCTGGATCATAACAAAAGGGTTCTTTTTTATTTCATTTGCGCAAGTGGGGAGTAGCTGTGCTTATGTACCCAAGACAAACTACTCCAAAGAAATGGTTGCACGTAGACAGCTATCTACCCTGCCAAACATGGCTACAGAAGCAAAAAAATGCTAGTTAATTGGCTAATCCAAATACATACGTATAGGAACTATGTCATGAATACATTATTATGTCAGTATTCAAACATTGCGCATGTCCATATAGGTGGTCCCAAATTATAATATCAGATCCCACCTTGGGGGTATAAAATTTAATATTAATAATGAGATCTTATGGGCTAAAGGTAACTAAAGTTCATAATTATCTGCACCCCCTCCCCTCAATCTGGTTTCAGCCATTCTTGCTTACAAAGTTGCAAAAAGCACCCGCAATTCCATTTCTTTAAAATAACTTTTATACTTTATTATCTTAGTTGACTATGAAGGAACACTGTCTCTAATGTCCAAAGATTTCACATCTGTCTGTGGCAGACAGATTTACCCATTGTGTTCAATGTGACTTTTATCTGTGTCTGCATTCCAAGGGCCACTTCCCAGGACGAGGGCAGAAAACAAGGCCTTCAAGAGCTATCAAGCTGGATTTAGCATGAGTTTTAAAAGATTATTTGACTGCATGACCCATCATGTTCTAACTACAACTTAACAGATATCTCCTCACAAAATCCATATTTTTATTTCATGCCATCATCATTACTGAGAGGAAGGCAGGATATAAATGAACAAAATAGTAGTTAACAACAACAACAAATGTACTTAGACAACAGAGTAACTGAGATACACTTATATCAGGGACCTGAAGGGAAAAAAACTAAATAATGTAGTACCCTCGAACTGTCCCAGTGTGTCAGGGACAGTCCTAATTAATCCTCTGTTGTCCTACTTTTTCAGCTGCTCTTACCATATCCCAGCTTCTATCTCTTCTTTCCACTTTTTTCCTCGGTCCTCATCTTACTTCAGCTGTTGCAAACTGAGTTCAAAGTGAAAAAGTAATGTGCACCCAATTAAATCAACAGAGAGGAGAGGAGAGAAAGACACAGAATCTTGCCCTTTTCTGTAGATTCAAGTAAAAGCACACTGCTGCAGCCTCTCCTAGCTTGTGTATTCTTCCTCATGGATAACTTTTGCCATCTTGACCATACTCTGCAGCCTTCATTATCCATATGCTACATGATGTGGTCAGAAAACCAAGGTCTCCTTTCTTAGAATTTCATATGAACTACTAATTATAGAAGAGAAGATTAAAGATGGGGTTTAAAACCGTATAACAGACTTGTGAAACATTGCAAATATGATGCTAGATGGGAAGATCAAAACTTTCCTATTGTTTTACTTGTATTTAAATAGATGTGCCACCTTTCTACCACAAATGGCCCTCAAGGCAGCTCTCAAAAACTGTGGAAATACATCATACGACAATAATACAATTAAGCTGTCATCACCTGAAAACTATTCAGTCAGAGCACAATTAAAGACTACAACATTTAAAACCATTAGTAGCAACAGAAGGATAAAATGGCAAGCTTAAGGATCGTTAAAGGTATGACAGAAGAGAAGTGTTTTCATTAATCACCTAAAAATAACAGATTGGACCTGTAAATCTTCTTTGGAAGGCAGGCAGTTCCATAAGACTGGAACAACTGCTGAAGACACTCTGTGCATAAAGGAGAGCATGAAGAGAATAGTGGAGGCATCTTCGTTAACATCTCTTCTAAATTTTCTTTATTCACATGGTCATATGGATCATTATGTTATTCTGGATCCAGGTTGTGTAGGGCTTTGTGGGTCTTAGCTATGACATTGAGCATAGCCTAGGCTCTACTAATCAAGCTAGTAACTACTGTGACTCAAGAATAATTGGAGTTTTATGTTCTCTATGTGTGATGTAGCTTGCTCCAACTAAAAGGAGAAATTTATGACCTAAATTGGATTGATAGTCCCAACTAAAGCAGATTTGTGGAATCAACATAAGTGTTGACATATTAAGTTTCCATTGATTCTATATAGCTACCCTAATTGAGACTAACAATTGAATTTAGGTCTATTGATTTAATTATTAGTTATATTAATATCCCTCCATTCTTCAAATGAACTCAAAGCAGAGTGCATGGCTCTCTTCCTCTCACTTTGCTTCACAACACCCCTGTGAAGTAGATCAAATCGAGAGAAAATGATTGGCCCAAGTTCACCTGGTGAGTTTTCATAGCTCCAAGACCTGAGTCTTTCCAGTTCTGCTCCAGCATTGTCACTGCTATATCATAGTGTCAGGACTTAGGACTGGCTGACATGTCTGAACTCTCTAGAAGAGCATTCCCATGCATTGCACATTGAACTAATCAAGATGAAAAGTTACTAGGGCATGCACAACAATCTCTAAACCCTTTGCCACATGGACATATGTCCACAATAATAATCTGTATGGCCAAAAGCCCAAACTATGATTCTGAAAACTGAGTTTGAATCCTCACTTGGTCATGGAAACCCACTGAGTGACTTTAGCCAGGTCATATTCTCTCAGCCTCAGAGAAAGGCAAAGGCAAAAAATCTTGCCAAGAAAACATCCATGATAGGTTCACCTTCAGGTGTCTATACGTCTGTTTTCAAAAGGGAGAGACATGATGGCTAGAAACAACCTCCTCCTGTCCATGACATTTTGTTGTTGTGTGCCTTCAACTCACTTCAAATCTGACAAAATTTGTTCAGAGGGGGTTTGCCTTTGCCCTCCTCTGAGGCTGAGAGAATGCCGCTTGCTCAAGGTCACTTGGTGTCTCGCTGAGGACTTGAATCCTAGTCTTTAATAAGCCTTCAATAAATAGATAAACATTTGAATATTTAAATCTTGAGTTAAGTCATGGCGAACCCTGCCAATACATTATATTTACATGAGGTCTCCTGTAAAGAAAAGGTTAAGAACCACTGACTTAGGTAATCGGGTAGAAGGAATCCTTATGAAGTCTGTGGATCACACAGAACTGGGAGGGTTAGCTAACACATTGGAAGATAGGAACAGAATTCAAAAGGATATTGAGAAACTTGAAAATTGGGCTGAAACTGATAGAATGAAATTCCACAGAGATAGATTCACAATTCTACATTTCAGTCACAAAATACAAAGATACAAATATAGGATGGAGGATACTTGGCTTAGCAGCAGTACATGTAGAAAGGACCTTGGGATTATTGTTAATCATAAGTGAACATTAATCAGCAGAGTGATACTGTAGGAAAGAAAGCAAATAATTTTATAGTCTGCATTAACAGAAACATAATTTCCAAGAAAAGGGAGTTAATAGTCCCACTATATTCTGTATTAATCAGCCCTCATCTAGAATACTGTATTCAGATTTGGGTGCCTCATTTTAAGAGGGACATAGATAAGTTGGAGTGGGTTTAGAAAATTGCAAAGTAGGGTAATAAGAGGCATGGAGAACAAAATACATGAGGTAAAATTGAAGGAGTTGTGCATGTTCCTGCCTGGAGTGCCTGATGAAGAGAAGGCTGAAGGGGTGACATGATCACACTCTAAATACTTCAAGGGCTGTCATAGGCCATTTCTGCACTAAACTGTTACAGTGCTATTATTCCACTTTGAGGCCCCTCGCTAAACTGCAAAGCCCAGGATTCCACAGGATGTTGAAAATGGCATAATAGCACTGTAACAGTCTAATGTGGAAATGGCCATAGAGAGGAGGGTGCAGGTTTCCTGAGGTAGGACCAGGTCTAATGGTGTTCAGTCACAGGGAGGAGCGTGCAGCTTTGTTATCAGCTGCCTGAGAGAGCAGGACCAGGTCTAATGGTTTTACATTCCAGGAGGGTAGACTTCAATTGAGCATTAGAAGGAACTTCTTGACAATAAGAGTGGTTCAGCAATTGAATCAATTGCCTAGAGCAATGATGAGGTCTCTTTCTCTGGACATTGTTAAAAAGAGGCTGGACAGCTACCTGCTGGCTATGTTGTAGCAGGAGATCTTGCACGGAGCAAGGAGTTTGACTTGATGGCCCGTGGGGCCTTTTCCAACTCTTAGAGTCTATGAAGTTGAGGAAATAGTTTGTGGTGTAAAGTTATAAGGTTAAATTTTGTGTCCAAAGTCAGGTGAATATTTCACACATTTCATTGGACCACAGTGAATATATATGGCACTGTGCAAATCAACCTTCAGGGGAAAAAAAAGATACCAGGATTAAATTAGATATTCAGGATATGAAGCATTTACAGCTATTAGTTGTTCTGTATATGTGTGTATCTGTATATGTGAACTTGAGTATGTTTTGTAAAGGGCTATCTAGGGTTGGGTGGGGAATACATGTTCCTCTAGATGTTGTTGGTTTGCAGCACCTATCTTTCCTCACCAATGGGTATAGGCTGAAGGGAGTTTTAGTCAAACACCATCTGTAAGGCAACACGATGCCCTCTGATGTCTTCCACACACCACCCCAAGCAGCAACCACAGACCAGGAGACGTATCTCAAAACACAGATCATAGCCTAAGCTTATGGATTGTTATAGAAGACTTCAGAGAGTCCTTTGGAGTATACAGTGCAGAGCTGGTGCTTATAACTGAAGTACCTGTGAGCTTGAGTATCCTAGAAGAACTACATGCTGTCACAAGAAGACAAAGCATAGTGAAGACCTTACTCAAAATCCTGATGAATAGGAGTCTTTTATGCAGAGCAGAGAAACTGAGGCCCATGAGAATAGCTAGCATTTTCAAGGATGTACTGCGAAAGGAGTAGCAGGTGTGAGAAAATTTTGGTATTATAGAAGAAATGCCCTATCTTCAGAGATATGAGAGAGTAATAAATACTGCCTCAGGACACCCACTGAAGCAGCTGTGACAGACACCTTGGAAATGTCACCAATAAACAAGATGTCTGACATTTCCATGGAATGACATTTGAGTAAAAAGCAATAACAAAGTGTGTGTGTGTGTGTGTGTGTGTGTGTGTGTTAAACATGGCTTAACAAAAAAGACAATGACAGGAACTTCCTAGACATCGAAGGCTAAGGTTTCCTACAAAAATCAGTGACAAAGAGCTCCAGTTGATGTCTTTTTTTTTGTGCTAAAAAGTTGGCCATTCAGAAGTGTTTTTTTTTTTCTTCAAAAGAACATGAAAGTGAGTGTTGATATATCCCATATGTAGTTCTCTGGTGGGAAAGCAGACAGCTCAACGCTTGTTGAAAACAGGGCATTTGGAACAGACATGGCACAGAAGAGCCATAGTACAGAAGACCTGCCACTCACTGTAGGTTTGGAACTGTGTATCCATGGGATATGCCTTTCTTCTGTTTATAGAAATGTCATCGACAACATCTGGATCCTACAGAACAATGAGAAGATCACGGAAAGTTGACCTTGTCATAATGCTATAGATGAAAGTGAAGATAATGTCCTACAGGTGAGATTTTCCTACCTGGATTAAGCAGGAAATGCGCAAATGTTAAGCATTGTTTTCAAATGTCTGTATTGGCTGTGTGGTAAAATGGTGTTAATTGTTAAATAAGTCAGTGCTTGTCTGCTGCTCTCCAGTTTGATTAAAATTCTAGAGCACTTTTCATCTATACTAGCTCTCAAGATAGCTTCCAGAAGGCAGGCAGGGCCAGTTCCAGAGATATCTTTAGTAACTTGAAGCCTGGAAAAGGTTTCTGAAAACTACAACTCCCAGAATCCTCCAGCCAGCATGGTCACTGACCATGTTGGCCAGAGGATTCTGAGAGTTGTACTTTTAACAAAATACCCTCCATTCCTCTGTTCTGGTTATATGTCACTATTATGGTAGCAACATAGTTTTGCTATGTGAGTTGAAGATGAATTTAGATAAAGATGAGCTCCACAAAATGAGGGACAGATGTTTAGGAAGATTTTTTCTACTGAGATAATGAAAATAGGATGAATGTATTTTTGGATGCTTTTTTATTACCATTGGAGTTTTTTTTTTTTTTTTTTGAGGGATTGAAAATGTGAAGTTTTGTTTGAAAAAGAGCTTTTCAAACCACAGGACAGGAGAGTAGTATAATGTTTACATTATCGGATAAGAATTGCATAAATTGTGTTTAAAAATATTTTAAGGTATGTCTATCATGATGTTAAAGAAATGTGAAAATGATGGCAATGCTATATGTAAAGCATGGTAGTGTATATCTTAAATGCATTGTGGTAGAAAACAGCATATGTTAATACTCTGTTAACTAATTTTATTTATTCATTAATTAATTCATTTCACTTATGTCCTCCCTTTCTCCCAGTAAGGGATTCAGGATGGTGTAATCATTTTGTGAAAAACTGGGTAACCAAATTTAAACATAGAAGCCTATATTCCAGTTAACCCCAACTAGAAGAGACCCAGTGAATCAATTGCTGAATGGTAACACTCATACAAATACCTTAGACTATTTCCGCACTACACTGTTATAGTGCTATTATTCCACTTTCAACATCCTATGGAAATCTTGGAGTTTGCAGTTTACGGAAGGCATTTAGAATTCTCAGTCAGAGAGCTCTTTGGCCTCAGTAAACTACAAACCCAAGAATTCCACAGGATGTTGAAAGGGGAATAAATAGCACTATAACAGTGTAGGGTGGAAAGGCCCTTAGATTCACTAAATCTATTCTTGGGGCTAGTAACTGGAGCAACATTTTTACTATTCCTCCAGCTGGAGAACTGCAGCCAGGCCATATCAGAGGATGGGCTTGGTTGCCTCACTCCCCCTTCTTTCTCTTCCCCTGGTCCCTGAGCAGCCATAGCTGCACCCCACAGGGCTTGACATTTGCCTTGGGTAGGAGGGTATGCAATTATGCATGAAGAGCATTATGCTCTTCATACCCGAAGCAGGAGCTTAGTTTTAGTAGAAATAGTTTTTGACAGAAAAAGATTTAATATAAATGACTTTGCCCCAGTGGTACACTGAAATGTCCCATAAGTGGCACAATCAACATATGAATAGACCAGCAAATGAACATGCTTTTATAATGGTTAAAACCATTGGTATATCTAGTTCAGTATTATCTTCTCTGACTGATAGCAGCTCTTCAAGATCAGCTAAAGTCTTTTCTTATCTTGCTACCTGGGATCCTTGGCATTAGAGATGGTAAGGGCTGAATCTGCAAACTTCTGGAGGCAAAACATGTATTTTACCACTGAGCTATAGTTCTTGTCTTCATTGGCAACTTCCTATGAGTGACCAAGCCAAGTCTTTTCAAAATATGTTATTAGGGTAATTCTTAGGAGGTTGGCCCATGGCTTGTCAGTGCTGTTAGTAACAGGGCGTTTTGAAGACTTCTTCTTTATAGAGTTGCCATGAGTCAAAGTTGACTTGACTGCAATTAACAACAAAGGCGGATGGCCATTACCATCCTGTCATGTATATCAAAACATGAAACTAGTTGCCTGGTTATTTTGTCAAGCCAAAAAGGGGAAAAAATCAAATGAAAAATTGCTCAGCAACCAGAAGGCTAATATCAAGAATTAGGATAAAGGGGAAAAACTGGGGAAGGTTATGAAAGACATCACAGCTATAAGCTACTTTTGTAGCAAAGTCTAGGGATGGGTTGAGGTTTGATTTCCACAGTGATATTTGTGTTGTCCACTAGGGGTCAAACTAGACAAAAGATTTGTTTCTCTTCCAATGACCAATCACACACATGTACACACAAAGAGCATTTTAAAGGCAAGATGTGTTTGTTGTTCTGTGCCTTCAAGTTGACTCTGAACTGTGTGACCCTATCATAGGGCTCTCATAGGCCCTTTCTGCACGAGGCCAGTGAATCACTCCGTGCCGTTCCTTACCGGTTCTTCTGGGCTCAAAGCAACGCGGACTTTCCCTTAAGCCCTTCTGCAGGGCTGTATGTATGTTCCACACCGATTCGGAGCAGTGCGAGGTCATAGGTCTGCACCGGTGAGGCTTAGAAAATGGCAGCTTCCTGTCGTTTGTGGGGCCGGACCGACCACTGAAGCTGACCATGCCCACAGCCTGCCCTCCGCTGATCACCGGTTCGCATTGGTGCGAGTCTGCGCATCTGCACAACTGCACAGGTACGAATTGGTGCGCTCCGCTAAATTGAAAAACCATTTTTTTCCGTTCTTCAGATAGCGCGCTGGAGGATCACTTGGGGGTGTATTTAATCAGACTTAGGTGCGGAACTAAGGTAAATAGTCTGAATCTAGTCCCCTTCAAGGTGCAGACAACCTCCGTGACAGGATGCATTGGCCCGTCTTAATTTCCTTGTGTGGAAAGGGCCTTAGAAAGATTTATTCAGAGGAGTTGCATTCCTCGAAGAGTGAGACTTGCTCAAGGTCATCCAATGGACTTCTATGGCTGAAGGGCGATTTGAACAGGGATTTAGCAAGTACGTATTATAGTAACCAAACATCTTTCATTACTTTAAAGGTGCTCCCTCAAACAGAAAAAGGCATCAGTTTGTGATAGCATATGATTGTCGTCTTGTACAACTTTCATTCATCATGTTTTGTTCTGTGATTGGTCACTGGAGGGTAAATATACATTTAATTTGAAGGTCTGATCCTTGAATCACATAAGTCTCATGGAACCCCCCTGTTGAAGGGAAGATGTGTTAATTGCAGAAAATCTGCATACATCTTAATACCTAGTTTGACCCTAATTTTCCTGGCACGTATCATGTCTCCTTCCTCACCACCAACACAAAAATGCTGTTTGAATAAAAAAACATGTGTTTGATTTCTTCCATTACCACCTGTGAAGGTGAAAACAACAGTCTGCCTTAAGCTGAAGGTTTAATAGACAGCTTTTTGAAATAACACATTTTTTGGGGAGGAGAATGTTTGTTTGGGCAGGTGTTCTCACTCAGGCCTCCTGCTGAGTTTAAGGCTATGATTGCATTGCCTGTCAAACCCATAAAACTTAAACAAGCTCCATCAATTTCACCGTCTATGTCTCTGACTGGCTTGTGAGTAAAATGGCTGCTCCTTGAGACATTAATAATGATCGTTCTCTCATTCTTTCTTTAAAACATCCTTGTTTGAGATTACAGCCTACAAAGTTCTGACATGGGTGGCAACTGAGGGTATTTCCTTCGGAAACTATCCTGAGGATATATCCCTCAAAGGGGGTGGAAGAGAAAGGGAACTTTCACAGTGAGAGATTGTTGAGCTCTGATAGCTGAGAGTTTGGAGTGAAAGCAATGCATATTTTCTATTGTAAAATTCTTTTAGTACAATAACAACATTTCTTTCACAACGCATCTTCTGTTCCTTTCAAAGCTCTGAAGAGAAGCAATAATGCACAGGGTGGCTTTCCTCAATCCATTAATATTATGCTGTAAGAGAAGGCTGATGTGTTCACAACACAGCATATGGCCATAGCCTGGCAGAGAATAGCTGTAGAAGAAAGATAAATGTACTACTCATCAGACTTCTGAACCTCCTGTAGTAAAGCTACATTTATGTTACCTAGTGTGGGTCTGAGTGCTGGACTACAACCCTGGACATCAGGGGTCACTCCAAACTCTACTCAGTCATGGAAACCTGCTCAGCCATGGAAACCCACTCTCGGACCCGGAAAACCCATGATAGCTTCACCTTAGGGTCGCCATAAATCGGAAGTAAGTTGAAAGCACACAACAATAAGTGTGGGAGCACAAGAACAAAAGAATCCTCCTGATGAATCTGACCAAGATCTATCTAGTCTAGAGCTGGGCAAAGTGTGGCCATCCAGTCCAGCTTTTGCAGCTTGCAAGCCTTTTGTTATGAGTTATGCTTGGTAAACATCGACTGCAAGTAGACTTTGATGCATGTGGACAGAAATTTCTTCTTGCCATAGTCTACACAGGTGCAGGATGGGGTCATATGCAGTTGCCTGGACCCCATGTCCATCTTGGAGAAGTCAGGGATTATTTTAAAATACAAGCTGGAACTTTCCCACCCAACTCCCGCTCCTCCTGCTGACAAGCAAATGGGTCCTTGGTGTGTTTGGGAGAACAAATCAGTACATAACTGACTTGTTTACTTCCCCTAAATGGAAGCCCCACAAAACTTGTTCAAAACTGGTATAACTCTCCTTGTAAGATAATGTGCATTGTCCAGAGATGTTGGGAAATCCCATCTGGATGTGAAAGAGAACAAATGGCTCTACTGGAGTGCTTTGTCCTATAAGTGCAAAATCTACTGCATCTCCTCAGACTACTTAAGAGTTATTACTGGTACCCAGAGGTTAATGAACAGAGGTCATATTCAAATCTAAACTTTTCAGCCTCCAGCATATGACATTAAGATCACGTTAACTCTAGGAGGCAGCCCCTTGAATCCAGGTGACAGCTCCCAAGTTAGGAAAGAGTTAATTACACACACACACACACACACACACACACACACACACGCACTTGGAGAGAGCACCTGTTTCCCTGAAAAGAAGAGTCTGCTTACAGACACAGACTTGCAGACCCGCAACCAGATACAAAAGTCTGAAAAGGAGGAGCCTGGAAGAACTTTAGAGGAGAGATTTTATGGAGGCAAACCAGAAAGAGGCTGGAAGGTTCACAGAGTCCCCCAAAAGAAGGATCTGCTGCCCTGATCTTCAGTTACCCAACCAACTGGACTCTTTCTTCCATTGGAGGGCGAAAGAATCCATGTGTATGTCTTAGGCCTTTTCTGCACTACACTATTATAGTGCTAGTATTCCACTTTTAACATCCTTTGGAATCCTGGGGTTTGCAGTTTAGGGAGGGGCATTTAGAACTCTCAGCTAGAGAGTTCTTGGGCCTCAGTAAACTACAAACCCCAGAATTCCACAGGATGTTGGAAGTGGAATAATAGCACTATAATAGTGTAGTGTGGAAAGGGTCTACATCTGCAGTACCATAAAGCTTAGCTGCATGCTGTTACCCCAAAACATAGGTGCCACAAGGGCCACCCTGCAATGCCAAATACCTCCTTGAAAAAGTGGGGAATTAATTAGCTCAAAATCAAGAGGCTGCGGGGGGGGGGGCAACTTAGCGAGATCTTTCCTACCAGTGTTTACGGGCACACGTAGGAAAAGAACCAGCCAGAGATCTAGAAGTAAGCTAAAAATGCGTTTTATTGAGGGGAATTCACTCATGCATGAACACAAGATACATACAATCACACATTTACACAAGAGCTAACTGAAAGAAAAAGGAAGGAAAAATTATAGAGAGGCTGAGGGTTTGGCGATTTATAATTACCAGTCCGGAAGAGTAGCGAAGAGCAGAAATGTACTAAAGACAGTTCTCATTCAAGAGCCAGATGGACAGAGTGATGGGTAGACCTTCAAGAGACTGCACTGGGCATCCTGAAACCAAGGGTATTTGTACCCTGAAAATAGCCTGTAGCAGTGAAGTTTCCAGATGCAAGACAAAGGGAACCTGTTGTGATCAATGAGTCTTTCGCCTGTTGATGGGCTTAGTGCTTGATTGACAAAGACATGATGGATGTTGTAATAACTGTCTATTGTGGGTGCTGTGAGGACAGAGGAAAGAATCCAGGTATACAAGGGACTGGATATCTGTCAATTAGTGTCCTCGTGGGCTTATCACAGTTGCATTCCCTGGAAAATTCCAGCCTCTATTTAAGCCTATTATCCACAGGAATGGTGTGTGTTTGCCTGACAAATGACTCAGTCTTACCTGGAGGAAGTTTTGAGTTGATCTATCCTTCTCACATTTACAGTCAAATTCTTTCCCTCACTCAGTTTGACCTCTCTGTCACCTCTCAAGCTTGGATTTGATATCAGAGCCAATAAAATATGTTGCCAATTAGATATGGTGTCCATCCAAACCATACTGATATTGGGGACTCCCAAAGCAGGGCCTTACAATGCCTTTAGCCCCGTCAGTTTGCACTTTTCTTTTGAGAAACAGTTTGTATTGAACACAGATTGTTCTGTTGCGTTCTGCTGCTATGTTTTCCTGTCTATTGATAAAGAAATAATTGTTTGTGTTTCAAAATCACCTTGTCTTCAACCTTATTTCTTTTTCTCCCCTTGTTTTTGGAGCTACTCTGGTTAATTGTCCATTTTTAAAACCTATAGCCTAAAAACCTATAGTCCTGCAGAGAAAGAAAGAATTAATGACTGGGAGAGCTTTTCCCCAAACCAGGAAACCCAGTGCACAGTTCTTATCCCACCTTCAGCATTTTCCAGCTCAACTCTTTTCAACCCTGCTCTCCAAAAGTGAATTGCCTCTCCTGGAAGCATCCAAGAATGTAGTTCTCCTTTTAAACAGGTCATGGGGTACACTAGCAGTATTTGACATCAAAAAACTCTCCAATTTTTCAAAAACCAGAAGCTTCTGGGGAGCCTGCAGGCAGGCCTGTAGATATAATATGCTTATCATTCCACTGAAATGGCCTTGACTCAGGTAGAAAATGATATTCCAGTGGCAAAGGTGCAGCCTCAAACTTCTGTGTTGATCCTATTGCATCTTTCTGCAGCCTTTGACACTTTTAACCATCAGATCCTGCTATTATGGTTGGTATCATAGGAAATAACAGGGAATGCGCTGTCCTGGTTTAAATCATTTTGTGTGATCATTCCTCTTCTGTCTCATTTTGAGGATCTGTGTCAAATGCTTTCCTTGTAATGGTAGGGGTGCCATAAGGACCCATTTTGGGTCTTTTTCTTTCTTATCTACAGTCGCCCTTGGATTTTTTATTTCTGAATCAGGTTTTCAGCATCACATTTATGTAGATGGCACTCTGATTTTCCAGAATTTTAAATCAATTAAAGCCACTGTGTGAAAGTCAGTGATAGACTGTCTATCACTTGTTTCTTTGTGAATGAGCACTTACTGTCTTAAGCTGAATATGGACAAAATGGAGATCTTGGTGTTTCAGACTGAGTGTCCAGTAGCCCCTCTCTCATGCCCTCCACTGGATTTACAAGGTTGCACAGTGGCTCCCATCTCAGTTGCCAGGAACCTGCTGGATGATTGACTATCTCTGCAGTCCTTTATTGAGGTTGTAGCAAATTAGGTAATTTCCAACTTTTGAACATCCACAGGATCTGGAGGTTCCTGACTGTTGAGACTGCCCATCTATTTGTCCAGGCCTTGGTTGTCTCATGCTTACATTATTGTAACAGCTTACTGGCAGGTTTGCTTTCTTGTTCCCTTCTTCCTCTCATCTTAATTCAGAACAATGCTGCCTGGGTGGTTTAAATCTCCCTAATTATTCCTTTGTTCCTTCTCCCTGTAGATCCTTTCACTGGCTCCTGGTTTGGGGCAGGTCCTGTTTCAGACTTTTGGTTCTGGTATTCAAGACTTTGTGTTCTATCCTCCCTCAGTACCTCACAGGATGGCCGGTATGTTACGTTCCATCCAGGAATTCAAGATCTACAGGCAAAGGATTACTGTCTTTTCCACCAATGTGCACAGGCTGCAGGCCATTCAAGATCTGGCTCTGCATTTGTGCAATGACCTTGTTACCCTGTGAACTGGGGGTCCCGGGAGAGACACCAAAATGTGCTCAACTAAAGTTGGGGAAAATTAGCTCAGAGCACTGCTTAATGTTACGAGAGGCAGGGTAACGTAGCGAGATCTTGAACTCTATGTCTACGGGGTCGGGTCGAGTCAAGGAGAACACAGAAGTTGAAATAATAACTGATGTTTATTAAATACAAGCAAAACAGTGTATGCAACACACTCACACAAGATAACTAAAGAAAATAAAGGTTGGAGTGGTATAGAGGGATTTTTAGAGGGATTGCTGGTTTGGGTGATACTTTACCTGTCCTGAAGCCCGGAAAAATAGAGAGCGAAGCTGGGGTGCGATATAGCTCAGCACGTGGAGCTGAGGGGAGGCTCGCCAAGCAAAGCAGCAGCAAGGCGGGATGAAACTCGGGCGCAATCCGAGGAAGGTCTGGGAATCAAGGGTTTTTATAAGGAGAATTGTGACTGCAGGCTATGCCGTACTTGGGGGAAAACAATAGATTTGGAGTTGGAGACAAAGCCTCTGAAAGGTCAGAATCTGAATGACTGAGTTATTGTAGCAGTTCTCAATAGAGTAGCCAGTATGCAAATGCAGAGTACTTGGGTATTGCATAGTTTACCCATCAAGCTGCCATTGCGGGGCAGAGGCTCTTTCGTAAGTGGCGCGCATAGTTAATTAGAGTACTTGCCTGGAGGTCTCCTAAAGCAGTGAGTCAGCTAATTCTGGCCTGCCTGAATTGTCCAGGAATATTATGGCAATTAACAGCCGAGCTTGTTTACGTGCTTGTCTGGTGGCCTCGCAAGCACGTGGAAAGGAATAGAGAAGTGCAGCCGAATTGTGATATCAAGGGATATCTTTAATATCCCCAAAGCTCAGACTAGCCAGGGCAGTAACAACCTTCTTTGGACCTCTGGCTGGAGGAAGACCTCACCAATTTTCATAAAGGGCTTAAGACTTTCCTCTTTTATTCACCAGCTTAAGCCACTTAATTATACGTAGGGTGCTGATATGGGTAGTGTCTGGTGGGGTGTTGGGGATTTCATTCCATGTGTTGCTATAGTGTTGTGTTTATTGTCCTTGCCTCTGACCTTATATGTTGATGTTCTGCCCTTTGGTGAAAAGGACATTATAAATAAACAACAACTACTACTACTACTTCCTCTTCCCCTCCCCCTCTCCCCCCTTTTCCTTCTCCTCCTCCTACTTCTTCTGACTAGTAGCCATGGATAGACCTATCTTTCTCCATGAATTGGTCTAATCTTTTAAAGTCATCTGCAATACTGGCCATTACCAAGGGACAGATGAATCTATTTCTGGTCTGTATGACTTTCCCATATTTTACCCATAATTCTTTTCAGTTCCATTTCCTCATTATTTTTCACATTTAAAAATAATGATCTCACTATGCTTAACCATATATTTGAATAGCCATTTTCTTGCCTCCCCCACATATATATTCTAAAATTCACTTAATATGTTAAAACTAGAGATGTAAAGATCAAAGAATTTGGTTCTCATTTTTTTCCCACTGCAAGAAAGTCCTTGAAAACTGAGCAGTTCTTGAGAATCATCTGAAGCCTGGGACTTAGGGCCTTTCCACACTACACTGTTATAGTGCTATTATTCCACTTTCAACATCCTATAGAATCTTCGGGTTTGCAGTTTAGGGAGGGGCATTTAGAATTCTCAGCCAGAGAGCTCTTTGGCCTCAGTAAACTACAAACCCCCAGAATTCCACAGGATGTTGAAAGTGGAATAATAACATTATAACAGTTTAGTGCAGAAAGGCCCTTACTCTTCACATACACACTTACAAAAAAACCCTTCCCCCAAATCCCTAACCCTCCACAAATACAGAAAAAAGAAAACAACATTTTCTGTGCATACTTTGCAAGGAACATCAAACTTTTGGCAATATTAAGGTAACCTTTGAAAGAACTTGTTTATAAATAGGTTAAGATAAAAAAAAAATATACATAGAGCACAACACAACAAGAAAGTGCTTTTCCATGAAGTCCTGAACTGCAGTGATTCTTATGTCTCCAGGATTCTCCTTGTCTGGGTTCCTCAATACATTGGAAACCTGGTCAAAATCCTACATTGCATTTGCAACTACATTTATGTAGTGACAAATGAGCTAAGGCATCAACCCTTGGAGCCAACCTTAAACTTGACGAAGCTGCTCTGTACAACCAAGATCTGCAGCGTAGTTGAGCGGGACACTTCAAGATGACACAGCCAGCCCCGTCTTACCCCCAAGAGGAGCATCCTCCCACCCTATTGTTCTGCTTGTCAAACTGTAACTTGAGGGCAGGAAGGGGCTGGGCTAGCTGCATCATTCTGAAATGCCCCACTCAACTGCACCATAGACCTCCATGACACAGAGTGACTCCCTCAAGCTTAAGGAGGGTACTGCGGGTATTTATGATCATGGCAGTTGTATTGTGATCTTGAATATGGAGCATAGATGAATACAGAGCAGTTATGAACCTGTAACCCTAGGTTACAGATCCATAACTGCAATGCAAGTTGCTAGCTCTCATTTTTTTTAATCACTCATTTGAATATTATATTACTTCTAGTTAAAAACATCCAAGAACTATATCACAACATTTGGAGAAGAATTGAAATGTGTGGGATAATGAGCCTCTGAACTACACTTCAGTCCAAGAGATAGGACATTTTGTGAAGCATTGTGCAATGACTGAACTCAAACATCCTTACCAACACCACATTTTGTGTCACTGCATTCTCTTTGTTCATCTTGGATCCAGTCTCCTTCACTTCCTTCCTCTATCCAATAGTTTGATATTAATGATCTTCTACAATTGGCTCTTGGAACATTATCCCTGCAAACAAAGATGGTTCTTCTACCAGTTGTTGAATCTACACTTCTTGAGAAGTTAGAACAAACTTTTGGCGACATTAAGGTAACCATTCAAAGATCTTATGTTTAAATTGGTTAGGATCAGACAGTGTACCTACAGCACAACACTGGCTGTGTTCTTGTTATCAGGAGGTGTAGCCATGAAAATAACTATGATAGCCTCCTGTGCAACCTCCTCCAAACCAAACCTTTTCTCAGATGCAGCCCCCTGAAGCTGACCATTTCCTGACAGCTGGAGAGCTGGGGCAGCAGCAGATGAATGTCCAGCAATTTTCATATAGTTGGTTGCAGAATAATGACATTATCACAGGGACTTCTAAAGGATTGCCAGAAATCCCCGAAGATGCCCACCACTGTATGTGTTTCATATACATATCAATAGTTCAAACCAGAGCTTTCCAAACTTTTCATATTGGTGACACACCTTTTAGACATGCATCATTTTATGACACAGTGGAGCCCTGGTGGTACAGTGAGGAGCCCTGGTGGCACAGTGGTTGAATGCTGGTACTGTAGCCACAAGGCTGTGAATTTGATCCTGCCGAGGTCCAGGTTGACTCAGCAGTGGCGGAGCTTGGAGTCTGTGAAGGGGGGGATGGAGGGAGGCAGGGCTGGGGCACAAGGGACGTGGTCACTGTGTGGGGGTGTGGCCGTGTTGCGTGGGGGCATGGCTACAGGCTGGGATGCCCCAGAAACATTGGCACCAGGGCAAATTGCCCTCCTCTACCCCCGTTCCTGTGCCACTGTGACTCAGCCTTCCAACCTGCCACAGGTCAGTAAAATGGGTACCCAGCTTGTTGGGGGCAATTAGCTAACACATTATAAACCGCTTAGAGAGCACTTAGCTGATAAGGGGCATAGAAATGCACATGCTATTGCTAATTCAGTAAGTGGAGACAGCCCTCCACCCAACCTTGGCCCGCCACCGCCCTTGCTGGGGTCTTCCTCAGCCTGGGGCAGCGGTAGCAGGGGAGGCAGCCCTTTTCCCCAGGCCTGGCCCACTGCCACTGCTGCAGTTCTTGCCGGGGTCTTTCCCAGCCCAGGGCGGCGGTGGCACCAGAGGCAGCCCCTTCACCCATGTCTGGCCTGGCGCAGTGATGGGAAAGGCAGCCCCTCCACCTGTTATGTCTGTACAACATACCGACACACTGCAGCCAACACACTAACATGGTGTGACACACGGTTTGGAAAGTTCTGTTTTAAACCACTGTTAAAAAAACCTTCCACTGTTGTTCTTATCTGTAAGACATTATTTTAGTACTAAAGGGAATCAAGAAATCTGAAAGGTATTAAAGAGTTTGGGATACTATAAGTGGGCTTTGATATGTTGATTAGTATGATTTTCTGTTATGGTTTGTCAGATGGCAATGTTAAATATGTTTTGTTATTAAGAATCTCAATAAAGTGATTTATCTAGAATAAGAAGAAATATTATGAATAAGACAACAGTAATACGAACTAAGTAAATTTAGCAAGCAACAGTATTATACATTTTTTGAGTTTTTTGTTCATATTATTGTAAGGGAAAAATGACCATGGATATTGGATATGGTTTTAATAATATTTAATGAGATTTCTACTTAGAAATTATGAAAAGATTTAAAGATTTAAAGAAAATATTACTTTTTTTTTAAACTTATGCTTATAAGGGTATAGAAATTCAAAATGTATAAGAATATACAACAGTATGGAATCACTGAGAAATACTGAGAAATATTGTGAAAGGAAGTTATGTTCCATAATTAAAATTTAAGATTTTAAATTTAATAGATTATACTAAGAAATAGTTTAGAATGCTGAGAGTTAGTTTAGATTAGATAGCAAGTGTGCAATCTGTTTTTCTTTTCTTTTTTCTTTTTAGAGAGTTTAGGTAATAATATTAATTAGATTGGCTAGGAATGAATGGTTAACCGCTACTGTATTATTGCTTTTTTAGATTACATTCTCAATATTAAACTTTATATGCTAACAATATATATTAGAATACTTTGAAAAGGGATATTGATATTTTACTAAATGCTGTATGCTCCAGGGATGGGAATCTCTTTTTAATTTTGTATTATGTAGTCTTGTTTAGTTTCCTGGTAGTATGTGTTGGTCTAATTTAATTATGGTCTTTTTTGATTGTTTTGTGTAGTTTTTGTTGTGTATAATCTAGATTTCTCTTTCAAGTTTTTCAAGTTTTTATTTTGTAGCAATGAATTTTGCGTTGCCTTATTTTAATATTTCATATATATGTATGTATGTATATATATATAAGCTTCCACTGTGAAACTCCACCACTTTCTGAGGTAGTCAAACAAGTCTTACCACGAGCAAGTTATTCTTGTTCTTTCATTAGACTCTCTTTCGTTGTAATTTGAATCCATTGGTTTAAGTCCTAGCCTCTGGAGTAGCAGAAAAAAAACTTGCTCTATCCTGCATGTGACAGCCCTTCATTTAACAAAAGCTGTCATAGTTCCTTTCAGTTTTCACTTCTCCAGCCTAAATATACCTAAACAAAGAGGAGAATGCTGTTGGGACTGGAGCACACTATGGAGCATAAGTAGGCAACTGTCCAAGGCTTTACTTTCACTTCCACTGCCTTGCTTCGAGGGGTCTCCAGCTGTGTCATTGCTCCCTTGCCACTAATTTAATTAAAGGGCTCTTTACTAGGTTAGCTAAAGCAATGCTTCCCCACCTCCTGTCAGTTAAACAAATAAACACAAAGGCACTTCAGTGCACTGTTCCATCAGCTCAAAGGTACTTGGAACAAAGCTGGAGTCTGCTGGGCAATGTGTTAATGGCTTTGGGAGCCTGAGGTGTAAATAGCTGCTAAAATGACCTTAATGGCTGCTGAACAGGCATTGCCTTGCTGTGTACATCTGTACTGAAAAGGCATGGGAACAGAGCTCCCCAGCTCCATCCTGCCCTGATTTCATTTCAGGAAGGATTTAGATGCATCCAGAGTGATTGAAAAGTCCCCATTTTGTTCCTGTTCTTTTGGATTTTATCCTGGATTAAAATAAACCAACCTGAGGAGCTGGGATAAAAAGTCTCTGATAATACCAGGAGCTGACAGAAAACATTCTGGGATTAAAAAAAATGCGCATGGATCTTCAAAATAAAATTGGAAAGAACAGGCACAAACTCTGGGACATTCTGGTCTTTTTAAGCCTTGTGAATGCACCCTTTATCAATGTTCAGTTGAGAGACCTGAACGTACTGAAAACAGTAGAAGATACAGAGTAATGAGTGCCTTGGCACAATTATTTATTTTGAAAGATTAATGTCATGATTTCCTTTCCAAAGAAACTCAATGCATCCAGACGAACATTTTTTTTAAAAAAAAGTCAGAACATTATCAAGAAAGACAGGAACAATGACAAAAGCACAGTGATAAACCCAGCCTTTAAGTAACAGAAATACAAGCTGAAATCAAACTAACAGGATAGGAACAACATCCAACAACACATACAGAGAAGCTGTCCAGCACTAAAAGCAAAATAAGAATTCAAGACTCCTCTTGTTGGATCCAGTCAAAGATCCATCTATCCTGAGATTTGCCATTTAGGAATTAAATACTCCATCTGATCTTGGGTCTAAGATGGGTCAGCTCTGATTAGTAGTTGGGTGGGAGACTGCCAATGAATCGCAGGTGCTGCAGACTATATTTCAGAGGAAGGAACAAGCAAAACCACCTCTGAGCGTTTCTTTTCTTAGAAAACCCTATGAAATTAATGGGGGTCACCATACATTGAAGACATATACACATCTGTACATACAAACTTGAATGAGCATGCATGCGCACACACACACACTTAGAATTTTAGCCAGAGAGCTCTAGTAACCTCACCAAACTACAATCCTCAGGATTCAATAGGATGGAAATATGACAGTGTCAAAGTGGCACTGCCCAGTGCTAAATCCATGGTGTTCTAATTGTCTAGCATGAAAAGACCCTAGGTCGGTTGTCAACCCCATGCTTATATGCTTTTAAGAGGTAAAATTAAGGGTGCATTGTACTGCCCATCCAATCTGCTGTCTAAATACTTGAGACTTGACAGCCTGGAATTTAATTGACCGGAGAAGACTTCAGGGGAGAAAATAATCATAAGATAATATCTGAATGAAGCCTGTAGTGTTTCATTACAGTAAAGAAAACCTGACCCATTGACAGACTGACTGGCACACACATAGACATGGCTGGAACTAGATACAGCATTAATTCCATATCTCAAGGCCATGTGGGAAATCCATAATCAGATCTCCTGATTTTGTTTTGTTTAATCTTAACAGCAGATGCAGGAGGCTCCAAATTTGACTGAAACAGTGGCATTGGTATAGATAATTCCAACCTGTCACTCTGTGCTGTTTTCCCAATCTATATTGCTCTAGTAAAGCTTCAGTTATTAACCCTATAGTGAGAAAATACAGGTTACAGAATCTGGGCTTGTATCTCTTCTTCAGACTACCGGTCCAATTTGGAGTCGCTCAGCAGCTGCTTTAAAGTGAACTCCCCTACACCAGACTGGAAGACTTATTTGTGTTTGATTTTCAGTACCTATATGGGTGCTGTGTAACAGTGATCATCAGGGCTTCAGAACTTTGTGTATATTCTGAAGTCTGAACTTGGTTTACGCAGGAAAACAACAAGGCCTGAGAGCAGGCAAACAGTACATGTAAAATAACTGTGTCCTAGACCAGTGCTACTCAAAGTAGTGGACCACGTATCGGTACTGGACTGCAAGCTGTTAGCTTCTGGTATGAAGCAGATATCCAGGGAAGAAAGCAACAGTTGTAGCCAATGGGCACAAATACATTGTCGACCCATGGCATCTTGGGGGAAAAAGCCCTGCTGGACCTTCACGTCAGATAGCCTAGGAAGCAGTGCCCTAGAACTTCTGCAATCTGTAGAGTTTCCATGCAGGATGCCATAGTAGACCAGCAAATGGGAAGAAGGTTTCCCAGAGATGGAAAATCTAAGGGTTACAAGGCCAATACAGTTTCCTTAGGCCATCAGGGACCTCATCTTCTCATCAGGTGAAGACCAGGAGCCTGTCTTTGTTCTAGGCTTTTATACCTGCACTTGCTTTTCAGGAGGTACTGGCTCCTACATCACAATTGTGGGAATCAATGCTACTCCCTCCTGTGACATAAAGAGCTTTAACTCTCTAAGCAAGGCAAAGGAGAAAACCCCAGCCTAATCCTGGGATTGTTGCTCATTATACATGGGATGGTTGCCCGTTTGTGTTTTCACAGAGGCTTAGAGTGACAGATTAGCTGTGCCCTGCAGAATATTATTTATTTATTTATTTATTTAATATCCCATCTTCACATGGATGGGGTCCCAGGTGGCTTACACATGAATCAAAAAAGGTACATGAATTAAGAATTACTAATAAAACATAAAAAACCCCACACAATTAAATAAGCTCCCATATAAAACATCAATATTTTAAAACAATATCGCATCATTTTTAAAAAAAGTGACAAGAACAATAAAAAATGTAGTGCATGCAGGCTGTCAAAGACTTTCCATATAGTCACTAAATACTTGTTCAGACAAAAAGGTCTTTACCTACTGGTAGAAGGAGATTAGGCAGTGGGCCAGCCTGGACTCCTATGGCAGAGTTCCATAGCCGGGAAGCAGCCACTGAGAAGACTCTCTTCTATGTCCTCACCAGCTGTGCCTGTGGAGGTGGAGAGACTACGAGAAAGCCCTCCTGCAAGGAGCTTAAAGTTGAGGCAGGTTTATATGGGAAGATACGGTCTTTCAGTTAGGACTTTAGAGATCATTGAGGCTAAGCTTGTTGTTGTTGTGTGCCTTCAAGTTGTTTCTGACTTAACGGTGATCCTAATGTGAACCTATCATGGAGTTTTCTGGGGGCTGAGAGTGTATGATGTGCCCAAGGTCACCCAGTGGGTTTCCTTGGCTGATTGGGGGATTGAACCATGGTCTCTAGGGTCCCATACCAATGCTCAAGCCACTACACCCCACTAGCTCTCAAGGCTAAAGCAAGAGAGGGCATAGCTAAGAAGAATCTTGACTTTATGCCTGTAGTGCCATTGCATGCTCACTTTAATTGTGTGGCACCTTTCCATACACTGCTAACGAATTCTTCTGGTAGCTACAGCCCCCTCTCATTACACCTAGTAATTTGTTGTTGTGTGCCTTCAAGTCATTTCCAACCTATGGCAACTCTAAGATAACCCTATCACAAGGTTTTCTTGGCAAGATTTGTTCCAAATGAGTTAGGCTTTGCCTTCTTCTGAGGCTGAGAGAGTGAGACTTGCCCCAGGTCACCCAGTGGGTTTTCATGGCTGAGCAGAGCTTCAGACCCTGACCTCCAGAGTCATGGTCCAACACTCAAACCACTATAGCGTGTTGGCTCTCTACACCTAATAATACCCTTGTGGATTACGATATGATGTAGTATGCTATAGTACACTAAGTGAAATATGATAAAACCAACCTAATTATCCCTGTTCCCTCCCACTGTATCTCAATATGAGAGATAGGACAGCCATAAGTCCACGATGGAAAGATCATATAGATCATCAAGTCACAAGATACGGTTTTAATAAACACATAGAGAATATGTTACAAGTTGTTTACAAAGTTAATATTGGTGAATTTTCTCCCCTATATTAGGACAAAATGGGTGACAGATGTAAATTAAATCAAGATTAACTAGGATTAGGAATTAGTATAGATAGAAAAATAATTAATTAAAAGATGAAGCAGTCCCATGTGACTCAAAAGGAAAAAAATGACACTAAAATAGTAGTCTCAGAAAGGATGGTTCATGCTGTCATGTCCCAGTCCCAGGACCTGGTGCAAAACCAGAAAGCATCCCTCTCCCTGACAACAGCCACAAGGCACAGACATGAACAGGACAGCATTTACTGCAGCCCAGCATAGATGAGAAAGAGAGAGTCCACAGGACTCAGAGCACTTATATAAGAAGGATGTGTTAATTAGGCAAACAGCTGGGGGAGGCTGCTGGCCAGTAAATACAAGAGACAGGGTGGGCAGAACTTTGTTGCAGATAACTGTTATTTCTGGTGGAAGTAATACATTCTTCTTTTGGGTCCTTAGCTTGTGTTCCTGGAAAGCCTTGACCCTCATTTTGTGTGCTGACTACACTGTTGGATACTTGCTTGAACTGAAACTCTGAATTTGTTGCTGACCTGGACTGCTGAGACAAGAACAGAAGTTGACTGATAAGCTTCTGTAAACCTTGACTGTGGCTGGTACTATAGATTCTGTTTAAGGACTGTGAACCATGGCTGGATTTCTAAATGGGACATATGCCCCAGTTTGGTGGTAAACTATGTTTCAAGTGATCTTTGTACACTTTCATGCACATTTTCATTGAAACCCAATTGTTAGTCCAAAGGACAGTAGCCTACTGGATCAATGGGAGCTTTATAACTCAATGTTTACATAAATTGGTTGATTGATGTAAGTTGATTAATTCAGTGGATCCAACTCTGGTGGAGATTCAGAACTGGATTTACACCTTTGTAGTTAATTGTACCACTAGGTTTTATATCTCCCCCTCTCACTCTTTTTCCACTTTACTTACCAAAGCCTGGCCCATCCTTCAAAATTCAGTTTTATCCTTCTTCCCTTTAGGGGAAGAACTCCCCCTTCCGTTCTTCCCACAAGCAAGTAAAACTCTTTTTGATCTGTCAGGCCTTTGAGAATTGATTTTTAGGGGAAATAGACCTTGCATGATTTGTTGGTCTTTTTTTTTTTTTAAATGGTGTATGCTTTTAACTGGTTTTAACTTTATGAAGGCTTAATTGTTTTTTTTTAACTTTTGTGTGTCATGAATTTTTAACTATTGGTAATTATTGTGAGCTACCTTGAGTCCCAACCCAGGAAGAAGGTGGCAAATCAATCAATCAATCAATCAATCAATCAATCAATCAATCAATCCAAGTATAATTTCCTTTCATGACCAGATATGCTGCCTCTACAGTCCTATAGCGCGATTATTCCACTTTCAACATCCTATGGAATCCTTGGGTTTGCAGTTTCAGGAGGGGCCAGCTGGCCCCTCTCTAAACTGCAAACCCCAGGATTCCATAGGATGTTGAGAGTGGAATAATTGTGCTATAAGAGTGTAGTGCGGAAATGGCTTACGTTACTATTAAGGGTCTCCCCTTTCTCCATAATACTAACCAGCCCCAGTTCCCTTTCTCTCAATATCTGGTAACTTATAGCCTCTCTTCCTTTTCTTTCAGTCTTTCTCTCTTATCCCCTCACTTCTCTGCTGCCCTGTCACTTTGCCTGCAGCCACAATCCATTTCTTTCTTCTACCTTTCTTCTCACCTTTCTGGCTCTGTCTGTCAGGCAGATCTAGAATCTTTTGGTCCCTTACCAAGTCAGTCTCTTTAGAAGCCCTCACAATATTTCTTCCTCCCTACCCTTCTTTAAGTCTTCCTTTTTCTGCTTTAACATATTCCTCCTGACCTCTGTTCAACCATTCATCTTTTCTCTATTATCAGATATTTGATGGGAGGTAAAACACAACTAATTAGACTTTAATGAAGACATTGATAGCAGATTCTGACTGAATATTATTTTTATTGTATTGATTTATTTACACATGTTCTATTGATTTGTTTCATATCCATTTAATACTCTGTTTCATTGGTGTAATAAAGCATGATTATTTTAGTTCACTTAAATTGGCATCTCAGTCTCTTTGACTCAGTGGTCACAGAATCTCAGCTTGGGAGGTAAGGGCCAACCTTGGAAAAAAGCCCATCTGACTGTGGAACTATTATCCCAGATTTATTCCCACATTACTCAAAAGGTTTGATCTTACAGGTCTGATGGCACAGTGTATTGCTTCAGCAACAGTATGCATATTTTAAGTAATGCCAACAATAAAAACATCTACCACTGTGGATGCATAATTTGAGTAGTGAGTCTCCTCTGGATGTACACTCCTTCTTTAGGAGAAAATGGATCTCCATGGTTCCAGCCTAGGAGAAATCGCATGGCAAATGTGATGATACCTTGGCATCACAAAGGTAATCATTATTTGCTGTATCCTGAGGTCACTAAGAGTCAACAATGGTGTGCTGCATTGTACTCCCTCTAAATGCCCCCCTTTCTCCATAAGAAAGCTCTCTAAGACTTAAGAACCTCCAGTGAACCCCTTCCATTTCACTTGCATTTCAAGTGCATCCTTGTTTCTGAGGCAATCAAACCAGTGCTCACTGCTTTGTTGCACTATGCTGGAAGTTTTGTGCCTGCCCATGCTCTGAAGGCATTTTTTCTGTGTAGAAAATGGTGTTTTCTCTGCAAAAAACTGCACAGGAAACTTTTTTTTTTCTGGCATAAATGACACTTTCTGTACCAAAAAAAGGACACTTTATTTTGCAAATAATAGTTCCTGAATGGCAAATAACTGTGCAGTTTTTGATGACTTTCTTGCAGTAAGGATAAAAATGGCAAAATTATTTATGCAGATTTACATCCCTGTACCTCATCTGGAAATATTAATCCTGTGAAATTTATTGACACTGCAATAAAACAGGCCTCTATTCTAGTGAGAGAGGGGTGTAATTTGTCCACCCTTCACTTTGAGCGCCAACTCTCATGCACTTCTCCTAAGGTCCTTTTCAGATTTAAAGTAGATTATTGCCTTTGTTGTTTATCTTGTGCAGATTAAAACACTTCTGATAGAGTTTCATCTCTTATAAATTATGTGATAACCTTGCTCAGGATGCAGCTAATCATTCTGCTCTTTTTTTCATTTCATCACTATGTTTAGTACTCCACCTTAAAACAACAACACATGTATTAGATCTATAGAAAGAGCAGCTAGCTGCCCAAGAGCAGAATTGATGGCTCAGTTACACTGTTGTTTCTATGCAGAGATTTCTAGAAGAAGCGGTTTTGGAATCCTATTTTGTTCCAGTGCAACCTGGAATCACTGAGAAGGGTGAAACAGCCAAACAAATTGAAACAGACCAAAGTGCAGCCAGGTCAGATTAAAGCAGGCAAAGGCCAGTCAATGCAGATCTTCTAGGAAGGAATCAGAACTGTGGTCAGCTCCAAGTGGATCCTAATAGCTGAATAATGGCTTGGATCCTCTTCTTGGTGACTTGTATCCATCCATTACACTGGTGTATTGCACTTTTTTCAGCAGTGCATAGTGGCAAGGGGGGGGTGCGGAGATGAGAATGAAATAAATCTGTCAGGAGATGAAGCTGTCCTGCTAGTTCCTGAACATCTCAAAAGTTGTCAGCTCATTTTTTTTCCCTGATGGCTTTTAGTGCTGTCCTACCATCATTGCACGTCCATAGCCACCTCCCACTAGAAACAGTGGAAAATCAAAACAGAAGTCATACATTTTGTAATAAGCAAATTTAAAAAGTATTATTTGGAGAGAAACAGTCTCATACATTGAAAATCTTAAGGACCAGCTATCAGCATATTTTGATATAAGGCTTTACATCACATTAAATACACTGAATTCTTGACCAGTTGTTGGGAATCGGGACAACAAGCAATGAAAGTTCCTCTATGGCTCCAGGCCCCTCCCTAAACTGCAAATCCCAGGATTCCATAGGATGTTGAAAGTGGAATAATAGCACTATAACAGTCTAGTGCAGAAATGGCCTACATCTCCTTTTCCTGAAGGTGGCAGCACTCACTAAGTGAAGAAAAGCATATTGGATCTGACACTGGAATATATCTACAGTAGAAAGTGGAAATCTTGTCTACAGTGGGAAGGGTCAAGTCTGCATAGCCAGTGATGAGTAACCCTGGAACTGGTGGTAGATGCAATCCAACAATACGTAGCACTGTTTGTCCAAAATTTACAGTATGCAGAGGGGTTAATGTTCTTGAAATTTCTTGATTTTCTTACATATAGGGCCTTTCCGCATTACACTGTTAGAGTGCTATTATTCCACTTTCAACATCCTATGGAATCCTGGGGTTTGTAGTTTAGTGAGGGGCATTTAGAATTCTCAGCCAAGCAGTTCTTTGTCCTCAGTAAACTATAAGCTTCAGAATTCCACAGGATGGTGAAAGTGGAATAATAGCACTATAACAGTGTAGGGCAGAAAGACACACAGATACCTTAAATACAAATCCTCAGACTGTACAGTTCCTGTCATTTTGAGTAAGAAAACCCTTAGGGCCTTTTCAGACTACATAATTATAGTTCCATTTTAACTGCAATGACAACATCCTATGAAATCATAGGATCTGCATTTAGGGAGGGGTATTTAGAATTCTTATACAGAGACTTCTATAGTGCCTCATCAAACTACAAATCCCAAGATCCCACAGAAACTATAGACGGAACCATGGCAGTTGAAATGGAATCACAGTATTAAAACTGGATAGTGTGAAATAGTTCCTTGTATTAAAAAAAACCCCTCACTTATTCCAAAAGAGAAGAAAAATCTGAGTTTTTTCCTTTATGCTCTCTGAAGTTTTTACTTTTTGGAAAAACTGAAAACCTGTTCTTAGGAAAAACAAAAACAAAAAAGAAAACCAAACAAAACATCATATCCCCACATCAATATTTCCTCTGTTTCCCCCCTTGAGCTTCATATCTTTATCTCCTTTCCTGTTAGAAAATTTCAATTTTCAATTTTATTTTAAATTTCAATGGGTTGTATTATTTGAATTTTTAAGAAGATGGTTCACTGAAGTAAGAGTAGTTCCAATGATTGTATATTCCAGTTGAAATTCAAGGACACCTGAACATGAGAGAAATATTTATATCTCTCATGAATTTTGCAATAATGAACAAAAATGTGATTTAAGGTGACAAAATTATTTGGCTGTTAGCTTTTAAAAATAATTGGTTGGTTTCCTGTGTTACAGTTACAGATTTGTAACCTAGAGTTACAGATCTGTAACTCTTTCATATAGAGTAGTATCAGGTATTTATAATTATGACACTATCGATATGACCCTGAATGCTCTCTGAATCCCATCTTCAGGGAGCCACCCCAAGCAATAAAGGTCTGTTCTGCTGGTGATTGGGACATTATAGGATGATGTTTTCAGCCTCTCAAACAACCAAGGTTTTGAAAATCAGAAGCTGGACCCCTATCTGAATTCCTCATTGCAACTTCAGTCACTGGTGGCACAGAGCTGAGCATATCTTCTTCCTGCACGCCAATCACCCATGAGAACAGACTTCTGTTGCTCAGTGTGCCTGTTGGCTGTTATGGCAGGTTTGGGGATTCGGGCCAGGAGATGTTATTTAGTCACACATTTGTGACTGTACAAATTACAAACTGTTACAAACAGTTATGTATACAGCAACAGTAACAAACGGTTACATTTGTAATTAAGTAGGCAATGGTTGGATCTTGGTGATAATTGATGAATGAACATTTTTCTTGTGAAGAAATTTGTATATAGAACAGTGCTAATTTTTAAAATACAAAAATGGCTAGTAAAGGGTTCTTATATCAAGCAGAGCAAACCGATACAAGTTTTCTTAGAAATAACTCCCATACTTGCACTGGGATACACTTCCAGCTATAGGATTGCAGCCATGAGAAGATATCAGTATATGTACTATTAATTTCAAAGAAGTATGGCCATTTCTGCACTAGGCTGTTATAGTGCTATTATTCCACTTTCAACATTTTGTAGAATCCTGGGGTTTGCAGTTTAGGGAGGGGCAGTTAGAATTCTCAGCCAGAGAACTCTTAGGCCTCAGTAAACTACAAACCCCAGAATTCCACAGGATGTTGAAAGTAGAATAATGGCACTATAACAGTGGAGTGCAGAAATGGCCTATGTGAGTGCATTTTTTTTAAAAAAAATGTTTGAGGTAATCCCCCCCTCCACTGTTTGGAGGGGATGATTGGCCCTCTTCTTGCTCCATGCCTTATTTTGTACCTCTGCTCAGGCTTCCCAGGGATTCTAAGTGCTGCACTACAATATAAACTGATCCCAGGGCTAATTTCATGCTCAGCTCCACCATGTGTCGTGCTACATTACCTTTATAATTTATTGATGCATGTTTGCATAAAAATCTCCTATATTTAATTGGCTCTCTGAAAGAAGCTTGATTGAGATGGGTTACAATGTTTCCTTCAACAGCTTCTGCTTGCAATGATGAAATGAGGCAATATGTACGCGGCAAGAATTCTGCTAAAGAATAAATATATAACTATATATCTAGTGATACAGTGCCATGCAGGAACACATACTAATTAAGACTGATTTAATTATCCAAGCTACAACTCATGCTTCACAAAAGCTGGAAAAGAACATGGAAGAATAGTTTCACAAAACATAGTTAGAGGTTGTTGTCATATGTCCTGGTTCACGCGTAGATAAACTCCAATTTATATACCTATTCTTGAGAGACAGGGAAATACTGTGATCTTTTCCAAGGCACACATAAATGTAGCTCACCAACAAAAATTCAGATTAAAAGCCAATAAATTTTATTGTGTCATAAATGTATACAGAAGCTAAAACATTGATTATTACACCACCCCACAGCAAATGACTGATGTAGTATTGCTTTATAATTCCTAATATTGTTGGTAGAATTGAAGCAAAAAGAAGCGGGGAATCATGGTTCACCAAATGAGGAGGATGGAGGGCACCAGGGAAATGGCAAAGTGGTACCTTGGAAAACCAAATATGATGAGGCACCCAGAATTTCCATGGAAAGGAGCTGGTCACATAAAGAGTAGTGGACTAAGAGTGATATTAAGAAAAAAAGAGAAATAGATTTAGAGCAGACCTATCTCACAAGTTTAGAGAATCTCAGAAGGCTTTCTGCTGGAGCTGGAAGCATCTTGGTTGGTCATAATCCTTTGAAAACTCGTAATGAGTACTGGCTAGCTGGAATTCTCTAGATTCCATAAGATACATTTATTCCTAATGGAGGTCTCTGGCTCTGTGAGAACGGGTGATCATTGGGCACATAGTAGCCTTCCATTCTGCAGAGACCAAAGCTGACACAGGCAATGACAGAGGATGGGTGGCTGCTTAAACTATTATGAGGAATCCCTGAGACTTGTATAATACAGCCTGCAGTTATAAAAATAGAATTTAAAATAAAGAGCAGTAAAGCTTTGTTCCTTCTTGGTCTCTGATTAACACAATGAAGGCAAGGAAACTAAGGGAAGGAGAGAACTGAGGAAGCCAGCTAAGTGTAACCAATGTTGTAGTACAGTGGAAGGAATACCTAAAATAATTCTGAAGAAAAAGTTGAAAAGCATGTTACTCAAGTGTTAGGAAACCCTAATGAGGAAAATCTTGGACTGAAGAGAATCCTCACAGTCTAGGACTTATTCTCCACAAAATTCATGGTGCAGAAAATACTGTTTTTCCATGCCAAGCAAGCAAGCAATTCTTGTTCTGAAGGAATCCCCAACTGTGAACAGTTTTCAAGAATTGTACAGTTTTTTTTTTTTTGCTCCAAAGCTAGGAGAGGCTGGAGAAATTTGCCTTTGTCTCAATCTACTGGGAAGGAAAAAAAACACTTTCCCTTCCTCTCCCTAGTGCTGAGTTAACTGAGTGCAAATGGCTTTTGCACTTTAAACTTAGTTTGCACCAATTGAAGTGAGCTGAAGGTGAAGGGGGGGATATGGAGAGATACTGGGACAGTTTAGAAGCAGCTGAGAAAGTAGAACGGCAGAGGATTCCCTTGCCAAACTGGGGTAGTTGGAGAGTATGCCCATGTCCTGTTTTTCATTGAGTTGAAGGGGTCGCACTCGTCTGCTACAACTTAGTGCAACAGAATTGAAAGTTATAATTATACCATAAGTGAGTGGTGCTATCCTTTTTTAAGCTACATTCACAATATAAAGTAGTTAAGCATGGAAACATTAACTGATAGAGAATAATTAGTCATTTGCAACTAGTTATTTCCACACTGTGAAAAAATCCTGGACAAGGTGCCCTCTGTAGGTCCCCAGCTTCCAACTGCCCACTGCAGTTTTGCAGTATTGATAAAGTACAGTTTGGAGTTAACACAGGCTCCATTAAAAATTCTCATTGTTTTTATGAACCTCCATAAACTAAACCGGATAATGCTGACCTCCCTATAAAGATGTTACTTAAATCTCATTGGAACTGGCAGTAAATCAGGCTTATGAAATTGCCTTCAGAAAAAAAAAGTCACAGTAAAACTTTAATGCACAGCATCTATTGTAAAGGAAATTATCAGTACAATGGAATTAACCCTCCCCTAAAACTCATTCATCAGAACTCATGTCTGTTAACAGCAACATTAGAAACTAGATCTCGTGTTATTTCATGCAGTAGTAATGTTATATAAATTTATTCTCTGACCATAGACCATAGCAACATAAAATAATTTAAATTATTTCATATGAAAAATTCTTCATATTAATTACTGACTTATGATGACATGACATAACAACATATTGGCTTGAAACATTTTGGTTAGTCCTAGTTAGAGTGAATCCTATGCTCTTTGTTATTTGCTATCAAGTCTACTTCAGTTCTAAGACCTTTGACTAGATCAACTGCCCTGCACAGGTCATGCAAACTCAGGGCTGGGTTTTTCTTGATAGAATCAATCCACCTGTGTGGTCTTTCTCGTTTCCTAGAGCCTTCCACTTTACCAAGGATTACCATAGCTAAAGCAGCCTGTACAAATCTTTTCATTTCAATCTACTTCTTATGGAATTAATTGACTTTTTAAATCAGAAATTGTTTTATGCTGTTGTCTCTTGCAAATTGAATGTGTTCAGAAATTGCTTTCAGATTTAATACACTTTGAGAAGAATGTTTGTAATTAAATTTCAAAAAAATGCACAATAAGTGGATAAACAAATAAATACCAAGTGTATTTGGAACAAATCAATAGAATAAACAGAGCTCACTGTTTCGACAGGTACACCTGATTAGCATAGGAGACCTTCTTTAATTTGTCTTCTAAAACTAATTACTGGAAAAAACTAGCCAATGCAGAAATCCTGTTAAGGGGAACCTGCCTTCAAAAAAGTTAAGTAGGACTCAGAATCATGTGACTATTTCAGTTTGCATGCCATTCCAGTTACTCTTTCAAAGGTTCTCTGGCTAATTACATCTTAACTCTCAACTTCAATGCTGATCTGGTAAGTTTGAAAAGGAAGTAAAGAGAAGCCAACTTGATAAAGACTAGCTTAGTGGTCCTTCATTACTAATCTGCTACTTTATCACTGAATCCTTCCTCCTCAAACCATGTGAAAAATGAGGACTTAAAAAAATAATTTCATACAGTATGAGGCAACTTTTTTCAGATAGATAGGTATACCGGTGTTCTGCACATGCAACACAACATATCTCAGGCATTCATTCAAGGATATCCTTGTGTCTATCTTCAGCCAAATCTTAGACCATTTCTGCACTACGCTCTGATAGTGCGATGATTCCACTTTCAGCATCCTGTGGAATCCTGGGGTTTGCAGTTTGGGGAGGGGCCAGCTGGCCCCTCCCCAAACTGCAAACCCCAGGATTCCATAGGATGCTGAAAGTGGAATCATTGCGGTATAAGTGCCTGGTGCGGAAATGGCCTTAATTGGAGGTTTGAGATGAAGCGACTGTGCACAAATGGGTGGGACAATGCTGTTGTTAGTAGTGATCGAACTAAAAATTTCCTATAACAAATGGAGTGAGGGCACTCCTGTTTGATTCTTCTTTATTGTGTATGCTTCTCCCCGCCCCCCCAAAAAAAAAACCTAAGTGAAAAACTGGGACTTTATCATCAGGGCAAGGTGAGAAGAATAGAACAAGGCTTCACTAGTACTCAGAAACCACTATGAAAGGAGAAGGAAAGTGATGAATGGTAGAGCTTAGTATATCTTCTTAGAGCCAAGCTAATGACTGAGTGGTTGAGATGAGGTAGGAAGTTCTGATGTTAATTCTGGTTTGTGACTGGAGATAAGAACACGGTTCTCCAAAATGGAAGGCAAGATGCATGTGGGGGTGTAGAACGGGAAAAAAACAAGGCTCTGGATAGAAGAAGGGGATACTTTGAGCCATGCATGGGCCAGATCTAGATACTTTACAAACTAGATTAGCTCCACTGACCAGAGGTCCTCCCACTCTGCTTAAATACAAGAAATTGCTGATATACTTCTGCATATGATATAGGTAGGCCCCATGCAGATTTTCAAAAAAAGCACCAGCATATTTAGTTCCCTGTTACATGCTCTCCAGATTTCCTGCCTATTTATGTAATTCTCATTCCCATCTCTTTCTTCAACCCTCAAGTCAACATTCCTTTTTAATCTGGCTCTCAAAAGGAGATGTAATGTCAGCCAAGATACACTGTGAGAATGGTGCCAAAGTGCCTTAACATTCCTAACCAGCAGTGATCCAGTTTGTAATGAATGATTCCAAAAGAAGCATGGACTACTACAGCGGTAGTGGTGGGCAACCTTCAGCCTTCCAAATGTTGATGACGAACTATGCCCAGAATGCCTCACATCTGGTTAAATTGGCAAAGGGATGATGGGAACAGGAATTCAACAACATCCTCAGAGGCATAGTTTCCCTCACTTTGATTTCCAGAATGGGCTTCTGGAGCTCTTGCTAAATTAGGGATGGGCCAACCGAATCCTCAAATCCTCGAATCTTTGGCAGGGATTCGAGATTCGGGAATCTGAATCCCTGTGCCAAAATAGGCAAATGAAATCTTTCAAATCCGCGACTCAAACAGTTTGTTGGAGACCAGGATGCCTGAAAACCTGGGAGACCGGGAAACCTGAAAACTTGGGAGACCAGGATGCCTGAAAGTTCGGGACCAGGACAGAATCCCGCTCTTCACGTGTTTCCCCACCCAATGTGGGCACAGGTGATTGGCCAGCAGACTGGCATAAAACCTTGCATGCCCTGGGGCCCGCCATTTCTCCCTCCTGCTGCCTGTGCCCCTAGTGCTGCCTCCCTCTGCTGCTGCCTCCCTCTGCAAGGTAATTTTGGGATAGGGATTGGGAAGTGACAGACAGAAGAGCAAAACTGAGTTTGTGTGGGGGTCTAGGAGCTTATGGAAATGTCCCAGGGGGTTCCAAAGACTGCAAAAAGGCATTCAGGGGTTCCATGCAAGCCATGCCAGCCATACTTTCCCCTTCACCAGCTTTCTTTGGTCAGTTCTGGGACTAAGATTGTCATGATGCCACTTCCTCTCTCAGTTTCTGTGTCTTGAATACATGTAAACTTCAGTTAACCCATTTTGAAGCTCCCTTTTAGAAAGTCTTTTTATGCTTCTCAACCCCTTGTCCTTTTTTCTCTGTCTAGCTGCAAGTTTATAAGCAGCATTGCCATTGCAAAGGTTGCAAAGGAGAGCTGGAGAAACACAGACTTTTAGTCTTGTGTTGCAGCAGCATGTCTGTGGTAAACAGTAAATGCCAAAAAACTTGAGCTGGGAAAGAATGGGATTCTACTCTAGCTGATTCTATAGGAGGAGTGTGTGTTGCCTGCAACAAACAGGGTGAACAGTAGCTGCCTCCAGAATCGTTTACTGAGCATGCATTAATCTGTATTATTTTTTTATTTGAGACTGGAGGGTAGGGATTGGGAATTGTTGAGACAGGCCTAGAGATTTGACTTGAGTGTCCCTTGAAGGACTTGAGGGTAGATAATTGACTGGACTAGAGGCGCGCGTGCGTGCGTTTAAGTGCTTTCTTTGTGGCAGGACTTGAGACTTGACTGGAAGGTACAGTCTTCTTGATATTTCAAGGACAACTGAACATTTCTTTGCATCACTCCCTTGCAAAGCTCTTTCAGACACAATTCTGGGGCTTGTAGTTTTACAAGGTGTCACAGCCTTCTCTGCCAAAGTGTGCTAGCGCATCATCAAACTACAAACCACTACAAATGAACTCAGGTTTGCCAGAGACATCAAAAACAATAAAAAAGGCTTTTTTAGATATGTCCGCAGCAAAAGGAAGAACAAGGAAATGATAGCATCACTGCATGGAGAAGGTGACCAATTAATAACTGGGGGAAGAGAGAAGACAGAACTACTCAATACCTTCTTTGCCTCAGTTTTCTCACAAAAGGATAGAAGTACCCAATCTGGGGCGTGGGGAGCAGGTGAGGAAGCAAGAGAAGTGCAGCACAGAATAAGTAGAGAAGTAGTACAGGAATATCTGGCTAAACTAGATGAATTCAAGTCCCCAGGGCCAGATGAATTACATCTAAGGATATTAAAAGAGCTGGTAGAAGTCATTTCTGAACCACTTGCAATAATCTTTCAGAACTCTTGGAGAACAGGAGAAGTCCCAGCAGACTGGAGGAGGGCAAATGTCCCCATCTTCAAGAAGGGGAGAAAAAAGGACCCTAATAATTATCGCCCGATCAGCCTGACATCAATTCCAGGAAAGATCCTAAAGCAGATCATTAAATAGTCAGTTTGTAATTACTTAGAAAGCAATGCCATAATCACTAAAAGCCAGCACGGATTTCTCAGAAATAAGTCATGCCAGACTAATCTTATCTCTTCTTATGATAGGGTTACAGGCTTGATAGATGAAGGGAAAGCTGTAGACGTAGCATATCTTGACCTCAGTAGGGCCTTTGACAAAATTCCACATGACATTCTTGCAAAGAAGCTAGTAAAATGCGGGCTGGACAGGGCTACTGTTAGTTGGATTTGTAATTGGTTGACCGACTGAACCCAAAGGGTGATGACCAATGGCTGCTTTTCATCCTGGAGAGAAGTGACTAGTGGGGTGCCACAGGGTTCTGTCCTGGGCCCAGTGCTATTCAACATCTTCATCAATGACTTGGATGAAGGAGTGAAGGGCATGCTGATCAAATTTGTAGATGATACCAAATTGGGAGGGGTTGCTAATACACCAGAGGACAGAATCAAATTTCAAAAAGACTTTGACAGATTGGAGAGCTAGGCCAATGGTAACAAAATGAATTTCAACAGAGACAAATGTAAGGTCCTACACTTAGGCAGAAAACATGGAATGCACAAATATAGGATGGGGAGCACGTGGCTGGATAGCAGTACATGTGAAAGGGATCTAAGAGTCTTGGTAGATCACAAGCTGAACATGAGTCAGCAGTGTGATGCGGCAGCCAAGAAAGCCAACGCGATTCTTGGTTGCATCAATAGGAGTATGGTGTCTAGATCGAGGGAGGTAATGGTACCACTCTATTCTGCATTGGTTAGGCCTCATTTGGAATACTGTGTCCAGTTCTGGGCACCTCGATTCAAGAAGGATGTTGACAAGCTGGAACGTGTCCAGAGGAGGTCGACCAAAATGGTAAAGGGTCTGGAAGCCATGCCCGATGAAGAACGGCTTAGGGAGCTGGGTATGTTTAGTCTGCAGAAGAGAAGGTTAAGAAGGGACATGATAGCCATGTTTAAATATTTGAAGGGGTGTCATGTCGAGGAGGGAGCAGGCTTGAAGCTACAGGAAAGGAGATTCCACTTGAACCTCAGGAAGAACTTCCTGATGGTCAGAGCTGTCTGGCAGTGGAATATGCTGCCTCGGAGTGTGGTAGAGTCTCCTTCTTGGAGGTTTTTAAGGAGAGGCTGGATGGCCATCTGTTGGGAATGCTTTGATGGGTGTTCCTGTATAGCAGGGGTTTGGACTGGATGGCCCCTGTGGTCTCTTCCATGATTCTACAAATCCTAGGACTCCAGAAGGAGCTATGCAAAGAAAAGCTAGTTTTGATGTGGATTATCTCTGTACAGTAATATGTGGTCCTGTTTACACAGGCAGGAAAATGTGGGATTAATCCACATTTCCCTGCCTGGGTAGAAAGGGCCTTCATGTCATTTTCAATCTGGGGAGATCCTGAGGCAAAACTATGACAATTGTCCTGGCCAGATTTCTTCAGAGGGAGGTTTGCCTTTGCCTAGGCTTTTGCTAAGGCTGATAGAGTGTGTCTTGCCCGAGATTATGCTTCTTTCCCTTGCTTTTTAAACTCTTTTTTAAAAAAGTATTCAAAAGATTCAAGATTCATGAGATTTGTGGATTCCTAGAACCTTCCAGGGATTTGGATCCAGATTCAGATCTGGAAAATTCTGGATTCGTCCTATCCCTATGCTAAATACTAGTTCTTGAAACACCCAGGGACAGGGAATGCATTTATAATTTCTGTGCTTTCCAGTTGCCAAAAGATCCATGGCATGGAATGGTAGAAAGCCAGATTAATGAACAAGACATTACAAATTGAAACAATAAAATCTTCACATTAAGTAGCATGGTTGTCAAATAGAATTCCTTGGGGATATAAATATCCCATCCCCATTAATCCCACAATAAATTCATTATGATGCTTGTAATTACAGTGGAAATGCTCTTATAAATAAATGGGTGATTGCTACTTAAGGAACTGCAGAATTAATAACATTTGGATATTACTCAACTAATTAGCTACACTTTTAAAGGAGGCTGTGATTCAACCACAGCATGTACAATTAACTTTACTCACGTTGTTCCCCTTTCTCTGACTTTCCCATTTAGAAAGGATAAAAGGTGAAGAAATTCTTCATTCAAAATGCATTTCAGCCAGCCCAGTCTTCAACACTGGTCGAAGTACTGGAAATTACCTTTTTTCTTTTGTTTGGTCAACCAGGCCTGCCTAATCCATTAGGCACTTTGGAGACAGTGCCTAGGGCTTACAAAAATTTTAGGGCCTAAAATACCCAGGGATTTTAGGGCCTACAAAAACATCCCTAATGGTATGCTGAGGCAAGGTGGCGAGTCAAATACAAGAGTACCCAGGGCATAAGAAAATCTTAATGGACCCCTGTGGTAGACTACTACTCACAGAATGTTCCACCCGGAATCGCCACTGTGGGGAGATTCTGTGAATTGCGGTCTAAAGGAAGTAACTTTCTTCAGCTCTGGTAGAAGGTGGAATAAACTGCTGGATTATCATCACCGAAATTAGATTCTAGTTCTATTTAGGCAATCTTGATAGCTAGAATGAGATTGGACTTTTCTATCATACTCACTACCCATTTCCATACTGGGCTTCTGAAATGGTGCAGAGCGACCTCTCATGGAGGTCTTCTACACCCTAGAGTGGACTGGCGTGGACTACTTTTTGTAGTTCCACACCAGAATCCACTCAGGAGCGGCTGGAACTAGCCGCGCTGCATGTTTTTAAAAAACCTCTTTTTTGAGGTTTTTAAAAAGCACGGAGTGCACAGCCCCGCGCCGCTCCGTTGCCCGGCTCCGAAGTGGATTTGCAGGCATGCGCAAGTGCGTGCCTGCAGATCTGCTGGGGGCGGGCTTCCAGCTGGCAAGCTTCTCCGGTTGGTGGAGAGCCTCCACCAACTGGAAGCCGCCATTTGGGACGCCGGAGGACTGTGGAGCAGCGAGCTTGCGCTGCTCCACGTGGCGACGGACTTACCCGGTTTCAGGTAAGCTCCATTTTTGGGAGTTTTCGCCCGTTTCCCCCGCCACATGTGAAAAGGGCCACTGTCTCCACCTCGGTTTCAATTCTAGAGTTGAAGGTTCCCTTGGTAAAATGCATTCTTCTTCGGTATGCTTCTTCCTCTCTTAGTGGGCCCTGATCAGCAATTTCAAGCAACTGGGTCTAGCATTTGGTTTGTTTCCCATAGTTCCCTGGAACAACACTATCCGAGATTGTGCTCCTAGCTTCCCTTTTGGCTATTAGCTTTCACAATTTCATTGCACTTAAACCTCCTATGGGTTAGTAGCCATACAGCCATACCATGTTGGGCAATGAATCAAAGGAAGATTAGATTTAGATAAAGATCTGAAGAGAATCATTTTGGGAGCTGATGGTTTCAAAAGCTGGACCACAATTTGCATGCCATGCTAGCTCCCTTAAAGTTGGACTGATAACTTCTTCCTTTCTAGTAGAGGCACTTGCACATAACAATACCTTTTCTGTTGAAAATCAGATTTCCTTCATGATAATGGCTTCTGCTTTCTCCTCCAGGCACTGTAGGAAATTAGCCAAGTGGCTGCTTAGAGCTGAAGTAAAGTACCAAATTAAGCTTCTGTAATGAAAATTATAGGTGCCAGCTGACATAGACAATCAAAGTGATGTAGTAGTTTGAGCACTGAACTACAATTCTGGAGACCAAGGTTCAAATCAGGTCTCAGCCATGGAAGCCCACTTGGTGTACTTGGGGAAGTCATACTCTCTCAGCCTCAGAGAATGGCAAAGGTCACCCCTGCTGGAAAAATCATGCCAAAAAAACCTGTGATAAGTTTGCCTTAGGGTTTGCATAAGTCAGAAATGACTGAAGGCATACAACAGTCAGCTGACATCGCTTGACAGGGAAATTCTACCCCTGAATTGCAGATGAATGATAGCTCATTATTGTTGCCACAAGTGAGAAAAACTCAGCCTGTGCATGTGCTCAAGGACGTTGTAAATTTTTTTTCATGTCCCATAGCAATTTGACCTTGAAGTAATTCTCCCAGTCTCTTTCCTGACTGCATTAAATGGATAGATCTTGATCCTGCACCACTGTTTTCTTAGCATATTTGTGCATAACTGAGCCATTCAAAATGGATAGAAAACAAACTTACAGAAAATAGCAGTAACTACAAACATATGCTGCAGAATGACATATTAACTGAAAATGTTAGTCCTTCACTGTGCCCATTCAAAGATATTATTAGATCTGTTGGATGGGTTTTCTGAGCCAGTCTCTATGACACAGTTCCTTAGGTCTCCAGAAAGCAATGCAGTAGTTCTCCATGAGCATTGTAAATTGTTATTGTTTCTTCGCAGTCTATTTCTTTGCAGAGTATGCATAAAAGGAAGATAGCCTTACATGCACCTCTCTGCATGTCTACTCAGATGTAAGTCCTACTGAATTCAATGAAGGTTACTTCCTGGTAAGTGTGCATAAGACTGAAGCCACAGGCATACTTTCAGGAGAAGGAGCACCATTTCAAACATGTAGAAGAAGGCCCTCCTGAAGAGATAAGTTGGGGAATATGAAAGAGATCGTAGTCGGTGTCTCAAGCAAAGTAATAAATTCAACAAGGCAGAAGCTAAACAACAACCAGTCCCATGCCTACATACCCACGCAGGTCTTCTTTGTAAAACATATAGAGACTTTCTTCTTTGAAAACATATAAAAGTAGCTTTAGTTACAAATACTTGTACATAATCAAATAATGGAGGAGGGAGAGAGAAGAGAGGAAAGAAAATGGCTGGAGGTTAGAGTGAAGTAGCAAGGGAATAGGTATGGAAAATCAAAGAAACATGAAGTCAGAAAACATACATAACTAGCAATCATTGAGTGTAGGCAGGCAAACTTTGCTAACTCTAACAACATGCTCCTTCTTGAAGCATAACATTTGTTCATTTTTCCTGTAAAGGAGAAAGTTTTTAGGAGACCCATATCAGCATTTGTGAAATTTTTAAGGAAGAGAAAGAGTTGTAGGAGCAAATGCTATGGATATCAGAAAGTTTTTTGTGGGACTTTCTACTCCACACTGTTACAGTGCTATTATTCTACTTTCAACAACCTGTGGAATTCTGGAGTCTGTAGTTTGCTGAGGCCAAAGAGCTCTCTGGCTGAGAATTCTAAATGCCCCTCTCTAAACTGCAAACCCCAGGATTCCATAGGATGTTGAAAGTGGAATAATAGCACTATAACAGTGTAGTGCAGAAAGGCCTTGTGTTCTGGACCATTGGTAACAGAATATTATGTGGGTTTCATTTCTAAAAACATTTTCTGCAACTGTAATTTCTTGCTAGCATGGAGAATTGAAATTGAAAAGAAACATCACTTTAACGAGCAGTATGGTTCTGCATTATGGGGTTATGACATTTTGAACACAGCCATAATTCACCCCAGCTGTTTACAATCCCCCTATTCTCACTTCAGCCAGGGGCAACACATGCATGCAATAGGTTTCCACTTGTGCATCAATATCTGGATGCAGCACTATGTGTGAAAAAATCTACGGTTTATGCCTGCTTCTGGTCAGTTGTTCAGAAAGAAAATGGAAGGCTTGTCAAGGTCAGAGACCTGGGCAGTGAGCCAGCCCAAAGAAGAGAGTGGGAGAGCCAGCAAAGTCCAGCCAGGAGGAGACAAGCAAGCACTTACTCAAGGAAGTTCATTTACCAGGGCACCAAGCAAAGCTGTAGTCAGAGTTCCAAAGCCAAGGGTAAAGAGTCCAGAGATCAATTCAAGGTATCAGGAACCAGGTGCTGGAAGCAAAGTACAGACAAGTGGAGGGCTTTTAAGAAGTTTTCCACAAGCAAAGGGAAGCTTCCAGGCAGGCAGTTATATAGCCCCAGGCACAGGTGTGTCCAGTCACCGCTTCTTAAACTTAGCCAAGGAAGCCTCCCTTTGCACAGCCCTCTTGAGCCTCCACCTTGATTGGGGGCTTATTGAACCAGGCTCCAGAGCCTCTTCAGAATCGGATCCCTGTTGCTCCAAAGGAGCAGGCACAGAATCAGATCCCTGTTGCTCTAAAGGAGCAGGCAGAGGGACGTCCGTGCCTGCTTGGTCCATGGCAGCAGGGGGAGCTCTTGAGCTGCAGGACTCATCTCCAGCCAGAGCCACAGGGACCAACAGCTGCTGCTTGTCATCAGCAGCTCTGACAGGGGCTTCAGTTATCACAAGGCTGAAGAAATGAGTATGCTACATTTGATTGTCTTGATGTGTAACCTGTACTCAGAACAAGAGGCCATCATCAGGAGAGAATATAGAGAAACAGAATGGTTTCCAGTTGGTGGGGAGGGGATCAGGCACAGCTGTATTTTATCACCCTATCTGTTTAACTTTTATGCTGAATGTATCATATATAAAGCTGGATTAGACTTGAAGGAAGGACACATTAAAACTGAAGAAAGGAACATCAACTCTAACATATGCAGATGAAACCATATTGCTAGCAGAAAATCACAAAGGCTTGAAACAGTTATTGAAGAAAGTCAAGGAAGAAAGTGCAAATGAAGGTTTATGGTTGAACATTAAGAAGCCAAAAATAACAGATGAAGACATTGAAATAGTTAAAGATTTTCCATACCTTGTCTCAGTCATTAATCTGAATAGAAACTTCAGTCAAAAAATCAGAAGAAGGCTAGGACTTGGACTAGCAGCTATGAAGAAACTAGACAAGCTGCTCAGGTGTAAAGATATATCACTGAATACTAAAGTAACAATTGTCCATCTACTATATGAAAGTCAATATTTGTCTTTGAGTTTGTCTGTTTGTCTTTATCAGGCAGGCCAAGACCTCATATGATTGGCTGTGTGAGACAAGAAGACCTCATATGATTGGCTGACTGTGAAGATTCTATGGAATCCTGGGGTTGGCAGTTCAGGGAGGAGTCTTTAGAATACTCAGCTGGAGAGCTCTTGGGTCTTGGGCCAGTTGCTATGGAGAGGAGGCCCAGCAGCAAGAAGAAGGGCAGTGTATTCTGGAAGCCAAGCCCTATGAGGATAGACTTAGAGAGCTGGGTATGTTTAGTCTGCAGAAGAGAAGGTTAAGAGGGGACATGATAGCTATGTTTAAATATTTGAAGGGATGCCATGTAGAGGAGGGAGAGGGCTTGTTTTCTGCTGCTCCAGAAACCAGGATGAGGAGCAATGGATTCAAGCTGCAGGAAAGGAGATTCCACCTGAACCTCAGGAAGAACTTCCTGACGGTCAAGGCTGTCCGGCCGTGGAATATGCTGCCTCGGAGTGTAGTGGAGTCTCCTTCCTTGGAGGTTTTTAAGCAGAGGCTGGATGGCCATCTGTCGGGAGTGCTTTGAGGGTATTCCTGCATGGCAGGGGGTTGGACTGGATGGCCCGTGTGGTCTCTTCCAACTCTACATTTCTATGATTCTGTTCCCTCAGAAACCAAACTTCTGTTATGTTAATCTGATTTGAATACAGATTAGATTGGGGAATATGGAGATAAGTTACAGGTACTGGAATAGGCCAGTTGCTATGGAGACGAGGCCTAATAGCAAGGAGGAAGACACTGTATTCCCTCAGGAACCAAACCTCTGTATGTTAACAACTCTGAATACAGATTGGATTGGGGGCTATGGGGAAAAGTTACAGATAGTGGACAAGGCAGTTTGAGGAATTACAGACATAGGATATCAATTCTGTGTATTTCAACAGCCCCTAATTCCTAAGGTAAGGTAAGATAATTCCTAAGGTATTTCTAACAAATGTTACCTATGAGAAAATAAAATCCCAGGCAACGCCGGGTAAATAGGCTAGTACCATTATATTTCTGATTTCTATGTCTGGTTGTGAAAACTGGACCATGATGAAAGCCAATAGGAAGAAAGTCAATTCTTTTAAATTAAATGGGGTGCTGGAGGGGAGTTCTGCGGATACTATGGACTGCCAAAAAGGTAAATAAATGGATCCAAGAGCAAATCAAGCCTCAATTCTCCCTAGAAGCCAAATTGACTAAAGTGAGACTGTCATATTTTGGCCATATCCTGAGAAACCATGGCCCTTTCCATATGTGGGGGGGGAAAACGGGTGAAAATGCCCAAAAACGGAGCTTACCGGCAGCCGGGTAAGTCCGTTGCTACGCGGAGCAGCGCGAGCTCGCTGCTCCACAGTCCTCCGGCGTCCCAAATGGCGGCTTCTGGTTGGTGGAGGCCAGCTGGAAGCCCGCCCCCGGCAGATCTGCAGGCATGCACTTGGCGCGCCTGCAAATCCACTTCAGAGCCGGGCGATGGAGCGGTGCGGGGCTGCACGCTCGGTGCTTTTTAAAAACCTCGAAAAAGAGGTTTTTAAAAAACACGCAGCGCGGCTAGTTCCGGCCGCTCCTAAGTGGATTCTGGTGTGGAACTACAAAAAGTAGTCCACGCCAGTCCACTCTAGGGTGTAGAAGACCTCTGTGAGAGGTCGCTCTGCACCATTTCGGAAGCCCGGTATGGAAATGGCCCATGACTCGTTAGAAGAGACAATAATCCTTGGTAAGGTGGAAGGCAGTAGGAAAAGAGAAAGACCACATTGTAAATGGATAGACTCAATCAAGGAAACTCTACCACTGAATCTGAATGACCTGAGCGCTGCTGTCGATAACAGAGTGGCTTTAGGTGCCTCGTTCACAGTGTTGCCATAAGTTGAAGTTAACTGGATGGCAGTTAACAACAATGACAAATATATATGACAACACTTAGGAAGTACAGTGTACCCTCCATATATGTTCCAGGAATCCTTGTTTCAAACAAAAAATGGGAATGCTCCATCCCATTATTGTCAACGGACACAGCATGTATGTGCCTCAGTGCAGGTTATGTACCCAGTGTGTCCACTGACAATCATTGAGGCTTCATGTGACCTCACATTTGTGTGTGCTGAAATCACATCAGCAGAGAATGCATTGATTAATGTGCCAAACTAAAGTAATGACATATATGTGACAAAACCACCCAGGAACCTGTAGCTATCTTGAATTCTGTACACAGGGAAAAGTAGAGTATAAAGTAAATTAGTAAACAATTATATAAATGATAAATCATGCACAGATGTTTTCATATTTTTTAGTTAATCTTTGTTCAGCAAATTTGAATGTGTATGTGCGTGTGTATGTGTTTTTAGGGTAAAGAAATACCCAAAGTTTACATCAGAGAGCGAGCTTATTGATATTTCAGTTCTACTTCAGCTGTGCCAGCATAAGGAACATAAGCACAATGTTAAAACTTGAAAGGGTGGTTTAATGTAGGTTAAACGGCAGCTGGCCCCTCCCTAAACTGCAAACCCCAGGATTCCGTAGGATGTTGAAAGTGGAATAATAGCACTATAACAGTCTAGTGCGGAAATAGCCTTTGATAGAAACTGAGGTTTTAAGACTGCAATCCTAAACCTTACTTAGAGTATCTGGAGCAAAATCTCATTGAACTCAGTGGGGATTCCTTCAAGCAGACATGTTAGGGCCTTTGTAGATATTCACCATTTCTCTGGGAGAAATGTATTGTTTCCCTCTCTGAGACCATTTCCGCACTAGACTGTTATAGCACTATCATTCCACTTTCAACATCCTATGGAATCCTGGAGTCTGCAGTTCAGGGAGGGGCCAGCTGGCCCCTCCCTGAACTGCAAAGCCCAGGATTCCATAGGATGTTGAAAGTGGAATGATAGCGCTATAACAGTCTAGTGCGGAAATGGCCTGAGTGTTACCTCAGAGCTGCATGTTATCACAGGACCCAATATCATCCCTTGGCACCCTGGAAGATGTTGCGTCTTCTGCTCCTGATAACCTTCCTGTCTCAGAGAATCTTGGGAGTTCTAAAAATGTTCTCAGACCATGTTCTAACTACATAAGCCTTTGACCAAGAGAGAAGTGAGAAAGGGAGAGTTTGCCTTGGCCAGAAATCCAAAACGTTTAAAACACAGGGCTGCTGTTGTCAAACAGAAACCCTTACTGATCTACCGGAAATCAACAAAAGATGTCTCTGGAGATTCCAGTCTACTCACAGCCATTCCTGTATATAGTTGGCCCTCCACATTTGCTGGAGTTAGGGGTGCAGGACCCCAACAAACATGGAAAAACTGCAAATATGAAGATATAGGGGTGTGTCTGTGGAAAGGAGGCTGAGGCTTGGTTGGGGGAATGGGCACCCTGGGTCTAAACCAGATCAGGGAAAGGAGAAGGAAGATGGGTCAACATGGTAGCCATATACTTCCTCTCTCCCACCCTTCTCCTTCCTTGGGTATGAGACGGCATCAGGAGAGACTTTGTGGGACTGAGAAATTGGGCTGCAAGTCATCTTTAGCTGGCCAGGCAGCAGCAGGTGGAGGATGAGGAGGACCAGAGGTAGGTTTTTAAAGAGCTTCCAAGAGGATATGTTCCCCTGGAAAAGAAGAACTTGAGGTGGGGGAGACGTTGGGAAAACTTGCAAATAATCAGATATGTGAAAGTGAAGCCTGCAAATAAGGAAGGCCAACTGTATATAGGTCACTTTTCTGGTTAAAAAAGAGTATGATAGAGGCATGAAAGGGCTTGCTGAATGTGAAATGTTTGTCCTCAGAATAAAAACTGCAATGGGGAAATAAAGATGCCAGAATATTGGATATTATATAGCCATATATTACAAACCAGGGTCCGTTCTCATTACACAGTTATAGCCGTTTGATTCTACTTAGACCAAAATGGTTCCATCCTCTGGAATCCTGAGATCTGCTGTTAAAGCAGGGATATTTGGAGCACTCAGCCAGAACTCTCATGAGTCCCAAAACTGTAAAACACAGGATTCCATAGGATGTAGCCATGGTAGTGAAAGTGGAATCATTGTGTTACAATCATGCAGTATGGAAGGGCCTCCAGTAAAATATTTACACGTGATAGTCATTGGCTAGCAGTTGCTCAGTTTCTTGTATAAGTTCTTGTATAATACCTCCAACCATGATCTTATTTCTGTGCAAAGCTGTTGAAAGGGTGGAGGTGAGGCTTATGCTGAAGCTGATTTCTTAAGGAACTCTAAGAAATTCTTAAGAACTGCTTCCCTTTCCCACCTCTCCCGTAGTGATTGGCAAAGTTTCTCTTCATTGATTTCATTATTATATGCCTTTTATAGCTCCAGGTAGTCAGGGGGAGATTTCTTCATTCCATCATGTCTTTATAGCTTGGAGATCAGATTATGATAGACATCCTTCTCTGTGTTTTTCATCAGGCACATTGATTTCACAGCTTCATCTGTCTCAGTCTGAAGCTTTGTGGTTCCTAGTTTTTGCTTTTAGCTTGCACTCCTTGCTTTTGTTTCCAGCACTCCTGCTTTTAGTTAACTGATCCCACTGTTCTGTAGCTGTTTGTAGAGATAATTGGAAGAGAATGCTGTCCTTGCTTTGCCCCCTACTGGCTTACTACACACACTGTTTAATTGTATGACCCATTCCCAAGATTTACGATGGAACCTTTTCACCTCATTTTACTGAGTTTTGCAAAATAAATCTTCAGTGGTATCAGGGTAGCCTCTTGATTTCTTTGAACTCTGACATGTCACTGAGATTTTATAGAGAGACTTTGTTAAACAATGTGTTTACTTTGGGGTAATTCTAGAATCATGATTGCTGGCTCTCTATAAAGATTACAGAGTGAGTAATGAGAATTTAATAAGCTAAGAAGTTTTAAAGAAGGCTGTGGTCAAACATAGGTATAGTGGACAGCAGTCCAGAATTTTAAAAATGGGAAGCAAGTGGAGAGCTCAACAACTTGGCTTTCTAGTCAACCTAACTGGTATACCATAAAAAAACCATTTCATTGCTAGACTATCTTACAGCAATATAAATGGGAAACTGCATCAGCCTTTTATTACAGGGAGAGGGCACTCACTTAGGGATGTAAATTTCATTCTCACATACAACAATGAAGACATTATCAAAGTTTTTTCCCCAAGAGAAAAGATTATAAGTATTTTTGCACATTTTAAAAATTATTTAGCAACTGTTTTCTGGAGACGTCAATTTTGTACAAAAAAAATAGCAACTTGTGCAGAAAACAATGTGAAATGTTTGAAGCAAACTAAGGGTACCTCCAGAAGGGGAAAAAAGGTCTCTGGAAGTCTTTACTTTGTATCTTCTCAGGCCATTTCCACAGGGGCTTAAAGAAACGGTGCAGAGCGTCCTCCAGGGAGGACGTCTGCACCTGGGAGCAGACTGGGTCGGACCTACTTACTGTAGTTCTGCGCCTCAGCCCACTCCCGAATGACCTGAAGTGGTCGTCCAGCGTGCTTTTGAAAGACTGCTTAAAACAGGTCTTTCAAAAGCACGGAGCACACCACTCCATTCCTGTGCTTCGGTGCAGATTTGCAGGCTCGCACCAGTGTGAGCTTGTAATCTGCCAGGGGCGCGCTTTAGGCCGGCGAGCTTCAGCCTCGACCAACCGGAAGCCGCCATTTTCGTCCCCGGAGCAGTGCAGAGTGACGAGCACACACTGCTCCGGAGCACTGTGGACCGGACCGGGGAGCCAAGAAGTCCGGTAAGTACCGGCACGGGGCGATTCCCTTGCCCTGTGCGGAAATAGCCTCAGTCTTTTTCTTGAAATATGCCAGGTTTCCTTATTCCTTCCCTTTTCTCCTTCTTACCGATCACATGCCACTTCCAGTCTCATACAAGCTTTCAGAAACTGGTTTTCATAAATTTCCACTGAGCCTTTTAAAATTATTATCCAAGAGTTAGAATCAGAGTGCTTAAGTACTTTATCAATATTGCACTAGTTAAGGACTAGGACAATTTTGTTGTGGTGCTAGCACTTTGCTGTTTTGCCCAATTGATCTCCTCTGAGTCTATGTCTTGGAAACAATAGGTCTGTTTACTTGGAACCAGCCATCTTTATTGCTTCTGAAATAGTACAAATAATACAAGGCAAGTACAGATACATTTCATTTTGGAAAGTACTGGGTTAATTTAATCTGGCCTGGAGAGTGGGAATGCAAAGTCCTTGTTAATGCCAGGAGCCCCCAGGAAATACTTCAGGATGAAGTAAATGTCATATGGGTCTCAGGAATAAAATCAGAAAGCACAAGTACAAAACATGAGATTTAAACCAGAAGTTTAAAGCCTATCTGGAGGTGCCCCCCCTTTTTTTTGCAAATTAAAATTTTGCAAAAAAGTCCAGAAGTGAGAAAAATCTTGCAGACTTTGATTATTTTTGAGGCATTGGCTCAGTGTGTTGAGACACCCTTTCTTGCTGAATATCAGTCATTTCATACCCATCATTAGGAAGAACTTCCTGACAGTAAGAGCTGCTCAATAGTGGAATGCACTGCCTCAGAGTGTGGTGGAGTCTCCTTCTTTGGAGGTTTTTAAACAGAGGCTAGATGGCCATTTGTCAGGAATGGTTTGATGGTGTATTTCTGTATGGCAGGGGTTTGGACTCAGCCTTTGTGGTCTCTTCCAACTCTATGATTCTGTGATTCTCACCTGCATGTTACTAGTTGAAGTTGCACCCGTAACTTCAAGAGGTAAACGTTCATGGATGAGTGAACACTATCTTGAATTAATCTAATGTAGTTTTAATTTGTATTGCTTAGAACACACTTTACTTTTGGATGTCTGTTTCACCTATCATCCCAGATATTTCTTTGATATGCCACTGTGATTGGCTATACCTGGAGATGTATGAACCTTTTAGGCACATTGGTAGAGGTTTTTCTTTCAATTACACAGGGTTAGAGTATAAGTGCATATTCATTTCATCTTGAAACATTTGAAAACATAGATCATATCAAAAGAGTTTTACGAAGACTTGAGAACAGGATGGACAAAACATTATCAGCTGGGTAGCCCCACTTCCCATTTTCTGACCAGGGAGAGGGTAACAGCAAACAAAGAGATAGATCAGCTTGATACAGATTGAGTAGGATCTGCCAAACACATGTTATCTTCCACCAGGATGGGGAAATCTAATCTGAATATGACTCCCCCAGGCTTCTAGTTGACTGGTGCTTCTCTTCCCCATTGTTTCTTGGCTGGTTTCTTGGTTTCATGGCTGTTGTACACAATTCTTGCCATTTTAAATGCTGTGAAATCCCACTCTTAAAGCTCAGTTACTGATTGTATGAGTTTCAAGCCAAAACATGCCAATAATTTTTGTTTTACCTTTTAACCTTTGGCCCTGCCTACCACTACAATGCATCCCCCTTCTGAGTGTCTCTGAAACTGAACTAACAAATTCACAAACTTTAAAATTAATTACAGACCAAGACTGCAGACTGCCACTGCCTGAAGTCATCACTGCTCACCCACACTTCATTCATTGATCTCACTCAGGGTTTACACATTTTAAATGTCATAAAACTAACTTGAACCATCCTCCTCCATCTTCCAAAAGGGCTGTTCTATGAGCAGTTTTATGATGGGGGTATATTTGGTAAACTGATTTGCTAGGGTGTATGAATAAAAGTCAAGTGACTTTCTTTTTCACAATGCCATGAGAGTCTTCCTTAGAAGTTACTGATGAGGCAGAAGTCATGGATATAATAAATGCTTTGTTGTCCCTTATAAACAAAGTATCCATCCTTTGGTTTAAGAAAGACCCATTTGGTTTGGACTGAGACTGGCTTCTATTTCCTCATTTACCACCAGTGTGTGTTCCCCAAGTAGTGAAATTTTCCATCTTCCTCTTGCTTAGGAGAGATAAATGAATCTTGATGGAGCCAGAGGGCTCCTTTCAGTGACTTCAAATTAATCTGTATTTAAAATTCTGATCCCAATAAATTTTTAATTTGATTAATTAGAATTGTTTTCTCACTAGATCTGAATAATGGGATTTGAATTATGGAAATAATGGATTGTGACTGGCTTTGTGGGGAGTGTTTCTCATCACATCAGAAAAAGGAAATAAATAAGTAAACATCTGAAATACTAATAAGACAGAAATTGGCAGTCTGTACAGGGCACGTGTGTACTTGTGAGCAATTGGTAAGATTCAGCAACTTCTGTGCCATTACGTACAAAAAGAACACATCTTCCAGAAAACTTCTGCAAGGGAAGTACTGTGGTTTCAATAACCAGTGCTTAGCATCTGGGAATAAAGTCTGACAAGAACTAGGGCTGGCTCTACTATTAGGCAAAGTAAGGTGTTCACCTCAGGTATCAGCTCCTGAGGGGAAGGCAACAGCAAGATGTTGGAAAAGGAGAGAGCTATGTGCCAAGCAATGTGCCCTGAACTGCAAAGTGTACTCTGCTGAAGGTGGAGAGTAAGACAAAGCTGTCTCATCACCAGTGTTGATGAAAGAGTCAGTGGTCAGTACTATCTGTAAATGGAAACCGCATGTGTGTGCATGCATGCATGTGTGTATATGCTATTTAGGTCTTTGCCTCAGAAGCAAAATATTTTTATTTAGCCCTTCATCAACTCCTGACTTCTGATGTGTAGAGAATTATAATTAGTCACTGGAGTTGGAAAGGAGAGTGGCAATTACTGCAGCTGCTCTGGTCTAGAAAAGGTTGCATGCTGCAATTCCTTGATCCATTCTGTGGTGTTACCTTTCTTGGCCTAACCAAAAGGTGAAACATCCTGCTAGCTTTTGGAGCTTCACTGAGTTCCTTATGAGGCAAAGATAGCATAGAAGGGAAATAAAGTGACTTGGTCATAATGTCTATATTTTGGATGTTACCGGAGGTGCATGTAGCAGAAAGGTGACGGCCCCATGGTTGTAAGCTGAGTGAGGGGGGAAAAAAAGCAATTAAACAAGTAGTAAAGTTTGGCTGTTCAATTTGAAGTTACAAAGCAACTGTCCTTCCCTGCAGTGTCATGAGCCAGGCTGAGCGTGCTGCCGATTCAGACTTGGACTCCGATTTAGACTTGGACTCCCAGCCGGGGGATGATCCCTTGGAGGGGCCTTTGGGAGAGGGGACTCCTTCAGAGTCTAGGGAGGAGTCTGCCAGCAACCCCACAGCTGTCCCGGGCATGGATCCTGAGCCAGTAGCTGCAGCAGATGTTTGTGCTCCAGAGGCAGAGGCTAGTGCTTCTGACTCGACGGAGGCTGGTGTTTCTGACTCCAGCCCGGAGTTTGGAGCGGACCCTCCCCCCACGTTCCTCCAGAGGCGGCTGGAAAAGGGGGCGGTTCGAAGGTCTCAGCGGCTGCGGGAGAAGCATCTGATGAATCGGCCCTGAAGTCTTGAGGGGCTCCAGCTGTGAGCTGGGCCAACGGACATTGGATCAGCCCCAGCTGGGCTGAAGACTGTGTATTTAAGACAGACGCTGTTGGAGTTGGGCACAGGGCAACAACCATCTACCAACCAGGAATCTGCGTCCTGTGTCATGGGCTTTCTGTTCCAGGCTAAACCTTGCTGTTTGAGTTTGCTGCCCCTGGGACTTGGATGTTTGTTTTGGTGACGTAACCTCTTGATTTATTTATTACTAAAGCCATAAACTCAGCTTCTGCCTCTGTGTCTGCTTAGTCGCCGCCTGACAGTGACATGCAGAACTGTATTTGCATCTGTCCATTATGAGGCCCCAGGCCACTACGATAGAAGAGCCTCTCCCTCTCTCTCTCTCTCCCCTGCTCCCCACTCTCTTTTATGGCCAACATGGCTTCCCCAATATATTTTATAATTCCTTGCTATTGCTACTGAGCAGACACCAAAAAGCAAGGAGAAATGAAGTTGAGCCAGTGTACCTGGCTAAATAGTGTGCATATTTAGAGGCCAACAGCAGCCTGCACAGCCCAATGGCATCATGAGTTCATGCCAGTACGAGATGCAGTTTGGAAGCTTTTGTACAAGTTCAGGGAGTGCACAGTTTGCATGTAGGCATCACTAACTAAAAGCAAGAGACCTACCTAAAAACAAGTCCTTTTTCTGAGACAAGACTGGCCTAGATGTACAAGGAAGACTGACTTAATGTCAGGCAGGTTCCTATGATCTTCGCATGGCCCTCACTATCTCTCTTGATTTATAGTGACTCCCCTTACAGAGTAGAAGCCCAAGCAAGAAGATGGGAGTGTCAGGACAATATGAGCCATCTCTATGTTAGAGAAAAAACAGGACCCTGGACAGAAACAAAGGTAATGGATGAGAAATCAAGAGCAAGCACTGCAGCTATCCTTCGGCTGAAAGCAGAAGGTATGAGTTGCCTTATGTGCTGGTTTGCTGCAACTGTCAGAGTTTATATTCTAGCTTAAAAGATTAAGATTGAAGATTCCCTTCCCTTTTTTATTTTTTAAAAATATTTTTATTACACATCTCATTGCAATATATAAAATACACATGAGGGAAAAAAGCCAGACAATATATAATAAAAACTACCTACTTATTCTAACTATTTAAACAACACAAAACTAATCTCTGGTCCAAACCACACTAACAAAATTGAAGCTTCTCTTTCTGAGTTCTGTAACTTGCCACTTAAAAGAGTCCACATTTTTGGGCACAAAAATATTTCCTAGTATTTAGTGTTTCATTTCTGAGTTCCTAAGCAATTTTTTTAAAAAAAATTTGAATACTTTTTGATGTGAATCTATCCTGTTTCACTGGCTTCTTGCCTTTGCTTAGCTATAAGAACTGTGTCAAAAGTCAATAAGGTAAGTAAGAACAATTTGATAACTGACTGTCTTGCATTGAGAATGTTTGCATGGGAAAGATGACATTTTATACGAAGAAAGGTAACAAAGACTGTTCTGTAGATCTTGCAACTTTTGTTAAGCAACCTTTTAACTCCTGTGCATTTTCTTTGTTTCATGTAATGCTGAAACCTATATAAATGTGCCACTGTTTCAAATAAACCTTGTCCATCTGATCAGATCAGCACTGCAGCCAAGCAGATAGCGGGGACTGAAAAGATTCTCTGTTCTCTCCTGGTCAAGAGTAATTGATGCGTGCGTGTGTATAATTCCTTCCTAACATGATTCAGGGCCCCAAACAGCTCTGTACTTCACCTGGGAAGGCATGGGTAGACTAATATTTCAGTTTATCCCAACAGGGTCATCTGAGACAACTCCTAGGTTTGGAGCTGCAGGCACTTGTTCAGTAGAAGCTCAGTAGGGCTTGCTTTATCTCCAGATGAGTTGTTATCCATTCTGCAGGTGAAGATACATTTTCATGGCTTGGAGGCAAGGTACAGAATCTGGTATTGGTTGGCATAATTGAGATGGACTTAGGACTGGACCCATCTCTTCCTGAGCTATTACTACTTTATGAATTCTGAAGCCTCAAGGTTTGATGCTTTGAATTTACTTTCAAACATGGAGGAAAAGCTGTCAAAATCAATGAAGCTGCCACAGTCATTACAAAAACAATATAGCTGTATTCAGAAAATAATATGGACAGTTTTTTTTTTAAAAAAGACTCCTTTCTTTAAATACAATATGTACGTATCTGCTGCTTGTTCTCTTTTTACTGCACATCAGGAGTACAGAACTGTCAGAGGCTAAGAGGCTGCACTGGCCCCCCTGGGAGAGCCACACCCCCCACCAAACACACTGCAAAGAAATGAAAAATCCGAAAGAATCAAAATTATTTTTGCCTTCATGTGCTCCCAAACACCCTCTTATGAAGCATGAGGGGCATTTTCACCACAAAATTAGATGCAGGAGGTTTAACAACAGGATGTGACAGGGAACTTGCTTCCTGTTTTTTTTTTAAAGCCTTTTGCTGCACCTACATAGCCCATGCCCCCAGAGGTAAAAATGGCCCCACCCTTAGAGGGAATTATGGGATAAATTTTGACCCTTTGTGGGTTCTGGGGGAGGGCACAAAAATGGCTCAGGATGCCACACAAAATTCAGAGAGTTTTAGAAGATTCGCTTCATGTTTTTCTCAAGAGAATCACTATCAAAAACACCAATATAAAGTGGGCAAACAAACATGGGACACATGCCAAATGCTCATGGAGGTCTTGCATTAATCTAAACATGGCTTCTTCTTGTTCTGCTCAGAAACTTCGGTTATACTATAAATGGTGCCAGACCCTTACACAGAAATGCATTCGTTAAAGAAATGCCTTGACTTACATTAAGTATTACAGCATGTGCTCCCATGTGTATGGTTTTTCTAATATTTATTAGCTGGCAGATTTGAGCTTGTTACAGAACCCATGTGTGCCAGAGAATATCAAGTGAGTTAAAGCACATTTTCACATGTTATAACATAGATTAGAATAATTAAGCAGCCATTGCAATTAATCATTTATCAATGATTACTGAGATATTCACACCATTAAATGTTAAGCTCGTCTGGACCTTGGTAAATGTCTTTTGGCAGTACAGGCACCAGCATGTTACCTGTCAACATTTTTTGTTCCAGTTTTGTAAGTTTCTTGGAAAAATGCTAAGAAGATTTGTCAAATTTGATTTAAGCATGGAAATCTTCAGTGGCATAGGAAAAGGAAGAGCCATGGCTAAATGGTACAGCACCCTGGTAATACTAAGGAGGACCATAGTTCAGTCTCCAAGTATGAATGGGAAGGACATCTGTGTGAAATTTTGAAACCTACTGACAAACATTTGCCTGTCATGCTAAACCATTGTTTAACATGATGTGTGTCCCTTTTCTCTTTATTTTGTCTTGTGAGGCCAAGAGGAAAACTTTGGAATCCTTTCTTCTATTTAAAGTAAGTGCGGCTTCCTGTGATCTTTGAATAAGGGACTGTAGTAATAACAAATAGTTTAAACAAGCTAACTTCACAGACCATGATCTGAAGCTGGTTTGTTTTGAAACTGAACAGTGTTGAGATCAAATCAGGATCCCTGAGTCAGATGAAAATGAAATAGGAACTCACGATAAAGAAAAATGGAGAGTGAGTATATCCAAAAGCCTCCTCCTTGTTATGTGGGACAGAGAGGTAGTGGAACATGCAAGTCTCAGGGATGCTCACATTATGTTAAATCATGGCTATGCAACCAGTTCAGACAACACTGAAATAAATGGATGAAGTATAAGGCATAACAAAGGAAAGCACAGGTCAGGGAGAACCTTTTAGAGCAGGCAAAGAGTTAAAGTAGAGTTAAAGTAGAATATTGGTCTACTGCAGAAAAAAAAAGCCTCAAAGATTATTAGATTCAACTTCTGACATATTATGGAATGAGAGAAGATGGGATGGGGGGCAGTGTATTACCCATTTGTATTTTCTTGGGTACCACACCAGAAAAGAGATTTAGAGTTTTCTACCTTTTCTCTAACAACCACCTTATTCTCTGCAAGCATGCATACTCTTTGCAGAGTATTCCCAATCTTTGTCCTGCCTTCTCCCAAAGGAATGAAATTTAGCCTTGGATCTAGAAATATATTGCTGCTGCCACCTCTATTGAAAGAAAATAGCCATGCCACCATCTGGCCAATTTCTTTCCTCTCTAGCTCATGTACTCCTTCTCTACTTCCCATTAATTGCTGATCCTATACTCTAGGATCTCTTCCAAGTCCAGCTGCCATGTCAGAACATAAGAGCTTAGCAAATTCTCTGGTGACCAGTCCATCCTTCTGTGAGAGCCAGTGTGGTGTAGTGGTTTGAGTTTTGGACTACAACTCGAAAGACCAGGGTTCGAATCCCTGCTGGGCCATGGAAGCACACGAGGTGACCTTGGGCAAATCACACTCTTTCAGTCTCAGAGGAAGGCAAGGGTAAGTTCCCTCTGAACAAATCTTGCCAAGAAAACCCCATGATAAGTTCACTTTAGGATTGCCATGAGTCAGAACTGACCTAAAGACATAAAACAACTATCCTTCTGTTTTAAATTTCACAGGCAGAGAAAGATATTAATTGTCAGAACTTTGAAACATTAGATTTTTGGACTGCAGCTTTCAGAATCCTCAACTGGTATGACCAAAGCCATGTGACTCCAGAGATTCTAGGAGTAGGAATCCAAAATCTAATGTTTACAAGCTTTCCCCCCACCTCCCTGCCCTTCATGCTGGACTTAACCATAGCTATTTTAGCAGGAGTTGCTTGTAGTTCATTTTCTCAGGTGGAAGGTTTACTCCAATCACTTTTATTTGTTTCTTTGATACATATTTTTCTGTTTCCCGAGGCTTAAGGTGGGTTATTGCATTTTTTACAGTCAAAGCATGAAGAGAAGTTCTGAAAGATCTGGGTCACAATTTCAAACACTCACATCTCTTTCAGAGTTTGACAGCTTGGAAATGAAAATGCTGCTCTTGGTGACAAAAGTACTGTTTGTTAGCAGAATATTTTCTTTTTTCCCCAATTCAAGGCAGCATGTTGAAGGACACTTATCTAGAAGTAAGTGTGATTGGATAGGACAGGGTTCATTTCTAAGTAAGAATGTATAGGATCAGGATACAAATGCACAGAGGGCTTGAGTCAAACAACCTTGGCTTTTATCTTAAAAAGTATTTCAGGTATTTGATGCATGTGTGACAAAAAGCTTTAAACTTTATATCATCTTTCCATATTCTTTTAACGTAAGAAGAAAATTCTCATAGCCCAAAAGTAAAATAGACACAATATATGCCTTTTTTCTCTCAGAGAATGTTCATGCAATTTTGTATGTGCACTAGGAATATGAATCTTTGCTTATATTGTTCCAAGATGCTGGAATAATTGGAACAATTTTATTTCTGTTTTCCATGGATATGAGAATGTTTGCACAGTTTTCAAGCATTTGAAGGCTTCACTAGGGAAAATTCAGAAAATTTACACAGAAAAACTACATATTTTTTTTGCACAAGAATACTTGTATTAATATAAATCAAGTAAAGTTGTACATACTGCATAAAATTTAGACAATTTGCATAAGTCCATGGATTTTCTTGCATGCATTTTCTGCACAATACACTTTTTCTGCCCTAAAACCTGTTTTCTGATCAGGAAAACCATGTGTAGTTTTGCACAAATGGGTTTTCTCCAATGAAATTCCAAAGTGCGATGACCTCACAACTGGTTTCCTTTAGTCAGTATGGTGTCTCAATAACTAAGTATAAGCCAACCAAGGAACAGGAAACATGGTGCCCTCCCGATACTGGAGCAGAAATAAGTATTGGAAAACCCATCAAACACCTTCACTGTGGTACCCACAGTTCTTGTTCCTTTGGATATACTAGCTGGAGCTGGTGGGAACTGTGGTTCAAAACATCTAGGGGACACTGCATTGCCTATCTGTAACCTATTGCTGTTGTTGCCACTGTCATAATCATTTGTGCACTAGCACTGCATGTGTCCAATAAAACGATAAAAGTTCTAGTTTACAAAAGCTTGGGCTGTAATAAATTTCTTCATCTTCACAAGGCTGCAAGGGGTCTTCATTGTTTTATCTGGAGACACATACAGCTACTCCTTTTGAAACCAGTGTAAGAGGGTATTTACAGTGTTATACAGACAAGCATAAAGGCCCTCTGGATGGAGTAAATGTTGCTGATGGGTGCAGTATTTGTTATTGTAGTTCTTGTTGGAAGAAAGAAAAGGGATGGGAGCAAAGTCCATGGGGAGTTTGCATAAGTGCTTGTATAAAGAGATTAGTGAGAGGGAATTCTAGACAGTATGCTTGCCTTTTTGCTTTACCTCTCTGTTTCTTTCTTTGATCTATCTACTCAAGCCTTCCTGCTTCCTGCCTGCCTGATGAGGTCACTTCCCCCTTCTTCCAAAAGTTATTTAGTTCTTTTGTCTCCCTTGGTTTGGGAAGGGAGCATCTATGAGGCTCCTGCCTCAGGATGGCTTACACCCACACATGAGAGCCAGCTTTTAGGAGCTCTTCTAATGAAATTTAAATCAACTTGTTTTGTCTGTCTCCTTTTCTATCCCAAGACAATTTCCAGAAACAATAAATGTAAGTTTTCCTTTTAAAAAGCTTTCTACAGCCTCCTGAGTATTTTCTCCCGTGCATGCCTTCCTTCTCCATGCCTGGGCAAAAGGCAAGGAAAAGGGAGGGGGAAGCACCAGGGGTGGAGAAGGAAGGCGCATGCATTCCTCCCCCCCCCCCATTTCCCTTGTTTTTTTGCCCCAGCACATGTGCCTTCCTTCTCTGCACCTGGGCAAACAGCAAGGGAATGGGGAGGGATGCACATGTGCCTCCCCCCATTCCCTTGCTTTTTGTCTGAGCATGGAGAACATGCAATGGGGCAAAAGGCAATGGGGAAATGAGAGGAAGAAACCCAGGAAATGAATGGGAGTGGAAGTGCATGGGGAGTTTGCAGTTTTTCTGCTTTTGCAAGGGTTCTGCACCTCAAATCTTCACAAATGTAGAAAGGCCAATATATAAAATTAAAATAAAATACTGTTAAAACAATATAAGGTAGAAAGTTAAAAAAGCATTAAATAGATAATAATATTAACATATTGGAAACATTTTAAAATGACCAGAAAACATTATTTTATGTTTATCAATAAGATTTATCCAAATTTCTGAGGGGAGCTGGCACATTGCTACAATAGAATAATGATCAAAATGCTGAAGATTAGAGGCTGGCATGGAAATAATATTCACCACTCTCTGTCCTATCTAAACTTTCTATTATCTCATTTTCTTAGTAATGGCTGTGAAAAATCTCCTCCCCATCTAGCTCCCTGGTTAAGCTTTCCTTTGACATACTCTTCCTGCTCAGCCATTTTAATGGACTGCCAATTAAGATCATGTTTCAGGGCTTGCTGAAGGCTCCCTGTCAGTATAATGAAATCCTCTCTGGGGCACATCAGTGGGTGATGACACTCCTTATATAATCACCATTTAATAAGGTGATACTATTGTTTCCCTGCTCGTTGTTGAGGGAACAGCCTGCTTCCCCAAAAGAGATGACAGATATGCTGAGCGAGTGTGAAATTACTCAGGAAAAGGCATCAATGAGTGCATAATGCCTGAGAAAGGTCAAGCATTCCATATTACTGTCAATCACTTGAGATCTTAATTCACAGATGGCATAAACTTAAATTTAAGGTTAAATGATCCTCTCTCCCTTCTACCTGAGATGTTTTCATACTGTTAGGTTCACACATCTGTGTGTCTTTTTCTTCATCTGCTGGTCACTGCTATAAATTTTTGTAAGACCGCAGCTATACAGATAACCATGACCTTTTGACTTGGACAATCTGGATTAATATAATGAAGTTTCTTAGCCTCATTGCCATGAACTCCAAAACGGGGGAGGAGGGACTAGCCTCCCAAAAAAAGACCAGACTGGAGGGGCTCATCCCTTCAATGAGCAGGCAAAACTGGATCTCCAACACTCCTATGTAACCGAGCCCGCCTCAGGAACTGATCAAGCAGAAAAAAAAATGATCAAGCAGAAAGAATTTACTAAGATTCTGTCCTGAATTCACTTTCAATGGATGAAACTGGGTTGCAGAATTATGAAAAGTGCATTTTTATCCATCTCTATCATGTCTCCTCTTATTTTCCTTTTCCTTAAGTTAAACAGCCCTGACCACTGCAATTTGCTCTCGTATTATTGAGTCAGGCTGAAAGCACCAACGAAGACACAGGTATGTATTGAATAAAACAAGCCACAACTTTTTTGGTTTAGAGCTGAAAAAGGCTAGCTTGGGATATGGATCCCAAGATTGAGTGATCTCTTGGTTAACCAGTGAATCACCACTTTGCCAGCCTAAATGCTGAGGGAACCCAGAGTGACAGAATCTGGATCCTACATGGGCAAAAGCCACTGTGTTTCCCCGTCACCTGGGACTGACCCCAGACCATAAACCCGAGCTGAGGTTGTCCGCTATTGATTTGACTCAAAGTACCTTAAAGGGATCCCCTTGATGGTCACATGGATTGTTCCCTTTATCTAGACCTGTGGCAAATCTACCCAAAGCTGTGACAAGATGATAAGAAAAGAAAGGCAGGCAGGCAGGCAGGCAGGCACTGACAAATCCGGTGATTATGACCCCAAAGTCCAGTCATGTCTATATACTACCATAGAGAGAGGGAGGCTGGGGAAGCTGCTCGAGTGTAAAATGAAAGAGCCTGCTCTGGCAAGCCCTGCTTGGCTTAATTTTCTTCCCATTCTGTAGTAGCCTACAAAACTGCAACTACTCCAGGAAAGGAGACCCTCAGAGTGCAGTGCCATTGCTCACCTACTGCATATGTCTGCCCAGCTGTCCAGATACAAACAAGCATCCTCACGTAAATTTGGGTTCCTGTGTTTCTGTATTTTTCTATCTTTGCAACATGCCTAAGTACAGTGAGCAGAACTGTATACAGTATTCCAGATGTGGTTGCACCCCAGATTTGTATAAGCACGGCATGTTATTTGCAGCTTTGTTTCTGATACTCTTTTTAATATGACCAATGTGAAATTTGCATTTTTTTATATATCTGTCAGGTACACACTGGGTTGAAATTTTTGCAGAGATATCACCATAATCTTCCAGACATCTTGGTCAGTTGCTGACAGCTCACATCTCATCAGTGCATATGTAAAACTCGGATTTTTTGTCCCAGTATGAATCACTTTACACCTGTTTTCACTCAATTTTCATTTATCATTTCAAAGCTCATTCCTCCATTTTGGAGAAGGCTTTTTGGAAATCTTTACAATCTATCTTTTTCCCCACCACCCTAAGTAATTCATTGTCATCAGACAACTAAATTACTTCCCTCTACCCCATTAAATTCAGATTTTGCATCAGGATATTTGCTACACCTCAGGTTTGGTAAATATACATCTTTTATGTTTTATTTCAAAAGTATTATATGTGCAATCATGCATCTTCTAACATACCACCACAGCTTTTGCTTTTAAAGTAGGAAGAGAGCCAGTGTGGTATACTGGCTTGAACATTTGTCTAAGACCCTGGAGACCAGGGGTCGATTCCATGATCAGTCATGGAAACTCACTGGGTGACGTTGGATGAGTCACATACTCTCAACCCCATAAAACTCTGTGATAAGTTCACCTTAGGGTTGCCATAAGTTGGAAATGATTTGAAGGCACATAACAACAGGAACAGTGGATGGACAGATGTCTTTGGAGAAGTTATAGGTACCTTAGAATTTACTTAAAAGTCTTATATATTTTCCCTTTGCATTATGTATTAAATGCATTTTTATTGACTTTTCGAATATTTCGTTTATCATTTTGCCTTTGCCAACATGGTTGTCACCAGCTTCAGCTTGTTGCTATTTTAACGCAATGCATTTTGTATTATTGTTCTGTAAAAATATAGCAGCAAGTAGGCAAATTCAGTAATGACAAGTCTATCAGCATTGAGCCCTGCCACCTTAAAAGCAGTTCCAGGGCCTGTGTGCATTGCCGTGATGAGAGAGAGGAAATTTACAGGTATTCTACGATGTTAGTGGTTTATGGAAGTATGCTTCATGCCAGCACTATGGAGTTCAAGCAGCTTTGGTGCAGTTTTATGGTACTGCAATTCAGTAACATGCAAGCCAGATCATCTCAAGGACCTGGCTTGGAAAAATTAGTTTTTTGGACTACAGCTCCCAGAATCCTTGAGGCTGGGAGAGATTCAGGGAGCTGTAGTCCAGTGAAATAACTTTTCTGAGCTCTGGCTAGCCTGGGTTTGGTTTTTTGGGTCCATATTGTTCCTAGTTAAGCACTGAAGAGTTTCAGACTATCACCCTGTGCACATAAACAGTTGCTTACACAACACAATGTTTCACACAGCGGTTAAGTATTGATTTAGAATGACAGATTGATAGATCTGGACAAATCAGAGTTGAGAAAATGAGAAGGACTTCCAGGGGCCTGCTATGAAATCTTCACTCATAAGGTTGTTCTGTGGGCATACCTGACACTTACCATCAGCTAGTTTTCCAAACATAGCCTTGCCTTAGATCTCAGACGGATTTATCTACCTTTCTGTCAAAATTAACGCTCCTCATGGCAGCTATATTTGTATCCATGCACACAGGATCCTACCACACACTTTCTAATTCCCTCCCCACTCTGTCCCTTTCCTTCTTCAACTTCAAATCTGCTTTTACATGTGCTCAAATTACTAGATGGATTTTAATGAATCCTAATTTCCATCTACAGCTGAAACGAGCTACAGCCTGAGCACAGTCTGATTTGATTTAGATGAACTATGCTTTGATGGGAATTCAATTACACTCTTTTTTTTATTTTTTTAGCGGAACATAATGTATTTTGACGACACAGTAGTTTCAGTGCTAATGAGATGCATTCTAACTGCTGCAAGGACTGTATTTTCCCCTTTGCTTCGTACACAGGATGCACATTAATTACAGTTTCGACAAAGAAAACAACAACACTGAATTTACCAGATACATTTCCCTCCTGTTAATAACAGTTTCCTTCTACTGCCAGCTATATTATGGATTCATTTTTCAGCCACATTTTATTTCCAACAACTTAATTGTGATTGCTGGAAAAACAATTTAGTCTTGCCTTGACTACATATTCAGTTTCATAAGAGGGTCATTTATGCAGAGAAATGTATATCTCCTATGAAAGTCAAAACTGGGCGGCAATTGTTAAATAGGTTGCTTTCAAGGATTTGTAGGAAAAAATGATCAGACTGGTAAGAAAGTGGAAGAATTTAGCTCAATTTCCTTTGAAGATACAGATGGTACATTGTTGTTGCTGCTGCTGCTGCTATTTCATAAATATCTCTGCTGATTTCTGCTTATCATAATTTTTGACCTTCAGCCTTCAAAGGGTACTGGTCTCATAATGCAAACCTTGGAAAAATGGATTTTGGATTAGAACTCCCAGAATAAACCAAATAGCATAATCAATGGCCCTGCTGGCTGTTGCATTCTGGGAACTGTAGTCCAAAAAAGCACCTTTTCCAAATTCTCTAATGATGTTACTAGATGAATACACAGGGTGAGGGTATCAATCTCACTACTGGCCTAATGTACAGATTAGCATGTAAAGTTATCTGATACCTGCTTAGTTGCTGCATGCTGCTGAGGCCACATTAATTGCACAGCAAACTGTTGAACACCTCACCTATCAGATCTCCTAGTTTGTTCTCCCTTATGCCTCTAAATGCACTGATGCTGCCTGTCCTTGGTATAGCCTGCATGCGGGGATCTCAGACAGAGTGAACTTTTTTTTTTATCTTTTTTTGTTTTTTAATCCAGTATCCTCCAGTTTCTATTGAAGAAAAGCAGAGAAAATAATATGTAGCTCCCGCATGTCAATTCCCCTGGAACTCTTATTCCCCTCCCTCAGTCCACTCTGCCATCACTGACTGGTCAATTTAATGCCCACCTCTGTGGTGTGAATTGATGTAGCATTTCTGCATGTAGGAAAAAACACTGTGAACCATTTTGGCTGATTTGCTTTGGAGTTTTTCCGTTTTTACATTACACTGGTTTCACAATGATGTGAACTACTTTAAGAGCTAAGCAGGCGCGGAACAAACTACAACAGAACAACATCAAACCAGTTTGACGTGCAGATGTATTTGAGACACAACGACGCCACAGTGATGTATCTGCCTTGTGTGGAAAGGGATTAAGTTTGCATTCAACTCAGCAGAAGAGAGAAGAGGTGGAAGAATCTTGCCCTTCCCTTTAGATTCAAAAAAAAGCAAACTGCTGTGGCCTCTCTTAGCTTGTGTGTTCTTCATTAATAACTTTTCCCATTTTCACCACACTCTGATATTGCTTGTCCAGATGTTTTCCAATTTAGATCTGTGAACTATTAAAGAGCATAAACAGAGCAACAGGCTAAATTAATTTTCAGATGGTGAGAGCCAAAGAAGATTGGAAGAGACCAACAGTTAAGAAAAATGCACTAAATTTACCCAACACACTCACTTCTAGTCAGATTTCATATGCTAAAATGTTCTGTACCACAGCACCCTTAATATCCCTCTTCACCTTGTAATGCTGTGGGGCTGTAGCTGTCTTCCAGTCTTTTTGAATGTTCTTGTCTGAATGCCATCTTCTTCAACACATTTCTGAGAGTGAATATGATTCTCCACAAGCTTCTCTCCCTCTGATCTCACAGCTCTGTTGCAGTTACAAACCCATCACAAAGAAGCCATGCATGTTTCCCAATCATCCTTCCTTTACAGCGATGTCTGTGTACCTAATTAAAAGCGTATGGTAAGTTCCTATATGCATTTACTCAGAAGTCCTATTGAGTTCAGAGGTGTGTACTCCTAAGAAACTGGGTATAGGATTGTTAAATTAGTTCCTTTGATTCTAAACAATCTGAAACCTTTGATTCCCAAAAGACTGGGGGCCTTTTACACACTACACTGTTATAGTGCTGCTATTCCACTTTCAACACCCTATGGAATCCTGGGGTTTGCAGTTTAGGGAGGGGCCTTTAGAATTCTCAGCCAGAGAGCTCTTTGGCCTCAGTAAAACACAAACCCCAGAATTCCACAGGATGTTGAAAGTAGAATAATGGCACTATAACAGTGCAGTGTCGAAATGGCCTGGGTTTTGCCATAGGCTTGTTTTTCTTCTCCAGTACTCCAGAGACTGGGCGATTCAGGAGACATTTTACAGTACAAGTTTATTTTCCAGGATGGAATGTCCTGGATATTTTCTATTTTTAAAGTAGGAAATTCACCCAGTGTTGCCCAAGTCAATGCAGGTGATCTTCCTTATGATTTGAATGAAATAAAAGTCTGACTGGCAGCTTCTGAGATTTTTCAAATTTGTTTCACACAATGTTTTTTGCAAAATCAATGAAAAACAGCAATTTTCTGAAAAAGCTAAAGTTTGTTGATTTGAACTTACACACACACACAAAAAGCCTGTTTGGAAAGGGTACCCAAGTCTTTAATAAAAATAAATTTATACTGAAGAGTGAAAAGAACAGAAATCCATAGTGTTTGTTTCCAAACTTAAAGTGGTTGGAAGATTGGGTCCAAAACTTTACTCTGGTTTTTGTGTGGTTCCTGTTAGATAACATATCAAATTGGGCACCTATCTGGATTTGTATGTCATGGATTTGTGTGTAACAGAGAAACAAATACCCACACACTCTGAATCATAGTGTAGAAGTGCAGATAAACCAGATATTACAGAAGCACAGGCCATGAAGGTAGAGATGGAAATAAACATGGAGGCATTTGGATCCAGATATTGTGGACTACAATTCCCACAATCCAGTAGCACTGGTCATGTTGTGTGGGGTTAATGTGAATCACAGACCAAGACATTTGGAGGACAACAGTTTCCCTCTAGGCCAAGTTAACATTTTTTAACATCTTAAACAGAGGTGTAAGAAGCTGCCAGCTACTTGAGCAATTTCCACACTAGACTGTAATAGTGCTATTATTCCACTTTCCACATCCTATGGAATCCTGGGATTTGCATTTTAGGGAGGGGCCTTTGGGGCCTTTAGGGCCCCTCCTTAAACTGCAAACCCCAGGATTCCATAGGATGTGGAAAGTGGAATAACAGCACTATAACAGTCTAGTGCAGAAATGGCCTTAGACATTTGTTTGTTTGGAGGAAAAAGAAAGAAAAAGAATGATAATAAATTCAGGAGATGAGTCGTAGATCTTTTATGTAATATGTAGTTTACCTTTCAGGTTATATTCCATAAAGGTGAATCAAAGACCTTTTTTTTCAGTGAAGTAACCTCACTTTAATGCACAATTATGTCCCATCAACAAATGGTTGCATCATAAATCTGCCTATAGTGTACTGGCCCCTACAACAAGTCTTTAATATGCTTGTGTTATTGTAAGATGTTAGCAGAACCCTGCAAGTCCTTAGATGCTCATGAAAATACCCAGTAATGCAGAAATAAGCAAGTTCTCAGTTAAGTTCCCTCAAAGCTTAGTTAGTATTTAGTGTAACTGAAAATACAAGTGGAGGAAGCATTACTTCATGTCTCTGTTGACATTCTTTCTAAGGGAAAATATCCCATTTTTCATGATGAAGTGATTTCAGTGGGGACCATGCTTATCAGTTAAGTTTTATTCACAGCCAATTCAACCAGAATTAGAATTCATTGTAAAGGAACTGAACATAAAAGGTAGTTTAACTCCTGCTAGGTTCCATTCTGACAGACATTCATCACTGCAATGGACTGAACTTTGACTGTGGCTTTGTCTTTTGCAGTTAAAAAAGCATGGTCTGCTTGCAATTAAACCCCAATGATTCCCTGCCAAAATTCTTAGCACAATAAGTTGTCAATGGCATTTAGTTGCAGTGTAGCATGTATAAGCATTGTGTGGTCTGTGGGCAACATGTAGCCTTCAAGACCCTCCCCCCCTTTTTTTTTGCTGCTCACAGGGCCCCTGGAAACCCCCAATACTCCTATTTTCATTTTTTTAAAAAATGATTTTTTAAAATATCCTGGTGACATCTAGGTACAGAGTTTTGTGTTACGTTAGAGCCTCCTGACAAACCACCTGCAAATAAAACAAAATGCCACCACAGATTTCAAACAACTTCAAAAAACTGATCCTATGCATCAAAAGAGGAAGCAAATCACCTTGTGATCTCCACATAATATCAGACAGAGGCAAAGATCCTAACGGGGCATGGTTTTGCACACACTGTTCTCCATAATTTGCTCCCCTTGTTATCATGACGCACAACTCCACTCTATGATATGATTGGCAATGAACATTATTTAATTGGCATAATATAAATCATACATTGTTATGGCTGAAAAGCTATACTGGCAAGGAGAACTGGCTGAACATGTCTGAAAGCAGGTCAGATGGGACCTGAAGGCATGACCAGGTTGTATCAGTCAGGAAGTTCCAGTGCTAATGATCTTGCAAATGTCGCCTCAATGACTCAATCTTCAAATACAACAGCATGCAAAGTGGTCTCAATTGATTTTCATTAACCTGTTCCCTCTTCCCATGAAAATTCTTTTTTGCTTCCTCACCTGCTCCGAAATTAAGGAACTACCATAATTTCCATTGGTGCTTTGTCATCTAATGCTAGGGCCATTAGCCCATTGTTTGCTCTGCCAGAGAGTCATTAATAACTTCTCCCTCAAGACAGAAACGTCGTATTTAAACCCTGGCTCTGACCCAGATATCTCATAGCACTCTGGACATAGGCTGTAACTCTGCTGCTCAGATGCCTGCTCTGGTATTACCCTCAGAGCCTAAGGCCCTTTTCGCATGGCAGTTTGCAAGCGAAAGGGCCCCTTGAGCATCGCGTAAATGTGAGGAGCGGTCTACATGACGCACTCCCATTTATGCGACGGTCAAGGCCCTCACATGCAGTGAACACACATTTTTTAATTTTCGACTTTTAGCCAAAAATGACCCGTGTTTGCGCAATGCTCATGGGCCTGGGCCGCACTCATCTTCTGTGCGGAGCCTCTGGAGCTGGGCTGGTCGTGCGTCCTTTCCTCAGTGCAGCCTCCAACTCCCAGGCTGCACTGTAGAAGGAAGGGGTGGGGTGCGGGCAGGGCTCTCACTCGAGCAGGAAGGAGCTGCGGCGCTGAAGCAGGAGGCTTGCGAGAGCCTTCCTGCCCAGGCTTCTCGCGCGAGGACTCCAACCCAGCGGCATTAAAAGGTAAGGTGTGAAAAAGGCATTAGTCTGAGCCACATTGCTTCACCTCTTCTTTGCAGGATAGGTAAATATCACCCACTTCATCCTAACTTCTCACTATCCAATTTTTCCTTCCTTTCCTTCAGTTAGTCTTGTGTGGTTATGAGACTGCTTGAATCTTGCATGTGTCTGTGATTTTCCACAATAAAGCATACTTTTAATCTTCAACTGGTGTCCCTGAATTAGTCCCTGTATACATCGGTGGAAAGATCCTGTAATGTTACCCCCCTCTTACAGGCCTCCCTTTGAGCTAATAATTCCCCACCATTCCATGGAGGCACTGGCATTGCTGGTGGACCTCTGAATCACACACCTTTTGGGTTAACACCCAACCTCTGTGAGCTGTCAAGCTCTGGGGAGGCTGCAGTGGCTTCTTTTGGTGGGAGAAGGTAAAGGTTATTCATACCATGAAGCAGCAGCTGGACTCAGCTGTAGAGGAGGAGAAATGAGGGTATGATTACAGTGTACCCTCTTTTTCCTTCCCCTGGGAGTCCAGATCAAATGTTTCTTCATGGTTTGAAGTGCTTTCTCTCCTTTCTCCCATTCCCATGAGTAAGAAGCAGCAACAGTAGCCCCTTCGGGGACTTGACAGCTGCCTGGGGGGAGGTTTTGGGATGGAGCACAAGGGCAAGAGAATAATTCCTGTGCCTTGTCCAAAAAGGATATGATGTGCATAAGCTGCACTTGCATATGCATGTCACTAACAGGATGCTGGCCGGAGTATGATAAGCAAAATAATGTCATTTGCAACCTGTGCAAGTGTGTCTTGGAATTTTTCATGTTTTTTAAAAAAATACCCAATTATTCATATTATTAATTGCCTACATCCCTGCAACTTAAAGAGTTTCCTTGCCAGTGTAAGGGACATATGCAAATCCATCTGTTCATGAGTCCTATTAGCAGCTATGTCCTACTCCAAATCTGTCATTAAAACAGAGAATGTATAAACAAGTCTTTCTTTGGTTCAATCAAGCAGTGAGTGTGGATTCTTGCTCATTTTGCTGGAGGAAGTAGCTCTGCAGATAAAGATGTAATTTCAATCTCAAATCTTTGGGTATTCTTAGAAACTTAATATCTTTCATCAGGGAATGGATAGAATTAGGGAGCTGATATTTTATATGAAGGTCCCATGAGTAGTTTCGTTACACTTCCAGGAATGGCAGTGAATGCCTGTTTTTGATAGTTCAGATGTAATATGAATGGGGTCTCTTGAGAAGTGTGCTTACAGAGAACAGGAAAGAGAGGAGCTTGTGGGAGATTTCCCCCTGTTCCCCATGAGGGAATTGCTCACAACTTCTGTTTGTTTCAAGATTTCATTTAGAGAATGTTCAAGAGCAATTCATAAAGGAGAGGTAGTTTTGAAACTCCCTAATACGTCCAGGAATCATGCACATTTTTTTTTAAAAAAAGAATTCAAATAAAAACAGGCATGACTGACATACTGCAGACAGAGGCCAGAAAAGCTGAAAAACTCAGTATGATCACAAGAGCCTCTGCCTCACATCAAGATTTAGCAACCCCCTTTTGAAACTGAGAAGTGCAGAGGTGGGGTAGAATGAGGGTTGAAACTGAAACAGAGCTCCCAAGACATTATGGTTGGGACAGAATTTAAGGCCCACCATTTCTTAGCATCTGAGGCAAAATGTTCTAGCAGAACCTTTCCCTCTTCTTGGCAGACAAATACAGCAATAAATTAATTAACCAACCATTTACTAACCTTTTTTAAGACCCCAATCAACTGCCTGAGGTGGCTGCCTCACTCTGCCTAAGAGCAGGGCTAGACCTGAATTCAAACAAAAGAAATAGAGTAAAATGAAGTAATGGAGCCTTGTGTTCTTTTTATTTTTCTCCTGTTTTTTGAATGACATCTTCCTTCATGCACTTGAAATTTTTTTTTTTTGGAAGATACAAACAAATCCATCTGTTTGTGAAGTTTAGTGGAACAGCACATGCTGTGCACCCAGAAGGTCCTATGTTTAATTCTTGATGGATACACCTGGGACGAACTTTTGTTTGAAACCCTGGAGAGCTTCTATCATTTTGTGTAAACTTAGAGTGGGGAACTCTTTTTGCCCAAGGGCCAATGATGTATTTAAGTCTTTTACTCCAAGTCTCAAGTCAAATCTCAAGTCTCTAACTTCAAGTCTCAAATTGAGTCCCCAGGTCCTTGCAAGATACTTTCAAGTAAAGTCCCAAGTCAAGTCTGTGAGCCAACTTTATACCCCAACCTATATTCCATAATTTCTGGACAGAGTTGAATAAAACAATTTAAGTAGAATTGGCTTTCCACATTTGCAGTTTTGCCATCTGCAGCTAGAGAAGTGAGGAATAGGATTCTTCTTACTCTGCCTCCCTGAAGCTGGAGACTTTTGTGTCAATGGGTATTTATGAGTCTGCAGCTTTAGAAGTGGGAAATAGGATTCTTCTTACTTCCCATTTCCAAAGCTGGAGGCTTTTTCAGAAGTGGGGAATTCAATCTTCCTAACTCCCCATTATTGAAGCTCAAAAAGCTTTAGAAGGAAGGATCCTTCCTCCTCAAGCCCATAGCCTAATACATTTTCTGTTCCCCTCTGGGGAAATGCACCTTGTGTTCTGTGGATGAGTCTTACCTTCTTGTCCACATGCAATGAGGACAAGATGCTGAGCAGACCTTCATCCTTCCTCAAGCCTGTTGCCAAACCCATTTGCTGTTTCCCTCTGAGAAATGCACCCACACTTTGGGCTTGAGACAGATTGTCATGTGACCAGTAGGCAAATAGATGGAAGCCCTGTTCAAAGTTATAAGGTTTCTGGATGTATGTGTTATGTTATTGAACCAAGGACTGCTAATCAGTCACTAAAAATATACAAGTCACTAGTCAATTTGAGTCAGTGCATCATTTATTGCCGAGTCAAGTCTCTAAGGCCTTTTCACACTACACTGGTATAATGCTATTATTCCACTTTCAACATCCTGTGGAATTCTGGGGTTTGTAATTTACTGAGACCAAAGAGCTCTCTGGCTGAGAATGCCACAAGATGTTGAAAGTGGAATAATAGCATTATACAAGTGTAGCGTGGAAATGGCCTAAGTCAAATCAGTGAAGTGACTTAAGTCCCACTTGAGTCCAAGTCAATCTGCTCAAGTCTACATGACTTGCCAAGGGCCACACTTGCTTTTGGTTGGGAAGAGAATACTAGCAATGGATGGCGCCACAGCCAAAAATGAGTGGAGCTATCTACCCTTCCACCCACATACATACACTTTTCTCATGCACACAGAGCACTCATGAGCAGCATGAGGAAGAAGATTGTAGGAATGTCTTGGCTTATGGCTGCAAGTGCCCACCAACAAGTGATGTTGACAGAGGAAATCAGAGTCAGGCAGGGGTCAATACACAGAGACAACAGAAGTGTAATACTTCACGAGCAAGCAAAAGAGATAATAAGGACACAAGTCAAGGTTAGATAATAGAGAAGAGTACCACTTAGATCAAGAAGTAGACAGAAGTGAAATCAGTAGAGCATGCTAAGGTCAGGTTTCCAGTTATCAGTCAGGCAGAAATCCAAGGGGAGAAGACAGGTAGGAAAAAATTGTTCTTAGCACTTGCTGCAAGAACAAAGCACAGTTAAAAACTGGGAAACTCACTTAGGTGCAGTTGCTAGATTTTTCTGTAGTGTCTGTTGTTGGAGACCTTGTCTTGGTTGGACCCAAATGGTTTCTCTCCCTGGGACTTGGGGGTAGCTTTAAGCCTTCCTCTTCTGGAAGAGGTGGATCATCTCTGAAGTACCCAGACTTTGCCTCAACCTCCAGTGTGTCCAGAGAATAACCATCAGCTGGGGAGTGGACTCCTCTAGGTGGACTATGTCATCTTGGTCCTCATTCTTGAGGAGGACTCCTCCAGATGAAGCAAAATGGGGAGATTTAAAACTCACCTCACTGTGGTCTTCACCTTATTGTATTGCTTAGCTCAGTGGAATTGCCAGTTCAAGGTGTTCCCATGGACAAACATGAGGAGTAAGCTGCCTTGAGTTCTAGTTCTAGAGATAAGGTGGGGAAAAGTAGTGGCAGGCTGTAGAGTGGTCTGCCTGTGGTCAGCATGAGGGCGAGAAGGAGAATAACTTAATGGATGTTTTTCCTTGCTTGATTTTTTCCTAACCAGATCTGAAAGTCTGATGGTGGTATTGACGATGATTATGATTTATTGTAATTGTTATTTAGAACATTTATATATTGCCTTTTAGTAAAAGTTATCGGGACACTGTACACTGTAAAATTTCTTTTAAAATTAAAATTAGGGCTAGAAATCCTTTGACTATTCAATCCTTCCATGTGAGGATTAATCATTACTAATTAATTTTCTGGCTGTTTCTAGAGATACCGACTTTTCTGTGCAGTTATCTCCCCATCTTCAAATGCCCTGACATGTCCTAAGGACTTTTCAATCCATAAAAACATGTGAGGTTTGTTTGTGTGTGCAAATAACACTTTTCTGTGTAGAAATTGTGTTTTCTGTGCAGGAAACAGATCTTCCACTCAAAGCCCCATTTTTGTGTGTACAAAAATGTCGTAACTCTTTCTGCGCAGAGAAACTATCTGAAACACTTCAAGACAATTTGGCTGTTGGAAGAAAACCATGCAGAAGTCTTCCTCCTCTATTATTCTTTCTGACTTGGTTTTCTGACTGTCAAGAAATACATTTTTTTCAACCAGGAAACACATGACAGAGAATATTCTTTCCATCTCATGTAAAAATATTATAACACATTATCATGCAAAATTTTCCAACAAAGCTTTATATGTAGTCTTCTGTGAGCTTTCTTAAAGGCCACATTGGATGGATGGTGGCAGAAACTCAAGATCCAGGCTAAAGTCAGAATGCTGGTTTTGATATTTTTCTAGCCTCTTGATGGTGTCTTGGCTACCTGGTACCTCTTGGTAGCTTATTCCCTACCCAAGAAGGCAATCTACCTACCTGGACTTTGTAATAATCAGCTTGAGGCCCTTCTCCAAGTACTCTTGTGATCTAAGATACAGAGGATGGGTATGAAGGAACAAAACTTTGACATTGTAGTCTCATTGTTGTAGAATGCCATCTTTAGAGAGGCATGACTGATTCTTTTATTGCTGATTTTTCAACAAATGGCAAGTATCCTTTCTCCTCTCCCAGATTTTTAAAAAACTTTATTGCAAGATATTAATATTGGTTGGAGGATTATGGAAGTTGTAGGCCAGCAATTTTTCTAAGCTCTATCTCTGTAATATGTTATACTTGTAGCGAGCCTGCCAATATTATTTTGTGGACTTGTCTATTATGTGATCACAATGTGTATGGTACTAATCTCTCTCTCTCTTTTTATATGGTTGCTTGTTTTTATAGGGTTTCTGTCCTATTTTATTGATTGATGTTTTGCTGGAACTGTGACTTTAATTTGCTTCAATCTGTATGTCACTCAGAGAACTTTTGTTACTGGGTGAGTATTGAAGCAGAGTGATGAAAAATAAATATATAAATAAACCTCTGGCTTTCTAAATGCTTAGTGGAAGAGGTGTAACACTAGGAAGTGTGTTGGGGGAATCACTGATCTGAATCCTCTTACCAGCTTTCCTGTTGCTTTTGTTACTTGCCTGATCCAGTAGCGGCCACAAGAGAGCATTTCCTTTATCCTGAAACTGTGTAGATAAGCATCAAGACTTGGTTTCAGAAGATGCTGGTACCCAAAGAGGGCAGTGGCTTCTTCCCCATTACTGGGTGGACAAGCCATTCCTTGAAGCCATCTCACTTCCACAACCCCATTTGCAGGCAGCAAAAAGAGCTTTATTTAGCAATTTCTGCGGGACACAAAGAAATCTGGGTTGCCAAAGGTTTCGTTGCCATGTTTCCTATAAAGGAGGGGAACACACACAACCTTCCCCCCATGTGCTGTTGGTCTTGGAGCGAGGAGTCCCTTCACTGTGCAGGCATACATATGCGCACAGACATACATACCTCCCATTGACATCACTACATATATGTATATATACATACACATATTACTTACTTCTCACATTTTAGTACACAGAGATGCAGAAGTTTTGACTTCTCTTTCTTCCCACTGAGATCTAGGTATTGCTGGCTGTACAGGATCATCAGGAAGTAATGCCTCTTAACCCAAATCCCCATTGTGATTGCAGTTTCTCCAGCGATACTGGCTACCTTTAGACCTCATCTGATCTACTGCAGGAAGCAGGGTGCACTGTATATTAAAACACAGAGATAATCAGAACTTCTGAGATTCCCCTTAGATTGACCTGATACTTCCCCCCCCATGATCTGCTTCCCATCACCAAAAGATAGAGAAAACCTAGAAAATTTCAAGACTCAATTGGAGCAGCTCAGAATGTTTGCCTCTCTTGCCAGTCTCTCCTGCCCAGAATCAATGCACCAACTAGAACAATCTGTCTTAGGGATGTAAATGTTTGACTATTTTACCCTCTTATGAAAGGACAGATTTTCCCACTGCAGGAAAAATGGACATTTTTCTGCAGCATTCTCCCCATATTTGAATGTCTTGCAGAGTTGCAGAGGAATTCTTATGCATAGAAATATATGTGGGTAGATTTTTTTTTTTTTGGCACAGAAAGTATTTGCTGAAGGCTGTTTTCTGCAGAAAAAAAAATTGTTCTTACACAAAAAAAATTACGTATATTTCTCGGTGAAATAATTTTCTTCAAACTGTCCTCAGCCCATTGTTCAACTTGGATGGCTAAATAGAGGGCATATTTTCTAAATTTGCAGATGACAACAAATTAGGCAGGATACTAATAAAATATCATTGGTTAATAAGAGAACAGGATCAGAATTCAAAATGAGCTTAATAGATTGGAGAGCTAGGTAAAAGTTAACAGAATGAAATTCAACTGGGATAAATATAGGGTATTACGCTTAGGCAGGAAAAATAAAGTGTACAGATACAGGATGGACGACACGTGGCTGGACAACAGTACATGTGAAAAGGATTTAAGGGTCTTAGTAGACCACAAGTTTAGCATGAGCCAACAATGGCCATTTCCACACTAGGCTGTTATAGTGCTATTATTCCACTTTCAACATCCTATGGAATCCTGGGGTTTGCAGTTTAGAGAGGGGCCTATGAGGCCCCTCCCTAAACTGCAAACCTCAGGATTCCATAGGATGTTGAAAGTGGAATAATAGCACTATAACAGCCTAGTGTGGAAATGGCCAGTGTGATGTGACTGTCAGAAAGGCCAATGCAATTCTGGACTGCATCAATAGGATACTCATATCCAGATCAAGGGATATAATACTTTGGCTTTGGTTAGACCTCAGCTGGAGTACTGTGTCTAGTCCTGGGCACTGCAGTTCAAAGGAGGCACTGACAAGCTGGAATGTGTTCACAGTAGGATGACCAAGATGATAAGAGGTCTGTAAACCAAGTCCTACAAGAAGTGGTTTAGGGAACTGGGAATGTTTAACTTGGAGTACAGAAGACTCAGAAGTGATATGATACCTGTTTTTATTTGAAGGGATACCATATTGAGGATAGAGCAAACTTATTTTCAGCTGCTTTGGAGTCTAGAACATGAACCAATGGATTCAAATTGCGAAAAAAGGATATGCCACCTAAACATTAGGAGGAACTTCCTGACAGTAAAAGCTGTTCTACAGTGGCATAGATTGCTTTGGAAGGTGGTGGAGTTTTTTCTTTGAAGGTCTTTAAACAGAGGGTGGATCTCTTGGGAGTACTTTGACATTGTGTCCTGCATGGCAGGGGTTGCACTAGATGGCCATTGTGGTCCCTTGCAACCTATGATTCTATGCGCAAATTCCTGGGAAAACTACACAAAAGTACTGAATATTTTTCCTTACCTCAAAATAAAGGTAACTGTGAATATTCTTTAAATCCTTATGTTGTACTGTTGGTGACATATGGGTAGTAGAGATGACAGAAGAGGAGAAAGCAATACCTCCCTTCCTTCTTCTATCTCCTCTACTTTCTGCCTAAGTAGAAGGAAGTAGTATACCATGGAAAGGCAGTTTATGCAGGGGTTCTTGCATTTCGCCTGTATTTCATCAATGAATGGCAGAACTGAGGAGGAAAGAGAAAAGTGAATATTTCACTGGTTTGGTCAAGGATAGGACGTAAAACAGTGATGAAGATAGGTTGGATTCATGGGAGACTACCTGTCTGAAAGCTTCAATCAAAGTAAAGTACCCAGAAGGAAAGCTTGAAGTCTGAGAGAACCAGACCACAGTTTGAGAGAGGGTTTTTTCAGATCCCTGAGAATTGTATCTGAGCAAGGCTTGAAAAGAAGTATTAAAATCATGTTGATGTCCAATGAAAAAGTACTATCAAAACATATTGTCCAGCATCTTGTTGGTTTCATATTCAGGAATAATAGAAAATTATGCCTGCGTATATACATTTTCAATCACAGTGGGTGGAGGAATTCAGCATCTCTATCTGGCACGAGTCTTCCTGTGACTACTTACTTGCCTGTAGGATGGGAGCCTTCCGAACAGCCATTTAGTGGCCAGAGGAAGATGGAGAAGTATGGGAGAAAGAGACCAGGCAACAATTGGCAGCAGGAAAGAACATGAACAAATATCCTCTTGGACTTTCCCGGGGTCCCTCAGAGGTCCAGCAAGATGCTGTCATCTTCCTGTAGTTGGCTGATGAAACAGAGCTGGCTGCTATCAAGCTGCCCCCATTCTCCCCCATCCTGCCGGGCCACAGAATGACTCTGTGTTTGTGTGTGTGTGTGTGTGTGTGTGTGTGTGTGTGTTGGTAGGTGTGTGGAGGTTCCTATCCTGCAGACAAGTAGACTGAGTGTGCAGAGGAAAGTGACCCTAAACTACAGCTGGTGGACTTTTACCCTCTGCTGGTGCAGTGTAGGATCTTGTCCAGAATAATTTCCAAATGTGAAAGAAAACCATTCATAAGGACTGTATTTTAAATGGTCTCTTTTCAGCATATTTTATTTTTGGGTCAGAGTAATAACATTTTCACTTTCTTCTGGATACCTGTGTGGACAGTGCCAGAGAGGGTAGTAGACTGCTAAAAAACCAAAACAAAAAAACAATTTGTTCATATTTCTTTTAAGCTCTTTATTATCCTCACCATGAAGAAATACACTAGCATGGAACACACCTTCATATGTAGACACAGGAGATGAGGAAGACATCTTTCTACTATTACTGGAGTTACCCATTCCTGTCCACCCATGTTTTATTTATAACCTCCACTAATAGCAAGAAGGTTATTAGGTCAAAACAGTAGGCCCAGAACTGGATTTTCCACAGTAGCCTATTCCACTTCAGAAAGTTGTAACTCACCTTCCACTGATCCAACCACAAATAAGTAACTTCTGGCCAATAAATATCACAAGTTCCACACTCTGAGAGTTGCCGTCAATTTATTCCATACTCATGCTGAAATAATGCGAGTTCTTGAGCTTCGATAGATGGATGGTCAACAGGGAGCATTCCATCTTCATGTAATTTTAAACATCATTCAGCTAAAGAGGAGATCCAGATGTAAAACCTGCTGGCACTCAGGGACCTCATGTAGATTTGTAACCCTCCTTGGAGGATCTGGACTCCATAAACTAGTGAATGGATTACAGCAGGACATAAATATCACATTTTCACCTGTGACAGATATAACCTTGCTGTGAGATTTTTCATGATATTTAGAGTGGACCCACTGGGCTCATCCTGTCAATCAGAAAGTTTCAAAGACAAGAAGTGAGAAGTAGCTTTTGAAAACAGAGTTGCATGCTACCTAACTCCCAAAACTCTTCTTTCAATAACTTCTTCTGCAGACTACTTAATGTATGAAGACAACTCATACTGAGAAGAATCCTGGTCATCAATCATGACACACTGAGTCAAGTGGCCCACATAATAATCTGAAGGACACTAGATGTAGGTCTGAAGCAAAGCAGATCTGGTTCTTGAGCCATTTAGATAGGATACCACTGCAAACAAGCAACTCTTTGAGTTCTTTGAAGGAAGAACAGAATAGCAGCGCAATAAACAAACAGAGAATTTACTGTAATAAACAGATAAACAATTCCACACAGAAACATCCCATGCCTTTGCTACATCTTTGTTTCTGAGAAGTGTGAATGGAGAGCATTCAGTGTTATCTAGTAAGTGTGTGAGGAGATCATTATTTGACTTTTAGGTGTACAGCTATGATAGAATCCCCCTGCCAAATCTTCTTCTTAACAAAACTTCTGTAAAGGCAAAAGCTGAACAGAGCAGGTAAAACACATGGCATATGCCTCACAGTTTCTAAGCGTGGTAATAGGGGCAACCATCTCCTTCTATCCAGTACAATGTGCCTGGAAGGCATACAACATGTGCCTGGAAGGAATACAACATAACATAATTTTTGGCCTCATTTAGAAAACCCTGGATGCTGAGAAAGAGAACTTTTATTCTGCATTCTCAACCAATGTGGTTTGAGCACTGAACTATGACTCTGGTGACCAGGGTTCAAATCACTGCTTGGCCATGGAAACCCACTGGCTGACTTTGGGCAAGTCAGTGTCGTGGGCCAGGAGTCAGCTTCTCCGCATGAACAGCAGCCTTAAAGGAGAACAAGCAGACACAAGCATGCTATGAGCTAATCAGGCTGGGATGAGAGCCAGTTGGCTCCAGCCTTCATAAAGAAAGCAGAGGGCAGTGGCTTGATGCAAGAAACAACATGTATGTTTGCTTGCCCTTGCCTTCATGTGTATTACAGATTCCTGCCTGCCTTATCTGACCTTTGGACTGTCTGACCTTGCTGGCCACTGGATTTCTGACCTTTGGACTGACAGTGGACTTCGCTTGTGCTTCACCCTGAGCAGGCAAGCTTTATTGGACTGCTAAGCTGTATCTGTATGCCTGCTGAATATCTTGGCATGCCATTGCCTGACAAGGGAAAGCAAGCACCTACAACAGTTACACTCTCTGAACCTGAAGGGAAGGCAAAGGGGAAACCCTGTTTGAACAAATCTTCCCAAGAAAACCCCATGATAGGTTCACTTTAGGGTTGCCATAAGTTAGAAATGACTTGAAGGCACACAACAACAACTCAGCCCAAATGTTTCTTGGGGAGCAATGGCAAATATTTATCCTTATTTTCTATGTGGCTGGGAAGAGTGCAGCTCTTGCCTTAATTATATCATGGAATTTTATTTTTTAATCTTTCAACATGAGTCCTGCATCATTCAAAACAGCTCATGACCCTGCTTCTCCTAGCTTCCATCTAGTTGATACTGCAGACTCAGAAAGTGTGGTGGTCTGCCAGTTGCAATTACCAGAGAAAACCTAGATAGTCCCATCACTAAGTCACATTAGGAAATTTGGAAAGTGAATGGTAGTTTCATATGTTTCATATGGGAAATGAATTTTATTCTGGAGATATTTTACTGATGTTCTTTAACCAGCAGTTATTTTTGGAGACTTGTGAGAAAACTTTGTTCTCTAATTGCTATTTTCTTGTGATTGAAATGCTGAAGGAAAATGTGCAGTAGACAACCTATTGTGCAAAGGACAAGGGGTTGCAGGCTGTGTGAGCATAGAACTTGCAGTTTTTGCGTGCATAAATTCCATAAAAGTGACAAACAGATGATACCATGCTACAAATCAGTGATAGAATGTTTATAGTGTTAAAGCAGAACACACAACCAGCAAGAGCTGCAAGGAGGCATATGTTAATCTGGTCCTGTTTGATTTGCCAGTGTGAAACGGGTGCGATTCTCCACTCCTGTCCCTTAAACGGAGGGACTGAGAGTCCTGGCAACTTGTCAAACAATTCTGGATTCTGTCTGTGTCTACTTCTATCAGCTTCTGGTCACCAGCATTCCCAACTTATGATGCTGGTTAAACCAGACAGGCCAAGTTAACATCAACACTTCACTTAAGCATTACTATGTCCTGGAATTTCAGGATATTTATATGGAATTGAGCAGGCTCTTTGGTACTTTTAGCTTATTTATTATAAGTATTCCCCCCCACTCTCTCTCTCTCTCTCACACACACACAGAGCCCCCTTAGGGAGCAACACAGACATAGCAACGTCTGGGCACATAGCTTCAATACACTTCACTACATGTTAAGGCATCATTCATATCGCTGTATCATGTTATATGGCCATCAAGATGTTATACTTTCTTGGGGATTGAACCTTATTGTCTCTATTCAGTCTTTTAACAGGCTTGATAATAATTAACTCATGTAAAAACACCATCCTTCTAAACCATTTAACATAGCTTCTTAACCATCATCATTTAACCTTGCATTTTTTTCTGTAATTTTCTAACGTCTGCATTATATGGACATTTTATAAAGTAGGGATGGGACGATCCAGAATTTTACGAATCCGGATCCGAATCCCTCGAAGGTTCTCCGAATCCATGAATCTCATGAATCTTGAATCTTTCTAATCCTTTTTTTTAAAAAGGGTTTAAAAAGCAAGGGAAAGAAAGCACTTCTACTGAAATGTGTTCTGAAGCAGAATTTGACATCTTTGTTTAATGAAAAACAAATTAAATAATAGTTTTCACTTTCAGGAAAACATATACTTCTTATTAAGCATTACATGTAATTTGGAAGTAGCTCCAGTTGTTGGAGGATCCTCAAGATGATGCCATCTCCTGGGTCGAGTATTGCAAAACAAAAACAAAAAAAGGTAAGGATAATCTTGGGCAAGACACACTCTCTCAGCCTTAGCAAAAGCCTAGGCAAAGGCAAACCTCCCTCTGAAGAAATCTAGCCAGGATAATTGTCAAAGTTTTGCCTCAGGATCTCCCCAGATTGAAAATGACATGAAGGCCCTTTCTACACAGGCAGGAAAATGTGGATTATTAAATAGGGCCACATACTACAGTACAAAACTGGATTTTCTTTGCATAGCTCCTTAGGGCATCCTAGTGTTTGTAGTTTGATGATGCACCAGCACACTTTGGCAGAGAAGGCTGTGACATCTTGTAAAACTACAAACCCCAGAATTGTGTCTGAAAGAGCTTTGCAAGGGAGCTATGCAAAGGAATCTTTCAGCTGTCCTTGAAATCTCAAGGAGACTGTACCTTCCAGTCAAGTCTCAAGTCCTGCAATGAAGAAGGCACTTAACAAAAACACCAGTCTCTAGTCCAGTCTCAATTCTCTACCCCAGAGCTTTCCAAACTTTTCATGTTGGTGACACACTTTTTGGACATGCATCATTTCGCAACACAGTAATTCAGTTTTACTAGAAAACTGGAAGTTAAACAGCAGGAAAGGCAGCCCCCCCACCCGATCCTGGCTTGCTGCCATTGCTCTCACTGAGGAAAGACCCTAGTGAGTGCAGTGGCAACAAGAAAGGCAGTCCCTCTACCTGATCCTGGGTTGCTGCTATTGCTCTCACTGAGGAAAGACCTCGCTGAGGGCAGCAGCAACAAGAAAGGCACCCCCTTTACCTGATCCTGGGCTGTGGCAGCAGGAGGAGGTTTGTGTGGGGGAGGTCTTTCTCAGCCTGGAGAGGCAACACACCTACAGACTTCAGGCAACACACAGGGCTTTCCAAATGGTTTGTCATGACACATTAGTGTGTTGCCTGAAGAGTTCAGGTGTGTCACCTCCCCAAGGCCAAGAAAGAACCCCCGTGGTGGGCGGCACTTTGGGGGGAGCACCGTGGTGCCTGGAGTTGAATCCTGGGGCTCCTCAGGGACTTCCTGACTTCTCCAACTGCCACCTCCCACACTTCCTGCTAAGAATTTACCTATACTTGAAATGACCGCGGCAGTGCCTCCATTCCTCGAAGGAGGAGGGAGGTGCCAAAGGGCCTGATCTCTCGCTCCTTCCCTCAGCTCTGGAGAGACCCTGATCTGGCTCACTGCTTTCCCCATCCATGCCCATGGGGGAGTCTGAGGAAGATGTGGCAGTGAAATTCAAGCAGCACAAGTTCCCCAGTGAAGGCACACCCCCACTGCCTGTGCTGTGCCTCAAATTGACAGCCACCCTCAGGGAGGAGCTGGGCAGGTGCCGGGAGACACTGTGGGGGCTTGCTGGAGTCAGGGCCAAGGAGATGTTCAAGGTGATCTACTTGGAGGGGTGCTGGAGTGGAGGTGCAAAGACAGTGGCAGATTAGAGGCCATACTGTCCAGCTCCCTTGTGCCCAGGGCACACAAGAAGATGCCGCTGCCTCTATGGCCGAAGCCCAGCTGACAAGGCACATGGAGCTGAGTCCCAGGGCTCCTCGGGGACTTCCTGGTCTCTCCAATCACCACATCTGCTGCCCTGCTGCTGCTGCCTCCTGTCTGGCATTGAGGCCACCCAGAGGGCAGCAGCAACAAGAAAGGCAGTCCCTTTACCTGATCCTGGGCTGCGGCAGCGGGAGAGGCTCGGGTGAGGGAGGTCTTCTCAGCCTGCAGAGGCAACACACCTACAGACTTCAGGTGAGACATTAACATATTGTGACACACTGTTTGGAAAGCCCTGCTCCACCTGATCCTGGGCTGCGGCAGCAGTGGGAGAAGCTTGGGTGGGGGAAGTCTTTCTCAGCCTGGAGAGGCAACACACCTACAGACTTCAGACAACACACCCAAATGTTGCAACACATTGTTTGGAAAGCCCTGCTCTACCCTGATGTCCAGTCCCAAGTCAAAAGAATAGAGAAGAAGAGAATAATTACCCTGCAGAGGGAGGCAATCATAGTATGATTGCTAATCATACTATGCATGTGCAGACACAAACACATACATACACAGAATATTGGCTAGAGTCCTGCATGGGATTCACGTAGGCACAGGCAGGCAGCCCGATTGAGCGAGCTCACAGCCTGAGCGAGCGGGGGAGCGCACAGCCTGGGTGAGCGGGGGCAGCCTCTGGTGAGCATGGGTGGCTTTATGCCATGATTTTCGTGTGTCCTGGGGCCCGCCAGCCAATCAGGCTTTTGGCAAGCTCCGGAGGCACCAGTTTTGAAAAGAAACAAAGTTGGTTGGTGGATTTGAAAGATTCAATTCACTGTTTTGGTGCCAGGATTCGGATTCCGGAATCTCAAATCCTTGCCAAGCATTTGAGGATTCGGTTGACCCATCCCTATTATAAAGGCTTTCACCTGTACAGAATTCTGTCTCTTATATATTTGTTACTGCCCTGGCTAGCCCGAGCTTTGGGGATATAAAAGATATCTATTGATATCACTAATTCGGCTTCACATATCCCTTCCACGTGCTTGCGAGGCCCGGGGACAAGCACGCACACAGGCTCGGTCGATCATCGCCGTAATATTCCGAAACAATACAGGCAGGCCAGAAATAGCCAACTCGCAACTTTAGGAGACCTCAAGGCAAGTACCTCCATTAGGTATGCATGCAGCTTTCAAAAGATCCTCTGCCTAGCGCTGGCAGCTTGATGATCTGACTATACAATGCTCAAGTACACCGCGTTTGCATATCGGCTATCCTGTTGACAATTTGGCCATAACTCAATCATTCCAATTATGACCTTTCGGAGGCTTTGTCTCCAACTCCAAATCTATTGTTTTCCCAAAGTCCGACCTAGCCTGAGGTCACAATTCTCCTTATAAAAACCCCTGATTTTGAGCGCTTCCTTGGATCGCTCCCGAGTTCCAGACCGCCTTGCTGCTGCTTCGCTTGGCGAGCTTCCCCTCAGCTCCATGTGCTGAGATACATCGAACCCCAGCTTCGCTCTCCATTTTCTTCCGGACTTCAGGACAGGTTTCGTATCACTTGAACCAACTATCCCTCTGAAAATCCCGCTATCTTACTCACGCCTTTATTTTCCTTAGTTATCTGTGTGTGTGTGTTGCTTACATTGTGTGCCTGTATTTAATAAAAATCATTCATTATTTTCCAATCAGTCTGCTTCTTGGCTTGGCCAGGCCCCGTAAACACTGGGTTACAAGATTCCGCTAAGTTACCCTGCCTCTCGTTTTGCCAACTAGTGCTCTAAACTAATTTCCCCAATTTGTGCAATTGTAAGGTTATTTAGGTGTCCCTCCGGGGATCCCAAGAAACCAGGGTAACATATTCATAATCATTTTAAGCATATAAACTAACTTATAGTCTATAATCCATTCAGATATGTTTTTCTCATCTGTTTACACAGAGTTTACACAGCTTTAACAGGCTTCTGTAACTATACAGGTATACAAGAGTTATTTTCCTTGTTATATCTTAATAGCGTTCATAATTATTTAAGTATATGTATTCTTATTATAACCTTACCAGGACAAATCAGCATTTCGATGTAACATATCAGGTTATCAGGCTTTAGTTTATCAAGAGGGCTGTCATAGGCTGAATCTACATGACGTCTGTATCTCAGCTCCACTGCATATTATCTTGCTCTTGTTTGACCCCTTTAATATATCAGGCACCTATTTTAATCTGAACTAAAATCAGTTCAGAAAGCCACATGGGACCCTCATCATATATTCAGATCAATACAAAGGGGTGTTTCCACTGTGTGCATGTGTTCCCCATATTGATTTATGTCTGCCTGCAATAGCTGCATTTTTTGTTGTTATTCTTGCCAGGCATGCACATATTTGCAGAATAAAGTAGCCTTTCACTGTTCTCCATCATTCTTATTGCCTACCTGCACTTCCTTTAGGTTAGGTGCATACCTGAATGGTTACCAAGTGCTCACATACATTTCCTTTGCCCACTCTAATTTGCTGCCTCATTAAAAAAAAAATTTGTAGGAAAGTGTGTGGAGGATTAGTGGCATATGGTGCAATGTTCTACAGGTCTGCTATTGAATTCAATACTGCATACCTCCTAGAAAGTGTTTTATAGTGACTTTCCCATGAGACATCACCCATTACCCCACTTAAAAGGACATCAAAAGTATATACTACTGGTACTTTGGCTGGTGTCCTTCCTCCTCCTCCTTCTTGAAATGAATGAAGAAGCCCATTGATAGCAGTGCATATGCAGGACTGTAATGATGCTGGAGTTCAGCTTGTAAGAATCCAAGTAACTTTAGCAAGACTATAGCAAAGGAGCCAGAGGGAGATTAATTAGCCTAACCGTGCAGGACTCTAAGTTATTTACACAGTTCATTCTTTTCCACCAGCACCGCAGACTGTGCATCATTTCCTGTGAAACTCTCTGTAGAGCTCAGTTTACATCTCATGATTCTGATAATGGCACATTTATGAATCCTGAAATCCATACCTATGCCCCAACTGAATATATGTACTGTGGAGAGCAGATTTGTTTGGATTTTTTTCAGTGCTTGCAGTAGAAAGCTTTTAACTCACTTCATCGTAATAGATGTGTGATTCTCAGGGTGATTCTACTTCCATTTAAATTTATAGCTATCTTCTATTTCATTCAGTAAAACACAAAGTGGATTTAAAGCCAGACAAAATCAGAATGGGCTAAGAGGATCACCTTAATAATGTCTGTTTACTTTTAATCCTTGCTCTACAACAGTACCATTTAAATATCCTGCTGTGTTCCAGGTAGTCATTGCTGCAGATAGAAGCATATAAATAACTGAGCAGATTTTATAAACTACGAATGGTTTTAAAAGCCAAGAATATGACACCAAATCAAAAACTTTATAATAATCACCAAGGGCTAAGGATAAGATATGACACTTCTTGCAGTCTTTATTGACCATAATAACTGATATACGAATGGCTTTTCCTTACACCTCTGCGTAGGCTTCCACCCTCTCCAAGGGCCTCACACTGAATATTTGTGAAAAAGGTGTATGAAAAAAAACTTTTTGGGGAGAGGGGTTCTGATACTTCACTGTACACCTTGTTAATTTTCTGTGAGCTTCCTATTCATGGCAGCTTGAGTAACATTTTTGTGTTTTTCTTTCTGATTACATAATCTCGGCCAAATAGGGAATCACATAGTAAGAAAGTGGAGTGACATCATAACACTGCACAGGCAATCAGATTTGGGGATTGTGATGACGTCATGAAGCCAACTGCCTGAAGAGGCATTTCTGTATTGGGAAAAATTTAATTTAAAAACCCCCAATTTTATTTCATCCAGCTTTTTAAAAAATCCTGTTTTTTGATCATTTTTGATAAGAAGGAATTGATAAAACAGGGTAGGGATAAAAGCCCTCTGAGATATATTTGCTACTTGGCATTTTATATTTTTTAAAAAACTAGCATTTATTTTACTACTTCATTTATTACTTCCTTTTGTATGGAATTGGTTTTGTTAGCCATATTATAGAGGAAAAGGTGATATAAATAGGTTAAGTGACAAAAAATAAAATAAATGAGTTCATTATCAGATAACAAAAGACAATAGCAGCCCCATCTTAAAAGGCCTCTTCAGTGATAAGTGGCACTGAGTTCACCATTGAATTTAGAAGCATTAACTTTGAGGTAAACAGCTACTGAACTCATGCAGTGACCATGAATCTGATGGATAGCAACAATTTGAGCAAGGTCTGATAAAGACATTTTGATTTTACAATAAAATATCATATACTTATTGCTAATCATATTATGCATGTGCAGACACAAACACATACATACACAGAGTATTGGCTAGAGTCCTGCATGGGATTCATGGATGTGTAAGCACTGAAGTTATGGTGTGTGGTTTCCCAGGTAGCCACTTACTTGGAAGTAGTCACTGCAGTTTTACAGGGTCTATTCCCTTAGCACTCAGGAAGCAGCTGACTGCTATTTCAGCTCCCTCTTGTGAGTTATCTCTAGCATGACAGGAAGACAGCAATTCCCCCTTATGCTGGAGATTGCTTACTTGAGGTAGTGGGTGAGATTATCAACCAGCTGCTCCTTGATTGACAGGGGAACAGAATCCTGCTACTCACAGCAGCTGCTGTCTAGTAAGTAGGAATTAAGCGATTTTTACAGTCCTTATGTAGCCCCTAACTAGGTGCTACTTAGGGATCACGAATATGAAATAGCCCTGAATGCATAACTCTAAGGGCCTTATCGCACGGCATTTGCCATGCGAAAGGGCACCTGGAGTGTCGCGCGATTGTGAAGAGTGATCTGCATGATGCACTTACAATCACGCGATGCTCCAGGGGCCGTCAGGTGCTGATCATGCACCTTTTCATTTTCAGCTGGAAGCTGAAAATGGTGCACGATCGTGCATTGCTCCCAGGCCTCATACGCACTTACCTGGTGTGCGGAGCCTCCGGAGCTGCACCGGTTGCGCTTTCTGCTCCAGCACAGCCTGGGAAACTCCCAGGCTGCACTGTGGAAGGAAGGGGTGGGGCTCTTGCACAAGCAGGCAGCTCGTGCAGAGATGAAGCAGCAGGGACGCGAGAACCTCTCGCTGGAGGCTGCTCGCACGATCCCCGCACCCCAGCACCAAAAAAAGGTAAGGTGCAGAAAGGGCCTATGTTATGTGTTCATAACTGCCATAGAGAATTTCAGCCAGAGTTTTTAATGATTTTATTTTGTTTTTCCCCCCAGGTTTTCCTCACGTCAGGTCATAAATTCCAGTGTTTTTCTGCTTAACACAATAGTATTGTGAGCTCTTTTCCATTAATAACTCTTGTCCTCTTCATGCCTGGCTACCATCCTTTCATGCTGCTCAGCCACATTTGTCCCAGTTACCATCTGTGAAATGTTGGAGAGCGTGCCATTTCTTTCCTTTCTCTCCCCCATTAAAATCAACAGTAGGGGGATAAACGTAGAAGCTTCAGGTTTGGCAAAACCATGGTTTCAATCCTGCGGATCCTCTGCTGCCCCCAGAGCTTGGAAAATTACTATTTAAGAGCAATAAGTTACCATTATAGTTACAACTACCAAAAGTAGTTACTGTTATCGTTGTGACATCAGAAAGTAACTCATTGATTCCATATTTTCAAAAATAAGTAAAGTAGTTACTTTCAGGAACATCTGAATACTATAAACTGCTTGCCTCTGGTACAAAGTACACTGTCTCATCACCTGCTTCACTGTCATCTCAATACCTGTCCTGTGCTGTGCTGCCAGCCAGCCAAGGCTTCCAGCTATCTAATCAGGCTATTATCAGGTGCTAGTAGGCAAAGTTTGTCTTAGTTGTTTTGCAATCCAAGTTCCCAATAGGTTTAGAAGGACAGAGTCCAAGTTTACCACAACCCCAGAGACTGTGTGTCCAATGGCAAAATCCATACACTAGGCAAAGGTCAAGGGTTCTAGAAGCACAAGCAAGGAACTCAGGAATAAGTGGGGCTGCTGCTACTTGTAGGATCAGTTGACTACAATGGTTTCCTTTCATTCTGGCCTCTTGTTATATAGGTTCGGAGTCCACAGAGGCCCAGCTGTGGGCCTAATTAATGAGTCCTTCTTATATAAATCCTGCCAGAAGCCTGCACTATCTTTTTTCCATGTAGACTTGACTACTGTAAGTACCGTTCCTTCTATGTCTCTAAAGGGTGGCTGTTGGGAAGAGTCCCATCTGGGTCCTGGGACAGGGGCACGACAATACCTGCAATAGGGCACCAAGAACCATATGTTGTTGCTCTTCTACCAGTTAGTGAAGCTACAGCCTGGTAACTTAAAAGTTACACTGCAGCAGAAGTCAAGGTGTCTCTTGTTAAGTCACCATGATAATCAAGGAATTGGCAGTACCACCTCTAAGTATTCTGTGTCTAAGTAAACCCTCATGAAATTCATGAGGTTGTCATAAGCCAACAGGGAGCTCGAAGGCACAGACACGCACAGCTTGATCATTAGGAAAAGTAACAAGTAACACCTAGCAAATAAGAAGTAACCATTTGTCGCAACCTCTGGCTTCTCCAACATCTTTTCAACATCACAACCACCACTGCAGCATTTACTTCTTCAGAGATTTCCATGGGCATTTGGTGGAGGTGATCAAGAACAACTCAGCAGTGGTGATGCTGTCTGCCAAGAGTTCTTCTCCTCAGGCAGGTTAACACTTAGGCTATTTCTGCACGACAAAGCTCTTCTGTGTCGTCTTGCTGTAGTCCCGGGTCCAGAAGGGAGCGTGTCAGCAACGCTCCCCTCTGCACTCGCTCGGTCCATGCGGAAGAGAATGCAATGGTGCCACATCTTTCTTCTGCAGCACCGCAGGGCTTTTTCCATTGCTCTGCTATGGCAGGAAACATTGCCAATGCGCTTCCGCATTTCCGCATGGCCAGAAGTGACGGGAGCACCGCACGATCGCAGGCGTGAAACGGATTTTTTCCATTTTGCAAAAACTGTGCAAGCACGACGCTCCACGACAGAATGGCAGCGGGACAGTGACGACGTCATGCGGAAGCGCGACCTGCTGACTGCTGCCATTCTGTGACAAAAATGCAACAGTGACATCATGCAGAAAGGGTTTTAGTTAGCCCTCAAGCAGTCTTTGTCTGTCTTGAAGAGAGGACCTTAAGTTACTTGTTAGCACTGGTGTATGGATGGGAGGACGATGAGGACAGTCTGCTCCAGGGGGCAATTTTTGGGGGGCGCCCCATGTGATGCAGCCACGCCCCCCATGTGATGTGGCCACAATCCCTGTGTGATGTGGCCACACCCCATGCCCCCACGCCCCCCCACCTGCACTCCAAATTACACGGCTGCTTGTTAGGTTCCAGATATTCTTCCAACCCCTAATTTCAAGCATCATTGCAACAATCATGTAAAATGTGATTGTTTAATATCTGTGTTTGCAGATTATTTCTGCTTTGTGCAACAATGAATTATCACATCCCACATTCACTTTCAATTTCATTTAATATTCTTTCTACCAAAATAGGCTTAGCGATCTAAACAAAAAACAACAAAAGGATCTCCATTAGTCTAACAAGCTTACCAATTATTTCCATAGCTATAGATCAAATGAGCATGCCCAAAAATTCATTACGCATTCAGTGTGTGCCAAATAATAATTCCTGGTCCTTCAAAGTGCTGTGGAAGAGACTTTGGAAGGCATGACTTTTGCAGAGATGTTCCATTTATCATTGGCACAATGAAGTTCACATTGCATATGCTAGTTAAAAATTCAGCATACAGGCTGCCTCTTGATTAGCTTCATTTCCAGAACCGGGAGGTATTTTTGTTTCTGATTTTGCTCCTTGTTTGCAGGTGTACAGCAGGGGCAATATGCATTTCAAGAATGTAGAATGTTACTTATGAAAAGGAGCTAGTTACTTTACTCCTTATTCTGATCACATAACAGGTTGTGACATTGTTGTTACTGCAGTTCAGAAAGTACGGTAGTAAGTTGTGTTTGTAAAAGACTGGTGAAGAGTATGTAGCATCTGGGCTTTTCATTCATCCATACTCATTTATTATAGTGTTAGTACATACATATATGCACTAGCTTGCTTTAAAGCCCATATTTTATAGCTTCATTATACATTGCAAGAGTTACTCAGTAAAGAAGCCTTAAGCTTAAAGATAACTAGAGACACAGCCAGATTGGTAACATCTATCTGAGTGGAAGTTCCTTTGTCCTTGTCACGGGAACAGGAAATGTTTCTGCCTTACCCTTACCCTTACCCAAGAATCTGAATGTTCATCTGGATAATATCTAGAAGTGTTGACACAGAGACCATCTGTGTTTCAGCTGGAAAAATGTCAGAACACTTTATTTGCTTATATTTTTGGTTATTGCATAATTTTAAATGTATTTGTCATCAATGGAGCTATAATTAGTACTTTCAATGCATACTTACATTTCAGTGTACCATTTAAATTAAGTTAAGCAGGACAAGAGTGTGTCAGGACCTCCAGATCAATGCAAGTGTCTCAGTGAGTTACTTGTTGCTAGCATATTACTGTTGTGTTACTGCTATGTCTGGGGGAAAAACACAGGTAAGTCCCCTCTGGTTCTGCCAAGTGGTAAATTTGGATAACACACCATGGAAATTTTGAGAAGAATAAAAAGACGTTATAAAACAACCCTTTCCCTTTCCTATGTAGTCTATTACAACAAAAAAGTGTCAGTTTGGCTAGAGTTCTTATACAGACAGGTACATTTCTTCAGCAGACATGGAATTCATAAAATTCAACTGCAGTCAGTCTGAGAATGAAATAGTGTTGGAAAAGCAAAAACTTAATAATCTGTGTTACTCTGCAAACATAAAGTTGCTGGTTAATAATAAGGTGCTGCTAGGCTAAGCAAAGTTCTTGAATTTATTTCACACAACCTTGTCTTTACAATTTAGAGTACATTGTACATAGAGGAAAATCCCCACTGAATTCACTTCAGAGAGAGCAATTTGCTACTCTTACTACTTTAAAGGCACCAGATATCATTTGATCTTGGAAGCTAAGCAGGGTCAGGCCTGGTTAGTACTTGGATGGGAGACTGCCAATGCATACTGGGTACTGTAGGCCATACTTCAGAGGAAGGAATTGGCAAAACCATTTCTGGATATTCCTTGCCTAAGACAGCCCTGTGAAATGCATGGGACCATGAATTGACAGGTGACTTGAAAGCACATAGACACTCATTATTCATTAGGATTGCAACTTTTGACAGCTACAGCCCATCCTTTCCCCCTGGGATGTTAGTGATGATTGATCCTACAGTCTATGTTCCTTGTGTTTGGGTGGGGAGAGGAGAAATAGAGGGAGGAAAGAAGAAGCAAAATGACCTGTAGAAGCTGACAACAGTTCATCTACTTCCCAACAACCTGTCTAATTATAATTCTAAGCAAACTATCCTGTCTGAAGTCTCCCAACCACCATCACTATTCTCTTGCACAGGAACAGCATAGCAGGCCCATGGGGCCGCCACATGAAATGCATGCAGATACTTTGGGCGGATGTGCAGAAACAGTGTAAAAACATTCACTCAATCTGACTTCCTACACAACTCCCTCTCCTGCAAATAACTGCTGTAAATCTCACACCTGTACCTTCCTCAGTTGTGCGGAGAAACACCCTTCCTCCTCAAAACTCACACAGCTTAGAGTAACCTACTCAGTACAAGACAACGTATGCCCAGAGCAGTGAGCCTAGCAATGCTGCCCTGTCCCTGACTATGACCATTTCCGCACTGGACTGTTACAGCGCGATGATTCCACTTGCAACATCCTATGGAACCCTGGGGTTTGCAGTTTCGGGAGGGGTGCCCCTCCCGAAACTGCAAACCCCAGGGTTCCATAGGATGTTGCAAGTGGAATCATCGCGCTATAACAGTCCAGTGTGGAAATGGCCTATCTCTCCCTATGCCCTTGCTCTGAGTCTTTCTTCTTGGCAACAACAGCAGTCTCCTTAATTTGGGTGGAGAATGGAGAACAGCAGAAAATGTATATTAGCCTTTTTAAAGGTGTATATTTTTACAAAGGATATTTTTTAAAATTTTCAACTAACCCAAACCTCTAATGGAGTTCATCCTTTTTAATCTCTTTCTTTCTCAGTCTGTCTCTCCCACTCCTTCTCCTTCCTTGGCCATTTCTGCACTACACTCTTATAGCTTGATTATTGCACTTTCAACATCCTATAGAATCCTGGAGTTTGCAGTTTAGGGAGGGGCTGAGGGGCCCCTCCCTAAACTGCAAACCCCAGGATTCCATAGGATGTTAAAAATGGAATAATCGTTCTGTAAGATTATACTGCGGAAATGGCCCTTGTTGCTGGCTCCTGTTCTTTACTAACTATACAACAACCCACAAGCAATCAGCACTTGGTAGCCACCCAGTGACCCTTCCTCTTCCCCTCCCATTGTTCAAGTTGAGTAAGAGAACACATCCAGTAATGACAGCTCATTCTGCTGAAAGATAGTGACTTACAGACCTGGCTGTTACAGGCAAAAAAGTAACACCTTTCAGATTTGTTGCTGCAAAAAGTAACCAGTTACCAAAGAAACTAATTAGAAGTACAGTCCTCCCTCCACATTTATGGATCTGACCTTTGTGAATTTGATTATCCATGAAGTGCGCATGTGCCTCCTCTATTCTCCTCCTATCATTTCCTTACCTTTTGCCCTGGCACACGTGCTTTCCTTTTCCACATCAGGGCGAAAGGCAATGGCATGGGAGGGATAGCACTGCATACAGAGAAAGAAGGCATGCATGAGCCTTCCCCTCCAGTCCTTTGCCTTTTGCCCAAGTGCAGAGAAGAAGGGCACACATGCCAGGGAAAAGGGCAAGAGAATGGGAGGGGGGAGCCCCAGAACGGAATGGGGGTGTGTGTGTGTGTGTGTGTGTGTGTCTGTGTGCTAGTTATTCACAGTTTTTCCACTTTTGCAAGTGTCCTGTGTCTCAAACCATCATAAAAGCGGAGGAATCACTGTGATACATCAATTGCTGGTTCAATGTATTGCTGTTTTTCATGTCACTTCTGTGAATGGGGAGGAGCTTTGCTTCAGGGTAGAATAAGGGACACTGAAATATTAACAATGGTTAGTTTTTACATGGAACATTTTAAGTATTAATAGCAGCCCACAATCATGTTGTTATTTCTCACCTTTTACCCACTTTGGGGCTGAAGGCAGCTTACCCAATTGAAACAAAGTTTATATATCACAACATACAAAAATTAGAGAGTAATTAAACTATCAAAAATCAAAACAAGTTTAAACATAAACTGTTAAAAAGGACTAGCACATCGTACAAGGGCCATTCACCCCTCCATTAATTCCCAAATGCTTGTCAGAATAAAAAGAGATCTTCATGTGCTGATGGAAAGGTATTAAATAGGCCTTTCTAGAAAGGGAGTTCCAGAGCCTGGGAGCAGCCAGGGAGAAAGCTCGCTCCCATGCTCCTCCCAGGTGTACTTGTGAAGGTGGTAGGACAGAGAGAAGGGCCTTCCCAGAAGATCTCAAAACACAAGCAGGTTTGTATGTGAGAATACAGTCCCTGAGTTTCTCAGTAATTCTTTCATAGACATGTACAACAATATTATTCTCCTCGTATTTGAAATGGATATACATGTCTGATGTACAGGGAGGAGTACTTTCATAGTGAGTTCATGGGTGGGATGGTATTTGGATTGAAAACATTTCTGTTACTCCAAAATGTGGGTGCTACAAGGGTCCACCAGTGATGCCAGTACCTCCATTCGAAAGTGGGGAGCAATTAGTTCAAAGTCAGGAAGCCAGCGAGGGGGGGATAACTTAAGATCTACCATCTATGTTTATGGGGTCCTTGTAGGAAAGAACCAGTCAGAGAGTTTAAACTGTAAACTAAAAATATGTTTTATCGAAAGAATTTCACACAAGTATGCAAAGGTCCAAACACCCACACATTCATGCAAGAGCTTACTGAAGGTAAAGGGAGGAAAATGTGGAAAATGTGGATAGAGGACTTTCAGAGAGGAAGCGATAAGTATCAGTCTGGAGAGCAGCAAGGAAAGCAGCAACGTGGCTTAGGTAGGCACCTAAGGACAGTTCTCATTTGGGAATCAAAAGGACAGCGTGGTATTTAGAAAGGTAAAAGACTGCACTGGACAGCCTGAAATCAGGGGTTCTTATATCCCAAAAATATTCTGCAGGTATGAGCGTGAATTGCTCTCCCTGCCAAGTGGATAATGGGAGTTGCAACACAAACAATGAAGTCTGGACAGAGCTAATGGTCTTAGTGTTTAGATGACAAAAATATAATGGTTGTCATAATAGCTCAATATGGTGGAGACATGGGGAAAACAAGAGGGAAACATTCAGGTGTTTGAAGTCAGAGTTAAGATAATCACAATTTGGTGGGGATTTCCCTTTTCATGAGATGTCTAACTCATTATCTTTAATCCTACTGTCTTGAGAGGGTCTACACTATTAGCATGAAGATGACTTGGTTTCTTCCTAAGAGGTAGGCATGACTGACCTGCCTTGCTATCTCATGTTTACAGTCAGTAATATGCCTGTTCCAGCTTAACCATCCAGTCAGCTCAGGTATCATTTATATCAATGCCAATTAATACTGCCAATTAAATAATATTTGCCAATTAAATCATGCCAATCGTGGGGGGTGCACAGTGCTTTAACATTTCCTTTGCATATGAGTTTTGGATTATCATTAAATTTTGTGTTGGTAAAAATATAACAATTCATGCTATTTATGCTTCTGTAAAGGAGTTCTTAAATATGCTGGATGACTCATTTCAGGTATTTAAGTTGGCTTGGCAGTCTAACTAAAAACATGTTTATTGAACTCAAAACAAGCAGTTTGTATAGATTCTATTTTTTTCACATTCTTCTTCAATTTATGTAGTGTCATTGTATAGATATATATCCAAAGGCCAGTGAAGTATATTTTTCAGCTGCTTTCCATGAGAAAAAAATCATCTTGTATTTATATTGTTTCCAATGAAGGACTGAAATGAGAAATAACCTGGAGATCTTGTCAAGGACAATAATAAACATAACTATTCTTGTATGTATCTTTTATGGGAGTATCCTAGATAAATAAGGTGGGTTTTAGTGTTAATAACATACTGACACAATGTCAGAACAAATGAGCACTGCATACATATTGGGCCTATAGAGTTTATTGTTTTAATATATGCATACGTATTTGTTGCAATATAGTCTCAGGGTATTATCTCAAAGGTGGCTCTGATATTATCTCTGTGTTTTTCTGTTGCCAGACAGGCAAACTGAGGGTGCAATATGTCTTACATCAGGGGGTGGGCAAAGTATAGCCCACAGGCTACATTCGGCCATTGAGATACCTACGTGCAGCCCCTGAAGACCTCAAAGTCCCCAAACCAGCCCAAAGCCCCACAAAGCGCTTATTAATGTGTCAATTTGCTTCCTCCTACCCCTTGGGTAGCCTTCCTGTCCCTAGGGTCCCCCGCTTTTTTTTAAAAGCCAATTTTGGTGTAATTTTCTTTTCACTGCCTGAAGTCTCCCAAATCACTTGCAGATGCAGTGGTTAGCTTCCCCCTTTCCCAAATCCTGCTGAAAAAGTCAGCTGAAAATCAACCAAAAGGGAGACTGAAAGTAACATTATGTCACTTCTGCTGCACCAAAAACAGGTGGGGTGGGGGAAGGAATGACTCCTACCACCTCCACAGCTGCCCATTCTTGCATTATGGTAAAGTAAGGGGTTGCCCATCAGAGAAGGATATTGACAAGCTGCAGCGTGTCCACAGGAGGGCAACCAAAATGGTGAAGTGTCCGGAAGCCATGCCCTATGAGGAGTGGCTTAGGGAGCTGGGGATGTTTAGTCTGCAGAAGAGAAGGTTAAGAGGGGACATCACAGCCATGTTTAAATATTTGAAGGGATGTCATGTTGAGGAGGGAGTGCGCTTGATTTCTGCTGCTCCAGAGACTAGGGCCATTTCCACACAGGGTAATAAAAAAGTTGCAGTGTGTCCTCCACAGAGGACATCTGCACCTTTGAGTGGACTGGGTCTGGACTACTTACTGTAGATCCATACCTCAGTCTGCTCTGGAACGACCCCAAGTGGTCCTCCAGCGTGCTTTTGAAAGATCTGATTTTTCCGGTCTTTCAAAAGCATGAAGCGCACCACTGCGAGCCTACTCCCTTGTGCAGATTCGCAGGCTTGCACCAATGCAAGCCTGCGATCTGCCGATGGTGGGCTTTAGGCTGGTGAGCTTCAGTGGTTGGTCGAGACCCATGACCAACAGGAAGCCGCCATTTTGGATGCCGGAGCAGAGCGGATTGATGATCACGCACTGCTCCGGAGCAGCCTGGACCAGACCAGGGAGCCAGAAGATCGGATAAATAGCGGTGCGGGGCGATTCCCTTGCCCCGTGCGGAAATGGCCTAGGACAAGGAGCAACGGATTCAAACTGCAGGAAAAGAGATTCCACTTAAACCTCAGGAAGAACTTCCTGACAGTCAGAGCTGTTCGGCAGCAGAATATGCTGCCTCAGAGTGTGGTGGATTCTCCTTTGGAGGTTTTTAAACAGAGGCTGAATGACCATCTGTCAGGAGTGCTTTGATGTGGGTTCCTGCATGGCCGGGGGTTTGGATGGCCCCTGTGGTCTCTTCAAACTCTATGATCCCTGGAGTCCACATGAAGCCTTGGAGACCTTTTATGAGTCTCAGATCCCTGTCAGACCCCTGCAAAGTCCCACCAAGCCTTTATACCTCTCCAAATGTTTGGGATGGTGGTGGCTTTAGAAATTAGGGATGACACAAAGTTATAAAATTGTCCCCATTTCTTTTACATTTAACTGCTCCATAGTAAGGACTCAGTTAGCATTTTAAAAAATAGTTTACAGTCCAGTTTTTAATGGGACCCAGCTTTCCTGACCACAAATCTAACTTTTCCTTCTCATTCTAGATTCCTAGATGGGGTTCAGTGGAGCTGAATGAGTGTACTACAGGAAAAAAAAACTTTAATGATTTGGTTCATGTGTCTAGTCTCCATTTGTTTTTGGCTGCACTATTTAGTTGAAGGAGGTTCTTGGTGTGCTGAAAACTGTACACAGACCAGGAGCATTATGTGGGAGCAAGATGCTAATTCTTACAGCATGATAGCAACTGGATGAATAAAATTGTAGCACCAGGCAAAAACACACACTCTAATGCCATTTCTGTGCAGTTCAAGGAGGGAACTATGGGCAGAAATGCCTCTGTGACTGAATGCAGTGTGCAAAACGTGCATGATTTGCTGTGTCCCTGCGTACATAAATGATTAATTGCATACCATGTTTAATCACTAATCCGACAGTAATTTAGCAAACATGCCACTATGCAATGTTGCTTTTGACATTGCAGGCTGGAGCTCCTGTAATTAATCTCATGTCTGTTGTGTTTTGCCTGGCTTTTCATTATTATTGGTTTTGTTTCATTTTGTTTTGCTTGACTTTAGGCACCAGTTCCAGCTAATGAAGGAATGACCTCTTGATACTCCTCCCAACTGACTCATGCTAAAAGCAAGGTAGTCTTGACCACCGAGGCCTAGAGTAAATCTCCTCCTACTGGTTAATCAATTTATTTTTCAGTACATTGGAACATTAATCAGGCAAGAATCTTGATATATTTATAGATCCATGTGGGAGGGGAGAAGATTTAGGACTGGCTGGACTGACAGGGGAAAGCATTACTGGCTATGGTAAAAAGAACATTGGAAGTTGTAGAGCGATCTTAACCCAGTGGCTGCTGAAAGCACCCATGTCAGTGGGGTGGTGAATCTGCTCCAGATGTTAATCTAAACTTTAAAGGAGTTCTCCAAGGTACCGAGAGGCAGGGTTCAGCACTTGGATGTCTCTTTTAAAGTTCACACTAAAATCTAGAGTTCATTCACTGCTCTCCTCACCTCATCCTGCTAATGGCTGTTTGACAGATGTTAGGACAGGATGGAATAATCTTTTCCACATTAACTGAGATCAAAAGCAACACTAAAAGATCGACAATGAGCAAACTCTCCAGATGATGCTGAACTGCAATTCCCAAGAGCCAGTGGAGAGGAATACTGGGAGTTGTAGTTCAACAATGTACAGAAGGCCGCCAAGTTCCAACCTCTGCAGTACAAAAACTATGGTTGATATTCTTCTGTGCTTTCTCTTTGTGTTTGTTTAGCTTCACTAAAAGACACTGTCTTTGCCTGGAGACTTTTTTTTTCCAAGAGGAAAGTGTAATCCCATGACATGGTGGTCATTCTGTTGCCTTGGAGGTAGTTGAATGATGCAGTCACACCTAATACACGGTCACTGTAGTATGTGCCTGGTCTCCAAGGAGATTGATTCAAAAGAGGCAGGATCAGAGCAGGGAATCATACAGGAAGCAATCTCTTGAGTTGACTGAGCTTTTGAAGTACATACAATAGCTGGATGGGATTAAGACATGCTGAGAGCCCTTAACTATGGCCCTTTGCACATGGACATGGTGTTCTAGCATGGGGACATGAGAGAAGTGGGACTGCGATGATGCTTTCACAAGATGTTGTCATGGTCCCATCCTTCTTGTGTCACCAGCCAGCGCGATTACAGGGTAAATCATTGATGGATTTTCTCCCTCAATGACCCCTGACTGCACAATGCTCCTGCACTTACCTGTGCTGTGGAAGTCCCAGAAGCATGATGGAGATGCTTCCTGCCCCAGCACAGCATGGGAAAGAGCCTGGCTATGCTGGGGAAGGAAGAGGCATGTCCCTCTCACTCCCTTCTTCAGGGAGCTGGCCCAGTGCAGAGGGGAGCATTCCTGTCACACTCTTCTTGTCAAAGATACTGCTGGGATTGTGACTGCAGGCTGACGAGATAAGGTAAGGTGTGGAAAGGATCTATGTCAAGCTTAAGAGGTCTCGTAACACAATATATGTATTTCTAACAAATTCTCTTTCCTGCTTCTCCTGGTATTTAGAAACTTCTCATTACCTGAGTCTCTCAGCTTTAGCTTACGTAGTTTGTGCATCAGTTCAACGTAGCATAATAGTCTTTAATTCAGGGTGGAGAAAGTATGACCTATATGTGGCCTCTGAACCCCACTATTTTCCCCCTGAACATCCATGATTTTATTTTAAATTGGCATGATTTTCCTGGCAATTGTTCACTGTTATCTTATAATAGTGAAAAATGTTATAACCCTAAAAAAAACGCAGTACACCAACCAACTATAAAACCATTTAACATACATTTTAAAACAAGCAAGTAAGCAAGCAAACATCAGTGTGTATGAAAAAGCCTGTGAGGAAAAGAAAAGAAGGGAACGGCTCCAGGTGTCCCAAAGATAACAATGTAGTTGTTACCGTATGCTGTCTGGGAAATGAATTTCACAAATGAAGTGCCACACCTGAGATATGACCTGTTGAAAGGGCTGGAGCTCCTTCCCAACAAGGGAAAGCAAAAGTATTTATAGCTATTTAGTTGAGTAGCAAAATAGCTTAGGCAAAAACATGTAAGGGAAGACAAAGTTAACATTTTACAGCTGAGGAAAGCTCTATAATTTAAGAATGAAGTTGGAGTGACCACATCAGTTTTATGGTCACTACTGGCTTCCTTGTTATCAGGATTTTGAATCCAGTCAGAGTTTAGTCTGAACTTTAAAGAAGTTATTCTTGCAGTTGAACCTACTTTGGGGATGAGATTCAGCACTTTTGGTAGCTCCTTTAAAATCTAGACTGAAACATGGATTCACTGCTTCTCCACTGGTCAAGTTGATTGACAACTGATTCAAGACAGCCAAAATCAAATATTTCTCTAAAGGTTAAATAATGGAATGAATTGCTACAATCTACAGCAGCAACTCCCAAACTTTGATCCTGAAAATGTTTTGGACTTCGGCTCCCAGAAGATCCAGCCAGCTTGGCTAATGTTCAGGGATTCTGGAAGCTGAAGTCCAAAACACCCGGATGACCAAAGTTTGGGAATCAGTGATCTACAGTGTTGGCAACCAATATGGATGGTTTTTAAAGGAGATCACACAAAATCATGGAGGGCAAGGCTATCAATAGCTATTAATCATAATGCCAACTTAAATTTTCCGGGTACACATGCCCTTTATCCTGCTTGTGGCCTTTATCTGGTTGCCCGCAAACAAGCTCAGAATGTTGAAAATTTACTCTTTTGGACTAGAACTCCTAGAACCATGGTCACTGAATTGTAGGCTTGGGAGATGTATTGCCCCCCGCCCCCAAAGTGACTTCTCAAAGCTCTGGCCACCATATTGGACTAAAAAGTGACATTTGGTTTGATCTCAAATGGCCCTTCAAATGTACTATAGTAGAAAGTTGGCTTTTGTTCCAAGTGGGAAATCTTATTTAGTCTCTGAGCTCCTGCAAAGGCAGGAAGTTTCACAGTTAATGCCACCATATGCTATTATGGTCCTTGGGTAGATAATCATTTTATTTTTCATGCGTCTCCTAGTGACTCAGAAGAAACACTATTTGTTGTTGTTGATGACAGCGTAGGAAAAAAGCCCCTGAAGCGTTGCTAGAATACAGCATATTAGCCATATTAAATACTTATTTGAACTCAGCTATTTGTGTATTTACTGGTGACAAACTACTTTTTAATATTATTTATTGTATACACTTTAATAATTCATAGAAGTATATGCATAATAATAATTATGACATTCAGGAAGAGAGTCAAAGCCCACATAAATTATTCTAAGGTATTTATTATTTATATGACCCTTTATAGTCATGTAAAATTTAGTAAGGAAGCCTGTATATTAATTCATATTTGCATTAAGATTTCACAAATCCTAAAGCATTTTTTCAGGGGATCTGCACGTGTATGTATGTGCACATGTTCGCTAGTGTGTATTCAAGATACTGCTGTTCATTTCAGTGCTTCAAAGTAACGCACAGTCTTATGAAAAGTGTTACAAACTGGAATAGGCAAAGAATTATTTAATATACTATAGCTACGGAATGTCACAAAACAAAGATGGTGCCCCATAATCTATCTAGGGCAGCCAAATGGGGGAAAATGTGCAACTGTTTAAAGGGAAAGGAGAAGTTTGCATTTAGAAACAAGACTGAAGATAGTGATGATGATACAGAGAAATCAAGGTGAATGAATGCAGATCTCTGCGATTCCAGAACCACAATGAAATTTACATAAAATGAAGTTCATGGGCAGTTAAAAGGTGTGATGTAAATAAACTCAGTGAAATAGTTAAATATTCCAGTCCTTAGGAGTCACATCTTATAATATTATTTATATTTAATGTGTATATAGAGCTTTTTCAATCTTGAAAGCGCCTTAGACACACTAGGAGAACATTGTATATGCACAAGGAAGATTTTCTATCCACGTACATTTCATATGCTGCAGATTTGACCTTTAGTGCATGAAAGTTCATTCCTAACTTTGGCATATGTTCTGACACTATACAAGACTTAGTGCTTCATCAGAGAAAAGAAAGTTTAGTAATCTTGACTTTTGAAAGTAGCATATTTAAAGAAATTTCAAGTGGAATGTTTCTTTGCATATTTGCAGAGAAACCACAGTGTATTAGACTGTATAAATGGTTCATATTATTATAGTAGGGTGGCTTAGACAATATGCATTTAATGCCTATTTACAGTTACTTAGTTTTCACAACTATTTTGCTTGTGTAAAATATTGTATTTGAAATTGATTTGCTTTTTTTGGAAGCTTCACAACCTACTTTCTAATTAAAAAGCATTCATTGGGGATTGGTTTGTTATCAGTTATGAAAATCTTTTCCCAGGGAAACTTCTTCTATACTGACCAAGCTTTTCTGCAATTTTTTTTGTCTGTGCCCTCCCATGAAAATTTTCACACTACATGCCCACTGTTCACTCATGTACTTCTTTATTGCCCAAGGGTAGCTTTTTTTTAAAAGAAAAAATTGGTTTAGAATCCTGTAGAGACATTATGATTACAGAAAAATAATTGTGGAAGCTGTTGCACTTCCCTATAAATGCCCCTCCCTGGTGTAGCCAGTCTTTCCACAAGCAAACGGACAACCCACTGCCCCAATTTTCACCACCTTGGTACAAGAATGTAGTGGAGCTAGGGTCTCAGGACTTTTTGAGTTGTAAGGACTATGACATCATCTGGATAAAGCTCCTAAAGGTCTGAACTTCAAAATTTACCAATATACCACTGGATGTCTGGTGAGTAGGGAGCTGCATGACTATTGGGCAATGGGAAAATTCAAGCCCAAGATGCCCACTGTACAATCAATTTCACAACTGAGGAATGTAACATAATTTTGTTGTTGTATTTATGCTAAAAATGTATAGGATGCTGGCCACTGGGTTGGTTCAAAATTTTGGCTCCCATATATAGAAGGGTCTCTGTCATCCACAGAAGGAAACATTCCAGTGTGGACATGAATGTATCTCTGGCTGATTTCTTTCTCCCTCACCATTCCCTGGTAACTTCCAAAAATCTGATCTATGTAGTCAACCAATCCTCCGGAGCAGATTTTCACAGAGTTGCAGAGAGAGAGAATGAGAATGATAGGGGAAGTAGCAAAAGTCCTTCCCATCTATTTCATCAGTGCAAGCATCCCATGAACAGAAACCTGCTCAAGGAGATGCTTCCCAGATCTTGAAAAAGCAACTTTTGTAGACCCCAAAATCTCCATGTAATAGCTATGCTTGCTAGACGTTCTGGGAGCTGTAGACCTGGTTGAAGCAATGAAGAGATTCAATAGCTCTGGCACTTTTAATGCTTGTTCAACACCTAATCAGCAAGATTCCTCTTTCATTTAAAGGACTACATGGATATGACACACCACAAAAAAATGCAAATAAATGGCCCCGAGAGCAAATCAAGTCTCAATTCTCACTAGAAGCAAAACAGACTAAACTGAGGCTACCATATTTTGGACACATCGTGAAATGACATAGAATTGTGATGATGTGCAACTAAATGCACATTATGCACCAGTGTGCAGTTATGTACAATGTACAATTATGCACATCAATGGAAATGTCCAGAGCACAACCACGTGCTATGGCATCAGCTGTGTAACTCTGATGTTATAGCATTGAACTGAATATGGCCATTATGGATCAGACAAAATGTCCAACCACTTCTGAAGTGGAACTTATGCCTACATATGTCACCAACAGGATACCAGACAAAGGAGTAAGAGCATCAAAGGACTTTGTGGAAAATAAATTTTATTTGTCAGACACTTTGATGGACTGCAGACAACTTCATAAGTAGCAACAATCCCCAAAAGCTACAATCCATGAAACTTTTGCCACAAAATCATTAGTCTCTAAGAATAACAAGACTTTCTATGAGACTCTTTGTTCTTTTTTGCTGCAGCAGACCAAACCAAACTACCCTTCTGGAATTGTTTAAAAAGATGTGCAGAGAAAAGGAAAGCCTCAGAAATTAAAGACCTAGCTTCATGTATTTTCACCCTGGGAAAACAACAACAACAACAATGTAAGTCAAACACTTTGCGAGCATTTTTAATAGGTTTTAACTGCCCACATAGAGTGATACCTGAATAATTTTATTTCCTTGAGGACTTGCTGGTGAATAAGAATCATGACATTGACAGAATATGTCCACTTTGGTAATGTTTTGAGTATAAGTTCTGCAGTACATTCTCATGAATGGATGGGAGGGAAACATTGGTTACCATCAGTTGGAAATGAATGTTTTTCATGGTCTGTGGCATCTATCTTTGCTCACCGTTGTGACTGTCAGACACTAGGTGGCTCTGTGCCACACTGTTATTTCTATTGAAATTGCTAGTGTAAGGACTGGAGAAGAAGGAAACCGGCTCTCATATTTTGGGATGCTAAAAGGCTGTGTTTTATTTTAATTAGGCACATAGTTGCTGTAATAGGAGATAGTGAACCCTACACATTCTGGTATACTGTCATCCATAAACATATGAAATCTTACTTTTGTAACAGAAGTTTGACTAAAGACGTATAATTAGCTATTGTGATCTCCTAGGTATTTTATCTTAGGAGTATGTCAAGTTTTTATCCTTGTTTACATTCATGTTTGACCTCAGTTCTACTCAGTATTAAAGAGTAACACCTAAGGGAGGAAACAACCATTCTCATTTGTCTATGTTAAACCTATGCATTAAATTTGCAAGCACAATTTTAAAATACCATTACATATCACCTGATGTACAGAGAGAAGCCCTTATCAGTTATCTTAGGCTCTGTGACACCATGTTTCCATAATCTGAGGCTGCTTTTGTTTCTCACCCTTCCTTTTTCTTTTCTCCTCCTGTGTCCCTCTTCCTTTTCTCCTGTGCCTTTTGGATTGTAAGTCTGTGGGCAGGGACTCTCTTCTTTGCATCGTTTCTATGTAGGCATTTCTGGGTATATTTTCCAGAGTGTATGTGGGAGTTCTTTAAATAAATAAACCACCAGGCAAACAATTTATAGAAACAGCGTGCATATTCACCTTCTCCTGAAAAATGCATAAGGCTAGATTGGACAGATGACAGCTTTTCCAGTCTATTCACCTATAATTTTCTGGTTTTGGTCAACTCCAAAGCTATCTTTTAAAAATCACATGCATCAGAGTTCCAGAATATAATCACAGTCCTTCATGTCCATGCCTTTGGAACAGGTGCGTGTCCATAGTGCAAACTTAATAGTGTTAAACCTGACAATGCTGAAAAATCTAGTGAAGGTAAATCCTCCCTATAAAATCCAGGTTAACCTATCAAGCAGAATGACTAACAATGTTGGTGGTAACTTCTCTGAGTCTTTGGTTCAGAGAGCTTGTGTGATGTAGCAGTTAGCATGTTGGACTGGGACTTGGGGAACACAGGTTTTAACCCTCACTGAGTTGTAACACACACTAGGCAACCTTGGCCTTGTCACTCTTTTGTGAGAATATAGCAGAGAAGATGGCAGAAATGTGTCCCACCTAGGGATCATTAGAGTAGAAGTGAGACATAAATGTATTTAGCAGTGACCAAGAACCTGCATTGAGAGATGTGTAGTAAACTGCTGCCATTGTGGAACCACAAAATATGGAGGTTTACCACTTAACCTCTGCTTCTTCCATAGGTGTGAGGCTGCACTGGCAGCATATGTGATGACTTCCACAAATCTCACTGTTACCACGAAGAGTAAGAGCTCTCCCTTCTCCTCCTATCTGTCACTGGTGTAAGGACCTTCTCTTGTTCTACTGTTGTGGTCGCCAACTGCAAAGATCTCCTAAATGCCTTCAAAGTACTTGTGAGATATTATGCAGCTGATATTCCCACTGGACATCACCCCATTTTATTCACTGCTGCGACCACAGACACTGTGTCTAAATCCAAGCTTCAAAATATATAGCATTCCTGGAGGCCAAAAGCATGCAAATAAATAAATAAGTAAGTAAGTAAGTAAGTGCCCCAATACTTTATTATCAGAAGTTGAACATACCAAGAGCCCTGGTGGCACAGTGGTTAAATGCTGGTACTGCAGCCAAAATGTTGTGAGTTTGATCACGCAGGGCTCCAGGTTGACTAGCCTTCCATCCTTCCATAGATCAGTAAAATGAGTACCCAGTTTGTTGGAGGCAATTAACTTATGCTTTGTAAACTGCTTAGAGAGTGCTTGCACTAAGTGGTATAGAAATGTACTGTCTTTAGGATAGTACAAAGATATTTTAATTAACAGTCACTATAAACATAGTAAAATTAATGGTTATGGTCACTAGATTGATTATACATCTCATTGGTATTTGGTATAGATATTGCTATTATTGTTATTGCATTATTATTATCATTATTGTTTTCGACATTATTATATCCTAGTTAAAAACTGGTTATTAGTTAGATAGATTATTAGCTTGAGAAGGAAAGAATAAACGAAAAGAAGAATAAAGAATGAAGAAAGAAGAGAAGATGATTAGATTATTATGTGGATATTTTCAATGTCTAGTAACACATTGGTGAATTATACTTTGTACAAAATGTAAGTGGGAAATAAATGTGTGACTGTAAGTCCCCAAGAAAAATGGTGTGGGGCAGCAATGGAGGTGGCAGCAATGGAGTGTGAAATAATAATAATAAAAAAAATGTGCATGCTATTGCAATCATGTCTTTGTCCCTGATTGTATATGTTGTTGTTGTTCCGCCCTATAGTGTAAAGGGCATTATAAATAAACATTATTATTGTTGTTGTTGTTACCAAATTATTTAATATATTTAGAACACTGGTCACACAATGTCACTCATTCCACTCCTAGCTCACACTCCACTCTTAAACACCACTCATCGATTACTAAAGCTGACTGACTTTCTTAATCCTAATCCCCACTTCACTCACTCCTTCCTTCTAATTACTCTATCAATGGTCATAAACTGTCATTTACTCATGTTATCCAAATCCCTTCAGACGTTTTACCAATTACCACTCACTCAACATTCCATCATCCCTTCTGATAACTACTTACCTTATACACAGTGCATACCTGAAAAAATTACCTTAACATATAGTGAATTAAAAAGTATTTTACATCTGAAGTCCATCACATCACATCTGCAGCTACCTCACTCCATAGCTATGTAGTGGGGGGTGGACAGCATGGGAGTGCTGAGAAGTATTTGGCTATGTGATCAGAGCCAGATAGGCAACAATGAAGACATCCTTTGGAACCTCTAAGAATTCCCTGGAAGATGACATCATCATTATTCATCTGGCTATAGTCACATAGCCAGATGTTTCTCAACCATCCCATGCTTGCCAGTGGCTTCTACATAGTTGTGGAATGGGTCAGGCTTAGGAGGAAAGTGAGTTCTGGGAAGGGGGTTCAGTTGTTGAATGCGGGAGGAAGAGATTTGTGACCATTGCAATGACCAAGGCCATTTCTGCACTACACTGTTATAGTCCTATTATTCCACTTTCAATATCCTATGGAATCCTGGGGTTTGCAGTTTAGGGAGGGGCATTTAGAATTCTCAGCCACAAAGCTCTTTGGCTTCAGTGAACTACAAACTTCAGAAGTCCACAGGATGTTGAAAGTGGAATAATAGCACTATAACAGTGTAGTGCAGAAATGGCCCAAGAAGGCATAAATTAGATTTTACCCTGAGTATGTTATTAACAGGAAACCAGGTGATAATAGGTATATTGAAGTATAAGGCTAAATCTAGTGTTACCTCCAACTAGAACAAATCCATTGAAATGAAGGGGACCTGTTAGTTGACGTTTACTTTAGTTTCATTAATCACAATGGGCTTATTGTAATTGGAATTAACACTGAATTTAGCCCCTCATATAAGGAAACTTTTGTGTAAAGAAATTTGAATCTTCCCTTGACCCAAGAGACACATTCCACCTTTCAGCATTAGTAGAGTTTTGACCCCCTCTTTGAATCAGTTCCAAGGAATGGATAATAGCCTCCACATGTCAACTGTCACTTAGGCAGCAGGGACAATGCATTTATTTATGCCAAGAAACTGAGTCAGGGAGTAAACAAACAAGAGCTCATTTGCAGTCAGGCAAGGGAAGGAAACATTCTTAATCATTGCCATAAAGTGACTGCCCATTCACCTTTATTACATCATAAATGTGTCCAGTGAAGGATGCAGCAGGAAATTTCCACATGAGCAAACTCCACCCCACATAAAAAGCTTAGGCCCGCCCCTGTAATTTAATGGTTCACTTCATCCTGGAAACCTTTGATGGTGATTTTTAATTATTAAACATAAATACAATGTGAGTGTTTGGAGAAGAATCAGCACTCCCCCTCCCTTAGCATCCCACATGAATAATTCACTCTCTCAAAGATTCTAGTGTCTCCATCTTTGAAAAAATAAATAAAAAAATAGTGCCATGAAATCACCTAGGCCAAGAAAGAGAAGGTATGCTATCTAAATGAATAAGAAGTTCAGATCTGGATGACAGCCTTTTTCACTGGTCTATATGAGGTGTGGGGAAACTGTGGCCTTCCGTTATGGTTGGATTGCCCTTCTCATTCAACTTAGCCAGCACAGGCAAGGGTGATGGAAACCAATATTTCAAAGAGCTATAGATAGTCTATACCTGGTCAACAGGATCTCTCTGTACCTGGACTTCTCACACCTGGTCTATAGAATCTCTCCTATAAAGTAGGGGCCCTTTCACACTACACAGTCTTAGAGCACAATGATTCCACTTTAAACCACCATGGTTCCATCTTATAGAATCCTAAGATTTGCATTTTAGGGGGAAGTATTTAGAATTCTCAACCAGAGAGATCTAGTGCCTTCCCAAACTATAAAGCTGAGGATTCCATAGGATGGAACCATGGCAGTTAAAGTGGAATAACAGTCATATAATTTTGTAGTACGGCTGGGTAAGAACAACAGATAACTCATAAATATCCTTAAGATGCTGAGTTTCTCGCTCAGCTAGATAACTCCTTCTCTGCTTCCCCCTTTCCCTTTTTAGTTCCAGCCATTGTCAGATATGTTGATGATGAATCTCAGGAAAGCATTAGGATAGGAAAATCTGTTGCTACACTTTCAGTTTGTTCTGCATTCATTTTGTTTTTTAAAAAGCTTAAACTATTTCCATCCAAATCCATATTTATGAATTTTGGTAAATTCTTCAAAACTGACTAGAAACAAAATTCTCCTCCACCTATGCTGGTCAAATTCAGGACTTACAGCTCTTCCCAGCATGGAAAGAACTCACACTGTACTGGCCTGTCATGTTGGTAAGGGGCTTGTAAGAAAAACAGAGGTGGCAACCCTAGTTCAAGGCCAATATGGTTGAATGCATGTGAATCTGGACCTAGAATTAAGCACTCAAAGCTGTGAATCTGAATGGGTGATTTATCCATTCTACTTCCTCCACAAGTTACTTTAAAAAAAAAAAAGCTAAATCTTTCCATCCCATGTATGATGAAATTTGTGAGTTTTGGTAAGTCCTTTTAAGAAAAACAAACTGAAACAAAATTCTAATCCGTTCCTAAAAAGATCGCTTGTGATTCTCTATCCTAATTATAGAGCTTAGAAGTAATGGTTTAAATTTCCTGGTTACTCTCAACTGGAGTAGATCAACTGAATCAATGTGATTTATGTACATGTTGATTCAACAATTGATTCAGTGGATCAATTCTGTTTGAGACCAACCAACAGGATTCAGGTTAAAGTGTCAGTAATAGTCATCTTACCTCTAATGTGTTATCATAAATAAAATGTGTTAATTTTTAAGGTGCTACAAGAGTCTTCATTTTTTTTCAATAAAAAAGCAGAACTGTAATGAATTGTTTTTCAAAACAAGACTGATGAATAACGTACTGCTTAAAAATTATAGTGGTCCAATCTCTGTCCAATTGTTTTTCATATAACAACTATTTGACTGACAGACAGTGGCTAACGAAAAAATCACCCAGTTATCTTAATTTTCAAGTAGGGATTTGACATCACAACCTCCTGATGTAAATCTGGGTATCCATTGTATCAGGGATGGCAACTGTGATGGACCATTTTATTTCCCTTAGGATGCTGTTGGAGCTACATAGGCTGTCAAGAAACCCCATCAAAAATAAAAAAGTAACAAATCTGGAAGTGGTTGGAATCCACTTCTGATTTTGAAAAAAAAAAGTGATATTTTTAAATGTTAAATATGGAAGTAGCTATTAAACCAATTTGAAAGAAAAATGTAAGATAGTGCCTCTCAGGCTATCTTATATGGTGGAGAAGGGCACCAGTTTCCAGTGAGTAGGTACTGGTACTATAGTTGTGCCCAAAGAGTACAGTTGTTTCGTTCTTCCCTGTAGAACTGTTCTAGGACAAAGAATTTGCTTTTGGGAGACATTAAGAAAGGTGAGCTAGGAAGTCTAGGCAAGTTGAGAAATGCCAAAAGAGATTGCAGTCTGAAGGCTGCACTTTGCCCATCCCTGCTCTGTACCATTCTGGCTGCCATTGCCATTAGCTGCATGTCCTTTGAGCTTTCATGCAGGAACCAGAAGTACAAATCACTTTACTTTCCAAATGTAAAATGTAGATGAGTGAGAAGAGAGAGAGAAAATATGTGAAGGTGAGACCATCCAGGGCTGTAGAATGATGGGAGATTCCAGGGAGATAAAAGGCAGAAAATCTTTGCATGGTGCATTGTTAAACTAGTTTTGCTGTCTGAAGTTCTGTGGATTGACTACTAAATTTAATGGTTTTTCAAAGAGATTGAACAGATACATGGAAGATAGAGCTATTCATGATTACTAATCATGACACCTATATGTGCCTTCAAGATAAGAGGCAGTGCCTCTGTGTGTACCAGCTGCTGGCATTGCTTGTGGGCTTCCCTTAGGTTTCAGATTGACCATGGCGGGAAATAGAATTCTCAGCCAGACTGTCTTTTGAGATAATTTAGCAGGGCTCTTCCCATGCTCTTAGAAGAACTTGCCCACAGTGGAATCTACACACGATGGCTTAAATCCTATCGTTAGTCCCAACCAGAGTTGAGCCATTGGATCAACTGCATTTACTTACATGCTGACTCGCTATTCAACAATTCACTGAATGGACTTATTGTAGTTGTGACAAAACAACAGGATTCCAACTTCCGTATTTGCGTGTGACCTCAACCCAACATCCTCTTACCATAGCATAAATACTCACATGCAGACATACATCACAGCAGTGGTACACAACCCTCATGCAGAATAGCAGCATTGCTCAACACATCAGTGAGTGGTTGCCATTGTACAATGCACAATACATAATGCACAACCACAATGCAAAATCACAATACAAAATATAGGATGTACGACCACAGTGCCAAATCAGAATGTAAATTATAGGACACACAATCAAAATGGACAGTACAGGATTCACAACTACAGTGCAAAGTTCTAACAAGAGTAGATCCACTGGATCAATTATTGAACAGTGAGGTAACATGGATCAGCTCTATTTGAGACAATCAACAGGATTCAGGTTGACCTTTCTCTGCCCTAAATAGGCAGACTATGAATCTATACACTCTACTATGGGGTACGTTAAATATATCCTTTATCCCTGAAGCACCTGTCTTCACCACAAACAGATGCTCCCTGCTTTTCTCCTCCTCCAACACCTCACTTACCTATTTGCAGACCTCTTTTTTGGACTACAGCTCCCTGAATTCCCAGTTGTGGACCTGGGAATTGTAGTACCAAACCAGTAACGTTTCAAAAATCTGTTTGTCCATCCATTCCTTATCTTGTATTCCTTCTACTTACACCTACTTTGCTACTGTTCTGCCCTCACAGTAGAACATTTAGAATTTATTTCCACCATCTGAAATATAGCCCCATTTCCTAGGCTCACATCCAGTATTTATTGCTGACTCCTGGAGAATAATTAGAATGACAAGTGTAAATATTCCAAAGTAAATCTCTCCTTGTGACCCTCCCGAGCCTCCGCTCTCCTCATTTGCCACGGGTACTCCAAATTCAAAGGAGCTGAGGGCTCAGCAAGATTTAAGTCAGAGGACTTGGGTTTTTTTGGTGTGTCTTCCCTCCACTGCCATTTAACTAAGGATTATGTTTCCTCTTGGGAGAACAAATCATCATTTCTGGAGCTAGGAAGTCACAGATAAGCAAAATAAATATTTGTGTCAACTCCTTATTAGACAGAGATGTGTCAGTGGCCTTTTCAGAGCAAGCTGCTGATTAGCAAGAAAAGTTTTTCAGTGTTGATATCCTTTCTATTTTAAGGCAGCCCCCAAGATGGCTCAAAGATGTCACTTTTTCATGTGTGTGAGAATGAGTGATCTCCTTATATTTAGGCTTGTTTTGAAGATAGCATAAAGGGTTTCACATAGGTGCAGAAAGCAATTTCAAAAGCAAGACTACCCAGTAGGTCCTAGTATCTTGACGGATCTGCATCTTAAAGGCATCCAAGAAAAAATTGTTTTATTATCAGTGGTGTAGTACCATACCCTTGGGATGGAAAAATATTTAAAAATATTCAGAAAATGGTAAAAAAATGTATTTTCTTGAGGGTTCAGAAATGCTGATGAGAAAAATTCTGGACTGACAAGAATCTTCACAGTTCAGGGCTCATTCTGCACAAAATTCACATGCAGTTGTTTTGTGAACAGAGCAGCACTTCCTGAATAGAAAGTAACATTTCAGAAAAGAAATATCAGTTCCTGTGGAGAATGGAATTAGAGATTTGTTCCATGTAAAATTCACACATGTTGCACAGGAAACAGCCAATTCTGTGCAGAAAACAGTATTTTGTGAACAGGAATTAATATTTCTGAATTGAAATGTTTTCCATGAAGCAAATGCTGTTTCCCGTGCAGAAAATGCCATTTTCTATGCAAATTAAGCATTGCAGAACAAATCCCCAAACCCAACTTTTTTTCTGCACAGAAAGCAACATTTTCTATGCAGGAACTAATATTATTTTTGATCCAGAAAATAGTTTCCTGCATAGAAAATGCTGCTTTCTGCTCAAAATCATGTGCAAATTTTGTTCAGAATACCTCCTAAATTGCAAATAGCCTTCAAAAACCATGGTTCACAAAGACTTTCTCACAGTGGGAAGAAAACTGCTGAAATTACTTGTTGCTACAGTTCAGAAGAGACTTAGTGAAGAATTATATTCTTACATACCTTACATCATTCCAGTTTGCAAGGACAGTCCCAATTCATCCTTTGTTTCTTCACTTTTTCTGCTGCTGTCTCAATTTCAATATCCGCCTCCCACTTTCTTCCTTTATCCACAGCTTACCTCAGGCCCTTTTCACATGTGGGGGGGGGAACGTGCGAAAACGCCCAAAAACGGAGCTTACCTCCAGCCGGGTAAGTCCTTCGCCCCGCGGAGCAGCGTGAGCTTGCTGCTCCACACTCCTCCGGCGTCGCAGATGGCGGCTTCCGGTTGGTGGAGGCTCTCCACCAACCGGAGAAGCTCACCAGCCGGAAGCCCGCCCCCAGCAGATCTGCAGGCACGCACTTGCAAGCGCCTGCAGATCCACTTTAGAGCCGGGCGACGGAGCGGCATGGGGCTGCACGCTCCGTGCTTTTTAAAAACCTCTAAAAAGAGGTTTTTAAAAAACACGCAGCCCGGCTAGTTCTGGCCGCTCCTGAGTGGATTCTGGTGTGGAACTACGAAAAGTAGTCCACGCCAGTCCACTCTACGGTGTAGACGACCTCCGTGAGAGGTCGCTCTACACCGTTCCCCCCCCCACATGTGAAAAGGGCCTTAGTTGCTGCAAACTTGAGTTCAAAAAGTACAAAAACAGTTTACACTCATTTGACGAGTGTAAGGGCGAGGAGGGGTTGGGCTCTTTCCCTTCCCAGTAGGCTCAAGCAAAACAAACTCCTGCATCCTTCTGAGCTTCTTCACCATCAGTAATTTTTGCCATCTTGACCACACTCTGATGTTGCTTGGTCACACTTATACCACATTTCATCTGTGAAACGTTAAAGGGTAAGTAGTACTTAGTTCTGAGGTACAAACTCTCATCATAACAGTTTTGATAGTCATGCCTCCGAGGAGAATCCAAAAATGGAGGCAGCTGTCTTGATCAGATTCTCTCTCTCTTTTGCTCTGTTTATACTGCTCTTCCAAAAAGCTGTAGTATATAGCTTAGTATAGTAGGAGTCATCTGATAGGCTGGTGAATTTAGGTCCAGAGAATAAAGTAAGAGATCTGGGTTTCAGTCACAACAAATTCGTTGATTATAGTCTCATTCAGCATTGTCATTTTATTTAAGGTGTCATGGCCTGCTGACAGAAACACATTGTGTATGTACCTGCAAGTTGCCTGTCAATTTATGGTGACCTCATGATTTCATATAGTTTTCTCAAGGAAGGAAAACTCAGAGGTCTTTTTGACAGTTTCTTCCTCTAAAATATAGCCTATAGCACCTGGTATGCATTGGTGGTCTTCCATCCAAGTATTAACCATGACTGACCCTGCTTAACTTCTAAAATCAGACTGGTTCTTATGCCTTTATGGTATTTAGGCCTCAAAAACATTTTAGATCTAGTTATTTAGAGGCAACCACTCATCCAAAAATACATAAGGTATTTTCAGAATTATCATATCAGGACTTTTGGCTGACAGAAATCGAGAATGCCAATGGCTCAAAGAGAATGTGTGTTTGTGAGTGTGGTCACAGTGGGCACCTGCCTCACTATCCTTTTTACTGCTCATTATGCAACTCCTTCAGAGGAAGATTTTTGTCTCAATATTTGTCAATTTTGTCAGAAAGTCCAGTAGAGAAAATTTTATTATTTTTACCGAGAGATAGTGACAATAGGGATTCCTACGAGCTCGTTTTGCTCTTGCAGTAAAGAAGATTCAAGAGGATTTCATGAAAACCCATTTTGGGATTTTAGATGCTGTGTCAACTCCCATAGTTAGATTGGCTGTCTCCAGCCTGAAGTATTTTCAATACCTTTTTGGCCCTTTTGGACTGATTAAAATTCTATCTTGGAACAGTGGTATTTTTAGGACCACAGACTGCAGCTATCTGTAAGAATACTTAGATTGGACGTGTTACGTAGACATTTTGCTACTTGTTCATATCCTTGTCTTTTGTTACATTATGCAGGAGTTTAGGGTCAGAAGCAATAAACGTAATACTATAAAATTTATTAGGAACATATGACAGTATATTGCTGAGACCATGTGGTGTTGTAACTGAACTCTCTTTAAGAACATTTTATCTTTTAAATTGCATTTTATTCCCAATTCACACCCAAGGTGTGAATTGTTTTAACATTGCAAGTAATTTGAGTCTATTTTAATGCTCACTTTTTGTATGTTTTTAATTATTCTTTTAAATTGAGTCCAAATTTTGGGGGGGGGGGGGGGGAGGGAAATAAATAAATAAATACTTTTCCCAACCCACAGTTAAAATGAAGATTGCAATTAAGCTCAGAGGGAACAAGGAAGACTCAGGGAGTAACAGAAGATGTCAAAAATTCATAGCACTTTGCCCCCATGGTCTCTAGCTCTATTACACCACTACACATGGTGACTTTATAAAGCTGAGATTCATAGCATAAAACTACATGACTAAGATCCTTAAGATAATTACTCTAATGATTGTCCTGTCAAAGTCCTTGAGACCTTTGATATACCACACTTAAAGCACTATGATTCTACTTGGAACTACCATACCAATACTCTATGGAATCAGGAAGGGTGTTTAAAGCTCTCATCCAGAGAGCAACAGTGCCTTGATAAACTACAAATGATTTGATAAGATGTTGCCACAGCAGTTCAAGCATAATGTAATTCTATAATCACATAATGTTAAACAGTTCTTTGAATGGTTATTTAGAATGGGTTTTGGATTTTGTGTAGTCTTGAGAACAGAGTATGAGTCATCTCCAATTGTGGGGCAGTAGCCTAATTTCATATTCAGTATGAATTTGTAGGAATCACAGTGGTTGAAAATGAGATAAATATTGGCAAGCTGACTGGGCATGGGATTGAAAAATAGAAATGCATCAGAGAGGATAAAGCAGCTTTTGTAAGACTTAAAAAGTGACTAACTATATTATTAAGGATTTTTAGTTTTCAGATCATGATCAATGGTATGAGAAGACCATAGAGTACAGTCAGGATGTGGCTAAAATGTTAGAGACAGAGTGAAATGGTATACAAAACATAATATTTCCCCCTATATTTGTTTTGTCATCCAGCAAAGCCTTATGGAAACACCAGAAGATCTCCCTTTTCTTTATTCCTCACTCTAGTGTTTACCTCATAAGGTAAGTTTTGGAAGAAATGTTTCACTCAAAGCCATAGGCCTACAGTATATGGACAAGCTTGTCTGTTTTAGTATTCATCATCATATTCATCTACCCCCCCCCCCTTAATTATCCCTAATCACAGATTTAAAGAAATTTTCAAATTTTGGTAAATTCTCATCAAAACCAAATTGAAACAAAATTCTCATCCATCCCTAGTGATGACTATGAAATATCTTCTAGCAAGAAGTATCAGGAGGTTGAAATCACGTCTGCAAACAAACTGATCTAGAAGTTAAATCAATCAACACGTAAGGTCTAAGACCTCAGACATATAGATCCATGATCATATGGAGAGAGTCTGAGAGCTTATAAAACCTCTAAGTTTGGTAGACAGGATATATTTGCTTATTTCATGAGACCAATGAAGAAATAAATGCAAAGCAGAGGGAGCAGTGAGAATTGAGAAGAGAGACAAAATTATTTTCAGCAAGTGTCAATGAAGAAAGAAGGCCATAACTGGAAAATATTTTGATATCATGTGGATATCAAAATTTGATGTGCACTGGCTGGACACGTTAAACCCATTTCTTTACTAACTACTTCCAGTAGAAAAGTTGATACTCTTATAACATACATTTCTAATATTCCTACTGTATCACTAAAATTCAGTTGAGTCAAGACTGGTGGTTCATTGGACGCCTGCTAAGATAGTTCCTTTGTTATAATAAGCTAGTAGCACTCCCCTTCCTCCAAACCCACAAAAACACTGAGGAATAGATGATGGCTGCAGTCCTGAATGCTTAGCACCCTACAGGGTCACAGGTGGGAACTGCCAACTTCATTACCACATGCACAACAGTAGGGCAGAAAAAGGTGACATTTTCTGGCATTTTCATAATTTTCCACATAATTCTTTTGTTATATTTCCATACCATTGGTTCAATGGAAGAGGAAATCACCTCCAGGGCTGGTGTAATTCCCTTGTTCTGAGGGAGCATTGAGAGTGCTATAATTGTATAGTATAGACCCACCTTTAGAGTGATATCCTATTTCCAGTAGTAGCCATCTGCATGTTTCCTGGAAGCCAACCAAAAGACGGAGAAGTCAGCAACATTCTGATACTGGAACTGGTATTCACAGTTGTGTGGGGTTTCTGAGCACCAAGGTCTCATAAAGTCATATTGAGGCTATGTACATGGCTGTTTTACTAGACAATGAATCCAAGTGAACTCAGTGGGTATTACTTCTGATTAAAAGTGTTCAGGATAGTGGTGAGTTTTTCTCACATGTTTTAATATAATCCTGTTAAACTCACAACATGTCATTTCAGTAAGTATACACTGTTGCAGCCAGGCTAACATAACGCACTTCAAAGAACTCAATACCAAGTAGATTGGCAACCTCTGTTTTGATGCCTGGAGCTATCTGATTGCTTTGGAGCTCAAGTTCAAAGAAGGGCCAAACATTAATTAGCCTTGAGAGGAACAACTTATAGGTGAGAAAGCTGACAACAATGGTCAAAAAAGTTGTTTGAGACTGAAGTTGACACCAGAAGTGAAAAACAAACAAACTTCCATTTCTGCAAATGAGTGGAAGTTACTTTAAACAAGGTGGTAAAAGGCCTGGAAACCAAGCTCTGAAAGGAATGACTTAGGCCCTTTTCGCACGGCCTTTGCCATGCGAAAGAGAGCCCGGAGCATCACGCGATTGTGAGGAGTGATCTGCATGACGCACTCACAATCACGCAACGCTCCAGGGGCCAGCAGGGGCTGATCACGCACCTTTACATTTTCAGCTAGAAGCCGAAAAATGGTGTGGGATTGCGCATTGCTCCTGGGCCCTGCACACACATACCTGGCGTGTGGAGCCTCTAGAACTGGGCTAGTCACGCTTCCTGCCCCAGTGCAGCCAGGGAAGGTCCCAGGCTACACTGCGGAAGGAAGAGGCAGGGCTCTCACGCAAGCAGGCAGCTCGTGCAGAGCTGAAGCGGCAGGGAAGGGAGAGCCTCTTGGCGGAGGCTGCTCACATGATCCTCGCACCCCAGCACCGGAACAAGGTAAGGTGCGGAAAGGGCCTTAGAGACCTGGGTACATTCAGCTTGGGGAAGAAATACATGAGAGGTGGTATGACAACCATTTTTAAATACCTGAAGAGCTGTCATGTAGAAAATGAACTTGTTCTCTACTGTTCCAGAGACTGGAAAGTGAACCAATGGATACAAATTATAAGAGAATAGATTCCACTTAAATATCAGGAAGAACACCTTGAATGCAAGAGTGATTCAAGAATAGAATAGACTGCCTGAAAGGGGTGGTGGATTCTCATTTTTTTGGAGGTTTTTCAACAGGGTCGGGACAAGTGCTTTTCTTGTATCTCTCTGCATGGCAACCAGTTGGACTAGATGGCTCTTGCATTCTCTTCAAATTGTATGATTCTCTGATTCAGCTGAGAAAGAGAGAAAGTAAGTGAAAGAGAATGACCATGAAAAACACAGAAAACAAGAAGAGTGCTGAAATTCTATAATGGTGTTATGTAGCATAAATCTCTGCATGTGGAGTTATGCACTAATTGTTCTATGCAACCCCTGTGTTGAATGGCAATGTTTTCACAACTGAATGGACATCTGTGACCAAATGCAAAACCAAATATGCATCACATGAAATTGTATATCTCATGTGCATGCACATCTCATGCACATCTGCATAGATATTGGTACTTCCTGTACAACTCCACTTCTGCAATGTTGAATTGAATACAGACAATCTGAGCTGGGCAAAAAAATATCTAACTGCTTACATGGTTAAAGTTATGTACATGTAAAACACCAACAGGATTCCAGAACAGCTATCCATCTAGTCCAGAATTCCGCCACCAACATCAGCTGACCCAATGCTCAAGGGAGCTCACCAAGCATGACACAATGGTGATCTCCATTAGTTCTTGATTGTACTCACTTTTGTTACATTAGAGATGTATCCCCCCCATTTTTAGCCAAGGATTTAAGTACAGTTGCTGGAATCCTATATGACTCTTCACTCAATGAATTGTGTGGATACTTAAAGTAGCAGAGGTGCTAAGAAATCTTGTTACTGAATTGTGAAGATATCTAATGGGATGCAGGGAAGAGTGCCCAATGTTCCCCTGGAATACCCAATATGTATCTTGGGCCGTATGCACATCAGGGATGATAGCACACTGGTTCCAATTCACTTTGGTCCCAATGCACATTGGTCCCTTTGCCAGCTCTGCTGTGTAGTTATATAACAGCAGCCTTCTACTGGATATGGATGCTGTACATCTTTGCAATGCTTATTCCCACAGACACAAGTCAAGTTACGAACATGCAGTGCTCCAACAGGATTCCAATTATTATTTCTTTTAAAAAGCCGTATATTACTGAGGCCACTGCAAGATCCTGGGCCAATGGATTTAATAAATTAATTACTTATTGTGTGAAATGAAGTGCTTCATTTTGCTTTTCTCACTATTCATCATCAAAAAAATACACGCATCTATATCATCATTACGGTTTGACTTGAAAGTAGGTCCTTAATCTCCAGTTCCTCTTGGTTAGTAGACGAGGGAGATAGAAATCAATTGGCTTTATTCATGACTAAAAAGGTGAACAGCTACAAAGGGGGAACCATGCAATGCAAATCTTTCATTTTGAGATTATTTTACTATATTCAAAGTGTTTTTTTCCTTTGCTGTTGACTTTTAAACATAAGACACAACATGAGTCCTTTAGATCAACCACGTTCCTCTCTCTTAAGAAAACTGTGCAAACAGCAAAGTTTCTCCCTGATTCTTTTTTGTGTTTGAAACATGTGAGCTTCTTGTTTGCTTCTTCTCCATCTAGGCAAGGGACCTAATTTTGCTGTACTTAGGCTAATCTCAGTATGAGTTGGTCTGTCTTACTGGAGGTATAATTGAAGGTGCAGATTTCCAACTGAAAAATCTCCATGCCCCATAATAACAGCCCAGAGGAGACTTTATATGGCTTCTAGAGGGGGGAAAAACCCCCCCACAGAAATTCTGCACTCTGCCTCACTCATCTTCAAGTATTTGTTGCTCAGTCCTTGCATTTGGGACTGAAGGAGCCAGAAGACTTAAAACAACTGCTATTATCATCCCACTATTTTATTTGTTAAAGCAGTGTATGCATGTGTATGGCCCTTAGAACGAGGCAAGAAGCTGATAAATCTAGTTTTGTTCTGTCTGTGTGATTTACAGGAGATTGGCAAAGATTTTTTAAAAACTAAATCATTTACCAACAACTGGTACAAAATGGCTACCCTCCTCCGGGCAACTAAACCAAAGGTTCAAAACATTACTTTTTTATTGTAATTCGCAGAATTCCCTCTCCTGCATGGCCACTGGCTTGTAAAAGGCAAGGCAAAGCCTTGCTCACCTTGAAGCTCACCTTACCTTATCTTAGAACAAAGCTTGGAGAAGTTACATTTTAGACCACAGCCATGAAAAATCACCCAGTCAGCATTACCAGTTCAAAACAGTAACTTCTTGAAACTCTGCCTTAGCACCAGGAGTCTGGGAAGGACTGGATTTAAAAGGGGGAAAGAATCAGATTCTTCACATATTTTACAAATAAAAGCATTTTTCAAAAGTGCAATGTTCTTAACTTTGTTACTTGAGAAGGCCTTTCCAGATGTGTTACAGCGTTTCTTTCTTTTTCTGTCTCAGACCCTATTTTTAAAGTTAAGGATAGAGACACCACTGGAGATTTAATTTGAATTGATATAGAAGATCAGAACTTGGCAAGCAGCCCAGTAAATATTGGAATAGCACTACCTGGCCTTATAAAATAATCACTTACAAATTGTTAGGTCTAATTTACATCAGGGGTGGAACTGAGGGAGGGAATGCCCTGGAAATGCTATTATTTCTTTTAATCATTTCTTTTGTAAAGGAATCAGAGTGAAACCACACAGGAGAGACTGTTATTGTATTTTCCCTCCATCCGTCCTCCCTTTCTTCTCTTTTCCGTTGTTCCCAGCTCTGTCGAGATTGTGACAAACTTAATTACCAGCAAACAGTGGGAAATCCAGATGCCACATCACTCATTTTTTTTTTAACTTCATAAAAGCTTTCTAGGCCTTAATTTAAGACAAGCAGGGACAGAGTCCAGATGGTGCCAGTGTCAAATAATTGACAGAAGCTACTGCTGGTTTTTCTTTCCCACAGAGATCTTCTTTAGAAGGAAACAGAACAAAAGAACACTTTGGGGGTTGGCTATATCCCCAGAGGTAAGGCAGAACTAGTACTCAGTGTCATGTAGCAATATCAGCGTGGGAGTTGAACTTGGGGAGACCAGAGTTTGGAACCCCACTTGGCCATAGAAACCCACTGGGTGACTTTGCCCAAGTCACACTCTCTCAGCCTAAGAGGAAGTCAATGGCCAACCTCTTCTGAATAACATCTTGCCAAGAAAACTCTAGGACAGAGTGGCCATAAGCTGGAGTTGATTTGAAAGCAAAAAAATAACAAGTGCAGAATTAATGAGAAGTCCTATCGTTAATCCTGACTGGAACAAATCAGTCGGATTTATGTGTGTGTTGGCTAACTATTCAACAGTTTATTCAATGGGCCTGCTCTATTTAGGACTAATCAACAGGATTCTAGCCTAAACCTGCAGGGTTTCTTTGAACATCAGCTTTGTCATACATACCAAGAAAGATCAATTTATAATTACACAGACCATAATTTCATTCTTCTGTATCAGGAAGATCAAAGAATTGCTGATGTGTTCTGGATTGGGACGGATGGGCTTCTTTCGAACAGGAGTGAGCAACTATGGAGGAGGCAAAAATTGTCCATGTTGTGGCGGAAAAAGAAACTAGAAGTGATTCCCAGTTTCTGTTTCTAGATGTTTAGGGCCAATTTTTGCATTAGGTGGGGTTCCATTTCTACATCACTTTTGGAGGCCTCCAAACTGGTGATTCGTTGTTCTGGTCGGTTCCCCATTTTGGAGGAGTGCAGGTGCTTGGTAGGAGGTAGGAGTTGGCAGAGAACTCTAAAAATACCCTGGGTGAGGCACAATTCCTCCAACTCATTTCAAAATTACGTCATGAATCCATTTCACAATGCTCCATTTCAGAGAATTCTGCAAGAATGGGTCATATGTAAGCTCTCAGATACTGTTGGACTCCCACTCTTATCATCTCAGCTTATCATCTCATCACCCTCAGCTTTGGACACACCAGTTAGGCTGGCAGGGTTCCAGTCCAGTAACATCTAGAAGTCCATACATTCTTCTTCCTTGACCTCCTGTGTTCAGTAGGCCTTAGGGTTCTGGTCTTAGGCTGCAATCCCTTACCTGTTTGGAAGCCATTGGGAAAACTAATTTTATCTCTGAGTAAATATGGGCTGTAAAAAGATGACCATACCGTTCTCACTGTGTTCCCACAGAAGGCGAGAGAGTGGAAATGAAGACCTTGGCCACTGATCATGCTGAATATAAAATGAATAAACAATCAGAAAGGCAACGTGACCTAGTGAGTAGAATGTTAGACTAGGGATGTGAAGACCCAGGTTCAGATCTCTACTCCTCCACAGAGCTCACTGGAAAGTCTTGGGGCAGTGACTAGCCTGACTTACCTTGCAAATTTCTCGTTAGGATAAAAAAGGAAAGAACAGTTTTGACCAGAATCTTGTAGAAGCACTATGTTAGCGTAGTTGTGCAAAGAATATTTGCAATTATTCATTCTTAGGTCAAACAGTTGGGAAGTCCCATCACAAAAAATAATAGACCAGTGGGACTTTTGTGCGATATTCTTCCAGTATTTGAATGTCCCAAAATGTTGTGAAGGAATTCTTATGCAGAGGAAAAAAAAAAACATGTGTGTGTGTGTGTGTGTGTGTGTGTGTGTGTGTGTGATGCAAATCTGTTTTTTGTGAAGATAATGGGCTTCCTGGGCAGAAAACAGTAGCCAAGATCCTGCATCATACAGCTACACTTCGATAGCTATGTCTGCTGATGCTACCCTCCAACCCACCTTATAAACCGTGCAGACCCCCAACACAGCCATTTTGGGGTTCAGAGAATGAGGGGTCAGCAGCAATATGTCCACCTATTTTCTGGACACATTGCAACAGACACTATCAGGGACTTCTGGCACAAACCTGAAATGATCACAGCAGCTCCAAGCTGAGATGGATCTAGGGTGGGGAAACTGGGGTGTGTGTCCTGGGTGCAAATGCCTGGGGGGTGTCCTCCTACCTGGAGGCCCCCCTGTGCCCCCCGTTACCTCCCTGTACTCGCTCTCACCCATCATCTCCTCACGCCAGCTGCTGCCAACCCGTGCCCACTCATTGCCTCCCCACGCCTCCCCATTGCTTCCTTGCACCCGCTGCCTCCCTGCTCCTGCCTGTCACCTGCCCATGCCCCCTCTGCCTCCCTGCACCCACCTGTGGCCTCCCTTCACCCGCCTGTCACCTCCTCATGCCTGCCACTGCCAATCCGCCCCTGCCAGTCACCTCCTCACGCATGCCAACACCAACTCATGCCTGCCAGTCACCTCCCCATGCCTGTCTGTTGCCTTTCTGTGCCCACTGCTGCCAACCCACGCCCGTCCATCTCCCTGCACGCACTACCGTCTACCCACTCCTGCCTGTTACCTTCTCACATCCACTGCTGCCAACCCACACCCACTGTTGCCTCCCCACACCAGCTTGTCACCTCCCCGCACCTGCTGCTGCCAACCTATGCCCACCCGTCGCCCCCCGCATCTGCCACTGCTGCGGTCCTTCCAGTGCAGCAGTGGCACAGCAGCAACTGGGGTGCAACTTCCGTGCTTGCCCTAGGTGTTGCTGGGCCTAGAAACGCCACTGGCTCAGTGATCCCTGGAGGATCCTAGCAAATCTCAGTGCTATTTCATCACTTTGCATCTGGCTGTAGGGACATAGCTTGATCTTTTCTATGAGCTTTTCCGCTCACAGTGAAGCACAGAATGGCCATGTGGGGCAGCTTCAGGGATTTTTTAGTAAGTCGGGGGGTGATTTGGGTGCTGCTGAAGGAAGAAGGGAATATTAACCCTCACAGAGCCTGAAATAGGACATCCGCATACATAAGAGAAACTCTTACATGTGGATGACCCTAACAGAATTCTGCCCTCAAAGTATAAAGGAATTGTTCTATATGCACTGCCTTGAACTCCCTGAAGAAGGATAAATAAAGCAAAATGAAATGAAGAAGAAAACTGAATCTATGTTTTTCTGTTTCCCCTTAGAAACAGAGCACATGATAGATGTAACAACAAAGTGATTTCCTTCACTCACAAGTCAGAGTGCAGAAAAATTGCAACATATATTTACCCATCAGTGCTAGCAAACAAAGAAGTCTTTGGTGATAATTGTGGAGCAGTGCACCAGCTTAGATGGAGGTCTTCAGGGTATTATCAATGCCACCGCCTTTGAACAGCTTGCCAGATTTGGTGACAGATACAAAGGATGTAAAATGTGAGGTGTGACAAGCTTGTTTCATTCTGGGCGGGCTGTAAGCAGCATCTCATTGGCACAGTAGACTGGCCCTATAATAGTTTACCACCAGCTTGTGAGCAGTGATGTGCTGTTAAGTGCCGATAAGAGCTAAGTGGGTGTTTAAGCTTTGAGCAGACAGCTGAAGTGAGGGAGCAAGAGAAGTTGTACTCTGATATAAAATAATGGGTTGTTGCTTAGCTTTTAAAGGATTGCCTGACATCACACCTTTTCCTTTTGTGTGAGTTTCTTTATTCAAAAAGATCACCAATACTTGAAACATCATGTTCACGGGATACAATCTGGAGGAAGCAATTCTAAGCATGAAGAGAGGTTGATCTGAACATAAACTGAGATACAGGTCACTGTAAAACCCAGGCTGCCAGATGGTCTCCACTGGAGGTGTATGGCTATGCAATTATGTGTATGCATCCCTACAGATTGCACAAGGACCACTGGATTGTAACAGCTCCATAATAATAAAAAGGAATATAAGATAAAATTGTACAGTACTATAGGGCTATGCAGTTTTATTTTGTTTTTAAAGGAAAAGCCTCACAAGTTTTCTACCTTTTCTCTAGACAGCACACTTGACCAGAAAGTGTACAGTCACCTTAATGACTTTGCCATGTTTTGGGCTCTTTGAGTTTTATTCTATATGAATGAAGTATCTCTTGTGTGAGTATGAAAGAGTGCATCTGTGATATAGACTTCAGGGACCCCTTGGAAGTGGGGTGCTGTAATGTGTATGTTTGCACTCTCTACTGAAGAACATGTTGTACAAGAGTTTACTGTTAGAAAAGATTCAATTAACTGTTATCAGCTGTTTTTCAACAGTGCAGCATTTTAGCTTTTAACTATTGGCGTGGATAGTACCATTGCTGTGGTGAAGGGCTAAATGTGCTCATAGTGTTCCCAGCTTCTGGGGAATTTGCCTTCCTTTGAGTCTCACTAAATGCATCCCATTTATTCTGTCCCATACAATTTTATGGGGACCACTAAAACACTGATCCAGTCCCTGTGATTAATATCTTGGTTCTGGAGTGTATTTCTTAGTGTGCTGGTAGAACAGAGGTATAGCTATTGATGGTGATGGTGAGGGCATTGTCTTCCAAACAATAATTCTGGCCACCCAGATGAATTTTTCCTTGATTACTCAGATTCTAGCATTGCAGTAACTAAAACTTAACTTGAGCATTTAGAAATCAAATTTAGGTATCAAAAAGAATCAACAGGCATAGTTACCAAGGAATTGGAACACTGCAAATAGAAAAGTTCTAGTGTGATGTTTTTCAATGTCTCACTCTCTGCAATGATAGAATTTTGGGGGCTGAAGGACAATTTCATGGGGGGACAGAATTCTTATTAGGGGCAATGCTCTCATTTTACCCACTCCCATAGCTACACTACTATGATAGAGTATGGTAGAGCTCCAGCAGATTCCTCCACAATGACCAACACAACTCTGGCATGTATGTTGAGATCTATAGCAGGAAGGGGATCCTGGTATCTACGTGAAATCTTTTGAGTTGCAGCCAATACATCTAAAAGACAGCAGAAGCTGGAAAGGAATATTGGGGCACATCCGGGCATGCACACAGATCAAGGATGAGGTTCTTTTGATTTTGGACTCATAAGTACTCCCAAGATTTTGGAACATAAGAATCTGCCTTATGACACGACAGATTGAGTGGCTGAGATCCTGTAGAAGGTGTGCAGAATGTAATGTTCCACGTGTGCAGTTCTGTGTCTTTCCTACTCAGGCAGTCGTCAGGCCCAGTGGAATTCTTCTTCAGCTATTTAATGGCTGGGGAGGGGGCAAGGGAAGTCACTGAACAGCAGGGATTGTGGCTTGTCCTGTCTGCAGTTCCACTGCAGGAGAATCCAGACCATAGTCCTTGCTGCTCATTTTCCTCCCGCCAGCCATAGCAGCACCCCATAGGGCTTGACAGATACTTGGAGGGTGGTTTGAATGGTGCAAAAGGAGCTACTGAATAGCACTTTGGATACCATCCAAAACAAGACATATGTGTGCATAAAGCCAAGCTACACATGTATGTCACATGCAGGAGTCCAGCAAGTGTCCAGCTAACCCAGCACTATCCACTTTGACTGGTAGTGGGTCACTAGAGCTTCAAGCAGAAAAGAGCCCTTTTCATCACCATCTGCCCAATCCTGTTTTGGTAGAGAAACTCCAGACAGAACCTAGGCCTTCATACTCACAGCAAGTGCTCTACCACTGAAGTGTGATCCTCTGCTTAAGATCTATATGCTGTTCTGTGCACAGCTGCTCAGTCAAGGATGGTGGCAAGATTACTCCCTAAAGGTATTTAATGAGCTTACTATATTGGCCCCTGAAGATGGTTGAAGATGAGAAGCAACTTGTTACCTTTTTTACAGTCAGATAGTTCTCTGACTGATCTATAGCTGGATAGGAAAGCCCCTAGGAATCCCTTAAAGAGCTAGTGAGATAGATGTGATGAAAATGTCTTTGCAAAAGTAATTCATTATATAACTCCTCAACTGCTAACTTGTTACCATTGTCATTAGGTAATTTGGGTAGTAACAAATTGCATTGCTCATTACTTTTTGGGTTTTTTTCTCCACTCCTCATCAGTTGAAACACAGGCTATAAAACCTCAATTAGATAAAGAGAGACAGCAAGTCTGTCATTATTCTACAATATAAGAACTAAAATATCTCTCTCTGGTAAAATTGCCCTCACCTAGAAATCCATGTCCTCTGAATTCTCTTTTGTTGTGCAATCTGGTTAAAGGAAAAGTAAATGGCATTACATGTTTTTTTTTTTTGAGTGATCAAGCAAAGGATCATGGACTGATTTTTCTTTCCATTGGCTGAGAACCTCCTTTAATGTAACAAATGTTAAGGAAATATACCCACAATTATTTCTGTACTTGCTGAAGTTATGGATTAATGACGTTTTTACATTTAAACCTATGCTGTGATTTTTGTTATGTGTTATCTTCCAAAAGCACATTTCTCGAAAGTGAAAGGATAATTCATTCTGAAAAAATAGCCCTAACTTCAAGAAAAGCAAAATGATTTTAAGAAAAAATGTAGACTGGGAAATTATATTTGCTAGTTAAAAAAATAATTATTTGAAGATAGTAGTCTTTGAATAAATAAATTTACCTGGCAATCTACCTGTTATGTATTCCCAAGACTTTCAGACATTTTTTCTTAAATATGAGAGTAACTACTTTTACTCTATATTAAAGCTTGCATCTCAATGCACTTTCTGCCCTATATCAGAGGCAGGTACACCTGTAGCATCTAATTTTTTTAAAAAATTAAAACCCTTAATATTTGCCAAAGTGAGGCTGCTGCAAATCTCTTTATAACTAAAGAATTCCAAGATGAGGATTTTGTTTTGACCATCAGAAATGAATGAAGATCATAATTCTTCTATTTCTAGTTTTCCTGTCTTATTAATTTCTGCAGTTTGGGGCTGTAGAAGAGTTGTAATGTTGGAGCATTCTGCATGGGCATGAATTCTGCATGCATGTGCATTGTGGATTGCACCTGAGCAGCACTGCAAATTCAGTTGCACATTGGGTGTCTTGGTTCAGTTTCACAATAATGGCCCTTTTCGCACGTCATTTGTCATGCAAAAGGGGCTCTGGAGCATTGCACAATTGCAAGGAGCATTCCACATGATGTCCTCACAATCACGCGATGCTGCCGGGGCCCCACACGCACTTACCATCCGTGTGGAGCTCCAGAGCCGCGGCCCTTGCGCTTCCTCCCCCAGCGCAGCCTGGGAAAATACCTGGCTGCGCTGCGGAAGGAAGAGGCGGAGCCCTCATCCTGCCTGCCGGCCAGCAGGCAGCTGCTGTGGAGCAGGAGCAGGGGGCATGCAAGAGCCTCGTGGAAGAGGCTGCTCGTGTGATCCCCAAGCGACTGCGTTGTGGAAAGGGCCAATGTTGCTATTCAAACCCAGGACTGCATGGGAAAATTAATGTCTTCTCTGCATGTGGTGATTTATGCTATGCAACCCTGATGCAGGATCTCATCCTGTGTAAGACTTTGACTCAGACTCTCTTCTTGTCATCGTTGCTCCTGTATCTGTCTACAATTACCATGTGCAGTGGGGACTGCATGTGATCCCCAACACTTTTTTTTTTTTGTGGTTCTTGATTCCTCGAGATTCCATAGGCTACAATTTTTCTGGATCCAAAGAAAAGTGAATTGTCTTTCCTAGAATGCTCCAGAAGTGTAATTAATCTCTTAAATAGATTGCAGGAGATAACATAAATGGGGTAACATAAAAAGCACTTTTTTTTCCAAAACTGGAAGTTGACTTCCAGCCATGTCTACTTTACTTGGGGTGGGGTGTGTGACAGTCTTTGCAGGCCCCTGGGAAGCCTCAGGGCAGAAGAGTAGCTCCTGTACTATAGGTCCCCATCCCAAGATACAGTCTTGTTCCAACCAAGCTTTAATCAGGAGAGTTAGGTCATGTGACAGTATGTTACTCTCCAATATGAAGCCCCATTTCATGGAGGTTCACCAAAACCTAAGTTTGAACATCTTCTAAAGGTGTCACAAGTCCTTTGTATTCGAGGGTTTATTTAAGAGAAGTTTACAAGGTATTATTGCTTTAGTGACTTTAGCTGGATTCTATGTAGACACATTATTTTCTGTAAGACTTTTATACCACAGCATTACAGATAGCAGAGAACACTGATCATACAAAAGAGAAACTTCCAATGGCAAAGACTGACTGATATAGCATAGCTCTAAAAAGATAGTTGGTAACTTGTGGACATGCAGATGTTGTTTAACTTAGGCTCCTATGATCACTTGCAGGCTAGGCCTAATTGTGGTTGGAGGACCAGAGACAACTCACCTGTGAGGTAAAAAGTAGAGACATTTAAAGTCTTAATTAACATTGTCCTCCATAGACATGCTTGGAGAAACTTTTAGAAAACAAGAGCTGGTATTGATGATCACATTTACTAATGTGTAACCTAGAGTTACACATTTGTAACTGATTCATATTCATGATTCCTATGTATTCAACAGTGTATCCTTCATTCTTGATTTATTGGGCATCTACTACTGGGAGCAATGGAGGCCTGTTCTATTAATCTGGATACAGCATCTGGATCTATGGTGTGAGGAAGAATAGTGATGGGGATCCTGTTTCTGATTGTCATACCAGAGATCGCTTGTGGGATCAAGAGTGGAAACATGAAGGCTGCATTCTGGATCCCGCAGCTCTGTCAAGGCAGTGAGCCTTTCCAGACCTGGCTCCACATTTGTGAAACAGTCTTCCTTTGGACCTCTGTTTTTATGAAGGGTTGAAGACCTTCCTCTTTGATTCACCATCTGAGGTGGGTAGTGACTGCTGCAGTGTTAGAGATTTCACTCCATTGTGTTATATTTATTGTCTTTGTCTCTGACTGTATATGTTCATTTTCTGACATCTGGTGAAAGAGCATTATAAATAAACAAACATTATTATTCCAATTTAAAATTCCTGGGACAGAAAAAAAAAAAATTATTCATTATAAATAATCACTGAGCGTGTACAGAATTCATGTCTATTTCAGTGAGTGAAACCATTGAAGTTTGTGAATATCTCAGCGTAGAGCACAGAGCTTCCAAATCCAGGCACTTTTAAACACAAGGTGTTCTTCTTCTTCCCAGAATTAAGTTTTATACAATCACTGATATTGAACATTTGATTTCAAATAATGCATTTTAAATAAGCAAATAATGAATAGTGACTTAAATATCATTTTGGCGATATCAAATAGAAACTGACCTTCAAATATCAAATCAGATATGGGAAGCTGAATATCTGAAGCCTATAAAAGCCTAAGGTAGCAACCAGGGGTCAATTATCAAATCTTATAAATTAAGAATAGCACTCTGGAGACTGATAATAATAGTCAAACTATAAAACACTGTAAAATATCAAATACTGGAATCAAGTCTCAAATATAATTGGATGTCAAGTATTTGACAATATTTGATACTGAATATTTAAAGAAGGAAGGCTGAAGGAGGAAAATGGATTTCTGTTCTGATTTTAGCTAACAAGCTTGTTCTAACTTAATCATGCAGTACAACCATTTACTGAAAAGTAAGTCCTAGTAATTTGAGTAGGGTTTTCCTTCCCATGTATGTGTGCATAAAGCTGTAGCCTTAAGATATGTCCTTTGCATATTTACTAAGTGCCCATTCTGCATGTTTGCTAGGGGTCTTTCCACATTATGCAATTGTACCACCATGATTCCTCTTCAACTGCAAAGCTGCATCCTATGGAATCCTTTGGTGTGCAGTTTGGTGAAGGAATAGAACTCTCTGGCTGAGAATTCTAAATACTGTCCCCAAACTGCAAATCCCAGGATTCTACAGAAGCGATCCATGGCAGTTAAAACAGAATCACAGCACTCTAATTGTGCAGAGTGATCGGTCCCTAAGACACTGTGTGCACAATGGGACCTTCTCCCAGATAAGAGGGCATAGGTGTGTGTCCTTAATATCTACCTGAAATAAATGGATCCCGGTGTACAAGCAAGGGCTTTCCATTCCTTGAAACACGGGACCTCCTCAGGAGCTGTGCTTTTCTTGTTCAGTTGAGGTTATTCTGTGACTGAAAAATCACTTGTATTTAGACAGGTTCCATGTATCTTCTCAACAAGAACTTGTTGAGTCCACCTCTACTATTGGTCATACTGGGGGTAAAAATCAAATTCTTGGTTCCTAACAGGAACGTAAATCTTCAACTATGACATCGTCACATGAGAGGAAGCATATTTTCTGCAGCTTTCTATCTACTGTTGGAGAAAAAGGTTACTTCTGAGCTGTTTTGTACCATGCCTCCCTCCAAAAAATAACAAAACAAAAATTGAACCACATGTGTGCCGGAAACTGTTTTTTTTTTTGCACAGAAATGTTGAGCAAAAATCATGTTTGTGTGGGTACATGTGTATGTGAATGTGTGTAAGTCTCAATTTAGCAAAAACAACATCACCACCAATGTCCATAAGTGCTTCTGAAAGTAATGGGGGGGGGAGAGGGGGGGGAGAGAGAGAGAGAGACTGAGAGAGAGACTACTTTTTTGCACGACCTTCCATGATTTTCATGAAAAAGCTGACTAGGCAAAAACTACACAAAATTCTTGCCTCTGTGGATTTCCTGGGTGTTGGCAAACCCATGTTTGAGCTGAGGATTATACAACAGTGAATATTCTTTTGATTGAATGAATCTTCAAGGACAACCATTGAATCAATAGTAGCTTGATAAATCAACACTTATAAAATGTCTACTGATTCAATGTGGGTCTGTAGTTGGGACTAACAATAGGACTCAGGCCAGGGTCAGACTCTTCCTGAGCTGCCTGACCTCCCTGTCTCTTGGAAGATAGAACTATGTGTGTCTATCTGGCACTAAGACATTAGCTGGTTGACCTTGGGTGTGGTGGAACATCCTATCCCATCGCTAGAGTTGCAGTAAGTTTCAACTGCCTATCTGGTTGGTTTCTGTACTAGGAGGTCACCATGTTGTGTTTTGCCTGAGACAATAAAACCTCTTGGGGCAGCCTAGGCCTTCTGTGTTCAGACAAGTTCAGATAGAGCAAATTTTCTAACTAGGGTATTTACAATACAGAGAAAAAGATAAATGGAACCAAATCTGCAGCAAAAACAGGCTGGTAATAGTGTCATTTATGTCTTCTATATCCACATCTGTTCAAATTACTATCTCTTTTTACTAGACTTCTGTGATCTAAGCTTATAAAATGCCAGGGTTGTTGCAAGTGCAGGGTTTAGCACACATTATTGTGGTCATTAGCTTAGGCTTTCCAGGACCAACTGGAATAAACCAGAGCAGATGTTGCCCACAGCAGAGCCCTGTTCAGGCCCAATGTTGCTTGTAAAAAGAGGGTTTTGTTACATGTAATTAATTAAATGAGCCACAAGATAGGTCAAGAAACAAAACAGACATAAAACATTGTCAGCAAGCAAGGTGTCCTTTTATTGTTTTCAGAAAAAACCCCAACACCTTCGGTTGGTTGAAATTCCTCTTGTGTTACCATAGCTCCTAAGCTACATTCTTCACATATTATGTAATGGGCAGAATGCTAATTTTGGAAAAGTAATTTCTTTGTTACTCATTCATCCGTTCTTATTTAGGCTGTTACTTCATTCATTGGAGGCAGAGAAAAAGTTGCATGTTTCCCTGCTGTTAAGTAATGCATTACATTAGCCAGACTTGAGGAGTGTTACCTCTAACATTAATACTATGGGCCTTTCTGCACTACTCTGTTATAGTGCTATTGTGCTGCTTTCAACCTCCTGTGGATTTCTGGGGTTTGTTTGTAGTTTACTGAGGCCCAAGAGCTCTCTGGCTGAGAACTCTAAAGGCCCCTCCCTAAACTGCAAACCCCACAATTCCATAGGAGGTTGAAAGTGGAATAATAGCACTATAACAGTCCAGTGCGGAAATGGCCATGACTGGCTGGAGGTGTTTTAACTTTTAAATGGGTCCTGTGCTAAAGAGCAGCACTGCAGTGTGTTATGTATTACCTTGCTGTGGTCTAGTTTGAACTGGAAGCAGCAAGCTCTTGTACTGCTCTGCACTGTGGGACCTGCTTAAAAGTTTAAAAATGGAAAAACCCATCCCTAACTGGCAACTTCATTTATTATGAAAGGAAAAGGCAATATTTCCTATGCCCCAGAGAGTTTATAAGAAGCATGAAATATTAGTCGCTGCTACTAAAACATTACACGCTGATCTTACATGTTAAAGAAACACAATGCTAGTTCCTCCCCAAAGTAAGTCACTTCAGATGGTAACCATTATTCTAACAAGGTACCTCCAAACTGTGGTAATTTTCCAGTACGTTATGCAACAACTTCTAGTAACTATTTCTCTTCCTTCTCCTCCTCCTTCTCTATGCCTTCAAGTTGACTCTGACTTATGTTGAATCTATTTGCTTGCCAAGATTTGTTCAGAGGAGACTTGCCACTGCCTTCTTCTAAGTCTGAGAAAGTATGACTTACTCAGGGTCACCTAGTAGATTTCCATGGCTGAGTGGGGATTTGAACTCTGGTCCCCCTGAATCCCAGTTCATTGCTCAAACCCCTACATCATGTTGGCTGTCTTGTAATTATTTATGTATCAGATTAACTACCAGTGTAGGATCACATCTTCCATATTCGCTATGGCAAGAATACTATACTGTGTAGGTAAAATGTAACAGTCTAACCTTGCAGTTTCTCTCTCCATCTCTGCTTGATGCCTACTTTCCAAATACTAAAATGTGCCCTCTGCCATTTACTGGTGGGAAGGAGGGAGAGTGGTGATGTCCAGGTAGTAAATGGCTGTGACAGTGTATTCCAACACTTGAAAATTGCCTTGAGGATGATGATGTGCAATGAGGCATTCTATATTTCCTCTGCAATGTCAAAAGCAAAACAAAACTCATGCATATGCTACACATAAACATACATGTCCCTGTGCTACACACCCATGTATGTCACAAATAGCATTCTGGTCTATTTCGTATTGTCTTTTTCTAAAGAAGTATTTAATACCTTTATCATTTGTGGATAGTGGGGATAGAAAATCAGCAGCAGCATTGTCATCATCATTTTATTTCTCTATAGCTCACCTTTCTCCCAATAATAGGACCCAAGCTATCTAGCAACGTATGTAAAAACAATACAGATTAAAAACTACACAAAAACTTTGATTAAAAAAGTTATTTGAAAAGCAGTTCAATGAATTATAAAGTTAAAATATTAAACATTAACATCCATTAAAAGATAACACAAACCATAACACAGCACAACACATTACTAAAAGTCCACCCCATTTAGTTTTTAAAAGTCTGGTGGCACAAGAATCTTTTCTATTGCCAAAAGAAGGAGATCAAGGAGGGAGCCATGCTAGCCACCCTACAAAGGGAATTCCAAAGACTGGTAGCAGCCACTGAGAAGGCCCTTTCCCTTTTCCCACCTGAGGAAATGGTAGGAAGGGTCTCTCCAGAATATCTTAGAGCCCTAATGGAGCCAAGCTGTACAGGGCTTTATAGGTCATCATTAGCATGAAATGTTGGTGTTATTTGGAAAATGTATCTTGCAACTTTGCTAGGTTGGGATGGATTGTAAGGAATATTAATCTAGGTGTCTGATACATGGCAAACAGCATGCCTGGCTCAAGACAAAATCTCAAGGCAAAGGCAAACCCGCTCTAAACAAATCTTGCCAAGAAAACCATGTGAAAGGTTTGCCTTAAGGCCACCATAAGTCGGAAATGACTTGAAGGCCTACAACTATGGCAACTAAGGATCTTGGGGAGAAGAGGGAGGACTATGCTCCCATGACATAAGTAAACATTTTATGAAGTGGATACTTCAGTAAGTATTTAATGAAAGGATGGGAAACGTGAGACTGGTCAGGTTTTCAGCAGCAATTCTCAACACTCCTCACCATTGACTGGGGTACTGGGATGTGTAGTTCAATGATATCTAGAGGGCTGCATCTCTAAAATAAAGCCACATGACAGCCTAGCTGGGTTGTTTGAACTTTAAGGACCAATTCATAAATACCTGTGCATCAAACTATAGTGTGCACCAATTGTGAAATTTACCATAAAAATATTTTAATACAATGCCTGAGAAAACCAACTAGCAGAAGTCTCCCCCCCCCCCCAAAATTCTGTCTTACTGAGAGTTAGAATTATGATGTCAGTACAAGAAGCTTTTATTACTGATAAGACCTTGGCAGCAGACTTCCAGATATTTTATATATTTCTGCATTTTTCCTTCTTTAACACTCCCACTCCTCTAAAAATAGGCTCATCAATAAAATTGTATGAAACGGATCTAAGCTGAAGCAGATCAATAGCCAGTGCTACTTTAAAGCTGGAAATTTTGACAGAATATGCATCCCGATTTTCCTGCTGTTCAGAGAACAATGTGTTCACGGCTGCCCTGGTTTTGTTGTACAGAAAATGATTCCCTTTTAAAGGTCAGCTGGCTGCTGCCTTTTCCCTTTGGGCTCCAGAGAGATTTCACCTATCCTGCTGATTTAAGCATGATGGATTGCTGGAACTAGACCATTAAACATGTAACTGCTATGGCAGGTATAGCAGGAGGTCTCATTAGCCCACACATACAACCAACATGCTAGGTAGCTTTTTCACTTTGCTGCTCATATGATATATACCTACAATTGCTTTCTTTTTCAGCACAGCAAATCCTTTCCCCAACCTTAGTCTTTGATTTTCAAACAAGGTAGTTGCTTTCAATTTCTTTTGCTGTGAATGTCTGTTTCACTGTTGTGTTATTATTGTCATGTGCCTGCCAGTTGTTTCCAACTTATGACAACCCTAAGGTAAATTTACCATGGACTCTTCTTGGCAAGATTTGGGTTTTTTTGGGAGGCGGGGCGGAAGTTGCCATTGCTTTCCCCTGAATCTGAGAGAGTGCAACTTGCTATAGGCAATCCAGTAGGTTTCCATCATTGAGCAGGGATTTGAACCATGGTTGCTTTGGTCTATTCACAATATGCAATGACAGTGCTGCTATTTCACTTTAACTGACATGTTTCTGTCCTGTGGAATACTGGGACTTGAGGTTTTTGGGGAGGCACTGGACCATTCTGGCTGAGAATTCTAAATGCCCCTCCTTCAAGTTTCCAGTCCCAGGATTCCATTGGACAGCACCATGGCAGATTAAGTGGAACAATAGTACTATAATTCTACAGTGTGAGTGAGCCCCTGATGTCCTAATTCAACACTCAAGCCACTACAGCATGTGGACCCTTGTCTGTTTTATACTCTCTAACACTTCACAGATCGAAACTGGGACATGTGTGGCCAAGCAACATTACAGTGTGGTTAAGATGGCAAAAGTTAGTAATGAGGACTTCTACAGGCTGTAGAAGTTTGCTTTTGCTGAGCATACTAGGAAGGCAGAATCCCACTCTCTCCTGTCTTTTGTCTCCTCTAGAGCTAACTGAATGTAGTTGCATAGGAATGGGGGGGTTGGGGGCAATTTGCCCTGGGTGACAGTTTTTTGGAGTGTCCTGGCCCATAGCCACACCCCTGCACTCCCTGACCACACCCCCACATGTCCCAGCCATGTTCCCATGCACCTTAGCCATGTCCCATGCACTGTAGCCCCAGCACCTCCTTCCCCCTCCTGCTCCACCTCCACACACTCCAAGCTCTGACTGTCAAGGTCAGAGACCTGGGCAGCAAGCCAGCCCAGAAGAGCAAGTGGGAGAGCTAGCAGAGTCCTGCCAGGAGGAGTCAAGCAAGCAACTATTCAAAGGAAGTCCATTTACCTAAGCCACAGCAACAAGCAAAAGCCATAGTCAGAGTTCCAAAAGCCAGGGGTCTGGAGCCAAGAGATCAATCCAAGGTATCAGGAGCCAGTTGCTAGAAGCAAGGAACAGACAAAGGGAGAGCCTAAGAAGTTTGCCACAAGCAAAAGGGAAGCTTCCAGGCAGGCAGTTATATAACCCAAGGCACAGGTGTGTCCAGTCACCGCTTCTTAAACTTAGCCAAGGAAGCCTCCCTTTGCACAGCTCTCTTGAGTCTCCACCTTGATTGGGGGCTGATTGAAGCAGGCTCCAGAGCATCTTCAGAATCGGATCCCTGTTGCCCTAAAGGAGCAGGCAGAGGAACGTCCGAGCCTGCTTGGTCCATGGCAGCAGGGGGAGCTCTTGAGCTGCAGGACTCATCTCCAGCCAGAGCCACAGGGACCAACAGCTGCTGCTCGTCATCAGCAGCTCTGACAGGGGCTTGAGTTATCACACTGCCACTGACTGAATGCAAACTATTTTTGAACTTTGAACTCAGTTTTCAGCAAATGAAGTAAGCTGAGTTCAAGGGGGGGAAAGTGGGAGGACGAGGGAGAAACTGGAACAGTTTAAGAACATCTGAAAATGTTGGACAGAACATCTGAAAATGTTGGACAACAGAGAATTAATTGGGATTGCCCTTGCCAAATTGGGACAGTTGAAGAGTGTGCTGTTTGTTCACTAGTACTTCACCAGTATAGCATCTGCATGCATGCATGCATGCATACACACACACACACACACACACACACACACTTCCTTTTAGCTCTTAGGATACTTAGATTCCTAGAATTCCCTAGATCACTAGACGCTAGATTCCACCTGAACCTCGGGGAGAACTTCCTGATGGTCACAGCTGTCCGGCAGTGGAATATGCTGCCTCAAGGTGTGGTGAACTCTCCTTCTTTGGAAGTTTTTAAGCAGAGGCTGGATGACCATCTGTTGAGAATGCTTTGATGGGTGTTCCTGTATAGCAGGGGGTTGGACTCGATGGCCCCTGTGGTCTCCTCCAACTCTATGATTCTATGATGCTATGAATCTATGATTCTAGAAGTCAAAATGATCAAACTGAGGCTATTATATTTTGGACATATTATGAAATAAAATGTCTCCTTAAAAATATGAAACTGTTTGGTAATATTGAACATGGTAGGAAAAGAAGAAGACAGCATCACAGTTCAATAGATTCTCTCAAAGAAGCCACACCTCAAGTTTGCAGACCTTAGCAGAGCTGTTAATAACAAGGCATCTTGGTGACATTGATAGCTTTTCTATAAGTTGCTATTATTCCACTTTCAACATCCCATGGAATCTTGGGGTTTGCAGTTTAGGGAGGGGCCAAAGATCTCTCTGGCTGAGAATTCTAAATGCCCCTATAACAGTCTAGTGCAGAAATGGCCCTTATCTGCACAAACTTTGAAATAGCTGAGTCAGTACATTGAATAAGAACATAGTATACATACCCTGAAGGGAAATAACATGATGGCCCTTTGAGGCCCCTCCCTAAACTGCAAACCGCAGGATTCCATAGGATTTTGAAAGTGGAATAATAACACTATAACAGTCTAGTGTGGAAAATGCCAAAGAATAAGCTTCAAATGATCTGGAGTCCCAGCACAAACATTTCCTTGATGTACAGTTGGCAGGTAGAACACTGATGCATTTCATTAGAAAACACAACTACTTCTGATCTAGCTCATTTGTGGAATCAGGAATTCAGGCTCTTAATGAAAGGAAACTAAGAACAAACTGACGCAAGACAGTTTGTGTCAGGGGAAAGGTCTTTGAGGTCTTTGAGGAAGCAGAGTAATCTTGCTTTTGCAAGTGAGACTTACAAGACACAGCTACAGCAAAACGGTGGGGGAGGCCTTGAATAATATGCTCAAGTTCTGCAAAATGGTCATTTATTGACCAAACATGCTCTTCTTTAGTAATAGCCCCCTCTCCCTGGTCTTTGGTTCAGGCTTGTGTTTGTTTTGTTTTTGCTGAGCGTGCTCTCCCTTTTCCTGTTCTAAGCTGTTCTAAGCTCTGTTGTTCTAGAACACTGTTCTAAGCTCTGCTGCAGTCTTAGGCAGCTAACAGCTCTCCCTTCTCCTTGTCCTCGGCCATTTCCGTACTAGCCTGTTATAGCGCTATGATTCCACTTGCAACATCCTATGGAATCCTGGGGTTTGCAGTTTCAGGAGGGGCCAGCCAGCCCCTCCCGAAACTGCAAACCCCAGGATTCCATAGGATGTTGCAAATGGAATCATAGTGCTATAACAGGCTAGTGTGGAAATGGCCAGTGTGCTATTATTTCAGTTTCAACATCCTGTGGAATCCTGGGATTTGTAGTTTCCTGAGGCCCAAGAGCTCTCTGGCTGAGAAGTCTAAAGGCCCTTGCCTAAACTTTTATTTTATTTTATTTTATTTTATTTTATTTTATTTTATTTTATTTTAGTTCACCTTTGCTCCAGCCTTTGGCCCACAAACCCCTCTTGGCTTTTTAAGGCCGCTTCCACACTAGACTGTTGTAGTGCTATTATTCCACTTTCAACATCCTATGAAATCCTGGGGCCTTTGAGGCCCCTCCCTCAACTGCAAACCCCAGGATTCCATAGGATATTGAAAGTGGAATAATAGCGCTGCAACAGTCTAGTGCGGAAACGGCCCTTGTCTTCATCCTCCTCATCGTCCTTCTCCTCCTCTTTCTCCTCCATTTTTTTTCGTAATCTTCTTCTTCTTCTGTTTCTTCCATGATCTCCTTGCTTCTTCATTAATTGTGTCTTAAAAGTCCTATGTTCTTTCCATGCCATTGCTATGGAAATGACACACAGCAATGATGTGGCCGTAAGCAACAAACCTGTAATATTTCAGAAGAGTTACTACAGTGGTTCAAGTGAGAGTCCTAAAAATACACCTAGGGTGGTCTCCCTCCTCATAGGTTTTCTTGAGCAGTTTGAATGAAATTACGTACATCATTGAGGCGTCCACAGGCCAGAAAATGACAGCATTTTCAGAAGCATAGCTACAGGCACTTGATGGTTATAGGGCTTGAAAATCATTTTAGCCTTCTTTAAAAGAAAAAAAAACCCCTATTGCTAGCATTAGGAAAGAGGAACCAACTGTCACCCTTCTTCCTCTGCATCACAGAAATTCGAATGTCCCTTGTACATTGTATCTAAGTATGAGAAGATGGAGCTGTCAGTCTCTTCATCTTATTCTCTACCTCTGCACACTGGATGTTTTCCACAGAAATGTTTTTCTTTTGGTTCCAGACTGTCTGCTTTCCCAAAATTGAATCTCTGGGGGCTTTAGGTAGATTTAAGTTTGGATCTGTTGTCTCTAGGGACCAGTATGCTTCATTTCCCTTCATGCACCCATACACATACACACAAGCATTATGATGACATGGAAAAAACACCCAACTCTCTGAAAAGTGCCTTTCATTAAAAAAGGGGGTGGGGGTGGGATGAAGAGCTTGTCTTCTAGAGCCACCCTTCACACTATCCATTTTTTCCATAGAGTATTGTACACTCAAATGATCAGATGGCCAAGTGATTATCAGACTGCAGATGCCTAGTGCTGTATTCAGTTCTGACATATTTGAGAATGGAACACACAGTGCAATGTTCATGCTGAATCTGTTACACTTCAGAACCTGCTGGTCTTAAGATATTACTGTATGCAAGTAACTTAATAAAGCTGCACAGTGCTGTTAAAAAAAAAAATGGTTATCAGACTGCCATTACAATAATGCTGCCTTCTCTCTTCCTTTGGACAATTCATCTCATTTGGCCCGTAGGCATAATGTGTTGATTTCTTTTACCCCTTAAATAGAGATATTTGGGTGTTTGTAAGCATTATCTAACACCTCAGCCTCTGAACCAATTATTTCAATATACTGAAACCAGCGTTCTTGCATATAGTGTAGCATTTATATGTCTATCTCCCTTCCCTCTCCTAGCCCTGCCTTTTTTGAGTTTATAGTATCTGGTGTTTTAGACAGCTTGGCAATACCACTAGTTTTCAATGCGTCTTTGTATTCTGTGCTTTAATTTTACATTTTGTTTGTCTGTCTTCAGCTACAATAAGCAGCATTTTTCTTCTTATCTGATTGTTATTTATATAATTTTTTCCACTCCACTAACCATAAGACATACAAGGCATACAACGGCAAGTGAATTGAAAACATATTCATTTCATTCCTACAACATAAGTGGGTTCAACAAAATAATGTAAAACAACAAAACAAAAAAATTTAAACAAACTCAACATAACTTTAGTATCTGATACCTTGTTCTAATGGTTCCAGTAAGAAACTGCCTACTTTTAAATAACTGTTAGCACTTGCCAAAAATACAATTGGCTATAGAACATATGAGAATTTCCTTAAAAGATTAATTAAAGGTGGCTCAACACAATATGTAAATATTTCTAATGCATCTCCTGGTGTGTCATAAAGCAAGATTATTGTGCTGGATTCAAGAAAATTACGGTCAGAGACTCTTGATAAGGAGTGTCATCAGAACCTAGAAAGTAAACTCTTACACCAGGGTACACATATGCCGAGCTAAACCGTAAGCCCTCTGAATAAAAACATTAATTTTTCTAGTGATGGAATTCATCACTAATTTTCTTCTTGAAGAAAGCAATGAGTACTTTAACAATTTTATTCCTGCTGCAAGAAAGGTTTCATAACCAAAAATTTTTCAAAGCCTATTTACAAGTCAGGAATTATTCTGTGTAAAATTTGTGTATGTTTGTTTTATACAGAAAACAGCATTTTTTTGTGCAGGAAACAACATATTGTGCAAAAGAAACAGCATTTGCACAGATAATGCTATTTCCAGTGTAGAAAATGCTTTAACTGGGGACTTATTCTGGACAAAATTTGCAGATCATTAATTTGGACAGAAAACAGGATTTTCCACACAGGAAACAGGAATATACATGAAAATTTTGCACAGCATAAATCCTAGGCTATGAAGATCTGCATCAGTCTAGGACTCTTCTCATCAGGATTCAGAGAATCATAGAATTATAGAATCATAGAGTTGGAAGAGACCCAGGGGCCATCGAGTCCAACCCCCTGCCATGCAGGAACACCTATCAAAGCATTCCCAACAGATGGCCATCCAGCCTCTGCTTAAAAACCAGTACTTGAAAACCAAGCTTTTCAACCATTTTTCCACCCCTAGCTTTTGTAAAGGTAGAAGAGATGAGTGGGGGGGAATGATCTTTCTAACAGATATTTCTCATCATGACCATAGGGGATGACAGAATATGGGAGATGAGCGAATATGTACCATAACAGGTGCCTTCAACCTCTGACAACCTAGATGTTAGGGATTTCAGCTCCCAGAATCCTTGTCCATTGGCCATTCTAGCTGAGGTTTGTTGAGAGTTGTCCAAACAGTGGAAGGCAAAAGGTAAAGAACCATTGCAGTGTAGCGCGCGCACACACACACACACACACACACACACAGAGACTTGGTGCTTGCTTTGAGGCCTTTTTATGACTCAGTTTGAATCAAGCATGATTAGACATCATGTAGAGTGGAAGGACAGGGCTGGTATAAAGGTTATTTTAGGAACATAAGGTCAACAGCAACTAATCCTACTTTTGTATTAAAAATTTAATGATTGTGCCAAATCAGTTACATTTCCCAGGTACTTCTTCTTAGAGGGAGAAAAAAAATACGCATGATTAGTGAACTGAAGAAAAAGGAGAAACCAGGGTCAGGAAATGTCTTGTTCTTTTCTGTTTTATAAATAAAATATCAAGAAAATAACCATAAGTTGTCTGATAAGCATACCAACAGCACTAAGAATAATGAAAAGCATAAAATAATATCGGGAACATAGAAAGCAGAAGTACAAGAAAAAAATGTTCTATTTAATTTCAGAGGACAAAAAAAACAAGAGCAGCAGGCTATATAAGTGTTTTTGATAAAAGCTGGAAAATTGAATACTGGAAGCTGAGGATGCAAAAATGTTAGGCTTGCATTATCATTAAGTGATTAAATTTATTTTAAAATTATTGTTAATTATTGAATTATATTTTAAACCAGAATTCCTGAGATCACAGAACCATTCAAAAATAGTTGTCCACCTCTTACTTTTCCAAATAAGTGAATGGAATAGGGAAGTAAAGTATAATCAGCAATAAATACAAAATTAGGGATTTCGCTGTGGTAGATGTGTAGGAAAATACCATGGTGGTAGTAAATGAGAAAGGTGGTATTTAAATTAAAATTAAGTTAAAGTAACTAAAATTTAATTAGTTAATTAATAAAATTAATTAATGCTAATGGTAACTGCAATGGTAGGCAAGACTGCATATACCTTCCTGACCTTTGGAAGTTGTTTACACCTGATTTGGTTGAATATCAGGAATAGGTTGGGGCCAGCACTGTGTACTGTTCAAGGGCTGGAACTAACCTCCAGCTTAAAAGAGGTGATTGACTTCACATTTTACAGAGATACAATAAACTGTTTGATTGGCCAGGTCAGGAAGACAGTGTTGGGAAATGTGGCAGATAGTACCAGATCTCACAAGCAAAGTAATAAAACTGACAATGCAGAAGCAGAGCAATAACCAGCCCCATGTCTATCTATCCTCCAAAGGTTCTGGAAGAGAAATAAATGAGCATAGTCTTCCTTGTAAAACATATAAAAGTAACTTGACTTGCAATACTTATCCATAAACAAGTACATGGTGTAATGGGAGAGGGAAGAGAAAATAGCTGCAGGTTAGAGTGATTCATGAAGAGGGAATGTGGTGAAACAAATTAACAGGAAATCTGCAAACATGAAATGAACAGCCAGTGAGTGTAGGCACAGAAAGATTGCTAATGGTAATAGATACTCAGCTAGAAGGTCAAGGAGGTCTACTTTTCTTTACAGAGGCTGGCAAAGAATAGACTATGATGTATATTCTGTTTAGGTCATTATTGTGTGCCTTGAACTCATTTCCAGTTTATGGAGACTGTAAACCTATCACGGTATTTTCTTGGCAAGATTTGTTCAAGTGAGATTTGCCATTGCCTTCTTCTGAGGCTGAGAGGACATGACTCGCCTAAGGCTGAGTGAGGAGTGTCTCACAGAGTCCCAGTCCAAAATTCCAAGAACTACATGCTGGTTCACATAGCTATAGCAATATTTTAGAGACAGTACTCAAGATCCTATGCATATGCTGATGTAGTTAGGCCAACAACACTGGCCAGGGTGGTGCTAGCAGTAAGGGAAGAAGGAAAAAGGGGTTGCTGATGGAGAAGGAACCTCTGTTGGCTCTGAGCAGCATTTTTCTCAAATGCCTGGCTTCCAGGGACAGTTCAGAGCTGGCATCCTTCTCTTCCTGTTGGCAGTACTACTGCATCCCTGCCCAAATGGCAAGGAGTGGGCTATTGCATGAGTGGTACACTGTTATAGAATCCCAGCCTCTGTGTGTGGACCGAATTAGATGTTACGCTTAATGCAGAGCATGTAGCTATGTCTCTTGTTTTGCTTTACTTTACAATGTGCATGCTTGTGTGGAGAAGAAGAATGGATTGTTATCATAACCAGGTCTATGGAGAGGGATGGCTTATTTCTTCCTGCTCCAGCTGTACCCCCTCATCCCCTCCCAAGCACTTCGGGGGCTTTGTAAAATAGTTGCTATTGTTGGTGCCAATATAAACTTTCTTCTAAGCTAATGCTCATAGCCACATAGGAAGAGATAAGCCTTTGATTTCTATGTGCTGCACAACAACAAGAGGTGTAGCTGCATGATGCACACAGAACATAACATGCAGCTTGGCCCTGAGAAACATCCCAAAAGGGATAAAACTCTTCCATACAACTTAGCTTCTCTGCTATCCTTTTTTTTGAGGGGGGTTGTTATATGCTTGTAGCTTTTTTCTCCCCTTGTAAGCTTCCCATTCTAAAAGTAGTGGAATGAATCCTATTTATTGGAACTAGGCACCAAATTTATCCTGCTTACCAAGAAGGCTTCACTAGGCAATGAAATCACTGAGGCAGAATGAAAGCCTATCACATGAGTTAAGCAAGACAAATCCAAGTTCCTAGTGACCCTGTTTTACAGGTTTGGCCAAATGCTTTATGCTTCAGTTGGATTCCACTTTTTGCTTATATTGGAGGTGCACATTTTGCATGAATAACACTCTCAGTAGCTCATTCCTAAAGCAAAGCAGCCAACAACATAGTAAGAATCTGGAAGGATGTAAGTCAAAGTGTTAGCCCCACTAGAGGTTTGAAACAAAAGTTTGACCTCTTGCTTGGGGGCTATAATTATTTTTCTTCCTCAATGTGCTAAGACTTTTAGATTTTGTAGACAAAATCAATTGTGGGGACAAAAACGGGGAGAGAGTAAGAGTGAGGAGATTTTGTAGGAAATAGAAATGCTATGTGCACAAAAAAGAAAAAAAAGAAAAACTTTGGATGAGAACTGTTTACAAAACTATGCTGGTATTTGACTCTCTCCACTGGGGGCAGGAACATTAGAGAAACCTAGCAACAGTTCTGAGTCTTGCTGTCTTTCCATCAGCATAAGAGCTGCAGGGCTGCTCATCAGCAGCACTTATGAGCCATAGATATATTCTGACACACCCTCCATCCTGACAGGAGGACAAAGAATGGCTTTGGAAGAAACAGAATGTTTTGACAGCAACCCTTGGGGGTGGTTTAGTATATTCTTTGTTTACCTCATGGAAAAATACTGCACAATCTTATTTTACCTCTTCTACCCTTTTCTCTTATAAACAAACTGTGGAAAAACCATAAACGGCAGGCCTTGCTTCTTGGGCAGGTATGGGTAATTTTGCAGGATTGAGAGGTCTCACTAGGCTCACTGGAACGTAAAGAAAGTTACCACCTTGGTGTGATAGGTTTGATACCTTTCTGCAAAGATAGCAAAGACTTGCTGTTGCTTTGACCTTTATAGTCGGCATTAGATCTGAGAATGGGCACACTTTTCTGAAAAAAAAAAAAGGAAGAATAATACAAAGACAAAGAGCTTCAGTCTTTCGCCTGGATAGCTGATCAAGTACTACAGGATATTTACTGAAGATTCAACTAAAACAACCTTAACTGAAAGAAAGGACTCTGAAACCATGCAGGAGGCTCAGACCCATTGCAAATGCAATAAAGAATGATATGACTCGGGGTCATCTGGTCTAAAGGAAAGGATGCAGAGACTGGTCCTTTTTCCAACTATCACTAATGAGTTAATCTATGCAGTAGGCTTGCCAGCATTTCCTACAATTCTTAAATCTACTAATTTATGCTGCTCACTTTTAATTCTCATGATAGAACGTTTCTGCACACACATACGGTTGACCTATTTGGGGTAGTTAGTTCTATATTCTATTCCATTTTCCTTTTGTCCATTTACTCAAAAAATACCTCAGTGAACTGATCTTTTTTGTTATCATTTATTTGGTTTTCCAAGGACTACACCATGGCTGGGCAACCTTTTGGGAGCTGAAGATCATTTGATGTTCCAGGATTGAGGAAAACATTCTAGAGTTAGCAGATCAAGGAGACAGACTTAAGTAGAGACATTGTTGTAAGGAGGTTTTCTTGTTTTCTTTGGACTCATTTCCCTAAGCAAGCACAGTCTACCATGAGTATGTTACATCTTTGTTCAAGGAACTGCACTGGTTGCTAGAATATTATCTAGCCAGATTCGACTTGCAGCCAAAGTACCTGGAAACGCCATTCTCCCATGTCAGCCTGCTCACTGACTCTGCAGACTGGGCCTTTTGGTGGTTTCAATACATGCACACAAACATCTGACCGTAGTCAGGGAGAGAATCTTTTTTGTTTCTGGAATTTCTCCCTGTGAAATATGACAGATATATTCATGATGTCTTGATGATCTTGTAGTATCTGATATTTTGGCTTAGTGATATTTTTGATATTTTACTGCTGATTGTACTTTAATCTGATTGTAGTTTTGAATCAACTTTGTACATGTAGTTCTGAACCAATTCTGTACATGGCAATTAGTACATAAGCAGTTTAAATAAATAATAGAAGTGTCTCATTATCAGTTACAAAAAATTCTATCTTCTCCTGGCCCGACGCTCCTAAACCTACCTTAACAGCCAGCATCTACTCTGAGTAATGGATGCTTGTTCTCCTTGTGATGAGAGTGCAGCAGGATGATGTTTCTAGTGCATGCACACCAGCAATCTGAGGTGCAATGAGGAATTGTGACAGGGGTCTTGCTCCTGATTGTCACAGCATCATCTACTGGCAGGAGGCACTGGAAATATCACCGTGCTGCACGCTGATTATCAGAAGAAAAGACCTTCATAATTTAGAGTGGCTCCCTGGAATTTAAGGTGGGTTTCAAGGATATTTATGATTATGCCAATAGTGCCATAATTGTGAATATGTGCTATAAATGAATATGTAGTAATTATGGATCCTCAATTTTAGGCTATGAGTTTATAACTGCAATACAGGATGCCAGGCTGCATTTCTTTGCGTGCTAGTCTCCTGTCTAAAACTCATTGCAAGAACATCCAAAAGTAACATAATGCCCCTGTCCTTTGCTGATGGTAACTTTACAGTAACATTGACAAAGAACTCATTTTTAATTGAGGCAGAGTTAATCTCTTCTTGTAACACTGCAGTAGTGGCTGGTGAGCTCTGTGTCAGGAGTGTTATGAACTTGCTCTGGATTATGTACTCCAAAGGAACTATCAAAGTGCTGAACCCTGGCCTTCAAATAGGTTCAGTACTTTGGATAGCTCCATTAAAGTCTATAATAGCAGTCAATGTGGCTTTCCTTCACCTTGCCATGGAAACCCCTGGCTGCCCCTGCAACAATGTGTACGCTTTCTGCAGCTTTTCTTCCCACTTTTATTTTATTTGCAGACTGTATGTTCTTGGTATATGTTGCATTTTTCCCACAGTTCCAGCAGTGCTAGGGTGTGTCAATTATTCTACTTTTATCTATAGCCTTTACCTTGTTCTTACTTATTATAATTACTTGAAGTAATAATCCTATTCACCAAAGTAGCAAAAAAACCTCCTTCCTTCTGATAAATCTTTTGCATGGTTTTTGTTGTTTGCAATGTTTCAATTGACTTTTCAAAAGGCACATCTTTCACTTTTAACAATCTGCATCTCAGTTGGCAGTGATCTATCCTGCCCTAGGACCATCTAGTTCCTCACTGATAAATTAATAAACTCTCCAAAGTTATATGTCTGGCTCAATCTTGGCACCTCAGGAACAAAACTGTGAAATAATTCTGCCTCACTTTTGGTTTTGGTATGAAAAGGAAAAAGAATCCTCAGAAGTCATTTCCCTTCTGGCACACAGTGTTCTACAAACTTGTTAAACACAATATGGTCTTTACTAAGACTTGGCTTCTACAATTAATGAAAAAAATAACAAATCAACAGCTCATAGTCCTGCAAAATTCAAACACAAGGCTCACTTCCTTTTATCTGCCTCATCCAGTGTTCCACTGACTTCTAGAAACAGATTAAATGGCTACTTTGGTCTTCTCCAGCTGTCTGCATGCATAGTCAGTTCCAGCAAATTTGGAATTGTAAACTATTCCATCTTTCTTTTTAACTGAAGGCTTTGAAATCATTTTGTGGATCTGGACCTCACACCTAGTACCATCTGCTGTTCTTTGTATTATGAAACTATGAGAAGGACTGTTGTATACTAAAAACATATATTTTATTTTTATTTGATACAGAGGTGGTGCGGTAAATTTCAACATGTGGGGCCTCATCATAACAGTGTGTATAGCTCCAGGCCACTGAAGAGCGGTTGTTCATAACATGATATCCAATTTATTAGGCTCAGCATGAGTAAAATTTTGTGCATAGTTTCCTGGAAGTAAGCTTCATTAAACTTGATGATGCTTACCTTTCACTTCTCAGGTTTACCTTTTAAAGTACATTGTGCTTTAAGAAATAAATCTTCAAGCAGTTGGAAAGCAACTGTTGGATTTTTCTTTAAAAATGCAAGCAGACTTTACAGGTAGCATAGTCATTTAAACTTTTAGAATAAAGTAGGAAGTCCCTTAAAAAAGAAAAAAAAACTGATTTCTAGATCCTGTTTAATTATTTTCCTCATTCTTTTTTCCAGGAAGATTTGTCACAAACAATAGTTCATATTGAAAATCTTACTGTGCCAGAGCAATTAGGGTCCATTAATTATCCTGGTGCCTTTGGACATGAGATGAGCACTCCTGTTCTGAGAAGAGATACAGTTCACCATATTCCCTCTCCACTACATTACTGTTATTGTAAGACTCTTCCAACTTGTTTGACTTTTCAGTTTTGTTCCACTCCCATCATATAGTTAGACACATTGAGGAATTTTCTAAACAGATTTCTTCTTGCTCCTTTCAGTCCATCTACTTGCCTTCAAACCATGTAGTGTAGTGATGGGAAGGTTGTTGGACTATGATAATCTGGATCCCTCATCATTGGCTATGCTGGCCACAGCTGGAAACAGTTGCAGTACGATGACATCTGGAAGGTCACATATTCCATGTAGAATGTATAGTTTGGCTGTTGAAATGAAACAATGTTTTGTGCAAGTGTGTGAGTATATATGCAAGTTAAATGAGGATGCCTAAATCCGTGAATTATCTGCCTCATCCAGGCATTATTATATATTAATTTTAATCAGCAATGCTGATTCTAAAAGTTTATATTGCTCAAAATGAAGTAAGGGTGGTGAGTCTGTAAATGTGTGTGTGTCTATGTGAGAGTGGGAGAATTTAAACCTCTAACCTTGAGACATCCCTGTACTCCTAATTATATTACATTGCATCGTTCTAGGTCCTAGGTTTGCTGGGTGAATGGCTCTCTTGCTCTCCTCTCCCTGCCCAATTCAGTTTAAAGAATGAAAATCAGCTTTATATCCCTAAATACCCACAGCCTGTGAGGAGACCTCTGGGCATCAATTAAACAGCACAGTACTGAGTGGGGAAGTTCCATCTGAGTGAATTCTGGGCCAAAGCCCACAGAGCTTTAACAGGGATTTGGAGAGTCAGTTTTGTTTTACACTGCTTCCCTTCCCCCTGTGAATGGAGTTTCAGTTAATCTGCTTTAGCTCTGCTTACAAACAAAGCATGAAACCATGACAAGTCCAATACGGCCTTTGTGTGGCTTGCTAAAATTACCAATCCCCTTAAGGGTGGGACGGATGTCTGGCATGATCAATACCTTTGTTGTCCTTTCGTGCTGCAAACAAGGCAAAGTACCTTTGGCACGTATAGTGTATATACAGTCACCAGATAATTAATTATGCTGCTTTTGCTGGTCTCTGAGCTTCAGGGACTGCCACTGAGGTAATTAAAATACATTTGCAGAAGCAGCTTGTTTGCAGTATCGACCTGCCAGTTTCTGTTTGAGCTGGGTATATTTGTCAAGCTCAGGAATGGACTGGAGTCTTGAAGCTCTGATTCCCAAGGAAAGAGGCCTGCACAAGATGCTGTGGACAGAAGGAGTGGCTTTCTATCCAAGGCAGTGGATGCCTGTGGATAGAAGTGGTGGTTTGTGGTGGTTCCCATGTCAGTAGGGCAGTAAATCTACTGCTTAGTATTTTAGCCTGAACTTTTAGTTTGTTTTTTAATTTGAACTTTTTTCAGGTTTTAGTCCAAACTAAAGGCTTGAAGAGTTTCAGCACCATGGAAAGCTCCTTTAAAATCTAGGAGGAAACCTGGAGTAGATTCAACAACCTAGTAACAGGGAAGCCACCAGCCACTGCTTTCTCTTTGTGTTAGTGAAGAACAAGCCCTTTATTTATTTGTTTGTTCAATTTCTATCCTACCCTTCTCCTGCCAAGGAACCTAATGCAGTTTACAAAATTTAAAACTACAGTTTAACTAAAAATGCACTATTAAAAGTAGTTAAAAAACAGCTAAACACCAAGACTATTTCAAATACATAGTTAAAAAGAGATTTAAAATACATTTAAAGCATTATTTAAAAGCATGCAAAGCAAAAACAGAAGCAGACTTCTTTGAACACTACTCTGCCACATGAGTAAAATCAGTCAAAGGCTTGCCTAAATAGAAAGGAGAAAGGAGAGAAGAGACCTAGAGAAAATAGAGAAGGAAGGGGGCTAACCAAACTTACCTTGGTAGGGAGAAGGCTCTCTCCTGTGTCTTTCCCAACGACACCTGTGAAGGTGGCGGGGATGAGAGAAAACCCTCCTGTGAAGATCCTAGAACTCAGACAAGTTCATATAGGGAGGTACAGTCCTTAAGTTAGTCTTGACTCAAGCCACCTAGAGCTTTAAAGGTCATAACCAGCATTTTGAATTCTACCCAGAAACAGACTGGGAACTAATGAAATAGTTTCCACAGAGGAGTTACATATTCCCTGTTACCATTCTTAGTCACCAGCCTGGCTGCAGCATTTTGGACCCACTGGAATTTCTAAACCATTTATTTATTTATTTATTTATTTACTTACTTACTTACATATATTAAAAAAATTTTTTTAAAAAAAGAATACCCCCCCTCCCCACTTCCAAGCATCTTTTTTCCTTATGAGTCTGTGTTTACATTCCAAACATACATTGTTTCTGTTTAACAAATGTTACACTATTACTTTTAAACATTGTTACATTACTACTTATGCTTTTTCTGTAACACCATTAATTTACATTACCCTTTGTCACCAATCTTCCTTTATCCTTTCCTTTTCTTATTTTTTTATCCAATTCAAAACTTCTTGCCATTCTCTTTCAAAGTTCTGGATTGGCTTATTTTTAAGTGAAAAAGTTAACTTTTCTATCTCTACCATGTCCAGAACTTTCAATTTCCATTCTTTTATGTCAATATAATTTTTTTCTTTCGAGTATTGTGCATATGTCAGTCTTGCAGCAGTTATTACATCTAACAATGTCTTCTGATGAGATCTTATTTCTCTTTGTTGCCCTAACATATTTAACAGATAAAATTCTGGCTTCATTTCAAAATTTAAACTATACATTCTTTGAATTTCATCATGTATTTCTTTCCAAAACTTTCTTGCTACCTTACAGGTCCACCACATATGAAAAAAGGACCCCTCCTTTTCATCAAATTTCCAACATTTTCCATTCCCATTTTTTGTTATTTTTTTCAACCTTACAGGTGTCATGTACCATCTATGTAACATTTTATAAAAATTTTCTCTTAAATTTAAGCTTGGTGTAAATTTTACATCTGTTTTCCATGCCCTCACCCATGTATCCAACTCAATTGGATGTCCAATATTTTGAGCCCATCTGACCATGTTGTCTTTAACAATCTCTGGTTCCATTTCTCTTTGCAACAATATTTTATAAAATTTAGAGATTCTCTTTTCTGGTCCCCTTTCATGATTACATCTAATTCATTTTCATTTTTTTCAAACCCATATAGTTTCTGATCCATCTTGAATCTCTTGAATTTCTAAACCATTCCCATTTTCTCACTTTCATCCAAATGAGATGGTATCAAAGAATGTGTCACCATAAGCAGTAGATACTCACTAGAATCCTGCATCACACTGACAGATCAAGAAAATTCCATCAAATTTAGTTTCATTCCCATCTCCCTACATCCTCAGTCTACCTATTTTCTGGCTGGGTACCCTTCTGCACGTCAATTTAGTAGCCTGAGGATGGAGGGAGGGGAGGACAGGGGGGCGGAAGAGGGGCAGCTAAAAAACAGCCATTTGAATTCATGCTGCTGGCTGCATAAAGATGATCTCTGGTCCACCAGAGGGTCTCCAGTAGGTGTAGTAGAATGTCCTTTTCTTCTCATAGATGACTGTGGGAGCAGAGCCACCTGGCTATTTGGCTGACACTTGTCCTCTCCCATGATCTTCTGATCATTGAATGGCTGTGGAGCAGGCACCCAGACAGAAAACAAGTAGGTGGCTCAGGGAGAAGGTCATCATGAGCAGAGTTGCTGAATTCTCCTATCTACCATGACTAAAAATGTACATACTGTCAGCCGCTGCTTCCACTGCAGATGGAAACAGTGACTTCTACTCAGAAACAATGAGTGAGTTTTGAGTTGATGGAGTTGTCATTTGAAAAGAAGAAAAGGCCTCCTTTTAATCTGGGAGAGAATTCCTTTAGCACGTATCAGGTAATAAGTGTCTAAACTGCCACGGCTCTTAACCTTTAGTAATTAATCCTTCTTCTACCAGATGTTTTGGACTTCAGCTTCTAGAATCTCTAACCACTGTCCATGGTCTCTGGGTCTTCAAGGACCTGAAGCCTATAATAACTCAAAGACTAGAGGTTGAGAGCTGCTGATGTAAACGCCACAGTCTCTCCATAAAAACTGCAACTGTGGTTTACATACCAATGAACAGAGAGACTGACTTTCATAAGAGAGGGCATGACAAGGCCTCCCATACAAAGCAAAGCCTAGCATCTCTTATTTAGAAATTTAGCAATGCCATGTGGCATCAGTGCTTGAATTCTTGCTCCCCCTCTCTCTCCCAGAATATTTATACAGGTATTGGAAAATATCAAACAAATACACTGAGGTTTTTAAAATGTCAGAGAATACTTGTTTCTGGTTGCGGTACTCCCTGTTTTAAGTTAGCTCCCAATTATTCTCTAAACTCCAACAGGCAGCTATTATGTTTGCTTTGGCAAGGCTAGGGAAAAGGGAAAAGAGGTGCCAGGCAGAAGATAATAGACATTTGGGATTCAAGATGCTAGCCTTAGAGCTGAAAGAAAACAGAGCCAGTAAGTGGAAGGGACTTGTCTATGGTATTTTAAAGAAATGGGACAGAAGAGGATCTTTCCACATTGCTCAGCTTCTGGCCTGCTGCCAGAATGGGGGAAGATATACTGGTGGAATTTTCTGTCTCAGATGCCAGAATAGCCAGGTTGGCTGTAGGTACTATGTACTTGCATTGGTGGTGTGTGTGTGTCTGTATATGCTATATTTGGTACTCTACCTCAGGCTGGGGAAAAAAAAAAATCTTAGATTAGCCTTGAAGAAAAGATGCCCTCTTTGCCATGCCTTTATCAAATGCATGGCTACCTCCATCAGGAAAGCAGCTGGCAAGTGTTTCAGGTAGTTTCACAACAGTCCAACTAGGGGTTAGAATGAAATTAGCATTCCTTCTGTACAATGCTTCAAAGGTTATTAATAAAATGTATACATCTCTTTTGGTTTCCCATGTTTGGAAGAATCCATGTGTATCAGGTTTATTTTCTCCTTCCTCCACAAATGATATCCAACTAAATCATTGTGACTAAAAATATGTATAACTGAAAAACTATGAACAAAGATAAATGAGGAAAATGTGCAAAACAGCATGTGTTGCTGTTGTGTGCCTTCAAGTCAACTCCAGGTTATGGCACCCTTCTCATGGAGCTTTCATGGTAAGATTTATTCAGAGGAGGTTTGCCAAGAGAACGTGATTTGCCTAAGGTCATCCAGTGGGATTCTGTGGCATAGCAGAGATTTGAACCCTGGTCTCCTGGAGTCCTAGTTGTTACCAGACTGTACCCCCACACTTTGATATGGTTTAATTGGCAAATATTAATAGACATAAATATGAATTATACACTTCTATGGCTGCATAGCCATGCTGGCTAATATGAAGGACTGGTTGAAGACATGCCAACAATTAGGTCAGGCAGGATCTCAAGGCATGGTGAGGGCATCGTTAGGAAATCATCAGGGAACCCAGCGACAATGTTCATCAACTACTCAACCTCCAGAGACAATAGAACCCAAAACTAAGCTAATTATATTCAACCCTCTTCCCACTCCCCAGCAAAATCTTCCTTTATTCCCTTTCCTACCCAGCAATCAAGGAGCTATCACAGTTCCCATCAGTCCTTTGTCACTTAATGCTAAGACCATTTATCCTCATTATTTGGTCTGCTGGAGAGCCATTAACACCTTCACTCTCCTGGCAGAAATAGGATATTTAAACTCCAACTCTGGATTAGCCAACTTGTAGTACTTTTGCTGTACTGACTATCACTCTGCTGCTCTGATTCCCAATTTGTACTACCCTTGGACTCCTAGTCTAAGCCATATTGCTTTGCTTCGTTTCTGCTGGATTGGTAAATATCACCCACTTTGTCTTAAACTCTCAGTATCCAAACTTTTCCTCCCTTTTCCTTCAGCTAATTTTATGTGATTGCAAGACTGCTTGGATCTTGTGTGAGGTTGTTAATTCTCCCAATAAAACAACCAAGGTTACTTTTGAATCTCTGGTTGGTTCTTCCCTGCATTAGTACCAGTATACACAGGTGTAAAACATTTCATTGCAGATCTCCTCTTTGAGCTAATATTCCCCACTGTTTCACAGAGACACTGGCATCATGGATGGACCCCTGAGTCACCTGTGTTATGGGATAACTCAAACCACTGCACCATAAAAAAATATGTGTACATTGGGAAATGTGCATGCTAAAATGAGTGAGAATTTTGGAGCTAGAAGAATGAGAAGTGTCTTGAAATATAGCCTGAGATTCTTAGAAAGGCAAGCAAAATGAAGGTGACAGATTTTCTCATTCCCTAGCAGGGACCTCAATTTCTGCAGAATGCTATAATGTATTCCATAATGATTAATGGGGTCCCTTGGGCATATTACCATGTTGTATTTGTTATTTTATAGCCTCTGACACACATACATCTGGTGTTATATTTATTGTGCTTTTACCAGGATGTACTTTATACCTACTTCCATAATCATTGCCCCAGCCAGTCTTGTTGCAAGGTGTGCTGATTTCTCTGAAACATCTGCTTCTCAACTTTTCATTGTTTTCCCACCTTTCACATCAGGATGGCTGTTGCAGCTGCCAGCTGGAGGGTCACACAAGTTGTGCTTTCCATTTGGTTATCTTAATAGGGTAATTACAGTTGAAAATGTGAGGTTTACTAAACAAATTACAAGCTCTGCTATGTGAGGAGCTTAGTGAAAAAGGACTAGCCTGTCAGTGGGGCAGAAATGGCTTGTGAGAAAACATTGATTCCCACCCACTGGACGCAATTGTGCTTCTCATGAACTTCACACTCATGAAGCTACAAGAACAAAATGATATTTTTATTGCTGTTGTTTTCTCCCTACATTTCTTCAAGATGTAATTTTGGTATCTGTGGGGCCTCTGCAGCTTCAGATCTTCTCTTTATTTTCAAGATGAAATCCTAGATATGTCCTTAGGTAATAAGTTTACAGAGTATATACTGTAATATTGACAGCTTACAAGGTCAGTTCAGAGTGCAGGTACAGTATTTCCTGTTCTGGGAAAGTTTGATAGAGATGTGTGGAGTCCCTGAGACATTCTCTTCATTTTATCAGAAATTCTTTTAGGAATGTAAGAAGCTGCCTTATACTGTGTTTAACTATCAAGTCCACAGTTGTCTGCTCTGGCTGGCAGAATTCTTTCTAAGCCTTTCCTGAAGACCTTCAGTGTCATGCCCTGCCTTGGAGAGCCTGACAGTGAGGAGGAGAGTTCTCAGTCTGAGGCAGAAGTTAGCCCAGAGGAAGACAGCAACCAGCAAAAGGGGCCATAGTAGGGGGAACCAGGCCAGCAGCAACAAGTGTCAGAAGAAGTAACACAGGTACCTACCTTGGCAGAACGACAGGGAGAAAAGGAAGGGCTCAGGCGTTCAGCTCCTTTATATAATAAATAAGCCTTAATAAGGGAATACCTGTATCAACATCTTTAGCCTATAAAAGACAAACAGCCGGCCTATCTCCCCAGGATTGACAACTGATCTTCCTGGTGGTCAAAGCCCTTGCTTCCTGAACTCTGACTCTTCTTTGGTCCTCATCTGCCCTGATGATGCTTCTGGTTTGCCCCTGTGGATTTGAATACTTTGGAACTCTGGACATTTGGCTTGAATTCAGATTTGTTTTGGACTTCTCCCTCTCCCTCTCCCTCTCTCTCTCCCTCTCCCTCTCTTCTCTCTCTCCTTGCTGTGAGTAAACCCTCCTTCTCCAGCCTGCTAATTTGCTGCCTGGTCTGTCTAGGACACAACATTCAGTATTCCCTGATGGTCTATCCACCAGGTCTGTCTTTGTTTAGGTTCTAAAAACTGACAAGATCAGTTGTGCTCAAGGTGGCACGGTGATACAGGCATACCTAAGGTAACATAGCCTCTGGCAGTGAAGCTTCATTTTATGAAGACTTTTTATGCCTGAACAGCCCTTTTTTCTTCCTCAATTTCTGTCTAGCTGGATGTTTTTTGCAGCATTACCTTTGGGAAGATGGTGAGGTCAAGGTAGAGAAACATATATTTTCAGTGTTGTGTCACAGCAGTATGTCTGTAGTAGACAATGCAATAAACAAAGCCAGAGCTAGGAAAGAGTGGGATTCTGCTCTAGCCAGTTCTACTGTAGCTGTATATACGGTTGCCCCTCCACTTTCATAAGGGTTTTAGGTGCAGAACCTTCATGAATGTGAAAAGTCACAAATAAATGCTCCCTGTGATCCCCCTACCATTCTGGGGTTCCCCTCTATTCCCTAAACTGCAAACCCCAGAATTCCATAGAATGTTGAAAGTAGAATAATAGCACTATAACAGTCTAGGGTGGAAATGGCCTCTGAATGGGCATGTGTGAGCAACAATAAAGAGAAATGGGGAGAATAGATAACTCTGCCCATCAGCTGCCACTAGTATGTAAAACAAATGAAGAAATATAGATCTATGCTTAGCTATCAAAACAGAAATCATAAGAAAAGTGGAGGCTGGTGGGAAAAAAAAAGTTGCTTGAATTTTGGAAGAAGCTGTCAAGTGGTCTTTAGAAGGTTTGCAATGTTTTTTGTCATTTAGGTTTTACCTGACATGGCTGCTTCATTGCATATGTGCATATTATTAGTTTTGCATAAAAAGTTTGCTGAAATGTCTTCAACTGCTCTTCTTTTTTGTGGTGTATGAATCTATCCCTATTCTTTCCAGGTTATATTTTTTTGCCTTTTGCACCAAATTTTCTGTCAAAGAGAAATGCTCAGGAATATGCCTGGTGAGGTATATCTGTACTTTTCAGCATTCCTCTCATTCTTATAATTCATCTGAGGAAGAAAGAACTTCTAAATTCATTTTGATTTTTGCCGCAGCAAGAGTGAAAGTAATTCAAAACAAAAAAATAACAAAAGCATCAGGATAAATGTTAAAAATGAGTAAGCCAACTGCAGGAGGTTCCAAAAACTCTCTTGAAGCAGGGAGCCTTTGGCCATCATTCAAGCCATGATCAGCCAGATAAAAAAAGAACTCAAGAGAACATGCACTTTCCTGAATATCAAGCAACTGTCCAAAACTAAATTTACTCATGTGATTACTTCATTCCCAAAAGTAGCTATTATGGGACAATTCCAAAGCATATATTTTAAGGAGGCAGTACTACACGTCCAACAATTTGTCGTTTTAGAAAGCCTTTTCTTGAATAGATGTTGTGCTGACCAATACATCTGAAAGAGCAATTTCTGCTATATAAGATATATTCTAGTATCTATAGCCATATTAGTAATAGATGTTAAAACCAAAGGCCATTGATTAGTTGGAATCGGATATTCCAATTTTCTGTTCCATTCCTGCCGTAAACCTCACATGTCATATATATTTACATATAACAGAAATATATATTGTTGGTTGGATACTTGGTTGGCCTCAATTAAAATCTCTAATATTAATGGAACCATGGATGCATTTGAAGCTGCAGGGACAAATCTGGATTGTAACAAATGTTCCAGTTATAGATATTGCCAGTTAGCTGATAGAAATGGTTTAAATTGCTCCCACAAAACTGAAAAAGACAAAAACTCCTCATCAACACCAAGTATCTGATTTAAGGTAATAACCCCATTGTTGGCCCACGCCTTCCATAAAACTGGTTCTTTATCAGTTTTCAGATCTGGATTGGTTTTAATTTCTATGCTTAATTGAACTGCATTTTAATAAGAATTTTATATGCTTTTATTTATGACTTCGTCATGAATGTGTTTTAACTTTTATAAACTATCTTGTGTCCCATTATTGGGGAAAAGTTGGGATATAGATGAAACAACAGTGGCAGCAACAACAACCAACCCTGAAAACCAATCTCAATGCACAGTCTTTGGATATAGAAATCTCTCAGTCTTGACTTTTGTCATTTTATCCAAATCGCACTAGCATTTCCCTCCCATTTTTGTTTCATTTTGGGTTGTCAGATTTTCTTTTTTCCTTCCCATATGGAAATTCATGCATATTTTGTTGTGCATGTCTCCTAATATATGCACTTTTCACACATTTTTCTTAAGCTATTATTTTTACATATTTTCCCCTTGACTGAAGCTTGATTATGAGAATTATCTTCAGAGAGAAACATTTTTAGCTGTGTGCATTTATTTGCATATGGTTCCAAAGGGAAGAATAGGGCTATCTGAAAACTGTATCTTTCTGTACAAACCTGCCAGATCTCTAAGGTCCTTTCCACATGACATCATCATCCCATCACAGCAACAGGTTGTTCCTGGTCCAGGACCTATGCTACTGCTCAACGTTGCCAACCAGTTGCTGTCAAATCCCCAACATTGCAAATCAGTCCTATTTCATTTCTGGAAAAAATCTGTTAATAACTCCTTTCCTGCTACAATCCCGTCAGCTGGGTGAGTATGGTTTCTCAATAGTGATTGATAGTGCTTCTTGTTGTCACCGATCCAGGAGTGGGTGGGGAATGGGCATGCACAAGATGTCCCTCCCTCAGCTACTCCCATGGCTTGGTAAGTTTGAAATCTATCACTTCTCCATGTTTATTTTAAATTTCTCCTTCAATTTTTTTAAAAAAATTAAATACTTTTTTTAGCGTTATAGCACAAAAATGCAATAGTGTACCAGTGTGTCACTACATCACAACATGGCTGTGCTAGTACTGCTTACAAAAAACCCTCCCTAACCAATCAGGAGCTGTGAGGTGGGGAAAAGGCGGGGAAAGGGACTGGCCAACGACACCGAAGTGAGCAGGGAACACCAGTGGCAATAACACTACTCCTCTGCTTAAGGCGAAAGGGTGAGGTAAAAAGCATTCTGAACCTGATACCATCATGGAAATGGTAATGCTGGGATTGTTACGGAACAACGTGCTATTGAGGTATGGTGTGGATAGGGCATGAGATCTACAGAGGAAGGCTTTCTCTTGGTCCCACTATCACCCAGGCTTACCTGGTGAGGACATGGAAGAGACCTTTCTCAGTAGCTGCTCCCATCCTCTGGAAATCCCTTCCTTGGGAAACTAAGCTGGCCCCCTCCTTGCTCTCCTTTTGCCAGTAGGCAAAACCATTCTTCTTTTAGTAGGCTTTTAATATGTAAGCAGGTGGGCTTTTAATTTATCAAGACGTTTTTAAAATTTTTGTAAGCTTTTATAATTTTATATATTTTTTTATTTTTTTATTCTTTTTAAACATTCTTAATTTTTGGAAGCTGCCTTGGATCCCGTACTGGGAGAATGGCAGCGTATAAATATAATAAATAAATAAATAAGAAGGGGAAAAGGATATGTGTTGTTCCCCATGACAGGAATCAGAGAAACAGGTACATGCTCTGGTTTCACAAACCACAAATTGGATGAATTCATTAAAATAGGGTTGAAGCACATTTGTTTACCATCACAAGCTCAGCCCTCGTACCATTGCCAATCACCTATCTAGTGATACACCTGGGGGCTTTATCCTCCCTGTCTCATTTAAGAACCAAAATTCAGGGTAAATTGATAAAAGATAATTTAAAAGAACTAGACAAATTCTGACAGATGCCTGAAGCTTTCTTTACTTCTAAATGGCTGCTAGGCAGTTGTAATGGAAATGACTGGTCTCCAATTCTGTTTAATTTAAAAAATGACCGACATTTCTAGAATGCAAACCTCTTGATCTGTAGTTTATACTTTATTCTTACATATTTATGGAAGCTTCTTTCAGTAATATATTCTTTTCTTTGGTATGGAGCCTTTCTCAGGAGAGTGTGATAGTCCCTTGCAGAGACTAGCGTTTCTGTGATTTAGCAGATCTACCTTCTCACCCTTAATCCAATATTGCTGCACTCCACAGGTGGTGTTTTATCTGTGCCTACAAGCTTTCCTGTTCTATCTCAGCTGAGACTTTTGGAGTACCAAATGAGGTCTGAGTGGGGTGTCATCAGGTAAGAGGTTTCAGATATCATGGTAAGGCCAGGTTCCACCAGAATCAGGAGAAATCGCAGCCACTGCTTCAAGGACAGCTCTTTTTATTCAACCTGGTGACCCTTTATTCATTACTGCAGCAACAATAGTGATGCCTACCATCTCTCAACTGCAGATAGCAAAAGACCTCTGATTCAGATAAATCTTGTGTGTCCAATAAATCTTGTGTGTCACAGTGAATCTAGAGCATTATGTCTGTTTAAAAACCAAAAGCTAAGTGGACTATAATTAAGGTCTTGGATTATGAAAGGCCTCAAACTTGATTAAGACCTCTGCAAGTCTTAATCCAACTCTCATATTAAGACATGGAGAACATTTAAATATATGTTAAGAGGACAAGGGGAGAATCAACATGGCATTTTGAGTTTGTTTGTTTTTAGCATTTAGCATTATCCTCAAATGCCAACATATAGTCCTATCATCATCCCCACCTTTACAAAATGGTAAATCTTAAAGATACTTACAGAAACTTGTGTGTGTAAATGAACTGTTCCCTGCAGAATTACACCAGGCTTCAAACAAGCTGCTGGGTAAATAATCAATACTTTCCAGAGCATATTACACAATGGTTTTGTGTGCCTAATTTCCCCTCTACGGCATTACAGATATCCCCAAGGAATCCAGAGTATCTGTAGACAAGTCTGTTCAGTTCAGCTGTGGTATAAGGCAAGCTTTAATTAGAGGAAACTGGTGCCAGAAAGAAGCAGAATAATTATATCTTCATGCAGTGGAACAGAAGGGATGCGTACAACATTCCTGAGTGGGTCAGCAGTTGACTTCAATCCAGAAAAAATTTCAAAATTAAATTGTAATCAGATGATAAACTTTCCATTCTAGTAACACCTCACTGCAGAAGGGATCCATTGCAATATAAGTAGAGTTGTAGCCTAGTGTGGTGGTTACAAGACTATCGCTACAATCCTGCACATGTCTACTCATTAATATGTGCAATTAAGCTCTTTGACTTCCACCGAGTCTTCTGGATAGAGCAAGGGGCTACCTCCCCTCAAATCCATGAGCTACTTGATGTCTCATTCACAGGTAAAGTGAGTACAGGATTGACACTTCAGCCTGTGAATTAGGTTCAGACCTTGTCTCTGAAATTTCTTCACCAAATAGCTTTAGGAAAGTCACAAACTCTAATCTAAGATAGCTTTCTTAAGCTTGTGTGCTCCAGATGTGCTTGACTAAAATTACCACCAGCCGGTATAGAATAATAATTTGTAGTGTTGGAAGGAAACCAAGCGGTCATCTTTCTGCCAGTGTGGGAATTCACAGCTAAAACATTTTTGCCAGGATTCAGCCTTTGCCTGTGTGTGTGTGTGTGAGTGTGTGTGTGCTGGTGTGTGCATTTGCATAGGTAAAACTAGCGTGCCAACTGCAACCCATTCCTAGGAGCGTCTGATCTGGCTATGGTGATACATGCTTTCATTACATCCTTTGGGTTTACTGTAATGCATTTTACACAAAGCTACCTTAGGAAACTTCAGCAAGATCAATATGCTGAAGTCAGACTGTTGACCACAGCTGATTAGAGGGGACATACAATTCCCCTGTTACAACAGCTTCATAAGCTACTGATCCATTTCCCGGCACAGTTCAAAGTGCTGCTCATAACTTATTAAGGCTTATATAGCTTGGGTTTAGACTGTCTGAAAGACAGTATCTGCTATATATGAACCTGCTTGAAATTTGAAATTCTAAAGGAAGGTTTTCTCTTGGTCCCACCATCTTCTAAGGAACATTCAATGAGGACACAAGAGCAGTCCTTCTCACTGGTTGCACCCAGGCTGTGGAACTCTCTTTCATTGGACCACTCTGCTCTCATTCCATCAACAATTAAAGACCCCTTTATTTTGATAAGCTTTTGGCCATCGACTGGTTGTGACAGAGAGTCTTTTACCAGGAGGTGCTGTACTATCTTCACTTTTGTTAAGTTTTAAATATGTGTAAACTGTTTTGAATTCAGAGCTATTTTCATTATTATGAGTATTCAAAATCACATGGTTCTTATTGCCACTAGTTCAATGGTAGTGCAAACAAGAAAGCTTTGCACAGAGGAGCAGGGAGAAGAGAATGCTCACTTGTAGATAACTGAATCATTACCAGAATGGATTATTTCATTTTCTAAAAACCAGATTGCAAAAGAGAGCTCCCAAAATAAGAACAATTAACAATAAAAACTCAACAAAGCAGCATAAAAGTAGCAAGGTAAAACTCATTTCATAAAGGCAGATTCATAAAAGCATATTTTATGAAAGCAGCAGCAAAAAGAACAGCACCAATGTAATTAACAGGTAGCACCAACACCCTAATTCATATTCATATAGAGCCACTCATGCCTGAATTGGAAAGCATATTAAAATAATTGTAAAATAAGTTGTCCACATACACTCCTTCCACTGTTCCTCTTCTTTTGTCAACTGTAGAATGACCAGTCCCCCTGCCTACCCTGATATAAAATCTATTAATTGAAACTAAGAGGAGGCTACTCATGGCTTAACAGCATGTTGTTTAAAACTAAATGCTTCATTGTTGTTAAAGAAGACTAGGTCTGCTGATTTTTTTTTTAAATTTTCGGGGAGTAATCCAGTGTACGTTTGCCAGGAAGTAAGCGAAAATCAACACAATGGGACTTAGTAGTGAGTAAACATGCATGTGATTGCAACAATAAATTGCTTCATAGCATGCCTTTAATGCAGTCAGAGGCCCTTTTCACATGTGTGTGGGGGGGAATGGGCGAAAACGCCCAAAAACGGAGCTTACCTCCAGCCGGGTAAGTCCATCGCCACGTGGAGCAGCGCGAGCTCACTGCTCCATACTCCTCCGGCGTCGCAGATGGCGGCTTCCGGTTGGCGGAGGCTCTCCACCAACCGGAGAAGCTCGCCAGCCGGAAGCCCGCCCCCGGCAGATCTGCAGGCACACACTTGCAAGCGCCTGCAGATCCACTTTAGAGCCGGGCAATGGAGCGGCACGGGGCTGCGCACTCTGTGCTTTTTAAAAACCTCTAAAAAGAGGTTTTTAAAAAACACGCAGCCCGGCTAGTTCCGGCCGCTCCTGAGTGGATTCTGGTGTGGAACTACGAAAAGTAGTCCATGCCAGTCCACTCTACGTTGTAGACGACCTCCGTGAGAGGTCGCTCTACACCGTTCCCCCCCCCACATGTGAAAAGGGCCAGAGTTAGGGCTGGCATACCGCCTGATAGGCCAGGGTTAACCAGATTCTAAGTTCGCCATTCAGTGCCTACTTGGACCATCATTTGGAGCAGATTCCAAGCTTTAAATATATCTCTAGCCCTTGCAGAGGTGAGATATAGCGCAAAATATCTCAGAATGGGGTTTGGGCAAATAAGGAGCACAATGCAGGAGGCAAGGCAACAGCAGCTGAGGTTTCCAGGAGGAGGGGAACAGCACAGTTTATTACTCCAGTACTCTGCTCATTGAGATGGCCACTTTATAGTGCTAGTCAGAGGAAAGAAGAAGCTGGAAAAATGATAGAGGAGAGGGGAGATATAAGCTTATTAAGGTAGATGCTTGTATTAAATAAGCACAAGAAATCTGTATAGTCAAGATTAAGAGACCCATCCCAGGACGCTTATGGATCTGGATGAATTCCTGATGGTTCTTGGGGAATTTCCTGTAGCTTTGGCAGGTAATCCTGTTGAAGCATTGGCTGATCTCTGAAATAGGAAAATGGCCATGATTGCTGAGTGCCCCCTTCCACAGAGTGGAACCAAGTGAGTGGGATGGAGACTTGAGTGACGATGGTGGAAGTTTCAGAGTGAGTCTAATCAAACATGGACTAGAGCTCTTTGGAAAGCCTATACTATGACAGCAAATAACTTCTTCTTCACTGCCACCATTGCATCCACACAGTGTTGTACAGCTGAGCTTTCTTGTGCAGTCAGGGCCCTTTTACATTCTGTCTCACAACAACAGTATATAAACCACCCAGCAGCCTGCCATGAAGAGTTTGCACAGCATTGTGGATAAAATCACTCAGATCATCTGCTCTGACTTGGATGCTGTAGTTGATATAAGTCCAAAGGATATAACCTTGGCCCCTGCTTGTCCAATGTTATTGGCTACATTTCAGTTTGTGGAATCTGAGGATCTGGACAGGATCCTTGGAGAGGTGAGAACCACCATGTGCATACTGGACCTATGCCCTTCCTTTCTGTTGAAAGCAGCCCAAGGGGGATTTGGGCATTGGGTAAAGGGAGTAGTGAATGTCTCACTATAGCAATACATACTTCCATCTGGTCTACAAGAGGCTACAGTGAGGCCATTATTGAAAAAATCTTCCTCGGACCCCACTGTGCTAGAGAATGATTGACTAGACTCCAATATCCCTTTTTAGGGGGGAAGGTATTGGAGCATCTGATGGTCTCCCAGCCCCAGGAATTCCTGGATGAGAAAGAGTATCTAGATACATTTCAATCTGGCTTCCGGCCTGTCTATGGGACAGAGACAGCTTTGGATGCCTTTGTAGATGACCTATGCAGGGAGCCAGATGGCAGAGTGTGTCCCTGTTGGTTCTGCTAGACGTCTCAGCACCTTTCAGTATCATCAACTATAGCATTCTTCTGGAGTCTCTCTCTGGGAGAGGGCTTGGAAGCACTGTTTTACAGTGGCTCTGGTCTTTCTTGGAAGGATGAACTCAGACGGTGGTGTTGATGAACACCTGTATTACACCCTGGCCACAATCCTTTGGCACTCCTTAGGGCTCTCTTCTGTCTCCAATGCTGTTTAATATTTACATGAAGCTCCCAGGAGAGGTCATCTGGAGTTTTGGGGTTCAGTGGTATCAGTATGCTGATGACACACAACTCTATCTCTCCTTTCTATCTGATTCTAAGGAAGCTGTTTCTGTTCTAAACCAGTGTCTGCTGTCAGTAATGGACTGGGTGAGGGTGAACAAATTGAAACTTAATCCAGACAAGAAAGAGGTGCTTCTGGTTGGTTGGAAGTCAGGTCAAGGAATAGGGATTCAGTCTGTGCTGGTCAGGATTATACTTCCCCTGATATCTCAGGTTCACAGCTTGAGTGTACTTCTGCACTCAAATTTGAGCCTGGATGCCCAGGTTTTGATTGTGGCCAGGAGTGCACTTGCACAGTTAAAATTCCTGTGCCAGCCATGGCTGCTCCTTAAGAAGTCAGATCTGGCTAGGGTGACACATGCCCTGATTGGACTACAGTAGCACATTCTACATGGGTCTGGCTTTGGAAACTTCAGCAGGTCCAAAATACTGCAGCCAGGCTGTCCATTGGGGCTGGTTACAGGGATCATGTGATTTCCCTGTTGAAATGTAGTACCAGTCCATTTGCAGGCATAATTCAAAGTGCTGGTTTTGGCCTTTAAAGCCCTACATGGTTTGGGTCCAGACTATGCAAAAGACCTATCTCCTTATACAAGCCAGTGCAAGCTTTAAGATCTGCAGGAGAAGGCCTTCTTTCAGTCCCACCACTTTCACAGGTGTGGTTGGTGAGGTCTCAAGAGCAAGCCTTCATCATGGCTGCTCCCAGGCAATGGAAAGCCCTTCCACAGGAAGTCCAGTTGGCCCCCTCCCTGCTTGATTTCCGTTAACAGGTGAAGACATTTTTATTCAGATAGGCCCTTTGAATTTTAATTATGCGGTAGTAGTGTTTTGTATTTTTTACTCTTTATTGGAAATAAAGTTTCTAATATGTTTTAAAGTGTTTTAAACTTTTTAAATTATGTTTGTAAAATAATATTATTGTTTAATTTTTGTTTCTTTAAATGTTTTAAACTTTTTTAAATAAATGTTTTATCTTGAACTTTTCAAATTATGGTAAGTTGCCTTGAATCCCATCTTGGGAGAAAGGCAGAATATTAATTAGTTAGTGGGCCAAGAGAGTTAGCTTTAATATGCTAACTTTCTTGGCCCATTTCTCCCTGAAGTCTCTGCAGCTTCAGCTAATTCTAAGTCAGCGTAACCTTAAGCTCTCGTTGTGTCTAGCATTCCATTATGGTGTGACCTTGGAAGTAGACAGTAGCAGGCTGGATGAGACAGCTGCCTCTAGCAAGGCCCCATGACCAAGAACAAAGATACAGTAAATAACTCATAAGAATTGGGAGTCAGACTACCAACATGGGTATAGATAAGCATATGTCTACCACAGAACAGATGGGATAGATTGAGGATGAAGAAACACCTGTAGATCAGGGAACGCTGTCCTGTAGAAAGCTTCATAGAATTACCCTAGATGATGTCAGTGCAGATCAGAAGAGCTAGCATGGTGCTGCCCATTGCTGGCCTGGGGCATCTTCACTGTTGTTTTCCAGAATTCATATCAGAATGGAGATACAAATAGATCTATGAGACATGCTTTAGATGACTTGTTGGAAACCCAAATGAATAAGGAAATAAAACCCAGTGTTTGGTACTAAAGATGAGAAAAAGGGAAAAACCAACGGCAGATTCTCTTTTTCTTCACTGCTGCCCACTTTAAAGTTTCTTGGGTGAGTCTGGGGAGAGAGAAGGAAGGGGAAAGCCATAGTAAAAAGGAATCCTCTGATTCTGATAATGACCTCTGGCCTGCAAGACAGAGAGAGAGGAAAGAAGGCAAACGAAATTGCAGCAATTTACCAGTAATTTCTGGCAGCTCTTGATAGCCATTATTGGACACCTCCAATTTTGCTTCTTTGCCCTAATTGGGGGTTAAGCTTGGGTGGCTTACTGACAGATAATAGCTAGGATAAGCCTAGCCTCTGTTAGCAAGAAAGGAATGAAGAATCCTTCTTAAGCCATCAAAATGGTACTAAGTGAGCATAGGCCAGCCTGGGCTCAGACCTTCTGCAGGTGGGCAAAGGTTCACTCTGAATCATGGTGTGATTTCCTAAAGCAGGTGTGCAGAAATTGAAACCTCAGGCATGCTCATTTCTGGGTCACAGCGCATGTGTTAGTTGGGTGACAATCCTTATTCGAAGAGCAGAGTCTAAAGCTAGGAATATAAGGGCTTGGAAAGAATGGGGCAAAGCTAAACAATACGTCAAATGCTTTTGCATTATACATTAAACTGCATATTACAGGATTCCATCCAGTTAAGTTTTTTAAAAAAGTATGCCGGGTCAAAAAAAAAAAAAAAAGAGGAGGAGGAGAAGGCCTTTTCCTATTGGGGAAGAAAGTGACAATGTGCTTGCTATTCCTCTTCTGTGAGGAACCTATGCAAGCACCCTTCTCTGAATGTTCTCAGCACCCCAAATTCACATCTAAGGGATTGTAATTCAGGACCACAGAACTGTTTTTAAAGTTGAGGGAGAAGGCTTAACATTGGCAGCTAGGTTGTTACTAATTTTCCCTACTTGTAGGGGGTAAGAAAATTACTTTTCCCATTCATTACCATCAAAACGTCCTCAGTTTATAAAATCTCTTACAAAGTGCTTAGAAAAGTCCACCATGTGTTCAGAGTAGTTTACTCCCAAGTAAGTGTATATATGATAGGTTGCAGGTAGCCAAGGAAGGCTCAATAACAACATCCATCTTAACATTTCACAGTGTTTTATCATTAAGTATATTTTTGATTGATAATTTCTGAGGAGGCTTCATTACCAGATGTTCCATTTTTCTCAGACCATTTTGGTCAGACCATTTCGGAGAGAGACTCAGCACCCCATAGTGTAATCTTGCGGAGAGGCTCCCCCGCTCTTTTTCACAGTCCATGCTTATAGCATCACTTGCACACTACTGTAAAATAAAATAAAATGTCTTGCTATTTGTATATGTGTGCGTGCACATGTGCATCTTTTAAAGGATTTTAGGTCTATGGCAGGCCCTTACTTCTCCCAGATTGGTGTGGCTATTCCCAATATGATATGGCGTCCTGCTGGCAACTGCTGAAAGGCCAACCCAAGGATAAAACCATCCATCAACTGACTTAAAGTAAGGGAAAAACCCTCAGGCCAGCCCTAAGGAGAGTATCCTTCTCTATCCCCTATAACTCATGACATGTAGGGGCAGTTCTAGAGAGCTCTCCTTCACCAAACGGGTGCTGTAGATGTTCACCTGACTTATACTTTCTCTTCCCATCCCACCTGTCAAGTGACCATCTGTTTGAGATTCCAACCTAGGCTAATTCTCCAAGCTCCCTATCAACAATGTCAGGTAGGCAAAAGAACTTGTATTTCTCATTAGATTGGTTTTGCAGTTCCAACTTAACAAGGCACCTTGACAGTAACAATCAACCCCAACTCCACTCTTGAACCACACACTAGCCACGTTCTCTGGCCAAGATCTCACTGAAGGCTCTCTTTTTCAACAAAATCTCTGCCTTATGTATAATTCCTCTCTTCTATAAGCCTCTCCCATACCCACCACTATGCTGGGTTTCACTCTTAAGGTACTACTTTTGTTGCCTAGCAATCTGCCATCAAGCTGCAATTGCATGCCAAATAGCTGGCCCCCAAAGCAACTTCACCACATGGTGGAAAAGGGGAAAAAACCCTACCTGGTCCCGAAGCAATCAGCAAGCTTACACTGTGTCAGAGGCCGGAAGGTGAGCTGAGTTGCAGAAGCAAAAGAGGCAGAGCGAGGGGTAATGTGACCCTTTATTACCTCCAGGTCCATGCCCCCCCCCCCCGTATCCTGCCAGTTCCAGGACATAATTAATTACTGACCTCTATTCATGTGAGGTCAGCAAATGGACCTCCTCCCTGTCACAATGTGTGGTGTGAAGAGGGCATCCAAATTACATATTTACTAATTATATTAATATTTCACTTTCCCTGCAATGATCTTAAGGACATACATATGGTGCTCCTTGCTTTATCCAACGTATATCTGAATCCAAAAGGAGTATAAATTGCCAGTTCTATTCACATACTAAAACATATACATAAAATGTTTGGCACTCAAACCTATATTCTACTGAGGATGAATGTAAACCATGTATAGATGAATAAATCATTGTGGCACATTCATCATCATTAAAACATATATAAAATAGAAATGGCTAGATTCAGAAGAAAACAATATAATTAATGGGAGACAAAGTGGATCCCAGGGGAAACGTACTGCTTTTCTCTAAGATTGACAGGATATATATTTGGAAGTTATACCAATTAAAGCTGCCATGCGTCAACAGTAAGGCCATAAAAACTGCTTTTCTTTTTTGATTTGCAAGCAAACTGGTTCATTAATGAAAAAGACCAACTTACCAAATCAGTTAATTAATCAGTTCTTAGTCACTAGTATATTATGTGTTTGTAAATCAATAGAGATCACTTAACACTGCAAGGAACCAGGAGTCTAGATCGGCTTTTGATTTCAGTTTCCCATTATTTGTTGTGATCTGGGAAGTCCGAGGACTGCAGTACCTACCTTGTAAGCATGTTAGCAGCATGACAGGCTATTCATCATTTGCCTCAGGTTGCTTGTCAAGATATCCTACGCTCTATTGTTCGAGGTGGAAGAAACCAGCAGATATTTCCAATGAAATGGCCAGAGATCAAACACAGGACAAGTTTAATTCATTTTGCAAACTCCAGAGGGGCTGATAAGCCAGTTTGAAATAGCTGCTGTAGCATCCACCACTTAAATGCCTGAGTCTGTAGCCTTATGTTTTGCTGAGTGTGTTAATCAGCTTGTAAATTAGGAAAAGCTTGTATTTAGGAAAAGATAGATATGGGTAGACCCCCCCACAATTACAAATCAAAGGAAAAAAGCCTTGTAATAATAATAACCACCACCACCACCACCACCTCTTTTCAACTTTCCATGACTCTTACATTTTTTAAAGAGAAACAGATGTCTGGATAATCAATATTTGAATTTTAAAAGAATGAACATTGATTATCCAAAACATTCAGGACAACCCCTAGCTTATTTGCATTACTTGGGTGAAGAATAGGACTGTTGACTGGGTGTAGTTCAAAGGCCATCTGTCTCTCTTGTTAGGATCATTATTTATTTATATATCACCATTACTATATATGGTACTTTACAAGTAAAAGAAAAACAAAGAAATTCCTTACCCTCAGGCTTACCATCTAATGAAGACAAGACACAAAAGGAAAAGGGGATAGCAGTGAGGGAGTGAATTAAGTCCAGTAAATACTGCTTATCTTCTCTCTGTCTTAGGCCCTTTTCACATGTGGGGGGGGGGAACGGTGTAGAGCGACCTCTCACGGAGGTCGTCTACACCGTAGAGTGGACTGGCATGGACTACTTTTCGTAGTTTCACACCAGAATCCACTCAGGAGCGGCCGGAACTAGCTGGGCTGTGTGTTTTTTAAAAACCTCTTTTTAGAGGTTTTTAAAAAGCATGGAGCGCGCAGCCCCGTGCCGCTCCATCGCCTGGCTCTAAAGTGGATCTGCAGGTGCGCGCAAGTGCGTGCCTGCAGATCTGCCGGGGGGGGGCTTCCAGCTGGCGAGCTTCTCCAGTTGGTGGAGAGCCTCCACCAACCGGAAGCCGCCATCTGCAATGCCAGAGGAGTGTGGAGCAGCGAGCTCACGCTGCTCCATGTGGCGACGGACTTACCCAGCTGGAGGTAAGCTCCGTTTTCGAGCGTTTTCTCCTGTTCCCCCCCACACACATGTGAAAAGGGCCTTAGGCTAGGACAGTGGCAGCTGGGATGGAGGAAGAATCTTTCTTCTGCTTCTGGATGGAAGCATGATGGAGCTGTGCCTGCCTCTTCTTCTCTCCCTGCGAGGCCAGGTCAGTGGCAGTTATGACAGTTTCACAAGCTACTGGTCTGTTTCTGGGCATGATCCTGTTCAGCATTGATGGAATGTCAAGTTCTCCTAGTATATTTACATGAATGAGCTTGAACAATGGAACAACAGAGATAATGATGTTCCAGTAGCCTATTACCATAAAAGGTAGGAGAACTTGAGTTCCACCAGCTGTGCTGGCATCTCCTTAGGATATGGGGAATTATTACCTCAAAGGAGGCTTGCAAAAAGAGGTAACAGCAGGATCTTTTCACCTGTGTTTACCAGTACTAACTGTAGAGAGGACTCCAGTTAAAAGTTAAAAGAGTGTTTTATTGAAAATTAATAGACACACACAAGAAATTAAGCAATTTTTACAAACCATACAAAGCTATTGAAGGGAAAGGTGAGAAAGGTTGGATAGAGAGAGATTTTGGGTGGAAAGGGTGATATGGTCATAAGAAGTAGGGTATGGGGGAGAATACAGTTTGTGGGTGACATCTCGCCAGTAAAAAAGTACAACCACTTATGTAACCTGGAGTCACACCAGCATAACATTCAAATAGGATTACTACGGATGTATTTATTGTGACCTATAAAGGCTTATAGGAATTGGGACCAGGGGCCCATTACAGAATGATAGCACTTTAATTGTCAGGGCAACATACTATGTATTCTGAGGACGTGCAATTTGGTAAGCCAGTAGAGCTCTCCAGCTGAGAATTCTAAATAGTCCTTCCAAAATTGCAAATCCCAGAATTCCACAGGACATTTCCATGGCAGATAGTGGAATCATGGTGCCATAATTGGATAGCATAAATGAGCCACAGACTTTTCGAAAGACTCAAACAAACTGTCTCAAACAAACCTTTCCTGGTTGTAAGATCTTTGCTGGAGGCCAGTCTCTTGTTCTCACTGTCCACAAGACATGTCTGATCAACATATAAGCCCTCTTAGAAATGACTCTCACACCCTCCTAAAGGAAACTAGGTTGTTATCTTTGTACTGGTAAGCCAAGACATTTTTTTTTCATGCAGTATTTTAGCATACAAGCAGTTCCACCATTGACGATTTGGTACTATTTTTCTCTTATATTGTATTTTAACAATATTTTTAATTTATTGCTTTTTGCTTTGTTTTGCTTTAAAACTTTCTTTTTTACTGCTAGCTGGCATCAGAATCTTTTTGTCAGGGATATGAGATATTAAATGAATGCATGAATGTTGGATCAATGTGTGAGAGGTATGTACAGGTACTGGCAACAGCGGGTGCTGGCAATATGTATCACTCTGTTCAGGCACAAGGTGTGCCCAGTGATGGGACAGGTTAGCTAAGAACCTCTTTGGTTGAAACTTTGAAGCTATGTCAGTAGACCAGGCACCCAGTCCACTGAGTCCTAAAAACTTAGAAAAACAAAGTGGTGATATGGAAAATGCCACTCCACCCTGTTTTGTCCCTTCACATAAAAAAATAATGCTTAATATATGTTTGGCTTAGCTAAAGTTGTATATAATCAGTAGGCTCCAAAGTGTTGTCTCTTTGCATACAAACAACTTGACTATGAATATCCAGTATAAGCTGGGCTGTAAGTGAAGAGATGAGTAAGATCACAATTTCAGACTGTATTTCTGTCCAAGGACCCTTTCACATTACATATTAATAGTGCTATGATTCCACTTTAACCACCAAGGCTGTGTCCTGTGTCATCTTGTTACTTGTAGTTTAGAGAGCAACATGTTATCTGGAATTCTCAGCCAGAGAGCTCTGGTGCTTCTGCAAGCCTCAGCATTCCAAAGAATGTCACTATGGCAGTTAAAGTGGACATAGTGGTACAATTCTTTAGTGTGAATGGACCCCAACCAATCAATGGGTTTCTATCAGAATTGCCAATCAGGGTCCCTTTCACATTACACAGTTTTGGCACTATGCTTCCACTTTGACTTACCATAGCTGCATCCTATGGAATCCTGAGGTCTGTAGTTTTGTCAGAGGCACTAGAGCTCTCTGGATGAGAATTCTAAAGACTGTGTTTTTTTTTTAAATGAAGCGACTGTTGTTGTGTGCCTTCAAGTCATTTCTGACTTATGGGAACCCTATCACAGGGGTTTCAGAGAGGGTTTTCCTTCCTCTGAGGCTGAGGCCAGAGCTGACTGCACACTTCCCTCTGGTCTGGGCAGGGGGCTATATAAGTGAGCTCCCTTTGGCCAAAGCTCACTTCACTTCAGAGAGTACTGAAGTAAACTGAAGCTTATATAGTGAGGCTAGATCAGCCTGTGGTGGGGAGGAATTTATTTTGTCACAACTGAGGGGCAGTTGGCATGGGTCCTGGATCCAGAATAGCTATTACCAAGGCCTTTCAGCTGTGATAACTATGAGCATTGAAAGGGGTGCAGGGCAGAAGTGGGCATGCATTGTGCAGAAAAGGACACATCCTCTACACTCATTGTTACTCGTTGTTACTCAGATGGATATCTGGCAGACTGCGCTCATCAGTCAACAAGGGGGTTGCCTGATGCCTGGATCTGGACCCATGCATGATGCCAGTCCTATAACTTCTGCCAAAAAAGTTGTGGCCTTCTTTCTTCCAGTTTTAGTGTGTGTTTGTTTTTTTTCCTCTTGAGCAAATTCAACCTTGAGTACCCAAATAGTTCACAACAGGACTTGAATTTACTCATTTCTTACCTGAAGCCTTCTCTGTGAATAATGATCCTTTTCAAGAAAACAGCCCTTGTTCTTTGAACTGCTGGAAAGTGAACATACCCTTTGCTCTCTTAAGCCACTGTATTCATTTAGTGATTTTCTACCAGCCTTTTCTTCTCCATTCACAGAGATGTTAAGTGCAGGCTAGAGCAGCAGCAATGCCTTACAACAGATGACAAATGCATGAACTCAGAGTAAGATGATTTCTGAAATGAGAATGGATTTTTCAAATTGAAAAATCATTGCACAGAGTTCATTTCTCATTGTTAGGGATGTACTGGGGCCAGAAGTGGCTTAAACAACTCCTACAAGACAATGTCTTGCATATGGTTCGCAGCTGTGCCAGCAACAATGTTGGTTTCAGGATAATTGAACAAACGTCCATGCTGCTTGTCAAACAGCCAGCCAGGGTGGGTGGCTTGGATTGAGATCAGTTCATTTTGCAGGAACATGACCTGAAGTGAGATGGGCCTTTGAATGGGTGGGAAGCAAATCACATTTAATGTACACTTTGTGTCAAGACTTAATCCATGGGCTGCTTTACACCCAGAGTGTCTTGGCAATCCTTTGAGAAGGACAGTACAGTCTGGCATTTCTCCTTTCTGTTGTTTCATTGGGATAGCATTCTCCCAGGTGGTGCTTTTGGAATGTAACTCCCATCAGACCAAGCCAGGATGACCAATTGTCTGGGTTGATAGGAGCTATAGTCCAAAACATCTGGAGCACAATGCATTGAGGTTGGCTGCTGACAAAACCACCACCAGAAGAGGCTGCCATACAGTGCTTTCTATGGCAGACAAACTTATAAGCCTGGCCATTCATGCATTATAATTCAGTTCAATTATCCCAGAAAAAAAATTCAGAATTTCTGAACAAAGTGGCCTAAATCAAACATAACATTAGTACAGTGAAAAATCTATGCTAACACAGTTGTGCTGGGTTATCCCTTGTGCAAGTTATGAACAATTCAGCAAAACCCATATGGGATGTCATACTTATATCAGCTCTGAAAATGTGCAACTGCTAGAGAAATAGGCCTTGCACTAGCAAAATGACATAACTGGATACAGGCCAGTATCAAGGGGTAGTTATTTGTCATGCTAGCCATGACTCTACAATGGATAGAAAAATGTAGGAACATCTGTTGACTTACATCAACAAATAAGTTTTATTAGTTTTCTTGTTGACAAGGAGCAAGCCTTTTGTAGAGCTAATGGGTCTCAAGTGTCAGTTTAACATCAACTCACCCTCAAAATGCTTTGCTACAGGAATGGCTCACAGAAATATATTACTTTTGGAAAAAAGCCATTTTTCACTCCAAAAGGTACTAGGATTGCAGCCAGTCATCATCGTCATCATCATCTTTATTTATAACAGCCTTTTCACCAAAGGGACAAAGACAATAAACATAACACTATAGCAATACACGGAATGAAATCCCGAGCACCCCACCAGTTGCTACCTGTCTCAGCACTTTAAACACAATTCAGTGGTTTAAGATGGTGAATCAAAAAGGAAAGTCTTCAGCCCTCTTTGAAAATGGATGAGATCCTCCTCCAGTCGGAGTCCAAAGGAAGACCATTTCACAAATGCAGAAAAATTAAGGGAAAAGGAAAATCTGATATCATCTCTGATAAATAAACTGTCTGTGCACTCCAGCTATGCAAGGCCTGGTTCCACTATACCATCCGTATGTATTGCCTGGGAATGGAGTGATGAATTGGAACAGACATTTGAACTTGGCACTACTTTAAGCAAACAACTCAGATTCAAGTACAGAGATGTTAGTTGGCATGTAAATGAATTTTACCTTGATTTGCCCTGTGTTGCATTGCAATTGGTGCAATGTTTGGGGAGCTCTGAGAAGCTTTTCACATGTTCATTTCATAATTGCCTAATGCTCATTGCAAATAAATAACTCTCCGCCTCTCATTACAAGATCTATTTAATCTGCCAGCTTTGTTATAAAGTGTGATTTTGCTCAAGTCCCCTTAAGATAGCCACAATTAAATTGAGCATGAAAGATAGTAAATATCACCAAATCCTCATATGTCTTTGTAATGATTGTGGAAATTTTGATAGAGGCAAGTGGTACACCCTCTTTCTTGGAAAGTAGCTGTCTTCATGGAGCTTTTATCCACTTTGATAATGATTGTTAATTCTACAAGAAGTACGCACATTATCCTTCAATTGCTATGCGCTGAAATATTAAGAATGGTCAGTTTACATCTCTAATGTGATTTAAAGGAATATCTTGAACATACTTGAATGGATGTAGGATAGAATTAATTTTTATTTCAATGGGTATATAGCCAGCATTCATATCCCTTCTTTTTGGTGTTGCCAACTTAGGTCTAATAGATGTATAACTATGGCCAGAATCCTCCTGGTGATCTACACTGGTTACTTTCTGGAGTGTTGTGCAAGGAGATATGGAACACCTTCTTGTGCAATGCTTTTTCCCTGTCTGCACAATAGCATCCAGATGACAGCCGGGTTTCTGCTGGACCTGAAGGGTTTTTTGTTTTTAGATCAAGGCACTATGGGAGAGGTGACTCCCATGCTGTTCTATCATTGAAGAAAGGTTCTATCATTGAAGAAACAGGTACTCATGAAATAGGTGGCTTGGAGCTGGTTGCCTCCACTATGTGAGTGCAGGGAGTATCTACTCAATTGTGTAATGGACTATTACATGAGTGGCTTACCACTATAAGATCCTGGACTATTTTTTTAATTTGTTGTTGTTGTTAACTGTTGCCAAGTTGACTTTAACTTATGGTGAACCTATTCATAATAGACCTCCAAGTCACCCCGTCATCAACATACCCACTCAGGTCTTGCAAAGTCAGGACTGTGGGCTCCTTGATTGAATCTATCCACCTGAAATTCAGTCTTCCTCTTTTCCAACTGTCTTCTGCCTTGCCAAGCATTATTGTCTTTCCTAATGAGTCAGGCTTTCTCATGATTTGGCCAAAGTATGACAAGCTCAGTTTAGTCATCTTGATTTCTAGGGAGAGTTCAGGATTGATTTGCTCTAGAACCCATTTATTTGTCTTTTTGACAGTCCAGGGTATCTTCTCCAGCACCATAGTTGAAATGAGTTGATTCTCTTCCTATCAGCTTTCTTCACTGGATGGCTGGCTTTCACAACCATACATAGAGAGTGGAAATACATGACATGGATAATTCTTACTTTGGTGTTCAAGATTACATCTTCACACTTGATTGATATATGTTTATGTTTTTAATACCCTTTATTTATTTATTTATTTATTTGACAGCCTTCGTTATATTTTAATACTTGAAAATAACTGCCAAAAAAAGTCAGCATGTGAGTACTTAAAAATAAATCACCGGAGCTGGTGTCCTGTTCAATATTTATGAGATCATAAGCCAGACTTACCATCTTGTAACTTTTGGGATTTGTGTATATTGTTAATAATGACCAAACATGACTCCAAAAATCTACTTCTCAAGCCAAGCAGCACTCCAGCTGCAGTGTTTCCGAGAGACTGCACATTGGGGATGCTGGGAAATCACAACTACAGTACTCTCCTAGTTATTTGAGACAAACAGCTTTGTCAGGACTGGTGTGTGTGTGTGTGTATGTGTGTGTGTCCAGCTGCCTGATTCAGTATACTTTGTGATGGGGGAAGGTGCTGCAGTCATCATTTCCCATTCCCTGATCTTCAGACCCTCAGGAACTTTTTGACCTGGGTTCTATTTGGCTTAAGAGATTGGGGTTTTGCGAAGTGTATGTGGAACATATCTAAGAATTAGAGCTAGCAAAAATTACTTTTTCTACAATGGCTCCCAGAGTCCTCACCCAGCTTGGATACTGGGAGTTGTAAAATAGTAACATTTTCTAGCTCTCTTAAGAATTCAGAGATACAGAAAGTGAATGCAGCTGTGCTGACCAAATGAAACACCTCCTGGTAGTTAACACTGATTATTAAGTCCACATGGATTTCAGCATTTTCTTTAGAGTTGTAAACCTTTATGTTGCTTATGAACAAACCATATATTTCTTACTCTACCCACTGAGGTTCCCCTGGTAATGAAACAGCTTTGTTTATTTTCTTACTCTTGAGATGGATATTTGGCTTACAGCTGTATTTATTGCAGCAAAAAAATCATAGAGGCAATTAAGATGATGTTGTCTATGAGATGTGATGTTCATGAAGTGGACAAATATGAACTAGTTTGGTTTCCACCAAAGAGGACCTGGGGCTTTGTGCTGCTTACTTTGCTATTTATTTTGCTGGCAAATTAAATAATTTTGAAGTTGTATAAACTCAGAAGATTTTCTGAAGCCAAACATGGCAAAAACTCATTATTCTCACTTAATCTTTTTCATGTATGTCTCTTGTTGCCACATCATCAGTGATATATTTAAGTTTTTTACTCGAAGTTTCAAGTCTCTATGTTCAAGTCTCAAACTGAGACTCAACTCCTTGTGAGATACTTTCGAGTCAAGTCTCAAGTGTGAGAGCCAACTTTAGCAGAAAAAAAAGAAGAGATGGTTGTGGAGTGTATGATGTTGGACAATGGGCTTACAAGGGTCAATAGCTTCAGAAGTGGAGAATAGGTTCCTTCTTACTCCCAATTACAGAGGCTTCAAAAGCTTTACAAGAAAGGATTCTTCCTCCTCTAACGTGTTGCTTAACACATTTGCTCTTACCCTCTGAGAAACGTGCCCTGAGCTCTGGGGGTGAGTCTTGCCTTCTGTTGTTAGGCAAAGTTTTAGAAGGCTCCTCCCATATGCCATGGGGACAGGCTGCTGAGGAGACCTCAAGCCCATTGCCTAATGTTTTTGCTGTTCCTCCCCAAGAAATGTGCCCACATTTTGGCTTCAAAACAGATCATCACATGACCAGTAGGCAAAAAGAGATGGAAGTGTTGTTAACAGACATAAAGTTTCTGGATGAATGGGTTATGTTATTGAACCAAGGGCAGCAAATCAGTCACTAAAAATATACAAGTCACAAGTCGAGTCCAAATGAAGTTGAGTCTGAGTTAGGGATGGGCCAACTGAATCTGCGAGTCGTTGAATTCTTGGGAAGGATTCGAGATTCGCAAATCTGAATACCTGGGCCAAAACAGGTGAATCAAATCTTTTGAATCCCTGCATGCCCCGGGGCCTAACCACCCCGGATCAGGCCCCCGCGGGCAAGCAGGGCCAGTGAGAGCCGCTTTCCTGCATGCCAGGAGGCCTGAGCTGGCGTGAGCACCCCCGATTGGACCCATGTGGGTGTGCAGGGCCGGTGAGAGTTGCTTTCCTGCATGCCAGGAGGCCTGAGCTGGAGCATTATCATATTCTTTTCTGTTGAACATTCAATGTTGAATTCAAAGGTCAATATCAGTCTCATTCCTGCACTTCCTGCTGTTGCAGCAAAAATTGCCCTAGGTCATTTCTGGAAATCAGTGCTCCATGTGTCGTGAGGTAATGGATTCTTAAACCATTAGAATTTGCACAAATGGACAGTGATGGATGCAGTTACTGAAGAAATAAATAATAACACTGATGGACTGTCATTAAAAATGGCTACTGTATGTGATATGCTTTGTTTTACACTGTAACACTGAAAGGCTGGGCCACTTTATATTTGGGCAATATATGCCTTGGTGTGAAAAACTAATTAAAATGCATCTAGCCTTGTTCCCAACTGGCAATAATTGTTGCCAATGTAATTAAAGACTATTCTCCTATCCCATCTCAGTCTTTTCTAGGCAAGACAATCACAAGCCCACTGGTGTTTTATTATATATCATTTTATTATATATCATTTTCTTTAATCATTTCTTTTTCATTGTGTGGTGCCACTAGTATAAAGCAGAAGTTGGTAAAGTATAAACTCCAGGCCATGTACAGCCTGATTGGTTCCTCCCTCCAGCCCCAATGCTTAAAAATTTATCAAATTTTAAAAAATGATAATTAAAATTCCCAGAAACCTGGCTAGTGATGGGAGAAATTGTCATTTAAAAGCTATTTCACTGTGTCCCCCTCACCGACACTTTCATTTTTAGAGAAAAAATGGCATTCAGTAAGGGATTTGCCATCTTCATCAGTTGGCTTATGTCTGTGGGAAATAGATTTTGCTAGTTTTGCAGTGTCGATATCCAGCAAGGGGCTGCCATGACATTACTATGTGATGGAGTCAGCAAAGTGACCCTTGTGCATCAGGATAAACACACAACAGGACTCTGGCAAAGGAGTGCTAATGTGCATTGGCACTGTCTGATGTGCATTGGGACACTCTTCAGATTCCAGTTATGCATCAATTCATTAACAGGGTTTCTTACATCTCTGCTAGGTAGCTAAGTATAGGTAAAGTTATGTAACAAAGGGCATTTCCACACTACACTGTTGTAGTGATATTCATCCACTTTCAACATCCTGTGGAATTCTGGGTTTGTATTGTACTGAGGCCAAAGAGCTCTCTGGCTGAGAATTCGAAAGGCCCCGCCCTAAACTGCAAACCCCAGTATTCCATAGGAGGTTGAAAGTGAAACAATAGCACTAATACAATGTAGTGCGGAAATGGCCATAGACTGCAATAGGAAATTCTGGGCAAAGAAAAAAAAATGGCTGAGGGAGATTCCAAATAACCTGTCAATGGCAAATCAGACTGCCCCCCCCTCCAGGTTTGTAGAAGCACCGTTTATCACTTTTTCAAGGTGTTTGTGTATCAGGGGAAAATCAGAGGGATTTATGTCCCAATTAAGTTCAGGGAAGGGAGAAATGGCCTCCTAGATCCTAAAAGGTGTTTTGTAAGTTACCTTACCAGAAATTAGGCAGATTGCCCTTTTCAAGGGCTTTCATGTTCTTCTCATCTTTTCCATGTCTTCTTTGAAATGCAGCAAAAAACTCAATGATCTGCAAGCAAACAAAGGCCTCGTAATGTCAGGAGCTGTGGGAAGGTCATACTCATACAATCCCAGTTTTATGCAACTCAAACTTGCGGGTGTCCATTTTTATAATTTTGTTGCCTTTTTCCATTACATTCAGTTTGTCATTGGCTGTGAGCTTAGGAACATTTTCTTCAACCTGAGAACAAGGTTTCTTAAGTAACAATTGTGTCCTTGGCTTTCTATTTCCAAGGGCAGAACCCTGCAATCTTTAAAAAAAAAATCATTTATTTATTTCTGTCCAGTTTCTCAAATTTGTTAAGAGAAATGAGATGCATATTATTAACTTAACATGGACCTATGATATGGAAGGTTGCAGAAGTTTGCATGTGAAATCATCTTGGAAGCAATTATTTGAGTTAATTTCAGCCATAAGCAGACATCATTCAAGCACTTTTTGAGTGAGTAGAGAGGCTCCCACTGTGTTAACACTTAATGAAAATTGACACATAATGAGAATGTTCTTTGGATGTTCTTAGATTGTCAGCATACATAAATTAAAGACTGTATGCTACACCTGTAGAATATTTCAAGTAATTATAAGTTATAATGCAGAGATGTACTGATATAGTTTGGGCTCTTGAAGGGTTTAATATTTAAATTTTACTATAGCAAAATCCACTGCAACATCTTCCTGTATAAGTTCCACTGGACTAAATGAGGTCAAATATTGAATATTTGATACATAAATATTCACAGGACAGAATTTTTATGAGGAAGGAATATAAAAGTGTGAAATTGCAACTAGTTTGGATTCTAGAGAGGTGGGTTTTGAAATTTTTCTATTTTTTTTAAATAGAGTAAGAGTATGGAGAAAGAAAAATATTTTTGGCATGTAATATGTCCGAAAAAATAATTTTGCTGTTTCAAACTATACTGTGTATAGTTTCTCATTGACTGGTCTTTTAAGTCTAACAAGAGATTTTGGAAAAAAACAATGAGAGCAAAGCACCTTGATTTGTACTGATAACAGAAACTAGAATGATTCCATGAGTGGATGCATGGAGGGAAAAAATTCTGAGGGGCACCAGTGGAGTAATTAAATCTTGATGAATAAACCTATAAATTCAGCTTCAATAAGAGTTGCCCGATGTTTAGTAAAGCTTGTTCGTTTCACATTGAATGCCACTATTTTCAGAGGTTGCAGAAGTTACCATTATGATTATGATTATGATTATGATTATTATCTGGAAGTTGTCCCCTCACAGCAAACACTTCCAAGCTTTGATTATTATATAACATTTGCAATAGTAAATTCTCTGATAGTATTACAGTACTACTATAATAATAATTCTATATAATATTATAGAATATTGTCTATATAGAGAGCCAGTGTTGTGTAGTGGTTTGATCACTGGACTCATGGAAACTCGTTGGGTGACCTGGGGCACGTTACACACACTCAACCCCAGAAAACCCCATGATAGGTTTGCTTTAGAGTCACCATAAGTTGGAAAAAACACAGCAACAACAACAACAACAACAAATTATCTATATAATATTGTAGAATTCACTACGGAGTAAGAACTACAATACTGCATTCAGTAGTGTAGTTACTGAATTTACTTCAGAGTAATGATGAGCCAGTGTGATGAAATGGTTTGAGTGTTCTGAGAGACCAAGGTTCTCAACCTCACTCAGTCATGAAAATCCACTGGGAGTCCTTGGGTAAGTCACGCTCTATCAGCCTAAAAAGAAAGCAATGGCAATTCTCCTTTGAATAAATCATGTCAAGAAAACCCCATGATAGCACTACCATAAGCTGGAGTTGAATTCAAGGCACAAAACAAGAACAGAAATGCCTAGGACTGCGTTGACACGAAGGATAGACAATCCTATTTGAACTCTGATGAGGATATACAATTTATTTTACTGCACAAAAACCTGCAAGAAACAGAAGCTTATTATACTGCTAAAGAGTCTCACAGTTTGGTGTTGTTCTGCAAATCAACTGTATTCTTTCTGATACCCCTCTAATACTTGTGGAAAAATAACTATGTCATTTCAGTACAGACCTGAAATCAAACTCTATTATTCCGGTAAGAAATAACATTCCCATTGGTGTCTGCTAAGTTGTTGCAACTGCAGAGAAGTACAAGGTATTGCTAACATTGACATACACAGTTTGTGAAAGGCACACTTGAGAAATTTCCCAATGGCTTTTCCTCCCTGTTTTTTTTTAAGTCCTGAAACTACCAAAGTCTTTACTGTTCTTCAGCCACCACTAACTAAATTATTTCCAAATGTATTACTGAAGAGAGTCAGCAATCAAACAGTCTATTTTCACAGCACAGTAGTAGTGAATCACTTGTTCTGGGAGCAAAGTTGCAAGGCTGAATACATGACAGGGCTCCTGTATCTTTAATCGTCAATAGAACCTGCATCAGGAAGAGGTGCCATGAAGTTCTATCAGGTAGAACTATAGCACATCTCCTTCCACACCAAAAGCACACTTTTAGCTGCAGCAGCCCCCCCTCCCAGTTTTTTACTGGCCAGTGGAGAGTAGAGAGGGAGTGTGTGCAGAAAAGCATCCAGCTTTGTTTCTGTAGCTGGATGCAAAGCACTGAAGTGGACACCATAGCCCACCAATTGGCAGTGGACAAGTGGACTGCAGTATTGAAAATGGTAAGAATTATTGATCTGGACCTGTCAATTGATCAAAAACATAAATCCTATAGCTGAATCAGTTCTTCCATAAAAAGGACTGTGTCACCCTCTTCAGTTTAATATTGTCCCATACTGTTACTTTAGTATGATCATATGAATCAATTTACAACTGACAAGAAACTGTGTGCCAAACACTCTGACAGTAGAAACTGCTAATGACATTGTCCCTAATGCAGCAATGAAAATGCAGGTAATCAAAAAAGAGGTTCCAAATAAGTCAGTTTGTCCTGGGAGAAGTATCTGATTTGTTTCATACTTGCCAGTTGTTTCCACAGATTCCGCTTCCAAAAATGGCAGTTGTATCCTTTGGAGTGAAGATCACCATATACATAACTTAAGTATAATATTAACTTTATGAAAGTGTACCTGAAGAATATATAGTGAGATACCTTGAACAGCATATAGTATCTGTGAGAGAGCATTCACTGTAAGTATGTTACCCTTACACCAACTACTTAAGTGATGCTCATCTATTGAAATCAAGAGATGTTTTGGTGAGTAATGCAGACAAACTTAATCTGATCATTTGGATAATATGCTGAGCAACCAATGTGTCCAAATATCTAAGAGTCTCTGGACACCAGGAAAATTACCAATTGGCAAACAACTGATATGGAGTAGATGATGGCAACTTGATGATCCACCTTAATTTCCCAGTTGGTTCCAACCCAACGTTTCTGAGTCAGTTCTGAATGACCTGACTGGACAACACCTTGAGACATCATCTCTATCCCTTTGTGCCTACAAGATGGAATAGTAACTTTATGGAGTCATGCTTTAGCAAAGTACAGTGTACCCTCTGCTGGCATGACTTCTTCACACAAGAATGTGAGGTTGCATGAAGCTTTGTGTCCCATTATTGTCAGTGGATGTGCCAAGCATGTGTCTGTGCCTGTGTGCCTGTGCACACATTGCATCAATTGATGATAATGGGACAGAGCATTTGTGTTTTTGGTTTTACATTATGGTTCCTGGAATGGAACTCCCACATATATGGAGGGCGTACTGAATGTAAGCCTTGTCCCTCAGGTAGTGAAAAGCAACTGCCTCCAATGGTGCTAATGGCTTTGATGTTATTGTGCTGAATTTCTAATCTTTTAAAAGAGCTATACAAACAGGATGAGCCATATCCTCAAACAGGTTCAGCAACCTGGAAAGCTCTTTTAAAGTCTGGAGTAAAGCCTCGAGAGAATAAATTGCTCCACCAACATTGTTGCACCAGCCACTATCAGCAACTCAGGTGGCAAACAGCAAGGCCCCCACTCCAGCTATTTCTTCTGAGCCCTTTCATCAATAACCTCTGATGGAGGAGAGGTCTACGCTACATGGCTTTCTCACACTCCCCAAGTTAATCTGCTGGGCTCAGGTGTTGTGGAAGATACCATCTTATAACCTCTGTGAGTCCAGATGACTTCTGTAGATGGAAACGGGCCAGGAGATCATGTTGTCATTTTGCCTCAGGCAGGAGGAGCTTCAGCTGCCCCACAGTGATTTTTTAAAAATATTTTTATTAACATATCTTTAGTATATAAAACAACATATAGGGGATTACAAAGACAAACAGTAAGTAAACAAACAAATTCTAATATCTAACCTAATGCTAAATTAAACTTAAAAGCAGCTAAACTAAAAAGTGACCAAAAACACACACAAATGATTTCTAACTCATCAGCTTTTGGTTCTAAGATAATCTGCAAGATGTACATCTTCTAGTGTGTTTATCATTATCACACTACTGCCTAGTGTTTAATAACTATAAGCTTAACCTACAAAACCTGTAATTGGCTTTTTCTCCCAACAGTCTCTTAGATATGCAATCAGTTTATCATGATCATTTTTAAATTTAACCAAAGATCCCTCCTTAATTAAAATAGTTAATTTATCAATTTCTGCCAAACCCAGTATCTTCAACAGTGAGTCTTCATGTGAGTCTTCATGTGCCACCTTTTTCCATTTCTGTGCATACAGAACTCTTGCTGCTGTGATCATGTAGTGAAAGACTCTTCCCAACTTATCAGTCTGTGCATCAGTCAGATACAATAAAAAAAGCTTGAATTGAATCTTTACCTCTAAGATGCCTTCAATCAGTCTATGCATCATCACCCAAAATATCTTGGCTTTTTCCACTTCATGTAGTAAAACATTCCTTCTTTTTGATCACATTAGCAACAAACATTTGATGAACCTTTATATATTTTAGACAACCCCTATGGTCTATACATCATTTTGTAAAAATTTTCTGTAAGATCACAACTCAGAGTAAATTTCAGATCTTTTTCCCACATCCTTTCTCATTGTTCCATCTGGATATGATGCCCCACATTTTGTGCCCATTTAATCATACAAACTTTCACTTGTTCATCTTCTGTTTTAATTTTCAGCAATAACTTATACATTATGGCAATTAAATGTTCCTCATCAGCACATACTTCTCCTTCAAATTCAGATTTAGACATTTCAAAACCGTATAAATTCTTATCCATTTTAAACCATTCAGAAAACTGTCTGTATAAAAACTAATGCACATCATAATTATTTACTCCATAAATAAGTTCCTCATTTGATTTCATTTCAAATTGCCCACTTTACATCATGAAGAGGTCTTTACAGATCAACTAATTATCTTTAAAGGTTATTTCTCTCTTAAACAAAACTTCATGTGGAGAGACCCATAATGGCATTTTAGAACATAATCTCAGTTTATATTTATTCCAAACTCTTAATTAAGCACAGATAACATAATGATGATTAAAATCAGCATTAGCTTTGAGTTTATCACACCACAGAAATGCATGCCAGCCAAACCTCAAATCAAATCCTTCTACTTGTAAAAGCTTATCTCTTTTTAAAGTAACTCAATCTTTTAACCAAGACAAATATGATAAGGAAAAAAATAGTTTTAGATTTGGAAGAGCAAGTCCTCCTCTGTCTTTTGCATCCTGCAGATCTTGAGTCTTACTCTCAACCTTTTACCTTAACAAATAAATTTAGCTATGTCTATGTGCCATTTCTTGAATGACACCTCATTGTTCAGAACTGAAATTGTCTGAAATAGAAACATCATCTTTGGCAAAACATTAATCTTCATAGTTGAAATCCTCCTAGTAGGGAAAGTTTCAGCTTGGATCATCATTGTAAATCTTGTCTGATCTCATTCCAAACTCTAAAATAATTATTCTGAAACAGTTTGGGATTCTGTTTACCAAAAATCACACCTAGATATTTCACTTTTTTCCCACAATATTAAATCCTGGGTTTTTTAGCTGACCCACAGTAATGATGCATTCATCTTCTCAGGACTGAATGAAGAGAACTATCAATTTCAGAATCAGAACTTTGGCTAGGTCATAAAATATTTCCTCTGTTAAGAACAAAAGATATGAGGAATCTTTGCTCAAGAGTTGACTGGTGCAGGCATTTGGTGTTACAGTTGGTTGATTAGATCTGTGCCATTGGCACTGATCTTGTTAGTTCACTTTGATGAGCAGAAATTAGCATGGGGTTGAGACCAAGCCCCATGAGGCTGGTACATGTCAGGCATACTAATATCATTTGTCTGAAAATACTCTGCAAAGTTCAGGGGAAATAACTCATGATTGTTCATGAACAATTTCATCACTGCTTAAAATGCTTTTGTACTTTTGTGAGACAACAGCTGAAATCCTGGATCAGGAAATGTATCTCCAGTATGTAGCTATGATAGATCTCCTGGTGCACCCTCCCAACTCACCTTTTCACTGTTGCAGCCTCCCTAAGTATGCTCAATTCCATGTTGGTGGAGAGTGGGAGGAACAGCAAAGAGAGATCTAGCTATTTTTCTTTAGCTGGATACATTGTGATGTTAGCAGGTTGCTGCTGGTAATAGTTTAGCTCTCTGTCCAGCATCCCTGCTGCTTCCCACTACTCTTCACCAACATGGAAATGGCTGTTTTGACAGCATCTGGGGGGATCTAGAAAGGCCCCTAGAGTTGCAAAAATGAGTGAGGATTACCCCACAAGCCACATGTTTCCCATCATCATAGTACATTAGCCATTTATATTGTTTTTGTAGTATTTTACTCCTTTTTCTTCTTTTTGCAACAGAATCTACTAAACTTCTCTTTTCATGGAAAACAACTGAAAGAAAATTGTTCCATTTTTTGAAAAAACACCACAGCTGTGTATTATTTATTAATTTAGCAAACCAGAAAATGCCAGTTCTGGATTCCACTAAGAATATAGCTAAACCTGTAAAATCCATCTCTTGACTGGATAAGAGCATTTTCTCCCACATTTACACATAGCCCAAAGCAAAGATTAATTAAGAAACACAGCTACTTGCAAAACAAAATCAAGGATTGTCAAGGATCTGATGGTGACTAACATGCTACCTAAATAGATCAAACATGTATAAGCTTCTTAACTAGGAGATGACTTGCCTTTGGATCTGAGTAATGTTCCTTGAAGCCTGTCTGGAACTGTGACTTCCTCCCAGCTTGTTCAAAATCCTGTTGGTGATAGATAATGTAAGTCAAACACTGGGATGTACTAAACCTTTATTTTCATTTCCCAGGCAGCCTCTGATCTTGTGTTGACCTCAATGACTATAAATGTGTCTTCACTGCACAGTGATATCACTTGTTTTGAGTCCATCCTAAGGAATCCTGAGGCTAGTAGTTTAGTGAAGCACTAAACTACTAGAATTATCTCCCAGAGGGCTATAGTGTGTTTCACTGAACAACAGTTCTCAGGCCTACATAGCATTTTGTGACTTTTCACTAAAGATATCACATTAATATGAGTTTTTAAAGATCATTTTCTTTTTGGTATAATTCCAAAAATTCCAGATTCCAAAAGCTGGCATACAACAATAAACTATGCAGGGAATGAAAGACAGATCAGCTTCCCTTCACTTTCAGCTGGTGGAGAAACAAGAAAAGTATACACATGTGTACAGGCATGCTGGGGTGGCTTGGGGAAGGGGAAGAGGCTTGGAGAAGGGGAAAGGAATGGTCATATGAAAGACTGATTTGGAGGACTAAGGGAGATCAGACACTGCAATCCCTACTGTGACATAATCAGGACTGTAACCATGGCTCAGAACCGATCTCATAAAAACAAAAGACTGTAAGTCTAAATCAGGGTTCATTCTTCATCCAGACCAATGCTGAACCTGATGGGTCTGGTGGTATTCCTCTCAACTGATAACCATTTTTTTTTAATTTACAGTAGTTTTTAATCTAAAGTCATTATCTTGTATGTCAGATGTATGCACAAGTTAGCAGGATTAGTTATGACAGCCGTTGTAATGGGGAAACTTGAGCTTTAGTCTTCCCATCAAATACTATCTACCTACTATGAGACTTCTTTGTTTTGAGGTTCCATTTTTTTAAAATAACCATTCTAGCGTGTGCAAATTTGGCTTTTGGAAGATTCACTTCTGTTTCATGCATGCCATGATTTCTCAGCACATCATATCCTCCAAGATTTCAGAGATGAAAACCAGGACATGTGGCCAATCTACATAAGAGTGTTGTGAAGATGGCAAAAGTTATTAATAAGGAATTAAAACAAGCTTGGAGATGTTGCAGAAGTTTGCCTTTTCCTGAGGGGAAGATTCTGGTTGTTCCCCTCCTTTACCCACCACTGTAGTTAACTGAGTTACTTTTGCAATGCAAAATTACTTTTGCATTTTCCAGCAACTGAAATAAGCTTAGTGTGAAGGTGGGAAATGGATAAAGGAGAACTCATCCCCCCACCGCCCGCGTGAACACAAGTGGCGGGGGGAGACACCTTTGCTGCCCTCCCATGAGGAGGAGGCCACACAAGCACTGTGCGACATGGGTCGCACAGTGGGATGGGAAGGGGGTGGGGTCTACTGATCCCCCTTTTAAGGCCGCGCCGCCCCTTTCTCAGTCTCTTCGTCGACGGCGAGGCTGACGACCGGGGTTGCTGCTGCTGGCCTTGAAAGCCAGCCACGTGGTGGCCTTTGAGGCCTTGACTAAGGCAGCGGGGCGGCCGTTGTTGCGTCGTCGTCGTCGTCGTCGGGATCACTTCATCTGGGGGGGAGGCTTTTGTTTCCGCCCCCGACGCGGCGGCCCTCGCCGCGCCCCCGTTCCGCTCTCCCAAGCCAGGCCGGCAGCCTCCGCTGCTTTGGCCGTGGCAAGTTTTCCCCTCGCCCCCTCTCTCTCTGTCCGTTGGCGAGGTTGTCGGCGGCGGTTGTTTGTACAGGCCCTGTAGGCCAGCCACGTGGCGGCCTGAGGGCCTTGGTTAAGGCAGCGGGGCAGTCGCTGTCACGGTGGCGGCGGCAGCGATAGAGTCGCTGCGTCAGTGGGGGGGAGACTTTTGTTTCCGCCCCCGGCGTGGCGGCCCTCGCTGCATCCCCGTTCCACTCAACCGAGCTGAGCGGCGGCCTCCACTGCATCGGCAGCAGCAGGCTTTCCCCCTCACCCCCTCTCTCCCCCATTTTTGGGGGAAAGAAGAAGGAGGAAAAAAAAAAGGAAAAAAAGTCTTTGGCAGCGGCAGGGTTGCCGTGGGCCCACTAGGCCCTGTGGAAGGCCGCTGGTGTGGCGGCGGTGGCGGCAACAGAAGTTCGAAGCAGCCCATTCTGGGGTTCTTGGGCATTTGGGGAACTATTTGAGGAGAGCAGCTGTTTTGGCTTTCCCTGCCCCCCCCAACTTTTAGTTATATATATTATATTATTATATTGGGGGGAAGGTGCCCCTTTTGCACGTTTGCCACATCTAGGCTGTGGGAGAGTGTACAGTGGGCCTTGGTGGTCTGAGAGAGTGTGATCATTTATTAGGTTGGCCAGTGGTGCTGATGGCTCCCAAACGAGCTTCATCAGCATCCAAGGGCAAGCAGCCCGCCAAGAAGGCCACGCCAACCAAAGGGGCCATGCCGGCCAAAGTGGCCCTGCCAGCCAAAAGGTCCACACCAGCCAGAGCCTCAGCAGCCCTAATGTCAGTGTCCTCATCATTGGATGAGGGCGGGGGAGCAGATGTGGCGGCCGCCATTTTGGCTAAGCTTCGGGCCATTGAGAGTTGTCAGCAGCCTGTGGGGCAGCACAGAGGAAGGGAGGAGCAGACAGTCTCCATGCCAGTGAGTGTTATTAACCAGATTTTGGTTCGGCTAGACGCCACTGAGAAGGACAGAGCGGGTGAGAATCGGACAGAATCGCCTCCAGGGAGGGGGGAACAAGCATCCTCATCACAACATGTCAGTTGGGAGGCCGGGCCCTCGGAAGAGTCGGAAGCAGCAGGAGCAGCACTGGGTGAGTCTATTGGCCACGAGGAAGGTAATTCGTCTGTAGCATGGCCCTGGAGTTTCATTATACCACCGAGGAATATGGTATGGGCTCCGCCAGCAGGTTTACCAGAGTTATCGTTTTCTTCCTCACCTTCTTCCTCTGGGGAGCAAATGTCACCCTCTCAGCTGCCATCAAGGGTGATGCCGCATTCCCACGATGTTTCGCGGGAGTCAAGCAAGGATGCAGGCCTTGATGAGAATGCAGGTGGGCAGTCAGGGGTATTGGACGAGGACCTGACCTCAACCACTATTGAAAAGATACTGAAGGGAGAATACGTGGACCTATTCTCCCTTTTGTATCGTGAGCTTGATAAGAAAGAGAAGGAGGATTTGGACGCAGGCGAGAGGGAAAAATGGAAAAAACGCAGGATTGACAGGAACTGGACTAATTGGCTTATAGGTTATCTCATTTACATGGACGTCATAGTTAAGGCCCAGCCCTCCAGGGCTCACTCCCTGGTGGTATATTTGAACACAATTTTCAGGGCTCATGCAGATTTCACTGGGTCTGGTTGGCTGCAATACGATGAGAAGTTTAGGATGAGGGTAGCGAAGCAGCCAAGCCTGCGATGGGATAGTATACACCCTGAATTGTGGATGCAGACTTTGACCCCGGCTCGCCCCATTTTCGGTGAGAGGTCCCACTCCGGTCATCTGGTGCAGTTCAATAAGTCCGGAGGGCCTCCCCGCACTCAGGGCTCGCAGGAGCAACAGCAAACACAGCTCTGTTGGGAATTTGGGATGCAGGGGTTTTGTGCCCGTCACCCTTGCAAATACAAGCACCTATGTGGGATCTGCTGGGGCCCTCACTCCATTCGCAACTGCAACAAGGGGAGAGGGGGAGGGACAAGCCTCAAGGATGGAGGTGGCAAGCGGGGGCCAGGAAGTCAGCCACCACTTCACAAAGGGGCCCAGTCCAATTAATGTGGAGAGGCTGCTGGCTTGGCTCCGCTTTCACCCGGACCGAGCCGCAGCTCTATATTTGGGGGAGGGATTTACTCAAGGGTTCAGGATTCCAAGTAGGGGATCTTGGCAGTTTTTTATGGCCAATAACCTGAAATCAGTAATAGGCAAAGAGCATGTAGTGAGGGAAAAGATTAGGAAGGAGGTTGCCGAAGGCAGGGTATTAGGTCCATTTGACCACCCTCCCACTCCCAATGTTAGAATTTCCCCATTAGGAGTTGTCCCTAAGAAAGCCCCAGGTGAATTCAGGTTAATCCACCATTTGTCTTACCCCAAGGGCGAATCCGTTAATGATGCCATTCCGGCTGAGTTATGTTCGGTTAAGTATACTTCGTTCGATGCAGCTGTACGGGTGGTGCGCAGGCATGGCGTTGGGGCCGAGCTGGCCAAATCTGATATCAAGTCAGCCTTTCGCCTGTTGCCCATTCATCCATCTGACTTTGAACTTTTGGGATTCGCTTTTGAGGGCAAATTCTATGTGGATCGCTCCCTCCCCATGGGATGTTCTGTGTCTTGCTCTGCTTTCGAGACGTTCAGCACCTTTCTGGAATGGGCCATCAAAAGTAAATCAGGCCTTAAAGGCATTATACATTATTTGAATGATTTCTTATTCGTAGGACGCTGCGGTTCTGAGCAGTGCATGTTCCTCTTGGCAGAATTCACATCTCTTATGGGGGAGTTAGGCGTGCCCTTGGCACATGAGAAAACTGAGGGCCCCACACAGCAGCTTACATTTCTGGGTATTGAATTGGATACAGTCAACCAGGCTTGTAAACTGCCGTCGGCTAAGGTTCAGGATCTCAGGTCAAGGGTGGCTTCCTTCATGAGTAGGTGCAAGGCTACACTTAGGGAATTTCAGGAGATCGTGGGGCACCTGAATTTTACCTGCCGGGTTGTGGCACCTGGCAGGGCTTTCCTTCGGCGCTTGTGCGACGCCATGAAGGGCATCACCAAACCGCATCACAGAATTAGGATTACCAGAGAGATTAAACTGGACTTAGGAGTGTGGCAGGAGTTTCTGGCTGATTTCAATGGTGTCTCTTTCTGGTGGGATGAAATCAAGGTTAGGGATGCACTGAAAATATCATCGGATGCAGCAGGATCCATCGGTTTTGGTGTCTTTTTCAGGAGCACAGAGATGGCCTGAGAGTTGGGCAGAGGCGGGCATCACAGCTGACCTTACCTTTTTGGGAATTTTTTCCAATAGTAGTGGCAGTTCACATATGGGCACGTGAATTAGCAAACGCTTCAGTCTACTTTTGGTGTGACAACTTGGCCACAGTCAGAGTGATTAACTCTCTCTCCTCCAGGTCGCAGTGCGTCATGTGCTTGGTGCTGGCTTTCACGCTTCAATGTCTCCATTTTAACATAGTCTTTACAGCTGTACATGTTCCTGGTATGGATAATTCCTTGGCTGATTCTCTCTCCCGTATGCAGATGTAACATTTCAGAGAGCTGGCACCAGATGCTGCCATCCTCCCAGAACTGATGCCCATCGATCTGTGGAAGCTTGGCGGGATGAGGTAGCACAAATCATCGGTATGTCAATTGCGCCCAGCACCAGAAAGAGTTACAGTAAAGCCACTAAAGAATTCACTAGCTTTCGGAAATCTAAAGGGTTACATGACACATGGCCACTCCCTGTGGACCATATTTTGCAGTTCTGCTTGTCCCTTAAGGAAGCAGGCCTTTCCCCTCAATCCATTAGATCCCACATGTCCACCTTGGCCTTTTGGTCCAAGCACAAGGCTTCCCTGATCCCACCAGTGATTTCAGGATACGCAAATTTATCGAAGGGTGGGTCAGGCAAAAAGGGATGGCCCAAGATGACAGGCAACCACTTTCTCCTGGCATTCTGAAGGGTTTGGGTGGCACATGGGAAGTCTTGTGCTCTTCTGCATACGAGGCTCTCTTGTTTCACTCGGCGGCTGTCACTTCATTTTTTGGTGCATTGAGGGTAAGTGAGTTGGTGGTTCAGAGTAAGGGAGACAGGTCTGGCAAGGCCCTAGAGTTTAAGGACCTGATCTGGGGTGAGCGGCATGTATGCCTTCACATAAGGGGATCGGAAACTGACCAGGCCAGGCGGGGCACTGTGGTTACTTTGCAAGAATGTTCTGATGCCGCTTTATGCCCAGTCAGGGCGCTGAGGGCTTATATAGCCAGCCGGGGGACACATTCGGGGCCTCTGTTCTGTCATGCTGACACAACTCCGCTCACTAGGTATCAATTCTGGGCCATCACGAAAAAGGCTTTGACCTCTCTGGGCCTACAAGGCACTAAATTTGGTACGCATTCATTTCGCATAGGCGCAGCTTCCACTGCAGCTTTGATGGGCATGAATGCTGACGACATCCAGAGGATTGGGAGATGGAAGTCCAGGGCGTACCGGAGCTATGTCAGACCGATTCACCTGTTATAATGTTTCTGGTTCATTTCAGATCGTCCTGTTCTGGCTGGGAGGAAGCGAGTGCTGATCTGTGGTCACAGTTTCATCTTTTGGGTAGAGCTCAGGCTCGTGATGGCCATTTTGGCCCGCATTTGGGATTGGGTGACCGAGCCTCACTTCAATGGCTGGGCAAGAGAGGCCTTCGCTGGCATGGCTTGTTGCCTACGCTCTTTGAGGAGTGCCGTGGGCCTCCGCCTGATGTGTTGGTCATTCACCTGGGTGGTAATGACCTTGGACTTTTAAAAGGAAAGGCCTTGATCATACAGGCCATTCATGATATGCTGCTTATTCTCAATACTTGGCCAGGCACCTGCATTGCTTGGTCAGCAATGATCCAAAGAAAAGTGTGGGGTGGGGGAGGGGATCCTCGACCCTTGGAGTTCGCTCATAAGCGAGCGAACAGAGAAATTCGCAATGCTTTGAGACAGGGCTTGGGTTACTATATTCCTCACTGTGACATTGTCTTTAATAAACCGGAGCTGTATAGGCCCGATGGGGTACACTTGTCATCCGAGGGCAATGAAATCTTTCTGCGGGATTTGAAACTGGGGCTTGAAGCTATCCTGAGTGGGAGTTGGGGGGATAAGGACTAAGCAGACACCTGCCCTTATCCATGGCTGGTAGGGGTCGGTCTAAGGGTTTTGGTGAGTACCTATGGCACACTTTGGTGTAGGATAAATGCTGTCCTTGAGGAGGGCCCGGGACTTGCCCCTACCGTCATGAGATGGGGGGGTTGCGGTTTGCGGGCTCGCCTTCCAGAAAAGGGCCGGCCAAGGTTTTAATCCAGCCTCATGGGTTGGCTTTGGGGCCCGGTACATCGCCCAAGGAGGGCTGGAGAAGAGGTCTGGAGCTGACCCTTGCCTTAGCCTACCCATGCTGTTGACCCCCCCTTTCAGGCCATAAGTTCAAGTTCATGGTCAAGTTTAAATTCGCAAGTTCAAGGTCAGGTTCACTTAAGATTTATGTTAATTAGGCATACATTAATAAATTGCCCTAGTTTAACCCAAGCCCTGTGTGTGGTCTCTTCATTTCGTGGGTTGGGCTGCAAAGAAACTGGGACATTTTAAAAGCAGCTGAAAAAGTGGGATAACATAGAATTAATAGGAAATGTTCCTGATATATTGGGACAACTGAAAGGTATACACATTTAATGTCTGTTGAACCTGAGGAGATGCTTCCCAAAATAACATATAATTTATAACTGTTAACTACAGCATGGAATGTGGCTGTGTACTACATCTGCACTTTGTGGTTGTTGACGGTCATGGCATTAGAGTTAATCAATGCAACTCCACCTTGACATTTCTTGCCCATATAATTGTATAGAAACAGCCAACCACATTAAAACATCCCATGCTGTGGCTGATAACCAGTCCTTTGTGTCCAACAGGCCTGGGCAATAGTAGCTCTTGCCATGTTGTTGGACTACAACTTCTACAAACCCAAGCCAGCTTAGTCACTGGTGAAGGATGCTGAAGGTTGTAGTCCAACAGAACTAGAGAGCCATTGCTGCCCACTACAGTCCATAATGAGAATCCATCATAAATATGTGCCTGAGCATGATATTAGAGGTCTGGAAATTGAAGTTCATGGAGATAATTTACCCTGTAACCAAAGAACTGCTACACTTTATGATGTTTCTAAATGTACGCTCTGTGGTAAGTAATTGACTGTTTACACCAGTTTTTGGTGGCAATAATTTTTTTTTGGTATAACTTAGTGTAAATCTGTGCAGATCTATGTGGAAAAAAGCCCTAATGAGTTCAGTGTAACTTGCTTCCAGTTAAGTGAATCTATAGTCATATTCTTTTTCTTTACACATAATGGCAGTATTAAGTAATCTGGCATGGAGAATATCACATATGGATAAGAATCCAATGCAAGGCTGAAGGTTAGAAATAGTGTCCCTCTGCACTGTGCTGGTATCTCAAAGACATTTATTTTTATTTTTATTTTTTTACTATATTGCCCCAACATGCTGAGCCACTTCAACCTTTCATTTTCCCCTCACATCTTATTAGTGACACACACACAGTAGCAGAGTTATATTCATCTTCTCAGCCTACTTTGCCAGACATTACCTAAGTAAAGATGTTGCTCAGCTGGTGTGAGGCATGAAGTAAAATATAACTGAGACCCATTTATTGGACCATGAAGAAAGCCCTTAATTGTGTGCATCTATTTTCTTTTATGAAATCTGGTAATATGCAGCCAATCCTACCAGCTATAGCTGAAACAAATTTGCATCCATGTCCCCCTTCATGAATATTCGTTGAATATTCATAGAACATTTGATGTGTCCATTTCGTTCTCTTTGATATTTGATTTTAACCATTGATATCTGATGCATTTGGATCAGAAGGAATTTATTTGCTTTTTGAGATAGTTTGTGGAGTGGCACAATCACACAGCTCTTCAAACATACTCTCTTCTGGGATTACTTTCCACATTGACTGGTATGTCAAAAAACTCCTCTGCATCAGTTCTAAATCCCCGCTGAAGACTATGGGGCATGTTTTAAGTTGCATACAGTTCACAAAGGGCACTGCTGAATCTCATCAATGCCTATTGTCAGCACACTCTACATTTCCCTCTGGCTGGTCATTGCTGAGGAAGGTCAATAAGCATGAGCAATCTGTCCTTCAAAGAAACTTGCTTGCCATTATAAGTGCTGGGCTCAGACGTCACTCTTTGAAATAGAGTCCAAATGGTGCCCTCTCCGTTGCTAAGGAGAGTATTTCCTTAACAAAAAAAAATCTTGTGCTACCACTCAGACACTCATTCCTGGTTTCATCTTTCTCTTCATCTGCCTCATGGAACCGGCTGAAATAGGTTACTTCATCCTGCAGTTGGCTGGGCCAGTCCTGGCCCTTCCCTATCCACTCTATGAAGAACCCCTGACTAGCATACAAGGAAACTGGAAATCACTTTTTAAAAAGCCCTGGGAGATAATGACTGGCTTCCTATTAGTGACACTCACACACCCGTAAATTAACCCTACACCTGTGCATGTGCATTTTTGGATGCTGCAGAGGCTGATCTTCCCTCCATATTCAAAGCCCCCCTGGACCTATTATAGAATTGCTGAAGCCCACCCCCCCCCCGTCCCACAGCTCATGCCTGCCTGGAGGCGAGTGGGGTGATGGGAATTGCAGAAGCATTTGATTATGTCTCCATAGCCAGCCCTGAAATAATTACCTCAGTTGCTGAGATGTCCAGGGGATCCCAACAAATATGGAGGGCTAAATGTGTTTGACACACTGACATGTTATAACTTTAGCTTTGTTCCATCTGGTACTGGATCTAATATCCAATATCAGTTTCTAACATCTAATATCAGTACTGAGAGCATTTGATCTACTACATGAAACGGCAATGAATATTCAGTAGTGGACATCAAGGCTGTTAGTCATGATGGCTATGTGTTATCTTGGTATCAGAGCATATTTCTGTGTAACAGTGGCCAGAGAATGCAAAAAAAGATGCTGTTAGGCCAGAGGCAGATCTAGGATGGGGTGTGTGCCCTGGGCACCATTCCTGGGTGTGTGTGCAAAACCCACCACACCCACATGCCTTCTGGCTGCCTCCTGTGCTCACTTGCCACCCCCCGAGCCCACCTGCCATTCCCCCACCTTTCCCCCACCTTTCTGCCCCCATTTGCCATCCCACTGCACCCTTCCATGCCCATTCTCCACCCCCCACACCCTTCTGTACCTGTTCTCCACCCCCCATGCCCTTCCACACCTGTTCGCCACCCTCCATGCCCTTCCACACTCACTCAACGCCCCCCCACCCTTCCGGGCCTGCTTGCCATCCCCCGTGCCCCTCCGAATCCGCTTGCCACCCCCTGTCCTTCCTGGCCCATTGAAGGGGGGGCGGTGGCAGCAGTGCCTAGAGAAGCAACTTCTACACTTGCCCCAGGCACCGCTGAGCCTAGGTAGGCCACTGTGTTGGACTCATGTCCTGCTTGCTGGCTATCCACAGGGAACTAGTTGTCTGCTGTAAAACCAAAACTGTGGAGTGCTAGACTGGTTTTGGTCTGATGCAGCATGACTTTCCGTCTGTTCTTACACTTTAAAGACTGCTTATGAGATTTGACGTTTGAAATGTGTCAGAATCAAAACAGTCAAAAAATTCCAAACACATCCAAAACATTCTGATTTCACACTTTAACATTAAAGGTTTAATACTCAAAATGCAAAGCTGAATGTTGAGTCTCCAGATTTTTCATTTAACACTTCCATGAATAATTTGGAAATAGTGCCAAATACTATTTGAAAATAATGCATTTCATGTTTTTACCCTGAGGGAAAAGAGAGGCATCAAAGTTACAAAAAGATCACAGTCGTGTGAATTGTTTCTCGTGCAGTATAATTTTTGTGCTGTGCTATTCTCTTAATTTTTATCTTTTGCCTTTTAATAGATATGTTTTAAATGGTTTTAACTGTATATATAGTTTAATTGCATTTTAAAAATAATGGCTGGAATCCTCTATTGACGTCTACAGTGTATAACTTTGCATACACTTTGCTATGTAGCAGAGGTGCTAAGAAACCCTCTTAATGAATTGCAAAGATTCATAACAGGACATCAGCAAGAGTAGAATATGCATATTAAGCTCTACCAATATGTATCAGTGCTCTCTAGCTGGTGTCTGGATGCGACATCAGTTCCATTGTGCGTCAATAATTTAGCCAGCTCCCCCTACATAGTAACATAACAGCAGTCTTTTGCTGGATACAGACATTATAGAATGGCCCAATTCTAACTCCCACAGATGTAAATTCACTTATGAAGACATAAGTCCCCAAAAGGATTTTTTTTATGTTATGTGTTTATATGTCCTTTTATTAGATATTTGCTTTAATTTTTGTAAGCCACCTTGGAAAAAAGGCAGGAAATAAATAAATAAAGGAAGGAAGGAAGGAAGGAAGGAAGGCAGGCAGGCAGGCGGGCAGGCCAGTGTTCTCTAACAGCTTTTTAATAAAGTATAGTTGAGTACACTTAACTAAAATAACTAACAACTAAGGCCATTTTTGCACTTCACTGTTATAGTGCAATTATTCCAATTTCAATATCCTGTGGAATCCTGGGGTTTATAGTTTACTGAGGCCAAAGAGCTTTCTGGTTGAGAATTCTAAAGGCCCCTCTCTAATCTGCAAAACCCAGGATTTCAAAGGATGTTGAAAGTGGAATAATAGCGCTATAACAGACTAGTGTGGAAATCATAGAATCATAGAGTTGGAAGAGCCCACAGGGGCCATCCAGTCCAACCCCCTGCTATGCAGGAACACACATCAAAGCATTCCCGACAGATGGCCATCCAGCCTTTGCTTAAAAACTTCCAAAGAAGGAGACTCCACCACACTCTGAGGCAGCATATTCCACTACCGGAGAGGTCTGACTGTCAGGAAGTTCTTCCTGAGGTTCAGGTGGAATCTCCTTTCCTGCAGTTTGAATCCATTGCTCCTTGTCCTGGTCTCTGGGGCAGTGGAAAACAAGCCCACTCCCTCCTTGATATGACATCCCTTCAAATATTTAAACATGGCTACCATGTCCCCTCTTAGCCTTCTCTTTTGTAGACTAAACATAAGTCTCCCTAAGCTGTTCTGCATAGGGCATGGCTTCCAGACCCTTCACCATTTTGGTTGCCCTCCTCTGGACACATTCCAGCTTGTTGATATCCTTCTTGAATTGAGGTGCCCAGAACTGAACATAGTATTTCAAATGAAGTCTAACCATCTCCTGGCCTGACCCCTCCAATCTTGATGGATATATCATTCACTCATGCTCTGTTTACTGCAGAATAGACCTCCTTCTCCCTATTCAGCTGATATCTGGTAAAGCAAGTTGTGGGGAGCAATAGTATCATGGTCAGAACTAAGTAGTGATTGTGAAGACATAACAGTTACAAATGAATAAATAGTGTCACAATTTTGACACTATTGCCAGAATCATAACTCACCCCTGCCAGCCCCTGGACCTAATTCATTGGGCATCAAATGCATAAGGAGAATAAGGTTCATTCTGTCAGAGATCAGAGCATGACTGAGTGATGTTTCTATCAGGTCTGGCAGGGGTCAGGCCAGGAAAGGTTTCCTAGTGTCTTCTTCGTCGTCTCCATGCCCTCACGCACTAGGAGCTTTCGCGCATGCGCGGTACTGTTCGGAAAATTCTAGAGCTTAGTAGCTTGGTGGGAACCCCTCCCCCTCTGCCTGTACTGAGCATGCTCAGCCCACCGAGCAATGGTCTCTCCTCAGTTCTTTCTCGTCTGCCTTTGCGTACGGAGGTTCTGAGCTTGGTTCTGTCTTGGCTTTCTTTGATGTGCTTTTTTGCTGGTTTTTGACTTGGATTTGGACTTTGGATACCCCTTTCAGATTTCAGACTTGATTTGGTGACTTGCTACCCGTTTTTTACGGGATTTTCACCTCTTGCCCCCCCTTACCCATCCTCGTCTCCCTCGTCGTTGTCTTCGCTTCTCCGCCATCTTGCCTTCTCCGCCGTTTCTTCCCCGTCATCTTCTTCAATTTCTATGTTGGCTCTCTTCAAACCCTGCCGAGCGTGTGGTCGTAAGGTCGCCCTAACTGACGGTCACAGCAAGTGCCTTTTCTGTTTGGGTGAGGCCCATAACACCAGGGCCTGCCCAATCTGTAGAGACTTCACCTCCCAGACCCTGGGGAATCGCCTGGCCCACCTAAAATCCCACTGCTGGGAGCAGTCTCTACAGGCCCAGGACCGACCGTCAGTTGCTTCGGTGATGTCCAAGCCATCGCCATCGGGGTGACCTTCGACCATGTCCTCGTCGGTGTCGACGGCTGTCGACCTGACCACATCGGCGGTACCGGGCTCGGTACCCCCACCTTGGACGCCGATCTCCGCGTTGCCGAAGATTCTGAGGATCTCCTCGGCATCGACCTCGGGGGAGTCTCCTGCGCCCTCGCAGGTACCGAGACCGACGAAGCCGTTGACCCTTGCTCAACGCAAGCGGTCTGCTCTTCCAGAAAAGGGGAAGGAGAAGGAAAAGAAGAAGAAGAGGAAGGAGAAGGAAAAGCGTGGTTCTCCGACTAAGAGGCCTGTGCCTCCCCCGACCCAACCTCTCCAAGAACCTGAGGAAGAATCGGAGCACCAGGAGATCCTGGAGGCTTCCGATGGGGAAGAGTCAGCTGGCTTTGCGGTGCCCCCGGGCCCGCCTCTCTTGACTGCCGCGGTGTCTCCGCCCGGACGCCCTGAAATGGTGGCCCGCCCAGAGCATACTCCAGCCTCACCCCAGGCCTCGCTTCATCGGAGGGGATCCTCCAGGAGGAGTACATCCTGGACACCGGAGCGACGGGTCAGGCAGTGCTCTCCGTGCCGCAGAGAGGCTTATCCGGAGTGTCCTAGGCCACCTTTTGACTCTCCGTACTCCTCGGCGTTGCATATCACCAGATACGGCAGAGAGCACACCTGAAGGGAGTACCCGGGGTCTTACCGCTCGTACTCTCCAGCATATCGGGATCGGTACCATCCTGATGTAAGGTGCTGGTCGCCGTACCATTGATTCGGCTCTCCATCCCGTGGGGCCTATCACTCCCAGTACCACAGGTCGCCGCACTCCAGTTCCAGGTCACCGGCTCCCCATCGCTCATGCGAACATTCGCCACACTACCGCGTGGTCTCTCCTCTGCCGCGGGTCACCTCCATGGCGACCTGTCCATCGTCAGAAACCGCCTAGGCGCCACCATCGCCGGCTGCTGTGACCGCTACTCAGGCCATCGAACGCCCGTGACCTGCAGTGGTCCCGATCACCAAAACCTCCCAGGCATCGGTGACTACATCCTTGTCTGCTAGGCCTCTCACCACCACGGTCCTGACTGTGACATTGGCCATACCATCTCGCCAACCGTCATGGGAGAGGTCACCCGATAAGTCATCCTCTGGATCTTCTCACACCTATGAATCTGACTCAGACTCCAATGAGTCTACATCGGCATCCCACGAATCCCCCCCTTGGCATTTGGAGACCCCACACCAGAGTCGGCGCCGGAGGACGTCAGGAGTTTCTCGGCCATCCTTCTTCGGATGTCAGCAGCTCTGGGTCTCAAGATCGCGGAACTGGCCCCGGCTGTGCAGGATCCAGTTTTTCAATATGTGGACACCCGTCCTCCATCAACGGCCCCATTGCCATTCCTGCCAGCCTTGATGGAGGCCCTGAAGCAACCATGGGCCCAGTCGGCTTCCGCCCAACCGATCCCACACCGGCTCGAACATCTTTATCACACCCAGAAGGAGGACCAAGAGTTCCTCTTCAGTCATCCCTTGCCAAACTCCGTGGTGGTTGAGTCTGGCCAAACCAAGGGGGGCACGAGGGCGCACACCACCCCGCCGGACAGAGAAGGTCGGAGGCTTGACACCTTCGGACAATGGTTTTATTCAGCCTCGTCACTCATAGCCAGGGTGTCTAACACCCAAGCCTGCCTCGTGGCCTACCTGAGGAGCCTGCTGGATAGGTTTCATCCGATTCTATCCAGCCTTCCGGAGGACAACCGGGCGAGTGCTACTGACTTTTTCAATGAGGCAGTAGCACTCGCCAATCAGCAGATCATCTCTTCCAGGCACTCTGTCGAGGTGGCTGCACGGGTGTTAGTGGGCTCTGTCGCACTGCGTCGATACACGTGGTTCCGTTCCTCTGGTCTCCAGGAGGACACCAGGAGGAGGATTGAGGATCTCCCGTTTGATGGCACAGGACTCTTCAGCGCCAACACCGACGAGGCTATGGACCACATCATAAAGGCTCGTCTAACAGCCAAAAAGATGGGGACCCACCAACCTCCGCAGCCACGCCGCAGTTTTGGCTCAAGACCCTCCTGGCGCAGGTCCTCCTCCTCCACTCTTCCATCGCGCTCCCCGCACTCCATACCGTCACGTCCGTCGGCCTCGTCTTCTTCTCGGAGACCTCTTCGAAGATGCCAATCTTCTTTGAGGAAGTCTTCGTCTGGGACGAAGTCCCGTTTTTGATGTGACACGCAGGTTGCCTCCACAGCCACTCTTCCACCTGCCAGCAGCCCTAGAAGGTCAGCCCGGGCTGGCCAGACATCTCGTCGATTGGCGCTACATCACCTCGGACTCTTGGGTTCTCTCCATCGTCCGTCTTGGTTACGCCATCGAGTTTCCGAGTATTCCACCGCGAGGCGTCTACTATTCCACCCCGGCCAGCCCGGCCTTGCTGGAAGAGATCCAGTCCCTCCTGCAAAAAGGACCGATAGAAAAGTTACCGTCCTCAGCCACTACCACCGGCTTCTTCTCCTGGTACTTCACGGTACCGAAGTCGGACGGTACCCTGCGGCCCATCTTGGACCTCAGAGGGGTGAACGAATACATCCGCCCCAAACGGTTCAAGATGGTCACCCTCTCTTCGATCCTGCCTTTCCTTCGCCGAGGGGACTGGTTCGCCTCCATCGATCTTTGGGATGCGTACTTCCACATCGCAATTTGCCCGCAGCACAGACAGTACCTTCGGTTCGCGATCGACGGCACCTGTTACCAATACAGGATGCTGCCATTCGGACTGTCCACCGCTCCCAGGGTCTTCACCAAATGCATGGCCCCAGTGGTATCTCACCTGTGGACGAAGGGCGTCTCCATCTACCCTTACCTCGACGACTGGCTGTTGGTAGCGTCCTGCAGGCAGAAACTTTACAGGGACTTTCACAGAACTTTGTCCCTCCTGACTCGTCTTGGCCTCCAGGTCAACCCAAAGAAGTCGCACCTCGAGCCGGCGAGAATGCTCGATTTCGTCTGGGCGACCCTGGACTCGGTCTCTGCCAGGGCATATCTGCCCGTGGAGCATGCACTTACCCTTCGTCAGGCGGCATCTGCCACTTTCGATGCGCCGACGGTATCAGCGAGGAGGATCCAGCAGCTCCTTGGGTACATGGCCTCCACCACGGCAGTTACTTACCTCTCTCGACTCCACGCGCGCCCGCTCCAGCACTGGTTCGTCAGGCTCTTCAATCCGCTCCGAGACAACCAGAGGCGCTGCCTCCGGATTCCGATGCAGGTGTGCCGCTCCCTGCTGTGGTGGCTTTCTTACCGTCACCTGCTCTTAGGGATGCCATTCCAGGAGCCGACTCCTCGACTCACGGTAACGACCGATGCCTCCCTGTTCGGATGGGGAGCACACTGTCGCGGTCTCAGACTTCGGGGACGCTGGACTGACGACGAGATCGGTCTTCATATCAACGCTCTCGAGCTGCTTGCCATCTGGAAGGCTCTGAGGGTGTTTCACAACCTGGTTGCTGGGCGCACAGTCTTGCTCTTAACGGACAACACGACGGCCATCTGTTATGTCAACAGGCAAGGGGGGACCCATTCGACCACGCTCCTGACCATCGCGCTCCAACTGTGGGACTGGTGTGTGTCGCTTCAGGTCCACCCGATAGCCGTGCACCTGGCAGGCCAGGAGAACACCACAGCGGACGCCCTCAGCAGGGACACTTCCTCCCACCACGAGTGGTCCCTCTCGAGGGAAGCGTTCCGAATGATTCGAGACCGTTGGGGCGAGCCCATGATTGACCTCTTCGCCACCGAGGCGAACGCGAAGTGCCGTCAGTATTGCTCGAGAGCCGGTCGGGGCCCAGCCTCTCTCGGCGACGCCTTCCAGTTCCAGTGGAGCGGCGGCCTCCTCTATGCGTTCCCTCCATTTCCCCTCCTAGGTTGCATGGTCACCAAGATCCTGGCAGACCGAGCAGACGTTGTCCTCGTGGCCCCGTACTGGCCAAGACAACACTGGTTCGGCCCCCTGTTCGAGGCTGCTCGGGGTCTACTCTCTCAGGTTCCGCCCAACACCGGACCTTCTGTCACACTCAGGCGGTCTCGTTCTCCATCCCGACCTGCCGCTCCTGGCCTTCCACACCTGGCAGATAACGCCTTAGAAGATCTGGTCATCCAGGATGTTCTGACCGCGGCCAGGAAGGAGTCGATGCGCCGTAACTACGGCTATAAGTGGCAGAGGTTCGTCGCATTTGCTGAGGCACGGGGCGAGCCGGTATTGCCTGTCGGTCAGCCTACCGTGCTCTACTTTCTACTCCATCTTCGGCAGCAGGGACTGGCGTTCTCCTCTCTGAAGGTCTACCTTGCTGCTATCGTGGCCCACCAACCTCGCGGCTCTCCATCGGCAGCTCTCTTCCGCGACGCTACCATGAAACAGTTTATGAAGGGCCTACAGCATCTCTACCTGCCGGTATCGCCGCCGTTACCGCTGTGGTCGTTGTCGCTGGTACTGTCTCAGCTGATGCGGCCGCCTTTCAAGCCCATAGCCACTGTGGACGACAGGCTCTTGACCATCAAGACTGCTTTCCTGGTAGCTGTCACCTCAGCCAGGCGGGCCAGTGAGCTGACAGCGTTGCGAGCCGACGAGCCCTTCCTTGTTTTCCACAGGGTCAAGGTAGTTCTCAGACCTGACATCTCTTTCCTACCCAAGGTGGTGTCACACTTCCACCTCAACCAGGACATCATTTTGCCAACCTTCTATCCAAACCCGACGACACCTCTGGAGCGGTCCCTACACTCTCTTGATGTTCGTCAGGCCTTGGCATTCTATACTAACCAGACTGCGTCTTTTCGCCAGACCCCACACTTATTCATGTGCTATGGTCGACGCCACAGAGGCCACAAGGTATCCACCCAGCGTTTTTCTAAATAGGTGGCCCAGACTATCCTGCTGGCCTATGAACTTGCAAAGCAGCCTCCGCCAGCCTTGCTCCGGCCTCATTCCACCAGAGCCGTGGCATCCTCTGCAGCCCTCCTTCCAGGTGTGGATCTGCAAGAACTGTGTAGAGTGGCGACCTGGTCCAGACCGTCGACCTTCGTGTGCCACTACCGACTAGACTGCCGGTCCCGTAGAGATGCCCATTTTGGACAAGTGGTGCTGGCCTCCATACTCTAGGACCTGACCCACCGTCCTACTGGTAAGCTACGAAATCTCCTAGTGTGTGAGGCACAGAGACCACGAAGAAGAAGAACAGGTTGCTTACCTGTAACTGTGGTTCTTCGAGTGGTCATCTGTGCCCTCACGCACACCCGCCCAGCCGTCCCCTCTTTCTCAGGTCCCTTATCAGCGGACTTTAGAACTGAGGAGAGACCGTTGCTCGGCGGGCTGAGCATGCTCAGTGCAGGCAGAGGGGGAGGGGTTCCCGCCAAACTACTAAGCTCTAGAATTTTCCGAACGGTACCGCGCATGCGCGAAAGCTCCTAGTGTGTGAGGGCACAGATGACCACTCGAAGAACCACAGTTACAGGTAAGCAACCTGTTCTTAAGCATACTGAGTTACTTAAGTGACAGAGCTGATGGAGAATACTGGCCAATGATAACAATAACAATAGTAGCAACAATAGTATGTAGTGTGATGTCCTTTAAAACTAGGTAGCCCTTTAAAGCTAAGGACTGTGGGATAAGGAGGTAAGGGAAATTTATGTGGGAGTCTGACCTTTTCAGAGGAACTGTTTTGTTAATTTATTGTAAGTGTGACAGGCCAGTATTTTTCACTGGATTTGTTTCTCAGGTCCAATTTAATAAGGCACCCTGATACTAACACTTAGCCCTAACTCCAGCCTTTAAACACAACCTACATGTGAAAGGGCTAAGGTCTTAAGTGTTCCCTCAGAACCAATTCGTTTATTTACTTTTGGCACTGTGGAGGGAGGAAGGGAATACCAGCCTCTGCAGCATCTCCCCCCCTCCAAAAAAAAAACACCTGCACAGTGTGAAAATGGCACTGAAATAGTACAGGATGTGATGCTCCAATCTGACACAATTCAGAAATATGATTTAGAAACTGATGTTTTTAACTTTGTTGTGTTTTTCAGGAAGTCTCAGGTTGATACAAGTGAAGAGGAGTAATCTATCTGAAATCACAATCATTGTGAGTTACTGGGTTTTAATGAGCTGCAAAGAGCCTCTTGGGAGCTCACCTGCATCCACTCAAAACTTTTCCACTTGCGTCTCTCAGCAGAAAATGCAATTAGGAAAAGCGACAAGTATGATAAGCTGCTGTGGTAAAATTAAAAGACCTCAGTAAGGCTTTGGATCCTTGGTGGTAATCAAATCTACCAAAGGAAGAAAAAAATCAATGTTGCTATCTTTATACATCAACATAAACACTTAGACTTTTATTGCACAAAGAAAAGGAAATCGTAATGATGTGATGGGGATTTCAATAGCATGATCCAGGATATGAAAAGTCAACTGCTGAAGATGACTTCATTAGATCTATCTTTGTCTTTCAAATATCAATGGACAGAAATAATGGACATCTTTTAAAAAATATTGCACCACATCAATGGCTTTCACATGTACCTTGCCTGAAAAGAAAATCATCTGTCTACTGCCATATTGAGGTTATTATTACCCTGACTTCTGGGGGTTCCTGGGGGACACCTGGATTTGCTACAAAAATACAAGGTTGGGGAAATTAACGGAGCACTGCTTAGCAAAGGACAGGGCAATGCAGTGAGATCTTTAACCCTATGTTTACGGAGTCAGACCACACAAGAACCAGATCATATATCCAATTATCAGTAGTTTATTTAGCAGGATTGGCAAAATTTACACACACACACACACACACACACGGCAGTCACTCACACAAGCAGACAGGGACTACTGAGTTTGAAAGACTTAAGAGTGGGTAAAACAGAGGGAAGGAACACGGTTATACTTCACCTGATTTTGAAGACTGCAGTTCGGGAAGAAGCAAGCAAAGATAGATCAGCAGACAAAGAAAAAGAACTGAAGGGAGCCTTAAACTAGCAGCATGACAGACACTAGTCAAAGGTGAGAGTTCTCCAAAGAGAGCCCCAAAAGGGGACTCAGTTATAATGCTAAGTATGCTGGGGGGGCAGATCCTTTCCTGCGAAAGGACAGATGCCAAGTTATGCAGATGGACCTCACCTTTGTAGTTGCCACAATTGCAATCGCTAACCTCATCCAGGAGACACTTAGCCTCTCAAGGTGTCAAAGTTGCAGCTGACCCATTTGATGTGTGCATACATGCCTTCTGAGGTTTTCCTCTTGGATACATGACTGGGGGATATTTGGTCTGATCTTTGCCCGGAGGGTTCTGCCTTTAGACCCAGATGTCTACGTTTCTGTCCTGTGAACCTCTGACTCAATCAATATGTAAGTAATAAATACTTCCCTTCCCCAAGATTGGGTCTGTTAGCAGATATCTCACTCCCGCTGTCAACATGAATATTGACATATTGAATATTTCCCTTCCGCTATTAACAGAGGTTACACTATGTCCTCAACTCCAGTACTGGGCATGCTTAAAGTCTGGGGAAGTTACTTTATTGTACTACAGTTTCCAGAATCCTACAACCAGCTTGGTTTAGAATTCAGAGAGCTGCAGTCCAAAGAGGGAGGGCTTTCCTAGGAATGTGAAGAATATTTGCAGACATCTCTCATTCTCAGTGACAGAGGTTGTCTCAGGATGTTGAAACAATTTACTGGGAAAACACAAGCTTCCACGAGAGATCTTGCTTACAGCAGGAAAATGAGGCAAGGGGGCACTTTGCTTTCCCAGTGAAGTTTCCATAATTTGTACAAAAATGTCTTAGCACAAAATTGCTGTCTTTTTCCTTTGTGAAGCAAAGCAGATGCATGCAGCAAAAATAGATTGATCAAAAGCCCAGTGGTATTTAAAAGCCCATACAACAAGGCAGCAGTGCATTCGCAGTTTGTGCAATTTTCACAAAAATCATTCTCACAAATGTGAACATTCCTTCCTAACCAAAGGTAAATACCTTGTTTGTCTTTCAGGCAAGGAGAAAGAAAATGTATTTGTTCTTTCATGTGAGAACACAGCAAACATGGATTTACATTCTTAGCCACCCAAGCTGAGGATGATGGGAGTTTGGTTTGATTCTGCTAGAGGTTACATCCAAGATCCCTATTTGAGAGGTGGGGAGCAGAAGGATGAATAGAGAGTGCTCAAAGGAGCTGCCTATCAAACAGTATTTTCTTTCTGCCTTTGTGTGTCAGTGACGGTTAAGCTACCTGGGAGCTTTTCTTAGCAATAGCTACTCACTCTACATGTGTTTGAGTGAACCCTGGGAAGTGAGAAAGAAACAGGACACATCCTTTGGTGTAATTTTGCATAAGAGTGGCAGTTGAACATGTCATTAAGAGAATGGGAAGAAAAGTCTGTCCCAGGTTTTGGTCCTTCCTTTCTCCCCCACGACCCGGGTTGTCCAGTTATCCTAACTTCTGGTCTGTGGGTGCTGCTGGTGGATGCCAATCTGTTCCACAAGTAGGGATGGAAAGAACACACAACAATGTATGAACATTGATCATAGAATCTTAGTGTTGGAAGATACACTACTAAAGCCATCCAGTCAAATCCCCTGCCATGCAGGAATACAAATCAATGCACTCCTGAGACTATTTAAGAAGGAGACTCCACCACACTTCAAGGCAGTGTATTCCACTGTCAAACTGCTTTTACTGCCAGGAAGTTCTTCCTAATGTTTAGGTGAAATCTCTTTTTCTATAGTTTGAATTCATTGCTCCATGTCCTAGGCCCTTTCCGCATGTGGGGGGGGGGGAACGCCCAAAAACAGAGCTTACCGGCTTTGTTTTCCAGCCGGCCGAGTCCATCGCCATGAGGAGCAGTGCGAGTTCGCTGCTCCGCAGTCCTCCGGTGTCCCAAATGGCAGCTTCCAACCGGAGAAGCTCGCCAGCCGGAAGCCCGCCCCCGGCAGATCTGCAGGCACGCACTTGCGTGCGCGTGCAAATCTGCTCCAGAGCCGGGCAACGGAGCGGCACGGGGTTGCGCGCTCCGTGCTTTTTAAAAACCTCTAAAAAGAGGTTTTAAAAAAACATGTCGCACGACCAGTTCCGGTCACTCCGGAGTGGACTGAGGTATGGAACTACAAAAAGTAGTCCACCCCAGTCCACTCTACGGTGCAGAAGACCTCCGTTGGAGGTTGCTCTGCACCGTTTAAATAGCCTGGTGTGGAAAAGGCCCTAGTTTCTGGAGTAGCAGAAAACAAACTGTCCCATCTTCCATATGATATCTTTTCACACATTTGAACATGGCATCATGTCACCTCTTAACAGGGTTTTTGAGTGTTGACAAACAGAGATAAGAAGAATCCCAGAGAGATGAGAATCTTCACAGTTCAGGACTTATTCTGCACAAATTTCAGATGCTGATATTTTGCACAGAAAAAAAGCAATTTTATGAAGAAAATAATGCTGATGGAAAAAATAATATTAATAATAATGTCATTTCCTATCTAGAAAATTCTGTTTTCTGAGCAGACAATACAGTAATAGGTTTTTTTCCCCTTACAGAAATTTGCATATAGTTGATTTGCATAGAAAACAACATTTTCTCCTCAGCAAACAGTGTTTATGCAAAGGAAATAATATTTCTGCATAGAAACATTGGTTGGAATTCATGTAGGTAGTTAAGTATGCATAACCATCATAGTTACAAAGCTAAGACAGGCAGAAGGGGGTCCCTGTTACAATTCCTCAATTCCACTTGAGATTGCTTGCAAGAGGGTATGAGAATATCAGTAGCTGCTTCCTGACTGTCAGAGGAAAAGACTGCCATTAATCACAGTGGTTGCTGGTAGTAAGTAGAGACAAGAGGACTTTTACTACTTCCTATGAATCCCTTAAACTAGGCAATAAGTAGGGATCAGGAATATGAAACAGTCATGAATGTGTAACTCAAGGGTACACACTTGTAACTGACTTAGTGAATTCTGGCCAATATTTCCTGTGCAGAAAATGCTGTTTCCTACACAAGAAATGTAATTTTCTATGTAAATGAACCATGTGTGGATTTTGTAAAGAATAAGTCCTGAAACTGTGTGATCTTTGAAGCTTTTCTCAAATATTAAAATTACTCTTTGCTTCTTTCAAGATGAAATGTAGTGAAGAAATACATCCATAATCCACAGTAAAACAGTGAGCATTCCCAGTTTGGCTATAGATGAAAGACCGACCTGGTATGTATTACGGAGAATGGAGTGAATTGATTGTGTGGACCTGTCTCAGCTTTGTCTAGTCCACTTGGTGCAGGACCATTCTATATTGGAAGATTGAGGGGGAGTAATTGCTGCCATATATAAGAATTTCACCTCTCTGACAGGGAAACTTGTCTGCCCTGGCACTGCTTTTTGAAAGTTATACCTTATGCTGAGCTAGAAAGACAGAATTCGCATGCTACTGGTATACTGCTCACCTGCTGCCTGCAATCTTGCCACACAAAATGGTCAAAACAGTCTTGGTTGTAGTGCGGAGAAACCAAGGATTGTGGTTCTGGGGGACTTTGACAGCCATGCCAGGATGCGGCCTTGGAAACTACTGCAGTTACTGCAGCTGTTACACACTTTGCTTCTATGCAGGACAGCCTCCAGGAAAGCTCCATAAGAGGAGAGAGCTCACAGAGATGCAATTTGCTAAGGTGTCAGGATGCATGGTTCCTGTCTTATATGGATCAGCTGAATGTATATTGAAGTAGTGACTGTTGTAGATGCAATACTGTGAACCTTTCTAGAGTTTAGCTAGAGCACTACAAAATATCAAGTGTTAATTAATGATTGCAACAATGTATCCATTTGGAGGTAGTCTGTGTATTACAGTGTATCAAATGGTTAATCGCTTTATTGCCTATTCCTATGATGTATCTGGCAAGGGGGAGATCAAAGTGGGCAAAAATAAAAGTGCCCAGAAATGTTTTGGGAACTCATAGTATATAGAGGTATCTAAAAGGAGGAAAGGAAGGTAAACAAGTGCAGGTCTGGGAAATGTCTAAAGATGTGAAGTGATGTTAAATTTATGATCCTCCCCAATCATAGCTTTGAGTGCCTAAAATTTTTGTAGCAGGGGATATAAAGTCTGTGGACTCTATGTATGCTTTAGTTTCAGCAACTTTGTGTTGCTTGCTTTACTCCAAATAAACACTACTGTCTACCTCAGAGTGGAGGTTGTGGATTGCACGTTATCCAGGGCATGACACTAGTGACCTCTCCAGGGGTGTAGCTGCCCACCTAAGAATCTTGCTCCCCCATGAAATGTTCCTTGACTTCCCAATTTCTAGCATTGCAGAGGATGACACTGAGGATCATTCACATCTAGAATTCATATTCATGAGGTACTGTTTTTAAGGTCTCTCTATAGTCTTTACATTTATAAATTGGTTAATTATTTTTAAATCTTCTATTTATATTTCTATCAGTGTTTTTGTATTATGTTGCTTTTGTATTGCTCCTCTTATATTGTATTATATTGTGCTGTTTTTAATTTGTATTATTTTAAGTACGTTGTTAGCCATCTTGGGCCCTGTTATTGAGAGAAAGGCAGGATATAAAGGAATTAAATAAAATTTTTTTTGCTGTTTTCACATCCCCTTGGTCACCTTGCCTCCCCCTTTTCGTTGGATGCCTGAATTGTTAGTCCATTCCCCACTTTCCTGGGTTCAGCATTCCTGGATTTAGTTATCTGTGGCTTATATATATATATATATATTTATTTATTTAAAAATTCTTACTTTATTTACCCCTGCCATGGAAATAAATATGTTCCTTTTAGGAACTTCTAGATCCTCCAGCATGATTCTAGAACACAGAGTCACACTGGAGAACCTAGAAATTCCTAGAAAGAATACTTCTCTAGGAATCAGCAGTTGCTAGAGATTCCTAGAGAAGCGTTCTCTCAGGTTAAAAAAAAAAGCATTTATGACTTTCCACTTTTGCAGAAGTCTTCCTCCTCTAACCCTCACAAAAGTGGACAGTTTAATGAATAAACATTGAACTGATTTTTTTAAGTTGCACCATTGCTAGTGATTTTGTGACTGAAATTTGGGAAGTGAAATGAAATTTCATGAGGAGTGGCAGAATTCTAATTCTTCCCTCCTTCCCCTTCTCCTCCTTGGAGAAATGCCATCATCTCTCCCTGTCCCTTAGCTACAGCCCAGCCCTCTTAAACCTGAGACTGGCTATGCCTACAAGAAGCAGTGAAAACTGAATAAGCAAGCAATGTGATCCTCTGATATCATGCATGAAAAGGGAACTTAGATATCATCTATAGGCATAAAAACAAAGGTCCAAAAGCACATGGCATTCAGACATCTTTTTGCAGAGGAGATAATCATGTTCTCTCTTGGAACTGCACTATATTGGAAACATAAAAATTAGATGTTCACTTGCAACCAGGGCTCTTGCTATGAATGCCCTGGGAATTCCCCACAAGAAGGGATATCCCTAGGGGATAGATAAAGTCAACTGCTAACACAATGAATGAGGGCTGGGCAAAGTATGCCCCTCCAGATATAGCTGAACTTCAATCTCATCATTAGTCATTTTCAGCTATGATGGTATAGGGCTTATGAGTATTTCACTTCAACAACATTGGGACATACTTTACCTAATCCTGCTACATACTTACAGTGGATTTGTTCTTCTAGTGTGAATCAGAGGATGAATGTGACAAGGTATTTATCACTGTTTTGTGAAATCACCAGTATTTTGATGGCTACCACATGACAGAAGAAAATAACGTGGGCAAATTGGGATTCAAGCTCTAATTTGGAAGGGAATAGCAAACAATATTTTTCTTCAGGGAAAATTTCCTCTCATGATATCTGATCAGTGAGTGTTTGAAAGTAAATCAATATGTGAGCAGTAAAACAATAATGCACTTTAAACCAAATTATTAGTAAACAAATCAGTTTGGTAGGCAGTGGAAATGTGATGCATTATTCATTTCTTTTATCCAAAACACTTCACTGGCTCTTGGAGTCTGGTGATAAAGTATTCATAAAACTATATCCACTCTCCCTGAAAATAGTTTGTAATGTGATATTAAAGTTAAAAGTGCAGTGAAGTATATTTCCCCAAAGCAAGGCATTTGAATAATCCTAGACTGCATCCATCTCTTGCTTCTTTTTAAAGTTAGCCTTTATTTATTTATTTATTTAAATAAAAGTGCTTACATTGCATTAGAAATAAATATGTTTTCCACTTAGTTTTCTCTCTGTTTCCTTAATATCTCCCAGCAGATCCAAGTAATTTGCTAGCTATAAATAATTTCCCTGGGATCAGGAGTGGGGGACATGGGATTGTCCATACATCTCAGAGTTTGGAGATCTTGAAATCCAAATTGCTTAATTGCAGCACTTGGGAATGTTCCTGTTTTGGACTACAACACATAGAATTCCTGAGTCAGCGTGGGGTCCTGCTGGCTGGGGGATTCTGGGAGCTATAGTCCTTTAAAAGTAGTTTTATAAGATTAGGTTTCCCAGCACTGTTGAGAGGTTCAGATTTACTAAGTACTGAGTTGACAATGTCATATATTACATATTTTCCCAAGTCCCCTATTTCTGTTGCTATTCACACATATAACTTGCTCATTCATAGCTATAAAGGTGTGTTCCTAGGCACTTCACTTCATGCATCTGATGAAATAGACTTTGTGTATGAAAGCTTCTTTTCATCAGTTAGTCTCAAAGGTGCTACAAGATCTTTTTACATACTGATCCAAACTAACACAGCTATGTCTTTCAATTCATATGCCCCCAAATTTACAGGGTTGGCTCAAGACATTTTATTGCCTGAGACAGAGAACCAAATGGCATATCTCCCTTTTCTTATTGTCCTCTGAGTTAAAATGATTAATGACTGATAGTGGTTGAATTACATAGGCACGGTAAATTCTAAGAGCATCTCTGCCAGTCCCCGGCAATAAGGACATGATAGTAACTAATTAAATTACCAATAATTTGCTGTCTTTTCATGATATCCAGAATCAGCTGCCCAAAGCAGCTGCCTCAAACTGCCTACGGACATTCTGTTTACCCTTTATGTACTGGATAGCCTGGAGAAGGTAAAACACCATGTAAATTCTAATAGAGGAAGATCTAGAAGTACTCTTTACCTCTTTGATATTTCTGTCTATGGACAAACAGGCTGCAGATATAGGTAGCATCCTGTCTGTGTAAGCTTCTCTGAAAGATTTCAGTTCATATGAGCATGTAAGTGATCTTGCGTTTTGAATGGTGTCTCATAAATCAAGTCATCATCATTAACTGAAGCTGGTGGAAATCATACCCGTTCTGTGCTGATGCATGCGAACTGTGGACAATTAGGATGACTGTGTATGGGTGCTAATTAAAAAAAACACTATAGGCTATCTGATTGCAACCACATGGACATATGTTTCCTTGTTGCCTCTGAACATGCAGTGTATTGAATCTTACCCTTGCAACTTCATGTTTCCTTCCATGTTTCCAATACTTGCCTCTCTAGAGCACCAGTAGCATACAAGGATGGGATGATGGGATGAGCATGTGTTCAGAAGTAGCCATGGAATGTATGGATAGGCAGCCATAACTGTACAAAGAATTCCATCCTCAGTATGAGAAACAGTTACATCACTGGTTTTGTGGAGTTGGGCAAACTAGCATGCTTGGCCATTTGAGTCTTGGTTGGGTTCATGTGTAGCCTGTGGAACCCCACATGTTTCCCCTTCCTGGGCTCATTCCCCCCCTCCTTTGCAGTCAGCCCCAAATTGCTATTTTCATGCAGATTAGCTCCTTAGAAGGTTTTTTTGGAGGGGGGGAAGGGGTCTCCCAAAGTGGCCTTAAAACATGAATAAATAGCAACAGAAAAGGGACAAAATATTGGATGTGGTCTATGAAAACGACAATCATGAATGGATACTGCAGCCCTATGGAGCCTGGATGAGTCCAAAATGGCGATATGTTGCTTAGGGACAGAAAGAATATTCAAAAACCCCGATGGGGATAATTCTGGACTGATGAGAATCTTTGCATTTTGGGACTGATTCTGCACAAAATTCATACATTGTTTTGCACAGAAAACAGCATTTTCTTCACAGAAAATGCTATTTCCTGCTCAGAAAATTCTGTAGCTGGGGAGCTATTTTGCACAAAATTCACAGAAATTGTTTTGTATACAAAGCAGCATTTTTTTATTTTTTTTTATTTTTTTGCCAAAGAGACAGTATTTTCAGCACAGAAATTAACATTCCTGCACTGAATCCCAGATACAATCATGTCTTCTTTCCGACAACTTCCATACAACTAAATCCAAACCTTGCTGAATCCTGCTCTAAGTGTTATGATGCCCCTCACTCCCAGGTTTATTCTATTTTCACTTGTGAAAAATATTACACTAATTACATTTCCTATCTCCTGGAATTTGGAAACTATAGGATGGGGTTAGTGTGCAATATCCTCCAGCAGTCTTAACACTGTAAAACTGAGCAAGCACACACTACCTTTCATCATAGCCAATCTGAGTGTAAGCATTTCCATTTACTGCAGAAGTACAGTCTATAGATTAGGACAAACTCATAAAAAGTAAATCACATCAGATATTATAGTCAGTATTAGAGAGAGGGGGGAAATAAGGACAACAAGTTATTGCACTGATGTTTTGTTTGTCTTTGCAAGCTCACTGAGGCCTCATCAATTTATATTCCCCAAGCCTCTGCTAACTTGATCATATTGTTCCACTAGCTGATCTAAAGTGAATTGTTAGACTCTAAAATCTTAAGGAGGCACAAAGACTATTGATTGGACACATGGCTGCATTGACCTTCTCTCCAAAATGAATGGAGTCTCTGGGCTATTGTTTTCCTTTTACTTTGCCCCAGTAGAAGTGGGCTGTTAAAAGCCATTGTCATGACAGTTACAATTTTCTTTAAAATATATAGTCTTTACATGTGTATAGGAAGAGACAATTATGCCAGAAACTGAAAGTCTGAGAAGGCCAGGTTAAGGTTTTTGTACAAATAAACAGAAGATGATGCAGACTCTAAACAAAATTTCCATGCCTTTTACAGGACCCGGATCTGTATAGGAAACTAACCAGAATAGATCCAGAAATATTATTGGATATGTTCTGGTCAGTTTTATCTCCATGGCGAGATTGCTACATTGGAAAAACACACAAGTTAAGTCAGAGGGGTACTCTAGCGCTCCGTGGTCTAAAATCTATGGCCCTTCCACACTAACCATATAATTTCACTTTAACTGCCATGGTTGCATCCTATGAAATCCTGAGATTTGTTCCTATGTCCTGGCATATGCTCAAACTATCTTGAATTGGCAACAATAGTCCTGATTAATCCTCTGTTGATATATTTTCTCAGCTACTTTTAAAATGTCTTAGTTTCTCCCTTCATCCTCAGCTTATTTCGATTTTCCATTTACTTACTTTCATATTCCATGAGCACCATCTTTAGCAGTCAAAGAGCAGTTGGAAGATTTTTCACACAACATTCTATGTAAACAGTGCAGGAACTCAATTTGGTACATCTCCCAGGACTTGGAAAAGTTACTTTTTTGGACTACAACATCACAAATTCCCCATCCCATGGCTTCTCTTTCTCTAAATGTAAACAGTTAGTTTAAGGCTTGTTTTCAGAAGTGTTTTTATTTCATTTTTGATAACACTGGATTTCTTTCACACTACAAAACTACAGACGACAGTCACTGTGGCCCTTTCCGTATTACTCTGTTATAGTGCTATTATTCCACTTTCAAAATCCAATGGAATCCTGGGGTTTGCAGTTTAGGGAGGGGCATTTAGAATTCTCAGCCAGAGAACACTTTAGCCTCACTAAACTACAAACCCCAGGATTCCACAGGATGTTGAAAGTGGAATAATAGTACCGTAACAGTATAATGTGCAAATGGCCTCAGCTGAAAATGAAAAAGTAGTTGTACTCATTTAAGTCAGCAGGAGGAAAGGCAGGGGATAGAATCTTGCCCTTCTCAGTAGGCTCAGGCAAATGCAAACTGCTGCAGCCTCTTCTCACTTTGTCATCTTGACCACACTGTGTTGTTTCTTGGTCACATGCGTGAAATGTTGAAGGGTATGAGTTTGGCGAGGCACTAGAATTATCGGGTTGAGGGGTCAAAGGCCCTCAAAATTGGTGAGACATTAAAATTATCTGGTTGAGAATTATACATGTTCCTCCTTAAACTGCAAACCCCAGAATTCCATTAGATGGTAATATGACAGTTAAAGTGGAATCGTAGTGTTATAATTGTATAGTGTGAAATGGTGCTTAGATTGGGTTTACCCCTCCATTTTAGAGATCACATCTCTATATACTATCTCAGCTCCCTCTTTGCTGCCAAGTTGTTATGATTAGGCAACCATGATACACACACATAAACAAAGAGAGAGAGAGAGAGAGAGAGAGAGAGGCCATTTCTGCACTACATTGTTATATTGCTATTATTCCACTTTCAACCTGTTATGGAATCCTGGGGTTTGCATTTTAGGGAAGGGCATTTAGAATTTTCAGCCAGAGAGCTCTTTGGCCTCAGTAAACTACAATCCCCAGAATTCCACAGGATGTTGAAAGTGGGATAATAGCACTATAAGAGTGTAGTGTAACAATGGCCAGAGAGAGAGAGAGAGATAAAGAGAGAGGCTGAATACAAAAGTACAATAATGTTTTGCCCCCTACTCTGAAAACTCTTAGTTGCCCATCACAACCATTGGAAATATCTACAGGTTGATATTCTAACTGCTTTGGAAGTAAAGACAGAATGTCGTATTGAATACATGTAGCTTTATCTGGTTCAGTATATTATTTCTCAATGATTATATTTTAGATGCAAGTTAATATGAGGCATATTAGAACATTGCTGTTCTTTTAATAGTTGATTGATTGTAGTGTGTTTTAGGGGGTTGGTCTTAGGTGGATTGGTGGGTGGGGAGGATTGGGTATGTTTTTTAATGTTTTTAATGTATTAATGTATTTAATGTTGTTCGTCGCCTCAATCCAGGTGGAGAGGTGGGATAAAAATAAATTCTATCATCATCATCATCATCATCATCATCATCATCATCATCATCATCATCATTACTGTACATATAGTTTTTGCACCTCTATGCCTTGCATATAATTATTAATTCATATGTATTTCCTCCTTCCTTTTCCTTTTAAAAGTATCTGGAGACGGCCATTTAAATATTTTTTTTAGCCCAAAATGTGTCATGGACTAATTTGTGCAATAAAAACCATTTTTAATGCATCCTGAGATTCAGTATCTCTTTCACACCAGCATCATATCATTGGAAAAGTTCTCAAGGAACTCAGTTCATTGGCATGTTAATTATGTTAACATGATAAACATATGCTTCCCTAAAGTCAAAGTTTAAAAATACGAATTCCTAGTTATCTTCTTTGTCAGCAAAATGCATGAGAAACGTTTAGAAAAGAACTTCAAACTCTAAAATAGAGTAAAACAGCACTTTGATCTATAGTGTTAAAACAGGAGTGGGCAATTGCTCAGGGACCAAGGACCAATCTCCCCAACACTTCCTCCCTCAGGCCACAGGAACGGCAAATATCTCACAGTTCCTCTCAAAATGGTGACCAGAAGTGACATGGCATCACTCCTTGTCGCCATTTTGAGAGGACTACAGAGGAAAATTGAAGTATTTGGAGTAGTGGGGGATTCCAGGTTAGTTAGGTTGGGGGGTATTTCCATGATCTTTCATATATTTCAGGTGGGGAAGATATCTACCTGTTTTCAGACAAAAAGTACATGAAATTTGTGTTGGGGGGGACTTTGGGAGAATATTGGGGCTCCAGGGGCTGCAAAAGTAGAGTTCAGAGGCTGCATGCAGCCCAAAGTCCTTACTTTTGCCACTTCTGTCTTAAAACAGACACATAACCACATGAAGAATTGGTATCTTTTCCTTTTTAAAAACACTCATTTAGGAACATAATCTCAGTTACAGCTGAAAAAAAATGTTTACAAGTTCAAAATCTGGCTATATGTCTGAATCAAATCTTTGGCTTTTTTTTTTAAAAATGTAGATTTTCAAAGTTTTCTTTGAAATTCAACTTAGACAAATACTTTTTTTAAAAAAAATGTCATTCTTACATTTGTGTACTTTTATTCCTCTGTTTCTCCAAGCCACTGAGACTGGAACAGAGAGTTTCTCACTGTGATTTCACCATCATAACCATCCTAAGAGGTAGGTTAGGGCAAGGCTAATTCAGCCTCTTGCCTGAGAATTTCATGGATAAGTGGGCATTTGAACCTAGATCTTCCTAGCCTCCATCTGTCATTCCAGCCATTGCCATCATACTGGTTGAGTTCTTATTGATGAGCTTTAAAGCAAGAATATTGCATATCATCTTGTCAAATTAAACATCCACATACCTGTTTAAATTTTTTTTAAAGTTTAGAACAGAAGTAAACTGCATGTAACCCATGCGGGGAGGAGGGCTATAATCCATATCTATATCTACTCTCTCTCTCTCTCTCTCTCTCCCGCTATATATAGGGAGATTAATTATAAGTTAGGGCACATCTGCACAGTTTAGGTACGATCAGGATTTAGAAAGATTTTACAAGGTTGCAAATAAAGAAGTAACTCAAATCCAGGGCAAAGTGACCTAGTAAAAGAAATTTTATATAGCCAAGCAAATAGAAGATGCAAGCTACAACGGAAGAATCACATGTCACATTTTCATTTATAAGCAAGCCAAAGCTGATCACCTGACAATGTAACGTGTTTAGTGGTCATTAAAAAGATGTTCCTGAAAAGTATTTAATGACCATTAGGACAAAATTCACATTCATAATGTAGGTCTAGGGGAGTGGCCAAGCATGATTTTCTCTGGTAGGGCACATTTATGCCACAGTCTAACCAACTAGATTTAAAGTTTGTCATAACTGAGTTCCAAAATATGAAGGATATAAAAAAGTCACACTGTGTGGAGTTTGCCTCTTCTCTGAAGTTTCTAGTCAGTTGCCTGTTGTAATCTTGATCCTGCTTGCTCTAAAAATGTTCCACACCATGGTATAGCTGCTTTATTCTATATCATTTTGTGGTAATCTTGATAAATTACTTAAATTATTGCTGTCTTGAGTCTTTCAGATGGGAGAGGCACCTTCCTGTTCAGTCCATGGGCCATGGGCCTCATGCAACAAAACATATGTGCCAGTCCCCAGTGGATTATCTCTTAGGTAATGCAACCCTTAACTGAAAAAAATGTTCCTTACACTTAACTTAGAAGAAATAAAGGGAGATGGAGATTACCACTCATTATCGTTTCAGTGTTGCTCTGCAGTGAAGCTGTTCAGTAGGAAAGATAAGCAGATCAAGATCTGAGAAGCCCATCAGACAATCTTAAACTCTTACCAGTGTGTACTGTGTTTGTTTTGTTTTAGCCCAGGAGGAGTACAGTTCACAAGTGTTCTTCAATGGGGCTCAGCTGTTTGATGCACTGGACATAAAGGTTTTTGGCCAGCATTAGTATTTACGGTGTCCCTGATGGTGGCTTCTGAGAATGGGAAGCTATTTACAATGTCAGTGATTTGAAGCCGTTGTCAGAGAGTTACACCATTTTACCTCCTGCAGTAAAAGGAATTTAGAGATAAGAAGAATAAATCACTCTAGGGATTAGATTTATTCAGCTGGAGTTGGATTCTGAAGGGCTTCTGAAAGGTTAGATTCAGAAATAGTTAGCTCAAAGTTGCTCAAAGGAAGTGTTGTGAGAAAGTCAAGATTCCTGTTCAGACCATTGGGAAAATTAAATTTCTCCCTTCTGGGGAGAATTACAGTAATAAAAGCAAATGTATTGCCAGTTTTTAAAATGTTATTTCCAAATGGTCCCCATCATAAGAAACAGAATACCCTTTGTACAACGGCAGAGAGAAACTTCCAGATTTGTATGGTGGACGAGAAAACCCATAATAAATTGAAAACTTTAGACGTTGCTAAAGAAAATAATGGTTTGGAAATGCCTACTATTAAAGTGTATTATAAATCCTGTTGCTTCATGTGGTTGAAGGAATGGGTAGTGCTTAGAGACGAAAGACTTTTGGAACTTGAAGGTCATGATTTAAGATTTGGGTGGCATGGTTATCTTTAGTACGATAAAGTTAAGGTCCATGTTGAAATTAAAAATCAGTCTCTTTTACAAATGCAGTATAAATACAAGCAGAGACTTTTGCTAAGATATTAGCCACCTCATCGCAGTATCCTTTTTTTTAGGAAAGAATGTGTTAAGAATTCTAAATGGTTGCATTATGTTGACCTCTTGTATTTCAAACAGGATAATTGGGAGTTTAAATTAACTGAGTTGCATCTTAAGGAAGGCAAAGATCTTAACTGGTTTGTTTATATACAATTTAAAGATATTTTTAATCAAAATAAGTGAGATCTTGCCATAGAGTTCAGAGTCAATGAATTCTACCAGGAGTTGTGCAAAGATGATAACAATGTAATTAAAAATGTGTATAAATCTCTTTTGAAACTGGAGACAGAGGATGAACATATCAAGGAATATACGATAACGTGGGCCCAATATTTTGGGCACTGTGTTCATATGAAGGAATGGGAAAAACGTGGTCCTAAGATATAAAAGAATACATGTATAAGTTGATATATAGATGGTCTCTAACCCCAAACAAGTTGTCAAAAATGTCCCAGAAGGTTTGAAATCATTGTCTCAGATTTATGTTAGATTAAAAATTTCTAAAGGTGGATTTTGTAATGTCACTAAAAAAATGTTTCTGCTTGGTATTTTCGATAAGAAATTGGATAGTAAATATGTACTACTTCTTTGTTATATAACAACTGCAAGAATATTGTTTACTCAAACCTAGAAATGGACTGAAGCATTGGTTGTGGATGAATGGATTGTTAAGGTTACTGAGTTATCCCAAATGGCCAAACTAATATGGATTTTAAAGGATAATCTAGCTGATGTTTTCTTGAAAGATTGGAAACCACTTACGTTCTTATTGAACAATAAGAAATCCAATGATGCAACAATTTGTGTGTACAGCTGCTAATAATTCTAATAAGATTGTTTAGTTGGATCTTTAATGGTTGAATATTTCTTCTCTTTTCTTTTCTTATCTTTTCTTTCTCATTACAGTTTGGTTTGTCAGGTAAAAGCCCTTTTGTATTTTAATAGGTAAATATTTAGTTAGTGTGTTAGTGAGTTAACATTTAGTGGTTTTAGTTTATAGCTTTAGAGTTGTGTATCAATTTTAGTTCATGCCCAAAATGTTAGTTTTTGTTTATTTTGTGTCAAAATTAATAAATACATAAAAGAATGATTCCTGTTTAAAGTGACCTCACTCTGTACAATTACCACAATTCTCCTTAGCCTCCCTACTGAAGCAGACGTGGCCCATGGTGATATTATGGACCCCAGAGGGTAAAAATAGGGATGCTCTTCATTGATTTCATCCTCAAAGACAGCAATGAGTAATTTTAGAAATTTTCTTTTTACTGAGAGAAGACTATTTGTGGTTCAGGACTTATTCCATGTAAAATTTGCACCTGGTTGTTTTGTGCATAAAACAGCATTTTCTGGGCAGGAAGGAACATTTTTCTGTACAGAAAATAATATTATTTTTGAAGAACACCTTGGCCATTTTCTCACTGCCTGTTATAGTGCTATTATTCCATGCTAAACTGCAAACCCCAGGATTCCATGGATGTTGAAAGTGGAATAATAGCACTATAACAGACTAATGCAGAAATGGCCCTTGTGTAGCAAAGTAGAGCAATGTGCAGCCATGCTTGCACAAATAACCAGTGCTTCCAAGGCACAGTAGAGACAGGAATAGGTACTTAGATTTCCCTGCTGTGTTCTTTTCTTTCTTGTCAGTTCTGTTACTTCTTCCTCTTTTCTGTCCTTCCTAGACTGATACTCCCAGCCTTGACTTCACTTTCTTCCAGTTACAGCCGACCTCATTTTTCTCTTTTGCAGATACACTGTTCACCATAATAAACTTTTCTCTTCATACAGTCATAGATTTGTAGAATCATAGGTTGAAAGGGACCACAAGAGCCACCTAGTCTAACCCCCTGCCATGCAAGAATATACAACTAAAGCACTCCCAAAAGATGTCCATCTATCCTCTGCTTAAAGACCTCCAACCAAATAGAGTCCAAGGCAAACTATTCTATTGTTAAGCAGCTCTTACAGTAAAAAAGCTTTTTCCTAAAGTTTAGGGTGGAAACTTTTTTCTTGTAATATGAATCCATTGGTTCATGTCCTAGTCTTTGGAGCAGCAGAAAACAATCTTGCTCCATCTTCTACATGGCATACTTTCAGCTATTTAAAGACAACTGTCTTGTCACCTCTTAGTCTTCTCTTTTTCCAAGCTTGCCTAAATCACTCCTTTTAAGGGTTGGTTTGTAGAGCTTTGATCTTCTTGATTGCTCTTCTCTGGATGCATTCCAGTTTTTTGATACCCTTCTTGAACTGTGGTGTCAAGAATTGAAGATAATCTTTCGTTGATGGTTCTACATGCTCTGAGACTTTGAAAAGTGCCCTGAAATGAACCAACGATACATGGTTGCAGCTAGAGTCCTATGTCTCATCAACTTGTTCTAACGGGCAAAGACCTTCCTGAAATCAGCTTCCAGCTGCACATCTAGTGCTGGTAAAGGTAGATTAACATTCACAGTACCTCCACAATAAGCTTGACTAATAACCTGCATTCATATTTTATGCTGGTTCAGGTTAGGGGAGTGCAGAACACCTCTGATGAATTTATTACTTATTGAAACTTCTTTTGCTTCCTTCAAAATTCTTTGGGTGATTTTCCTGAAAAGAATCTCCAAATTGACCTTGAAACATCACCTTAGGAGACTCTGTCCCATCAAGGGGAAATGCCAAATTCTTTATCAGTCGAGACATCCCCCCCTCCCCCGCCTTGGTTCTGGTTAACGTTTCCTGGCCTTACTTTTCCTTTTAACAATATAGTTAAAATGGAAAGAAAAATGGTCTCATTAGGCAGTCTCTTTAAAATACACAGCATGTACCCTTCCACTCAAGATATATGCCACAGTACTTACACATTTATGCCATCAATCAGAAGAAATGCAATTAGAAAGTTTACAGTAATTTCCAATAATTTCACTTCAGCTGAGCTAGTAAATCATTTGTTTTATTAGAACAGTTATAAAAATGAAGAAAGAAACCTCAGAAAAATGTCATGCATCCTAATTTGTTGGAATCAAAATTACTTTAATTGCATATGCCTAAAGTACACTATATTCACATTTATGCTGCATCAACAGAGGTATCTAGGAGTCCAAACCTGTAATAAGTTGTGTTAGCTATGGTACAGATATCTACATGAAAACATTGCATAGTTTGCAACACCCCCATGTGTTGCCAGCTATCACTCTTGAAAAAAATATTCCAAGTAGGGTATGTGTGTGTGTATGAAAAGTTTCCCTTCAGACACAAATGATGTACACAATACTTCTGATGCGATGAAATCTGCTGGCTTTGACTGAAATTACTGATTTAATTCTGGTTGACCAGTGGTATAGGAACTTGTCTAGATTAGTCTGCTTCTACATGTAGTCCACTATTTTCTATTCTGACCTGGTAGGGCCTCTAACAGAAGTCTTTTCCATAATCTGCTACCTTAGTCCTTCATCTAGTGTTCTACTTGTCATTGCAGCAAATGTGTACTGGCACTCACAATCCTCCCTCTCCCCCTTCAGGATTCCCAATGCCACTGAAAATCAGCTTGGGGGAAGGGGAATATCAGCCTTCCAGAGATGGTTTCTTGTAACGAGGGGCAAATGGAGGTCTACAGTTGTGAAATGAGATCATCCCTCCCTATTTCTCCTGGGAACTGCCACTAGAAGCCCAGCACTGAGTACATGAGGTCCTTTTAACTAGAGATGTCAAGGGTTGAATCTAGAACTTTCTGCATGCAAAGGATGAGCTCCCCAAGAAGTCCTCATTTCCTTCCCTTGTAGTAGGAAAACCCAGGAAGTCACTTTATTTTGAGTCACTCTGCTAATCCTTGTAGTTCAGTCAGTGTAGTCTGTACTGATAGGTAGCGGCTTTCCAAGATCTCAAGTATCTGTCTGAAGTTGATAATGAGTGAACCTGGGAACTTCTGCAGACAAACTGCACTTCTTTTTATCCATGTACAGTGTCAAAATTGATCTGCTAGGGGGAATTCATTTGAACTTAGAATCATAGAGTTGGAAGAGACCACAGAGGCCATCCCATCCAACCCCCTGCTATTCAGGAACACCCATCAAAGCACTCCCAACAGATGGTCATCCAGCCTCTGCTTAAAAACCTGCAAAGAAGGAGACTCCACCATACTCTGAGGCAGCATAGTCTACTGCCGGACAGCTCTGACCATCAGGAAGTTCTTCCTGAGGTACAGGTGGAATCTCCTTTCCTGCAGATTGAATCCGTTGCTCCTTGTCCTAGTTTCTGGAGCAGTAGAGAACAAGCCCACTCCCTCCTCGACATGACGTCCCTTCAAATATTTAAACATGGCTATCATGTCCCCTCTTAACCTTCTTTAGTGCAGATTAAACATACCCAGCTCCCTAAGCCATTCCGTATAGGGCATGGTTTCCAGACCCTTCAACATTTTGCTTGGCTTCCTCTGGACACACTCCAGCTTGTCAATATCCTTCTTGAATTGAGGTGCCCAGAACTAGACACAGTATTCCAGATGAGGTCTAACCAAAGTAGAATAGAGTGGTACCATTACCTCCCTTGATCTAGACACCATACTCTTATTGATCCAACCAAGAATTGTGTTGGCATTCTTGACTGCCGCATCACACTGCTAACTCATGTTCAGCTTGTGATCTACCAAGACTCCTAGATCCCTCTCACATACTGTTATCCAGCCACGTGTCCCCCATCTTATATTTGTGCATTCCATTTTTTCTGCCGAAGTGCAGGGCCTTACATTCCTCTCTGTTGAAATTCATTTTGTTAGATTTGGCCCAGCTCTCCAATCTGTTAAGTTCATTTTGAATTTTGATCCTGTCCTCTGGCATATTAGCAAACCCTCCCATTTTGGTGTCATCTGCAAATTTGATCAGCATGCCTTCTATTCCTTCATCCAAATCATTGATGACAATACTGAATAGCACTGGGATCAGGACAAAACCCTGTGGCACCCCACTAGTCGCTTCTCTCCAGGATGAAAAGCAGCAATTGGTGAGCACCCTTTGGGTTCAGTCAGTCAACCAATTACAACTCCATCTAACAGTTGCGCTCTCCAGCCTGCATTTTACTAGCTTCATTGCAAGAATGTCATGGGGAACTTTGTCAAAGGCTTTACTGAAATCAAGATATGCTACGTCCACAGCATTCCTTTCATCTATCAGTCTTGTAACTCTATTGTAAAAAGAGATAAGATTAGTCTGGCATGATTTATTTTTGAGAAATCCATGTTGAATTCTAGTAATTACGGTATTGCTTTCTAAGTAATTACAAAATGACTGTTTAATGATCTGCTCTAGGATCTTTCCTGCTCTAGGATCTTTTCCTTCCACATCTCCTCCTGGAAACAGGCTTCATGCTTCTTCTTTCAGGGCACTAGAGGGTTCAACTTTTTTTCCCTCACAAATGTTTTCTAGGGTGCGTGGGGCATTTTTGCCACATTTTTGTTCCCTCTGGGCCATTTAAGGCCCAGGAGAGGCCTTTTTATAAAACAGGAAGTGAATATGTAATGATTTCTGTTCACTTCCTGTTGCTAAAAAAACCCAAAACACTCCCCTGGGCCCAAATGGTCCAAAGGTATGGTGGAAATGCCCCACACACCCTCTTAAAGGATGTTTGGAGGCATTTGGTAGGTAACATATTTTGGTTTTATTTGTTGGGGGTATAGTGGGGGTTGAGTCCTCCCAGGTCCCCCAGAGGTCTAATGAGCTCCCCTAGCTTCCCACAGTTGGGCAGTCCTGGCATGAACAAATGCAAACTAACAATGCAGCAGCAAATCAATGAGGAGATATGCTGTGAGCATCCTACTTGAAGAGTTTTTTGGTTTGTATAGTGAAAAAAAGAAGAGGCAGAAAATAGATACCACTGTACATATTTAATAAGGCAAAGGCTTTTGTGGTTCTTGGTGCTCTTCAGCTCTAATACCTTTTTGATAACTATAAATTGAATTGGCTCCTGTGTGCAAAGTTTTCTGTAACCAAAGCATAAAACAAGAAAAATAGACCACTGTCTTTCTCCCTCACTGTTTCTTTATTTAAATAACTGTTGGAATGGTTTTTCTCTCTCCAAGAATCATCTGATTTACTGCATTGAAATGGAAAGAGGCTCTCCAATAATACCTCCACTTTTTTTCAAGCAACAATTGTCATCGGGGAATGCTTCCATGGACCGGCTGGTATTCAAGTTATTAATTTGTCATTTCTTTGTAAATAAGATCTTGGGAAAGGAAGAGCAGAGGGAAACTCCCACTTCCTCTCATTTCCCAACCTCCTACAGGTGTAATGTGGATGTATTTAATTAAACCAAAGAAAAATGCAAAGCTGTTGTTTTTAAAAATCTTTCTACCAATCTGAACGCTTCGCATATTAAATTGAGATAAATTGTGGTAGTACGTACATTTTAAATAAGATTCTTAGATTTCATTTCATGAGTGTTAATATTCTCCTCAGCAGAGTTATGGAAGTTCCATATTCTAAGAAATCATTTCAGCAGATACATTTGGGGGTCTTCTCTAAAAAGTGAATGCAGCCTGATGTGACCATCTTTTCTCTGTTCCTGAATTGAAGGTGGAAGGAAGGCAACATGGCATTTTCTGAATACAAAAATTTGAGTTTTTAAAGTAATGTGGCATTTTACACATGACTCACACAAATTGGAGGTTGCCTGGTGACTGCATTAAATGTTAACCACATGGAAGTTGTAGCAAACAACTTCTCTTCCCACAGAGACAAGTATGGATGTGTCTGTTTGCTAATACAAATTCTTCAAGTCTGAAACTTTGACTCAACAGTGTGCATCCCATTAGAGGAATCCTTGTTTAAATTTTTTAGCTCCATGATTCTGAAGAACAATCTTGACAGACTAAAGTCTAGTCTGTTAGACGTGCAACATCTTTTTAAACCTTTGGTCAGTGACAGCTGGTGGCTTCCATATGAATATGGCCACCCCAGCTTTTAGTCTGAACTTTAAGGGACGGAGTCAAGGTACTGGATCTTATCCCCAAAATATCCCCAATACTTTGGGTAGCTTGTTTTAAAATCTAGATTAAACCCCAAGTAGATCAAATGCCCCATTATCATGGGAGCTACCAGCCACCAGCACTGCTTTCAGTTTTTCTCTTACCTCCCTTCCTCTTAGGAAGACTTGTACACTTCTGAAGTATTTTGAACAGTTAAGTATGTTTCCCCACTTGTTTGGGGGCTTTCAGATACAATGCGCCCAGTTGCTGAATGGCAATAACAATAATTTACTTAACAAGAATTGTAGTAATAATTGCATTAAACAAATAGTGCAAACTGCTTCACAATTGCGACAAACTTTTATCGTCATTCAGTGGATGGACAAGCTACATTTCCCTTCCAGACCTTGAGAGAACCATTTCTACTTTGCTTTTAAGTCTTAAGCAATGGACCTCATGAAATTAAACACGCTAACACACACACAGACAGACAAAAATAGTCAAAAGTAATTGAAAGTCAACAGTAACCGAAAATCTAGATCTCAAAGATCATTTAATCCAACTTTCTGACAGTGCAAGAAATCAACCTGTACATCATCACTATGATAGACTACAGCATCCAACTTATGTTTTAAATTCTTTCAGTGATAGTCTGTGGCTGCCACAACAAGGCTATAGTGTATCCACTTTGGGTTTTATTTCAGAATTTAAAGGAGCTATCCAATGTGCTGATTCTTATCTGCACAATAGGTTTCAGCACATTAGAAACCTCTTTTACTTTTTGTGAAAACACCTAGAATGGATTCACCACACCCTTGATGTGGAAACCACCAGCTGCTACTGACCTCCAACGAAAGAGAATCCACCACTTTTTGAGGTGGTCTTTTCCACTGCTGAATGACTTGAAGACTTAGTCATATTGTACACATTGGGTCTTCTGAATAACCATGTATAAGATCACGCACCCCAAGTATGAACTCGCAAATATTAACCAGGGCCAATCCAAAACACTTTTATTTTCTGCGAGTGAGGGACAAAATAGTGCCCCTCCACTGTACCACATGCAGAAATCAGGCAGAGTAAGGATGATTGAGAATATAGTTTCACTATAAAGATTGACAAGCTTTAAATGGTATAAGCTTTCATGTATTGTAGAGAAATTTATTTTAAAAATGCAAAATTTAAATATGGGAGAAAGTAGAACTGTCAAAACAGCACATTCTTACTTCACTCTTACTTCAGTACTGGCAGTAGGACAGTATCATCTGACTGTGATAACAGGAAATTATCTGAGTAGGTAAAGCACAAATTGAGTAGTCCATATACTTCCTGTTCCTTAGAAGCCCAGTGCTGCCTGAGGCAGCTTCACCACCTTGCTAAATGGCAGGACCAAGCCTGACCTCACTCCAGCTATGTAGTCATTGGTAGCCCTTAGCCAGACGTTGCTTCTTGGCCTATTGTCCATCACATAGGCCTATTTAAAGAACTGTAATAAGAATTTTTGACATAATACATCAAACATTTTGAAAAAGTGATACCTACCTACCTGTCATAAAGCATGTTTTTCTTTTCCTACCACATACTAGCTCTAATAGGTCAGAACTTCAAAGTTTCACAGTAAGAATGTAAAATCATTTTGCTAATATTAGAAGAACATTTATATAGACAGTTAATTTAATCAAGCACTAAAGGAGTTTCACTGATTTATTTTTCTTCTTGCTCTTCAATCAGAGGCTTGAGAATAGACGTTTGGAAGGCACAGTGAAAGACAGGATGTTTATCTGGAATAATCTCTCCTGCACAATGTAAATAGAAGATGATGACTATAGCCCAATGTCTCCATGGGACATCCCTGATTCCTCATCAGTTCTGATTGCTAGTCAAAAGTAAACATGTCTGTGAATTCTTCTTCCACACAATGGTTGTGTGAAAATAAAGCTTTTATCAATATTGCCTTTGCTACTGCTTTCCTCACTTTTTTCTGACATCGCTTATCCAGATAATCTAAGGATTACATAGTAAACAGTATAATGTTCTGATCTTGTAACTAACATGATGATCTTACAAGATGTAAACAAAGTTATGCAGGTTGACACAACCAGTTGTCATTGGTGCTGATTATCATTGACAGCAAATGAAGGTTATTGATAGCGTGGGCAAGTGACGACAATGCAAACATATGAAGTGCCTTGTTCTGGCCCAAATCAATGGCCTATAATTGTTTACTTTGTCTAACTGTAGTTCTCCAAGGTCTTTGGCCTTTCTCAATCTGGCTTCTTCAAAATCTTTCAAATGAAGCTGTCAGGAGATGAACCTGTGAACTCACACATACAAAAATATCTACTATATTCTGAGCTATTATTCTTCCACAGTAAGTTAAATCTTTTCACAATAAATGCCAGAAAAAAAATATTACTGGATAGGAATGGAATCTTTATTTTGCATTTTTAAAATTTGAAAAATGTGTTTTCAATAGCAATAAGTGTTGACTCTAACAACTTTTGTTGTTATTATTTGGATTAATTAGTTAGATCTATGGGCAGAGTCCATATTTACTCCTACTTAAAACAGACACAGTGAAATTGCATTAGTTATATCTGACTTGTTCCAGTGATTTCAACAAGACTGTTGTAGCAGTGACTTGTATCTGGATCCAATTCTATTTATAGCGTACTGTGTTATACTGTTTCCTTAAATTACTATCTCCTTGAAAAAGAAAGATGATGCGGTCATCAACACAAAATACATTAAAAGCAGATGAGATAATTCATGGAAAATAAGGCCTTGTATGTGTGCCTTTAAGTTACCCAGAGATTTATGATGCTGTCATGAATTTCATAGGGTTTTCTTAAACAAGGAATATTTAGAGGTGGTTTTACTAGTTCCTTCATCTGAAATATAGCCTAGAACACTTAGTATTCTATATTTCAGAGAAAGTAACTAGCAAAACCACGTACAGCATCTGGTATTCAGCTGGCCTAGAAACCCTAAACACACCAGACTTCATCTGGTCTTGGAATCTAAGCTCTGGTTAGTATATGGATGGGAAGCCACTGATGAGTACCAAGTGCTTTAGGCTATATTGCAGAGGAGGAAATGGGAAAAACCATCACTGAGTATTTCTTGCCTAAGAAAACCTCATGAAATTTGTAGAGTCATCATAAGTTGACATGATACTTCAAGGCACATATATACCTGATATTCATTGGTGATCTCCCATCCAGGTCCCCATAAGAATTCAAGAACTCTACTGGTTCAGAACAAAAATCTGCCTAATCAAATATTGTGGTTCCTACAGGGGCTGTGGGAAGCCCAAAGGCAGGACATACATGGGGCAAGATTCTCTCCTACTGTTGCTCCTCAGAAGCTGGTATTCAGAAGCACACAGAGATCACCAACGGTTATCATGGCTATGATTTTTGCAATTTATAGCCTTATTTGAGACCTAAAGGCATCAGATCCTGCCTGATCCTGTCTGATCCTAGAAGCTAAGCAGGGTCAGCCTTGGTTAGTATTTGGATGGGAAACAGCTAATGAATACCGGGTATGTATTTGCCTTGGGGGAAAACAGTAACCCTAAACAATATGTGAAGAAAACAGTATCCTTAAAATAAGGGGAATGAAAATCTTTGCTACAGATCATCAAATGTTCTTGCATCTAGCTTTTAGGAGAGCTATATAATAGACATTGACAGCCAGCCCTAATAGTAATAAAAGGCTGAGTGTCTCAATAGTGTATCCTGGATTCCAAAGCAAATTTATCCCACAAAAATTCATCTACCATGGCTAAAGCATTATAAATTGATTTCTGCTAACTAAAAGAAGATATGGGGGGTGGATACAGATGCAGAAATAATAGAAATATTGCTGAAGCTTGACTTCTGCTACTCTGTTTTATTAACACATAATGCAAAGATGCTAGATCAGCATTTAACTGCTAAGCATATGAGTTGGGATATAGTGTGTTTGTCTTCTATTATCTGCATTTTGGATGTACTGGTGTATTTTATATTTTTGCAATGATTATTACCAGATGGAATACGGTATATACTACTAACGGTCATTTGGCTACTCACCAGAGTCATTTCTTTCCTTTTCACATATATACTTAATTTCTTAACAGTCATGCATCCAGTTTCTGATGTGCCTTGCATTGTTCAGTTTGGCTCCTGAGCTTGCATAAAATGAAAGCAGCTGCATGTTTTTATTAACAATTATTTTCTCCTTGTAGCCCACTTGCTGTCTAACTTAAATTTTGCTGATCTAAGTGGCACTGCTTAGTGAGAAGGGAAAGCAAAGTGTACTACTAGTGCATGTTCTGAGAGGACTGACTGATTTGCTCTTTTAATTTGTTCAAGTTTCCCTCCTTTAAAACTTGGGTGAGAATTATGTGGACTGTGGTCTATATGCAGCCCACCAGGAACATCTGTGTGCCCTCTGGAATCATATCCACTTCCCTGAATACTGCACTGCTATGCTTTAACCCAACAAAAGTGGAGAGTCTTGCTTACACAAGTCTTCCGGGGCATAATCCTCGCCTCAAATAATATAACCCTATGTTTTGTTTTTGTGCATAAACTGCTTTTTTTCCCCGCAAAACTGGAAGTGACCTTTTGATCCATTCAGTTTCATCAGAAATGTGACCATGGGGTCTGGGGGATGGAAAATAGGGGGCTATGGCCCCGGAACTAAACCAAACCTTTTAAATCTTAACTACAGTCAACTGTGAAAATCTGCTAAAGTGGTTTTCAAACGTGAGAGTTCCTTTTCAGAAATTTGTCAGTGATGAAATCAGAGATCATATCAGAGCTTTGGAAACATAATCATTTTTTTTTAACTACAGTTTGAAAAATCCCCTAGCCAAGCGGCTAGTCATTATGCTGGTTGTAGGACTGTAGAAGTTTTATCCCTTCCCCCTGCATGTCCAAAACTCACTTCCCATCTACTTGTGCAATGTTCAGATATCATGAAGTTCTGGGTGCATTTTAGAGTTTCCATAAGGCCCAACACATCATGCCAGTATCCTTCCTAAAGAAAGTACGTACATTAGGACTTGCCCACTCAGAGATTGGAATCGTTATTTTTGGGGGTTATGGCTTCAAGAAAAAAGTATGCAACAATGTTTCCTTGTGCTTAAAGACCAGAAAGTTTTGTAAGAAAACCTCAGCATAATAAAATGGATCTTTACATTTTATTTCTTTATTTTCTTTTGGAAAGAATTTTCTATTGTGTACAATTAAATTACCTTTTAGACACAGGGCATTTCTGCACTACACTGTTATGGTGCTATTATTCTACTTTCTTTTTTTATTATTATTATTAAAGTTTTTTTCATCCTTACAAGCATAAGTTCATAAGACATATTAATGTTTACAATAAATAAAATTCTCTTTTGTATAATGTAAAGTAACATATCTCTGTATAAATCATTAAATCCATACATTCCTAAGTTCTTACTTTCCTTTTTCACATTTATTTCCTATACTATTTTTGTCTATTATTCTATTACTATTATTCTACTTTCAACATCCTGTGGAATTCTGGGGTTTGTAGTTTAGTGAGGCCAAGGAGCTCTCTAGCTGACAATTCTAAATGGCCTTTCCCTAAACGGCAAGCCCCAGGATTCCATAGGATGCGGAAAGTGGAATAATAGCACTATAACAGTGTAGTTCAGAAATGGTCTAAAGTGTATGCGCCCTTTGAATCCAGTGTATAATTTTGGTAATATCCAGAGCCTGGTGCCCTAAAAGATTACAAAATCAAGTTTAAAATGCAAGTGACTGCTATGAAGCATTTGCTTGCATCCCATCTCTGTTCATGAGGTTTTCTGGCTCCTCAGTTTTGTATACACTTTCAATCCTTTTCTCTGTGTTGGTCAATAGGGGTCATACTAATGCTTATAATGCACACGGGCAAAAAGAAAGGCTAAAGACACATTATATTCCCATATGATGTATTATATATCCACATGATGTAACCATATGCTGTTTTTCTTTTCACCCACCATCTAACATTTGCTTCTTTCATTTATCCACTTATAGATTCTGTTAAGAGCTTAGGTGTCCTTGACTCAACTTCGCCTGAAGCTGTGGAAGCAAATCACATTCTTATATGGGCACTGCAGTTTCACAGGCCATTTTATGGATTTCAGATAGGCAATCAGTGCACTTCTACCTCCAGATTCCACTTTATGTGCCTATTTAATCTTGGGAGATTGCTATTGATATGTACTATGGAGGAGAGTGGTCCCGGGGGTGTAACTGTTTATATATAAAAAACATAACACTAACATTCCTGGATACAACCAGAAGCCAATCCAACATTACGTTCCCACATTGGCCAATAAAATGCTTATCGCCCACAAACAACGTATGACTGCAACAGGACCCTCCCATCTGTGAAGTACTTCCTTTGATCTCTTCTTAATCTGCCACCATAAAAGGAGATCCATCTTCACACAGTGCTTTGTTATACAATGGGATTCACCAGTACAAGATGTGATTTATGGTGGTCAATTCAGACAGCTTTAAAATGGGGTTGCACAAATCCAGTGAGGCTGTTGAGGCTATTAATAGTTATACAGGTCAAGACACAACAGTGTCATTCCATTTCAGTGGAAGTAGAATCTCCTCAGATGGCCTGGGGAAACTTCTGGAGCAGATTTTTAGGCCCCCAAAGGGAGGAACAAAAGAGAGGGTCCCTTTGTGTTAGAAGAATGATAGTATAACACTGAATCCTGGGGATATATTATCTCAGGTATCACGGGCAGTATGGCTCTGAATATTACTTGTTGGAGATGTGAGTAGGAAGATTGTATTGAATTCATATCATGCTCATGGAGTATTAACTAGCAAATGGGTGACTACTGAGGGGAAAGAATGCTGGGTTATATAGGTCTTTGGAACCAGCATAGGACTTCTTTTGTTCTCGATGTTTTTCCCTGTCATATCTTAGGCATTCAAGAAAGACCATGAACTGGTGTTCAAAATCAGTAACAGACTTGATTAAAATGAAGAAATTAAAATTTTATGCAAACATATTGGAAACAGTGCTGGTTGTTGAGGAGGGGGATTAAAATATGATGAGGATCCTTTTAGAATAAACGTAGTGGTAGCCCTAATTCAGTTGGGTTGCCTAATTAGAATTCAAAACCTTTTTAATGAACTAAGCCCCTTTTAAAAGAACTAAGCACTCAGATTCCTCTGCCTGGATGGGCTATTGCACACCTGCAAAATATATAAGTCCTTCATGTATGTTAGCAGAAGCAAAATAATTCAGATTTGGAAATAAAAGAAGAATCAAAACAAGGAATAATGACTATGTTCATTTACTGACTGCAAGAGAAAGACTGTACAGTCCTTTATCTTGTCAGTGCTATAGACACTGAATAAACTGATCTATAATAGAGTTCAGTTTGCTCTGACTGCTTTCAGAGGTTAACATCTATGGCATAAGAAACTCACCCTATGGGGTCGATTTGAAGCAGAGTTTCTCAGCCTGTCTAAAAACCTAAGAGAAATGTGAAGCTAAGCATAACCAAAACCAAAAAAGAACAGGTGCCATTTTTGGACTGTGCAGAGATCAATTTCAATGTGCAGAGGCTTGGGGACTTTAGGTCTGGTACCGGTGCTGAATTTGCTTTACATGTAAAGCCATTTGATAATTTCTATGTCCCATTTAGCACTGCTTTATAATTCAGAACAGGCTTATTTTAAGAACCCTTAGTGTACTTACTCCCTAGGTGACACTTCCTGGCTGAAGTTGAAGGAGCAATTAACCACTTCCCCATTCCTGGTACAAGATTGATCTCATGATCATAATTGCTGTGAACATTACAGTGTTCTAGGGAGCTACTATGACGAATTCCTATAGAATATCAATATAAATGTATGTGTGTGCGTGCCCATTAAATACCAGTCTAATAGAGAGAAAATTAATGCCCCTATGACTATTAATGAAGATTCATATTTTTAAAGTGTTTTTTGAAAGGAACAGCTTATAAATTGCAGATTTTATTGGTTTACATTAAAATGTTTTGTATAGTATTAAAATAGCAAAGTAGTATGAAAATATTCTGAGAAGCAAAGCTGGGGGGAAAAGAGGGTGAGTTTGGGTTCCTACAGATGGGAGGAGCTTCATAAACTACACAAGAAAATATTTATTGAGTGTTTATTAGTAATTACCTCTGTAGTTGAGAGCATGGTAAAGGTACTCTTTGTTTTAGACTTTCCTGATTTTTCCAATCTTATGTGGAGAGGAAATGGATTTTTCTAGCAACAACAGATAGGCCATTTCTGCATGTTGCCCTGCTCTGTAGTCTTCCAGTCATGATCCCAGCAGTGCCTTTGCCAGAAAGGGGGTGCAAGGGGAATGCTCCCCTCTGCACTCAACCAGCTCCTTGCAGAAGGGAGTGTGAGGGACACGCCTCTTCCTTCTGCAGTGCAGCCAGGATCTTTCCCATGCTGCACCGGCGCAGGAAGTACTTCTGTTGTGCTTCTGGCCCTTCCGCATGACAGATAAGTAGGGGAGCATCATGCAATCAGGGGTCATTGTTACCCTGATTTCTGGGGGTCCCAAGAGGGACACCTAAATGCGCTCTCAATTATATAAGTTGGGGAAATTAGCGAAGAGCACAGGTTAGCAATGCAAAAGGCAGGGTAACGTAGCGAGATCTTGAACCCTATGTTTATGGGGTCAGGCCGAGTCAAAGAGCACGCAGAAGTTGAAATAATAAATGTTGTTTTATTAAAAATACAATCAAACAGTGTATGCAGCACACTCACACAGATAACTAAAGAAATAAAGGTTGGAGTGGGATAGAGGGATTTTTAGAGGAGTTGTTGGTTTGGGTGATACTCCACCTGTCCTGAAGCCCGGTTGGAAGCGGAGAAGCTGGGGAGCGTGGATCTCAGCATGTGGGTCTGAGGGGAAGACTCGCTGGACAAAGCGACAGCAAGGCGGGATGGAAGCCAAGAGCGATCCGAGGAAGAGCTCAAAGTCAGGGGTTCTTATAGGGAAAATTGTGACTGCAGGCTAGTTCGTACTTGGGGAAAACAATGAGTTTGGGGCTGGAGACAAAAGCCTCCGAAAGGTCAGAATTTGAATGATTGAGTTATAGCCAAATTGTCAATAGAATAGACAGTATGCAAACGCAGAGTGATTGGCAGATGAGGATTCTTCTAATCAAGTTGCCTGCTCGGGGCAGAGGATCTTTTGAAAGTTGCGTGCATACATAATAGAGTACTTGCCTCTGAGGTCTCCTGAAGCAGCGGGATGGCTATTTCTAGCCTGCCTGTATTGTGTTGGAATATTACGGCGATTATCGGCTGTGCCTGTCTGTGAGCTTGTCCGGGGGACCTCGCAAGCACGTGGAGAGGAATGGGTAAAGGAGGCTGAATTATTGATATCTAAAGATATCTTTATATCCCACAAGCTCAGGCCAGCCAGGGCAGTAACATCATTGATGGAAAAACTTTGTGATTGTGGGAGAAGGATGAGACTGTGACATTGCATCCCAATGCCAGGATGCAGTCATTGCGTGGAAAGGACCATAGTTATGAGAGTTCCCCAAATGGAGTGATATGGTTTCCAATGGACAATTAATATTCATTAGCTTTGCAAAAGACCTGTTACTGATGGAGATGAAGATTGAAATGCTATTGGTGGCTTATGCTGGTATAAGTGTCGTGTATGTCAACACAAGTCACTTTGGCTGGGGTATTGTGGTAGTGGAGAGGTGGCAGTGAAAGCCATCTCTGTCTGGAAATATAGCTGCCCTTCTGGCTCTGAAGCTGCACAGGAGCTGAGTTGCTTGAAAGCTAGCAGGACACGTTATTCTCCTGATGTGGGTGGATTTCACTGTCACACATCAGTCATTACAATGTTCATGCTTCCTTTGCTGATAGTAACTCCAGAAAAAAATTAGAAGACTATGGCCCTTTCCGCACCGGGCTATTAGAACGGTGCAGAGCAACCTCTGACGGAGGTCTTCTGCACCTTAGAGTGGACTGGGGCGGACTGCTTTTTGTAGTTCTGCACCTCAGTCCGCTCTGAAGCGACTGGAACTGGTTGCACAGCGTGCTTTTTAAAAACCTCTTTTTAGAGGTTTTTAAAAAGCACGGAGCGCCCAGCCCCGTGTAGCTCCGTTGCTGCGCTCCGGTGCAGATTTGCAGGCGCGCGCTAGTGTGTGCCTGCAGATCTGCCGGGGGCGGGCTTTAGACTGGCGAGCTTCTCCGGTTGGAGAGCCTCCACCAACTGGAAGCCGCCATTTTGGATGCCGGGGCAGTGCAGAGCGACGAGCTTGCACTGCTCCTCTTCCCGACGGACTCGCCCAGACGCTGAAGAAGTCCGGTGAGTAGCGTTTCTGGGCAGTTCCTTTCCCACGTGCGGAAGGGGCCTATGTTGGTGAATCGAGGATCCAGCTTTATTGAACGAAATGCTTTTCTGTCCCATACTCTAACATACTAATGTCTAAACAGAATGAAAGCTTTGAGCTCAGCTGCCCATATGCTCTAAGATAGCATCTTAGAAGTTGCCAGATCATGCATATGTTACACATGTGTTGAATTAGTTTCCACTGGTTATCTTTCCTGGCCAAGCATCTAAACTGGCCTTCTACAGACGTCTTCCGTATAAATAACCCAGTCCTCCTTCCTTGTGATCAGAAAGCCCTTAACACTTATGTGTCAGAGAGGAAAGAAATATGGTGAGTGTAACTTTTGCCGTGAGAGCCAGCATGGTATAGTAGTTTGAGTGCTGGACTACAGCCCTGAAGACAACAATTCAGTTCCCTGCTCACCCATGGAAACCCATTGGGTGACCTTAGGTGTGTCCCATACTCTCAGCCCCAGAAAACCCCACAATATTTTCACCTTAGAGTTGCCATTTTTCTGAGGAAAAATTCCTAAAACTAAGGCACACAACTGTGCAGAGATGCATTTTGCTAAATTAGCTCAAGCGAAGCTGCATTCTTTTTCCCCTCCACCTTTTCCTCTGCCGTCATGTGGTGCTCTTGCCTCCTCCTCCTCCTCTTGACTACCATCTGCTAGAACTGGATTGTGATCAAGATTAGCACAGCGATTTTTTCTGATGCTCTTGGAGGGTGTGCCTCTGAGGACTATCATGATTAGTCCCTGAACTTCCAGATCTATAGCACCACCACTACTCAGGGCAATCTACAACAATTCTAATCACAGCAATCCTCTAAAAGAAGTAAAACAGCCAAAAAAGATGGGTCACTGCAAAGACCTTTCAGATGAACCCCATGGGCTGCATCTTGGCATAGAACTTTGTGGAAAACAAAATGCACTGCCAGATGCAAAGTTTCTGTTTTGCAAATACCATCCGTCAGTCTTTAACAGAGGAGCAGTTAGTCCATAGCTACCACTTAACCATCCAGAATGATTTATCTGGAGACATCTTGCAGGTTGTGCTCCATTAATCTAGACACAGAAGGTCTGTTCAGCTTGTGTAATGGGATGTTACAAACGTCAAGATCAGCCAGGAAAGGCTTGCTAAATGCATTGTGGCCAGGCAAGTGGAGGTGAGGGAAGGAAGAGATGCCAGCCTCTCTTGATTTGTACAGGCTGCTCCAGGCTCAGCAGAAGTATGCATTTCCTGAACATTTGTTTCTCACACCAAGAGGTATTGTTTCATATCAAGTTTATCCAGCTTACTGCTACCCAAACATGTAATTTGTGGTAGATAACCCTTTCAAATTAAGCATGCCAATTTAATTTTCCATAAGAGATGATGGGAACAATAACAGTTGAGAAGGTAGATAAAGGGCCCTTTCTTTGCTTAGAGAGAAAAGCAGAAACTCTAGAACTGATTTTTGGACAGGGCATAGGGTAGAAAAGAGGAAAGGAAGATAATTCTGTTGCAACCACCAGCACAACATTGAATTTAGCCCATAGGTAGCTTTTTCACAAAGTCAGATCACTCGTGCACCTAGCTTAATATCATCTATCTACAGTGACTGGCAGTAATTCTCCAGCCTTTTTCGATAAGGAGTTTTCCCAATGTTACCTAGAGATGCCAGAGATTGAACCTGGGCAATATCTTGTAGGCAGAAATGTGTGCTCTACCACTGACCTTCTATGCAACCTTCCCTTTGCCACATATGGTTGGCAAATGTGTGGTTTCTAATAAATTTTACACTGAACTTTTACCTAACAGGAGGTAAGATCCTGACACAGTTTTGCTAGGTTAGCGGCAGACCAAAGAAACCAGTGTCCAAAAGCATGTTTAGATGTTACAGGAAGTTGAGGTGCAGTGATCCGGGGGGGGGGGGAGTACAAGGGTATTGCCCTTCAAAAAAGAATACTGCTCCCCCCAAATTTTCCTTCAGTCCTTAAATTTCTAGCATTGCCATAACTTCTGTTGAGTCTTTAGAAATAACTGTTTGGACAATCAAAGAAAAGGGCCAGGCAAAGTAACCAAACGCAGAAAACATAAGAGTTCTAGCTGTGTATAATTTTCAATGTCTCACTCTCTGCAGTGCTAGAAATTAGGGGAATGAAGGAAAAATCATTTGGAGATGGCAGAATTACTATTTGAAGAGGCAATATTCTCACTTCTCCCCTGAGGTAGCTATATCACTGCAGGGGTATATGCAAAGGAGACACTGTTTCTATGTAAACTGTCAATGGGCATGTTGGGAAGCTTTGTCTTGTGCATTTTTCCTGTGTGCTTTCCTTTCCTTTCGGGTATTGCAAAGAACCAGCATCATCTAGGTTAATGATTACTCATACATTTTATTTAAATTCTAAGGAACTTATCTCCCACCATATATCCAAAGATCTCAAGGTGAGATACTAGCAATAAAAACAGAAGACAGTACAAAACAATTAAAATAAAGCTTTTTCTTTAAAAAAAGAGAACAGTTTAAAAGTATTTAAAATTGTGTCTTCATATGTCCCACTAGTAGGAGCAGTACAGTACCTGGAAACACAGGATGGGGCCTTCTGTGTTGTGACATTCTGGATGTGGAATGTCCTGCTCATAGGAACTCTGTTGGTGGCTGGCACTGGCCTCATTTTGGCACAAAGTTCAGATTCACATTTGAATAGCTGTATTGCCAATAATGTCTGAAGCCATTCTAAATTGGACAGTTTTATCATGGATAATGGCAGCGACATCAGCCGCTTAGTAAATATAGAATAGATTTACTAATCTATAACACAAGACCCAGCTTGGTGTAGTGGTCTGAGTATTGGACTATGACCTCGAGACCAGGGTTCAGTTCCCTTCTCGGCCGTGGAAACTCAGTGGGTGGCTATGGGCGCATCGCACACTCTCAGCCCCTGAACACCTCATGATAGGTTCTCCTTAGAGTCATCATAAGTCAGAAATGACTTGAAGGCACACAACACCAAAACTGTTCCGTATTCACTCTCACTACTCACCCCTCCAACCTATTTTACCTGCATGGGGATAAGGACATCCATTCTGCCAGCGATTTGAACATGGGTGAATGAAATTTCTGTCAGGTTTGAGAAACTGGGCCTGGAGAATTTGCTTAGTTAAGAATACTTAGAAACTTTTTATGTTTCTAACTATGGCCATTTCTGCCTTATACTGTTACGGTGCTATTATTCCACTTTCATCATCCTATGGAATTCTAGGGTTTGTAGTTTACTGTGGCCAAAGAGCTCTCTGGCTGAGAATTCTAAATTCCTCTCCCTAAACTATAGACCTCAGGATTCCATAGGACATTGAAAATGGAATAATAATACTATAACAGTGTAGTGTAGAAATGGCCTTAGTAGGTGATATAAAATACTGGCCATTGATTTTAAATCTGGTGTCTTGATGCATATATATTTTATGTTATTAATTATTTTTTATAGTGCTTATTTGGAACTCTTTTCTCTCAGTAATCAGAGTGGTAGCAGATATCTGTTAGGTTGCACCATGCCCAAATTGGATGAAATGAATGAGCGAGTGGGTCAGAATCTGTACGCAATATTTTGACAGACTGAAATAAGACCCTGACAAATTAATTTTAAAAAATTTAATTTGTTTCATTAATTGTTAATGAATGGGAAAAAATCATTCTCTGTAATTAATGTTTACCAGTAGAAATTTCAGTCAGTTAACCATCACTGTCAATTTTTTTTAACAAAATCAATTCAGGGGAAAAAAACCTAACCAACCTTTAACCTGCACACTGTCCTTGTTTCTCTTTGAAGAAGAAATGAATTTGCTTTCAAAGTTTTCCTCAATACTCTCTGTAGCAAACTTTGATCTCAAATACTCCTTAATTTCCCTGATTTCCTGAGTGTGCTCTGGATATTGTTAAAATAACAACTATCTATATTTGACAACCAGTGGTATTTTATTTCACTGTTGATACTGTGCAGTATTTGACAACCTACTGTGTACTATAATACAGAACATTCCACTGTGGATTCACATTGTGGAGGAAGAGAATGTTGGGCAGCACAGGCTGTCTTTTCAGTAATTCAGTAATTCTCCTTAAGAACTCCCTAATAAGCTTTCTAAGAAGCAAAAGTTCCAAGAAAATAGTTTGGAATTACTAGCAGAAATATGTACTGTCAGGTCACCTGTTGACTTTGTCAACCCCAAAAATTTCATAGAAATTTCTTGTACAATGAATACTCAAAAGTGGTTTGCTGTTGCTTTCCTCTTAATATAGTCTACACAGGTATTCCATAGTGGTCTCCCTTCTTAGTCTGCTTAGCCCTGGTATATAATTTCCAACTGTATTTTCAATTGTCGTATAGTCCTATGGAACATCATATAGAATCTGGTAATTGATGTGTAACCATATTTTTAAAATCTTAATAGCTGAGAACTGAAATTTTGTGATATTTTGGCTGTAATCCTGCACGGCTCAGCATAGTATAGTAGTTCTGCATGTGGAAATATGCAATGGCAAGCCGTTTTATAACCCCCCTGCTGACCTATTGTAGAGCTGTTGATGCCTCCTGTCCATAGCCAGTCATGCCTGGAGAAGAGAAGGTGGGATTGCAAAATCATCTGGCTATGCCCCTGTAGCCAGACATAAAGTGATTACATCATCTGCTGAGGTCTGCCAGGGTCCTCTAGATGTCTGAGCAGTTAATGTAATGGTTTCACATCTGGCTACTGGATTACAGGCAGACACTTCAGTGATCCCCCACTCTTCTCTAGGCCTGAATGGCCATGGGTAGGGACTTCAGAGGGTCTATGGTAGATTGGGTGGAGGCTTTGGTCACTGCAGGAGGAGGAAGGGAATACCAACTTTTGCAGTGATTAAAAATAGACACATGCAGGCAAAGAATAAATTTGTATTTGCATATGCCTGTAATAGGATGCCAGTCTTTGTATTTGAAGTGTGATCTACAGAGCTGGAACAGAACAGGATAGAAATTGCAAGGAAACTGATTTTGGTGAAGAGTGAGAAGAAACTGTCTTACAGTAGGAACTGTTTGCCAGTGGAATAGTCTATTGTAGGAGGTTCTCCTTCAGAAACTTACACTTGCATATGCTGGTAACAATATGCCAACCTTTGTATCTGAAGCCAGATCTACAAGATTTTAGCAGAACAGGATAGATATTGAAAGGAAACTGATTTTGAAGAAGTTAGAAGAAACTATCTAACAGTTGGAACTGTTTGCCAGTGCAACAGTCTTCTGTAGGAGGGTTCTCCTTTAGGAACTATTTAGACAGAGGCTGGATAGCCACTGGTCAGGGATAGTTATATCCTACATTTCAGATCCTGCATTGGGAGGCAAGGGTGGCTAGTTGATCTTCAAGGTTTTTCCAAGTTCTCTGATTGTATGATTATATGAAAATTGAAAAAAATAAAAAATAAAGAAATGGTGGAAAGTCTGAAGCATTTGAATGACAGCTTCTGGGTAGGGCACTTCATATCCATACTGTAAATTTGAAAGTTTAAATTGTAAATGTTGGTGAATTTGCAGCATTTGTGAGTGATTTGGCAAAATTTCCCACGCCCACCCCTTTCAGCAATTTTATACTTGGTCCTCTCTGGAAAACTCAAGCAGGAGATGAATTTGAATCAGTGTGGATCAGTGGAATGAAGCAAGACAGTTGCTATAGGCACCTTAGGTAAGCCATTTAAATGGTAAGGGACACTGTTTGTTTGTCTATATATATCTATATCTGTTATGTCCTATGGTGGAGCTTGTACAATAATGAAACTAGTTTTAAAAATTCAGCAGAATAAAGCCATGGATGGAATCTTTCTTCAACAGACTTTTAGTTCTCCAAGGTTCTGTCACTAATAACATTTTTCCTGGTGTAACTCAGGGGAGGTAATAGTGATGCTCTCGAAAGCCCAAGAAGCAAAGATGGTTGAATTTTACATTCAATCCAAGAGTCAAGAGTATGGATTGGCCTTTTCCTTAATGGCCTATGGTGACTTAAAGAATCATTTCTGTTTTGTCAAGCTCTTAGTAAGGGGTGACTTTTTGCTCCCCTGGTATGAAGTCTTTTAGTGGTTCAATTTTAGCGTTTTGTTTCTATGTGGTTATTGGATATTGTATTTTTGTATGTTATTGCTTACTTTTAATGATTGTCAATTGTTGTAGGTGCCTCACTGGGTTGAAAAGTGGGCAAAAATATTTAGTTTTTTTAAAATGAAACAATAAATAACCTCATGATTAGTGACATTTGCAAGTTAGTTATTTGGATAGTCAGATGGTAAATATATCATAGTCCCATAATTAGTATTACTGTGATTGGGTTATAATGGAAACATTCTGTGATCTGTCATTATCATTCTCATCTTCTTTTTCAATCTTCCTTTTTTCCTGTCTTGCAAATGCAGTCCCAGGGAATGTAATTTTGGATTTCATTAAAGAGACCACCAACAAAAGATCAGGAGAAGGATTTGATTCTTTCTCCCCTTTTCAAGCACCCTAAAACAAACAGAGACTAGAATGTACCCACTTTGACTTGGACTGCATTCAAATCGCACAATTACTGCAATTTAATTCCACTTCAGCTGCCATAGATCCATCTTAAGAAATCCTTGAATTTCTAGTGCAGTGATGCATTTAGAATTATCTCCTAGAGAGCTCTAGCACTGGCCTAAAGTAGTACAGAACTGCAGCAATCTGGCAGGGGACTATTTCCCCAAATTATATATCTCAGCATTCTGTAGGTTGGATCCATAGCAGTTAAATAGTATCACAGTTATAATTTTGCAGTATGGATATAATTCTTCAAGTCATTTATTTAGAATGAATGTTTATTTAGAATAATATTTATTTTGAATGAAAGTACAAAAGCAAGATAAAGGGGAACAGATAAATAGATAATGAGTTATACCAAGATACAGAAAGCACTTAAAAAGAATTGCCAGTGATAGATTCTGACAATGGGAGGTCCCTTGGGAACACAGCTGATGTTTCAAAGGTCTCAGAAATGTGGTGTGTGCATGACAACAACGATTTTACATCTGCAAATGTCCACTTCTAACACCCATAATCATGACAGTATTAATTATGCCAAAGTCTAAAAAAACTATGCTAGAATTGAAATGATAGCTTCATCCAAGCAGTGGTGATTGATGGCTCCTAGGAAGCTATCCAAAGTGTTAAATCTATTTTTGAGGTTCAGCACCTTAAATTTTAGACCAAAATATGAAATCAGAAATCTTTACCTCTGAGAGCACCAAAATCAGGCATAAATACCAATTTGCTATTTATAGCCAAAACAGGATCAGAGCTAAGAAGATACTTAGGAAAACAGTCAAAATTGAAGTATATCCATTGCATCTCAGTGGCTACCAATCTTCTTCATAGGGCTAGCCTACCTTCAGCAGACTAAGTAAACACCAGTTTTTGGCATCATGATAAGGCAACAAATGTCTTGCTGTTTACTCTGTTATTACTATCTTTCCTTCTTTTTTAACTGCAGGGATGGGGAGGAGTGTTGAGGAGGTTGGCTCCAGTTTTGGATATTATGCGCCTTGATTTGGGAGGATTGAGGATACCTTTGCAGTTTTAAGCAACATGTATTGGGCTGGCTCTGCTTCCTCTTCATAACAGAAGGTCCCGGTTGTATATTCCTGACTAGCAGAGGGTTGGACTAGAGGGCCCTTTCAGCTCTATGATCTCCCTGCTCCCAGTTATTGAAAGAATGTGCACAAAGGTTGCTGGGTCACTGCATGGGATAGTCCTGCACCTTCAAACACACACCATCATCCCTAGTGGAAAATTGTCTATGCAGTGTGAGTAAGAGCTCTGTGAGTGCTGATGTACTTGCACAGTGCTGTACCATGTGATTAGAGATTCTGGTCCAACAGCAACCTCCTCATGCAGAGAAGCTTGACTTGCATGCATTGGCATACATGAGGAGCCCTTTTCTGTTCAGATAGTGGAGAAGTACTTCTCTCTGTTGCAGATGTCTGGTACAAAGCATATGGCAAGATGGGGGTAGTGGCTAGCCAATAATCTCTCTTTTTTTCTAGGGATGGAAAACATATTCAAGAATATTTTGAAAATAGTTGAAAAGGAATTGCTTGCGTGTTGGGAAACTCTGATGACGAGAATCCTAGACTGAAGAAAAATTTTGCAGTTTGGAATGTATTATTCTGTGAGAAAAATGCATGCAAATTTTTTGTGTATGCACAGAAAATAGCATTTTAACCACAGACAACTGGTTTCCTGCAAGGAAGCAGAATGTTATCTGCAAAAAGTAAACTTTCATGCAGAAAATACTATTTTCTGGGCAAAAAAGTGATTTTTTTCCCCCCATAGAGTAAGTCTCAAACTGCAAATAGTCTTCAAAAACTGCACAGTTTTGAACAACTTTCTTATAGTAAGGAAAAAATAGAAATATTATTCTTTCCTGTCTGCAGGAATGAAATGTATAGAGATTTACATCCCCACTTCTTGAACATTCATTCAAGGAATGAATCACCCTTAGCATATAAAATCTTAGGTATATACTGTTAAGTATTAGGCTTCCAGATTCCTGCAGGGTTAAGTTTGAGTCTTGTTCCTCTGCTGCGCTCGTGGTCATGGTAACTAGCAGGCCGGCTTGACTCAGCCGGTGTGATAAGAGATATCTGGTTTGTCTCTCTCAGTTCCTGTGGGAACCTAAGGGGTGTTTGAAAAAAACAACCCCACAGTAGCTATAACTGCTGTGAGGAATTTCTCACAGCCCTCTCTTTGATTCACTCCCCCTTTGCTTGCTGTTTAACATTTTAGCACGGCTCTCTCTCTGTCATGCTGTAAGAGGAGAGAGAAGCACAATGGATTTTACCTAGCTTTTGACTTCTTTATGTTACTTAAGCTGTTTTATAATAAGGACTAGTTTAGTTTGGCCTCAGCTCTGGCCTCTGGTTGTTTTTAATCCTATGCTGGTTTTTGCGTTTGCCTGTTTTGATGCACAGGCGTTCTGTGGGTCATGTTGGTGTACAGCATGTCCCCTGGAATCCCCCAACATATACACATCTTCATTGGGTCTGGATCACTGGGGAAGAGAGAGAGGGAGAACATAAGAATCTTAAAATTTACAATCTTGTAACAACAAATGGCAGAATTTAGAACCCTTATACCTTCCAGAGCTGACCATGGTCTTAAAAAAACAACAACTTAATTTAGTACTTTAAGAGCACAGAGCAATATAGTTGTTAATCAAAGAATGGGATGATGGAATTGGCAAGTACCATATACAATGGCACTTCATAGTACCAGACAACTCAGAAATAGAAACTGCCTGCCTGTTGATGTGCCTTGAATGAGCTTCCTGAATAGCTGGCCACTTTTAAAGATATTGAATAACTACCTACATGGTAGACCTTTTATTTGCCACGTCATTTGATCTGGCTGGAACTGAAGGAGTGATTTGAGGCAGGGTACAAGGAACCTATGCATGTGTTTGTTACCAGAAGTTAACATTACTGGCATTCTGTAATATTTGGTTACTTGAGAGGAATCTATGGGCTGCACATTGTGTTAAAAATACAGGGTACAGCTCAGTCTCCATTTTTCCCCCAACATGCAGTAAACATGTAATGCCCTCATTTATACTGGAATCTGCTTTCATAGGTATAGGTACTGAAAACAAAAATGAGACGTCTATTGGTGCCAGTCTAGTTGATGTCTAGCTGCATGCAGCATCCTTAGTTGTAAGCCAAAGACAAAGTGAAGCTCAGCTGAATAGAACAAGTTTCACACAGTGTGTATTTTTGTCCTCTTGGTTTTCCTCTCTCTCTTTGTTATCGCAAGATCTCCATGTGTTGACTCTCCTTATGATGCCTGTGCACTAAGTACAAAAGACTGCCAAGGGTCAACTGAATGTAAGTAGCAATTTATGTTTAGGCACTCCACATAGGCCAACCGTGGATCACGAAGGATCACAAAGTATGCATTACTTACATGTGAACATTATTGCATGGGTAAACACGCCTTTTCAGACATGTAATGAGCTACTATTACTCTATATGTTCAACCTGCAGATGTCCAAGGCAGTGTCAGCACTAACATAGCTTCTCATTCTTGTTCTACCATCTGTGCCTTCTACATATATAAGAGGAAGGAAATTGTGAATGGGGATAGTGTTTCCAGTGAAAAACAGTACACAAATAGTACAGTTGTCTAATTGATGGGCCATTTGTGGATTCAGAGACCAGGACAGTAGTTTTTTTTTTCCTGGACATAAAGAGTGATTAAAAAATTTCAGAGTTTTCAGTTATTATACTGATTTTGAAAACTATACCATATGCTATACCACTTGGGTTAAATCCTATGTTAGTCCCAGTTAGAGCAGATCTACTGAAATCAAAGAGATATAAGCAGTGATTAACAAGATCCATTGATTTCAATGGAGCTGTTGTAGTTGGGACTGGCATTAGGTTTCACCTTCTGAATGAATCAGACTTGACCACCATTTCATCTTTTGTTTTTTCCATTTACAAGCAACTGTTTTCCTTGCACTTTATTTAATGTAAGGCCTTTCCCCTTGGGTCAAAATAGAACTGAGATACTGAAATTGCAAGTGATTTCTCCTGCATCTTTCTTTTCTTGAAGGATTATTTCATCTTCAGCCAATATCCTCTTGTGTGAGCAGGATGCTCAGCATGGAATCTGGATGATGGTGGTATAATCTTTGCACTGCCATTACTCTGTATGTCTATAATTAAGCTCAGGGTTTATGATTCAGTAGTTCAGCTTTGTTTTTCCTTGCTGAACTGTGAGGAATTCTCTGGAGGAAGCTTTTTTGCTGCTTGTGCGATTAAAGTTATATATATTCCTCCTGAATTCTCTCCTCACATAATGTCAAGTGCACTCTTTTGAAAAATGGATAATCTATACAGTGATTTTTTATAGGCAGGATCCATTTTCAAAAATCTAAAATAAAAATGAGGAATTCAACAGAAGTAAAGAGAGAAGGGATAGGAATGGAGAAAGACACAGTGAAACAGGACAGCCAAGCACAGTTATTTCATGGCATCTAAAGGGCAAACAGAAATCAACTATTGTTGATTATGGTATCTGCTATTATCTATAATATTATATTGTCTATTATGTCTAGAAAATGTAAATATAGTTGAAATGATGGGAAAGAACTCAACTTTTAATTTCAGACAGGAACGGAAGACCATGATAGCCTCAGACATTTGATATCCTTGACTCCCATGTGTGACACTATATTATCTGCAAGTAAATATAGTGGAAAAATCTGCATGGTAACCATTAGGCATTGGATTTTCAATATTCTAACAATGTACAAGTCATGTAAGGTCAGATGGAGGAGGAGAGTTTGTAGAATTCACAGACAGACAGATGATCTTCCAGCCAATGAAATGTTTGCAGAAAGTTACATAAATGCTTCTGCAAAATACCACTGTGCTTTTGAAAGTTTTCCCTACTGTGGTGCAGGGATGAGCTAACTGGATGAGATCAAAAGTCACCCATCCATCTCATAGCCTTGCCATTGAGCTAACTTAACCTCCTCTGTCACCTCATCTTCTCTCCTTCCCACACATACACACATGCATATTGATCCAGAATAGAACACTGTGACGGTAATCCTCTCCTTATAAGCTGAAATGCAAGAGATGACAGGAAATAATAAAGGTCAAATCCTAGCATTCCTGGAATCTGCCTACTGTGTTCTTCTGAGAATACCACAGACAATTATACATCCCAGTAAAAAGTCTAGCTATTGGCACAACTGTCGGGTTACAAAAGAATTCCATCCCAGATCTTCAAATGTGTACGGGGATTTGGATCCAAACTTAATTCAAGGTGTTGGTTGTTGCCTTAGAGCTTGGTTCCAGGCTGCATGAAAGCTCACATCCTCCTCTGTAATCATGCCCATTCTTTATCACTTAAAGATGCTCAACAACAAAGCACACAATTATCTTGTTGCAAAAGCTCCACTAGCTAGCCAGTCTATTTTTGGGTACAATTCCAAGTCCTGATTATGATCTATAAATGATGATCCTATTCCAGCTCAGGTTATCTGAAGAACCACTGCCTCCCACATGAGCCTGCGGGTGTTTTGAGATACTTTGGCGAGGCCCTTCTCTCTCTGCCACCACCCTCACAGGTACCTCTGGCACAAGCAGGGAGAGGACCTTCTAGGGGGCTGCTCTCAGGCTCTGGAACTCCCTTCCTAGAGAAGTTAAATTGATGCCTTTCTTGCTATCCTCCTCTGGGCAGGTGAAACCCATTTTGTTTTAGCAGGCCTTTGAGGGCTGATTGTTCAGGGACAAAAGACAATGTGTGGTGGTTGTCTCCTTAATGGTCATGCTTCTAAGTGCTTTTAATGTACTGTTAGTTTAATTATAGTTTTACCTTTTGTATGATGTGATTTTTTTAGTTGTTTCTATTTTAACCTTTGTAAGCTGCCTTGAGTCCTACACTGGGAAAATGATGTAACAACAACAAGATAAGGAGGAGAAAGAGGAGGAGGGTATGCCATTTTTCCCTTGAACTTGATTAGGGGCTAATAAGAGATTCTTTTCTTTTCTGCAACTTTGTGTCACTCAAAGCATTGCCAAATCTGTTCTTTCAAAACTACAAGTGCTTGTTCTAATTTTATTTGTAATTCTATATCCTTTTTTTTACCCTGTTCTTATTAACCATTGCTATGGAGAATGAAAAAGCGTCATTGTTAACTGAGAATGATACTAAGACCCAGACAACTGGTAGGCAGCCTTTACAGCATATCTGCACCTGAGGAGAAACCTGAAGAAGCAAAGAAGTGATAAGATTCTCCCCATATTTTGCAAGAAGTTGACTCCTAAGGCAAAGGGAAAGATGGTGCTCTGTCTCCTCAATATTTTGTGTACTGAAGCTAACTGGAATGGCAACTGAATCTTTCTGAACCATGTTTCAATGCTAGCAATGGGACAATGTCTTCCAGGCATCTGAAGGCAGCAAGAGAGCTGGGAAGTTGCAGGGAAGGCCATATGGCACTAACAACTCTGTTGTCCAGCACTTTTCTGAATGCTGGAGCTTAAAGCAGCAGCAACTAAGCAGCAAGACCTGCCTTGGTGTGCTTTAAAAAGGAAATATTCTGCTAATTAGGCCAGGTATGCTGATTCACAGCTGGCTATAAATTAGCACAACCAAAGCTGTCTCCTAGCAAGACAAAATATTCACTATCTCTGCTTGACACTGTATTATGTTCCCTGTGCTCTTATTTCTTGACCTGTGTCTTGCTCCTTGGTCTATTCCCTGCTACGTTTTGGAACTTCCTTGCACTGCTTTTGGTGCTCAGTCCCTATATTGCCTTTACCATGCTTCTGCTCTTAGGTACTCCCCATGTTTGACCTTGCTTTTGTGTGGTTTTTCTATTACTCTTTCTGTTGAACTGCAGGTGCACTCGCCAGAGCACTTGCCATCCTGAAACAAAACAGGTCCAAAGCTTCTGCTCCCTGAGCCAACTACCTCATACTGCCAAATGGTAGAGTTGGCTCTACAAACAGTCACTAGCTCATCATGTCAATTGTGGCAAATTATCACTTCTTATGTGGTAGACTGTATCTTTACTCCCCCTTGAGAGCTATGGAACTGACTTGGATTTCTCTTTCAGACTGTAGCAAGTACTACATAATGCCATACAAAACTGAAGAAAGGGGTACTACATTGCCTTGCACCTGGTCACTATGAGCCAAATTAGACATGCCCATAATTTCATGAATGCAATTCATGTGCACATTTTTAATTACAAAAATGGCAGTCACTGAGAAGCCTCTGAAGTTTTGAGACTGTTTGTGTATGGGGTGTGTGTGTGTAACTTGAGGGAATTTATGCACATGCCATGGTCATGACAAAAAGTTGTACCTCTGAAATGCCAATGAGAACTCCCAGGAAATGTAAACTTCACCTTCAGAGATATAATGTCACTATGATTGGAACTATGACACAACAAGAAAGATCTGGGGCCCTTTCACTCTGCACAAACACAGCACTAAGATTCCACTTAACTGAAATGGTTGCACCTTGGGGAATCCAGAGGTTTGCAACATAGGGAGAATTTTCAGCCAAAGAGCCCTAGTGCTCCACCAAACAACAGATCCCAGGATTCAATAAGATGCATTCTTGGCAGTTAAGTGGCATATAGAACTATAACTGTGTTGAGTGAAAGGGCTCCCAGATTTTCCCTAAATAAGCTGTTGGAATCTTGAAAAGTTAATGGAGCACAACTGAAAGACTCACTTATCTGTAATGCAAATTCTGTTGGTGTATCATAAGGTCCTACCAGATCAAAAACAGATTTAGTGATCTTTTCATCCAGCAAGTATAACTCAAGAGCAGAATTATACTTTTAATATAAGTGCCAAAACTGCCTGCTTGCTGAATCAACAGTGATACACATCATGTTATCTCCCCTCTCCTCTGTTTGAGAGACAATACATGTAATGCTACAAATAACAAATTACTTGTAATGAAATATTTTTGCGTAATAAGGCATAGCTAAGTTACATTGCAGTGATGATTTAACTAGGGGCAATGATGCCTCTCCTTTTGCACTATAACTATAACTGTTTCAGTTTTATAGTTTTAGGGTGCGTGTAGCCTCACTAAGTAGGTTTGTATGTGGTCTCATTGTCTATGGGATTCTGACAATAGTAGGAGCAGCTCAGGCAAGGGGCCTGTATCATTCTGATACTTAAAAAAACCAGGAAGTAAAAGCATGAATTTTATCTATTTTTGAATAATAAGAAAGTAAATAAATGAGAAAAATGGGGGCCTCTTCCTCCATCCCAGCTGTTAATGTCCTGGCCTGGAGGGGGTCAGAAAGAGGCAGGCACAACTCTCTTGGGCCTTGGCCCTGAGGCTGGTGGGAACCCTCCCTCCATCCCAACTGCCATTGCCCTGCTCTTGGAGGAAGAAAAGAAGAGGCAGTATCTGCTGGACTTAATCTCTTCCTACACTGCCATCTTGTTTTCCTTTTGTGTCATCTCTTATATACGTTGTAAACCTGAGGACAGGAAACTATCAAATGAAGCATTTGTAGACAACTCTGAAGCCCTTTCCACATCCTTCCTTTTCTCAGCGCTGGGGTGCAGTGATCGTGCGAGCAGCCTCTTGTGAGAGGCTTTCGCTTCCCTGCTTCTTCAGCTCCACATGAGCTTCCTGCTCACACGAGAGCCTCACCTCTTCCTTTCACAGTGCAGCCTGGGACGTTCCCAGGCTGCACTGAGACAGGAAGCGTGACCGGCCCAGCTCCCAAGGCTCCGCACTCCAGGTAAGTGCACACGGGGCCCAGGAGCAGTGCATGATTGCGCAGCATTTTCAGCTGAAAGCCAAAAATGCAAAGGTGCACAATCGTTGCCTGCAGGCCCCTGGAGCCTTGTGCAATTGTGAGGACGTCATGCAGATCGTTCCTCACAATTGTGCGAGGCTCCAGGACCTCTTTTGCATGGCAGATGCCATGCGAAAAGGGCCTGAGAGTCTTTGTGTCTGAACAGCAGGATATAAATACTGTAACTAAATAAATCCTTACCATTAAAATATAAATATAGCATTATCTAATGAATCTATTATTGCTTTGAACTTTAAGTAATTTTTAAGTAAGGTTCCAAGGTCTGATTAACCTGTATAGAAAACTAGAGCCCCTCCCCTGAAGAAGATAAGCTAGAAAGGAAAGATAAAACTCATATGGAACACAGTTTGCAAATTTCCCCAAACTGCTTGCTTGAAAGGACAGCTAATTAATTGATGGTAAATAACAACATGGAATGGACTGAAACATGATGGCAGCAATATGGAGTAGAAAGAAAATGACAGGCAGGATAGGTGATGACAAGTCTTATGGGAGAGGCAAGAAAATGAATAACAGAGCAGCAAAAATGACTATGAATTCTCTGGGGAAATTTTAAGTGTGTCCCAACCACCTCAGTACAGTGTGAAACAATTACAACCGTTAAAGCAAAGCAATGTTGAGACACTAATTGGAGACACTGCACGAAAGCCAGAAAGAGTAGTGAAATAACGTTAAAGCAACCCCCCATTGTATCCCATGAATTGTAAAAGCGCCAGAGCTAATAGGATTTGGACCAGATTGAAAAAGAAATGGAATGATACATGCTCAATATCAGGGATCAACAAAAGGCCCCAAAGGGATAGAAGAACTTTGTTTCTATAAAGGGCAACTTGGCACATGTACGCAGCCATGTAGACCAAGTAAATAACTGGCATTACATACGCACAAGAAGAAGGATGAACAGCTAGGCTCCTGCAGTTGAAATACACATTTCCTCATGAAGACAAAAAGTTAAGATGTCTCACAGGGGAAAAAAAAATGAAAAACCTTCTCCACAAATACCTGTCTGAGGAATTGTTTAGGGAACATCAGCCAGAGAAATATATTGACTTTGGAAAAGAATACATTTTTCTTTGTCTCTACAGTATTGTTGAAATGTTTGGCAATTTTTATTGTCACAATCCCCCCGTGAAGGCATTCACTGTTTGCCTTTTTCAGAAGGAAGGGTCTGACACAGGTTGAAAGATGGTACCCATCTGTCCATAGTCCTGGTATGAGTCAAGGAAGATACTGTAAGCACCAATATAACCTGAGCATGTTTTTATTCTGTATTTTTTTTTTAAGAGTCTGTTTCTCTCATCTTAAACTAAGAATGATGGAATTTTCCCCATTCCACTTCTATCTTGTTTCTCTGGTTTTTCTGTCTTAAACTGAAAGCTTGGAGAAGTTACTTATTTGTACTACATCTCTATGGATTCCCCCTGCCAGCATAGATTCTGTGATCTAGAGTCTAAAGAAGTAACTTTTTCAAGTTCTGCTTGTACTGTCCTCTCAGTCTAACCAGAAGTGATAAAATTAATTTCAAAGTCAAAATTCACTAATTATATAAAATAAGCAAAATAGGCATTTGCTATATCTTCCTTTTGTTTTGCATCTTCCTCTTCATTATCAATCATTATTACTTTCATTTTTATCTTGTCCTTCCTCCAAGGAGAAAAGACGGACAAAGGTTTCCCCCAGGTTTTATCCTCTTCCCAATCCTTGTGAAATAGAATGGGCTAAAAGAAAACTACTGGTCTAACACGATCCAGTGAGCTTGATGGCCATGTGGAGAAGTGAACTTGGGTATTTTAGGTAGTAGTCCAGCACTCTGATCATTATACAACACAAGCCTCAATGTAAATGTAAAATTGCCAGAAAATGCAGTCTTGAGATTCATGTATTATGACTTGACATGAATGTATTCTGTTGTCTAACACTGAGATCTGCCCAGGCCTTTTTTCCATGGCTTACTGCCCATTTATCAAAACTCTTCCCATCACAATCTTCTCCTATGAGACCAACTCCATAAGTTCATAACTTCTTGGCACTGGCTTACTATTATACCTAGACATATCCATTGCCTTGTACTCCCAGAGGTGGCTTCATAATTTGAGAATCACCCATTGCTGCATTTTGACCACATACATTTTGGGTGGAATATAAGTGTATGTATGTGTGTGTGTGTGTGTGCCTTCAAGTCATCTGTCAACTTAAGGCCACCCCACAAATTTCATAGGGTTTTCTTAGGCAAAACCAGAAGTTGTTTTTGCCAGCAACTTCCTCTGAAATATAGCCCATACCACCTAGTACTCATTGGCAGTCTCCTGTGCAAGTACTAACCAGAGCTGACCATGGTGAACTTCCAAAATCAGATGGAATCTGGTCCCTTTATAGTATTTAGGCCTTGGGTGGGCATAGTGTGTCCCAATTATATTGGGGAATTGGTAATCTGCCATATAGCCAACCACTTTTGTGTGCAGCCTTGTTCATGGGACTGAAAAGAAGAGTGGCTAGTCTCTTAGATCCAATGGTATAACTGTGTCTTGAAGTGAGGTGATGGAGCTCCTAAAGTTGCAAGTTTTAAGTTCAGTGGTTTGCTTCCCTTGTTGAACAAACTTCAAATTCAGGGCATTATGTTGCAGTTTTCCCAGCTCTTGAGCCTGGTACAACCCAAAGAGTAGCTAGCTTCTCTCTGTTCCTACATTCTTTACTTCTTCTCATGTTCTTTCCCCACTTTCATTAGGTCACCTCTCTTCTTCCCCTGAGTAAGCATTAACAGACTCCTTTGGGGGTTAACAGGAGCGGGGAAGAGAAGGGGGAGGAGGACACAGAACCACATGGATGATGTGTGATGCTTACACTTGCTTGAAGTAGGACCTTAGCTATTGTGTGTAGTTTTGGATGTCCAATAGTGATTTGGTCAGCAATCAGTCCACCCAAGTTGAGCTACCAGCTTTTGTGAAGATGCTGGCGCATTGTGGTCCTTAGTACCATCCAAACCAAGGCAAAATTAGCCATGTAACAGTGGTAAACACCAGGATAATGAATAATAAGCCAAACACCCATGGTGTACTCGGATGTGAAGTCTTCTGCATTTTCTTTATTGAAAATAAAAAAGGTAAATATACCTATTCGATTGGTACGCCCACCTGGTAGTACGGAACCAGCAGCCAAGATGCATAAATCTTGGCAAACTGCCATTTATATAAAAAATGTTCCTGTGTGAGAGAGCATGCATATGTGCATGTGCTCATGTGTGCCAGCTTGTACTGCAGTGAATTCAAATTCCTATCCTCACAAGCTGGGGAATAATGTAAATTATTGAGGACTGCCCTTGCCCCAGCCTAATCTTTTGACAGGGTTGTGTCCTAAGACTAGAGGAAGTTTGGACTTGGCATAACTTGACTCTTCCCTTACCTCAATCTTTCTCTACCTCATTTTTGGCTCTTACACTGGCAGATTTTAGTCAACAGAGCAGTTCTGCCAGAGATTACTCTGTCAGCAGAGCTCAAAGGTTCTGATGGTACAAGAGCTTTTCTGCTAACAGAAGTGTATTTTGTCAGCAGAAAAGGTATGCATCTCATCTAACCTCCCCCGCCCCATAACTAGCACATCTATGAATTGGGATTGCACTGCCCATTTCCATATATCCCTTTCTATCAACCAAGTGAGTTATGACTACCTGAAGTCATAACTTTCTATGGTCCTAACTCCAAGCATGATAAAGTTGGGTGCAGCCTATTTTAAAATAAATATCAAAGTCTCTTTTCTGTATTCTTCCCAGCTAATTTTCTTATAGAGAGAAGAGAGGAGCAATCATTTTGCCTCTCACTAAAATTTGAGCTATGACCTTCATATCATAAATGACCACAGAAGAATAGAAGAACATATGCTTTATCCACCTAAGTTCAGAGGTTCACTTTCTACCATCTCTATTTAGAAGGATCAGACAGCACATGGTATGAAATATGTCTGCCTGAGATATCAGAGAACCATTGACCATGAAATGAACATTTTAGGCCAGATGGATGCTCAGTCTGCCCTGCTATAACATACCCACTAACATTTCACAGATGATAATACATGTGGCTGATCAACATCTGAATATGATCAACATGGCAAAAGTTATTAATTAGGGAAAACAGACAAACTAGGAGAGGCTGCAGGAGTTTGCTTTTGCCTGAGTCTACTGGGAAGGGCATGAGTCCGCTCCTCCTGTCCTCTCTCCCAGCTGAGTTAATTGAATGCAAATTCCTTTTCGCTTTCAACTCACTTTGCATCAATTGAAGTAAGCTGAGGACAAAGGACGAAAGCAGGAGGAGGAGAAACTAGGACATTTGAAAAGTAGCTCAAAAAGTGGAATGCCAGAGAATTAATCAAGGTTCTCACTTTCCTAACTGGGGCAGTTGGAGAGTATGGTATAAGACATCTTCCTACTACATGCTTTTTTGAACTGTTTGAGAAGCGAGATTTTTTTTTTTCAACACTGATTACTAAGCCTTTCAGATAGTCAGGTTGTTAATATAAGAAGAGGCAGAAATCTGGCTCTAGTTCTGCAGTCCTGACAGCTTCTAGACAATGTGACTGAATGTGACAATTGGCAATGTGACTAAAAAGTCTGCCTAGGCCTAATAGGAATGAGAGGAACCCTAAAGACATAGTTCCAATACAGGGACAGCTTGCCATTCCCTCTGCTTAATAACCTTGATTTTGCCCTTTGGAAAGTCAAGTGAAATAAAAATGGCACTTAACAGAGGAAAAACTACCAAATAAAGCTGTCAAAGGGACACATTTGCTTTATCTGTAAAGCCTGCTGGTTTTGTAATTTTAGATGGCCATTTCTACAAACGTCTGATAAATGAGTTAAGAGAGAAATATGATACACCACTGCATACTGTACAACAAGCTGAAAGCATATCCCAATTTCTAAATGAGTAAACATGGTCTAACGAATAAATCTCCATGGTATCAATTTATGTTAATGTTGCTCATGATGGAGTCTGTTAGAACAAATAGCCAGTAAAGTGAGAAGAAGTGATGAAATGATTATTGTGTTATAGGCTTTGCATTTAATAGAATTCTATCTTTCTCTTTATCTCTATCACCTTCAATTAAGAATGTGTTTCCCATCACTGAGAAACTTTCCATGCTTGGATCCAGTCAAGATTCTTGGGAGCTTTATTCCTGATTCTGAATTAGCTTGAGAGATGGTGAGATACTAAAGAATACATTAGGTCTCTACAATTTCTACCATATAGCAATTATCTGTGCTGCAGTGGACTGTATATTGACATATGTACGTAGGGGAATGTTGACTCCAAATTTTCATGACCCCATAGCCTCCAAACTTAAACTGGGATGCATGTGGCCAAACAATATCAGAATGGTCAAGATGGCAAGAGTTATTAATGAGGAAGAACAGATGAGCTACGACAGGCTGCAGCAGTTTGCTTGTATCTGAGCCTGCTGGGAAGGCAAATATTGTGCTTGTCTTCTTTGTTCCTGTGCTGAGTCAATTGAGTGCAAACTACTTTTGCATTTTAAATTCAGTTTTCAGCAAAGGTCAGGTCGCAAAGGGGGAAAGTGAGAGGAGGAGAAAGAAACTGGTACATTTTAAAAGCAGCTGAAGAAATAGGATGGCAGAGGATTAGTTGGGATTGTCCCTGCTAAACTGGCACAGTTGGGGGATGTATGCAGGAGAGAACTTTCTCAGTAGCTTCTCCCCGGGCCTAAAATTACCTCCCATGGGAGACTTGGTTGGCCCCCTCTTGGCTCTCTTTTCATCAGTAGGCAAAGATAATTCTGTCTCAAAATTCCTTTGAGTTTTAATTTGTTGTGCAGAAAGGTTTTTAAATGGGATATGCTGAACTTTGATCTTTATATTTTAAAACATGCTTTTAAATGAATTTAAATAAATTGTTAAATCGTATTGCTTATTTCATGGGTTTTTAAACTTTTATATTATGTATTGTTTTTGTTGTTTTTTAAAATTGTACTATAAGCCTCCTTAGGTCCCATATAGAGAGTGAAATGAATATAAAATGAATGGATGAATAAATTAATAAATCCTGTGAAACTAACTGCTGATGCTCAAAGTATTTTCTTAGCTTATCAAATCTGGTAGATTTTTTGGGTGGTGGTGGTGGTGGTGGTGGTGGTGGTGGAATGTCCTCTAATGGAAATCAGAGGTACATACTAGCCACAGGATTCTGTTCAAACCCTGATAAAGTGTTTCAGAAAACAGCCCAGTTTGACATGTTCATAATCAGAGGCCAAATTTCTCTCAGGCAATGATGGCCAATATGCAGTCAGCCAATCGCCTTAATTCAGCCTGGGTTGAAAGAAAGATTTGACATCTGGTGATATTTCCATAAATCAGACGTGCCAGAACAAACAAAGGCATATACATTTATACTTTCCATAAGAAAATGAATTAGCATACCGAGTTACATCACTTCTATTTAAGATCTGGAGGGCTTTTGGTAGCAGGGCATACACCTTGGGCCTGTCACATAGTAGCCCCCCAATACATCAATCACTTAGCACATAAATACATCACTTAGCACCTATCCAGAGTGGAATCTGCTTACATTCTATGCTGTGAGAGCTTGGCCACACTATCTCCTTTGTTATCAGTTCCATTCTCCATGCCCATATGCCTCTGGTCAAGTTGCTTCTCAAGGCTGGTACACTAATTTCCAGGTGCCAGCTTAAAAGTCTATTTTATACATAGCTGTTAATAACAAAGGAGACTAGTAACCCAAAGTGCACTGGGGTAAACTCTTCAGACACCTGATTCTTTTGTACTATTCTATGCTAATCTAAGTCTCATCATTCTCAGGCTTCCGGACTTCTTTATCACTGACAACAATATTAAACTTCCAAAGGAGAGAGAACTAGCAAAAACACTGACTGAACACACGGTCCATCCTGCAATGTATTGTTTCAACAGCTGTCTCCTAAAGCACTGGGATTGGAGAACTTTGGTAAATCTGTTTGCAGTGATGAGAAACTAGAGCTTCCAGTTACAGAGCTACATCCTTCTCTTTCTGCTCTACCTTTTCCTTGTATTGTGAACTCGAGAGAAAACATGCCCACTTTCAGAGACACATTGGCTGACATCCTATTAATGGCATAAGCAGGTGTAAGACAGCCCCATAACCTGTGTACCTCTTTTTGGTCAGTGCCAAGCTTGGCATTCCTTTCCTCTCACTGCATCAACCAAAGCATCCCTCATCTGCCACAAAGTCACTGCAGCCTGCATCCCAGCCATTCTGTACCTGGTGAAGAGCAGTAAGGAATCAGAGAAGCATTTGTCTGAGTCCCCACAACAAGACACAAAAATGCTTACATCATCTGCTAAGAGGTTGCCAGGGGACCTCAGCAGAGAATGTAATCATTTTATGTCTGCTTATGGGGACATAGCCAGACATTTTTCTGGTCTCCTACCACTCTAGCCCACCATGGCTTGGATGTGGAGAGGGGCTGAAGTAACTCTATGGTAGGCCTGGGGTTTGATGAGTGGCCAACTGCAGTATAGTTCCACATACAGAACTAGCATGCTAAGCTAGACCATATAGGATTGTAGCTTTTCTCTTTGTCTCTATGTCCTCCAGATTTGATTTTTCAGCAAGTCTTCAGGAGAGTTCAGAAAAGAATCTGGTATGCCTTGCATTTAGACATTTTCTGAAATTCTCCAAATCAACCAGATTTGGTTCTAGAAGTAAAGTACCTCTGTTTCTGAAGCATCTCTGTATCAGGAAGATGGAAGGAGTTGTGATGTTTGAGAAACAGCAATAGGGAAAGAATAATGTTTATTGTGTGCTTCACAAATGATGTGATATTTATTTGTGTAAGACTATTAAGTCCAGGAGGGAATATAGGACCATTAAGTCTTACATTCTAAGACTTTATGCATAAAAGCAGGATGGGAAAAGTGCAGCCCTGCAGATGTCGCTGGACTGCAACTTCCAGCAGCCTTAGCCAGTATGGTCAATCATAGGGGATTATGGAAGATGCAGATCAACAACATCTGGAGGGCCACATGATTCCCATTCTAGTCTAAAATTACCTAGATGCCCTAAAGTACATGGAGAGCTCTTCAGTTTCTTGTATCAATAACATGTTGCACTGACTGACCTGAACTCTGTCTTTACCCTTTCTTCTTTCAAGGGAGCTGAAAGGCATTCAATATCAAAAGAAAATATCAATCAATGCACCAATACATATAGGTTCTGGAAACATCAATGCATACAGGTTCTGGAATTAATTTTCATGCTCATGCTTTCTGTGGCTCAAAAGTACACTGGGAAGAGAAATAAACTGATCAGTATTGTGTTATAGTTATTGTAGTCCCAAGTGGTCTAAAAATAGCCACCCCATCTGTTAACTGTTGAAATATCTAGTGTTTAACCTGTAACTTAACTCCCGGGAGTATATGATATCTTTCAGACAGGTTTTGGGGTCAGCAGGGGTAACAACAAAAGCAGGTCAGGGTATGAATTGCAGTAAAACTTCCACCTTAAAAGCCAACAAGAAATGAATTTATTCAAGTGATAGAATATCCCCATTAGTTGGAAATATGTGTATAAATTTGGATTGAACCAAAACAGTTTCTTAATAGCTCTTTTCTATAGCAGGACAAAGGGTTCTGTTTAAAGGAGTTCACGGGGAACTTGAGGATAATCTATCTTTTGTGGGGGGTCAGGGAAGAGAGTGCACCCACAAACTGAGAAGGCAAAGTTCTCGCTAGCTCCACTGTAAAGGTGAACAATGAATCCACCACAAGGCAGCAGAGAAAGAAAAGGAGAGTCCACTGGTTGCCAAGGGCATGCAGGGAGGAGATATTCCATGTTTTGCCATGTTTTGCGGCAGGTTCACTTCCTGCTCTCACAGCAGAGTACCAGAAGGTTAGGGTCAGGAACTAGTCACCAGGTTGCCTAGGCAACTGAACAGTGCTTAATGCTGGGGAAACATGCCATACTACGAATATGGGCAATGAAAATGAAACTATCACGGCAAAGGAAGAAGGGAAAGTTGGCCAGTTCCCACCTGATGTTCCTTGTCTTTACATGCTACACTGTTCAAGTTTCACTGCCTGCCTTCTTAGGGCCATGTAAACATGTCACCACACTGCTATGGCAACTGGCTGACATTCCCCCTTCTTCCCTATCTGTACTATATGGCAAGAGGTAAGAAAGCCACAGAACAGAACTACAAGAAAGAATGTCGCACCGGACCCTTCCACACTGCACAATTATAGCATTATTCCATTTTAACTACCATGGTTCCATCCCAAGGAATTCTGAGATTTGTAGTTGAGGAAGAGGTATTTAGAATTCTCAGTCAAAGAGAATTCTAGTGTTTCACCCAACAATTTATTTATTTTTAAAATTTATTCACAGTTAAAATATTTATATCCCACTCTATACCCGCAGAGCTCAGGGCAGCATACGATAAAATCAATTTAAGACAATAAATAATAACAGTAATTTAAAACATCAAAAATATAGTAAATAGTGTATCAATTAAAAAACAAGCATTTTAAAAGTTTAAATAGTGCAACTGCATAGCCCGGATAAAATCCGTTAGGCCTGAAGACTTCAAGAAAAGGCTGAAATAACCCCAATGTTGCTACCAACTGGGCCTCCTGTGGGAAGGAATCCCACAACTGGGCTGCCATGGCAGAGAAGGCTCTCTCCCCTATCCTCCCACAGGTATTTCCCCTATGGGTGGGACTCAGAGGAGGGCTACTCTAATAGATCTTAATTCTCAGGCAGTCCTAATGGACTGCAACATCCAAACCTGGCATTCCATAGGATGTAGTTATGACACTTAAAGTGGAATCATAATGTTATAATTGTGTAAGATGAAAGGACCCCTGGCTGATTGGAGAATATGGGACTGAAGTATATGCAGTCCTGGAGAGTAGGAACTGTGTTGATTGATTTGGTTGAACAAGACATTCCACTAAGAATTCTACATAGACAAAGATGTGCCCAAATGTGCCACTTTGGGTCCCATATTGGGAGAAAGGCAGGATATAAATCAAATGAATAAATGAATAAAAATACTTTATGTAGCTAGCTCTGACTAGGTGTGTAGGAGTATGATATTTTCTGGCTCACCAGATAATCCTGGATTGACCAGGTTCACACAGCAAGAGAAATGAAAAATTGGGGTCAACAAAATAGCAGTATGTGTTATACCATGGTTGTGAACAGTCATTAAAAAAAAGACCAGGAAAAAAGTTATGTTCATGGTTGGGGGGCAATATTGTGCTCCCAGTGCCCCCTTTGACATTGAAAATGTGATGAAAGGAAAAACAAGTAAGACTTCTGGAGATGAGAGGAACCGAAGGTGAAAAAGGTTCATGGAACATAATAAAACAAGTCTGTTGAGAAAATATGGAGCTTTACCAGTGGATACAACACCTGTACCAGAGAATAATAATGTAAGGAACACAAATACTGGATTTTGGGACTTTCAAAATAGGTAAGATTTTATTTCTGATTCAAATGACAGCAACTACCAAGGTGTTCTTATGAGTAATTGTTGAAGGAGAATTGATGGAGGAAGAATTTGGATTTTCTAAGAAAATATGGCTTATTTTCCTTCCCCATATGTAACTCTGTTGCCAAGATCCAAGTAGCCTGCTGGACTAGCCCAAGTCTCTACTAGTGTACTTTTGCTGGCCACCTAAACACAATGGCTGTTTTTCAGGGCACACAAGAGCGGCAGAGGGGTTCCTGCTGACAGCTCCACCCCCACCCCAAACACGAATTGCCATGATCTAGTTGTCCTGGAGCATCCAGAGAAGAAGGAATAACCTCTGGCTCCAATGGGAGATCAAAGAGGGACAAACGAAGGAGGTGTTGTATACCTCCTTCTACAAAAATCGCAAAAGTACATAAACTGGCATAACAGGGTTACCCAATGTATAACAGCAACAGGCTTCTAGCCTATAAGTGAAAGAAATCAGTTTTAAAATAATCTCCTGCTAGTAGTTCACACTCCTGGAGATAAAAGAGAAAATCATGGCAACAAATAACCAATGGTATCAGAAGAATTGGAAGAAGAACAGCACATCCATTCATGTTTGGACAGCTTGTCCTCAAATTAAAACTGTTGATGTATGATTGAAGTTTATGACACAAATTATTCTCAGAGGAAATGGCATTCTTGCTAGGAAACAATTGTGGGATGATGAAAAAATAGCTACAGCTAGATCACTTCTATTTTGTGTCCCAGCAGTTCTGTTATGTCACTAAGCTTTGTTTTCTGTCTAAGGTTTTGCATCCGGAAGGGCATGGCAACTAAGGACAAGAATGGAGGACTGGCTTGAACGCCCTCCAATGAAATGGGAAACAGCCTGTATTTCTAAACCTGAGTGCTCTAGACTGTGGAAGTCTTGGATATGCTAATATCAAAAATCCACACAAGACAATATCTTGCCATTGAATGCCAATACCATCTTGCTTTAAGCATCCACTACAACCAACCATTCAGAAAATCATCTTTATATCGTCTTGTTTCTTTTTGTGCATGTCTGTATCCTCTTTGCATAATTGCTGTTGGGCTCCTGGACTAAGGGTACTTTTTGGATTGCAGTCTGCTGGTATCTGCTTTGCCATAGCTCTGCCTTGAACTCCTTAGCTTGCTGCACTTCTAAGTCCTCCAGACTGAAAAAGGCTTTCCTGCAGCCTGCAAATGTCTCCTCATCCTAACTTCAGTGTTTACCTTACTGATAATGATCATTATCTCACAGCAAAGGAAGAATAGGTTAATCATCTTTCTCTTTCTCTTGACTTTCCATCCCTCCTTGATCTCTCCTTGATCTCCTAGCTCTACACCTCCTCCCCCTCTTACACTTGCTTTGCCTTCCCCCCCTTTTAAGGGAGGTAAAGAACATGTTAATACCATCCAACTGTCCAGCTTTGGCAGGGACAGTCCCAGTTAATCCTCTGTAATTCACTTTTTCAACTGTCTTTAAAATGTCTCATTTCTCTCGTTTCCTCTCACGTTCCTCCATTGTTTTCATCTGGTTTTACTTGCTGCAAACTTTAGTTCAAAGCACAAGAACATTTTGCATTTGATTGACTTTGCAGCAGGAAGAGGAGAGGGGAGAGCTGAATCTTGTCCTAAGAAGCTTCAAGCAAAGGCAACTTGTTGCAGCTTCTCTTAGCTTGTTTGCACTTTTTCATTGATAAGGTTTGCCATCTGTACCACACTCTGGTGTCACCGGAGCATATATGACCTAGCATTCATCTATTGAATGTTGGAGGGTATCGACTCTCACTCTCAACAAGAAAGACTGTCCCAATACATCTGGACACCTAATTGAGAAAACAGTTAACGGTTGTGAGTTAACATTGTACAGAAGAGAGGTGAGGCTCTCCTTTGTGTCTCACCATTGGTGGCAATATAGTATGGAAGGACAGAAGAACAATACAATGTGGGAGGCCATGGGACAATACATTATAGGATTCCACCAACTTAAAAAAAAATAACTAAAGGCTTTGAGGCCAAATAGATTCATCCAGATCTCGATGGATATATAGGCCACACTAAACAGTTTTAGTGCTATTATGCCACTTTCAACATCCTGTGGAATTCTGGGGCTTGTAGTTTCCTCAGACCAAAGAGCTCTCTGGCTGAGAACTCTAAATGCCCCTCCCTAAATTGCAGACCCCAGGATTCCATAGGATGTTGAAAGCGGAATAATAGCACTACAACAGTGTAGTTGAAAATGGCCATAGTTTTAGATTGTCTTTAAACTTTTTTTAAAAAGTGTTCTTTTAACATTTTTTGTTGTTTAATATGCTTCTACTCTGTTAAAATTATTTTATTTTTTTAAAACTTATTTTAAACTGCAAAAAGTTATTTTATTGTACACCACTGTGAGATCCTTGGATACAGTGCAGGGCATAAATATTTTAATAATAGTAATTTGATACATAAAATTTGGGTTTTGAGCACCCCCCCTTTTTATACTTTTTTTTTTTGCCAAAAGTCCCAAAGTGTGAAAAATTATTGAAATATGTGCAAAAACTCTTACAGTCTTGTCCAGTGGGAAGAAAACTTTTATAATTATTAATTCTTGCATGAAAGAATGAAATAAGCAAAGATTTCCATCTGTACTCCTTCTTGCCCAGGGATAGCCACACAGCAGTCTTTGGGTGTCTGCCATTTCCCTGTTCTCGTCCTTCTTCTTCTTCTTCTTCTTTTTTTACTGCAGATAACCTTGAGTAGCTGGACTGGTTATTTTATACCTATTGCATTTTAATAAAATGCCTTTCTAGATTAAATCAAGTCCTGAAGGCTCAGCTCTGTTTTCTTTTCCTTGTGGGAGCCTTATGAGAATTCCCTTACCTGGCCTATGTCTTCTTGTTCTTTTGGCAAATCAGGCTGGTTTCTAGGCCAGCTCAGTCAAATTGATGTCCTTCTGCCACCCAACAGGGAGAGAGATGCAAGGAGAAAAAATTCCCCTAGAACCGAAGTTTTCCAGTTCTCCATTGCTCTTAGAAGTCTGACTCCCTGAACATGGCAGTAAGTTCAAAAGCATGTAGAAGCATGTCACAAACAAGCCTGATAACAGAACATGCCATAATTTAAAGTGGCATATCTCTTGCAAGTTGTGCAAATTTAGTTAGAGTCATGTAAAGACCAGGTGGAAGAGACGGTTATGTCTAAAAAGAGGCAGAGTAGGGGAAGAATGAAAAAGGTAAGATGTAAGGGAGGGAAGACTATGAATATTGGATGTTTGTTTGGCTATGAAATCAAATGAATCTGTTCTAAGTATAAGATTGTTCATGCTAATTTTGAGATGAGGGGACTTTCGAACAAGCATCCAAGGAGTGACTTACCCCAGTGGTACCCTTGATAATGCTATTGTATGTATTTTAACTCAGCCAGGGTGGTGTAGTGGTTTGAGCATTGGATGATGACTCTGAAGAACAGGGTTTTAATACCTGCTCACCTGGGCCCCAGGCTCAGAAGAAGGCAAAGACAACACACACATCCTAAGACAAATTCTGCCATGAAAACCCCATAATAGGTTCACCTTGTGGTTGTCATGAGTTTAAAACAATTTGAAGGCACACAATACAGATGTACTTTAAAGGACATGGTTGATGGAAGTCATCCACTGGCTCTTTGCACAGTATTTCCCTTCCTGGTGCATTTCTCTTCCTGATGTACCCCCCAGATTATTAATTGGAGTGGTAGGGAGACACCCAAGCACAATTTGGCTGCAGTTGAGTAACCAGGAAAAAAGGACAACTTCCAATCTTCCACATCTGTAGCCTAAAACACATGGTATAATGCTGGAAGACTGAAAGAGCAACAGCTTTCTCTTTTCCTTGCTGCCCAACTGCAACTGGATGGTGCCAAGATGCCTCTCCTTTAGCCACTTACTGTTTGTGGGAAGCACCCTTCCACCATCAAATTGCATATTAAAGCTACAGTATAACAAAACCCACTGAAGTAATACCAGGGAAGGTTTACGTTCTAGATAGATGCCTATAGATGGACGGGTGCTTCAACAATCAAGTTGCAATGCCTAAGGAGGATGATTATTTTTCCCCCATGTGTCTCCTTAACAGATGGTATATGGGTAAGATGCATGATGCCCTACCTGCAGTGTAATGTAATGTAATGAATGTAATGTGCCTAGACACTGAAAAATCTATGTTTCTCCCTGAGCAGGGTGTATATTTGCATATCTGTAAGGGTATGTAAAAAAATAACCTAAAAGTATAGGTGAGAGTCCATTTATTCTCCAGTAGAAAATATCATGAGGTTCTATTACTTGAGAATACTTAAGTGGAGTGTTGATCTAACTGTACTCATTTAGACTATACTCTTGATCATGAGTTGGGAGCCCATGTGAACAGATGGTGACAAGAGGGGTATCCAGACAGATACTTTTTAGTTGTCAGATGGCAAAGAACTTTCTGTCTCAAGAAGTGGGGTAGAGAATCATGCCTGTTTCACTAATACAGTTAAAATGTAAGATGCATCAGTGACTTTATGGGTGTGAGCTCTTTTACCAGTATTTAGTACACTTTGTTTAGATTATTTTCCTTCTGTTTCCCCATTTTGTCTTGCTGAGAGATTTTTACCAGTTAAAAAGGAAGTTGAGTTGTGTTCCCTAACTGCTAGTAATGCCCAAGAGCAGCTTTCCCCAACTTGGTGCCCTCCAGATGTTTTGGACTGCAGTCAACATCAAGCAACATTACTAAGGGCAAATGGATGTGTTGACCTGGATTGATGGGAATTACAGTCCAACATATCTATAGGGCATCATGTTGGGAAATGTGTCCAAGAGATAGGCACATGAAAATCTATAAAAATTATACTAAAGAATAGTTTGTATCAGATACATTCAGTGGGAGATATAGTTCAGAAATTAAGAATCAAATTTATTTACTTCCTTGCTCTTGGCATCTCCATGGGTTACTCCAAGGAAAACTCAAGGCCATCATATCTACTACTGCAATCTCATTTGAATGTCTGCAAGATGACTTCAACATAAAACCAATTCCCCCACCCTTCTGCCTTTCACCCCCACACCTGCTTTCTGTGATATCCGTGAGATTTGGAGATTTACCTTGTGCCCTTTTGGTTAGTCTGCTGGAGTCATTACAATAATATGGATTTTTAATTTGTTTCTTATGGTCAACACCACTCCCAAAGAAACATGGGAGGTTCCTTTGCATTTCCCTGTGTCTGTGAACTCTGACAGATGGTCTACATTATTTGTGATGCCTGCTTACTCTAACGACATTTCATGTCACATTTTTGACTTAAAGCAATGCATATAAACATATTTTATGTGTAAACTGGCCAATTAAGGAGGCAAATGTTTTTAAAATACAAGGATTTATTGGCATGAAATTTGCCATCTATCAATGCTGTATAAACTGTTTTACATAAAAAGCCATCTGGAAACAGGTTGTTTATCATATTTATTCAGTTACAACTTGCCGGTTTAGAGTCTGTGCCTAGCTCATTAACTGTCAAGGGGCTTTGGTGCTATGGAAAGAGGTGGGCACAGCTGATATTCTGCACAGTGCATGAATATTAACAGGGGATTTTAGACAGTGCCGCCATTTCAAATTAGCATCATTGACATTATTCTGAAGGTATTCTGCAAGCAGCAATCTGCAACTGATCTTAGATTTTCTTGACGCAACCTTCAGGAAGGTTAGAACCTGAGCAGTCTAAGGAAACTATAATATTGGCCACAGACCAGAAAAGTGTGGGTTCGCCAAGTTTAACCATGAATTCATTGAGTGACCTTTGGTAAATTTCCATTTCCTGTTTGTTAAGTAGAGAAATAATGATGTACCATATATATATGTGAGGAGAATTAGATATTGGTTGTAAATGATTCTTCACATTTAAATTGATATAAGAATTACTATTCCTATAAAGTATTGCACCATGACTTTACAATCAGGGTCTAAAAACAGGTATATACAGCTAGGTAACATTTTAGCAATTAATGCTCATTTATTTGAATGAATGTCCTAAATCCTATTGTTAGTCCTGATTTGAGTAGGCTTTTTGAATCAATTGGATTCAACGTGTTGAATGTGTTGATCCACAATTCGACAGGTGATGCAATGGATTGACTCCAGTTGGAACTAAACAGCAGATTCTATTGAATTAATTGAAATTAATTTGGCAGTCATATATGTGGTAGAGATCTAGGGGCCTTAGTAGGAAACAACCTAAACACAAGTCAACAATGTTGTAATGTCCTGAACAAAAAAAAGAGAAAAAACTAATGTAATTCTAGGTCACATCAACAGATGTAACAGTACCATACTATTTTGCTGTAGTCTGTCTTCACATTTACTTACTTCTGAGAATCAGAATTATATTGACAAGGTGGAATATGTTTAGAAGAATGAGAGTCAGACAGTAAAGGGTCTAGGAATGAAGCCCAATGAAGAATGGTTGATGTATGTTTTATCCAAAGAAGAAAGGACTGAGATTAGCCACATTCTTTATGCTGCTCTAGAGGGTAACACTGACACAGGTGTAGTTCCTTCATCCCTATATCTTTTAGATGTTCAAAGGGTCCTTAGCCTATACCTCTCGGTCTGAATCTGTTTGGATTTTCTGGAATTTGCCATATGGGTCCCCTAGGCTTCCAAGGTTGCAAAATGCTGTCCTGTTCAATAGTCAGATCAACATCTGTATTCTCTTTAAATATTCTTAAGCCTTGGTCTATCAGGAAATTAACAGGAGAACAAGTTGAAGTTTTATACTAATATTTATTCTTGTAACACAGCTAACACAGATAAACACACTGTCCTTAGCAGCCCAGCTTACACAGACCTTGACTCAATCTAGGCACATTCTTTTAACAAAATGTTCACCTCTGTTAGAATTATACAGAAAAGTGTTATAATCCCTCTCCTATCATATCTCTTTACAATGGCTTTTATACTAGCATTTTGTTGAGTATAAGATACCAAGCTTCATCACAAAAGGAATAGCTTACCACTCAGAGGAGTTTCAGTTATCAGTAATTGCTTTGCTGCAGCAGCCTAAAAAAGGACCAACTTTGCCAAGAGCAAAATCTGGTGCTTTGTTGCTCAAAAGGCTTCTGTTTTATACTCTCTCCAGCCTCCATTTAGTCAATCAGCTAAAAGATCTCAACCCCACCCCAGTTATCTCATCTGATCAGAACAGAACTTAGATATGATGTCATCCTGGGTCTAGCTGGAGTCTTTGGCTGCCTGCCATCCTGCCTGCCATTAGCGTGTCACTAGGCCAGTAACACTATGCTGTTGGGTTAATTATAAACTGGTCATTTATTTTCAGTGCTTCTCAAGTTTTGAAACTTCTCTCTATTTACAATTAGGCTGGCTACAGGCCCGGATCTAGCACACATACATTTTCATAATATATCAATGAATATATATATTTTTACAGCTTCAAGAACTTAGATTAGGCTAACAGAACTCAGCCTGCCACCAGAACCCACATCAATGAATTAACATTATAAGAAAAGGGATTTTGACTAAATATTTCCTAATGGAAAAAGCTATATGAGAGGGGAATGGAATTCCCAAGAGGATGGCCAGCATTCCTTCTTTGGAGGATTCTAAACAGAGGCTTGATGGTGATCTGTTGGACTGCTTAAGCTGTGGATGTCTTGCATCAGTAGGAGTTGGGACTTGATGATCTTTAATGACCTTTCCAATTTTACAATTCTATGAAATGTTTTTACTCTGTCTTTTGTATAAAATGCTCAGAGAAGATTACAGAATGACAAGAAAATGAGAAGACAAACAAAAAGCCAAATAAAAAAGATGAGGCAACATATCTAAACAATGTAAATGTAATAGCAACCATTTCAAACTTCAGGAAAAGAGATTCCATCTAACATTTGGATGAACATCTTGATGGTAAGAGCAGTTTGACAGTGGAATGTGCTGCCTTGAAGTGTGGTGGAGTCCCCTTCTTTGGAGGTTTTTGAACAGAAGCTGGATGGCCCAATGTCAGAAAAGTTTTGATGGTGCATTCCTCCATGGCAGGGGTTTGACTTGATGGCCCCTGTGGTCTTTTCCAATCCTATGATTCTAATATACCAAGGAGACTAGAAGGTTAGCAGTTTGGCAGATCAGATGCCACAACAACAACATAGATCAGGTGTTTGCCAAAAGTAAAAAGTCTTCTTGCAGGCATAGAGATGGAACAAAGTAGTCTCGTAACATCACATAATTTGTGAAATAGTTTATCTTCCTTCCTATATTATATTGTATCACATTATTTTATATTAAGCACAGCTCAGAGTGTTTATGAAGATTGAGTAACAGGTGTAAGATGTTGGGTGAACAGATTTTGCTTATAGGTGACCATTATAGAGATGGAAAGGAAATTTTAAAATATTCAAAAATATGGTTGAAAAACATGTCTTTTTTTGAGTGCTGAGAAACTCTGATGAGAAGAATCCTCGGACTGACTAGAATCTTTGCAGTCCAGGGCTTATTCTTCACAAAATTTGCACATGGATGTTTTGCACATAAAAGCAAAATTTTCTGCACAGGAGACTGCATTTTTTGTGTGGAAAAAAATATTTCAATGCAAAAATATTAATTCATGTGCCAAAAATGGTGTAACTCAGGATTTATTCTGCATGATATTTGCACATGGTTGATTTGCAAGCATTTTCTGCACAAGAATTAATATTTCTGTATTAAAATATTATTTTCTGCCAAGCAAATGCTGTTTTCTGTGCAGAAAATGCTTTCTGTGCATAACAACCACATGCAAATTTTGCACAGAGTAAGTCCTGAATTGTGCTTTTGTAGACTTTCTTGCAATGGGAGGAAAAACTGCTGAAATTATTCCTTGCTATCTTCAAGAAGAAACTTAGTGAAGAATTGCATGCTTAGATGATTGGTTGGGAGACTGAAAGTAGGTAGTGCTTTTGGAAGGCTACGGTGAGAAGAAGAATGAGAGAGTTAGCTAGAATGAAGAGTTAGCTAGTAAGAAGAAGGAGAGACTAAAGTAAAGGGGGTGGAGAGAAGGAGAGAATGACTTTGTGATGGAAGCTTATTTATATAGCTGTGTCCTCCTATGTCTTTTTCAGAGATGCAGGGAAAATTCAACTGTAAGTATTAATGTCCTAGCAAGGAGTGAAATAATATGCATAGAACATTTTAAGCTGCTTTAAGTAAAATTATGTTCATCATAACCATGCCTGCTATCTGGTCCTTAAACCAAGTGTTATAGAAAGAGAGAACCTGAGAGCAAGAAAAAGAATGACCTTATATACACACAGTAGAAGAAATCTAATGCAGTTGGGATCTGGATGTCACCCTTAGGAAAAGTTTGAGAAGACTTTGGGGTTTGCCACTATGTGGAGCAAGGGATCATCTAACGTGGAGATTTGAAGTGGCATCATTATAGGTGGTGTTTAGCTGTGTGATCATCAAAGTGGGATTGTTCAAGTATGTCAGGGTAGGGAGTTAGAAAGATTTGTGACCACCATGGAAAAGGCCTCCCCTGACCTAGGCAAATATGATTACAAAGAGAAGCCTCTGCCACTATGTTCTACATTCGTCATCCGTTTCCAGCTAGTTGCACATCCTGTAACTTTGCTGTCAATGCAGAATACAAAACCCCCCAAAAAACCCTTAAATCCTTTTTTTAAATTTACTATAACTCCCTAGCTCAAGCATCCATCCTTCTGACATTTCATAGAATTCTCATCTAAAGGTGTTTCAGCAACATATTTTAGTTTAAATCAAATATGAATCCATATCCAAGTTGTATCACACAACCTCTGAACTGGTGTGTACCAAATTGGTTGGTCTGATTGATTGATAGATTGATTGATCGATTATCCCATTTTTCTCCCATAGGAGACCCAAAGCAGCCTGTTCTTGTAAATGCTCTACCTTGAACATTTAACTTATCTGCATTGATTGACTGAAGAGGATTTTATAGAGAATGGCCCAGACTGGTAGACCACAGATATATTCCAGACTAATTTTGGAGCTCTTGCTGTAATGTTACTTGGTTTTAAGGGACTTAAATCATCACACTTGGAATCAGTCAGAACATTTTGCTGTCCTGGATCTCTTATAGTACAGTCCTATACATGTCAAATATTTCTGTGTAGAAATATTTTCTGCACAGAAAATTCTGCTTCCTGGGCCAGAGGTCCCATTTTCTGGGCAGGACATGTTATTTTCTGAGCAAAATAACCATGTGTGAATTCTAAGCAGAATAAATCTCAAACTACAAAGATTCTCAACAGTACAGGATTACTCATTAAGCATTCTCAACACTTAAAAACCATGGTTTTCAGCCATTTTCCAAATATTTTTGAACAATCTCTAGATTTCTCTATATAGGATCTCGTTAATGTGAGGTTCTTCCACCCACCTATTTCTTTTTTCTGTTAAACTTTTAAAAAATGTTCAGGAGTTTCAAAAGATCCACAGCTGCTTTTTCCTCACTTGCTTGCTTTCTTTTACTCTCCATTTTATAGTTTGACAATGGTTTTGAAACAGGTTGTTTGGGTTTTTAAAAAATAATGTGAGTTACATGGGTGATTGCCTAGCAACTATCCTTATAAATCTCATATATTTTACTGTATTATCTGCATGTAAAAGGACCTTCATGACAACTGGTGGGTGGGGCCCTCTGTATTAAAAATATAGGGAAAGAGCAATTTGTGTTAGTTTGAGTGCGGAGGAAAGATTTGAAATTAAAATATGGACCTGTATGGGTTTCCAAAGATAGGTATGTGATTGATGTGCACTGCATATATAAAAGTAGAATGGTTTATCCTTTTTCAGTAGGAAAAATTAAACCATAGTAGCTGACAGCTGCTCATAAATTTTGATACTTTAAAGTCAGGAAGAGTAATTGGTGTGACTTGTTCCATCTTCTCTGCCTTGTAACGGTGATCAAGAAAAATCACATGATCCTAGCAGCATTGCTAAGCTTGCTGGGGGCCACTGACAAGTGTGCAAATTTCAATAACAAGCAAAGACGAAAGGATTCAGCGAGTCAAATTAGTAACCATGTCCAATGTCAGGCTGTGACCCTGTATTCTAATTAGTAGGATCACACGTTCAGTACATTCAGAGTCCAGGGAAGTGAGTGAGTGAGTGAGTGTGTGAATGTGTATGTATATACATATATACATACACATACACGTACACACACCCTACAGAAAAACAGAAATAAATATTTAAAAGCAACACAAAATGGTTCTGAGTATAAAACTGCTTACAAATTCAGACTGTCCTTTGATTTTTTAATTCAACTGATTTGTTAGGATCAGCAGATGGATAGCCAAGGGGGTAGAGACTAAGATTAGCATCTAAAATAACAGAGTTCCAAAGCACCTGAAAGCCTAGCAAATGGTGGTAACTAGTGGCTTGCATGACAGTGAGATGGTAAATCCACCCTGGGTTTTAGCCTGAACTTTAAATCTGCTACCCAGGGTAGGGAGTCCATATCTACGAAATAGGTTCAGCACATTGGAAAGTTCTTTCAATGTTCAGACTAAGGCCATTTCTGGACTACACTGTTATAGTGCTATTGTTCCACTTTCAACATCCTGTGAAATTCTGGGGTTTGTAGTTTACTGACGCTAAAGAGCTTTCTGGCTGAGAATTCTAAATGCCCCTCCCTAAACTGCAAACGCTAGGATTCCATAGGATGTTGAAACTGGAATAATAGCACTATAACAGTGAAATGCAGATTTTCAGTGGATTCTCTGCTCCACTGATATGGAAGCTACTAGCCATCATTGCTAACAAATTTGTGATAGCATGAGAAAACATGTACTATAATAAACGTTTAGCTTTTAATGTACCACAGGACTCTGTCGTTTTTGCTGCCATCTACTTTAGTAACTAAATCTGAAACATTCAGATAGCTATAATCACTGAGAAAAAATAGATTGCGTTTCTCCTTCACATGGAATTCCACTAAAATGCTGTGTATTATTGAAAGCAGAAATAGGAAACTTAGCAGAAAAGGGCTAAAATGGTTAGTCATTCATTAATTAGCTGGGGAAAGAATATTCATAATTTCACTCTCCCCCATCATGTTTTGAGCTTGGGGGAGAAGGAACCTGCACAAATTTTTGAAAACCCAATTTCTTATCCATCCAATCAAAACTTTTCTCTTGCTTCTCTCACTTTTCATTCCTCTCCCCTTGTAACCTTGTCTGTTCAACCTCCTTCTTTCTGAAATCCTGCAGATTTTGTAACTATAACAAAATTTTGTTTCAGCAATGTGGATAGATAATTTTTTTTAAAATGTGTGCAGGTGGAGGAGGAGATTGCTCACCTCAAAAGACTCATAGGCCATTTCCACACAGGGTTTTTAAAATGGGGCAGAGCGTCCTCCAGGGAGGATGTCTGCACTTGGGAGTGGACTGGGTCAGACCTGCTTAACGTAGATCCGCACCCCAGCCTGCTCCGGAATGACCCCAAGTGGTTGTCCAGCATGCTTTTGAAAGACCGCTAAAACTGGTCTTTCAAAAGCACGGAGCGCGCCACTGCGAGCCTGCTCCCTTATGCAGATTCGCAGGCTCGCATTGGTGCGCGCCTATGATCTACCGGGGGTGGACTTTAGGCTGGCAAGCTTCAGCGGTTGGTAGAGACCCTCGACCAACCAGAAGCCACCATTTTCAACACCGGAGCAGTGTGGAGCGATGAGCACACGTTGCTCCAGAGCGGCATGGACCGGACCAGGGAGCCTTAAAGTCCGGTAAGTAGCGTCAAGGGGCAATTCCCTCGCCCCGTGCAGAAATGGCCTTAGTTTATCCCACTGAAATTACTCTTGTGATTTGACTTTGAATATTGTAAACCAAAAACCAAACCAAAAATCAAAGGTGGAACCCTCGGGGAAGTAAATGGGTAATGTAAAATTTGTTGGCTCTTTACCAATATGGTTTATTTAATTTATAGCTTAAGAATAACTTAATTCTAGATAAATGTTTATGATGAGATTCCAGTTTAAATCCTTAAATAATAATATTCCTATGCACATTTCCATTGTTGTTGTTATTTTTAATGAATTTGCCCTCTTTCATCAGCAAATTCCCAAATTACTTGGAAATAAGTTTCCAAATTAATTGATAATATAATTGATTTTAAGTAGTTAGTATATCTGACTAGAATATGAATATAGTATAGTATAGGTACACATCTAGATGAGAGCCAGGGTGACGTAGTGGGTCTGAGCTTTGGACTATGACTCTAAAGATGAGGGTTTGAACCTATGGAACCCCATGGGGCAAGTCACATTCAGTCTCATGGGAACATAATGGCAAGCCTTCTCTAAGCAAATCTGGCCAAGAAACCCCTGTGATAGGTTTGCCTTGGGTTCTCCATAAGCTAGATATAGCAATAAGTTAAACAATAACCACCATCACCACCACATCTGGACAAGTCCATTTTGGTACTTCACAACATCTTCACTGAGAGCAAACAAAGCAGGTACTGCAGAAACCCATAGCCAGAGAAAAAGTGGGCTAATGTAATATCAATTATTTCGCTAATGTAATTTAATGCATTCTATATCTATTGTAGCACATTTCTTCAGAGCTACATGCAAAATAGTTGCCAGCATCACTTTAATGGGAGAATGAGCAGTAAGAAAGTTCTTTGATAGCACAGTCCTATGAATGCCTACTGAGAGGTAACCCTTACTGTGCTCAGGTGTTGTTGTTGGTGGTGCTGTTGTTATATGCCTTCAAGTCATTTCCAACTTATGGCAACCCTAAGGTGACCCTATCATGGCATTTTCTGGGGCTGAGCATGTGTAACACACTCAAGATCACCCAGTGAGATTCTGTGGTTGAGCAGGGAACTGAACCCTTGTCTCCAGGATTATAGTCCAACACTCAAACTACTACATCATGCCTATTGCTATGTGAGTGCCCATAAAACTGCAGTCTGGATTATAGTGCTCTTGCAAACAGATTCCATGTGAATTTATTCAGAAGCAACTCTCACTGATTCTAATGGGACTTCAATTTGCACGGCTGTGCCAAGAAAGATCAGTTACAAGTAGGGTTGAGTGAGACAGAAGCAATCATCTTTTGGTCTGACCTTTAAAATGAACTATCCAAAGAGTTGAATTTATTTTGTGGCTAGGGCTTTGCACCATGGAACATTACAGATCTGTCATTGCTCAGTAAGAGTAGTAGCCTTACTGTAAGACTACATAAATGCCACCCCTGTTCACTTTATGAGCCAATCACTGGAGCATGAATAGGAGGTCTGTTCAGCCGGCATTTCCACCCCTCCCACCCAGTGAGTGAGTCTGCAACAATCAGAAGCAGGACACCTGTCACAAATCCTTTTTGGTCTCCTTTTATATAATTCTCAGATTTTGTACAAATGATCCAAATCAGGCAGACTTGAATTCTCAGATGAAACTCTCTATGGATACCAATCGTCTTCAACATTCAAAGAGTTTGAGTAGATTCTCACTGACTTCCCACATCCCATTGTCATGAAAGAAAAGTAAGCACAGGAGTTTAACACAAAAGATCAGACAATGTAATTGATAACAATAGCCACAGACAAAGCTTAAGAAAAGACTTTCATATAGCGTGGCTTTTGTGCATCGCAAGGAAAAAAGTGGACAAAAGAAGGCATAAATTTTAATAAAATTAGTACATGCTGATTTAACATGCTCTACTTTTATACACATTTTATACATGCTTTAATGTTTAAAATGCTTTTAAATTTTCTTAATTTAATGGTTTTAAAAACTGTTTTTAACAATATAGTGAGCTGTTAGCTGGATTTTGTTTTGATCTGTTTTGAGCTGCCTGGGTCTCATATTGAGAGAAACTTGAGTTATAAATAAAATAAAAGTGTTAACTGTGCTTAGAGTAGGTCCATTAAATTGAAGGGGTTTGCCTGGGAGAACATTCATCAAGCAACAATTAATTCAATGAATCTACTCTAGTTAAGACAAAGCAATAGGATTCAGGTTATTATAAAGTATTTTTAAAGGTACCTTTCATGTTAATTCTTCCTATTTTCTCTGAAGTGTTTTTCTCTGTTGAAATTTATGACGTTAATCTACAAGTCAGCATGCTTGTGATTATTTTAGTTTTAATTTCCAGTTGTGACTCATTTTATAATTTCTGTGTGAAGTATATGTATATGTCTTCATGTCATCTGTTAACTTATGGTGAATGCATGAATTTCGTATGATTTTCTTAGACAAGGAGTACTTTGAGTTGGTTGGCCATTCCTTTTCCCTGAAATATAGCCTACAGTGCCTGATATTTCTTGGTGGTCCTCATCTGAGTAATAATCACAGCTGAACCTGCTTAGTTTCTAAGATCAGATGAAATGTGGTGACTTCAAGGTATTTAGGCTCTCTTAGTTTTCCAAATCAGAAACGACTTGAAGGCACACAAAAATAAAAAACCTTTCCTTCGAATCACCACAATAGGTAGGAGGTTGTGAATGACTTGTTTGAGGGAGCCCTTGCTCCTACTGCCTTCTTCTATTTCTCCCTGTTAGGTCTTTTCTGCAACCTTACCTCTTTCTGGCAGGGGGGCACAGGGATCACACGAGCAGCCTCTTGCGAGAGGCTCTCAAGTCCCAGCTGCTTTGGCTCTGCAGCTGCTGCCTGCTGGCTGGCAGCAGCTGCCTCCACCTCTTCCTTCCACAGTACAGCCGGGTATTTTCCCAGGCTGCACTGGGGGAGGAAGGGCAAGGGCCGTGGCTCCGGAGCTCCACACGCAAGGTAAGTGCACGTGGGACCCCGGAGCTATGCACGATTGCACACCACTTTCAGCTACAAGCCGAAAATGAAATAGTGCATGATGGGCACCTGCCAGCCCCGGCAGCGTCGCATGATTGTGAGGACATCGTCTGAAACACTCCTTGCAATCGCATGATGCTCCAGAAAAGGGCCTTCGTCTCAGGAGGGAAAAACACTCCTGACATCCTTACAACACAGTATGAGCTGCTAGAATTCTTGAAAACAAAACATAGCAACTTTAGCACATGGTAATGGTGCTATAAGAGCCAGAATGGTATAGTGGTTTCTGTGTTGGACTATGACCTTGGAGACTGGGTTCTGATTCCCACTCAGCCATGGAAACCCGCTGGTTGACCATGGGAACATCACACACTCTCAGTCCCAGTAAACCCCTTGATAGGTTCATCTTAGGGTCGCTATAAGCTGGAAACAACTTGAAAGCACACAGCAACATCAACTAATGTTATAACGCTTCACTGATACTCAAAACTTCCAGGGCAGAAGTACTACCCAGAATGTATGTTTTTTAGACCCATTCTGGATGAACGTTTGTCTAGATTACAATTGGACCTAACTTTACCAGTCTGAAGACAAGCTGCGTTTCCTCTGGAGTCTGGCTTCGTCTTTTGATCTCCTTGCTAGGCTTTTATTGAATTATGCAGACATAGCCTTGCTCTGTAGCTTTGAAAAATTTCTGCAAGGAAAGTAAAAGTTTCTGACTAAGCTGTTTTTTCAAGCCACTTTGGGTTTTCAGATTTTACTCAAAGTGCACACTTAGTTCAAGTCCATCATTCCAAATGTATGACTAACCTGCTGTCTACCAGGCCAATAATATTGTGGCACAAGCATGTATACCTAGCAGTTAAAAAACAAAACAAAACAAAACACCCTGGATCTTGTGATATGTATTTGTAAATAGTTTCTGACAGTCCAAGAATGCCAGTTGTTGATTTATGTGTTGAACAACACTCCTGTCAGATCAACTGAATACTGCTTCACATCAGCCATTCTATATTCAGGTGTGATCATTCAATATTTAGGTGTGTTCATTATTGAAATTGGCTGTCTTGAATCAATAAATAGATGCCATGATAAGGCATTTTCCGAGATCTCATCCATCAAGGATTACAGGCTGAAAAGAGCGCAACAGCATTGCAAGCTGTTTCCAAGGTTAACATTACAATCACTTAAAAAAAAGAGAATATTCAGGATCAGGTGAAACCTCCTATTTATGGTGTTAAGTGTTTAATGCATCTTATATACATGGTACTGATCACTTCATAAAAACTAATTTTTTGGACATGGATTTAACCAAAGCTAACAATTAATACAGAGAAACAGAAAGGTGAATGTTGGACCATTACTCTGGAGACCAGGGTCTGAATTTCCACTCAGTCATGGAAGCCCACTGGGTGACCTTGGGAAAGTCACGTTCTCTCAGCCACAAAGGAGGGCAAAGGCAACCCCCCCCCCAAACAAATCTTGCCAAGAAAACTCCATGATAGGACCATAATGCCATAAAAAACTTGAAGACACACAATAATAACAGTTAGCATACTGCCTAAATACCCTAAAAGCACCAGATGCTGTCTGATCCTGGAAGCTAAGCAGGGTCAACACTGGTTAGTACTTGGATGGGAGACTGTCAATTTCCTATAGGCTCGATGTCAAAGGAATTGGTAAAACACCCCTGAGTATTCCTTGCCTAAGAAAATCCTATGAAATGTATGTGTTGCCATAAGTTGACACATGACTTGAAGACACACACACATGGAAACAGTTAGTATAATTGCTCATAATGATGATAATGATAGTGATGTTTTCCCAGTGAACAAAACAGTGACATTGTGCTATGTTTATATTATCCAGATTATTTAATGAACAAGAAGCTCAGTTGGAGGGCCTTTCCTTTCCTAAGCAAAGACAAGTTAGTTTCTTATCACACATATAAAAAAGCATATCTGTATCATAATAGGTGATGGCTGGTGTCTTCCATGTCAGCAGAATGGAGAATTCCTGTTGTATTTTTGTCCAAAATTCAAAGGGGCCATCCAAGGTGCCAGAACCAATTGCACGATAGGATTCAAGGCCTTGGATAGCTCATTGAAAGCATGAAAAAATGGTGTGATTTCACTGCTCTAATGCTTTGAAAGCCACCAGAGACTGCTGATGATAATGCATTAAACCATTTTATGGTGATGGTAGCCAAGAAGCCTCTGCAGAGACTGACTAAACTTGCTTAATTTCACAGAGTTTAGAGGCAAAAAGTGTCTCTGGATACATTGGCTTAGCTGGTCCGATTCTAGAAAGAAGTAAAGCAATCAGACATTTTTACATAAGGAGAGGTGAAAGAAGACCAAGCCAAAAAGTCAGAGGATTGTGATTACAATGTAATTTTATAAGAATATTATTTGTAAGCCACCTGTGACATCAGTGTGTATGTTTGTGTTGGGGTGGAGGACTTACGTTGTTCAGGTGCTGTATGTCTGGAGATAAAGGACGTGTGAAATAAGAAAAAGAAAAAAATATACCAGTCAGTGTGGTGTAGCATTTGGAGAGTTTGGCTAGGATTCCAGAAGATCAGGTTCAAATTTCTGCTCAGTCACAGAAACCTTGTGAATAACTGTGGGCAAGTCATACTCTCTGTCTTAGAGGAAGACCGTGACTCACTTTATCTGAACAAATCTTCCAAAGAAAACCTAAAGACAGGGTTGCCATAATTTGGAGTTCACTTGAAGGCACATAACAGCAAGGAAACTGGAAGAGGCTCAGAAATGAGGCTGAACAAGATTTGCCTAAATAAATGAGGGTGACTAGTGATTTTAGGTACAGCTCTGGTGATGGTTTTCTGTTAGATGTAAGGGCAGGATCTGCCCAAACTATCCTGTTAAAAATCAGTGTTCCCTGTTTACAGGTCAAATATCCCATATCTGAAATGCTTGGGACCAGAACTGTTCTGTAATTTGGATTTTTTTTCAGTTTTTGAAATACCTGTATATAAAGCATCTCTCTCAATCCACATCTCTCTCCTGCCTTGCAAATACAGTACAGGCACATGCATGTTACAGCTCCAAACATTTCAGATTTCAGAATCCTGGATAAAGGATGCTCAATCTGTACATCTTTTCCATATTCCACACACCAACGCTTCTGAAGCTACCCAAAGCCGCAGACTAGCAATGATTTTTTCCATTGTGCCAGGGACTAGTACCCATTGGCTACAAATAGCTGTTTCTTTTTATAACTGATTTTCTTTAAACTGCACAATCTATCAAATAGAGGATGCCTTGAAACAGAGGAATGTCGTCTGTAAAGCAAGACACAGCAATAAGACTCTCAATTCCAATAGCTGTTTTGATTCAGTGATGTCCCATTTCTACTTGCATCCAAGAAGAGTCTCCTGACGGAAGCATGTTTTGTCACTTTCCTTTCTTGGACTCATGCTTAATGTTTTACACAAACAAGCTTCTTCAAGGAAAAAGAGAGATCAAAAAAAGGAGTCTGAGTAGTTTCCAGCTTCCCCTCCATCTCTTTCTCCCCTTTAGATGGTAGCTCAATAGTGTTTTCAAAGTGATTCCAGCTGGCATACAGGTGCAAGATCAGATAAACGACTTTGCCTTTTCAAGAGACCCCAAGTGCTTCTCTTCAACAGAAATTCAGCAGCTCCCACAGTGGAGGCTGTATGCCAAATGTTATTAACACTATATTTTATTTTATTTATAGTATTTCTGTATTGACTCCCAGCCCACAAGGGCTTCAGAGGTGATGAATAAAAACCAATTAAAACAATACATTATTAAAGCATGTTAAGATGCTCTTTTAAAAACTTCTAAAAGCAGTCTAAAAACAATCCTAGAATCCAGTTTTGAAACAGTTAAAACAGCAGTTTCAAAGATTGAATGCCATGTGGAACAGCCCTGTTTTGGCTGGCTGCCGGGAAAAAAATAACACCACCGCCCTCAATTGATCATAGCTTGATCTGAAGTTGAATGTATTCTTGCCAGCAAGGATGAAACATCTGATAACTCTACTAGAAGAGGCATTTAAAGATCTCAGTTTATTTTATTCAGCTTTTTTTTGTGGGGTTAGGGTGTGAGTGGGTCTCAGAAATTTGACATAATTCAAATTCTGATGGGCTTCTCAAGGTTCTAGTTTGAGTTAGTTCCTATGAATTGTGCAGAGTCTGATGACTCACTGCATAGTGATGGGAGTCCAGCTTTTTCAGACAACAACACAGGTTAATTCTGCACACAGAAGTCCCATCATTAGCTGCCATGTACAAATTTGGTTAAATGCATTCAATATCATTTGTGATAGAAATGCCAGTTAGGCCTTATGTTTTGATAATATGGTAAACTGTTTGTTTGCTTGTTGCTGTTCGTATGTGCTTGTAAGCCAACGCCAATGTACAGCAAGCTTATGTGTGCACACTGTATGCCTTCAAGTCATCTTCAACTTATGGCAGCCCTAAAGTGAAGCTACCACAGAGTTTTCTTATCAAGATTTGTCCAGAGGAGGGTTTCCTTTGCTTTCCTCTGAGGCAGATCGCTACACCATGCTGGCTCTCATGGCAACCTTATGATCAGACAGGAGTTATTCAGAGGAGGTTAGACTTGTCTAAGGTAATCCTGTAGGTTTCACTATCTGGGTACAGATCCAAATTCTACTCTCCCAGAGTCCTAGTCCAACATTCAAATCACTATGTTATGCTGGCTCTCTATTAATCAACTCCAACTTATGGTGACTCTATCACAGGGGTTTCCCAACAAGATTTATTCAGAGGAGATTTTCCCTTGCCTTCTTCTTAGTCTGTGGGTTTCCATGGTTGAGCGAGGATCTGAACCCTGGTCTCCAAGAATTCCAGTCCAACACTCAAACCACTATACTGCACTGTCTTATGGAACATATTAGTACATAACATGCACTCTTGAGGGGATTCAATACTGTCTATGATGTCAGTGGGGTAATGAATCCACTCTTTGTTCTAATCCCAAGTGAAAATGAGCTGAAGCCTACTATCCCCCCACCCCAATAGTTTTAGCAGCTCGAATAGTTCCTTTGAAATTCAGTGGGTTCACTGAACCACTGATTTTGGAGACATCAGCTTTTTTGGTGACAATAGTGTACTACTGAAAATTGGTTTTAAAATAGGAAATGGAGGGAGGAAGTCTTTCATTTACCGATCCATAGTATACCATAAGGTAGAGGCAAAAAGGAAGGACAAATGAAGTATACAGGAGTGATGAAGAACAGAAGAACCATGTGTCTGACATATATGGAAGGAAAAAATGGCTGAAGTCATCTATGTGCTATGCTGCTATGTAACCACTGTAGTTATATAGTGTCCTGTGCTAGCAGCCTGCCAAAACTTCCTAGCTGTGTAATCAGCAGTAACTAGCCAACAGCATCTATTAAAGCAGTCAAAAGGCAGTCCTGAGCTACCAAGTCTGATTTTACCAAGAGTCCAGAGAGAGAGTGTCCTCGAGCAGAATCTATAGTCCAGTCAAACATCCAAAGAACAGAGGAGTCAGCAAGGCTGTCACTACCAATGGAGTCAATACATTCCAGCAGCTTTTTGCCTTAGTGACCTCTGATTATATAGCCTCAGCATCCTGGCCAGCTGTGGCTAATAAATGAGCTCTTCCTTTTCCACCTGCACTGGCTGCTATAAGTACTATCCCTCTCATGGCTGTACGGTGTGGCTGTTGGGAAGAGTCCTGACTGGGTCCTGGGGCAGGGGCATGACACATAGCTACATCATGAATCCTGGCCTGGTTCCCCCAATCCCTACTTACCGGTCAGCAGCCACTGTGATCAAAAAGGGTCTGTTCCCCTGCCACTCAGGAAGCAGCTAACTAACAATTCCATCCCCTTGCACAGGAGATCTCCATTGCAACAGGCAGAAACAGGTTCTCTGTCACAATTCCCCCTCACATCAGAGATTGCTTGCACTGCTGCCCAGTAATTAGGGACTGAGGGACTTTCATGGTCTCTATGTATCCCCTAAAGGAGGAGATACATAGGGATGGTAAATACGAAACAGTCATGGATGAGTAATTCCTGGTTACATATTTATAACTACCTGACAGAATTTGAGTCAACATGTGTAATAATTGATACCAGATTGAAAAAGCAGTTTTCCTACAGTCAGAAAAAACTATTGGGAAGAATAATAGGCCAGGGATTTTTTTGTATATATAAACAATTTTTATTGTATATGATATCTGTTTTTTTTTCTTTGTTGTAGTTTTATTAAGACTACAAGAAAGGAAGAAAACACATATCATATAGAATAAAACAGTATAAAAAGGAGAAAAAAAGGAAAAACAAAACAAAACAGTACATTACAAAATGTTCAGGCCATTTTTGCATTACACTGTTACAGTGCTATTATTCCACTTTCAACATTCTATGGAATCCTGGGGTTTTTAGTTTAGGGAGAGGCATTTAGAATTCTCAGCCAGAGAGCTCTTGGGCCTTATTAAACTACTTCATTGAAGATGAAGATTGCACAAGATACAAAAGATACAAAAGAAAGAGGAGGCTTTGCCCTTCCAGACATAAAATTATATATATATATTTATACAGGGGCGATGGTCTGGCTGAAAGATTGACACTACAAAGACATGGACTTTTATATTTGGAAGGATTTCACTTAAAATTTCATTGGCTTTCATCGCCCCTGTATATAATTATATATATAATTATATATATATATATATATATATATATATATATATATATAATTTTGTATCTTGTGCAATCTTCATCTTCAATCTCTATTTTTCCCCCTGCCGTATACATTTTGAAATATCTCTTTGCCATTGCTTAAAAGGTAAATAATTTACTAGTATCAAGATAATTTGAAAGACAAACAATATTACAGGGAAAATTTTGTACAGTTTTCTTCTGGTATTTGTAAGTCTTGAAATGTTGCTTGCTTGCTTGCTTTCTGCATTCATTCATTCATTCCAGTTTATACCCTGGCTTTCTTTGCCAAGGGAGCCAAGGTGGGTTTTTTGTTCTGTTTTTGCACAAAAGCCTTGCCATCTGTAAAGAAAAGGAGCTTCCTGCGCAGGAAATACAGTTTTCATTTGTCTTTCTCATCAGAATAATTCCTCTGAGACTTTTGAATACAGGGGAAATTGTTATTCTTATGTGCCTACAAGTCATTTCTGACTTATGAAGATCCCAAGGTGAACCTATCAAGGGGTTTTCTTGGCAAGGTTTGTTCATAAGGGGTTTGCTATTGCCTTCCTCTGAGGCTTACAGAGTGTGACTTGCCCAAGGTCACCCAGTGGGCTTTCATGGCTGAGTGAGGATTCAAACCCTGATCTCCAGTGCTATAGCCCAATATTGAAACCATTATACCACACTGACTCTCACAGGGAAAATAAGGATAAGTCAGTGGTTTGAGCGTTGGACTATGACTTTTGAAACCAGAGTTCAGTTCCCCACTCAGCCATGGAAACCCACTGGATGACCTTGGGTGACCACACACTCTCAGCTCCCAGAAAACCGAATGATAGGTTTGCTTTAGTGTCACCATAAGTCAGAAGCGACTTGAAGGCAAACAACAACAAATAGTCTTTTAATTAACTGTAATGTTTTTAATGTTTAATGTTTTAACTTTATAAATTGTTAATTGGTTTTTATAGTTTTAGTTTTATCAAAGTTTTGTATAGTTTTTAATCTGGATTGTTTTAAAATATGTTGTTAGGTGCCTTGAAGCCTATTATTTGGAGAAAGGAAGGATAGGACAGACCAAGGCAATTACAGGAAGATAAATCTCTATTGTTCAGTTTCACAGAGTCCTAGCATAACTGCAGAAGTGGAATAATAGCACTATGATAGTATAGTGCAGAAAGGTCCTCAGACTGGGGCTTTTGCATCTTGACAACCTGTTTATGTGGTTTGTAGGAAGAGAGCCAGTGAAGAGTTCCAAACCATGTGGTGCAGAACAAAAGAGTGTGTGTGTGGGGGGGGGGTTAGGTAATATTTGGTACCCTGTCTTGCTTGAGCAGATCCACTTTCTGTTAGTGCAAATCTGCTATTAGATGCCATGCAATATCACTTAAAAAAATCTTCCCTAAACATCAAACCCCTGGAATTATAATCCGTGAAAGCAAAATCATGTTTGAGATGATCAGGGTGCTTGGAGAAGCAGGAAGGTATCAGAAAATGTCAGCACAGATGGAGATTAAGCCATCTTCACCTCACGTCAAACCTGCCATCTGTCTTCCTCCAAGAGTGCCTTAATCAGATTTATGTGGCAAAACATATTCACAGAATGTACAATTGCTCAGACAGCCCTGTCCTTCCTGAACAGTTGCATGGAGACTGGGCAAGAAGAGAAGGAAAGGTTTCTTCTTGACAGCTTCCTTGTGTACAATTGGTGCATTTTCGATCATTATTATTATCTCTTGAAAGGAATGCCTCATTGGGAGTGTGAAGTAGAACAATTTGGTGCACCAGAGATAGACAGAAGAAGCAGGGAAAGACAGCTCTCGTGGTAATCTTACTTGCCAGTCAGTTTAGTCTCAGGAAACCTGTTTTGTTTAGCGAATACCCCTTATCCCTTCCTGCCAAAAGAAAGAATGAAAGCGAAAGCTTTCAGCTGATGTTATTTCAACTAGCATCTGAAGTGCTTTCAGCTTATCCTGTGTATGCCTAGGGCTGTCGTTAGATGTCACATTTACCTCATGCCAAAACATTTTTTTTATTCTGTTTTTAAAATGTATATCCCAGCAGCCTGGCTCTAAAAAAGCCCTCAGAGCAGCTTATGTAAGAACAATAAAACTCCCCATCAAGAATCCAAAACAGCAGTAATCAAAATCCATAGCAAAACCAGTTCTTCAAAAAGTTAGTTTTTTTGGACTGTAACTCCCATTGGCCATGCTAGCTAGGAGATTCCAGGGGTTGTTGTCCAGTAACTTTTCCAAGCTCTGGGCAAAGCCATAATTTCTCCTTTCTCATAGATGGATACATAGATATCTCTAGGTGGCATTTCCACATAGTCAGTAGGATGGAGTAGTCTTTACTAGTTGCCAAGAGACCATAACCAAGCAGACCTGTCAGGCTTCTTTGAGAAGAAGTTGCACAAAAACCATTCCACTGCAAAGAAGCATCTTCTGCTTTTTGCAGCTATTTTGATACGGTTAGCATTTGAACCAAGATCACTTAGCAGGTGAGGAGATTTGTGTAGGAACAGGCACTTTCTGATATCCTGACTCAATTGAGAAATTACACCAAATCATTGGTGTAATTGTTTAAGATCACCCTAGAATCCATATATTGATTTGAGTGCTCATATAAACAACAGATTAATCTTATTCCTATACTACTTTTCCCCCACAGATTGAAACCAGAGGAAAAGCTCTAGCTCCCAGTGTTGGGCAAACATACTGGAATCCCTCTACAAATTGAATGGGGGTGGGAGAAAAGTGCCCTTGATCTAATATCTATTTTGACTATGTATCACTTCTTATAAAACAACTCAGGGTTGTGTGCATGGACATATATTTGAACCCAGGTTAGATTACTCAAATTTAAGGACTGAATAGAGCTCCCACTGCTTTCTCCTCCTTGTTAATACAGAAGTCTTTAACATTTGCCTATGTATATGGCTTCAAAATGGTCACATGAATGTAACAGCCAGATGACACTGAAAAACGGAATTTGTGTGGACAGGTGATTAGAAATTGGATAGGAGCAGGAAACAAGGAACAATTTTGTGTTAAGGTCAGTGGATTCAAATCAGTGAAGTAAACTCGTTTGATGAGTAGATTTGGTACAGAGGCCCAGAAATGAGAAGTCTGGGGACTCAGATAGCCAGAGGGCAAAAAAAACATAATGGGTTGGAAACAGGTTTAGGTATAGGATTATTTGGTATCTATATCAGCAGAATGCAGCATAGCCAGTACAATAGAAGCTTGTGGTAGGGAACAGGAGAAAATACTCAGAATATTCTTGTAAGGTAAAAAAAAAAGGGGGGGGGAGACTTACATTTATTGTTTCAGGAAATCCTTCTTAGGATAGGAAAGGAGCTAGACAAAAGAAGATTACCTTAATTTCAGTAGGAGAGCCCCCAAAAGTTGGCTCTCATGTGTGGATGTAAGCCATTCTGAGGCAGCAGCCTCATCAAAGATGCCTTCCCAGACAAAGGGACACAAGGGGCTAAGGCTCAAGTACATATATAAAAGGAAAAAAACAGAGAGGTGAAACAAAAGGGCAGGTGTGGTTTCTAGAGCTCCCTCTCACTATGCAAACATGGATGCCTCTTTGCTTTCAACAATAGGCACATGAAGTGGGATTTATCCGACACTTCCTTCCCACATCAGCCCTTTCAGCACTCAGAAAATGCTGCATAGAGGGCTGGGACACTCTACTTAGGAGGGCTATAATACAGACAGAAAGAGAAATCCTCTGAAACTGGTTGGAAGAAACATTTTTGATCAGAGTCCTTCTATAGGAACAACTTGGATCCTAAATTAAAACTCTCACAGTCTTTCATCTGGTGTAAACATGAATGATGGCTATGTCATATCTAAATTATGTATCTTCTAGAAGAAAGGTCAGTGGTATGTGACTTTCCAGATCTCATTGGACTGTAACTCCCATCCACCCCTGCCCACATACCCAATGGTGATGTATGCTGGGAGATGTAGTCCAACAACATCTAGAGAGCCAGTTACCCACACTTGATCGAAATAATTTATGCTTATTTATTAATTTGCATCCTTCCTTTCTTACAGGAGCCACACTGGAAATATTAAGTTCTTATTGTTATGGAAAAATATTGATAACCATTCCTCAGGATCTTTTGAAATAGTACATCCTTTTTTGTTCACATTGAAAAATATGATAATACATTATTTGGACTGTATCCTAAAATCCTATTGTCAGTTGCTGAACTTTCTAGGCTACAATTACGTCCACCTTGATTATAGTCCCTGTTGGATTTTTCTAAAGCAGTGGCTCTCATTTTTGGTCCTTCAGATATTTTGGGCTTCACCTCCTAGAATCCCTGATCATTGGCCAGGCCAGCTGGACCTTGTGGGAGTTGCAGTCTAAAACATCTGGAGGACAAAAGGTTGAGAACCACTGGTCTCAAGTGTTTAATTTTTCAGGGACAGTCATATTTCCATTTGATGCTGAAGAAAGATTGATAACCTCAAAGTGCCTTTTTGTTGACAAATTAAGTTCTGTGCCCAGGCCTATAAATTTTCTCTTCCTACCCTTGAAGTTTGATGTTTGCTTATTTGTTTGTTTAGATAAAAAAAGTATGCAGCTTGAGCAGGATGTAAAGGTTTCTGTTGCTTTCAAAGGGCTGTGCTAATCATTTTCCACCTATCACGAAATAATGACATTGATTAGGATCAATCACCAAGCCATTTAAAGCAAATCAATGTTGCTCTGTGGCTTGTAGTCTCTCTCTCTCTCTCTCTCTCTCTTGGTATCAATCAGCCCCTACCCATTAACTAGTTCAGACAGACTTCTACTGAAGGTGGTAGAAAATGATGAAATAATAATTTTATAAACAACCAGGAGGAAAAATTTGTTTTGCAAATACTGCTTAACACTTAACAATGACAAGGGCAAAGTAGTGAGAAAAATTTAACACACCCATTTAGTTACAGACTATGGAAGTCTCTATTGTGTTTTTGACTCTCTGAATCCCAATTACCTGCATTGACCTGTATCTGAAGATATTGACAAAGATAAGCCTGGACAGTGAGCAGTCAGTTTGGATTCCATTGTAATAGTTAGAATTAGACAGACAAAATGAGCTGGAATTATTCATTAAATCAGCAAAATCTGCTTGTCACTTGCTTTTACGCTTGATTAATGCCGACAAGCAAAGGACTCAAAGCCATCCGGTTCTTAGGCATTTTAGAACATGCTGTAAAGTCTGAACCGATGCTGGCACAAGGCTTCCCACATTGACAAATCAGCATGATTGCACTGAGAGGGTGGCTGATGGAAGGTCTTGAAAAGAACTGCTTGGTGAGCTTTGGTTTAGCTTCCAGAGCAGAAGACTGGAAGGAACAAAGGAGAATTTGGCAAAAAGAGAAATGGGGAGGGCAAATTGGCCATGCACTGATGAAGACAATGCTTTCTGTTTTTCAACAGCTCTTTCTAGCAAGATCTGTAAAACGAACACTTGTTTTTACATTTGGAATTGTTAATAGAGATATTTGCCACTCCTAGGTTTCAAAAATACAGGTCATATGGGTAGACAAAGACCAGGTGGGAGTTCAGGAGATGTGATGTGAAGGATGTGAAGGTCTGATGGGACAAATAGAAGGTCTGATGGGAAAAACAGAAAAAATAAGGGGCTGTCCCATCCACCAAGATTTTTTTTTTCTGGGGAGCTTGGAAAAACTGATGAGGAAGAAGGTTTATGGAATACATTTGTTCATAATGATAGATAAAATGTTTAAGACAATATGTTTCTATATTTATTCCCCCAAAATTATTCCAAAAGCTAAGTAGCCAGAAGACTTTTATGTCAAACTATGTACAATCTTGATATTTTTTTCTTGATTCTTTTTATGAAAATGAAATAACTTCAGAGCAAATCAGATAATAAATAATGCATGGTATATTCCTAAAGTAACAAGACAAATTTCAATCCATAAAAGACACTAATACCATGTTTTAAAATAACCCAAAAATTTCCAATTGCAATTTGAGAAAACTCAAGTTTTTCTTCCATGGGTTCAAAATTTCTTGGAAACATATCTCAACACAGAAGTGAGAAGTGAGAATCTGATGGGTCATAAGCAGATCCAGAGTAAAAGGTTGGTATTACAGAGGGAAATCCATACCAGGTTCTTTCTGGGTAGAACCTGGCAGAATGTGGGAATAGTGTTAATAGTGACCAAAAAAAAAAGGACATCTCTCAAGTTCACTGGCTGTGAAAGAAAAGTTCAGATCTGGATAATCCATGTAATAGGACCATAGAAAGTGAGAAGCATGAATCAGGGGAAGCTGGAAATAATAAAACAAGAAACTAAATGGACAAACTGGAACTAGAAATCAGATAGACTATTTGAATGTGGATTTGAATCCAGGCTGCAGGTATGGATGAACTTGTCTATTACTAGTCCACATCAGTTTGCCTGTATTCATGTATTGAAAAGTCCATTGTATCCTGTTTCTTCATTGATTTACTTTTTGAAGTAATCAACACAAAAATTTACATTTAAATATATATTTTGTCACAAAATACACATACCTAAATGTATGTTTTCTGAATGTATTCATTAATAAAATTATCATATATATATATATATATATATATATATATATATATATTTTCATTCTGTGTTCCTTTGTAGTACATTGTTAGCTTCTATTTGGTCAACACTGAGTATTTTAGACCCTCCTTTGTTTATCATCTGTATGTATAATTCTGGCAGAGGATCAACACAGAGAGAACAGCAAGAATCTTGAAAGTCCCCAGTCAGTGCCTATAATCTCATAGGGAGGTACCTCACACACAGGAATAAAGTGGATACAACTCACAATTACAAACAAATGTTTTCATGTGGTGTTTGAGTCTATAGGGGAAATATGATTAATGTAAACCTAATGGCTTTACTGCAGCTAGTACTAAGCCAAGTGGACTTTTTTGTTGACTAGACTAAAAAGTTTCTTTTTGTTTTATCAGGGGTGTAAGGCATTTGTTCTCTGAACTCATTACATAACTGGCAAGACCAACGATAGTGATTTATGTCTTGGACTACATTCCTCCCACATGGCCGCCTTCTTTCAGAAAACAGAGTCTCTGGCCGTTGTGCCTTTGAAACCAACAGTGTTCTTTCATTAAAGTGATACCTTGCTGAAGCTTCATTTCATTTATGTTGGACAGTAGTACACAAGTGGGATTCAGTCCTAAAAGGTACCTTAGGCAGCCATCCTATTCCCTGAAGGTTTTAACAAAACTAACCTTTGATTTAAAGGCATTTAAAGTGCATCACTTTCACCGGTAGCCTATTTCAATGTTGAAAAACTCTTACCATCACCAGGATTATTGAATTCACTGGTTTCCATAGATACATAGTTTTGTTACTATTTTCTGTCCATGATTTTGTTCTGCAAGGTTTTTGTTGTACAAAGTTGCTGTTTGCATTGCCATTTATTGCAGGGTACCTTCAAATTATTTCTGACCTTAAGGCAAAGCTCTCGTTGGGTTTTCTTGACAGTGTTTGTTCAGAGGGGATTTGCTTTTGCCCCATCTGAGGGTGAGGGAGTGTGACTTTCCCAAGATCACCCAGTGGGTTTCTGTGGCGGACTGGGATCCCAACCCTGATCTCCAAAGACTTATAAAATGCCATCTATATACACGGTAGAAAACAGCAATCTTTCAGACAAACCACACATGGCTACCAGGAAATTAAATTTTTTCCCCAAAAAACCACATAATTGTCATGCAGGCAAATAGCACATGTATTTCTGTGCAGAATATATTTCCTGAAACACTTTTGGATGTGTGAATGCTGGATAAGAACTGTTCAGAAATATTTGTTTTCTCTCCAGCAAGGAGAAAGTGGTAAAAATTGATAGCTGTTGCTTGCAAGAACAAAACAGTCAAATAATTTTATCCCTTGTTCTTGGTCACCATTTTTTGATACTGAGAGTCCAAAAAGTAACATTTCTAAGCTTTGGATTTGGCCTACCATTAGTATACATCACTTCTCATTTAGTTCCTCAAGAACAACAGGATAAAAGAGCTGGATTCTCATTATTTTTGAATAAGGCATATTTATGTGGAAAAATATCATACATGTGGTTTTGCAGCTGATAAGACAGTTTAATCTCCTTCCCCTTTCAGTTAAGCCTACTAATGCTACACAGCTTTCCCTATGGCATTCATTGATGCCACTTTATTGTGCCTCTGTGGCTCATTTGGAAGCCTTTCTTCAATGGTTTCTTTTTTGAAAAAGTTTTAATTTCATCCCATTGATATTAAAGTGCATTTGTCACTTTTCTGTTCAAAGCAATATCTGGCAAAAACAGAGATTTCAAAATAATAAACATGATATTAAAAAGGCAAGGTGCTTAAGTATGGGAGGATGATATCTTTTTTGTGTGTCTGACTGCAGAAATGCAAGTGAAGGCTGCCTACAAACCCCCTATCCTCCCCCAGCTACTAAATGGCTGCAGAGGCATGCTCCAGCAATTGAAAGGTTGGCTGCATGTGGGCAGGGGTGGGTGGGGAGGAAGTAGAGATACACATGATGAGCTATGCTTGTTAGAATTTCAATCTGAGGATGTGCAGCAACACCAAGAATGTTTTTCCAAAAGTGCTCAGCTCTAAATGCATCATCTTGTCCTTTCAAATCTAGTAAAACACCTTATACTTGGATCTTTCCATAGCAGTAAGTGAGGAACCTTTAACTCACCAGAAGTTTGACTGCAGTTCTCAGAATCCCTTTCCATCAACCATACTGAGTGGGACTTCTGAGAGCTGAAATCCAAAGCACAAGGAATGCCACATTCATTTATGTTCTACACCATCCTTTGATCCTGACCCGTGTTAAAGCACATAGTTCAACTGTGGAAGTTCTTTCCACAAGACGGCTGCAAACTTGGACAGTTTGAAATGGGACTGGACAAGTTTATGGAAGATGGGAGTATCAGTACCACTAATCATGGTGAATATACATTGGCCTTCAGTATCAAAGGCACTTGTGTCTCAGTTGCTGGTGAACACAAGGAGCAAGATACTGTGGCAGTCATGTCCTGCTTGTGAGCTTCCCGTAGCAAAATGGATGGCTACTGTGTTAAGGGAGTGCTTGACTAGATAGGATTTTGATGTGATCCCACATGGCTTTTCTTATGCTTTTAAGCTCTTCTGAGAAGAAAATGATGTTGCTGGTTACATCCAACGGTGCTATTTTAATGGGGAAAAAAACTAATCAAAGTTCTTGGCACTTTTCATCACTCTTGGATGTCTAATAGATATGGGGTTGTGTTTTACATGTTAATTGAAAACAAATGCTTTAAATTCCAAATCCTCATCAAGCACTTAAGCAAACCATGCCACCCTCTCCATCCTTTGCAAATCTCTTGGATTTATAAGTTTAGCTTTCCTCTCTAGCTAATCTTCTTTTTCGCTGATGTTATAGATTAAAGTTATAAGAATTCTGGAGAGGAAGTTAATCTTTGCGTTCATTTCGCTTTACACCAATACTTCCTAATACCCTCAATACCACAGAAATGTCCCCAGCTCTTATGGTCACTTATGATGTATGTCACATGTGGGGTTCAAGATCTGATTATCAGATGCTACATCAAAAGCAGGGAATCAGAAGCAAAGCTTTTAAAGAGAAAATAAACATTAAAATAAAATATTTATTTCCTGCCTCCTCCAATTAGGCTCATGGTAGAATCATTCAAAGTTCTGTACACTTTACATATGGCAAACTTTCAGATAGTCCTGACAGACTGTTGGATAACAGACATCCCATAGCTGGAAGACACATACATGTGTCTTACTTCCGTCTGCTAAGAGTTAACAAGGAGGAGCCAAATTCAGAATTGCAAGATGATGTGGACCTGAACTGTCAGAGTACCAGTTGCCTATAGAAAAGAATATGGAAGTATCATTTAATTCCAGTGGTTCAGTGATTTTAAACTGTATTCTCTGAACCACTGCATTATTTTACTGAAAACACAGATTCTTGACGATCACTCCTTAATGAGAAGATCAATAATGGCAGGCAAGCTTCCTCAATCAAACCACTGACTGTGCTTAAAATGTTCGGCTTTATGAGAATATTTGCATTTTCTAGGATTGTTTTCCATTCTGACAGGCCTGCCCAGAATGTTTCATGAATAGACTGTATGCCGAACACAATCTTCTGTGATCCCAACCGATGGCACCAGGGCACACCTTTCTGGCCAATCAATAGCCAATGTGGGCAGGGAATGGTGATCCCAGGCACAATCTGGCTGCAGTTTTACAGGCAGAAAAGAAGATCCATTGCCCTCCAGGGAATACAATGGTTGTCCAGGAAGATGAAACTTCTTCTTCTTTCTTTTTTTCCTTTTTTTTCTTTTCTGACGCCACTGTGTATTGATCAGCCATGGGGGCATATCCTGGCACCAACAGCAGGGATTGCACTTGTGAGACAGAAGAAGAAACCCAGTGCAATAATGCTGGCAGAGATACATGCTCTTCTGGCATTCAAACATTCCCCATGACTATAAAGGTTGCTTATGCACCTATTCTTTTGAAACTTGGCAAAATTTATCCACTCAGAAAGGAAAATTATCCCTATAAGTTTCACTAAAGTTCTGGAAATAAGAACAAAGTGGTTTGCAGGTACCTTAAAAATATCAAAATACAAAGCATAAAAATCTCATGTAGACCCAAAATACATAAGGTTGTTTATGCACCTATTCTTTTGAAACTTGTCAGAATTTATCAACTCAGAAGGAAAACTATCCTTTTAAGCTTCACCAGGTTCTGGAAATAACAACAAAGTGTTTTGCAGGTGCCTAAAAAATATCAAAATGCAAAGCACAAACATCTCATGTAGCAACAAAATCCTGCACCCATTTCCTCAAAATAAGGCCTACAAATTTCATATAGTGCTGATGAGATGCTACTGCCATTAGTTGATTTCTAGTGATAGTCAGTGAGGGGCATGGATATTTGAACTTCCATACTGAGATTCAGATTTGGATCTCTGTCAAATCAGGCAGCCTTTGAATCAGGCTATTTTCCAAATCATTAAATGTGAGGCTAAACTAAATGTTGTTGTTGGTTCACAGTCCTAACACATATGGACACAAAATCAACATTTCACTGATTCTGTTCTTTGATTTTTGTGTTGGTGTTCTAAGTAATTTCTAAAGAAGTGTGGTACAGTTTGTTTCACATTGTTGTGCATGATGCTTGGCTTGTGTCTGTATCTTATAATGCTTCAGTGTTATCTTGGTGTTATTATATAATAAAATAATAATAATAATAATAATATAATGTTATATATAACAATATTTATACATGAACATTTCTCACACAAAAAAGCCTTTCTCAAAATAACCTTGAATGCCAACACTTGCAAAGCCAAATTTCAAGCATTCAGAAGAACCTGAACCTCTGACTTCAAGGCTTTTAAAGGCAGAGGTTCAAGTTCTTCTGAATGCTTGAAATTTGGGTTTGCAAATTTGAAAAGCTCTTCTCTTCCAGATCTTCCCCTCACTGTGCATTACATTTACTTCTGTATGCCTCCCAGTCATGAATGATTCAAATTACACAACTCTTCTTTCTGCCTGGGTGACCAGATTGTCTCATTGCTGTTTACATTTATCAGAGTACCTGACTTGCTCTTCAGCTGGTGATGCTGTTGGAACATTCAAAGCCAGCGGGTAGAGAATGGGAGAGCAGAGAAACTACTGTCGATTCTCTCTTGCCATCTTTGATACGTTTGTTGTGCTTTGCTGTGACTGTATTCATAGTTTATTCAGCAATTTACTGAGCAGGAGTGGGTTCCCTTTCCAAGCTGCAGTAGTGAAAACTTTACCATGCTAGCTTTGAAAAATCTACAGTTTATTGAAGCAACCAAACTGGATGATTCAATTTCGCTTAACTCTGACAGAGAATTCACCAAAGACTTGGCTTATTCTTGAGCAGGTCCAAGACATTTTGTTGCCTGAGGTGAGAAAGTGTGCTCACATTCTACATACAAAAAAAAAATGAACTTCAGGGCTGGAGATAGGACAGGATTCTCCACTGAGTGCAGAAAACTGCCTGAGGGTTCATGGGAAAAACCATTCATCTCTGTACTCAAGCATCTCTCTAGCACTTCCTAATCAGAGGCATTTATTGTTTGAGGCAGCTGCCTCCTTTTGCCAAATGATAGGGCTGGCCTTGATTTAGGCATATTTATGTTAAGATCTTTTAATGTTGCTGGGACATCAATAATCCACAATCAGCTGGAGATGAAATTAAACCTGTCATGATGGCTGGTGGCTCCATTGTCAATGAGGTGATGTATCTGCTCTGATTTATAGTCCAAAGCTATCCAAGGTGTTAGATTTATTTTACGGATGAGTTGAGCATCAGCAAAACAAGAAATACACAGCATGGGTGCAAAAGGTAAAGAGCTCTGGTGGCGCAGTGGTTAGATACTGGTACTGCAGTGACAACGTTGTGAGTTCGATCCTGCAGGGTTCCAGGTTGACTCAGTCTTCCATCCTTCCATAACTTGGTAAAATGAGTACCCAGCTTGTTGGGGGAAATTAGCTAAAACACATAGTGCTTTCAACTGATAAGCGGTATAGAAATGTAACTGCTAGCTGCTAAAGTGGAGCATCTGTGTCACCATGCATCTCATATAGCATATCAATAATATTTTGCCAATCTCCCCTAGATAGATTGACAGTCCAATTGCAGCCAAAGTCTAGAAAAAAATGTCATCAAAGACACTTGAATGCAAAAGATTAGTAACAACATAATCTGGATCATCCACTAACAATTGAAAGATTGTGGCATAGAGATCTGAGTGATGGATTAGGAATCTGGGAGACCAGAGTTTGAATCCCCATTTGGCCACGGAAACCCACTGGGTGACTGTCGGCACATCATTCTCACACAGCCTCAGAGGAAAGCAATAGCAAACCCCCTCCGAACAAATCTTGCTGAGAAAATCACATAATTGGCTTGCCTGAGGGTCACAATAAGGATCTGACAACACACACCAACAACAACAACATAAACTTCATTTGAAAGATGGCTAAATAGCAGCTGCTGTTTTCTTGGGCAAGCACGTAGCATTTGATCATGTGTGCTTGCAGCAGGTGGATTGGCAAATCAAGCCTTCCGCTACTTACCTTATTTAAAAAAAAATAACAAAGCTAATTCCTTAACAGTAGCAACAGCAAAAAACCCAGAACCATTTCTACTTGGCTGAAACTCACAACCCCCTTTTTTGATGAAAAACAATATGAGACTAGACAGTTTTTATGTTGACAAGGCTAGAGATGATTTTAGATGCTGGACTGAATAAATAGAATACTCAATTGGATAAAGTTACTACAAGCCAAACTGGGTAACTTTACCTTGTGAATGGAAGTGATGAACCCCCCGAATTTTTTTTTAAGTTCCTCTTTCAGGTGGTATAAAAATTTTTTCCACCAGTACAATGTCCTAGTGCAGAAGCACTAAATCTAGTATTCTCCAGGTTGTAGAAGAAGAAGAAGAAGAAGAAGAAGAAGAAGAAGAAGAAGAAGAAGAAGAAGAAGAAGAAATAATGAAGCTCAAGCCCCTTTGACCCTACAGGAAGGAATGGAAGAAGTGAATCTGCTAATAATATTTATAAAAAGGCCATGTTCCGTTATCTGGTTCTATATAAATTGATTTTGGTGGATGACTTGAGACTATTGCTGATGCAATCATATTTGTTTGTGTGTATAAGCTGTGAGGATTCTCTTCGCAGTGAAAAAGAAGAGGAAAGAATATATCAAGAGTACAGAAAGGGCACTCTATGGCACTTGACCAAACTCTTACATACTTTCAGATGGCTTCTGTTATACTCACCCAAGCCCCATTGAAAAAATGGATTAAAGAAGCTTCTCGGGGGGCTTATGTATCAGCAGCAGCCTTTTTGATGGTTCCCCAGGAGACTCCTTTTTATCAATAGTTTACATTTTTTAAAAAGATACTTTAGAATACTACTGAGATTTTCTGCAGGAAAAGAAATAAGAAGAAGGTGAGCATCACTTTGTCATTCATAAAGTTGCACTGCCTGAAAAGATGGAATGAATCCCTTGACTTTTCCAGAGTGGTGTCATTCATCAAGGATCACTGTTGCAGCAGCCCAGTACTGAAATAATCTATGTGTCAGTTTCTTGCTGTGCTAATATGTAGTGAGAGAAAATAACTTAATAGTATTTTGCAAAACTTTGGTTTAAAAGTGGGGAGTTAGTTCTGTTGTCTTGGAAGGCCATTTTTAAGGAAGTAGGAGGCAATGCTATTTTGGTTACAGTATGAATAAACAGAGCTGAGAAACTTCAGCCTATAGATATAAATTGGTTCTGGATTTTTTGCTGTTTACAGCAGGTTTTTATATTTTCAAAAATGTCAGAACAAACCTTTCTACATTTCCTACCTTGACTATGTTAAGAGGCAACTCCATGTGAAAGTGCATACCACTTCATCACTAGAGACAGTCTTGTTCCAGTGTATATAGGCCCTTCTTCTTCCACTACATCTCAAGAAATTATGCAAAGAACATGACTTTAAGAATCTGTTTATTTCCTGTTCTCTTCACCTTCCTTGCCTACCTTTTATAACTTTTTGTTTGATGAAGAAACCAAGATTTGTAGCCTTTGGGTTGGCCTATGAAAAGTATCACCATTACCCTAACGAAAATGTAGCCTTCCAGATGTTGTTGGACTTCATGTTCCAACAGCCATAGCCAGTACAACTGCTATTGAGGAATGCTGGGGAATGCAGTCTAACAACATCTAAAGCAATGTACTTTTGCCCTCCCTAATGGAATTTTTAGAATACGTCTTATGCCTCTTATATTTCTCCTCTGCAGTCCAGTCGCAGAAAAGCAGTCATAAGCAAGGAGGTATATTAGGTAGATTGTTATTAAATGTTATGCTGTGTAGGGCCCTTTCCGCAACTTACCTACATCCGGAGCAGTCATGCGGGGATCACACAAGCAACCTCTTCCGTGAGGCTCTCGCGTCCCTGCTGCTTCTGCTCTGCAGGTGCTGCATGCCAGCCAGCAGGCAGCATGAGGGCTCCGCCTCTTCCTTCCACAGCGCAGCCAGGTATTTTCCCAGGCTGCACTGGGGGAGGAAGCACAAGGACCACGGCTCCAGAGCTCCACATGCAAGGTAAGTGCGTGTGGGGCCCTGGAGCAATGCATGGTCACACACCATTTTCGCCTAAAAGCCGAAAATGATATAGTGCTCAATTGGCACCTGCCAGCCCCAGCAGTGTCGCATGATTGCGAGGATGTTGTCTGAAACACTCCTTGCAATCATGCGACACTCCAGAGGCCCTTTCGCGTTACAAATGCCACGTGAAAAGGACCTAGCTCTCATGCTATCTGATGTGGAATATTGACAGTTATTTTCCTCAATGTTCCAAGAACCTATATTTGTGCCCATATTGTATTTGTGTTTATTGGCTACAATTGTTTCTTTCTTTCCTGTAAACTCTCCACAGTCTGGCAATCAATGACTTACAGATTAGCATGGCTCTGTAGACCACCAGTTTGAGTAGCACTGTTCTGCAAGACCCTGATGTACTTCTTATTGAGTCAGGAAACCACAGGCCATGGCTAATCCAGAGTGAACAGTTCTAATGCAGTCTTCTCTCCCCTCTCCTCTCTCTTCTCCTCTTTCTGTGTAAACTAAACAGAGGAATAGAGGAGCAGGATCAATCTCAAGAGAATCAATTAGGATTGGCTGGAACAACACATTATGAATGCTTCTTTTCTTAGGAGTCAACACTTTCTCTCCCCTGCATTTCCTACCAAAGTGAATGATTTTAAGCACCAAGAAAAATTAGAAATTATGGGCTACATTAGAATTGTTACAATGTGAGGAACAATGTTGCATATAATTATGTATGGTGAATTCTTCTTTTGAAACCTACAATTAATTTCCACTAATTCATATAATTAGTAAACTGTTAGAATGAATTTCTCATTACAACTTTTATCTTGAATGATAACTACAACATACTGATTAGAATATGCTGAAAATTGTCCTTTCGGTCCCAGATAAAATCAAATGAATTTCAATAAATTTAGCTAGCATATTTCACTCTGGACCTCAAGCTGCATGTAAAGTGGTTGTTTCTATGTTCTAAATGCATATGCAATGAGACAGAATATGGGGATGCTATTTTTCTAGGACTATAACTCCCAGAATCCAAAAGCCACAATTGCCAGTAGCTATGGTGGCTTGGAATGGCTGGAGCTGTAGTCTCCAAAAAAAAAAAAAAAAAAAAAAATTTTTTTTTTTTCAAAAGATAGTAGGAAACTTATTTTGCCTGCTGCCTTCACTGCTGATGCCCATGGAATCAGCTGAAGGTATGAACAGAAAAGAAGTGGTCAATGTGACAAGTTCTCAAATTGTCAATTCTCCATCCCCTTGTCCATGTTTTGGGAACTGGAAAGAAGGGGCAGATGCACTCCATCAGAAAAATCTGCTTTTGTTTCCCCTTACTCCCTCTTTGTCCTGTTTCAGGGTGGTAAGTGCCTATGACAATATACCTCTAACTCAAGAAATAAACAATGGCAAAATGAAAACAGTCTAGGATCACACACAGAGCTTCCAAAAGAGCAGAAGAATGGTCAAAACAGTCCAGGGTCTAAGCATGAACAGTGGATGCATGGTTTAATGCTAATGAGAGAATAATCAAATGGAAGAGTCCAAAAGGAAGCCAAAGTTCAGGAAACCAGAGAACAGGAAATACCACAAGTCCAGATATGGGGAGCTGTTGTTCTGCAGCACATAAATGGCCTTGGCAGTGCCAAATGCATTATAGTCAGCTGCAATTTATCACAGCTGCCCTTACGAGCCCAGCATTTCTCTTTTAGAGCAGGCCACACTCTTGCCTGTGCTTTTGTTGCTGTCTGTGACATTTTCAAGGATGAAGTAGCTTAGCTTCCAACTTCCTCTTTTCGATGTCAACATGTGATGATCTAGGCCATTTCCGCACTACATGCTTATAGCACAATGATTCCACTTTCAATATCCTATGGAATCCTGGGGTTTGTGGTTTAGGGAGAGGCCAACTGGCCCCTTCCTAAACCGCAAACCTCAGGATTCCATAGGATGTTGAAAGTGGAATCATCGCGCTATAAGAGTGTAGTGCAGAAATGGCACCAGGCTCTGCTTCCAGGGCCTTCCCTCTGTGCCTTGACTCTTTCTCTTCCTCATCTTTGGAGACCTCCTCTGGGTAAGATGTGACACTCCCTTATAATCTCATCTTGTTAACCTCCACTCTTCATTTAATGTACTCATTCTCACATGAATCCCAGCAAACATCCCAGGGTCGAGAGCTTTAAAATTCAGTTTCTTAGGAGAGATAAGAAACCTCTATCTCTGATGTAGAACACAAGAATGTCACCTGAGTGCAGAGTAGATCACTCAACTTCAGTATTAACCTGTCCTCAATTTTTGATGGTTTTGAATATTTTAAGCTTGGAATTATGTAAACTGCCATATTCTAACCATGAACTAGAATAGCTCTTGTGATCTTCTTACCAAAACATTATAATTCTGCAATGCTGGGATACTAATCAAAAAAAAAAAAAAGCAGTATGGCAAAAATTTAAAAGGACTAGGCTCTGAATAAAGAACTAGCTTGGAAATATGACATTTGTGCTTTCCTTACCACTCTCCCTCATTTAAATAATCAATAACATAGTGGTTCTGGAATTAATTTAATGCTAAAATTAAAAGTCAATCACTTCAGTTAAAAAATTAATTATTTGCCCTTTACAATACAAAAATATTCCAATGTTATTGATAGCTTGATTTGTTTAAACTTGTTAGGCCATATGGTATCCTAGAAGGTGTGGAGAAATTGGAAGAAATGATGGTAGTGATATCTTAAGTGCAAAAGTCAGTGTTATACTGATGATACTAGAACAGGATGTCTGCACCTAAGCCTTAGTTTTTATTCCACACATGATCATGCCATGTTATAGTTAAATTTCTGAGCCAATGTTCCATGCTTCTATTGCCTTCTGAAGAGGGTTCTTCAACACATAGGGTCACAGGTAACTCTCTAAGTTAGTTCCTTCTCTTTTGTGCCAAACCATGAAGCTCCTGGATGAGAACTGAAGAGCCTGTAACAATGAAATTACTTTGAGACATTGGCCAAATGGTTTCGCCTTTCATTTAAGTGAAGTGGGAAATAGCATGGATGCCACTGGCTACACAATAGTGTATGAATGATATGAGTGGTAACAGAAAACTGATTAATTATTGCCTGGACACTGTACAACCCGAGTTTGTTATGGCAACATCACTCTATAAACAGTCAAAATTAATGTCTGTGGCTAATGTTGAGCAATAGACCATTGAAGAAATATGTTTGCTTCTAGCAGACACAACATGCACACTGATAACAAGCAACTTCTTGTTTGTTTAAAAAAATCCTACTCTTGTTAGGGAAAGAAATGAATGGATTCCTTGGTGTGCAGGAGGAAAAGGCCAAGTTAGTTATAAGAACCAATTAAAATCACCTAAATATTGAACTTAGTTGGAAATTTTCTGATAGGTTACATTATTAATTTTTTATATGTAAAATGAATGACCGGGATTGGTCTAACTAGCTTTGTTTTCAGTATCCCATGGAATGAAATGTAATACAGTTGGCCCTCCACATTCGCTATGGTTAGAGAAACAGAACTTTTGCAAAAGTGAAAAAATCACAAATATCAAAATTTGTGTGTCTGTGGGAAGGGGGTAAGGCATGGGTGGGGACAATGGGCACCCAGGGTGCAAACCAGGTCAGGGAAAGGAGATGGTTGGCATGGTGGTCCTGTACTTACTCTCTCTTGCTCATCTCCTTCCTTGGGTGTATGGAGGGCTTTGGGAGAGGGCTTGCGGTGCTGAGAAATCAGGGTTTGAGCTGTCCTTGGCTGGCCAGGCAGTGATTGGTGGAGGAGGAAGAAGACTGGAGGCGGGATTTTAAACAGCTACACAGCCTGATTAGAGCCACCAAGAGGGAAGGTTCCCCCCAAAAGGAAGTACCTGAGGTGTGGGGGCAGGGGTTGGAGAAACTCGCAAATAATCAAATCCGTGAATATCAAACCCGCAAATGTGAAGGGCTGACTGTATATCTTGCTCCAGGGCCTCTGGCTGTATCTGCAGTCCCTAAGAGAAATCACTTCCTCTTCTATAGTATCACTCCATTCTTCAAGGAATGATTCCATACATCTAAAAAACAGGATGTAGCTTAATGAATGTATCTGAAAGTATGAGATTTCTAGCACTTTAGGGAGTGAGACATTGAAAATGTTCACATGTAGAATTCTTACATTTTCTGTTATTGCATCCTTTTGGTAAGTTTGCCTGTCCTCTTTTCTTTCCATGTCTAAAATGTATATTTGAATGTTCAAGTGAAGTTTCAAGTTATTGCAATGCTAAACATTTGAGGACTGAAAGGAACTTTTATTTGGATGTCCAAACTCTTATTTTGTGGAACAACATCCTCATTTTGTCCACCTTTCGCTATACCTCTGATCTAAAAGCAGAATTAATTTAGTTTTTTGTCTTTCATCAGGGTTTCACAGGAATCCCCATTTCAGCATGATGCCTAATCAGGGATGGAAAGAACATTCTAAAATATTCAAAAAATGTTTGAAAAACATGCTTTTATGAGTGCTGTGAAACCCTGATGCGAAGAATCCTGGACTGCTGAGAATCTTTGGAGTTCTGCACTAAATTCACTCATGATTGTTTTGTTCATTTTTCTGTACAGGTAACAGCATTTTCTGAACAGGAAATAATTGTGAAAACTGCATGGTTTTCAAAGATTTTCTCATAGCCAGAGGAAAACTAGTAAAATAACTCATTGCTTCCTTCTAAACCAAACCAAACCAAACCAAACTTCTTTCTGTTGAAGTTTTACTTATATATTTATTTATTGAATTTATAGCCCAGCTTTCTCCCAACATGGAATCCAAGGCAGGTTATGGTAATTTAAAACAAGATTAAGCTAAAATCTGACTTTACAAAATGAAATAAAGAATTAAATCACATTTTTAAAAAAACAACTATGATTAAAAGTAGTTTAAAATACATTCCAAATGTGTGTGTGTGTGTGTGTATCTTCAAGTCGTTTGTCAACTTATGCTGACTCCATTTATTTCACAGGGTTTTCTTAGACAAGGAATATTGAGGGGTGGTTTTGCCAGTTCCTTCCTCTGAAATATAGTCTACAGTACCTGATATTTGTTGGTAGTCTCCCGTCCAAGTATTAACCTGGGCTGACCCTGCATAGCTTCCAAGATCAGAAGAGATCTAGTGCAAAGCATAATTACCTATGAAAGATTTTAAAAAACAGCATGCTATTTCACACACACTACTGCTGCATAATTAAATTTCAGAGGCCTGCCTGAATAAAAATGCTTTCACTGGCCAGTAAAAAGAGATTAGAGAGAGGGCCAACTGGACCTTCTGTGGAAGTGATTTCCACAGCATTCCAATTCTTTGAGATGGCCAAGCATTCCTATATGCCCACTGAAAGGGGTCAAGGCATGGAATGTGTTGGAAGTGAAAGTATGAAATGCAAAGCTTTCAAAAGTGGCCACAAAGCAACTCCTCTTCTACCTGTTTCTTTTGCCTGTGAAGAAGTTTATCTTTGGGGAGGAGATGGGAAAAGGGAAAGCAGAAACTGCAGATGCTCACAGCTGCTAAATGGAGTTTCTTTTCCAACTGAGACCTCAGAATACAGCTCGTGGCATTGTGTTCCCAGGAGGCTGTCCAATTTCCATGCTCCCAGTAGAATCACTAGGATTTTTGTGGCAGCAGTTTTGGAGATAGGGATCCAGACAAGACTCATTTAGCTCATCAGTTCTCACAGGGGCTTTCTGGAAGGTGTGATAAAACACCAAGATGTATCTTATATCACTGCGCAATGCCAAGCATCCCTACACTGAATGCAGGCAAAGCATTGTATTCTGTGTCAGTAAGGATTCTGTGATCTGAGTAAGAAATCTGTGTCACTGAGAAAAAGGAAAGCCTCAGAACATATGTGGGACAGTTGTTCTTACAAAGAATGCCAGCATTTGTTATCAATATCGTAGGATGAATTTGCAGTACACATTTATATCAGTTTTGTACCACTTTAAATTGTTAGGGCTACATCCTATTGAATCTTAGGAACTGTGATTTGATGAGGTCCTGGGAATTCTGTGCATCTCATGTAGAGAGTGCTTTTGTACAGGTCTCTTCATATGGACCCATGACAATTAAAGTGGAATAAAACTGGCATCGCTATGTAGTCCAGATAATCCTTTCTTAGAGTGACATGACTTTATGCTGTGTTATACATGCTTATCACACAACACTGTCATACTGTTATAGCAGGGGATTAAATTCGATACAGTCTTGTAGCTCTCCTAGTATTATTGTGTTATACAATAATTGGTTTATTTTTTTTCGAGCTGGACATAACCAGTTAATGACTTTTCCCCACAATGGTTCCATAACCAGGCAGTGGTGGGACAGGCAGCAATGTAATAGTCCTTTGGCATCATGCCATGATTATATTATTATGTCCTTAAAAAAATAATAAAATTGGGGGCAATCATGTTGCAGGAGACAGGGCAAAGAAGGTGGTGCAATATTAATTAATTAAATAAATAAATAAACTTAATCACAGCTCAAATGTGGTGAATGTGCATCAGGATTCAGCTATCTTTGTGAGTATGCATGATGTGGTTTTTGAATGGGTGGGACAACCCAAAACAACTGACTAGTGTGACAAGCATCATAGCACTTGATCCAACCATCACACCCACTGCCTGCAATGCACAAACTTTCTCCTTCAGTCTTTGGCTTGAATTTATTTATTTATCAGGATGTGTGTGATCAGGATCCTAATCCTTATTTATGAATCTGTTATCATCTATGGTTCTATCTCTATACAGATTCCTTAAGAAGAAGAAAAGATCAGATTGGAAAGTTTTAGACCTGTTGCCCAAGTAATTATGTTTACTGAGGAACATTAAGACACCTCATTTGCTTAGATACAGAGGATAAAAATTGACTCTAGAAGTATGGCTGGCAAATATCACTTTAGGGATTTATCAGCTACCATGTAACAACAGCTCTGAAACTTTGGCTGTACCTTAAAATGCATTTCATCATTTTAAAATGAATTTGGAGAAGGGCACATTTTTATTGCCATCTAGTCATGTCATGAATTGCAATTTCCCCTTGCCCCTCCCTCAAGCTTTATAATTACAGATGGGAACTTGACAAACCCGGATCCACATAATGGCAAAGTTAAAGGTTCCCTGATGTGGATCAGAGGAGGAAAAAGCAAAATGCATTTGCAATGCATATTTATTAAGGCTATTGGTGGTTGAAGTCAGTTTCAATCACTGGAGTTATATTCTGTAGTTTATCTGCTTGGAAACTTTATCTCTAATGAAAAAAAGAGAATAATAATGAAGGGAAAACATGACAAAACTGGTGACTGGTGGCGCTTGTCTGCTTTTCATTCAGAAAAGGTATTGTGCGGAGTTTTATCAGCGTGATAGAGGAAGTTACAATAATATATTATCCAGTGCACAAATTTGAACAGAAGTCTCAGTAAGGTGCAGTTCCACTTAGGTGAGGCAGCAAAGGCAATTTTAGAATGTTTTATTGATGAGCACCAGGAGAAGATGATTTTTAAAGGCATGCCCCTGCTTCTTCTTTTTTGACCGCTAGCTCCTTTCTCTCCCCTTTTCTTACAAATATGACATCTTTGTGCTGACTTAAGGTTATCACAAGATTTGTCCTTCATCTGAAACTTCTGAGTCCCCAAGGTTTGATCCATGATACACATTCCTCCACTTTTTCCAAAAGAAACCAGGCTTATAGGTTATTTCAGTTTTTCTAAATTTATCACCGATCAACAGAATAAGATGTAAGCCAGAAAGTGTACAGTTCTGACCATGGACATGAATTCAGTGCATCTGTTCAGGCAGGTTAAAGTCTCAGTATCCATAGATAATATGGAGATGGGACTGCCACATACGGGTCAGCCTTATACAGAGGCAGCTAGTAGGGTCTTCTAGGAATTTAGGAAAATGCTTTATATCAGATCAGACTACTTGTACAAGAGCCCAATACTGTCTATTACATAAGACAGTGTGTCCCTGGGGTTTAAGGCTAACAGAGATCATTCCCATCACCAACTATATGATCTTGAGAACTTATACTAAAAACTTTCTGCATGTTCTCTTGGGTTCTGTCATTCCTCCTCTTTGGCGTACAGTTCCTTCTTTCCTCTAATCACCAACAACAATCTATTAGAGTGTTGTCTTTCCTATCATTGCTGCCTTAGATTAAGTTAAGAAAAGAGGACAAAGGATTTTTTTTCTTTGAAGAGCTATTGGGAATAACACTTAGACTGAATGCATAAATCTCTGGAAACACTCAGGAAATTAATTTAAGCCCCATTGATTTCAGTACGTCTACTCTGGGCATGTATAAATGTGGCCAGTTCTGCACTGCATTGCTATAGCACTATCATTCCACTTTCAGCATCCTGTGGAATTCTGGGGTTTGTAGTTTATTGAGGCCAAAGAGCTTTCTGGCTGAGAATTCTAAATGGCCCTCCCTAAACTGCAAATCCCAGGATTCCATAGGATGGTCAAAGTGGAATAATAGCATTATAACAGTGTAATGAGGAAATGGCCTGTGGCTCCACCAAAGCCACTACAGCAGGAGTGAACAACTTGTGGTCTTGCAGATGTGGTTGTGTTGCAACTCTGATAATCTTTCACATGACTAGGGATGATGAGGACTGCAGCCCAAGAGTGCTACAAATTGCCCACTCTTGCACTATGTGGTGGTGGTGGTGGTGGTGAAGATGGTGATATTGTTGCAGTGGTTGTTGTTGATGATTAAGATTCTCAATCATATGAAACATCCACCAGGCCATCAGAAAAACGAAAACTGTAGATCGATGAGCACCCTTTAATATTCTGATTTGCTCAGTTTCCATTAGCCCATGATGGTATTTCCCCACTTGCTTGTCTCTCTCCTTACGATCTCACAACTTCATATTACACCGTATTTGACTTTAATTTGTATGCTGCCTTCCCTCAAAGGAAATTGTGTTCAAAGTGCACCACAATATCTAGGGTAAACAAATGACACCAGCAATGCCTCAAAACAACCAGTAGGCATTTCAGCAAAAAAGCTACATTTCAAACATATCAACCTTTCAATAACGATTCATAAAAATAGCAAAAAGTCTCTGCACCGATATTAAGAAACCTCACTATATGTTAGATACTGTCCACAAGCCAACAACTAAGGAGAGCAGATTCAACTCTTCTGGCAACCTATCTCACACCCAAATTACCTACGTCTCACCATCAACCTAAGTACACACCAGGGGAGTTCTCTAAGGTATTTTCAAATTAACCTACCTTTACCATCAGTTGTATGACAGACAGAATTGTTGAGGAACATTTGAGGTAGCAGTGTAGCTCATAAATAAAGTAATTAGTATTCACAAGCAGAAAGTACGCAATTGCCAGTCTCACGCCACCACTAGCCTAACAGGGCCTAGCAGGGAAACAAAATAGACTCCTCTTCCTCCTCCTCCTCCTCCTCCTCCTCCTCCTTCTTCTTCTGATTGAAACATGTGAAATAGATTTACTTACAAAAGGTTTCATAATATGTCACGTTAAGAGGTTCTGTAATGTTCTCTTACAGAGATAGAGAGAGAGAAAGAGAGAGAACTCCAGTTTACAAAATGAAAAATGAAAAAGAAACAAACTTAGGCCCTTTTCACACAGCATTTCTGAAGCGAAAGGGCCCCTTGAGCATTGCGTAAATTTGAGAGCGGTCCATACGACGCATTCACACTCAAGGGCCTGACGTGGACCGCGCATGCATTTTTTCATTTTTGGCTCAAAGCCGAAAATGCTGCGTGGTCGCGCATCGCTCCGGGGCCCCGCACGCACTTACCTGGCATGTGGAGCCTTGGGAGCTGGGCCGGTCAAGCGTCCTCTCCTCAGCGCAGCCTGGGAGGTCCCAGGCTGCACTGCGAACGGAAGAGGTGGGGGGCTCGTGCGACCAGGAAGCAGTTGCGGAGCCCAAGCAGGAGGGACGCGACAGCGTTCCTCCCAAGACTTCCTGTGCGAGCCGCGCAGCCCAGCACTGGGAAAAGGTAAGGTGCGAAAAGGGCCTTAGACTATCTGGAGACTCACTGATGCAGGAAGATAAAGGGTGCAGCTGAGAGCAACCAGGAGGAAATGACATGAATGCATGCTACTCCTAAACTCTTAGAAAGAGACATGCAAAATAGCAACTATTGAATGTAGGCATGATCAGGTTGCTACCTCTAAGAAGAATATCTCTCTACTTCCGCTCTAAGAACTTAATGCAAACACCTGCATATTCCCTGTAAAATTCAGGTTGTGGCTAGGCAATACAGATATTCACTCCCTTTCCTCCTATTTCCATATTGTGGCTGGTTATCTGGATTTTTGCTAGGGGCTTAACCTCTGCATTTGCATTTAGAAGTGGACTGTTGTACATACTTACTTGAAACTAAGCCTACTGAAGTCAATGGAAGCTATGAGCAAGACAGCTTTGATTTTTTTAAAATAATAAGATAAATGCCATTCTTTTGAAGAAATTACTTCTACCAAGAATCAGGATGCAGAGCTGTAGCCTGTGACTTGGAGTATTACTTATACAAAGGTTAACCAGATTGGCCTTGCTTTATGTTATATGATAGCAAGTCTAGCCTAAAGTCTCAGATAACATATCAAAGCAAATTTCAAGCTTATTTCCCCACTAATTGGCTATTAGAACAATACAGATTAATTAGATCTGAACACATTGCACAGATAAACGGTAGCGCCAAGAGTAATTGAAATCAAATAATAAAATTGCACTGCAGTTACTGACAAAATTAGCAAACTATATTTATCTAAAACCAGTCATGTAAGGCTATATATAGAATTAATGGTTGCCTTTTCCACTGGTTAACACTGTCTAATTTGCTACAAATATTTGCAACTGGCACTGAAAAACTCCCCCCTTAGCTAGTTAGAGGGAAAATATGTTATTTATTAGTCATGTTTACATAATTCATTTCTTCCAAGAAACTCAAGGGGGAAGAATACTTGGTCTCCACACTCATTTTGTGCTAACAACAATCTAGCAAAGCAGATCAGGATGAAAGATAGTTACTCAATGAACTTTCATCTTAAGTGGCTAGATTTGAAGCTGTGTCTTCTCCTCTCCATAGTTCTAAATGAATACTGTAACCCTTAAAAAACATGGACCCCACAGGGAAATTAAGTATGTCACAAACTCCTAAACAATGTATTTCTTCATCTTCAAATCTCAAGAAAACGGCCAGTTTTTGTCATAGGTGGTGGGTCTGGGAAAGACCTCTGCATTACATCTGCCTGAGACAATGGAGAACAGCGACAAGTCAAAGTAGGCACTGCTAGTGCCATTTCTGCACTACACTGTTAGAGTATTATTATTCCGCTTTCAACATCCTAATGAACCCTGAGGTTTGCAATTTAGGGAGGAACCTTTAGAATTCTCAGCCAGAGAGCTCTTTGGCCTCAGTAAACTACAACCCCCAGAATTCCACAGGATGTGGAAAGTAGAATAATAGCACTATGACAATCTGGTGTGGAAACAGCTTAGGATAGATAGACCGATTGTCTGACTCATTGTAAGATTGCTTTACATATCCACAAGAAATATTTTTATGAACCAAAAAATATCAGTGCTGTAATAAGATAGTTCTGTGTCGTGTATGTCAGACATCAACAGCCCTGTCCCTGCTTGTATAATTTAAGTCACAATGTGCATCTTTGGCCCTATGTAGTGTTGATAGATTGTACACTACGATGCATGACTATCAGATTAAAAGAACACTTGAAGAACAAGCACAAATAATTCTACAATGCCAAATGCAGTGGAGAGATTTGCTTCTTCCTTGTGGATAAATGGGAAGTTTTATAGCAGATGTACCCTCCAAAAAACTCTGCACATTCCACATCCACCCCTTTATCTTTTAGTTTGTAAATCTGAAACAGGACTTTCTACTTTGATTTTACACGATTGGTAAATCTTTTGTAGGAGAGAAAGATATAGAGATATACTTCTGGACTTATGCAATAGTCAAATACTGAGGCTAAATCTGATGATTAGAACTAGCCGTTTCCCAGGCCACAATCTGATCTAGAGATTTATAGGCAGATTTGATCAGAAGTCAGATGTGTGATGTATAATTCAGTCTCAAGAAAAGCACATGCCCACATATCCTAGAGCCTGCAGCAATAGAGAGCCAGAATACTTTTGACTGTTGACTCCTGGAAGCAGACTACACTTTTTTATTTTCGATACAAAATATTATTTTTTAAAATGTAACAGTAAGATCTCTCTGTCCTACAAGCGATACTTCTCTCTTACATCTAAGATCCTCTCTATTTAACTTTGTTCCAGAGGTAGCCATATGGGCTATTTAATATTTTTTCTTGTATCTTTAATGTGCTGAAAAGTACATTGATACTTGCCTTCCTAGTGAATTGACACAATATGCAATTTACGACGTATTTCTTCTTCAGACAGCTGGAATGCTGTCAGCGCTAGATTTTAACATGATAGCTAGACTGATACATGGGCAAATCAACTTCTTTTCTAGAATATCATTACAGACCCTGTTTATGTACCAATGAGCTTATGTACAAATGAACCACATGACTTACAGATCCATATTATTATTGTTTCGTAGAACTTCATGTTCTACCAGCCTAATGCAAAATGGTAGCATGGGTAGAATTCTGTGCACACAGAATTAAGAAACATGTTTTCGTACCCAGATCCTTTCTTGGTCTCCATTCCAGGTTTCTTTTTTTCAGCAACCTAATGCAGGAATGGTCAGTTTGTTACTGCTTCTGTTTAACTATTAGGAGACAGGAATTCTTGGTTATTTATTGCAGAACAGTCTAATACTCACCAGTAGATTCCAGTCTAACCTCTGCTATCTATTTGCACTGTTAAAATACTGTTATTCCACTTTCAACCTCCTGTGGGTTTCTGGGGTTTGTAGTTTACTGAGGCCAAAGAGCTTTCTAGCTGATAATTCCAAATGCCCCTCTCTAAACTGCAAACCTCAGGATTCCATAGGATGTTAAAAAATGGAATAATTGGATTATGACAGTGTAGTGTGGAAAGGCCCTTGGTCTGGGCTTGAATTGTGTGAATTTTGAGTTGGGATGATTATTTTTAACTTTGCTCTTTTCAGTTTTAGCACTTTGCTTTAATTCTGCAATTGTTTCAATAACATATTTTTTCTTCTGTAAGTTATTTTTACAAACCACCTTAAAGGCCATTATTGGGGTTGAAAGGTGGTGCAGAAATGTTTCAATTAAATAATATTTAATTAATGGAGGAGGAAGAAGAAAACTATGTAATCAGAATTAAATCCAAACTTTTTCCTAATGTATAAGCAAAAAGACAGTGTGGTATACAGCCAGTGTGGTGAAGTGGTTTGAAAGCTGGACTATGACTCTGGAGACCACAGTTTGAATCCTTGCGTGGCTATGGAAACTTGGTGAGTGGGTGACCTGGACAAGTCACATTCTTTCAGCTTCAAAGGAAGGCAAAGACAAATCCCCTCAGAACAACTCTCGCCAAGAAAACCCCATGATAGGTTCACTTTATGGTCACCATTAGTCATATTCACTTTTGATTTTATCATTGCTATTCCTGTAGCTGCCTGAATGGGAGCCCTCTCAGTGCTGGATCCTATCCTTTCAGAGGTTCAGCACTGGGAAAACTCCAATTCAACTTGGAGCAAGTATAGGCAAACTCGAGATAAAATCAAGAATGGATCTACCACTGTCACAATGAGAAGTTCACTGGGCCCCGCTGGTTTGGTCAATGGTAAGGATGGAGAAATCTGTCACTGTTGCTTTCTTCCCCATTCAATTTTCAAAATCTCAAATTCTTTCTATCCTAAGCATGTCAAAATTCTCAAATATTTCCATATTCAGTATGTACAGCTGTTACAAGCATGGAGAAGTATGCGATATGTGCATGCCATTTCAGGTGTTAAAGATGAGATACATCTCAGGAAAAAAAAAGTTTGCAATACTAATTCAGTCTTGATATAGGTATTCAAGGCCAAGCTTTTAATAGGTATGTATTCAAAGTCCTATTTCTATATACATGCATCTGTCACTTGTGATTTTTCTCAAATTCAAAAAAGTTTTATTTTCAGGTTCTGAAAAGTTTTATTTTCAGACTCAGAAAAAGGAGCAAGTTTTGGTATGAAATGTGAACAGAGATGAAATTCTTACCAATCCCTGATCAGCTTTGAAAATATCAGCTTGAAAAATGCATGGTTCACAGGCAGCAGATGTAACAAATTTGGAACAGAAAGGAAGATTCACATTTCATTGAGAATGTAAGTACTTTTTTCTCACCTTGATCTTCCTTTCCTTCCTTCCTTCCTTCCTTCCTTCCTTCCTTCCTTCCTTCCTTCCTTCCTTCCTTCTTTCCTTCTGTCTCTTGTAAGTTTAGCAGCCCCATTTGATAAATTACCAGACAATCTCATTAACCATAAAACTTTGTCAGTTCTCTCCAAGCAATCAGAGTGTTAGTTAGATCCAAAGAGCAAATGGAAAGCTAAAGAGGAAGCCAAGCGCAACCTTATTAATCCTGTGGTATGGATCGACATTTGTCAACTATATTGAAGTTTGTTGCACCAAATGGAGCCCTAGAGACCACTCAATTACTTTATCTCTTAGCAATTAGGAACCTTCTCCCTCAACTGTTAGCAGAAGGAGAGAGGGAAAAAATTGGTTATGAGATTAACAGTACAAATCCATGACCTTTTGTATAGGGATCCTGTTGAGAAAGGAGAATACATTGTTTTCTTTAATGTGTACTTTATTTAAGAAAATGGATATAAGTGATTTGTTTTAGTAACAAAAAGCTAAGGTCAATCTTTAACAAAATCCATAGCCTATTATTGTGCTGTCTTGAATTAAAGGCAAAAGAGATGTTTACTCTTTTTCCTATGGCTGTGGCTACCTTGGGTATGGTAGAATCAAAACAACTGCAAAATTGTGAGTTATTGTGGTTACTTTACAGAGGTTCCCTGCCACTGCCTCCTCCCTTTCCTTTTTCACCTTTCAGAAAAGCAGGCCCACCAACAAGACACAGTTTTCTGGACATCTTCAAGAAGAGGCTGGGCAGATACCTGGTGGGTATGCAGTGGCGGAACTTAGAGTGTGTGGATGGGGGCGGGAGGAGGCCGGGCTACGGTGAGAGGGGCATGGCCACTGTGCATGGGGATGTGGCTGCAGTACATGGGGGCATGGATAGGGTGCACAGGGGCATAGCTACAGGCCAGGATGCCCCAAAAACATTACCATCCAGGGTGAACTGCCCTTCCTCCCCCCATCCCTATGTGACTGTGGATACGCTTTAGCCTGAGACCCTGTATTAACAGAGGGTTGGATTCGATGGCACATGAGGCAGGCCTCTTCCAATTTTATGATTCTAACAATTAGCATAGTGAGACTAATCTCTGTCTCTCTTTCTGTCTTTGATGCTTTTATTTCTTTGCCTTCATGAATTTCTTTTTCACTGTGGCTTTCTGAGTGAGGATGTTTGCTCTTAAAGTGAGATTTACAGAAATTGAATTAGACAGATTTGAGGCAGATACAGCTTCTTCCTTTTTTCAAACCTAAGCAACAAGGCCTCAGAAATTCTGCCAAGTATGGAGTTTTTAGATCACAGCTGACCTGCCACCAAGAGCTGAGCATTACAATCAAATGTTTTTAAAAATGAAGCATCATAGAGCTCAGATCTGTGGTTTTACAGGCTGCATCCAGGTGATGGTTTGACTGCAATGTGTATAAGATTGAATAACATTTGAATACAAACCCTATTCAAGTAGAGGAGGGATGACCAATGGGGGCAGATTTGGAGGCCAGTTTCCTGCCTGAGGATCTTCCGGGGGTGGGGGGTATGCACAAACTGTCAAAAATATAAACTAAATAAAAATAGTTGGAAAGGACTTGGCTTCCGGGTCACATGGTGCCATGTAGACAGCCCAGTGAAAGCTCTCTACAGAGCTCCTAGCTGAGCTGCCACCCCACATGGCTAAGCCCGGAATTTAAACAGCCAACTAAAAAGCTAATCTGGCTATACCCCCACCCCTGGTAAAGGGAGTGCAGGAGGCACTTGCAGGGGGTCTGGATTCCTGTTCCAAGTCCTCCCTACAGGGAACCCAGGGAGAACAGACAGACCAGGAGAGACCACACAGCCACCACACCAACATGGAGGTTGCCTGCTAAGGTGTTAATGACACCATCAGCATTTTTTAAGGAATACATTACAAATAAGGACTTGATAAAATTCTGGAGACTGAAGTGCATGAAGACAACGCAATTGATCTGTTACCCACATTCTTTGATTTACAAGTCAGACTGCCTTTTTTGTTTTGTTTTTTCTCTTTGGGCAGCGTAAGAGTGCTGGGAAGTTCCGGAATTTTGCAATGAGGAGGAAGACTCAAAGCTCCACATGAGGGGGATCCAGAGCTAGAAATGGCAGATTCTGAATGTAGTGTGAATTATTTGGAAGCAGCTCACAATGTTTGATGCGGTAGAGACTGTATTAGAAAAATACCATCTAATAACTGTTTAAAATTAATTGGGAATCAAAAGAGAGAGAAATTGAGTTGAAGCACTGTGACAAAGGAAGGAGAAAGGAAAGAAGATGTTGAGGGAATTAATACAGAAGAGAAAAAAGAACTAGAGATGGAACTGCAAGAAGGAATATTTGTAACAGAAAGAGAACTCTAATACTTGGAGAAATACAAGAAGAACAATCCAAGAGGAAGGAAAAGGTGTTTTTGCTAACTTGTGCTACGTGATGGCAGACTAACATTACTACACAATCAAACTGTAAATATCCATATTGCTGTTGAGAAACTAGAAGCAGTGACCACTAGAGTAAACTTTGTGAGGTGGAACTTCCAAGTCTGACTGAAATGGTTTCTCAAAAATAAGAGAATACAAGAGTATTGTGCAGTTTTTCTGCTTACAAGAAGCCTGAAGGAACTGAAAGAGTCTAGACTAATTGATATTGGTAATAATGGAATGAAATTGATTTGTGGGTATTTGATGGGGGGGCAAAATGAAATACTGATCATATTTAAAATAGGTAATTAATCTATTGACTGCATACAGACCTTAGAGAAGGTACTTGTATCCTGTATTTTTGTGTTAGTAATTAAGTCTTTGAGATCTGAGAACAGAGCTAAAATTCATGAATTTCTATTAATTAACCAATGTAGTAAATCCATTATTTAACTACTTATTTTTTCTTTCATAATTATCTAATTAATTTTACAAAGAATAATCAATCCATTAATTATTTAGCCAACAAATTACTGATTTGATTAGTTATCTCAATTAATTATCTAAGTAACCAGTTATCTAAGAGCTTAAGGGCTCTTAAATTAACTAATCATTTGGATCAATTTGGTTGGGGGGAAAAATTCCTAAGCTGCTAATGAATTCGATTGGAACTTTGAGCGGACTAGGAGAGTAGAATGGATAGAAATCAATCTGATAAATTTTGGACTACTACAGAGGAATACTCAGGGGAAGGTAAGTTACTGGTGGAGGGGTAAGAAGAAGGTAAGGAATTTCTTGTGAGAAGAGAAATATGGAAAAGCAGACAAAGGAAAGCAGATAAAGTAGGTAAAGAAGAGGGGAGAAAGTATTAGATGAAGCTGGGGGGGGGAGTGATTCTGGCAGGGATATTTTACAATAATATTAGCAAAGATGGAGTCAAGAGCCAAGAAGACTGCAAAAGGTGGAACATCAGGCTTACCGGCTAAAATAACTACGGAACAACTTTCAATGTCTATGGAGATTTCACAGCATATTCAACTACATCTGGAAGAGTTTAAGAGCTTTGAAAAAAGAAATCAGGCAAGAATTAAAGGGAACTCACACCAAGATAAAATTGGACATAAAAATAGAAATAGATACATTTAGTCACAAGCTGGCTCTAGTCTCAAGAGATATATCTAAACTAAAGGAAGAAGTTAAAAATCTGCAAGAGAGAAATCAGAAATTGGAAAATGTAACAGAAGCAATGGCTTGAAGAAAGGGGAGGAAAAGAAGCAAGTGGGACTTCAAGAATTATGTTATAGAGAGAAATGTATAAAACTCAGAGGCCTTCCTGAAATTGTGGATGAGAATTTGTATGAGAAATTAATTCCTATCCTAGCAGAATTTTTGGAAATTACAGAAGGGAGACTAGAACCATGCATTGATAAGATTTTCAGACATAACTCTGTTCACAAGAGAACAGAATTTGCCCAGAGATATCATTATTTGTTTGAACAGATGAAAGAAAAGATTCTCCAGATGAGTTATAATAAACAATTAAGGATCAATGACAAAGATGTAAAAATATTTAAAGATGTTCCATTCTATATTATAAAAAGGAGATAAGAATATAAACCATTGACACAAGTACTTTTGAAAAACCAAATCAACTACAGATGGGAGAAATTAAGACTGTCATTTTCATACCAGCAAAGAAGGTACAAAGTACACTCCCCAGTGAAAGCTAAAGAAATTATGGAAAGAATTAAAAGGGACGTAGGAGAAACCAGAGCAACGGATGGGAATCATATATAGAGAGATGAATCACAAGCCAATAATAAGAATTTTACCAATAGAGAAAAGCCCCAAACAAAGTAAAAGAAAGAGGATACTTCTGCTGAGGCAACGCCCAACCAAGAAGATCGAGAAGAAGGAGAATACATGGATACAGAATAGGAAGTAGAAGAAGTAACCGACAAAGAAACAGAAGACAATCGGAGAAGTTGCGAAAAAGAAGAAGGAAGACTTTGTAATGGGAAACGGGTACAGGTGAGAAATATAAAAAGTAAAGGGGCAGATATATACAAAACGTATCTATAACTGCTGATACAAAAACATATAAATATGTGTGAGCAACCCACAGAATGTGGTCTTTGCTCTTTTTTCCCCCTTTTTTCTAGGAATAATGCTAGATTAAGACTCTGGAAGAGGCAGAATTCGAGAAATAGCTATGAAGAGAAGGGTATAAAAATTAAGTTGCTAGTATAACGGAACAAAAAAATCCACAATATGAACTTAGGAAGGACAGTGTTTTCTTTCATATTTTTTTTGTCTTCTTCTTTATAACCAGTAGTAAAACAATCTATGTGATTACAATTGTTTTATATACATATATATATGTATATAACATTGATTCAGACTAGAAATGTATATTATAATATTTCAAGTCTGCCTTTTCTTTTCTTTCTCCATTTTTCAACCTGCGTTGTTGTTTGTTCTATGTTTGTGAACATAATAGAAATTAAATGAAAAAAAATAAACTAAATAAATATGTAATAAAAAATGGAAATACCCTGAAAGTTGTAAGAAATTCACTTGATTTTGAAAAACAGTTTTTTACAGATGCTGTAACTTATTTAAAATGAAAATTCCAGGCAGTCTAGGGAGTCTGGAGAAGTTGGGGAACACAAAAGACCTTTTTTGGAAGAAGCACATGCAGCCTTAGAGATGCACTTTGCAGGGAGACTATGCAGAAGGATGCTCTTGGTGTATGAAACAGTGGCACACCACACAGTGGTCAGCAAGCTCATAGCCCGAATCTGTCATCTTGTTGTTTGTTAGTGTTACTGACATCCTCTAAGATCCAATTATGTAAGGTGTTCCATTGGCATAATTATCGAAGGGCAAACCATAGCTCTGAGTTATAGAAACTCAGCCTACTGAAAAATATGGTATCAGCATTGCTTCAAGAGCAGGTATAAAAACTATGAATTATTGTTTTGGCCCAATGTGTGGTGAAATTCTCAGGAAGGGATGGTACTTACTATTTTGGTTTGGAAGGAGAAAGACAAAAGAAAGAAAGAAAGAAAGAAAGAAAGAAAGAAAGAAAGAAAGAAAGAAAGAAAGAAAGAAGTGCACAAGAAAGGAGATCTGTTTGTTACGAATAAGAATTAGGCCCATGTCACTTTCAGTTGGTCATATGTTTAATTTTAATATATGGAGCACAGTAGAATAATTACTTATAGTGGACTTTGTATTATGTGTCTGTTATCTATTTCATATATCTGTTATACTTGAGGCTTTAAGATTACAGCCAGTAAGTGCTAAAAATAGGGTTGCCAGTTCAGAATTGTCCCAGGCCTGAGGTTTCTGGGCCAAAACCTGAGACTTAGGTACAGCCCCGATGATGTCATTAGGCATTATGCAATAAGGACCAGTCATATTGTTCACTGCTTGTCATGCAAACACACATACACAGAGAAAGAGAGAGAGAAATCTTCCAGATGTTTGATGTTTTCAGATCAAGGTGAAATGAGGAGATCAGTCCTTCTCACTTACTTAGGGAGAGAGGACAAGGAACATTTAATCCATACTATTTGCTTCCAGCAAGACGGTCATGGCAAAATGGAGTAAAGCATGAATCCAGGCACCACAGTGACTGGAAGTGAAGGAGTAGGCTAACTTAGTAGATAAGTAGACCCCCCCCCCCCAAGAAGCTTTGGAAGTTGCAGCAACCAATCAATGAAGGCTTCCAAACTGTAGCAAGCTGCTGCTTTGATAGCTAACCTGGAGATTTCGATACAAGACTTTCCTCTTGCCCAGAGCTGAGCTCACCAGAACTGGAGAATTTGTACTCTTGTCTGGATATGACCCACAAAATCTGGAGACTCAGGGCCAGGTCCAGAGATCCAGCAAGCCTAGCTAAATAGTGTTCATGGAAAATCTCTACAAATGGGTCCCACCTTGGTACTTGATTCAGGGAACTTTTGAAGACTGGATATCTCTTGGATTTAAAGATGGCCCTCCACATTTATTTGATATTCATGGATTTGATTATTTGCAAGTTTCTCTCCTACTCCTACTCTCCCCATCATAGGTGCTTCTTTTCTGTGGGAAATTTCCCTCTCAAGCGGCTCCATTCAGGCTGTGCAGCCCTTTAAAAACCCAACTCCAGTCCTCCTTCTCCTCCTCCAGCCACTACCTGGCCAGCTAAGGATGGCTAGCAGCCTATTTTCTCAGCATCACAAACCTTCTCCTGACCCCTCCCACACCCAAGGAAGGAGATGAGTTAGAGAGAGCAAGTACACAACCACTATGCTACCCCCCTTCTCTCTCCTTTCCTTGGCCTGGTTTGGACCCTGAGTGCCCATTCTCTTCACGATGCCTTGGCCCCCTTCTTACAGAAACACACATATATTTTGATATTAGTGATTTTCCTACTTTTATGAAGGTCCTGCACCCCTAACCCTAGTGAATGTGAAGAGTGAACTGAAGTATGAAATATTTTACATTGATTCTATTTGATTTAAACTTGCAAATTGTTTTACACCACTGTGATTGTGTTTACAGAGTTCATATATGATTGTACCCACAGAATGCAAGGACATGGTACACAAACACATCTACTTATTGCTTAAAGTCAGGGCCAGAATTCTGATGGTTTCTTATGCATGTGTACATTCCCTAACCACTGTAGTTTGCCCAATGAGGGCAAATCCAAATTCCAGATTGCAAAAATAGAGTTGCCCATGTAGTGTCATTGCTCATACAGATGTGCCTTGTGCATGAATGCTCACTGCACACTGATGTGCACCATCTATGGATGTGTATTTGGTGTCTTGGTTCAGTACTATAATGTTGCCATTCAACAGAATGGAGGTATAACACAATTGATGTGTACTTCTACATGTGGAGATTCACGCCATGCAACCCTGATAGTGTATATGTGTGTGTGTGTGTGTTTGCGTGTGCCTTCAAGTCACCTGTCAACCTATGTTGCCTATGAATTTCACAGGGTTTTCTTAGGCAAGGAGTACTCAGAGGTAGTTGGCCAGTTCCTTTCTCTGAAGTATAGCCTACATCATCTGGTATTCTTGGCAGTTTCCCACCCAAATACTAACCAGAACTGACCCTTTCTATCTTCCAAGTTTAAACAGCACCTGGTGCCTTTAGGGTACTTAGGCCTTCAAGACCCACTCAAAAAATATGCAGTCTGTGCTGTGGTGGTTTTATATGAGGGCAGATTACAAAGCTGGCTGCACCTTCACAGAGACTGCAATGTATTTTGCTATGTCCCTAATACAGGCTGCAACAGTTTTATGGGACAGGTTTATTTTGCCATACTGTTTGACCTTATCTAGGTCTGTCACCTCCACAGCAGTCACAATAACCACCTTCGCCAAGTGACCTTCGCTGCACAGACAACAGGGTTTTAAGTGCACAGAAAGCATAACTAAAAGGGTGCTTGCTCTTCAGCCTTTTAAAGAAAACTCTTTTGATGCACTACTAAGTTTCTTTGCTAGGACTGTATTTTGTCTAGGCCTTGACATTCTTGATAGGTGCTATGCTTTGTACTATAGTGCCTTTCAAGGCTGGCTTTCTTTAGCACAGCAAGAGATTTGGCACATATAGGAAAGACAGAATTTCCCCTAACTTCCACAAAGAATAAATCAGTTGTTGAAATCTGCTGGAAAACATGGTGCTTTTCCCCTATTCCTTTTTTCTTCACAGAAAACATTGTGACACAGATAAATCAAAATTTCAAAAAATCACTGATATCCTCCATTTATCTGTAACACTATTTTAACTACTCAGTACTCACAAGCACTGTATAAACTTCCCAAAGTTCAATATGCTATAATATTGAATATTCTTGCTGTTCTCATTAATAGTAATATTGTTATTATCATCTCCGTTTCTGCATTAGCACCCACACTATACAATGCCACTGCTGTTGTCCCTGACAGATAGAATCATAGAATCATAGAATTGAAAGAGATCACAGGGGTCATCCAGTCCAACCCCCTGCCATGCAGGAACACACATCAAAGCATTCCCAACAGATGGCCATCCAGCCTCTGCTTAAAAATCTCCAAAGGAGACTCCACCAGACTCTGAGGCAGCATATTCCACTGCTGGACAGCTCTGACCGTCAGGAAGTTCTTCCTGAGGTTCAAGTAGAATCTCTTTTCCTGTAGTTTGAATCCATTGCTCCTTATCCTACTCTCTGAAACAGGGGGAAACAAGCCCGCTCCCTCCTCACCATAACATCCCTTTAAATATTTAAACATGGCTATCATGTCTCCTCTTAACCTTCTCTTCTGCAGACTGAACATACCCAGCTCCCAGCTGTTCCTCATAGGGCATGGCTTCCAGACCCTTCACCATTTTGGTCACCCTCCTCTGAACACACTCTACCTTGTCAATATCCTTCCTGAAATGAGGTGCCCAGAACTTGACACAGTATTCCAGATAAGGTCTAGCCAAAGCAGAATAGAGTGGTACTATTACCTCCCTCGATCTAGACACCAAACTCCTATTGATGCAACCAAGAATTGTGTTTGCTTTCTTGGCTGTAGCATCACATTTCTGATTACTGTTCAGCTTGTGATCTACCAAAACTCCTAGATCCCTTTCACATGTACTGTTATCCAGCTATGTGTTCCCCATCCTATATTTGTGCATTCCATTTTTTCTACCTAAGTGTAAGACCTTACATTTCTCTGTGTTGAAATTCATTTTAGCCCCGCTCATCAATTTGTTAAGGTCATTTTGAATTTTGATCCTGTCCTCTGGCATATTAGCAACCCCTCTCATTTTGATGTCATCTGCACATTTGATCAGCATGCCCTCTATTCCTTCATCCAAGTCAGTGATGAAGATGTTGAATAGCACTGGGCCCAGGACAGAACTTTGTGGCACCCTACTAGTCACCTCTCTCCACGATGAAGAGAAGCCATTGGTAAGCACCCTTTGGTGAGATCTTCTACCAGTGTCATCTCCCACTACTACTGCTGCCCAGTAGTTCTCTGGAACATTTACTCTGGCTCCTCAGCAAAAGCCTATCTGACATGGGAGATCCTATCATCAGCACAGCTGCCATCAGCATAGCCTCTTGCTTCACAGAGGCACACAATCCTGCCGCTGTAGAAAAGTAGTGCCACCATACAAAATTACATTATACTAAATTACAGTAGTATAAAAACATTTTATAACCAAATCATAATTGCCACCATCCTTCTTAGAATACTTTATCTGTATTGTCAGAATACTTATTTTGATCAACTAATGATTAATTTATCAGAAAAATCACCATCATTAAGGTTTTTTTTTAAAATCCTCATTATTTAATTATAAACATTTTAAATGAATGCACTCATAAGAATAAAAGTCTTTACTGGCTACATCGTACAACAGCAGCAATTGAATATCATATAGAATCATAGAATCATAGAAATGTAGAGTTGGAAGAGACCACATGGGCCATCCAGTCTAACCCCCTACCATGCAGGAATACCCTCAAAGCACTCCTGACAGATGGCCATCCAGCCTCTGCTTAAAAACCTCCAAGGAAGGAGACTCCACCACACTCTGAGGCAGCATATTCCACTGCCGGACAGCCCTGACTGGCAGGAAGTTCTTCCTGAGGTTCAGATGGAATCTCCTTTCCTGCAGCTTGAATCCATTGCTCCTTGTCCTGGTCTCTGGAGCGACAGAAAACAAGCCCTCTCGCTCCTCTACATGGCATCCCTTCAAACAGTTAAATATGGCTATCATGTCCCCTCTTAACCTTCTCTTCTGCAGACTGAACATACCCAGCTCTCTAAGTCTATCCTCATAGGGCATGGCTTCCAGGCCCTTCACCATTTTGGTAGCCCTCCTCTGGACCTGCTCCAGCTTGACCATGTCCTTCTTGAATTGGGGTGGCCAGAACTGGACACAGTATTCAAGATGAGGTCTAACCAAAGCAGAGTAGAGTGGTACCAGTACCTCCCTCGATCTAGACACCATACTCCTATTGATGCAGCCGAGAATTGCATTGGCTTTCTTGGCTGCTGCATCACACTGCTGACTCATGTTCAGCTTGTGGTCTATTAAAACTCCTAGATCCCTTTCACACGTACTGCCATCCAGCCACGTGTCTCCCATCCTATATTTCTGTATTCCATTTTTTTCTACCTAAGTGTAGGACCTTACACTTCTCTCTGTTGAATTTCATTTTGTTAGCCTTGGCCCAGCTCTCCAATCTGTCCAGGTCATTTTGAATTTTGATCCTGTCCTCTGGCATATTAACAACCCCTCCCAATTTGGTGTCATCTGCAAATTTGATGAGCATGCCCTCTATTCCTTCATCCAAGTCATTGATGAAAATATTGAACAGCACTGGGCCCAGGTCAGAACCCTGTGGCACCCCGCTAGTCACTTTTCTCCAGGATGAAAAGCAGCCATTGGTGAGCACCCTTTGGGAACAGTCAGTCAACCAGTTACAGATCCACCTGACAGTAGCTCTGTCCAGCCTTGTATATCTTGTATAGGTGCTATCTTTAAGGGCCATGGAAGGATTTCAAGAAAGTCATTGTTGAGGCAATGAGGTGAGAGAACAGAGCTCCTAAGAAAAATAAATCTTGCATGTTTTTAAAGAAAAACCATGGTGAAAGGTTAATATTATGTTCATTTCAGGAGACTGTTGCAGATACTGCGATTTAACATCCAAATTCTGTGGCAGCAATTTCTGACGCAGGAACTGCTGATTTAAGTCCAGATTGGTTTAGTGGGAGACTGGGAAACATTGGAGGGCTACAACTGGGATCTTGGCACCACATGCAGCTTACAGGTCACACAATCCCCATAAATTTTACTCCATGGAAACCTCCATAAAGAAATGCTCTAAGATACAGGTTCATAGCATTTCCAGATGGAGACAACTAGGATAAAGCAGAAAGTGTTCTAATCAGTTTCTTGCTGATTAATTTGTTGCTTGCATGTCATTCACACAGATAGAAAATGATGGCAAAAGCATTAGTTTGGTGCTGACATCCATTATTTTTTGTCCGTGATGGATCAGTTGAGGTGTCATGGATTGAAAATGCCGATAGAAATCACCGTTCAAGCTGGATGCAACCAACAGCCATTGAAGAATGCAACTCCTTGCTTAGGCAGCATCTGTCTTCGTTAGGCTTTAAAATCAAGAATTTGCATTCTGCTTTGTAGCTTTTGTCTGGATCAAGAGCCCCCAGGAAATGAAACGGTGCTTTCACTCTGGACAAACTCAAATGCACAAGCCCAAGCCTGATATGGAATTTGTATTAAGTGTCTTGTATTGCTTAAAGCAGAGCTTGCAAACTTTTCATGCTGTTGACACACTTTTTAGACATGCATCATTTGATGACACAGTAAGTCAGTAAGTAATTCAGTAAGTGGAGGAAGCCCCTCTGCCCGAGCCTGACCCACCGCTGCCACTGCCCTCGCTAGGTTCTTCCTTGGGCTGGGGCAGCTGCGGTGGCAGGAGAGACATCCCCTCCACCCATTACATTCATGCTACAAATTGCAGCTGACACACTAGTGTGTTGCCACCCACAGTTTGGAAAGCTCTGACTTAAAGACCTCTGTTGCTTCAGTCTCTACAAAAGCTTCCATAGACAAACCCTGTATGAATGCTGTTATGCTTACACTGTGTGTGTATGTGCCTTCAGGCCACCTGTTGACTTATGGCAACCCCATGAACTTCATAGCGTTTTCTCAATGCTCAGAGATGGTTTTGCCAGTTCCTACTTGGTTCCTATAGCACCTAGTGTTCTTTGTCAATCTCCTATCCAAATTCTAATCAGGGGTGACCCTGCTCAGCTTCCAATATCATACAGAATTTGGTGCCCTGCTTATACAATATCATACAGGACTTAAGCCCTGCTTATGCAATAAACACTAGTAAATCATAGCATGCTATCCTGGCTAGAGCTACTAGGACTTGCAGTCCAACACTGGAGTGCAACACATTTCCTACTCCTGCAGTAAGGGCTTGTCTGATAGTACCTCATCATGGTAGCAAATGGAAGAAGGAGGATATGCTATTGTGTGCACGCTGCTAAAAAAGAAGAGTATAAGGTAGCAGTACCCTGGAGCTATGAGGATAAATTTAGCAACTAGAGCAGACCTGTTGAACCAATGGAAATTTGGTAAACCAATAACTGATGTAAGTTCTATGGTTTCAATGGGTCTATTCTAGTTGGAGCCCACAGCTGGAGTTAGCCCAGTGTTCAACATCTTAGTGCTTTGTAGAATGTGGATCCTTAATCTGACATCATTGGTAGCAGGGAAGGGTGAGTCCCATTATGAAGCTGAATCAGTGCTGCCTTTATGCATAAACTTAGGGCCTTTCCATACTACACTGTTATAGTGCTATTATTCCACTTTCAACATCCTATGGAATTCTAGAGTTTGTAGTTTACTGAGGCCAAAGAGCTCTCTGGCTGAGAATTCCAAATGCCACTCCCTAAACTGCAAAGCCCAGGATTCCATAGGACATTGAAAGTGGAATAACAGTGTAGCGCAGAAAGGCCCTTAGTAAACTGAACTTTAGTGCCCCTCATTATGAATCTAGCACTATAATTAAGCACAAAACATACATAAACCAGTGTGCTAGAATAATACATATTTTTTTAAAATCATGTAGCCCTTTCATGCTACACAGTTATAGCACTATTTTCTACTTTAGCTGTCATGACAACATCTTGTAGAAACCTGGGATTGGCAGTTTAGAGAGGGCTATTTAGACTTCTCAGGCTGTCACCTTGTTGAGTAGTTATGAATGAGTAAGCTAGACTTCTGTATTCATAACTGTTCAATATTCATGTTTATGAACATGGCACTATTGCCACAATAACAAATACAAGTCCCCCCACCATCCTACTTTAGCCACAAGCCATACCAAGTGATGGAGTTCTGTTCTGCTGTCAATCAGGATGCAGCAGAATGACATTTCCAGCCCCCTCCCAGCCATCTTCAGTGTAACAATCAGAAGCAGAAGCCTTCTTGCAATTCCTCATCGCACCATAGATCACTGGCAGGAGGAGACTGGAAACATAATCCTACAGCACCCTGATCACCAGCAGAACAGAACTGCATTCCATAGTGCAGCTGCTCGCTGTTAAGGAAGGTTAAGGGAGTCAGGTCAGAAGACTCTATGTTGCTATGTATTTGTAACTATGTATGTGATGTAGGATCTTGGCTCTCATCCAGAGGGCTTTAGTGCCTCACAAAACTATAAATCCCAAGATTCCATAGGCTTGGAATATAGCACTAGAATTGTGTAGTATTAAAGGGCCCATAATGTGAGGTGTCCTAAAATTGACAGAGCTTAGGGCCTTGGCTTGACTTCACTCAGCCCTAGGCAACTTATTTCAGATGACACTGAAAGTTGTTGAATAAATGAATGGACAAATTCAAGGCAATGTTTCAGCACCAGTTAGCCTATGGGTTGAGCACGCTACTGTGCCAATTTGCAAACTTTCTTTGTTCAGCACCGAGTTTAGAATGGGATGGTGGATCATAGACTTTATTACTGTGCTGTTTATATATCGTGGCTTGAGCATCTGCTCCTTAACTTGCTAGCAAATGAAATGTGAGTAGGGCAGGGAAGAATGTTCTTCTGTTTCTAAAAGTAGTCTGGTTTTGGGTTGTTTATAGGGGGAATAAAATTTGTGCATTTCAATCTCAATTTTCATGAACATTGCAGATTGATGGAGGCTGGAGGCTGGAGGTTGGAGGCTGGAACTGGTTTATAACACCTGCTAAAGTGAATACACTGGGCCATCCTTACCTGTGACCTGTGCATGTCTGATTTCCAGGTCATGTAATATATCCCTATAGTCAAAAACGCAGTGGCCGTGCTGAAGCATATATATGCACATTGTCACCGTTGAATATAATAGGACACAAACATTCTCATTTTTCCTTATTTGCAGGAACGCCTGGAATAAAACCCCCACACATACGAAGCACTCACTATAGAGTGATCTATCCTGAAAAATGGTTGCCGCTACATACAAAACATGTACACAAAAGCTAGACCTTTCTGTGACATTTTTTGTGTATCATGAGAAAATGACCTTTTCTCAGCAATAGGCTGGTGATCAGGATCTCAGGAATATATAAAACACACAGCTCATTTAAGTGATCATGATTGACATGTTTTGTTTTATTTTGGCATTTCTTAAAAAATGACAAAAACTTGAGGAATCAAAGTCAAAAGACAATAAGCCCAAGTATTTTTCATAAAGGAATCCCAGTAGCACTTTTGAGACTGGGCAGGAGGAATTTTTGACATCAGCTTTTGTGAGGCCAATATTTTGTGGGCCAGGTACTTTCATGGACCAAAAAATGCTGAACCTGAAAACAAAAATTTGGTGATCACCATTGACTGGCTACATCCAGAGGCACAAGAGGAGCCATAGTGACCTGTTGGGATGCCAGTTTTGATCTCTGTCTTTAAATTAGTGTCTGACTAAATTGTTTCAGAAAGAATGTGTAAACAAGTACCTCACTTTCCTTAAGGCAAGCCTCTTCCATGGCAGACATGTAAGAATCTTTTTTTCATCCTAGAGAATTTCTCCAGAAGCTTACCTTAGTATCATGACCTGAGCTTGGAATGATAATATTAGAAATATTGGAAACTGGAAATAAAGCAATAGCCCACAGACTAGAAACATATGCATTCCATTCCCCCGAAAGGTGACATCAAGGATTGCACTAATCTCCCATGGGGAGGGGGGAGATGCTCTAGATTTTACAACAAAGGTTTTTACCATATATGGAAAGAGAAATGCCAGATTTCCACAGTGAGTTCAGAAAAGGAGAAAGGTATTTCAGTTGGTGCAAACTGAGTTCAAAAGTATTTTGCATTAAATTAACTCAGCATAGGAAGAGTAGGAGAGAGGGTGGAAGCCTGCCCTTACCAGCAGAGTCAGGCAAAAGCAAACTACTGCAGCCTCTCCTAGCTTACATGTTTTCCCTCCTTAATAATTTCTACCAACTCTGATGTTCCTTGGCCACATGTGTCCTGGTTTTCATCTGTGAAATCCTGGAGGGTATGCTATGATTCCAGTCAAACTGTCATGCTTCCATCCTATGGAAAACTGGGATCAGTATATTTGGGGTGGGGGGAGACTTAGAATTCTTAGCCAGAGAAGTCTAGTCCCTCAGCAGACTTCAAACTGTACAATAGGATGCAACCATGGCAGTTCAAATGGATTCATAGGCCATTTCCGCACCGGGCTTCTGAAATGTTGCAGAGCGACCACTCACGGAGGTCTTCTGCACCGTAGAGTGGACTGGCTTGGACTACTTTTTGTAGTTCCACACCAGAATCCACTCAGGAGCAGCCGGAACTAGCCACGTGGTCTTTTTCGAGGTTTTTAAAAAGCACGGAGCACGCAGCCCCGTGCTGCTCTGTTGCCCGGCACCGACGCGGATTTGCAGGCGCGTGCAAGTGCGTGCCTGCAGATCTGCTGGGGGCAGGCTTCCGGCTGGCAAGTTTCTCCGGTTGTTGGAGAGCCTCCACCAACCGGAAGCCGCCATTTGGGACGCCGGAGGACTGCGGAGCAGCGAGCTCGCGCTGCTCCGCGTGGCGACGGACTTACCCGGCTGCCGGTAAGCTCCGTTTTAGAGTGTTTTCGCCTGTCCCCCCCCCACATGTGGAAAGGGCCATAGTGTTATAATTGTGCAGTGTGAAAGGGCCCCAGGAGAAACATAGCTGTTACATGAGACCTCAGCCAGTATTCTGAGACATGCGTGCCTAACGCTGAGCTCAACACTTCATTTAAATAACAAACAGCCAGTTATAGCTACAGGTTCTCACTTACAGATCTATTCTGTGGCCCTTAACCTGTAACTTTCATTGGATAGTGTACGTATTGCAAATGTAGTAGCATAATCCATACTGAAGAATAATATTATGGAAAGCCTAAGAGCTACCCCTTTGGATGAATCTACAAGATTCACTTGAAGCAATTTTAGATATCAGAGCACTTTACACGCTACACTGGTCCCTGAAATAGAATTCTCCTAAAACACAGCTTTACACAGAAAGCATTTCAAGTGTCTTGAATTATGCTAACCACCACTCATCTAAATTATTATATTAACTGGAAAAGAAGGGGGGGCACACACAATTTAGCAGGGAAGAAAATGCAACAAATCTAAGAGGAGAAATTGATGTTTTGCTAAGAAAAGAAACTAGAAATTTAGCAGCACTAAAAACATGGGTGGAATTAAAGACACCCCCCCCCCCAAACACACACTACTGGGAGTTTAGAAGCAATTTGTCTTTTCTGAATGCTGATATACAGAGGCAATTTTTTTTTAATGTGCTTTTACATCAGGTGTACCTTGATAGGAACTTTACCCAGGAGGATGGGTTAAAATTGCTATACTGTATCCCAGCTTTTTATCTTGTCTACACAGAAATAGCTACTGGTCAGGATCCTACATGCACAGTGAGTTTTGGTAGAACAGCAATAGGCTGTTTTACTTTATGTCAGTAGAAGAAGCAGATCTGCGCACACTTTACAATACATGCAGAGACGGATCTATGTCCTTCACTGAAGGGAATCAGGATAACCCCTGTGGATGGGGCAGGTCTGTGTATAGTAAGGATGGATAAATCTGTCATAATTGCTTTGCTTCCTCCCCTCCTCCTCTTCCTCTTTTTCTTTGTGATGTTGGTCTTCTCACCCATATAATGCCTAGCGGGATTGTCTACCAAGTGTTTAAAAAGTTCCAAATTATGGAACTCTCTACCCAAGGAAATTAGGTTGGCCCCATTTCTTTTCAGCTTCTATCAGGCAGCTAAAACAGTGCTGTTTCTCATGGCTTTTAATGTTTGAAACTGTTTTAATTGTTTCAAAATGGTATTTTAGCATTTTTTAAAGACTGTTTTAAAAAGTTTTTAAAGAATGTTCTGTCTTGGCAGCCATTATGGCCTAAGAGGTGATGAAGAAATACCTTGAATTAATGAAATAAAATAATGAAATATGAAATGGTTGTGGAGTTCATTACTAAATCCATCTCTTGCCTTAGACTGAGAATGTCTGCTGTGTATGTATGTTTATTTAGCAACATGCATTCAGTCAAGACTAGTTGTGCTAGGCTTTGTTCTGTATCCACCCCATCTGACAGCTTGAGAGGAAAACAGGAAGATAGTTTTCAATTTCTTTTCTTTTCTTTTCAACTTTATCTTGTTAGAGTCCTGCCCCCACTACTGCAGTGCTTCTAGTACCCTATCATTTTTATTTCTGTTTTAAGCTGCAATCAAAAAACTTATTTTCTTTTTTAAAAATGCTATTTATTTTTAATGGAGTATTCCACTTCCCAGTTCAGCAGTGTGAGTTTCTTAATCTGAGTTGCCCAGTCAATAAAAGGGGTTGTCGAGAGCAGAGATGGGCAATTGGATTGAGTTCAGGGGGGAATTTTCCACCTGGGAATCTCTGGGGTCAGTATGGACTATCTCACCAAAAGAAATTAGAAAAAAAAATCAGTGGCTCAAAGTCCACTTCTGATATTGAAAAATGGATATTTTATTAATGTTTAATAGTTTTGTGGAACCCTGCAATTTATTTGAAAGGTGAATTGTTGCTGTTGGAGACTTCCAGAAGACACAGTTCTTTTTCCTATGATCTAAAACAGCTTAACAATATGACATTAGCCTTGAAAATATCAATATTCAAAAAACTAAGACTCAGGACGCTAAGAGGAAAATAAGTCGGTGGCAGAAAAAAAAGGATTGAGAAAGACGGTGATTAAGGTGATAATATATATATTATATATATGATAATATATAGGATTAATTGGAACATACCGGAAAGTTGGGAACTAAATACGAATTGAAAAATTTACATTTAGTAGCTGTGCTGTGTGTTGTGAGAACAAGGAGAGATAGAGGAAGGAAAAAAAAATTCAACAAGGAAAAAAGAGAAACGTATTATGAAATCAAATAGAATGGCAGCAAAAAAGGCTATGTTAACATTGACACAAACTGTAAAAGAAAGAAGACCTTCCTTAGGACTAGCCACAAATCTGACAGATACAGCACAATTACAAATGCCAAAAGGAAAGGTGCCTCAGGCGGATTTAGCTGTAACAATAGCAGACGTCTCTGTACAAATAACTGAAATGTTACAGGAATTTAAGAATTTTAAAACAGAAGTACAAAGGGAATTAAAGGAGGTGAGAACAGAAATTAGAACTGAGATTAAAAAAGAATTGAATTCTTTTGGTGAAAATTAGAAAAAATCTCTAGTGATATAACAAATATAAAAACAGATATTGGAACACTTCAGAAGAAAGTTGAACAGACAGAAACAGTGACAACAGATAATCAGGACATAGGACAGAGACGCAATAGCTATCACACAACTTGAATTAAGATATAGAGACAGATGCCTGAAGCTCAGAGGGCTAGTTGAGGAAAGAGAAGAAAATTTATACGAGAGAGTGCGGTCAATATTAGCTCAATATTTGGAAGTCGATCCGGACATTTTAGACCAAGACATTGATCGAATATTTTGGATCAATTCAAGGATAGCCAGAGAGAAGAAATCACCGCGAGATATAGTGATCAGCTTCATAAGAATAAAGACAAAGGAATTAATTCTACAACAAAATTATACAAAAAAAATTGATAATAGACAATAGGGAAATAAAAATCTTTAAGGATATTCCAGGCCAAATTTTAAGAAGGAGACAGGAATATAAATTCTTATCACAACTTTTGTATAAAAATCATATCAATTATACCTGGAACAGACTAGAAGGACTGTCTTTTATATGCAAACAGAGAAGAGTTAAAATAAATATTGTACAACAAGTGAGACAATTTTATGAAAAAATAAAAAAAGAATCAGAAACAGACGAACAACAAAACAAAGGGAAAAAGTAAAAACAACCAGAAGACAACGAACAGAGATATACATGGAAAACAGAAGCTATGAGGATTAAGCAACAAGAAAATCAGAAAGAAACATCTATAAGGAAAGAACAAGGAAAAGAGAACGAAGAAGAAGAGGAAAGGCAGGAAGAGGAAGAAATAACCAAGGAATTGGAAGAAGAAGAAGAAAAAGGTCAGGGGGAAGAAGAAGAAGAGGAGGAAGAAGATATAGAAGAAACTGCAACTGAAGAAATTTAAATAAAACAGAAGTAAGAATACCAGAAAGAACTATTAAAGTAGGTTATATAAGTAAAAAAACATCAACAGAGGGAGAAATATAATAATAATAACAACAACAACAACAACAACAACAACAACAACAACCCACATATAAATAAATAAATAAATAAATACACCGAAACAAAATGTCTCTAAAAATAATATCCTGGGACGTAAAAGGACTAAACTCAGAATATAAGCGTCGACAAATATTTCACCATCTAGAGAAATCCAAAGCAGACATAATCCAAAATTGGGTAAATGTTTCACAGCAGGATATCACAAAAAGAAAAGGGGAGTAGTAATATATATAAAACCGACCTGTAACGTTGAAAAATTTTTGTGGACCCAAATGGATATTATATTGGACTGGAAATCACTTTACCAAATTACAAATTACAAATTACTTACAGTAGGCATTTATACACCGCAAGAAAATAAGGAAAATTTTTTTAGAGAAATACAGCAAAAAATAAATAAGTACCTGGATGAGAAATGTCAAGAAAACATACTGATCATGGGAGATATGAACGCCATAATCAATCGCTTGGAAGACAGAAAGTCAGTGAAACAGATGAAGAAAAACCAAGGGAAACTTCCAAGGAGTTTTTTCGAAATAATGGATAACTTCTCCCTAATAGACATTTGGAAATTCAAATATCCTGATGAAAGAGGCTACACATTTTATTCGGATAGACATCAACCAATGTCACGAATTGACTTATTTCTTCTGTCAAAGAGTTTACATGCAGAAATACAAGATATGGAGGTTCAACCAAAAACATACTCGGACCACAATCTAATTAAATTAAGGTTGAAAACAAGATATGAAGAATTTGCATGGAAACTTAATGATTCATTGTTAACAAATACACAATACGTAGAAGAATTAAAGGTGACCCTGAAAAGAGAACGACAGTGAAGAACTAACTCCGAAAATTATTTGGGATGCTAGCAAAGCTGTTTTGAGGGGGCATCTTATTAAAATAGGGCATATAAACAAGAAGCAAAAAACAGAAAGAATCATGAAAATTTATAATGACTTACTCAGAAAGAAAAAGATTTAGAAAATGATCCTACAAATAAAAAATTAAAAGATGAAATTAAACTGCTTCAAGAACAGTTAAAAAAACCAAACATGTAAGAGATAGAAGAGAAGATAAAGAACTGTAAGTTAAATTACTTTGAAAATTCCAATAAGCCAGGAAAATGGCTTCCTTATAGATTGAGAAAAATTAAAGAGAAGAAGCAAATTATTCAATTGAAGGTGGCTGGCAAAATTTACACAAATCTGGATTCAATTAAAGAAATATTTTACAAATACTTCACAGATTTATACAAAGAAGATACAAGGTACAAAGATGAGGACCACCAAATACAATCCCATTTGGACAACCAAGAAATATTAAAAATAACAGAAGAACATAAACTAATACTAAATGAACCAATCAAGACAGAAGAGATTTCCACTGCTATAAAAAAATTAAAAATATCAAAAGCACTGGGGCCAGATGGTTATACGGCAAAGTATTATAAAACATTTGAGCAAGAGTTGTTGCAACCTTTATATAATGTGTTTAATCAAATAACAACAGAAGGAATTCCAAAAACCTGGACAGAAGCGAACATTGCTCTAATACCAAAAGAAGGGAAAGATTTAACATCACCTAACAACTATAGGCCAATCTCACTATTAAACATAGATTATAAAATATTTACGAACATACTAGCAGAGAGATTGAAAAAAATGTTGCAGTCCATAATACATGAAGATCAGAATGGGTTCTTGCCAAAAAGACATCTGAGAAACAATGTAAGAACAGTGATTAACATAATAGAGTGTTTTGAGAGACACAACGAGAAAGATTTGGCAATAATCTTTCTAGATGCTGAAAAAGCTTTAGATAAGGTTAAATGGAAATTCTTAATAGCAATTCTGGAAAGAATGAGCTTTGAAAACAACTTTACAAGATGGATCCAAGAAATATACTCACAACAAACTGCCAGAATTATAGTGAATGGGGAAAAAACCAAAGAGCTAAAAATCGAAAAGGGCTGTCCTATTTTGCCTCTCTTATTCATTCTGATCTTAGAAATATTAAATAATAAGATAAGAAAAGACCCAGATATAAAAGGAGTAAAAATAAAAGATCAAATATATAAGCTTCAAGCTTACGCTGACGATCTACTACTCTTTCTGCAAGAACCGTTAGAATGCATTGATAAGCTGTTAGAGATTATTAATGAATTTGGTAAGAATGCAGGTTTTAAAATAAATACAGAAAAAACAGGGATTCTAACAAAAAACCTGACCCCAAGTAAAGAAGAACAGCTGGCTAAAAAGTCTAATTTTCATATTCAAAAAAACCCCACTAAACTAAAACTAAACTAAAAAAAAACTAAAATATTTAGGTATTTGGATAATGAAACAAAATACAGAATTGTTCAATAACAATTATAAAAAAGCATGGGCAGAAATAAAAAAAGATTTAGAAAAATGGAATAAATTGCAACTGTCTCTTGTCGGGAGAATCTTGACTGTTAAAATGAACATCCTTCTTAAAATGATATTCTTATTTCAAAACCTACCGATTATAAAAAATGATACACCATTCAAACAGTGGTACAAGGACCTAATGACATTCATCTGGGAAGGAAAAAAACCGAGGATAAAGTGGAAAGATCTTATAGATTTAAAAGAGAGAGGTGGATGCAGTTTGTCAGACTTCAAATTATATTACTACACTGCAGGTTTAACCTGGATTACAGATTGGATCAAAGTACAAAATTCTAGAATATTAACGTTGGAGGGAGCTGACAACAGGATGGGCTGGCACGCCTATCTCTGGTACGATAAAGCAAAAGTAGACAAGGAGTTCAAAAATCATTTTATAAGGGGATCTTTATTAAGAATATGGATGCAAACAAAAAAAAAGTTATATAATAAAATTCCAACATGGATATCTCCCCAAGAAGCGTTCTTTGGGAGATGGGTAACAACACAGAAAGGGTGGTTAACATATAAAGATCTATTGGAAGTAGGAGAATCAACAATACCTCAATTAAGAACAAGAGAAAAGTTAGAACAAATGGGATATAAGTTGGAATGGTTTCCATACAGACAATTACATGAAAGATACAAAATAGATTTAAAATTAGAAGGATTTAATCTCAGACGAACATCGAACGAATTGGAAAGAATCATATTTGATCAAGCAGACCATCTCATAGCAAAATTTTATGGTTATTTGTTAAATATTAAATTAGAGGATGAAGTAATAAAAGATACAATGATAGCGTGGGGTATATTAATAGGACATACAATTGAATTGGAACAATGGGAAACATCTTGGAAATTAACACACAGATTTACTTCATTCCAAAATCTGAAAGAGAACTAAATAAAAATGTTTCACAAATGGTATATAACACCCGCCAAGTTGGAAAAAATGTATAAAACGAAGCAAAATAAGGGCTGGAAATGTCAGAAGAAAACAGGTACGTTTATACATATATGGTGGAGCTGTCAAAAAATCAATAATTTTTGAAAAGAGCTAAATAAAATCCTCTCTGAAATCTTTGAAATCCAAATACCTCTAAAACCAGAAATATACCTGCTTAATATGGTTCAAATGGTAGATTCAAAGATTTCAAAGAAATATTGGAGGGTCTTATTATACCTTATCACCACGGCTAGACTGATAGTAGCGAAAGATTGGAAAAATACAGAAATCCCCACAGTAGAACAGTGGATGCTAAAAATACTAGAAATGAAAGAAAATGATCAATTGACTGCAAAAGTTAAGGAGAAATCCGAGGAAACAATGAGGGAATGGGACCCAGTAACAAGGTTTCTTCGAAGGAAATGGGGTAGAACGTTTATCGAATAAGTACAAACCCGATACATTTGATTTTGAAATTTAAAATAGAACTATGGTAAAAATAAGGCATAGGATAGAGCTAATACAAGTGTAAATGTTAAGATATTCTGGCAGAGGTCTGTGTTTGTATACCTATAAGAACATATGTTTATATATATGCTTATACACAAAAACATGAATGGGAAAGAATCTCTAAAATCAATGACAAAGGGATTGCAGAACGTAAAAGGTAATAATGTGATATAACGGGGACTATACACACACACACACACACACACACACACACACACAAAAATAAAGTAGGAGGAACGATACTGTGAAACAGAGATTTGTTGACAGAAACGTGGGAAGGAAGTATAAGTAAAAGGTAAAGGATCGTTATACCAAGCAATGGGATTAGTAACTAAAGGAAGTAAGGAATTTTTTTCTTTTTTCTTTTGTTTTTGTTTTTTGTTATTTAGTTTTTATTCAAAAGTAAATGTATGTAAAAATCATGTATGTAAATGTATGAAAAAATGGTGTAATATATATAATTATGTACTACAAAACAAATATGCGAAGACAACAGTGGAAATTTTGTTGAAGTCAGAAAAAGAAACAAGAATGAAGAAAAGATCAAAACAATGAAGAATAGATCGTAATAATGAAGAAATAAAGAAATAATGTTTTGTTGATTTGATTGTTGATTCTCATTTAGTGCCTATTAACCTTGTCATAGTTAATGATAAAATTTCAAATGCTTCAATAAAAACAGAATGAAAAAAAACCCCAACAACAACTATTAAATATATGACATGTAGGGATCAGCAGGTGGTAGCTTCTGTACATTTTGAATTGCTCATTATAAGGGATATAGTAAAGGAGAAGTCCCCCCTCCAAAAAAAAAAGAAAATATTAAAGCATGCATCTCTCTCTCTCTCTCTTTCTTTCATCTCATAGTATCTTAAACTTCATTACGATGTTTTTTTTCTAGGAACTTAATAACAACCCAGGTGAAATGATTGGACAAAGTGAGAATAATGTTATTTATGTGAGCCTGAGAATTGCACATAGCTCTCCTTCTTCTGACTATCCTCAGAGCATCCCTGTGAGGTATGTCAAGCTGGTCTCATCCAACTCTCCAAGTCTAGTCCAACATGCTAGCTGCTAGATTACAATGGCCATTTCTGCCCTACACTGTTATAGTGCTATTATTCCACATTCAACATCCCATGGAATTCTGAGGTTTCTAGTCTACTGACACCAGAGAGCTCACTGGTTGAGAATTCTAAGTGTTCCTCCCTGAGCTGCAAAACCCAGGTTTCCACAGGATGTTGAAAGTGGAATAATAGCACTATAACAGTGTCATGTGGAAATGGCCAATTTCTCTGACAATCCCTGATACCTTTATATGGGCCTGCCTGACACAGTTACATTATTGGCATTGAGACATGTGATTTGCAGATTATTTCAGAAAGACGCACCAACCAATTCAACTCTCTCGGCTAATGTGGTTCTTGATTTCCAGCTGACTTGCTATGTAACCTTCAGCTTTGGGATGTAGGGAAGAGCAAAGATCTCAGGCATTGTTGTTTTCTCTTTCTCTCTCTCCCAAATTCACATTTTTAAATTCTCAAATTCTTCCCTTCCCACATATGAAAAAACGTGCAAATTCTGGTAAAAGCTAACAAAAACCTAACTAGGGCCTGTTATAGCACTATGTGGCCAAAATGGCTTTCACTCAATGCCCATTTTGTGGATACATGCGATGATGGGACTGTAGTACATAGGAAGAGTGCCTTCCCTCCATTTTCTACTGGATTCTCCTAGTAGAAATTCAGAATTGGATCCTGCTCTCTAATGTAACAGTATGAAAGAGTCATTCTTATAGCCTACTTTGCAGGTCTAAACACTTGAAGACTTCTCCACTGATGGGCAAATCTGTCAGCTTTGGTTTCTCTCAGATTCTGGTTACTTTTAATTCAATTTTTTTAAATTTATTTTTTTCACCATCCCAATATGAAGAAACCAATACTGGGATTGCACTGAGATGAATCCACAGGAGATTGATCTAAGCCCTGATTTTATACTCCCAAAGAGACTGGTATGAGAATGTAGGCAAGCCAAGAAACAGAGGATGCTTTCAAACTACATAATTACAGTGCTATGATTTCACTCTAACAGCCATGGCTGCATCCTATGAAATCCTGGGATTTGTAATTTGGTAAGACACTCAAGCTCTCTGGCTAAGAATTCTAAATGCCCCTCCTTGAATTGCAGATCTGAGGATTTCATAGGATGATGCCATGGCAGTAAAACTGGAATATAATAGTGTGAAAAGGTCTGATAGGAAGAAATACCTATAGAAACAGAGCACACCAACAAACAGAACCACCTACAACGGGACTGAATCACATAAAGCAAGACTTTGGCTGTTGCCTATGCACACACATAGACCTGATTTTGTGTGTGTGTGTGTGTGTGTGATGTGTGTGTGTGGCAATACCACTTAAGAAATGCCAAGCACTCATGAAACTTGTTGAGCCATGTGGTAACCTCCATGACTGGGGGCCTACAGCATCCACTGGATAGCAAAAAGTTTCTATCATAGAATCACAGAATTCTGGCAAACAGATTAAACATTTCCTCTTATTCATAAGCTAAGGATAAAAGCTAATATTTCACAGAAGCATTCATTTGCTTTGACTGTGACCCAGGGCCTGCCCTGCCACTAGACAGGAGGAGGCAGCTGCCTTCAGGATGGCAGTGCTCAGGATGGAGAATGGGAAAAACAGGAAGATGCTGGAGGACAGAGTTGTGTGTATGGACCACATGGCCTATCCTCTGTCATCAGGTGCATGTGATCCTGACACTAATGTTGAAGTGAGATTCAACTGTCACTCTAGTTGGCTTTTATACATAGATTGTAATTTCTGTCTTACAACTTGAGGGATGCCCATAGCCCAGCTATAACGGAAAGAACCAAAAAACAAAACAAAACAAAAAACCTTGTCAGGTGTGGAACCTAAGATGACATTTCTCTTCCTTCTTCACCTACTATTTAGCGTCAGATGTACCACAAAAGGCACCAGTTCAGTGACTGTGTTTAAGCCACCCCTGATCCTGAGAACAAAGCAATGGTGTTTGCTTTTTTTGCATGCCTTGCCATCATAAAATAGATTTTTAAGCCTGCTACCCATCTTCTGACTGATCTATGCTCATGAATCCCGTGACCAATCCAGTCAAGGAAGTATAATTTTTGAGGCATGGATGCTCACTTCCTTTGAGAAAAGTTGAGAATTATGGCTAGGTATAAAATTACCTTTGCAGCTAGTGGTGGAACACTCCAGAAAGTAAATAAGTAGAATGATATATGGTCACAGGCTTCCATCTCTATTCCTTTTTGAGGTGTGTGTGTGTGTGTGTGTGTGTGTGTGTGAAAGTCTGCTTATTTACTCAAAGCTCTTTTTCCTTGGTTATAAAAAGGCTGGTAAGGAAAATGTTTTTTGATTACTATAAAGCATGGTGGCTGATATCTCAGCTGTAATGGAAGGTATATGTGTCATATAGCAGCAATAAGAATAGCTGATGTGTACATAAACCTCCTCAAAAGCCTTGAAAAGAGTCTGTGCATCCCAATGAAAGCACTGAGTGGGCAATGCTGCGTCATAAAGTCCTTTGTCTTTTGCAGTCTGTGTGTGTGTGTGTGTGTGTGTGTTGGTGTCTTTTTGAATTGATTAAATTGCAGCGATAAAATATAAATCCTCTATATTCAGCAAAGACAGGTTTACTATCCTATTGTGCTGATTATTACAGAAACTATAAATTGGGTCGTAATTCTAAAGCGTCATCAAGAATCCATAGGCAACCCAAAGTTATTCCTTCAAAATAGTGTTTGTGAAATCTTCAAGAGAGGATCAATATATTAGCATGTGCAGGTACAGAAACATTTGGTGTTTCTGGTCTTCGCTCAGTGTTCCTTTATTACTGTTGCTACCAACCCTGTCAAAGAAGAGGAGGACTATATATTACCTACTTTTGCCTTCTTTCTTTCTGACTCCTACTAGGGATATAAGATAAATCAAATGCTCAGAACTTCTCTAAGGGGATGCTAGCATACCCCTTTTCTAAGACGATGCTCCCGCTTCTTAAAGAGTGCCGTAAACTGGTATCAGACACAGGTAGGGCTGGATGGATTTATCTGCTTCTGCTCTGTGTCAATTTCATGTATGCTCATTCATAACTCTGTTCAGTCTGCTTCTGCATCTATCTGTATTTTTCAAAAATAATCACAAGGTGTATACTATTTTTGCATGTGCTTGTCCACAAAAATATTCACTTTGTATGCACTTTACACAACAATATGAATTTTGTATGCTTTTCATCTGGAATATGCATCTTATATGCATTTTTATCAAAAATACACATTTCATATACACATTTTGGTAGGTTGTTTGAGGTGAGAGTATAAAATGTATACACAATGTAAACAACAAGGGATAAATGCATTTTGATCTCTGCATTAGTGCAGGAAGTGCACAACAGGTCTGTTCATTCAACAATGAAATGAATCATTGAACATTCCTACCATTAGAAGAACCATATTAGGAAAGTTCTGCACCTAAGATCCAAAGAAAGGTGCATTCAGGATCTACAGACAGGACTGACACTAGAATTCTACTCTTTCTGTCCTCCTTCCAGCCATTTCTGTAGTCTGGGCCTTAAATGTTAGAAAGCTTTTTTTCCTCTTCTTCAGAATTCTAAGTACCCATTTAAAGTTATTGGAAACAACTGGAAAGCTTCTATACAATTTCTTCACATAGTGACAAGATAGTATAAGAGTAGGGGCATGCAGAAAGAACCACAGAAGTCCTGAGTTACTTTAAAACATAATTAACTAAAGTTATAGTTCCAAGGATCCTGACATGAGCCACAATTGTGATATAATGTAATTATATTTTAATTGTGGTAAACAGGAACTATTTATAAGTTATCTGTAGATTTTCTTAGTTTTTAGATACGTACATTGGCTAAAATTCTACGTCATACTAGCAGATTTCTGCCAGCATGGAGGAGTTCGCTCTTCTACCCCTCCCTATTACAGACATCTGCACTGTCAAAAGTCTGGTTGAGGTTCCCCAACACTTCAGAACAGGTTTTGGGGGGGGGGGATAGCAGATACACAGAAGAGGCAAAATTACCTCCTCCTGCTTCCATCCACAGAAGAACATGATTGGATCCTTGCTACTGTTCTTCCTACATGATCCCCCCCCTACTGCCACATGGGTTCCCACATTACCTGAACAACATGGTAGTAAGCCAATGAAATATGATTCTCATGCCTTATATCAGTTTGTATGAATTAGTGTTTTGTCTCCTTAAAATACTTGGAGGTGATGAGTGAAGACATGACAAATATTATTGCTGGTGGTTTGACCCCCCCCCCACTGCCATACCAGATAAAGATTTTATATCACATGAATTGGAATCCTCATAACATTTCCTCCAGAGAGGCTCAGTGAATGAATTGTGTATACATACAATTCAGTCTGTGAATAAGTATGTCTTCTTCTATGTTCTCTAAAAGTGCAAGGCTTTGTCTATTCAATGTTTGCATGGATTTGCGTATTTGTTCTTCGGGCACTCTACTCTGGTTGTTGGAGTAGATGAGATATAAACCCTGCCTTACTGCAAGGATTAAGCTAGAAGGCCTCCCTGACCCCCAGGACATATGGCAGTGATGTATTTAAGTCTTTTACTCCAAGTCTCAAGTCAGGTCTCAAGTCTCTACCTTCAAGTCTCAAGTCCTCGAAGATACTTTCAAGTCAAGTCTCAAGTCTGGGAGCCTACTTTATACACTAGTTCATATTCTAGCATTTCTGAACAGAGTTGAATAAAGTCAGTTTTAACAATTTAAGCAGCATCAGCCCTCCACATTTGTGTTTTTGCCATTTTCAACTTCAGAAGTGGGGAACAGGATCTTTCTTACTCCCCCTTCCCAAAGCTGGAGGATTTTTCAGAAGTGAGGAATAGGATCCGTCTTAGTTCCCATTACTGAAGCTTATGAAGCTTTAGAAAAAAGAATCCTTCCTCCTTAATCTTGTTGCCCAACACATTTGCTATTTCCCTCTGAGAGATACACCCTGCACTCTGAGGGCGAGTCTTGTCTTCTGCTGTTAGGAAAAGTTTTTGAAGGCTCCTCTGATATGCAGCAGGGACAGACTACTGAGCAGACTTCAAGTTTGCCTCAAGTTCATTGTCTAACCCATTTGCAGTTCTCCTCCGATAAATGTGCCCACACTTTGGGCTGAGACAGATTGTCATGTGACCAGTAGGTAAAAAGAGATGGAAGCATTGTTTAAAGTCATCAGGTTTCTGGATGAATGTGTTATGTTACTGAACCAAGGGGAGCAAGTCAGTCACTAAAAATATACAAGTCTTGAGTCGAGTCAAGTCAGTGGATCATTTATTACCGAGTCGAGTCTGAGTCAAGTCAATGAAGTGACTTAAGTCCAACTTGAGTCCAACTCAGTCAACTCAAGTCTACATCAATGGCTTATGGACCCATGGTCTGCTCTGAAATTTGTGAAATAGGAACCAACACAGGGAAATCAGCCCAAGTGGGACATAAACAACCTCTTCTCTTTTTTCTGACTAGGCAGTAGGACCTAATGTAGGCTAATACTCTACCCTTCTACAGGTGTAATCCTCCTCCTCCTCCACACCCCACTCTCTCCCAGATCTAAGACTCAAGGTGGCTTACAAATGATTACAAGTTAAAAAATAAAAAAGTCTACATTAAAGTAGGATTAAACTGTTAACAGTATTAAAATTGTTTCAAAATAAACTTAAACTCAAAGAGGATAAAAAGCAATTAAATACATCACCCCATTAAGATCCCTTCAACTAAAAACATTCAGTTCCAAAAGCCCATTGGAATTATTATTGTTGTTGTTGTTGTTGTTATTCAATGGAAGGACAGCAAGGAGTGGCCATTCTAGTCTCTTTGCAGAGCCTGGGGCAGCCACTGAGAAGGCTCTATCTTATCTTTATCCACATATCTGGAAAGGTGGTAGGACTAAAAGACGAACCTCTCCTAGAATTTCAAGACCTAGACAGGCTCTGTCAGACACTCTAAACCTAGCTGGTCAAGCATCACACCTTTCTGCAATGGATCTTCCACAAGCAGAGAAGGTTCTCTCTGTTGCAAAAGTTCAGATCTTCACCTTATGATTACCACCTCATGATCACCACCTTCACTTCACCAAGGAAGCAGACAATTGGGGAACGGGGGAGAGGGGAGCAATGATTTGACCCTCCTTGTCACAGAATATTAATCTGGTTGAGTAGGGCAAATTGGAATGAACATTTTTTCTGTCCAAGGAAGACACATACTAGATGGTGAAGGCTGTATTTTCCTTGATGACTTAACACCTTCCTCACACTCTGAGGATGCATGATATTGACAAATATCTTAGGTGCTAGTTTTTGATAGAGCTAACTTTCTGAACTCCATAACTACAGTAAGTTTCATTCTGTTTTGTTATATATATATATATAGCGGGAGAGAGAGAGAGAGAGAGCATTTCAAATCATTGGGCTATATAACAGATTCTTATGCCCATTTTAAACTGTGTTGTCTCCACACTTCGCAAATCTGATAAAAAAAAAATTTCCATTGCCTATCAACCTCCTGCCATTAAATCATTATGAAATATCTTTTGTTAGTTAGGATTCAGTTGTCTCAGCTAACTTAGCCTTGTGGCTGGAGGCAGGAGAGAAGCTGGATTTTATAGAACAACTTGTGCAATACACACTCTCAAAATAACCAAGGGACTGAATCAAATTATTTTCCTTGCAGGTAGGGAAGAAAGAAATCAAGCATTGTTAGGGAAAAACAGATTTGATGTTATTTTTTTTAAACAGTGGGGAAATGTATGGAATAAATCCAGTGGGGATTGTTGTCCCATGGATTTCATCAACTACCATAACAGTAAAAGAGTGCAGAACTACCTTCCAATCCAGATGGGTAGATATTTGTAGATCACAACACAGTTTGATACAGTCCAGAAGCAGGAAAGGGATGAAAACAGATGTAACAAAAAAAGACAAGGAGAACTTGGAAAATTACTCTTAAGACTGATTAGTTACAGCTGTAGTTCAAGGCTACTAAAGCACTTATTGTTACTGTTTGGTATTCAGTATCACAGTTTTAAATGCATAATCTAGAATTACAGATCCATAACCAGTCTGTGTTCAGTAAGACTATATAGTCATAATGCAAACCTACATAAATTCCACTTCACCTTAAGAGCCAGCAACTGTATCAGGAAAAGGTAGTCCATTCAACTTCTGATCAGGGCTCAAGGAAAATGACATTTGCACCACTGTCCCACCAGTGAACCAAGTTGTGACAAACAGTGGCAAGACTGGGTAGGAAATGTCATCCTTCTTATGTCCCAAAGGGAAGGTGGATGTACTGCCTTCACCTGCTGTAGCTGCTGGCTTTTAAGGCAGACTGGAAGGTGGTCTGAGAAGGGAACATTGTTTAGTTACACACACACAACTAAGTAGCCAATGTAGAATATTGGCAATAATTTTTAACACTAACTAACATTTCTCAAAAGTAACTAAAATAAACTCTAAAAGGAAAACATCTGAATTCACTAGCATGAGGAAAAGCATGAGCTTTTATTGGAACCATATAATATATATCTATCACCATTAAGTGAGACTACAACCTCTTGATTAAAAGAAGTAAATAAAATGTTACAGTTAAACCAGAAAAGGTGTGTGGTTATTCCTTAACTTTCAAAAAGGAATCAATTTCGAGTAACTAGCTATTTGTAACTAGTTATTTCTAAGCTCTACTACAAATGCGCAACAGTTTTATGAGGATTTGATTGTGATAGCTCTCTCCCAGGAATCTGGGGGTGGTAGTTTAATGAATATACTACAAATTCTCCAAGCAGTTCATTGCAAGCACCTGAGATGGAAGCAAGCCAACATCTTTCTATATCAGGAACCCAGCTGTGGGCTACTTTGTTAAGTTTCCACAATTGGAAGAAGAAAGAAGTAGCAGTGGTAGGAAGTATGGGAATGACAGAGTAGCTAAAACATGGCAAGAAACTGAAGGGCTGTTAATGTTCATGTGACAATTTTGTTGAGAACTCAGGCTCTGAAGGCTGTATTGGGGACATATTGTGAACATACTGATTATTTTTTAAAATATTACGTCAGTCTTTAGCCTTGGGGAGTGCTGTCTGCCATTTGCAAAGAATAATGGTCCATAATTTAATCTCCAAAGGAGCACAGTTTTACTGTGAATGTCATATAGAGATTGCCTCTAGCCAGCCATTAACCACCTCTGCCTTTGTGATGGATCCAGAAAGTGGCTGCTTCGGGTGGGAAAAGGCTTCCCATCTACCACACTGCTTCCCTTGCTGTTGCTGATGGCCAGCCTCCTGCAGCCTCAGCTGCTCTAAAGCCAGTTATATTCTTTTACTATAGCTTCCAGATCCTCCAGCCAGCACCAAAGATAATTAAAGCAGCATTAGATTTGGATAGTTGGTTTATGAATTTGAAAAATATGGTTCCTCCCAGAAATTCTACAAAATTATTTGGAGAAAGACAAGACTTTATGCATGACACACAAAATAGGTTGGGCATTTCACATATCTTTCCCTACATGTTTGGATGTTGCCAAATCTTGAATGCTAGGAGTAAAAGATATTGGCCATTTCCACACGGCACTATTACAGTGCTATTATTCCACTTTCAACATCCTATGGAATCCTGAGGTTTGCAGTTTAGGGAGGGACCTTTAGAATTCTCAGCCAGAGAGCTCTTTGGCCTCAGTAAACTACAAACTTAAGAATTCCACAGGATGTTGAAAATGGGAAAATAGCACTGTAACATTGGAGTGCAGAAATGGCCATTGATTGATTCTTTCACATCTATCAAAAGGCATATGGCAGTGGTGGGCAAAGTGTGGCCTGGGGACTGCACAGAGTACCTCCAGGGCCATTTTTGTGGCCTACAGTATCCACAGATTTTTAAAAAAATCTCTAAGATGCTCTCAGAGAATGTGCAGGGATTTTGCCACTTTTTGGGCCCCAGGACATTTCAGACCTAGAGATGGCTGTTTTCTGAAACCAGGAAGTAAATAGGAAATGATTTCCAGGTAATATCTTTTGTAAAAATGATCTCTTGGGTTTACAATGGCCTGAGAGGGACTAAACTTGGTGAAATGCCCCCATGTACACAGAGGGTGTTTGGGGGCATTCGGGGCAACATCAGAATTTTCTGTGGGAGTTGTGGACCCTCCCCACACAGCTCTCCCCAAGCTTCTCACTATTGCTCCTCCAACAGAGAGATTTCCATTCTGGAGAAAGTAAGAAATCATAATGCATAATAGCAGCAGGTGGACTAGTGCACCTAAGAAGATCAGAATGTAAGAAGAAACCTGCTGGACCAGGCCAAAAATGCACCTAGTTCATCAGCCTGGTGCCCTCCCCTAAACTGCTAACAAGGTTCAGAGTCCATAAGCTGTTGTCAATCAGGAGCCAAGAACCATAATCATCATCAAGGAGCAACAGATATCTGGTATAAAACAATCCAGGATAAAGAAAGCTATAAATCAAAGTCAGAATTCCAGGAAGTATATGTAGACAGGTTGTTAAACAGTCCAGAATTCCTAAATCCATTTGAAATGCTTTTCTAAGCTGAGCACTCAAAAGAAAGGCTGAAGTTATTCTCAGTGAGATAGCTGGTGTTCATAACTACCTTTTATAGGCAGCACAGTCAGCCAACATCCAGATACCAAGTAGTATTTAAGGAGAGTGTTCTACAACTGTGCTCCCCTGAATGTCTTGATTGCAGCCTCTCACTTCATCTGCAGAGAATGGTCTGAGCCAGATACCTGAGCCTCTGGCTTTCTCTAGGACTTGGGGGTCTTTTCTCCAGCTTATCTTCTTGTGCTGAACCTGACCTGAGTTGCAGACCCAAAGTGGGGCTTGACTAGCTGTCAGTCATTGGCTGTGATTTCTTCACTGGCACACAAACAGGACATGAATGTAATGATATTATCATCGACTGGTCTTGAGATGGAGTATTATATACTCTAGCAGTATATAATCAGCATGATTCGTAGCTGTGAACTGGTATATCTTCCATGAATTTGTCTAATCCACTTTTAAAGTAATCTAAGTCAGTGCCATGATCAGATCTTACATAGGCCATAATCTTCACTAATGATGAAGAACAATCAGGGAAGAGGCGATGATCATTTAGGTGAGTGAATATGATTCTTTATAATCAGTCTGAAGCAGCAAAGGCCCTTTTCACATGTGGGGGGGGGACAGGCGAAAACACGCTAAAACGGAGCTTACCCGCAGCCGGGTAAGTCCGTCGCCCCGCGGAGCAGCGCGAGCTTGCTGCTCCACACTCCTCCAGCGTCCCAGATGGCAGCTTCTGGTTGGTGGAGGCTGTCCACCAACCGGAGAAGCTCGCCAGTTGGAAGCCCGCCCAGGGCAGATCTGCAGGCACGCACTTGCGCACACCTGCAAATCCACTTTAGAGCCGGGCGACGGAGCGGCACGGGGCTGTGCGCTCCATGCTTTTTAAAAACCTCGAAAAAGAGGTTTTTAAAAAACATGCAGCCCGGTTAGTTCCTGCCGCTCCTGAGTGGATTCTGGTGTGGAACTACGAAAAGTAGTCCACGCCAGTCCACTCTACGGTGTAGAAGACCTCCGTTAGAGGTCGCTCTACACCGTTTTAGAAGCCCGGTATGGAAATGGCCAAAGACATCCTTACCCACCCAAACACTGTAATTAAAAGCTTTTTCTCTGTGTTCCTAAGACCCCAGGTCCTTCATTCTAGCATTTACATTATGGGGGGAAAAAAGAAGAAGAATTTTTTAGGCCAGTTCTTCTTAACCTGATGTCCAGGGAGCCCTGGGGGTCTGTGGAAACCTCACAGGGGGTCCACGAATCCCTACTGCTGGACACCAACAGCAGAGGAAGCAATAGAGACATAGCAGCAGGGTAGGTGTATGCACATGCTAAGGGAGCAGTTTCAACAAGGAAGTGGTTTCAGCAGCTGCACACTACCACTACATGTCCCTAACAGAAGGGACATTGCAGCAGGTGTGTATGTGTGTCCAAACTATGACCCTGGAGACCAGGGTTTGAATCCTCACTAAGCCATGGAAGCCCACTGAGTGACCTTAGGTAAATCATATTCTCTCAGCCTTAGAGAAAGGCAAAGGCAAGAAAACTTGCCAGAGAAACCCCCACAATAGGTTTGTTTAGGATTACCATAAGTCAGGTTTCAAAGGGGAGAGACACGAAGGCTAGAAAGAACCCCCCCCCCATCAGTGGTACTTTGTTGTTGTGTGCCTTCAGGTCATTTATGCCTTATGGCAACCCTAAGGTGAACTTATCACAGGGTTTTTGGGGCCATAATTTGTTTGCCTTTGCCTTCCTCTGAGGCTGACAGAATATGACTTGCCCAAGGTCAGCCAGTATCTGAGTGGGAGTTGGAATCCTAGTCTCCAGAAGCCTAGGAGCCCTGATGGTGCAGTGGTTAAATGCCAGTACTGCAGCCACAAGGTTGTGAGTTCGATCCTGCCAGGCTCCAGGTTGATTCACCCTTCCATCCTTCTGCAGATTCCCCAGCTTGTTGGGGGCAATTAGCTAACAGACTGTAAACCGCTTAGAAAGCACTTAGCTGATAAGCGGTATAGAAATATATATGCTATTCCTATTGCTTAAATAAATAAATGGTTGAATATTTAAATCTAAATTTAAACACCCTATTTGCTGGCGTATAAGATGCACTTCTTTCTCCCCAAAATACCCCTTAAAATGAGGTGCATCTTATACTCTGAGTGCTCATTGGAAGCCCTCCTTTCATCTGCTCCCTTCTGAGGCTAAATGCATATGAAAAGGGAGGAGCTGAAAGGAGGACTCCCATGATGCTCCACCCCTGGCCCCTCAGATGGTCTTTTCTGGACATTTTTTTAAAGCCCAGAAAAGGCAGAAGAGGGTCTGGGCAGCCCAACACTGGTGCTGGCTCCACCTCTGGACCCTCAGCTGGTCTTTTTCAGGCATTTTTTTAAAGCTCAGGAAAGGCAGCCGAGGGTCTGGGTAGCCTGGCACTGGTGCTGGCTCCACCCCCAGACCCTCGGCTGCTCTTTTCCAGGCAGTTTTTTAATGCCTAGAAATGGCAGAGGAGGGTCTAAGGGGCTTCCCTACACCTCTGCCTCTATACATTTTGCCTTTGTCGGGAGAACTCCCGTGGGGGCAAATGGAAGGGAATTGGGGATAGGGAAGCCTCGGTGCCATAGTAAAAAAAGTTTTTTCAAAAATAACTGTCAAAAATGGGGTGTGTTTTATACTCCGGTGCATCTTATACACCAGCAAATATGATATTTAAATCGTGAGTTGTCTTGGTGGTCCCCAGCAACAAAATATATTTGTAGAGGTCCCTGGTAAAGAAAAGATTACGAACAACTGTTTTAGCTATCCCATTACAGTAAAAATAGTTAAAAGGTTAAAACTCTTTAAAATATTTTGGTTAGAGATATAAAGAATGCTTGCAAACTTCTTTATCTTTTACCAGATAGGGTGTCTTATGTGACACCTTCCTAAGAAAAACCCTGTAACTGCCACAAGATTTTTCATTTTTAAGTGAGAGGAAAAGGATGATTTTCTTTTTTAATTTTCAGTGGATTTTGCAGAAATTTTGGGGTGCAAATGAATGTTTCAAAAGTCACCTTTTGCATTAAAAATTCATTAAATTTTCACCAAAAAGTTAAAAAAAAAGCGCAAAAATTCTCATAATCTAGCTCATGAGAGTGAGGCCTTATCTATATTTTTCCATCTTGCATGTGAGAACAGCCTAAGTGACAATTTATATCCCTTTCATAGCATTTGGGTGAGATTTGAGCAGGGGTGGCCCTACCATCAGGCAAAGTGAGATAGTCACTGAAAACAGAAAATTGAGCTGGTAGTGAACTATGAAATTGTGTCATGTGTGTCCTGCATTTCCTATTTAGTCTCTTGCCTATAAGTCTCCTAGAGATGATTTTGTGGTTGTGGTGTGCCTTCAAGTCATTTCCAACTAATTGTGACTTTAAGGCAAACTTATAATGGGGTCTTCTGGAGCTGAGAGTATATGACACACCCAAGGTCACACAATGGGTTGTCATGGTTGAGCAGGGAATCAAATTCTGGTCTACAGGTTTGTATTCAAATGCTCAAACCACTGTACCATGCTGGCCATATTACATCAGTCTTAAAGGAGCTGCACAGCTTAGGATCTTAACATATGAAGAAGCACTTCTCCTCACGTGTGTGTGTGTGTGTGTGTGTGTGTGTGTGTGTAATATATATATATACCTACAAATCGGGGTCTGTAGAAGGAGTCTTCCTTTGTGTCCCAGTACTGAAAGCAATACAATCTTGGAAGACATTGGAGAAGGCCTTCTCAGTTATGCAATACCTTTCCCTTACATGCCCAGTTGATGCCAACATTGTAATTCTGGGTCCAAGTAAAAACATACTGTTTTTTATTAAAGTTATTGATTTTATCCAATCCTGCAGATATTTATGGTTTGAACTGTTTGAACTGATTTTAATTATCCTATTTTAAATTGTCAAATTGTTTCATATGCTTCTAATCTGTTTAAGTTATTTCTAACTGTTTTGTACTGTTTAAATTTTTGGTATATCCTGTACATATTTTTTTGTAATTTTGCAAATTTTGATTTTATTGAATGATGCCCTGAGATCGTATGGTAAAGGAGTGAGATATAAATATTTTAATAAATAAATAGGTGTATTGAAGGAAATAATCTGGACATCAGTACTGAAAAAATGTCCTGTTGTTTATAAGGTTTTGTTTAGAAGTTTCATATACATACTCATTTTATTTTTTCTCTCCAGCACAAGTCTTGACCAGCCCTTGTTTTGAGGTTTTCTTGTAATTAAGTTGAAATACAAGTGCCTGCAAGCTCAAATTTTCTGATCCATTTGACGTTATTCAAAACCACAATGTTTCCATAATTGTCCCTCTTTGAGTAGTGTGAGAGCAAGTAACAAGTGGTTTTTGTTTTTGTTGTTCTTCCCATCCCACACTTTTTAAATGAGAATTTAAAACTTTTGTGACATCTCACCAATCAAATTAAAGCAAAAATGGGAGGAATAGTGGAAACAGAAAAGCTCTCAGAAGGAGTAATGAGAACAGATAGAGCAGCTCCTTTCTGCTCCCTCTCCCATACTTTATTCAGACCGTGGTGTACTCCTAAGCTGAAGCTAATAGCCTGGCTGTGATCAGGGTTGGTCACCTCAGGCAGCAGATTATAGGTGCCATTTGAAGGCAGCAAATTGTTCGTTGTTTACTTTGTTAGGTTTGTGTTTCTACTGGTGAGATTGGGAAGAGGTTCTGATGGACTTTTCTGCCTTGGGTGCCAAAATAACTTGGCTGGCTTTTTGGTACTGTGCACATGACTTTGACAAGAGAAAGGAGTTATTTACTGTTTTGCCTCAGGCATCAGAATGTCTTGTTAAAACCACAACAATGATATAAAGGTAACAGGTGTAGATTGCTTTTTGAGCTGTTGTTAGGGTTTGCAGAGACAAACACACACACACACACACACACACACAAAGGAAGGCACCACTCAAAAACTGAGGTACTGTTTTCCAAATGGACACAAAAATGTGTGTTAATGAATAACAGGACTATCATTAGAGAATTCTGGTTCAGCTAGATTCATTCCCTACTATGATTCCACAAGGTAGCTATACTTTTTATCACTGTTTTGCTTATAGAAAAGACCCAAAACTTCATTAGGAAATTCATTGTTGTTAAGTTAGCAGTTACATTTCTATACCACTTATCAGTGCTAAGGTCTCTCTAAGAAGTTTACAATGTATTTAGCTAATTGCCCCCAACAAGCTGGGTACTCATTTTACTGATCTACAGAAGGATGGAAGGCTTGAGTCAACCTGGAGCCCTGCAGGATTGAACTCACAACGTTGTGGCTGCAGTACTCCCATTTAACCACTGTACCACTAGGGCTCTAACTGCTGTTGACTTCAACTTTTGGTGTCCCTATGAGACCTCCAAGTAATCTTGTCATTGGAAATTGGAAATACAATGGCATGAACCATCCTAACATTAACATTCAGTAATGGATCTTGGCACTTCAGGAATTTTTCTAGTTCCTTCATCTCTGTCCTTCCAAGGCCTAGGCCATTTCCACACTACACTGTGATAGTGCTATTATTCCACTTTCATCTTCCTGTGGAATTCTGGGGTTTGTAGTTTACTGAGGCCAAAGAGCTCTCTGCTTGAGAATTCTAAATGGTCCTCCCTAAACTGTAAACCCCAGGATTCCATAGAATGTTGAAAGTGGAATAATAGCACTATAACGGTGTAGTGTGGAAGCTATAACAGTGTAGTGCGGAAATGGCCCTAGTCGTCTTCTCATTTTTTGACTATGGTCTTCATTGTGATTAATGGTTGAGTCAAGTTATGGAAAATCTTGAACTATTTCAATGTCTCCTCTCCACTGAAATTTTAAAGTTATACAAAACATCTGTAGTCTCTGTTTTCATTTTTGTAATGTTCAGCTGCATTTGTATGTTCTTTTTTGACTTTCTTCAGTAATTGCTCCAAGTCTTTACTATTTTCTATTAATTGCCTGGTGTCATCTCCTTATCTTGAATTGTTGATGTTCATTCCTCCAAATTTCATGCCTCCTTCCTCAGAGTCTAATCCTGTTTTACATATTATGTGTTAAGTGTACAAGTTAAACAGATAGAGTGATAAAATGCAGCCTTGCCTGACCCTCTTGCCGTTTGGAAATCATTTTTTCTTGTTGGCTTCAGATATTACATTTTTGGCATTCCTCCCTAACAATATCCCTGGCTTCAGTCCAGAGTTCTTCTGGCTCCTGGTCAATCAGACTTAAAAGCACAAATTTCTTTTTTAACCTAATCTTTAAATTCTAGGGGGATGTTCTTCAGGTAATATTTTGGCACAATGGTTGGTTTAGTGTTCTTCTTTAGTTTTACTTTGGTTTTTGGTATTAGCAGTCCATGGTGTCTGTCACAATCTGCTCCTGATCTTGGTTTTGCAGAAAGATTGGAGTTTCTCAGTCTTCTGCTTCCAATTATGTAGTCTATTGGATTTCTATATTAGCCATCAGTTGAGGTCCATGCATACAGTCACCTCTCTGGTTGTTTGAAGAATGTGTTTGTAGTGAATAAATATTGGCCTTGCAGTCAGCTACTCTCCTGCTTCATTTCTTGGTTGTAGGCCAAATTTTCCTACAGTCTTTAATTCTGCTGTTTCCTGGTTTTGCATTCTAGTCACTTATGGTTAACAACAATTCCTGTTTTGGTATGTGATCAATTTGCTTCTGGAATCTAGCATGGAATCTTTCAATTTCTTCATCTCCTGCTCTGTAGTTGGAACATAAACTTGGATTACAGTTATGTTGACGGGTTTTCCCTGAAGTCTTATTGGTATGGTTCAGTTAGCCTTTGCATTATATCCTTTGACTGCTTTTGCTCCATCTCTCCTCACTGTTAATGTTACCCCATTTCTTCTTACATTTCTTCTTAGATTTTCATTTCATGAATTAAACACTGTGTAATTATCTGACTCAAAATATCCCATTTCTGTCCAGTTTAGCTCACTCTCCCCAAGTATTGCAATTTTTATACATTCCATTTGTTCTTTTCTTTTTCTAGCTTTCCCAGATTCATGCTTCCCACATTCCATGTTCCTATAATATGTGTTGTGCTGCTTTCCTTTCACCTCTGAGAACATCAGCAGCTAAACGTCTTTTCAGCTTGAGTCCACTTGTGTCATTAGCCATAAGGCTACTTGTACTTCTCCTCTAACAGTACCCTAGTAGCTCATTGAGTGCCATCTGACCTACACGTCTCATCTTCTGGCACTATCTGTTGTTTCATTTTGGATTGTCTCACCACAGGGTTTTGCATGGTAAAAGACATTCAAAAGGGCTTACCATGCTTTCTTCTGTGCAGTACTGACAAGTGTTAGCTATGGTGCCACTGCTGTTGTCTCTGAAGAGACCCTTCACCAATGTTATCCCCCACTACTGCTGGTACCCAGTAGCTGTTTAGTTCATTTAGTCTGGCTCCTCAGCAAAAGCCTATCTGACATCAGAGACCCTACTAGCAGCACTGCTCTCATCAGCATAGCCTCTTGCCTAACAGCACTATGCAATCCTACCACCGTGGAAAGGTATTGCCATATGTTAACATAAATCCAAGCTACAAAGGAAAGAACAATTTTATAATTAATATCTTTCTGGAGGTTTGCAACTCCCAGATTTCTCAGTGAGACAAATAAAATTTTTCAGTCTAGAACATCATCTAGGGAATTGTAGGTTATTCCTATCATAGGAACCCTGCTTTGGGCAGTTTAGAAATCCTTTAGAATGAATCCCACCCATTGTACTCTTACCCTTCACATCCAACTAAGTACTCCTTCTCTTTCCTCAACAACTCAACCACTGAGCCCAATGATTCTTGTCTGGTAATATAATGTTTTCTATCAAATAGGAGCCATTGTCCTAAATAATAGCTATGAGGTGATTGGGGAAGTGTAGTACATAGTGGCTGAAAATAATACTGTAAGCTTCAGACACATTTAAATAGATCAAAATTAGTTAATGCAATTTTAGAAATCAAATATCTCTGAGGTACACACATAGGGTTCCCTTAGTAAGCATGCTGATTTTCACATGGTTTTGGTTTTAGAGCTATAGAAGATTTTCTCTCACACACATACACACATCCTCTTTATTAGTACAGATGGAAACAAAAGGACAGAGTCATTAAATTGATCTTTATAAATACTGCATTGTAGTATTTCAGATCCCTGAATTCACAGATGTGAGATGCTATCCTATGTACAAAAACTTACAAAAAATTGGGGATAATTTCTCAGAACCAAGACAGTAAGAGAAGAAGACTTACATGTGAAAAACTGGCATTTGCAGAAACTTAAACCTAACCACACATGCACACACACACAAACACTACTATCTAAAATCTGATAACAACAAAGTGTGCTGTATTTTGAAGACTAAAAAATGACAAATATGTAAATCTTCTTGAAGGATCCACAAAAGTGTTATTTTTTCCTTCAACACACTGTCATAGCTATTTCTCTCACATTTATATAAACTTATCTGAAATGAAGAGCTTGCATATGTTTTCTTCTTGTTCAGGCTTTCACCATCCCAAATCATCTCAAGATACCTTGCTGCTCAAGGAACAGCACTAAATATATTAATTGCTTTGTTAAATAAATGTCAAACTCAACAATCCAAGTGTATAACATCAAAGGCAGCCCAATTAGTTTGGCACATGGGAGAGAAATAAAAGAAGTGCCAGTCCTCATAGCTGATAGTAAAATGGGGAAAGAATGAATTCAGTAACTTACAAATTGCTGCCTTTTGATGACACACACAGTCTTTGTCTAGTTATGTCTGTCTTGCTTTGCTAAACAATAGAACTGAACTTGCTGACACTTACTATTGTCTGTTTGAGGGGTAAGCATGCAAAGCATTGCTTATGCCATTCTTACACACAAGAGCGAAGCATTTCAAAAGTTTGTCCCATGCTGGGAGAGCCTGTGACAGTTTTGTGCATTTTTCTCCTGATTTTGCAGATTTCAGGGTATTTTTGCAAAAAATAAGGTTTGTGAAAAAACTTGGCATGGTTACTCAAAAATGTTTTTTGCTTTAAAACTGTGGTTTTTGGGGAGAAAACAGTGTATTTTGCGCAAAATACTTGTTTTCCATGCTAAAATATTTTTGCATGACACCCAGGAATTTTTGTGCAAAAATCATGTTTATTTGTGCAATGTGTGTGTATGTGTGTGTGTATACATACATACATACATACATACATACATTTTCTCAACAAGATCTCTTGATGTGTGATAGATTGAAACACCCTTTCCCACTGAGAATAAGAACATTTGTGAGGATTTAATAAATTTTATTACATTACTAGTGTGTGTGTGAGCTTGGAAGGGCAATAGCTCTTTCTGGCCCACCTCTTTCCACTCAGCTGAGGTTGCCAGATTGACACTGAGATGGGGTGCCTGCAACTTTAAGCCTTATAAGTTGTCAGAGTTACATGAGGTACCATAAAACTTCATCAAGTATGATTAAAAAATATTTGTAATCTCTCATCTTCCAGATACTGACTTTCAGGGCACTGGACCCTCCCAACAGTAGCAGAGCCAGGAAAAGAGAGTGGGGAGGAGCCACTGACAAGAACAGAGTTGGGCAACAAGAATAGAACTGCGCACTGCTCTACACTTCCTGCCTCTACCTCTACCTCTACCAGAGAGGCAATAGCCATTTGGGGGCAGGATAGCTGAAGCTGTAAGTTGGGGGTTGGAACCTGAGGGAAGAAAGGTACCTTCATCTTGCTTGCTGGAGCTCTATAGTACATCATCCTGCTCTGAGAACAGTTAAGTCTTCAAGTTACAGGAGTCCTGTCCTGGATTCGATATGGCAAATCTGTATCCATTTCTATTGTCCTTACAGCTTGCAGTGGGCACCCTGTTCAGCTTATGAAGGCTTTTTCCATTCCCAAGAGTCCCCAAACTCTTGCCATTAGGGTTCTTGGAGTCTACATAAGGACAGTGGACTTCCTGGTGCAGAATTTATGCTTCTATTACATGGATGATGATGAGCCAGGAAGCAGGAACATGATAACTGAAGTAGGTTTAACAAACATGGTCCCACTCTACATTTACTCTCTTTTTACTTTTTTTTACTTTTACCTTTTTTTTTACTTTTACTTTCTTACCTTTCTTCTTTACTTTTTTACTTTTCTTACTTTTACTTTTACTCTCCCTTTATGATTCTAATAACATGGGAAGAGGGAAACTGAGGAAAGACCCAAACAAATCTAATACAGTTTTTTATTTCTAAAAATGTGTCTTAATTAGTTGTGTTGTTTTGCATTCTGATAGTTTCCCCTTACTGGCTTTTGAAACTCTAAGTTCATTATGATGTCATTTTCAGAGTCTTCTGGAGCATGGTATAAAGGAAAGATGGCAATTATGTGACCCTCCAGATAGTGTTGGACTGCAGCTCTTCATCACTGGCTCAGGCTCTTCATCATTGGCTGCAGTTCTTCATCATTGGCCCAGGCTGTGGACCAACATCATCTGGAGATCTGTATAATTCCCACTCCTGTTTCAAAGAAAGATTTTAAAAAAATATATAGGTAAATATTTTATTATTATTTTATTTTACTTACTTGTATCCCACCTTTCTCCCAACAATGGGACTCAAGACAGCTAACATTAAATAAATTACTGAATGCACTATGGCAATCAGGAAGTAAAGATTGAGTAGGGTGTTCTCTGGATAGGTTAAATGCCCAGTGGATTGTGTTCTTTGTTGACATTAGTGAAACATACTACACTGAAAGAGGAACTGCTGAAGGTTAATTGGAGCAGTGGATTGGTGTTTTCTTTGGAAAATGAATTGGCCTTTCCAAGTACCAGGTACTGCTCATAGCTGCCAAAGAGAGACATAGATTCTTCCCATCCCCTGTTTTTCTTTTCTTCTGTTTTGTAGCTTGTATTGAGAATGTACAATACACTGGTCCATAGAGATTGTTCTTCATAGCAAAACATTGATAAGCAAGCCAAGGGCAAAGGCACATTACTGTTTCCAGTCACTTGATAATAGCAATAATAAATATTTTATCCCTCTCATTTCTGATGTAGTGGTAAAATTTGATATGAAAAGCAGCAGCAGCAGCAGAAGTGATTGGATGAACTAAAGAGGTTCTGAAGGTCATAAGTTGAGAGAGTTTCTCAAAACAAGAACAATGAACAGAAATAGCAGAAACAAGAGTGAGCAAGAGGTAGAAGGAAACTTTCGGTATGTACAGTGCTAGATGATTCCATACCTCCAGAGAGTTCTACAAATTTCCCCATGAATTCAAACTAGCAAAATTACATTAATTCTTTAATGAAACCTTTATGACATGCTATGCAAGAAAGTATACAGTGGAGACACATCCTGTAAAGATGGTTTCGGGAAGGTTAGCAAGATGATGAGAAGAATCCAAGGTTGTACACCTCCTGCTGGGAAGTTTTGCTCCAGGAAACAAGATCAGAATTGCATGTTTGAATGCTCTATTATGCAAAAGAAGTTCCTGCATAAAACTGACCCAGCAAGAGAGGTCTTTCTTTCATTAGTGATAAAAAAACCACATCCATGGGGTAAAGCCAGCAGGCTTGTTGGCATGAGAGGAGCATATGGACAGGAGGTGCCTTCCAGCTACTGCCTCACACGTTCATTGAAATATTAGAGGGTTCTTCATCATCTCTAAAACCCAGCACATGAATGGGCAGAGTTCAACCTTGCAGGATCCACTTTGCTTTTTATTCTTACTCCTAAGATACATCAACAAAACTAGTGGAAAACAGTGGCAAAGGAAGGGGTCATACACTACGTATTATACAGTGGTGCTGCTCTGACTGGAGGCCTAAGTCACAGAGGTCAGAGCCTCCAGATGACAACCCAGAGAAGAGCAATTGGTGGAAACAGCTGCAAAGAGGCTTTGCATTATAGCATATGAGCCAGCATGGCCAAACCAAGGGCCAACAAGTTTGACACTGGTCCATACAGTATCTTCACAGTTTTTAAGAAATATAGCCATGTAGAGGTCAGTCAAGCATAGGCCTTTTCTTCACAAGGGCAATACATTGCACTGGCATTGTATTCTTGCTGTTATGTCTGCATGTTAAACCAGTTAGTATTGATGTTTCCTCTGTGAATTCGCATGGCTTGAGTTCTTAACACGATTACTATCGATGTGAAACCAATGTATTGTAAAACCAGAAAAACTCCAATGTAAAGCATAAAAACCAGTTCAGCTGCATTTCCGAACAACATGCAGAAGGTGTGCAAGCAGAGGTGGTTCTCTGTGGGTGTTCCCACCTTTCCCTGACATCATTTCTGTCCGCTCCTGTCTCTGCCCCTCAAACGCAGGGCGGGCGCTGGAATACAATGAAATAAATTGGGATCCCCAGCATAATTACTTTTCAATTTCTGGCTATCTACACCAGAGCTTTCCAAACTTTTCATGTTGGTCACATACTTCTTAGACATGCGTCATTTCATGACACAGTAATTTTACTCACAATTTTACTAGCAAACCAGAGGTGGGGGCTTGTCTTCTGTAAGAATGGACTAAAGTGCCTCTGCTGATACATAGCAATGGGTTTTTTGTTTTTTTGTTTTTTTTGAAATTGACCAATCAGAGGCAGCAGTGTGGAGCAAGGGAGGGAGTGGGAGGAGGATGAGAGTTTCATGAGAACTGATGGAGCGAAAGGGGCAAACGATTTTCACTGCATTAATTCAATAGAAACCGGATGGTGTGCAGATAACAATCCAATAAAATCAGAGTAAGTTGGGTTAAAAAACACTGCTCACAACATGCGGTGAAATGCTCCTCTAGTCTGGTGTGGAAATGGCCATAGTTACCAAAGTTCCTTTTTTAATCTTTAACATTAAAAACCTTACCATTATTTCACAGCTCGGCTTTGATTCCACAGCAGTACACCTTAAGTAAATGACTATAAAACACTGGGATTTGTTTTGCTTTAATCTATGTATTGACTTTCAGATCTATTGTATATGAGAGCAGGGCTATGGTTCATTTATCAAATATATAAACATTCCTGGTTACGATATCGAGAAAGATGTCTTCGATTTAGAGGTGTTCCAGAGGCTTCAGCAGAGAATTTGTACGAAAAAATTGTACCGGGTTTGGCAGAATTCATTGATATTGAAGAAGAAAAGATGGAGACATATATTGACAGAATGTTCAGAGTTTCCTCCAGAGTAGCAAGAGAGAAGAAATTACCAAGAGACATTATTATAACTTTCACGCAGACCATGGTTAGAGACAAAATATTACAACGAAGCTACGATGGACTACTGAAGATTGAAGACAAAGATGTCAGAATTTTTAAAGATATACCTTATCAAATCCTAAAGAAAAGACAAGAATATAAACTGTTGGCTAACTTTCTGCAAAAGCGTCAGATTAATTATCAATGGGAAAAGGTTGAAGCCTTGTCCTTTACTTATAAACAGCAAAGATACAGGATTAACTCAGTACACAGAGCAAAAGAAATGATGGACAGATTGAAGAAAGACTTACAAAAAGACACCTCTGAAGGAGAGAAAGATCATGGACAGCTACCTCCAGAGGAGGAAATAGAACAACTACAAGAAGAAGAAGATGATGGAGAACAAGAGGAAATAATAGAAGCAGCAAAAGGAACTTTGGAACAAGAAGAAGGGGAGGTAGACGGAGATATACTGAAGGAGTAAGCCAAACTTCAGAAATAAAATATTAATATAACCTAACAAAATGAATTTGAAGATTAATTCTTGGAACATTAAGGGGTTTAACTCTGAATACAAAAGAAGACAAATTTTTCACTATATAGAGAAACAGAATTTAGATATAATATGTCTGCAAGAAGTTTGAATTAGAACTCAAGATTTGAGATATGTCAGGAATTTGAAACTAGGTAGCTGTTTTGCAGCTACGATTGATAAAAAGAAGAGGGGAGTTTTGGTATATGTAAATTCAAAATTAGGTGCACGGTAAATTTTTCAGGACAGCAATGGTCGTTATATAGGAGTTGAAGTTACTTTGAAACAGGATAAAATATTAATAGTTGGAATATATGCACCAAATGGAGCTAAAGGTGAATTCTTCCCTACAATACAGGAAGAGGTATTGAGATATCTTAATGAAACAGGAAATTCTAACATTATTGGGTTGGGGGATTTCAATGGAGTAATCAGTCCCCAAGTCGACAGGACAACGCAAAAGTTAATTCCCCAAAACAACGGTAAACTTCCTAAGAGCTTCTTTAATATGATGGATAATCTAAATTTATATGACACTTGGAGATACAAGAACGGGCAATTGGATGGGCATACATTTTATTCGGATCGACATAGGTCAATGTCAAGGATAGATATGATGTTGGTATCCAAACAACTCTTGTTGAAAACTACAGATATGGACATTCTTCCCAATTTATGCTCTGATCATAACCCGATACAATTAAAGATAAGGATCAAAGACAGAGAAAGAACATGAATGAATGATGAGATTTGGAATAAGAAGTACATAGCGAAAGCAAAAACAGAGATAATTAACTATTTTAATGAGAACTTGACGTCGGAACTGTTGATGAAAACCATTTGGGATGCAAGTAAAGCTGTGATGCATGGTAACTTTATCAGATGGACTGCAGAGATTAGAAAAGAAAAGAGAAACGCTGAGCAGTGAATTTTGGAAAGGATGAAAGAAACTGAAAGACAGATGAGACAAAATCTGTCGGATAAACAGTTTAGATTACAGATGAATGTACAGCAAGCTGAATTAAATCAACTTAATTTGGAAGAAATAAAGCAACAGATAAGGAGAACAAAATATAATTTCTTTGAACAAGCTAATAAACCTTCAAAATTTTTGGCTGGTTTGCTGCGTAAAAGAAGGCCCAGAAATATCATAACCGAGATTAGAACAGGAGAAGAAAGAATTACAAAACAAGAGGGAATAAAACAAGCTTTTTATAATTACTACATGAAGCTGATGAGTAAGATCTCAAAGGTGAAAAAACAACAAGAAGTGGAAGAATATTTGGAGAAAATGAATAAAATGAGATTTAATGAAGACCAAAGATCAATCTTGAACAAATCTATCAACATGATGGAAGTAATTGAGGCTATTAGGAATTTGAAGAATGACAAAGCTCCAAGACCTGACGGCTTTACTGCAAGATATTATAAGATTATGGAACATGAGATTTCAATACCTTTGCAAAGTACTCTAAATGAAATAATAAAGGAAGGAATACCAGATACCTGGAAAGAAACCAATGTTGTGCTGATCCCGAAAGAGGGAAGAGATCTGAGAGATGTAAAGAATTATAGACCAATATCACTTTTGAACACAGACTACAAGATTTTTGCTTCAATTCTAGCAGCGAGGCTTAAAAAAGTGCTGTTAAGAGGTAATTGATGAGGACCAGAATGGCTTTCTACCTAAAAGATCTTTGAGAAATAACATCAGAATGGTCTTAAATGTAATTGAATACTATGAAAAGCATAATGAACGGAAAATGGCCATGATATTTGTAGATGCGGAGAAAGCTTTTGACATGATCAGTTGGTCATTTATGAAGACGGTGGTTAAACAGATGCAGGCAGGAGAAAAATTTGTTGCATGGATTGAAGCAATTTATAGCCAACAACAAGTTTGGTCATAAACGGTGAAAGAACACAAATGATAGAACTGCACAGAGGGATGAGACAAGGGTGTCCCTTGTCTCCACTGCTGTTTATCATGACAATGGAAATACTTAACAATGCTATAAGAGAAGATAAAGATATAAGAGGAGTCCAAATTAAGAAATATCAATACAAGTTAAAAGCTTTCGCTGACAATTTGGTCTTATTATTGGATGACCCAGGGAAATATACTGAAAAATTGATTACTACAGTTCAAGAATATGGAGAATTCTCTGGTTTTAAAGTTAATAAGGAAAAAACAGTCTTCTTAACTAAAAATATGACTGAAAGAGAAGAGATGGAATTAGTACAAAAACCAGGATTTAATAGAGGACAAAAGGTAAAATATCTAGGTATTTGGATAGCAAAAAGAAACAATGAGTTATTTCAAAATGGAAAATGAAAATGAAAAAAAAATGGAAAGAAATAACAAAAGACTTGGAAAGCTGGACTTCTATGTGTTTGTCAATGATGGGGAGGATAGCTGCAATAAAGATGAATGTTTTGCCAAAAATGAACTTTTTGTTCCAAAATCTTCCCATAATAATGAACATGAAACCTTTCATACAATGGAAGAGAGAACTAACCAAGTTTATATGGCAAGGGGAAAAAGCTAGGATAAAATGGAATACTATGACAAACCTAAAAAGTAGAGGTGGAATGGGACTAGCTGACTTTCAAATATACTATAAAGCAGTGGCTTTCATGTGGGTAAAAGATTGGGTAGACCTACAAGATACGAGAATGTTGGCACTGGAGGGAGCAGACCTGAGGATGGGATGGCATGCCTATATGTTTTATGATAAAGCAAAAAGAGACAAAGATTTTACACATCACTATATCAGAAAATTGCTTTTGAAAATTTGGGATGATTATAAAACTAAAAACATACGGCAGCTCCCCACCTGGGTCTCATCACAAGAGGCTTTTTTTGGCAGATGGACAGATACAGATAAATGGTTGCGATACGATGATATAATTGAGAGATCAACGACGAACAATCTTAAGATTAAAACAAGAGAAAAATTAGAACAAGAGGGAATAACATTAAGCTGGTTCCCTTACAGACAGTTAGCAGAAAGGTTTCAGATGGACATAAAAACATACGGAATTGAACTAAAAGAGAAAACTGGAGTAATTAAATGGCTGTTTGAAAATCCACCTCATTTACTAGCCCAAAAGCATCAAGAAATACTACACCAGGAGAGGCAAGAAGAAACAGTAAAGGCAACAATGATTTCATGGGCTCAAAATATCGGACATTCAATTCAACTAGAGTCTTGGGAGCAGAGCTGGAAAAAAACACAGAAATTTACAGTAGCTCAGAATTTGAAAGAGAACTATTATAAGCTATTTCATAGATGGTACATGACACCAGACAAATTAAAAAAGATTTATAATACAGGTACTGGACATTGTTGGAAATGTCAGAATGAGGTTGGTATGATATATCACATGTGGTGGACATGTCCAAAAGCTAAGAAATATTGGAGTGAAATACATAACAAAATTTGTGCATTAATGAAAGTTCAGTTTGCTAAGACACCAGAATTGTATTTGTTAAATATGACTGATATATTAGAAGGTACTGGTATAAAGAGGTATTGGAGAATATTACTGTATATGATAACAGCTCGTATTGAATATGCAAAGTTGTGGAAAACTCAGCAAATACCCACAATAGAACAATGGTGGGGTACACTTATTGAAAACAAAAATGCTGACATGGTCTCTCAGAGATTAAAAGGGAAATCAGACGATGAGATACAAAAAGAATGGCAAATTGTAATGGGTAATTGCTGGGTACTATCAGATGGAAATCTGTAATTCATGATTTAAGAATAAATTATGAGAGACCTACAGGATATATATCATGAAGCGGGAATATGGAGATGGAAATGCAAGAATCAACAAGTAACATTAGCAGTAAAATGTAGTACAATATTTTAAGCATGTTAAGAAATATTGATAATGAAATCTAGATCAGTGTGGAAGATCAGAAATATTTCGATTAAGCTGACAGTTATAATTGTTTGTTTCATATGTGAATTTGAATAAAATGTGTGTGTGTGTGTGTGTGTGTGTGTGTGTATAAACATTCCTTAACCAAGAAGAGATCTCAGGGTAGTGTGCCTAAAATTATTAAAAGACAGATTCAATGTAAGAATGATGATAAAATTAAAAAAATGTTCAGCAAGAAAATGGGTCAGTGAAGTTTTTTTTTTTTAATACCTGGGCAAAAGAAGTTGTCTTTTGATTTTTGTGGTCAAAATGTGAGCAGCACTGGCACTTATCATATCTTCATTTTGTTACTACTATTTGCCTCAGTTCCTTTGATTCCTCTCTGGAAAAAATGTCTATATACTTACATGTATCTATCTTTCATATTCTGCAGTGAATGAAATATAATTTCTGTGGCTAGAGGCATAATCTCTCCCCAAGGAATATAAAAGTCTTGTTTAGATTCATCATCACATGGTTTGTGAGAAAAGTTTCCCCTCACTGAAAGATTTGATTATCCCCCCCCCCCCCGGTTTGGTGAAAATTTGAAAATTCTGTGGATTGTTTTTTATGCAGTTAGTAAAATGTAAAATGTACAACATTGAAGTGTGGCTTAGTAGTTTGTATGTTGGACTAGAACTCTGGGAGACAAGAGTTCAAATCCCTGCTCAGCCATGGAAATGCACAGCATGACCTTTGGCAAGTCCCGTTCTCTCAGCCTCAGAAGACAATGGCAAAACTCTGAATAAATCTTGCCAACAAAACCCTGGGATAGGGTCAGCATGAGTTGGAATCAACCTGAAGGCAAACAAAATTGAAAAAAAATATGATCATTGTGACCCTGTTTGGCTGAACAAACTGGATAGCCCTGCAGGCTTTTTGTGTACATCAAGACTTGGGGCAGTCAAGGTTTGTTTAAAAAAATCCACACATCAGTTCCTAAGTAAGAAACCTACTCTTTGCTTTAAAAACCAGGCGTTTCTCAGAAATTATATTTGCACATAATTAACATTTTTTAAACACAAAAAACACAGCTTTATTGACTGCATTTGTCAACACACTGAAGAATGAAAAGATATTTCTTTTTTCATAAGCAAAGAGGCCATGGTCCCAATGTGTATTAAAGCATACACAAAGAAAGTGATGCACTATTTGTTAATGTAAAAGAGAAATATTAAAAAAATATTCAAAAGAGCAATTTTAAATTTTTTTTGCTTATGTTGCAATATTTATTTTCTTGTATTAGAAATTCGTTTGTGGAGAGAGAAAAAATATTTTTCATTAATGCGAAAATCTATTTCTCCTTTTTGTACATTTTCCATGTTGGTTAATTCTTAAAGCAAAATTCTTCTGTGTGAAAGCTATATTGTGCATGCTGTTTGTGTTGCCTTGGAATAGGCCTGTCCGCCATAATTTTCATTCTGTAATTAACATTAATTTTAATATTTATACTTTGTGCAAATTTCAGAAAACAAAATGTAAACAAGCAATGGTATCTTGGACTTAAATACAGCTGTTAGTTCCATCCAGACGAGACCCACTAAACCAATAAACTTACCCAAGTGCTGACTTACCAAATTCCCATTGATTCAGTGGATCTGTTTTGGTTGGGACTATGAATTATATTTAGTCACTAATGACTGAAGCTTTTGTACTTTGGACATATCACAAGATCACATGACTCATTGGAAAAAGACAATAATACTGGGAAAAGTGGAAAATCCTAAGGAAATAGATTGATTAAATCAAGGAAGCTACAGTCCTGAGGGCAAGAGCTGAGCATGGCTATTGATTATCAGATCTCTCATTCATAGGTGCCATAAGTTGGAGCTGATTTGATGGCAAGTAGAGGTGGAAAAAATATTCAAAAATGGTAAAAAAAATCTTGAGTATGAATCTTCACAGTTCTGCACTATTCTGTGCAAAATGTATATGTGGTTGTCTTGCACAGAAAAACAGTATTTTTTGCACCAGGAGACAGCAATTTTTGCACAGAGATAACAGAAAATGTGCAGAAAATGTTTTCTGTGCAAAACACTCATGTTCCAACTCTGTGAAGTCCTGTCCAGTCCTGAATTACAGGTAGTCTTTGAACACTGCAGTCCCCAAGACTTTCTTGCAACCAGAAAGCAATTGCCAAAGTTACTCATTGCTTCCTTTGAGAAGAAAATTAGTGAAGAATTATCTCCTTCACAGCAAGTAAACACAACTCTCACTGAAAGTGAGCCTCTCAAGGCAGGTGATAAATGCTTTGTCATACCAAGGCAGCCTGATTTGGGAAGGAGAAAAAATATTTAGAGGAATGAGGTTTTTTACATCCCTATCCCTCCCGCCTTACCTCACCATTTAGCAGCTAAATTTTAGCCAAAAGTTATGCCACTTTTGAAATCGCTACCATGCAAAGTCAAGAAGTAATTATATTCACTCATGCCAACAGCACTTCCCCAGTGATCCAGCCATTTTTGAGAAAATGCAATCCAAACCTCACTGGTGTGTTACATTTATCTAAAAATTCATTCACTGTGAAAAATGTGACCAGCTCTCTCCTCAAACCTCAGGGCAAATTAAGCCATCTCCTATTGCAAATATTAAATGTCTTGTAAAGACACCACAGGAACAAATGAACAGGTCTCAAGCTTCAAAGCAATCTGCAGACTTATTCCTTCCATTATATGTTATCAATTAACCTCCAAAAAGTGCTCAGGTTTCTCCTACTCTCATTCTCCTGCTGGTATCTGGAGAGAAAGAGATAAATTGCACCGATTTTTTTTCAAGAGGGAGAATACTTTTAATAACCAAAATGTTACTGCACTTTGAATAATGAGAGCGACTTTTCTCTTTCAAATGCTAAATTATTTCAAGCTGAGCTGTTGGAAACCATTAATAATTCAAGCAACTTCTTTTTGGGTAAGAACAACATCTGCTGAATGGTGGAAAAACACAGCAATAGAAGTTTATTTTACTAGTTTCACCATTCCTGTTAAGTGAAAAAAGCATTGTTAACTGAGAGGAAGCGACTGTTATCATTTCCTGACCAAGTGGAAGACAGCGACAGAAGACACAACACCCAAGGGACCTTTCCATGAGGTTTTAGTTCTTAACTAAGCTAAATTCATGTTGGTAGCAATTTAATCACAGTATACAAGAAATCTGGCTTCTCGTTTCATCTGAGCTGAAGTTAAGTAAAGTAGTGAACATAGACACCAGAGATAGTCAATATTTGAAGAAGACACACAGTTCAAGTTTGGCATACTACCCATAATTGCTGAATATCATGAGTCTGGTTATGTTTATTATCAATTTCCCCCTTCTCAGCTTGTTTCATTTAGATTCAGATCTTGGCTTATCTTTCGGCTAGTCTAATTGGACTGACTGGGCATATGCAAGCTAAGATGTGGGCTTTTAGTTTCTCAATCAAGCAAAAACTATTTCCAGCCTCTTGTTCCATTCAAAAATAAAGGGGATATCAAAGGGGGAAATGAAATTCCTTATAAAAGTTCTGCTTCTGGGAAGGTGCTGAAGGTATTCCAACTGCTGCATTGATGTAAATATTTCACTTTGTGCAAAGGAAAGAGAAGGGCTGAAGAACATACTTTGGATGCCAAAGATCCCAAGCTGCATCCCTGAATTTCCAGATAGGACTGGAAACTCTGGAAATCTGCTGACAATCAATATCAGTGACACTGAGCTAATGGCCCAGTGGCCAATCTGTTATAAATGGAGCCTATAAAAGTGCTTTTTAAAAAAATTGAAGAGGGTAGACCTGGGAGACTGAGGGAACTGCAATCTTTTTAACATTTCCAAATGTAAGAAATAAGGCTGTATGTTTCTGTGATGGGACTGGAATCAAATATTGCACTTGTGAGTAAACCTGTGTAAATGCTGTGAGAATATATATTTTTACCCCAACAAACTCTGCACAAGAGGCAGAACTGGAAGGCAGTTTCTAACACACCAGTTCCCCGTTTTTCTGGGATTAAATGAAATGTGTAGCTAAGCTGGAAGTTCCAGCTAAAGTCTTTATGCTTGGATATCATGGGGTCAATGGTAGAATGTGTTGCATGACTGAGTCTAGCTCTTCCCCTGAGGAGTTAGTAGGCACTTAGAGTATGGTTCCCACATTCTGGGAATTTAACAACCAGAAGGTCTGAAAGTCTCACAAAAAAGAAATACATAAAGAAGGACCTGGTTCATCAACTCCCTCCTTTTCCATGGTGTGGCTGGGCCAAATGCCTGGAAGTGGGGATAAACTAGATTCCCTTCCCACCTCAGGCCTCATCCTTTTCCCTGGCTCTCACACACCTAGGATCCCTTTCTTGGCCCTTTCAGGTGTGCTTCTCGCAGCCTGGGTCATTTCTCTGCTAACCTTGGCTCAGGGATAGACCAGTCAAGTAGGGGTTTACCCCCCTGCCCTTCCAGCAGGTCAGACAGTAGCTAAACTGCTTGAGTCACTCTCTTTTCCCATCCAGTGGACAGTGGAGTGGCATTGCCAGGACTCCTTGCTCCCAGGGCCACATTAAGGTTTTCTTGTGCCCCAGGTACTCTGTATTCAACTCCCCACCTCACCTCAATGTACCACTAGGGATTATTATTTTATTTTTTTTTGGTAGGCCCTAAAATCCTGTTTTCGTAGGCCCCCAAAATTTTTGTAGTCCCCAGGCACTGTGCCTAAAGAGCCTAACAGATACAACAATCCTGCCTGCTGCCTCAGTAGCAGCTTTCTTAGGACTCTGGGTGGATGGTCACACTATCCTTTTCCCTCAGGATCTCAGTGTGAAGGCACTGTTCATCAGTGGCAGCTTTGCTTCCCTTGGAATCAGTTCCCCCACTTGGTTTATCTATGTCTTCTTCTCCAACGTTCTGCCCTACTTCCTTCACCAGCTGCTCTGCACCCCACTCTATCTCATCCTCCATGTGCCTCTCATCCTCACTTTTTAATTGCCATACTTCTGTTCCACTCTTCTAAGCTCCTCCCTGTGCTATTCACTGTTTCTATTCATGGACAACCACTATATTCATCACATAGCATCCCTCATGTTGGTTGTTGCTGGATGCCAGTGCCTCCTATGTTCTGTGGCCAGTCTCCTCTTTGCTTCTTTACATGTAGAAATGTCTGCTGCAATGGAGTCTCTGTCACCGCAGTAGGCACAACATAGGGAAAAATAAAGACTGGGAACCATTTGTTCCAGGTTTTCTCAGCAAACGTTGCCTTCCAGTTCACTGTTCTTTGCCCAAACTCTCTTTTCTTCTAAGATTATTGGGAAGAGAAAACACAGTTGGGAAAACTGTGGCCTTCTGAAAATTGTTAGACTTGGTCAATCCCCGGTGAGGATGCCCAATAGTAAGGATTGGTGCACATTATCACAACAACGTGGTGGTATATAAGAGGGAAAAAATCTTTAGAGGAATGAGATTTTTTTTTACACCCCTGTCCACTCCCCCCAACCTTACCTCACCATTGTGCAGCTAAATTTTAGCCAAAACGTATGTCACTGTTGAGATTTCTACCATGTGATTTTTCTCCTGTGGGAACTCTCTTTTATGCAGCTGAGGGCAAAGCAAGGCAAAGGCACAAAAGGATCAAGGGGAAATAAATGTGTGGTTAATAAAAGCAGGTGCCCCTCTCCCCATGTGCTCAGACTAAGAAGAAAAAACATTATGCGGATTTGTTTGCTTTTTTAATTTGAATCCTTTCTTTCTCCCAATATGGGACTGAAAGAGGCATTTGTCGAATGTCTCCAGATTGTCTCTGGCTTAATGATGCAATGTGAGAGGTTATGGGTTCCACTTCCTGGAATTCCCTCTTTGACCAAAGGTGGGTGGTGGCAACCACTCTGACTCCTGTTTAATATGCCTCAAGTCAGAGGCAGAGAATGTGTAGCCATCATGGAGTTGCAGGGCTGCAGCTTCCACCAGCCCTAGGCAGAATGATTAGTGATGAGGGATGACAGAGGTTGCAATCCAACAACATAGGGTTGACCACATGTTTCCCATCCCTGTTTCAAGCTATCTGCTCCATATGCAGCGCTGCCACCCTGGAGATCAGAGTTTGATTCCTCTCTTGGCCACAGAAAGCCACTGGGTGACCTTAGGCATGTCATATACTGTCAGTCACAGATAGCTCCATGATAAGGTTGCCTTAGAGTGCCCATAAGTTGGAAATGACTTGAAGGCACAGAGCAACAACAAGTTCAGTATGGGTCACCTGCTTTTACAAAAAAGAGCAAAAATGTGTACAATACTAAGGATATCACTTATAATAAGTCTGCTTTACCAACCATTTGCACAAAGGGTCATGTCTAAGTTTTAAAAAATTGGAAAGGACACAAAGGGATCATTTTATGGTAACCATTTTCTCTGAGGACCAATTATTACATCAAGTCTGATGACAGTGGTTTCCATAATGACATTACAATCATAGGCCATTTCCACACGGGGTAAGGAAATTGCCCCGTGCCGGTACTTACTGGACTTCTTAGCTTCACGCTTGAGTCCAGGCTGATCCGGAGCAGTGCATGGCCGCCGCTCTGCACTGCTCCGGGGACGAAAACGGCGGCTTCCGGTTGGTCGAGGCTCTCCACCAACTGCTGAAGCTCGCCAGCCTAAAGCCCGCCCCCAGCAGATAGCAGGCTCACACTGGTGCGAGCCTGCAATTCTTCACTGGAGCGCGGGCATGGAGTGGCGCACTCCGTGCTTTTGAAAGACCTGCTTCAAGGGGTCTTTCAAAAGCACGCTGGACGACCACTTCGGGTCATTCTGGAGTGGGCTGAGGTGCGGAACTACACTAAGTAGGTCCGACCCAGTCCGCTCCCAGGTGCAGATGTCCTCCCTGGAGGATGCTCTGCACCATTTCTTTAAGCCTGTGTGGAAATGGCCATAGTGTGTTTATTTGTATACCACACTTTGTACAATATATTGTCCTCAAAGCATTTTACAACCCACCCAATACAATAATCATAGTTACACATATTAGCATCAAATTAATCCAATTCCAATTCATTTAAAATATATGTAAAAATTAGACGAGTGCAATGCCTACATACAGGTTAGTTAATAGTCTCCAGTTTATACAACAATAATGATACATTGCTTATTACATAATTATACACACACCATCCTCTCTGTGATGAGTCTGATATAGAAAAGCCACTTTTTGCATTGTTTGGCCAAAACATATGGATACTCCGGCAAGATCCAAGCAGGTACATCTGCTATCTCTGAATCAAAGAGGAGGTATTTCCTCTGCCATGCAGTTTCCATACAGCCTCAATATCTGCTCTGGAGGGCTACGAAATCCCCCAAAGCAGAGTGTTTGGTGGTATGGAGGTCTGGGGAGGAGGAGGAGAATGGAAACATACAGGCAAATAGGCACTGTATGAGGAGGAAAAAAATCACTTTAAGCTAGATTTTCCCATCGTAGGAATAACTAATTAGACACTGCAGTCTCTTGCTACATAGTGCTGAGCCATCCTGGTGACCATATGCATTGATGAAGATGTTTCTTATGTAGTTAGGTTAAAATGCATTGAAACGAGTCCCACATTGTAGTGCTTCTTTTACAAGCATGTACCCTTTGGCCAGGCCATTTACTCCCTAAAGAAAGCAGAGGTATGCCTCATTGCACTCCCATGATGACACTGGAGCAAGTGGGGGAAGAACATGCTAGCATAAAGGTTGGCACCACCGATATCATCAATGTTTTCTTAATGTGGCTTGGGTTACCACCCTTCCTAACATTTAATGCAAGGTTCTGTTGGTGACTCTAGGGCCATGTAGAAATTTTTGCTTTCCATTCTGACAAGTTCAGGTGGAGTTTTCTGCCCCTGCATCTGTCTGCTCTTGTGTCATGTAGGGGGAGTTGTTAAACTCATAGTTGTGTAGGACTTAGGGCTGAAACACGAAGAGCAACAGTAAGGCCATTTCCGCATTACACTGTTATAGTGCTCTTACTGAGGCCCAAGAGCTTTCTGGCTAAGAATTCTAAATGCCGCTGCCTAAACTGCAAACTGCAGGACTCCATAGGATGTTGAAAGTGGAATAATAGCACTATACTGTGGAATGCAGAAATGGTCTAAGCACCAAAGGGCTCCTTGAAGCTGAAAGAGGCTATTTTGACCTATCATTCACATCCTAGGGCCCAGGGATAGGAAGAGAAGCAATGGCCATTTCCACACTAGACTGTTATAGCACGATTATTCCACCTTCAACATCCTATGGAATCCTGGGGTTTGCAGTTTAGGGAGGGGCCGCTCAGCCCCTCCCTAAACTGCAAACTCCAGGATTCCATAGGATGCTGAAAGTGGAATAATCGTGCTATAACAGTCTAGTGAGGAAATGGCCAATAATTGCAGTTGTTATCATCTAAGGCCCCCTTTAGAATCATGGAGCTTGGGAGGGCCAGCGAGCCTGAAATGATTTTCTCATTGTGATGTGGCTGGCCAATGACAAGCTATTGATGATAATTTGTTGTTGGCACCACGAGTTGCTTATCCATGACATGGAAGAGTATGTTGGCCTATGGGTCCCAGGTTCATCATTACTCCAGCCTGTTTTAAGCACATTTTGCTACCCTTGTAAATAAAATGTTGCACTAGCTCACTCCATTCTGGTGTTTGGTCTCTTTATTTCAAATGGCTGTTTAAAGCAGCTTTCAGTGTTCACACCTGTTCACAGTGTTTGCTGCACCATGCCCAGAAGTACTTTTTCATGACATCTACCAGGACTTTGCTTTGAAATACCTCTTCTATTTGGTTTTGTCAAGGCCTGTTTATTCATTGAAATCAATTAAGTATATAATTTTTAAAAAGCGTAAAGAAGTTTGGGCTGCAGATACTAGCTATTCCTGTGCTAAGCTTGGAATAAATCCTCTGAGATGTGATTTGAAGGGCTAATTGCAATAAATGAACTGAGTGAGAGAGATATGCTGCCATCATATGCTCTTGTGCTAGATTTTTGCCTTTTTGGCTTCAATGTGATTACAGATCATGATAAATATTCATAATGTTGTGAGTAGATCTAATGTCTATTTATAATTATTAATTCAAATGGTGTCAAAGCAGCTAATTAGGACTGGTTCCAGGCTCATTAATTCTTGTAGGATACTCTTTTTTTTTATGCCAGTATTTGACAGATTTAGGACTGGGTGAATGTGACTGTCTAGTTGATAGTTTGTAAAGGAATCGACCCTGTGCATTGGAATGATGAGACGTAAGGAGGAACTTTACAGAGTTAAATGCATTTTAAAAACATAACATGCCCCATTTAAAGCAGTCCAGGGATGGTGTAATCTCTTAGCTGTCTGTGGTAGGATTACTAAATGTGAACAGTGCCATTAATTTTATGTGAACGTTTTCTGTTTCTGAGCTCCATAGAATCTAATCTAGCACAGTTTTCTTTTTAATAGTTCTTTACAGCTGATTGGAGTATTACTATCCATATTATTCATGCCAAATGAGAACTGCAGAGTTGATTAAGACAATGACCAAAATGTAATCTGAGTCTGTGCTGAATGTTGAGACAGAAAACTCTGTATTAAAAAACCAGAGAGAAGGTTTCCTGTTAAATTGTTTGCACCTGACTTTACTTGCACCAAATACAAGCATGTTACAGCCATGGGAATCAGAATGTGGGATGATATGATGTTGTTGGTCAATGGCAGAATGCATGTTTTGGATATAAAGGATCCTGCTTCAACCCCTGGATTCTCCAGGTAGGGACAGTGAAGACTTCTACGTATAACTCTGGAGAAATGTTGTATATAGTGTAGATGAAGCCTGGGAAAACCTGTTTCATTTTCTCCTTCATTCAGATTTCTAAACATCAAGTTCTTTTTGTGGCGAATATGAAGTTTACAGACTATATTCTTCAATAGTGAATGGATAAAAAACTATTTCCCATTTGCTTCTGCCAAATTCAATAGCTATTTAAATATTCCAACTGTGATGAGGACCATGTTACACCTGTTAAGGTTAGTAAACTTTGCCTGCCTGTACTCCCTGATTGCTAGTTTGCATACTTGTACATACATAGTTTGCACATTTAGACTTCCTGTTTGCTTTCTTTTCCATGCCCAGTCTCTCCTTGCTTCAGACTGCAACCATGGTATTCTTCTCTCTTTCACCTCATGAGACCAAGTAGTTGATTTTGCACAACTGTTTCTAAGTTAAACTATTTTTGTATGGTTTACAAAGAAAATTAAGCTTGTTTCATTTCATTTCTCTGCTAGGTCTTGTGTGTATGTGGGCAAGTAAGGGACTAGTTGTTTAGTTTTTGCCTTGAAAATTCATTCTTCTGCTTGAGAGATCCACTAGTACTTTCTTCCCACATTTCACTAGACTAGCATACAGATACTAAAGGGCTGTGCCTCTCAGAAAAGACAGCTGTGACTCTAACTTAGCATTAATATGGTTGAAGACATGGGGATTCATGTCTTTGTAGCATTCAGAGTCTTGGACCTAGAAGGCTTAATCCATCCATTTTCTTTTCTGCCAAGTTCTTTCTGGACTGAACATGGAGGTATTTGTACATTTTGTTTCATTCTTATAAGGAATGAATTGAACTAACATTATCACCAATACCTAATCCATTACCTCAAAAATTTCACACATGAAATTCAAGGCACCTGTGTCCAAGCAATGTGAGAGTTTGGTCAAGATGACAAAAGTTATTAATGGGGAAGAACACAGAAGCTAGAAGTGGCTGCTGCAGTTTGCTTTTGCCTGAGCCAACTAGGAATAGCAAGATTCAGCCCCTTCCTCTCCTCTCCCCTGCTCAGCTTGTTCAGTATAAACTATGAGGCATTTTGAACTTTCATAATTAATAGAAGCTGAGGACAAAAGGAGAAAGTGAGAGAGGGAGAAAAAACTGAGATAAGCAGCTAAAAATGTGGGGCAACACAGGATTAATCAGAACTGTCCCTGTCAAATTGAGACATTTGGAATGTATGTTAATTCAAGCAACTAAGGCCATTTCTGCATGGTGTCACAACCCCGTGATGGGAACATGATGGCAGTGGTCCATGGGTTGTGCTTTTGCAAGATGTCATCATAGTCCCACGGTCCCACATGCGTGCACATCCCTATACATCACAATCCCAGGATATTCACTTAATGGAAAAAATCCATTAAGTGCTCACAATTGTGTGACACTCCCATCATCCCTGGCCATGCAGAAGGGGCTTCCTTCCACAGCTCAGTACAGGAAAGAGCTCAGCTGTGCTGTGGGAGGCAGGTGTGTGTTGCTCATACCCCCTTCCACAGGGAGCCAGCTGGGTGCAGAGGAGTGCATTCCTGCCATGCTCCCATCCTGGGAAAGGCGCTGCCAGGATCACATTGGGATGTCAACAGGACCCGGTCAGGTGCGGAAATGGCCTAAGATAGGTCAATGGTCTGACTAAAGAAGATAGCTTCCTTCTTTTCCAAAGAAAAGCAGGGTGGCTTCACGAGAGAGCATGGGCTTGATTTTAATTGCTGGAAATTGGGGGTCAATGGTTCTCCCACTGGTTCTCTTATTACAGGCTGCATTACTACTTATTTGTTAGTGGGAAGTAGCTTGTATAGCATGTTCATAGATTCTATCAGTGAAAGAAGAGGAGTTGGTTCCAGGATAGCTAAGCAGTAAACTGGTGAGATACTTCATGACTCTGGTTTATTGCAGCCTGCTAGGTAGAGAAAATCCATCACAGTGGACTCATTTGATTTTGCTTTTCTCTGAAATGTTCAACCTGATGAAGGTAAGTTCATAAAAACAATTGAGGCTATTCAAAACAAGTCTGGAACCCCCAGCCAATTTTCCCAGTCATGCGAAGAATGGTCCTTGCCTTGAAAATCTTTCCCGCCGTAGAGACCCCAAGGAGTTATCTTTCTTCTCAGTGAGCTGTGTGTCTGAGAGAAGTTGTTGTAACCACAATACCAGATGCACATAAGGACTGGCAATCATTTCTTGCTATGAAGTTATTTTTGCAGACACTTTTTACTGTATGGCTTTTTCTAGCATCCTTCTCTTTTTTTTATTGTTGTATATACTTCATCTCTGCTTTTATAATCCACACTGTTATACATCCCAGGTCCATCATTTTTATGGTAGGCTTTAAGAATAAGATTTTCCCTCAATTTCTCTGTGGCTTCTAAAATATTATTAGTTTTTATAAGTATATGGAACAGCAGTGAGGATCACAGTTACACATACGGATAACACATGAGTAGATCACTTCTAAAAAATTGCACTCTCCATTCACACAATCTAATAATTAAACTGGAGAATTATTCATTATTAGTGTTAGTAATCAGGCATTAGAGACAGCTGGTGCAATTGTAGTGGCTAAGACTGCAAGCTGGGATGTTCCTGGTTCAGATCCCATAATTTGATTAATGAACCCATTAGTAAGCTAAGCGGCTTGCTTACATGTTCTCCACTCCAGTCACAGTTGCTTTAAGCAGGGAAAACAATACCTGATACCAGCTTTCCTCAACATAGTGCCCTCCATATGAGTTGGACTGCAGCTCCCATCACCCACAGACAGCAGGATCTATGAGAGGTGATGTGATTCATAGTCTAACACATCATTATTATATTATGTCCCACCATTTTTCCCAGAACCAGGAATTAAGATGGGCTTCTGATTAAAGTAGATAATGGTAATAGATTTTAAAAATGTACAAAAGATGTCATGAAAATACAAATGCACTAGGAAAACCTTTAAAAACAATTTAAAATGTTTTTATTTTGTTTATTATAGTTTTGTCAGATGCTTGTAGTCTTGTTAGGTATTATTTGGTTTTTTTCTGTATTGTATTGTTATTATTTTATGTTTTATGTTTTATGTATTGCTATGTAACTTTGCTGTTTGTTCTTTTTTCTTTTTTCTCCTGTTTAATAAAAAAAGTTTAATAAAAAATTAAAATGTGAATTTAAAAAAAAGCATGGTAGCACCCTATCAACAGTTCCTCACCTAAAAAAAAGTCAGATGCCAAAATTCTGTGCCTGATGGTGGGAAGATAGCAAGGATGGGACCATTCTAGTCTTCATCGTTCCAGAGCTTTGGAGCAGCCACTAAGAGGTCCCTCTCTCACATTCCCTCCAGATACTCCTGTGACAGTGACAAGATCAAGAGAAGGCCCTCCCCTGAAGATTTCAAGATCCAGGCAAACTTATATGACAGAATATGGTCCTTAAGACAGCCTACTACTTAGCTGTATAAGGTTTATACATCAAAACTAGCACTTTGAATTCTGCCCAGAAGGAAAACAGTAGCCAGTGGAGCTGGCTACTTGTGTGCTTGCTGTAACCAGACTCAGGCCCTTTCCGCAATGCACCTTTTCGCAGGGCTGGGGCGTGGGGATCAGTGAGCAGTCTCCAGTGAGAGGCTCTCACGTTCCGGTTCCTTCAGCTCCACAGCCGCCGCCTGCTTGCGCTAGAGCCCCACCTCTTCCTTCCACAGTGCAGCCTGGGAGTTTCCCAGGCTGCACTGGGGCAGGAAGTGCAAGTGCCATGGCTCCAAAGCTCCGCATGCATGGCAAGTGCGCGAGGGGGCCCAGAGTGATGCATGATCGTGCACCATTTTCGGCTCACAGCTGAAAATGAAAAAGTGCGCTGTCGGCACCTGCCAGGTCCTGGAGCATCACGTGATTGTGAGTACATCATGTGGACCGCTCCTCAGATTCCTCCTCACATTCTCGAGGGGCCCTTTTGCATGGCAAATGCCGTGTGAACAGGGCCCTAGTCAACAGTCTGACTGCAGTTGGGCAAACTGAATTTTGCAAACACTTTACAACGTTCCTTATAGAACATGTTATGGTAATCCAATTGGGATGGAACTAAGACATATGTCACTGTAGCCAAATCAGATATCTCTAGGAACAGGTACAATTGGCATCTTCATTGTGGTACACAAAATTAAAATGGTTACAGTAATTGTACAAAAGGACTCTCATCCATTGCCAAAACCTAGGCATCCAGGTAGCAAGTTGAATCCAAAAGTATATCTGTTTTCAGAGGAAGTGTAACAATGTCCAGCACAGGTTGAAGCCCTATTTCATGAGCATTCCTTTGACTGACCTCCATGTCTTTGTAGTCTGGATTAAGCTTCACTTTGTTTACCCTCATCCCATTACTGACACCAGGCACCAGTGGTTTATTACTAACAAAGCCTCCTTGAATATTGATGGAAAAGAGAAATAGAGGTGGGTGGCATTACTTATAGACAGCACTGAACTTCCAACCTCTTAACATCTCCAGGAATGGTCAGAATTAGCACACTAGTTTTAATTGTATAAAAGCCCTTCTATCCACTATAGAAACCTAAGTATCCATGCTCAAAGCTCAAAACCATGTGGAGGGAACCAAATTTAGGAGGCTGCTCTATATGGTCCTTAGAAGGATAACGGAGACAGTGGATAAGAATTACTTTGAACACTTCACAATATGACTTATATGCTAGGTTTTATTAATTCCATGACCATAGCCTCCAAAATTTGTTAAGTATTTTAACTACTTTTTGATCATACACGCATATACTTTCCCAGCTGCTCACTTCTGTAAGCCAATAAGGAACATGCTGGGTTAGTCAATGGCTGTGAAGCAACACTAGCACTTTCTCTGCCAATATCTGAAAGGTGTGGTGCAATTTTGCTTTCAGCTCCTTAGCAAGGATGGAGATTGCATTGTAGGTGCATTAGCCAATATAAAGAGGGTTGTCAAAAACTTAAAAGGCATGCCTCACTGCCATTATCTCAGAGGGGTCCTTTCAGCGGCAACACATCAAACCTGGAATTAGCCAGTTGCTTGTTCTTTGCAGCTAAGCAGGTATTTTTGGGACATATCTCACAAACTAATAGATGAGGGAACCATTTTTAATTACTTCATGTCATTTTGTTTATTTCTTAGGTGGTTATCATGATGTTTTCTTTGATTTAGCTAACTGTGGCCAGGATTGTATAGTGTCAAACTGTTAATGCAAGAGACTATTACAGCAGTGGTTTGAGAATTTCATTACTATCAGTACCAGTTGACAACACACTGTCAGTTTCCCTACTCCAAAACCTCTCTGCATAGTTCAAACAGTGGTGGTGGCGATGGACAGTGGCAAACATCCCCAGACAGATATCCCAGAGGCAGAAGTAACCACCTTTAACATGAGGCCAATTCTACCCAGAGCTGCTAATCTCTTCACCACGTGTCTGAGGGGCTCTTGCAGCAAAAGTAGTATGACAAGGACGGGCAGAGATATAGGTGTAGATGCTACCTGTAGGTGTATTCATCAATCCAGTATTCCAGTACCACAGGAAGAGGCAACTCCCTAACACATTCCTTCCAGCTGGAAGTTGACTATGTGCAGAGATGCCTGTTTAATACCTGAATCTGAGAAATCATAGCCAAGGCACTGTGAGAGGGGTGATTTGGGAAATAACCTGCCCAAATGAAGCCAGGCTCTGTCTCAGCCTAAGGTGACTCAGCCTAAGAATGCAGCCAAGACATTCTGCTCCTCCAGAAGTCAATCAGATCTTGCCCCAAATGTCGAGAGGAGACAGCCTGCTGTAATTTGTCAGTTACTTGCATTATTTGAAATGCTGGAAAATCAGAGTTCTGTTGAGCTCTGGGTTCTGAAGATCCAGTGTTGGTCTTCCAGGTTTCTTGGGAGAAATGTAACTCCCATCACTTCATCACCACCAGCTATGTCTGCTCCAGCTGCTAGGAGAACAGCCAGCAACATTTGGAGGACTGCAAGTTCTTTTCCAAGATGTAGGTGGTATTGGAATGATCCTGTACAGAATTAATCAGAAGTAAGAGAGCCTTAACACCACCAAAAGTCAATATACAACTACTTCTTTAAAATGACTACATGGTTCCTGCTTGAACAAAATTGTATTAGGTCACAGAGTGCAATTACAAATTATAACAATTTGAAAAAAAACAACATAATTTGTATAAAATATTTTATTTTTAATCCATGAAAAATAGTACTTGTTTTTGCTTCATGAATTGGAGGAATACTAATTTACTACTTTCAAAATTCTCTTTAAACAGTTTTTTCCCCTTTCTGTTTCCAAAATTATAAATTTGCAACATTAAATATGAACACGTGAAGGCCTCCCCAATTTGATTTCTGTTTGTTTGGGATCTCAGCTTTCTGGTGCCTTCCAACTATGTTTAGATTTTTAATGAGCAATGCATAAGATTCATTTTCAAATTTCATCACATTCAAAGTTTAGTTTTAGCCAGTAGACTCAGAGTCTTGAGCAATTGACAAGTAGAATGCAAATCTTGGGAGATTCACTCCCACCCTTACCTGTAGTAATGTCCTCTACTCAGGACTTTCTAGAGAGAACAAGAACACTAGACTCTGAAATCCTCTTAGGGTTTTCTTTTCAAAACTGGGAGATGTAAATGGTTGGGCAGCTGGTTTTCTTAGGGATTGGAGAAGTCAGATTCCTAGTAGACTGCCAAAACGGTAAAAATATGAAATGGAATTCCTGGCATATGTTAGGGGTTCTGTGAGTATTACTGAAGAAACCAACATTTGCTGTTCAATGTTCCAGCTTAAACAAGAAAGTGAAGATTAATGGCAGTAAGCTATCACCAGTTGGTACTTAAGTGTAACATATCAGATTGACCTCTGATAGAAGTACATGTCAACACATTACTTTTTAATAGTGATCATAAAGCGTCAGAAGAGACAATGAAACTTAAAAGTTGGAGAAGGAAAACAATCCCATGGAACAGGAGCATAAATGAATTCTATTTGGCTTCAACCTGTGCGGAAACAGGGTACGTGTTTAATGTTAGAAGCAGACATTTATTCCCTGGGCTAGTTCTTATTGCTACTCCAACTGCTCAGCAATTTAAAACCTATGCATTTTTATAAGTGTCCATTTTTTATGTTTGATGAAAATAACCCTTTGGTACTGGTTAAATGATAAATGGGGAAAAGCAGGAATGATGCATTGCCAGAATACTAATAGTACAACTGTATGGGATCAACAACTCTTAACTGTGCTATACAGAAACATTCTAAGATATGCTTTTGAATTGTGATGGATGCAAAAGATGTTAACATACACATGAAAGGCAGAGGAACCCAGCTGATATTAATATCTATACAGGGAAACAATGTGATAGGAAAGAAGAGTTAGTAATATATGGTCACTTATTGGATAAGTGAGGGAAAAAAAATACTCGTTAATAGTCAAGACCACTTTTAATATACTCACCAAAGTAGGATGGGGAAAAAAGCAGGGATGGAAAGAATATTCAAAACTATTCAGAAAACATGTTGCTTGAGTGTCAAGAAACCCTGAGGAGAAGAATCCTGCACTGATGATAATCCCCACAGTCTGGGACTGATTCTATGCAAAAGACACATATGGTTGTTTTGCACTGTGCTGAAATATTGTTTCCTGTGCAGAAAATATTGTTTCCTGTGCAGAGAGCACTGTAGATCAGAACTTATTCTGCACCAAATTTGCATGTGAAGATTTTTCTGTGTAGAAAATGCTGTTTTCTGTGTAGAACAACCATGTGTGAATTTTGTGCATCATAAGTCCTGCATTGTGAATAGCCATCAAAAACTGTGCAGTTCTCAAATACTTTGTCAGAGGGGAAAAGCAGTTTATAGTACTACTCACTGCTTCCTTTGAGAAGAAAAATAGTGAGGAATTACACCCTTATAAATAAGAATATGGTATTTATAGGGAAGAACTTGTACTTTGTTAGATGTTCTTTCTTTCTTTCTTTCTTTCTTTCTTTCTTTCTTTCTTTCTTTTTTATAGGCAATCTTGGAGGAATGATACGGTTGCCATGAGTCTGAAATGACTTGAAGGCACACAGCAACAAACTAATCTGAACATCTCCATTTTTAGGTTTCAAAAAGCTGGTGGCACTTTAGTAATAAAGGAAATAAATTAAACAAAATGGGCACATGAGCAATCTAGCCAAAGTGCAGGATTTCTAAAGTACATATTTACAATGGCCCATCCACATTCATGAAGGTTTGGGGTGCAGAACCCTCATGAAAGTGGAAAAACCATGAATAACTCCCCCCCCCATGATCCCTTCCCATTCCTCTCTGGACTTCCCCCTCCAATTCTTTTGCCTGTGGTACCAGAGGAAGAAAAAATACAAGGTAAAGGCTTACCAGTACTTTCCCCTCAGACGGAGAACGGTGGAGTGCTAAGTTATGGCATTCTAGCTACTTCCAGTCACCATCTTGAGGAAGGATATTTCTCCCAGACAGACGGGGTAGGAGCAAAGAGAGCACCTGATCAGTCAGTGGCTATTACACAGCAGAATCTGCAGCCACATGGTAGAGAGGACATGCCTCCAGCTCACCTAAAAGGAAAAAAAAAGTCCACTTTAAACAAAATCCTGGGGTGAGGAATGCAAGGGAATAGGAGAAGGAGAATGGCAGGGGGAAGACAAGCACATGCTTCACAAATAATCAAATTTGTGAAAGTCAAACCTGTGAATGTGGAGGGAGAACTGTATATATTTTAAATTATTGTTATCATTTTTAGCAGTCAAGGAAGGTAGAGAAAATCTGCTGGTCTCAAGCAGTCTATATCTCTAGTGCCTTACTCCCTTCATGGCTGAAACATCTGTAGCCTTTTCCTTCCTACTACCACTGCCTATCCTGACACAACTGTGCCAGTGCATTGTATCAACTGGATTCTATCCAAAATTTCTGTAGTAGACTAAAGCTTATGCATTATTTTCTCCCATCAAAATCAGTGGGTTCTAATAGTGCTGAACTTCAATTGGAGTATATCACTTATCAAAATAGGTCAATTCTCTTCTACTATTCAATCTATAATTAATAAGAAATATGTGTTTACTTCTATTAATTAGGAATTGATGGTGTTTAGATGTTGATGCATACAGAGTATATTCTTGTGCCTGTGTAACACAGGTGGGATGACAGAAGTGTCAGAAATGTCCAAGGACTTAGAGATTTAAAGCTTAAGAAATATATTCTGGTGATTTACATTAAGTGAGATATCTGCTGGAACAAGAACGGGCAACGTGTGGCTTTCCACATGGCATTCGACTGCAACTACTGTCAGGTTTCACCAGCATAGATAATTGTAAAGGATCATGGAAGCTGCTGCCCAACACATATGAAGGGCTATGAGTTGCCCTTTCCTTTTGCTAGAGCCTCATGTCTGCCCAGCAGTACAGGAAAGTAACCAAAACCAAAAACTTAAAGAAGCCTTTGTTTGAAGGCTGAAGGATAGCAAATAGATTATAAAAGTCACGCTGTCTCAGCCTCAAAGGACGGCAAAGGTAAATCCCCTCTGAACAAATCTTGCCAAGAAAATCTCATGATATATCAGCCTAAGGGTCACTGTAAGTCGAAAATAATTTGAAGGCACACAAAACAACAACAGCAACAATGACAATAACAATACCAACAAAGGTTGATCCAGTGACCTGTTTTTTTCAAAGACTTAGAACAATTCATAGTTTTATCTGTGTTCAAGCAGTACGGGGCCATTCACAAAATTATGAGTTGGAACCAGGCATGGTCACATTTAAGATATACCCCCTGAAACCAGTAAGATGTAAACTAGTTTTCATGAATAACTTGTCCCATTAATATAACAAGTTTTCTCTCATCATGAATAACTATAGATCTGTCCCATAATGTTTATGTTTTATCCTGGCCTGACTGAACAGTTCAATATAGCATATGGGGAAAATGAATAGAAAATATATTCGGATAAATTGATTGCATTTCTGAAGGTATATGGTAGAGTCACACTGAACAAAATATCTGTTGTGAAAGGAATACATAGACTGTTTCAGACTGCAATCAGTTTTCACACATTCACCCCATGCCTGATTTGATATATCAAATACTTTTTTAGTATTTAATTTGGGACAACCTTTCTACTAGATACAGGATTTAAAACATAGTTTTTAGTGGCTCAACGGGATTTATGAAAAAATGTACAATTTGCTATTAAAGGCAACCTTTTCTGATATATGGCATCACTTGCATTGCTTAAGATTCCTATTATGTAGTACCGCAGTGTAGCACTAAAGCATGTCTAAGTTGTCATAGGTAAAGTTATATCAGAAACACTTTCCACATTAAGTGTAAAAGAACTTGGCAATATTCAGCATTCTCATCTAGCCAGCTTTTTCATTTTCCTTTAAGAGTGCCAGGTACAGAATCCAATTAGAACAATGTTATCAAATAATCACCATTTTTAAAATGGCATAATGAAACAGAAAGCACTCATAATTATTGTGACAAAAGTTAGCCCCAAATCACCAGATCTTGCGGAATTCCATAGTTCAGTTATGCACCTCCTTTTCAGTGTTGTGAATGGTCCACCATCGAATTCCCCAGTGAAAAAGTAGCTCATCAGCAAACAAACCAGTTCAATGATATACCTGTATACTCTTGACACCTTATATTGGAATCTGTTTTAACAGTTTTACACAGTTTAAGGAGTCAGTTTTGGATAAAATACAAGATATACATATTAAAGCAATAACAGAACTTGGAGAGAGAATTTTCAGGAGAATGAGTATGATGACATTCTGAGGGAGTAGGATGATATTCTGTGTCTCAGAGCTCATTTCAGTTCAATGTGTAAAAGATATGCATTCTTCCAAATTCTGCAGTAAGACTAAGGCACTACACTGTTATAGTGCTATTATTCCACTTTCAACATCCTGTGGAATTCTAGATTTTGTCATTTACTGATGCCCAAGAGCTCTCTGGCTGAGAATTCTAAAGGTCCTTCCTTAAACTGCAAACCCCAGGATTCCACAGAACACAAATCACTAACACAAGTGCTGAAACAACCCAATAATAATATCACATAGAGTATCTGGAATTGGTCTGAAAACTACCCACAAAATATAAGTAATATACTTTAGATTTCAGTCTAAATAAAAAAAAAAATCACACACACCCAAATAAAGCTATGATAGATGAATGATTATATTCTTCTACGGTTTTTCTGAAGTCATTATCTGTTAATGCAACTTAAAACTAAACTCCCTGTGGTCCAATTGTGCTATTTTCCAAAGCACTGACAAGAATTGGTCTTCAGAGTGGAATACTGACCCTCATATTTTTGAAATATAGGTAAGAAAATTCCTTTTTGATTCAAGATTGCTTTTATTCTCTTACACTTTAAAAATAACTATAATAAGTGACAGTGAATATGTACTGGTATTGCAAATAATTTTGATTTATTTCCATGCTAGCCTTCACCAAAAAAAAAGGCAAACTCACACCACATACTGGAAATCTGTTGTAACACTAAAGAAGTAATTAAAGGCCAATAGCTTTGTTGTTGTATGATCAAGCAACTTTATAGTTCCCCCATATCTTCAGATTACTTTTCTCCCCTCCCCAGTCCCAGCATATTATTCAAACTTCATCCCTTCTCGTGGCAGCCAGGGCACAAATTAAAGCCAGATGGGAAAGTGGATTCCCTCCATAATTTTGGCTTAATTCTAACAGAAAATCTGTCTGTCTTTTCCTTTCAAAGCAGCTGTTGAACAGATAATATAAAATATTCTTCCTTACCCTGATAATTTGCCTGGATTTCTTCTGAGCTGGGAAGAGCTGAGGCCTGTAATGCTCCCACATTAGCAAGGGACACAGATTGGCAACAGACACTATGTGTGGCGGGGTAGCTTTCTGCCTGGCATCTCCCCCTCGCTTCTTAGACTTGGACATCCCATAAATACCTGAGGAGTGAGGGGGAGTCTTCCTTGGCTGGTTGATCCTTCCATTTTGAAGGCAATGTCAGATTCACAAACTATAGATACTCCAGCTCCTCCCCAATGGCCCCAACCAAACAGTCTCCTGCTTTTACAGAAGCAAAAAGAGTGTCCCTGTAAGGTTCCTCCAGTCACGTAGGGATGGGGGGGGGGCGATGGGGGGGGCAATGTTTTTGGGGCATCCTGGCTCATAGCTATGCTTCCACACACCGTGGACACACCCCCATGTGCCGTGGCCACACCCCCACGCACTGTGGCCACGCCCTCTCCCACCCACCCCTTCCATGCACTCCAACCTCCACCTCTGGGTTCCTCTTTCTCACAGGGAGTAGACAGATTTATCAATCCTTTTTTCTCTTCCAGTTTTGCTCCATGATGATTTTCAGATGGACGTTTTTGGGGGGGAGAGAGGAAAAACCATGGTACATATTTTCATCTGGATTTTTCTAACAGATGAATAATAGACACATGGCCACATTGTGTGCATTTTAGAAATGTACGTGGTGAATAAGAGTTAATATTTTTCAAATGTGTGCATGTTATACATCTTTTTACCCTTTCCTTCATGGAATGCACTGCTAGCACAGGCACAATTTTGTGTCTGATAATGTGGAGAACATGTATCAGTTTTATCTTCTTCTATACCTGATCTTTTTTCCAGTGTGGAGAGGGCCAATTTGTACCTGCCTGTCATACAGATCTGGGGTGGGCAAATGCAGCCCTGGGACTGCATGTGAGCCTCTGCCCACAGACTCCTTCTCGTAGACCTCAAAAACCTCTGCTCTTTTGTTCCTGGTCAATGGCATCTGTTAGGCTTTTCAATAGGTCCTACCCCCCCCCCCCTTGTCATTCTAAAATACTCCTTTTTTCAAGACCAAAACTGGCATTTTGGCAGTCTCTGCAGCCCCTGTAGGGCCATACTGGTAGAAAATTGGCTCTGAGATTAGACACAGTACCCACTCCAATATAGATGTTATAGATAATGACCCTTTCAGGGAAAATAATATCATGTGTTTGACTCTAATTCAGCATTGACATGGCAGAAAGCAGATGGATTCAAATACAGACTTTTAAGAGTTAAATATTTAAATACCCTAGACCTGAATTGATGGATCTATCAGTTTTGCTTTGTTGTTGTTGTGTGCCTTCAAGAAGTTTCCAACTTATGGTGATCCTAAGGCAAACCTATCATGGGGTTTTCTGGGGCTGAGAGTATATGATTCACCCAAAGTCACCGAGTGGGTTTCCATGGTTGAATGGGGAATCAAACCCTGGTCTCCAGTTTTGCCTACTCACTAGGAAGTAGTTAGATAAGACACAATAAATGGGCTGACCTAAGGGTCACTTTGTTGAACTATTTGCAGAAATCTTCAAGAAGCCTTGAGCATTGTGGACGTTGGCTAAAGCAGGGTTCTTTCTGACTTCCTCCTCAGCTAGCCATTGGTGAGCTGTCCCCACTTCAGTCAAAGCCAAAACAAATTAGGTTGTGCCCAATCAACTATTAGCTAATCTGGGGGGATCTTTGCAGAGGAATTCCTCCCCCAAGTCCCTTGACTCAAAAGAAAGGACATGTCTACAGCCAGTCTTGAATGCAATCGCATACCCCTTGACTCCCTAACTTGGAGAGCTAGTCTGGAGACATTGCTTTCACCCAAAGCTGCCCATGGATGCTCACCATTACTTCATATTGCTTTTTATCCTGTGCTACCTAATGTGGATATCAATTTCTAAGAAAGTAACACTCAGAATTTATCATCCCAAATTCTCTCCCAGGTTCAGTGCAGAATAGGTAAGGTGGGAAGAAATGATTTTGCATATAACTCAAATTTTTCCACCTGGCCCCAAGAGGTTGACAAGCTGCAAAAATATCAAGAATGTGTGGATGACCTGACAAAAACAACAAAGAGGGCGAGGAAGGGTAAAGCAGACTCTTATGGTCCATTCCACTCTGCCTTATGTCATTGAGATCTAGGCTGGAGTAGTGGTTTGAGAGTTGGACTATTTTAATTGTTTAGTTGTAGTGTATATGTGAGAGGCAGCATGGTATAGTGGTCTGAGTGCTGAACTACAATGCTAGAGACCAGGGTTCAGTTCTCCACTCAGCCATGAAAATCCACTGGGTGACCTTGAGTATATCACACACTCTCAGCCTCAGAAAACCCCACATGATAGGTTCACCTTAGGGTTGCCATTAGTCAGAAATGACTTAAAGACACAGAACAACAACAGAATATGTGTGATGAGCGAGCACAATGCAGTGGTTTGAGCATTGGACTATAACCTTGGAGACTAGGGTTCAATTTCCTGCTCAGCCATGGAAACTCACTGGGTAGCCTTGGGCATGTCACTCTCAGCCCCAGAAAACCCCATGATAGGTTCAGCTCAGGATCACCATAATTTGGAAACAACTTGAAGGCATACAACAAAAATATGGCTTTGAATTACAATATAACAATACACATGTTCTCCCTCCCTCTGGCCTCATTCTGAGGGATCATCAAAAAGGAGCCCTCCCAATGTATCCATTTATATTTTAAAAAAATCTCAAATTCTTTCCATATAGAATATGAAGAAAAGCATAAAGCACAAATGAACTGAAACAAAATTCTCCCTCATCTGTACTCTTCCTTCTCAGCCTCACCAATTAATCAGCTAAAGGTTTAATAGATAAATCTAACATTTTAAGCTTGCAACCCTGCTTTAAATAATTACCCCAATCAAGACACTCATAAAGCTATAAATGATGGCAATAGAATCAAGACCTAGAGTACAAGTAGTCTGTGAATATTAAGCATCCACACACATATATTTCAAAGACATGTTTGTCAGCATTGCATGGCTTCCTGCGTATGAGCAACTTCAGACAAATTTGATCTAGTCTGGGTGAACACATATCCAGGAATGTGTGACCCACTTGTTTTCTAAAGGGGAAAAGCTAAATACGCTGACATTTTCATGGAATTTCCTTTCTGCATATGAAAAATACTCTGCTATGTCTGAGGTCCTACTGGTGACTTACACTGATGTAAGGGCCGCTTCTGTAATTCGTAAGTCACTATTTTGAGCAGGACATGGTGCCAGCTGGAAGGCAGCAGTGAAAAAATCCTATCAGCAGATTTTGATGTCCTGTTGGTTTCTCAGTAGCTTTCCTTTTCTTCTACTACCTTTTTGTTTCTTTCACAACACCACCATGTCCTTCTCCACCACTGTATTTACATCAGCAAATAGGATCTTGGTCTTAGTCAGCTTGGAGATTCTTGCTGTGTAACAGTTTTATGCATTCTATCATCACTATTGTGACTTGTGATTGAGACAAAGAGAACCGTGGTAATAATAAGTGTATCAACGTGAAAGCTGGAGACAGTGGAGAAGGCTGAAAGGAAGAAAAAAAAACTTGTTTTAATGTGGTACTGGAGGAAAATTCTAAGTCTACAATGAAGAAATGAATAGGTCTTAGAGGAAATCTAAGCCTGAACTCTCACTAAAAGCCAAAATGACTGAACTCAGACTATCATACTTTGGACACATCATGAGAAACATGACTCATTGGAAAAGATGCTTAGTGAAGTGGGAAGCTGCAGGAAAAGAATTACAGATAGATACTCAGTCAAGGAAGTGATGGACCTGAATTTGCAGTACCTTAACAGTGCTGTTGATAACAGAGTGTCTTAAAAGGCTCTTATTCATAAGGTTGCCATAAATCAAAGCCAACTTGGTGACAGTTAAGAAAAAGAAAAACAATCATTAATGCTAGTAGCCTATGATCTGGGCAGGTGGTGGTCATGCTAAGTGCACTTCTGCTTTAGACCAGGGGTCACTGAAGAGAAAAAAGCTTGCAAGATATATCTAAAAGAAGAACCCACAGTTCAGCACAAATTGAAAAATAATTAAGCCCCATTGATTTCAATGTGTTGTGTGTGCAGCTGTTTATTGGATGATTGTTACAATACACAAGTAATCACAAAATCCGAGATTTCCCTACTCATCGGTGACAAATTATGCTTGATCAAAAAAAGAAAAGCTTGAGGAAAATACACAAAGATGTTGCTAAGTACTTAGCAATATTTTTTCCCTTAAGGGACTCATGGATATTGATGTGACTTCACATTCCTGATTTTCTTACATTTACCAAATTAAAATAAAAACCTGGCTGTTTGTTTATGTATTTGAAGATGAAAGTCCTACTGGGATAAAAGACTCACCACATGGCAGATATGCTCCAAAAAAGATAAATGGATGGGGGGGGGGGATTAAGGGGTTACTTCTTGATAGACCAATGGGGGAAAATGCTAATATGCACCAGTAGGCAGGATGAGGGTACCAGCTTCACACAGCAAATATTTCAGTACAACTAGAGGATAGCCCCCAACTCCTTGTTTAATATGTTGATATTTCTTTGTTTAATGCCGATCCTGGCTTTTTCCCAGGCCTGGGCTGCAAGGGGGCTTCCAACTAAATTAAAATGCAGCAAATTATTATTTAATGCAATATCTAAAATCCATTGTGTTTCATTGTGATGTTCTAATATGTTGTAAACTGCCTTGAATTCCAACTTTGAGACAAAAGCAGAAAGTAAGTGAATAAATTAATATTGTACATATTAAAAGAAAATCTAAAATAACTATTAGAACACAAATTCAGTTAAAACAGTTTTAAACTCCACACTAATAGTAAATAAGAACTGCAATGCAAAAACAACTATATCTTTTTAAAACCCCTGGCCACAACAGGCAGGCAGTTGCTGAACACCTGTTTGAATAGAAAGGTCTTTCTCAGCTAGTGGAAGGACAAGAAGGAGAGGATTAACATGAGCTTCCTTGCACGGGAGTTCCATAATCTAGGAGCAGCCATCCAGAATTACCTTTCTTGTGACCTCATCAAATGTTTCAGAAAGGTCCCTCTGCAGCTGACGGAATCAAGAGAATGTGCTCTTCTCTGTACCTCAAAGTCTGTGGAAGTACCTTGTCTGTCACAAAGTCTGAACTAAGACCATTTCTACATTACAGTGTTATAGTGCTATTATTCCACTTTCAATATCCTATGGAATCCTGGGGTTTGCAGTTTAGGGAGGGGCATTTAGAATTCTCAACCAGAGAGTTCTTTGGCTTCAGTAAACTACAAACCCCAGAATTCCACAAGATGTTGAAAGTGTAATAATAGCACTATAACAGTCTAGGGCAAAAGTGGCCTAAGTTTTGTGAGACTTTTATGGGCCCTTTCCTTACCCTAGCTGGATCTGTTGTCATCCAGCAGCAATTCTGGCAGTGCCTCTGCTGGGAAGGGAGCACAATGGGAGTGCTCTTCTCTGCACTGGACCAGCTCCCTGCTGAAGGAAGTGCGATGGACATGCCTCTTCCTTCTGTAGTGCAGCCGGGCACTTTCCCAGCCTGTGTTGGGGCAGAAAGCACCTCCATTGTGCTTCTGGTGCTTCCGCAGGCCAGGTAAGTGCAGGATGGTGGAGTGATCACATGCCATTGACAGAGAAAACCCATCAATGATTTAATCTACAATCATGCCGCCCAATGACAGGAGAAGGACGGGACTGCGACGACATCATGCGGAAGTGTCATCGCGGTCCCACTCCTCTCCTGTCCCTATGCCAGGACAACCGTGTCTTGCAGAAATGGCCGTGATTACAACCAGCACCTTTACTTGTTCCTGGAAATAGACCTGGAGGCTGGAGCCAGTAGAGATGTTGCAATGCGGGAGCTATATGTTTCTGTAAATAGCCATGACAAATAGCCTAGCTGCAGCATTTTTAATTCGTGGCAGTTTCTAAACAGTCTTCAATGGTAACCCATTGTAGAATGCATTACAGTAATCCAAATGGTATGGAATTAATTGTGGTCAGATGTGATATTTCTAGTGTGGGTGCAGCTGGCACACTAGTTTTTATTGTGCCCATGCAATCCTGACCCCTGTAAAAACCTGAACATCTATGTTCAAGACTGAACCCAGGAATACACCCAAACTGCAAACTTGCATCTTTAGGAGTGTAACCCCAACTAGCACATCCTTACCCATTCATCTGCCTTTTGACCAACCAGTATAGATCATCCTCTAAGGACAACAAGTTGCCCCCCAAATTGGTCCAGATAATTTGGAAGACAATTCCCATCTGCACCGGTCTTTTGAGAATAATAGGAGTTGTAGTCGCATAATCTAGAATGACCCAGGTTGTAGAAGGCTGCTTTGGAAAAAAACAACGTGTGAATGCAGTTTATGCCAGGTTTAAACAGGGGATATGCGATGATGTTAAGTTTGTTAATGTTACACAGAGGAGAGCAATTTCTATTTTGTTGCTCAGCAAAACAACTCAGCAGTACATCAGCTTGTTTGTTTTGCACAGGGCTTAAATATACTCTTCATTTAAAAAGTGTAATTACACAGACGTGTTCTGCTGTTGACTCTATCCCTTGCTTTCTCTGACAAATCTATCCTCACAGGGGAAGGGCTTCTCCAGAAATATTTAGCTCATGAATCTATTTCCCAGCTATTTAAGATTCCATGAATTGTTAATGAGTGATAATATGAGATAACGATAAAGAAACAATAAACAGTTTTAAGAGAAAACTCTTCTATATTGTAAAACCAGCCCCAAGAAAAGTGCACACAAATGATTACTGGTATGAATTTCAAGGATGACCCCCAAAGAGCAAGGTATACACAACAGAAATATATTGTAGGTCATGCACACAATCAATGGTATCATTAGCACAGTTATAAGCAATAGACAAAAGTGGAAAATGTTCACTACAGAAGACCAAGAAAACCTGGGGGAAATAATAACTGCTAATAAGATTTCTTATGCAAAAGGCCCATATCAAAGTTATGGATTTCAGCTGAGTTCCAATTATCTCATTAAAAGCATAAAATGCTGGGTAGTTAATTGGGACAGTCAATAATGTTTTGCCAACTGGTGATAGTGATATTTTGTTGACCCAGCTAAATTTGCTATAGATCTAGTTCAGGCCTTGCTTTCCCAAATCAGATATTGTTGGTGAGGCCCATAGATTAACATCAGCTCTTGACACTCATCTTTCTTGTATTTCCACAGAGACAAGGTCTTGTGGATCTGAGAGAAGAGCCCAGACTGGTTTTGTTGGTGGAACTAGGAACCAGTAGTTTGCTGTGTATACAGGAGTAGAGATGTAATTCTTCAATAAGTTTCTTCTTAAAGGAAGCAATTAGTAATCTTACCAATTTTCTTCTCACTACGAAAAAGTTTTTGAAAACCACACAGATTTTGAATCCAGTTCACAATTTGAGATTTAGTCTATGCAAAAGGCACAAGTGGTTGTTTTGCATAGAAAATGTCATTTACTGCATATGAAACACCATTTTCTGCTCAGAAAGTGATATTCCTGCATAGAAATGCTGTTTTCTGAGCAAAACACCCATATCTATAGTCTGCATAGAATTAGTTCTGAGCTGTGAAGATTCTTGTCAGTATGGGATTCTTCCCATCAGGGTTTCTCAGCATTCAAAATACACGCTTTTCTTTTTCAATTCAAACATTTTCCAATATTATTTCCATCCCTTTCCCACAAGTGGTCTCAAAACATGGGGTTATCCCCAATCTAATCCTGTAGAAAATGAAGGGCAAATTTCTTTGCAAAATGTGAAATAGGAAAAAAATGTTGGTATTGTCAGCAACAGAGAACAACTGTCCGTTTTAAGTGGGGAATTTGTTAACTATTACAGGGGACAGTGAACAGAAGGGCAAAAGGGGGCTATTGAACTAATGACCTATAAGAAGATTTCTCATAGGCCACCATGAATTTGATCTGGAAACTGAAGATTTCTAGTTTGCAAGTTTTCCTTTGTGTTGCATTTCCTCCTTGAACTCCAGGATCTACCAACGAGATCTATACTTAAAATTCAAGAATTCTGAACACGATTTTTTCTGAATATTCCTTAGCATCCTTCTGCAGAAAGACTCACTTTTGATTACATCAAGCTTTCTTCATCACAGCAGTATAATTTAGACTACCAGGGAGAGTAATTTTATTGCCACTGCTATTAGACAATCTATTGCAAATCTCCCAGGTTTTTACTAGTAGATCGAGACTGATTGTTGAACACTTGGGAGCCATAAACTGCTGCCAGTCTACTGCAAATATACCACAGATCTCTCATTAGATCCAGATCAGTTACTACACAACTAGGATTCAGAAATCCTTGCTAATCTAATAGAAGGCTGCTTATTGTTGTAAGATGCCCTGTCAGTCCTCCCAGATAGCTTTTTCCTGAAATGCCTTTCTGTCGCTTTGTGCTGTTTGTGTTTCTCTTTAAATAAAATTATTTCAATAGCTCATATAAAGATGGCACAAACATGGCAGGAAAAGTTATTATGATGCTTGGATTTTGTTCTGTCATCATCATCATCATCATCATCAATATAGCACCTTCACTGTACATGATGCTTTACAAGTAAAGGAACAACAAAACAGTTCCCTGACCTCAGGCTTATAATCGAATTAAAAGATGACACAAAAGGAAAAGGGGATGGCAGTGTGGGAAGGTATTAAGTCCATCAAATACTGCCTCTTCTGCTCTCCCTCCAAGGTCACAGTAGTGGCACTTTGGATGGACGGAGGGCCTTTCATCTGCTCCTAGGCCTAGGCATGACAGAGCTATGCCAGCTGCCAGCTTCTTCTCTCCCTCCAATGCTAGGGCATAGTGGGGAAGGTCTTCTTAAAATCATTTTTTTTTAACATGAATGATTTCCATTGTACTAAATCTGCCCAACATTTTAAACCAGCTCCCAGACTGTCTTGACTAAGCCCAAGTTTAACTAGTAAATTGTAGCAAAAATTCATCTGTCCCTTCCGACTTTCTCCATTATTCCACTGCTTGTACCTCTGTACTTTCACCTCACTATTTTTCATAATGGTGCATGTTCAAAGTCTCTAAGTGATGTCTGAAATGTTATTACATCCCTGCAGAAGTGGTGTACTGGGATGGTATATATGCCATCACATGACAGTATAATGGGACCATTGTTCCTTTTTCCCCACTGAAGTCCACTTCTTTGGCCAGTAATTGAGAACTCATTCTTTATTGCCTTAGTTGCTGCCAAATCAAAATGTCTTTTACAGCTTTCTGTTTTTAAACAAGCTTGAAATATACTTGGAAGGAAGATTTCAAGAAAGACAGTAATATTTGTCACAGCATGTTCGGTCAACCAGCTCTTCCCCTTGCTATTGATTACCTTTCAGGTGAGACACCAAAAGAAGAACAGCAGCGGCTCATACAACAGTTCCCTGGCATACTATCAGCTTTTATTACTGAGCCCTGCTGAACTAGAAACAGGTCCTGAGGCCTGATTGCAAGGCATCATATGGTGACAGTGGGAATGTAGACAGTGGTGTCACTAGGGCTGGTGTCACCCAGTGTGGTTACTCATATGCCCTTTTCACATGGCAGTTTTCAAGCGAAAGGGCCCCTTGAGTGTCACGTAAATGTCAGGAGTGGTCTGCATGACACACTCCCATTTTCGCCACGCTCAAGGCCCGCAAGCGCAGCAAATATGCATTTTCTTATTTGGCTTTTAGCTGAAAATAAGCCGCGCTTGTGCAAGGCTCACGGGCCTGAGCCGCACTCACCTGCAGTGCGGAGCCTCTGGAGCTGGGCTGGTCGCGCTTCCTCTCCTCAGTGCAGCCTACAACTCCCAGGCTGCACTGCAGAAGGAAGGGGTGGGGTGCGGGCGGGGCTCTCGCGTGAGCAGGAAGGAGCTGCGGAGCCTGAGCAGCAGGGAAGCAGGAGGCTTGCGAGAACCTTGCTGCCCAGGCTTTTCATGCAAGGCCCACACTCCAGCAGCGTTAGAAGGTAAGCTGCAGAAAGGGCCATGGTGTCACCCTGATGGACCTCTTCCTGTACCAAACCATACACAATCCTTAGTAATGTTTTTCATACTGATGTTACTAATAAATTGCAACTCACATATATCACTGAATGCAATGGCAATAGTAGTGACATAAACAACTAGCAAAAAATTAAACTACACCTTTAAACTACAATACCAAAATTATGTTCATTTTAACATTAAACTTTACTGTTACATAAGATACATTAATGCTGCCATTCTCAACTGTTTGTTCACCATGCCCCCCCACCCTTAGGAGCTCTTCTCAGGTTCCAGTCTGCCACCTCAGTCAAACAGATATACAACATGAGCAGATAGATAGAAAATCCTTTATTACTGAACACCAAGAAAACTTGAACATGCTGATGTATTGCACAAAACTTAAGAAAAGGCTGCATGAAATTAAATATCTATCTGAGCTAATATGATCCTTCATCTTGGTCCTTTTCTACAAGTTTCATGATATCAGGTTCCATATAAGACAATGACAGTCAGAGGTCACCTCTAGTCATGATATCAGTTTTGTTCTTGGATATTGGCAAGGAAACTACCTTGTTGAATCCACACTCAGCTCAATTCTAAATAGGAGGGAAGCTATTGACTCCAATTAAGGTTGGTGCTTGGGTATTTCATTGGTTCGGTTACCAAGGCCAGGGTCCCCTTGGGAGCCATACAGACCCATTAAAAATGGTTGCATTAATAGATTAAGTTTGCATAATTAATAATGGCCCAAATAATGTAGAAACTGTAGAAAAATTCATATGGAGATATACTCATAAATGAAATAATACCAAAAACAAAACAAAATAAACAGGAACAAATGCACAAGCATTTCAGCATTTAGTGGACATCTCAACTAACTCAGCACTGTCTTTTCCTGACTTTCACAGCTGCAAACTTGTGAATCACTTCATCAAAATCAACACCTTTCACCACTGAAACACAGTCAGCTGGGGTGCCTTCATTCTCTTGAGCCTCTTCCAGCTGTTATTGTTATCCTGTACCATGTTAAAATCCCCCATATACACACTGAATTTTGGGCCAGTTGGGGTTCATTTCCATCTGATAAGAGCAGTGCTACTCAGGCTATAGGACCAGCAACTATCTTTTCTTTTCTCTGTGCCAGGGACAGGCACCATATTTGTGCTTACTGGTTAACACTGGCCATTTCCGCACGAGGGAATTAAAATGATGCACTGCGTCCTCTCATGGAGGTCGTCTGCACCTTGAAGCAGACTAGGTCCGGACTACTTACCTCAAATCTGCACCTCAGTCCGCTCCAAAACATCCCCAACTGGTCCTCCAGAGCGCTTTTTAAAGAACGGTAGAAAACCGTTCTTTAATTTTTCAGAGTGGGTACCATTGCGTACCTGCTCCCTTGTGCAGATTCGCAGGCTTGCACCAATGCAAGCCTGTGATCTGTGGAGGGTGGGCTTTAGACATGGCGAGCTTCACGGTTGGTTGGGACCCACAAGCAACCGGAAGCCACCATTTTGGAAGCCAGAGCAGTGCGGATCTAAAATCTTGCACTGCTCCGATTCACCCTGGATGAGATGAGGAGCCCTGTGGAAGGGTTTAAGGGACAGTCCGCATTAGTCCGTGCCCAGAAGATCCGATAAGTAATGGCATGGAGCAATTCCCTCGCCTCGTGCTGAAATGGCCATTGTTTCTTCCTTTCCAGGTGTATGATTTGGGGCCCAAAGCTGACCTAGTCTTCTGGGCTTATCATGCATTAATATGCTTTGAGCAAAAATGCTGGTTTAAATCTGAAGGAAGTTATTGTTTATCTTAAAAGGACTCTCTCCCCATTGCAGAGACATATGACATGGAATATCGCAAAACTTTGACAGGAGTATAGGACTGTGTATGTGTTGTGGGCCTTCAAATTGACTCTCACTCATGGAGATCCTATGATAGGTTTTTCTTGGCAAGAATTATTGAGGAGGCCTTCCTCTGTGGATGAGAGAGTATGACTTGCCCAAAGTTACCCAGTAGGTTTCCATGGCTGAGTGGGGGTTTGAACTTTGGTCTTCCAGAGTCCTAGTCCAACTTTCAAACGCTACTCCATCATGTTAGTTCCTTCAGGATACATATACTATGTCCTTATTCAATTTACTGACTCAGCTATTTCAAAGTTTTGTGCAGATAAGGGCTATTTCCGCAGTAGACTGTTATAGTGCTATTATTTCACTTTCAACATCCTGTGGAATCCTGGAGTTTGCAGTTTATGGGAAGAGGGGCAAACCCCAGGGTTCCATAGGATGTTGAAAGTGGAATAATAGCATTATAACAATCTAGTGTGGAAATGGCCAAGGAGCTAGCCACTGAACTGATAAAATGAACCAATAAAAATTGTTTAGTTAACTTCAGGTGCAAATGACAATTAAAAGGTTTGAGGCAACCAGTGGTATGCGGCTTTTAATCTGCCTGACTGAAAATTCTATGTAAAGTGAAAACACATATTCAGAGGCACTTTTCTTTTACTAGTTTTTTCCATCATTTTTTCCAAGATAAGGTTGCCAGGCTTTCCTTATTATAAGAGACGTCCCTTATTTGAGGGCTGATAAGCTTGTCCTTTGCTGAATGAGTTTTCCAAAATCTCATATTTTGGGATGCGGGAGTGATGACAAGAATGGATATTTTATTAAATCAAACTGAATTTGAGATTCAGCTTACTCTGATTTTTTTTTTTATCATAGTTATCTAGCACTTTTAAATATGATTAAAATGGATTCAGGATTGTTGATGCATTCCAAAAAACAACAACAGCAAAAAACAAATAGGGATTTTCATAATGTATGCTATAAAGTAACTTACATTTGGAGAACATGGGCAGTATGTTAATTTTACGGAGAAATGCATGGCTAAAGTAACTGAAATCAATACTTCTATTTGATATTTAGGCAGAAAACATTCTTGTGAATAGGCACTTCCTGACTGGCAATTCTACCTGCAATGAATTTTGACTGTCCTTTACTGCTGTTTTAAAAATCTGGCAACCCTAATTCAGGACTTCTTTGTGGTGCTTGAGAACAGGAGTGTGTGTATATGCGTTCAAATCACCTGTCTTCATAGGATTTTCTTAGGCAAGGAATACTCAGAGGTGATTTTGCCAATTCCTTCCTCTGAAATATTGCCTATAGCACCTGGTATTCAATAGCGGTCTCCCAACTAATTACTAACAAGGGCTGACATTACTTAGCTTCCAAGATCAGATGGGATCTGATGCCTTTAGGGTATTTAGGCCCCAATAAAAGGCATAAAAATCCTAGCATTAAATTCCACAGGATATTGACCTTTTTCTCTGTTTAACCCCTTTCCCAGGTTGCAACAAACTATACAAAGCATATAGCCAGGTTTTCAAAGTAGCAATAAGGGACAGCAAAGTTGACAATAATGAAACAGTTATTACCAAGCTGATGCTCTACCTGAATACCAAATTCAATTCACATGGCCATGAATTTCTCTGTAAAATTAGCATATTGTCCACTTTCACTGATTTCTGTCTCTCTAAAGGGCCCACACGCCAACACATAGGATTTTTTTTTTACCCCCAATATCTCATTCAGTCTATATAAAAGCTTTCCAGCTCTCAATATGGGACATCCCATATAATAAGGGACACCTGCCAATCCTATGATGGGCAAGCTTTCTGTCCCTAAAGGACATCTCTTAAAATAAGGAACACCTGGCAACCCCAGCTGTGAATCCACGAACCAAATAGACCCAAACTACCTGGCAGATGGACAACCGGGTACCAATGTCCACTCCCCAGACCATCTTCCTGAAGCCACTGTGATCCCAGTGATTAGCAAGCAGAAGGAAGAGGAGGCAGGATATGTGACATTCTCTCCCATGTGAACTTGTGAAGGAAAGGTGGATTGATCCCAGTTTCAGGCAGTTTTGACCCTTGACCACTGCCATACTTTGAGTACCCTAATGCAGCACCAATGTTGCCTTTAGGTCCATAGGCAAGAGAAATTTCTGGGCTTTCAGGAAGTGGACCTTGGCAGTGGTTGGTAATGTGAGGCACCTTCATACACAGGTCCAGCAGAAGTTAGAGCAGCAGAAGTGGTGGTGGCCAAAGGAGAAAGATGACAGGATTGAAAAAAGGCTTGGGGGAAAGGTAGGAGCAGTGGCATAACTAGGGTTGGTTTCACCCCCATCTAATGGTATAATCTGGTATGGTCCACTCCCCCTGCCTCCCACTAGTGACACTACTTGATGCATACAATCAGCTAATGAATGGATAGAAGTACCCACTGCAGGCAACTGATGTTAAAATATATGCTCATGCCAGACACTAACCAGACATTAGGCACTCCTATAGACCTACAGTTGCAACCCTAATGTGACACCCTGGGATATCTGCCTAAGCTCTCACTCCTTTGTTCAGTAGGGGTCAGTGGTATGAACTGTTAGTATCAGCAAAGAAAACAACTGTATGATCCCGTGCTGGAAATTTTAAAATAAGTGTCAAATAAGGCTTAATTTAAAGTCCATAATCAGACATTGGAAAACCTTTGGGTATGGTTGAAACCCAAAGAATCTCAACTTTCCTTTTAAAAAAGAACATGTTTCTAGCCCTTACAGCTGTAATAAAGAGCCAAATAGTGTGAAACATTCTTCTGAAGGCCTTGAGTATGGTACAGTTTGGTAGCCTGCTCTTTGTGGTTCAGAATTCTTGGATTCATAATACTCACCTATACTACAAGGTGGTGGTGGTGGTGGTGGTGATTAGCCCTATATTCTTCTTTGATTCAGATTAAAGCTCAAATAAGCCTTTTGACTCTAGAAGTAAAAAGAGAGAGAAGAGGAAGAAAAGGAATGGAAGCAGCAATACATCTGGAAAAACTGAGTGCGAATAGGTACATAAATACACAAAAGAGTTGTAGGCAAGATTGCTCTGCAGACACAGGCCAGCAAAAGGCAACCTTCTCATTGAAAACTGAAACTCACATTAATTCACTGCAACATTACTTTGAATACATTTTCTTTGACAAAGGAAAGTCCACAAAATCTTAACAGGTACACACGTAAGCACCTTCTCTCTCACACACGAGTACACTTCTTTAATATGGCTGTAATAACAAGCTCTGTTGTTTTTTGAAAAAAAAATATATTTCAATTTAATCTTGTGGGACTGCACATAGTACAGTTTCAGCCTCCAAGAACAACTTTTCTATTGATTGATTGCTTATGGGGCTGAATGAGGTGAATGCAAAGTACGTGGCAGATCACTTTATACACTCATCATTTTATACTGTTTATGTTGAGCATCAGAGGGACCACATATCTCATCCCAGTTCAAAGCAATGGAGATTCACATACATTTTAAAAACACATAGGTCCAACAGCTAATTTAGGATACTAAACAAAAACAGCATAAAACAACTAACACTTTTCATTTAAAAAAAAGAAGAAACACATCTTTTTACCATTTTACACTGTGTCTGTAATGCAAGGTTATGTTCCCTTGGATAATGTGGAGGAACATCCCATCCTTCATCATTACAGGCAAAGACTACTTGAGTGGTTAGAAAGTTAATTACACAGGAGATGTTTCAACAAGAAGAGCTGGCCTTGTCCTTAGCCTGAATTCATTCTTCAATTAATGTTCAGGACATAGATAGAATTAATTTATCTAATGATCCACTAAAGTCTTGAATTCAGATCTGGCATTTCCCATGGAACTCTGCCTTTTAAAAGATCAATAATGCAGCCATGCATGGATTTCTCTTTTCTTTTCCCTCATGGAGGGAGGAGATACATGTCATTATCCTTTTGGCATCGATGTTAGCTATCTAATCTGTTGTATGAAGCAGGTTGTCCTCCCCCCTTGCATGCTGCACTCAGTGGGGGAGTCAATGTTTGTGGCTGTCTCCTTAGGACAGAAGAAGCACACCAGTGATACAAGCTGCCTGGAATCATGTTGGTGTCTTATGCATGCAGAGACAGAAGCAATTGGAAATGTTTGTTGGATATACAATGTCCACTTTCAGTTCAAGGTCACAGAAGGATAGTTGTACATGCTGTGTCTTTGCACATACTGATGTACATTCCTGGTCAACATGTATCTGTCAGCCCCTGCTGAATTTGCTGGTACTGCTTCTTCAGTTGTGCATTCATTTGAGCAGTTGGTTACACATTCTGTTATGGGTTCAGTTGCCCAACATTGTGAAACCAAAGATTGCATAGCACCATCAATGCACAACTTGACGCATGGAGGTTCATGCTATGCAATCCTGAGGTATAAACTCAGTCATTTGGTAAGGAAACTGATTCTGGAGACAGGGGCTTACAGCAATACAAACTGATCTCATCTGGCCCTTTGTTCACTTGCTTTCTGTTCATATTCATGAAAGGAATTGGATTCACTGTGTGCCCTTTGCTAATCACCTAAGGCAGTATGGATTTGTTTTAAGCAAAAAGACTCCTTTCCTTAATATCTTGGTAGTCTGCACCAAAACTCTGCTCTCTCTTTATGCTTCTCCCATCCTGACATCTCATCTAGGATCCTGTTAGTGAATGATACAGATGAAGATCTACCTTACGTCCATGTAACTGCCTTTTTTAGTTGCTGCAGAGGATCAAACTCTCTATAGACTGTGCAATGATGAAATTCCCTTTCCCAGATTTACCTTTGAGGTACTGAAATCCCCTTCCAACATAGCCAGAGTCCATCCATCTACATTCCTATAGCTGGACACACAGCAATAGCATCATCCTTTGGGACCTACACTTTGAATAAATTTACATTGGTTATCTGCAATAGAGGAATTCTTATTGTTATTTGCTGTAGAGGTATTTACATTTCAAAAGCCTGATGAAGCCCCCAGGCAAAACAGTGGAAAACTCCAGGAACCTTGCTGTGTTGCTAATTTTGAGCTGAGTCCTTGCTTTTCATCAGAAGCTTCGCTGTTACATTTGGGTGGAGTCTCTGGCCATCAGTAGTCCACAAACTTCTATTTATTGATGGATATGTACAATACTATTACACCTGGAAAAAAAAATTCAAAATCAGCAACCTAAGAGTTTCTATTTATCATTCAAAGTTCATGGACAATTGTGAATAGGTTGGAGAACCTGGTACACCAGATCTTCTACAGGACTTCTCTAATGTTTTACTTCCAGTGCTTGTTGGAACTGGCTAGTTTTTGTACTATTATTCCTGTTCTTGACATTATTATTGTAAATTTCTGTATATATTTAATTCTGTACATCATCCAGTTGTATACTATCATTTTGTATTTGTTAGTATTGGAGTAAAATTATTTTATATTCAATTCTATATTTATTAGTATACAGGCTTTTCCAATTTTGTCTTGTTCTTCGGACCAGTTTGCTGTTTTGTGTTGCTACCTCCAGAGTACCCCCAGGAGATTCTGGAGAATGCTGTGTTGTGCACCCTATTATAGGAATATGGCTGGTTGCTTCTCTGCTGTCCATCTCTGGTAAATGGGCATGTTGGGGAGAAAGCAACAGCTAAAGCGTGCAGGGCTTGGAGTGTGTGGGGGGGACAGATTATAGTTCTGTCTGTGTGGAACTTTACTACACATCTGATGCAGGATTTTGGCTATAGTTTTTAACCATATAGTTTATACAAAGTTCTTTCCGATTGATTCTCAAACATTTCAATACTATTTGCATGCACAGATTATTTTACAATCCTTCATCCCCTTAATATCTTTGAGAAGCTGAATTTTACTATTTCTATCTTACTTATAAGGAAATAAAGCAGAGTCCGTATGGTGCTAAGATTTTCTCAGGTCAACCTTCTCTCATCAGTCTTCTGGCCCAAGTCCCAAACTATATATAAAAAAGGTTGCACTGGCTTTTTCCTTTATGCCACATATAGAGAGACAATTTGTAAAAAAACAGTCTCTTTTCCCTATGTGAAGTGAAGTACACACAGACACTCAGCAAAGGATTGGCTCACTGACTGAAAACATCCAAACAACCTGTTTGATGTTTCTCTTTGTTAAAAGCCCGGGAGCCATTGTAGTTAGCAATTAATTTTGTGAAACTGGTGCAAATGATGCAAAAATCATTCTCTCAAATGTGAAAACTCTCCCTAAGCCAATGTAAAATACCTCACAGAAAAGGAAAACAATTTTGCACACTGGAATAAGAGAACACAGGACTTACAACCCTAATTCTAAAAACACATTTACCACAATTCTATATCATGCAGGCAGGACATAAGGTCCTAACTGTACATTCCTTCCATCCCTGCAAGGTATCTTTCAAGTGTTGGAGCACCTTCCACCATCATTTATGAATCAGAGAGAGAGAGAAGAGCAATCAGGAAGCACCTGGCTGCAGTTTAGATCTGGGAAAAGACAGCCAACTTTGCTTTCTTTGGAGATCTGGGAGGTGGAAGTCAGCCTTTTGCTCCTAGTGACAGAACTACAGCTAGGTCTGGGTGTCGCATATACATCTTCCCTCTCCGTCACTCCAACCAGTAACAGCAGTGGCAGGGTGCCCCAGGTCTGGAAAGCTGCCAGAAAGTAAACTTCGTGCAAGAAGCTTGTGAATACCTCCTTCTGCAAAAGGGGACACAACTGCATTTCACCCATGCTTTTCATCAACAGGGTTCCAACTACAGTCATTCTTTGCTCCTCTTTTGTGACTTGCTTCCATCTTGCTTGTATGCTGCTTTACATGTAAATGTTAAGCTAGGCCCAACAGGCTAGCACAGGTGTATCCAATACCAAGGAAAAACTGTTTCCTTTCCGTTGTTGCCTATGAGTTTACATGCATAAAATCCTACATTGTAAAGGAATAACATTGATTTAGCCCTAACATATATCAACCTAAAAAATTCCTTTGTTAGCTGCCAATAGAAATAGCACATCTACTGTCTAAATTAAATGGTCTTTTCATAAGGGATTGTGTGTTTGTGTGAGTGTGTGTTTGACTGGAAGTCTTGAAAAGCTCAGTACAGCTGGGGCATTCATTCCCTTTTACCTCCTCTCTCTTCTCAAAACCAATTCCCCTTTACCTCAGAGAAGGAAATTAAAAATGGAACTTTTCCTTACAGGCAAGAGAGATGCTATGGGGGCAGTCATTGAACATAAGGGATGTTCTGCATGCCGTTTTATCCCAGTCCTTTCCTACAAATGAGCTCTCTGTCACCTGTTCTTCCTCCCTCTTTTACTTGGTAAGGAGGTGTGATGGGCAACCTAGAACAGCAAGCCCCTCAGATTGATCTCGCATGCTCTTTCACCTCATTTCAATGGCCCTCTGCGAACTATTATCAGGTCCTCCATGAGTAACTTTTCTCCTGTTCAGAATTACACTGGAGAAAAAGGAAAAGCTTCAGAAAGAAAGGAAGGGTGAAAAAGAGAGGACAGAAGAAGCTGTCAGAAGAAAAGGAAAAGAAAGAATGAAGTTTGGCACCATCTCAAACTCTGTTCAGCCTCATCTATAGCCTGCCTGCAAGCCCCAAGAAATAACACCTTCAGGAGTAAAAACACTGATACAAAAAGTTAGTGGATAACAGGCTTTTGATTGCAATTTTTTAAAAATGTGATTAACATATTGGTTATGCATTCTTCTTCTAACATTGCATCACCAGATAACATTAGGAAACTTACAGTTAGGGAAATATAAAAATTAACAGCCATCCTGTATTGGTTCCCTCTGGCATCTGGTAAATATAAGTTGATCACTATCATTTGGGGCTAACGGGACTAAGAGTCATTGATTGAGCCCCTTTTTAAAACTATCTATTAGTTTAAAGATATAAATAACTACCTTAGGTAGATATAGATACATATATCTACTGATTAGATACAGATATAGATATATTATCCATCTTGTATTACTTATCTGGATTGGCAAAGATCTCTAGGATCTTACGAGTAGAAGTCTTCCCTAGCATTTCCTTGCTCAGCAGTTCCTTTTAACAGGAGATGCCAAAGATTCAAGCTATAACTTTACACAGCAAAGCAGTACTTTGACACTGAGCTATGGCTTCTTTCCCCAGCCTTCTTAGCTACTGGCAATTGTCACATCTTGTAGGTAATGAATTCCATAAGTTAAGTATTGCATGAAGAAATACAGTCTTGTTGATATAAAGAAATATTTCTTCCATATTTAAACAGTGTGTGACGACTCCAGATCCTAGAACCAAGCCGATTTCTCTCCATTAATCTCAGCACACACATGCATTATATTTGTTCTTTCCTTCTAATGAGAGACGCATTACTTTTGTCTGTTAAAATCCATTTTATTGTTTAGCAGTGATTGTTCTAGTTTTTAATTGCAGACCTGTCTTCATGAGCACATGCAATATTTTACCGTCTATAGTTGTGGTAATCATCCTCTTATTTCTTGAGTTCCAGCCACCACTGAAGCTATGGAAAAAATTAGGATATAACCTGGTACAAAGCAACTTATTATCTTCTCCCAGCTTGACATTGATCCATTAAGCAGTACTCTTTTAGATGCAGTCTTCCAACTGATAAAGCACCTTTTTAGAGTTTTATATAGATTTGTATCAATAACCTTGCATAAGTCAAAATAAAACCAGTGCATCCCCCTTATCTACTAAACCATTAAACCATCAAAGAAAGGATTTAGGTTGGTCTGACCTGTCTTGTTCTTAACAAATCTATGATGACTGCTAGTATTCACTATATTTTCCTATAGATGACATATATATCAGTTGTTTTATGGTTTGTTACCTTACTCCTTTCTTCCTTTTGCCATAATCAGAAATACCTTTTTCCCCCACATTACAAGAACATTTCCCATTAGCTGCATTTTGCCAGCTATTCTCTCTGTATTTATGACTTCATAATTCCCGAATCTGTCACAATCAGTGCTGAAGGAGCGTGGCGGGGTGTAATGAAATAATTCGAAGAGAAATGTTGCAACCCAGCAGCAATCTGCTCTTCTCCCCCACCAGATGCAGAATGAATAATATTTAGGTACGTGTACTTATAAATCAGTGCACCCTTTAATTAAGCAACACATTTGACTAAGGAAGAATTAATTAGCAATTCGTGGCACAAACCTTGGCCCATTATCAAAGTGCCTGTAATGCGATAAAGCACAATTGCTAGTGTGCCTTTAGAGCTAATTATCAGTAAGTTGTTTTAGTTTTTATTTCTGAGTTCCTTGTAAAACATCCAGACAAGGATCTGCTTTCTAAGTGTTGGATTGTTCTTCTTTTGTCTTTCAAATCCACAGCATGTGCCAACACCAACATCTGGGCAGATGGATTGCTGAGAATGCTTTTATGTGAATAACATTCCAATTAGCCAATCTTCGCCTGTACAGGTAATATGTGGCTTGAGTAAATAGTTTGAGTTATTGGGAGTTATTGCACTGCTGCATGCACTATTCAGCACATGGTGAGTTGATTCTCACAGACTGATGTTAGGAAAAGTGAGTCATCGATTGTTCTGCATTTGACCCAATTAGTAGACAAGAGCTAAGATCCTGCATCATCTCAGCATAGCGTAAATATCCACTAGTGGAGTTATGCTACACTAACACTGTGCAATCCCTATGCTGAATACCATTATAATTTAACAAATGTGAAATGGTGAATGTACAGCTGTCACCACTTTGCACAATGCACAATGCACACTATACAGAGACAGTATGAAGTGCACAGTGGGCAATGTGCATTGACATGCTACCCTAGACCCATTGTTGCACATCTGTGACAGCTCTGCATTTGGAACTCTGTTCCCACCACCATCAGCCAGATAGGCCCATTCTGCATTGTCTGAAAAAGTTATTCTGCATATGTAGCAAATCTTATACATCCATATGACACCAACAGGATTCTGACTATGGACGATCTCTGTGAGTCAGAAGTCTAGAACAGATTGGAGTCTGGATCCTATTCCAACCCTGTGCTGCTGAATTTGCCAGAGCAATAATCCCTCCCAGCAATTTTGTTTAAAACAAAGTGCATGGGGAACATTAGCCCTGTTTTAAGCTGAATTGCCCTTTGGGGGACTCTTGGAAACACTTAAAAACAAGGAACACACTTATTTTAAAGAGATATTTCCTCCTTTTTTCTCCTGTTTCAGTAGCAAAACTTCCAACAGGCACGTTCTGCCCAGTGAATGGGTAGAACACATGTGGCCACAAGATTTCTGTTGCCCACCACTAGACTAGATTGGGGGGACCTTTGAAGAAAAAGGAATCCAGTAATTGTACATTTTCAAAGTATTCATGCAAGAGATACTGAAATTACAGGATGCTCGGAGATGTAAAAGCCCTTTACCTTTCACTTCCACAAACACTTTCACAAGCAATGGAATGCCGCAAGTGACATCAGTATAGTGCTAGAGGCTCAATGAAGTTTTTATAACATTTGTTTGTTTAGAAATATTAGGAATGAGTAGCTGAGAAGCAAGCAGTTATACACAGGCAGTTTGAATCCTAAAGGAATGTCAGGCGCTTTCTGCACAAGGCTGATACATCGCAGTAGCGTCGTATTGTCACTTTTACATCTGCACATTAAACCTGTTTGACATCATTCTGTCCTCCACAATTTTGCATGAGCTGAGGTCTTAGTGAAGATAACATGGACATTAAACCAATGTATTGTAAAAATTGAAAAACTCCAATGTAAACCACCAAAACCGTTTCTGCTGCATTTTTTCCTACATGTAGAAGAGTTACATCAATTCACACACTTGCGCTAAAACGTAGCAACATTTGCTACAATTTTTTTTTAATTGACCAATCAGCGGTGGTGGGATGGAGCAAGGGTGGGGAATAGGTGTTCCACGAGAATTGACAATGCGGAAGCTACAAATGATTTCCTCTGCTTTACTTCAATAGAAACCAGAAGGTGTGCAGATAGGAATTGGGGTAAGTCGGAGTAAAAAACACCGTTCATGATAGGCGGTGAAACACTCTTCCACTCTAGTGCGGAAATAGCCTCAGTCTCTCAAAGCAAACACACAGCTCTGAGACTTCGTGCTAAAGCTGCTTCTTGTCAGCTAGAAACCTCTTTGCAACCCCTTTCCTCAATGATCTCAGCACTCATATTTTCCCTCTTATACTGGGCATTTCCAAAACTTTTCTGCCACCAGCCACCCTTTCACATTGACTTTAGCTTCCCTCCTGGCAGGTAAGACCAACCCACCTTTCCCAGGTGACTTTGATTTCCCATTCTTTGGGATTCAGTTTGAACAATCATGGCATTCCAAAGCTAAGAAATATCTCTGAATAATGGGAGAATATGGCCTATGACTGCTAGATTTTCAATGAAGTGTGCATAGCTAAACAAGCTGAGTATCTCATGTGCATGACTGTCTTACCAGGTACTTTCTGAACTTAGCTTCAACCAGGGGTATTGAAAATTCAGCCCCATGGGCTGCATGGAGCCCCAGAAACCAGTTTTGTGCCCCTCACAGCCTGCAGACTCCTCCTCCAAAAATTCCACAGAATTTTTGTCCCCAAACCTCCCAGATCTTTTCCCCAACTATTCCATTCCAACCTTCCCCAAATTGTCTGTACTTCAGCTGAATTCCAGAACACATAGTGACATGGCATCATTTCCAGTCATTGTCATATAGTCGGAGAGTGCCATCTTCATAGCAGCAATTCCCTAAATGTGACCAGATATGGGAAGGCATTCACCAACCCTTCATTCAGTTACTCTCTCCAAAGCAGAGATGAGCAACTTTACTAGGTCCAAGAGCTAATTTCACTCCCCACAGTCCACTACAAGCTGTATCCACCACTGATATTCCATAACAAATTGCACTGCTGAATTTCAGTGACAAATTCAGCCAAGCCATTACAAGAAGTGAAAAATGCTTGATTTTAGGAGCTTTTAGCAGTTTGCTGCCAAGGTTACAGGTGGGAGAAAGGACTGAAAGGATTAGGGACTATGGGCTTACAAATGGACACTCCTGTTCTTAAGAGACCAGCCACTTGAATATAGTTCCCACCCAGCCCCCTTTTTGGAACTCAGAGTGTTCTCTGAACATGCAGAGATCAACTGTGAATGAGCACAGTGGCATTTTTGCTCATAAGATTCATAGGTGTTTTGTGGAAGTTCCCAATGTCCAAGATTACTTGTGCCTCAGGGATCTTAGTCTAACTATGATAAATATTTATCTTTACTGTAAAAGTGCCACAATTCAACTATTGTTTTGTCACAATGCTGATAGAGAATTTCCCTCTGGTACAGACAGTTGTTCCATTTTCTTTTTTTGGTTAAGCACCCAGGCAAGTATGATGCTCAGAAAGTTTTTAAATAAACTGATTATTTGCCCTGTGACCCACTGGGAACATGATAGACAGTTGTTGGCACATGAAGTTGTGTGTTATTCTTTAATGAATCTATTGTTTCCTTTGATATGGGGAATTATATATTAGACAGTGTATTTCTGCTTAATAACTGCATCTGGATGCCAAGCATAACAAAAAAGAAACTGTTTAATGAGTAAAGATTAGCATCCATGGATAGTGTAGTCCACAGAAACTAATGTACTGCATCTAAAGGAGTTTAGGTCAAATGGTGTTTGCTCCATAAAAAAGCAGAAGGAATTGAAAACATCTACAAGCGGCTCCACCCAGCTATAGAGCTATAGAACTCTATAGTTATACAGCTATAGAGAAACGGGGGGGGGGGGGACAGCAAAGAGCACGGATAGAAAGATCTCTGAACTCTACCTTTTCATATCTCTGTGTCTACCCTGTATTTGATCTGGTTAGAAATCTGTTTATGTTTATATTTCTCAATATGTTAAAGAAAACCCTTCCCCCCTCCAAACTGATGCATGGCAAATGGTCATTCATTGGTGCATGCTATCAATGACTAAATATCAATAACAGTCTCTGTACACAGTTTGGAAACATGGGGTGTTTTGTTTTGTTTCTGCATATTTTTGAGATATGTGCATGAAGCTAAATGCCTTTTTTCTTGTTTTCACAGGGTGCATCAAAAGGCAAAGAAAGGCATAAATTTTAACAGCACATTGCTTTCATTTCTGTATTTGGTCTACAAGATATAGATTGGGTAAATCCATATTTAAAATAAATCATCTTGATAGAGTGAATTTCTCATATATCCATATTCAGATATGGCATACTAGAATTCTGTGCTGAGTTTCCGCCTCTGGGTGTATTATTCAAAAAAAAATTCAGCATGTGAGCCAGGCCTTTCTTGTAATTTCCTGGTAGCAAAAAAAAAAAATATTGTCATGGATTGTGGAAAACTAACCTTGTGTCATGATGAGCTCAATTCATTTGGTAAGGCAAACAACTTGTTGCCTTGCAGATGTTTTTATCTGTGATTCCCATAAGTCTCTGCCACCATGACCAGTGCTCAGGATTATGGGACTGGCAGTCCAACATCTCTGGATAGCACCATGTTGTCTACCTTTTTTCTAAGTGATATTTGGCAAGATGGGGAATTTAACACAGAGATCCAGATACCTACGGTGAGTGTAATGCCTAAGGAATGTTCTGTTCAGTGCTGGCACTAAAGAATTAGGAGAGAGAAGGCAAAGAAGGGTTAGAACCTTTCGATGGGTGGATGAGTTTTTTCTTGCACATTAGATTTCTGAAAGAGAGACGATATATTTTTCATTAATGAGGCATCCTAAAAGATTTTTCTTTGAAGTAATTTTTTTTTTATTTTTGATGATGTTAACTTGGAGGCAGTGCAATATGTTTTTATACAGTGAATATTAACCAACCAAATTCAAATTATAATAAGGAAGACTTGGTGGACAGTAGAGGCTTTCAGACAAGTCAGACTCCCAGTACAATTTGCTGGATGTCCAAATGAGACACATAGAGCACTTACTGTTGAACTAATCCAAGCAGAATTGGGGATGCAGGTTCTAAGTAAAAAGAGGCTGAGAACAAACTGAAAGAGACAGCTCCTGGATCCATACAGCTTGGATACCCAAGGACTGTTATTGTGTATCCAGGCTGGCAGGATCCTGGCTAATCAGACTTGTAGTCAATGAGAGGGAACAGAGGAGACATAATGGAAGGAAAACAATTAATAAGATGGTCTGTAGAAGTCTAATTTATAGTTCCTTGTGCAATTCTGAGCAATGCTTAGCCATTTCAAGACTGAGAGCTTTGGAGAGTCTTCTTTATTACTAGTGTGGGTTAATAAGCAACACTGTTTCTCAGCAAAACAAACGAACAAGCAAGCAAGCAAGCAAACAGGTTTCCATTGTAAGCAATTAATGCTGCAATCCTATTCATATTTACTTGTGAAGCAAGCCCTATTCAACTAGAAAAGATAGTGGGATAGCAGTGGTTTGGGCAGAGATCTTTCAGCATCTGAATTCCCCATTCCATTTTTGTCACCAACAGAAGGAAGTGAGTTCATGGAGAACTTCAAGAAATACATAAGAAGAAATATGGGACAGGGACCCTAACTATTTATTCAGGCACCTGGTTCCCCTCATTCCTCTTTGGAGTTATTGCTGGCTCTGTTGCAAGGTTCCCAAAGATCTGTAAGTCTAATATCTTATAAAAAGACAAGACTGACATCTGCCAGTCCTCTAACAATTACAGAATCACTATCAACATATGGCTGGCATCCTGTTTGTGAAATAAGCAGACACCGAGTCTAATTTATGCCTATATATATTTTTTAAATGGTTGTTGCAGAGGTCAGAATTCTCTGTTTCCCTTACAAAATGACCCAAACCCTTGGAAACCTATTTTTCTCCTATGCAGCACCCTGACCATTTAGTGGCTGCTTGCCCAGTTCCTTGCTTTCAAACCTCCATCTCCTTTTTTTTTTTTAGTAATAATCTTTATTGATAAATATTTAAAAAAACAACAATGGACAGACACACAAACAAGAAAAGATGGTATGGACACAATGTAACAAATCAGTATCTCTCAAACAGCGTCCTAAGAAAAAGAAAAGAAAAAACAAGAAAAAAAAAAGAAAAAGAAAAAAGTGTGTGTGTGTGTGTGTGTGTGTGTATAATATTAAAAAAAGGAAAAAAAGAAAAGGGAAAGAAGAATAAGAAAGAAGAGAAGAGCGAGAAAGAATAAAAAGAAACTATTAGTATAGAGAAATTAAGAAGAAAGGGATTACAGTTAATCCCACATCCTACAGAACAGCTATAGACTATAGACACAACTATAGATATCTACAAACACAACTATAGATAAAGAAACATTAATACCAGTTAATACAAATATATTAAAATGACTTCCCGTCCTCTTCTGCGGTAAGTTCCAGAGTTAAATCTATTTCACTATCTCCTTCCAAATTTCCACTACTTACTTTGTTCTCTACTAATACCACTACTATCCTATTTTACAAATCAAATCCCAGAATCACTAAGTTCCCATTTTTACTCCTCATGTGATCTGTGAAAGGTTTCCAGGTATTCAAAAATGAATCTATTGTATCCCCTTTCAATAATGTTGTAAGTTTATCCATTTCTGCCAAATCTATTAACTTAATCATCCACTCACTTAGTTTTGGTATCTTACTGATTTTCCAATATTTGGTGTATAAAATTCTTGCTGCTGTTATCATATATCTAATCAAATTCTTGTACTTTCTTTCCCCTTTATCCTTTCTATTTATTATATTTAATAAGCATAATTCAGCTCTTAATATTATTTTTTCTTTTAATATCTTTTGCATAATGTCTCCTATTCTTAGCCAAAACTTTTTAGCATTTTTACACTTCCACCATATGTGATAATAAGTTCCAATCTGATTTCTATATTTCCAACATTTATCTTTAAGGTTTTTGTACATCTTAGCTAATTTCTCAGGGGTAAGATACCATTTATATAACATTTTATAAAAATTCTCCTTCAAATCATTACAACTTGTAAATTTTAATCCCTTTCCCCAAGCATCTTCCCATTGTTCCAAGTCTATATTTTGCCCTATTTGTTGTGCCTAATAAATCATTGATTCCTTTTATTTGTTCTTCTTCTGTGTCAAATCTTAATAACAGTTTATACATATTAGCAATCAAATGAGAATCTTCTCCTAGCAACAATTTTTCAAATTCCGTTTCTACTATTTCAAAACCTAATTTTTTCTTATCCTCCTTATATTTCTCCCTTAATTGATAATATGTTAGCCACTGCATTTTGAAAACTTCCTGTTCTAAACTTTGTATATCTTTGATATCCCACCCCTCACTATCTTTCCTCAGTAAATCTCTATATCGAATCCATACCTTCAGGCTTCCCAATTCCCTTCTATATGTCGCCTCTTGGGGTGATAACCATCCTGGTACTCTCCTTGTTAATCTTTTCTTGTATTTTTCCCACACTTTAAATAAGTTTCATCTTATGATATGACTCCTAAATCCCACATTAACTTTTATTTTATCATACCATAAGTATGAGTGCCAACCAAATTTAAGTTCGTGGCCTTCTAATTCCAATAATCTTTTATTCGTTAATGCTATCCATTCTCTTAACCATACTAAACACGATGCTTCAAAGTATATTTTTAAATCTGGTACCCCCAATCCTCCCCATTCTTTTGCATCTATTAATACTTTCCATTTTATCTGAGGTCTTTTCTTTTGCCATATAAATTTAGAAATCTCTTTATGCCACACCTTGAAAGGGGAATTTGAATAAACTATTGGGATTGTTTGAAACAGGTATAACATTTTGGGTAATACCATCATTTTAATTGGCACTATCCTCCCAAGCAGAGATAAATTCACCTTTAACCATTTATTGAGGTCCTTTTTGATATTTTCCCATGTTCTAGTGTAATTATTTTCATATAGCTGTTGATTTTTTGATGTTATAATTATTCCCAGATATTTTGTTTTCTGAACTATTTCAAATCCCGTTTTCTCATGAAGTGCATCCTGTTCCTCCTTCTTCATGTTTTTAGTTATAATCTTCATTTTATCAATATTCACTTTAAAACCCGATACCTTCCCAAATTCTTTTAAGATTATCTTCAATTGATCTATACTATTCAATGGGTCTTCTAATGTAAGAACAACATCGTCCACAAATATTTTTAATGTAAATTCTTCTTTTCTAATTTTTATGCCTCTAATTTCCTTACTATTTCTCACTGTTCTACTTAGACATTCTGTTAATAAAATAAACAGCAATGGTGATAGTGGGCAGCCTTGTCTTCTACCTTTTTCAATATTTAAATATTCAGAAATATTTTCATTCACTATTATTTTTGCTTTTTGTGAGGAATAGATTGCTCTTATCCAATTTATGAAATTTTGTTCCATATCCATTATTTCTGTTGTTTTTTTTAAAAAATAGCCAATTCACATTATCAAATGCTTTTTCCGCATCCAAAAATATCAACGCTCCTTTAATTTCATTATGATATATTAAACACTCGATTACATCTAATACCGTTCTAATATTATTCCTAATTTGTCTTTTCAGCAAAAAGCCATTTTGGTCTTCATGAATATATTCTTGTAATATTATTTTTAATCTATTATCTAGGATAACCATAAAAATCTTGTAATCTTCATTTAAAAATGATATGGGTCTGTAATTTTTAATTAATAATTGATCCCTATCCTCTTTTGGTATTAGAACTACATTTGATTCTTTCCAACTTTCCGGAATTTCCTTGGTCCATAATATATTGTTCATCACTTTTTGAAGGGGTATTTCTAAGTCACTGCTAAAGACCTTGTAATACAGGGCCGTTAAGCCATCTGGACCTGATGATTTCCCTCTTTTTAATTGTTTAATTGCTTCTCTAATTTCCTCAAGTAATATTTCTTTATTTGATTTTTCTTTTTGTACTTCTGTAAATTTTGGTATTCCCAAATCACTAAAATATGAATTTATTTGATTTAATTGTGTTGGTTGTTTTTTATATATTGCTTGAAAATAATTATAAAATACCTTGGTGAATTCTTTTTCATTTGTTATAATCTTGTCCCCTACTTGCAGCTTATTAATTCTCCTTTTAGTATTTTCCTTTCTTAATCTATTCATTAACCATCTTCCAGGTTTATTTGCTTGATCAAAGTTCCTCTGTTTTACATAATCCAATTTCTTTTTAATCTCCTCTGTCATTAGCATTGTAATTTGCTGTTGTAACATTTTTAATTGACTAGCAATTTTATCATTATTAGGGTCCTTTTTTAAATTTGATTCCTTTATCCTAAGCTCTTTTATAACCTTATTTATCTTTTCTTGCTTTTTCTTTTTCCACTCTGTTTTTCAATTTTATAAAAATACCTCTTATCACTGCTTTACCCGCATCCTATACAATTTTATAATCTGCCCCTTTATCTTGGTTTAGTTGAAAATATTCTGTGATCATATGTTTACACTTCTTAACAATCTCCTCTTTATATAGTAGAGATTCATTAATTCTCCACCTATGGTTTTTGATTCCCCTTTTTAGAGTCAATTTAACTGGATTATGGTCAGAAAGTATTTTTGGTAAAATCTCAATTGTATCTATCCTGTTTGTCATATTTTCCGTTGCTCAAACCATATCTATTCTCGAAAAGGAGTTGTGTGCATTTGAAAAGAAAGTAAAGTCCTTTCTGTTCCCTTCCTTATGTCTCCAAGCATCTACCAGTTGGAGTTCTTCTACAGTTTAAAAAATTCTTTAGCTAATCTCCCCTGAATTTTTTTAATATTCTTATCTTCAGACCACCTATCCATCTGCAGTTCTACCACTCCATTAAAGTCTCTCATTAAGATTTAGCTCTCATAATTCAATTGTGTTAATTTATCCCTCAATTCCTTATGAAAGGTATTCTTCTCATTCACTGATGCATAAATTCCAATAATCAATATTTTATTGTTATTCCAATTAATCTCCATCCCCACATATCTTCCCTTCTTATCTACCAATATTAAATTTGGTTCTAAATTCTCTTTAACGTATAACACCAACCCATTCCTTTTGGTTATTCCCACTGATATGAATTCTTTCCCCAGATTTTTTTATATCAACAAATTACCATATTTTTCTTTTATCCTTATTTCCTGGAGACAGATTATATCTAATTTTAATTTTCCAAGATAATGAAAAATTAATTTCTGTTTTTTCATTGAGTTTATACCTTTCACATTCCACGTGAGACAATCCTTCACTATAATCCTAACACAGCATTCTTCTCTATCAAAACAGCGAATATTAATAAGTTTAACAATAACTTATTAAATTAAATTTACAACAATTTATTAAATCAAATCAACTTAAATTCTAGATTACTATTAACTCTATATCCCAATCCTTCAATCTCTTACCTTCTCTCTAATCTATTCCCTCCCTCCCTCCCTCCCTCCCTCCCTCCCTCCCTCCATTTAGTTATACCTCTTTTCACTTATACCTTCTTCACCTCTTCCTCTCAAGCTTTCTTTCCTCCTTGTCTTCTTTCTCTACTCTATTCAGTATCAGAAACGTTGAGGTCCAGGAGGCTGACTTCTTCATGGGATTTGTCTTTTTCAGTTCCTTTCTTGTATTCTTTCTTCTTTTTCTCATCTTTCTCTTGCTGTATCCCTTGATATGTATCTTCTTGATGTTCTGGGCTGTCCTTCACTTCTGCTGAGGTTTCTTCTAGGTCCTTACTTGCATTTCTCAGGTCCCTTCTAAATCTCTCCAGGAAGTCTTTAGCTTTCTCTAGCGTATTAATTCTATATCCCTCTCTTTGGAATGTGAAGTTTACTCCTTCAAGTTTGTCTCAACTAAAAGGAATTCCCGCTCTCTTCAAAACATCCAAAAAAAAGGCATAATCCTTTCTCTTCTTCAAAATTTGAGTTGAGATTTCTTTCAAAACCAATACAAATTTACCATCAATCTTGATTCTTTTATTATAATAGACTTCCAAAATCGTATCCCTCCTTATTTTTTGGGTACACTGGACTATTACATCCTGCGGCAGCTTCATTCTTTCGGCAATTGATGAATTAACCCTGTATACATGGTCAAATTGTTTATCTAAAAATCTTCATCCCATTCTAAATTTATTGCCAAGTCCTTTATAATCGTAGTCCTTATGTTTTCTCCTGGGTGTTCCACAATACCTCTTATCCTCAGCCAGGACTCTTTTTCCCTTTGTTCTGCCAGGGCTAACCAGTCTGACTGTCTTTCCATATCTTCCTTCAGTTCTTGTACCTCCCTTTTTAATGTTTGTATCTCTTCTTTGTTTTCCTTCACATCTTTCTTTGTTTGTGGTACAATGCCTTGCATCATATTAAATTTAGTGTTCATATCCTCCAGAAAGGTTCCTGTCTCTTTTCTAAAGTCTCTCATTTCTTCCATGAATTTCATCATATAATAGGGGATGCCTTCTTCCATTGATCCTCTTTTTTGTTGAGCCTGCTGAGTCTGCTGCGTCTGATAGGGCTGATGAGATCTTGTCTTCCCTCCTACCGTCATTGCTCTTGTTTCCTCCTCTTTCCCTCTGATTTATCTTCTTTTCTTCTTTCAAGTGTATTTCCACACACCTTCCTCAACTTTCTGTTTCCCTCTTTAACTCTCTTCTTTCTTGATCTATCTCTACTTCCTTTGCCTCTACTTCTCCACTTTGGGTTCCTTCGTCTTCCTCCTCCTTTAAATTCTTCCTTCTTTCCTTCCCTCCTTCCTTCTCCCTTTTCCTCTCCTCTTCCTTTTTCCTTCTGTCACTGAATAATTGCCTTCTTCTTACAAAAAATGGGGGGGGGGGAGCAAAAAGAATCTTCCAAAGGGAAAAAAAAAAAATCAAAAAAAGAAGGGAATAGAAAAATTAACAAAAAGAGGATCCCAAAGAATCCCAAAAGGGTTCCAAAATTCAAAAATTCAAAAATATACTAGAAAGAAAAAAAAATGGAATATTAATATCAAAAATATCAAATAGTCAAATAATCAAATAGTCAAATAGTATCAAAAGTAATGTCCAAAAAGGAAAAAAAAGGAAGAAAGGAGAGGTTAATAATAATAATTATAATAATTTCAAAAGGGTTTAGAGAAAAAAAGTCTTCAGCCAGAAAAAGGGAAGGAAAAAGGAGGTCTGGCAATAATGCCACAAATTAATCCTCTAAATCCTCAGATGCTAATAACAATAAGTCTATGGTGATAAGGTAGTGTTTTCAAGGTTATCTCAGCTATCAATAGCCAGCAGCCATTTTAGGTTTTCTTCTCAGTGAAGGGACAAAAAATAGCAACAAACCTGAAGAGCCACTCAAGTCCAATATAAGGGAGTTCTTTCAGCACAAAGGCAATATAGAATCGATATAGTAATTCTTTGGAATAACAGTCTTTCACAGATCACAAATGTAGTCTTCTCCAAATAGCACAGACTTAGTCTTTCACTGAACGATCTTACTCAAAGAAAAAAAAAGAAGCACAAAGATACATATTCAAAAAACAGCTACAAGAGAACCACACAGCTCAGGAGCAATTCCCTTACTGCAGAAGTGGACTTCTTCAGTTTTATATTGTCTCCAGAAGTTTTTCCCCATACAATCCTCAAGAGGTTCAGCGGCTTGTCTTTGTGCGAGTGGAGAAGTTCACCTCGCTTACCAATACGAAGCTTCACTCTGCTTCTTCTGCTGCTTTCCCTCATGAATGTCGCTCCCATCCAAGCGGTGATGGCGAGGGCACAAACCAGCTATTCCAGGATCCTTCAGTGCCCGGGGTCCTGGGCATCTCTTTCCGCGTGCTGATGGTCTTGACAGCCCTCTAGAAGCTGTCACCGTCTCGGCTTGGGCTTGAGAAGCCTCGCTCAAGCCGACATTGTCTGCTCCGTCCCAAACTGGAAGTCAAACCTCCTTCTCCTTGACATCTACTCTAGCAGGTTTCTTGCTGTGACAGCAGCAATGGTAGAACAAAAAAAGAGAGACAGAGAGAGAGAGAGAATACTGTGTTCATTTCTCCTCTCCTCCTCTCCTCTTCATATCCAGATCACAGATATAGGTGAACATATGGGTGAGTGGGAGCCCAAGTAATCCTCAGGTTAAATCCTAGCCAGAAAAGAAAGCTAAGAGCCACAGTGCATCAGGCATTATGAACTACTAAAATCCATATTTCCAAGCTCATCAGTTCAAAATGTGGTGGTTTTGCTACTCTGGTGGAAAAGAATTGACACTTCATGCTCATGTTCAAAACGGGATCCTGGCTCAATCAACTGTGAACACAGAGCCCTTTCCTGTGAGTGCTGGATGTGTGGCTTTCTCACAGTGCTTTGAACCAGTGGTGTAGCTTGGTGTGAGCAGGGTAGGTGTGGGGGGTGGGGCGGAGGAGTTACAGTGCATGGGGGGGGCAGACAAGGAGCAGTGGCACCCCCCAAAAAAGTGCCACCCAGGGCGCATTGCCCTCCTTGCCCCCCCATCCCTATGCCACTGCTTTGAATGTATGAGCTGATTCATCTCTACCCATTCTAGATGAAACTGGAAGAGCTGATGGAGTCTTGCTAAAAATATAACATCTTTATTTCTTTCTCAATGGCTCATGTCTTTAGCCTATATGGATGGAGCAACCTGTTTGTGATTATTCCACATTACAGTATAAGTGGAAGATAACATAACTAGCAATTTCCCTACATCAGGTCATTCCCTTCCTGCCAAGAAATAGCAGAAATACTTGGCCATGTTAGGCTTCTGTGCACAAGGAATTGTGTGTGAATGTGTGCTAGATGTGGAACATTCAAACAGGCACCCTCCATCCTGCATTCTGAAGTGGTACAGCCATAGGAGAACTGCGCTGCATGCATTGGCTCAAAGAAAACCTGCCTCACATTGGACTTATTTAAAGAGAAATGAGGCAGTTTCTCATGGTTTATTGACTTCCTTCATAAGCTACTATAGGCCAACATGTGCACCTCTTGAACTGAATATACAATGTAATCCACAGATTTGCAGAAGGTAGGAGAAGTACATTTTATGTTGTCAGCCAAGCTGGCTTTATGTACTTCTTTTTAGTGCTCAGGGTATTCAATCCATTGAATTTATCACAGTCTGTGAAAGAATAAAGGGAAGAAAACCCAAATGTTGCAATATTATAACTGTGAATTCCTATTCATGGACTTTTTGGCCATTCACTGCCAAATGAAAGTCTCTGTCTGCATTCTTTTTGTGTAGGGTAGAGAAAATGTATTACTAGCAGTATATGGTGTGACATGCTTGCAATACCACATTTGAAATCATCTGGCTGCCACTGGATTTTCATCATAGAGATGTCCTATTCTTCATGCAGAACAGCTCTTCTTGTTTTGGACAAGTGAAATTTGAATGCAGCAGCACCAAGAAAGGTACAACTTTTATAAATCAGAAAGAGAAGCTATGCTTTCTTTATACTGGTCTTTTTAAAAGGAGCCAGGATTCAAAGCAAAGCTATGCTATCAAATAGATAGCATCCTGTACATCCTTAGCAGGAAACAGACATGTGATGTTATTGGTAATGCTTACAAAAATTCAGAATGTAAGTCCATGTCCTCTCATTTTCTTCATTCCATTTACCTAGCCACTACAATTTACTTGGAAGAAATGACCAACTGCAAGCATCGAGCAGAATCTTTTTATATAGTCTGTGTTTGGATGCAAAAGAAAATGAACCATTGGAAATGCCAAGAGATTTCACTTCTAAGATGCCTATTGCATTTTCAATGAATCGGAAAAAATAAAACTCCCCATTGGAGCAAAAGGAAACTACAGAAATGTTTTCTAGAACAGCCAGTGGAGGGTAAAAGTGCTAGCAAATAATGTTATGGAATCTAAGACTGAGATGGTAGAATGTTTCCAGCCTTAGAATATAGTGCTCCAACACTACACCCAACCTTGTGATAGACTACTTTGGCTCCTAAAGCATGAGACATTAAGCTATGTTTCCAGCTTGTCTGTGAACAAAGTATGTCATCCAAGTTGGATAATAATGGCCCTTTTCACATGTGTGGGGGGGAACGGGCGAAAACGCCCAAAAACGGAGCTTACCTTCAGCCGGGTAAGTCCGTCGCCACGTGGAGCAGCGTGAGCTCACTGCTCCACACTCCTCCGGTGTTGCAGATGGCAGCTTCCGGTTGGTGGAGGCTCTCCACCAACCGGAGAAGCTCGCCAGCCGGAAGCCCGCCCCCGGCAGATCTGCAGGCACGCACTTGCGCGCGCCTGCAGATCCACTTTAGAGTCGGGCGACAGAGCGGCACGGGGCTGCGCGCTCCGTGCTTTTCCAAAACCTCTAAAAAGAGGTTTTTAAAAAACACGCAGCCCGGCTAGTTCCGGCCACTCCTGAGTGGATTCTGGTGTGAAGCTATGAAAAGTAGTCCACACCAGTCCACTCTACGGTGTAGACGACCTCCGTGAGAGGTCGCTCTACACCGTTTCCCCCCACACATGTGAAAAGGGCCAATGAGTCATAGTACTAATTCATCTCACTTGCAATATGAAAATGTATTTATAGTCAAATACCTAAAAGTGATCTGTTGCTCAAAACTTAAACCAAAATTTTATGCATTTGTATGCCTATCAGAATGCATTGCTCAAATTGGCAACTACCATTTAAGACACTAGGATCAATAAGTGTCTTGCAAGACAGCTCTTTTCCAGTCGCTTTTGAAATATTACTAAGTTGCATAACTTGTGCAAAATCTAGCAGAGTAATTTTGTCTTCCACTTATTTTTCTTAAGAAAAAAATGATATCAAAGTGAACATTGAAAATAAAGCACACTTCAAAGCTAACTAATAGAAATTCGTTTTTGTAGTTGGTGCCCAAACACATCAGAGCCAGTGGCTTGAGTGTTGGACTAGTACTCTAGGAAACCAGGGTTCAAATTGCTGCTGGGCCACGGAAACACACTGGGTGACTTTGGGCAAGCTCCACACTCTCAGCCTCAGAGGAAGGCAATGGCAAACCCCACCTGAACAAATCTTGCCAAGAGAACCCCTCAGTGGGTAAGGAATGAACTGAAGGCACGCAACAACCTAAACATTATAAGACAACAAAGTACAGGGGTTTGTAGACAAAGCCTCCAAGAGACCAGGGTTCAAATTCCTGCTCAAGAATGAAAACCAACTCTGTGATCCTGTTTATTTGATTTATATCTTGCCTTCCTCCTTGCATGGGACCTGGGCAACTTGTGATTTTGGGCAAGTCCCATTCTCCCAAGGCAATGGCAAACCTTCTCTGAATAAATCATGGCAAGAAAACCCTATGATAGGGCTATTGTCAGAATAGAGTCATCTTGAAGGCTCACAACAACAACAACAACAACAACAACAATCTAAACATTCTGTAGAACTTATGGGAATGGAGGTGATGTTAAAAGCACTGCTTTTATCCACCTTAGCTCTCTACAGCCAAGATTGTATATAATGCTGGCTGAGAATAAAACTCATCTGGCATACTTATACAGGTGGAAACATTAGCAATGGTAGCAGGGGATGATGGGAATTTTTCGAAGGTGTTTGGAGATGTTTGAGTAGCCTTTCTTGTTGTTGTGTGGAAGGAGATGTATGTGCTCATGTGCCATTGCACTGTGGCTGAATGTTAAAACCTCCTTGCATAAACCCCAGAAGGATTCCAGCTAGTGTATATTTAACAAACACTAGGCACCAAATTTAGCATGGTATCCCATTTCATTTCGTGCCTTGGGCAACATTTCAGTTCACCCCCCATTAAAGCTCATGCTGATTGTGTTAAGCACCCTTTAGCACCTGTTCATGCATGCTAATATTGACTTGAACTTTAACAAGCAGCTATATCATGTACAGAACAGAACAATGGCACGTCATTTCCTCCCAAGGCAGAGCAAGTGATCTTTTATAGCAGATGCCACAGCCAGTTATGGGATAAGGCACATCTTGGGCATCTGTAGAATACACAAGCATTGCATGGTTACCTAGGCCACAATTGTTAATTCTTATGAAAGGGAAAATTGCAGAATATGGCCCTTTCTGTTGTAATTGCGGCAGCACCTCTGCTGGGATGGGAGCTTATCCCCAGCACTCCTCTCTGCACCGGACTGGCTGCCCACGGAAAGGAGCATGAGGGACATGCTTCTTCCTTCTGCACTGCAGCCAGCCTTCTTTCCATGCTGTAGTGGGGAAGGAAGAGCACGATCACACTTCCAGCCCTTCTGCATACCCAGCTGCAACAGAAGGCTCATGTGATCTGGGGGTCATTGATGGAGTTTCTCCATCAATGATATACTCCATGATCATGCTGGCAGGTGACGCAAAAAGGACAGGACCGTGATGATGTCATGTGGAAGCGTTGTTGCTGTCGTACTCCTCTCGTGTCCCCATGCCAGAATGCCACTGTCCTGTGGAAAGAACTGATATTAGCAACTGCCATGACTGCTTCATCGCTGTAAATGTTATGGGTTCTGCCTGCTTAACTAATAACATTGCAGCAAATTGACCTAACATGTTTTTGCTGTATTCACTTTCTTCATATTACTATCGACCTTTGCTAACTTAATATCCACTGAGAATCAGTGGTCTAAGGCTGGCAATTAGTTGGTCAGAGTATGGATCACATTTTACTTAAGAGATATGCAGCATATCAAGATAGTCTTCTTTCATAAGATGAGGAATACAGGTGGTTTCCAGACCGCTCTGGAGTATTTTCCAAGTGCTTCTACAAATCTTCTCACTTTGGGATTGGTCAAATAAGGAGTTCATTCCTTTACCTTATACCATTACATACTTCAGATGCAAAATGCAGTCTCTGTTCTATGAATATATAGTATGGATCTATACGAATGTGCCAAAACAAGTTAATAGAAGAATAAGATGGTCTGCTTCAGATTTTTGAAGGATGTTACTTTCCTCTTCAGTTGGTGTTTGCATTGTTGTAATCATGGTACCAAAGCAATTGCTAAAAAAAAAAAAAGTATTTTGCCAAGGTCAGAAATGTAAAAATATTTGAAATATTAATATCTTCAATGTTTTTAAAAAAGTCATCAGAGTTTTTGTGCCTGTACAAGGGTTTTTAAAAGCATCAGTTTTGTCATCATCAGCATCAGTGGCAAAAAAGTTGTATTTCATGTAAAATACAATATTTTGCACAACTGGCCCCCCCCAACTTTATGTAATTTCCACAAAATCTCCCAAAATGCAAGAACCCAGTAAAACTGCACAAGGCGTCCTATCATTTGCCAAGTGGGGAAAATGTTTTGAAAGTTTTCTTTCTCAGGTAGAAGAACAAAATACAGACATATCTCAGTTAACAAAGCTTCTGCCAAAGAAACCCCTTTTTACAAACCCCAGGCCACCCCCCCTTTCTTTTCTTCTGTTTAGCTGAAAGACTGTTTGTTTGTTTGTTTGTTTTCTGTAGCATTAGTATTGGCATTGGGAGCATCAGTATTGACAAGCCAGAACATGTTCAGAGAACGACAAACAGAATGGTAAAAGACCTGGAAACCATGCCCTATGAAGAGCAGCTTAGGGAACTGGGTATGTTCAGCCTGGAGAACAGAAAGTTAAGAGGTGACGTGATAGTTATGTTTAAATATTTGAAGGGATGTCATATGGAAAATGGAGGAATCCTGTTTTCTGCTGCTTCAGAGATTAGGATGCAGAGCAATGGCTTCAAACTTCAGGAAAGAAGATTCCATCTAAAAATTAGGAGAAACTTCCTGATGGTAAGAGCAGTTTGACAGTGGAATACACTGCCTCAGAGGGTCATGGAGTCTCCTTCTTTTGAGAGTTTTAAACAGAGACTAGATAGCCATCTGTTAGGAATGCTTTGATGGTATATTCTTGCATGGCAGGGGATTGGGCTTGATGGTCCTTGTGGTTTCTTCCAACTCTGTGATTCTAGGAACATGATGAAGGGGGCCTGGTGAAAGACAGACTTTTGATGCTGAGTTGCAGTAGTATGTCTCCAGTAAACAGTGCAATAAATCTTGACCTGGGAAACAATGGGATTCTTCACTCTAGGTGATCCTAGTTTAGCTGCATGTGCTTCTGTACAACAGTCAACGTAAACAGCTGCCTCCAGAATCACTTACTGAGGATGTATGGAGCATAAAGCAGAGAAAATAGGAAAGCAGATTACCCTGCCTTACCAGCTACCCTAGCATGCTCAAAAAACCCTGTAGATACATAAATTTGGCCATCAAAATGGAAATCGTAAGAACAGTGGAGGCTGAAGAAAGTTTTTTTTAAAAAAATGCATTTTGGCAGAAGTTTTCCAGTGGTCTCTAGAAGATTCAAAATATTTGTTTTCACTTGTCCAAGGCTTCTTTGACCTGGTTGTTTCATTTCACATGCATATATTGTTAGTTTTGAATGAAAAGTTTGCTGGGGCAGATTGAAGAGTTCTTCTTTTTTATAGTGTAAGAACTCATCCCTCTTCTTTCCATGTTATTCCTACCCCTGGTTACCAAAGTTTATGTTAAAGAAGTAGAGCCCAGGAACACATCCACTTCATTAACTGAAAAGGAAAATTTGGAGGGAGATACCTTTAACTGCTACTGAATAACGGCTCCTGTAGGTATTCTACATAATTTAATGGCTTATTTTTCAGTTCTTGTTCATTGTTCTTGTTTTCATGTATTGCAATGTAAATATATTGCTAAATTTAATTTGTAATGAATGTTTTAAAAAAAATAAGGAAAGATTTGCATCCACAGTTAGGTGAAGATATGCTCTTCCTTTCTACTTCTTATGCTCATAGAAAGGTTTGTTCATATACTGAGATTTTTCACTGTGTACAACAGCTAAAGTGACAGATGATTGACAGTGGCATTTTCATGTTTGATTTGAAACTTCTGTTTGGTTTGGTTTTCTTGTTCCATCAAACAGCCTCAGAAAACTGACGGGATGGTGTAGGGAATTTTACTTAAGGCAATCTCAACAAAATGCAGATAGAGTGTTTAATTCACATTTGGCATCAACATCTTTAGCTGATTGCCAGAGAAGAAAGTCCAAAGTCCCTTGAGGAAATATGTTCTAAAATAAGCTACACTTGCAGCACTTTGAAGTGAAAAGTTCTTCCTCATAAGTATTTATATTCTCTCCCTGGCTTCCACAGTCCCTGGTTCCCTCCCTTCATATCTTTTCTTTCTCTTGAGGTTGGATACCATTATTATTTATTAGTAAAACACAGGTACCTATGAACTAATGCAGGGAGAGAATGAAGGAAAATAAATGTTTTAAAAATAACAATAACAAAATAATGCAATTCTGATTTGGAAACACTTTTAATGTTTCTTTTTTTTCCCAGTGCAAACAGAACTAAATTATAAACATAAAGCTATGCATACATTGCAATCCTGAATAAGCTCAGAAAAACAGAAAATGTATGGGCAAATTTAGCTTTCTAAGAATCTTAGTTTTTGTGTGTTTTAAAGTATTTTCCTAGGCCTTATGTTGTTCTTGAAATGTATCAGCGATGAATGTAAAAACAGATGATGGGTAGGAGTCCCAATAATTGAGGGCTGGGTTTCCTATGAAGATCAACAATAACAGAATAACATTTGCAAATCATTTGACTTCTTTTGTATAGTTTACCTAACATGACTTTTAAACTATAATGTATGCACAGGCATGATGATGGTTTATAAGGATTCATGTGTCAATCCAGGCCATTGCTTCCAAACAGGACTGACAGAAGTCAGTTGTTCATTCTTCCTGGCAAATACTTTCCTCAGCTCTGCTGCTTGTAAGAGTTATGGCCACAGACTACATGGTGGGTTATTCTGCTTCCCTGTCCTTCAGTTTCAAGGACCAGTTGGGGTGGTGGGAATTTCACTTCAGTTCATTTTGATAAGAATTTACCCAGATTTGCACATGTCTGCATATTCGGGACAGAAAGGACTTGAAATTTCAAAATACGAACTTGGGAGAAAACAAAATGAACTGATTTGTCCTTCCATACATATTGTGATAGTGATAATGATGATGGTGGTGATAACGACAACAACAATGGTACAAGCGAAGTGTGAATGCTTATGTTTTGCCAGCCATATTCTATGTGTAGCCCATATCAGAACACACTCCTGTTGAGAAGATGCTCTTGTTGTTCCCTGTCAAATCAGATAACTTGCCACGAGGTATTTTTTGTTTGTTTCTTTGCTGACAGAGGCCCCACCAACAGTTAACTCATTAAGATATATATTCCAGCCCGCTCATCTGGAAAAAAGCCTCAGCCTGTCCGGACCAGAATACAGCAGCTGTGACAATATTTAAAAGCCAGACTGACATCTCTCTAACTTGGATACACATTCATGTCAGCTCTTGTAAACTTTGTACACCAGGGAATGTTTTCTCCTTTCCCTCTAGATGCTTCCTTTGGAGGCATATAAGATTTGCCTCTAATCTTCAGCAGCTGGATAGCATTTTATTTCATTTCATTTTGCTAAAGCAGGGGTTGCACCATTTCAGAGTTTCTTCCTTTCCTATTTAGGCTTCTTGAGTGGCTGTTGGGAAAAAAATCCCACAAATTTCCAAGAAAACCCAACAAATTCACTTTTTGACTTCAAAAGAATACCCTTTTCAGATTTAACTCAATGTTAAAAAGCATGCTGACAGACAAAGTCAAGAGGACCAAATCTCTCAAGAATGTCTGGAAGCTTTACAACCCTTTTTAAAAAAATGCTTGGCCAGCTAAGGATATCTCACAGCCCAATTTCTCAGCACCACAAATCCTCTCCCAATGCCCTCCACACACATGAGGAAGAAGATGAATGAGAAAGTATAAAGCCACTGTTACCCTGTTTACTGGGGGTCCCATGAGGGACACCAAAATGTGCTCAACAATAGGTGGGGAAGATTAGCTCTGAGCACTACTGTAGCATTATGAGAGGCAGGGTAACTTAGCAGGATCTTGAGCCCTATTTCTACGGGGTCAGGCCGAGTCAAGGAGCACACAGAAGTTGAAATAATAAATGTGGTTTTATTAAAAACACCATCAAACAGTGTACGTGGCACACTCACACAAGGTAACTAAAGAAATAAAGGTTGGAGTGGGATAGAGGGGTTTTTAGAGGAGTTGTTGGTTTGGGTGATACTTCACCTGTCCTGAAGCCCGATTGGAAGCAGAGAAGCTGTTGAGCGTGGATCTCAGCACGTGGAGCTGAGGGGAAGGCTTGCTGGACAAAGCGACAGCAAGGCGGGATGGAAGCCAAGAGCGATCCAAGGAAGCACTCAAAGTCAGGGGTTTTTATAAGGAGAATTGTGATCGCAGGCTAGGTTGGACCTGGGGAAAACAATAGATTTGGGGCTGGAGACAAAGCTTCCAAAAGGTCAGAATTTGAATGATTGAGTTATAGCCAAATTGTCAAAAGGATAGCCAGTATGCAAACGCGGAGTACTTGAGCGTTGTATAGTCAGATCATCAAGCTGCCAGTGCGGGGCAGAGGATCTTTTGAAAGCTGCGTGCATACCTAATGAAGGTACTTGCCTTGTGGAGGAGAGAGGCTGTACTAGTTCATTTTGGAAAAAAAAGACTTCCGACCTTTTTCCTTTCCCCCTACACTTTTTGCTGTCCATGTGCTCCTCAGAGTTCATCAAGGACAAAAAATGCCCCTCAGAGATGTTCATCTCTGTTATAAACATTGTTTACGTGAACTTAAAAAGGCCTTTGATAAAGTTCCTCACCAAAAGGATATAGAAGAAGGATATAGAAGAAGATGAGTAAAGTAGCTGAGAAAACAGAGCAGACATGGGTCAAAGGAGAGGTCTTCTAATGGACTGGTAACACTTAACAGCCACCTTGCATATAGTGGGACTTGCCACTGACTAGATATGCAGAAGACTGCTGCACAGCATGTGACCAGTAGAATGACAGAAGTACATTGCCAAGTTTCAAAGTCACAGTTTATGCACAATACCCCAATGTGATATCTCCCTTCCACACTTTCATTTTCACTGGATTTTTTAAAGTGCGACTACAAAGAAACGGGGGGGATGGACAAGAAGAGAAAGAGGGGGAAGGAGGAGAATACATAGGATGAGTTAGGCATATATGTCAATACAAACTGAGCATATTTCCAAAAATATATTTTCTTGAAGTTGGCATCTGTAAAATGTACCTTCACAAATACTTAATGCAGTGAGATCTTCTGACCAATAGATGGAGAATGTTTATTTTTCCAGCCTTGAAGCAGAAGGGTTTTTGCCAACAGTAATAGCATGCAAGACTCAACTATGTTGACTATTAATTCAATTCCGTGTCTCAGAAATATAATTTAAAAGAATGTGTGTCTACAAATATCGAAGATTTTCAGTCTTCCCATCACTACTTTCATTTTGTTCTTTCTTGATTATTCAGTTCACACAGTGCAAGAATATCTACTGCGTAACATACAACACCAACAACAGATGATAGCTGATTTTGGATAAGGTGTGGCTATTATTTCAGCAGCTTACTGGCAGTTAGCAAGGAAACACATGAGGCCCTTCAGAGTTACTGTTAATACTACATATATACATAAACAGCAAATCTGGTCTTCTAGGCTCTCAGTACAAGACAAAATCCAAACATTTCCATTAAATCTGCCTGATTGGGCCCACCACGCCATTTCTTTTCTCACAGCTGAGCTTTTATCAACCATTTTGATGTATCTGTATATACAAAGCAACACATTTAGCTTCTAAAAAAATAACTTCTTTCTTAACTACAACTACTATGCCTGGCTTGTTCTCTGCTTTGCTGAGCAATTCTTTAGACACCTTGGAAAGCTCTGAGATTTGGCTCAGACAGATGGGATGACAAATTGGTATTGCAGGTCACTTGCAAAAAGAGAGAGAGAGAGAAAGAGAGAGAGAGAGAGATCTAAGTCTAGTTCCCCTTCATCTTCCAAAAAAATTGATGGACAGAAGCAGAGAAAAGCAAGTGAATAAATAAAAACTTGTCTCCAATAGAGAAGGAAAACAGGTAGAAAACAGAGAAGCCAGTAGCAAATCACAGGAAGCAAAACTGGTTCTCTTTCATTCAGTTGTGGTTCCAGTCAACAGCATGATGGAACGATGGCCATTTAATTTTCAAGTAGGCTACGCATGCAATATTGGGAACAACTGCAAAGCAGGAAGCCCAAAAATACAACCATTGTACCCTTAAATAAAGACTTGTCCAGTACTGTCTCTCATGGAAGGTTCTGAGGCTTCCTACAAATATATCAGTGCTGCATCAGGGACTGCACTGCTTTGTACCCCAGGTGACATGTAGTGCTCTGGACTAGCAGACAACATGGTGTAACTCACCTGAACTGATACAGGGTCACTGTAATCATTATCCACATTTATATTACTGTTAAGCTATTTTTGAAAGTTGCAGGAGTAAACTTAAAAGATTGAGGAAAACAATGTCAGTGCCAAGCAGTGTGTCTTAGATTCAGAATTCCCGTGAATGGAATTCCATTGATAGGATGCCTTCAATGGAGACAGGTGGAGATGATATGGCTTTGTTGTTGTTGTTGTTGTTATCGTTGTTGGTCTCCAAGGTTGGGGGCCACCCTATACCCCCCCTCTCACGCACAACAGTGCTGGAGATGTCACAAAAGGAAAACGAAAAGTGCAAAGATTGCCTAGCCTTCCCCTTCCTCCACTGGAAGCATTCTCTGGATCTCAGATTGTTCCATAAATGGAAGGGAAACTCTGGTTCCACCCCAATGAAAACACAAATCTTATCTGCGAGTTCATCAGTCATACGATTACAATCATGTAAAGGTGAAGGCAGAGGAACAACACACATTTAGGTTTCTAATTATGCTGAAAGCACCAAGCTCCTTTCTCCAGACTTTACTCTGCTGCATGAATGAGGAGACTAGAACAAGTGAGTGTGTGTGTGTGTGTGCACACACACACACACACACACACACACACATATATATATATATGGAGAGGCACTACAACTGTCAAGGTCCCATGCCATTTAGGATTTAAATACTGAAAGTGAGAAAAGTCAGGGAGGGATCTGACTGAAACAGCAAAGGGAATTTATTTATTTATTTATTTATTTATTTATTTATTTATTGGATTTATACTCCACCTTTCTCCCAAGTCAAGATAAAATCATAGAGTTGAAAGAGACCATAAAGGTTATCTAGTCCAACCCCCTGCCATGCAAGAATACAACATCAAAACATTCCCAACAGATGGCCATCCAGCCTCTGTATAAAAATCTCCAAAGAAAGAGACCCCAACACACTCCCAGGCAGTGTATTCCACTGTCAATCTGCTCTTACATGAGTAAAGACTAGGAATGGAACAGAAATTCATCATTTTCTTGATTGAGGTCAAATTTCGACTTCCTGACTCCTCAAGAAACTTAAGCAGAAAGAAAAATGGCACATCAAAAGTTCCTACAAGTTGCAAGAACTCTTTTTTGCTGTTGTTGTTCCCAGCACAACATAATCTGTGCAGTTTTGAGAACTATACAAGAATGTGAAAAACTGTACAGCTTTGCAGTCAAAACCTACTCACAGTCTTTTTTTACTATACGCAGAAAACAGCGTAGCTTCCTGGTGGGGCTGGGAGGAACTCTCATTTGCTTACATTGTTAATAACTATATCCTTTGGGAAAGTGTAGAAAAAGCAAAACTAAACTGCACACTGTACCCCCACACAAACAATGTGGTGAAGAGTTCCACATCATGGCTACAGCCTTTGCTGGCTGCAGTGTTGCACAATAAATAGCCACATGGTTTTGTTATGCAACATTACTGATTTTAGTTATGAAGCAGCACTGTTTACTATGTAAAAAAAAGGCAATCTTACACAAAGCACACATCCTTTCTATACTGAAAAGCTGCACAGTTTTCAGGGTAGGCTGCCCAGTTCTCAAGAGGCACTAAATAGCTTCTGGATATCTGTCCAGTTTTCTGGGGAAGCTGAACAACTTATATAGAAAAGCAGTGCAGTTTTCCATCATTGTGGGGGAAAATCCCAAATGTCTCAAAGTTGTGGGATGAAAAACTGCTTCATTGTTCTCGACATCTGTCGGCTCTTGGAGAAATTGAGATTTACCATCCCTGGTAAGCACTGACCTCAGGTTATGTCTACTTAAACTTGAGCTTCTTTCATCAAACACTTTTCTTCTCAGATGAGTTCTACTACCAGCACTGGACCAAAATTACTGAAAGAAAGGGTTTGCAAGGCCATGCACAGTGGGTCCAACACGTCTTTTACTATTAAAATCAGAACATTTTTTTCTACCCAATTGGATCAGTTCCATGTTTGAACACAGGACCTCTTTAGCCTTATCCAATGACTTGATATACTTAGATATATTTTTTTCAGTAACTAAAGCATCATGTCATTATCTGTAATTGGTAATAAAATAATTGCCCAGGAACTGTAATGCACCTGAGGCAATGACAGGCACAAGTGAGAATAGGAGAGTTTGGTGTACAATAGCACACCACCTCTTAGAGGCCACCTTTGGTTGCTCTCAGTACTGTCCGATAACCATATACTGCATATAGATGGACTGGTTACCTCAAAAAAAAATGATAAATTATGTCAAAATATTCAATGAGAGAGACAGACAGAAGAAAAATGGCACAATTTTTATTGCACATTTTTAGAAGCAGTGAATTCCAGGCACTTCTTAAACGATAGTTTTGTTAACACAGCAGAGAATATACCTTAAGAATCTTGTCAATTTTAATATAATAATTGATTTATAGATTGATTTATGTCCTCTATAAACTTTGCCTCCCAGAATTTGAGTCATAGGTGGACTGCAGTTTAAATACCAAATGACTTGTCTGCAGCCTATAGGGTATAACACATCTTGCTCTGATGCAGGCAAGTCTCAGATTATCAAATACCAGCAACAGATAGAAGGTGTGGATTTTTGATATAAAAAAGGATCAAATTTATAATCTGAGATGAGAGGGAGAGATATGAACATTACTTGTATTTTAAATAGATTTGCAGCCATGAGTCTAGGTTCTTAATATAGCGTTTTTTGCTAATTAACACATGCAACAATTGTCTGCGGTAGATCATATTTCCCTATTTCAGATGGGAACCTAAAGCCCTTTTGCACTATACTGTTATAGTGTTGTTATTCCACTTTCAACCTCCTGTGGAATTCTGGGGTTTGTATTTTTAGTGAGGCCAAAGAGCTCTCTGGCTGAGAATTCTAAATGCCCCTCCCTAAACTGCAAACACCAAGATTCCATAGGATGTTGCAAGTGGAATAATAGCACTATAACAGTGTAGTGCAGAAAGGCCATGAGTTACAGTGATCAAAGGTTGAGTTAGAAGATAAAATGTGATCTACTTCATCCAAAAGTAAGGACTGTGTAGTATGGCATGATCACCATTTCCCTAACTGCCAGGGGATGGGGTGGGCTTTTCATAAATTCTAAGCAGAAGCTAGATGGTGCAGGAATATCACTGCAGTAGATGTTTTGCTTCAGCAAGTGGTTGGACTCCACAGCTTAGCAAAATCAATGTGGAAGATGCCAGGAATGTTCAGAACAAGTTTGGGACTCTCTTTATAAGACAATCCATGTGGGAAACAGCCATTTTCTGTCTTGTTCATCCCTTTTTCTGCTTGCTTCTTGCATTGCAGATGAAATGTTAGAAATAATTCCTATGCCTCCATATTCAATTAAGTATTGAATTGCTATTCAAGCTTTACTAAAAGTGGTTGTTGCTTGTTTATTCCAATTCATGTGTGTAAATATAGAAGTCTCTCTTCAACATCCTTTTTAAAGTGTAATATTTTCTGCCTTTTCAGTGGTCCTGTTCCATTAATATAGCTCACCTGTGAAGCTAATTCCTGAAGCAACCCCATAGTGAAGAAAATAAAAGTAAGATAGGAAAGAGGAAACAATGTGTAATGTCTAGTTACATGCTGAGGCCTCTTGTTATAGGGTTTGTGTTTTCCTTGCTACTCTCCCTGTGGGCTTCATCTTTCTAGCTTGTTCTATATATGTTCATCCAGGCAATAAATACTATGTTATTTAATGCATTTGCTCTTGACCAGGTTTTTAGCTAGAAGTAGCTTTTCTGTGGAATATACATGGTGACTACAGAATACCTATATGCCATACAGGTCCAGTGAAAAAAGCTTCTAGTGGGTGTATGTGGCCTCATCTTTCAACAGTCATGTTCTAATTAATGACCATTTTGTTCCATTCCATCCACCCTGAATTTCTTGGGATGGAAAGAATTGGGTCAGCTGCCATTTTGTTTTCTCTACCCTCCAGTTGTCCCAATTTGGTAGACACAATCCCAATTAATTCTCTGCCATCACATTTTTTAAGCCCTTTTAAAAATGTCCCAGTTTCTCTCCGTCCTCCCACTTTCCCACTTTGTCCTCAGCTTACTTAAGTTGCTACACACTGAATTCAAAGTGCAAAAGTAATTTGTACTCTATAAAATCAGCAGCAGGGTGCAGAAGAGGGGAAAAAAGAGCCCTTCCCAGTAGGCCCATGCAAAAGCAAAGTGCTGCAGCCTCTCCTAGCCTGTGTATTCTTTCTTGTTAATAACTTTTGTCATCTTAGAATCATAGAATCATAGCATCACAGAACTGGAAGAGACCAAACGGCCATCAAGTCCAATCCCCTGCCGTGCAGGAACACACACTCAAAACACCCCCAGCAAATGGCCAGCCAGACTCTGTTTAAAAACTTCCAAAGAAGGTGACTCCACCACACTCCAAGGCAGCATATTCTACTGTCTTGATCATACTCGGTGCTTGGCCCTCTGTGTCCCAGTTTTCATCTATGAAATGTTGGAGAGTACGGTTTTCCTAGAAAGTTCTATTTTGAGGTGATTTTTATACTTTGGGAAGTAGCTTCTGAGACTAAACAAAAGGAAAGGGGCTAATGCCTGTATCTTTCACTAGGGGCCAGCATTATAGTGGATGGCAGTTGACTTTCTACAGAAAGCTGTGTTCTTTGAGAGACTGGGCAGAACTTTCTTCCTGCAGCTCATTTTATTTCAGAGGTACTATGTTAAATACCCCTCTGGAGAAAAGGTAGTGACTGAAATGGGCTTGTTAAAAATATAAAGTCACAGTGTGCCATTTCAGGTGACCTCATCTTTCTGTCAAGTGGGACACATTAAATATTTTTCTCTTTAGAACAAAAGTTGAGGGCATAAAAAAACATCCAGGAAATTCACTGGTTGGAGGATAGCAGAAATAAAGTAGACAAATAAAAAAGATCTCAACATTCTGGTGGGTTACTTAAAGCTGGTAACCAATTTGGAATTAGTTTTTCAGCACTCCTGCTTTACGGGACCCCATTGGTTCACACTTCAGGTTTCTTTGTGTGTATGTGATGACATGGGAATAATTTTTCACAAGCTGTGTCCCAGCTGTCATTGTGATCCTGTCACTGCAGGAGGCCAAGCAATATAATCATATCTCAGCTGGCTCTTGCTAGGCTGCCAGCACAGTAGCTGCAGCTTAGCTTTATTATGTTGAACATTTGTACTAAGGTATCTCAAAATGCATGTGAGGTGGCTCCTGATTAGGAGGCTACTTTAGGGCTTGATCAAGAAAATGGTGTATTCATCCAAAAGGTTTCCTGATTCTGTGTAAAATATTCTGCCCTCTCTTTTCTTTCATTCTACTGATGATGATTGCTGATGCATATAACAGAGGAGACGAGATCCAGAATCAGCTGCTTAGAATCTAATGCTTCCTTTTCCCCACACATGACATTTTTCCTAAGTTACTACTTATAGTCATTCGTTAGCCAGGATTTGTTAAAACCCGAACTTCAGTTTATATCATTAGCTAAGAAAGAGTGGAAATAAAATATAAATACTACTGTAAATACTACTGGTAATTATTGGAACAAACGATCAAAGTGAAGATTAGCCACTCCCTATGACAGAAATCAGTGCACTGTAATAGTCTGAATGCTGAACTATGGCCCTTTCTGCACCTTACCTTCTTCCGGCACTGGGGTGTGGGGATCGCACGAGCAGCCTCCAGCAAGAGGCTCTCGTGTCCCTGCTCTTCAGCTCAGCATGAGCTGCCTGCTTGTGTGAGAGCCCCGCCTCTTCCTTCCGCAGTGCATCCTGGGAGTTTCCCAGGCTGCACTGGGGCAGGAAGCGTGACCAGTGCAGCTCCGGAGGCTCTGCACGCACTTACCTGGGAGCAATGCATGATCGTGCACCATTTTTGGCTTCCAGCCGAAAATGAAAAGGTGCACAATCGGTGCCTTCCAGCCCCTGGAGCATCACGTGATTGTGAGTGCGTTGTGCAGATCGCTCCTCACAATCGCACAATGCTCCAGGCGCCCTTTCGCATGGAAAATGCCATGTGGAAAGGGCCTATGACTCTGGAGACCAGGGTTCAGATTCCCACTCAACCATGGAAACCCACTGGGTGACCATGAGCAAGTCACACTCACTCAGCCTCAGAGGAAGGCAAAGGCAAAAACCCCTTTGAGCAAATCCTGCTAAGACATCCCAATGATAGGTTCACCTTAGGATTTAGAATTGGCATAAATCAGAAACAACTTGAAGGCACATAACAATGACAACAACAACGACAAAAGTGATGCTGCAAAGCAAGGGTGAGCAACCCTCATTTGGTTTTATTTTTTTACTATTGAAGGCCACTTTTCCTTGAGGGTACTCTTACCGATCTGAATCTACAGCACTAAAACCAAAGGATGAGGCCAGACCCAAAAGCAAGGAAATCCAATCCCTTTACTTCTCTCTTTCTCTTCCTTCCCCCTACAAATGCCTATTGCAATTTGACTATAACTACAATAAGGTCACGTTTATTATTATGGGCTGAAGAAAGATTTCTTTCTTATTTTCTTTCAGCTCTTTGGAATTTCTGTTAAGTCTTATTCCATCAACGAGTGTCCTGCTTTGTTCACTGATCAAGAAAGTAGTAGGTTTTATATATATATGCAGAAAAAGTATACCCTGTACAAAGAACCTCAAGGAATTGAACATAGGATTGTTGCCCCTTTTGTAGCCCCATAAAGCATTGCTGTGGAAAGATGTCTTATTAACTGGTCCAGACAACCAACACACAACAATTTTTAGTGATGCAGCTATAAAATCAGGTGAAGATGAATAATCTAAATAGGGGAGGAGAGGTTCTGAGTTTGGTCACAGGGATATTACCCAATGAAAAATATGCAGATGAAGAGATAAATGTCATGACAAATTAACTGTCTTAAGCAATGGAGTTTTAACCTTGGCTTCTGGATTTAGATTTTAACAAGGGTTGGAAGTAGTTGCCAACATAGTAACTGAGCCCTCTGCTTCGCAGACACCAATTAAGGAGGTGAGGCATTTAGTCAAGGAAATATCCTAGGGAAACACCCAAAGCCTTTTATCTTAGGTAGCAACATCTATATTGACATAAATTTCTCCTGTGTGATCCATTGTAAAACAATGGGGATCACTATTAGAACAAGTGGTTTGGTATTTCAGATGCAACCACAACTTTAATATGTCTTTCTTTGAAGTCATCTACTGAATACAGCCAGTGTTTCACAACAAGTATTTTGGAGACAGATAGACAGCATGGTGTAGAGGTTTGAGCATAGACTATGACCCTGAGGACCAGGGTTTGATTCCCCATTCAGATATGGAAACCCGCAAGGTGACCCTGGGTGCATCACACACTATCAGCCCCAGAAATCCCCATGATAGGTTTGCGTTAGGGTCATCATAAACCAGAAGCAACTTAATTATTCTCCAGTCTTGATTCAGTTTATCAATACTTTGGTTATTGTTCATATATATAGTTAGAACATCCATTTGAAATATATCGAAAGAGAAATGGGGAGAGGTGTATCAAATAGATACCTAAATTTTTAGAAGAACTTTATGCATTCCTTACGTTACTTAGTTATCTTTTTCCTCATGTATCAATTTATATGCAATATAAGTAGTAATTATTATTAATAGGTTTAGTCTATGAGGAGGATTTTTTTTCTTTGTTTTGTCCTCAATCTAAGATCAACAGGTGATTTTGAATGTATTAAGGTAGATACTATTCTCTTTGTTATAAATATTAAGTTATAGTTATGGATCATAGATATATAGTATGATAAAGTAGTTTATTATTAATATTATTATTTAAATAATTTACAGTCATATTGTTATACCTTGTATTTCCCCGCTTATAAGCATATAACAATATATTTGTTTATACTCTTATATAATGGTTAATCAGTAAGTATTCATGTTAATTTATAGTTAAGTCATTGTGTATGTATTATATTGTTGTGGTAAAATAAAAAAAATAAGTAAGAAGCAACTTGAAGGCACAGATCAACACAAATTTGGAGACAGCAGAATTATAAAGTATGTTTGTGGGTGTATGCTTTCAAGTCACTTGTTGATCTAAGGTGACCCTATGAATTTCATAAGACTTTCTGAGGGAAGGACTACTCAGAGGTGGTTTTGTAAGTTCCCTCCTTGGAAATATGGACTACAGCGCCTGATATTCACTTGTGGTCTTCCACCCAAGTGCTAACCAGGGCTGGTCCTGCTTAGCTTCCAATACTACAAAATTGCAGACCATGGTACTAATGCAAGATGCACCCTCCTGCTCTTTGTAAGTTTTGACTTCTTCTTCTGCTACCTTTCCTGTTATAGGCTAAATACAATTACTTGCCCCAGGTAGAGTAAACTCATTAAATGAATGAGCCTTGTTAAGTTAACATTTATGTAGATTCAATTGATTCAATGGCTGTATTGTTAGGACTTAGTCCACAATGTGTAGTCTAGGGCCATTTCCTCACTACACTGTTATAGTGCTATTATTCCAGTTCCAACATCCTGTGGAATCCTGGGGTTTGTAGTTTAGGGAGGGGCATTTAGAATTCTCAGCCAGAGAGCTCTTTGGCCTCACTAAAAATACAAACCCCAGAATTCCACAGGAGGTTGAAAATGGAATTATAGCTCTAAAGCAATGAAGGGCAGAAATGTCCCTAATGTCCCTGTGTTGATGGTGGGACCAAGAGAAACCTTAGTATTTCACACATCTGATGAAGAAAGCTATAGTCCCTGAATGCTTATGACAAAATAAACGTGTAAGTATTTCAGGTGACAGGTTCATTGTTTTTCCCCTTGCTATTCCTACTTCTTTAGGAATTGCAAATGTTGACACATTTTTACTGAAGCAAATGAGAGATATTTTGAAGACGTGTTATTTTTCCATTTTTCATGTCTTGGGGTAAAGATGGTGGCCGTTTGTGCACAACCTCCTTAACAATTTCACTGAAATTTGAACATTTTTACACTGATTTTTTAAAGCTGTCATCTAGAAATGTCAGTTGTCCTATCTATAATGCATTATTATTATTCCATTAGGATCGTTTCAGCTAACAAACATTAAAGGTACAACTGCCTGAGGTGTCCTACTATGATTTACATTAAAGATTAATACTGTATTGATGTGTGTGGATGTGTGCACATGAACTGTGTTTCACATGAGTGAAACCATTCCATTAACTATGCACAAAATGCTATGAAGTTATAACATTTATCTCCATGGATGCTCTAGATTTCTTTTTCCTGTTGCATGCCTTGAAGGCTAAACATCTACTCTTCAATTTATGCAGAGCTGTTAAAATTTTTAAACCTTTGTAAGTGATGAACAGTTTATCAGTGTAGCTGCTTTTTTTGTGTCAGCCTTGGCGTGGGAGGATAAGGAAATATCAGGAGCTTTTGAGTGGTCATTTTTCCCCCACTGAAAGTATGAACAGACTAGAAACAGTATCCATTATTAACAGATAAATGTTTTATTAAAGACATGAAGACCATGAAGATTTGTAACTTTAATAACCCATTTTCTTATTTTAAATTCTGTAACACTATTATATGTTGAACAACTCTGGATATTTCTATAGAATCACAATCGAGGATAGCCTCAGAAAATTCATAATCTTGCTGCATGGGGAAGAAAAATTCTAGTTGACTCTAAGTGCACATTAATAAAAGCATTTTTTCATCATTTTGAGTTCAGTGGAAGAGTTGGCTATACAGTTATTCTTATCCATTAGCACGAGTGGTTAAAATAAAATGAAAGCTGCAAAAGAAACATTCAGAGGATAATGCACATAGTACTTACTTAAGAAATAAAATATCCACAACTTAGGCATTCTGTGTCAGTCATTTGGAGAAAGCAGATCTTTAATACCATCATAAACATCCATCCCTTTCCTTTTCTCTAGACTGCTATTCCTTCCGCCAAGAGCTCTACCTGTTAAAATTTTGTCAAAAAAGAGTCCAAATTTTGGTGACTAATTTATTACATTCACTTCTATGGGTTGTAGTGATAGCCACTAGCTTAGGCTCTTTAAATTATGGAAGATGGACAGTTACAGCTCCTAGATCCCCCAGATTTATAGACAGCCGCTCCCAAAACTCCCCCAGCCATGCTAGGTCAGAGAGTCTGGGAGCTGTAGTTCAGAGGCAGTATGCTTCTAACTGTCAAATGTTGGAAATGGGGGATGCTAGTGTTGCCACAAATCACTTGTGGAGTCTGACACTTAGGACTGAAGGCAGCACTTCATTATGACACCCTCCATAATCATGTTACTAAGGAGAATCCATAGCTATGGGCCTTCTCGCACCTTACCTTTTTCTGAAGCTCTCATGTGGAGATCCAGGGAAAACCTCTTCTGGGAGAGAATTGCTTCTGCTGCGCTCCCCTCCGCATGGCTGCCTGATGGACGGGAGGAAGCAAGATGGCTCCGCCCCTCCCTTCCACAGTGCAGCCCCACAGTTTCCCAGACTGCGCTGGGGGAGGAAGCGCAGCCATTGCACTTCCTGACATTCTGCATGACAGATAAGTGCGGGAGGACTGTGCAATCACATCTCATTGTCAGGAGAAACAATTATTTAATCCACAATTCTAACAGGTTGCCACGGGATTGGCACAGGATCGCGATGACGTCACGCAGAACTGTCATCGCGACCCCGTGGCCATTGCGGGTTGGTGTGAGAAAAGGGGCTATGTCTCAAGGGGCTCTCTTCCCTGCCCCCCTGCCAGCTCTTTCTCCCTGGTTTTTTTTCCCCCTATTGTTTATGTTCATCTGGGCAAACAGGGTAAAAGCTCCACCATACACACAGACATCCCACAGAAGCAAATAAACTACTAATAAATTCAGATAGTTTGGTTAATGGGCTGGGAATGAAATATGCATTATTCTCTGAGAAAGTAAACTCCCTTGAACTCTGTGGTGCTTTCTTCTGACTACATAGGATGATGTTGTAAAGCACATTGAACTTTAACACAGAACTGCAGCCAGTTGAGATGGAATCTGAAGGTGAAAGGTTGGATATAAAAAAATAAGGCTGAGAACCTGGTCAACCTTGGAGCATAAAATTTGTTGGTATGCATATATAAAGATTGTTCTGGGACTATTCTCATTCTTGTTTGAGTTGCTGTTCTGGGCGGCATCATCATCATCATCATCATCACCAGTATTTATATCCTTCTTTTTTCCACAGACTGAGGCTCAAGATGGCTTACAAATGACAATATGAAACAGTGAAAACATACAAATGATCAGCTTTAAAAGTTTTTCAGGGGAGTTCATGACAACCAGCCTTGAAGCTAGTTCATTGATCTGTGGGTGAGTGGGCAACCATTTACACAAAAGGGTACTGGATACCTCCTTGAAATAAAGCACAGAGGTTGGGTACAACTGCTGTGCATAAAAGTATGAGAGTATGGTGGCCTAATGCCCCAATGGATTGCAGACTTAATGTCCTACTATTTTGAGGAAAGAAGTGGATGACAACAGACCTCTCAATTCGGTTTGCTGAGACTAACCTTATGTATGCATGTCTGGAACATTTTATAAACTGCATGCAGATAATGGCCTATATTTGAAAGCAGTTGTCCTTCCAGAAATTGCAGGGAAATACAGCATTGAAAAATCACTGTCAGATGCCTGCCAGTGAACATAATTATTTGCTTCCAGCCATACTCACTAGTCACTGTCATATCAGTAGAGGATGTCCCTTGGAGAGTGGATTGAACATGAATGTAATATGTCTTATAGGTCAGGCAAAATAAATTCACACTGTCCTGCAATTTCATATTTACAGAGGACAAGACAATTTGTGCAGAAAGTGCAGTTTCACATTTAATGAAGAAGGTAAATAATCACTCAAATGCCATTGGAAACATACTGGCACGATTCCCTTATTTAGAGTAAAACAATGGAATTATTTTGGAGGCAAATGTCTCTAGAGTTTTCCCTGTTTTCAGGTTCTGAACTATTCTGGATTGATTTTATTTACGCTCATTTGAATTGGATATAAGACTGCAATGAACTTCACTTTCTTTATTTTGAGCTGGTGAAATTTTGGGTTGTCACTGTTGTTATGTGCCTTCAAATCATTTCCAGCTTATGGCAATGCTAAGGCAAACCTAGCTTGGCATTTTCTTGGCAAGATTTCTTCAGAGGATTTTTGCCTTTGCTGGAAGCTGAGAGAGTATCACTTACCCAAGGTCACTCACTAGGCTTCCATGGCTGAGCAGAGATTTGAATCCTGGCCTCTTGAGTTGTAGTCCAAAGCTCAAACCACTACACCATGCTCAAACTGTTACACATCATATGTTACCTGAATACATATACATTGACTGTATTTATATGTGTCTCGTTTACTAGTTTGTAAATATCACCAAAAGGTCTTTAACTACACCACTGGAGTACAGTTATACAGTAACTGATTAATATTTGGATGGGAGACCATCAATGAATACGGTGTTTTATATGTTAGAAGAAGGAAAAACCACTTCTAAGTATTCCTTGCCTAAAAAACCTCTATGAAATTCATGGGGTCACCATATGGCAGCAGGTGACTTGGCAGCACGCGCGTGCGCGTGCGCACGCACACACACACAGAGCTAACCTATATTTGATCACTAGCGTATTTACCCGGTGCTGCCTGGGATTTTATTTTCCTCTTAATAACTCACCAAACTGTCTTCTCTAGTACCTATAACTTTTCTCCATATTCCCCAATCAAATCTGTATTCAGAGTTGTTAACATACAGAGGTTGGGTTCCTGAGGAAATGCGCTGTCCTTCTCCTTGCTGCTAGGCCTTGTCTTTATAGCAATCAGCCTATTCCAGTACCTGCAACTTTTCCTCATATTCCCCAATCCAATCTGTATTCAGAGTTGTTAACATATAGAAGTTGGGTTCCTAACTTCTTACTGCTAGGCCTCATCTCCATACCAACCAGCCTATTCTCTGGCTGAGAATTTTAAAGTCCCCTCCCTAAACTGCCAACCCCAGGATTCCATAGAATCTTCACAGCCAGCCAATCATATGAGGTCTTCACCTGCCTGACACAGACAAACAGACAGACTTTGATATTTATATAGTAGATAGGCATGTTTCTCTGTGGCTGGAATCTTGTTGATGCATTATAGTGGTGCAACTATGACCATTTCTGCAGGACAGTGCCCTCCCAGCATGCAGATGCCAGAACAGCAGGACTGTGAGGATGCTTTTGCATGACGTCATTGCAATCCCACCCTTCTCATGTTTCTAGCTGGCGCAATTGTGGGGTATATCGTTGAGGGAAAAATTCCATCAATGGCCCCTGATTGAGAGAGGCTGCCATCTCAGCCAGCCATGCAAAAGGGTCAGAAGCTTCCTTCCCCACTGAAGCATGGGAAGAAGGCTGGCTGCAGTGCAGATGGAAGGACCATGTCCCTTGAGCTCCCTTCTGCAGGTGGCCAGCTGGGTGTGGAGGACAGCGTTGGGGACACACTCCCCTCCCAGCAGAGGTGCTGCCAGAATTGTGAGGGGACAACACAGGAGAGAATCATCATGCAGAAATGGTGTACGCTTATGTATGCAGTAGTAGGAAGGAAAAGATATTGCGTGCAGTGGTCATGAAGGAAGGAAGGCACTGGAGAAATAGGGCTGCTTGGAGCCAAGAGGTTTTGTCTGCCTTTCCCCTCCCCAGTGCTATGCATCCTTGGGGAAGGTTCAACTGCAACCAGATTGCAAAGCAGGGAAACGGAAAACCCCTTGTGTGCACTACCACCTGAATCAAGATGCTGCTGCACTTCACATCTTCCATTTCTCACTGCTTCACGCACAGAAGTTATGAGCTCTCTAAACATAGCATTTGCCTTCTAGACTCATATATTTGCCAATTGCTGAGAACCTACTGACAATAATTCCCATTCAGTTACTGAATCTTTCAACAGCAAGTTGTTATTCAGCTAGATGTCTGACAATAATAACGCAACACCAAGAAAGTCTTGTGCATAAGCAATTGACAATTCACACCTATGGTTGCAGAGACTATCCTGGGCTCAATAAGCATTTCAGGCATCCAGTGAGACTAACTTACATTGACTCGGCTTGGAGAATTATTTTTCAGAAAAGGAGCTATATTCAGCCTCAAAGTTTGGGACTACAAGAACAAAAGACTCAGTATGCAGGCCACCACTCCTGACTTGCAGTTTTAATTAAAATGTTTTGCTCTTTGCTTTCTTTCTTGAACAACGCTCCAGCCAAAAGCTCTTAATGTTTACCTGTTTTGCTGCAAAGAAAGGGAAACTGATCAATGAACCAGCAATACAAATTACATAGTTCTATAATGTGGAAGTCAGAAATTCTATATGTGGGAGGTCTCCCCTCACCCTTTTCTCCATTGAAAGAAGAGTCGAATGAACCATGTTTGCCCAACCCATATTTAGTCTCTCCATCTCGTCAGGCCCCAAAGCATCATGTAATCTCTGTGCAGACATCTACACTCAATGAATGGATATCAGGTGGCAGGAGCAGCAATGGGGCTTTGCTGTCCCTGATCTGCACATACCTTGTATGCCTGGATAAATCCCCAGTAAGCCCTTTGACAGAGAGCAATACAAACAGTACCATGCAAGGGACGAGGACAGAAAACACGGGGGGACTGAGGCTATCAGGATTAGCAGCTTTCAAAATACACACATGGCACCATTATTAATGAAAGCCAATTTAACAGACCAGAATGAACTTGTCCAATAGAAGGGTCATGCCATGACAGAAGAAGGCTTAGGTCTATTGGGACATTACTGCATATTCATCTACAGCAGCTTTCCCCAACCTGGAACCCTCTAAATCTGCTGGAATATAACTCCCATCATCCTCTGCCAGAAAAGTCAATAGCCCATATAGCTGAGGAGGATGAGAATTTTGATCTAACACATTCAAAAGGTGCCATGTTTGGAAATGACTATTGCATACTACCCCTTTCACCCGTGTGTACATATCTAATTTCTTTGGTACACTGACTGATCCCTTTAAATCCACTGTTCTTTGCAGAAAATTTATGTAACAGAATATTGTCCTATGAATATTTGCCAGTATTCTAAACTGACTGCTTAGTTATGTGTATGTAACTAGCAGCACCTCCTGGCCTGGCCCCTTCCACTCCTCCTTCACAGCTAGCAGCCACACAGAATGAAGGAGGTTTGTTCAGCTGCCAATTGGGGTGCAAGGAGGAGGATGCTCCAGGCCTCTCCCACCGATGAGTGAGGCTACAACAACAGTTTGGAACAGCAATCTTGCTTCCGTACTCTTACCTTTTAATACTATTCTGCATTTTATTTTGAGGTCATTGGCTTTTAAAAATTTGTGTACTTTGATGCACTTCACACTTTGATTTGCATTTTATCTACTGTATTTGCTGGTATATAAGACTCACTTTTGTTCCCCAAAATATTGTTTGAAAATGGGGTGCATCTTTTACGCCAGTGTGTCTTATATATGCTGGCAAATAGTATTTGCCAATATATAAATGGGGTGCCTCTTATATGCTGGCAAATACGCCAGACTAGGTACATGAAATAATTATTCTACAAAAACTAGCACAGAATTAAGTGTGCTTTTGCTGCTTTCAATGGATGAGTTTCAGACCCACTAAATGTTCCAGATTACAGCCATTAAATCTCTTAGGGAGAAAAAAGAAGTTAGGAAGGAGAAAATGTTGTGCAGTGTCTGTAATCTAAGTACATTAAGAGATTGTTAAGATACTATGAGGAAGATAATGCCATTTCTAAATAAAAAAGACTGTGTCTGCTTATCCTTGAAAGTTGCTTATTATTTATTGGTATTGTTAACACTATTAAATGAATCTTGTTTAAGGGTCTGCCATACACCATTACTATCGTTTGCTAAAGTACCACAATTATTTGCTTTTGTGCTAATGTCACCTTACAAAAGTACTGAACAATCTTCTACATCTGTTTGAATTGTCCTCGAATATGCTGCTACAGGCCCTAATTTGGCAATCAGTGTAATGCTGAATGTCTTGATAATGCTCCCTAGAATTGCTACAGACTTCTGTAATATCCTAAATGTCTGTCTGATGTCTGTATTATGAAAAATATAGCAGGGCAACTTTCTCTTAGAGTTTACTACTTAGACAAACATGGGGTGAAATTAGAAAAGAGTCTGTCTAGAATCACAGAGTTGGAAGAGACCACAGGGGTCATCCAGTGAACCCCCTGCTATGCAGGAACACACATGAAAGCACTCCCAACAGATGGCCATTCAGCCTCTACTTAGAAACCTCCAAAGAATCCATTTTGCCTGAAATAAAGGATGGTATTTGGCATTGTTTCTAACACTGTTGTTCTAACGTAGCTATAAAGATCAAGCAGCCAAATTTAATCCCCCTACCACCACTCCAGGTCTTTTACATGTTCATGTGCTAATGTGAACAGTTGTATTTTTATATAAATATACTGGAGTAGTAAAGGCTGAAAGAATGATACATTTGCATAGAATGAAATATGCACTCTGTTCCTAGCAGTGACAGCTTGATGTTCTACATTGAACATACTGTCCTATAAAATTCTAAAGAATAGCAGTCAACTGAAGAACTCCCTAAATAATAATGGACTGTGAAACTCCCTTCCACAGGTAGCCAGGCTGGTCCCATTTCTGACAAAGGCTCCGCCCCCAACACAGGCTTGCGGACACTGTCTGCTACAAATCGGATTTTTAATGGGTGAGGAGGTTATTGTCTCTGTCCCCATTCCTTCAGCTTCTCCTCATTTCAAATCATGGACACTCTTTGCTGTTGTTCTTTAAACCCTTTCACTCTTCTTAAAGTACAGCATCTTGAATGGTACACAAAGGCCAATACACTACTGGTTAGTCCAGGGATGGAAATTATGCAACTCTCCAGATGTTGCTGGACTCCAGTTCACAGCCACCCTAGCCAACATAGGCAAAGGTCAATGGTGAAGAAAGTTGGGAGTTTATAGTTTAACGTCTGGAGATGGGCACATAGTAAATCCATTAAGCCACAATTGAGTTGTGAGTCAATCCATAGGCAATTTTCATTGATGCAATGGGGCTCTAGTTGGAATTAACAATAAGACCCAAGTCATATGCTGGAATGCTGTTAGTTAGTTCCAACTAAAGTAGATCTATTTAATCAATTATTGAATGGTGAGTTAACTTATAGGTAAATCAAGGAAATTCAACAGCTTTACTCTAGTCAGGATTAATACTAGTATTTAAGCCATGATCGATAAATGTCCACTTTTCAAAAACCATGATAGGATGGTAGATGGATAAATCTGTCACTTTTCACCACATCCAGTTTTTTTTTCTATGTGGCTTTCATGTTTGTTTGTGTTTTTTTTTCTTCTGTTGAATGGAAAATGAAATTTGTGGAAAGTGGTAGATTCTTATTGAAAACCAATTCAAACAAAATTCTTACTCATCTGTGCTTACTCATTTTGGTAGATATAGCTATTTCCACACTGGGATAGGGTACAATGTTATACCTACCTGCCACGTGACTATCACATGAGAAGAGTCTCAGAAAATAGATATGGCAGCCCAAATGCAATACCATAACATTGGTCATTTTACATACATAAGCGTTAATGGTTGGACTCAAAGCCAGAGTTTTAAGGGCTGAGGAAAATCTAAGCTCTTTTCTTAAATGAGCAAATCTGCCAATTTTGGTTCTCCCACGTTTGATTTTTTTAAAAAATCTGAAGTTCTGTATACCAAATGTATAAATCTGAGAATCTGGGATACTTCTTTCTTCAAACTAACCAATCCAAATTCTTATTCATCTCTATGTATGATATGGGTGAGAATGAATTCTGCAAGGGAAAAAGGAAATTCTATTGGATACTTACAAGTTATTGAGCAGATCTCAAACGATTTTGGATGCAGGCCCTGAACTGCCAAGCATGGGATGACTGAAACAGTACTTACAGTTCACAAAACCTGAACCATCCAGGTGTGTAGTCCAACAGTTTTTAAATTTATTACTGCAGCAGCAGGAAGCTTCTGCCAGCTGTTTTTGGAAGGCCCACAGGGCTTGTCAAAAACATTTGTGAGGAACCTAGGGAAAGTAGAGGAAATATTATTTTTATAAGCAAAACAGGATTTTATTAAGGTGCCTTCCAGTTAAAACTTATCTGTGCACAAACATTTGTCTGAGCTTTCATTTTGCTGGAAATTTAACAAACAACCCGGAGTAGTTCTACAATTTGCCACCAGTGGCTCAACCCTTTGAAGGAAGCTTGTTCTCTCTGGATGTAAAACTCATTCAAGTTAGTGATGTACAAATCAGTCTGGATACTTTTTTTTTTTTTAATGACCTGAATTTTCAGGGAAACCATAAAAGAACTCAAAGCATGCCCTGAAGCCTGCTTTTCTAAGTTACATGAAATTCCATTTTTCACGTACCTTTCACACTTTCCATCTTAGGATAAATTATGGAAATATTCTTGAAATTAAAAAAAAGACATCTTTTTGGAACAAATACAATGTGATCTATTAACATTAATGATTGCATGGTAATTTCTGCAATTTCATTCAATTCACTTCCCATTTTACTTTTTTGGGAGGGGCTTTTAAAGGCAACAGACATCCTTTATATCTCTAAATTTGTTACAAAGGGAATTTTCAGCTAGCAAACTCACCCACTTCAATCAAAAAATTGTTTCAGGCTAAGCTTGGAATAACTAAGAGACCAGAACCAAAGTGTAATTTGCATTGAAATGAGAAAATGCTTATTTCTGAAAGAATGCTTTGCATATTAGGCTGAGCAGAACTCAGAGCCAAAAGCGCTGTTTATAATGTTGACCAGCCCACTTCAATATGTGCTTCTGGTCCTGAGTAGCATACTGCCACTAGCCCATCTACTGATGAATCTTTACTTTTACACACACACACACACACTATCTATCTATCTACATCTGTCTATCTATCTAACTATGTATCTATGATGAAATATGTATGATGAAAATTATACATGTGGATCCAGACGTGTAAAGAAAAGACACACACAGATGCAGATGCATGTAGTACTGGTACACAACAAAGTGAACAACAATACATAAACAAGCTTAGTAATAACCTATCAGCTGAGACCAAGGAGCTACGCTAGCACTGGTGGTGCAGTGGTTAAAGGCCGGTACTGCAGCCACAATGTTGTGAGTTCGATCCTGCAGGGCCCCAGGTTGACTCAGCCTTCCATCCTTCAGTAGATCTGCAAAATGAGTACCCAGCTTGTTGGGGACAATTAGCTAACACATTGTAAACTGCTTAAAGAGTGCTTGGCACCATAAAATGGTATAGAAATATAAGTGCTATTGCTATTGCTATAACTATTCTGGTTGGCTCAGTGTCAGGGTCAGAGACCCGGGCGGCAAGGCAGCCTGGAGAAGGGAGTGGGAGAGCTCGCAGAGTCCTGCCGGGAGGAGTCAAGGAAGCACTTACTCAAGAGAAGTCCATTTACCTAAGCCAGAGCAACAAGCAAAAGCCGTAGTCAGAGTTCCAAAAGCCAGGGGTCTGGAGCCAAGAAACCAATCCAAGGTATCAGGATCCAGGTGCTGGAAGCAAGGAACAGGCAAGGAGAGGGCTTGTAGAAAGTTTGCCACAAGCAAAGGAAAGCTTCCAGGCAGGTAGTTATATAGCCCAAGACACAGGTGTGGCTAGTCACCGCTTCTTGAACTTAATCAAGGAAGCCTCCCTTTGCGCAGCTCTCTTGAGTCTCCGCCTTGTTTGTGGGCTGATTGGCACAGGCTCCAAAGCATCTTCAGAATTGGATCCCTGTTGCCCTAAAGGAGCAGGCAGAGGAACGTCCGAGCCTGCTTGGTCCATGGCAGCAGGGGGAGCTCTTGAGCTGCAGGACTCATCTCCAGCCAGAGCCACGGGGATCAGCAGCAGCTCTGACAGGGGCTTCAGTTATCACACTCAGGAGCAATGGCTTCTTCTCCTCCTCTCAGTGGGCCAAGGCAACTGGTTCTCTTGGTGCACATCTTTCCCCTAGTCACTGCTTACTAGGGGAAGGAGGGTGTACCCAAAGCCATTTGCCTGCCCTGGTGCACTTTGGGAGGAGAAGTAGTCATTGTCCCTTAGACAAGATCAGCAGCTATTTCTTTGGTCCTGGTGCACACCCCCATGAGCACTCTATGGCTGCTGGGTGATGAAGCTGTGCCTGAGGCATACGGTAGCCCTTCCACAACTGGGTGTAAGGGCATTGCAGAAGCAGGTACAGGAAAATACTGCAATGTCTGTAAATATATTTATACACGTGTCATCACGGGTTGGGCCAGCATAAACCACCTAGATGTTCTGGCCATGTCATGAAGGCAATGCCAGAATCCTGCAGAAATGCTGCTGTTATATACTGCCCACCCCTAGAATGCATCCATGTCTTGAAAGTGGATGATATATGCAACTGAAGGACTCTGGGAGGAGAAGTTAGAGGAAGCTGCTGAATATCTATCCATTGCCAAACTCCATCCCATAAAATAAAGGTATAAATGTAGAGTGATGTCTCAAACCTGTGCTCTTAAAATTGTTTTTTAAAAAATCTTTTCATCTCTTTTTAAACAATATTCTAAATATTTTAACAGTTTTGTGTCTCCTGTTCATCACTTTGGGAGATGTAATAGATAGATTATAGATAGATGATAAATAGATAGACAGATGTTTTAAAAAATAGCTTTTGCTGAGTTAACCTAAGATGAACACCAATGGAAGAAAATGGCAAAGAAGACAAACTTGCATCATCTGTCATATGATGGGTAGGAGATTTCACTGCTTTAGCCTTCAAATTTTATAGATAGCAACTCCAAGCAAAGGTATTTTTGTCACTTAGTTAACATATTAAAGTATATGCCTCACACACATTCATATTCTGTTTCTTCTTCTTCATCATCCCTTCTCTTCTTTTCTCTTTTCTATCTTTCCTCTTTCCCGATTTATTTGTACTTATATTTTTTTTTTTTTAGAAAAGAAATAGTTGAAACGGAGGGAAATCACATTGTTTTTAATGTGGACTACATGTTGACTAGAATATACCAAAGTTCTCAAATCTTCAAGCCAAGTTTGACTGAAAGAGTAGAGATAAAACTGACTCATTTAAGAGCCTTATATAAAATGCTATTGTGAGTTCACTAAGAGAAAATAAAGAGCTAGAGGCAATGTAAGAGTAAAAGCCCAATAGCTTAGGGCAAGTAACAATAAGAAGAATTTTGTCCTCTAGTTATGCCTGCTGGGTGGAACAGATTTGTTCCAAAGTTTCTTTTACATCAGTGGAACACAGAGTTACATCAGCACAACAGATGCATATCCAGGGGCTTGATCTATCTATCTATTTATCTGTGCATGTTGTGTGATGGGGGAAATATTTATTTATTTATTATATTTGTATGCTGCCTTTACTCTCAGAATGAGAACCAAGGTGGCTTCCAAAATTCAGTTAAAAACATTTAAAAAACCATTTAAAACAACAAAAAAAACATATAAAATTATAAAATCCTATAACAATGTACAATATTAAAAACAGGTTAATAAATAAATAGAAAGCTCCTCAGCCCACATAAAAGCCTGCTTGAAGAGAAATGTTTTTGCCTGCCAGCTAAGGGAGAGCAGGGAGGGGCCCAGTCTAGCCTCCCACAGGGTAGGAGCGGCCATTGGGAAGACTCTCTCTTGTGTCCTCACCAGGTGAGCCTGGGATGGTGGCAGGAACAAGAGAAAGTCTTTCCCTGCAGATCTTAGGGCTCTAGCAAATTTGTATAGGGAGACATGGTCTTTCAAATAGTCCAGACCTAAGCTGTATAGGGCTTTATAGGTCATGACCAGCACTTTGAATTGTGCCCAGAAACGAATAGGTAGCTAGTGGAGCTGTTTTAATAAGGGAATTATGTGCTCCCTGTAAGCATTCTGGTCAGCACGTCGGCATTCCCCAGTCAGCATTCTGGCTGCCATGTTTTGAACCCACTGAAGTTTTTCAAATAGTTTCCAAAGGCAGCACCACATAGGGCACATTACAGGAGTCCAACTGAGATGTAATCAAGGCATATGTCACTGTAACCAGATCTGACGTCTCAAGGAATGGGTGCAGCTGGTACATACATTTTAACTGTGCAGATGCACTCCTGGCCACTGCTGAAATCTTGGCACCCAGGCTCAGAGCCGAGTTCAACAGAACACCAAGGCTGAGAGCCTGAGATTTCAGGGGGAATGTAACCCCATCCAGCACAGGTGAAGTCCCTATTCCCTGATTTGCCGTTTGACTGACCAGAAGCACCTCTGTCTTGTCTGGATTAAGCTTCAATTTATTTGCCCTCATCCAGTCCATTACTGACAGCAGACATTAGTTGAAGAGCAAGACAGCTTCCTTAGAATCTGATGGAAAAGAGAGGTAGAGTTGGGTTTCATCAACATATTGGTGACACCAAACCCCAAAACTCCTAATGACCTTTCCCAGAGGTTTCATGTAGATATTGAACAGCATGGGGAACAAAACAGAACTCTGAGGGACCCCACAGGCCAATGACCAGGGACTCAAACAGGAGTCCCCCAACACTGCCTTCTGAGTTCATCCCTCCAGGAATGAATGGCCAGAACCACTGCATGTCATTGCCGCCAAATCCCATCCCAGCCTAGAAGGATACCATGGTCAATGGTACTGAAAGCCGCTGAGAGGTCCAGCAGAACCAACAAGGACACACTCCCACTGTCTAGTTTCCTGTGTAGGTCATCCACCAAGGTGATCAAAGCTGTCTTCATCTCATAACCAGGCCTGAAACCAGATTGAAATGGATCTAGATAATCAGTTTCATCCACCAACCTTTGGAACTGGGAGACCACCACATGTTCCAGAACCTTGTTCAAAAATGGAATATTGGAAACTGACTTATAATTGTTGAAGGTGGTGGGATCTGGGGAAGGCTTCTTTAGTAATGGCCTCACCATAACCTCTTTTAGTCATGCTGGAAACTTTCTTGCTGCAGTGAGACATTCACTATTCCCCTTACCCATTCAACCAGTCCCCCTCTAGCTGCTTTCAGAAGCCAGGAGGGGCAACGATCCAGTATACATATGGTGGCTCTCACTTCTCCAAGGATCTTGTCCACAAGCAAAGAGTAAGCAGAATAGTTCAAAATGTAGTTAGTCCAAGGTCAAGACACAACAGAAGTAAGGACTGTGTACTGCTAGGCAACCAAATAAGACAGTTGTCAGCACTAAGGCTGGAGAGGAACTGCCATAATATTTATGACAAGCTCCTTCAAGGCCACAGGTGTGTCAGGAATCTCTCCCTACTGGGCCGCAGCCAGCAAGGGAGGAGAGAGGTCAGGAACACTTGGGGAGTCTGAATATACCAAACACTAGGAAAGCATAAGCCAAGCCAGGTCAAGGTCCAGTCCAAAGGTTCAGGAAGCAGAGATCTGTCTGGAGGGTTTCAGAGAGCAAGAGACACAAAGGTTGTGAGGGCTTGCTAATAATTTGCTGCAAGCAGGGAGCAGCCACGCTGGCAGACTTAAATAGCCCCTGTGAGCAGGTGCTGCTCATTATTGCTTCCTCAGCCTAGTCCAAGCAGCCTCCCTCTCAGCAGCCCGTTTCAGCCTTCTGCGTGATTGAGGGCTGATGGGCACAGCTGGCTGCAACTCCTCTGCATCACTGTTGGTTCCCTCTCTGTCATGAGCTGGCTGGGGCAACTCAGCCTCTGTTTGACCTCCCAGTGCAGGGGATGTTTGCAGGTTGACTTGCTCACTCACTGGCTTGGCCCCATGCACAATCAGTTGCTCCTCAACCACAGCATCATCATCTATCACAAGGTGTCTCATTAGTGTAGTTAGGTCAGCATTTGTTGCTTAAATTAGGGTGGGCTCTCCATTTTTCTTTTTGTTTCTCAGTGAAGGATGGGGGATATCATCTTCAGCATCTGTAACTTCTGCCATGTCCTGCTGGGAAACAGGATCCTCTACTGCCTCAGCCCCCATCTCCTCAGAGGGAGTTGCAACTTCAGTCTGCCTCCTCGTCATCTGAGTCCTCCAAGAGGGGGAGTTAAGACATAGTGCTGGCTACACTTTTCATGGCCTTGTGGCACATGGTCTAGTGTCTCCCCTACTTATTGTTCATTGTGCCCTGCCTACTTGCCATGTTGAATCCATGATTCTAGAACTTGCAGTCCCAACAAGTAACTTTAACAAGTTAGAGGACGGGTAGATAGGAGACAGATGCCATACTAAGTAGGTCTTCATAATGCTATTGCTGTGTATCTTGCAGTTTATCAAGTACAGACTGACACTTTAAAATGCTCTGATGAAATAACATTATTCAATCAATATCTAACCAAACCAAGGCATTAACAGTTAAATTACTTGAAAACACAATTAGAATACATGACATACAAATGTCATTCCCAATCTATTTTGATATATTACCCTTTATAAATGAAAACGATGCCAAGATTCATTAGTATCTCAAAATGTCATGATCCTAAATATGTATCTTCTCAGTCTTTCTTCCTTTCTATAATACATATCCCAGAGGTTCACAAATTCTACTCTGTTCAATAACCTTGAGTATTTCCATCCATTATAACAGAACACTGTAATTGTTCTGCAAACTGTACTTGAGTAGAGGAAGCTTTTAATTTGAGGAGGAGGTTGAAAGTTATTTTCCAAGCAAGGTCAGTTCCCCAGTCTCTTTGATGTTAACTTTCTTTCCTTCATTAATCTCTCTGTGCTTGCATAGGGAACAACATGCCAACATGCCTCAAGAAACAGGACTTCAGTCTGTTTATGTTAAGTCTTTGCAATAATAATGACAAAAACACTAGAGAACAAGAAAAAATGTTTTCTGGGTTTATTTCTTCACATTTTCTTGTGTCTCAGACTATCTTGGCAATATAGCTGCATTTTTTCCTGTATTTAAACTATTGGTTATGAGAGAAGTAAGCAACATTCAGTGACTCAGGAAAAGCTGCAATTCTGCATATTTGTCCAGCCATAAAGAGCCCAGTTACATTTCTGTAAAGCAGCCCCTTCTATGTGGCATTCTTATCAATCCTTTCTCATTATTTGAGTTTTACATTAAGTCCAGGATTCTAGATTTGATCCCTTCCTGATCTACACTGGGATTAGGTGCTTCTGGACTGCCTGAGGACCTTCCAAGCCTTTTTTGCACATAAACAGAATCTGGGGAGTTGCCCCCAGATGACCAATGTCACATCCTTCAATCCTCTTGGGGGCATTTTATCATGTTTTCTGGCATGTCTGCAACTTTTTACACAGCCCCTACTTCACACAAGGATGCTATTGGACTTTCCAATCACCTCTTCTTTTGAATAAAGGCTTGTATAGGCTGAAAGACCACCTGTACTGATCTGGCAAGAGTAATGAGACCCCCCCCCCGGCCGCCAAAAAGATACTCCAAAGTAGCAACATATTCAATGGCACCTTTCCTGGGCTTAGAGGGTGCTACTGGATATTTGGGGTCAATTTTTGCCTGCCTTCTCAACTTTGGGGTTGATAGAGAGCACAGGAAAAGTGATGGTTGGGGGCATTCAGTTTTACAGGGTCCCTTGGGAGGACGTTCCATCCCTGGCAGTTGCCCATTGCTAGGCTACACTATTGGCTTTCTATTACACATGACTTACATAGCAGCAAATATGAAGAACAACATCACAGCCTAATTCTTTAAACTTGAAAATATAATGCATAAAGAGTGATTACTGCATTTATGCACAAAACATAATTCATAGTGTGCTGCAGATTTGTTTTCTCTTTTTGTATTTCTCTGGTGTTTCAATATTGGTGGTCTGAGCTTCCTCCTACCTCTGTATCATAGAGAACAATGTTAAGCTGTGTACATATTAAGGGCAGCTTAAACCTTGAAGACACCCTGGGCAAAAGGACTTCCATACCTGCCATCCCTCAACAGCAAAATAAACGCATGGGTTTACTTGGAGGAAATAGTCGGTGAAACACAGCAGTGGTGGCGGCATCAGCAAGATTACTCTGAAAAGCACCAGCTAACTGAGTCTAGTTTCCTTTTTAATTCCCCATGCTGCTGCAAAGTGATGCCACATTAGAAATATTTTAAGAAATTTAGATGGTGGTTAGTACTAACCTAGAATTTAAAAAGGTGAAGGCAAGCCTAGGGCAGATCATGCAGTGGATTGTACAAGTGTACTTAGCCCTGATAGTTCCCTAAGGTTGCTAGGTATTAATGCCAGCCCTAATAAAGATGGTAGTTCTTCAGATATCAGAGAGCTGTTATTAGAACACCTATAATTACAGTTGCCAGGCTGCAGTACAGAGATTCATCCTATTCCTTTGCCTTCCCTAGCTTGCTGTAGCAAATAGTCCCCAAATCTTCTGCACAACAGGGGTGAAAGGAATGTAAGCTAAGGACAAACTAGGGATGGGTTCAAAAATTCACAAATTTCAATAATTTGATTGTTTTTCACTCTAGAGATGCATGTGATCAACTGTGCACTCTGCTGGATTGAGTTCATCCCAATAGCACCACTTTGTGCTGCAAATATAGCTATAATGTAACATCTGCCTTCAGAAATCCAGATCTCTTATGGACCTTCTGGATCAGGTTGCAATACCACATACTCCATGGCCATTTCTGCACTCACTTGTTACAGTGCTATTATTCCACTTTCAACATCCTATGGAATCCTGGGGTTTGCAGTTTAGGGAGGGGCATTGAGAATTCTCAGCCAGAGAGCTCTTTGGCCTAAACTCCAAACCCCAGAATTCCATAGGATGTTGAAAGTGGGAAAATAGCACTATAACAGGCTAGTGTGGAAATGGCACATGTCTCAAATGCATAAGGTGAAAAAAAGGGAAGAAATGAAAATAATCTCTGTCCCATTAAAAACAAGACTTTCAGAAGGATATTAGATTCAAGTCTACTATCTTTAAAATGTTTTACTTCAGAGAGTTGCTGCCAGAGACAGCTCATAGTTCAACAGATCAAGCAGTTGTTGTTGTTGTTGTGTGCCCTTCCAACTCACAATGCCCTAAGGTAAATGTATCACAGGGTTTTCTGGGGCTGAAAGTGTCTGAAGCACCCAAGGTCACCCACTGGGTGCTGAGTGGGGAATCAAACTCTTGTCTCTAGGGTTGTAGTCCAACATTCAAACCACTACATCATGCTGGCTCTCTAACCAGGTAATAATCCCTTCAAATTGTTGTAAGTATATTAGAATCATAGAGCCGGAAGAGGCCATAGGGGCCATCAAGTACAACCGTCTGTTGTTTGGAGAGTTTGTTGTTTTTTTAAATAATGGAAATCACTCTAGGGATAGGAATTCAGAAGAAGACTGCTCAGTTTACCTCATCTCTATTTTTCTGGACGTGGACATTATTGAGTTTCTTTACCCGTTGCATTCTGAGATAGAAACCACGGACATCTTAAGTACCCACTTTATGTGCGCATGTGCCTTCAAGCCACCTGTTGACTGATGGCAACCCCATCAATTTCATAGAGAAGGGTTTATTTCTGAAGTCTGTCTCCACAGATTTTCCTGCTTCCAAGTCTGTCCTTTGCTAGTTCTAGGCAGGTTCTTTGAAATATGCACCTATTTTTGTGCACATTTTTCATCTTGATTCATTAAAGAGCACATACTGACTGAAGTGTGTTTGGGCACATTTTAGAAATGTGCTTCCCCCAGGCTTTGGAACTCCCTCCCTAAGAAGGTTAGGTTGATCCCCTTCTTGGTGACCTTCTGCAGCCGTATGAAAACATTTTTATTCCAAAAGGCTTTTAAAAACTAACGACTAGCACTTTTAATAGAGTACTGTTTATTGACTTTAATCTTTTATCTTTTAAATACATTCATTTAAATTGTTTTAATTCTGTGGGTAGTTTATTTACATCTTAATGATAACTCATGTCTGTGTGTGTTTACTGATGTCTTTGTGTGTGCTCTCTTCTGTATTTGTAAATTATCTTGGGTCCCAGTTTTGGAGAAAAGGCTGAATATAAATGAGTAAATAATAAGAAATGAAAACAGTGGATTTTGCTGAAATTTTTGAATGTGTACATGCTGTTAAAACATTAAAAAAAATTACATTGCATACTGCAAGCCCAAGCATGTATACATTTCTCATTGCAAATAGCAAATGGTCCCATATTCACAACAGGAAATATACAATGACATAAACAAAAGCAAACACAAGAGATTAGATAAATTTCTCACATATCCTTAGTCTTTATGTTTTAAACACATGCATCATGAACCAGTGTGATATAGTGGTTTGAGCACTGGACTACAATCCTAGAGACCAGGATTTGATTTCTCACCTGGCCATGGAAACCCACTGGATGACCTTGGCATGCCACACACTCTCAGCCCCAGAAAATCCCATGATAGGTTCACCTTAATGTCACTATAAGTCAGAAATGACTTAAGACACACAAAAATAACAAATCATGCATGCCAACCTAGTATGATACATACTTATTATATATTATTATGTATTATGCTTCTTGGTTTTATTTTTAGCTATTGATTTGATTTCATTTATGTTTATCATAAATCACTCAGAATTTTTTTTTTAAAATAGAAAGTGATATAAACTGCTATAAATAAAAAAAAATGATTTGTCAGAAAACTAGTATTGGGCATAGTACTCTTTAGGTCTCATTACTTAGCACCGAACCAGGTTTGTCACGGAATACTGGAAAAAGCCTTTTGTATTTTTTCGGTCTTCTAAAATCTCAGGTATCTTCTAAGATCACTAAAGAGGATGGTTATTGCTGTAACAAGTGGTAAAGTTCAGTTAATACTGGATAAAACCACAGGGAATTCCCAGTGGGTGGGTGGCATATTCTGTGATATTTAAATCCAGCTGCTTAACAGTGAATCTTAGTCTCATTCAATGCCATAATTAGTGCAATCTAATCAAGTGTTTTGAGTGTCTGGGGAAACTGAGCACACACAGCTGGCCTGGCCTCAGGCACTAAGGCAACTGTGGAATAAAAACAAAACAGAAAGTAACTAACCCATTTTCCACTGCCAGAGGCCATGTTTGACTGTTGATGCCTGTTTGCTAATCCTTGTATCAAGAAGAGGAGAAAAAAAATAAAGTTCAGTATTCTTCACCAGCCACACATGCCATTTATTTCCAGGAGAAGACAGCTCTCTTTTCCAGATTGAGAATCCCTACACAGAAAAATGGTCTTCCCTAGACCATTTGTTATTTGGAGCTGCATGAAACTCACAGACTGTTCAATTAAAGGATCCATCTCCACATTAACTGTCTCTATAGAGAGAGGTGAAGTATGTTTAACTCTCAGAGAAGAAATGTACCATGTGGTGACAGAGACTGAGTGCTCAGTGAGCATGAGAAACAGATGTGAATCTGCACATCCAGTCTAACCAGTTACTCTGTCCATCACGTATCTGTGAATACTAAGCAGGGATGGATGAATCTGTCAATTTCACTTACATTCCAGTTTGTATTATTCCAGTCTTCAGTTCATGCTGCCCTATTTTCACAGTTTGTAGCTTTAAAAAAGGTCTGAATGAAAATTCGTAGTCATTTTGTATACGTTTCTACCAATATCACTGATATACGCTCGCTGACTACCAGTTCATGTCCAGGTACAATTCAAAGTGCTGGTTTTGACCTATAAAGCCCTATATGGCTTAGGTGCGGATTGTCAGTCTATTGTCAAGACTACATAGGTGCCAAAGTATACAATAGATCATAACACACCACCTAATCCTATGCATGTTTACTCACTGTGTTGACTGGGGTTTATTCCCAAGTAGGCAAGATAGAACTAAAGTAATTGCTTGCCACAGAGCAAGTAATTATTGCCAGTTGTGGAAAGCAGGTCCTTAGATGAGTATACTAAATTACTTTGTCTATGATGATCAGAATGCACCAGTTGCGCGCGCGCGTGCGCGCACACACACACACACACACACACATAGACCATCTGTTTCCTTAGATTTATTGCTCCACAGCTCCAAGGTAGAAAGAAATAGGAAGGAAACTCATTTATTAGAACACAAGAAGGTCTCCCTGGGTTTGACCAAGTGTTTGTCTAATCCAGCATTCTATTTCTCATAGTAGCCAACCACATCCCTATAGGAATCCCACAAGCAGGGCTCAAGGGCAATAATTCACTCCCACTGTTGTTCTCTACCATGCTGCTTTAGATGCATTATACAATACAGCTTTTGGAAGTAGTAGTCCAGTTTCTCAATGAATTGGTTCTGTTCCCTTTTAGAACCATAGGAATTGAGAGCCATCATCAGATCTTGTAGCAATGAATTCCATATATTAACTGTGTGAAGAAGCATTTCCTTTTGTCTGACCAGAATCTCCTATTGCAGAAACTACATAGCACAGCATCCAGAAACATGAAGGACTAAAGGAGGCTGCCTTATAAAGAAGAAAAGAACACTTACATCCCCCCACCCCAATCATTGGTGAAAAAGAATGTTTCACTATGTCTTGACAGGTTACAAGAGTTTTTGACCATGTTCTATTTCCCCACCCCTTTTTTTTGCATCTCAGTACAAATCGTGAAAATTTGATTTGCACAAAAACATTTTATTTTTGCAAAATCCAATGTTTTGCCCCCAATTGTTTCTCTCTGTGTGTATGTATGCATGTGTGTGTGTATGTATACAATTCATTTGCACTCTCTCTCTTCGCTACACACACACACACACACACACACACTTTTCAAATGAATTCTCACAAAAAGTCCTGAAATGTTGAAAATAGATTGAAAAATGCATAAAAACACTCATAATCTTGTCCACTGGGAAAGAAACTTGAAATGTTTCATTCTTGCATGCCATAATGAAATCAGTAAAGATTTCTGCTACCTTATATCAAGTCAGATACTGGGTCCACTGGGACCAGCTTTACATGGGTTCATGTGGAAATCTTTTCAAACCCTACCTTGAAGTGGCATGGGTTAAACCATATCTAGGCCCAAAAACAGATGACAGGCCCCTTCCATCCCAACTGCCACTGACCTGGCAATGGAGGGAAACAAGAAAAGATAGTTTCTGCTGGATCTACTTAATCCCCTCCCCACTGTCTTCCCCTTTCCTTGTGTATAAATCTAGTGATGTCTGCTTAGGCAAAACATCTTCAAAATGTTGGCCAGAATCCCTTATCACAGTTACAAATGTGTAAATTGGAGCTACACACTCACCACAGTTACCTATTCACAGTTCCTATGAAGCCCCTTGAAATACCTCAATCTCTACTTAAGGAGCAGCAGCCACTATAATCAATGGAAGTCCATTCTCCTGTTCCTCAGAAATCAGTCGGCTACCATTTACCACCTCCCCATCTCATGTGAGTGATCTCTGGTGTAAGGGTGCCTGTCTCAATGGAGGTGACATACTGGAGGGGGTGAGCAATAGGGTGATAGACTCCTGTTTATCATGATGACTGCTGCCCAGTAAATAGGGTTGGGAGAGTGTACCAGAATTCAGTGGGTAGCACTGTAACTGCAGTGCTTACACATAAATAAAGACCATACAGGATTCTGGTTGTCATTATGGCATTGAATTTTCTTGGTCTTTGGAATCTTTGTGCATCCCTATATCTACAATGAAATTGGAGGTAAACTTGAAAACTCCTAGGCCAATAAACATCTGAGAGATTTCCAGAGTATGTAAAAGCATTTTGTTAGAACTGGAAAGCCTTCTTGGTTTTATTACCATCACAGCCCTGAATTGCAGAAGAATGGGAAGATTCAACTAGGAAAAAGAAAAATCTGTCAATTCAAGTTATTGTCCTGTACACCTCCAGAAGACACAAACAGTTGTCAGCTTTGTTGCAAATGTTTCATATTCTATTCAGTGTGACAGAGCAACAGAAAGATTTGTAATCACACTGAGGTACTCCTTCTAGCGTGCTGCCTCTGTTTGATACTAGTTACTAGGTGCCTGAGGGCTCATGACAAACAGCACATCTTGTTTCTTGACCTCTATATTCCCCAAGCTTCTGCTGCTCAAGGGTGAGAAACAGGGGCACACTTGAGTTTTCAGTGAAGGATGGCCTTTGCTGCCAAAATCATTCCAAGGCAGTGGTCTTCTTCGGACTCACCAACCATCTGAAGAAGCTTAGCTGCTCAGAGCCACTAGTGCATAGTCTTGTTTGCAACTGTGAATGCTTATTAATACAGCATTTTGAGGAAGCTTTACATTTGAAATCTCACTTGAAATAAGTAAAGTGAGCAACACAGGCAAGGAAATGTCCAGTGGGACTTATTCTGTATTTGTGGCTGATTTGCAGAAAATGCTATTTTCTATGCAGATCAACCATGTGTGAATTTTATGTGGAACAAATCCTCACTTATAGCCCTTTTTTTTTTTCAGAGAAGGCTACATTTTCTGTGCTTGGATTGATTTTTTTCTACGTTGAAATATTATTTTCTACAGAGAAAATGCTGTTTTCTGTACAAAACAGCCATGTACAAATTTTGCACAGAATAAGTCCTGAAATGCAAAGATTCTCATCAGCCCAGGATTCTTCTTGTCTAGAAAACCCTGTTTCAAATATTTTCAAATATTCTTTCCATTTCTACCCTCTGGTAAAAAAGAGCAACAGCAACATCTCCCTAACATCTGTGTGGGAGATTACTGGGTAAAGCACAAGCACAAGAGAATAGCCCTCTGCAGCATGTCCAAAAAGGAAGTCACATGCACGTATGGAACATTTACACATGCATCAGTATTGACAAGATGTTGGCCACAATGTCTGAAGGGGGCTTATGTATTTAGTAGTTCTATTATTGATCAGTATTGCCAGCCATTTCACTTTGGACAGGCAGTCTTTTATTTCAAAGATGTCCTTGGATCCCTTGTTAGAAACAACTTTGCTTACCTTCTGGTCTGCCAGCAAAAAAGCTGATTTTCATACATTTTTGTTGTTCAGTGGTCAGCATTTTTCTTATACTCCACATGAAAGAATTCCTAAGTGAATGCAAATGGCTCACTAATGAATAATTTTCAATTAAATCTAAAGCTTCATCCTTTGACACCTCTTTTTGACACAGGTTCTCAGATACAATCTCCTCTACAGCAGACCCAAAGGAGCCGTGCTGAACAGAGTATCAGAACACAACAATCGAGGCAGTCTCTATGGGGAAAGGCACTGTTTGAGACAACCTGGTCCAAAATTCATCATGGCTGGCCTTCAAGGTACCTGCTTCCTATTTGTTGAGACAGATATCAATAAGCCTCACATCACTCAGAAGAGCTCCAATGGCTGGCTATTTGGGAATACAATAGTAGCAGTAAAATAAGCCTGTTTGCTGCCTAAATAGACAGTTGCATGTTTTCACATGCTTTTTGGTTATAGCCACAGCAAGTTTTAAGCCAAAGGCTCTCTAGGTAACTTCCACCCTGTTTCATCATCCAGAGTTCCGCAGATCCCCACAGATAAACTCCAGTTTCACATCTCTGGAGATGGTGCTCAGAAGTGATTGTTTTGATAGCCTGCACTGTTTTACCATTTCATAGTGAAGCCAGGGCTTCAAAAAGATAATCAACTCTAGCCACAGGGAAATTCCCCAAGAACATTCAGGACTTCCTTAGATTAGTCTCTGGAGGCAGACCATTTCAATAGCCTTTCCATTCTTATAAATGGAAACTGCTGCTGTGAAACTAAGGTGATGGCAATACTCCCCTCCACACCAACTGGCTTCCTGCAGAAGGGAACACAATGGCCACGCCTTTTCCTTCTGCAGCACAGCTTGATACTTTCCCAGGCTGCACAGGGGCAGAAAGTGCAGCCATCATGCTTCTGAAGCTTCTGCAGGACAGGTAAGTGTAAGATGGTGGCACAATTGTGTGTCCTTGATGGGGAAAACCCATCAATGATTTAATCTGTGACCACACCACCTGAAGATGGGAGAAGGACAGGACTGTGACGACATCATGCAGAAGACTTACCATGGACCTGTCCTTCTCCCATCGCTATGCCAGGATGGGAGGGTACGGTGAAAAGGGCCTAAGCTTCCTCAGGAAGAGATCTGATGGAGTGGTTTTAGCCGTACTTGCTATGAGACACTCAGGGCATGAGATAGACTGAAGCCTAAATCCTCTTTTAGTCCTGACTACAGTAGGCTCACTGAGTCCATTAGATTTTTATTGATGTGTTGAATCACCATTCAGCAATAGATTGAATGGCTCTCCTGTAGTTGTAATTAACCAGCAGGATGCCAGCCTGAGAGCATCTCCTGGCCTGGGTGCTGAACCCATGTTGTTACATAGTACAACAAATTCCACATCCGTCATGGAGACCATGAAGTCTTGAAACAGGCCCCTCAAAGCAACCTCAACATAGATGTTGAAATCCCTCAGAGCAACTACACCTGAGATCACCTGCAGAAGCTAGATGGATGATAAAGCAACAGCAGTCTACACCTGTTTCTCTGGAACAACAATAGATGAAGCTATTCAAAGCATCTTCCAGGGTGAAGAGGTTTCTTGGTTAGCAAAATGCAGTTTTTATTAACCACACCCACTTTTCCTCCATGACCTACCAGCCTTGTTTGGTGCTGCACAGAAGGCAAAGATAGGTCAGTTCCCCTCCCAGCCATATCTCAGGAATACATACCAGATCAGTCCCTTTGTCACTGATCCAATAACAGATGAGTTCAATCTTATTATTAAAAAGCACCACTATCAGGCCAGAGGATCATTTAGTTGAGCAACCGGATATGTGAGAGATGGAGGCAGAATCAGAAAAAGGAACAGAGTATAAAAATGTGCACTTCTTTGTGCTCTGATAGCCCATTCTATTCCCCCAAGCCAGAACTCCCATTGCCCACAGTCACAGTAATAATGGCAATGCCATTAGTCTCCCCATTATGAGGAGATTATTATCATCCATTATACCCACACATATCCTGACCCAAGTGTGAACTCGGTACCTACTCATAACACTGCTATACACACCCTCAGCACTATTTGGAGGAAGTGGGAGAGTGATATTGCTATTTAAAGCACTATATCTATACTGAATCAATGACAGTACATCTCATTGGATGACCCTGAGTCCTAGTGTTATGAAAGGAAGGAGAAAGATGCTTCTCTTTGTCCTCACAGTACCATTTCTGGACATATCACTGAATGTAAAAGATTCCATAGAGAGAAGCCTCTGACAATCCTTCTTTCTCCCTCTCTTGTTTTCTGGGTTTTTTTTTATTTGTATTATTCCACCTTAATAACATGAAGCAATGTTGAAATGCAGTGACATTTAATATCAGAAATGGTGTGCTGGGAAAACCTATATCCTTAAGTGTTTCTAGCACAGTTCCAGAGGGGTCCTAGCCCTGAGCGTCAAAGCATAAAGATAATTTAATCCTCACCTGATAAAAGGATTTGTTAGAAATAACTCAGATCTTGTCTTATTGCATATAGGCTAATTTGAGAGTTCATTATTTATTTGGCAGGTGTTTAGCATAACAAATCAATTTAAGGTGACACCTGAGACCATGTAATTTATACTGAAAGTCAAAATCAAGATTAAAAAAGGAAGATTAAGCATCGTGTTTGTATAAGCAGGACATTTTGATCCATAAGAAGGTCTCCAACGGCTGCTACAACACAAATAAATAAATAAATAAATAAATAAATAAATAAATAAATAATTAAATGGTTGACAGCGCCACTATTGTAACAATTTGTTGTGTCGAACTGGTTTTTTTTTTTCCCCTTTCTATTTGCAATCTGGAAGAGAAGACTAGAAATTTATTTTTAAATGCTAGATGATAATTTTGTATACTTTTAACAGCTGTCAAGCTTTAAAAAATGCAAACTATGAATTATGAGTTGACAATGTGGCAGATTTCTATGTGAAATTTTTAATTTTGTGTGAAGTTTTACTCCCTCCACTCCCCGCATCTAGCTCTGCAGCTCAACCAACTCATTTTCACTATAATGGGAACCTCTCCCAGGTATGCACATACAGGATTCCAACTTTAATGTCTTTATTCCTGTCTCACTGCACCTAATTAATAAATGAATGAGCAAACAGAAAAATAAAGAATAATGTGGGGTATTTTTTCCTCCTCGGAATCAGAACTGAAAATTAATATATCACAAGAGGCTTCCTGCCAATATTTGATATGGATTTCATGCATAGATACTTGTTTTTGTCATTTCAAAAACTACTGCTTTGTTCTGATATTCATGTTTTGCCACCTCATTTGAGTAATGGTGTTCAGAAAAGGTGAGATATGATTGTCACAATTTGCAAAGAATGCAAAGCTCACATGGCAGCATTTGACATTTCAATTGCCTCTTTTAACGTTCTGGTGGATGTGTGGGTGTGTGCATACTTGTGTGTGGGTTTTTCAGAAGTGTTATGCAGAACAATTGAACAGAAAAATGAAAATACTTATAAACATTTCATTCAAAAGCTTCAGAATAGGAATCCTAAATATCACATTTACGTTCTGAATTCCAAAGCCATAATAAACAGTATTCATATCATGAATAAAATTGTCCTACATGATTCTCTATGGAATTTGACTTCTTGTTAAACAAAGTTTCAAAGATTAGATTCAAACAGACCAGAATTTTGGCCATGTGTACGAGAACCTTGCCCTTCCGGACTTTTTAAACAGGCCAGAGGAGGACTGGTTGAATTGGTAAGGGCAGTGATTAATGCCCCTGTAGGGGCCTAGATTTCCTGAAAAGGGTTTTTCTAAGAACTTAAAACTTGTCCTAGATCCTACTATACTGGATAAGTATAGGCCGCTTTTCACCATCCCATTTTGCAACAACATCTTGGAGCATGTGGTAGCTTCACAACTCCAAGGGTTCCTAATGAGACAACTTATGTAGATTCATTTCAGTCAGGTTTCAGGCCTGCTGATGGAATGGTGACAGCTTTGGTCACCTTGGTGGATGATCTACACTGGGAACTGGACAGGGGGATTGTATCCCTGTTGATTCTTCTGAACCTCTTGATGCATTTTGATACCACTGACTGTTGTATCCTTCTGGGTCACCTCAATGGGATGGGACTTGAAGGTACTGTTCCACAAAGGCTCCATTCTTTCCTGGAGTGGCACTTTCAGAGGATGGTGTTGGGGTATTTCTGTATGAGTCCTTGGCCATTGGCTAGTGGAGTCTCTTAAGGTACTGTCTTGTCCCCTGTGCTATGAAAGCACTGGGAAAGGTTGCTCAGAATTTTGGAGCCCAGTGGCACCAGTATGCTGATGATACCCAGCTCAATTACTCTTTTCCATCTAATTCCAAGGAATCTGCTTCTCTGCTAAACCAGTGCCTGGCAGCTGTAATGGACTAGATAATAAATTGAACCTTAATTCAGACAAGATAGAGGTGCTCCTGGTCAGCTAAAGGATACATCTAGGAATAAGAATTCAGGCTGTGTTAGATGTGGGTTATACTTCCCCTGAGAACACAGGCTTACAGTTAGGGGCACTCCTGGATTCAGCCCTGAGCCTGTAGTCCCAGGTTTCAGCAGTGGCCAGCAGTGCATTTGCACAGTTCAGCAGTTAAGGCTAGTACATCAATTGTGTCTATTTTTGGAGATGTCAGATCTGTCTATGGTAAACACATGCCTTGATTACATCCCTTCTAGATTACTGGAATGCACTCTATGTGTGGCTTCCTTTGAAAAATGCTCAGACACCAAAATTGTTCCAAGTAGCTGTACCTAGATTTCTAACTGGGACTGGCTACAAGAATCATACAACTCCCTTGTTGCTACAGCTCCACTGGCTATTGGTTCATTTTCCAGCAGAAATCAAAGTTCTGGTGATGACCTATAAAGTACTATATAGCTTGGGCTGAGGCTATCCGAAGGACCATTTCTCTGTTAATGAGTCCATTAGACCTCTAAGATCTTCTGGAGAGGCCCTTCTCTCTGTCCAACCACCTTCTCAGGCTCACTTGGTGGATAATTATTACTCCAAAGGGAAGTCTATTAATGAAGCCATTCCATCTGAGTTGTGTACAGTGTGCTATACTCCTTTTGACATGGTGGTTAAGGAAGTTAGGAGACAGAGGTTGGTTGCTGGGTTGGCTAAATGCAACATCACATCTACATTCTGCTTGTTGCTGGTCCATCCTGATTATTGTGAATTGCTGGGCTTTTCTTTTGATGGCACGTTTTTCATGGATCAGGCCCTGCCTACTGGGTACATGGTGTCACATGCTGTTTTCAAGATGTTCAGCAACTTCCTTCAATGAGCTATTAAGTTTAAGAGAGGTGCTGGGGGGGAAGGGGTCCATTATTTGGATGACTTCCTCTTTATAGGGGAATTTGACACAGGCCAATGTACCTTCCTACTGAATTAATTTGGAACTTTGACACAGGAAGTGGCTGTTGAGTCAAACAAAACCAAGGGCCCCTCACACCAATTAGTCTTCCTTGGTATTAAAATTGATACAGTGAACCAGCTGTGTAGGTTACCTTTGCACAAACTGCTGACCATTAGGGCTCAGGTAGCTGACTTCCTTATGCGTAGGAAGGCCACCCTTCAGGAGTTTTAAGAGTTAATTGGTGATTTTTTTCTGTAGAGTGGTGGCCCCTGTTAGAGACTTCCTGAGGCATCTATGCCTAGGGTTTCCCCGATGGACTGTTCATTATCATACTCAGCATTTGAACAATGTAGCAAGCTTTTGGAATAGGCTTTAGTACCTGGAAGATTTTTTCTTTGTCAGTCCACCTCAAATGGGTAGATACAGATGCTTAGCTGGAGAATTTATGGCCCTCATTGCAGAACTGAGGCTTCCCTTAATGAAGGACAGAACTGTTCTGCATCTCAACTCACTTTCTTGGAAGCAGAAATTTAAACTCCCACATATTTGTAGGATTCTGGATATCAAACTGAAAGAAGCAAACAGGAGGGTGAACAATTTCCTAAGTTGTATAAGGATGACTTCAAGGAAACTGGAAGAACTCACTAGTGACCTCAATGTTGCATTTAAGATGGCAGCAACTACCTGGGTTTTCTGTGTTGGCTATGTGATGCCTTGGCAAGGGGGGGAGTGATGAGATCCTATCATTGATTTGGAGTGTCTAGAGGTATGAGGATTAACCTCCATTTTATCTGGCTATAATGGATTTTTTTGGCGGGGGGGGGGACTGTTGCTCAGAGTAGGTGCTCAGGTACAAGTTCATTCAATTGTGAATTTTTTGGGCTTTGGTTTGTATTTCAAAGGGCAATGATGTACAGTAGCTTGGTCTCTGAATGTCATGACAATGATATCAGCAGGGACTTGAAATTCATGGAGTCCTTTCCCCTGGGTGTTACAGTGTGCCTATGTGTGGAAAAGTGGTCCAGTTCAGCAGTGTGCTTTCGATATGACAACCTGGCTTCGGTATATGCAATTAAATCATCGTACGACAGAATTATCAGGTTGGTTACAGCCTTTGCTTTGCATTGTTTGTGCTTTAACATTTTGTTCAGTGTGTGACATATTGCAGGACTGAATAATGGCACAGCAATTCCATTGTCTCAAAACAGACAGGGTGAGTACCTATCCTTACTCAGCTGCAAAAAAGAGGGAGGTATCAATATGCTGAAAGAAATCTGGTAGTTGCAGAAGTACAATTTAAAAAACAAACAAACTCTTAGGTCCAAAATCAAACTGCTTATTTAAACCTAGACCTGGGGTAAGAAATAGGAAATGAAATAATGCATAGCCTACAATGATTGTGAACAGAACCTCAGCTGGAGTTCACCTCATGTCAAGCCTGCTCAACAATACTCAGAAAATCCAGAGGTCGGAAAATATTCTTTTGAGGAAGGAATTTAATACCCATTGATCCAGGCCTGATAATCATAATCAGCCAAGATGGGCATGGGTCCAGTACATACATGGGAGGCCTTGCTTACTAAAATAGCTGAGAATCATATCCATATCTCTGTTGTTGTTTTTTAATCTGCCCTAATTCATAATATATAATTTAACATCAGAGAAATTGTCACAGAGTGGAAATTCTTTTTTGCTTTCATCCATGAAAAAAAAGTGGAAAGAGAAGCAGACCTTTAACTCTTAACTCCCTTTTTGTAATGTATCTAAGTCCTCTCCAGATAATTATTGAAGGACCAAAAAAATAAAATAAAACAAAATCATTCATCCTCACGATAAAAAACTTGCCTAAAGGGCAAAAGATTAAGGGGTCTTTTGATTTCAGCTAAACTCATGATTTGGTTCCTGAAGTTTTGATGAAATTAATAAATGGAGGATTAAGGTAAGTCATGAATTAATATAAGTGGGAAATCCTATAATCAGCTGCAATAATCAAAGTGTGTTTTCCATTTCTTCCCACTTTCCTTTAAAGATCAGCTTTAGAAAGGAAAGGCACACTGAGCTGAACATATAAATGTGCAATCTGTCCCTTTTAAGCAACTGGTGAAGAAGCTGTAAAACACAGTTGGTTTGAAATAGCTCCATAGAAGGCCTATCCACAAAAAAAAAAAAAAAAAAACACGTTTATGGGAGGGAGTGGAGGGAGAGACAATAATATTTTTTTTAAAAAAGAAGGAGAAGGAGGGGGGAGGAGGAGAAAGAGGCAGCTACAATCCTAAACATACTTACCACAGAGACTTCTGAGGAAAGTTATTTATTGTATTTATGTTAATATTGGGGTGGGTAGAAAATGAGGTGGAGCCTCCCAGGCCATCGATGTTTTTCCCTTCCCCTACTTTTAAAATTTGTGACGTGGGTAAAAGCTTGTAAATTGCCCCATTCTTTTTTGCAAAGGATCGTAAGTGAGCCAACCTATTGCTGAATCAGCCAGAAGAAATATCATGGCATGAGTGGATGGAGTCCATCCCACTGAAGGGAAAAATATGCTATATATCATGCAGTGCTTATTGTTAGCCTTTCCTCCCTTCCTGACAGATGAGCAACAACGTATTCCCAACTGCACACTGCTTATTCAGTGCACCCAAAAATCTTCTCAGTGAGAACACTGTTAGCTTTTCTTCATTTCTGTAGGTCTGCAAAAGTTCAAAGCTAATGTTGTTTTGTCACCAATATCGAGGAGGAGAAAGAACAGTTGGGGTTACTTCGTAAAAAAGACAACAGTTGAACATGTGCGGCTTCGATTTGCTCTCCCTCCCTCTGCTTCCCAGTTCTCATTCTCTCCCACAGGAGTGAAATTTGCATGTGTAGTGTAAACAGAACACCAATCTCCTTCTTTTAACTGAGACCTTAAAATGTGAAGACAGAAAGCTCAAGTTAATCACTCTAGGAATGGTAGGTAAAGTATTACCAATCCATGTCACTTTTCTATGTGTTAATGCATAAGTTGGCTCCTGTCTGTTTCCACATTAACCCAGAATTCTTTAAAAAAAAAAAAAAGCAATCCTCTGCAAAATTCACAGTTAAATACATATATGAATATGAAGCTTTTGAGATAAAATTATCTCAAAATACCCATGTTTTAAAGTAGTGAGGACAGATTTGCCTCATCCAGATTTTAACATTCAACTTATATGTAAACCAGAATGTCTTTGAGTAATAGAATCCAAACTTTTCAGAATTTTGAGGTGCAGCATTTGCAACTCAAAAATACTCATAAAGTGAATGTAAATAGGAAAAAAATGGTTACCCCAGGCAAAAATATCCATAAAAATTCTTTATTCTAAAGAAGAATCATTTGCAAAAGCTTATCTTTTGCAAAGACTGGTTATGGCCTGTATGGCTAAGGCCTAGGCTATCTGAACTTCCTGTATTTTGAAGTCTTCTGAGAAGCCCCTTCTCTTTGTCCCACCACCCTCACAGGTACATTTTGCAGAACACAATGGAGAAGCTTCTCAAGGGTTGCTTCCCGGCGCTGTAACTCCATTTCTAAAGAGGCTAAAATTGGCATCTTTCTCGATATCATTCCATAGGGCAGACTTCTTCATTTCCCATCAAACTCTTGAAATCAATCAGATCACTAAGGTCACACTGCAAATGACTGAAAAATCCCAGATTTTGTCCCTGTTCTTTCTGATTTTATACTGGGTTAAAATAAGCAGACCTGAATAGCTGGTCTAAAAAGTCTCTGACTACTGTGAGCTAGCAAAAAATATTCTGGAATAAACAAAATGTGTATAGATCTCCAAAATAAAACCAGAAAGAAGAGGAACAAAATCTGAGACTTTCTAGTGTTTTTAATCAGTGCAGATGCACCCTAAGAAAATTTAGGTGATGTATTGAAGGGTTTCCCCCTATTTCAATGAACATGCTTTTAACTGTTTTTCACACTTTGGTTTAATTATATATGACTCAATTATCTTTTAATTTTTACATGCTGTGTTCTTTTAGCCGCAACTGTTTGAAGTTTGGTAAGCCACTTTGAGCCCCGGGGATGATTGATGATGATGATATCAGGGACTCAGCCCTGTCATGAAAGTATTCTAGGTGTTTTTGCTTAATTAGACTTTAGAGATAAATCACTTGTAGACACAAGGTAACCAATGTTCATTACTGCCTGTAACAATGAATTGTTCAATCCAATTTGGGGGATCAAAGGTGCTAGGTGTGCCAGGGGCATCTGGTCAGTAGAATGAGGAAGCATCAAGGTCAAGTAATGGGTGATCCCAGGAAAGCATTGTAAACAATCCAAAAGGGGCAGATAAGGAAACCCAGGAAGATGTTCACCTAGAAAGATCAAAATATGTAAACATCCACCTTTCCTGGGAACCATTCAAGGTCAGGAAAATGGGCTGATGCTTGTGGGCTCACCAATTGAACCTGTGCACATGCAAAAGTATTTGGCTCTATATAAACTGGTTGCTAACTGATGTACCTCAAATCTTGCAATTTTCAAGCTGCTATGCATCAGTTATACCTCAATAAAGCACTGCCGCTACATTCAGAGTGTTTCTTGGGAGAAATTAGTTAGCCAGCACATGACAGATGCTGATGCTGATAAGGATGATGATGATGGTGATGCAGCATACTAACAAAAGTTAATTAAAAAGGCATGTATTAGGGGAAAAACTTCAAAAAAGTTATTTTTCAGTTATTATTTTTTAAAAAAAAAAACAAATTGCTCTCTGTGCTCCAAAAATTCACTGGGCAGAATTCAGTTTGTGCATTACACCTTCAAGTTGCTCTTTTCCCAAGTCATGTACCAGTGGCAAGAGAAGCCAAAAACAGTTTGCTAACTCTGTACTAGTGGCTTTTTCTCCCCATCACCCTTGCCTACAACATTAGTTCCATCCACTCCCCTCAAGTCTACTTTAGCATCATCTCATTATCCACAACAGTGAACAATCTTCAGCATGACCCAGCACTTATCCCTGCTCCCCCGTGTAGTGCAGCTGTATCCCAGTAACCATCAGTGTAACTAAAAAGTTGTTACCCCAAAAGAGGTCAAGTTATCCATCCTTTAGTTATAATGAGAGTGAGTTCCAGTCATTCCTAGACAACTTTGACTAACTAATTATGAATGATAAATAACTAATTATATTCAAAGTAAACTCTGATAACGTTCTTCGTATTTGGGCTGAATCACTCAAACAGTCCAGTATCAGTGATATCTCACATGCAGTACTTTTTAATAATGTGAAAAAGCAGTTTCCTGATTTTTTAATTGGCCACAGAATTATAGAGGTTTGAAATCTAAATAAGGTAAAATAGAAACCTCATTAGGCTTTCAAGTGCATGAGATTAGGACTCACAAAACTAAAATGTAACACATCAAGAACAATGGCATGTAACATTTCAGATATGCCAGTGTTTCTCACACACCAACCGAAATTCAAATCTGTAAATAAATGATACAGTTTAAAAACAAGCGCTGCGGGTTAATATATTTTCCACCTGTGAACAGAATCAAGATCTTCATGGTTGCTTTAATCTGTCAGTTCACCTTTACAAATATAATCAAGTTGTCTAGGATAAAAATGTTTTATTGAAGACAAACACTAGTGCTGTCATTTAAGATGTAAATCCTAAACTAATAGAAGCAGAGGTTCATGTAAAACAGCAATTAATCTACACCCAGAATAACCAAAATTAACAAACTGCTATTCAAATATTTATACTGAGAAAGTCCTCATATAGTTTCATCGCTGTGATTTTGGCAACCAGGTCCTCACAATAAGAGACAAAACCAAGATGAACTTCCTTAATGGAGACATGGGCTGCGCTTTTGCTAGCCTTGCATACAAAATCATGAACCATCCCAAAATAAAACATTCTTTTCTTGTTCATCTTTATAATTAATATAGGATGAACATGCATGCATTGCCAAAAAAGAGGATACACTTTACCCCAATATAAAGGCAAAAGAGGACATAGATTAGCATGCAGAAACATTAAATAGCTACACTTGAAAATGTAATTACTATTACATTGCTATATTTTTTTTTTTTAAAAAAAAAGACTGCATCTTTTCATTATGAGAAAGACTGTGACCTGGTGATCTGTCTACCTGCTCTCAGTCTGCTGTCCAGATGCTCTTGATGGTCATCTTCTAGGCCTATAAACTCCATTGTTAAAGATGTTTTTAAATTGATAAACCAATTCTACATTAGATAGCCCTTTAGATCAAGCAAGCATTCAAACAGAGGGCTCTGTTAATTGAGACACATGACCACAATGTGTAGGACACAAGAGGCATATCTTCACTTGCACATTAGTTTCAGTTTCACATCCCTTGTATTGGCTCCATATCCTAGGATTTGTAGAAGATAAGGTACTTAGAATTTATCAAGGTACAATTAGATCAGTTGAATTCTGTGAAATGAAGAGGATACAATGGGAACTGTACTTCAAGGGAGTGCTCTCTAGGTGTAAGTATCCCATTAAAGCACAAACCTCAAGGTTCCTTTGGATGAAGCCATAAGGACTAAAGAATTGTGAATCTGGTGTAACTGTATTGGGCAGATATATCATGAAAACAACACAGTGGCTTTATGTATCAGCAGTACCACAGATTCTCTAGGGCCATGCTAAAACATTTTAAGTTGGACCACATCCTGCAGAAGTGGCATGCTTACTGCAGAGAGTTAGTTGTGAATGAGACCTGTATTACAATAATAAAAGTGTTCCCTGTCTTAGAGACCTAAAATAGCTTTTGTTTTCTGGGGAAATAAAACAAGCACCAACCTAAGTCCTTTGGCAAAAGTTCTTGGATTGCTGTGTGCAACAGAATTGAGTTGGCATGAACTTCTCATGCTAACTTTACTTCCCATTGTTAGACAGAGTCTATAAGGAGGAAAAAAAAACAATCCATGAAAGCAGGACTGTAGACCAGATTCTGAAGAATACAGATATCTCATTAAATACTAAAGTTAGGATTGTTCATACTATTGTATTTCTCATTTCTATGTATGTGAAAAGCTGGACAGGGAAGAAAGCAGTGATGTAGACTCGAGTCAATTGACTCAGACTTAAGTTGGACTTAAGTCACTTCAGTGACTCGACTTGACAATAAATGATGCACTGACTTGACTTGAGACCTATATATTTTTAGTGACTGACTTGCTGCCCTTGGTTCAGTAACGTAACACGTTCATCTGGAAACCTTACAACTCTGAACAACACTTCCATCTCTTTTTGCCTACTGGTCACATGACAATCTGTTTCAAGCCCAAAGTGTGGGTGCATTTCTCAGAGGGGAACAGCAAATGGATTAGGCAATGGGCTTGAGGCAGGCTTGAGGTCTGCTTAGCCTCCTGTCCCTGCTGCATATCAGAGGAGCCTTCCAAAACTTTTCCAAAGAGCAGAAGACAAGACTCTCCTCAAGACTGCAGGACACATTTCTAAGAGGAGAACAGCAAATGTGGGCTTTAAGAGGAAGGATCCTTCCTTCTAAAGCTTTTGAAGCTTCAATAATGGGGAGTAAGAAGGATCCTATTCCCCACTTCTGAAGCTACAGATGGCAAAATTGCAAATGTGGAGGGCCAACTATGCTTAAATTGTTAAAACTGACTATATTCAACCCTGTCCAGAAAATCTTGAATATAGATTGGGGAATAAAGTTGGCGCCCAGACTTGACACTTGACTTGTGACTTCACATGAAAGTGTCTTCAGGGACTTGAGACTTGAAGGTAAAGACTTTGTGTAAAAGATATAAATACATTACTGGAAGAAAGCTGATAGGAAGACAATCAACTCATTCAAATGTGGTGCTGGAGAAGAGTTCTATGGGTACCCTTGACTGCTAAGAAGACAAATGAATGGGTCCTCTAGTAAAGGAAGCCTGAACTCTCCCTAGAAGGCGAGATGGCTGAACTGAGGCTGTTGTACTTTGGCCATTTCATGAGAAGACATGACTCACCAGAAAAGACAATAATGTTTAAAAAGGTAGAAGACAGTAGGAGAAAAGGAAGACCCCATTATAGATAGATAGACACAATCAAAGGCCCTTTTCACATGTCGGGGGGGGAACGGGTGAAAACGCCCAAAAACAGAGCTTACCTCCAGCCGGGTAAGTCCGTCGCCACGTGGAGCAGCGCGAGCTCGCTGCTCCACACTCCTCCGGCGTCACAGATGGCAGCTTCTGGTTGGTGGAGGCTCTCCACCAACCGGAGAAGCTCGCCAGCCGGAAGCCCGCCCCCGGCAGATCTGCAGGCACGCACTTGCGCGCACCTGCAGATTCACTTTAGAGCCAGGCGACGGAGCGGCACGGGGCTGCGCGCTCCGTGCTTTTTAAAAACCTCTAAAAAGAGGTTTTTAAAAAACACGGAGCCCGGCTAGTTCCAGCCGCTCCTGAGTGGATTCTGGTGTGAAGCTACTAAAAGTAGTCCACGCCAGTCCACTCTACGGTGTAGACGACCTCCGTGGGAGGTCGCTCTACACCGTTCCCCCCCCCCCACATGTGAAAAGGGCCAAAGAAGACATATCCCTGAATCTGAGCAGGGTGGTTCATGATAGGGTGAGCTGGAAGTCTTTCATCCATGAGGTTGCCATAAGTCAAAGCTGACTTGATGGCAGTTAACAACAAAAACTTTCATTTTTCCCCTCAAACAAGAATTATGCCCCTCCCCAGTGAAATTTTCCTTTGGTCCCCAAATTCTAACATTGCAGAAAGTGAGACATTGGAAATTGTTCATAGCTAGAACTCTTCCATTTGTTGTGTTTGCATTTCCTTGATAACTTTGCCAGTCCCTTTTCTCCCTGTGCCTAAACTGTATTTCTAAATGTTCAACTGGCATTTTAAAAGAATTTGGGGACTGAAGAAGAATATCATGAGGAGGGGGCAGAATTCTTATTTGAAGAGCAATGTCTCCCAATGAAATTCTTCTTCAGACATTTTCCTCCTCCAGCTACACCCCTGTAAAAAATCTATGCATAAAGAAAAATATTAACTGTTCTTTAATACTTTGTTTAAAGCAATTGTCAAAGGACAGTCAGTGCCTAGTGGATATGGCAGTTGGGCTAACCATCACACCAAACTTCTTGAATATTTTAAGCCTCTTGCTTAAGACACCGGATTGATTATTGTGTTTGCCTTTCATGCCCTGTATACCAAGTACTGTCACAAGTTACATTTCTTTCCTTGGCACTGGCCTACAGCCACATTTCCCAGCGAAGGCAGCTAGGAAGAAGAATAAAAAGTATGCAAACAGGGATCTACAAAAAAACAGAATTAATAAAATATACTCTATACATGCATTATGAAACACATCTGTCTGCAGAGAGAAATGCCAGCTTTAATTTTTACGAAGACTGGAACTTGGAAGGACTGACAAGGAAGGGAAATAAATGCTTTATGGAAAGTGGCCTCCAAGTGCACATAGTTATGATGATCAGAGAGGTATGGGGACTGGTATCAGGCCGGCTGACACTGTAGTGGGAAAGAAGGGGGGATTATGGATGATGACAGGTTTATGATCAGGAACACAAGGCGGATCCAAAAGGAATCTTCCTTTACCCACTCACACACATCATGCCACAGAAAAAGTGAGAACAAAGAAGTGAGACATAGGGAAAAGAAGTTTGAAGGTGCACTTGTACAGCTTCCATTTTTGAAGTTAAATGGGCTCAAGCCTGCTGAACATTTTGGTGGAACACCAGCAAAGAACCCTGCACATGCTCTTGTCATGTGTTTATGTCCTTTTGTGAACTGCATGGAAAAGGCTATTCTCTGGCTTCTTTTATCTCGTACAAACCCCTGTTCGGAAACAAGCAAGTACCATGGGGCTGTTGCTATGAGCGAAGCAAATGAACCATATCGGTACTATTCTCCCTCCCTCTCTCTCTACCTCTTTTTCACAAATTGCTGGAAGCAAGAGGCAGACACAACTGTTGAGTTACTTCCCTCCTTTTCCCTGTCCCCCTGTTTAATAGCTGGTGGAGTGGCTTATCTGCTACCAGGAGGGTAGACATGGAGCTATGTGCATGGAGTATTTATGCTTTTTCCCAATCATCTTGGATTTTGGTCCTTATGTTCTGAGAATCAGTGTTACTGGTGGAAATCTGAAAGAGTTAGATCAGTGCTGTGAACTGTGCCACACTGCCATTGGTGTGATCCCGAGTGTCTTTCATTGTAGAAAAGAAATAAGCAAAGAAGAAGAAGAAGAAGAAGAAGAAGAAGAAGAAGAGGAGGAGGAGGAGGAGGAGGAGGAGGAGGAGGAGGAGGAGGAGGAGGAGGAGGAGGAAGGAGAAGAAGAGGAAGGAGAAGAAGAAGAAGAAGAGGAAGGAGGAGGAGGAGGAGGAGGAGGAGGAGGAGAAGAAGAAGAAGAAGAAGAAGAAGAAGAAGAAGAAGAAGAAGAAGAAGAAGAAGAAGAAGAAGAATGGCATCAATTTACAACCATGGAAACATTTTTCAATTAAATGCTACCCATCACCCACCCAATTTGTTTATGTTAATATAGCATTTTTACAAAATCTGAAGTGACTGGTTTCTATAAAACCAGAAATGCCTGGAGATGGATATGTAGCAGAGGGATGGAAAATGGGGCAGGTGCAGCCCCTATACATTCCATGGAGGCCCAATCCCAGGTTAAATCAATTTGTGACAATTTTAAATCCCATTGCTTCAGTGGGTTTGTTCTAATGATGACTAAGTCTGGATCAGAGCTTGGAAGTAACAAGTTAAAAGCAACATAGAGTCCCATATCTACTCATTTTCTGGGTGATGAAGTCATAGCAAATGTACATTTTAAAAGCTGAGTTACAAGAGAGAATAAAGTTACTATACTAGTGAAAGGTAACTTCGCAAACTCTGGTATGTATACAACCCATGGCTTCCAAAAAACTGAACAGCAGCCATATGGAAGGCTCAGTTCAGCTATGAATACTTAATAGCTTAGACTAATATTTCTAAGTAGTTGAACACTTTATCTTTTTTATCTAAATATATATGAAAAGAATTCACAGACACCTTCTGTTAGCTGAAAGAATGCATAGGGTAGGCTGGATGGCCAACACTCATCCACTGCTGGAACCGACTCTCACCCTGCCTCCATAAAGCAAGAAAGGATGGTTGCTTTGAGCCTGAAAAATAACCTTTCAAGGAAGGCATCCACAGGCCATTTCTCCCCTTCCTCCAGTGCCTTTAACTCAGAAGGCTGTGCAGGGCTACTTTGGCTTCAGAAAACTGATTTCAGAAGTAAAACCTGGAAGAAATGGATTTTGTGGACTACAGCTTCCACAATCTCCAGCCTTGCTGAAAGATTCTGGGCATTGCAGTCCAAAAGGTAGCATTTCCAAGCTTTGCAGTCCTCAGTCATTTACCCATATCAGCTGCAACCTCCCGCCAGGCTGCCTTCATACAGAACAGGTGTCAGGTACTCTTGGGAGAATAGCTTGCAATGCAAATGGCTTGCTGTGGGCTATCAAATATGACAACCACAGTAAGAGATTAAGAGATTAACCCTGAAAAAGTGGATCCCACAGTGGAGCTGAAAAATGTAAAGGGTTCTTAAAATTACAGGGAGAGAAATACAGGGAAAGAAATTGAGAGCATGGCAGGAGGGAGAACGCATACGCACACTCTTCAATAATAACATCAATTCCCTGTATACCAACAGAATTGTTTGTTTCCCTCCACAGTAACCTTGTATTCCCTCTGTAGACTGTTCAACAAAGGGGGGGGGGGGCCAGTTTCGAAACTCGGAATTTGAATGGAGCTTCAGTTAATAACTAGCAGGCTATTGGGAAGCAAATTTCAAATGAGCCCATCCATTACTGCGAATCTCCTGGGATATGAATTTATTTTAGCTTGCTGTTCTGGTGCCAAAATTCCGTGTGCATTTGCGGCTGGGGCAGGAGTATAATAAAGCTGGCTGTATAGGGCTGTGGGACCAGTGCATCTGATTCTCCTGTCTGAAATTCTTTGTTTGCCTTTGAACTATATTCACAAGAGCCCTGGATGAATTGATCAGCTTTGGTCAGTTCTCTCTTATGATACCCCATCTGTTGATGAGGTAAGAATGGACAGTGGGTGCAGCTGTTTAAAAACCATGAAGAGAAGCTAACAGAGAATGAACAAAGAGAGAATGGAACCAATTACTCACAAGAAAGAGACTGGAAAATTATGGTGCATTAGAGGGAGTAGAAAATTGCCACACCAAGGCTTGCTGATCCTACATCTAAGAGTCAAGAATGACTCAGAATTTCTCAGGATACAGCACAGCACTCCAAATTCCAAATGATACACACATAATCCCAGGGGTGCAGTCATTCACCTTACAGCTAATATACAATGAATCCTAGTTTAAAATCCAGATGTAGCAGTGCAGAAAATGATAATTTAATTGGGGACAGGGGTGGGGCTGCTTTCTGGGCATTTCAAATTTAGATTTTTAAAATTATGTCCATTTTCTCCATTGAAATATACAAATACCATGGGAAAGGGTAATTTTATGGAAAGCTAAAAATAAAAGTATTTTTGGTAGCACAAATCTTCAGGGTTTAGCTGGTCCCTGTATAAACCTGCACCTACCTACATAAGAGTGTGTGTGTTAAACAATAATACATTTTATTATTGTTGTTATTAAGTGTATCAAATCATTAAAACTATGGCCATTTCCACACTGGCTAATAGAAATGGTGCAGAGCGTCCTCCAGGGAGGACGTCTACACCTGGAAGTGGACTGGGTCAGACCTACTTAACATAGATCCACACCTCAGCCCGCTCCGGAACGACCCCAAGTGGTCGTCCAGCGTGCTTTTGAAAAACTGCTTAAAACAGGTCTTTCAAAAGCACGGAGCATGGCATTCCATGCCCGCTCTCCGGTGCAGATTTGCAGGCTCGCACCAGTGTGAGCCTGCGATCTGCTGGGGGCGGGCTTTAGGCTGGCGAGCTTCAGTGGTTGGTCGAGACCCTCAACCAACCGGAAGCCACCATTTTCGTCCCCAGAGCAGTGCAGAGCGACGAGCACGCACTGCTCCGGAGCAGCGCAGACCGGACCAGGGAGCCAAGAAGTCCAGTAAGTAGCGGCACGGGGCGATTCCCTAGCCCCGTGCGGAAATGGCCTAAGTTAATTTATTTACAAAAATAAAACAAAATGTAATAATATATAATTATATATTATTTTATCAGGGTCCTTGAACTCTTGAGCTTTCTGAAAAGTCTCAAGTAGACTATACTATTGTGATTGGAGGAACTCCAAAGTAAATAGTTCTGCTTAGATTTATACAAACTAGTTCTGAATAAGTACATCTGAGTCATTATTTCCTATAAAAAGACTTCAGTGAAATGTTGTGCTTGTTCACAATGGCCATTCACAGTGCTCTTTATGTAAATTTTGTTTCAAGTTTTAATGTTACAGAAGGGAACAGATAACAAGACGGCCACTCAAAACAAATTTCCCCGACCACTATAATACACTCACAGCAGACTCCCCCACTATTATAATAATATGTAATAATCTTCCCAATAGAGGTGGTATCAATATAAGTTTTCTGTGGGAGACAATGCAATGCAGAGGGATGAATTTCACAAATGTATAGGTTTAAGAGAGGAAAAGGGGTGGGGTGGGACAGATGATTAGTTGTTGCTGTTGATCTTATTATAATACAATATAAAATACAATCTTTATCCAGTGACACAAATACTACCTCACAGGGTGTGATAACGACACACGGCATGAGGCTTAGTATCAACTGAATATATATGGAACTTGTTTCATCAGGAGAAGTTACTTTTCTATTATTCTCTTGTACTCAATGGATTTTCACAAGGTGTCAGCAGAAATTTATCTGAAGCCTTTGTTGGATCTTGAGCTCACTCTCAGACCATTTCTGTAGTAGACTGCTTTAGTGCTATTGTTCCACTTTCAACATCCTATGGAATTCTGGGGTTTGTAGTTTACTGAGGCCAAAGAGCTTTCTGGCTGAGAATTCTAAATGCCCCTCCCTAAACTCTAAACCCCAGGATTGCATGGGATGTCAAAAGTGGAATAATAGCACTATAACAGTGTAGTGTGGAAATGTCCTTGCTTATCCAATCAGATGTTTGCATCTTATCTTTTTGTTTGGAACACTTGAGTCTAGCGCACACCCCACTTTTAGTTTACAACCTACTATATGTTGTCAGATGTCTCTAATGTACTAACCCACAGGGTAACCTGAGGCAATTCTTTGCAAATTTTATTTACATTCTTTAAAGGAATATGGCACTGTTCCTATACTTGAAAGCTAAACAAGTGTTTTCCTTTCTTTTATAAGACAGAAAATGGGCAGTCACTGTCATAGATCTTAGGTTCTATATTCTACCACCTATAGATTTTTGCTGGGTTCTATGTCCTTATTTAATAATAATATAAACAATTTAATAGTATACACACAGGCTGAGGAGCTGCCAACTAAAATTCATTTGGCCTGCAACACTTCCAGTTGGGCTTGAGCAAGCAGGTATCTTCCTCATTGGCTTCCATTGATCATCATTGGTTTAGAGGTGGGAAGCTAATTGTATGAGCCCCTACCCCCATCTCACACTGTGAGGTCTATTTCACTCCATGGCTGCGATTTCATGCATACTATAACAGTGTAGAGCGGAAATGGCCTCAGATGGAAGTCACTCCATTCTGGACTAAAATGGAGGAAGGTGGGAGGGAGCAGGAATATAGCAGCAGCTTTAAGACTAACTTGTTGTTGTTGTTGTTGTTGTTGCTATTATTATTATTATTTTAGTATGCACTTCCATAGATATAAACCATTCAGGACTGCACACTTAAAATCAGTGGTGGGGAATTTCCAGGAGTTGTTGGCATAGAAAATACTTCTAATGCTGCTCAAAAGTGAAAGCTCAATTGACCAGCTATTGTGGTTGGTGTTCCTGAAGGGAGATTCAATGATGTGTGACAGATATAAAGATTATATCAACAGGCTGGTATGCTACAGTTATATTACCCAGGAAACAATGTTGCCTGGGTGCTTTCACCTTTCTATAGAGAGCTCTTTTGTCCACCATTCTGAGTAGAAAACACAGATCTTTTTGGCTGTTTAATGGTACTCAGTCCTGCTATAAGCAGTTAGTTTCATGCTCAGTTTGGCGTTATTTAGAAAGCTGGAATAAAAAAAATGCTCAAATGATTCCACTGGTTTGTATATGCTCATATAGTTCATGATTTTGATCCAGTCATCATTCTAACAGACAGATTTCAGTTATTTCAAATCTATCTTCAGCAGATTCTGATTTTTATTTTAGTTTCTTCCTACCCCCCTCTGCTTGTCAGTGATAATGATGAGAAGAAGAATGGCCAAAGAAGATACGGGAATGTTCTCCCTTTTCTCCAGCATTTCACCTGGGAAGATAGAGAAAGGAGAGTTTGTTTATCTGATATTAATATAAACTATCATAGTGTCCGAGGGCCCATAGAGAAGATCAGATCTCCTCCTTTAAATATGGAGGGAGGGAGAGAGAGAGAAAGAGACATGATTTTGGAGGGGAAGATCTGAACCCAAGTCCCTCCTCCCTATTCCCATGGAAATGTTGATAGTCTTCACCTCTCCCAGGGTCACAGCAATAAGACTGGGAAGTGTGAAAAACATGAAGACCAGAAGTGTGTCTTGGACAGAATGGCAGAGGCCTTGGAGCCACAAGCCACCAATACTAAAAGGAATGCAGGTCCCCAATCTTGACTGTGCCCCCAATAGAGCTTGAGCATTTAGAACAGCTGAGGAACTGAACTGAATGAATTTCTGAATGATTTTCCTCCTATTAAGGCCATCTGGTCCACATGACATTGCAAGCAATGGAAGGAAAATAGTAAAACAAAGCAAAATGGTGGCAAAACATCAAACACTATTCCTTTCTTACTTTGTCTTGGCCAAGAGGAGTATGGTTGTTTGATATTTTAACTCCAGAGTGCTCCCATTACAAGATTGTGATTGCTCTGCTTTTTGTTTTTTTCCAGCCCAATCACTAGAGTACTTTTTTAAAAAATAACATTTTAGCACATAGATGTGTGTATGTGTGTGTGTGTGTGTGTGTGTGTGTGTACATCACAGTTAGGGAGCAACTTTGTGAGAAATGGAGTTGATATTCTGCCCCTTCTGTGAACATGTGTGGGCCAACATGACATCTGGAGGTGTGGCCATGAACTCCTATCACTTTTCTAGCTAGCACATTGGGTGGGAAATCATCATTTATTCCATGTTTACCTTCCCATGTGGGAAGCTGAGGGATAAACATTCTCAAGAGCCAGCTGAGTTCTGAAGTCACGATTCAAATGGCTCTCAAAGTGTCAGGGGATTGTGCTCAGCAGTTCCCTCAGTTTACTCATAGGGGAAGGCAAAAGGAAGCCAAAGCTGGAGAACTCCACACACTCAGCATTGCCCATCTTCCCATTTGGGAGAATCCCTGGGGTGGAGGAAATCCCTGTATTATCTCCAATCAGAGATCAAGAATAACAAGATTCTTTTCCCCACCCTGAATGTCTTTCTTACTGGAAGAAACAGAGTCTGTAAGAATGAACAAGACTAATTCCAATTTCTTTACAAACTAGATTAGGTCTAGGTAGAAGTCCCCCTCCCCTACCTCCTCCTCTGGAGGACAATGATGTCTCCATCTGAGAATTGTTTAAAACCTACAGATGATATGATAGAAGTGATCCTAGTGAGCTCACCCTTGGTGAGTGTATTCATTTACACTAGCTGATTGTCATATCTGATTATGCATACTTTAAAGCAGTGGTTCTCAAACTGTGGGGTGGGATCCCGGGGAGGGGCATAATAGTTGCTCAAGGGCAGGGGCACAAGAAATTTTTGGACATTATTACAGTCAGCCCTTGCTAACTCACTTAGAGAGAGAAGGGGATGAGATGGGAGAACAGGAAGATGGAAGGAAACTTAGGAAAAGGGAGGGGGTGGCAGAGGAGAGGAAGCTTTTCTCCATTGATTGTGAAGTCTCCATTGCTCCAGACTTCAAGTGCCAACTCTGCAGTCATGAGGAAGCTATCCTCACCCCCACCGCTGAATATCTCACAAGCATATCTGCTGGAGAAAAAGAAAAAAACCTAAACATACCTGAAATAGTTGCATAGGGACCGGGGGGGGGGGGACAGAGAAGGCGGTTTGCCCCTGGCAGAAATGTTTTCAGGGCATCCTGGCTCCTAGCCATGCCCCTGTGTGCCCTGGCCATGCCCCCATGCACAGTGGCCACACCTCTTGCACCATAGCCCTGCCCCCTCCTGCCCCCTTCCCCACACTCCAAGCTCCACCACCTTTCACCTCCCTTCTCGCTGCCATCACTTGCAAAGCTTCTGACCTTCCATGATGCAATACAGACCATGCAATCACAACCATGGTCATGGGGGCACAACGTCTATGTGCCACCTCTCTGAATGGTTTCTGAATTCCACAAAGGTTTCTGAGTTCCACAAAACTGGAAGGATATGAAGGTACACACTTTTATCATTACCATTGTTAACCATCAAATATTAAGGTTTAATGAGAAATGTTTTATATCTTCTGATATCAAGAACCTACCTTTAAAACAGGATTTTCCCAAACCACCCTTTTCTTTCTCCAGCCCTGTTCAGATGTGTTGTGAGCACATGAGTGGATGGCGGAATCACTATCATGTGCATACAACTGTAGACATGAGCCATTTCTGCGCTACACTGTTATAGTGCTATTATTCCACTTTCAATATCCTGTGTAATTCTGGGGTTTGTAGTTTACTGAGGCCAAAGAGCTCTCTGGCTGAGAATTCTAAATGCCTCTCCCGAAACTGCAAACCCCAGGATGTCATAGGATGTTGAAAATGGAATAATAGCACTACAACATTGTAGTACAGAAATGGCCATGGACAGCTTTCTTCAGGGCCCTGGGATCCTTTTTCATCTGCATGTACAGCATATAAAGCCAAGTTAAATTTCTCAGGACTTCATTTCCCAGATATTGTTATCTTCACTCACTGCCATTTATAACATATCCTGGTACCCTATGGTGTTATTAAGGATTTCTTTTCAAAAACAACCATACCTTCAAAAAATAGACTTGGTTCCAGGATTAACCATTGTAACTGAGGACCTACCATGAAACCAGGTACTATGAAGCCTTCTCATTCTGGATTCTAGCCATGGCCTTTTCCAAAGGATACTCAATTTCATTCCCCACTCTTCTGGTTTCTGATTTTCCCCCTTCTAACAATTTGCCAGCCCTCCATGGCTGCAAATAATGATCATTCCTCACTGGGCTCTTCAGAGGACATACTTTAAAAGTTCCTCAACTGCATTGATTATCAGTCACTGTGAAGGCCCTTGCCATTGTTGTTCCAGTGCTCAACACACTTTAAGGAGAAGGGAATATGGAATTAAGCAGGGGGGAGCAGAAAGGAAACATTTTGTATGTCATGAGTAGATCTCAGAATGGGCAGGCTTCTGAATTTCTGACAAATTAATACTGGCTATGTCTTTGCTGCTGTTGTTTGACTTCAAGTTATTTCTGAGTGGCAGCCACCCTGCGGTGAACCTATCATAGAGTTTTCTTGGCAAGATTTGTTCAGAGGAGTTAAAACACTCAGACCACTACACCATGCTGGCTCTCATCAGATATCATATTTTCCCTTCAGGTAAGACCCAAGGTGGCTTATACTACAGGTTAAACTAAAAAAAGTGAAAATAATGTTAACATAAAAAAGATTAAAAGATAGATAAGGAATAATATAAAGTATTAATTTTAACCAATCTAAAAAACATTTAAAGTATGATAGTGACAATAAACAGCCAGCATGATGAAGTTGTTTGAGCATTGGACTATGACCCTGGACACTGGGGTTTGATTCCTCACTCGTCCATGGAAACCCACTGGGTGACCTTGGGTGCATCATGCACTCTCAGCCCCAGAAAACTCCATGATAGATTTGCCTTAGGATCACCATAAGTTGGAAATGACTTGCAGGCACACAACAACAACAGTGAAGATGAAATGCTAGCAAGTATTACAGCCATAATATTTAAATGCATTTACTACATATAAACTAGGTTATAAGTAGAAAAAGGTATAAGGATGTTTAAGCCGCTACTTGTGAATTTGTAGTGCCAAGATTCCAGACAGTTTCCTCACACAATGGCAGCAATCTGTCATACAAAACAGAAGTGCAATTTTCTGTCCAATTTGTATGGAAGTTGGTTTTTCACTTGCTTGCCTTGATTTTTATGCATATATGCAGTAAGATCTTTCCTTTCAAGCAGAGATATTGTGCACATTAAGCTTTGTTTCTTCTAGAGGTCTTTGAACATGACAGTTCTCTTACAAGGAGAGCGGTAACACTAAATTTGACATTGCCACGACAACACACTGGGATATCATAGAGAATTCTAACTTTCAATGTCACAAAAGAGTCACTGACATTAAACTAAAAACAGCCCTTATCCAGACACAAGCATCTTTCACAGAAATGGTGGCGAATGAGAAATGAAACATCTATATTTCTGCCCTACAACAGACAGGCTATCTCATCAAAAGTGTGTCTAGGGTGAATATCCTTTTTTAAGCAACTTGCTTAGATCGTATATCCAGAGGCATAAAATGCTGAAACAACATTCTTATTGCAAGAACAAAAGGGGTAAAAATCATTGTTCTACTTTGGTTTTGCCCATGACAAAAAGGTGGATTTTATTTAATACATCTTTATGCAACCCTTCTGTCAAGAAGGACAGGGTTACATAAATAGTTCTCTTCCCTCACTATCATTTCCTCATGACAGCCCTATGAGGTGGCTGAGGCTGAGTGATTGGCCCAAGACCACCCAGTACATTTCATGACTGAGTGGGGATTTCAGCTGCCAAGACAGACTATTTATCCAGTACTGGCTACTCTGACAGGCAACAGCTCTCCAAGATCTCAGGTTGGTGCATTTCACAACCTTTCCTCATTGGCCCTTTTTATCTGGGAAGGCCTGCAATTAAACAAGGCTCTTTCTGCATGCAAACTATGCACTCTAACTAATGAACCATGGTCCCTCCCAAGCAGAGCAATATTATGGGACAGGAACAGGCAAATACACTGAGGCAAAGCAACTACTTTTTCTTATGCCCTGCAGGCTTACAGTCCCATTATAGAAGGTAGGATGCTGAGGGTTTTCTTTTCTTTAATGTTTTTACTTAGCTGTTGACAGCTATTTGTTTGGTTATTTTCAGAGTCATCTCCTTCCCTTTCTTCCAAGGGGTGGGAAAAGAACTCCACAAGCTCCAGAGCTGGGGTACTTTTTCAAATCATTCTGGGGTCAGCATACACAATGTGGTAAGATTTTCGATTCCGCACATTTCTTAGTTTCACTGCAAGAATACCTCCTTTTTGTCCTCTATGAGAGTGCGATTCTTCATTAAACTAGCTCTCAAAGAAAGCAATAAGTAATTTTAGCAATTTTCTTCCTATTGTAAACAGTTTTGGACTTTTTTTGGTAGGAAAAAAAGCATTTTCTGCTCAGGAAGCAGAATTTTCTGCCATTTTCTGCACAGAAAATGGTGTGGTTGGGAACTTATTCTCTGCAAAATACACACTTTTTTTCAGAAAAAAAGCATTCTTTTCTACATAGAATTCTATGTAGAAATATTATTTTTTTATGAAGAAAAAGCTGTTTCCTGTCCAGAAAATTTCACAAAAGGCACATGTGAATTTAGCACAGAATAAGTGTTGAATGGTAAAGATTCTCATAAGTCTAGGATTCTTCTTGGGGTTTCCTGATTAATATGTTTTCTGTTCCTAGTTGTCTCTGATGTCAATTTTTTAACATTAGGATGTGGACATTTCCATGCTCCTGGTTGGGATGGAAAAGAATGTCACTGATTTTTAAGTTCATTCATTGTGAGAGAAAGCTCACTTTATCTTGAAATTCAGACATATGTAAGGCTTTTAGTGCACTACTGAAACAGGAACATATTTTGAACATGCAAATAGCTAAAAATGCATACACTTGAGAAATATGCACCAGCACTCTCTAATCAATAAGGGAAAATGTACTAAAATGTATGCATAAATAAATGTTATTTTTACAGCAAAAGCACAAATTTTCCCTGTGGGAAGAGCAAACAAAAATCTTGTAACCTGATATGAGCAAAATCATTCTAAATGCATACTGTGCAATTGATAATTTCTACCAACTAAGCAAGCTGGGGCACAACCAATGCTGGAGATGTTCTGAACATAGAGCATGGTCCTATCTGATCATTATTCCTTTCTGGATGGAAATAGTGAGATATATCAACTTTGTACTGGAAATACATTGGGCTTTTTGGAATGCAAGCTGCTACTAGGACATCTGCCATTGGAATGGAATAGTGAGAATAGATATAGTCTATGGATTTAATAAACAACCTAGTGGCCAAGCACATAATCTTGCAAAAATGGAAATCCACAACCACACCACATTTAGAAGCCTATACAGAAGGCTTACTGGAGCTTTCCATGAAGAAGAAAACAATGTTCCATAGGAAGGAGGCAGACAAACAATACCAAAATACATAGTCCAACTTTTTAAAACTGATTTTTTGAACTTAGTGAAGTTGAGTACTCTAAATATATTTCCGTTACCATCATGATTCCTTCCCCTTCCCTCACTTTGGATGTGTATAGCTGTTACACTGGTGTTTTGTCTGTGCATGAACATGAATGACAATCATGTGTAACAGCATATAACTGTAGTTAGAGTTTTATATGTGGGATCATTGTGCAGAAGGGTCATATTCTGGAAGTGTGGGTGGTCTGGGGCTTACAATAATATCAAACGCCAACAAAAACCTGATGGGGTGGAAAGATGGGATACAGATCAGGTTTGGAGAAACAGGGAAATGAAGACTGAGATCTTATCATACCTATAGTAGGAGGCTATTTAGATGAGGCCCCCCTTCTAAGAGACCCCTTCTCTTTCTACAGTAGCAGAGAGAAATGAGAAATGCTCCCCAGGATGCCCTTCAAGAAATGATAAAATTGTTCCCTAAATCCATTTGATCAGTGTGAATTTTAACTCATATGAAGGAGGAAATGAAAGCTCCCATCTGTCCTGCAAGGCACAAGGGCTAAAAGTTGGCACATTACTCCCTAGTTTTAGATTGTTGTGGTCCAGCCAACATTTTGTAACCATTAAGTTGTGGGGAGCAACAGAGATTATAGTTTAGCCTGAAGTACCCTTTCTGTTCTCCTTCTAAATTTACAACCTCAAAGATATAAGTAACTCTGGGAGCGCCAAGATAGCAAAGTAATGCCCACCCAGCCAAAGTGTTATTGTTTACGATGCCTTGGTTCCACAGCTCTGCAGTATATAAATAGTTGCATTTCCTGAGAAAAAATATCCTGTGGATTTTTTCGATATCTGCAACAGTTATAAACCTTGGGCACGTCCCTGAGAAGTGGTAATAAAATAAACCTATTTATTTAAAGATACATTTTAGGCACTGGAGAAATGCAAAAACATATTTATGAGGTTGCTTGGAGAAGACTTGGAAGAACCTTCTATTTTCTTTTCAATTAAGTTTTTCTTCATGTCTTGGGGTGAGGCTTGGCCTGCATGATCTGATTTTAGGATTTATCTAAGCCATTCTTAGCATGAAATGGATTAAGACAACAGACTTGGGGTTCAAGGCTCCTGCACATTGCTTTCTTCAAGTCCTCCATTTTCTCAGTAAATCATTATCAAATCAACAACCAAGAACCTTGGTTCAAGAGAAGAGATAAGAGTACAGTGGTGGTGGCTGTTGGCTCCCATGCTCTGTGTTGTAACCCAACCTTTGAAGAAACTATGTGTTGAACCTTCTCCCCAAAATAAGTTCAGCACCTTGCATAGCTTCTTTAAAGTTCAGACTCAAATCCAGAGTGGATTCACTATCCCACTGGCATGAGCATTGCCAGCTGCCACTGACTTGTGGTGCAATCCTGTGCATGTTTCTTAGAAATAAGTTAAATTGTATTCAGTTTACAGTTTGTTATCTCCTCTCCATTGTGTTCTCACAATAATTCTGTGAGGTCAATGAGTCTGGGGTCCTTTCCCAAGGACACTGTCATCCCACATGGGGATGGGAGAAGGACAGGTCCCAGATGACACTTATGTCATGTCTACAGCAGCACAGCTCCTACTTATGAGGTGAAAGTCAAAGAACATCTAAACAGAAAAGAAGCAAACAAATCTGAAGGGACAAACCATAGGCAGAGTTCCAAGATACCCAGATCCAAGAGCACAAGGCTTCAAGGCCAAAGAGACCAGCTGCTGACCTTGGAAGAAAAGGCCAGCTGGATCCCTCTTTTATCTATGGCTGTTGTCACCACAGGTGTTCCCTCATTAGGGCTCGCTTACTACTTAAATGGACCAAGCTACACAAGCCCTCCCTTTCCCGGCAACTTTGCTGCAAAGTAGGTGTGTCAGCTATGTCTTTCTCTATTGGTTCCCCTGGCTCAGACCCTTGTTGTTATCTCCCTCTGGACCAGCTTCTGGGTATTATCTCCCTCTGGACCAGGTTCTGGGGACACTTCAGCCTCTGGGGAAGCCTCTGCCTCAGAGTCAGAATCCTCCTCCTTGCTGCCACAGTCTCCAAGGCAGGGCATGACAGCTTATGCATGACGTCATCCAGGTTCCATCGTTTTCTCATCTCCAGCCAGAGTGATCATGCAGTAAATCATTGACAGGCTTTTTCCATCAATGACCAGTGATTGTGCAACCTTCCTGCCGCCCTCCCACACTTACCTTAGCGGCAGAGGTCCTGGAAGTGCAATGGCTGTGCTTTCTGCCCCAGCACAGCCTGGGACAGTGCCTGGCTGTGCTGTGGAAGGAGGAGGCAGTGCCATTGCACTTCTTCCATTCATGGAGGCAGCCAGTGCAGAGGAGAGCACTCCTGTCATGCTCCCTTCCAGGAAGATGATCTACCTAGATCCCTGCAGGACACCACTGAAATTCAGTGAGCTCCAGAAAGGGTCTGAGAGAGTGTGACTCACCCAACTTAAGTTTTGTGGCTCAGTGAAGACTTGAATGTGGATATTCTAGCTCCCAGTCCCCCACTCTAACCACTAAGCTAAGCTATCAGGCCCTCCCTGCTTATTTTTATTTCTTAATTTTTAATTAGTTACTTATTCCTTATAGGGGAATAAGCCCCACTGAGCACAATGGGATTTATTTCAGATTAAACATACTCTGTTAGAACCTTGACATGCAAAAAAAAAAAAGACAAGAACACCACCTTCAGCTTCCACCATATCCTTTAGGGCTCCCATTTCATTTTCAATTTTCTTATTTTCCCTCTCTTTCTGCCTCAAAATGGTCACAAGAAATGATGTGGTATCACTTCTGATCACTGTTTAAAGGAGGAACAGAGGTACACCCTCTTTTGATGGAACCTCTGCACACACAAATGCAAAGAATGTGAGGTGTCATGTCCTATTATTTCAATGGACACAATTTGCATGTGTCCATTGACTGCAGTGAGACATGACACGGGTGATAGATGAGGGATCAAAGATCAATTTATCTTGACAGAAGCAGAGACATTACACCAGTGCCTATGATAGACAATCTTGCCGGGGCTGCCACCATCTGAAAGGCAAGCTGAGACAGACTTTACTGCTGGAGGGAGAAGGGGTCAGTGATGATTTAGGGGAATTAGATTCACCTTTGTCCCCCAACCCACAGTCAGGAAGGAGGCAAAAGAGGGTAGCTCAGAAGGAAGCCATTTTGCTGAGACTGAGAAGACAGGATGTTAATTAAGGACACCTGTTCTCCTTACTAGTTAAGTCTGTTAGTGTGGCTTGCCTTTTGCTTGTGGCAAATTGCTATCCAAGCTCTTTGATCCTTGCATTCCTGCTCCTCGTCTTGTGAACTTTAGCATTCTTAACTTCTTGGACTGGCTTCAATTTTGGCTTCCAGCTCAGCGTTCTATTGGATTGACAGCTCTGAATACTCCCTGCTGCCTCCTTCTCCTCTTTGGTAAGTAGTGTGACATTCCTTCCCTTGGGAGTTAAACTCTGACAACACTCACATTTTTTGTTTTACATGGGGGATTCCTGGAAGGGAATACCTCCATATACGGCAAGTGGACTCTACAGCTTTCAGGGGAATTTGGGGAAGAACTGGCTGCCCTCCTTCCCACAATTTTGCACCCCTGATTTGCTTCATTTGCACTTGAAAAGCTTTCAGTCTCAATTTTGCTGTGTTTCTCCAAATTTCACTTGTATTTTATTCCCATCCTTGTTCTGAGATTTTAACCTGAATGCTCTTTTGGCAGAAGCACAAAAAGGCAGTGTGTAAAGGCAGACAAAAATCTGCCAGCTCCTAACAATCTATTCCACCAGTGCCTTATTCCCTTCACAGCTGCATCACCAACCACCATTTTTCCTTCTGCTGCCATCAACAACAAACATCAATGTAGTTAGGCTGAATAGTTAGGTTCACCAGCAAGATTCTGGCTGTTGTTGTCTCTTCCTGTACAGAAATCCACACAATGTGGGTATGCACTTTTCTTATGCATTTTAAAAAGCACTTCAATTGATATATTTAAATGCTTTTGACTAATGTACATTTGTCCATATTTTCAAAAATACACATACTTAGCTGTAAACATTTTGTTTTTGTTGTTGTGTGCTTGCAAGTCTTTTCTAACTTATGGTGACCCTAAGGCAAACTGACTGTGGGGTTTTCTGGGGCTGAGAGTGTAAGATGTGCTCAAGGTCATAGAGTGGGTTTCCATGACCAAGCAGGGAATCGAATCTTGGTCTGCAGGGTCATAGTCCAATGTTCAAACCACTACACTATGCTGGCTCTTGTGAAAATTTACTTTTTCAGGTTTTTCAAAATGCCGGTGCGCGCCATTGCGTGCCTGCTCTCCGATGCAGATTCGCAGGCTCGCACCAATGCGAGCCTGTGATCTGCGGAGGGCGGGCTTTAGGCTGGCGAGCTTCAGCGGTTGGTCAAGACCCACGAACAACCAGAAGCCGCCATTTTGGACGCCGGAGCAGTGCGGATCTACAACCATGCACTGCTCCTCCTCACCCCGGACCGGACCCAACCCACAGAAGATCTGGTGAGTAGCGGCAGGGAGTGATTCCCTTGCCGCATGCCGAAATGGCCATTGTCAGTCACTAGATGTTACACTTCCCTAACCTTCCCTAGATAAAGCTGGATCCAGGGCTGGGATATTCCTTTCCACAGAGGGCTTCTAGACAGATCCTTTCATTGACTTCTTCTGCAGGCCCCCTGAACCCTTCAAATAGCTCAGAGGGAGACTGAGAGAGAGAGAGAGAGAGAGAGAAGGTTCTGCTGCACAGTAAGCAGAGAACAATGAGTGAGCAGAGGGACAGGCTGAACAAGCAAGGGGTCGAGAGAAACAAATACTAGAAAGAAAGAAAGAAAAAAGGCAGGGAGAAAAGAGAAAAAATAGAAGGAAAAGGAAAGAGCATCAAGATGGATTTCTAACATTTGTGAAGCTAGATATTTCTGCTAGCTTTTTAAACATAACAGAATGTATACATGTTTAAAAAATAGATACATATTATTTGTGATGTAAATTCCCAGCCTTAATTCAAGCTTGACAACAGGAGTGAGGTGTGCATATGATAACCAAGAAGTAGAAGACCCATTACATTTTATTTGACAACATGTTTATGGCACTATAATTAAGGAGCTTCTAGAAAATTTTCCACATTTTAATTATCAGTTAAAAAAAAAGTAGCACATAAAAGAAAGCAACACACTTGCCATTGTATTGTGGAAGCGTAGGCAAAGTTGGGGGTAAAGTTTGCTATTTAAAACTATTTATCCTATGATGCCAAGTAGTTAACAAACAACAACCCATGTATCATTTAATTCCAAAGAAGGTATGACATGAAAAATTAGGATGGCACTTGAAAATATCTGCGTTTTTATGTGAAGTCAGCCAGCTGTGCAAAATCCATTGCAAACAAGCATCTTATTAGCTTCAGATTTAGGACTGGGCAATAAATTTCAGGTAGCTGAAGATTATGTTCAATAGAAAGTGGCCCTAATCCAGAAATCTTTGCATACTACAGAGTGATGTGTGTAATATTCTGACTGTATGTTATATAATACTTGATAAGTAAGTGGACATAACCCAAGATCTAAGATTCTCCCTGATCAAGCTTTGAGATTTGAGCTGTCAAATTAGTTGTTGGTGTAAAGAGGGTATGTGGAATCAGACTCTGACAACAGGGATAAGGCTAGAGTTCAGTGCTAGAACATATGGTTTTCACATGGAAGGTCTTGAGTTCAACTTGGAACATCTCCAGTCGAAACAATCAGGCAGCAGATGATGGGAAGCATATTGGCTGCAGTCTAGTAGGAGTAGACAATAGCATGACACATGGAATAATAACCTGATCCACTATTAAATAATTTCCTATGTTTCTAGCAGATGATCAGCACTGTCAAAAGAGAGTCAATTTCACCGTTTGATCAAATTGTGGTGTGGAAGCATTCTTTATCAAGCTATGTGCTGGATGTGAGACACTTCAGTATTTTGACAACTTTAGTATACATGGAACTGTATCCAGATGGTCAACCCATACACAAAGTTATTGCCAAAGTTCTGTGATCCATACTTCATTTGGAACAATTCTGCAAAGGTAATGCAGAACATCTAGATTATCAATTAAAGCAAACATTTTAGAAGTCAATAATTTCCCATCAGTTAATAAGGAATTTAAAAGCAGTTGCTGCCTTGTTTGTTTGTTTGTTGATATCCCTCTTTGTCCCAACAGAGGACCCAAGGCAGCTAATATCAATCTGATTAATTTTTAATGACCCAAGTCTCAATTTAGCATGAGATAATGGGAAATAGGCATCCCATAATGTAATGATGAGATTTAAACAAAATTAAAAACAAGTGATGATACCAGTTGTGATCTTTTAATTGCAGTATTCTATCTTAATTATTCCTATGTTCTCATACTACTGTAGCATTTTTTCATGTACAAAATATTTTATAACATTGTAATTCTTAATCTATGAAATACTAACAACCTCATTTTATCGATAGGAAACTGGGGCTTAAAGCAAATAATTTGCCCAAGATTAGGCAGAGCTGACTGAAGACTGAACCCAAATAATCCAAGTACATCCAAGCCCTGTCACAGTGGGTCTGTAAAGAAAAATCAGTATTTTTTTTTCATTTATGACTCAGCATTGTAAATCTAAATTAATTAACAACTCTATACTTGTGGAGCCCCGTCTAGAAACATGAATGTCTTTATTCCCCTTTCACATTACTCACATGAAGGGCAAAACATGATCAGAGAAGCAACAAAGTCATGCTTTCAGACATGTCCTTGATCATAGAGCTGGAAGAGACCATAAAGGCCATCAAGTCCAACTCCCTGCCATGTAGGAATACACAGTCAAAGTATTCCCAACATGTGGCCATCCAGCCTCTGTTTAAAAACCTCCAGGGCAGCATATTCCACTGTTGAACTGGTCCTACCATCCAGAAGTTCTTCCTAACATTTAGATGGCATCTCTTTTCCTGAAGTTTGAAGCCATTGCTCTATGTCCTAGTCTCTGGCATAGCAGAAAACAAGCTTGCTCCATCTTCCATATCACATCCCTTCAAATATTTAAACATAGCTATCATGTCACCTCTTAACCTTCTCCAGGCTAAATATACCCAGAGCCCTAAGCTACTCCTCATATGCATGATTTCCAGGCCTTCTACCATTTCAGTCACCCTCCTCTAGACACATTACAGTGTGTCAATATCCTTCTTGAGCTGTGGTGCCCAGAATTGGACATGGTATTGCAGGTGGGGTCTGACCAAAGCAGAATGGAGTGGTACTATTACTTCCCTTGACCTAGACACTATATTTCTATTGATGAAGCATTGGCATTTTTAGTTGCCCCATCACACTGCTGACTCAGTTCAGCCTGTTCAGTTTGTGGTCTACTAAGACTCCTAGATCCATTTCACATGTACTGTGGTCAAGGCAAGTGTCACTCATCTTATATCTCTGCATTTCATTTTTTTTCTGCCCAAATGTAGTAACTTACATTTCTCCTTGTTAAAATTCATTTTGTTATTTTTGATCCAGCTCTCTGATCTATTATGGTCATTTTGAATTCTTATCCTGTCCTCTAGGGTGTTAGCTACCCCTCTTAATTTGGTGTCACCTGCAAATTTAGTAAGAATGCCCTCTATTCCATCATCCAATTCATTGGAAGTTAATATGAAGGTACATAGTTCTATCTGTGATATCATCATCAGCGGCTTTTGATACCATAGACCATGGTATCCTTCTGGAACGCCTGAGAGGTTGGGGATCGGGGGCACTGCGCTTAAGTGGTTCCAGTCCTATCTCTCAGGTAGATACCAGATGGTAATGCTTGGGGACAGTTGCTCCTCGAAAAAGGAGCTTAATTCTGGCATCCCTCAGGGCGCTGTCCTGTCCCCAGTGCTATTTAACATCTATATGAAACCGCTGGGAGAGATCATCAGGAGGCATGGAGCAAGGTGCTATCAGTACACTGATGACACCCAGATATATCTCTCCATGCCTCGGATAATAGCATCAACTAAGGGTGGCATCTCGCCTCTGAACGAATGTCTTGAAGCAGTAATGGACTGGATGAGGAAAAACAGACTGAAGCTGAATCCAGATAAGATGGAGGTACTTGCTGGTAAGGGCCCTAGCCCAGGTCAACCAGTCAACCAGTCCTAGACAGGATCACACTTCCCCTGAAAGACTGTGTTCGCAGCTTGGGGGTGCTCCTGGACTCGTCACTTCAGATGACAGCTCAAATAGATGTGGCGGCCAGGAGTGCCTGTTATCAGCTTCGGCTGATACGCCAGCTGCGCCCCTTCCTGGAGCTGGAACACCTAAAAACAGTGGTACATGCGCTGGTAACTTCACGGCTTGACTTCTGCAATGCGCTCTACATAGGGCTACCCTTGTGCTTAGTCCAGAAGCTTCAATTAGTTCAGAATATGGCAGCCAGGATGGTCACCGGAAGACCTAAAACTGACCATATAACACCAATTCTAAAGTCTCTCCATTGGCTGCCTATTAGTTTCCGGGCACAGTACAAGGTGTTGGTCATTACCTTTAAAGCCCTACATGGCTTGGGGCCAGCCTACCTGTGGGATCGCCTTCTCCCATACAATCCGCCCCGCACACTCAGGTCCTCTGGGAGGAATTTACTGCAGCCAGTCAGAACTAGGCTGGCTGCGGTTACCCAGAGGACCTTCTCTTCTATCGCTCCCAAGTTATGGAATGGCCTGCCGGAGGAGACCCAGCACATTACCAGTCTTGACTGCTTTAAAAGAGCAGTCAAGACTGATCTCTTCCGACAGGCCTTCCAAGACTAGCATTTCCATCGCCTCCCATCAATTGTCTTGCTGTTCTTTTAATAGTTGATTGATTGTAGTGTGTTTTAGGGGGTTGGTCTTAGGTGGATTGGTGGGTGGGGAGGACTGGGTATGTTTTTTAATGTTTTTAATGTATTAATGTATTGTTGTTCGCCACCTCGATCCAGGTGGAGAGGCGGGATAAAAATAATTTTTATTATTATTATTATTATTATTATTATTATTATTATTTGTATGGTTGGCTGAGATGGGAAGGCACTTGTTAGCAGACCTCTGTGCACTGAGGCGTTCTTGAATACTGGAACCATGTATAACCAAGCTTCTGAAAACCTGAGGGAGCCTTCATGTACAGGAGCATTTATGTGAAGGCCACATAGATCAGCTGAAATGTCCACACCAGATGGCTGCAGTACTGTATGAACTGTAGAGGTGGAACTGGAATGAGGTCAACACACACACACGCACACACTTCTCTAAATGGTTTGTTCTTCCACAGGAGTAAGGTCTTTTCCTTGTCAGAGAGGTGGTGAATCTGCTCTGAATTGGAATCTGTCCATTAGAGCGGCTGTCCAAAGTTCTGAATTCTATCTGCCCCCTCCATGGGTGCAGCACTTTGGATAAATCAGTTACAGTACGGATTAAAACCTGGAAGCACCAGCTGCCATTGAAAACTGTGAAGTATGCACAGAATATGGAGAGATTAGTAAGAAACAGGAAATGTTGTTGCATTTGTTACTTCAGGGCATTCTAGCATTAACATCTGGGGCTGCTTTTAGCCTGAGATCCTCATCTGCTTAGTAAATACTGTTTCTTTTATATTGGTGCTTGTTAATAGTTCCTGGAAGAAAACCAGCTTTCCTTTAGATTTAGCAATTCTTCCTGCTGCGCAGTGCACATGGCAGTCCTTAAGGTCCCCATTGAGAGACTTAAATTGTAAAAGACAGCCTTGGCTTCAGTCTGTCTCTTGGCTTTATGGCTCCAAACCATGGGAACACAAAGGGAACACTGTCAGGAGGATCTTCTGTGCACATCTGCCATGTCTCCAGCGTGTTGAACCTTGGCGCTAAGCAACTTAAAGAAAAGACAAATGGGAGGATCTTTCCCATGAATACCTGGGAGAATAAATGTTCTTATTTTGATGCATAGCATTTGGAATTGTTACAAATCAAAAAAATTGAATATTGCACCAAGACATTTGTTTATTCAATTCATAAACCTCTCACTCTATTTGAAAAGAAACTCTCAAAGCACTTCATAGTAAAAGTTGAAAAGATATAGATTACAAAATGTGAAATAAGATGATATATTAAAGAGGAGAAAGGGACTGTGGCAGCACCTTTAAGACTAAATGGTTTGTATTTTAGCATGAGCATTTGTGGATATGAATAACTTCTTCAGATGCAGTATAGAGTAATATTAAAGCCGCAGGTTATAAAGCATATTTATACAATTGTGAGAGTGAGATCTTCTTTGAAAGTTGATATATAAATCTCAATTAAAATATTTAAAATCAGAAAACTCAAAACACAAACAAGCCATGAACTGACCAACAAAATCAGTCAGGGAAGCCTGTATGAAAATGTGGACTTTTAACAGGTGCATAGAAGAGATCAGAGCTGATGGGACCCATATACTGCGCCAACAGGAAGGATGTTCCAAAAGTTGAAGAAGATGTGTTCAAGTTATTACCGCATGCCGATCATTAAGTCTCAGTAAAACTAGGAAAGCCTTCTCTAATTATCTTAGCAGTCATACAATCATACAAATTTATATCAGAAAAGGCAATCCGCCATGTCATCTGCTCCCAAGTTGTTTGGAACCTCATTGGGTAAAAACAACAACTTGAACTTCACATGATAGCTAATAGGTAGACAGTGCAGTTGCAGCTTATACCAACATAATGTGTGATCATTCAGCATCATTCAATATGCCACATTCAACATCGCAACATTCTGACGGCTATATTCTGCCACTGCTGCAGCTTCTAGATAAAGCACATGAGTAGATCCATATATAGCAACCTTCAGTATTATAAAGTGTCAGAGATTCCAGGCAGGGAACCCTGGGAAAATGATCAGCCCACTGCAAAGATGTTGCATCATGTCCCAGCTGTGGGTAATTGCAAGGTTGCATAAGAAACTGGGGTTGTGTGCAGATGGTAGGGGGAGGTGTGCAAACCTCTACCTGATTGGTTGTAGATATGTATATAACAAAGCAACACCAGTACGTATTTGTCTGTTGACCAAACCTGGTGCCTGGCGCAAGCTTTTGTCAGTCTATCCTATGTTTTGTATATAACGGAACTTTGCTGCAAGATAAAGTGCCTCCTGTTTTGGAAGAAACTCCTCTGTGTGTGAGTATCCTTACTGGGGAATAAGGCTGCTGCTGGTGGCTCGCTGAACTCTGGTTTTTCTGCTGCGTTTCCGTGGGGCTGAAACTCCTATCATCCCCAACATAAAGGTTGCTAATTCATGGACTACAGTGACCAGGCTATTCTTGTCCTAGTTAGTCCTTAACAGAAGTCACTTGGGCTTTTACTGACAAAGGGGAATACAAGAGCATCTTTAAACTGCACAGTTGCTCTCTCTGAAGAAGTACGGCCCCATCTATAATACACACAGTACTTGGTTCTTATACTGGGAATAGAGCATCTCTGAAATCTCTTGTCTTACTAGAATGTGGTATCAGTTGACCTTCATCCAGCCTATCACTGTATCAGAACTGAATCAGAGCATGCAAAGCCTCTCCTACTTCAAATGTTCCAGAATAATAGAGCAAGTGATAACACCTCATCCCAGTCTTGTAATGACTGCCCCCAGAGGCTTCATATAGATATTATAAACAAGTTGGTACCCTCTAGCACTCCGCAACATAGTTCACAAGATGCCAATTCACAATCATCCTTGTACTAATTTCTGCAAGTAGGAGTTGAAGCACTGCAAAACAGTGGTCCCAATTCCCAGGTCAGTGAGACAATGGAGAAGAGGTCAGCAGTATCCCAGGCCAATGAGGAATCAAGCAGGATTAATGGAGTCTCCTTCTATCTATCAGCCACAGAAGGTCATCTTTCAAGGTGACCAGAACCAAACTTGAATCCAAATTGAAACATATCAAGATATTTTTTCTTCTCCAAGCCTACCTTAAGTGCTCAACAATCTCTCTTTCAGACACTGTTCCCCAAAAAGGTGGCATTAGTGACCATTCATATATATCTGTAATACTAAAGAATGTTATATCTCAACAAGTAGAAAACCCCATGATAGGTTCATCTCAGGGTCATCATAAGTCAGAAAAGAATGGGACCTATTTCTTAGAGAAATGGTCAATCCGTGTCTTACTTCTTTCACTTCATATTGCAAGTGGGACTTCATATGGTTAAAGCTCCTTTAATCAATAAATAAATAAATCCCTACACAAAGCACAGCAAACCTTCCTATGCAGAATATGACATGATACAGATCAGACACACATTTACTTTCTCCCTGAGATTTAGACTCAGGGATAGTAATAATTTGGATAATCCATCTTTGTGTCATTAGTAAAAGACAGAAGATAGAGGATGCTATTGTTTTCTTTTGCTCTTGTAAACTGAGAACTGAGCATATTCCTCCAGCATTTACTGCCGCTGGAGGTACAAGCTAAGGAAATAGCTTAAAGAAGGCTATATGAACATTTATTCTGATTACCAGATTTTTCTAATGAACCTTTGACACTGCTTTGTATTGACCACAATGGGAAGAGTTTGACTGAAGAGCAAGATGGATACAGGTCACAGACTACACTGAAAATATCTTTTCTCCCTACTGCTATCTGTTCACTTTAAGGGGTGGATCATATTCCCACTTGCTCTGGTATGTTCTGAGGCTCAGCCAGTTAATATTTCAGATGCCTTATAGCAGTGAGATCTAATTTCCTGGCCCCACTGTGGGTTTACTGCATGCCAAGGCAGCTCTTATTTATTCCAGTTGAACTGAATATGATCCTCAAGGGATTCTGCACCAGCAGAGGATTGCCAGAGTGTAACGTTACTCTGTTTGCACCTTCTTTGCAATCTCTGACATGCTACATATTCTGGATCTGGGGAACTGATGGTGTAATAATATGCCAACTGTGCTTTGTTAGGGGAAGTGAAACACTGAAGAAGTTTTAACAAGGCTTATTTAATGTGATCGAAGCTCACAAAGAAGGAGTTAGCAGATTGCAACGCATAGACAATAATGGCGTTTTGAGGGAAGGAATAGATGAACAACAATGTCATTGTCAAGCCGCTGGAAAACCTGCAAAGCAGACCTTTCTTGTAACTTGGATGGAAGTGGGGGGAATTTTCTCATGGTGCTTCATAATGGCATCCAGTGAACATAATGCACTGGACAATCAGTTATGTTCTAATGTAAGTTTTCAGAAAGGGGCTAGAGAGAAGAAAGGAATTTTAAGTCATTTAAAGCTTTAAGTCTGGTTCCCCCAAACACAACTGACATAGAAAGTTATGTTGCCTGTCCCCTTTTATCATGTCAGGGCTTGTCATGGTTGTGAAATGATTTCACAATTTGTCACCTTAACTATGTAAGGGGAAGCATAATAAGAAAAACTTATTGTTTTTGATCTAAGCAATTGTCTACACACATACAGACACAAAATGGAGTTAGGCCTATACTGAGATCTTACAGGAGGTATGATAAGGAATATGAAAGAGTGAGGAATAAGACTGTAGGTATGGGGAGGGGCATAAAGGGAAGGCATTGCCCCAATACTGTTCCTTCCCCCATTAAATTTCCCTTCAGGCGCCAAATTTCTAGCACTGCAGTAATTTAAAATTTCCATTGAGAATTTGAAAACACAGTTTATGCATTCAAAGAAAAGAGGTGGCAAAGTTATCGATAGAATGTGAGCACAGCAAATATCAATCTTCTGGCTGTGAATGATTTTCACTGTGTCTCCTTCTGCAGTGCTACAAATTGGGGAGAAAATGAAAATTTCATTTGGTGGGGAGAATTCTCATTGGGGTTGGCAATAGCTTATTTTGCCTTCCTTCATATCCCTGGGGAGGAATGAGGGTTTTGTTCACATTTAATAACAATTTTAACAACATTTCTGAATATCTTCATATTCAGGATAGAAAGATCTTGAGATTTCAAGGGGGACATGTGAGAGAAAGCATAATTGACAGGTTTGCTCATTTAGTTAAGAGAGACGTGACTGTTTATCTCCTAAAATCTGATATTGAATCCATGTGCATTCAGCCATTTGAGCTTCTGAATTATGGCTAACTCCTCTCTAACCCCCCCCTCCCCACCAGAAGTTCCTCATCTTTATGGTAGGCAGGTACAACATGGCTTTCACCATGCTGGGAAAAGCTGTGTCCACTAGATTTGACTGGTGAAAATGGGGGGAGCATTTCATTTGGAGCAATAAGAAAGGGTGGGGCACTTGGGTTTGATGACATATTCTTATGTGGGCACAGTTTTATTATATAACATTATTACGATCCCAGCCCTACTCAAGGGAAGAGGAGTGAACTGGCAGTTATAGGGCCAGTCCAGGAGGACTGAAACATGAGTAGACCACCTGAGTCTTAGGGCCTGTCCACCCTAAACTGTTATAGTGCTATTATTCCACTTTCATCTTCCTGTGGAATTCTGGGGTTTGTAGTTTACTGAGGCCAAAGAGCTCTCTGGCTGAGAATTCTAAATGCCCCTCCTTAAACTGTGAACCCCAGGATTCCATAGGATGATGAAAGTGGAATAATAGCACTACAACAGTGTAGTGCAGAAAGGCCCCTTGGCCTGATCAATAGCTCAGCCTGACACAGGTTGAGGGGGCAGGATACCATTCCAAGAGTTGCCCAAACAACCACAGTTTGCTCCCCCAGGATCTTCTTTTTTGTACCATCTGTTTTCTCATGAAATTTAGGACTTTGTTTGCCCCCTACCCTTTGCCCTCTATCAGTTGCATCAGGAAAGCAGTGCAAATTATAACAATACTATTCAAAGAACCAATAATGACAGAGAATGATATATAACACAAAATATATACATAACAAGAAGGCATGGCCACAGAAGACAGAAAAAAAACCAGATGTAACAATATGAAAACATTTCTTTCCTGGCCCCCAAAGGCATAAGCCTGGAATAGCCATAATGGGATAGGTGGAGGGCTGACAAATGGGCAGGGCTCATACAAGCAGGCCCTTTTATGGGCCTACTCAAATTGCACAAGAAGTGATATTTGAGCATTAATGCACTTTATTAATCTTTGAAGATGCTTGAGTTCTTTCAAGATCCCATATGATCTCATGGCATCCTGTCTCAAAATGGCCAGGCATGTGAAACTAGGCCTCCCTTGAATCTCTAGCCAGTAAGAAAGACACAGGGGAATGGGATTAGTCTTCATCACCTCTTCATAGGATAGAGAGATCCCTCACACTAGTTGTATGGGAATAGGCATTCAGGCCATTTTTGTACAATTTACCAACATTTGCATTTTTTTTTTAATATTCAAGCTAGTTAGAACTTAGTACTAGGTTTGACTATTCAAATATGTGAGAGAGTGAAACTAAAAGGTGTCTCCATCTTTTATTTGTAAACTAAATCTAAGCTAGAAAGACTTGACAAATTTGAGAAAGCTGAAAAGTGACACTACAGAAGTACACCTTTTTCTCTCACACTGTTACATCCAGTCAGTCTCGAACTCTGGAACTATTTACATGGGAGGGGGTCAACATCAGCAGGTTGTTATTAATTTTGCCTGCTTGCAGATACTTGCAAGGGGAGAGGAAAATACTTTTCCTATCCTTAATAAGACCAATGTTCAATTAGTAGTGCCTTCCATGTGTTCCGTGTAAGTTACACCCAAGTAAGCATGCACAGGCTAGATCCCAGCCAGGCTTTATTATTCTTGGGAAGGCTCAACTACAACAGTTTATTTAATATTTCTCAGTGCTTGAGCATTTAGAACACTTCTGATTGATCATTCTTGAATAGGCTTAACTACATAAGACTCTTGGTGGTCTAATTTTACTAGGTCATTTCAGGTCATTCCACCACCACCACCACCACCACCACCACCACCACCACCACCCCATTCCAGAGCCTCCACAGTGAAGCTAGTCTTTCAAGTTATTCAAACATGAGAAAAACCATGCAAAATCTGTTCACCTGCATCCTTATAATGAACACAGGGCTACTACTGAGGAAAACCAGAACATCATTTCAAGTCCTTTCACCTCTCCCTCTCCATATAGTGCAACTGCCCTCAGGTCTTGATGCCATCGTTTTAAGAAACATTCATTTACTTCTGTTGGCAACAACCAGTGATCTGGAGTGGAGCAGGGAAATGCACAACGTATTATTGTACTATTTAATTATTTCTTTCCTGCCCTTTGTCACAAGAGATTCTACATCTAGTATACAACATTAGTGATCTTTAAAAAAAAAAAAGGGTAGAGCAATACAACTAAACTAAATTCAACAGGTATAATAAAGAAACAGCAATAAAAATGGCAGTTGCCTAGGTGGACTATGGAAGTCGCACAAGTTCAAATGTCAGTGTAAAAAGATAGGTCTTAACCTGACCCTGAAAAGATTCTAAATTAGGTACCAGAGATATCATTTTAGGAGCGGCTTTCCAAAGCCAGGGATGCCACAACACAGAAAGTCCTCTCCTTTGTATTTAGATAGTACATGTGCAATGCAGAAGATAGCTGGAATGTTGGGTGGAGGGAGAAATTCAGTATCATGAAGCATAAGCCTCATCTTTCTAGGGATGGGGAAAATTACTTTTTGGTCTGTATTTCAACCTGAACCAAACTAATTTGCAACTCCTGAACGAATATATAGATCAGAAGAATATCATTATGTTTTGCGTTGTGTGCGTTGCTTAATTTTGAAAAGCAGCTCTCAGTTCAGCAATTGAGTACAAACTTGTGCCTTTTAGGGAAGGTTGTGGGCCTTTATTAGGGAAAGCTATGTATGGAAATTGATATATCAGGGAAGTTGCATATAAGATGTGTAGACTGTAGCATAATATCATGCTGAACACATCTGATCTTATCTGATTTCAGAAGCTAAGTAGAGTCAGACCTGGTCAGTACTTAGATGGGAGACCACCTGGGAATACCAAAGAACTTCAAGTGCAGCTAGGAAAGAATTCTACCTGAAAGTTTGAAAAACTGTGACAGGTCAGAATTCCTCTGTATTTTAAGGATGGTAAATCTCCATTTCTCCAAGTCCCAACAGATACCAAGAACAATGAAGCACTTTTTTGTCCCACAGCTTCGAGATACTCAGGATTTTTTTCCCATTTTTTGTGGGAACTTTTGACATGGCGTTTTTCTTCCTGCCTATGTTTCCCAAGGGGTTGGGAACTCTAAATCTGACCCCGTTTAGGCAACTGACAAAATTCCCTTTCATCCCTACTCTAGATAAGCCAATGATTTGACTCAGTATAAAGTAATGCCTTATGTTTCTAAAACTGCATGTAAGAATATTTCACTGTAATACCCAATCTTGACTAATCAATGATCTGCTGTTTTAACATCTGGAACAAGTATGGATTTAGAATTCTGACTACGGCCATTTCCACATGGGCTTAAAGAAATGGTGCAGAGTGTCCTCCAGGGAGGACATCTGCACCTGGGAGCGGACTGAGTCGGACCTACTTACTGTAGTTCCGCACCTCAGCCCACTCCCGAACAACCCGAAGTGGTCCTCCAGCGTGCTTTTGAAAGACCGCTTAAAACAGGTCTTTCAAAAGCACGGAGCGCGCCACTCCGTTCCCGTGCTCCTGTGCAGATTTGCAGGCTCACACCAGTGCGAGCCTGTGATCTGCTGGAGGGGGGCTTTAGGCTGGTGAGCTTCAGCGGTTGGACCCTCGAGACCCTCGACCAACCAGAGACCCTCGACCAACCGGAAGCCGCCATTTTCGTCCCCAGAGCAGTGCGGAGCGATGAGCACGCACTGCTCCGGAGCAGAGCGGACTGGACCGGGGAGCCAAGAAGTCCGGTAAGTACTGTACGGTAAGTTTCTGCCCCGTGCAGAAATGGCCTACATCTTATGCAACAGAAACCATTATTTCCAGTAAATTGCTCACTATAATGTCTTTTTAATAAAGGTGTATCTAAATCAACTAATTGCTGAAGGTGTAATAGTGCTAATGCTTCTCTGTGCCATATGTTTCGTAAATGCCTCTTAGCCCTTTTCGCACTGCACTGTTATAGTGCAATTATTCCACTTTCAACATCCAATGGAATCTTGGGATTTGCAGTTTAAAGAGGGGCATTTAGAATTCTCACCCAGGGACTCTGGCCTCAGTGAACTACAAACCCCAGAATTCCAGAATGTTCAAAGTGGAATAATAGCACTATAACAGTGTAGTGGGGAAAGGACCATAGTTGCCTCATTTTGGGCAGAAGTAATTATGCAAATAAACTTGGTACTAGAAAGTTCTCTGATATTTAGTGATGTACATATTCTTTTAAACTATTTAGCCATCTCTTCCCGTGCTCCTGTGCAGCAATCAAACACATGATTGGCAGAAATGGGATTTTTTTTTTTGTGCCCTCTTGACTGTTAAAAGACTGATACTTCAGTACTGAGAGGATAACTTTTCCCATCTGTGATCTAAGGGGCAGAAGATTTAACATTTCTTGCAACATTCAGAAGTGGTATATTGAGGTAACTTACAAATGGACTTATATTCAGATACTCAGTCTGCTTTTACTGAAATGTACAAACAATGACTTTTCCCCTTTATCTGCTTGTTCCTTTTTGCTATAATGCTAGAACGTCAGAATATGTAACTGAGAAACTTATATTGTATTTTTACTTTGCATAATCATTTTTTAAAGCATGCAAGAATAAGTGTGAGGTTTTGTGCATTTTTAGTACATTCTCAGACCAAAGTAGAAATTGCATGAAATGGGCATATATGACTGAATACATGCAAAATTGACAGACTAGATATAGAGTGATTTGCCTGTGTATTACTTTCTGGGAGCATAAAGTTCTGCGCAGTGGTGACAGTGGGATGAGCACAAACACAAGCTGGCCAATGGTGGACCACAAAGGCTTGTCACAAACACCTTTGTTACCTTCAACAGGGATGGATTACTGCCTTTCATTAGCTCTAGAAAAAGTGGGACAGAAAAGTAAGCTCATCTAAGCAGAGATTTTATAGTATTGCAATGAAGGCATTTTAAATTGAAACATAATGGAGTCAGCCTAGCTTCAGATTTTTGTGCCAAGTGGGCTAAACAGTTGCTGGGATTAAACAGGAGACAGAGAAGCAAAAACGCAGTGTTGACATGCAAAGCTACTGCAGATTCCCAACAGAAGAAGCACATGCCCCAGCAATCTCTCTCTTGAATTCCTTCCCCACTGAACTCATATATGTGATAGCTCTCAGGAAATGATGCCCTGGGCCTTTCAGACAATCTAGATCCCAGCAGGCCATACAAGGCCTAAACAATGTTACAACCAAGACAGCCTACCAGGACAAATTTCAGCTGACTAATTCGCCAGCTAGCTAGGGACGAAACACTGGATTACAAAGAAGGATATCAACAGAAACAAGGCCAAATAAAAAGCGAAAGGCTTTGCATGTTAAAGATACTAATTGGCATAATCTCTGTGCAATGTTATCCTCACATATATTGATTCTATTTATAACCACTTAATGCAGTCAAATCCCCATAATCTAAGTCCCAGTTATCAATAACAGCCACTTAATCAAACTCAGTCTATGTCCCCTATGTCACTGTAGGCAAATATGAATACCACTGCCTTTTATCTAGATATCTTGTGTCCTAGATGTAAACCAGCATATAGGTTCCATCCAGAAATATCTGAATACAGTAAACAATGTTCTTCTTACCTATTATTTCTGTTCTTCCACTACAGCATCATCATCCCTCTTCTGCCAAATTTATCATTGCTTCTGACAGATCTGGCAATAGGGAGGGCCAGAATGAAAAATAAGGAAACTCATTCCTTCCTTCCTTCTCTCTCTCTCTTTGGCCATTGCCGCTACACTGTACTACACTGTAATAGTGCTATTATTCCATTTGCAGCATCCTGTGGAATCATGGCGTTTGTCGTTTACTGAAGTCAAAGAGCTCTCTGGCTGAGAATTCGAAAGGCCCTCCCTAAACTGCAAACCCCAGGATTCCATAGGATATTGGAAGCAGAATAATAGCACTGTAACAGGCTAGTGCAGAAATGGCCTCTCTCTGTGTGTCTCTGACTCTTTGGGCCTTTCTGGACTACACAATTATTGCACTATACTTCTACTTTAACTACCTTGGCTGCCACCTATGGAATCCTGGGGTTTGTAATCTTGGGAGGTACTGGAGCTCTCTGGCTGAGAATTCGAAATATCCTTCCCTAAACTGCAAATCCCATGATTTCATAGAACAGAATGGTGGCAGTTAAAGTTCTCTTTCTTTTTCTCAAATGAGCTTCATGGGAATGGACGATTACTCTTGCAGAGGGCTTTTGAAATTGCAGAAGGTTTTTGAAATTATAGGGAGGCCCACATGCAAGTTGTCCATATTTGACCTATTGGATGAGAAATTTCTCCTCTTATAGGATCTCCTCTTATGGGATTCCTATTTATAGCAGCCAAAACTTGCCACCTGTTTGCACCACCAGGTTCCTTCTGTCATTTGTCTTGTAGTAACATTTTTGGTAAAGTAGAAGTTTTTTTAAAAGAAAGAAAAGAGGAAAGGCACATTACAAGTAGATTGACTCTTTCAAGGGAACCACAGCCCTGGGTTGTAAGAACTGAGCAAGGCTGTTGATGGAGGTCTTTTATTGATCAGGTCAATATAAGCTGGTCCAACTTCCACCCTCTGAAAATGGCATAAGTACCTTACTGCAGGATCTTTAGAAATTTCAGCTCTTAATTTGAATTGGATGTGGAAAGAAGCATCTCATGTCTGTTCTTCCTTCTGGGTCACCTTCCAAGGAAAAGATTCCTGGCTACTCTAGTATATCCCCATCAAATCACAAAGTCCTGCTGCTTAACATCAAGGCAGTGACTGGGAAGACCTGTATGATCGCCTGTGCTTTTCAACATACACATGAAGCCGTCTACATGCCAGAGGTTATCTGGAACATTGGGGATTGGGTATCATCTGTATGCTGATGATGCCCAGCATTATCTTTCCTTTACAGCTGACACCAAGGAGGCTGTGATAGTGCTGAATTGTTGTCCGCATGCAGTAAAGGACTGGATGTGAGTGAACAGAGTGAGGCTTAATCCAGACAAGATGGAAGAAAACCAGCCTGGGATTGGGATCACAGTCTATTCTGGATGGGGTTGCACCTGCTCTGAAAGATCAGGTTCATAGCTTGGAGATGCTCTTGGACTGAGCACTGCTCCTGGAAAGCCATGCTGCTGCAGTGGTCAGAAGTGCCTTTGCCCAGTTTCAACTGAAGCATCAGCTGTACCCTTTCTTGGGGAAGGCAGATCTGACTGCAGTCATTCATGCCTTAGCTACCTCTCGATTAGACTATTGTAATGCACTGTACATGGAGCTGTCCTTGAACAATGTTTGGAAGCTGCAGCTAGTGCAAAATGCAGCAGCCAAACTGGTGTCAGACATGCATTTTGGGTACCATATAACATTGCTCTTGAACTGCACTGACTTCCAATTTGCTACCAAGCTCAATTCAAGGTGTTGTTGTTGAGCTACAAAGCCTGAAACAGCTTGAGGGTCATGATATCTGAAAGATCATCTCCTTCCATATATGAGCCTGCCAGAAATTTGAGATCCTCAGAGGAGGCCCTATTGCATGTCCCAACACCTCATGAAGTTAGTTTGTCAGGTACACATAACAGGACTTCTCTATAGTGGTGCCTTGACTGTGGAACTCTCTACTCAAGGAAGTTAGTCTGGCTTTATATCTTTTAAGCTTCCAAGCTCCTTTAAGTGCCATTTTGCATGACATTCAGTGTTTACTGTTTTAATTGTTTTAAAATTGGACTCTAGGATTGTTTTTAGGAATTTTTAAATAGTATTTTAAAAAGTTTTAAAAATGTCTTATCTTGGTATTGTTTTAATTGGTTTTTATTTATTCATCATCTTGAGAACCCTTGTGGCTGAAAGGTAAAACAAAAATACTTTAAATAAACAAATAACATAATATAACCCAACCTTTTCTTCCTCAAACCAGGAAACTCCTTGGTGAGTTTTTTTTCTTCCAAACCAATGGCTGTTCCTCATTTGGTGTTCATTGAACACTAACAAGCATTCCACATCTCAGGCCCACCATGCAAGAACTTCATGCTGTCAAGAGTCATATTATTATCTTCCTGTGACAAAGTAAAACAATTTTTTTGTGATGCTATATAGATACCTTTTATTTATCAGGATTGAAGTAGCTTTTGTATTGCTTATGTCTGCAGCATGATTCCTGAAGCAACTTTGCCTTTTGCTCATCTTTTGTGCATTGCTAAGCATCATTAAGACAGTATATTATATCACCCATTTTTGAAGTACATGGGAAATTCATGTTAAAGGAACAAATTGCTGCATGCATGCTCAATATTTTTCATCACTGCCTAATTGCAAGCTGCCTTTCAGTGATAATTGAGCAATCGGGATAGTTCAGATTTGTTATTTTTAAACAGTACACTCCAGGACAGATCTCAGTTGTCAGGACAGCTCAGCAGATATCTCCAGCTTTCTCTGCCTTTGCAGATGAGAAGACTGAACTGTGCTTTATGCAAACAGAACATTAATTTTGCTGATAGTCCAATAAAAAGATTAGTAAATCAACGCTTGGACTCCTTATGTTGCATATACTATTAAAATTACATGACATATTTTCATAAATGCTTCCCTAGAGAAATGACTAATCAAATGTTTACACATGTGACTCTTAACAGACTATCTGGTTGTGTTTTGGGAAAAAAATCAAGAAAAGTGGAAATGTTTCTGTTTTGTTTTCCTTTACATGAGAGCAGAAGGCACAGAACAAATGTACACAAAATCCAATCACACCAGGCCCCAGCCAAAATAACCTGTTTCCTTCTCAGTTTAGTCAGTGTTTAAAAAAATATTCTCGAACTGTTATTGGTTGCTTTTTTTTTTCAAAATTCATTTTGAATACATGCGCATGTTTCAGTGCTACTTATCTTGGTGATATTTTCCTTCATTTTTACCCTTCTTGGCCTTATATGACCACCCTGTCATTGCCATCTGATCATCTGCGGCCACCTGTGTGATTTTGTCAGTGTCATCACGCTGCCCTACCTGATGGAATGTTGTCAACAGATTCCCATAAACAAAATCAAGATCCCCTGCCCCTGGTCACCAACTGGATTTACTGGCAGTCTGCATGTAGGAAACTGAAGACATAGAGGAAAAAGAACAGGGAAAATAGCACCAACCAGAAGGGAAGCCGGGGGGGAACATAATGGTGAATTGCCCTGAAACAATTTGAGTGTTCTTGTTCTTTTCTGGGTTTTGTCTGTTTATTTGTGTAATTTGTTTGGCATTATTCCAAACTGTGGCCATTTTCGCACTACAGTGTTATAGTGCTATTATTCCACTTTCAACAGCCTATGGAACCCTGGGGTTTGTAGTTTAGGCAGGGGCATTTAGAATTCCCAGCCAGAAAGCTCTTTGGCCTCGGTAACAGAACAGAGAACAGAAGAACAAGACCCACTGGTATAGTGGAACCATTTAGGTGGCGTAGTCAACCGACTGGAAACCGTAAACATCTGAACATTCTGGCATCTTCAGCAAGCTTTTGATTAATTTTAAGAAACTCAAAGTGAGAGACAGCACAGGTGTCTGGAGAACATTATATGATCTTAGGCTGTTAGAAAATGGATTCCACAGGAAGAGAAAGAACTTGATTTATTATACATTTTATATCTCCTTTTTTCACAGGAAACCATATCTTAAACCTCTCCCCATAAACACCACCTTATCAAAAATACATCACAGTGAAGAGGGGAAGGAGCATTTTTCAAAACATATTAACAAATGCAAATAAATCAAAAGCCATTCCACCAGCATAGGATAAATCCAATATTACTGTGAAACAACCAGGGCCTAATATCTAAACGCAGAGCAAAATCAAAGCTAACAAAATAGAAAGCAGAGAAGAAGCAGGAGCTCAAGCCCTACTGCTTGCACTTTTCCTGACTTAATTGTTCCCAGAAGAGAAAGGTTTGAGGCTATCATAGTGCTGATTCACCTGGATCTTTTGCTTAAACACTAAAAACCTCAGTTATTGCTTACGCATATATTTCCTGTACTTAGTCTTGAGAATAAATGTGAGTGATTGTGTAGGTGTGTTTGTGTCTTTGTGTGGGTGGGTGCGTAGTGAGATTCTGGGAATTTGCTTGAGAATTCATCAGCCAAAGTTAAATGATAAAAGCCAACTTTTTGCTTTACTCAGCTGCTCCCCACCACACAATAGCAGAATGGTAATTTTATTTTATTTAGACCTTTCTCTTAAAAAGACAGGGAAAAAAATAGAAAGAAGTGACTACTAGATGATGTTGCTGCTGTTTTAAGAACAACTGTAGGAAAGACCTATTTTGGAAATGAGACCTGCTGTGCTGAGAGCCAACCTAGTATAGTGCTTTGTGCATTGCTGTGACTGGAGACTGGGATTTGCATCCCTGCCATGGGAACCCACTAGGTGACCTTGGGCAAGTCACACTCTCTCAGTCTCAGAGGGAGGCAAGGGCAAACTCCCTTCTGAACAAATCTTGCCAAGAAGACCCAGTGATAGAGGCCTGGTGGCACAGAGGTTAAATGCTGGTACTGCAGCCACAGTACTGTGAGTTCAATCCTGCTGGACTCCAGGTTGACTCAGCCTTCCATCCTTCTGCAGGTTGGTAAAATGAGTACCCAGCTTGTTGGGGGCAATTAGCTAACACATCGTAAACCACTTAGAGAGCACTTAGCTGATAAGCGGTATAGAAATACACATGCTATTGCTATTGCTAGTTTTGTCAGGATTCTCTCCCTGCTGGGCCTCAGCCAGCAAAGGGAGGAGGGAGGTCAGGAATACTTGCAGGGAGAGTTTGAATACACCAAACACATGGAAAAATGCAAGCCAAGCCAGGTCAAGGTCCAGTCCTAAGGTTCAGGAGACAGAGATCCATCCAGAGGGTTTCAGGGAGCAGGAGACATGATGGTCATGAGGTCTTGCTAGTAATTTACTGCAAGCAAAGAATAGCCATGCCAACAGACTTAAATAGCCACTGTGAACAGGTGCTGCTTGTTATTGTTTCCTCAGCCTAGTCCATGCAGCCTCCCTCTGAGCAGTCCGTGTCAGCCTTCTATGTGATTGAGGGCTGATGGGCACAGGTGGCTGTAACTCCTCTGAATCACTGCTGGTTCCCTCTCCGTCATGAGCTGGCCGGGGCAACTGTGTCTCTGTTTGACCCTCCAGTGCGGGGAATGTTTGCAAGTTGATTTGCTCACTCACTGGCTCTGTTCTTAGCACACTCAGTTGCTCCTTGATCTCAGAGACATCATCTATCACACTCACTGGCTCAGTCCTTGGAACAATCAGTTGCTTCTTGATCTCAGAGGCATGATCTATCACAAGTTTCACCTTAGGGTCACTGTAAGTCAGGCCGTTTCCGCACCTTACCTTGTTCCAGCACTGGGGTGCGGGGATCATGCAAGCAGCCTCTGCTGAGAGGCTCTCCCTTCCCTGCTGCTTCAGGTCTGCACAAGCTACCTGCTCGCATGAGAGCCCCACCTCTTCCTTCTTCAGTGCAGCCTGGGACCTTCCCAGGCTGCACTGGGGCAAGAAGCACGACCGGCTCAGCTCCAGAGGCTCCTCACACCAGGTAAGTGGGCACGGGCCCCTGGGAGCAATGCGCTATTGTGCACCATTTTCGGCTTCAAGCCGAAAATGAAAAGGTGCACGATCGGCCCCTGCCAGCCCCTGGAGCGTCGCGCGATTGTGAGTGCGTCGTGCAGATCATTCCTCGCAATCGCGCAACGCTACAGGCCCTCTTTCACATGGCAAATGCCATGTGAAAAGGGCCTCAGAAACACCTTGAAGGTACATAACAACAACAACAACAACAACAAGGGTAGGTTTCCCAGTGTTACTCCTGGACGATGACTCATAAAATCCCCAGCCAATGGCCATCCTGGGAACTGCATTCCAAAAAGTAATAACAGTCTGCTTCACTGGTGGATCTGACCTCACAATTTCCTCTGAGCTTTTACAAGATAATGTTGTTACTGAAGTCAAAAAGAAACTGCCTCCCTGCTAGCCACATTATTTGGCACCTGAAGTAGAAAATCCTGTAAATGCTATGCCCAGGGAGTACAAGTACAATAATAATACATCTGTTACTAATTTGAGTTATTATCACCCCTTTTCCTCCTCCACACACATTACAATACTAGCACACTAGGTTCAGGGCCAATAGGAGCACAATAATAGGTCCAGCAACAGCAAGAACAATAACAAACCCGTAATGGGAGAAAAGGATCTATATTATAGTTACTGATGATGGTAATGCCAATCCCCACATCACAGAAAACTGCTGGAGAATTTCTCCTCTCTGTGGTTATTGAAATTGGCCCTGAATTGCCACTCAGAGTCACAAAAGAGCAATTCTCCATAGTCCCCAGTTCTATGTTAGCCAGGTACCTCTAGGAAGTTAAAACAAGCAGACCATTGCAGTTAGCATGACTTGTGTGAACCCAAAGACTGTGAAAAGGATCCAGCCTTTGGGTTCCACTGGCAGAACAGCAGAATCTCAAAGAAGCAAAAGGAGCACCTCCTTTCACTTCCTTCTACTATCTCACCTGGTTTCCATGAGATCTGTGCATTCACAATTAAGCTCTTTAAATGATGGATCATGATTCTCTGTCCCTTAGTTACCATTCTAGCAGACTGGTTAACCGCAGAGGGGTTATATTAAGTATTGTTGGTAACCTCTATGCCCACCTTATAGTGGTGTCCTTTGATATTGTGCAAGTGTAAATGGAAGATTACAGATGAAAGTTGTGCAAAGCAAAACACAAAGTCTGGTTCACTGTCATAGGTTTTCAGAGTTCTATTTAACACTAAGTAAGGTCCCAGAAGATCCAGGGAAATGCTCTTTCCTTTCAAGCTTTCCATCTTAACAGCAAGAGTGTAACAATCATCTCAAAAGAATGACCTGACCCAGACAAGATACCACTTTGGGAATAAGGTCATGTGTTGCTAAGTTGGTCAAAGAGCCCCAGCAAAGCTACTACCATGATGCGAGGTTGAATCATAGAATCATAGAATCATAGAAATGTAGAGTTGGAAGAGACCACACGGGCCATTCAGTCCAACCCCCTGCCATGCAGGAACACTCTCAAAGCACTCCCGACAGATGGTCATCCAGCCTCTGCTTAAAAACCTCTAAAGAAGGAGACTCCACCACACTCCGAGGCAGCATATTCCACTGCCAGACAGCCCTGACTGTCAGGAAGTTCTTCCTGAGGTTCAGGTGGAATCTCCTTTCCTGCAGCTTGAATCCATTGCTCCTTGTCCTGGTCTCTGGAGCGGCAGAAAACAAGCCCTCTCCCTCCTCTACATGGCATCCCTTCAAATATTTAAACAGAGCTATCATGTCCCCTCTTAACCTTCTCTTCTGCAGACTAAACATACCCAGCTCTCTAAGTCTATCCTCATAGGGCTTGGCTTCCAGGCCCTTCACCATTTGGTCGCCCTCCTCTGGACCTGCTCCAGCTTGACCATGTCCTTCTTGAATTGGGGTGCCCAGAACTGGACACAGTATTCAAGATGAGGTCTAACCAAAGCAGAGTAGAGTGGTACCAGTACCTCCCTCGATCTAGACACCATACTCCTATTGATGCAGCCGAGAATTGCATTGGCTTTCTTGGCTGCCGCATCACATTGCTGACTCATGTTCAGCTTGTGGTCTATTAAGACTCCTAGATCCCTTTCACACGTACTGCCATCCAGCCACGTGTCCCCCATCCTATATTTCAGCATTCCATTTTTTCTACCTAAGTGTAGGACCTTCCACTTCTCTCTGTTGAATTTCATTTTGTTAGCCTTGGCCCAGCTCTCCAATCTATCCAGGTCATTTTGAATTTTGATCCTGTCCTCTGGTGTATTAGCAACCCCTCCCAATTTGGTGTCATCGGCAAATTTGATGAGCATGCCCTCTATTCCTTCATCCAAGTCATTGATGAAAATATTGAACAGCACTGGGCCCAGGACAGAACCCTGTGGCACCCCACTAGTCACTTCTCTCCAGCATGAAAAGCAGCCATTGGTGAGCACCCTTTGGGAACGGTCAGTCAACCAGTTACGGATCCACCTGACAGTAGCTCTGTCCAGCCCACATTTTACTAGCTTCTTTGCAAGAATGTCATGGGGAACTTTGTCAAAGGCCTTACTGAAATCGAGATATGCTACATCCACAGCATTCCCTTCATCTATCAAGCTAGTAACTCTATCATAAAAAGAGATAAGATTAGTCTGGCATGACTTATTTTTGAGAAATCCATGTTGACTTCTCGTGATTACCGCATTGCTTTCTAAGTGATTAGAAACTGACTGCTTAATGATCTGCTCCAGGATCTTTCCGGGTACAGACGTCAGGCTGACTGAGCGATAATTATTTGGATCCTCTTTTTTTCCCTTCTTGAAGATGGGGACAACATTTGCCCTCTTCCAGTCTGCTGGAACTTCTCCTGTCCTCCAAGATTTCCCAAAGATTATAGCAAGCGGTTCCGAAATGACCTCTGCCAGCTCTTTTAATATCCTAGGATGCAATTCATCTGGCCCTGGAGACTTGAATTCATCCAGTGTGGCCAGGTATTCTTGTACCACCTCTCTACCTATTATGTGCCGCATTTTCCCTGCTTCCTCACCTGCTCCCCAACCACCAGGTTGAGTGCTTGTATCCTTCTGGGAAAAAACTGAGGCAAAGAAGGTGTTAAGTAGTTCTGCCTTTTCTCTTCCCCCTGTTAGTAATTCGCCATCTTCTCTGCACAGCGACCCTATCGCCTCTTTCTTTTTCCTTTTGCTGCAGACATATTTAAAAAAGCCCTTTTTATTGTGTTTAATGTCTCTGGCCAGCCTAAGTTCGTTCTGTGCTTTAGCCTTTCTGACCTCCTCCCTACATTTCCTGGCTACTTGCTTAAATTCTTCTTTGGTGGTTTCCCCCCTCTTCCATTTCCTGTACAGGTTTCTCTTAACGCTTAGACAGAGAGGGAACCAAGTTCTCCCTCTGTCCCTGTCTCTGTCTATCTCCCCCTCTCTTTCTCTTTTTTCCCAAGTCTCTTCTTCTGTGTAATGCACAAAATATCAAGGGCCAACCTTCAGAACCATTTAAAACACATCAAGGCATCTCACAGATCCACAATCAAAATCATTTAAAACCTTTTGAAATAAGTAAAGATTAAATGTATTTCATTAATCTCATATGCAATGGCCTTATTTGTATATTCTTGTACCCCTCACCCTCAGGGGACATTCAAAAAAATAAGCACTGTTGCTCTGTGCTTCTGTGGGGAGTCCCCCAACTATAATGTGTAGAAGGAGAGACTCATACCTCTATTCTATCATTTGAACTAGTGCATGGCTAAGCCACCTACATGTCCCTCCTTTTTTCCCTCTTCTCGTTAATGGACTGCTGCCCTTCTAAAGCCAGGAGGCAAGAAGGAATGCTATGGCTGTAGGCATCACAGAGCTTCATCAAGTCAAATCAAATCAAATGATATCTAATTTTATTTGCTTCAAGCTTGTAATCATTGCAATTATAACAAATACACTTGGGACCTAACTACATGGAAGCATGGCAATGGTATGATTATTAAGGGAGAGCTCCTAGACATCTCCACCGGTTGTATTTGAGCTGCAGAAGAGAACCTTGCCCTAAATTCATCACAGGCTGTGACCTTCTCATTGCACAAAAGTGAGGTGATGGAGCCAGAGGTACAGATGGAGCTGGGAACAAGCTTCCATCTCAGGACCTTTAAAACAGATCCTCTGCCTCTTTCCTGGTCAAGCTGGAAGCAGGGATTGTGATCAAGTGCAATTTCTTTAGTGACTGATAGGCTCAGACATCCAGACAGAGAACATCTTGGCTTGCAAGGATCATGGGGAGCCCAAGGGGATGGGGATGCTACAAATAAGAATGAGTGAGAGGACTCAGCCTTCTCCAAAGATGCTTCCCCACCTGTCCCACCAGCCTCTGCTGAGGTTGCTCTGAGATGGAATTACTTGGGCTTCTCTCTGGATTTCTCTCAGTTTGGATGCTTTTTCTCTTTCCTGAGTCTCCAACAGGATCCCACCTTTTGTACAGATGAACCACAGTTTTCCCCTCTAAACTGAGAGTAGCCAAAAGTGGAATCTTTAACTGCCACTTGCCTGAAGCTGACTGTGAGACTTTCCTTCAGGAGAGGAGTCCTTGGTTACATGTCTGCCTAGCATCTGGATGCAAAGTCCCTGCCTCCAGAGCCTTGTCACAGCAGCTGATTGTCATGTCCAGGACAGAGCATGCAATTAATCAGCAAGTGGCAAAGCAGGGGTTATTCACAAGGCAAGAGCATGGGGTTGTCCAAACAGAGTTCAGGTTCCAGAGTAAACAAATCCAAAGGGTAAATCCAAGTCGTAGTCAAACAGGCAGAGGTTCAAAGTAGTCCAGATGCAAGAGACCACAGCTCAGGGCTTCAACAACTAGAAAGATCAGTTGCTGACCCTGGAAGGATGGTGGAGGGCAGCATACTGATGCTGTTGCCACAGATGTTCCTTCCTTAGGGCTCGCTTGTTACTGAAATGCACTGAGTGGCGCAGCCCCTCTTTCTGATGCTGTCTCTTTTGCACGGTAAGACTCTGCATTACCTCATCCTCTGATAGTTGTTCCCCTTGCTCAGGCCCCTGCTGTTGTTTGTTATCTTCTTCTGAGCAAGTTTCTGGGGAAACTCCTGCCTCTGGGGAAACTTCTGCCTCAGATTCAGAATCCTCCTTACTGCCAGGGTCTCCAAGGCAGGGCATGACACAGATGACTTCCAGCACAGTATACAGTGACTCAGGTCTTCATCCCCTCAGAAAGGCCTGGTGGTCAATTCACAGAATTATATTTTGGTGGTTTCATTTTTCATTTTCTCAAAAAAATGATGTCATGATTGTGGCATCATACAATGAACTGTTCTTACTATGCTGAAAATGATGGCCTAATGCAGAGTTCACATGAGAATTTTCCAGAAAGAGAGGGTGAGAGACCAAAAGAGGAGCTAGCAGGAGCTAGTTATTCTGGAGTTCTTCCTCATAGTCCTTCTTGATGGGGCTCAATCTTTGTGAGTCACATCCAGTAATACGGCCTTTCCTGCTTTTCCAGTACCTTGAAATATAGATATACAGATAATACAGATATTGCTATAGAGAAGGTCAGGAATCTTGCTGAATGGGGTTGCTGTGGTGCAAGTAAGAAGGAAACCCATGAATAGCTGGTAGAGGCACCTTGCATGAATGGAAGGCCTTCTGTCCATGGAAGGAAAATCCTAGAATGACCTACTGAGTGTATTTAATGAGTAGGGACTCTTTATTTTGAAATGCAGACTCAGATCCTGCATCAGGATGTGAGGTGCAAAGTTCCACTGAGACAGAACTAGGCCCCATGTAATCTTTCCTCCCCACAAAATCCTAACTTTTTGCGTGTATTGAACCTCCTTGCAAGACTCTTTACTGTCTGGAGGAGAGTGACAGTGTGTTGTTTTTGGTGGTGGAGGAGGAGGTAGAGGAGGAGGAGAAAGAAAAGTGTCCAGCTAAGTTACCGCAACTGGACAAAGACTGACACTGTGATCCTCTGGTACCTCTAGAGAACCCCCAAGAGATCCCAGAGAATGCCTCACTGCTATGTCCCCAGCCACAGGAACATAGTTGGATGCTTCTCTACTACTCTGCCCTCCACCAGCCAGCACATGGCTTTGTTGGTGGGGAAACAGCATGTAAAAGGTAAAGCAGGGGAAGACTGGGTTGTACAAGGTGGATAGAGAATTCTGACATCTACAATGGAACACACACACACACGAGAGGCAATGAGAGAGAAAGAAAGAGAGAGAGAGAGAGAGAGGCATAATGCCTTTGTGTATCACTATCAGGATGCCAGTCCCTGACTTTTTTCTTTTCTTTTCTTTTTTTTCCTTTTTGCCATCTACTTTGGGAGCTAGGAAGTGAGCCAGCCTACAAATTCTCCCCTGTCTTTTTATTCTCCCTTCATCTGTCACTCAGATGCAACCAGTTCTGTTCTTCATCAACAAAGCAGACAGTAATATTCAGCTTGACTGAAAGCTGTATACATTTCAGACTGATTCAAGGCAGCTAGTTCTCACATTGGTTCTTCACTGCGTGGTGTGTGATTTTCACACCCCATATTTAAACATGCTCTCTTTTCAGTTTCCTTTGGGTTGTGTTTACTTAGACTTCCTCATCCTTGTCTGCGAATCTCACTAACATCAGCATGAGCAGGCTTTTTTCATCCATCTGAATCTAGAAGATCTAGGATCTGCTTTGCAGAGTGATGTTGTACGGACACATTTATACCCTTTAACTGCTAGTACATCAGCTGTTGACCATGTCAAAAAACTGTCCCGCTATGTCTGTGTGCTCAGAATGCCTATTGTCTTTGGCATCTTGTATGGATGGTGTAGCAATGTAAAAGAAGAAAGAGAGCTAGAGAGTCTTTGATTCTATTCTTAGCTGAACACTGGAGAAAGGCTAAACTTAGATACCATTTATCACAGTTTTTATGGACCTCTTAAAGCTGGAGAAAAGATATAGTTTCCATAGCCAAGGTGATGCATTTTATTGTTCTCATCTGACAGCATAACCTTTGTTTAACTTCAAGTTAATGGAACTTGGGGTAAGAAAGAATAAAAATAGCCAGTTACCCCCCCCCAAAAAAATGGGGGGAGGAGGAAGAGATTTTTTTACATTCAGATAGCTAATGACTGTGAACTGTTGCACAATCTGGCTTATAGCTGAACTCAGGAAGACACAGCTGGCATATGAAGAGTCATAAGGACTGTTCACCATTGCACAGACTGGCAACTCAGAGCTGACCTATAAAGGATTGTCAACATGGAGAACAGGAGACTACACTAATTAGATATTGCATTATGTTCACATTAGCCTCACTCCTGGCTACTATGTAACAAGAACTTTCTGATGAGTCTTTCTTAGGATACACACAATCCTGATTTGATGAACAGCCAGCAACATATATCTCTGAACACTGTTCAAAGTTATGGAATACATCTCCTCAGAATAACACTGTTGTCAGCATTATTCCCAAACTTTTAGGTGAAATGAAATAATTCCTTTATTAATAGTTTCTAAAAACACTAAAATTCTACAGATACGTAAAAGAAAAAGAAGAAAAAACATAAAGAAAATGTGAGACATATGAATTAGAAATTGAGAAGTAGAGAAAAAGAAGGGGGAAGAAAGGAACAACTTCCATTCTTCCTTTGAATGGGTTATAACAATAAAATTGATTCAAGCCCTTCAAAGATAATATCCGATATTTCTCTTCTTCCCCTCCCCTATTTCATGCATTCTAAAACAGAAAATGAACTCTCTTCTACCAAAGGTTAACATATCTAGTATAGTATCTCAATATTACTTTCTATTACATTCAATTACATATTATGTTTACATAGTAAACGACATTATGTGGTAAATGACAGTACTGTTACTTGCTGACGTGATTATATAATATTTTCATTAGTTAAAACTGTAGATCTATTACATGGCATAATTAAATCCAAATATTTCTATACCATTTTATATTGTAAAATCCTTTACAAATTTAAGTAACCAAATCCAATTTTCATAGTGTTGTATCTGTAGCCATTTCATAACCTAGTTTCAGACAAATCTATTTCATTTTGAATTTCACTCCTCTTTTTCCTTGTGACCATTCTATCCATGGACTTTGCCCTCCAACTTCTCAGATTCCTTTCCTTGCCCTTTGTTATTATTTTGAGTTCCTTCCCACTTGGTATTTTATGACAATTGTTCTGAAACTGCATACTTTTTAAATCATTTTTTTCACACACCCTTCAATTGTACAGACTAAATCAATTTGGTTTAATTCAACCATTAAAGTAGTTTGAGTACAAATCAGTTTCATATTAGCCTCCCCCTTCTCCCTCCACCTTGAAATTGAATCCCCATTTCACAAACCAGAGCTTCTTGACTGTAGAACTCTCCTAATTCAGTAGCTAATTCCTCCACTAGCTTGACCTGAATTTGTCTCTCCACCTGATTTTCAACCTCCTTCTCTTCCATACTGCTAAATTCTGTCTTCCTCCTTGTTTTACATCTCCCCACAGTTGTTCGTTGATCTCACTGATCAATAGGGTCTCTATCATATTCCTCTTCAGGCTTAGGAGTTCCACACACAGCTCCTCTGTCATACATTATAAAAAATTCTTGAGAAAGTTCCTGGAAAGGTTCCACTTTGCATTCAGTCCAAGAATTTAAGAGTTAACTCACTTCTCTCTTGTCTTGCTGAAAGCCACCAACAAGACAGTCTTATCAACATCAGATAGATTACCTCTGTACTTTCTCACACTGTAGTTTAGCCTTACTAAAATCCAATTCAGTCCTATGAATAAGATGAAATTCAACATTTGTAGCAATTATTAATGATGTACAAAATCACAATAAAGATATTATATACCAGGCACCTCAACATTCCATTTCAGTGTGTCTCTGATAGTCCACATGTCAATTTTTTTATATACTTGGTGTACATGCATGCATTTATTTCTCTGATGATTGTGCAGTCTTTTTTAGTGCTGAGTGCATATACATTTTTGTTACCAGCAAACCAAAAACCCCAAGAGGTTATCAGAAAGCCCTTATATATGGGTCAATAAAAACAATTTCACATAGATCAACCACATATGTTCATACCATAAAGACACAGACAACAAGTTCACAAATGGGGAAAGTTAGCATGATTAGTTGTAAATACTGCACAGAAGCCAATATTTGACAAAAGTTTCATACATTTATAAGTAAAGAACAGCTAGGCATAAATGACAGCAGCAACAAATCAAAAGCTATAAATAAACCAGAGCCAGTATGGTGTAGTGGTTTGCACATTGGACTAAAGCTCTGGAGACCAGGGTTTAAATTGCTATTTGGCCATGGAAACCCATTGGGTGACCTTGGGCAAGTCACACTTTCTCAGCCCCAGTAGGAGGCAAAGGCAAACCTCCTCTGAACAAATCTTGCCAAGAAAGGCTTCCCACTCTCATCAGAAAATCAAAGTCAAAACCAAAGGTCTGAATTCTATCATAAAAGAGACCCTCTTTTTGTCTATTTTAAAACAGGAGTAAAAGTCCCTCACATTCATCAGTTACACTTCTCCTTAACTAAATATATTAGTAATTAGGAGTAATCAGCAGTGTGCCTTTGGCAAATGAAGGACTTTGTGTAATGTCAGTTTAAGACTGTTGTTTCTAAGACTAATGACAAGGGATGAGATTGGCCATGATGAGAATGCAAAGTACTCTTACGTTTTTCCACTCATCCACTCATCCACTATTGTATCCAGTAATCTGTTCTGGGCTGACTGGGAGAAGCTTCTGTGAGTTTTAGACAAAACTTTAGACAAAGCTCATCTGCTAGCTCCTTTAGCTGGAGACATAAGAGAGTGACTCTTCTACTCAATTGAAATGTTTGCTGTACCATGTGCTTTCATTTCTCTCAGAACAAAACCAAAGGACAGGAACAGGAAGTGGAACAATGCTCAGGGATAATCAAGGAGATGAGGTAAGTAGAGGTGTCCTCATGCTATTTGCAAGGCCAAGAGGAACAGAAACTCCTTAATGCAATAAACAAACATTAAAAAATAAAAAAGGAAAAATAAAAAAAAATTGGCCATGATTCTACATCATGTGAGTGGAGCATATTGTTCCTGCCACACATCTTTGCATCCCTCTCCATGCCCCCATGTAGCTTTAAAGAACTAGAGCTTTCTGCCCTAACCCTTTAATGCAAGGGGAAAGGAGAGAGAAAAAAGCAGGGCAGGCAGGAGCTAGGTAAATACTGTCGGGCAGGGATGGGCCAACCAAATCCTCGAATCCTGGGTACGGATTCGGGATTCCCGAATCCAAATCCCTGTGCCAAAACAGACAAACCGAATCTTTCAAATCCACCAACTAAATAGATTGTTGGAGACTGGGACGCCTGAAAACCAGGGAGACCGGGACGCCTGAAGACCTGGGAGACCATACATACAAGGGAAGATTGTAGTCCTTGGAGTAATAATGGCCTTTACTAACAATTTCACAAATTACAGCTGGGCTTGTACTCTAAGATATTTAAATTGAACATTTCACATTGAAGTTCAGTACTTGACTGGAAGCTACAGGCCCGAGATTTCAAGGACAGCTGAAACACTCCTCTGCATAGCTCCCTTGCAAACCTCTTTCAGACACGATTCTGGGGTTTGGAGTTTTACAAGGTGTCACAGCCTTCTCTGCCAAAGTGTACTGGTGCATCATCAAACTACAAACCCCACGATGCCAGAAGGAGCTATGCAAAGAAAAGCCAGTTTTGACCTGGATTATCTCTCTACTGTAGTATGTGGCCCTGTTTACAGAGGCAGGAAAATGTGGGATTAATCCACATTTTCCTGCCTGTGTACAGGGGGCCTTCATGTCATTGTCAATCTGGGGAGATCCTGAGGCAAAACTATGACAATTATCTTGGCCAGATTTCTTCAGAGGCAGGTTTGCCTTTGCCTAGGCTTTTGCTAAGGCTGAGAGAATGTGTCTTGCCCAAGATTATCCTTCTTTCCCTTGCTTTTTAAACTCGTTTTTAAAAAAGGATTCAAAGATTCGAGATTTGTGAGATTCATGGATTCCCAGAACCTTCCAGGGATTTAGATCCGGAAAATTCTGGATTCGTCCCATCCCTACTATCAGGTTAGTACCATCCCACACCCTGAGATTTCAAGGGCAGCACGTGAGACCAAAGGACTGCCCTGATGCTACTATTAAGCATTATACATTGAGGATTAACTACAGTTGTTTGAAGTATATCATTCAAAGTCTAACAATGGAGAATGTGCAAACATACAGAGAGAGACTCTTCAAAACAATGTCCTTCTCTCTCATCCTGAGGACTGAAGAAGAAGAATCAAGCCCTGAAATCTGGGCACTTTAACCCAGCTAAAATTTGTAAGCAGGGAAAAAAAGTAGAGGTCACCATCCCAGATCTTCTAAAAATCACTGGAGATCTGAAGGGGTGTGGAAAGCTTTTTTCTCTTGGCTACAGCAGGGGCCAGATGCTGCCTGAGCATCTCCTTCCTGCAACCAGTTGGTAAATGGCCATGTCAGTGGGCTTCAGCTCTCTAAAGATGCCTTAAAGAAGGATATTGTTCCTTTAGAACATCCCAAAAAAAAAAAAAAAAGGAGGGGGATATCATATATATGTTATTGTTGTTGTGTGTCTTCAAGTTGTTTCTGACTTATGGCAAACCAAGATGAACCTATAATGGAGTTTTCTGGGGCTGAGAGTGCATGATGCACCCAAGGTCACCCAGCGGGTTTTCATGGCTGAGCAAGGAATCAAACCGTGATCTCCAGGGTTGCAGTCAAACACTGAAACCATTACATCACGCTGGCTCTAATATTGTATGTAACCTGAAGTTAAATGGGTGCATATCATTCAAAGGATTCTTGACACATTCTTTTTCTCCTCAGGTACTCAGTTTAGCAACACATATCTCCTGAATATGTATTACCCATTGGGTATCATGCTTTTCCCACTCCCTCTAACCCCTTGTCTTAATCTATAAGTAGACAGGAAGGTCTTTGCTGGGTTGCAACTCCACCGTTGCCACCCTTCCTCTCCCTGTAATGAGTGGTTTGGGAAATGTATGGCATGAGAGTTTAAAGATATTTGTGTGGGTATTTGTACAATATGAATGCATGCTTAACTGCTCTGTACGGTTACCCTTACATCTCCAGAGATTGCCCCCTCTTCAGAATTACTCTACATAATAAAGAAAAGAGACCTTATTATTTTTATTTGCCACGGCTACCACCCCCTGCCAGAACCTCTAATGCTCACATCTTCTGCCTTTGGTCTACTGCTGTGAGCAAAGCTGCTGTTCACACTAAAACAGCCAGGATTACCAGGAACATTTTAAACACACCATCTGGGGCTGGCATAATTAGGTTAGATTCATTCAAGTGAAAGTGGAATCCTACTCAGACATGCAAAGACATTCTTCATACAGGGTTTGAAGTAAACTGCATGGCAGAGCCTGGAGGCTAAGAATCCAAAATGAGCCAGGGCTGGCTTGATGAAACTGGGACCCACAAACAAGAAAAGATTAGCTTGGCTCTCTCTCTCTGGCAGTTCAGCTGGGCCCTTAACTCAGACAACTCCTGTAGGGAAACCCTTCGTGTCCACTAGAAGCCACCCTAAGTTCCCAGCTTCCACCATTCCAGTGCTGGCTCACATTCTCTGACATTTCTTCCCTCCTTAGCAAGCAGTTCCTTCCTTTTATAATACTTTCTGCTTAACGAGGCTGGCTGGTGTTCAGTATTGCAGTTAAATACAACAAAATCCAAAATCCACAGTACAGCAATACCTTTATGGGCCAGCCAAAATGCTGAGAATGCATCATGCAAGCTTTTGCAGTGTCATCGGCTTCTTCATCAGGTAAAGTCATTAAAAATCATACAGGAGACAAAATGGTGAAGATATTGAAGTCACAGGCCTGTATTCTGCATTCTGTCAGTTAAAATGGTATTGAGGAATTTCAGTGCAGACAGACCCCACTCCTTCTTGGCCATGTGAGGACCAGAGACAAAGGGCAATAAAAAGTAATAAAATTGCAATTCCATTAGTAATAGAAAAGTAACTTCCCTTGAGATCCAACTATCCCTGTTCCATGCAAATCCTTTCTTAGATAGAAAACACTGAATTTCTCAACGAGTTACAAATTTATAACCAAGAATTACTGATCTGTAGCTATTCTGTATTTAGTAAGATGTGGGAATAGTGGCTTGAGCATTGGACTACAACCCTAGAGATAAGAGTTTGATTCCTGGGTTAGCCATGGAAACTCACTAGGTAACCTTAGATGTGTCACAGACATTCTTTTTCTTTTCAAAAAGTTTATATGTGTAATAACATGATTTTTAGGTAATAGAAAACATTGGTTTTAGATAGAAACTGTGGTGCATTAAATATTTCCTGCTTGCACTAATACAGAAAACAGTGTAAGACCAGCAACTACATTAAGGGACAGCATTGATGGGTGTCTTCAAAAGCAAATTCCACAGTGCAGGTCCCATTGCCAACTCACAGAGCCCCAGAATTCATGGGTCATTGGGGAAGGGTATATCATACTCCTTTGCCCCTCAAAGTCAATAAAACACACATAGAACAGGATGCGAATGAATACTGATATTTCCTTTGGCATCAAGTCACTTCACTTACAAGTCAGCATGCCCAGGAAATAGTGAGCATGCTAACTTGCAAGTCGGATAGTGTATGGCATCCTGGAGCATCTTCTGTTTGCCCTCACCCTAACTAGCATGAAGAATTCATCTGCTTCTGTCTTGGGAACCTCAGCATTTTTCTTGAATTGCTGGCCCAGCCGGTTCCATTTCTGACTGTGTTGTGTTCCTACCTCATGTTTCTCCATTCTCATTTCTGGCCATATGTGCCTAGTGGCAAGAAGCCAGATGGTTCTCTGTCCTCCTGTGATAGGTACACTGAGACTGTGGAAAGAACTTCAGAGGTGGTTAACTGAGTGATTTGTCTAAAGGAAAGAGCCAGTAGAGACCCATCCTTGGCAGTGGTACTCCCAGCATAGCTGGCTAGATTTTGATGTTAGGCTTCTGCATTGCCAACTTTGTTACCTTGCTGGTCCTAGGAGAGAGTTCTGTCTCTCCTCCTGCATTTGCACTAACCTCTCCTCTTGCTTGTCCTCACTTCCACCCTGCTCTCACCTTCCCTCATTGCTTTTACTGGAGGTTTCATGTGACTCATGAAGAATTGGCCTACCATCCAGAAGTAGCTGAGATTGAAGACCATCAGTGGACATAGCTGCCATGGCAGGTGCATCTGCTCATTATATCTCTGAAGGAGAGAGGTGATGGTGCAGCTCATTAAATCCAGGAAGTTCATTAGATGAATGGTAAGCTGAAATAAGAGTTCTTCCATACCATGTAGGTCCATTCTTGAAGGTTTTCTTGGCAACATTTTCTGTTAAGTTAAACATCTTGCCTCATACGCTTCTGTTGTTTTGGAAAGGATCAAGATCTCATACCTTCTTTAATAGTGAAAGAATTCGTAATGTAAAAAAAAATAGTCATCGCACATAGCAAGTTCTGTGTTTTCCATGCTCTGCTAGGAAGCATTTTCTTCTCATTTGACTATTGTTTCCCATCCCACGTGCCTTCAAACATCAACAGACGGGATTATCTCTATCACAACCTCTTGTGTACATAAAAGATTTTGTTTTCAGAGGAGCAGTTTGGAACTCTGGCAATACAACAAAATCACTCCATAGAGAAGGAGGCAGAACACTGAAAAAGGTCTAGGAGGGCCAAAAAGCAGGGAGCAGCTCTTCAGGGTTGTTGGCCAATTTCTCTTTCAAGAGCTCCAAGAGCACTGCTTACTGCTAAATGCATCTGAGCTCATTTTATGCTCTATCAGCAGGGCAGTTTATCCAGCTGCCTTGCCATAAACCCACATAATGCCTTCACCTGACTGTGAAAACTAGCATAGCAATAATCAGAAAAATCTTGAGCAAGGAAGCTTAGCATTCCATAAAGGCCATGTTGAATATGAAAACTTGACAGGGAACATTGAACAAACCTTTCATTTGTGTGTGCTTCTATTTGAATCTGGGAATCTGGTTTTTAGGCCGTTGAGCTGGGTTACAGAGAAGTAGAAATACAATAAATTAGTCTGGTGGAATTTGTAATGATGATGGTGGTGGTGGTGATGATGATAAGGGGAAAGTATTGGATTAAGGTGGGAAGCAGTAGTCAAGCTACTACAGGCTATGAACTACAGCTAAACCCCACACTTATATTGCTGGGTTATACTAAAAAAAATGTCCAGAATCCTGGGGAATTACAAAATGAATAATCACCATGATTACATGACTACACAGTCACTCCAAGTCCAACACGTACCCTCCCAGCTTACTGGTCAGCAGCCATTGTGATGAACAGGGGTCTGTTCCCCTGTAACCTGGGAAGCAGAAGATAAATGTTCTCTCTCCCTCCTGTGAGTGATCCCTGTTGCAGCAGGCAGATGTGGGGTCCTTGTCACAATTGCCCTCACAGCAGAGATTGCTCACACAAGGTGGGGGCATCAATTAAGCTGCTTACCGAATGACAGTGGAATGGATTCCCCATTGATTTCAGTGGCTGCTGCTTGGGCAGTTCTGACTGGGGGACTTTCACAGTCCTTAAGTGTCCCCTACACTGGGGAATATATGTGGATCATGGATACCAAACAGTTACAAAAGCATAACTGTAGGTTATGCATTTATAACTCCCCAACATGATTCCGGCCAACATGAATCATGATACCCAAATAATGATATGCAAACAGGAGCCCATATGATATGAAGGCTGCTACTGACATATTGCATATTATTGTTTTACTGATTAATAAGAGATAAGGAACTGCCAGGGGAACATTCATCCCATGTAACCTTAGAGGGCCATATTCTATCCACTGTCAGCTTCCCACCATCACTATCCATTCCCTTTGAAATCCAGGGAAAATTAATTGTTAATTAATGAATTAATTGCAGCCAAGATGGTCTACTTAATCACTTGCAATCACCTCCCTCCCCCCCCACCTGGCTGCTTAACTGCAGTAGAGGAAAACACACACAGAGAGACTTGACAACTGCTGAAGAGGCGGGCATGGAAGTTCCTGTGTGGACAGGCACTGAGGTTCATGCATGTCACTCCACAAGCAGTAATGAAGGATCTTGGCCATAGATGATTTATGTGTAGTTTAGGCTATGCCAAATATTTTCCCATTTCATTTAATTTTTTTTTTAGGATGAAATTATTTACTTCAGTAAAATGGAAATTTTTTCTCAAGAATCCTTTGGTAAGCCACTCTGGAAGCTTTTTTCTTGGCAGCATAAAAATGCTCTGAACAATTAAGTGAACAAACCATTCCCCTAGCTTTCTGCTTCAGCACAATTTGTTCCCCTAGACTCTTCTTCTTCTCTGAATTATTCATATGGGTGGTCCTATCCAATTAAGAGCCCCCCAATGGTCAGCATAGCGTCACAGCCCAATGATTTATTTATATATTTATCCATTTGTTTAATCAATTCCTCTGCCACTTCTCATATGTAACGATATCCAATATGTTGTAAGACAAAACAAACAAAAACATAAAAGCATATTAAAATGCAAACAATTAAAATTCAAAATACTAAACAATCACTCAACATAAATGTTTAAAATCAAAGTTTTTTTTTAAAACAGTTCTTAGCTAGGCAGCACACTTAGTTCAGACAGGTATAGGTGAAGAGATGGATCTTTAACAGCTGTCTCAAGTATGTGATGTTTGACACCTCCCAAAACTGAAAAGGAAGGTGTTCTAAAAGGCAAGAGGTTATCCCTAAACTGCAGTCACCACCATATGGGCGTTTGCATTCTCCCTGCTGTCCCTTTTCATCCTAGCATATTCTGTATGTATAGCACAATTCAGTCTCATAGTTACTTGAACAATTCACATTAACAATACACACCCAAACAGTTGTTGAGACTACAACCAAGGTTAGATTAACTCATCATTTGCTTGAAAGAGCAGGACTTAGTACATCAGATTCTTAGTCAACTGGGCAAATCAAGCCATCTTTGTACGTTAAGGGTTTGTTTTGTTCTATTTTGTTGTTCAGTGAACTTTCTAAGCAGGATGCTCTTATGAGGATTGACAGAGACAAGAGAGGTAAAGCTGGGGAAACAACAGAAAAATGATGCATTAAATGGTAGCTGGTCTTTGAAGAAGTGAAATATATATGGAGCCAAAAGTTCAAAATCTTCATGGTGGAGTCCATTTATAGCATCCATTTATAGATTGGGTATCCTCCTTAAAGGGCCAATTTGTTAACAAAAGCAGACATCCAGATCCATGACTATAGTGTGAGGTTAGGGGATGGAATATCAGTTATGTGGATGCCAAGGCAGAATTCAGCTTCGAAGAGTTACTTTTGGGGACTAGATCTCTGAGAACAGCCAATATTAGTAAGATGAAGGTCAGAAAAGTTAAAGCTCAGAATGAGCTTAGGCTAATAGAGAGGATGAAAATAATAAATCCAGGATTTGGAGCTATGTTCAAAACAAAAGGCAGAAGGCTACATTTTCTTTTTTTTTAGAGAGAGAGAGAGAGAGTAAAGAAAAAGATGAAAGAAATTAATTGAAGGTTTCAATTGCCCTGTGTGAAAGCAAGCAGTGAACAATGTGAGTTGATGTGCACAGTGACTGTTCCATAATTAAAATATTGTTGCTGCTGCTGCTGTCATTGTTGTGACTGAATAACAAAACATCCATTGTTGTTGTTGTGTGTCTTCAAGTCATTTCCAACTTATGACAATCCTAAGGTGAACCTATAATGGGGTTCTCTGAGGCTGAGAGTGTGGAATGTGCTCAAGGTCACCCAGTGGGTTTTCATGGCTGAATGGGGAACCAAACCCTAGTCTCTAAAGTCATAATCCAATACTCAAACCACTACACCATGCTGGGTTTCAAAAATATATCCATACTTCCCAATAATAAATCAGTTTTTAAATAAAAACTCAAGAAAAACATCAAAAGATGTAAATAGAATTAAAACGGGGGTAGGCAATTTCCAGAAGTCAGAGATTGCCCCACACCAAGACCTCAGAAAATGCACCCATGTCACAACTGCCATTTTGGAACCCCCAGGTCCCTCTACAGTGGTTACTGATGGCTCTCATGTAAGCAGGATGATGAACACCTCCAGATGTTAAAGAAGTCATTTGAGGTGCTGAACTATATCCACAAAATGAGCTTATCAGTACCTTGAACAGCTCCCGTAGGACTATCCAGATCCTGGTGCAGATTCACCCTCCCACTGACTTTGAAACCACCACTTACCCCAACACCAATAAGATTTGGGGATCGAAAAATGTCCAGTTCCAATGTTGCAATCCTCCAGGCATTGTGAGTGGCCATTTCAAGCAGTTTTTGGGGTAGTGTTTTAGTTTCCCCATAATATTCCAAAATGGTCATTAACGTCCTTTTGAGACTTCTAGGGGCATGATTCATCATCCTGGGCCCTGTATTTTTTCAGGGTGGGGGTCCTGTATAAATGCATATGTAATCTACAGGCCATATTTGTTCATCTACATTGTTAAATGCCAAAAAAAATTTAAAAAATTAAATTCTTGATGCTGAAATTAATGTAATAGATGCCAACCAAGCCTCTCTGAAGAGGGCAGTCCACAGCCACGTGCAGAGATGGAAACAACCATTGCTCTAGTAGCCATTTATTGGGAAGGACTACTGAAGATGATCTCAAGGTTATTTGGTAGGAAGACATAGTTAAATAAAACAAGTCTGCCTCTGTGCAGACAAAGCCTCAGCTAGTATATCATAGATGTTTTTGGCTTCAGTAACAATACTAGATCAGTGAACACCCCACGGGGAGAAACCAATTATTTAAGGCAAGGATGGGGAAAATCCAGCATGCAGGTCAGACTGGCCAGTTAGGATTCCTGGGCTACCCTATCCTCTTCTTGAGCCAATATTACTGAACACTATTCAGAAATTGAAGATAAAGGGCTTTCTAAACCCCAAAAAGCTTTTGTATGAAACAAGGTCTGGTTTGTAGACCAGGAACATTTTCAAGGAAAAGGAATTCTGGTTTGCAGATAGGGAAAGTTTTATTTGGAACACATGCTTTGCATGGCATTTGTATATAACTGACCTCCATTTTGCAACCCCAGAAGGTGCTGCACAAAATTGAGCTGTGGTTTGCAGTCCAGAAAGCAATGGGGCTTACTCTGAGAAAACATGTATAGAACAGAACTAGGCTTTGTGTGCATAAAACCTGCAGCATTGGGACTTGCACCTAAGTAGACATGAGATTTATTTTGCATGCTTAGTAGGAAAATGTCCAAATTGGTAAAATTGGTATAATTTCCTTCTGTCTCTCACACTCTCTTTCAGTTCCACCTATAAACTTAGACACACCCACTCACCCTTTGGCCCAAGCCGGGAAGGGTTCCTTGTGCTTTCTTGGAAACAAAGCATCTGCTAGCTCTACCACATTCCATCTTATCCGGACTGAGTTTCAGTTTATCAGATCTCACCCAGCCAATTACCTTGTTTAGGCACTGATTCAGGGCATCCACTTCTGCCTACCTAGCTAGCTAGCTATCTAGCTCCTGCCTTTCTCCTAGGCAAAGGCCCAAGGCAGTTGAATATCATCTTCAGATTGGCAATGCCTCCTCCAAATGACCTCTACCTGCAGTTTCAGGTGGCTGTTTTACAATGTCCTGTACACCCAATGACCACAGGGCACAGAGTCTCCAATCTTAAGGATCTCAGTGCTCATACAGCCTCACAGGGGAGACAGTGAGTGACAGTGGCATCCTGTTAGTGACTGAGGAGCTCAAGTGCAGCTCAGGTTCATACAAGTCCCTTTCTGGGATGGGACACAGAGGACTATTTTCTTGCTGTTGCATTCATCCAAAAACTTGCCTTACCTGACCACCTTGGGAGTGACTCCTACTGTTGTCTCTTACCAGTGGGGAGGGAAGTGAGATGGATATTATTTGGACCATGAAAATCAAGCTGCTCTAAGCTCTTGGGGGAAGGAAAAAGAGGGTGTACTCCACTGGAAAGTGCACTCTTGTTTCTTCCCCCAGCTGAGCTGAACAGATACAGAACTGTGTGCATGGAGCTCATGTGTGCTCACGATTTTATCCAGTGCTTCCAATTTCATGGGTTTCAGTGCTCATGTAGCATCATATAGGAGACAGTGATTCTGAATGTGTTCTGGATCTAGGCCAGAAAGGCTTTTAACAGTTAACACCATGCATATGAACTTAACCTGGAAACAAGCAGTTAACCAATGAGAGACCCAGGTTTGCTGCCTCTTTTTCAGGTGCCTAGAGCCTTTAGGGCAAAGCTAAAACTGAGTTGGGGGCAGTATAAAAATCAAGCTTACCACTTTTTTCTCTGGGTGTTTCCCTTAGTTTTTCTTTTTTTCATATTTTTTATTTAAAAATTATTAAAAAATTATTAAATATAATAATAATGTGAGGATTACATTACATCAAAAGAACAGTAACATAATTTGTATAACATGACGTATTGTATACTATATATAATAGGTATGTAAATAGGAATACATACAAAAACAAAACAAAACAAAAGTTCTTCCTTAAGCTTTCATCTAACAAAGAAAGGGATGCTTAGTTATATATCAGTTACCAACAAATAAATATAATAAAATTATAATTTCAGTAGAAATTAGGGTGTTTTCCTACTTTTCCAAATTTGCTTATAGACATTTGGAATCCTGAATGTTTCTGGCAGTCAAAGGCAGACAATGATTCCCACTGGCATTACTAATCTCATCATTATTTCTGAAGATATTAAATATCAGAATCAAAGGAACACAAAAAGGTTTTATGATTCAGCTGGTGGCAGGGAATGTGAAGGGGGGAAAGCTCCTTGAGCACATCCAAGGCAGAACCTGCCCCTCAGATAGTATAATTCTTCACAAGGTCTCCTGTCTTTCATAGTTAATGTTTTCCACACAAGAGTGACAGGTTGGGAACAAGGTCAGCCCACATGATTCCTGCATACACCAACCCAGTGCCACTCATTTTGGGATTTTCTTCTCTCCCAGTAGATGAAAACTTTCTAGATTGAATAACATGTTTGAATCACACTCATTGATCTTCCTCCACTTTCAAACCTGTACTCTCTTTTTCATTTTGCTTTCAAAACAAAGCAGAATCACAAATAACGACGAGGTGGGACTATCAAGCTAAACGTGTTCTGAATGTTATGCTGGCAATCCTTACAACACACTTGATCAAGAAAAAAAACCCCTCATGTATCTTAACTCAAAGATTTGTCTATTTACTATCTATGTCAATTTCAAGTGTCTACACTGTGTTAGTCTGCATTTTTAAAAGAAAAAGCTGCATTTAAATACATACTTGAATAATATTTGTGCATTTTTCAATATATTTTCTTTAAAAAATACACATTTCTAAATATGCTTTCTTTCAATATATGTATTCCCAAACTACCTGTCCTTAAATACTCACTTTACACATAGAGATTCATAAATGGTTGTGAAATTGTTGGAGGGGGACACTGAGCCAAAAATGGGCATCACAGACTTTGGCACAGTGTGAAATTTGAAAGATAATGGCTTTTTCACATTAGCTGAGGAAATGCCTGTCAGGTCATTTATTTTAAGATGTCAATTGAATGAAATATTCAAGTATCCCCTACTTTTAGTTTAAAATTTTCATCATTTATTCAGGTTGATCCAAGATATGGTCAGATGCAACCGCTTTGCAGTGAATCTAGATCCTCTCTATATTTGAGTAGGTGTCTGCCTGTTCTAATGGTGCCACCCATAAATTTTACCAAGGTAGAAAGGTAGGATAGTATTACCTACTTACTTATTTATTTTAATCATTTCTTTTATTTATATGTTATCTCTTTCCTAGCACTGCACTCCAAGGTGGCTCACAACATAATTAAAAACCAAATACAACTAAAACTCAATCAGTTAATTATAATATTGCAATGCAATTAGACATAAATTAAGCAATTAAAATAAATAAGTGGTCTTATTTCATCTTCAGAGGATTCAACCTGGTGCTAAAACTGCTTTGCACAATTGGGACAGACAGCAAAAATTAACAAAACCAAGATTACAACTGAGGCCTTTCTCCCCCAACACCAACCATGGGAAGAAAGTGCAGGGAATGTCAGAGCCGAGTAATTAAGCAGGCTGCTGTTTAAGTATCTCCCTGACAGCCTGGAGTGATGCCTTGTAGCTTGCTTGATCTGCCTGCAAGATCCCACCCATAATGTCGGTCACCATGATTCTTAATGAGTGCTGGGTGGCTCCTCACTCACTGATCACCAAGAAGAATGAAAGAGGATGACAGCAAAATGGTGGTTAGTCTCCTTCTTTTCTACTCTGTCTTCCACAGGCTATAGACAGAGACCCAAGCAAGGCTGGGGATCTCCTGCTTTCCAGTAGGAAAGAAGTCTTTCAGAGGAAATGTAATATGTCCCTCTCCAAATGTCTAAATTTTTTCTTCCTATTTGCTTTCCATGCTGGCAACTACTTTGGCAAATTTTCCTATTTGCATAGTCATGACAGGACAAAGCCAATTCAGAGTGGGAATGTCACTACCCTGTATAGGTGAACACTTTCACATCTTTTCTTTTCTTCTTTCTCTCTCTCTCTCTCTCTCTCTCCTTTTTTTTTTTTTTTTTTTTTGCAGCACAAACAGAACAAATATCTGTTTGTCTCTGTACCACATAAATACAGACAGATGCACCATTGAGAAACATAACAGGGAGCAACAAAACACCTACATTAGGAGAAAGCATATACAAAAATGCATAGGAATCTTCATATTCAAGAAAAAAAATACACAAACGATGAATACTTTTTTGTGCACAGTTTTAAAATACGAAATAAATGTGGGAACAAAGTGAAACAACTCTGAACATTGAAAAAATGTACACAGTACAGAAAGTGAATCAGACAGAATTATCCTTCCCTAGTAGCGACATATACCCCAGGTTTCTGTTCCTTTCCAATGACAAGCCAAATTTTAACCTCTTCTGCACCCACTTTTGAATCTACCTCTTTCTTCTTCCTCCATCTAAGATATTTCACAAACGTAATGTCTATTCATGCATCCATTTCATCCTTTGGCAGCTGTGGTTTTCCATCTATCCAGGACTACTCTTCCTTCCAGCAATGTCAGTCTGTGCTGAGCTGGCCATTTTCCCTTCCCTACTGGCTATCCTCACTGAATTCAGTCTGGTCTGGCTTTTGGCATGGAGCTTTCAAGTGGCAGGATGCATATAAATAGCTCAGCATAGGCTGGAACTCAGCTCTTGCTAGCATTCTCTATAGCTGCCATGCACTGAGACTGATATATAAACAGGTCATATATCCTTAACAGAGGAGGAGGAGGAGGTGGAGGAGGAGGAATTATTGTAATAATAATAATAATTAGTTGTAGTCTGTACATTGGTACCTTTTTATTAATAATAAATATTATTATAATATTTCCAGGCAAATGAAGTATTTTTGCCCAGACGATGTTGCTTCTGATGCAAAAAATGCTGCTTGCTGCACAAAAAAGTAAGGATTTTGCACAGTATAAGCACCAACCTATGGCATTTTCAACGTGGGAAACAACATTTTCTGGACAGAAAATGCTGTTTCATTTGTAGCAAGTGTTGTTTTCCATAGGGAAAAACAAAAAACAAAAACCAAACACCCTACACATTAGTTTTACACAGAATAAAACTGTGCAGAATAAAACTGCACAGTTTTCAAACACTTTCTGACAGCAAGAATGAATAAATCTTTGCTTCCTTTAGGAATGAAATTAGAAAAGGGTTGCATATATACTAATAAGTACTCATTAAGAAATAAGAACATTCAAATCTAGTTAAGTCTACAGCCTTGAAAGTTTAGCTATGGATCTCAGTGGACTTCAGCTTTGGCTGGTTACCTCAGACCAAAAGCTGCATGCACAGTGCTGTTAACCTGCACTGCATGTCCATTTCTGCATGTCATTTTATGGCGGCCAGTGGGACACCTCCATAGGTATAATTCATCTATTGATGTTACAGCAGGTTAAAACCCAGACATTTGTGTATCCCATCTGAAATGGAAGAGAACAATCAATTTTACCACATTTTTCCTTGTTACTTTTATAAATTCTAGGGACATGTCAAGAACGCTCTCTTGATTTATGAGATGCTCATCAGAAGTTGTTGGAAAAAAACCTCTGATTGAAAGTGTGAATTCCTTTACCTGAGGATATGAACTTCAAATTGTCTCTTAAATACAAGGGCATGCTCTGAATTTGTTCCACAGCTTGCTGGCACAGAGAAGACCTGAACTGAATGAATGGTGATGCCTCCAAGTGTGATCATCTCATGCACAAGATCCTTGCTTGTAGCTACAGGTCAGTATGCCAGGCTCCTCATTAGATTGTAAAATGAAGAAGAGGGTGAAAGGTGAGTAGATTGAAATGTCAAGCCACATCATCTTTTCCTCATGAAAGAGCAAAGGAAATTTTTAAAAGAATCAAGGCTGGATAGCTCTGCAGGCTTTCACCTTTCCCTGGTCTACATATGATTAGGAAAAGGGCATGTCATCACAGGGCATATTTAACATCAGCCCTTGAATAGTCTGTTATTATGAAGGGGAAAGTTGTCCACAGCAGAGGTGCTCAAGAAATCCAGTCTTTGATACATCCAGTATGAACTAACCTAGGTCTGTATCTCCTGGATCAGCCTTCCCCAGCCTGGTGCCCTCCAGATCTACAACTTCCAAACAGCATGACCACCCATGTGTCATGTGGGGCTAATAGGAGGTGAACTCCAGCACATCTGGGAGGGCACCAGATTAAGGAAGGCTGTTCTGGACTAACATGTGATTTGAAGCTAAGTTATGCAACTGCTCTTAAATTTGCTAGAAGTTCCAACAATTACTTTAAACCCAATACAGTCATCCCTCCACGTTTGTTAGGGTTAGGGGCACAGGACCCCCATGAAAGTGAAAAAAAAAAGTGAATAATGCTAGGCTTTCTCAAACCACATTTAACACACAAAAAAAGTATGATCACCATATTCAACCCACCATGGATTCCTTTGAGGCATCAGGGTTCCTTCACAAGGCAGAAGTGGGTGGCTGGTGGGGCTTACTGCCACCTCCACTGCTGCCCCACACCACTTTTAATAGGGACTTACAAGCCTCATTTGCAGTTTCTCAGTCTCATGAGGCTTGCAGTCCCTATTAAAAATGGAATAGGTAAGCAGCAGAGGTGACAGCAAATAATCTGTGAATAATCAAATCCACAAAAGTGAAACCTGCAGGTGTGGAGGGTTATAGTTTTAAAATTGCTTCACTTTTTTAAAAAACTCCTTTTTAATAAAAGAATTTAAACATTGAAAAGTGCATAGAATAAAAACACCCATACCTGTTTGTCTGAAATTTGACAGGCATTATTCCTTCCTGGGGGTTGCTAAGTTTACAAGTTTATCCAATTCTGTCATTTAAAAAAATGTTATAGCTTTTTGTTAATTTCAAGTCATTCAGAGACATGATTACTTGAACTGAGTTCTGAAGTTAGATCTGAGTTTTATTTGGCAGTTTTCAAATCCTTCCAAACCAAATCAGGCTGGTTTTGAAATCAGCCAACTGTGGTTCTGATTGTATCTTGTGGTCGATGTGCACCATTAGTACAAACCAAAATCAGCAAAGCCCAGAAAGCTGTAGCTTCCATAATTTCATAGGTAAAGACAGTCCCAGCCTACCCTCTTGTCAAAATCAGCAGAAGCAGTGGCTACCATTGTGCATCAGGAGATGTACATGTCTCAAAAAGCAATGGTTCAGTAGCTATGACTCCTGATGCTACCTCTCCACATACCATCTTGTGAGCAATGCTGCCTCCATGCCCAAAATACAGCCATTTCCACATTACCAGAAAGGGAGAGCAACAACGTGTTCAACTATTTCAGTTTAGGACAGGAAGGGATCTCCAGCCTGGGACATCTCTACAGGAGATGTGCTTGCAGTGCACTCAGCTGAATGCAAATATCTGGTTGTGTCACCTCTGATCCCTTCACTCTCCAACAACCTGGAAATGGCTATGTTTCACAGGCTGTATGATTTACAAGGCAGGCTGTGGGAGGATTCGAAGTTGTTGAGTGGTCAGAAGAGAATTCTGACCTAAGCAGTGGCCAAAAAAAGTGAGTTGTGCTGTAAAAAGGTGGGCTTATAACATCATAGGCCATTTCTGTCCTACACTGTTAGAGTGCTATTATTCCACTTTCAACATCCTGTGGAATTCTGGGGTTTGTAGTTTACTGAGGGTAAAGAGCTCTCTGGATGAAAATTCTAAAGGCCTCTCCCTAAACTGCAAAGCCCAGGATTCCATAGGATGTTGAAAGTGGAATAATAGCACTATAACAGTATAGGGCAGAAATGGCAATAACTTACTAATAGAATGTCAGCCAGTATTATCTTTTTACACATCAAAACCAAGACCTGGATATCTATTTATTTTTATTATGAAAATTTTGTGCTTTTTAGCACACCAGTAGTTCTCAAGGTAATTCCCAGTTATAATCAAGTAACAAAACAATAAAAAAAAAAACACTTTAGCATCACCAAAACCTATAACAAAAGCAACAGAATGGGCCTTTAACAGGAGTAAAAAAAGATGAAATATATAATAACATGGTCTTATTACACAACAGGGCTCCAAAATCCATATTTATGTTCAAGAAGTGGTGTTCACAATTACAAATGCATAGTTAGCACACAGTAGATACCAATAGAAGATTAAAATGTACATTTCTTGTTTCATGACAAGAACACAGGAAGGTACCTTGCATTGCCTGCATTGTAATCTGCCATTAAGGAACGAGCTCTTATTAAATCAGCCTTAGCTTTATTATGTGCATATGCATCAGTTCTCCTTTGCAGCTCACTTTAGCACCAGATAACATGGATGACAACCAGGCAGATCATACGCAAGCAGGAACCTGAACAGGTTTGTGCATGCTTGTAGCAGATATTGTTGGAGGTGAAAAGTTTTCCAAGGATTTAGTATTTTGTTTCTGATTTCCAAAAAGATTCTAAACAAGCCATTCTATCTTTTTGCAAGAACTGCGTCAGAGGTCAACAAGACAACTCACTGAGACCATGTGTTTGTATGCAGAAAATTGTTAGAATGATCTGTTCTCTGCTCCTTTGTTTTGTGTATAATAAGCAACTTGTACCCATTTTCTCTTTCTTTGGAAGCTCTGTAAAAATCCTGATGTTTAAAGCTTTGTCCATCTGCTCCGACTACTGTTGCAGCCAAACTGACAGCAGAGGCTGAAAAGATGCTCCTTCTTGGCCAAGAGTAAGTATGTGTATCTGTGTGTGGGTACCAACGTGATGAAGGGCCCAATCTCAACTCCATGTTTATATACCTGGGACACAAGGCTGGACTGATATGTCAGTCACTCTCTACACTATACCCCCTGCAGCCCAATGGACAGGTTCTAGAATCCTTGCTAGCATCATGGCCAAATTCTGACAGCTGTTTAGCGGCACAAAAGAATTAGTTTGTAGGCTCTATTAGATAGGACACTTTGGCCAGGATGTTCAAGATTTGAAAAGAAACCAGTGGCTGGGAAATGACTGAGGGAGTAAACTTTCATATTAACCGAGTAACTTGCACTGTTCTCACAGTTAACAGGATGGAAGAAGTGTAACACCTATGCAGTTCACTTGCTTTTGTTTGGCTCTGTCCTATGTAACTCTGGGGATCCATCTTCTGAGGGGGTGCACCTCAGCCCAGTGGACACATTATACAGGTAGAGGAATGTAGTGTTGATCCAGGATAGTATGGGTAAAATTCATCAGTTGGGGGCCTGATTGTACCATTTTTTCTGACTCAGGGGTGCTGGAATGCATTAGATAAAGGAACATTATGCTTTTTCTGTTGTGGTCCCCTTACTGCATCAATTTACCACGAACAGAGCTCTTCTCACAGCAGCGATGTGTGTCATTTTTCTGTGCCACATGAAGTCTTGGGGAGGCCTATAGCCCAGCAGCGGAGCTTGGAGTGCGTAAATGGGGGGCAGGAGGGGGTGCGGCCACGGTATATGAGGGTATGGCTGCAGTGTGTGGAAGCATGGCTGTGGCATGTGAGGATATGGCTATGAGCTGGGATGCCCCCAAAACATTGCCACCCAGGGCGAACCACCCTATCACCCCACCATCCCTACGTGACTGCTATAGCTAGTTCCAACTGAAAGCATTGCTGCAAACATACATATAGAGACTTTATCAACTCTCCTAAACCACCTACTTGTTGCTGTTGTGTGCCTTCAAGTTGTTTCTGACTTATGGCAACCCTAAGGGAAACCTATCACAGGATTTTCTGGGGCTGAGAGAGTATGATGCACCAAGGTGATCCAGTGGGTTTCTATGGTCAAGCAGGGAATCAAACCCTGGTTCCCAAAGTTGTAGTCTAATACTCAGACCACTACACCAGTCTGCTAGCTTTAGGCAAAAGGCCCCTATTCACTTAAATACATCAATTCATATGTGCACTGAGAGACTTAGTATTATCCTTTTTTTCTCACACTCCATAAGAAATTGCTCTTGAAACTCAGGAAAGCATACATCATATAAGAAACCATTCTGCGTTTGCTGGGTTTGATTTTGTGGTTTTATAAATACAGATACATTTTAGGTTTTAGAAATACAAAGGGTCATATCACAGACAGGGATAAGGTTTCACTGGAGCACAGCTTTGATTTCTCAATCTAAAACATTTTTAATACTTCCTAGCTAGCCATTGTTGTTTGTTTGTTTGATCACTTTGTGCTACCAAATTAAGACATTTTTGCCAGAATTGTTTAAGTGCTCATGATTCAAATATAGCAAATGGTAGCAAATCTCGGGAAGGAAGCAGTCATTTATGAAGCAGAACACTGGTGACTCCATATCTTCCTGTAACATGATAGACTTTAATTCTTAGCCCCCCTCCCGTGTGTGTGTGTGTGCATGCACATGTGAATGTACACACACACACCTGGGTGTGAGTCAGGGAGCTAAAATTAATCTTCATAGACATATGAAGAAGAAACTTATAGGTCAGGCTAGCAATGGACTACAACACTTTTCCATATTCAAAAGCCCATATTTTTTAAGATTAAAAAGCCATGTTTTTGACCAATTTCTTTCAATATGATAATTAATTTTCATGAGTCTGGGTAAGTTAATTTGAATTCAATATTTATTTTGAATTACAGGTAACTTTCTATTAGCTTAATGCTCCAAATTTTGATGTGGCTGGCAAAAATATTTTAGTCAAAATCTGTGGATTATACATTCCAGATCTCTTTTTAACTGCTGTTAAACTGAACAAGACCTCATCTTTGTTTTCAAATTAACGTCAGATAAGAACACAAGAAAAACCTTGCTTGATCAGAACACAGGCCAGCATTGTGGACCAGAATGTTCAACCATGTGCCTATGAGAAGACCATAGCATAATAGCATAGCATAAGAATAATAGTTCCTTCCCCATATACCCTGGCACCTGATATCCAAAAGCACATTCCCTCTGATACTTGATGTAATATATATCCTTTACTCATGACAATCAGCCACTGATAGCCTTACTTTCCTTACAGTTAAATAATCTACCACTAAGGTTATCCAAGTCTGCAACCATCTCTGCATAATGAGAAAGCAAATTGCATTGCTTAATGATCAGATGTGTGAAGCTGTGCTTTTGACAGTTCTAAATATCCCGCTTACATATAAGATAAATTTTGTAGTACAGTGTTTGCAGTCAGTACAACAAAAGAAACACCTCACACTAGCTCTTGGGAATCACCTCCCATCTGGTCAATTCCATAGCCAGTGTCTTTTTTAGGATATCTAGAAATATTGCTCTTTTATCATGAATGGAACATGCATCCATTACCACTTTTTTCCATTGGGTGTTTCCTGGTTTTACCTTCCATCTCAGCATTATCTGTAGTATTTTGATCCTTGGACTATAGCCTGTCCCCAATGCTAACTTAGCTCAGAAACCTGTAATTGTCACTCATAGAGCTTCTGACAGATAGTATGTCCATTTTAAAGATTTTCATTTATTTGCACATTAAGACTAGAATCCTATTGGGGCTTTACTCTTGCAGAACCAATATCACTTGACCTTTTTGAGCTTGTTTAAGGAGGTCTTCAGGATCCTACTCACTATTTGCATCTCAATTTTTTATGATTTTTTTTTTGAAAAAAATGCCCTTCATGCTGATACATCCCAAAGTGGTAGCTGTTCAACTCCTTTTGACTTTCCTTCAGGGGTGAGTATAAAATCTACCCTACCACATTTTTGTTGCTAAAGAACAAGCAGTCTGGTTCTGTTTTCAGTAAAAGGGACCCCTTCCCTTTCATACTGCTCCAGCTTCACCTAAATGCGCACACACACACACACACACACACACACCGACATATATTATTTAACAAACCGAAAACCCTCCTTTCTGCACTACTAACTCAAACACAGAGAGAGATCCCTTAGCTTTGCCCATCTAACTTGTTTCACCAGATGGGATCTTGGAGGTCCTTGTACTTCAACCTCCTACCCCAGCACCTAAATTTGTTTAGCCAAATTTCTGTTTCTATTGACAAGATAGCAGTTTCAAGTTCAACGTTTATCTGGAGATCAGGAAAGGCTAGAAAATAGCACAGGCCAACATGCATTATTAAAGAAGACTTTATGTAAGGCATATTTCAGGAAAGCATCTTGGGTCTGCCGATGCCCCCAGTTTTGGCTCAGTGACTGTTTCAGCCATCTTGATAACAAAAAGAAGGAACATAGCAGAAGCAGCAATACTTGTTGAATTGAAGTAGCATCAGAGAAATATAAAAGTAGAAACATGGACAGCAATCTTAAATATGTTGTGGCAGGAGGAGATCTTCAGAGGAACCAGTGGCTGGCTGCTCCCATGTCCATGACATGGTGAATCTGCTCTGAATTTTAGTCCAAACTGTAAAGAAGTTATTTGAGATTCTGACTGAGAATAACATTCCTCACCTGGCTAGCTCCTTTATATTTCAGAAGGAAACTCAGAACAGGTCAATTGTCCCACTAACATTGGAGTCTCCACTGATAGAGCCATCACTAAATCTAGAACAGCCAGCATGGAAAGTGATGGTAAAAATTCTCTAGGTTTTCACACATACTTTAATACACTTTTACATTGTTTACATTTTCTGAAACCAAATGGAGAGAAATATTCTATGTCAGCTTCTGGTTGGTATAGTTAAGTTGCTAGATGGGAGCCCTGTTAGGTGAAGGAAAGAGATTTGGGTCTAGCTTCTCCAAGACCTCCTTTGACATGCCCTCAACACATTCTCCAGTGGAAATATCATAGGTGCTTACACAGCTAAGAATTTTCTGAGGGCGTACCATAGTCCTCTGAGACTGATGTCCAAAACCATCAGAAGAATCTATCTCCATGAGTAGAATTATATTTCTGCCTCAACCTAACTCAAATCAACAGCAGACAGTAATATTCCTCTCCTGGTCATTGTAAGAGGTCAAATCCACATTTTAATATGTAAAATTATATCTACCAATTATATCCTGATAAGATGAGTTCTGGAATTTATCAGATGTCCAAAGGTAATGAAAGCTAATGCTTCTATACATATAGTTACACAGAAGAGAATATTTGGGCAAGGTACACCCAAATAGCCTAAAGGCACCAGTTCCTGTGTGATCTTGAAAGCTAAGCAGTGTGAGCCCTGGTTAGTGTTTGAATGGGAGACCTCCAGTGAATATCAGGTGCTGTAGGCTATATTTCAGAGGAAGGAACTGGAAAGATCACCTCTGAAAATTCCTTGCATAAGAAAACCCTATGGAATTCATGGGATCTCCATGAATCCATAGGCAACTTGAAGACACACAGTAGGTCACAGTGCTACAGAAAATCAGCAAAGCAGCAGTTGTAGAAATTCATTCATGTATGCCACAGTATTCAAGATATAGAAAATCTGGTGTCTATTGCAGCTGGATATGTTAAATCCTTACTAAATCTAACACCAAAGAACAATGGGAGGGTATGAAAGAGAACACCAAATTCCCATATCACATTACAAACTCCTTTTGAAAGTCAAGTGCATTTCAAAAGCAGCTTTCTAGATGGCACAAAGGAGAATCTGTTATTCAGTAATTATAAACCCAATGCCCCCTAGAATTTACAGAGCTAGCTGTCCAGGTCTTTGGATCCTGAGAGAGAAATTGAAAATCAAAGTACTCCCTGACTAGAAAGAACAATTCGTTAATATTACTTACAATGGTCAAATATTGGATTGCAATGAAATTAAAACTAGCCTGGGATTGGAGGTAGTTGTCTTAGATGGAATACATGCAATTGCAGTCTTTTATTAGAGTTAAATATATAATTAATCAAGTGAGCAGGAGATTGGCTGCTTTAAGTAACTTACATTTCAAACTTCTGCATAATCTAAAGAAATAGCTTATGTTATCTAGTAAGTACTACTACTCCTCTCAGATGCACTTAATTTGAGTTGACACATACAAAGGCCTGGAATGAAAATTCTGACAAAGTCATCACAGGGACAATTTCCTCCAAAAATTGTTGTGTAATGCTATCTCCTGCACTAAATATTAATATAAGACTATATGAGATATCACATTCAACAGACTCAGTCATCCCTTCAGCTCAGACAATGAACAGGATTAGACAATTTCATCCCCCTTACCATGTCTTTTCAACTCAGAAGACACAGATTAATCTGACTGGTCAGATCTGGAAGACCATCTTCCAGTGAAACTCTCCTCAGCCTCTTGTTGTAAGATACAATGACTGTTTAATGATGACTCTTTAAGGTCCCAGGTAGCTTCCCAGCAAGGGTGTAGCACCTATACCACTAACAGACTGGCCAGTTTTTACAGTGTCCCATAAGAATTTTGTATCCTGCTGAAACAATAGCTTCCCTCATCCTGCCAAATTAGAAGCCTGAAGGCAGTTCTCTGTCCAAGGTCCTGAACAGCCCTTCCTAGTCCTGATCTGATTCTACATTGCATTTATTCCTCTTTTCTCCTCCTTCTGATTCAACACATGCAAATCCAGTCCTTATTGTCAAAGACTTTACTCTGATCCAGCTTCCCTTTGGCTTACTCTGTGAAACCTTCAATTAACTAATCTGATTCTATCACATCAAATGCTGTCCTATCCAGTCATTAGGTACCACTGCTTCAACTGCTTTCTCTTGACACTTTGGGTTGGACAGGGCAACTAAATTACAGAACTGGGCTTCTCTAGTACTTTGCCACCAAAAAGACATTAAAATAAGTGAAAGGAGTTCAGTTAGATAGATGTCAGAATGAATGTAGTTTGCTGAGTGACAGCTAGCATTTCTGGTGTTGTAGCTAAGAATGCAATCCTTGTTGAAAATGGTATCTAAGAAAGCTAAAGAGTCACTCCATGTTGTGTCCCTGTTTACTACGAACTGGAGGACTTTTTGGTGATGAAGAGGAGATTTTCGGAAAGTGGTTGCAACTCTTTGGTGCTCTACCAGATTGGAAACCACTAGTTTAAATTTCCTACAATGTCCTGTAAATTTGTGGTAAGGTAGTGACTTTTTTGTTGTTGTTGTTATAACAACTCTTACTCAGAAGAGGTCTTATATGGTAGTCAACATTCCCTCTCCCATTTTTTTAAAGAATTCAGATAAGCTTTTTCCAGACAATTCTGTTCCCTCTCCCTTTTGTTGCCAATTGCTCCATGATTTAGGCTGCATTTTTGTCTAATTTCTAGCATACAAATTCCATTCACCCCTATATGCTTAGCTGGGAATGGCAGCCAAAAGCTACCATGGAAACAAGATGAATGTTCAGTTACAGCAGCAAAGGTGGTGTTACCACAACAGTTATGAACTGTTTGTGAGCAGCACTCATGAACCAATTGAACATCAGTGCCTTATGAAACTACTACAATGTTATTATTTCACAATTTAAAATTTTATATGGGACAGCACATATATGATACACCAGCCATCAGTTATATTCTATGCAGAGTCTAGAGGATGAGAGCTTAATAAACCCCTTAAATATTAATGAGTATTCATCAACTGATATTCAGCAAATGAGGATAATATGAAAAAGTGGAATATGTTGCCTCTGAGTGTGGTGCAGTCTCCTTCTTTGGAGATTTTTAAGCAGAGGCTGGATGGCCATTTGTTGGGAATGCTTTGACGTATGTTCCTGCATGGCAGGAGGTTGGACTGGATGGTCCCTGTGGTCTCTTCCAACTCTATGATTCTGTGAATAACCATTAAAGAGGGCAACATGAATACTGAAGGAAGATTATCTGTTTTGTGTGATCCACAATTTTTCAGAAATAATTTTAATTTTATATTTTATTTTATTTTTATTTTTTTGTAATGTATACCACAATGTATTGTAGCTTAATACATTTATTAGTTGTATTATTAGAATTTATTAGTGAGGTACACATGATCTGGTTTCAGTACAAATAGACAATTTTCTGAAGTACCAATCAGACTCTAAACTAAATCTGAAAGTCTGTGTATGCTCCTGTTATTTATAGTTAAATAGTATATTCAAGTTATAATGAAATGTATATTCGCTTGCCTTTAATTATAAGTTCTTTTATTAAAAAAATGAAGTAATGTATTGAGGAAAAATCTTGCCAGATGTATGAAGTACAAGACACTACTATATGAAGATAATTCCTTTTTTCAGAGAATTTTTCATGACGGGAGAAAGAAGAAAACTCCCAGTGAGGTTTTTTAAGTGTTATTTTTAACCTTGTGATGAAATAACTGTAATTGGTATGGCATTGGCAAGTCATTAGTATTAGGGAAAGAGCTATAGCTTGGCAGCAGAAGAACACAAGTTTTGCATACAAAAGGTTACAAACTTATACTTGTCATTTCCAGAAAGAACTGGGAAAGTCTCAGGTCTCAAACCCTGAAGAGATACTTCAGACAGTATACAGCAGATTTCCGGTCTGCAGGGTTTACACTGTTTTATTTTTAATTTGGAGTCTTTTCATAGTACACAGTTATAAAGCTGTGATTCCACTTTAACTGCCTTGACTGCATCCTATGGAATCCTGTCATTTGTAGTTTGGTAAGGCACTATTGCTGTCTCACTAAGAATTTTAAATGCCCTTCCTTAAATTGCAAATCCCGGAATTCCACAGAATGTTGTCAGGGCAGTTAAAGTTGAATCATTGTGCTATAATTACATGCTGTGAGTAATCTTCCAGTAAACTGGGATCTGCTGGTAGATCTACTCCAAATCTACAAATAGATCCCTACTTCAAGTCACTTAGAGACTCTACAGATTCCAGGTGTAGACAATCCAATCCCAGACATGCTGTGGATCTGCCTTGATCTTAAGTAACTTTCTGTGTTTGTTTTGCATCTGAACTTGCATGGAGGAGTATGAAAATGGGCTAAAGAAAAGCAGGCTATGACCCTGCTTTCTTTTTTTCTTTTTGATGTTGCAATGCTATTGATTACTTTTACTGATGAATTTTGCAATGCTACAGATTACTGGATTTTTTAAAAAAATTTCAATGCTACAAATGAAACAGAACTGTTGTTCCCATAGCCTGCAAGATTTGTCAACACACACACAAACGCACACTTATTTTTCATTAAACTTATCTCTTCTTTCTTAGATGTCAATTCTAAATGGAAAAAATGGGGGGGGGGTTTTACCTTGATTGTATACATGTCCCTTGATTTATATTCTTTACAGCAATTTTATGAGCTTCTTTAGCACATCATACAGCGTAATAACAGCACAGTAATTGTGTTGGCTGAATGTCCTGGCACTTAATTATAATCCTGTCAATGGCATTTGCCAGCTTGTCTAACATAATAACCTTGCCATGTGGCTGACATCCAACTTCAGGGGGAAAAGGGAGTTAAGGAGTAAAGAAAGGGGGATATATACATGTATTACTGACAAATAAACCACATGTGCTTGCGGTCTGTGAGAACTTTACAAGAGGACACATCTTCCTGCAGGCTGTTTGCTCTTGAGCAGAACAGGATCTTTGTATGACAGAAAGGCCCACTTCCAGAATTTCTTCTGGGAGTTTAAACATGTTAAGTAGCAGGCAGTTGTTTTCAAGCATCATTTCATCTATCTTTTTGAAGACAGCAAGGGATGGTGGAAAAAAGCTTGTTAGCCCACATGGATTCAAGCCTGGAGCAAGGCAATGTTTCAAGAAAAGTAAACAATGTCTGATGTCTTCTTGACTTACTCCAAAAACTGAGCTCTATCTCCTTTTGCTATCCATATATTCAACCATGTTGAAGATAAGCATGGTCAGAGAAATGAAGCTGTTGTAGCTTAAGGCAGGAAGAATGACTTCCAGATATGACATCTGTTTATTAAGCTGCCCCTCTCTCCCTTCACATCCTCTTATCTCCATTACTTGCTTATAGTACTTGAGTATAATATTTCATCACTGTTTTTAGACATATCGTGACTGCAAAAATGGCGCTAGTGAGCCACTTGAAACATCAGTTACAACCAGATCATCCTATTGATTGATTTCAGTGGGTTTAAGCCAGGCCCACAGATGCCTTAAAATTAAAATGGCATTTCTACTTAGAGAGAAAAAAAAATATTGTTGCTAGTTCCACGTAGAGTAGACCCACTGAGTGAACTGCTGAACAGCAAGTCAATATTTATGTAAATTTCCTTGACTGATTAGGTCTGTTCTGTCTGGGATTAGATTTAGTCTGTAAGCAATTAGATTTAGACCATAAGTGGGAAAAGGAAAGTGGATGATGAAGAGAATGTATGTGGGAAATCAGAACTTGTGATAAGAACTTGTGATAAGATGACATACAGTACAGTCAAAACAATCTTAATCAGTGAAGCCTGATCCAGCCACGCAGAATAGTACTCTACATTGCTGTATTGATAGCAAAAGTCAGTAGGAGGTAGAATGGACGTTACAAAGGGCAGAGGAAAGATGCAGGCAACAGCAGGAAATGACAAGGGGTTTTCATTTAGCCAGATCTTCACCATGCAGCCTCAAACCAGAGGCTGAAATGAAAGTATGTATTGCTATCACAAGTCATTGGAGTCACTGGATCATGTAAACAGGTCTCAGGGCTGATTTTGGCCAGAGCTTGTCCAGAGGAATGCACAGTAATTCACAGTGAAGAGCATGCATTGCCCTCCAGACAGCTTGTGAGATACAGGCCTGCAGGTGTAGCAATCTACAGCATTTCAGATACTTCAGTCTGGGATGTAACTCTTGAATATTAACAAAGCTGAAATTCTGCCCTCGGCATCAAAAGTTCTCTGGGTCTTAAATGTATGTGGAATGAATATGTATAACATGTAGTGCTGCCAGGAATGAGTCCATTTAAAGTGCTTTCTTACTGGCTTAGACTTCTCTAAAAACCAGGCTCTTGAAGATAAGAGGTAACAGAATGATAATGAGTAAGACTGGAATGCAAGCTGTTGGTTTAAATCTACTACCATTAAATCTGCCTCCTGTTTAGAGTGACGTTATTCAAAAATTCTTCAGATAGCAATAGGAACTGAATTAACAGTTTCTGACTTCCCTTTTTCATGCTAGTGGGCAAGTCCCCCATCCCAGACTCTTTTTTAAAAACATTGTTATTTTCTTCTCCAGATGGCTAAGAAAAACTTGATGCAACAGATAGAATGAGCTTCAAAGAGTGCAAAGAGAAGAAGCTCTCATTATAAAGACCCAATTAATTACCTTGAGTAAAATGAAAAGGCGGGGCAGGGGGATTTGTGTTTCCCTTTGCTGTTTGGAGATTGGGAGGAGTAAAATCACTTTCTAAATGTATCAAACACGCGCTGTGCTAGACATCTAAAGAGTAAGTGCAGATAGAGAAAAAGGCAGGTTGAATCACTTGGCTGGCACAATCGATTGACATTCTGTGCCACTTGTATACTGGAGGGCTAAAATGAGCGGTCCTTTTGGGCTTTCTGTCTGCTTGTTATACATCACAAAATCAAGGTCAAAGGAGTTTGTGTGAAAGCTCATCCCATTTTGTCAAGGTCATGTGCAAGGCTGCAGATAATATGTAGTATATTAATGAATGTTTTCTACTAGAGATGGTAAGACTGGACTGAATCCAACTTCAGTCCCAATGAGAGTAGGCCCATTGAAATCAATGGAAATTATATATGCAATGACTAACAAATTTCATTAATGGGGTCTATTTTAGTGAGGACTAAAATTCAATTTAGTCTGGTAATTATATGGCACGCTAATTTAAAAGAACAATTGTTTTTTTAGAGACCCACATGGTTCCAAAGACCAGGTAAAGTTTTTAAAATTCTTTAAAATTTGATGAAGAAACTATACATATTTACCTGTACATAAGTTATATTAGATGCAATTGTACCTATTTCTGAGCTGAAATGGAAAGGATCATATCATTAAACTGCCTTGTAAAACACAATGGCAGATAAAGCCACCAAAGCAACACATGGCTGTGCTTCATTCATAATAAGCCCTATCTGGTTAGCCGTGAAATGTTCCTGGAAGCATTTCACATACATAAGCATTTCCAGGGTACTTGGTGTACATTATCTCAGACCTGGTTTACCTGTGCAGCAGAGTGAAAGTTGGTGTATAACCTGCCATTGTTTCAGAGTGTAGATAATGAGACACTTTCTGGGGGGGGGTATGTTTTTTCCCCCCTCAATACCTTCCTCCAGATTAAAATCTAGCACACTTGGCTGAAGCCTTGGCTAGATTCTATCTCAGATATCATATTGGCTTTCAGTTTATGGAAAGATTATTCATTTTTACATGAGAGAATATTCAGAAGTGGTTATATTCCATCCATAAGCAAGCAACAGAATGCCATCAAGCACAAGCATCATTCATTTAAAACAAGAGTGTACAAAGTATGAAAACCTATGCCCCTGATGCCACATGTTCCCCCAAAGGCTATTTTTTCAGGTCTTGGTTCTTCCAGATTCCCTAGGGGGGGAAAAAAGGAATAAATTGCTTTTTCTAGGAGCCTTTTCTTGAACAGCAACTAACCTCTTTAATAGATTGCAGCGTGCCCACTCAGCACTGTTAGCATCAAATGATAGCCAATTTGCAAAAAGAGAAGTAGATTTTTGGCCATTTTGAGGAGGCTGCTTTTTTTCATTATTGGCAGTGTGCACAGTCCACAAAGCATCTATGGGAGAGAAAATTGGCTTATTGCTAACAAGGCAGGGGAGCTGTCACCCAACCTTATATAAAATAAGGCAGGGCCAATATTGGGGAACTGCGGTATCAGGCTGATACTGAGGTCCACACTCATGCAGGGTGGAGCTTGGACTGTGTGGAGGGGGGGCAGATCTATGCCATGAGGGGCGTGGCCACTGTGTGTGGAGCGTGGCTATGGTACGTGGGGGCATGGTCAGGGCATGCAGGGACATGGCTATGGGCCGGGATGCCCCAAAAACATTGCTGCCCGGGGTGAATCTTGCCCCCACATCCCTATGCAACTGCTGCAGGGGCTCACTTTCAAACTCTGAAGTCTCTTGACCATGTTGGCTCCTGCTCTTCAGCTTTCTAGTCAGGTCCTGTTTGTCTAACCTCTCTAAGTATATGAGCAAGGAGATGGTGAACAGATGGAGCACCATCTCCCTCTTGTCCTGACTTCTGCCTTTTGTTTCTGCTACAGTCAGAGGGTAATCAAATAAGCAAGAGTGGCAATGGTGAGTAATTCGTAGAGGAAACCTGCTCAAAGCACTGATTTACTATTTCACCCAGAAAAGAGAATGCTTGTGTAGCCACAACCTGTGTGTCACAAGCACTGTGATATAGAACACCAATGTGCTATAAAGCATGAGTGGGTACCACTGGCCCTCTAGATGTAGGGAACTTTTGACCCTCCACAATCCTTTGCTTATGCCACCGTTTACTGCGGCTTCTGGGAATTCAAGACCAATGGGTCGAGAAAACCAAAGGTTTCCATGTCTGGAGTTCAGGTCAAATTCTGCTGCTCTTGAACTGCTGAACTTTAGAAGAACTCCACGGACCTTGGTCCTCAAGAGCACTGGGCTGAATCTGGGAAAGACAGACTCCTCCTAGATTTGTAGCTGAGATGAAATTTAAATCAGGGAATCTGTGACTCACTACTTTTAGTTATGATATTATGATATTATCTTTGCATATGGCAGATGCGGGGAAAGTATGGTCAATTGGCCACATGCATCCCCAATCCCTGTTGTTGTTGCTGTTGTTGTTGTTGTTGCTGTTGTTGTTTGCCTTCAAGTTGTATCTGACTTGTGACTACCCTAAGGCAAACCTATCACAGAATTTTCTGGGGCTGAGAATGTGTGATGCACACAAGTAGTTTTCCATGGCAGAATAGGAACTCAAACACTGGTCTCAAGGGTCATAGTCCAATGCTCAAACCATTATAGCATGCTGGCTGTCAGCTCTCAACATAGGACATCCTAAAAGTTGTTCCTCAAAATTACCAAAACTCCTGTAAAACCACATTAATGGATTCTCCCCATCAAGGTTTTCAGACAATAGAGAAATCCCTTTCTTGTTTTCTTTCTCTTTGAGACTTTGAAAAATACTTTCCAACTCTGTGTTAATCTGATGGGATTCATTTGTACCTGTTTCTTGATCCAATTTGTTTGCTACCAGGAGGTCACATACCTTTGTACTTGGTGATGAACCTTGATATCTCCAGAATTCTTCATAACAGATTTGGGGAAGTCCACCCAGCTTCCCACTGCATGTTATCTTATTGTTCGCTCTCATTCCAGCCTGATAATACTATCTTCAGCAAAAAGGAGATGAGGATGAGACACGGAAAGGCATAGAGAATTCCCTACAGATTATAAGCAGTTCATCTTGTCTCTTGGCTCAGATGTATCCCCCTCTTTCTGCAAGCTTGTAACATACTTGCAATATATTTCTTCTTAATAATGCATCAATGTGCAGCCCCTGCGGGAGAGCAAATATTAAAACAATGTGTAAAGTGACCCACAAAGACTTCAGTGTTAGTTTTCCTCTCTTTTTTTCATGCAAGTTTAGTGCTTGTACCGACAGCCCTGCAGACTGAACGCCTCTTTTTCTCCAGAATAATAACAGTGCAGGCAATGGCAGTTCCAGGTTTGCTTTCTCTCTTGTGGCTGAAAAACAACCCAGCTGGAGAGAATAGCTATCTAGAATGAAAAATTAATCCATTTCCAGCAGTGCATCAATTGTGCTGTCTCTGTCTCTGTCTGTGGTAAGGAATTCAGAGTGGGGGTGGGGTAGGGTCAGCTCCTTTAGAGTCAAAGAAGCCTACAGAGAAGTAAAAACAATATGGCTGTTTGTTAGTGGGTGATTTATTACCTGAAGGCGTGCCCCAGAAGGAACTGAACTGGAGTGCAGCGTATTTTTTGTTCCCGCTCCCCACTAATGGACCACACCAATGTGGAAAAAAAAGAAACAAATCTTCTAATCACTTGGTTTCATCACTTGATTTCAGCTTTATTTTTCTTTTTGGGGCAAATATAGCCCACTAAAAACTTTTTCTTCCCCTGAAAGATTTCTTTGAAAACTGCATGCTTTTCAATGGCATCTGGCAGTGGAGGAAAAACTGATCAGATTATTTGTTCTTCCTGTGAGAATGAATTGTTCAACATACCACGTCCCTACACAGGGAGAGACTGAATGCTCTAGGAGTCTGAATGTTGGACTAAGACTTTGGAGATCAGGGTCCAAATCCCCACTTTGCCATGAAAACCTTCTGAGTCACCTTGACAAAGTCACACTCTCTCACTTTCAGAGGAGGCAATGGCAAAATCCCTCTGATGAAATCTTGTCAAGAAGAGTGATAGGTTCACCATAAGTTGGAAACAGTTTGGCACACAACAGCAAACTTCCCTAGTAAAACTATTTCAGGTCCTTTGCAAGGCAGAGTGGACAACAACATTCTTCCATATGTTCTTAGATTTCAGCTCCCAACATATCCCTCAGAATTAGCTGTATTGGTTAGTGCTAAAGGGATCTGAAGTCCAGGAACATGTTAAGAACTGCCATTCATCCCCTCCTGCTTTATGGTATTATTTTACTCCTCATTATGAAGGCTCCATATTTGTTCCAGAAATGGGGCCAATTGGGGGGTGGGGAGAGAATAACTCTGGCATTTGATCTTAGGAGTTCATCATTTCTGAGTCAATTCTACACTGTCAGGTCCATGAGATGACCTTGGGCTAGTCTCTCTCAGCTCCTATGTAATGGATAAAATGGGATAGAAATCTCCTTGAAGAAGAGCAAGATAAAAATGTGCAAGATAGATAAACAGGTGATTGAGAGTGCAATCTTATACATGTCTACACACAAAAAAAAGATCCAGTGGAACCGCTGGGACCAAATTACAGCTCCGATAGCACAAGAGAAAACAAGATGGGGACACCTTTAGGATTCAGTCTTTCTCAAATATGTACGTGAAGTTACCTGGTCCATTATCTTTCATATTTTGCATCCAACTGAATTTTGCTGTGTATTTCTTCAATCAAAAAAAAAAAAATGTTACAAAATACATTTATGAATGTACGTTTTAGGATGACATACATGTAGAAATATGTATTCTGAGATAAAATGTGTATTTATATGTGTGTATTTTGTAACAACATATTTTAAAATAAATTTTGATAATTTTTCAATACAAATGTTAATATGTTTTTTTAAAAAAAATCACAAATTTAATGTGGATATAGAATGAGAATGACTAATATGTAAGCACAAGTAAAACTTACTTGGAGTGCAAATATTCTAATCCATCTATCCTTATCATTAACTTCCTGGGTAGATAAGTTTATTATGCTCCGTCTGCTATTAATATTATTACGCTTTTCCACATAACATTCAATGCTGCTAACTGAAAAGGAAACAATGACAAATTACAAAACTACAAAAGGGAAAAAAAGCACATAAAATAAGAAAACTGCAGCATTAAAACCTAAAAGTAGCAGTCGTAAAACATAACAACAGCAATCATAAAAACAAAGTTAAAAGTGGCAGTCAGGAAAAAATAAATCCTTGCAACAGCAGCATTGTTAAATGTTATAAGCTTCTTGAAATAAGAACATTTTCAGTTTATCTTTAAGAACAAAGAGGGAATGTACCTGACTGAGCATCTCTACTGGGAAGGGAAGGCATTCCCTAGATTAGAGACTCCATCTTGAAGAAGGCTTTGTCTCATACAGACTTGTCAATACATTCAATAAAAAATCAATTGTTTACTTTAGCATAGAGGCTCATTTAACAAAAAAAAAACCTTCCCCAGGTGCTCTGAACCAATGATGTCAATATAGAACTGTGGTCAAAACCTGGAAAACTTCCGTTTGTCTTGGACAGCAACTTCCTAAACCACCCACCAAGCATAGTTATAGGCTGAAGAGTTTGAGAGTTGTGGTTTAAAAATGATTTCCCCAGTCTCGGACCAGGATACCTCCATTATGCAACTGTCCAAACTTTAAGAGGTACTGCATTCCTTCTGAAATGTTCTAGAACCTAACAATTAGTAATAACTAAATGAGAAGCAGAGTGTATGGTGTAGTGGTTTGAGCATTGGACTGTGACCCTGGAGACCATGCTTCCATGGAGACTTACTTACTTACTTACTAGGTATATCATACTCTCAGCCCCAGAAAACCCTGTGATAGGTTCATCTTAGAGTTGCCATAAGTCAGAAATGACTTGAAGGCACACAACAACAGCAACAGCAACAACAATAAATGAAAATCAGCTAAATGAAATGGCTACCTTACCCAGCATGGTGTAGTGGTTTGGGCTTTGGACTATGATCCTGGAGACCAAGGTTCAGTTCCACACTTGGCCATGGAAACCCATTGGGTGATGTTGGGTGCATCATACACACACAGCCCTAGAAGACCCTGTAATAGTTTTGTTTGAGAGTTGCCATAAGTCAGAAATGACTTGAAGGCACACAACAACAATAAAATCACCTATAGTCCCAAAAGATGATGCTGCAGCTTTCCCCTCCCCTCCCCCTCCCCTCGCACTCCCCCTCCTCCTCCTCCTCGTTTAAATCAAGAGCACTGGAAAAGACTGAAGGCACTGGACCAGCTACTGCAACCCTTTGTTGTTGTTAACTGCCATCAACTCAACTTCAACTTTGGCAGTCCTATGAATAAAAGGCCTCCACATTAGTTTAACATCAACAATCCTGCTTAACTATTACAGACTCAGAGCTGTGGCTTCCTTGATTGAGTCTATTCATCTGTAACGTGATCTTCTTTTCTTTTTTTTCTTTTTTTCTTCTTTCTTTCTTCTTCTTTTCCTGCTGCCTTTTTCCTTAGCAAGCATTAGTGTCTTTTCTAATGAGTCATCTCTTCTCATGATATGGTCAAAGTACAACAGCCTCAGTTTAGTCATTTTGGCTTCTAGGGAGAGTCCAGGCTGGATTTGCCCTAGGACCCCTTTATTTGTCTTTTTAGCAGTCCACAGTATCTATAGAACTCTTCTTTAGCGCCACATTTCATAAGAGTCGATTTTCTTTCTGTCAGCTTTCTTCACTGTCTAGTGTTCACAACACTACTTAGAAATATCATGGCATGGACAATCCTAACTTTCATATTCAGTTTATGAGGATCTTATCTAGTTCCTTCATAGCTGCCCTTCCAATCCTCGTCTTCTGATTTCTTGACTGAGTTTCCATTCTGATTAATGACTGAGACAAGGTATGAAAAATCTAGGATTATTTCAATGTCTTCCTTGTCTACTTCAAGATTATGTAAATCATATGTGGTCATTATTTTTGTTTTCTTAGTATTCAATTATTAACGTGCCTTTGCACTTTCTTTCTTGACTTTATTCAGTAATTTTTCCAAATCTTTGCTGTTTTCTGCTAGTAGTATGATGTCATATGAGTATCTTAGCTTGTTGATGGTCATTCCCCCAATCAGAATGTCTCCTTCCTCTGAATTTAATCCTGCTTTATGTATAATATTTTCAGTGTGCAAGTTAAACAGATAGGTTTATAAAATGCGGCATGACCCCCTTGCCAATTAGAAACCATTCTGTTTCTCTGTATTCTGTCCTGACGGTAGCCTCTCGTCCTGAGTACAGGTCATATATCAGTACAATCAAGTGCTGTGGCACACCCATTTCTTTAAGAGTGATCCATAGCTTTTCACAATCTACACAAACAATCAATTTATAATCTATACATCTCAGCTTGATTTTCTTCTGAAATTCTTTGCAGTGCTCCATTATCCCATGTCTCTTCACAATATGATCCCTGGTACTTCTTCCCAGCTTGAACACTAAGTGAAAATCAAGCCCTGTTATTCCTAGGTGAATGTTCACAAGATCTAGATGATGGCAGTGGGGTGTGTGCCTTCATTCATTTCTGACTTGGGGTGACCCTGAGGTGAACCTATCACAAGGTTTTCTTGTCAAGATTCATTCAGAGGCCTTTGCCTTCCTCTGAGGCTGAGAGAGCATGGCTTGGTCAATGTCACCCAGTGGGTTTCCATGGCTGATTGAGTATTCAAACCCTGGTGTCATGCCCTTTGCTGCTGTTCCACCAGCAAAGACACTTGTATGAAGAAGTGGGTGGAGGGGTTCAAGAGGTAGAATAGGCAGAATGAGGGGAACTGAAGAGGGATGTGAAAGAGAAGACTGGGAGATCAGATGACATGGGGAAGTAGACAACCCTAATATATGGAGGTGGGGAGCAAAAGGAATATGAGGGAGTGACTACTAGCAAAGAAGGTAGTGGAAGGGGTTCCTAGTGGAATGAGGGAACTCTAGATGAACAGACAGAGCAGAAGCTGGCCAGGGAAAAGAGCTAGAGCAGCAAAGCCTTGTGTGAGACAAGGGCCAGAGGGAGGAAGAAAGTAGCCTCAGTCTCCTAGAGGGCCCAAAAGATGACAGGTATTCCAGCAGCAAAGACAGCTGGGGTGGTAGGACCTCCCTCTACCTAGAAAGCCTGCTCTGCCCCTTGGCCAAAAGAGTCCTCTGGCACCTGACACTTTCATTGCCCTGAGAGGGAAGGAAGATGGGACAATGGAGAAATAAGCTGGGAAATGCCGTGAGGAGACTGCGTAGGATGATGAATTGGGAGAAGCATGAGTGGAAAGGTAATGAAAAGGGGACATGCAGCTATGGGAGAGGTCTGTAAGGGAAGTATAAAGGGCCTTAGGATTTACCTGTGCAAAAGACAGGGTTACTGAAGCACTGGTAAGGAGACCATGGATACTCATTTAACATACTCTTTTATGTTAAAGGGATGGAGGCTATTGTTTATTGTGGGGCACAACACACTTGTATGCCACTCCCAATAAAGCAACACTGATTTTTAGCCTGTGTGAGTTTTTAGTAGCCATACCACTAGTAGCAGGGGCTCCTGGACCCTGGAGAGACCCACGAGTTCTCTGTTTAGTACTCTACAATTTCCTTTTTCCAATTGGAAAAGAGAATAGCTTCTCAGCACTGTTGCCATGCTCCAGAAGACACTGTGCCCCACCTGACATCACAGGAAAGCTGATCAGGTCAATTTTATTCACATAGCTCACTCCTTCAGGGCCCTGGAAGCAGCTACAGGCAGGTCATTAAAGATGACTGAAGAGCTCCTTTTCAACCCTGATATCTCCTTTAAAATCGGTTTCATTGAGAGGCAGAAACATTCTTCTAGTGAGCTCTGGATCACTTGCCTGGCTTGTGAAGGCATAAAGTGAATCCACTTTGGAAATGGAGTAACGGCCTTTGTGGTGATTGCTGATGTGTGATAACTGCCCAATGAATTATTCATGAAGGATCTGTACCAGTTTCTGCATTCTAAATATATCATCAGGTCTACAGAACTCATTGGCCAGTGACCCAGAATACAGTAACTCCAAAAATGTACGATATGGTTCAGAGCATAGCAGGAAATATGTGTCTGACAAGGGACTTGATAGTCATTATCCTGGGTCCTTGGAGTCATCTTAACTCAGTATATGTGGTGAATGAAATGCTTGCTAAGAAAAGCAGATTTTTAAAAAATTGAAGGCAAGTTTTTTTAAATGCTCTTTTCAAAAGTGCCTGGAAATTCGGTTCTACAGAATGCACTACCATGAGCATTTCAAAAAATTGTTTAATGTTCAAAGTGCTCATTATGACTTTTTAAAGCCCATGTAGTATAGATTGAGACTACCTGAAAGTCCATATCTATCTATATGAGCCTGTCCAATTTGTAAGATTCTAATGGAAAGGCTTTCAGTGCTACCACCTTCACAGTATAGTAGGTGAAAACATGGGAGAGCCTTCTCAGCAGTTGTTCCCAGACTGTGGAACTTCCTGCCTTACTGCCCTACTTCCACCAGCAGATAAAGACATTTTTATTTGAAGTGGCATTTGACAACTAAGTGACTGTGCACAGATGTCTTTAATGGTGTGTGCGTGCTGCAGTTTGATTATTGGTGTCATGTTTTTAAATGATTTGATATTATTTTAAATTGTTGGTGTTTTAATGTGGTAGTTTATTTAATTTTTAATTTTTACTTAGATCTTAATTCATGTATCTTGTTTTAATTCATGTGGTAAGCCACCTTGCGTCCCATTTGGGAAAAAGATGGGATATAAAACACATGAAGAAAGAAAGAGAGAGAGAGAGAGAGAACGAACTTGACAAAGGGCAAACTTCCAAAATAAACCTTCTGCTAGTTTTTTAACTGCTAGCATGGGCCTAATCCAGATCAGAATCATATGAGAATCAGTCTTTTCTACATCTTTAGCAAAATGGGGAAATGTGCCTGAAAAAAGTCTATGGGACCAGGACAAGAAGAAGAAAAACTAGTCCTGCTGGTGGAACTACTTGATTGATTAGGTTTTTCTGGACTTAAGATTTCCTCCCAAACAATTATTTTGTACTTGTGAAAATTCTGGGGTTTCTCCAAGTTTGCTGATGTTTCATACTGCTCATACTTCTGTCTATGGTTCTATGTTGATTGCATGCAGATGATCCATGCTCACCTCTAATTTCAGAAGTAGAAGGTCTGAACCTGGAGGTTTTCATTTAGCTATCACGTTTATCTATCACTTTGAAAAGTTACTTTTCCAAGTTCTGTACCTATCATCTCAGAATCTGTCTAATCCGCTTTTAAAACCATTTGTGCTAGTAGATCTTATTACAGTGTAATTCCACAAGTTAATTATGATAAAGTGTATCTTCCCATTGAGAAAATCATCAACTGCTGTGAGATTTTTCATATTTGGGGACATTTTTTGTGAATAATTATTTTGTTAAATAAACCTCTTGGGGGTTTTATGCTATGAAAACATGATGTGATTTTTATTCAGAAAGGTTTTTGCAAGTTATTTGCAAAATAAGTTTTTTCCACCAGTGCAGATCCCATTAATGTCTTTATCAACTTTGAGTTTGGATTTGTTTGTTTGCCACAATATGCATCACCTTATATTTCTTTACACTGAATGTCATTTGCCATTTGCTTACTAGCTAGGAAATAAAGAGACCATACAATAGAGATGGGTATTAAAGGGGCCAATTTTATTAATTATTTAATTAGTGAACTTTAAAAACTAAGATCTGCAGGGGGAGGAGCCTGAAGTAGGTTCCAGCTACAGACAGGAGACCTAATTTGATTTCCTCCACAGCCACACCAGGCAAAACACCCAAGTTGTGAGTGGAGGCCTCTTGCTCTCAGACCATTTCCACACTACTCTGTTATAGTGCTATTATTCCACTTTCAACCTCCTATGGAATCCTGGGGTTTGCAGTTTAGAGAGGGGCATTTAGAATTCTCACCAGAGAGCTCTTTGGCCTCAGGAAACTACAAACCCCAGAATTCCACAGGATGATGAAAGTGGCATAATAACGCTATAACAGTTTAGTGTGCAAATGGACTCAGTCCCGCACACAATTGCATTAAATTGTTGATAGGGATAGAGACACCTCTTTAGACTTCTTCCCCCCTCAGGGATTTTACATAGCCAAGCCTGGTACTTTAAAATGGCAAAGCAGCTTTTAAAATGAATCCAGTCCCTTTTTAAAGTTTCTAGTTTCATAGAACCATGGAATTGGAAGTGGCCCCATAGGCCATCAAGTCCAACCCTCTACTCAGGGCAGGAAACCTAGGCCCTTTTCACATGTGGGGGGGGCAACGGTGTAGAGCGACCTCTCACAGAGGTCGTCTACACCGTAGAGTGGACTGGTGTGGACTACTTTTCGTAGTTTCACACCAGAATCCACTCAGGAGTGGCAGGAACTAGCCGGGCTGTGTGTTTTTTAAAAACCCCTTTTTAGAGGCTTTTAAAAAGCACGGAGTGCACAGCCCCGTACCGCTCCGTCGCCCGGCTCTAAAGTGGATCTGCAGGCGCGCGCAAGTGTGTGCCTGCAGATCTGCCGGGGGCGGGCTTCCGGCTGGCGAGCTTCTCCGGTTGGCGGAGAGCCTCCGCCAACCGGAAGCTGCCATCTGCAACACCGGAGGAGTGTGGAGCAGCGAGCTCACACTGCTCCACGCAGCGACGGACTTACCCGGCTGGAGGTAAGCTCCGTTTTTGGGCGTTTTCGCCCGTTTCCCCCCAACATGTGAAAAGGGCCCTAGCTAAATCATCTGCAGCAGGTAGTTTCCTAACCTCTTTTTAAAGATGTCCAGAGAAAGAGACTCCATTACTTCTCTGGGTAAATGGTTCCATTGTCAACCAGCTCTTGCTGTCAAGAAGTTCCTTCTGATGTTCAATCAAAATCCACCCTGCTGTAACTTAAAACCATTAGAACTGGTCCTACCTTCTGGGCCAGCAGAGAATAAACCTACTCCATCCTCTCTGTGGTAGACTTTTAAATATTTAAAGAGTACAGTCATGTCACCTCTCAGTCTTCTCTTCACCTGGTGGAACGTTCCAAACTCCCTCAACCTCTCCTTGTACGTTTTGTTCTCCATACCTTTCACCAACCTTGCTGCCCTTCTCTGAATCTGCTCCAACTTGTCTATATCCTTTCTAAAATGAGGTGCCCAGAACTGACACTGTGACAGTTTGGCATGATGTCCTCTTTGAGATAAAAGGTGACATCACCTACAACAGAGTTGTAGATAGCCATACCACCTCTGGTTATGTTCACTCTGCAAAGCTTCTTTCTGTATTTTTGATATCTGAGCACTCCTGATCTCTTATTTTGCCTCAGTATTCGGCTTTCAGTGTTTGTACTGAAACACCTATATGCCATCTCCAAATGTCTCTGGTGTTTGTATTTTCTACTTTGGCCTTTTGTCCTATTTGATAGGCTGTAATGTTTCTCTATACACTTGAGGCTCATTTCCAACACATTCTCCTTTGGGCAGTTATAAAAACATTCACCTTCATCTCCAAGGAGGATTCAGCCAAAACTGGATGTGTCCTAGCTCCTACAAGCTTTCCCCCAGGGTTAAGTTTACAAGCTGCTTTACTGCTGTTACCTTAAACCCCAGCACTCTGATTGTTTTCTGCAAGCCCAACTTGTCCCCAATTATTCCCCGGCACCTAACAAGGTCAAGCCAGTTCTCATTACACCACTGTCTCATTCATACATACTGCCTGAAAACCTCTTGTGTAACTATGCCAGTGTAAGTTGAAGAGGTAGTATGGTGGCAGCAAGCGTTAAAAAAAGCTTCAGGGATAGCGCCACATAGAAATGAGGGCAGTTTCTTCATGACCATCATCTATAAAAGAAGGCTGCTGACTCCAAGCAATTTATTTTTCCATTGCCAGCCTGCATGGGGTCCTTGGAGCTAAAAGGTGAATTGTCTGTCCCATGACACAGGCAAGATTCCCAGTGTTTTTAGTTCTGAGGACCCCAAGAGCCTTCAAAGGATCCTCAGAGGCAGACGCTATGAAAAGGGTGGCTTGAAACAGCCACAACACATGCAATGTGCCAAACCATCCTACTCATTGTGCCTAAACTCCAAGTATACCTAAGAGCCAGTCATTTGGAAAAAAATGGACAGCTCAGAGTTAGTCACCTCGTCCTTATCTGTATTACCACATTCTTTTGCTTTTCTTCACCACTGCTACATTTCTCATCATGCCTCTTCACTAACACTACCTCCTCCTCCTCCTGCTGGACTACATCAGTGAGGTATAGGATCATGGCCATACTTCTTCTAGCACTTGAATTTCTGTCTATGGCAATCAATCTAAGATTGAAATGATGATTTTTCCCACAGTGTTGAAATTAAAGAAGTAGTCTACAATGCGGCTTCACAAAGACAACATCCATAACCTACTCTCCCCATCTCTTCATGTTTTTGGATGTCTTGGTCATCAAGCAAAATCTGTACTGAGTTGAAAATTCTACCCAGATTTTTGACACTCATGTTAGTGTTACAGGTTACTCAGTTACAAAATTCATAATTAAAGTACAATTCCAATTAAAACAAGCTGAAAGAACTTGTTTTAATTGGGAATGCTTATGCACAAGTTAATTTTCAGAGAAATACTGGCCGGATTCCTGTTGGGCAGTTACAAATGCATAACCTACAATTATGCACTTGTGACTGTTTCATATTCATTATCCCAATGTAGTCCCTATTGATGGGGAAGCAACTGATTGACAGTCCCACACTACTCCCACCCACATGAGTGATCTATGGCATGAGGAGGAATTGTAACAAAGGTCTTGCTTCTTCCTTTGCACCAGAGATCACTCATGGGAGGGAGTGGAAATGTCAGTCAGCTGCTTCTCGACTGGCAGAGGAACAGAACTCTGTCAATCACAGCGGCTGCTTCCTGGTTAAGTGGGGCTTGGAGGCCTTGGGATGGGATTCATTACATAGCACCATAACTACAGTGTTTATGGATGTGTAAATCCCCAACAGGTTTCTGGCCACTGTTTTTTATTTTTCCTGGGTGGTATCAGTGTCTGTGCACATGTTCATATGTAGTCCCTTGGCTTGAAATTAGCAGTGGTGAACATGAGCCATATAAAACTAGAAATACCAGTCTACCTAACAACTGACTGGACCCTGTGTGTGGGAGGGAGGGAGAGAGGGAGGGGGAGAGACGAAAGGAGGTCATCTTTGGCAACTGGATAATTTCAACCACATTAAATGAATTGGTGTACTTTTGTAAAAATAAAAGATACCTGAATTTCTAAAGGATTAAAAATGTTATTAATGCAAACTACTTTCAAGGGATGTACTACTAATTAATGATACAAGTAGAAAGGAAAGATAATAAAAGGAATAGCATGCCTAGAAAATGGATGTAGGAACCACATTATTATATTTTATTAACAGCCTTTTGTCTTCCCTGATATAATTTGCTGGATGATGATATTAGAAAAAAGCAATGATATATAACAACTATCTTGTTTATGTTCTAGAAGTATAGACAGAGTTTGGCTGCTGAAATTTTTTTTCTTGCACTCTAAGATTTATTCATTTTCATGAAGGAAGAATTGTAATACTTTTCTATTTCATCACCTGTGCTGTTTGTTCCATTTTCACAATTATGTTTGAGCCAGTATAGCTGAGCAGCAGATCCTCATTGTTTATGGCCAGAGATCTCAGCTGGTCACAGTGGTACTAGACCCAGAGGCTCAAGCAAAAAGTGAGCACAGGTGAGCAGCAGGGCTGACGAAATGGGTGTGTACTTTGGGACACCTGCCAAGGTCTACACAGCCAACTCTAGGAGCCTTCTGTCCTATTTGTTTCTGTGGTTTGCTTTCATTTCCTCTGTTCTCTGTAAGCAGGTGAATAGTGACAGGAGTAAAGGAAGAGCAACTTTAATTCTATCTCGTCTCAATAGATGGATAAATTATGCCATTCAAGGAAGAAGCCAAGCAAATGTGCAACAGAACCAATTGCATGGAAAAGGTGAGCCTACTCGTCTTCCAAAACATGGACCCACCACTTACAAATAGCAGGAATAGCTGAGTTTGGTGGGAGTTGGTAGTAGATGGAGTTAAGTGCTAAGGTGATCTCCTCCAGTGGATCCTTTGCCATTGTGTGTTGGAGGAGAGGAGTATAAAAAAAGTGATTGTTTTGAGTCTTACCTGCATTTTCTTGCCTCTCTCTGCAAGTCATTTGTGTGGGTCTTGTGCTTCAGGCTCACAAAACAACAAGAACTCTCAGGAGCAAACAAAATTCTTAGTCCAGTTTGAGAGCCTGTTGATGTTTATGATGACACTCTTCACTTACTGACTACATTCTTACAAAAGTGACATTACCTCCACTTCACAAAGATTAAAGTTACGAGATCCTTTCTCAAGTATTCTGCTCCTCATGATTATAATAGTATTGAGGGGAAGAGTGGCATGAGGACCATCCAACATCTGTTGTTATTTTCCTCACCCATCCACAATATGTCTATAAGGGAAAGTCCAGTGAATGCATGTAGGACCCCCACATGATTTGGAATGAACAAAGAGATTCAGTTCACAGGGTGATCCTATATACATGTGATGGTCTTCCATTTAGAGATAGTCCTTCCTAATATCAAAGTGGGCATGCCAGCAGGGATGGGATCAGTGGACGCAGTTGTATGGATGGAAACACTTAAAAAAGGACACAGTTTGACCAGTTTTTTTGCTGACTACATTACAAAATACTGAAATGAAACACTGAGTAAGCTTGCTCATGCTTAATGCAGTATCAGTAAAGACATTTGTACAACAGGTTCTTGCAGATAGTCTGCAGTGTGAAACTTATAAGGGACAAGTCAAAATGGACGGTGGTATTGCTCTTTTGATCCATTCTCCTGTTTCATGCTGTTTAGGGCAGCAACTTAACCAGCCACTACAAGAAAAGAAAATAACCAGCAAGGAAAGATAGAAAAGGGCATGGTTTTGTACAAAATCTGTGTAAGTTAATATATTTGTATGTGTAGCTGCATGTTTATAAATACCATAATTCAAACAGAAATTCAGTGCCTTTGACAGTAGGTGACGCTCGGTTTGGCGTCCAGTTAATAATATAAGCAGATATAGGTCCGCCTGAGACCCACATGAATCTTTTTTTGGTGGTTGAAGAGCTTGGTATTCTCCACAACAGCCAAAGCATCCCACTTACAGGACTCACCATAGCACTGAGATAGCCATGGCCAAGCTATTGCAGAGGGGATTGGATAGCAGGAAAGATTGGAGGAACATCTGGCTATTTCCCCATAGCTAGACACAGACAGAGCACATCCACTGAGACCTTTGGAGGACCCCAGCAGATCTTATTGGAAGATGTCTCCAGTCTATTTCTGGCTTTGTGACATAGCCAGCTGCTTCGCTGATCTCTTCCACTCTCCATCAACAATGGAACAGCTATGAGAGGGGGCTACTGCACTGCAACAATGAGTCCTTGGGTGGCAGGGAAGTTGTGGCAGAATCTTGCATGCATAGCTCTCACATTACCCTTGACCATGTACAACCTTGACCTCTGTTATCTGGGTGCTATGCAGAGCAACAAAACAGGAGTTTTCAAATATGTTCAAAGCAAGAGAATGTCCAAGGAAATTGTGAGACTGCTGTTTAGCAAGGATGGCAAAATGCTAATAGATTGTCATACACACAACAAGTAGTTGGCAAAAAAAGGCAGAACTGCTCAGTACTGTTTTGCCTTAGATTCTCCCCCAAATAGAGAAGACTGTGTGCTTTCATGCATTAGCAGACACCTTGGCAAGAAATCTAGGTTGCAAATAAAGATTTATAGGGAGTTCATCAGTAATCAGCTAGTTAACCTGCACGAGTTCAGATCAGCAGGGCAAGGTGAACTGCATCCTAGAGTACTGAAAGAACTTGCTGACATACTCACTGAATCACACGCCATCATTTTTGAGAAATCTTGAAGAATAAGTAAGGTGTCAACGGACTGGAGATGAGCAAATGTCCCCATTTGCAAAAAAAAACAAAAAACAAAAAGAAGATCCTGGAAACTACAGACCAGTTAGCGTGACCTCAATACCAGGGAAAAAATATTAGCACAAATTACACAGGAATATTGTTGCAAGTATCTTGACGACAATGCAGCAATTAGTAGGAGCCAGCATAGGTCTGTCAAGAACAAATCCTGTCAAATTAACCAGTCACTAATACATTCACAATTTTAGTAGATGGTAGGAATACTATAGATGTCATTTATCTGGATTTCAGCAAAGCATTTGATAATGTCCCCCATGATACCTTAATTAGCAAACTAACTAAATATGGAATACATGGAAACACCATCAGATGGATCCATAATTTATTGGAAAACCATGCTCAGATACTTGCTATCAGTGGCTGTGCTTCACATTGAAAGGAGGTCTCAAGTGGAGTGTTCAGAATTCTGCCCTGGGGAATCATTTTTATCCGTGATTTAGATGATGGGGTGGAGGAAAGCCTTATCAGTTTTGTGGGTGATACCAAACTTGATGGAGAGGTAGCCAGCACACTGAAAGACAGGAAAAGAATTCAAAATGATCTTGATAAACTAGAAAACTGGGCTGAAATTAATCAAATGAAATTCAACAGAAACAAATGCAAAATTCAACCTTTAGACCTCAAAAACCAAATACACAGATATAGAATGGGGGATAATTGGCTTAGCAGTATATGTGACAAATACTTTGGAATTATTGTTGATCACAAGTTGAACCCAAGCCAGCAGTGTGATGCTATAACAAAGAAGGCAAATGCTATCTTAGCCTGACTTAATAGAAGTATAGTTTCCAAGCTGAGGGAATAGTCCCACTATATTCTGCATTTGTCAGGTCTCATCTGGAGTACCATATTCAGTTCTGGGCACCTCATTTGGAGTTGGAGCAAGTTCACAGAAGGGCAACTAGGATGATAAGACTTATGGAGAAGAAAACATATGAGGAGAAGTTGAAGGAGCCAAACATGTTCAGCTTCATGAAGAGAAAACTGAGGGGTGACATGATCCCACTCTTTAAATACCTCAAGGGCTGCCACAAAGAGGAGGGTGCAAGCTTGTTCTCTGCTATCTCAAAGGGTAGAACTAGGTCCATGGTTTTAAGTTACATTGACCACTGGAAGGAACTTCTTGACAGTGAGAGTGATGTGGTAATGAAACCAATTGCCTAGAGAGGTGATGAGGTCTCCTTCTCTGGATGTTGTGGACTAAGATGTGGGAGATCCAGTTTCAAGTCCTGACTGAACCATGAAACTTACCTTTGGCCAATTACTCTTTCACAGCTTGACCTGTGTCACACAGTGGTTACTTTAAGGATGACTGCATAACCATCCTCAGGTCACTAGAGAAAAGGCAGGATATACATACAATAAATGCACCCAAGGTCTTTCTTCTCCCTTCTTAAAGTTCTTTATCTTTAGATTACCCCTGGGCTGGAAAGCCTTTCAAATAAAGGATGCCATCATATAGAAGACTGCTATCTAAGAGCCCTATACCGTGAAGTGATTTAAATAATGTAATTATACCAATTCAGGGAATTTTCTATCTGACAATAGCTCTTCTTTCTGGATTTTAAGCCAAGAATAAAACATGGAAAACTTAAAATGGAAAAGCAAGCAATGGAATACATTTGTTTCCTCATTTGTGCTTTGTACACTTAACAAATAGATGGTGGTAATAACAGCAGTGATAGACACTATAGTAGTATCTAAATTTATGTATCAATGTTTGGCCAATTGTTTCCTCCTTCTGAGGGAGAAATTCAGTGCAGGTAATCTAACACTGACTTATGTGTAACAGTATCTTCTTAAACCTATTATCTTGGAGAGCCCAGTTCCAAATCTCTTCAGCACACGTTTGTTTCTTACTACTGTTTGCTGTCTTCAGTCCTGCATATGGCAGTAACAGTAGGCCATTTCCACACTAGGCTGTTATAGTGCTATCATTCCACTTTCAACATCCTATAGAATCCTGGGGTTTGCAGTTTAGGGAGGGGCCTCAAAGGCCCCTCCCTAAACTGCAAACCTCAGGATTCCGTAGGATGTTGAAAGTGGAATGATAGCATTATAACAGTCTAGTGTGGAAATGGCCATAGTGTTATCTTTATGTCCTGTTCAAGCTCATTTCATATTTCACTTTTGCTGAGTTGTTTTTTTTAATATCTAAGCACATTTGTAAACATTTATTGGGTGGGATGAGATCAATCCATTGCTTTCAGTGATGTGACATTTACACCTTCTTAGACATCTTCTTATTAGACATCTTCATAAAAGTGATGATAAATGTCAAGCTCTAACACCTTATATTTTGCATATCATCTAAGCTTCCTCTTGTTTGCCCGGTAGCACAGTTCTTTTCACGCATATTTTTGTAGATAGGAGAACCAGATCTCTTTATTCCAATGAGTAATCGTTCTTGCATGGTCCTGCAGCTTATCTGACTCGCACTCAGTGAGGATCATTCTCAGTCATTACACGACAATCCTATCAGTGTTTACTTGGAAGTTAAGTCCCTTTGGCTCGATGGAAGTCATTGCCAGATGAGTATACATAGAATTGCAACCTTAACCCACTATCTCATACCAAAGTACTTGCTTGAAAAGTAATATGCATGATTTCTATCAATCTTTGGGAAAATATACTATGAAGAAGTGTTAAATTGGATCTGCTACACAAAAATTATAAGGCAACAGCAGAGAAAAGTATAAGACCAAGCCTGGCCCACACACAAGAAAGAAAATAGCTTTCTTTCAGAATAAAATATTATCCTCGTCTCTACCCTTGGAAGCCGTTATTAAAAATTACAGGCATTCTCTTGTTATCTGCAGCACAGACTGTGCAAGTATCTTCTCCATTAAGCAGCGAACAGGAAGCCAAGTCACCTTAATAATAACAGGGACTACAGTCCTCTGCAATGAATTAATCCCTGGGGGTAAATCACAAACGCCTTCTCCCTTTCAAGAAACAGTTCCTCAAGGATGGGACGCATCATGTTCTCAGGTTACCCAGGAAAGGTGTTTGTTGTAGATTTGTTCTTTTATAAGAGTCATCTCTGTCTTTTGATTTTTTTTTCTTCAGCATCATAAATGATATGAATGGGTGCAGTATGTACGTACTTGTAGCAGCCTGTTTACTAGTGAGAAAACAGAGCTTTGCACCACTGAAACAGATACAATTGGGGAAAAAAGTAACACCAACATTACCCTTTTAGCACAGGAGTTGGGGCATGAAGGCTGGCTCTACGTGAAGCAAAATAAGGCTGCTACTTCAGCAAATATATGTTAAGTGCCAAAGAGTTCTGTGAGTGAGGAATTGGAGGACAGTGCCACTGGACCCACTAATCTAGCCTGCTGCTCACAGATTCAGTAGAAGATGCTGACCCATTGCCATTGTCACATTTTCAACTACTAGTCAAGCTGGCTTCTATAGACGTAATCGGAGAAGCAGAAGCTCCAGATCAGATCAGATGGGATGTCTCCTTTTTATGTTGCTGTAGTTTGGAGATATGCCTACGCTTGTAGTAACTGAAAACCATAGTCCCTAGGTTTCCTACTGTCTTATCTTCAAGTCAAAATACTGTTTCATCTCACTCTGTGTTATTTCAGCTGACCTACAGAGGAATGCCATCCTCAAATTGGCCTCCACTTCCAGAGCCCACAGTGGAACAAAGAAAGAAGAAGAAGATGGTGGCTCCCTGCAGAACTACACATGGACTGCAAACAACCTCTTCATGTAAGTCGTGTGAGTGTGTGTATGTGTATGTGTGTGTGTGTGTTAGCTCTTTTTTTGACATGTTAGTATACATACAGGGAAGTTCTGTGAGGAGCATTCAAAAATTTTTATTTGCCTTCACATCATTCCCAATTTATTGTTAACCTAAGGCAAACCTATTACAAACCTATTACAGCAAGATTTCTTGGCAAGATTTGTTCTGAGAGAGTTTGGTTTTGCCTTCCGCTGAGACTGAGAGAGTATGATTTGCCTAAGGTCAACCAGTGGATTTCCATGGCCAGGTAGGGATTTGAACCTTGGCCTTCAGAGTTATGGTGCAACATTCAAACCACTACATCACACTGGCTCTCACAAATTGTGATACTAGAAGAAAGATACTAGATGGGTACAAGTAATGACATGAGGATACCAGAGATTTATATACACAGGGAAACTTACTTACTTACTTATTTACTTACTTTATTTATTTATTTTATTCATTTATATCCACCTTTCTCCCCTCCCAATAATGTGACTCAAGGCATTTAACATTAAAACAGTACAAATTAATATGTTCATAAAAGTATAAATATATTTTTTTAAAAAAAACATTAAACCATTTATAAAGTTAAAACATTACATCTTACAAGCAGTAAATAGCTTTAAATACCTTTAAAAAGTTTACTAAGTAGGATAGTTGTGCCTACAAAGAGAAGATGGATGACAAGGGATGATGGCTGTCACAGAAATATATATGATATGGTGATGAAGGCTTTATGATATGTGTACTGGAAATGTTCCTATTCACACTAAGCAGAAAGTGCCTCATTTTATCAACACCTGGCAAGGAAAGAAAATAAAAATAGCTTCCTGAAGCTAACCAGCATTGAATAAAAATTCAGAGCCGAGTTACTCTTTGCCTGGTTTTGAATCAGCAGTCTTAAGATTCGAAGGCCATTCTGAAGTATTTGTGGAGGTGTCTGAAGGATAACCTTCTCCCACTGGAGTTAGTGTGCTGTCTGCCATTCTCATGTGAAGCTTTGTGCCATGTCCCTGTCATAATCAGAAATATGGCTAGCCAGGATACATGGGATGACCTTTTAGATGTGATATTCAAACTGTAAAGAGGCCTAGATGGTGCTCACTTTCATGTCTTTTTGTTATCTGATTAAAATCTTGTTTTTTCTCCCCTTTTGGGCTAAGTTCTCCTCCCTTGTTATACTGCATTGTGTTTTTAGCTCTGATTCTATTTTTGTGATTCTTGCTACATTATGGCTTTTATTTTATGACTGCAAGCTACCTTGAGTAGAGGTGGGCACTTATGAGGCTGAAAGTCTTGATTTAAATGTTTTTATATGTAAAGTAATTTAAAAGTACAGTTAGTCTTCCTCATTTCATTTGAAAAGAGACCATTTCTGAAAGAAGGTCATTTTCAGTCATTCAACACATTAGCAGAGAGAGAGGCCAACAATAAAGATTGCACAAACCATATTAATTTTGCTCAACTCTGAAAAAGAATAAACAGTGCTTGTGAGAAGAAGTTGACACTCATCCTACAACTAGATTAACACCATGTGTTAACATGTTGTTTGGTTTCCATATAAAAATTTACAACACAAACACACACAAGTAAATGGCCTGGAAATGTTATCAGTTTTATCACAACTATTTCTATGTCAAGATATAGGACAAAAAAAAACTTCCTTAATTCATAAAGGATACTTCAATGGAGAGATAGAAACAATGCAAAAACAGACAACCAACCAAAATGAACTGGGGGAGTGGAGCAACTCATGTATGAGAAAAGATTACCAGTTTAGCATTGAAATATTCTTACTAAATAAGAAGGAACATGATCTGGTAGTACAAAAGTATGCACAGCATGGAAAACATCAATAGGATGTATGTTTTATCACTGGGACGAAAAAGTTGGGGGTTATCCACTGAAACTAAATGGTGGAAGATTCAGAACAAGTAAAAGGAAGTATAAATTCCTCCTACATTTGTGGGTTTGACCTTCATGAATTTGATTATTAGCGAGGCACGTACTTGCCTCCCCACTTCATTTTCCTCCTCCCATTACCTTGCATTCCTCACCCCAGGCTTGCCAGGCTTGTGTTTAAAATGGATAGTGTTTTATTCCTTTTTGGATGAACACAGCCCCCTTCCCATTGCTAGAGGTGTGGCCTCTCTGCCATGTGGCTGCACTTTCTGCTTGTAATGGCTGCTGATTGGTCTGATACTGTCTTTGTTCCTACTGCTCCCCTTTCAAGATGGCCACCAGCAGTAACTAGAAGGGAAGAACTCTACTCTTCTCCCTTTGAGGGAAAAGTACCAGTAAGCTCTTTACTGTGTCTTTTTTTCCTCCTCCGACAATGCTGGGGCCAAAGGCAAAGGACTGGGTGGGGGGAGCTCTGGAGAGGAAACAAGGAGGTTGGAGTTATTCATGATTTTTCCACTTTTGCAAGGGTTCTGTGCCCCTAACTCTTGCAAATGTGAAGGGACTACTGTATACTTCTTTACACAGTGCATAGTTAAACTATGGAATTCACTACTACCACAGACTGTAGTGATGGCATTAATTTGGGTAACTTTAAAAGGGAATTACACAAATTCATGGAAGTTGTTCTGATAACTATATATTACCTTCAGTATCAGAGACAATATCCCTCTCAGTATCAGTTGCTAGGAAACATGAGGCTGTGGGCTTCCTATAGGCATCTAACTGGTCATGGTGGGAACAGAATACTCAACTAGACAGACTTTGGGACCACTCCAGTACAGCTCTTCTTATGCCAGACCATTTCTCCTTCCATGTTAACCCAAAGTCCAGCATTTCTGCACTGTCCAACAGTAGGACTCAGGCATCCCAGCAATTCAGACTGGAATCTTCCGAATCCCTTTCTAAAGTTATCATGGTTGAACACAGAGTGTTTATATGTAAAGCCAACATTCTAACGTGCCGTCTTTCTCCCAATATGAGACTCAAGGCAGCATACAAAAGCTAAAAACAAGATTAGCTTTAAAAAGTGACAATAAAAAGTTAAAACACAATTAAACAAATGCCACATTAAAATACCATTAAATTTAAGAAAAACCACAGAACTATTTTGAAAAAGCAAAGCAATAAAATTAAAAATATCACAGACGCACTCCATAAAAGTCTTCCTGGCAAAAAAATAATCATTTAAAGACAATCTGAATTTGAAAAAGCCTTTGTCTGCCAATGAAAGGAAAGCAGAGAGGGGGCCAGCCTAGCTTCCCATGAAAAGGAATCTCACAGATTGGGAGCAGCCGCTGAGAAAAGTCTCTCCTTTGTTTCCCCAGACAGGCCAGTGATGGTGGTGGGGCTAAGATAAAGCTTTCCACCGGTGGCATATCTAGGCTCAGCATTGCCTAGGGCAAGCATGGAAGTTGCACCACCAGTGCTGCTGCACCACCATCACCATCTCTGCACTGCACCATATGCCAAGTGGCAGCAGGAGCAGGAGGAGGGTGGCAACCGGGGGGGCAGAGGAGAGTGGAGGCGGCAGCAATTGGGGGCAGTGGCAGTGGGTGCGGGGGAGAAGCAGGGAGCAGAGTGTGGCAGCAGTGGGCATGGAGGGTGACGGGCAGGTTTTGGGTGGCTGTGGCAGGCATGGGGAGGTGATGGCGGGCACGGCAGCAAGCAGGGAGTGGCGGGCAGGAGGGTGCCCCCCAGGCACTGGTACCCAGGGCACACACCTAGTTGCCCCATGCTAGATATGCCTCTGCTTTCCCCTTGAGGATCTTAAACCTCTGGCAGGTATATACGGGGAGATCTGTTTTTTCATGAAGCTTGGACTATAGAGCTTTAAGGGTTTTAACCAGCACTTTGAATTATGCCCAGAAATGAATTGGTAGTTAGTGAAACTATTTCTACAAGGCACTTATATACCTGTCAACATTCTTGTCTCAGCATTTTGAATTTGCTTAAGTTTTTGAACAGAAAACTTTCTGCAACTGCTGAGTTATGGTTCTTCACGATTTTTTTTTTCATGCAGGGTTGCTGGGTGATTTTTTCCCGTCTAAATTTTTGCTTCAGGTTGTCTATGTTTGGAATATTAGTCATAGGTGTTACCTTTGTCAACATGTGAAGAATCTGGAAGCATTACTTGGGGAAAAGTAACAAATTGTCCCATTGCCTTTATTCTTTTCATTTCATTTTGCAAGAAATATACAGGGAAATTCCTTTCAGGTTTATACTAGTGATCAAACCTGAAAGGAATTCCTTTTCGATTTCCTGCAAAGTGAAATAAAAAGAAAAACAAAGACAAAGGAACATTTTGTTACTTTCTCCACAGTAATGTTGTTACCTTTCCCAGAGTTGTGGTACTTATTTTCCTAACCACAGGGGGTGGGAATTGAGGCAACCCGTATTACGACAGAACAGTAAGCCTCGTAGATGTGGCATCCAATCTTAATCATGCCACCTTTGCTAACTGGAAGACTGGGTAGGAACTACAGAAAATATAAGCGAAGAGCTGGCAGATTTTCTTGATGAGTGTTTATTTGAAATACTATGGCTATAAAATAAAATAAATAACAGGCATGGTTAAAAAACCTAACAAGCAATAAAACTGAATTAAAAAAACAATAATATAATAAAATCATAATCAACTCATGGTATTTTAGATAGCACCTTTGTCTTGGTCCGTAGAATAACCAGTGAAAAAAGAGACTGTCTAAGTCAAACATGTACAGAAAAAAAAATCACCAAACTTCTTATGATAACTTTTCTGAAATAGTTTCAGGTCTATCATTTCAATAAAACATGTAAAGCAAGATTCCAAAATAAAATGTAAGGAGGGAAATCTATCTCAATTCTTCAAAAGCATCTATACCAGAGGTCAGTATGAATTTGTTGATTACATGATTAATTACATTTTTAAAAAATGAAACCAGATTGTATAATAGGCTTCCCCAGTTAAATTCAATGCAATTTTGAGGGCATTTCCCTGGGAATCATAGGGAAAGTAGCATTTTCATTTTCTACATTGTCTCTCCTGCTCTCACCACTCGCCTGCTGTCATCACTTGAATTTGACTTCATTGAAGGTAGCAGCAGTAACAAGTGCAATGAAGCACAATGAGCAAAAAGAATAGGGGAGGATCAGGAAAGGGAATCCTGCAACACATTGCCTCATAGTGCAGCATGCATACACAGGAAGGAAGCTGCATAGAAAGGGAGGGATGCATAGAAAGGGGGCACATGTGGGGTTTGAGCCTCCGCAAGACTAGGCTGAGGGGCTCACCCCCTCAAAATAACCTGGCAAAATGAGATGACCATGACTTCTATGTAGTTTATCATCCTTGGGAATTTAGCAGTCAATAGCTAGACTGTTACAGTGCTATTATTCCACTTTCAACATCCCACAGATTCTTGGGGTTTGCAGTTTAGGGAGGGGCCTTTGAGGCCCCTCCCTAAACTGCAAACCCTAGGATTTCATAGGATGTCGAAAGGGGAATAACAGCACTGCAACAGTCTAGTGCAGAAATTGCCTAAATAATGAAGCACCATATGAAGAATTGTTATTGAGTCCTCTTTAGAATAACAAAGGCTGGCTGCAATCTCCCCAGTGCACATTTATTTAGAAGAGATCACATTGTACATGTAAGAGTCTTCATATGGTTAAAGATGCTTGAATGATAACAGATGGGGAAAAATTATTTGCCCTCCCCCTGCAAGTACCTGAAAGTAGCTGAAATTAATAGCAACGTGCCTGCTACTGTTGAGCACCTTCCTCTTAAAAAGAGTTCCAGGGTCCCTGTGAGGATGGAGGAGAAGGACAGATGACAAGAGTTAAAATGAAAGAAAAAGGATATGGACATGAGTATGGACAGAGAAATTATGTGAGGAAGGGAGAAGAGAAGTTTGTGAAGAAAGGAGGTAATTTAAAAGGGGGAAAGAAAGACAGAACAGTATAAAGACTCAGATGAAAGGAGGTATCCAGGACATGTAGAGCTACCAAAGGCAGAAGAGTATTTTTCACTTCTACTGAGAAAAGGGTTTTAGTGCAGTAAGGCAAGATAAATAGACTTGTGTTAACATTTAGGACAGGCCTGAAAAATTATTACATACAATGAGATGTAACAGATGTGAAATAAGCCATCTGTGGGCAGGATCTCTTGTGGTTTCTTTTTTAAAATTAACAATGCCAGTAGGTGGGCAAGTAGAAATCAAATTAGTTTGAGGACATGGCATTAAAAAGGAATTTTTAGAGTCTCCCCAAATCCCTATTTTTGTAATTAGAATGACATATTCTCCAAAGTTATTATTTGCCCCATCAGGAGAAACATTTATGCCTACATATGGTACCATACTGCTCTTCCTCAAGACTTATAGAAATTGATTTGAATTTGATGTGAAAGTAGTGAATCTAAAGCATAAGAGAGGATCAGATTCACCATATCAATCAGTTATAATTGGATGATATCTCAGATCCTCTGCACTCAAAAAGCAATGACTAGTGAGCTCATCCCCATCAGTTTACTCATGGTATATGATTTGTAATAATCCTCATATAACAACAATTGCAGTGGAGTGCAGCCATTTCATAGGAAATCTATAATTTCAAAAATATATGATTTTTGTTTGAAAACTTTCTGTACACTGGTAGATAATAAACAAAAAAGAATCCAAAACAGAACAAATCCTCAATATGGAAGAAGCAATCTTTCAAATTAATACACAAAATAACTATTGGAACCCAGGATATTACCCTCATCACCCTTAAAACTTCGCTATCAACAACTTTCCTCCCTTTCTTCTTCAGCTAGCTTTGTGTGGTTGCATGTGTGTTTGCTTCTTGTGTATGATTGTTAATTCCCCAAATAAACACATTTTAAGTTTACTTTTGAATCTCTGGCTGGCCCTTTCCTGGGAAGACCCCATAAACATTGGTGAAAAGATCTCACTAGGTTACTCCCTTGTCAGGATCAGCAGGAACTGGCTCCTCTGAGCATGTGCAGAGTTCAAACAGTGAAGCAAGGCTTCGCCGTGGCAGAGGTCTTCAGTGAAGCAGGAAAAAATTCCAGAGTCTCATTAAGTTAGGCTTAGAGGCAAATTTATTGCTGCACAGTAAGATAAAGGCTTTTGGCAAAGCATTCCAGAAGCAATTAAGCAAGAAAAAACAGAAGATAAATGGGCAGCATCCCCCCTTACAAGGCATAAACTGTCAGCAGCATGACAGAACCAACTAAGCAAACCTAACTGGTGATTTGTGAAGGCAAAACCCACCCTTTTTAAGTCTCCCTGTCACCCTGAACAAGTGGGATGACCCAACCAGCTTCCTGGCGTGTGGCCTTCTCCAGTACACAAGTTATAGTCATAACAATCCTGATGACCTTGCACCTGCTCGTCTGGCCACACCACCTCTTCCTCTGCTGTCCACTTAGAGGAAATCGTGCCTGCCCGGCATATAACCTTGACACCCCTCCTTTTGCTCTATAGTGGACCGGCAGTTTTACACTCTGTGCTCAACCATTCCCAGTTTCTTTAGCATGTCCCAGTGCTTTACAGTTGTGAGCGATTTTGTGAACACATCTGCCACATTTTCCTCAGATTGGCAATACTCTCACCTGATCACACCACTCTCTACTGTCTGTTTTACATTTTGGTGTTTCATATCTACATGCTTGGTGTGCCCCCTGGCCTTTTCATTACTTGCCATTTGGATACAAGCTTGAGAATCATCAAATACCATCACGGGGATTGGAATGTCAACACGTTTACCAATTGTGTGTGCCAAATCAGTTCACTGCACAAATACGAGAGACTACCATATTCTGCCTTCACAGTTGAAGTGGCCACAGAACTTTGTTTTTTGGTCTGCCGGTGCACCAGTGTGCCACTGTACATTATGAGGATTCCTGACGTTGACCTCCTGTCACATAAATCCTCAGCGAAGTCGCTGTCACAGTAACATACCAATTCAGGTTTCTTACAGGGTGCTACACACAGACAGTACTCTAGAGTGCCTTTTAGGTACCATAACACTCTCTTTACCCCTGCCAGTGTTGCTGTGTGGGCTTAGAACTTGCCTTTCCCAGAATATTAGCAGCCAGGGACAAATCTGGTCTGCTACAACCAGCCAAATATAACAAAGATCCCACAGCTGACTGATACATTTCTTTATCAGGGAACACTTTGTCATCCACAGTTTTTGTAAATTCTTGTACCGTGGAGGTTTGCACACCTTTACAATCAACCATGTTAAACCTTTGCAGCAGTTGTAATATTTTCTTCTTCTTGCTAAGCAGAAACCCTTTCTCAGTTCTTTGTACCTCAATACCCAGGTACTGTTTAATGGGTCCCAGGTCTTTTATTTGGAACTTTTTGCCCAGTTCCTTAGCAAAGCTTGTCACCTGTTCCTTTGTTGTGGTGACTAAACACAAGTCATCAACAAAAGCTAGCAAAACTTCTTGGTCCTTCCCAGACCCTTTGGTGTACACACATGGATCTGCCACACTCTGTTTGAAATTCAAGCCCTGCAGAGCATCATCCAGGCACTTGTTTCAACAATGGACAGATTGTTTGAGACCATAGATGGCTTTGTTTAACCTGTACACCAGATTGGGTTTACCTGTCTCATACTCTGGTGCCTGCTACATATAGATGGTTTCTGGTAAATCAGCATTGAGATAGGCTGTTGTAATATCAAAGTGGTGTACCAAAGCATTTCTCTGTGCTGCCAGAGCTAACACCAGCCTGATATTCTCACTTCTGGTAGTTGGTACAAAAGTTTGGTCAAAAGACTCATTTTTTCTCTTTGAAAAACCCTGAGCAACAAGTCTGGCTTTGTGTTTTACCTTCCCCGAAGCCAGGAGTTTTAGCTTGTACACCCACCGGCAGCCCACTGGGGTCACACCTTCTGGCACCGTACACCATGTTTGTGCATGGATTCCATTTCCTGGTCCACAGCAGCAAACCAGCAGTCAGCTTGCGCCTTAGGCAAACTCAAAACATCTTCAAAGGTTTCAGGTTTGCAGGAAACTTCGCATACCCTCACGCTATTTTGTACACAAACCTCTGTGGAGGAATACCTTTCATTTTTCTCTCAGAGTGCCTAGGAATTGCATCTGGCACCTTCTCCTCATCACTTGATGATCTGGTTCTTTTCTGGCCAGGTTTTTCCTCCCAAACAGCTTGCTCTGCACTCTGAGACACTTCTCCCAGCTCAACTTCTGTCTCCTCCTCCTGCTTAACCCTTGAAAGGCTCGCTGCAGGAGAGGAAGGCTGTGCTGTGCTCTCAGCATCATTTTCATTACTAATTGGGAGGAGCACCTCAGAATTTGCATGGACTTTTTTCCAATTACTGTGCTCTTCAAACTGAGCATTTCGGGATATCACCACCCTTCCATTATTGAGATCGAGCCGATACCTTCTGGGGGTGTACCTAACAAAGCACAACCTGTGGGCTTTGGGCTGCCCCTTTCTGCTTTGGGCTTTAGGGATGTGTAGTCAAGCATAACTCCCAAACACTTTCATGTGAGCAACAGAAGGCTTCTTACCATACAGCTTTGTATAGGGAGTGAGATTTACAATGCTGCTCCACAAACTATTAGTTCGCAGTAAGCATTGCCTCACCCCAAGTTTTCAGAGGCATATCGGTGTCTGCCAACAAGGAATTCATAATTATCTGCAGCACTCCCCCATTGCTTTCTGCCATGTCATTCTGTTGGGGGCAATGGGGGTCATCAGTCGATGATTAATGCCCTTTTTCCCCAACCAGTGCTGCAAACTCCCAGCCATATATTCACCTCCCCTGTCAGTCTGGAGAACCTTTACTTTGTACCCAAACTGTCATTCCACACAGGCACACCAATTCTTAAACACTCCACAAACCTCAGATTTTTGTTTCAGGAGATAGCAGAACATGTACCTGTTATAATCATCTACCAGGAGCATAACATACAATGCCCCACCCTGAGAGCTTGGCATGGTACCAATGAGATCTGAGTTGAAAAGGCTGCACTGACACCCTGGTACTGAATTTGGGAAATGGATGTGCCTTTGATTTGGATTATTTGCAGACAGCACAGTCCAAAAAGGCATCACAAGGGTTAACTCTGCAGTCTTTACAGCACTCAGGCAGTTTCCTTAGCACTTGGAAACTGGCATGCCCCATCCTTCTATGCAACAGGCGGATGCAATTATCATGCTGGGGCTTATTGCTATATGCCATGTGGGTGTTTTGTTTTGGGATGAACTTATACAGCCAGTCTCTGAGCTCACTCACAGCACACACAGCCACATTTCTGATGACCTTGCTCACATTCCCAGAAAAAAGAACGTCATGCCCACTCAGCGCCAACTCAGACACTGACAGCAGGCAAAACTCTAACGAGGGCACATAAAGAACATTATCTAGGTATTTCCCCAGAGCAGGAACAAAGGCTTCCACCCTGCATTTAGAACCATCAGCAAGGGAAACAGAGTCAATGTTTGCTTTGCCCAGTGTTTAAACATGCACCTGATATTGGCTAGATGTTGGGAACCAGAGAGCCTCTTGGGGTTCGCAGCCCTTAACCACAGCTGAAACCAGCCGATGACTCCCTTTGTCCTTGGAGCTCTTGCCCTGAGTGTTTGACATGCTGCTGACGCTGTCCAGACAGTCCTTCAGTAGATGTTTCATGGATCCACACCAGAAACATCTTTTCACAGTATTCACCCACTCTGCAGTCTCAATCTGACGAAACTCAGTGTCCTTGGCATTCTTCTTGCCGCTGCTAAGCTCTTGCTGGCTCCTCTTGGCACACCATTCCTCCTCCTCACACAGACAGCCAGAAATGTACTGAACAGTGAGGTCCTCCTCCCACATGCCTTCGATATTTGCCTCAAACACATCCCAACTTGCATCTAGGGAGCTGAGTATGCAGTAGACTCTGTCAGGCTCAGAGATCTTCTTTCCCCTCCTTTGCAAGGCAATAAAAAGGGAGGTTAAAACTGGAGATGATCACGCATGCCCTCACCAGGTTGCAGCTGTGCCCTGTACAGCCTCTTTAACAGGAACAGCTTACTTCCAGCTGTAGGGCAGATGCAAATGGCCTGCAAAGGGTCCCAACACGCACGTGCTGTGGTCAGGTGCCTGACATAGTTTACCTGGCTGTCTTCCAAAGCCATGTTGCTAATGGCTTTCTCCTCAATTCTGGCATCTGCTGTGCTGAGGGGAGGCCTCGGGGGATTAGCAACAACCTTCCACAACCCTTCTCTACACAGATACATCTTCATCTTCACTGCCCAGGTGAGATAAATCCTCTCATTTAATCTGTCCAGGGGCAGACTTGCACTCCCCGTAGACACTATCCCTGGAGCTTCTCTCACCTTCCAGGCCCTTCCTATACCAGGACTCTCACTTACCAGAGATCGTCCTTGAGCAGGATCTCAGCAGGCAGCTGCAGACTGGAACTGGTGCTTCACCTGGTCCACTTGACCCTCTGACATAGCAGGAGTGGGGGGCTGGGCCCATAACCTGTCAGGATTAGCAGGAATTGGCTCCTCTCAGCATGTGCAGAGTTCAGACAGTGAAGCAAGGCTTCACCGTGGCAGAGGTCTTCAGTGAAGCAGGAAAAAATTCCAGTGTCTCATTAAGCTAGGCTTAGAGGCAAATTTATTGCTGCACACTAAGATAAAGGCTTTTGGCAAAACATTCCAGAAGAAATTAAGCAAGAAAAAACAAGATAAATGGGCAGCATCCCCCCTTATAAGGCATAAACTGTTAGCAGCATGACAGGACCAACTAGGCAAACCTAACTGGCAACTTGTGAAGGCAAAACCCAGCCTTTTTAAGTCTCCCTGTCACCCTGAACAAGTGGGATGACCCAATCAGCTTCCTGGCGTGTGACCTTCTCCAGTACACAAGTTATAGTCATAACAATCCTGATGACTAAGTTCCGCTGGGGAGGGAGTCAATATTATTCAGGGCAAAGACTCAGCGAGTGCAGGGGGAAAAGGCCCAAATGACATTGGACAAGTAGTACAAGCGTCCAATGGTGGGAGGAGTAGAAACTATAGTACAGGACTTGCAGGAAGGGCCTGGGGACTTAAGTGTCTCTACACTAACGCGCAGAGTATGGGAAACAAGCAAGATGAACTTGAACTCCTAGTACAACAAAATAAATACATTTGATAGGCATCACTGAGACCTGGTGGGATGAGTCTCAGGATTGGACTGTAGGAATAGAGGGGTATAGCCTATTTTGTAGAAATAGACCAAACAAGAAAGGGGGAGGAGTAGCCTTGTATGTCAAGGATGTTTTCACCTGTGAAGAGATCCGTGACTTAAACCCAGAAAGCCAGGTCGAGAGCATCTGGGTAAGAATTAAGGGAGCGAGAAACAATAGGGATATTCTGGTGGGGGTTTACTACAGACCTCCAACCCAGACTGAGGACTTTGATGACGCCTTCCTCAGCCAAATGACCACGCATTCAAAAAGGAGAGATACAGTAATAATAGGAGATTTCAATTACCCGGATATATGTTGGCAGTCAAACTCTGCCAAGACAGCAAGGTCCAGCAAGTTTCTTGCTTATCTTGCAGACAATTTCATGGTCCAGAAGGTGGAAGAGGCCACAAGGGGATCAAATATTCTAGATCTGATCCTGACCAACAGGGATGACCTTGTTAATGAGGTAGAAGTGGTTGGATCTTTAGGGGGGAGTGATCATGCCCTATTGGAATTTGGCATTCAGTGGGAAGGAGAAGATAAGTGTAGCCAGACACTCATCTTAGATTTTAAAAAAGTGAACTTCTGTAAACTTAAGGAGCTGCTGGCTGAAATTCCATGGTCAAGAAAAGTGAAAGGGAAAGGAGTTCAGGAGGCATGGGTGTTCCTTAAAAGGGAGATACTGAAGGCACAGTCTAAAACTGTGCCAATAAGGAGGAAAAATGGAAGGCATCTGAAGAAACCAGAATGGTTGACTAAAGAACTCTCAGCTGAGCTAAGCGTTAAGAGAAACATGTACAGGAAATGGAAGAAGGAGGAAACCACCAAAGAAGAATTTAAGGAAGTAGCCAGGAGATGTAGGGAGAAGGTCAGAAAGGCTAAAGCACAGGACGAACTTAGGCTTGCCAGAGACATTAAAAACAATAAAAAGGGCTTTTTTAAATATGTCCGCAGCAAAAGGAAAAAGAAGGAGATGATAGGGTCGCTGCGCAGAGAAGATGGCGAATTACTAACAGGGGGAAGAGAAAAGGCAGAACTACTTAACACCTTCTTTGCCTGAGTTTTTTTCACAGAAGTATACGAGTACTCAACCTGGCGGTTGGGGAACAGAGGAGGAAGCAGGGGAAATGCGGCACATAATAGGTAGAGAGGTGTTCACCTGGCCACACTGGATGAATTCAAGTCTCCAAGGCCAGATGAATTGCATCCTAGGATATTAAAAGAACTGGCAGAGGTCATTTCAGAACCACTTGCTATAATCTCTGAGAAATTTTGGAAGACAGGAGAAGTTCCAGCAGACTGGAAGAGGGCAAATGTTGTCCCCATCTTCAAGAAGGGAAAAAAAGAGGACCCAAATAATTATCGCCCAGTCGGCCTGACATCAGTACCCGGAAAGATCCTGGAACAGATCATTAAGCAGTCAGTTTCTAATCCCTTAGAAAGCAATGCGGTAATCACGAGAAGTCAACATGGATTTCTCAAAAATAAGTCACGCCAGACTAATCTTATCTCTTTTTATGACAGAGTTACTAGCTTGATAGATGAAGGGAATGCTGTGGATGTAGCATATCTCGATTTCAGTAAGGCCTTTGACAAATTTCCCCATGACATTCTTGCAAAGAAGCTAGTAAAATGTGGGCTGGACAGGGCTACTGTCAGGTGGATCTGTAACTGGTTGACTGACCATTCCCAAAGGGTGCTCACCCATGGCTGCTTTTCATCCTGGAGAGAAGTGACTAGCGGGGTGCCACAGGGTTCTGTCCTGGGCCCAGTGCTGTTCAATATCTTCATCAACGACTTGGATGAAGGAATAGAGGGCATGTTCATCAAATTTGCAGATGACACCAAATTGGGAGGGGTTGCTAATATGCCAGAGGACAGGATCAAAATTCAAAATGACCTGGACAGATTGGAGAGCTGGGCAAGGCTAACAAAATGAAATTCAACAGAGAGAAGTGTAAGGTCCTACACTTAGGTAGAAATGCAATTCTCGGCTGCATCAATAGGAGTATGGTGTCAAGATCAAGGGAGGTACTGGTACCACTCTACTCTGCTTTGGTTAGACCTCATCTTGAATATTGTGTCCAGTTCTGGGCACCCCAATTCAAGAAGGACATGGTCAAGCTAGAGCAGGTCCAGAGGAGGGCAACCAAAATGGTGAGGGGCCTGGAAGCCATGCCCTATGAGGATAAACTTAGAAAGTTAGCTATGTTTACTCTGCAGAAGAGAAGGTTAAGAGGGGACATGATAGCTATGTTTAAATATTTGAAGGGATGCCATGTAGAGGAGGGAGAGGGCTTGTTTTCTGCCGCTCCAGAGACCAGGACAAGGAGCAATGGATTCAAGCTGCAGGAAAGGAGATTCCACCTGAACCTCAGCAAGAACTTCCTGACAGTCAGGGCTGTCCGGCAGTGGAATCTGCTGCCTCGGAATGTGGTGGAGTCTCCTTCCTTGGAGGTTTTTAAGCAGAGGCTGGATGGCCATCTGTCGGGAGTGCTTTGAGGGTATTCCTGAATGGCAGGGGGTTGGACTGGATGGCCCTTGTGGTCTCTTCCAACTCTACATTTCTATGACTCTATGACTCTATGACTTTGCACCTGCTCGTCTGGCCACATCACCTCTTCCTCTGCCATCCACTTAGAGGAGACGATGCCTGACTTGGCATATAACCTTGACATCCCTCTCACAGACCTCCTACTTTGAGCTAATAATTCCTCATCTTCAGGTGGAGGTACTGACATCATGGGTAGACCCCTGAGTCACCTGCGTTTTGGGGTAACACCACCATAGCGGGGAGTAAATTCAGAACACGTTCTAAGTCCAGGAGGACAAATACTTCATCATCTCTTGGGTAACTGTAGGTAAGACCAACTCAATGCATGTATATTGTTCTTTAAAATCAAGGTAAATGTTCCTATTGGTGGGAGGGCATGTGTGGTTTGTGATCTTCCTCTTTGCTCTCCACAGATACCCTTTGTATTTTTGATCACTCATTTCTTATACTATTGAGTTTTTCCCTGAAAAAAAATGTTTAGAGACATGAAGAAATTAGCAATCAGGGATTTTGGAGGAATGATAAGGAGGGGCTATACAATGCCCTGTAGAAAGAAAGATAATCCACTGTGTAAACAGTAAAGAAAAGGCTAGGAAGAACCAGGAATGGGCAACTATGGAAGGTTAAAGGGCTGTTCATGAGAACTTGGAGGGCTGTGCCTCTCGCTGTACCTGTTCCCATTTTTGTTTTTGTAAAAAAAAAAAAAAATCATTTTTGCCCTTTCAAATGCCCTCTAGGGGTCATAGGGCACTTTCACCGTGCTTTTTGTGCTTTCTGGGGCCATTTTAGGACAAAAAGAGGCCTTTTTTAATTGACAGGAACTGAGTAGAAGGCACTTCACTTCCTGTTTCTAAAAAGGCCTCTCTTTGGTCTCTAAATTGATTCAGGGAGCATTTATTTGGGGGGGGGGATGCATCTCATATACCTTAGAGAGAATTTTGGAACTTTATATCTTATTTTAAAACTTTTTTTTTTTTTAATTCCAGGGGTAGGAGCTTGGGAGATCTATAGGCCACACTTGCCCAGTCATGGCCTAGGCTGAAAAGCCACCCTGGGAGCCTTTTTGGCTGAAATTTGGTGTAGAAATACTCTAAATAAAAAAAATAAAAGCAGGAAGGAGTCTTGGGCCTCCTTTCTTCAGAATGCCTTGTATTTTAATTCTAGGAGTTAGAATTAATGTTATGACAGTGAAGGGTAAGCAAAGAAAGCGAGAAAAATTATCACCATAGTGGATGTAGACAGAGTAGCCGTGTGTCCTGCTTTATGAAGGACAGTCCTATGTCTGGCTGTCTGATAACAGTCATCTATGTAAGAATGTCCCCTCTGAGGGGCTGTTCAAGTCCAGTATATGATTAGTTTTAAAAGTGAAAGGGGGAAATTGCTCATGAATGGTTAGCACTTTGACAGAAGGATGAACAGGAACATAGGTCACCTGGTCACATTCTTCCCGACTTGTATTGTATTTCTATTTAAATCACAGCAATTATTCCAGCTTTGCATCTCTGTCTACATATATTAGCATGAGCAAATTTTATTATCCCTTCTTTCATACTCTCTCATCCCTTCCCCATGTGTAAGTGGTTGCTATAAGTACAGATATTAGGAATTTGTAGATCTTTTCTTTAATGTATAATTTGTAAAGAGATTTTTTAGCATCCTGTTAGAAAATGTGTTAAGCTCACCTGAAAAGGAAGAAAGAAGCATAACACAATCATTCTGTTAAAAGTTTGACAAGCATTCTAAATATAGTCAATGGTGAAATTATGTACTCAAGAACAATAGATTTATCCTGAACATCTGTTGTAACATGGCAGTATGAGTTCATTCATAACTCGTAATACATGAAAATGTATATTACTGTACAGAGACATGAGTACTGAGGAGAAATTTGATTGTAAACTCTTTGCTGCCAAATTATGCAATAACTACTATAATTTCATCAACTACAGATGTAAATAATACACACAATAATGTTTTGCATATTGCTTCCAATTAACAATAATTTGCAAAATTAACCGTTTTCTTGTAATTTTTTTTTTAAATTATAACAACGATTCCCCCAGTCTCAAGCAAGAACATCGCTTTTCGTAGCTATGGATATCTCAACTGAAGTTGATGTCTGAAGAGGGAAGGCAGGGTTAATCCAAAACTTTTGGCTCCCTTAGGAGAAATAGCACCCTCAAACCTGTGCATATTACCCAAATCCAGCCAAGCTATTTCAGTTCCTGAGGCAGATAATGTCACAAGCATCTCTCCTTTTCTCTAGCAGTAAAAATGCATCAACAAAACAATTTGAAAGCCTAATGAAAAAGCCTTTCATGACAATCAGGAATCAATTAGAAACTACTGATTTTGCTTTCTGTCCCCACAGAAGTGGTATTCCTGCTAGGATTGTCCCCCAACTTTTGATTTCATCATATTTCTTCAAATGTCACCTGCATTCCCCTTCCATCATTTATTTGTATCTGTTTGCAAAATGTTACTTTTAATTCCCACATAGAAATCCACATGCATGTATACATATTTTTCCTATTGTATTCAATTTTTATGCATTTTCTCCACTGACTAAACATCTGTGTGTATTTTTCAGATCTATACATTTTACCCTGTCAAAATAAAAATAATTTTGCCAGCAGGTAGAAGAAATGCAGAAGGGGAATTGGCCTAGTCTCCCATAGGAGGAAGTTTTACAGACTGGGGGGAGAGCCACTGAGAGGTCTCTCTCCTGTGCCCTCATCTGATGGGTCTGTAAAAGGGGTGGGATGGAATGAAACCCTTCCCCTTAAGGATCTTAAAACTCAATCAGGCTCTTACGGGAAGATACAGTCTTTCAAATAGTTTGGACCGAAGCTATAAAGAACTTTACAGGTCAAACTTTGGTGTTTGATTTGTGCCCAGAAATTGAAATTGTGTCCAGTAGCTAGTGAAATTGTTTAACAAGGGAGTTTAATGTTCCCTCTAACAAGCCCCAGTCACCAATATGGCCACAGTTGTTTTAGACCCATGAAATTTTGAAACATTTTCCAAAAGCGACTTCATGAAGAACAAGTTATAGTAATAAAAATGAAAGGTACTCATGGCACGAATTGCTGTAGTCAGATTAGACATCTCCAGGAATGAGTGCATCTAACACTGGCCATTTCCGCATGAGGTGAAGGAATCGCTCCATGCCGTTACTCACTGGATCTTCTGGCTCCTCGGTCCGATGTAGGAATAGAGGTGGAGGAAGGGTTTATCAGCTGGCTTTGGGAATGAGCAGATGAAAGTTTCCTTCCCCAGCTTTCCTTTCTAATAGGAAAGAAGCTATTCAGACATCCTCTACTGGGTTTGAATCAACACGCAAGCAGAAAAATGCCTAGCTCCACAACTCTATATTGTTACTTTCCTCACATGGAAAACAAGAGAGTTGAAGGAAGGTTCCTGTTTATGTGGAGACTTTCCACACTAATGACAGTGCTGGATAGTCGAGGTGCTTGCTCAGCTAGAGAATTTCCACTTCAACAGGAATTTCTCCTCCAACATTTCACAAACAAAAAACAGGACACATATAGCCACGAAACATTAAAATGTGGTCAAAATGGCAGAAGTTACATAGAAGAACAGACAAGACAGGAGAAGCTGTAGCAGTTTGTTTTTGCTTGAGTCTACTAGGAAAGGCAAATTTCTGCCTCTTCCTGTCCTCTTCTCCTTTTGTACTTTAAACTCACTTTGCAGCAACTGAAGTAAGCTATCAGCTGAGGATGAAGGGGGGAAAGTGGCAGAAGAGAGACAAAATGAGTTATTTTAAAAGCAGTTGAAGAACTGGGACAACAGAGGGTTAATTGGGGCTGTCCCAGCCAAATCAGGAGAGCTGGAGAGCATGAACTTGCCATTTTCCATAAGATGAAAACAACAATGGAAAGTGTGGGGTTAAGTGTTTGATTCAAACCTGGTAACTAATGTCTGGGTAAGATTCTGCAGTCTGGATGGGAACAGCAAGACTCACAAGGAAGCAGACCTAGTTGCCTTTGTGACATCTTCCAGTTAGTAAGCTACTTTGGCTCCTCCACCAACAGTACAACTATAAAATCCCAAAATCTGCCAATACCTGAGTGTGTGCAAAGGGAGGATCACAAAAGATAAGGATCTCAGGAAGGCAGTGGATAGGGCTGAGCTATTCTAGGGAAGGTGGAACGTGCAGCACACCTAGGCAAGAGCATTGCTGCAATATAACATTTCCTCAGTGTAGCATAAAAATATCTGTGTGTGGAGATACAGTATACCAACATCGCAGAACCCCCATGCAGAATAGCAACATTGTATAACACATGCAAATGACTGGATGCTGTTGCATCCAGCTGCAATGCATAGTGCATAAACAACTGCAAAGTACAGTGCATAAACACAATGGGCAGTGTTGCTGTATGCACATATCTGTGTCTGTGGCTGGCACCAGAATACATCTGTTGCTCTGTGGTGAATAATTCACCTTGCATGCATAGCATTTCTCATGCAAGTAACAAGTAAAATGCTATAGCATATTGAAGTCTGGTAAACTAGGGGTCTTTCCACACTACACTGTTAAAGTGCTATTATTCCACTTTCAACGTTCTGTAGAATCCTGGAGTTTACAGTTTAGGGAAGAGCATTTAGAATTCTCATCCAGAAAGCTGTTTGGCCTCAGCAAACTACAAACCCCAGAATCCCACAGGATACTGAAAATGGAATAATAGCACTATTACAGTGTAGTGTGGAAAGACCCTAGGAAACAAGTATTCTGAAGACCTTGACCAAGCACCCCAGTACTTTCCCTCACAATTCTGTTGTAGGAGTCATCCCGCCCTCTTTTAACTTAATTACTAGGTACCTATTAGATTGGGAGGGCAAACTGTAAGTCAGACCTGACAGCATTATGTACATTGCCTCTCAGTTCTAGAACAGAAATAACTTACAGTGCTGACAGCTAAAGCAAAATATGTCAGTCAAAGACCCAGGCAGCAGTTCTTGTTATGATGAACCATGAAAATCAGCAACTGATAGCTGGTGATGACACATGACTGGAAAGGGACTCCCACTAACATTTGAATAGAGGTAGAAAAACTGCTGCAAAATTCTTGCTTCTTGGCCTTTTGGGTGCATCACCTGGCTACTGTCATCTCTTCAAGCTTCTTTTAAACATTGGCAGACGAATCCAGGCTATGGGACTCTCTGCAACAAAATCTAACCTCCTCAACCAGATCAAATTTATCAAGCTTTGAGCAATCCCAGATACATAATTTTTAAAATACATATTTCATGTTCCCTACACAATTTACTGCAAGGGGGGGGGGTCTTATTAATTCTTAGAGGAATATGCTTCTGTGTAGGATTCTGACCATTTCTACCTTGTTTTAAAAACAAGTACAACTCAAACCAATCCTTCATTCCCCAGATTAAATCCCCCAGAAAAGATCAGCATTATATGACTATATGTGCCATTCCACAGAGGCATTTGCCCTGTGGAACGGCACATAATATCACTATTTCTTCCCACTGATCTATTTTGCTTTATGGATACCTAACATTCTAGCAGATTCTCCTTCCAACTCATCCAAAGAAATCTACATAATAAGGTTATCGTTCTCATTCCTTTTTTGCAGAAAGATCAAATTAAGAAGTGAGAAGGGAATAAAGAAAAAATTAAAAAGCCAAGCTGTAAAATTGTATGACTTGCACTGTGCAGCTGCTTGTGATCTGTTCAGAAGTAAGATGTATTATCAGTGTTCCCTAGACTTATAATGGTGGCAATTATCACTATAAGGAAACAGAATGCATAATACCTTGTGTTTATAGTCATACAGTACCTCTATTGGATAATGCAGCCCCAAATCTTCAAGGAATGTTTCAGTATCTTTGAATGCTGGAGATCTGAGTCCAACTTTAAGTCAACCGCTTGACCTCTGTTTTCCTAGGATGGTACATTCTGATTGTAGCAAGTGAGAGTAAAGAGAGAGACACAACTGTCTCGGTCCCTGGCTTCATTACAAGATTAATCAGCACCCAGCGTAAACTTTTGAGCTCACCAGTCCAAGAAGAACCCAAACCAATGTTAATAATGTTGGCATTTGCAGGCCAAGACGGTTCTGTCTGTGTTAAGGGTTGGCTGTGTTCTTGTTTACTGCGCTGTCCTCCCTGCTAGGTCCAGCTGTTCCCAGCTCACAAAGTAGATAAGGTTTTTCCTGAGAGTTTCTGCAGCTTCGCAATCCCATAACAAAGTTGTGTTTGGACTAACACCACGGTGTGAAAACATGTTGACGTGATTCTACTTAAGAGCAGCCTGAAAACAGGCAGTGTGTACTCTGTATTTTTTCTCTTCATGTATTTCTTTTCGCTACTGATGTCTGTGTGGACAGACATGGATTTTACTTAATCTGCTGAACATGTACTCACGCTTTCTTAATAAACTGAGTAGTTTTTAGTCAAACCGGCTGGCCTCATTCACTGGCAGCTTTATGGGACTGAACAAGTATTTTGTCTTGCTTTTAAGGACAGTTTAATTGTGGGTCATGCTAAAGATCTACAGCATGCCCCCCTGCATTTTCCAACAAATAAATAGTTCCCCCGGCCCCAGCCCAGAAGGATGCCATGGTCAATGATATCAAACTTCACTGAGATGTTCAGCAGAACCAATAGGGACATGCATCTCCCTTGTCCAGTTCCAGCATAGGCCATCCACCAAGGTGATCAAAGCTGTCTATGTCCCATGACCAGGCCTGAAGCCAGCTTGATATTGATGTAGATAATCCATTTCATGCAGGAACCCCTATACCTAGAAGGCTACCATGTGCGTTAGAAAAAAATGGATGACTTTTTTTCTAACATTTTCTTTAACAGAGACATTTATGAGGGTATGTTGCAACCATAATCCTATAGGATGTCTTGAAGTGAAAGCACAGTACTCTGGGAAGCTGCAAGTGGTAACTCTGGTTCCCACTGAAAGAATTCCATGTACATTTGAAAACCACCTCATAATTTGAAGATAGCCTGTTGCAGTATAAAAAGGAAATGGAGAGGAGGAAAACAAGGAATCTAGCAGCAGCTTTAGGACTACATTGTTTATTTTAGCATGAGCTTTCACGGATTATAATCCAAATCCTTAGACACCATGAGGGAGTTAATATTAAAGTCATGGGAATATAGCAGTTACATGGTGTGGGGTGGCATCAGAACACAATTATATACAGTAGATCATGAGATCGTATTTGAGAATTTAAGGATCTCAAACCAATTGTGGCTTACTCTGTTCAGCCAGAGCTTGAAATGGCACTTTTCAGGATTACAGTCTCCAGAATCCTCCCATGCTGACTGAGACATTCTGGAAGGATTGTGATCTTCAAAAGTAACTTTTCCAAGATCTGTTCTTTCCAGCAGCTGAAGGCTTCTAGAGAGCAGTGAGAAAATAATGGGCAATGTACTATGAATATTTCTTGCCAGATTGGCATCAGCTAATGATTACATAGATGATGACTTCCTGATCTTTTTAATTGCTGTGCTTGCTTGTTTTTGCTAAATTTCTCAGACATTTTATAGCTATGATGGTTTGCCTTTGGTTTTCAATTTTACAAGGCTTGTTTATATAACATAGCTGAGACTACTCTACTGTTACACTTTAAATTCCCAGAGAATTAATCTTTTTTTCTACCCTGTCACCACTCAGTTATGGAGCTCAGGAAATCAAATGAGGCTTTGCAATGCTGTTGTGGCATCACAAGAGGAGTTCTGCTAAGCAGCCAAATCCTTAAAAGAGAGAGAAAGATTGAGAGAGAGTGAGTGAGTTGGTTCAAGAAGTAACAGAATTGCTTTTTAAGTTCCTGTCAAAGCAAATGACCTGTCTCACCCTCAGCCCAATTAAGGATCTATTACTATAGTGCAATCAATTCAGGCAGATGCTGTAGACAGCAAGCATGGTGTAATGGTTTGGGTGTTGGATTATAACTGTGGAGACCAGGGCCATTTCCACACTACACTGTCGTAGTGCTATTATTCCACTTTCAACATCTTGTGGAATTCTTGAGGTTTGTAGTTTATTGAGGCCAATGAGCTCTCTGGCTGAGAATTCTAAATGCCCCTCCCTAAACTACAAACCTCAGGATTCCATAGGATGTTGAAAGTGGAATAATAGCACTATAACAGTATAGTGGGAAAAGGGCCATGGGTTCAAATCCCACTTAGGCGTGAAAACCCACAGAGTAATCTTGGACAAATCACATTCTTTCAGCCTCAGAGGAAGACAAAGGCAAAATCCCTTTGAACAGATCTTGCCGAGAAGACCCCATGATAGGTTCACCTAAGGGCTGCCGTAAGTCAGAAATTACTTGAAAGCAAACAACAACAACAGCAATGAGGCTTGGTTTGCAAATATGATTTTGGGACTATGACTCATAAAATCTCCAGCCAATGGCCATCCTGTGAATTGCAGTCCAAAAGGTAACTTCTCCAAGTTCTGAGAACTGCAGGAATGCGTCCAGTCACTCTTTGCTCTTCTCCATTGCACACCTTTTCCCTCTGTACATAGCAGGTGACTGTCTGCAACAACAAACTTCTTCCTTAGAATTTTCTGTTGGAGGGATCTATGTTGCAATTCGAGGGAATGGAAAGAGTTCTCTGACGCAAAACTGTCAACTGTCTCATCCAACTACAAATACCAAATTTCTATTGGATGTAACCATAGCAGTTAGTAGTATCATCCTACAATTGTGTAGCAGGATGACACATGAATTGCCTTTCATGACTCCGTACTTAAAGGGAAGTACCTGTTTGTAGGGAATTAAATTGTGTTTCTGTTTTTAAACAGTTAAAAATAACAAGACACAAACACATAAAACTAGTGTGGAAGTGGTCATATGGAAAGTTACCAGTGCTCTTTCACAGTCCACAACTATAGTTCTGCCATGGCAATCATGACACTTTAACTGCCATGGCTTCATCCTATGGAATTCTGAGATTTGTAGTTTCATGAGGCATTTAACCTACTCTTTTAAAGAATTCTCTAGAGCTTCACCAACCTACAGATACTTGGATTCTGTAGGAAGCAATCACTACAGTTAAAAACAGTATCAAAATGCTATAATCATATAGTGCGAAGGAGACCTTTGAGAGGCTTGGAGCCAATAAACATAAGTGTTCCCCTACTCCATCACTTATACCTGGCTCACATGCACAACATACAATACCTTTCCCTAAACATTGTCCTCGCACTATTTTTTGACCTTAGACATCAAATTTCTTCCCACTTCATCATTCATTCATTCATTTTTAAATATGTGGTATCCATGCAGCATATATTTTTGTGGTGTTAGCCTTAGAGAATTTCTGCTTAGCCCAATATGGGTGGCTTCATCCCACTGAACTGCTTCAGAAATCTTTCTTCCCACCTTCATCTTTTATCTTGAGTAGGTGAGGGAAGCTGTCTGGAGAGAAAATAGGATGTCTGTCTTCCATTTTTTTAACCATTATCCATCAGGGGTTCATTTAAAAAAAAAAAAAATAGAATTTACCCATGCTCACCTACAGAATTCTGAAGCTTTGAATACGATTTTTTTTCCTTGTTAAATTATTAAATTAAATTACCTCTGCACATCAGCAAAGCTTTGAAGGTGCACACTGAAAAATACTGATTTTGAAAAGTAATAGCTAACTTTGGATACTTCATCTTTCTATAAGAAAAACAGCAGTAACTTTGGGGAAGAGAAGGGCTCTGCTATAAGGCTAGGTCAGGCAGTCCTATCCAAACATCCACCCTGCCTTTTTCTCAAACTGGAATTTGAGATTGATTAAAACAGGATTAAACTAGCAACAAAATTAAAACCATTTAAAGTATTACTCATTCAAATGTTATTACTGTTTTTTGTCACCAAGTCAACTTCAACTTATTGAAAGAAATAAACACATTAAAATTGTGTGAGGCACGCTTATAGAAGTTTGGGCTCTCAAATGCTGTGTCATCTCTGCAGGCCTGAACTCTGTTGCTTTGTTGTTGTTTGTTATTTGCTATCGAGTCAGCTTTAACATATGATAACCCTATGAATGTGCGATCTCCAAGATCATCAGTCATCAGCTGCCCCACTCAGGTCTTGCAAACTCATAGCCATGACTTTCATGATTGAAATAAAACCATCTGTAATGCACTCTCCCTCTTTTCCTACTATTGTCTTATCCATTCAAAATTTTACTAGCTTCCTTCAGGTGGTAGAACACCAATTTTGCCACTTCTACCCCAAAAAGTTCCCCTTCTGCTTTGGGGACTGCCAATTCACCTAGCTCACAGGGTTGCTATGAAGCTCTCACCACCTTGGAGAGCAGTGGGTAAGAGGCATATTTTCTGTTTTCACTTCTGATCCAGATACATCATTTTAAAGTTGTTATTTGGAGGTGAAGGGAAATGTCCCTGAGACTCTAGAATAAGTCGCACATATTGCTTAATTTAAAAGATGAAGAACAAAGTTGCAGAAGTTGCCAAGCAGATTGCTTTTCCTGACCCTAACTCCTCTGGTAGCATAATAAGCAAAATGTGTCTACTTTGGAAGTTATAAATAGAACAGAATAACAACGACTTACAGTCTGCTCAGCTGCTTTAAAGTGTGGCAGTATGATGCATGCATCTTTATGCTTTTGCTTTTAAGCATACATTTAGGGATATGATCCAAATGACTGCAGACGTTAAAACATCTGCTCTGGTTGTGTTCCCTTCATATGCAGCATGGTCAGGTAACAGAAACAGCAGATTTGAGGATCATAAAGAGAAACATGAAAAGCCTGCTTTTTGATCTAGATTTAGAAAAAGATACTATTTATTATTTATATGTAATGTATTTGTAATGTTTGCAATTCAACATGGTGTGGCGTAGTGGTTTGAGCATTGGACTATGACCAGGGTCTCATTCGTTGCTCAGAGTCTCATTCCTTGCTCAGCCATGGAAACCCACTGGATGACCTTGGGCACATCACACACTCTCAGCCCCAGAAAACCCCATTATAGGTTCAACATGAAGGCACCACACAACAGCAACACCATGGTAAATATGATTGGCCTTTTTCCTGTCCTCACATCTTTCATAGGAAAATATAATGAGAACATAGGATAGGGCCCTATTAGTGCCTACTCTCCTTTCCTAGGAAGACTATGATGGCTCCCTCTTTGCTGTGTTCTCATGAATGGATAAAACCTTTTCTATTTCTATGAACCTTTAGGAAATGAAGGTAGAGGCTTTTTAATAGTATGCTATTCTATTTTTATCTTTTGCCTTGTGAACATTTTTTTAAAAAATAATAGTTTATTTGCATTTTAACAATAACTTTGATAATGTTTTAACTCATATCCTTGCATGTATGTTTTTAACTTTTTTTCTAAAAAAATGTGTTACTCTTCTTGAGCCTTCTGGAAAAAAAGAGATGGAGGAAGAGGAAGAGACCCTTGCCATTTCTGCACTAGACTGGAATAGTGCTATTATTCCACTTTCAACATACAACATCCAAACATCCTTGAGGCCCCTCCCTAAACTGCAAAGCCCAGGATTCCATAGGATGTTGAAAGTGGCATAATAGCACTGTTCCAGTCTAGTGCAGAAATGGCTCCTCAAATCACATCACGTATGTCTTTTCTAGGGCTGTGTTAGGTGAATGGTTCCTGGTGTTCTCCAGATGGTTTAGAATAAAAGTTCCTATAAGCCTCAGCCAATATGGTCTTGATGATCAGGGAGTTGCAGTGTAAAACATTTCAAAGGCATTAGGTTGCTTACTTTCTACCAGGATTCTGACATCCATCTGTTTCTCCCCCAGTTTAATTTGTTTATTTACTAGGAAATCTGGATTGGGAAATTAGGTAATAGGATTCTATGCATGTATCTTTTGCTTGTAGTTGTTCTGTTCCTTCAAGCTATTTCTGACTTAATGGTGACCCCTAAGGCAAACCTATCATGCGCTTTTCTTGGCAAGTTTTGTTCAGAGGGGGTTTATCTTTGCCTCATCTGAGGCTGAGAGAGTGTGACTTGCCCAAGGTCACCCAGTGGGTTTCCATGGCCAAATGGGGATTCAAACATTTATCTCTCCGTAATTGTATTCCAATGCTCAAATCACTACATGTTGCTGTATCTCCCATCATATGTTTAATTCAGTACAATGAATCCCTTGTATTACATAATGGATATTTTTTGCTAGCAATGTGTGGAACTAAACATTTATTTCAGAGGTAGGCAAGTTGGTTCCCCTAAAAGGAAAAATTAGAACATTATGAAGATGTGACTTCTGCTTACTCTGCAAGTGCCTCATTGCACAAGCAGCAAAAATGTCACACTACTTGCACTATGCTCTCTTGAATCCGATAGTCTTTATCCGATAGTATAAAGGATATTGGATCTTATCCTTTAAATTCCCTTGGCTATGGGATGGGAATGTAAATAAATTAAATTATGTCTTGAGTCATTTGTGAGGCTATCCTTTTTGGGATGGTTGCTGTGCCCCCTTTTTTCCTTCCTGGTTGAAGAGCTACTAGTACCATCTTCTTGGAATGACCTGAACCCAGTGGCGGCACTTGGAGTTCATGGGGGGGGGCAGGCAGGGGGCATGGCCACGGTACATGGGTGTGAGGGGGTGGGGCTATGGCATGTGGGCTACAAGTTGGGACACCCCCAAAAAAATTGCTGCATGGGGCAAACCGCCACCATTGCCCCCCTGTCCCTACGCGACTGCCTGAAGCATCATAAAACAATGCTCCCCTGGCCAGGCCAGCAAAAAGCCATGGCAGATGGCATCCAGTGCCACTCAGATGTCAAAGATAACTAATACGATTCCTTTTCCCCTCACCATCTCCCATCATAAGCTGTCCAGGAAGCATTGGCATCCAAATCTTATTGCATTCTAGTTGTTCTTAAACATTGATCCTCCAACCGTTTTAGACTCCAGGTCCCAAAAGACCTAATCAGTTTAGCCAATAGTCAGATATTCTGGGAGCTAATCTCCAAAATATCTGGAGGACAAAAAATTGAGAATCACTGTGCTAGAATGAAAAAGATCTGAGTCCTGTCTCTTATTTGTGAGTCCCAACCAGAGTGGATTCATTGAATTAGCTGCTGAATTGTGAGTCAATACATAGACAAACCCACACTCTCCAACTGTCTTGATTTAGCAAGGATGGTCTTGCATAATCCTCTGTCTTTCCACTTTTTCAGCTTCTTCTAAAATGTCTCAGATGCTCTCTCTTCTGCCCCCCCCACCTTCCTACTTCATCTTCATCTTAACTGAATTGCTGCAGACTGTATTCAAAATACAAAAGTAGTTTGCATTCAATTAACTTAGCAAAGGAGAGATTAGAGGAAGTGGTGAAATCATGCCTTTCCCAGTATGCTTAGACAAAGCAAACTGCTACAGCCTTTCCTGGATCCTAATCAATAACTTTGCCTTCTTGATGGTGCTTGGATGATTTTTGGCATGAAATGTTGGCATATATGGCAAATCCCATTGATTCAATGGGTATACTCTAGTTGGGACTCACCAGCCAGTTTCAGGTCCTAGACTGAAAATGACTGTGCACAGTGTACTACGGTATAATGTTTTACAGATCAAAACAGTAGAGGGATTTTCAATATTGAAGGTGGAGTGTCTTAAAAATAGCCAGGAGAATTCTTCTTTAGTTACAACAGGCTGAGCAGGATTTGGCCTTTACAGAGAAGAGAAAAGTTTGCATCCAAGAGCTAGCTCTTCACTAAGTTTCTTCTTGAAGGTGGCAATGAGTAATTTCAGCCATCTTCTTCCCACCATGTGGCTGTTTTCTGAAGAAATCAGTATTTTCTGCCCAGGAAACAGCTTCTTCTGTGTGGAAAATGATATTTCAATGCAGAAGTGTTAATTCCTGCACAAAAAAATATTGTTTTCTGCACAGAAAAAGCTGTAATTGGGAATAAAATTCACACATGGTTGATTTGTATAGAAAACAACATTTTCTATGCAGAAAACAGCATTTTCTGTGCAAAAAACCACCCCAGCATTTTTTGCACAAGAATTAATATTTCTGTGTTGAAACATTGTTTTCCATGCAGAAATTTTCCATGCTGTTTCTTATGCAGAAAATACTGATTTCTGTGCAAAATAACTACATGCAATATTTGTGCAGAATAAATCCTGAACTGTGAAGAATCTTGTCAGTCCAGAATTTTTCTCCTCACAGTTTCTCAACATTCAAAAAACCCACAACTTTTTCAACCATTTTTGTTAATATTTTTAAATATTCTTTCCATCTCTGTCAAGAGCTAAGGAAAATCACAGGCAGCTGGAGAAGAAGAAAAAGAATCTGTGGTAGGGAGAGCCATTATACATAATTCCCTTCAGGAGACAGCCCAGATGAAGGAACAATAACCAGAAATCTCTTCTAGAATTGCTAAGGTACAAAATGATGCTTGAAATTACTGGCCATCTTGATGCACACAGCTGAAGATCATTTTTTAAGGGAAAAAGAATTTCATGTTTGGAGGAAAGAGGATTACAATTCTTTAACACAGCACTTTTAAAAAATAGTTCCTGTTGGAAACTGCTCAGTGAACTGGATTAATGGAGAGAGTGCAAGGAAAGCTGTCAAGAGACCTTGAAAAATACAGCATATCACATCTGGATCTGTAATCTATCACACTGATGTCACCACTCACAGTATACACTCACGGTGAGACTTTGAATGCAGCACAAGATGGATACTATAAGCAATCAATCCAATTCTTATCAGATTTCCTATGGGGGGAAAAACCTAACAGAATATAAAACAGATGAAACAAGCTAATGGGTCTTTCATACATTAAAACAAAATCCTATTTGACTTAAATGAAAATGGGATTTCACACCAGCAAATGTTTGCAAATCACTGAATTGGAGAGGAAAGTGTGATGTCTATCAAGCTCTATGTTGCAAGCAGAATACGCTGGAATACAGAAGGCGTGCTTATTTATTCCAAATTGAAAATAATTTTTCACTGGTGTAGAATTTATGAGTGAAGCTTTTGAGCTGTCTTGGATTTGTGTTTTTGCTCAAGTTTGTTGGTACCTTCTCTATTACAACAGCGAGATGACTGAATACCCTCCCTAAAGAGGTCATAGCTGTCTATCTGTCTATTTATCTATGTTTTGCTACTAAGCATGAAGTGCGCTACTAAAATCATCTGATTCTGCTGAGCTTTCATTGTCATATGCTATGCAGTCCCATGCATGTCAACCCAGAACTGAGTCCCACTGATAGCAGCAGGACTTATTCCCTTGTAAGTACACATAGGACTGCAACTGAAGAGAGCATTTTTCTGTGTCTGTGGTGTGGATGTGTGTGGATGTATGCTTTGTGATAGAAAATCCACCACCTCTAAAGCCCTCCAAATAAAGTCTAACCCAACATCTAGTGGGAATGTTTTGTTTTTCTGCCTCTTTATTCTAGCAGATCTTTGAACCCTTATATTTCTCTCACATTGAAAACAATGGAAAAACAGAGGGAGGAATGGCCTTCTACCAGCCTGCTTGATAAGGTAAAGATCACCCTACTTGTGATGCTAATCGCTGAGTATATTGAATTTGACCACTGCAGATGAGTGAGAATTTTGCTTGGTTTGTTTTTCAAAAAGATCTTATCTACATTAGCAAATGAATGAACCACCAGGAAAAAAAAATGAAACCTCATTAATGGGAACACAGAAGACGGTGAAACTGACAGATCTTTCGACTCCTAACTGGAAAAATGGGACCAGCATGATTCCTTCTTACCAGACTATGTCAGTACTTCCTCATGCAGCCCTCTAGGCATTTGCACAGCTGTCTTGACTTCACTGTCCAGATTTTTCATCACCTGTTCAGTGTTGCCAATACTATGACTGGGTTTAGGTGTGGTGTGTGAACATGCATTTGTTCTGATGATGCTTGAATTCCCAAGATGATGTGGTAAGTGTTCTTCTCATGGTGCTTCAGAACAATCATGTGTGACAGAACAACTGCTGAAATCAATGGAGTTACAGCTGAGAGGAACTGTATCCAATTCACTTTGTTGCTACTCTTTGATTATAACAAATGCAGCCTAAACAATCATTAAACATTGATGCATGAACTGACATGTGTGCTCATTGTTTGCAACATCTGCTTGGGGGATGGAATCATTGGTTCAAGATGACTTAGTTATGTAAATTATTATCACTAAGGATCTGATGAACACCAGCATTCCCCCCCCCCCACAGTTACTTGCCAGACATTTCATTTCAGTAGCATATCTCAAAATCTGTCTTAGAGATCAGAGAAGATCATTTCCCCTGGAACACTGATTTACTTTAAAAATCTACCATTTTAAAATCTGATTGATCTGTTATACTAAGCATGACAATCTACGAGTTGTTAAAGGAGACTTAGGTGAAATTGTTAGGTTTTTTTTGTTTTCTTGCTTTGAATTTTTTTTTAATTCTACAATGAGATCTAACTTTCTGTAGTGTGATACCAGCGAATATGTAAGTTTGTTTGTTTGTTAAAAAGAAGTTGTTTTGGTGAAAAAGATACATGGGCTAAGTACTGGAAAGCAGTCACTCCATCTAAGAAAATAAAATTCAATGTTCACAGGCATTTTATTTATTTATGTATTTACCAAGTTAATATCGCAACTTCTTTAGATGATAAAACTCAGGGTGGTATCAGCAGCAGCATCAACATCAACCCACTTCCTCCAATACTGGGATCCAAGGCAGCTCACAACATGATTTTAAAATGATAGATACATCTAAAACCAACTAAAACAAATTAGTTACAATAATAAAAGACAATTTAAGCAATTTATATTAAATCAGTTGAATGAAAAACAGTGTAAAAGCACACCAAGCATACACAAAAACGGATACCCTTCCCATTAAGATCCTCTTCCTTAGCAGGTAGTCACTTGCTAAATGCCAGCTTGAATAAAAAGGTCTTCATCTGCTAGTGGAAAGAGACCAGGGCCCTTTCCACACCTTACCTTGTTCCGGCACTGGGGAGCGGGAATCGCGCGAGTAGCCTCTGCCAAGAGGCTCTCCCTTCCCTGCTGCTTCAGCTCTGTACAAGCTGCCTGCTCGCGCGAGAGCCCCATCTCTTCCTTCCGCAGTGCAGCCTGGGACAGGAAGCACAACCAGCCCGGCTCCAGAGGCTCCACACGGCAGGTAAGTGCGCTGGGGCCTGGGATCAATGTGCGATCACGCCCCATTTTCAGCTTCTAGCCGAAAATGAAAAGGTGCGCGATCGGCCCCTGCTGGCCCCTGGAACGTCATGTGATTGTGAGTGCTTCGTGCAGATCGCTCCTCGCAATTGTGCAACACTCCAGGCCCTCTTTTGCATGGCAAACGCCGTGCGAAAAGGGCCCAGGAAAGGGTTATCCTAACTTCCATCTGGAGGGTGATCCACAACCACCAAGTGTGCCTTTGAGGGCCTCGCTGGAGGATTTTCACATATGACTCATAGAATCATAAGATTTTAGAGTTGGAACAGACTAGAAATGCCACTGAGTCCAACCCCTGCCATGCACGAATGCACAACTAAAGCATCCATGAAAGATACAAACTCTGTTTAAAGAACTCCAAAAAAAAAAAAAAAAAAAATTGGAGACTCCACTACTCTCCAAGGCAAGCTATTCCACGATCAAACAACAATTACAGTTAAAAAAAGGTTCTTCCTAATGTTTAAGTGGCATCCTTTTTCTTGTCATTTGAAACCATTTGTTCATGTTTTAGTCTCTCAGGCAGACTCTTATGATGAAATATAGCTCTTTACCATGCATAGAAAACCAAGGTAAAAGAACTGGCATCACCCGGGGAGCCTGGGAAAGTGCTCCCCATTTCTCCTGTGCCATGTTGCTTCCTCTGGCTTCACATAGGCCTTGGGAAGCTCATTGTGCGATAGGGATAGACAACATTGATTGGCAGCTGCACAGGTGTGAGGAAGTGTCTCCTATTCATGGTAACTCCCAGAGGCAATGCAGAGGAAGGTCTATGCCTCAGTGAGACTATGTCCCTTATTTTATCACTTCCACATGTAATCCTGTGCAGTATAGTGTTTATCTCCCCTCTCAGGCGTCACTCTCCCTACTGAAGCTACAGTTAAGGTTACGTGTATTACTATACTTGTGTGCCTCTCTTGTCTATAGCCAGGAAGCTCTGACCAGCCACATAGCACTTCAAGTCGGCCTTCAGGGACAGCACAGGGAGCCCAGCAGCACAGACTGCTCCTAATCTTCATGAGTAGATTGAGTGTATGGGAAAGAGGCTGTGTGTTTGCAGCTTCATTGCACTTGACCTCTCAAGAGGGCTTGAGACCTTCATTGCATAAGCTCCAATCACTGGATGGAGATCAAAAGCAGGGCAAGTTTGTGTACAGTGAGGATCCCTCTTCATTTACTCACTTGAATAACATCAGCACAGAGCTCCTGAATGATATCTCTCTTGCAGTGAAGTGAGTGGCATCACTAGTTCTCTACTTACAGGGCTGAAGAACTTCTTATCAATGTCTGCATTATCTTAGTTGAAATCTGTTGGAGTTTATATTCTAGCAGTGGGCAAAGAGAGAGACCGAAAAACAAGGACTTCCATTGCTGCTACTGGATCCTAATTTGGCAGGGACCATCCTGATTGATCTTCTGTAACCCCTGTTTTTCAGCTGCTTTTAAAATTCTAAGTTTCTTTCTCCTCTTTCATTTCCCCCCTTTGTCCTCAGTTTACTTCAGTTACTGCAAACTCATTTCATTTTTTTTCTAGATATATTTTTATTAACTGTCATCCACAGTACAGCTCTTTTCAGCACTGAAGCTGGCCAAGAGCCAAATCTTGCCAAATTTAGGCTGTACTTTCAAGCCTTTGCAACTACAACAGCCTGGCCCTTTTCTTTCCCCTTAGCTGCTTTCTCTTCTTTGAGTTTGTGATTTTTAGCAGGATGCAGAATGCTGTAGGTCTTGGAATATGGATTCAGTTGTATCATAGCTCTCAAATTTTTCAATGGATTTTTCTTAAGAACTCTGTGATGAATCTTTTTCTTTGGTGCATGTAGGGCCTTCTGGATTTCTTGATGCTTCAGGATTACCTTCCAAGATTAATATTGGTCATCTTGTGCATTGGCAAGTTGTAATCATTTCATCCAATTTGTAGAAAGCACTTTCAGTCCAAATGAAGAACCGTCCAACATGGCCACCAGGAGCAAGTCTTAAGATGTTCATCTGGTTAACATTAAGAAGAATAATTCCTGAAATATTCCTGAAAGTTTTTATGATTCTATTGTCCTCATTGTAGACAATGCAAGGTCCTCTGTACTGTATACGACAGGGGTTCCACATTTTACATTTGCCAGCACACATACACTGAGAGGCTCATTTTAAAGTGCAAAAGTAGTTTGCATTCCATTAATTCAGCAGGGGAGTGAGGACGGGAGAGGCAGAATCTTGCCCTTCCTAATAAGGTTAGGCCAAAGCAACTGCTGCAGGCTCTCCTAACCTCTCTTTTCTTAATTAAAATCTTTGTCCAACTTGACCATACTCTGATGTTTCTTGGCCGCCAGTGTTTTGATTTTCTTCTGTGAAATGTCAGAGGGTATGCAATCTAATGTTGGTGTGATGGCCCGTGAAGAGTGTTGGCAGTCTAGTTGGAGTCCAAAAGTCTGGGATCTTCATATTTGGCCCATGGGTTGGAAGTTTCCCACCTCTGTCTTTCAAACTCATGTCGGTTATTTAGGTCACCTAGCCACTGAGTGATGCAAACCCATGTTCCATCTAACAGAGTGGGTCAGTTTACCAAGCTCTGTTCTGTTAACCTAATCATTCAAATAAAAGATGGATCAATTTATTTAAAAAGTCAAGTAACACTGAAGAAAAGGAGCCGTTATGTCTTTTTGGTGTCTTGTCATTTTACACTTTCTTGATACTTTTTTGTGATATAGGTATCTTTTCAGTAAAGATTTACAGTAACCCCCTCCTTTTAAGGGTATCATATTTCTGACAAGGCAAGTTTGTACGGAATGCCTCATTGTTTAATAAATCATGAATCTGTTAGCATAAAATAAAATAAAGCAGCATGGGCTGGCTTGTAAATAATTAAATGTTCATTTGCATAAAGATGAAGAGCATATAAAAATTAAAATACCAGAAAAACTGGATGAGATGGCACTATATACCCTGAAGAAAAAAAAATGAGGGAGAGAGTAGGTCATCACATACACAGATGGCTGCAGACAGGTGCACTGTTTTGCATTGGGGGTAGCTATTAAACTTGCAACAAAGTACAAAGGCTTACTCTTGAAGTTAAAAAACAACAATGTCTGGTATCCTACATGGAGGCCTACAGAGTATAATACTCAGCCCATGGGGAACTACCATAGCTATTTACTGGCTGAGAGAAAGAGAGGAAAGGAGGCAGTGTCTGGCAGAAGCTGCGGAAGAGGAATAAGATTGTTCTTCTGGATCTCCAGTAATTGCAGATCACGGGCAATTAGGGATTTAATTCTTTGCTAAGTTTCTTCCCAATGGTAGGGATAAGAAATTTCAGCAGTTTTCTTCGTGCTCCAAGAAAGTATTTGAAAACCACACAGTTTTTGAAGGCTATTCACAATTCAGGACCTATTCTGTGCAAAATTTTCATGTGGTTGTTTTGGGCAGAAAGCAGCATTTTCTGCATAGAAAGCAGGATTTTCTATATGAAAAATAATACTTCAATACAGAAATATTCATTTCTGTGCATTAAATGCTGTTTTATGCACTGAAAATATGTTTTCTATATAAATCAACTATATACGAATTTTCCACAATAAATCCTCAGTTACAGCATTTTCTGCACAGAAAATAGCATTTTCTGTGCAGGAATTAATATTTCTGCATTGATTTTTTTTCCATGTAGAAAATGCTATTTCCTAAGCAGAAAATACTGTTTAATGCACAAAGCAACCATGTGTGAACCTTGCACAGAATAAATCTCAAGAATATCATCAGTCCAGGATTCTTCTCATCATTGTTTCTCAACACTTGAAAAACATGTTTTTCTATGATTTTCCGAATATTTTAAAATGTTCTTTTCATCTCTTCTGCTCCTTGTATAAAATATAAAAAGTCATACACATGTATGACTCAACTTTATATGCATATATATCACAAAGTGGAAGTCCAGCAGGTATAGTTAAGAAAAATGCTTTTTTAGCATCCCATCCAGAAATATAGACATTTCTAAGCTATGATCATATGTATTCTAAAGCTGGGGAGAGGGCATCTCACCATCACCACCACTGTGTTTATATGGCAGGGTGGGCATCTTATCTGGGTCTAGGGACCAGTTTTCTGTCCCTGGGATCCCCTGAGGGATGAACAAATTGCCAAAGCTCTCCACTTTGGGTTTTCAAAGAACAGGGGTTTTTATGTTAAACTGTGACCTGTTTAAAAGATGAAGCACAACTACAGGGGGCTTTCAAAAGAACTATTCATCCTATTTTTCTGGAAAAGGGGCAATCTAGAGGAGTCTTGGGGGTGGGTTTACATGCTTGAGACTACCTGCAGCTCCAGGAGACGCATTTTGCCCACTCCTGTTAATGCAACAGAGTAAAATATAATAGGACATACCTGGACAAAGAAATGGCTTTAAAAATTCTCATTTCTTATCCTAACAACAGGAAGCTCAGATAGAGATTTTCTATATGGAATAGATATAGTTACAGATACATAGATATACACTCGCATTATCAAAATTATATATCTCTATATGCCTCCCTTCCTAAACAAGACCAAAAGACTCCAAGTAAATGAAACTAAAACAATTATTTAGAGGTCACTTTATATTATAGAGCCAGGTTGGTGTAGTGGTTTGAGTGTTGGACTATGACCCTGGAGACCAGGGTTCTAGTCCCAGCTTGAATATGGAAACTGACTGAGTGACCTTGGATGCATAATACACTCTCAGCCTCAGAAAATCCTGAAATAGGTTCACCTTAGGGTTGCCATAAGTAAAAAATAATTTGAAAGCACACAACAGCAACAACACTTTATACTAGAAATTAAAGAACAAGATTCTTATCTCAGTACACATGAAAAAACCCACCACTGTTGGTTTTTTAAAAAAAAAAATTCTTGGCAGATGTAGATGTCTGTGAGCAGAAGTCAGAATGTTAGTTTTTAAAAGATGCTGAAACCAACCCTAATGAGAGCAGTGGTGGGATGATTCTGAGTTCCTGAGTAGTCCCAGACAGCTATCCTCCTATCACATTATCCAGAGGGGAGTGGGCCCTTGCAGAGAAAAGGTTGCCCATCCCCAGTCTAAACTCCTCTTCAAGCTGAATGCTGTGGGAGGGTCATCAGGTGTCCAAACCGAGCAAAGGTTATTATGAACATTCCACTGGAATCTTCTCAGGGGCTCATGTTAGCCTTTCTATCTCTAGGTGAGAATCCTCCTGAATAGATCTATCAATATCCTTCCTCTGTGGAGTTCAGAGTAGCATAGTTGGTTCTTCTTCACTCCCTCTCCACTCCCATGGGTGAACATCCTCATTACAGCCCCCTGTGTTAGATTAAGGTGAGAGACATTTGGTCAATATTTTGGCTATGAGAAGGATTTATGCACGGATACTTCCTGTTTTAGTTGGACATTCTAATCATTACATCATAATACTGCAAAGTGGGCCAGCCATTTATGCTGCACAATTACAGTACTGTTATTCCAGTTTAACTACCATGCTTCTATCCTGTGGCATCCTGGGATTGGTAGTTTAGAGAGTACATTTAGAATTATTAGGCAAAGTACTCCAGTTTCTCACCAAGCTACAACAAGCCCAAGATTTCACAGGATGGAACTATAGCAGTTAAAGTGGAATAATAGTGCTATAATTGTGTAGTGTGAATTGGCCCCAGCTCTGACTAAACTTTGCAAACATTTTTAAAATGTTAAACAGGAAAAGTGGACAGAAAATTGCTGTAAATACTGTAAAAGATGGGAGAAGAAAATTTGGTCCTGTAGGGATTTGGACATGAGTTCCTAGAAGCTCCAGCCATTGTAGTCAATAATAAGAGACTATGGGAACTGTGGTACAAAATTATTTGGAAGACCAACAGTTCCCACAACCACTACCACCACCACTGTAAAGCCTTGCCATTCCTTTTTAATGTATTGAGCTTTATACTTGCAAGTTGACTAGGGAGGTGTATAGATTTGTTACTGCCCTGGCTAGTCCGAGCTTTGGGGATATTAAAAGATATCCCTTGATATCACAATTCGGCTGCACTTCTCTATTCCTCTACACGTGCTTGCGAGGCCACCGGACAAGCACGTAAACAAGCTCGGCTGTTAATAGCCGTAATATTCAAACTACAATACAGGCAGGCCAGAAATAGCTGACTCACTGCTTTAGGAGACCTCCCGGCAAATACTCTAATTAAGTATGCACGCTACTTAGAAAAGAGCCTCTGCCCCGCGATGGCAGCTTGATGGGAAAACTATGCAATCCCCAAGTACTCTGCATTTGCATACTGGCTACTCTATTGAGAACTGTTACGATAACTCAATCATTCAGATTCTGACCTTTCGGAGGCTTTGTCTCCAATTCCAAATCTATTGTTTTCCCCCAAGTACGGTATAGCCTGCAGTCACAATTCTTCTCATAAAAACCCTTGATTCCGAGACCTTCCTCGGAATGCTCCCGAGTTTCATCCCGCCTTGCTGCCGTTTTGCTTGGCGAGCCTCCCCTCAGCTCCATGTGCTGAGCTACATCGCACCCCAGCTTCATTCTCTATTTTTCCTGGGCTTAAGGACAGGTGAAGTATCACCCAAACCAGCAATCCCTCTAAAAATCCCTCTATACCACCCCAACCTTTATTTTCTTTAGTCATCTTGTATGAGTGTGTCACATACACTGTTTTGCTTGTATTTAATAAACATCATTTATTATTTCAACTTCTGTGTTCTCCTTGACTCGATCCGACCCCGTAGACATAGGGTTCAAGATCTCGCTACGTTACCCTGCCTCTCGTAACGCTAAGCAGTGCTCTGAGCTAATTTTACCCAACTTTAGTTGAGCACATTTTGGTGTCCCTCCCAGTTCACAGGGTAACAGATTATCTCCCTGAGGTTTCATTCAAAGCCTTTCTCTTTTTTTCTACTGAACAACTCTTGCAGGTCTGCAAAATAAGGGTCACTGTTAAGCCTGTGCAGTTTCCAGGCACACTGAAGCTCCAACATTTAGAAATTTAGGACAGGTGAGAAAATCAGTTGTTTTGCAGTAATTGTGAAGTCATCCCTTGGGAATGGCACACCATGCCACTAATGGGTGATAAACTAGTGTTAATGAGAGGCTTAATGAGGCAGTTTGCTGAAAGGTCAGCAAAGTTATCCATGGCAACAGAATAAAGAAACAAACCAGCAAGTCTGAAGAGTAGCTGACGCCAAAGTCACATAACATGAGAAAGGCTCCCCAGGCCACCCTTCTATACATAGAGCTGGATCCTATAGTGGCACTACAGTAGTGTAACATATCATTACACGTGCGGTATGACATTCTGCATTACTTGCAAGGGAGCAGCAGCAGTTGTGGATGAAGATTGGCAGCTCTGTGTCACTTGTTTTTGTTTCTTTTTAGCTGGATTTGGACAATCCAGAAACAGTAGGAGATGATGGCTAGGACAATCACCTCTCACACTACTTTGGCTCTGTGGATAACCCCCAGAAATGAAGTATTTGAGTGGTGTAGAACAAACAGCTGTTTCCTCCCACTTTTTCTTCCTTTCCTCACCAACACTTCCTTTTTCCTATCACCATCTTCACCCCTGCTAGCTTAGTCACATAGCTGGCAGGCCCAGGAGAATGCTAGTGATAAGAACCTTCCTTCTTAATGATCCTTGTGTTAGCCAGAGGGGTTTACTATTGATAATGTAGCCCCATGCCTTTTGACATTCTTCCTTAGAACAGGTTTTCTGCATGATGCACTCCCTGGCTGAATGGGCCTATAATCCTGTTAATGATGTCGCTGTCTGTTGCTATGGAAAGCTACCTGGCGATACCACTTGGGCACAATAATGACTTTTCTGCTTGATCAAGAGTCAAGAAGTGTGTATATATGTATTTCTAAGTGACTGTTACTGTTTTCTTTATAGTCAACAGTATGTAGAAATTACTTGGGCATGCATATTCACACTAACCGTAACCGTTCATATAAAGGGTATCAACTAAATGCTCTGTGGTGAACACAGTCTATACAAGTATGCTTAGGATCATTGGCTAGAACAACGTTAATGATAAGCACATTTGAATGTTGAACACAGGAGGCAAAACATCTCAGATATCAAGATGTTGGTAGTTAACTATAGGGGATAATATTTTCTGCCATCATACTATGCTTATGCCACTCCCTGATACAGTGCCCTGACTGTAGGAATCAGGCACAATATTGTTAAGGATTCTAACAAAAAGAAATTCATAGAACCGTAGAATCACAGAGTTCAAAAAGACCACAAGAGCCATCCAGTTCAACCCTCTGCCATGGTGGAATATACAATCAAAGCATTCCTAACAGATTTACAATTTACAATTCATAGTAGTGTACAATAATAGAGAGTAAAAATAAATCTATAACATGCAATAAATAACCAGTAGAAAATACCAATGTTATAAAAACAAAATCACTAAACCCAACATCTCCTAAACCCAAATAATCAAAGTGAAGACCAGAAGATATGAAATCAATGTAGTATTTCCATAGAAAGAGAAAAGGGACATCAGCCGTAGACTTTACTAAACAACTTGATATAGACCTGATTCCTCAAGTGTTGGAGCTCAGTCAACCTCAGTCAGGAGGCCATTTTGTGAATTTTGTGCCTTAGCTAGGTAGACCATGTTCCTTGCTGATACCTGCCTGGCCTCTGAGAGTGAAGGAATCGAGAGCAGTGTTTGAGATGATTATCAACAGGGCATGCAAGAAAAGCATGTGAAAGAAGTGATCCTAGATGGAGCACTGGATTGACCAAATGACTGGCCCAAAATGGCAGCCTGTCCTTCATTTGTGATATGATCCATTGCTTCTTTCTTTCATACGTATTTCAAAACATTTTCCCCTGTTCTGTTACTCTTTTAGCAGACATAAAGGGGGTAAAGTCATGTTATGCATACCAAACTTCCTATTTTAACTAATTTTTCACTTTACGAGAAGAATCCAACAAGACAATGGCCCTTTCTGCACCTTACCTTCTTCCGGCGCTGGGGTGCGGGGATCGCACAAGCAGCCTCTGGCAAGATGCTCTCACGTCTGGGGTCCTTCGCCTCCGCACAAGCTGCCTGCTTGCGCAAGAGCCCCGTCTCTTCCTTCTGCAGTGCAGCCTGGGACCTTCCCAGGCTGCACTGGGCCAGGAAGCGCGACCGGCATGGCTCCGGAGACTCTGCACACCAGGTAAGCGGTGCGGGGCCCAGGAGCAATGTATGATCGCGCCCCATTTTCGGCTTCTAGCCGAAAATGAAAAGGTGCGTGATCGGCGCCTGCCAGCCCCTAGAGCGTCTCACAATTGTGAGTGCATCATGCAGATCGCTCCTCACAATCGCACAATGCTCCAGGCGCCCTTTCACATGGAAAATGCCATGCAGAAAGGGCCAATGTGTTGCTGGGCCGAGAATAAAGGCATTGCTTTATATGTGCCACATGTGTGCGTGTGCACATTTGTGAGCATGCATATATACATACATATATATACACACACTTGCATATATACCCGGTATTGCCTGGGATTTTATTTTCTCATAGAGATCCTGTGTTTCTAATTCCCCAAACTGTCTCGTCCAGTAGCTGTAACTTTTCCCCATATTCCCCAATCCAATCTGTATTCATAGTTTTTAACATAGAGAGGTTGGGTTCCTGAGGGAATACCCTGCCCTCCTCCTTGCTGCTAGACTGCATCTCCATATCAACTGGCCAGGTCCAAGAGGTCTCTGATTGAGAATTCTAAAGGCCCCTGCCTAAACTGCAAACCCTAGGATTCCATAGAATCTTCTTAGGCAGCCAGTCATATGAAGTCTTCACCTGACATAGACAAACATGCAAACTTTGATTTGTGTGTGTGTGTGTGTGTGTGTGTGTGTGTGTGATAATTAAGTCCTAGATATGCCAGCTAATGACGGCAAGCATACTGTACATTTCAATAAATCTCTTCTCAAGAGTTAGTACAATTTGGCCTAACAAACTAGTTATGAAAATGTATACACCATCTAGTAGATGACAGTTTGCAAGTTTATAGCTAAGGCTATGATGTTATAGGCCCTTTCCGCACCTTACCTTTTCCGCATTGGGGTGCAGGGAGCACAAGCAGCCTCCAGCAAGATGCTCTTGCATCCCTGCTGCTTCAGCTCCACACGAGCTGCCTGCTCGCACAAGAGCCCCGCCTCTTCCTTCCACAGCGCAGCCTGGGAGTTTCCCAGGCTGCGCTGGGGCAGGAAGCGCAACCGGCTTGGCTCCGGAGGCTCCGCATGCGAGGTAAGTGTGTGCGGGACCCGGGAGCAATGCGTGATTGTGCACCATTTTCAGCTTCCAGCCGAAAATGAAAAGGTGAGCAATCGGCGCCTTCCAGCCCCTGGAGTGTCGCACAGTTGTGAGTGCGTCATGCAGATCGCTCCTCACAATTGCGTGATGCTCCAGGCGCCCTTTCACATGGCAAATGCCATGCGGAAAGGGCCATAGTTAAGGTTGAAGGTAAGTCACTAAGAAACATAATACTAGAGTGTCAGGGTGACAAGCAGTATTTGGACCAGCTGATATGAATTATGGACTTGCAGCCAGTCTTTGGCTTCATACAGAGATATTGTTCAGACCTATTGCAGTGGTTCCCATACTTTGGTCCTTCAGGTGTTTTGTATTTCAGCTCCCAGAATTCCCTGCCAGCTTGATTGATGTTCAAGGATTCTGAGAACCAGTGGCCAAAACACCTGGAACAGTAAAGATTGGGAATCACTGATGTAATGGCTCTGTGGCTGAGGTCCCTTTTTTCTGGACCAAGAGAAGATCTGAAATTCCACTGTACAAATGTGCAGAAGCTCTTAAAAAAATAAACATTGCTATGTGATTAATCCTGAAAAGAATGGTAGTCAACACTGAATTCATTAGCAATTTTAATAGTCCAAAGTTTGAGTAGATACACATGCTCTGTGATCAGGAAACAGTGGGAGCTCTTACTATTTGTGTTACAAATTGTCAGAGTCTGATAGCAGCAATGTCAGTCAGCAACCAATTTTTAAGCATTAACACCTTTCCTTTAAATATATTGCTTATTTCTGTTTTCTTAAATAAAGTTGCATTTTGAAGGAACAGAGCAATAATTCTGGTTACATTCTTCATTACCGCTTGTTGACTGAAGCTATGAAAAAACAGGGGAAAACGAAATTGCTGCATGACAGGCAGCTATTCCTTTCCATAATGCATTTAAGCTCAGACTGCATTTTGAACTTTGATGTGAAGGTTTTGGAATTAAAAAGCCGCCCTGGAGAAATGCAGAGTGGTCTGAAAATATGACATCTTCCTGTCATCCCACCTACCCACCCCCTCTAAGCATTGCTAAGTTTAGCTGCAGCACTCCCAACAGGAATTGCTCAGCTGAATCCCAGGGCACTACTTTGAACATTTCAGGGGATGTGCTGTCTTGCAGTATCAAAGCCTCATCCTTGCTGAATACACCTTTGATCAGAGCTAGGAGGAAGATTTGCAACCATGTGAAACTTGACTCATTTGGGGTTTCATTACGCACTTGAAACTCCAACCATTTTCATCAAAGCCATTGCTAAGGTTCGCAAACCATTTCAGTGGAATCTTTGATGGTTTCTGACATAGGGTGTTGTGAGAAATTCATAGGTTTGCTGGATCTGATGAGAAGCTGAGAGGAAACTATTTGGAGCTTTAAATCACCCTGACTGCATAAAAGTCCAGAATTTGGAAATGTTACTTTTTTGAGCTACAGCTCTCAGAAACCCCCACCCACCATTGTCAATTTCCGCATAAAACCAAACACACTCCAAAGCTAAAAAAAATTATGTATTTCAGATGACTGGAGTTATTATGGAAAATCTTCTGGGAAGGAATGAGTCAATGGTCTGGTTAGCCCAGTTTTGTTCTAGCCATTTCATCCTTTTTGGTCTTGTTCTGCTTTCAAGAACCTGATTTTTTTTTTCTTTTAGTGACACTTGGAAGAAACCTCACTGAGCAAAAATATTTTCATATTCTGTTAAAAATTATCTCTTCTCCATCCCCTAATTGTGAGTTCCCCTTTGACACAGTAGCTAAGTAATAGTGTTGTTTTGGAAGGATCAATACCAAGACTGCATTTTTTTTACAACTGAGCTGAAATTTATCAGGATTTTTTTTTTCTGTGAACATTTCTGAGATTGTTTTTCTTTTCTTTTTTCTCCTCTCCCCCTCCTCTGAAAAGAAAAGCACTTTGCAGAATTTCTTCTGAATTTTCTCTGTCTGATTAGTTTTAATTTGTTTCTGTTTTTCTTTGGGTGGTTTAGGTGGTGATGGCTGCCGTTGCTCCTTTGGGATGTAAGGTAAGATTAGATTCATCCACACATTGTTTGCCAGAAAAGTAAGCATTTTCTGTTGTTTTCTCAAGAAAATGCGCACATTTAATGGGTTTTCTTTTTGTATATTTAAAAAAAGATGGATGTATTTTGCTAAACAGATTGAATAATATATTAATGCATGGACTAGATGTATTTTACATGCACTGAATCTTGGGATCAACCTAAGGGGAAAAAATTGCAACATTATCTTCAAAGAAAATAGCCTAATGTGCCTGATCTTGCTTTCAGCAATGAGAAGTTTTCTGAAAATTACAGAAGGAAATAAAAATTGCAAATATGATAAAAAGAGGGTGGAATCTTTTAGCATTTCAGTCTCATGTTGGAGCTAAGATCCCTCAATGGGGTTGCAGAATGCTTGCAAGGTAGTCTTGTCATACCATGATAGTTAGATATGAATAAACTCTAAGAGACTGAAGACCCTTTCACATCCTTTTCCTCCCACCACCTTGCTATATTCTTGGACTGCTCACAACAGCATTAGTCTCCCTCCCCCACAAAAAGGAGAAAAAAAGCTACTTTTGGCATGCCCTACGATGAGTCCTGCCCCTAAGAATCTGATGGAAAATTTCTTCTCTCCCCCCTGAAAAAAAAATAGGTGAAATAGTATCTCTCACACACACATGCAGTTTCTCTGGCCACAAATAGGGTGAAAATTTTCAAGCAGCCATTGGCGCAGAGCCCAAGGATTATTTGGAGAAATCAAAGAATCAAAAACAGCAAAATCTGTATTCTCTCAAAAGAAAGTTTATCCCACCATTAAAAAAAAATCAACTTCCCAGAAATGATACTTCAGGGGGGAAAAAAGGGGGGGGTGCAATCTTAAAACTGAAGTAACATTCACAATTCATATATTCCTAAACTGTAATACAAGCACAATTCCTTGAAAAAGAAGAAAAGATGTAAGCACATGTGGACACCCTCCAACTGGTAACAGAAATCTTAAATTAACTTCATCAGATAAGGGTATGGCACGACACTGATGAGATATACTGTTGCTGTAAGAAGAATATTGGAAGATACTCTGTGTTAGATTCACCAGTAGCTGAAGTAAAGGAGAGATCACTATACAGGACCAACATATTGAGTTCAGACAGACTCTCAGTGCATTTATTTACACCTGCTTCCATTGTTTTGCCATGTGTCATTTTTAAACAGTAAGCAAAACAACACAACAATGCCACAAGCATGGAGAGCAACTTTTGAAGAATTCAATCTATTTCCCAATTCTATCTTAAGCTCCATATTAATAGATGGGGACTGAAAAATTTAATGCAGCTGATCCTTTCAACAAAAATGTGTTTATATAATCCTTTTTTTATGAGAAATGTCATTCTCTGGTGACCAATGATGGTAAAATCAAGGTAACACTGTGAGATATGTAAGGTTAGTTTTCAACATTGCCAAAGCCATCAGCTCTTGGTTTAGTAAACAAGCCTTATTATAACTGTTGCATCCCTATCTGCCCTATCATTCCTTTGTCCTGATTTGCTTCTCCCTCACACAAGAACTTCACACACAATCTTTGTTTCTTTGATATTTTCCACGTAAGAACGGATAATTTCAAAAGTTCTTTCTCTCCACTTGGTGAAATTATTAGATTTGTCATACACATCTGGTGATTTTTCACATATTGCGATTTTGTAATGAAAGATTTATTTAAAAAAAAATCTTGAGTTTTGCAAAAAAAAAATACTATTGTTCTGTATAGAAAACAGTGCCATTCAAAGGATACTGGGATTATGCACAAATCTGTGGCATTTTGAACAATAGGATTTTGTACAAACGCTTTTTTTTTTTTTTTTTTTGTAAAAAGTCCTACAATGCAAAAACTCCCACAGGAGTTGACTGTCTTCTCAAAGTGGCATCTCAGAGTACATCTCTCCAAGGATAAGAAGTTAGCAAGAATGCTTTATGTCCCTACTTCACACCAAGTTGTTAAACCCAGATAGGCATCTCCATTAGTGTATAGATATACACAATGGCTCTTTTGTTGACTATATTTATCAACTAAGAAATTATTCCTTTTTCTGAAACCTGTTTGGAAGAAATTTTTCTCAGAAGTGAACAACAAATAGATTAGACAACAGACTTGAGGCAGGGTTGATGTTTGCTCAGCCCACTGTCCCCACTGCATGACAGCGGAGCTTTCTAAAACTTTTCCTAACAGGAGAAGGTGAGACTCACTCCTAGAGCACAGGGTGCATTTCTCAAAGGAAAACAGCAAAGATGTTAGGCATTGGGCTTGGAGAGGAAGGATCCTTCCTTCTAAAGCTTTTGGTGCTTCAGTAACAGAGAATAAGAAAGATCTTATTCCCCACCTCTGAAAAAGCCTCCAGCTTCACAAATGAGAAGAAAGTCCTCACTTTCAAAGCTGCAGGTTGCAAAATCTTAAATGTGGAGGGCTGACTGCACATTTACTTAAATTGTTAAATGACTTTATTCAACTCTATCCAGAAATGCTGGAATATAAGTTGGTTTTTAAAGCTGGCTCCCAGACTTGAGATTTGACTTGAAAGTATCTTGCAAGGACTTGAGACTTGAATGTAGAGATGTGAGACTTGATTTGAGACTTGGAGTAAAAGACTTAAATATATCACAGGAAAGAAGCAGGCAAAATTACAAAGGGAATATGAACAAAGAAAACATAAGAGTGCTGGGTATGAACAATTTTCAAATTTTCACTCTCTGCTATGCTATAAATTTGGAGAATGAATTAAAATTTCATTGGGAGGGGCAGAATTATTATTTGGAGTGACAATACTTTCATGGTCTCATATTACTATTGCTGCTGCTGTTCTTGTTGTTATGCCTTTTACCCAAAACTGAGACTCAAAGTGGCTTATGATTTAAAATAAGAACAATACAGTTAATAACAAACAAAAAGGAAACATTAAAATGGAATACTAATACTAATAATAATTTTTTACTTGTAAACCGCCTCTCCTCAAAGCTCGAGGCAGGGTACAACAGAGATTAAAATGCAATTAAAACCAGCATACCAGTTAAAAACACATTATAGTTAAAATACACTAAAAACATAAAACTATTCAAATGCAAATAGAATTAGGCTATTCACAATATTAAAACAATTTTCATATTTTAAATTTTAAATTTAAATTTTAAATTTAACGTCTCCATCAACAGGAAACAGACCCTTGTTAGTCCCAGTGGCTGCTTGCTGGGAAGTGTAGTTTAGGGGACTTTCATGGTCCTTATATAGCCCCTAAAGTAGGGGCTAGACAGTGACTGTGAACATGTAGCAGTTACTAATGTGACTGTAGGTTACACATTTGTAACTGCCCAATAGGATTCTGGCCCTGGCTTTTTTTTTAACTTTTCTTTCAAAAGTCTGCCAGAACAAGAAAGTCTTTGGCCCTTTCTGCATCTTACCTTCTTGCGTTGTCCTCCAGCTGTGATCCTGGCAGAGCCTCTGCTGGGAAGGGAGTGCAACGAGAACACGCCCTTCCGCATCAGACTGGACCCTGCAGAAAGAAGCGCAATGGACACACCTCTTTGTTCTGCAACACAGCTGGGCACTTTCGCATGCTGCACTGGGGCAGAAAGCACCTCCATTGTGCTTCTGAGCCTTTGAGACCCCTCCCTAAACTGCAAACCCCAGGATTCCATAGGATGTTGAAAGTGGAATAAAAGCACTATAACAGTCTAGTGTGGAAATGGCCTCTGTTATGGAAGCAGCATCTAGAGAAGCTCTCCCTTAGAGCATGGAAGAAAGATTCCATGAACACAAGCACTACAGCGGCAAAGTTTTTACATGCAGGAAGCTAGCACTTCAGGGAGAAGGAAGGCTAGAACAAATATGTAACCCCACACATGCTTTATCTTTAAACAATGTGAATAGTGCACCATGTGCCATCCTCAACACATGGATGTTATATCTACCCAAAAGAAGGTGGGTCCTTTCCTCTGTATTTTTCAAGTAAGCAGTGGACATTGCTGCACGCTCATTTGGACCAGAGATGAAAATTCTGATTTTAGAAAACCCAGTATCTTTGCTGAGAACAAATATTGCAAATCAAACAAATTGGTTAATTTACTCCAATTTATTCTTCCTTTAAGCAAGATAAAGAGTTCTGCCACCAGAGAAAATGCATCTTTTAGCAGGAGCATCTTTCTCCCATCCCAACTTTTGATACGCATACATGCATGGATCACACCCCTTTGATCAACACTCTGCCAGCCAAAAACTCTTCTGTGGACAGTTTCAAACATACCAGAAATGTACCTGAAATGCAACCATGTGACATGAAAACTGTGCCTGCTAAGAAGAGGGCCTACTTGCAACAGTCCTTTTATGAAACAGAATATCTGAGGTCCTGCTTGTTTTGCTGTTTTTGCAGCATCAGGTACAGAAATGTCCTCCATTTCTAAACATCTCATATATTTGCATCCTTTCCTCCCTCTTTTTCCCTACTACTGCACGAAACAAAACAAACAAACAAACAAAAACCTCTTGGCTGGTAGTGCTAGAAGATTTCTGTCTGGAAATATTCCAAAATCCAGGTAGCTTTGGAAAAATGAAGGGAAATACTGGAAAAAGGAAAAAGGAAGTATAGGCTATACTAATGCTGTTCCAGCTATTGTAGCATGTTATTTACCAATGGATATAGTATGAGAATTAGGCTATTTCTCCATGATGTCACTATAACACTATAGCAGCGGGTTGTTACTGGTCCAGGAGCCATGCTTCCACATGACATCATTGCTATCCAGTGGCTATCCTGTCTCCAAATATAGCCAAATCGCCATATCTTATTTCCAGGAAAAAAATCCATTAAAAGCCTCCAATACTGCTTCAATCCCATCAGCTTTATAGGGCAATACCGTTATAGCACTTGATAACACTTCTTGTTATGGTGGATCCAGCAGTGGGCAGGCTGTGGGAGTGCCCAGCTTGTTCCTCCCTCAGCGTGATGACTTTCTATCACTTCTCTCTGTTTGGTGCGTAGGTCAAGAGAAGTGATGGTCCCACTCTACTCTGCTTTGGTCAGACCCCCACCTGGAACACTACACCCAGTTCTGGGCACCACAGTTCAGGAAGGATATTGACAAACCGGAACATGTCCAGAGGAGGGTGACCAAAATGGTAGAAGGCCTGGAAATCATGCCCTATGAGGAGAGGCGTAGGAAGCTAGGTATGTTTAGCCTGGAGAAGAGAAGGTTAAGAGACGTCGTGATAGCTATGTTTAAATATTTGAAGGGATACCATATGAAGGATGAAGCAAGCTTGTTTTCTGCTTCTCTGGAGACTAGGGCATAGAGCAATGCTTCAAATTTCAGGAAAAGAGATTCCATCTAAATGTTAGGAAGAACTTCTTTATGGTAAGAGCAGTTTGACAGTGGAATACGCTGCCAGAGAGTGTGGTAGAGTCTCCTTCATTTGAGGTTTTTCAACACAGTTTGGATGGCCAACTGTTGGGCATGCTTTGATCGTGTATTACAGCATGGCAAAGGGTTAGGCTTGATGGCCCTTGTGGCCTCTTCCAACTCTATGGCCCCTTCCGTCCTCTACCATTTTTAAACAGTAGGGGGCAAAAGTGCAATAGCGTATTGGCATGTTATGCTGCCACAACATTGCTGCATTAGTACAGCTCCCCCCCCCCCCAAAAAATCATCACCCAATCAGGAATGGTAGGGCAGATTGAAGGCAGGGTGAAGGAAGGGTATGGGAATGGCCAAGCATGCTGTAATGCAGAAGGAACACAAGTACCATCCACTTAAGAGGGAAGTGTGTGGAAAAGAGCATTCCTAACCCGACACCATCAAGCAAATGGCGATGCCGCCATTGTAACAGTATAATGCACTAATGGTCTCTAGTGCAAAAATGGCCTTAGATTCTGAAGGGAGAGGCAGTCCTGCATGTTTTGAGGTCCCAAGCCAGTTAGAGACATTAAGTCATTACAAGTGCCTTGAATTCAGACCAGAATTGTATTGGCAGCCAGTGCAATTCCTTTGAAACCAATGTTATACGATTTTAGTGAGATGTTCTGGTCAGCAATCCAGCTGCTGCATTTTGCTCTCGCTGCAGTGTCTGAGTTGTCTTCAAGGACAGCCCTGTATAGAGTGCATTGCAGTAGCCTAACTGGGAATTTATCAGTGAATGAACAACAGTGGGGTAGCTATCTCTGTCAAGGAAAGGCTGTTGCTGACAGATCATGTGAAACTAGTTCTAAGCGCTCTAAGTCACAGAGCCTACATGGGTCAAAGATGGATCAAGTTATGTTTGAAGGATTCCTCCCACTACTTCATGGAAGTGCCACCTCAACCATGGCCAAGAGCCTTCCCAATTCTGATACTCAAGAACCACCAACCCATAGAGCCTCGATTTTATTCAGGTTTGGTTATTAGCCTATTATAGCATCCACGTAATGAATGAGCACCTGCGCAGTCTTTACTGACTCCAACAACAAGAAATAGAGTGAAGTGTCATCAGTATACTCATGGCACTGGTCCTCAAAGCCCCTAATGATCTCTCCAGTCAGCTTCATATAGATACTAAAGAGCATAAAATACAAGATTGAACTCTGCAGCTTAATGGCCATAGAGCTAAACAAGAGTCCTCCAGTGCCACTCTCTGGAACTGGCCTCTTAGATAGGAGTAAAACCACACTAACACAGTGCCTCTTACTCCCATCTGACAGAGCTAGTCCAGTAGGAAACCATGTTCAATGGTATTAAGCACCATTGATAGATCCAGGAGGATCAACAGGGTAGCACTCCTCTTATCTTTCACCAGAATAGGTTGTCAGTTAGGGCAACCAGGGCCATTTCAGTGCCACACCATGGCCTGCAACAGACTGAAATAGAGTGAGTAATCCATTTCTTCCAATAATATATGAAGTTGTGCAGCCACCACATGCTCAAGCACCTTCTTCCAAAAGGGAATGTTAGACATAGAGCAGCAGTAATCTCACAGACCTCTAAGTCAGGGAGATCCTTAAAAAACTTGAATAACTAAGAATACTTTCATGAAAATGGCACAGTTCAAATTGAAACTGCTGTTGCTCAGTTATCTCAAAAAGAGTAGTCTCTCTTTCTTATGCTGCCTGATATTGGACAACTGTTTTTCAACATCTATTCCAGCGGGTGAGTTGAAAAAGAAATGAAGCAATTTCTTTCTTTTTAGCCCTAGTTCTATTTGTGAAACAATTCCTTTGTGTCATTCTCACACCTGCTTTCAGCAGCACGCCATTTACAAAAAAAATTATATAAAAGCCTCTCATTCTTAAGCAATGTTCATCTAGGCTCTTACAAAGACAATTGGATAAAACTGACCTCTTCTTTGTACTGCTGTTCCCATCTTAATAAAAGCTAGAGTCAGAGTGTAAATTCCAGCTGCTTTATATGAAAAATATGAAGAACTAAATTAGTCATGCACATATGAAGTAAACCCTCAGGTACAAATTCAGACAAGATGTGCTTGAAATGTTCCCCACATTTCCCCGTGCAAACTATTTAAACCTAAGTTAGAGGAATTAACTAAGAAGCCCTAAAATGCTATTGTGACACTATCAAAGTCAATGGTTTTTAATTCACATCAACTTTAGCAGTACAAAATTGAAGGACTTGTTTCTTCCAGATTTAACACCTATTCATTAGGGAAAGACTTGACCATATGCACCCCTAGTGAAGCACTAGGGGTGCTTGAGAGCTAAATAAAAGCTTTTTATTGCTAAATGAAAGCTAAATAAAGTGCTGTTTTCTGTCTGACACAATAACTTTGGGGACCTCACATCAAGAAGAAATCCTGTACTAAACCAAGCAAGCTATGCATAAATATGAGGGAAGGAAAAATGCTACAGGAAATCTTCTAGGTGAGGCAGTATCACCATGGGAAGACACTTAGAAACCCATGTGGTGCAAGATACGGAAAGAATTTGGTATATGTACTGAGATATTGTTCCAGGGGGCTTCTGGAGACCTTAACAGGCAGCAGCCACTGACTAGAGACCTCTTGGTGACATACACAGCTATAACTCCCAGTTACACCTGCTCCTGCTCTTTTTGGATATCCTAGAAGGAGGTAATCCATACCTTCCTGCAAAATGCCACTTGTCCTGGGTATGAAGCAACAGCCAGAGGATTCTCAGGTGTAACTCAGCCACCAACTGGCTGTGGAGGTGAGCCTGGGAGCATTCAGGCTGCCCTCACAGAGGGAAAATGTTACAGCTTACTTTGCAGGCAGAGGCTGCTCTCTTTCCTAGGTGCTCAATGGCAGCTGGAACTTGTCCAAATGTGCCCCCACAGCTGATGGAAGGAGGAATAGATGTACCCACATCCTGGCCAGCTGCTCATGTGCATGTGAGGAGTAAGTAGGGAAGAGCAAGAAGCACCTGTCCTCTCCCACAATGGTGTAAGTGCATCATGAAGACTTGCACTCTGCCAGAATGCTTATTGGATCTTGGCCACATGCCATACCTTAATATTGCTGCAACAAATACTTGGGGTCAAAGCACAAGATCTGTGTCAGCTGAAAACCATGATGTGTACATGTTCTGCTTCAAACAATTTCTATAGTTTTCATTAATCACATTGTTTCTCTTACTTTTTGAACTCAGATCCCTTCAGGACGTAGTCATACCTTTTGAAGGCCCCAGAAACAAGATTTTTTGTTTCCTTGATTGTTTCTGAATTTCATTTGTCTTTGCTACTGAAAGCCCTACTCATTTCATGTTTTATTCATTAAAATATTGTTCATTTCATTTTTCCCCTTTGTTAGCATCTTGATATTCTCATTCACATTCATCTTTAGGTTGTTCCATTTTTCTAATGTTTTACAAGTTTTCGCTACTGCCTGTAGTGATAGCAGCAGCAAGACCACATATCAATGCCATTCACAATGGCTGCCATTTTGTTTTCCACAGAATGACAGATGTTGTATTTTTTCAGGGCATTATGGAGAACATAGTGGATGCAAAAACAACTGTTTCTCCATTGATGGATGCCATGTTCATATCTGGAATGCCTCAGAAGAATGCAATAGGGCAGGCAGACAACCAAGAAGGAATATATTCCAGGAGGAAAGGTCATTGGATAGAGAGCTCTCAGTACACTAGGCAGATCATAAATTGACCACTTTTTCCAACAGAATCTCGGCTGAGATCTTCTGTATCTTGTTGTCTTGATTAGCGCTGCTAGGATATACTCCTTTGGCTGAGGAATAGAGATCTTTAAAAGGACAGCCTGCATATTAGGACTTGAACATCTTTTCACCAGTCTATCTACTCTCACTCACTGCACTCTTTACACTGGTGTACACAAACTGAGGAGCATGAAGTCTCTGGCAAAGAATCCTCTGGGAAGCTGAGGTCATGAGATCATGAGGTACTGAGGTACTGTTTCTGGTAGGGGTGTTTTCAGGAAAGCCAGCTTCCTGTATTAGGACAGCCTCTTTTGCTTCTGAGTGCAACTGGTCTATGGAACCAGCCTAAAGTAGCCCAGTTTGACTCAGAAATAGTGGTGGAGCTTGGAGTATATGGAGGGGGAGCAGGAGGGGGAGGGGCTACGGTGCGTGGGGGGGCTGGGCCTCAGCGCATGCAGCATGGCCAGGGCATGTGGGGGTGTGGCTACAAGCCAGGATGGTCCCAAAACACTGCTGCCCAGGGCAAAGCGCCTCCCTGCCCCCCACCATTCCTACACCGCTGCTCAGAAATTAGGCTGATCCCTAGTTTATTATATCGGAATTAGCCAGAGACCTTAGAGCCTGAGGGCTGCCAGCTGTCAGGTTCAGGCTTGCTCTTAGAGTTAAGGTCCAATGCCTCCTTCGCTGGTGCCAGCTAACCCACTGATTCTGGCTAGATCCTCCTCATCTGTGATCAGACTTTCTGTTTCTCAGAAAGTCAAGTCTTCAGACCCAATTTGTAGAAGCAACACAGTAGATGATCAGGTGAGTATAATCACATGACTCTCTGGCTAAAAGAAACAACACTATTTAGGAACATGAATTATGGTGATTACCATGGTGGATATAAGTTGACTATGTACTATTGATAGTTGGTATGACAAGAACATATGGCCCATATTGCTCCAGTGGTGAAGGAGAGTGCAATATTCTGGCTTACTTAGCTGAACATTTAAGTGTAAAATGTTGATAGAATTCTGTTTTTCTCTTATTGTACCCTTGGCTCACCTCTCTATTAGTGTTCTTACAAAATGAGGTAGCAATTCATATTTCACTCTCCGCTACAGTAAAAGGAGCATGCCCTTGTTTAAAAAAGAAGTAAGATGAATGAGGTGTTCAAAACAGAAACAACTGCCAATAGAGGTGTTATTCAAATGCAAACCCTCTTTTTTCACTCAACTCAGAGAATGCTTTTGAGAACCATGTGCTGTGCCAGTGAAATAATTTCATTTGCTATGAAATTGTAGGAAAACCTTGAAATCCATAAAATAAGCAAAGCTGCAGCTTTGCTTTAGACCTCTACCCTCCATAAACCTCCCTCCTTTTCCTCTGTTAAAGCAAAGGATACATAACCCATGGAAATGTTGCTTTGTCTGAGGTAAAGACATGTTCTGCTCTCCCATTCCTCTGTTGCCTTCTGCTAGACTCAAAACCATTGAGATTTTTTCCCCCATGACAACATCTAGCCAGTCATACTTCTAGCACCTCTAGACCCCAAGGACATCATGTGCTGCTTGGGGTAAAGACTAATTTACCTTAAGTCATTTCTGCACTGCACTGTTATAGTACTATTACCCCACTTTCAAAATCCTATAAAATCTTGGGGTTTGCAGTTTAGGGAGGGGCATTTAGAATTCTCCAGCCGGAGAGCTCTTTGGCTTCAGTAAACTACAAATCCCAAAATTCCACAGGATGTTGAAAGTGGAATAATAGCACTATACCAGTGTAGTGTGGAAATGGCCATAATCTTACTGGCTTTGGGTCTCAGGTCAAAGTTAACACTAAAGAGAGATATCCTCAGGGTGAAGAGCAGGGTGTGGTGGGGAGTTATTTGCATTGAGATCATATCATGCAAGAGAAGAGTTGGCACCTTTTTCCATTATGCCTAATGGGAAGGGCAAATTTTCTTTAGAGCTGTTGTTGTTGCTGCTGCTATATTTATTTATATTCCACTTTTTTCCCAAAATTGGGACTCAAATTGGCTCACAATTTAAAAAAAACAATACAAATAAAAACATACAAAAAGTGAACATTAAAATAAAATTAAACTATTTACAATATTAAAACAATTAATACCTCAAGTTAAATAAAATGCACTTAAAAGGATAAAAAGCACTTTGAGATCTCTTTCTTAGATTTAAGAAAAAAATCATAGAGCTTTCAGCTCCTGATAAAAAGTCAATAGCTGAATAGTGGTGATGCCAGGTTCCTGGTGATCCCTTGGCAAATTGCCCTTCTAGAGACCACCAGTGGCCTTACTAAGTGGCTGCATGTAAAATCAAGACTGCATCACTGATACTAGAGTGCTGGGCTTCCAATGTGTGTTGCTACTCATCAACACTACTACCATGTTCAATTTCCCACAAGGCAATGTGTGCTTACCTCACCATAGACAAGCTTTGTGAGAAAATTCAAGTCCATCTCATAGAATCATAGAGTTGGAGGAAACCACAAGGGCCATCAAGTCCAACCTGCTGCCATTCAGGAATATACCATGAAAGCATTCCTGATAGATGGCCATTCAAACTCTGTTTAAAAACCTCCAAAGAAGGAGACTTCCCCATACTTCCAGGCAGCATATTCCACTGTCAAAATGTTCTTACTGTCAAGAAGTTCTTCCTAACATTTAGATGGAATCTTTTCCTGAAATTGGAAGCCATTGCTCTGTGTCCTAATCTCTGGAGAAGCAGAAAACAAGCTTGCTTCATCCTCTATATGACGTCCCTTCAAATATTTAAACATAGCTATCATGTCCCCAGTTTAACATTCTCTTCTCCAGGCTAACCATACCCAGCTCCCTAAGCCTCTTCTCATAGGGCATGATTTCCAGGTCTTCTACCATTTTGGTCACCCTCCTCTGGACATGTCCCAGCTTGTTAGTATCTTTCCTGAACTGTGGTGCCCAGAATTGGGCACAGTATTTCAGGTGGGGTCTGACCAAAGCAGAATAGAGTGGAACCATAATTTCTCTCACTTAGGCACTATGCTTCTATTGATATAGCACATAATTGCATTGGCTTTTTTAGCTGCAGCATCACACTGCTGACTCATGTTCAGCTCGTGGTCTACTAAGATCCTTTTTCGAGATCCTTTTCACATATACTGTGATCAAGCCAGGTGTCACCCATCTTATACCTGGTCCATCTTCATGGACTCAAGATTTAGCACTCCAGGTTTTTTCCCAGCTGCCACCTGGTATTGGGGATTACGTAAACTGTAGTTTAAAAACGAAATCCAAGGGCTAGTTAGCTTTTCAATAATACAATGTCTATGACATATGCCTCTAGAAAAATTACAATGTAAAAGAGGAAGAGGAGGAGGGATCTTGTCAACATTCAGCCAAGAGGCTTCCATAGGCCCATTATCAATGGAAGTGGATCCTTGTCGGTGGCCCACGTACTCTCTATGTTACTACCACCCTAGCTTAAATTGAAAATATGATTTGCAAGGTAAGGCAACATTCTTCTAGAAGCAGAAATTGCAACACTTGTATATAACAAGATAATTGCCATTTCTGTGGAGACAGAAAAACCAAATTACCCCATTATGTTTTTGTTAAAATTATTAACATTACAGATGTTTAGATGCCAGGAATGTAACATTTAATAAAGCAACCAGCATGGAGTAAACAGGACAAAAAAAAATTAAAAAGCAAAACAAAAAGCAAACAAACCTAGACTCAATAGCTTTAAGGAAATATAACTCATATGGGGAGAGGAACACCAAACAGCATATTTGAAAACGTGAAAAGGCAAATATGAGTGACCAGTAGCAGAAAAAGTACAATAGTTTGTTGTATTAAGAACTTCACTTGGTTTGAAAATTAACTTCTTATTATCTGAATGAATTAATTACCTGAACTATTTTGGGAGCATTTTTAAATATTTGCCGGTATTTCTGGTACATAATACACACAGATGTGTATGTTACCCCAAGTTGGCATATCACTGCCACATAATTAGATTTAGAAACTAAAAGAGATAAATAAAAATCAAGAATCTGTCCATAGTACTAAGAAACAAATACAGTATGTGTTACTCTCATTTGCCTGTAATTGATATTGATGGAGGAGGCTACAGCTTCAGGGCTTATAAAAAGCATTTGCATGCTATCCACTACCAGTCTCAATAACTTCCTCTGTATTTCTATCTGCTTTCTCTCAAAGGAAGTCAAGTAGAAGATTTGGCTTGCTTTCTTATATATCTAACTGAGTAATTATTCAAACTACGCCAGGACATGATTTATAAAAGCTGGAGTGAAATGCTAGTTTCTAGTCATACTCAACACGTTTGCAATCTGTTTGTTTGTTTGCTTACTGGTTTTGCATTATGTCAATTTATAAGATGTTTATAAAACAAGTTTTCCAGACAGCACAGAATTCCTTTAAAACAAAACAATAAAACATTAAATATAAAGATCTACAAACACAACAGAAAACCCAACCCAAAAACATTTCAGTGCAAATACAAATGTTAACCTGATAAAATATGGTTAAAACAAGGAAGCTATACCAGCTTAGAAATGATGCTAGAGTTAAAACAATTGATATGTTATAGGGATTTAAACAACAACAACAAGAAGAAGAATAACGATTTATAGGACCTAGAAGAATGAAAAAAAGTTTGATCCTGGCAAAGAGGAGGAAAACAATGTTAGCTCCAAGCAATTTTTTTTACAGCAGATTTGATAAGCAGGGTGTGACTACTTGAAAGTTTGCACAGATAGTAAGGGAACACTGAGGGTGTTCATCTGGGGGTCACTGTATGTTTAAATAAAGTAATGTATTTTTAGTTAGCTGAAACTGATCTGTATGTGGCAGCATTATTTTTGGATACTAGGTATCCCTAATGTACCCTAGAAACAAGAGTAGGAGACAGGCCTGGAAAGTTTATCTTTTCACAGGACCTCTTGATAATTTCTGTGAGCTGATCCCTTCCCCAGCATCTTGAACTCTTCAAACAAGAGTTCAAAATAGAGAAGGAACGAGAAAGAATGACTGCTTACAGTTATAAGAACGAAAAAGAGGGAAATATTGAATAATACTGAATAAGCACTTGGTGAGGGTGGTACTCTTTCTTTCTCAAACGGTGAGAAACAAAGATTGAGGGAGGAGAGAAAAAGTTTTTTTAACTTTTGTAGTCTGTGAATTTTTAACTATGTTTGTTTTAATTATTATAAGCCACCTTGGATCCTCATTCTATGTAGGTGTGTTCTAATTATTTTCTTGACTATACTATTTTAGTTTTAGCTGAATATCAGACTTCCTTATATGCATGATGTGCAGCTTTGCTTTCTTGTTCACCTGCCCTTTTCAAAGGAGCAGAAAAAATTCAGACAATAGTGCCAGCACAGCAAAGAATAAACTTTTCTTTTGTTTGCTAAATACCAAATGAAAATGGGGTAAGGGAAGAGCGATGTGGTGGATAAGAGGCGGACAGGAAACTGAGTTTCTCAGCCAGGGCAAAATGATGTTCTATATTAAAGAAGTCTCAGAGGTCGCTAAGATCTGAAAAGTGCAATTGAAAATTCTGCACAAGTTGTATATCAAGCTAGGTCCAAGGAAGAAATTTGTCTTGAAGATGAGGCCTCTGAGTGCTGAGCTAAAAGCTAAAAAAAAGGCAACCTGGGTTATTGGAGACAGTAAACTCATCAGCTGATTAATTCCCTTTGGGATGTGCTCTCATCTTTTTGATCAGATCACCTCAAACCATTGTTCTGCTCACCCTGTGTGGCTTTATCAGTGGAAGTCTCACCAACTTATCTTCTTCTATAAGGAAACCCTTCACAGCATTTTATTTCCAGCTGGTATGTTTCCAGTTATTGACTGGATCAATGGCAATTTCCTCCTTAGTTCTAACATCTTTTGCAAAATTACCCTTCTAGGATAGTTTACTATATTCTCTATCTGTGTATCCCACCCTCAAATATCTTGATCTTAGAATGAATTAGATTGAAACACTGGATTTCATGAAACAGACAAGATGGAAAAGATGCTCAGCTAGCGTTTAGAGACATGAAGTTTGCATATATTGATAAGGATGATATTTATAGTACCATCTTTTTTTCCTCATTTAGATCATTTAAATTTGATATAACGGTAAAAGCAGCCACTCTCTGCTCTGTGGTGAGCAGACTTCCAATTGGTGATATTTACAGTATTTTGTTTTCATAAGAACTTCAAGATCATCAGTTGAAGTCAGGCACAGAACACATCCACTTAATATGTATTTATTTATTCATTTAACTAAAATGTTTCTAAACTGTATTGTAACCTAGGATCTCAGGAAGGTGTATGGATAAAATTGATTCCAAGAGTTCTGAATTCAGGAGTCTATCTGAGTGCCAGATCTGTGGGGAGTTCACGGTCCTTTCACTCAAAAATCTGTTTTTAGTTAAGATAATCTTTTTTAATTTCAGCACTACAATTTGGGGGGGGAGCCCATTTTGTTGCTCCTTTCCAACACACTGCAGACCACCCAGAGAATTACCATCTGCCTATACCGTTGTAGCGTAAATTCACAACCATCAGCTACCTTTGATGTAGCCCTACCTAATTCTGTGTTTTTCATAGTCATATAGAAGATGGAATTAAGAAAGGTGCTATTTTTCCTTGCCCTCAAGATACTAGGACTTAACAAGCTAGACATTTCCAATTCACTCTCTCACAAAATGAACATTTGGCAATAGTATATCTGATACGATACACTAAGGATAAGGATCCTGATCGTACTGTATCTGATCATCTTAGACATAATGGAAAAGAGTCAAGACCATCTGATTCTACAGATAAAAGATAGGAATAGTTTGTTTCCTTTGTTTCCATTGAGTAGGAGGGATGGAAAAGAACTTAGCTAAAATGTGAATTCTTTATTAAGGTATCTGTTTCTTGCCTTTTGAAATTTGTTATGGGAGGAAGCACACCCTAGTTTGAAAATTATACATTTGTAAAGCTTGTTTTGCATTGTGAAGAAAATGCTAACAAAAATATGTGTATTTTCCAAAAAAAATGCAAATGATTCAAACTGTGCATACTCAAAGTTATGCACAGACACACCTTTTGTTTTCATTTGCTGTCAAATCGACTTTGACTTAGTCAATGGGAAAAACATACAAAATGGAACAAGAGAGGAAAAACTGTAGATGAATGTATGCATTAGGACAAAGGCATACAGATTTGCATGCAGTTAATAAAAACCCTGCAATCTAATACACAGAGAACATGAGACAAGAATGCAGGTGGAGTGAAGAGAAGCATGAGAAAATCAGGACTGAGAGTTTTTCATCCCTCTGTTAATCAGTGGCCTGTTTATATCCTGGATCAAGAAGTCTACTATATTGATTCAAAATATGTAATGTGGCTTGACTAATATAGTTTGCATTCCTTGCTGTTATCATTCTCAAGAAAATATCTGCCCCAACATGACTCCTAAAGAACTAAGATATTTTGTGAGGCAAAAATGAGTTATCAATTAGGTAGCATCTCATACTTACTAATTAGATAGCAAATGTTAACTTTTTAATGGAAAATAAATAAAGAAAAGAAAAGAAAAGAAAATACAAGAACTCATCAGGGGCTGATACATTCCAGGTGTGAGCCTGGTTCCTTCATTAGATATTTATTTGAAGAGGTACACTTGTATGTGCCTTCAAATTGTCTATCAGCTTATGGTGACCTCATGATCCCTTTTGTTACTAATCAGTCTTGTTCTCAAGGAGAGTGCAGCAGCAACTCCAGAAATTTCTGTTGGATTTAGGCCCCTGAAGAAGGCCAAACAATTTAAAAACAGGTTGAAACATGTTGGGCTTTTTTTAAAAAAATAAAATTTAGTCCATAAGCACGTTGAGCCTAACCTCCTTTTCCTTTGCTGATCCCTAATATAGCACCACAAATACTTCCACACTACCCAGCTATACCACCATGATTGCAATTTAACTGCCATAATTCCATTCTATGGAATCCTGGGGTTTGCAGTTTAGGGAGGGGTATTTAGAATTGTCAGCCAGAAAGGTCATCAAACTTCAGAACCTAAGGTCCCACAGAAAGTTGCCCTGGCATGTCAACGAGTTAAACCTTGGTACAGGTATGTTGTTTGAAATAGCAAAATTTTGTGCTGCTGCAGTCAAAATCTGCAAAGAAAAGGTTAAATTAAATGTTTTTGATTCTGCTGTCTTCTGTACCAATATATGTTTTTATTGTCCCATATTGTCCCATTTTATATTTTATAATTGATGTTTTATAATTGATATTTTATATAATATATTTATGGTTTATATTCATACTTACATATTTATATTCAAACTTATAACTTATGTTTTACTTTTTATGTAATGTCGCTGGATAATGTATAATCTACCTATGTGTGTTTTTATTATTACTATTATTATCATCTTTGGATATTGCCAGCAGCCACAATAAACTACATTGATTAATTGATAGAAAGTTGCCATACTTGTTAAAGTGGAATCATAATGCTACAACTGGCTAGTGTAAAAGAGATGCTGATTGAATACACAAAAAATGGAAACTAGACTTTTAAGAGCCAAACATCCTGTCACCCAGTCTCTATGGGTCCATCTTGCCTATTCTTGCATGCCACTGTTTCGTTTTGGGGTTTGTTTGTTTTTTTGTTTTTTCCTCATTTGGCCAGGTCATTTAAATGTTCTCTCTGCCATACAGGAGCAGCTATCAGTTAACCAGCCCCCACACAGTTGCATTAATGTGTAAAGAAAATCTAAGTACTTGTCTTCTTAATTATTTCACAATAATCTCTTCTAATGCATTTCTAGGAGACTGCAGAGGCTGCTTTTATGACTAATTGCAGGGTTTTCAATGAATGCTAAGAGCTATATTCTGATTCTGAAGGATTTTTTCTGTTCTAACACACCACCTCCACCTTCATTTATAATATCAAGCCAAGAAACCCGGTATTCAAGCACTCATAGCTGAGCTGTCTTTTTGACTTGCATTACAAAATCATGGGGTAAGATAATGCTTTCTTTCTTGTTTATATTTTAGAAGTTCATATGTTTATTGAAGCCTATATTAGTTCATCTGCAAAGCAATAAATAAATAAATAATTTTTTAAAAAAATTAAAAATTCAAGAAATCACAAGAAATGGATTTTGTGACTCATTTATGAAACGCCTGTTGGCTGAGGAATTCTGTGGGCCAAAAAATAACTTTTGATAGAAAACAAAAATTATGAATGTAGATTATTTATATAATTTAAAAGTGGATGATGAAGATGGTAAAATAGCTAAAGATTTTCCTATAGCTTAGTACAGTCATAAATCAAAATGGAAACTGTAATCAAGAAATCAGAAGTAGATGTGGAAGGACACTATGAAGAAAATATATCTATGCTTGAGATGCTCAAGTATAAAGATACATCATTAAATACCAAAGTCAGAATCATCCACACAAATCAGGCCTGAATTTTCACTAGAAGCCAAAATGACTAACCTGAGACTATCATTCTTTGGACATATCACAAGAAGACATGACTCATTGGGAAAAATGGTAAAAGTGATAAAATTTCATTAGGAAAAGAGGAAGACTGCATTACAGATGGGTTGATATAATCAAGCAAGCCATGGCCTTGTGTGTGCAAGATCTGAGTAGATCTGGTGATGACCAGGGCTCTTAGAGTTGTCTCATTCATAGACTCACTCTAAATCAAAGACAACTTTATGGTGAATAACAACACAACAATGTTTCTTAGGGTGGACCTGAATACTTTACTCCAAAAGTAGCAGTTCTACACTGAATTGCCTCCATTTCCATAAGACTGGCTGATGCTCATATTGACATTTAGGGAGTGGAGCTAATGAGGTACATTTTTGGAATCTCTTTTGCCTGTCTGGTACCAATAGGTACCTAATGTCTGAAAACAAGCACACTGAAATATTCCCAACAAGTTCCACATTATGAAATTTTCTTTGGTCATCTGACTGAATCCAAGAGACTTCATTACAACAGCATACAATGTAAAAGATGCAATCTTAGGCCCTTTTCACATGGCATTTGCCATGCGAAAGGGCCTCCGGAGGATTGCATGATTGCAAGGAGCATTTCAGACAATGTCCTTGCAATCGCACAACAGTGCCAGGGCCAGCAGGCGCTGATCACATATTATTTCATTTTCAGCTTGTAGCCAAAAATGGTGCGTGATCACGCATCGCTTCGGAGCCCCATGTGCACTTACCTTGCGTGCGGAGCTCCAGAGCTGCAGGCCTCATGCTTCCTCCACCAGTGCAGCCTGGGAAAATACCTGGCTCCACTGTGGAAGGAAGAGGCAGAGCCCTCACACTGCCTGCCAGCTGGCCGGCAACTCCTGCAGAGCTGAAGCAGCAGGGACGCAAGAGCCTCTCACAAGAGGCTGCTCGCGTGATCCCCGCGCCCCCGCGCCAGAAAAGGGTAAGGTGTGGAAAGGACCTTACTGTGAATGCTAAGGAACTAGATAGATAGATAGATAGATAGATAGATAGATAGATAGATAGATAGATGTGCTCAAAATCATAAAAAATGAAGCCCTAAATCCCTCTAGAACCTATGAATCTTCCATGTTTAAGGGGTTTCTTTGGCTCTTTCTATATGGAACAAATTCATGTTTTCATCCAAGCTCCTAATGAATCAACATTTGCATCACTAATTGACCCTAAAACTTGCTGCTTTACTAAACAGAGAAGCAACTGTGGACTAAATTAACTTATTCAACTAGATCAGCTGAAAGTGTAATTGCAAAGAATATTCAAAAATTATTGAAAAAATGGTCAAAATACAGGTTTCTGGGTTGTCAGGAAAGCTGACAAGGAGAATCTTGAAGAGGCAAAAATCTTTATAGTCCAGGACTCATATTGCATGAAAAACACATGTGAGATTCTTGCACAGAAAACAGAATTTTCTGCACAGAAATGAGTTTCCTACCCAGAAAATCTGCTGTTCTCTGCACAGAAGAAATAGTCTCTATGCAAAAAAGTGTGAATAATCTTGAACTGTGAAGACTCTTTGAAGACTGGACATTTTTCAATGACTGTCTTCCCACAAGGAAAAAAATGCTAAGATTATTCATTTTTGCCTGCAAAAATTAAATTTATGAAGATTTGCATTCCCAGCTGAAAAATATAACAATGTTTGGAAATAACAGTTTGCCCTTTCCAAGACTGGTGCCCTAGTACCTTTGGGGAGATCCTCATTGCTTCCTGTATCTCAAATGCAAAATAATGGCATCTCTATGTGAAAAACGTAATCTGTATGTTTTTAATGCAGATTAAGGCAGGGAAAACATTCATTTCAGTTGTCCACAACTGAAAGAAACTGTGTCTAGAATTTTTGTGAAATGGAAGGGACAAGTACATTTGTGGGTTTTTAGAAACACTGCATAAAACTGGAGCTCACAAAATATGTCGCAGCTAACAGGAGACAAAATGGAAGTCTGTGTAATTTAGTTTCAATTAGTGCATTGAAGCTTCTACAAGAACAGATGATATATATTTTTGACATTGCTCTCAGACTATTAAGCACAGTACAGGGAAATTATTATGTAAATGAGAATTATCTTATTGGTTTTAGTGTCATTCTCTCTCCTTTTTCTTTCCAGGTAATTGGTGGGGTAGACGTGGGAATGAAGCGGACGGTGGCTGTTGAGTAATGTAGTACCTGTGGTATGCTTTTCCTTCAGAATGAGCTGGCTGAAATATTTGTGCATGTCACTTTAATTTAATTTGACTCTAATGGGTTTCAATGGCATTCTGATGTTATTCCATTATTATTGCAATCCTGTCCAGTTTCAGCCTATAGTAAGCCACTTGCTTGTAAAATATATCATGATCAGTGCATGTTTAGAAAGTTGTTCTGATCAGATACATACTTTTTTTTCAATTTCTGTTTCTCTCATGTTTATTCACATAAACTTATATAGCTTGTCTTGATTTAAAACATATATCTTATTGACCTTATATTTTAAAGCTTCAGATTTAGGAATGCAGAAATAAGGTGGAATGGCAAATGGTCAAGATAAACCCTCGCTTCATTTTATAACCAAATCTGGCTGAACACTTACAGGAATTCCAGTACATTATTACTATTGCTTTCTTCTTACTGGGAATCAAAAGTTTCTTTACAATCTTTACAGTGTTAACCATGCCATGTTGGACTGAAAGGAATTTTTTAAAGTCTAAGTCAGATATGGGCAAAGTTTGACCCTCCAGATGTTCTTAGACTGCAAATCCCAGCATTCTTCAGCATTGGCCATGAAGGTGACGAGAATTTCAATCCAACCATATCTGGAGGGCTGCAATATTCCCACCTAGTCTATGTTTAGAAGGGTGAGAATCTAAATGTCATCTATTTAGAACAATATATCCTATGTTATCTCTAACCTCCTATCGAGACACAGGCCATTTCCACACTACACTGTTATAGTGCTATTATTCCACATTCAACCTCCTGTGGGTTTCTGGGGCTTGTAGTTTACTGAGGCCAAAGAGCTCTCTGGTTGAGAATTCTAAATGCCCCTCCCTAAACTGCAAATCCCAGGATTCCATAGTATGTTGGAAGTGGAATAACCGCACTGTAACAGTGTAGTGTGGAAATGGCCTCATTTATATTTCCTGTCAGGATAGAAAGATGGCTTCCAGCTTTATTTCCACATACCAAGAACTAGAAAGAAGATTACCTTTAATAACTGGTGGGCCCAAAACAAAATTTCAGTGGTAAAGTGCATATTTTGCATGCATAGCATTCCACATTCAGACTCCAGGATCTTCATTTAAAATGTAGATGTCCCTATGTGGTGGATATAACTCATATCAGTCTGAGAGTCAGCATGGTTAATGGTGAGGTAAGATGGGAATTGGCTCCTCAGGCAGCATTGGCTAACTCCATTTTGTGTCCCCTCACTAGGGTTGTAAGTCCTCACTAAATTTCTTCTCTCTGGAAGCAATCAGCAATTTTAGGGCTTTTCACTATGAAAATCTCTCCAAAAACTGCCTAGTTTTTCATGATTATTTGCAATTTGGAACTTATTCTGTGCAAACCTCACACATGGTTGTGGGTTATCATAGAATCATAGAATCATAGAAATGTAGAGTTGGAAGAGACCACACAGGCCATCCAGTCTAACTCCCTGCCATGCAGGAACACCCTCAAAGCACTCCCGACAGATGGCCATCCAGCCTCTGCTTAAAAACCTGCAAAGAAGGAGACTCCACCACACTCCGAGGCAGCATATTCCACTGCCGGACAGCCCTGACTGTCAGGAAGTTCTTCCTGAGGTTCAGGTGGAATCTCCTTTCCTGCAGCTTCAATCCATTGCTCCTTGTCCTGGTCTCTGGAGCGGCAGAAAACAAGCCTCTACATGGCATCCCTTCAAATATTTAAACATGGCTGTCATGTCCCTTCTTAACCTTCTCTTCTGCAGGCTAAACATATCCAGTTCTCTAAGTCTATCCTCATAGGGCATGGCTTCCAGGCCTCTCACCATTTTGGTTGCCCTCCTCTGGACCTGCTCCAGCCTGACCATGTCTTTCTTGAATTGGGGTGCCCAGAACTGGACACAATATTCAAGATGAGGTCTAACCAAAGCAGAGTAGAGTGGTACCAGTACCTCCCTGGATCTAGACACCATACTCCTATTGATGCAGCCGAGAATTGCGTTGGCTTTCTTGGCTGCCGCATCACACTGCTGATTCATGTTCAGCTTGTGGTCTATTAAGACTCCTAGATCCCTTTCACACGTACTGCTATCCAGCCACGTGTTCCCCATCCTATATTTCTGTATTCCATTTTTTCTACCTAAGTGTAGGACCTTACACTTCTCTCTGTTGAATTTCATTTTGTTAGCTTTGGCCCAGCTCTCCAATCTATCCAGGTCATTTTGAATTTTGATCCTGTCCTCTGGCGTATTAGCAACCCCTCCCAATTTGCTGTCATCGGCAAATTTGATGAGCATGCCCTCTATTCCTTCATCCAAGTCGTTGATGAAGATATTGAAGAGCACTGGGCCCAGGACAGAACCCTGTGGCACCCCGCCAGTCACTTCTCTCCAGGATGAAAAGCAGCCATTCGTGATCACCCTTTGGGTTCGGTCGGTCAACCAATTACAAATCCAACTAACAGTAGCCCTGTCCAGCCCGCATTTTACTAGCTTCTTTGCAAGAATGTCATGGGGAACTTTGTCAAAGGCCTTACTGAAATCGAGATATGCTACATCCACAGCATTCCCTTCAGCTATCAAGCTAGTAACTCTATCATAAAAAGAGATAAGATTAGTCTGGCATGACTTATTTTTGAGAAATCCATGTTGACTTCTCGTGATTACCGTGTTGCTTTCTAAGGGATTAGAAACTGACTACTTAATGATCTGTTCCAGGATCTTTCTGGGTACTGATGTCAGGCTGACTGGGCGATAATTATTTGGGTCCTCTTTTTTTCCCTTCTTGAAGATGGGGACAACATTTGCCCTCTTCCAGTCTGCTGGAACTTCTCCTGTCCTCCAAGATTTCTCAAAGATTATAGCAAGCGATTCCGAAATGACCTCTGCCAGTTCTTTTAATATCCTAAGATGCAATTCATCTGGCCCTGGAGACTTGAATTCATCCATTGTGGCCAGGTATTCCTGTACCACCTCTCTACCTATTATGTGCCTCATTTCCCCTGCTTCCTCACCTGCTCCCCATCCGCCAGGTTGAGTGCTTGTATTCTTCTGGGAAAGAACTGAGGCAAAGAAGGTGTTAAGTAGTTCTGCCTTTTCTCTTCCCCCTGTTAGTAATTCGCCATCTTCTCTGCGCAGCAACCCTATCGTCTCCTTCTTTTTCCTTTTGCTACGGACATATTTAAAAAAGCCCTTTTTATTGTTTTTGATGTCTCTGGCCAGCCTAAGTTCGTTCTGTGCTTTAGCCTTTCTGACCTCCTCCCTACATCTCCTAGCTACTTGCTTAAATTCTTCTTTGGTGGTTTCCCCCTTCTTCCATTTCCTGTACATGTTTCTCTTAACACTCAGGCCCTTTTCACATGTGGGGGGGGGAACGGGCAAAAACACGCTAAAACGGAGCTTACCCGCAGCCAGGTAAGTCCGTCGCCACGCGGAGCAGTGCGAGCTCACTGCTCCACAGTCCTCCGGCATCTCAGATGGCAGCTTCCGGTTGGTGGAGGCTCTCCACCAACCGGAGAAGCTCGCCAGCCAGAAGCCCGCCCCTGGCAGATCTGCAGGCACGCACTTGCGCGCGCCTGCAAATCCACTTTGGACCCGGGCGACGGAGCGGCACGGGGCTGCATGCTCCATGCTTTTTAAAAACCTCGAAAAAAACCTTTAAAAAACCTTTAAAAAACACGCAGCCCGGCTAGTTCTGGCCGCTTCTGAGTGGATTCTGGTGTGGAACTCCAAAAAGTAGTCCACGCCAGTCCACTCTACAGTGTAGAAGACCTCCGTGACAGGTCGCTCTGCACCGTTTCAGAAGCCCGGTATGGAAATGGCCTTAGCTCAACTGAGAATTCTTTAGTCAACCATTCTGGTTTCTTCAGATTCAACATTCAGATGGCCTTTGAAAATACCCTTCTGAAAGCCTTTGTTGAAATGGAACCCCTATTCACTGCCATGAGACTGCAAATTACAACCTAAATCCCATTGCTTGTCTCAGTTAGAATAAATTCATGGGAATTTAGATAAATATTGATTGACTGTTGACTCAGGCCATTTCCGCATGAGACTGTTATAGCGCTATGATTCAACATCCTATGGAATCCTGGGGTTTGCAGTTTAGGGAGGGACCAGCCAGCCCCTCCCTAAACTGCAAACCCCAGAATTTCATAGGATGTTGAAAGTGGAATCATAGCGCTATAACAGCCTCATGTGGAAATGGTCTCAGATGATTTGTTCAAGCTGGAATGTGCTCTTAATGTTAGGCATAGATTCTCTAGTAGTCCCAGTGGACAAGAAAACATAACGAGAAACAAATCAAGGTTCTTTGCAGATGAGACAAATGTAAAAAGATTTATATAAAATTCCAAGTACAGAAAACAGTGACTGTTCTATGGTTTATTGAAGAGGAAGACTGCCACATCAGAACATCAAAGAAAAAGAATAGGTTAGAGAAAAGCAAATATTAAAAGGGTGTTACATATAGGAAGAAAATATGAAACATGCAGTGTTTAGAAAATACAATTGTAACCAAATGCCAAAAGGCAAAATAATTATTACATGCAAAGGATATACCATGCAAAATAGAGAGCAATTCCACTCTTGTGGGAATGAATGAATGAATGAATGAATGAATACAGTAAGAATAAATGCATACGGTAAGAAACAAATTCTATAACAGCTTCAAATGAAATTGCTATGGCACGTAAAATTATGGCAAGCAAAAACAAGTATTGTATTGTTCCTTTGCTTCTCCTAAACTCTCACTAGTCCAAAGTCATTAAATATTGTTCTTAAAGTTTCTTGCTACATAGTAGTGTCATGTACAAATTTGGGGAGGGGGATGTCTATTCCACGGTAGAGATCCAAGAGAGAAGCTTTTGTAAATACAGATGGATATCAAAAAGAATAGCCTCTCTCGGGTGTAGGATGTAGGAAAAGTCCAGATGGAGAATTGGTCCAGGGAAGGACATTTAGAAAGTTCCTTGCCAGGGAAAACAATGGGAAGGGGAGAAAAAAATAGGCAATAAAAATGGTAAAGTAGGACAAGATGAAAAGAGAGAAACAAAGATTGTGGGTATGATTTTACTTACTAAACAGCTGAGGAGCTAGGCATCTGGTCCAGACTGATGGATTGGGGTGAGGTTGTTAAAAGCAGACATAAAAGCTGGGAAAGATGCATGTCCAAAAGAAAGAGTAAGTCTTTTTCTTTCAAAAGGAGGCAAACAGCAAGCTAAGCCCCCAGAGTTTTACAATGGGAGAATCTAATAACCAAAAATGAAAACTGACCCAAAGTTTAAAAAACAAAACAACATGAAAAAAGACAGAAATCATCTTCAAAGGTGCTGTGGCTTTTTTTCTTGCCTCCTGATTTCTCCCTTTTCCTTCTTCCCCTCTGGCCAATTGGAAATTTGTTTTTGGATTAGTACAGGACATACAGAGCCAGAATGGTGTGTAGTGGTTTGAGAGTTGGGCTATGTCCCTGGAGACCAGGCTTTGAATTCCTGCTTGGCCACAGAAACTCACTCAGTGACCTTGGAGAATCATACTGCCTCAGAGGAAGACAAAGGCAAACCGTGTCTGAACAAATCTTGCCAAGAAAACCCCTGATAGGGTCACCTTATGGTCTCCATGCGTCAGAAATGAAGGGACACAACAACAACCAACAACCAACAACAACAACAATGTGGCATATTCCAATGAACAGCAGAACCTGTAGACGATTACCCACCGTTTTCTGGAGTACACATATCCTTAAGCCCTTTCTGTGAATAAGTAGAGAGAAGAATATATAAGAATGAATAAAAGAAGAAGGAAGGAAGGAAGGAAGGAAGGCAGGCAGGCAGGCAGGCAGGAAGGAAAGAAGGAAATGGAACTCTTTTATTTGTTTGTGGAGACTCAGAGGAGGTACATTTTTATCCTGTGCCTGAGGTACAAAGGCTACCTGAGTAACTCACAGAAAATCAGTAAAATAAGACAGTTCCTGCCCACAGGTTTACAGTCCAAAGAGACATAGCACAAAAGGAGACGAGGATGAGAAAGAAAGAAGAAAAAAGCAAGAAGCTTTTCAACAGGGCTGGCGGAATGGTATCTTTTCCAGCTTCATTCTCATCTGCTGCAGCCTGCTGGGATGGCTGTCAATAGTGTCAGCTGAAGGAAGATCTTTTATGAACTTTGCTGTTCACTTTTTTGGAATGGATGGGCTTCCTTCCCATCTCTTCTTCCCCTATCCCTAAAAACTTTCTAGTGATTTATTTATAGTAAAAGAAACAAGCCCCACACCCAATAACATACCAAAAAAACCCACCTATTTTTAGGAATGAAGCAGTAACAATAAGACAATTTAAAACAGCAGAGCAGCATACATTGGTGCTACACATAGTGTCCTTAAATATTAATACAAAGCAGAGGTATAAATAGAAACAAACACACTTGTGAATCTAATAAGGCCTGTGTTTATAGGCAAGCAGGAATAATTCATAGCCAGCTAGAGTAAAGAAAAGTTTCCAAAATTGTAGGAAATGCCAAATGAGATAATTATAACTTAGATGGCAGATATGTGTGGGAAAAGAATGCATGTTTGTGCTTTACTATGTTTCCCAACAAGTACACATTTTTAAAAACATCATTTTTATTTAAAAATGGCTATTAATATGTGTTGTTTATGCCCTGCTCTTATTCCCACAGAGAGGACAGCTTCCCAGTCTGACTCCCTTCTGGTGGGGGAGCTGGTTAAATTGTACTCACTGCCTCTGAGAGTGGTACTTTCCCCACAACACACAGAGTCATACTATTTGGTGTAGAGAGCAGGGAGTGCTGGGCCCACATGGCTGCTCATGTTGCCCAGCATTATCATATTAATACTACTCATCTGCATTGTGCATACAGAGGGTATACAAGGGAACACATAACAAAGACATATACAACTATGCATTGTGTGCAGAAAGTGCACAAGGAGAAGTTATTCCACCTCTTGCTGTATTCTAGAACAGTGCTACTCACTGGCCTGTGGATCAGTGCTGGATCTCAAGCCATTGGCTGCTGCTTCATGGTGAGTTTTCAGCAAAGTAAAAAAACACTTATAGCCAAGGGGTACAAATATGATGCCAATCCCTGACACAGTGGGGATAAAAACCTGCCAGTCCTCCACATAAGATAGTGTAAGAAGCATTACACTAGAATATGGAGGCATCAACTGAAGCTGAAAGGTTGGAGATTCAGACAGATTTTTAAGAAGTCAGTATTTCATGTAATACATAGTTAAAATGTGGGATTCAGTGCCACAGGATGTAGTGATAGCTTTAGAGGGATATTAAATAGATTCAAGCAGGTTAGGGCTATCAACATTTGCTACCCACGATAACTATAGAATAGCTGCAATGTCTTTCTAGCTTTCGAACATGATTCACAGTCATGTCTCACTGCCAGGCTTCTTATAGACTACTGGTTGACCATTATATAACTAAAATGCTGGGCTGCAGAAATCTCTAGTCTGATCCAGAACAATTTTTCCTATTATTAGACAGTGAAATAATTATCTACATTATGGCCGTTTTTCTAGCAATATCCCTCTCTTAGTTTTATCCCAAGGGGAAAGATACAGATGCATATATATTGTCCTCTGTAGAATACAGCAGAGGATGCAATTTTAACTGAAAATTCTGCATCAGAAAGGGTGAAGAACCCTCTTCTTCCTGTCCTTCCACTGCTCTCCTGCATAGGTAAACTATTTTTGGATTTCAATCACTGTAACAGTAAAGTAACTGGGGACAAAGGATCTACACAGCCAAGCTTCATAAATAGTTTGGGAGGAATTCAGGCATCTAGCATAACTTTCATGCAAATTCAGGAAACAGATTAGCCAAATGACAAGCTTTTCTACCACAACTAGATAAGTAATTCATAATAATATTTTATTTTATTTAGGATTGAAGGAACCTGCCAGCAAACAAATATTCACTTTGACAAAATTCTTTCATTCCTATCTGATCCTGAAAGCTAAGCAGGGTCAGGCCTGGTTAGTACTTAGAAAGATGATGGCCAAGATGTTGTAGGCTATATTTCAGAGGATGGCAATAGCAAACCACTTCTGAATATTCTTTGCCTAAGAGGATCTTATTAAATTCTAGGAGATCATTATCTGTTGACAAGTGACTTGAAGTCATATACATACACAAAAAAATAGGATTTTTTAAAGCAAATTATGCTTTCTTACTTACACAGTCTTGAACCAAAATCAAATCTGAAATGTCAGACATTTAATATGTGACTATATCAGAAATAATTATTAGTCCAGATACTGCATGCCACTGTCTTCCAAAACTTCCAAAGACTCATACATTTTAAAATTTACTTTGTTTCCAAAAAATGAGATTCTAATTGCTCCCTTTCTGATACATTCTCACTTTTCAGAAGCTAAGTATTAAGCATATTTGAAAAATATGATTCTGTTCTAGAGATATCACAAGTAATTATAAAATCATCAGAGGCCTAGACATATAGCCTTACGCAGTTAGGTGCTGTGGAGCGGAGAGTGTCCAGGTTTCATTTAATATGCAACACCCTGCCGCCTCCGTCAGGCCCAATTTCAGGTGTAACAGGTCTATTTGCTTGCTCTTCCAGAGCAAGCTGACTTCATATACTAGATAGAGAAGAAATATTCTTTCCCCTTGAGCAGTTTTATGCACTTTGTGGCTATTTGAACGAACTCAGCTATATGCTTGCTACATGTTATTTTGAATCCGCTGGAAGATCGAGAATGTTATATGAATCCAGAGAAGAAATTAGATTCTGAGTTCCAGGCATATGTTTTGTACAAAAATTCAGAACAGCCCCATATTTTATAAAATGAACACATACTCTAATTTTCTTACATTTTCTTTGAGATAGTTAATGTATAGATTCTGGATTTTTTTTAAAGGAATATAAAATTGGTTCATGTGTGTTTATTTTATAACATGTGAGGCTGCTCTGATTAGCTCAGCTCCACAGTGCTTACCTGTTTAAGGTTATCTTCCTAGGCCTCTGATGATTTTATAATTATGTCTGCAGAACTGAATTACAGTCTTCAGATATGCTTAACACTTCAGAGAATGTCACAGACTTCACTGGAACATCAATATGCATCACTGCATTCTTGACTGCAGCAAATATATCTGTGGACAACTTGCCAAACATTACACAGTTCTAGCAGTTAAATTCAACTTAAAGTACCACAGTGGTTCCTATGGGGTCCTGGGATATATAGGTCAGTGAAATACTTAGAACTTTTTACTAAAGAGTTCTAGTACTTTTCTCAAATCTACAGAGAGAATGGCAGAGAATTCTAAGCAGTCTACAAAATTATAAATCCCAGTTAAAGCACTTAGAAAAAAAATACTTGGAAAAGTTGCTTTTTACACTATAAATCCCAGCTTTACCTAGTCTTCATACTGGCTAGAAGTTATAGGAGTTGTGATGGAAAAAAAACAACTTCTCAGCTTTGGCTTTTTAAAAAATATCCGCTATTTTAAAATTGATGTGATTCATCAGTGTTAAGAACAACTATGGTCCAGTCACGTTAAATAGGAAAAGAATATAAATAAAAAGACTAAAAGGGAGTTAAAAAAAAAAGACTCAAAGGGTCACCCAGTTGTTTTCCATGGCCAAGCAAGGATTAGGAAGCCTGGTCTCCACAGCTGTAGTCCAACACACAAACCACTACAGCACTGCTAGTTCTGTTCAGCTCAGAATATGGATGAGTAATTAGTTTTTTCCCCACTGCAGGATAAAGCTAATATTCCCACACAGTATTCTCCCCATATTTGGCTGTCCCAAGGAAATACACAGGAAATACACTGTGAAGAAAATCATGTGTGTTTTTCCCTGCACAATGGCTGTTTCCTGCATAGCAAAAGAGGTTTCCTGTTCAGCAAACAGTGTGGTTTGCTTGGGAAGCCCATTTTTCTCTTAAGAAAAATGTTTGCACACAAAACCTCACCTTTTTGCCTGAAAAAAAGAGTCCTGTGCAAGACTTCAGGACATCAGAGCTATCCAGCAGCAGAATATGCTGCCTCAGAGTGTGGTGGAGTCTCCTTCTTTGGAGGTTTTTAAACAGAGGCTGGATGGCCATCTGTTGGGAATGCTCTGATGTGTGCTCCTGCATAGCAGGACATTGGACTGGATGGCCCTTGTGGTCTCTTCCAATTCTATGATTCTATAATTCTATTAAATATAAGGAGGAAACTACCGAAGTTCTTACTGTTCTGTAAGTTCTGCTATTCTTCCTGATGGGGTTTCCCAACAACCAGGAAGCTTGTTTTATACTAGCCAGGGTATAAATAATAACAAATATTCTTTTCCTCCCTAGTCCATAGAAATATTATAAAAGTACCTCCAGGTTTTGGGGAGTGCTTCTCCTACACCTTGTTCTTTCCATACCTCCCAGGGAGCATCCTGGCTTATTAAGAGGTCCCAAATTTTGTTCCTGTTCTTTCCAATTTTATACTGGGTTAAAATAAGCTGATCCAGAGCACTGATCATGCAGGGAGCTGACAGAAAATATTCTGTGATAAACAGAATGTATATGGATCTCCAAAATAAAATCAGAAAGAGCAAGAACAAAATCTGGCACTTTGGATTTGTTTGTTTTTTTAATCAGTCTGTTTGCATTGACAGTTGTATGACCACACTATTTAATTTAAATGCCACCTTAATCAATATCTCATTTCTCCTCGGAGGGTAGTATAGTTTGGGGAATGTTTTTCATAGCCAGATAGGGACATGGGGAAAGTCCTATTCAGCTGTAGTCTTACTTACAGCACCACCCACAGGGAAGGGAGACCTAGAAATGGGCCAGTGCTGGTTTATAGAGCCACTCACCCTGCCCTCAGTAGCCAACACTTTGACATGAAGGGCAGATTGGCCAAAACTGTTTGGCTGCCTGAAGCAGAGCAGCACTGGTACTCTGTGTACTCACACACACACACACACACACACACAAACCATAGTACCCAGAGGAACATAGGACAGAGAGCCAACCGAGTTATTTTGGTTCATGAGACAGAAAATCTCAGAGCTACCTCTCCCCATCCCTGGCAGTAAAAATACATCATCATAACAAAGTTAACAAATTGCTATCTCATGATGTCCAAAGCCTACTGCCTGAGAGTGATGCCACAGTTTGCCTCATCATAAGTCCAGTCCTGATGGTGTTCATGTTGTGCCATGCTTCACTATTTGGGAAGCAAAATAGATATCCACGCACATGTGCACGCATGCACGCACACACACACACACACACATACATGCATGCACAAACTTTGGTGTGAGCAAGAAGGTATAAAAGCTTCATAAAATGCACATAGGACATTGAGGGTTGATTCACACATCCTTGTCCATAATTTGTTAATGTGTCTGTGGATTGGAGTTGAACCTATGGCCTTTCTCCACTGAACTGTGTGTTGCTTACAATGATGTGTGGTGATATTAAAACTCTGTCTGTGGAGTTCTAGCTATGTTGGCTATACCACACATGGAATTCATCACTTGAAGACAAACAGCAGCTGGTGTACCTGAATTTATGTTCCTTGCCAAGGTCATCCATACAGTGGGTGTAAGAAGCACACTGCACAGGAGACTATTTCCACTTAGCTCTTGGAGCTAATGGTGTTGTACAAAATTCCTTCTCCCCATATCTATGTAGGTTGTCCCCAAGATTTTAGAACCTTGGAAAATTAAGATTCCACAGACAGAAAAGACTCTACTCTTCAGTTATCCTCTACACACAGAATGATAGGAAACATAAAGGAGAACCATACAGCATGAAGACGTGTTCACACTCCTTTCCTGGCATCTTGAGTAAAAGCAGCTAGTGGATTTTTGCAAGGATGGTGAATCCACTATTGATTTTATAACTGCTGCTCCCACAGCTAGTACAAGTTCTGTGGACGTTCTCCTGGTGCCAAAGCTCTGTCAGGATAAATTCCAGGATCCTTTCACACTGCAAAATTATGTTATGATTCGACTTTAGCAGCCATGGCAACATCCTATAGATTCCCTGGGTCTGGAATTTAGATGGGGATATTTAGAGAGCTCTAGTGTTTCACCAAAGTAGAGATCCCAGAATTCCATAGGATATAACTGTGTCAGGTAAAGTAGAATCATAGTACAATAACTGTAAATGGTAAAAATGTATCAGGTAGCACAGCTCCTCTACAGCTGTGGGGGAACAGCCATAAAGCCAAGTGGATTTGTCACCCCCATAGCAATAGATTCTCTAGCTGCCAAAATATAGAGCTTGTCTATGAGGAGAACTGTATAGCTTGACAAAAAAAACCTCCCTCTTCCTGAACTTGCAATCACTAGTAATTTAAATATCTGCTTTCTGTCATAGACTTCTTATGTAGGACATGAAAAGCTCTCCCTCTTCCTCCTCTCCCCTTCTTCTTCCTCTTCCCCTTCCCCTTCTCCCAAAGTAGAAAGTCGATAGGGTCATGGATAATTAGAGTTTTCAACATATTGGCAAGAAGCAAGCAATTTTTATATCTTGCTCTTTTATGGTGTAATGTAGGCTAATGTACGCTTAATAAAAGAGAGCTCAGAGGAAGGCCATGTCCTATCCATTTGAACTGCAAGTAATAATACTCATTTCCAAAGCAGACAAAAATGAGAAACCAAACACTTAATCTTTTCCTGTCTTGTCTTTTCTTTTCTTTTTTTCCTTCTCCCTTGCTTGACAGTGATTTGTTGGATCTCCAAGACGCCATTATTCTGTGCATCGCTCTTTCCATTGTTGTTGCTGCTGCTTTTATTTTACACTTTATTATCTCAGTCCTTTCTTTGGATGAAAACGTTCCGACTTCAATAAATTACCCAAGGTGTTTCTTATTTTCTTACTGTTCCTTTCTCGATTGGTTTCTTGTCTTTCTACAAAAATTCAAAACACCAGAGCAATAGGTCTTTCATTAGGAAGAAGGGAGATAGGGCATGTATATGTTCTTCCCCATTGTAGTCCCTGCTTATGCTACCCCTTCATTCCCAACAGTGCCAAGAGCTGAGAGGACAGCAATTTCTGAGGCATTTTTCAATCTCTGTTGATGTGTATGGATGCTGAGAAACTGTTTCCATTGTCAGCTTCAGATTTTAATTGCTACACATATGGTTAAAAGATGCTTTCATTTACCCAGGTGGGTGGAATGAGGGCAGCATTAAGAACTGCTTACTCATAAAAATAAATGTCACCATTCTAACTACCCCCCACCATGTTATTTCTTTCTAAAGTTCTTCTGGTTGAGCAAGCTGTTTCATAAAGTCAGTTTTAATTAAACTGTGTAAATCTGGTTGCAGCTGGACTTCTAATGAGGGGGCAAAAGGGTCACTGGCAAATGTTTGCATAAGCACTCACCCTTGTTTCCCCAAGAAACTGGTGCTCATCTCTAATCCATCGTACAGTTAATGGATACAGCACTTTTCAAGGCTAACCAGGTACCCAGTCTTTTATTCTGGTGTTGCTGTAGATGTTGTTTTGTTTGTTTCTGAAAAAAAAACTCATAAGAAACAACAAAGAACAGCAAGAAGTGTTCCTCTCAATTTGCTGTTAACACAAGAAGTAACTGCCCCCACCCCCAAAAGCAGCCCTTGTAACTTAAACAGAGGGAAAATATTAGACTTTGCTTTTCATACCTTTTTGTGTTCATTGTTAAACCATATCCTCTTTGCAAGTTTTCAGTACATCACTTTAATTCTGTTGCCTGGCAGAGTATCTATCTATCTATCATTGAGTGCAGTTTAGATTTCACTGTATGCCAGTACTTCTGAAAATTTGGTCCTCTTGATGTTTTGGACTTCAACTTCTAGAAGTCTCAGCATGCACAGTGAACATTAAGGAACATCTAGAGCGCCAAAGTGTGAGGACTACAGCTATACACCATTTACAATTTATTTATCTTCAGTCCTATATCCAAGATCTGAGGGTGACATATGATAAATCAACCTTCTCAACAACTCACAATTTCCCCAGATGAAAAATGGGCAATTGTAATTGTCCCAAAGTGGTCAGCCTTGAATTTTGATTGCCCCTAGACACAATAGCCAGTGCTGAAGTATCATGGGAGCTGCAGTCCAAAAACATCTAGAGGTCTACAATTGTCTATTCATGCCTGTTGCTCCCTCCAAGCAAAGTTCAACTAGCAGTATCCCAAAGGCGGATAGGCAGAGACACTTTAGACTACTTTAATGGGCATGGCTTTGCCCAAGGAATCCTGGGAGTAGTAAGGTGCTGAGAATTTTCTTTAAATATGTGAAGCCCCTTTATATAATTACAGTTCCCTGGAGAAAGAGAATCCCTGTTAATCCAGTTTTGGTTTATGCATGGCTGATTGTGAGACAGTATCCATGAAAACACGGAACATTTTGATATACTGAGTCACTCCTTCATTATATTTCTATAAGTTCCATTCGGTCCACCTCATGTAATATTACAATCACAACTGTTTTGTGGATGTTCAGTGATTCATGTGTCAGGTTTCACGAAGACACTGAACTGCAGAAAAAGTCTTAATTATTAGTTCTTTTGGGATTAACCACAAGAGAGGGTATCTAATTACTAATATTCATGGGCTTATGATATTTGGTATTTGATATTGCATATCTGATATTTCACAGACATTAGCATGAATTTCTCCTAGACAAACAGATGTAACACCCTGATGCCTTGGGAATCATTTGAGAGAAATTTGAGAGTGCGTAAATAAAACGGGTGACCTAAAACAAATGAACAAGCACTTCTTTTTCTAATCTTAGGAATATTCTTTTACTCTACCCCTCTATGAATGTTCAATATATTTTTAATAACATGAAGAAGATTTAGGACTGGACTATAAGAGTTCAACCTGGGGTCAGAGTGTGATGGAATTCTGAGCTTAATTTGCTGGCTAATATATACCCAAACAAACAAAAAAATGTATCAGTAGTTATAGACTCACTGTGCAAACTTAATAACAGCACCTGCAGCTGTCCGAGAAAGCTTTTGTGCCTTTTGGGATGTTCCAACCCACCACCTGGGAATGGGAATCAATGCTGTATGATAGCTCTGTAAGCCATCCTCATGCTAGAAACCAAGGTCATCCTCTTCTTTTCAGTGTGCCAGACAACATTTTTCTCTTCCGTTTTTATTAGAAAAGCCACTTCTGTTGAGCAAACTGTTTTTAGTCGCTCCCTGGAGTGGCTTCACTGTTCAGGAAGTACAAATAACTGTGATATGTGTTTGAGTTGGAAAAAAACAAAATTTTCTCTTTATTGGAATTCTTACAGTTTACTTTGTTGTTGCAGTGGTGGCGGCAGAGTTGCCACTATGTAACATTTGGGAAAGAATTTCTGTGCTTTGACATTGTTTCCTTCATTGTTATTCTTTTTGTACCTGTGGAAGAAAATAAAAAATTCATTACAAAGAAAGCAACGGAAAATGGCCATTGTGCATCTGTATTGTGTAGGAGTAAGACTACAGACAAAGGAAGGAGAAAATGAAGTCACAAATATCTTTAGGTTATTTTTCCCCCTAAATAAAACTTTTTTAAAAAATGTTTTGTTTGTACTCTTTAGTTGTATGATGCAAGAAGAAAAGAAAGCATAAGGACAAGAAATTAAGGCAAAAATCATGTATATTGTAGCACAATACATTACAGAACAGAAGATCATGCACTCTTATATACAGCTGCTTGGAACAGAAAATAAGTTTAACTGACTGAACTGATTGAATGTAGAACTGCAACCTCAACACTGCTTACATCTTGTAAACCAGACTTCCCCAATCTATTATCCTCCAAATATGTTGGACCACAAGTCCAATCAACATCAACCAACCTTTCTGCTCCAAAGTAAATTCTGCTGAATGCAGCTGGATTTAATGCAAGATAGTTATTCATAGGATTGCAACGTTTGTGTGGAAAAAAAATGCATACCTGCAGTAGTAAGGTATATAACTAGGACTGGCCACAGGGAGCACCCAGCTCCCTCACTGCAACAGCTACACTGGCAGTCAATTCATTTCTGGGGAAAAATTCAAAGTACTAGTTATTACCTGTAAAACCCTCTACAGTTCAGCTTCAGGTTATCAGAAGGACTGTTTCCTCCCATATGAGGCTGACAGAGTTTGTGATTTGGGGAGACTTTTCTATTTGTCCCATTACCTCCTCCCAGGTACATCGTTTGAGAACAAGGGAGAGGGCATTCTCTGGTTGCTCCCAGGTTCTGGAATTCCCTTCCTAGAGATCTGATACTGGCACCTTCCTTGCTAACCTTCCATAAGCAGATGGAGACCTTTTTGTTTAGATAGGACTTTAAAGTCTGCTCAGGGGTAAAGGGCCTTGTATAATGTGCTGCATTGCCAATTTGTTGTTGTTGTTTTAGTGGCAATGAACTTTTAGCCGTGTTTAACTTTTAAAAGCTGTCATGAGTCCAAAATGGGGGAAAGGTGAGGTGATTACAGTGACGATAACAATAACATAGAACTCTTAAAAAGTTCCAAAGAAAAATCTATGAGAAATTTTCTAACTTTCAGAGTCAATAATTCAGTTTTTAGTCAGGAATTGCATCTGCTAAAATTTTGCTCTGTGGTTGTTGCATAGCTTCAAGTCATTTCTGACTTATACCAAACCTAAAGCAAGCCTATCACAGGACTTTCTTGGCAAGATTAGTTCAGAGGGACTTTGCCTTTGCCTTCCTTTGAGGCTGAGTGAGTGTGACTTGCCCAAGGTCACCCAGTGGGTAGGGATGAGTAGGGATTCAAACCCTGGTCTCCAGAGTCAAAGTCCAACACTATACACCGTGCTGGCTCTGAAGACTTTAAAGAAACTAAAAAGAGAGCCACGGATTTCCTTTGCTATTAAGGTATACAGAACTTTGTATTTGGATGCTATACTCCAGAGTATTTAAAGTAAAAGCAGGAATCCATGAGTTTAGCATTCTGAAAACTAATCTTGTTTTCAAATCTAGAAATATAACTTCATATCTTTCAGGATCTCAGATATAAATTCAACTTAAGTTGCTATTATTCATTAGATTTTGATAATGTTTTTATTTTTAAAAAAGTCTTTCTTATAACCTATTTTTCTTTTTCCAGAGGGCTGTTATTGCTTCCAGATTAATAGAAGATTGATGGGGGAATGAAAGTATGGAAGGAGACCGTGGGTTATCAAGAACAGAATGAGAGAGCATGTAACTGTTCCAGAAGGCACACATAAAATGCATGTTCAGTTCCTCCTCTGCTCAACTGCTCCTCTGACTGTTGGCTTATGTGGCAATAGTTACTAAGGCCATTTCCGCTCTACACTGTTATAGTGCTATTGTTTCACTTTCAACATCCTATGGAATCTTGGGGATTGCAGTTTAGGGAGAGGCCTTTAGAATTCTAAACCAGAGAGCTCTTTGACCTCAGTAAACTACAAATTCCAGAATTCCACAGGATGCTGAAAGTAGAATAATAGCACTATAACAGTGTACGGCAGAAATGGCCTAAGTTCAGGAAAGTGCCCACAATTTTCAATTTTCTACAATGCCTTACTTCAACACTACACAATAATAGTAGGCAGCTTCAGAGGCCAAGCTGCTGCCACTAGATAACCCTGTATCCAGAAGACCAGCAGGCTGAGCAAGTCTGGCCTCATTCAAAAGCATAATAGGATGGTTGTAGTAAAAGATGCTGCATGCAAACATGCAATAAAAACAGTATTTAAATAAGAACCAACCCTCATAGGAGGAATAATATCACTTATAGCCCCAGGCAGATTCCAGTGTCTCTCCTTCACTTTACCTCTCCCCTACAAGCAATAAGAAGGAAACTACCTTAGGCTTTAGGATTGCCTTTCTCAGAACTTGGAACCACTAGCCACAGAATGTCTTTCCGGAACTCTCATTCTTCATGAGTCACCTCCATAAATCAGACAAAAAGATAGGTTACCAAGCTGATAGATTAATATCACCCATCTTACCCTAATTTCTAACTATCCAATTTTTCCTTCCTTTTTCCTTCAGTTAGCCTCATGTGATTATGAGACTGTATGGATCTTGTGTATGTGTGGTTGCTAATTCCCTCAACAAAACAAACATTCTTTGACTCTTCAGCTGGTGTCCCTGCATTAGTACCAGTACACACAGGTATAAAAGATCCTGCTATTATTACCCCCTCTCACAGGCCTCCCTTTTGAAGTAATATTCCCCACTGTTTCACAGAGGCACTGCCATTGCAGATAGTCCTCTGAGTTACCCACATTTTGGGGTAACAGATAATGTCATTGAAGAACTGAAAGCTTTCCTTTGATTTGTATAGTCTTATACTTCATATTCTTCATTACTGTTCCAGGTGCAGACTTTAAAGGAATTGTCCAAGGTGCTGAATCATAGGCTTCAAAATACATCCAGCACCTTGGATAGTTGCTTCAAAACCACCCAAAACCTAGAGCAGATTCAACTCGATACTACAATGGGCGCCACCAGCTGCCACTGGTACCTTCTTCGTGAAGCCCTACCTGCCAAGTGGAGAAGAGAAGAAACAGGCAGCTGTTGCATTCTGGAGGTAGGATGCCTATCTCTCATTCACAGAGCCCACCAGAGCTTTTGCTCTAGTATATATGTGTATGTTATTGTATAGGCCCCAGAGTTTTAACAGTGTGCTATAGCAGTTTAATGCCACTTTAGTTGCCATGCCTCCATAGCTTTTTCTTTTTTTCATTTATTTATTGGGGTAAATAACAAACTGATACACATACAAAAAAAATTATTCCCACAATTAATACAAAACCATTAGTGCTTCACCTATAATTAATAAATGAATTGTCCAGTACACATATTTTCCTACTGCTATAATCCTTCCTTTCCTCCCTCCTCCACCTCCCAACCCCTTTTCTTTGATATGGAAAATCATATTAATTGTATCTTTTACAATTTTGTACCCTTTCCTTTCTTCATTTCTATTAGCTTGTTCCACTTCCTTAGCCAATCACTTCCTTCCAATGAACCTATATATCCCATTCTATTTTCTAATATAAAATCAAATATTATATATTCCAGGTAAGTATAGTCTCCATAGCTTTAGCTCTAAATCAGGGGAGGTGTAGTTCAGTGGAGTGTACTAGCACAGAATGCTAAGTTCCCAACTGAACAACAAATCCTGGGATTCTGTAGGATAGATCTAACACACTTAAAGTAGTATCAAACTGCTGTAACTATACTGCACAGAAACATTCTTACTTGCAGCGACAGCAATGGAAAGAAAAAGATGGTGAACTCCAGCTAAGCCTGTAAAACCACTAATTTTGAGCTATATCGCAGCCATTTTGGGGCAAGCAGATTTACTATTTATTTGGGGGTCCACCAAGTCCTGTTTTTGAACTGCGAATGACTTATTTCCATTACACTTGGTTGCTAGAAGAAGAAACAGATAACATGAAGAATTCAGACCTGAATTCTGCTGTTTTTCTTTTCCCTCCTTATGCCTTTTTTCCTTTTGAGTCACACTTGTTTCAAAAGTTACTGTGTGAGAAGGAAATTTTGTTCCTTCTGTTCATTTACAAGCTGCTCTGGCAGGCTATCCAGTGGGGCATAAATGCTTTAAGCAAAAGAGTAAAAAAACTGAACTGGTCTTCTCAGTTTATGATCTGGCTATCCAGTCAATCCAAGCAACACATCTGTTTGGTTTTATTCATTTTATTAATTTCTCTTCATCTGCTAATGTCTTCTAGTAATTTGAGCTGAAATGTAATGTTTGGAGAGAGTTCTATGGAAAGCAGGGACTGCAAAAAAGACTAATAAATAGGTCCAAGAGCAAAGCAAGTCACTAGAAGCCCAGGTGCCTAAACTGACTATCATACTTTGGACACATCATGAGATGACACAACTCATTGGAAGAGTTTGGTAAAGTAGAAGGCAATGGGAAAAGTTGGACTGATCCAATCAACGAAGCCAAAGACTAAGCCTGCAAGACCTAAGCAGGGCTGTTGATGACCAGGGCTCTTAGAGATCTGTCATTCATAAAGTCACTGTAAGTCAAAGCCATCTTAATGGCAAAGACAACAACAGCATGGGATTTCCCATAGATCTAAAACCTACTTATTGCAAACTGCTGAAGAAGGTCAGCTCCCTCTTTCTAGTTGGCATCATGTAATCTGTTCAGACTGCTGACGGCCTTGCCACATCATGTTCTTATTTTACCGTTGCAGTTTTGTTCTGCTGCTACAGAAAGATTCACTGTCTTGATAGTGAACTTCTGTGTATATCTAGATAATTTGCTTGAGGAAGTTAAACTGGTACAACTGCTCTGAAATATTGCACTAGTAGTTGGTAGATTCTATGTCAGTGTGGCAGTGAATCCACTCCAAAATTTAGTTTGAATTTCAAATGAGCCCAAACAGGTTGAGCACCCAGGACAGTTCCTTTGAAGTCCAAAACAAAACCCACAGCGAGGACACTGTCCCAATAGCACGGAAGCCACCAGACATCACTGCACTGGTGTAATGCCATAGATGGTATCTTGGGCAGCAGTTCACTACCCCAGTCAAAGTGTTTTCTTGATGAAAGTGCCTAATCCAATGCATATTTGCTCCTGTGCAGAATGAGACCCAATTACAGCACTTTCTGTTGAAGGTATAATTCTTATACAGAATTAGACATGCCTAAAGCAAGACCTTTGATTTCACATGGGTTTAAGCTTGCCTAATTCTGCATTGCATGAGACTGCATGAAATATTTTTCTACAGTCTGTCAAAATACCGGGCGACTGGATCACCCCTCTTGGACTAGAGCCTTTTCAGAACTTCACTATAACAAAATTAGTTTAGCGATGCCTGATCTTGGGACTCTTAGGGGGCGGGGAATAACGTTTTGGAATATACACTTACTCGCTACCGACTTCATAAGTTCTTTGAGTGAGAAGCTTAGCGTTCACACGCGCACACAAAAGTGTTCGTGTCATGGAATGATGATAATCATCACCATCACTGCAAAGACTACCAGTAGCCCGCCCAGCTCCAAACGGCAAACTGTACATTAGGGACATTCTGACATCACACCTTCCACCTGTTTCTTAATATATTTGATCGCGTGCTGTTTACAAACGTTCGGGGTGCACATCGGAGACGCGGGAGGACCGCTTCTCCCTCACTAGCAACAAACCCGCCTCTGTCTCCCGCGGCATCACCACGTCTCCCTCGCTTCCAGCTCGTCGGGCCGCCAGCTCCCACCCACCCTCGCTCAACCAGGTCCCATTTGGTCGCAGAGGCGCCGAAGAGGATCCGGCAGGATGTTGCCAATTGCGACTAATACCCCCCTTAGCTAAGGGGATCGCATCTGCGTGCTAGAGCCAAGCCGCGATTAGAATTAATCCTCCCTCTCCTTGGTCCCTCCTCCCAGTCTGTGCTACCCCCGGGAGCGGACTTTTCCAAACTCACCCGGAGAGGGGTGTACAGAGGGACGTTTTCAGGAACTTCCATTCCAGCCTTTCCAGGTGCCGCTCTCCTCTTCCTAAACCTTCTTCGACCCTTTTTAAACGCGTGGCTCGGCACCGCTTCTTCGGCACGGGAGCAAGGCGGACGAAGAGCTGTCCGCGCTTCTCTCTCCCCCCGCCTTCCGCTCCCACAATGGCGCGTTCCGAAGAAGGGCTCTTCGCGCCCGGAGCGGGCTCCGTCAGTGCGTTCGCGGCTCGGTAGAGTTGGCGGCAGGCGCCGGTGTGGGACGCCAGCGGTCGCTTGGGCTGCTGCTGCTGCTGCTGCTGGGGTATTATTCTGTCCGTGTTGGTGGCTCTCTCTCACTCTTTCCTCCTTCCCTGTCTCTCACTTACTTCTTCTTTGAAATTTTTACTTCTGCACATTTTCTTGCTTGGTGAGTAATTTTTTTTTTCCTTTCTTCTCCTTCTCTTTCTTCTGTCCCCAACTGCTTTTTCCTCTTAATTCTTTACAATTACAATCAGGAATGACTTTTTGTTGTTGTCGTTGTTATATGGCTTTTTTCCCTCCAAAAAATAAAGACAACGTGTTTTTTTCTTTTCTTTTCTTGATTGTCCGTTTGCGCTACTTGAAGTGTGAGGTGTAGTAACTGGTTTTATCCTCTTTTTGGCTCTCTTTCCCACACCCCATCCTCCACTATTTTTCCCCCTTTGCTTAACCCCCTTCTGTGTTTTCCTTTAAACCCCTCAACTCTGTTTTTGCAAGCTTGTCTTACGCCTTCCCTTTCCTCTGTTTATAAAAAAATCCATTTTTTTCTTCTTCTTTGGATGTTGGACTGGTGTATGTGCTTTTCTTTTGTCTTGGAACTTTTAAAGGATTTTCCCCTTTTGTTATTACAGAGTCTTTCGTTCTTGTGTCTACTGAAACATACACAAATTTCTTGCCCTTTTTTTTAAAGAAAAGGAAATTGGACAGAAATTATCCCCCCCCCCCCCCGCTTACTTTTTAATGGTCCCTTGCAAATTGGATTTCAAATATGTTTTGTGCTGTCAATACTTCCCACTTGTTTTAAGTCCCACAGTGAGTCTGGAAGGGGCAAAGACCACAGAGGTGCTGTGTGTGCCAACAGAGATGGGCAGTACAATGGGAAGGGAAAGGTGTTTTTTTTTTCCTTGAATCTTGAAGAAGCCAAAAGTATATGGCAAACCCATTTCTATGTAGGAGAAACACCAAAATGAATAAAATCGTTAACCTCATATATGTTTATATCAGCACTAAAGCATATTCAGTGCGGGTGTGTTAGCTTCTGTATGAAATATATCAAATGACCTCTCATTCTGTCAGTGATATCCATTTGATTGATTGATGGACGCAGTTGAGAAATGCTTTTTGTAGAAATGGCACAAAATGCCCCTCATGTAAATTTTAAAATGGAACCTCCTAACATTTTGTTACATCAGGATTACCTTTGTGCCAGTGTTATCAGAACAGTCTCTGAAGGACCCCTTCCCTTGGTTACTTTAAACTGCAGTTATAAGGATGAGGGTCAGTCTTCAGTTCTGTAGGAAGCAAACTTTAACATGTGCTTTAACATAGGAAGTTGCCCAGTATAGTCTCCAGCAGTCTTGCTCAGTGAGCCTTTTTTAGCTGAAGATGCCAGGCACTGTAACCAAGATCTGGAGGCATGCTTTGTGTTCTTCCATTGGCTTATAGTTCCTCCCCACAACCTACCATGTTGCTCAATTTTATTTCGAGAGGAAATGTTCATTCCTATTTGGTACTATTTTCAAAGTACGCAAAACACTTACTGTGCTTTGTATCGTCAGATCCTCTTAAGAACCTTGGCTAGGTTTTGAGATGGTGCAGCTGAGAGTTAGTGACTTGCCTAAGGCTGTGCAATGAACTGAACTGAGATCCGAACCTTGCTTTCTTGCATCTAAATCAAACATTATAGTAGTTGCTGTGCTGGTCTTCTAACATGGAGATTTCATCTTGCTACTCAGCAATGTGTCTTGGTAATTTACATGCTCCCACACAGACAAGTTCATGGTACACATTTGAATGGGGTCAGTTAAACAACAACAGCAACACATATGATGGATACAAAACTGTTCTTTCTGTAGCAAAATGTGCTCATTTGGTGCTAATGAGACTGAGTTCTATTGAATTCTGCTTAGAGATTCGCTCTCCTGAATAACCCATTATTTATCTCTTAAGTTTATTTCACCTTTCCTCTAAGGAGCTAATGATAATTTTAGCCTGCCAACAATCTCATGAAGTAGATCAGGCTGAGAGGTGGTGAACTGCCGTAAGGCACACACTGAGTTTTGTAGCTGAATGGAAACTTTAATGTGGATTTCTCAGTCCCCCCAGTCCCCACACAACACTTGATTTTCACTGCAAAAATGAGCAGTCATTAATTAAACAGGATCCATGTAAATGAAGACAATCTTCGCATATTTCAGCTAGTTAAAATAGCACAGAACTGCTGCCTCTTATATACATAAGCAATATGACATTGCTACTCAGCTTAGGACATGCCACGTCTTGGCAGACGCTCAGTTTCCATAAGCACCTGTCCTGAAAGGGTATAATTAAGCTTCCACTTGCTTGAATTTGAAAACTTCTATTTCCAAAAGATTCTGTTTCATAAAGGGACTTCCTTTGGACTGGTATGTTGTCTGAAATCTTATAAATGTGTTAAGAACATCAAAGAAGAAAGTAATATGCTGAACAATACAAGGTATCTTTGGCATGGTAGAACTAGATAAGCTATGAAAGACAGGTGGTTCTACTTCTAGACGAGTCAGCCATGACGCAGTGATTAGCTCTTGAGCACCAGGTTTACGGGTTTACATCCCTATCTACACACTAGTGAAACAATTCCTGCTTTTCACTTTAACTGGTTTTTATATTGGGCTGAGTAGAAATGCTATGAAGTAGCAGCTTCCTGGTTTAAATGCACTCTTGCCACTGTTTTCCATTTAGCTTTTTCAGATGAATTGCATGTGCTGCTTCTTGTTAGTTTTTTACACTCAAGCCTGTTTTCCTTCTTCCTTTTTTTTCTTTTTTCTTTTTTCCTTTTTTTAATTTCAGGGGGTTTCAGACTGTTGCAACAAGCTGATAAGATCACAGTCTGGCCAAAGCTCAGCACCCAGGGACCACATTCTTGTTAATATGGGAAGGGGCAAGTACATGCCTAACAATCCTACAGAAAGCAAGGGATTTCAGTCATTGTAACTTTGTTAGGATCCTGTCTGTTGTGACTGCAGAGATATGCTTGTAAGATGTGCAGAATGCAAATCTTACTTGGCTGGGTTTCATTGTTGCTGCTGGTTTACTTCTTTCTTTAAAAACCTCATAAGAAAATTATCATGTGTGAGAGAAAATCTAAACAGCATCAAATAACAGAGCAAGCACGGAGCTCTTTGGAGTCTCTTAAAAGCTACCCACTTTCTGTAGTGGTTTCTCGCTGATATTATTCATATTTATAGATGCTTTTGGTTGAAGAGAAAAATCAGGCTTGGCAAGAGTGTGAGGCGCCTTTTGGAGAAGCACATATACCTCAGACTAATGTTCTTCAGCTTCCTAGGAGAATGCCAGTGGAGGAAGTATGTGGGTTCTGACTGTCAAGATAAAGTTATAGATGTATTTCAAGGGAATAACAAAACAAAGAAAGAGAGTCTCATAAGGATTGCTCACTTCTCCTGAAAAGGCAGATAATGATGATGTTGGAAGGATGTTTTATCTTGTATTGTGCTTATGGCTGGGAAGGCTTGCTACTGAGAACTCCTGTCAAGAAGGAGAATGAGAACTTGTGTGGCAGGGAAGAGGATAATAGGGCAAAGAAGAGCAGTTCGGCAATGGTACACATTGCCTAAAAGCTGGTGGAATCTCCTTCTGTAGACATCTTTAAAAAGAGGCTGGACAGCTACCTGCTGGAGATGCTTTTGCTGAAAATCCTGTACTGAGCAAGGGGTTGGACTTGATAGCCCATGAGGCCCATTCCAACTCGATGATGCTAAGGAGGAAATGGGCTTGAGGGCAGAAAAGATTAATGGACAGAGTCAGATTGAGATGAGGGCATTTGCAAACAGTTTTTGTCTATTCTCTCTCTCTATGTACACATGCACTTATCAGCCAAAACCTTTGGAGTAGATTACCCATTTATAGAATGTGCAGGGGAGATCTGACATATTTGATGGAGATCACTTCTCAGTCCTTCAAAGGAATAGAAACATGAACCATACCAGCAAGAACAGGGCATACTAATTCACTCAGTAAAAGGGCCAGGGCATTTTGATCTGTGTCCCATAATGACATTTGTATGTAGAGAAATTTCAAATCTAGAATTGAATGTTAAGATCAAGCCTAAAGCAATGAGTGGATGGCTATAAAGTCACAGTTGTTCCTTGATAGCCAGACTCTCCCCAAACTATTAATACATTCCACAGTGTTTGAGAACTTCATAACAACCATCCCCAACTTGATGCTCTCCTGATGTGCAGGATACAACTCCCATTGTCACCAGATGGCTAGGGATGACAGGAATGGCCGTTCAACACAACTGGAGGGAACCAGGCTGGGAAAGCTGCTTTACAGTATTCTAAGTGCATCAAATACTTATTAGTAATCCTTGTAATACCCATGCAAAGCAAATCAATACTATTTCCTTGTCCTGCAGATAAAGAGTAAAATGGGGCAGAGTGAGACAGAAGCTTATCTGAAACCCGTGCAAAAAGGGGGAAAATCCCTCAACCACAGCTAATAGTTTTTGCAAAACTTGATTAAGATGAAATGGAGCTATGGTCAATTTTAGCCATAATTAACAACTTTCAGCATGTAATCCTTAGTTTTGGTTAATGCCATGCAGTGGGGGAGGGCAGGGGTTTACACCAGTATTGATATGGCTGGGAGGAAGACAATATGTAATTCCATAGCCTTTCCCTGGTTCCTTTCACTTAATACACTTCATTTCATTAATACTAGCCCTTGATCAATTAATGGCAAACTTAAGATTTGTACAATAGCTTTCTCAGTTCAGTATCTTGCCCTGTAGATCTTAGACAAGGGTTGGGCAGCATGTGGACTTTCGGATATTGTTGGACTGCAGCTCCCATTGTCCTCTGCCAGAAGTAACATTTATGATAAGGGCTGATGAGATTTAACAGTCCAATGACTGTGTGACTGCTTTTCTTCCTCCAAGAAACTGATGTGAACAGGAGGAGGTTCTTCTAAAACCGAATTTCAGGAGTTTTTTTTTTTCTCCACATCCTTAAGCATAGGACTGAGTTTTGTCCACAGGAGTGAGTTTTGCTGAGAATGCATCAAAAATAATGTGAGGAGCTTCGGAAGAATATAGTTATGGGAAAAGTATATTGAACTAGCAAAGCAAGGTAGGCTGACATTGAACAGGGAGGGCAGAAGCAAAGTGATGTCTGAAATAATGAGCTGAGTAGACATAGTATTCGCATATATTGCCACAGCAAATGCTTTCTAAATTTATAAAAAATTTCTAGGCAAAAGTGTCTTGGGTTAATAACAAGCGATTTTCTTCTAACCCATAAAGTTGTAATGAGGTAGTTAAAATGTAATCCTAAACTTACACTTTTCATACTTATATTTATTGGACTAGGTTAATCTGTAGAATTCATGCTGATCTGGATAATCTGAATGTGGTAAAACTGTAGAGAGAAGCTTTTAGAGAGATACTGAAAGGCATTTTCCCCCACAAACCTGAGGTATGTCATTTTCTAAAAAAATTTTTTGCAAAAATCCCTGTGGCTATTGCATTTTAAGAAGACAAAGCTTTTGTTTTCAGGCTGGCCTAGAAAAATGCTAGGGATGAATTCAAAGCAAAGGTTTTCAGAAGTTGTCATCTATGATTAAGTTGATCTTTCTGTTGCATAAGAATACATTGATGTTTGGCTGAGGTAGTTTGGTCTATGTATCTTCTTCCATTTACTCGTTCAATACACTTAAAAGTTAGTATCAGTTGGAATATCAAGGGCCTCGGCTCTGAAGTTTGTGTTTTAACAGGAAGGTCATGATTCCACCAGCTCAATTTCTTGAGGAAACTTAGTTCTGACCACTTTTACGAAACAGCAGAACAGGGTGATTGTGGGGCAGAGGTTTAAGAAGAAACAGTACCTTGGCATTCTAGAGACTTGAAGAAGTAATGTGAGTTTAGTTTTATCGCTGAGGTGCTTCCTGGACAGGTGTAATCTGCATAAGCAAAGGAACAGAAATACTTCTGTAGTGATTTAAAAAAAAATCAATACTTCCTATTTTTCCAGTAGTAAAACTGGAACCAGTTCCTGGTGTCCGTTTGCATCTGCTGGACCATTAAGTAGGAAATTATCAGAGTGCTGCACACTGTCCTGAAATCACTTTCCAACTCAGTCTTGGCAACCTGTAGTCTAATTCTATTTAACATTGAGTTGAAGAAGATATGATTCACACATGCAAAGACTTCATGTGATATCTCACTGTGAAGTTTCCCATCCCATCCATAACTTGTATATAAGCTTCCCATGAAAAGTGGTGTTTGAGAGTCAACAATTATAGAGGCTTTTTCTGTCTCATTACAGTGTTCTGTCAGATGATGTGACAGCCACCATGTGATGAAGTTGAGCATTTGTTCTCGCTGAACATGTTGTAATTGCTTTCCCCTCTATACAATATCCAACCCTTAAAAAGAGATGCAAAACTCCTATCAGGATTGGCATTTAATAATCAAAGTTCTCATGTACAGAGTTACTTTATTATATCTTGTGCTTCTAATGGCTAAGTGTTCTGATTCTTAGAAACAGATATCAGTTGAACTAACTAAATAAGAATTTCTTCCTGCTTTTGGCTGGCCCTGTGATTAGACAAAGTAGGGTAACAGCTCTAGGCATATTGGGTCTCATGAAATGGCAGTAAACTGGGATTCTTCATTTTATAATTTTATTCATGCAGTTTTACTTAAAAGATAGTAGTATTCTTGGGATTTTCACTCTCAGATGCAAATTAACATGGCTGGCCTCGGATTTTATGTGCCTTGACTCATGGAGGATAGCGGAGGTGCAGTCTGACACCCAGCCTTGGGCACCTTGGCCCAGCCCTGTCACCGCCACAAATAAAGTCATAAAGCCAGAATGTCTGGCTATTTCATATGATACTAAGAAACATTTTATGTGTGCGGGTGAGATTTGGTAAATTACGTTTGCTTTCAGATAATTGCATCTATTAATATAGATGCTAAGTAAACTATATCACCTCTTTAAATCTATTTGGAATTCATGTCAGGATGCAGCATAAAATCTGTACACTAAAATGCAATATCAGTGCCAAAAAATGAAAAAAAATCCTTAGAACTTGTGTAGGTTAAGGCTTCAATCCTGCACCAATCTACCTAGGACTGAGCTCCATTCAATTCAATGAGACCACGTGGACATGAATAGGATTGTACTGTGAAATGCCCAAGTAAATAAAAATGTTTTTCTCCCAGTGCAAAAAACATATATGTAAGTACTTGAACTTGGGGAGAGCAGGAAATTTTATATTATGACTTATTGACTTGGGAATAGGGGCAAGAGGGAGGGTATTGAATTAATTGGTATAAACCTAAAGATATAACAAATCATCATCACCACCATCATCACCAATAATAATGTTCTACAATTTGAGTTGGTAACCCAGTAAGCTGTTGGGTCTCAGCCTCTGTGCAGATTTAAACAGGATAATGACAGTTTATGCTAGATTCCACTTTTTTTCTTGAAAAGGTACTGATTTTGTTCTTATTAATAATAATTTAAAAAGTACTTTTAAAAAATAAGAGAATCTGCAACATTTAGTGAAAGATTCATCCACTGCTATTCTGCTCCAGCAGTTTAAACTAGGGTGGAAAGATTTTAGAGTTCTGTGATCACTGTGTGACAATGCCAACAGAGTAGTGTGACTAGTGCTGATTCTGCTTGTGATGTGACACAGGCTAAATGCTTCGTGTTTCTGATCCTACGCACATCTTCACTGACATAGTGGAACAAAGAATTGGTCAGGTTTATTTATCACTGTCATGGAAAGAAAGCTAAAAATTGTCCTCCCACTGCTGCCATAAGAAGCAATACAGCCGGTATAGTTTCTTTGCTCATTCTACATGGAAACTGGGATTTGCTGGGGACCTCCATGTTATAAGAAAAAGTGGTATGGTGGAGCCATCAGACCAGGGCCGATTTAGCATCTCTGACCAACAGAAACACATTTTTTATTATAATTTTAACAAAATAGAAAATATTATAAGTACAAGGATGCAAATTTTCACTGATTTTGTTCCTGTCAGAAAGATTGAATAATGTCATTTTTTTCCTCTGCTAACAGAGGTTATGAGCATTTTAATGGATTCTTCCATTTTTGAGCGCTATGAGAATTTTTTCAAAAAATGTTGAAAAATAATACACAAAACATCATTCTGTTACACAAAACATTTTTCTCATTTTGTAGAAATGTTGGGACTTAGCACACTTTTCTTTAGGTACAGAAAACTTTTTGCACTTTTTTTTTTTTTGAGAAAAAGGTTATTTTTATGAAAAATAAAACCTCCCAGTGGTTGACCATTTTCTTAAAGCAGATATCTCAATGAGAAAAACTTCAAATACTTCAATGAGTAGCACATTGATAAGCATTACATGTAAAAATGAAGTGTATCTTGGATGGCAATACCCCATGTTCTCTTTAAAGAGCAACAAAGCAGTCTTCACCCCCTGAAATGTTCTTCAAATCATGATGAACCACAAATTTAATATTCTGAAGGGTATTTTTGTCTGTAAAATATCATATATGAAGAAATCAGTGTGAGACCTAAGACTGCAGTTTTATGCACATTTTCCTGGAACTAATTCATACTGAACAAAGTGGTATTTAGTTGTGAGAAATGTGCATAAGACAAGCCTGACGTTTCACATACAGTCATTCTGTATCTCTCCTTCTCCCCCTCACCCCCTGCCAAATGCTGGATAACAGTAAAGGATGTTAACTACAACAAATTTGCCCAATCAGGAAGATAAAGGGAGTCAAAGTTTCCAAGCATTTTCAGCTTGAGCCATAGCCACAAAGACAGCAAAAAGCAAATAGTTTCATTATTGATTTTATCAGCACACTTATCTAGTTCCTTGTTAAGAGTACCCTTCTTGATAGGGATCTAATGAGCAGCTGTAATTGCCATTTCCATTGAAAATGGTGTCCAGACCTTTCAGATCAATTGCATAAAGTCTTCTTGTCAAATTAAAAAATGCACTAATTACACATACAAGGAAACTCCACTTTCTCCATTAAATTGCAAATATCAATGGTTAAAATTCAGGAATAGTGGTGGGCTACACTGAATCTCAATGCAACTGTCAAACCTTGGAGTTTTAGAATTTCCTGTTTTCTTCTGTTACACAAGAATTGTATAAGAGAGCTATCAGTAGAGTGTTATCCTGTCTCCAAGAATGTATAGCTTGATCTCAATTCACAAGGTATAGGTTCAGATCTATGGCTGCTTTTTCTTATGTCCAACTATTTGGTGACAAAGTGGTGGTTGTAAAGCTTTCTTCCAAGTGGTCATTCAGAGCTGGATCATGAAGCCTGTTTTTCCTGTTAACCCCTCTATTCTGAATGTAGTTTTGGAGCAAGTCAGTCTCAAGAACTTACTTCTAAATGAGACTTGTTTTGAGTTATTCTGCAGTTAAGTTGTACTGTAAACCATACTTGTTTGTTTGAATTAAGAGATAAATTTTGTATGTATTACCACTCAAAAAGCAGTACAGAAAACCCATCTTACACTTTAGAGATGCCTTTTTTGATATTGGCCTGGCATCTTCAGTGAAGACCTGCAAAGGATCAGGATTGGGAATTATCTTTGCCTTAAGGTGTTGAAAAACACATTAATGGTCTTGGGGAGCTATGCCACCAGTAAGAGTTGACAACAGTGAGCAAAATAGGCTGTTGTCTTGGTAAAATTCAAACCATAAATTTGTGAAGTGGGAGGTATTCCATGGGTCACCTAGCCTAACCCCTTGCCAGTCAAAGAAATCCACAGCTAAAGTATTACTGAACAATGGACATCTGACCTGTTCTTAAGAACTTCCACCACCTTCCAAGATGGTCTGTCCCACTTCCTAATATTATTTGAACCAATCTCCTTTTTGTAATTTCAGTTCAGATCTTACTCTCTGGAACAACAGAAAACAAGCTTGTTCCATCTTCCACTTTGGAAATATGTCTGATATTTCAAGCAGACAGGCAACTATCTGCCTTGAGGCAGGAATTCGGATCTGCCTGTTTATACACAGATGTCTGTGTTGGGAGCAGGTGGTAGCTATCCTTTGTTATCTTGAATGGTGCAGCCCTGTTCAGGCATTTCAGCAATTGTATCTGTGAAGGAGAACAGGGATATGTGCATCAACTATGCCCCCTTCATTTGCATTCTTCTCATGATTTCTGGGAAAATTGAAAGAGGAAAGTGTACTCTCTTTCCTCTTAATGTGAATATAGAAGTCCACATGATTGGGAGCTCTGCATTACCAAGTTTGCTAGTCACATTCTGTCTAAACTTTATTTATGGATGTTGTAGTGCAAACACATAAACAAATTATAATAATAATAACAACTGAAACTTAGTAGTTAATCTGATACAATCATCTCAGTATCCATCTGGTCAATCTTAATTAACTGTATCTTCCTCCAAAGCCTGACCATTTGTGTTGAGATGCTCTAGTTTGATTGACCATTTGTTTAAACAGAAAATAAGAGAATGCTAGATATAAGAGAAATGTTATGGTTCTTCTAGTCCGTGTGAATATCGATTTTCTGTGTTTTTCTAGAAGAATAATTATCCAGAGTCTTTTATCCTGTTTTCAGTGGACAGCTTCAGTGGGGTTACAGTTTCCTTTGGATCTTCCCAGGAATTATGGACAGCTATGTGACCCTCCTCATTCTCCTCCAGGAGTACAATTAATCAAATGCTGGAACAGTGCTCATAGTTACATAAAATATGATTAGAGTTTCCCATTCTAGTGCAATCCTGGAAAACCATAGAACTCTAGAGAACCCTAAGTATTACAGGTCTACTACTACCTACTGTTATGGAAATATTAACTCATCAACTCTGTTCACCGAAACATTGCTTTTTAACCCACACTTTCATATCAAATCCCCAATGTTTTAGAAAAGGGTACATTTTGGAGTCATTTTATTAAAATTTTCTTCATGCTAAAAAATACTGGCTTGCACTCTGTTTGGTAAACTGGACTTAACAATCTCATAATTTGAGATTCACATTTACAGCTGTTAATGATTGAATGTGAACCTTCTCCACCCCCGCCCCCCCAAAAAACCATATATTTTCAGCCAACCAGCAGCCCCAACCAAAGGGTTATTGAGATACAGTAGGTCAGGGCACTGGGAAATGACATCTGGTCATAGTGTGCATTAAGAACAGGCAGCTGAAGAGATCCCTTGGGATCCTGCCACAACTGCTTCTTTCAACATGCCTGGAACCAAGAGAGCCCTGCAGACATCATTATCTGCATCTTATCTGTTGACAACTTGGAAACCCTTAAGTTTGGATGCTCACAGGCTGGAAAGGTAATGGAGGGGGGCTGTATGATTTGTAACTGTATCATCAGATACAGCTACAACATACTTAACAAGAGGTTGGAACGCAGAGAATGTAGTGTCCATATTGGGGGTGCAGTCCTCACACCCCAGCTCCACTGAAGCATGCAATTATCCCAGAGTTTCAGGACTCCTGAACTCTGCTGTGGCCACTCCATTTCCAAGTGGATATGCTTCTGGTCCTGATCCTGGCTCAGTGGAATCCTCAGACTCCTATGAGTTGGGGAGTCCACTCACATGACAGGGTGAGCCCCCTTGCAGTCAGGCATGATGCTACTTCTTGGGATTGCGATCTAGTTCATCACTAGATTGCATCAACCATTGACATGACCAGTTGCCGGAACTCAGTTGTCATAATTAATTTGTGATGATGCAGGATCTCTTGGCTGTTGGATTTTCTTTTAAAAAATATTAATATTCTACTTCATATAAAAGCTCATTTGTGTCTGTGCCAGTGGAAATTTTGCAAACAAGTCTCAAACTGTGACATATCATGAAAATTTACAAAAGCTCTTGTAATATGTGTCAACATATTACAAGGATTATATGTCAATATAGAGAAATTGCAAAACAACAACAACAAACATTCCTACTCTAAATGAGTGCTACCCCCTATGTGTTATTTATTCACCAAGACTGTCCCTACTTTGAAAAAATACACATTTAAACAAGTAAATCATAATTAGAATGTGTCTTGAAAGGAAATGACCTTATCAAATGTTAGCTGACTTTGCAGAGTTTTAGTTACTACATTTGACTTTTCTTGTAATTCAGTTAGAGACATCTCCTACAAGGTGGGTTGCATGTAGCTGGATGTTTTGTTGTGGTGGTTATTGCAACTTTGAATGTACTTTAGTAACTAGTGCTTCACTTTCTAGTGACAATAGAAAATGTTGGGTGGGTTCTTTTGTTTTCTTTTGTTTTGTTTCTTGAACGGTACACAGCTATGAAAATGGTTCCTTGCTTCTTTGCTTATGTTACTGATGGAAGATAATTTGGGGGAGAACCTATTGGCTCCCATATTCCATGATGAAGCTTTGAGGAAAAAGCTGCTTTTAAAAGCCTTCCCAAATCTATACATCTATTTTTTCCCCTCTTGGCTCCGCATAATAAAGTATCATTATACAGAATTCTATTTGGTTATGGATTTTGCTTGAGGACTTCTGGATAATACTTTGCAAAGCTGATATCCCAAGGAGGAGGAGGAGGAGGAGGAAATGATCGTCCTTCACCATCTTTTGAATGAAGGCATGATAGCTTGTGTGTCAAGCATAAAGAATTTAAATTGGGGATTTAGTAGCTACCTTTCATTATTTTAGGCTCGGCAGTTTAGTTTTGGGGTATATGCACATGTACACTGTAGTATGTTTCAGGCTCTGAAACATCAGACAAGAAGCTTGATAAAGACATAATACTTAGCCACACTGTAGTAATGCTAACCAGTTTGTTTTCTCTCTCTTTCTCTCTATCTTTTTACTTAATCCTACTGAAAATCACATGTGTCCAACATGTCAACCTGAGCCTTGCCCTAAAGGAGGTATATAGAGAAGTGATAGCATGATTAGTGTACTACTTTATATCTTAAATGTCAGTGTATTAGCATTTAAACATAATAAATGTGAGCAATTGTTTACAATTCTGTTTTGAAATGAAATCCAACTATAGTTAAGTTGTGCTTAGGAACACAAGGATTTTCACATATCATCATCACTGACCTGGGGTCCTTTTGCACTACACAATTAATACAGCTATGATTTCCCGTTTAACTGTCATGATTGCAGCCTATGGAATCCTGGGGCATGTAGTTTGGAATCCTGGTGTACGTAGTTTGAGAAGGCACTGGAGCCCTCTAGCTGAAACTTCTAAATAGCCCTTCTTAAATTGCAAATCCCAGGTTCCATAGGATGGAACCAAGGCAGTAAAAATGGAATCATAGCACTATAATTGTGTAGTGTGAAAAGGCCTCTGGTCAAGTTCAAGGCCCATATTATAAAGGGAATAAAATCTCTTAAGTTTTCTTTTTCAAAATGATCAGAGGACATTTTCCATCACTCTGCGTAGTGTATTGTATGTCTTCCAGCCAATAGTCTCTGTATCAAGGCAAAGCAAAGAGCCAGAAAGGAATATGTTGAATTGTAAAATTCCATTGAAAGGGTTTCTGCATGAATCTAATATTCTACCGCACAACATCAAAAGGACATGGGGAACAGTCACCGCCACTGCATGAACATCAAAAGTGAATTTTTTTGTTTAATCTTAAATAGGAAGAAAGGTTTTCTTGTATCCCAAAAGAGGGTGCTCAGTCTTTTTAATGTGGTATAAATAATGTCACTAGGTTATGCTGTGTGCTTATAAACCAGAGCCTGTCCAAATCCTTCTGTCCAATACACTGGCAGAATGAATATAACCTGGGGCTTGCAGAGGTGATAGTAGCACTTCAGAGGAAGGACCAAATTGAAGAAAATCCTGTTTGCCCTAGCAACATTCAGGGAAGGGTGTCTGGCCATGCAGGCACTAGAGTTTCCAATTCTCAGGGAACTTTCTTTCTTCTTTGGTCCTTAGGGCAAGAAGGTAGAGTCTAAAAGCTAGAGCAGTGACTTCAAAACTATGTTCATCTATATTTTCCTCATTCCTTAGACTTGGTGTTTTTATTTGAATGGCATATTCTGTCCAGCTGTGGTTGATGCATATTATGCTTAATGACATCATCAGGGCCTGCCTCCACTAACATCACAAGGGCTTGCCCCTCAATCTCAGGATTTGGCCCTGAAACCATGAGGCCAGGGATAGTACTGACCTGGCAGTTCTAGCAAGTACGTCTCTTCTTCAGTTTGTTTAGATGGCATGGATATTTAAGCAGAAGCTCAGAGAGTCTGAATGTGTGAAGAGGCTTGTAGGAAGAATGCTGAATAGTAACTAAATTGCTTGGTATACCTTTTCCTGCCCTTTAAACTGTGTTGATAACACTGCTACAGTTGTGATGATGATATATAGAAGCAACTGCAATCTACACTCTTCAAATGCCCTACTTTTCAAATGCAGTAAAGTGTGTGAAAGAATGCAGCCTTACAATGCAGTGCCAGCTCAAAGATGCAGGAGCTGTAGGGGGCTAGGAATAGGCACAAGTCTTTTCTGCAACCTGAACCCCTCTTCTGTTAGCTGGACTCGGATATCTGCTGACAGACCAACCCACTGGTAGAACTGCTCTCCTGGCTAAGATCTGCTAGCAGAAGACCCTCAAAAGGGAGCAAGTGAAGGGATGGAACAAAGAAGGAGCTGAATCACACCAGATTCAAACCTCCTCCAGTCCCTGGACTCAAGACAATAACAAGATAAATTTGAGACATGGCCAAGGTAGCCCTAAGTAATTTCCAACGTGCCTAAAATGGGAGGGTTTAGGATTCAGCAGAGCTTCAGCGGGCCCAGTTTCAGCTCACTTAGACCTTAGACAACTCAGCAAGTTAGGTTTAAGCTCTTACTCCCAAATCTATTCTGAGAGTAGACCTGCCTCCCATCATGCCTAGTGCTTTCCTTGTGTTTTGTGTTTTGAGGAAAGATTAGGAAAAAGGTGAGCACGTGCCTTCCAACATTTCACACATGAAAAGTGGGACACGTGTAGTCAGGCAACATGAAAGTGTGGTCAAAATGGCAGAAGTTATTAAGTAAGAAGAACAGACAAGCCAGGGGAGAATGCAGCAGTTTGTTTTTGTCTGAGTCTACTTGGGATGATAAGATTCTGCTTCCTCCTCTCTTCTGCTGTCCACTGAGTTGATTGCAAACTAGTAGAGAGAAACTGGGATATTTTAAAAGCAGCTGAAAAAGTGCGATGTCAGAGGATTAATTGGGACTGTCCCTGCCAAAGCTGGATGCTTGGAGAATATGTGAGTAAATAGCCAGGATGTTGGTGTATAAACTTGCCTATGATATGGAGAAGAAGAAAAGGAGAGGTTTTTCTTCCTCTTTCATAACTCAGAGGCCGTTTCTACACTACACTGTGATACTGCTATTATTCCACTTTTAACATCCTATAGAATCCTGGGGCTTGCAGTGTAGGGAAAGGCATTTAAAATTCTTAGCCAGAGAGCTCTTTAGCCTCAGTAAACTACAAACCCTAGAATTCCATAGGATGTTGAAAGTAGAATAATAGCACTATAAGTGTTTGGTGCAGAAAGGTCCAAAGTTGTGCTAATGCCAAACTACCAGTACAACAGAACTTTCTTTTCCTGCCTTCTCTTGAGGACCTCTGCAGCACACAAAAACCTGCAGGTATTAGGGTGAGTGGAAGCTGTAGTAAGAAGAGGTTTTACCCCCCTTGCTTCTGCTGGAGCCTCTCTTTTCCTCCACAGAGATACCTAATTGGATCCTGGTCACTGGAATCCAGGGTCATCCAACAAAGGTGAATGGTGGAAAACATGGGGCAGACAACTGGAAGCACTTCTCATGCAACCCAATCAGATTGTGGAATTTGCCGTCGCAAGATCCAACTGGATGGCTTTAAAAAGGAATTAGGCAAGTTTGTGTAAGAAAAAGACTATCAATGGCTTGGTAGTAACATATCGAACTGGCAGTATCAAAGGCAATAAGAAAGTCAGTGTTCTATAGTGGTTTGAGCATTGGACTATGACTGGAGAACAAAGTCTGAATCCACAGTCAGCCATGGAAACCCACTGAAGGTAATGGCAAACCCCTTCTGAACAAATTTTGCTGAGAGAGCCTTGCGATATATTTGTCTTACGGTTACCATAAATCAGAAACAACTTGGAGGGACATACAACAACAAATTCAAAGGCAGTATGTTTTTAAATGCCAGTTGCTACAGAGTGCAGTTGCACTCCTATGGATTTTCCATGGGTCTCTGGCTGGCTGCTGTGGGCACAGCAGGATGGACTGAACTGACCTTTGATTGTATCCACTATGATGTTTGAGCTTCAATTACCACCATTAGTTGGGTGGCAGTTTTTCCATTTATCAACTGGCATTCCCCCAACACTGTCATTCAAAATAGCTCACAATACAAAGAAGTAGACAGATAGCAACTGTTCTCGGTTAAGTTCTTCCCATATACATTATATGGACAATACATGAAGCCTTGGTAATATTTGCTTAGGAGGGAAAAATGCGATTCCTGACAGCCTTTACCAATCTTCTTAGTTCTAGCTGCTTGTTTATTTTCAGTGTCTTGCCACATCACTTTGAAACATTGATCATCTCTTATAGCCCTTCCGCTTTGTTCTGTCAGCAAATGTTGTAAAATGTACCTTAAATTACCTTTTCTCTCCCTGAGTGAACAGCCTCTGTGTACTCACAGATAGGACTGTTTTCATCGTTAAGTATAAATTATGGTGCTCTTTCACTCCTGCTGTTTGCTTCAAACCTTTCTCCAGAAGACCTTCAGGCTTCCTGAGTACAGGAAGGGGATGTTTCCTTCCCACCTGCCACTAACTGCCCCAAAACTCCTGCAAAGTGATCTTACAGCAGTATAAAAAATCAGGAGGCTGTGAGAACATGAAGCAAAGCAAATCAGTTAAACTGAGAATGTGCAGCTCTGCATGTGGTTTCCTATGAACTAATGTTTTTCTCTTTGCCCCAAACCATACAACCAAAACAAAGCCACTTGTTTATTTTCTTTGAAATCACATCTGCATGACAAATGCGCAGACACAGCAGAGCAACATTTCAAAGTAGAAGGAAAACATGGCCAACCTGGGGTTAAATTAATATGTGTGTTGGGACTTTTTAATCACACTGAAGAGCCTGATGCATGCCTTAAGGTTACCCTTTGAGACCAGCAGAAGTCCAACAAGCTTTTATACCAGTGGTGGCCAAAAATTTGCACAAGTACAGCACATGACAAGTCCAGAGATTCCAATAATATCACTTTAGTCTCTAGCCCATGTGTTGGATTGCACTGGGATGCAGCAATTAATTGTAAGGAATTTTTTATTTTGTAAATGGATTCATCCCTGGTGCCCTAGGGTTCAACTGGTGAACCCTGGAGCTCTCCCACAATGCTGACATTTTCTCACCCATGTCCCACTTGGCCATGTCATATTTACTTAGGAAATACTTGAATCCAGTCCAGAGAACAACATATACAACAAGTGCTGTCAGAGGTATATTTTGTCTGCAGTCCACTAGTGTCCAAACCAAAAATCTACTTCGCTAGCCATTCCTGGATTCTGAGTCCTGCATCTCCTTATAGTACATCTATCTTGCCTCCCCTTCCTTTGGTCTTACAAGCTGCCCTACACCTGGACAGATTTTGGAAAAGTTTCTTTGTAGCTTAAAACTCCCAGAATCCCTCAACTAGCATAGCCAATGGCCTTGATATCTGGTGACTTGATTTCTAGGCATTCTTGAGTCCCAGCTTCCTCTAAATAAAACTAAGAATTCTTTTACCACTGAATTCTCAAGCTACCAAGCAGTTTCTGCTGAATTTATCGGAGATGGATGACTTATGTATGGTCATCTAATCCATGATGGTAGGACTCCCTAGCTATAGATACATCCCTCAAATATGCTCTTCCTGTATATTTTGCCAAAATGCTGTTTCTATAGAGTCACTGGGAAGTTTGCTTGTGCAGTTGCACAACTTAAAACATCTGAAATTACTGAGAAATGAACTGGTAGTAGTATTAGAACCTACAAGCATAGCTCACTTCAAGTTTAATACCTATTTAATAAGTAACAGCTATCTATCCTCTTCCTTCCTTCCTCCTAGCATCAGATTTAAAACATATAAAGTTTTCCAGCAATAAGATCAATACAAATCTTTGTAGATGTTTAAAAAAAAAATAGTGGGGGCTTGAAGGCCACAACAAGGAGTCCAAGAAGAGTGCTAAGAGGAAGGAATTCTAGATAAGTCTGAACTACAAAATGATCTGTAAGATTTATTTTCACTTTTTTTTTCCAGAATCCTAACAGCAGTTTCATCTTGTTCGAGTCCTGTATCATCAGTTTGGGAGGGTTTTTTTTTTCTATCCACATAGAAATTTTTGGATAAATTTGTATACACATAAGAATCATAGAACAGAATCATAGAGTTGAAAGAAGTCTCATGGGCCTTTGGCCCTTTCTGCACCTTACCTTCTGGTGCTGGGGTGCACGGATCGCGCGAGCAGCCTCTGGCAAGAGGCTCGCGTCCGGGCTCCTTCGGCTCTGCATGAGTTGCCTGCTCATATGAGAGCCTCGCCTTTTCCTTCCGCAGTGCAGGCTGGGAGTTTCCCACGCTGTGCTGGGGTAGGAAGCGCAACCGGTGCGGCTCCGGAGGCTCCGCACGCCAGGTAAGTGCAAGGGGGGCCCGGGAGCAATGTGCGATCACGCACCATTTTCGGCTTCTAGCTGAAAATGAAAAGGTGCATGATCGGCACCTGCTGGCCCCTGGAGCGTCACGTGATTGTGAGTGCGTTGTGCAGATCGCTCCTCACAATCACGCGATGCTTCAGGCGCCCTTTCGCATGGAAAATGCCATGTGAAAAGAGTCCAACCCCTTATTCAATGCATGATCTTTAGCTAAAGCATCCTCAGCAGGTAGTTGTTTTTCCCATTTTTGAAGATATCCAGAGAAAATGGCCCCACCACTTCTCTAGGCAATTGGCTCTATTGCCAAACTGCTCTTACTGCCAAGGAGTTCCTTTTAACATTCAGTCAAAATCTACCCTCTTGTAACTTCAAAATATTAGACCTTATCCTACCCACTGGGGCAGCAGAGAGCAGGTCTGCCTCTGCCTCTCTGTGACAGGCCTGAAGGTATTTAAAGAGGGCAATCATGTTACCTCTCAGTCTTCTCTTCACCAGGCTGAACATGCCCAGCTCCCTCAACCTCCCCTTATATGTTTTGTTCTCCATGCCTCTTATCATCTTTGCTTCCCTTCTTTGAACCTACTCCAACTTGTCTACATTCTTCTTCAACAAGGCACCCAGAAGTGAACACCATACTCCAGATGAGACCTGACCAGTGCAGAATATACTAGTACTATTAATTCCCTCAACTTGGAAACTATAATCACACTGTTGGCTCATGTTCTTTGTTGTAGCATCACCCTGTTGACTCATGTTTGACTTATGATCAACAATAATCCCAAATTCCTTTTTGCATGTAGAGCTGCTGAGCCATATATCCTTCATCCTACACCTGTACATTTAGGCCATTTCCAGCCTACACTGTTACAGTGCTATTATTCCACTTTCAACATCCTATGGAATCCTGGGTTTTGCAGTTCAGGGAGGTGCAGAGAGCTCTTTGGCCTCAGTAAACTACAAACCCTAGAATTCCACAGGATGTCAAAAGTAGAATAATAGCACTATAGCAGTGTAGTGCACAAGTAGCCTTAGTCTTTGTGGCCTAAATGTAGAATTTTGCATTTGTCTGCAACAAATTTCATCTTATTAATTTCTCCCCAATTTTATGGCTTATCTAGGTCCTTTTGGATTCTGTTTCTATCTTCCAATGTATTCACCACGCCGCCCAGTTTTGTATCATCTGAAAATCTGATAAGGATTCCCTCTATCTTGCCATCTAAGTCACTGATAAAAACATTGAAGAATAATGGCTTTGAGGCACTCTACTTGAGACCTTCTTCCAGTCTGAAGTGCAGCCATGGATGATGACTCTGCGCATAGTTTTCCAACCAATGATGGACTTATCTGACATCTGCTCCACATTTAATCAGTTTGCTAATCAAAATATTATTTGGGACCTTATCAAAAGCTTTGCTGAAATCCAGATAAATGGTATCCACAGCATTCCCACCATCTACTAAACTAGTGACCAAAGGAAAGGAAGATATAACGTTTTGTTCTTGACAAACCCATGCTGGCTCCTACTGATCGCTGTATTGTCATCAAGACACTTGCAGATGGACTCCTGTATAATCTGTTCTAATATTTTTGTTGGTAATTTCTTGGAGAGATATATATATATTTGCCTTTTTTGATGAGAGGTGCAATGTTTACCCTTCTCCATTCCTCTGGCATTTCACTTGTTCTCCAAGATTTCTCAAAAATTATGGCAGGAGGTTCAAAGAGCATATCAGCAAGTTCCATCAATACTCTAGGATTTAGTTTGTCTGGCCTTGCAGATCTGAATTCATTTGGGTTAGCTAAGTGATTCCTTACTCACACCTTATCAGTCTTGATTGGCAATCCAGATCCCTTGCCAAGGTCTTTGCTGTTGCTTGGAAGTGCACCATTCTCTTTTTTGGAGAAAACTAAAGCAAAATAGGTACTGAATAGCTTTGCTATTTGTTGAAGTCTGTTGGCATTTTAACATCTGTACTGAACACTGACCCTACTGTCTCCTTAGTCATTCTTTTGCCTTGAATGTATCTGAAAAACCCCCTATGTGTTGCTCTTTGCTTGACTAGTCAGTTTCAGCTCATTCTGAGTGTTAGCTTTCTTGATACTATTCCTGCAAGCCTGGGCTGCACATCAGTACTCTTGGTGATTTATCCCTCCTTCCATTCTTTATACATACTCTTTTTAAAAAAAAAAAAAAAAAAATTACTTCCTCCATGAGTTTGCTGTGCAGTCACATTAGCTTTTTCAGATCTTTCCTATTTTAATTCTTCCAGGACATTGTGTTGTGCTTTTTGCAACTCCTTTCTCGGGAACTCCCATCCTTGCTGGGTGTCTCTTTCCTTTAGCATGTCTAGCCATTGTGTCCCACCCAGTATTTCCCTGAACTTGTTAAAATCAGCTTTCCCGAAATCCAAGTTTAGTCTTTGCCCTGTCTCACAATTGTGAATGCTAGCATTACATGGTCACTTCCCCATAAAGTCCCAGGTACTTTGATTCCAGTGACCAGCTCCACCTGTGGGTTAGGAATGAGTCCAGGATTCCCAATCCCCTTGTTCCTTCATCTACCTTTTGAAATGGGAAATCATCTGCAAGGCACACCAGGAATTTGTTGAATAGTCAATGCTTAGCAGTGTTGGGTCATTTCCACACTACACTGTTATAGTGCTATTATTCCACTTTCAACTTCCTGTGGAATTCTGGGGTTTGTAGTTTACTGAGGCCAAAGAGTTCTCTGGTTGAGAATTCTAAGTGCCCCTCCCTAAACTGCAAACCCCAGGATTCCATAGGATGTTCCACACTACACTGTAGCTGTATAGTGCGGAAATGGCTTCAGTCTGTCAGCATATATCAAAGTAATTGATGTCCCCCATAACTACTAATTCTTGCATCTTTGATATTTCTGAGATTTGTTTCTGAAAAGCATCATCTACCACCTCTTCTTAGTTTTGGTGGCCTGCAGTAAATTCCTACCACAATGTTACGTTTCTTTCTTTTTTCATTTATTTTTAACCAAATGCTCTCAGCTGTCCAATGTGATCAATTGCATGGATTTCTATATAAGTGATTTTGTCTTTGACACATAATGCTACTCCCCCTCCTTTTCTGAAACATCTGTTTTATTTGAATGTTTTGTATCCTTCAATTGTAATATTCCAACCAAGGGAGTCATCCCACCAGATCTCTGTTATGCCTATGCATTTGTTTATGCATTTTCACTAAAATGTTTGCACAAACACATTTACACATTTATATTTTGTACATTTATGTGTGTTATCTGGCAAGCACGATTTCCTTCCATTTCCTTCCAAAGACAATAACATGAAAGATGAGCACATACTCATTAACAATTTCACAATCAACAAATAAGACAAATGTGGTTTGTTTGTTTGTTTTTTAAAAGAAAGCCTAATTAATGCAAATTTCTTTCCCATCTATAGTTTCTATGGCCTGAGAAAATAAAAGGTCATTGCCCAATACAAAAATAGACAAGGCAAATGACAGGAGAGTGTTTTCAAAGACACTGTTCCATAAAAAAGGTACCTCAACTGAAATGTCTTCCTTCTCAGTTGTTATCTGCTTCACCTAAGATGCCAACAGTGATTCCACCTATGATCTTCATGACCTGAACAAGCCAGTATCAGGTTAGCAGACTGATCAGATATTTAGATCTTTTAGGGAAATGCTGGGGGATATGTGACTCTCCTGATGTTGTTGCACCAGAACTCTCATCACCTCTTACCATTGGCAAGAGTTGATAGTCCAGCAAGATCTGGAGAGGCACGTGTTCCCCATCTCTGCTATATCTCTTTAAAGGCAAACGTTAGCACACTGAATTGTATTTGGGAACAGAGAGAGAGTAGTTTGCTGGTTCAGCACTGGTGAGATGTCAAATGCTTCGCCCTCTTCAGCAGCTGCAGCTTGAACTAACTGCAGACAGTTTTCCGACCATCTTTAGCAGCAGATCACAAATTAACTTGAGCCCTCACAAATTGTCTGTTAGAGATGCAGTGCATTCAATTTGGGATTTTTTTGAAACCTTAGGCAGGGCTTACATAAGTGCTTGTGCAGCTGAGTGTAAATATTAAACTTATTAACTTCATAAATAACACTGACAGCACTGCATTCCCTGTAGTCAATTGGCATAGGGTTTGAAAACAGCAATCCAAATTCATAGAAGCATTTGGAAACTGGGTGTTTTGCTGACAATAACTAGCAATATAGGGTGAGTTCTAATTTTGAATATTTTTAGTAATAGCATTGATTGTTTGCTAATCATTCTTTGTGTGTGGTTTTCAAGTATTTGTTTATTAATTTTATTGCAAGTTCTGTCTCAAAACCAAGATTTATGGACCAGGATCATGGTCCAATGCTCTAAACCACTACTCCATGCTGGGTCTCTGATGGTTTGTGCACCTTCATTATTTCAAAGGCTGAATGACTTGCCACACAAAACTGAGCCAGTTTCAACAGCCAGTCAGACTGATAGTAGGGGATGAGTATCACATTGTTATTCTGAAGACAAGTGTGCAAAAGAAGAGAGGCAAAGGTGTGAGAATTATTCTTTAGCATAATTGTTCACCAGCCAGCACAGTCTCTGATTAATAGAAGACTGAATTGCAGGGAGGAGCTTAAAAAACTGCTGTTGCAAGGTTCTGATTAGCACCCAAGGAGGGTAATTAATTCCTCTTATCAGGTTTTGACATGTGTGTTGTTGTTCCTTTGGTTTCTTGAGCCTTGGGTCCCACTGTTGGAGAAAGGCAACATATAAATACAATAGATAGATAGATAGATAGATAGATAGATAGATAGATAGATAGATAGATAGATTTCCATCCAATCATGAAGAAGTAGACTTCCCTACATATAAGATGCTGTTGCCACTGATGGCTGATAACAAATTCTGATTCTAACTGTTCATTCTGATGCTATAGTTTTTACCATTTTGTTCATTCTGCACAACCATGGATGGCTTTGGAACTGGGAATAAATCCATGGTTGCTCAACATTTTCATGATATTGTGAAGAGTATACCAAAACATTACTGCTTTTACATATATTCATGGACTGTCTAAATTCCCTAAAGGCACCAGATCCCATCTGGTCTCAGAAGCTAAGCAGAGTGAGGTTGGGTTAGTAGTGGGACGGGAAACCTCCAGGAAATCTGGCATGATAGGCTGTATTTCAGAGGAAGGCAAAGACAAACTACCTTTGAGTATTCTCTGCCTAAGAAAACTCTATCAGATTCATAGAATCTTGGAACACACCACAGGGCCATCCAGTCCAACCCTCTGCTATGCAGGAACACACATCAAAGCATTCCCAACAGATGGCCATACAGCCTCTGCTCAAAAACCTCCAAAGGAGACTTCAGCACACTCTGAGGCAGCATATTCCACTGCTGGACAGCTCTGACAGTCAGGAAGTTCTTCCTAAGGTTCAGGTGGAATCTCCTTTCCTGCAGCTTGAATCCTGCAGCTTTGTTCATAAGGTTGCCATAAATTGAAAGGTGACTTGAACACACATATTTTAATTCACTTCTGCCCTGGCACCATTTGATTCACAAGAATTCATGAATACACAGAGCTGAGTTTCAGCACTGAAAAGAAGCAACTTTTCAGCAGTGTCTGGTCAACTTGAAATGGTACCCTGTACCGATGTGGTCATAACAGAGAAGGTACTTCAGTGTTTGAAGAAAGCAAAGTGTTCTTCTTACATTGTATATCACCTAAATGCATTTTATCAGTGACAGATTTCTTGTGCCAGCACACAGTGCAAGCCATTTACAAAGTTGTTCAATAACTGGTAAAGAAACAGAAACTTCCATTTCTATCAACATGGAGTGGAAATGGCTCTTCCTGGTAATTCAGGATTGTCATTACAAAGTACATTCCTGCAATTCACTGTTTATGTAAGAAAGTCTGGTCTGAAAAAGATTTTTTTTTTTTAATGAATTGCAGCCACTGACAAGCAAGGCAAAATTTGAATCAGCCTACTATCTTAATTTGATTAATGTGAAAATCATGTATTTGAGCCAAATGCTATGCTTCTGCTTCTCTGAGGTCTGCATTTTCTTCTAGTATGGTAATTTACCAAGAGAACTGACTACACTGAGTCCATCTACCTGAGTACTGCCTGTGCTTATTGTCTGTGATTTTCTGAAGTATCAGGCATGGGTTTCCCATCCTTACAGAAATTCTGGCAACTGAACTTGAAGGCATATGCTGAACTCCTGTACTGTCCTACTAATGATGAGAAACATATATAGTTTAACCAGGTGAAACTACAGAGAGACAGACCTATACTGGAGTTTGAATAATAAATGTTAATACTGCTATGCACACACACACATACACTTCTATAAATATTTATTCGTCTGCAATAGAAGAGACTGTTAAGATGAAGCTTAAGATTTTTTTGTGTATAAATATTTGTGATGCTGTGGAGGGCCACTCTCATCTGTGCTCTTTTATATAGGTCAGACATGTGTTAGATTCTTTATGAAGACTCATGTTGACAGCCTTTTCACTGTGCAAAGAAAGCAAGCAAAGCCCACCAAATTATCATGCAATCTCCATAAGGAGTGTTCTGGAGGAAGCAGCCCTAAAGGGAAGTGCACACAGGTGAAATGCATTAGTATTGCCATGTGCTTCAGGTGGTAACAATGAGCTTTATTGATGAAAGAGTCTCTGGAGCTGTGTAGCCAGAGTTTAAAGCAATGTCAGATCACATTAGCTTTACCCCGCCAGAGGAAAAATAAATAAATAAATGCTTCTGTGTGTCTCTGCCAGCAGAAATCTTTCCCCTTTTGGTCACGTTTTCTTTTCTTAAAGGTCTCCTGCTTAGTTCTCAGTATTTTGTGATATTTCCAGACTGTAAATGTTAAGCATACACCATCTTTTATGTGAACACAGAGTCCTATGGTGCCCAAAGTTATTCTACCACATTTTACCTTTGAAGGACACAGGGTGTCAGAAAGCTCAGTTGGAGCATCATGTGTAGGCCTCTATGTTCTCTTCACTGTGTGAGCTTTTCATAGTGCCACTGTGTTTGACCTCAAAGCATTAGTTTCTTACCATACCGCAATGAAGTAGAGATAAGCAAGTAGGAACACGGGCTTTCTCTGGCCAGCACTACTTTCATTAGCTGTGTGGAGTCAGGTATGTTGTTCCATCACAGCTTAACACTAGGTCACTTGTTGTGTTGCCCTGTGGTTTATACACGTTGAACTAGTCCTACAGTGCCCAACTCCATTATGCAGAGATTCTACCCAATCTGCTAAGCACACCTCTTGTTTACCTTTTCATATAAATCTTTCTTGAGCATTATTGATAACCAGTAACACAGCAGTAAATTGTAAAGCACAGGCACTCATGATGACAGTCTGCATAAGCATGCCCCCAAGGACTTCAAAAATGCAGGCAGCTTTGTTGATTCATCTCAACAAATTGACTCTGGCAGTTTTCATCTTCAGCAGGAGGCCTTTTGTAAAACTCATGGGCCTTAAGTGCCTAATCAATTCCCTGAAATATTCTGCATTACAACAGGGGTAGCTCACAACAGTATACTGTAGTTGTATACACCACTGCTTCCAGCAGGCTGCATGTAAAACTAGCAGCAACAAGGAAGGTTAGGGAATGACAATATCATAATCTTCCCTGCTAGTCCAAAGGTGCCAGTGCTTTGACACTTCAGTCCCTGGCTCGACTACACCACTCTTGATAACCTAACTTGAATAGCCAAGTGTGGCAGAGCCTGGGAGTGTGGCTAGCACAGCAGCCTAGTAACAGAGGGTGATCTAATCCAAATGGCTCTCTGACTGAAGAACTCAGGCCTAGCCAGACATCAGATAGCACATATATACTGGACATGTGGGTTAGAATCTGTTAGTCCTTCAGTGAGTTCCATAGAGTCAGAGCATCCAGTAAACCAAAAAAGGGTTTCCTGGGAGAGGATTAGCTTCTCAGAGGCCTAAGTGTGGGGCAGAGAAGTAACCAAGCCATCTCTGAAAGGGGTTGGAGAGTGGAACCCTTGGAAGGAAAACAAACCTTTGTGCTGGGAGACCCAAAAGAGTATGTGAGTGAAAGCTCTGTTGAGGAAACACTGAGGTATTTTAAAGAAAATAGTTATATCTGTGAGAAAGGGTTATTTTGTTTAAATCTTTCAGAACCCTCAATACTTTTTCCCTTGTTGGTTCTTTTAATAAAGATTTTATTCTATTTTTTCTGAAAGTACAGCCTCAATATAGTGTTTTCTTCCGTTTTATTTCAACATCACGCTACCACAGGTGATCCATTCCCTTTTGGACTAACCTTTAAGAAGCTTTGCCCTTTCATCCACAACAGTTGTGGGTTTTATGGAAAGCAGGGGTATGATTAAGTATGAGGGGGGAGCTAGGGTGTGATAATAATATTAAAAGAGGTGTTGCTACCCCAGTGAGGGAGAAAAGAAAACAGGCCTTGTTTGTCTGTGTCCTAGTTAGCCCAAGGAAGTTTTGCCAAGCAAGCCTTCCTTTCCCTTTGTACCCCTTTCCCCCAGCAAAATATACACACCCTTCCACCCATCTGAGATACCAAGCAGTTGTAAACTGTTGTTGTTAACTGCCATCAAGTTGACTTCACCTTATGACAACCCTATGAATGAAAGGTCTCCATCTTACCCTGTCATCAACAGCCCTGCTCAGGTCTTGCAGATTCAAGGCCATGACTTTCTTGATTGAGTCTATTGCTCTGTAATGCAGTCTTCTTTTCCTATTGCCTTCTATCTCACCGAGCATTATTGTCTTTTCTAGTGAGTCATGTCTTCTTATGATATGTCCAAAGTACTACAGTCCCAGTTCAGTCATCTTGGATTGTAGGCAGAGTTCAGGCTTCATTTGCTCTGTTTAGGAATCAAACAGATCTGTAGAACTCTTCCCCAGCACATCATTTCAACCGATTTGATTTTCTTCCTCTCAGCTTTCTTCACAGAAGACCCAATACATAGCTGTAGAACACCAGAAAAGGTAGACCAGATTGGCTGAGATTAGTGAGACAGTGGCAGAGCTTGGAGTGCACCGAGGGGGGGTGGGATGGGGCGTGGCCATGGTTCATAGGGCAGGGCTATAGTGCATGAGGGCATGGCCACAATGCATGGGGTGGGGCTATGGTGCGAGGAGGTGCAGCTACGCTGTACGGGGGCAAGGCTACAAGCTGGGACACCCCCCAAAAAAATTTCTGCCCGGGGTGAACTACCTCGTGCCCCCCCCCCAATCCCTACGCAACTGTAATGAAATGCCATGATTGAGGTTTAAAAAGACAATGTAAGACCAGGCCTTCCTGGCTGCAGTTTAAAGTGGCAGAGAAGAATTACACCAGACAGAGGAGAAATTCTGCATTAAAACAAGCAACCAATGCACCATAAAACATAACAGATTTGTAGAAAGCAAAATCAAGGCACTCTTATGTGCAAAGATCAGAGGGGTCAACATAACAACTTCCAAGCAGGATACTTGAATGGCAGAGCTAGTATAGCTGAGTGGCAGAACACACACTTTGCAATGCATGCCATAGATCCTAGGTTCAGTCCCTGGCATGTTCTGGTATAGCTAAGACCCCTGTCTGAAAACCTAGAGCCAGTCAGTGCAGACAACATTGTGCAAGATGGATCAATAGTCTTACTCAGAATAAAGCCATTTCCTATGACAGCGTAGTGTTGCCACATATTCAAAATAGCAATAGGGCACAGCTGAAATTCAAGGCATGCAAGGTTGATAATCAGGAAGTAGCTAAAGCAAGTTAATAACAACAATAATATATTACAATTATGATTATAATTATATTTAAATTATGGCTGGAATCCTGTATCAGCTTATACTTAACTAAGAACTTCTCTTGACCCAATTTCCTCTCTCCCCTCCCCCCCCCCAAAAAACTGAGAGAAACATCATTCAACTGTGTCAGTTTCATATTCATGATCACTACTTAGTCATGATTTTGATACTATTTCTACAAACATAACTCACCCCTCAACCTACTTTACTGGGCATCAGCCGCATGGGGAGAAGGAGAGTCATTCTGCCAATGATCAGAGCACAGCTGAATGATGGTTTTGGCGAGTCAGGCCAGGAGAAGTTACTTAGCTATGTACTTAGTTATGTATAAGCTGATATAGGATTCAGGCCATAATTATATTTAAATTATTTTTATTTTTATATTTATATACATATACATGTACATATATTCATATATGTATGGATGTATATCAATATTAACAACAGTAGTGAAAAGTGCAAATCTGAACTTATTGATATTTCCCTGCCAAATGGATGTTAAAATTATTGGGGTTTTGGTAGAACCCCACAGCCCTATTTCTAGCATCACACATTTACTTCAGCAAGTTAGCTAATATTTGTACTTATAATTATATTGTGTCTTTGCACTCTGATATCTATCTCATGATTTTGGCCAAGACAAACAAGCAAAACCCATACTGACCCTCCTTATAGCTCTCCTATTTCCTTTGAACATAAAGTCTATCATAAAGTCTAGAGATGGACTTTACCTCTACCATAAAACCCAAAGTTTACCATCAACCACTTCCATACATTGGTAATGAAAAGATAATGTAAAATTCTGTATTTTCAGAGAGATGGTTGTGTTAGTCTGGCCTTTTCCGCACCGGGCTATTTAAACGGTGCAGAGCGACCTCCAACGGAGGTCTTCTGCACCGTAGAGTGGACTGGGGCGGACTACTTTTTGTAGTTCCATACCTCAGTCCACTCCAGAGCGACCGGAACTGGTCGCTCAGTGTGTTTTTTAAAGACCTCTTTTTAGAGGTTTTTAAAAACCACGGAGCACGCAACCCCGTGCCGCTCCGTTACCCGGCTCTGGAGCAGATTTGCAGGCACGCGCAAGTGCGTGCCTGCAGATCTGCCGGGGGCAGGCTTCCGGCTGGCGAGCTTCTCCAGTTGGTGGAGAGCCTCCACCAACCAGAAGCCGCCATTTAGGACGCCAGAGGAGTGCGGAGCGACAAGCTCGCGCTGCTCCTCATGGCGACGGACTTAGCCGGCTGGAAAACAAAGCCAGTAAGCTCTGTTTTCGGCCGTCCCCCCCCCCCCCCACATGTGGAAAGGGCCTCTGTTTCAGCATAAACAGGAAATTGGGGAGACAAGAAAGCAAGCCGTGACTTTAAGACTGATTTGTTTTAACATGAGCTTTCATTGATCTCAACCCATGAAATGGATTGAAGTAGTGAACTGAAGAAGTAGACTGAGATCCATGAAAACCTATGCTGAAATAAATCAGCTGGTCTAAAAGGTGCTCATTGACTCCTCCTCAACCCTTTTCCTCTGTTTTCCTTTTATATGGTAAAATTTTGTGTGATTTTGAGAGAATTCTCTACTGTTCTTTAACAGAATCAACTTCAGTATCAAACATCCTTTATAATCCTTTATCCTTCATAATCCTTCACACCCTCTATATGTGACCTTTTAGATGTTGATGAATGTTGGCTGATGGTGACCAAAGCTTTTTGTGCCACAGCTCCCAGAATCTCACATCTTCATGGCCAGTGGTGATGTTAGCTGAAACATTCTTGTAATCCAAAAGGTAACTTTTCCAAACTCTGCTGACAGTTAATGTCCAACACTCTGCTGAGAGTTGGTGTCTGAACAACCAGAAGTCCCCTGTTCCCAATTACCCAGTTCTTGTCACTGGAAATTGCTACAGTTAAGTAATATGACTGGAAATTCACAAACTATTGTTCCATACTAAGAAGCATCCAGGGATTTCAAAATCATTGCATAGTTTTCAAACATCTTTCAAACTGCATAAAAAATCCTAAAGCTAAATATAAACACTATATAAAATGTTTATTTTTCAAGATTAAAAATAATACAACAGTCTCTGCTTGACATTTGGATAAGGAACTGAAACAACTGTCTGCTTTGATCAACACAAATTAACCCGACCAATTCAACCGTAGTAAATGTCCTTTCAGATTAATTGGGCTGAAGTTAGAACTTCAAGAGAATTCATCTTGGCTCTGTCCACTAAAGACTTGATTGCTTTTATGTAAATTTAGAAGTGTCTTGAAGATAACAGATTCGGTTACTGCTATAAGATTGAGAATTTTAGAATTTGCACCGTTACAACTGTTTTCCAGTTTTCCCAGTCATAAGAGGTTGAATTCATTTATATTTCTTTTGTCCTGTGATTGGACAATCAGCTTAAATTTGGGGCCTTTGTGGCTTTCTGTGTGAAAGTGATTGACTTTTTCTTACCGAAAGACTCCAAGAACTAGGATTTCCAAATTCATCAGGACATTACAAAGCACAGTATTTTTTTTTTACCCTTAATAAGCAGTAAAAGGTAAAATCACCTCTGCAAGTATGTTTGCACAATAACTGTATTACCATATTATTCATGAAAATGTGTGAAGCATAATTCTTCCAACATGCAAAACTTGAAATGTATTGTACCAAATCAGGAAAAATAAAAAGTTCTGTTTTCACTCTGAGTTGTCCCCTGCTTTAACTCTGAATAAATGACTTGTTCTGTGACGTGGTAGTAATATAAAATATTTGATAAATGAAAAAGACAAGTCAAAATACAGAAATAAAAGTTATTTTCCTGAATCTCTTAGAACAGGGTGGGAAATCTGAAGCCCTTCAGGTGCTGGCTTGCAGCTGCCATCTACTGTAGTGAATGCAGCCCAGTGTTGGAGGGCTCTACACTCCCTGCTCTTGTCCTATGATACAGTGAGACAAATGCTTGTGCATACAATCCAGTGGGAAGTTATCCTATTTAAGTTCTATTTAAATTAATGGGACCTTCACAAGAATGTTCGCAAAATACACAATACAGGAACACCAGCATCATATTGTATCTACGTAGTGCTCAGATCTAATATGGAAGCTTCTGGATATTCTAAACACAAAAAGCTTGCACAACATTTCATTCATTTAGTAAAATAATAATCATACATCTAAGGCCATCAGGTACTTCATAGGCATGTATTTTCTGCCAGTTGTGAGCTGAAAAAATAAACAGCAAACAGGCCATAACATGTGGCTGATGAACTGTGCATGGCTTGATGAGTCATTACCTATATAAGCCTGGAACAGGAATAAATGTTGTGGAATGTTGTTCCCAAGCTCTGGGAACAACAAAAGAAGACAGAGATTTTGCATCTCATGCAGACTTCCTAGAAGCATTTCACTAGCCACTGATGAAAACAAGATTGTCTATTAGATGGGCATAAAAATGTCAAGAACCCAGGCAGACCGTTGGCCAACCACCCAGTTATAAGAAGCTCATAAGAAGATAGGAAGACAACAAGACCAGATCTGGCTCCAGATTGGAGTGGACTAGTAGAGTGCTCTTGTTGTCCTTCCCACCAATGATTGCATGACTTCCAGCACTCTCTGGCACCTGCCTCCACCAGCCTTGCACTTTCTCACATAGTTTTTTATTATTTGCCTTCAGCTTGGCTTCAACTTATGGCAACCCTATGAATGGGAGAACTCCAAGACACCCTGTTATCAATAGTTCTGCTAAGGTCTTACAACCTCAGAATGGTGGCTTCCTTGATTAAGTCAATCCAACTCTGTTATGTTCTTCCCCTTTACCTTCTGACTTCAAATGCACTTAGTATGATTGCCTTTTCTAATGAGTCATGCCACCTGATGATACAACCAAAGCATAATACCTTCAAATTAGTCATTTTGGCTTCCAGGGAGAGCAGCGGAGGAGCTTGGAGTGCGTGGAGGGGGGGCCAGAGGGGGAGAGGCCATGGCACACAGTGGCGTGGCCATGGTGCATGGGGACGTGACAACAGCACATAGGGGTGTGGCCATGGCACACAGGGGTGTGGCTATCAGCCAGGACACACACACCCCGTCCCTATATGACTGAGGGAGAGTTCAGGTTTGAATTGCTCTCAGACCCATTGATTTGTCTCTCTCACAGTCCATGTTATCTGTAGTATTGTCCTCCAACACCACATTTCAAATGGGTTGAATTTCTTCCAGCCAGCTTTCTTCATGATCCAGCTTTTACAACCATACATAAAAAATTAAAAAAAATCTATGGCACTGACAGTCTTGACTTTGGTATTTAATGATACTTTAGGATCTTATCTACTTCCTTTACAATGTCTTTCCGCATGTATTTCTGATTTTTTTTACTACAGTTTGAAGTTTTTTACAACAGTTTTTAACTATAGTTTAAATAATAATGGTGATGATAATGATGATGATGATAATAACAACAAGAACAACAATAATTAATTTATTAACCTCTCCCCAATGTTCTAAGAGGGGTACAACACAGATAAAGCAGGGCACAACACAGATATCTTTACACTTGAGGATTTTTTTCTAGTTCCTTTCATATCTGCCCTTCCAAGTCCAAGTTGTTGCCTGATTTCGTGACTGCAGTCATTATTTCAATTTATGGCTGGGCTAATGTATAAAAACTCTTTTAAGTATTTTGAAGTCTTCATCATCCACTTTCAAATTAGCTAAAACATCACATACTTGCTTATCTGGAGTCCAGCACCATCACTGCCACCACAGTCACAAGAATTGCCCACTTGCTCACAACTGCAAGATTTGGAGGCAGAGACTTTGCTGCCGGAACAGTATTAACAGTGTTTAACAGTGAAAACTACAACAATTTTCTCTTCTAATTTGCTTCATCTCCACCAAAGCTGAACCTCTCCTGTCACTCTCCTCCTCATCTGCACCCTTTCTGGGTTGCTTTTTTGTTTTTGTTTTTTTATATACAATGTGCTCTCTGGACTCACTGAACTCTGAGTCTCCACTCCCCTTCTTTCTTGATCTGCCTGCCTGCTCCAATTCTTGGTAGGCAGCTGAGAAAATGCAGTGGGTGAGTGGTGTCAGAAGAAAAAAAGCCTTTCAGTGAGGATGAAGCAAATTAGCAGGGATGAGAAGAAATCAGGGAATCAAAGTGGACTGGCAGGTCAAGAATGAAGGAGTGCACAGACTGGAAGCCCAGAGAGTTAAGGGCACAAGTTGCACCAAAAAAAAAAGCTGAGAAAGAGAGGGGAGGAGGGGTGGTGGGAGAGGAGCAGCCTTAGCAGGGATAATTTGAATAAGTATAGATGAGAAAGAATTGGGGAATCAGAGTAGCCAGGCAGGTCAAGGAAAAAGAAACGTGTAGACTCAGAGCCCAGAGTCCATTGTTTGGAGGTTCCTTAGAACAGAGGGCAAAAGGGCATTGATGGTGATTTTTGTTGCAGGTCGTGGCCCTTTTATCAAGTAAGTTAAGAAAACCTACCCCAAACCTCCAGTATGCATTATACATTTATTTATTAATTCCTGGTATTTGATCCAACCATATTTGTGCTATCTTGGCACTCTCTCTCAAAAAGTTTTGAAAATGGAACAGTCTTGCCCAGAGGCAGACCTATAACTGTGCAACTGTTCTTCAGAAAGTTGTGCAGTTCTGAGCAAAACTGAATGAGTTTCTTGAAAACACTGTGGTGAGTTTTCCATCATTTATGAGAGAGAAAAAATCCCAAATGTTTCAACATTACAGGAAGAAATACCAACGCCTTTTCCTCAACATCTGCTGAGAAGTGGGAAAATCAAGAATTTCCATACCTAGGTCTTAGCAATTGTCCCCATGCTCTGAATACTAATCTCTGGGAGGAAGTCCATTGGCTTAAATCCTGCATTGGTGATTGGTCTGATCCAGGAAGGAAATTCTTCCATTTCTAATTGTTCCTCTTTCTGCTTCTACTTCTCTCTCCCCGCTCTCTCGCTTATTAAAGATACACATAGTGGAAGTACTCAGTCATGGACCCTGAAGGTCATTTCTAACAGAAGGTTTGATTCATCTTCCTGAGCCTCCAGAGTGGCCAGGGCCTAGGGCAAACTTTGTTTTATGTATTCACTATGGAACTGAGACAGAGGCCATGTTCCTTTTTGTTCAGCTGCTCCATCCTGATCCCCCTTGGCAATAAATGGGTTTTCTGTGTTAACTGTGCTTTGTAGCCTCTGCTGAATCACTCACCTCCTTTTGCTTCCTGGCTGTAAAAACAGGAGAGAGATTCACTTTAAAGAATGTATTAGCATCTTGGTTAAAAACTTTGCAGATGCCCAAACCTGTTTGCTATTAGATCACTAATAAAATCAAAGAAAAAGGAGAAAGGGCCATAAACATGGTATGGGATAAAGGCAAAGTCAGGAAGTGAATAGGAGGACCAAATACTATCAGGTTCTGTTTTGATAACTGTAGTAGCTAGGAAACAATGCTGAGACAGAGAGAGTTATTATCTACACTATGGGATAAGCAACTGAGAGGAAGTGGGGGGGCTGTATTGGCCCTCTGGCATACTTTGGGGGCCATACCTTTTATACTGTGCCCCACAGCCCCAGAATTCAAAACACTCTATGAACTTTTTGGGTGTAGTACTGAGCAATTCTATTCCATATTGGTGTCCCCCTAGCTTTTTTATACCCAGGACATTTTTATGGCCCCTAGCTTTTTTTCCATAAGAAATGAACCAGAATTCAGCTTGGGAAAAATTAGAGAACTAAGGCCCAAGGTGCCAAAAACAGCCCAGAGGGGCACATGCAAAACACAAGGCACACCTTCCCCACAAGACCCACACACCCATTCTAGATGGAGGAATTAGTAGCACTGGCAAAAGGAATTCACTCCCATTGTGATTGGCACCAATGACAGATTTCATGTTTTTATTTATTTTATATTTTCATTGTATTTGATTTAATTGTAATCCACTTAGAGTCCCATTCACAAGAGGAAAGCAGGATATTCACTGAATGAACAAAAAAAAAATGAACAAAAGATGCTTTCGTCTTGGAGAAAGGTGGGGTATTAATTAATTAATTAGGGATGTCATCCTCACTTGGTAAATGAAAAAATGCTCACAAAATTCTCTTCATCTGTGGGACAGTGAGTTTGTTTGGGCCTTGTTGGTCTCAGAGAGATTTTGTGCATTTTCAAAAGTTTTTTTTCTGAAAAATGTGCAAACGGAAACAAATGCAGGAATTGTTGCTTTGTCATGTGGACTAGTAAGAGCATTGGAGGATTTCTTTTGTGTATGTGCCTTTGTGACCATGAAGCCAGCCTTTTTGTGGCTGCTGTGTGTATGCTTGTGTGCTTGGCTTCACCAAGATGAAGAAGACATTAGTTTTGTTCAAAGGCAGGAGCTTTATGCAGGGCATATTTTGTATAAACAGCAGCAACCACAATGGAGAAAAAAATCATTTGCAATCTCTGTTCTGGTGCTGAAGGCATATTTTCTTGAAGAAGCAAGGAAAGGAGAATTCTTGACTATGAAATAATCAAAGGGTTAAATTGCCCTTCCACCCATTCCACAGTCCTGATCCTGCTTTCCTTCCTCCAGCACACACACATACACACACATAGTGCAACTATTTTTTGAGGAGGGGAATAACTCCACAAGGGAAAATTGCATGGTAAACATCACATCTAGTTTGATCCTAAAACACTGTGACCGGTAGGGCAGTTGAGGAAACCAGTGCACAGTGTGCAGGCAAAGCATACCTTCAATCACTTTTACTGCCATCCACACTGCCCTTAAAAAAAACAAACCCTTTTAGACCCCTCCCCATGCTATGTTTAATGACATCCAAAATCCATCCCTCAGGACAGTTGCCTCTTTTACTTATCTTGTGGTATGGCAGGCTCTGCCAGTGGTACGGAAAGGTGAGTGATTTCAGTTTAACTTTACAAGCCTTGTTTGGTTCTTCACCAAAATTCTCCAGCTTCTGATTCTCAGTGTCTCCGGCATCCTTCACTGACACTCCTGAGAACATAATGTCCAGAGCTTGGAAAAGCGTACTCAGAATCCCCATATCAGGGTGGCCATGACCCTAGTGACTGAGGGATTCTGGAAGTTGTAGCCCAAAAAGGTGACTTTCTCAAGATCTGAACAGGATACGGCAGTTAGCACTGGAGCTGCTTGAGCTGCTCATTGTAAGACAGAGAGTCTATGATATGGAACTGCTATCAGTTAAATTCCAGTAACATAAAATGATGACTCTGAAGTGACTGCCAAAGACTTCAGCAGGGCCATGATTCGTGCTGCATATACACAGTTAATGACAGCCCTCTGCCCTTACATGGCATTTCCTTTTCTTTATTGCTTAATTCTTTCTCTTTATTGTCTTGGATGCTCTCACACTCAGCTAATCTATCACTACAAGGCCTTATCCAAACACCTTAAAGTCAATGGGAAATGCCTTATTGACAATAATGGGGCTTTGACATCGGTACCTTGTTTGTTTCCACTTGCACAGCAACATATTTGATCAGCAACCATGACTGATCATAGTACATGCCGTTGTTATAAGGAATGGGAATCCAGAAAGAACAAGATAAAACAACAGTCCCAGGGTCACCCACAACGCATTTCACAGATTTATGAATCAAATTTGTCTCTTCTAAGTCAAAGCTTATAGTATAAAGTAGTGGATAATATAGCGTAGTGAGTATGGCTGTTGTAAAACTTTCCCTTCTTTTGTTCCACTTTGTACTGTTGTCTGTCCTTACTTTCACATTCTAGTTCACATCAAGATTTCATCTCATCAGTTACTGGTGCATTAAATCCTGACTTACACTGTCAGGATTTGTCTGCTTGGCCCTATTTCCAGTGTTGTGCACCCTACCAGCTCCATGTTTGCATGTTCAACAGAGTATCTGAAAATGGTAGCTTATGTGCTAGGGATGGAATGAATACCCAGAATTATTCATTTCCACATCAAAGAACAGGTTTCCCAACAGTCAGGAAACCCATCAGGAAAAATAATAGATTAGTGATTATTTTGTGATTTTTTCCCGATATTTTGAATGGTTGCCTAGGAATTATTCTGCAGAGAAAAACATAATTTTTGTTTGCACAAATATCTTTGTTTTCTGAGCAGGAAATGTGTTTCTTGGAAAGAAAGCACTGTTGTATGCACAAGGAACCTATTTTCAGCACAGAAAACAAAGGTGAGGTTAACTCCCCCCAATGCAAATTTTTTTCTCTTTGGAATAATCCCTCTACAACACATGGGACATTCAAAATGGGGAGAATGGTCTGGAGGAATATCCAGTTTCTCCTGAAACAGGGAGGAAACAAGGCATGTGAGGACAAAACAGCTGAGGATTTACATATCTACTTTATCTATGCAACAAGTATACGATGTGACCATGGGATCTAGAACCCTGTAGTGTCATAGTACAGGCTCTTAATTTCTGACACGATGAAGGGAAGCAAAATGAATAAGAGACTGAAGCCCTGTTAACTAATGCCTTCTATTTCAATGGAGCAGTGAATTCATTCCATGTTATATACTGATTTGAGAAGAACTCTCTAAGGTGAACCCTACCACCAAAATAGATTTAGCACCTTATACAACTCTTCTGAAGTTTGAACAGATTAGATTCATGGCCAACTGGCACAGGAACCACCATCTGCCATTATCTATGGAAGGCCCAGTGTGATTCTGGTACACAAAGCCCTATGTGCCGTCCATAATTTAGCCTATGAGTGAAGGTGACTTTGTGACTAAAGCTAGTACATGTTCTCTTTGCTCAGTTTCCTCTTATTTCTTATTGGTCAGAATAATTTGGAAGCAGCTATACTAGTAGTAAAACCTCAAAGAAGACTATGCAAAGAGAAGCTGGAAGCTTCCCCTAGAATTGTTGTTAACAACTAAAAGCCAGGACATAAGCCCTTTTTGCACCTTACCTGGTGCCGCTGGCATTGCGCGGGGATCACACAAAAAGCCTCATCTGGGAGGCACTCACGTCCCCTCTGCTTCCCCTCTGCACCAGCTCCTTGCTGGCCTGAAGGAAGCGTGAGTGCTCCACCCATTCCTTCCGCAGCACGGCTGGGTACTTTCCCAGGCTGCGCTGGGGGAGGAAGCACGATGGCCACGCCTCCACACACAAGGCAAGTGCCTGTGGGGCACGGGAGGGACGCGCGATCGCACGTCATTTTTGGCAACAAGCCCAAAATGATATAATGCATGAACGCCACCTCATGGCCTCGGGAGCATTGCACAATTACGAGGATGTCATGTGGTACCATCCTCGCAATTGTGTGATGCTCCCAAGGCCATTTCGCAACAGAACTCATGTGCGAAAAGGGCCATAGTTATCAAGCGTTAGACTAGCTGTAGGAGTTCTGCATGGGATGGGGGGGGGGGAAGGAAGAGGCTCTATATTGTCCTACAAAGACCAAGATGTATACAGGAGGTGATGGAGACATCACTGAAGGATATCCTTGTGATGAGCTAAAACTCAGACTAAATGGGAGAGGCTGCCTTTGTGGCTATAGAGTGTTTTATTTTTAAATACTGAAAATCAGAATCTGTGTAGGAATGGTGGGGAAGACAACCCATTAAAATGCTTATGTCAAACATCTTGTTTTGTGTACATATGAGTTACACAATTATTTGATTGTTGTTCTTTCTAAACTTGATTATTGCTCTTTAGAACCTAAAGTGCATATTCACTAGTTCCAAAGAGTTGTTGACATCCAGATTTTTTAAGACTAATGTTGATAATCTCTTCTGCTTTGAGGGAGGGTTATTTTTTTTTAATTTACATTCAAAATGGTTGTCAGTTGTACACAATAATGTTCCAGTATAGCAAAAGCAGGAAAATAAAAGAACAAAAGGGGGGAAAATAACCACATTATTTGGAAGACATGCAGATTGCTAAATGAGACATGCCAGCTTTTGAGTTTATATTTTAAATGTGAAATATTGATTTCAGTCAAAATTTGGATGCTTTCAATTTTTTTCTTAAGTCTTTGATGTTTTCACATTGGCTGAATTCATTTAAACTGTCAGCTGCTTAATACTTATAACCATTGCATGGTTTCTGTCAAATGCTATAAAATTAAAAATATCAGCTGGTATACTGCAGTTGCTGATCCATAGCCTAGAGTTACAGATGCATAACTGACCTGTGTTCAGTAAATCTATGTAATCTTACTATTAACCTATGTAAATGCCACCCCAGACTACCTTAAGCGTCAACAGCCAGATTGGGCACAGGAGGTCCATTCAGCTTCCAATTAATGATGTTTCCACCCCTCCCTCCTGCCAGAGAGTCACAAGCAAACATGTGACAATCAGAAGCAAGACCCCAGTTATAAGTCTTTGTTGCAGCCTTGCTTGCCAGCCAGAAGGAGGTAGAAAGTTCATCCTCTTTGGACCGTCATCCAAAGCTGAGCAGAGCCCCTGATCTGGCTGCTAGCTTTTTTAGTAGGCTTGTGGGGCCAGCAGATGTTACTTAGTTATGCAGATATATCCTACATTGGCAATTATTTCATGTCAAATGTTACATGCTATATAATTGTCAATATGTTGCATAGCTTGCTTATTTATTTATTTATTCATTCATTCGATGAGTTTTGAAATGTGAGTAAAAATGGTCAGTCAACAGAAAGGGCAGAGGCATACCTGGCATTTTAAATAAAAAAGACTGGTAAAAATTGGCAGAGATACGTTTTGTATTTCTTGGTGGCATACTTTCCTAAAGCTCTTGGTGTTCATTTGCAGCTATAATTTGTAAGTGGATTAAAAAATACTTTGACTTTGAACCTAGAGTGAAGAAATGTCATGAGAAGAACTCGGAAGCAGCTCCTGGGCAGAGCCTAGTTGTAAGATAGGTAGCTGTCTTGTAAGAACAAGTAAATGGCTGGATGCTCTGTTTACTCAGGTAATTAAATTTAGTGAAGGCTTAGAATTCAGAATGGCAGTACTGATGAAGTACAGAATCTATGCAAAATACTGTGCGGGTTACTGTACCTGCTGTTTTCACATATCCTAACTTTGTTGCTTAGTTCTCTGGCTCACAACAATGCAAGCTAATGATGTTCTCAACACATGCATTTTAAAATGAAGTTCATAATTTTGATTAACTTCAGAACAAGTTCCCTCAAAAACAAACTCAAGTACAAAGGTCCATCAGCCTGGAAAATTACACAGTCAGTAAGAAAGGCCCTTTCCACACCAGGCAATTAGAACAGGGCAGTGCGTCCTCGCACGGAGGTCGTCTGCACCTTGGAGTGGACTAGGAGCGGACTACTTACCAGAGATCTGCTCCAAGACAACCCCAAGTGGTGTTCCAGCGTGTTTTTGAAAGACCGGAAAAAACAGGTCTTTATTTTCCTGGAACACGCCATTGCTTTCCTGCTCTCTTGTGCAGATTCGCAGGCTCGCACCAATGCGAGCCTGCGATCTGTGGAGGGTGGGCTTTAGGCATGGCGAGCTTCAGCGGTTGGTCAGGAACCATGACCAACTGGAAGCCGCCATTTTGGAAGCTGGAAGCTGCCATTTTGGAAGCTGGAGAAGTGCGGATCTACAGACCTCGCACTGCTCCGATTCGCCCTGGACCAAGGAGGAGCCCTGCAGAAGGGCTTCAGGGACAGTCCGCGTTGCTTTGGACCCCAGAAGAAGCAGTGAGTAACGGCACGGAGCGATTCCCTCACCTTGTGCAGAAAGGGCCAAAATTAAATAAGGAAGCCTAAGTCTAGTCCTGACTATAGTATACACTTTGAATCAGTGGGATTTACTTAGCTGTTTTCTCAACATTCAGCAGTTGTTTCAATGGGTCTGCTCTAGTTAGGGCTAACCCAACTAGATCCTTGGCATGTAGAAGAAAGGAATTAACTCCTTTCACATTCCTTTGAGTTCCTCTAGTCATATGACTTTGATTATATAGCTAGGTTAACTATGTTCACTCTTACATGTAATGCAGAAGATCCTGAGCCTTTCTGCAGAAATACATTTGATACAAGCAGAAGACAAGGTGCTCTTATAGTTGTTTGTGGTGGGGGTCTTTATTTTTTTTTTAAAAAAAAATAACAGCTATTTTGCAAAGTGACAAAATAGGTTATCACACCTGAACTCTTCATTTTCTGCTTTTGTTTTGCTGCCAGTGATTATTTTTAAATTACTCAAGCTGTTGTAGGGTGTGTTGTTCGTGTTATTGTTGTTGGGTTTTCCTATAAACTTGTCAAAATGTCAGCTGTAATGAGAATCTCTGCAGTCACGCTGTACCTAAGTGGTTTAAGGCTAGAGGCTAAAGCAGGCTGCTGATAACATTTTGGATGAGTCATAAAGGCTCATGTATTTCTCCCGTTTTATTTCCCGTTAGAATGTTTTCACCAAAATGGCAGCTACTTAGGTTTAAATAAAATCAGCTCTGGTGTGACTGTTTTCTTTGATAACCACACAGATTCCTACACTGTAGTCACATTAGTCAAACTAAAAAAAAGGGGCCATAAAATATAGATATAGATGGGCATATATGAGACAGAGAGAGAGGAGAGAGAGAGAGAGAGAGAGAGAGAATTAATAGTAGACTAAATTAAGGCATAATTAAAAGACTCTGATTCTCTTCACAAACAAAGAATGACCCTGAAACGAACTATTTATGTGATACACTAACTGCACAGATCCCCAATTCCTGCCAGCCCAGGTCCCCTCTTCCTTTCTTTTCAGCCCACAGGTCATTAAAGCAATTATAATTTCACAGAGGTTTGATCTGCAATTGATTTCTTTGTGATAATTCAATTTAGAGGCTTGCTTCCTCCTGGGTGGAAAATGACAGGCAATGAAGTGCATAAATCCTTTGCACTGTCTGCAGATACACTTGAAAGACTGGCAAGTGGCCAGGAAGGATTCACTCCCTGAGACAGTCTTCCGTTGACCTTATGGTTGAAGCACCAGGCATTTTAGTGCTTAATTAGAAAATGATCAATATGGCCCTACCACCAGGATGTCTTGGAGCAGAGCACAAAGCTACTTAGCAGCTATTTTTTGCCACTGACAGAGCAGGGGGAGGGGACAGACAGAGAGGGAAGAAAGGCTGGTAAGATGTACACTAGTCTTTCCCGAATTCCATTAGTGTGAAAGAAACGTACAGATGCCTGTCATGAGACCCATCATGTGTTATTTTCTGCCTTTCATTCAAATACAGCAGAGAAATAATAGTGCAAAAATGCAAAAATGATTATGACATGGAGGCAGATGGCATTTACGCCATGTGGCAAATGGAGAAGATGTGAGTCGTATTCTCCACCTTGGTAAATTCTGCCACTAGAGAGTCAAGGCAGGGCAAAAGCCCTGTGGCATGAAGTGGTCAAACAGGAAAGACATTTCAATTCATTTGGTATTTGGAGGAGCACTGAGCTTTTCTTGGCAAGTGAGCCTAGCCTGAGGTGGTATGTCGAATGCGATTGTGTCAAACCTGACTGGTTTCCTTCTTTCCTTCCTATCCTGTTGTGTTGGTAATCTCTTCCTCTGCTCCAAGGTTGCAAAAAAAGCCAGCCACATCAAGGCCATTTTTCTTACAAATCTCTAACTTGCTGACATTGTGAAGGAAAATGGTTTGGTAAACCATTCCACCTAGCTTGGTACTAATGCGTTGCTTTCAGTCAACCTTTTTCCTTTACCAGCACGTATATTCCAAGCATCCCAGCAAATATGGGTTGTTCTGTGCATGCATGAGTAGTGATTCCAGTGAAATTTGCCAAGGGATCTATTGGTACTAGATTTTCCTCACTCCAAACAGTGGAATCTTCACCATGCCATACTGCCTTTTCTCAATGGAATTTGCAGCTAGATGGGAAGGATCCTCTGCCCTGGAAATTTATGGAGGTATTTACATATATGCCTGTGGAAAATATTGTCTTATTACTTCTATAAGTAATCAATGAGAGTGAAAGAGATACAGATGGAAAAGAAGGGAGAGAAAGCAGATGTTTGTAAATAACTTTCTGTTTGCGCAACTTGTAGAAATATGTTTATTGCTTTGCATATTAGTTTCTACCCAAAATCTTCTAGCACAAAAAAACATCCAGAAACAGCTTTCTGTGGACAGGCAAACAGGACACCTGAGCTGCTAAAACAGATGCTGGGTAGACTGTGTTTGACTCACACATGCCTGACCAAGAAGGATGATTTTTAAAAAATGTTTTCTCAAAGTGAGTTCTGCTATCAGGAAAAACAAGGCAGCCAGCTCAGGCAGCACATGCTGAGGGCCAGGGAATTATGGCAAGATATAGCAGTACAAAGCTATGTGTGCCATGTGGTGCTCAACATCCTTTAAACTAACCTTCTGCTCTCAGATGTTGTGTAAATCCTCAACTATTTCCTCCTTACGTGTCTAACATGCCTCAGAGCCAGGGCTCCAGACTATGACCCAATTTTGTTGCACTGGCCACCGTCAGAAAAACAGAGCCTATGCAATGACAGTTGAAGGTACTAGTTCACATGGACAGGCACATAGTAAAGATGAAAATCCTCAACTATTTCATCCTCAAATATGAGAACAGGTAGGTATAGTATTTTTCTCCCCTTGCAGAGAATGAATATTCTTCTACAGTATTCTTACCATTTTCGAGATTCTTAAAAGGAATTATTCTGTAGAGAAAAATTTAGGGTTTGTGCAAACCCCATCACCACCTCTTATGGCAGAAAACAGATTTCCTGCACAGGGAGCAGCGTATTCTGTGCAGAAAACACTCAAATTCATTGAATACCAGGAGAAAAGTGTGCAAAATTCTCATTTGTCAATTATTTTTCCTGACAGGGTTTTCACATTGATGATAAACTGATTTTTCAACATAGTAATGAATAATTATGAAAATCTGTGCCGTTCCTAGTGTTGGATGCTTTTTATCCATCAATTTTGAAGGATGATACAGTTGCTGATTTGGTTATTTTTGAGCTGTGGCATGATGTTCTTCACCTCAAGCAGCAAAATGTCTTGGGCTAAACCTCTTTGAACTATCTTTCCTCTACAGTTCAGTTCTTTCCCTTTTTAATGGCTGAGTTTTCGTCTCCAGAAATGTTTTTCTCTCTGTTCAAATTTTGTTTTCTTCATTACATCTTGTCATTTCTTGGAGCCATTTTATACTACACAATTATTGCGCTGTGATTCTGTTTTAACTGCCATGGCAACATCCTAAGGAATCCTGGGATTTTCAGTTTAGAGAGGGGTGTTTAGAATTCTCAGAGAGCTCTAATGCCTCAAATTTCCACAGGTTGAAGGCATGGCAATTAAAGTGGATCAAAGTGCTGTCTGTGTGGCAGGAAAGGTCCCTTAGTGTCTATCTTAATTTTTACTACCATGATAAGCACTGTTCCCTCCTGTACTTTACAGCAATTTCCATACACAGAACTGACCTCACTTCATCCAGTAAATCAGAACAGAGCTTGAATACTTCACAAATATATCAACTTAAATATTGCAACTGTGAGGATGGACGGAGTTCCTAACATTAGTATTTCAACATGGACTAGAATTAAACGATATAATGATAAGATGAAACAGTCCTTAAGCCTTCACATTACATTCTATTAAATTGCTCAAAGAGATTCCTGTATAATTAATCTCGGTACTAAAGGAAGGGGGTTCAAAAATTTGGATTGCAAGTGTCTGTACTATATTAATTTTTAAATCAAGCTCTTGTCCATCTGAGGTCTGACCCAGTCAGAAAAGCATTTTACCTAGGACTTCTGTAGTTTTCATATGGCAAATACGGCCCTTCACGCTTCTTCTGTTTTATACCTGCCCGAGATGGTGAGTGAAAGGTACATCCTCATTTCTTGCTGCGTATAACCTCAAAGGTTCATGCTCTGGATTCCTCTAAGCATACTTCTGAACATCTAAGGTCTCCTTATACACTGAGTCCCCTCTAAATGATTAATGAAGATGTGGGGTAACACAAAAAGTCCCATCTATATTAGAACGGGAGCTAAATTTCAGGACTGCTAGGCCCTGTTGTACCCTAATGACATCGCTAGGCATACAGGAGGCTTGGAGTCCTCAAACTTAATGGAGATGAGGGTAGGGATTCAGACCCCAACAGTAAATTAATTGGAAATTAATAAATTTGAAATTAATTTTGAATTTTTATTTAGTTTAATGTTTGAGCATTACTTACTTCTAAGAGTACTGGAGCTCACATCTGAACCAAGCAGAAGATTACCTGCTGTAGAATGTACTGTAGAACTAGCAGCTAGAAACTACCACAGGAATTGACGAGAAGAGAAAAGGCTAGGCCCACACCTTTTGTCTTCATAAGGCTCTGATACCAGACACAGAAGCCATTTCCACACTATATTGTTAGAGTGCTAACTCTAACTCTGTTAGAGAGGGGTTTGCAGTTTAGGGAGAGGCATTTGGAATTTGCAGCCAGAGAGCTCTTTGGCCTCAATAAACTACAAACCCCAGAATTCCACAGGATGTTGAAACTGAGGTGAAGAGTATACTTGTGGCAATGCTTGTAAACATTATTTTTTGAACTACAACTCCAAGAATCCCCCAGTTGTCATGGCTAACAGCCATACTAATTGAGGGATTCTGACAGTTGTTGTTCAGAAAAGTAGTGCTTTCAATATCTTGTCTGTAGAACTGAGACTCTCTGTCCTGGAACCAGGACTTTGTGGGTGCTGGCACACTACCTGAGATTGGCTTTTTGGGGGTGGGGTCAGCTGCTGATGTGTTCAGAAAAGAATGGTACTGCAGCCTGGACTCCATAGTTCCTCTCTGTCCCAGAGTAGGGATGGAAAGAATAATCAATGATTGAAAAGGGAGTTTCCTGAGTGTCGTTTCCTGAAAATTTCCATGTGCCAAGAATCTTTGCAGATGTGGATTTTTCTGCACAAGGCACCTCCACATTGGAGAGGATTTTTTGTACAGGAAACTATGTCTATAGAAATCTGGTTTTACACGCTTCTTGCATAAAGAAAAAGGGCTCAGATTTCAGCTGGTCCAAAGAACTGCAGTGAGATTCTTAAATGGAAGTTGTTACGAGGAACTCCTCATAACTCCTTTGTTGCAACAGCTCCGCTGGCTGTTGGTCTACATAACTCAAATTGTACAGGTTGGGAGAAAGGCGAGATGTAAAATCAATCAATCAGTCAGTCAGTCAAAATTGCATCCTACAGATTGTTTAATTGTTTCTGATTTTGTATTTCTTTAATCTGTACAGGGCTGTAAGCTGCTTGAGCCCCATTACTGGGAAAAAGACAAGATATAAATGATGACGATGATGATGATGATGATGATGATGATGATGATGATGATGCAGTTTTCTGCACATACAAGTGGGGAGGGGTGCAGAAATGTCCCATTTGCAAAAAGTCTGAAAACTCTGAGTTTTTTGAGGACATTCTCACAGCAGGAAGAAAATTACTAAAATTACTCACTGCACTCCTCCAAAATGAAATTAGTGCAGATTTACATCCTTATCCCAGAGCTCAGTCACTCAATCCCCAACAAATTGCTGGTGGCACAGAAAGTAATGTGTGGGATCCCCAGTTCTGAGAATTCCCCTTCTTGCCTTTGGGGAAACTCTGAAGCAGGAAAGGATTTGCAGCTACTTGGCCCTATTTGAAAGTGGAAAGCATGCAAAAAATAAAATAAAAAATTAGACATATTCTTGCAGGCTGTTTCAGCCTCTCCATGACTGAAACGCATTCAGCAGCCACGTATGCCCTCCCCTGGCAATACTTCAGCTAATGGACAGTGAAATAAAACCCAGCAGATTCCTCCCATGACAACACAGTACAGCATCCCAGGCTGCCAGTAGCATAAAGCTTGTATCTGTACCCTGGGCAAGACAGTTGGCTGTTTACTGGCCTACAGTAATAAGCTGCTAAAGCCTCCAAAGGCATTTTTGGCACCTGATTCAGTAAGCCATAATAAAATACAAGTGACAGAGAAAGAAGAAGAAGAAACAGCCTGATGGAACACAACCTTCTAAAAAAAGGATGTAATAAAAATAACAAAAAATTGTGGTGATTCCATCTCAGCAGAGAAAATTGAGGGAACAGAGACAAAATAGGCTCTCAAAACTCGCCTCAATACCCTGGTCCCACTTAAAGAGCATTAACAGTGTGATGATGTAGTTCTCTGAAATCACCATAAAAAGAGCAGAATTAGCTACACTTTAATTTGTGTTCATTCTTCTCATTATCTCTTTAGATGTGGGTATACAAAGGACCTGCTTTTCTCTGCAGTTCCAGCAATGTCTGCATTTGAATCCCTTTCTCTTTCTTGGCATTGGTTGAATGCCAGAACCTTCATGTCCTCTGTAGTTCTGCCCCTTTCATATAAACATATAAACAGCACCTATTCAGAAATGGGTGATAGAAATTCAATGGCACTAAAGCATCATCTTTTGTTAAGCTCACAGCCAAATTAAAACAATTTCCTATGGGGGTAGCTGTGTTAATCTGCCATATCAGGAAAAAACAAGGAGTCCTGTAGTATCTTAAAGTCTAACAAATTTGATTAAGGCATAATCCAGGAGTGTAGCTATGGGGGAAGGGCAAATAAGAATTCTGATTCCCAATGGAATTTTCCTTCTGTGCCCAAATTTCTAACATTGTAGAGAGTGAGACACTGAAAATTGTTCACTCCTAGTAGTCTCGTATTTGCTGCGTTCACATTCCCTTGGTAATTTTGCTTGCCACTTTTCCTTTGGATGCCTCAGACGTATTTCTAATTGCTCGACTGAGGTTTTAAGTTACTCCAATGGTAGAAATTTGGGGACTGAAGAAAAATTCCATTGGAGAGGCAACGTTCTTATTTGGGGGAATGACATCCTCATTTTGCTGAGTGTGTATGTACCTTAAAGTTGCTTGTCTACTTATGGTGAACCATCATGTTCATAGGGTTCTCTTAGGCAAGGAATACTCAGAGGTAGTTTTGCCAGTTCCTTCCTCTGGAGTATAGCTTACAGCACCTGTTATTCATTGGCAGTCTCCCATTTAAGTACTAACCAGGGCTGACCCTGCTTAAGTTTCCAAATCAGATTGGATCTGGTGCCTTTAGGGTATTTAGGTCCTCCTTATGTTGCTCCTCTCCTCTCCTCCTCATAACTGTACCCTTTCATGAGCCTTTTCATCAGATCCATGGAAGGTTATCTCATCTGACAAATTACTTAGGTGAGCTGTGGGTGATTGCAATACATGAAGTTAGAAAGAAATGAAATGCAAAACGTGCAAACAGTGATTGTTAACAGTAGCTGCTCACAAACAATAGTTGGGTGGTAACACAAATATGCTTTAAAATGTTTCTTGCCATCAGCAAAAGACCTTGCAACAGAGATACAGCCACAAGAATAAAACATTGTGGCCGATCCAGGTGCCAGCTATGTCCCACTACCCACTATGTGGCAGCATTATTACAGGATTTGACAAAGCCAATCACATTATGGGGTTCATACACCTGTTCGTCAATGTAATGTGTGCCCCTGGCCACCAATCCCCTACCCCCTCTATCACCTGCCTAAGCAAAAACATAAAAATCTATCAGTGCCAACTGAGGTAATATTTAATACATTAGAGATATTCAACATGCTACCCTAATGTTGGTTTGCAGATCACAGTGAATTTACAGGAAAGAAAGAAACAGCTGTAGCCAATAGGCATATATATGGTGCTACTCCCTGGCACACTGGGAAAAATTCCTCGCTGGTCCCCAGTATCAGGTAGTTTAAGAAGCACTGCTGAAGATGAAGTGGGCTGTAATCCACAAAAGAATATGCCACAATGAGATCAGTTTCAGTAGGGTGCATTTAGAGCCTACTTATGCAGTTAATTTAGTCCACCAAGTGGTATTTAGTGGGGGGAAAAATAGATTTATTTAGGGCTATCAGGCTATTCAAGTGCTTATTGGCCAACTGAAAACCTTTCTGTTAACTTCAAAATGTCCTTTCCTCTGAGATCATTTATGAAGGGAATTGACCATTTTGAATAGTTACTGGATTTGGGCATTGATATTCATCAATTGTCAGACTAAGAGATTGTCCCTTCAAACTTCCATTTTACTACTTCAGTATCTGGTACTTGAGTAGTCTTTTGTAAGGACAGCCAGCTTAACAAGACTTTAGAAGAGCTGCCAAATCATAAAGTGAGCGAGCATCAAAGTGGATGGTTCATCTACATTGCTTCTTGTGAGATCTGAATCATAAACTTGAACCAGGACAAGAAATTCCTTTTCTGTCTGGATACAATGAATACAAAATTAATCACACAGAATTCATAATTAGATTCATGTTTTAAAGGCATGGCTCCATCAGACCTTGGAAGGGATTGCAGTAACTGATTACTTTACATGAAGTTTCTACATATTAAATTTAAATACATTAATTTCTATAGCATTTCTTGCTGAGGCACCAAGAGCAATACCATTAGTTTGTGGGAAGAAAGAGACAATGTTGGATGTGGGGGCCATCAAGTAATATTTTTACAAGCCCCAGAATCCCCCAGTTGGTATAGCCACTTTAGCTGAGGGACTGTAGGAGCTATATATATATATATATATATATATATATATATATATATATATATTTTTCCAAGATCTCAGTCTTGAGTCCAGGACTTTATTTGTTTGGAAGTAAGTGTCACTATTACCTTGGCTATATACCAGGTGCCCGAGAATATTTTCCTCCTCTATTTTCTGCCTTTAAACAAAGATTCTGAACAATGAAGGACCTTGTAGGATTCCTCCCTGTTGGTTCCTTCTGTGCAATGCAGAGGATGCCATCCACACTCTTCAGAGTAGCTAAGCAATACAATGGTCTAGTCCATAGATAGACAACTGCATGGGATAGGTGGGAAGCCAATTTTCCAGCCCACCTCCCACCAATCCCACTACAGGCCACACACACACACACACACACACACACACACACAGTCAAGCCCAACCAAATATTTCTTTTTCATCTCCCAGCCAAAATGGCTACCAGAAATTAAATTCATCATTTCTGGATGCCACTTTGGCCAGGATATAGAAGGGAAAAAAAGATCTTGGAGGTTCTAGTGGGTTGATGTGACAGATGACATTTTTGTATATTTCATAAGTTTGGGGGGGGGGGCTTTCTGTATGACTTTCAGCTGATTTTCACCTGAAAATCCTGCCTCAATTTTTAATATATTTGCAGACCTGCAAAAGTCAGGGCCAAGGTTACATGTGGCCCAAAGGCCACATTCTCCCCAGCCCTTCTGTAGTCACTCTCAGTGACTGTGCTGTCAATTTTTGCTTGGTAGCTTTGGAAAGGTCTTCCCTGGGCTATATATTTTCATCCATTCTTTCTGCATTGCACAAGAACTTTCCATTTATTTATTTTTTCTGTTTTAGGGTGCTTTTGGCTGCTACTTCCAACTTAGCTGCTTAGTTTGATCAGCTGCTCCCTTTGCTTTTGTTGCCATTGTTCTTTGACCATTGTGCTATTTGTTTTTATTGTTAGGTTTTCCTTGGGTTGCTTTGATTTTATTCTATTGCAAACAACTTCAAAATATTTTCTGGATAAAGTTGTACATGAAGTTAATAAATTCACCTCCATTAATTGTCATCACTTTGACTCTGTCACCAATACTTCAGCTTCTTCATAATATTAGCTGTGCCACAAATACCTCAGTCCATTTTGGGCAGAGGTGGGTAACTCTGGTGCATCATGGACCCAATTTTTGGCTCCTGAAACTCTGTAGGCACAGACTGCCTAAATGATAGAAACAAACAAAAACAGAGGTGACTGAAAGTTTTTGTATTTGTTTGCCTTGGGTTTTTTTTTTCTTTTTATGGTGAACATAGCTAGGCAACCCTACCACCTATTTAAAATCTAAATTGCTCATTCTGGAGGTGTCAAAAAATGGAATATTGTCCTTTCATTGGCCAAAAAAAGGGGGGGTAATTCGGGGAGTCTGGAGGACACGCAATCTCAGACACATATTTTGTGAATCCAATTCAAAACATGTTTTACAACATATCTTTATTCTCCAGATATTTTGGATTTCAGTTCCCAGAAACCCCAACCAGTATGGCCAACAGGCATGTATTCTGGAGGGCGAAGTTCAAAAGATCCAGAGGGTTGAAGTCTGAGAAAACCAAAATGTGTGAGAACAGAATCTAGCTGCACTAAGGACATGTTATCTGGTATTTTGTCTCCCTTCATACTAGTCAGTAAACCACAGAAGTTTGCATTGGTAAGTCAGAGGACCACTGCTATGTTTACAGCCAGAAGGCACACATGAAAGAGACAATATTTGTCTGATATAGCTCCTCCTAGCTGTGAGCATAATGATGTCCTTGGGCATTCCTGGGTAGCTTACATGGAGTCTACCGCTATCATGAATCTGCTGAGTATGTGAGCATCATGCTATTCATCTCTGCAAATCAATGTTTTATTGCCAAGGGCCTGCTTGAACAATGTAACAAGATCCCGAATTTACCCCATTACAGAATAATAGACTCTTTTTTGCACATATTTTTGAAAAGATTATCATCAATATAATTTCTGTTACTGCTGCCTGTGAGTCTGTCTAAAATGCATTCATCCATTTGCTGAAATTAAATCTCATAATCTACTGAAGTGCATGAATTAAAAAGAGCAATGCCATATATTTTTCTGCTGGAAGTGCGTTCTAGTCCTTACTATCACCTTGCCAGAGAGAGAATGGGTTATAATTAAGGAACTAGGTTATAGTTTCACAGATGTATACCTTGACTGGAAATCAACCACAGTACCATATATACTGTGAATTCATTCAGCTTCTGAAAGCACTGGTTGTTCAACATGCTGAGGAAAAGTAGTGTCCTCTATTCCATCCTTGCAGCTTAATGGAAAGAAAGTGTTCCACTGTAAAATAATAATAATAATCATTGTTATTGGTCTCTACAGTCGGTAAAATCAAAACCTATCCTATGTTATTTTCCAACAGTCTGAGTTGAAGCTATTAATACCCACCAGCACTTCAGTACTCTAGAGTGAAGCACAAACATGGGCAATTACCTTTGACTTGCTTGCTCTGACAGATTAAGTTCCAGGTACAGCAGTGCTGCTCTGAGCAGTGGTTTATGAACTAGTGCTGGCCTGTGATCCATCCGCTCCTACTCTACAACAAAATTTACAGGAAAGAAAGAAAAAGTAGCCAAGGGGCAAATGTAGTATCAGTCCCTCACACATTAGGAAGAAAAATGCCAGTCCCTTATATCAGATGGCCTGAGAAGCCCTGAGCAAGAAAACCTTCCCTCAACCAGGTGTCCCCTAGATGTGTTGAAAACTACATTCCCCATCAGTCCAACCAGCATTGCCCTTGGCTGGGGATGAAGGAATTTGTGCCCCCACGCGTCTGGAGAGTACCAGCTTGTTGAGAGCTGCAATACTGTGAGTTCCATTAAATAACCTGAAGCATTCTCCTGAGTAAACATGCCAAGGATTTCTTTCTGTCTTCTGATTCTCATTGCCTTACATCTACTTTTATGTTTACCAGACAGTAACCAGACAGAACGTTCCCTTCAGGTTAGTGTTGCAAAGTTTTCAAAATAACAATAAAGGACATCAGGCTGACAATCAGAAAGTAGCTACTGACAAGTCCGTGTTCTGCCTAACTGCCAAATGAAAGTATTAAGTTCACTTACCAGGCTATTTCTCTGTAAAATTAGCATATCGTCTATATTCATAAATTACACATTTCTATCTTTATGAACAGCCCACACCTCAAAATATGAGATTCTTTGGTGGTCTTAATCAGTCTATATAAAAGGAAAAGCTTCCCAACCCTCAGATAGAAACACTTCTTATTATAAGGGACACCTGCTAACCCTCAAATAAGAAACATCCCATACAACAAAAGACACTTGGCAACCCTACTCTAGCCACATATGCAGGAGACTGACCAAGTCAGCAAGGAGAGAAAGAGAAACTTCCTTAATTTACTGGCTGGTATTTCTGCTCTTATGTGAGAAACCTTGCTCACTGCAGGAGTTTGTTATCACAGGCAAGAAAGAGGAGAATTCAGGCAGAACATTGCCTTCCTGTACCATGGCCTTGTAGTATGCTTTTCATCACCCCAGAAGCAACCCTGAAGAAACATGACTTGCTTATGGAAAAGCAAGGAATGATACAAGGCTTGCAAGGAAGATAAGGCAACCTGCTCTTGCCACTATTATTCTCCTTCCTTCCAACTTCTACTTGACTAAGGGCAAAAGTAAACCTGATGACTCATAGCACCTTCCAGGGTTTGGCTTTCTCAGCCAGCTGCTCCAGGAGGAAGTGTTGCCCAATAAGAGAGGATGTCTAACCCTTCCCCACCAAGCTCTCTCAAAGCCACAATTAAATCCATGGGAGAAAAGACAGAGATAAACCAGGGACACATCCAGGTTTGTTTGTGTGTTGATTTATTTAAAGTATTTCTGTATCACCTACCATTCCACAAGGCAATAAACAAGTAAAAATCAATTAACATAGTACAAAAATAGAAACGTTTTTAAAATGCATAAAAATATACTTTTAAAACTCCTCAAAGTAGTCCAAAACCAACCTAAAGATCAAGTTTTGATACAGGTAAAACAGCAATTTCAAACATTGAATGCCCTATAGAACAGCACTGTTTGGGCTGCTTCCCAGAAGCTTAAAAGAGATGGGGCCAGCTTAACCTTCCTTGGGTAGGGAGTTCCACAGATGTGGTGCTGCTACAGAGAAAACTCTGTTATGTGTACCAACCTAATTTCACAAGATGTTGTGATACACAACAGGCTGTCCTCTGAAGATCTCAAATTTTGGGCAGGCTCATGTAAGAGGAGGCAGTCTTTCTGAAATCTTGGCCCCTAGCCATTAAAGGCTTTGTAGAGTGTTGAAAATGGAAAACTAGCACAACAGTGGAAAAGCCCTTACTTTTGATGTTCAATTGTTGATTTAATGTGTTGGAATTTATTTTTGATGTTAATGCTGATTTACCATCCATCCATCCAAGTTCTCGTAGATTCAATGGAACTACTCTAGTAGTGATTAATAATTAGATTTAGGACTTTGTGTATAATTAAACCATAGAATGACCACTAAGTTGGATGACTTTAAAGAGACATTAGATAAATCCATCTCTCAATAGCTGATTGTCATGGTAACTATTTATGACCTCCACTATCAGAGGCAGTATGCCTCCAAACACCAGTTGATGAGGAATGTGAGTTGAAGTGTGAACTCAGATCTCATTTGTGAGTTTGCCATAGACATCTGATTGACCACTGTGGTAAATGTGCCTAAATATAATTTTGATCAGATCTGGAAGAGCTCATCTTATGTTCTTAAGGTAATACTGGTGTCAGATGTCTTCATCATTGTGTACCTCCTGAAGTCTATGCCAGTATAGGAGTCCAACAGGAATCTCTAAGGCATTGACCTCGCTGCATTCTGGCTCACTCCTGAATAGTCCTCTCTGAGCAATCAAGCAATGAGATGAAGAAGGAAAAGGAACAGTGACCAATTAATTATTTCTCTTGGTTTCCCTGGGAGATAGTAGAGATTGATTCCAAAAGGAAAAGCCAGTGAATGATCATCAGGACCTGTAGGCTGGAGAGTGCAAACTGAGTGTAGTTTTCTCCTCTCCCCCCTCCCAACCCCGAATTTGAAATCAGTACTCAGGGTCAGTGTTCAAGTGGCCTTTCAGTAAATAAGGAAGGAAGGGAGCCAACCTTTCTCGCCATGAGGAAAGCCTTGCATTTGGCAATATGTTTATACTGTCAAACCATGGCTTAGGAATCTGCAGCTCTCCACATATTGTTTAACTCTAGGTCAGACAGAAGTGACAAAAAGGTGTAAAAAATGTATTTCTTTTTGAGAGCAGTGCTTTCACTCTGACATTCCTCTCCTCCCCTTGAGGCTTGGAGAAGCCTCCTATCTCCCAGGGAAACCAAGAGGAATAATTAATTGGTCACTGTTCCTTTTCCTTCTTCATCTCATTGCTTGATTGCTCAGAGAGGACTATTCAGGAGTGAGCCAGAATGCAGTGAGGTCAATGCCTTAGAGGAGCCCTGATATCTGGAAACCCTATAGTTGCATAAAATAATGTATGTCAAGCCTGTGGGTTCTTTTAAAAACATATTGGAGAGAAGAGTTTCAAAAGTTTTCCAGATAGGAATTGTTTTTTAACTGCTGCTTATCAGCATGTTGTATTTACATTCTGCTGAAAAAAAAATGTACCTCAGGGAGACTGCCCAGCTAATAAAGAAATTGTTTTGCTTTGTTTGCAATCCCCACTTGTCTTTCTCCATCAAAAAGAAATAAGAATGAATCTCTGAAAACTACACTCTCCCTAAAACTAGCAGTACTTTTGTCTTTTGGGTCTAAAATTTGTATAGTTTCAGATGGGAATCAAACACACACATGCACTTCTCTAATGAACAGTCAAGGGCAGCTGCATAACTAAAAGGGCAAAAAGTGGCTTCATTTTCATCTTATGGTACAGGTTGCAGGGGCCTGGAATAGATCTTATTAGTTCTATTTTTAAAAAAAAATATTACTTGAGCAGATTGTCTTATGAGAAGGGGAAAAATATCTTTCCAACAAAAGAAGAGTGCAAAATAGATGTGGAATTCATAAAAACATAGAGTGAGGTCCACAACATTTGGTAGGTGGGAAATGCATTAGTGTCCCTCAACCTGCAGGAGTGCACACACATATAACACACACACACCACTATCACTTCCTCCAGGATTCCTTTGTTCCTCCCATCACACAAAAGCTCTGTTTTTGCCTTTATGTGAAAGGCAAAGAAAATGCTTTTCTCATGGGATTGGGAACAGAGAAAACTTGGAGTTTGGAATCACAAAAATGAACAGGGACACATGCAACCCAGAGCCAGTGTGATGTAGTGGTTTGAGTGTTGGACTATGACTCTGGGAGACTGAAGTTCGAATCCCTACTCAGCCATGGAAACCTAGTGCGTGACCTAGGGCAATTCATAACCTCAGAGCAAGGCAATGCAAACTTCCTCTGAACAAATCCTGTGAAGAAAACCCTGTGATAGGTTTGTCTTAGGGTTACCATAAGTTGGAAGGGACTTGAAGGCACGCACAGAAACAGCAGCAACAACAACAACAACAACATGCAGTCTACACCTGAAATAAACCATCAGGGCCACCCATGAGTCTTAAGAGCAACCCAGTCAAGGGCTGGGGAGTTGGGTATTCATCTAATCTGGGAAATGATGAACTGGTGTTTGGGCTCGGGTTGAGGTTTTACCCTCTGTAACTGATTAGGTTCATAGTTTGAGGGATGCAATAAGATACAGCTTGTCTTCAGATCAGCATGTCCCTGTGTCCCATTTGACCATCTTAAAGGACCATCAGAGAAGAGTCCCCCATTTTGAAGGGGTGTCTGGTCTAAATCCGATCTAAAGAACTATGTGAAAGGAGAACAAGGCTATTGTAGCTGCCAGCCATAGTTAGCAGCTGGATCAGGATATCAAGAACCTGATCACCGTCTTATTGCCTTCCTCACTATGGTAAGATACGCTGTATTTCTATTTAAGTTATACTAATCATAAACACAGGTTCAGTAGTATCTAGTGTCTTCCATGTGAATCTGCTCTAGGTTTTAGTCTGCATTGTAAGGGAACTATCCAGGTGCTGAAACGTATCCCCAATAGTATATAGACAGCACTATTTATGAACAGTTTTCTTTTCCACTGCTATTGGAAGTCTCTACAATGCATGAACGTGCTAGACTGGAGGGGGCATTTGCTTTGTATGGCATTTTAGGAAAGAAAATAGCTTTTAAAAGGCAACTGCTGCTCACCAGGTTCACAAATCGGAAGAGTATACCACAACTTTCTTAAGAGGTGCTGTAGAATTTCCTAAAGACAGCAGTAGCACAGGCCTTTAGTTCCTAGCACTTGTCTTGGTCTGCCTAGTAAGTGCCTGTGTATCAGCTTTCATCTTGTCTCTTCATATTTCTTGTTTACATAATTAGTGTTGCTCACTTCGCATTTAGATGTGTGGTATATTCATGCAGCCTTTGAAGATCTGCCCAAAATTGAATCACAAGAAACCATACAGTTTTTTAAAAAATTATTTCTAAAGCAACAAGCAGGAACAAAGAAGTTAGTGAAGAAGCAGAACAGTGTGTTCAAACAAAAGGCACATCATACTCAATGATTAGATAGGTGGATCCAAATACAGAATACAGGCATCTCAAACCTGTCAGATGGCCGCTCATTTTAGCCTAAGTTCTTCTGAGTCTCTGAAATCAGGCATTAGATGGCTATCCCTATTGCTTACTACATGAGCTCAGGTAGATTCAAAACTTTGACCATACAAAGTGTTAGGTTTCAAACCGATGTTTGATGCGATCCGAAGTTCTCTGTTCCTATGTTGACAGCAGCCATAGGATGGCTGGATCTTTCCCAGAAAGGGAAGCAAAAAAGACATAAAGACAGAGAGACAGAGATCCTCCTTGCTTCCAGTGAAGATTCAGTTTCTTAAGATCCCTCCCAGCCACTGTGGAAACCTTCCTAACTAGTTCTTCTGTAAAAAGTGCTCTGTGGGACATAGCAGGAGAGGCCATGGATCTGCACAGATCTACAGATACATCCTCAATCCCTTTGCAAAACAGGGGAGGATACATTGGAGGGTGGAGAATATGAAGAGGTAGGGGAAAGAAGAAAAATTTGTTATTTCTTTCTAACTTTGGATGTGGCAGTTTATCTACCCGTGCATCTCCTCAACCAAGCATATACCACCACTCTGTTTCTGGCAATTGTACGCTGCACTGCAGCCTAAACATCAGCAAAACACTACTTTTTTCTGTATATGTGTACACCAACATTTCCAGGAAACCAGGCCTTGACTAACCATGGAACATCTCATCACAATTTTCTCTGCTAGCATCAGGAATAAGCGGGAATGAAACATTGTTCCAAACTGGTAGGGAAGCTCTTTTCTTCACACTCTGGAATTGCTACTCCCTGCCAGCTCTTTTGCTAGCTACTCTTTTATGTCTTGTTCAGTGGAATAACGTACTCATTTACAGCAGCACTCTTAGGCCAGGTAGGGTCAGTTACAATACAGTCAGCATTCAGTTAAAAACCACATGCCTCCACATCCTTTTCCAGGTCTTCTGCCAAACTGCATTTAGTTCCTCAGCAATCAGATTTCTTGGACTTTTATAGGAATCAACATGCTCCATTCTTTATTTTGCTTTAATATATAGAACCCCAAGAAATATCACTTTATCCAAAAGAGACAACTTCATGCAAATGATGGACGAAAAATAGAAACATGTATCAGCATTTGTCTTTTTCTCCATGTCTTTACCAAGGGACTGAGAGCCCTCAAGCACTACACCACATGTTCCCTATATATAATGCATTGGGAACCATTTTGCATGAGGTATTCAGGACTTTAAAAGTCTGAACAGCTGTTTTTGGATTGGAGGCCTTTGGTTCAAGCCCCAGCAGGGACGTGTTCTTTCTTGCTGAGGAGGATATAGCAGTGACTTTGCTGTCAAATTCAATATGAGCCCTTGAGTGACATTTTTGGCGGCTGTTTGCTATGTGATGAAAATATTGCAGATTCACTTAGATCTTTTCTTTCTCAGATCTACACCAAATGTAATGTTAGCATGTTGAGGTTGATATGGCAAATGGATAGAATGGTTGCTAGAAATGGTTGCCACCTTGCTTTAAGGAAGGCAGCCTTCTACTTTCCATCCTCAGGTGGCACATGCTTTCTAGTGTTGCTCAGTATGTGATCTCTTTACAATTAACACCTTGGTACTCAAGCATCAAGGGTGCATGTCAACTCATTATGACCTGGATGTGCTTCAAAACCTGCCTAAAGATCTATTCAGGATTACCTTACTCTTGGCTCACCCAAATGTTCCAGAAGTGAGATAGTCTTTAATAGCTCTTTAAAAAGAGTTCTGAAACTCCAGTGTTTTACTCAGTAGCCCACAAAACATACACAGTAACAGAAAAATCAGGAGGTTTGGGGAGCAACTGGGAAGAAGAGGGATCTAGCTACAACTTTTTCCTTCAGTGAGGTCTCAATCAGAGAGTATATGGAGCAATTGCACCAGAATCCATCCCTGGCCCTCTGGACACCTTTTCCAGGAATTACATCCTCTTACACTTTGTGGGTGGGTGGGTAGGTGCAAAAAAAGGGGGGGCAGAAAAAGGCACAGAGAAAGCAGGTGACCATTTTTATTTCTACCACTGCCCATTTATTTCTCTATTTCTGCACACCATAATCTCTGGCTTCATCCTTCTTTGGCTGCAGCATTCCAATGACTTTGGACCCAAAGTGGTAATCACAAAGTGTTCTGGCTTGGAAAATCTGCTGAGCAGCAAAAGCATAACTAACATCAACTGAAACAAAGTGGACTCCTAAAATTTAAAGTGATCAGGAATCCCTTCATCTAGTCTTTTGTCAAAACAGGGACTTCCAGCAAGTCTTCAATGGATCAAACCATGCAGTAAAAGAGACAATGGTGTGCATACTACGGAACAGTTCATGAAGGGCAAATAGCGCTAAATAACAAAACTAGTTCACATCTCATGTTGCAAGGGCAAATAAATAACCTAGCCCAATGCTACTCAAAGTTGTGGTGGTCCATGAACTGCTGCTGGTCTGCAAGACATTGGCTGCCAGTCCATCCAAGTATGGTGCTGGCCCCGGCATATATGGAGAAATAGATTAAGATCTGTTAAGCTTAGCTTAGCATCTGTTTGGAATGTTCAGAAACTTCTAGCCTGAACTCCTGCATCCAAATTATTAATTAGAATTGGTTACAATTAGTACCTAACTCCTTTGTGGCAACAACTCCACATTTTTTATTTATATCTATTTTCACTTGTGTTCTCTTTATCCATTAAATCACTTGGAGTTCTGGGTTTGAGGGAAAGGTGGACAATGCAGTAAAATAGAACCTGACCTTGGTAGAAATTCATTTTGATGATTTTAATTACAGTTAGACTGTGAACAAAAGAAATTTCTGTTGTACAGTATGCCTTCCAAAACACAAAAAATCATTTAAAAACATCATTTGCAGACATTCGCTGAATCCCAGCACTGTCCTTGCCTTTCCTGTGCCGTGACTTACACTGCACAAGAAATATCCATGTTGTTTTTAGGATGGGAGAATGCCAACCTGCTCAGACGAGGTTATGATCTGACAGTAATTAATAAGGACAATAAAATTAATACTTATCATAGCACTGACCCAAGAACGGTTCATGCCACTCGAAGGAGCAGTTATTCTCATTAAGACTATTTTGTTTCCACTCGCTTGACTGGGTTTTAATCCCTGCCAAGATTCTCCTTCTGCACCAGCCAATCATTCATTTCCAAGGATCCAGGACAGAGCTTTTTAGTAATGGTGCTTCTATGTTCCTTTAATAGCCTAAATGGTGTGTGAAGGGCATGGGAGAGGTTCCATAAACACTTGACCGTCTTAGTTAGCATTAGACCATTGCCTTCCAAAGACAGTCAGGTCCAGATTTGATAACCATTTACAGTGAAGTGTTGCTGTTCTGTCAGAAGGTCGAATGGTCTTAATCTAGCATGGATTAGCTCATTGTTTGAAATTCTTAAGAGCTTCAGAATGGAATGCACCCCAGACATCCTGGTGTCTTTTTATTTTTTTCTAACACCCTCCCTGTTTTCAAGTTGTTTCCAAGTTGCAAAACCACACCTTTGTTGTGGATGATGAGAATCAATGAAAGTATAGCATATTAATATGCAGGACTATTGTCTTCCTGGAGCACATGTTGGAGAAAGGGAAATTAATATCCCTGCCACATAGCCATAGGATCATGAAGTATGAAGGGGGTGATGAAGCCCCATCCCATGCTCAGTGCAGAATCTACTATGAGGCAGCCCAAGTTCTACCACCTCCTGAGATTAGGAGTAAAGCCCCATTTCTACACACACCCCATATTACATGTGGACCATAGCAGGCTGTATTATGTGGGGAGAAAGTATGCACCTCACATAGCCAGAGATAGATATACTAGACCACATTTCCATATGCAAAGAAGACAGTGGGTGGCAGCAGCAGTAGTACCTCTGGAGGAGGAGGAGGAGAGGGTCAAGTGCCAACTTCCCTCTCAAGCCTCCAGAGGAGGAGGAGAAGGCAACATGAAAAGCAACTGTAGTTAGAGCTATCTGTTTGTTTGTTTTTTTAGAATGCCTGGCTCAAATGGATCTTTTCTAGTATGAGAGCTGGCACAGAAACATTCCAATATGGGAGAGGTTACTATTAAAATCACCTTTGCCTGTGTGTGTTCTTTCTGTCCTAAAAATTAAATCTTTTTTTTTCATTCTGCTAAATTCTTGTACCAAAATCAACTGAAATTATGATTTCACCCATCCCTAGAAAGACATGGGAAAGATGAAGAGGCCTTGTGCATTCTCAGTGCCAACACTACTCTTCTGCAGATCTCACTGTTCATATACCATCATGTGTGCAAGGTATACTAAGGAAGCCAGTTTGGGCACTGCAACTTGAATACAAAGATATAGGGATGGATCATGACAAGTGAGGAGGTGACCTTTAATCTGTCAAGGGCTGCATGATAGCAGTGGGTAAGGACTCAAAGTAAGGATGCATGGGGTCTCCCCTTTACTCTCTCTACCAACCCTGCTTTCTCTCATCTGCAAACTTTCATTCCAATCTCTTTCTCTTTCCAGTGCCCCTCCTGCCTCCCCTTTGCTACCCAGTGAAGGGCAGATGATCCTTATTGATCCTTGTTCACAGGCTTCTCAAATTAGGCCAAGTGTCACAGACTATGACAAACTGGTAAATGTTTTTGTCACAATAACTCCCAGAATCCCCAGCTAGCATGTCCATTAGCTATGTTGTAATGATAGCTCATGATCCAAGCAGGGGGTGTGTCTCATCACCAAAATGAGGAGCATGGTACCTCCCTGCTCCAGTCATGAACCTTCTGTGGCAATGCTAGCTGGCAGAGCTACCTTGTTGTAATCCCAAATAGTTACTTTTCCAATCTCTTGTTGCCCATCTCTGCTTTTTTGTTTTCTCCAGCTATGACATTATAGTCCTCTGTTACCCTGTTTTCTGGGGGTCCTGGGAGGGACACCAATTTCTCTCAAAATTATACAAATTGGGGAAATTAGTTAAAGAGCACAAGTTAGCACTGCGAGAGGCAGGGTAACGTAGCGAGATCTTGAACCCAATGTCTACGGGGTCAGGCCGAGTCAAGGAGCACACCGGAGTGAAATAACAAATGTGAATTTTATTAAAAATACAATCAATCAGTGTATGCAACACAAACACACAGAGAAACTATAGAAATAAAGGTTGGAGTGGGATAGAGGGATTTTTAGAGGAGTTGTTGGTTTGGGCGATACTTCACCTGTCCTGAAGTCCGGTCGGAAATGGAGAAGCTGGGGAGCGTGGATCTCAGCACGTGGAGCTGAGGGGAAGGCTCGCTGGACAAAGCAACAGCAAGGCAGGATGGAAGCCAAGAGCGATCCGAAGAAGCGCTCAAAATCAGGGGTTTTTATAAGGAGAATTGTGACCACAGGCTAGTTCGGACTTGGGGAAAACAATGGATTTGGGGCTGGAGACAAAGCCTCTGAAAGGTCATAATTTGAATGATTGAATTATCGCCAAATTGTCAATAGAGTAGCCAGTATGCAAAAGCAGAGTGCTTGGATATTGTATAGTCAGATCATCAAACTGCCAGCGCGGGGCAGAGGACCTTTTGAAAGTTGTGTGCATACATAATTGAGTACTTGCCTTGAGGTCTCCTGAAACTGCGAGTCGGCTATTTCTGGCCTGCCTGTATTGTGTTGTAATATTACGGCGATTATCGGCCGAGCCTGTATGCGTGCTTGTCCAGGGGCCTCACAAGCACGTGGAGGGGAATGGGTATATGAAGCCGAATTAGTGATATCAAGAGATATCTTTTTAATATCCCCCAAGCTCGGGCTAGCCACGGCAGTAACACCTCCTCCCTACTCAGTCAGGATGGCAGAATACCAGTAGTCTAGACTTTATTTCTTCCTGAATTTATTCTGTCTACTGAATCTTACTTTCTTATTTACAGTATAATTTTCCTCCGCTCCACTGTAAATATAACTTGAAGTTTTGCTTATATAAGGACCAAGAGATTGTGGTGGAGAGGTGATTTTGGAGTATAAGGTAAAAAAGGGAGGGGCAGTGGAGTCAAGATGGCAACAGTTATTAATGAGGAAGAATGCATAAGCTAGGAGAGCCTGCAGCAGTTTGCCTTTGCCTGAGCCTGCTGGGATGGTAAGATTCCACATTCTCCTCTCTTCTCCTGCTTGCTGAGTTAACTGAGTGCAAACTGCTCTTGAAATCAGCTTGTATTAACTGAAATAAGCCAAGGATGAAGGGGAAAGTGGAAGTAGAGAGTTACTGAAACATTTTAAAAGAAACAGTGTGTCAATAGAAGATTAAATCATTACCAGATTACAACAGAGGGTATGATGTAGCTTTCTGAAGTGGGTTCTTTTTTTGACTCCTGGGATGTCTGAGTTTAAGGAAGGCATTAGATTTCCAAAGGGTTAAAAGGTACAATGGTAGAGGCCTGGTAACAGAACTAGATTGTGCTTTGGTACAGAAGTTAAAAGGGCCACATGGCCAAGCAAGGGCAAGCAAATATTTGTTGCTACTGGTTCAGGGAAACACAGACATTTGTGGACTTAGAGTAGTAAATAGAACTGTTGCTTGTGCTGATTCCAGTGTTTAACATGATCCTTTCTCAACTGCTATTCCCACAGGATACAGAGCATACAGGCAATTATGAGCCAGAAGACTATAAAGTAAAAAAGGAAGGAGGAGTGTAGTCAAGAGGGCAACATAATTATGCAGTGATCTTAAGTCAGCCTTTCACACTCATATTGTCAGGGATTCCTGAAAAAAACAGTCCAAAAATGAAAGACATTGTGTCTGGAACTGGAAATTGGTCCTTAAAAAAGTAAAGTATGTATAGTATGTTGGATCTACTAGTCTCGTCCTCCCTGTATACAATTCTCTACCATGAGATTTCCAATGACATCTCACCTGTGGAACCAATTAAGTCATGTTCCTTGGTCATATAATTTTTCTGGAAGCATGAAGGTGGAAATATTTCTGCTTAAGGCAAAACTCTGTCTTCATCCATTCAAAAAGATGGCTTCCTTATGTATCTTTTACAACGTTTTTACGCTGAGCAGGGATGGTGAAGGACGCCAAGTTCAAAGTGGGGCTTATCCTTGGATTCCTCTTGTTTTGCCTGTGGAAGCATTAATGTGATTATGGAGCCATCAGATCCTATTGACAAAGCAAGCAGCCGTAGGGTCTTAACTTCTGTTTGTCATCAGAGCCAGCTGGGCCTATACAGGCGCCAGACCAGTACCTGAATTCTGCAATGGGCTAGATGAGTGCTAATAAACTCAAGCTGAATACTGATAAGATAAAGGTTCTATGGCTGGTGGTTCCTGGGTCTGGGAAGTGGGTAAGTGGCCCACCCTAGACGCTGTTGCACTTTCCTAAAAGATCAGGTATGTACCATCTCTGTCACTGGAGACCCAAGTGGAATCCATGACTCTGAGTTCTTGTGGTCTTCTTCAACTTGTTCACCACCTACAGCCATTTCTGGATAAAGATAACCTAGCCACAGTACATGCACTGAGAACTTCCCATTTAGATGACTGATATGCATTTTAGATAGGGCTGCCCTTGAAGTTGTCTTCAAGGCTGCAACTAGTACGTAAAACAGCAGTAAGATTGCTGAGTGGAGTATCATACAAAACAGAGAAAGAGAAAGAAAGGACATAAAGACAATGATTACCACCCAAAAGAATATAGACCTCAATAAAAGAGTCTTCGTCACTGCTACTTTAAAGCATCCATCCACCCTGTCTTCATTTCACACGGTGCTGAGCTTGTCACACAGAGCCTGTCACACAAACCCATTTTAATCTCATGTTTTTTTCTTGGCTTAACTCTACATTAATATATTCATTTCCATCCAACGCATGTGTTAACTAGGGGACCCCATTGCTCAGACAAATGATATTACCCTAGGCTAGAAAAAGAGACAGAAGCACTTGTTTCAGAAAGGTCAGATGAAGGTTAATAAGATTATTCTGTTTGCAGTTCATGTGAAAACTAGATATGCACAGATATAAAAGTTTGTCAGTAATTGCAGCTGCTAACAGTGGATTTGATTCCCTCCATGCAGAGAGAATTTGACAAAACACTGAAAACAGTGGCTGGACCATCTCCCTTTACCCCCTCCAAAAAAAAAATCTCCCTAAAATCATAGGTTACTAGACATTGATCCTAACTTATGTATTACAAATCAATCCTAGGCTGATCTGCTTCCTCCTCACGCCACCCCACCTGCCTTTTTTCCAGCTAGTAAAATGCAATAGCTAAGGAAACTGGTCAAGTCGTGCACAGAGACTGGAAAAGCATTACTCTTTTTGGCTACTCTTCCCAGCTAGCATGTCTGTGAGGTGGATTTGAGGAGTCAACTGGTGAGATCATGTAATGCACGGCATAACATAAACATTCTGATGGTGGAACTACACTATGTCTCTCCACTCAACACCCCTCCAGACTCACCATTTAGTTGATGTAGTCACACCACCGTGTCCATTCATTGGCTGGGGGAGATTGGAGAAGTGTCTGTCTATTTCCCCACAGCCAGATGTAGACTGATACATCATCCACCAAGATCCACCAAGGTCATCTAAAGGTCCCAATGGATGATGTCATCATTCTGCACCTAACTACAAGGAAATAGCCAGATGCTTCCCCAATCCCACACCATTTTCCACCAACCACTGAATGGCTGTGGGAAGAGCTTTGCAGTGGCTAAATGGTGAGTCCAAGAGGAAGGGCTTTGGATATCGCAGAGGGAAGAAAACAATACCAACTTCCACAATGACCAAAAAAGATATACACAGTCATATCCTGAACTTACTCCTGCTTAAGTTTCTAACTGAATGCAAGCCAACATCCAAAAAGTAAGATGTGGGATGAGTAAATATATTTCTTTGCCAGCCGATATGGAAATTAGTAGGTAATATGAACATATTATCATGGTGAGATACTGTGTGATATTGAACTAGCTAGGCACTCCATATGTTGTCATCATCATTAAAACTGTTCATGGGAATTTGCCTTAATCCTAAAATGCAGCATAAGTCAAAGAATTCTTAATTTCTACAACCTATCTGTTCAAAGTTCAACGAATGCACTACTATTTAGTGCTGAACTCTGCACTTTTCAGAATTTTTGCAACACAGTTCCCACCTTTAAAAAATGAATAAAAGTGCACACAAAATGCATAAGTTACAGGAAAATTCACACAAAGCATTTATACTAGAGAAAGATGGCTTGCACAAAGTGAACATATTTGGGTAAAAATAAGCAGAATCAGTATTTTAGACAACATAAGCAGATAACACCTATGAATTTTGTTGATCATTTTGTTGTTTGCCAATTTGCAAAATGGAGAGATGGACCACAAATGATGAGGAAAAATGGGCCACAGTGAGTTTAAGATCATGGAAGCGGGAAACCATATGAAACTGAAATTTTAGCTTCAACAATCTTAGGACAGATTGTCTGGTCTGTCATCTATTTTGACCAACCTAAGCCATCTTTCAGTGTTCCTTTGTCCTAACAGAATGGGCTGCTGGCATTTTGTTACAGATATTTGTATGTAGCATGTCATTCCATCAACACTGGGGAATCAGGCAAGAGAATTATCACAAATAGCAGTATGCTAGGCTTGAGGACCTTTGTATTTCTACACTTCAAAAAGAAGGCTGCTGCTAGATTGTATAGAGGGAAGAAATGGCACAGTCAGGTTCAAAGCAGAAGTTGAGCATTAGAAGTTTGAAAAATTTTATCTTAAGAGTATGAGCAAACTCATATTGCTCCAAATCGCAATCACATTCTACTATATAGGTAACTGCTGGCTCCCTTGTTATTGAAAATCTGCCCCCAATAGGGGCTTCTTTCAAAAATAAAATAAAAAAAAAGCCTCCATGGGTATATATTGTATTGTATGGATGAAAAGTGTCCATCCTTCTTGGCTAAAAGGTCATTCCAATTTGCACAGCTGAGATGTATCATACTAGGCTTCGTTAGCCAACCACTTGTGGAACTTGCTAAGCGTTTACTCTCTGAAGATTGCAAATAAAAAAAATGTGACTAGCATAACTTTGATTTCAGTTCTGCTTGAAGTTCAGGATATGTTCTCAAAGCCACAAGCTGTTATATTTTTATCCAAGGCAAAGCTCTTTTCTTTCAAACCATGCTTCTTTTTTCTCATTTTTGTTTCGTTCAGTGATCTACTCTAAAGATTAAAGTGCATTGCGTAAAATTTTATAGGTCAATTTTTGGAGGTTTGTCTGAGATCAGTAATGCGAAAGTAGGAAATAACTAACGTAAGCATCATCAGGCAACAGAAGGCAAACTAATACCAGCAGTAGGAACCAGCTGGCAGACAGCTTGTCATTCTTTTACTAACCAAGAAATGGTCTATTGATTCCTTCTATCAGTGGTGATATGGTACCCATTTTTATAAGCACTCTAGCAGCAGCCCTACTAGAGGGAAACTGTTTGTTACAGCAAGACACAAAGTGTACACCACGAAACAGATTCTGCAGAGTGGGATGGGAATTGATACACTACCATGCCTGAGTGACATTTTCTATTAATAGAGGTGGTGGATTTTTGTAGGGGAGGGGGAGCAATGGTGTGGAAAGTGGATGATGACTTCCCCCAGCCCATTGCTCTTTCTTTAAGAAACTGAACTCATATAAAACTTGTTTTTGTGACATACAGAGAACAATTTTTTTTTATTTTAAACACTGATCTTATTTGCTTGTTAAAGTATTTAAATTCCAACCTATAGCATGAGATCTCAGTAAGTAAAATGCTATGAACTGATTAAAACAATTTCAAAGCAGTAAAAGTAATTCAAATAGACTAAAAACATATTTAACAAATTGCCAATGTGTGTACACATATTTATTTATTCATCATTTATATCCTGTCTTTCTTACAGTAGGAGACCCAACATGGTCCACTATATAAGTCAAAACAAAATGCAGTTAAAACAACCAATAATTGTTCATTTTTCTTATTAGTTGAGGAAATCAGTTAGGACCCTTTGTGAACACCCTTGTTTATTTACTTGGTGACTCAATGAAGTCAGTGTTGGCACCAACTGGACCTCCAATGGAAAGTATTTCACATTCAGGGCACCATAGCTGACAAAGCCCACTCCCATGGTCTCACATGGTGCATTGACTTCAATGGTGGAACACAGAGCAGGACCACCTCAGCAGACCTGCTCAGGCAGGTATATATAGGGAGAGGGGATTTCTTCAAATAACAAGTTCCGAAGTCATTTAGGGCTTTAAATGTCATCACAAACAGCTTGAATTCAACTGGAAGTGTATTGGCAGCCAAGGTCTTGCCAGTTTAAATATAGGATGGACCTGAGCATGGGGAGATGTGGTAATATAGTAAGGACTAATTAGAATTTCTAAATCAATTAATTTTTGTGAAATTGGTATTGACATATTAGGTTTATGCCCTCTATAGTAGCCCATGTTAGGATGGTCGCTTACATATCTCCAAAGATATATATGAGAAGATACCCAAAGACCTCACACTGCCCTGTTTCATTTTTTCAGTGCCTTTTTTTACCCTAGATATCCCAACTTCTTCAAAATCCAGTGTCTTTGCTCCCATGCTCCCTGACTATCCAGTGATCCCAAAACAATGGAAAATGCCCTCAAAAGCTGAAAACTGGCTGAAAACAAAACTGGAAGGAATGTTATTTTTTATCATGTCAGGTGTACAGCCAAGGTGGGGAGATGGGCCTGTCCTCTCCGTAATCACCTATGTCTGATTTAAACAAATAAATTATGGTCAGAAAGAGGATGTTACCCTGTTTTCTGGGGGTCCCGAGAGGGACACCTAAATAACCTTGCAAATACACAAATTGGGGAAATTAGTCTAGAGCACTAGTTGGCAAAACAAGAGGCAGGATAACACAGCAGAATCTTGTAACCCAGTGTTTACGGGGTCAGGCCAAGTCAAGGAGCAGACCGGTTGAAAATAATGAATGATCTTTATTAAAAACAGGCACACAATGTAAGCAACACACGCACACAGATAACTATGGAAAATAAAGGTGTGAGTAAGATAGCAGGATTTTCAGAGGGATAGTTGGTTCGGATGATACGAAACCTGTCCTGAAGTCCGGAAGAAGAAGAAGATGGAGAGCGAGGCTGGGGTTCGATGTATCTCAGCACGTGGAGCTGAGGGGAAGCTCGCCAAGCGATGTGGCAGCAAGGCGGTCTGGAACTCGGGAGCGATCCAAGGAAGCGCTCAAAATCAGGGGTTTTTGTAAGGAGAATTGTGACTGCAGACTAGGTCGAACTTTGGGAAAACAATAGATTTGGGGCTGGAGACAAAGCCTCCGAAAGGTCAGAATTTGAATGATTGAGTTAGAGCCAAATTGTCAATAGGATAGCCGGTATGCAAACGCGGAGTACTTGAGCGTTGTATAGTCAGATCATCAAGCTGCCAGCGCGGGGCAGAGGATTTTTTGAGAGCTGTGTGCATACCTAATGGAGGTACTTGCCTTGAGGTCTCCTAAAGCGGCGAGTCGGCTGTTTCTGGACTGCCTGTATTGTTTTGGAATATTACGGTGATTATCAGCCAAGCCTGTGTGCGTGCTTGTCCGGGGGCCTTGCAAGCACGTGGAAGGGATAAGTGAAGCCGAATTAGTGATATCAATAGATATCTTTTTATATCCCCAAAAATCGGGCTAGCCAGGGCAGTAACAGAGGATGCAATCCTGCTTTCCTCAGTTTATGTGCTCAGTGTTCCTTTGGAAAAATGCTTCATCGCATGACAATGGACTGGTTAACTTATCTGAATGGATGAAAGTGGAAAGTTCACATGCATCCATAGACTTTATGTGAATTTAAAGCATAGCTCCTTTACGTATGGCTTGAATCTGGCTTAGATTCATATAGGAGCTAGCATTACAAATATCATACTTACTCTACAAACTATGCAGCTCCAGAGTTCAGCTGCTATTAATGTTTACTGTGCTGTGCTATGAATGTAGGCAATCAAATACCAAAGGGAACCTGATGTTTCACATTTAGTTACACAAAGCTTTAGACACTTGCACCTGTACCTGTCATGAGAAAGTTTTCCCAAAATTACAGCAACGCTTCCAGGGTATCTCTTTTCAGCTTCCCCTTGCTATCCTCTGGCAGAATTACTATCAGCCCAAATTATATGTGGGTTGGACCAGAGTCTCAGTCACTGTTAGAGGATTTTTTTTTCATCCCTGCACAGTTAGTCTTTGGTTGTGACAGGCAACACTTAAGGAGATTTTCATATATGACAGCAAGAATATGAGTTTGGAATGCATCACTTGTAAACATTGCTAAGGTGGGTTAGAAAGTGAAAAGGAGACATTTAAAGAATCGGACATGTATTCAAGCCCTTAGACAGTTTTTAGGCCAGGGGGAGGGGAACATATGATCTGTGGGTTGCATAAGTTTGCAGCTGTTTTTGTACAGCTCCCCATGCTGCTATTGCTGCTAAATTTGCTCCTGTGAGAAAAGCAAAAGAAGAGGCCACGTTTCCCTCTAAGACAACGAATGTGTTCCCTTGTTTAAAAGTAGCATTGCACTCCCAGAAGCAGGATTCTTCTTCTCCATAAGAATGTCTTGTTTTAAAAGGAGAAAAAACTATAGAAACAGCTATAAGTGGTAAGTGGTATGTTACACCTGGGGAGTCCATGGGGTGCCAGTGAAGCTCCTGATACCATCCTCCCGAAGCTCTTCACTCCATTCTAGATAATGTGTGTTTCATATTTGCTATAGTCATGTGCCTACAAGTCATCTCCAACTTATGACAAACCTTATCATAGAGGTTTCTTGGCAGGATTTATTCCAAGGAGGTTTCTCTCTGCCTTCCTCTGAGGCTGAGGCCATTTCTGCACTAGCCTGTTATAGCACTATTATTCCACTTTCAACATCCTATGGAATCCAGGGGTTTGCAGTTTGTGCAAACTCCTGGATACCACAGGATGTTGAAAGTGGAATAATAGCACTATAACATGCTGGTTCAGAAAGGCCCTGGGTGAGCATGACTTGACCAAGTTTCCCCAGCAAGGTTCCATGACCAAGCAAGGCTTCTTACCCTGTCTCCCCAAATCCCAGTCCAACACTCAAACCACTACACCAGTGTTTCTCAAGTTGTCTGGTGTCAGGGGCTGGCTTTTTTTTTTCCTAAAGTATCAGGAACAAGTACTCTATTTGAACCTCATCTCTACAACTATTTCTTTCCTGGAAACTCTGTTGACCTGTAGCCAATGGTTTACAGACTGTCACTGATCCAAGGTCCACTCTTTTGACTATAAAATAAAATATTGGGAGTTTTTTGGTTCAGAAAACACTGTTTGCTGCACAGCAAATACTGTTTTCTAGACAAATTAACAGCATGCAAATTTTGCATGGGATGAGTCCTGAATTGCAAATGCACTTCAAAAACTGTTTGATTTTCAAAGAGTTTCTCATTAGTGAGAAGAAAAATGCTAAAATTGCTTGTTGCTTCCTCTGAGAATTAAATCAGTACAGAATTACATCCCTAGTCTTAAAATGCTAGTTTCACATTTTACATATATTGCCGTTTTGCATTGTTTTTGTTGTTATGTACCTTTAAGCCATTTTTGACTTGTGGCGACCCTAAGGCAAACTTCCCACAGGGTTTTCTGGGCTGAGAGAGTGTGACACACCCAAGGTCACTTGGTGAGGTTTCCATGGGCAAACAGGGAATCGAACCTAGGTCTCTAGGGCCCATATTCCAAAGCTCAAACCACTATACCACGGTGGTTTTGCATACCTTCCAAACATTTGCATACGTTCCAAACATCTGTGCAAGTATCTAAAAGGCATTGAAGATTTCCAGGAGAGACAATTCACCTTCACGTATCTGTACAAAAATGGAGGCAATCTGGGGAGTCTGGAGGGATTGAGAGCCTAGAAAACAGCCTTGGGGGCCACATGGGCTACACTTTGTTCATCTATGAAGCAAACACTTGCTTAGTGCTACATTTTTAGACCCTTGCACTAACTTTGTTATTTGTAGCAGTGTGTAGCTGTTTCAATCTGCTTTAGGTCTTGTGCTTCTCTTGTTTATTTTTATATTGTTATATATTTTTTTATTTTTACATATGAAATGCATTTTTATTTTTATGTATTTAACTTCAATATGTAAGCTGATCAAGAAATGTCCGTCACTGGGCAGTACACAAATGTAGTTAGTTAGTTAGTTACTTAGTTAATAATTAGCCTGCTGTCCTCTGCTGGCAGCCACTCAAGGTTTCCAACTGTCTAATTAGCCATTATCAGGAGCTAGCAAGCAAAGTTTGTCTTAGTTGTTTTGCAGTCTGAGTTCACAGTAGTTTGAGAGAGAGAGTCCAAGTTTACTGTAAGTCCAGAGGGATAGTGTGTGTGTTTGATGGCAAGATCCATAGATGAGGTGAAGATCAAGGGTTCTAGGAGTGCTAGCAAGGAATTCAGGAGTAAGCTGGGCTGCATTCACCAATAGAATTGGTTGGCTACAACAGCCTCTTCCTGTTTGTCCTCTTATTATATAGGCTTAGAGTCTTAACCAGCTGTTGGCCTAATTAATAAGTCCTTATTATATAAACACTGCAGACTCCCAGCCTCTCCCTTTTCCACCTACACTGGCTGCCATAAGTACTGTTCCTCTCATGTTTCTGGGGTGTAACTGTTGGGAAGGGTCCTGGGACAGGGGTATGACACCTGCCTTGTGGCCTAAGCTCTTCAGGTTGATTAGGTGAAAAGGAGAGAGGGTTATGTGGTCTTGTTAATAAGGTTGCCAGGTCTCAGAGCCTGGCCCTAACTTTCCAGTTTTCATGGGTCATCTCCAGGCAAGAAATGAAGGTGCAAATTTTCAAGCTTTGGTGGGCTCAGCTTAAGGGAAGAGGAAAAGACTATGTGCAGATCTCCAGTTCAGATAGTAGTGTAGCAGCTTGCTACAATTTGCAACCATTGATTGGTTTCTGCAACTTGCAAAGACTCTCCAGGAGTCTATGTGTTTCCTTAGGTATCTTTCTCCTTTCTTCCCACTTATTGAGGCACCAGGGCTCACCCTCTGCCCTACTATGCATCCACCTTCTGCCTAGAAGCAAGTAGGCTAGATTAAGTGTTCCTTATCCTGTCTTCCTAAGTGAGAAGGAATAATCTTCTAATTTCACCTTGATCTGGGAGCAGCCCCTTTAGCTAAGGCTGCTTTCTTAATTTCCCCAAAAAGGAAAATATTTTGTGTGTCTGGGTATGTGTTTGAATAGCAAGTTGTGAGCAACTGTGGTTGGTATTTAAAACATAACGCTTAATGACATCACCAGGGACCTTCCCTAGGTCTCTGACTTTGGCCTGGAAACCTCAGGGCCTGGGGCAATCTTGAATTGGCAAACCCTACCTTTTAATCAAAATTCATAATGTGAAATGATATTCAGTTCAATAATAGGGAGGGAAATATTTGTTCATCAAATTTAGATCCTGCTTCATGGACATTAGGCCTTGGAACAGTTAAGTTAACTTGGAAGAGAAGAGGTGCTGAGGGTTGATCTTAAAATACAAGCTTCCTACTTTAGGCCCTTTCTGCATGTGGGGGGGGGGGGACAGCCGAAAACAGAGCTTACCGGCTTTATTTTCCGGCCGGCAGAGTCCGTCGCCATGAGGAGCAGTGCAAGTTCGCTGCTCCACAGTCCTCCGCGTCCCAAATGGCAGCTTCCGATTGGTGGAGGCTCTCCACCAACCGGAGAAGCTCGCCAGCCGGAAGCCCGCCCCCGGCAGATCTGCAGGCACGCACTTGTGCTCGCCTGCAAATCTGCTCCGGAGCCGGGCGACGGAGCGGCACGGGGTTGCGTGCTCCGTGATTTTTAAAAACCTCTGAAACCTTGCTCCGGAGTGGACTGAGGTATGGAACTACTGAAAGTAGTCCACCCCAGTCCACTCTACGGTGCAGAAGACCTCCGTTAGAGGTCGCTCTGCACTGTTTTACTGGCCCGGTGCGGAAATGGCCTCTGAGACACTGTTGTTTTGCATACCTTTTCTTCATTCCTGTAACACTGAGGACAGTGCTGCCAATTCCTTGGTGCAGCTGCTGGCCTGTTTGTGTTCTACCTGATACCTGCTGGCAAGCAGCCAGTGATATTAAGCTTATTACGTAAAAAGTTAACATGTGCTATTTAAAAACAGTGCTTGGTTAAATTCTGTTTGTATTCCTGTGGGCCTCTTCTGAAAAGCCTTAGAAAAGTTCTGTTTCATTTTATCCTTTAAAAAAAAACTGGAGTCAATAGTGTATGCTTAGGCGAGGGAAGACCAGCTGAAATCTACATTTTGACTGTGCTAGTGTGCCTAGAATAGTTTTGAGGAATTTACTTTTCATCAGAAATGTTGTGACATGTGTCAAATATCTATGATTCAAGCTGCAACTGATAGCCCATGGAGGTCCTGCCTCAACTTAAAAATTGCAGTGCCAGGGAGTTTGCAGCCTAGAAGGAATGAGACCAGGGTGGCTTCTCCATCATATCAGTCTTTTATCAGTGGTATAATTTTACATGACTCTGCTTTTAGCAGTTCTGGGAAACCTAGGAGCAAAGAAAGCAGCATAGCGAACAAGTGCTTATAGTACTTGTCTGAGATTTGTTGTTCTTTATCCAGGCTGAATTGTTCAACCACAGCTGAAACATCCCTGTGCAGCTTCCTCTTTAATAGCCAGGTTTAAATATGTATATGAAGTTCACCTGCATCGGTATGATAGAAAAACTGGATAGACAACATGTTGCCCTTCCCTCACTCCCTTCTTCTTTCCTTCCTTCTTTTCCCTCTTCCCCTTTCTTGCATAAAATTGGAAGAGGAAAAACATGTGTCAAAACATGTGTGAGACAGTCATGTATTATTTTTTTTTCAACTCCTGAGAAATTTAGCATATATTTGGGAAAATATTTCTGTATTTTGGAATACCCCTTTGCTCCTCATAATCAAATGGCGAGAGAGGGAATACTCATTTAGGACTTTATAAAAGGAGGCAGTAAATACCAAGAAGCTGTGTGACCTGTTAGCTTCCCTGTCAGTCAGTCACTGAATCCTTTCTGAGTTTTTGTCTACATTTTAAATGAGAGCTATCAGAGGTGATTGACCTACCAGGGGGAGGGGTTCAGCACCCTGGATAACTCTTTTAAAGTTTGGACTAAATCCTAGACCAGATTCACCTCTTCATGGCCTTGAAGACATCAACCTCCACTTTCAGCAAAACAACTCTGCCTTGCAGCAATGGCACAAAATTTCATTCACCTTCTGGTTCTTGTTGCTTTGACAGGAGGATCCTAGTCCTACCAATCAAAAGCTATTTTGGAGCTGCTCTGTCTTTCATTCCCTATCTGATATTTTTACCTGGTTGGAAGATGGAAGAAATTTTGGCCCCTTCCGCAACTCACCTTTTCTTAGCGCTGGGGTGCGGTGCTTACGCGAGCAGCCTCCGGAGAGATGCTCTCGCGTCCAGGGTCCTTCGGCTCCGCACAAGCTGCCTGCTTGCTCGAGAGCCCTGCCTCTTCCTTTCGCAGTGCAGCTTGGGACAGGAAGCATGACTGGCCCGGCTCCTGAGGCTCCGCACACACAGCAAGCCGAAAATTAAAAAGTGCATGAGCGGTGCCTGCCAGGCCCTGGAGTGTCGCGCAAATGTGAGTGCATCGTATGGACCGCTCCTCACATTTACGCGACACTCGAGGGGCCCTTTCACAGGGAAAATGCCATGTGAAAAGGGCCTTGTTGTTGTTGTGGACCTTTATGTTGTTTCCTACCTATGGTGACCCTAAGCTGAACCTATCACAGGGTTTTTTTGAGGCTGAGAGCCCAAAGTCACCCAGTGGATTTCCGTGACCAAGAAGGGAATTGAACCGTGGTCTCCAGGGTCGTAGTCCAATGCTCAAGCCACTACACCATGATGGCTCTCATGGTAGAAGCAAAGGGGAGTTATTAACTGAATGGTAACGTCAGCTGAACTGTTTATAAAATTCAGGGCAATTGTACAATGAAAACTGCATCTGGAAGCCATCTGGAAGCCAATGTGCACTCTTTACCAGTGCAAATCTATTCTGGTGCCCCTTTTTTCTTTAAAAGAGTAAGCAAGCCTTTTCCTCTCCCCACGCCTACCATCCTGGTAGCGAGACATCTCCCTATCCATTGCAGATAGGTGGGATATCGCATTACTGGCACTGAATTAAGTCAACCTATATATAGATCTAAGAGTAAAACCTGAGGGCTGAATTATATGGAAAGGTTCCAGCAGAAAGACTGGAAACTCCACAGATTAATCTGTTTCTCCACTCTGATATTGCATACTCTGGAAGACTTGGAAATAGCTTGAGCTTTGAATCCCTTTTCAGCCACTGAGTCCCTTTCCGCACGAGGCGAGGGAATCGCTCTGTGCCGTTACCTACCGCTTCTTCTGGGGTCTGAAGCAATGCAGACTGTCCCTGAAGCCCTTCACAGGGCTCCTCCTTGGTCCAGGGTGAATCAGAGCAGTGCAAGGTCTGTAGATCCGTGCTGCTCCAGCTTCCAAAATGGCAGCTTCTGGCTTCCATAATGGCGGCTTCCGGCATCCATAATGGCGGCTTCCGGCTGCCGTAATGGCGGTTCTGGCTTCCAAAGTGGTGGCTTCTGGTTGGTCATGGGTCCCGACCAACCGCTGAAGCTCACCACGCCTAAAGCCCGCCCTCTGCAGATCGCAGGCTTGCATTGGTGCGAGCCTGCAAATCTGCAGAAGGGAGCAGGAACGCAATAGCGCATTCCAGGAAAATAAAGACCTGCTTTTTGCGGTCTTTAGAAAACATGCTGGAGGACTACTTGGGGTCGTTTTGGAGTGGACTGAGGTGCAGATCTCCAGTAAGTAGTCCGCTCCTAGTCCGCTCCGAGATGCAGATGACCACCGTGAGAGGACACACTGCCCCTTTCTAATTGCCTGGTGCGGAAAGGGCCTGAAACTCACTCGGTACGTTGGGCAAGTCACAGTGTCTCCATCTAAGAAGAAGACAATAGGAAACCCCTATGAATAAATCTTGCCAAGAAAACTCCATGAGAACTTTATGAGTGTTTTCAAGAATGAAAATGACCTGAAGGAAGAGAAGAACAACAAATTCTATATTCCACTTCACGTTGCAAACTTGGTTAGCTCAGTACACCACAGAGTAAGAACATTCAGCCTAGTTAAACTCAATGAAATTCAAATATTTTCCCTGCGCTGAGAGAGGAGTATTGCAACATAGCTGGGAGAAATCTTTATTTAAAGTACCCATGAAAGAGTCAGCCATTTAGTAAGTACAGCAAACTACAAAACAGAGGAAAACTCAGTTTTCATATTCCATGCTGTCCTGAAGATAAACTACAGCTTGGTTTAAAATCACCTTTAAAAGTAATCCATTACAGTTGTAATTCTAAGGTCCAACAAAGTAGATCTGGGATTCTAGAAGTAAATTGTTGCCATTTATTGTTTTTCAGAAGAATTTAAAACAGCCACCCTTTTTAATTAGATTTTTAAAAAGTCTGAATGATACAAGCTTCTAACTGATTGTACAAAAACATACTCTGCTCTCACCCATTGCTTCAGTTCACACCACAGAACATGAAGCAACAGCAAGAGACACACGACAAACTGGAGGACAGGAACCTATTCAAGATCTGGGCCCCTGCATGACAACATAGGCCATATCCGCACTAGACTGTTATAGTGCAATTAGTCTACTTTCAACATCCTATGGAATCCTGGGGTTTGCAGGGAAGGGATTCCATAGGATGTTGAAAGTGGAATAATTGCACTATAACAGTTCAGCGTGGAAATGGCCTTGCTCTCTAACTGTCTTGATTTGGCAGGGATTGTCCCAATAAATCCTTTGTTGTCCCACTTTTCCAGTCATTTTTAACATGTCCCAATTTTTTTCTCCTCTTCCCACTTTCTGCTTTGTCCTCCATTTATTTCAGTTACTGCAAAAGTTGGCTGCACTTAATTAACTCACCAGGACGAAGAGAAGAGGAGGGAGCAAAATCTTGTCTTTCTCAGTAGACTCAGTCAAAACTAAACTGCTATAGCCTCTCCTAGCTTGTCTCATCAAAAACTTTTGTCATCTTGACTACAGGGATGTTGCTTAGCCACATGTGTCCCAGTTTACATCCGTGAAATGTTGAAGGGTATGTGAAAGCAGGGGAAGTTTAAGCATCACCCTATAGCCAATTGAATTTTTCTCTTTTTAGGCACTCTACAATTTACATGGTGGAAGCAGCTGTGGGTTTAAATATCTCCATTCTATAAATGATGGTCTTCAATCTAGCTAGCAGCCCCTGCACTTACTTTTAAGTGAACATTAAAGAAACACTTGGCTTCCTGATACCCCTTTAATGTATTGTGCAGCTTAGTGCTCACTGATCATTCAGAAGTCAGAAAAGAACCATAGAATCATATAGCTGGAAAGAGCCCTATGGGCCATCAGGTCCAACATCTACTCAGCGCACGATCCCCAGCAAGTAGCTGTCCACCCTCTTTTTGAAGACATCCAGAGGAGACCTTCCCAACTCTCCATTGCCAAACCACTCTTACTGCCAAGAAGTTCCTTCTAATGTTCAATTGAAATTTACATTCTTGTAACATAAAACCATTAGACCCAGTTCTACCCTCTGAGGCAGCAGAGAACAAGCCCACACCCTCCTCTTTGTGGTAGCTCTTGAAGTATTTCAAGATTGCAATCATGTCATACCTCAATCTTCTCTTCATCAGGTTGAACGTGCCCACCTCTTTCAACCTCTCCTCATATGTTTTGTTTTCCATACCTCTTATCATCCCTGTTGTTCTTGTCTGAACTCGCTCCAACTTGTCTGTATCTCTCTTAGAATGAGGCATGCAGAACATAATGCAGTACTCCAGATGAAGTATGACCAACATGGAATATAACAGGACAATTACTTCCCTTGAATGGGAAACTATTGCTAAGACTACAATAGCATTTTCCTTCTTTGCTACAGCATCATACTGCTGGCTTATGTTCAACTTACAATCAACAATAATCTTAAGGTTCTTTTCACATGTAGTATTGCTGAATCAAGTATCTCTCATCCTATACCTGTGCATTTGATTTGTGTGGCCTAAACACAGAATTTTGCATTTTTCTTTGTTGAATTTCATTTTATTAATTTCTACTCAATTTTCTAGCTTATTTGGACCCTTTTGACTCCTGTTCCTATCTTCCAATGTGTTAGCTAAACTACCTCCCATTTTGTATCATCTGCAAATTTGGTAAGGATTTCCTCCACCCCTTCATCTGAATCATTGATTAAAATATTGAAGAACATCAGCGCCAGGACATAACCCTTTTGTGCTCCTCATGAGATCTCCTTCTAGTCTGAAACACAGCCATTGATGATAATATTTGAGCACAGTTTTCCAATTAGTTATTGATCCATCTGATACTGTTTCCATCTACTCCATATTTAGTCAGTTCACTAATCAAAATGTCATGGGGGACCTTATCAAATGCTTTGTTGAAATCCAGATAAATGACATTCACAGCACTCCCACCATCTACTAAACTAATGACATGATCAAAGAAAGATAGAAGGTTAGTTTGAAGGATTTGTTCTTGACAAACCCATGCTGACTCTTTTACAGCATTGACATCAAGATAATGGAAACAGATTCCTGCATAATCGATTGTAATATTTTTCCTGGTATTGATGTCAGGCTGACTGGTCTGTAGTTTACTGGATCTTCTTTTTGCCTTTTTTGCTCATCTCCATTCCTCTGGCTCCTCATAAAAGCAGCACACAAGCTTTTCCATTAACTGTAAGTCAAAACAAAACTGTAAGCAAAACTGCAGTCCAGATATCACGAGTGGCTAAGCCAGAAAACAGGTAGGTGACTTGAGGAAGGAGTCATGGTGATGGAAGTGCTGAATTCCTCCATTCACTGCAACCAAAAAAAAGTTAGCTATACAGGTGTAATGGCATGTCACTGAGAGGATACCAACCCATTCTTTTTAGCTGAGGAATATTTTTCAATATCATCAATATTTTTTGTATCCCTACTACCACCACACATGCATGTTTCTGCAGTGAAACTTGAAGCAGGCCAACAAATGAAAAGCTGAACATGACAGTTGCCACTGCACATAGTTGGACTCTTCAGGTGTCAGACTTTGACATGAAGTGAGATTTTCACCTAGAATGCTTTCAATAAGCAACCAGCCACTAGAGTATTATATTATCATGGAAAGACTGTACCACTTCAGAAAGCAAAGTTTTGAATGAACCTGATGAGACCAGTTGCTAAGTAACCAGGCTATCTACCGGGTGTTCCTGAGGAGATGAGTTGGTCCCCCCAGCACTAGAAATCTTTCAGTCAGAATAATCCATTTCCACTCACTGTGACTCTTCACTTTCATGCACATTCTTCCATTTTATCCTAGGGCTAAAAATAATTAAAAGTCAGTGGCTTTGGGTGACTCAAGGCAAGGAGAAAGTTGTTCTGCTTTCAGGGAGGAAATCTGACGCTGTGTGTGTGCAGCTGGTGAGAGTCTGTCAATCATGAATGCAGCATGTGTGAGAAGCTTTCTCTCACACTCCCTGGAATGTCTTTGGCTCAATAAATAAGTTGGCAGACTCTTTATCTTCAAGAGATATATTGTTCTTGTTGACTTCTTTTGTGTATCGCGCTCTCCGCTATATTTTTATGCACCTAAAAATCTGTCTCCAAATTTGGAAGGATCGTCAACTAGCATCTTGATCCTAAATATTTGTAGAGATATTTTCCAGCAACACTATTATAACACCATACGTTATGTGTATGGCATTATGGTGGGCCAATGGTGACCCCACCCTGTTCACTTATCTATCAGACAATAACACTGCATGTGCAATAGTCTGCTGCCCAGTTTCCCCTTCCCACTGCAGCTCCTTTATCCTTTGGAAATGCTTTAGAGAGCATGCTATGAAGTATAGTCGAAGGAGGGTATGAGAAAGTCTCCTGCTAGCTTCCTTCTGCTTGCAGCATGGAGACTGGCTGAGGGCCCTTGCCAAGTGTATCTTCAGTGACAAACTTGTGTTGATTGCTGTGCAGTGTATACAAAGGAACTGCAAAGTGGTTTTGAGCCTATGCTGCGGGTTTTGGGGTCAGGTCAATGGAAAACCTTTTGATGCACTTGTTCATGTAGGTAAAATGCTACACAGAAATATCTTTGATACAATCATACAGACAGCATGGAAAAATAATGTGGTGTTGTTGTGGTGGTGGTGGTGGTTGAATAAAATTCCCATGTTTATAAGCTCTTGTCATGTATTTAATCCTATCAGACTACTATGAGAGAGTGCGTAATAGCTGACCTAGGTAACTGATGTTAAGCAGATGTGCCAAATGGTGGTTGTTCCATTACTCTTATGAAGCATGAGAGCTGAAGCTATCTCCATGCACTGACCAGCCTTTGAGCCAGCTTACTGTGTTGTGGGACAAAAGGGAATTACTTGTGTACGGGACCACTCTACACAGAAGCATGTAAAAAGTACAACTGTCAATATAACTCGAAGTTACACAGCATAATATCCCAACAGAATTTTATCCCAACATTTCATGGGCCAAATTAACATGACAAATTGGAGGTTCCCCTCTTATGCTATAGAGATAATACATCCAGGCTCTGATGAACTATGTTAACTGGTTCTGTGATCTCAAAGGGAGCTTGGGATTACCTTTCTCAAACAGTGCCCCTGCCCCTGTTTCCAGCAAACCCACGTTCTTGGCTGAGTTAAAATAGTTCTTTGAATACTTAGCTTAGAGCTTTCCAAACGGTGTGCCACAACACTTTAGTGTGTCGCCTACAATCTTGGAAAAATATATTATTATTTGTAAATCATATATTTTTAAAATATATATGAAATGTTTTCATGCGATATGTTGTGTCTCCATCCATTTTGTTATTACAATTTATGTATGTGTCTGCATCTCTTATAAAGGGTTAGTTTAACCTCCAGTTTGCTAGTAAAACTGAATTACCATGTCACGAAATGATGCATGTCTAAAAAAGTGTGTCACCAACATGAAAAGTTTGGAAAGCTCTGACTTAGCTGATCTGCTAAATTCTTGTATGTTTGTGGTATAGTTAATCTGTCTCATTCTTGAAAATATCTACAAATACATGAGAAATGTGTGTCTCGGAAATCAATAACATGTATCTCCTTTCAGTTACATAAATATCAATGTGTTACTGAGATGCTGAGGGCAAAACAATGAGCACACATGAGATTTGACCTTTGTGAAGCAATCCCAGGGGAGACTACGTTCGTGTAATCCCATACCAACACACATCAGCTTAATATAAGCAATATAATGCATGGTCCTTGGTTTAAAATAGCAAAGTACACTGAACACTTGAATCCTTGGGTCATTTTACGCCAGCAAGCACTTCTTACCAACGTAGGACAAAGTCTTAGAAAGCGAAGTAAGCTGCTTAATAGAAATGAAATAACTTGTAAGAGCTAAATACTGTCAGAGATAGCTATCCCCCTAAATCTCTGCGCCAACAAATTACTTAAGAACACTGCTTAACTCTGAGCATTTGAATGCACCATTCATATACTTACAACAACTCCCGGGCTTGCCCTTTGCTTCAGGAATTCCTGCTGCTCAGTTTACAGTGGGGAGCCAAGTGAGTATATTTAAGGACTGGTGTGACTAAAATGCTGGCTTTTATTATGTTCCCCTACCTCCTGGCCCACAATCCAAGCACTGAGGATTTGTTCAAATACATTTCACCTTCTCCCATTCTTTTGCCAGAATAGCATGTCTGCTCCCTAAATGAAACAATGCAATGCCTATTGAGTAGAATCCCATAAGGCCAGATTTGGCTCAATATTGGGCATTGTTCAGGCTAAACTAACTTTCGCGTTTGTTTACAATAGTTTGTTTGTTCTGTGTTTCTGGTCCGCCAAGTATGTGTTTAGAAAATACAAGGAGTGCTGCCCTTTCAATCATAATGAGCAGGAACAGGTATGGTGGAAGAGGCAGAACAAACCAAATGGGGAGAAGTGGGGAGAGACATCTTGAGGCTGTTCCTTCTTATGGTTCACCAGCCAGTTCACAGATTCCTGGCTACTCTAGTAGAAGCCCATCAGACTACAAAGTCTATTGCTTAACACCCGGGCAATGACTGCGAAGAGCTGTATAATCCAGGATTTGGTCTTAGACAAGCAAGCTGACCTTGCATGTATAACTGAAAACTTGTTAACTGAAAGAGAGGTATCAACTTGACCCAATTACACCCACCAGTTTTCTGGGTGCAGCAGCAGGAAAGAAATGATGGGCAGGGAGAAATCACAGTGATCTATCAGGAGTCCATTCCTCCACTGAGGTATCCTTTCCGACAGTCTCCAAGGTCTGAGTGCATACCCCTGTCAGTAAGGCAACAAGACAGGAGGGGGATCCTGTTGGTGTACCATCTCCTCTGCTACTCAACTGTTTCTTTGCCTGTTAATCTCTCCCTGATGTGTTGTGTTGGGGGATTTTAACATCCATGCCAGGGCATCCTTATCCAGGTCAGCTCAAGATTTCATGGTTTCTATGACAACTATGGGCCTGTCTCAATTAATATTTGGTCCAATCCATGTAACAGGCCACAATTTTGATCTAGTTTTTGTTGGTCAGAATGATGGTGATCTGGAGATGGGGGGAAGGGTTGAAAGAACCCCATTGTCATGTACAGATAGCTACGTGATACAGTTTACATTTGCTGGGACTGCTAACCTCTGCAGGGGCATTGGACCCTTTAAAATGGTCTACCCTCAGAGACCAATGGATCCCAAAGGATTCCTAAATGCTCTGGGGGATTTTCCAGCTGCTAGGTGATTCTGTTGATGCCCTGGTAGAATAGGGAGATGACCTGGGCTATTGACATAGTTGCACTCAAGTGTCCTTTACTTGGGTTCAGAGCATGGGCTCCTTGGTTTTCAGAGGACCTCAGAGCAATGAAGCACTTGGGTAAATAACTAGAGCAATAGTGGAGAAAGGATAAATCTAACTGAGCACAGGTTAAGGCCAATTGTAGAACCTATTTTGCGGCTATGAAAGCAGCAAAGAAACTATTCTTTGCTACCTCTATTACATCAGCTCAGTCTTGTCCTGCACAGCTGTTCTGGACAGTTAAAGGATTATTACATCCTAGACCTCAGACTGCTGAGGAGGAAGCCTCAGAAAAGTGCTGTGATGAATTTGCTAGATGATTTGCAGAAAAGATTGCTGAGATTCATTCTGAGTTGCACTCCACACTGAAGGTAGAGTCTAGGAGGTAACTGAGGCATGTACTTGTCCAGTTTTGATGGATGAGTTTCAGATTGTTCAACATGGACAAGATGCTTGGAAAGGTGAGGCCAACCACTTGTCTGTTAGACCCATGTCCATCCTGGCTAATTAAAGCTGCCAGAGGAGGACTGAACAATTGGGTGGTGGAGGTTATAAATGCTTCTTTGAAACAGCTATCTTTCCAACCTCTTTAGAATTAGCAATTGTAAGACCTTTGTGGAAAAAAACTTAAATGGACCCCACCTCCCTAGGTAACTATCAGCTGGTTGCTAATCTCCCCTTTCTAAGTAAATTCCTAAAACAAGCAGTAGCAACACAACTCCAGGCTTTCCTGGATGAAATGGATTACCTGGACCCATTCCAATCTGGGTTCAGGCCTGGTTATAAGGCAAAAACAGCCTTGGTCACCTTGGTGGATGGCCTACACTGGGAACTGGACAAGGAGAATGAGTCCCTATTGGTCCTTCTGGATCTTTCAGTGGTATTTGTTATCAGAACTGTACTGGTCCTGAATAATCTTCTGCTGTTTCACTTTTTCAGCTGCTTTTAAAATATCCTAGTTTCTTTCTTTCCTCCACTTTCCCTCTTTTTCTTCAGCTTAATTTCTATTGCTGCAAATTGAGTTCAAAATGGAAAAGTGGTTTGCACTCAACTAACTCTGTGCTGAGGAGAGGAGAGGAGAGGAGAGGAGAGGAGAGGAGAGGAGAGGAGAGGAGAGGAGAGGAGAGGACAGAGGCCATTTCCACACAACATTGCTATAGTGCTATTATTCCACTTTTGACATCCTGTGGAATTCTGGGGTTTGTAGTTTACTGAGGCCGAAGAGCTCTTTGGCTGAGAATTCTAAATGTCCCTCCCTAAATGGCAAAACCCAGGATTCCATAGGATGTTGAAAGTAGAATAATAGCACTATAATAGTGTAGTCCAGAAATGGCCAGAATTTTGCCACTTCCCTGCAGGCTCTGTCAAAAGTTTTCCTAGCTTATCAGTTCTTCCCCATTAACAGCTTTTGCCATCTTGACCACACCCTGATGTTGGTTGGCCAAACAAGTCCTAGACTTCATATGTGACGTGATGGCAGGTATGTTATCAGCCAATGAATGAGTCAGCTGCAACAGCCAAATGGCAGATATACAAACAGAATGGCTACACAATCTACTCAGGAGTTCCCAAACAGAATCAGTGCTTTTCCATGAACAGTAAAGACAACATTTCGCCACTAAGTCATTAAAACCTTGTTTTATCCTACCGGCACTATCTCAACATAGATCAGATGAGAAAAGCAGAATTTAGAATAGCTCAAGGATAGGATCTAGCCCATTCCAATCTGGGCTCAGGCCTGGTTATGGGATAGAAACAGCCTTGGTCTCCTTGGTCCAGAACTGGGAGTTGGACAGGGGGATTGAGTCCCTATTTGGTAGTCTTGGATTCTTCAGAGGCACTTGATGCCATCAACCATGGTACCCTTCTGGATCATCCGGTTGATATAGAACTTGGGTGGTTCTGTTATTTCTTGGCTGAATGTTCCCATATGGTGGTGCTGGAGGCTGTTCTTCAGTTTCTGGGCCATTAGGCTCTAGGGGTCCATAGGGGCCCTTGTTCTTTTCAAGCCACTGGGAGGAGTCATCCAGAGCTTTGGGGTTTGGTGTCATCAGAATGGTGAGGATGCCCAGCTCTATCTCTCCTTTACAACTAATGCCAAGGAAGCTATGATAGTACTGAATCAGTGTCTAGATGCCATAAGGACAGGATGCAGGTGGGTAGACTGAGGCTTAATCCTTAATCCTATTAAGACAGAAGTGCTACTAGTCAGTAGGAAAACCAACCCAAGATTGGAATTGCAGCCTGTTCTGAATGAGCGTTCTCTCCCTCTGAAAGATCAGATTTGTAGCTTGGGGATGCTCTTGGACCTAGAATTGATCCAGGAAAGCCGGGTTGCTGTAGTGGCCAAAAGCACCATTGCCCAGCTTTGGCTAGTGTGCCAGCTGTTCCTTTCTTGGGGAAAGCAGATCTGGGCACAGTGATTCATACCTTAGATACCTCTCAATTAGACTACTGCAATGCGCTGTCTGTGAGGCTGCCTTCGAAAAAGGTTTGGAAGCTGCAGCTAGTGTAAAATGCAGCAGCCAGACCAGTGTCAGGTATGCCTTTTAGGGACCATATAACACCAGTCTTGCAAGAATTACACAGGCTTCCAATTTGCTTTTAAGGTCAACTCAAGATGGTGGTGTTGACCTACAAAGCCCGAAATGACTTGGGGCCAAATATCAGAGAAGCTGCCACCTCTTACATGAGCCACCCAGAAATTTGAGATCTTTAGAGAAGATCCTGTTGTGCATCCCAACATGTAATAGAGGCAAGGCAGCTTCCAGAACAGTTAAAAACATTTATAATAAAATTTTAAAACAATTAGTATCAATCATACAAAAACAATATGAAGTCATCATAAAAACATACAAAAGTTTAATTAATTAATTAATTAAACATTCCAATAAAAATAAGAAAAACTCTCCTTCTCACACGCTAAAAGCCTGCTTGAACAGAAACTTTTTGCCCACCAGTAAAAGGAAAGCAGGAAGAGGCCAGCTTGGCCTCGCAAGGAAGAGAGTTCTAGTGCATGGGAGTAGCCACTGAGAAAGTTGTCTCCCATGTCCTCCGCAAGCAAGCCTATAACGTAGCAGGACCAAGAGAAAACCTTTCCCTGTATATTTTAATATTCTGGCAGGTCGATATAGGGAGATACAGTCTTTCAGATAGTCTAGAATTAAGCCGTATAGGGCTTTATAGGTCATGACCAGCAGTTTGAATTGTGCCTGGAAATGAATTGGTAGCCAGTGAAGCTATTTGAACAAGCGAATTATATACCCTTGAGTTGTTAAAGAATAGCCCTTGGTAGTCAAAGGGGTTAATTTGTATATTGGCCTTGCTAGATAGTTTCAGTTTAGCATGGTTTTTCAAGGCTGGGAGGGGACCAGGCTTGTACTGCTCTTTGCTATTCTACTGCTTCTTATACTGTTCTCATAGATATTAGGATGGGAGATGGGTTGCCCAGATTCTCTTTGTTTCTTTCTGCACTATATAAAGCATGGGAATCTATCATCCAGTTTCCTTGTCCTTTGTGAAGTGTACCCCAGCCCACAATACCCATTATCCAGACATGGAGATTGGGAATGTTGGCTGTGAGTTAGTCTGGGTTGAATGGCTTATTTCAAGGCCTCATTCTATTGCTAGCTATGAGAAAATACTGGAACCTATCTGCTAAAGCAATGTGTTATCTCTTTTGCTGTAGACCACTTGCTGCATCATTCCCCACTAATAAAGATGACCTGATAGCAGTGATGTGTGTCAGTTTTCAGCATCAAACAAAATCTTGGGATGTCCTGCAACTGAAACCAGTTCCAGTTCAGAACATACATGTGTCACTCATAGGACTTCAGCCAACTTTTTTTGCACAGACAAGATACTTGCAAAAGAAATCCCTGAATACAAACTCATTTTTGCATGTAAGAAAAAAAATTACAGATTTGCATCTGTAAGGAAGGAGACAGTCTATGGGAGATGAAAAATATTGAAGCTTAATGTTACTCCATTTCCAGTTAACATAAGAAAGGAAGCCATCTTGTGCAAACCCAGTGACAGATCTTAGGCTTCATTCTGGCCAACTATATTGACTTTTTAAGTAAAGGCACCATTCTGCCCCCCTCAGGCTGCCACACGGCCTCTTAATGAGGTAGTGTAGCCAGAGTCATGCAGGCAATATTAGCCCACCTTCTACTACTGGCTAAGCTAATAATTTCATATCCTAATACCCATCTGAGCAGCTGAGATGTTTTGCATTTTTTAAAGTCTTTCTGCTGAGCCTGAATTAATGAGAGGAAAAAGGAGGAGTCCAGATAGAGCCAGGGAGTGACTGATTAGTTCTACTGCACAGCGACAACAGACCCTGTCACGGACGCAGCCACTGACCTTTATTGAAGCAGAACTGTACGTAACAGATAAGAATATTTAACAACAATTAATGTCACAGTGGTGTGGGGGACAAACGGGCTCCATCAGAAATTCCACAGCAAATTGCTCAAAGAGAAATGTCAGCCTCCTCCACATATCAGCACCCTGCCTGTGACGATGGAATTAAAGGGAAGGGGGGCAGTCGAGGGGAATGGAAGGAGAAGGCTATCTGAAGCAATTTAGTGAATGAACAAAATAATATCTAGCTACATAGCAGACCGAGCCTGGTGATTTAAAAACCAAACTTCAAATGAAGTTGACAATTAGGCCCAGGGATAAATGGGGTAAAGCCAATTACCTCCCCGGTAAAACGTGCGACAGGTGTGCTCCACCTCTTCTCTCTCTGTGCTTCTGGCATAATTAACATTAACAGATGGTTTATTGTATTTAAGGTAGAGCTCCCTGGGGTTTACCCACTGTGTGTGTGCGTATGCATGCACATGCTTTTGTGGGTTGAAAGGATCCTTGTCTGAACTGGGTCTCTTTCACCTGCTGTTAGAATAATGGGTAGATTCCTCCCTTCCAGGAATGTAGACAAGGAGCAGTCCCTTACTGATATGCTTTCCCTTAAGGGGGCAGGATAATGGATGCCTTTGCTTAGAGAATTTAATTTTTAATTACAAACATGCAGATGGTAAAGGAAGATGTTTGATGTGTAGTAGTACATACTCCTAGTATTACTGTGGACCAGTGCTTCACAGATCATCAGATGTAAGGAACTGGCAATTATTTTGCCACCCTTATGCCAGGGACTGGCAGTGCACTTATTCTCGTTAGTTGCAATTGCTTGTCTTTCCTGGGAACTTGCCAGGGACTAGCAGCCAACGGCTCAGGGACCAGCATTGGTCCAAGGACCACTACTTTTAGCAGCGTTGATGTAGACCATCAACTTTAAGTCTGCCGGGGGCAGTTTTCTTTACTTGAGACCTCTAGGAACCTACACAGGTGGCAAAAAATGTTTTTAAAAATGGAAGTGTCTAGAAGGCTATTTCTTATTTTAAAAATGGTTCTTTGATGATATAAAACAGTGAAGAGGGGCCGCAACCTATTGAAAAAGTGCCCTGCCTGTCCTGAAGTACGTACTATTCCAAGACAGTCATTTCTCTTCTCTCTCTCTCTCTCTCTCTCTCTCTCTCTCTCTCTCTCTCTCTCACACACACACACACACACACACATACACACACACTGATATAGACACATGCACAAGCACAAAACACAATGATAGCACTATGATAGCACCAATTCAACTTCCAGGGCTCCTTCCTATGTAATCATGGGGGTTGTAGTTTGGTGAAGTGTCAGCCTCTGGCAGAGGATTCTAAATTATCCCATCTGAGCTGCAAATCCCAGGATTCTGTGAGATGTTGCTATGGCAGCTGACCACTCTAATTATGCAGTATTAAAAGCCCGCACACATACATACACTTTTGCAGGGGAAGAAAATGGCCATCAAGGAAGTCTGGAGAAGTTAAAAAGCTGCAAAAATAGCCATGGGGGTCATACACAGCTCCAAAGCAATTCATCCATCACTTCTAAGCTAAAATGGGTTTGGTTCTCTTTCCTTGATTCCAGATGGCCAACTAATTCCAGTATTAACATATTGAAAAGATAATAATAGAACTAATAATAAAAGCAACAAATTAAAGATTGAACCTCTTTCAAACGATGAATGTCAGAGCCTTGCATCTTAAACATATATAATGAGAATTCTGGGCTGATCTCACTAAAAAACCATTCTTCACACGGTGGTCACTCCAGAGGATGGTCTTTTCCTGGTAGCTATCTATTGTACCATTGTCAGTGGAATCATCAGAGTTATCTCTGATGCTCACCTTAACAATCAGGCAGGAACATATGGGAGAAAGTATGTCTTCAGGTAGAGGGATCCCATGTACTTTTTTTTGAAAATCACTAAATTGCTGATGAGGTCAAAAATCTAATTTGTTTATGTTAAAGCTACTAGGAATTCGTGTGTGTGTGTGTGTGTGTGTCCATTAGTACTTTAAAGAAACTATGATATTGATTGTGCCTTCAAGATCTTTCTGACTTATGGCTACCTTGAGGCAAACCTATCATGGGATTTTCATGGCAAGATTTATTTGGAGGACTTTAGTCTTTGTTGTTAGGGATTTGCAGCTGCCTTCTTCTGAGGCTGAGAGAGCAAGGTCACCTGATTGGAAGAGCAGAGATTTCGACCTTGGCCTACAGACTCATAGTCCAACACCTAAACCAACACCTTCTCTAAAGAAACAATAGGCACTGTGAAAAAGAGGCCCCATTTCTTGCCAGTCTACATACCAGAGCTCCTGTTCAATGAAACTTTCTTGGGCTACAAACCAGACCACATGTCCCTGCTGGATCTTCATAGGGTTTAAATATCACCTTATATCTGCTCTCCGCTCCTTGGTTGTAGATAAAGGCCAAGAACAGCTAAATAATTAGTTAAAACCTATTTTTTTGTTATGCTTTATTAAATTAAAAGCCAAATATGATGTCTTTGTTGTGGGTCAACCCAGCCCACCTCAAAAAAATCAGAATAACACATTGTTCTTAATATATTATTTCCATGCTTTGGCTGGCCATTTAGGGCTAATATGTGTCTCCAGACAGCAGCCTCCTGAATATTTACACAAGCTGCTTTGCAAATACTGTATTTGGGCAAATAAATATAGTGAAATAAGTTTCCTCAGCTGGATATTTTCTCTTTCTTCAAATCATTCAATGCAAATGATGCTCAGGTTTCACTGGGAAATTTAACTTCACACTCTCAACAGTGAGAGTCTGAGGCAGCTAATTGGATTAAAAACATGGGCCCATAATTATGGTCAGCAGAAATCTCTTTGCAGCTCACCTCGAGTTTCCTGAGTAAAGCTTGTACAAACTGAAATGGAAAATGAATTAATCATATCAACACCAGACTCTCATACCTTCATTCCCTTGTGCAGCTGCCAGCTATTAATACTCAACCATAGTTAATGGAGATAATGTCACTTCCAGTGTTGATCCAGTGCTTGCAGGAGGATGGCCTGTACATATCTATCCTATCCCAGTTGGCTGATCATCCTGGTTTGGTCTGCATCTTTGTAATACTTGGAAGTATTTAAGGGGCTATGAAGAAGTTAGAGGAAAGGTTCATAACTCAATGGTATAGCAGATCCTCTTGTGTGATTCCAGGAGGACAATGCTGGATATATACAGAAGATAAGTAAGTTGAAGATTAGGGAGCTAAAAATTTAATTTAATTTAAAGCAAAGCAGTTTTAAAGGCTGTTAGAATAATATGGGGAGAAGAGATCACACTCAGAGGCTTCTTAAACATGACATAACTTAGAGCTTCAGTCTGCAGCTAGTTCATGTCATTTTTGCATATAACCAGTCTTGGCCATTGCATTCCATTCCTACATTAGTATGTGATATTATGCTTTAATTCGCATGAAAAAAATTGCAAATGTGTGATGCCAGGAGGTTTTCCAAAACAGATATTCTTTGTCTTATTTCCTTTCCAAAAAAAAAAACAAAACAAGAAACCCACATTTTTAAAAGTATTTTGATATGCTTTTGAGCTGAGTGAGAACTGTATTGGGAGCATTCAGGATGTGTGAAAGCTGCTGGAGAAGGTTCAATTCATGCTTTACTTCAGGGGATGTGGGTCAATCCAGTTCTTCTTGGAATGTCCCGGAGTCAAATTCTCAAGTGTTCCTAGTTCCACAGCTGCAATCTCTGAGATTTCAACAAGGATCAGGAACCAGATGTGGGACTCCTTTCAGGCCTTTGACAGCTGTTGTCTGAAAATCTAGACTCTAATGAACCAATAAGGCAGCTTCATGTGACTTCATAAGATTCTTTGGTGTTCAGTGAAGACATTGTGGGCAATTAGTATCCAGATGTCCACATTCAGCACCATGTACAGCTTTTGTGTCTAATCCTCTCTCTTGAGATTAATTTTTCAAAGTGTTCTCTGTCTGTTAATTTTAGTTTCTTCAGAACTATAAGATGCTTGGAGATGGGGAGAACTGTCATGGAGAACTTTGATAACAGACACTCATCTCTTCACTCTTACATTTTCCACATACAACTGCCCCAGCTGCAAGAGTCTTGTTGGCCATGACAGTTGTTATATACTGGTTAAAGAAAATTTTGAAGCTTATGTAGAAGCAGGATGAGAGCAACATTTCACTTCCTACAAGACAGCAGCTCCCTCTGAGGCATTCTTTGAAAGCCTACCAGGAAGACCTGCCCTCTCATTAAAGATTATGCAGACCCATTATGCAGCCACCATCAGAACCATAACACTGGGGGTGCAGGGCAGATTTTAGAGTGCACAGGTCCAATTGGATTTCCATTTTTGTTACTTACTGCCCATTGATTGCCATTTGTACCAAACTGGCAAGACTGCCCAGGCCAAGAAAGCAATGGTGACTGCTGTTTCTTACTTCTGTTACTACTGATGGAGGGAGGAAATGAACATCAGAAAAAAATAACGGAAAGAAAAGAGATCATGGGGCCCTGGGTACCAGCAGAAGGCCTAGGGGGTAGATTTGGGTGCCAGGGCTGACATGTGATCTACTGCAGAAGGGTAGTCCTTTCTTTGAAAGGCTATTCAGTCCAAGTTCCGCTTAAAGATAAAGTACCATAGAGCGGAAGAGAAGAGGCCTTGTTTGTGGATAGCAGACTGAGTAAGCGCACAGGACAGCCATCCACAACCTTCCTACACACTATGGCCCTTTTTGCACAGCATTTACCATGTGAAAGGGCCCCTGGAGCGTCGCACAACTGCAAGGAGTGGTCCACAAGGCGCACTCACAATCGTGCAATGCTCCAGGGCCTGGCAGGTGCCGATCACACACTATTTCATTTTCGGCTGTGAGCCGAAAATGGTGCGCGATTGTGCCTCGCTCTGGGGCCCTGCATGCACTTGCTGTGTGTGTGGAGTTCCGGAGCTGCGGCGCTCACGCTTCCAACCCTAGCGCAGCTTGGGAAAATCCCAGGCTGCACTGCGGAAGGAAGAGGAAGGGCTCTCACACGAGCAGGCAGCAGCTGTGGAGCTGAAGGAACCAGGACACAAGAGCCTCTTGCTAGAGGCTGCTCATGTGATCCCCGCACTCCAGCTCCACAAAAAGGTGAGTTGCGGAAAAGGCCTATATTTCTACTTAAATTCTTGCAGCATCATACCTTCAATCATTTCACATGTGAAAACTGGGATCATGTAACCAAGCAACATCAGAGTGTTGTTAAGAGTATGGTTAATGTGTTGATTAAGGATCTGCTTCTTTGTTTTTTTACCCAATCTCTAGCAATCCTACTGTAAATGTAATACTGAGGGATAGTATTTATGTCACCTGTGCAGAGGGAGAGTGGAATGAGGATGGCCATTTTACCTACTTTGGACAATAGTCTTCTGTCTAAAATGCTATTAGAAGACAGTCCTCTGTATTAGGGATACGGTCCCAGTAGTCTTCCAGATGTTGAAGAACTTCGATTCCCCTATCCTTTACCATCAGCCATTCTACTTGGCCTGATAGCATACCCTCCAACCTTTCATATATGAAAACTGGGACACATGTGGCCAAGCAACATTAGAGTCTGGACAAGATGGCATGAATTATCACACACAATCCAGGATAAGCTGCAGGAGTTTGCTTTTGCTTGAACCTCCTGGGAAGTACAATATTCTGCTCCCTTCTATCCTTTCTCCCCTACTGAGTTCATTGGGTGCAAACTACTTTTGCACTTTGAACCTTTGACAGCTTAAAAGTAACTGAAAAAGTGGGTAAACAGAGGATTAATTGGGACTGTCCCTGCCAAATTGGGACAGTTTGAGGGTCTGTAAGAGGAACTAGAATCCAACAACATATGACAAAACCACAGGTTCCCCAGTTGTGCTGTATCTGTCTAGAGAGGAAATTGGCAAAATGGTCTATTTCGGGGCAAAATAATCTTTTTTTTTTCCTTAGATTTTTGTCCTAAACACCTCCTGGGTTGGTATAGGGCATATTTACCATGATTTGGCCACCCCAGGCCATTTTAGGCCCACAAGATTCCTTTTTTAAAAAAACAAAACAAGAATTGAGCAATAAATGAAGTTAAACATAAAAAAGGCCTTCTTAGTCCTAAAAGAAGCATGGCCACATCTCAAAACATGGTGAAAATTACCCCCATGCCCAGGGAGGGTGTTTGGGGACATTTTAGGAATAAAAATTGGCTTTATTGGAAAGGGTATGCAAGCCTCCCACAGTTGCCCACTTCTGATTTAGAGCATCCTTCAGTTGAAATGCTAGCCGGTCAAACCTGGTTTAAAGGGGGGAAAGCTATGAACAGAGAGAATAGGAGCCTGGATTTTGCCACTAACAATTAGCACATGGATAGCTGACTGAGCAAGAGGTACAAAGGACACCTGATTGAAATCTTCTGTACATCCAAATTACTGAATATAAATGTTTTATCTTTATTCTCTCTTCCCCCACACTCAAAAATGAATTTCCTCCTTTTGGCCATGCATGAATAACCACCCAAAGATTGCACCATCTTGGTGCCCACTGACCTCTCTTCCCACTTCGTACATACAGCACCATTTGTCACTTGTTTACTGTCTTAGGCCATTTGCACACTAGACTGTTATAGTGCTATTATTCTACTTTCAACATCCAATGGAATCCTGGGGTTTACAGTTTAGGGAGGGGCCTTTGAGGGTTCCATAGGATGTTGAAAGTGGAATAATAGCACTAGAACAGCCTAGTGCAGAAATGGCCTTAGTTTAGTGATTTGTCCATATGGTACTTTTCTCTTATGATAAAGGTGGGGGCAGGTTGGTTTTGTTTTGGTGTGATTTTGCAGTCTGAAACAGCCCTTAGTGCTTATGGTGTTACATTTTTGGTGCATTTCACAGTTCATAAGATCTGCAACATCCGTTAATGCTGTTAACACTAGAGCAACAGTGATGATAGAAGGTACTGAATGTTAAGATTTATTAAACTCCCTGCATGTTCCTTTTCAGTCACTCTAACACACTCAAAGTGAACAGCTGAAAGCCAATAAATTGGTCTTTTTAAAGCTGTGCACGCTTTACGATATAGGGTAGATGACTCAAGCTTAGTAAGGCAAACCACTTAGGCCATTTCGTTTTCAGCTGCATTGTTCACACAGATTATTTGCAAGAGATTACTAGAAAGAATGCAGCAAGATTCCTGGGTTCCTTTCCTCACATCATCACTGCAATATCAGTTATTAAACAACAGACATTATGACTTATTTGCCACATGTATTCTTTCCTCACCATAACTGTGCTTCTTTTGAAACATTTTCCTAGCACTCACACCATAAGTTACGACTCATCCAAGAAAAGTCAGTGTATTCCCCCTCCCAAGAGCACATTAGCTATTCTCACTGCCATGCCAAATGAGGAGATATATCACAGGCTCCTGATGGATATATTTCCAATAACATATACTTTTTCCTGTTCTTCTCCACTTATGCTACTTTATTTTATGAACTTTTTAAATAGTATTTTAAAAAACCTTTATATCCTGTGAATGCTGTATACTTCTAGCTTGTGGAAACTCACACAGCTATAATCTACCATACAGAAGTCAAAGTTTGTGAGTGAGTTTTTCTGTTTGTCTGTGGCCCTTTTCGCATGGCATTTGCCATGTGAAAGGGCCTCCGGAGCATCGCACGATTGTGAGGAGCATTTCAGATGACGTCCTCGCAATCATGTGATGCTGCCAGGGCTGGCAGGCGCCGATCATGTACTATTTCATTTTCGGCTTGTATCGTGTGTGCGGAGCCTCCGGAGCTGCAGTGCTCGCGCTTCCTCCCGCAGCGCTGCCTGGGAAAATGCCTGGCTGCGCTGTGGAAGGAAAAGGCGGAGCCCTCATGCTGCCTGGCAGCCGGCAGGCAGCAGCTGCGAAGCCAAAGCAGTGGGGACGTGAGCTCCTCTCACAAGAGGCTGCTCACATGATCCCCGCACCCCAGCGCCGAGAAAAGGTAAGTTGCAGAAAGGGCCTGTGTCAGGCAGGTGAAGACCTCATATGATTGGCTGAGTGAGGCAAGAAGACCTCATATGATTGGCTGGCTGTGAAGATTCTATGGAATCTTGGGGTTGGCAGTTTAGGGAGGGGCCTTTAGAATTCTCAGACAGAGAGCTCTTGGCCATAGCTGGTTGCTATGGAGATGAGGCCTAGCAGCTCTGAATACAGATTGGATTAGGGAACATGAGCCAAAGTTACAGGTACTGGCCAACACAGTTTAGGGAATTTGAGACACAGGGTCTCAAATCTGTGTATTTCAACTGCATCTAATTCCTAAGGTAAGGCAAGGTAAGGTGATTCCTAAGGTATTTCTAACAAGTGTTACAAGTGTTACCTATGGCCCTTTTCGCACAGCATTTGGCATGCAAAAGGGCCCCTGGAACATTGCACGACTGTGAGGAGCAGTCCAGATGATGCACTTGCAGTTGTGTGATGCTCCAGGGGCTGGCAGGTGCCGACCGCACACTATTTCATTTTCAACTGTGAGCCAAAAATGGTGCATGATCATGCATTGCTCTGGGGCCCCACATGCAATCGCCGTGCATGCATAGCTCCAGAACCGCAGCATTCATGCTTCCTGCCCCAGCACAGCCTGGGAAAATCCCAGGCTGCACTGCAGAAGGAAGAGGAAGGGCTCTCACATGAGCAGGCAGTTGCTGTGGAGCTGAAAGAACTGGGATGTGAGAGCCTCTCGGAAGAGGCTGCTTGCATGATCCCCGCACCTCAGCTCCGCAAAAAGGTGAGTTGTGGAAAAGGCGTATGAGAAAATAAAATCCCAGGCAACACCAGGTAAATACACTAGTTTTAAAATAAAAACATCAAGAGCAGTATAGCACTTTTCCTTATCCATACTTTGCCATTTGGGGATCCTTTATGTATGCTATTTATTTCATCCCTTTGAGGCTGGGTGATTCTCCTTCCTATGTTGCACATCCTCTTTAGCATTTGCCTTGTATTTCACTGTCCTGAAATGTTGGGCAGGAGTTATTCTGAAGAGAAAGTCATGTTTTCTGTGCAAGATTCACATTTTCTTTTCAGACAACAGTTTCTGCCCCAAAAAAGCACATTTTTTCCCATAGAATAGTTCCTGTGCAATACTTCAGGGAGAAAATTTTGTAAAATTCTTGCAATTCTATTATTTTTCATGATTAGATTTCTTGACTCTTAGGAAACCTATTTTTTCAACCAGGAACACATAATTGCTAGTAATTTTTTCCATCTGTAATCTAGAATTTACTGCTTTTCCAATCTGTGATTAGATGGAACTATGTTGTTCATTATTGGCAGCAATGTTCATGATTAACAGCAATACCTGCATAGTCTGTAGTTTCTTAGCATCTGATCAGAAATGGCTTACATCTTGTGCACATTCTAAAAAGGAAACAAATAACTCCAAGTTATTTCCAACTTTTTTCCAGCCTTTCCAAGTTGTTTCTGAAAAATTAGGCCCTTTCCGCATGACATTGTCATCCTGCTCTGGTGACAGGAGAAGGACGAGACCCAGATAATGGTTCTTCATGACTTCATCTGGATCCTGTCCTTCTCCTGTCCCCAGGTGGCATGATCGTGCAGTAAATTATTTACAGGTTTTCCTCGTCAATTACCAGCAATCACACATCCCTCCCGCCACCTGCCTGCGCTTACCTGGTATGCGAAGGTCCTAGAAGCACAATGGCTGCACTTCCTGCCCCAGCGTGGCCTGGGACAGTACCCAGCTGTGCTTTGGAAGCAAGAGGCAGTGCCATCATACTTCCTCCATTCACAGAGGCAGCTGGTGTGGAAGGGAGTGCTCCTGTCGCGCACCCCTCCCAGCAGAGACAAGTCCAAGCCCCACACCGGATGTCTCCAGAACACAGTAAGCTGAGGAAAGGGCCTAAGTTCACACAACTCACCAGCAGCACATAATGCAGCTTCCCAATGCTATCTTTAAGCAAAACCAGACTTGACTGAAACAGTACTGTCAACAGTGTAATGGAGTCCCTTCAAATGGCCTCCCACTCCATCTGGAGAGGAAAAATGTTTTGTCAGGTGCTGTTTTTATGTAAAACATATACCTGAGTTGACAGTGGAATGAATGAGGAGGAAAGTTCCTGTCATAAATGCCCTATAACAGCTCTTGTTAAGAGTGGTATCCTGAGCTTTGGGCCTGTCAGACCTATTATAGGGTAACCTAGCATGTTCTTCACACCAGTGTAAATTGGTAATGTTTCTTGACAGTTGTGGAACCCATCACCTGCCAATCACTTTAGGACCCAGGAGCATCCTTTTATTCTGTGTAAACTTCTGTGGAAATCTCACACTATGGCTGCAACACACAAAAAGCAAAACAGCTGTCAGCTTCCTACACTGTAAAATTTAAATGTGTCCCCCTTCCCCTGTTTTGGAAAGTTACCATAATTGCTCCCAGGAAGTATATGCAATCATGTAATTTGCAACCAAACCAGTTCCAGAAGCGACACTGCACCATCAACAACAAACAAATGTATTTGTTCAGTTTCAGCCAGAGATTACCAATGCCAAGCTCCAGATCTGGAATCTGTTCTACAAGTTGAAACCAGGCCCTGAAATTTGAGTCTCTTGTATCTTGCCCTAAAAACTGGGAGCAGTTTTGTTCTCATGTGCTCTCTCTCTCTGGATTACAGAAGCGTATGAGTATAAGTGACCTTGTTTCCCCTTGAGCCAGTCTTTACAAAGAGATCCACAATCAGGATGTTAGCACTGTAGGGCACCTGCTAAGTAGGATGACACATAGGTGTTACCAGAAAAAGAGGGTAAACTAGGGTGTCATACTAAATTATAAGTATAAATGTTGCATACCCTTCAGCTGTCCCTATTTTTCAGGGATAGTTGTCCCCATTTTTTCAGCTGATTTAAAGGTGTCTCAGAGACTCTCTCTTCCTCCTTCTTTCCCCTTTGTCTTCAGTTTACTTCAGTTGCTTCTAACTGAGTTCAAAGTGCAGAAGTTGTTTGCACTCCTTTAATTCAGTGGCAGGAAGGGAAAGGAGCATGCAGAGTCTCATCCATCTCAAGAGACTCAGACAAAAAAAGGGGCAACTCACTTCAGCATCTTCTAGCTTGTGTGTTCTTTGTCATTAATTACTTTTGCCATCTTGCCCATACTCTGATGTTGCTCGGCCATGTGTGTTCCAGTTTTCCTATATGAAATGTTGGAGGGTATGCTATCAGTCCAACAAGAATGGGTGATGGTAAAGGACAGGGGAATGGTGTAACGTCTTCTCTTGTCCTGACTGAATAATCAGTCTTCTTACACATCAGATCATACCAGTCTGTTAGAATGATCTTGGTTCCTGTGCTCCAAAAGTAATGTAAAGCAACAGAATGTCAGATGGCATATATAACATATAAGGCAAGACATTAGAATATGTAAAAGATCAGAAAATAATGAAACCATATCCATTAACCAACTCCAAGTCTGACAAATGATGTTACACTGGAGCTAGTTTATCAGGGTGCTTCCTGTGAAAGTCCTGGAGCAGTTTTGGGGCCCTAATATGAGCCCTGCTTGCATAGCTATCACACACAGTGGGCAGTTTTTGATGTAGACTTCTACATCCTATCTCAGTCCAGGCTACCAGAATTGGTACCAGACCCAGTGTAAGATTTTAATTAATTCAAAATGCCCTGCTGCTTTTACATCATGACACTGCCTTGAGATCTTAGCCCTTAATCCTTCTGGTACGTGAATTATGCCCTCCTTGCAAGGCATACCATCTCTTAAAACCATTTCCACTCCACAATCCTTCCACCAGGCATCTTGCTCCAGCACATCCCTCATGCTGTGCTGTAAATCAGCTTCCAAATGGCTCTGTAAGGTCAAAGAGTTGGATTGGTTGTGTGTTATCACAGCCAGAACTAATTGCCGTGGAGTAAAAATACTCTCTACCACTTCTTTACATTGGCTGTTGTGTTTTGGCAGTTTGGACAAATCATCCAGGAAATTTTTGCAACCCAGGGAATATTTTACATGGAAGTTAAACTTGTAAAATAATTCTGTCCATCTAATTTGTTTAGGATTCAATTTCCTGAGAGATCTGAGTGCTTATAAATTTCAATGATGAGTCCACACCTCAAAGGGAGAGGAAGCCCCCTCTAACAAGTGTCTCCAAGTTATCAGAGCATGCTGAATATTGGCAGCCTCCTTTTCTCAAACTGGCCAGTTTCTCTCAAGGCCTTTCCACACTACACTGTTATAGTGCTAATATTCCACTTTCAACGTCCTATGGAATCCTGGAGTTTGCAATTTAGGGAGCAGCATTGAGAATTCTCAGCCAGAGAGCAGTTTGGCCTCAGTAAATTACAAACCCCAGAATTCCACAGAATGTTGAAAGTGGAATAATAGCACTACAACAGGGTAGTGTGGAAAGGCCCTGAGTCTCTGAAAACTTTTGGGACAAGTAGGCACATGGCCATAGTTGGCCAGCCTCATCCTTCTGCAGTAACACTGCCCTATGGCCACATCTGAGGCATCTACCTGCACCATGAAAGGTTGGGATGGGTCCAGATGTTTCAGAATGGATTCAGAAATTAACAATTGTTTTAGGTGCTCAGAGGCCTCCCAACATCCCATTGTATCCCATTTGATTCAGAACAGTTTATCCTCTTTTCCCTTGACCCCTTTGCCCTTCATCTTAAGCAACTCAGTCAGTAGTAATAGAATCTGGGCAAAGTTGCAGATGAATTGTCTATTGAAATTAGCAAATCCCAGGAAGCTCTAGAGTTACCTCCTTGTTTTAGAGAGTCATACCAGCATATTACAAACCTTCACAGGATCCATTTCAGTCCCTTCAGCAGGAACACGATATCCCAGAAAGTCCAGTCTGTCTTTGTGAAATTCACATTTGGACAGTTTCACATATAACTGGTTGTCTAATAACCTCTTCAGCGCCTTTCTCACAACTCTACATGGGACTGGCAGTCTTCTATGCATACACCAGGGCATCTTCCAAATATATCAGCACTTCTTGATACAAATAATCATGAAGCACCTCATTGATCAGATGGATAAATATACCCAGTGCTCCACTCAGCCTGAAAGGCATGACTAAACATTCAAAGGACCCCTGCTGGCAGTTAAAGGCTGTTTTCCACTCATCCCGCTCCTTAATCTGTACTTGAAAGTATGTTTCTCTCAAATCCAACTTAGTAAACACTTTCCCCTTGGCTAGGTGACTCAGCATATCCTACATTAAGGGCAAGGGGTACTCATTAGAGGTGCACATGGCATTCAAGCTCCTGGAATCTGTACAGAGTCTCAGAGAATTGTCCTTCTTGCACTGAAATAACACTGGCACTGCCATGGGAGATGTGGCAGGTCTGGTAAACCCCTCTGGCCAAATTCTTAGCTATGAATCCCTCATAGCCATCAGTTCCTTGGGAGTCATGGAACAGTTTAGTCTTAGGCATCTTCGCCCCTGGATAAGCTCAATAGCACAGTCTGATGTGTGATGGGATGGTAAGGAGTCTGCCTCCTTTTACTCAAATACCTCTTTAAGGTCCATATACTCAGCCAGCACCCCCGGTCACCCAGTTCAGGAGTCACCCCATAAGCTATCAGTTTTGCTGTTGGCTCACTGTCTAACTCAGCCTGCTGAGGCTGCACAAATACCTCTAAGTGGTGGAAATGGCACCTGGGACTTGGGAACTGTACTTCCTCATTGCCAAGTCAATCTAGGGGCAATGGTGCCTTAGTTAGTTCAGGCCCAGCACAATCAGATGGGAAACTGTAAGGGTCAAAATGAACTATAGGATTTCCCTATACTCCCCCCCTCTCATGTATACAGGAGATGTTCAGTATTTGATGGTCCTTCCCATCATGGGATTCCCATCCATCTGTGCAAACTGGACGGGGGTTGGTGACCTTTTTCCCTTAAGTCCCAGTCCTGTGGCCACAGTGCATGAGACATTTAGTGCATCCTGAGTCCAACATGCCCACAATGTCTATTTTGCCTCCCTCTTCCTGGCCCTTCAGCCAGACTTGGACAAAGAAAGGAGTAACAGATCCACTCACTACTTTCTCAAGGCACTCTTAGCTTGAAGCCTGCCTCTCAGCACTATTCAGAAATGCTTCTGGTTGTTTCCTGAGAGCTCTTGGTTGCTCTGAGAATCATCTGATAACTCACCTTCCCACTTTTGGTTGGGTATCTGCAGCAGCGGCGCTTCCTTGTGCTGGCACTAGCGATTTCTTGCACTTCTTGAACCCCTTCATGTTCTTGCTGCTTCAACCTCACCAGCCAACCACACCCATCCCAGCAAGGTATTAGGGTTCCCTTGTGGCAGAGATCAATCCAGAATGTTAGGATTCAGGCTGTCATGGAAATACTGGATCTTGGTTGTTTCTGACCAATTAGGAATGTGCCCTACCAGGCACTGAAACTCTTTGGCATATTTGGCCACTGACTTCCTTCAATCATTGGATGCTAGAGTGAGCCCTTTTCTGCTGGGATGGGTCTTCAAATTGGGCATGAAGACTGGTCATAACTATGTTGAAGTATTCCAGCTCTGCCACCCCATGCTGCTCCAACTAGCTACCCCGCTGCCTCTCCACTGAGCTCCACCAAAACATAGCACACTTTGATGGCTTCTGTTCTGAAGATAGGTTCCCTTTCTCTCATATAGCCCTTAACCAGGGTTAAAAAGAATGGCAGCTCCTTGGAATCTCCATCGAAGGTAGGCTTCAAGCCTTGATCGGTGTAAAGACGCAGCTCTAGTGGGACTGGGCTGCCTGGAACTCAGAGATTCCCCCATCCCCTCCCCATGCTTGCCTTATCATCAGTCGTCCCAAGCACTGACTCAGCTGCCCCCTCCTCCCAGGACTTCTGCTTTTTCCAAGCACCTAGCCTCCTGATGGTCAAGTTGCAGCTGCTGAACAGCACTTGTAAATTACCTTCTTCCTTTTAGATTGGGTACAAAATAAAAAAGCAGATCTCTAGTCAATACATTAAATACAATTCCCCTCTCTGCTGTGGAAAAGTTTGCTTTTTGTTCCTGTCATCATCACCTACACTTTAAAATATTAGCCCTAGTGGAAAGTTCTGAAATAATGCACAGAATCAAATATGAATTGAGTGATTCATAATCAAAGGCACAAAGGGAATGTCTTGTCTGGCACATTAGACTGATGAGCTAACCTTCCACATTAACATTTTATCATAAATAGCTTGGGTCTCTCTGCTTATTCAGTGTTGCTGTTCAAATTAGACAGTGATATTTCTTTTTTAAAGCAGCATAAAATATTGTTTGTGAATTTCTAGAACACACACACACACACACACACAGAGGGAATTTGAACTGTCAGGTTCAAACAGTGAAAATGCAGGCCCACATTTTTTTTTTAAGCTAAATTTCAGCCACTGTTTGGGTCCACATGAGATCGTACATGGATGTTCATTCATCACTCAATTACTGTAATATATCATATGAGAAGTTGCTTGGCCATCAGAGATCAAACAGCAGAGGTAGAGCTTTGATATCTTGTAAGATCACTTCAAACAATTTTGAGGGAGGTAATTAGCAAAAATGGTGTGATATCAATGGATGTTGTGTGAATCAGCTCTGAATTAGTACTGAGAGAAAGAAATGTCTAATTTCTCCTTCTGTCTGTTTGGCTGTCTACCCTCCCATCATCCTTTAACTTCACTACTTTAAGACAGTCAGTGTCTCAGAGAAAGGGATGGACATAACATGAAAGTTAGGAGACAGGATGATATTTAATATTTTGTAATCTATGATTTTGGACTTTGGTGGAGAGCTGTGGAAGAATTTGCATCTTTCCACAAGTTCTAATGCCCATAGGATGGGGGTGGGGGTGGGGGCTGGCATATATGCAAGCATATTGTGAATGACCTATCTGAATATAGTAGTTCAAATCCCCTGTGAGTGTGGACACTTTTGTAGAAAAAAATTGGCATCATCTACACATAAAAGAAAAGTATCAGTAGGTTTGAGGAAATAATTCCAGAAGTACAAACAATTTTTTTACCCCAACACAGGCCATTTCCTCACGAGGCGAGCAAATCGCTCCATGCCGTTACTCACCGGATCTTAGGGCTTCTCGGTCTGGTCCAGGGTGAATCGGAGCAGTGTGAGGTCTTAGATCTGCACTGCTCCAGCTTCCAAAATGGCGGCTGCCGGTTGGTTGTGGGTCCAGACCAACCACTGAAGCTCGCCACGCCTAAAGCCCACCCTCCGCATATCGCAGGCTCGCATTGGTGCGAGCCTGTGAATCTGCACAAGGGAGCAGGTACGCAATGGCGCACTCCGGAAAAATGAGAAACTTCTTTTTTCCGGTCTTTAAAAAGCGTGCTGGAGGACCAGTTGGGGGCGTTTCGGAGTGGACTGAGGTGCGGATCTCCAGTAAGTAGTCCAAACCTAGTCCGCTCCAAGGTGCGGACGTCCTCCGTGGAGGACGCACTGTGCTGTTTTAATTCCCCCGTGCAGAAATGGCCACAGTCTTATGAGAGTCAAGCTTGTGAAACAGAGACTGAATGAAAAGTAGGGATAGGGAATATGAAATAGAATATTCTGGAAGGGGGAAGCCTGCTGGGCTGAACAATCTCTGGTTCTACCCCAAATTCTTTAACAAAGTAAGTGAGAATGAGGGGTACACTTGCACTGACAGAATATTCTTGCATCCCATGGAGGATTAAAGAGAGGCCCAAATTCTACATTTCCCCTTTTCCCTTCAACCAATCTGGGAAAACACTGGGAATAGCATATATGAGGTGGGGGCAGGGAGTGCAAGGAAGAGTGGGAACTGATGGAACTCATCTCCTTTCCTGTTCTGCTGATAGAAACCTCAGTTAAACTGATGAGGCTTTCATTCCCAGAAGGACACCACCACATACAATCCAATTTTCAAACATATAGTGTGCAAATTTATACAGCTCTGCTCAGCAATAAATAGCATTTTTTTTAAAAAAAATCTAATAAAAACACCTTTTTTTAAGTATTGAAGTTGGGTTACTCCACCGTAAGTGAATACAGAATTGTGGATTTTAATCATGAGTCATCAGGACTTGAACCATCCTATCATATCAATGGGTACGTTAGCCATTCTCAGTGCATGCAGTACCTGTGATGAAAGAGCAACCTACCTTCTCCTTTTTTCATTTAAGATTCTTTGACTAAGGGTGGCCAAAAGACTGAAGTCATAATGGTTTGCCAATGAGATTAGGTGAGGGAAGGCAGGCATGTCGTTTCCTAAGGGTGATTTCTTGCCTAGCTCAAAAAGGGTTGGTTCACATACACTATTACATCAGATAGATTACCTGATCTGTTTTTTTGCAAATGCATCCCAACACAGTTCAAATAGTATCCTTGACCAAGATCCTGTACGGTGCATGTGATATGCAATCATTCCACATGTACAGCTCCATACCTTCTTCTCATCAGGCAGTGGCCAAGCCATATGACATCCCTGTTATGACTGTTAAACAGCTGGGGAAAGGTGTGGGGAGAGGGGAGGGTTTCATTTCTAGCAAACTGCAGTGGAAGTGAGGTAGTCCCCACTACCCAGTCACCTTCCTTCCTCTCCCCACTCTGCCATAGCAACAGCCTCACAGAGCTTGGCAGCTTTCAGTGGTGGGTGGATGGGTGTGTTGCACAGAATACAACAGGCTCGAGAAAGAAGACATTCAAAACAAATGCTTATTAGTTTGAGATTTTTGGCTTTCATCTATGAAGCAAGACTTGTGAGTCTTCATGGTCACCTTCTCCCTTGGGAACATGGGGTGGGGAGAGAGAACAGAGAGAACTTCAAGAGAAATAAGAAAGAATGATTAGACATGAAGGGTTTTTGTAAGGCTAACAAAATATGAGAGAAGGGGTAAGGTAAGCTAAGAGAAAAAGGGGAAATAGAGATGAGACTGATGACGTCTTTTCCCAGTTCAGGACTGAAGATCCTTAACAACTGTTAAAGCAAACATAACTAAAAATTCACAACATACCAAAGTTAAAAAATAATTAAACTACTAAAAAATTATAACCAGTTTTTTACTTTTATTTATTTTATTTATTAAATGTATACCCTGCCTTTCTCCCAAATGGGATCCAAGGCAGCTTATTATTATTTAAAACGTTACCAGTAAAACATAAAACATTTAATTTACAAAAGTTAAAAAGAAATTAAACTCTACAATTATTAAAACACGCTTTAAAACAATAAAACAGGTAAAACATATTAAAAACATAATATCAAAAATGAATTTCAAAACAACACAGATCAAAAAAGATACAGCATGCACCATTTTACATGACAACTCCATAATTAAAACTGAGGGTCCAAAAGCCTGCCTGAGTAAAACCTCAAATGATTTTTTAAAAAAAACAAAACTCCAGCACATTATACAAGGCCCATTTCCCTAAAAAGTCAGTTCTCAGTCTGCCTCCCAGAATGAAAAAGCATTCATCTGCCTGTGGAAGTATAGTAAGGAGGCTGCTGCTGGGAAGGGAGTTCCAGAACTTGCAGGGCAGTGATGGAGAAGGCCCACTGCTGTGTTCCCATGTTCCCATATGTGCATTCTCACATATCGGTGAGTGTTGTGGGACAGAGAAAAGGGCTCATCCAGAAGGTCTCAAAACATGGGCAAGTTTGTATGGGAAAATATAGTCCTTCAAATACTAATAGGCCCACAAAAAAAAAAAAGAGGAGGACCAAAAATTAAAACCTGTTATGAGCAAAGGCAAGGTAAAAGAACCAGGAGGAACAACCAGGAATCTATGCTAAAAAGTTTTGACAGCATTTGATTCCTTGCTGTCATCAGGATTCTGGCCTTTCACACATAGACAGACAGACAACATAGATCAAATCCCATCTGTGTATAGTAGATGGTAAACCATTGGATTATATGCTATAAGTAATAACAATATATGGTTTCCTTTCATTTGCAGGAAAGCCAGGTCCATAAAGGAATACTGCATTAGTTTAGCCCCCGCTCATCTACTGTGGGAAGAGGAGTTACAGATCCACATCCAAAACACCATTCCTGGTGAGTAATTTGCCATATTTCAATTTAAAGTTGCCAACAATGTTTGTATTTCTGCTGCAATTGCTTTTACAGAACAGAAAAGTCTGTATGCTGGAATTACATGGCCTTCAAGAAAAAGGTTCTGGATTGCTGCATAATAAGGAGATTTGTTTTAAGGTTGGCTGTTTCTTTAGTATATTCTAATGTAGAAAAACTCTTGCTGAAAAGCTTTGATTTATAAGATTGAACACATAACAAAAATAGCAGGAAGCTTTATCATGGTTCAAGAAAAGAAAAACAACCGTCATGGTTCAAAACAATGAAAACAACAAATATGCTTGAAGGGGAAAATGGTTATTACATTGTGAAGGGTAATTTGGAGGTTTTGTAGATCTTATCGTTTTTTGTTTTGAAACCAACAATTAAAAAAAGAACACTGTCTCTACTTTCTGGCATAATGACTACCATTCTGAGAATGCCCTTTCAGGAACCTCAAATGTCTATGAACTCAGTCACAGTGTCTAATCACAGATTAATCCAGACTCTAATCACTTGTCTTAGTCATTTATCATACATATCACTTCATCCTGTCTTCCTTGGATTAGTATTGTATTCCATAGCTTTTTAAGCTGTGGCCTGTCTGTGACCTCCTTAACACCCATGGAGTGTGAGAAAAGTGAATAACATCTGGAAAATACATTTCAAGAGAAGGATAAATAGGGAAGTGAATGAACAGTTCTCAAGCCACCTTCAGTCAAACAAATCACACAGCTTAAATGAATGGATATTGTATCTCCACAAATTCTATCAGCTGAACAGAAAGAATTGCTCCCATAATGAAGTCAATAAAAGGTTAAGCATATGGACAAGGACTTAGTAATATTTTCCTTCTCCAGACCCATGAGGTCTTTGGTCATGGGAAGAGGACTTTCAATGATATAACAGACTTTTCAGAGCAGCTGCAAAAGGATAATTTTGCTCTTCAGAGTGTCAGCTGATGCCATAAGTCACCAGAGTGCAACTTTAGAAAGAGACATCCTAAGTATTGTTCTGGGAGGCTAATCCTATTGACCTCAGAGTCAAACACAGCTATTTATATTCTAACAAACTATCTTTGACTTCAGCAAAAGGGTGTTGATGACCACGGGGTTCAATTAAGGTACCTGGATTACTTTTCAATCTTTCCCTTTCGCTTCTTGAAAATATCGGTGAATAAATAGACTGTGAACTATACCATATTAGTTCGCCCACTGTCTGAGTCTGATGACAGTGATGCCAACAAGAACCATTGCTACCACTAGCACTTCTACTTCTCCTCCTCCTCCTTAAATGTCTCTCTCTAGTTGTGCTCCCAGCTGCTCTAAAAAGTCTGTTGTTGTATAGAAAGCTGTCTTCCTCTATTTACTCTCCAAAGTAGCACATTACAGGCAATATTGTTAGCTGTGATGTGTTATTTGCAAGCTGTGCACCAGAGTGTCACATGAACCACACAGACCTTATTATTTAGATCTTTTCTTTCTCTGTATAATTAATAATCCTTCCCCTCATAAGAACAAATAGCTGGATTAATACATAGTTGTTCATTCAGAAAGGAAACAGCATAGTAAGACTCAGAAATTGTGGGTTATTTCTGTAGCAGCCTAAAGAAACTGGGGCACAACATAAATGCGTGCTGTTTGGAGAAACAATAATTCAGAAAGCAAAGGCTGGTCTTTTTAGAGGAACATACACAGTGATGTAGACAACTGGATATTTCATTTTGCAAGCTCTCTGGTTAAAAAAACAAAAATCCCTGACTCATTCCTAAGATCAAACAAATGCTGAGACACGATCAGAATCTTTCCCAGGTTGTCTCAGGCCAAATGTCACCCACAGTTGTCTGAGCTGAAAAGGACTAGCTAACAAAAGACTGCATTATTTTTAGGCAGTAGAGTAAATGATGCTCTCAGCCTGTTCAATTCTTTGGCAGAGGATTCAGTTCACTCTGGCTTCTGCTTCACCAGTTTTGAAAAAGGAAAGAAAGACAATGAGTTCTACTTGCTGAATGAGAAATTGAAGAGGAATAGTATAAACATTTAGAGGCATGTAAATATTATCAATGTGTTTGGGAAATGGAGAACTTTAGTGCTTTGAATGATAAGCAAGACTGAAGAATAAGTGTGGTAGATAATACTTCCCCCCGCTTCCTTGGAATTCCATCAGCTTGTGTACTGAAGGACCAGTAGAATAAGCAGACAGGTTGCCTCAACAAAGGCTTTGTTAACCCATCCACCCCCCCCAAAAAAAACAAGACATTGAATTTTCTGAGGGGGCTTTTATGCTACACAGTTACAACACTATGTTTCCACTTTAACAGCTTTAGGGCTGCATTCTATCAAATGCTGGGATTGTAGTCTGAGGAGGCACTAGAGCTCTCTGGTTGAGAATTCTAACTATCCCTTCCCAAACTGCAAATCCCAGGATTCTGTTGGATAAAAGATGACAGTTGAAGTAGAATCATACCACTACAATTGCATAGTGTGAAATCTCTGTCAATAGGTTTCATACCTACTTAGCTGGAGAGTCAAACTTAAATTGTATATTTATAATAACTACAGCAATTATTTCTAAATTTACATTTAGATGCAAACATTAGCAACACACATTTTTTCTTGGTGAGGGGATGATGTATTTCCTTTTCTTGAGTGATGCTACCATATATTCTAGTAAAATTGGGAATTATTATGTTTTGTTTTTGTAAGGTTTGTTTAATGGGTTGATGTTTTTCGTGAACCTCATGCACCTTCCTGATAATCCATTATTGTCAAATTTTGAAGTAATAAGGTTGAAAGATTTAGCTTGGAGTTTTCCCTGTTTTGCATACATCTGCATAACTATTGTAAAGAAGGACATCTCACATCCTATTCTACATGTTAGTCTGCCACTTGCTTATGTGATCCAGGAAAATGAAGAGTTTCTGTCCCTATTAGAGCCCGACTGAGGCCTAATTCTCCCATGCAGTGTGATTTGAAAATGCAGCTAAGTGGGAAAAGCCCTATATGTCAAAGTGTTCTTTTGTTCAAATACAAAGGGGCTGTACAACATAATTCTTGGTGATTTGGTTAGTGAAGTGCCATCATTAGGGGAACAAATGTTTGGCTAAGACTGACTATAGAAACCGTCTTATACCACATCATAGCATTGGTCCTACAAGTTTGGTATGTTTACATTGACTGACAATAGTCCTTTGGTGTTCCTGCCACTCCTAGAGATGCCAAGGAATGAACACAACTTTCTATATGCAAAATAGGTGCTCTACCATTGAGTTACAGTCGATCTAGACACCTAGACTTAACTCCTCCCTGACAATGGAGTGCCTTGGTGGTCATAGATCATTTTCTAGCAGCCTAAACTAGTCCATAATTGCCAGTTTAATATGGGGAAAGAAGGATTAGAACTTTAATAGATTAGAACAGGTATAGGATGGGGAATACTTTGCTCAGCAGTACCATGGCCCTTTTCACATGGCGTTTTTAAAGCGTATTAAGCACACTCCCTCCCCCCTTCACGAGCTGCTGTACTGCATGACATTCTGGTGAACCAGGTGCTGTCATGGCCACGGATAGTGCTGATAACGTGTTTTCTTATTTTCGCCTGAAAGGCGAAAATAACCTCCCTTTCACGCATCGGTTGCGCGACCAGAGGGTCTGCGGAGCCGTCATCCGGTGTTCTTCTGGGAAGGACCCAGGAGTGGGCGGGGTGTGGGCAGTCCCTGCTGCCTGTCCCTCATGCAGCAACTCCCAGGGGACGCTCCGCCCAGCAGCAGGCCGGCCGCTGCCCCCATCGCAGCAGGGAACACTGCACGACACGTCGCTGCAAGAGGCCACCCCGGGGCTGCGTCACCACTCACACACAAGACAACAGCAGCCCCCGGGGTCTGGCCGACTGTGTTGTTTTTTTTTTAAACCCGAAGCTATCGTTAGCACGTTACCAATGTAGTACAAAACAGCCTGTTGGCAGGATCTATCGTGCTAACGTTAGCACAATAGTCAATAAAACAATAAAAAAAAGAAAAACCACCAACCAATCAGGGGTGGTGGGGCGGGGACAGGGCAGGACCTGGGCGTGGCCCGGGACGCCGACATGCGGACAAGGCACCGGGCCGGGACTGGTGCTCTCTCACGAATGCCCTACCGTGTGCAGACTGCAAGGGGCTCTCTACTGGGCCTCTTGCGATATTGGCAATATCGCGAGGGCTCTAGTTCATCGCGCTATCAAGGTAAGGTGCAAAAAGGGCCTATATGTGGAAAGGACCTTGGGATTATTGTTGATCCTAAATTGAACAAGAGTCAGCAATGTGACGCTGCAGCAAAGAAGGCAAATGCTATCCTACTCTGAATTAATAGAACCATAGTTTCCCATTCAAAGGAAGTCATACCCAACTATATTTTGTGCTAGCCAGGTCCTGTCTAGAGTGCTGTGTTCAGTTCTGGATGCCTCATTTTAAGAAGGGTATGGACAAGTTGGAGTGAATTCAGAGAAGTGTGACAAGAATGGTAAGAGTTATGAAGAATAAAATTGATGAAGAGAAGTTGAAAGTGACGGCCATGTTCACTTGGAAAAGAGAAGACTAAGAGGTGATATGATTGCTCCCTTTAAATATCTCAAGGGCTGCCACAAAGAGGAGGGAGCAGACTTGTTCTCTGCTGCCTCAGAGAGTAAAACTAGATCTAATGATTTACAGAGAGGTAAATTTCAGTTGAATATCAAAAGGATCTTCTGAACAGTGAGAATGACTTGGCAATAGAACTAATTGCTGAAAGAGATGGAGGGGTCTCCTTCTCTGGATGTCTTCACAAAGAGGCTGGACCACAACCAGATGGGGATGCTGTAGCTGGAAATTCTGCATTGCGCAAGGTGTTGGACCTGATGGCCCATAGGGTCTCTTCCTATTCTATGAATTCCTTGGAGAAAAAAGTGGGATATCAATGTAATAAATAGAAGGTAGATGATGGATGGATGGATGGATGGATGGATGGATGGATGGATGGATGGACGGACGGACGGGTGGACAGACAGACAGATGTTAGAGGATTGCTAGATAGTTGGACAGATAAATATTTCTTCACAATGACAGCACAAGTAACTCTTTCCATTGGCAGTTTGAGAATCATCCAGAACATTGTCATGAATCCATTTTGCACAAATAATTAATCACTAACATTAATAAGAGATGTATCTAACTAGGGATATAAAGAATATCCAGCACAAGACACCCTGCCCAAAATTTGTCAGCCACCATGAGCTGGTTTGCATTTCACAGCTTTTGGGTTAAAAAAATTACAAAGGTTTTTTTTCATACTAAAACCATTCTTTTGGAGTAAACATATTTTTTTTGCACAAAAACATTGTATGTGTTTTCTACCCCTCCCCCCAAAAAACTTTATAAAATTTTGACAAGAAAGTCTCAAAATGAAAAAAATATCATCAAGAAAATTCATGAAGACTCTCACAACCATGATGAAGTAGAAAACATTTGAAAAACTTAATTTTTGCATGTGGAAATTTTGTGAAGATTTGCATCTGTAGGCTTAACTCACAGCTACAATGTGACAGAGGACACATGGGAACTGAGCTTCAGTGTGAGAGTGCTACTTCACAAACAGTTAATCTTTTATCAGTTTCTATCCACCTTGGCAAGCATACAGCCTGCATCTCTGGGGATAACTGTAGATTAAAAAATACTTCAGAAAGAAGAAGATAATAGCCTTAGGGACATTTTGCTCAACATCACTTGGAAATTTAGAAGTAAGAAAGAAAATGATAATAAAAGTGCATTAAGAGCCTCATTGTATGCAGCTTTTACCTGACTCATCAGAAGACACATGATAAGAAGTGACTGGTAGTAACTTTACTGATGGATCAAGTGTGACTTGTGGGACAGACAATACAAAGAGAGAAATAAAGTTTTATAATGAGTATGAGAAAGGCAGACAGACAGAATGGACAGATGCTCTTGGCTGCAAAATCTTCAGCATTCCATTTTGTTTCTTGACAGGCCAGCATCTCTCCAGAACAGAAAGCACTGCTCATTTAACCAATCTGCCTCCTTTCTTTAATTTTTTGTCTTTTTAAAGAGCATTCTGACACTGCAGCAGAATAATACAGAAGCAGCACATAAAGACTATGTCATCTTGAGTGGTGCAAAACTGGTTCAGCTCAGGCCCTTTTCACATGTGGGGAGGGGAAACGGTGTAGAGCGACCTCTCACGGAGGTCGTCTACACCGTAGAGTGGACTGGCGTGGACTACTTTTCGGAGTTCCACAAAAATCAGAATCCACTCAGGAGCGGCCGGAACTAGCCGGGCTGTGTGTTTTTTAAAAACCTCTTTTTAGAGGTTTTTAAAAAGCACGGAGCGTGCAGCCCCGTGCCGCTCCGTCACCCGGCTCTAAAGTGGATCTGCAGGCGCGCTCAGATCTGCCGGGGGCGGGCTTCCGGGTGGCGAGCTTCTCCGGTTGATGGAGAGCCTCCACCAACCAGAAGCTGCCATCTGTGACGCCGGAGGAGTATGGAGCAGCGAGCTCGTGCTGCTCCACGTGGCGACGGACTTACCCAGCTGGAGGTAAGCTCCGTTTTTGGGTGTTTTTGCCTGTCCCCCCCCCCCACATGTGAAAAGGGCCTCAATTTCTTTTGCTTGATCAACAACAGCATTCCAAGTATGCTGGAGTTCTGCTCCCTGTCTGTGTCAGAGACGGTGGACAGAAGGAGATCTGGAGTGCAAAGATCTGAATTCAAATCCCTAGTTAGGTCACTGGGTGACCCCAGCCAAGTCACACTCTCAACCTGATCTACACCTTATGTTGTTGTAATGATAAAATTAGCTTATCTAATGTACCACACGAAGACATTTTTGGAGGAAGGACAAAATACAATTAAGATATTTGTATAAGATTTGGTACTGTTTTCATTTTATAGAGATGTAATTTTCCTTGACTGCTGTAACTAAGTTATCATGATCAGAAGCATAAAGAATTTTATTTTATTTTTTTAACTAGCCAATATACCAGCTCTGTATGGGTTTTTAAAAAGCCTTATACCTTCACCATATTTTTCTTCTTTCCCTTTGCTCTCTCTTCCTCCTTTTTCTTTCTCACTGGTCTTTCATTCCACATAGGCTATTGCATGTTCAGGCTTTCTTTTTGCTCACTCTTCTTTCTCCCCACAAATTACCAGGAATTTAACTTCTCTCTTTTCCTCAAATGTCTAAAGAATTTAGGAACTATGCAGAGGAATGCTGCCTAGAGGCCCAGGGCAGAAATGAATCTTGCAGGCTTGGTTAGGAATAGTCTGGCACATAGTGGCTCAAGGTGGTACTGCAGTCTACAGGCAGATTTTCATTAACTAAAATTAATTAATTTTCAAAAAGAAAACAACCCTGAGATGTGCACCAGGATCAGTACCCAATTTCATGTTCTCAGATTTTATGGTCTTGAATCTGCACTGGAGTCAAACAAGCACATTCTTTTTTTATTGTTATAGATTAATTGCTTATTTACTTAGCATTTATTTGGTATTATAGGATGAAGTGCACATGCATTAGAGATTCATTTGCTATTGTAAGAAAATGTCAAAGGGAAAAAGAAACCACTGACTGGCAGTACCTAATGAAGGAGAAAGATACTCTCCAGTTTAAGTTCAAGGCTCATTCTTGTGACTATATTGAAATGGTTTTGTATTCCAGATAAGTGGGCTTTTTTTTTCTTTTTTTGTCATGGCCACTTGTCTTTCAAACAGTGTTTCCTGACAGACATTTGAAATATGGTTTAGACATGGCCATAATCCAGTATTGTCAAGGAATTCAAAACACTTGTTCATCATGCCAACCCTGGCATCTCATATCTTCACTACCAGGACAAAGTGGATGTATGTCTTGCTTGCTGACACTGCAGTCTTCATCCTGTGGAAAAGGCCTAATAATGTCACTGGGGTGAAATTATTAGAGACTTAATAACATCATTACTTTTTCCCCTTGTGACTTACATTTGTCTAGTGTTTGACCTCTACATGGATAAATATTCTGCTGGCACCATTCGTTAAGCACAAGCTTTAAGTCCTTATCTACTGATGCAGCAGTTTTCCTTCTAGAAACCAAACTCCCATTTCTATTGAAGATCCCTAGACCTCACCCAACAGGCATTTTATTTCATTTTTTAAAACGAATTTGGACAAAATATAAAGTAACAGCACACTCATTCTTTGAGTTTCTCTAATCATATAGGCAAACTGTCCATGTGCAGGAGGAAAGTATCAGCAAGCTCGGTGAAATCACAGAGTCTGCAGAAGAATACTTTTAAAACTCTGGGGGTGGGGAAGTCCTATGTGGGAAGCTTCAGAACAGCCCAGTCAAGCCAGAGCATCCTTAATAAGCACAAGATGTTGACTAACTGTTGGATAGGGAAATGGAAAACTGTCTGGAGTAGCCATCAAATGGAGTCAAGTAGCCCCTCCACTTTTGCAAGGGTCCAGGGTATGGCATCCTCACGAAAGTGGAAAAATCACAAATATCTCCCCACTTTTGCTTGAGTGAGTGAGTGAGCCTCCCTTGCACTGTCCCCTTCCTTCCTTGTGTTGTCCCTTTCCATTCCCTTACCATTTGCCAAGCATGGAGAGGGAATGCTTGCTCATGCCTTCCTTCCCTTCCCCTTGTCATTTGCCCGAGTGCTGGGAGGGAATGCACGTGCATGCCTTCCTTCCCTATGCTCTCCCTCCCATTCCCTTGTTATTTGCCCAAGCCAGGGGGGAACACATGCATGCACCTCACAAATAATAGAATTCATGAAGTTCGAACTTGCAGATGTGGAGGGAGGACTGTATATCGGAAAGGGGTATGGCTGCCCACCTGGCTGGTACTCCAAACAGGCATACTTCCAGGTGTAATATTTGTTGTGAATTCTGGTTATAAAATTCAAAAAGGAAACTGCTCTTTTAATCTTCACAGGGTATGCCAGTGACATTATCTCTCAAGCCATTCTTAGAGGAATGAGTCACAGGGATAGCCCTTGACACTAGTTGTATTGTGTGTTTAGTCTATTCTACATTCAGCACTTCCATTTCTGTTTAAGGGGAACGTATTTTACCTGTGTCGTAATTGTGGCTTTTGGTTTTCCAAATGCTGAGAAAAAATGCAAAAAGGGCATATCATACAATCATAGAGTTGGAAGAGACCACAGGGGCCATCCAGTCCAACCCCCTGCTATGCAGGAACACCCATCAAAGCATTCCCAACAGATAGCCATTCAGCCTCTGCTTAAAAACCTCCAGAGAAGGAGACTCTACCACACTCCGAGGCAGCATATTCCACTGCTGGACAGCTCTGACTGTCAGGAAGTTCTTCCTGAGGTTCAGGTAGAATCTCCTTTCCTGCAGCTTGAATCCATTGCTCCTTGCTCTAGTCTCTGGAGCAGCAGAAAACAAGCCCGCTCCCTCCTCGACATGACACCTCTTCAAATATTTAAACATGGCTGTCATGTCCCCTCTTAATCTTCTCTTCTGCAGACTAAATATACCCAGCTCCCTAAGCTATTCCTCATAGGGCATGTCTTCCAGACCCTTCACCATTTTGGTCACCCTCCTCTGGACACATTCCAGCTTGTCGATATCCTTCTTGAATTGAGGTGCCTAGAACTGGACATAATATTCAAGATGAGGCCTAACCAATGCAGAATAGAGTGGTACCATTACCTCCCTCAATCTAGACACCATACTCCTATTGATGCAACCAACAATCGCTTTGGCTTTCTTGGCTGCCACATCACACTGCTGACTCATGTTCAGCTTGTGATCTACCAAGACTCGTAAATCCCTTTCACATTGTCAGGGTCAGAGGCCCGGGTGGTCAGACAGCCTGGAGAAGGGAGTGGGAGAGCTAGCAGAGTCCTGCCGGGATGAGTCAAGGAAGCACTTACTCAAGGGAAGTCCATTTACCTAAGCCAGAGCGACAAGCAAAAGCCGTAGTCAGAGTTCCTAAAGCCAGGGGTCTGGAGCCAAGAGATGAATCCAAAGTATCAGGAGCCAGGTGCTAGAAGCAAGGAACAGGCAAGGAGAAGCTTGTAGAAAGTTTACCACAAGCAAAGGAAAGCTTCCAGGTAGGCAGTTATATAGCCCAAGACACAGGTGTGGCTAGTCCCTGCTTCTTGAACTTAACCAAGGAGGCCTCCCTTTGCTCAGCTGTCTTGAGTCTCCGCCTTGTTTGTGGGCTGATTGGCACAGGCTCCAAAGCATCTTCAGAATCGGGTCCCTGTTGCCCTAAAGGAGCAGGCAGAGGAACGTCCAAGCCTGCTTGGCCCATGGCAGCAGGGGGAGCTCTTGAGCTGCAGGACTCATCTCCAGCCAGAGCCACAAGGACCAACAGCTGCTGCTCGTCATCTCCACCCTGAGCAACAGGGACCAACAGCTGCTGCTCATCAGCAGCAGCTCTGACAGGGGCTTCAGTTATCACACACACCTACTGCTATCCAGCCAAGTGTCCCCCATCCTATATTTGTGCATTCCATGTTTTCTATCTAAGTGTAGGACCTTACATTTGTCTCTGTTGAAATTCATTTTGTTAGTTTTGGCCCAGCTCTCCAATCTGTCAAGGTCATTTTGAAATTTGATCCTGCCTCTGGGATATTAGCAACCCCTCCCAATTTGGTGTCATCGCATATTTGATCAGCATCCCCTCTACTCCTTCATCCAAGTCATTGATGAAGATGTTGAGTAGCACTGGGCCCAGGACAGAACCCTGTAGCACCTCACTAGTCACTTCTCTCCAGGATGAAAAGCAGCCATTGGTGAGCACCCTTTGGGTTCGGTTGGTCAACCAATTACAAATCCACCTAACAGTAGCTCTGTCCAGCCTGCATTTTACTAGCTTCTTTGTAAGAATGTCATGGGGAACTCTGTCAAAGGCCTTACTGAAGTCAAGATATGCCACGTCTACAGCATTCCCTTCATCTATCAAGCTTGTAACCCTATCATAAAAAGAGATAAGATTAGTCTGGCATGGCTTATTTCTGAGAAATCCATGTTGACTTTTAGTGATTATGGCATTGCTTTCTAAGTAATTGCAAACTGACTGTTTAATGATCTGCTCTAGGATCTTTCATGGTATTGATGTCAGGCTGACCGGGCAATAATTATTTGGGTCCTCTTTTTTCCCCTTCTTGAAGATGGGGACAACATTTGCCCTCCTCCAGTCTGCTGGGACTTCTCCTGTTCTCCAAGAGTTCTGATAGATTATTGCAAGTGATTCAGAAATGACTTCTGCCAGTTCTTTTAATATCCTAGGATGTAATTCATCTGGCCCTGGAGACTTGAATTCATCTAGTTTAGCCAGATATTCCTGTAGTACTTCTCTATTTATTCTGTGCTGCATTTCTCTCACTTCCTCACCTGCTTCCCACCCTACAGGTTGGATACTTCTATCCTTCTGGGAGAAAACTGAGGCAAAGAAGGTGTTGAGTAGTTCTGCCTTCTCTCTTCCCCCTGTTATTAATTGGTCATCTTCTCCACGCAATGACCCTATCATTTCCTTGTTTTTCCTTTTGCTGCGGACGTATCTAAAAAAGCCCTTTTTATTGTTTTTAATGTTTCTGGCAAGCCTGAGTTCATTCTGCACTTTAGCTTTTCTGACCTTCTCCCTACATATCCTGGCTATTTACTTGAATTCCTCTTTGGTGATTTCACCATTCTTCCATTTCCTGTATATGTTTCTTTTAACACTTAGCTCAGCTGAGAGTTCTCTAGTCAACTATTCTGGTTTTAAACACCTGTCATTTTTCCTCCTTATCGGCACAGTTTTCAGTTGTGCTTTCAGCATCTCACTTTTAAGAAACTCCTATCCATCATGAATTCCTTTCTCTTTTAGTATTCTTGACCATGGGATTTCAGCAAGTAACTCCCTAACTTTACAGAATTTCCAGAAGACTATATCTAGCTGTTTGATGCCTGGTTGATGCTGTTTGAATTCTAATTTCCCTCTGAAAGGCACTTCTGTCTCCCACATTCCCCAGTGTGCCATTTTGGACAATTTTTAGGGTGGAGTGGGAACTTATCCTGCCAAGATCCAGGGGAGGGCAAAATGGCCTCCAGATCCCACAATTTCCCCACCAGATCCCACAATTTCTCCACCACTACTATTGGCAGTCATGGATTTAAACAGAAGGCACATGGTTAGACACAGATCAGCACAGTACATAGGAAACAGTAATGAATTGTAGGTGCTTGAGTACTGAGTACATGAGGGAGTACATGAGGAAGGGTATAGTCTGATACTTTACCAGATTAAGAGAGTATAATGGAGTCAGTATTATAGCTGCTACAACAGAAAAGCATCATCTGGCTTTGAAACTGAAACTTGTCAGTTCATTGGCAATTTGTTTATTATTATATTTGTTGATCACTTTTTGGCCAACCAGAGTTCCTAAGACCATAAGTCCCCAAGTGCACCATAAAACATTCTTTAAGAACAGGATCTTTTTATAAGTCATGGCAAATTCATCTGAACAGCACTGTCAAGGAGGGCATAATTATTACTAGTGCTCCCATTGTGTAACAAATTTAAGAACAAAATCTTTTAAAAGCAGCTCTCAGTGGAGCTGGAACTTGAATGTTACTATTCCAAGTCCATGTAACACGCTGTTTCACTGTACTGGTGCTCTTAATATAGTCAGAAGAGGGATCCTTTAAACACTCAAAAAAGAGAAAAAGTTATTGGGACTGACAGATGAACAGATAAATAAGAATTTTGTAAGAATTATACAGTGTATAACAGCAGTGGCTAGAGTACTTGGAGCTCACAAATGGAAAGATCTCAAAATACCATCTCATGGAGATTGGGTGATGAAGTTGTTGGACATGACTGTGATGGACAAAATGGTGGCTTTAACTAAACAGAGTCTTTGGATGAATTTAAGAAGGTTATAATGTTTCTAAGAGGTATTTGGGGAAGACATGCAGCAGTAGGATTTGAACAGTATAGCTAGAAATACTGTTGTAGGAAGTGTCATTTATTATATCACAGTATTATTACATTTAACATAAGCAAAACAGTAATTACAATCATATTTATAATTTATAAACATAAATGTAGTTAAATTTTATATACTCAGTTTTGTGGGTTAACAATAAGGTTTTTTGGGGTTTTTTTTAGCTACAGTCATTTTATTGAACTTTGAATATTAAGAGATCTTAAATAACTGTTCTCTGGGAATTTTTCCTTTTTATCTCTTTGGTGTTTCTGTGTTTGATTGATTAATTGATTGATAGATAGTAGTGTTGTCTACTTTTTTCCTTATATGTAGTTTTACATTTTTTAAAATTGTTTTTAGCTAAAAAATGTTTTTTAAAAGAGAGAAAAGGGACTAGAATGGTGACTGTGACCCCACTTAATATTGTGGGATCTGTGTTTTGAATGAAGAGCCAATGTGGTATCGTGGTCCAAGCCCTGGACTATGACGCTGGAAACTCTGCTTGGACGTGGCAGCTCATTGAGTGGCCTTGGGCAAGTCACACTCTCTCAGTCTCAGAGGAAGGCAAAGGCAACCCTCCTCAGAACAAAATCTTGCCCAGAAAACCCTGTGATAGGTTTGCCTTAGGATAGGTACAAGTCAGAAACAAAGGCTCACAAAAATAACAATATTTTGCATAACTCTCCAGAGCTAGATGGTATTATCGCAAGTTATTCAACAGTGCTGAAGCAGAATCAGTCTGACTCTGTTCTATTATGGCTCTTGGTACTAATGTTGCTGAATGGCCTGAATACCTGAAGGTACCAGATCCTATCTGATCTTGGAAGCTAAGCAGGATTAGCCCTGGTTAGTATTTGATGGGAGTCTGCCAAGGAATACCAGAGGAGAGAACTTGCAAAACCACCTCTGAGTATTCCTTGCCTAAGAAAAGCCTGTGAAATTTGTGGGGCTGCTGCAGGCAACTTGAAGACACATACACACACACACTAATGTTGCTGCACACTGTACAATTGTGTTTCTGTGCACAAACTCTTCATGGTTAAAAGAAATTCTACATAATTTAATTCTGTCATGTGGGAGACAGATCTAATGACTTCATCACCTGTTTCTAGTTTGGCTTGGAATTCTTTTTGCATTTCTAATTTTCCCCTCTGGGATATGTATCTTCTTGCTAGCATCTGTTTCCCACACTCTTCTATGAACACTGAGACAGATGATTAGTTTAAGAGGGATTCTGCCATGGTTGATAGTCTTTAAATATGTCCAGTCCAACCCACGCATCCCTATACCCCTTTAGGGTATATTTGCAGAGATTGCAATTTTTTGCAAGGGCAATTATCCTCTTGAAAATTAGTGTCAGTGACTTTTTAAACAGACGCACAACTCAGTCCAGCAGGCAGATTCGTTTTTGTAACAGCTTGAAGCATCATTTCAGTTGTGCATTCATAAGGGTTAGGAAGGGGGAAATCTGTCAGTTTCATTTTCATTGCATTTCTCAGAATTGTAGCATGGCTCTTGTACTAAGTTTTTCCTCACATCGTGAGACTGTTGCTTGAGCACATTTTCCCCCTTGACTAAAGTGTGTCTGTGAACACTTTTCAAAAATACATACTTTTATTTATGTATATTTTGGTTATGTAAAATTTCAAAAAGGAAAAGAAAAAATAATGAGATGTTTGTGCTTTGTTTCCAGTGCCAAGAACTAGAATCATAGAATCATAGAGTTGGAAGAGACCACAGGGGCCATCCAGTCTAACTCCCTGCCATGCAGGAACACACATCAAAGCATTCCCAACAGATGGCCATCCAGCCTCTGCTTAAAAACTTCTAAAGAAGGAGACTCCACCACACTACGAGGCAGCAGATTCCACTGCCAGACAGCTCTTGCCATCAGGAAATTTTTCCTGAGGTTCAGGTGGAGTCCCCTTTCCTGCAGCTTGAATCCATTGCTCCTTGTCCTGGTCTCTCGAGCAGCAGAAAACAATCCCGCTCCCTCCTTGACATGACGTCCCTTCAAATATTTAAAGGATACATCTATGTTTTCATTAATAGTCTCAAAGACTATGAATACATTTTGATACATTTGTTTAAAAAAACTCAGTGCAAACTTCTTTTCCATTCGTATGTAAAGTGAAACTATATTTCCCCTGGCAAATATGTTTATCTAAAGCTCTGTGGAGGCTTTTTCTAAGGACAAACAGCTTTCGCAGGTGAGATTTGCAAGAAACAGCAGGCAGAGGCTTAACGCTCTACTTTCCATATTTCTTGTAACTCCCTTCCCCTTGCCTCCAATATTATCCAATACATCCAATATATCCAAATGACTGTAATGGCAAATATATACATGTAACCCTAGAGGAATCAGTCTGGAAGAATTTTGTACAATGAGTAATGAATGGCCCTTGGTTTCCCACCATTTCATTGAAAATCTATTACTCACTGTTTCTAGATGACGCACTCATCAGAAAATAAGTACACATGCTTGGAACATGAGTGGGAAACATGAGGCCTTCCAGATGTTGTTGGACTACAACTCCCAGCATTCCTTACTACTGTTTATGTTGGACAGTGCTGCTGGGACTTGCAGTCCAACAAGGACTGCAACTATCCTTGGTTCAATAATGTGTAGCTGGCCTCAGTCTTGCTGAAATTGGATACTGCGATCCAGCACCTAAGAGTGCTCACATAAGCACAGATGATTTATACTTGTGCTGTTCTCCTATTTTTCCTTACTAGAGACAATGCAAATAGCTAAGCTCAGGTGCACCTGAGCTTCAGGACACAGCATGGCTCCAGCATGGCAGCCATGTATCATCTCCCATCATTATAATTAGTTGAAGCAGTTGCAGAAGCTCCCAATATTACAAGCTTAGAGTTGGAACTCTTAGACAGACAGTGTTCTCTAGGTCTGCAGCCTCTAGCTGTGAGTTACTCTAGCTGGCTGGTCTGACTTAGTGCAAAAAAAGCACTGGTGGAAGATTGATGGTGTGCAAATTGACAAGAGCAGAAGACTGAGAATTTGAGACTTTTACGTTGGAACTGGAGTCTGGAGGTTGCATGGATCCAAAACATCCTAAGGAAATGAAGAAATAGTATTTTTCTCATTTTCTTTTTCAGTCTAAAGAAAAGGGGAGGGGGGAGGTCATTTCACATTTTCATGCAAACTTACCCAATTTCACACTCGTAAACCAATATGCATACTCTTTCAGATATATGTTACCCTGTTTTCTGGGGGTCCCTGGAAGGGACACCAAATTGCTATAAGTTGGGGAAATTAGTTCAGAGCACAAGTTGGCAAAATGAGAGGCAGGGTAACTTAGCAGGATCTTGCAACCCAGTGTCTACGGGGTCAGGCCAAGTCAAGAAGCAAACCGGTTGGAAAATAATGAATAGTCTCTATTAAATACAGGCACACGATGTATGCAACACAGGATGTTGAAAGTGGAATAATAGCACTATAACAGTCTAGTGCAGAAATGGCCTCAGAACCCTTGACTTCCAAATGGAAAAAAGATGCAGGGGATAATATGTACAGTAAATGAAAAAGGAAGAAGGAACCAGAAGAATGATAAAGAAACAGGTTAGAGAAGGCTCATTTCTGTCTCCAAATGTAGGCATGGTTAAGTTATTGAGTAACAGGGCCAACCAGTTGCATAGGGATGGGAGGGTTCGCCCCTGGCAGCAATGTTTTTGGGGCATCCTGGCCTGTAGCCCCACCCCATGCACCCTGGCCATGCCCCCACACACCGCAGCCATGCCCCCCACATGGTGGCCACACCCCTCGTGCCATAGTCCCGCCCCCCTCCACACACTCCAAGTGTCGTTTCCCAGACTAAGCAGGCAATAAATTATGAGCAGCTGCTCAGTTCCTACTCATACAGCCCAAGCTGAAGAATGCCCAAACAGAATGTAAGTCGAGAGCAAACAAATCCAAGGCGTTAATCCAAAACGTAGTCCAAACAGGCAGAGTTCCAGGGTAAACCAAATCCGAGAACACAGGGTTTCAGGACCAAAAAGACCAGTTGCTGACCCTGAGAGGAAAGGCCAGCTGGAGTCCTTCTATCTATGGATGTTGTCACCACAGGTGCTCCCTTATTAGGGCTTGCCTGCTACTTAAACGCACCAAGTGGCACAGGCCCTCCCTCTCACGGTGTCTCTCTTGCAAGGTAGGTATTTCTGATATGCCTTCCTCTATTTATTCCCCTGGCTCAGGCCCCTGTTGTTGTTGTCTATTATCTCCCTCTGGGCCAGCTTCTGGGAAAACACCTGCCTCTGGGGAAGCTTCTGTCTCAGAGTCAGAATTCTCCTCCTCCTCCTCCTCCCTGCCAGGGTCTCCAAGGCAGGGCATGGCACCAAGCTCCGCCACTGAGGCCAACACACACTACTTCCCCAATATCTGTAATGCTACTCAAATCTTTCCATAAGGATGAAAAACTATTTAACTTGATCTGAATTTTTCAATTATAGGACAGAAAGAGTTTTTCCAGCTGAATTTTTTTAGGAGGCATACTAGGGCTTTTGAGGATCAAGGGTGACCCAAAAGCCACACTGAACCCTCCAGGAGCACATGCAGCCCCAGACCATAGGAGTTTCACCAATACTCTATATCTTTCCCTTACAATAAGCAAATGGCATCATATATATTTCTGTATCTTCCCTGCACCATTTTTGTCCCCATAGCAACCCATATCAGCTTCTGACTTTCTGCATTGAGAGGTGAACCTGGTCTCTTCAGTTCTAGTTCGAAAATATGCAGCTTTTTCATGACATTTTATTGTATGGCAAACTTTCTTCCTTCCTGGAAAGGCTTTCAGCCATGAGATGTATCAACCAGCATTCTAGGACGTTGACGTTACTGTTTTAGCTTGCTCTGTGACTTGCAAGATTTTGTATAGCTGTTTTTTTTTTAAGAAGTATATGATCAATTGTCATTTTTCCTGGTATTTTTGTGTATTGTTTTCAGATTGACAGCCACCTTGGGTTTTTTGAAGGAGAGCAGGATAGACATATTAAATAGACACATGAATGGGGGAAATGTGTGTGGTTGAAGATACAAGAGACTCAGCTGTGCTTCCAGTTTCGTAGCATGCATACAGTTTGTGTAATATATGCAATTATAAATCCAAGATCAAAGTCCCAAGATGAAAGCTTGAGTGGTATTGCTCATCATCTAAAACTGTGGGAGTTAAGCACACTGTCAAATGTATGGACCTGGATGCCCCTATTTCAGAAGGGAGGCAGACAAGGGGAACGTTATATGACTCATGGGCTCTGCTAGAGATGTGAAAATATAAGTCAGTGTCATTGTCTCTTTTCTCCATTTCCCAATGGCATTCTCATTCCATCCTTGTTCCATATCAAGTTGAGAGACTTTGTTTTCTTCCTCCATAGAAAGCTGTGTATTATTTCTGCATATTTTTTGTCAAGATGTGTACACTTCTTATGCAATTTCTAAAGGACAATTTTGTGCTACCTTTTTCCTGTTGACTGAAGCATGCGTGCATTTTTTTTCAAATGTGTGCATTCTTACCCCTGAACCTTTTTGAAATATATACATTATTTTGTGTGAATACTCCCCTCCAAAAAAACAAAAACAAAAAGCATCATGAACTTCACACTAATGCATTGTTTTCCAAGACAGGATGCACCCATTCCATTGCCAGTTTTGATGGGTGAAAAATGTATATTTCTGTATAGAAAAATATACATCTGCTAAGAGTCTTATTTTTACCTCTATAGGCTCTACACAGCTCATCTTTTTTTGTTGGGTTTTTTGAATCCAATATTCTGGGCTTATTACAATGGTGCCTCTGCCTCTGCTAACAATAAGTCCTCCTGCCTCCTCCGATATAACCTCCTGGCTCTTTCAATCTTCTCTTGCTCTGCATGTACCTGAAAACATGTCTTTATTATTTATCTGAGCCTTGTGTGAAGTTACAGCCTTTCTATTCTCAGCCTTGGCTCTTGTTATCATCCTGGCAACATGGCATTCATTACACCCTGTAATCTTTCTGCCAGGCCTCCTCTCTTCTTGTATGTTTTATGCCATGGCTCTGGCTCCCTATTCTTTTAATTAGTTTTTTTTTCCCTACTAGTCCCACTCACCTGTTTTTTTTAATGCATTGCTTGCTGGCCACCATAACCTCTGGGCAAGCCTCTCTAATTTATCTTGTAGTGCTTCCCATTCCCCTGCTGTGTTGTTTGTCCTTTATTGATCCGTCCCATCCGAGTCTATTCCATGCTTCCCAGACTGTTTCTTTGCCAAGTAACTCTTGAATTTAATTCTCCCCATTTTGCTGCCTGGATGGTTCACACTCCAACTAGATTGGGTTTTTTAACTCCTCCGATGCCTTATTTTAGGTGTTCGCCAGTTACTGTATTTCATGTAAATGTTGCGTGACTGCTATGATAGAGCAATTCTTCCTTCCAAACCCCACCACCAGAGATCAGCAAAGGAGCAATTGTCTTTCTCTGCCTGAAAAAGTAGCCATGTTGGTATTTGAAATGAATAAGTTCTGAGTTCCTTGTTAGAGAAGTAGATCAAGGCAGCAGTTTCCTTACTTCAGGGGTACATGATGGTCAGGTGGTAGATAATGTGGAAGGGTCAATGGTAGTGGCCTCATGGCTTTTCCCTTCTGTTGTGTGTTCCCAATGAACTGTGTCTTCACTTGGGACGGTTCTGCCTTCTTTAAACTAGCTTGCTTCCTTCAGCTGAGGTGGAGAATTTTCTCCCATCACCAGCATTGAGGTAAGATTCAACTACTAGTCCAACCCACCACTGCTGCAATGGGGTACAATCTGCAATCTTGCCCTTTCCTCAGGCTGCAACTATTTTCAGTTGTTTCTACTTCTTAAGCACATTCATTTACATTTCAGTGTTTCAATTCATAATCCCATTTAGCTGTGTGGAATGCCTGAATACTCATGCACAGAAATATTTTATTCATCACACCTTTCCCTAATGAAACCCCAGCAGCGTATATAGAGGTTATCCCAATTATCATCACAACAACATGATGAGGCAGGTTAAGTTGACAGCAGGTCTCTCATGATTTTATGAATTTGCACCCAGGTTTCCTCCTCTGCTGTAGTCAGAGGAGGAGTCAATAGCCACAGTTATGGAAGAGAGCTATTAGTCTTTCAGTTCCATTTCCATTTTCACAGTCAATGAAAGTTCATGAGCAGAAGCAAGTGAAGGAATCAACAGAGTATTTTGCATGGCACTGGTGGAAAAGACATTTCTTTGTGAGCTTGTAGTTTTGGGATTATGCTGGTGCCTCAATTGTATGAAGGTTTGTTTGTGCTTGGCTCAGCTGTGTGCTCCAGTTCTGCCACATGGTCCTGGGGAGACAAACTACTGCTAGAAGTATGTCATTAGCTTGGTTTAAGAATGGAAATAGCAGTTACTCTGCTTTGCAGCTGCCTTCATAGTTACTTTGATGTAAGGAAAGCTTGTTCCTTTTAGGGTTCAAGAATGGAGGCATTAGAGAATTGAAGACGACAATTTATTTAACAACACAGTGATGGTCCAGATGTCAGTATTCAGATTGAGGGCATTTCCACACAAGGTCAATACATCGTAGTCACCGCGAATTCTCACCCTCCCATCTGCACATTGTACCAGTTTAACTTCGTAGTTTTCCTTGTGGTTCTTCATGTTTTCAGCTGCTAGCATGGTTCAATACGACGAGAAACCTCTGTATTGTAAAACTGAAAAAACTCTGATGGAAATCTCCCAAATCGTTTCTGCTTTGTTTTCATCTATGTGCAGAACTGTAACATCGATTCACAGGGCAGGAGCGGCCGGCTAGGGGCATTCCCAGGCTGTCATTTCCATCCCTATCTCTCTCCACCCATCATTCCCAGGCTGCCATCATTACTGTCTTCGGGTGTTAAACAGACAGCAGGAAGAGAGTGCTAATGGATCATTACGGTCTTTTTTTTCCTTGCATCAACGAACATACAAAGGAAATGTGTTTGTGTGCACAAGGAAGACACAATCTTGCTTGATGAATGAAGGTAATTGATTAGAGAAAGATCCTCGAGCAACTTTGTTTCTCTTTTGTTTCTCTTTCAGGCTGCCTTTCTTGCCAAGGAATAGCCTTCGTGCTGCAGCCTTAGCTTTCACTTTGCGAGGTAGCAAACTTATTTTGACAGTTTAATTTGACAGCTAATTGACAACTGAATTTGACAGCTTACTTTGAAAGACCAGTTTGGAGTTGTTTTGTACGGCTTTGCCCTCTTTGGATGTTGCCAGTGGGTCTTTTGGATACCGATATTGATTTTCTTCCCTTTTTGGACTCTTAATGCAGTTTAGCCTGGATTTTGGGGATGTTTGCTTTTTGACCCAGCCATTTAAAATGTGTTTATTTTTCTTTAAGAAACAGACCAATCAGCAAGGGCAAGGTGGGGTGAAGGAGGGGATGGGAGTGACCAGGGATTTGCTGTGGTGGATGCAGTTACCACTTTTCTCTGAGATAGCATGATGTAAATGGGGGATGTGCAGACAGCACAATTTCTGAATGGCAGTATAAAAACACCGCTCCTGACATATGGAGAACTGCTCCTCCCCTCTTGTGCGGAAATGGCCTGAGTGATCTACCACTGAAGCACACTCATTTATAGCAGTTCTGAAAGTTTACCCAGCAACAACATACAGCAACATATAGCAAATCGTAGGAGAACACTGAATATATATTAGTCAATCATTATACAACAGTCATTAAGCTATAATGGAAAATTCCTAACTAATAAACCAAATGAAAACTATTCATGTTGAATCCTTCCGTTACATTTCATATTGTTAGTGTTATTAGTAGAAAGCACCAGTTAGTCATGAGAGCACAGAGAAGATAGCCTTCACAGCTGTAGCACCCCATAATGGAATGACCTCCGCACAGAGGCTGAATCAGCACTAACTTCATCTAAGCGTCAAATAAAAACATGGCTGTTTACTAAAACTTCAAACCCAAAGCACTTATTCGTGTGTTTTTAAACTTTTTGACTTGTTTTAACTTAACGTGTTCAATATCCTTTTGGTCTATTTAATTTTTTGTTTTGTTTTGCTTGTACTTTTGTTTGTATAGATTTTACTTGTACACTTCCCTGAAATCTCATGATATAGGGCAGGACAGAAATATTTTAAAAAACAAACAAATAAGAGCCAGAAAAGGTTTTTCGAAATCACAGCAGCCCAAACTAATTTTGTTATTTTGAGAGAAAATGAGAGTGGAGAGAGAGAGAAAGAGGGAAAGAAAAACCCTTGCTCAAACACACGCTAGAGATTGCTTCTGTTAGGTGGGGTGATGCAGCGTTCTGCCATGAGCTTAGTGTTGTTCAGCTTAAGTGAGTAGAAGGGATGCTCATCATAAATGTAGGTGACACCAAACTGAGAAAGATGGCTAATGCCTCAGATGAAAGAATCAGACTTCAAGATGACCTTAGAAGTCTGGAGAACTGGACCAATGCAAACAAAATGAATTTCAACAGGGATGAATGTTGAGTTCTGCATTCAGGCAGGAAAAATCTGATCACAAATACAGGATGGGTGACAACTGGCTTGACAGCAGTCCTTGTAAAAAGGATTTAATGGTCTTAATAGGCCACAAGCTAAACATGAATCAACAGTGGCAGGAGTGGGGGAGAAGGCTAATGCAGTCCTAGGCTGCATAAACAGAAGTATGGTATCCAGATAAAGGGAAGTAATTGCGCCACTCTACTATGCATTAGTCAGACCTCACCAGGAGTACCATGTGCATTTCTGAATACCACAGTTTAAAAACGATGCATGCCTAGCAGAAACATATGCAGAGGAGCATGACCGAGAGGGGGTCCAGAAACCAAGTTCTGTGAGGAACTGTTCAGACAGTATGTCTGATGGTGATGATTATTTATTTCTTTATTTCTATGCTGCCTTTCTCCAGGAGTGGGACCCAAGGCAGCTTCCAACAATAAACAAGCACATTAAAGTTAGGGATGGGCCAACTGAATCCTCGAATCCAAATCTCTGTGCAAAAATAGGTGAACTGAATCTTTCAAATCACCAATCAAAAAATAGTTTTTTTTAAAAAAAGTTCTGTTTAAAAAAGTTTTAAAAAGTTTTTAAAAAATTAAAAAGTTGCTTTTTAAATCCTTTTTTAAAAAAGGGATTTGAAAGATTTGAGATTCATGAGATTTGTGGATTCCCAGAACCTTCCAGGGATTCGGATCCGGATTCAGATTTGGAAAATTCTGGATTCATCCCATCCCTAATTAAAATCATGTAAAACAGTTAAAACCATTAAAAACATATAAAATTATAAAACATAAAACAGTATTACAGACATAGACCAACCTTTACAGTAAGAAAATAAATCATGACAAAATGAACAGACATAAATTGCAGGAAAAAATACTAGCATATGTATGTGCAATGAGGAAAACAAAACTGTCTTTGAACAGGAAACTAATGGGGCCCACAACTTCTGATGAAATTACTAAGAGCATTTAACCAGTTGATGCATAGTAGAAGAAGTTAACACACAAAATTTTGTCACCTCAACATTAATTTCGTTAATGGAATTTTGTCACTACAATATTAAGGTCATTAAGAGAACTTGAAAAGAAAAGAGTACCAAAAAATTATCAGATCTGCCCAGAAGAGTTGCTAAAGTTGGGATAATATATAAAAAGTGAGTGCTCTTATAGTACAGGCAGTAGAGAAGCATGTAGTCAATTGTTTCAGCCATGCATGAATGACAAAGTGAGGTGTGTTGGGTGTAAGGGATATCTGGTTGCCCTCTAAGCAGGTTGATGTAGAGCATTAAAATGAGACTAAATGAAGGCTCATGCTAGTTAAGGGCCTCTAGGACAGAAAGATAATTTGTCAAGGCAAAATGTTTACCAAAATCAATTATGCTTATCCTGGAAAAGAGAAGACTAAAAGGGGATACAATAGTCATCTTCAAATATCTGAAAGTCTGTCAGATAGAAAATGAAGCAAGCTTGTTTGTTCGTGAGCATAGAACCTAAACCATTGAACTCAAATTATAAAAATAAGATTTTGACTAAACAGGAAGAATTTCCTCACAGTACAAGATATTTGTACAGTGGGAACTGTAATCTAAAAAGGGCCTTTCTCAAGCTTTGTTCAAAAATACCACAATCCACACATACAATCAGTGAATGTACAAGAACATCAATACCCGCTATCTCTGCTGGATGCTTTTGCTGTCCTTGCCCTTCCAGGAAATTTGCGCAAGGTTGGATTATGGTGCTTGGTAGGGCTGTAGCAAGAACCAGCATGGTGTAGCAGTCTGAGTGTTGGACTGCAGCCATTCCCGCACCAAACCTCATTGTTGTGATGATCCATGGCAATCCTGTCATCACCAGTTCTGGGAAAGGAACAGTTTTGCACCACTCCCTTCCTCCTGCATCCCTCAGTGACAGAAGGGTAACAGCATTAACACCACTGCTCCTTCTGCATTACAGCATCCATAGCAATGCCTTCTCCTCACCCTTTCCCTGCCCTGCAGTGCCTGATTGGTTGCCTTTTTCCAGGGCCTTTTCCCCTATTAGGTGGCATTGGGTGCATCCATACGTCCATGCATCAGGGCTCCCAGATTGATGACAGGAGCTGGCATGATGAGAAACCACAAACCACCAGGTAACGAGATGGTTGCATGAGCAGGGCTCAACAAGGGTGCGATATGGCCAGGTCAGGGGCAGTTGGCAGCAGGATGGCGATGGGCTGCCCATGATGTCATGTGAAAGCGTGGCTCCAGGAACTGCAATCACCTGTTGCTGTGGCAGGTTGACATCGCCGTGCAGAAATGACCTATGACTCTGGAGAACAGGGTTCAAATCCCCGCCCAGCCATGGAAACTCATTGGATGACTTTGTGCAAGTCACACTTTCTCAGCCTCAGAAGAAGGCAAAGGAGACCTCTTCTGAATAAATCTTGCCAAGAAAACCACAATAAGTTCACCTAAGAGTTGCCACAAGTCAGAAATGTGTTGAAGACACACACCTGGAGGAGGAGGAGGAGGAGGAGGAGGAGGAGGAGGAGGAGGAGGAGGAGGAGAGGAAGAAGAGGAAGAGGAAGAGGAAGAGGAAGAGGAAGAGGAAGAAGAAGAAGAAGAAGAAGAAGAAGAAGAAGAAGAAGAAGAAGAAGAAGAAGAAGAAGAAGAAATAATTTGAGAGCAGAACTGACTATCTGGGAAGGTGATAGATTCTCCTTCTTTAAAAGGCTTCAACCAGAGGCTGAAAGGCCATCAGTTGGAGAACCTTAGTTGTGGATTTCCTGTATTTGGTAGTAGGTAGTGCTAGATGGTGCCGGGGGTACCTTCCAGCTCTCCAGTTAATCTACACAACTACCCTTTTGAAAGATCAAAGGGAATGGATGGATCATTGAAAGAAGTAGTGACAGCAGTCATCTGCCAAATGGGCTCTTCATTTGATTCTTATGTACACCAGTTTCTTGTCTGTAAGGATCACAATCAGACTGATATATAATGGAGGCTGCAAATGTTTTTCTTGTCCTCCTCTCATATGAAGCAAAGCCTCAAGCTGAATAAAGCCATCTTCAGAGAAAATGGATATAACCAAATGACAAACTTTTCCTGGCTTATGTTGAATCTCATAAAACCAGAGGAGGCTTCATAGTCAAATGCTAAGAATTTTTAAAGTATAATGAATTTGTTTGAAATTCTTATGTGTGTGCATGCATGTGTGTGCTTACTGCATATATGTGTGTGTTTACGCTAAGAAAAATCCTCTTGAATATATGCAGATTTTGCTTTTCAGAAAATTACAAAATACAAGATAGAGACTCGTATTCTTGATCCTATATATCTCAACTAAAATGTAAATTCCATTGAGTTCAATGAGGCTTACTCCTAGATAAATGTGCATACAATTGCTGTCTTGAACGCTTTTCTCCACACATACAGTTCTCCACACATACAGTCTTTGCTTCAATAGTGTGCTGGAGAATTTAACAGCTTCTGGATCACTTTTATCTCCTGTTGTAGTGCTGAAGGTCTTTAATTAAATGTTTTTCTTCCTTCTGCATTTCATTGTGAGTTATATAACATGCTTGCCATTCCCTATATATGGCTCTTTGCATTTTGGTTTTATGGAGTGAACCCAAACCGGCTTCTTGTTATTGTTAGTTGTGTGTTTTTCATCTCTATTTTCCAATGGAAAAAAAAAGCAGAGCACATTTTAGAGCACATTACAAACAGAATATGCAACTGAAGAAGGCAATTGTATGAGCTGTCATGTTCTGATGTGTTTAATGGACAGCAATCCTCCCTCCAGAGTCTATCATGTGGGGGTTGAGAAATGAAATGCTTTTTGAAAACAAGACAGACTGCATGATTATGCCCAGTCACCACAGTAGAAATTATGTTTTCTTCTTTGCTTCTCACAAAAGTACCTGCTTTGAAGGAACATTTTTGTCTCTTTCATAATCTATGACAGGAGATTATATATAGACATGAGGCCATTGCAGAATGCAGTGGCCTTGATAAGTGTATTTGTAGGAGAAAACTGTGTGTTACATATGAAACCTAGCACAGTAGCCCTTTCTTCATGGCAGAATGCCCTCAGAAAGGGGTGACGTGTTGGTGAAGGAACAGAGAAACAGAGCCCTTCTTCTTTCAGTCAGTGTGTCATGCACTGTGTGCCTTCAAGTTGCTTCTGACTTATGGTGACCCTAAGACAATCCTATCATGGAGGCTTCCTGACAAGATTTATTCAGAGGAAGTTTGGGATTGCCTTCTTCTGAGACCAAGAGAGGTCACCCATTTCCATGGCTGAGTGGAGATTCAGACCTTGGCCTCATGGTGATCTTGTCCAATATTCCACCCCTGCATTATTCTGGCTCACCCATGTCAGTTACTTTTCAAAAAAAAAAAAAACTTCTCTCAGCCACTTTGACCCATGCAGGGACCTTGATCTGTATTTGCAGCATAAAAGGATCTGTGGGAGTAAAAGCAACAGGCAGAGCCAAAATTCTGCCACTTACAGCAAAGGACATGTTGGGGGATCCCTTTCCATACTAACTGCACTGGCAGACTACTCTTACTTCCAAACTGAAAATAGTATAGGATCCTATACTATTCTCAAGGGCAAAAAGCTAGCTTTGAAGACTAGCTTGCAGGACGGGTCTTGTAGCACACACAACCCTGTCCACTTCCCCATCACCATCTAGAGAGGGGAACTGGGGGAATGGTTCAGGTGGAATGGTCAAGAAATTGCTTCTCCTCTCCCTCTGTATCTATCATCTGAAGTAGCTGCCTTACTCATCTCAACCACAAGTAGAGATAACTCTTTGGTTACTGGTGAAGTTTCAGGTTAATCATTCTCTTTCCATTTACTGTTAGATGAGCAGTTTACAACAGAGAAGGGGACATGAGGGCTTTATTACACACGGCTACAGCGCATCATGCTCTCTGTCCCTTAATTTCATCACACTTTGCTACCGTACTTGAGAGTTCTTGAGCGCAGCTCCGGATGCTGAGGCTAAACACTGAGGTCCCAACAGCTTGCTTCCCAGGTATTTTAAATGCCTGGTCAGGTAGTATGGTTGTCGGATGATGCACGTCTTCGTGTCTCCCAAGAGAGGTGAAGGGAATGGTAACCAGGAGGAAAGATGTGGGGGTTGCAGTGTCCTAAAGACACTTCCTAGTTGCAGCTGTTCTGTTACAAAATTGTCAGAAACATCATCATCATCATCATCATCATCATCATCATCATCATCATCATCATTAACAAGCCTCTAAGAACCAATGTACTTGTAGTTTGAATGTTGGACTAGGACTCCAGGAGGCCAGGGTCCAAATCTCACCTAGGCATGTAAACCCATTGGGTGACCTTTGGCATGTCACACTCTCTCAGCCCAAGAGGAAAACAACAGCAAACCTTGTGTGAAAAAAAAATTGCCAAGAAAACCCTATGAGTGGGTCATCATAAGTCAGAGCCAACATAAACAAACATAACAAAAACAAAAAGGCCTCTGAGAGATTTGAGATCTCAGTCTGCTTTTCAAATTAGCATTTTGTATTGTTCTGTGCTATGCTCATGTGGTTGATTCTGAGCCTGCTCGTACTGGACTAAGTTCCAAAGACTGTTTGCAGAAGGAACTGGCATCCTGTGCAGCTGGGGTGGGGAATCTCAGGCTTTGGAGCCAAATATGGCATTCCTGGTGGCCACAATTGATTTTCTGTGTTTCCCCAGATTTCCAAGCCCCCCCTTCCCCAATGACACTATCATTTGGTGGTTTCCCAGTTTTGTGTAGGTTGTAATGCCCCCCCCCCGCCAAGACTTCATGAGGAAGACGTAAGAGCTTTAAGATAAAATACCCAGTACTTTTGGCACACCCTTTTGCCACTAGAATGTGGCCCTGATATCTTCTTTGAGGCTGAAAAAGACATTCCATAGCCCCATTGTAGAGATTCCCACTGGAAGAAAGGAGGAAACCATTTTAATTCCTGCAGCCCCACTCTCAAGTAACCTCCCATACAGTTCTGGAGCACTTCCTCACCACTGAATTAATGTTTAGGGAGGCCAAAGGAGACAGAGGAAAATTGGCTCTCAAGCTTTTCCTCTGGAGGAGCGTTTTATAAACACATGATTTCCTCTCGTGTCCCTGAGTCCCACAATCCCATCTAGAGTATCACAGGAATCCCCTTTCAGCTTCCTCGTGCTTCTAAGAGCTCACTGGTAACTTACGCCAATGCGCTGTACCTATACTTCCTCAGTTGTGACTGAATTTATTCTAGGACAGGCGTGTCAAACTCAGTTTCATCTAGGGCTGCATCAGCGTTATGGTTGCCCTCAAAGGGCCTGTTACATCTTTAAGACTATATAAATGTAGCTACTCTTTTATCATATTAAATAATTGCCTCTGCATTCAGTTATTACTGGTTTTAGTTATAACTAACTCTGAAACTAGAAGTCTACAAAAAATAATGGCAAACAGATATTCAAGTGTACAACTATTGTACAAGTTATCGAAAAATGAGTTTTGAAATCAAAGGTTTTTTTAAATCATCAGACAAATATTACCAAGCATTATTTATTACATGAACTTTGTTTAACTTTTTGGTCCCAATTGAGACCCTATCTGTGCCTCTTTCAGCCCCCCAGACCCTCTCTGGGCCTCTTTCTGCTCTCCCCCTCCCCTGTGCCTCTTTCTGTCCCCCTGCCCCTCTCTGTATCTGGTGAGCCCTATCCCCATATTGTGGGCCCCCAGGTGCCAGTATTCTGAAGAGGGGCCCAGCAGCCAGCACTCACAATTTACTTCTACTTCTACTTCTGACTGCTCCTCTGTCCAACTCTTGTGAGTCGTGCAGAGCGTTGCCATGGTAACATGTCGCAACACTCTGATGGCGACACTTGGACAGAGAAGCAGTCAGAAGTACAAGTAGATCATGAGTGCTGGCTGCTGGGACCCTCTTCAGAATACCGGTAGCCAGGGGCCCGCAATGTGGAGATTGGGCCGCCAGGCGAGAGGAGTGCTGCAGCTGCAGGAGAGGTGCGAGGGCCACATGAAATGGTCTGGCAGGCCAGATTCAGCCTGTGGGTCTTGTATTTGACACATGTGATCTAGGATCCCATGGATTATCTGGCACCATGCCTGTATTCAATTTTTAATAAGTGTTGTGTGATAGGGATATACATGTGTACATCTTTTGGTCTGTCTTTGTCTCTGAGTGTGTATAAATTGTCTCAGGAAAAAAATGGGGAACCTACTTTTGATCACTTTTTGAAAGTACTGAAGTGGATTGGAAGTTGTGAGCTATGGTCTGAAGCGTATTGAAGGCTGATGTCTCAAGAACTAGTCCCTTGTTACTGAGAATGCTTGTGAACTATCTACCTGAAATCCTTCCAGATACAGACTATTGAACAAATCAAAAATTGTGAGGGGAGTTCTTTTTCATCATGCATTTGAAAACATTTGAGCTAAAGTGCTTGTTTTCATTTAGATGGAGGATGGATACTGTTCATTTACAAGGATTATTATCTTGGTCTTGTGACAATTATTTGTTATTGCTCATTGTCAGATTCACATAGATTGGTCTGTGTTTTTGTTCTTACTGTTTCATAGAAAGTGCGTTTTACTGAGGCCATTTCCACACGGGGTATTTAAAATGGTGCAGTGCATCCTCCATGGAGGACATCTGCACCTTGGAGCAGACTGGGTCCGGACTACTTAGTGGAGATCCGCACCTCAGTCCGCTCCGGAATGACCCCAAGTGGTCCTCCAGCTTGCTTTTGAAAGACCTGATTTTTCTGGTCTTTCAAAAGCACGGAGCACACCACTGCGAGCCTGCTCCCTTGTGCAGATTCGCAGGCTCGCACCAATGCGAGCCTGCGATCTGCCGAGGGCGGGCTTTAGGCTGGCAAGCTTCACCGGTTGGTCGAGACCCACGACCAACCGGAAGCCGCCATTTTGGACACCGGAGCAGCGCGGATCGATGGCCACGCACTGCTCCTCCTCATCCTGGACTGGACCGGACCACCAGAAGATCCGGTAAGTAGCAGCACGGGGCGATTCCCTTGCCCCGTGTGGAAATGGCCTGAGTCATAGAAATTTGGTTGCTTTGTTTTGTAAACCACCCTAAAATCCCTCACATTTTACAGCCTTCCAGATGCTGTTGGACTGCAACTCCCATCATTTTTACCACTGGGTATGTTGCTTAGGATTGATGGGATTTGTGTTCCAATAACATCTGGGGAAGTCATCACAGTTAAACACAAGTACTTGGGAGTAAGCACACAAAACTACATTTTTTGCACAGGAAAAGATTTTCTGCACAAAAAACATATCTCAACATATATATTATTTTCAACATAGAAAATGCTGTTTCTTGTGCAAAAAAATAGTACAGTGCAGACTTATTCTGCCCAAAATTCACACACAGTTTTTCTGCACAGAAAATGCTGCTTCCTGTGCAGAAAATTATGTTTTTAATTACAGAAACATCACATGTGAATTTTGTGCCGAATAATTCCTGAGCTGTGGAGATTCTTATTAGTCCAGACTTCTTCTCATCAGGGTTTCTCATCCATGAGGAAACAAATTTTTCATTCATTTTTCAATCATTCTTTCCATTCCTAATTTACCAAACACCCCTGGCCATTGTTGTGGCATTTCATGGACTATTCATATTTTCCAGCTTGTGAAGAAGAAAGGTCAGTTATGAAACATTGACTCATCAGTGCACTTACTGTGAAAAAAGATGGTTGGACTAGAATGAAAAAAATTACAGTACCTAAAAATAAGGGTCTTGTTAATAAGAAAGTGATGATCATGGAATAGGGAATGACTGAAGACCAAAGAAAACTCCTGTTTCAATCTACCCAACTTTTTCCTCCCCAGCTTCATTTCCTTGATAAACTATACAGAAGTCCATAGATCAGATATTACATTCAGTGTGCAGAGCTGCAGTTGGAAATCCTTCAGTGTTCTTTATCAGCATCTAATGCAATTGCTACAGAGAAGAGAGCCGCAATCAACCATCAGATCACTGCTGTCTCACTTACACTGTATTTGACCTTTCATTGCTGTTCCTAATCATATCTTTCACAAGGAAGGAAGAATATTCTAGGATGGGAAAAGTTTGTTACGAGTAGAATGATGTCTCTATTGACATAACTGCCCTCCCCGTGGTGGCATTGGTGCTCTCACCAGTGAAAATGTTTGTTAGTTAATACAAAATATTGATGATCAATTCACTTGTTGAGAGAGAAATATAACAAAAGTGGTGTTATTCTGGCGAAGATTCCAACAACAGCCACACAGTGAGACTTGTAGTTGTATTAGACTGGGTTCTGTTGCAGCTGGTGGCTCTGGTGTTAGTAGGGCAGTGAATCCATTCTGGGGTTTAATCCAAAATTCAGAGACGCTATCCAAGATACAAAGCCCTAATCCCAAACAGGTTTAGTACCTTAGAGAGCTCCTTTAAAATTCAGACTTAACATTGAGCATAGATTCACTGCCACACTGACATCAGCCATTGCCTACCTCCTTCAACATGGGCATCTAGGTTAATGCCAGTGGATTAGATCCAGCATAAGTTAGCCATGTTTCAGTCTCCATTGTCATGATGAATTTAACTCCCACAGATTTCAGTGAGACAAAGTATGACTAAAGTAGTCTGGATCTTGCCCCATGTGTATTAACTTTTAAGGAGATGCTGTGCTATTACTCTATTTGAGGAAGAAAGCAGACTGTTGGCAGTCTCAGCACTGCAGGTGAGGGTTTGCCAAGCTGTATAATAATGCTGGACTGGATTAACACTAGGGAATCAGAATAATATCCCTGTGGATAAAGTCATTAGGAAGCTGTGCATGCAGCATTTTTTCCACTATGTTTCTGTGGATCCTTGCTGGGCTTTAGCTTCATGTTTAGTTTTGAAGGAATCTGTCACATCAATAATGCCCCCTAAGAATGTGTATATTAGTGTAAATAAAGAACAACAGAGATCTGTAACTATAGGATTATGAGAAGAATTCACTGAAGTAAAGGAGAAAGGAGTCACCAATAGTAACAGTTTTTCCTCCATGGGTTTTTTGTTTTTGTTTTTTTGCAATTCTTGATTTTTTTTCCCTGAAATGATGGTCCTTACTCACACTGTGAGGATTTTTCTTTAAAGGCAAGCTTCATGATAATTGTCAGTCTGTTTTCATCTATGCATGTGGCATTATTGACTGAGATTCTGTTGGCCAGTGGGGGTTAATGTGCACAGTTGTTGGGGGCAGGAGCAAAAAGGCCAGGGACACAGCAGCAGCAGCAGAAGGAGGGAATCAGAGAAAACTGATGCTGTAAGATGCCAGATCCTGAACAGCCTTGAAGCTAAAGGTGCTTTAGGAAGGCTGCCATGGAAAGTCACCTTTCCTGTACAGGCAGTTTTCCAAGGCAGCCTTCCCAGAATGTCTTTAACTTTGAGGACCCAACTGGAAGCTAAGCTCAGAAGAAACACCCTGCTCAGGAGCCAGCGGCTTTGCAGACAACAACAGAGACAGCTTTCTCTATCTTTCCCGCTGCCACACTGTAACTCTTAAAAAAGTACAGCCATCATAAACTATTATACCAGAATAGGGCATCAACAAGATTCTAGCCTCAGGAATCTAGCACTGGCTTAAATACAGTAAATGTGAATTGACAGATTCACAATGACCTCATATATTTCTTTTGCCAGGGAAAAATGCATGTGCGTATGTGCCTTCAAGTCACTTGTTGACTTATGGCAACCCTATGAATTGCATGAGGTAGACATCCATTCATATACATTGGAGTGAGCAACATGTATCCCTTCAGATTTGTTGAAACATCAGCCCCAACAAGTATGGCACTAATCAGGACAATGGAACTTGCTCTCCAGCAACATCTCAGGCACTCTAGTGGGTTCTCTTGGTCCATCAGGGAATGTAGGTGTTCCTTTATCACATGTTCAAATACTTCCCTTCCTTGTCCAAATGAAACACAGAATTCTCAAACAGAATCTCTGAACCTCCACTTCATACTGGGTACTCTACAAAGTCCCAGATAATGCAAGAGAGAATTTTATCACACTACCACTACCAAGTACTCTCCAGGGCTGCTGGAAACTATTCATAATGAGGGGTGCTGAGAGGGTCCATCTCTTTATTGTACTTTGGAGATATCGTGAAACAAAATGACTCATTGAATAAGATGATAATTCTTGGAAAAGTTGAAGATAGTAGGAAAAGATGAATGTGACATTACAGATGGATTGACTGCGTCAAGGAAGTTTCAGCTCTGAATCAGGAAGAACTAAGCAGGGTTGTTAATAACAGGGTCTCTTGGCAGTCTTTCATTAATAGGGTCACCATATGTTGAAGACAACTTGGCAGCACATACCAGCACAAACCCCTTCTCTATTGATGGGCACTTGCTGGGGAAAGGGAATCCTAGAGCAGAAAAAAAATAATATAAGAATGCTTTAGAGCTAAGGAGATGGCCTTTTAAGAGTTAGCATGGGAGAACCGTTGGTCAGGACTTACTTGAGGAGAGGCATCCAGATTCCAGGAGGGGAACAGTTTGGCCCTGTGGACTAAAGTTACAAGGGATGCATTGCCCAAATAGCTGATAGTAGAAAGGAAGAAATAAAGAAAAACATGTGGGACTCAGTATGGTGTAGTGGTTAAAGTGTTTAACAGGGACTTGAGAGATCCAAATTCAAGTCCTCACTGAACCATGAAACTCAGTTGGTGACTTTAGTCAGTCAACCTCTCTCAGCCTGATTTATCTCATGGAGTAATTGTGAGGATAAAATGGGAGAAGATCCATCATGGATACCTACAATTCACTGGAGGAAAAGTAGAATATAAATGCAAATAAATGAGAGAGAACGAATTAATGAGTGTGTGAGCTAGGCTTTCAGGCAACATGGATTAGGCCCCCAAAACACAGGGTTTAGCTGAGGAAGGAGATTCAAGCAGACCTGACAACAAACATCCTGGACAGATGTTTCACCTCTGCTGAGCAGTATTATGCTAAGAAGTGGTGGACATTAGGGTCTCCTTAGAATTTGGGGAAATTATAGCTCAAAAGAGACCTGCAGGAGGAGGGCAATGGCAGGATCTTTTCACCTATGTATTCTGGTACCAACTCTAGAGAGGACTCCAATTAAAATTAACAAAGTATTTTATTTAAATTGACAAACACACGAGAAACTCTGAAGAACAATACAAGGCTATCAGAAAGTGAGGCAAGAAAGGTTGGATAAAGAGAGATTGGGTGGAAAGAAGGGGGTCAAAGCAGAGTGGCTCAGACAGCATCTGAGTTTAGCACAGAGGTAAAGCAGTCTGGGGTACCACATACTATGTTCAATGTGCTACAGTTTTCTGAGGCTGAAGCTAGGGTTTTTATACCCTATTTCCTACCCTGAAGGGGGTACATAGACATGACTTTCTCACGGGATTGACAAATGAGTCCAGAGTGGGCTGGTTGTCTTAAATATACGTGACATAACATTGATGGGAGTCATGACAGTCTCTTAATGTCTGGTCTGGCAGGGGTTATAGGGAAGATTTCCATAGGGTGAAATCAAGGGATGGTGCCTGATTGCTTCACCTGGGCAGTTTTGCCTTCCATTATATTTGAGTGTGCATGGAGCCTGAGGTGTTGAAAGGATTCTCATAAACCAATTAGCATCAGGTTTTCCTGCCTAATCCTCTCTGAACTTTTGACTTAACCATGTCTCAGATCAGCTTGACCTGGCAACATACTCTCCAATCAGTGTCCCTTCTATCATGTTTTTCAGCCATAAATATCTTCAATTAAGAAAATGGCACAACCCCCAGGATGGGGGGTGTAGGGTAAGGTAACAGCAGAGCCTGGGATCTTCCTTTTTTTTCTCTCTCTTGCTATGAAGCCTGAGCAAATATGAACTGTGTAAGACTGCACAGAAGTATGTTAACTGCACTAATGGAAAACCATTACTTTGGCAGCGTCTTTTAGAACACAATACACAACTATGTAAAATACAGTGTGTTATATAAAGTGAGTAGGTGGTGCTCAATTAACCAGTCCAGCTGCCTTCCTTTTATTAACTCCCCATGTCAACTTGTTGGCCTATAGACAATATAGAAAAATAAAAGTGAAGGGCTCTTTATTGACATTTTGGAATTAGAATTATGTTTACTGCAAAAAATGAGAAATGGTATGTTTAATTGGTTGTAGGTTGCAATTTGTGTGCACTTAGGTGGGAGAAATACATCTGTCTAGGGGACTGTTAAAGATCACTTTCCTTTGAGTCAGCAAAGTTCATAGCTGTGAGGGAAACAGATCTATACTCCATCAAACCTCAAACTAACAAGTAGTTCAGCATGAGGCAACACTCACCACAAAGACTAATTTATTGAATCGAACTGAGTAGCAGTGAAATTGACATGACATAGTGGGAATCAATGAGAAGACTTGACTTTACAGCAGGAGGAAGGAATTAAATGAGGTCCTTCCATAATATAAGAAGAGACTCATTAAGGAGGAGGCCAGCCTGATGAACAGTAAGGACAAAGTTGGAATTCCATCAAGATCTGGAAAGGTGTGACAATCTATATATTTTAGAGCTGTATGATTATCTTATGTTAGGAGGGCTTGTACATGCTCGGAACAGGTATAAGTGCAGGAGTGGTTTTATCATTTAATACCTTTAGGAGGGATTTAACATGACACACACAGCTCATTTTCTTTCAAAACAATACATAGACTTGGTGGTAGGAGGCAAAAAAGTGCACAGCTTTGGAGCATTACTTTTTGGTCTACAACTTCGAGATCCCACCAGCCAGAATTCCTGGAACTTTAATCCAATAATAATTCTTTTCCACCAGGTAATGAGAAAACAGTACCACTTCTGCAAACTGTTTCCCAAGGCAGCTCCTTTACATCACTTCATAGTAATGACAGCTCTTTTTGTTCTTGAAATAGCATGTGGAAATATATTCTTTCTTCCATAAGTAAAGGAAGTGAAATGGTGTGGGTGTGGAAAATAGTAATTATGGGTAGTCTGAAGGTCTGAGAAACACTGCATCAATATTGGCATTGGATCTACCCATGCAGTTTCTGGCAATAAAGTAATTTCTGAAAATTAGTAGGCAACCTGGAGCCTTAGGACTGCATGTGGACTTGGCCTAATTTCAAAAGCACTCTGCAAACTGTCAGTTCAGAGATTTCTGGCAAGACTAATCTGTCCCTCACCCACCAGCCTATTGATTAAGGAAAGAGGAGAGAGAGAAAGAGAAAGAATTTTAGGAAGAAAGACAGAAAAGAAAAAAAAGAAGTAAGTGGGATTACTTCCTCTCCACACTCACATAACACACACATTTTTGCTCTGGACACACACAGAACTGGCACGTCCCTAGCCTTATTTGCTAAGCAAATCCATTCCTTGACATTAAAATCAGCAAAGAGAAAAAGTTCCTATTCCTATCTTAAAAGGAAGCAAATTCTTATTTATAAAAATGGCTGGTCTTTTTCCAACGAAGGTACAGATTCTTTCATTCTCAACTTTCTAACTAAATGTCAGGATACAACCATACCTCAGGAACAAATTACCATGTGAAGATATCTTCTGTTTATGGCATCTGTCTGTGCTATGAGGGCTTACTGCCACAGAAACGGTGGGGAGGGTTTCATCTTAATTTACCCAGTTTGTATAGCAAAGGCACAAAACACAGGTACACCAATGAAAATTTGGGAGGGGAGGGTTGTTGAGAAATTATCTCTGTGTAGTTCAAATCTGAAGTGGTCCTGAAGAACTTCCAGGCATTCCTAGAGGCAAATCTGTATGTGTGTCACTTCCTTTTCCCTCCGCTCTTTCTTATACTCATGCTGTCTTATCATTTTCATTGAAAATGATATCTTATCATTGAAAATCCATTTTCAAAACACAGTTAAGAGCTCTTGCTAGCTATATGTGATAACAGTGATGAATTGGCAGGCTAGGAATACACTTTGGTCCTTGAACTTTTCCCCTTCACTGCTTACAGATCAAACATACACACATCAGGTGCCAGAGATTCACAGATCTCAACTTGTTAAATGCTTGGTACTGTTCTTCCTTGAAGACATTTGCCTCGTTTCCATAGCAATATAGCAATACAATTCATCCCAGTGGCCAAAAGTGTGCCCACGTAGGCTTCTTTTGTTCAGATTGTTCCAAGGTGCCGACTTATTAGCTTTTCTCCTCCAGAGTCCCATCTTTCCTTTCCCTATAATTATTAGTAACACATCCTTCATTTCTATCATCCACTAGGAGACAGAGCTCACACAATTCAATTGAGCTCGTATGAAGGATGTATAGCTTCCCTCCCCCATTAATACATTTCTGTGAGAACGGAAGGGGGACATTATTTCTTACTGCGATTTCAAATTTGCATTCATTTGTGGAAAGTCAGAATCTAGCATTTGAGGTTGGATTATAAATTCCATGTTTCAAACCTGAGCTGGATTACAGATTTTGTGGTGATGGAATACTCAACATAAGATAAATATAGTTTTAGTATACATAAATATTGTATTTCTGCAGTCTTAAATATAACATATTTCTTAGAGGTACACATATACTATCTGAAATCTTTCTCCAAATGAAGAATAACACAGGCCATTTCCACACTACACTGTTATAGTGCTATTATCATGGTACTATTCCACTTGCAACATCCTGTGGAATTCTGGGGTTTGTAGTTTACTGAGGCCAAAGAACTCTCTGGCTGAGAACTCTAAATGCCCTTCCCTAAATTGCAAACCTCAGGATTCCATAGGATGTTGAAAGTAGAATAATAGCACTATAATGTGGAAATGGCTAGAATATTCAAAATTTTGGTGCGGCTTGCTCAAATTTTTACTTTAGCTGAAATGGGTGATGGGAGATACCTGCATAGAAAATTAAATTAAATATTTAATCTGTTCTGAAAATCCTCCAGTCATTTCCCAGTTCCATTTATCTCTAGTGTCTTGATTTAATAAATATAAGCTGTTCCACTCAGGTGAAATGATTGCTGAATTTTTCTTTGCAGAGCTTTAAGTCCAATAGCCATCTTGTCACTATCCTCAGAGGGAAGTCTATCCTCTACAGACAACATTCTCAGTTGCAGCTTTTAGAATCAAAGAATGTGCCTTTCAACTACTACTTAGCGCAACATAAAATAATGATTGCACTTGTAACCCCTGCTACAGACCCAGTCCCTGGAAAGTGTAATATTTAGTATCAAAAGGTTATTAAGCCAGAGGTTCACCAGACAGGAACGTAGACATCTGGGTCTCTAAACCAAAGCATTTTTAGCGAGGTCAGGCAATCATGCCCCATCACGTCTCCAAGAGGGAAACCTCGGAAAGGCACATACACACACAATGGGCCGGTAACAACATTGACACCTGGGTGAAAATTGAGTGTCCCCCAGATGAGACTAACACTTGCAACAGCAATAAAGATAAAGATCAGGTCCATCTGGATGATGCAGCTATTAGTCTTTTCCAGAAAAGGGTCTGCCCCCAAGGCATACAGTGCACTATAATTGGGGCTCTTTTTGGAGAAGTTCCACACTTGACTAGCCGCCCCCTCAGCATTCTGCTAGTTGAGAGCTCCTCTCAGCTTTTCTTTTTCCTTCGCTAAGCCACCTTTGGCTTTCTTCTTCCCGAGCCACAGTCTACAGGATCAGGTGCAGTATAAACTGCTCTTTTTCCCTCTGCTTTTCATGATCTTCATATCTTTTCAACTCATTAGTCCTTGTGCACTTGGGTGAGTGACTGCTTTGCTACGTGTGTGTGGATATTTTGCCAATTCGGCTAAATAAACTATTGACAATTGAGCATTTTGACCTGGCTCTTGTGTGATTAAAGATCTTGCTGTGTTGCCCTGCCCTCCGCTTTGCTAAGCAGTGCTCCACTAATTTCCCCAATCTTTGCATTTTTGGAGCAAATCTGGGTGTCCCCCAGGGGCCCCCAGAAGTGAGGGTAACACACTGACTTGATGATGTTTCACCAAAATGAGTACACCCAGTTACATACTTCAGAGGGAAGTCTAGGTTTGTTTGTTTTAAATGGAGTTCCCATTGAAAACAAAAGGCCTATTTACCCCTTCTTCTTTTGTCTCATGCATTGCAATCACATTTTTCTGTAATGTTACACAGTAGGCTTGTTCAGAAGTAAGCCACACATACTCCACTTTTAGTGAATGCATACGTATGGAGCAGAATCACAGTCACCAATGACACAAACAACATGCTAGCTATCTAGCAGTGCATACCGCTAAGAATTAACAATAAACCTGTTAAATGATACACCTACCTATTTCATCATCCTGTTTCCCACTGTGGTCATTGAGATACCTATAGGAATCTAGAAGTAAAACATGAAGTAAGGAGGTGGGAAGAATTCATTCAATTCACATTTCAATGTGCACTTAACTAATGCACATTTTACAAATTAAAATCTGAGCAGAAACACAGTTACACTTCATTATTCATAATTTCCAAGCTTTGCAGTGCATTTTAGCCATCAAAAATACATGCAAAATATATACCTTGGAAAGAATGTAACAATTGCATTAGGTTAGGTAAAATTGCATCTGTTAGGAGTAATATGCACTGAAATACAGGGAAATGTTTGTATAGACTTTAAAAAAATCACAAGTTGATAAAGAAACAGGGCGTTAACAAACTTAGCAAAAGTGAAATCAACAGATTTGTTCAACTCTAACATGAAGTCAACAGTCCTCCCTCACCAGGGGAATAGCTACAGGAGGAGCAAAATAAAGGCAGTGCTCTCCCAGATTGGTATTCTGCCTCCCCCCATGATATTGAGATATTGAAAACTGTTCATAGCTAAAACTCACATATTTGCTGTGTTTGCATTGGCTTTGCCTGCCGCTTTTCTCAACTGAAATTTCAAGTTACTGCAATGCTAAATTTTAGAGGCTCAAGGAAAACTTGACTGGGGTAGGCATAATTCTTATTTGGAAAGGCAAAATCCTCATTTTGCCCTGAACCACTGTAGTTAGAGCCCTCTTTTGTTATTGTTGTGCGCCTTCAAGACATTTTTTACCTATGGAGAACTTAAGGCAAATATATCATGGGGTTTGCTTGGCAAGATTTGTTCAGAGGGGGTTGCATCTACTTTCCTGAGAAAATATGACTAGCCCACAGTCACCCAATGGGTTTCCATGGCTGAGTGAGGATTTGAACCCTGTTCTCCAGAGTCATAGTCCAACATTCAAACTGCTACACCATGCTGGCTCTTGCTACAACCCTACCCAACCAACCTTGTGCACATTTCCTAGAGGTGCAAGGCCAGCTAAAGCATCCGCTGTAGATAGTGGGTGTTGGCCCTCTTGTACATTCACTGACTGTATATGTGAGATGTGGTATTTCAGAACAAAGCTTAAGAAAGGCCCTTTTTAGATCCCAGACACCTTCCCCAAGCCAGTATAGTCAATAGCCATGCTGACTGGCTGGGAATTTTAGTCTTTAGATGTATCTTTTTTAGGCTCTGAGTCCAAACTCTTTTTGTATGTTTCCTCCAGTCCAGCTTCACATGATCAGCTGCCCTAGACAGGTGGTAAGAAAATACATTGCAAATAAGTGACCAAGATTGGTCCCTGCTGCCAACAATCACAAGGCAGTGAGGAGCTTCAGTAAGGAGCTACTGGCCACCCTGGAATTGTTGAGAGAGGCTTTTTTTTCTCTTTCTTTTTTGGTGGCAGCTCATTCACAAACAAGTGAGCAAGATTGGCACCGTTGCTGGGAACAACTGCAGAGTGGTGAAATGCTTTGACAGGGACATAGCATCAGGGATTGGCATGCTTCCATTGCAGATGTGTCTTATGACCAGCTCTACTGCTGCCCTGCACCATTTTTCATAGGGACTTGGGAATGTGTGATTTCTAGTGTTTGCAAGACACCCCGGAACCTACCCCTCAAGAACAGGACAAGTCCACTGTACAACTTTCTTGTACTGTGAGGAAATTCTTCCTAACTATTTAGTCAAAATCTTCTTTTTATAATTTGAATTCAGTGGTTTGGGTTCTACACTCTGGAACAAACAAGCTTGCCTGATTTTCTATCTGACGGCCTTTCAGATATTTGAAGATGGCTATTGTATCACTTTTTAGTCTTCCCTTTTCAGGCTAAGCATAATTGATTATGGTAAACATTTTGCCTTCTGTTTATTTCCTTCAACACAGCTTCATATGATCAGCTGCCCTAGTGAGGGGGTAAGAAAATATCGTGGACAGTGACATCAAGACTCCTGATGGAAAGGTGTGACTCCATATCATGAATTACTTGAACCAAGTTTTCTACTAAAACTTATGATTAAGAGTGCAGTTTGAGGGGGTGGATGTGTTATGCCATCCTATTAATCAATGCTAAGCTATATTACCCATAGCAAGATCATTAAAGTATTATTTGAGAGAGGGGACATAAGCTGATACTCTTCAGAGCAGATCCACCTCTTAAAAAGAAGGGTCGGCTGGGATTCTTCCTCCAAGCTGTTAGCTGCGAGAATGCCAGAATTAAAACAGAGTATTGATTCCTCCACAGATAATGCTGTTCATGGTTAGTGAGACTGTCAGCAATATTGTGTGTAAATATTTGCCCTGTCAAATACCATTCATCAGACAGTGCATAAATATTATTATAGGTATAAATGCCACTAACTTCATGAATATGTACTACCTTGCCCTTTTTGCTGTGCAAATTCTGAGCAGGACCCTAGCTTGACAAAGAACAACGGAAATGCATTGAGGAAACTGGTCTCTCAGGCAAGTCAATAAAAAAAATGTGCACAAACTTCCAGAGGAGATTGCTCAGGGTTTATTATTGCACTCCTTTTGATTGTGTGTTTATGGTGTGCGTGTTTGTCTCCAGGAATGTTAACTACAGAGCCACAGTGGCCAAGGGAATGAAAGGATTACAATGGAGGTTTTAATTAAATCGTCATCTCATAGCTCTTCACTGTGAGAACAAAACCTCTTCAGCTATCTAAAGATGCCACCCTCGTGCTTTCAATTAAGTGTTTAGCTGGTCAACACTATTAGTTAGGAATAAAAGAGTTGGTGCTTATCCTGTATTCAGCTTCCAAGTTCAGTTCCAGGTGTTGGGAAGCAAAACCTGAGACAGATGGTACTTGTATTAGTATCATTAGCACTGATATTAGGATAAATGGAGTTATAACCCCATATACGGCAGCTTCCTGTTTCTACATGCAGATGGCTTCCTAGAGGTATCTGATGGTTATTGCAGAAATCAGGATACTGGACAAGATGGGTCTTGGGAACATAGGAATCTGCCTTATACCTTCACCTTCCCAGGCACGTTTGGTGGGTGTGAGGGGAGAAGACCTTTTCAGTGGCTGCTCCCAGATTTTGGAACACCCTTGCTGGGATGGCTCCCCTCTTGCTGTCCCTCTGCTGCCAAGTGAAAATTTTCCTATTCAAGCAAGCTTTTAGGAATTGGCTAGGAGTTGGCTTTTGGTAATGGGTTATTATGTTGTGTTTATTATTATTCAATCAATTTTTAAATGGTTTTAATACTATAGATTAATGTTTTTAACTTAACTTATATATCTCTGATTTTTTTATGCTTTTAAATTGTTTTTGTTTTAAAGTCTTTTAAATACCTTGAGTCCCAGTATTGGGGAAAAGGCAGGATATAAATGAATATAATTATTACTTTTATTATTATTAGTCAAACTAATAATCTGTCTGTCTCGGTACTGTTGGCACTGACTGCCAGCATTTCTCTGGGGTTCAGGCAAGGCTTTCTTGAATCTGTCTCAAAACTACCAGCAGTAGATACTAGGGATGCTAGGAATTTGACTTGGTCCAGTAGGGAGTCTGTTTTGTCTATTCTGTTCAATTATGCTTGCTTCACCATGATTTTTTTTCCAAGAGGGACCAAACAGAGAAAGAAGACTATTCTACAGAGGAATCTACTGTAGAGGAAATTTTTTAAAAGCTCCACAAAAAGACTAACAGTGGATCATTTCCATAGAAAAAAATGGCCTGAATGCTATAGTCTCAAGTAAAGTAAACTCATTAAATCAATGAAATATTTCTACGTGTTGACCCACCATTCAACAGTTGATTGAATGAGTGTACTCTTATTGGGACTAACCAACAGGACTCAGGTAAAGGCATTTAATGTATCATTACTTTAAAGCTGGGGTGGGGAATCTGTGACTGTCCAGATAATGTTGGACAGCTACTTAATGTTTGAGCATTGGCTATGTGGCCATTATGCATGATTTCCTTCATCTTCTGTAGAGAAAAGAGTTTCACCATTATATGTCTTCCAAGAGGCACCAAACAGAGAAAGAAAGAGAGAAGGAAAAGAAGAAGAAACAAATCACCTCTTTCAATGCTTCTTGGTAATGTGGACAGTAGCTATTCAACCTCCCTCACTCTACATTGACACTAAAATGCCTGCAGATATGTAGTTAGCTGGATAAGCACAGTTATTCTAACACAGTGGCATAGGAGCCTCACACTATGGCCTAAAGCAAGAAACCTCAGGTGATTTGGCATTCAGGCACAACATCTGAAGGATTTTAAGGACAGCTAAAACAGTGTCAATAAAACTAGCAATTTTCCTTTGGCACTTCCTTAGGTTGCAATTGAAGTATGCCTAGAGTGAAATTTGTGATAAATAGGGAGGTTCCTGCCAGAGAACACACATGAAGAATTTTGGAGGAAGCTGAAAGAATTTTGAAGACTATCGGAATTTTTCATGTGTGCAGGGATTCTGTGTTTTCCTTCCCACCCACATTCGTTATGAGCTCTGAGGAGAAATACTTGTGTGGAATGAACTCTTGTCCAGCATTTTGAGTATTAATGTATCCAATGAAAGTATTTACTCTCTCTCTCTGTCTATCTTTTTTTTGCTATCCACAAATGCGTAATCATGTATCAGATGATGTGTTTAAGAACAAACACATCAAATCAAGCAGTAAGCACCACAGTGTTTTCTTTGCTGCAACACTGTAGATCAGAGGTGAGAACCTTTGGCCCTTCGGATGTTTGGACAACTCCCACAATCCTTTGCCATTCTGTATGAGGCTGATGGGAGCTGGCATCAAAAAATATCTGGAGGGCCAGAGAATTCCCTCCCATACTCTAGATTCTAAAGATATGATGTTGCTGTTGACATTTCTGTCTAAGAAATAATCTCTTAACAGTCTGACTAACATGGTGGAGAAAAACAACACCACCAATCTAACTGATCCACTTCATAAACAATCTGTAAAGGTTTGATTTACAAATAAACTATTAGTAGTATTGAGCATTTATTCTGCCCCTGTTGAAGATATCTATCCTAGAGCAGCATTGTATTCTTGCATCTCATGATTCAAAGGTAATAGAAAGATATATCTGTACTGGTGAAGGAAGAAACTAGGTATCCAGACATCCAGGCATGGTTTTCACCAGGAGCGGGGGATCTGTACCACAGATTGAGGAGGCACTGGGCCTGAGCGCTAACACTGTATACAACCAGCAATCCCTGCACTAAAGCACCTGAACCTGAGATTCTTGAACTGGTTTTCCACAGACTAAATCCTTCAAGTCTGTTACACTGAAGGATTGCCATCCCTACCCTCCACAGCATACTGTTCCACTCTTACCCTCAATTCATCCTTGTTCACCAAGGAAGTCAGCATGCTTGGCAAAGCTATGGAAAAGGTAGCAATACGATGCTAAACTCCACACCAGATAACTATTATTTGAAGGCTCTGTACTTCTCAGCATGAGAGCAGAGACTGAGAGACAGATTCAGGAAATATTAAGGTTCAGATGACTGGAATGAATCATGGGCTTTGTCCTAGGTCCTGAAATACATGCTTTGGAGGTCATTGGTTTTGCTTGCTTCCCTACTGAACCCTGCTGCTCCCTTGCTTAGCTTTTCTGTTTTCTAGATGCCTCTCTGTGCCCTTGTTTTAGCCAAACCATGTGTGAGCCATGTTTGACCAGGATGAGACATACAGGGCATTGTATGAGGCAGATGTGGTGAGCTATATGATTAAAAAATACAACCGTTTTGATTTTATGTTATATTCAAGTGAGCATTTATTCATGCTAAGGGCCTAAATACCCCAAAGGTGCCAGACCCCGTCTGATCTTGGAAGCTAAGCAGGATCAGCCTCAGTCTGTACTTAGATGGCACACTGCCAATATAGCTGCAGGCTAGATTTCAGTGGCAGGAACTCGCAAAACCACCTCTGAGTATTCCTTGCCTAAGAAAACCCTACAAAATTCATGGGAGGCACATACCAAATGTTCATGAAGGCACATACCAAATGTTCTAAGTTGAAAAGCATGACCAGTTTTTGTCCATTCTTTGCACTGCCTAAGTTGCCATACCTAACAAAATAAAAATCATGACAGTGAGTAGAGGGTTTTGTAGCTGTGTTGATTTCTAAAGCATAAAAGTAGGCTGATTCAACTGCCATTTATTTCACTGAAGTCCCATAATGCTAAACGAATCAATGTGAATTCATAAAATCTACCCCACACAAAACAATTAATTAAATATCATAATTTCACTGTAGTTCCAGAATGTCTTCCCTGCCAAGAAAGTGTATTTTTCTCCAGTGCCCCCCATCCACAATTTCCAAAGCTTATAAGAACTCAAGTGTGTTAAGACAAGTGTCTCATTAAATTTCTGAACTCCTCCAAAGCTCTGCTAATTAGTTGTTTAATTTGAAGTTTAAATTTGAAGGTTAAGACATTGTCTGACACTTGTAAACCACAGTTATGGCTTTACCATAGATATAACTTATCTAGAAACAAGTATGCTAATCTGAGTTCCTTTTATTAGCTTTGGCAATATCTGCTAGCTGCTACAAACAGCAGTAGTCCTGCCACCATTATTTATGCTCTGGTAACTTCCCAACTGGATTAATGTTATTTAAGAGACTTCCTTTAAAATGAGGCCAAGAAGTTTCATATAGTGCAGAATGCAGCAACCAGAACTGTAACTGGTATAATGAGGTGGGATCATATTATATCCAATCTAAAGGAATCATGTGCTTCCAAGCTCCAATTCAAGTGATATTTCCAGTGATATTTATCTTTAAATGTATATGGTGATATTCATCTTTAAACTACTAAAATTGATTAATAATTCCCTGAGAAGGTGGCAGATGGAGAAGCAGCTGCCAAGTAGAACAGTTGTCCATTGTCCACAATAAATCCCTGCAGAATACCTTGGAATTCTGTACTTCATCGAGTATTAAGTATGAATGTTAAATACTACTATGTTTTATTAGTGAGGTTTCCAACACTGTTGGAATTGCACAGTAGATGGCATTGAGTGAACTTTTCCTTCTAAGGATCATATCTTTTAAAAAGCATTTTGGTAAGAATTGATTAAAAGAGCAACATTCAAGTGATCAGCCAGGATGCCTCACCCAGTAGCAATCTCATCTTCCCTAAAGCTGGATGATTGTTGGTCAGTGTGAAGTTTTTATTTATTTTGTTGTGCCGTGTACTTACCCATGAATTGGGATAACTATATCCAGAATCACAACCTGTGATACATACAGAAATAGGCAGTTGCTTTGCACAAGTATGACACTCTTGTTGATCAATCCCAGTAGGGAAGAAGATGGAGAAATAGGAAAGATGATAATGTTCAGACTGAAAGCTTCTTTCAGAACAAAGCTCTGATAGCATATTGACAACATTCACAGGTGAAGCACAATTTGAGAACAAAGGATGTTCTCTGTGTTATAAGTAATGGTGGAGAATTCTGTCACTTTTGCTTTCTCCCATATTTGAACCTTTTAAACTTCAAATTCTTTCTGTCCAGAATATGAAGAAAACTGTGAACGGTGGAAGTTTTCTCTCATTCTCTCCCTCCTTCTTCTTTACCTTCTTCCTTCTCCTCCTCCAAAAGGACTTGAAATGAATTTCTTCCTCATTTCCACCAAGAAAACAGGCACAGCAATTTCCAGCATAGAGAGAACCATGCTTTCTTTGCTTGTCATATGAATCTTACAGATAAGGAGCCTCTTCTAAAAGAAAATGGGAAGTTATCCTCATTTAGCACACTCACAATAGAATACACAGAGTTTTGAGAAGGTCCTTTCTAGCCCAAATATTAAGAAATTTGAACATTTTGGTAAAGCTTTATATATGAAAAAATGAACTTTGACAAACATTTTTACTCAAGACTGAACCCATGCTTAAATGTGCTCTTAAGTGATTCCATTATGTCAAGGGCAGTAAATGCAGCAAGTGGAATGGCACTGAGTTGTTTTTGTTTTGTTTTGTTTTTTAATTTATTCTTCCTGGCCACCAAGTGGCATGAATCATAGCCATGACAGCCAAAGGAAGGCCTCTGCTGATTGTCTGTTTGTGGAGGGTATTTAGTATTTGCTGTCATCAGCTGACAGCATGAGTGTTTGGAGATTTGGGTAGAGGAGACCAGAACATTTAATGGGACATTTATCTTCTCTTCAGTGATCACTCCAAAAATATTTATTATGAGCCAGGAAGAAAAATAAACTCAGGAGAGCCTTTTGCTAGAGTTCTCAGTATCTTATGTGGGTAAGCAGGATCATGGCTAACTAAACAGATGCAAGGTCAGGTAGCAAATGTGCTAACCAGCTTGGGAGTCTTGGAACAAAAGACTCTTCTTTACACTCCCAAGAAATTGGTCCCTCCAGAATTCTCCTTTGAAATTCTAATTAACACAGGGAAGGAGAGGATTCATTAGGCTTTGGGCTCAGTAAAATATCCTGTCAGTCACCTAGACCTTATTCCTGGCACTTAATCAGAAGAAATTAAATTATCTTTTCTAACTAACTTAATTTAGCATCATCTCTGATGTGTGGACCAGAAGGCAGAAAGAACCAAGTGGGCAAATGGTGGCTATTGGTTACCTAATATTTCTATATTTCTGTCTTATCTAGTTAACAAAATGTCTTCTGTGAATTTAGAAGCTGTTTGTGTTCTAGAGTAATTACACTAATTGATGTTTGGGGTTGTTTTTATCATGTTAAAAATAGTTTCTGCTAGGGAGCTTATTTTACGGACTTTAAGGAAAAAGAACGAATCTTCTGCAGGGGCAAAAACAAAAACAAAACCTCAGGCTTTGAGGAGAAGGCTTGAGTTAAACAGCACATAGCTTTCAGAATAGGAAGTCAAAAATCTATGGCCTTTCTCCTGTGTCGTTCCATCACAATCCTGGCAGCACCTCTGCTGGGCTGGGAGCATGTTCCCAATGCTCCCTTCCACACCTGACCAGCTGCCTGAGGAAGGGAGCAAGAGAGACACACTCCTTCCTTCCACATTGCAGCCAGCCATCTTCGCATGCTGCAGTGGGGAAGGAAGTGTGTGATGGCTGGTTGTGATGGAGGGCTTGCATGATTGGGGGCCATTGATGAAGTTTTTCCATCAAAGATATACCCCGCAATCATGCCAGCTGGCAGTGCAAGAAGAGCAGGACTGCAATGATGCCATGCAGAAGCATCATCATGGTCCTGCTCCTCTCGCATCCCCATTCTGGAAGGATGCAGTTCTGTGGAAAGGGCTATGTGTTAGCAAGAGAGCTAGTGACCCACCTCATTTCATTCAGGAAGGCTCTTCATAGATCAACTTTGGGAATATATAGCTAGCAAAACCTAATATTTTAAGAATTTTTACATGTCTTTTTTGTGGTGGTGGTGGTGGTGGTGGTGGTGTTATCCTGCCTTTTTCCAAGTTTGGGACTCTGATTTGTTTCCAATTTATGGTGACCCTAAGGCTAACCTATGAGAAGAGGATGCTGAATGATAAGTAAATTTAAATATGGACATCTATACAGACATGATAAGAAACATTAATTTAAAAACCTGATTGCGGTTACTATTTCCAGCTAGAGCAGACTCACTGAATCAATTGCTGAATGGTAAACATACAGGAGATCCAGCTTGGTGTAGAGGTTTGAGTGTTGGAATAGGACTTTAGAAGACCTGGGTTTGAATCCTTGCTCAGCTGCAGTGATACTGGGCAAGTTATACTCTCTCAGCCTCAGAAGAAGGCAAAGGCAACCCCCTGTTGAATAAATAGTGCCAAGAAAACTCTGTAATAGGTTTGCCTTGAAGGCACACAACAACAAATAAATGCATACAAGAATCCCACTGATTTCTTGGGTTTAACTTTCTTGGGACTAGTAATTAGATTTAGGCCCAAAAGAGCTTTATAGAGTTGCATTCTATTTCACATTTGACTGTTTCAGAGCAAACACTGAGGTTATTGTTGCAATCCTATTCTCATTTACCTGGCAATAGGTCCCCCAATAAGCCTGTCAGGACTTACTTTTGAGTGTGTGTGTATGTTTGCTTGTATGATTGCTGGGAAAGTCATGTTGACCGTAACACAAATTACAAAGAACATTTTGTGCTGGCATTATCAAGGTAAGAGTTTTAAAAGCATGCAGAGAAGCAAAGTGACAGTGTCAGAATCATATGGAAAGCACACATACAGTGTGACTTTTAATATTTTCACTCCCCCCCCCCCACTTCTCCTGTATGTTTTTGGGCTTTTTAAATCTTATGTATGATTGCCATCCAGAACTTTGGAAGGAGAAGAATAAAATGGCTGGCGTAAACATTCCTTCCCTACGTTGAGAAAAATTCATCCGTGTGAACAGAACTGATCTTAAGCTATCATCCGAACACATTTAAGTATTTTACTAGGTTGAAGTCTTATGGGACAGGAACAACAAATAAAACTGTATTTGGTAATTGCATAGTGTAAACGTGTAGGTTTGCCCATATTTTTGTTTAATGATAAGGTTCAATAAAAGTCAGACTTTCACTGAAAGTATTACAACTAGATTTAAGTGGGTAATGGTATATTTTAATGGCCCCAAAGAATCATAATGGAATTAGGCATCAGACTGCTGTTTTTAAAAATGAGATGGAACTAATAGGTTGCTTAGACTTCAATGGAATACAGCATAAATCTGGAATACTAAGAGCAGATACAAACTAGCCAGAGAAGCTGCCAAGGCGCATGGAGTTTTTAATGGGTTTTTTTATTTTGTATTTTTTGGCCAAATGGATCACTGTTGTTATGAACAAAATCCACAGTTTGTGTCACTCTTGGCTAAAGCTTCTGAGACTGACATTCTTTTCAGTTTGTCAGCTCCAGTTTATAATCCTTCACTCAACAGTTTTTTATCTGTGCTTTCTCATCTTTCATGAGACACAAAAGCTCAGTAAATATGAATAACATAGACAAACAGGTGGTTGAGCAACAGGTGGTGACCATCTAGTTCAATACACACAATTTTTCTCATTCTTTTCATTTTCTGGCTTTCAGCGTGATGTGTCTTATAAGAACAGCCCCAAGTCAGAAATCCAGAAACAAAATAATTTTGTTTCGTACTCACTTTGGCAGCACATATACTAAAATTGGAACGATACAGAGAAGATTAGCATGGCCCCTGCACAAGGATGACACGCAAATTCGTGAAGCGTTCCACATTTACAAAAAAAAATGATAATTTTGTTTCATTTTACTATCTCCATTCTCTGGATGAAAGGACTGTATGGTATAGTCTGAAAGCAGCTTACACAATTATGACACAAACCTATATATACACCCACTCCAAAGTAAACCCCACTGTACTCAGAGGGGCATGTTCCTAGATAAGCCTTAAATTCATAATTACCTTGGCAGCAGATCATAGCCTGCACTGAAAAAGGTTTATAAATCACAGCATAAGTACCATAACCTTATAGAAGAGTATGTACCCATAACAGAAGAACAGATTATTTTTATGATGCAGCAGAAGTCTGTCTAGATTTTTCCAAATCTTTCTTGGAAAGATCTGGAAAAAATGGAGAATAATTTTTTGACACTTGTTTAGATGTTTTTTCTCTTTGAGCACATCTGTCTCTCTCAGAGAATTCTAGTCATTAGCAAAATAGCCTGTCCAGTTTTGTCATCGTTGAATATGGTAGCAAATTGTGGATATAACTGTAGTTCCAGTTTTAATGTTTACTGTTAAGTTTAATAACGCAGATTACAGTAGTTCCTAAACTTTGATCCTCCAGATGTTTTGAACTTTGATTCCCAGAATTCCTAACTGCTGGCTGAGGATTCTGTGAGTTGAAGTCCAAAACACCTGGAGAACCAAAGTTTGGCAACCACTGGACATTGTAGGAGGAGGCAATGGGTCTGATCTGGCTTTCTCTTCTACTTCTGTTAGTTTGTCATTGTTTCTTTCATTTGTCACTGTGAACTAGTAGAGCTTCAGTCAACATTAAATGAGGCAAAATATCTTAGAAGATTTTTCTGATAGGTTTTCAGAGAATGTTCTTTTTAGCCCACACCTAAGCTGTTGGAGAACACCTCCCCACCTTATGCAATATGGGCCATCCGTCCATCCATCCATCACTTTGTTTATAACTCTGAGATTGGGACTCAAGGTGGCCTACAAAAAGGCAGAAAATTACAATAAAAACACAGATAGTTAAAAACAAAATTAAAATTAAAACTGTATTTAATATACAACATAATTAAAACCATTTAAAATTGTACTTTAAAATAAAGATTAAAAATACTACAGCACCATAAGAAGCCCTTTCCTTATTAAAATTCAGTTTCCAAAGGCTTGCAGAAAAAGAAAGGTCTTAACCTACTGCCGTAAAGACAACGAAAAAGGATCCATCCTAGCTTCCCTAGGAAGGGAGTTCCAAAGTGTGAGAGCAGCCACAGAAAAAGCTTTCTCTCATATTCACACCAACCATGCCTGTGAAGGTGGTGGGATCATGAGAAGCACCTGCCCTGCAGATCTTAAAGCTCAGACAGGTCCATATGGGAAGATACAGTCCACCAAATGGCCTGGATCTGAGCTGTATAGGGCTTTATAGATTATAACCAGCACTTGGAATTGTGTCTAGAAACACCTCACTGCCACCACTTCACTACACATATGCAGCATAAAGAATGACTTTCCTGAACACACCTTCAGTGAGGCAAGGCCCATTGCAGCAATCCTTACTGCCACTCTGTGCCCAGCCAAACTGCTTGCTCAGCCAGGTGTCTTGTTTCTAAAGAGGGAGCTCTTGTGATGGATATGCATCCAACATGAGCTTTTGCAGAGGGTGAGACTAATCTTATGAGTCTAGTCAGTCTCATGTGTTTGGAAAGTCAAAGGACCACCTCTCACAAGATTTATGCAGCCTGTATTTTAGCCTTCATAGCTAGGCTGAGCTTACATTATCTGCTGGCTCTGGAGCACCTACCTACACACTACTTCAATTTTGGTATCCCTTGGCTCTTGTTGGTTGTCCTTGATGAATGGGGAGGAATTTTTTCATGTTCTTGTGGCTTTTTTTTTTTTTTTTTTTTTTTGGCCATCCTGGGAGTTATTTATAGAAAATAAGAAGGGATGGAATAATGCCAGAGCACCTGTGTAATTGTTATTGGGCAACTTTCTGGTTGTTGTATTTTATGTCATAACTGGTGGGGAATAAGGTGTGTCAGGGGAGACCTGAACACTAAAAGGTGCAGTATACAGACATGGGTGGAGGAAATTGGAGGTCCTGGGGTACTGGCATATGCATCTGGGGAATAGGAGCCAGTATCTTGCAGTTAGCCCCTCTCCCCTTCTCATCTGGTTCCAGCTTGAGCCTAGAGCAGGCTGATCCACGCACATATCAGGGAACCTTTGGTAGTTTTAATCCGTCAAATACATTTTGCTACATGTTGGCAGTTGTCCCTGGAGAAAACAGAAAGAGTATACTTAATATGCTGCTTTTGTATTGTGCTTATGGCAGTGAGCCTTATCACAATGAGATGAAGCCAGGGGACCAGGGTAGAGAGAGAAAGAGAAAGATAAGAGAGGAAAAGGAAGGGGAGAAGATGAGGAGACAGAGAAGAGATGGACAAGAAAGGAAAAGAAAAATATGGCCAGGAGACAGTGGGAAAGAGAGAAGTATTTACCATAATGACTCAATATGTGTGAATAAGGAAATGATGTCATGAAAGCAAGATAAAAGAATAAGGGTACAGCAACGGTATAGCAATATCTGGCTTAAACACTGATAAACCTTTTCTGGTTTTTGTAAGAACTCTTCTGGAAATAAAAATCAGATGTACAATTTCTAGTCTACATGGCTGGTATTGCTGTTGTTGCTGCTTCTTTCCCTCTTCTTTTTCTTTCTCCTTCCCCCCACTGCTCCTCCTCCTCTTCCTACATTTGCCAAGCCTCCTTCCTGTGTTAGCTTAGAATATGTGATGAAGATGCATGACAGTTTTATGGCCTGAGACTCATCAGTTGCTTTCTATTTTACTGCTGAGATGTATGTAGTCTGCAACATTTAAAAAGCCCTCTTATTAAGGAATGGAACATGCAGCAATAAACAAAGGGGAACTGGGGCTTTCATTTTCAAGCCCCACTTGTGAACATCAGCTATTGCTGGTGGAAACAGAAAGATGGGTTACCTTCACCTTTGTGTGATTCCTTATCAAATCTACCTGTTCTTGTATTCTGCAGTATTCGTTCTTCCCACCACTTAGCTCAAGGGTGGCAACTGTGCAACCCTGGGATATCCCTGGCAACACTTGGCATCCCCACAAGCTTTCACAGCTCACAAAATGCACATTTTTCAGCCAAAAATAAAACTGGGGCTCTCCACAATTGTAGCAGTTTGATTTCACTTTAACTGCCATGGTCCCGTCCTGTAGAATCCTGGGATTTGCAATGTAGGGAAAGGTATTTAGAATTCATTTGTATTGTCTCATCATTGGGTTTTCATGATAGAAGACATTCAAAAAGACACTCAAAGGGGGTTACTAGTGTCTCCTATTGCATAGTATTAGTTATCGTGCCTCTGCTGTTGTCTTGGAGAGATCCTCTGTGAGTGTCACTCCCACTACTACTGCTGCCCAGTAGCTGTTTGGCACATCTAGGCCATTTCCAAACAAGGCTGTTATAGTTCTATGATTCCACTTTCAACATCCTATGGAATCCTGGGGTTTCTATTTTTGGGAGAGGCCAGGTGGCCCCTCCCGAAACTGCAAACCCCAGGATTCCATAGGATGTTGAAAGTGGAGTCATAGCGCTGTAACAGCCTCGTGCGGAAATGGCTTGTCTGGCTCCTCAGCAAAAGTCTGTCTGATACAGAAGACCTTAAAAGCTGCAGTGGTACCAGCAGCATCGCCTCTTTTCTCACAGGAATATGCAGTCTCCACCAACATGGAAAGGTCATTCCATGGAATTCTGCAAGTGGATCTACTCAATCAGGGAAGCCACAGCCCTGTGTCTGGAAGATCTGAGCAGGGTTGTTGATAACAGGGTCACTTGGAGGGCTCCTATATTCAGGCTTACCATAAGTCAAAGACTACTTAGTAGAAGCTAACAAGAACATTTAGAGTTCTCAGCCAGAAGGTTCTTGTGCCTCACCAAACTACAAAACCGAAGGTTTCATAGGACGCAGCCATAGCAGTACAAAATTGAATCATAGTCCTGTATAAATGGGCTGTTGTTCCCAGCACCTCTGTAATGCTCAGAAATGCTGTTTCATTTCATCAACACCATCACCCTGAAACAGGAGCAAAATGGCCTCTAACAGTGACTAGCAATGATGTGACATTTATTTCAGTCACCCAAAATGGTGGCTGCCACAGTGCACTACAGCCTTTCAGAATTCTGGACTGGCCAAAAATTGAGTGATACAGCCCTGCTCCTCCAGAGTATGCCCACTCAGAATCAGCTGCTTTCCTATCCTGCCAAAGTGAATATTCAATGTCTGCACATGCATATGCCTGCATATTCACATGCACATATTCCCAGAAGTCAAGCACCCTCACAGCTGCCCTCACAGAGTGATGCTGAAGATAGTTGCACCAATATTGAGCATGCCAAAGGAACCATATGCAAGCAAAATTGGTAAGAAACTTTTTTTTCTTTCTAACATCTGTTAAGGAAAAATGCTAACCATCATCAAGGTGATCTCTAGACCCATGTACAAGGCTGGAAACTGGGTCAATAGCTAGAAAGTGATACTTGGGAAACAAAAATATATAAATTTTGTATAAAATAACATTCTCTCCCTGCAGTCTCATCCTTGTCACAAATCTATAGGGCTCCAACCAGTTCAGTCAATGCCTTTAAGCTAGATGGAATCTTAAAATTACAGGAGAGAACGTGAGCCGTCGCTGACATGGTATTGTATTCTGAGGTATAAAAAACTCTGTGTGTTTATAGCACTAAACCAGGGGGGAAATGGGATAGATGAGCTTAATTGCCACTGAGTATTTCTCATCCAAGCAGGAGCCATAGGTCAAATAATTAGCTGGGATCCAAGAGTCTAGTCGCTATTGTCAGAATCCTAATAACACCTGCAAACCAGCAGAGGTTTAGTGGCTGTTAAGTGGATGAAATAAAGGGAGAAAAATTAAACCTGTCAGAACTTTCCCCTACTACAGACATGGATAGTGAGGGTAGTCAAATGATAAAAGGAATTTTAATTCATTAATGGGTTTTAGTTCTGTTGACTAATTAATTGATTAATTATCTGATTGGAAAAAGTACTGTGATGTTGAAAGGGTTGTGGATTTGATGAAAACCACAGTTTCAACTAAATGGCATTCATGGCTTTTTATAGCATCTTGAAGGCGTATAGCACATGGAAACTGATACACAGATGTGTTCGGTCTGTTTTGTGTGCGTTATTCTCATGTGTACCAGTGTACACATGCATGCAATATTTTGCTACTGTTTTTCCACAACTCTTCAGTTCAAGGGAGGCAAATCTCAGGGCTTGGGGACTGAACTTTCTCCTACACAGCATTGCCCTTTCCACTACCCCACTCCCCACAAATAAAAATTAAGAAAACAATTTTCCTAACATGCTTCCCAGTGCTTCCCAGGAGGTTTAGGGGCTATTTTGCCACATTTTCAGGTCCCCTAGACTGCTTTAAGCCACGAGGAAGCCCTTTTTTCCGAAAGGAAGTGATTGAGAGGTCAAATTCCACATCATTTCCTATTGGAACAAAACGTTCACCTGGCTTAATACGGCCAGGGGAGGCAAAATATGGCAAAAGTGTCTCCCATGATTCCAGGGGTTTGGGGGTCATTTGGGGACAAATGCATGGGAGGAAATCAAAAATACCTTAGGCGAGGGTGCTAGGAAGCCTTTGACGGCACAAATACAGCTTTGGGAACTTCATGTGGCCTAATGGCTGCCCTTTACTCATACATGCTGTAGAAGAAGAAGGTGAAATATAACAAAAACTGCCAGTGTATCAGTTTCCCCTTCTGGACATTGGCAACTGATGTCTTCCATGTCAATAAATTGATGATTCTGCTCTAGTTTTAGTATAAACTTTAAATGGACAATCTGAGTTGCTGAACTCTCCCTCCAGAATAGGTCCAGCCCTTGAACCATTTCACTAAAGTTTGCAAGGAAACCCAAATAAATCCCTCTCCCCTTCTGGAAGCCAAAGTCCATCCCATGGTGTCTAGAAGTTTTTTGTTACTCTACACTGGAGATACACAGAAGGTAAGTCTGAATCTACTGGCATTGCTGTGGATAATTTGGTGAAGAATGTTAAACAAAAATTTTTGGCTTATAATTGTTTAAAATGATTCCTCTCCCACCAAAAAAATTTACTAAATGGAGATTCATTGCAGTAATCAGGAATGAATTTTTGTAAGAAAGGTCTATGAGCTCTGTAAATCATAGAAGCGTAGTTTTGGAAGGGGCCTTATGGGCCATCAGGTCCAATCCCCTGCTCAATGCAAGATCTCCAGCTAAAGCATCCCCCGCAGGTAGCAGTTTGGCCCCTTTTTGAAGACATCCCAAGGAGACTCCACCACCTTCTTAGGCAACTAGTTCCACTGCTAAACTACCCACATTGTCAAGGAGTTCTTCCAATGTTCATCTGTCAAGGGTTCTTGTAACAATCAGATCAAATCCCAGGGTTCCGAATTCTTTTAATTCTAAGAGAGTACATGTATAGCAATTTGATTCTTCTGTTACTTGGCCCTTCCTCCATGTCCCACCAGTAGAATCAATACATTGTGTTGGCACATGGGACAGGGACCTCTCAGACATGGCACCCCAGTTGTGGGATATCCTCCCCCTGGAGATAATAAGCAGATGATATAATACTATAAAATGTTAGGACAATAACACAGATGTGTTAAACAAAATTCAAAACAAACAAAACAAAACAGAAGCTTGTGTCAAGGGCTGCTCATGGACTTGTCCCAAAGCTGTTAGATCCTAGGGGAAAAAATAGTGTTTTTCATTCTAATTTTTAACTTCTATTTCATCTGGAAAAAAGTGAGGCAGATGTAATTCAGAATCACAGCAAATGTGATAAATTTTCTATAAGGAAAGTATTTCCATGCAGGAAACAGTATGATTGTTATCTGTAATTATTGTAATATATTACTGTATGTGCGAATGATGGAAAGTTGTGACTACAGTTTTTGAGCCTATTGACTTGCACAGTATCTGAAAAATAGAAACATATACTAAAAATAGGTGCAGATGCAGAAAAGAGTGTTACCCTGATTTCTGGGGTCCCTTGGGGGACACCTCAATGTGCTCCACATGATGGGGAATGGAAACTAGCCAGAGCATGAGCAATGGCAATGTGAGAGGCAGGGTAACCTAGCAGGGTCTTTTTACCCAGTTTTTACGGGGTCAGGCCAAGCAAAAAACCAAACGAAGATGTCCAATAAAATGATTTTATTGAATAAAAGTCTCACGCATCAACGCAATCACTCACGCACTCACTCAAGACCTATTAAGAAGCAAAAGAGAGGAAACTGGATAGGGGAATATTGAAAGGGTTGTAGCAGGGGTAATACTGCACCTTTTCCTGAAGTCCTTGGTCCGGGAAAAACAGCAAAGAAGTGGAGCTCAGCATGGAGAAGGCTGAGGGGATTACTCAACGGACAGAGAAACGGTCTGCTGGGATGACCAGGAGTGATCCAAAGAACCGCTCAAAAACTGGGACTATTTGTAGGGGGAAAAGTACCTGGAGGGCTAATCCTTCCCCAGGGAGAACAATGGGTGTTGCAACGAGAAAGAAGCTCCACCATGGTAACTTTCTTTGCGTGATGAGATTACAAAGTGTTGCCAAAGTCTCAGGATCTTTGGCGGCATTAGGGTTGTGGTGTGACTTTATGTAAATGGTCCTTGCCTGATAGGATTTTGCTCAACTTTGGGCAAACACACTAATCCCCTCAAGTCGGCTTCTCAGGGGCTGAGGACCCTTTGTCTACTGTGGGTTTGCACAGCTTGAGGTCTCCTGGGGCTACGTGATGGGGGATTTTACTGGCCTGACTTGGTTTTCAATCGTTCGACAGTTGCTGCCTACATGCCCATCCGGGCAACCTCTCAGGCACATGGAATCATATTTTAGTATCAAAATTGTAGACCCTGGGACAGGATTTTCCAGTGGGGTAACAACAGAAACAATTTTAGGTACAGATACAAATACTGAAAACAGAAATGATGCAGTTATCCACCTCTGGGGATTTGCATACATTAATCTACTATATGTTACACTGGTGTGCTTTTGATTTGGGGAGTAGTTGCAGGTCAGAGCCACTGCCAGTCATTAAGACCTGTGTAGGAGAAAAGTGGGATATAAATTAAACAAATAAATAAATAGGTGAACCAAGAGTATAACTTGCAAGCAGCTTCTTATGTTGAAAAATATGGCACATGTAAATGGTTCTGTTCAGTTAGATGTCTTACTCTCTCAGAAATGCTGTAGTCGTTTCTTGGATTTAATTATTTAGATCCAGTCCCATCTGATTTCAAGCTTTGTTTGGGGGAATGAAAGCAGCCTTAATCTCACTTGCAGATAATTTTTTTCTAGAGAATACGTGGAAGAGTACTGTTGGTTCTGCTATGGATTTTTGTATCCTAAACATGAAGTTTTCTGGGTTCCTTACTTGGACTTTAGAAGTCACGGTAGTATGATAGTTTCAGTCCTTCCAGGAGTTACAGTGTCAGAATATATGTTAAAGGACTTCTGTTAACTGTGTGGCCACTGACTTATGGCATGCAACCAGATTTGATCCATTTACTCTTTTCCCCATGCCTTTTCTCCACATCTACATGAAACAGTTAGGGAAAGTCTTCTGGTGGGAAAATACTGTCAATATGCAGATGATGCTTAGCTTTTCTTCTCATTTTCCTCCAGGGAAACTGTGCAACTCATGGACAGGTATCAATGTGGAGGCAGGCAGGTTAATGACATGTGTATTGCACCCACCATACTGATTACAAGTGCTCCCTGATAAGTAGAATAAAGTTCCTATTCATGAGGGCTTTTTCAGCAGTTACCCCAGCTCTGGCATGCATTTCCAGCTGTGGTCTGAGTTGATAGGCCTTGTCACATACTTCTGGGAGGGCTTTAATGAGCCATTTATTCTCCACTACTTCTTGTAAGAGACGTTTTATTGGACTATTATTGTCTATATTGTCAGTCTTTGTTCATTGGTTTTAGTATTTTTCTGGGCTAAATTTTTACATTATTTCTTTTAAAGTTGGCTTTTATTAATATTTTATACGTTGATAGTTTGTCATTTGCATTTCTTTTCTTTTTTTTTCTTTTTCTTTTTTTTTTGGAAACTGCCTAGGGAACATTTCACTGTTCAACTATAAAGGATAGAAAACTTTTAACTAAATAAATAGGCAGAAATGGATAGTTTTCAGCATTTATCATATGCATGCAGCAATGTGACAGTGATAAGTTTATGGCTATAACACTCTGATTGATTGAATATATGAAATCTAGTACCACCGTTGTTGTCGTGTGCCTTCAGGTCATTTCCGGCTTATAGTGACCTTAAGGTGAACCTATCACAGGGTGTTCTGGGGGTTGCGGTGAGGAGTCTGGTCGCCTCTCGTCAGAGCTGACGAAGAGCCGATCCCCTACGAGGTCGGTAACCCACTGTTTCGGGGAAGAAACAGAGGGGGGAACACCCCCTTGGCAAATAATGCAGGACCCTAAAATACATCTGAGTTATAAAAGCTGGCAAAGTGCAGATCACCAACAGTCCATGCATACTGTACAAGCTGTATGCTATTTATATGGGGGGAAAAATGGAACATTCCTCCACCAGTCATTGGAAACACCATCACTGCCAGCTCTAAGATGAGCAGTTTAGAGCCCTGTTGAGCAAATAAACAAGATATACTGCACAGTGGGAACATAGATCCAAGAACAATTAAATGAGTTTATAATGAGGTTCTTAGCAGAAAGCATTTTGGTGACCAAGCTGTGCTCTTCAGTCTGATGATAGTGATGGATGAAAAGATTATAGTCTCCTCATCAAAGTGATTGGAAGAAGGTAGTTTTTACAGAACCTAAATGTTCACAACAGGTTTGTGTGAAGAATGATCTCTGAAGAGCCATTTATATGTGAGCAGCCTTAACTGGCATATTGTTTAATTCTTATTTCTTGTACGGATGCCTTCCTTTGGCTACATTTTTCTCTGCAATGAAGAAGCAACATAGAGAACAATTTGCAGTAACTGAAGCTTGAGGATTGCATAATTTGATAAGCACCTGATCAAAACTGGCTTGCATGTAATTGTCTTAAGAAGGCTCATGGAGGATCTGATATCCAAAAACAAACAGTGATAATGTTGCCCATTATAAATAAACAGAAGCTGCTTCTTATGGTGAGGTATATGCATGCAGTGCTTCATTACACAGATTTTATACCACCACCATCACCAGAAATGCATTGGCAATTTATGTTAACACAAGACAAAAAGCTAGTTTATGTGCACAATGACATAAATCCAGTTGCCAATCACTATGAGAGTGCATTCATTGAACCAACTGCTGAATGGCAAAGCAACATGTATATAAAGTCCAATGATTCAATGAGTCTAATAATTGAGATTAACAATAAGTTTTAGTTCACTGGCTCTTTCACAGTCTATATTAAACCAGGTAAAGGGCAGAGATCACCCTTATAACCATACTCCCCACACCAACCAAATTCAAAGTAATATGTAAAGATTCTTGCACTGATGCATGTCACTCTCTAGTATACTGGACAGAATCTCGTGTCTGGACCTGGGAGAAGGTCATGCCTAAATCTAAGCTCAACTCTTATTTTGAAGACTCTGAGGCAATTTTCTTTAAGTTTTCTTAGTGTAGATTTGTTACCAGGATACTCTTGAACAGAATTATCTAGAGCATCACACAATGAAAAATGGTACAGAAATTATTGAGTGAAATGCTTCTTCAGCTTGATTTTGAATTTAAATTGCCAGAATATCAGCTTTGGATAGTGTTAGATTTTATCATCTTAAGTCCATTTTGTTGAAGTATGGACTTGGAAAAAATTCTTGGTTAGACCTTAGAAAAGGGACTGGTTTTTTTACCCCAAATCCCAGGGTCTCCCAGCCACCATGGTCTCTGGTAGCTGCCTTGGATGGAGCACCAGGCATGCTTCCCTTCTCTCTACTAGACACTTGAATGAATGAATGAATGAATGAATATATATATATTATTATTATTATTATTATATATATATATATATATATATATATATATATATATATATGCGCGCTAAACACAGTTTAATTTGTCCTTCTTCCAAAGATGGCCTCCATTTTATCCTCACAGACAATCCTGTGAGGTAATTTGCTTAGAAAGACTGCTATCATCCAATGAGGCTTGTGACTTACAAGAATTAGAACCCAAATGTATGCTGCTAAAAGGTGTGTTGAGCTGGAGCTCCCAGTATTTGTCATCTTACAACCATTACCACCAGTGCAGTGGATCTTCACCAAGCCAGCCAGAGCTGATCCCATAGAGCAAGGGTGCTTTCTGGGCTGCCATCATACTCCACAGCCTTATCAACTGGCTTTACAGTCCCATGGAGAGATATTACACTGCATACTTCATTTTAGGCTATCTGACTGTCTGACCAATTCATTCCATTAGTTTAACAACATCATTTTATCTTGCCTTGAAGCCACCTCAGCTTCCTCCCCTTGCTTCATACCTGCCCCACCTAAGCTCATCTTGCACTAGCTTTGCCTTGCCTCACCACTCCATCTGCCTAATCTGGCTGCTTCATAACCACTACTCCCTTTTGTGGTCCCTGTGTCCATTATCTTCTGTCAGACTCGCACTCAATGGCTACCAGGCAAAAGCTAGGCCCCAGATCTGAGAGCAAGTCTCTAATACTCTTACCACTACATAAAGGCTCTCAGTACGAAAGCTCTGTCTTTTTCTCTTTTTAGATGATTATTCTATAAACTTCCTTCTATGCAGCTGTTACCCTCTTTCCTATAGTATAGTCCTCCCTGTTGCCATGGTTTCAGTACTAGATAATCAAAGTGCGGTAAGCGCAGGAGTTTCTCCAAAGGGAAACAAAGAGATTTGATGCAGAGAGCATTTTCCACAATTAATAATAGCAGCTGAGATTGTGGGGTGAATATCCCACAGATTTTGTTTGTAAATACCTTAAAAGCACATTCACTGAAATAGACACAATGCCATCATGACACCAGGTATCCCTCTTCTGTCAAAAATAGAGTTTTCCATTTCCCTGTAGTATACAGGCCATTTGAGAGCTCCTTGACCTCACCAAAAAAAAAGAAAAGAAAACTAAACGCAGATTTCCAACATTTCTTCATGTCAGTAGAAAGCAAATTCACATGAGAGAACAGGTCTTTTCAATCACACAATGAGGATGCAGTAACTACATTATAGATTTGTTCCTATTGTATAAGGGCTGTCTTTGGTCCTGGTGGACTAAACTGCAGTCTTCTATTTCACACCAGCAGATGTATCCAGCTTTACCTAGTCTAGATCAGTGGTTCCTACCCTGGGGTCCATGAACACCTGAGAGTCTATGGAGCCCTCACAGGGGATCCACAAAGCCCTGCTGTTGGACATTAACTGGAGAACCAGCAACAGGGATGCAGCAGTGGGGGAGGGCAGCCACCAAAACTGCTCCTTCCTTTGCAAATACATGACTGCTGCTGTGTCCCTTAGTGCCCATACTCCCCACTGCTGCATCCCTGATGAAAAGGACACAGCTTCAGGTATGTGCATGCACCCACACTGCTCTTTCATTTGCAAATGAGGGAGCAGTTTCAGTAACCACACACACTCCCACTGCCACATCCCTGATAAACGGGACACAGAGGCAGGCATGTGTGCATGGCCAAGCTGCTCCCTCATTTGCAAACAAGGGACCAGTTTGAGCACGTGCACACATCTGCCACCATGTTCTCAGTCCCCACACACACCCGCGCCACATCCCTGATGAAAGAGACATGGCATCAGGCATGTGCTAATGCCCAAAATGCTCCATTGTTTGCAAACAAGGGAATAATTTCAGCACCTGGACACACACACTCTCACACACACACACACACACACACACACACATACACACACCACTGAATGTCCCTGATGAAAGGTGCTGGCAGGCATGTGTGTGTCCCCAAACTATGACTTTGGAGACCAGAGTCTAAATCCCCACTTGACCATGGAAACACACTGAGTGACTTCAGGCAAGTCACATTCTCTCAGGCTCAGAGAAAGGCAAAGGCAACCAATCTTACCAAGAATACCCCCATAATAGGTTCACCTTAGGGTTCCCATGAGTCATTTTCAAAGGGGAGAGACACGACGGTTAGAAAGAACCTCCCCCTGTCAGTGGCACTTTGTTCTTGTGTCCCTTCAAGTCACTTCTGACAGAGCAACCCTAAGGTGAGCCTATCACAGGGATTTTTTGGCAAGATTTGTACAGAGGGGTTTCCCTTTGCCTTCCTGTGAGCCAGGGAGAATGTGACTAGCCCAAGGTCACCCAGTATCTGGGATTTAAATCCTCATCTCCAGGAGTCTTTAATAAATAAATAAATTTTAATCTAAATTTAAATATTTAAATTTTGAGTTAAGTCTTGGCGGTCCCTGGGAACAAATTATATTTCCAGGGGAGTCACCAATAAAGAAAAGACTAAGAACCACAGGTCTAGATAAAGAAACTCCTTAGTTCCCACTCCATCTCTTTCCCTCTATTCTTTCTCTTCTCCCCTACCCATTATTTCTTGTTGGTCTTTCTCTCCCTCACTCTAGCATTGTTCAACCTTTCTCTTTTCTCACTTTCCCCATATCCTTTATGAGGCAGCAGGATGCTCTCTCGGTCTCTTTCCCTCCCTCCCCCACCATCTCTCTTAACTGTCTGAAGATCTTGGGGGCCCAGCAGAGGGAATCACGACATGGAACTACCTACAGGCCCCATGGAGAAGTGAATGTCTCATTCCTGTCTGCAGAAATATCTCTAAGGAATATTGGGAAAAGTTCCCCCCTGATGACTGATCGTACCTTAGTTCATTGAAATTATTTAAATAGAATAAGAATAAGGTACACAGCTCTGGGATCCTGTTACTATACATATCAAGTTCCAAGTGGTCATGTTTCATGGTCAAATGATGGTAGAAACATGTACATATAGACACACATTCTCTTTTATTATAGAACATGTCTTAGCATGTGTTCTCATTGTCTGATATAAGACAAGTGATTTTCATTCATGAAAAGCTAGTCACACTGTTGAACCTTTCTAAGCTACTGAATATAGTAAGCATTTAATATATAACTGAATGAGAGACCAAGATTTCACAGTCATTAGGCACAATACAAAAAGCATTGCCTTCTTGAATACTGTATTTGCTGGTATATAAGACTCACCTTTTTCCCCAAAAAATTCTGTTTGTAAATGGAATGTGTCTTATACACCAGTGTGTCTTATACACCAGCAAATAGTATTTGCCAGAGTATAAATGGAATGTGTCTCATACACTGGCAAATACGGTATATGCACACCCTTCAGTTCTGTTCTGGATTTAATTCCTTTTGTGGGGTGGGCATGTTTTAGAAATCAGCAGAATGGGAGACCCTATTTGTTACCATGAATATGTAGCTATGCGATTTAAAGAAATAAACACTGACAGAATCATTCATGTCTGAGGAACAGAAGATGGCAGGTGGGGCAGCCCCGTACAAGTCCATTTTGGCATTTCTAGGAAGGAGGCTGAGACTGGTAATGAGGAACATATTGATTTCCCATAAAATGGTTTTAATCAAACACCAGGCACCCCAAGAGGGACTAAACTCTGCAACAACACTAAATTGCACTTCATACACCATCTATTTTTCAAACTGTGTATAAATGAGTCTGCCCACTGGATATATGAGCATCCTCGAGCATCATATATCACCAGAAATAAGAAAACTGTGGTATCTTTCTGGGTAGAAGAGTACACCAACAGCCCAGCAAATCGCTTGGTGTAGAAACTGCAGTGAGTGGAAGAATAGAAAGGTCCTTCATTTTGTCAGGAGTTGAAATCCATGTAGAACGTTGTCACAGTGATCTTTTCTGAACTGGCTATTCCCTTGTAGGTTTCTTGCTTCTCTTTTGCCACTTTCAAAGGGATCTTTGTTTCATGCCTACAACTCAACATCATGATGCTAGGGATCTTATCCCACTCTTTTCAAGAGAGTGAAAATAAAAGTGCCTCTCAGACCCACCCATCTGTTGGTGTGTAATACTTAAAACCTTATTAAAATATCTAGCCAGCGTTACAGAACAAAATGGAACTTGAATCCATTCCTTCCAAAGACCTAGAAAGTACTAAGACAGAAGGTGGGTCAAAGAGTTAATGAAAGACAACAACTGTCTCTTTGACACAGAGGTGGACTTTTTCTTCTCTGATAACACAAAGGATCATCAGCATAGCAGGCACTAAAATCATTCAATATACCAGTTTTATTTTGTGTGTGTGGGTGTGTTGCTTATATCAGCATGGATCCCTAGGAGACTTCCCAATTGGTCCAGCTTAGTTTATTTTATTTTAAAGTTTGCATATGAGTTAGAAGTCACAATTCACCTTCAGAGTTCTGTACAAATAAATATTATAAGGATGCCTTTTTTACTGGAGCCAGAACAAACATTTATTTATTTTAGTTTGCAAATCAAATTTGTTTGTTTTTTTAATGAACAGTCAAGATCAAATTTGCGCCCTTGAAACAATTTGCATAAAAGATGACTCAGTTTCATTTGGCTTCATATTTATGAATCAGAGTAGTGTGTATAAAGGGGGGAAAAATCAAACCAGTGAAAATAAGTTGGATCGCTTAAAATCAAATTGGAGCCAAATGGCACCAGTCCTGTCATGTGAGCAACACCTCATATCAACTGAAATCAATTGGAAATTTAAAGTGATTACTAGTTTTGATTGGATGTTCAGTAGACAGCTTAATATCAGAAACCCTTATACATGGTCAAGTTAATGCAAGTTTTTTGGTGGAATGCATGGCATGTTGTAAAAGGCTGAGTAATTGTAAGAAAACAAAAGCTTGTTCTTTGATTTGCTGATTTTCCTGGTGTTTCTGTAATGCTGTACAAGGAAGACACCCTCGCTCACCACAGTTTTAGTCTATTAGGCCCATGGAAGTTATAACCATTTCAAGGACGTGTGAGTTATCTGTTGCTTTCAGATACTTTGATGGGATGTGCTCAGGAAATACAAGCAATGCTTGTGAAATTCCTAGGCAAAAGGTTCCAGACAATCAATATGTGATCATTCAGTGGCATGTATATAGGACAGGCAGATGGTCAACATGGGAATCCACCAAACTTCATTTCTAGTAAGTACCAGAAGGAAAATTGGGATTTAATTGCAGGCAGCAAATGGTGATTTTTTTTTAATTAAAAAGACTTTAGCAGCTTTGTAACAGATGGTTGATCTTCCTTGTTATCAAAACTAGAAGTCTAAGTTTATTTAAAATCTGGAGAAGGGTCTGGGAAAAAGTAGGGTTCTTTTCCTAATCAATTGGCTAGGGAGGATAACATTTAGCTGTTCAGGACCAAATGCTTCCCTGGTTCAAGTTGACCTACCTTTCAGTAGGGTTTCTTCACAGCAGCTGATATATTTTTCTCTGTACTGTTGAACGTGCTGAATCTTATATTTAAATAATGCTACTGAAGACATGTGCACGCACATACATTTTTTGTCTAAACTGGCACTCCACTCATATATATGGAATCACATGTGTTTTATAATTATTTGGGGGTAGATAAACCAGTCTAAATTAATCACTTTAGTCAGATTATTAAATAAATAAGTCAGATAAATTAATTAGTCACTTTGTGCATATTTAGTGACAAGTCAAGTCTACTCACTTTTAACTGCTTTTAAAAACCATGAAAATATGCATGTATATTTCTACACAGTTTCTCTTAACATAATGGATTTTGTATGCATTTCCCCACATATATTTATTTTTATATGCTGTTTTCTTTAATATGCACCTTTTTCGGTAGGCAATTTTTCAGCTGAGAATTGCATTGCACAATTCAGAGACGTGCACAGTTCAAGTGATTGCTGTTTTTTGATCCAGGTATTAGTCCTTGAAATGTTAATGGTTGAAAATAGGTACCAGACAAAATTCTCTCCTATCCCTATTCAAATTGCACAGAACATCCATAATTCTCATCTCTTATCTAAATTCTGCAATTTGTAGTCTTCTCACTAAACCTAAGAATGTGTGAAGCACCTCTGAGAAGTTAGGTCAGTGGTGTCCCAACTGTTTTGACTTCTCTTAAAGTCCTCTGATTATTGATTGATTTATTGATTTTGGTCTCGGGCAACAGCTAGTAACAGAGTGGAGATGCTGAACTTCCTTGAGATATGGGATCCCTGAAAAGTACCTGATTATCTCGCCATGTTCATTTATGGTCCTGAAGTTCTTGCTGTTCTTTGGTGGTCTCAAAGTTTCACTTTTTCACCGGGTGAGAAGCCCCTACCATGTACATATGTATATACATGCTTTTTCTTGAGACAGAATTTTGGATGGTGTTCCAATTATGAACTAATAAACTACAATACTTACATTTTGAAAGAGCTCATGGTGAGACAATCAGGTACTTTTCAGGGATCTCGCATTTAGCATTCATGACTAAGCTGTAGGTCCTAGAGCAATACTTCTTAAGCTCTCTGATATGGGGGACTGGCAGTTATTTCTTTTTCCAAATTGCCAAATACTGGCACCACATTCATGTCCGTTGGCCACAATCATTTCTTTCTTTCCTGGAAACTCCTCTAGGATTGACATCTGATTGCTCATGGTCCAGTTCTGGTCCATGGTCCCTATTTTGAGTAGCATTGTCCTAGAAAAGAGATTCCCAAATATTTTATAAAACCAGTATTAATTGGCAATAGCTGCACTTGTGTTGCTTAAAATAACATCTCTTGGATTATGATTAAAATCTAGCCTTCAGTATGGCACATAATCTGCAACTTCTTTTGAAAAATAAATCCATGAAGGAGCAAATTAATTAAATTCCAGAGGGGAAGCTGTGTTAGTCTATTAAAGCAGTAGACACAGGAGAGAGGGGGAGAGGGAGAGAGGGGGAGAGAGAGAGAGAGAGTTCTGTGGGAGTTCAAAGACTGCTTGTGGTACAATTATTCATGGAGTGAATTCGTTTGTGAAAGTTTAGGACACAATAAATCTATTAATTAAGGTGCCACAGGACTATTCTTCTGCCCCCTCCAAACCTGCTTTCTTTATGAGGTCAGATAAAGAATCACGATTAGACTGTATTCATGAAACGCTGATGGCCATCAGGCTCAAGAGAAATTTGTTATATACGCAGTGGCTTCTTAAGCATCTACCTTTAGGCTCTAATAACTGGAAAGGGACAGCAGTGCTCTGTTTCAGCATTATTTTAGCACTGACTGCATTTGACTGATGGGGCAGACTAAAATTGAATTTGGCTGTGCTGTGTCGGACCTGCACCAGAACAGCGTGCTAAGGTTACAGTCCATGTGTGTCAAGGGGCCTAATCTAGACAGTGCTGAAAATGCATTTCAACCTCATTTTTAGCTGTATTGATAAATGATGTTCGCTTCTGAAACTAGCCCTCACTTCTTCCTGCTCTGATGAGTTAAACTTAGGATAAAAAAGATCTCCTATTATTCCAAGTTTTTTTCCCTTTAATCCAATTTTTTTCCATATGGTCTGTGCCCCAGTTTAGCTTAATTTTGATGCTGAACTGGAGACATGCAGCTGACATCTTGATGTTTTCGTTATTTTGCAGGGAGGGGTCACCATTTTTTAATCTTTCCAGCCTGCAAGCATGAATGCATACACACCACCACATAGTATTTGTTTCAGAGTGATGTTGGAGGTGGGGAGGAAGGGCACATTCTATATCAAGGAAAGATGGGGGCAGGTATGAAAGTGCTGCTGTTTGGGGGTAAAGTGGGGCAACAAAAGCTGACTAGGTTGGGTGAGATCCTTCACTGTTGTTTCTGCTTTTGGGGTAAGACAAACATGGCCACATAGTGAACTACAGAGAGAGGGAGAGAGAGAAAAGAAGAGCTAACCCAAATATGCTATAAAAATCTCTTTAATAAAATCATTTGCAGTTACCCAACATATTCCAAGATTATATGGGTATTCATTGGATAACTGCACATTTATATGCCATGGAAAAGCCATCTTAACTGGTAAAACTCACACTGCTATTAATATCTTCTATTATTATCATGCTTCTATACCATATGGATATTTTTGAGAATGAGTGACTTGAGCAGATTAGCTATGATGTCAACAACAAAAAAAAGTTCCTGGTACTAAGCTAGTCAAATCTTTGATAAGTTAATTAAATGCAAGTGTCACAAAATCTAAATCAGGTCAATACCTCCCACTTGCTTGTTGTCACAGGAGAGCTGCATTTGTGGACAACTGGTCAGATTGGTAGCAAGATCATGTTGACAGGGGATTCTGAAAGCTGTAAACTGAAAAAGTAACTTTTCAAACTCTGATTATTTTTTTCTACAGGCCTCCTGGTCTGAACAGTTACTTCTGAAGACAGTTCTGTAACATAAGATTTAACATTCCAGTTAACTTGCAGATTTTATAATAGAGAAAATTAAAAGAAGGATGTCAAGAAATACAGATATGGTATTTTCATGAGTGTTTCACACCATATTCCCTCATCAAAAATGTTCTTCCTTTTACCACTTTACTCCAGGCAAAATTTCTTGAAATCCTTGATTAGAACATGCATAAAAAGCTGCCTTATACCACATCCAGACTGTTCTCTGAAAGCCATAGACAAGGTGAGTCTTTCCCTTCACACTGAGCCCTATTGAAAATCAAAAGAGAGATTCATGACTTCTGATTTTCTCCATGATTTGGGTGAAAATGAAAGATGATGGAACCTTACTTACCTTGGGAAAATTCATTTTTGGACAACAGCTTCCAGAATCCTTCATTTGAGCCTTAAAGAAACTATCCAGGGTTCTGGAATCCTGTCTCCGAAAACAGTTCAGAACCTTGAATAGCTCCTTACAGCTCAGGTTAAACCTTGGAAGCGATTCACCACTCTACTGACATGAAAGCCACCAGCTACCACTGATCGGAATTGGCAGTCTCCTCTACCCAGGCTCAACCATATGCTACTGAGCTCAGTCCCTTATTTCCAGCATGAAATGAAGGAACCCTCCCATTCATACTTCCTGGCAACCTGCACTTAAAGACATCCTGACTCTGATTCCAGAGATAGTACATAGCTATGGAGACTTGTAGTAATTGATAGCTTTATCTTCCATAGTTTTGTCTAATTACCACTTAGAGCGATGACTACCAGCTTGGATGGCTTTAAAAGTGGCAGACATCCGTATTTGTTATAACAAATGCAAACTCCAACATTTGCCTTGTGACAAAGTACTTCCTTTTGACTATCCTGAACTATTTCACTTTATTGGATGACCCCAGGTTGTAAAACTATTAGAAAAAAAGAAAAATATTTTCATGAACAATTTTGTACATATCTATCATGTTTCCAGTTATCTATCCCCCACCCCATATTTCTTTTCCCTGACCTAAAATTCCCTAAACATCAAGACATTTGCTCATAAGGGAATTCCTCCACCCCCTTGATCACTTTGTTTTCCCTTTTCTGTTTCTTTTTAATTCTACAGAATCCTTTTTCGAGGTGTGGTCTCAGAACTGTACACAGCTTTCCATGGCTGGTCAGACCATAAATTTGTATAATTTTCCCAGCATGTAATTTTTCTTTTTCCATAGCAGCAGCAAACTGGATTGACAGACCAGTCTCTGAAGGCCCTGATCTGTGTTCTCCAGCCCTCCCCACCCACATACCATTCCTTCCATCAGGAGGAAAAATAAGAAAATGAAAGCTCTGGATGCCTATAGCTTGATCATTGTTAACAATGAGCACAAAAGCTGTCACCGTCTACATACAAACCAGCTAAGTTGAGTAGAGTCTGCATGTAATGTTCTTGACCCAGAGGTTCACATTTCACTGAAGCAAAATAAACAATGAATTGGAGAACCAGGATGAAAGCACTACCGTCAGAAGTGATTTGCAGCATTTGTAGGAATCATTCCTTCCTGCTTGCATTCCTATCTTGCTTTTATTTATTTCTCCCTTCCCCACCCCGCACCATTGCCTCCATTCTGGAATGGAGCTTTTTTTTTATTTTCTTTTTTTTTTGTTCCAATTTGCTTTGGGTTTATATCACATTATTACCCCTGCCCACAAGCAGATCTGTAGCAAATCCGAGGATTATTAGAACTGGAAATCATCAGTCATTGTGCCTGAGTCCTTCCCCCACTGCTCTTCTTTTATTCATTTTTTCTACTCTTTTTAGTTCTGATTTTTAAATTAGGTAGTTTTTATGCAGCACTGTCCTAAATACATCCCAAACTGATGCTGCCCTTCAAAGAGCATCAAATGCTGGCCTGCAGATCCAGTCAGGAATTCTCTGAGCCACTGTTGTTTCAATGGTAGTGGTTTGTCCTTTGCTGTCATACATTATTTCTATTAAACTAGCTCATTTTTCTTAGTTGTGAGTGGAATTGCGGGGAAACAGATAAGTTGTCCCATCCTTCCCCTCTAATGAATCATGCTGCCTTCTTCCCAAATAGCAGGCACACTTGCACAGGGCCTCTGTAACTTGATCTTCATGCAAACACACTGACACCTCAGTGCAGTGTCCAACAAACTTGATGTGCAAAGTGCCATATATTTTAAAAAGCCTTTCACATTTGAGCATTGTTTCTTATGACCAGCATTTACTTTAAAGTAATTCCAGCTGACACAAATGGAACTTACATCAAAATCCCAATACTTAACATGGCAGCCTTACACCTAAACATATTGACCACCTCCCCTTTGTAAAATAAACAGTGCTCTCTCCTATCACACATTGCATTTTTAAGACTGAATATGACAAAAACAAATATTCATGAAAGCCAATCAGAGAGCCATGTCTGTAGACATGTTTAAATTCATTAGCAAGCTGTTCATTAGTTTACTAACTATTCACTAGCAAACTATGGTTTTCCTCTGTTTACTGTGAAATATAGCCCCAAATTTGCTGACAGTTAGCAGTTTAAGTATATTTACTTCATTTATTTATTTATCTATTTATTTGATTGATTTCTGTATCGCCTCCCAGCCCACGAGGGCTCCTGAGGTGATGAACAAATAAAAATGATAAAACTGTGCAAACTTAGAAACATTTTAGAACACGTTAAAATACTCTTTAAACACTATTAAGACTAATCTAAAAACATTCCTAAAACGATTTCAGAATTGAGCAGTTTCAAATGTTAAAAGCCATGCAGAACAGCAGTATTTTGTCTGCCCACTGGAAGTTTAAAAGAGATGAGGCCAGCCTAACTTCCTTGGGTAAGGAGTTCCACAGTTGTGGTGCTGCTACAGAAAAGCCTCTGTTGCATGGATTTAACAACCTAATTTCATGGGCTGTTGGGACATGCAATAGGGTCTCCTCTGAGGATCATAAAATTGAGGCAGGTGCATATGAGAGGAGGCAGTCTTTCAGATATCCTGGCCACAAGCCATTTGGGGTTCTGTAGGCCAAAACTCGTGCTTTGAATTTTGCTTGGAAGTAAATTAGAAGCTGGTGCAGTTCTTTTAAGACAGGTGTTATATGATCTCTAATACGCACACTCAACACCTTTCTGGCTTCGGCATTTTGCGCTGCCTACAGCTTCCAAGGGTGGCTCCACTTACAGCTCATTACAATAATCTAATTGGGAGATAACTAGGCCACAAACCACTTCAGCCAGATCTGCTTTCCCCAGGAAAGGATTCAGCTGACACACTGCAGTAATCTGGCTTTCTAGAAGCAGCTCTGGATCCAAGAGCATCTCCAGGCTACAAACCTGATATTTCAGAGAGAGGGCAACCTGCTCTAGAATAGGCTGTAATTCCAACTCTCACTTAGTTTTTCTACTAACCAATAGCACTTTGATCTTGTCTGGATCGACCTCAGTTTATTTACATTCATCCAGCCCTTCACTACATCCAGACAACAATTCAGGACTTCCACAGCCCTCTTTGCATCAGTTGTAAAGGAGAGATAGAGCTGGGTATCATCTGCATATCCCTGAAACAGGATATTCTCTGTTAGAGATCCCTACCCTTAACATGATAATACCCTAAATCCAATAGTGAACAGCAAGTAGAATAGACCCACTTAATAGGAACTTAGTAAGTTAGCATTTATATAAGTTCTGTTGATTCAATGGATGTAATTCTAGTTGGGACTACCAGTATGCCTTCTATGTTACAGAGCCAGTGTGTGTGCCAGAGCTGTGTTGAGACTAAAAATGGTCATGGGGTAAATTTACATGGGCTAGAGTGTCCATGTTCATTTCACTTTACAAAGTACAGGCAATAATGCTATATGAATTGTTAAAGTTTCATCACTTCAGAGAAGAAAATGGCCCTTTTGTCCCACCTAGATGTATCCATGTTGACTCTATGGAAAATGAAAAAATGTACAGGGCTGATGATGCTATTGAGTATCATATCCATATTCATATCTGAATGCATTTCACTGATCCCCCAAACATAGCAGAAGATTAAGCATGAATCTCCAAACGCCAGAGCTGTTGGTGGAACAAACACAGAAGTGCTCCCTGAAGTGGATTTCTATCTTTTGTGACATGAGATGTGTGCCACTAAGGCAGAGATAAGTCCATATAAATGAAATGATAACGAAATCCAGTTTCAGCCCCAATTAGAATAGACCCATTAGTGTTTGAAATGCCATTGGTAGAATTGCTCTGCTCTTGATCTCAGCTCACAGAATTCATACTGCAGTGTGGATATTTTGTCCTACAAATCATGTCAGCCTCGTTCAATATGGTCAATGGTAAAGATTTATGGTGACTGTAGTCCAGACAACTGAAAGACCAGAAGTTCCCATCTGAGGCAGAGATTCTCAGGTGACATTTTTCTCCTTTTTAATGGAAGCTGGGGATATTACGAAGGCGCACATAAAGAATGACTGTGTGAGGGTTTGTAAATATGTTGTGTATTATGGTGTTACTACTTGGTCTGTTCTGAATGAACAGAAGACTCACATTTACCTTAGCCCACTGACTATTTAGAGAGACAGTAGAATTCACACTATTCATAGAACATTGCTTCTCTAAAGAATGCATAGAAGTGCTCCATTCTTTGTTGAGTTCTCATTCAACCCTCAAAGCATATTCTCTATTTTATTCTAGCCTTATCTTGACAACGAGAATAATGAAGTAGTCTCCATTCCCTGGGATAAAAATTACCAGAAAAAAATATGATCCGCCAAACTCCACTACTTAGGGTTTGTCCACAGGGTTTATGGCAGGCTGCAGAAGCACAAAAATACAGCTGCTTATAGAAGTTTTTATTTACCTACTTTTCCTGTGAACAACTGTACAGGATAAATTGGAATGTACATTTGTGCAGTGAGGGAAGTAGGTAATTTAAGTCTGTAGTTAAGTGAAAAGCAAGGACAATTCCATGTGATACACAACAAAACATTTAATTTACAACAGAGGGCTTCCATGCAGAAAAGTGTGGGATAAAACTGTGATCTTAAACATTTGTAATTAACTTACATTTAGCAAGTCTTCTCTGTTCTTATTTAGGAATCAGAATGCATTTGTATACAGTGGCCCCTCATCATTTGTCAGGGTTAGGGGTACAGGACTCATGGAAGTGGAAAAATTGCAAATACCAAAATGTTTGTCTATATCTGTGGAAGGGGGCTGTGGGAGGAGGCTGAGGCATAGTGGAGGGAGTCCAGAGTCCAAACGAGGTCAGGGAAAGGAAAGGGAAGTGGGGAGTCAGCATGGTAGACCTATACTGCCTTTCTCACCCATCAGCTTCCTTGGGTAAGAATCGGGAGAGGATTTGTGGTGCTGAGAAACTGGGCTGTGAGCCAGCCATCCTTAGCTGGACAGGCAGCTGCTGGTGGATGAAGAGGACCAAAAGGGGTTCTTAGAAGACTGCACAGCCTAATTGGAGTTGCCAAAAGGGAATGTTCCTCTGGAAATGAAGTGCCTGAGATTGCAGGGCAGCATTGAAGAAACTCACAAATAATCAAATTAGTGAAAGTGAAATCCACAAATGTGGAGGGCCGAGTGTATTGATATCCATGTTCTTCAAAGGTTAGCAAAGTTCACATCTAAATAGATGCATAAATCTGTCCCATACGTAAAAATGCATGTCAACATGCATATATGCAGAAAAATGAATATAAATCCATTATTTTCTTATACAGACTTTGAAAGATGCATACAAAAATGCATACCAAAATGTTAAAGAACCAACATGGTATAGTGGTGTGAATGTAGGACTAGGACTCCCAGACACCAGAGTTCTGAATCCTTGCTCAGTCATGGAAACCCAATGTGTGATTAAGAACCAGCATGGTATAGTGGTTTCAGCACTGGGCTATGACCCTGGAGACCAGTATTCGATTCCCCATTCAGCTGTGGAAACTCACTGAGTGACCTTGGCACTCTCAGCCTCAGAAAACCCCATGATGGGGTCACCTTAGGATCACCTTAAATCATAAATGACTTGAAGACACACAACAGCCACGAAGAAAGGTAATGGCACACCTCCTCTGAATAAATTTTGCCAAGAAAAACCAAGAATAGCTTCCTCATAAGTTGGATTCAGCTTGAATTTTCATGTACCCTTTTTTTTTTTTTTTTTTGTATAATTGGCAAACTATGGAAATAAGCAAAGTTTATTGTAAGATTTTTTTTTTCCTACTGACCAAGAGGCCAGAAGGCTGGTTCCACCAGGGAGCGGCTTCTCCTTAATCTGCCAGACACAGTATCTTATTTTCTTATATCTTATGCACAGTGTGGGCAAGCCAGGGGTACTGGGGCATTTCTGGCTAAAGCATGGAGGAATGTAATCAGAATCACCAGAAAAACCACAATGACATTTGGATACTTTAAAAAAAGGAGCCACTGCAACAAATACCGCAATCTCCATCAACCTTCTGATACAGCTGCATCATTGGGAAGAGCCCTGTATTAATATGCACAGCCACATCACTGAACAAGAAAACTATCCTCCAATCAAACCACTTGCTAGCACAAGACTCCCGATCTAGTGAGTTCTTTCTATTTTTTTCTAATGTTTTTCTAACTGCAAAAAAAAAAAAGGAAAACAGAGATGGCAAGGTAGATGAGTATAAATCAAGAAATTAAGAGACTGAGAAGAATGAAGAAAAGAGAAGGAAAATCAGAAGAAGGAAAGAGAATTGTGATCTTTATTTAATATAGCTAAGAACAGAGAGCTCCTGTAAAACTGAGAAGCTAAAAACTTACATGATTAAAACTTTGGGTTTCATATGGTACACTACACATCTGTAGTGAAAAAAAAGTGCTAGGATACATAGTTCATGCATGTATCTTCCTTGAATACAGTTGAGTTAGTCATATAGTTGGTCTCAGTAATATACAGTTAAGGTAAAATAATAAAGCTTGAAAGGTAACACATGTTACATATATGTCAATGTTATATTTTTCTGTCTTTTCCTTGTAATTTTTAAGAAGTAACCTTGTGCTTGGTTATGACACACACTGTTAATTTTACAAAAGCTTTTTTCTTGTTGCAGATTTTCTTTTCCTACTGTACAAACTGTAATGAGCTGTAGATTGGAATAATGCCTTGGAAGTAGGACAGACTAAACAATGTTAGCAAAACGACAGCAATATGGAGAAGCCACTATCAGTAAGAGTAGATGGCACTACTCTAACAGACCAAGGAGTCAAAGGAGGCCATTTTGTAAGCTGATATGGGTTTTCAGTTAAGTTCTTTAGTACTGCATTTCTTTTTAAACCTTGTCCTTGAAACACAGACTCTTTTCCAATACTGCTGCCTACAGGAGACAAAGTGCAACTCTTCTTTCAAGCTGGCTGTCCAATCATTGCCAATCTAGCAACCATGAGAGCCTTATCCATGCACCTTCTCAGGTCAAATGATCTTCATCATTTATCTTCATGCATCATGTTAAATACAGGCAATTTGCAAACATTAATTAATTCTCGGAACACTGCCGTGAGCCAAGGTAGTGTTGCAGGCAAGAGAGATATAAAAGATATAGCTGCAGATAATGAGCATGTAGAGGAAAAGTTAATATGGTCATCCCTATGCCAAGTAGTAGCAGATGTTCAGAGCTTTGCCAGTTGACTTCTCAGCATGGGTGAAATCAGAATGCATTTTCTAAGTATAATTTGTTTTCATTTGCAATATTTAAAAGTGAGGTGGTAACAAGAAGTATATAAAGGAGGCTTGTCTTCTCAGATTATCTACATCTATGACCATGTTCAGCTTTGCAAATTATTTTTCACCAAACACAAACAATGAAAGAAAAGTTTCCACATGTTTAGGAAAGCCCCTGTACCTGGAGCTTAATTCAGTAAGAGCTTGGATTCTGGAGGAGAGATATAAATCTTTCATCAGATGCAAGAATGAATAATTTCAAAAGTTCGAATAATTTCAAAAATTTTGTCCCTGTTAGACGAGATCACTAGAGTTTCCAGAGCTTAGGCGAAGCCACCCAGAAGGCTCTCTCACATACCTCCAAGAGATACACAATCAGCCCTCCACATATGCAGGTTTCACTTTTGTGGATTTGATTATTCAAGGATTATTTGCTGTCTCCTCTGCTGCCTCCCTATGCCATTTTTAATAGGAATTGCAAGCCTCGTGAGACTAAGAAGCTGTGAACAAGGCTTGTAAGTTCCTATTAAAAATGGTGTGGGGCAGCAGTGGAGGTGGCAATAAGTCCCACCAGCCATCCACTTCTGCCTTATGAAGGAACCCTGATGTCTCAAAGGAATCCATGGTGGCTTGAATATGCTGATCATACTTTTCTGTGTGTTAAATATGGTTTGGGAGGGCCTAGAGTTATTCACGTTTTTTTCACTTTCACAGAGGTCCTGTGCCCCTAACCGTAGCAAATGTGGAGGGATGACTGTACCTAGGAAGGTGTGTCAGAAAAAGGACAGTTTCATATGGGAGAATGTGGTCATTCAGATACCCTGGACCCAAGCCATAGGTTAAGGTGCAAGGAGAGGCAGTGATACTGTCAACATAATGGCCTCAGAAGATACAAGGAATATTCTAACATATTACAAAAGGGATAGGAATTATTCAATAAGTCATTTCCCACAGCATTCCCATGGCAACTGAAACATGTGATCCAGCTTTAGATTTCAATAGAGAAAATTTACTACTATACAGAAGTGGCCTAAAGATTTTATACATCACTGTTCTCAGAATGTTCTGAGGAGGATTACCAGATTCAATGTGATTTATCTACTCAGGTTTTACATGTTAACAGATGCTTATTTGTAGCAGCCAGATGCCCATTAATAGCTATACTTCTGGATGAATTTTTCAGAATCCATTCTGATTTGTTGATGCCTTCTTCTAAGGCAACAAAAAGAAGTAAACAGAACTGCTAAAATATGTAATTCCTTCTGACCCCCTCCTTTTTTTTCCCAAGAGTCCTTCTGGAAAATATAGCATGCATTGTGGAACATCTGTGAACAGAGAGGTCCTTTAGTGATAATCCTTCTCAGGATTATCACCCCAAACATCTGATAATCTACTCAAAAATACAATGGAGAATGTCCACTGGAACAAGCATCACTGGTATCAAAGTGGCCCATTTTCCACTTTCTTGAGTTCAGCACTAGAACTACCATCAGCTAGGGTGAGGGAACTACCTCAGCTAGTAAGACATTGGATAAGGTATTGAATATTGGATAAGATATCCCCATTCCTCTTGAGCCTTCTGAATATTAATCTTTCTTGGAGGACATCTGTGTGAGAACACACAGTCTATCCTTGTGTCCTAAACTAACTTATTATCCTCAGGTGTGGTGAAGGACACTATCTAGTTGCCATTGTTGAAATATGATACAGCTGACAGTCTAGTTGGTTTCTGTACAGAAAACTGCCATTGCTCAGGCTGCAAAAGAAGAGAAGAAGAAGCAGGCACAGTTCCATCATGCCTAGGCCAAGAAGCAGGTGAAAGGCCCTGGCCTTGGAAGGAGAGAAGAACTGGCAGTACCTGCTGGATTTAATTGGTGCCCTCACTGCCATTCCCTTTTCCTTGTGTGTCATGTCATATTTAGACTGTAAATCTGGGGGCAAGGAACTGTCAAATTAACAATTTGTAAGATACTCTGAGAACCTTTACAGCTGAAGTGTGGGATATAAATATTAGATAGATAAATCGATTAGATAGATAGACAAACAGACAGATTGATAGGGCACCATTTTATTATTTACATCAAAGGAGCAAAATACTTGGGTCCAACCCTACTTGAGGTCTGTCGTTTCTCTCTCTTGCATTCAAAAGAGAAGGCATAGAGAAACTAGATAGAAAAGAAGCAGTGTTCATTTTTATTGTATGATTTATTGTACAGTGGGCAAACTAAAGATTGGATACCAGGAATAGGGTAGGGCAGTCTTCCAGATGTTGTTAGACTAGAACAAGATATTGTTGGACTGATCACCACTGACTCTATTGACTGGAGCTGATGAGAGTTGCAATCCAACAACATTAAGAGCTCATATGTTCTCTGTCCCTGTTATATACCAACCTCCACCTCCACCTGAAATTTCTTGGAATGAAAACCTCTGGATCTCAAGCTTGATGAGTGCTTCTGTTATTACATAGGAATTTGGTGAAGTGAAGAGTTGAAGGTGTTTGAACTGTATTTCTCTTGAAACAGGTACTTTCCACTATATCTTTCTGAGCAAAGTAAGGATTAAAGTATCTTGTAAATGGCACTGGTGGTTTTTGAAATGAATCATACTTCTGCTATTTATAAAGCCTTCTCTATAATCAAAATCTTACAAGTGCTGCTATTTTATTTTACATGAGTAGAAAAGAGGATTTGTCACAATCAGGCCAGAAATTATAGGCCAGCAAGAATGAAGTTAGTCCCCTGGCACTGCAGATAGCATAAAGATATCACTTTTTGTCATGGACAATAGCCATTTTATTCTTTGCTCTGACTTCTTGATATTTCTTGTTAGTTGCTGTCGGCTTCAACTCATTGTGACCCAATGAACGAGAGTCATCCACGGCTCTGTTCAGGTCTAGCAAACTTAAGGCTTAATTGAATCAATCAGTCTCCCTCTTTTCTTAATGTCTCCTACTTTACCAGGCTTGTAAACACATGCTTAAAGATGCTCACCTTAAACAGTGAGGTTCTTCAGATTGCAAAAGACATATTCAGAGATTGGCAATGTTCAGAACTTTTTAAAAATGAAATTATACCATTGCTTCATGCAGTTCTGAAAGGTAACTCATTAAAGTACTTGTTGCTTTTTGTTACCTTTTCATTTTTTTTCTCTGGAAAAATTCCAGATGAAACAGTGAGGAAGTAATCTATTTTAGTGGCCTAAAACAGCAAGGAAGCAGCCTAACCTTCTTTGGTCAAAATACCAGAAAGGAAGATAACAAATTTTGCAATACCCTCATCCATCTGGACCATTCTGGTCTTTCAGTTACTGCTGCTCTTCTCTGTTGCCTCCCTTCCTTTCTTCCATTGACTGGATTCAGTCATTTAGGGTGCTGAAAGAGTTGCCTTCTTCACTGGATTCTGGTCTGTTCTTTGATATTTGATCACAATTCCATATAATTCTATGGAATGACAAAAGCTTGGAAAAGTGACTTTTTTAGAAATCCATCTCCCAGAGATATCAGTTTTCCAAGATTGGAGATATCAGTTTTCCAAGATTGCACATTTCCAGAAATGCCTAGCCACCTAGGTGGGGGGAATTCAGCACTCTACTTGTACCTTGTTTTTAAAGCTCAAATTATATATGGGATAAGAACTTATCTTTGAATCAGTCCCAAAATGGTGAGAGTGAGAGCAATGCCCATACAACATTCTGTATTCCACATCCTGTGGAATCTTCCATATTTGAACAAAGGCACAAAATGACAGCTCTCCCACTGCTCTCTCTTTCCCTCAATGCCAGTGGGAGTCAATTATCAGTTACCTCCTTACATTCACATACCTGTATATGGCTGAGCTCAACGGGTGCATTCTTCCCATGCTGAGAGCCCTCCTGCTGATCCCAGCAGGGGCTCTGTGCATGGGATGACTACTACATTATTGCTTTTCATATCATGCCCACTCTGAGGAATTTAAGATCTGAATGAGTAGGATTTAAAAGCAATCAGAGTTTTAAGAGCCTCTCAAAAGGAAAGGAATGCCTGCCAGGACCAATGAAATCATATAAGCCCAAGGGACAGCCAGGAATACAGGAATGGACAGGGTTCTTTTCATTTTTCTTTGCCACCCAGCCTCAGTGCTATGCTGCAGGAAATTGTAAATGTGCAAACATTTAGGTGAACTAACACACACACATAAGCAAAAAGATCGCAAGATCACTTTTACGTACCTTTTAATCCAAGACTGATGTAAGCCTGAAATGCATGCAACGAGTGGAAATTTCATCTTACACTCACAGCTGCTGGGTAGATGATGATGATGATGATGATGATGATGATGATGATGATGATAACTGTGAGCATGGCCAGCTCCACATTTAGCCAAACTCTGGACACAAAGTGCCTCTTTACATGCCCTCCTCCACCAGTGACCCCTGATGGGCTTATTTGGAAAGAATGACAATAACAGCAGACCACACACAGTGCTGAGTTCCTAATTTTAGTTGCCATTTAAATTTGCATAATATTCTTGGTGATACTACTTCAGAAACAATTTTGAAACAATTTAGCATGGCAGGTGGTAAAAGCTCTGGATTAAGAAATCTAATGGAAGACTCAGGGTTACCAGGTATCGGGTTCTGGCCCCAAATGTTGCGGCCTGGTTCCTTTCTATGGGCTTCAGGGCAAGGGAACAATATCTGGGTGCGTGCACTGCCTTGAATGATGTGGGTTCCCACTGTGGCATGCTACTTCAGAATGGCTGTCGTATATTCTCCAGAGAATGCATCTGACCACTTGTACTATGCCTTATCCCTCTCAGAAGAGCTCAGCACAAGAAGAAGATGTCAGCATGGTAAAAGACTCAGCTGACTCGAGCCATTTCCTCACTACACTGTTACAGTGCTATTATTCTACTTTCAACATCCTATGGAATTCTGTGGTTTGTAGTTTACTGAGGCCAAAATGCTCTCTGGTTGAGAATTCTAAATACCCCTTCCTAAACTACAAACCCCAGGATTCCATACAATGTTGAAAGTGGAATAATAGCACTAGAAGAGTGTAGCGCACAAATGACTTTACTGCCCCCGGAATCATTCAGTATGGCCCTACAGCATGTATCTTGTTTCTAACTTCCAGTTCCATTTCCATGTTCCTCACCCTAAATGGTTCAGTCCACAGTCAAATTTCCTTCCTTGGTTTGAGGCACAAGTGGGTTGCACCACTGTTAGCAAAATATATGATAAAATATCTTCTTTCTTCAGTTCTGCTAAGGCACTTGATTCATTTCTCTTTTCATTCTTGGTTTCACTTTTCTCTCCACTTCTCTGCCCATCCACAACTCCTGCCCAAATATCTTGTGGCCATCGCCTGCTTGTAGTGTCAGAAGTCAGTATGTCCAGACTCTGGCAATCTCCTTTCCACATGAAAGGAATAGTAATTCAGTCTCAGGAAGAAAAACAATGCATTGCTGTTACTGTGCTGAAACCAGGGATTGATAAACATCAGCAAGAATAAAGTAGAGGAGCATGTCAGTAGTTATTAGTCCAGCTATTCCCCTTTTTCCACTTGCCCTTTTCACTGCCTCATGCATTATTATGCATCTTGGAGACTATGGCTAGAACCCTGTTAAAGAAGGATGTGCATTTTATATCAGCAAACATCTTGCAAGAGGCCATTCTACAGCCTCTTGTGCCCCATCCTGAACCATCAACCCCATGCAACTGCGAAATCTTGTGATACTGGGGCCCTTTTCACATGGCATTTTCCATGCGAAAGGTTGCCTGGAACGTTGCACGATTGTGAGGAGAGATCTGCACGACACACTCACAATTGCGCAATGCTCCAGGGGCCAGCAGGCGCCGATCACGCACTTTTCATTTTCGGCTAGAAGCCGAAAATGGTGCGCGATCGCACATTGCTCCTGGGCCCCGTGCACACTTACCTGGCATGCAGAGCCTCCAGAGCCATGCCGGTTGCACTTCCGGTCGCAGGCTGCACTGCAGAAGGAAGAGGCGGGGCTCTCGCACGAACAGGCAGCTCATGCAGAGCTAAAGGACCCCAGATGCGAGAGCCTCTCACCAGAGGCGGCTTGCATGATCCCCACATCCCAGCGCCAGAAGAAGGTAAGGTGCAGAAAGGGCCTGGGTTAGGGTGGGGAGAGAGGGAGATAACTGGCAGCAGGGACTGTTTGTCGTTCTTCCCCTGCAGAGAGAGAAGGAAGAAATTATCCTTCCGCTTTCTTGCTCTGTGAGGAAGTGTGGAGGGGATAAAAGACAGTAACCACTGCTTGGTTGCTCCCTCACTCCTTCACCACAGCTGTTTAACCATTCTAGCAATGGCTAATGGAACTTGGCAGCAACCTGGTAGGGGAGACATGATGAATTTCCAGGGGTCCATCCATCCAGGATCTCAGCCTATGGCAGTACTGAGTCATTCCCTCCAACTGTCCCATTTTGGCATGGACAGTCCTATTTAATCCTCTGCTGTCCCATTTTCTTAGCTGCTTTTAAAATGTCCCAGTCTCTATCTCCTCCTCCCACTTTCCCCCTTTGTCCTGAGCTTATTTCAGTCAGCTACAAATGATGACCTTGGGCATGTCACATAGTCTCAGCCCCAGCAAACCCCATGATAGAGTCACCATAAATCAGAAACAACTTGAAGACACACAACAACAACAACAACAAAATGTGTTGTTTCTTCCCTCTCCTTTATTTGCATGGCCTTCTTTATCATCCATCACTTTAACAAATAATGCAATATTTTCTACGGGCATATACTTAAATTTTTTCCTGCTGTTATTATGCTATTTAGGTTGGCTTTGGATCAACCTGAAGGCACATAACAACAACAAATTTATGGAAGCCCCCTCACAGGATTTTCTTGGCAAGATTTATCCAGGAAAGGTTTGCCATTGCTTTCCTTTAAAGCTGAGAGAATACGACTTGCACAAGGTCATCCCGGGGGGTGTCCACAGCTGAGTGGGAATTCAAACAGTGACCTCCTGGAGTCCTAGTATCAACACTCAATCCACTATGCTATAGTGGCTCCCTAATACAAAAATGCTCCTGTAAATTTCAAAGCTCTGGCCACAGATTCTACTGAGACAAGGAATCCAAGCACTGTGTGAAAACACCAGCGCTTTAGAACAGGGAAAAATCTGAAAGCAGCACAGTCTACAGTGGTTTTCGCCTCCCTATCCATGAATTGAGTTCTAGTACAGGTATTATACACTTTTCAGAAATTTAGTGAATGATCCATTGGGGAAACAAATGAGAAATACTTTGCTGACTTCCTTTTGGCATTGCCAGGAACTTATTTTAAAGAATGTGCCCCAACAGTAGAACAACCCAGCTGAGACAATGATAGATATATGCTTCATCTCAAGTGAGGAATTGAATCTCTGCTGGGCTGCACACTGAACGTGTCATAAAACTAGCTCTCCTCTGCCCCCACCCCATCTTAGTAGTGTAGGTCCTACATTAGACAGCACACACTTGGGGATTTTGCCAATCGTAATTGAAGGGCTGGAGCTGTTGTTATGTGCTAGGGTTCCCAGACTGAAAACTAGAGACAGTTCCTATACCATTGATGGTTATAGAAAGCATTGTAAAAGAGGGAATTTCAGCATATGTGGCTTCTGCCACAACCAAGTAATAGGCAGTACATGCTGAATTTTCCTCTTCCACACAACCATTAAAGGTATAGGAAGCTTCTCCAGTTTTCATGCTGGCAACCCTACAGCACAGTAGGACTTCCTTGCTTACTTGTCTGGCAGCTTCTGCATTAACATTAATGTAGTGAGGTGGAAAGTTGCAAATCCAAATCAATCCTACTTTAGCCCATCATGTTTTTTAAAATTTATTTTCACTACCCACAGTGGTTGTTCAAAAGACTGGCTATTTAGCAGATATGGTGACTCTACAGACCTTTCTGAAATCTGATCAGTTCAATCATGTAAATGAAAATAACATGAGCACTGCTGATTCTTGCCCAGAGAGGGCAGAGAGAACTCAAGGTTAGAAAACCAAAATCATTCTTCTTTAGCTTTCCCAGCAACTGCTACTGTTAGAGTGAATAATTGTGGAACAGCAGTGTCAAGACAGGCCTAGTTTCTACTTGAAGTTTTTTGACAGACATAAAATATGCAGTCTATGGCCATGAAAATAAAACAGGAATCAAATTCCCTTGTAGCCTACAGAGATTTCAGAAGTGAAACTGCTGCAGAGTATAATGTTTACACCCATGAAACGTTCTTGGACTTGAGTCCTACTGTTTATAGATGAATTTCCTGGAAGGTTGAATAAACCTGGGCTCAGTCTTATTAAGACTGTATCCAGGGCCAGAGTATTTTTACAGTTTATTATGTTATATTCTGTTATTTGTTGTTTGGTTTACATTTCCTATTATCCCCATACGAATAGCATTTTCCGACTTCTGTAAGAATACCAAGTTCTAAATGTGGTTTAGCAACCCCAGTCACCGAGCTAAAGTAAAATGACTAGTGGCCAGGTATGTGATTCTTCCCACTGAATTTTAGTGAAGGATTTCTGAATATTTTCTGGATGTGCAAATATTTCATGGATATTTGCTGGGTTTTTTTCTTGAATTCTTATTATTCTTATAAACCAGTCTTAGTCCTGAACTAATATTTTCTGGGTGACCATTTGTGGTGCAGAAAAAGAAAGATGGGGCAAATGTTCTTCAGAAGATCCCACATATTGCTTGCTTTCCCTTTTAGTTTGCTCCTCTTTGCAACCCGTTGTGCTATAGCTTCATTCCTTTCAAGAAATTTTTTTTTAAAAAAATAACAATCTTCTTGTTCAACTATGACCATTTAAAGATTGTGTATCTAACACAATAATGTCACATTTTGCCACATAATGACATCCCCAAACCAAATCAAAACAAGAACATTTCTCACTTTCACTCTTAAGTAAGCAAATATTTTTGCCCCAATTTACAAACTTACCAACTGATTATCAGTTTTGACCACAACTGAGGATACGCTCAATTATATGGCCATCCATATGCCACCCTCCCCTCCAAAAAATATCCCCACTTGAAAAGCAAGAACATTTCTCCCTATCATGCTATTGTCATGGACCAGGACTCTGTTTCTCCAGGTGAACAGCAGTCCCGAAGGAGGACAAGCAGATGCAAGTGTACCAGGGCTAATCAGCCTAGGATGAGAGCCAGTTGGCTCCAGCCTTCTTAAGAAAGGCACAGGGCAATAGCCTGATGCCAGAAACAATTTGTGTGTTGCCAGCCTTTATCTTGTGTTCTCTGCATTCCCTGCTGATTGCCTGCCTGGATATTCTGACGCCGAACTGCCTGACTGTGTTGGCCATCAGATTCCTGGACCTCTGGACTGATTCTTGACTGTGTTTCTACTCCACCCTGAACAGGCAAGCATTATTGACTGTGAACAGCCTCCTACTAGCCCAGTACTCCATGCCAGACAACAAGCAGCCAGCACCTACAACTGCTATTTTTATTTGTCCTGGGAAATTTAGGGCAGCACATTCAGTCATGTGAACCCACACAATCAGTCTGAGAGAGTGCAGAGAACTGATGTGTCCCAGGGCAGCGCAGACAATTTATCAACAAGCAGCAGACCAGGGCTTACTCACAAGGCTCAAGTGGGGAAATATCCAAACAGAATTCAGATTCCAGAGCAGGCAAATCCAAGGCATAGTCAAACAGGCAGAGGTTCAAGGTGATCTAGATACAAGAGAACACAGTGCAAAGCTTCACAACCAAAAAGAGCAATTGCTGACCCTGAAAGGAAAGGGCCAGCTGAAAGCCTTTTATCTACTGACGCTATCACCACAGGTGTTCCTTCATTAGGGCTCGTTTGTTACTTAAACGCACTGAGCAGCACAACCCCTCTAACATCATCTCTCTTGTACAGTAAGCATCTGTGTTGTCTCATCCTCTGATAGTTGTTCCCCTTGCTCAGGCCCCTGCTGTTGTTTGTTATCTTCTCCTGAGCAAGCTTCTGGGGAAACTCCTGCCTCTGGGGAAATTTCTGCCTTGGATTCAGAATCCTCCTCCTCACTGCCAGGGTCTCCAAGGCAGGGCATGATAAGAATTACAAATAGAACTAAATGGAACAGTGGCATCAAATTCTTGGGGGGAAAAACAGGGGGTAAGCTCTGTTGGAAGAGCCTAGAAGGCCTTTCTCACAGCTGCAGTATATGTTATTTGAAGTGGTGGATTAGCCTGAAGTCATACACACATACATTCTGTGCAATCATCGAGGGAGCAGTAGGTTTCCCCCTGAAACTTCTTTTATGCCACCTAGTTCTCCTCTGCTGCCATATGCCATCAATTCATGTAATAAACATGTTTGAGATGCCCTTTAGATATTCTCACAGCTCCATGGGATCTACTTGTCTGTCAGCAGATTTGTCAGAGAACCAGCAGATATCTGGATAACATTAAACTTCCCCAGTCTAGGTGGGCACAACTTAGTTCTGTGGCTATTTCAGTAGACTTGGCATGGTGGCTCTTGCTTCCAATTCCATTAAAAAAAAATCTACACAGCTGAGCCATGTCCATAAAGCTAGGTCATTTTAACATTCTCCAAGACATGTGAGAACTGTTTATGAATAAAATACCACCCAGTTAAGAAAACATACATAAAAGTGAGTTAGTGATGTAATTCTTAAAGTGAGCAATAAGTAATTTTAGCAATTCTCTTACCACTGTGAGAAAGGCTTCAAAAACAACATAGGAAGTAGATTTTTCTGCACAGAAAATGCTGTTTTCTGTGCAAATCAACCACATGCAAATGTTCTACAGAGTAGTTCCCCAATTACAGCATATTCTGCACAAGGAACTGCTTTTTCTATGCAAAAATAACATTTCTGTGCACAAATATTATTTTCTGTGCAGAAAAATAATTCCTGTGCAGAAGAAGCTTTTCTTCTGTACAAGCTAAACACATGCTGCTTTCTGCACAAAGAAACCACATGCAAATTTCACACAGATTAATTCCCAAGCTGCTAAGATTCTTGTCAGTCCAGGATTCTTTTTGTTTGCATTACCCGGAAATAGAAAACTATGTTTTTCAACCATTTTTTAAATATTTTTGAATATTCTTTCCATTCTTAATATATGTTCCTGATTATTGATTTCAGTGTCAGGAATCAATATCAGGTGCATGGACATAGCAATTTTTATGTTAATACTTGACTAAATGACAATTGTTAGAAATAAATTTCTTCAAATGGGAAAATTAATGGACTTATCTATCTTCTTACAAGTATTGCTAAATTCAGAGAGTGGGTGAACAGGATTTTTTTTTTTCAAAATTCATGCAGCTATTTCCTTGTCTCCCAAACTCAAAGTGGGGATGGGATGGGAGGTGGTCACATCATAGGTGGGATTTTTCACCTACATTCTGGCAAGGGATTAATGCCACAGCATAACATGTTAAATACAATAAAAATGAAATGTGGCAGCATGTTTAAGACTGGTTTTTTTATTATTTTTACATAAGCTTTTGTGGGTATAAATCCACATCTTTGGGTGCTGTCTGGAGTAATATAAAGGCCTCAGGTATAAAACATATTTATACAGTTGTGGGAGTGGGCGAAAATGTAATAGGATCCAGAAAGATGCATAAGGAATACAGGTCTTTCAGATCTTTATGATGGTCAAATTAGTGTTGATGTGTGAATGCAACAAATCTGCTTACCAAAAGTCAATTTTCCAGAGTTCAAAACTCTCTCTGAGAAGATTCCTTTTATTATATGTGCAGTAGCGAGGACTCTTGTATTACTTTGAAGCCACTGTCTTTGTTCATATCTCTGCTAATGAATTGGTATTTGTCAATATAATTCAATACAGATGTTTCTCTTTCTAGTCATCCTTTGTAATTTCCCTGTTCAACGACCACAACCTGTAAATTCCTTACAGTGTGCCCAGGAAGGTTGAAATGTTGTGCCACTGGTTTTTGAGTACTGCCATTTCTAATGTCAGGTTTGTGCCCATTAATCCTCTTCATAGAGACTGTCCTATTTGACCAAAGTAGAGTGTAGAGGGCTATTGCTGGTATAGGATGTCATATATCACACTGGAAGAAGAGCAAGTAAAAGCACTTCTGATGTTGTGAATGACGTTACTGGTGCCTGTAATGCCTGGTAATGTCGCTCCCAGAGTAGAGATGGCAACCAAGTTTGCATCTGGGTTTAGGGCAGGGTCTTGTCCCTGTATTACCATCCACGTTACATACTCGGTTGTGAATGAGTAGTTGTTTAAGATTTGGAGGCTGTCTGTAGGCCAATAAAGGCCTTCTCCCAGAGTTTATGAGAGGGCTGTGTTATTCTCCAGAAACGGTTAAAGCTTGTTGATGATGTGTTTGAGTGGTCTCAGTTGGGGATTGTAGGTGACCACTAGGAGTGTTCTATCGTTTTGTGATTTTGGTCTGTCTTGTAGCAACTGGTTTCTGAGTATTAATCTTGCCTTGTCAATTTGTTTCTTCAGCAACTTAGGTGGGTACTGTAGTTTGAGAAATGCCTATTGTAAATCCAAGAGCTCTGAGTCTTGTGGGTCTCAAGAGGTATGGTTATATGAAAAGACTTGGCTGTAAACAATAGATTTGGTAGCATAGTCTAGGTGGAAATTGGAGACATCTAAGGTGTAGCAGTCAGTGGGGTTTTGATAAAGCATGGTACTTATAAGTCTATTGTGCAGTTGCACAGTTGTACAGTATCAAGAAAGTGAATTTGTTGTGAGGATTGTTCTTTGAAAACTACCACAATGTTGATGCAGTAGTATAACATAAACAAAAAATACCCACCAGATTAAACTTAATGGAATTAAATAAATGCCTCCTTTTCAACGTAATCGTAATTTACTTTTTTTTTTTTTTAGAGTTTTAGTATGAATGTAATGAAATGGCATTTCTTGACTTTCCTACAGTATCTTTGGCTGATTTAATAAAGTCAAAATCCTATTTAGAAAACAGAGAGGACTGATGTCATTTCAAGATAGAAGAACGTTGTCATAGTATCTCTCACACTACTATTCTCTCTGCACTTATCTACAGTTCTGGTAACTTTTTCAAGCTCTGACTCTTCAGTGTTTGAGACAACAGGCCAGTCATGGCTGAATGAGATGCTAACACCATAGATTACAAAAGAGTGTTGAAGTCAACCAAAGCTAGAAGAAGAACCCTGAGGTGATGAATTCCACATCACTATACTCTCTACTTCTCTCCAGGGCATCCCACACAGAGGAACTGTGCAGCCTAAGTGAACAGTGCTGTCTTATCTCTCAAGGACCATTGAGCAGATGCAAGAAAGCAGCAAAACACAGGTGCTGTGATATCCTGAGAACCAGCATCAAGGATATTGGAGCTGCCATTTGTTCATAGACTGTGCAGGTCTCCAGTAATTGGAACACTGCAACTTTTAACACATAACGGATGACACAGCAGTGGAGGGAATTTGTCACTGCTTTACTTCACTGCAGCAGGAAAGGCTCATCAGTCACAACTGACAAATCTTTTAATGACTTCCAAACTTCATTTACAGAAAGGAATGATCATAATCTCCAGACCATGATGGGTTACTACTCTTTCTATATTCTTAAGGAAGGCCTGTGGGACAACATGTGGCATTCAATCCCTGTGCAAAGAAACCTATTCCTTAAAGATCAGAAGTGATGAGAATTTACAATGAGGGAAAACAGAAGGGAAAAGAAGGATTTAAAGGGCAATTCTTGCCAACCAGACTCTCGCCTATATTCTGTCATTAATCCCGACTAGAGTAGCTCCCTGGAATCAATGGGACTGAGGGCCTTTCCTCACTACTCTGTTATAGTGTTATTATTCCACTTGCAACATCCTATGGCATCCTGGGGTTTGCAGTTAGGGAGGGTTTTTTAGAATTCTCAACCAGAGAGCTCTTTGGCCTTGGTAAACTACAAACACAGAATTCCACAGGATGTTGAAAGTGGAATAATAGCACTATAACAGTGTAGTGCGGAAAGGCCCTGACCTACATGCTGACTCACCATTCAACAGTTGAGTCAATGGATTCACTCTAGTTTGGACTAACCAACAGGATTCATGTCAGGATATTCAAGGTAAATGCAGGCATTGTTTTCTAACTGGACAGCAGAAGTGGAGTGATGTGCAAGGTTGTTATGACTAGCCAAACCAGCAGTTTAATACAGATGCATCCTAATCCAAAGCTACTCAGTGTTAGTGGAAGGACTGCAGTTGAAGCCATTCTGGTGGTATAGATTGGTGGATAAAGAAATAAATATATGGATTATAGAGATGACAGTGGAATGGGAGGCAAGCTTGAGAACCCCTGTTGTGTGCCTTCCATTGATCCAGCTCTACCTGAGATCATTTTGCAGTTTGTAATTGTTTGGAGAGATTTGAGACCCTTTCAAATTACACAGTTATAGCACTATGGTTTCACTTTAACTGCCATGGCAACACCTTATGGAATCCTGGGATCTGTAGTTCAGGGAAGCACTAGTGCTCTCTGGCTTAGAATTCTAAATATTCATTCTGAAATTCCCAGGATTCCATGGGATGGTGCCATGGCAGGTCAAGTGTAACCACAGTACTTTAATTGTGCTATATGAAAAGGCCCCAGGTTTTTTAAAAAAACAGACTTCTCATTGCTCTGTAACTATTTGTGCATAGAGCTGCATACACAGAATAGCTGTTTCAAAGAGAATAATAGAATGAATGATATTGCACATGAAGTTTGCATCCCTTTATCTCTCACCATTCAGAACCAAAACCTGAAAATTGTAAGGTTTAGGGTTCTTTTAAGGGATTTTTTTTACAGCTCCCAGAAGTTCTAAAGATTTTGGGATTTGTACTTCAAAAATATTATTTATCAAGCCCCTTTAGAATCACTTTCCATTATATTGCTGACCATTTCGGCACTACTTTTATAAATGAAAGCCATTGATGGCAACACAGCAAGCTATAAGCTTGAGTTTGGTGAAAAGGAGAAACCAGAAAGTTACAATAAGGTCTAAATAAGGTAAATCCATGTTAAGGAAAACAGTTTGCTTAGCTAAAGAAAATGTTGTAAATGCCTAGAGATTTCAAGTTAAGCTAAACATGTACAAAACATTCAAAGCCATGCTACAAAACATCTTGGAATGAGCAAATATGATACATATCATTTGGAAACAGTGCTTGTTCCTTCCTTATTGAGTTTGTAAGGATGCCTAAGACTTTTGCTGCTGAATTTCTCCCTCTGCATATTTTTGTAAGAATTCTATCTAATATTGGTTTAATTGCTTGTTCAATGTGGAACCCTGGACGTTTAAGCCAGAGTCTGCTAGGCACTCTGTTATTAAACAAACTGCTGCATCCAATTGTTAAATAAACTGCTGCATTCAATCTACTACCACATTCCATTCATGAACCTTGAAGGATTTTTTTTTTAAAAAAAAAAAATCCCCTTCATCCGTAAAGGGCTGAGGGAGTTAACCTCTACTTGGTAAGAACACATTTTAATACAGATTGCCTGGAGTAAAAAAAAGCAGCTGTTGCTTTTTCAGATAAATTATGCATTAACTTCTGTTAACATCTTAGAATTCTTATTGATATTTTAAAGTCTTCACATCTCCTGCAGCGGATGGTGTTGGGGCTGGAGGATCAAGAGTTGTTGCATTTTTGTTGCCCCTTTGACCTCACCTATGTCTTTTCAGTTCTTTCTTTTCCTTTCCCCTTTGTTGTTTTATTCTAACAGCAGAGAGATCTACACTGTCTGGCTGTAATTATATAAACAGAAGGCACCTAAGCTTAGCTTGCAACAGTTGAAAGTACTATGACTTGCTCTTCAGAACTGTACCAGAGTAACAGGGGATACTTTAGTGCATCCCCTCTGATTGCTGGAAGTTTCTGCATAGTTGGTTTAACAAAGCAAGCCAAGCTACAATTTCCAGGAATTCTCTGGGCTAGATTTATATACTCTGTACATGAAAGTGCATTAACCTTGACTGGATGGTTTTAGCAATACCTGCTGCAAACTAGTAAAGGTTTATATTCCTTAAAGAAGGAAATGAAGGTTGGACTTTTATGACAGAAGCGAGCAACTGGCATGTCCACAGTGGTTTCAAGGGTACAGCGCTCTGCCTGGCAACCATCTCTTCTCTTTCTTTATCATGAAGTTTTCCCATTTTCAGTAGAAAAGAAGAAAGGGTAGTTCAACATGAATGTACTTTTCTCCATCAAAAGATTGCAATTGTGGCTTGAGCTGTCATTCTAGGCAGCAGTGTAAAACCTGAGATGGCATCTATTCCTTTTCAACCATTAGTATAGGGAAGTAGAGGCACAGGCCTCTTCATTGTGCATTGGAAAGTAGTCCTCCACAAAACACTAGCACTCTTGTAAATCCACAATGTCAGCTTCCAGAAGTAAGGTTTTCAAATAAACATCAACAAGACTATGCAGCAAAGTTCTTAGAGCTCTCAAATGACAATGATGGTACATTGGAACAGAGGAAGCTGCCTTTTCCCACATCAGACTATTGGTCTATTCAACCCAGAATTGTCCTCTCTCTAATAACAAGTAGGATTCTCTCCCAGCACTATTGCTTGGTACCTCTCCTAACCAGCCCTAATCAGTCTCAACACTGCGTCTAGCTTCTAAAAATTAAACAAGATCATATGTGTGCAGTGTGATATAGTGGGTTTTTTAAATCTTCCCAAGGAATTAAAATCTGATTGAAATGGACTTAATACAAATAGCTTCCCGCTATCCTCCCTACCTTCCCTTCGACATGTGAAACAGCCTGGTGATTTCTTGTTGGCTGAGAACACTGAGAGTCAGTGACTCTTAGGAAGTGGAATGAAGCATTGACCCCAGACAGGCACAAGGAGTGACAAGTTACAGCCTCTCACTGGCTGCAGGCACCTCAGCTGAACAGCAGCAGGCTAAGCTTTCCAGAGTGCCCTGCTGCCCATTACTTACTTGCTAGGCTGACTGTTCTCCAGCAATGAAGGCCTGGCTGTGGCCAATGCCACAGCTGGGCGGTGGTCCAGGTGGGCTCTCTGGAGAGTCTGGCTGCCAACTCTCCTGCTGCAGCAAATGTATTTACTTTAGGGATCAGCAAAGTGTGGTCCAAGAGCCACATGCAATAACTCCAGCATCATTTTTGCAGTCTCCAGGCCCACCGGAGTCAAAATGAAAGTTTTTCAAAAAGAAATCTTTGCCCCCAAACACTCTCTAGGGGTCATGACAGCATTTTCACCATATCTTTGTCCTCCTCATGGGTTATTTCAGTTCCAGGAAAGGCTTTATTTTAAAACAGGAAGTAAACAGAGAAATCTCTGTATCACTTCCTGTTGTAAAAGCTACACCTGAGCCTAAAATGACTGAGGGGGCAAATTCCCCTGATACTTCCTAGAAAGCACTGGAGGGCAAAAATGTTTTGGGGGGGTGGGGGTCAGCAGTATGACCCTCCAATGTCTCCTATGGGGCTGATGCTTTCCCTTAGCCTCCAACAGTTCACCAGCCCTGATTTATTTAAGAATTTCTTATCCACCTTCTATCAATAAAACTCAGGGCTGGGTGCACTCAGTAAAAACCAATTTTAAAAAACTGCATTCAATTTAAACTTTAAAATACTCTGAGCAATGCAAATAGAACTATACCAACCAACTGAGTCAAAACCAAGTCAGGATCTCATTAGGCCAACAGAACAGCCATGCTTTAACTTGACACCAAAACAAGGTCAATCTGAGCAGCAGCCAGACCTCCATTCGTTGGCATTCCATAACTGGGCACCACAACAAAGAACCCCCTCTCCCTGGTCTTCACCTCTCATTCTGTTCTCAGTGGCAGGATACTGAGGGTCCAGCCCAACAGATCTGAGTGCCTGAGCAGTCTGCGTAAGATGAGGTACCTCACCAAATGTCTAGGTCTCAAATTGTTAGAGTCTGTCCATCTCTGTTCAAAGTAGTGGACTATCTGAGATTATGGAGGGTACCAAGTTGGGTTTTGGTGTGCTTTCAGGTTGTTTTTTATTTATGGTAAATGTACCACAGGGTTTTCTTGTTCACAGAGGTTTGCCATTGCCTTGCTTTGAGGTTGAAAATGTGTGCCATGCCCAAAGTTGCCAAGTGGAATTCCACAGTCAAGCAGGAATTTGAACGCAGACATCCTAGAGTCCTAGTCTGTCACCCAGACCACTACATCTCTGAGCACTAGGTTAGGGAAGGCTGTTTCAGTTCTGCCCCTGCCCATGCCCACCAGCTCCTCAGTCCACTTGCTAGTCCCAGCTAGAGAAGACCCACTAAATCAATTGCTGAATCATAAGCCAACACATATGTAACTCCCATCGATACAACAAACAGAGGCATCTAGTGTTTTTGATGTCAAAGAAGTGGTGAATTCAGTTCCTATTGAAAGGAACTATCCATGGTGCTGAATCAAAAATCAGTTCAGAACCTTAAATAGCCCACTTTAAAGCTCCAACGAAAACTCCAAACATATTCACTATACTACCAACATAGTAGCAAACAGCTGTTGCTAGCAATGAATCTACTGTAGTTGGAACTAGCTGTTGGATTAAGCCATGGAAAACATGAGATAGTTAATGCGCAAACACAGGCAACCTTTTTCACAGCAGACTGAAGTTTCATTGAGCAGCTGCAGATGCTGAGAAGGTTTTATTTAGGCAAGTGGTCTGTGTAGGCATTCTCCAGGGAAACCTCTTTTCTTTCTCCGTAGTGCTTTGTGAGTCATTGCTGGATAATTTAATCACCCCTTTCTGCCACATAGTCCTTGATGAGAAGCTGCCAATTGTGGTAGCATAATTGCAGTTATTCATGTCTGTTGTTATTCCTTCAACAAAAGAACCACTTCTAAATGTTACAGATTCTTTAATATGCAAATATCACCTACTGTTAACAGATCGATTGGTTTGCCCCATTCTCTTAGTTGTATCTTATTCATTGCAGCTTTGCATCATTGCAGCCCCTATGGTCTAGGAATGTCATTATTATCATTACGTCCCTGCCTCCATTCTGCTGGCACTGTGTCTCAGTGCTTCTAGCTATGTGAGTAGAAAAGTGAATTTTGTGCATGGCCAGTTTTCAGCCTGTGAGCAAACTCTGGTGTACCACTTATGGTTCATGTATGTGCCATACAGGGTTAGTCTCAAACTATGTTTCTCCCAGCATAAGGCAACTATCTCAAAATATATTTTTAAGCATTTTCAAAAGCTTTCCTGCCAATCTTTGTGGTATCAATGGGCTGGAGAGGGAAACAAAGGAAGACACTTTTCATAAATGCTCTTCAGCAGCACCAATCACACTGCATACTGCTGTGAACTTTGAGGTAACAAATGCTTGGCAAAGGATTTTTTAAGAAGCAGACAAGAGCTTTGACAATAACTTGAGCTGGTACAGTGGACCCTTTCTTAGTTAAGTGGTTCATGCTAGTTTATTTTCTTTTGCACTCTTGATTGAGCTAATTGGTCTTCCTTTAGGGTTGTGCAAGTCATTCGCATGCAATCTCTGGCCATGTGAGATTACCCCACAAAGACCTACATTCTTCTGAGCCCCTAGAGCTGCACAAAAAGGGATCCAGTAGTTTGCTGTTTAATGGCTTACTGTTTACCAAGGTGGTAACTACTCACCTTGGTTATATGAGTAAATGATGAATAAATCTGTTTATTCCTGCTCAGCATAAAGAGAACCAGTGTGGTATACCGGTCAAAGTGCTGGGTTGAGACATGTGAAATACAAGGTTAAGTCCCCACTGAACTATGAAGCTCACAGGGTAACCTTGGACTCTGTCTCCGCCTGACCTGCTTCAGCAGATTTCTGTGAGGACAGGATAGATAACCATGTATGGTGCCTTAAACTCATGGGAGGAATGATGGGCTATAAATAGAACTCATGAAGAAATGTTACATTCTTATTATTTTCAACCATAATTGTTTCATTTTCAAATTAACATGACACTTTTTTTTAAGTCCTCTCAAAAGAATATATTCTTATTTAAATACATATCTTGATATAGATAGACTTTCAGAAACTGTGTCAGAGCCTTCAGCAAACAAAGGAATCTGATGGAAAGCTACCAGTTGTGTGTTTCTTAGGCCATTTCTGCACTACACTGTTATAGTGCTATTATTCTACTTTCAACATCCTATGGAATCCTAGGGTTTGCAGTGCAGGGAGGAGCCTTTAAAATTCTCAGCCAGGGAGCTCTTTGGCCTCAGTAAACTACAAACCCCAGAATTCCACAGGATGTGGAAAGTGGAATAATAGCACTATGAATTATAGTGTGGAACTGGCTTAAATTTATGTTCTAAAGCAACAGTGGATAAAGCACAGTCCAATGGCTGTTTTTACAGACCTTGGCCTTCCAGACATTACTGACCACCTTTTTTTTCCCCCTAAAAGGATGAACTGTTTTCTTTTCAGCAACAATTCAACAACAATTCAGTTCAATAGGATACAGATTACAGGGTGTCCCTGTAGCAAGCCACAGTGGTGTAGTGGTTTGAGTGTTCAACCAGGACCTTGGGAGACCACGGTTGGAATTCTCTCTCAGTCGTGGAAACCCTTGGGGTGACCATGGTCAGATCACATGGCCTAAAAGGAATAAATCTTGTGAAAGAAACCCTAGAAGAGGGTCACCGTAAGTCTGAAGCAACCTCAAAACACATAAGAACAAATATCACTGCAATGCTCAACATTGTTTAAAAAAAAACAGTTTTCAAAATTAGAATTAGACTTCAAGTAATTTCTGGGGCTCCTTCACCCTACACAATTATAGTTCTGTGATTCCACTTGAACCATCATAGCTGTATCCTGGAGTTTGTTGTTTGGTGAGACATTAGAGCTCTCTGACTAAGAATTCTAAATACTCCTCCCTAAACTGTAGTTCCCAGGATTTCATATCAAGTAGAATCATAGTGCTACAATTGTAAGCGTGAAAGGTGTACTAGCTCTTTGTTTGTTTGTTTGGCCTTTTTGACAATCTTTGTGCCCCTCCTCCCAATGCAAGTTCCAGGAACAGAAAATTGGACCTGGGCCTGTTGCAGTTGCCCATCCCTATTTTATAGAAATCCTTATTTTACAGAAATTGACAGCTATTTATTTGTTTATATTGAAGATTTCTCAAGCCCCATTCACAGCAAAGACATCTTAAAGTTGTTACTTTAAAAAAAATGGTAAAGCAAAATTCTAGTAAATACAAAAAAAAAGTTGAAGCAGCTGTTAAAATATTTGAAACTGCACCGCACTTGTATTAATTTAAACAAGTAAGAAGAGAAATTTAAAGCCACCCACCTGAAATTGAACTACTTAAGCATCTCTCAGCTATAAAAGAATGTATCATCTCAACGACCTGTACGTTCTACCCCATGTTGAGAAGAATGTTTTCCTGCAGCTATACCCAATCATAAAGAAGATAAAATGATAAAATTAACTTCACTGCATGAGAAGCTGCTAATACTCTTTGGTTTCTCATGGGCCTGCCACGTGGAATCGTAGAGTTGGAAAAGGGCCATCCAGTCCTCCTCCCTGCCATGCAGACTACACCATCACAGCAATCCCAACAGATGGCCATCCAGCCTCTGTTTAAAAACCTCCAAAGGAGGACACTCCACCATACTCCAAGGAAGCATATTCCACTGTCAAACTGCTATTACTGTCAGGAGGTTCTTTCTAATGCTTAGATGGAATCTCTTTTCCTGTAGTTTGAAACCATTGCTCTGTTTCCTTGTCTCTGGAGCAGCAGAAAACAAGCTTCTTCTGTCTACCATATGACATCCTTTTAAATATTTATATACGGCTATAATGTCACCTCTTAACCTTCTCTTCTCCAGACTAAATATAACTAAACATAACCTTTTGCCATTTTGTTCACCTTCCTCAGGGACATGTTCCAGGTTGTCTATATCATTACTTCTTGTGGTACCCAGAACTAGACACAGTATTCCAGGTGAGGTTTGACCAATGTAGAATAGAGTGGTACTATTACTTACCTCAGCAAGGACACTATACTGCTATTGATACAGCTTAGAATCACATTGGTTTTTTTAGCTGCAGCATCACACTGTTGACTCATGTTCAAGTTGTAGTGTACTCCTAGATCCTTTTCACATATACTGTAGTCAAGCCAACTGGATCAGAACCAGCAGTAGCCAGCTGGTTCACAGAAGAGCTAACCAGTTGCACAGAAAAAGTCTAGAAGCAGGGGAGAGGTAACACTACGCCTTTCTGCTTGTGCTTCCCAGCAACTAGTATGATGAAATATACTGCCTATGATACTGGAAGCACTATATATCCATCATGACTAACAGCCACTAATACTTCCATTGTCCACAAATGCCCTTTTAAAGATGTCTAAGTTGATGACTAATGTAGTACCATGATACCACTGTGTGAAGGAGTGATTCCTTTTCTCTCTCCTGAATGCTCACACAGTGTGTCAACAAAGAATATGGTGCTGGAACCAGGGCAGTGAACTCTGAATAAGCTTTCTAAGCCATAGCTAGCATCTCTCCGTCTTCAGCTCTCTGGAGTCTCCTGTGTCAAAATGTGCAGTGCACATACTCAGAGTGGCATGAAGAAAGAAACAAGGCAAAGAACCCCTCACTAATCATATCCCTCATGCTTAGAAAGCAGCTCTTGTCTGTGCCACAGTGCCTGAGCCAGCCTCTTGGGAAGGTGCTGCTTTGCAAACTTCAAACTACAGATGGATTTTAGTGCTTCAGTGGGCTGGAAGTTATTTTTTAAAAAAAAAAAACTTGAAAGACTAAATATTCAGAAGTGGAGGCCTAAGATTTTTGGGGGGAGGTTGGTTGGTGTTTGTTTTGGGGGATCTGGTTAAGTGGGGAGGGGCATTCAGAGGTCAATTACAAGTCCTTGTGCTGCTGCTCCTACGAAACCGGGTTATGTAGTAAAGCCAGAAATCAAGGGTGGGGTCTAGGGACCTCAGATTAAATCCCACTATTGCCTACACCAAATGTGGGGATCTTTACTTATATCCCATCACTGGGACCATCCAGTGTGTGGGGTTTTACTCTTAACCCATCCAGTCTGAAGATTTCCATAGTGTTCTCTGCAAACACTCGGTGTGAAGGCTTTCCCTGATCCCCATCGCTATCACGTGCAAGAAATTCCTTCAGTTCCCCTTGTGTGACATCAACTATGGGGACAGTCTAAATGCCCTCAAGGCTCCTATGATGATTTATACTACTTTTATCCCCAATAGGACACCAGTCTTTCACCTTCATTGCTGCCATCACAGACACTTTGTCTGAAACCAAGGTCCTAGAATGATAGCAAGTTCAGAAGCCAAAAATGTATAAAAATAAAAACTTTTCTCACAGAAGTTAAACATAAAGCATGAGATTATTTTTATATATACGATTTAAAACACCAGACTCTCTCCTCTCAGGCTAAATCAGACCTTTACCCATCATTCAACTCAAACACCAACCCCGGTCAACCATAGTCTAAGTTGTTTCCAACCTATCGCAAACCTAAGGCAAACTTATTATGGGATTTTCTTGGCAAGATTTGTTTGGGGGGGGGAGTGCCTTTGCCTTCCTCTGATGCTGAGAAAGTGTGACTTGACCAGGTCACCCAGTGGATTTCCATGGCTGAGCGAGGATTTGAACCAGAGTCATAGGCTTCAAAGTCATAATCCAATGTTCATACTGCACCACACTGGCCCTCACTGTAAATCATCTTTATTTATTTATGTAATTATGTATTTATGTATTTATTTTAAAAAAGGTTAAATCATCTGTTTCTAAAGAAACCACCACTGTGACTCATATGGATTCTTTAAAAACTGATGATTTAATTTAAAACCCTTCTCAACGTTAACAAGCACATAAGTCCCTATATCTCACCTTCAATAAATTATTTTTTCAGCCTAAGTTCCAAGCACTGACTGGGACCCACCACTCCTCCAACTTCAGGACTATAGTCCTCCCTCCACATTTGTGGGTTTGACCTTCATGAATTTGATTATTTGCAAGGTGCGCAAGTGCCTTTCACCCTGCCAATGCTCCTGGCCCCATTCCCTTGCCTTTTACCCAGGTGTGCATGCATGAATGGGAAGGGAAGGCATGTGCACCCCCTCGACCCTTGCTTTTTGCAGAGAGCGAAGTAGGAAAACAAGCGCACCAAGTCAAAAGGCAAGAGAATGGGGGGGGATCCACAGAAAGCAATGGGAGGGTGGTGCAAGGGGGAGTTAGTCACAGTTTTTCCACTTTCATGAGGGTTCTATGGTTTGAACTCTCGTGAAAGTGGAGGGCCCACTGTATCTCCATGAGCAACCATTTTACCTGCCTGCCTGGGAGAGAGAAAGGTATGGAGGCAAGACTACAAGATCAAGAACTATCTCCCCACTCCATCCCTGCGCCCTTTTGCTTTTTAACGCATTGGTGCATCAGTTGTGTAAATCCTCCTTCTTTCTCTACATTATAATATAAAGACTTCTGTTCATCAGTCGTACCATATAAATAATTAGCGCAGTCGCGTAGGGATGGGGGGGGCGGGAGGGCAGTTCGCCCTGGGCAGCAATGTTTTTGGGGTGTCCTGGCCTATAGCCACGCCTCCATGCACCATAGCCACGCCCCCACACACAGTGGCCGTGCCCCTCATGCCGTAGCCCCACCCCCCTCCTGGCCCCCCTCTCCACACTCCAGGCTCCACCACTGAATTAGAGATGAGCAAAAGCCCTTGAATCAATTTGGGATGGGAGCAGAAATTATGAGTAGCACTGGAGAAACATTTGGAATTTTGAAAGAGTACTAAATGTACTACTAATTGCAGCCCTGGATCCCTAAGTTTCTCCACGCTATGTCTGGCGGTGGTAGGGCTCAGAAGTCTGCTGTGGAGTAATGCTGACGGTAGTGACAAGATGAGAGAAATCTTTTTTCTCTCCCCATTTCTTTCCCTTCCCCTTTATGCCAGGAATCCTGGAAAATGTGGGATTTTTATTCTAAGCCAATAGTTCTCAACCTTTGGTACTCCAGATTTTTAGACTTCAGCTCCCAGAAGTCCCAGCCAGTGTGGCCAAAGAGCAGGAATTCTGAGAGTTGAAGTGCAAAACATCTGGAGTACCAAAGGTTGAGAACCACTGTTCTAAGTCATTCCCTACCTCTCTGCTTCCACCTTCCTCTTCAAGAAATATAATTTTCCCAGGAAGGAAGATTCCACAGGAAAGTTACATTTCCCAAGTTCCTTTGCTGCTTGGAACATAGACAGTAGTGTAATCGCTAGACAGGGAGAGAAACAGGCTTCCCTTCTCACTTGCTTCGTCATCAATGCAGAAGAAGGGAGAGTAAGAAAGAACAGCCCACCCCATCCAACAGTGGCTTCATTCCAAACTATCTGAAAAACAGTATCTCCCAACATCAGTCTGCCTGAGTTTTAAGACCCTTGGGAGAGGGCTTTCTCTTGATTCTGCCACCATTACAACTGCATTTGGTGAGGGTATAGGAGAGACCCTTCTTGGTGGCTGCTCCCAAGTTATGAGACTCCCTTCCACAAGAAGCTAAATTGGTCTCCTTTTCTGCTCAGTTTTCCTCCAGCAAGTGAAGACCTTTCTTTTTACTCAGGCCTTTGTGTGTTAATTCACTACTGCAAAAGGTCTCTTAATTAGTGTGTTGTGTTTCTCCTTTTGTCATTAACATATTTTAACTGCCTTTTAAAAACTGTTTTAAATTAATGTTGTAATTTGGTGGTTTGTTAAATTGTGTCTCAACTTGGAGAGCTACACAGAAGAGGACAGACTAGAATAGTGTCATGCACCAGACTTCAATTTTCTAAATAGTTACAAAGTTGAACAGTATTTGAATCCCAAACTAGGCTTGGGAAAAACAAGCTCTAGGTGATTTTGCCATATATGTTAAGGGAAGCAGGTTAACTGCTAATTATGATAACTCAAAAGTGCCAGTTATTCCTGGAAAATATGCAAAAGAGATTTGGAAATTAGATGACCATCTTATTGAATGAGTTGCTTCACATCAATATTTATTCTCATAAATCAGTTTAATGGGAAATTCATCGGAATAGTGCTGCAGAGTGGCAAGCAAAGCTATAAAGCCATTTTTATTCTTTTTTGATTAGTTGGTTGGTTGGTTGGCTGATTGTTGTCGGGAAGTAAATAGCCAGTTGGTATTTGCTGTAGCTGATAAGGCTAAAGTAAATTCTTCATTTTCTTTCAAGAGTTCCACTTTTGATTTCAAGACTCCATATTGAATTATTTCAAGTATCTATTTTGAGGGTGGGCTAAAGCCCCACTAAATACATTCTAGGCAATGTCCTAAATTTGGAGGGTGACCTAAAGTTTCTTGGTGGTCTAAAATGTTGAGGTAATCTACTTTACATTTGGGAATTCAGTTATGCTCCCACAGTTCTCTTTTTTATCTAATTTCTGCCAACATATTTATTTTCTTACCGGAAAAGGCTGCTACTGGGGCAGGGGGAGTTGTGGGATGGTTTTCTCCAAATTTATTAAGGTCGGATATTGATACAGTTATATACTAAGTCAATAACTAGATTCTTAACTAGATATAACTGTCATAGGCCTGCCTGATGAAGACATGGGAGATAGCCTTCCTCTCGTGGCTGCTCCCATGCTATAGAATTACCTTCTATGGGAGGCTAAGTTGGCTCCCTCTCTGTTAGCCAAAAACTTTTTTATTAAAACAGGCATTTGATTAGTTGGTTTGGGGGTACATTTTAACAGAGGGTAGCGCGGAAATGGTCCTAGTCCAGCACTCAAACCACTGTACAACACTGGCTTTCTACTTGAGGGTTTTGAAGATACTGAAATGTAGAAGGCACTTTTTTTCTCTACTTTTGGCAAGGCTTAATATTTCCCCTTTTGTGGTATTAGAAGGGTAATTTTTTGAATACCAAGCTGAATTTAGTTTATACCCCATAATTCTGGTGAGATCTGAGCCTCCTTCCCTTCTGTTATTTTATTGCAGTTTCTGTAAAAGAGGCAGGAAATATTTGTTACACAGAGAAAAGTCAGATTAATTTCTTCTTGCTTTTCGATTGGATGAATCAAAGATTAGTGTCATGTTAAAAGCTGTGAAATTTTTGAACGTTGTTATGAAACTTGCATCTCTAATAGTATATGCCTAATGCAATTGTGTCTTGATTGAGGATGTAATGATTTCATATTTATTCTTGTATAGGTTCATAAATTTGATAATGATGTGGAGGAGCAGAAGGAGGATAAATAAAAATAATTCTGGTTATTAGTAAGAATTTGAAATTCACTCAAATTCAAATTTAATCAGTAAATAATTTTAATCTGGCATGTTCATGCTTCTTCAACATATAACAAGCCTTTATGTAGTTTTTAAAAATGTAATTCAAAGTGGATTGATTTATATATTCTCTGCCTGCACTTCACACAGGAAAAATAGTCTTTCTATTGCTAAAATAATAGCAGGTAGGCTTAAAGTTCTTTGATCTTTTTGTGTCTCATATTAGAAACAGAAGTGGGATATAAATTAAATATAAAACAGTATTTTCTTCTTTATTTTTTAAAATTTCATTGACGGTAAAAGGTTCTCCAAAAGACCAGGAAGGAGGTGTCCAACCTTGTGATTTCAAAATGGGGCTAGAACTATACAGGGAAAAAACATGGTAGCAAAAGTAGACCCACTGAATCAATGAGATTGGCACCGACTTGCCACATTCCTGCTTATTCATGGGGTCTAATCCAATAGAGACAAGCACTAGATGTAGCCCAGTGTTACATGATCAAACATTACATGATGAGATAGAACTATTCCCAGGAAAAATTTCCACTTCATTTTGAATACATGTGGCAGGAGCCACATTTTCTAATCTCTCAGAAAGGCTTCTACTTTAAAAATCAAGAAAATTAATAACATGAGTAAAAAGCCTGACTCTACATGTAAGCATTTTAGTTCAAAACCTTGTAATAAGAGAAAATATATATCTGCAATCAAAATACTGGCTTCATAACCTTGTAATACGCAAGTTATAAATTATGATGGGTTTTGTTTCTGTATCACTATTAATAATGGGTTTTTAAAAACAGCACCCAGAAACCAACTGCATGTAGAAAATTGCTGCAAATTGACTTCAAAGTGCAAAATTAGTTTGTCCTCAATTAACAGGAAGGAGGGGCAGAATTGCCATTCCCAGCAGGCTTAGGCAAAAGCAAACAATTGCAGTTTCTCCTAGCTTGTGTGTTCTTCTTCATTAATATCTTTTGCCATCTTGATCACATTCCCATACCCTCTTACTGTCCCAATTTTACAGGGACAGTCCTGGTTAATGCTCTACCATCCCAGTTTTTCACCTCCTTTCAAAATGTCCCAGTTTCTCTCCTCTTTCCCTCCTCTATTCTCAGCTTACTTCACTTGCTGAAAATTATATTCAAAGTTCAAAAGTAGTTTACATGCAAGTAGGGAGAGAAGAGGAGAGGCGGAATGTTGCCCTTCCCAGTAGACAAGCAAAAGCAAGCTGCCACAGCCTCTCCTAGCGTGTGTATCCTTCCTCACCTTTCATAGTTTGACCACACCTCAGTGTTATGTGGCTACACATGTCCCAGTATTCATGTGAGAAATGTTCAAAGGTATGTCATTTTGTTCTTGAACTCAGTCTTACCTTGAGTTAGCAGATGGCTGTACAGAGTCTTTAGACATAAGCATCAGCGACAACTAATGATGTCTCATCTATCCCTTTCTCACACGTGCACATTCTGTGGACTTCCATGTTCTCTGAATAAAACACTTAACCTTCATCTCTGACTATGGACAATTAAGAAAGGCATTGGGCTCTTCTTCCAGCTGCATGATTTTGAAGGAAGCTGACTTCTGTTTGTTCTAGAATAAACCACTCACAGTTAACAGGACGATAGAGCTCTTGGTACATTTGTTCATTAACTAAAGCCTAGGCTGCTGAGGAGAAGTGATCTCATGAGGTGCCTACAAGTGCAAAGCAGAGACATGGAAAGTGCATGATGCTTGCCTATTAGGGCATGACTAAAAAAGAATTACAGAGAAATTAGTCATGGGTAGCCACTGATGATAGTCTTTCTAGACTCCTAATGAGCTAGATCCAAGCCATCAAAGCAAACCCGTACTTTTAAAAAAATGAGATTAGGCATGTGCAGTGTTCTTCCATTGCCCGCTATGCAATTATAAGCACCAATGGGACTGTATATGATATTCTGGTTTCTTAAGTGCTCCTTTTTTTTTTTCAACTTTTCTTTGGAGACCCCAAGACTTCTGAGAAGCTTTTTTCTCTCCTCCCCACCACCTTTGCTAGCATAAGCTAAATGTTAGCCATAAAATTCTTAGTATGCAAGTGCTGCCAAAAGGGGCTTATCTGATTCAATTGACCTTTAAAATTTATTTTGCTTCTGTCAAAAAGCATGTTAGCCTACATGGGAGATCTCCAAGGCGATTAGGAGCAGAAACTATAGAAAAGTCTACTTGTTGCAGTTATCTGCAGAACATGAAGTATGTGCTTTCTCTTCCCCTCTTTCTCTCTTTCTCATTCTCTTTGTTTAAAGAAAGAGACATAAATGAAAAGAATTTTAATAAGAAACTCAAAGACTGTATTCAAGAATCTACAAAAGATTCATGTGGACCAATTGTCAAACAAAAGGGCTCATTTAGAGGACTTAATATTGGCTTTGGGGAGCTCATTGTAGCCTTCTATCAACAAAGAGCAGGAATAATTCATTCACACGCGGTGTTTGCACTGTACTCTCATCATAGAAGTTTGTTTTAGGGATGCATCTGCTTTAGGTTGGGTGAGGTAGTAGCCCACATACATACTCTCCCAGAAGCCTTGGCTGAAGATGCTAGAGGCAGCTGGTAGCTGACAGGGGCTTGGTTTTTTGTCACTCTTTAGGGCTGGCCCTATCATTAGACAGTATAAGACATCTGCCTCAGGCAGCAGTCTGGGGTATTGCAAAAGTGGAAGTAAATGGTTAGCAATTAAATTTCTTGTTGTTTTTTATGACATTTACTGCCAAGAAGGGAAAGAGGTAATTGTGAGATTTTCTGCCTCACATCACAAAATAAATTAACTGCCCTGGTTACTATGCCCCTGACTTTGGAAGGAGCATTTCCATTCTGCCTTAGGCAGCAAAATGTCTTAGGTTGACCCTGCCACCCTTTATCCTGCATTCTTGTGAGGTACCATATGCCTTTTATTGCTATAATAATGTGCTAACTCCAGAAATGGGGCAACTTGTTCCTTTTTGTTGTCTGCTTAGAGACCTCTAATCAGAATGGTATAACTCAAAATGGTATGTCATTTTGACAAGCAGAATTTCATTGGGACAACAATCATAGTCATGTCCCCAAGGAGATTCCATAGCCATGCAGCCAAGAGATATTGGGCAAAGCCTCCACCTGTCCATTTCTGTGACTCACTGAGGATCCTGGAAGGTGACATCAGCTGTCTTCTCCTGGCTGCAGAACTGCAACTGGTAGGTGCCCAGCCACCTCTTGCTCTCCCCCTAGCCAGTAAATATCCATGGCTATGTGCTTAGCACTGAAAGCTGACTGGTAGGACAAAGAGGTATTGAGTAGTTCCTTCTACAACATTCAAAAGAATGATATATGCTCATGTAATGCCAGGTTACCAAAATGGAATACCAGCTTACACAAAAGATTCCAGATGTTGATAGGCAGACATCCTGCATTTCTATGACTTATATTCAAAAGACCTCATACTCTTGTTTACAACTCCATAGTAAGACACAGTTACAAATCATTTACAAAATTTGATAATACATTTTCAGCAGGGATGGATATTGTACTGCCTTCCAGATGTAACTCCAGCTATGAGGGAGGCAAAGTCTCAGCATGTTACCCTGAGAGGTGGGGGATGTTGGGCTCTACCTGCAATGCCAGCATCTCCTTAGAATTCAGGGGATGTATAACTCAAAGGAAGCCCACGAGAGGAGGGTAACGGCAAGATCTTTTCACCTATGTATACCAGTACTAACCGTAGAGAGGACTCCAGTTAAAGTTAAACAAAATATTTTATTTGAATTGACAAACACACAAGAAATCATTATTAATTATTACGAGTATATTTATTATATTTAAACTTCGCCTTTAAAGATCTTCCTATTTAAGTGTGAATTGTTTCTATAGGTATGTATGTATGTGTTACCTTACAAGAAGTTTATGTTAGAAATACTTTTTAAAATAATAATAATAGTAATAATAATAATGATGATGATGATGATGAAATCAGACAGTCTTAAGAACCATACAACATTATCAGAAAGTGAGGCAAGAAAGATTGAATAGAGAGAGATTGGGTGGAAAGGGTGGTAGTTACCGGTCCTGAAGAAGGGCCACAGCAATGTGGCTCTGACAGTGTTTGAGGGTAGCATGGAGGAACGGCAGTCTGGGGCACCACGTGCAACATGCTACAATTGGCTAAGGTTGAAGCTAAGGTTTTTATACCCTATTTCATTCCCTAAAGGGATACGTTGACAAAGCCATAATAGCTTTCCAACGGGACTGACAAAGGGGTCCAGAATGGGCTCATTGCTTAACTCTGGAGTGACAAAACATTGATGGGACTAATGACAATCTTGTAATGTTTGATAGCACAAACCCATCAGCATCAGGTTTTCCCACCTAATCCTCTCTGAACTTTCATGACCCTGAACGTCTCTAGCCAGTGTAACCTGAACACATTCTCCAGCCAGCACGACCCCGATCATCTTCTCCAGTCAAATAAGTTCAAAGTATTCCAAATAAGCATTTGCCTCTTCAGTCCCCAAATTTCTAGCACTGCAATAACTTAAAACTTCAGTTAAGCATTTAGAAATCCAATTTAGGCACCCAAAGAAAAAGAGTAGGCAAAGTTACCAAAGGAATACAGCAATGACAGAGTACTGGGTATAAAAGATTTTCATCATTTCACTATCTTCAATGCTAGAAATTTAGGGACTGAAGGAAAATTTCATTGGGGGAGAACTCTGAGGGGGACAAGGGCCTCATGCTGCCTTCTCCTCCATAGCTAACACCCTGAATTCCTAGCACCACTAACCAGCAAAGCGAACAGTGGAAAATGCTGGGTGTGGCGCTACAACAATATCTGGAGGCTGCACACTTCTCACCTCTGGTTTAAAGCACAACTACCCCTCTCCAGTGGATTGCTACTCATTGACCTCAGAAGGCAATGGTCATAGTGGTTGAGGGGATTCTGGAAGTCGTAGTCACAAAAAGTCACTTTTCCAGGCTCTAGTACTTTTGATTTGATCTTGTAAAGTGTATTGAACTTAAAGAAAAAGAGTTTCAGCAAACTGAAATGCAAACTTCAGCTCTTAATCAAAAAGGCAAACAGAAGTGTTACACTTTAACAGCTACTGTGAAAAAAAAAACGTTGTCAAACAAGAGAAGTGTTCAGCCTCTGCTCAATTATTTTCCTCACCCTCTGACTGCCCTTCCATTAACCATCACAAAAAGTAAAAGATGAAAGCCTCCTTAGTACCTCATTTGATTGCCAGAGCAAGGATGTTACATCAGTTACCTTGGTGCTTGGATAGATAACATTGTGACTTGATCTTGGAGGAAAAGAAGACCTAGAGCTGCCTTTCCTCTCCAATATACCACAGCCACTTTCATGAACTTCCCCTTCCCTTTCTCCAGAACATGCAAGAATACTTACCTTCAAAGAGGTAGCATCAAATGTAGAGAAGCTGGGGGACAGAAGAGGGAACCAACTCTGCAATTGTCTATCACCTGCAGTCCAAGATAGACAGGAGGTATAATGTCTGTAAGGTCTTGGACTGCAGGTGATAGACAATTGCAGACAACTGGGCTGCAAAATTATCAGTGTTGACAGATGTGAAAAGTGAAGATTGCAAATCATGTAGAAATTTACCTAGCAGTTAGTCCCACTGTACTCAGTGGGGGCTTACTTCAGAGTTAACATGAATTAGCATTGGACAAGGGCTGGGACAGAGCTTGGAAACATTATATTTTGTACAGCCAGTTCCAGAATCCCTCAACCAACATGACCTGTAGCCAACTTTTCTACTTGTGGATCATTTCCATTTCACATCTAGTCAACTCATTTTCATATTTCCTGATAACTCTGTAGTCTTTTTAAAAAAAAAAAAAATGAAAATTTGAATTTATTTGGATTTATTTTTAAATATATGTGAATTTATTTTTGTATGTTGGTTGCCTTAACATAGTGGTTTTGTATGCAGCTTTCCCTAACCTCTTTTGTACACCAGTGCTTCTTAAGCTATTTGATGTGGGAGACCAATAGAATTTTCTTCCCAATGTGCCAAGGACTGGCACCAGACTGATGCCCATAGGCTAAAACTATTGCCTTCTTTCCTGGAAACTTGCTGTGGACTGGCAACCAATGGCTTGTGAACCATCACTGGTCCATGAACCAGTGGCACTGCTGTACATAATTCCTGAGTGAAAACTGTGGCCATTTCCGCCCTAGACTGTTACAGGGCTATTATTCCACTTTCAACATCCTGTGGAATCCTGGGGTTTGCAGTTTAGGGAGGGGCCTTCAAGGCCCCTCCCTAAACTGCAAACCCCAGGATTCCACAGGATGTTGAAAGTGGAATAATAGCCCTATAACAGCCTAGTGCAGAAATGACCCGCATCTCAACATTCAGAGATATGCACAGTCAGATTGGTGTCTGTATTCTGATTGGCACATTGGTCTGGAAAGTTTAAATGAGATACATTCCCTTCAAAACATGAGCCATACACAATTTTCCGTCACTCCAAAATGTGGTGTAAATTGCTAGCTCATCTCCTTCATAACAATCCTTTGGTGGTTCTTGAACCACATCACTGCTTGGCTCATCTTCTCATTTTCTGCCAGCGATATTGATTTAATCAACAGTTCGAAACCATGTATCACCTCGCAGGCCCATCCGTAAACCTACCAACAAACAAAAACCTATAGCATCTGCTTAGCAGCGAACACTGCAAGCCAAGGGCTCACAGACAATAGGCAGACTGCTGCCATCACTGTAGTTAGGGATTAGCCGGAATGCTTGTTAAAGAAAATTGAGGAAATGTTTATTTTCCACCTGAGCTGTGAAATGGCACATGAGGGGAAAATCTCATAAATTGTTCAAAAGTACCTCTAAGGAAATTATCAGCAAGAATGGTTAATTTGCATCACATAGGCACAGAGAGAGGATAAGCAGTGTTCATTGGCTTAGACTGACACGGCATGTGTCTAGCGGCATGGAGAAATACAGTCTGCATTAGAGGGAAAGGAAGGCATTTTGAAACCCATGAGCACGTGGCAGTCAAAGAACCCAGCTGGATGTGATGCTGTCCATATTATTTGCCCCTGCCTAGTTACTCTTTCTGTCAAACAAATAAGTGGGGTGGAGGGGAGATGCCAGATCAGAACTTTGGCATGTGGGAATTTAGTCCCTTGCCACTTCTGTGGTCTCCAGAGAAGTCATGGGAGCCTGCCTCTGCAATGGGAGGAGAAAGCCCATTGAAACCACTGAGAACTTTTCATAACAACTGCACACAATATTTGTGAAGAGGCCCAGTTTTTTTGGGGGGGGGAGAGAAAATTAAAGCCCCTCTCCCCACATGCCACAGTCCTAGTCCAGTTTCCCAGCCCTTGCCTGCTGTTTGTTAAACATACACATGACTGAACAATGTGACATCTGGGGCCTTTTCACAATACATGATAATGGTGCTGTGATTCCACTTTAACAGTCATGAGTTCATTGTATGACATCTTGGGATTTGTAGTTTGATTATGCACTTGAGTTCTCAGCCAAAAAATTCTAAATACCCCTCCCTAAACTGCAGTTAGAATGCGAATGTTGTAATGGTTTGAGCATTGGACTATGAACCAGGAAACCAGGGTTCGATTCATAGCTTAGCCATGGAAGCCTGATGGGTAACCTTGGACACATCACACGCTCTTAAGTTCAGCTCAGGGTCCCATTAATTGGAAATGACTTGAAAGCACACAACGAAAACAAACTGCACTTACCAGTATTCCACAGGATTTTGCCATCACAGTTAAAGTGGAATCATAGCTGTATAAGTGCATAGCATAAAAAGGTCCCTAATCTGGCCTATAAAAGGGTCACTAACTGGATTCCTGAGTCTATGATCAGAAATCTATTGTTCCAGATATAGTTAACCCAGGTACTGAACTGCCAGGGCTACAGCTAGAGCGTTTCTGTAGTTCTGGGATACTGAATGACTCAGACCATCCCAGTTGGCTGTTGATTCTTCTCAACAGGAAGAGTTTTAAAGGCTTCCAGTTCCTATTGGAAGTGTATCTGGACAGTGTAAGGATTATTGGCTTGCTCTGCACTTGAGAGACAGTGTGGTGTAGCAATTTGAGTACTGGACTAGTCTTCTATGAGACCACAATTTGAATCCCCATTCAACCATGGAAACCCACCAGGTGACCTTGGGCAAGTCACACTCTCTCAGCCTCAGATGAAGGCAAAGACAAACCCCTATCTGAACTAATCTTGCCAAAATCTCCAATGATAGGTTTGTCTTAGAGTGATTATAAGTCAAGTAATGACCAGAAGGCACACAATAACAACTTCTGCCATCAGTGGCAGTGATACAGTAGCCCACACCATGGGACAGTCAAATCTGTTCTGGGTTTTAGTCTGAACTTTAAAGCAGCTATCCAAGATGCAAAAACTACTCTAGGGGATAGGGTTCCTCAGTCTGGTTAGGTCCTGTAAAGTACAGAGTGCAACCCTCGTCCACTTCACTGTCACACCGGCAGGGAAGACACCAGCCACCACTTTCTACCATATCATTCCATCTCCAAAATCAGATAGGAACTTTGTAGAGAAGATCAGGCACATCCTGATACTCCTCTATTGCTGGTTTATTCTGTTCTCATTCATTTATGCCCATTCTCTCATGCACATTTTCCTTGGCAGATAAAAGGCGTGTGGTTCTAATATTTGTTCTGTATTTTGTTTAAACTTTGGGTTTTGGCTTCTAAAACTCTCAACAATCTGGCCTTACATCCTTCAGTCTCATTATGTTTTGGCCTATACTCTCCATATATCTGTTTTTCCTCTTTGTAAGTCCTTTTGGTTTATCAGAGATTTTCCTTGTTCCTTTTCTTCTCCGTACAGTTAGACTACCCTTCATAAGTACTGGCCCCTTCTTCTTTTATCAAATATATTTTCTTTGATCTTCTGTCTTTTCCTAGAATATGCTTACTTTTCTTCTTTCCAATGACCTGTTATGTATAAAAGTTTAATTTTTACATATAATATTATTGCTGTTGTGTGCCTTGAAGTCATTTCTGCCTTATGGTGGCCCTAAGGCAAACCTATCACAGGGTTTTCTTGGCAAGGTTTGTTCAGAAGGGGCTTTGCCTCTGGCTTCCTCTGAGCCTGAGAAAGTGTGTCTCAGCCAAGATCCCCCAGTGAGTTTCCATAACTGAGTGGGGATTCAAACCCTGGTCTCCAGATTCGTAGTCCAACACTCAGACTACTACACCATGCTGGCTTTCTTAACATAACATAATATAATATATAATATAATAATTATATATTATAACATATTTCTAATTTCAGAATACCACAAAAAGAGAGCGATTTATTACTATTATTGCTGATGATAGAATTGTTATCTGTTGTCTTAATGTTCTTCTCCAAATCTCAAGGTGGCATACATAGTTCTGACCCCACAGTCTCAATTTATCCTTACAGGAACAACACTGTGAAGTGGATTAGAATAAGAGAGTAGTGAATAACACAAGATCAGCCCTAATTGTGGTCCCGGCAGTTAGTGTTGGGCTTGAAGTTTAGCAAGAATGAACACGTATCACTTTTTGTTGGAACGGAAAAGGCCACAGTTTATTGGTTACGATGTTAAAGTCTTGGACCACAGATCCATGCACTGATTGGCCCATCTACCAGCTAATGGCAGTCCCTTTGTCAGTCAACCCATTCACCCAGCCCACCTGTTGGCTAGCATTCGCATGACAGACATGAGAATCCACTTGGGTGAGAGGCATTTTGTGGTTTTCTTGCAACTTGGGAGTGAGGCAGAACCATCCGACCCCAATCTGGGTATGACCTAGGTCCCCTAACGCAACCCCCATAATGGATAGCACGGGTGCATGGTCACCATCTACACCCCCCAACACACATACTATATCTAATCCTGATACCAAAACTGACTAAAGTTGCAACGATCAGTGTTAAAGGTGTGGCACCACTAACAAAACAATGTATAAAGCCAAAACACTAAGGGAGAGCGAGGAGGGATGATGATCAAAGCTGACTGTTGACATGGTGGGGGAATCAGCTTATAAGGCCAGAAGAGACCTGAGTGAAGTGTTCACTTGCTTCTCAGCATCATGCTCCATCAGCCATACAGGCTGCCTCCTTTTGCTGACTTTCCCATTCCATATCAGAGTCCAAAACAACCAACTGGGCTTCTGGGAAAGAGAAACAACCTCCCATCCTCACTTTGCCTGCAACTGTAGTCCTCAAACTGGCATTCCCAGTGAGTCAGAATATGGGTCTTCACATTTATCCTGGCTCTTCCCACATATAGTCCAGTGCTCAAATTACTATACCACACTTGTTTGCTAGACCTACAGAAACATTTTTTCTTAAATGCTTATCTTAAAAATTAACATGATGTTTTCAGAATTTTTTTCCTAGGAGACATTCAAGATTTGCCAGAAAGTAACATCATTTTCATAAAATTAGTTGAATAACGCTTTCATCTTCCCCCCACTTCATTTTTAAATAACATTATACTCCCAGCAGTTTTCTTCCCAAGCATCTCATGTATCAGAGGCAAATTCCCCACTGAGCAAAGGACTATTTTGCACATTTTTGCCGTTCTAATTCATTGACGTTACACAAGAGCCAAAAGGTTGTCTGCCCATCTTCTTAAAGAGATTCTGAGACTCTCAAGCATTCTAGAAATAAACTGAGAGGGACTGAGAAGGTATTAAAAAGACCAAGATCTTAGCTTTGCTGTTAAAACAAATATTTTGCAACTTGCATGGCTGTCTGGGAATTTCTTTGTAAATCTCCTTGAGCTTTCTTTAGGGGAATGATGCTGGCAATTTTTAATACAATATATTAATATGTATGTGTGGATTTTATAATGAAGTGCATATCTCCATAGCATGACAGTGGAATACAAATGCCCTCATCTGCCACATCGATACATCTGCTGTGGTAATTGCTGCTTAATACAGAGAAGTCTGGGATACCTTTTAGGATAACATTTCAGAGTGCTTTTGAGGCCTGTTGACTCACCAGTCTCCTCAAGCAGTTGATTTTTATTTTTATTTATTTTATTTTATTTATTTATTTTGTGGAGGGGAGAGTCATGATCAGGCAGCAGGATAAATTGATCAGATTGGGGCACAATTCATCTTGAGGCTGAGAGGCGTCAGGCAGCAAAAGTTTGGTGGTCCAAATTTTACTAACACTTACAGGAGATTCAACCCACATACCCAGCCTAGTTTTGGACAGGACTTGGCCCTTCCTCTTGTTTCTCCAAGAAGGAGGCCTGGAATTAAGTGAGTTCTCAGCAGTTGCTTTGCCTGAGATCCAAGTATATATAGCAGTGAAACAGAAATGAATTTGCCTCTAACATTGTCCTATTATTTCCCTCTTGTGAATTCTTGCTAAGGTAAAGTCCCTCTGCATATTGATGCTTCTTTATCATTTGCACACTTTATTGTTTATTATCATCACTTACATTTCAGAGCAAAGAGCCACTTTGTCATGCCATGGCCACTTTGGGGCCACTCATATCTTTTCTTTGTCTGCAATGATTGCTGTGTTCAAAGTCAATTGGTCCTTCTTCAGTTCTCTGTCCCAGTCACTACCTTTGCATGCTGTCTGTCTTGTTTCAGTGGTGTGGCCTTCATTTTGAGCAGGAGATATAGAAAGAGAAAGGAGTGATCCTGTAATTCTTATTCTTATTTGCCCACATGTTCTCCCCATGTCTGAACAAAGAATGACCCCACAGTGCTCAGTGAAGAGATGAACATCTGCAGGGACAGAACAGCTTTGCCTGAGAAGACATCCACACAATCCAGAACCCCACCTGCATAAAATTTTGTGCTGTTCATTCAGCTGTACAGAGGAAATCTTGAAGACTGCAGATGTTTTGCTCTGTCTGTAGGTGCCAGAGGGGAGGGCTGATCAATTCAGAGATGTGGCTACTTTCCACAGCCCCACTCCCTCACCTGCTGAAAGCATGATTAAAACAACTAAACAGCTACAGAACTTACACGGTGCTGAGATCCTTTTTGGTCAATCAATTATCTGGGCTGTTGGAAACTTGTTACAATGTCAAACTAAGGTATGAGATGAAAAATCATGTTTCCTATTTTGTGAACAACTGTGATAAGAAGGAAATAACAGCTGGGCCATGCATTGTCTTTGCGTGGAAATAATGAGAGCCTTCTGCAAAGAGGGAGGAGTAGGGTTTCTTGTCTTCTTCTCTGACAGTTCGTCACTAAGATAGTGGCCTCTGGGGGCTTTAAGACACCTGGCTCTCAATTAAATAGCTAATCTGTGAAGCAAAACACTTCCCGCCAGGAAGGAAAAAATAGCTTATCAAGTAAACCAGCTCTGGCCTTAGGCCATCAGTAAGAAGAACATCAATAATTTTAAAGGATTCCAGCATGGTGGGAAGCAACAGCAGTGCCCCCTCCCCCCCCAAAAAAGCCAATTAACATATCGTACAGAATAAGAGAATAGACTGAAGTGGCAGAATTCTAGATTCTATCATTTTTAGCATGCAGTCCAGGGGACCATAAACTGAAGGCCATGGACTCACGTTGACCAGGCCTAATGTAAATAAAGGCTCTCTGTTAGCTACAGAGCTTCAGTGTTTGCATGTGTCTGAAATGGTCAAATTGTCTTGTCAGTGGCGGAGCTGGGAGTGTGTGGAGGGGGGGCGGGATGGGGCTACGGCGTGAGGGGCGTGGCCACTGTATGCAGGGGCATGGTTGTGGTGCATGGGGGCGTGGCCTGGGCATGCGGGGGTGTGACTACAGGCCGAGATGCCCCAAAAACATTGCTGCCCAGAGTGAATTGCCCCTCCCACCCCGACGTCCCTAAGTGACAGTGTCTTGTGGCAAAAGGTGACAGATCAGAACACACATACACCTTTCCCATGAAGTACTGAGAGCAATTACTGAAGCTTGCCAATCATTCTGGTGGTTTCTCCCAGCCCTGAAAGTGCCACCAGAATGGTTTAACCTTTTAGGAATCCAATGCTAAATTAACTTCCTGTTAATTTTACCAGTGTTACACTCAAAGGATGTGCTTTGTTTTGACACATTTAACAATGCATCATGATTAAGGGGATGTTTTGCTCTCAAGTTAGGAGATTATAATGGATGGCAAAGGAATTATTACAAAAATGTCTACAGGTGTGGAGTCTCTTGGCTGCTCTTTCATACTATTGCCTCAGCAGTGTAAAGTTTTTATTTAGTCTGTTTTTAAGTACTAGAAAACCCTAGCCCTAGTCGTATGTTACTCCCAGCAACAGTGTACTTGTGGCAAGATGGGCAGCAGGACTGTGTGTTTTCACACTGTCCATAAAGTCATGGCACTGTTCTCATCTCTGCTGCTGCGATTGTCTCCATTATTTGTGAAGCAGAAGGGCAAGGGCTCTCATATTCATGGCAGCTCCCACAAGGTTTGAAACCCTGCATAAGGGGAATGTGGAAAGACTAGGGGGGACTGGGAAAGAGGAATGGCCTTTGGTCATCCCTTTGGTCTGGAACTATCCATTGCTTTGCAGGCCTCCTTCCCACCTCAGACAAATCACACACACCCTGGAAGGTAGCCAGGATGTTACCATTGGGCTGAACAGGACTTTATCACTTTACCATTTTTTTCCAACTTGTGGAGAAAAAAAAATTCTAACTTCATACTGAAAGGACTCTGAACTGTTCTGTTTACCTGCATGGGATCTGTAAAAATATCTATTTGGAGCGCTGCAGCAATAGAAAAAGGCATATTCTATGGCCCTTTTCACATGTGGGGGGAGAAACGGTGTAGAGCGTAGAGCTACTTTTCGTAGTTCCACACCAGAATCCACTCAGGAGTGGCCGGAACTAGCCGGGCTGCGTGTTTTTTAAAAAACTCTTTTTAGAGGTTTTTAAAAAGCACGGAGCGCGCAGCCCCGCGCTGCTCTGTCACCCGGCTCTAAAGTGGATCTGCAGGCGCGCGCAAGTGCATGCCTGCAGATCTGCCGGGGGCGGGCTTCCGGCTGGCGAGCTTCTCCGGTTGGTGGAGAGCCTCCACCAGCCGGAAGCTGCCATCTGCAACGCCGGAGGAGTGTGGAGCAGCAAGCTCGCGCTGCTCCACGTGGCGACGGACTTACCCGGCTGGAGGTAAGCTCCGTTTTTGGGCATTTTCGCCCGTTCCCTCCCCCCACATATGAAAAGGGCCTATGTCTACCATTATTAAGAAAGGCATTGAAAATAAAATGACCACGATCATAACCATCTTACACAACCTGATGGAAATGCAGACTCATTTGGAATACTGTGCATAGTTCTAGTTACCCCACCTTAGAGAGGATATGCAAGTGCTGGAAAAGCTGCAGAAAGGAGAACTGTGATGATGGGGTTAGATGCTTATCGTGTTGAAACTTGCAAAACCTAAGTTCAAGTCCCCAATGAGCCATGAAACTGAGTAGATAACTTTGGTCAAATTATTCCCTCTCAGCCTGACCTACCAGACAGATTCATTTTGAGGATAAAAATGATGACAGATTCCTGTGTACACTGCCTTGAAGTCACTGAACAAAATGTGAGATATAAATGTAACCAAAAAATACAGTCAGTCCTCAACTTTTGTGGGTTCAACGTCTGCAGATTTGATTGCCATGAGTTTGTAGCCACTGCTTAATTAGCCAATCTCAAAGCTAGAAAAGCTCTAGAAAAGGTCCTAGATCTAGGAAGACTTGCAGGGACAGGCTGGTGGTGGCGGTGGCTCCTCCTGTCATGTCCACAGTAAGCAGGCAGTAGATCACAAGCGGCACAGCTCCTACTTACATGGCAAGAATCAAAGTATATCCAAAGAGAAAAGAAGCCTAGAGCAAACAAATCCAAAGGGGCAAATCCAAACTGTAGTCCAGAAAGCCAGAGTTCCAAGACAATCAGATCCAAGAGCACAGGGTTTCAGGGCCAAAGAGACAAGTTACTAATCCTGGGAGGAAAGGCCAGCTGGAGCCCTTTTTATGCATGTCTGTCGCCACAGGTGTTCCCTCATTAGGGCTTGCTTGCTACTTAAATGGGCTGAGAGACACAAGCCCTCACTTTCATGGCATCTCTGCTGCAAGGTAGGTGTGTCAGCTATGTCTTCCTTTATTTGTTCCCCTGGCTCAGGCCCTTGTTGTTGTTGTTGTTGTTGTTGTTGTTGTTGTTGTTGTTGTGCATTATCTCCCTCTGGACCAGCTTCTGGGGACACTTCAGTCTCTGGTGAAGCCTCTGCCTCAGAGTCAGAATCGTCCTCCTCGCTGCCATGGTGTCCAAAGCAGAGCATGACACCTCCTGCTCCTCCTTCTTTCTGTCTCGTTTCCCATACCTGGGCTCTGGCTCTACCTTTGCTGCATTGACACTACAATGCCTCCTCCTCACTCTAAGACCATCCCCACTGGTCTCCAAACTTTCCTCCCTCTGCCACCATCAACCCAGCCCTGTGAGGTTTCCTAGATCTATGGCTTTCTTTTTCCAGGGGAAGGGTTGGAGATCAGTGGAGGCAACAGAAGTTTGGTGGGAGCAGCCTTGGAGTGAGACAGAGAAGTTGTGTTGCCGAAGCAGAAAAGACCCTAACAGGCTGGAGCTGTTGGTGCGAGAGGAGGAAGAGGAGGAGCCACCACTGCTGCCAGCCCAGCCCTGTCCCAGCCGCTGCAAGAAATCTCCTTCAGTGTTATTGTCCTTTTTTTCCTTCTCTTCTAGAAGGATGATGACACTGAAGGAGATTTTTGGAGCGGGAGAGTCTGTAGCATGCATGGTTGGGGGACCAGAGATATTCACATTTTTTCCATTTTTGTGGGGATCCTGCACTCCTAGCCTCACACAAAAGCTGAGGGTGGATTGCAGTAGTAAACAAACTGTGCTGATAGCATTTCCAAGTACCTTCTGTTTATCCGTGAGATAGGATGGTTGCTTTCAATGGCTGGCTCTTGAAAGAAGGATGTCTCTCCTACCTTTTCCTGGCTGGCTATGACCTTGGGCTCTCTGAAGCAAACGAGGGACAGACTATAATTTTCTGTTTGAGACAGAGGGCCTTTCTGCACTACACTGTTATAGTGCTATTATTGCACTTTCAACATTCTGTGGAATTCTGGGGTTTGTAGTTTACTGAGGCCAAAGAGCTCTCTGGCTAAGGATTCTAAATGCCCCTCCCTAAACTGCAAACCCCAGGATTCCATAGGATGTTGAAACTGGAATAATAGCACTCTAACAGTGTAGTGCGGAAAGGCCTAGAATCTTAAAAGAACACAGATCTAGGACTTATAAGCATCCTAGGGTGCTATCCATTTCCTGGAGCTCCAATGTGAGAACAGTAGGCTTCTGCTGTCTGCAGGATTCATGATACTATGCCTCCATCTATGCTTAAAAAAATGTGTATTTGCATATAAGGATAAATATTACAAACATCTTCACTGATCCCTTTCCAACAGAATCCAAACACAAGTAAGCATAACAGCCCTTGGTCTTCTCTCCAATCAGAGATGTGGGAGTGAGCATAACCCACTGTGCCCACATATTCACACTGCTGGAAATTATTTGCTTTCTGAACAAGTACTAAGAACAGGACATTAGCCCACTTTCCAAACACCTGTGATTAATGTATCTCATCTTTACAAATGTTTTCCTCCCCACAGAGTCAGCATCTGCTTTTTATTATGCTGGTATAAATCCAGAATAAACCCACTGGTGGTTGCTGATTTATACATGGTTTATCCCAGCGTCACTGAGAGTTTAATCTAACCCCATACTGTCTGAGTGGCTTATGTGACATGGCATTTGCAAGTACCTGCGGTATTTCACAACATTTGTATCAATGTTAAACAACACCTCAACCTACATGTTAACAAGCAGGCAATTAAAAAAGATGTTAAAGGTATTCAGTTCTCCAGGTGGAGTGTATGTGCGCACACACGTAAGTAAATTCTTAAAATAAATCTACAAAAATATGTATTCCAATGATTAAACACAGTGCAGGTGTATTCAACAGAAATGTGTTACTGGTTCAGCATAATTAATTATGCTTACACTTTCCTTAATTACTGCTGGAAACGATCATATTCCCTACCTTGAGCATTTTTCTAGTCAAGGTGGTTCTGAAAGGGCTCTGTTTTATAATTTAGGAAGAACGGAAAGATGATACATAGAGGTATTGGCTTGTGGCCTTGCCGGGTGAAACATGGATTGAAGCCTCATTGTAAGAAAGCTTAACAAGACAGTAGCATTGATAGGTTACTTTAGGGAGGCAGAAAGATAACCCCCCACAAGCTATTTTGCTGCCTGAAACAGCTAGTTGTGCAACCTGCTCCAGTCAAAGTACAGAGTACCTCAAGCCAGACAAATTATTTTAGCACGGAAGGCAGAAAATTCTCTACCTATCCTTGGCCATGTATGTGCATGTCTTCAAGTCACCTGTCAGCCCCATGAATTTCATAAGAGTTTGTTAGGCTAGGAGTACTTAAAGGTGGTTTTGCCAGTTCCTTCCTCTAAAATATAGCCTACAATACCTGGTATTAGTTAACATTCTCCCATCCAAGTACTAACCATAGCTGACCCTGCTTAGTTGCCAGAATCAAATGGGATCTGGCACCTTTAGGTATAAAATACAAATACAGTAATAACATATTACATAGCTCATTGCTTGTTTTCCTTTCATGGCACCCAAAATGTAGTGGCTGCCTCACTCTTATGTTAGAGCCAGCCTGAGAAAAGGTGTGTTCGCATGACTCTCTGCCCCTGCGCCAGGACCTGGCTGCCCTGTCATATCTCATAAGTTCAGAACTGGGTGTATTTTGTGATTTCACAAGAGAACCAGCATAAGCTATGCCACAGTGGTTCTTAACCTTTTCCTTACCAGGGACCTCCTGTAAATATAATTTGTTGCTAGGGATCCCTAAGACTTAACTCAAGATTTAAATATTCAAATAGTTGTTTAAAGTTGCACATCAGTTGCTCACCCTTATCCCTTATGCTTCCAGTAGACAGTGCAAAAGAAAGGAGACTTTTTAGTGGTCTGTGGAGTAGCATGCTGAGATCCTTCAAGTACCAGGAGAGTAGGATAAATTGGAAGACCCTTTCTAAAAGAAGCTTATGAATGAAGGGCAAGCCTAAAGAACTATCTCTTTTGCCCTTTTCCCCAAAGCAGCACCTGGAAAATAAGGTTCTTGGTTCTGCTTTAAGGGAAAGCACAAAAGAAAGGTTATTTCCCCCCAAGAGAGTAGAGAAGATAGGTGCTTCTAAAAGAAAGAACCTACCTTCTCTACTCTTTCAGTGCTCCTTCAGAGGGAAATGGCATTTCTTTCTCACTTTCCTCCAAAAGAGCACGGAGACCCTCACCACTTTGCTTCTAAGCAGCCACAAGAGAAAAAAGGCTCCCCTCTATTCTTGTGGCTGCTTGGAAGTAAAACTCTGCTGCATTGCCTGGCCCTGGGTTCAAGCAGTGTTCTCACATTCACCACACAAGGCGTAGGCTGGGCATCTTCCCTGGTCTTCTAAGCTTCCTGACTTCTGGACTCAGTGGCGCACCTGTGCAGTAGTGCCCAGAGCCTCCAGTTCAGGAAGAGATCCCACCAGCATGTCATCACCACTACCACTACCACTGCCATGTCACCACTGCCTTTGAGAAATCTGGAACATGCTGCATCAATCAGCCACAGCCAGCCGAGACATTTTTTAAATCCTTACAACCAAGATTTTTCCCATTTTCTGGGATGAAAACCTTATGTGGTCCCTTGTGAGCACTCCGTGAACCCCCAGGGGTCCATGGACCTCAGGTTAAGAACCACTGGGTTATGGTATACAGCATTCTATGAGAGTGATTAGATATAGCGCACAGAAATCCATATGGACATTATTTTTAAATCACATTCATAGCTTTTAAAGCACAAATGGGGAATAGACATACATAGATTTGGCATATTATATATCAAGATCACTTCATAAGTTATTGATGCTACATTACGTGCCATATCAGGAAATAAATTACCCCATTCCCTTTCTCACGGTAGACCTTCTTTTAATTTTCTGCAGCTTACTAGAAGGAAAGGGGATCTAGTACCATGTTGCCTGGCTCACGGGATGTTCCTAAGAACTTCATTTGTTTCTCCTGTGAAAGGAACAATAAGCCACTATGGCTGATACGATGCTGGAGTTAATCTGCATACAGTGTGTAATACTCTCATTGTTACAATGCAATTATGCAGAACATGAAATATTAATACAGAATGGCTTAATGTATTTTTTTTAACTTGTCACAGTAAAGGGGGCACTAAGTAGTGTGAAATTATTACAGCCTATTTTTCACAAAAACTCTGCAAAGTGTTCCAAAAGGGGAGGACTTTTTCTTCCTAATGACTGATAGACTAATCTATAAAAGCTTTTTTTTTTTTCCCTCAGAGATGCATAATGCTTTGTGCATGGCTTCTGCCAGGATTGCTAGCCCAATTTAAGAACAGGGAGAAAGGGAAAGAGTCAGACTATGACCCTTATAGATCAGTGTTCAGTTGTCCACCATGGAAACCCACTGCGTGACCTTGGGTACATCACACACTTTCAGTCCCAGAAAGCCACTGAGTCCAGAAGTCAGGAAAAAGGGGGCCAATCGCAGCCAACGGGGCAGAGTGAGTGGAGTAGCAGGAGTGACCACAGCGGAGGCAGTGTGGATTCATGAACTCGCACTCCTCCAAATCAGAATGGAACATACACGGTAGCTGTGCGGAAGGAAATCAGGGACAGTCCACCTTGTTTCGAGCCCAGAAAATCCAGTAAGAAATGGCATGAACCAATTCACCAGCCTCGTGCGGAAAGGGCCTTGGTTTGACCTCATGGTCACCTTCAGGTTGGATTTTGATATCAGTGCCAATTAAAGTGTGGCCATTTCCGCACTAGTCTGTTCTACCACTATCATTCCACTTTCAACCTCCTATGGAATCCTGGGGTTTGCAGTTTAGGGAGGAGCCTGAAAACCCCAGGATTCCATAGGAGGTTGAAAGTGGAATGATAGCACTATAACAGGCTAGTGTAGAAATGGTCTCTGTTGCCAATTACATACGATACCAATTAGATATGGTGCCCATCCAAACCATACTGATATCGGGGACCCCCAAAGTGGGGCCTCACAAAGGTCACCATAAATTGGAAACAACTCAAAGGCACACAACAACAACAACATGTAAAAAACTACAGGAAAACTGGTCTGTAATTCTGTTTCTCTAGTACACCTGTCCTTTTAAATTTCAGCTGTTCCCATTTCTGTCATATTTCCTATATTAGCATTTCTTGTTTCAAGTTGCTGGCCTCAGGTGCTCTGGTCCATACGCGTCATTACTTATTTTGCACTGAACCCCAGGTTTTGTAGTTTGGCACTTGCATAAACAGGGGTTCTGTTTCCATCAGAATAACACGTCACAAGAAGTGATGTTTTCTCTGATATGTTCGTTTGGAGGTTCATGAGAAGATAAAGGCATTCGTTTAACAATGTACCAGCATGAGTAGCAAGAACCTGACTTTCTTCACTATATGAACAGTCTGGTTTTTTTCCTCAGAGACAAAAGTTATTTATTTATTTAATATCCTGCCTTTCTCCCAAATAAGATTAAAAAATAGGACACTTTCTCCCAAAGTGGGATACTTTTTGAGGGGATTTTTCAAAGCTTAGGTCATTTTCTTAGTTTTTAGATTTTTTTCCCCTCAAAAAATATTCCAAATATTTAAAAGCAACAAGTAACATAATGAGTAATGGATAAAATTAATAGGAGTCATGGTTAAAGATTCCATCCACAAAATCACCTTCCAGACTGGTTTTGGTGTGTGATATTTCATATTACAGAAGTTTATTGCTGTGGAGCATAAATAAATAAAGCACTTCTTGGGTAAATGAACGACAGTTGATAGACAGAATGAAAACATATCCGCTCAACCTGTTTGGTCAAGTATATGCAATCCTTCTGAAAGCCTACCCGAGCTTGGGCTGACGTACACCTCTGACAGCTTATTCCACTTTGTGCAGAATTCATCATCAGTATGCTCAGTTTCTCACAATGCTTTGCTTTCAGTGTGCTTTATGGCCAGTTTATCCACATGGTTCCGTATCAGGGTTCAGCATAACTGGCAGAGAAGACATTGTTTATGGGCAGAGCCAGCTGGTCAGAGATTTTAGCTTTTGTAAATATCGTTGTTCAGAATCCATTAGAATTTAGGAAGCATTTAGACTAATAGTGAAATGAGTCTTTCTTAATCTGACACTTGAGATACTGGCATTAAAGTTCTTTAGAGAGATAGTATAGCAAGTCTGAAGTAGCACTTTGTTCATTTTATTTTAATAGATATTGAGATATTGGGAGGGGTGCTTTGTCTCTGCTTTCCTCAGGCCTAAAGATAAAGAGGAGAATCCACAAGCCTGACTGAGAATAGCCTAGAGCAGAAAGGATAAGATGGCATTATGCAAGCAGATGGGGAGCTGAAACTAACCAGCATAAAATGCTAACTAGTGAACACTTAAACAGCATTTTTGAAGGCCCTTTATCCTGAAATGTCCAGCCAAATGGACACTAATCAGAATAATTTAACACCTAACTGACTGGATACACATTCATTCCAGCAAATGGTGGCACAGTGCAATGAAATATAATTTCTATGTATGTGGCAAATTTCATACAGAACCAGTTCACATAGTTGGAAACCCAACATAATGCAACTTTTATACCTCATCATGCACACAGCAGCTTGGCTTAAGACTCCTCCTTATGGTTGCCAAACAAAAAGTATGATTCGGGATCTTCTGTGAAATATCAGGCGCTGATCAATGTGAAGAATGAAACTATTAAACTAATCACAAGTCTTTTACACTTGCCTGAGGACTCTGTCACAGTGTTGAGGAATTCTTGCAACCTGTGTTAAAAGTTCACCTAGTTATAAATTGGGCGTAAGAAAGGAAAGTATAGATGGGGGGAGGATCCTGAGAAATTTGGTTAGTCTTTTTAAACATGTTTACATTTTTGTTTTTTTATTGGGAGCTGGAGGTGTCTCTGAGGAAGTTGAGTCTTAGGGCCATAACTTCACATCTATGGGTGACCATTTTATCCCAAAGACCTCCATGAGAATAGACTTTTAGCCCCCTCCCTAGAACTTAGAACTTAGAATCACTCCCTTAGAACTTCCTGACTTTCAGGGCTGCCCAGCAGCGGAATATGCCGCCTCGGAGTAGAGTGGAGTCTCCTTCTGTGGAGGTTTTTAAGCAGAGGCTGGATGGCCATCTGTCGGGAGTGCTTTGAGGGTGTTCCTGCATGGCAGGGGGTTGGACTAGATGGCCCGTGTGGTCTCTTCCAACTCTACATTTCTATGATTCCCTAATTTTCTTTAATGCTCTTTAAAACATCTATCTACCACAACACTCTGAATGCACCACATTTCATCTGATTTTGGAAGTTAAGTAGGGTCAAGGTTAGATAACATCTGGATGAGAGACTACCAGGGAATACCAGAGATTGCCAGGCAGGACTAGGAAAGAATTTACCTGAGATCCTGCAGAGCATCACCCAGTCAGAGTTGACAGTCCTGGGCTAGAAAGAATAATGGAATTTCAGAGCTGGAAAAGACCACATGGGCCATTGAGTCCAACCCACTGCTATGCAGGAACACCCATCACAGCATTCCCAGCAGATGGCCATCCAACTTCTGCTTTAAAACCTCCAGAGAAGGAGACTCCACCACACTCTGAGGCAGCATATTCCACTGCCAGACAGCTCTGACCATTAGGAAGTTCTTCCTGAGGTTCAGGTAGAATCTCCTTTCCTGCAACTTGAATCCATTGTTCTTTGTCCTAGTCTCTGAAGCAGCAGAAAACAAGCCTTACAGATCAAAGGATTCCCAACAGATAAATTATCTCACCTCTTCTAACATTTCACAGATGAAAACCAGGACAACATCCGAGTGTGGTCAAAATGGTAGACATAATGAATGAGAAATAATGGGCAAAGTAGGAGAGGCTGTAGCAATGTGCTTTTGCCTCAGCCCATGGGGAAAGGCAAGTTTCTGCCTCTTCCTCTCCTCTGCCCACTCCCTGCTGAGTTAATCGAATGCAAACTACTGCTGCACTTTGAACTCATTTTGCAACAACTGAAATAAGCTGAGGACAAAGTGGGAAAGTGGGAGGGGAAGAGAGAAAAACTGGGACATTTTAAAAGAATCAGAAAAGTGGGCCAACAGATTGGTACAGTTGGAGGATATGAAATCTAACTCAGTACAGTGGGCCCTCTGTATCTACAGAAGAAAAAGCATGAATGCTTATGTCCTGTGATACCTAATGGTGGCAATGGACATGCTTCAGGGCATCTGCGTGCATACAGCCACCATTTTAGGTATAGGACACAACACTATCATGTTAAGAAGGGCCCACTGTGTAAGGCAATTTCCTATATTCCTGAACATCTGATTCCTGGCTAAAGTACTGTTTTAAAGAAATGACTGCTAAAACTGGGCTTTTGAGCAATGGTGCTCAAAGAGATCCTTGGAATATGAGGGTCCCCTGAAAGGGCTGACTTTTGTTGCAAAGTTTCCTCTCCTCACTTAGCAGCACTAGTCAATGCCATTTTACCAATGCCCTGGTAATTCTTTCAGGAGAAACTAGGTGGTAAAATAAATCATAGCGAATAGGAAGCCATAGCTGTCAGACCCACTTGAAGCAGTGAAAAAACCCACATGGCAAGATCTGATTAATCGGAGTTCGGTTTTAAGTTGACAATTTGTTAATCAGTCAATTCCACCAACTAATTAAATTTTTTTTTTCATCCTTCCTCAGTAGTTATCTCTGGTTAGCTATAGCATTATGAGCTATATAGGCAGGCCTCAAGAGACGAGTTCTGTTTTAATCATAGAGTTTATTTTCCTGGTTATTGTTTGTTTGGAGAGATCAGGTTTGGTTGTTTTATCTGGATAGTTAATTAGGTCCAAGGTAGTTATCAATGCATGTAGAGTAGACAGCTTGGCCTGCAAAGTTGGGAGAAAGGAAGTCTCTTGGCCTAAGACCAATTGTTAGTTCCAACTAGGAAAGAATCAATGAGAGCCAAGAAAGCCAACGCTATTCTTGGTTGCATCAATAGGAGTATGGTGTCTAGATCAAGAGAGGTAATGGTACCACTCTATTCTGCATTGGTTAGGCCTTATTTGGAATACTGTGTCCAGTTCTGGGCACCTCAATTCAAGAAGGATATCAACCAAGCTGGAACATGTCCAGAGAAGGGCAACCAAAATGGTGAAGTATCTGGAAGCCACGCCCTATGAAGAACAGCTTAGGGAGCTGGGTATGTTTAGTTTGCAGAAGAGAAGGTTAAGAGGGTACATGATAGCTATGTTTAAATGTTTGAAGGGATGTCATGTCGAGGAGGGAGCAGGTTTGTTTTCTGCTATTCCAAGGACTAGGACAAGGAGCAATGGATTGAAGCTGCAGGAAAAGAGATTCCACCTGAACCTCAGGAAGAATTTTCTGATGGTCAGAGCTGTCTGGCAGTGGAATATGCTGCCTTGGATTGCGGTAGAGTCTCCTTCTTTGGAGGTTTTTAAGCAGAGGCTGGATGGCTATCTGTTGTGAATGCTTTGATGTGTGTTCCTGCATGGCAGTGGGTTGGACAGGATGGCCCCTGTGGTCTCTTCCAACTCTATGATTCTATGATTCTAGAACATGGTAAGTCAACACTTATATATTTCCATCTTCTCTAGCTGAGACATTGCATTCTATTTGTTCCTGCATTTTTGGAAGTAAGCCACCAACAAACATTATTCAGGCATTCCAAATGAAGGTAAAGTAAATGTGTGACAAAAGGAAAAGAGCGTGCTCAACCTCTACCCTCTTTATTATCTCTTTCTACCATCATCCACATATGTACAGCATAACTTTTTAAAGGGCCAAACCTGTTCTGTCCAGAAAAGTATGCCTCTCTGATCTGGAACCATGAGCCATTTCTGCACTAAACATCTATATCACTATTATTCCACTTTCAACATCATATGGAATCCTGGGGTTTGCAGCTTCAGGAAGGGCCACCCAGCCCCTCCCGAAACTGCAAACCCCAGGATTCCATAGGATGTTGAAAGTGGAATAGTAGCAATATAAAAGTCTAGTGCGGAAATGGCTATGATTATCTAGGGTTTCTAAGTACAGAGAGAATTTCCTAAGATAAAAGAGCTTTTCACCTTTGAAAAGACTCTCTCTGAGTATGGAGGGTGACAAAAATGGTAGCAAAATGCCTCCCTCACCAAAAAAAAAAAAAAAAAAGATTTAGCATGCTCCTAACTCAATACTCTTCCTTGCACATTCAGCTTGTTCCATATTTAGAATGCCTGGAAAGGAGTACGGGAAATATGTTCTTCAACATGCTAATTGCTACTAGTATGAAAGAGATTAAAATCAGACTGACATAGTTAAACCAATCTGACACTTGAAACTTATTTTTCATCAATTCAATATCTTGTAAAAGCTTCAGTGTTGAGGCTGTGGGCATGTTTTAGGCTACTTCTTGGTGAAAACTTATGGTTGCCCTTGCTTAGACCTACACACAATATACTCCCCTGGAGATGCCCATTAGAGAAAGAGAAAAGACAAACGTTAAGTGTTCCTGGCCATTCCTTCTGTAATCCCATCATCCACACAACACCCTCATCAGCCTGTGCTTTATACCTGGGGACACACTCACCACACAGAATGAGTGAGGACACAAAATTTGGGAGGAGCTATGACTGCCTAAGTTTGTTCAGTTTTGACTGTGAAGATTTCAAGGACCAGGCAAGCTAGTAAGAATAAATCAGAGTGCTAAGCAGCTGAGCCAGCCAGTGACGCTCAGGCTGTATGTTCCCAATGTAACAGTGACACCTACTGTCCAAGAGGAAACCAGCATGAGCACAGAAGAGGCCAATCTAAACTGGTTGATGTTAATCCAAACTCAGAATTAGTCGACTCGTACTTTGAACCTAGGTTATTCATAATTCCAATATATGTAATGAATCCTGACCAATCAGCTTATATTGTTACATTCTTGTAGACAAGACTGAAATTTATTATGAGTAAATTTCTGGCTATGTAGTCTTGGAACATGTGCATATGTTGGTTACCGTAACTGCTTAGCTGATTCATGGAAATTTAAAAAAAAAACTGTATTCACATAGTAGATGTATTCATAGTAGTTATATTCACATACAGCCAGTGTGGTTTGAGTGTTGGATTAGGACTCCGAGAAACTTGAGTTCAAATCTCTACTCAATCACAGAAACCCACTGCGTGACCCTGGGCAAGTCACATTCTCTCAGCCTTAGAAAAAGGCAATGGCAAGTTTCTTCTAAACAGATCTTGCCAAGAAAACCCTGTGATAGGGTTACTTTAGAGTCACCATTAGTCAGAAACGAAGACACACCAAAGCAGCAATATGTACATTGTCAGATTTTTTTACTTTAACTTTTTCATTGTTGGTTGTCGTTGTTGTGTGTCTTCAAGTCATTTCTGACTTATGGCAACCCTAAGGCAAATCTATCACAGGGTTATCTGGGGCTGAGAGTGTATGACATGCCCAGGGTCACCCAGTGGGTTCAATGACTGTTCCCACACCATATACCCCCCACTCTGTGGCACATGCTATTTTCATAATTGGACATATTTTATAACTGAAACACATGTAAGCAAATGCCAGGTCAAGATGAACATAGACATGACCACTTCATGAGTGTAGAGAGGATTAGGTGGGAAAGCCCAGTGCTGGTGGGCTTAGGATAATCCTTTCAAAAACTGTAAATTGCAAGCAGTCCCCAAAACAACAGCAAGCACAACTGCCCATGTGAAGCAATCAGGAATGCTGCTGCAAGTATATCCTACAGAGATCTTACCTATTTACTTTAGCTGACCAAAACATTAAGCGATTGTCAGGACTTCCATCAATGTTTTGTCATCTAAAGTTAAGGCAATCAGCCCATTCCAGACTCCTTTGTCAGTTTCATGGAAAAGCCATTACCACTTTGTTCGTGCACCCTCTTTCACGGCATGAAAGAGGGTATAAAAACCTCATCTCCAGCTCCAGTAAACTTGTAGCACTTTGGACATAGCACATAATACCTAGATCTCTGTTCTTCTGTGCTACTCTCAGATTTGCTATCTGAGCCACTCCGCTTCAACCTTGTGTTTCAGGATTGGTAACTATCACCTTTTCCACCCAATATCTTGCTATCCAACTTTTCTTGCCTCATTTTTTGATAGCCTTGTGTGGTTCTTGAGAGTGTCTGACTTCTTGTGTTGCTGTTAATTCCCGATAAAATACTCTGTCTAACTTTTAACCTGAGTCCTCTCTACAGTTAGTACTGGTATACAGAGGTGAAAAGATCCTGCCATTACCCTCCTCTTCCAGGCCTCCTTTGAGCTATAATTCCCCGAATTCCAAGGAGACTCTGGCATTGGGGGTGGACTCCAAAGTCCCCCACCTTTTAGGGTAACATGACCAAGCAGGAATCGAACCCTTGTCTCCTACGTTGTAGTCAAGCACTCAAACCACTATGCCATGCTGGTTCATAACTTCTCCATTTCTCTTTGCTAAAGATACTGATCAGTTTAAAAATTTACATCTTAAAACATGCAGCAACCAATAAAATAGGGAAAAATCTACGTCCAGCCCTTGTCCAAAGTATTTCATCAATTTGGTTTGTTTTGTTTTCCTTGCTTGAGTTGGGCTTTCAGTGGCCAGGTGACTGCTAGCTGATTTTTGGTGTGGGATAAATAAAATGTCAACATTTTGTAGAAGTATGGTTTGGCTCATATCCTGTTTTGTTCCAACATACCACCTGCTTCCACTCGGAGCACCATGTTGACCTACTAATTCGGTAAATCAAATACTAGTGACATTGGCTAATCAAAGAAAAATGTGAGAAGATGCATGAAATCATGACATACAGAGATGGGAAAAGAAAAGAATGTCATACTAAGCAGACCATTTGCCCAGGGTGCCATTCTGTGGCATGCGTGTGCTAAAGTTTGGCCATTAAAAAAATGGGATATAGGGCAGGTTTCATCCACATTTATAATGTTGAAATGGACTGCTCAACTGCAAATTGCAATAGAGTACTTTCATTCCTTGCTAATTTAAACATTTTGTTTCTGTGTAGATATTATTGGAAAACTCTTCTCTAGGCAGTTCTTAATATATTTGTGATGCAGATTGGTTCTGATTAGGTTTCTACATGCTGGTTTCCCAGTCTATTCATAAACTTTTAAAGGGGTGCAGAGATCCCAGCTTATGATCTCACTAACAACTATATTTATTTTCAGCAACTTGTTAAACTTTCAGTTTGTTGGTCTCCTTTCCAACCCCAATGAATGATAGCAAAAAACATTAACCTAGTTCTCTTAGGCTGTGACCACAAAATTGGTTTAGAGCCAGTAGTATCTCACTGAAAGCACTAGAAAAGGCAGGTCTTCTGGGACAGCCATTTATCACTATATTGTTTGGACTGAATCAGGACTTTCTGTAGGCTTTATAGGATATGTCCTTGTAGTGGCTTTCTACCCAACAGTAAACTTTAAGCCCAACAGCAGTGAACCTTTGTGTAGCAACCATATTACCTGTGATGTAATATTAGCTTTCAACTGCCATTATGCAGCTGGGGGCATTTCTTCTCCAACCCTTGAGAGAAGCAAGGTAATTTTTTTTTTCTGGGGTGAACTATAATTCATTGTTGCAGAGGTGGGGAAACAGTGGAATAGAAACCAGCACATTTACTAGAGCTTTTAACAAGTGACCGGAAGGGGTTTTGCCATCAATCAGGTCAAAGCTTGATGAAAACTGGCATTCCTGGAGTGAGAAATAACTCACTTCCTTCCATTCTTGTCTTTCAGCTTGTCATGAGAACAGGGATGAGAAGACTGAATGAAAACATATCAGAGGCTGAAATTCAGTGATAACTCATTGTTCAAATGGAGTCTGTAATGAGAACATGGCACCCAATGCAGGCCTGCTGTGAAAAGGAATTGATGCAGCACCCACTCAGAATAGAAAAGAGGGGAACATTCACAACTTGCGAGTGTATGCAGACAGTTAGCTCACTTGTTTCTTTCTTAGAGTTGATAGCTGTTTTCTCAGCCTAAGGAAAAACTGTGGGTCAAGCTAAATCAACCTCTGCAATAAGCTAGTGAAAAGAAACCGGGTGCTGATTTTGATGAGGAAAATCAACAGGAAGAAGGGGCAAAACACCAAGGGAGACAAAAATGCTTGAGGAATTCAATCTTTGCAAATTCTGATATGAACAGAGGAGGGGCATTTCTGCACTAGGCTATTATAGTGCTATTATTCCACTTTCAACATCCTATGGAATCCTGGTGTTTGCAGTTTAGGGAGGGGCCCATCCCTACTTCCCAGAGTCCGGTCTGGATTAGAATATTGTTTTTTAGATTTTACATATTTCTAAGTTTGGTAATGAAGTCCTTGGCTCAAAAATATATCCAAATGCATTTACCAGGTATGTAGAGGGTTTTTTTCCCCTGAGTAACTATGTTTGAGGAGTATCTTAGGAAACAATTCATTTAACAATGTGCACATTGTGAGAAAATATGTTCATAAGTATGTTCCAACATAAAACCATCCTAAGGAACACCTATCATGGGGTTTTGGGGGCTTAGAGTATGTAATGTGCCCAACATCACCCAGTTGGTTTCCACAGCCAAATGGGGAATTGAATCCTGGTCTCCAGGGTTGTAGCCCAATGCTCAAACCACACTGGCTTTCTTCATAAGTGTTTGTATTTAAATCTGAATATTTGTTCAGAAATTTTATTGAATTAAAATTTACAATTTAATTTTAAACTTCCATTTAAAATAAAAATCTGCGAATTAATGAGGAAAAAGGACAGAAAAGTCTCATAAAAAAGACACAGACAGGAAAAGAAGTAACTTGCCTAGCTTATAGGTTGGAGGCATTTTATCAATATTAGGTAGGTGGCTTTTGCTTGGAAAATACAATGCTGGACTGAGGCTGTCAAGCTGAGAGTATATATCATCATTGGATATGGTACTGTATATCACAGCTCCATCTTTTTGGATCATGTACTGACCTGTGCATATGCCTGACTATGCTTTTTTCATCTTTTGGTTTTCATATCATATACAGACACAAGCACATAAAGTCTCCTCACAACCACGAAGCTCCTACCCAGAGGAACATCATCCAGCCCTCTCTTGAAACCACCACAAGAAAAATCTTTTTATTCTCTTCATGACAGGCAGACTGGTGCTGCTCAAAGTGCTGGTCCATGGACCAGACCCATTCCACAAGGCACCAGCTGCCCATCACTGGAGAGTTTCTAGAAAAGGAAGCTTAAAAAAATGTAGATAATACATGATATGTTAACAGTCCCTGGCACTTTGTGGGATAGCTTAAGGAATCTACATCTATGGAGAATTATCTTATTCCAATGACCTCTGTAGGAACGGGCTTGTAGCCCCCTCTCTAAATTTTATTTGAATGATCTTTAAAAATCCCTTCACCACATCACTTTGAAAATACCCCATATCACCTGATTTTGGAAGTTAAGTAGGGTCAGGCCTAATTAACAGCTGGATGGGAGACTACCAGACAATGCCAGGATACTTCAGGTAGGACTAGAAAATAACCGTACTTGAAACTCTGTGGAACCTCTGACAGTCAGAGTTGACAATGGCTAAATGGAAGATTGTCTGATTCAGCATATGCTAGTTTTCTATAGTCACTACTCAAAGTGGTAGTTCATAGACCAGTCTCTGTCCACAAGTCACTAGCTCCCAGTTCCTGGGGAGCTTCTAGGGAAGAAAGAAAGGAAGGAGGGAGGGAGGGAGGGAAGGGAGGGAGGAAGGGAGGGAGGAAGGAAGGAAAAGAATTGTAGCTAATATGCATTATATGGTAACAGTCTCTGGTATTTTGGGATTGCTTAAGAAACACCGACCGAGTCAGAGTATCAGTCTTCTACATTTTTTTTCAACTGTAAATATTGTCACTACTTTGCAAAAAAAGAAACTAGATGAAGTCAATTTTTAACTTTCATGGCTGTATGATAAGTAAATCTGATATTCTTGTTTGCTTTTCTGGTTGTGACCTAAAGTAGTAACTACAAAGACCAGCTGGCAGGCTGGTGGATTGGCTGCATAGCCACTCTATTCTGACTTTAGGGATTTCCAAAGAAGCCAAGATGGGAAAATGCAGGAGAAACATATAATTTGAGGTAATTTATAGCTAGCACAGCGGGAGCCACAACATTCTTGAGATCTCTTATTCACACTGTGTAATGCACCATGTATGCAGAGTATGGAAAAAAATACTTTTAAGATAACCATTCTTAGCATCTTCTGGCCAATAACTTTTCCAAGTTCCCCATTTTTGTACCACATGCTCTGGTTAGTATGATCCATGGGATGCTGTTGCAATCATGCCTATTCCAAAAAAGATGGAAAGGAAGGAACAAAGGAACAAATCATAGCAAAATCACCATTTTGTTGTTGCTTTCGGGATCATTGTGCAGTGTGATTCTATGCATGCTTATTTGGAAATAAGCCCCATTAATTGCAGCCTTGTTCTGAAGAAGCAAAACCAAGTTTTCCATTTGAATATATCAGACAAAGTTGTACATATTCCTCTCTTGCTAGAACATATGTCCCCTGCACCTCCTCATAAACATACTCCACTCAGCACTGTGCTTTAAGGATGCATTCTGCCAAAGATCACCAGAAAGGTGTCATTTCTAGGAAAGATTAATAGCTTCACCAATCTGATTTTTAAAACTACCAGCTGGGAGCTGAGCTCCCTGACACTGTGTTGTGTTGACATCACATTGTGGGAGTGAAAATGGAAGCTAATGTCTGACTCCTGTGCTCTGTTTGGATTGTGTATGCAGAGTACAAATCTGTTCAGATTGATCTGAGAACATGAATGATTTATAAGGCACAAGAGCAGTGGGAAAGGTGAATTTGACATGCCCAATGGAATTCCAAGGCCAACACAGCTCTGCATATTGAAACCAGTGTTTAGTCCTTCTCACTATGACTATGCGCAATCAAAGTGGCAGGCAGAAGATTGTTCCCAGAGCAGGAGCTCACAGCTATCCAAGTGAGTGCTGTAATTGTTTGAGAAAGACTTGAACTGTGTGAAAAGAACACTGTGCAAGCTAGATTGTCAATCAGTATGAACATGAGCATACGAGGGATGCTAGGATGGGAGGGAAAGAACTGCAGAAGGCTTGGCACAAGGTTAGCAGACTCCAAAAGGAAAGTAGGGAAAATTGACACAGAGGCGTATTGAGAGACCCAGAGGTGTTAAACACTCTCTTCTTCACCTCACCAGGAAGTAGCTTTTTACTGAGATGCTTCAGTTGATAAGGAATGGAGAAGTAATTTGAATCCCATCCACTTGGGTTGTCCGCTACCCTATTCTAATCTTCCAAGCAGGAGCTCTCCCAGATAGAAACTGGTGGAGCTGGGAATTCCCTGACAATTTTTTAAATTGGGGTCTCCAAAAATTAGAGCAAGGACTGTAAGTGCCCCAGGTTGGCATTACCTTTCCGTGGCACTGAGATTGCATGCCCCTATGAGGCAAGAGGCTTGTTGATGGTTACACTACTGTTGGGAGGGTCTCCCATGTCAGGTAGCCTTATGCTGAGAAGCCAGACGAAATGTGCCAAACAGCTATGGGCATTAATAATGCCAGCAGTGAAATCCATTAATCCTTCATTGTTTAGGACTCAATTTCTGAGCCTCTATTAAACAGAACTCCTTTTTTAACACAATATCTTGGTTTACGAGAGGGTCTTTTTCCATCAAGGCAAGCTTCTGAAGTCCAAAGGTCGCCTCTGCCCCCAGGACCTTGGATGACTGCACCCTCTTCTCTGCCCCCCTGCTCCCAATGTCATAGGATGTTTTGCCTCATTTCTGAAAGGTAGTCTCCTTTATACCTTCTGAGAGCCTTTTTTCAAAACCAGAAGTAACCAGAGGATCATGTCCAGTTTTTGAAAAAGCCCTCCCCCTGGCCTAAAATAGATAGGGGGAAGGGTGGTGAAATGTCATAGAGGGCACAACTGGCTATTTTCACTTTGCCAACCTGTGATTTGCAGCTAAAAGGATAATGAGTATAGGAAGGGTCTTGGCAAAGGTGGTAAATGCATGTACATTCTGTATACAAATCCTAGAGATGGGTTCTGTCCTTAACAGATGTTAATGAGGGTATATGTTTACTGCTGGTAACAGTACTTTGCCATGGAACTTTCCTTTTGTTAAGGCTCTGGATGGCCAATTAGAATGTGCCTCAATGATTTGATTAGGTTAGGGACTGAACAGGAAGAAGGGCTCTCCATATTTCAGAGGAGCTCTGCTGTTGCCTTTTTCAGTATGCACAAAAAAGGAGAACCTCCATACACCTGTTTTATTGCCCTTTGGTCCAATCTTCTGCTTGGTATCTCTGTCCAGACAATTTGTAATTTTCTAGAAACCAAGGCATTAGATGTATACTTAAAACAGCAATGAAGCTAAACTTGTTTATAGCAGGCCCAGTCATATTTCTATCAGGTTCAACAGCAGAATGGGCTGCCTTTGAAGATGATGGAGTCTTCTTCTTTGGGGAGTTTTAAATACAGACTGGTGGCCATCTTTGGGGAGGGCTTTAGTTCTGCATTCCTGTATAGCAAGGGATTGGAGTAAATGGCCCTTGTACTCCCTTCCAGTTCTATGATTCTATGTTTCTAAGTTGCCACACAACTGTTATTTCTGTGGTTCTGTGAGAATTTAATTTTGGGTAAGTATTAGTTGACAAATGGAATTCATCAAATCACCTTTGTTTTCCCTTGTACCAAATCCACTTTGTTCTTTACAGATTGCTGATGGGTTATCCTTGCTAACGTTCCAGGTGCTCACCACTGCTTCCATTTCTCCAAGGATATTTTCCATGACATGTTTGTACCTTCCTGACCCTTCCTATCTTGCTTACTCAGGTGTCAAGATGTCATTGAAAGTGCAGACGAGTAACATCACAAACAAGAATGACCCCAAATCCATCAATTCCAGAGTCTTCATTGGGAACCTCAACACAGCAGTGGTCAAGAAGTCAGATGTAGAGACCATCTTCTCTAAATACGGCAGGGTGGTTGGCTGCTCCGTTCACAAGGGCTATGCATTTGTACAGTACTCAAATGAGAGGCATGCACGGGCTGCTGTCCTGGGGGAGAATGGAAGAATACTTGCTGGGCAGACATTAGGTAAGACTTCCTCACATCTTTCTCTAACATGCCTTCATGGATCCTGGTGTATGGGCTTCTAGCTACCTAGGTCTATGCAAAACATTGTTAGATCAGGCATTTCTTCATGAACATTGCTATATGGCAAGGATGGGCAAAGTGCTGACCCCCTGATATTCCTGAACTGCAACTCCCAGCAGCCCTGACCAACACAGGCAATAATGAGGCATGATAGGAGTTGCAATTCAGCAGCATCTGGAAGGCCATACTTGTCCCCCACCCCCACCCCATGCCTTTGTAGGGCCTTACCTGCAGATTTCCACAAGCCCAAGAAAAGTTTGGATGGTACCTCCCCCCAAAACTGGCAAAAATAAGAAGTAATGGCAAAATTCAGTATTACATGAACTGAAGTCCACTTGACTCCAGTGGGTTTCCCAGCCCTCCAGAGCAGATTCTAAAAGAATGCAGCAGATTTCAAGATGATCATAGATATATACATACCCTCCCAGTTCTGTGAATGGGAGCAGTTTTGTCACTGGAAGGATTTCACTGGATTTCACTCCAAGTTTTATTCTCTCCGTACCCACAATTTGTATGGATATTTTTGTCTCAGTCCTATTTCTATGAAGCTCTCTTATCAGGGATGTTTCTGGTATTAGAGCTGCCTCTTGCATCCTATGCGAGAAGAATGTTTCCTGTGTTATTTAGAAACATTGGCCAAACTCAGTTGAGCCATGCATGAAAGCCACAGGTCTTAGGAGACAGAAAATCAAAAGTCCATCTCAAAAATTATCCTTGCCAAGCCATAGCTAAAGATGGAAAATGATGAGAAAGACCAATAACCTGATATTGACATTAGAGGAGCGTATGAATTTCTGCTGATTTCTCTCCACTCATCTCTGTTAGTCTGGAAGAAATCAAGTCACTTCTCTCATACCATGAAGCAAATGTTGATTGCTAGTCACCTTTGATTAATACCTTTAGTCTAGGTCTCTTTCCTTCTGCATGAGCTATAGTGTTCTCATTTTACAACTTCATCCTGTAAATGAAGGAGGAGGGACAGTGTGACAGGAACAAACAGGATCAGTGGATGAATCCCTACAGTGTGGCTGGCCCTTCTGCTTTTAAATTTTCAGTTTGCATGACATAAGCAAAGATCAGAGACAATGTGTAAGCACTCCCATGAAAACCTGAAATTTTTCTTCATGATACAAGATTCAACAACTTCATTTGTTCCAACTGCTGTTCTTTTGTGGCATGTGTTTTCTGGTGGTTTCCGTATGCAGTGTTTTGTTTTGCCTCATCACATTCATGACCTGTGACTTCATTAGCAAAGTACTGTCTTGTTTTATTTGGTACCCTCACCACATGCATGCCACATTTTCTGACCTGTAGCTAAAGATAAATGGTGAACAGTATAAGAACAAATCTTAAACAAATGTGCTTATATGATGAGACAAAGGAATTAATGTTAATAAACAAAATTAAACAGCGAATACAAATACATTTGTGTTACAAATAGATAATACACGGAAAATGACAAAAGAATATCTAAAGATGCTGCTTTGCCTGTGAGAGCCCAGGTAAGAAGTATGTAGTAAAGTTGTGATAAGTTGTCTTCTCCGAACTTGTTCAAAAATGAACTTCTGGTGGTTAGTAAATGCCTCTGTGCTTCTTTTCTGGAGAGTACTACTTAGATGTAACTTGCAGATGATGGCTTAGAGCCACTTTCAAGTCTTGTAGATAATCCAGTCTCCATCAAAAGTGTAGAGAATTTTCAATTGGAGCAATAGATATTCCTCAAAAAAAATGTAGCTCTGTTTATATCCAAGGATGGAGACTTTCACTTGTGACCATCAGTAAGGCCTACAGAAGCTCCACCATTTCATGTAGGCTTCTTCAGGCTTATGACTCTCTGGCGATAAACAGTGTAATTCCCTTCAAAAAAAGCATAGACCCTTTCACTATGAGAGTCATCATGCAAAACCAGCAGCACTTCCTGATTCATCCCACTAAGTGCAGAGGAGAGTAAATTCCAACAATTTTAATGTGGCTTACTTCTCAGTAGATCTGTATTAGACTTTTTTTTCTATCAAGAAAGATCCTCTTTTTTAGAGATGGGATGAATCCAGAATTTCTGAATCCAAATCCAGATCTCAATCCCTGGAAGGTTCTCGGAATCCACGAATCTCACAAATCTCAAATCTTCCAAATCCTTTTTTTAAAAAGAGTTTAAAACGCAAGGGAAAGAAAGCACTTACTGAAACATGTTTTTGAAACAGAAATTGACAAGTCTCAAGTCCTGCAACAAGGAAGGCACTTAAAAAAAAACAACACCAGCCTCTAGTCCAGTCTCAATTCTCTACCCTCAAGTCCAGTCTCAAGTCCTGCAACGACGCACTTTAGAAAAACACCAGCCTCTAGTTCAGTCTCAATTCTCTACCCTCAAGTACAGTCTCAAGTCCTGCAAGGGACTTTCAAGTCATCCCTAGTCCAGTCTCAATAATTCCCAATCCCTACCCTCTAGTCTCAAATCAAAAGAATAGAGATTATTACCTTGCAGAGGGAGGCAGCTGCAGGCATAGGCAACCCCACCAGGCACAGGCAGCCCAGCGGGCATAGGCAGCCTCCAGCATGTGCACGCATCTTTGTGCCATGATTTTAGCAAGCCCAGAGGCCCTTTGGCCAGTCAGACCTTTAGTGGGCCCTGGAGGTGCCAATTTTTAAAAACAAACTATTCGGTGGATTCGAAAGATTCAGATCACCTATTTTGGCACGGGGATTTGGATTTGCGAATCTTGGATCCTTCCTGAGGATTTGAGGATGCAGAGATTCGATTGACCCATCCCTACTTTTTTTTTCCATCCCAAAGCAGGAATTCTTTTTTACACCTCTGCTCCCCAAGGTAGCAGAAATTTCTTTTCCTACCTCTCTGGCCAGTTCTACCAAGATTCAGAAACTGTCAGCAATTATCTTCCAAATTTACTGAAATAAGTGGGGTTTCCTTCCAAGTGGGCCCATGTTGAGTTGTGTCAGTAAGAGTGTTGAAAAAAAGAAAGTCAGTGAGGCTTACTTTTGAGTAGATTCATTGGACTGGATTGTTTAAAGCTTCAAAGGGGTAAAACTCATCCAAAAGAATAGGTTTTATTCTAAATAAGGAAGACTGCATCAGGCATTGTGCACATTGGACATCACGAACAGTCACACAGTATCCATAGTGGCATATGTCTACAAGATCATCTCATGGAATTATTCATGTCCCTAATTATACATGCTTCATGAGAACCAGATCAATTTGAAGTGTGAAATTGATGATGCAAGAACAAGGGGAACCTCTCCAAGAAGTAATGTGAATTGCTACAGTGATTTAAAATGAAACAGAGCTCTATGGGTTTTTTTAAAAAGAAAGCATGGGAGAATTTGCAATCAAAAGAAGTCGGGATCTGTGTGTGGATTTAACACAGTTTGAATCAGATCGATCAGCTCAGTAAAGAATCCATTGATTCTCTGTCTTTTAATCAATTAATTAATTAATGGGTTAGTCTAGCATGAAAATATTTCCTTGTTATCAAAACCTCAACTGGAGCATGTATACAAAGGAAATCCTGTAGAGATAATATTAAATTTAATATAGATCAGTATTAAAATAATATTTAAAAATTTACAATTCATACATTTTCTTAAATACTTTTTTAAACAAAGTATACAAGGGCTTGAAAATGGAGCACTAAAAACATAGCCTGAGCCCTAATTCTAGGGTCCATTAGATGGGGATTTGCATAAGGGTGGATTCTCCACTTAACAACTGATTCAGAGGATCTACTTTAGCTGGAATTGCCAAAAAGATAGATACACCATAAGCTGGTGGCCTTAATACAATGCAAGTTCGCTGGTTAACAACTAACATTTTCATTTATTAATTTACCAGTGATGTTTGTTGTGTGAATAATGTGACCCAAGCCCTGTAGGGCTTTATGGGTAGAAAACAACTCTTTGAATTCTGCCCAGAAACAGACTGGCCAGTGGATCAATTGCAACAAGGAAGTTGTGTATTCCCTGTGGCCAGCCCCAACTAACTATCTGTCTGTAGCTGTTTGGGCCAACTGAACTTTCTGAGCTTATAGAGCACATTACAGTAATCGAAACAGGATGTAACCAAAGCATGTTCCACTGTAGCAGTGTAACACATGAACATCTACATGAAACCGCTGGGAGAGATCATCAGGAGGCATGGAGCAAGGTGCTATCAGTACGCTGATGACACCCAGATATATCTCTCCATGCCTCGGATAATAGCATCAACTAAGGGTGGCATCTCGCCTCTGAATGAATGTCTTGAAGCAGTAATGGACTGGATGAGGAAAAACAGACTGAAGCTGAATCCAGATAAGACGGAGATACTCGCTGCTAGGGGCCCTAGCCCAGACATGGAGGTCTGTCAGCCAGTCCTAGACAGGGTCACACTTCCCCTGAAAGACTGTGTTCGCAGCTTGGGCATGCTCCTGGACTCGCCACTTCAGGTGACAGCTCAGATAGATGCGGCGGCCAGGAGTGCCTGTTATCAGCTTCGGCTGATACGCCAGCTGCACCCCTTTCTGGAGCTGGAACACCTAAAAACAGTGGTGCATGCGCTGGTAACTTCACGGCTCGACTTCTGCAATGCGCTCTACATAGGGCTACCCCTGTGCTTAGTCCGGAAACTTCAATTAGTTCAGAATATGGCAGCCAGCTTGGTCACCGGTAGACCTAAAACTGACCATATAACCCCAATTTTAAAGTCTCTTCATTGGCTGCCTATTAGTTTCCGGGCACAGTACAAGGTGTTGGTTATTACCTTTAAAGCCCTTCATGGCTTGGGGCCAGCCTACCTGCAGGATCGCCTTCTCCCATATAATCCACCCCGCACATTAAGGTCCTCTGGGACGAATTTACTGCACCCAGTCAGAACTAGGTTGGCTGCGGTTACCCAGAGGACCTTTTCTTCTATCACTCCCAAGTTATGGAATGGCCTGCCAGAGGAGACCCGGCATATTACCAGTCTGGACTGCTTTAAAAAGGCGGTCAAGACTAATCTCTTCCGACAGACCTTCCAAGACTAGCATTTCCATCGCCTCCCATCAATTGTCTTGCTGTTTTGTTAATAGTTAATTGATTGACTGTTAATTGTTGTGTGTTTTAAGGGGTTGTTTTAGGTGGGTTGGTGGGTGGGGAGGATTGGGTATGTTTTAATGTTTTAATGTATTTAATGTATTCATGTTGTTCGCCGCCTCGATCCATGTGGAGAGGCGGGATAGAAATAAATTTTATTATTATTATTATTATTATTATTATTATTATTATTATTATTAGCCAGATCTGAGTTTTCCAGGAACAGGACCAGTTGACATGTAAGCGTTAGCTGTGCAAATTTACTCCTGGTCACTGCTGAAACCTGGGTCCACAGCCTCAAAGCTGAATCCAAGAGTACCACCAAATTGCAAACCTGTATTTTCAGGGAGAGTGTAACCCCACTGAAGACAGGCTGAATCCCTGTCCCTTGGTTTGCCTTTCAACTGACCAGGAGAACCTCTCTAGTCTCTGGATTAAGCTTCAGTTTCTTCATTCTCATCCAGAGCATTACACCTACCAAGCACTGGTTTAACACACAAACAGCTTCTTGGAATTATGTTATGTAGCCCTAGCTTAAAGACTGGAGAATGCTGAAATATATCCAGCTGTGTTCATGATGGACCACCTATCCCCATTTATTTCTGCTGTAGTTCTTTGCACCCACATCTGCCTGACAGGAGACATTTGCAACACATCCATTTGACATACTGCTAGAAGAAAAGCAGACATTTGAAAATAAACTGTGTGGGTGTTGCTTTGCATTTTTTTTCTGCAGTGAGCCTGCCAGCTGTTGAATGTGAAGCTTTAGACATGATGATGATGTTTTCTGTAATGCGTACTACAGCAGCACAGAAAGGTCCCAAATCAAATTAGGCACCTAATGTGGCAAGCGCTATGAAAAACACAAAAAGCTTATTCTCAGTGCTTTGGTACAATGATATGTGGCCGTAGCCCCCAATGTTCATGTATTATAAAATGCAGCCAATCTGCTAAAGAGCCATGAATGATAGCCCAGCACAGTAAGGGTTTTTAATCACAAGCTACTAGAATTATAATGGGAGCGCACCATAGAGAAACTGTAGGATTTCCTCAGGGATAAACCTGATTAGTTTTGCTGTAAACATAACATGCAAGCAAGATGGCTGTGAAAAACATTTCCTGATGGATATTGTTATTTCTTGTAAACACTGTTTTGATTGAAATCTATGAGAGCTACATTCTCCGTAGCTCACTGCTTGTTTAGCGTCAGTTTTAATATATCAGGGACGGAGCTTGGAAATGTTACTTTTTTGATAACATCTCCCAGAATTCCAGGGGATCCTAGGAACTATAGTTTAGAGATTAATATTTCCAAGTTCTGTTCAGAAACTGTAATAGCACAAATTTATTTATTTATTAATTTGTTTATTTACAATCCTGCCTTTTCCCTAATATGGAACCCAAGATAGTTTGAATTAAGCTAAAAACATCAGTATGCTAAAAACCTAAAGTTTTAAAAATAAGCAAACAGCTCTGCACAATAATTATGTAAGAACAAGGTGTATTTACCAGAGACCAAGGGTCAACTAACCAAGCATTACACATTCAGTGACAGCCAGTCAAATGCCTCTGGCAAGCATTCAGGCAGGACATAATTCTTACATCTATCCTTGTTTGTCATCAGTAGTTCAGAATCTTGACTGGCACCTGTCCATTTCTAGATCTAACTTAAAGTTCTGGTTCTGATCTTTGGAACTCTTTATGATTTGGAGTCTCAGTATCCAAATATTCGTCTCTTCTTACACATACTTAACTTGAGGCCCTCATCTGAAGTGCTACCCAGTGTGTCATCCCTATGATAGAAGGTGAGTGGCTACAAAAGCAAAAGGACTTTTGTAATGGTTGCTGCCCAGCATGCAGATTGCTCTCTGAAGATGAGCTCGCCAGTAGCCTTCTATAATATCTATCAATACCTGGAAAATATTTTTTTTCTTTTCCCAGTCCTTTCAAAACATTGGCTGGCATCTTGTTCCTGAAGTTATGAGGTAAACTTATGACCTCAGAAATTTTGGTATTCACATTCATGATCATTGTACCATTGCCAGAATGACAAATGCCGTTAGACCCAGCTTAAAAGCCGGGCAACAGCACCCATAGAACTCCTTTGCTTGCTGCAGCTGCCTGGCTTTTAGGGTAGATTTTAGGGAGTTGGAATGAGAGATGGATTGTATATATCATCGTAGCTATATGTCCCATGCAGGATCTCCACCAATTTTTTTTAAGTTTATACTGCCTGATTAATAAGATCTAGTTAAGTACTTCTATTCCTTTGCTCACTATTTTTAATGACTCTGGGATTTTTATTGTTGCATTCTAATCTGTTGCTTTTATTACATCTTCTTGTATATATTTTTTACTGTAATGTGATTGTTTGTGCATGGTAAACTACCCAGAGAACTGTTGTTATAAGGCAGTTATGAATAATTTAAAGGAATTGATCATTCAGTCAATCAAGTGAGCCTGAGAAAAATCCACAAGGAAAAGAAACAATAAGTCTCAGCAAAGTTAATGATGCCAGCCTGTATTGGTGTCTCATCAGAAAGGGAAAGGACATATTCACTATGCAGCTTCCCATATTGCAGTATCCAGCCGAGAATGCAGGAAGTGAATCTTGAATGAAACAGATAGATGTATTCCTAAGTATTACCTCATTAACACAAAATTTGGTAATAGAGGCAAAAATAACATGCAAAGAATAGGGATAGGTTCCTACACCACAAAAGAAAAGAGCACTTCAGTATGTTTCAACAAACCTTTTATCCAAAAGTGTGTACATGTGAAATGAAATAACTCAGATACACTTTAAAAATGTAAACAAAAATGTTCTACACTTTCTAGAAACCCTTCAAAGGTTTCTTCCAACAAGCATGTAGGTATGATTTCTTTTGCAACAGCCTCCAGTTTTGTAACAATCGCTGTTTTGCTGAGAAATTTGTAGAACTATGTTGTTGTTGTTTTTAACATGCTAAGAGCTAGCTGGTGAGGCAGTCTGCTCTGCCTTCCCCTTTTCTCTCTGTTTTACTGTTCATGGAGGCTCAGTAAGATAATCTGGAAACAGCTGATGTTTACCTTGCCTGTTGGAGGCAGGCACAGCTATGGTACAATCCCATTCTTTCCTACCTCAAATTTTCTTGCATTGCACACTGCTGCAACCCAACACACACAAAAAATCTGTGTTTCTCCAGCCCTCCTCCACCATCCTCTCAGTGCCAAAGCTACTTTAAAAACAGCTAGATGGAGAATTCTGACCTACATCATCCTGCATGCATGCATAGCATGTATTCGTATATCACTGACAGGATGCCAACCAATGTGTTGTTTAACCATTACAATCCATTTTAATTCTAAGTAAGATAGCAATGCTTTTCTACGTGCTTAACTGGCATTGTGATCACTAACTTTTCAGACTCAACCTTCTCCTGCCAACGTCCGGAAAGGCTCAAGATAGTTACCCAGAACAGTTCAGCATCTGTCACAGTACCAGTTTGCCTGAAATGAACTGCTTCACAGTGTAACCTTTTTGTGCCATGCTTTGAAATGTCGCCTGCTGAGAAGCTCTTGTCACCAAGCACAAACTGAGAATTGTTGTTGAAGATAGCATTTTCAATCAGAAATTGGCATTTTTGATCTCCCAGTAGGAGGTAGTGATATTGAAGGCGGCAGGAGTGCGAGACAGTCCTTTGTAGAGTGGTTCAGAATCTATTCCCACCCTGGACAGCAACCTGAAATCAGAACTTTCCTGTTTTCTTTTTTCTTTTTTTCTTTCTTTAGAGAATAGTATAATTTACTTAGCAGCAATTTCCTTTTTTTTTTTTTTTTGGAGGTATGAATGAGATTGTTCAAAATGTATACTGTTCTCTGATTCTTCTTATGTGTAGCTAACATTAGACTGAAATACCATGCATGATGCCACAAGCATCTGATTTGTGCATAAGCATATGATCTCTCAGTTTCTCCAGACTTGGATTGCTTTAAATATTCCCGCAAACAAACTGATTGCTTTAAACATTCCATTGTACTTGAGGTGAAATTATTGTTTGGGTGATATCCAGCATCTTGTCATAGGACTCAGTCTTCACCTTCTGCGCTCCCCCATCTGTTGCAGAAGGCCCCCACAATCTCTGGACCAAACCTATAGTGTACAAGTGGTTGCAAGGGAAGGAGGAACCCATTCTATCAGTAGACCCTCTTCCTCTGATGGACCAAAACAGAGGTGTACATTCTCTGTTTGTCAGTGTACTCAAGATGGCGTAAATAGTGCTCTCAGGGCAGACTCACTTCCCTTTCACATAGGAAGTTGCCATATACTGAGTCAGCCCACTGGGCCATCTAGACCAGCCTTGTCAACTCTGACTAGCAGTAGCTTTCCAGTGTTTTACACAGGATTCTTTCCACTTCTTGCATTTTTTTTAATTGTCTTTGTGGTGCTGCTGTAGGCAGTTTCATGGTCAATGCGCTTCATCAGTACTGACTACCTAAAGATCTTGCTACCCTAAAGGTCTTGCTACCCCAAAAGGAGGGTGACTTAAGATGGCAATGCCTCCATTAAACAGTGGGGAATATTAGCTGGAAAGGGGAGGCCTGCTAGAGGGAGGTAACCTAGCAGGATCTTTTACATCTATGTATACTGATATTAATGCACAGACACCAGCTGGAGATTGAAAGAATGTTTGTTTTACTGGGGGGAATTAGCAGTCATGCACAAGATCCAAGCAGTCTCACAACCACACAAGGCTAACTGAAGGAAAAGAGAGGAAAATCAGAGAACAAGAAATTCGGGTGAAGTGGGAGATATTTGCTGCTATAGAGATGAGAAGAGATGAAGCAATGTGGTTCAAACTAAGGGTCCAAGGATAGTACAAGAACAGGAATTGGAGCAGCACAGTGACATCTGTGTCCAGAATCCTATGAATTATATGGTTTAGAGCCAGGGTTTAAATACCCTGTTTCTACTCTGAGGAGGAGGTGTTAATGGCTCTCTGGCAGAGTAGACAATGGGGTCCAGAATGAGCCAACGGCCTTAGCATTAGGTGACAAAGGGCTGATGGGAATCATGATAGCTCCTTAATGGCTGAGCAGGTAAAGAAACAAAAGAGAACTTTGGAGGGAAGAGGACGTGGGTTGAAGACAGTCAGTTGCTCTGTGGGGGCAATTTCAGGTGCTATTGTTTCTAAAGGTTGAGTAATTAAGAGACATATGCAAGCTCATTATCACTGGAGCTTCCCTGACTATGACCTGGCCATGCTCTGAGGTCCAGTCTGACCTATTTTTGATCATACGTGCTCAGCCAGTTCTCTTCGCCAGCATAACTTTTCAGACATAGTAGTGTATAATTTATATTTTATGCCAATTAAGTGATATTCACCAATTATATCCTATCGTGGAAGGGAGGTGTACAGTCTGGTAACGGTCTCTTCAGCACTTAGAAAGCACTTAGAAAGCAGAATTCTAAGAATTACTTAGAAAGCAATACCGTAATCACTAAGAGTCAACATAGATTTCTCAAAAATACGTCATGCCAGACTAATCTTATCTCTTTTTATGATAGAGATTAGCTTGATAGATGAAGGGAATGCTGTGGACATAGCATATCTTGATTTCAGTAAGGCCTTTGACAGAGTTCCCCATGACATTCCTGTAAAGAAGCTAGTAAAATGCGGGCTGGATAGGGCTGCTGTTAGGTGGATTTGTAATTGGTTGACTGAATGAACCCAAAGGGTGCTCACCAATGGCTGGTTTTCTTCCTGGAGAGAAGTGACTAGTGGGGTGCCACAGGGTTCTGTCCTGGGCCCAGTGCTATTCAACATCTTCATCAATGACTTGGATGAAGGGATAAAGGGCATGCTGATCAAATTTGCAGATGACACCAAAATGGGAGGGGTTGCTGATATGCCAGAGGACAGAATCAAAATTCAAAATGATATTAACAGATTGGAGAGCTGGACCAAAGCTAACAAAATGAATTTCAACAGAGAGAAATATAAGGTCCTACAGTCAGGCAGAAAAAAATGGAATGCACAAATATAGGATGGGGGACATGTGGCTGGATAACAGTATGTGTGAAAGGGATCTAGGAGTCTTGGTAGACCACAAACTGAACATGAGTCAGCAGTGTGATGAGGCAACCAAGAAAGCCAATGCGATTCTTGGTTGCATCAGTAGAAGTATGGTGTCTAGATCAAGGGAGGTAATGGTCTACTTTGGTTAGACCTCATCTGGAATACTGTGTCCAGTTCTGGGCACCTCAATTCAAGAAGGATATCGACAAGCTATAGCATGTCCAGAGGAGGGCGACCAAAATGGTGAAAAGTTTGGAAGCCATGCCCTATGAGGAACAGCTTAGGGAGTTGGATATGTTTAGTCTGCAGAAAAGAAGGTGAAGAGGGGACATGATAACCATGTTTAAATATTTGAAGGGATGTCATGTCAAGGAGGGAGCAGGCTTGTTTTCTGCTGCTCTAGAGACTAGGACAAGGAGCAATGGATTCAAGCTGCAGGGAAAGAGATTCCACCTGAACCTCAGGAGGAACTTCCTGATGGTCAGAGCTGTCTGGCAGTGGAATATGCTGTCTCGGAATGTGGTGGACAGAGGCTGGATGGCTATCTGTTGGGAGTGCTTTGCTGTGTGTTCCTGCATAGCAGGGGGTTGGACTGGATGGCCCCTGTGGTCTCTTCCAATTCTATGATTCTGTAGGACACAAACTTTTCCTTCTGACAAGGACAGGCTGCTGTTTGTCAGTTTACTTTGCTTTGAAAGAAGGGAGGTCTTTCAAGAGGCAGATGACACTGCTCCTACTAGTCCAATTCCAGAGATGGGATCCACTTTTTTGGCTTCACCCCAGTAAGCGTCACTATGTGTGACCTACACACCTACCAGTGACTCAGCAAGCCTGCTCTTTCCATCTTTGGACTGAGTTTAATTGCAGACCTCAAGACTTAAAACATTTAAGCAGATTTTCGGGCTTCTGTGTTTCTACCACTCTCCTCTTAATATTGTAGCTCCTAGTCTGATAAAGAGTTCAGCTTTCATCCTGTTGTGGAATTCTAATTAGCTCTAACAAAGATTTTGCCCTCACATGAATGGTGTATTTTGCTATATTCTTATGGATCAAAACAGATACCTTTATTTTTGTATCTATTAAGTGTGGCACAGTATAGTCTGGTAAGATCCCATCATGTTGAGAGATGATATTGAAACAGGAAGAAACTTGCAGAATGCTTTCTCAAAGATATGGATGTGGCATGTTTTTCCATTGGGGTGTTAGGCTGTTGTTAGCTGGGTAGAAGAATACTTCAACTTTCCTTCTGCTTTCCTTCTGTAAAACAGTGCCTCTGTGATTGGTATTACTTTGTTCAGTTTCCACACAGGCAGTGAAAATTGGTCACACTGCTCTAAAATCACGTTTCACCCACCCCTTTAATATGGAAGCTTAGGACTGAGATTTTCTTGGCAGATCAAAACATTTCATTCTCCCCAGTCTTTGGAATTGAAAACTATCTGTGAGATCATGTCAAGATGACTTCAAACATGCTTCTGCACCCAGTACAGCCTTTAGTATGGACTGGGTGGAAGAACGCTGCAGGACGCCAGATCAACCTTTTGTACATTTGGTATTTGTTTTATAGTCAAATGGAGGCAGAACAAAGTGTATGTAAACCCACACTTTTTTGCATGTGATATCCACTACATAATTCTTCATGACCCAATCTTATTTAGGGCTATGTTCAAGGTACGAAGTGTTTTGAGGTAAGATGGGAAGAAAAGAAAAAGAGAAAGAGGCCCAGCTGGGACATAAGAACAAATCATGGTTTATTGTTTTGTGTGCAAGCTGCAATGAAACTTAGGTTTGTGTATTCCTTCCTACCTTTGTTTGCTTCTTTGCATATAAATAAGTACAGATGAGGCACTGCTATGCAGTATTTGTAATAAGCCATAGTTTCCTTTTCATCTACTGGTGCAGCTGCAATATTGACAATCTTTCAACCCTGCTTAGAAGCAGGGGCAACTGATGGATCCATTGCTCTGGGGACAGAGAATTTAGTTTCTGTTTTATCCTCCCACAGCTGTTCATGGTTGCACAGATGTTTTCCTGGTGCTGGTCTTCTATCAGGAACCACAGTCAGCACCTTGGACAACTCTCACACAATCTGGAGCAGCTGTAAAACCAAGAGTGCATTAGAGACAAGAGATCTATTAGGCACTCTGCTTAAAAGATCAAGAAAGCCCTGTGATTTCTCACATTTCTCCTTTTACCTCTTCTACACTAATTCCCCTTCCTTTTCTTTTGCAATGCTAAACATCATTAACACAACACTGTTCCTTTGTTTATGCTGATTCATTTAAAAGCATGCAAATGGCCATCAGCTAATACTGAAACTGGAATGGCGTTGTTACAAAACTAGTGACCAAGACAGTTTTAATTTTGTCCTATATTTCTGCATTATAGGCAGAAGAAGAATGGCACAACATTGATTCTACTTTGTTATCTGTTACAGATATAAATATGGCTGGAGAACCAAAGCCAAACAGACCCAAAGGACTAAAGAGAACAGCATCTGCCTTGTACAGGTAGGTTCCAGTGGTGAGATTTCCATTCTAGGAAGTGAGTTACTCTATCAAAAATGTGATTTTTAATATGTTTTGCTTTTGTTCTATTTAATCAGTGTTTCCTTGACTGTTAAAAAAGTCGCTCTCATTATAGTCTGAACTTTTTGCAGGAGTGGGCAGAAGGTACATCAGGTTCTTCTGTACATCTTAGTGATATCCATCACGTGAGCAAGAGGCCCCAGCAACTCTCTATTTGTTAACAATTTTAGGGTTTAAACTGGTCCATTAGAGTCCCTGATAGTTGTAATTCAGGATTTTCCCTTCACATGGGCATGCTCTCCATGAGCACATCTATGCATGTCTCTAGCCCCTTCATGTTGACATTAAACACTCATCTCACTGTGGATATAGTGGTATGGGATATGATAGGCAAGGAGTGTGCCTGAGGAGCATGAACTCATTTTCCCCCTCACACATTTGTGAGCATGTCAGGGAAGTTATACGAACTCTTATCTAGATGTGTGTGTACACAGACACAAAAGAGCAGCTTACTGCTTCCCTTCTATCTCACTACCCTCAGCAACCATATATTCAGGTAATAAACGTTGTTGGATGTATTTGCTAGGTGTGTGTCTATTTTTAAAAGTACAAACAGATCCACTGTAGGATTAAGCACACTTGCAGTACAGAAAAAAAGTGTTATAGTCAGAGTTTACTGTAAGTTAGACACTTCTACTGCTTTACAGAAAATAGTCCTCTTACTTGGGATTGATGCCCAGTCCAAGCCTGATTTAAAGATAATGGATCATAAGAAGGGAAGCCAAGGGCCTTGAAGTTGTTTACAAGTAAACATCCAAGCTCTGAGAGAGGTGGAAGCGATTGGATACGTAATAATCAGACAAAGCAGCTGGAGTAGGCTTGATTTTTTAAAAAATTCATTGCATATTTAAGAAGTCTCTTTTACTCTTTTAAGTGTATTGTGGCTATTATAGTCACAAGGCTTTTCCCATTGGAGCTATTGTACTGCAAACTTCTAGACAGCACAGCCAGTAGAAAGGAGTGGTTGAAACTGCTGTTGAACATCTGAAGGGTTGTAGAATTCTCCTCCTTAGTTTAAGCAAGCATCTTAAGACTTATCAACTGAGAATAGTCAAAAAGGAACTTGATTCCTTAACAAAATTGTCTATATAAGGCCCAAAGTACTCACTGTCCTCAGCTTCTTTACCTGGTTTTTCATAGCTGAGCATGGCTCAGGTCTCCAGAGATACAGATCTTCTCGTCTCTCCCCATCCCTAGCAAAAATCAATTAACTTTCTGATGCACTGCCAGTTAAAAGTCCACCTGTGTTTCTGACTTTGATTAGTGATCCTGACATTTTATATGTTAATCCCATCTTCTTAGGTAGCCGTCTTGTAAATTGCTGCTAGCTACCATTATCCCAACTTGGTTGTTGCTTTGATAGGTATTGTATTGTATTATTGTATTAATTGCTTTTAGCCACCTGCAATAAGGTGCAAGTTCCAGAACAGCACATAGTAAATAAATTGAAAGTGAAGGTAAGAGGTAGTAGGGGAAAGATCAAGTGGCTAGTTTCAGCTTTTGCACTGGAGAAGGAGGAAACATCAAGAATTAGGAATGAGGAGGGTGAAGCAATGGGGCAAGTATCGTAAGGGAAGGAACAGGTGATGAGCTTCCTAGAGTTGATGTGGAGCAAAGAAGCTTAGCTTAGTTTAAGATGAGGCAGGTGAGAAGGAGGAGAGTAGATTTACAGTAGATTAAGCCAGGCAATTCCTCATTCTCTCCAGAGGCATTCAGTGGCTCAAGAGCATGAGTGAAAATATTGAATGGAAGCAGTGAGCATGAGAGTGCCAAACAGCACATTTAAAGAGTGGGGAGGACTTATAAAGAGCTAGTAAACATATTAAGGGATGGACTGAAGAGGGCAACTGTGAAATCTATGGAACAGATGGATGCAGCAGAAGGGAGAATAGGAAATCATGCTTCAAAGAAGGACTGGACTGGACTGGAAGAGGTCAGGGAAAGAGTAGGAAGCAGACTGTGTGCCATGTAGAAGGAGATCAAGATAATGATCAGACAGAGGGGAATAGCACAGCAGATTATGTTGGAGGGAAAGTAAGTCTTTGTGAACACAAGTTCAAGAGAGTGCCTAAGGCAAAATGTAGTACATTCAGAATGTAGTTGCACGTGGGATTTTGTTTTTTTGTTTGTTTGTTTTCTAGTCAAAAGGTTGCTACCTGATTAGTTAAATAAAGTTCTGAATTTATAATAAGATAGCATTTGCTAAAAATGGTTGGTTGTCTAACGTCAAATACTGTCAAATACCAACTGCTTTTGTATGTCAGATACCAGTGTCACTTCATGTCAATTATCAAATCTTGAAGGAAGTGAAACATTGAAACTAAGTATACTACGTTTGAGTAATAATATTAAAATATTCAAAAAGTCATAAAAATTCCTAGAGAGAGTTTGAAGAAAGTATACCCCCCTCCTTTTTTTTGGAGTTGGCAAATTATTTCTAGCTTGTCTCTCTACAATATCTCTCTGGCACATCTTTGCAGAGTAATTTCTTTTTGTCTCATTTTTAAGTGGCTCTGAGAGTACATGCAGATGAGTGCTTATAACCAGACACTGTGGAGTGACAAAATTAATTTGGGAAACTGGTAGCAGCTGGCCATGTTGCTCCAGACATGGCCCCATAGGATACCCTCCTACTGCCCCAAATTGCCAGGGACAATCCCAGTTATTCCTCTGTAATCCCACTTTTTCAGCTGCTTTTAAATGTCCCAGTTTCTCTTTCATCTTCCCACCTTCCCCTGTTGTCCTCAGTTTACTTCAGTTGCTGCAGGCTGAATTCAAAATGCAAAAATAGTTTGCACTCAGTTAACTCAGTAGGGCAGGAAAATCTTGCCTTTCCCTACAGACACAGGCAAAAGAAAACTGCTGCAGCCTCTCTTAGCTTGTGTGTTCTCTCTCCTTAATAACTTTTGCCATCTTGAGCACATTTCCCAGTTTTCAACTGTTAAGTGTTGCGCGGTATGCCATAGGAAAATGTGGAACTAGTAGTGGTATGCTAATATTTACAAAGTTGGGTTGCCAGATGCTACGGGTGAGAGAATCAGTTCCACTGTGACTGTGGACTCCCCATATTCCAATTGTCATAGCTTTGCCAGATTTTCAAAATAGTAATACAAGAGAGAGACAAACTATCTAAGGCCCACCTGAAGCGTCATGAGACAATATCCTCTTGCAAGAGTTCTAGACTCCCACAAGATCTTAATTCTCACTGGAGCCTCAAGCTCTTGCCTGCCTCATGCTCCACTTATCTCAGTTCCCTGGGCCTAGAAAGCTAAGAGCAGAAAGGGTAGGTGTCTCCTGCACTTGCTGTGGATGGACTCTACAGCACTAGTCATGTGATCTGAGGCCATTTTGTGGCATAACAAAGGCTTGAGGGTCCGTCTGTTATGAGTGTGTCTGAGCCCCTGACATTCCCATTCACACTGAATCAAAAAAAATATGAGATTGAGGGTATCCTGCATTAATCCCATACAAAACAGGATTTTCAGCTCCCAAATACGGAAAATCCCATACAAAAGGGGATGCCTGGGAACCCTAAGTAATAGCCAACAACAAGCTAAACAAAAAGCTGAGGCCTTCGGTTGGACCATCTTTGCAAACTCCATTTTCATTGTAGATTAGAATACTAGAGAAATATTGGCATGAATCCTATTGTTACTCCCAAGTAGCATAGAACCATCATTCAGTTTGTAAACATTTTTGTAAATTCCATTGTTTTATTAGGTCTACTCTAGTCTATGAACAAGATTCAGGCCATTAGCAGATATGATCCTACTGTTTGCTGAGCAAAATTATTGAGGGTAAGAAGCTGCACGCTTTGTACTGGGTTCCACAGATGGCTTTTCTTTTTTTAAATGTAACTATGGTTGGGGCTAGGGGGTTTGAATAAATTGTCCTTCCCAGCATCATAATGGCTTAAGTCAAAGAAACTCAGATGGGAAATATACATAGTTTTCATCCTTTGCCCACTTTTGCAACATAACAGCACTCTTGTCAATAATTTCTTCCACTCTGCCTCTTTCATCGTATCATTACTTCAGGTAAATCTTAGTAGCCCCTTTAGCCCAGCTCCTGAAACTTTATGAAAGTCCATCTGAAGATTAAAGGGAAGTTGTGGCTCTCTTGTTTTTATTACCCCTGGGCTTTCTTCTCTACCAGACTGTTGTCTTGGCCTTCCCTTGGTTATGCTTTCTCCGAGCAACTATAGATACATCAAACACTCTGATGCATCACTTGTGTTATTAAGGGATGAAATAACAGGGTAATCTTCTATAATAGTAAATGAGATGGCAAAATTGGGAACATTTAGAGGAAGAGGGTTAGGAGGGGCTTTGTCTACTTTCTAACAGACTTCACTAAGGTGTCAACACAAGGCCTTCCATAACCTTGACAACCCACTGATGGAGAGTTTAATGGCACTATGTTCTAATGGTAAGGTACAGGTATGATCATTGTGACCCACAGAACTGTGATGATCTTATTTCCAATGTGATTTAATTGAGTTGTACACTGCCCTGCTACAATCCTAAAGATGATGTTTGTTGTATAAGAAAGTTTAAATAACTAAATAACATGAAATGTGGAATATGTAGCTCTACATGGCAATGTGACTTGGACGTATAATTCTGAAGTCTTCAGTTACCAGTGGTGACCCACAGAAGTATGTATGTTTTCAAGATAAAAGTTATGTTTATTTGTTCATGTTTTCTTTGCAAGCCTAGACCTTTTATACATGTAGCCTACAGATTGTAACTAGGATAAGAATAAAGTGCTGCTGTTTACCTTTAGACTGCAGAGCTACAAGTCCAATTGAGAAGTATTTCCTATTTTTCCCTACCACTGCTTCCACCACCTAGAATCACAGGTACAGGCTGGCTCTTTGCTGGACACAGAACAGAAACCACTGTTTCCCACTGGCTGACATACAGAGGATCCTGTAGTGCCTCTTAGGTACTTAGTGGTAATTATTTAGCAGGAGCAAATCGAAATCAAAATAAACAGATGGATCCTTAACTGTGTGATTTATTCACACTGTAGGTAGGTTTGCTTGACATAGCTCTGGGGTCACTTTTGTACTGATTCATCTGTTCAGTCTCATAGAGTAACTTTCACCAATCTGATGCTCTCTAGATGTGTTGGACTACAGTTCCCATCTTTGCCAGCCAAGCATGACTAATGGTTAATTATTAGGGTTGCCAAAGTGAAAACTGGAGACAGCTCCTATACCTTTAATAATTATACAAAAGAGGCAATTTTAGTAGGTGTGCCTGTCATGCAACCAGGTAACAAGCAACATCTCCAGAAATTCTGTCTTTTGCACAACCATTAAAGGTACAGGAGCCCATTCCAGCTTCCTGTCTGGCAACCCTATTTTCTGCATCAGGTTGCCTAGACTGCAAAATTCATTTCCTGTATTTTTCCAGAAAACAAAGCTGTGTAGGTTAGTTCTGCAATCCCGCTATCCCCAAAACTCCCACATATGCCCCACTTGTGAAAGGGGCCTTCATGCATACTGACATATATACCTAGATAACTTCCTGGATCCCCCCTAATTCAAAGGGGCTTTATGTATATACTTCAGAATGTGGAGCAAAGAGGTTTGGCCAAAAACATATGTGGTTGGCATGCAGCCAAGCACACAGTGTCAAAGAGCCAATAAACTAAAGTTGAATCCCAATAAGGTGGCGGCTGTGTGGGTTGTTGGCTCCAGGAACTGGGTAAACAGCCTGTCCTGAGTCAGTTGCACTCCATCTGAAGGAACATGTGTGCAGTTTAGGAGTACTCTTAGATCCATCCTGTCACTGGAGGCCCAAGAAGCTTCTGTACACCAGCCACAGCCTTTCCTGGGCAGAGATAACCTAGCCACAGTAGCCCATGCACTGGTAACTTCCAGATTTGACTACTGTAATGCACTCCATGTGGGGCTGCCCTTGAAGATGAGTTGAAAACTGCAGATAATGCAATATGCAGGAAGCTGCTGACTGGAATAGAGAGCATCTCATACCAATCTTAAAAGAACTGCACCAGCTGCTGATATGTTTCTGGTCTGAGTTCAAGGTACTTGTGATAGCATTTAAAGCCTTAAGTAGCTCAAGACCTCAAGACCTTACAAAGTGCCTCTCCCCATATGTGCCTGCCCAAGGATTAAGGTCTAATAGGGGGCCCTCCTCCATGTCCCACCAGTGAGATCAATACATTGTGTTGGGACAAGAGAGAGGGCCTTCTCAGCTGTGGCACCCCAACTGTTGAATGCTCTCTGTCTGCAAGCCTGACTGGCACCATCACTCACGTCATTTAGGCACCAAATGTCCATCAAACCCTTTGGGTCTCATTAATTCATCCAAATTAGGCTGTACCTGGTTTTAATAACTTTTAAATATTTTAACTCTGTTTTAACATTATTGTTGTTTAATACTTTTTATCTTATTTAATTATTTTATTGTTTGGAATAGTTTAACTGTTTTTAATACTGACCTGAGCTGACCTGAAACTTTTGCTCTAGGACAGGGGTTCTTGTTGTTTTAAACATTTATATTTCACCCTATATCACGGGATTTCAGAGCAGAAAGCAAAAACAAATTGAATCAGGGGCCTTTTCATACTACATCATGACGACGATTAATTTTATTTATGTGCATACATGCCTTTAAGTCATTTGTCAACTTATGGTGACCCCATGAATTTCATAGAGTTTTCTTAGGCAAGGTAAACCCATCTTTTCCTCTCAACTGGGAATCGAGGTGGCTAAAATGGTTCCACTTTAATGGTCTTGGCAACATTCTAGGAAATCCTGAAGCATTAGAGTCTGAAGCATTAAAGAAGTTCTCTTCCTGAGAACTCAAAATACCCCTCCCTGAACTGCATTTCCCAAGATTCCATAGAATGGAATCATAGTAGTTAAAGTTGAATCATAGTGCTATAACTGTGCAGATCCTCTTTTAAAGCAATTTAAAATAGGGGGAAAATAATTTAAACAGACTGAAAGCATATTAAAAATAATTTGGCAGGTTAAAACAAGAAAGCAGTGAAAGCAGCTTAAAGCAATTTAAAACCATTCACCAGTGCAAATTCAAATGAAATCAAACATCTCAAGGACCAAAAGTTGAAAACCACTTTTCTAAAGGACCTTTTCCTTCCTATCTGTTCTTGCCTTCCTGTTTGTGAGATAACAGGGGAATGCCTCTTCTAAGGGGAAATGCCTCTCCTAAGATGCCTACTGCCACCTGCAATTTTTGCAAGCATTTCTAATCATTATTTGGCTTAAATTCTCCTGCTATAAGTGCCCTTTTAGTCCACTGAAAGATTTTACATCTATTAAATGGATTGATTAATAGACTAACAGTTATAGCTTCACTAACCGCATTAGGCTTCCTGTCACAGTTGGTCAGCAGCAGAGACTGCCAAATTAAATCTAGCAGCATACTTTGGGGAGCAATATGGAAAAGTTTCCCTCACTCAGCACTTTAATATTAGGCGATTTTCTGCGTTATATGATCTATACTGAAGGCACTTACAAAAGCAGGTTGGACACTAATCAAATCTCTGCAACTGGCCATTTCACATGTAGCCAGATGAAGAGACTTCAATCTCAGGTGAACTGATCGGGTTATAGCAATTATCTCTGGCTAGGCTGAAACAATAAAACTGGATGAATAAAGTCTAATGTATTGGGTGAACCTATATCAATGGATCTTTCATGTTAACTGCATCGTGTTAAAGATGAGGAAGCTCAAGGAAGCTGATCTGTGTGAATTCCATTATAAACGAACTCTGCTGTGCTCCTCCTGGACTAACATAGAAATCAGAACTTAAGTTAGCTACAAGCTTTCACAAAATGTACCAACATATTCTTGGCTTGAAGAAAGTTGAAAATACAATTAAGACTTAAAATACATTTATTTTTCATCTTTTAACAGTAATTAGGTTTTAAACGTGTTTTTAACTATTTTAATTGTGGTTTTAACATATTTTTGTTTTTTATTATATATTTTATTAAATTTTAACAAATAACAAACATCATAAACAAGAAAGACTTTCAATACAGAAAGAAAAAAACCAGAATGTATATTAATAGACAAAAGAGAATAAAGTAAATATGCAGCAAAAAAGGAGCAAAATCTTCCCAAAAAGGAAAATAGAAAGAAAGTAACAAGATAACTGATGAAAGTAGAAAAAACGAGAAGAAAACAGACAAAACAAACAGTCTTAGAAAGAAACTTCTCCCAGTCTTCCCCTCCTCTGACTTCCCATGCTTTTTTTTAAACTTTTGTAAAATGATATTTTAATTTAATCTTGTTGTAAACTTACAGAAGTCAACTTGAATGCCATCCCAGGTAGAAACGCAATAAACAAATAAATAAATAAAAGCCCTCATTAAACTTCAAATCTCAGGATTCCATAGGATGTAGCCATGGCAGTCAAAATGGAATCATAGTGCTCTTACCGTGTAGCATGAACGGTCCCCAAAATAGTACCTAGAGCCTCATTCCATAAGAATACTTCAGCCTCACTATTTCCAGACATCTCTCTTACTTCTTTCACAGGGCAACTTGATTCAGAAATCCAGAAGCACAGGTGATTCCAGGAGGTATCACAGGCCACATGAAACATAGGCCATTTCCACACGATGGGGCTGTCCCACTAGGGGGACAGGATGACAGCGGTAAGCTGGTCATGCTTCCACACGGTGTCATCACCAGCCCACTGCTATTCCATCCTCAAGCATCAAGCTCATGGGGTATTCGCTGAATAGATAAAATGCATTTAGTGCCCATGATCACATGACACTCCCATACCTACCTGTTCTGCAGAAGGGCAGGCAGCATGATGGCAACATTTCCTTCCCTAGTGCAGCCTGGGAAATGCCCCATGTGGAGGGCAGCATTCCTGTCATGCTCTCTTCCCTGCCAGGACTGTGACAGGATGACTCGCAAGAGCCCCTTTGTGTAGAAATGGCCTGAAAAAGAAGGTTTGCATGTAGTCTGCAAACTCCTCAAGCAACGATTTGAGACATCATGTGGAAAAAGTTAAAATCATAGAGTCAAAAGAACAGAAGAGGGTAGTGGGACACCAGCAGTCACTAGCAGAGCTTGGATATCTTATTTTTGGACTACAATGCCTAAGAAAACCCTACGAAATTCATAAAGTCACCATAAGTTGAAACGTGACTTGGAGAGACATGCACACGCATGCACACACAGACACACCACCCAGAATCCCTGGAATTGTAGTCTAAAAGTAAAGTTCCCCAAGCTCTGGCTGTTAGTCTGAGTCACTGGAAAATAATATTGCAAAATTGCTTTTTATTGTGTTTGTGTGCTGTCACATTTGTTAACCTTCATTGCATAAGATGCAGGAATGAAGAAATGGGATTTCTTCTAAACTCCACTTTCAGACCGTCCCAAATTAGCGGCACCCTGAAAAATAATAATCAAGATTAAAATGAAAAGAAACTGCTTGAGAGACAAAGAAGAGCATAATCACATCTCATCCATCAAGTATTGTTTAATAGGAGAAGGCAGAAGGAGACAGGTTTCCCATTACCACTACCAAACTGATCAGCAATCAGCCTGCGGTTTCATCCAGATGGAGGAGAGAGAAAAGCAGGGAGCTCTTTCTCACATGGTGATGCCTGGTATTTTAGTCAACTAAGCTATTTGTGATGGAACATAAAAGATAAATAGTCGTTGTTTGGCATAGCTCTCAGGACTTATTTCTACTTTATTGGTTAGCATTCTCCCATTGGTAGAATCAACAAGCATCCAGCTTTTTACCATTTGGAACAGCAGCCTTCCTATCTGTGGCTGACAGGGTGCGACCTTTAGTACAACCCTCTGAAAAGAGAATCTTAGATGTGGCAAGGAGCCCAAGGCCATCTAGCCCACCACCATGCCTAAGATACAGCAGTGGTATCTTCTAAAGTGTAAGGGAATCTGAAGTGGGAGGGGAAGCATCATTTCTATTGGGAAATGTGAGAAATAGCAGTAGATCTCTCAAGAAGAGTAAACAATTGGCAAGCAGAAGCTGAACAATGACCTGCCCCAAACCCACTCTCACATACAGGGTCTAGCAGAGAAAGAAACAAGCTTAATCTTCTTTGAAAAAAATTATAAAAATAGATTTATTTACTAAAACTTGTCCATAATCAAATACATGGTCTAATTAAGGAGGGAGAGAACAGAAAATGGCTGCAGATTTGAGTAAAGCAGAAGAGAAGGAGGAGGAACAGGAAGTGAACATGAAGTGATAGTAAATATATGGTGCACCTAAACTCCTAAAGATTAACATCAAACTAGCAATTAGTAAGTATAGATATGCAGAGGTTGCTAACTCTGACAATATGTGTCCCCTCACTTCTTCCTACCAGTTGCCTTGTCCACACAGCAACATCTGGTTTGGGAGTTCCTAGTACTTTACAAAACACTGCAAAAATTAAAATTGGCACAAGTTTGTAGCAAACTCGACAATATTGGACTTGGAGTGAACAGTAGGGCCCCATGATTAGTAATCAGTTTTTTTCTGTGGCTCATTTTGGCAGCACGCATACTAAAACTGGAACAATAGAGAGGAGATTAGCAAGGTCTCTGTGCAAGAAAAGTGTAGTATCAGCTCTGCAAAACACACACTGAGTTGCAAAATGACTGTGACGCACTGTAACAGGTTGGAGCAAATCAGACAATGCTGGATATGGGAGTGGTAACTACTAATCTCAGTTTGAGGTCTCTGGGCTGAGGAAAGTAGCCATACAACTCTATTCTCTTTGGTCAAACCTCACCTGGAATACGATGTCCAGGTCTGGGTACCACAATTCGAGAAGGATATTGGCAAACAGAACATGTCCAGAGGAGGGTGATCAAAATGGTAAAAGGCCTGGAAATCCTGCCCTGTGAGGAGCAGTGTAGGGAGTTGGGTATGTTTAGCCTGGAGAAGAGAAGGTTAAGAGGTAGTATGATAGTTATGTTTAATATTTGAAAAGGATGTCTCTTCCAAAGACTAGGACATGGAACAATGGCTTCAAACTACAGGAAAAGAGGTTCCACCTAAACATTAGGAAGAACTTCCTGATGGTAAGATGTCTTTGACATTGAAACATACTGCTGCAGATTGTAGTGAAGTCTCTTTCTTTGGAGGTTTTTAAACAGAGGTTGGATGGCCATCTGTCAGGAGTGCTTTGATTATATATTTCTGAAGGGCATGGACTCAATGGCCATTGTGGTCTCTTTCAACTCTATGATTCTATGATTTAGTATTCTTCATTTTTGGAGGTGCCTTGCAAAATGCAAAGTCTTGGCATAAATATGAAGTGTATCAGACAATTTGGGAGTGTTAACTGGTAACCCTCGTTTGAGGTATCCATTACTCAGTTTGGATGAAACTGCATAATGCTTCAAAATGATTGCAAAATGCAGCAGGAGATTGGAGGAGATCCCATATTTTGGGATTCTTACATAACAAAACTAACACCAGCCACTCAAAGCAGCTGGAGCTATCCTCCACTGAAGTAGACAGGAAGAAATGGCTGGTTCTGAGGGCTCTTTCCTCACCGCCACATCTTGTGGATGTGGTAGGCTGCTTGTACAGTGGCAAAAGTGATTTCCCAGGGTATCCTGCTCACAAGGTCTGGCTCAGAACAGCCTTCAGGGCATTTATAGCTTGTCCATACAGCGGTGGCCCTGAGAAAGGGCAGTACAGTTTGTCACTCCTGGCATTCTGCCACCTGAGGCAGCTCCTTTACTTTTCATGATGGGTAGTTTGAGCCTGAGAAAGAAACCATTCTGTGCTTCATAAAGGTTCCTTGTGCAAGTGAGTCATGCAAAAAACATAAGAGGGAAAAATTCACAGAGCAGGAATGCTCTTGTAGGGAGAATGTTTTGCTACCCCTGTAATCCTGTCCTCCAGACACTTTGCCTGCACCATCTAGTACACAATGGAGCTATCATTTCCCCTCTGCATATTTACTCAGAAGCACATTCTAGTAGTCTGCAGCAGTGCTTTTTAAATTTGATCCTCCAAATGTTTCGGATATCAACTATCAGAAACGCCACCCAGCATGGCCAGTGGTCAAGGAGATGAGTCTCAAACGTTTGGAGGACAGAAGTTTGAGAAGCACTGGTTTATGGGATTTACTGAATGTTTTATAAAATTTAATTCACAGCAAGTGAGTTTGTGGTTGCTGTCTTTAAATGGCAGTCCAATCACTCTTACTGGAGACCCACTAAGCATAGTGGGCCTGGCTTCTGATTAAAAATGCACTAATATTGTACAATTAAAATCTATCTGAAGTATTTGGGATTTTAAATGCACTATTCTATGCAGGGTTGCAGTCATTACTGTCATAAGTTGAACAAACTATTCTATTCCCTGTCTTTTACTGAGGGCTTTGTATTTAGTAACACAAATTCCAAATCATGCTGATGAACAAGGCTTCAAACACCTCATAGGAAACCTTGATTGTTTTAAATACTGGACATCTGGGGGTTGGACAGGGAGAAGTAGAAGAAGAAGCCACTCTAACAGGTCTTGGCATTTGTCATATCATATCTTTGCCCACAGAGGTTGTTCACTGAGAACCGTATGGTTTATGCCTAGATCAGTGTTTGACAAAGCCTTGTAAATCTTTGCATGCAGTTTGGGACTGGGGTCCTTCAGTGCTGCTGTCTATTCTTAAGGTTTGTCTCTATATAGAAGCAGAGCAAGGAAAAAAGAGGCAGAGAATATATGAAGGACAATTCCCCAAACCATCATCTAGCATGGCCACTATCACATAGGCTGGAGAATCTAAAGAGTAACTTTTCCTAGCTCAGAGGAAGATATAGGTTTGAGAGCAAAGGATACTACAAATGTAACACATTGATTCTTGAGTTGCAAACCACAAAGGAGGTTTTTATTGCTACCACTGGCAAATCCATCATTCATTAACTATTTTTTTTAAAATAATTTTATTAAGTTTCACAAATAAAAAAACATCATCTCAAATTGTACTTTTACATGTAATGTTTTTGTTCTTCCGCTCTGATCTAGTTTTCATTTTCAAGATATCTACTCACATATAAAAAATTATGCCTCACAATTCCATGTTCATCTTACATGCTTGATCTTGCATTTCTCTCATCAACTCTTGTTATGTTACAGTTATTCCTCTTTAATTTCAACCATAATTCAGACATTTTCACTTGGCAGTTCCCAGCAATTACCCATTACAATTTGCCATTCTGCTTTTATCTGATTGTCCGATTTCCCCTTTAATCTTTGTGAGACAATGTCCACATTTCTATTCTCAATAAATGTCCCCCACCATTGTTCGATTGTGGGTATTTGCTGAGACTTCCACAATTTGGCATATTCAGTTCGAGCTGTCGTTATCATGTACAATATTAATCTCCAATGCCTCTTAATGTTAGTATTCTCAAGAACATTTGTCATGTTTAACAAATAAAAATCAGGTTTTTTTACAAATTGAACCTTCAGTATTTCACACATCTTTTTATGTATTTCACTCCAATATTTCTTTGCCTTGGGACATGACCACCACATCTGAAATATTGTTCCCACCTCTTTCTGACATTTCCAACACATTCCCATACCTGTATTATAAATCTTTTTTAACTTGTCTGGTGTCATGTACCATCTATGAAACATTTTAAAATAGTTCTCTTTAAGATTCTGAGCCATTGTAAATTTTTGTGTCCTTTTCCAGCTCTGTTCCCATTCATCTAATTGAATTGAATGCCCAATATTCTGTGCCCACAAAATCATTGCAGATTTCACAGTCTCCTCCTATTTCTCCTGTGTTACTATTTCTTGATATATATGGGCTAACAGACGCGGTGGATTGTCAAAGATCCATTTAATCACTCCTGTCCTTTCTTTGGAATCTACTCCATAAGTTTTCAAGTCCATCTGGAATCTCTCATTTAGCTACCTATACAGAAACCAACTTAATGGCAATCCTTCCTGTTCCAATTTTTCTCTTGATTTGATCTTATAAGCGTTTGTCATTGTTTTCTCTAATATATTCTCATATCTCAGCCATTTCTCTGTTCCCTTCCATCTTCCAAAGAAAGCTTCTTGAGGGGATACCCACATGGGTAGCTGCCTTATGTTTTTACTCTTATATTTATTCCGTATCTTCAGAAGCGATTTTCTGATATAGTGATGCGAAAAATCTTTGTCAATTTTTGCTTTATCATAAAACATATAGGCATGCCATCCCATCCTCAGGTCTGCTCCCTCCGGTGCAAGCATTCTTGTATCTTGTAAATCGATCCAGTCTTTTAACCATATGAATGCCGCAGCTGTGTAATATAATTGAAAATCCGGTACTCCCATTCTTCCCTGTAGTATTTGATCTGTCATAATTTCATTAACTATTAAAAGGGGAAAATTATTTATCACCAAACTGCTGTTTCTCATTAAAGAGCCTTACAATGCAATCCTAAAATGAATTTTCAGAAAGGTTTGTCCTACTGGGCACAGTGGGACATATTCTCTAGTAAGACCACCTATGATTGCAACCTTAATGACTCCAAGCAGCACTTCTGGGGCATGTCGACCAGCTGTATGCAAGCTTGAATTACTCTCGACTATTCCTTTATACTTCCTTCTGTGTGAATGGAAAGACCATATGGTCAAAACTGCAGCAGTATCTGGGATTCTGATCACATATCATGCCATCTTTATTTGGCCCAGTTCAGAGTACTCATTTTGACTGACCGATTCCCAGGAGTGGGGACCACGTGGCCCTTCGGATGTTCCTGGACAGCAACCCCCACCATTAGCAATGTGGGCTAGGGCTGCTGAGACTAACAACATCTGAAGTTTTGCATAATTGCTACCCTGACCATATATCATTCACTACCTGGATCCCTAAAGGGACTACCTCACTCATATGCTTCAATCACCAAAGGAGGCCCTGCTCCATATTCCTATTTTTTTCATCATGGAAACATGATAGGCTCTCCATAGAGACTGGCAATAGAGTTTGCAAGGAGCGTCTTTGGCCAAAGGAGGAAAAAAAATGTATGTTCCGGTTCAGGGTTTAGTGTTCTACTGGTGCCTGTGCTATTCACATTGTTATTTTAAGATCTAGGTAACACACAAGAACTTTTGCATTGTCTACATTTGCATTACCTGAATTCCGAACAGCTTAAGTGTTGTTTGGAACTATACATTTCCCCGAAACTGTATACTGCATGTCTAGCACTTGCACATTTTTAGAAGCCTTGGTCAAGTCTTTCCACAGTAAATTGAGAAACAATGTCCAATGCTTTCTACCTTGTATAGCTTTTTATACAGCCAGCCTTCCATATCTGTGCATTCTGTATCCACGGATACAACCAACCACAGTTTGAAAATATTTTTTAAAAAAATCCCAAAAAGCAAATGTTGATTTTGCCATTTAGTATCAGGGACACCATTTTACTACACCATTGTACATAATAGGACTTGCGCATCCACAAATTTTGGTATCCACGTGGAGTGGGGTTCCTGGAACCAAACCGTAACAGATACCGAGGGCCCACTGTATATGATCACAGACTAATTTCAGTAATTGTGGACTTGTCTAACATAGTGCCAAGGCATTTTCCTTGTTTGGAGAGACTAGATAAGGCCTGATGGCATAGCTTAGGCTATCTAGTGAATCCAAGAGTTTGCCCTGGTTTGCTACAGCAGCCACTTGTGTATCAAGAGGGTATGTGCCAACATACCACGTAAAAAAAGGACACAGGAGGACACAATCTAATTTTCTTAACAATGCGTATCTTCTTTTATATGCAAATATATGTCAGCTTACTGAATATGTGCAAGTATATAAATTTAGAAACAATGGCTAACATCTTCCTTAGCAGCTACAGTATCGTAAGTCTGACTTTAGACATTGCAATTCACTTGTATAGTCATTGCATGATCACAATGAGCAGAAGTCCTTCAGAAACCTACCATTTAAGACACACAGCACTTCCCCTAAGCAGCCATTTCCAAGTTGCCAGAAAGCAGGCAGTAAGCAATTATATGTTCAGACCTCTTCTTGTAGTTGAGCATCCAGAGGGCTACAGGTCATCACTTACCTCCCCCATTCCCTGGTAACGTGAGAATGGCCATGCTGGAGAAGTGCAACTTAAGAGGTAGTTTTGGGGCAGGGGGAGAGATGTAGCCACAGGACATAGCTTTGTTGCCCAGTCCAGGATCTTGGCCATGTGTTGCAGTTTACTACATTTTAGAATTTCAGCTTCACAAAAGAGAAACTAATTCATTTCACATCCAAATAAAATTCAGTTAATTTGCACTGCTTCTCCTCACTGAAACAACCCCCATTTCATTTCTCACCCAGATCCTGCTCTAAACCTATTTTCCCTTCAGCTCAATATCTCATTCATCAATCATTGCCCATCCCAAATGAAATTCAAATAAATAAATACATTGGTTGCCTTGCCTAGCTGCAATGATCACAGTGAAATGAAATGCCAACTTAGATGCTCAGTGTGTGTTGCTTATTGACAGGATTGGAGATGTGGATTTTAGTTGTAGAAAACCAATATCTTCACTATATCTCTCTTTCTACCAGATCAGTAGAGCAAGAGAGAGTTCCAGTTCTATGCTCATAGTGCTCTCCTAAATTCATTTATATCAGCCTTGCCCAAACTTGCCACTCTTCAAAAGTTTAACCAAAACTCACATCCTTGTGGTTGGGAGAAAGTCTGGTCCATGACAACTAACACTGATTCTACCTCACGTGTGCCAAACCACATCAGAACAGATACACAACGGTCACAAGCATGTTGACTCAAAATATCCCCATACGTGATCACTCATACATGTGCAGGGAAAATAATGCTTTCTAATCCTTGTTCCTAACTTGCTGCTATTTATCATTGCAGCCCTGGCCACCCAGTATCAAATTACCAGTACACAGAGGCACCAGATACCATCTGATCTTGGAAGCTAAGTAGGGTCAGTACTGGTTAATACTTGGATGGGAGACCACCAATGAATACCAGGTGCTGTGGGTTATATTTCAGAGGAAGGAAATAGTAAAACCACCTCTGAGTATTCTTTGCCTAAGAAAACACTATAAAATTTATGGGGATGCCATGAGTTGACAGGCAGTTTGAAGGCACATACTCTATTTGCTGGTGTATAAGACTCACTTTTTTTCCTGAAAAATACTGTTTGAAAATGGGGTGTGTCATATACTCCAGTGCATCTTATATGCCAGCAAATAGTATTTACTAGCATATAAATGGAGTGCATCTTATATGCTGGTGCGTCTTATATGCCAGCAAATGTGGTACATGGCGGGGGATATGCAGGACCGTATTTCTGTTCCCATCTTATTCTAAAATGTTTTGCATCCAAGTTTCCATAGTAATTTATCAGAATTCTACTAATTACTACAAACTAAAAAAAAAAGGCATCTTTTCTTTTCCATCACTCATAAAAAAGTGTTTTAAGCAATCTGTTCGGCTAGATCTTTCAGTTTTAAAAACTGCTTCCTACTCTTCTTACCTCAGAGACAGTGTTTTTTCTCGTTGTTTTATCATCCTGAATACAAAACATGGAAAAATACAACATTTCTCAAGTGCCTTTAGCACATGGATTTATAGACTAGAAGAGAAGTCATTTTTAAAACCAAACAGGACTATTCCCTTGAAGCTACCCAACAGATTCCCTCTGACTTGTTTTTTTTTTTCATTTTTTAAAGACAGAAAGAAAGTTTTTGCTGGGTATGTATTATTCTCAATAGCAAAGACCATTCTTTCCTTAATTCTAACAACCTTAAGATTTCAGTATGAGTAAAAGCAAAATAATAAAAACAGGGAAACAGCCTGGAGAAATGTGTGTGTTAGACTGGATCTAGGGAGACCTAGGTTTACATTCACATTTGATGCTTAGCGACCTTGAGTCCGTCTCTCTCCCTCTCTCTCTCTTTCTCTATATTTCACAGGGTTGTGGGGATAAAATTGAGGGTGGGACGGACTACATTCACCATCCTGAGTTCAACAGAGAAAAGTGCAGATATAAATGTAACAAATAAATTGTCATTGTTGTAACCTGGAAAAATATGAAAGTGAATCCAAATTGGGCAGGATCATCATTATGAAACATTTATGAGGCAGATGATGATGATGATGATGATGATGATGACGACGACGATGATGATAGGATCTTCTTCACTCTTAAATTGGTTAGAAAGTGAACTAAGCAGTAGGTAACTCAGCTGCTACTGCCTACAACGTGGAATAGTTACTTTTTGGGGACCACAGCTCTCAGGATCCCCCAATCAACATGGCCTGTGCTGGCTAGGGGATGTGGGAAGTTGTAATATAAAAATCCAGTTTCCCCAAGCTCTCCCACAAAATAACAGTAAACATCTCGGATGCCTCTTAGAATGCGAATTGTGTTATTTTCATTTCCAGAGACATTGCATCCCACCCTCCCAAAAACTCTGTCATTCTTCTTCATGGTCTCTGTGCCTCACATAAATGGGTTTTCACATCCATGGGGAGACCTAGTTCAGACCTTTCTAGAACTGAGTAGCTTGGTCAAGTCCTGTCTCCCTCAGTACCCATCACACATACTGGAGCCCAGCAAGCTACCATTGCCTCAGTTTCTTTTCATCCACCAAAAGAGTGCTCCATTTGGGAACTCTCTCTTGCTGAGTAGCTTCTTTTCACTACAAATTTCTCTTGTCTTAAACTATATTTCTTCATCTTTATTTCTGTAGTTAAAAAAAGACTTAAAAAACAATTTTCTCCCCCTTCCTTCCCTTTCCTTCTGCTGAGCCAACTTCTAAAGTCTCTATGGCCTCTTCTTCCTCTTTATTCAAACTTTGTGTCACTTGCAGGCATAAAGTCTCTCTTTTTGACACCTATACTGAATGTTTATTTTATTTGGAGAAATAGCACAGTGTTCAGAAGTGCTCCATTTCCTGTGTGTTTAAACCCAGGCTCTAAAGAACCAGGCTGTTTGACTTAAGTCATGTTGTAAAGAAAAGGCTCCTTGGGTGGTCCAGAGGGTGGCTTCAACTTGATCTGCTTCCCAGGCTCCACTTTCCAAGCCTTGAAAACAGCAAGCTCACAAAGAGACTTTGGAACTGGCTAAGCAGATGGCATCAATACTGACACCACCATCCTTCTTGGTACTGGCTCATCCAATACCAACAGCTTCATCAATAGCTGCCACATCTCCAGTGGCCTTGTAGTCACAAGTATCACTCCAAAATGTTCCAATTTTACTGGACTCAGGGTTACATTTTTTAGAGCACTTCCTGGACTCACCGCTTTGGTCAAAGCAGTGACAGGAATTGTTTGGCCCTCCAAGTGATGGTCAACTACAACTCTTAGCATTCATAGAATGGTAGAGTTAGAAGAAACTACATCCAGTCCAACCCCTTTCCTCATCATTACCTGTGCTGGCTAGGACTTCCCAGAAGTTGCAGTTCAACAACATTTGGAGGGTCACTTGATTGTCACACCACACACGTGGGTTAAAAAATAGGCCCTTTTCACACAGCATTCACCAGGCGAAAGGGCCTCTGGAGCGTCGCGCAATTGCGAGGAGCCATCCATATGACATCCTCGCAATTGCATGACGCTGCCCGGGCCGGCAGGCACTGATCATGCACTATTTCATTTTTGGCTTCTAGCCAAAAATGGTGTGCAATCGTGCATCACTCCAGGTTCCCGCTCGCACTTACTGTGCGTTTAGAGCCTCCAGAGCTGCGGCGCTTGTGCTTCCTGCCCCAGCACAGCCTGGGAAAATCCCAGCTGCACTGCAGAAGGAAGAGGAGGAGCCCTCATGCTGCCTGCTCACTCGCAGGCAGCGGCTGAGGAGCTGAAGCAGCTGGGACGCGAGAGCCTCTCACAAGAGGCTGCTCGCGCGATCCCCGCACCCCAGCGCTGCAAAAAGGTAAGGTGTGAAAAGGGCCGCAGTGAGTAACCTAAGCTCATGGCTGAGCAAAAATCTGAAGCTCAAGTTAGGTATTGCTTCATCGTTAGGCTGAATAAGCTGTCTGTCTGTCTGTCTGTCTGTCTGTCTGTCTGCTGCAGTCTGTGGACTCCCCAGCTCTCTTCGTCAGCTGGGAGCAGAACAGTATGTGCCATGCAACCTGTCTGGGGTCAACTACTAAACTAGCCTGCAGCTTCAGCCTCAGTGGAGGTAGCTGTCTTATCAAGTAGCTTTGAGGAAAGATTCATCTGCCAATCCAGTCAGCTTCTGTATATCTAAGTAGATAACTGACATGGGTCTAGGGCCACTTTGGGGAATGCCCTGGGCTCTTTGGGGGAATGCATGGATTACTGAAAAATAAAGCACCCCCTGTAACTGGACATCCACTTCTACTTCTCAGAAATTAGTATTTTTGATGTCAAACAGTACAGGAGGGCCTATTTAAAAGTTATACTTGGACACTTGGACACTTCCAGGAGAAGCAGTTCACTCTCTTTTTGCGGGGACGGGGGCTGCACTTTGCCCAGACTTATTGTACATGGACAGGAAGGCAAGTGCCATCTTGTCCCAAGTTCCAGTGTTCTGTCTTAACCAGATTCTTTCTAAGGAGAAAGGAGTTTTCTTCCATGGAGCACTGTGGGGGCAGGACTTTAAATCTCTGCTTTTTTTTATCAACCCATAATCTGTTACTTCAGTGTCACTCTGAAGTCAGAGATGTCAAGCCAAAATTAAAATTTTTCACTCCTCAGCCGACCTTTCAAATTGACATGCTGTGACACTCCTTTTCAATAGGAAATGTCAAAGCTTTCAATTCCTACTGTATGCCATCAGGATTCATGATGGAAGTTTTCTTCTATATAAAAAACTTCTAGCATTATGGTGTATATTATTATGGTGTATAAAATATCACTCTGGGAAGAGAAAAGGAAGTGGTAAGTTATCCAGTCAGCTACTGGTACAGTGTTAGTTGTGACTACATCCAAACCATCTTCTACAGGGCTTTTGAAGTTCCCCTTCCTGCCCTGACTTCTCCTCAGCAAATAAATTTTACAGCAGCCTTCAGAAATTCCTGTCACAGTATGCATATCTGTTGTCAAATTTCCTGTTGACTCAACAGCGATCTCATGGAGTTCATAGTGTTGTCTCAGGAAAGGAATACTCAGAGGTGGTTTGCCATACCCTTCCTGTGAAATGTAGCTTACAGCACCTAATATTCTTTGGTGATCCTCCCCATCCAAGTACTATCAAATCCTGACCCTGCTCAGTTTCTCGTACCAGAAAGGATCTGATGTAAACCAGCCTACAGCAACTATTGCTTGAGATTGCCTCTGCCCCATTATCACAGGAGCAGGAAATAGTTACTATAACTCAAAACTGGCTTCTTAGGTCATTTCCTGCAGGAATTTTGGAATGCCCAGTTGTGAGACAATATGTGCACAATTTTAGTCCCTATAACAAAATGGTTCCATTTCTCATATTCTGAAGTATGTCAAGTCAGAGCACGTCTTTATGTTCCAGATCTTCAACTGATACCAAACCATACCTTCCTGGCTTGTTGGGAGTTGTAGTCCAACATGTCTGAAGAGCATTAGGTCAGGGAATGCTGTCATAAAGGCTGTTACAAACAGATGAATAATAATTGTCGGGGAAATTTACAATATTTAATTAATTTTCTTTGGTTTACAGTGGTTATGACTTCGACTATGACTACTACAGAGATGACTTCTATGACAGGTAAACAGATCTGATATTTCTATGTGTCTATTTGGTATAAATAACTTTTTTCTAATTCCAAAGAAGATATCAGAGGGCTGTGTATAAAAAAACTACATGTAAAAGTTAGATTTAAAATATATTTAAAATGCCTGGGCAAGTAAAAGCAGTTTGACCTGGTACAAGAAAGAGTTAAAAAATGGTGCCGTATGTACCTCCAACACAGTGGCACTCCAAAGTCAAGACACCAGCATAGAGAAAATCCTCTTTTTTGTTAATTATAAGTGTGCTTATTATTTTATGAAAGCGAAGTTACCTGCAAAGCGTGAAGAGCAAGGGACCCAAAATGAATCTTCGTGCTAACCTGTCCGAAAGATTCTCAAAATTTAGAACAAACTTATTATATAAATAGGAAACAGAAACATCACCTGGCGGCCTTTACAATCCATATCTGTGATCCACTTCTGTATGCTTTTTATATTTTCTTGCTTTTTTTCTGTCTTTCCTTTATGCTATTGCTCCTATTGTCCCTTATGTCCTTGTTCCAGCCTTCTTAAAGGCATGTGTGCACTCTTCTACTGTGTTACCTTTTCCCAGAATGTAGCCCTCCCTTCACATTTGTATGTTTGACCTTCACGCATTTGATTATTCACAAAGCACGCACATGCCTTTTATCTTCTCCTCCTCCCATTCCCTTACATTTTGCTGGGCACAGAGAAGGAAGGCCAACGCCCAGACGAAAGACAAAGACATGGGGGGAGGCACATGCTCACCTTTCTTCTCCCTTCTGAAGCTCCCTCCTCCCAATCCCTTGCCTCTGGCCATGGCACGGAGAACTTGCGCCAAGGTACAAGGAAAGGGAATAAGCAGGAAGGCTCGGACTAGCTTTCATTCTGCCCTCCAGAGTTCTGCCCCCCGTTCCCTTGCATCTGCCCCCAGCATACAAAAGGCAAGGGAATGGGAGGAGGGAGCACTGGAAGGAAATGGGGGGGGGGTCGTGTGGGGGAGTTATCTGCATTTTTTCCACTTTTGCACCCAAAACCCTCATGAAATTAAAGGGGCCACTGTACTCATCATCACCTGTTTTGTTTGGCTGAAGCAAGCTGTTGTAATTAGTAATGAGGGAAAGTTCCACAAAGATGGCAAAAAGCGTAGAAGGCAGAGATTAAGCAGTTGTTTTGTCCCCTCCCTCCCTCCGTGTAAATACTGCAGTGGCTGCCATACTCTTTCTCTCTCTGAAACTTCACTGATATGAAAAGGCACAACTTGCTGTTTTGCTGGATCTCCACCCTAAGCCAGGTATCTTCTAATATAAATAGATGCTAAAGTGAAGTAAGGCACAGATGAAGAGAGGGAATGGGATGATGAGGTATAAAACCAGAAGAGTCAGCTTTGTACATCAGTCTTGAAGTCCTCAATTAATTCTAAGATTGGAAACATTACAGTGAGTGTTTTAAAAATGTATTAAACATCACAATCTTGCAGGATATACTGCTTTGCTAAGTAAAGAAAATCTTCCAAATGAGTTCAGCAGTATTAGTTCACAGGGTAATGTTTTGGCGAATGCATCTTCCGGACCTTTGTGATCAAATATCACCCATAGTGCCTTTTACTATTTTGAGCAATATGGTCAGAACGCAAAGATAAAATACTAGCTCCCCCTAGAGGAAATCTGTGAATACAAACTCACACTCTTGAAAATGTGTATGTATTTTGGTCTATGTGCTGTTGAAAAATGCATCTTCTGGCTTGTTTTTTCTCTTGCAGACTCTTTGAGTATCGGGGACGAGTCTCCCCCATACCCAGGGTGGTGCCCGTGAAGCGTCCACGTGTGACCATCCCTTTAGTAAGGCGTGTAAAAGCAACAATCCCAGTCAAACTCTTTGCCCGCTCTGCTGCCATTGCAAACAGCTCTGCCAAATTAAAATGTAAGTTTCTATGTTCTTATAGGGACACCTTGGGCACAGTTTCAAGAACACAAAACTGCCTTCAACTTATCTTTGTGTTTTGGCTATGCCATATATTAGGGACAGTTTTCACATGGCAAATATGGTTACTATTATGTATTGTAAAAGAATTTATATCCCGCCTTCCAGGTACAATGGACTCTCATCCACCTCACAATAACAGGACTTACAATATGAAATCATACAAGCAATTAGAACAAATAGAGGATAGCATTAAAACTGGAACCAGCACAGGAAGAAAGCCCCGTTAAACAAAATACTTGTTAAAAGGGGAAAGCTTTTACAGTTCACTGGGAAGTCAAAGCAGAGCATCCTTCCCTCACTTATGATAGCCATCACAGATCAGGGAATGATGCCTCTCCTTCTGTGACAGCCATCTTGAAATGTCTAAATATCTGAAGGGATGTCATCTAGAGGATGGAGTGAGCTTCTTTACTCTTCCTCCAGAGATTAGAATGTAAAGCAATAGATTCAAATTAGAAGAAAAGAGATCCCACTGGAACATAGGAAGGACTTCTTTCCTGTAAGAACTGTTTAATAGTAGAATAGGCTTCCTCAGAGGTTAGTGGAATCTCCTTCTTTGGAGGTCTTTAAACAAAGGTTTAAAGGTTGCAGGAAAGCTAAAATTGAGTAATCCTGTATGGCAAAGAGTAGGACTAGATGGCCCTTGCAGCTTCCATCTCTAAGATTTTGTAATTCTATGACATGGAATTATAGAGTTGGAAGAGACCACAATGGCCATCAAATCCACCCCCCTGCTATGCAGGAATATACCATCAAAACATTTTCCTGCAGTTTGAAGCCATTCCTCCATGTCCTAGTCTCTGGAGCAGAAGAAAACAAGCTTTTTCCATCCTTCATATGACATCTCTTCAAAATTTAAACATGACTATCATGTCACTGCTTAAGCTTCTCTTCTCCAGGCTAAATATACCAAGCTCCCTAAGCCACTCCTCATAGGTGACATGATTAAGGTTAAGAGGTTTCAATGATTCAATGAATCTACTCTCACTAGGATGCCCAGCCAAAAGATGTTGGGCCACCAAGTCTCCAGAATTAAATAGCTTTAATCCCCAGCTGCTCTCCCCCGCCACCCACCCCCCGCTTCTCTCAGAACTTTAGGAACTTCTAAGCACCTCTCATAACTACAAATCCCAGGGTTCCTTAGAATCAAATGATGACAAGTGAAGTGGAATGATAGTGGTATAAATTTGTAGTATAGATATATTTTAAGTTTGACTCCTTATGCACCCACATAACAGAAATATGGGTAGGCTTACGGGAACCTGCAGGATTGTTGAAGTAGAAAAATATTTAGAGGATAAAAAGTAGATTCAAAAGTATTGAAGGAACACAGAAAACCAGGTGATAAGTATTGGAAGTTTTTGAAAGAAGTTGTGGCTGACAAACTGAATAACAACAGCAACATTTTGCTAGGGGTCCCATTTGTGTTAAAAATTAAATTAAATAATTAATTAAATAAAATAAATTTAATTAAATGAAAGTTGTTGCGTTACCTGTGGAGCTGTCCATATACACAGGGCTGAAGCCAACATTCTGCTGATGATTGTAATGGAATTTCATCCCCTCTCCCATTGAAATATCTCTGCTGCTTGAAAACAGATCTGCTGGCTTTCCTACTAATCCAGATCCAGTTTTAGGGGAGCTGTAGCAGGGAAGAGGTAATGGCTCCCCATCCAGCCACATTGGATCCCACCATTCTATTAATTGAATCTACCACTAGATATTGCCCAATGTATATAATAGCACTTTATAGTACTTTATTATGCCAGACTGATTTTTTTAAAAAAATCTTATTAGATACAAATATACCTCAATTAATAAAGCAGATGTGTTCGTGGACATTACTTGTTTAAGAGGAAATTTGGTGCCTGCAGTAGAAAAAAGATGGACATAACAGAAATAGGTTCCCATACATAATAAATAGGTTCCCACCTTGTAATAAAATCAGTTCAACATGTTTCAGGAAACTTTTTATTCAAAACTAACAATACGTACTTGTGAAATGAAACAACCAGCTCAGGTAAGCCTTGCATAAGTTTAAAAAAATGTTTTGAACCTTCTAGAGACCATTTGATGGCTTCTTCCAAGTCGCAAGGATGTCTGCCTTTTGTTTTTGCTTTTGTCACATAGCATCTCACTGTAGCAATATAAATTAGCACTGATCTCTCAACCTTCTGAAGAACCCAGGCTGAACACAAAAAGTTAATCTATACCCTACCGAGTTGAGAAGTGGTTAAAAGAATTCCTTACAACCACTTCCTGACTCTTTCTCTGTCACCATGGGCAGTTAAATCCTTATCACACTATATAGCTACAGGTCTAAATTCCACTTTTACTGCCGTGGCAACATCCTATGGAATCTTGGGATTTTCAGCTGGGGGGACATTTTGAATGCTCAGCCAGAGAGATCTTGAGCTTCACTAAACAACAATCCCAAGAATTCCACAGGATGTTCCTGTGGCAGTTAAAATGAAATATGGCACTATAACAGTATAATGTGATCAGGACATTACAGTATAATGTGATCAGGATACATTTTAGTTCCAGTAAACCTTCATTAGCAACCTAAAGAGTTAGGCCATTTCTGTCCTACACTGTTATAGTGCTACCATTCCACTTTCAACGTCCTGTGGAATTTTGGGGTTTGCAGTTTACTGAGGCCAAAGAGCTCTCTGGCTGAGAATTCTAAATGCCCCTCCCAAAACTGCAAACCCCAGGATTCCTTGGGATGTTGAAAGTGGAATAATAGCACTAGAACAGTGTAGTGCGGAAATGGCCTAAGTCTCCTGTCTAGTCCTTCACTAGAAGGGAGCTAATTCATCACCACTCTGTCAAAACTAGTGGGTGGGCTGGTGTCACTAGGAAGCTTTTCTCTTCCAGCAAGTGGGAAGAGTGGGAAAGAGCCCATTTCAAGCCATGTGTGCCAAAAAAGCCCTTGTGAAACAGAAACTTCATTCTTGATGCCTACCTTAATTGAGGTATGCCTGTGGTATGATTGGTTGATTGGACCTTCCAACACTTCCTTTCCTTAAAGTGATAGTAAAAAGATGCAAAAGGCAAAAGCACTGCTAAAAGTTCAAGGCAAATTGAAGAATCCTCAAGGTGGTGAGAAGGACAGTTGAACAGTTTCAGTAAAGTTATAAGTTCTTAATGACCGAGATCTGTCCAACCAGAGTTGTCATCTTGCCAGAGTCAATATAGGACAGGGCTTCCATACTTTTAATTAGCTGTGTTTGAGAATCTGGGCACTGGCAGCTTATCCTATATATGGAGCATTATGATGGGAGAAATTGTACCTGCCCAAATTCTCCTTCTTCTTCACAGCTCTGAAAGGTGAATGAGGCCCTATCCTATACTGAATACAACAACCTTACATTATGATGACTGCTGAGCAGATCCTGCTACTGAAAAGTATAAAAATCAAACAATTAAATATCTGTCGAAGAAAATCTCTAATTTGCAAAATGAAAAAGGAAGGGCAAGCCTCACTTCTGACTTCTCTCTTCCAAGTGAAATGCAGTGAACTGCAAACAATTAAAACAGAGCTGACGCAGATCAAATCCAACATTGACGCTCTTCTGGGCAGATTGGAGCAGATTGCTGAACAACAGAAAGCATCTACAGGTCAGTTGGCTGACTGGAAATGTTCCATTGCTGAAGCCAAAACATGGGGGAGTTCAGGTGTAGTGACAAATTCAATGCCAGCCACCCAGTCATTGCCAACTCCCCTTAAATTAGAGACCAACATCCATTTATTGTTTTGCCTCTGTGATTCACCAGCTGCAGCTGGTGACTGTTTGTAGTTGTAAATAAGATGGAGATATTTTACAATCATTTTCTTATAAAGGTTATGCGATACAAGAGTTAACTAGAATAGTTCTCAGAAACCTGTGGTTTCAAAAGATTTCCAGCTCTCCATAAGCAAATCAAGATATACTTGGGCTTCCACACTTTTTCCTCTTGTCCTTGAGACAGTAGGAATTTTTAACCCATATGGACCTCAGAGAAGTAGGCAGCTTTATGATTTTGATGACCACCCTTGTTGAGCTCCAAAAGAAAATAGTTACTACGGTATAAGGAAAAATGAAAAGAATCAGAAAAAAACAGAATTAAACACTTCTTAATCTAATGTCTTTCCACTCTTTTGACTTAGCCCTGTGCCCCAAATAGGTAGTTTTTGTAACATTTCCTCAAGCTGCTCACACTTTGTCTCATGAAGTGGGGGTTTTGGCTGTTCCATCCTCATCTCCCCAAAGAACATGAAAACTGCCTCCCCCTAAGCTAGGGTTAGGCAACCTATGGTTCTCCAGATGTTGGTGGACTCAATTCCCATTAACCCTAAACAGCATAGCTGATAGGAGTGAGAGCTGAACAACATTTGAGGAACTACAGGTCACCCACCTCTACTTTTATCTTTCACTGCCAGTTGTCAATGGGAAGGTCATGGCTGCTCATATTTCCCCTCATCCATAAACTACATGAGATAGCTATATCCATCTAAAACTGTGCCCAGTTAGTACCTGATCAAGGCTCACAAGCTGGAAAAAAATCTATCATCTAACTTGAAGATCCTGGACCATAATTTAGTGCAGAAGTGGGCAGCGCATGGTCCTCCAGATGTTGGACTGCAATTCTCATCAATCCTACCCAGCATGAAGAATCATGGAAAATGTAGTCAAACAACATACAGAGGACCACATATTCTCCACTTCCAGTTTACTGTGAGCCTTGATGAACTGTTATATGTTTAGGTGAAAGTCAGGCATTGAATGGGCTTTCTGAGGCTTGGTGTCCACACCTGACATCATCAGACATTTGTCAGGATCCCCAAAGACTGGGAGAGCCTGATGATGAGAACAGCCATTCTGGGGGGAAATAGTCCCTTTTTCCCAGCCAGACTAGAGCTCTGAGAAGCTGAGCCTAGCTGGAATCAATTTCCCACAATCATTGCAATCATGTATCATTCTGAGGCATTTTGGGAAATTAAAAGTCTGATCCCTACTCCACGTGTGGCTTGGACTTCTGCTAACTGTTGCCACTGTCGAGTGAGCCTGTCAGTGCCCACTGATCAGAGCTTAAGAGAGGTTCTCTTTTGAACTACAAGTTACTGAATCCTCCCCAAATCTGGGAGTTGTAGTCCATGCTCTGCCACCAACAGAGAAGGGCATTCATTTATTGGTCTTTTGTGTCTGATTCTGCAGAGGTTAGAAAGAAAGCAGATGGAAACAAAAGTGAAATTTCCCAAGAAGACACAGCATCAGAGGCAGAAATGAACACAGAGGAGCCACTAAACGGGGAGGAAGGAGAAGAGGAAGGCCTTGTGCGAGACGATTGTGAAGATGAATTGGTAAGAGGCAACAGGAGAGCACTTGGTCTCCTGTCACCTGTGTGGATTGATAAGCTCTTTACAATTGGAACAAGGCTCAAATTGCTGTAGAAGGTAATATTCTTCTGTCCTTACCCCCTCCTGGCCCCCAGAATAAATAGCCTTTTTAAATATTATGATTAATTACAGCTGGATTTATCTGTTTCACCACCCATGAGGAGTAGGTCTTCCAAAAAGTGCTTGGCATATGTGATGCTCAGGAATGAGGTCTGTCTTTCCCAATTCACATCTTCAACAAACCCAGGCTTTTTTTTTTCAACTGACAACCCATGACTAATGCAGAGCGTTTTGATCCAAGATGTTGTTGTTTTTTCCTTAAATTTGCAACTGTCTGAACATGTGGCTCAGAAATGTACTGTATACCCTAAAAACCAGACAGCCTATTAGGCAGCAATGAAAAATTGCTCCAAAGAAAGCCCTTCATCCTGATCCAACAAAACATATGCATATCCCCTTTCCATACATAAATACAACAGAAATCTGCTCAGCAGCTAAGAAAGCTGGTACACACATACAAACACACACACACACACACACACACACACACACACTTCAAAATAAGGTCATTAGAATACCAACTTTTTCTTTTGGGGGGGAAGAAATCTCTCCATCTAGGGGCACACATTTGCAAAACCCTGCTCTGCACATGTCTTTCTGGACTGGAATTCAGGACTGGAGTTAAGCTCTGGCATCTTTGGGAAGCTGCCCAGGTCCAGTGCAGAGCTCAGTGCCAATCTTTCTAATCCTACTGCTGCATCTCTGTGTTATTTCTGCTTGTTCTCTTGCCCTCTCAGAGGAAGCAGTGGAAGAAGCAAGGAGGAACAGAAATTTCTTTTTTCCCCTAGCTGACATCCTATACTGTGCTCTGCCCATGCAGTTTCACATCCCTCCTGCCCCCAGAAGGCAGTTTCCAAGGGCACGGAGTATGCTTTCATAGCCATTTATCGGCCTTGGTGAAGGAAGAGAGGTGGCCAGGCAGTTGGGGCTTGGGAGGCCAACATCTGTTCTCTTCTCCTAGTTACAGCAGCATTGCAGTCATATGCTCTCTGGGAACCCCTTCCCCACTTCTGGTTAATAAATGGCTGTGGCAGTGTGCTCTGAGCATTTGGAAACTGCTGGAGGTGAGTGTTGTGTAAGGAAGTATTGAATACTTCCTTTCACAACATCCAAGAGAGGTCATATGTGCATATAACCCCAAGTTACATGGATGTATGTTACCAACAAGATTCTAGTCCAAATTCTTAGTTTCTCTGTTAGAGTGCCAGTACAACTACGAAAAAGTAAATAATGGGCATCCAGCAACAACGAGGAGGAGGAGGAGGAGGAGGAGGAGATGATGATGATGATCTTCCATAAAGGGATGTTTGCAAATTACAAATATTTTGCCCAAAAGCTCCACAAAACCAGGAACTGATGATCCAAGTACCAGTAGATTCTATTCTGTTTCATTAGACTTCCGGAAGGTTGTCCAAACTTTGCAGCCTGGCCTACCATCCATCTATTGCAATAGAAACAGAAAATGTACCACTGGCATATTTTGAAAATCCAGGATCTGGCCTATGTTGAATCAGGCAGTTACTTCAAATTTCAACCCAGTCTCCTCTACACTAACTAGCAGCAACTTTTCATGGTTGCAGACAGGAGAGTTTCCCAACCCCACCTGAACATGGTAAAAACTGAATTAGATATCTTCTGCATGCAAACAATGCATGGATTCTGCAACTGAACTGTAGTCCTTTCCCTTCACTAAGAAGCTTTTTATAGAATGACTTATTTGCATTAGTGGGGGAATCAGAGAGGTTGAAAGATTTGGCTCCACCACTGATATGCCATTTAGCATTGTGTGGACATTCAGACACATTGAATAAATGTACATCCTGGGTTTCATCACAAGTCTCCATAAACACCTTACAGATAAGTAAGGTTAACAGGTTCATGGCAGGGAAAAACTCCTAGAATTTCACCCTGTACACATGCATTGAATTTAAGAGCCTGTTGTTCAGCATTATAACTTCTTCTGTTTTTCTACTCTCAGTTGAATTTCTCTCCACAACCCACCACTCCGTCAACTACTGTCTAACCCAGAGCTTTCCAAACTTTTCATGTTGGTGACACACTTTCTAGATATGCATCATTTCGCAATACAGTAATTCAGTCTTACTAGCAAACTGGAGGTTAAACTAACCCCTTATAACAGATACAGACACATGCATAAATTGTAATAACAAAATGTATGGGGACACAACCTATCTCATGAAAATCTTTCATTTATGTTTTTAAAAATATATGATTTATTTATAACATATAACATAGATGTCCAAGGCCTAGGTGGGTGGCTTGTTCTTAGTCCAGGGAGGTTACACACCTACACTCTTCAAGTGACACACTAACGTGTTGCAACACACCGTTTGGAAAGCCCTGGTCTAACCTCAGCTGTCATGCCATGAGTTTAAATGTTCAAGAAATTTAGTGTGACTTTCAGGAGTTTAGCACTAGGCGCTGAGTAGCTTTGCAATCTGCATGCCCTGAAGTAACATGTCCAAATCAAAGTTTAAAGAGATAGTAATTTCAGATCACACAAGCTGTCCATGGAAAACTACTATGGCTTACTGGATAAAGTGCTGGCTTTTCCCCACTTTCTTCACTGCGCTTACAACAGCCACTTACTGTCTCTCAGTCAAGCCTACCTGACTGAGGTGATGCCTGAATTCTTGTCTATAAGGTATTATTTTTGAATGTAGCAAAGATGTAACAACAGTTCTTTTGCAAACAATGTAACAGTTGGTAACATGGTTGTTGTTCTCATGCAAAAAGTAATGTGACTATCCTTTCTTATTACATTTTTGAGACAAGAAGTAGTTTTGTGTGGCATTTTAATGGGAATTTTAAGCTATTTTCTTACTTTTTTAGGTGACTTTTTTCTAGATAGGAACTAAAAAGTAACAAACGGAATAATAAGAGTAAAATGTTTCTTGGACATGTAACAGGCTGCATTAACAAATTATTTTTTTCAAAAAATTAAACATTTCCACACTTTCTAAATCTTCCAAATGCCACTTGGGAAAAGTATGTGATGGTGAAATGTGGATATTATTTGTTCTCACCTACGTAAGAAGACAGGATAAGAACATTTAATCTAGCCTATTCGCTTCTAGCCAGAAAGTGGATGCAGAGCAGTGTGGAAGGTGAGCCCTGGTGCCCCAACAACTGGGGCAGGGTGGGGGGAAGGAAGCTAAATAAGTAAACACATAGACAGCACCATCACCACTGAGGGTAGTTATAAGCTATAGTAACAAATCAGCTAAACCCTTCAAATTGTGGCTAGCTCTTGCTCAACTAGCCAAGCTTGAGATTTCTGCATAGTCCCTGTTGTCTTGCCCAGAGCAAAGTCCACCAAAACTGAAAAGTTTACACCCTCCCCTCCCACCTGGAGATGACCAATTAAAACTGGAGACTCAGGACCAGTCCCTGAGACACATCAACCCTAAGAGAGAGAGAATTATGTTTGTTTTTGAAAAAAAATATTACCAAAATTAACAGATTTCTTCAATTTGAAGTGTTAAAAAAAATTTAAATGCAAGAAAAAGGAAAATTGCTGGGTTTATCCTTACAGGCTTCCCTCACTTATTTGGTAGAGTTTATCTCATTTGATTCATATAAGATTTGCACTCCTAGGTTTTTTTCCCTTTCACTACATCAGGAGCGGATGTAGTGAAGTACAGCATTGCTGGACTTCATGTCCTATGAGCCCAACCCAGCATAGTCAAGGGCAAGGATTGCTGAGAATTGCAGTTCAACAACATCTGGAAGGCTGCATTTTGCCCACCTCTGCATGCGTCTTAACAACGACTCCAAAAATAGGAACATGAATAATCACATCACCTTTCTTTCTCTTTTCCTCTTTCTTCCACTTTAGGAGAACAGCCATTACACAGATGTGGAGGATTCTAGCCTACAGTAACCAGGTATGCTTAATAGCATATATAGGCCTTTTAAATAATAATAATAATAATAATAATAATAATAATAATAATAATAATAGTAGTAGTAGTAGTAGTAGTAGTAGTAGTAGTAGTAAAAATAATGTTAACACCCTGTTGCTGTTGTCTGAATCCTTACTGTTCAATTGTATACTTGTACTTTCCTTTTTTCTCCCCCGCCTTCTGCAACAGCCATTTTCTTTTTCCTTCTTTGCAAAATTTTGCAGAATTTTTATTTTTGCTGTGGCCTAGAGAATGAGGATTGAATGTACATCAGAAGAAATATGCATGGGGGGGGGGAATGGGAGGGTATATGAAAATGGGTAAACTATAAAGCTGCCATGTCATATTTTATTGTTTGGAAGCAGTCACCTACCCATCTTTCAGTCACAGGTGAAAATGGGAATGGATGCATGTATTAATTTGAAGTTCCTGTCGTCCGACAGGATATGGGCATGGTCAAATGTTATTACTGAGGAAGAACACATAAAACAGCAGCATTCAAAGTAGAAAAACTTTCCGAATTAGGTACTGAACTGAAGAAAGCCTGAAAAAAAAGGCGGGGGGGGGAATTAATAAATACAACTTTCTGAGTTTGTGTCTATGTTTATAGTGTGAATATTTTATAATAAATTATTGTAAAATCAAAATGTCTTGACCAGACTCTGGTCAAAATTACAGCTTTCTCTCAAATATTCCTAATCACTGCATGAGCTCTGTGTTTCTACATGGATATACCCAGCTTCCCCCTTAAAATTTATTAAAAGGGAGAAGTGTTTGTATATATGAGAGAGAGAGAGAGAGAGACCCTAGTGCACAGGTAATTCGACATAAAAAAGGTTCTCCTCAAGAAAGGTCTCTCTAGTCCAATCTGAAAATTTATAGGGCATATGGGGAGGACCATTGGGGGAAGAAAAAAGCCCTTGGGGTAGCATGTACCCTGTAGGTCACAATGTGGCCAATTCTGCTCTCATGTCTGGTACTGCCAATTTTACCAATATGATGCCAATATACAGCAATTGGCAGCAAGCTTTGTAGGACTGGAGACACAAAGTTTTCCTGGCCCTGCTTGGAGATGGTTGGAATTACACCTAGGATTCTGCATGTGAAGTGTGTACACTACAGCTCAGCTAGAGACCTTTAAAAAACAAAGGTTACTTTGCAATTTTACATGAATCACAACTGTAAGCTATTTGAGTGAAGATTTTCACAATTCTTTTTTTTTTCCTCTCCACCCACTCCTTTTATGTTAGCATGTTCAGCACTGCAGCTACAAAGGGAGGACAGCAAGAGGTTAAACCCTGCCTTGGCATGTGGAGCCAGACAAGCTAACATGCAGGACTGCCATCATCTCTCTGCCTGGCATTCAAAAGGAGAAACATGGACCAATATCTCCAAGCCGTTTTGTAGTACACAGCAAAGTAGTCATCCCAGTTGATTCGCATCATTACCCGCTCCCCCAACCCATCCTTGTACTACAGACTCAGAGCCCTGTCACCACCACAAGCACCAGTTCTTCTGTGATCGCCAGTAGCCAAATATTGGGAGATCATTTTCTATCGGCAGATGAAAGTTTGTGGTTTTTCTAACAGTAGGACAAGAGACAGAATGAGTACAAGAGAAAGTTCTATAGAGAGAGCCTTGCTCCAGAGACAGATGGGACTGTGATGTACAATAGCAAGAAACAGAAAGCTATTTCACTATTTACCATTGATGGGTTTTGAATCTGAAATCCTGCCCGTGACTGGGATAGCCAGGAGGACTCCTGTTAATCCACTGATTCCTAACTAGCCTGACCCAATGCCACCCTGGCACTATGCAGATTGTAGCATTTGGAGCATGTTTTTTAATGGTGTGGTATGCATAAAGTGGTGTGCATTTTGGAAGGATGGACAGAGAACACAGCTTTTAACAGGCTGTTCTATAAAAAAATAACCACCTTCTTCCACCCTTTTTCCCAAAATTATTAGTTAAGAAATGGGTCTGTACTATCTATAGAGGCAGGAGAACTGAGTGGCATTAGAACAGACAATATACTAGAAGGCACGTATTAAACCAAGTATTTCAAAATAAAGGGATGCAACTGGAATGGTCACTTCACAAGCTGGTACCCCTGCTGGTCATTAAAGTTGCCTAACTCATGTATTCACTGTTTGTAAAAATAAGGCCAACCAGATTTGGTCCAAAGTGGAGGGAAAGGATGGGATGATCAAATAGTAATGGGAGCCCAAAAATCACATGACAGCCCAAGCCAATGATAAATACAGTGTGTGGGCTATTTCTGATACAAATGACCTAAGATGAGAAGAAAATGCATTTTTAGTCATTCTCATCTAAGGATCTTTATTCTTGTCCCTTCTGTGAAATTCCAATGCTTTTAGGCCACCCATACCAATAAAGAGCAAGATTTGTTGCACAGATTATCAAACTGAAACATCTTGAAAAATGGTATTTTTCCTTTTCTTTCTTTCTTTCTTTCTTTCTTTCTGCAATGTCCCTTTTTTTGTACATCCCACTTGAAAGTAGTTTAATTCTGATTACCAACTTCAGAGGTAGATAATATGTCACTTCCTTAGCTGTGTGACTCGGTCCTATGGACTCCAACCTTGTTGCCAACTTCAGAAGTAAATGGTGTGACATTTCCTTAGCCATGTAACTTGCTCTTAGGGCTCCTGCTCAGAACAGAAGTGACTGCTCAGAAGGGGAGGGAGAGAACCATAACATTGTACAGGCCAGTTCCAAAGGATGTTAATTTGACACCACTTTCAAAGGACTACTGCTAGAAAACATATCCTGACCACAGAGGATTTCCTTTTCTTGGGATTTCTTGACAAAAGATCATGGCTGTCAAAGCACAATAGTTTACATCCACTTCTTTGTTGAAAATAATATATCCTGGACAGCAAAAAAAGGCAAGTGCTTTGAATTTCTTCTTTCAATTTCTCAGTTGGCTTCTCCTGCAAAGTTTGGCCACTTTGTTATCCTAGGCTATTTTAGAACATCTTTTAAGGCTTTGATTTGCTATGACCTAATCCTGAGACTGAGCTGTAGAAGGAAAGCAAGGGAGCAGGGGGCTTTGTATATAAAATCCTGTACAATAAAATGAGAAACTTGATTTTTTTTTCTTGCAATATTGCATTTTTATTGACTCAGACAAGCATTCAGAACTGCAAACAATACTGCTGGATGAAGTGTGGCTGGTCACAATTCCAAGCCTCTTCCAAGATGCACTATTCCAATCACTTGTCTCCAGGAGTTAGCAACTCATGTCAGGGAATTCAGGAAATGGGAGAAAATGTCATTTCAATTCATTTTTATAGGAATTTCCCAAAAATTAGCACATTTTTTGCATATTCCAAATGGAAAGAATTTTGTCCTCTTACAAATTGCAGAAGTCCATGGGATAGAACCATGACAGTTAATGTGATATCAAGTTGATACAATTGTCCTGTGCAGACACTTCCCTTGTTACACCAAAGCTACTATTCCCACATTCTTGTTACTTTCATTACACCCTTGTGACAAATGGCAGCAAGCTGCCCAGAACAACTTTGCTCTTAACTTCCCATCATTACTTTCATGCAGCATTTTGTTCTCTGCACATCAACTTGTCTTCCTCAAGCAGGAAGAGGTTAGCCCACCAGAAAAGATTGAAATCTATCCCTGCCAAACAATGCACCACAAAGCAACCAACCTGTAACCTTATAGGATTTCAGATAGAGGACACAATCCTCCTCTAGAGCAAATCCTTGAAAAAAAAACTCTGGTGAGAAACCCTTTTGTGGCAGTATCTGTGTTTACGAGGCTTCTTCAAACACAGTTAAGTAAAAAGTAGCTCCCAGAAATCTATTCAACACAGCTGCACTTCCAAATGGCCTTTCCAACCACCATTGGAAGCACCATCATTCCAAGCACCCACAAGTCCCCCAGTGGCTAAAGCTTGGCAACAAATTGTAAGTTATATGTCCCCAAGCCTTTTCTGACACAAAGCGTCTTGGTTCTACTCTACCATAGCCTTACTGTCAACTTGGGAGAATAAGTTAACTCTGGCCTCAAGACAGAGGCTGCAAGAAAAAGCTCAGAACAGGGATGACCAAAATGTGACTCTCCAGATGTCATTGAACTGTAATTCCCAGAATTCCTTACCAATGCCTATCTTAGCCAGAACTAATTGGAGTAGCAATCCAACCACATCTGAAAGGCTGGACTCTGCCCACCTCTGGATTTGAGCATCCAGTCCCTCCCATTGCAGAATGAATGTTCTCTTCCCTCAGAGAAGTCTGAACAGAAGGTAGAGTGTGGGGCAAAGTGGATCAGAGGTGTTCTTCTTTTCTCATAAAAACACTACTTTGGGTCACTCAACCAACAAAACAAGTAGGCCACATAAAATACTTCTTCACACAATATATTTTCAGAATTCCCTGACTAAAACACTGATAATATGGCTATTAGTTTAGGGTCAACTGCAGCTGACCTTAAAGAAAAACCGGAAGGTTTCTTAGTACATCAGCAGAAGCAGGAATAGTTAGGATCTCAGCAAGTGGGGAAAAGGGTTAAAGTTTTCCTGCCATGCTGAGGAAAATAACAGCCATTTTCAAACACAGAAGAGGCTGTCCATTTTCTCTCAGTTGCTCCAGGTTGTAAGACCCACACCAATAGTTCAATTTACAACAAAAAAGGATTTCAGTTGAACGTTCAGGAATGCTTCATTCATAAAGTTAATATTTAAACGTGTCCCATTGGACTTGTTCATGATTTTTAAAACCTTAGTTTGTACAAACAAAAACTGTGGATATGCTAAGCACCTTTATCTGAATGTTTGCCCTCTGATGCCAAGACTGAAATCTTGTCATAGAATGTAGAGATTTTTATAGAGTGAAGAAATGAGAGGTATCTTTCAAACATGAGGCAATATGTGGAATACTGCAGTGATTTGCAAAAGAGAGTCATTTTTGTGTAAACAAATTACCTCTGCACTGGCAAAAATTAAAAAAGCGCCCCAAATGGGCATATGGGACATTTTTGCCATGGTTTAGGGACTCCTGGGCCATTTTAACAAGAGATGAGCAAATTCATTTCCTGCTTTTAAGAAGGCATCTCCTGGGCTTAAAAACATGGCAAAAATACTCGTGTCCCCTGAAGGAAACTTCCAGATTCTCTCTGGAAGGTTCCAAAAGGTTTTATCTACTCACACTAGGCTTACCAACCTTATGCTAGGTTAATTTCACACGTTAATTTTTGGATAAAACATCTGCTGAAATATATTTAACTGTTCTTCTGTTTTTGTGGTGCAGAAACCTACCGTTATGCTTTCCGTGTTATTTCTGCCTTAGATAACAAATGTTCCGTTATAATAGTAATTCTCAGGAACACATCTACTTTATTAACTGAGGTCTACCTATATTTGAATAAAGCCTGTTAGGTGCCTTTTAGCTCCCTCTTGTGGTTGCAACCCTCAACTTTCCAAGATCAGTCAAAGCACCGCAAAATAAAGGTAAAACAAAGCCTGCCCGGGGGGGGGGGGGGGGGGAGTGTGCAGAGGATATACAACGGCAGCTTCTCTGAATACCAACCAAGATTAGGATTTGTATTGCTTCCACGAGGCTGCTGATGGACTGTGCACACTGAGACAATTCTGTAACAAGCAAAATTTGTTTATCTGTGCTTTATGCAGTTGGCATACTTGAAACAACAGAATGTTTCCGTAAGGATGTGTTCTTATGTATACAAGGAGCAACTGGTTTTAAAAGACCTATACGAATGGAAATATGCAACTACTTTAAGCTGAAATAACAACACTGGGCTTGTCAGTGTTCTGAGAAGACAACCACAATGTGACAGTAATGTTATGCAAGAGGTACTGATCTTGGCTTTATTTACTTTAAAAGATACATCCAACATTCATTACAGCTCAGATACTATTAAAAACCATTTAGAAAACCAAGCCTGTTCTCAAGCAGCCTTTGGAGAGAAGCTAAGAATGGTTTGCTGGTAAAACTGAATTGTTAGCACACATAAAAATTAAGATTTTAAACAAAAACTCTCCCAATATTTAACATAAGGAGTCAGCAAACAACCAAGCCCAACTTTATTAAGGTCACGTAACTCCTGTTAACTTTAGTACTCTGTATACATACTGCCCCTCCATAACCATATAATGTGAAATGTGCCTTCTTCCCAGTGAGACCCAAACCCTGAAGCAGTACAATAATGAAAAGGCACTCTTCCATCACACCATGAATGTTCAGTTATTTTTAAGATTTGTGAAGTAAGACAGCTTTAAAAACCTTGAAAAGCAGGAGTGTAAGCAATAACCCTACTAGACTGACAAGTCTGTCTAGAGAAGCATCCTCCCCGCACCCCAACGTATTTAGCTAGATTCCTGTGTGAAGCCCACACCCAGACTGAACGCACACTCCCATTTTGCCTCCCCAGCAACTGGTATGTGGAGGCAGGCTGGTCCTGCTTCCTGCAGGTACTATAATATTATCATGACTAATACCTCCCGGTAGCATATGCCCTCATAAAGGTGCATAATCTTTTAAATGAGTGGCCATCACCAAATCTCATGGTAGCAAATTCCATACTTTGATTATGCACTGTGTGAAAAATGCTTCGTTATTTTCTCTCCCAAGTTTACTACCCTTCACCTTCATTGAACGGCTCCTATTTTTAGAATATAGTGACTAGAACTACAGGTAGTATTCCAAGTGCAATTGCACTATAATTTTTAGAAAGGCGTTATAATATCAGATTTGTTTCAGTATCTTTCCTAATGATGCCTAGCATGACATTTGTTTTTCCCTAGGTGTTCAAGTCAGGTTTTATTGAGACATCCATAACATACTCAAGATCTCTCCCTCCAACCCCAAAATGCCACTGCCAGCTTTTTTAAAACCTGTAATAAATTTATACATGACTATGAATATTTCCCCTAAGATATATCTGAACTGCATTTGTCATATTTAGTGTTTATTCAACCAATTTGGGGAGATACTTTTGGAGTTCTCTGCAATCCCTTTTTAACATCCTGAATTAATTTGGTGCCATTAGGAAACTTGGCCACTTCACTGCTCACACCTATGTCCAAGTCATGCCTGAACAAGTTTAAAAAAGCACTAATCCTAAATAAGACACTCCTTAAAACCTTCTCTATGAAGAACTATCTATTTGTCCCTACTCTCCTTCTCATCTTTAGTCACCAGTTCATAAGAGGAGCTATTGTTCACTTTCCTAAAGAATCTTTACTGAAGGACTTTGCCAAGAACTTTTGTGAAGTATACAATGTCTACCAGAACTCCTCTTCACATGCTTTAACATTCTCAAAGAACTCTATGCATTTTTATCCTGTTCAGATCACTAAGATTTATACAAATTAAGGCATGAAAAGGTCAAGCTATCTGGCAATGTTTTTTTCCCCATCAAGGCTTTATTTGAAGTAACCAGGAACACAGTGGGAAGGGACAGCTTTATCGCTTTTTAATGAGGTATGCTAAATTCTAATTTCCTTTGTAAGTGGATGCTTTTATTTAAATTTGTATGCGCCACATACTTAGTTCATTCTTACAATTTAATCTGAAACATCAACTGTCCTAATACACAACTGACAGAACTGCAGAATCCCTACAGAAGGCAGTGATTATGGACATTCAATTACCCAACAATGTTCTCCCAAATCTATGCATATTAATATCTGATCTAATGACCAGACAGTGTGTTTTATTTAATGAACTGTACCAGACAATCCCGGTGTACAGAGCAGAAATCAGTACCAGAATATGAAGGAGAGCTGATAATGGACAACTACGTTAGGCTTAATTAATTTGTACTCAGCATTAATATGGGTGGGATAGGCCCAATTAACTACACATTGTTTTATGCATGCATGCATTCAACTGAAATAGTTTTTATCATGTTGAATAATTTTATGATTCTACTTCATTCATTAACTTCCCATTTTATCTTACAACATACTTAGTCAAAGCAAAGTATGTCTTTAGAACACACATCTGATTATTTGGAATTAGCTGCAATGCCTGCATGTATTCAGAGTACCCATTGTTCCCACGGCAGTCACTTAACTGAGAACCAAAAAAATTCAAATGAAAGAGTCACTGTTATAATAACTTTAATTTCTCTTGCATTTTACAGAATTCTATGAACAGATTAAAAAGCACCTCCTCTTTCATCACATGTGACAGTTGGTAAAATATTCTGTTAGCAAATGTCAACAGCTTGAGGATCTGCATCTTGCAAGAATTTCACAGACCAACCCAAAGCCAAGCAGCTTTTACAATCTTGCTTTAATACACTGGAAATCCACTCAGGTTGTAAGCCTGTCCAGCCTTTTGTGCCCAGATCACTTTTCAAAAATCCGACGTTGGCCAACCAACTAGTTAGCTTTGGCACGGAGCTGTGCTCTCTTGCCTGTGACAGCCTGGAAACCAGTTTTGATGCTGGCAACAGAGCAGCGTGAATGACAGGTTTCACACTGCAAAAAATATAATCTGGTGTCCTTCTGCAAGATTGTGTCTGGCGACCGACACGTGTGACAGGTGACATATTCCTCTGGGGGAACAATTAAACATGCTACGTTAGCAACAAGAGATTGTAACGATAGTTATAATGAAACTGACATATATATTCAACCATGCAAGATTATTAGTTAGCATTTCATTGTGTCTGGGCAGCACAATTTTGAAAGGCAGCTGTAATCTTAAATGAACCAGCACTACACAAAGCCCTGGAATCCCATGATATAGAACAAGTTTTAAATTTTAATGAAATAATAAAACAGTTGAAACCATGCAAACCTGTTCATAGGCTGCAATTGCACTGCTATACCATTTAAAAAAAGAAATTTCATTTATTTTACTTTCAGTAGCTCTTATCTGTCCCACCAACATACTCCAAAGTAAATTATCTCATAAATTCTATTGACTTCTATCTTATTATTACATTTTCCTGCTACACCACTGGACCTTAGGTGATGTGGGCAAAAGAACTATAAAAATATTATATCTGCCTATCTACTAGCTCCATGTACCTACATATCAGTGTGAAAAAATGTGGAAGATCTGACACGGAGCTTACCCAGGGGTAACCTGATAACCTGGCTCTGAAAAAGTGCTTAGGCTATAATTCCAGTATTTGTCTCAGTTCAATATACTCCGAATAACCATCTTTTATACATACGACCTGCCTTCTTCTGACTCACACCGGAAGCTGGTACAGTCAGCATAGGCAATACTGACTAAGTGAGGGTCTTGGCCCTCAGCAACTCTTCCAAATGGAAATGTGGGCTGAACCTGGGACCTTCCATATACAAAGCATGTGCTTTGCTACTGAACTACTATGGTAAGCTAACAAAAAGCGGACAGCAAAATACGGAAGACTACACAGCTTTTATATGGGTAATCCTTAAAATACTTTTAAGCAAAAAGGTGTCATAAAATTCATTAGCAGAAATGTAATGAAATAATGTTTAATCTGTAGGAAAGATATCCAAGGACAACCTCTTCCCGTATGGGCTAATTCAAGCAGTCATAACAACATTACACGTCTTGCTCTGAGTGCCCACCTAGTCCAAAAACTGCTTGCATTCTTGCAACCAACAAAGCTACAGTCATTGTAAAGGGTTTTAATGAAAATGCGAATAGATTACTGTAGTGTTAATTCTGCTGTCGTTTACTCTCAAGTTCACGATTTATATTTGTCTTTTACAACTGTCACCATGTCTCTCAGAAGGGAGGCATATATATCACTTTAAGAGATTACATGGGTTATAATATAGGATTTTGAAACATTTCCATGTAAACTAACAACCTATGATACTCGTGTCCAAGTGCTTACAGGATTGAAAAATGAACTTTAAACAAAATAAGAGCAGGACCAAATACTTTTTGAAAGCCACATCAATTGTTCAATATACTTACTAATATATCTTCTCAAGACATTTTCTATCTGTTTTTGCTGGAAACGTCCTTTGATTACAAGTTGGTTGTTACCATCTATTGAGCCACTGTTTAAAAGAATTTTATATTATTAAAAATTAAGACACAATATATGGTGCAGAGAGGCTTCACTTCAATTCTCCCTAACGATGAGCATAACATATGCATGATACTGCTAAAGGGATCTGTGTTTGTGGCAAGAATACAAACTAACTCCCTATTCAGGAGGAAACTGTTAGGATGCTAACAGTCCAGAAGCCAAGCTGGACCATGTAACACCAAAACAAAGGCATTTCTATCCTTAGTGGTCATTTCTTCTTTACGAAAAATGAGTCAAAGAGAACAGAGGAAGTAACATAGACATAAGTTCAGAGTACATCTTATCATTGTCTGGACACTGAGAATGCGTTTACTGACTCGTTCAGAAGAGTAAGAGCTGCCCATAACAACAAAAATCAAAGAAAAATTTAATGCTGCTGCAATTGAATACCAAAGTATTCAATCCCACGTAATCCACTAAAACCCAAAAGGTGTAGCAAGGAGGAAAATTTCTTATCCAGCATGACAGATTTAAGAAGCTGCACATTCCAAAGCAAACAGAAGTCACAGCCTCAACACTGCAGTCTGTAAGGTCCTGTAGCTGGGTTAAAATGAAATAGTAACACCCCTGCAGTGTTTGCCATAAATAGCATACTTCTAATGCACAGTGGGACAGGCAGAGAGTGTAGGTCACAACAATGTTGCAGTCATTCTAAAGTTCTGGACTGGACTGAGAAGGCAACATTAAAACAATCTGCAGTGTACTTCACTGCTATGCCTCTATGTAATGGAAGGGATGTGCCAAGAAAGCAGGTTACAGCAACAACTTGCAGCAATACTGCAACTATGTAGTCCACTGAAGATAACTGGCAATCAAGCTTCTGCTTCACCAATGAGGAACCACTCATACGTTTTAAGTTACATCAACGGTTAACCTTAACACACAGACACACCCAATCTTCTCCCAGGCCAATCTGAATACTGATGCACACACACTTCATGTTCCACAGTATCACTTGTCTAACCCTAAACTACAAACAAAAAGTTAGATCAGTATATCAGCCAAGAAGCCAATCAATAGTAGGCTTAAGCAAAGAACTGTTTACCTGACAGGCACATACTGTTCTGTATGGTAAGTTTAGTTTTGCCCTAATAATTTTTAACTAAGCAGGAATCAGTTCTGCTTGAGAACATCACATTAGAATCCAAACACATCACTGTAACTTCCACCTGTGCAAAGAAGCTTTCCATTGCCTCAGAGCAGCAATCATCCACCCACCCAAAGAGTTTCTTCTAAAATCTGGGATTTCATCCCTTGAGCAGCATTTTTGTGAGTCTTCCAGGGTGCAACTTAGGTTAGGAAAAGTCAGTGACCCCACTTGTGTGTGCAAAAATAGTGTTTGAGTGAGAACTGGATTCAAGACTTTTTCAACAATTCACCTTCCAAAGGACAGAGCTTTAACTTTCAACAAGCATACCGAACTAATCTACAGAGCCTTTGTTTCTTTCTCCCAAGTAAACGTGAATTTAAATGTTTTAATGGGAGCAATGTATTACTGTGCAAACAAAAAAGGTCTCCTGAAAACTCCTCTCAGGCCCATTAATGCAGGGGTGAAAACTGCAGAGCCCCCTCAGACACTGAGCTTCAACTCTCAGCAGACTAAACCAGTGTAGTCAATTCAAAGAATGATGGCAATTGCATAACTTCCACCCCTGTGCTAATGGATGTACTACAAGAATATGATAACTGATGACAATTCTTACTTTTCTTCCTGCTTACACACACTAAAGCCCACAGCACTTAGGATGCACATAATTCAAATGTAAATATGCAAAAGTAGCAACTCGAGACTTTTTACTTCCATGAGTGTGAGCTCATATTTAAAAGCTGATGAAAGCCAGTCTTTAAACATCTGAGGGACAGATCTGACAGTGGACCTCGACTGGTGGAACAAGAGAATCCAATGCTGTTGGAAGAGGCAGTCACCTACTTCCCCACTGCAGCTGTGTCCCTGAAACTAGCTTGCGACCCCAGGACCCAGTGGCACAAAGAGAAGTATAAAGGTGAACCAGGACTCCACTGGAATTACCATATATGGTAAAAAAAAATGCCAAAAAAACAACCCAAAAAACCTGGGTTGAATTATGTGTGGGTCAGTGAAGTACTAATGCACAGGTCAACATGTCTACCACAGCACCACCTCTGGCCTTTTGTAATGCCTGCTCAAATACATACATACATACATACATACATACATACATACATACATACATACATGGTGGCAGTGGCAGCTCTTTGGCAGCTCCCTGCCATGGTGGAAAAAAACAGAAAAGGCTGGTGCTTCTTGTTAGGCCGTCTCTCAGACAAACTAAGCTCTCACTTTAGTCCATCCTGAAGAACCTGAAAAAAGCCCTGATCCCCTCTGGTTTTTTCGCCACGCAAGCAACTCTTTGGTGCTTCTCTGTCAGAGCGGTGAAAGTGGAGGGGATCAGAAGCTGGAAAAAGCCCCAATCCCCTCTCTGCTGTCCCTGCCAAGGTGGTGCCTCTTTGGAGCTTTTCTGCCAGGACAGGGAGAGTGGAGAGGGTCACAAAAAGCTGAAAAAAGCCTCAATCCACTGAGCCCTCTCTCCCACAAGAGTGACTTTTGGGTTCTCCCCACAAGGGTGGAGAGAGTGGAGGGGACCGGTGCTTCTTTTAAATTCTCACAGACAAAGCTCTCACCTTGAGAACTTTGTCTAGTTATGGAAAAGATACAAGAAGCACCAACCCTTTCCTTCCATTCTCTCCAGCAGCCTTTTACAATGACTGGGTGGGAAAATGGTGGTGTTGGCCTCTGAGGTGGTGCTGGCACTTTTGCCTCTCCACGGAATGGATCTGAGAAGCCCCATGCTGGGCCACAAAATTTTACCCTCAATTTATCTGTGGGTCACATCAAACCCAAAAATTTGGCACCAAAACCTGCGCTCAACTTATACATGAGTATATATGGTAGCCTTAAATCCTATCTCACAATGCTATGTTTCAAATTGTTTAAAATAGTCAGATTGGTGAATTGTTTTTAAAATGTTCATGCAGCTCTTGCTATTATGTATAACATCTAAATTCTGAAAATCCTGAAGGAAATCTTTAAAAAGTGTGAAGTGCTCACCTTGTACCCAATTCTGCAAGCAAAAAGGCCAGGAGATGCTTTGGTTGACGATGTAATCTAAAAAACAGAGGGATTATGGTTATCTGTTTACCATCACAAAATACACATATATATCTGTGTGCAAATCTATGAACGTGTGTATGAATAGCTCCTGCTACTTAAGCAGACAACTCAGATTAGATGGTGAATATTCTTAGAAGCATCACCATACTCTTATTACCCACGATTTCATCTCTGCGTAATACTCAATACACTCAGGCAGCAGCAATGACATAAACCTTTCAACAAAAACTGTTTCAACAGATTTGTTTTCAGGATATCCAAAGATACCAGAATCAAAGAAAATGAATTCTAGATGGAGTTTATAAACACAGCGCAGTAAGAGAACAATCACCTCAATGGGATTAAAGTAAACATCAGCTCATATTTGTCACCAGTAAGAGTCTAAAATGGCTAGATGCAAACAAATCTAATACTACTGGATGTTTTTAAATATAGAATACAATGTTGTATTTTGTAGATACTGGCTTCCTTCACAAGAAAATGTTTTCAGTGAAATCTCATGACAGAACTATCAGCTCCTTTTAAAAATCCTCAAATGCACAAAGATGGTTCTGAATGCAAGACAGGCAGGTATGATCAGTACCATAATGGGTATCTGTGGTAATTTGTTTACTTTAAAAAAGTAAACTTTCCAAATATACATACAGTGGGTCCTCAGTATCCTCTAGGGTTTGGTTCCAGGACCCCTCATGGATGCTCAAGTCCCATTATGTACAATGGTATGGTAAAATGCCATCCTTTATATAAAATTTTAAGTTTGCTTTTTGGATTTTTTTAAAAATATTTTCAAGACGTGGTTGGTTGAAACTGTGGATACAGAATCTGCAAATAAAGAGAGCCAACTGTACACAAATGACAACTGATTCCAAGTGATAATCTTTTGCTTTGAAACCCTTAATTAGATTCTCTAGCAATTACTATGTTGTATTCGGATGCATGCACGAAGGCACATGACATCATCAGCCCCACTTCAATAACACTGTATGCACCAACACCAGGGTTCTTGACCTTCAAGCATACAGCATACAGGTCTGAAGCTATTTCTAAGCATGTTTGGAATGGGGAAACAGAATCGTCAGTACTCTCTGGTAGCTGATAAAGATTATGCTCATTTCAGATCATATTCTACTTCCAGTGTTGGGACTTCAAGTACAGGGTCCCAACCACAGCGGGAGTTTCATCTACACAAATGACTCGGGATTTCACAAGAACACAATAGCATATTCAGTCCACTGACTGCCTTGTGACTATCATTTCTTGAATCATTTTGGGTAGCGTGGGCATCAGATGAGCTTTACGCCTGTACCCTCCAATCCAGGCAATTAACATTCACAGGTTGGAATCTTGTTAGCTATTCCTAATAGAGCAGACCCATACAATCAACTGTTGGCTGGTGAACCAACATATAAGCAAATCCAATTGGCTCAATGGCTCTGCCCTGGTCAGGACTAACAGCAGATTCAGGGCACAGTGCACATGTAAGAAACAAAGGCATCCATCCTCACTCTTTAACTTTCTGACCCAAATCATAATGTAGTCAGACTTACAGTTTACAAATATCTGTGAAGTTGACAAATGACGTTTTCTTGGTTCCTACTCTTACAACTTGGGGAGGTTTCATGACAAATTTTCTTTTTTCACCAGCTACCATATCTGGATTTTTTTCCCGCATAATGTTAAATACACGATTCAGCAACTGCAAATGTATGTGGAAAAAATATTAGTATGACACCAGTCAGGAGCTGCTTCTCAGTATTACATTTCTGTACTTCTTATTTAAAACCAAGGAACTGTTTAACGATCAACAAAGTAATATTTTTCTAGTGATCCTAAATCAGTGTATTAAGACAGAGACAGTTTTGTCCCACTCTGAAGTGTTATTGTATGCCCTAGTCAACAAATTTAAAGGAGAGTGTGACAGCTCCAGAATTCATTATGTGAAAACATGCGTGCAGACAGCACATTCTCATATTCTCTTCAATATCCAGAGCTACAGGTTAGGGGAAGGACCAACAGTATGATCCAAATCACCTCCATAAACTGAACATAAGGCAACAATCAGAGAAATGTTTCATGTCAGCTTCCCTGAGAAAAAAAATGATGACATCTTCAACACAGACTATTTATCAACATGGCAAGAACTGTGCCAGAAATTATGAAAAGCAATAAAAATGAACAGTGATCTGCAGCTGATCTCTGTGCCCTCAAAATGTCAATCAACAATCTAAGACTGTAGTAAGAAAGTAAGTACTCTGACTGAAAATGGAAAGATACAAGAACTGAGAGTAAAAGCTTCTAAAGTCTTGTATGATCTTTTGCTATCTATGCCTTTTTTAACAGTCACACTCTGTGTTTTTAGGTCTACAGTAAGTTACTATTCTCTTTTTTACAACTATTAAACAGGAATGCCTAACAACTGCACTTATTATAAAGCTGCTCATTCTATGAAATATTACACAGGACAAAACAGGGAGCTCTTCTTCACTCTCACTCTTCTCCTTTTCTCAGTGAGGTCCTGACCTCACAGACAGTTTAACATCACATCACAAAAAAAAAAAATTTCTATACTGTGTGCCCTCCGTATACGTGGGGATTCCATTCCAGGAACTCCTGTGTAAAACAAAAAAAAATGAAGTGTTGCGTTCCATTATATTCAATGGATGCAGCAGGCACGTGCCTGCACTGCCGTGGACAGTGGACATGATGTATGCATGCCCACAGAAGCGTAAGAGTATGACCACTGCATCTATCAACTGTAGTGGGACATGACACTGCGTGACCACACATTTGTGCATGTGGAAGTTGCAGTAACAGAGGGGCCACTGTAGTAGTGATGAGCCATCTGAGTAAGAAAATATCAGCAAAAAATGTTATTTTCTGCTCCTGGAAACTACAGAATGCCCCCAAAATAACACAAACACTTTTGCAACCAGTTTCAATTTGATATGTCCTGAGGGGTTGTATTTTGCATAACTGGGAGCTGGTGCAGCACACAAGTGGTTCTGGGTGGGGAAAGATAGCCACCAGGTCCTCTGAAGTTCCCCACCACTGTTTTATGCTAATTCAACTGTGCTCAAGTGAAGGGAAAAAAATTAATCTGCTCCGTTGAGAAATAATCTTATTTGTTAAACTTTTAATACAACGTCAACAGGAATGAAAGGATTATTTGAGGATACAGAGCAGGGTGGAGAAAACAGGGCTTCTCCTGCCGAATGAAGAGAAACTTCCTGAATACCTGAATACCTACAGCTCTCACCCAGTTCAGACTCTCACCTTCCTCATGACCTCCCTGCCACCCCCATGGCCATGTAACGGCTGAGGGCAGCTGAGGATGGTCACCAACTATGCTCCGACACTTAGTGTACAACAACATCATCCTTTGGAGGATGTTCCAGAGAATGCCTGTACCATTGTGCACCAAGAATCAAACCAGCTATGTTTTGACAGCTGGCACACAGCAATGCAGACATCCTATGGAACCTCCCAAAGGTCCTCTGGAAGATGGTATCATCATCACGTATCAGCTATTGCAACATGGTCGGTGACAATCCTCAGTTGCCCCCCGCATCTGCTACATTGCTGTGCCAGGGGAGGTAGGAAATGAAGTGAGTTAGGGGAGGCTTTCTCCCCCCTGCTGGAACGCCTGTGAAGACAGGATAGTTTCTGAAGATGTTCCCTTGAGGGAAAACTGATTAAATTATTTGTCTGCACATCCCCTGCATGGGTTTCCTGAACATGATCCTCCTGTGGAAAGACTATATTATGGACTCCCAGAAGTCAGAAATGACTTGAAGCACACAACAATTAAATCGTATGTGGATGAACAATTCAAGACATCTTGACTATCCTTTGGAAAAGCCTTTCTCAACCTTTTTACGCTGGGGGACACCTTGAAATTATTTTCAGGTGCCCTGCATAGAAATTATTATATCTTATATTATAGCTTCCAATCATAACCCGTAGTGACCTCTCAGAGAATTCTAGGTTTTGAGGAAACTTTGGTTTAGAAAATATTCCATTCCTTTTTGTTCACGTGACTTCAAAATGAATTTTAACACATGTTCCAGGCCTCGTGTAAACCTAACACAACTCACTACATTAATACACCCTTCTCAAAAGAAGCTACATGTTAAGAGACAGACATCAGAACTTTCTGAGAAGCTGTTTACCTCATCATATGTGTAGTCCCTCTCTGAGCCTGCCCATGCAGGCCCTGACTGAGAGCTAAAAGAGATTCCATCATCTTTTTTGCTGTCTTCATCCTCCAATGCTGCAAAGTAAGAAATATTTGTGAGATTCAAGCAGCTGTATTTCAGCTTGTATATGAGAAGGTGTGATTTTCTTTCAGAAATACAGATTGAAACAAAAAAATAAATTCAACCAACTAACAAGATAGCTGAAGCCACCCACAAAATTCAAGGACTGGCGTTTATCCAGGCCTTACTACTACACACAGCAACTGCTTTTTTGATACAGACCTCTCTATCCCCTCTTTTCAAATTCTATATGGAAGGACAAGATACAAAATGTTGTCCAAAAATTCACTCTATTAGCTCCACAACACCCAAACAGAATTTTGAGCAAGTAAGGAAAGAGGGGGAAAAATACTTTCCCCTTTTCTTTTCAGGCCCTGAAATTGGGGGCAGGGGGAATGGTTTTACAATGAGGTGCTAGATGGAGATGAAACGCTGAAGGTGTCACACAAGTTTGTTAGACAGTTCAACCATGAATATATTTTGCTCACACTCTGACAAGCTTGCTTATATACATGGAAAAATAGCAAAATGATTCAAAATCACCTTCATCCTTATCTAATACTTCGTCTTCATCTGGAAACTTCACAGTCTTCTTTTTCTTCTTCTTGCCAAGCATGATATCAAGGTCATCTTCAGGTTCTACCACCTCTTGCACATCACCCTCAATTTTCAGATCCTTTGAAACAATGCACAGGGGAATGAAAAACAGAACTGATACAAATGACAGCTTTGCCTATTTCAAGGTGAGTGCTTCCAACAATGCATGCTACAAAATTAATATCAGCATCTCATTTAAAAACCAGTTTGAAATCACGCTGGTTGAGGTTAATGGCAGTTCCAACCAGCACATATGGAAAACCTTGTGGCTGGGGAAGAAAAAGAAATTCTGGAAAAGTTATTATACCGTTCCTGCCTTCGGACAGAACAAAAACACCGTGTAACACCCATACAGCTGCTTTGTACTGTGGCTTAGTATGACAAGAACCAACCTATCCCCCCCCCCGGGCTCATGCTGGCACCACAGGTGTAGGGAAGAAATGAGAACTTTCATCTATTAAGCACATCTGAGGGTGGCATGTGAGCCTATGTTGTGGTGAATACTAGGTATGGTCAGTGGAAACAAGTCAGATGAACTGCTGTTTATCCAGATTCAGACTATATGCCAAGCTACACCTGATTCAAAATGAAACAAAAGTTTCCAACTTCTCCTCGGTGGCACCAGAAGGAGAGCTGAAATCATAAGAGAAGTCATATACAGCACCCACATTAATGAAGCAAAAACAACAGATACCAACCACTGCCTGCAATTTAATCAATCAAACCTTTACTTGGCTTTTGGTGCTAAGAGTGAACAATATGCCTAGATATTTTTGGAGACTATTTGGGTTGTTCCATATTGGTAAAAAATGAAATACTGCATATGGCTATTCTGTCAAACAATGAAATGGAGGTTGTATTTACTAAGGGTTTATACTTCCTACAATATCTTCAGGAAAGCGTACAAAGGTTCTAGCAATGGGCAAACTTAAATTTAACAGATCATTTAGTTGAGTACACAGGTCACCATATGTGTTTAGTTTGATTGTAGCTCTATTACACCATTTAATACTGCCTTCTCTCTTACTGAAATAAGAACCAAAGGTTAAAATGCTAAAAAGTTTCTTCCAGATTTAAACACAAAATGTATCAAGGAGTATCTATTCTGATGTGGGTACCAGGTATTTCGAGAAACCAGGCAGGCTTTTTAAAGCACGATCTTTAGCCCTATGTCAACTGACCTTTATACCCTCTTCTGCTTCGTCTATATCAAATATCTTTTTCGTTTTCTTTTTCTTTTTCTTTTGATTGAAGAAGGTTAAGTCATCTAAGTCATTTGCTGCATCTGAGAAACAAAGGAAACATAGGACAAACTAGTCAGAATCTTAGCAATTATGTTGCAAGCTTGGAAGAAAGTATTTTCAGCATCAAAATATAATTCCTAATCAGATTCAAGCAACCTAACAGTACAGTCCACATTTGTGGGTTTGACCTTTACAAATCAACTTATTTGCAAAGTGGGTGCATGCTTTCCCTCCCCATTCTCCCCTCCCATTCCCTTGCCTTTAGCCTGGTTGTGCATGCCTTCCATCTCGGGAGGGGAAAAATGGGGAGGGAAGGCACGCACACAGCTTCCTTCTCCATGCCCAAGGCTCTCCCCCCACACATTCCCTTGTCTTTTGCCAAGATGCAAAGAAGGAAGATGCTCCATTACAATGCAAATGCCAAAACACACCCAGAAGTTCACCTGAAAAACTATTTTGCACTAGTACAGCAGTGTGAAAAACCATGATCTATGCCAGAGTTTGGCAACTTGATGCCCTTTAGATATTTAGAAATACTCTTCTTATAACCCCTGATCACTACCAAAGCTGGACTGGGCTAGGAAGCATCACACTGTCCAGCAACTAGCAGTTCAGATAAAAGTCAGCGGGGAGAATGGAGAATCAGCTACAACAAGAACTGGTTCTCACATTGTTGCATGCTAAACAGCATGCCTCAGGATGAGGTGTTTTTATATCTACACTTCTCCACTGCTTTAATAATCAAAACAGGACAAAGAAAGGGAAGTGGGGTTTGGGGTGTTTTTGTTTTTTGGAACCATATTAAAAATCAAAATAGCATAGTAAGAGCCTCACCACAGAATGCCCAAAATGAGTTCCCAACTATGAACTATGTTCCAGAAGAGAGATACTAACAACTGGTTATACAGACTGTGAGCATGCAAAAATGACTGAGGAAGAAAAGCAAACCTTCGACATCAGGTGTTGCTCTTCTCCCAAACTGTCATGCAGTAATCATTCCACAAGACAAGAGGAAAATGTAAAGGCAGGACCATCATACCAACACAGCTGGTACGCTCATCTACCTAAGCACTTGGATCAGCAGTATCTTAAGCAGACCTGTTGAACCAACTGCTGAAAAGTAAGCCACTGTTCAGTTAAATTCCACTGATTCAACAGATATGCTCTAGTTGGAACTACTAACTGGGCTTAGGTCTTTGGCCCTTCTCTTTGAACAACTTCTACTTTAGACTATCACAATACAAAACCAATAATGTCAACCTGCATTAAAGATACCTCAAATCTGACCGTAAGAACCTCAAAATATTAGTTAAGGACTCGTGAGTTAAGAATTTAAAACTAAACTTCCTTGTTTTCCTTGTCTCTCATCTCCTTTTCCTATAGTGTCATTTTTTTAGATTGTAAGTGAGAGTGCAGGGACTGTCTTGTTTTTATTGATCTCTGTAAGGTGCTCTAAAAGTTTCCATAAATATAAAGATTATACATAAACTAAACAACTATGCTGAGATTGAAAGAAAAAAGCACGACTCCTATTTAACGACTAAAACATATGTAGCAAATGGGTCATTTAGGCTGCAATCTTTTGCGCTGTTAGATGTGCTGAAACTCACTGATTTTATCAGGGTTAGGCACACCCAATCTGCACAGAACTGAGAGACATATAGATTATATTTTATTATGTCCTTCGCACCTTCTGTAACAGTAGGTCATGGTAATGAACACAGAATTAACTTACCCAGGTTTCCCAGATATTCATTACACTACTTGAAATGTAGGATTTCTTGAAAAACTTCAAAATCAGAAAGTGAATGTGATGATTTCTTTTACAGACACTATTATATTTGAATAAGAGAGCTTAGAAGGCACTACTTCTAACAGACATGTATCATTTTACCTTTTTTCCTACTGTCCTCTTCATCAGCTTCTGTATCTTTGTCTTCTGCTGGCTCTGGCTCCACTTCTTTCGTTTCTGACAACTGTGTTTCTTCTGTCTGTGCATCTCCTCCCTCTTCATCAAGCATAAAAGGCTTCTTTTTCTTCTTCTTCTTCTTGCTCATAGTAGGATCAAAAATCATCTGCAAGAAAAAGCATCTTCCTTGAGCATCTTCATAAGAGTTTTTAATGACATCTCTCCAGATTTACAGGCATCTACTACATATATTTAAACAATCACTAAACAAAACTTTCTACCGTGACATATTGAGTAAATCAGGCTAAATATGAATACCATATAGTGGAAAGGGGGTTTGATCATTTAAGGGTGGAAAGAATCTACTACAACTTCCAAGGATACTTTCAAATGAACTAAGAAAGCCCATTTCAAACGGTATTGGTTCAAAAAAGAAACAAATGATTTCGCTATTGATTAAAAAAAAAAGAAACTGAAAGCTATTTCCCTATCTTCATAGACAAAAAAAAGATAAGTTTCTGCAAGAAAACCAATACCTGCAAGTTTATCTATAGTCGATAAATCCTTCTCAATCCCTTTTCTCACTAACACACAAATACAATTGTTTGAAAAGACACAATCCCAGTCAGCAATCTCAATAACTGCATTTTAAACTTTGGAAAACAAATACATTTACGGCCTTTCCTCAGCACAGTTATAGCGCTATTATTCCACTTTCAACATCCAATGGAATCCTGGGCTTTGCAGTTCAGGGAGGAGCATTTAGAATTCTCAGCCAGAGAGCTCTTTGGTCTCAGTAAACTACAAACCCCAGAATTCCACAGGATGTTGAAAGTAGAATAATAACACTTTAACAGTGTAGTGCAGAAAGGCCCTTAGTTTGAGAGTAAATCCTAGTGTACTCAATGAAATTTACTTCTAACTTTTTCTCTTTTTTTTTGTTTCTTAGTCCAAACTATGCAATGACAACTTAATCAGTTTTGTACTTTTGAGATGAGTAATAAAATGAAATTTCATCACAGTATCTGGTGAAACTGGATTTTTTAGGAAATGAGATATGCCAACTAACATTTCTTGAATGTACAGTATCCCATAAGGCACATATTTATGTGCACACACTCCCACACATAATTTGTATTTAGAAAAGAAAGGTAACCAAATATTTGGCAAATTTAATATGGAAAACTACTTCTAACATATGCTTACACTATTTTTAGGCAAAGGAACTGAAATCCTGTGACATTCTTCTCAAAAAGACATCAACTTAAATACTAGTTTAATTTAAGCTAAACCTTTGCTACGCTTCAGCTGACCATCTTATGTTACCTAACACACTTCTGGATTTCCTCTCTCTACAAATGCTTTAAAAAATGTTTTATCATCTGTAATTCTGAGGGAACATGAGATTTTGGCATTTTGCTCTAGTACATCATCCTGTGGGATTCTTACAACAGTTTAAAGCTTATATGTTTATCTCAGGAATTAGTAACAAAAACAATGGTAACAATTAGTACCTCAAATGTGGAAAAAGATTTTGGCGTACAGTATTCTGCCATGTCAAACTGTAATGAGAATTCATTAACAGACAGAAAGTTCTTAATTCCTTGATCATTTATTCTGTATTACAAGTACTTCTTCAACACATTTCTGCCCTGAAGGACTTCCAAAGTAATGTACAACAAAACAGACATTCTTCAAAAGAAAATCATTCTCTAAAAGATTATTTAACATGTTTAAAAGCAAGTTTTAAAAAATAATAGCCATAGGGAATAACTGCACAGTATCAGCCTAAATACCTTAAAAGGCACCAGACCCTGCCTTATCTTGGAAGCTAAGCAGGGTCAGCCATGGACACTACTTGGATGAGAGACTATCAACAAACACTAGGTACTGTAGGCTACATTTCAGAGGAAGCAACTGGCAAAACCAGCTGAGTATTCCTTACCCAAGAAAGCCCTATTAAATTCATGGGGTTGTTGTAAGTTGACAGGCAACTTAGAGGCATGCAAGTGTATATACACACACACACACACACACACACACACACACACAGGCTAGCCCATTGCCAGCAGTACAAAGATGAAACCAACCTGGCTTCCATTGGGAGGGAGTTCCATAACTAAGGGGATGCTACTACAGAGACAGTCCCTTCCTATGTACTCACAAACCTGGCATTACAGATTGATGCACTGCCACCACAGTACATTATAGCTGAAGATATCTACTACAAACTTAGAAACATGGTACCACTCTACTCTGTTTTGGTTAGACCTCATCTTGAATACCGTGTCCAGTTCTGGGCACCCCAATTCAAGAAGGACATGGTCAAGCTGGAGCAGGTCCAGAGGAGGGCGACCAAAATGGTGAAGGGCCTCGAAGCCAAGCCCTATGAGGATAGACTTAGAGAGCTGGGTACGTTTAGTCTGCAGAAGAGAAGGTTAAGAGGGGACGTGACAGCTATGTTTAAATATATGAAGGGATGCCATGTAGAGGAGGGAGAGGGCTTGTTTTCTGCCACTCCAGAGACCAGGACAAGGAGCAATGGATTCAAGCTGCAGGAAAGGAGATTCCACCTGAACCTCAGGAAGAACTTCCTGACGGTCAGGGCTGTCCGGCAGTGGAATATGCTGCCTCGGAGTGTGGTGGAGTCTCCTTCTTTGGAGATTTTTAAGCAGAGGCTGGATGGCCATCTGTCGGGAGTGCTTTGAGGGTATTCCTGCATGGCAGGGGGTTGGACTGGATGGCCCGTGTGGTCTCTTCCAACTCTACATTTCTATGATTCTATGATCTATGATTCTATGTGATAGCCCCTCATGTTTGGAAAAAATAATGGGATGAAGCCACAGAAGACTATTTGGGGGGGCAGTGTTTTGAATAAGGCCATTAGTCACAGAACGGCAAAAGGGCTATGAGGATACACTGGCACATATTTTGTACGGCACAGTACTATAATTTATCTTTATTACCCCTTATTAGCACAAGCCAAGGAAGCTGTTTTGGTCTTAAACAAGCGCATGGAATCAGGAATGGACTGGATGAGAGCAAAGAAACCAAAAATTAGTCCAAACAAGATGGAGGTGCTCCTGCTCATTTGGAAGGTATATCAAGGTACAGGGATTCAGCTTCTGCTGGATGAGGTTATAGTCCCCATTAAGACACAGGTTTGCAGGTTAGGTGTGCTCCTGGATTCAGCTCTGAGTCTGGAAGCCCAGGTTTCAGCTTTCGCTAAGAGTGCACTTGCACAGTTAAAGCTTGTGTGCCAGCTGCACTCATTCTTTGAGATGTCAGATCTGTCCAGGTGATACATGCCTTAGTTACACAGTTACATCCCAGCTGGACTACTGCAATGCGCTCTAAGTGGGGCTGCCTTTGAAGACTGTCTGGAAACTTCAACTCGTCCAAAGAGTCACAGCCAGATTGCTATGTGGGGCTGGCTACAGGGACCACACAACTCTCTTGTTCCAACAGCTCCACTGGCTGCCAGTCTGTTTACAGGTACAATTCAAAGTGCTGGTTATGACCTTTAAAGCCTTAAATAGCTCAAGTCCAGATTATTTGAAAGACGATGTTCTCCCTCACATATTCTCCCTAGCCCATGCTTTGAGATCTGCTGGGAAAGCACTTTTCTCTGCCTCACCACCCTCACATGTACATCTGCTGGGAACATGGAAGAGCCTTTCCAGTGGCTGCCCCCAGGCTTTGCAACTCCCTCCCAGAGAAGTTAGACTAGCACCTTTTCTACCTTCTTTTTGCAGACAAGAGTTTTTTATTCCAACAGGCATTTGACGAGTGACTATGTAAGGCCCATCTTACCCAAGGCATTGGATATTGCTAATTACTATGCTGGCATATAAGTTTCAGTGATGAATGTTTTAATCTTATTTTAACTTTTTGATTGTTTAATTATTTTAACTTTTCTATCTTGTGGATTTTTAACTATGTGTTTTTTAACTGTTGTTAAGACACTTTGAGTCCCAATCTGGGAAAAAGCATAACAACAACAACCATCTTAACAAGCAATTAGTGACTACGCAGTTAAGGATCTATAAATCCCGTAGAAATCTACAGCACAGGCAGGATTGGCAGGACGTTTAATTATCTTCACCCAGGTTTTTTTTTCTTGCAGCCTAACACATATCCAAATTACATCCTTGCAAGTTTTTGAGGTGCACACCAGCATTATGTTTGGGGCATAATGCAAGCTATGAACAACCAGAGTTATAGTCAAACACATCCGGTGACCACCAAGTTGGAGAAAGCTGGAATAAACCATACCACCTCTGGAAATCAAAGTGTTTAGTGCTGCCACGACAGACAATCCCATACAGCAACTGTAGCTAAAACTGTATCAACCTATCAACCAAATAATAACATAGGTACAAACAATACATGATTTTAATAGAACGAAGATGCTCACAAATTTAAAGAACCAACTCAATCTAATTAGAGATGAAGATTAAATCAGCACCCTTACATATACTTAGTAGTCTACCAAAGCCTACATTTAAATCCCATTCCCAAGTAGAGTAAACCCCCGAATAAATAGAGGCTTTAAGTGCTGGCTTACAAAGAACTCTGCTCTAGTTAGGATTAACAACTAAATTCAAGCCCAAATTAAGAATAATATCACCCATAAGTATTTTCATAAATGATTAATTCTGAACCAAAACATTTCCATGGGATTCTAAGACACAAACTGGTACAGAAACACATGTGAATACTACTGCCACTCAGGATTCGTTAGAGCAAAAATGTTGGCAAAAGGGGTTCTAGAGTCTTTGCCCTAAACTATCCAAGCAGCAACAGAGGGTGTCATCTACTAGAATTCCCAAAGGAAATATCTTATCAATTACATATTTAGAAATGTTTCATTTTTGTACAACTGCATCTCTATAGCCTGGCAGTTTGTGAGACCACAAGATGAATACATACAATACATAAAAATGAGAAAGGAAGGGGAAGAGAAAAGGAATATGGCAAGACCTTCAAGACTAACAGGTTTTTATTTTAGTGTGAGCTTTCATCTTTTCTTCAGATGCAATACATATTAAAGACTCTGGTACAAAGCATATTTATACAGGTGTGGCAGTGGGACAGAATATTATAGGATCCAGAAAGATGCATCTCTTCCTTTTTATGCTGCAAAAGAATAACACAGCTACTTCTTTGAAAACAGATAATATAGACAGAAGTCCTTCCATACCCAACAGAGAGAAGGCACAATTAAACCCGTTCTTAGCCCCACATTATGCGGTAGAAAAAACCAGGCCAGCCATCCAGCCACTCGGACCCAGACTTAATCCTGACTCTCCAAAACACCCTGCACGTCTTCGCAACCGCACTCACACGTAACATCTTTCGACAGAGGCTTAAAAAAAAAAACTCAGCGCACAAAGTGACTCTGTGAGTCCCCACTGAGTGTACAGATCGGAATAAATCCGGGGGTGACCTCCACGTAACGTGTGAGGGGATTCTAACCTCCCCACTACTCTTCAAGGCTGAAAAAACGAAGGGCGAGGGAGGATGACGGCACGTCACTGCTATTAAGGAACAAACACGGGCCGCCACCTAAAGCGCCTAGGTCGAGGGAAAGGACGAAGAGGCCCCTGCCCAAGACCCGGACCGCCACTAAGCACCAGGTCGGTCCACCGCACCCGGCCTCTCCAACAGCGAGCGGGGCAGGAAGGCCCGAGGCCCGGCTCCTCACATGGCGGCGGCGGCGGCCACAGCCCCAGCCCAGCACTCGCACCGCCTCCGGCCTAGGCGCGTTTCCTTCCTGCCCTCACCTCGTCCCCCGACATGGTTGCGACTCTGGCTCTTCAACCCTTAGAACAGGCACGTAGAGGGGCCCGTCTCCGGCCTCAGCAGCCCCCAACGCCACCCGGTCGGCCACTCGAGCGAGCAGAGAGACGATCCCCTTTTCCTTTGCCCCGCCGCCGCGCTCAGCTCTTGCATCAGCAGCCAGGAGGCGAGGGAGGGCAAGCGCGGCTACCCCGGATAAACGCATGCGTCCTCCCGCCGCCCTCTCGCCTCTCGGGACTTGTAGTCCAGCTACTGCGCAAGCGCAGCCGCCATCGAGGGCTCCGGACTACAACACGTGTTGCTTTGGGGATGAGGAAATTGAGCTAGTGAGGTCATAGCGGGGCTGGGTGGGCGGTGGTACAATGGCGAGGGAGAAGGGGTCCCGGAGACGTCCCGGTGTCCCTGAATGGTTAGGAAGGGGTGACGCGGAAAAAAAAAAACGTGGCGGGTATGCTGCTGGTTTTGGTGGTGGGGGGCCAGGAAGGCGGCCACGTGGTGGTGCGGTGGAGCGTTTCTGCGCCCAAAGAAAGATGCCGAAGTGGACGCCGAGTGTATGGGGTGAGAAAAGAAAATCAAGCAGGAAAGACATCGTTCACATCCTCCAGCGGTTCACAGAGTAAAATGGAGAGGAGTTGCTAATAGGAACACCCTAAAAAGCAGTAGCGGCAGCTCTCCCTAACCTGGAACCCTCCTTTTGAACTTTGACTCTCAATAAACTTGATCTCTGAATGTATTAGCTGGGACTGATGGGAATTGTAGTCCAAACCAGGTTGGGCGAAGGCAACAGAGATCAAATGCAAACCCGGTTCCTCTGTAAAATCCACCCAGGGACTGCGGACAGTCAGCATTTACCCGGTTAACTTCCAGGAGGTGGCTGTTAATGTACTGTAAAGGACAAAAGAGACTTGTGGCAATGTAAAGACTGACAAATTTAATTTATTATAAGCGTTCACGGACTGTGTCTGGTTATGAGTATAGAAAGGACAGTGGGGCGGATTAGTAGAACTACTTACATTGCTTTGAGCTTCCAGGAGGGTGGGATGAAACAAGTCATTCTTATTAACCTCTCCTCAAATTTTTTGACTTTGCTAGAGGCACACACTTTTATTTCTGGTACTGCCCTCCCTTTACAATATCTTGCCCAACGCCATCTTGCTTTGGAAAAAACATGACTGTTTCACACACTATTTACTCTCACAGGATTGTGCTGATTATAGGCCTGTAGGCGCTGGCTCTACCATTAGGCAAGAATGAGGAAGCAATCTCAAATGGCAGATGTCTGGGAATATAGGGGCAATGAAGTGTTGGAGACCACAACTTTTGTGTACTATGGGGCTTTCATCCATTAAGCTAGTTTGTTGCATTAAGGTATGCTTATGATGCTGTTACTTTTTGAACAAATTTGTTTGCCAGCTTGGCTTCTGAAGATGGAAATGAGGTCATGGAATCACAGACCTGGAAGAGATGACAGGGACCATCCAGTCCAGCCCCCTGCTATGCAGGAACGTGCATCAAAGCACTCCTGAAGGATGGCCATCCAGCCTCTGCTTAAAAACCTCCAAAGAAGGAGACTCCGCACATTCCTCTTACCCTGATTTCTGGGGTCCCTTGGGGGATACCTCAGTGTGCTCCACATGATGAGGAACGGGAACTAGCCAGAGCATGAGCAATAGCAATGCGAGAGGCAGGGTAACCTAGCGGGGTCTTTTTACCCAGTTTTTACAGGGTCAGGCCAAGCCAAAAACCAGACAAGAATGTCCAAAAAATGATTTTATTGAATAAAAGTCTCACGCACCAATGGGCTCATACATACACGCACCCAAGAGCTATTAAGAAAAGAGAGGAAATTGGATAGGGGAGTATTGAAGGGGTACAGCTGGGGTAATACTGCACCTTTTCCTGAAGTCCTGGGTCCGAGAAGGCAGCGGAGAAGTGGGGCTCAGCTTGGAGAGGGCTGAGGGGATTAATCAACGGACGGAGCAACGGTCTGCTGGGGTGACCGAGAGTGATCCACTCAAAAACTGGGACTATTTGTAGGGGAAAAAGTACCCGGAGGACTAATCCTTTCCCGGGGAGAACAATGGTTGTTGGAGCGATAACAAAGCTCCACCATGGTAATTTCCTTTGTGTGATGGGATTGTAAGGTGTTGCCAAAGTCTCAGGATCTTCGGCTGTGTTAGTTTGTCGTGTGACTTCATGTAAATGGTCCTCACCTGATGGAATATTTGCTCAACTTGGGCCAGACACGCGAAGCCCCTCAAGTTGGCGTCTTGGGGCTGAGGACCCTTTGTTTATTGTGGGTTTACACATCTTGAGGTCCCCTGGGGCTACATGACAGGATTTTACTGGCCTGACCTGGTTTTCAGTCTTTGACCATTGCTACCTACGTGCCCATCTGGGTGACCTCTCAGGCACATTGAATCATATTTTAATATCAAAATTGTAGACCCTGGGACAGAGTTTTCCAGTGAGATAACATTCCAAGGCAGCATATTTCACTGCCAAACAGCTCTGGCTGTTAGGAAGTTCTTCCTGAGGTCCCCATCTTATCCTTTGCCTTCAGCATTGGGCCATTGCTGTGGAATAACTACAGTACAGACAGTTGACAGTTTTTCATATGTGGATTGACATTCATGGAGAGAATGGATGAGAAAGTGCTGTATTCTTATGCGCATGCATGCATGCATAGTGTTCAGAACATGTTACTCCTTTATTGCAGCAACTTAATTGTTTCTTCCATTTCTTGACTCATTTCAGGGGCGGTCTGGAAAAAGTCTTACAGTCCAGCCCTCTGCTCAAGAAATCTAGAGCATCCTCAGTAGATGGATATCCAGCCTCTGCTAGAAGACACACACACCCCCCCCATGAAAGACCATTGTTCCACCAGCTAATAGTGGCCGTGGTGAAATATGAATAAGTTTGCCCTGATGTTCAGTTGAAATCTGTATCATTTAAGCCTATTCAAGCTTGTTTTGCCTACAAAAGCAGAACAGTACAAATCTTTGCCCTGTTCTGTCTGATAGCTCTTCAGGTATTTTGAAGAGTGCTTTCTTGTTCCCCTTCAGTCTTCCTTCTTCCACTTAAAATTTATCCTTTCCTTGTTAGGACTCCCTTGGACCTGCTCCAATCAATACATTATTCTTAAAGTGTGTGGCACCTACAATTTGGCACAGTACTTCTGCCCAGAGCTTCCTTGTACAGAATAAGTGGGCAACACTGTTTCGTATGACTTGGAATCTGTGGTTCTATTAATGTAACCTAAAACTGCATGAGCTTTTCTGCAGCTGTGAGATACTGCTGGCTCAGGTTTGGTTTGTGGTCAACATTAGATCTTTATTTGCCAAGCCAAATATTCTCCTGCTATGTCTATATTATTTGAGGTATGAGTTGTATTTCCCAATTTCATGTCAGTTTTTGAAAGACACTAGTACGAATCCCTAGAAAGTTGCTGGCACTGGTGTAGTTAATTCTGAGACTAGTCACTAGTGGCAGGTGCCTCTGCTCTTAATCCACAGATGAAGGATTCTTTAGCTGTGAATGGCATCAGGCTCAGTCAGAGTCCTGCTTTTCTTCATCTATTCATTCTGTCCTGGGTTATGTATAAGTGAACTGCTAAGATACATAACTGTTACTGTTCATAAAGGGGAAGGGGGAGAATCTTGTTTGTGTTTTCAGGTATAACTTTTCAGCTACAACTCCCAGACTACCCAAGCCAGATGACCAGTGGACACGCTTTGCTGGAGGATTCTGGAAGTTGTAGTCTCCCCAGAAAAGTAGTGTGTGCTAGGTCTGATTACAAGTTGAGAGAAGTGACTAAAGTACATTGAATATTTGTGGAGAGAATGCATGAGATTTGAGGCTTGTATGAGTGTGGATGGATTTGGCTGTCAGACCTTTACATTACTTGTCAGGATCTGTGAGAAATTAGACGCTAGAATTGAGACATGTTTGATCTACTCATTTGTTCTGCTTCTTCAGTTAAAATGTGAATATTACTTTTAAAATTTCCAATGTAAAACATAACTGAATTGATTAAGATGTTTCATACCCGTTTCATACTGACTGCAAAATCTCTATTGGACAGAATGAAACATAATTCATCATAGCCTCTGGCACCAAAAATGTAATACCATGCTGTAGTTTGATTCTCAGATTTAAATCACTCCTTTCTCCCTTTATTCACTGGCAGAGGGCGCTCTTACAAATGTTTTCTAACGTTCTGAAAGTTCTAAAACACAAACGGCATTTGTTTAATCATTAAGAAAAAAGCATGTTGTGTTAAGGATTTTCCATGTTCACTCAAGTTCTAAAATACCTTCAGTTGCAACTGTTTACAGCTGAGTTAGGCAGAAGTACCTCTGGACCAGCAACCCCCTTACCTAAGAGCAATTGATAGTGCAGGCATCATCCTGTGCATAGCACAGTACATGTGCATCTAAAGAATAGGGAGCTGTTACAGGTGTCCCAATCAGTAGACCACAGCTTGGTGGTAGAGCATATGGTTTGTATGTTTGGTCTTTGATGCATCTTTGTAGATGTCAGATAGATACCTCTGTGCTGTAGATCCAGGAGGGCTGCTGCCAGACTAGGTAGTATTGGGCTAGACGAGCAAACAATCTGATCAGAGCAGTTTCTGGTGCTGTATTAAATCAGTCAGAACAAATTCTCAAGACAGAAACCTCAGAGACACCAGATCTGTCACAGAGAATGGGTAACAGCTGTAAAGTACCTTCTGATTTCTCAGATATTCTGAAAAGTTGGTCATTCTGCTTACAGAGCTAGATTCCAGAGAATATATTGAGCCATGCAGTACAGATAATTTAATCAAGGAAGTCATGATCCTGAGCAAGGACACAGTTGCTGATGACCTGGGCTCTGGGATGTCTCTCTTTCATAGTGTTGCAATAAGTTGAAGCCAGCTTCACAGCAAGTGACAACAACAGATGGACCACGGTGGCATCAGTACTGGTTCTGTATTTTCCCAGGGTGAGCACAGTAGGTTGGAACCTGGCCTGCCATTAATGGGACATACATCAGGCATAGCTAATTCAGTTCCCATTGGCTTGGGTCCAAATTGTGTCATGCTTAGAATGGAACTGTGTAAATCCATGACCCTCCAATTAGTCGTGATTAACTCAAGTCCCACTCATTTAAGTAGCTCTTGCTATAAGCACAACTTAAGTCTAGATTGAATCCATTTATTTTAGTGGGCCTATTCTAGGTATGATGGAGTCTGGGTCTCAACCTAGTCTCATTACTGCGGTACCATTTTTGGTTTTCTCTTCAAGTTTTGTCCTCCAATCTGGACTTTAGAATCCTTCTTAGTGTGACATTTTTATTTCTTCCCCAAAATCTCTATAACAGAAAGCATATCCAGTTATTACCTAGCATGTGAATTGTATTCCCCAAGCTGACCTCAGATGAACATTTGCAAAAACAATGCTGAAAAATGATTATTAATAAAACCTCATTGAAATAATTACTGTAGTTCTGAAGTCTAGAAAAAACTGCTGCTAGATTTATCCTGGAAAAAAATAACTGTTGTTTTTAAAAAGTCCTCTTTAGGATTGCCAGATGCTCAGCACATATGGCAATTTGGAAATTTCTATTTTGTTTCCCAAAGCTAAATCACCTTGGAAAAAGAACAAATATGAAAATATATTTCCATCCAGTGAATTTTCTCTGACAACTGAAAAACTTACTTCTAAATGTGATGATTCATCAGTTGGGGTATGAAAGCAGACTGTCCCTGGGGTACTTGATGAATACACAGGAAAGTTTCAAGATGTTTTCTGTGTCTGAGAAGAAACATAAGAGAGCATTTTAAAAAATAAAAGTACAGCAAAATGCTAGGGGTCACACCCTGTATGTGGGGTAGGATCTGGGAATCTGAGAATTATTTCAGACTAGCCTGGACTTGCATTTAGTTCCAGACCACAGCCAGATGAGAAAACAGCAAGACCTAGATAAGAGGTGTAAAGAAGAAACAGAGTTCAGTTACATCAATATAATGGTCTCCATCAGATTTTTACTTAGCATGTATTTATGGGCACCTTTGCAGCCTTGCTGTATTGTAAGTAATCATGAAATTCTCCTGCATATTTATATTGGCTTTTCTCCCAGCCCATTTTTACTAGCCAGTGTGCATGTGTCTTAGTGTGTTACTGTTTAATATATTTAAGTTACTTCAGTTATTATTTCTGCAGTTGTGGGTTAATATCTCATTACTCAGATCTGGAAAACAAGCTGTGTAACATGCCACATTCTGCATCACAACAACATTTCTTTTGTTTGCAAGGTGCTTGGTAGATTAACTTTATGTAGCCCGAACCTTATCAGTTCATATCCTTTGATGATTGCTTGGAATTGCAGTTAATTCAAAACAATGCAGCTATACTATTACTATGCATTGGATAAATATTTTACCGGTACTTAAAGAGCTCCATGCTCTCCCAGTTTTTTTTGTTTGTTTTTTGTTTTTTTTAGCACATTTCACATTTTTGGTTGTCATTATTAACTGTCCTGAAGGCACCTTTGATTTATGGCAACCCTATGAATGAGAGACCTCACCCTGTTATTGACTGCCCTGCGCAGGTCTTGCAAATTCAGGGCAGTGGCTTTCTTTATTGAGTCTATCCACCCGTAGTTTATTGCCTTCCACGTTTCCAACCATCACTGACTTTTCTTAGAAGTCATGTCTTCTCATGATATGTCCAAAGTACAACAGTGACAGCTTAGTCATCTTGGCTTCTAGGAAGAGTTCAGGCTTGATTTATTGACTCATTTATTTGTCTTTTTTGCAGTTCATGGTAATCCACAGAACTCTTCTCCAGCACTTTTCTAATAGATATATATATGGTAAAGGTCTTTGTGGTAGAACTTTGAGCTTTGCTTGCATGGGAGATAATGCAATGGCACAGTGGTTACTGTAATCTCTGGGGACTGGAATGCATGTTGAGTGTTTCCAATCTGTAAGCCATTGTTTTGTTTTCCATATTTGTTCCAAATTGCTTCAATTTTTTTTCCATATTGTTAGAGTTTGACTGGATTCTGACTCTGTAAACTGAAACAATTCTATTGGCATGCCATCTGTCTCTGGTGATTTATTTCTCCCAAGTATTTTGAGTGCGGTATCCACTTCACTTTCAAAAATTGTGGGTTCGTCTTCAAATGGTTCCTCCTTGAATGAATCTGTCTTCCCTTCTTCTCTTTTCTATAATTCTTCAGTGTATTGTTTCCATTGTCTTTTTATTTCTTCTTGATCATGTAGTGTGTTCCCCACTGATTGTATAGTATCTCCACTCTTGGTTTAAATTTGTCTTTGATTTCTCAGATCCTGTAGAAGAGGTCTCCTGTTCTACCATTTCTGTTGCCAACTTCTCTTTCTCTGCAATGATTGTTATAGTAGTTCTTGTCCTTGCACCCAAGGCACAAAACAATGTTGTTTGGAATTCTAATCGTTTTCTGTCATTTTTAACTTTGCTTCTTCTTTGTCCTTAACTGCTTGATCGTGTTATCCATTGAGACTTCTCTTTCTTTTTGGCTCATGATATTGTGTTTTTCCATTCTTCCCTTACAGTGTCCCTGGCTTGAGTCCAGAGTTCCTCTGGTCCCAGTCAGTTAAGCTTAATAATGTAGATCCATTTTTTCAAAAAAAATCTTTAAATTCTAAAGGAATGATCTTCAGGTTGTACTTTGGCACAATGATTGATTTAATGTTCTTCTTTAGCTTTACTCTAATTTTATTCTAATTTCTTTGGCTTTAATCACCAGTTCATGGTATGTGCCTCAGTCTGCTCCTGGTCTTGTTTTTTGCAGAGAGAAGTTCTCCATCTTCTGCTTCAAGTAGCCTGTTTGATTTCTATATTGTCCATCAGTGATGTCCACGTATATAGTCAACTCTTTGATTGCCTAAAGAATGTATTTGCAATGAACAAACTGTTAGCCTCCCAAAATTCAGTCGATCACTCTCCTGCTTCATTTCTTGATCCTAGGCCAAATTCTCTAACAGTCTTTGATTCTGTGCTCTTTCCTACTTTTGCGTTCCAATCACCTATGATTATCAATATATCCTGTTTTGGTGTGTGATCAGTTTCCTCCCAGACTCCAGCACAGATCTTTCCATTTCGTCCTTCTTTTGCATTGAACATAAACTTGGATTATGGGTATATTGATGGGTTTCCTCTGAAGTCTTATTAATATTACTCAGTCACACTTTGCATTCTACCCCCGGACTGCTTTTGCTACATCTCTCCTCTCTCTTAATGCTACCCCATTTTTTCTTTGATTTTCATTTCTTAAGTAAAACACTGTGTAGTTATCTGATTCAAAATGCTTCATTCCTGTCCACTTCGGCTCATTCACCCCAAGTTTATACATTCCATTTGTTTTAGAATATGTATCTTCCTGTGATTCATGCTTCTTACATTCCATGTTCCTATAATATTTGTTATGCAGCTTCAGACTTTTCACCTCTGAGCACATCAGCAGCCATAGACCGCTATCTTTTCATAGTGCTAGGATTGTGTGATCCTGTGAGACAAGAGGCTATGCTGGTGGTAGCACTGCTGCTAGTAGGGTCTCCCATGTCAGCCAGGCTTTTGCTGAAGAGCCAGACTAAATGTGCCAAACAGCTACTGGGCAGCAGCACTAGTGAGGGGTGATACTGGCTGAGGATGTCTCAGAGAAAACAGGAGTGGCACCATAGCTAACTCTTGCTAGTACTACATGGAAGGAGGCACTGGTAAACTCTCTTCAAATATCTTTTACCATGAAAAGTCTCTGATGAGCCAATTCAAAATGAACTAAGAGAGTGCCAGAAAATGAGACTCCCAGGTAAAAATGTACTCAATGAGATACTGGGGAAGAGCAGAAGGCTAGTACTAGTAGCACTCTGGTTAATGGTGCAACTGGACTCAAATGTTTGGTGCTTACATATGGCTGTTGGCACTCCCTAAGGGCACCCTTGTAACCCTACATATCTCCCCCAATTTTATTTTAGGTCATTTTTAATACGCTCCACCATGTTTGTTTGCTTGTTTTTGTTAGGTCTCCTTGTGCTGGCCGTGTGCTTTCCCTGAGCACACGGTCTGACTAACGAGGGGGAGGAGGCAGCTAGGGGGGAGGAGTCTTATTAGGCACTCCCAACAGCCCTCTAGCTCATTCCCAAGACATCTTTGACCAGGTGTTGTTTACAGGCTTGTGGGGCTGTGCTTGCTTGTTTGTTTGTTTGCTTGTTTTTGTTAGGTCTCCTTGTGCTGGCCGTGTGCTCTCCCTGAGCACACGGTCTGACTAACGAGGGGGAGGAGCCAGCTAGGGGGGAGGAGTCTTATTAGCAGTTCCCAACGGCGCGCGCCTTCAATACGCACAGTTGAAGCCCTCTTCTTCAACCCTTCCAATTCATCCCTTGGTGATCAGCAGAGGAGACATACTTGATTCAGTTGAATTTTAGAAAGAAAGCCCTGTTATTCTTTCTAGACCTACTCCCTGTACTACTCTCTGTAGTATCAAGGATGGAAGGTGAGGGAGCTGCCGCGGTCACCTGTAGCACTTGTGGGATGTTCCTTTTCTTGCCACGAGATGTTGTCGGATACACCTGCGCCAAGTGCAAGCTGGTGACCTTCTTGAAGGAGAAGGTTCGCCAGCTGGAGGCACGAGTTTCTAATCTTCGTCTTATTAGGGAAGGTGAGGAGTTTTTGGATAGGGCAAAGAAGACCTTCCTGAAGACCGAATGCACGGGGGAGCTGCCAGATCAGGAAGTCAGCACACTGGGCCAAGAAACGGATGCTTGGAGGAATGTCACATGGAGGAGTAGGAGGACCAGGAAGGAAACAGAGACTCTCAACCTACACAATCGCTTCAAAGTTCTTGGCCTTATGAACGATGAGGAGCACCAGGAGGAGGGAACAGAATGTCAACAAGAAGGAATCCAACTTCGGCAACAGGAACTAGATCAACACTCCCGGCCTCAACAGAGTGCCCAGGCAGTCCTAGAAGAACCTACTCGTCGAGGAGCCCCGGACAAGCCTCAGAGGAGGCGAGTTCTGGGTGTTGGGGCTCCTTGCTCAGAGGAACCGAACCGGCAATTTGCAAACCCGACAAGTTCAATCGAGAAGTCTGCTGTCTTCCTGGGGCCAAGATCAACCACATAACGGAGAGGCTAACCAGCCTGGTCAAGCCCACTGACCATAAGCCCCTCATTGTGGTTCATGTCGGAACCAATGACACTGCGAGGCGCAGCTTTTACCACATCGCAAAGGACTACAAGCTCATAGGGACAAAGCTTAAGGACCTTGGTGCGCAGCTGGTCATTTCATCTCTCCTCCATGTTCAAGGATATGGCGCACGAAGGGAAAGGGCAATAGCAGAGGTCAACAACTAGCTCCGCACATGGTGCCACCAGCAACGGTTTGGGTTTTTGGAACATGGCCTGAATTTCCGTGAACGTGGGCTTCTGGCAAGGGATGGCCTCACCTCACAAAACTTGGCAGGAATGTTTTTGCAGACAGTCTTGCACGGAGGATTAAGAGATCTTTAAACTAAGTTCTGCTGGGGAGGGAGACAATATTATTCAGTGCAAAGACTCAGCGAGTGCAGGGGGAAAAGGCCCAAATGATATTGGACAAGTAGTACAAGCATCCAATGGTGGGAGGAGTAGAAACTATAGTACAGGACTTGCAAGAAGGGCCCCGGGATTTAAGTGTCTCTACACTAACGCGCAGAGTATGGGAAACAAGCAAGATGAACTTGAACTCCTAGTACAACAAAATAAATACGATTTGATAGGCATCACTGAGACCTGGTGGGATGAGTCTCAGGATTGGAATGTAGGAATAGAGGGGTATAGCCTATTTTGTAGAAATAGACCAAACAAGAAAGGAGAAGAAGTAGCCTTGTTTGTCAAGGATGTTTTCACCTGTGAAGAGATCCGTGACTTAAACCCAGAAAGCCAGGTCGAGAGCATCTGGGTAAGAATTAAGGGAGCGAGAAACAATAGGGATATTCTGGTGGGGGTTTACTACAGACCTCCAACCCAGACTGAGGACCTTGATGACGCCTTCCTCAACCAAATGACCACGCATTCAAAAAGGAGAGATACAGTCATAATAGGAGATTTCAATTACCCGGATATATGTTGGCAGTCAAACTCTGCCAAGACAGCAAGGTCCAGCAAGTTTCTTGCTTGTCTTGCAGACAATTTCATGGTCCAGAAGGTGGAAGAGGCCACAAAGGGATCAAATACTCTAGATCTGATCCTGGCCAATAGGGATGACCTTGTTAATGAGGTAGAAGTGGTTGGATCTTCAGGGGGGAGTGACCATGCCCTATTGGAATTTGGCATTCAGTGGGAAGGAGAAGATAAGTGTAGCCAGACACTCATCTTAGATTTTAAAAAAGCGGACTTCTGTCAACTTAGGGAGCTGCTGGCTGAAATTCCGTGGTCAAGAATAGTGAAAGGGAAAGGAGTTCAGGAGGCATGGGAGTTCCTTAAAAGGGAGATACTGAAGGCACAGTCTAAAACTGTGCCAATAAGGAGGAAAAATGGAAGGCATCTGAAGAAACCAGAATGGTTGACTAAAGAACTCTAAGGTGAGCTAAGCGTTAAGAGAAACATGTACAGGAAATGGAAGAAGAGGGAAACCACCAAAGAAGAATTTAAGCAAGTAGCTAGGAGATGTAGGGAGAAGGTCAGAAAGGCTAAAGCACAGAACGAACCTAGGCTGGCCAGAGACATTAAAAACAATAAAAAGGGCTTTTTTAAATATGTCCGCAGCAAAAGGAAAAAGAAGGAGGCGATAGGGTCGCTGCGCAGAGAAGTTGGCGAATTACTAAAAAGGGGAAGAGAAAAGGCAGAACTACTTAACACCTTTTTTGCCTCAGTTTTTTCCCAGGAGGATACAAGCACTCAACCTGGTGGTTGGGGAGCAGGGGAGGAAGCAGGGGAAATGCGGCACATAATAGGTAGAGAGGTGGTACAAGAATACCTGGCCACACTGGATGAATTCAAGTCTCCAGGGCCAGATGAATTGCATCCTAGGATATTAAAAGAACTGGCAAAGGTTATTTCGGAACCACTTGCTATAATCTTTGAGAAATCTTGGAGGACAGGAGACGTTCCAGCAGACTGGAAGAGGGCAAATGTTGTCCCCATCTTCAAGAAGGGAAAAAAAGAGGACCCAAATAATTATCGCCCAGTCAACCTGATGTCTGTACCCGGAAAGGTCCTGGAGCAGATCATTAAGCAGTCAGTTTCTAATCACTTAGAAAGCAATGCGGTAATCACGAGAAGTCAACATGGATTTCTCAAAAATAAGTCATGCTAGACTAATCTTATCTCTTTTTATGATAGAGTTCCTAGCCTGATAGATGAAGGGAATGGTGTGGATGTAGCATATCTCGATTTCAGTAAGGCCTTTGACAAAGTTCCCCATGACATTCTTGCAAAGAAGCTAGTAAAATGTGGGCTGGACAGAGCTACTGTCAGGTGGATCTGTAACTGGTTGACTGACCGTTCCCAAAGGGTGCTCACCAATGGCTGCTTTTCATCCTGGAGAGAAGTGACTAGCGGGGTGCCACAGGGTTCTGTCCTGGGCCCAGTGCTGTTCAATATCTTCATCAACCACTTGGATGAAGGAATAGAGGGCATGCTCATCAAATTTGTAGATGACACCAAATTGGGAGGGGTTGCTAATACGCCAGAGGACAGGATCAACATTCAAAATGACCTGGACAGATTGGAGAGCTGGGCCAAGGCTAACAAAATGAAATTCAACAGAGAGAAGTGTAAGGTCCTACACTTAGGTAGAAAAAATGGAATACAGAAATATAGGATGGGGGACACGTGGCTGGATGGCAGTACGTGTGAAAGGGATCTAGGAGTCTTAATAGACCACAAGCTGAACATGAGTCAGCAGTGTGATGCGGCAGCCAAGAAAGCCAACGCAATTCTCGGCTGCATCAATAAGAGTATGGTGTCTAGATCGAGGGAGGTACTGGTACCACTCTACTCTGCTTTGGTTAGACCTCATCTTGAATACTGTGTTCAGTTCTGGGCACCCCAATTCAAGAAGGACATGGTCAGGCTGGAGCAGGTCCAGAGGAGGGCAACCAAAATGGTGAAGGGCCTGGAAGCCAAGCCCTATGAGGATAGACTTAGAGAGCTGGGTATGTTTAGTCTGCAGAAGAGAAGGTTAAGAGGGGACATGATAGCTATGTTTAAATATTTGAAGGGATGCCATGTAGAGGAGGGAGAGGGCTTGTTTTCTGCCGCTCCAGAGACCAGGACAAGGAGCAATAGATTCAAGCTGCAGGAAAGGAGATTCCACCTGAACCTCAGGAAGAACTTCCTGACAGTCAGGGCTGTCCGGCAGTGGAATATGCTGCCTCGGAGTGTAGTGGAGTCTCCTTCCTTGGAGGTTTTTAAGCAGAGGCTGGATGGCCATCTGTCGGGAGTGCTTTGAGGGTATTCCTGCATGGTAGGGGGTTGGTACTGGATGGCCCGTGTGGTCTCTTCCAACTCTACATTTCTATGATTCTATGATTCTATGACTTAAAATTGGAAGACAAGGTGAGATATTTCACTGAAAAAAGTAGACATGCCAACAAGAGTGGGACATTTCTCCAGAAATTTCATTTGAGCCATTTATTTATGTAAAACCTGTGGTTTTGGTATGATTCAGTCAGTTGGGGGTGAAAATAAAAAGACTGATGCAGTTCCCATACTACTTTAAAGCCATACATGGTTTCAGTCTTGAATACTTGAGAATCCTTCTTCAAATGGAGTATTGAATTTCTACCAGTACATCATACTTAATGGACAATCCTTCTTCTTTCATAGTTCTTCATGGCTGATGGTGCCTTCCCAACCACAGTCTTTGACTTTATTTCTTTTTTCATTTCCTCTGAGCACAAACAGAAAGAAGCAATCAACCACATTACTAGCTACTCTGATGAACAGATACATGTGTTGGTAGATACCACCACCAAGATCTTTGCAATATTGTTTGCCCTGCAGCCTGCAGGAAATTAACTAATGCTTATTCTCTGGAATGACTGCCAGGTGGAACTGGTTATACATTTTGATCAGCAGCTCTTATTGCACAGGATGAGGGCAAGCACTTGAAATACTAGAAGCTCAGCAGGAAACTATAAGGTCTAGTTGATGAAGGCCACTACAGAAACAGCTGGTCTTTAAAAACACTGCCTTGGCTTTGACTTTAATGTATCAAAACTCTCAAAGTAAATCACAACAAATTACCAATTAAGCCTAACACTTTGCTTTTCTGGAGTTTCTGAAATGAAGTCAACTGAAAGTGTTGGTGTGATTTCCCCAAAAGTGACATATTTATGTTTGCTGCGCCCAATGTCCCTGGTATCTCAGAATTAATAACACAAATTCACAGCTTGGGGAAGGTTGTGTTCACCAAAACATAGCAAAATCAGTGAGGTCAATGTCTTCTTAAAGATCAACAAGTTTCGTATGGCGTAAGCAAATTTTGTGGGCTGGAGCTCACACCATCATTTGTAAAGAGGGTTTGCCAGATACTTACACATGTTTGGCTGGGAAGGAGATATGGAGGAACTGAACTGTAAAAAGTGAAAACATCACAAACAGGCGCTGGGAAGTAACATGGACTCTGTAGAATAAGTAAACAAATGAATGCCTGTGTGGTAATAAAAGGCCTTTATTCAATCCAAGTTATAACTCGGAGATTAACCTCTAGATCATGGGAGTGTGCATTACAAGCCTGTAGGGGCAAACGAATGTTGAGCTCAAGAGAGTTGCATGACACCTGCCTCTTGGGTCATGGGAGAGAGGTCTTTAGGTGTGGAGAGTCCCTTGAAACAGCATGTAATAGACCCTTTTAATGTGTTATTTTTGCAGCAAAGGTTAGGGAATGCTATGGCCACACTGAACACCTCCCTCCAAAAAGGGCCACATGCATGTAACGGACTGCATAGTTCCTACTACTGCTCTAGATGAACTTTTGTGGGTACAAGATTGCAATAAAAATATATGAAAAATATCCCTAAACCAGGGAATATTAAAGATGCCTTCTGTGAGGGCCGTCACAGTGAAGCAGGCCAAACATTATATGCTGCCATGGACCTTAATGGTTTGTACAGGGCTGGATGCAACCTGCAATCCTAACTATGTTAGCAGATATACTAGATCAGAGATGTCAAACTCAATTTCATCTTGGGCCGCATCAGCATTATGGCTGCCCTCAAAGGGCCAGTCGTATCTGTAAGACTATATAAATGTATCTACTCTTTTATCATATTAAATAATTGCCTCTGCATCCGATTATTACTGGTTTTTAAACTGTCTTCCCTCTGCATAAACTTTATTTGTCTTGGACATTTGGGGACTATTTCATCATAGTTTATGGTCCCTGTACCTCTGTAAAGTAACATAGAATTGGTCAGTATATCCAAAGTGTGCCTCGTTCTGCCCCCAGGCTCGCCAGGCGGGGGGAGTGCCACTGCTGCAGCAAAGGTGCAAGGGCCACATGAAATGGTCTGGTGGGCCAGATTTGGCCCGCAGGCCTTGTGTTTGATACCTGTGTACTAGATAGTGGGTTGCTGCTTTGTTTGGCCTCATTTGGAATACTGTGTTTGGTTCTGGGCCCCACAATTCAAGAAGGATATTGACAAGCTGGAATGTGTCCAGAGGAGGATAACCAAAATGGTGAAGGGTCTGGCAACTCTGCCCTATGAAGACTGGCTTAGGCAGCTGGGTTTGTTTAGCCTGACAGAAAGTAAATTAAGAGGTGACGTGATAGCCATGTTTAAATATTTGAAGGGATGTCATGTTGAGGATGGAGCAAGCTTGCTTTCTGCTGCTCCAGAGACTAGGACACAGAGCAATGGCTTCAAATTACAGGAAAAGAGATTCCACCTGAATCTCAGGAAGAAATTCCTGAGGGTCGGAGCTGTCCGGCAGTGGAATATGCTGCCTTGGAGTGTGGTGGAGTCTCCTTCTTTGGAGTTTTCTAAACAGAGGTTGGATGGCCATTTGCTGGAGTGCTTTGAGTATTTGCTTCTGCATGTCAGGGGGCTGGACTCAGTGGCTATTGTGGTCTCTTCCAGCTCTGTGTTTCTATGATTCTAAGTACAAGGCAGTGAAAAGTGCCCAGATAATGACTATTAACAAATAGTAGCTGGAGATACCTGCATAGATTCGTATATGTATAATATAAGCCTTTGTCCCTATTCAAGCCATGGGACACACAGTAGAACTTCTTAATGGGTTCTTGTTCAGCTGTTTCCCATTGGAATATACCTTTGAAGTTCTTTTGCTGAAGGACAACCAACTTGAGGTCACAGAGTGCCTTAGGAAGGTGAAGTATTCCTGTACCTGTTTCTGTTAACTAGTGACATCCAGCACTCCCTCTATCATGTTTGCTCTAAGAGAGTTCTGGAAGGTGTGAGCTGGTGTTTGGCATCAGCACTGGGCTGGACAGATGCAAGCTTCATCTGCTTCCTGGTGGTTTGATGTTCTAATCTTCTCCAAGAGGCTATTCACACTACACAGTTATGGTGGTATTATGCCACTTTAACTGTCATGGTCCCCCTCCTAAGGAATCCTGGGGTTTGCCGTTTGGTGAGGCACTGCAGCTCTTTTTTTTTTAAAGTATACTGTATGCCTTTCCCTAAACAGCAAATCCTAGTTTTTCATAGCAGGGAACAATGGAAGTCACACATTCTCTCAACCTCAGAGGAGGACGGTGACAAACCCTCCTGAACAAATCTTGCCAAGCAACCCCCATGATAGATCTGCCATATCTCAGAAATGATTTGATGGTGCATTACAACCACCACCACCTCATTTTAGGTGTATGTCTGAACCCTGGAGAATTCTAGGGTAAAAAACTGATACCCAAACCCACTATAGTTGCCTACTCCTCCTCTACAGAATAAATGGCAAACCTGCAGATTCCAATGCTTTCTGTTAACACTACAGATTATCCAGAGTTTTGAACACTGCCTGGCATTTGGGCCTTTCTATGTGTTAAATTGACAGGCTGCACTACATATGTGAGGATGATGAGATTAACTCCTGAAGCAACTGAGCTTTATTATCATTTTTGAACATGTTGGACTTCATGGTCTCACTAATATACCCATTGCATGATACACTTATTGCTACAGTAGTTCAGAAAGACAGACAAACAGCAATATTGTAACCCAAAGATTGAAATCAAGTAACTTTCCAGATGTTGTTGGACTGCAGCTCCCAGCAACACTAGCCAGTATAGTCAATGGTGAGAAATCCTGAGAGATGCAATCCAACAATATCCAAAGAGATAGATGTGTGATTCACACTCTTGTTGTAATCTATACTCAAATTTGTTGAGGCATTCAGTGTGAGTGTGGTGTGGCCAGGAAAGGTTTTTCTAAGTGGATGGCAGGAATGAGGAGATGTGACCTTGAGTGCAGCTGCAAAGAATGTTTTGGCTAGCCAGCCTCAGAGAGTCTTGCCTTGTCACTGAGCACCAACATGAGGAGGTTGCATGCTGTAAATCTAATTGGGTCACCCGATAGGATCTCAGGTGTGGTTAAGCCCTTAAAGAGGCTTAGGTATGGCGCTATACTTTACCATTAGGTCAATTCCTTGTGGTCATGCTGTCCACACCTGGGCTGGCAGCCAGGAGAAGCTGATAATACAGGTCAAGAAGCTCAGGTAGTTAAGTCAGTTTACTTTAGGAAGAAAACAACCTTACAAATGAGAAGCAAATAATCCCAGCAATGTCTATAAATCAACAGCAGGCAATATCAACACAGGTCAAATGACAGAATAACAGGCAAACAGAAGCACATACAGGAGAAATGGTCAGTTTGACTGCTGACAAAGGCTAGAGGGAAAAGGCTCAGTTCTTATAGGTTCCAAGGTCAGCACAGGTGGTGCCTGATTAATTGGTGCTCGGCATAAATTCACTAGGAGTGACTCAGGAGAGACTTCCGGTTTCGATGGCGGCGCGATCGCCAGAGCAGCGAGAAAACTCCCGCTGACTCTGACACTCCCCGTGGTTTAGCCGGTAGATTAACAACCGGCAAATACCCCCCCGGTAAAGGGGGTTCGGAGGAGCTCGCTGGGGGTCCATTGCCGCCTTTTAGGTATAGGAGCGTCTGTATTGTGGCTCTTAAACCGAGTAAAGGCGAGGGGACCGAAGAGCAGAACAGCCACGTGGGAAGTCGCTGCCTGTTTGAGCAGCATAGCGCCGCCTGAAACTTTATTTTAATAAATCTAAGTTAAAGGACAATAAGGAAAAATTGAAGAACTAAATCTAGAGGAAATCAACTTTTAAAGACTCGAAGATTTAAAGATCGTGCTGGTCTGTTGAACGGGACAGTTCAAGGAGAAGAACTGGGACAATAAAATGGCAGACAGAAGAAGGAGGTAAGCGTTCGTCTGCTAATACTGTTGTTGGGAGTTTACAGTTCTAATACTGAGAGATGAAAAACTAGGACATTAAGACATTTCAAGGAAAAGAAAAAAGAAGATGGAATCATATATATATTACATTTAACTATTTGAAACAATTACTGTTTATAGCGATTAGTGGATATAGTTTGAGAGGCTATATACTTTAAAAATAAAATCGCCTGTGTTCTGAAAGTATATGGTGATGAATGGCAGGGGAGAGAACGGGAGAGGAAAGTGCTGAGATTTTTTGACTGAAAGTTCATGTACAGTAAGCTGGAGTTCGTGTTAAAAAACAAAAAGTAAAAGGAGGAAAACGCTTGAACTCGCTTCTGAAAAGTTATAGAGGTTTGAGCTTGCTGAGAATTTGCCGGAGCTCACCCTGCATTGCACAAGACACGGACTCTGAAAAGAAGGAAACAGAGGTTTGGATTGGAAGGATAAAGAACACGGGAGGGACATAACATAAAGAAGGCGGCAGTGGTTGGAGTTCGCAGAGAGACTGCTTGAGCTCGCCCTGCATTGAACAAGACATGGACTTTGAAGTTAAAGATAAATCATAAGGGAGACGGTAGTGGCTGGAGTTCGCAGTGAAACTGCTTGAGCTTGCCCTGCATTGAACAAGACACGGACTTTGAAGTTAAGGAGAAAACATAAGGAATGAGGTAGTGGCTTGAGCTCGCAGAGAAATTGCTTGAGCTCGCCCTGCATTAAACAAGACAAGGACTCTGAAAAGAAGGAAACAGAGGTTTAGACTGGAAAGATAAAGAACGTGGGAGAGTAACAGAAGAGGGAATAGATTTGAAGTTTGAAGAGTTTGCAGAGACACTGCTAGAGCTCGACCTGCATTGAACAAGACACGAACTCTGGAGTTAAGGATAAAACAGAAGGAAGGTGGTAGTGGCTGGAGTCTGCAGAGAAACTGCTTGAGCTCACCCTGCATCGAATAAGACACGGACTTTGAAGTTAAGGGTAAAATACAAGGAAGGAGGTTGTGGCTGGAGCTTGCAGGGAAACTGTTTGAGCTCGTCCTGCATTGAACAAGAAACTTACAATATAGATCACGAAAAGAAGTAAACAGAAACCTGGACTGGGATGAGAAGGACAGATAAGGGGCACTTTTTTAAAAAAATAATGGTGGTGGTTGCAATGGAGAAGTGAGGTGGTGAAGGCAGGGGAGGTTTACTAATGAAAATGTAGGAATGTGATTCGAATCAAGTTATTAATTAATTTAATAGAATTTAATAGAACTGTGATTTGAATTAAGTTATTAATTAACTTAACAGAACTTAGGAATTTAGGAACTTAAGAATTTTTATATTTCTTGTTGTGACTTAATGGACTGTAAGAATTTTAATTTAATGAACTGAATTAGAAAATGAAATTTATGGATTGACTGTATGGAATTTGATTGTTAAAGATTTACATGTATGTTATAATGAATTAACAGAATTGACAACTATTAATACTGGGCTAGTGGAGAGACGTTTCATAACTAAATTATTAACAAAGATTTATAAATTCAAAGTAGCCCATTTTTATTTAAGTTGATATAGAGAAGAAGGGGAAAAAAAATGGTGACGGGAACAAGGAAAGGAGCAAAGACACAGACACAATTACAACTACAACCAACAGAACTAGGTAGAAGACAATCTATGGATATGGGCCAGCAGTTAGCTGAAATTTTAAGAGAAGTAAAAGGACTTAAACAAGAAATGAGACAGGAACTGAAAGAGACAAGGTCTGAAATTAAAGCAGACTTAAAGAAAGAGATAGAAACAATTGGGAAAAGAATGGAATTGATGAGTAAAGATATTAAAATCATGAAAGGAGACATCCATGATCTTCAGGTTAAAACAAATTTACTAGAAACAGAAAAAGATACATTGATAAGAAAACAAATGCAAGAAGAACTCGCAATATCTCAACAAGAGTTACGTTATCGTGATAGATGTGTGAAGCTAAGGGGGATAGAGGAGTCATCTGGAGAAAATTTATATGAAAAGATAACGCCAATTTTAGCAACATTTATTGATATGGACATAGAAAGAATGGAACAAGAAATTGACAGGATTTTCAGGGCAAACTCGAATCTTGCAAGAGAAAAAGGATGGCCTAGAGACATAGTGGTTTGCTTTGTTAGAACAAAGATAAGAGACCAAATAATTCAGAATAATTATGACAAACAATTAAAAATGGGAGATAAAATCATTAAAATATTTAAAGACATTCCTTATGATATTTTGAAAAGAAGACAGGATTATAAACCCCTAACAACATTTCTGCAAAGGCACAAAATTATGTACAAATGGGAGAGGATAGAAGGGATATCTTTTACGTATAAACAAAGAAGATATAAAATAACCAATATAATACGTGCTAAAGAACTACTTGATAAACTTAAAAGAGAGCTAGAATCAAGGAATGGGAGAAATAGTGATCGAAGAGAATACGACGATGATGGAAAAAAACAAGAACAATATCAAGAACAAAGAAATCAAGATAATAACTATAAAGAGGACGTGGAAGAACAAGAAGCAGAATTTGGTAGTGAAGACTCAGACTCAAAATCAGAAGGAAAGGAACCAAAAGAATCAGAATTAGAATCAGAAGATCTTTACGCGGAAGAAGAGGAGGTATAGAAAAGAAGCAAAGTTTTCTAATAAGGGAAAAATGACCATTAAAATCTTATCTTGGAATATAAAAGGAATTAATTCGAATTACAAAAGAAGACAAATCTTTCATTATGTGGAAAAGGCAAAAGCGGATGTAATTTGCTTACAGGAGACTAAAATTAGAGATAAGGACACTAAATTTTTACGAAACCTGAAACTTGGAACTTGCTATATATCTGCCTCGCAAAAGAAGAAGAAGGGAGTTGTACTTTATGTTAACCGTAACCTTCCATCAGAATTGAAATTTCAAGATACATTGGGACATTTCGTTGGAGTGGAGGTGCAACTCCAAGAGACTAAGGTTTTGATAGTAGGAGTATACTCCCCAACAGAAGACAAGAGTAACTTTTATCAAAAACTATTACAACAACTTTTAAGCTACTCTGAAGAAACAAATCAAGCTAATTTTTTACTTTGTGGAGACTTTAACGGAGTATTAGACCCTAAAGAAGATAGAACAAGTGGTAAATTGGAACGTAAACAACAAGGGAAACTTCCTAAATCCTTTTTCAAATTGATGGAATTTATGGCGTTACAAGATGTATGGAGATTGAAATATGGTCATTCTAAAGGATTTACCTTTTACTCTGAAACTTATAAATCAATGTCGAGAATCGATATGTTTTTAATCTCAAAAGTTATACAAAAGCAAGTAGATAAAATGGAAATTTTTCCTAGAATATATTCGGATCATAATCCAATTCAATTAGAGCTTAAAACACAAAAAAGAATCAGAAGATGGAGATTAAATGATTATATTTTTCAAAATTCGAGCTACTTGGAAAGGATTAGAGAAACTTTGAGAAATTACTTTAAAGAAAATGTTTCCGGAGATATAAAATTGAAAACTACTTGGGACGCCAGTAAGGCAGTTATGCGGGGTTATTTTATTCAGTGGGGAACTGAGATGAAGAAAAAAAGACAAGCAAAACAACAAGAATTAATGGTTAAAATAAAACAACAGGAAGAACAGTTGAAGTTACACCCCACGGACATTAAAACAAGAACAGAGTTGAAGGTGTTTCAAGAACAGCTGAAATCAGAACACCAATGGGAAATTAATAAGAACTTAAAAAGAATGAAACAAAGATTCTTCGAACAGGCTAATAAGCCAGGCAAATGGCTGGCGTATAAATTGAGGAAGGAAAGAGAAAAAAGATTGATTACAGAAATAAATGTAGGGGGAAAGACGACAACAGATCAAGAAATTATTAAACGAACTTTCCTTAGATATTATAGTGACTTATATAATGCAAAAGACAGAAAGATACAGAAGGAGATATTGGACTTTTTGGAGAAACAAAGAATACCAGAATTAACAGAAGATCAGCAGAGAATACTTAATACTAAAATAACAACAATAGAGATAATACAAGCAATCAAGAAACTTAACTCGGCAAAGGCACCGGGCCCGGATGGGTTTTCGGCAATGTACTACAAAACATTGCAGGAAGAACTGGTGCCGTATATGCTGTATTTATTCAACGAAATTATGGAAGAAGGACGACCAAATTCCTGGGGTGAGGCCTGTATTACGTTAATACCGAAGGAAGGGAAAGATTTAAAAGAACCTGGTAATTACAGGCCAATTTCGTTGTTGAATATTGATTACAAGATCTTTATGAGCATCTTGGCGGAAAGAACAAAAAAAGTATTACAAGAAATTATAGAGGAAGAACAAAATGGATTTCTGCCAAATAGACAATTAAGAAATAACATAAGAACAATTTTAAATGTCATTGAGTATTACGAGAAGCATAATGAGAGAAAGCTTGCCTTGATTTTTATCGATGCTGAGAAGGCATTTGATAACTTGAAATGGGACTTCATGTTTATGGTATTGACTAAAATGAATTTTGGAAATACTTATATAAAATGGATCAAAGAAATATATGAAGATCAAGTTGCTGCTTTGATTATAAATGGGGAAAAAACGGATAATTTTAAAATTAAGAAGGGCACAAGACAAGGATGTCCTCTATCACCTTTACTCTTTATATTAACATTTGAAATATTAATAAGGATGATAAAAGAAGATTCTGCGTTGAAAGGATGCAAAGTGAAGAACCATGAATATAAGTTAAAGGCATATGCCGATGACTTAGTGATCATATTAGAAGACCCGAATTCAGGAATAGATAATCTTCTGGTAAAGCTGAATCAATTTGGTGAATTGGCAGGATTTAGAGTCAATAAGGAAAAAACAAAAATCCTGACTAAAAATTTGCGAGTGGAAGAAGAAAACATATTGGCTCAAAGAACAGGTTTCAAATTAGAAAAGAAAGTTAAATATTTGGGAATTTGGATCGCAAAAAGAAACAATGAACTATATGATAATAATTATAAAGATACATGGAAAGAAATTAAGGAATCATTAAATAATTGGAATAGACTTCAACTTTCGTTGCTTGGAAGGATAGCTATGATTAAAATGAATGTGCTACCAAAACTAAATTTTCTTTTTCAAAATTTACCTGTTATTACAAACGAAAAACCATTTAAAGAATGGCATAGAGAAATTTCTAAATACATCTGGGATAAAAAAAGGCCAAGAATAAAATGGAAGTATTTGACGGAGAAGAAGGAAAAAGGAGGTTTTGGGCTTCCCGATTTGAAATTGTATTATCAAGCAAACTCCTTGACTTGGATAAAAGAATGGTTAACATTACAAAATGAAAAAATACTAAATTTGGAAGGAAGTGGATTAAGAATGGGGTGGCACGCGTATGTATGGTATAATAAATACAAAATTGATAAAGAATTTCAGAATCATTATCTAAGGAAGGCTCTTTTAATAAACTGGCAAAAGTTTAAGAAAAAATATTATAGAAAAATACCATTATGGATCTCCCCACATGAGGCCTTTTACAGTAGATGGCGGGAACCACAGGAAAAATTGATAAAATATCAGGATATGATAATTGTCGAAAATCAAGAAACAAGACTAAAAATTAGAGAAGAATTGGAACATGAAGGGTTCAAGTGCTCATGGTTTCTCTACAGACAACTTAAAGAAAGATATAACATGGATAAGAAATTAGAAGGTTTTCAAATAGACAGAAACAATAAACAGTTCGAAGATATATTATTTAAATCACAGAACCAAGTGACTTCTAAATTGTACAAATTCCAAATAGAGAATTAGAGGTAGAACAAATAAAACCTTCGATGATTCTATGGGCACAGAACACGGGCCATGAGATTCAATTAGAGTACTGGGAGAAGTCGTGGCTAGAAACACAAAAATTTACAGCAGCCCAAAGTTTGAAGGAGAATTATTTAAAGATGCTGTATAGATGGCACCTCGATCCAGTGAAAATTAATAAGATATATAAAACAAGGGAGAATAAGTGCTGGAAATGCGGTCGAGAAAATGGGACCTACTATCATGTATGGTGGACCTGCGACAAAGCCAAAATATACTGGAAAAGAATACAAGAAATAATTTCAGACATATTACAGTTTAATATCCCTTTGATACCTGAACTATTTCTATTAAATATGACTGAGAAAATACAAAAAGAGTACAGGAAGAAATTTTGGAGAATAATTCTCTATATGATTACAGCCGCAAGAATAGAATATGCGCGAAAGTGGAAAAATGATCAGGTTCCACAAATAGAAGACTGGAAAATAAAGGTTTTGGAATACAGGGAAATGGATAAATTAACCTGGATGATACAAGGGAAAAATCAAGAACTAAATGATATAGAATGGAGACAAGTAGAGAAGTTTTTTTTCTCAACATAAGAAATACGTAAGAAAACAATGTTTTAAGGTTCAGACATTAAAGGGTAAACATAGATTTGGAATGACAGAATTGTGAGAAGGCACGCAAAGTTGGGATAGGGGTATTGAAAGAGTAACAAATACAGGACTAGTAAGAATTAACTCTAGGGAAGTTAGGAAGTGGAATGTAAAGCATACATAATATGAAATAAGGTATGAAAATAGACAGATATGAGTTGATTTTTCTTTAAAAGTACAATGTTTATATAGATATAAATATTACAAAAAATATTGTATATATAAATACTATTATATAGTACTTTGTATCTTATTTGTATAATGTTTATTGTTGTATATATAGAGATATTTCTGTATACTTATGCATCTTTATTATTAATAAAAGAAAAAAGAAAAAAGGGAAAAAAAGGAGTGACTCAGGAGACCCTTTTGGTGTCTACGCTGGGTGAAGGTAGATATGGATAGATCATTCTCAGTGTCTGAATGAGCAGGGCTCCCTTCTGTCCCTGGGCTGGGTGATGGTACTGTCTGCTCTACAGATTCTGCTGCAGCAGTCTCTGTGCCAGGGCTCAGAGCAGGTTCTGCTGCCTCAGACTCTGAGTCTGAGTCTAGGTCCTGGAAGCCCATGACACTTGCTGCTGTAAAGGCTAATTTATGGAATGTATCCAGACATGCTGCCAGTCTATTTTTCCATGATGATTTCTTGTTCCTGTTTTTTCCCCCCACTTCTTGGTATGCTGCCAGAAGCCCTAACTTTTATCTCACTGTATTCTGCTGAATAAATAGCACTGAGTCTTATCACTCTGAGTCTATGGAGCTTTTTTAGCCTGCCTGGAGCTGCTTGATTGCAGCCAGATGTTGCTGCCCTGTCAGCACTCTGCACATGCTCTGAGGAGCTACCTCATGCTACCCTGACAAAATTATCTCAAAAGAAGCCTCATGCAACTAAGTGGGACTTGTTTCTAGTAGAACACATATAGAGTTGCAGCCTTTCTCAGACTTCCTGATGATTTGACTTTCTCAAAGAAATCTGCTTCATTGCTGTTGTGATCCATAGCACAGACATAAGATCATGTCCAGCCACTCTAGTGGCCCTTTCAACCACATCTTTATAGCACTATATTCCACTTTCTACTGGAACACATTCCCCTTATTTCTATGTATGGTTGTAAAAGCTGGACAATGAAAAAAGAGAATTAATTCATTTGAAATACAAAATATGGGGTCCAAAAAGCCAAATAAATAGATCCTAGAGTAAAGTAAGCCTGAACTCTCCCTAGAAGCCAAAACAACAAATGCTATTATATGTCAGATACATCACATGATGCAACTGACTGGAAGAGACACTAATGCTGGGGAAAGTGGAAGATATTAGGAAAAGAAGAAGACCACATTATAGATGGATTGATTTAGTGATGGTTGGTGAGGTGGCAGGCAGTAGAAGAAGAAGAAGACGCTACAGGTGGATAGATCCAGGGCCCTATCATACTACACAATTATAGCACTATTATTCCACTTTAACTGCCATGGCAACATTCTGTGGAATTTTGAGGTTTGTAGTTAGGGAGGTCCAAGAGCTCTCTGGCTGAGAATTCTAAATGCCACTCCCTAAACTGTAGATCCCAGGATTCCATACAATGTTGCCATGACAGTTAAAGTGAATTAATAGCATCTTAATAATGTAGTGTGATAGGGCCCTCAATCAAGGAATCAATGGTCCTGATTTTGCAAGACCTTAATAAAAGGAGGAGGTCTTTCCTGTTAGGTTTCTCACTCATAGAGTCACCAAAAGTGGGCTGCAGGGAGTTTCAGTCCAACAACATCTGGAAAGCCACTTGATTTTGACCTTTGGGTGACAATATTGCTGTTTATCTGTCTTTCTGAACCACTGTAGCAATAAGTGTATCGCACAATGGTGTATATTAGTGAGAGCATGAAGTCCAACATGTCCAAAAATGAAAATAAAGCCTAGTTCCTTCAGGAGCCAATCTCATCATCCTCACATATATAATGTAAATATGGAATTTAACATGTAGAAAGGCCCAAATGCCAGGCAGTGTTCAAAAATTTGGATACACTGTAGTGTTAATGGAAAGATTGCCATTTACTCTGTAGAGAAGGAGCAGGCAACTACAGTGGGTTTGGGTACCAGTTTTCTACCTCAAGAATTCTCCAGGGTCTGGACATATACCTAAAATGAGGTGGTGGTGGTTGTGATGCCCCTTCAAATCATTTCTGAGATACAGCAAATCTATCATGGGGGTTCTTGGCAAGATTTGTTCAGGAGGGTTTGTCATTGTCTTCCTCTGAGGCTGAGAGACTAGGTGACTTGCTCGGTGGGTGGGGATCCAAATAGAAGTGCTAGAAGTCCACTATTGACTTTGAAAACTTGGGATTTTTAAAAGAAATGTGAAAACAATGGAGGGAGGCCCTGCAATCTATTTTAAAGGTATTTTTAAAGAGAAAGGCCTCTGTAGACTTTGAAGAGAGAAAATTCACTCTTTTATGGGGAATGCGGAGTTTGGTGGAACTAAAGGCTGTGAAAAACAGCATTTGGGCCACATGCAGCTCCAAAGCTAGTGGTCAGTCCCTTCTGATGTAGCTTGGCAAATCTGATGATGTAATATGATGGTGGTACTGATGATGATGATATTTATTTATATCCAGCCTTTTTATCCATCTAGGACTTAAGGTAGCTTGCAAGAGGCAGTGTGGTATAGTGGTTTGACTGTTGGACCAAGACTGTGGAAGTCCAGGTTTCGAATCTACCCTCAGCTACAGAAACCTTGTCCATCTGGGGCAAATCACACTCTTTCAGCCTCAGAGGAAGGCCATGGCAAATCTCCTCTGAACATAAACTGGTCAAGAAAACCTTATGTTGTTGTCACCGTAAGTCAAAAATGACTTGAAGGCACAGAATAACAACAGTTAAATAGCTAAAAATATAGTAAATACAAAAATTAAAAATATCATTAAACTATCCATAAAATTAAAACTAGTTTTAAAAAAATAGCAATTAAAAACAACAAAGCACACACAAACAATACAGCACAGTTTTGGAAGACCCACTGCCCTTGAGCAGCTAGCGTTCAAAGGCCCACTGAAAAAGGAAAGTCTTAAGGGGAAGAAAATGTCTTAACCAGCCCGTGGAAAGATAGCAAAGAGGATGCCAGTTTAATGGCTCTCAGAAGGGAGTTCCAGAGCGTGGGAGCACCAATTGAGAGGTTGAAGGAGAAGATCCCTGGACTGAACATCATGAACAGAGAGGGATTTGAATCTGAGTCTCCTCACTCCTAGTCCAATGATATGGGCCCCATATCAGAGGAAAGGCAGGATATAAAATAAATACATCATAGATAACCATTACACCATTCTGGCTCTCACTATACATGACTATAATACTCCTAACATGCTTCTTTAGAAAGAGTGCACTGACACTTAGCCAAGATAGGTCACTGGGGCCTGTCTCTCCTCTATTGAGAAATCCCAGGAGGGTAGACAATGGTGGGAGCAGAAGACAGGATTAACTGGAGTTACTGATTCTTTACCTAAATTTAAACATTTGCCATTCCTTCAGTCTTTTTGATACAACTTTCCCTCTAGAGCTCTTTTCATATAGCTCTTCCCTAAGGTTGTCAGCACCCTTCCTGACTTTTGACACCCAGAAATGAACACTGTAGTCCAGATGTGGCCTTACTTGTGCAGAAAAGAAGATTAAAAGGTGCCTTCTCTTTGTAATGGGCTGAATTGATCTTTTAGATCAGTTCATTTGAGTTCCACAATCTAGCTGTGTAACCTGATACTGATTTCTAGAAAATATTTTCTCATGCAGTTCTACAAGCCCAACAGAAATCTTTATGCCTAACACCTGCCATCTGATTCACGGTTTATCTCAATCTGTCTTAAAGACTGCTTCATTTTTGCCCCTCCCCCTTGGCTAGAAGAAAAAAGAGATAGCTGCTTTCAATTTATATAGTTTTGTGCTTATTTTTGACCTATTACTAATTGAGGGTGGGGAGACAATGCCCTTAAAGTGAACTGGTTATATTAAAGAGACTCTCCCCAGCTTTTTTTTGGGCAATGCCAGATAAGACCCCTTGGGTACTTCTGTAGTATAAACTATTCATTTGACATATTGTGTACTAGAGTCAGGGAGCTGGAATTGCTCTTCTCCTTCTAACTCACAACTATTGAATCAGCTTGGAGTGACCAGATGCCTGGATGCCAGATGATGACAGCACCTATGGATTTGAGGAAGCTGAGGACTGACCAGTGTTAAGAGGTATGTGGGCCCTGGGAAAGGTGGTTCTAGTAGCAAAGATGACAGATTCTTTGTAAATACTCATGTTGCTTGTGAAGTGGTCAGTCTGAACCTTTATAAAAGTTCAACCCTGTTGAATGCAAGCAGAGGGAGATTTATCCATCATTATATCAGAAACAGGCAAAGTGTGACCAGTGGTATCATTCAAAATAATCAACAACCAGTTCACATTCCAGTTCTCCGCCTGGCTCCAGAGGATCCATTCCTTCCCTCCCTCTGACATTTTCCATCCTCCACATCTACTCCAGTCTTTTATGTTCTCCTCCCCCCATCACTACTCTTTGCTTTCTTTTTAACCTTCCCAGCTTCCATGTCTTTTAATAATTTTAACAACCAGTTCTGGTGAACTGGTGTGAACCAGCTAAATGACATCACTGAGTGCAACCTGTGGGCCACATGTGATCCCAAGGCTCGTTATGTCACTTCCAAAAACCCATAAGCTCCATTGTCAGCCTCTTCCACATTTTTGACAGATCCTCCTCCAAAAAAGGAGAATTGTAACTCCAGGGCATGCAATCCTTTACAAGAAAGTGTTCCCTCACACAGTGCTTTAGCCAGAAATCTGCAGGATTTCCCCTGCCCCTACAAAACTCAAAGTGGATTTTTCTAAACCGAAAGTTATCTCTGGCCACTGCCACATAGAAGGGCTGGTGTAGGCACTAGGGGATTGCGAAGCTAGAAAAAGGCTGGGAGTTTGCCTACCCCTGCCCTATATGGAAACAGCCCGCTCTGCCTCATTATGTTATTTTTCTGGGGCCTTGCAAAGAAGCAGGGTTTAATGTGCAACTTTTAATGTTCTATTTCCATGTAAGCCAATGACAATAATAGTGTAAACTTCAATAACATTCTTCAAGGAATCACAGCTGGATGGAAGTGCAGATAACTGTCCAACAGTACTCCTTAGCTTGCCTGTCTGAAGTACAGTTCCCTGTGTTTTTCAGTGAGAGGGAAATACTGGTAGACAAATTTAGGTCTGTAGTTTAGGTAAGCCCAGTAATACTGAAGTCACAGAGCTCCACATCTGTAAACAGGATCCATGGAAAATACATTTCTAGCTCTTGTTCTTTACTTCCTTTCTGAACTTTCCATCACATGTATGAAATTTTAGGTCATTGTTTCTTTGGAGGTTTAGGGTAGCCAGATGTAAAATCAGATTCAAAAAGGACTTGAATCAGAGAAGCAGCCTGTTTCTGCAACATCTGTTTCTCAACTTCAGAGAAACTTTGAGAGAAAGTTGAGAAACCTTCTATTGCTATTTTCTTGCTATTTCATCAGCAAGGTTTTCAGAGACACAGACCACATACATAGCTACCCAAACTCACACATATGCAAGAAAGCCAGGTTGGGATAAAGTTAGAAGTGGACTTGGTGGCAAATAACAACAAACAGATTAGGTACATGTTCTTCTCTTCCATGCCCACCCATGCGTTTTTCACTCTAAATCTTCTTCCACAAGTAGAACAGCCAGTTCTCAGCTTTTGTTGCATATATTGCATGTGAATTATGAACCAAGAATGGCATTAGGTACTAAATATTAGGAGAACACCGGTGTTCTCTATCAGTCAGCCTTCTTAATCATCCTAGTCACATGACTAGATTTAGCGTTCTTTCATATCTTTCTCCAGCCTTTGCTCTCTGTGTTTGTGAGGAAATGGTATGAATATTGAGAGGGGAGACAGCAAACAATGGAGTTTTCTAAAATGAAGATGCACGTAAAACAGGACCAGTTTCAGGTTTGAGAAGTCACTCACAGAAGACTCACTGATTCTATATCAGTGGTCCCATAGTTATGGATGTAGCTGGTCACAGCAACTCAGTCAGTAAGCTCCTATTTAAAATTTCTCACAATGCCTCTCTGCACCTGTGGTTTCTACCAGTGGATGCAAAGTGCTGGTGTTTTGCCTGCAGGAAATACTGACTTGGAAATCTGCTGGGAACCTGATGCAGTGTTGCTGTCTGCTTTTAGGCACCTGCCTGGTTCCAGCTGACTCTTGTTTGCATAATTACATATATAATAACATACCCTCTAATAGTTTAACAAGAAAAATAAGGATTGCTACGTCTTATACTTGATAAATCCTACTCATTTACTATTATCACAAGTTGGGAAATTACATCAAATTGTGTAAAATGACAGGTTGTGTACTATTATGTTCCACAATACAAAAAAGAAAGATGGGCTTAGGATGATAAAAAGGTGGGATTTTCTTAAAAATAGTCCAACATTAGGCTATTTTTAAGAACAAAACCCACTTTTAAAATCTTGAGATTTCTTCCTTCTTTAGCATTGGGTATATCTGAGGTTTCTATTTCCTTTTGTTTTCTGCACTACATGATATTTTATACATTACATGAATATGCACAAGAGACAAGAAACTTCCATCCACGTTCCAATCATGGTTGTTAAACCCTGGACAATGATGGTCACACTAACAAAAAAGTTAAGAATATGTCCCTAAAAGCACCCATCTCAGGCCCCTCCCTAAACTGCAAACCCCAGGATTCCATAGGATGTTGAAAGTGAAATCATAGCGCTATAACAGTCTAGTGCGGAAATGGCCTATGAGAAGAACAGCCAAGGGAGAGTATTTGGGTGGAGAAGACTATGGCCAGAAGAAGGGTTTTAACATGGAGGCCAGGAATTAATGCAATTCTATAATGTCTCAAGTACAACGCTAGAACAAAAAGCAGTCAGTAGAATAAGTAAACAGCAATATGTCTTGTTTTATGCCTGGCACAGCTTCATTGACTCAAAAGATCAACACTGTGAAGTTTGCTTGAATTGCATGCGTAAAAGGATTCTCTATTCTTGGTACTGGAATTATACCAGAATAAGATGAAGAGAATAAGTAGAGCCTTGCTGGATCAGACAAAAGGGTAACCTAGTCTAATATACTGGGTCCAACCATGGAAACCAGATGACTCTGGAAAGCGACCAACATCTGGCAATCAGAAGTGCATTGCCTCTCCAAACAAATTCAGTTTTTAGCAGCCTTTAATTGTTGCTGAATAGATCCTTCACTAATTCTTCAAATCATTTTCTACAGAACATAGGAAGAGTCATGCTGGGTTAAATCAAAGGTGCATCTAGTCCAGTATTCTGTTCATACTGGCCAATTACCAATGGGAAGCCCACAAGCAGGATATGAATGCAATTTTAGCCTCCATCTTCTCCTCAACAACAGACATACAGAGGCATACTAGCCCTGTTGAGGGAACAACTCAGTAGACTTACTTGAACAATGGAGCAGGGGATACGTAGACTTGCTCCTTCCATCATTACTTTCTATTGTGTGGAAAGCAATGTATCTGAAGAGGAAAAGTTCCTATTCATGTGGAGGTTCTCCACCCAACTAAGACCCTGACAAATGAGGGATTTTTCTCATGTGGAGAGCCTCCATGCAAATGGGAAATTCTCCTCTTCATGTGGAAAAGGAAACCATAAGGAAAGGAAACAATGAAGGAAGTGAAGATAGTTGTTCTGCTCCTTCAGGAAAGCATTATAACTAATGCCTGAACTGCACTCCTCTCTTTTGATACTGGAGGGAATAAATATCAGTCATGAAAGGTAGATATCTCCTGTCTTCCGCAAATTTGCCCAAACCACCTTTAAAACCATTCCCATTGGCAACATTACTACTACTCATGGCAATATATTCCATAACTTAGCTATGCATTGCATGAAGAACTACTTACTTTAATCTGTCCTGACTCCATTTACCATTATACAACCAACTCTATAGTGTTTTTGAGAAAGAAATCTTTCTATCTACTTTTTCTACACCTCACTTAATTTTGTACATTTTTATCATGTCTACCCTTACTTGCCATTTTTCTAAGGTAAACAGCCAAAATATAAGCTTTCCTCACAGGGAACTTGCTTCAACATCTTGATCATTTTGGCTGAACCTTTTCAGCTATACAATATCATTTTTAGGTGTGATCACCTAAGCTTATAGCCACAACCACATCTAGCAGCAGGGGTGTCACCCACACCTGGAATTGTTGCACTGCTCCTAGAGCACCACCACCACAGGGACCACCACTGACACCTGTCATCTGCTGGGCTTTTTCCCTCAGACAAGTGCTAGCCATAATTTAAATTCCCCACAGTATCTCTGATATAGCATCAGTTGAGCCATGATGAGAAATTAAAGTGACAGATAGACCTCCACCAGTGGATATGTGGAGTTGTGACAAGGTACAAATGTGTGCAGGAACAGGGAGAACTACTATAATAATCAGTGTAAAGAAACAGAAGATGACAACAAAAAAGGAAGACCAAGAAAACTTCTTCCACAAGATCTGAGAAATCAAAGGGAAATTTAACCAAGTATGGATGCTCTACAACCAGCATACATTACAAGATGACACAGAAATAAAATGACACCAGAAACAATACACTGAAGAACTGCATAAAAGAAATGAGAAGACGACAGAGTCATTCAAAGAAGAACCATTTAAAGATGAACCTACAATTTTAGAAAGTGAAGTGGAAGCTATGCTCAGAGCTCTTGGAAGAAATAAATCAGCAGGAATGAAGGGCATACCAATAGACTACTTCAAGCTACAGAAATAGAACCTACTCTAGTTCTGACTAAAATCTGTCAACAAATATGGAAAACAAAACAATGGCCCACAGATTGGAAACCATATACATTCCAATCCACAAGAAAGGGGACACCAAGGATTGCAGTTACCATTGTATCATTGCATTAATTTCTCATGCAAACAAAGTGATGCTTAAAATTCTACAACAAAGACTTTCACAACATGTGGAGCAAGAAATGCTAGATGTCCAAATTCAGGAAAACAAGAAGCACTAGGGATCATATTGCAAACATACATTGGATTACATCAAAGCCTTTGACTGTGTAGATCGTGAAAAACTATGGATTGCTCTTAAAGTAATGGATATGCCACAACATTTGATCATCCTGATGCATAACCTGTACCCAGGACAAGCTACCATCAGAACAGAATACGGAGAAACACAATGGTTCCCAATTGGCAAGGGGGTCAAGCAAGTGTGCATTTTATCACTCTATCTGTTTAACTTGTATGCTGAACATACTATGAAGCAGGATTAGAGGCAGAGGAAGGAGGTGTGAAAAATGGAAGAAGGAATATCAACAATTTAAATATGCAGATGATACCATACTACTAGCAGAAAATAGCAAAGACTTGGAACGATTACTGAAGAAAGTCAAGGAAGAAACTACAGAGGCATGTTTAGAGCTGAACATTAAGAAAACAAAAATAATGACCACAGATGGTTTGCATAACTTTAAAGTAGGCAATGAAGACACTGAAATGGTTCGAGATTTTCTGTAGCTTGGCTAGGTCATTAATCAGAAAGGAGCCTTAATTCAAGAAATCAGAAGAAGACTGACCAGCTCTGAAGGAACTAAACAAGACCCTGAAGTGTAAAGATATATAACTGAATACTAAGGATTGTCCATGTTATCGTATTTCCTGTTTCTATATATGTTTATGAAAACTGAACAGTGAAAAAAGCTGATAAGAAGAGAATGAACTCCTTTGAAATGTGGTGTTGGAGAAGAGTTCTACAGACACTGTGGACTGCTAAAAAGACAAATAAATAAATAAACAAACAAACAAACAAACCCTCAACTCTCCCTAGAAGCCAAGATGGCTAAACTGAGACTGTTGAGCTTTGAGCATATGAGAGGATATGACTCACTAGAAAAGATAATAATGCTTGATAATATAGAAGGCAGTAGAAAAAGAAGACTGCATTACAGATGGATAGACTCAATCAAGGGAGCCATGGCTCTCAGGCTGCAAGATGTGAGCAAGACTGCTGTGGATAGGGTGACTTGGAGATCTTTCACAGGCTCACCATAAGTCAAGGTCAGCTTTTACAACAGTTAACAATAACAACAACAGGTGGTCCAATACAAGCCATTTTAGTAGAAGAAACTGATTCTATCATGATGTATATTATTATCCACTCTGTCAGATAGTCAGAATTCCATTTAAGTAAACATGGAAGCATAGATTACTAGAAATGTACAGCTTTCTGTAATAGTCCGTTTATTTAAAATATATATGTATATACTTGTGTATAAGTCAAAGGCACATTTGGGGGCCAAAATTATGGATTTTGATATGACCTGTGGATAACTCAAGGGTCACTCCACAGAGAGGGGCAAGCACCAGCACTACCATAGGAGCCCAGCCGCCCCAGCTGCCACCATTCTCCCACCCAGGCATTCAAAAAGGCCCCTTGCCATTCTACTCAGAGAAGGGGATGGTTCCTTTTTTGCTAAAAGTTAAGGTACAGTATTAACTCTTATAAAAAAAAAAAAGGAACTGTTATCCCACTGGAAAACCCTGTCCCAGGGTCTACAATTTTGATATTAAAATATGACTCAATGTGCCTGAGAGGTCACCCAGATGAGCACATAGGCAGCCACGGCCGAACGACTGAAAACCAGGTCAAGCCAGTAAAATCCCCCGTCACGAAGCCCCAGGAGACCTCAAGCTGTGCAAACCCGCAGAAGACAAAGGATCCTCAGCCCCTGAGAAGCCGACTTGAGGAGATGAGCGTCTTTGCCCCAAGTTGAGCACCGATAGCAATAAAATCCTACAGTTTATATTACAGTCAGTGACTCCTTTGACTTATGGTAAAAACACATTCCCTTTGGTTGGCTGCTTATCTTTGCTGCTGTGGTTTTTTCCGGGTCTTAAGGCTCTTCTGATGTCTGAACCAGAGTAACCATTGGCCTGTAGAGCCCAGTTTAGCCCGGAAAACCCACAACAACCTATGGATTCTGGCTGTGAAAGCTTCAACTTTACATCGAACATCTCTATGGGGAGAAACTGTTCCAATATACCCGGAGACTGGAAAAACTCCAGATCAGGAAAGCACACCAACTCTGTTCTTTAACCTTTCTGCTACACTGCAGAGACACAAGAACCATTCCATCCTTTCTCACAGCAAAAAGGACCTTAAAATCCCCAAAGCTAACTGCATCTACAACTGAATGGAACATGCACTATTACATGAGAGAATCCACGCCTGCAAAGAACTGGCAAACATAGACAAAGAGCTGCTATTCCTCCATACCTGCATCAGTCAAAAAATGAGCATCCAAGACTGGGATAAGACTGACAACCTTACCTACAGAAAAATGGAGAAAGACATGGCAAACCACATGGAAATACAGAACCAAAAATTCAGCAATTGGCAAAAGCACCAGCTGAAACTCTCGCTAGACACATCACAGACCATCATCAATCTGACAGAGCAGCAACTTTCTGATGAAGAAACATCCATCCTAGCCAAAGGAGGCAACTTTGCTGTGACCACCACCAGAATCCCAGTAGAAGACATCATCGAAACTGCCATTCACCATCTCCCTGAGGATGAAGCGGAGGAGATAAGAAGGGAAACAGCAAGGATCCTACGCAAGAAAAAAACACCGCCTAGCAACACAGCGAAGAAAGAAAGAAAAGCCATTAAGGATCTCAATTCTGACTCAGAAATCATCATTCTCCCAGCAGACAAAGGCAATGCCACAGTAATCATGAAAACAGAACAATACAAACAGAAAATCAGGGAACTCCTGGATCCCGCAACTTACAAAAAACTGAAATGGGACCCGACCAATAAAATCACCAGGAAAACCAACACCTTGATCAAAAATTCCTCAATTCATCCAAACACAAGCCAACATCTATGCAAATCTGAGGCTCTCCCATCCAGACCTCATGGACTTCCAAAAATCCACAAGGACTGCATTGCACTCCAACCCATGGTGAGTGCCACTGGATCCCCCACATATGACTTTGCAAAGTTCCTGGCCACACAACTACAAACCAATATTGGGTGAACCTGCCACCATATTAAGGACTCAGCTCACTTTATAGGAAAGATCAGCAACCTTGAACTCAAACCCGGAGACAAACTGATCAGCTTTGATGTGGTTTACCTGTTCACCAAAGTTCCCATAGCAGACACCACTGCACTCATCAACTGGATTTTTCCCAAAGACATCCCAGCCTTGTTTTAAAATTGCCTCACTGCAAGCTACTTCCAGTGGGACATTGAGTTCTATGAACAAAGAGATGGGGTCGCCATGGGAAGCCCGCTCAGCCCCGTGATAGTAAATTTTTACATGGAACACTTTGCAAAGCAAGCCTTGGAAACCGCACCAAAAAAGCCCACTATATGATTCCGTTATGTGGATGACACTTTCATCATTTGGAGCCACGGAGAAGAACTGACCGTGTTTCTGGACCATCTGAACAACATCTACCCAAACATCCAATTTACCATGGCAAAAAAGAAAATGAAGGAATACTACCATTTCTGGATGTCCTGGTCATCTGCAAACCTAATCAACAATTGGGTCACACAGCTTACAGAAAACCTACACACACTGACAGATATCAACACAAAAACTCCAACCATCACCAAGGACAAAAAAGGAGCACAATAAAAACTCTGGTAGACTGCGCAAAAAGAATCTGTGAACCCCACCTCCTGAAAGATGAACTAAATCATCAAAACTGGGCTCTACAGGCCAGTAGTTACTCTGGTTCAGACATCAGAAGAGCCTTAAGACCCGGAAAAAACCACAGCAGTGAAGATAAGCAGCCAACCAATGGGAATGTGTTTTCACCATACATCAAAGGGGTCACTGACCGTATAGAGAAGTTGATGAAGAAACATAACCTCCAAACAATCTACAGACCAACCAACAAAATTTAACAGGTGCTATGTTCAGCAAACGAAGAGAAAGATCCTCTAACTTCTGCTGGAGTTTACCGCATAGCATGCAGCTGTGGGCAGGTCTACATAGGGACTACAAAATGCAGTGTTCAAACACAAATCAAAGAACATGAAAGACATTGCAGACTGATCCAGCCAGAAAAATCAGCAGTAACAGAACATGTTATAAACCACCCTGGACACAGAATGCTTTCTGAAAGCATAGAAATTCTGGACCATTCTGACAACTACTGCGTCAGACTACACAGAGAGGCCATTGAAATCCATAAACACATGGACAATTTCAACAGGAAAGAAGAAACTTGGAAAGTAAACAAAATTTGGCCACCAGTACTGAAGAACACTAAAATCAAGATTCAAAAATATGCCAATGAACACCACAGACTCTGGAGATCCCTCTACAGGGAACAATACAATGGTTGCTAATGTACTTCATGCACTGTTACACATATCCCCTGACTAACAATACAACCCTGGGGAATATCTCATTTAACAATAGGCCATCACACAGGCCAACTGTAACATATGCAAATTGCTTCCTCCCACCCAGAGACTACACAAGTATATATACTCTGTCTCACTTCCATGCCACCAGATCCTCTGAAGATGCCAGCCACAGATGCAGGCGGAACGTCAGGAGAAAATACTAATAGAACACGGCCTCAAAGCCCAGAAAACCCACAACAACCTATGGATTCCAGCCATGGAAGCCTTTGACTTTATATAAAACTATACATAAACAATATATATGTATAACTAAAAGTGAAACTAAACTAAACTGAAGTGAGCTAAACTAAAACATAATAAAACAACCTATTACTAAAAGATTCATCTCTCCCTCTAAACATATCCTAACTACATCAACACACAAAAGAAATTTGATACCCCATACCAACTACAATGAAAAAAAATCGATTAATATCCCATATCTTATTCTACCATTACAGATCTAAGTACATTCAACTTACTAGAATTACTAATAATCATAAGTACACACTATTATATCATTTGATTTCTAATTGTTCAAAAAAAAAATCCATAAACAGTTTCCAAACTTTCAAAAAAAAATCTTCATTTGACCTATCTTTTAAAATCCTCATCAATTTTACAACTTGAGCAAGATTTTCAACTTTAACAACCCACTTTTCCATTGCTAGTACTTGGTCCATTTCCAAGTTTGGGCAAACAACATTCTTGCAGCTGTTAGCATGTATCAAAGAAGTAGATCATATTTACTGTCCAGTTCTTTATCAACAATTCCTAACAAAAACATCTCTGGTGATACTGCAAAATCTACCTTTACATTTTTTTTTTTTGAATTAACATACAAGTCTTAGATCAAAAACTCTTTGCTTTCTTGCAAGTTTACCACATATATAAAAAAAGATACTTTATCCTGATAGCCCCAACATTTATTTGAAATATTCTTAGACATTTTTGACAACTTTCCAGGAATTAAGTACCATCTACAGTAGCCCCTCCCCCACCCACTTTTGTGAGGGTTTGGAGCCTTTGTGCCCTGGGCCCAGAGGCAATGGAATGGGAGAGGGGGAGCTCTAGAGGGAGAAGGACGGTTCGCGCAAGCCTTCCCCCACTATTTGCTTGCCTATTGCCTCAGCACGAGTTCTCAGCACCAGGACCAGAGGCAAAGGAATGTGAGGGGGAACTACAGAGGGGAGAAGGAAGGTGTGCATGTGCCTCCTCCTGCCAATTTCCTTGCCTTTTGTCCAAGCCCTTGCTTTCCTTCTCTGCACCACACAAAACGCAAGGGAATAGGAGGAGAATGGTTGGGGGTAAGGCATGTGCATTCTTCATGAATAATCAAATTTACAAAGGTCAAACCTGTGAATGTGGAGGCAGGACTGTATTTCCATGCAGAAAATGCTACGTTCTGTGCAGAAAAATGCTGGTTTCTGCACAAAACAATCTCATGTGAATTTTCACAGTATAAGCCGCAAATTGCAAGTATCTTTTGAAAACTGTGGTTTTCAAAAACTTTCTCACAGCAGGAAAAAATTGCTGAAATTACTTGTTACCTTGGAGAAGAAACTTAGTGAAGAATTACATCCTCCTTCTCTCTTCTTCTGTCATTTTTCTCCTTAATTCCATAATGTCCATATTCAGCAAGGGGCTACCATTATGTAGCCGTGTAGCAGAATCAGCAAGGTGACTGATCCACATCAGGACCAATGCATAACGGGACCAATGTGCCTCAGGAAAATTGCACAGTGGGACACTGGCCAGGGAGTAAAACTAATTGGTAAAGCTAATGCGCATCAGGAAAAGCTTGCCAGTGCCGTGATAATATCTTTGCTTTTTACTAACACAATTGCTCAGTGCCTTTGTTATGTAGCTAAGTATGCATAAAGTTATATAATGTAGACTGCAATATAGAATGCCAGCCATAATTTGCACTCAGTTAACTCAGCAGGAGGAAAGAAGAGGAGGGGGCAAAATCTTATCCTTCCCAGTAAGCTGAGGCAAAAGCAAACTGCTGTAGCTTCATCCAGCTCAGCTCTTCTTCCTCATTAATAACCTTTGTCATCTTGACCACACCCTGATTGATGTTTCTTGGCCACATTTATCATGGTTTTCTTCTAGGAAATGTTGGAGGATATGTGCAGTAAATGGCGCATAACATTCAGTGTAAACAATCACAAAGGGATGCATATGGAGTGAAAATATCCCAACTTCATATGATTTCCATGCAGAAAATGCTGATGAGCTGTCAATGATTGACCAAGACAGACATCTCGGAATTGTGTTAGATTAGTAAATGAAAATGTGTGGCTACTGTTAAAAAAAAAAAAAAAGATGAATTCCATGTTAACATAATTAGAATGGAAAATTGTACAAGAAATTTGACATATTAAAATCCTGTTTTGGCAGAACTGCTTGTGAGTTCCTGTTAGTTCCTGTTAGTTCATGATTATTTTTGTTCATTTGACAGACCGCAGTTTACCAAGGTCGTCACAATCTCCAAAACAAATGGGAAGCCATGTTTACCATCTTTAAAAATGTATTTCAGAGGACTTTATAGGGAGTCCGAATTCTTGGAAAAGATCTTGCTTTTGTCTTCTTCTTGATGCAAAGGTGTCAGGAAGTGATGTGATATTGTGCAAACACTTTCTAGCCTTTAAACAAAATGTAAGTTTGTTCATGCCTTCTGGAGTCACTAAATATGAAATTTAGGTCATTATGTAACTTCAGAAATGCTTCAAGTTTTTCCTATGTTTTTCATAAGTAAGTCTGCATACAAATAAATGAATGAACAAGTAGTGAAGGGGTTTCAGCAGCTGCTGGCTTTTTCCAGCTTTGAACTAAAGGGAGATAAAATAGAGACTTGGAAAAGTGATCATGCTATATGGCAAAAGTGAATAAAGGAAAAATTTTGTATCTTTCTCATAAAACTGGAACTTCAGGCCATCCAATGAGTCTGACTGGCAGGAGATTCCCCAGAGGAGAGAGCAGAGGGGGAGCTGGGTCTGTGAAGACATCCTAGACCAGGTGTGTTTACAGGCTTGTGGGGCAGTGCTTGTTTGTCTGTTTGTTTGCTTGTTTTTGTTTAGTCTCCTTATGCTGGCTGTGTGCTCTCCCTGAGCACACAGTCTGACTAACGAGGGGGAGGAGCCAGCTAGGGGGGAGGAGTCTTATTAGCAGCTCCCAACGGCGCGCCCCTTTGGCGCATGCTGTTAAAGTCCTCTACTTCCATCCTTCAAGTTTAACCCTTCACAATCAGTAGAGCAGACGTAGCTTATACAGCTGAATTTCAGAAAGAAAGCCCAGTTATTCTTTCTAGAACTGCTTCCTGTACTACTCTCTGTAGTATCTAGGATGGAAGGTGAGAGAGCTGCCACGGTCACCTGTAGCACTTGTGGGATGTTCCTTTTTTTGCCACAAGATGTTGTCGGTTACACCTGCGCCAAGTGCAAGCTGGTGACCTTCTTGAAGGAGAAGGTTTGCCAGCTGGAGGCACGAGTTTCTAATCTTCATCTTATTAGGGAAGGGGAGGAGTTTTTGGATAGGGCAGAGAAGACATACCAGAAGACCGAATGCGCGGAGGAGCTGCCAGATCAGGAAGTCAACACACTGTGCCAGGAAACGGAGGCTTGGAGGAATGTCACATGTAGGAGCAGAAGGTCCAGGAAGGTAACAGAGACTCTCAACCTACACAATCGCTTCAAAGTTCTTGGCCTGATGAACGATGAGGAGCACCAGGAGGAGGGAACAGAATGTCAACAAGAAGGAATCCAACTTTGGCAACGGGAACTAGATCAATGCTCCCAGTCTCAACAGAATGCCCAGGCAGTCCTAGAAGAACATGCTCGTCGAGGAACCCTGGACAAGCCTCAGAGGAGGCGAGTTCTGGTTGTTGGGGACTCCTTGCTCAGAGGAACTGAAACGGCAATTTGCAAACCAGACAAGCTCAATCGAGAGGTCTGCTGTCTTCCTGGGGCCAAGATCAACCACATAACGGAGAGGCTAACCAGCCTGGTCAAGCCCACTGACCATAAGCCCCTCATTGTGGTTCATGTCAGAACCAATGACACTGCGAGGAGCAGCTTTTACCACATTGCAAAGGACTACGAGCTTATGGGGACGAAGCTTAAGGACCTTGGTGCGCAGGTGGTCATTTCATCTCTCCTCCCTGTTCAAGGATATGGCGCACGTAGGGAAAGGGCAATAGCAGAGGTCAACAACTGGCTCTGCACATGGTGCCGCCGGCAACGGTTTGGGTTTTTGGAACACGGCCTGAATTTCTGTGAACGTGGGCTTCTGGCAAGGGATGGGCTGCACCTCACGAAACTTGGCAGGAATGTTTTTGCAAACAATCTCGCAAGGAGGATTCAGAGGTCTTTAAACTAAGTTCCGCTGGGGAGGTAGACAATATTATTCAAGGCCAGGACTCGGCGAGCGCAGGGGGAAAAGGCCCAAATGATATTGGACAAGTAGTACAAGCGGCCAGTGGCGGGAGGAGTAGAAACTATAGTACAGGACTTGCAGGAAGGCCCAGGGACTTAAGTGTCTCTACACTAATGCACAGAATATGGGAAACAAGCAAGATGAACTTGAACTCCTAGTACAACAAAATAAATACGATTTGATAGGCATCACTGAGACCTGGTGGGATGAGTCTCATGATTGGAATGCAGGAATAGAGGGGTATAGCCTATTTTGTAGAAATAGACCAAACAAGAAAGGAGGAGGAGTAGCCTTGTTTGTCAAGGATGTTTTCACCTGTGAAGAGATCCGTGACTTAAACCCAGAAAGCCAGGTCGAGAGCATCTGGGTAAGAATTAAGGGAGCGAGAAACAATAGGGATATTCTGGTGGGGGTTTACTACAGACCCAACCCAGACTGAGAACTTTGATGATGCCTTCCTCAACCAAATGACTGCACATTCAAAAAGGAGAGATACAGTAATAACAGGAGATTTCAATTATCCGGATATATGTTGGCAGTCAAATTCTGACAAGACAGCAAGGTCCAGCAAGTTTCTTGCTTGTCTTGCAGACAATTTCATGGTCCAGAAGGTGGAAGAGGCCACAAGGGGATCAAATATTCTAGATCTGATCCTGACCAACAGGGATGACCTTGTTAATGAGGTAGAAGTGGTTGGATCTTTAGGGGGGAGTGACCATGCCCTATTGGAATTTGGCATTCAGTGGGAAGGAGAAGATAAGTGTAGCCAGACACTCATCTTAGATTTTAAAAAAGTGGACTTCTGTCAACTTAGGGAGCTGCTGGCTGAAATTCCGTGGTCAAGAATAGTGAAAGGGAAAGGTGTTCAGGAGGCATGGGAGTTCCTTAAAAGGGAGATACTGAAAGCACAGTCTAAAACTGTGCCAATAAGGAGGAAAAATGGAAGGCATCTGAAGAAACCAGAATGGTTGACTAAAGAACTCTCAGTTGAGCTAAGTGTTAAGAGAAACATGTACAGGAAATGGAAGAAGGGGGAAACCACCAAAGAAGAATTTAAGCAAGTAGCTAGGAGATGTAGGGAGGAGGTCAGAAAGGCTAAAGCACAGAACGAACTGAGGCTGGCCAGAGACATCAAAAACAGTAAAAAGGGCTTTTTTAAATATGTCCATAGCAAAAGGAAAAAGAAGGAGACGATAGGGTCGCTGCGCAGAGAAGATGGCGAATTACTAACAGGGGGAAGAGAAAAGGCAGAACCACTTAACACCTTCTTTGCCTCAATTTTTTCCCAGAAGGATACAAGCGCTCAACCTGGTGGTTGGGGAGCAGGGGAGGAAGCAGGGGAAATGCGGCACATAATAGGTAGAGAGGTGGTACAGGAATACCTGGCCACACTGGATGAATTCAAGTCTCCAGGGCCAGATGAATTGCATCCTAGGATATTAAAAGAACTGACAGAGGTCATTTCGGAACCGCTTACTATAATCTTTGAGAAATCTTGGAGGACAGGAGAAGTTCCAGCAGACTGGAAGAGGGCAAATGTTGTCCCCATCTTCAAGAAGGGAAAAAAAGAGGACCCAAATAATTATCGCCCAGTCAGCCTGACATCAGTACCCAGAAAGATCCTGGAGCAGATCAATAAGCAGTCAGTTTCTAATCCCTTAGAAAGCAACGCGGTAATCAGGAGAAGTCAACATGGATTTCTCAAAAATAAGTCATGCCAAACTAATCTTACCTCTTTTTATGATAGAGTTACTAGCTTGATAGATGAAGGGAATGGTGTGGATGTACCATATCTCGATTTCAGTAAGGCCTTTGACAAAGTTCCCCATGACATTCTTGCAAAGAAGCTAGTAAAATGCGGGCTGGACAGGGCTACTGTTCGTTGGATTTGTAATTGGTTGACCGACTGAAACCAAAGGGTGATCACGAATGGCTGCTTTTCGTCCTGGAGAGAAGTGACTAGCGGGGTGCCACAGGGTTCTGTCCTGGGCCCAGTGCTGTTCAATATCTTCATCAACGACTTGGATGAAGGGATAGAGGGCATGCTCATCAAATTTCCAGATGACACCAAATTGGGAGGGGTTGCTAATACGCTAGAGGACAGGATCAACATTCAAAATGACCTGGTCAGATTGGAGAGCTGGGCCAAAGCTAAAAAAATGAAATTCAACAGAGAGAAGTGTAAGGTCCTACACTTAGGTAGAAAAAATGGAATACAGAAATATAGGATGGGGAACACGTGGCTGGATGGCAGTACGTATGAAAGGGATCTAGGAGTTTTAATAGACCACAAGCTGAACATGAGTCAGCAGTGTGATGCGGCAGCCAAGAAAGCCAACGCGATTCTCGGCTGCATCAATAGGAGTACGGTGTCTAGATTGAGGGAGGTACTGGTACCACTCTACTCTGCTTTAGTTAGACCTCATCTTGAATACTGTGTCCAGTTCTGGGCACCCCAATTCAAGAAGAACATGGTCAGGCTGGAGCAGGTCCAGAGGAGGGCAACCAAAATGGTGAGAGGCCTGGAAACCATGCCCTATGAGGATAGACTTAGAGAGCTGGGTATGTTTAGTCTGCAGAAGAGAAAATTAAGAGGGGACATGATAGCCATGTTTAAATATTTGAAGGGATGCCATGTAGAGGAAGGAGAGGGCTTGTTTTCTGCTGCTCCAGAGACCAGAACAAGGAGCAATGGATTCAAGCTGCAGGAAAGGAGATTCCACCTGAACCTCAGGAAGAACTTCCTGACGGTCAGGGCTGTCCGGCAGTGGAATATGCTGCCTCGGAGTGTAGTGGAGTCTCCTTCCTTGAAGGTTTTTAAGCAGAGGCTGGATGGCCATCTGTCGGGAGTGCTTTGAGGGTGTTTCTGCATGGCAGGGGGTTGAACTGGATGGTCTGTGTGGTCTCTTCCAACTCTACATTTCTATGATTCTATGAGATTCAGGACAGGAAAAAAAAAAGGAAATATTTCACACAAAGCGTCTGTAACATGTTATTTGTTGTTACAAGATGTGGTGATAGCCACTAGCTCACATGGATTTAAAGAGGGATTTAGCATATTAGCAAAGGAAGGGCTGTCAGTGCCTAGTGTTGATGCCTCTATGTAATCTCTAGATTTCAGAGGCAATACGCTGAGAAGCAATGGTGGGAAAGCTGGGGTGGCTTTGGCCTTCCAGATATTTTGGTCTGCAGTTCACACCCATGCTCACCTTTGGCTATATGCTATGTGATGGTGATGGAGGTTGCAGGGGAAATTTGAAGGTTCCCAACCACTCCTTTTAAATCCTGCTTCTTCCATGATTGGAATCCTGGGTGACAGACTCTTGCTCTGACCTGACAGAGACATGAAGTACATTAGCAACCATTGTATTGTTCCCTGTAGAGGGATCTCCAGAGTCTGTGGTGTTCACTGGCATATTTTTGAATCTTGATTTTAGTGTTCTTCAGTACTGGTAGCCAAATTTTGTTTACTTTCCAAGTTTCTTCTTTCCTGTTGAAATTGTCCATGTGTTTATGGATTTCAATGGCCTCTCTGTGTAGTCTGACATAGTAGTTGTCAGAACGGTCCAGAATTTCTATGCGTTCAAAAAGCATTCTGTGTCCAGGTTGGTTTATAATATGTTCTGCTACTGCTGATTTTTCTGGCTGGATCAGTCTACAATGTCTTTCATGTTCTTTGATTCGTGTTTGAACACTGCATTTTGTAGTCCCTATGTAGACCTGCCCACAGCTGCAAGCTATGCAGTAACCTCCAGCAGAAGTTAGAGGATCTCTCTTGTCCTTTGCTGAACATAGCATTTGTTAAATTTTGTTGGTTGGTCTGTAGATTGTTTGGAGGTTATGTTTCTTCATCAACTTCTCTATATGGTCAGTGACCCCTGGCATGGTGGGTCTTATTTATTAATTTTTTAAGTTTTTAATGGGATCCAAGGTGCTTACAATAATTTTAAAAGATATTGCTAAAACATTTAGTTTACAAAAGTTTAAAAGAAATTAAATATTCCAATTATTAAAACATGCTTAAAAACAGTCAAAACACTTAAAACATATTTAAAACGTATTCAACAAGTTTTAAAAATACAGCATACCACTTTACACATACGCTATAGGACCATCGTTAAAATTCAAGGTCCAAAAGCCTGGCTGAATAAAAATGTCTTCATCAGCCTGTGGAAAGAGATGAGGGGGCCAACCATACTTCCTGTCGGAGGGAGTTTCACAGTCTGGAAGCAATCACAGAGAAGGCTCTCTCCCAAGTCCTCACTAACCATTCCTGTGAAGGATCTGGAGCTCTTTCATACTATACAGCTATAATACCATGATTCTACTTCAGCTGACAGTGCTGCTTCCTATGGAGTCTCAGGTTTTGTAATTTGCACCAGAACTTTCTGGCTGAGAATGCTGAATCCCCCAAAACTGCAAATGCCAGGATCTCATAGGGTTTTAGTTTCTTAGTGTGAAATGGTCCGTGGCTCTGTTTCAGCAAAGAAGGGGAAAAAAGTAGTTTCAAGCAGAAGAAAGAGATAAATGCTTAACTCAGAAATTGTGATTTAAGCACCAGGCCCTTTTGTACTACCTAATTGTAGTGCAATATTTTACTTTAACAGTCATGGTGTTATGTACTAGATAATTCGCAATCCACAATCTGAGACAGACAGTAGTTTTTATTTGTAGAAACTGCAAGCAACACAGCACACTTTTTTCAAAGTTGCGGAGACTAAAACATACATGCGGCTCCCACTTTTTATAGACACAAATCCAAATTTTAGGCACACGAAGTAGTGATTGGAGAGGATGATGAACATCACCACACTTCTTTAGACAGTTGCCACTTCTCATCCTTGGGACAGGAACATATTTCTTATGTCTTATCTTTGACACTTTATGTTCATTCTCCTTTACACTTTTGTTTTTTGCCTGCTCTGATCTTCTCCCCCCTCACTGGATACACTATAGCAACCAGCAAAGCAATTAACCAATTGATACCTTGTAATAATATAGGCAGACTCCAAACAGATACATTGTTGCAATCATAAATTAGCACTGGATACTTTGTAGCACTACAACCTAACTCAGTGTAGTCCTACAGCAGCACTTCTGCACTGACTACAATATACTATTCTAATACACACCCAGCAGACCAACATATAGCAGGGGCTCTGCATCCTGACACATGGCAGCATCCTATAGAATCTTTGGATTTGCAGTTCAGGGAGGGGCATTTACAATTCTCAGCCAGAAAACTTTAGTGCCTCACTAAACTGTAAACCACAGGATTCCATAGGACACAGCCATGGCAGTTAAAGTGGAATTATAATGCTATAATTGTGTAATGTGAAAGCGCTTCAGAACCAGAAAGGAAGAGTGCTAAAAAAGATTGGAAGCTTGTTAGCCAAGAAAACATAAGGTTAAGGTTGGAACTGTACAATAACAAGGCTGTCTACACTGACTTTCAAATCACAAGATGAAACCCAAAACTGGGTGCCCAAATTTAAAAGCTGTTACAGACTAGAAGAAAGGATACAAAAGGATGGGTTGTTCTGCATTTGGATTTGTGATGGATTAGAGCAAAGGGATCAATAGCTGGACTCTGGGTGACTTGATTGAATTAAAACTAGTAGATAGAGTGTTAACAATTGACATTCATCCAGGAGAGAGAGTATTATGAGGAGTGCCTATGTGGTTCTTTGATCTGTTTGTGTATTTTGGGGGTGAGATGCCTCATGACTTGACTGTTTGTGCCTCCAAAGCTTTGAATTATCCTGTTTAGAGGTATTTGTAAGGCCCCGCTTTGGGGGTCCCCAATATCAGTATGGTTTGGATGGGCACCATACCTAATTGGCATCATATGTAATTGGCAACACATTTTATTGGCTCTGATATCAAATCCAAGCCTGAGAGGTGACAGAGAGGTCAAACTGAGCGAGGGAAAGAATTTGACTGTAAATGTGAGAAACATAGGTCAACTCCAAAATTCCTCCAGGTAAGACTGAGTCATTTGTCAGGCAAATACACATCATTCCTGTAGATAATAGGCTTAAACAGAAACTGGAATTTTCCAGGGAATCCAACTGTGAGGAGCCCACCAGGACACTGACTGACAGATATCCATCCCTTGTACACCTGGATTCTTTCGTCTGTCCTCACAGCACCCACAATAGACAGGTATTACAATATTCATCATGTCTTTGTCAATCAAAGCACTAAGCCCATCAACAGGCGAAAGACTCATTGTGCGCAACAGGTTCCCTTTGTCTTGCATCTGGAACCTTCACAGCCACAAGCCATTTTCAGGGTACAAATACCCCTGATTTGAGGATGCTCAGTGCAGTCTTTTGAAGGTCTACCCGTCACTCTGTCCGTCTGGCTCCTGAATGAGAACTGCCCTTAGGTCCTACCTAAGCCAAAATATATTTCTACTCTTCACTACTCTTCTGGACTGGTAATTATAAATCCCCCCAAATCCCTCAGCCTCTCTATAATTTTTCCTCCCTTTCTCTTTCAGCTAGCTCTTGTGTGAATGTGTGATTGTGTGTATCTTGTGTGCATGCACGAGTGAATTCCCCTCAATAAAATCATTTTATTAGACGATCCTGCTTGGTTTTTGGCTTGGCCTGACCCCATAAAAATTGGGTTGAAAGATCTCGCTAGGTTACCCGCTACAGCTTGTGCTCTGGCTAATTCCCATTCCCCATTATTTGGAGCACATTGAGGTGTCCCCCACGGGACCCCAGAAATCAGGGTAACATATTCTTATGGGTTGTCTATTTGCAGCGGGGACATGGTACTCAGGAGGACTTTTCCATGTATAGAGCTTTTCCCTGGGAGCATGTTTAATAAGTAGGGGATTCACATAGCTAATTGAGTAATAAATCCTCCCACCTGCTACCATGTAAAGCTTTTTCAGATGGCAGTGTTCAAGTTTGTTGCTGTGTTTCTCAGAACATAATGGATATTTAGGCTGAGTGCTGAGGTGATACTGATAATACTGTAGAACACAAACTACACACGTACATAAAGAAGATATTACATTCTTTGTAATACTGAAGCTGATCAAGTTTATTAGGAATCAGCTTATTAAAATTTATGCTAGAATAAATTTATTAAGGGAGCCAGAAAACTCTTTTTTGTTTTTATTGTATTCATGCAGTAATCTGCTTCCTGGAAAATATTATGAACTTTTTTTTGAGCTTCCAGTGTAAACATCCTTAATGGGTTTTCTGGTTCAATTAATCATGGATTTTGTTTTTTTGTCTTTTTTCATAATAGAACCACATTTTCCAGTAGAAGGAAACTGTTTAATATGCATCTGTTAAGGATAAAGTAGAAATGCTGGGAACAAAAATGTAAAGAATCCATCTAAGCCACAAATAGTCAAGAGTGGGAACTATGCAGCCCTCTGGATGTGATTGGACTGCAGTTCCCAGCATTCGTCACCACTGGTTGTGCTGGCTTACGGCTGATGGAAGTTGTAGTTCGACCTCATTTGGAAGGCCTCATGATTCCCACCCATGGTCTATATTGTCGTGCTCGTTGTATGCTACAGCTGTCACATGTCTCCACCACTCCCATTCATGCTACTCTGCTTTTCAGCTCTGGTCTGGCTGTACTGTTACACACACACACACACAGGATGGGGGGAGGGAGAGGGAGAGATTACTGTGCACACCCACTGGAACAGCATAAAACTTAATGAATGACTCCAGTCTCAACAAAGTAAGGTGGAATAGAGGGAAGAACAACACCTAAACAAATCAGCTCCTCTCCCCAGCCTCCTCATTTTCTCTCTTGCGGAAGAGCCATAGCTCTATAGGAGAAGATCATGTGTTACAGATTCTAAAACTCCTAGGATCAGTCCATTACATTTCTAAGTAGAAATAGGAAAGATTCCTGTTCCAAATCATGGTGAGCTCCTGTCAATCAGTTTAGGATGTACTGAATTAGATGGAGCATTGGTATGAACAAGAATAATGGAGCTCTCTGTGTTTTTCCAGGTCTAGTAATACACTTAAAAAAGGATCCATCAACATGCATCTGGTCCATCATTATGTTTCAAAATAATAAGTGATCAAATCTTCCCAGGAGGCCTACAAGGCAGAAGGGGTGTCGAAGTGCTTCTTTTTGGATTATAATTCCAAGAAGCCACTAGCCAAGCTATAAAGGTAACCTTTCCAAGTTTAGAAGACAGTTTGTGAAAGCAACAGACTGACCTGTTGTTTTTCCAGTTTGCTTAGCATTTGGGGGGGGGGGGGTAGGTGGGAAGGAATCTTGCCATTAAACTTGCAAGTTCTGTCAACAGACTCTTGTTATATGAACTTCTTTTAGGCTGAGAGAATGTAACTTGGCCAGATTCACTTGGTAGGTTTCCATGGCTAAGCAGATATTCCAGCTGTGGTGTGCTAGAGTCCTAGTTCAACAGTGAAGCCGTTGCATCACACTGGCTCTTGCTTCTGTGCAAATATTTAAAAGGTGCTATCTCATTGACTCGTAACTGAACTTCCATGAAAAATGGGTGGAGGAAACTTTTCTTTGAAAAAATGTAATGTCTCTAAGAGAGTCAGCGTGGTGTAGTGGTTTGAGCATTGGACTATGACCCTAGAGACTAGGGTTCGATTCCCCACTTGGCCATGAAAACCCACTGGGTGACCTTGAGCATGTCTTACATTGTCAGCCCCAGAAAACTCTATAATAGGTTTTCCTTAGGGTCACCATAAATCAGAAGGCACACATCAACAATAACATCTCTAAATTGTAGGAGGTGCAGTCAGCCCTTTTGCCCATTATCAGCTTCTTCTTGCTTGATTTAGGCTTCTCCCCCAACTGGAAGTGACGAACTTCCCATTAAAAAAAAAAAAAAGATCCATATGGGCCTAAAACTGACTAGGGATTTAAATGGGGGCAGAATGGCCAATCATACTCCCCAGAGGCTTCCTTTACATTTTTCCTTTAAATTGGATGTTCACAAGCACATGGAAACAAAATCATATTTAGGCTTTCTGCTGCTTCTCTAGACTCCTTTAAAAACAGACATTAAAGCAGTGACGTCAGAATTGTTTTTAAGGTGGTAGAGAGGGGGATCAACACTGGCAAAATTATTAACTTTGACTATTTGCAGCTATGTTTTTACAAAAAGAAAGAAAGAAAACACCTTGTCCTCTTGTTTCAGAGTCCATTCCTTAAAGTATTCCACAGAATACTGTAGTTCTTTTCCATTCTTTTGACTGATCCAGCAGGTTTGATTGTCTAGGACTAGAATGAGTTTGGCAGTAATTTACTTGTGTTTTGTCTTATTTCTACTTCAGGAAATTTGTTTTTAAAAATGAGATTTACTATAACAAAGTGTTGAGAACTTCCATTTAAACCTTTGCATGAAGTTTTCTCAAAAAATCTTTGGTTGAAGACTTCTGTGACCTCAAACATGGAAATTTTGGGAAGAATGGTCTAATCTAGTTCTACTCAAAGAATTGACCTGTGGACCAGTGTGTATCCCTGAGGCATTTGCTGCTTGTTCTTGGAGAGCTTCCAGGAAAAAAGGAGATAGTGGTAGTCAATGGGCAGAACACTGGTGCTAGGAAAAAAAGTCCCCTTCCCTCACATCAGATCGTTTAAGAAGCACCGGTCAAATCCCAGCAACCCATACCTGGGCTCATTTTACACAATGTTTTCAGTTTCACTTTTGCTTTGTAAATTTCAAACATGCTTGTGGTTCTATATATTACAGCAGAGAATAGAGGATACTGGCGCTTCTTTTAGGTTCTCCCTGGAAAGACTAAGCTCTTGCCTTTTGCCATTCTATTCAGAAAAGAGGATGGTTCTGTTACCCTGATTTCTGGGATCCCTTGGGGGACACCTCAATGTGCTCCATGTGATGGAGAATGGAAACTAGCCAGAACACGAGCAATAGCAATGCAAGAGGCAGGGTAACCTAGTGGGGTCTTTTTACCCAGTTTTTACAGGGTCAGGCCAAGCCAAAAACCAAACAAAAATGTCCAATAAATGATTTTATTGAATGAAAGTCTCACACACCAACACAATCACTCACGCACTCACTCAAGACCTATTAAGAAGCAAAAGAGAGGAAACTGGATAGGGGAATATTGAAGGGGTTGTAGCTGGGGTAATACTGCACCTTTTCCTGAAGTCCTTGGTCCGGGAAAACCAGCAGAGAAATGGGGCTCAGCACGGAGAGGGCTGAGGGGATTACTCGACAGACAGAGCAACGGTTTGCTGGGACGACTGGGAGTGATCCAAAGAACCGCTCAAAAACTGGGACTATTTGTAGGGTGAAAAGTACCTGGAGGGCTAATCCTTTCCCAGGGAGAACAATGGGTGTTACAACGGAAAAGAAGCTCCATGATGGTAACTTCCTTTGCATGATGAGATTACAAGGTGTTGCCAAAGTCTCAGGATCTTTGGCTGCATTGGGTTGTGCTGTGACTTTATGTAAATGGACCTTGACTGTTTATCAGTATAGTTTATTTTTCTTTTTATGTAGTTGTGGATTAGTTTATTTGTATTTTCTACTAAAATCAATAAATACTAAATCTCAGAATAAAGCTTCAGGAGAAATCCTTCAGTATAACCATAATTCAAGTTTATACTCCAACTAGATGGGCAAAAGAAGAAGAAATGGAAAGACTCGGTGCTGGAGTTCAGAATCAAATTGATCGCACATTAGAACAGGATGTTGTTAATCATAAGTAATTGCAATGCAAACATAGGAAACAGAGCAGAATCAAAGGTTGTAGGAAAATTTTACATAGGATCAAGAGATGAAGCAGAAAAAACACTAATTGGATTTTGTGAGGCCAACAGTTTGTTCATCGCAAACACGTTCTTCAAGCAACCGAAGAGGTGACTCTATACATGGACATCACCTGATGGCCAACAGATAAATCAAATAGAGTACATAACTGGAAGCAGAAGATGGAGAAGCTATATTATCTGCAAAAACAAGACCAGGAGCAAATTGTAGCATAGGCCATTATCTGCTAATATAGAAAATTAGAGTAAAGCTTTACTAAACCAACCACTGTCTGACATTTAATCTGAGAATCATCTCCACAGAATTAAAAGAGAATGTAAAAAAAAAAAAATAGATTTATTCTATTAAGCTTAATTGATCAGAAACCAGAAGAACTCTGGATTGAAGCCAGGGACACTGTCAGGGAAAAATGTAAAAACTATCACTGCAGACACTATCTGCAGCCAAAAGAAAGAGAAGCCTCAACTGATGAAACATTAAACTCTTCAAGCAATTAAGAACAAATGAGAGCAAAAACAAAAGGTGACAGAAATAAGACCAGAAATCTGAATGCAACTGTTCAACAATTTGTGCACAGCAACAAGGAGACCCACTGTAATAGTCAATGCTGGGAAACAGAAGATGACAACAAAAGAGGAAGAACAAGAAACATCTTCCATAAGATCCAAGAAATCAAGGGAAAATTTTAACCAAGAGTGGGATGCTTTACAACCAGCAGGGAAACATATTACATGACCAAGTAATAAACAGATGCTGGTGTCAAGGTCAGATACCTGGGCAGCGAGCCAGCCCGGAGAAGAGAGTGGGAGAGCCAGCAAAGTCCAGCTGGGAGGAGACAAGCAAGCACTTACTCAAGGAAGTTCATTTACCAGAGCACCAAGCGAAACCATAGTCAGAGTTCCAAAGCCAAGGGTCAAGAGTCCAGAGATTGATTCAAGGTATCAGGAACCAGGTACTGGGAGCAAGGTACAGGCAAGAGGAGGGCTTGTTAGAAGTTTACCACAAGCAAAGGGAAGTTTCCAGGCAGGCAGTTATATAGCCCCAGGCACAGGTGTGTCTGTTCACCGCTTCTTAAACTTATCCAAGGAAGCCTCCCTTTGCACAGCCCTCTTGAGTCTCTGCCTTCATTGGGGGCTTATTGAACCAGGCTCCAGAGCCTCATCAGAATCGGATCCCTGTTGCTCCAAAGGAGCAGGCACAGAATTGGATCCCTGTTGTTCTAAAGGAGCAGGCAGAGGGACGTCCACACCTGCATGGTCCATGGCAACAGGGGGAGCCCTTGAGCTGCAGGACTCATCTCCAGCCAGAGCCACAGGGACCAACAGCTGCTGCTCATCATCTCCACCCTGAGCAACAGGGACCAACAGGTCATACAGTTTATATACTTGTTTTAGATAACTGTAGCATCATAATCTGGATATATGAGCAAAAAGAGTTCAAGCTTGTCCGATTTAATTGGACAAGTCCATTTCTGCAGGTGCAGAGGGAACTCTGGACCTTTGCTTACCTCCCTGCTGCTCTCTGGCACCATCTGCACCTCTTCTTTTTGGGCAATTCCAAAAGGAATGCAGCTCACTATAAATAGAGCAGTCATGATGCTCTTGCTGGGGTCATGAAACTGACTCACAGCTGTGAATAAACTGAGTCCCACCTAAGTGCGGAGTTCATAGCAGCCCTCATATGAAAAGATTTGTTGTACAATAAACTGATTACACAAAACCACAATAAGCCTGATGGATTACATCTATGTAATGGATGAGCATGTATACCCTTCAGGGCTGTGCTCTTACAATAACACCAACATATATACAGAATCCTGAGAATCAACTATGATAATTCCAATCAACCTTCCTCCTCCTAACCTTATATCTTTCCTTCTCATCCATCTCCCAATCTTTTTTTCTCTGGCTCCCTAAAGAGCAAACACATCTATGTAATCACCTTTCAGGATCTTTTCATTTGGCAACAAATGGTCCCCGAAAAGCATATTAGGATCACCCAAAGAAATAGCCCCATAAGGCACCCCACTATATGTGCTGGTTGATGGCTACTGTCCTGCTCTAACAGGGACAGGAGGTCACTGTGGCACACAAGCTCCTGGATAACATGCCTGGGCAAAACAGAAACCCAGGGGAGCTTGCATAGGCACTGACATGGGACCTGGCTGATTCTGTGGTGCAACTGACTTGGGGGCCCCAGCAACAAAGCTAGTCCCTCAGCTCTAAACCCTGGTCAACCAACTTGCTCCAAACTCCCTATGACTAGGTTAAAGTACTTGGAGCATAACCCTCATCAACAGTTATCTTCACTGATGTCACCTAAATGTTTGGGGCTGTTGGTGGACTCACCTGCCCATGCCTGCTCCACAGTCACACTGTCTGCAACTGTAATTCCAATGGTGGTGTCATCACCACTCATCATCGTCACCACTGAATCATCAGTCTGCAGTTTCCTATCCACCCCCTCTAAATAAGATAAAACCATTTGTTTAAAGCTATCTTTACTCTTTTTAGATGCTACGCTTGGCTGCTTAGGCTGCTCCAAATGCTTCTCCATCTCCTTCAATTTCACCAAGATAGCTGCCCTCCCATTTATCTCAGCCTCCTCATCAGACAGAGGGCTGATGTTTCCATCCTAGCAGGAGACTCTCTCCAGTCATAAATTATCTTCCCAAATCAATGGCAAATCTAAAAGATGACCCAAAAGAGCTCCTTAAGTCAGCGATTACCATGGAAACTGCAAAGAGAAGAAACTGTATGGGGGAGCTGGAAATCCATCTTGCCCTCTTGTTGTCCTTGGCCTGAAGAGCTGGAAAGCTTTTATGACACAGGACTCATAAATCTTCTTTACTTAATTTCCAGCTTTTAAACTTTGTTTATTAACCTTTCAGACTAAAGGAATCTTGGAACCAGCTGTGAAATTCTCTATCTCAATAAGCCTCTTCTTTTTGAGAATAAAGACAGAAAGTACAACTAGATCTGGCAATAATAAAGTCTGTAATGAAAAAAGAGTTAGCAACGGCAACATCTGAAAGATTGTGAAAGTCTTAGTGACTTCTCTGATATAAGATTTGAGAATTTTAAGGATGCTAGATTTACTAATTCTGGATTTCAAAATGGAAGAAGTGTGAGAAATTATATTTGTTTTGCTGAAACTAGGCACTGGGTTGCACTGGACTGGATAAAGTATAAAAACATTGATAAGATCGGTTGCTGTCTGTACGAAGTGTTATGTCTGGAGAAATGTCTGTGGTTCAAGAAAGAAAGGAGGGCTCCCCCTGAGCTCAGCAGAGACAGCATTTAACCAAGTAATTTTTGAAGAACTGAGAGAAATAAGAGAAAGGTTAGATGATATGTCAAAGTCTTGGTTAAAGTTTTTTAGAGAGGTGTTTGTGACTTTAAAAGACAATATACACCCTAAAGAAGATGAAGAATTGAATCAAGTATCACAAGACTGGACATCTTAGAACAGCAAGATTTAGGCCATTTCCACACCAGGCTTCTGTAATGGTGCAGAGCGACCTCTCACGGAGGTCTTCTACACCGTAGAGTGGACTGGCGTGGACTACTTTTTGTAGTTCTACACCAGAATCCACTCAGGAGTGGCCGGAACTAGCCACGCTGCATGTTTTTTAAAAACCTCTTTTTCAAGGTTTTTAAAAAGCACGGAGCGCGCAGCCTCGTGCCGCTCCATTGCCCGGCTGCATGCCTGCAGATCTGCTGGGGGTGGGCTTCCGGCTGGCGAGCTTCTCCGGTTGGTGGAGAGCCTCCACCAACCAGAAGCCACCATTTGGGACGCCGGAGGACTGTGGAGCAGCAAACTCGCGCTGTTCCACGTCGCGACGGACTTACCCGGCTGGAGGTAAGCTCTGTTTTAGGGCGTTTTCGCCCGTTCCCCCCCACACACATGTGGAAAGGGCCTACATGTCAGAGCAAGAGAACCAGGAGAATTGTGCAACATGGGAGTTCACGGCCTTGCCACTTGATGACCTTGACACTGGATGAAAAATTTAACAAGCAGGTGAATGGAGAGCAGAATATCATGACTGAGAATGCTGGAAGTGTGAAAAGTATGTTTGAGAACAGTGAAGCTGTGATGACTGGGGGGGAAAATTGGCAACTACTCAGAAAAGAAGCAGTGATCAAGGCAGGGGAAAGGCGTGGGAAAATATATTCAAAATATGTGTTGCTACATGCAACATGTACGCCTCAATTTGTGTTTTGCCAACATTCCAGAAAAAAATTATATGTTAAGAATAAGATAACTTAAAGGGTCTTAAAAGGTTTTACTAAATAGTTTCGATGTAGAACTTTTCTCCGTTTGTTTCATTTGAGTTTTGAGATGGTTAATATATCTTGCTGCCAGAGTCAAAAGGGGGAAAGAGCAATTGATCTGATACTGTATATGAATTTCTGTATTATGGGAAAACTGGAATTATATAATGAGTGGAATGGCATTGGATTAACTGATATTAAATGCCTTGGACTGTTTAGTTTGAATATTGAATGACAAAACTATAAGAAAATGCTGAAGCTGTGATGAAACAAACTTGGCATAAGACTGAGGTAATAAAAGAACAGAAATTCAATGTCAATTTTAAGGTTTAAACATAATTTTAGGAGTATATGGGTTTGGTAATTTTAATTAGAAGTAATTATTCATTAATTAGTAATTGATAGATTTTGGAGCTTTTTATTCACTTTCTGTAGGTAAATTACTTAGTATGGCAAATTATCTTTTATATTGGTGTAAATGAACTTAATACATTATAGAAAGAAGTGTTTTTTGTCTAATGTTAAAAACAAGAAGATGGAGGAAGCTTAATTAAAATATAGTTACAGCAGCTGAGGAAAAGGTGGGAAGTCATTCTTATTTTTCTCTTTATTTTTTTTTTCCTCTTTCTTTACTTTTTCCTTTATCTTTCAACATTTTATATTTTTTTCCTTTTTTCTTTTATTTTTTTTAACCACAGTATGCAGATAATGTAGCAATATGTACATTTTCTTTGTGCATTACTGATTCTGTATTATATAACATATAAAATGTCTGCTCCTGTAACAGACCAAATCGGCTGCACTGATAACCAGACAAAATGGCCGCAACCCACGTCACCCATGATTGCCATCCTCCGGACCTCATGCTGAAATATATTACCTTGAACCAAAATGGCCACGGCCATAAACCTTGACACGAAATGGATGCCAGAAAATTCAAAAAGGACAGGCGCAGGGGGAAAAAAAGAAAGAAAGAAAATGAATCTTTTCTTTCTTAAGTGTGTTTCACAGAAACACACATAAGACATTTTGCTATCAAACTGGAAACGTTTAGCTCAATAGCTATTTATAAAATCTTCACTTTTAATTCCAAATACATATGCTTATCATGTCAGAATTCAAAATAACCACTATCCTAAAAATATTAAGATAAATCATATTGCTTAGTAATTAAATTATGATGATAAATTATTTTTTCGTTTGTTTATTTCCAGTGTTAGCTTTTAAATTGTTACTTTTAATCCTTTTATAGTATACATTAATGTGAATGTATAGTTGTCAAAATTAATGTGTAATACAATGATGTGTGCGTCCCCAGAAATACAGAAAGGGTTAACAGAACTTACTCCTAAGAAAGCATGAATACGTTTGCCTCCTAGTATACCCTATCAAATGAACTACAAAAACCTTTCATTGTTTAAAACTTCATCTAGCAGATATCTAATAACATTCAAACATATTGGCAAGGCTTGTCAAAAAGAATTAATCAAAAAAAATTTCAAATGCTTTAACATTTTCCCATGCTAAAATAAGCTGCAGAAAATACACACATAGAAATTGTTTTCTATCTAAAAATATAATTATGTAATTTATTTTTTCCATAATTTCAAAGCATATTGCAAGCCTCGTAAAAGAGATTTGCTTACTCATTCTTTCAATGTTTGTCCTTCATTTCTGCAGATGTTAATAATGGTGGTGATGGTTCAGTTCTAGATATATAATATAACATACGAAGCAATCAGGACATCATGCCCCAGAGGCATATAAAATCATTTCCTTAAGTTAATAAAGTCCCTAATAGGAATGATAATCCCAAAGAATTTACACCAGGCATATATGTGGTAATTTAAGACCATACTTAGTTTAAAATAGAACTCAGGGATAATAATTGAGATTTGATTATTAGGATGATTGTACTCACACAGTATCATTGTACTCACACTGAAAGGAAGACTTAAAATTTGGCTGAAATAAGAATATTTTTTAGCACCAAAGGAAATGTCTTGAGAATAATGAAGAAATACTTATCATTTTCTAGGGTATACAGTTCTTTGAAAATGTAAAGGGTTTTTTGAACTGTCAATAAGAAGGCTCTTAAACAAATTGTACAGCAACATGGTTACCTTACATTCATTTGTTTAGATTGACAGATTCTCTTTTGTTTGCTACCTGTTCTACAATATAGTTTTTTAAAAAAAAATATGTTGGATCAAGATGATATTACTGATGCTTTAGTCATAGTGACATTAGTGTGACACTGAAGCCGTGACTAATGTAGTCTAGATCTAAGCCAGTATGTTTCAGTGGAATGTAAATTTAGCATAAGACAAATAATGTGTCAAACTGTAGGCATTTTACCATTGCTTAAAAATTCTTTGTGTCATGTTTCGGAAAGGATATCATAAAAATAATGCAACTTAAGAATCAAGCTGCACACTTCATGGCAATCAAGGAACATTTTTTAAAAAATTAATTAAAGCAGCCATGGGCTGGGTGGGAGAAAATTTCACTCAGAGCAGCAGCACTGAGTGAAGGAGCCAACCTTCTCCCCATTCTATTTCCCCTATCAAAACCCCCTCCCAAATCCAGCTGTTAGGCCCATAGAGGAGGGGGAGTTGGTAGCTGAAGTTAACAGGAGTCTCTAACCCCTCTACATTTTAGAAGGGGGAAATCATGCAGGGGCCTGTGGCCATTTCCGCACTGGCCTGTTACAGCGCTATGATTCCACTTGCAATATGCTATGGAATCCTGGGGTTTGCAGTTTTGGGAGGGGCCAGGCAGCCCCTCCCAAAACTGCAAACACCAGGATTCCATAGGATGTTGCAAGTGGAATCATAGCGCTATAACAGCCTAGTGCCGAAATGGCCTGTATGAACCACTCTTCCCAGTGCTTTGGGTCACACTTTGAATCTTCATGGTTGCTTCAGATTTGGGTGAGAGCTTCCTTATGATTGGTTAACTATATATAGAAACAGTGTTAACAAGTTACTTTTTTAACACTACAAATGGCAGAAATTCCCCCAGTAGTATGACTAGTGGCCATTCTGGCTAGAAGATTCTGGGAGATGTGTATTTTTCCTTGCTTTTCCTTGAGGTTTTCTGAATTCTTCATTGAAATAAATACACAGCAATACAAACTTTGCATCCAACTTATTTGCTGTTTGTTATTGTGTGTCCTCGTTGTTTCCAACTTTTGGCAGCCCTAAGGCAAACCTGTCATGGGGTTTTCTTGAAAGATTTGTTCGGGGGGGGGGTGCCTTTGCTTTCCTCTGAGGCTGAGAGAGTATGACATGCCCAGTGTCACCCAATGGTTTTCCATGGTCAAGTGCGGATTTGAACCTTGGTCTCCAAAGTTGTAGTGTACCACTCAAACTACTACACAATGCTGCCTCATCCAACTGATAGAGAGATGGATAACCAAACCTAATTTTGAAACCTGTACTTTGGATTTTACACCAAATCATTTATTATAACATTTTATATGATGAAATTAGTCTAAATTGCAATAAGTATAGTTTTATCTTGCTTTAACACTTCTCATTGCAGGAATGTCAGTATTACTATTTCAACCTATATCATATTTTGTTTTTCTTGAGATGCTTAATATTTCTATAATGAAACATAAATTGTTTTGTATGCATTTTACAGCTGCAGTAATTCTGATGTGCTACTTTTTGATCCACTTAATTCTTTTTGGTTTATTTATTCCATAAACACTTCAAATTTAGTCACTAGTCAATTTACGCAACCCAAATACAAAGTATATTTTACTGCATTTGCAATTATACAGTAAAGATTTTTTTGTTTCTTAGAAATTTGATATATGTTTGTGTACATTCAGTATCTAGAATGTATGAGAAGAGGGCTGAGATGGGAGGCCTTTCTGCATTACACTGTTATAGTGCTGTCACCTTCTACGCCCTTAAGAAGGACAGCTTCTTCTGAGAACAGGCAAATGACCAGACGTTTCTTGGTTCAAAGGCTAGATGCCAGATTTATTGAGTACAAAAGTATAAAAGTAAAAAAATATGAGTCTGCTGCAGCAGGGTGCCGGAGGTTCGAGACAAAGGCCAGAGGCGGGGCAAGGCCTTTTTACCCAGGCAAACAGTATACACACCCACTGCAGCATTTTTCCACCAACCACAGATCCCCCCGTACCATATTAGGCAATGTCCAGAGGGAGGCGCTTCAGGTGAGGTAGAGTTATGAGTCAGCAGACGGGAGGGGCTAGGACTCCTGTGTACGTGACTATCTCCTGGCTTATAATGGAGATTGTCTTTCTTTTACTCACAGTGCTATTATTCTACTTTTGTGTAGAATTCTGGGGTTTGTAATATATTGAAGCCGAAGGGCTCTCTGGCTGAGAAGTCTAAATGCCCCTCCCTAAAATGCAAACCCCAGGATTCCATAGGATGTTGAAAATGTAATAAAAGCACTATAACAGTGTAGTGCGGAAAAGCCCAGAGTGTCAGCGTTAGTCTAATCCTAAACCTTCTGGAAGATTTTCTACATTGTTTGGTTTTATGGAAGATACAACATATAATGGCAGAAATACAGCTCGTGGTCATATTTTGGAGGTATAGTCTGTTTTGGTTCTTTCTCTTTTTTTGAACTTTTTGCATATAAGTAAAACAATGAAAGATGTCTCAGTGTAAAATGGAGGCAGGGCAGTTCTGGTACAACTTTACTTTGGGAAAAAAGTAGTATCTTCATCCTGTTAAATTCATGGTATCTGGATGTGTTTTGCTTTTTAGGAGAAGCTTGAATCTGCTGGTTGGAAGCTGATGCAAAAGGCATGCTCTTAAAGCATTGTAACTAAACAATTTTGTTCTGAATTCTAGAACTGAACAGAGTTCACAGCCTTCTACACACAAATCTATTATTGGCCATCCCATGATTTTTTTTTTCATTGTGACATTCCCCTTTTCAATTCATTTTGTCCTCCCTCTTAAATAACTGTTAGTCAGGAAAGCTTGTCAGTTTATTGCAAATCTGAGACCTACTGGTGGTTCAAGGCCTACCTTCTGCCCACATGTGCTTTAAACTGCAAGAAGTTATTATGTTAACTGCTGTTTGTAGCTGCTGTCCATGGAAGGCATGGGTCAAGGGTACAGAACTTGCTGCTTGCACATGAGAGCCAGCCTGAGAAGCATTTCAGAATAGTTGACTTGTCTCTTGTCTGCTAGTCCCTACTTCTTCCAGAACTGCTGTGGTGCATATCCAGGCCCCTATTTCTTGCAACTGCAGCCATTTCTGATCACTTTGAACCTCTTTATGAACTTCCTTCCTAAAATCCTCCATTATTTTCAAGTGTGAACAGAAGGACTAAGGTATCATCGCCAGTACTCATAAATAATCAGAGGCTCATAGTAATCACTTTTCTTTTCCCCCTTGGATGGTATGTCCCAGATCAGTACCTGAGAATCAAATGATCAGTGTTGAGGAATAGCCACAGGAAGTTGCTGCCCTGCTGATTTGATTAGTTTTTGACAGAGAAAGCATTATGACAAGATACTTCCCATACCGTGTAGTTGAAATCTTTACAACAAGCTGATAAGGCAGATTTGTATTATTATCCCCATTTACACGGCTGAGGGAGATGCCTTTCTTGCACAGCTTATGAGAAGAGATTATATTCAAACTGGGCTCTTCCTGATATATAGCTTACACTGCCTCTGTAAGTAGTAAATGCCACCAGCCTGGGAGTGACACTTAACTGTTAATAACACTTACTGGGGCATAGTCCATTGTAAGTGTATTTAGAATTGCATCTTCATAATACAATTGGCTGTTCCTTTACTTAGAAGTAAGTCATAATTAAGTATATAACAACTTCAACTTGCTCCCAGCCTTGTAGCAATCAAATATGGACTTAACTGAGAGTAAGCCCATTCTGCTCAACAGGACCTATTTCAGAATAGGCCTAACTACTCTTTCTTCTTCTTCTTCTTCTTCTCCTCCTTCTTCTTCTTCGTTTAAATCTTTTATTCATTATGAAGTTAAGGATCAAAGCCAGAAATTGCCATTATGTGTCTAGTTTAATTTTGAACATATGTTTGCAAGCAGCTTACATAGTGAAAATTATGAAGTGAAGAAAATAATTTTAAAGGCATATTGTGTTAGAATCAAGCAATAACACGTTCAGGATTGTCATTTGCTTTTTGGTCTGAGGTTTCCTTACGAAACAAGCATTAAAGCTTCTTACGAATTATCATTAATGTCTTCTTTGTTACCAGCATGACTAGAAATATCTTCCTATAAAGTTAAGCAAATAATTTTCCAATAAGCAAGATGCTTACAGTCAAATTGCCGTTTGTGATCTTTCTTTCTTCCTCCCAGGCACTCTGTATAAAGAGACTGGACATTCCAAAGCCTCCCTGCCCCGCTCTCTCTCTCTCTCTCTCTCTTTTTCTCCTCAAACCCAATGTTTTCAGATAGGCTGTTTGGTTATTTTGTAGTCTATCTGCTTGCTTTGATACTAACACTGAATATTGGCTTTGTAGTCATCATACTGCTCCATCATGTTGCCTTCCAGATGATGTTGAACTGCAACTCCCAATATTCTTCATTCTCAATCCTCTTCACCACTGGGTATGCTAGCTAAGGCTGCTGGGAGGTGCTGTCCAACAGTATCAGGAAGACTGTCCAATTCTCATTGTTGTCTTAGTAGCTCAATTCTCACCGTGCCCAAATGGTTCCATGTAAGATATTCAAGAAATCCACTTCTGTTTTTTCAGCTGAATAGCAGCAACTTGTGTAATGCTGTTGTACTAGAGGGAATACCTGTTCTGGGCCAATATCTTTGGTTATGCAAGTACTTAATGAAAATGTCCCCTTGATATTGCTCAGCAACTCTACAGTGCCTGCATTAACTGCAGCTAGAATTGCTTCCAGCATATATAAAGCATTGGGCTGCGCCAGAAGGTTAATTCATAAAAATGATATTAGACATAATATGAAGCCAATGCAACACAAATTATGCTCAATATCATTTTGCTGTAATGTTCAGAGTGATTGCACCTAGATTTAAAAAAAAAAAAAGAATCTTTGGAGCTTCCTTGTGCAATTTGTTGAGGAATTCCAGGGGGCATGCTGGAAGCGAGCATGACCCACAGCTCTCAGTGCAGCCAGAGTCCTTAAAGAAACAGCTTCATCCAGAAAATCCAGAGAGAGAGAGGCCATTGAATTCACTAAAACTACGTTTATTGCACAGCTGGAATACATGAGAGAGCGTAGCAACTAGGTAAAATCCATTCTCCAGTCTGTGTCCGCATACCAAGCTGACAGGCAGGCAGGCAGGCAGAGACAGTTACAGGCTGTGAACAGCAAGTAAGCACGCATATAGACAGAACAGAAACTCTTGAGACTGAACAACCTGCTAGCGGCCGTGGGAAGAATCAGACAGCTCAGAATGTTTTCACTCTGCTCTTTGGAATTTCTCACAGCTGTGTGTGTGAACCCTTATCGGTTCCCATGGCAAAGAGAGCTGGTGAAGGAAGAAGACACTTTACCCTTTATGCAGTTACAGAGCAGTTACACTGAACACAATTTAGCACACTGGTTTTCTGGAGTTTTAGACCATGGAAGTACCTCAGAGGATAGAAGAGGCTCCTCACTGCAGAAAGCCGTGTTCATTAAGTTAAGTTAAGGAGAATGGCTTCAGAGAGGTGAAATCAAGTATGCTGGTCCTCCTCACCTACCAAATACCTATATTAGCCACACAGAAAACACCTGAATAGGGCTTCAGTCTATGACAGTCCCATGTAAAGTTTGCGTGTAATGGCGGAAGAGCAGAAGTGGTCTGACATGTTTTATTGTTTCTTTTATCACAATATTTGCAGGGCTTTTACCACTCCTTTATCCACAGAATTATTGACTGATATGATGAATTTCATATTTTTTTTCTCCTTTCTGATCAAGATCCCCAGATTTTTCATAAAGTGGCCAGATGCTATCCAACAGCTAGTGCCTATTGTAGATCCCTGAGTAGATCCTTCAGTAACCTGATGCACTCCAAGAATCCGGATGTTGGTTATAGTAATATAAAGTACACTTCTTTTAATATCTTTGTTGTATATTATATATTTTTCTGTATCATTGTTAACATATATTTTATACATTCTGTGCGTCAACTACATTTAAATAAATGTTTGTATATGCAGAATTGTCACAAATGGTAACTTTTGCATTTCAGAACCACCTGGCCTTAGAGTTTATTTTCCCTTAAAAATAGACAGAATGCTGTATAGGAATCATGTCTTCACAAGTGGACTTACATATATGGCAATTAGTACTGGCCAGTTTTGTAATGTCTGTATCCAGTAAAGGGCTGCTGTTATGTTACTACATAGCAGGACCATTATGCATTGCACACTGATGCGCATTGAGCACCAATGTACATTGGGCACTGTGGCCAGTGTCTCAATATGCACCTTTGCAGTTTTTGCCAGTGTTCTGATACACATCTTCACAATTCATTCACAGGGTTTCTTAGCACCTCAGCTACTCAACTAAGTATATGTAAAGTTACTTTAAGTAACTGACAAAACAACTTCTGAGTATTCCTTGCCTAAGAAAACCCTGTGAACTTCATAGGGTCACCATAAGTCAATAGGTGGCTTAAAGACATACATACACATGAGAGATTTGAGGTGATTGATTCAAGGGCCAGAAAAATAAAAGAATCAAGTCCCTAACTGATTAAAAACACACTAGAACAAAAGCGGTCTGGTTTTGATCTGAATGTCATTAGAGTGAGAACCACATCGATCTCCTTAAATAAGACCTCTGCTACCAAGCAGAATGGTAATCAAGCTGTCATGATTCCTACAACCCAAGCCTCAGAAATTGGTGGGATTGTTTACAATGTTTGCTCTATAGCTTTGTTTGTCTATCAACATTAACACTGTATGCATCTGATGATGTGGATTTTAGTCCATAAAAACTTATGCTGCAAAAGGTTTCAGTTGTCACTGGAGTCTTTTGCATTTTTGCTGCTGCAGACTCATATAACTACCGCTCTCTGGAAGTGATTAGACTATAATGTCCTTCAAGGGCGTTTAACATGTTATTAGGGATATTTAAGAAACTCCCCCGGGATTGGTGCTTTTGAATTAGCTGGTCTGGTTTAGGGCTAGTCTTCCATTTCTAATTTCCAAACTTTGTGTGGAACATTGTGCAAGTACAGAAAATGAAAAAGAACTAGAAACAGTCTCAAGCATCAATCATAGAAAAGAAAAGGGAGAATCTATTCATGATGTAGACTCTAACATAGGCCAGTCCTGCATGTATATACAGAGCTACATGTACCTATGGAAACAAACTGGTCAATCCACAATTACATACCATTATGGTTTTATTTCCTTAGCCTTGATATTACTTCCTTTGATTGAATGTAAAATTCCAGAATTTGTGGGACCATGGCAAATTGTTAAAATATGTATACCTGACAGGTGTTACAATACAAACAATATACACATACAGTGTGCTCTAACCCTTGTCCCATACTTGTGCATTAACAGTCACAGACATTCTTGTGGTTGCTGTCTCTGAGGGAGATCATTAATGTCACTTTGGACCTTCTTAAGCACCCTTTGGATGGTTCGGCCACTGTTTCCTGGCTCTCTGGGTGGTCTTGGACTTCTTACATAACTCTGTAGTACACATATGGGTCAGGTGGATGGGGAACTGCAAAACCAGGCATAAGTGTAGCAGCAAAGGGCAGTTGTCTATGTCCCAGTTATCTAGGATGAGATTTAGCACTAAGTGCCCAAGGTCTCTGCCAAAGCTCCTAGGTGAAGCTATATTGTGATACAATTCAGATAAATCTCTGGCATCTGAAACTTAGATATTTGTGGCTCATAAGGAAACTGCCTTGACAATACCCCCCTCCTCCAAGGGGCAGTGACTGTGAGCCCACTCTGTTCAGTTGTCCCCTATTTATCCCTCCTTGCCTACAATCAGCACTGAAAAGAAAAACAAAAAAACAGGTCTTCAGGCTGGGTGAGGGGTCAGGTTAATCTTTGCTGGGGGCATGACAGAAACCTTCCTTTTATGAATTTCACTAAGTTGCCTTAGGCTGACTCTACACGACAGTTGTATCCCAGCTCCACTGCATATTATCCCTGCTCTGGTTTGACCCATTTACTGCCACACACCTGTTTTAATCCAAACTGAAAACAGTTTGAAAAGCCACACTGGAACCCCATTCTGAAGCTATATCAGCACAAGGGGGGTTTCTACTATGCGCGTGTTTGCTGTGTCTGTTTATGTCCTGTCAATGCAACTACAGCCGCTGTGGGGCTTGTTTGTTTTTATTTCCACTATTTGTGTGCCTGTTTGCGTATTCACTCAAATAATTTTTCCCTGTTTTCTGATTGTTCTGATTGCCCACCTGTGCTTCTATAAAGTGAAGTCAGTAACTTGAAATGGGAAGTGGATAAGCCAAGAATGCACAGAGAAGAAGAATTAAAGGCTTTGGGACATGAATTTAATTGGTTCCCATGGAGACAATTTAAAGAGAGATTTAAAATGGATCAAAAATTATATGGATTTGAAAGAAAAGAAAATGAATTCAATTTATTGATGAAGGAGGACCAAAAGAAGAGAATCTCCAAATTCTATAAGCTATTGTTGCAAAGAGTAATGGAATCAGAAATTGTTAAAGATAATATGGTTAGATGGGCACAAAATATTGGACATCCAATTGAGTTGGATACATGGGTGAGGGCATGGAAAACAGACATAAAATTTACACCAAGTTTAAATTTAACAGAAAACTTTTATAAATGTTACGTAGATGGTATATGACACCTGAAAGGTTGCAGAAAATAACTAAAAATGGAAATTAAAGATGTTGGAAATGTGATGAAAAGGTGGAATCTTTCTTTCATATGTGGTGGACCTGTAAGATAGCAAGGAAATTTGGAAGGAAATACATGATGAAATTCAAAGAATTTACAATTTAAATTTTGAAATGAAGCCAGAGTTTTATTTGTTAAATATGTTGGGGCAACAAAGAGAGATAAGATGTCATCAGAAGACATTGTTATATTTGATAACTGCTGCAAGATTGACATATGCACAATATTGGAAAGAAAGGAACCATGTTGATATAAAAGAATGGAAATTAAAAGTTCTGGATATGATAGAGATAGAAAAGCTAACATTTCCACTGAAAAATAAGTCTGTCCAGAACTTTGAAAGGGGAGTCTTAAATTGGATAAAGAGATAGTAATAAGAAAAGGAAAAGAATAAAGCAAGATTGTATATAGTACAAGGCAACAATGTAATAAGGCAATGTAACAGAGCAGCAATGTAACAATGTAAGATGTAAAAATGTAAGATTACTTTTTGAAGAGAAACTATGTATGAATCGAATGTAAATAAACAGACTCAACTGGAAAAAAGGAAAAAAGCTTGGAAGTGGGGAAGGGGGGGTTATTTTCACTTTAAACTTTAATAAAAATATTTCCAAAAGAAAAAAAAATATAAAGTGAAGCCAATAGACCAAGAGAGGCAAAATGCCAACCTGCGAATATTTCAACAGTATGCATGAAAAGGTTCACATACAAACACCAAATCCAAAAAAGAAAGAACGAAAGAAAGGAAGGAAGAAAGAAAATGACACTGCCTTTTCTGGATGCCAATACAAACAAAGGAGCTGGCAAAAATGGTCAGGTGACCTAGGTGATCACCCACCCTAAAATGATCAGGTGACATAGGCCCCACCTTAACCATGTCCACCATCCTTCTTTCCACTGCTAGCTCAATTTAGAGGTCAAACCACACTTAAAAAAAGTTTCTACCCAAGAATAGTGGAGTAAAACCGAGCTTTTTTAAATTGAATTAAAACCCTCAGGCATTGGGAAAAAAGGCTTTTCACACTGGAACAAAAGGTATGTCATATATTCCAGCAGGACCAGGGCTGAGGTAAGGATGCATTATTTAGCCCTGAGAGCCAGGGTGGTGTAATGGTTTCGACATTGGACTATGACCCTGGAGACAAGGGATGAATTCCCTGCTCAGCTATGGAAACCCACTAGGTGATTTTGAGTGCACCAACACTCTGAGCCCCATAAAGACACATGATAGGTTCACTTTGAAGTCGCCATAAGTGAGAAACAAATTCAAGGCACACAAGATTCAGACTAGGGCCATTTCCGCACTAGACTGTTAATAGCGCTATGATTCCACTTTCAACATCCTATACAATCCTGGGGTTTGCAGTTTCAGGAGGGGCCAGCTCTCTGGAAGGGCCCTTCCAACTCTATGGTTCTATGAAAGTATGGTTGGTAATACTGAGATGCACTTTGTTGTTGTCGTCATGTGCCTTCAAGTCATTTCCAACTTATGGCAACCCTAAGTTGACCCTATCACAAAGTTTTCTGGGGCTCAGCATGTGTGATGCACCCAACGTTACCCAGTGGGTATCCATGCCAGAGCGAGGAATTGAAGCCTGGTCTCCAGGTTCATAGTCCAGTGTTTGAACCACTATACCATGCTAGCTCTCAGAATTGCGAGCTATCAACCAGTTTAAATTGGCAGATATCAGAACTATGCAACAATTCATAGGGAAATGAAAGGAATAAACTGTATAGTGGAAAGCTAACAAATTGAAAGTAAATGGGCTTTTTTTGTAAATATTGAGCGGCTGTTAAGAAGTTCTAGCCAGAAATAAAAGGGACAGGTTTCTGCTACACAAATTTACTGTTACTCTAAGTATTTTACTGAGGAGTTTGATACTTAGTGCAGCTTTTTTATCTGTTTTATTGATATTAAATGGTTATGTTAGTGGGTTAAAAGAGAGAGAGAGAGAGAGAAAGAAAGCAAGAGGTGGGAAAAGACCTATGTCCTGAAGCCTACAACAGTATAATCTTCTTATTCTCAACTTGCACCTGGAATCAATTCTGTGAGTACCAGTAACTGCTGTTTTGTAGTTTCTGCATTAAGACCCATAAATATTTCCAAATGTACATGCACGTATCCAAGGGAGACACAAGAGAGCAACAGAGAAAGAGAGAGAGAGAGAATTGTTCTCAAAAACTACTCTTCTGAAAAAATCATTGCGAATAGAGGCTTCCAAAATTATTTCTGATGAATGCACTAGCAAAAGGAAAAGTTTAGATTTAATACCTCTCCTGGTTTTGGCTTTAAGTCAATAAAAGTTCTTTTAAGAGATTAAAGTTAAATAAGCATAAATTCAGCATATATTATATTTATTATATAAAGAAAAGTCAAAACAGCACTACCACTAAGTATTACCTGAGGTCTCATACTGGCACATTATGCGTAGATTCAATTCTAGTTAAAAGAATTAATTCCTTTATCACAGATGAAAATTAAAGAGACTTGATTTCTTTCTCATGTCAGTAGTCTCCACTTTAAACCAAAGTTATTATTTTTTATACCATTCCTGTTTTTTTTTAAAAAAAAGTAGATACAAGCTTAAGATGATTTTTCATTAAAACATCAACTGTGCCAATCTTCAAACTGAATCTCACCAGTCCCGGCAACATATTAGGAAAAATCATAATTTTAGAGGAACATTATCTGATTGCCATGAAGGAGTATGAGGCTAGACAGAAAAGAATTAGTAATGTTAGCAGGACTGCTTAACATTTCTAAATATTTACTGTGGGCGAGGGCCTGGAAAAGTTACTTTTTTTGGAGAACAGCTCCCACAGTCTTCCAGACAGCATGACCACAAGACAAAAGATAGAAACAATTCCAGAAAGTGAAAACCATTTGGGCTTGTTGGTTGGTTGGTTGAGTTTTTTTGTTTGCTTTCACTGCAGTCAATTGGAGCAACAAATTCATTGATCACTGATATAAAATGGTGAGCCTTTATTGTTTTTGTGCTTTTTCTAATCCCTATTTTTAACAAGCTCAATCACTCATTTCCAGTGAAGGAATGGGACAACGTATATGAATATGAAAAGGTAACAAAAACAATTAATAGAATGAAGCTTTACAGAGAACAGAGAGAATACTTCCTCATAGAGGCATCCTAGTATTACCTGTTAAAATATATTATTCCTCCTATGTGTCTCCTTAGTGGATTTTCTGTGGCATAGAATAGAAGTGAAGAAGCAGAGGCAAAACATGGTGAGCTATATATGGGAGATAATATTGTCTGGAATCTCCTCTTGCCTTTATTCCATAAAACCTTCATCTGTAAACATCTGAGACTAAGTGATGTCATTCTCTGGAAAGCAATTTCTAGCATCTCTCTTTGAGGATATGTCATGGCTCACTAGATTTGCTGCTTGTAGATGCAGTTATGCTGTATCTCCTCACCCATTATCAATTTGTATATTGTGTTACCCAAATAATAAAGAAATTATTATGTCAATAATTCTTCCCTTCTAAAGGAAGCCACACTTGAATAATTGCTGCCCCTAAAGCTTCTCATTGTTCAGGAAATTTGGGAGCACATTACAGTAGGATTAATGTAGGTGGCTTATTGCACATGGTGAAATGCCACATAATATACCATGAAACATGGAACATCGTGCGTGTTGGAAGTGTCTGACCACCACCATAAGGAAATTCCAGTATGGATGTGTCCACAGGAAGCAAACTAGGAGAGTTTAGAGCAGGGATTCTCAACCTTTGATCCTCCATGTCCTGTGCTAGTAGCCAGCCAAGGCTTAAAGCTATCTGATTAACCTGTTATCAGCAGCCTTCCAGCAAGGCTTATCTTAGTCATTTTGCAGTCCAAGTTCACAGTAAATCCAGAGAGACAGACTGAGTTCACATTAAATCCAGAGAGAGAGAGAGAGAGAGAGAGAGAGGGAGAGAGAGGGAGAGAGAGTGTCTTAGGGCAAAATCCATAGATAGAGCAAAGGTCAAGGGTTCTAGGAGTACAAGCAAGGAATCCAACTGTAAGCTGAGTTGCTTCCACCAATATGACCAGTTACTTACAACAACCTCCTCCCATTCTGGTCTCTATATAGGCTCAGAGTCCTACCCAGCTGTTGCCCTAATTAATGAGTCCTTATTATATAAAAGCTCCAAGACTGCTGGGCTCTCCCTTTTCTACCTACACTGGCTCCTGTAAGGACAGTTCTTCTCATGTCTCTGGGGTATGGCTATTGAGAAGGGTCCTGGGACAGGGACATGACACTCCAGCTGTTTTGTACTTTAATTCCCAGAAGCCTCCACCGGCATGGCCAATGATGATAGATTCTGGGAGCTGAATTCCAGATCATCTGGAGAAGCAAAGGTTAAGAAATCTCTGTCTGCAAGATAACTGCACACTCCAGTGTGCAAATATTGGTCTGGCCATCATTTTTAGAAGATATTGTTAGATGCCCCCATCTCATTATCTGAGTGATTTGTCAAAGGTACAGCACTTACTCACATTTTGTTTTCTTTGGAATAAAGTCAAAGGGGTATATATAAGCATTTTGTAACATGTAGGTGCTCTCAAGTCATCTGTCAACTTAGGATGACACCATGAAATTTGATAGGGTTTCCTTTGGCAAGAAATACTCAGAGATGGTTTTTCCAGTTCCTTCCTCTGAAATATAGCCTACAGCACCTGATATTTGTTGGTAGTCTCTCATCCAAGTACTAATCAGGGCTGACCCTGTTTTAAGATCAGATGGACTCTGGTGCCTTCCACATTAGATCAGCATGGAGACAACCAGTGTACTCAGATGCCATGAGTTTTCCAACCAGCACTCTAAGATATTAACAGATTTCTCAGTTCTCTATGTCCTTTCCCAGTCTGAATCTTCAATCTGGTTATATAGATTCCAACATGTGTTAACTGGAAGGGGTTAAGGTCAGAATGTTCCCTAAATATTCAAGCATCAAGAAGCAATCAGACTTCTGATCTTTCCATGTATTGGTATATCACACTATACATATTAGGTCTCTTATAGTTAGTGGGCAAGGGTTCCTACAAGATATCTAAATATCTCCTGTGTTTGATCTGTGTCCTTTCTTCACTTGTCCCTTGCTCAGAAGGGCATCACAGATGTGCTATCCTGCTGTAATCCAGTGGGTAAATTTTCATACTGTAAAGTCTGTTCCTTGTGTCAATAAACCCTGCCGTGTCCAAGTGAATTCTAGTTACCAGTTCCATTCTCAGGATGACAGGAGGATCAATCCATTACATATGGGTTGTGATCCTCGCGCCAGCCGATGCAGGAGCTGTCCTCGTGCCAACAGAAAAAAACGTTTAACTGCTCCAGTCCCTCTCCAGTCAGTCTTAATTTCTCCCGCGAACCAGCTAGATGCATTTTGTCCCACTCCGGGATGATAGGTTAGGTTTTATTAAAAAGGAGCAGGATTTAGAAAGGAAAGCAAGGAGCTTGAGAGGAGAAGGAGATAAAATGTCTACAAAGAAGAATGCGAGTGATCACGGAGTGACTAAAGGTGAATTAGCCCGGAGTACCTCTGTACAGCTGGACTTGGACAAAGAGAAACAACATTCCAGCCAGAAAACCGCTATCCAGCGGGTCATTGACAATGGCACTGGAGGTTCTGCCCATAGACCCAAAGCATAGGGGGTCTTGGAGGAGGAACACAGAACAGACTTAAGAAAAATCTTTTTAAGCTCCAGTGAAAGTGAAGCGGATGAGGTAAAAATTGTGGTAGCAAGCAATGAGCCACAGACAGTCAAAAGCCATTGGTAAAAGAAAAAGGTGTGTCAGACAAAAAGGCAAAGAAGGCTTACAAGTCCAGGAGCACTAAAAACCTGCCGAAGAAGGCAGCGGTGGCACAGAAACTTCCAATGTTTTTTTTTTTGAAATATTTTTATTAAAGTTTACATTGAAAATAAAAAAAAAACCCTTCCCACTTCCAAGCTTTTTCTTTTTTTCCCCAGTTGAGTCTGTTTGTTTACATTCCATTCATACATTGTTTCTGTTTAAAGGATAATCTTACATTGTTACATCTTACATTGTTACATTGCTGCTTTATTACATTACTTTATTACATTACATTACTTATTACATTGTTGCCTTGCATTACATACAATCTTACTTTATTCCTTTTCCTTTTCTTATATTATATCTTTATGCAATTCAAGACTTCTCTCCATTCCCTTTCAAAGTTCTGGATAGGCTTATTTTTTAGTGAAAATGTTAACTTTTCTATCTCTACCATATCCAGAACTTTTAATTTCCATTCTTTTATATCAACATAGTTCTTTTCTTTCCAGTATTGTGTGTATGTCAATCTTGCAGCAGTTATCAAATATAACAATGTCTTCTGGTGACATCTGATTTCTCTTTGTTGTCCTAGCGTATTTAACAAATAAAATTCTGGCTTCATTTCAAAATTTAAACTGTACATTCTTTGAATTTCGTCATGTATTTCCTTCCAAAATTTCCTTGCTATCTTACAGGTCCACCACATATGAAAAAATGACCCCACCTTTTCATCACATTTCAAACATTTTCTATTTCCATTTTTAGTTATTTTTTGCAACCTTTCAGGTGTCATATACCATCTATGTAACGTTTTGTAAAAATTTTCTCTTAAATTTAAACTTGATGTAAATTTTATATCTGTTTTCCATGCCCTCACCCATGTATCCAACTCAATTGGATGTCCAATATTTTGTGCCCATCTAACCATATTATCTTTAACAATCTCTGATTCCATTTCTCTTTGCAACAATATTTTATAAAAATTAGAGATTGTCTTTTTCTGGTCCCCTTTCATCAATACATCTAGTTCATTTTCATTTCTTTCAAATCCATATAATTTTTGGTCCATCTTGAATCTCTCTTTAAATTGTCTCCATGGGAACCAATTAAATTCACGTCCTGAAGCTTTTAATTCTTCTTCTGTATGCATTCTTGGCTTGTCTCCTTCCCATTTCTGCAACTCTTGATAAGTTAGTAAGTTTCCTTGTTTTGTTGGGGCAATTTTGTAAGCTTCTTGGGGTGAAGTCCACATCAGAAGTCTTCTGTAAAATTTATGCTTTGCTTTCACGGAAACTTACAATTGAGACTCCCGAGTGCCATCTTGAAAATGGGTGTTCTAAGATGGTGTCGCCTGCTCCCAGCAGAGCCGCAGAGGCTTCTGTGGGAGGTGAAAGGGGCGGAGCCATAGCGCATGTAGGCACTGACGCAAACCCAATCACAGGGTGCGTCGTGGAAGCAGAAAGGGCAGCGGCCTCTACTGCTATGAAGCCACATCCAGCCAAGCTTGGCCAGTCCCTCTTCGACCAGATAAAGATAACTCCTGATTTTAAGCGCTTCCTAACAGGGTGGTTAGAGAGTGCGCTGGTTCGGGGACATGAAACGGATAGCGAGGCATGTGAGTTGCAGTTAGGCCCACGAGGGTGGCTGCTGCCAAACTCCAGGGATGAATTTCGGGGTGAGATAAATCAATTGGTGAGAGAAGCTGTGCAAACTCAGATTCAGGCACTTTTTCATACACAGATGCCCCTAATGAATTTAAATACATGTGATTTCCAAAACCAACTGTCTATGTGCAATATGATGAACCTATTTAAAAATACAAATTTACAGAATCAATTTACTCTTTTTAATCAAATGAATTTACAAAACCAATCAAACATGGATGAATTTGACTCTGCTGAAAATGACAATGAATTACCAGCAGCAAAAAGAAGGAGACTGGAATAAGAGGAGAGACCAAGTGTTAGCAACTTGAGGAACAGAAGCATTAAAGACAAGGCATTAGCAGAGAAAGGGAAAGTTTGTAAGGAAAAGGATGTGAATGTGGAGCAGAGGAATTTGAGGGAAAGCTTGCATCAGGAGGTGGAAGGGAGTGAAGAGGAGAATGAGGTACAGGAGGATTTTACTAATATGGAGGAAAAGGATTTTCTGCGTTCTGATGATAATGAGGAGGAAGAAAGGATGGACTCTGATAGGATGTTTGCAGCAGAGGTTTTCCGTGGTACTCTGCGGAGAGTACTGCAAACATTAGGACTGGACAGCTGTAAGGAACAGGAGGCTGACAATAGTAGTAAGGAAAGTAAACTAGCTTCTGTAATTAGAAAGAAGGAGGCTAGAGGCATGGAAATTCCCATGCCAGATTTTTTCAAGGATGTGATGACAAGTGAGTGGTCCTCTCAGTGGAGTACAAAGAAATTTTTAACTTATAGTCAAAAGTTATATTCATTTGTGAAGGCAGATGTTGATTTCCTTAAGGTGCCCCCAGTGGATGCCCCGATTGCAGAGTTGGTTTCAGGGGCAATTGTCCCTAGGGAGGGGGACACCCAACTAAAAGAAGTAGATGAGAGAGGGGCAAAAACATCTCTGAGGAAGGCTCATGAGGCAGCATATTTAGCAATTAGAGCTTCAGTAGCTGCATCTCTGTTTGCTAGAGCGGCTGTTCTCTGGTCACAGATATTTTGGATTCTCAGGATCTAAGTATGCAAGAGTTGCTAAGAGCAGTGGAAAGAATCCAGAAAGTTCTGAAGTATGTGGCAAATGCGGGTCATGATTCCACAGTGTTTGCAGCAAGAAATGGAAATTTGTTAACAATAACAAGATGCTCTCTGTAGTTAAGGCACTGGGAGGCTGATCAAAAATCTCGCAATAATTTGGCCTTCGTCCCATTTAAGGGAGATTTGTTGTTTGGAAGTCAGGCATTAGAAAAGGTGCTAGTGGAGACGAAAGAGAAGAAGCAGGTAATGCCCACTTTGCAAAAAAAGAAAGGGGACAAGAGAAGTTTTCGGAGTTCAAACTATTCCTTTCATGGGGGAAGATCATATACTTACTCTGGAAGAGGCTCCGAGTATAGATCTGGTAGATATCAGTGGAATAGACAGAAACCGCAGTTTAATAGACAATTTCAATATGCTAGACAAGGACAAGGGAAGCTTGGAAATACTTCCAAGCGAGGAAAACCTCAGTACTGACAATCAACAGGAATCGGTGGGGGGGAAGACTTCTGTCTTTCGGGCACAGATGCTCTCAGATAACATCAGACTACTTGGTTTTAATGGTGGTAACTCGTATGTTTCCATACAAGACCGAAAGACAGATTTCTTACATCCCCAGTGTCAAAAGTCAAAAGCAAACAACAAATTGTTCACCAGGAAATTGTTCACTTGCTGCAGATAGGTGCAACAGAGAGTTCCAGAACAACAGGAGTTTACAGGAGTATACTCAATATTTTTTGTGGTTCCCAAACCCAATGGCAAGTACAGACCGGTGTTGAATCTGAGGTACCTCAACACTTTTGTGGAGTACCGGAAGTTCAAAATGGAAACTCTGCAGACAATCAATGAGAATTTGTCTGTGGGGGATTACATGGCATCCATAGACCTCAAGGAGGCATATTTACATGTCTCCATGAGCGAAGAGGACAGGAGATACTTGAGATTTCATTACCAGGATTGCCACTGCCAGCTCAAAGCACTGCCTTTCGGGTTGGCACCAGCACCTCTGGTGTTCACAAAGATGCTGATTCCACTGATAGCTTTTCTCCGGGTACAAGGGGTGCAGTTATACCTGTACTTAGACGATATCTTGCTGAAGGCAGAGTCAGAGATCAAGTTGAGGAAGGATGTACAGTTGACAATCCAAACGTAGCTGGATTATGGCTTCCTTCTCAGTTTCAAGAAGAGCATGTTGAATCCAACCGTGGTACTGATGCACTTAGGAGCAAGGATAGACTCTTTGCAGGGGAGAATGTATCTTTCCCGGGACAGGTTAGTGAAACTAAGACAGGAAACACAGAGATTGTGGGAGTGCATGTCAGTAGATCTAAGGTACCTTGCAAAAGTTCTGGGAATTTTCATCTCAACAACACAGTTAGTTCGGTGGGGAAGTTTCCATGAGAAACCTCTTCAGAGACTGCTGATGAAACACCAGTTGGCAATATCTGTGAAAAAACATTTCAAGGTGACAGTACCAGAACAAGTTCAGAAGGAGCTTACTTGGTGGATGAAGGAGAAGAATGTTGCTTCAGGAGTTCCCTTTCACATTCAAAGTATGGTCCATGTGACAACAGATGCCAGTCTCCATGAATGGGGAGCTCATTGCGAAGGTTACTCTGTGCAAGGCATTTGGACTTCTTCAGACAAGCGGTACAATATAAACTACCTAGAGTTGAAAGCTGTACGGCTAGCGCTGCAGAGATTTCTGCGTCTGGTGAAAGATCAACATGTGAAGGTTTTCACAGACAATATGACAGTCAAGGCATACACTTGCAAACAAGGCAGATTGCATTCGGTGCCCTTGGTAATGGAGTCAACGTGGCTGCTCCAGTGGGCCAGGAAACATGTGAGAACGATCAAGACAGTTCACGTGAAGGGAGAGTCGAATGTTCAAGCAGACTACTTAAGCAAAAATTGGCTGCATCTGGGAGAGTGGTCGCTCAACGCAGATATATTCCACTGTTTGATGAGTATTTTTGGTCTGTTACAAGTGGACTTGTTAGCTTCTGGTGGAAATACTAAGTTAAAAAGGTATTTCTCAATCGATGGAAGCGAAGGTGCGGAAGCACACGATGCTCTGTTGGTGACATGGCCTACGGAGATGCACTACGCGTTCCCTCCAATTCGGATTGTACAGAGAGTTATCAGAAATCTGCTGGGAGAAAGCATCAGTGGTACTGATAGCACCATACTGGCCAAGGAGCCCTTGGTTTCCAATGTTGCGACAGATGTCCCAAGCACCACCATGGAGGTTGCCATTGAGAGTGGTCTTACTCACCCAGGGTCCAGTATGCCATCCGGACCCCAGTTGGTTGAGTCCGGCAGCATGGAAATTGAACGGAAATTTCTAACACAACAAGGGTATGCTGACAGTGTAGTCAAGACTATATTGGGGTCCCGCAGAGAGGCCATCCAGAGGATATATGATAGAACTTGAAAAACTTTTCAGAGATGGTGTGAAGTTAACAAGGTTAGTGTGGTGGAAGTGAATGTTTCACATATCTTACACTTCCTACATGATGGTTTGGAGAAAAGTTTGTGCCTGAACACCTTGAAGAGACAAGTGGCAGCACTGTCGGCGATTCTGAATTTGGAAGGAGAATCTTACTCGAAACATCCTCATATTAGGAGATTTCTGAGGGGTGCAACTTTGACTTCGTTTCCAACCGTGCATAGGTTCCCCTCGTGGGATTTGAACCTAGTGCTGAATACTTTAACAGCTGCACCGTTTGAACCACTGAGAGAATCATCTCTGAGACTGCTTTCTTTCAAAACTGCCTTTCTACTCACGATCACTTTGGCCCGGAGGATGTCGGAGTTGGCAGCACTATCTGTGAGTGAACATATGTGCAAGTTTGAGCAGGAAAGATTAACACCGGGTTTTGGTCCTTCCTCCCTGCCAAAGTGTGTGTGATCAACATCTAGGCTGGAAGAGATTCTTCTGCCAACTTTCTGTCCGAAGCCAGTACATCCATTGGAGAAAAAGTGGCACACTTTGGATGTGAGAAGAGTAGTGAAGGCCTACATTAAAAGGACAAGGGAGTTTAGGCAGTCAGATGCTTTACTGGTATCCTTCCAACCAAAGACTTTCGGTCAGCAGGCCAGTAAATCTGTCATTGCTGGATGGATCAAAGCCTGCATGTTTCTTTGTTATGATTATGCAAAGAAGCTGCAACCAATGAATGTGTGGCCACATTCCACAAGATCGATGGCAACTTCAGTGGCCTTCGTCTCGTCGTGTTCTTTGGAAGACGTCTGCAGTGCAGCTGGGTGGAAGGAGTTGACAACTTTTATTAAGCATTACAAGCTGGACAAATACAAGTCTGCACAGGCAGCTTTTGGGCGTCGTGTTCTGCAGACAGTGTTATAGTTCTAGGCCCACCCATGGTACAGCTTGGGAAAGTCCCATACGTAGTGGATTGCTCCTCCTGTCATCCCAGAATGACTGTTCACGTAAGTACCAACTCTTCATTCTCTCCCAGTACCTCAGAAACTAAGTGATTACAGGATATTATAAGTAAATAAAAATGGCTGCCACTACCAAAACATGACAGCTACTAGCAGTGGCTACTAAGTTTTTGTGGTGGTGATCATTTTTATTTTTATATTCACAATACTTCAGAATGATTCAGTATCTGGGGCTTTGGAGGGAAATGAGAGACAGCAAACAGAAGTTACTTGGTGAATTTTCTACTAAAAATAAAAAAGAGATCACAGAGCAGGCATCAGCTGTGAAATTACTGGCGTTACGATACTGACACTGAAGAGGTAAAGCTGTACAAACTAAAAAATATCTCTGATTGAGACTTTGGTGCACCATCTCAAACTGTAGTAGTGATGTAACAGTGGCTCCTTTGTAACTTACTAAGAGATAACTGATGCTTCCACCATCTAGAGCCAACCCTTTTCTTGGTAACCTTGGACATGTTGCTCTGTCTCTTGTCTGTGTACACTCTGTCAGCCCTATAAACAAAGATCTAGTAGAGAGAATTCTGGTGGTGACATTTAAAGTGGTTTCCAGCAATCTTTCACTTTCTAATGAGGTTAATAAATATTTTGAATAAGAGAAAGTGATTTAATGTGAATATTTCTGTTTAAAATCTCACCCACTCATATCTTCCATAAATCAACCTATCTGCTCTTTAGAATCCGTGATATAAAATCTTATGCCTTGCAGTTATTGGTTTGTGTTAAAATGAATCTTTCTCTGCTTCCCCCAAATAATTTGCTATTCCTGTAGATGAATAGATGTGCTGAGAAATCTTCAAGAGAACAATTTTCCTAGTGGAAAATAGAACCAAGTCAGAAACACCTAGATAATTGGATACGAGCCTACAAAGTTGTAAACATCTCAGTTAAAAGACAATTGTAAGGAAAGTGGAAAGGAGTTATTAGTAAATAAGCAGTAATTTAGTAAACACACAAGACAGGAAATACACCTCAAAATAATATTGTAGTAAGTACAATCAACAAAAGTCTTTTCAAATGCTGAAAAGTAAATACTTGAAAAGGGTTTTGTTTATTGTAGTTAGTGGATAGCTGTCAAGAAATGTGAAAGATTTAATTCAGAAATGAGGGAGGTTGGTTTGACTCAAAGAGCACTATCATTTCTATAAACTGAGGATCAAATTAAGCATTAAAGGGGATATGTATTCCCTGTGATTAACCTGTTTATCCTTCCACAACAGAATTTCTTCTGAGATACACACCTCAGCAATCAGAGTTTGTGTGATTTAGTTTGCCTTGAAAAATATGTCTACAGTGCTATCTTTCACACCATAAATTATGAGGCACACAGAATAGCTCTCTGTTAAGTTTGTGCTGGATAAATCTGACTTAATTGGAAGCTCTGTTCCATTCCAGTCCTGCCATTCCATGTGTATGGCATTCATTTCCAGTTGTAATTTGCAAATGGAAGATCAATGACATAATAGTTTCAGTGTACAGGTTATATTCTCTGTGTGTATTCTTTTAAAGATCTGGGAGTTAGGTCAACCACTTTGCCGCCTGGAATTAACCACTGGATGGAACATTATACTATCATCTACATAATGTGTCTACAAATTGACTGAAGTCAGAAAGCCCTTAACAAAGGTTATGTTGATTAATTGAATTACAAGGATAAATTCCACTCTGGAACAGGAATGACCAGGCCACTTTTATACAGCCCTTTGCCTGATTACAAAAGCCTTCTGCAAGCAATCTGTTAAGACATCTGGCAAAGGCAATCTGCCCCTCTCTTTTGACAGCCAAAGGGATAAGAAAGAAGGCTAGGGAAGAGAAGGGAATGACAGAAATAGTGAGAGAGAAGGCAATGGCCCTACCTACTACTGGACTTGAACCCAGCCACCGCTGGCATGCAGCCACCAACAAATTACCTCAAGGGGAATGAGGTCCTTGACAAAAAAAAAAAAATCCAGACCCTAGTTTTATAAGTTAAGACTAGATTGTGAGACTGACACCAAAATCCAAAAAATATCAGAAAATGCTATATTTGTTATATTTGTTATAGCTTGCTAATAGTTAACTCTCATAATTCTTTAAAGTTTTCTGTTGATTTTTTGGTTTTGGATTTTTTGTTTTTGGTTTTTTTTTTTTTTTTGTTTTTAGGATGTTTTGGGTGTGAGTATTATATATAAAACAATCAGAACACAAAATGTTGTATGAATCAGGCTGCCTTCACTTACTTATTTGATTTTCTAAACCAGTTCCCAATAAGAATAAAGCATGCAGTATTGTTTACACTGGATTTATTTGAAGTCATAATTTTGCCATCTGACTCTTAAGACCATGATTTTATCTCTTATGATATTAACTTATAAAACTTGAGCTAAACTTAAGCACTTTAATTTGCAGATGAAGTTGCAGCTCAGGAATTGCTTGTCAAAATCACTAAAGTAAACTTTATTTTCTCTCTAAAACTGTCAGAGCTGCCTTTTGAAACTGAGTAGGTTATCAAAGACATTCATGATTATGGCATGGTTGAGGATGACTTGTGAGAGAGTTAAAAAGTCCCCTAAATCTGCCAGAACTATTGGACAAACCTAAATTTGCTCTTTGAATACTAGCCTTGGGCTTCAAACTTAAATAGCATTGAGCTAAAGTAGGGGGCAGAGTTCACAAACATTTTAACCTCACATGAAACCTGTCTCCCTCCTTTTTGACTGCTTTTGAAATCTCTTTTGGGAAGAGCATAAAACTGTTCACAAGGGGCCAGATTTTCAAAGTAAGGTACGACACATGTTCACTAGTGTGTGGAGGGGGGGCAGGAGGTGAACGGGGCTACAGCACAAGGGGCGTGGCCACGGTGTGTGGGGGTGCGGCTGCGGTGCATAGGGCATGGCTTGGGGGCATGGGGGCATGGCTAGGGCACACAGGGTGTGGCTATGGGCCAGGATGCCCCCAAAACATTGCCGCCTGGGGCAAACCACCCCCCCATCCCCTGTCGCTATGCGACTGGTGTTCTCATTGTTTGGACAATGGGATCCATGCTCTCTCAGACACTAAACTATTCAGCAATAGGGAAAGGAATAAATGTTGGTTTTGCTTTTCCCTCAAGTTTTCCCATTCTAGATATGAAGAAACATATCCACTGAAACTGTTATCCATCCTCACTGATCAATATAGCATATAACTCTTCCTAGCAGAGAGAGGACCATATTATACTTCCTACAGCAGGAGTCTTAATAAGACATTATGATTTATGATCCAAATCCAGTTGCTAGTCTCATTAAAACATTCCCAATAAATCAATGGAATCTACACAGATGTGGATGCACCATTCAGCAATTGATTCAATGGGTCAGTTGGATTTAAGCCTTTATCATTAAACTGGTCTTGGACCTCTTCAGAAAAAAAGGAGATGTCAGTCAGTTTGTAAATTCACAGAAAGGAACTGAAATCAATTCCATCCCAACTGTTGGAACTACATTCCTATTGCTCACACAACCATGGTAGTACATCCAGGCTTGGCAGCTGACACTTTCACTACTATTATGCAATGGAATTATATTTTATAATCAAAGTAGGTGGTTAGTCATTGTCAAAAAAGCAGAGGGGAGGCAGAAAGTTGCCAACAAATTGAATATTCTATGTTCATAGATGTGTATTTGCTAACAATTATTCTAGTTTGGACAGAAACACAGTACCTCTCACTACTGTTGGAAGGCCCAGTAACCTGTGTGCCTGTTCAGTCAGCTTTCCAAGTGCTGATTGTTGATGGGTTAGTTTAAAGCTCCTTGTCTCCTTCACTGTGGTCTTTATCTATAAAGGGAGTTGGACTGTACTGTCCTCCATGTATACGGCACCTACAGACACCAGTTTGTCTTCGGATATCCAATTAGTAGAATACTGTCTTCTATGAATTAAAGGCACACAGGAACCCTACTTATACTGGTAGAAGAAACACTTCCTGCCAAATGGCAGGCTTCATGTACCAAAGTGTGTGTGTGTGTGTGTGTGTGTGTGTGTGTGTGTAATCATTCTTTTATTGCGTGTGTTCAAGTCAGTTGGTTATGTAGCCAAAACTGCATCACCTATATATCAGAGAAAAATGTCATCTAGCATGGAAGAACTCTGAGACTGAAAGAAGTTTAAAAACAAAAAAAGTCTTTAGGAGAAAAAAAAAATAAAAGGAATGAAACCCTAAAAACAAGCCCAAAGAGAACTGAGTATGCTCAATAGCCACTGAAGGTTAATTGCAAATGGGAAAATGGCTAGTTTGCTTACAAGTCTTAAAAGAAGCACTCCACATTGCAAGAGTTCATAGCAGCTCCCATTTGTATATATATAATTACTACAGCACACAAAAAATGGCAAAATCACATAAGTTTCAGTGCTACCTATCAAGAAGGCTTCTCTAGGTGGAGCAGAGAATCTTTGTATTGTTTACCTGTCTAGTAAATTAATAGGTTATATTTATTAATTTAAAACTGGCAAAAATACCCCAAATGTACTGGGAAGCAGTTTAAAGATACTGTTAACAGCTTTTTTTGCAAACAAATGCAAAAACTGTAGATAGCAGGCAACATCTTGTACACAGCATTTGCGTTTCTCTCTCCCCTATGGCAGTTGTATATTTTGCCCCTGCTCACAATCACACACCTTCAGATGTGTATCTGCATAGAACCATAACTGTATGAAACTGTTTATCTGGACCCTCCATGCAAGCCTGCTTTTCCAAGGTTTCTGTTGCTCTGTGTCTGTAGACTCTGTGCAAAGAATGCTAAAACTTGGGTCTAGGCTCTTTGAAGAAAATCTCATATGGGTCTATCATGGCTTTCTGAGATCTTCAGACAAAGCCCTTCTCTTGGTCTTATCACCCTCAGAGGCACATCTGGTGGAAATGCAAGCAACGTTTTTTCTGTGGCTGCCAACATACTGGGGGATGCAGAATCCTGACTGTTTAACACATTTTTCCTCCCACAATGGGATTTCCTGAGATAATCCAGCAAGCTGATTCATAAATCAAGCCTTTTCCATGAAATAGGTATGGTTAGGGAAGTCATTCTGCCTCAGCCTCCCCTTTGGCAATACAGGTATGCAAATACAGACTCATCTGATGGACTTGTTCTAAGTTATGTGTAAAAAGAAAATGTTTGTGAGGCACTTCAGAACAACCTTCCCCAACCTACATCTTCCAGATATATTAGACTACTGTTCCCATCATTTTGAGCTGGCAGGGTTTGTGATGCAATGAGGATGGTTTGGGCTATCAAGTCAGCCCTCCACATTCGCTAGGGTTAGGGGCTCAGGACCTCTGCAAAAGAGTTAAAACGTGTGTGGGGGGGGGGAACAGGACCAAGGCATGGTGGGGAGAATGGGCACCCAGAGTCCAAACCAGGCCAGGGAAAGGAAAGGGGATGAGTCAGCATGATAGACCTATACATCCTCTCTGTCACCCATCTTCTTCCTTGAGTGTGGGGATGCATCAGGAGAGGGTTTGTGGTGCTGAGAAATCAGGCTGCAAGCCATCCTTAGTTGGCCAGGCAGCTGTGGTGAAGCAGGAAGATCAGAGGTGGGTTTTTGAAGTGCTGCTCAGCCTGATCAGAGCTACCCAGAAGATTCCTCCAGAAAAGAAGCACCTGGGTGGGGGGAAGAGTTGGTGAAACTCACAAATAACCAAATCCATGAATGTTAAACCCACAAATGTGGAGAACCAACCGTAGTCCAAGACATCTGGACAGCTCTAAATTGGAGAAACCTGTTCTAAGCTGAGAAGTATTATGTGAAAGTTCTATCATCAACATGCTTTGGAGAAATGAAATGAACTCTGAATCTGACCGAGTACTGAATCTAGATGTCAGAGAAGATAGATCTGTATGTGCTGCATGGTCTTAAAGAATTACAGGGAATAAAGTCCTAAATGAGAAGACGCAACTCAGTCTTCCTTCCATTTGAAAAGGATGAGGGGGAAACTAGCTAGGTGAGTTTTTGATGGTGCTATTTGTACTATACTGGCAATATGCTTGCTGTTTCATTTTGCAGCTTCTTTCCAGACTTCAGAAGGAGAGCTGTTTTCACAGTGTTCGCTTTATAGAGCTACAGGTATGGGGGCAAAATGAAGGCATTACCTCCCCTTAAGAATTCTCAGTTTTGTTCCTCAATTAAAGTTTTCTTCAGCCCTCAAAGTTCTAGCATTTCAATAACTTAAAACTTCAGTTGAGCATTTAGAAATACAGTTTAGGCATCCAAAGAAAAGGTAGCATCCAATGCTACCAAGGAATATAAACACAGCAACCATAAGAGTTGAATGAACAGTTTTCAAGTCCTTGTACAATGATAAAAATCTATGGACTAAAGGAAAATGTCAAGGGGAGGCATGACTCCTATTTTGGGAGCTCAGCCTCTATTTTGCCACCATCCAGTGTTATCCTCCTGTATAGAATATCCCACTACCTGCTAGCCACACAACTGTGCACTTTTTTTGGACCAATCCAGACTTTTCCCATCTTCCCATCCTTTCTTCTTCCCTACCTGCCAGCCACTGTTCAACCCAACCCTTCCCTCTCCTCATCCCCTCACTTTTCCTTTGTTTCTTCATTTTGGAGAAGGGAAGTGAAAATAGTACTGTCCTGGCATATCAGCAATTAAGGGGAGAAGAGGGACCTGGGCAAATTTCATTGTCCTAAAATGAGTAGAATGAGAGCCAATGAATTGGACCACAACCCCGGAGACCAGGGTTCAATTTCCCACCCAGCCATGGAAACCCACTGGGTGACTTTGGGCACGTCACACCCACTCAGTCCCAGAAAGCTCCCTGATAAGTTTGTCTTCGGGTTGCCATAAGTCAGAAATGACTTGAAGGTACACAACAACAACAAAGAGGAGTACTCACACCAGTATCCCATTTTGTCCATTCCACAAAATCAGGGCAAAGCCAACATGGAGAAAAATGCCTTGATCTCCAGTTTCTGTGCTTTCTATAGCATCCTCCTGGTTTTCAGAGTAAATTGATGATTAAAATTAATTAAAATAAATCAGAAAACACTTAATTAAAATAGTATTAATAAAATATGACCAAAGTTCAAAAATATTTTAAAATGAGCAGATGAGGCCATAAAGCCTACTGTGGCTGTAAAACGGCACAACATAATTCCTGTAACCTTTTACTTTCTGCTGGCTTTTCCATCCAACAGGATGTATATACAAGCACAAGTGAACAGGGAAGAAACTGAAGTAAAGAGATTGTGGGGTAAACAGAACTAAGTAATGGAAGAACTGTGTAATAGATACCACAGAATGTTTCCCTCTTTTCAAATATGTAAATAGTTCTAGTCATTTTTGAAAAGCTGTAGGTCTGTTTCCTTCTTACAGGATTTTTGAATGGTATGATGCACTGTAGAAGAATCTGTTAACTTTTAAATATGATTTTATTGTTAATGATCAATGGTATGTTCTGAGTTGCAAGTTGTTAATGTGCTGGTCAGATACACTTAATTTTTAATTTTTTTTAACTTCTTTCTCTTGCTAGTGTTGCACATGGTACTTTAAGTGCCTCAGATTACACAGAGAGAGAGAGAGAGAGAAAAATTCAAGATGAATCAGTATTGTGTCTGCTATGTCTTTATGTAGTCCTCCAAAGCTTTGAAAAATGGAGCCCAGAAAACATGAAACCTGCCATGCTGCCACAGTAAGGTGGCAGAAACTATCTGGGGCTCTTATTTCCCCATCCTGGTCTGTTGCAATCATATGTGAATCTGATTGCTTGAAGAATTTGGAGTATTGCAATTATACAGCTCACCCACACTAGGATATCATATTGAAACCATTGTTCCACAGCTGTCCATTGTTCCTCTTAGAAAATGGAGACATGGCCAGGCATGAATAAGAATGACTGCCTAATCTTTGGTTCCTATTCCTGTTTATCAAAAATAATGTACACACATACATGCTGGACATAAAGAAAGTTATGAACAGCAGGCAGGCAAAGGCATTATGTATTTCCTATTTTTCACCTAAAACTTGTCTTAACAAGGAATACCATCTCTGAGTTTTCTTCTCCTGAGAAAACCTTATGAAATTCATGGGGATACCATAAATCGACAGACTGCTTTAGGGTTTTGTTTTATCTTATTTTATATTTGCACTTAAATACTTGGGAAAATATGAACAGTCAGAAGCTAGATGGCTCTAGATGATAACAATTGGCCTGTTTACTGATAGCTAAACCTAGTTCATTTGACTTTGTTTAAGGTATGCTTCATCTGGGCAGCTTTCTTTCAAAATATAAACTTGGCTAAAGAAAAAAAAAGACAATCAAATACCCTGGGAACAATGGGAAAGAGAAGCAAACTCCTGTACAAATCCAGCCTTAATTAGAGGTTGTGTCAACAAAATAAATGTTAATAAAATATTGTTAACAAAATCTTGATCAAAACTGTTTCAAGCTTTTTATGAATTCTCTAGAATTCATAAAAATGTTGGGTTGATTGTTGCTGCTCTTATGGAATTTCTGAATAAGTTAAAACAAGAATACATTTCTGTTGTTGTTGTTGTTGCTCTTGTGTGCCTCCAAGTTGTTTCTGACTTACGATGACCCTAGGGTGAACCTATCATGGAGTTTTCTGGGGGCTGAAAGATTGTGATATGCCCAAGGTCACCCAGTGGGTTTCTGGGGCCAAGCAGAGAATCAAACCCTACTTGATGTTATTTGGATGCTAGCAGACATTCATGTCAGTTTTTTGCTACATAATGGAATAGACATAGAGACAGGTGGTACTGTTTGAACAGATGGCTGGTGCATCATCTTTGATAGTGCCTATCATCTGTTGGAACACCATACATTTCTCCTGCCTTCATGCTATGGGGAAGGTGAGTCTGGATAAACGTTCTTCCCCATTTTTCAGAACAAAACATTAGTGTGATCAAAACTCACAGCACCATCCATCCATTGCAATTAAACATGTACAGATGTGTGCATACAACATTTGGTCAACACACTGTCTTTGGCTTGGGCTAATATGAAATACAACCTTAATGTAGCACCAATGAGTCTGTCTCATGTTCCAAGAAATGTTCCACTGTCAGTCAGACTGTACCTCAAGATGTTCTTCCTAATGTTTACTTGGAAATGCCTTTTTTTTCTAATTTGAACATGGGCCATGCCCTCTGAAGCACGAAAGAACAAATTTACGTGACAGCCGTTCAAATACGTGAAGATGGCTATGCCTCTTGTTTTGTCTGTTCGTTTGGCTAAATATACCATCGGCCTTTCCTTGTGGTCTTTTTTTTTTTTTTGCACACTGCTGCCAAATGAGCGATCCTGCCAATACCATAAAATGTCTTCCCCAAAGAAGCTTTGTGGGTGCTAGATGAAGAAGTCTGTACTTCTCAGACGCTTTTAAAAGGCATTTGGGTTCTCTTCATGGATTTTGAAATTTCCTGTTCTTTCAAGTTTTCAAACCTATATATTTTGTGTATTGATCAATCCTTGCTATGCTGTTTTTATATTGTAATTGTATATTCATTTATTTCACTGTACTTTTCTAATTCTTCTGTATGATGCTAGAGAACCTTAGATGACCTAGAAATGAAGTAACTTAATTATGTAATAATTGAGCAATCATAGCAATCACTTCATCTCCAGGACTTCATTCTGTACATATATTCCACATGTCATGCTTGATTTCATATAAGGATAGACCAATCTATTTCTGGTCTGTGTCAATACCAAACATGTTCATTTATTCATAAGTCTATTCCCTTCTGTTTCCTCATCATTTTGCAGTTTAAACATACATATATACATACTTAATATTTCAATGCAGTTTCCCTTAAAATATATACTTTTTATACATCTAACCAAGAACTATTTGTTATTCCTTCATTTTTAGTAAAATACACACATTACTCCATGCGGGGGGTTTTTTGCACATTTCACACAAATATTTATTTATTTTCTTGCCTTTCTCCAAGTACAGTGACCAAGGCATATGGATTTTATAGGCATCTGTAGCTCTTTTTGGGGTTGAGAACAGTTTGGTTTTACAAATCAGAGAAGTGCTTAAACAGAACGATGGCTGTAATCTCCTCCATAAAGTGTGATTTACACTGCTTTGCTTAAAATACAGAACAAACAAACCTCTCAAGCTCATAGGAAACACACTGGTCAATGGAGCCATGGGGAAGCAGGGGGGCTGTTGCCAACATGTCCTCAGATCAGATAAAATTAAAAAAAAAACTTTTTTAAAAAGTCAAGATGCTCCAATGCCCCTTATTAAGGGGGATTCATTTTGCCACATTTTTGCCCCCTGACTTTTTTGGCCCAGGAAAAAACTTGTTTAAATCAGGAAGAAGTTTTGGAGTTGATATCTGATTTATTCTTTGGTTTAGGCCACTCCTTAGGCTAAAATAGAAGATACGGGGGCCAAATTCACTGTATTCTGTCTGTAATTGTAGCCTAAGGACCCCTGGAAGGGAGGGAATTTTGACTTTTAAAAATTAAAGTTAAAAATAAGGGATGTGACACTCCAAAGTCTAGTGAAGAACATGTTGCTCCCTGGACCTTCGGTTGTTTCCCATCCGTACATTAAAGTCTCCTAAAATTTGAGGTTCCCATCTACTGAGGAGGCTGCCCATAAACTGTCTGAATAATTTGCAGTTCTACTTTGGCCTCCTGCTAATCTTTCATCATAGTGAGAAGGTATGGTTCTTCCAGGCTTTTTCGCTCGGTAGACTTGGAATTTTCCAACATGCAGCAACAGGACCAGATTTAGAAGCAGATATCCCATTGATACTGACAAAAATGGGTTCTATTCCTGTCCTAGCATGTAACCAGCCAAAGCCAACACAACTGGTCTCTGTATATGCATATATGCTGCACTAGCTCAACATGCTCAAATATTCTCATAACAGCTGAAACAAAAAGTACAAAAAAAAAAAGATCAGTTGCTTCATTTTCACTTCTGCAGCTTGAAATTTTGACTTTCACAGCCAGCACTGAATTATATATAGTTTTGTTGATAGGAAAACTTATAACATTGGTACCTGTTCAATAAACAATATGTGTTTAGTGGGCATGATCAGTTCCAGGAAAGCATCATCCTGTGCTTGTCTGACAGGAAGGAATTATGCCTACAATTTGTCCATTAAACATGCAAAATGAAATGTGAATGAGTTAAAAAAATTAAGTATTTTGAAGTGGATGATGAAGGGTGGAGTAGGCATCACACATTTCTCATGGTGCCATTTCATCAGGGGCTGTTCCCATGCAATAGCAATACCTGGTCTTGCAGAAAGCCCATTTAGAGTAATAACCCATATAGAAACACATTGTTAGGGTCCTCTGAAAGTGAGTGGTTCATTTGAAGACCATTCAAGGTACCAGCCTGGGTGGAGCAAGGGAGAGCTACAGAAAAACACAAACCACTAAGGGAAAGAAAAAGGCCATAGCCCTTTTGGATACAGTTAAGTAGTGTTGACATGGCATCAGGCACAAATCCAAGCATCCTGTCATCCAGTAAGCCCCTCATCCCCAGCCAGTCTGCCGGATGACAGTTGAGGAAACCACATGGCTGCAGTGCCACTTCATGGTTTGTTATTTATTTATTTGTTTGTTTGTTTGTTTATAGTATTTATATCCCACTCTTCAGCAAAAAAAGGCTCCCAAGGTTGCTTACAAATGATTAATTAATCATTCATTAATTTTAATGATGATGTATTTTTTCCTTGCCCTCATGTGTAGGTTGAGGGCAAGTTTGAGGGCCAAAATTATGAATTTTGATATGACCAGTGGCTAAGTTGAGGGTCATTCTGCAGAGAGGGGAAAGTGCCCTTCTCTGAATAGATTGGCAAAAAATGAGAGCCTAGTCCATCCCTGAGGAACCTAAAAGAAGCTCTGCTCCTCTCTATTCTCTCAGGGCTCTTTTGAGCAGAAGTCCTGAAGAGCCACTGCTGCCATTTTCCTACCTAGGCATTCAAAAAGCCCAGAAGTGATGCTGTGACACAGAGAATAGAGGGGAGCATTGCTTCTTTTAGTTTCTCCCATGACAGACTAAGCTCTTGCCTTCAGCCACTCTACTCAGAGAAGAGGGTGGTTCCTTTTTTTGATAAGAATTAAGGCACAGTCCTTACATTGACCTGTAGATGAGTCAACCTAGGTTTTTTGAGATGATTTTTTGACTAAAATTTCTAGACATAGATGAGTATGTGCAGTAAATAAGATGCAGAACATAAGGAAAAGGGATGGTATTGGGAGAGTGGATTAAGTGAGTGGCATCTGAGAATGAGTATGGTCCTTGACCCCCAAGCTAAGCCTTTGCTTGTACCCCAAGGTGACTTAAAGAGATCTCCCTCAAAGAGCAATGAATGGGTTTGTGGGCCCCATTTACCACCCCGCACCCAAAAAAGCTGGAACTTGCCCCATGACATACTGCTAAAGTTTTGACAAAACTATGGAATCTTGTAAGTAGCATAGACAGAGAATGCAACAAGCACAGGGTGGGAAGGTGGAAGGTTGCTCAAGTTCAAGGGCTGAGAAAGTCAATGGAGAGCCATTTTTATCCTACCGTTCTGGACCCTCCAGGGCTGGCATAGAGTAGTCTCCACCCCCTTCAGTGACTAATTGGTCATCCTCTCCAGAAGTCCACAGAAAGAACACATGGGCTTCTGAGACAGAGGAAAATATTTGCCCTCTGTGCTTGCTGGAGCTGCACCCCAGCCCACATGGTTTTTCTGGTGACTTAGGGGGAGCATCTCACATTCTTAGCAGTAAAAGTGAAATGTGCCTCCATTGTACCTCAGAAATAAAAGGCTTCTCAGTTATCAGATGTTGTGGCAGGGGAACGTATCTTTTGCTTAGTATCTCACTATTTATTATTTTTAAGAGCATGGGATTACAGCAATGACCACAGTGAATCCCTTCTGCGCTGAGTTAGTTTCAGCAAATGGAGTCAAACCTGAGTATAGCAATTACATGAAAGAATGGAGAAAGCATTTTTTCTCCTTGCTGTAATATGGATCAGAGGAACAGCTAGTATCATCCAGAACTTCAAAAGTATCCATTTTTTAAATTTATTTGACCGAGAGAAATTTCGTTTTGAAATTCCATCCTGAAAAACAGTTAGCCAATATTTTAAGTTTATGCTTGCTTCCATCTACCAATAATGGCACATCTGGTATAGTTAGACGCCTGCCTCTCTCTCTCCCTCTCTCTCTCTCTCTCTCTCTCTGTGTGTGTGTGTGTGTCTGTCTGTCTCTTTTTCTTTTCCATGGAATAATTTAGTGCTCTTCCTAGAAATCAAGATCAAGTCCACAGACTTTTTTTTTTAAGAGTCAGGATTATCTTGACATAAATGATCACAAAAAAAGCAGATGCAAGACTGTAATCTCATATCAACTACTCATAAACATTCAATTTGCTATTTATCATACTGTTGACAGTTTTGAGAGGACTGCCAGAAGAAAAATGTGTGCGCTGATTTTTCTCCCTATATTCTTTCTAAGTCCACTATATGGTGTGCCAGGGTGCTGTTCAACATCTGTATTGCGGAATGGGGAATATGACACAATGGTGGATTAGGTTGTTTTTCCCATATTATTCAGCAACTTATCTTGTTGTTTGCAAATAATTTGATAGTAACAGACCATATAGGGCCACTTATTAAAGTATAGTTTAAGAATCCAGGGAAGGTACATATAGTGGTATAAATGCATTTACTGCAGGGCCACTGTTATCGCACAAGAATACAAATACAGGACCATGAGACAAATAATGCCCCATCAATCAAAAGGTCTATCTGGTCCAGCATTTTATTTTCCACAGTAAGCCATGGATGTTCCACATCTCTCTCATTCATTCATTCATTCATTCATTCATTCATTCATTCATATGCAAGGTAGATCTCACCTTGCCAAGACTCCTGTCCACATCTCATTGGCCTATACAAATTGGAAAGCATTGATCATGCAGAGGCTAAAGTAACATCCAAGTCAGAGCAAATCCAAACAGTTTTATCTGCTAAGTACAAGAAGAAGTGTTCTTCCACTCGTACAGATGTTCCAAATCCCCACAAGTCTAAAGGCTACCAGGTAGTGATCTGTCCATGACAAAGGAACTGTTGACAGTTCCAAGATCATTGTCATCCTACCTGGCAACATAAGTGGGGCCAGACAGCACCTAGGCCAAATCCTTGGTTGTCATGGTGGACATGAAGCCCTGAGCCACTCCTGACAGGTCACTCTCAGCATGGATGTTGAAATCCTCCAGGACAACAAGCTGGGGAGATCCAACCCCAAGATCACCCAAGCAAGCTCAGGAAGGAAGACCACTGAGTGTTATACCAGCAGAATCCCTATTCCGTCCTGGCCACGTACCTTCAGAGACACACATTTAAACTCAGTAGACTGTGGTAGGGCACCTGATGAAAGGGCTCGAATGGCAATAGACCAGAGGAAGCCCACCACCTCACCCTAGTCTTACCAGCAGCTATACAGAGAACCCTGGTGGGCAAAGCTGAGCAACATACAACCCTTCACCTCATGCAACCAAGTGTCCATAGTACAAACCAAGTTAACATGCTCATCCAGGATCAGGTTTGCAATGACATTTGTTTTACCATTCACCAACCTGGCATTCACAAGCATTTTCAACACAGGGGGACTGTAGGGGACTATCCACATTATATGAGCTGGGGGATAGCTTGGAGGCAACCAACATCCTATGGCTGCTGTCTCTCCCATCTATGTCATCCTCTCTTCTATGTCTCCATCTGCACAACTGTGATGCTCCCTGAGTCCCAACATCCCCTTTCTTCCTTTCCTATGATAAACTGACAGTACCCTGACAGATTTCAACACAAGCAGTCCTTCAGGCAATAATAGGAATCCAGAGCCTCCTTCCCTTCTTTCAATCAGGGAACAGGCTCCTACCCTTCTTTTTAGTGGCTCTCCCAAAAGAATGTCCCTGCTACTTGCTTTTGTCTCCCTCCTCCCCTATTTGCTGCAGCTAACGTTGGTTGCACTTAACAGCAGAAGATCCTGGCTCACTATTCATGAATCTGAAAGGAGGTGGGTTGCATGGGTCTGCAAGGAGGTCCGAATGTAGAACTTAGGACATTTCTGCACTACACTGTTATAGTGCTATTATTCTGCTTTCAATATACTATGGAATCCTGGGATTTGCAGTTTAGGGAGGAGCATTTAGAATTCTCAGCCAGATAACTCCTTGGCCTCAGTAAACTACAAACCCCAGAGTTCCACAGGATTGAAAGTGGAATAATAGCGCTATAAAAGTATAATGCAGAAATGGTCTCATTTTCTATTTCCTCTCCCCAGATGTTTGGGAGGGAGCTTCCTCTCTATAGAGTAATTATAAATTACTGATGACTGCGTTTCTTAGTATTATTGCTTGGTTTTGATATTCAGCATATGTTTTTATAGATAAAGATGTTAGCACATATATTGCTTTCATGTAACAAAAGTCTATACATGAGATGCATTTCTTTTCACTAAGTTTATTGTTTAGTGGCTGTGGTGGTGCTGGGGTCTTGCACAATTACCCTTCTACCTTATTCTTCCCTCATCATTTTATCCATGGTATTTTTGTAGGTCCCCCTCCCCTATGTACATCTATGCACTATATACATGCTGGGCAACCAGAAACAAATAGAGGTCTCACTGAGTCTACACATAGTATAACTGATGTTTATAGCCCTGTGTGGGCCTCCAATCATCCTGTGGTTAGAGTTGTATCAGAGGTAAAGCAGGAGCATACTTATTGGTCTTTCACCCGTTCACGTATCCCCTCTGTTGCATCCCTGTGGGCCAGACGTTGCCAGTGAATGTTCTGCAATGTGACACCTCCTGCATGTGTATAAGCTTGCATGCTTAAACCCCCACTCATGCTTAGCTTTAGAATCTACTTCAGATGTTACCACTCCAACATTTGGGTGATGCAGCTGAATGATGGGGGAGCTAATGGAGAGAACTTTGCCAGCATGTGAAGACCATATGCCCTAACAGATCTAGCTGCTTCCAGTTTTGTTGTATCAATGGCACATTTCTACCCTGCAGTAGTCCAAAGGAAACTTTGCTTGTTTGTTTCACATGGAAGAGAGCCTTCTTGGTGGCTGCTCCCTAGTTGTGGAATTCCTTTTGTTGACCCCCTGCCTGTTATCTTTCTGCTAGCAGGCAGACCTTTTTATTTAGGCAGGACTTCAGCATTTAACTTACTGTAATAGAAGAGTATTTAAATGGAGTATGTTATACTTTTACCCTTTTAACTACATTTTAATATGTCTTAAAACAGTTTTCATTTAGTGTTTTGAATGGAATCGTTCATTTAATTTTTAAATTTTTGTATCAGATAGGTTTTATTTGTACATTGTTTTAGTTTGTTGTGGGCCGCATTGGGTTCCATATCAGGAGAAAGGCAGGATATAAATTAAATAAATAAAAAGAAAGAAACTGTTTATCTGTCAAATGTGACATATTCTTAATGTTGCAAAGATACACAAAGATGAGCAGCTTTCATTTTCCACCCTCCTTTCTAAACTGAAATAAAAAAAGGGGAAAGATTATCATATGCACTTGGATAAAATTCTGTCCTGAAATGATACATCATCTCAATATGAGTTTTAGTCTATTTTTGGTCATTTTTTTAATGTGATAAATTCCTTACATTTTCTAGCATACTGCTCTAGTAATCAAACCACTTTGTTAGCTGTGGGGATGAACTGTGATTTTTACTTCTACCCCTCAGCAAATGGGTGCTAAGCATATTGGATGATGGTGGCTGCATAAATATTGTTGAGATGTACTGGATGGTGCTTGTAATATCCCTGACAAAGTATTCTGACATTCCCTCTTTTCATTTCAGTACCTTTTCAGAATGTCTTCAGAGGACCAATGCCCCTCAAATGTCTTTATCTTCTATATCATTGTTGTTTGTTGTTGTGTGCCTTCAAGTCACTTCTGACTTATGGCAACCATAAAGCAACCCTATTATGGGGTTGTCTAGGGCTGAGAGTGTATGATGCACTCAAGGTCACCCAGTGGCTTTCCATGGCCAAGTGGGGAATCAAACCCTGGTCTCCTGGATCATAGTCCAACACTCAAACCACTATACCATGCTCTCACATTTCACAGGACACATGTAGACAAGCCACACCAGAGTGCAATCAAAAGGGTATGGACAGGCAAAAAGAGGGCAAAAGTTATTAATGAGGAAGAACAGACAAAACTACTATTTTGGATAGGGAAACCCTGTAATTTATGTACTGAGTTTAGGAGGGGCAAACTTCAGCCTCCTCCTCCCCTCTTCCCTGGCACTGAGTTAAGTGATTGCAAACTACTTTTGCATGTTTAACTCAGTTTGCAGCAATTGAAGTAATCTGAGATTGAAGGGGGGGAATGGAAGGGGAAAAAGGAAACCAGGACATTCTGAAAGCAGATGAAAAAGTGGGATGATAGAGGATTAATCAGGACTGGTCCTGCCAAATCAGGACAGTTGGAGGGTATACTATTTGAGACTAAGGTCAACAAGTTTGCCCTGTTCTCCATACGTCTTGCAGCTTATTTGATAATTTTCTGTCTTCTCTACTCACATTTTTAAAAAAATATAACTAGGAGTATAGCATACACATTTTCTTTGATCCAACTTGAAATAGAAATTAGGGAAAGACAGTAAGGCCATTTCCACACAACGAGGCTATCCTGTGACAGAGATGTGTTGGCAGTAGTCCATGAGTTGTGCTTTTGCACAATGTCATCGGAGTCCCGCAGCCAACACATCTTCACCTGGTGCAATCATGGGATATTCACTTAAGGGGGAAAAAATCTGTTAAGCACCTGCAGCTGTGCACCACTCTTGTTGCCACCAGCCGTGTAGAAGGGGCAGGAGCACGATCACATGCTTCCATCCCCAATGCAGCATGGGAAAGAGGCTAGCTGTGCTGTGGAAGGAAGGCCTGTGTCACTCACACTCCCTTTTGGAGACAGCTGGTCTGTTGCAGAGGGGATCGTTGAGGACACGCTCCCATCCCGGCAAAGGTGCTGCTGGCATCATGACAGGACAATGTAGGACAGTGTTGTCATGCAGAAATGGTGTGAGAACATCTCCCTTGTTGTAGTTTCCTCATTCCTTCAAGACCACATTTGTAAATTCCACAGTGGCATTTTATTTTAGTTATGATATTTTTATCCCTCCTTTCATCCAAAGAACACAAGATGGCACACCTGGTCTCCTCCACCCGTTTTATACTCACAACCAACCCTGTGAGGTATGTTAAACTGAAGGAGACTGACTGACTCATGGCATGGAGTTATTTCCTTACAGCAAATTTCCATAATGTTGTGATAAATGTCTGACTTAACTGTAAATATTCTTGAAAAAGATGGCGTAGCGAGTGGTTGTCACCTCGCACAACTGCGAGACTGACGACCGGCGCGCAAGATCGTTTTGCTCGTTTCGGTAGTAAGAAACAGGGCAATTTATTCCCTTGGAAGAGGGAATTTAGAGGGGCTCCAATTTAGACTGGGTTCGGCACTCAGTCCCCAGGAAACTTTGATGAGAAGAGGGGTACGGAACTAGCCGATGGGTCGAGGAGCTACCAGATCTTGGGCAGCCACCGGTAAGCGGTAATGGCTACGCCACGAACCATTTGACAAGTAGAGGGATATATAACAAGTAAGTCTCAAAGTTTTCTACTGAAATTCAAGAAACTAAGGAAATCTCCTTCTCACTAACATCACCTGTTTAAAAAGGCAGTTAAAAGTGAAGGAAGTGAAAGAAGAAAGCTTAACTTAATTTATTCTGTTCAGTCGTCATAATACTAGACACTCTAAATTTCTACGTATACGATTATCCCGAATGAGAAAACTTTTTGAATGGTAAAGGAAATATTTAACGTGACTCGGACTGTGTGCTTATAAGTTTATAAATTAGTAATTTTGGAAAATGCACAGTTGATTTCAAGGACTCTGGTTTTTGGTGTAAAAATTGGAAGATTGGAGACAATTGGAGATAGAAAGATTTAGCTTGGGGCTTCACCGGAACTTTGCGAAGGCACTTCGGAATCAATTGGGACTGTTGTAATCAAGATAGAGGCAGAAGAAATAAAAGAAATAAGTCTACATCCTATTTATGAACTCTATAAGAACTCAGATAAGGAATTCATAAGAATCAAGGACAGTGGACAAGGGCTACTGTGGTATGGATTCGAGTCTGGAATATAAGGAATATAAGGAAGATCGTGGAAATTGAATCTGGACTACACAAATTGGAACGGTGTGGATTAAATATATAATATTACTGATCCTGAATTAAAAACTATACATATACATTCTCTTTTGCGTAATAACGATGGTAGTGAATATTAGATGAAAGATAACGAAACTTGGAAGAGAAGAGAAGAGAAGAGAAGAGAAGAGAAGAGAAGAGAAGAGAAGAGAAGAGAAGAGATAGCAGTCGGAGAGAAAGAAGTAGAAGGAGAAAAGAGACTGTGGGAGACGAGACAGCGAAAGTTCCTTGGACATTGAAACAGAGATATATTGGGAGCTGAAGAGAAAGTGGTTGGAGAGAAAGAAGAAGGGGGAAAGTAATAAAGCTTGTTAATTACATTCATTATAAAATAGTACCTATCTGTTTGCCTTTTGAAAAGTATATAGGTGTCCAGCCTGTATTTGTTCATAGCGGCTTGGTTAAGATTGTGTTAAGCATAAGACTGATGTTAGATAACATTATATATACTTCTAGCTGTTGAAGTATTAACTGTGGGGTTTAGCATTTCAATTAAGGGGTTTTTTTGGTTTGCTTAGCTTGTTAAGTTGGAAATTTATTTAAACGTTTATTTAAATGTGCAATTTCATCTGTTGTTGTGCCTTGAGCAAGCCAGACGTTTGGCATTGAGCTGAAGATAACTTTCAAGGACAGTAGATAGTAAAAGCTTATTGTTTACATTCTTGTCTGTTAGAAGCTTGAAATACACGGTTTTAACTCTTTAAGTATAGGATAAAAAGAAGTACTGGTTATAATATAAGAATATAGCACCATCTAGTGGGAATAGGGAGTAAGGTTCAAAATTCCTAAGGTCTTAGTAATATATAATTAACGTAATATTTAATGTAATATTATCAGTATATAAGGTTTATATAAGATAATTATATTAAATATACATATTCACTGATATTTATAAATATAAATAAAATCATAAAGATTAATTGAATATTAATTAAATGCTTTAATTTTAAATTTAATTGATCTGTCTTAATTTAATTGATCTGTCTTATAGAGGCTAGGTTAGGAAAATATTAGCATAGTAGGTTTATACATACTGACTCTTTAAAATATTTAAGAATTTAATATCTTATATTTAAAATTTAATAAAGTTGATAAAATTTAAATATTTAATATTTAATAATTTATTTCTAACTAAATACTAATTTAATACTTAAAAATTTATATTAGTTTAAATAAGTTAGGTTGATTAATTGAGGAATAATTAGTAGTAAATTATATTGGTGTTAGGAATCTCATTTCTTTCTTTGATTTATTTTTAAAATTATATACTTTTTGGAAAAAATAATAATAAATTTTAAGTGAAGAAGGCTAAGGATCAGTTATAACTTGAAGATGGCAGCAGGGAGAAGGAAAGTTGTGCAAACACAAATACATACGCTGTCACAAAGGAGGGCCTCAGGAGAAATGGACCCGAATCAATTATTACTAGAAGAAGTTAAGAAAATAAGATTGGATATGCGTTTGGAGATGAAAGAACTTTCAACGGAAGTGAAGAAAGAAGTAAAAGAAATGAAGAAAGAAATGGAAAATTTGGCATATAGACTGGAAACGGTCATAAAAGATGTGAGAAATATGAATAAAAATATAGAAGAGGTGAAGGAAAAAACAAAGGCTTTGGAGAAAAGAACAGGCAACTTAGAAGGTACGATAGAAAAAACTGAAAGGCAGAATACACTTACAGAAATAAAATATAGAGAGAAATGTATAAAAATTAGAGGATTGGAAGAAGTAGAGGAAGAAGACTTGTATAACAAAGTTATTCCAGCCCTGGCCGGATTTCTGGATTGGTCAATGGAACAAATGGATGTCGAAATTGATCGTATCTTCAGAATTAATTCGTTAATTGCTCGTAAAAGGAAGGTACCTAGGGACATCGTGGTATACCTGGTACGTGAAAGAGTAAAGGAATTGATCATACAGCAGAGCTACATGAATAAATTGATCATTGAAGGAAAAGAATTGAAAATCTTCAAAGATATTCCATCACAAGTGTTGAAGAAAAGAAAAGATTATAATTTTCTAATACAAGAATTGAAGAAAAATGGAATTTCGTACAGATGGGGGAAATTTGGAGGGGTAATATTTACCCATAACCAAAGAAGGTATGTAATTAACTCGGTATTTAAAGCGGAAGAGTTCTTGAAAAGATTTAATGAAGAAGGTAGGAAAAAACAGGAGAAAGATCTGAAGATTGAGGAGAAGAAAGATGAGAAGAGGATACCTCGTAGAGAAAGGAAGGAGGATCGAAAAACAGCTATGGTAAGATCTGAAGGATGTCTAGAATACCGAGAGAAAGAAGAGGAACAGGATCATCAAGGACAAGAAGAGCAGGAAATAACAGAACAGGAGCAGGAACGAGAAGAGTCTGAATCAGAAGGAGGAGAAGAGAACTTGTCGGAGTCAGAGGTAATAGAATAGGATAAAAAAAAGGAGTAGAGCAGAATGAAGGTTAAATTATTATCGTGGAATATTAGAGGATTAAATTCGATAATAAAAAGGAAAAGTATTTTTCACTATCTAGAAAAACAAAAGAGTGATATTTATTGCATACAGGAAACCCACATAACTAGAAAAGAAAAACAAGTATTAAATAACATTAAACTAGGAAATGTGTTTTCTTCAGGAATAGAAAAAAAGAAAAGGGGGGTGGCTATATACGTGAATCCTAAATATGATGTGAAAGAAGTGATAAATGATGACCATGGAAGGTATGTAGGGGTCGAGATTAACATGTTAAGTATGAAAGTATTGCTGGTGGGGCTATATGCCCCACTAGAAAATAAAAATGAATTCTATGAGAAACTACTAGGGAAAATTAGGGAAGTGGAGTGTCAAAATGTAATAATCATGGGAGATTGGAATGGTGTTAGCCACCCAGAACTAGATAGGTCGTTATCAAAGAGAAAAAAGAAGAATACTGGAAAATTGCCTAAAGCCTTTTTCGATTTGACAGAAGATTTAGCATTAGTAGATGTATGGAGAAGCTTATATGGGGAGCAAAAAGAATATACTTATTTTTCTGAAATATACAAAACCTGGTCAAGAATAGATATGATCTGGTGTACAAAATCAATAGTTAGACAGTTAAATAGAATGAAAACCCTGCCAAGGATCAGATCAGATCACGCTCCTTTGGTATTAACAATGGAAGATCAGAAATCAGAATATAGATGGAAAATAAATAAGAATTTATTAAAAGATGAGAAAATTGTTGAAAAAGGTAAAAAAGTAACTGATAGATATTTTACAGAGAACTTGAACAAGGGGGTGTCTATAGAAACAGTGTGGGAGGCCGGTAAGGCAGTGATGCGGGGTTTTTTAATACAACAGGACATAAAATTTTAAAAAAAGAGAAAGCAAAAAGAACAAGCTTTAATAAAGGAAATACAGCAATTGGAAAGTAAACTAAAAATCTCCCCTGGAAATACAAAGATTATAGACCAAATAAATATGTTACAAAAACAAATATCAATACAGGACACTTACGAAATTGAAATAAATTTGAAATATATAAAGCAAAAAAAATTTTTTTTTTTTGGCAAATAAAGCAAATAAGTGGTTGGTTTATAAAATTCGAAAGGAGAGAGAAAAGCGGTTAATATTCCAGATAAATGATAACAAGAGAACTTTGGTTAAACAGGAGGATATAAAGAAGGCCTTTGAGAGGTTCTACAGAGATTTGTATGCAGATCCGGGGACAGGTCAACTTAAAAGAAGTAAGATACAAAAGTATTTAAGTGAAGGGGTGTTGCCAAAAATTACTGATGAACAGAGACAACAATTAAATCAGGTTATAACTAAGCAAGAAATAGCCCAGGCTATTCAGAATCAAAAATCAGGGAAAGCGCCAGGACCTGACGGCCTTACAGCGCTTTATTGTAAAGTATTTAGTGAACAGCTAATAAATCCACTTCATGAGATAATGAATGGAATGACCACAAACACATGACCCCCATCATGGGGAGAGGCTAACATTACTTTGATTCAAAAGGAAGGAAAAAATCCAAAAGAACTAAGCAATTATAGACCCATTTCACTCTTAAATGTAGATTATAAAATATTTGCTACCGTGTTAACGGAGAGATTAAAGAAAATTATGCAGGTAATCATACATACAGACCAGAATGGTTTTTTACCAGGTAGATTGTTAAAAAATAATATACATACAGTGCTGAATGTAATAGAATACTTTCATAAACATAATGAAAAAAAAATGGCTCTATGTTTTTTAGATGCAGAAAAAGCCTTTGATGGAGTAAATTGGGGTTTTTTAGAACAAACAATAAAAGCTATAAACCTGGGACCCTACTTTACGGAATGGGTAATGGCTATATATAATGACCAGAAAGCTTGAATAATAGTAAATGGTGAAATAACACAAAGCATAAGGATAAGTAGAGGAGTAAGACAGGGTTGTCCCCTGGCTCCTCTTTTATTTATATTAATGTTGGAAACGTTCAACAATAAGTTAAGACAAGAAAAACAAATCCAGGGGGTAAAAATCAAGAAACAAGAGTATAAAATTAGTGTTTATGCGGATGGTTTAGTAGTTATTTTGGAAGATCCTTTATCCAGTATAGATATATTAATGAATAGATTAACGGAATTTGGTGTATTATCGGGTTATAAAGTAAATAAGCAAAAGACAAAGATAATCGTTAAAAATATGCAGGAGAAGGAAGAACAAGAGTTAATAAATAAATCAGGTTTCATGATAGCGAAGAGGGTAAGATATCTTGGAATAAACATCACAAGGAATAATGTGGATTTATTCGATAATAACTATAAAAAGGTATGGTTGGAATTACGAGAGGAACTTAGAAGATGGCAAAAGATGGAATTATCATTAATGGGGAAAATATATGCAATTAAGATGAATTTACTTCCAAAAATTAATTTTTTGTTTCAAAATCTCCCCATAATAATGAATGAAAAACCCTTTAAAGAGTGGAATCAGGAATTACGAAGATTTATATGGAAGGGAAAACGACCGAGAATTAAAACTAAAGTATTAGAAGATAGCAAGGAAAGAGGCGGAATGGGACTACCCAATTTAAAATTGTATTATTATGCAAATTGTTTAGATTGGATGACTGAATGGATAATGTTGAGAAATATTAGAATTTTAAATATAGAAGGTGAAGATTTATATTTTGGATGGCATGCTTATATCTGGTATGGCAAATCATCCATAGATAAAGAATTTAGATCCCAGTTTTTGAGAAAATCTCTCTTAACCACATGGTTAAAATATAAAAGACAACTATATCTAAAAATCCCACTCTGGGTTTCAACCCACGAAGCCTTTTATAAAAGAGAAATTCCCAAGTTAAACGTTTGGATTACTTACAAAGACATTTTGAACATACATGGGGACAATATAAATTTTAAATCCAAAGATGAATTAAAGGCCCATGGATGGCAGACAACACTGGTTATTATTTTCACAATTATTGGAAAGATACAAAAAGGATAGAGAAGCAGAGGGATTTGAAATTAGAGAAAGAGAGTTTGACAAGATAATAAGACCAGGAGAAAAACATAAAATAAGCCAAATATACCATATCTTACTTGCATTACAGAATGAGACAGAAGTTGTTAAGAAGACTATGGTAAAATGGGCACAAAATCTGGACCATGTAATTACTATGGATCAGTGGGAAAATTCATGGAGAAACACCTGGAAGTTATTAAAGCCAACTAGTTTGAGAGAAAATTATTTTAAAATGCTTCATAGGTGGTATATTACTCCAGTCCAAATTTCAAAGATACAAAAAAATCAGAAAGATATCTGTTGGAAATGTGATTTGAAAGGGACATTTTTTCATATATGGTGGCAATGCAAAGTAGCAAAAGTTTTTTGGACAGGTATACATAATAAAATACAAGACACTTTAAAAATAAAATTTTTATTATCTCCCAAAATATATCTTCTTAACATGATAGAAGATTTACATTTAAATAAGTCAAAAAAGAATATAATCTTATATATGATAACGGCTGCTAGATTATGTTTTGCCCGGGTGTGGAAGCAAAAAAGGCCCCCAAGGTTAGAAGATTGGTTATTAAAACTATTTGACATGGTAGAAGCGGATATGATAATAGAGTCTTTGGAAGATAGAGGAAAAAAGAAAGCTATTGAAGAATGGAAGATAATGTCTTCTCTCTGGGAAACCTATTGGGGTAAAAATGTCATTATCTTTTAAGATTATCGATTTTTATAGATTTTCCTATATAGATTAATGAGTGTCTAGAAGGAGTGATGTTTTAATGAAAACAGAATAATATGACGGTAAGGAAGATAACGAGGGAATAGAAGGGTGTAATGTAATATTATGATAAGTTTTATGTAGTATCATTATTAAATTAAATGTATTAAATTAATTGAGATATTATAAATATGGTACTCGAGGTTATAGCATAATGGTTATATATACATATAAATATATAAATGGATTTTGTTATTAGAAGGAATAATATAGATAAGTGAGCATGTGTATCTTGAATTTCGGTGGGGGGGGAGATTAAGAGGGTGGAGATGGTAGTATTAGCATTATTATTTTTTAATGAAGTTCTCTTTTTTTAACATTATGTAGAATGACTTGGAAAATATATAGAATGGAAAATATAAAACTGTAAGAATATATCATAGAGCATATAGAAAATTAAGAAGGTTTAGCAGAAATATCTATTTTGTATGGTATATTTGGTTATATACAATTATAAAATTATCAAATATTATATAATTACATTGAATTATGATATATGGAAACACCACCATATTTAGATAATGGGGATATATGTTTAATGTATTTATTGTATTGTTGTTTGTTTGTTTTTTGTCTTGGTATTTAGTATTGTTGATTAGTTTGTGTATTTGTGTTGTTTAGGTAGTTTAGGTAGTTTATGTATTTGTATTGGGCTATGGGTTGTTTTATGTTATTTTATGCACTTGTGTTATGTATTATGTATTGTTTGTATTCACTAATAAAAATTAAAATGAAAGAAAAATAAAAAAAAAACTGTAAATATTCTTAGAAACCAGGGGCACCTTTCTATTACTGTCATACTTTTTTCTTCTTCATGGCTGTTGTGGTGTTTACTGAATTAAGTGGTTCCTTAATTAACTGACATTTCCTTAGAGAGATTAAAGATCATTTATTTTCCAAGGACTTGAAAGAGGCATGACAGAGCTAGGGTTGCATGCTGTATTTGATCTATCACCTGTGGAGAAATCTGTGGGCAATTTTGAAATTTTTCAGGTGATTACAAAAATCTGAACAACATGTTTAATCAAAGAGAAAATGGAACAAAAATTGTATACATGTGTGTGTTTGTGTATCGACATTCAGGGTTATATATACAAACAACCACAAGCAACAACCACAAGCCACTCTCTGGAAAAGATTTTCTGACTCCAATGTATTTTTTTCAATATTCTCCAGATACACCAGAAGCCAATATTTCTAACTAATTTTGTTGGTTAAAGTCAGCAGACTCAGCTTTCAGAATAATACATATTACCCCTTTCTTTTATTCAGTTGGTATGATCTTGGAATGCATTTTGGTCCCACTCTAAAATATTCTTATTCAGAAATATCCCATGAAAATGCAGTTACAGTGCATTTAATTTGAAATTTCATTCTGTTCACAGTTTTTGTTGTTGTTGATGATGATGATGGTGATGAATTGATATAGATTTTTTATGTGAAAGTTTAATAGGTTTTAATTATCACTGTGTGAGTTGTCCTGAAGACTTCATCTGTAATGAAAAGTTTTGGGCTGTAAATCTTTTTACAATTAAAGTAATAGTATATGGGGGAGGGGTCAAAAGCAACTCTTGTTTTTCTTTCTATTTTTCAGAGATTATGAACAATGGGCATAAGGAATGCATTCTCTGGGACCCAGATGTTATCTCCTAAAATTGAGTCCAGATTGCTGTGGCTAGATAAATTGACTTAGTGTCCAATGCACAATTTCTGATAAAGTGCAGAGTCAGCACTTAAGTCCAGTCTCCCAGACAGTTATTGTAATAGTTTTATTTTCCATAGTTAGGCAAGAGCCTTTAAAGGAAAGAGAAATGCAGAGCTGTCTCATTAAGGAAATAGAAGAGAAAAGGCATTTCGATTAAATATTTTGATTAAATATACTCTTTTCACTGAACTTGCCTGTATAAACAAACCTCATTAGGATGACTGTAACTGGACAATGCAAAGTTTTTTAGAATATCAAAAATAATAAACACAAGAGGGCAGTGTCGTATTAGGAACCAGAAGAAACTGAGCAATCTAGTGCTAAATGAATTCAAAACTAGAAAGACAATGAACAATTAATAGATAAATAAAAGAATGGCCATCCAAATGATGATGATGATGCCAATAATAATAATGATAGTCATAATCATCTTTTTATTCAGGGCAAACTATTAACCTATGAGTACATTGATAACAATGATAAGCATATGATAAACTTATATGTATTACTCTATTACGGCTAAATTCTGCCTTTTCTCCAGTGAGCTCAAACCATTATACATGGTTCTCTTTCTCCCAATGTTATCCTCACAACAGCCTTGTGAAGTAGCTCAAGCTAAGAGAGAGTGACTGGCCCAAGGTTAGCCAGTCACAGCTCAGTGCAGACTTGAAACTGGATTTTCCAAATCCCAGTCCAAATAAGCAGGCCAACAACAGTAACGGTATACAGTCCTTTAAAACATTTATAGCACACTTAAACTTTACAATAACCTTATCAGACAGGGTTATCATTCTTATTCCCACATTATGAATTTGGGAGAATTTAGGCCAAGAAAAAAAAGTTGTTTGAATATTTATTATTTATTTATTTACTGGATTTATATGCCACCTTTTCGCCCAAGGTGGGATCCAAGGCAGCTTCCAAAGGATTAAAAAACATTAAAAGCATGTAAACAATTAAAAGATTAAACATTAAAAGACATAGAAAATTATAAAACATATAATAACTTTTAAAAACAGTTAATAAATAAATAAAAGGTCTCTAGTTCACCTTTTAAAGGCCTGTTTAAAAAGAAATGTCTTTGCCTGCCTACGAAAGGAAAGCAGGGAGGGGGCCAACCTAGCCTCCCACAGAACAGAGTTGTTACCCTGATTTCTGGGGTCCCGTGAGGGACACCTCAATGTGCTCAAAATACCCCAAAATACTGGGGAATGGGAATTAGCAAGAGCACAAGCTAAGCAATGCAAGAGGTGGGGCAATCTAGCGAGATCTTGAACCCAATGTTTACGGGGTCAGGCCAAGTCAATGATCAAACAGAAGTAAATAATAATTGTTTTCCTTTATTTTGAAACACAGTCAATACGTATGTATGCAACCACTCACACAGACCTAATGAAAGAAAGGTAGGAGTTGGATTGAGGATTTTAAGAGGGATTTTTCAGGGGAAATACTACGCCTGATCCTGAAGCCCGGGTAGTCAGAAGAAAAGTCAGTTGGAGTGGAGATTCTCAGCACGTGGAAGCTGAGGGGAAGGCTCGTCGAATGGAGCGACAGCAAGGCAGGATGAAAGTCAGAGCGATCCGAAGAGACGCTCAAAATCAGGGGGTCTTATAGGGGAAAATGTGCCTGTAGGCTAGTCTGTTCCCGGGGAAAACAATGGGTTTCGGCCTGGAGACAAAGCCTCCGAAAGGTCAGTACTTTAGATGATTGAATTATGACAGCGTTGCCAATAGTGTAGACAGTATGCAAATGCAGAGTGCTTGACAGTTGGATATTTGGCTCATCAAGCTGCCTGCTCGGGGCAGGGGATCTTTTGTAAACGGTGTGCATACATAATATGATCTTAAGAGGGTACTTGCCTGGAGGTCTCCTGAAGCTGCGGTCCAGCAATTACTGGCCTGCCTGGATTTGTTTTGAATAGTTCAGCTATTTTCGGCTGTGCCCGTGCACGTGCTTGTCCGGGGGCCTTGCAAGCACATGGAGAGGAATGGGTAGTGAAGGCCAAATTCTTGATATCAAATGATATCTACTATACCACAAGTCCGGACTAGAAACTACAGTAACAGAGTTCTACAGGGTGGGAACAAAATTATCTGTCCATGGCACAGATATGTTTTAAACTTGGGAATGAATTCACTTTTAGGTCTTTCAGCTAGGGAACTAAAATTTCCAGGAGCATTGAAGCCTTGGGGGGAAAGGAGAGAAGGGATATTTATTTATTTATTTTCTTTACATCTCACTTTTCTCTTGAATGGGATTCAAAGCAGTCTACAGCATGAATTAAAAAAGAGCAGTTAAAACAGTCTGAAGTACAAAAGTTTTAAAAGCATTAAATAGTACCTTCAACTACAAGACTATGTTTTAAATATTAAAACTTAAAACTTGGTTTTCTGTAGTTTTGTTTTGGTTTTGTGGGAGCAAATGGAAAGGCTAGATTAAAATCCATGCACTGATGCAAATCTTACTTCCTTAGAACACAATCCTATCCCCTTGCCCCAGTGTCATCTACATGCACATGTACAATGCTTGGAAGGGGTTACAAATTACACATTGGTAGTTCTCTGTTGGCTGAAATTAAATTTGTGCTTTCACTTGTGTGCCATTTGTTGTTGCTGTGCTATGTATCTCCTCCATGTGTAGAGAGCTGTTGGAGACGGCAGGGGCGGGGGGCTCCGTCATGCTAACAGCCATTGCTTCCCCCAAGCAGTGGAGTGCTACTAAGGGTAGTTCTCTCAAAATGAGAGGTTAACTTACTTACCAAAAATGAGATGTTACTGGCAGGGCTCAAGGAGAAGAGGAAAGCTGCCCTTGAATCCGCTGGATCTAAAACCTTTCTGTTCATCTGGGCAGGCGCACTTCAGGTCGATCAGCTACTTCAGTGCTTGCTGTCAGTGTACGTATTGAGGAAGACCAAATTGTGAATGCAAAAATCCCTCCCAGGATGTACCTTCTAAGTGGTGTAAACTGGTAGGTCTTAGGATGCTGTAGGAAACTGTCACTGCTCTTCTCCATATTACTTAGGACTGCTTCGTTTTTAAGAATATCTAAACTTATTTACTGCTGTACAACAGCATAGAATGCATTGTACAGTTGGTGAATTACAATAAGTCAGATTTATGCCATCACAACTTACTCTTTTCTGAAAAATCAAATTATTCCAGAGGCCATTTGTGTTTCTGCCTGTGCAACAACCAAACTCCCATCCCCTCCCAAACCTACCTCGTAAGCAGTGTAGCCACTGCTACCACCATGGCCATTTCCATGTTGTCACGGATGTCATTTACAGATAACTTCTGAGGACCCCTATGAGGTCCCTCCAAATGCCCATGAGAGGACTACCAACTAAAGGAAAATGGCTGGATGCAAACAGCTGGAAGGAGATTTGATGGAGCCCTTTTTGATGTGAGAGGGAGTGAATTCAAAGAATACTAAATTACATGGCCACATAAACGTTTAACAGCTGGAGCATTTGATCTGTAGTTAATGCCTGTGATTTTTATGATCTACGTTACTCTTGAGCTAAACCCTTTAGCAATATTTAAACTATATTTCCTGCCATTTTTAGCGGAGTTTATGTCATTAGTAGTTTTCCTTTGCTGCTTAGATTTGTTGGTATTATTGTCTGGCTGTGTGCGTGCATGCGTGCGTGTGTGTGTGTGTGTTTCCCATTAGAACCATAGTATGCTTTGCTAAGTTTCCTGACACTAATTCCTGACACTTAGCAAGGAGCACTGTTGTGAGAGTTTTCATTGGTCCTTTCTGCACGAGGCAAGGGAATCGCTCCGTGCCGTTACCTACTGCTTCTTCTGGGGTCTGAAGCAACACGGACTGTCCCTGAAGCCCTTCCGCAGGGCTCCTCCTTGGTCCAGGGTGAATCGGAGCAGTGCGAGGTCTGTAGATCCGCACTGCTCTGGCTTCCAAAATGGCAGCTTCCGGCTTCCAAAACGGCGGCTTCCAGCTTCCAAAATGGCAGTTCCCAACCAATCGCTGAAGCTCTCCACACCTAAAGCCTACCCTCCGCAGACCTCAGGCTCGCATTGGTGCAAGCCTGCGAATCTGCACAAGGGAGCAGGAACGCAATGGCGCGTTCCAGGAAAATAAAGACCTTTTTTGAGGTCTTTAGAAAACACGCTGGGGGACCACCTGGGGTCATTTTGGAGCGGACTGAGGTGCGGATCTCCGGTAAGTAGTCCGCTCCTAGTCCGCTCCAAGGTGCAGACGACCTCCGTGAGAGGACACACTGTCCCGTTCTAATTGCCTGGTGCGGAAAGGGTCATTCTTTGCACCAGTCTGGAAGAGCCCAGTAAGAAACAGGGGGAAGGAAAACAAAATCTTAAGGCTATTTTAAGATTAACCAATTTAGCATAGGCTTTTAAGCCTCTTTTCCTGCTATATGGAATGTACTGCAAATATTTATTTATTTAAGTAGGATGTGAAGATACAATTAGAATTGTCCATGTAATGTCATAAAACATGTGATAGTGGTGGCAATGAGACTGTTAGGCTACACTGATCTCTTCAAGGTTTGTGACAGTATTGCAGATATCTTTTCCTGTATGTTTTATGACAATTTAAACCATTTTTTAATACCTATAATTTTTGCATCCCCTTTCAACTGAAATTGAATGTGGACTGCACAGCTTTAGATTGTGCGTGATGATATTATGTCTGACTCAATGCTCCCCTGAGTAATAAATGTATAAATAAATACATGCATATTCCAGGAATGAAGTGAAAGTTTTTTTTCTTCAGTGTAGTTATACCCTTCTGAACAGTGGGAATGGCTCCCAGAGCAGTCAGATATCAGTAAAAAATATAAAGACGAGGAGAGATGAGTAGAAAATGAAAAAACAAGAAAACTGAGGAGCAAGTTCTTAGTGTGCTGAAATTCCACAACGTGGTGGTAGTGGAAGAGGGGCAACACCCAGTTAGGTGGCTTCCTAGGATGACTAATGGTGGACCTGCTGGGTTCTAGTGTAGCTTCTTCCCTGCAGGTTGGTTTTCTGTTAGCAAGGATGGGTACATAGGGAAGCATTTCAACCCATATACCTGAAGCTGTACAGTTGGTGCTCCACTTTTGTGGATTTGACTTCCATGGATTTATTTGTGAATTTCTTCAGTCCCTGCCTCCCTGCTTAGGCACTTCTTTTCCATGGGAACTTCCCCCCTTGCAGCTCTGAGTAGGCCACACAGCTCTTTAAAAACCTACCTCTGGTCCTCCTCCACCAGCCTCTGCCTGACCAGCTAAAGACAGCTCATAGCCTGATTTCTCAGCACTGCAAACCCCCTCCCAATGGCCTCCCCACACCCAAGGGAGGAGATGGGGAAGAGAGAGGAAGTACAGGGCCACCATGCCAACCCACTCCCTTTCCTTGACCTGATCTGGACCTTAAGTGCCTGTTCTCCCCACCATGCCTCAGCCCCCTTCCCACAGACACACACACACACACACACACACACACACACACACATTTTAATATTTGCAATTTTTCCACTTTTGCAAAGGGCTTGCACCCCTAACCCTAGTGAATGTGGAGCATCAACTATAGTTTGGACTGGTACTTACAATATTGTGGCCCTTTTTAGTTAGGGTAGGCTATTGCAGCACTGAGGCCCTCTTCGCACAGCATTTTGCAAGTGAAAGGCCCCCTTGAGCATCGCGTAAATGTGAGGAGTGGTCTGCATGACGCACTCACACTTATGCGACGCTCAAGAGCCAGATGCGCAGCACATACGCATTTTTTTATTTTTGGCATTTAGCCAAAAATGGTGCACGCTTGTGCACCGGTCAGGGGCCTGGGGCATACTCACCTGCCCTGAGAAGCCTCCTGAGCCGCACCGGTCACGCTTCCTGCCCCAGCGCTAGCCTCCAACTCCCAAGCTGCACTGCGGAAGTAAGGGGCGGGGTGCGGGCGGGGCACTCATGCGAGCAGGAAGGAGCTTCGGAGCTCAAGCAGGAGGCTTTCAAGAGTATTCCTCTCAAGCCTTTGTGCGCGAGCCGAGCAGCCCAGCAGCACAAAAAGGTGAGGTGCGAAAAGGCCCTGACAGTGATTATGCAGCTTCTACCCTATTGTGCATTTCTTGTTTACATTTCTCAAGATATTTGAAGAGAGATTGGGCCTCTCTCAGCCTGGCTTAGGAGCCCCTGGGAAAAAAAGACATTATCACAAGACGTTATCTTGTGTCAAAACTGCCTCAGATGGGCTACCACAGCAGCTAGCTCTACTTTTCCACTTATCTCTCCTCCCAGACTATAAACTTATAAAGACAAAAATGAACCATTTTAATATGGTTACCAGACCAGTAGCCTCCCAGGGCCAAAACCTAAACCTGAAAGACAGTCTGGTAAAGCACTGGAGTCCCTTGGTGACATTCTTGTGCATGAGTATGTGAGAGAGACAGAGGCCATTTCTGGACTATCTGCAATTTTGAAACACTTTTCAAAAGCAACATGAATGAATGCATCACATTGGTCAAACAGCATGTAATAAGATTACGTGTCACCACTGCAGTGTCTGACATCTCCAGGAACAGGTACAATTGGTGTACTTGCCTTCGCTGTACAAACACACTTATGGCCATTGCCAAAATGTGGACATTCTGATTAAGGGCTGATTCTAGGAGTAAATCCAACTGTGAAGACTTCAAGTGCAGCTTCATCCAACGCAGGCTGACTCCCTGGCCATTTCCACACTACACTGTTATAATGCTATTATTCTACTTTCAGCATCGTGTGGAATTCTGGGGTTTATAGTTTACTGAGGCCAAAGAGCTCTCTGGCTGAGAATTGTAAATGCCTCTCCCTAAACTGCAAATCCAAGGATTCCACAGGATGTTGAAAGTGGAATCATAGCACTATAACAGTGTAGTGCAGAAATGGCCAAAAGATTGAGACACAGAGAGAGAAATGGAGGAAGATTATTAGTGTACTTGAAACAGTGGAAGTAGAAGCAAAAAGAAGGTGAAGAAGAAAGGGAGAAGTAAGGAAGGAGGGAGAAAACAGGAGAATTAGCAGCTTGCCACACACCATTAAAAAGGGCATTTCCTTTTCACAGAATTTCACTCTGAGATTCTTTCTCTCATCCCAAGGCCTAGAGAAGAAGAGCCAGGCCTTGAGATCTGGGAACCCTAACCACTCACCCACTTTTTAGGTTTTTCCTCTGCAGTCCCCATCCATTCTCTGCCATTTATTATATACCAGATACTATAAAGGAATATTCATACATCCATGAGATAAGTGGAAAGGCCTAATGGGAATGGGCTTTGGCTGGCGAGATTGATGTTGCCTTGATCCTTTGGTCTTCAAATTTTTCTTAGGAACCCTAGAGATAGTTGGAAGTTTATTGGAGATTCCACATTGACTTTGTACTCATGCTTTCCCTGCAATGCACAGTTTCAGGGGCTGTTACTATGGTCTGATGTACATGCTTGGTACAAATCTATGAAGAGCTGTCCCACTGTCTGATCAAAAAACATAAAGTATACCTAGAGTTCTGTGCAATGTATAAGCATTCTCTGATAGACAAGCAGATGTTTCTTGGAGACAAGTTGGAAAGGATTCTCTGGCAGCAAAAGGATTGGATACCAGTAAAACAGTCTGTTGAGATTCAGCAATCTTTTTTTAAACTTCACTAATCTTTTCATGAACATCTATAGGTTGCATCATTTGTTTATTCATGACATTTCTATGAGTCACATTCCTACTGAAAGGCTTATATTGATTATGAAGTACAAAAGGGGAGAAGCAACAGCTACCTAATCAAATAAAGACCAGACACAAATCTTTCTTCACAACAAATAGCACCACCCAAATAAAAATGCCTACTGCAGTTCACCAATCCTCTCTTACAAAGCATTGCGTGAGACTGCCTTTAAAGTCTTCCTGCCTCTGCTGGCTTCAAAAATAGCAGAGAATTCAGCTGGGGTAACAGACGAGGAGAATTTACAGAGGTGAGAATCAGTAGTTTCAGGAGGGTTTAAAAACTACTTCTTTCTGTGACAGACACTAAGGACCTTTCTGCACTACACTGTTATAGTGCTATTATTCCATTTTCAACATCTTGTGGAATTCTGGGGCCTGCAATTTACTGAGGCCAAAGAGCTCTATGGCTGAAAATTCTAAATGCCCCTCCCTAAACTGCAAACCCCAGGATTCCACAGGATGTTGAAAGTGGAATAAGTTGAGTGCAGAAATGGCCTAATACTCTTCTGGTATGCACCTCCATTGTTTGGCTAGCATCCTGTTAGTGACATATGCAAACATAAATCGTCCTACGCACGCAGGGTAACTTTTTTTTTTAACCCAGCTGGAGCTGGTATAAGCAGAACTGCCCAGTTTTAGACTGTTGCACATACAGTAACACATTAAAGTACCCAGAGTAGTATGTGAATGTGCATCACCTTTATGCATTGCCTGTGCACATGTCACATTGCAATTGCACAACAGGTTATCAGCCATGTGCTATGATCATTTACCCACATATGTAACTATTCTGTATAAGAGTTCTTTAGCATACTGGTAATTCAATATTTATAGTACACTGAAGAGATGTAGGATATTGGCCTCTGTGTATGGATAATGTCAATATCTAGTTTATTCACCAGGTGGCACTCAAGAGTTTCCTGTTGCTGTTCCGTTTTTGCTGGAGACAGACAAGAAGGCTCTTTGCTAGCCTCCTCGCCAGCAAAACAAAGTGCTAGAATATTGCATGTGCCGAGAAAAGGAACAAATTTACTCACTAAGAGTCTGCAGCACCTCATTTTGAAAGCTTATATATAAACTATGAAGAGAGAGATTTAGGGGCGAGCAACTGCACAGGGGACAAGGACCGTTTTTCCCACCCCACCCACTGAGCAGGTCACACCAGCACTGTTTTGGAAGATTGAAGAGGTTCAGGGAACTCTTGGGGGTAGGGGAAACAAACTGCCACAAATTCAGTTGGTTTTGAAAGTTTTCAGATGGTTTTTGGACAAAAATTCACCCAAAATTTGCCTCCATATTTTTTTAAAAAAATGAGTGTCAGGGACTTTGGGGAGCCTCTGAGGGATTCAAGGGCTGCACTGACGCGTCCCAAGAACTGCACGAAGCCCTTGGACCTTGTTTGTCACTTCTGCCTCAGGGAAAACAGTAACAGTAAGAGCAGTCCAGAAATAACAAGCTACTACAAGGTTTTGTTGCAATCTTCTTAGGGCTTTGCAAGAAACAACTGGAGGGCAGGTACTTGCTTTGGATGCCATGGGACTGAATTACCCCAATTGCTAAGAAAACGGCTCAAAACTTGGAACTTTCCTGTCAAAATGCTTCTAAAATGCCTTATATTTAAAAAAAATTAAAATTTCTAAAAGTAAGTTTAAAAATTAGAAAATATTGTTCATTACTCCAACAAAGAAATTTCATTCGCATTCCATTGCTCTTGGAATACCCTCATCTCTTCCCTCACAATAAGTCTTTCATTCCATACTCTGAAATGTAGTTGCCCATTTCTGGGTTCCCCTGATAGCTGAGTTGTGGAAATGGGCTTCTACAAAGTGGATCTTATAAAGTGTGAAACCCCAGCTAGGGAATGCCTGTTGCCCACTCTGATGTCTTTTCAGTACCAGACAAAGGCTTTTCTGTTTTTACCAAGCATTTTAGTAAACATTTGGTGAAGATTTTTTAGCTCTAATCAATCTATTTCGTTGAACCAGAGTGGTGTAATGGTTTGAGCTTTGGACTGCAACTCTGGAGAGTTCAAATCTATGCTCTGCTATGCAGGTCCAGTAGACAAATCACAGCCTCTCAGCCTGAGAGGCAGGCAAAGGGAACCCCCTCTGAACAAATCTTGCCAAGAAAACCCTCTGATGGGTTCCCTTTAGGGTCACCATAAGTAGGAAAAGACTTGAAGGCACAGAACAACAGCAATCTTTCACATGCATCCTGCTTTTACAGAGATACTGTATATTAAAGCTTATTTCAATATGCCATTATTTGGCATTTGAAATCTTTTAATCAAGCCTATACTGTAGTCCTGTGCACATCTAATCAGAAGTAAGCCTCAATAAAGTCAATGAGGGTTACTGCTCCCAAATAAGTGTATAAGATTTCAGGCAGGGTATTAAATTGAATAATAAATAAGCACAGTGGTTTCTTTTTATGTACTATTTCTTAATGAAGGCACAATTGCACAAATGAGGCTTCTGTGTATACCGTATGGGCATCCACATGGGGTGCACTAGAAACGTAAGCATGCTGTGTGAGACAGGGATATCACAGCAGGACTACTGGCACAGAAATAAATCCAGTGGCACAGAAAGTGTATGAAACAGAAGCAAGAGTTTGTGACATAAAGTTCACTTTGCTGTGCCATATATAAGGCAGAAACCAAGATTTGGCCACCATACCACTTTTCCCTTTACCCTGCCAGGGCCCCTTTTAAATCTCTCTTAATTGTGCTGTTAATATAAACCAAGGGCTTCTGCCCTTGTTAATGAAGTTCAAACATCTTTTGAAAGCTCCTGATGTGCAACTTACTCTCCAACCTCATCAAATCATCTGGGACTGCCAAGAATGCTCATTGAAAATCAGGGCAGTTCGCGGTCCCAGGAAAGTCATGAACTTTAGCCTTCATATTACACACACACGCATTATGATTCAGTTCCTTTTGAGAGCCATGAATGCTCACTAGGATGTATGGCTATACACAGGGGATTTTTGCGACCATTGTTGTTGCCCTTACATCTGAGAAACTTCATTGGGCATTGTCCTGAATTTTTTTTTTTTTAAAAGGCAACATCATAGAATATTTTTCAAAATTAATTACCCCGAACACTGACCGCTAAAAGGGTATGAGGGAGCGAGGGTAGTTTAAAATAGGTTAAAACAAACAACAAAATCACAGAGCAATAAAGTTCCATCCAATCAGCGGGAGCACCTCACAACTAGACACCTCATGCTGTTTTTGACCAGTATCTTTAACTTTACAAAGCAGGTGTGAAATAGGCCTTCCACTTATCTGTTACTAAAAGGGATGCTTCCTTGTTTTGGGAATACTGAATTGTAAATAAGGAATAGGCATCAGGGTGAGTCCATGTCAACTACCTGGGGCGGCCAAGAATTCTATAGCTAATCACAACCACAGACAAACCATTATGCATTGTCTTAATAGATTGAGGGGATTGCAACTCCCAGAATCCCCACTGCTAATGGTCATATTGGTTGGGAGATTCTGAAGCATGTAGTCCAAAACGTGGATCACAGAGCTTTCCAAACTCTACATATACTTCACGATGAAGGCCAGGGAAGAGACTCTGAAAAATATTTTAATAACTGGTGAGATACTGCGTTCAAACTGAGTTTGAGTTCAAAGTACAAAAGTAGTTTGAACTCATTTAACTCAATAGGAGGTAGAAGAAAAAAGTGGCTGGAATCTTGTTCTTCCCAGTAGCTCATGGAAAAGCAAACTGCTGCAGCCTTTCCTAGCATGTGTATTATTCCTTGTTAATAAGTCGTCCCATCCTGACCACGCTCTGATTTGCTTCGCAATATGATGATGATGATGATGATGATGATGATGATGATGATGATGGTAATGCCCTTTTCACCAAAGGGCGGAACATCCACATATACAGTAAGGGACAAAGATAATAAACATAAAACTATAACAATACATCTGTTCCAGTTTTCATCCCTGAAATGTTGGAAAGTATGTCATTGTGGTCTTCATAAGGTTATCTCAGCTCAAGTGTACAAATGTGTACTCACAAGTAAGAGTCATTATGTTAAATGGAACCTTATCCAAATTGCAGATAGTAAATCAGAAGAGGTAATTATGTCTTTCTCTTTCATTGCTCTTTTCTTTTCAAAAAGCTTGGCAAGTATCTTCTTATACACAAAGCCACACACACACACACACACACACACACAAACTTACTTCCTTCATTACTTCTGGGCAAGTATCAGCTTGCCTTATCTATACAGTGGCCCCTTCCTTTTTGTGAGGCTTGGGGGTGCAGAGCCCTCTCCAAAGTGGAAAAACCATGAATAACTCCCCATCACACTTCCTCTCCTATTGACTTCTGGGGCTCCCCCCTCCCATTCCCTTGCCTCTTGCCTTGGCACACATGCCTTCCTTCTCTGAGCCCAGGAGAATGGGCAACAAGTCAAAAGGCAAGGAAATGGGGAGAGGTATGCTTGCCTCCTCCCAGTCGTGTAGACTCAAGTCAATAGACTCAGACTCAAGTCGAAATTAAGTCGCTTCAGTGACTTGACTCAGACTCGACTCGGCAATAAATGATGCACTGACTCAACTCGACTCGAGACTTGAATATTGTTAATGGCTAACTTGCTGCCCTCAGTTCAGTAACTTAACGCAGTCATCCAGAAACCTTATGACTTTGAACAACACCTCCATCTCTTTTTGCCTACTGGTCACATGGCAATCTGTCCCAAGCCCAAAGTGTGGGCTCATTTCTTAGAGAGGAACAGCAAATGGGCTAGGCAACGGGCTTGAGGCAGGCTTGAGGTCTGCCCAGCAGTCTGTCCTTGCTGCATGTTTGAGGAGCCTTCTAAAACTTTTCAGAAGAGCAGAAGACAAGACTCACCCCAGAGTGCAGGGTGCATTTCTCAAAAGAGAACAGCAAATGTGTTAGACAACAGGCTTAAGGAGGAAGGATCCTTCCTTCTAAAGCTTTTGAAGCTTCAGTAATGGGAAGTAAGAAGGATCCTATTCTCCACTTCTGAAAAGTCATCCAGCTCCAGAAATGGAAAGTAAGAAAGATCCTGTTCCCCACATCCAAAGCTGTAGATGGCAAAATAACAAATGTGGAGGGCTGACTCTGCTTAAATTATTAAAACTGACTTTATTTGGCTCTGTCCAATAATTCTGGAATTTTGGTTGGGGTATAAAGTTGACTTCCAGACTTGAGATTTGACTTGAGACTTGGGCCATTTCCGCACAGGGCGAGGGAATTGCCCTGTGACGCTACTTTAAGGCTCCCCGGTCCAGTCCACTCTGCTCCAGAGCAGTGCGTGGCCGCCGCTCCGCATTGCTCCGGGGACTAAAATGACAGCTTCCAGTTGGTCGAGGGTCTCGACCAACCACTGAAGCTCACCAGCCTAAAGCCCGCCCCGGCAGATAGCAGGCTCACACCAATGCGAGCCTGCGAATCTGCATAAGGGAACAGGCTCGCAGTGGCGTGCTCCGCGCTTTTGAAAGACCTGTTTTTAGCGGTCTTTCAAAAGCACACTGGACGACTGGAGTGGGCTGGGGTGCGGATCTAAGTTAAGTAGGTCCAACCCAGTCCGCTCCCAGGTGCAGACATCCTCCCTGGAGGACGCTCTGCACCGTTTTAAAAACCCAGTGTGGAAATGGCCTTGGAGTAAAAGATTTAAATACATCACTGCCTCCCCCTATTTCCTTGCCTTTTGACTTATTGTGCATTCTCCACACCTGGGCAAAAAGCAAGGGAAAGGGAGGGAGAGCACCATGTGCAGAGAAGGAAGGCATGCACACACTCTCCCCCCTCATTCCCTTGCTTTTTGCTTCATCGCGCGTTTTCCATGCCCAGGCAAAAGTCAAGGGAATGGGAAGATGAGAATGGGAAAGGGAGGCACCATGACCTTGCAAATAATCAAATTCATGAAGCTCAGACCCATGAACCTGGAGGGAGGATTGTATATATTATATACGCTTAATATTCAGTAGTGGATGCAAAGTGTATTTTCCCCTCAAAAGCGGGGAGCATGGAACAGACCATCTCAACATCTTCTCTCCTCTGGGATGGTAAGGAACAGTATTTACCTAGTAGTTCAGGAGAATACAGTTTCTTTCCTTCTTCTAAAATTATGGCCTTTCAAAAAATATTGATGGTAGTGGTGGTGGTGCTTTAGCTGTTCCAGGTGATGTAGCATTCTTCAAGGGAGGCAGAAAATTACAAGCTGATCTCTTGGTAAGTTCTTTAGTTGTTCATTTAGGCTGGAGCCAGACTTAAGCCCTTCTCAAAGACACTCACTGAAATCAGTTAGTCGTAATGTATGATTTTCAAGGAATTTGGTCTACTTGGGGTTAAAGCTGAATCCAACCCTATATTTGTTTTAATAGTTTTTTGTGTGCTACCCTTCATTGCATCACATATCACTGTAAACAACGCTTTGTCCTACAGCATAAAAGAAATTACATCTTCTCTCCCTCCCCATTTAATCAAATATACATACTGTTTTGTTCAGGGGGACTTATTTACTAGTAAGTATGTTAAGGATTCAGAGAAGCTCAATTGTGTCCCAACAGCTGGGCCTTTTATTTGTCAACTGCCGCTCTTCTTCTTTTCCTGCTTGCACTGGCATTGCTTTCCTCATATTAGAGGAAATATATTTGGTGGGCAGAGGAGAGGAAAGAGTGCAGACTTGTGACAGGAAAAGGTTGGAACAAAGCACAAGGATCCTGTTGTGAAAAATAAGTAGTGAGAATGAGAAATGCTATGAGCACTTACAGAGTCCTTTTCTATGAATACTTAGAATGTTATCTAATAATCTCTTGTGGCACTTAAGGAACAGGCTTTCTGTGAGAAGAATCTCACATTTGCTTCACAGCTGGGACATGGGTGGTTAAGAATGGCATCTTTGCCATTTCTCAGTTGGCAGCAATTTATCTTTTTTGTTCTCTGTTGTAATATGTTGAATTATTAATCATTGGTTTATTATGTATACTATTAGTATATTTATTTCCATTTCCATATGTGCTATTTTCTAATTGACTATGGATTGAATAATTTTGCTTCTCTCTTTTCTACTAAAAGTAGTACTCACGGGAGCTAGCAAGAACAAATCAGAGCTAAAATACAGTATTATCATTAGGATATAACATTCATCGATTCATCAATTAAAAATGCAGCTAGAAGCAAATCAGTAAAAAAGATGTAAGGATTTAAAACCTGCTTCACAAACAAATCAACTGAAACACTGAAATTCTTTCTGAATAAAAACACTTTTGACTGATTTCAGAAAGACAACAAAGATGGATTTAGCCTGGCCTTCTTTAACAAGGTAGCCCTCTCTTGCTTTCTTTCCAAACATGCTTCCAATGACAGTGGAATAGAGAGAAAAGTTTTTCTCAGGGATCTCTTTAAAATGCAGTATTTCAGATGGCCCGATTCCAACTCATATAGGGCTTTACAGATGATGAGTATCATTTTCAGTTATGCCCAGAAACAGAATGATAGTCAATGAATCGGTTTCAATGGGGGAGTGACTCATATTTATGCTTGAACTGGCCCTGGTCAACAGTATGACTGTAGTATTCTGGACTACCTGCAATTTTGGAACACTTCTAATGAACGCATCACATTAGTCAAAACAGCATGTGATAAGATACATGTCACCACTGCAAGGTCTAACATCCCCAGGAACAGGTACAGTTGGTGTACTTGCTTTCTCTATACAAACACATCTATGGCCATTGCCAAAATTTGGACATTCTGATTCGGGGCTGAATCTAGAAGTACATCCAACTGTGAAGACTTCAAGTGCAAGTCCATCCAGCACAGGCTAAATGCTTGTTTCGGTTGTCTTGAGAAACAAGACGTCTTTTTCCTTACTGATACCAGACGCTAATATTTGAACAGCTTCCTTTCATTTAGATGGAAAGGACAGAGATGAGTGTCAATGGCACAGCGTATCCAGGAACCAGGGATGATTTCTCACAACACATGCTGAAACATATTACAGAAAGTACAGTCAGCCCCCCAAATTTGCAGGTTTCACTTTCACAGATTTATTTGCAAATTTCTCCAACTCCTGCCCCCCCATCTCATTTACAGAAGAAACTTCTCTATCGGTGGCTTGGATCAGGCCATACAGTCCTTTAAAAACCCACCTCTGGTACCCTCCTCCTCCACGAGCAGCTGCCGGGCCATCTAAGGGTGGCTCACAGCCTGATTTCTCAGCACCACACACCCTCTCCCAATGCCCCCCACACAGGGAGATGGGTGAGAGAAAGGAAGTATAGGGCCACCATGCGAACCCACCCCCCTTTCCCTCTCCTTTCCCTGACCTGGTTTGGATCCTGGGTGTCTGTTCTCTTCCTCACCATGCCTCAGCCACCTTCCCACAAATACAGACATACATTTTGATATTTGTAATTTTTCCACTTTTGTGGGAGTCTTGTGCCCCTACCCTTAGCAAATATGGAGGACTGACTGTGTAGACAAATGGACATTTATTAATATGTGTAGGGTGAGAAGTGGAAAAAAATCCATTTCAGGGTTTTAATTCTACCACTGGTAGCTTGAATTGGGATAAAGTTAAGAGGATAAAGGATGTTATTTAGCTTACCAATGCCATCATATCTGGTTGTCACCAGAATTGTTTGCAGTAAAAATCATATTTAATAGCATGACTATCACCACTATGAGCCAGAGTAGTACAGTGATTTGAGTCTTGGACTAGGACTCTGAGAGATCGTGATCTGAATTCCTGCTTGGCCATGATTACCTTAGGAAAAAGAATGGCAAACCATAAGATAAGATTGCCTTAGGGTCACCATTAAGTCAGAATTAACATGAAGGCACATGGACCTTGAGCTTGTTTGGAGGTTCTAGCAGGTGAGCGCAGCTATCGTATACTCTTGACCGAAGAACGGTACACTCCTTGTATCTGGGATGGTCGTCCTCTTCCACCGAGCGCGCAGCTTCGGGAGGGACGCACATGGCGTGGTGAGGGAGGAAGGGGACACCCACCTAGCCAGCCAGATCAGCCAAATCAACCCTGGTGATCAATGGGGTGACAGATTTCACAGCCAGATCGCCCTCATATCCTATCCTATTTATATATTTGTATCTTATTTTTAGTAGGTGCATTTTATCTATACCGTACCATTGGATGGTTTTGCTATGCTGAGTCTACGGACCGTAAAATAAAGTTTGACTTTGAGATGAAGGCACATAACAACAACGATCACTCTCTGTATTGTTGATTCTATTTTTCATCTGAATTTTGCAATGCAATTTTTGGTGTAGAAGTTAACGGACAAACATGCATGGATTCAAGAGAGCTACACACAAAAATAATAATGCAAATTTTAACATGGTTTTATAAACAAAATTGCAGACTGATAAGAAAATTGGGTGGATCAGAATTAGGCCGGAATGCTTGCAATCATGACAGGGACTGGGAGTAATCTGATTTATTTCTGCTTGGCCCTATCCACAAATCTCTACCCTTCATAAAGGCTGTCAAGATTTTTTGCATAGCCCCAAGCAAGCAAACATTACATTCCTTTTCCAGAGAATGTGAAGAGCCTACCTGCCCACAAGCAGAGCTTATGTATGATTTATGGCCCCTTTTGCTGCTTCTTAGGCCATTTCCACAGTAGAGGCCATTTGCATGATATACCGTTACAATAGCAGCATTGCCATTTGCACAATGCTGTCGGGTTCGGAATGTTTTCTGCACTTTTCTGCCTTCAGTAGATGGGTAGTGGTATTGCCATAGCTGCTCCTTCTGCACCACAGTCTCCTTGGCCACTCCCTGTCCCCACCACCACCCATGATTGGTCGATGGGGGTGTTTTTCTTTGGAAATCATACTAAACATAGCAGTACACTATTGCATTTTCAGGCTATAATTCTTAAAAATGTATGAAAAACAATAAGAAGTTTTAACTCAAAGGAGAACTTTCAAAGAAACATGGAGAGGTGATAGATTTCAAAGTTACCATGCCATGGGAACCACTGAAGGAGGGACAAGCTGGACACACCCGCAGCCCACCCAATGCTGGATTCGCAGTGACTGGAAGTGCTATCAAGCGCTATAACGGTGCTACACTGAGCCGACTGATGGGACTGAAGCACTAACGGAGGCTCTTAAGGAATTTTTTCTGGAAATAGAATATGGCGGTTTTGCAATGCTTGGGGACAGGATAGCAGCTGGATAGTGATGATGTCGTGCAGTAGCACGGCTTCTGACCTGAAAACAACCCACCGCTATGGCGTTATAGTGACATGGTGCAAAAATAGCCTTAGTGTTCCCGGTTACTGGCTTTCCTCTATAATAGTTTATGGGGAGTTCTGTGGAGTTTATCCCAGAATATTCGCAGCAGTGATTGACAAAACTGCAAGGCTCTCAAAAGAAACTTATCCGTAATGATTGAAATTATTCAAAATAACTGTGCAGATGAAGAGGCTGCAAGAGTGCTGCTTCTTGCTGGCAAAAATGACAGATTCTACAACCCTTATCATATTGAGCCAGGAGTGCCCAAATCCAGTTTTGATATAAAAAATGTTTAAAAGTGGCATGATGATCAATTGGATATACCCAGTGAAGCTTCTCCTATTCCTCATTTGCAGCCCCTTCTGAATGCCATGCTTTATATGACACTAATAAGGAAACTTGTTTGCAGAGATAAGCCAAAATACATAAGAATGGCAGGAAATATCCAGACCATGGCTTTGCAGCAAAATACAACAAAATCCAAAATACACAAACAGATGCCTTTTTTGGGCCAGTTCCAAAGCATAAATATATTATGCAAGCTTTTGAAGCTTCACTGGCTTCTTCAGCAAGCAAAGATGTAAAAAAACATACAGGAGAAAAATGGTGATGATGTTAACATTTAAAATCTTTGCCTGATGAAGAAGTCAGTGAAGCTTCAAAAGCTTCTGTAATGCATTGTAATCTTTGGAATTGGCCCAAAAATAGTATCTCTGCTTTTGGGTTTTGGATTTTGTTGCATTTAGGTAAGAATAGATTGAACGAGATGATGAAAAATTCTAGATCAGGTCAGAGAACAAAGGATTTTGCTACTCCTTGTGCTGACCCCCTTCCATCCTTGACTGAGTGCCGTCCACTCCAGTATATGGTGTGTGTCCAGTATGTGGCGTGATCCTTTATCTGGTGCCTGCAAGTTGGTGGTTCATCCACCCATCAAAGTGGTGGTCAACCTGTTTTGGGAAATGTTGTATTCCCTCTAAAGGATCAGAAGTACTCTGAAATCCAGCTGTCTCTCTGGAGATGCAAACGGCTTCAATGGTACAGAGAACCTTAGGCTGATATAACAACCTCAACACTACTTGGACAGAGTATTACAACAATGTCATGCACCAACAAGATTACAAGTCAAAGTGTCTCTATTAACTTTATAAAGCGGGGGTGGAGAACCTGTCGTATTCCAGTGTTGTTGGATTCCCAGCTTTTATCATCCTTGATCATTGGCCAGAGTTGATGACGTTTGAAATCAACTAACATCTGGAAGCCTACCTTATATTCTCCACCCCTCTGCTAAAATTTTAAAAGGCATGAAGCCAGGTTATCTGAAGGATTACCACCACATCTATCTGTCTAGACCCTAAGAGTATCTTCTAGCCATTCTTCAGGTGCTCTGTCAAATGTGATTTAACAGGTGGCCCCTAGAAAGATTATAGTAACATTTTGGTGACAAGTCCAGAGATTCCCAGAGAGACATATGGCACCCGTATGTTGGTCTTTTTGATACCAGGTTGAGACCTCTTTATCTTTCCAGTCATTTTTAAACTAGTATTTTTTAGTGCTTCCAGTTCTCTTGAATTAATGTTTTGCTGTTGCAATCAGGGGAAGGATGTAAATTTTAGTTTTACATTCTGGCTGGCTTTATCCTCTTTGATTTTCCTCTTGTTTTCACCTTTATCGTTTTTATTTTTGTTATTAACCACTCAGGTGAAGACTGTTTCTGGACGTATAGCAATATTGCAAGTAAATAAACAAATTTCTTTCTTACTTGCAGAGTCCAGACCTAAAAAAATCCCCACTGATTCCTAAAGAGAGTGGAAACGCTGCTTTAGCTCAGAGGCTACATGCATTAAGAGAGACCTTGCTTGTGTCTTGAGGGCACAACAGACTCACAATGTCCCAAACACGGTAACAGTGAGCGGACCTCCTCTTTGTTGCCATAGCCATCTACTTAGCCTATCCCCTGGGCCAGAGTGAGACAGTGGATGAGTGACCAAGGAAACACCTTTTAGAGACCATCAACATACTTCTTCAAAGTTATTTTTTGGACTACAGGTCCCAGAAACCTCCTATCTGGGCCATGCTGGCAGGTGGATTCTAGAAGCTGTGGTGCAAAAATACCTTCTGTGAACTTTGCACCTCTTCATCCTCTGAGTTTGAGTGAGAGAATTGGCAAGCTGACAAGTGACTTTTCTTTGCCACTGTTACTACTTTCTGTCTGTGCCCCGCTCCTCACTCTCTGAAACCACATGTGAGTGAGCAGAGCTAGTGGCAGAGCAAACGATGACTCATTCACATACCCACCAACATTTCAGATGAAAACATGGCCAAGGAACATTGGAATGTGAGCAAGGTAGCAAAGGTTAACAATGAGGAAGAACAGACAAGCTAGGAGAGTCTGAGACAGCAGAACCTTCTCTGAGCCCCAGCACAGAGACTGTTACAGCAGCACCTGCAGAGCAGACAGTACCACCACCCACCCCAGAGACAGAAGTGCCAGCTCCAGCGGGGAGCCCTGCTCATTCTGACATGGAGAATGACCTATCCATACCTACCTTCGCCTAGTGTAGACATCAAAAGGGTCTCCTGCGTTGCTCCCAGGGAATTTATGCCAAACAGCAATTAATCAAGCACCATCTGCACTGACGTTGGAACCTATAAGAATTGAACCTTTCCCACTCTAGCTTTTGTCGGTAATTAACTGACGACGACTTCTGTGCTCCCGTTCACTTCCAGTGCCTGTTATTTCTGCCTTTGACTTGTGTTTGTATTGCCTACCTCTGATTTATGGACATTGTTGGGACCATTATTGCTTCTCAATTGCAAAGCTGTTTCCTTGCTTAAGTAAACTGACCACTTAAGTTACTGCTGAGTTCCTGATCTGTGTTTGTTATCAGCTTCTCCTGGCTGCCAGCCCAAACCAAGCTTGGACAGGCTGTGGCAGCTTGCTTTTGCCTGAGCCTACTGAGAAGGAGAAGATTCTGCCCCTGCCTCTCCTTTTGTCCCAACTGAGTTGACTGCTTTTATGCTCTGAACCCATTTTGCAGCAGCTGAAGCAAGCTGAGGGTGAAGAGGGAAAGTTGGAGGATGAAAGAGAAACTGGGACAATTTTTTAGCAGCAGAAAAAGTAGAATGGAGGATTAATTGAGACCGTCCCTGCTAAGTCAGTAGAATTGTAGGGTATGCTTCATTCAGTCAGTTTTTAGCAGAAAGTGTCAATATTCCTTTAATGCACACTAGGGAATACCGAGTTCTAGTGTTATTGGAATGGGGAGGAGGACCTATTAACTAGATTTTAAAAAATAATTTTGCTTCAAAAGACACATGCTGCTTTGTCTTTGAAGTGTGAAAAATCTATCAACTTTAATTGTCTAAATATTTTTACTTAAAAAGAATCAGGCCTCGGGAGCGGAGCCATACCTCAGCGGCAGACAAAATGGCTGACATGCTAAATCTTGGAGCTTGGCTCAGGACCGCAATAACAGAGCTCCAGCTTGATCAAAAGACTTTGAGGAATCACTGCCAGTCAGAACAGACAGCACTGCCCTAGAAAGTGATCAATGGCATGGACTCAGTATAAAGAAGATTTCTTTTTATCACATTGCTGTCACTAGAAGATATAAAACAGAAGCTACAACAAATGTAGGACACAATAACCAAAGCATTGTCTGTTAGATTGTGGCACAGTTTAATTGTGATTGGCCAGGTTTTCACAGAATGTTAAACCAGAATTTTAGAAAATACAGCTTTGCAGTGCATAAGGACAGGACTGGGATTTTGAAAACAGCAACAACTTTCAGTTCATTTTTTTTTTTCAGGAATGAGAGAGCACTGCACAGCAATGATTCTCGACTAGCTATTGAGAGGTAAGTGTTATGAAAATAATGTTCATAAACAGTTTAACTGCTATTTTCTGAAGCTGTTGTTTCTGTTGCTGTGTAAATCTCTGTTATACGTCTGATATACATTGTGTATATCTGCTAGATATCTAAATTTTTGTTTGCATTCTTATGTGTACAAACAACACTTTAATTTTTTTTAAAAAAAGACTTTGTTTTTATTTATGTTTTGAATTTATACACCACCTTTTTCCTGAGATGGGATCCAAGGTAGCTTGCAAAAATATAAGTTTTAAAAGTTTTTCTCCCACTGAGCAAGATGACAAGACTTCTGTGCGTTGTTTGTTTGTTTTTGTTTTTGTTTTATGATTTTTCACATGTTGGGAAGGGTTGTTCTGTGAGAAAACTTCTTTTTTCACAAATACCTTTTTGCATTTTTGTGCAAAATGCATTTTGGGAACAACTGCAAGGGCTTTTAATACTGTGCCATTCTATGGAAATTATCATTTTTGATGGCTATGTTATAAATAGTTTTAATTACATTTTAGCTATAAACGTTTGTATGTTTTTCTATTTATTTTTTTCAGTGTTTGTTTTAACCTATGGAACTTTGACTCCTGGCTCTGGGGAAAAAGCGAGGTATAAATAAACAAAATAATAACAACATGGAAATCATTCTAGTAGTAGCTGGTGGCAGGTCTTCTTCTGGAGCATGGGGTTTAGTAGGTACCATACTGAATCCAGATATCAACTCTGCACTGACTGACACCGCAAGTTGAACTGAAAGCCCTCGAGCTCCCTCTCTCTGTCTCCCACATACACCCTGGCTGACTAGTCAGTATCCATATATTAAGCATAGATAAGGGGGAAAAAAGAGACAGTGGGGATGGGAACAGACATAAAATAGAAAGCATCAAGAGTATGTGATAGGGTCTGTTCAAGACTTTTTCTTTTAACTAGGTGATTCATTTGTTGTTGTTAATTGCTGTCTAGTCAGCTTTTTATTAATGGTTGATCCTATTAATGAGAGATCTTAAGACACCTCATTATTAAGAGTCCAAAGTCGTGCAAACTCAAGGCTGTGGCTTCCTTCATCTGAGTCTGTTCAGCTGTAATATAGACTTCCTCTTTTCCTACGCCCCCCCTTACCAAGCATTATCGTTGTTTCGAATGAGTCGTGTCATCTTATTATATGTTCTAAGTAAGATAGCTTCAGTTTGGTCATTTTGGCTTCTACGGAGAGTTCAGACTTGAAGTGATTCATATTCACTTGTAGTTATGTGTTTTCAAATCAATTCTGAATTATGGCAACCCTATCACAGGGTTTTTCTGGCAAGATTATTCAGAGGAGGTTTGCTATTGCCTTTCTTTAAGGCTGAGACTTGCCCAATATCACCCAGTGGGTTTCCATGGCTCAGCTGGGGTTTGAACCCTGGTTCAGAATCCTAGTTCAATAATCATACTGTACCACGAGGATTCATTTATAAATATAATGCTTGGAAAAATATTTTCATTCATACTTCTGTTTCTTCTGCCAAAATATGACTTTAATCCTATTTTGCAAATCCTTGCAGTGATTACATTACTTGCATAAATATTTGTAAATTCCATCAGAAGAGGTTTCTATGAGGGCCTTTACATACAGTCTAAACAAATAAGGGTCTCCTGTGAAGAATACGCAGAACAGATGCCACAGGGGTTTTTGCTCATGGCTATCCTTTGGTCTAATGTGGACTCTAAATTATGAGAACACGTCTTGCCCTTACTCGTCAATTTATGTTTACTGGTAAATTTTACAACCAGGATGGTAGAGGAGGTGCTTGATAAATAACTGTGCCTCGGGGGAAACACCAAGCGGAACCACTGCAGCCGGAGAAGCACTTAGAAGAGGTACCAGGTAATTACCAAGCACCTCCAGCTGCTCCTGTCATAGTTCAGCAACTGCCATGTGCTGATTCAAAACAGAGAGCTGAACCGAGGAAAGAAGAAAGTGAATTCAAAACAGAAAAAGCCTCTGTGGAGGGTCGTATGCTTTTCTTTCGTTCGTTCTTTCTTTCAGAATCCTACAATTCTTGAGAACTGAGAAGTTTGCTTCAAAAGTTTTTTTGGTTTGCTCATTTGATGTCATGAGCCAGGCTGAGCGTGCTGCCAGTTCAGACTTGGACTCCGATTTAGACTTGGACTCCCAGCCTGGGGAGGATCCCTTGGAGGGGCCTTCGGGAGAGGGGGCTCCTGCAGAGTCTAGGGAGGAGTCTGCCAGCGACTCCACAGCTATCCCGGGCACGGATCCTGAGCCAGTACCTGCAGCAGGTGTTTGTGCTCCAGAGGCAGAGGCTAGTGCTTCTGACTCGACAGAGGCTGGTGTTTCTGACTCCAACCCGGAGTTTGCAGCAGACCCTCCCCCCACGTTCCTCCAGAGGCGGCTGGAAAAGGAGGTGGTTTGGAGGTCCCAGCTGTGAGCTGGGCCAACGGACATTTAATCAGCCCCAGCTGGGCTAAAGACTATGTATTTAAGACAGATGCTGTTGGAGTTGGGCACGGGGCAACAACCGTCTATCAACTGGGAATCTGTGTCCTGTGGCATGGGCTTTCTGTTCCAGGCTAAACCTTGCTGTTTGAGTTTGCTGCTCCTGGGACTTGGATGTTTGTTTTGGTGACATAACCTCTTGATTTATTTATTACTAAAGCCATAAACTCAGCTCCTGCCTCTGTGTCTGCTTAGCCGCCACCTGACATTGACATTTGGTAAACCTGAGAGCTCGTGTGTGCGTGCGCGTGTGCATGTACGTGTGTGTGTGTATGTAGTAAAAATTTTTAATTTTTTTTTTTTTGAAAAAGTAAGTAAACACTGAACAGATAAATACTCCGCAGCACTAATTTTATATCTGGATGCTAATTTATGTGAGGGTGCCTTACATTTATCCCTTAGTTCTTTCATTAATTCATTCCACAGCTTCAGGGTTATGGGTTTGCTCTTCCTCCCAGCAGCATTAATGCCTTTTGTGGAAAGGATTCTAAGCCAAGTTTTAATAGACCAAGTTGAGAAGGAGATCTCAATTTCAGTACAAATACCTGAAGCTAGCAGGAAGTCAGTGATTCCTTTTAATCATACTCTTTCAATACACATTTATGACATGCTGTACAGAACAACTTAATTTCTACTGAAACGTAAAGGCGGGCTGGCAGCAATAGAATGATAGACTCTTGCAGATGGAAGGGACCACAAGGGCAATCTAGTCAAGCCCTCTGCCATGGTGGAATACATAACTACCACACATCTAACATCTGTTTAAAGACCTCCAAAGGCCCTCTGAGGCAGTCTGTTCCACTGTTGAACATCTCTTACAGAAAAAAATTCTTAATATTCTTGTAAACGTCAGTCCACTGTTTCATGGAGCAGCAGAAAACAAGCTTGCTCCATCTTCTACATGACATCCCTCCAGATATTTTAAGATAACTATCATGTCACGTCTCAGTCTTCTCTTCTCCAAGCTAAATAAACACAGTTCTCTCAGTTGTTCATCATAAGGCTTGACTTCCAGATCTTTGATCATTTTGTGGCACACCCAGATTGATTAAAAAGATCAAAAAGTCCCAGATTTGGTTCTTGTTCTTTCTGGTTTTAATTTGGAGATCTGTACATGAACGTTTACTGATCCTGAAACAATCAGAGATCTTTTATACCAGTTCCCCAGGTCAGTTTATCTTAACCCAGTGTAAAATTGGAAAGAACAAGAGCAAAATCTGGGACTTTTCAATCAGTTTGTATGTACCCTTGGCTCTCTTCTCTGGGCACGTTAAGGTTTTCATAGGCCATAGGTACACTTATATTTGATTCATGTATGTGATTCATGATAGTTTATGTTTTCAAGAATTGTTGTTTAATAAACCAATTTCCATTTTTAAAAATTTCTGTTTATCATTTTTGTGGATGAAAATATAAAATATCTTTATTTCGAAAGTTTGCTTTTCTTCCCAATCCCTGTAATTTTTTTCCCCATGTTAATCCTGTTTTCATAGCCCCTAAAAATTTTGTACACCTTAGGCGCTGTGCCTAAAATGCCTAATGGACAAGGCATCCTTGTTCTAGCATATGGAGCAGCTGCTCTCATATTCAATTATATAAAGATGATAAGGTGCTCTTCAGCCTAGGACTTTGCTAATTAACCACTCACATTTTAAGATACAGTAGTGAAGTTAGGATGAAAACTTCTTGGTCTTCAAGCTGACTTTGAACTAATCAAATCACACACACACACCAAGCCAGCAAGAAAAGTGAGCTGTTGATGTACTGGAACAGAGGCAATATATTCTAAATATTTTAGTCCTGTGTGAGCTCTCACTGCACAGGTTTAAGATGTCATTTGCAAAAAAGAAGCATAATAGTGCCTGTGAGAGAATATGAGCTTTGCTTAGTAAGACTGACCTATACACAAGGGACATTGTCTTGCTCACTTGCTTTGTTCTTAACTGATGCACGGAAGACTCTGCTTGGTGAACTGTAAGTACTAATTTAGGTATTATGCACCTGAGGCATATGATCCTCAACTGTTGTTACTCAGTTCTGTTAAGGTTTATCAGCAAGTTCCAAGTCCTAAACAATGGACACAAGCCTATACTACTAACTGTTGCTTTGAACGGGGCCGTTGTTGCTGTGCTCACAGATGTAATGTTGAGTGGAGCACACAAGCATGGAAAACCTGACTGGAAAGGACCTGTCTGCCCTTGTTATCTCTTATGTTTTAGTAACATGTGTCTGTGACTACCTAATGAGTAAAAGGCCAGCCTTTTATGCATGATCTGAAAGGAGGCTTTTCCTCATGTGACAGGTGATTTGTGTCTTCAAACTAGATGAAGAACATCCTTGGCATGGTTCTGATTAATTTTTCATTACCCACCTGGAAAACTGGGTTTTCTTATCTACAAAGGCACTTTGTGAAATATTTTCAAAGGAGTACAGTAATCTCTTTAGCTTTGTTGCATGTATTGGAATTATTCTCACTGAATTATTCTCACTAAATGCATACTGTGGATACCTGTTCTTCTTTGGCCTCAAAGAATTAGGCTCCCTCAAACAGACAAAACAACATATGAGGCTAGCTCTATGATTAAGCAGAACAATATGGCTGCCTCAAGGAAGAGATACTGGGATAGTAAGTTGGTAACATTAGTCCATCTACCCACCCATTGTCCTTGATCCTCCTGAGCTAGCCTGTTGCCACAGGCATGGTGGAAGATGCTGTCTTGCTGCCAACATTGAAGTGAGATTCAGTGGTCCTTCTAGTCAGATTCTATATGTGGAGTGGAACAGGGCACCAACTTGCCCTCAGAGAGCAAAATGTCTTGAACCAGCACTGTTAGTCAGAGAATCATGATTAAAGTATGCCTGTTCAGTTACAGAGCACCATTCTGCAATGAGATAGGAGAGTATTTATTTCAATGGTTACTCCACTTTTCTGTAAAAAGTGCCGTAGGCAACTGCTGATGTCCTCCTCTTTCAAACAGATGAAAGCATTCCAAAGCTTGCTGTTACAAACTTCTCCAGATCTCTTGGAGTAAAGACAGCAGCTGTGTTGTGTACACTTATTCAAGGAGGGGGGCTGAATAACACTTTGAGGGTACCACCCCTTCCAGTGTGTCTCTGTTAGTCAATATAAGCAGGACCAACCTACATCTTTCAGTCACCAGTTGATGCTTCATTGCTTATTCCAAGAAGACAAAAGAAGAATTAGATCATTAGAAACCTACAAGGTATGTGGCCATTGTTTTTGAAGATTCATTATTGAAAGTAAATTGTTTCTTGTGTACCCCAAAATTTATTCTCTCTTTGCAGCCATTACAGAAAAATAAAATCAACTCTTCTCATTCTAATTATTTTTTCACTCATGGTCCAGATTGCTGTTGTTGTGGTTATCGTTATTGTTATTAGAATGAGGTGAAAATAAAGAGGCACTTAAAATAGCAAATGCTGACAAAATTTTGATATCTTCAAGACATATATCAAATTTCTTATGATGAACATATTCAGGATTCTTTTACCTTATGTGATACTTTCCAAACATTACCGAAACATTATGAACTACATTTATGATGGTGAAGATCAGGGTCAATTGGTGTGTGAACACTGTGCAGTCTAAGCTGCAGCCCTATGCACTTCTCTCGGGGTGGATGATAACAAAATAAACGAGACTTCTTTGAAACAGGCATTCAAATGATTACACTTTGTAAATCAAGTAAAACATCTATGGGAGTTTTTTTACAGAAGAGGTTTTCTCATGTCTTAGACTTTGTTTGGCAGAAAATCCTATTGATTTCAAGCTTTAAATGCATTCAGAATCAGCAAAATTGCTTAATGACAAAAAAAAGTTTTTAAAAAATATCATAAAACAGTGATTATCCTGAAGAATATTATTCTCCAGAAGAAGTTTTCATGTTTCCATTTACTCATATACATTTCACAGTCTAATATAAAACATGAAATGCCATAATATATAGTGTTGGTTTTCAAGAACCCTGTAAGATACAGAAATGTCTCACTCATTAGTCATTATAATTCCTATAAACAAGCTGCTGTTATGGATGAAAGAACATGTTTTAGTCACTATGTAGTTGTATATTACAGTACATATAAACTTGCTGAGCACTGTCATAAACTGACATTTATACTTTCCAACATAATTGATAGGTATAAATAGATTTGCTAAATGCCTCAGAGCGATAGGTGAGTCGAGATTTAGCCAGTACAACATTTTAACTAATCTATTGTAATAAAGTTCCAATCCTATACACTTTTACCTTGGTTTTGATCCCACTGAACTCATTCAGGCTTATGCCTGAGTAGTATAAGATTATGATGTCTGTCAATTACAGCAAGTGAAAGCAATATTAACAGAAGTCACATTTTACTGACATTTAATGAAGGCAAAATTGAACAGATTACATAGATAACTCATTAATTGGAGAAATAATTAGTAACATGCCCTGAGATTTCCATGGATTATTTGCAACAGTACCAATAGCACCACAGTTTCCTTATGGTGCTTCCTTGAAATAAATTTGATAGGCATTTGATTGAAAATCTTCATTTTAAATTTGAGATTTATCACATGGTGTGCATTAACAAGCTTGCAAATGCCAGGATTACCACTGAAATCACCACCAATTGTGTCGTGAATTGCCATTGCTTAAAAAAAATTAATTATAACTCTGCCCTTTTCTTTCTAATTTTCCTCTGACCTCGTTCACATACTCATCGACCCAAACATGTGTGCATATGTATGTCCCCGCAACTCAAAATAACAATCTGTGTGTCAGATGAAGTGGACTGTAGTCCATTGAACGTTATGCTATAATAAATGTATTATTTTCTAATGAGTCACAAGAGTCTTTGGTCATCTATTTTTAATAGTGCAATATTTAGTATCTGTAGAAATATCTGTTAATTCACATGAATTTTCTCTCATTGTTAGTTTTTGTTTGCAAGAAAGTTACAAGGATATCACTTTTCCTGTTCTGTTCATAATGTAGAGAGCTCTGCTATCTTGTAAATAGTGGTATTCAAGTAAAGTTTTTATATGCCCAACCTGTTACCTTTTAGCACACAACAACAGCAGCAGTAACAACAAGCAGCCAGATATCCTGTTCAACCTCAGAATTCAGTTTTGGTTTTCAACTTAAAAAGCTCTGTACAGTGGCTGAAGTGATTCCCCTGTGAATATATGTTGAAATAACAGTCTATCCTCAGTGGAAAAGGGTCTCGCAACAGAAAATGAGGGCTACCCCACAGATCCTCAGTTTGAAAAGTTGAATCTGTCAACTTCATTTTTCTCCCTCTCATTTTTCCAGCTTTTACATTCATTCCAACCCACTTCCACATTTGTCTGCAAGCTGCAGAGTTTGTTTGAAACAGACCATACCAAAATGTTCAACACAGCTTTCTATGCATTTGTGTACTCACATTTGTCTAACAAGCATTTTATTGCAAACGTTTTTTTTAAACTCTAATCTTGTGTTCTGGAGGATTGGGGTACAGTGACATGTGTTTTTGTGTGTTTTTCCCTGATACATATTGATTATAGAAGTGTGAATGTGTGATGAACTCTCAAAAAAATTGAAACCAAACAAAATTTTATATTGCTCATTGTCTTGTCCAGCTGCTGAGATGCTCGCACCTAATTTCAAGTAAATTGAAATTTCATCTGTCAATTGTCCAGTTTGTTCTCCCATTTCCTTCTACATTACATAACTGATGGGCTCAATTATGGTTTATTTGGCAAGTCTGCATATGTACACATTCAGATTAGATGATCTAAAAAGATCCTATAAGCACCAGATGTATTGAAAAAAAAATCACCTCTGACTTTACTTTTGTTCTCCCTTTGTTTGAGACATATTCCTGTTTCTTAAGATGGGACACACAGACACACAATACAATGGTTCAGAATTGACCATATATGGCCAATCTCTCATCACCTGTGAAACTCCCTTCCTCAGACAGTCAGTTCAATCCGCTCTCTGTTCCCTTTTTACTGACTGACCAAGAATTTTTGTGTTTCTCAGGGTTCAAGTTATTCAGCTTGCAAGGTCGAGGTTTCTTTTTGTGAGTGGGCATATGCACACTATTTTTTAAAAAAGAATGGTTTCAACTGCACTGTCTGTCTCTGTTTTTAATTGCTTGTTTTATTGTTATTGTACATTGTTTGATTTTGGTTAACATGTAGGGCAAACTATTGTAAATCACCTTGAGAAATGCAAAAGCATTGGAAAGATGGAAGATAATTATTCATTTATTTTTAAAACAATTATGCTCTTTTTGCATTTTGTATCTCTGGGTTTACACTACATGCCCTAAAGTTACCTGTTGACTTATGGCAACTTGGTGAATTCCATAGGGAATTTGTAAGCACGGAATACACAGAAGTAGTCTGCCGTTGCCTTCCTTAGGAATTTACTGCATGTGAAAAACCTCTACTGTTGCCATTATATCTAAAATTGGTGTATAGTCAATTTCTCTTCAGGCAGCATTCACATTTTCAAAGATGATTTAAAGGAGTACAGGATCTTTCCATAACACTGTAGTTGTTTTTTTTTTGAAAATAAAAATCCCTGGTTGTTGGCAAAACTAGAGATAACTAGAAATATTAGTTTCCAAAATATTATAGCATGCTATAATTATTTTCTTTGGCTCATTCATTGCATGTTTTGGTGGATTCTGACCATTTCCCCCGTTTCCAACTAAATGATTGTCTGAACATAATATAAAATTTTCACAGTGATTCACTCCCCTGCTGCAAAGAGTTAGTCTCAATCTAGTTTCTCTTGCTAAATAATTAGAAATAATGAATTCAAACAAAATAATGGAAGAATAATTGAAGAACAGAGACACTTGCTTGGCAGTAAGCAGGCTCTTTCTACTTTTGAGAAGGTTTTAATGCCCAGAGAATTTAAAAAGGAGAAATATTGCGTGCTTGTTTGAATGACAGAGCATTGCATCCTATTGCGTGTTTACGTCATCATAAACTGACTTATGATCACATAAAAGTGAATGACAGTGTTGCACAATACTCATATTCTCAGGAGGGGAGCATGACCGTAGCTACCCCTCTGGGACCATTGCGCAAAGGCAGTCAACAATGGAGCCATTGCACAAGACACTGTGCAGGATACCCCAATATGCATTACCACAATTTGCTAAGTAGCTACAACATCACAGAATTATGAATCCTAGCTTCTAATGCAGGATCTCAGCCAATGTTTTTAAAAACGCTGAAACGGTATCATCTTGCTAGGAGCAGAATGGAGGCTTGCTTTAGAGATTTGGGGTGTGTGTGTTTGGTTTTGTTTTTTGGTAGGGAGGTAGTTAGCAAATTTAAGAGCCATATGGATTGATGTACAAGTAAATGCATTTTACTCCACTTATCAAAAACCAGATACTGTATTTGCTGGAGTGTAGGACTCACTTTTTTCCCCTGAAAAACAGTGTTTGAAAATGGAGTGCATATAATACGCCTGTGTGTCTTATACACTGGCAAATAGTATTTGTCAACGTATAAACAGGGTGCGTCTTATACACGGGTGAGTCTTATACACTGGCAAATATTCACGGACAGTAACGCTCTCAGGGAGACGTCCGGTGGCTACGATCCTACCGCCCAGACATATTCGTCAGAACGGGTAAAACTCTGGGGAGTCCTGAGGAGGTTTGGACTGGATATGAGCCAGTTCAATAAAAGACCCACGGCAGAGCTCATAGATGCCCTAGAGAAGCACCTCCAAACGGGAAGTAAACAGCCAGTAAATACCGTGACCAAAGGTCCCCTTCTGGCTGGATACTATCCCACCTTGGAGATGTCAGAATAGGAGTGCCCTCGGTCCAAGAATCTCCCTGACAATGTTGTGGCTCGACTGAAGCCAGACAGGTGGGGCAGATTCTGGGTGAAGGCAGGCACCGGGACCAATAGGGAAAAAAACCCTGCCACTCTCCTTGGAAAATCCGGGGCTGCGCTGAATGTGCGGCGCCCTAAACAAGTAAGACATGGTGAGCCCACCCCAGAAGCTATCTGTTTAAGCAGATACGGGGGGGGGGGGAGAGAGCAATTTAAGTTCCACCGGGGAAACAAGCCCCCAGTGTACACTGGAACAAAGCAAATTGTCCCTCACCCTGACCTAGCTACGAGTGCAAATCCAACCACCTCCGAGACCATAGTGCTTTCAGAACACACAGAAGGCTTGTGTAAGGCTAAGGTTCAGGAAGAAACCCCCACAGAATCTGACAAGGCACAGAACATTGCCAGCGTGTGTGAGAGCCAGGAAAAGGAGAACACACAGCGAGTGGAAGCTAACCCCAAGCTTCCAGAACTTGCCATTGTTCCCTCTCTGAGTCTCCTGTTAGAAACCTGCAGTTTCTCCTGGAATTTCCTTGAATCCTTGGCAAAAAGAGTTCACTCTCTCCATGCCCTCTTTCAAGAGAAGTTCCTGTCAGAGTGGGAATCCAAGCAGCAAGATGCTCCTGCCCAGCCAGAGCACAGGTTAGCAAAGGCACTCACCCTGGCACACCCTGACTTGACACTACATATTCCCCCTAACTGCATTCTATTAGGGGAGATTTCAACAACTGTGAGTCCCAAATACCACACGGAGGTGGATGTGGTTACTGCCTTCCCCTCCACAGAACTATACTGGTGCCAGCTTACATTCACATTCAGTGGCACCCAATACCTTTTCACTCTGGTGATCTTGAGAGGGGCCAAGACAATGCGTGGCTTTGTCTCAGTCACCATGATGCCAAGAGAAAAGACAATACTTCAGGAGGCACACGGGTCAGACACCAGCCTCCACTTTGATTTGGCCAAAAGGGTCTCAAGCCATGAGTGGGCACTGCCACTCTTACAAGTGATTTCAGAGATCCACAAACAAGCACATTCAAAGGACTGGAAGGGAAAGCCCCCAGACTGGGCAATCCCCTCTTTTGTGGAGCAGCCAAGGAGCGAAGTAACAGCTGCACTTCCCTTCATGGGCTGGCAGCCACCTTGAAGAGACACACTCAAGCAAAGTTTCCCCTTTTTCTGTATATAGTTTGTCTTAGTTGTAGCTGTAGTTGTAGATTTTAAACTTCTTCCCCTTTGCAACAAAGGCAGCATAGCTCCAATCTTGAACAACACAGTGTCATTCTGGCATTTCAAATTTTGTTGGTTTTCTACCTTGCTGGCTTAGCATATTGGATGAGCTGCCAGCTCCTAAAATTGTGAGCTCTTGGTGAATTGGCCAATGCAGCCAAGGCTCAACCTTTTCTTTAGTCTGCAAAACTGGTTTTTCTCTCTCAGTGTTGCATACCCATAAGGCAAGGCAACACCAATCTCCTTGAAACATCAGCACATGTGTGCATGATGGCCCCCAGCCTTAGGCTGGAGGGGTCCTACTACTAAACTCTCTCTCAGCTTCATCCCTGAAAATAAAGGAACCCTGTTGACTTCATCTTGTACCCTGATCAACCCAAAAGATGTTGGTGCAGTCTACCAACTATGCTGAGACAGACAGCCACAAGCATAATCTGATTCAACATACAAGATGACCACTGATCCAAGAAGGCCTCGAAAGCCAAAGAATGCTGCTCGCTCCTACCGTACCCCAGTTTCTCCAGATACGGGGGGGGGGGTGGAACCCTCACTCCACCTCTCCAAATATGCAGACGACTACTCTTCATAAAACCTAAGCACGTCCTCCAACTCTGAACATACACAAGGCCTGTGAACTGTTTTGGACTCTAGAAATGAATTTCCTCTCTATACCTGATGAACTGGACTCTCATTTTGCAGCTGCTGCCATTGAATTTTAGCAACTTGCCACATGGACTTTTCCCTTCATTGAAACCGTGTTAGCCAGATCACTGCCTTTAATTGTGGATTTATTTGCCTTTAATTGTTGCTATATGTATGTGATATGTAATTTTAGTAATTTCTGCTTCAATTGCTGAAGTGTAATCTCTGTGTGTGTGCAATGTATGCATGTATTTAGAAGATGCTCTGTTCTCCTTCTTCCTCTCTCTCTTCCTTCTTCATTATTGTCCAAATTTGTAGTTTAATACCAACTTTACAGGATTTGTGGAAATGTGGTAGAATTTGAACTCAGAGCCAACAGGCTCTGCTAAGTTGAACTTCTGTTTCCACCTGGACATTGCTTCTTCTCTATTTGTATATTGATATGTCTGTACTACATTTGAATTTGAGGTTCTAATTACCAGTGAGATATATACACTGTATCTTTATCATGATATCTGTTATGAGATGCTCTTTTCTTTATTTTCTCTTTTTCCCCTGTTTTTGTAAACTTAATTGGCAACATTTTTACTAAATTGTCCACCCAACCAAATGTTTGGCTGACAAGCATGATGGAGGTTAAATAGCACACCCTAACCCTCTTCTCCTACCCCAACTTTCCACCTCCCTCTTTCAAAATTCGCCAAAATTTCAAATTATGCAAAGTGGGTCCCATCTAGAAAAATGAAACCTTGTGAGCTCCGCAGAGGTTCCATTTTGGGGGGGGGGATCTGCAAGGCCCCGCTTTGGGGGTCCCCAATATCAGTATGGTTTGGATGGGCACCATACCTAATTGGCATCATATATAATTGGCAACACATTTTATTGGCTCTGATATCAAATTCAAGCCTGAGAGGTGATAGAGAGGTCAAACCGAGTGAGGGAAAGAATTTGACTGTAAATGTGAGAAGCATAGGTCAACTCCAAAATTCCTCCAGGTAAGACTGAGTCATTTGTCAGGCAAATACACATCATTCCTGTGGATAATAGGCTTAAATAGAAGCTGGACTTTTCCAAGGAATCGAACTGTGAGGAGCCCACCAGGACACTGATTGACAGATATCCATCCCTTGTACACCTGGATTCTTTCGTCTGTCCCCACAGCACCCACAATAGACAGCTATTACAACATTCATCGTGTCTTTGTCAATCAAAGCACTAAGCCCACCAACAAGTGAAAGACTCATTGTGCACAACGGGTTCCCTTTGTCTTGCATCTGGAACCTTCACAGCCACAAGCCATTTTCAGGGTACAAATACCCCTGATTTGAGGATGCCCAGTGCAGTCTCTTGAAGATCTACCCGTCACTCTGTCCGTCTGGCTCCTGAATGGGAACTGCCCTTAGGTCCTACCTAAGCCAAAATATATTTCTACTCTTCACTACTCTTCTGGACTGGTAATTATAAATCCCCCCAAATCCCTCAGCCTCTCTATAATTTTTCCTCCCTTTCTCTTTCAGCTAGCTCTTGTGTGAATGTGTGATTGTGTGTATCTTGTGTGCATGCACGAGTGAATTCCCCTCAATAAAATCATTTTATTAGACGATCCTGCTTGGTTTTTGGCTTGGCCTGACCCCATAAAAATTGGGTTGAAAGATCTCGCTAGGTTACCCTGCCTCTCGTAGTGCTACAGCTTGTGCTCTGGCTAATTCCCATTCCTTTTTGTTTGGAGCACATTGAGGTGTCCCCCACGGGACCCCAGAAATCAGGGTAACAGAAGCCTTGCTTTCTAAAGTGTTTTTATTTTATATTTGATAACATTGGATCTCTTTCACACTACAGAATGATAGCCACTGTGGCCATTTCCGCACTACACTGTTATAGTGCTATTATTCCACTCTCAAAATCCTATGGAACCCTGTGGCTTGCAGTTTAGAGAGGGGCCTTTAGAATCCTCAGCCAGAGAGCTCTTTGGCCTCAGTAAACTACAAACTCCAGAATTCCACAAGATGTTGAAAGTGGAATAATAGTACTATAACAGTGTAGGGTAGAAATGGCCTGTTTGTAGGTTGGTGAGACACTACAGCTCTCCAGTAGGGCTACCTCATGACATGACAAATCCCAGTATTCCGTAGAATGGAACCATGGCAGCTAAAATGGAATCAAATTCATATAATCATATACAGTTGGGCCTCCACATTTGCTAGAGTGCAGGATCCTCCCCATTAAAAAATTGCAAATGTCAAAATGTGTGTGTGCATCTGTGGGAAGGGGGCTGAGGCACGGAGGGGAGAATGAGCATCCAGATTCCATACCAGGTCAGAGAAAGGAGAGAGGAGGGAGGGTGGTTCGGCATGGTGACCCTATACTTGTGTCTCACCATCTCCTTCCTTGGGCGTGTGGGGAAAATTAGGAGAGAGTTTGTAGTGCTGAGAAAATAGGCTGCAAGCCATCCTTAGCTGGCCGGGCAGCTGCTGGTAGAGAAGGAGGAGGACCAGAGGTGGGTTTTTGAAGGGCTTGCACAGCCTGATTGGAGCCTTCAAGAAGGAAGCTTCCCACAGAAAAGAAGCACCTGAGATGGCAGGGAGCAGAGGCTAAAGAAACTCAAAGATAATCAAATCCAAGGCATACCTGCAACTGTGGAGGGCCAACTGTAGTGTGAAAGAGATCATTGTTTGGCACTCAGTTTTGAGCAGAGGACTGATGTGTCTTTCTGAAAAACTAAACACTGTTCCAAGGCCAGTTATGATATTGAAGGCAAAAGAAGGAAAATTTCATTATACTACAAAGAAGATCTAGTTATTATCATCCAATTCTTTACAAGGTGAAAAATGATCTAGGTAATAAATTCGGCATCTTAAAAGGAATAAAAACATGCTGTGATTAATCTGAGCCTCAGTTGATAAGCCAAATATTATACCCTCATAAGCAAGCATATGAACCTGCTGCCATGTGGTGATTCTTGCTTCTCTTTTTATGTGTTTTTTAGTCAAAGATATAAACTCAGAAAGTGGTTGAGCTTTGGTCTTTAAATGTCGAATGAAGAAAATTTCTGTAAATGGCCTTTTACAACCCATATATTTCTTTTCCTTTTTTCAACACATGTTTTATAGTCAAGAGCGAAAACTTAGAAAGTGGTTGAGCTTCCAACCTCAAATTTTAAATGGGTAAGATCTCTGCAAAGAACACAAAAATTCTCTTTGAACCTCTGTTATTGTTTTCATACCACTGCTAATGCTATCAACACAGGTTACAATGGAGGGTAAAAAAAGTCCAGTTTACATACAAAATATTGTAGGTTTCTCATAGATCCATAGAATCTTCGAGCCTTGTTGCATCACACTGTTATAGTGTTGTTATTCCACTTTCAACATCCTGTGGAATTCTGGGGTTTGTAGTTTACTGAAGCCAAAGAGGTCTCTAGATGAGAATTCTAAATGCCCTTCTCTAAACTGCAAACCCCAGGGTTCCACAGAATGTTGAAAGTGGAATAATAGCACTCTAACAGTGTAGTGTGGAAAGGTTCCTAGAGTTGGAAGAGGCCTCAAGGTCTCAAGTCCAACCCCCTGCTCAATGATAGAATCTTCAGCCAAAGAATCCCCAGCAGGTAGCTGTCCAGCCTCTTTTTGAAGACATCCAGAAAAGGAGACCCCACCACCTCTCTGGGCAATTGGTTCCATTGGCAAACTGCTCTTACCGTCAAGAAGTTCCTTCTAATATTGAATCATTTACTCTGCTGTAACTTAAAACCATTAGACCTGGTCCTGCCCTCTGGCGCAGCAGAGAACAAACCTGCATGCTCCTCTCTGTGACAACCCTTGAGTTATTTAAAGAGTGCAATTATGTTACTACTCAGTCTTCTCTTGACCAAGCTGAACATGCCTAGCTTCTTTTCCTGACATGTTTTGTTCTCCATATCTCTTATCATCCTTACTGCCCTTCTCTGAACTTGTTCTGGCTTGTCTATATCCTTCTTAAAAGGAGGAACTGAGAACTGAATACAGTACTCCAGATGAACCTAATTGATGCAGAATATAGGGGGAGTATTACTTACTTTGATTTGGAAACTGTTCTTCTTTCGATACAGACTAAAATAGCATTTGCATTTTTGACTGTAGCATCACACTGCTGGCTCATATTCCATTTATGATCAATGATAATCCCAGGGCCCTTTTCACATGTAGTACTGGTGAGCCATGTATCCCTCATCCTATACTTATGCATTTGTTTTTTTCTGGCCTAGCAGTAGAATTTTCATTTGTCTTTATTGAATTTCATTTTATTTATTTCTGCCCAATATACGAGTTTATCATTGTCCTTTTGAATTCTGCCTCTGTCTTCTCATGTGTTAGCCACATAACCTCCCAGTTATGTATCATCTGCAAACTTCATAAGGGTTCCCTCCACCGCTTCCTTTAAGGAACTGTTAATGATGTTGAAGAATAACAGCCTTAGGAAAGAACTCTGAGACACTCCATTCAATGCTTCCTTCCAGTTTGAAGCATAGCCATTGAAGATGGCTACTTTTAGGCCTATTCCAGGCAACAGCAGGATATTGTTTTTTGATATCCTCTCAAGATGAGAAGAAACTGCAAATTTTATTATACCAAGGGGAGTAAATCATTTTTCACCAAAATGCCCCCTTGACGTATTCTCAGTGACCATTATTATTTTTGTTATTACTATTATTAGTATTATTATTATATCCCACCTTTCTCCCAGTAATGGGACTCAAGGTGGCTAACAACGAATTTTAAAAAATACAGATTAAAAACTATACAAAACTTTGATAAAAGTCTAAATATAAAAAACTCATAAAGAAAATACAAAGAAACTTATAAAGGTAAAACATTAAAAATATTAAAATTAATTAGGAGACTGTACAAAGCATAAAATATCAGAGCACATTGTTAAAAGCTCATCATAGGTATATGTATATATTTGCCCCACAGACGGGAAAGCAGCTTGAAAGAGAAAATTTTGATCGTAGGAATTTGCATTAGAGATGAATGAAACACTCTTTTGCTTGCAACTTTTGTGGCATATCCATTAGTTGATTCAAACCAACATTTCAGAATATCCTGGGCTTATTATCCCAGATTAGCACCCCCAGGACTTTAAAGACAAAAAGTGCAAGGTAGATTCTGGAAGAAAGAGCAGTAGTCTGCTCGTGAGTGAATGAAGAAATCTCAGCTTCAAATGCCACATCCATTTCCTCATCTCCTGTTGCGATCCCAGCAGCACCTTTACCAGGATGGGTGTACAACTAGAATGCTCCCCTCTGCACCCACAGAAGGGAGAGCAAGCAAAACACACCTTCCTTCCTCAGTGCACCTGGCTTCTTTCCCATGTTGCACTGGGGAAGGAAGTGCGTGATTATGCTTCCAACCCTTCTACATGGCCAGCACTGAGGGGAGCATCATGTGATCACAGGCGCTTAACAATTTTTTTTCATTAAGCAAATATCCCGCAATTGCGACAGGTGGGGAAGAGTTGGCAGCGGGACCTTAACAACATTGTGTAAAAGCACAACTCACGAACCACTGCCTTCTCCATTGCAGGACAGTGATGCCGTGCAGAAATGGCCTACATTTCGTAAGCTTATTCTGTAACCAGAGTTGTACTTGTAAGAGTTCCAAGCTCACAGGCCCCTACATGCTGTAGTACTGGTGCATTTCGATTTTGAATATTATATTTCAGTTTTAAAAGACTGGAAGATCAGTCACTGATCTTCCAATTGGTACCCTGTGTTTTGTGGCTCATGTCACATGTAAGCAAAAATTGTGGAATAACCTTCCATTATATCTGGTTTATTGCATGCAAGTAAAATTTTACAGATAACATGATAAATTAGAAATAAGGAAATTTTCATTTGGCCCACATTTTTAAACAAATCAACCTTCGTAGATTAATATGCAGATCAGAATACAATCATCCTTTAGACTATGTACTTGTCAAAGTTTTGAGCCATAATTCTCAGAATAAAAGCAATGCATAGAAATACAAATATTAGGAAAAGTGACCTCATGCATTTTAAAGCACACAGACAGATGCAGAAACATGTGGAACATATTTATGCAAAACTGGCATGGAATGATTATACACTGACTTATTCATCCCTAATATAAATTGATGTGTTTTCCAAACAGAGCCTGAAGTATTTGGTCATTATTTTGGAGGCTGCACATTGCAAAGCATAAATTGGCCCATATTCTCATGTCTAAGCCAAAATGTACAAAACAATGCTATTTTTTTTATTTTTTTTTTATTTTAATTTTTAATTTCTTTTTCATTAAGGGTTGCATAAGAGGTAATGAAACTGTAAACAGAGGATGATAGCTATTCATGGAAATGGAAGATAATTATTTATTAGAATTCTTGCAAACAGATCTGTCTGGCATGGAAATACAGCTAGTAAATTGTCTATATTCTGCAAAAAAAATGTGGAAAATATATATATCATGATTTCTGGGAAGGAAAAAACAAATAAAGGGAAGATCTCAAATGGAAAGATTGGAATCATAATTTTATATTACCACATTTTTCTACCTAACTTCTAGGCTTCCACTCTTGAAAAAGAACAAGGTCAAAAAAGTGAGAGAACGTTATTCTTGTGGTGAGTGTCATTTTCTCCCCATGAAAATAGGTGGAATCTTGTCAAGTTGCCTCAGCTTGGAGTTACAAAACATCTGCTAGATACACATGAAAAACCCTACTCTACCTTAAACCAAGATCCTATTTTCCTTTGGGTAACTGACTATAGTCAACAGACATTTTTCAGAACAGGCTCTGAAACTTCTTTCCTAGAATGGTTTGTTTTGGCCCCAACTTCAAAAGTCTTTTACCAAGAAGTAAAGACTTCTTTTTCTATTCATACAATTCTTTGGCTTGTGATTAAATTGATACTATTTTCCTTGTTTTGTTTTCTTTTCTTTTAAAAAAATCTGTCCTATTTTATTTATAGGCTGGACTGGACCCAGAATTACTCATGTCCTGAACAGAACCACTGAAATCTATGGCATAAGTTAATGACTAACTTAAGTAATAACTTACACTTAACAACTATGAACAACTATTATGACCAGAATGCTGTTAGCGATTTACACTGCCATAAATAATTACACAAGTGACTGCATTTTCTAAGAGATATCACAAGTGATATTGCTATTACACAACAGGTGTATGCAAAGCATTGTCATCTGTTTCACCACTGGCTGTGCAACAGTGTGACCCGGTACAACTATGCCACCTGAACTGTCTTGCATCCCTTCTCAGGAGAAAAATAGCATATAAATTAAATAACTAAATAAATAAAACAAAGTAACTCAAAAATAGCTACGCTGACATAAATTTAGCAGTGCAACTATGGAACGGGATCTTGATTTATTTCTTTTAATAGTATTATTTTTATGATTAAAGCTACTTTGAAGACCACATGGAAAGCGAGGATGTGAATGTAAATAATAAATAACAAAAGAAGAGAAGGTGGGAGGAAATTTTATTTTAAAACCACATTCATAAAAAGAAAGACATTAATCTTAAAGTTTAGCATTTTTTTTTTTAGGAGTAAGGCCATATTGTCTGTAAAGGTGACAAAGAAAACACTGGCATGCTGTGAGTGTCGAATCTGGTTTGTACTGCCTACAATAACCTGAGTACAGGCCATTTCCTTATCCACCGAGCCTCAGAAGAATCAAAAGCAATTAAAGCAGATGTGCCCTTGATCCTGTTTGCTAATGTTGGTTGTGACAAAAGGGAATAAACAGGGCACTCCATAATGGCCACATTTACATGAAATGGTAAGCCAAAATTCTGGCTGTGAACAAACTGCATGCAGGTGCATACAACATCCACTTAACACCTTTTATTAGCACAAACAACTAGACAAACTTGGAATGTTGTGTTCTTTACAAACCAGGTTGATAATCCACATTCTTGGAGTTTGCTCTGTACAAGCCGGGAGCCTCTATTCATACGAGATAGAATAACAGAGTAGGAAGAGACTAGAAGGACCACCTAGTCCAACCAATCCTGTGCTATTCAGGAATTGATTGCTAAAGCATCCCAAAAAGGAGTCACTGGATTTCTGTTTATAAACTTCCAATGAAGGAGAGTCCACACACATCCTGTGTAGGCTATTCCACTGCCAAGCAGCTCTTATCATCAGGAAGTGCTTCTTAATATTTAGTAGAAATTACTTTTCTTGTAAGTTGAAGCCATTGCTGGCATAGCAGAAAATAATTTCACTACATCATCTACATCAGGAGTTGACAACTGTAGAAGGGAAGAGGGCTGCATTAGCCCCCACAATACCTGCCACACCTGCTCCCTCAAAAAAATCAGCCTCCCACCCAATGCTCTCTAGGGGAAAGAGGGCATTTTCACAATGTTTTGGAACCTTCCTAGGCCATTTTAGGCTCAGGAGAGACCTTTTCTAACAACAGGAAGTGAATTGAGGCCATTTCCTCTTATTTACTCTTTCAAAAGAAAAGGACCTTTCTTCAGGCTAAATTGGCCTAGGATGGGCCCAAAACATGGTAAAAAGGCCCACCACTCCTTTAGAGGGCATTATGGGGCAAAAAAAAAAAAAAAGAACCCTAAAAATTTTGCACAAATTGTGTAAAAAATTTGTTTGACTCCTAGGGGGCTCAGGAAGCCTCCAAATGTGGTGGAAATGTCTTCCAAATCCATTAGAGGTGCCTATGTGAATGTATACTAAAAGTGAAATGGTTAATACTGCTGTGCTTTTTTAAAAAAACAGAGAGTAGAAAACAGGGTCTATTATAATAGAAGTAGACACCAGGTATGGTAATCAGCTTCGCAATTGAGTTGAGTTCCTTCCTCTTCTGCTATGGTCCTGACACACTCACACAAATTGAGCTTGCATCAGGAAGGAGGTTTCCATCAACACAAACTAAGGCTTCCATCTCAGTGCAAACAGAACCTTGAAAGAGCAATTTTAATCGAACACATGACCTAAGAAGAAAGAGTTGAATCTCCCTCCCCAACTTGTTTCTCCTCACAGAGATCATAATTCTTGCTTCCATTGTCTTACTCTCTACCTAGAAATGGATCTAGAGGCTAAGGCCAGACATTTCAAGAAAAGCACAACACAGCTGAGTTTGAAACCAACAAAACAATAATTTCTAATTAATTTCTGAAATTATATATATACCAGAACCCATGGCAATGATTGTCACAAATAAGATCAGAAAATGAAGATATCTCTCTGAGAAGCTTATATTGACTTTATACCATCATGGCTGGATAGCAAAGAATCCTGAGATTTGTTGCTTGGTGTGTGGCTGAGAATTATTTGAAATGATCCCTAACCCATGATAAAGACCCCGCAATTCTCTTTGGAAGAAAGGATAACAATTAAACAGCCGAAGTCTCTGATGTAGATATAGCTGTAAACATAATATATTGGGTGGCTGGTTAAAAGGAAAACGCATCTGTATTCAATCTATATGTTTCAGTATAAGATATCCCAAAGGGGAGGGCTTTAGTTCAGTGGAAGAACATATGCTTTGCATGAAGACGGAGCCCAAATTCCATCCCCAGCAATTACATGGCAGTAATAAAGTCCTCTGTTTGAGAGCTACTGCCAGTCGGAGTAGACAATATTAAACCAGTGGTTTGATCCAGTATAAGGCAGCTTTGTATGTCGGGTACATACATTCTGAGCCAGAAACAAGCATCTAGGTGATTTGTTCTTGAGACTTCTATAGTGCCATAGAAGATAAGGGGCTATTTTTTTCTTTTTTCTTTTTTTTGGAAGTAAAGCTCCCATAATCCCATGGATGTTTTATTTGCAATATAAATGACAAGTGCAATATCCCAGTGATGATGACACGAAAGAACAATGGTTAAATCCCCCTACTCAAACACCTCATAGAATATTGGTTCTAGCCTGGATTTCTTTCCATCATGTCTGTTCTTTAGCTGTAAAAAAGTGTTCCTGAATTGTTAGCTGTATGAATGGTGTTTTGTCTAATTTATAAACAAACAATTTTGCCTTTTACAAAGTAAAATGCCTGCTGTGACCTCATCCCCTTGCAAGTTTTTCTATGTCCATCCATTTTGCTATATCATCAGCATCCAATGAAGCTGACCAAAGCTGACCAGAGAGAGCTACTACACAACAGTGATCTGTTCTTCTTTATTAAAAATCCTGAGAGAAAGTGGAGGAGAAGGCATGAGGTTCCTGCTTTGTAGCAGCAGCTATGCACTGAACGTACCATGTAGTGCTGGACAAAATTCCTGCTTAATGTATGGGAAACCAAAGAAAAGGAGCTTCACATTAACATAATGGCATAATTTTAAGCAAATAGTGTAACTAAACTGTAGCAGGTTTGTTTGTAGACCAGATTCTGTTCAATATGACAAGATAACTATGCTATTTCATCTAGCTTGTTTCAAATGCTCACCTGTGGTGTCATTCAATATGAATTCACTAATTGCATTCAAAATGACAAAAATTATGTCATCCAAAAACTTGATCTATTCCTCTTTATTTCTTTGGGGGTAGGGAGAAGTTTAATTCTATTTCTCCAAAATGGGGGGGGGGGGCCTCACACAGCAATGTCTTAATTTGCCTTATCATACCCTGCCCTGGGTAAATAAAAGATGCTCCTTGAGCTCTCTTATTTGAAAACCAAAAACAAGACAATCAAATAGTGTTAAATTCAGTTTGGATCTATCAAAACTGCACTTAGTTTGCATATTTCATTTAGATAATTTATATATAACCATAGGCTGAATGGTCAGGCACCACTGATGTACCTACAAGATGACTAAACATAAAGGAAGATAAGGCTCTTGGGACTTTCAGAAAAGATCATTTCAGTAGCTGGGGTTTTCTAACTCATGCATGATAAACTGTGCCTGCCAGAATATTCTCTTCTGTTTTTGAAAAAAAAAAAAGCCCTAAAATACATGCAAACTTTGAAGAGAGGGATGGGCATAGAATATTAGGACTGGCCTGAAATATGTACAGTACATCTAGATCCAACTAGAGTAGATTATCCAGACCAATGAGAAACGTAGTAAATCATCTGTTAACTATATTCCATTGATTCTGTGAGTGTACTTTCATTGGGACTAATAAATGGATTTGAGAACCAGGGTGGTGTAGGAGCTTGAGTGTTGGACTACAACTCTGGAGACCAAGGCTCAGTTCCCTGCTCAGCCATGGAAACCCACCTTGAGCACGTCATATACTCTCAGCCCCCCCCCAAAAAAAATCCATGATATGTTTGTCTTAGAGTTGTCATAAGTTGGAAACCACTTGAAAGCACACAGCAACAACAACAACAACAACAACAACACAACAAACAACATATGGATTTAGATTTTTTCTTTACCATATTACTATAGCGTATTAGTGAAAATCTATTCCTGTTTCATTAAAAGTAAGTTATACTACACTAGTTGGGAATCTGAGCTTAGTGTGCAAGGGATATAGCATTAGCACATCAAACTGTAGTGTTTCAATTTATGAAATGTACAATTTAATTAGAATTGTAGTATAAACTGATAGATGGATGTGTACATTTTTGCATCCTAAGGAATATGACAATTGTATGACGAATGACTTTGGAATGGGCTCCTTTGAGTACAGTGGGGTATACTTTTTGAGAAAACATGCATAGGATTCTACATCAACATGCTCTGCAATCCTAAATACACTTTAGGATTGCCCCCATTAAATGAAGTAAGACTACACATTTACTTTTTGCCAGCTAAGAAAATAAAAGAATAAGTAAAGGGTTTTTTTCTGGGGGGGGGGGACTAGTTTCTGGAAGATCCAAAGTTTTTGATTGTGAACTTCATGGACTTCATGTTGGGTTGCATGGGTTGCATGTATTGAAATAGTATTTTTCACATGTTAGTTTGTTCCTTGATTTTATGTGAGCATTTTCAAACATCCATTGGTTTCCTTTGCTTGATGCAAAAGATGGTGGTATCTGAGGTTCAAAGTAGATTTGCAGTGGAAGATCCATGATCTGATATTTTGATATCTTTGAGTTAAATGCAGAGGACTTTTTTCTCTCCAACAGAGAGGAGAAAAGATGGTTAATCCAAATTGATTTGCCCTCATGGTTGCTTTGAAATGGTAGGAGATCAGATCATAGTTGTCCTATGTTATGCTCCTGAAGCAAATGGAGAAAATACCTTTCAACTGAAACCACTAGGAGTCCTATGAATGGATGCTCTGTGCCTGACATTTTAAAAAGCAATTCATACAAGTGCTAATTGCACAAACCAACTCCATATCTAGTTTGGCCCTAAAGTAAGTGCAAAACTAATAAAGAGGACAGGATGTCAGTTTCTCTATTTATTGAATTGCACAGCTTGGCTGAACTTAACTGTTCAGAACATCTAGAATACATACACAGTTACTTCTTTGAGGCCCTTTATTACATAAACAAAAATTTTATAACCCGCCAGTTTTTGTTGTAAGTAGCATCTGTTGATTTGCTTCTAAAATGGTTAAAATTTAAATAAAAATTCTTCTACAATGCACATATACCTATATCTCTGTGTGGTCATCATAACCCTTATATCTGAAAGATATAAGCTATTTTTTAAGATGGCCCTTAGGATCCCTTTCAATTCTATAATTGTCTGTTATATGAAATGTATGGATTTCTGACTGCAAATTGTTCTCAGAAGATCACATCTCATTTTTGGATGTGAATTGAATCAGCTCACATTAAAATGTTAATTCAACTTATTTCTCACCTGTGCAGAAAATTCAGGCAATTCTACTTATTTTTAAGTACTCAGCAGACTTTTCCATAGCACTCTGTCATCAAATATCTAGAGATGATCTGTATTCAGCAAAGACAGAACTAACTTTTTACCATGTGCAGTTGATGGTGGCATAAAGTAACAACATCTCATCTCGACTGTGATCTTGGCTCACAGAGATTTACAGCAGTAATTTTTTTAAAAAAAATGTTTTAAAACAAGATTTTATTAAATTTTTCCTGAAAGGAATATTTAAAGATGTGTTAAATGCATGTAACATGTTTTATCTAGCTATAATGTTAACTCAATATAATTATTGCCAAATTGTAGGTGGAGGGATTATGTAATTTGGCAAGGACCACCAAGTGAATTCATTGTAGAACCAACTTCTAAACTTAGGGCTTCCTAATTCTTAGTTCAATTTCCTAACCAATATGCTACATCAGCTTTTTCTAAGAAATCTTTCAAGATCCACCTCTGTCCAAAAAATCCAATATAAATCTCAAAGAATCCCTCCTCTTGACTTTACATTTCTTCTTGCAGCCACAGATTATACACTTCAAATAAATTAAGAAAAAAACAACACACACTGGTACATATTTGACAAATGATGCTGGACAGTCCCTTTGCTTCAGCCACTGAATAACTTTGTCTTCAACCTCAGGTCCTTGAGGTAGCTAATAGCAGTTTTGTTTGCAGTGCTGTATGCTAAAATAAGACTGCTCCTATTATTCCTGACCTCAGTCACAAAAGATCCAAGAAAGAAAGAAAGAAAGAAAGAAAGAAAGAAAGAAAGAAAGAAAGAAAGAGGGAGGGAGGGAGGGAGGGAGGGAGGGAGGGAGGGAAAAAAGGGGAACGGGAGGAAGGGAATAATTGAAATCAAGATTTTTTTATTTTATTTAATTTTTTTGTAATGGCAGGAATGATTCTGGAAGTTTGTGTTGACCTCAAATTCATTTCCAATACTCTCATACAATGTCCACAACGTACTACTATGGTTCTCACGCACATATACTCTCCCAGAGCTATGTCTGGATATTTTTTTTTCCAGCCTGTAATTACAATTACAATTAAAATTACAACTTGATGTGTATGTTCATGCTAAATGAATCCCATGGGGAAATCATCATTTGAAATTCTGAGGCAATCTTTTTAATAGAAACAGGCAGCTGAGTGGGATTTATACGTTAGATCAGATGAGAGGACTAGATGAAGAATTCCTACCCTTTGCAACACTGCAATCTCGGTATCCTATACCTTCTAGCACAGGGCAACTGTTAGAGGTCCTAGGGCTGGCCATACCTCAAATTGTGCCTCAGAGAGCAAGCTATGCCTCTATCTCCTCCCCCATGCCCCTAGTGCCCCCCCCCATATACTGTATTTTTAACTTGAAAAGATCCCTCGTGCCCCCTGGGAGTATATGCGTTGTTTAATTACTAGGGTTACCAGTTCAGGATTGACTCAGGTCTTAAGGTTTTATTGGTGAAAACCTGAGACCTAGGGATGGCCTTTGATGATATCATTACCGGTAAGTGTTGTGCATTAAGCACCAACTACAGTTGCTCACAGCTTGTGATTCAAACACTCACAAAACCAACATATTCTCCTGCTTGGAAACTGAGGCCATATCCGCCGCGTTCTGTTAAAGTGCTATTATTCCACTTTCAACATCCTGTGGAATCCTGGGACTTGCAGTTTAGGGAGGGACCTTTAAAATTCTCAGCCAGAGAGCTCTTTGGTCTCAGTGAACTACAAACCCCAAAATTCCACAGGATGTTGAAAGTGAAATAACAGCACTATAGCAGTGTAGTGTGTAAATGGCCTGAGGCAGAAATCTTAGCTAAAGGGGTTGTTCCCAGATCAAGGTGAATTGGGAGCGGAGGGAATGATTCTTTCTCACTTATTTAGGGAGAAGGGACAAGGAATATTTAATCTTACTTCTAGCCAGACGCTGGGCCCTGGCACTGTAAGAACCAGGAGGGAAAGAGGAAGCTAAGTCAATACATAGATCTGTCATGCCCTTGTCCCAAGACCCAAACAGGACCCTTCCCAATAGCCTCCTCTCATTCTGGTCTTTTGTTATATAGGCTCAGAGTCTTAACCAGCTGTTGGCCTGATTAATGAGTCCTTGTTACAGAAATGCTACCAGAATCCTGGGCTCTCCCTTTTCACTTACACTGGCTGTCATTAGTACTGTTCCTCTCATGCCTCCGGGGTGTATGGCTGTTGAGAAGGGGCCTGTCTGGGGCCTGGGACACAGGCATGACAAGGTCTTTCCTCCAGGTAGTCTTAGAAAATTTCAGCAGCATATCAGTTGAGGCTTGCAAATAGTATCAAGTTCTTGCTCTACTAGCTGAGCTAGAGTGTTGCACCCAGCCCTTTCCTCTTGATAGGAGCTGAACCTACCAAAAACTGGAGGATTTATACCCTTTTCTCTTTCTTGGCGATGACTCACAAAAACTGCATTCTCTGGGCCAAGTCCTGAGATCTGACAACCCTAGTCACTATATTCTCGTGCTCTCCAGACCAGTTTTAGGCTTAGAGTGGCTTTGGAAATGATCAGAGGTTTGTTAAAGTTTTGGGAAAAAATCCCGCTCTTCACATCTGAAACAGGTCAAGAGCCAAGGGCCAGTGGGGACAAAAATTGCACAGTTGTGCTGTGACATCTAGAGGGTAAGAGGGGCCATTCTGGTTTTTTTAAAAAATGAACATATGAGGAAGTTGGGGTGCTTAGGAGCCAAGGAAACACATGAGGCCCTGTTCTAGTATGCTGTGGCAATATCTGCAACTACAGCTCCTTTCTTTGCCCATATATGAGAGACTGAGTGCGTCAGCTTCAGCCCTTCCTGCTTTGTTGGGAGTATTAATTAAGGGTAGAAATTGGGGGATGCATTTTAACTCCCACCGTTCTCCCTCCTGGTCTATGCTGGCCCTGGCTGCCAGGTCTTACAGTCCTCCTGGAAGGCTGCAAGAATCCCAGCCCTGTATTAAGTGCATATTCAGACAAATTGTAACCAAGAATTGTAGTTTATAAATGGCTCTTAGAAAGTACTATTTGTTTCCTAACAAATTTAGACTGGCATCCTGTTAGAAACATACACAAGTTATACTAAGCATGCAGAGTGGGGTTTTGACAACATGTGATGATTGTGTAACAGCTGACAGTGCCATAAGCGGAGTTGCATATGTGGAATGGTTCTGCTTGCAGTCATGTATTAAAGGATGCAATGTAGTGTGTGAATGCACAATGCCTCTATGTATCACCTTTGCACATTGTGCATTGCAGAATATGTTGTAAGCCATGCATATTGAGCATTGATCCACAGATGTGTGTTATGCTATATTGGTATGAAGTATAGGGGGTTTCATAATATAACTGTCAGTGGTATGTACTGTATACAGAAGTGATGTAGGACGTGGAATCAAGTAAACTAAAGGATTACCTTTCCCTTACAAGTTAAACTGTGGGAAAGTTTCTCAAACTTAAAATTGTGTTTACATAAAGTTGGTAATGTAACATAGATAATGATTCCTTGTGGCATATGTGGCTGGATTTATTGTGCTGGATTAAGCATGCATCAGGGGAAAAAACTCTGATGTTTGTAAACCTTTAATATGATATGATATTATATTGCTGGGATTTGGAATTTAACTGATGTTCTTCTGTGCCGTTATTGTGGCAAAAAGATGCCAAGTTTAAATAAAATAAGAACTTGCCACAAAGAACCTGGAAAATCTACACATGACCATGTACCATGGAGATATCATTCTGCATTTTACTGTCTTTAGACATTTTTTTGGCAGGAGAATTACTCATCAGATTCACACACACACACATACACACACACACACATTTTTCTCTTATTTCTTTTGTATTTGCGAGTTAAAATGTAATTTAACAAATTAAGATATCAGTAGTGACATTCGGATTTTGTATCATGCCACAATTAAAGGATTTCTACTCAGAGCCCACAATAACCTACAATTGACAGAAAGTACCGGTGGACTGTGCTTTAGTAGGAGGCTGCTGAGAGTCTACCCTGACTCTAGAAGAAGAAAACTGTACTGCAGAGATGGAATGACCACTAAGCCCCTAGGAAAGAAAGTGCTTAAAGAGGTAGGCCAAAGTCCAGGAACAGCAGCAAAGGGCTCTAGATGTGTAAAGGTACTTTTCAGAAGAACAACTTTTTCTAGAAGCCTCTGATGCACTATACAAGAATTTTAGATTTGATTCCAGTTTGTCCTACTGGAGATAAGTCCAGTTCCAGGCTGAAAATGGTCCTCAAAAAGCTTCTGTTATTTATTGAACACAGCATCCACAGCCTAGTCTACGTAGATTGGAAGTGGGCAATGCATGTCCTTCCAGGTGTTTGTGTGGTATAAATACCATCTGCCCTACTCAGCATAGCCAATGATGAGGGATTATGGTGCTGCAGTGCACCAACATCTGAAAAGCAACAAACTGCCCCTAGTTGACATAACTTTCCCTTCTGGTAAGTACCGTTGGACTGCTTTTAGCCATGTTGTTGTCTGAAATATCTCTCTTAAATCTTTGCTAGCCTTGATACTGGAATACTTTTGATCATATCTTTTACTTGAATTTTGAAACTGAAACGTTTGCTGGCCTTGATCCTGAACAGCCTTGGCCTCACTCTTTGTCATCTCCCTATCTGTGATGGAATCTAGGAGTGTGTTGGCCCTACCCTTGGTCAGTTATACATACTTAGAAATTTATTCTCTATCTCCCCTTTCCATCTGACTACAGGGCAGCTGTTTTGGTGTCTGTAATGGACTGGATTAAGGTGAACATACTGAAGCTGAATCAAAACAGAACAAAAGCTTAAGCAAAACAGAAGTGCTCCTAGTCGGTCATAACACAGATCAGGCAATAGGGATTCTGCTTATGCTGACTGGGGTTACCTTCCTTTTAAAAACTCAGATTCATTACTCCTAGACTCATGAGCTTGGATGCCCAGGTTTCAGTGTGTTCAACCTGTTCCTGGAGATGTCTGATCTGGCCACCATGATGTGTCTTGGTTATATAACATTTAGATTACTGTAATTCACTCAACCTGGGGTTGTCTTTGAAAGTGTTTAGAAACTTCAGCACATATTGGAAAATTTAGAAGGCTGAAACTGAAGTTTAGAAAGTGAAACTGAACGTTTAAAAAGCTGTAAATTTCAGAAACTTTAGAAACTTCAGCACAGAATTGCTGATCAGAGTTGTTTACAAGGAAAACAGGAAATGATCAGGAATCGAAAGAGGCCCTTCTTCCTGGCTGCTCCCAAGCTGAGGCATTCCCTTCCATAGGATGAAACTCATTTCTACAGCAGTCTATGCTCTTCCTCTCTCCACTCTATATTATATATATTATTGTTTATTATTATATATTATTTATTATTATTATTATTATAATATTATATATATTATATGTTATATTTTATTTATTTATTATATTTATTATATGTATATATTTAGTCACACTTTTTTATTAAGAGTTTTAAAAGTGCAATAAATATTACAGAAATTCCAAAAATTATAGAAAAAAGGAAATACCAAAAAAAGAGAAAAAAATAGAAGAAAAGAGGAAAGAAAAGAAGACTTCCAATCTTCCTCTTGCCATCTACACATGCATATCATTATTCATACCTCTCTATTCACAAACTTAGACATATTCTCTTCTTTCAACAACCCTTTCTCTCTAATCATCAAACCACAAATTACCTATTCATTTTCTTTTTCTTTGTTTTCCCACAAAAAAGGCAATAGGAGGTTTTAGATCTTTAAGAAATCTCTCACACACACACACACACACACACACACACACACAAAACATGCATTTGGTTATTACAATGTGTCTGTATCTCTTATAAGTGGTTAGTTTAACCTCTGGTTTGCCAGTAAAACTGAATTACTGTGTCACGAAATGCATGTCTAAAAAGTGTGTCGCCAAGATGACACGATTGGAAAGTTCTGCACTAATTATACAATAATTCATGTGAACCTATGGACAGATGCATAAACCAATTTCTTCGTTCTCTCTCTTTTTCAAATGGAATTTTCAAAACAGGCAGCAGTTCAGTGTACCTCATACTTCTGTCAGCTAAAACTGGTGTCCCTATAATCATAGTCCATAGTCTTTACCAATATTACTCTTTGCATAAGCCTAAACATAAACAGAACTGAGCGGTCAGCAGTGAGCATAGGCATCATTAACACTTGCAAAAGATCCGTTTGCAAGGAATTTAATTGGGTGACTGCAAATCTCTTAATTTCAATGAAGTAAGCTTATAAGTCTGCCTGGAAGTGGCTTTCATACATAATGCTACTGACATCTATTTTCTTCCAACAGGAAGCTAACATTAACAGTCATAAATTAAGATTTGGCTCCCTTGATATTCCCTGGTTTCCTGAAGGTATAGCACTACATCTCAAGAGCAAAAAGCAGATTTCACACTGCATCAACGATACCCAGCATAGACTTCCATGAATCTGATCTTTCTCCTCCATGCTATTTCCATTAGCAGGCATAAGTCATTATTAGATGCGCAAACTACCTTGACATCAGATGCTTCCAGTGTATTATATAGCATGATGATGCACTTTTGGCCTTTTCACATGATCAAAAAGACCCTCAATGACATATCTTCCTTCAGGAAAGTCCCAAGTGCTGTACTTCTGACAATAGTTTAATACGATGTTCTCATGGAATTGCGGGAAGGGGGGCTTGTTGCTATCTTTTTGATCCTTAATGTTTGCTTAAGTCAGGTTTATGTGTGCATGGCATAAGAGAGAGGAAACACAAAGCTTCTGGAAAAAATGAAGCATATTTGCATACATGAGCGCACACAGAATAAAAATTATATCGATTATAACATAATATATAATTATATTAAATGGAGAAGCAGTACGCTCTGGACCCCTCCAATCAATAGTATCAAATTCATTATTTATTTCATTTTAAGCATTTCTATTCTTGTTCACTTTTTAGTTCATTTACTCAGTTTATATAGTTCAATTGTACTATAACAAATTGTTCTCAGCTTGATATAAACTGGGCAACTTACCAAACAATGTAGTAAAATACAACAATAAACAGATTAAAAAAATTATATGAATAGGAAAAAGTGACTCTACTATTGTCTGTACTTTAGAAAAGAAAAGAAAAAGACCAGGACCCGTTGAAACCTTTAAAATGCCTTTTGAAAAGGAAAACTGAAATTAAAAATAAGATTGTTGGCTCGTTGAGCAGTACATATTAAACTGCATTATACATTAAATACGTACTGTGCAGCTTACAGTCTCTTAACTTTTCTACTATAGTGTAAGTGCCTGTACCCCTTCTCTGGATCAGGAACAGTGTGGTAGGAGAGATGTTTTGAAGCTTGTCTCCTTCTAGTTTTTAGTTAAACATCCCTCCCCAATGAACAGGGATTAAAAAGGGGGTTTTAAAAAAAGCCTCTATTGGTTTCAGTGGAAAGTCTTTCTCTTTTTAATCACTGAAAAAATATGTGTGTTGTGCCCAAATATATGAATTTTTAAATGAAACCAATTCATGTTTGCTTGTTCTGATTCAGAAATGTTTGTTTAGGCTAAGTTTTTTAAAAGTGTCATGGAACTGCATGGTAGGGCTGGAATATCCTCTGTAATTTATGTTTGTTCTAACCAGGGGTTACACAAGTATAACTGTTCAGATGTTGCACAAAGAGGCATCCAGTGCTTCTCTATGTAATGCTTCTCTTGCCCCCCCCAATCCAAAGTTGAAGACATGCAATAATTTTCTGTTTCAGTCCGTTACCAACTTAATCCTTTCCCTTCAAAGTCAAGCAAGAGAGGAATAAAGAGAGCGACTTTGTATGACCCGTTTTGTATGTGTTGTGTGACCTTTTTGTATTTATTGTATCCATCTAAGCCCAGGGGAGTTTCCTGGCTAGCCACTAGGCAGGATTAGTCCTTAACCTTGAGACTAAGAGAGTTATTAATGCCCCTTTTCACTGGCAGTTATTCATGTCTGGCTTTTATCTGGTGACATTCTCATTGAAGTCAACTGAATTTTTCCATGATTTAAAATGACACAAGAGTCAAGATTGAGGATACGCTGTCTTTGGAAATTATTTGGTGCCAAAAGTTCAAATCTATGTGTATTTAAGATGTCATCCGGAAAAAACAAGTGAGAACGTTAGGGGGAAATATAAGCACCTGACCATGTGCATTAAATTAAATGACTGGGTGAAGAAACCAAGCCATCTCGTGTACACAGATGGAGCAGACTGCGACAGACTCTATGTTGTTTTCCTCAAGGAGTTTAGCGAATACAAAAGGAAGTCTTTACAGCAGTGCTAGCTAAGGGAGGGGAGGAACACAAAAAACTCCAGGAGCATTGCCTATAAGCCCAGATCAGGAGAAGAACAAGAGAGGAAATGCTGCTCTGGTTTGCTGTAGGGAATAATAAATGCAATAGCCACTTGCTCCTTAGGTAAGATGAAATTCACCACTTCCTCTACCCGTCATTCCTTTTCTGCATTTTCACTAACCATCAAGGAGAAACATTACATTTTAGGTCTAAAATAAAACATTTCTGAGATGTTTTTCACCCTGTTTCCATCCAGGACAAAAGCGCTGGCTTTCAAAGGCTGAGAAAGTGAGTCCAAGATTCAGATCTTCCTAACACTGAAATATTGAGTTCCATTTTGTTTTCTTTTTAAAATTTGAAGCAAATCTTCATTGCCTTTGGTCATATTGCGGTTGGGTGTTTTATTTTCTTTTGTTTTGTTTTCTTGGTATCACTAGTCGGGTTGCCAGTTTTATTGTTTCTCCTATCACTTTCCTTTTAGATTTGCATGTCCTTTGCTTGTTTTTTGTTTGTCTTTTTCATTACATAAATTTGGTATCTGCATTTTTAGGAGTTTTTGAGGTAGAGTCTATACATTTACCATTAAGATTATTTTATCCCCCTAAAGGTTTCAGTTTTACCTTATGATAACAACATTAACCACTTTTCCTTCCCTAGCTATTATTTCTTGTTCTTATATTTAGTAATTTTTAAAAATTATATCCTTGTTTTAAAATAATACTCTGTGCTCTGTGCTATCCTTTTCTAATAAGTAATTTTAGTGAATGCTAAAAAAATTAATATGAGCCTTTAGAAATTCTACATATACTTAAGTGTGTGTGTTCATGTGCTTATTTACATTTTGAACTTTAGTTTCCATTTCAGTCACAGTCAGTGTCTTCTTTCTGTTTTAATGAAGTAGTTTGAGTTTTATTATTCCACAAGTAGCCTTGTGTCTGTCTTTTTTTTCTTTATTAATTTTCTTCTCTAGAAAAGAAAACAATTCATTTTCTCCAGTCGCAACTTTTTCCAATCTTTGCTGCTGCTTTTGGGGTGATTCCATACGTCTCCACACCAGTGAATGTTTATATGGACAAAATATTTTTAATCTATGCTTAGAACTATTGTTGTTTGAGAAAGTTTATATCCATATTACGATTTGATATTTTATATTTCTGTTTACATAGGAAATTAGCTGAATGAAAAATGAAGAAATTATTTGTTTCACCATACAATATCAATCTGAAAATTTCATTTCTGTGATAGTTAACAGTAGAAGAAATATTTAATGCATTAAAATAGTCTGTAAAGTCTTTCCTTTTGCTTCAGTAGCCTAAGATGATGTCTTTGAAGTTTAAAACAATAAAACCATGCCTCTTTAAAATGATAATAGTAAAACTTCTTCCCAGTTTTTAGCGCTTTCTTATTCCCTAGCAGTTCTTCACAGGAAGAAGAAAGCAAAGCTCCCAGTACATAGGAAAAATACTAAAGAAAATTAAAATACATTACTTAGCACGTTCGTTGAAGAATGAGATTTTGCCCCTCAGAATTTATATTATTTGCCCTGGTAAATAGGTGAAAGCACCGTGGAAAGCTTATGTGATCAAAAATAGTTTGGTAAACTAGATGTTATCCATCATTATATGAGATAAAAATAGCAGAAATGGACAAACTGATGGTCATCTAAGGGAAAAATCAACTCTTTTGGCACCTGTGTCATTGATAGATGAATTGCCCGATTTGTGAGGTATTGGAATGCACACTAGAGCCATATTTCTGTTACCAGATATTTATTTTTGTTGAGATAATGTTCATTTCAATTTTAAAAAATGAAAAGAAAACTGACTTTGAAATTTGAAACAGTCTTATTAGAACTACATGAATAAAATGTATTTCTTTTACATAACTTTATGCATAAAATTACTCCCGATTTTAAACAAATCTAACAGTAGGTTAAAATTAATGAATTAATTTTGAATAGGGGAAAATCCCTAAAGTGTTAACCTCCACTAAAGTCTAAGGGCTAGTTAAACTTGGCTGAAGAAAAATGCATATTCAGATTTCTCTCCCTGAAATCAATAAGGTCTTGTTTATCAGGTATAAATTTTGTCAAATCATACTTATTTTTTGTAACCTGAAGCCATGACCAAGAGCAGTGTAAAAGACTTTTCCATCCCTTTTTTATCCAGTGCACGTTTCAATTCAGGAATTCACATCACATTCACATCACAAGATAACCACAAGATAACCATAAACTCTTTTTAAAATATTGTCAAGGGAAAATGGATGGTAGTTAGAATGTGAATAAACATAGAATGGATGAGCGCGGTCAAAGTGTGTACTCAGAGAGGACCTTCACCGCAGTGATTAGAGTGATTAAGCTAATGAGAAATAAAAACTGTGTTGCGCAAAAAAAATAATTTTCAAAGAATAACGTAATGCTCTAAATGAATGGGAGTTATTCTCAGGTAAATTACAAGATAAAGGTTGAAATTCCATTGAAGTCAAAGAGACGTAAGGTCAAGGTGTATTTCTTCTAGTGCTTGGAATATTAGTTTTAAGAAATAATTAGTTATCATTATCACTCTGAGGCAAAAAGTAGTACATTGTCATGTTAGTTACTAAATTCTTTTCATTTTACAAAAAAAAAGAGAGAGAGAATAGTCACTTTTAGTTATTTTCGAGATGTGTGGCGTGACATTATGTTGGCAGTGGTACAAAACACACTCTTCTGTCCACTTTGTCATTGCCAAAAGTGAAGTTTGCTCACAGTCCTCCTGCTAGTTATTGCAAACTTTCTTCAATGCAGAAGTACACTTTAGGAAAGATTTACTTTTTGATTAATGGTGCTGCTGCTGCTGCTGCTGCTGTTACACCTGCTGTCGCTCAACAAGTTAGAAAGCCTTGCTACCATAAATTATCTAGAAATTCATCAATAGAGCAGTATATATCTTTTATAGAGCAGTATATATCTTTTACTCACATGTCCTTGTATAGATACTCTCATCATAAACCTCTTATTCCTCTTGGAAGTGGACTTTTCTATACTTACCTTGTACACCATTTGGCTTTGAATAGAAATGTCACAAAAAGTCCGTTTTGGACATAACAAGAAACCATGACTTAGAAATGTTCAAACAAGCAAGAACAAGCCATGAACCCCTCTCTGCTCCATGAGGAAGAGACAGGAAGCATCTTCTCCTGGTTTTAAAAATAATGTTATTTATTTAACAGTTATTGATATTGCACATTTAATAAAAAGATTCCCAGGAAATATGCATAAAATTATTTTTAAACAATATAATAAAATATAAATAACAAGAGTCATAATTTACTTTTAAAAGCCATGAGCTAAAAAAAAGTTTTTCATCACTGTTATCCAAACTAGGAAACTAAAAGCAGCTTTTTAAAAAATATATTTTTATTTAAAACAGTTTTTAAAAAAGACATGAAACAACATATAAGGAGAAAAATACATATCTACTATCTTAACAAATAATCTATCTAAACAACAACAACAACAAACCACCAAAGGGGTAAAAAGGGCACAGATGACTTCTAACTCCCCAGAGAAAAGTTATTAATTATTACTTAGTATACTTTTTCGAAGTTCAATAAAATATCTACAACTAAACAATCTTATTTTTAATCTACCAAACTAGTTATATAAAATTTAACTCTCTCTCTCTCTCTCTCTCTCTCTCTCTCTCTCTCTCTCTCTCTCTATATATATATATATATATAAAATTACTTTTTTACTTTGTAAAATATAGTAATCCTATGAAAAGTGTTATGTTCTAGAGTGATATTTCTAGCCATACTGTTCAAATCCTACTATTAAATGTCTCCCTGCCACATACCTTTTAGAAACATTGTAATCTTCTCCAATTGTGTCTTACACGCACCCAAAGACCCTTCTATAATTAATGTTATCGGTTTAACGATCTCAGCCATATCCAACAGCTTCATCACACACTCATTTTGAGTTGGTATCATGGGATCTTTCCAACTAAAGATAGTTTAACGCAAGGCGGAGCAAAGTTGTCTCTCAGATAATCTGGGTCAAGATTGTCTGAAAAATCTTATCTCCCAATATGAACCTGTTCAAGTTTTAAGATCCTTGGAGGAAGGGTTTTTTCTCAGACCAGCCCCCCATCGAAGGCATATGTGGTGAGAACACAAAAGAAAGCCTTCCTTGTGGTTGCTCCCAGGCTGTGAAATTCCCTCCCTCATGAGGCTAGGACGACCCTCTCTGTGTCTTATTTATTTATTTGTTTATTGAAGGAATTTATTTATTGCCTATTGACCCACCAGGGCTCCCAAGGCCATGTGCAGTAGGCAAAAACACTTTTAAAATATTAAATGAATAGCTATTAAAAAAAAAATTAAAGCGCTTGAGCCTTCTCTTTTAAAATAGCTCTAAAAATGGCTTTAAAAAGAGGAGAACTTCCTGCTGCTCCTTCTCTTACCCCAGTTCACAGGCTGGATGCATCATCCTTCAGCACATTGCTCACCAGTGCTGCAGAAATCCTTGGGTTGGTGCAGTGTCCTGGCTTCTAAGGTGGGTTATGGCAGGGTCAGATCAGAAGGGAGACCATAGCTATGTCATCATAGCCACATCTCCCATGGAGGATCTCAGCCCATGCATTTAATTAAAAAAAAAATAGTAATAAGTAATAATTTATTGCCTAGTCCAAAGACCATTGCAAATTAAGTACAAAATATCCAAACTTTCACACTTACAATTAGGATATCACAATTAAAATTAACAGCATAGCATATATCTAAACTTAAAATGAATCACTTGTATTATAAAAGAGGTCACATTATGGTAACAAAAAAAAAGCATTAACCTTTCATAGCATGACAAGAACATTTTATACTCGCCTAAAAAATATTATTACTTGTTTTAACTATATTCTGATTTAACTTACGTAGTACGCCGCCTTGGGTCCCATATTTGGAGCAGTGTGGGAGATTTTATATATATATGTGTGTGTGTGTGTGTGTGTGTGTGTGTACATATACATATATATGTGTATATGTATATGTATATATGTGTATATACACACACGTACAGACTCTTCGACCCACCCTTTTTCTATTAAACACTGAGGGTAAAATGCCTTCCCTAGAGGCATTTGGGAGCAGCAGTTCACCTTCTAAATTGGTTTACATTACAGGATCCCTTGCACTGCTGAACATTTAAAAAAATGCCCTTTATTCATACCCAGAAGGAGACTTACAGCTATTTACAGTTTTCTTTTATTTTTCATTTTGAAGCATTTTTGCCAATTCATGAAGCCTTTTCAGGGTGTTGGCAGTGGAAAATTGACCTCTGGATCTGTCTCAGCCCCACTCCCCAGGATCCTACGTTGTTAACAAAGCAAGCGTCAGAAAAACCAAGACTCCTTTTGAATCTAATGATAAACTTCCATTTCTGCCATTCACATAACACACTACTAAACTGTGTTTCAGCATTATGTCCAAAATTAACCCACGTAATTCTTACATGTCATGCTTTTTGACTCACTGTGCTTACATTTAAGTAGCCATCTGCCAGTGGGATTTCTAGCCCATGAAAGCTTATGCCCCAAGATTCTTTACTTTTTTTAAATGACAGGCTTCTCTTGCTTAGCAGAATCTTGTTTTCAAGTATGGATATGTATACTAGCTGCCCTTTCCCATAGGTCAGGGTAGCTTATGATATTGTAAAATATTTTAAAATATGAAACATATGAAGTTAAATTGTGAAAGGTAATAATGCCGCCAAAAAGATCCCATGCTTATATTCAGAAACAGAAATAATAAAAAGCTCTAGCATTACTCCCTCCACAAAAAAAGGGAGGGGCTTGGATGGAGCTGAAGGAGAAATAATAAAGCTGAGGGCCGTTTACTAGACCCTTCCCACCCAGTGGTCTGACATTCAGTCTTGAAATCCCTGCTGGATGTTTTTGTAGCACGTAAACATCATAGTTTTGTACACATTTCTGAGGGTTGGAGTCCATCCTGTTAGTAGATTTATATCCAAAAAGCAGGGTTCAGCTTCTTCTCTAGTCCTGCTGGCCATTTTTCTTCTCCTAGATAGTTTTAGCAGGGGCGGGGGGGGGGAATATAAGTTTTACCCGCTCCAGCAAATGTGTGGTGCAGGTTTTAGGCTCTGGTTCATCCCTTTTCTTCCTTCAATGATGCTAATGTCAAAGGGATAAGATGCAGAATTTCCAAGTTGTGATCCAACCACTCTAGTTCAAAAGAGCTTCTGGGACTGACTACTAGAGAAAAGCTACAAATAGCCAGTGAAGCAGGGGAAGACAGGCAAAGTGATCTTTGTTGTTAATCGCTGCATGCCATCAAGCCATTTCTGACTTACGGTGACCCTACGGCAAACCTACCACAGAGTTTTCTGGGGCTGAGAGTGTGTGATGTGCCCAAGGTCACCCACTGGGTTTCCATGGCTGAGTAAGGAATTGAACCCTGGTCTCTAGGCTCATAGTCCAATGCTCAAACCACTATACCACGCTGGCTCTCAAGCAACCTTACTCTTGCTAAAAGGACATTTAACAAAAAAAATTGCTTAATGTGTTAAAATTAATGCATATTCTGTCAGAACCAGAGCTCAGGAACATGACTTTGTGGGGCTAGAGTTCTCAGAATCTCACCGAGAACATAGCCATTGCTTTCTTAAATAGTAATTTTCAGAGTGTGTTTCAGACTATCCTGATTCTTGAGATTCTTAGAAGTTTATTGCTATAGTACCATGCCTCCCAACACCCCAGTCTCATCTGATTTCAGAAGCAGGGGTTAAGCTTAGTTAATACTTGAACGAGGAGCATAAAACTAGGGCCATTTCTGCACTAGACTGTTATAGCGCTATTATTCTACTTTCAACACCCTATGGAATCCTGGGGTTTGCAGTTTAGGGAGGGGCCATAGGATGTTGAAAGTGGAATAATGTGTGTAACCCCGGAAAGCCACTGCTTCTCAAGAGCTGGGATTGAGGGTCTGACTTAGCGTTCAGCAGCTTCCTGTGTACTGTTGTGTGTTTATCAAGATATTTCCATTAGAAAAATCAGTAATGGAGGCAATCTTGAGTGAAAAGTAGCAATGTGCAGCTGGAAGAGCACATTGACTGTACTCTTTTACATGTCCTCTTCCTAATATGCCAAGTCATGGGAAAATCCAACAGACTTATCCATTACTTTAAAAAAAAAAGGTTCCAGGAAGTAAGACAGTGTTTAAGACTGAACGTTGACAAGCATTTTCCATATCAAGTGAATTATAATAGCTTGCATTTTTAATGTCTCACTCTCTCTGTGTCACATATTCACAAACCACAAAATACCCATTACTTCCTATGGCTGTGTGCTCCAGAAATATACCTCAGAATTCTCTGCTACATTTAGGATTCCTTCTGTAGAGACATTAATGTGGGAAGAATTCTCCACAGATAGAAAGTCTGAAATCCACCAGTCTAATAGAGTGTTAGTATTTGTGATGGTTCGTTTTTACTGCTAAATAGTTTGAAAAACCCAGATAGATTGTTTTTATCTGTTCCAATGTTAGAAACAGTATCAGCTGACTTCTTAAGATTTCCTTCTTTTCATTCCTCCTTTTCTTATATAGAGTAAGCTATTAGTTTTGGGAAACAGATTTTATGAGCACTGGCACTTCATTTGTTTTCAGTTAAACAGTTGTACAAGATGGTTTTAGAGTTAAAAGAGGTTCCTTCCACATAGGAATCGTGAATGCTCATTAAAACTTCCACGTCTAGCAGCCATAAAGCCAACATCAGTATAATAGGTGTTAAAATTAACTTTAAAAGTTCAAAGGAAAGCTAAGTGTTAGTGTTTAAAATTTTCCAAATGTTGAAGAAAACTATAATTCTATGCATTTCTCTGTTAAGAATATTAGATTCTTGTAATTTGATGTGAATTTTAGAAGATATATTTACAGGTTGATCTGTTCTTTTACCTTCTGTGAGTCAGATAAAACCACAGTTAACTGCCTTATACAAGAACAAGGCCCTTTTCGCATGGCATTTTCCATGCGAAAGGGCCGCTGGAGCATTGCACGATTGTGAGGAGCGATCTGCACGACGCACTCACAATCGCGCAACACTCCAGGGTAGGGCAGGCACCAATCACACACCTTTTCATTTTTGGCTAGAACCTAGAAGCAGTGCGTGATTGTGCATTGCTCCCGGGCCCCACACGCACTCACCTGGCGTGCAGAGCCCCCGGAGCTGCGCCGGTCGTGCTTCCTGCCTCAGCGCAGGCTGGGAAGGTCCCAGGCTGCACTGCGGAAGGAAGAGGCAGGGCTCTCGCGCGAGCAGGTGGCTTGTGCAGAGCCGAAGGACCCCAGATGCGAGAGCCTCTCGCCAGAAGCTGCTCGCGCGATCCCCGCACCCCAGCGCCAGAGATGGTAAGGTGCAGAAAGGGCCCAAGAGTTTGGGACTGCAATCTATATCTAGTTGTCTGATGTAACTCCTTTTTAATTCGGGGACATTTCTGAGTAGACACATAAAAGGTTCTACTATTATAGCCAAAATGCACATAAACTGGAATCATGCGGTGCATTTTTGTGGGGATGCCGAAAGGGAGACCACACATTTAAATGATACCCTATGAAAATCTCCCCGCAAGTAGAAAACCAATGTGTCAGCGCATAAGTTTATAGGCTATAGCCTAGCATGCTTGTCTTCTGTGTATGGGAAATTGGTATTATGGAGGCCTATTCAAACGTGTTCCGCACTGGCAGATGCCCTGGTCCAAACACCAGCAAGTACTTGATGTGCAGGGGAGGTAGGAAAGTCAATAGTCATGTGCTAGTAAAAACAGATGTGGTATCCCATTTCCCATGTGGAGGTCTGTGAAGGAGAGAGAATACCATTGCAGAAAATAAGCCCCAAGCACGTACACAAAGCTGCTCTTAGTTTGGCTGTGGTGCTGTGGTGATTCATAAAGGGAAAAATATTTTTATAGTATCCACAGCTGGTTCTGTCTTCTAAACAACCATTTCAAAAACAGAACAACCCTCTAATGATGCTGGTTTTACCAACAGGGCTAGCCCTCTAGGGAATCTGCAATCTAGGAAGACCCTAAATAGAAGTGCTCTTTCAATGGTTTTCCTTTAAAAAAAAAAAACTATATAGAGTAGATATGCTGTCTAACAGCAAACTCTGGAAAGTCATCCCTCCATCTCCATTTCCCCTGAGCGCTATATCTCAGCTCCACGTGGAGCCCGGGGCACTCTGGGAAATAAAGATGGCAACTATTGTGCTTCAGGCAACACACTCATGCTGTAAAAAAAAAAGCAGGGGAGGAAAAAGCATTGAAGCAATGACCTCTGCTGCTACATGCCTGCTGGTAAGGAACAGGGGGACCAGATGACGGTAGGGATGTGGGAAAAGATGAAGTAGGTCCTTTTTCCTCCCTCTCTTTTCAAAACTGTTTGCAATTTGTCAAGATGTGACAGTCGCTGTAAAAAGTTTTTGAGGGGGGAGGCGGGAAAAGAGACTTGCTTGTTTTTCCTCTTGCTTGGCTGAGGCGAGAGGGGAAAAGTTCCTTGTTGTTTGAAAAAAGGAAAAGGGGACTTTCATTCTCATCCTTTCTCCAACTCTTGTCCTTATTGCTCTTCCAGATTGTTTTAGTAAAATTTGGGGTTCCACCATTAAGACTAGATATGCTTGAAGAGCTGGAGGAGCATATCACCCTCTGACAGGATCCCAGCCCATTCCAAAGCCCCCACAACCACCATTCCCAGTAGCACAGACTGCTACTGTCGTCACTCAGGTGGCAGCTCACCCGAGTGCCCTACAGAGATGGGGGCAGGGGGGGACTGGTGGTGCTGGAGCAGGCATTGTGGGCTGATGGGAAGAGTGATGATGCTGTGGTTGACAGGCCTGCTTGGACTTCCTTGAGGCCATGACTGACAGGCCCATTGGGCCCACTCCTTCCTCACACCAAGCCACTCAGCTGCATTATCATTGCTGCAGCCGCCAAGTGCCTTCTTTGTCCGTTCCTGGCTCAAAGTCCTCACAGGCATGGCCAGGTGGAGTCTTTGTACTTTAGCAGCTACAGCAACATCAGAATGAGGATGACAGCAGGGGAAGGTGGTGACCACCGCTCTCCTTGAGAAATGCAATGCTGTTCAGCATGGGCAGCCTTGAGTAGATGTGGGTTGAGAATCCTTGAAGAAAGGAACGGTTGTGTTGTCTGTTTTTAAATTTCCAACAGATAATGCAGCCTTATTGCCTGACCCAATACAGCCAGTTCCCACCACCCTGCTCTTAATATGCCTCTGATGGGGACAGGCCTTCTCAGTAACAGTCCTCTGGTTGTGATACGTTGTCCCCTAGGAGCCTTGTCTGGCACCTACTACATACAATAGTTCTGGCACCAGATGAAAAACTTCCAAAAACAGAAATCGTCATAGTTTTTAAATTTAAACTAGAGCTGTTTTATCTACTTATGGTCCTCTACCTTGTTGCTTTTAGATTTTGTAGCCTCTTGCATTTAGTCTATAATGAGATGAAGTGGGCTATAGTCAACAAAAGCTCGTGCTATAATAAATTTGGACCAGAATTCAATATCACACTATGGATGCATAACCTAGAGTTACACATCCATAGCTGATTCGTATTTACAGGCTCTATGTAGTCACAGTCATGACAGTATGATCACCATTGTAACTGCCCCTCACAAAACTACTTTAGCAGGCATCAGATGCTCATTCAAGACAAGGCTATGACAATCAGAAGCAGGACCCTTGTCTCATTTTGACGTGGTAGCTTCACTAGTTAGTGGGAGCAGATGGAAATGTCATCTACCTTCCCACTCACCTGCCCTGATTACCGGCAGAATGGATTTCCTTCTCTCAGAGCAGCTGATGCCCGGTAATGTAGGTTTAAGGGTCCAGGCAGGAATGTGCTACTTAGTTATGCATACGTAACTGAGCGGCACATGTAGAATTCAGTCATTTTTTTCAAGGAGGGAAACTGTGACCTTCTGAAAAGTGCTGGGATTCAACTCCTGTCAGTCCTATCTCACACCTATAATGCTGAGAGAATCTAGAATTTGCAATCTAGAAGGTCAGGATTGATAACCTCTGCTCTAAGCTGCCGTAGGACTCTTGGCCATTGTTATTATAGTTTTGATTTTATATTGTTCTGAGAATATAAAATCTCTCTGTCTCTCTGCCTCTCTCTCTCACTCTCTCTCTCTCTCTCACACACACACACACACACAATGTTCCTCCAGAACAAAGTGATATTTCAACTATAATTCTACACTTCCCAGAAACAAATTAAGCTTATCAAGAATATCAGGAGCTATATTCTAATTGCCAGCATCACAAACTTGATTAATTCATCTGTACTGTAGATGGATGGTTTTCCTGCATTCTAAGGAGAGCTAGTTGCCAGTGTCTTAAATGTGAATTCATTCTAGCTGTCATGGATATTTCACCAACTTAGGCAGCTTTCAAAGACTAAACAAATCCATGGAGAGCAGAGCTTTTAAAAGTTGAGTGACCAAACAAAACCTCCATACTAAAGAATACTGATTGCTGTGGACCAGTAGCAGGAAAAAGTCATTCCATTCATACCCTGCATGTGGGCTTGCCAAAAGCATGTGGCATTGACTAGATGTGGCTTTGTTCGATTCAGTAGGATTTTTATCCAGTTCTCATGAAAAAGTCCATCTTCTGGAGTTTTGTAGCAATTTGCCCTCTTTTGTTTCATGTTGGTAAGATCAAGAAATTTTGACTAAACATTAGGAGGAATGTGATGATGTTAAGGGCTGTTTGGCAATGGAATGGGCAGAGATAGGTAGGTTAGTGGAAAGGAGTTGGTGAGTTTAGCTAATCAGTGTTAAGCTTAAAAATCTAATTGGATTGTGTTTAATTTAAAGAGGTTAAACTATTGTTTATGTCAGATTGCCATTTAAATATAGGTTAAATGCAAGCACTGAAAGCCTTAACAGAATAAAGCTGAAAAATGTCATCCATGATTTTACTCCTACCCCACTATCCATTTATACTCATTTAGAGTTTGTAGAGAAGAAAACAGCTGCATGAATTTGTGAAAACCCTATTTCTCTCTCATTGACCTAAAACCTTCTGTTTCCCTGCATTTCTTCTTCCCTTATAACTTCTTCTCCTTACATTTCACTCGTCCTTTGTCTTATTGATTCCCACATGTATCCCAACAAAATTCCAAGAGTTAGGAGATTCGAAATTCTGGTTTTGTGGCAAATGATCTGTTTCTATATAATGTAGTCCACAGGATGATTCTCTGATTGTAAAGACTACCACCACCCCTTTCAAGCTAACATTACTGCTTAAAAATTTGGTTTAAAAACTTTTAATTTTGGAATTAAGCTATTAAGCTATAATAATCTAATCATAGATTAAAACAAGTGATTTGTGTCTTGTACTCTAAACACCACTATACCCCACCCCCGCACCCCACCCCGCTTTGGGACTAACAAAACATAAGAAACAGTTTTGCGAAAGTTCAAAAGAATAAGGTTTTAAGTGAGATACACAAAATCTGTTGGCCCTTGCATTCTCTGTCAGCAAATTGACAACGTCATTGATAACTTAGGCCATTTCCACACTGGCTTAAAGAAACAGTGCAGAGCGTCCTCCAGGGAGGACGTCTGCACCTGGAAGTGGACTGGGTCAGACCTACTTACTGTAGTTCCGCACCTCAGGCTGCTCCCGAACGACCCGAAGTAGTCATTTTGAAAGACCGCTTGAAACAGGTCTTTCAAAAGCACGGAGTGCGCCACTCCGTTCCCGCGCTCCGGTGCAGATTTGCAGGCTCGCACCAGGGCAGGCTTTAGGCTGGCGAGTTTCAGCGGTGCTTCAGCTTCAGTTGGTGGAGAGCCTCGACCAACCGGAAGCCGCCATTTTCGTCCCCGGAGCAGTGCGGAGCGGCGGCCAAGCACTGCTCCGGACCAGCCTGGACCCAAGCGTGGGGCCAAGAAGTCCGGTAAGTACCGGAACGGGGCGATTCCCTCGCCCCGTGTGGAAATGGCCTTAATTCTGGAATTAAGCTGATGCTGAAGTCCCCAAAAGTCTATCAGTTAGGCTTAAAAATAAATTAAATTAAGTTGCCTCTTCATTAGAATATTTCCAGCTGAATTTATCACTTTGTTATAAGCAGTTAGTTCCTGTTAGTGGGCAGGGACTACCTTAAAAGGAAGAAGACACCCTTTCACTGGATATTTTTAGACAGAAATTGGATGTCTATCTGTTAGGGATGCTGTACCTGTAGATTCCTGCACTGGCAGAGAATTCGGTGTCTGCAATACCTCAGAATACTCTACAGTTCTCTGACTCTATGAAACTGTAACCGTTAGCTGTGGATTCGTGGACTCTTGCCATTGATTTTTGGATAAATCTACATTGTTTTGGGCTTATTAATTTTTTTTAAATTGGAACATGAACACTTGCTCTCATAATCTTACTTGCTAGTCAGTTCTGCTTATGCAGTAATCCAGTTTAGAGAAACTGAGTCCGCTTGCTAAGGACAATTTAGGAGGAAAATTGCCTTACCATTATATCTATTTCCACCCGTCAACTTTAACTTATCAAGTAGACATCAAAAACGATATATTGTCATTTTCTGCAATCTCAGTTTAACTAACAGCTATTCTTCATAAAGAGTTCCTGCAAGGGTCATCTAAGCAATACATTAAATATATTATTACATTTCTGTACCATTACTGTTATTTTTTTAAATGGAGAATATCCAAAGACCCTTTCTAATTTAGGAGAAGGGGTCTTAAGCCTGATTGTCAGCACTATTTTTCCTTTGCAAATTGCTCTTTTCCTCCTTGAAGTCTAGTAATAAGCCAGCTTTGAGGAAAAATAGTTCCATTCCAGGGCATTCCAGAGGTTTAGGCAGGGATTAATTTTCATCCAGAGATACCATAGGGAAACAGTTGTGGTGCATTCAACATCTGTGAACACCATTTCATGAAAAAAAATATGAAAGTTACAAAGATGTTCTTCTAGACATTTTGAAGAACCTCAGGTGTCAAACCATCATAAAACGGCTGCCAGTTGGACTTCCCTCAAGTGAAAAAAGAAAGAATTCTTATTTCATAAACTGTACAGACAGTTAAGCGTTTGTATGAAAAACAAAGTTTGATTTGAATCCTGCTTTGGTTTCAATTCTGGCTTTTGACTGCTTCAAAGCATATCTTCACTTTCAGAATCAGAGAAATCATAATGGCTCCAATGGACTAAGCTAGAAAAATGTATGAACAGCTATACTTTTAAGGCTCGATGAAGAGTGTAGGCATTTGAGTGAATGAAACCTACCAACCCCCATAAAAATAGTACTTACATTGGATTCTGATGGTTCTCCCTGTTGAATAGAGATGTTCTTCCCTTCTCCACCCTGTAGCTTCTCGAAGATTGAAATTCTGTTTTGAAAACGACTGAAGTAAATTTTTAGAGGGCACAAGGGCTGTAGGAGGAAGAGAAAGAGAATGAGAATCACGGTCCCAATGTCATTGGTGGAAGTGGGAGAATCTAGCACAGTGATAATAAATATGGGTATTAAAATATGCTGCCTTATATCACAGGATTTCAGCACAGCGTGCAAACAAAATCACTTTGTAAAATTTTAAATTTAATACAGTATTGAATCACTTAAACAGAGTAAAAAGCATATTAATCAGTTTAACAAATTAAATAGTTTAACACCATGCACATGTACAGATTTAGATAATAATGTCTCTTTGCCAGGATCCTGCTTTCTTTACAAGACAGATTTATATTTTGAAGACTTTTTTTAAAAAAATTGGGACACCCATAACATGCTTATTTTGTAGCAGAAATAAATGCTATTTAGAAGTATAATTACCCCCGTGAAGAGATGCCAGTCTGCAGACAGATAGGTAATCGGATTTGTGACTGGGGATTTATTAAAATTTGAAGGAAAGGAATTTGCTCATCCTTTCTTCTCTTGTGTTTTACAGGCAATGTACATGTAATGCATAAACCGTATTAGTCTCCTGGGTAAACAAGGTACAGAACTACAAAACAAGGGGTACAGGGTTTGTAGTGAATGAAAAACAGTTTCAGGCTTTTTGTACGTTTTCTGTTTGATCAATCAATAAGTTCCCTGAACAAAAACAAGACCAGTCAGCCAAAAATGAATATGCACTTACTTATCCACCTAGGGTTGCCGGGTGTCCCTTATTTGAGGGCCAGAAATCTCTTCCCTTATCAGACTGACGGGTGTCCCTTTTTGGTAAGGGTTGTCCTCCTCTATTTGGGAGTTGGAAAATTTTCCCTTTTATTATATAGACTGAACAAGACGCCAAAAAAAAAATGTCATAGTTGGTGTCATAGACACTTCATAAAGACAGAAAGGTGTGCATCCTGTAATTTATGAATATGGACCAAATATTAATTTTACAGAGAAATGCATAGGTAAATTAACTGAAATGAATACTTTCATTTGTTATTTAGGTAGCGCATCAACTTGTTAATAGCTACTTCTGGATTGTCAACCCTGCATGTCATGAATTTCAACTGTCTTTTGTTGCTGTTTTGAGAACAAAAGTAGCCTGACTAGCTTCAGGCACTGCAAAGAATCATGCTTTGCATCAGACAAAGCCTGAATCACTATGAAGCAGTTTGCTTTAGTTCTGGATTTGGCTTTGGCCAAGGTGGATTGGCACCCCCAAAGCATATTAGGGGTGGTAAAAAGATTATAGAGGTTTCAAGTCAACTAACTAAGGAAGGACTGCAGAAATCAAAATTATTAACTCAAACTTCACATAGACTAAAGAAATTATTATTTCTTATCATTGATAATGTTAAGACATAGTTGTATGTTCAGTTGTTGTTGTGTGCCTTTAAATCATTTCTAACTTATGGTGACCCTAAGACAAAGTTATCATGAGATTTTTTTAGCAAGATTTGTTTAGAGGGGGCTTACCATTCCCTTCCTCTGAGGCCAAGAGCATGTTACTTGCCCATAGTCACCCAGTGAATTTCCATGGGATTTAAACCCTGGCCCAATTTAACTACTACACCAGATTAACTGTTACATGTTTAGATAAACACTACATAATTGAAGACTTTTGGATGAGACATTTGGCCATGGAGCTAAAGACATGGTAAATGACTGCAACTCCATCTCCATGCCTCTCGGATCTTCCTGGTTGCTAAATGGAGAAACTCGTCATCCTGGATTTTTTTTTCCCCTCTGTTCACCAACCTGGCAATCAGCAGCAGTACTTTCATCCCAAGAGTCCCTTCACCAAGATCACTCAAGCTATCTGAATTCCACATGACATTTGAATGTTGAATGTTAGGTGTAAGCAACTGCAAAAGTACACCATTTAACCAATCTGTGTGTACCCACACATAGGCAACACATTCATCTATTAATATATGAAAGTCAAAGTTAGTTTGTCTGTGTCAGGCGAGAAGACCTCATGTGATTGGCTGTGTCAGGTGAAGACCTCATGTGATTGACTGCCTAAGAAGATTCTATGGAATCCTGGGGTCTGCAGTTTAGGGAGGATCCTTTAGAATTCTCAGCCAGAGAGCTGTTGGACCTGTCTTGAATAGGCTGGTCGCTATGGAGACGAGGCCCAACAGCAAGGGGGAGCACAGTGTATTCCCTCAGGAACCTAACCTCTCTATGTTAATAACCCTGAATACAGATTGGGTTGGGGAATATGGAGAAAAGTTACAGGTACTGGGCAAGATAGTTTGGGCAGGTAGAGACACAGGATCTCAAATCTTTCTAACAAGTATTACCTATGAGAAAATAAAATCCCGGGCAACACCGGGTATATACACTAGTTGAATATAAAGTGTGAGTGCCATGGTTCAGCTAACCGTTGCCTGAGGCTTCATATTCCAAATGCTATTTGTTTATTAATTTTATTAATCCTAACATCCGTATAACCTAACCAATATATAAAATCTCTTCTTCATAAAGTCATCTGCTCATGATTTACAGATATAGCCCAGTTAACAAAGCAGATATGTTCTTCAGCATGACTTCTATAATAGAAAATTTGGTACCAAAGACACAAGAATCGGGATCGGTTCCCACAGCACAATAAAAGAGAACATATTTCAGCAAACTTTTTATTCAAAACTAACAATATGCACATGTAAAATGAAACAACTAGGTTAGGGGATTCTTCCAAAAATAAAAATATTTTCAGACTTCTAAAGACCACTTGATAGCTTCTGCCAAAATGCATCCAGTGATTTTTTTCCCCCCATCAGCCTCCACTTTTCTTATGATTTTTATTTTGGAGGCTACTCTTACACATCTGTTTTTTTAATTATTATTTTAATATGCTAGTGTGGTGGGCTTATCTACTTCCTCCTTTTCTCACTGTTCACACATGTTCAGTAAGAGATTATGCAGGCAGCTGCTGTCTATCAGGTGTGTTGTAGTCAGGCACACATAGTTACAATAGGTTAAGACAGAGTAGAATCCCATTCTTTCCCTGCTCAAGTTTTGTTACATTATTTACTGCAAACATACTGCTGCAACCAGCACTGAAAGTCTATATTTATCCAGCCCTTTTTCACTATACTTTCACTGTCAATACTGCTAAACAACTTTGAGCTAGACAGGACAAGGAGGAGAAGATGGAGGCTGGAAGGCAGGCACACACACACACACACACACGCGCACACGCACACAAGCTTTGTAAAAAGGAGCTTCTTTATCAGAAGTTTTTTTAATAGAGGCGTGTCTGTACTTCATTCTGTCTCTGAGTTATACCCCTATTATGTATGCCTGTGAACTTTAAGACTACTTTATTATATATCTCTGTATTGATTCTGTATTACATATCTCTGTATTGACTGTATTGATTGGCTGGCTTCTATTCTGTTTGTAACTACTATTCAAAAGATCGGATTAAGTAATGCAAATGTTGATATTGGTATTTGATAATGAAAATTAATAATCATGTTAATTAGGGTTAATCCTACCAAAACAATGCAATCACATTCTATAACTATTTTTAAAACACACGCTAAATTAAAAGCAAATTTAAAGTTTAATGGAGGAAACTAATTAGTTGTCTGAGTTGTGCTACTCTACATGCTGTCTTAAAATAATCAGTTAAATACCATCTGTCATAGTCTACAGATAAGACTACCTTGCTGATATGTACAAGGTAGACAGTGACACAGATTCATTTACAAATTTGTTTAGCGCTGCTCTACATTGCAGGTTTTTAATCAAGGTGCTCAGATCATGGCTCAATCTAGCCAAGAAATAAAAAGCATATACCCACAGAAGCAAGTTTATTTGCTTGCTTGTTTTTAATCTCTCTTGCCAGCTGAGAAACTAAGGCCATTTCCGCACTAGCCTGTTATAGTGCTATGATTCCACTTTCAACATCCTATGGAATCCTGGGGTTTGCAGTTTCGGGAGGGGCCAGCCAGCCCCTCCCGAAACTGCAAACCCCAGGATTCCATAGGATGTTGAAAGTGGAATCATAGCACTATAACAGGCTAGTGCGGAAATGGCCTAAACAAGTAACAAGGTAAACTAAGTAACATCTCCTGTCCTGGTCCCCCAAACCCATCTTAACAGCCGTTAGACAGACTGAGTGAAGGACGGCTGCCAATTGGGATGCAAGGAGGAGACTATTTCCAACTCCTTCTTGTCAGTGAGCAAATCTGCAACGAGAAATTGAGGCAGGGACCCTGCTTGTAATCTTTGGTGCCTTGCTCACTGGCAGGAGAGAGCTGGAAAGATCAACCACCTTGCACCCCTATTGGTAGCTGAACAGAGCTTTTCCACCCGATCCAACTGCTAGCTGTTAAGGTGGACTTAGGAGGTAGGGCCAGGAGACATTATTTAGTTTACTTTGTTACTTACTTGCACATATGTAACTAAGGTGATTTCCGCACTAGACTGTTATAGCGCTATTATTCCACTTTCAACATCCAGCCCCTCCCGAAACTGCAAACCCCAGGATTCCATAGGGTGTTGAAAGTGGAATAAAACACTACAACAGTCTAGTGTGGAAATGGCCTAAGTAGCTGGGGTAAAATCTTGGCGATAATGTTTTTCTAACGTTAGATGGCAGGCTCTGGGGGTTTATTTTATCTTGTATATATAGATAACGGTATTAAATTGATGATACTGAAAAGCAAATGCTAAAACATTAGACATGCTTTCAGCGATAATTCCCCATTGTAAAATGGCACTGGAGTGCAGAAATGAAGCCAAACAAATTAGGATAACAAAATCTTGTGCTCTTTATATATCTGAGGATGATGCCTCTGATAAAGAAAATCCTAGCATGAATGAATGTAATCCACATAATTTTCTGCTGTCTTCACTCATAAATCTATCCCATTTCTGTTTGATTCTGTGATCCGCACAAAGAAGCACATTTAAATGCATATCGAAATACAAATTGTAGACATATTTTCTCCATAAATACATGTTTGTAAATGTATTTTCTGACACAGCACACACTTTAAATCTGCTCTGATAATCTGAGCAGAGAACTATGGCCAAGATCCTCAAGATAACTGGCATAGTATAACACTGTGCTGGAACAATGTGCAAATGTAAGTGACCCAAGCAACATAGAGTGGTGAAGGGAGAGCAGAAGGAATTGTGCTCTTACATTTTTCCAGAATAGTGTGTGCAAATGGACTGCCAAAGCATAGAAAAACAAAACCACAAGTGGCCATATGTTTGATTGAATTTTAAATTGGAGAGGTGAAGCTAAAATCTACTTAAAAAGTGAATTGTGTGTCCTGGAGGCTTTCAGACTTCATTGAAAGAAAGGATAGTTGAAGGAGTGTTCAGGCTTCACATGCTAGAAACCAATCTGGGGGCGCACTGTGCCCATCCTGTCAGAGAGACAATGTTCCTTCTGAGAGCAAACATCATGTGCACCCTAACTAGTTGCTGGGATTTTTCAGTTCCTTTCCCTAGGTGTATTCTAACTTGAATTTTTTCTTCTAAGTGGTACATATACCCCATAGTTTGCAGACACCAATGATAAATATTTAATAATGACATATATCTTCCAGTTACTGGTCCTCATAAGTAAATTTTATAAGTAGTTATTTTTTCAGCAGATGCAGCACAGGGCTCTTCGAGATTGGCAGCTTTACCAGTTGTGGTCTCCTCCATATTCACTTGTTCCAGTCTTTTGGTGGGTGGGCTGTTTGTAAATATCTCTACAGCTCTTCTAAATTTATTTTAAGTTTTTAAAAAAAAACTGGGGCATGGTTTTCTGAGGTGACCCTGTCGTTTGAAAGTAAGGAGGTATTGTTCTCTCCTTTCTTTTTCTTAGACAATATTGTTGCAGTGCAAAAGTACCATTTCTCTGATGCACTATAACTGTAAGAAAAATCTTTTAAAAGGAAAAGAGAAGAGAAGAGAAGTAGAAAAGACTTTTTTTCTTTTTTTGGTTCTGCTATGTCTCAGAACAAAAAAAAAAAACCGCTCAAGGCTGGGAATAAAATGTTGCAGCTGGTGCCAGGATTTACTAGAATATAGTCCAGGACAACAGAAACATTGGATTTAAAAAAATAATCCCAAGAACTACAATAAAAAATACTTCAAACTCCCAACATATTTGCCCCATCCAGAGGAGCGTATATTAACATACCCATAACATGCCTGCAGTTATCACTCATCTAGTATCATGGAGACCAATATTCGGCCTGAATCCCATATGACACCTTCATACTACAACGCGTGTAGCTACCTTGCTACGTAATGAATCTCAACCCAACCACCCCCGGTCCCCACTTACCAAGCAACATCCACTGTGATAAATGAGCGTCTATTCCTCTGCCACTCAGAAAGCAGAGAGCTGCCATTTCCATCCACTCACAACTCTGAATGACAGGCAGAAACAAGAATTCTGTTACAATTTTCCCTTGCCCTGGAGATTGCTTATGAGAGACGAGCTGGGAATGGCAGCCAGCTGCTTCCTGAGCGATAGGGGAATGGCCCCCTTCAATGGCAGAAGCTTCTTTCTGGTGAGTGCAGGTTGGAGGATTTCTAAACAAGGGGCTACAAAAGGATCATGAATATGTAGTAGTCATGAGTGCAGGATTCCAGGTTATGCATTCTTAACTGTGATACAGGAATCTAGCCATTTATTGACTTTTTGTATAATACTGTGACCAGATATTGTGTCCCCCAATACCAGCCTCCTAGGTTACTATTGATTTCCATTTATTGAAAATACGGAGATGGATCTTCTCTGCAATAGTGTTCCACTGTTGAATGATCTTCCCTTTCTATGAGGCCTCAGTGCTGGCACATTTTAGATGCTTTTTAAAAAGCTGTGTATTTAGCTTGGCCTTGCCTCAATATAAGCTGTTTGGAGTTCTCATGTTATGTGACTTGTGCTTTGCCAGACTGGTGTTTTTGTTTTGGTTTTTTAATGTTCATGCTTCAGGATTTTTGAAAATTAGAAGTGAAATAGAAATATTTCATCATCGTTGACGAAGTATTCTGAGATCCTTCCCGGTGCTCCCGAACAGACTGAGAATGAAAGATTGCCAAGCCCCGGACCACCGAGATTGTATTCTAGCGTGTATTGCATGTATTGTATCCAAGTGTAAACACTTGGATACTACGCATGCAAAGCTGACCCAACGTACTATAGCATCCACTAGCATCCCATTAGCCCACTAGCCTCTGCTACATCCAACTGTTTCTTGCTCTACATTCATTTGAAGTCTGACCTCATTACCATATGACAATGCTCCCCTCCATTGTTCTGTTGCAATGTCAGCAACACATTTGCCAGGAAGGGAGCATGACAGGAACAGTCCCTACCACACCTGACTGGCTCCCTGTGAAAAGGAGTGCAAGGAGTGCCTTCCACAGCACAGACAGGCTCTTTCCCATGCTGTGCTAGGGAAGGAAGCACCTTCATCATGCTTCCTGCCCTTCTGCATGGCAGGTAAAATGAATATCCCACAGTGGCAATGGATGGGGTGGCAGTGGGACCACAACAATGTCATGCAAAAGTATGACCTGCCGATTGTTGCCATAGTGGGACTGTGATGCCATGCAGAAATGGCCTGAGCCTCTGGATAACTTCTGCCCCTTCCAATGTGTGTACAGAATGCATAGAAACTCTAATCACCCCTGCTGTTTGGTCAGGCTGGCTGGAGTGGATGGAAGTTGTGATCCAACGACATCTGGAAAACCACAGGTTCCCCTCCCCTGTATTGAAGACTGAGTGTGCATAAAGCATTCTTCAAATTAACCTAGAGATTATTAAGGATGTATACTGAGATGTTGTTCCCAATGACAGTTGTATTCCTCTTCCTATTACAAGCCTGGCAAAATGCAAGGGACAATATAGGATAGCAGAGGAAATGAGTGAGCATCGTTGTCATAGCTAGGAGCAGAAGGGGAAAGCACCTGAGAACTGTATAGCAATGCCTCATCTGGCACTCACATCCAGAAGAAATCTTCTAGTTGTCCAATGAGTAATCGAGCATTCCTCTCAACATCTACATTCAAATTAACCTTCAAACCATACGTCTTTAGATAATTTTAGCCACAATCCAAGCTCAAATAGTTGTGCTAAAATCTTATGATCCAATCAATCTGCTTTAGACCATTTTATGGTTTCTGCTAAAGTGATTTCAGCCAGCACTGGACTAGTTTAGGTGAACCTGAAAGAGATATGTACAAGAATCTTTCAGTGAATGCAATTAGTTTAATTAGTACCCTTTTTCTAAACCAGACAAGGTCTCAAAGAGAGCTATCAGCTGGCCCAAACTATGTTTCATATTAACATATGACATTTTGCCAGGGAATTTTCCAGGAGGTATAAAAAGAGGTCCAAGACTGATATGTTGAAATAGACACTGTAGAGGCTGAAGCACAGACTTTTGCTGTGCATTCTGTTTTGCAGAAGAGAAAGAACAAACGCTCTTTAGAAATGCTTTGGAGTGAAGGGACAGTTTTAAAAAGACTTCATCTCTCCAGAGAAGGTAACAATTACATCATTTATGTTTAGAGCCTATCTGGAAACGTTGAATAATATGAATAATTAGTAATAATCTGATTTTCCAGAGGTAAAAAAGGTTATGATATGCTGCAAAATGGAAGAGCTTGGTTGAGAGTATGTTTTGTTATATTTCATTAATTTGGCAGGCTTTATCTAATGCAAACTGATAGCCATAACAGCAACACAGATTTAAGAGCACTTAAGCCCTTAGATTTCAGAAGAGGTCTGCACACTCACTGTGATGGAATGTAACCAATGAATGCATATAGATTACTATATGTAGGACTTTTCCTGGTTTTTTTATATTGTGTAAAAGCTAGTGGGAAAACAATCCTATGCATTCGGTTATTGTTTTCATCTTATAATGTGTGTGTGTGTGTGTGTTTGTATGTGTATCGATCATCCTGGATGTAGGATGTTTCTGGAATAACGTATACCTTGAACTGAGCAGATTTAGGAATGTGCAACCAGGATGATGGATACACATTTCCTTTTTCTCTCTTCTCTCTGACAGCTCCTTGAAAATGTTGAATTGAAAGTGGAGGGCTCCTGAGGAATGGTGTATTGGGGGAGAGGGAATTCCCAAAAATGCAGTGGACTCACCTTCCATGAGTGTGGAAGCACCTTCTATGCATGAAAGTCCTTGATCCAACCTAGTACGTTCAGTATGACATGCCTAGAACATAATCATGAACAAATGAATTAAAGAAAGCACATGTCCAGAAAAAATATAAACCCTAATACTGGTGGAAAATCTCACATACATTTCTTAGATGGTTGATGGTCAATAGAGTACAGTTATTCTTGCAATTTTTCTCTAAGTCTTTTTTTTTGCCATTGTGGAGGGGAAATCTTTTTTGACCATAAAATGTTCCACAAAGCTCAGGAAAAAGACTTCAACTGTATTGCTTCTAATATGTGCCAGGTCCCAAATGTACTTCAGTTATCTGATGGTAAAGTTACTACAGACCATCCCAGAGCTATAACCTGACATTTCCCAGTACACTTGATATTACACCAGTTGCCATCAAAATATGAAGAATGAGCTGGTATTTGTTCAGAGACTTTTAGCAACAATATAATTTATTTGTGGAATGATGAAAAATTACTGTTTCATGAAATTATGTGCATTTGCAGAAACAAAGTACATCAAGACAACAAAGCAATGTCAGTGTCTTGAATCAACGTACCCCCTCTTCTTGGGGATTTCATGGTGAGAGGATTGTTTTGAGTGTATTTTCTCAAGACATAACTTGCCATAGGCTTTTCCCAAGAAAGAAAAGAAACATTCAAGAAACTAATGTACTGTCATCATTAAAACATAGATTTGCTTACCTCATTGCCACTTTATTTTAATCAGGTGCATACTTAATGAGATAATTTGCAGAACTGAATTATGACCATATTTCATATCCAAGAGTGAAATGCAAATCGGAATAAACTTCATTTTCATTGAATTAACAATACTTAACAATAGGTTTGGATCAGAGAAGCTTCCATGGAAGGAAGGAAGGAAGAATGTACTTATACTGCCCAGGTGCCCACATCTAAATCTGGATCTTGTCCAAAGGAGAATATTGTGTCAGTTGCTAAAGGCTTGGATAGACAAGACAGGTTTAGTGTGCTGTGCAAAATCTAATGTTGTTGGAATCCATTGAAGAAGGAGAGAGTTCCATAAGAGTAACATTGCAGAAACGGCTTGTCTCTGGAAGCCAGTTGCCACCCATGAAGACAGAGATATCCAGAGAAACCTATCTCTAAATCCCAGTTGCTGAGATAGTATAGCCAGAGCAAACTGTTATTAGATTGTCTGCTTTTGCACTCCCCCTTGTGATATCTGATTGGCCACTGTGGGAAACAAATGTTGGCTTAGGTAGGCCTTCAAGGAATATCTGTCAGACAGGTTTATAGATCAAAAGCTCCATGTGATGCTTTATGGGTTTCCTAGGAAATTTTCTTCATGTGGCCCAAGGTGATGTTGATGATTTTGCCTATAATTTCAATGAAACAAAAATTTAATTGTACCCACAATCCTTAAAATTTGTTTCACATCAAGTTCCCTGCAAACTGGACCAAAATCAGCAGTCTCCCTCTCCAAAAAAAAGCCAATGACTGCTAAAACTGGCCATGAATTTACATAAAGATGGAATGTGAACAGAATTTGGTCAAAATTGATTTATAAATGTGCATTCTAACGCAAAAATTACAGAAATCTAAAGTGATCTGGGGGTACCCAAAGTAGTTAATGAATTGGCTCCAAAATCTTGCCCTGATTTTTATTTTAGTCCAATTATATAACACACCAATCTGGAGACTTTGTTAGCAAGCATGTGGATTTGAGTAATATAACGAAGACTCTATAGTATAAATCTGATGCATTTATAGTTAAATGTTGGAACAATATTGTCCTCAGAAACAAAAGGGAAGCAGTGGAGATGTTTCTGTACCAATGAAACACAGACACTCCTTCACATTCGCTAGGGTTAGGGGCACAGGACCACCACAAAAGTAGAAAAATTGCAAATATCAAAATATATATGGGAGGACAGGGGGCCAAGGCATGGTGGGGTGAACCAGGTCAGGGAAAGGAGAGGGAAAAGGAATGAGTGAGCATGGTGGCCCTAGACTTCCCTTCTCTCTGCCTATCTCCTACCTTGTGTTGAGGTGGGGAGCACTGGGAGAAGGTTTGTGGTGGTGAGAAATCAGGCTGTGAGCTGTCTGTAGCTGGCCTGGCGGTAGCTAGCAGAGAAGGAAGAGGATCAGAAGTGAGATTTTAAAGGGCTGTATGGCCTGATCCAAGCCACCAAGAAGGAATGATTTCCCAGAAAAGGAGCACTTGAAGTGGGGTGGGACAGGGGTTGAAGAAACTCACAAATAATCAAATGTAGGAAAGTGAAACATACAAATATGGAAGACTGACTGTATAGTCACTAGAGTAAGATATATATATATAACCTCTGTCCTCCAACAGATGGAACCCTCCTTTTATTGAAGCATTTCCTAGATTTCTGGCATCACTACAACTAAGTCTAATTACATGTAACTGAAGGAATTGTGTACTCTTTCCCTGTGGACTCTCTTGTCTTGATTTATCCAGCTCCTTTCCTTGTTGATTTCCTAGTGTTGAATTTTGGAGTGTAATCTTCCTGGGGCAGGGAACTTGTTCTCTTATATGATGATAATGTTGATGATGTCATCTGGACGATAACAGAATTCCTGATAAAGTCATTTGCATTGTGCTGCTTGCAGATGTGTCACCCTCTTGAATCTGTGCCAGCCTTATGCCATAGTACTGTCCTTCAGGGTAGTGGTTATTAGACTCTGGTCCTCCATACATTTTGGACTTGGATTTCCTAGAAGGCCTACCCAGCATGACCATCACTTAAGAATTATGGAAACAGAATCCCAAATATCTGGAAGACCAGAGTTCCAAAATATGTTTTACAACTCTATTTGGGGGGGGGGGGGGATCTAGATGTAGTATGACTTCTGACTAGTTCTGATCCATTCAAATTGATTACATATTTTGAGATATAGTTAAAAACACTAAGGTCTTGAAAATCAATAAGTAAATCATATCTAATCGTTGTTATTGTTGTTGTAGTTGTTGTGTGCCTCCAAGTCATTTCCAATTTATGGCAACCCTAAGGTGAACCTATAATGGGTTGTTGAGGGCTAAGAGTGTGTGATGCACCCAAGGTGACCCAGTGGGTTTCCATGCCGAAATAGTGAATCAAACCACGGTCTCCAGGGTCATAGTACAACGTTCAAACCACTACACCATACTGGCTCTCAGTATCTAATCATACTGTTTATAATTTGTGGACCAGATCTGAATGGTGAGCTTACATTTCAAAAGCTGCCATTTTTGTTTCCACTAGTTAACATAAAGTGAATATCTGCTGAAGTCTTCATGGATCAAAAGTAGTTGTCCTCACAACTGGACTTTCATGGGAAAAAGGGGAAGAACATGTGATTGGTGGCATATAGCAAGAGTTCCCTTTTACCAATCAACAGTAGTAAAAAGAATATTATCAGCTGTCTTCACTGTAATAACCCATGTATAAACATAGCAGTTAAATCCAACTGAAGCCTATCAAATTTGATGACAAACTCAGATTTGACCAGTTTTAGAAGCATCAGTCTTTAAAAAGCCACAAAATGTAATAAAAATATGTATGTCTGTCAGATGCCTCTAAATGCATACATACACTGTATCTCAGATGGTACATCTCCTACCAATGTACAGGGCTTGACTATAGCTTCCATTTGGCTTATTTTGTCTAAGTCAGTATTGTCTTCTAGTACAGTGGATCTTTACAAACTGTAGAAGCCTGATCATAGTTATCACAACTCTGGCCCTTTTCACATGTCGGAGGGGAAACGGGCAAAAACGGAGCTTACCTCCAGCCGGGTAAGTCCGTCGCCGCGTGGAGCAGCGCGAGCTCGCTGCTCCACACTCCTCCAGTGTTGCAGATGGCAGCTTCCGGTTGGTGGAGGCTCTCCACCAACCGGAGAAGCTCGCCAGCCAGAAGCCCGCCCCCAGCAGATCTGCAGGCACGCACTTGCGCGCGCCTGCAGATCCACTTTAGAGCCGGGCGACGGAGCAGCACGGGGCTGCGCGCTCCGTGCTTTTTAAAACCCTCTAAAAAGAGGTTTTTAAAAAACACGCAGCCCGGCTAGTTCTGGCCGCTCCTGAGTGGATTCTGGTGTGGAACTACGAAAAGTAGTCCACGCCAGTCCACTCTACGGTGTAGACGACCTCTGTGAGAGGTCACTCTACACCGTTCCCCCCCCCCACATGTGAAAAGGGCCTCTATTAAGGCAACAAACCTACACACACTCACTTGGAAATAAACAGCATTAAAAACAGTAAGACATCTAAAAAGGCAGCTGTAAGATTGTGTTCTAAGATTGCACATATGGAAGGTTTTGTTTTGTTTTGTTTTGTTTTTTGTTCCTTACCCCCATACCCAGTCAGAGACCATTCAGAAATACAGTAAAACAGATTTTAATATCAAGAGTGCATTTTTCTTGTATTTCATCTGTTAACAAAATTATTCTGGAAAGCTTTGCAGGAATATTGCAGGAACTTAACCAGTATGAAAGCACTGCCCTTTTTCACTGTAATGATTCTCCTCTTTCACCCAACAGCTTTTCCTTCTTTGACTTTGCACTGATGTGAGAGGCTGGATTTATTACATGCAGGACAGAGCAAGAAAAGGTTGGCCTTTTTTTAAAACAAATGACTTTCTATGCTGTATTAAAAGATGGATGGGGAAGTGAAATGAGTCCAGCAGTTTTATGGGCTCTTTTGTGGACCTAGGAACTTCCATGCAGTTCTTCATTGTCATGACGGGGTGATGAGTGAGAAGAGGAGGGAGAGAGACAGGCTGAGAAAGACTTGCCTAATTCTAGCTCTCATGAATTGCCTACCTATTTTCCATGTTTTACTGTACATAGTTATTATATTTTCCTTTTTCCAGCAGAATGGAATATAGGCACATTTTTCTTGGTTTTCTTCTCTGCTGCACTTTGCTTACAGCCAGCTATTCTTACATGATATTTGAAGAAAAGCAAGACACAGACAACTGTGCAGTAAATAATAAGAAAATCAAGTTCCTGGATCTTCCACCCATCTCCATAGTAGGTCAGTAAATATATGTATATATATATATATACTTTTTTGGAATCTAGTCTTTGGAGCAGAAGTGGGAGCATGATGAGAGTAACCAAAGCATAAATACCTTAAAGGCAGCAGACACCTCCCTGATCTTGGTTTGCTAAGTAGGGTCAGCCCTAGTTAGTACTTGGACAGGAGACTGCCAAGGAATACCAGGTGCTGGAGGGTATATTGCAGAGGAAGAAACTGGCAAAACCATGTCTGAGTATTTCTTGTCTAAGAAAACCCTGTGAAATTAATGGGCATGCATAAGTCGACAGGCACACACACACAAGGGGGCTGTAGCCTTCATTATCCCAGATTCCCAACTTTCGCATTTAAAAAAAAAAAAGAGCAAAGATGGAATGTTCAGGCACTATTCTGATTTAGTGCATGAGCCTTCTACCATTTCTAATTATTTAGCCAAAGAATAGTACAAGCAACACTTTGTAAGCATAGAGATACGTGCAAAAGCATGGTTGTGTTCGGGAGAGACTTCCTGATTCATTTTGAGCCCTTCTTTGGATCCACTCTCATAAAGCAACAGCTACTGGTCACAGCAGAAAAACTGTCTATCTCTTTAGTGGAACGTTAATATAATAGTGATGCGGCCACACACACAATCCCAAACATGGGTAGCAATAATAACAGGTGTTCTGCTTTTTTCTAGCTCAGATCTTATTGTTCATTTATAAATATTTAAAAAAAAATCCACCCCACCCATGCAAATAAAGTCTGCCATTATACCTATGTTGGGTAATGTAGAGGTGGCATTGTGGCTGAGTACGGATTATGTCCTCCCTGGGAAGTAGCCAATTGTTGTTATTGCTTGGAAAGAATGGAAGCAGTGTGCAACCCAACCCCTGCAGTTTATGCCAGTAATGCTGCCCACTATGCTGGCTGTTTGTTTTTGTATTTTAAGAGAAATGGAGGAAACTGAAGGAAAGAAGAAGGGTAATAAAACAGAGAGATTTTATCAGTTGCACCAACCTCCCCCCCTCCCCATTAGAACAGTCTTGTGGCACCAAAAGACTAATTCATTTGAGTATAAGCTTTTATGAGATTCTTTGTTCTTCTTACTCAGTTTTTGTCAATGCACATACATACTTATATGCATAAATTTCACATGCAGCAGCAGAATAGAGGGTCCATATAGCCTCTTAACCGCAAGGCTCATTGTGACTTTGATCTGGTCCTGGGAGCCATGTGACTACTTCAAAAAGTAGGAGAAGTATGTCACCTCCTTTCCCTTTACTCTGATTCTGGTGCTGTGTGATAAAATAAAATGTGTAACAAAAAATCATCATCCCTCTGGGTTGCCTTTCTACCAGAACAGATGAGAAATGAAATGAAGCAAGATCAGGGACACTCAGACTATGATGACACTGCAAGATGTGCTTTAATTTGTTACCCATTATTGTACTGAAAGGAAGAGAAGGTGAGGAGGAAGCAGGGATAGGGAACTGCAACATCCAGTCAGAGGATCTACCCCACAGGAGCAGCAAGTCTGCTTGTGCTTTTACTGCCACTCTCTCTGCTTCTTTTAGTCCTTTTCTGCACAACACTTGCCTGTGTCATCCTGTCACAATCCTGGCAGTGCCTCTGCCAGGATAGGAGTGTGTTTCCAGTGCTCCTCTCTGCACCTGACTGGCTGCCTATGGAAGACAGCAGGAAGAATACGCTCCTTTCTTTTGGACTGCATCTGGCCTTCTTCCCATGCTTCAATACGGAAGAAAGCATGTAGATCACACTTCTGGCCCTTCTGTGTGGCCAGCTGTAACGGAAGGCTCGCACTATCGGCAGTCATTGACGGACTTTCTCCATCAGTGATATAGCTCACAATCACACTGGCTGGCAACACAAGAAGGGGGGGGCACCATGACAGCATTGTGTGGAAGCGTTGTCACGGTCTCGCTCCTTTCATGTCCCCATGCTGGGATACTGTCATCATGTGGAAAGGGCTTTAGTTAAACAGAAGTTCTTTCACTCCAGGACCAGAAGTTTGACACCCAGGAAGTTCCCATTCAACTGGAAGCAGCCGTGAGAACTGCACTAAGAATGGATTTGCCACCTCTATAACGATAACCACCCCAACTGCCTCTTGCTGTTATATCCCCATTTTAGTTCCCACCTAAGTGGCCAACTTTCTTGAAGGAGACTTAGATTCCTAGAATCATAGAGCTGGAAAAGACCACAAGGACCATCAAGTCCAACCCTCTGCCATGTAGCGATACACAATCAAAGCACTCCTCACAGATAACTGTCCACCCCCTGCTTAAAAATCTCCAAGAAAGGAGATTCCAGCACACTCTGAGGCAGTGTATTCCACTGTTAAACTGTTCTCACTGTCAGGAAGCTTTTACTAAGGTTTAGATGGAATCTCATTTCCTGTAGGTTGAAGCCATTGTTTGGTGTCCTAGTCTCTGGAGCAGTAGAAAACAAGCTTGCTCCATCCTCCATATGACATCCTTTTGAATATTTAAGCATGGCTATCATGTCACTTTTTAACCTTCTCAGCTCCCTATGTCACTTCTCATAGGGTGTCATGCCTTGCTTTCAGGACCTAGACCTAGACTCTGACTCAGAGACTGAAACAGTGGAAACACCACCCACCCCAAAAACAGAACAAGGGCCAATGCCAGCTCCAGCAGAGCCCTGTCCTTTCTGACACAGAAGATAACTCACCTATATCCACATTTGCCAAGTGTAGACATTAAAAGGAAAGTGTACGTAGATCTCAATGAATTTATAGCAGACAGAAGTTAATTTAGGCACCAGCTGCGTTGATCTGTGTATCTATAAAAGCTCAGCCATTCCCTTTCAGAATTTGTTGGTGATTAACTGACCATTTCTCCTGCTGTGTCTCTGATCTCTGACTCAGAATTGTATTGACTGTGCTTTGATTTATGGATATTGCTGGGGATGTTGTTATGTTTGTATTTGTTTCGGGTCTGTTTTCATACTAGATTAAAATAAGGAATCCTCTTATGGGACTGTTGCTTGCTGCCGGCCCTTTACAGCTGCTCATTCGCTGACTGCCTAGACTGAGAGCGGACATAGGGCATGATTTCCAGGCCTTTTACAATTTAAGTCACCCTCCTCTAGACTTGTTCCAGCTTTCCAATATCTTTATTGCATTGTGGTACCCAGAACGAGACACAGTATTCCAGGTGAGGTCTGACCAAAGCAGAACAGAGTGGAAAGCTAGATACAGATTAATAATGGAAACAATTTCATCTTTCTCTTATTCAACATAGGTTTTAAACTGCAGCAGAAAGTTTCACAACAGAATCCTTAACATTTCCATAGAAAATTGTTTCGTTATGACAATAATCATTCATTTTATTCTACTTCCAGCCAAAACCAATGCTTTAGCAGAAATGTTTCTATATTTAAAACAACTCCAATTTAAAATACAGTGTGTTCAAATACAAACATAATAGAAGGAAGGCTTATGTAAAAAGAACATGGAGCCTCACATTCTGTGACCCATATACCACACAATCTCCTGTGACCGTACTTATGTCCAGCCCTTCTTGTTCATGCCATCTGAAATATGAATTGTTGGAATGGCCTCTTCTCTTCGCCCTCGTCCCAACCCCAGCTTCTGTTTTAACTCATGTCAAAGGATCAGCATTTGGAATACATTGGCTAGAGGGTCCTGTGATAACATGCTCCTTTGGTTTTGGTTCCTTATATTAATGAGGCAGCCTCACTTCCCATAATGCCACAGCTGTCAATTGCATCCACCACCACCACCATCAACCTGCCCCATTTTTGACTGCCATCCACAGGCATTTCTCTCTCTCTTGCTGAGAAAGAGAGAGGGAGATTTACAGTGTCCAGTAGTTCTGGAACAGCTTCGCAAAGAACCACAGGATTGTAGTCTTAATGATCTATCTAATATTTTGAATTAATGAATGCAAACCTTTGATGTGCAGCTGTGTTTCTCAAGACAATTTTGACATACTACTCCCATGAGCCCTAGAGAGCATGCTCAGTGGTAAGGGATTTGTCCACTCTCAGTCCGGGTAGTCAGCCAAAGAAAAACAGCTGATAAGAACCAGCAGCAATGAGCCTCAATCTCACAGTACAATTCCTTATTTTACTCTAGTAGGGAAACAGACTTGAAACAAACACAAAGCATAGCAACAGTCCTGGCAATAATCATAAATCAAAGCACAGTCAATACAATCCCAAGGCAGAGGTCAGAGATACAGCAGGAGAAATGGTCATTTAATCACCAACAAGTTCTGGAGAGGAATGGCTGAGCTTTTATAGATTCAGAAATAAGCACAGCTGGCACTTAATTAAGTGCCGTCTGTTATAAATTCCCTGAGATATGCATAGGTGTTCCCTTTGGTGCCTATGCTCAGTGAAGGTGGGTATCAGTAAGTTATCTTCTGTGTCAGAAGGAGTAGGGCTCTCTGCTAGGGCTGGCACTGCCCCCTGTTCTGTCTCTCAGGTGGGTGGTACTGTTTCCTCCTGTTCAAGTGCCACTATTTCAGTCTCTGAGTCATAGTCTAGGTCAAGGTCCTGAAAGCAGGGCATGACAGGATTATACTAGCCTCAGTCAAAAAAATCTGGAAGACCATAGTTGCCTACCACAGATATATATATATTTGGTGAAGGAGGGACTATCTCCTTATTTATTAAAATATTTGTAGTGCAGAGATTTGTTGAATATATGCAGATGAGCACTGAATGCTTGTTGGCTGAATTGTTCCCCCACCCCGACTCAACTGTTGAATTAAAATTTATGTTGAGACAAAGGCCCAGACACCAAGTTATAGTTTAAGTGGGAAGGCCACAAATCTAATACATCAGCTACAGTTGGATACACTCACATCCAAGTCTCACATCTAAATCCATTACTATTTAAAGGGGGTAGGAGATGCTGGGTGCTGCAGATTCCATACTAATATGTATGCAAGCAAGGCAATAAGCAATACAGGTCTGGTAGCATCTGGCAGTGCTTGCCATAATTAGCTAACCCATGGGATGAACCCAATAGCCTCTCAGAGGTGAGCCAACTTGCAGATACACAAACCCACAGGTTAGCCCCCTCTCCATCATCTACCAGGAAGCCTCAGGGGCTCCCTATCCAGAGACATATCTACGGTGGGGCAAGTAGGTCACATACCCCAGGTGCCAATGCCAGGGGCACAAAAAAGCAATGCCAGAAGCAGCAGAGGAGGAGGAGGAGGAAGAGGAGGAGGGGGAGGAAGAAGAAGTGGCCCTGGAGGTAGGGCCACAACTTCCATGCTTGCCCTAGGTTCTGTTTATGTGTCTGCCTCTACCCCCCTTTCATACCTGCCACAAGAAGGGACCATGCTTGTTCATTGGATTGTCCTCCCAGCCCTGCTTAGCTATTGAACTAAAATATTATGTCATTAGGTTTTTGTTGCATTTCTTTTCTCCACTTTTCACATTGCTGGCTGCTTCATTTGGCTGCTGGTATTTCTGCTGGTATGTTTGCACCAGTAATAGGAGCATGGACATTGCTTCATAGCACCTCTTATAAAAAGGATACCAGCCTTCTATGACAAGCTATGAAGAATTTTTAAAGATACCAAGGACAGAGAAAAAGCAAGTTTCCTCCCAAAATAATAAGTATGTATAATTAGGGTATAGCAAAAGTAGCAGTCTCTATGGACCTAATAATTAAAACAGTCCTGTCATTGTTTTACTGGAATTGTGCTAGAATGCACTGTTGCATCAAAAATTGTGTGATATAATCAAGGGTGTCTTAGTTATGATAGAGTTGCCAGGTCAAGATTTTCCCAAGTTTGAGATTTCTGAAACCTAAAAGCAATGGTGCTATGAAGGCATTCTCAGGGATGTCATCAAACATTGTGCAGCAATCACAGTTATTCACGGCTTGCCATTCAAATGCAAACAAACATACACCAAACATACGTTCTTGTTTGGAACTTAAGATCAAAATGCGGCTGTTCCCAGATCAAGATGAAGTGAGGGGATTATTCCTTTTCAGATTCACGCACATAGGGAAACTTTGTAAGGAACATTTATTTTAATAGTAAAATCAAAACAACATACAAGGTGTCCCAAATGAAGAATAAGATTCGGAAAATGAAATTAATTATAACATACAAATTGAAGCAAGCTGCACAGCCAGCTAGGAGAACACAGAACTTTTTTTACAAAACAGGCAGGCAGGCAGGCAGGAAGGAAAAAGGCTGGGATCCCATGTCGTCCCGTCATGTTCCTGGCAGTGCCATTGCCAGGATGGGATCGGGACCTGAACACTGCCCGCCACACCAGTCAGCTATCGGCAGATGGGTAGTACTAGGGACATGCTCCTTCCTTCCTCAGTACAGTGTGAATGGCAGGTCCTCTTCCTGCGCTGTACTCTGGAAGGAAGTGCTTGATAGTGTTTCAGCCCTTACCACACACCTGCAGCCAATGGAATGATTGAGGGAAATGAAGCCATTACTGGATTTTTTCCAGTAATGGTATACGGTGTGATCATAACGGATGGGGAAGTGACAGCAGTGGGATCTTAATGACATTGTGCGATGGCATGCATTGTGGACCGGGAGCAATGTATTGCCATACTGGGATGGTGATGTCATGCAACAAAGGCCAAAGACAGACACAGAGCTGGGAGAAAGCTTTCTCAGGTAAAAATCTGGATATATTCCTTCTGTCTTGTCCAGAGCAAAAACTGGAGAATTTGAACCCATCCCTCCTCCCAAGCTGACCCATGAAAACTGGAGGGCCAGAGCAGGGCCCTGAGATCCAGCAACCATAAGCTGTCCGTCCCAAGGACTGCCTTGGCCAATGTCCTAAAAAGAGCAGTCACCTGTACAGTGGTTAAGCTCACATAACACCACTTGCGCTTCTGCCACATCGTAAAATCCACAACCACTTTTAGGCTGTATTTATGCCTGTAAAAGGCACCAGCTGGATTCTGTCCATATTAATCATTTGGGGCAATCAGAGGCAGAAAGGATCACCTATGAAAACTGGCTAATTCTGATTCCCCAAATTCAACTGCCTATATTCCACAACTGGATCGTAGGCAATTTAGATCTGGACAAGTTCTGTACCTGTCTTTGAGCTTTCAGTCAAATCGTCAATATCCCACTTATGCATTTGTCATCTTTACAAAGAAGCATCGAAGCAATGGGATAGCTTTCCTGGGCTACTCAAACTGAACCCATATGAACCTGATCACATCACAGAGTAATGGGATGAGTCAGCTGAAACGTCAAGGCACTTCATAGGCATGCTGGGATTAGTATGAATGCATTTGTTGCTAGCCATCTGTTCAGAAATAACTAATTGGATCAAATTGAGAATAAATAAAGGAAAGCTCAGCATTCAAACAAAATATGGTTTTCATAATAACCTGAAATTGATATTACCTCAGAGTGCAGTTCAGCAAAATTTAAACTTATCAGTCCTTGGGAATAAATCACAGAATATTGCAAAAATGCAATAGAGCATTCTAGAATACAATGAGAAACAGCTTTCAAATATATTGCTCCTGAAATGCAATTGAAGGGTAGTATAAAAATAATTATAATAAACAAAATGCCTCTCAGTTGTTATCTTGCCTCTTAAAATTGGGTTCTCCAATACTGAAGCTGAGGACAGAGGATTGCAGAGTCATTTATGTTAACAGGCAATAGTCAACTGTACAAAGTTGTTTCTTCACTGAGATTTGACAGGTGGCATATTATCACATTACATCCCTTACTGATAGTCCAGTAATAACATTCAGTTTGAAAAAATGAAAGTACAATACACAGTTGCTAATGTAAGTTTTTCATAATGTCAGCATCTTAGTACTGCAACACAAGAACTGGAATCGTGTTAGCGACATCCATAGACATAAGCCTCCCTTTTGTGTGTGGATGTCGTTTTTCAAGCACTGCCAGGTTTGATATTCTGTTTCTCCCTCCACAGTGCTCAGAGGCCCCTGACTTACAGGTAAGTCTCTGAAATCACTTCACGCAGCCATTCTGTTCTTCACAGCAAACAGGCACATTTGGAAAAACGTCTGGCTGCATCTCATAACCAAATCTGAAATGATGACATCAGTGCTGAGATCTGCCAAGGTCCTGTGATCATTTCATGTCTGGCTATGGGGACATAGCCAGAAGATTCTCTAAGCCTGCTGGCTAACTGCAAGCCACAGAATGTCTGTGTAGGAGTCTTGGAAGAAAAGAGGTGTCAATACTTGTTTAAAATAGATTAGTGAGAGAGGACAGTCTAGATAATATCTGCCCTTTTGTTTCAGCCTTCTGTATCTTTCGTTGGTCTATGTACTCAGGTGTTTTGCTTCCTTGTTATTCTTGGACATCCGTTCCCCCTTCTCTCAAGAAGTTAGTATTTTTGTTTTCATTTGTCTGGCAAGGAATGTCCGTGAGGCTCCAGTTCCAATAATGGATGTTAGCTTATACCCACAGATGAGAGCCAGCTTTTATGGGCTCTTTTACCAAAGTATTGGTCAACTTCTTTTGTCTGTCTCCTTGACTATCCTGGGATGGATTTCCTGAGACAATAAACATAAGGGTTTTTTTTTCTTTTTTACCTTACAAGAGCATCCAGAGTCATTGGTCTTGTTTCTACCACAAGCTCATGATGCACTAGCCCTGCTGCACCCTGCTTAATATAGATACCAACGTTTCTACAGAGACTGTTTCGTGGGCTTATCTGTATGTCTGTTGGAGGGTACAAGACTCAAGATAGCATAATGGGTCCACATAGTGATATTTACACTACCCTGTGAGGATGTAGGATTGAGGTCAAGGTTTGCTAAAGGACACTGGCTAAGATCCTACACTGGGGTAAAGAGGACACTGGCTAAGATCCTACACTAGGTTGTATAGTGTAAACCTCCACATGTGGAGCTGCAGATTGATTGTGCCACAGAATCCTTGTGTTGAATGGCATTGTTGCACAACTGAACATACACCCAGCTGTGCAAGCAAATGTGCACACCCATGGTCCTCTACATGTACATTTCCTTGGAGGCAGTCTTTCAGAGACTGCATGCCAGCAGGGCCAAAGCCAACACTAGACAAGGTCATCCCATTTCCCTATCTTTCTGTCATTCCCTTCTCTCCTTACCCCTTCCTCCATGCCCAACAGGCTTCCAAGAAGGGGACAGATTGCTCTTGCAACAGATCAAAAGGTGATCTATTGAAATTAGGCAAGGGATGTAATTTGTAAAACACTACCGTATTAATAAACTCATATGCACGCATACATATATGTGAAAAAAATGAATATATAATTCACATGAGTAAGGTGGCATAAATGTTACTTATGTTAGAAGCAAGGATATATAGAAGATGAATAGAGAATGACTAGAGGATGAAATTGAAAAGAGCTGTGAAAAGATGCTTCATTATCAGCACTGATTAATTGTCAGAATTGCATAGAAAGGTTTATTCTATCTTGGATGATCATCAGTTATGAAGACCATGTGAAGCACATCAAGTTGCAGTTGAAAGTTTAGGAGAAGGAGAAGATACAGATGGAATTAGGAACATGAAAAGAACAAATGTTTGCAGAAGTGCTGAAATCGGCACCAACAGAAAAATATGAAGTATCTTTTCACAGGTCTTTTCTATTATTTCTTCTTCATGATCTCTGTGCCTCACACAATGGGAATCTTCGCGCAAGTACAGTAGCTTAATGGAAAGTTCCAGAGCTGAGCAGCTTGGCGGGAACCCCTCCTCCATCCGGTACTGAGCATGCTCAGTCCTGCCAAGCTAACGGTCTCTCCTCAGTTTCTTTTCGTCAGCTGAACTGTTAGCAGCTCAGAAGGCTTCCTCGCTGAGCAGTTTGCTTTGCTTCATTCTTCGACTATCTTTGTGTTTTTTCCAACAAAAAGACTGTAAGAACTCTTCCCCTTTTCTATGTCATCGTTGTTTAAGTTGTGTGTGTCTTGCGGTCCCAAGGTCTCTCTGTCTGATGGCCGCTCTGAGTGCCTGTTCTGCCTCGGAGAGGCCCATAACGTTCGGGCGTGTTCTATCTGTAAAGACTTCATCTCTCAAACCCTGAAAAACAGAGCCTCACGGTTGAAGTCTTATTGTTGGGAGCAAGCCCTTCGGATAAAGGACCAGGTAGCTTCAAATACCGCCCTTTTCATCTCCTCCATGGCTCAGCGTTCTCCTCGGGGCCTCTCGACTTTGAGGCTTTCATCAACGCCCTCTTTGACAATGCTGGTTTTGCCACCAGTATCACCCTCATCGGTACATATCGTCCTCAACAGCTTTGCCTCCAATCTCCTCGTTACCGAGGATTCCGAAGCTCTCCAGGATGCCGATTATCACTTCCTCCTCTGGAGAAGCTTCTTCTAGCTCACAACCGGCTTCCACTCAACCTCGCAAGGTTCCCACTATGGGTCAGCATAAGCGAGCTTCATCCCACCTTGCTGAGTCCTCCATTAAGGAGAAGAAGAAGGAGAAGCACCACTTTCCTTCTCCAGTAGGCCGTCAGCCGACTCCTTTACCAACGCCCTCTCCAATTCAGCCATCAATGGCTTCTGTGGAGGAGGAGGACACTCCTGACCCAGGGCATGACGATGTCCAGCTCCCGGTGCTCTCGGTCCCGGTAGCTGTTGACTTGACTTCAGACTCGGAGTGTCGACCTTCACTGCCTGTGTCTCCACCAATCATGTTGGCCCAGACTGGAGAAGCGAGTATACAAACCCCACTCCCTCCAACTCTCACTCCTGCCAGCCCAAAGTTGGACTGTCCATCCTATCCAGATGCTCCTCGGGCTCCTTCCCATGATTGCCCTCAATCTAGCATGGTGCACTCTCCAGGACATGGCGATAGAGGTAGATCCCCATGTCATCGGCATCATGGTTACCGTGGAGCCCATGACCCTTCGTGGGCAAGGCTCGACTCAGCCTCTTCAGCCTCTTACATCGCTCGATACAGCCACAAACACCTCTGGAGAGAACAACCTGGCTCCTATTATTCTTACTCACCGGCCTATCATGATGGATACCATCCCGACATCCATCGTTGGTCTCCCTACCGTTCGTGGCATACCCACTCTCCGTCGCGCTCTTCCGCATCTCTCTACCAATGCCCCTCCCAATACCAACACTCAAGGACACGTTCGCGGTCCCGTTCTCCATATTAACGGTGCTCTCCAGCCCACCATTGGTCCCATGACCGGTTGCCTCCTTGAAGGCCAATCTCACCACTTCCTCAGGTAACGGCAATGATGTCTTGGCCTCCGCCAGATACCCACCCTGCATCTACGCTACCAACATCTCTAACGGCTTTGGTACCGACGCAATCCGTTGTTGCCCCAATCCCAGCCATTCTTCCGAAGTCCTTGGCACTGATGTTGGTAACAGCATTGATACCGCCTCCAGTACTGGCTACGATACTGGCCACAGTCACATTCCCCATCTCCGCTACTGCTCCACCGGCTATTCCCTCTGCGCCGGTACCGGATCGACCCCGATCACATCAGTCTCCGTCTCAGTCCTCTGCCTCTTATGATTCTGACAGTGATTTGGTGGATTCTACACCTGGCTCCCACACCTCTCCACCGTTGGCCTTTGGGGACCCAACCCCTGATTCAGCTCCTGAGGATGTCAACCAATCCTGGTCAGAATGGCCAACACTCTCGGCCTGGACCTTTCTGGACCTGCTCCAATGGTACAGGACCTGGTGTTCCATTATGTCGACACTCGGCCTCCTTCCACGGCTCTGATTCCATTCCTCCCTGTGTTGCAGGAAGTGTTGAAACATCCCTGGGTCCAGCCGGCTTCACTCCAGCCAATCCCTCACTGCCTGGAACATCTTTACTGGACCCAGAAGAAGGATGTCAACTTTCTTTTTAACCACCCCACGCCAAACTCAATAGTTGTCGAGTCCTCTCAGACAAAGGGAGGCAAGAGGGCTCACACGACACCTCCAGACCATGAGGGCCACCATTTGGACACCTTCAGTCGTCGCTTCTATTCTGCTTCCTCACTGATTGCCAGGATCTCAAACACTCAGGCTTACCTGGCTGCCTATCAGAGGAATATCTGGGACAGGTTCTTTCCTCTGCTTTCTCATCTGCTGGATGACCATAGGACTAGTGCCATCCAGTTCTACAATAAGTCGGTGGCTCTCTCTAACCAGCAGATCCTGTCCTCTCGGCATGCTGTCGAGGGTGCAGCGTGGGTGATGGTGGGAGCCGTCGCCCTTCGCTGCTTTGCGTGGCTTCACTCCATTGGGCTTGCAGAGGACAGCAGGAAGAGGATCAAGGACCCACCCTTTGATGGCCAAGGACTCTTCCATGCGACCACGGATGAGGCCATGGACCACCTAGTGAAGGCTCGCCTCACGGCTAAGAAGATGGGTCTCCATCCCACTCCTCAGTCCAGGAGACCATCTTCATCACGCTCCTCATGGAGGTGCTCTGCCTATTCTTATAGGTCACGCTCGCCTCGACGTGCCCCTGTGGTATCCTACCTCCGCATGAAATATGTTATGGTGTTTCCCTATCTGGATGACTGGTTACTGGTGGCGCCTTACAAGCAAAAGTTGTACAAGGACATTCACTTCTCCCTCTCCCTCTCCCTCTCCCTCTCAGATCTCGGCCTCAGGGTGAATCCCAAGAAGTCCCACTTGGAGCCTTCAAGCACCCTGGACTTCATCAGAGCCACCTTGGACTCTGCTTCCGCCAGGACTTTCCTGCCGGTGAAGCATCCTTGGACACTGCGACAGGCCACCATCACCATCCTGCGTGGCCCTTCCCTTTCTGTCCAAAGGATTCAACAGCTCTTGGGCTACATGGTAGCCATGATGCCAGTCACCTATTTGTCCCGCCTCTGTGCTCGCCCTCTACAGCATTGGTTTCTCTGGGCCCTCAACCCTCTTCTCGACAACCAACATTGTCTTCTGCGGGTTCCCCGCCTGGTCAGAGATTCTCTCCACTGGTGGCTGTCTCCATGCCACCTACTATCAGGAATGCCATTTGTCAAACCCCGCCCAACACTCACTATCATGACTGACACCTCCCTGCTTGGCTGGGGAGCCCACTGCGGCCGTTTTGCCGTGCAGGGACATTGGGCGGACCTGGAGACGCGTCTTCATATCAATGCGTTGGAGCTCCTAGCTATCCTGAAAGCCCTGCAGGCCTTCTGGAACCTGATTGTCGGACAGACAGTCCAGATCCTGTCAGACAATACGACAGCTGTCTGTTACATGAACAGGCAATGAGGCACCCACTCCTCCACTCTGCTCCACCTGGCTCTATGCCTCTGGGACTGGTGTGTCCCACTGCATGTGCACCCCATGGTGGTTCACCTAGCAGGATGGGACAATGTGACAGCGGACACACTGAGCAGGGACATGGCGTGTCACCACAAATGGTCCCTCTCGGATGCCACTTTCCAGCAGATAGTGTCCTGTTGGGGCACTCCGTCTGTCAATCTCTTTGCGAGCGATCAGAACAAGAAATGTCCCTGTTATTGCTCGAGAGCCAGACTGAGCCCTGGCTCTCTCAACGATGCATTCAAATTCCCTTGAGACAGGGGGTTTCTTTACATCTTTCCTCCATTTCCACTCCTGGGCCGAGCGGTAGCCAAGCTCCTGTCAGACAAGGCAAATGCCATCCTCGTAGCCCCGTACTGGCCGAGGCAGCACTGGTTCGGTCTTCTCCTCACCGCCGCTTGGGGCCACAAGATGCAACTGCATTGCACGCCAGACCTCCTCACCCATTCAGACGGTCGCGTGCTTCATCCAGACCTTTCTCTGCTGCATCTCCATGCTTGGAAGATAACCTTCTAGATTCTCCTGCCATCCAAGCTGTCCTCGCTTGTTCTCTCTCAGCTTATGCACCATCCTTTCGAACCAACGGCCATGTCTAATGATTGTCTCCTTACCATAAAGACTTCCTTTCTGGTCGCTGTCACTTCGGCCAGGCGGGCAGGAGAATTGACCGCGCTACGGTCGGATGAACCCTTCCTGGTGTTCCATCGAGACAAAGTGGTTTTGCGTCCAGATCTGTCCTTCCTTCCCAAGGTCGTCTCTGACTTTCCTCTGAATCAAGACTTCATCTTACCTACCTTCTATCCTGATCCGGCTTTGCCTCTCGAACGCTCACTCCATTCACTCGATGTGCGTCGGGCTCTAGTCTTCTACCTATGGCGTGACGCTCGCTTTGGTCGTGCGGTGCTTTCTTCGATCCTGTAGGACCTGACCCACCGTCCAACAGTAAGCTACTCATTGTCCCATTGTGTGAGGCACAGAGAGCATGAAGAAGAAGAACAGGTTGCTTACCTGTAACTGTAGTTTTTCGAGTGGTCATCTGTGCCCTCACACACATCCGCCCAGCCTCCCCTCTTTCAGGTCCTTGCTTGGCAGACTTCGAAACTGAGGAGAGACCGTTAGCTTGGCAGGACTCAGCATGCTCAGTACTGGATGGGGGAGGGGTTCCCACCAAGCTGCTTAGCTCTGGAACTTTCCGAAAAGCTACTGCGCATGCGTGAAGATTCCCATTGTGTGAGGGCACAGATGACCACTCGAAGAAGTACAGTTACAGGTAAGCAACCTGTTCATCCTCAAATTGTGAACAAGAATTGCAAAAGTCTGCAATACCTCTTTTTTTTTTAAAGGCATTTATCTTTTATGGTATGTGAGATGACATATAATGCTGGAGGTGATGGAGGAACAAACCAGATGGGATTTTAGTAGGCCCTGCCATAGACTTGACCTAATTCCTATAAAACAGGACCAGGGTGCAAGTTTAAAGGGAAACTAAGAGGGGAAGAGGGCACCCGTCCATACCAGCCCAAGAAAACAATTTCTCCCCAACCATTTTCATCCTATTGAGATTAGGTCTGGAAAGGAACTGGGTAAAGATTTATCTATATCTTTTCTCTTTCCCAATGTACTTTAAGCCTTCACTTATCTAGTACTTGATGTCAAACACAGTTTTGATATACAGATTTATCAACATCATACATGGTTTGGCCCTGTGTCACATCTGCTTGAGAGTGGTTGAAATTTGGAAGTTATCAGTTATGTATTGCTCTGTCTCTACATGAAGAGCAAACGTACAAAACGTTATCTTTGATTCACACTAAACAACAAGATACTGTATTTTTCCAACAGAATCCATAGCAGTTCACCGTTTCTAAACTTTCAGAGTAGCACACCACTCTTCATCAGAATAAATTAAATGCAAAGAACTTAAAGGGTTTTGTATCCAGGTTTGGTATCCTGCCAAATCAAAGTCTGCATTCTTCCCAAACAGACAATGACCCATTTTGGAGCTAATAAGAGACTATGTTTAAGGGATTGACAATAATGACTGGAATCTTATTGGTAAGTTCCATCTAAAGTAGACGCATTGAATCTATTGTCGAACTGTCAATCAACACAGGGACAAATCTCACTCATGCAGTGGGTTTACTTTAATTGGGATTAACAACAGGATTTAGGCCAATATGTTTCAAGTATTAAACAAACAATAGTTCCTTGCTGCATCACAGCTTCAGAAACTATGGTTTGCTACAGTTCAGCAGCACAGTAGTATTTGGTTTGCAGTGGGTTGGCTAATTCAGTGTGGACTTCCATCCCTACAGATTTGATCCCTACAAATTTGTTCACCCTGATGAAGCAAAAACAAGTTTTATTATAATTAAAGTCAGTGCACATCCTGCCCAAGTTCTCTATAATGCCTCATTCTTCCTGCCTATTCCAGCCAGCAGTTTGCTTTTCAAACAAAAAGGAAGGAGAACAAGCAAGAAAACATGTATAAACAGAATGAGAATTAGAAAACTGTTTATACTTAGACTATTGGTCTACACTACTTAGCTCAGTTTTGCAAACAATGAGTCAAGACTCTCCATGATTTCACAGAAGTGTTTTCCTGAAATTTTGTTTCTTTCTTTATATTCTGCATAGATATGGAAATTTCAGAGAATGCACAGCAATAAAACATAAAATATAACCAATACACAGGTTAACATTGTTGTTGCTGTTAATTGCCATCAGATCCATCTTGACCTATGGCAACTGTATGGATGAGAGATCTCCAGTCCACTTTATTATCAACCATCCTGTTCAGGTCTTGCAGAGTCAGAAACGTATCTTTTTTGGTTGAGACTGTCCACCTGTAATGCAGTCTTCTTCTTTTCCTACTGCCTTCTACCTTGTCAAGCGTTATATTTTCTAATGAGTCATGTTTTCTCATGATATGGCCAAAGTTTTACAGTCTCAATTTACTCATCTTGGCTTCTAGGGAGAATTCAGGTTTGATTTGTTCTAGAACTCATTTGTTTGTCTTTTTAGGAGTCCAGAGTATCAGTAGAACTTCTCCAGCACCACACTTCAAAGGTGTTGATTTCCTTCCCATCAGTTTTCTTCACTATCTAGCTTTTACAGCCTAATGTAGAAACAGGAAATAGGAAATATGATGGCATGGACAAACCTAACTTTAGTATTCAGTGATATATCTTTACAATTCAGGATCTTGTCTAGTCCATTAAACAGATGTTAGGTTGGACTGAACAAGGAAGGCTTGTATAAATAAATATGTTTTAACATGCTTCTAAAACAAGTAGAGCATGTCAAATCTCTAAGGAACAACATTCTACATAGCAGATATCACCACACTAAATGCCCTGCTCTGAACAACTATAGGGGAGACCTAATGGCTTCTCCAAGTGACCTCAAATACCAAGTATTCTATATGGGAGAAAGTGAACATCTATGATAATCTATAAGGGAGGACACAGTTTCTCACATAACCAGGTATCAAGTTGGGTTTTTTTATTTTTTTTTTTATTGATTGTTTACCAAACATAACAATACATCACCTTACAAAACATATAACATAATACGTAATAATCTATAAAAATTTCTCTTTTTAATTCCCTCTACTTCACTTTGACATTACAAATCAATTTATCATTAATAGCTATATCCCATTGTTACTGCGGTAGATAACCGTATCCCAGGATCTACAATTTAATATCAAAAATATCTCCACGTGCTTGAGAGGTCCCCCAAACGAGCACGTAGGCAGGCACGGTCGAACAGCTAAAATCAGGAAAAGCCCGGTCAGGCCAGTATACTCTTAGTCACGTCGCCCCAGGAGACCTCCAGCCAGGTAAAACTTAAAATAGAAAAAGGATCCTCAGCCCCGAGAAGCTGGCTTGAAGGGATTAATGCTTCTGACAAATGGCCCATCAAGCGAGAACGATTTGCATATAGCCGCGGCTTTTGACAACCCCGGCAAATCTAATCATGCAAGGAATTTTGACATATTGGAGCTTTGTTCTCCCAGTCATGCAAAGGACGTGGACAGTCTGGAGCTTTGTTCTAGCTCCTCCACTGATTGTTCTCTCCGGGATAGGATTAGCCCTCCAGATTTAGCCCTTTCCCCCCACAAATAGACCCGGTTTTGAGCGTTTCCTTGGATCGCTCCGGATCACTCTCGGCTTGCCGTCACTCTGTCCGGTTATCCCCTCAGCACCCTCCGTGCTGAGTCCCACTTCTCCGCTGCTGTCTCGGACCTCCGGACTTCTGGACCAGGTTCGGTATTCCCCAGCTGCAACCCTCAAAAGCCCCCTATCCAATTTCCTCTCTTTTATTTCTCCATAGGTCTTGTATGAGTGAGTGCGTAAGTGTGAACGTGTGCAAGTCTTTATTTTTAATAAAATCATTGTTATTAGACAATTCTGCTTGGTTTTTGGCTCGGCCTGACCCTGTAAAAATTGGGTTAAAAGATCTCGCTTGGTTGCGCTGCCTCTCGTATTGCTATCGCTGGTGCTCTGGCTAGTTTCCATTCCCCATCATGTGGAGCTTATTGAGGTGTCCCCCAAGGGACCCTGGAAATCAGGGTAACACCATACCTCTTTATACCATTCATTTAAGTGTGTATCTTGCTTTATTTTCCAATTCTTAGCTATCCTCAATCTTGCTGCAGTTAATAAAATAGAAATTAATTCTCTTGTTGGCCACTTACTTTGTTCCTTATCAAATATTGATAACAAGGCTACCTTAGGATTTAACTGTATATTTTGATTAGTTATTTCCTTAATTTCTGTAAAAACTAACAGCCAAAATTTCAATACACTTTCACATTCCCACCACATATGAAAGTAGGGACCAGTTTCTTGACAATCCTTCCAGCACAGATTGGAATGATTAGCATTTATTTGACTTAATAGGTACCAAGTTGCTAAAGGCTTTATAAACTAGTAGTAAAACTTTGGTTGTACCTGCAAAAATACATCTTTGTTGTTGTTATTGTTGCTGTTGCCCTCACTGCCACATCACAGGCAGAATTATGTGTTCTGGCATGGAGCTGTGGCACTTTTAAAAAATTTAAAATGAGAGCCTTTCTGTTAACCTCCTTTTTTGTTTGTTTTTTTCCCCCTAAAGATTTAACAAAAAGTTCTCTGAAGCTAAGTAGGAAAGAGGCTGAGAAAAAGAAATCCATGAAGGTAAGTGATTGTTCTCAAAAATCTAGCACAGTTCAGTTCAGGGCCTTGGCAATGATGAATTACATGAAACCTAGTTTTATGTTTATGTTGTGAGGGCATGCTACCAGCAGATATTACTTCTAGATTAATTTATCTCTCATGATTTCCCCCAAAGAATTGTGGTAACTGTAGTTTGGTGAGGCTGCTGGGAGTTCTCCATTATATGTCCACAAGCATCCCTCTCAAGTACTTAAGAGTTCTGTGGAAGGAGAGAGAAAAACCTTTGTTAGTAATATTTTAAGTCAGTAGGGAGTACCAATGTATATAGTGGCAGAGGGAAAACTGGACATGACTCTTGTTCCCTTAAAGATTCTATAGAAGAGGGAATTTCAACAGGTGTTGCTTGTTACTTTGTTAACATAACAAGCATCACCTGCTGAAACTGCCTTTTCTGCACAACCATCAAAAGTGCAGGAGCCGTCTGCAGTTTCCACTCTGGCAACCCTACCAAAGAAACCATCTTTAGTCACGCCGTGAGGTGACATTGGAGTACTCTGGCTGAGAATTCTAAATGCCTCCTTCCAAAACTGCCAATCCCTGGATTCCATAGGACAGAACCATGGCAGTTAAAGTGGAATAACAGCTCTACAATTACATTGTGTGAGGGCTCCTGGTTGCGGGAAAAGAAATACCTGCTGAAATTCCCTTTTCTACACAACCGTTAAAAAGAAAGAAACTGTCTCCAGTTTTCTCTTTAGCAACCCTAGTTTAGCTTATCCCTGCCGAAGGTTCTTCAGCGTCTTCACCTCCAGAAGCATTAAAATACCTCAGCCACCTCAGTGCAGGAAAAGAAACTCCACAGGAGGGAAAAGGCCTGTAGCCTGGGATTTACGATTGGAGGTCTGTCCCCAGGCTGCAATGCCAGCAAGAGGAGAAGTCTTCAAATCTCAGACCTTTTCAGTATCTCAAATGATTATTGAACATTTTGCACTTTTCTGTATGTATTTGCTGTCTTACCCCATTCATCGCTAAAGAAACCTCCCAAGGAGGCTTATAAATGTCTGCCCAGAGGATATACTATCCGCACACAAAAAAAGAGGGGCTAGAAAACAAGAGAAGCAAAAGCACAAAATGCCACAGAAGTGCTCAGTTCAATTTAAATCCCCCTTCCCCCCTGCAGTTTTGAAGAGCATATGGTGGTTTGGATTTATAGTCTATAAAATTAGGAACAAATTCTGTTCAGTAAATCAGAGGCCTCAGGTCTTTTCCATTATATGAGATATCTTTTTATGGTGACTGAGATATTTTAGTCGGGGCTGGGAATCATGTGGTAGTTGGAAAGGATTGTTGCATTGGGTACAGAATGAGCCCCTCTAACTTGAATCTTTAACTCTTACTTTAATTCTTGGAGCAGAACAATTTACCATACAGCTACAACAGGTTGGACAATGTTACCTGTCTTTGGGGAATTTTTTGATGAATAGGATATAAATCTATAAAATAAATAAATGTGCGGAAGACCAACAGAGGGAGAAAGGAATATTTTAACCTTTTCCTTTCATGCCATTTTTATCTTTAAAAAATCTCCTCTCCAGCTGTTTTAATGCCCAGAAAGAAAGAGATTCAAGTGCTAGTATCTTTTCCTAGTGGGATAAAAACAGCCCAAGAATTAAGACACTGATCATCCCCTTCACATTAAAGTTTTAGTGGCTGAATTGTTATTTTCGCAAAACTAAACAAAACATGTTATTCCATCCTCAGACACCACATCTCCATAGCTATATCAAATGTTAAAATGTCTAGAATTAACAGTTTCTCCTTTACACAGTTCTCATACATTACTGCTGTAAGTCAATTATCGTTAACCTTCACCCCTTTCGCACCAAAATGGGTTACTAGAGTCATATGATGCCAGTGCTTCCTCTGCTATGCTGGGTTCCAATCTATTTCTGACTGCAATTCAAAGAATGTTGACTTTTTAAAGCCCTATAAAGCTGGAGAACCAAAATACCTCACTATCTCTTCCCATATATATAGATATAGATATATAGATATATATTTGCCCAGAGCTCTTGATCATATTTAGAGGCCATTCTCTGTGTAAAATTAAACAAGTTGGATACAGAAGGGATTGTACTTCTTAGCTGTGATGCCTTGCTTATATAATACCCTCTTCAGTGCAGAATAGACATTGTGCGACAGGCCCTTCTGTGCTGTGCACCCTATTTGTGGAGTGCCCTCCCCTTTGAGGCTGAATTGGTACCAACATTGGTATCATTTTGGCACCAAGTCAAAACTCAGCTTTTTACTAAAGGCTTCAGGTCTAATTTATTTTACCCAGCCTGCACATGGGCTATGGTTGCACTATTTTAAATTGTTTTAACCGGTTTTAAACTATCTGGTTTTGAATTGATAAACTATTTAAGATCTTTTTGATATTTTAAAATTATTGTTATTATTTATTGTTTTAATTTGACTTTATTGAAAGTTGCCCAGAGACCTTAGGATATAGGGCAAGATATAAATATTTTAATAAATAAATGAATAAAGTACATGTTTACATGGCATTCACACTGTTATCTTTTAATTTCTCCCTAAAATATTAGGATCTAGATTTTACAATTCATTTTTGCCCACTGTGTACAGTGTACCCTCTACAGACATGACCTCATGAATGTGAGGTCACACAAAGTCAGTTATCATCAATGGATGCGCTGGGCATGCAGCTGTGCTGGCAGAGGTGCACACATATTGTGTCCCTTGACAGTAATGGGATGGAGCACTCATGTTTTTTGTTTCATGTGATCATTTCTGGAACGGAACCCCCACATATACAAAGGGCACACTATATTTGACTGGCTGCTTTTGTATATTTTATATTGTATTTTCTGTGTAGATTGCTTTTCCTAGGATTTCTATTGTATGCAATTTCCATTCTAGTCCCTACCTGACTGTTAGAACCAGAAGTCTACCTTAGAGTAGAGGAAGGGATGAGTGTTGCATTTAGTCTGAGATGAGTAAATGTCTTTGGTAAAAAAAGAAGCAGGAAGGGAGCACAAGGAAGGCTAGTTAGCTGTCAGGACCAGTGAAATGGAAGAGAAAAGGCATGTAATAAAAGACTGGTAAAGAACAAAAATTATTAAAGATCTGTTCCTCCCCACAAATTATACCTGTCTGCTTGTAACATTTGAAAAACTTCCATGATTTAGAAAGCTTTTTGTGTTTTCCTGCGCTTTTTCTCTTCAGAAGAAAGTCCAGCAGAAAAAGCCTCCCCAGCCAAGACCTTCTCCTGCTCCCAACTGTGTGGCTACTTGGGCAAGCTGCAAGTCACCGTCTCTTCCCTGCTGTGAATTCTGTGCTTTCTGTTACTGCCGACTATTCCAGACAGTCTGTTATTGCCGAATGGGAAACCCAAATTGCTAAACCAAACCAAGAATGTCAGTGGGATTCTGTCTCCCATTAGATTCCTCAGTGTATCTCCTAGGCCTTTTTTGTCTCATGTGGAAACCAAGAAATCTCTGAAAAGAAAACCAAAGGAAACAAAGAATCTTTGAAACTGGCTGGCTGGCATGCTATGATACCCTCCAAAACTGTATGAATTATGGGATATATCTCTTGAGGTTAATTCTGTCATAAGTGAGACAGTCATGTTGTGAGCATGGCAGGGCATGGGAAGAAATAAGATGGAGACTAATGGTTTGAAGCTGTGTTTACAAGAGAGGTAAAGGAAGCTGGTTGCATATCAAGGAGAAATTATATCTCTTTTCAGAAATCCCATTCATTGCAAATCTTGAATGGCAAACATGGGCCATTGAGTAGCTACAAAAGGTACATACCTGCCTTGATCTCTTACAATAAATAAATCAAAAACTGTATGAAACAGATGGAGACAAGTTACTGATTAATATTTCATAACTAGCTCTCTGTCCAACTTAGAGGATAAAGCTAAGGTGAAGGACCTTTGTCCAAGGGCAAAATTCACTTTAACATAATTTGGCAGCAGCATCGTTCTAGAGGTGGGCGTGCCAAAATTTAAAAAATACATAAGTCCAAGACAGCAGTCTCTGTGTCCCCTTCTCCCCTGCTTCTCCTCCTTTCTCTCTCTTTTCACCCTTCTTTCCTCCTCTCCCTCTCCCCACTTTTTTCGTTCTTTATATGGAGAGAGAAAGAGGGAGAGACAATATCTACTAAGCGTCTCCCTGACTTCTCCATCTTTTTGCCCTTCTTCCCAGGACAGTGAAAGAGATAAGGTGAACTGATGATGCAGAAAAAGAGCAATGTGTTCCTCTATCACAACTTCTTTAGACTTCAGATTGTACGCTCGTCTGTAGTCTCCTGCATACACCACTCAGTTGGACTGTGCAAAACAGATGAGAAGTTTGGGAAATGGGGCAGTGAGGGATGGCAGCAAAGACAATAGATGGGGCTTTGGGAAACGTCAGCTGCACAGATGAGCAGCCACTGGCCACTGCATCTGATTCTCCAGCCAGAGCTTCCCTATCTCTGCCAAAAAGGTTAAATCACACCCCTAAATTTCTATATACGTGTGTAGAATAAATAACCAAGGCCATTTCTGCACTACACTCTAGTAGTATTATTATTATTATTATTCCACTTTCAACATCCTGTGGAATCCTGGGGTTGGCAGTTTGGAGGGGTATTTAGAATTCTAAGGCTCCTCCCTAAACTGCCAACCCCAGGATTCCACAGAATGTTGAAAGTGAAATAATAGCATTATAAGAGTGTAGTGCAGAAATGGCCCATAACTCTTCTCCAGGTTTTGGCAGGAGCATGCCTGAAAAGAAATTAATACTGAAATTCTGTACCAAATTCTTCCCTTTTGCCAACCATAGAGGAGTCCCTCAATCTTTGTTGATTAAGCAACTTTTCTTATATTTGCTTATCAGTGCATTCTATGAATTGTCGGAAAAATCATCACTTGCTATGAATCAGGACTGATGTGAATCAGTGTGCAAGGCACATCAGTGTGTGATACACGTTGGTGCACAGCACATCAGTGCATGGGGTATCTTGGTGCTCATTGCGTTGGGCAGCTATTCACAGCACACACTGATGTGTTGTGCACAAATGTGCATCACACACCAATATGGATCAAACACTGGTGTGCATTGCACATTAATGTGCATTGTGCAGCAATGCACATCGAGCGCTTTGCTGGCTTTGCTACATAGTAACATAACAGCATCTCTATTGAATATGGAAGTTACAGAACTGTGCAATTCTAATTTCTGCAGGTTTGAGTCCATTTACAAAGAAGTAAGTCCCCAACAGGATTCCAGTGAAAGCACCTGACAATGACTAAAAGAGGGGAGACAATGGAAAGTGACAGGTGATGATACTTCTGTGAAAAAACTGGTTGGAAAAACTGCAGCTGTTAAATATTCCGGCTTATGTGAGAGAGGAGAGGATAATGTGAACCACAGCTCAGTTTCTGTGACTGGAGGAAGGGGAAGTCACTGAACAACCATGTGATTGAAGAGGTAGTAGTCTATAGCAGACTATGGAAAATCATATGATCAGAAAACAGTTAAGGAAAAGGGAAAGAAATGAGATGTTTAATATCTGAGGAAATAATGCACTGATCGTTAGAAAAATAGAGGAGAGGTTCAGGTTCAAAAGCAAGATTTGCTACTATTGCTATTCCAGCATCAGTATTCCAGTGATGGTAATAGCAAACTGGGTACATGTTTTGAGGAGGACAGTTAGGGATGTAATTCTTGGGTGATTATATTCCTTGAGGGAAGCAATGCATAATTTTAGGAATTTGCTTCCCAACACAAGATGACCTTCAAAAGCTGCACAGTTTTCAAAGAGTATTTGCTGTTAGGGACTTATTCTCTGTAAACTTCATACATTTTCTGTGCAGAAAATAATATTTGCTATTTTCTGTGGGGGGAAAAAAGTGAATTTTGCACAAAATAAGTCCCAAACGGCAGAGATTCTCATCAGTTCCAGATTATCCTTGTTATGGTTTGCAAACATTCAAGGAACAAGTCTTTCAATCATTTTTTTTCTTTTTTTTTAATTTCTTACCATCCATATTTTGAAGTGGTCTGAAGGACATTTTGAATCTACCGGATCCAAAGCCTTCCCATTCCTTTGACAGCTCTAAAACAGAGAGGAAAGCATTCCTCTAGAACAGAAATGAAAGAACTGGCATCCTTTATTACTGTACAGCTGCCTCCTCCCCACCATTTGCTTCAGTCTTGACGAACAGACTTTGGTTCTGAAGGCTTCTCTGATCCTACTTTTCCCTCTGATGACTCCAAGGAGCGGAGACAGCAGTTGAGGAATCCCATAAAAGCAGTGCAGTGAAAAGAATTTTAAAAATTGTTCTGGTCTACCTCAAGTTTTTAATTACATACTCCGAAACGGAGTAAGAAAAAAAATTCAGGAGGGCAAGAATATATCTGAGGAAAAACGAAACATTTTTGAAATAGAAAAGAAACTACTTTAGTGCCAAAGCAGATAATGCTGTTTGCAGTGTCTTCACACAGTACTCTGCTCCCATAGTGGGACACAGAGGAGGGCCTGTCTAGCAGATCGAAGGGCTCAGGGAGAGGTCTGCCCTCAAGTGTTGACATTTCAAGAAAGGGGTTTAAATGTCATGATCTTGGAAGCCCATTGGAATTACATAGTGTTACATGATGTTCCTACCAGTAGAGTTTCCTGCCACATATTTGCACTAGCTGCAATCTACATATTGTCTTCAAGGGCAGTCCCATAGAGTGCACTTAGCAGTAAATTGTGTGACGTTACTAGTGCATAAGCTGGCGTGACAGCAAACATATTGGATCTACATATTGCTAGTACAGTATGTAAATTTTCCTTTTATTTCTTACTCATGTCTTTCTGTCCTCAAAAATGATAGCGTGCCAGAGCTTATTGAGAGTGTTGCAGATGTTGTGCGTCTCGTGTGGAGAGTAGGGTTCAGGAGTGCCATTTACTGCTCTCTTTCCAGCAACAAAATGGCATGGGCAAGTCTCAGAATGGATTTTGATCAACCCAGCAGGGCTCTCAAGCGTTTATGAGATGGAATTCCTCAGATGGGTAAAATGTGGTCCTCCTGCTGTTGGACTCCCAGCATCCTTCACTATTGGTTATACTGGCTATGGATGATGAAAATTGCAGCCTAGCAATATCTTGATGGTTGCACTTTGGATCAAGATAGCAGAGTTAGATCAAGATAGTAGAATTCTGAACTATATCTTCTCAGACTGCAGTGGGAATTCCTGTTTTGAATGTTTAAAAAATGCATGGTAATAAACAAAAGAGAGAGAGAGTTCATAAAACAATTTTCCACCAAAATCCACAAATGCCTCAAAATATGAAAACAGTAGAGTTGACTAGTGCATCAGGGAAGATGGTTTGCATATCATAATAGTACAGTCCTCCACACTCTGTATAATATGTAGAATGGCTACATCCAGTGAAAAGGTGTTTAGGTGCCTCTCCCACTACCTCTAGGCACATAGAACCTGGTTTTTCTATAATGCGCTCCCACAGCTTCATGGAAGCATATTGATAATCACTTGGCTTTCTGGGAGCTTTTTGCAGCCCTGAGCTTCTTTACAGAGAACAGTGTGCATACTTTGAGAACAAAGTGAACAGAAAAGCTCAGAAAATATAGATGTACTGTAAAGTAGGCCTGGAAACATTTGTTTTTATGTTTGTGCTCTTTATTTCTCCCATCCTTCACCTGCCACCTAACAAAGGACAGCATTTAAGATGAAGGCCAGATGTACCCAAGACAAAGGGAGTGGGTGGCATGTCTATTGGTCCAACCTTCTAAGAAATCTGGAAAAAGACAAAAAAAAAAACAGGAGAGGGGCTCTAGACAGTGACAGATAAAACCACAGAGCACATTCCTTCCCTGCAAGTCATCTACTGGCTGCTATATATTTTACAAGGTTGGATTCTATTAAAATGCTCATAACTGTTCCTTTTAATCAGACCTACAGAGTAGAGGATCTGTAGCTGGTTTTCTTGGAAAGAACCAAAAAGATGACAAGAGGTTGCTAATATTGTAAAGATGGCCAGATTCCACCAACATCATTTGGATGTGAGATTTCAAGCAGTTAAGCTAGTTCTGCTTTTTCAATAACATCTAAAAAAGGTAATCTGGATTTTCAGTGCAGAATTTTCACCCTGTTCCCTGTAACATGAAAGTGTTGACAGCAGAAACCCAACTGACCTGACCCCCAACCCTGTAAGCTTATTTATGTGCACGCAAAGTGTAGCAATCTTATATAGCTTAATATCAAACAGTAGCAATCTTGCAGTGTATCACAACATGCTTTTTAAATTGCCTGGAGCTTAAAACAGCAGGGAATCTTGTAATAAGATTTGTTCAGGAAGCTTAACATAAGCCCATATGTGAGGGTTCATCTGCTGGTAGTTCTTCAGAAAGGGGCAATAAAATTATCATGTTAAAATCAAGAATGAAAGAGGGCAGCTCTGTTGAGTTGATTAACAAAGAGAAAGATAAAAAGGAATAGAGACATCCTTAGATCAGGGTGGGCAAAGTACGGCCCCAAGACAGCATGTGACCCATGCCCAAATTTTAAAATTACCTCTGCGGGGAAATAGATCTTTCGCAACAATCTTTCCCTCACCCAGCAACCCCACTGGCTCAGGATAAAGGGAAGTGGGAGAAGAAAGGTGAAGAGGAAGGAGAAAGGGGTCTTCTCACCCTTTGAATGCACCATTATCACCTCTAAAAGATAACCCTTGAAGGAAAGAAGCTGTGGTCTACACAGAGAACAAAACTTAGAGAGGTACAGTTGGTCCTCCACATTCACTAGGGTTAGGGGTATAGGACTCCAGCAAAAGTGGGAAAACTGCAAGTATCAAAGTGTGTGTGTGTGTGTCTGTCTGTCTGTCTGTCTGTGGGAAGGGGGCCAAGGCATGGTGGGGAGAAAAGGCACCCAAGGTCCAAACCAGGCCAGGGAAAGAAGAGGGAAGGGAGTGGGTCTGCATGGTGGCCCTATAATTCCCCTCTCTCTCACTCATCTCCTTTCATGGGTGGGTGGAATAGTGGGAGAGGGTTTGTGCTTCTGAGAAATTGGGGTGCAAGCTGTCCTTAGCTGGCCAGGCAGCCCCTGGTGGAGGAGGAGGACCAGAGGTGGGTTTTTAAAAGACTGTGTGGCCTTATCAGAGCCACCAAAAGGGAAAGGTCCCTTGCTTGAGGTAGAGGGACAGAGGTTGGAGAAATCTGTAAAAGTTAAATGTGCAAATATGGAGGGCTGACTGTAATACCAAAAGGAAATTCCTGTTAAAGACCATTCATACACCCTCCAGTTGTCCCAAATTGGCAGGAACAGTCTAGTTCAGTCCAGTGTTAGAGCATTTTTTTTCAGAGACCTTTAAAATATCCCAGTTTCTCTGTCCTTCTCCCCCTTCATCCTCAGTTTACTTCAACTGCTGCAAACTAAGTTCAAACTGCAAACATAGTTTGTACTTAATTCACTCCACAGTGAGGATCTTGTTTTTTTTCAGTAGGCTAAAGCAAAAGCAAACTGCTGCAACCTCTCCTAGTTTATATATTCTTCCTCATTAATAGCATCCTGACCACATTGTGATGTGACTTGGCCACATGTGCTCAGTTTTCACATGTTTAATGTTGGATAATATCCATCTAGCTATGGATACAAGCCAACCCAGAACTGGCCTGATCATTAGGTGAAGTGAGGTAGCTGCCTCAGGCAGCAGATTTTGGATATTATGAAAGGATAGCAAGTTGTTAGTTCCCGTGGGTATAGACACCTTCAAGTTGCCTATTGGCTTTTTGTGACCCCATGATCTTCATAGGGTTTTCTTAGGCAAGGAATACTCAGAGGTGGTTGTGACAGTTCTTTCCTCTGAAATACAGCCTACAGCAACTGGTAATCTTTGGCAGTCCCCCATCCAAATACTGACCAGAGCTGACCCTGCTTAGCTTCCAAGATCAGATGGGATCTGGTGCCTTTAGGGTATTTAGGCCCTACTGTTAGTTTTCATGCTCGTTGTAATATTGTTGGAGATGGAGAGAGATGTCTGAAGGACTTTCTGTCTTGTTCCAGAATAACCTGGCTGGTTTTAGATATTGTTGATCATGACTGAAATACTAGTCTGTTTTTGATTCCCAGGTAGAATCACAGAGCTGAAACTGGGCCCTAAATCAGGTTAGGAACCTGATTTCCCAACTCGTGGCCAAGAGGAACATCTTGTCAGCCCCTACTGTCAGCTTGGCTGCAGGCAATGATCTGAAGAAGATGAAACATCAAGATTTTTATAGGGCTTCCAAAGAGAAAGAAAATGCACATAAGAACTGCTTAACATAAATGAGACAGAGGAACAGAGAACAGATCATTCTTACATTCTAACATAGCCATCATTCTTTTTGTGAACAAGTACATGTTGTCAGTCAGTTATCTTAATTGACTTTTGATATAATTCTTCCAAGAAGACAGAATGGGTTGTTTGGAATTGCTTAGAAACTCAGAAACAAAACAATGCTCAGAAAACCTTTTTTACCCCAACAACCCTCTGAACCTTAACTTGAGTGGGTGTGTGTGCCATTTGTTATGCTGCTTCATGCAGCAAAATATATTGTGCTAGCCCTAAGGCACCCAAAATCAAAACCACTTTTCAACAGAGATATTAAAGCAGAGCTGTGGAAGGGGTGGTCTCCTATTTTTGGTCGTGGCTATTTTTGTGGTCTGCACACGCCTGCAGAAACCCTCAATGATCCACAATGTTTTTTGTTTTGTTTTTTTAAATTATTTTGCAGCTGCTGGGATTTTCCAGGAGAGACAATCAATGTTATAAGCTGTAAAAAGACTCCAGTTGCCCCAACCCTACCCCTGAAAACCCTATTTTAAAAAGCAGGAGATGAAACATTTGGGGGAACTGAATTTTGGGCCCTGGTGTGGTCTCTGGGCCTTCAGAAGTTTCCTGTATCACAGTGAATGATATATATGTGTGTAACTTGTGCTGGTTAATTCCTATGGCAGGAGACTACTGAATGCTATAGCAAAAATGGAATTGATATCTCAGTTCATTGCACTTTGCCATCTTAAAGTAGAATTATGCAAGGTTAGCATGGGGTCCCCAACCCCAAGTTTCCCTCCTAAACCAATTGCAGGTGGATAAAGATGTATAAATCTTCCCCTACTAGCTGACTCTCTTCTGCAAATGCCTTTTCTAGCTGTTTTTTTTTAATCCCTTCTTTCCTCCTCTTTCCCTGATTTGCTCCAAAATAAGAAATAAACCCTGCGGAAAAGGACAGCTAGAGCAGGGGAGAAACAATGAGCATGAGAACATTTAAACATCACAGATTCTCCCTTAGCAACATCTCCTTTACACCTCAATAACCGTAAATTGTAATCAGCTGGTCTGTTCCATGACCTTATTTATGCTGTTATCAAGCCTGTAATTATGACTCAAAGATACCAAAAAGGGACTCTTTTTAGAGGTATGGTTGAAATGATTCTCCATTCAAATGTTAAAAGTCTACTCGTAGGCTTGTAACACCTGCCTATGGGCACACATGTTGGCTGACATTCTGTTAGTGATGTATGCATGTATAAGATGCTCTGGGTATTATTCATCACAGCAGAAAAGACGTGTTATGCTGATAGCAGCAGAGTTGCACATAGAACAAAGTTGCACATTGTGATTGTGTGCTGTGTGCTGTGCATCGCTCATTGGAAATTTCACATTTCACAGTGGCACCAAGTCATTGGCATGTGTTATGCAATGTTGCTATTCTGCATAGGGGTGGTATAATGCTGGCATAGCTCCTTGCCATATATGAATGTTTACCCTACACTGAGGACATGTTGGATTTCAGCTTTTCTGTCCCCATCCCCTCCATTCCTTACCTTCTAGGACTTGTAGTAACAGAGCACTGTAGCCATATTCGTTCCCACCAGCTAATGGAGATCAGGGGACAGAGCACATGTCCCTGTGTACCTTCCATAGGTAGAAAGTTTGAACATGTCAACAGGAGTTTTCTTGAAAGTAACTCCCATTGAATTTGTAGATATTTAATGTCTGAGTAATCATTCATAAGACTAGGTTCCTGTGCTGTTTGGGGTTGGGAAAGCTTGTCTTAAATGTGGCTTCACTAACTCAGTCTTCTAAACTGGCCCCAGTCCAGCTGTCATTGAGAGCAGTGAATTCCATGTGAAATAGATTGCTTGAGAATGAAAACATGCATTGCTGTTTGCATCACAACACAGATGTAGCCAATTATATTGGTGTTCATATGGGTATTGCAGATTAAATGAGGATGTATGTCCAAGTGTATATCTCTTTTGATGGTCCATATGAAAAACTGCTTATGAACCTTGATCTTTTTTGTTGGACTGGAGTGATTAAATCACATTTGTTTTGAAAGTATTTACTTGGAAGCTAATATCTTTGGAAACTGGATAGAGATAAAAAGCTAAGAATACACAGCTACTAGTGAGGAAAAAACACACCCTTTGCATGCATGTCTATACACACTGTGTACATGTCTACAGGTGGCAGCAAGCACAATTACTGGAATACATATGCATAGGATTATATTATATGCGTACATTAATGTACTGCTTACATTACATATGTATGCATAGGATTACATTACATACATGTTTAAAATAGTAAAGGATTTTTACTGAGTGCATTATGAAAATCCTAACTCACTATTTCAGGAGCAAACTAGATATGATACTAAGGGCATGGCACCAAGGAAAATGGTTTAAGCCTTTGCTTCATACTATGCTCCCAATAAAAATCCCACCCTTCAGCTGCTTATTAGCTTCCAGAAGAAAGATCATATTGGTAGCTCCGAAGAGCAAATTTCATTGGGAGGGTAGAGGGTTAAAAACAAACACTCCCAGCATGCCACAATCTTGATCTTGTTGTCTTTCAGACCCCATACTAACAATTTATATTTTTAAAAACACTATGCCCATTAATTGCTTTCAGCCAATTAATGTCACATCTAGCTTGGCCCTCAGTTAACTGTCTTGTTACACAGAATAAATAAGGAAGTCATTATGCCTGATCTTTTTAATTTTTTTTTTCTGTTATTTCTGTTACTAGTATTCTTTTCTGTTACTATTGCTTTTCTTCAGTTATTAGATAGAACCGGGTTGAATCTAGATGTAGGCATGTACAGTACAACTGGAATAATGGAAGTGGATTTTTCCACCCCTTCTTCCCAGAAGTAGCCCTTCAGCCCCCTGAAATACTACACAGAGGTCTAGGGACCTTGTTAAATAGGGCAAGCTGTGGTGTGCAATGGGACGCAGAATCTCCAAATTTCAAATAGAGACCATCCGTACAACAAAAGTGGGTTCTGGATCAAAGCTATCAGAGTGCAATGTGCTCTTATTAAGAAAAAAATGTATTATGTTTTCTGTTGAATATTATCATGATCATTGGTGGCACAAAGGATCGTGCTCACAAAGAAACCTGTGCCAGATTGCCAGATTGCACTTCTGAGCAATGACTCACATTGCACAGATCATTTATGGAGTATGGAAAGCAATAAAGTATTTATCCAAGAAGAATGTTTCCTGTGTTCAGAAAGCTCTTGAACCAAAAAGTATGCCTGTCACTTTCTATTGTGATAAAGACTTCACAAGCCAAAATACACAGTCATTGCAGAACAAATTATGGAAGATTGGGGATGTGGCCAAGAGCAGAGAAATGATGGCATAATCTCTGTCCTCTACATCGCTTCCACTCATTCTTATTATCGAGAGCCTGTCATATTGATCTGAGCCGCAGCAATATATTTCAAAGAAGACCAAGGTACAAAAAGTGTAACAGCTGATGGTCAAAAAGGGGATTGTGACCTGGCTGAATGACTTAAATCCACATTTCCAACTCTTCATTGAACTGCTGACCCTAAACCTAAAAAGCCTGGTACTCCCCAAGATACACTGTTAACATTCCTAAAGTTCTCTGAAAAAGCCCAATAAGGATTCTGAACAGCCTACTCCTATTAGATTTTATGGGTACAAAGTTTTGATTTCGAGGATGATCAGAAACTGTAGCAGGAAAAATTGTTAGGTCTTCAGTTATATTATAAATCACAGAGCTGAAAGAGACCACAAGGGCCATTGAGTCCAGTCCCCTGCCATGCAGGAATACACCATCAAAACGTTCCTGACAGGTGGCCATCCAGCCTCTGTTTAAAAACCTCCAAAGAAGGAGACTCCACCGCAGTTGATGATGGAAGAATACTCTACCCCAAAACTCCTATCCTTAGTCATAAACCCACACAAGAAAGGGATGATACTGTTCTGGAGGAATTTAAGTTATTTTTAACTCTGCCCTCACCCATAAGATGTATCTTTCCATGGGTTGAGGTCAGATGTTCAAAGTCTAGTGGAACAACAGAGAACATACACGCAATAGATTATTTATCAATTAGAGATTCATTTAGTGGATTGGAAATTAAAACAACAGTGTTGCTCAAAAGGAAATTGTCCCATTCGAAAATCATTTGGCTGGATTAGATAAGATTGAAATGTATAGCAAATGACTGGATCAAACTGCAAGGGCCTCCAAAGCAACTATTAGAATTTGGGTTAGTCTGTACTGTTCCCCAACTATCAATGAGAAGCCTGATTTCCAAAATTTATAATTTATTAGTTAAAGGGCAAGAAACTGTGAACCCAGCTAAGATTCCCTGGGAAACAGATCTAACTTTAGTTATTTCAGATGAAATTTAAGTAAAAATTATGGACTAACCCAACCCATCATTTCGTTCCATTTCTGCTAATATAAGGATAAGTGCTTTTAAAATTGTATTACTGTCCCTCAGAATTCTCCCTATTATAGAAAGATGTTCAGTCAAGTTGTTGGAAGGGGTGTGGAGAACAAACCATACTAGTTCGCACGTAGCTATATTGCCCCAGGGCAAAAGTATTCTGGGACACTGTACTCACTGAAGATATTGCAAGAGAAAAAAAAATCATAAAAGGGAGGAATTTCTTTTTTTTTCTTTTTTTTTCCTTTTTTTTCCTTTTTTTGTATCTTTTTTTTCCTGGATTGTTACAGGACAAATATTTAACTTCACAACTTTTGTTTGTCACACATAAACAAATCACTTAAAATTGGAAACACAGAGATGATTTGAACATTCAAACATGGTTCCAAGGAGTTATGGATTTGGCATTGTATGAGAAATTGAAGATGAACATAAACTATATCGAAGGAGAAACTGGAGAGAACAAGTTTGTGAAGAAATTATTCCAATTTATTGACAGTTAGAACAACAAGGGTGGATTTTAGACAATCCCATAACATCATCATAAATTTTGGAAGGACTTACTGATAACATAATTACTCTGCTTTCTCCAGGTTAGGGACCAGATCACAGTCAGAAAATGGAATTGGTTGAAAAGCAGAACCTACACTTAGCTGGTATAGGTCAATTGAGGTTGTGTTTCTCTCTTTTTCTGTTCTCTCCCTCCTACTCAAAGAGAATGTAGAATTTAGCAGGAAGAAAGCAGTTGTGGGAGAAAGTTTAAACCTTTCCTGCCTCTATAGTGGTTCTGATTTGGATCAGAGCCCTGTGTGCTAACACTTAACAATTTTAAAATACTGGGAAACTCCTCTGCATATTCTATATTTAATATAGGCTATCATCTAGCCTTAAATTTATAAAACCATTATTTCCCAACAAAAACCTGAAAATGCCAAAGGAGACTGATATATGCTTGCAATAACTGGAGTCAACATGGTGGGTTAGTATTTAAGAATCTGAAGTCCTTGATTCAGCCAGCCTCCAAGGTTCCTTACACCAGAATAAGCATAATGCAAGTAAACAGAATTTTCTGCTGTTCTCCAGAAATCTTTCCTAATACATGGCTGCTCACATACTACTTCAGTTCGTATTGTTATTATTACAGGATCCTTGTTGACAACGATGCCAGTTACATAGTTTAAATCAGTGGGGATGCCAGGTTTTTCCAATGAATATATAAATTGATGGTTCCATAAGTTTATCCAACATGTTTTTAGGAATTGCCTGAAGAGTTCCTGTAATAAATTTGAGTTCTTCCACAAAAAAGAAAAAGGCTTGTAGTATTGCAAGGACTAACAGATTTATCATGACATAAGCTTTTGTGTTCTGTCATCTGATGTTGTCCTGGCTGAAAGGAGAAAGAAACCTAAATAGTAGGTTCAAACAGAAATGAAATCCAAAAAGTACAGACGGTACTTGGTACATTATCAATTGTTCCACATTTATTTTGATCTCAAGTCCAAGTTCATGTTGACTTTTCACCAAAGATGTGGTAAATTCTGATTATTTTAGACTAATTTGACCTAGACCCCTCTGGGAAGACATCCTTGTCCAATTACTGACATATTTTGTGTCCTATCTCAGTCCTGGCACAGCTGATAAATCAAACAAACATGTACTTTTCCAGCTTGGCGTACAGCTGGTGCTTCCTGAGATGCTGAAGGACTGTGCAGACATGGGTGTCATGGGCGGTTTGATTTGGTGAGTAAATCAAAAATCATCCAAATAAATGATCACGAGCTGGTCCAAATAGTCTTGAAAAACATCGACAAACTGCTGGAAGACCGCAGGGGCACTGCAAAGGCTAAAGGGCATGATTGTGTATTCATAATGGCCATACTGGGTTTGGAACACAGTTTTCCATTTGTCCCCAGCACAGATGTGAACCAGGTTGTAAGCCCCCCAGAGGTCCAGTTTTGTGAACACCTTGGCATGCCGCAACCATTCCAACAGTTCAGGAATCAGGTGCAAGAGATAATGGTTCTGAACAGTAATGCAATTCAGGGCATGGTAGTCATTGCAGAGACAAAGTTCTCCACATTTCTTATGGACAAACAAAACGGCCACTCCCACCAGGGATGTGGAAGTTCTAATAAAGCCTCAGCAGAGGTTCTTCTCTAAGAAGTCCTGTAAAGTGGCTAATTCTGGCTCCGACAAGGAGTAGAGGCAGCCAGCAGAAATAGGAGCCCCGGGTACCAGGTCTATGGCACAGTCATATACACGATGTTGGGGTAGACAGTCAGCCTCTTTCTTATCAAATACATCTGCAAAGTCCTGATACTTTGCAGGTAGTACCACAGAAATCTCCGTAGCTTCAGCCTCCAGAGCAGCGTGCACCTGCTCGGGTCAGCAATGTTCCTGGCAGTACTCCAAGGCAAAGAGCACCTCACATTGGGACCATGAGATGTGGGGGTCATGTCTAGACAACCACAGCATCCCCAGGACCACAGGGAAATGCAGGACCACTGCCAGGAAAAACTGGGTCCACTCAACATGGCCTTGGATCTCCACGGTTAGCTCCGGAGTCTGGTGTGTCACAAGTCCAGAACACAGGTGCCGCCCATCAATGGTTTCAACAGGCCATGGCTCAGACAACAGGAGCATGGGTATGTGGTGCTGAGTGGCAAGGCCTAGGTCCATGAAGTTGTTCAAGGCCCCTGAGTCAATCATGCCTCCCATAGGCATTGGCTGGGCATCACCTGCCCGGATTGTTGCAGCAACCAGCAGAGGGTCTCACTTGGGCCCTGTAGGAGGTGCCAGTACCCTTAAGCCTGGTTCTCTCAGGCTGCAGAGTCCTTCAAAACCTGGGAGAGGCCCATTTCCTGGCTGGGAAGAGCCTTGCCTCTTGGCAGGGCAGTCTCTGGAAAAGTGGCCCCCCAGTCCACAATACAAGCACAGTCCAGCCTGTCTCCTGCACTCTTTTTCTATGACAGAAAGGTGAGGACGTGGTCCCTCAAAATGTACTGCTTCCTCAGGAAGGGCAGAACTACTGAAGGGAACACCTGAGGTAGCTGGAACATAGGCAGGAGGGGCACCGGTGGTGGCTAGAGTGCCAGCAACAGGTCTGGAGTCCTGGGGAGTTGTCCCTCTGCAGGCCTGACAATGGGCCTCCAAACAGCCATCTATGCAGGGGACCTGCTCAATGAGCAGCTGAAGAGTAGCAGGAGGAGGGCTGCAAGCCAGCTTATCTAGTATTTCAGGAGTCAGGCCTTCTTCGTACTGGTCCTAGAGGGCAAAGTCATTGTAATCCAGGTCCTGGGCCAGGATCCAGAAAGCTGTGGTGTAAGCTCACACAGTCCCCTTCCCCTGATGCAACTGGCAGATTTGCTGACTGGCAGTCTCAGTTTGTACTGGGTCTCTCCATACAGTTCTGTTCTCACAGGAATGCCTCCAGACCGCCCAGCATAGCGCTGCTCTCTCACAGCAATGGAATAGCCCATTTAGCAGCCATGCCAGACAGCAAACTGATCATGAAAGCTACCTGAGTAGTATCATTAGGGAAGTCCTTTTTTCTGACCTGTATATACAGTCTACATTTAGCAATAAAGGCTTCCAATTGGGCCAGATCCCCAAAAAAACTTTCCTGGCATAGCCATAGGCACCTTTGCATGGGTTGTAGAAAGCTGATTAAGCTGCAGTTGTAAGCTGTTCACTGCAGCTGTTAGCTGTGCCTTTAAGGCTTCATTTTCCTCTTGCAGGCTTTCCATGTTATCAGCTGTGAAGTGGTCAGAGCTTATTTTGTCCTGTCTCAGTCCTGGCACAGCTGATAAATCAAACAAAACAAACTGAATATCTCCCAGCTTGTTACTTACTTCTACGCAGTAAGCAAGGAGTCATAAATAAAGTCTAACATAAACAAAGTCCAGCAGGGTTTCACAACAAGGAAGTGTCCAAGGTCAATCCAAGCATTTGTCAAGGCATCCAGCAAGGTAGTAAGTCAAATAAGCTCTGACAACTCCTGGAGGGAAGGACACCAGCTAAATAGACCCAAAGCCTAGTGCAGCTGTGCCTTGATTGATTGTTGCCAGTTATAAATTCTGAGAGAGCAACACTGCATCTCTCTTTGCTGCCTGTGCTGTGCAAAGCTGGGTCTAGGTGAGTGTTCTTCTGTATCTAAAGAGGCAGGACTCTCTGTTGGAGCTGGCACCATCCCCTGTTCTGTTTCTGGCACTGTAACCTCCCTCTGTACACAGGCCCTGGCATGCCCTCTGTTTCAGTCTCTGGCATGCCCTCTGTTTCAGATTCTGAGTCAGAGTCCATGATCTGGAAGCAGGGCATGACATTTTGTTAGAAATGACACATGGAAAGAAATTACAAGTTACAAGAACTTTGTAATGTTTTTAAAGATGCTTCCAGATAGACAACTTCAAATTCTATTGGTTATGCTAAAGATATGCTGTCTTTCCCTCCTTAATGGATTTTCAGTGTTTAAAAAGAACACGAAATGAACAATCAGGAAAAAGACAGAAGAAAGAGAAAGGATATTAATGGAAACTGATGTTATTGGGAATTCTCGTAAAATTTGTCATAGTTATTGCTCAATTTAAGTTTCATCTGGAAGCACTGTAGTCTAACTGGAAATACTATAGGATTCTCATTACCTTTTGGAAGATGCATGGAACTCAACATTTTAAAAATAAAAGCCACACTAGTAACCACCTTCCATAATGCATCAAGGATCCATGTCCCACTGAGACTTGTCCATATAAGCACTCCTGCAAATACAAATATTTAAGCATTCTATACAAAAGACTATACACTGATAAACTGCCCTGGCAGTACAGTGGTTAAATGCCAGTACTGCAGCCACAAGGTTGTAAGTTCGATCCTGATGGGCTCCAGGTTGACTCAGCCTTCCATCCTTCTGCAGGTCAGTAAAATGAGTACCCAGCTTGTTGGGGGCAATTAGCTAACACATTGTAAACTGCTTAGAGAGCACTTAGCTGATAAGCGGTATAGAAATACACATGCTATTGCTGCTAATAAACTGGAAAAGAAGTAGTTTGATAATACAAATTTTGTAAGTACAGAAGCAGAATAAAAAGAAAAATATCTATTTCATTCTGCTATCAGCCTGTCTCAATCAGAATGCTACAGAAGTCCAGCCAGTACCAAGTCCCATTTGCAGATGATGTCATCTCTGTCCTGCATTCAGGATTAAAAACATTTAAAATGTGATTAAAACAGTATTTAGATAACACCAAAATTACAACAATTTCAAACATTATTTAAAACAAAGTATAAAAGCTACATTTTTGTTATCTGCCTTCAAGTTGGTTCCAACTAATGGCAACCCTAAGGTAAACCTATCATGAGGTTTTCTGGGGGCTGAGAATGTGTGGTATGCTCAAGGTCACTCAGTGGGTTTCCATGCCCAAGTGGAGAATCAAACCACAGTCTCCAGAGTCATAGCCCAATGATCAAACCACTACACTATACTGGTTCTCATGCTACAGAGCACACTAGAAAAGCTTTTGTCCTATATAATAGCCAGTTCTCCCAATGCCTACTAGAATCAATCCACCTATAATGTGGTGTTCCTCTTTACCTGCTGCCTTCCATTTTACTGAGCATTGCCATCAGGAATGATGTTTGGATGAAAGGTCTGTCACTACTGCACCTGTTCGAACATTTTGTCCTTAATGGATTTTTTTTCTAAAAAGGACTAAAAAGATGGAAGTGATATGAAAAGATGGGGGAAATGATCTGCAGAAGGTGACAAAGTTCTGTAAAATCCTGTAGACATGTCATTTGTGTACTACAGTTCCCAGAATCCCCAGCTAGTGTGGCCAGTGGTCATGCTCTGAGAGTTGTAGTCCACAAAGGAATCTTTTCGGGCATGGTATATTAGGTAGCATGACTATAGAATAAAAGACCCATTTAAAAGCACATTCAAATTCTGAAATATTTCATTGCTCGGACAAAACAATTGTTTTCTTTCTTTCAGAGAATCTAATAGGATAGGGAGTGCTGTGTGGAATGTAGTTCTGCAAATATTCTGATCACTGTAGAGCTAGCATGCATGTGTGTGTGTGTGTATTTTCAATATAATCAAGCAGTTAAGCTTTTCCAGGACTGTACTTCAAGCTGCAAAAAGGAAATAAAATGCTTCCTACTTATATTTTTTTTTAAAAAAACAATCTACCAATTAGTTTTGGGTTTCTTGGGTATTCTGTATCCAGGAAGCTTTTTGTCACCAGAGTAATATTTGAAAATTCCTTTGGCTTTTTGATGTTTCTACCATAATCTGTTTTGTTTTTAATTAATAAAGATTGATTCTATAGAACATCCTCTCTGCTGCACAGCCCAAGGCCAATGCACAGATAAAAGATAATCCAGCTATCATTCCACAGGCCAAATTTGTAAGACAGAATTTCTTTAGCATTCAGCTACTTAAGTGGCACATAGCCTGTATAACATTTCCCCACCTATCCAAAGTTGGGAAAGGGTAGAGAGCAAAATTTTTACAGCAACTGGTACAAAAGGCAGGAGAGCCAGCAGGGCATAGTAGTTAAGTCCTGGTTCAAAACCCACTTAGCCATGGAAATCCCCTGAGTGACCTCAGGTCATCATAATTTGGAAACTTCTTGAAGGCACACTACACACTCTATAAAAGTGCAAATGATTTTGTAAACTGCCAAAGCACTGGAACAGATAATGTTCTGGCCTTGATAATTCTTTGGAAAGCTCCCAGACTAACTTTTCATAAGTTGTGGCAGCATATCAATATACCTGAACGTACTGCTAGCTGCAAAATACCTCCACGTTTTGTTTTGTTTTTGAACATTCTATTATTCCACAAGGCCTACTTTGACTTCCTTATCAGTGACAAAGTAATGATGAACTCCATTTGTTTTGTGAAAGGTCTGCTTCCAAAATTATTTTGAAACTTTTCCATGTACACATACATATATGAACATAAAGATTAACACACCATTTTTTTTGCTCTCATGAAAACATTGTGTATGTATATATATATAATTATATATATGAAGAAATGATGCAGTATAAGATCTTGAATGTAAGTTATGCTTGAGTGTTTTATCAAATTTTAATAAATAAAAATTTTAAAAAAAAAGAAAACATTGTGCTTATGAAGGCTTGCTTGTGCAACATCTAGGCACTCTTGTTAGGGTAACCACATATTAAGCAGCACCAAAAAAGAGAAAAAGATATTACCAAAAGCGGAGGGGGATGTGTTTACATAATATGTGTATGTGGTGATTTACATGTGCTGGAGGAAAGTTCTACAAATACCATAGACTGCCAAAAGGAGAAATAAATGGGTCCTACAGCAATTCAATCTGGAACCTTCACTAGAACCCACATTGACTAAACTGAGACTATTGTACTTTGGACATATCATGAGACCATGTGACTCATTATTATAGTAACATAATATAAAAAGTAGAAGGCACATTACAGATAGACTGATTCAACTGAAGAAGCTGTAGCCCTGAGTTTGCAAGACCTGAGCAGGGAAATGATGATCAAGGATCTCAGAGGTACCACATTCATAGAGTCACCATAAGCTGAAGCTAGCTTGACAACAAATAACAACAACAAATAACACAACACACATAGAAATAAGTACAAGAATTTAAGTAGGAATAAATTGTTTTTAGAAGCTGCCTTAGGTCCCATTCTGGAAGAAACAGCAGCAGATAGACAGACAGACAACATCTCTTCTGAAGAAGACTGTGACCTGGTGAGAGATTTCAGTCTGGTGTTCAGGTACCACGGACACCTCCAAGAGCCCTGCTCCCTTCTGATGGTTCTTTATCTTTGAACCAGATTTGGAGAAGACATGCATTTAAACAGAGGACTGTCCTCTCTGAGGAACCTACCATGATCCTGCTCTAAATTGCATGTGACAATATGTCACTCATCAGTTTTCTGCTATTTTTTACAGCCTCCTACAAGAGAAAATTCACACTTGCCAATGACTGAGATTTCCCCTGGAGTATTACATTTGAAATCCTCTTGTGACCTGTATTGCATTGCAAATAACTGGAAGTTAAGACACATATGGTCATACATATTTAAAGCAAAATGTTTTATTGGTAAAGGATGTAGCCACTAAGACCTTCAGGATTTATGTAGGATTATATAATATTATTTGCTTTAACCTGATCTCTAAAGCAAGACACATGATTCAATAAGAAGGCTGCCTCAGCATTTTCAAATATCACTCATTCACAGTTCCCCAAATCTTTTACAGACTATTGACCCCTATTTATAGAGCTCAAGTTTCCAAGTATTCATACTGTTACACCTTCTGCCTCCAAGTCTCCAAGCTGTTAGAATGCCAGTGTTACAAGCTTTTTATTCAGTGTCTGGTTTTCCACTGAAATCAGACTCAAGAATTATTGTGTTGGAAAGGACCCTACATCTTGACCCAATCCCCCAACTCATAACACTATAAATTCTATACAGCTGGAATATTGATATCATACTTCCTTTCCAAATCATTACTGGGGTATTGCAATGCCAGGGATGAATGTTGGATAAACAGCAGGCAGGTAAGAGAAAAAAAACAGATGCTTTGTTGAAGTAAAAGAGGCTACAACTTCTATTAGCCACAGCTGTAAGAATCATAAAACATGGAGCTGGGAAAGACCACAAAGGCCATCCAGTCCAACTCCCCACCATGCAGGAATACACAATCAAAGCGCTCCCCACAGATGGCCATCCAGTCTCTATTTAAAAGGAGACTTGGCAGACCAGAGGGGAGCAGATTCCAGAATCAGAATGCCTGTCTGCTATTTGTTACTGCCTGACTCCCATCCAGCTGTTAGGAGAAAACATATGAGTGACCAGAAGTGGGATGCCACACAGCTGACATCTGGGAACAGAGGTGGGTGATCTCCATGGGGATGAGTAGGGTGGAGGGCAAAAAGAAGGAGTCATCACAGGTAAAGTCAACTATACCTAATTTCCTGCCTGATCTAGATCTACTTCCTTGCAAAGTCTTAGTCAGGGGTGAGGAAAAGGCAGTCTGGAGGCCATTAGCTGTACCCAACTCCACTTATGTGGATATCATCTCTCTCTTTCTGGAATCTAAAAATTCAGACACAGAAGGTCCAAATGCCCAGATGATATCTCCAGCCCAAATCTAAGAGGTTCATTGCTGATGTGGTTGAGGAACTTTCTCCTCAGCAAGACTGGATGAGCAGATACCCCCATCCTTTGAAGTCCATCAAAGAAAGAAGGAATAGCATCATAGGTGGTGAACCTCTTTTAAGTAGGAAATGCTGATTAATCAAGCACCTGGTATCCAGAGTCAGGCACCCAGAAATTTCCTAGCAGCTGCTAGAAGCCATCATTCACAACCCATCAGCCTTCCTGACTACCAGTGCTCTTGTTGCTCATGTATTTCTTAGGATCCCTGACCTCTGTTTCCTGAGATGGTACTCAGGCAGATTGCGCTGCTGCTAATCGGTGTTGAAATATGGACAAGATCTATGACTTTGGTCATTATAGGGTTAATGGTGTGTTGCTGAGATTGAAATGGCCTTTAGCTGTATGTGTTATCTAAATCAGCTGTAGAGCCTTTATGAGGCTACCAGTTTACTGTGAACCAGGCTGCCTCCTTTTTTTTTTCTTGCACTGCATTTTGTTTGACTGTGTTTTGGTGTGGTCCTTTTTTTTTTTTTTTGCTATTTTGTATTATTTACTTATTACTCTTGTTCATTCTAATACTTTGATTATATCTGTTTTGAACATTGCTTTGATTTAGATATATAGTTTGTTATCTTTTAATAGAATAGATACAGGTTATTTTCACTATTTGTTTTGTCTTCTGAATCCTATTTTTCAACAAGTCTCAGGAAGGAAGGAAAATAACTCTAAAACAAAATAGAAAACAAAGGCTTCATGTTCACAACACATTCAAAATACCTAATGCATTCTTTGTTATATGAAAATAGAAACCTACGAAGATCACCACTCTGAGTAGTGAAATTCCTAAACATTAGATGAGGACCTTCACTACACACATGACCATTTGTATTGGATAGCAACAAGTGAAGCATTTCACAAGCATATTTTTCCCTTCATGGTTCTAAGAGTTACCACTGTTTCATATCCTCATCAGGATAGTGTGTGGTCTAAGCCAAGAATAAATGCTGTGTCTTTGCTACCCCTTTCCTGCTGTCTGGAGTGACAACAGCTGCAAAATCAGCACTTGAAAGATTAGCCACTTTTTAAATATATATATATATGTTTATTAAAAAATGCATATCTAATCTTGTACTAAAATAAGCCAAGCTTACTATACCCACTTGCACTTCCTGAAACACTGCATATTGAAATTAATAATTGGAAAGACATTCACATGCATGCATTATTTCTTAACTGCCTCTAGATTATTCCTATTTGAATGAAGTGGGTTATATTTGGAATAATTAATCCCTTACCAAAGTCCTCCTTAAAACCCACAAAAAGCAACATTTAAGTTCAATACAATCAAACCAATGGTATTCCTCTGCCCCAAATTTTTAAACTTGCTAAAATGTTGAAAATTGATTAGATTTATTATATTATTTATAAAATCATCTGTGATTTTTAAAAATTCTGCTCATGTTTGATCAGGCAACCCTTGAATTCCCACCTACCTCCTTTCTCTGCACTTGCTTGCTCTCTCTCTCTCTTTATCATCTTATCCTCTTGTGTCACTTTCTTTGAAAGACTTCTTTCAGAGTCCTCATTCCCCATGTTGCTGGTAATGTCTAGGAGCATTTCTGCACTATGCTGTTATAGTGTTGTTATTCCACTTTCAACATCCTATGGAATCCTGGGGTTTGCAGTTTAGGGAGGGGCAAACCTATCATGGGGTTTTCTAAGGCTAAGTGAGTGACACACTCAAGGTCATTCAGTGAGCTTCCATGCCCAAACAGAGAAGTGAACCCTGGTCCCCCAGGTCATAATTCAACAATCAAATCACTACACCACACCAATATGGACCCCAAATTCAAATCAAGATTCAGGAATATGGATCACCAGTCCTCCCTCATTTACTTACATTGGGAAACAAAAAATTGCTTTAATTTCTTTTCCTCAAAAACCTGTATAAACACTGTGAACCTGTATAATGCACTGTCCTTAAACCCCCATTTTACGAACACAGACAAAACCAACAATTAAGAAAATTTCATAATTAAGTTCATGGGACATGCCTGAAATCCTGTGCATAGTTAAAGGATTCCCCCACTTATCTGAGAGGTTAGAGACCAGACCACTGTCAGAAAAAGGAACTGGTTGAAAAGTATGAAGGACTTACAGGACATGCAGCTCACCTGGGACCAACTGTGCACGCACTATTTACAAAGTCTCCCAGCTGGCTTAGTGTCTTTCCTGCCTCTCAGCTGACTTTGCAAGCAGTGTGAGTATGCGGACAGTTCCAAGCAAGTCTCCATAGACAAGAATTGATGCAAGAGTGGAAGCCTTATTGAATTAATGGACCTTATCCTTAGTTTGGAAGCACTGAAAGAATGAGTTGTCAGATAACAGGGTGTCAAAAGGTGGAGGCTTCCTGTACTTGGGTATAAGTACCATCAAATTCAGCTCATCCTGATATAGAAGTTCAACTTGTAGCACACTTTTGGCTTGAAGAAAAGATCTTCAGACAGCTAGAATACAGCTTTTCACTTTAAATTAGCAATGCAAACAATCTTTTTGAACTATGTAATTTCTTTTACATTTTTCAGCAAAACAGCTCTTCCAGTCTTGTGGTGCTATCATCCTAGTTTCCCATCATGTTAGCAACTCTAATCTTTGAAGACTCTGCCTCTGTTTTAGCTAAATTTTCTGCCAAGGAAGACACAATTAAGATTCCTCCTGGCCCTACATTCAGGTCTTCATTGCAGGCCATTACCGGTAGGTGTTCTCTCCCCCGTGGAAGCACCAACCTCCAAGTAGGCTTTCCACATTCTAATAACAAATTTCACCATGGTGAATTGGTGAAGACAGTGGACTGAACATGATTCATAGGAAAAAGCACAGTTCTATAGAAGTGGGACCACTGTTGCAATCATCCTAGATCCCACTATATTCACTGATCTCGAAACAAAACAAAACCAACCCCTGCCCCCGAGGTTAAATTAGGGTTAAAGCTAACTTATGTTGACTCCAGCTTGCCCTTTGAACAAGCTCACACTAGAGGACAGACTCTCCTCAAACCCACTCTTTTAAGCTATATGATGTTCATTTTGTCTAAATTGCATATAAAAATAGATGGTTAGCTGTGTAAGACCATAATAGACAGAGGGAGGGAAAAACCAAAGCATCTGTGGCACTTCAACTGTATTTATTTTCAAAAGGTATAAATTTTTTATAGCCTGGCAACTACTTCCACAGATGTGGGGAAGAATCAGACAGGATGGATATGCAGTCAACTTCCTGGCCATTCAGTTATAGATCTTAAAGCCACTGAGCTCAAGAATGCAGGAGCTTAACTTCAAAACAATCTCAAGATGGTATATGACTCCAGTTCAACTGAAAGAAAAAGACAAAGAAACAAGGCTCCAAAGAATCACAGAAATTGTACTTTGATATAATAGAGATATGGAACAATCTTATGCTGCTGCTGCTGTCAGAGTTCATCATGAAAGACTGGCATTCCTGGCATTAGAGGTTGGTGAAGGGGACTGACCTGTGCCATGCAGGAATGGACCTGTGCCATGGACCTGTGCCATGCAGGAATACACAATCAAAATGTTCCTGACAAAAGGCCATCTGGCCTTTGTTTAAAAACCTTCAAAGAAAGAGACTTCACCACACTCCACCAAGGCAGTACATTTCACTGTCTTAACATCAGGAAGTTCTTCCTAACGTTTAGGTGGAATCTCTTTTCCTGTTGTTTGAAGTTATTGCTCCATGTCCTAGTCTCTGGAGCACCAGAAAAACAAGCTCACTCCATACTCCATATGACACCCCTTCAAATATTTAAACAAGACTCTCAGGTCTCTTCTTAATCTTCTCTTCTCCAGGCTAAAGACACCCAGCTCTCTAAGCTGTTCCTCATAAGACATGGTTCCCAGACCTTTTTACCATTTTGGTCACCCTCCTCTGGACACATTCCAGCTTGTCAATATCATTCTTGAATTGTGGTACCCAGAACTGGATACAGTATTGCAGATGAAGTCTGACCAAAGCAGAATAGAGAGGTACTATTACTTCCTTTGACCTAGACACTACGCTCCTATTGTGCAGCCTAGAATCACATTTGAATCTGAGGCCACAGGTCATTCCCCCTTGCTGCTTATTTAACAGTTTTTTTTCTGTGTTGGATGCTTGTACTATTCATCTAGTTCTACTTCTGCCCTCAAAAATACTGTCTCCCTCCTCCCATAACTCAGTTAAAAGCCCTCTTGATCGCCTTTGTGAGACTCTTAGCAAAAACATTCCTGTCAACTGCTGTGAGGTACAACCCATCACTTGCCAGAAGTCCATCTTCATGAAACCACAGATCATGTTCCAAGAAGTCAAATTGATCTCAGCAGTACCAGCGATGGAGCCAGTTGTTCACCTCCACTATTTTTCTCTCCTTTCCTGGGAGAAAAAAGAGGAGAGATGAAATGTTAACGTGTGCATCAAGGTGCTTCAGCAATCTACCCAGAGCCTCATAATTCCTTCTAATCTCTCAAAAGCTGTGCCTTGTAGTGTCATTGGTTCCCATATGTCCCAAAAGGAAGGGGTAACAGTTAGAGGGCTTAATGAGTTTTGTCAGCCACTCCATTACATCATGCATCTTCGTCTCAGGGAGACAACACACCTCTCAAGACATCCTGTCAGGCCCACAAACCATTGCTTCTGTTCATCCCCACCACTACCACACATCTCCTCTGGCAACTGGCAGGGGCCAATGCATGTGCTGAATCTTCCAAGGTCTCCTGCATGCAAGACTGACACTGGTGTTCTTATTCCTGTTCCTCATCTTCATTGATGAGGGAGAGGGATTCAAATAGATTCTGCAGCTCCAAACATACAGAAAGATCCCTGGTCCTTCTACTTCTGAGTGTCACATTCCTCAAAATGTCTACCTCCTGTGTTTGGGAAGTAACCTGCTCCTCAGAGACACCCCTTCTGTATTCCTCATCCAGGACAGTCTGCTCTGCTCTGTCCAAGAAAAAACTCATGTTCCCTATTATGCTGAAGAATAGATACATGGGCCTCAAGTTGCTCTACCTTCTCTTTCCAACAGAGCAACCAACTTGCACTTCCTGCAGGTGTAACTACCTACATCCTCCAGCAAGAACACAAATGTAGAATAGCGTTTGCAGGTTACTGCAGCAGCCCCCTCACCATCCATTTTTCAGTAGTCTGAAGTAGGCACTGAAGCAGAACTCCAGGCTTCCCATGCAAAATTCCCCCACTAAATGCCCATGCAAAACATTGCTTGGCCTTGCTGCCTGTTTATCCTGTACTATGAGAGGAGAGAAAGAACCTCCCAGTGCCCATTCTCAAACTATGCATAGTTTCATATATTTCTTACTCCTACTGTTCTAAGCTTAGAAACCACCACAGTTGTAATCTTTCCTAATAGGGAAGTTGTTCCAACCCCTTCATTGTGCTTTTCTGCACCTTTGCTAGCTCTAAAATACTTTAGCAGTAGTTCACTATATTCCATGCAGCATTCCAAGTGTAGTTGCAATATATATTTGCATTGGCAGATTTATTTTTGATAATCCCCAATGTGGAATTAACAGCGGCTGCACACTAGTTGTTTTCATCAAGCTATCCACCATAATCCCAGACTACTTTCTTGGTCCACCACCACACCAGCTTGTACTCCACCAGTATCTAAGTGGGGTTGCGGGAGGGGTGTTGCCTCGTGTATATCTTTTGACACTCAAAGTGAACTCCATTTGGTATTTTAGCTTCCACTTTACCTACCAGTTCATCATCAGCGATGAGTGGTGTGGGAACATACCACCATTTGATCTGAAAATTAAATGCAGTACAATCCTTTTAACTTATATTGAGCTATCATTCAAAAGGCAAAGAGAAATTGCCGGTTCCCGCTGATGGCCCCACAGCTAATGCACATGCTTCTCATCAGCAGTATGCCCTATTATTTCACTCTCCCTGTCATGAGCCAGGCTGAGTGTGCTGCCGATTCAGACTTGGACTCCGATTTAGACTTGGACTCCCAGCTGGGGGAGGATCCCTTGGAGGGCCCTTTGGAAGAGGGGGCTCCTTCAGAGTCTAGGGATGAGTCTGCCAGCGACCCCACAGCTGTCCCGGGCATAGATCCCGAGCCAGTACCTGCAGCAGATGTTTGTGCTCCAGAGGCAGAGGCTAGTGCTTCTGACTCGACAGAGGCTGGTGTTTCTGACTCCAGCCCGGAGTTTGCAGCAGATCCTCCCCCAACGTTCCTCCAGAGGCGGCTGGAGAAGGGGGCGGTTCGGAGGTCTCAGCGGCTGCGGGAGAAGCGTCTGATGAATCGGCCCTGAAGTCTTGAGGGGCTCCAGCTGTGAGCTGGGCCAACGGACATTTGATCAGCCCCAGCTGGGCTAAAGACTGTGTATTTAAGACAGACGCTGTTGGAGTTGGGCACAGGGCAACAACCGTCTACCAACCGGGAATCTGCGTCCTGTGTCATGGGCTTTCTGTTCCAGGCTAAACCTTGCTGTTTGAGTTTGCTGCCCCTGGGACTTGGATGTTTATTTTGGTGATATAACCTCTTGATTTATTTATTACTAAAGCCATAAACTCAGCTCCTGCCTCTCTGTCTGCTTAGCCGCCGCCTGACAGTGACACTCCCATCTCCCCGTAGAGATTCACTTCTCCCAAACCTACTACCATAAGCAGAGCACATAAATGCCCCAGTTCAAGGGATTTCAGTGTCTCCAATTTCCCTGTGGAAGATATCTGTACTGAGTTTTACAGAATACTAAAGATGCTCTCCTAGTTTATAGCCCTTCCTGCCTTTCACAGGAAGACCATAAATTGCAACACTAGTCTGATCGCTTAACAATGGGCAGTTGAAAGTCCCAACTGATGCAAATGCCCGATTCCCTTTCCTTTTCCAGGTTTACATTGTTTTTATTAAAAAAAATACTTTTGGCAATCATATATTGTCATCCCTACCTACCAAGCAAATTAGCAAATCCATCCCACTTTATGGCAGGAAAGAAAACCTGGGACAAATGCCAACTCTTTCTTGTGGGATGTGAGCTGTGCAGGGAAAATAGGCAAAAGGAGCAGAGGGATGGTGAACTAGCTGGGGAACAGAAGCAGTAAGATTGACCTGTACCCATGACTAGATGAACCACTTATGCAAAGATAGAATCCAGCATAACAGATCTCCCTTCCCCACTGAAGTTTGCCACCCCAAGCAGCTGCTCTAGATGGCTAGGAAAGGCACCACGAGTGCTCAGCTCCTTTGTTGCAATAGCTCTACTGAGTGCCAGTCTGTCTCCAAGAACAATTCAAAGTGCTAGTCACAACCTATACCATCCAAGCACAGGTCCAGGTTATCTGAAGGATTATTTTCTCCCACATAAGCCTGTCTGTCTTTTGAGATCTTCTATGGAGGTCCTTCTCACTGTCCCACCATCCTTACAGGTACATCTAGTGGGAATGTGGAAGAAGTTCTTAGTGACTGGAATTCCCTTCCTTGAGAGGCTAGAATTGTGCCTTCTCCACTAGCCTTTTGTAGGCTTTTTGCTTCAGCAGGTCTTTGCTCATAGGAGAAAGAGCCATTTAGAATGTGCTGCACTCTTCATTTGTTGTTTTCATTTTAACAGCCATCCTTTTAGCTACTTTTAAGTCTTTTGCTAGTTTAGGGGAGGTTTTACAACATAAATTTTACAGCTCTGTCTGTTTTATCCTTTGTAAGCCTCCTTGAAATCCAGAACTGAGAAAAAGGTGAGATATACGTGATGATGATGATGATGATGATGATGACGACAATGCTCTGGAACCAGTTTTCCAGTAGCTCCTAGGGCTGCATGGAGGGAAATTCAATGATGCACATGAGAATAACCTCATTTTCTCAAACTCTAAGGTGTGTATGGTCTAAATCCTGTTGGTCATCCCATGCAGAATAGACCCATTAAATCTGTGGAATTTACCTTTGTGATAACTTGCCATTCAACATTTGTTTCAATAGGCCCACTCTAGATAGAGCTAATAAATAGGATTCAGGTCAAAGCATCCTACTCTATCAAGACAGGGCAACCCTTGATTCCAATAGCTATTGGAGAGAAGCCCTGGATTTGAAAGTGTTCTCTGTTTGAAAGGTTGTCTATTCAGAACCTAGTTTAACAACAGAGATCACAATAAGAAGTTATAGGAAGGCAGAGCAGCAGCCTTCAGTTTGCTCATTAACAGTTAGCACCTGGGCAGCAGACTGAGTGCGCAAACAGGTTGCAGTTTTTCCCATTAAGCTGTACATTGTACATCGTTTTAAGAATGCCTAAATACATCATGAGACCCAGTATGATGTAGTGGTTTGAGTGCTGGACTAGGACTCAGGGAGACCAGGACCTGAATCACCTCTTGGCCATGGAAACCCATTGGGCAACCTTGGGCAAGTCACTAGCTCTCAGTCTCAGAAGAAGGCAATAGCAAAACCTCTCTGGAAAAAATCCTCCCCTGCCCAAAAGTGATAGATTTGCCTTAGGGTCACCATAGTTGGAAGAAACCTGAAGCATAGAATAACAGTAAAATATACCTCTATACATATAAATTAATTAGCACATGCAAATGTTATGCAAATTGAATCCTTTTTGGCAACATCTTTCATCCTTTTAGCAGTTTACAAGAGTCTTCCTCTCTAAAGCTTCCAGAAGGCACGTAACTGTGCTATCTGTTTTCTGAAGCAGGAAGAGTGGGGAGAAGGTGAGATTATAGCAGGATTTCGCATCTTCCACTTTTAAAACTTCAGATGTATTAGAGATGATGTCAAGCAGACAGTGCTTGGAAGCATTTTTCTGAACAGATGTTAGCTGCTTTATAAAAAGAAATAAGAGAGGCATAGTAAGATACTAGGACGGGGGAGGGAGCAAGAGGGAGCGAACACAGAAAAAGAGAGAAAGGGAGCAGATTAGAAGAACTACCACAATAACAAAAACCAGACTCTAAATAACTAGAGCAAGAAAGGATAATATTTCATGGAGATTCCTGTGTCAATAGGGTTACCAGGTTGCAGGATACAGGCTGAAGTCTCAGTTACTTATGCTTTTCTTTTGTCTCCAGCTGTGGAGACAAACCTCAAGGTAGTGATGCTGGAGAAGGAAAAGGCTTGATTTTATTGTTTGAGGTGTCTTTAAAGCCTAGGCACTAGCTTCACTCCACTGGTGCCAGGGCTCACTGACCAGTGCAAAAGTGTTTGCATGCATGTCGTACTTGGGCATTATCACCACACCAGAAAGTGAGGAGCAAGGACTGGAGAGAGAGCCAGTAGGTCCATGCACCTGAGTTCATTCTGTTTTCTGGAGCATGGCAGTGAAGAGAGCACCACCATCACAAGTCATGAACCTTCTTGGGGCATGAGTCCTGGCAGCACTGGAGCAGGGCCTGGAAAAATCTGACGACGAGCTTTCAAGAAGATGCAGCAACTGTGCCAGCCATAGCAAAGCTCCTCCTGTATTGAGCATGTGGCTCTGGGTAAGGCCTTGAGGGACATGAGCCCTGCCAAGAGGATCCCCCCCACCAACATCTCAACTAGGGCTGCCATCTTATTTTGTCTTGCTGGATTTCACTCAACTGCTTTCTCAGGCCATTTCTGCACTAAACTGTTATAGTGCTATTATTCTGCTTTCAACATCCTATGGAATCTTGGGGTTTGGAGTTTAAAGAGGGACCTTTAGAATTCTCAGCCAGAGAGCTCTTCGGCCTCAGTAAACTACAAACCCCAGAATTCCACAGGATGTTGAAAGTGGAATAATAGCACTCGAACAGTATAGTGCAGAAATGACTACAGATGCATCCCCTACTCCATGCCTGTTTCTATAATCTCCTGGCCCAGAAGCAGATTCTTTCTCCTCTCATTCCTTGCGTGTTCATTACTCTTTCTCTTTTTCATTTTCTTCCTCTTTCCTTCCATTTGTGAGGAGCCCATTTCAAGGGTTTCCTCACCTTTGCACATACCTTACAACTGTCTGAATTTAGCAGGGACAGTCCCAGTTAATCCTCTGCCATCCCACTACTTCAGTTGCTTTTTAACATGTCACAGTTTCTCTCTCCTCCATCCACTCTCCCCTTGGCTTACTTCAATTGCTGCAAAATTGTACTACATTGGGTGTCTTTAAGGAGGTTTTTTTAATACAGTACTGTTGCTGGGGCCTTGGAACTCTCAGAAAGTTTTGTACATAGAACAAGAAGAGCATAACTGTCTGTTCGTGAGAGTTTTTGACTGAAAAATCTGGATCAACCAACAGCCCAGTGTCCAGGCTTTAGGCATTTGGTTATCTAAAGACAGGATAATCCTTATACGCACCATTATATTCTTTCCGGTACTAGAAGCAATTGCATATGTCAATTGCTGGAGAACACAGGTGAGGAGGCCACTGATTTTTCTGTTGTTTTTCCCTTGACAATTTTTTGATTTCTGAATCCTTAAGGGTAGGGAAAGGTATTTTGTAAAGTACCACTCACACCACTGGCACCATATGGATTAACATGTAACATGTTACCCTGCTTGCTTGGGGCTCCCTTAAGGGGATTCCCAAAGGCTGTCAAAATCGTCTCTTGTGGGGACAATTAGCTCTGAGCACTGCTTTAGCAATGCAAAGAGGGCAGGGTAATTAAGGATCTTTAACCCGATGTATACGGGGTCAGGCCCAGTCAGAAATCACACAAACTGTTCAAATTTAACTATTTTATTGGCATAAATGTTAAAATCCATACAATCACTCAGCTGCACTCACTCCAACAAGCATACAAGACTACAGAAATTTAGAAAGAGGTGAAAATTAAGAGAGAGAGAGAGAGAGAGATAAGGGTTTGAGTTAATACTGTACCAATCCAGAAGTCTTCAGGTAGGAGAAAATGATCTCAGTCACACCTTTTGAGGCTGAGGGGAGCTTACCAGCTTTATGGTTTGCGGATCTGAGAGAACTCCAAACTCCGAACTTCGAACTCCAAAACTCCCCAAAACTCCAAAAAAACTCCCCCAAAAGGAGAAGGAAAAGGGCCTAGTTATAGAGCTGACCCATGTCCTGGGGAACCAATGGCTGCAGTTTTATGAAGATGGATTTCAGCTTTGTAGTTCAAAGAAAATACTGCCAAACATCCTTGTAGTTTCCTGCAAGATGAGTATCTCATCCGGGGATGCATACCTCAAGGTGTCACATTCCAGGCTGTTTGCATTGTTTATTTGCTTCCAGAGACTTATTGTCTCCTGATCATTGCTGAAAATCCATTCAAGTGGCCTTTGAGCCATTTGCAAGATTTACCCAGGATGTGTGACAGAAAACAAGCTACTCTTTTGATCTATCTCCATAGCTCTACTGCCTATGTGTCCGTCCAGTATATCTCTATAGCTCACTATGTTTGATATAAAATAATTAGGATCCTCAGGACATAGTTTTTAGGTGGGTTAGGGGGCTTACAAACAACAGAGGCAAAGTGTAATCATTTCCAGGATGGGAGGCAGCGTGACTCTGAACAGTAGCTGAGGAGCAGTAACAGGAAGCAACTTCTGCTCTCATGTCCTGGTTTTGGGGTCCCCATGGTATTTGGAATACTGGCGTAAAAAGCAGGACACTGAACTAGCATGGATGTTCTTAACTTCTGTCAGGGTAGCACCTTGAATACTCTCTGTATTCAGACATGCTGGGTTCCATCTCTTTTTAGATGTAAGAAGGCTGTAAAATATACATCAACCCCCTTTTTGTGCTCCTGAGCCTTCAGCCAGGTTTGACATTAACTTATTTGCAGTCACAATCCTATCTTGTTTGTTTGTTTGCTAGCTTGTTTAAAATATTTTTATACCAGTGTTTGAGGCAAAGTCTCATGGAACTGCTTGACAAGAAAAAACACAGAGATAATTCTATTATCTCTGTTAAGGATGCTATTGGCTTGTAAATTACTCGTTTTGGATTGTTGATTATAGAGGACAGTTTGTTATTCTTTGTGCTAGGTTGCACTTAGATTTAAAAAGATCTTAAACTCCAGTTGCCCTTTGTTAATTTATGGAAGTTTTGATGTTTAATTTTGTGTTTTTAAAAATTGTTTATACTAGGACTGTGATTTTCACTATATTTGATCTGTTTTGTAAGCTGCTGTGAAGGAACATTGCCTTGTAAGGCAGCCTAAAAATCTTCTAAATAAAGAAAAATAACATATTCTCCAAAGAGATGATTGGGACTCACTAACTTTGACTCAGCAGCGGCTGGTCTGACTCTCCCAATCCTGCTTTGCCAGGCAGTAACTGCTGCCAGCAATAGAGCTCTATATTCCTGTGTCAGTCAAGGATAAGTAGATTGATATTTCCATCTGCCAGTGACCATTGGTACAATGAGGTGCAAGAAGGAGGCAGGATCTGTCACAATTCCTTCATACAACAGTCTGCTGGCCAGAAGTGGATGGAAACACCAGTCTGTTGTATCTCAATCAACAGAACAGACTTCTATCACTTGCATTGGTTGATGCCTGGTAAAGGATAGAGAGATTTTTATATTTGTGGCAATAGTGCCACAATTGTGAATACGTAGACTTTGTGAATATGAATCAGTTACAGATCCATACCTCTAGGTTACAAATCCACAACTGCAGTACTGAATTCCAGCCATCACTTATAACTTTAACTTCAGAACTTCACAAGGACCTGTGACGTCCTAAAGGATTACGTCAAAGTCTCCAGTTCGGGTCTTGAAATCTCAGAGCCTGGTACAGTCCTGAACTGTCAAGGCTTTCTCTTCCATGAACTGACAAGTTAGCCTTAGTTACTGGATCTCTCTCCTTCACACCGAAAGCTGCAAACTGAAGATCGTGTAGCTGCTTTTTGAACAAATACTGTACTTTTACTACCACAGTTCACGTCAAAGCCCGATACCAAAAAACCCAGCTTTGCTGTTATTTGAACTTTCAAGATTAAAGCAGGCCTTTTCACAACTGCTGCCCATTTCAGTATTCGCATACCAGCACGACACCTGCCGAAACCACAGCTTTCTGCTGTGCTAACATACATTATGACCTCAGGGGGAGAAATGAAAACATGAAGCAGACTGCATGGAACACCACTGCAGGGTGGGGGTGGGGAAACGGGTTTAGCCTTTTTCAGAATCTTTTGTAAAGTATGGGTTAAAGCCTTGGCAGATGGTTGCTTGCATAAAAAGGAAGGAGCTGTCAAAATCCATGCTGTTGTTGTTAGTAGAGAGAATGTTTTTTAAAAAGCAATTTTACAAAGTTTCTGGGCTCCCATTCCACTAAAAAGAATGACATAGATACTTTTATATGCATGGATAGCACCAATAACATTTTCTTGTTCTAAAGCATATCACAGGATAACATTCAGCCATGTGTTAATAATTTATGTCCTCCCAGCCCTGAATTTTACCCTTTCATTCAGTTATTGTTCTTTTTCTCCTTACCTTCTCCTCCTCCTCTTTTTAAAACAGTGTCTGCCAGTTTTAATTATTTCTGTCCTGTTCATTCATATGGCCATTTTTTTTCTGAATCGTCCCTTCATCTTCCTTAACTGATCATTTGTTTTCACCTTATTATTGCGATTTTAGTAATTTAGTTACATTTACATCCCACTACTAGTTCTTCTTTCCTTTCCCAACCACCCTGCATAATCCTCACAGTTACCTTGTGGTGTAGTTAGGCTAAGAACATAGGTTAGGTTACAAGTGTGCTGCACGGCTGTATGGAGATTTGAAACGAGGCCTCTCCAAATCTTCATCTGTCACCTTAACCAGCACAGCAACGCCCAGCAGGAGCCAGTGTCCAGTGAGCAATTGTTCTGAGTGCAAGGAGGAAATTATAAATTCAAGAAGGGATCACATGCCAAACAAAATGGCAGAAACCAAGAAGCACAAATATCATAAAAAGACAAGGAAAAACGTGCTATTTGAAGGGATGGTTGCAGAACGGTGTGGGAGCTCCATTGACCATAATTTACTTGCAAGTGAACATGGGATCTTGTCAATGGAGACAAGCATTGCTGGAGTTTTAAAGATAACTAGCGTATTTACCCGACGTTGCCTGGGATTTTATTTTCTCATAGGTAACACTTGTTAGAAATACCTTAGGAATTACTTTACCTTACCTGTGTCTCTAATTCCACAAACTGCCTTGTCCAGTATCTGTCACTTTTCCCCATATTCCCCAATCCAGTCTGTATTCAGGGTTATCCATATACACAGTTTGGGTTCCTGAGAGAATATACTGTCCTCCTTGCTGGTAGGCCTCATTTCCATAGCAACTGGTCTGAGCTCTCTGGCTGAGAATTCTAAAGGCCCCTCCCTGAACTGCCAACCCCACAATTCCATAGAACCTTCACAGCCAGCCAATCATATGAGGTCTTCTTGCCTCACACAGCCAAGTATATCAGGTCTTCGCCTGCCTGACACAGACAAACTAAAACAGACCAACTTTGACTTTTATATAGTAGATGAAACCACCGTTTTAGTTGTACTTCTGGACAACTGTGGAGAACCAATTCATCCACCGCTAGTATGGCTGCTGTAATGTAACATATTGAAATGTAACATGGCTTTGTTTCATTATAAACGGTACTTACATGGAAAGCAGTGGTGTGTGGGAGTGACTGACACATGTAAAAAAAAGAGTGTTAGCATATGGATGGAGACTAGCTGAGAGAAGGTACAGGTTCAACTACTGTGGTGTGAGGGTGAAAGAGGCAGATAGGATCTGTGGGTTGTAGAGAGCAGTTAGACAATTCAGAGAGATAAGCTGGGAGAAAACTATATCTAAGATAAAAGATTAGGCATGCAGATATAATTATGTAGAGGAAAACTCAAAGTGGGGGGGGAGGAGGGTGTATATGAATGAGAGTCTCGGTTTAGAGAAGGGCGAGGGAACTTCACAAGCAAACATACTAAATGTTTGATTGTCTTCATAAGGTTTCAATAACGCATGTGGTTTGCTTAACAGTGGCAGCAGAAAATGCTAGGAGGTTGATGTTCAGGAGATTGTATATTTAAAAAAAAATCAAAAGCCATTTGTTTTAAGAGGTCAACAGCATTGCTTCCTTTTCTAGAAAACCTATTACTGAAATTCATAGTATGCAAAAAACTTGTGAATGACTTCTATCAAGCTTGAAAATTTTTATTTCCCAACAACTCCTCAAACTGAGATTACATTTCATAAAGTATCACAAAATTGCTACCAGACTTGATCACTTTCCTATTAATACCAAGGTTCAGAGTAGAGCTCAACTGAAGAATTTGGTTATTATTTTGCCCTAAGTCAGAACCCAATGTTTAGTTACGTTCATGGTGTAATCAATATGTTATGCTTAAAAGCACAAAGATTGCACTCACCCACACCCACATATATTGAAGCAGTTTTGATTTTTGTAATTGTAGTACTAGGCCAGCATGATGTAGTGGTCTGAGCACTGGACGACCCCAGAGACCAGGGTTTGATTCCCCGCTCTGCCACAGAAACTCACTGGGAAACCTTGGGCGTGTCACACACTCTCAGCCCCAGAAAACCCCATGACAGGGTCTCCAGAAGTCAGAAACAACTTTAAAGCACACAAATACTGATTAGAATATGATTTGATATAAAGCAATCCAATGAGATATCATAGTGGGAAATAAATTTAAAATGAGAGTTCAAACTCTGTCTTCATGGAATAGTATATGGCATAGTCAGGCATTCAGGTTCAGCTATTTACCAGAGGCCAGGACACAGAGTTGTGCAGAGGTACAGACCTCCTCCTCCAGATTTTATGCCTTTTATAATCAATCCCAATCCCAAATTGAGGATGTGTGTTTAAGTAGAAAAGAAACTGTGGCAGATATCAACACTGAGTAGGCATGGACATAGATCCCACTTCGTTTTTACTAGTGCAATGAACACATCTGTTCCGCTGCCTGGTAAATATTTCAAACAGCTGTCGCTCTTGACCAACTGCGTCAATGTTATGCCAAACCCCACAGCACTGTCTTGTCAACAGTGAAAAGTCAGGAAGTATTTAAATTTCTAAAGGCAGGTTCACACATGAAAGTTCATTGCCAGATGAGTTAAACATCAAGGGACTACATGCATGTATGAAGGAGCTATGCAATACCTCAAATAGGCTTTTTTTTTGCCTGTTTCACATCACCCACCACACAAACAGTTCCTTAAGGAAGATAGTTATATAAAACCTTACCCAGATGAGTAGGTTAAGAATCCTGCTTGCCTTCCTCCAAATAAAATATGAATACATGTAAGCTGACACTAACTCACTCTATGTAGCTTTTAAAATTCACTTGATATATTACTTTATTATGTGTAAATGGGTCCCTTAATTTAGCACTCATTTGAAACCCTTGTGAGTTAAACAACTCACATGGGCGGGGTCCTTTTTTTTTTTACTTCCAACTCTCATTTTAATACTTCACATTCCTGTGATAGGATCACCTTAGGGTAGCCATAAGTCAGAAACAACTTGAAAACACACAACACCACCACTTTTGCATACTTTCAAATAAATTCTGATGACATCCACATCCAAAAGAAACATATTCCAATGGGATGTACTTGTATCTGCCACCTATCAAGTGTGGAGTAAAGGAATCAGACACAATGAAAGCAAAGTGATCTATAAACCACACTGGGCAGAACAATCCTGCACTAAAATTATGCCATCATAAAAGAGAGATACCCAGCATGCCTGAGTCAAGTTAGTGTTGGCCTTCAGCCAGTGCTGTAATAATCTGGAGGATAAATGGTAGCCTTTTCTTCCTAACACACAAACCAAATGAAAACAAGGCAACCACTGAAGATTTTTAATATACATATAGATTCTTTAAAAGACAGTATGACAGACACAAGGTACAAAAACTAGGCCATGGAAGCCATCCACTGCTGGTATCTGTGGCGAATTCCGTGCTCTCCAACCCCTCACTCCAGACTTTCAGAGAAAATTCTATTACATCTGAAAGAAGCTGCCTCCAGATACCATTTTCTTTGACACATCTGAGTCTGTTTTTACTAGGGAGATTGTATTCAAGCAGAACAAATTCCAGAGACATCAACTACATACAGACCAGTGTCTGCAATCCAGAAGATTCAGTGACTCTATGCAAACCATTCCTTTAATTTCAGGGTATCTCCTGATGAATTCCAGTTCATAAGGCAAGATGAAGCATTCACGAAGCAGCTAGATGAAGTCTACTGTGAAGTTGGCTCTGCTCTCTGGCAGTGAGAGAAGGACCAATGTAGAAAGCAGCTGTTAATTCCTCAGACAGTCAAGAATTCAAAGAGGATTCTAGAGGCAGACGTCCAAAGACAAGACCAGAACTCATAATGCTTTTTTTTTGCCTCTACATCACAAGAGTCACTCAAATGAAGCACTTGCTAGACAGTTGTTCAGAAAAGTGCTAGAAAAACTTCTGGAAATGTATTTGGAAGGAGGTGTTGTGGAGGGGGGGAAGTAAGCAAAATTTGTTTGTGAGTGCATGAGAGAGGAGGAGAAGAATGGCACAGAGAATGGACAATTCAGTGTGTATGAAGATGACATAAGGAGTGGAGATGTTCACCAGATCTCAGCAGGGAAACAAGCACTTTGGAAAATTTTCTATCCTTGTGTCTGGAGATCTTTGGGCATGACCAGCTGCTCAGTACCTGTAATGATCTGGTTTAAAGGGACCATCTTTGGAGAGTCCCAGATACTTAGCCTGCTTGTCGGTTAGCTTTGTTAGCTTCACAGAGAGTTTATCCAGATGAGCAGCAGCCACAGCTTCATCCAGCTGAAAGAATGGGAAGATACAGCTAAATTATAAGGCAACACCACAACAGTCTGTACTTTGTAGTCGCATTCTATACCCACTCAAATTCCAAATCTATCTTGCACATCACTAAGCTTTGCCCATCAGATTGGCTGTAACTATAAAAATGGCACAAGCTTTTAGTCCTGACCATTTTACATTTTTTCATGCATGTGTGTACATTCTAAACTTACTAGAAACACAATGTCCTAAGTGTTAAAATTAATCCCAGTCCACAGAAGCTTCTACCACAATTAATGCTGACATTCTCAGGCTCTGTAAGATTTTATTTCTGGATTTGATGCAACAGATGAACATAACTTGTTCTGTGGGACTTGCCATTGTGTAATGATTTCAGGCATTAAATGTGACATTCAGCAGTATTGCCACATCTAATCCTTCCATCTCCCCAATCTCCCCAATCTCTGGGACTCTTTTTTTTGAGGGGGATAAAATATACTGAAAAGCTCTTCCAGCAAATATATTCTGATGTCAGTTGTGCATAGGTTTATCTTATTCACTAAAAGAAAGACCTTTCCCAATTATGACTTCTGGATTTGGCTAAATTTCAAAGTCAGCAGAGCCTAGCTCAAACATCAAACAATGACCATCTTGTTGAATTCACGGGCTTGTTTCAGAAAATTGAGGCCAGATGGCTGCTTTAAAAAATGAGAAATTTACAACGTATCTGAATCCCCACCCCATTCAAGAACAAAGAATCCAGTGATAATTTGATAATTAAAGAGAAACCCACAGGAAATAAAATGGCAGAAAATAAGTCAGACTTTGAGATTTTGCAGAGACATGGTGGACACCTGGACAATTAAGAACAGATTGTGGCTGGTTTTACTTGATGTTCAAGGAGCGGCATAATCCCTTTACCCATTATGCCCATGCACAGAAACAAGCCACAATGAGGTCCAGGAGTATCACCAAAAGAAAAAGACAAAATTGAGCCACATTGACTTTCATCTCTCATTACACATACAACATGCAAGTGGAAAAATTCTTCAGAAAAGCATCACTGGAACGCACACCAGTCCCCAACCATAAAATTAAATCTTCAAGACATAAGACCAACACTTTGAAGTTCTCAGTCCATGGTAGGATAAGATTACTCTCCCTAACCCATGGGTCCATTTAGAGGAGGAAAAAAACTACTTCTAAATCAGCTAATTATTCAACTATTTCTTAGCCCACTGGTTAGCAGTTAAGAGACCTTCTAAGCCAGCCTTTTATTTCATGGTAAATGCAAATGTTGCAAGGATCTGAGAGTTGAAAAGAGTCTAGTGGCTCTGCTCAGTACTTTCAAAAAGATAACTGTGTTTGTCTGCTTTAGCATAAAAAGATGCTAAGGAATCTAGTAGCACTTTTTGAGACTAATTTAGCTTTCATTGACCCAGCCCAGTCAGATGCAAGTGGGCTGTGGCTAAAAAAGGTTATGTTGGAAATTTCTTCTTCCCAGTTATCTTAAGGGTACTACTGATGCATCTGATGAAGTAGATTGTGTCCACAAAATTTTATGTTAGAAAGTTCTTCTTCCCAGTTAAGTCTCGAAGATGCTACTAGATTTCTTTATGTCTTTTTATACTCCATATATGATTTTGATGGTACTCCTGTATGAACTCTGAATGCCTGTGGGGAGTGTATCCCCTGTTTTATGCACTACTTTCATCAAACAAAAGACAAAACCATCACTCACCTTCTTTGGCAGAATATGTACACCTACTGCATATTTGCCAGGATTTGTCCAGAGCTCTATTTGTGCCAGCACTTGATTGGTAAAGGAATTGCTCATGACAAAACTGGGATGGCCCATGGCACAACCCAAGTTCACCAGTCTGCCTTCTGCAAGAAGTATGATGTGGTGGCCATTTTTCAGTGTATAACGGTCTACCTGAACAAGTTAAAAAAAAAGGGAAAGAGATTTCTAAATTGTAGTTTTATCCACCTTATCAAATGCTCTGACAACAGAACTTTGCCAAATACTAACCCTGCATTGTTTTAAGTAGTACGCAAAAATTTGGCTCAGGAAAACATTTGGTTAAATGTTTCAGAAGATACCGCATTAGAAATGACTACAATCTTTTAAAGTATCAAAAAAAGTGAGGTATTTAGGAATCAATATCACCAATAGCAATAAGGATTTATTTGATAACAACTATAAGAAAGTCTGGGGAGAAATAAAAGAAGATTTGAGAAGATGGTCAAAACTCGATTTATCATTGATGGGAAGGATCGTAACGATCAAAATGAACATCCTACCGAAAATGATATTTTTGTTTCAAAATTTCCCGACTATTTTAAACGATGCACCTTTTAAGCAGTGGAAGAAGGATTTATCAAAATTTATTTGGAACAGCAAGAAACCAAGGATAAAGTGGACTGTATTAAAAGATACATAAGAGAGAGGTGGATTAGGATTACCTGATTTAAAATTATATTTTCATGCTAGTTGCCTTTGCTGGATTATGGATTGGATTAAGTTAGAGAATGCGAGACTACTAAAGGTAGAGGGGGCGGATCTCTTTTTTGGCTGGCATGCCTATATGTGGTATGATAAGGTAAAGGCTAACAAGGAATTATTTTATAAGAAAACCTTTGTTAAAAGTATGGTTACAATATAGAAATAAATTATATGCAAAAATACCACAATGGGTGTCAGCGCATGACGCGTTTTATAGAAGAGAGAAACCCCAATTAAATAAATGGTTAACATATAAAGATTTAACAAAAGTTCAAGGTGAAAACATAATTTGGAAAAGTAAGGAGGATATGGTTAAAGGTGGTATTATTTCACATTGGTTACTGCAAAGGCAACTAGAAGAAAGGTTTAAGATGGATATGAAGATGCAAGGAATTGAAATAAGGGAAAAGGAGTTTGATAAATTGCTAAAACCAGAAACAGACCATTTGATAGGTAAAATATACAAAATTTTATTAAATTTATTTATGGAAGAAGAGACAGTTAAGGACAATATGATAAGGTGGGCACAAAATTTAGGACATGTAATTCCATTGCAGAGTTGGGAAAATTCTTGGAAAGATGTGAAAAAATATTGTATAAGTACAAATCTAAAAGAAAATTACTATAAGGTATATTTTCGATGGTATTACACACCAGTGCAAATTGCTAAAATAAGGAAAAATATGAAAAATACGTGCTGGAAATGCATGGAGAGAGGGACTTTTTATCATATATGGTGGTCTTGTGTTAAAGCAAAGAAATATTGGAAAAGTATTCATGAATGTATTGTTAATACATTTCAAATTAATTTCCCTATGAGTCCAGAAATATATTTACTAAATGTTACATACTAAGTATTTTAAAAAGAATTCATTGAGAAAAATGATGATATATATGGTAACAGCGGCGAGATTAATATTTGCACAACAATGGAAATCAAAAGAAGTCCCTGATCTGGATGATTGGTTATGGAAATTGTATGAACTTTGGGAAATGGATGAATTAACATCAAGATTGACTGATAGACCAAGAAAACAGATTACTGAAGAATGGAATTTAGTTAAACCCCTTTGGGAAGCCCAATGGGGAAAACAATAGTAAATGAATTAGATAATTTGGAGTAAATAAAAAATAATAATGATGATGATAATGATAGTAATAATAATAATAATAAATGATGATGATGTGTGGTTATAAACTTGGAGGAGTAAACATTATATTAAGAATTAAGAAATATTGGAAAGAGGTAGTGGTATGATGGTTAGAGTATGGAGCATAATGAATTGTTGGCCGCTTAAAGGTAAGGTATAATCGCCCACGATTTATGTAGAAGTGATAAGTGAAGGCTGATAGGTAGGTATTGAGATGGTATTATGTTTCTTAGTTATTTTGATTTCTTTTTTTTCCATTGGCGTGTATAAGAATGTATAAAAATGTATAAATGTAAAAGGCAAGATGTATGTTATTTAAATATATAATGTATAAAAATGGTGGAAGTATACTTATCTTTATGTAAAATTATATAATGTTTTATCTTTGTGACTTTAATAAAAACATAATTAAAAAAAAAGAAATGACTACAATCGTATGAAAAACAGCAGCCATTTGTTGAGTATTTAAGATCACTTTAAATACTGCTCATTTTGTTTGCTACCTCAAATTCCTTTTCAGGGAAATTTGTAGGAAATAAGCTTTTAAAATAGAGCAAAAATAAATGCAAACTTATTTAGAAAATCTTTGCCAGAGATAGGCAATTTCAGTGTTTATGGAAGCTCATCCTAAAGAACTAGAAAGAACTGAAAGAAAATTAATGACATCCACAAGATCAATCATTTTTCCCTAGAAACCATGACAAATCATTATTCAATTTATATCCTGCCTTCCTTCCAAAATGAGACCCAGAGTACCTCACAACACAGATTAAAATGGAGTACAGCTAAAAACAATGATTATAATAAAAAGTTTTTTAAAAAACAAGTAAATAAACTACCATATTAAAACAATACTAAAACAGTCTAAACACATGTAAGTCATTTACAATCAGAATAAAATTATAACCCTCCCACTTAATAGGTCAAAAAAACAGCCTAAATAAAAAAGCATTTGAGATGTTACCCTGATTTCCGGGGTCCCTTGGGGGGACACCTCAATGTGCTCCACGTGATGAGGAATGGAAACTAGCCAGAACACAAGCAATAGCAATGCGAGAGGCAGGGTAACCTAGCAGGGTCTTTTTACCCAGTTTTTACGGGGTCAGGCCAAGCCAAAAACCAAACGACAATGTCTAATAAATGATTTTATTGAAGGAAAGTCTCATGCAGCCACGCAGTCACTCACACACTCACTCAAGACCTACTAAGAAGCAAAAGAGAGGAAACTGGATAGGGGGAATATTGAAGGGATGGTAGCTGGGGTAATACTGCACCTTTTCCTGCAGTCCTTGGTCCAGGAAAGACAGTGAAGGAGTAGAGCTCAGCATGGAGAGGGCTGTGGGGATTACTCAATGGACTGAGAAACGGTCTGCTGGGATGACTGGGAGTGATCCAAAGAACCGCTCAAAAACTGGGACTATTTGTAGGGGAAAAAGTACCTGGAAGGCTAATCCTTTCCCAGGGAGAACAATGGGTGTTGCATCAAGAAAGAAGCTCCACAATGGTAACTTCCTTTGCATGATGACATTACAAAGTCTCAGGATCTTCAGCTGCGTTGGGTTGTGGTGTGACTTTACGTAAATGGTCCTTGCCTGATAGGATTTTGCTCAACTTGGGGCAAACACACTAATCCCCTCAAGTCGGCTTCTCAGGGGCTGAGGACACTTTGTCTTCTGTGGGTTTGCACAGCTTGAGGTCTCCTGGGGCTAAGTGACGGGAGATTTTACTGGCTTTCAATCCCGAAATATTCCTCCAAAATCCAAAATCCAAACCCCTAATCAATGAATCAAATTCCAGATCTTCTCAGTCCAGCCAAAATATCGAAGTATTATACTGTAGAAAATTTAGTGTCCAAATGGAGATTATAACTCATTTGTAATCCATCAGTCCAAATGTTCAATTATATGCCATCTTTTACTGTAAGTCCCAATTGTGATTCATAAGTCTTTCTTTTTTCTTTAAAAAATATTAACTTCAATCCTTGTGAGTAAGCAGTACACCCAGCTAGCCTTTTCTTAAAATTCCAGCCGCCCCTTTAAGAAAAACTACCAGCCATAACAAACTCACTCAGGCTCAGGGTCCCCTCCACTCTTTCGCTTCTGCCCACCATTGCATGCCAGAACTGCTGCGATATTGCCAGAATCGCGACCAGAACAGGTTAAATGACTTCTTATTAAAATTCTTACATGTTATTTGATGTCTTCTTTTAAAAGTCGACGGCGGCGCTTGTGCCGCTCAGGTGGCGATCCCGCTGGCTCCGTCTTGGTCCTTTGACCCCCCTGGCGCTTTCTGCTCTCCCAGCCGGGCAGAGCAAACGCCGGTTTTGGGGTCCCCGTCGGACCCGTTCCGCAACCCTCGTACCGGAGGGGTGTTCTGCCGCCTCTGTGGTGGCAAAAGAGGCGGCTGGAATCCAGCGGGTGGCCGCTCGGAGCCGCGCCATTGCGCAGCTTCAATCCGAGCTGCCACTCGCGCCGGCCATGCAACCGGAAGCTAAGGCCATTTAATTTTTTTAGACATGGGTCCCACCCCTGGAGAATCCCACCTATGATTACTCCAGAAAAAAAAATCCATACTTCTCTGCCCAACCTGGAAGTGTCTCTCCCACTCCACAAACCTGAAGGTCATTTCTACTTTCACTTGGAGGGGTTGATGTGAAGCCCAGATGGAAACTGTTCTCCTTGTCGTAAAGAGTCTATGGCCAGGATATCTTTCCCACCATACTGCTATCTCGATATGCTACAGTTATCAAGGCCTTCTTCTAAGGTGCTCCTCCCACCAAATAAAAATGAATTTTATCCCAACAAGTATTTGGGAAGAAAGAGTATGAAACTCTAACAGAGGGTTCCTCTCCATTCACAGGTGGAAGTCTCTTCATGCAAGTTGGAGTCTTTTGGTCTCAGGACCCTGGCTCATGTGCAGGCCCCTCTGTCTACAACTGTACATGGGGCAGGACCCCTCTCTGAAGTCATTCATGTTCTATCTGTGGGCCTCACAGGGGCAGACTATGTTACGAGTATCACATTGTACAGTCAGGGGGACTACTTTGCAAAACCTTGTTCCTGGCTCCTGGTGTTAACTTAAACTGTGTCAAATGCCTAAATAGGATTTTTAAATCTTCTGTATAGAAAGAAATACTTTTCAAAGTCAAATAGACTTCCAAACTTGCCTTTAGTACTCTTCCTGAAAGAAAAGGCCTTTATTGCTTTGCATAATCTCAAAAGGAATCCCTATCTTTTAAGAAGGCAAGCAGCTAAGCACAGAAAAAGTTACATATGCAGTAAAAGGATGCCATTTCATCAGTATCTTCACTGCAGATGTTTGTTTTCCAAGCATATGTCTCAAGAAGTTACCAAAATTTATTGCTCATTCTGAGGTATTACTGAATGTGAAGAGTGTGAGAAGATTTGGAACAACTGTCTGTCTGCTGAATGCTGAAGCAGAGATTATACAAAACTGAAAACAGCATCTAAAAACAGAGATACTGGACTAGCAAGACATCTGAAGCCACAAAGTTTTGTGGGTTTTTTTAAGAAACATTATGTATTAGAGAAATCTCTTATCACATAATGAACAAATGGTTTAGCATACTGGAACAAATTCAATAGATATGTGGAGAGAGAGAGAAATGGGAAAGTGCTGCACAGTTGTGAAGAACAAGGAAATCATTTTCACATGAAGTTGTTTTGTAAATATATACAAGAGTTCTAGAGGAAAGTTTTTGGTCAAATTCAACAGAGGACAGTCTATATTGTGTATTTTTCTGTATTTTATCCTATTAAACAGGGACTATAATGACTACAGTTGGAACTTTGATATAACGAATATATGTACTGATCAGGCAAACTCAACTAAGGATGGGGTGGGTATTAATTATGTGGCCCTCCAGATATTACTGAACTATAACTTGCTAGCCAGCATTGGCAAATAGTGAGAAATGCTAGGTATAACATCTGGAGGGCTTTAGGTTCCCATCCGTGGCTTAGCAGCAAGAATAAGTTGTGTTTATTGACACAGATTTCTGGAACAGGCCAGATAACCTTGAAGTTATAATTCCTCTGAAAATCTGTCTCATCTGGCTACATTTGAAGATAACTTTCACACACCTGAGGGAGATGGGGAGAAAAGATATTACTAATCCTGTATTCCTCTCAAATATGATCCTTTTCTCCTGGCAACTGTATGGTATTTTGAGGTTTTTTAAAATATTAAACGCTTTTTAAAAAAGAAGAAGTTTTGTCTTCCATATGCAAGACAGCCAGCCCAAACAGGCTGACTATGCCAGAACACAGAAATGTAAAGTGATTTACACAATGATTTTCACTTTGTATGGGCTTTATTTCCATGCTTACCACACGTGAGACATGAACACACATGGATGAAACTAGAAGAGCACTCATTGTTAGGGCAGAATTCCTCTGATCACAAGCACTGCTCAGTTTCTGTTTCAGACTACCCTCTTTTCCACCACTTCCATGGCTGTACACCAATGTGGTTTTCAAAATGCAACCAGAACATGGTAAACCAACAACACAGCTGCACTAAACTGAAGTTTCATCTTATAGTTATATTAGAAGCATTACAGGTCTGTGACTATACTGTCAAATGCTTATATAACAGAAGGTAGCTCCTTGTATCATTGTTGAATTAGAAAGAAAACATGACATATACAATCTTTGTGTCCAAAGAGCATGAGAGACAGCGAGTGAGTGAAACTGCCTGCTCTTGAAGGTAAGGTTAGAAAGGAACACTCACAAAATAATTGACCATACAGCAAAGAGGAGAACCAATGGACCCCACTTTGGATGTTCCCTTAGATGTCCCTTACAGATGTTTGTGGTTTTGTTTGTTTCCATGTAAGAAAACAGAATATTTCTTTAAAACTAGCAAGCAAGGAGCAGACAAAACCAAAACAAGAAATGAAGGGGAACTGAAAGCTGTCTGCTAACTAGAACTAACTAGAAAATATCTCAAAAGCTCATCAAAACAGGGACTTCTTAGGAATTTTATTATGCTGGTTCTTTACTTTACATACTTTACACTCTGATCCAATTCCTCTCTTCATGCAGCTTTCCTTGCTTACTTTGGCATGCTGGACGTTTAAAAGAGATGGGGCTGTTTTTATGTTAGACTGCATAAAGGGGGAAAAAATACTTTTTGGTGCATTCCTACTGAAGGATTTATCATATTCTCGTGCCTGGAATGCTTCAAAACTAGTTTGCATTTTGCCTTGGAAAAGATGCCACCTATTCTCTCTCTCTCTCAGAAAAAGTATCACAATGTGTTTCTGAAAGATTCCAGGCCTCCAGCAATCTATGAACAAATGAAAACCAGTAGCTGGAATAGACTGGCTGAGAACACTATGAACTCCAAGGTGGAAATGTGGGCTTGCAGCGTAAAGTCCAGACACCTTTGCCATGACAGGATACAATAACCATGACAGAGGATCTGGGCAACAAACACATGAAACAACCCAGAGCAGCTGCAGCACAAAGAGAGAGTTTGTCAGGCTGGTTTCAGGTGTATGTTAATACTAGTCAGGCATAAATCCTCAAAAGGATACCAGTGCAGCCAAAATCAGACCAGGTCTAAATATCTAAGGGCCAAGACCATTTTACTGGAGGTGTACAGATCAGAAGTCTGCTTCAACTTATGCTATGCGCATTCCAGGCCTTTCCCAATTTCACGAGCTAGGAAAAGTAAGAGGTGGCCTTTTAAAAATGTTTCCATCAACCTGAAAAATGTAAAGAGCACTTAACATCAGAGTTCTGATACAGTTTTGCAAGGAGGAGTCAGCCCTCAACAATAATTCAGAGTTTGGAAAATCTACTTTTTCTGGAATTCTGCGATTAGCATTCCAAACAAGCAAAATTGCCAAGCTCTATTTAATAAAGTAGATTACTTTCCAGCTCACCAGAGCTCCCAAAGCAATTCTCAGCAAGCTGAAAATATCTGAACACATTTTAAAAAATGTTCAAAAGCCAGTATTTTTCTAAAAATGGCTTAAAAACCCTTTTAAATTCTAGTTTTAAAAACCAACAGCTATATGAAAAAATATACTTTAAGTTGCCTGTTAAAAGTACAGGAAGGATAAAGCCAGCCTAAGCTACTTGGAGAAGGACTTCTACAGTCAAAGTCTTGCTAGAGAGAAAGCCCTATCTCTTGCGCTCCCCAGCCTAACCTAGCCACATACAAAAGGAGCAGGAAGACATTCTGATCTCATGACTTCAAGCTCAGTAAAACCAGTATACTGAACTAAACTAAGATGGAAATTGCAAGCCAATGCAGTTGGCTAACAATACATGGTTGCTAAAGCACATACCATTCACAAGTCTGGCTGCTGCATTTTGTACTAGCTGTAGCTTCCAAACATTTGTTAAAGGGCAGCCTTACACGGAGCACGTAACAGCAATCCAATGGAGAGGTACTCAAGACATGTATTACTGTGGCCAAATCTGTTTTCCTCAGGAAAAGAATCAGCTGGTACACCAGCCATAGCTGGGCAAAAGCACACCTGGCCACAGCAGACACATGGCATTCCAGGAACCAAGAGCACCCTGTTGATTCTGCAAAACTAATCCATCTGAGAGTGTACAGTCCCATCCACATCACTGAGCTTTGAAAACAAGTAGAGCAACACTTCAACCTCCTTGGACACACTGTTCCTGACCATGGCGGCTACTGGTAGTCAAAGAAAACTTGAGTAGATCACAAAACAGCAAATCGCTCCCTCTCTGTCACCCTATACTAGTTTTAATTTTTGTTTTGTTTTGTTTTGTTTATATCCTGCCTTTTCCTCAGAACTGGGATTGAAAGTGACTTACAAGATTGAAACAGATACAGAAAAAAAGAAGTACAGACAAAAATACACATAAGGTGACTAAATATTAAATTGCTAAAATTACTAAAATCAAGATGCAACTAAACTAATTCTGCTATTTCCATGAATTAATGTTAATTTAGCAGTGGGAACACAGAAGAAATAAGAACAGTACAGCACAAGTCTTCCAAAGCCCTCTTCTCATAAAAGAGTCAGCCAGCCTGATCCCTCCCCCCTGCTAAAAAAATAAATAAATCTTAGCCTGTTGGTGGTAGGAAAACTGGATGTCAGCACTCTTGCCTCCCATGGGGGGCTTTCCAGAGACTGGAAGCAGCCACCCAGAGGATCTTTGCTCTAAATATATAAAGACGCCATGCTGTACTCCCCACCATTTCCCAGGGTGTTTGTGGGAAGATAGTTCATCTTGTTTAAAGATATTTGTATGCTGCAAATTTTTAGCTATATTTCTTTTAACTGTTTAAGCTGCCTTGACACCCAAACTGGATAAAAAGACATAACAGAAGAAGATGGAGGAAGAGGAGGAAGAAAAGGAGGAGGAGGAGCAGAAGGCAGAGAAGAGGAAAAGGAAGAGGAGGAAGAAGAAGAGGAGGAGGAGAAAGAAAAAGAAGCTGCCACCGCCACCATCCTCCAGTGGTCTAGTGCTAGATGCAAAGCCAAGATGCGTGTCATGACACCAGTTCCCAGCTGACAGAGACAGGCTATCAAAGGAACACAGCCTCTTTTGACCAGTTCTTTGCTCTCTGTTCTTGCAAAACAATGATGGAAAACAAGATCCCAGTTTCAACTTCTTTACCTGAGGTTTAATGTTCACAGTCTCCACAGCATTCTCGTTCAGCCATTTCACGTCTATTTCCACATCAAAGTGCCCAATGTTGCACACAATGGAATCGTCTTTCATCTGCTCAAAATGCCTGGAAGAAAAACACACAGCTGTTTTCAGGGACAGCAACTCATTTTTGTCACAGACCAAAGGAACCAGACATTATTTCAACACAACCCCATCGCAGTATCTAAGCCAGGCAAGCACAACATACGGCCCCGACAAAAGATTTCATGCAGCCCACGTCGCTCAGGAGCATGAGGGCTGAAAATGCAACAGCGACAGCAGGGGCAGCAAGGGGCGGAGACGTGCCTCTCTCCCCTCCCCTCCCCTCCCCTCCCTCCCCTCCCCTCCCACCGAGCCAGGTGCATCCCCGAGCGTCACTTGTGACTGAACAGTGGAGCTCCCAGTTGAGAGCGCCGTGCCAGCTCCTCCACTCACACCACTGCAGGAGGTGGGTTGGGGGTGGCAGAAGGAGACCTGCAGGAAAATGGAAGAGGGAAACTCGGGGGGACGGAAGACAGCGGAGGAGAGTGAGGCAATCTTACTCACTGGATCACCCTCAGTAGGGTTGGGGGTGGCGTAAAATAGGGAGAAAGAGTGAAGGGCCAAAGCAGGAGAGGATCCCAAAGGATTCAGTTTTCTCTTAATGCAGAGCAGGTGCAAATGCGAGTATGCATGTATTGCAGTTGAGAAGAGGGAGCTGCAGAAGGAGGCTTTGCCATGGTGGGAACCTCACCTTATTGGTTGGCATTCCTCAGGGGTTCTGAGGGACATGTGTGTGTATGTTCAGAGGCTGCGGTTCAGGGGATATGAAGGCTTAGCAGATGATCGTGGCACACTGGGCTTCTCTGAGGAAGTCTGAGACTCTCGGTGGGTTTCTCTGGCAGATGGATGAGGAGAGTGGAATATGCTGCCTCAGGAAGTGGTGAAGTCTCCCTCTTGGGAGGTTTTTAAGCAGAGGCTGGATGGCCATCTGTTGGGAATCCTTTGATGTGTGTTCCTGCACGTCTCTTCGAACTCTATGATTCTATGAGAGAGGGGAAGTGGCACTATGGAGGAGCTGAGGAGAGTAGCTGGGGTGACCTGGAATAAATCTCTCTCTCTGTTTTGAGGGACGAGTAGGTGGGTGATGAGGGCAGAATGGAGTTGCATTTCAAAAGCAGCAGCAGCAAGTTCTTGATGGTGGTGAGAGGGAGAAGAATGGTTTGTATGGTTCATTGAAAATGCGAGTAACTCGTTCCTCCACTCTCCCTCTTGTTCTTCTGAACGTGATTTTAAAATATATAACCTCTATGATCCGTGAGCAAGATGCAAAATAAAACTCAGAATGCATTTGTAATGGCCATAAGCAACAGCTCATGTGGGGCTGTAGAATGCAGTGGGTGAGCATAGTGAGAACACAGTGTCTACTGCTGTTGCTAATATGCCCACAAATAATATACTGTGTTTGTCATGCAACATTGAGTAGTTCTGCTCCTTTTAAGACTCCACCTTTTCTAACTAATCTTTTTCTCCTACTTACAGTGACCTTTTAACTGTCATATATATATATGTATGTGTGTGTGTGTGCGCGCACGTGTGCGTGTGTGTGTGTGCCATGCACCTTTGTAAAACTGGTGATCAAAAAAAGAGGAAGATCAAATCAGAACATAAGTGTAATAACTGAAATTTCCCTTTTTTATAATATAGTTTATTTTATTTGCAAAATGGTTTAATCATTAATTATACTGTAATAATTATAGTATAATTATTAAACTATTTTGCAAATAAAAAACATTATTATATGATTACTATAACTTTACTTGGAAAGTGAGGGGCTAAAAACCTATCTGCAGCCCAAAGATTAGCTTATTTAATTTTGGCCCTTACCTACTGCCAAGTTGTGCAGGTCTCATCTAAGCCATACTGTCTCTGATTAGGTTTACTGCAAACAACACCTAGGCTACTATGTGACTAATACGCACATTCAGAAAGACAAGACTGCTTAGCAGGGACTCATCAACTGAGATGAGAAAATATTTCTGACAAGCACTTTGCTTGTATTCTGACATGCCTTTCTGCACGTTTTCGATGAGAACTCCCATCATCCCCACCCACCATGCCCCATGATCAGGTATTGTGGAACTTTCATCCAAAACATTAGGAGATAAGCTGATTGCCTACCCTCCTTTTACAGAGTAACTTCTGGTTTTCCAGATCTTAATTCTATTGTTTCTTATTGTGTATGACGGAGTGCCTGTAGATAGTATATTCAGCCCTCTGTATAAGTGGGGCTTCCATTCCCGGAACCCCAGCAAATAATGGAAATTGCAAATGTTCGCATCCTGTTATATTTGATAGCAGTGACGTGCATGCACATCACTACCATTTTAGGTATGGGAAGCAATGCTCCACAGTCACTCAAAATCATGGATCTCCAAGTTGCAGGTAAAGAAGGCCCACAGCAATATTTATGTATCTGAAAGGAAAGAACTTAAGGAGTTGCATGCATTATTTGTGTGAACTCTATGCCCTGTTGAGTGAAAGCTAAAATAAGTCCAAAACATTTCACAAATACTTCATCCACCGTCAAACAAGACGACTGATAAAGCTGTCCTGTTATGTCCAACAGTTAATTCCAAAGAGAGGCTGTTAAAATGTCACTGGAAAGATCAAATTAACCATCCCAGACTCCAAACCTTGCTGCCATCCATTCAGATAACCCATTTTTCTTACGTAATCAACAATCCAGCCAACAAAACTCTCAGTTTGGTTACAGTTCCAAGTTGGCTACAGATGAGTCCACTGTGTAGAGCAAAATACTCCTGGGGCCAAATTTGGCCAGCAACACACTGAGAATTGGGATTAAAATGAAATGCTTCTTCTACACTGTCCTGTTCTGTCACCTATGGGCACTCCCTCATGCACACATGGAGCCAAGATACACAATTCATGGATTTCTGGTTTTAGGAACAGGCTAATAATAACATTTGTTCTATTTGGTTCACTATTTATTTGTATTTTAATACTGCAGGATGCAGAATGAAACAGTACCTAGCAACCAAAATACACGAGGTATATACAGAATCAACCTTCATATTTTCATACATCATAAAATGTTTGGACTATATTTTGGTAATCTGGCCCTGCAAATGTGCAGATCAACATCTAACTTACTTAAACTAGCAGAATGTGACAGCAATGCCAGAATAACAGTCTATCAAGAAAGCTGTGTCAGTGAAGCAAGGAAACATCTGTTTTAGTTTTTCTGCTCATCTGTTTCATATCATACACAGGGAAAGCAGCTTTGAACTGAAAGGTATACAGTACCTGCCCTGCACAATATCATTGCATCCAGTGGTGGTAACAAATATGTTGCCTTCTTTGCAGGCCTCTTCCATGGTTGTAACTTCATAACCTAAAGAAAAAGGGAAATTACACACTGCACTGTATCTGTGGGCCCTCTTGCACCTTAGTATATGTTTGTACTTTACAAATGTAGCAAGCACACATCAATTCATGAGATTCACCAGAGGCAGGGATTCCAGTTACCTCTGTGTAAATGCGTGAAACATCTGTCTAGAGTTCAGATTACCTATATCATTCCTTGCCTTTTCCACTTAAGCTATTTGTTTTGTTTTCTCTCTCTCTCTCCCTTAGACTATGTTAGACAGTTGACTTTAAAAAGGCTCATGTTTCACCAGCTTCGGTATATTTATCACATTTGTATTTTTTCTGTTCTTTCTTCAAAATGTTTAGGGTAGCACACCTACATTTATACCATTCTACCCACCTCTGCAAGGTAGGGCTAGAGTGAGACACAATCAACACAAGATAAGAAATCAAATGTAAGCACAACATATGCATGTTTCAAAAACGGGGAGATATTGCTTCCACTTTGGGAATAACAAAAGTAGAACCTGTTTTCAAAAACAGAGGCAAACCATGGGAATTAAGACTAAGGCTTCCTGGCAGATTTTATCATTAGCATGTTTTCTTTATTTTCACAAAGATGATAAGCACTGGGATGGCCACTTGAAAAGAAGCAGAACTCAAAACTCATCACTGAGGAATGTTAACTAGGACTCATATTTTGGGACTAGAGATACTTAATCAAAATAAACACTCATTTTCACCAGCTAGGATAATGTCCACAACTGCCAGGAACAGATCTGTAAAGTTTGAATACTTGGAGTTATAAAGGCTGCACCACGGTAAAAGCCAGGAATTGGAAGGGACGTTCAAGATCCCATTATCCAAACAGTCTCTACCTTCAACTGGAGGAGATCCGTTAGTCCACAAAAGGTCTGTGGAGCGACCTGGCTCATTACTGATTCCTGCACACCACTGCAGCCTGCATCACATCATTTTCACAAAACTAGAAATGATATTCCAGTTCTTGGTGGTGTGATTCTCCTCATTTCACAGCAGCAACAAAACATTTGCTGACAAGAGCCAGGGCCACTGATTAGGCCTACACGGGCCACAAAAATCCCATTCCCAATCTATAAACTAAAATTTACAGGCAATTAAGGTTTCTTTATTCAGGTGCCAGAGTTCATTTTAAACTAGAGATGGGCTAACCAAATCCTCAAATCCTAAGCAAGGATTCAAGATTCGCGAATCCGAATCCCTTAGCCAAAACACGCAAACCGAATCTTTCGAATCCACCAACTAAATAGTTAATTGGAGACCGGGATGCCTGAAACCCTGGGAGAGCAGAGACATGCAAGGGAAGATGGCAAGTAGGTGAGTTTTTCCCTTACAGTAATAATGGCCTCTGCTAACAATTTCAGAAATTACATCTGGGGTTGTATTCTAAGATATTTAAATTGAAGTTCAGCACTTGACTGGAAGGTACAGTCTTCTTGAGATTTCAAGGACAGCTGAAACATTCGTTTGCACAGCTCACTTGCAAACCTCTTTCATACACAATTCTGGGGTTTGTAGTTTCACAAGGTGTCACAGCCTTCTCTGATGAAGTGTGCTGGTGCATCATCAAACTACAAACCCCAGGATGCCATAAGGAGCTATGCAAAGAAAAGCCAGTTTTGACCTGGATTAGCTCTGTACTGTAATATGTGCCCCTGTTTACACAGACAGGAAAATGTGGGACTAATCCACATTTTCCTGCCTGCGTAGAAAGGGCCTTCATGTCATTTTCATTCTGGGGAGATCCTGAGGCAAAACTATGACAATTGTCCTGGCCAGATTTCTTCAGAGGGAGGTTTGCCTTTGCCTAGGCTTTGCTAAGGCTGAGAGAGTGTCTCTTGCCCAAGATTACCCTTATTTCCCTTGCTGTTTAAACTCTTTTTAATAAAAGGATTCAAAAGATTCAAGATTTGTGAAATTTGTGGATTCCCAGAACCTTCCAGGGATTCAGATCTGGATTCGGAAAATTCTGGATTCGTCCCATCCCTATTTTAAGCAGTAATCAGGCATTTTTCCAGTTTAGGTTAAGCAGGGTTTTTTATTTGCTTCCTTGTTTTTAAATTGCAGATTTGGTTTAGTTGACAGGCTGTAGCTAGGTGCCATTCTGCTTGATACATTGTCTGATATCTTTATCTGAGCAGAAACAAGAAGGGCAATAGGCACTGGACATTTTCAGTGCCAACGAAAAGCACTGCGGCCCTGAGCGCTGGCTTTCTCAGTGTCTGAATTTTCAGACTTCATGATTCAACCTTCATTAGAAAGTTATCCATAGATGCTTTAGCAATATACTACAATATATCACCGAAGACAACATTGGTTGAGGTATATTCGGTTTTCTGTCTGTTTATATGTTCTTATTTAGTTTAAGCTATAGCATGTTTGTGTTATAATCTGATGATACAACTTTGCACTGGCACTGAATATTTTAATGGTGTTTTAGTGTCACCTTTTCATATTAGTAAGTAACTATAGCCATTTGTTGTTTTATTTGTTACATCCCACATCTCTTGACTTTTGATTTGTTTGCACTGCTATTTATTTCTTGTTTACTCCATTTCTGCAGATTTAGCTACCACTATTACCTCAAACTGGCTTAGTTCAGTCTTCCCAAGATAAGCATTTGAGGAGGAAAGCTGAGTAGACTCAGGACAGACTCGCAGCTCCTGCTTTGCCCTGGATAAATCACCCAAATGGCCCTCTGCTTCTCACCTTCCATGGCTGCTTGCAGGGCATTGATTGGATCAATTTCTGTGATTATGACTCTGGCCCCAAAGTTTCTCAAGGCTTGAGCACAGCCTTTGCCAACATCACCATAGCCTGCCACAACAGCCACTTTCCCTGCAATCATGACATCTGTGGCACGTTTAATTCCATCGATGAGGGATTCCCGGCAACCATAGAGATTGTCAAATTTACTCTACAAAGAGAAACAGAAATAAAAAAACACATGTAACTTCTTCTGATTACAGAAGATATTTACAGCAGGAAGCAAGCATACAGAAGGTTGCAATAAGCTATGTACCTCCAAGTGTTCATCAATTAAAAATGGAATCTGTAAGCCAGGGACAGTCTTCCAGATGTTGTTGAACTCCAAATTTCATCAGCTCCAAATAGAATGGCGAATAGCCAAAACTGAAGGTAGCTGGAACAGACCATCATCTGGATGGCCACAGGCTCTCCAGCCTAACACGTTTACACCTTCAGCTTCCATACATTAAAAAATTACATTTCTCCCACTGAAACGTTCCCAAGCAAGATAACGCCAAGACACAGAGCAGACTTTCAGGAGAAATGTTTCTCTCACAAGCCCCCTTTCATATAGGCACTGTCTTTGCATCTCCATTTCTATTTTAACTGCTAATTCATAAGATCCTAGAATACAGACAATCTACCTGGTGTACTCCAGATGTTCTTAACTACAACTCCTATATCCCCTGACCATTCACCATGATGAATAGAGCTTTGGGGCATTTTACTCCAAGACAATTTTAGGGCACTAGGTTGTCTATTCTCTGTCCTACAATAACCCCAAAACAGAATGACAGAGAGAATGCTGTGTTTCAGCTGAAAATTAGTGCATAAAAAAAGAGTGGAACAGCAGCCTTTGCTATCCCAAGGGCCAAGAATGACATTGTCATTTTATTCAACATTTGTATGCCAAATGCTAAGCCTGTTCCACTTATTTCTTCTCACCTGCACAGCTTCAGTTTCCACTATGAAAGGACAAAGCATAGAAGAACAAGTCATGTTCAAGACAGTCAACAAAGAAGGGAAAAACAAAACAATACACAAGAATTCTGTCTGCCTTACCTTGGTGACAGAGTCATTAACATTAATAGCTGGTAACTTCAGTGTCCCATTGGCATGCATTTTATACAGTTTATGGACTCCAGTAGTTGTTTCCTCAGATATTCCTCTGATTCCTTGGGGGAAAAACCAACAGCCACTAAAGAGGTTTCTTTAGAAGAATGCCTTATGGACGTGAAACAAGACACATAAAAAAGAATCTATCTTATTCTAGGCTTGCTCCCAACAGTTTCTTTCAGTGTAAGCCTTTCATAACCAGAGATGTCAGGATCCGTAGTACACAGGGAGACAAATCTCTGGGGTATTTCCTCACTCACATCCAACAATGGCAGGTACTGCACACAGAAGGCTCTGAGCTCACTCTCTGGTATCTCTAGCAATATGAATTCAGGTGGCATGAAAGGTCTCTGCAGTCAAGAGAGACAGTACTCGACCAGAAAGACCAAATCAACTGATTGAATAAAATCAGCTTCATACTACTTCAGTATTTTTTTTAAATAAACCTTCATAGTTGGGAGATGCAATAGAAAAATTGCTATGATTCTGTGACTTATCATCCTAAGTCAATGTACCTTCATACATGCTAACAAAAAAAAACATTCAAGTTCATTTAACTGCTGTTCTCTCATACTTGAAAAAAAAGTCCTCTATTTTATGTTGCATGGGGACCATATCCCAATTCAAAGGAACAAATGTCCACTTGACAGCAAATCAATCTTTTCAGGCCATCATTGGGAATACATCAGAGTTGGGTAAAAATGTGCACTGTGGCCATATACAGCTCCAACTAACATTTCCAGGCCCTGTTCACCTCCCTTTTTTGTCGACAAAGACGAAGTAGTAAGAGAACTGCCTGTCCTGGATTCTTAAAAAACCACATTTCAGTTGGTTGCAGAGCCTTGCTCCTGCATTGTGTTAATACTAGAAAGTCAGAAGTCCACTTCTGGTTATTTTAGTTTTGTTTTGTTAGTTTCTGAAGTCTACGTAGTCCTTAGAGCAGGGCTTTCCAAACAGTGTGCTGCGAAATGTTAGTGTGTCACTGAAGTGTGCAGCTGTGTCACCTACGATCTCGGAAAGCTATATTATTTATAAATCAGGTATTTTTAAAAATATATGAAAGGTTTTCATGAGATATGTTGTGTCCCCATACATTGTTATTCCAATTTATGTACATGTCCATATCTCTTACAAGGGGTTAGTTTAACCTCCGATTTTCTAGTAAAACTGAATTACTGTGTCGCGAAATGATGCATCTCTAAAAAGTGTGTCACCAACATGAAAAGTTTGGAAAACTTTGCCTTAGAATATCCCAGAGACAGAAAATTGCTCATCCATGTTTAAAAATTTACTGAAAGCAAAGACAGCTGGTAGTTATCCCGTTATAACAACAGAAGCCAAGCAAGGATTCATACATGCATTCATAGTGAAACAAACAGCATTCTCAGATGAAGATTTTACAACCTGTTTCTTCTAATGAGCAGCACTAGCCCAAGCAATATGAAGAAGGAAGCAGCTGCTTGAAGCGGTACCTTTTTGCCTGTCATGAAAGGGTGGCAAATTGTTCCCTAACTGATTTGTTATTATGCAATTTTACTGCTCAGCAAAGATACTTATAGTATTTTCTGCTTTATTTGCCAAAAAATTTGGATGATTTTAGAAATCATGCACTTTAACTTAGGAAGGATAGGGGTGACCTTTGTTGCTGTATTTTAGGAAACAAAATGTTTTAGGCCATCTCTAGTCAGGAAAATGTTAAGTCTCCCTGTGTTTCCATGGCGTGTTGCACATCACAAAAAGTGAGTTTTCAGTAAATCCACATCTGCTACCATGGTTTATGATAACCAGCTACAAACCACAATCTGAATTCTTATGCTTATGAACTCTGGCTTATTTAAACCACGAGCTAAGACAATTCGGAGGTCACAATTGTGATTCATTCCCAGCTTCTTTTCTCAACTGCCCACCCTAAAGCAGGAGCTGACAAAAACAAATTAGAAATGGGGAAGGTAAGGCATAGTTTGGTTAGTTAATTGCTGAAGAATCTGTGGCTTAAGCAACAAACTGGTTAACACAAACCTTTATTTATTGTGATGTGTAAACATGCAGTCTAAATTTGCCTGAAACCTATACAGGTTATCATGGCAGAGATAAAAACTGAAAACATCAGGCTCACCTTTTTAAAAAGAGTGACTACAAAGTTCAATATGTAATGCAAAGATTACATGTGCAGACAGAAGAGACAGGTATTACTGCCAATTCCATGGCTGTCTCTAAGCAATTTTGGAAGCCTATGGAAGAAAATTTATGAGGCCCATTTAATACAATTGCTTTCTACTGAATGAATAGCTATGGAACAGCATTCCAGAAATAAGTTAAGGCACCAATAAATGTATCCTGCACTGACAAAGTTATATCACTAGAGTAACTTCAGGAATTATTCTTCACGCTTCTGCATATATAGGAATGCACCAGATAATCACCTGGTACATATATTTCTATCAGCTTTCATTTCACAGGCCTCTACTTTCAAAGAGCTTTGTCTTCCTATAGGTCACAGATGTCAGACCTGTTTTTGTGCTTTAAAGCTGAGAGAAATATATTAAGATAGGAATGTTATGGAAAGGTGGGGGCAGGGAGCAATAGACTTGTGCCAGTGATTTCATTCTCTCTGGGTTCCTAATTCAATTTGCTTTGAAATAACTAGTCACAAGCTTTTAGTTTCCTGTAATTAATTGTTTTCATATCTTAGAAATAACTGAGTGCCTCAAAAATTATAACATAATAAGGGATGCAATCACTTCTTCTACAGTATAACTGTCTTTAGTTGATTTTACGTTTATAAGATAAGGGGCAGCCAAAGCATGGCCCTGGGTCATATATATGGGCCCCAAAGCTGTTTTTGTAAAACTTCACACACACCCCAACTACCTAGACTGCATATTTTCTGGCAGGAGCAGCAGTTCACCTTTTTAAACAAGTTGCAACTCACCCAGGGCACCATTTAGCAATTTTCAAAAACCACAAGTGGAAAAGTGGGAAAAAACCCACAAAATGCCACTTTCAGGATTTATTGTGAGGAGGGAGCCACTCTCATGACAGCCAGTTTGGTGTAGTGGTTTGAGCACTGGACTATTACCATGGGTACCAGGGTTTGATTCTCTGCTTGGTCATGGAAACCCACTGGGTGACCTTGGGTGTGTCACACACCTCTCAGACCCAGACCCTTAGGGTCGCCATAAGTCAGAAACTACCTGAAGGCATACGACCACTACTACACATTGTTGTATTGTTTCCTGCCAGAGACCCCCTTGGAGCAACATAGACTTCTGCAAGTCTGTGTGGCCTCTAGTGGATCTCTGGGCAGAAAATTAGCCTCCTTGTCTCACCACAGCTGTTCATCTGCTACAGGGCATGTGTGTGGCCTCACTCCATAGGTCTGCTTTTTACACCACAGGCCAAAGTTTGCAGGAACCAACAGTTTTCCCACAACCAGAAACTTCTATTCGATTATTTTTGAACAATAAGGAAAAGTCTAAAAATCATCACTATAACACTAACTCCCTGCGGGGTAGGTGGGTTTGGAACCGTTAATTTCTTTTAAGAAGTAGCATTCTAAGCACACATACTGGGATTTCACTGAAAAAGAAATACTGAAAAAATAAAGGTCCAGATTTCTCTTCAGGTTGACAAACTAAATGGAGCGGGGACACAGAAATGGAGAGATTTGTCAGCCTAGAATGGCAGCTTCTGGGACAATGTATTATATGACTTTGGCCCTGTCGCACTTAAGGAAATGATCAAATTCAAAAGACTTGGTTTTCATTTGCAAGTAATGTTTGCCGTTAAGGATTCTGATATTTTCCCCAAATAGGCAGTCTTCAGAATTCAGAAAAAGATACCTTTATATACTGGCAGAGTTTCGGTAATCTGACACCAATATTCAGATGACTGGAAATAGGAGAGACTATAACTAATTGATAACAGTGAGTTTGCTAGGGTCCTTACCACAACACAAAAGGAAAGAGTGGAAACATTTCTAAAGAAAATTGCCACAGGAAGACATTTAAAGCAACCTCCTTTACATTAGTGTCAAGAGAAAGACTGAAACTGACTGAGGAAAAAAATAGCAAAACCAATTATAAGGCACTTCTGATGAATTCACATGAGTTCAGGGTGCTAATTTAAAGAAACGAAGAAAGTTCTAACAAAGATGGAGTTGGACAATACATTTCAGATAAACTGCAGCAAGATTTCCCCACCTGTTGGAGGAAAATGAAGTACAAGTGAGGAATGTGTAGCCATCCAGATATTGTTGGAGTACAATCCACATCATCCTCTACCACTGACTATGCTGGCTAGACCTAACTGGAATGGAACACATCTGGAATGCCACATCTTTGGCAACCCTGAACAAAGAAAGATCTTCAATACCAGTGAGAAAGTTCTCCTCAGAAGCAGCTGCTGGTCCCTGTTAAGAACAGAATGCCATATTGATGGGTCATTAGCTTACTACAGCTCTTATTCCATATACGTATGATCATGAACCGGAAAATAAAGGAACACAGCTCTTGCAATATGGATGTGGCTAATATGACCCCTCCTGGGCATACACAGCCTTATTACTGTTTTTTATGCTCTTACTGCTTTCGTTGTGTGCCTTCAAATCATTTCTGACTTAATGTGACTTTAGGTGAATCCATCACAGAGCTTTCTTGGCAGAATTTGTTCAGGGAGGGTTTGTCCATGTTTTCCACTGAAACTGAGAGTGACTTGCTCACGGTCACCTACTGGGTTTCAATCGCTGAGTAGGGATTCTAATCCTGGTCTCCCAGCGTCATACTCCAGCATTCAAACCAGTATACCATGCTGGTTCTAGCAATGGCTAAATTAGATAATTATGTTTGGAACATGCAGTAACCTTTGAAGACTATTTGGAAATTGCACTTAGTTCAAACCATAACTTCATAAAGAAGTTATGCAGTAGATCATGCAATAAAGACTTATTTCTCCACGACTTAAATCCCTCCATTAGATACTCAAAGAATCAATGTTTCCCTTTAAAGCAATAAATACCTTGTGGCCCTGAATTATCTGAATTATCACTATTCTGACATACACAGACTTAAAAAACAAAGGTGATTTTTGGGATACCTCTGCCATCCAAGGTAGATTATGGGAGAAGAAACTTTATTGTGGTTGCACCACAGATATAGAATGTTCACAGCCCAAGGAAAACTCACGAATGCTGGGAGAGTTTTTCATCAGCTAGCAAAAATCTCTGATTTCCCCACACTTTTTAACAATTGTCTTTGCTTCTCATTCTTTTTACCTGCTCTTTCTACTTTATTGTTCATACTACATTCTTTTTTTTTCTTAATCTTGTATTTTCTTGTTTATAGACTGCTCTGGGAACTTTTTAGACTGAACAATAGCTTATACATTTTAAACACAGATAAAAATAAGAAAGGAGCAACAAGATCAGATGACCAGATATGATGTGGATTATACTATCATCACATAAGTAGCTGATCATATGAAAGAAGACAATATGTGTGGACACTTCCTAATTGTTTCATGACATGTAATTTAGAATTCTGCAGTTCAAAAACATTCTACCTCTTCCATGTAGATTCCACATACAACAATCTGTGCAGCATGTTTTGAACTTTGTTATCATCAAAAAGTAAGCATATGCATGCGTGCGTGTGTGTGTGTGTGTGTTGGGGAAATAGCTTCCAAGATATTACTAAGTACAATGCCCCCCTCTAGTGGACTTTTGTAAAAAAAAAAATCTTCTTACACCAGAGTTAGCATGATGGAAACATATGTTCTCCATAATCAATGCTCGATTTCAAAAAAACCCTGCTATTTATTGGTGGAAAGCACACCTTAACATCATGACTTAAGAAATCCACAAATAATTCCTCCTTCATCTTCCTGAGAGGTTCCAGTCTTCTTTATTTTTGTTGTTTTTAACTGCTTTCATGTTGACTTAAACTCATGGTGATCCTATGAAAGGGAGACCTCTCTGTCACCAACAGTCCTGCTCAGATCTTGCAAACTCAGGACTATACCTTCCTTGGTTGAGTCTATCCGCCTGCAATCCACTACTTCTCTTTTCCTATTGTTTCCTACCATACCAAGCTTTACTGTGTTTTCTAGGGACCCATGTCTTCTCATGATATGGCCGAAGTACAACAACTTAGTCATCTTGATTTCTAGGGGGAGTTCACATTCGATTTGCTCTCAAGACCCATTTATTTGTCTTTTCACCAATCCATGGTATCCACAGAACCCTTGTCCAGCACATTTCAAAGGAGCTGATTTCTTTCTATCAGCTTTCTCCACTGTCCACGTTTCACAAGCATACACAGAAACTGGAAATATAATGGCATGGACCAGTGGTTCTTAACCCTTTCTTTACTGGGAATCCTCTGTTAATATAATTTGTTGCCAGGGACCCCCAAGATTTAACTCAATATTTAAATATTTAAACTTAAATATTCAAACATTTATTTATGGCTTTTGGAGACTAGGATTCAAACCCCCCACTCAGACACTGGGTGACCTTGGGCAAGTCACATTCTCTCAGCCTCAGAGAAAGGCAAAGGAAAACCCCTCTGAATAAATCTTGTGAAAAATCCCTGTGATAAGTTCACCTTAGAGTTGCCATAAGTGAGACTTGAAGGCTCACAGCAAAAAAGTACTGCTGACGGAGAAAAGCTCCTTCTAGCCATCAGGTCTCTCCTCCTTGAAAACTGACTGACGGAGACCCTAAGGTGAACCTATTGTGGGAATTTTCTTGGCAAGATTTGTTGCTGTTGGTGTCCAGCAGCAGGCCTTCACGGACACCCTGTGAGGGCTCTATAGACCCCCAGGGATCCCTAGACTCTAGGTTAAGAACCATTGGCATAGATAATCGTGACTTTACACTTGAGGTTCTCGCTTGGTTCCTTCATAGCTGCCCTTCCAAGTCTCAGTCTTCATCTGATTTCTTGACCGCAATCTCCATTCTGACTGACTGAGCCAAGGTATGGAAAACCTTTAACTAAAATTTAAAGATATAATGCAAATCATCTGTGGTCACTGTTTTTGTTTTCTTACTGTTCAACTGTAAACTTGCCTTTGCACTTCCTTCTGTAAACTTGTCTTCGCATCCTTATCCTTGACTTTCCTCAATAGTTGTCCCAAGTCTTTGCTATTTTCTGTTAGTAGTATGCTGCCACCTGCATCTCTTAAACTGTTGATGTTCCTTCTTCCAATGTTCACTCCACTTTCCTCCAAGTCTAATCCAGCCTTACATGTGATATGTTCAGTGTCCAAGTTAAACAGTACCAGGGTGATAAAAGACAGCCTTGCTTGGCCCCCTTGCCAACTGGAAATAATTCTGCTTCTCCATATTCTATCTCGACAGTGGCCTCTTCTCCTGAGTGCAATCATGCATGAGGACAATCAAATCTGGCACACTCATTTCTTTGAGAGCAATCTACAGTTTCTCATGATCTACATAGTCAAAGGCTTTCCTATAATCTAGAAAGCTCAGGCTTATTTACTTCCTGAATTCTTTGATTACCCTATGTATATTTGTGATGGGTGTTCCTGCATAGCAGGGGGTTGGACTCGATGGCCCCTGGGGTCTCTCCCAATTCTATGATTTGATCACTTGTGCCTCTTCCCTTTCTGAACACAGCTTGGACATCTGGCATTTCTCTTTCCAAATATGGTAAAAGTCTTTGTTATAAAATTCTAAGCATCACTTGTTTGGATGAGAAATTAATGTAATGGTCTGAAAGTTGCAGTATTCCCTGGTTTCCTCTTTCTTGGGGATTGGAACGTATATCCACCATTTTCAATCTGTGAGCCATTCTTTTGTTTTCCGTATTTGTGGGCAGATTTTAGTCAGAACTAGAGTAGATTCTGTCTCTGTAGACTAAAGCAGCTTTATTGGTATGCCATCTGTTCCTGGTGATTATTTATTCCCAGTGCTCTAACTGCAGCTTCCATTTCCCTTTCTAAAATTGTGGGTTCATCTTCAAATGATTCTTCCTTGAATTAATCTCTCATCTTTTCATCTCTTTTACCTTTATTTCATATACAACAACATATAGGTCACTAGCAGATGTTTCTTCTAAAAGATATCCTTTAACAAGAGGACACATAGGCACTTTTCATACATCACATGGTGCGCTAGAAAGTCTCTGTGCCCTGTAAGGCACCAGAGCTGAAGACTAGAATTGGACATAACCAAGTCAAAACTGCTTAAATTTTAGGTGGGGGAGGGGGGACGGGGATTCCCAAGCAGCCTCCCCAGTTCATTCCTCCCTCCCAACAAGATACATACATGATCAAAGGAAATAATCAGAGATGCTCCATCTGGAGCTTCACACAGGAACCCAATATTGTCAGATGTGGCCACATCAACTAATGATACCTGGCCTTCCACTCCATTCTGCCCTCAAATCTGAACCCCTCTCCCCTCCAGACACACACAGCCCCCTCAAATCTGTTGCAACAGATCCCCCAGCAATGGAGTAGATGTTGAATAGTACAGTGTCGCACTCTGAGGTCTATAGGGAGGAAGGCGAACTGCCCACTCAAGTTTTTGCTAATGAAACTAATTCAATCATTGAAAAGAACTGCATTGAATTCGCTCATTTGTTATGTGTTTTGAAGTCAACTCTGAACCTATCAAAGATTTATTCAGAGGAGATTTGCTGTTTGCCGTTTGCCACTGCCTTCCTCTAAGGCTGAGTTTGTATGACTCCCTCAAGATCAACCACTGGGTTTCCATATCTCAATGGACATTAAAATCCTGATCTCCCAGAGTCCCAGCTCAACACCCAAGCTTACATCACGCTGGACTCACAGTTGCATGAGATTTAAGGACAGTGACTTAAATGTTAACCTGATACAGGGGAGGCAGGAAAGAGGGAGAAGTTCATGATCTTTTTGTTTTAAAAACATCAAACGCTAACTAATTTCAAGTTGTTGTGACATTGCAAACTAACATAGACTACCTCACATCAACTAGACAAAAACACTTTTTGATGACAAACTAGAAAATGAGTTATAGTAGGTGCATAATAAAGAGAATAAGAGAATATTTACTGGCTTACCTTTATCTTCTTCACCACACTAATTTAGACAATCTACCCACATCTCACCATTTCTCCATCACACACCTAAATACACACATGGACACTTCACATGGAGATCCAAGTGCACAATACCCAATTTCTGCAATGTTTTCCCTCATTTCCTGGGGAACAAATTATTCATTACATCAAGAGTACATAAAGCCATTACAGAGAACTTCTGGTTCATCTTATGTGAGATGTACAATAGCGGAAGCAGAGCTTGGAAACATTACTTTTCTGGATGATAACTATCAGAATTCCTCAGGAGCTAACCATTCAAGCTGGGGGATTCCAGGAACTGTAATTGAGAAAAGCAACTTTTCCATGAGTTGCCTAGAAGGTGCCCAGTCTTCCACATGAAGTGATTACTGTTTTTGTGCAAGGTTTCTGACCCAGTCACGAGATGCATATGCATTCACCCAGAAATTGAACTAGTGTCTCCCCAATGGCCCTGGCAAGACAATGGCCCTACGCTCTCCGGATCACTGAAGCAAAACCTTTGAAAATTCTGACAGTCTTATGGAAGTGAAGAGAATTACCTTTCAAGAGCTGTGGATATTTAGTGTGGACCAAGCTGGTGAGGTCTCCACCATCATCGAGAATCATGTTCAGAGGTTGCCCATCCTTGAAGTACAAGGTCTGTTCAATACACCATATGTATTCCTCATCTGTTTCCCCCTTCCACGCAAACACTAGGCACAAATCAAATAGAAAATATAAGTATTTTTGTTTCCCCTCAATCAAGTCAATTACTGCCTACTGAATGCAGTCTGTAACTCAATGACAGGATATGCCACCACTTATCAGCAATCTTCCCTTGAGGCAACAACAAAATGATCTCTGCCTAAACAGTGGAAAATCAAATTAACTTCATTATTCTTTAAAAATGGACTGTATTTTACCTCTGAGTCATGCACTTTAAGACCTTGATCAGAATCAACCAGCTCCTCCCAAATTCACATATTACTTCTTATATAACCAGACATGGCTCTATGTAATAAGTCCAGAAAGACAGGCCCCTACAAGTTGCAACTTAAATACGAACACAGTGAAGACTACAGGAGGAAGGGAAAACTGTACATGAAGTTCAGAGGCACTTGGCATCTGCTCATGGACAATGCTACGTCTGTGCTTCATTTCCGTGTCATTCCTAGTGTTCTCCTGAGATGCTGCACTATGACTCCCATCATCATGAACAGCTATGGTGGCTGAGGATAACAGGGATTGTTGATAAACACATGTGTAGGGACCCATATAGGATGAGGCTGTCCTAGATCTATAGTATTCGCTATGGTGACTTTGGAAGTTCTACAGCAGCCACAACATTCATAATCATTAAGTTCAGTCCATACTCAGTCAGTCAGACTTTGATCCTATTTATGCTAATAGGATTAAAACATAGCTCTTTTCATCTGAAATCAACCCAATATTATTATGAAGGTTTAACAGGGATTTGTCTTAACAAGATTGAATAATTACTGAAACATTATGTGCCAGCATTTCCCAGCCTGGTACCCTGCAGATGTTCTGGACTACATATCTCACAATACTTGACCATTGGTTATGCTGGCTAGAGCTGCTGGAAGCAGAAGCGCAACATGTGGGGAGGACACTAGGATGGAGGATATGCAGTTGCATGCAAAATTCCAGGGTAGACATCTTACCACAACAATAACTGCTCAAGATCAAAAAAACTAAGCCATGTACTAGGGATTTTATACTGATGATTCTTGTGTATTCATCAAAGCTCCTGCTGTTGCTTACATTTTATTCATTTTAAGGAGAAAGGTAGGAGATAGATATTCTACTATTTAGGCCCAGATATGCAAACACAGTCTTTTTTTCTTGGAAAAAATAAGAAAATTGATTTATGAAATATTTTTTCTTTCAGAATGGTGAATAAAATGTTTTAGACAAGGTATTTATCTATTTACTGTACTAAAATAATTTCTAAAATCTATGTATGAAGAAGACTTTTATTTAAGACTAGGTACAGTATCAGAGCATAATTCCTGGTCTCAGCTTCCTCTTCTCAGTTCTTTTTATGGGAATATGTCTGTCTGCTTGATACTATGGAAAATTAGCAGAGACGAAAGAATTGCTTCTGTTTTACTAACATTGATCCTTTCTTCGGTTTTTATTGCAATTAAACTGCCAACCTGTAGTTCAGGCGTTCCTTACAGGTGAGTACACTGTAGCTCTACTTTAACATGAAATGAATTTTAAAAAGTAAGCTCAGTTTATAATTATATGCTGAATAGTCTGTTTTTTAAACATCAAATATGATTAATTTTATGCCAAAATGATGTATTTTCTGTTCCTAAGTAATAAGGTGACTTTGAATCTGTAAAGGGTGGTGGTATTTCATTTTTCAATTTTTTTCTGAAAATTTCTGGATTTTTTTTCCAAAAAATGAGGGAAACCTGTTTTTTTTTCCATGGCTTCAAAATTTCCAGAAACTGTACATCTTTAAATAAGAAGTTATTTGGGCTCCTGACATTGTAACAATCTGCTTTCGGGTATAGTTTAATGTATTTTAACGAATTTTACATTTTTAATATGCAATTGTTTTTTAGATTTTATATTTACACTCTTGTGGATGTTTCGGTCTGTACTATTTTAATGTCAGCCACCTTGAGTCCCACTGTCAGGGGAAAAGTGGGATATAAATAAATAAAACAATGATAACAACCAGGTTTTCAGTGCACGGGTGCAGTGCACTTTTACCATTTGGGTAGAGTTTGGACAGATTTTTCATCTGCACCTCAGTTATGACAAACTCTGAAGCCAGCAAATTACCAGAACATCCTTACTTACACTGAAGTCATATTATCCAGCGCCAAACATCAGACCATTTCACCTAGGGAAGCTTTCAACAACCTGCATAGAGTCAACACATTTTGCAAAGTGGGATACTTCAGAACATGACAGTTTTCTACCTGACACTCTCCAAATGTTGCAGATTTCAACTCCCTTCAGCCCCAGATAGTATGGGGAGGGATGTTGGGAATTAGAGTCCAAGACATCTGGATGGCAGCAAGTTGGGGGAGGCTGAGACAGAGATTATCAATGTAAGCAAAACACTGAGAAGCTGGCAGAATCTTAATATACAAAAGGGGGGACATTCTTTCTATCCTGCCACCATCACAAGCTCACTTAGTGAGAACATAGGAGAGAGTCTTCTCAGTGGGTGTTCCCACTCTCTGGCATTCTCTTCCACAAAGACCTCTTTGGTCTACAAGCCTTTCAATGTATAATTACTTAATAGGAGGCTTCTTATGGGGCAAGTCTGCTTTATTATTAACCTTTATACACTTTATCTTAAAAACATTATAAAATCATCAATCATTTTAATGGGATGATTTAAACAGTTTTTTTTTAAAAAAAATCTGCTTTTAGCTGACTCCTTTTGAATGCCACCTTGGTCCCACTCTGGGAGAAAAGCAGCATATAAATGAAATAAATACGGGGAAGAGAGTAGAAATCTTAAAAAGAAAACAGATGAGACAGAATCTCCAACAGCAACTGATTTAACAGTGTCATGTTTTTCATACTAAGTTTGTAACAATTTTAAAGTTATTTTTACCCCAGAGCAAATAGCCTGCTTAGTCAAATAGCTCTTCCAATTTTTTTTTCCTCAGCTGATGCACAAAAAGAATTTTGCCTGGTCAGCCATAGCATTCAGAATGGGAAATTACTCTTACATGGAAATAAAACACATTTCTTCTGCTCTGATGCTAGCCTGACAATTCACTACTTTCACTGCTCCAATCTGCATTTTATTTTTGAAAGCACTGGTCTGGGCTGGACAAATTAAACTGTCAGGAATAAAACTATTATCAAAGTAAAATATTACCAGGAACTCCTGTTTTGGCAATAGCTGCAGCAGCATGATCTTGAGTAGAGAAAATATTGCAACTGGACCACTGCACCTGCAAAAAAAATTAGAATACATCCACAAGCCATTGGTTCTTTCTTACAGCTATTTAATTTATATTATATATACATGTACAGAGACAGACAAACACATACACAATGAATGAAGGAATTCCAAAACCTTTCTACTTTTCCAGAAAACTTTGTTTACTTTGAAGTATTTACTCCAGGTATTAAAAACTTAAAGACCAGTTCTCTCAAAACGGAATCCTCATCAGATTTGAAAGCAACTAGCTCTGGTTAACACAGTAACTTTTGAAAACTCAATTGCTGAACATCAGTATATAGCTAAGGCTTGGAGACTCTATTTTACTTTGCCTTCTTCTCATGCATTTGAGATTATACTAATTCAGCATTAAGAAAATGTATTGGACTGTGGCAAAATCTCATGGACAGACAGGCAGTAAAAACAATGATGAAAATAGGTTGAGAAGTCTGAATCTACTCAGAATTAAGTATGCTTCCACACACATGTCCCACCCTCATCCCAGGTGGCTGGTGAGGACACAGGAGAGAGTTTTCCTGGTAGTGGCTCCAATACTATGGAAGTCCCTCCCATGGGAGGCTAGGTTGGCCCCCTCTTATAATCTTATAACATAAGCTGTCTTGAGTCCCATACTGGGAGAAAGGAAGGATTTGAATTAAAAAAAACAAATAGATAAACCACTTTGCATGTTATCAGTTCTCTAAATCACATGTCATATAACTGCAAACAATACGAAGTGGAAAGTTACCATGGGTTACCTGCTAACTCCAGTGGGGAGTGGGGGAAATAGCAATTCCTACCACAGCCAGAATCCACAAGGGTAAAGTTCCTGTTGCACCACAGTATTCATGGAATCTCTAAGCCTGGAATGGCAACTGTGGATCTTTGGTTGTTTTGGACTGCAACTTCTATGATCCCTTACAATTGGCTATGCTGGCAGGGCTGGTAAGAATTGCAATCCAACAACATCTAGAGGGCCACAGTTGTCCACTGCTGTTCTCAACATTTATTGTCAATGCCATCTCTTTAACTAAATACTTCTCTATACATTTCCTTCCTTTGAAGCACGCTGAGGCCATTTCCAAACTATCCTGTTATAGTACTATTCCACTTTCAACATCCTATCAAATTCTAGGATTTGCAGTTTAGGGAGGGGCATTTAGAATTCTCAGCCAGAGAGCTCTTTGGCCTCAGTAAACTACAAACCCCAGAATTCCACAGGATGTTGAAAGTAGAATAAAAGCACTATAACAGCGTAGTGCAGAGTGGCCTTAGTTGTCAAGCATGGCCATAATTCAGGGGATGAGGCTCTTCTGCTAAGAGACCAATCTCTATGAGCAAAGCTAGGAGGATAGATTCTCATCTTCCCCCCCTGCACCTCATAAGTTCATATTCTTAGGGCTGAAAAATCTTCCAGAGCAGGGCTTCAGGTAGCACAGAAGCTGCAGTGGAGCAGGAAAGGAAGTCCTACTACACTCAAGCACAGATAGTAAAGATGTTAGATTGAGGTCCGTGCCCACAAGAGACCTGCACTAAAAGCCTCCTGGTTTTAAGTGATTGCGACATCTCACTTTATTTAAACACTAATTAAGAAAGTGCTGCATTTGATATGCAAAAGTAGTTCCCCAAACTCTTTCCTAACGGAACAATTTTGTTTCTTGGAACCATTTTGTCCACCAGTTGGTTCACTTTTACTTATCTGCTTTTCTCATTTTAATTTAAACCAAGTTAATTTAAATCACTATTTCAGTCACTTCCCTGAAGGACTTAATTTTAATTAAATCACAGTTTTAACTCCTAGTGAGGAAGATTCTATATAATTAAATTGTTTTAGTAGGAGTGCATTATTATTTAATATAACCTTAACAGATATTCAGAGATGTACATTTCATTAGAAGGTGGGTATACACCAAGCAATTATTCTGAATTTTTTTTCGGATTAATTTTCAATTCATTAAAAAATTGGATCCCTTGTATTTCTATCTAGACTTCTCTTTGTTCACATCTGCTCCATCCCTCCAAATTCTCTATCCGTTGACCTTATCTGTCTTTGTATTTAGATAGCAGCAAGGCCAAGAGAGTAAGAATATGTACTTCATGCACACTTACCGACAGAACATTAGTAACCAAAGTGCTGTTAACAAATTCATACAATTAAAAATTTTATGATTAGTATGCATGTGGATATCTTTGGCCTAGGCTCTTTTTTCTTCTACAAACACTTTTAAGAAAAGCCAGGGGAAACTGATTTTAAAACTTTATAATACAATCAAAATTTTAAAAATATGTATTTACATTTAAAAAAACCAATGATTTTTGTCAAGTCTGCTAGACAATAATAAAAAAAAACAGCAAATATCAGACGGTGCCTCTTTTACAAAATATATAAAGAAATCTAAGCACAACTTTACCTCAGCTCCCAGGGCCACCAAGGTTTCAATCAGAACTGCTGTCTGCACAGTCATATGCAGGCAACCAGCAATACGAGCTCCTTTTAGTGGCTTTGTCGCAGAGTACATCTCCCGCATCTTCATCAACCCTGGCATCTCATTTTCAGCAATCTCCAAAGCCTTTCGTCCCCATTCTGCAAGACTGATGTCAGCTGCAAGCCAAGGGAACAACAGGTGGTTGGGACATGCATGATCAAAACTGTAATTCATTCAGTTTCTCCAGTTAACACAAGCTGCACAACTGCTGTAAAGCTATCAAGTCAGACAACACTTAGCAGCTGAGAAAGAAAGTAACAGCCCCTCTCCATTCCCTCTTCAACATATTAGGTAAGAGATTAGGTATCCATAGAGTTATAGTATAACTTTTAAACAACCATATCCATTCGATAAACCAAATAATCATATGCAACTGAGACAATATGACCAGCCCTATGTTTCACATAGAGTTTTCTGGCTTAATGGGGTGGTAAAATGTATCACCCAAGTCCTACTGCAACACTAACTACTAACTCTGGTTCTGTATGGTGAAAAAAGCCTAAAATCTTCAAGTAAATACTTCTCTAAAATATCTCAAGTTGGGAGCTCCTGGGATAATGGTCAAAAGCTTGACATATAATGAAATTGTAACATTCTGAAATGAAAGGATACTTTTCATAAAATATTAGATGGAGACAGCCAGTGAATACCAAGTGCTGCAGGCTACATTTCAGAAGGAGGAACTGGCAAAACCACTTCTGACTATTCCTTGCCCAAGCAAACCCGATGAAATCCATGGGGCCATCATAAGTCACAGGCAACTTGAATGCATGCACACATACTTGCCAGCAAGTACACAAGGCTAATCTATTACGTACAGGTTATATTTTTCAACCCTAGATAGGTTTGTCAGCCATGCAGAGATATGGAGGTTTATGACCTATATATTGCATCACACACCAGTCCTATCGCAAACACAGGCTAACTCTTTACGTTGGTAACTTGCTCTCTTAGTTATTCAAACAGCCATAAAAGAAGTCAGAGGTCAGCCAGCCAAGAATACTTCGGAAAAAAAAAATCTGAGAGACTGGTTAAAGCATATAAAGGAAAAATCCCATATATGTACAAGTTCATCCTAATTTCAAACGTGCATTTCTTCCTTCAGATGCTACTCTCCCAAACGGAAACATGCTGAGGAGACACTTTTGACTCCTCATTCCCCCACCCCTACACACACAGGATACCAGAAAACATTATATGAGAACCTGCTTGATCCAAGAAAAACTAAATTCAAAACCTGGTCTCGCATTGCCAGCCTAAATCTTACAAAGTCTTCCACTGGTCCCTTTAGGCAATGGGCCTAAACCTTACAACTCTTCCACAGACATCCAATGCTTTGAGATCCTAAGCACATCTGCTGCTTCCTTTGCTCTTCCCACTGTGTACATTCTAGAAGAAAGAAGTCTTGCTTGCGATTTTAGTAAACTAGAGGCATCTGGTTGGCCGCTGTTGGAAAGAGAATACAGTTGGCCCTCCACATTTGCAGGTTTCACTTTCACAGATTTGATTATTTGTGAGTTTCTCCAACACCTGCCCCCTACACACACCTCAAGTACTTCTTTTTTGGGGGAACCTTCCTTCTCGGCAGCTCTGATTAGGTCTTGTAGCATTTTAAAAACCCGCTTCTGGCCCTCCTCCTCCTCCTCCACCAGCTGGCTGCCTGGCTAGCTAAAGATAGTCTGATTCTTCAGCACTACAGACCTTCTCCTGATGCCCCCCTACACACACCCAAGGAAGGAATTGGGCAAGACAGAGGAAGTACAAGGCCACCATCCTGACTATTCCTTCTCCTTTTCCTGACTTGCTTTGGACCCTGGGTGCCCATTCTTCCCACCATGCCTTGACCTCCCTACCCACACACACACATACCCATTTTGATATTTGTGATTTTTTTTCACTTTTGCGGGGGTCCTGTGTCCCTAACCCTAGCAAATGTGAAGAGCCAACTGCACCAAACTAGATGAAGCTCTGCCCTTATTCAGAAAATCAGTTCTTATAGGAAGGGGCATCTTGAAATACACTTTCTCTTAGAGCTGCTCACAGGTTCCAAAATCCAAAATCATCCTGACCATCAGAACTATACCAACTTAAATGTATGCCTAAAAATTAACCTTGAAGAGACTAATGGAAGAGTGTAAAACCAGTTTTCCAGTTCTGCTTTATCATAGCCTTTTTTCATTTAACTTGTATGTGAGATTGCTGAGAACTCCCACACTGCTGGACTGCTGGGAAAACAGCAAGCCATTTCTAGTTCCTTGTGAAAGTAAAACTCCTAACCAAACTGAAACCACCAGATCTTTTCATTGATTTCCATAAGCAGACATGAGGGGAAAAAACCACAACATTTCATAAATACTAAGGTAATACTGTTTTAAATGTGGGGGAGAGAACATGTGATACATTATAACCTCAAAATGAACTGCCATTCATGCTCATCTCTCACTCAGCATGTCTTCATCACAATAGACATTCATTTGAGAAGAACCTGTGTAGGATTTGGATCATTAATTCCCTTGTGATCTTCTTATACTGCTTACTGGTATTTCATTAACCCAAATTGTTTTTGTGTCAGCAATCCCTGCTGCTCTTTGTACTTCAGAAGCTTCTGTTGGTGGTTTGCTCTGAGACTTCAAAGACAAAGCGATAGCCAACACTGTAAAAGTGGAAACTTACAAACCCTAAAGGCACCAGATCCTGTCTGATCTTGGAAGCTAAGGAGGGTCAGCCTTGGTTAGTACCTGGATAGGAGACCACCAATAGATACCAGCTGCTGTAGGCTATATTTCAGAGTAAGGAAATGGCAAAATGACCTCTGAGTATTCCTTGCTAAGAAAAACCATATCTCTCTATATGAACCTGCTAGAGCCCTAAGATCTGCAGGGAAAGGCTTTCTTTTGGTGCCACTACCATCCCAGACCCACCTGGTGAGGACATGAGAGAAAGCCTTCTCAGTGGCCACTCCCACCCTGTGGAACGCTCTTCCGCTGAAAGCTAGCCTGAGCCCCTCCCTGCTTTCTTTTTGTAGGCAAAGACATTTCTTTTTAAGCAAGTTTTTAATAGGTGAGCTGGAGACCTTTTACTTACTCATTAGCTGTTTTTAAGAATTATTGCTAAAGTTTTATAACTTTATATGTCTTTTAATGTTTTAACTGTTTACACACTTAATTTTTTTAACCTTGCATCCCACCTTGGGAGAAAGGGCAGCATATAAATTCAACAAATACATCAATAAAACCCTATAAAATTCTCTCTCACACACACACACACACACACGAGTGTTTCATGTTCTGGTGTCACAAGAAACTCTGATGGAAATTAACTGAAGTAGTCAACCATCTTACTTTACTGTCTTCACTAAAGTCATCTGTTTGAAGGGTGCCCAGACTGAGTGTGGTTTAATGAAGAAGAATTCCAAGAAGACAGAGGCAGGGTCTTTCAGTTGCCTATTCATAGTTAGTGCCTGGACAGCAGACTGAGAAACAGGTCCACAGGTCACAGTCTCCCCATACTATAAGATACCCTGTATTTCTATTGGAATTACTGTATAGTAATTATTTCCAAATTGGCATCTCTTGTTATCATGTGTCTTCCAGTAATTTCTGGCTTATGGCAATCCTAAGGCAAACCTACCACAGGGTGTTCTTGGCTTGATTTGTTCAAAGGCGTACGCCACTGCCTTCCTCTGAAGCTTGAGTTCAACTTGCTCCAAAGCCACCCAGTGGGTTTCCATGGCCAAGCAAGGATTTGAATCCTAGTCTTTCAGAACCCTAGTCCAACACTCAAACCACTGCACAACACTGTATCAGCACAAATTAGTATGCACCCATTATATGAAAACTGGTTCTTTTTTGGCAATGCATAGGCGGTCGTCCAAGAGAGACCGACAAACTCTACTAAATATTTGAAATGGCAGAGAAACAAAAGTTCTGATGCAACACACTTAATGAATAACTCACTTAAGATGACTTTGCTCTTTAACAGAATGAGAGTGGCTTCACTTTGTTTCTTCAGTTTAACCTTAACATTTACATGTCTCAACATTCAAACATAAAAGAGTGAAGGAATAAATAAAAACATCACATATATACAACTTTCACTTCAGCATATTCTGATGACATAGCTAGATAACTTTAGCAGACATCAGGTTTGGTAACTCTGTAGAAACCGTCTGGTCACTAACAGTGGCACTTCTATTTTGCAGTGATTGCTATGCTGATAAGCACAGAGAGCTAAACATTCTTCTGCTTGTCTCAACTCATCATTTCATTTCATTTTTGATCTTTACATACATGACAACCTTGCAGTACTGTTCTTGCTGTTTTATGAGATCAGTTATGTATTTCTAGATAGCATGCTTTTAAAAATGGCCAAGATATTTTGAAGAAAACCAAAAATACATGCATGTGTGTGTACACAAAAATTTACAGTAATCCAGAAAAATTTACAGCTAAAGTTCTGGTAGTTATTGTCAGAGCCTCCAGCAAACATAACCACACTGACAACTTTCCCTTTAACATAAATCATAGTCCCTCACAAAAGTTCTTTCGCAGAAGGTAGCACATCCTAAAACTGTAGTGGGTCTGATTTAGAAAAATGCTGTCTCTCTCTTTGTTAAAAAGTGCTTCTGTCAGCAGTGGCTTCGTCAAAGTTCTGCATTTAAGAATTAGCAGGGTTGCTCCCCGAAGGATCAACGAACTGAAACCATGGATTTGCAGAACAGCAAAAAGGCGAAGGCTGCTTGACAGCATGGTCTCCCAGAGCATTATGGGAAATGTAGTCTCCAAGCTCTCAAGACTAGGATGCAGCCATTATAACCGGACGATCAGAAAGACTACACTTCCCAGAAAGATCTTTTCTTTCCAGCGCCCACATGGAGCTTGCTCAAAGGCTGCATGGCAGCTAAGCAATTCACAGTCCATTATGTATTACAGAAAGTGAAAATAACCCTGCTCTGCTAGTCACAATGACCCTATTTATTTATTTATTTATTTATTTTTAAAAGGATCTATTTAGAACTAAAAGTCAACGGTCTTAAGATTTGGGTGTGAGTGACTAATGCATGCTACAGAATTCCTTTGGTTTCAAAAAGCATTATGCTTCTAAAAGCGCAAGAATGACAGACAAAATTAAAGCAAAGCACAGTGAACAAACACACACCATTAGCACCGTGAGCAACGGGAACACCTCAGCATCGCTCCGGTTTGCCCACGACCACTGCAAAGGAGCCCAAATATTTCCGCAGGCCTCTGCAGAGCAGAAACGAAATGGGGAAAATAGCCACTTACCAACTTTATACGGCAGCTTGTCAGACATACTGAAGATTTTAAAAATATAAATACGTATATATGGAGAGAGCCGGAGATCTACGAAGGGAATACAGGCAAAGCCCGAAGCACCCGCCCGGTGAAAATGCGGAGGAAGGAGAGCGGCGGCAAAAAGCTGCCTTTAAATAGACTCCTCTCCTTTTGCGAAGGGTCTGGGGGCCACCTCCACCAATCCGCGCGAAGGGTATGGAGGTGGGCGTGGCCTTGGGACGCCTGAGAGGGAGAGGCGGCGCGCGGGCGCGCACGACGAATCGCAGAAGCGGGGAAGCCCGCCCTTTCCGGCGCTGCCCGGAGTCCGAATGGCTGTCTTCGTTGAGCGCGCCTCGGAGACAGGCATTGTGGGTAGAGTGGCCGCGGAGGCCGCTTTTCTCGTTGTGAGGAGCGTGGCTTAGGGGCCCAGCTTGCGCTTTGGGGAGAGGCACTGGCTGCTCCTCCTCACAGCAGCCAGGGGCGGCTCCGAAGTGAAGACGGACAGAGTGGGAGGGAGATAAGGAAGAAGAAGGGAAGGGCCCGGGCGGCGGCGGCGGCGGCAGAACTCGGGCTGCCCTGGCTTGATATGTTTCCGCGCCAGTGTTGGCGGAAGGTGTAATGAGAGATGGTTCTTACTCGTCTCCTTCCTTTAAACCTAAATCTGCAGATCGCGAGGAGTCTTCTGTCCTTTCAGAAAACTAACAAATTCATTGCAGCGCGAACTTGTTTTTAAAAAGCTTGTTAATTCTATGGATAGCTTATGCATGTTGTCACTTTTTGTATGTTATGGATTCAGGAATCATAGGCCGTTTCTGCAGTACACTGTTCTAGTGCTATTATTCCACTACCAACATCCTGTGGAATCCTGGGGTTTGTAGTTTAGGGAGGGGCCTTTAGAATTCTCAGCCAGAGAGCTCTTTGGCCTCAGTAATCTACAAACCCCAGAATTCCACAGGATCTTGAAAATGGAATAATAATGCTATAACAGTGTAAGGCGGAAAGGTCCTTAGGTTAGGATTGTAAGTAGTAAGGTCAGAGAGAAAGGAAAGCTATAAAGTGCTGGTAGTGACAATAGTATTATTAACACTGACCATTCCCCATGCTTGCTAAAGACCCCAAACTCCTGGGGTTAAGTAAGTATATTGATACATATATGGTAATTTAAAAGAAGAAGAAAAGCAAACATGTTATTCAGACTTCTGGTAATGGAATGGGACTTTCAAATTAATTATAAGTCCATAGTTACTTTTTCTAATCTTCCTCAAAAGTTTCTTTGCTCCGTAACTACGGCTTTAAAGTCAGTAACAGATACTTTATTTTTCATTTTGCTGCTACATGGAACTTCCAGACTTTAGACTGTGCTTTCAGATATTACTTGCTGGGGAGCAACAGCAACTGGCTGGAGCAGTTGTGGGAATTTTGCAACTCTTCAATTCACAGCCAGGCTTAATCAGTATAACCAGTGGTAAAGCATACTGGGAATTGTAGTTCACCACGTGGAACAGTGCTTCTCAGGCTGTCTGATCTGGGGAGCCAGCAATTTTTTTTCCTAATGTGCCGGGGACCAACATCATGTTTATGTCCAATGGCTATTATTGTTTCTTTCTTTCTTGGAAACTTGCCAGGAACTGGCATTGGTCCAGGGACTGCCACTTTGAGTAGCAGTAATCTGCAGAGCCTGACAACTCCCACTCTTAGTGCAGAGGCTTGTAGGTTTCTGAGAGATAGTCACTTGGCCATAGGAGAGAACAGAATGCAAGGTTGCGAACAGACCTGGGCCAAGACGTTGCACAGAGTAAAGTACATGATGGTGCAGGCTTTTCAATCAACATACAAAAGCTGAGTGGAGTGGCCATAGAAACTTACTTTATTGAATATGTCTTCTATTACATTTAGTCTGCAGACTAGTTTAGGGGTGTTCAGGATAGGTTACATACCATACACAGTTCTTGCTTCCAGGAGTGGGGCTAAAAGGAGTTCAACAGGAACAAGTGAGAATTTGCTGCTGTTAGTGCTGGGAAAAATTACTTTCCCCAGCATCTGCTGTTTAAGATACTTACCTCATTGCTTAATGGGCTAGTAGAACTAGTTCTGACTATGAAGAGGCTGTCTTATGGCAAGTCAGGCTGTTGATCCATCTAGCAAGCCCAATATTGTCAACATGAGCTGTTAGTGCTCTCCAGTGTTTCAGGTGGGGTCTTTAGCAGCCCTTCCTAGTGATCCCAAGGACTAAATCTGGAATCTTTTGTGCCTAAAGTGTCTTTTCTGACAGGAATGGGGAGACAGTAGTTCTGATTGTAATGGCAGATCTTTCAGTGATTTGTTGTAGATCAAGGGTTGGTTTGCCAATAGAATCAGTAATCTACTATATAAAAGTTAAAGTTTGTCTGTGAGTTTGTCTGTGTCAGGCAGGCAAAGACCTCATATGATTGGCTGTGTGAGGTAAGAAGATCCATATGATTGTCTGGCTGTGAAGATTCTATGGAATCCTAGGTTGGCAGGTCAGGGAAGGGCCTTTAGAATTCTCAGCCAGAGAGTTCGGGCCGGTTGCTATGTAGACGAGGCCTACCAGCAAGGAGAAGGCCAGTGTCTTCCATCAGGAACCCAACCTCTGTATGTTAATAACTCTGCATACAGATTGGATTGGGAAATATGGGTAAAAGTTACAGGTACTGGACAAGGCAGTTTGGGGAATTAGAGACACAGGATCTCAAATCTGTGTATTTCAACCGCATCTAATTCCTAAGGTACCTATGAGAAAATAAAATCCTGGGTAGTGCCAGGTATATCCACTAGTAGAATAATAATAATAGAATACCTTTCTCACTTGTCTAAATTATATTATGGAGACGAAAGCAGCTTAGAGGAACCAGATTTTTTATTTGAGAGGACTGGGTTCCAAATTATTTAATTCAGTGTGTATGTGTTGCATCAGGTTTTGGTTGTTGGATTTCAAAGTTCTAATAAAAAGCAAGGTAGATTCTGTATGGCTGAAATCTGCCTGACCCTGCACTCCAAATGAGTTCCAGTCTTTTGCCAGCAGGATGATCCAGCAAGATTCTTTGTATTCTTCTAACTTGATTGATCAAGGATTTGTGCTTTAAAAAGTTACTAAATGGAAGTAGTCAAGGATGACTTTGAAACTTAAATTTCTTTAATTTAGTGGCTCTGTATACCCCCCTTGAATAATCAAGTGTCTCTAGCTAATGTTAAACTTCAAAAGAAAATAACGCATTTTTCACTTAGCAGTTTTCACTTACTAAACCAATAGTTTACCCTTGAACTACCACAGCCCAGATCCTGGTGTTGTTATTTAGTTTTGAGGAAAGGGGGATCACAAGATACTCCTTATCCAGTGGTTCTTAACCTTTTCTTTACCAAGGAACCCTGTAAATATAATTTGTTGCCAGAGACCCCCAAGACTTAACTCAAGATTCAAATATTTAAAGTTGTTCATCAGTTGCTGACCCTTATCCTTTATTTTTCCAGTAGAGAATGCAAAGGAAAAGAGGCTCGTTAATGGTCTGTGGAGTAGCATGCTAAGATCTTTCAAGTGGCGGGAGAGTAGAATGAACTGGAATTTCCTAAAGGAAGGTTATGAATGGGAGGCAAGCCTAAAGAATGATTTCTTTTGCTCTTTCCCCCAAAGCAGCACCTGGAAGGTAAGGGTCTTGGCGCTGCTTTGGTGAAAAGTGTGAAAGAAATGTTGTTTCCCTCCAAAGGAGCACCAAAAGAGCAGAGAGAGAAGGTAGGTGCGTATAAAAGAAGCATGTACCCCGTCTCTACTCTCTCAGTGTTCGTTTGAGGAAACAGCATTTCTTTTGCGCTTTCTCCCACGGGAACACTGGGACTGTACTGCTTTGCTTCCAAGCAGCCACAAGAGTAAAGAGGGTCCCTTCTATTCTCATGACTGTTTGGAAGCAAAGCTCTGCCATGTTGTCTCACCCTGAGTTCAAGCCTCCAGCGCAGGATGAGATTCCCACCAGCGCAGCACCATCACCATCGTCACTACCACCTTTGAGGAATCTAGAGTATGCTGCACCAACTGGCCACAACCAGCCAGGACAGTTTTTATTCCCTTAAAGCTGGGATTTTCCCCATTTTCTGAGATGAACGGCAACCCTTTGCAAATCCCGTGTGAGAGCTCCCCAGACCCTCAGGTTAAGAACCACTGGCTTAACCTAGTGTGACAGTGACTAGCAGAAGCTGTTTTTGACTGCCATGGCATAAATGCAGAGGGGTGTACTTTCTTGAATAAGCATTAACTCTTCTAGGAAGGCATTATGCAGACTTACCTACTCTCCCAAAACCTGAAGTGCATGCTGTGATGTATTACGGCAGTCCCGTATCACTCCACTTCCAATTTAGATAGTAAATTGCGCTATAAAGTACCTATAGCTTTTGCTGCCAAATGCTAGAAGCTCTCTTTTAGATCATATATCATCTGATGCAGGGCATAAGGCAGAACATTTAGTCTATGGACCACTTGACTTCTTTTCTCTCACCCTGACCCACAGTGAGTAAACAAAGCAAAACCTCTAGCTGCAGCATTTGCCTGCACTGAATCTGGGCAACAGACTGTGAGAAGTTCCAGATGAGGCTTTGTTCACACCATTGCTTAGTGTCATTCATGGGTGTTATGCAAAGGGGGGCATCTGCAGTTCATAAGTCTCCTATGTTTTATTAGTTTCTAGCTATTTTTTAATGCAGAAAAGCCATGATTAAAGAAAAATTGGAGCAGATGCACAGTGTCTCCTGATTCCTTGTTGAAGGAGCCTTTTATTTGAAAGCTCCTGTAACCAAAGCCATTCATTTCCTAACTTAAGCATGTGCCTGGCAAATCCTTTTCCTGTGTTTTCTGCACAGCAGCAGTGGCCAACCTTTAATCTACAACTTGCCCCAGGCATGTCCAATGGCAAGGGACTATGCCAATAGAAACAGTCCAGGATATCTGGAGCATCAGCAATTCTATACCTGCAGAGTTTCTCACACCACTGTAACTTCAGGCCTTTATGGCCATCCACTGTTTTCATATGGCTGTGCTCATGTGTGAAGTTTGTTTGTTCTCATCAGCCCGACAGCATCATCCATGCTCCGTGTTCCACAACCAACTAAGTCAATATTGTCACGCCCAAAATATAACAGAGATTGCTCCCACAGCTTTGGAAGCATGCCCAGCAGCAGAGAATATCTTTAGCAGCAATGCACTGTAGCCAGAAAAACTCACCCATGCCAGTTGTTCTCTTCCATCAAGCAGGCAATTTATTCTTGAGTTACAATGTGTACATATTTACAAGATGCTCCAGAAAGTATTCCAGCATCCCTCTGCTTGCTCTTTCTGACATAGCCTCCGGCAGACACATCAGGCACCATGTGCAACTTGCTGGCTAGCTCTCAGCTACATTTATACTCACACTAGCTGATGCAATCCTGCCAGCCTTTGCATTCTCCCCACACCTGATGCAATCTTCTCCCCGGTTGCTCATCAGCATGACTCAGCTGAAGTCACATGACTCTCCACAGGTGCACTTAACAACCCACATCACAAAGTATTTTCTACAGGTTTGGTCCAACCTTTACTGACAATTATGAGCCTCAGGCAGATCTACCTATTCATCATTCTCCATCTACATCATAGCTGACAGGCCTCAGAATTGTAATTGATGTCATTTCTCCTCCAGAAATCCATTCTCTCAAGTGTAAAATGATTGAACAGTTGAGTTGGGTAGCCCTCAGTTGTTGTTAGAATGCAGTTCCCAACAGCCTAGCCATTGGTGAAGGGTGATATGAGTTGCAGTCACAATATATGGAAGTCTACAAGTTGCTTGCTGAATCCTGTTCTGCAACCTTGAAAAATCTAACCACTATTATCTCCAATCCTTCCTGGCATGGCCATCTACTTGGTTACTTAAGATCATGTTTATGTGTGCAATATGGTGCTTTATTTGCACAGGTAGAAGTTTTCTTTCAGACTACACTGATCCCCATAAATTGTGTGCCCATCTCTTATGACTTTGCAGATTTTTGCCATGTATTTATTAACAGTAAAATTAAGATCTGCATATCTTCTATTCTATAGTTTAGGCACCTGCAGTTTTATTAAATAGAAAGGCTGGGTGTTTCTATGCCTACCAATAGATATGTGCAGATTTTCACCTCAGATCATTAGTCCATTTAGTCTCTGTACCTGCCCTCTAACCAACCAATAGCATGTAGGTAGATAAAACTGGGAAGAGCTAAGCCAGTTAAGCAATGTATTGCAGATATGTGTGTATATTGGCTAGGCTTTTTTGTTTCTCTGTGTTTCTAAACAAAAGTTTTCCTGGAGAATGATGAAAGGAATTAAGTGAAGAGAACAAATTATGCCCCCCTGCACAAAAAAACCCATGAGAAAGATTTTTTGGTCTGTGGTGTTCCCACTCAGTAGATCATTGTGATATTGGTAATTTCATATATTCCTTAAGCACCTTTCCCAGGTGCTTTCCCTCCAGCTGTTTAAGATTACAACTGCCAGTGTATCCACTCAACATGTCTAACTGGGAGTGGTGAGTGGGCATGAGATTACTGTGCAACACAACTGTAGAGTATCAAGTTGGGGAAGGTTTCCCTAAAGAGGGATCCAAGCATGTTTTTTTTTTCTTTTTAAGCTAGTTTTTACATAGATAGTAAATGTTTGGACTGGACCACCCGTATGATGAGGAAGGGAAAGTTCTTTCAAAGCTTTTCTGTAGATCAATCTGTCTACATAAAAATAGCAATCCCTAGAAAAAAGCTAAGCTACTCTCAACCTTCTTGACATCTAGTTCCCTATGTAGATAAATATTTGTACACCCACACTCTTCCACTGACCTTCAGTTTGGAAGTACAGCCAGGCACAAATGTACTATGTGAGCAGGACTAAGGGTTTTCATTTTGTGGAACAAACCTGTATTCTTTAAGGCCAGAGCAGGTAAAGTGTGGGACCTAGGTATGTGTGCAGCCCCCAGTGCTGTATTTGTGTCCCACAAAGGTAAAGAATGGCCCAAATCCCCCCCCCAACACTCTCTGGGTGTTTAGCCACATGATTACCCCACCCCAGGCCTTTTAAACCCAAGATAAACATTTTAAAAAAGCAAGAAGTGACTTCTGTGTCCCTTCCTGTTTTTGAAAAACTAGGCCTGTCTTAAAATGTTTGGGAAGCCAAAAACATAGAGAAAATGTTCTTCATCCCACCTAGAGGGTGGGGGAGGATGTTGAGGCAAAAAAATGTTTTGAGGGGTTGGGTGCAGTAGGGAGCGTGGTGTTCCAAGGTCTCCTGGGGGGCCAGTGTGGCCCTATAGTCTCTGACTGTTGCCCATCCCTGATTTAAGAGCTTTGGATTGGTGCAGGTGAGTATCTTAAGGAATCGTTATCCAGTCTTCCACAGCTTAGTGTCACAGCGAACTCCATTCAGTCCATCAACCACAAGTTTGAAGGCCAAACTTTTAAAAAAGTTTTAAAAAAACTTTTAAAAGCAAGGCTTTTAAAAAGCAGCATGTGAAAAGGGCCTGACTGGAGTCGCAATGCGGAAGGCGGTGAGGTTTAGTCTCACTTTATTTTAATGAAAAGCTGACACACAAACATAAACAGTATCCATACAAGTCTTCTAATTATCTTCCATTCTCTAAAGAGCAACACCTTAAGGAAAGCTAATAAAAGTATTAGAATACAAACTAAGAGAATAAATAAAAGTATACCACATTCATACATCGAATGTTCATTCATACAACAAGTATAACAACATTCATACATTGACTTCCCTTTGTCTCTCTTTTGTTGCTATTTCTCATATAAAACAGAACAACATTATATTTTATATTAATTGTTTTGATTCTACCATATTAATTTCTGACATAATCTTATTTTAGGATTCTTTCTAATTAGTTTCTAAACTCTAAAGTCGTCAAATCTATTTTTATAAAAAAATAACTCTTAAATCTGGAAAACTTACTACCGTTAGATCAGAGCAAGTCTTTCTGAAACAATAGATTGACAGGTCCTAATCTTTAACAAACTTTTCTATCTGACATTCTCTTAACACTGTCATCCTATCCATAATCTCCATATCCAGTAATTTCAGAATCCAATCATTGACTGTCGGAAATACATTCAGTTTCCAGTTTTTTGCAAATAGTCTTGTTGCTGCTGACTTATAAAATATAATTTTCCCATAGGTTTTCTCTAAATTGTCATCAATCATTCTTAAAAGATACATTTCTGGTTTCATTTGAAAAGTGGTACCTAGACTCTTCTTTATGATCAAGTAAACAGCTTTCCAATATTTTCTTGATTTATGACATGACCACCAGGTGTGATAGAAGGTTCCCCTCTCCATAGTGCACTTCCAACATCTCTTGTTACAGGTTTTATACATCTTTGACAGTTTGTCTGGTGGGAGATACATCTATAATGAATCTTGTAAATATTTTCTTTTATGCTTTGATTAGCAGTGTATTTCAGTCTTCTACTCCAAGTTTTCTCCCATTGATCTTGATCAATGGGTTTAGTCTCATTTCAATCCTAATGTTCATCCTCCCCTAATATTTGCTTTTAGCTCCAAAAGGAAAGTTCCTAGTGGCATTTGGTATGGGATTTAGAATATCAGTGTGCAGTCGGGGACAACATAAGGATTAAACCATAGTGGCTATGTCATTTAACCTTATTAGAGACTTCAGAATGTTCAGCCAAGATTAATCTCCAACTTTGTTTCTCTTCTCTTTTGCTTTCTGAGGAACATAGGATTTTGGAATGAGATTGGAGAGAAATCTAACTAGCCACTTTATATTTTCAATAATGGTGGATTTAGTTACTATTTGTTGATGTGTCCCAGCAGCAATGAAGCTTGCAAGGTACCTGGTTGTGTTCAATCCATTTGAGAAGTCTGCAACTCTTCATTTGTCTTAAGATTTTGGCCATCAAAGTCTTCAGCATCCACCTCTGATCTGCTTTTTTAACACTTTGCCAGTTAAAGAAATCTGAAGATCTGATTTAAAATAAAAATTACCTAGAATTTTGTGGACTTTTGTTGGAACCCAATGAACAGTGAACGGTTTTTTATATTTTCCTAAGTATGTGACTCTCCAGCAGAGGGCAGATATGTCCTACTCTGCTCTGTAAATTTCTGGAATGAGGAACTAACTCCCAGCTGGACATTTGTGACTGCAGTGTATCTTGCTCAATCGCAGAACAAAAAGCTAATTAGTGTAGTGATAGTATTTTACTTCTCTTTAAGAATTATCAGGGCATAGGTTCGATAGTTAATCTTTTAAAATGTTTGAGAACAAACTGCACTTTTGAAGTTCATAATTTTTGAACACATGGAATCAGAAAGCTGGGCTCCCCTGGGAGGAAAAAAATAGCAAAACATTGCCAATACAATCAGATTTGTGCTGTTTGAACATCAGCAGAAGGCTATCTTAATGCTTCATACAAATAAACCCTTGTGACCTGGCTCAAATCCCATACACTCTCAGATTATTTTATATTGTTTTGTAAACATTCTTAGTTTTACATAACCCTTCTAAAGGACATTGATACAAAATACAGTCATGTCAGAGCTAGGGAAGTTAGCTTTTAAAGTAAGTATCGGTACAAAGCATGCATGCGTACAATTACCAATAGAATAACTTGTTACTATTATCACTATGACAAAAATTCGTTGAATTCCTTATGAATTTTGCGACTTTAAAAAAAAATAGATAACAGAATACCATCAAATTTGAAAAACTATGCAAAAATGGTGTTAGAATGCTCTTTAAAAGGAACTAGAGCATGTTGCTTATCATACAAAAAAAATATCCACAATTTACCATCACTCCCACCAGTGAAATGTAACTCTGTTATGTTACCCTTACAAAAATTACTTGTTGCTTCTGAGTGCTGATCAATATTTCTTCTCAAGAATAATCAGGAGTTGTTAAAACTGGGACAGGAATCATGTGGTTCTTTGGGTGTTGCTGGACTGCATGCCCCAGCAGCCCTTGCCAACAAGTGGTCAGGTATGCTAGAAGATGCAGTCCAACAATATCTGAAGAACTACAAGATTCCCACCCCTGAGCTAAACTCTTAATCACACTACTGCGTGCATTAATCAAGCAGCAATACTGGATTTCAATCCAATCCAGTATCAAGCCATTTTTACCTGTTGTGACAATGCAAGACAGAACTCGGGTTGTATAGGCTGACTCTGAAAGCTGTTTCCGTGTCCCTACCTAAACTGTCTAGTTCTGGCCATGTTCAATAAATGCCTGAAATAATTTTGTTCCACAACAAGTTTCCATGGAGATAGGGGACTTGTTTGGCACAACAACCCACCTTTTTCATGAAGTGCGTTTTATAGCTTGATCTTTTGTAGAATTAGGTAGGTTTAGGTTTAGCAGTAGGTTTAGACATACCACAGTCTGCAAAATAATCGGCTCAGTGTTGCAATATTATACTTATTTAGCACCAATGTCAAATTCCACTTCGTCGAAGCAAACAGAAGAGGGATATTCCTCAGGCCCATAGCACTGGTGAAAATTTACCCATGCCTGCTCTTATTTTGTTCATGATCTTTCTCCCTCCCCTCAACTAATATGCAAAGACATATTTAAATTCACTGAATTGCTTGGCCCAAAGTAATGTAGAGATCAGCAGAACTTAGATGATTGCAAATATGGAATTGCACTGAAGGAAAGGCTATGGCCATTTCTGCACTAGGCTGTTATAGTGCTATGATTCCACTTTCAACATCCTATGGAATCCTGAGGTTTGCAGTTTCAGGAGGGGCATTTAGAATTCTCAGCCAGAGAGTTCTTTGGCCTCAGTAAGTTAAAGACCCCAGAATTCCACAGGATGTTGAAAGTGGAATAATAGCACTATAACAGTATAGGATGGAAATGGCCGTAGACACCAAATCTCACAGACTTCACAATCACTTTTGACCTAAGGTGAGTTTCAGCGGCCAATTTTCCACCCCCAGAACCCACCACAGATCATATAGCCCTGAAAACCCCAAATGAAAAGATCTCAACAGAAAGTAGTTTCACTTGCAGCTTTATTCAGGGGAGGGTATTAAAGTAAGGTGACCTGCAACTTGCTTTAATGTGAAATTGCTGTTTCTACAGACTCCCAAGAGCAGCAATTGACTTCTGGGAGTCACAAATCGCCTCTGGGGTTACATGTGGCCCTTGCTTTGCCCACCCTTGCTGTAGACAGTATTGTTGGTACAGTTTCCAATTTGGCTTTTTTGTTCAGAAAACAAAAAGTAATTTTGATTGTTGTAGTGCTGCTGGATGCTGTTCTCCTCTTTCATCTGAGAATTTTAATGGAAGTGTTTTTCTTTTTTTTCATTATTATTATTTTTATATATAAAAAAAAATCATATAGTTAAAAAAACTTACAATATAAGTAACTAATATCAATTCACAATAATTTTCACATATTTCAATGTACCTAGATTTGTTTAACTTTAAAGTATCAATATTGAACAATAATAAATAAATTTAGTCATTCTGACTTCCTTTGTCAAAAACCCAGAAGAATGTCTACCTGGTATCGCTTTACATATGAAATTCCCTTATTCCCCCTTATTTAAAAAAGTTGAGAACGCAATTTTCTTGTTACTTCTTTACATAAAGAAAAAAGAAACAAAAAGAAAAAGGATTAATTACTGCAAAAATATTACCATATATGTAAAGAAGACCTGTGCTTGTCTACGTTTATAAAATTCACTGTATTGCATAATTTCCATACGTATCCATGCCTATATATCCGTCTTTTAAGATGGCAAAATCTTCTAATTTCTCAATGTGTCTAGTACCTGTTGTATTGTATATACCGTAGATATAATGGAAGCGTTTTTCCTAGCCTGTTTGGATCTGGAGCAGGTACAAATGCTTCCGTTCTCCCCAAAGCCTAGGTGGACAATTCAGGAAACCTCTCACCTTTCCCCATATGAAAGGGAAAGATTTCTCTAAGTACAGTCCGACTAATCCTTGGCAGAAGAAATCTGTTGCAGTTGATTATCTTTTTTTCAGACTTCACCCCATCCACAGTTCCTGAATTGTCCCTGGATCAGTCACAGTTTTCAGTATAGTATCCACATGTTAAGAAACAGCTGCAGGAATAAATGAAAAATTATACATTTGAAAAGTGCACAAAAATATATAGATGTCAAATGTATGTGTAACACTTTCTGGGTTCTCTGGGAGAAATTATAAAAGAATGTTGCAAACACAATCAGAATGTAAGACAAAAGTTCCATGAACCCAATGAGGTGCTAGTGCAGGACCTGATTGTAAGATTTTTCTATATATGCAGCTCAGTAGTATCACAACCTTGGATGCAAAATGTAAAGCCCTAAATAAAAGATATAAAATAAGTGGAAATGTGTAATGTTAATTTCACTGTAAGGAATTTACCCTTTTGTATTCTCTCAAACACAGAATTGAAAATTCTGCTACCTTATTCAAGGTGAAAGGGGCTTAATCCTTATCCATGGCAAGGACAGCTCATCTCTTCTTCAGCTTTACCTCTCTCTCTGAACTCAGGTAATAAGAACAAGTTCTCTTTTAGGGTCTCCCCATGCACTGGGCCAAATCAAAAATTCATGCACATATGTAAGACATTCTTACACTCTTAACGCACTTAAATCAGTGGGGGAGTATTTGGCCAATTTATACAATTTCTAACATGTGCAAAAAAAAGAAAAAGAAACCAACCATAGACCAGATGTGGAAATAATAAAGGAAGAAAATGGATTTTATAGATGTGCACATCCCTACCTGGCAAATTAAACTGTGATGGCCTGGATGTAACATAATACTTTCAAGATGATGTCATTTCCGTTTCTAGACACCTCAAAAATATCTTGCTAACTTTCCAGTTATGCACGGAAGATCAGATCACTGTTGTCACATGTATAACTATTAGACAGAGATAATTAACCATGTTTTTGATTCACGACACTTGTTTTTCAGGAAATTATAATAGCAGCCATACAAAACAAAACAAAAGGCTTTTGTTTATTCAAGTGTTATTGTATCTCAGAAGGTCTATCCATTTTTTCCTCTCTGTTGACTCATCTGATAGTAAGTGGGAGTAACCAAAGTGGAATTTTAAAAATTACTGTTCATTAATATCTGCCCCCTCTTTTTGAGTGCCAGCGTATTCTCAGTGTCAGAAATGACGCAAGCATGTTTGGGCTGAGGGAAAATAGGAAGGACAAGCTGGTCTTGGGTTATTTGAAGAAGCATAATCTTCCATATGAACGTGCCTGTTGAGGTCTTTCTCTCTGTCTCACAAGCCTCATAGCTACACCTGAAAGGAACATGAGAAAGAACCTTCCCAGGCTGCCCAGAGCAATTAGACTTGCACCTTCCTTATCACCTTTCCACACCCAAATGAAGCCCTTTTTACTCTTAAGGGCCTTTGAGAATTGTTATAGAGGATATAGAGTTCCATAGAGAGTTACACTTTCTCAGGAAGGCAAAGGCAAACCCCCTCTGGACAAATCTTGCTAAGAAAACCCAATGATAGGTTCGTCTTGGGAAACAATTTGAAGTCACACAATATAACAAAAAATGCTTGATTTTATTTGATGTCTTTTAATGGTTTCTGTTTTGCTTTAATTTTAATGTTTTTGACAGTTTAATTACTTTTTAACCTTTTGTATGCTGGTAGTTTTAAACTATATTTGTATTAACTGTTGGAAGCCACCTTGAGTCCTGAAAACGGCAGAAGCTACCTTCTGTCCTGACCTGGGATGTGAATAAGTATAACCATCATAATCAACATTTCAATGTCTATCAATACAGTCAATTTATCTGTATTACAGAGATTGTTTTGTAGCAACTTACTGTTACAGTAAATCTATGGGAAAGATCATTTTTTGAATAGTCAATAAGATCACTCTGAGAAACAAATTTGCCCAAGTTGGCTGCACCAAATCATTGTTATGTGAAGGTATTTATCAGAGTCTTCCATGTTCAAAGCAAGTATTCTACTTGACCAAGCTCTAGCTAGTTGATTCTTCAAGATGTGCTTAGGAAACATTTAACTTACAAGACTGAGATACTGCAATGCAAAAAGTAAAGAACAAGTCATTTCAAAAGGACAGGTAGAAATTCAAGTACAGTCACAAATACAATGACTACTCCTACTCCAGATCAATGCTGAGGTATAATTATGTCTCAAACGATCAGAGAGCCACTTCTACCTGTTCTGCAACTGGTGAATAAACTGATAGTTACAAATCTTCATTGTTGCTGTTGCAATGGCATTCATAAGTACCAATCCCATCAAGGTGCAATACGGATCATTTTATCAGACTTGCATGCTTCCAGAAGAAGTTGTTACAGTGCAATCACTGTTCCTCATTCACAGAATTCACATCATGATGTTATCTGGACCACTTGAATAATTCCATGTTTGAGGTAGGAAAATCACAGGATAAAAGTTTTGTCTAGAAGCAAAAATAATCTTTAAGCAGAAAAAGATGGAATAGCTGCGGAATGCTTTTTAACTGGCAATGTTGGAAGCTATTCGTCAAGATGCAGTGTCCATATTACACTGTAGAATAATGTTCTCATTTATCTTCATGTTATATTAAAATACACAGGTTATATAAAATGGAAACAATGTAATATTTATACATGTGAAGGCTGCCTTTCCCACACTAGTTTATGCACCTATGATAGTGGAGACAAAGCTATGTCACTCCTTAGAACAGGGCTTTCCAAATGGTGTGCCGCGACACATTAGTGTATCGCCTGAAGTGTGTAGGTGTGTTGCCTAATATCTTGGAAATGTATGTTATTATTTATAAACCATATATTTTTAAAAATATATGAAAAGTTTTCATCAAAGATATGTTGTGTCCTCATACATTTTGTTATTACAATTTATGTATGTGTCTGTATCTCTTATAAGGGATTAGTTTAACCTCCAGTTTGTTAGTAAAACTGAATTATTGTGTCTTGAAATGATGCATGTCTAAAAAAGTGTGTCACCAACATGAAAAGTTTGGAAAGCTCTGCTTTAGAGCCTTACTTTAGTCAATAAATTCAGTCTGAATTCACCTTAACTTAGTACCTTAAGCTAGTTAGTAAAGCATAACAAACTTAGTCTGCATCTTTAGTAACTGTCAAAAGTTAAGTTCCAAGCTGCATGGTTCTATTTTTTAATTTCCATTCAAAATTTATTCTGCTGTTCTAAATACATTTAGAGCTTGATGCTAGCTGAAGTTTAGTAAAACTGAAGTTTGAGGCATAGGGTTGGGCTACTTCTTGAAAATAAAGATCTGGACAAACATGGCTAGGATTCAGCTTAGTTGCTGATTCACTTGACAGAAAAATGGATTAGATTACTGTTCTTACACTGTACAGCATGGAAGGTGACTTCTGCTGAAAAGCAGGAGTAGAGGTAGAATCACTGGGGAGAAAAGGACTATAAAGGTTTAAAGCAAAACTTGCTCTGCGTCTGTTTGTATATATCTTACTAAATTAATGACACAAACCATCCACAGGGAGCATGAGTTAGAGTTGCTCCTGACACAATCCTTGCAAGAGACTTGGAAAACAATACTTGGTAGGACCCTCTCAAAAGAGAGGTAAACTGTTGCTGATTAGCCATGGAGTGTTCTGTAGTGCTGCTGCCATCCATTGAAGCTTCAGAACTGTTTGTCTGTATTTGACACATCGGTGCTTTGGGGATAGTGACTTCCTGGAAGGCAGTGTTATCTCGCAGATCCAGACTGTACTGGTATGGTTATACAACGCAGATCTTGCGCTCTCACTATATATTCTTAAGATTTCCAGTAACTTCATTTAACTCAGAAAGTGTGTCCTTCTCCATTTTAACTGTTATATACTCTGATTGTAACACAGTCTTATTTTATTTAATAATAAAATAAAACTGTTACAATCAGAGCAAAACCTTCCTCCTTTTCACTCCTGAAGTAAATATATTCAAAAATATCAGCTTTGATAGTTTATTTTCTTGTCCTAGTTTTGTCCTATTTAAATATCCCTTTTAATCCTGCTATAATGTACAGTAGTTGTCCCACTCTCAGCCATGGAAGCTGATATAGTACATCTATTGAAAAAACTGTTGGACAATTTATTGTAAAGAACATCTTTAATGAAAATATGTGTGAATATAAAGGTTGTTCATTGGGTTGTAGCCTTGCAGACACACTAATGTTAGGATTTCATTATTATAGGTTCAAGCAATTACTAGACAGGTAACTGCACAAGTAAGAAAGTTTAACTGTCTTGTTTACACTAGGGTATGGCAACTTGCGCTCTTCCAAATGCTGTTGGATCCCCATTCTTAGCTTTTGCCACATGGCTTCTCTGCAAAAGCCTCGGGATGAATTCAAGTTCTATTAAGATTTGCTGCACCTAAAGAGGCCAATATGATCTCTCAAAAACTGATAGTATTTCTTGTAAAAGCTGTCACATCTTTGGTGGCTGATGCAAACAACCCAACTGGAATCTCTACAAAACAAGTTCTTTAGACCAATCGTTCTTAACCTGGAGTCTGTGGAGCCCTCACAGGGGGCACATAAAGCCCTGCTGCTAGACACCAACAGCAGCAGCAACAGAGATGTACTGGGGGGCAGGTTGTGGATGCTGAAACTGCTCCTTTGTTTGCAAACTATGACTCTGGAGATCAGGGTTTGAATCCCCACTCAGCCATGGAAACCCCGTGGGTGACCTTGGGCAAGTCACATTCTCTCAACTTCAGAGAAAGGCAACAGCAACAAATCTTGCCAAGAAAACAGTCATAATAGTCTTGCCTTAGAATCTCCATAAGCATTTCAAAGGGGGGAAATATGATGGCTAGAAACAACCTCTCCCTGTTAGCAGCACTTTGTTGTTGTGTGCCTTCAAGTTACTTCTGACTTATGCCAACCCTAAAGTGAACCTTTCATGTGTTGGGGGGAGGTTGGCAAGATTTGTTCAGAACGGGTTTGCTTTTGGCTTCCTCTGAGGCTGAGAAAATGTGACTTGCCCAAGGTCATCCAGTGTCTGAGCAGGGATTTTAATCCTAGTCTCCAGAAGCCTCAAATAAATAAATATTTGAATATTTAAATTCTGAGTTAAGTCCTGGGGGTCTCTGGCAAAAAAATATATTTACAAGGAGTCCCTAGTAAAGTAAAGAACTACTGTTTTAGACCATTATTGTCACTTTCTGCCCCTGCAGCAAATAATGTGGCAAAGAAGGGCCTTACTGTTGTTGTTATGTTCCTTCAAGTAATTTCCAAGCTATGGTGACCCTAAGGGAACCTAACACAGGGTTTTCTTTTTCTTTTCTTTTTTTGAATTATTAAAAATTTTTATTAAAGTCTTGTTTAAAAACAATTAACATTCTACAACAATACATCACAACACCCACAACAACTTACATCATTATACATATATTTACATATATTATACAATTAGGCTATAGACTATCTAGAGAAACTGATATCTATCTAATATAAATTTCTTACATCTACATTCCCTTTATTGTTTATTCATCAGTGTCTATAACTCCCCCCCCTAATTTATATATAAACATATCGTAACATTTAACAACACTTAACACTTGACAATTAACAATAGACAAACAATCTACCCGATAGTAACTACTAACCAACATACATATAACATAACATATAACAATTATTTTATCGTACTTACTTACATACTTACTCTCGTACTCCCTCTTCCTTTCCATACATCTGCATACATTCACCTCACATATACAATAACTTCTTTCATTTTCATCATTGGTTTGATTATTTAATTATTTTTGTCATCCTGCTTTCTAAATATGCTTTCCTTAGTCTGTATAGCAATTCCTATATTCTAATCTCTATATATCCATACATAAATACCCTACACGCATATAACATTATATATATATAATGCAGCCTATATATCTCTATATATTGCGTTGTATCGTCTATGCCTTTTACATTACGTTGTCATCTACTTATTGGTTCTTTTATATTTTTCTCTTCTTGTTTCCTTGTACTCCAAAGCTTCTTTATTTCGCTCCTTACTGTTTCCCTGGTTTTCACTCTCTTTCCTTTAATTTATAAATAATACATAGAATCTACTCTATTTTACTGAAATCAATCATATAGTCCTAGTAATGCGTGGTTTCCCCAATAACCTTCCCATATAGGATTTAAGATTTCCCATTCTCTTTTAAATACATTGTTACTTTTATTATCTAATTTTAATGTCAATTTATCCATCTCTGCTAATTCATATAATTTCGTTATCCAATCGTCTAATGTTGGTATGTTCATATCTTTCCATTTTTTCGCAAACACAAGTCTTGCGGCATATATCATGTAACATAAAATTCTCAAATATTTCTTTCTAATTGTCTTATCTATCTTTCCAAACATGTTTAATAAGTATATTTCTGGTTGCATTGGAAACTTGATTTGCAAACATTTCGTTATTTGCTCATGTATTTGTAACCAATAGCTTCTTGCTTTATTACATCCCCACCAGCAATGAAAGAAGGAACCAATTTTTTTACATTTCCAACAACTAGCTGCTAATTCCATCTTTTTCATCTTTGCAATTTGTATTGGTGTTAAATACCATCTGTAAAACATTTTTATAAAATTTTCTTTCAAATTCTGACTCCTTGTAAATTCCTGATTTATTTTCCATGCATTCTCCCATTGTTGTAGAGTTATTGGGTGACCTAAATCTTGTGCCCATTTTATCATATTATTCTTTACTGTCTCTTTTTCCAATTCTAAATTTAATAATAATCTGTAAATCTTACTTAAAGGACGTTTTACACCTATTCTCATCAATTTATCCAACTCTGTTTCTTCCAGTGATATTCCCCACAGTTTATTATCTATTTTGTATTTTTCCACCAATTGTCTATATAAAAGCCAGTGTGTTTTATATCCCTCTTCAATTAATTCTTCCTTATTTTTAAGTTTAATATTATTTCCTTCTTTTTTTAATATATCCTTATATGTTATCCATTCCTTCATTTGTGTCTTTTCTAATCTATAAAAAGCTTCATGAGGTGACACCCAACCAGGTAATTTTATATATATATTATCTCTAATTTTTAACCAAATTTTTAGAGTTGATTTCCTAATATAATGATCCTTGAACTCTTTATTAATTTTGTGTTTATCATACCAAAGGTATGCGTGCCACCCAAAATATAAATTAAACCCCTCTAAATTTAATAGTTTAGAATTTTCCAAGGTGATCCATTCTTTTATCCATACTAGTGTCGCTGCTTCATAATACAATTTTAAGTCTGGCAACATTAATCCTCCTCTCTCTTTAATATCTTTTAAATATTTTATTTTAATTCTTGGTTTCCTCCCCTTCCAAATAAATCTACTCAGTTCTCAATCTCAGTTCTTAAATGGTTTCTCATTATATATTGTAGGTAGGTTCTGAAATAAGAATATCATTTTTGGTAAAACACTCATTTTAATTGCTGATATTCTACCTAATATAGAGAGGTGTAACTTATTCCATTTTTCCATTTCTTTTATTATTTCACTCCATACTTTTTTATAATTGTTATCAAACAGTTCTGAATTATTTTTTGTTATTGTTATCCCCAAATATCTTACTTTCTTTGTTGTTTTAAATCCTGAAATTTCTATTAACTCATACTCTTGTTTTGATGTGATATTTTTAGTCAACATTAATGATTTCTCCTTATTAATTTTAAATCCAGCTACTTCTCCATAATGCTTTAATACTTCTGTTACCTTCTTAATACTATTTATGGGTTCCTCTAGTATTATTACCAGATCATCCGCGTATGCTTGTATTTTAATTTCATGTTCCCTTATTCTGATTCCTTTTATTATCTTCTCATTTCTTATATTGTTATTTAAAACTTCTAAGCAGATTATAAAAAGCAAAGGAGAAAGTGGTCATCCTTGTCGTGTGCCCCTATGTATTTCGAATTGCTTCGTTTTGTCCCCATTTATAAGTAAACAAGACTTTTGTTCATTATATATTGCCTTTATCTGTTCCAAAAATCTATTTCCCATTCCCATCTTGCTCAATACTGCAAACATAAAAGACCAATTTACATTATCGAATGCTTTTTCAGCATCCAAAAATAGTAATGCCAATTGTTTTTGATTATGTTTCTGGTAATACTCTATTGTATCTAGAACTATTCTTATATTGTTTTTCAGCTGTCTTCCAGGAAGAAATCCATTCTGATCCTCATGTACCCATATTTCCAAAATCTTCTTTAATCGATCTGCTAAAATTTGAGCATATATTTTATAATCAATATTCAGTAGTGAAATTGGTCTATAATTTTTTTTATCCATTAAATCTTTCCCTTCTTTTGGAATCAGCGTTATATTTGATTCTTTCCATGTATTTGGGAATGTATTATGAGTGATCGAATTCAATACCTGACCTAATATCGGTGCTAACTCTTCCTGAAATGTTTTATAATATAACGCCGTATAACCATCAGGACCAGGAGCTTTCTCTATTTTCAATTTCTTAATCGCATTTGTAATTTCTTGTATTGTTATTGGCCTCTCTAAATCTTCTCTTTGACTATCTGACAGTCTAGTAATTTCTGTCTGATCTAGATATTTCATCATTTTATTTTTTTGTTCTTGTGTTTGAGCCTTTTTTTTAAACAGTTCTTCGAAATACTTAACAAAAATCTTTTTAATCTTTACTTGTTGATAATAGATGTCCTGACCTTCTCTTACCCCTTTAATACATCGTTTTTCCTTTTCTTTTCTTAATCTGAATGACAGCCATCTCCCTATCTTATTCGCGTATTCGAATTGTCTTTGTTTTGTAAACTTTATCTTATTTTCTATTTCCTTTAATGTTAATAATGACAATTGTTTCTTTAGTATTTGAACTTCCTTTAATATTTTTAAATCTTTTGGATTCTTTTTTAAACCTAATTCTTTTTCCTGCAACGTTTTATATATTCTAATTTCCTTTGCCTTTCTGCTTTTTGTTATCCAGGCTTGTTGATTTATGAAAAAACCCCTCATCACTGCTTTGTTTCCCATACTATTTGTTCTGTTTGTTCCTTTCCTAAATTAAAATCAAAAAATTTTTTCAATTCTTTCTTTGCTTTTTCTATTACTGATTCATTCTTTAACAAATTGTCATTCAACTTCCATCTGTATTGTTCCCTTCCCTGTTGAATAGTTAGCAGTATTGGACAATGATCTGAAATTGTTCTGGGGAGCACCTCCAATTTTCTAATATTTTTTACCAATTCTGTTGATAAAAAAAACATGTCTATTCTGGACCATGACTTAAATCGATCTGAGAAATAAGTATATTCCTCTTTTTCCCCATTTACATATCTCCAAGCTTCCACTAAAGATAAATGTTCCAGTAATTCGAAAAAAGTTTTTGGAAGTTTCCCTTGATTATTACTACCAATATTTTTCTTATTTTTATTACTGGATCTATCTAAGAGTGGATTCAGTACTCCGTTCCAGTCTCCCATAATAATCATCTTATGATTTTCTAATTCTAGATCCAACAATCTTTCTAATAGATTTAAGTAGAATTTGCTCTTATTTTCTAATGGTCCATATACTGCTATCACTATTAATTTTAAATCCCTTATGATTACCTCTACAACTATCCAGTGTCCTGTTTCATCGCTACAAATTAATTTTGCCTCATATTTATTGTTTACAAATATGGTTACCCCTTTCTTTTTCTTATCTATTGATGATGAAAATGATTGTCCTAATTCGGGGTTTTTAATATATTTTAAATCCTTTTTTTTTATATGGGTTTCTTGTATTGAAGCTATATCCAAGTTTAATTTTTCTAATTGATGAAAAACACATTTCCTTTTGTGTGGTGAATTTATACCTCGAACATTCCAGGACAATATTCTTAATTTCATGTTGTATCTTCTATATTTCAGTATTTATTCTTCTATTTCCTCTATCTCTTCTTCCAGTTCCGGATCTATGGAGTTTGATTCTTCTTCTCTTTCTTCTTCCTCTTCTTCAATCTCCTCCTCTTGCTCTCCTTCTACTTCCTCTTCTTGTTTTTGGCCTATGAATCCTTCTCTTTCCTTCTGTTTCACTTGTAAGTTTTCTGTTTCCTGTTGAGATTGTGAACCAATTCTGACTTTTTCCTCTTCTTGGTCCTGCACTTCTTCGTCTGTTCTATTCAGGTCTTTCTTATATTTTTTCCAAAAGTCCCTTGCTTTTGTAATTGTATTTAATACAAATTTTTTCTGTTTCCATATCAAAGAAACGCCTTCAGTTCTCTCCCACGTATATCGTATACCTTGATTTCTGAAAGGTTGTGTTATAAAGCTGTATTCCCTTCTCCTCTTTAACAATGTTGGGTGCACATCTTTAAAAATTTTTAATTCATCTCCATCTACCACCAGTTTTTTCGTGTAGTTTTGTTGTAGGACCAGTTCTTTCACTCTCTCCCGTAAAAAATAAATCACAATGTCTCTTGGTATCTTCCTTCTTTTAGCTACCACAGAATTCACTCTGAAGATTCTGTCCAGCTCCAGATCTAATTGCTCTGGTGCCCAGCCTATAAATTGCGCCAGCGGTCTAGTTAATCTTTCATATAAATCCTCTTGCGCTGATTCTCGTAATCCTCTTATTTTAATTGACTTATTTCTGTTTTTTATATCCATTAGTAGTGTAATTTTTTCTAGTTGTTCTGTCCTTTCTTCTGTTTTCATTGACTGTGTTTCCGTTCTTATAGTTCTTTCTTCTATTTCTTTTACCTTCTCATTCACATGTCTTAACTCCTTTGTAATGTTATCCAGTTTATTATTAAACGCCTCCAGTTCTTTCTTTAAATCTGATTTTATTTCTGTTCTCATTTGTTTCATTTCTACTCTTGTTTCTCTCATTTCATTCTTAAATGTCATGGTTAATTTTCTTATTTCTTCCATAATATCTCCTCCACCACTCTGTGTCACCCTTTGACTTTCCAATACTAATGTCTTCGTTTCTGTGCTTGGTATCTTGATTTCTGCAGAGTCTCTTCTTTGCAGCAATGTTTGTATTTGTGTTTGGGCTCCCGTTACTGCCTTTCTTTTCCCTGCTGCCATCATCTTCTTTGATTTTAGTCCCTCTTTCCCTTATTCTTATTATCCTTACTTCTTGTCCTATTTTATATACTGCTTTATTTTTGTTTTGTTTATTTATTTATTATATTATTATTATTATTATTTTTACTTTTAGGAGGAATTCCCTTTATCCTAGTTTATTTATTTTAGTTATTTATTATATTATTTATTTTTCCTTTCCTTTCCCTCTTGCTTTATTTTTTTTCCCTCCCTTTTAATGCCTACGCGTTCTCCTTATCTGTGATGTCCTTGTATTGTTTCTCTTAGAGCAACCTTGAATGTTTTATTCTGACACTCCCTCCTCTTTACACTGTCCTTTTTTTTTTCCTCCCCCCTTCTTTCGATTTATAAACTTCTTTTGCTCCTACAATACTCCCGTATATAATAATAAATGTTAATACCTACAGGTGTTTCAAGTCAGTACTCTCCTTTTCCAATTGTCAAAAATCTCTCAAATAATATATATTAACCAATGTTTCCAAATCAGTTCTCCAATGCTTCAGTACTTAAACAATATTTCCCCACTTACCTTATGAACATTAACACAGACTATTATTTATGTACCACTTTTTTACAATGTATCATCAACAGTATATTCAATTCAATTAAATAGGACAACTTAAAACGTACCGTACTTTTGAAATAACACTCCCGCTTTTTTATCTTATTTAACAAGTTATTTGCACAGTTTCCGTTCGTTATATCCCCCCCCGCTCCAGTCTTTCTTTCAAATCTTCAAAGGTTGTTCTGTAACTGTTTTCAGATCTCTCTCTCTCTCTAATTCTTTCCGTCCTTCCGTCTTCCACTGTCCTTTTACATTTATATGTCCTTACTTTGTTTTCGTTGTGTTTCTCCTTACGTATTTATCTATTTCTGTTCATCTGCTCTGTCACCTTAACTTTCCACGCTGTTCCTGCAGTCAATATTTTTATTTTATGGATATCGCCTCTTCTTTTTCGTCCTCAGCAGATCCCCTCCAATTAAATAAATGTCTTCTTTCCCAATTTAATCTCTTCTTTTATTCTAATTTACTGTCCTTCCTTTTCTTTTCCTCTTTCCTTCTATTTAATGGTAATACATCAACCGGACGGTTCTTCTCCCGCTCCTCCTTATCTCCAAATCTCCGTATTTCACTTTCCTTTTCTTAGCTTATGATTTGTTTTATTTAAGTTTTGTTTAAGTTCTATTGTCCAAATTAAAGTCTTTATCTGGATCTGACTGAGGGGAGGATATATAACAGTTCTTCAAGCTAGGAGATTTGTAAATATAATTATTAAGTCAGAGAGACACCCAAACTCCTCAGTGCCTCCACGTGTTCTTCTTCTGCCTGTCTGTGAGTTTAACTCCAGACCGTGTAGCCCCTTATAGATTAGAATTTTTACCTCCGATCCTCTCGACAAGGACACGTCGGACTCCACTTACCCCCAATGATGATATTCTCTTTTCTATCAAATCCGATTTAACAGAAACGGTGGTGACATGGCATTAGCCTTAAAGACTGTCCAGCAGGTAATGGCGGCTCTGCGATCCCGTCAGTTCTCTCCGTGAACAGGTCCCTCTCTCTCGCCTCTCTGCGCACTCCGAACTGATATCGGGTCCCCCTCGAGCCGCCTCCGTGATCCCCCTTACCAGAGGGTCTCTTTCCCCTTCTACTTTGATTTTAAACTTGGGAATTCCGACCTTGCCGAGACTTCGGAACTCCGCAGCTCCGCGGATTCCGACCAAGCGCCACGTGGCCTCCACCGGAAGTCTCCTAACACAGGGTTTTCTGAGGCTGAGTGTGAGTGACACACCCAAGGTCATCCAGTGGGTTTCCATGGCCAAGCAGGAAATCAAGCTCTGATCTACAGGATCACAGTCCAATGTTCAAACCACTCCATCATGCTGATTTTCAAAGAAGAGCCTAAAGTCTGTACAATGTAGTAACTTTGTGACCATGTTCCTCTTGTACTTCATAATTTTTTTATGTAAGGAAAAACAGGATTCTCAATTAATCATATTTAGAACAACTGAAATCTCATTAATATCTGGATATCTGACAACATCTGGACATTTAATTATAAACAGCAACAGTTGGAATTATCAGTTCACATTCTTAAGGAGTTAACATTGGATCAGGACTGTACAAATTCGAAAAATAAGTAGAGTAAACATATTCTCAATGAGAGCTAGAAGCAATTCAGAGCTCTTTGTTCTCCCCATATTTGTGTATGACATCCCATAACTGTAATAATTACTTCTATCTATGGAGTAAGCCCTTCCACTGTTCTTGAGTTCTAACTTCCCTCAGTATCTTGCAGCTCAATTAGTACGGTATATTCCATCCAGGAATTTAAGATGTATGGGCAAAGGGTTGCTGTCTGTTCCACCAACACACACAGTTCTGTCAAGGCTGTGAGTTTTTCAAGACCTGGCTCCGCATTGGTGGAACAGTCTTCCTTTCGACCTTCAGCTGGAGGATGATTTCTCCCGTGTTCATAAAGGGCTGAAGACGTTCATCTTTGATTCAGCAGCTTAATCCACTGAGTTGTGTTTAAAATGCTAAGATGGGTAGTGTTTGGTGGGGTCTTGTGTTGCTATACAGTTACGTTTATTGTCCTTGTTGCAGACTGTATATGTTGATGTTCTTCCCTTTGGTGAAGTGCCATTATAAATAAGTGTTGCTATTATTGTTGTTGTTATTTGGTGGACACCATCACAAAATACCAGTAGAATGACATGCTTGCACTTATGATGCTTCCATAGTAGTAGTATGTGTTAATTCCAGAAACTGACAAAATTAATGAATGCACCCTTATGGGATTCACCATAAAATTAAAGGGAAAACAAGCAAAGATAAACTATTGTGAGCGCCTTTGCTTTAATTTCTTACATTTGATGTAAATGGATACATTCTCAAAACTGAGCATAGCCATAACACTGAAAATAAGATACATTCCTGGAATGCTGGATAGGCAAGGTTTTTTTTTTTAAGAGTTATGAAAGAGTTATCTCCAAGATACACCAGTTCTTCAGTGTGAAGGACACTTGGTCCAATATCTCCAAAACATCTCCAACAATGAAAGGGAGCTTTAATGTGTCTGAAATTTGGCTGGTCTGATGCCCTAGAGCAATGAAAGAATGTCTGCAAACATCATAATTTTCATGACAAAAATTTTATAATGGTTACAAGTAGAAGACATGCAGATAAGTGTCTCTTCAAACCAATAGCAAGCTTACTGGATGTGTGCCTTTAAAGAATGACTATAAGATACCCCCATTCACATATTACCTGGATGTAATTTGTCAGGTATCTCATCGTAGTGGTGTAACACAATTGCAACAAATTAACTAACGAGCAAACTGTCATGCTAGTTAGGCGAAAAGCAGGCAAGTTGTCAGGAGAAAGGCTAAGTTTAATGAAAGAAGCAAAAATGAAATTAAAGATAATGTAAAACAAGACTAATATAAATGAAATAGCACAATTAAACTAAGGTATTTTTCAAAATGAAAACTAAAGTACATGTTTTGAAATGTACATCCATACCATACAGAATGGTAGATTGTGTCATTATGTACTGGACCATTTTTATACTTTGAATCAAAGGAGCAATTCATTTTAAACTTGTTAAGAATCATATCCAATGTCAATGATCAAAAAAGGATTGCCATTGACTACCATAAAGAAATTTGTGACTGATGAGTAGTGAGATTAATAGCAGCTATTTCAAAGGTTGGCTCCATGGCCAACACAACTACCCCTGAAATATCTTGGATTTCAAGATAACTAAATTTAAAGGTAAAGGAAACATTTGCCAGATTTTAAAAGTTTGCTCTCAGTTTGTTTCTAGTCCCTATTCAAAGTACTTTCTTTGATCTTTAATCTTTTTCATAGGTTCATTGGATGACTCCAATTTTTAGTACAGGCTTCTCTCAAGTAAACATGTTCCAAAGCATTACTTATTTAACAGAAGATTTGGTACTAGAGAGAGAGCTAACATGGAACGAATCGTGGTAGCTTCCTGTGCCACACAAATCATGTTCAACATGTTTCAGCAAGCTTTTTATTCAGAACTAACAATATGCACATATGAAATGAAACATTCAGAGCAGATGACTTCTGCATAAGTAAACAAAAAGATTTTTAACCTTCCAGGGACTACCTGAAAGCTTCTTTCAAAATGCAAGCAAAGATATTTTTTCTTTCTTTCTTTCTTTCTTTCACTAGGTTCCATTGTTCTCATGATTTCCGGTTTGACAGCCAAACTTATACTTCTCTGTTTTGTTTATCATGCTGGAGGAAGCTGGTAAAGGGTTGCTTGGCAGGCATAAAAGAATTTTGTGAAAAGGAACTTCATTGTCAGCCACTTTGTTACATTTTCTTGTAAAGAAGTAATGCCCAGGAACACACCAACTTCATTAACTCAGGTATACCTGCATAAAAAATGACCAATCTTCACAACACTGTTTATGGATGTAGAATGAATAGTACTTCACAGTACCCAAAGACCTCACACAACAAACAGAACCCCGTACATTCGTATGACAAATTGGCTACCCAATTACAGGCATCTCCCACTTTTTGACAGTCTGCTTCTCTACAATCTGCTCTTTCTTTCCTTTTCAGTTACAACCAGGACCCACATATGTGATGTGTGGTCCACTCTTTGGACCATGCATATTAATCAAAAAGGGTCAAGAGTGGATCGTTGAAATGCAACCATGCACTGTTTTTCCTCTTAATTGACTGAACAAGATGGTAGTTGACTGAGACAAAAAGCAGGATGTGGTCACAAATACTGTATGAAAGACACACGGTGAATCTCTAGAAACTGTGTGCAGAACATCTTTTATATCTGTGACCACACACTACTTTTTCTCTCAATCAACTGAACACCATCTTTTTATTCAGTTTGTATACAAGAGTTCTATTTTTTGACAGTGCTCTGGTCCATAACCTGTTAAATAAGCAGGGAATGCCTTATTTGAAAAAAATATTCAACCAACCAAATGCAACACAGTTGTTGGCATGATTTTTGTCCCATTTGTTTTTTTTAACCTTTAAATTAAAAAAAAAAACTGTATATGGGAGGTGGCTTTTCAGTTTAGAGACATTGTTTAGGCAACAATGCTGTAAAACTCTATGCGAATGCTATAAACATTATAAAATTCTGCACAGCTAAAGATGACTGAGGGGCTTAAACATCCCATCTGCCTGGATGAGACCCTTCATGAGCACATCATGCATACACACGGAAGAGATCCTATTTCTTAATTCCTTCCATGAAGAAAATACCATTTAATCCTACTATCTGACTTCCTGCTTTTTAATCAGTTGTTCTTGTTGTTGTGTGCCTTCAAGTCATTTCTGACTTTTGGCAACCCTAAGGCAATGGGGTTTTCTGAGGCTAAGTATATGTGACATACCCAAGGTTACCCACTGGGTTTCTGAGGCCAAGTGGGAAATCAAAGCCTGGTCTCTGGAGTCGTAGTTCAACACTCAAACCACTACAGCATGCAGGCTGTCTCCGATTCAAGTGACTTATGAATTTATGCTTAGATTTTTAGGCATATCTTGTGCAGTTAATATTGCTTCGGTTTCTTCTACCTATGCAGATTGCTGGCCTATAAGGCTGTGGCCCTATGCACACATACCTGGGAATAAATCCTATTGAATACACAGAAAGATTATCCAGAAGGTTTTAATTTCTGGTAGTTGTGCTGGAAGGGTTTTCTATTTTTTAGATGTTGAGATTATTGAGTAACTGATTCAAGGCTCTCAAAATACCTTGAATCAGTTACTGATCCATAAAAAGTCCTGTTCTCTTATTCTATGGCTACTAAGTTTGCTCAGAAGCCTTTGATAACAGAAGATGTAAAAATCTTGTTGAAAGTTCAGAATAAATACACTGTCTCTATCAACTAACCCTTATCTGCTTAGTTGTTGACACTCTCAAAGAACCCTCAAAAAGTTAGTGAGTCAAGAATTATCTTTACAGAAGCCATGGTGACCTTTCTTCATTACGTTTTATTCTTCTCTGTGTTTGATAATTTTACATTTTACAATCCTTTCTACCAATTCACACAGAACAGACACTAAAGTACCTGGTCTATAACTTCCTGGATCCACTTTTAATGACTAAAGATTTAAGAACTTAGTTTATTGTGTGGGAAGGGCATCTTTTCTTCTTATTCCCTATCTGATTCTAATATGTTTAATTTGTAATTTAAACTGAAGCAATGTGTTCTCTTTTTAAATTAGTTAAATAAAAATTGAAATGGTCCACGGTCATGTGGCTTTGTTAGACAGATTATCTGGCCCAGCAAAACATCTTTTTTTTATGTCCTTACCAGTAAGAATAGGTAGTGAAGACGTGGAATAACTTCACCTACTGACTTTGTGGCTGCCCTACAGCTGCTATGAGAAAAAGATTGCATCCATATTTATTTAATAATTTTTGCCGTGCCCTTTTATCATGAGATCTCAAGGCAGGAAACAGATAAAACAATACAATTTTTTAAAAAAAATTATATTAAAATAAATAGTTTATACACCATAAAAGCAAAGGACATAACTCATGTAAGTTAAAACAGCTTAAAAAGGCTAAGAGAGTTTAAAAACTACGTACGTGCTTAAAAGTAAATTAGACCCCAAAGGCTTTAATAAAGATAGCTTGAGAAGTACTGCCTAACCCATGGTGCACGGACACGTAAAATGAATCTTGGAAACATGCCTACGATAGTAAACTTTAAAACTATTTGCAGAACCTTAAATCGGTGGCATCATAGCTGGGCAAAACCTATAAATCCTGTGCTCCAGCTTTCCTTTTGAGTAAACCCAAGCAAACTGAACCCCGAAAAAAGAATCAGACGCTCCTCACGAGGAAACCTAACGCAACTCACCCCAAAAGAGGCTTTTTTCCCTCCGCAGGTGCCAACCGGAGAGCGTAGAAGCCTTCCCGAGGTGGGCTGGGATTTGTAGTCCTCCCCCCCCCCCGCCTTCGGTCGCCTCTCCGCTCGCTCCCCCCTCCCGGCGCTTCGGTCCCGCGCATGCGCCCGTGGTGCCCGACTTTGGAGAGTCGCTGCCTCAGGTTGGACTTGGACTGGCTGCCATCTTAGGCGAGGAGTCGTCGCCTTTTTGGCCGGTGAGAAGTGCGCTGCGACACCTTGGGCGGTCTGGCGGCGGATTTGGGCTGCGGGGGGAACGGTTGCTCTTTTGGGGCTCCTCGTGTGGCGGTTCCTTTGACTATTAAAGAGAAGCAGGAGGAGGAGGAGAAGGGCGAGTCTGGCGTAGGCCTGGTGGTAGAGGGCGGACGGGGGGCTCGTGGGAGGGGGTCGCCGCAGGTGCAGCCCCGGTCGCGCGTGGGGTGGGGCGGGGACGTGAGGGGACTGGGGCACTGCCTTCTCTCCTGTCTTCTCTTCGTTTTCAGGAAGGAATACCTCCGCCCCTTGGCTTTCTTCGCCGCCCCCCAAAACCAGTGAGAACCGTCCTTCTCTAGGTTTTCTGGATTTTTAGCTATTTTCTAAAGGCGTGTAGTCCTTCTTTTCTTTCCTTGGTGAGGAGGAGTACTACTTCTCTAATTCCTCTAGTCATCCCCCGCCCCACTCCACGAAAGGCTATTCTTCCAGATCTTGAGGCGTCCTCTTGGCCAGAGGAATGGAACAAGTGGCTTAGATCATTCGCTGAGACACTTTGGAGACCCTAAGCTTCCCCTGTTCTGGATGATAAAGGCTGGGGCACAGCTTCTAATCCGAGTAAGTGGCTCTGAGGACACGACGAGATGGAGGGGATTGTCGTTTGATGGGGAACACAAGGAGGATTCCTCATAGTTTCGCTTAACGTTTGCCAGTAGGTCTTCCTTGTTCTCTTCTGCTCTTTAACCTGCCACTTCTCCAGGATTTATTAGTGGCAAAGATCTTCCTTGTTCTTATTCGCTATGATTTGTGTATGCGTTTCCGTCATCTAATAGTCATGCCAAATTAGTGCGGGCTACTAATTACTGAGAAATCCCTTCTGTCTGTGGAAAGAAGCCAGGAGATAAATTATTAGATTCGTCTGGAGGGAAAAACCCTGTATCAAATGCTCACCTAGCTGTGACACCTTGTGTGTGTGCATACATGAGATGCCATGGAGCCATATTCAACTGCAGCTGAGTTTGGCACATGGCCCTCGTTATTTACAAGCAGTCTCCCCTTGACACTGTTGTTAGGTTTAGCATTTCCAAAGGCGAAGTGGTTTTTGCTGGTCTGTCATGCCCTTCCTGTTATCTCACAGGTTTATTGTGAGGGGAAAATGCCTAAATGCCTTAAAGGCACCAGATCTCATCTAATCTTGAAAGTTTAAGCTAGGTCAGCTTTGGTTAGTACCTGGGTGGGAGATTGTCAACACATGCCAGGTGCTGTAGGCTATATTTCAGAGGAAGAAACTGGCAAAACCACCTCTGAGTATTCTTTGCTTAAGAAAACCCTATGAAATTCAATTGAAGTTGACAAGTGACTTGAAGGCAAATGCACACATACACAGTGCTTCTCTGAACTTTTAAGAGGAGAGGGGTAAGATAAATACAGTTAAAAGCAAGGGATTTTTAGGACTGTTGTTTTTTATTTGAACAGAAAAGTAGAATTTCTTTTTAGTTTAGGTACAGTCTAGTTAATCAAAAACACAACACTGTATACTCCTCCTTTTGTATGATTTGGAATTGTTAGAGGTAATTTAAGCATTTTGTGAATGATGTTTATTGTTGATGGAAGGTTTTTGAAAGCTTTTGTACTAATAACAAGAATAATCTCATTGAACAGAGAGCAAGCTCTGTATCAGGAAAGAAATCTGTAAATGCACAGTGTATTGTGAGAAAAAAGAGCAGAAAAAACCTCTTATGGCACCTAAAGCCATTCAAACCATGGTTATTCAGATGTTTGTCCCACTGATTCAAGTTTGTTGTTGTGTGCCTTCAAGTCATTTCTGACTAGAGTTTTCTTGGCAAGATTTGTTCAGAGGGAGTTTGCCTGTGCCTTACTTTGATAGTGAGAGAATGGGACTAGGCTAAGGTTACCCAGTGGGTATCCATGGGCAAGCAGGGATTCAAAGAGTCATAGTCCAACACTCAAACCACTAAACCATGCTGGCTGTCTCTGATTCTGATGTAATTATGCTTAGATTTTCAGCCATATCTTTTGCCGTTAGTATTGCCATGGTTCCTTAAAATTAGTTGCACCAGGTGCTTCTGCTTATGCAGATAGCTGAACTGTAAGGCTGTGGTCCTGTGCACACCTACCTGGGAATAAGTCCTATTGAATACACTAGAAGGCTTTAATTTCTGGTACTTGTGCTTTTAGATATATATATTAGATACGTTAGGATGAAAGTTGAATGAGACTTGTGAAAAATTAATGAGCAAAATATTAAGATCACTTTCCACTGTAGCCACTTTAAAATAAAAAAAGGGCATTTGGAACATTTGAACAATTCATACCATGTCCCATTCATTTAAAGGCAGGAATTGTGGTATGTGGTACGTCCAGGTCAGACTAGGGGGCTAACATTACCCCAGGACCATCCCTGACTTAAAAGGAACATTTTAAAGCAGTTGTTACTGTCGGGTCTGAAGCAAGTACACTTGCAGCTAAGAAGTCAATCCTGTGATTCATCGTGATTTACTTCCTATTTAGTATGATTAGAGTTGGAGCCTTACAAGAGTCCCTGTTGAGGTCCCTAATGTGGGAAGCCAGCACTTTTCTCCCAGTGTGCCAGCGATGGTACCATGTGTGTGCCTGTTGGCTACAATGTTCCCGTCTTTCCTGAAAGCTCTCCAGGGACTGACAGCTGATGGCTCTAAGACCGTCACCAGTCCATGGACTCTCATTTGAAGTAGTACTGCTTTACAGTACAATTCTGTGCATGGTTACTAGACAAATTCATGCAAGTTTACTCGTTAGTATGCACAGGACTATAGTCCTAATCTTACGAGATCAAGAAGGAACTGAGTGGCATTGCTTATAGGATGATCACCTTAAAACAACTTAGAAAGATATTTGAAAAAAATATAGTTTCCTTCATAATTATTTTGAGGATCTTGTGGGCTGCTATGTGTAAGTAAGACTATAAAGGGTTGTAAAGAGCCAGCATGGTGTAATGGTTGGAGCGTTCGACTATGATCCTGTAGACCAGGGTTTAATTTCCTGCCCACCCACGGAAACCCAGTGGGTAATCTTGGGTGCATCACACATTCACAGCCCCAGAAAACCATGTGATAAGGTCACTTTAGGATTACCCTAAGTCAGAAACAACTTGAAGACATTCAGCAACAACAACAATAAAGGGTTGTGGTTATGCTTTTGACTGTTTTAGGGGATTGGAAGGCTCTGTGCTCTGAACAGTATGGACCAAAAGTTGTGGACTGATTGTTGACACTGCTGACTAAGCTGTGAGATAGCAAGTTCTGCTCCGTTTAGTAACACAGTAGCCTGCCATGATAGGGGAAAATCCAGGAACACTTCCTGATGATATTAACAGTAATAGTCAGGCATACATTTTTTAAAAAATGTTTTTTGTTTTCATATTTCTATGTTTGGAAATGTTAACAAGTTCAACATCAACCATTTGATAATGATTATCTTATCAATGGGTGTGAAATCCAAAGGGAGAGCAACTACTTTATTCAAAACCAAGCTTCGCTCATGCTAGCATGGCAGGACAAAGGGAGGAGCAGCTCTTTTCTTCACCCTGTTCTTTTTTTCTTGTTTAGGTTTTTCTTGACAGTTATGATTTTTCTCTTATTGGTTGTGATGGAGAGAAATTATGTATACCAGCCCCATGTCTGACCACATGGAAGATGCCAGAGGAATGGGAAGGTTAGAGATCCTCTGAATCCATAGCTGTCCTTGATGTGCCCATGGAATATTCCTTTTCCCCTCTGTGGATCCTGGAACAGCAAAGGCCATTGTTTCTGTAGCAGCTGGCAGGATGTTTGTGAGGTTGGAATTCACTCTCCTCCCACTGAAGGAGGGACACATCCCTCCTTCTGTGGGAGCAAGGTGCCTTGCAGTAATCATAGGTTTGGAGCTAAAGACATTTGACAGGTATTTAAAGATGTTATTGATTAGGCAGCATGCTCTTCCTGAATTCCGGTTGGTTTTTATTGGCTGGAATCCTGTTGGGGCTTTACATTTATGTAGGTGGCCCACTATGCAAGTGGTTGGACATTTTTCCATTTTGTATGAGGCCATTTCTGAGACCTCCTTGCACATGCATTGCCTCAGGTTGTGAAGCAGGCTGTCATGCTCCTGGAATGATGTGAAGGCAGAGTTCTGCCCTCCTCCCCACCAGTCTAGCTGCGTTGGTTCTCTCCAAAATCCTGCAGAGTTATGCTCATGGCGCATTATGCTATGCCTGCTTTCAACAAGATGTCAGCTTATTTTAGCAGAAACATAACTCTATTAAAGATGATACCTGTTAGAAATGTGAAGAATATACATCAACTTGTTAAGCATTTTAGGTACTGTCTTTGTTTCTTGTTATGTATATTTACTGTACATGATACATAGTTTTTATGTATGTGTGTGTTTGTTGAAAGTGAGTTTTTAAATGAAATTTGTCTTCCCTCTATTTGTGTGATAGTTAAAGAGTTCCAAGTATTAATACAATTTCTAGGTAGATAGTAAAATTCTAGACATGTTTATTTTGAGAGCAAGTATGCCTTGCTGTCGTATGCAGATCTGAAATTATGCTGCTTGGTACTAATCTTTTCAATACAGTGCCAAGCTTGAAAAAAATTTGTAGCTTATTACGAAAAAGCACTTCTTTAAAAAAACTTAGTGAAATTGTTGTAGAATCCAATTATAATCACAGAAACACACATTTTCAAATCATAGAGCTTGTTTCCAGGTAAAAGCATTTGAGAGTGGAACTCTATTCCTAGTACTTCTGTTACTACTTAACGGTGGTAGTAAATTGTTAACATAGCCCTATAACACTTCCATTAGTAAACCCTAAACAACCATGTTTTTGTGGGTATTACCAAATATTGCTTGTCTTGTGTTTCAGTTCATTTGGCAGTTAACATGCAAATATTTCTAATGGATGAGGGCCAACAACACACAGGGATGCAGATGCAAAACAAAGATGTTTTGTAAAAGAAGCTATTGAAATTGTTGACACAAATCATGTTGCAGTGCAGGGTGGTTGTGCACAAAGAATAAATGCAGATTCCAAACAAGTTATGGAAAACACATGTTTATAAATTCAAAAAGAGAGAAAAAATATGAAAATCTCAAATCAGAATATGCTGTGCTATTGGTGGTGGCAGCTTAGTAGCTGTAAAATTACCTCCCTAGTTCTGTCCTGTCCACATTCCTGGGGAGTTAGATTGCACTTATAATATTGTTCTTTGGAGTGTTGACTGACCCATTTACGTTACTGAAATAAGTACAAATCTCAGTGTTTTCTCAAAGACAGAAGAACTTCAAGATTCACCTGAATGTTGGGCTCTTTAAAGATTCTATGAAGGCCGTATGGTTGGAATAATTATCTGGCTGGGATAGAGCCAGTATCTGAAATCTTTCTCTAGAAGAGCATTTGATTATTCTGTATAATGACAGAGTTATTGACTTGTAATAAGAATATTAGCAGAGCTCTGTAGTCCGTGGATCTATCTAGATTCTACCTTTTGGCTATCAAATCTTTTAGTAGAATGTGAAGGTAATAACGTTTTGTACCAACTGAACTGAAGCATTGAGTCTCTGAAACTTGACATTCTGTTCACAAATCATAGCTAGTATGTTTGCTTAGACATAGCCTCTGTGAATTTGTTCAATATCCTTTTAGTCTTCTAACTCAGTGCCCATTATTTGACTTTTTGGTAACAAATTCTTCTTTTAAGTTAATTGTTTCTTTCATGAAGAGGTACAGTACTTTCTTTTAAATGTCCTCAGTTAACTGCTAATCAGTATCGTAGGAAAGGGTCTTGTATTATTCACAAAAGTATATATTTCATGTTCTGCTAAATCCACAAGATGAAATTCAGTAGGAAACGAGCATTTTATGGGGCCAAGACTTAGTGGTTACAGTATTTCTACACTGTAAGCACTAAAGAATTGCTCACAAACATCTTGTGTTTCGCATTAAACTCAAAAGCATAAAAATTCCATGCATAACTCACTACAGTTGTTCACTGAGCACATAGGGAGGGGCATAAGTTGATAGAATACATGCTTTGTAATATATAAATCTCAATATCAGTTCCTAATATCATGAGTTAAGAGTCCTTAAATCTAAAGAAAGAGAAGGATCTACTTATAAGGTAGATAACTGACTAGATAAATTACATAGACTTGCAACTATAAAGATAGAAATACATTCAAAACTTGCAGATGGAGCGAAGACATAATTTCTTTATTTTTTCTCTCTCTCTTTCTTGCTGTGCAATACTGACACCACTGCCTCTCTCCATCACCAAAATGTTTGCATGGGCTAGAGCAAGAAAATCTGAGCTTAGTCACCCCACTGATACAAATGCTTTATAAGGGGAGATTGCCATGCTTGGAACAACAGTGAGGCCCGATACGAGTTGTTGTCGTGTGTCTTCAGGTCATTTCTGACTTACAGCGGCCGGTCACTGGGTTTTCTTGGCCAGAATTGTTGAGAGAGAGTTTGCCTTTGCCTTCCTTTGAGACTGAGAAAGTGTGACTTGTCCATTGTGAGTAGCAAACATTGTTGAATGGATTTCAGTTGGCTTTCTCCAGTTCAGTGTTATCACCAACACAGAATGTTAAGAACAGTGCAGGACTGGGCTTGAGTAAACTTTACCAAAGATTGTATTTTGTTCGGGATTATGCATACCAGCCAGTATTGGTTTGTTAGCAGAGGGAGGCAGATCCCTCCTAGACTTGCTTCTTGCTTTTGAAGCTATTTTGCCGTGGCGGGGTGTGCGGGACATATTGGCTCAAAGCACTGTCATGCAACTTTCAGAATCATTCCAACTGTCTTAATTTTCTGATTGCAATTGATTTCACTTCTTGTTTAATAGAAAGTTAATAACAATGGAGAAATGCCAGGAATTTACAACTCATGACGTTGATGGTCCCTCTGAGTGAGAGGTGCTGGGGATTGAGGCGGAGGAGGACCTTACTCTGCAGCAGGAGGTCAAAGATGCAGTGCAGCCATTTACTGAGCCTAGGAGGGATAAGGAGAAGTTATGTCAGTCCCAGAGGCTCTTAAGTAAGAGACACTGACTAATCAAGCAGCTGGTGCCTTGAGACACTTGGCTATAAATGTTCCGGCAATTCACTGGCAGCTTTGTTGCTTATATCCATCTATCTTGGTGACTGGCAGTACTCTTTGGCCTTTTATGTTCTTTGGAATGGCAACTGATTACAACTCTGCTTTATTCCTTGCTTGCTTGGTTTCTTTGGACTGCTGACTTGCTGTTCAACTTCTAGACCAGCTGACAACCACCTTCTTCCTTCTTCCTTTATCCTCCTGGGCTGGATGCCCTGTGACTGACCTGGACTAGTTTAACTTGACAGCTCTTGCATTCCAGCCACTTGACTCCTGGGACACTTGCTGACTGGAGTGTAGGACATCCACAGCCTCATCTAGAAGAATGGGTAGGAGGATTCCTGAATACAGTAGGGGTTTGGTTATCACTCGAAGTGAAGTAATTCACATTAATACCTTGAAGTAGCCTCCCTCACAGGATAATTACATCTACGGTTTAAAATGATCTAAATGAATCATATAGTGTGAATCTGAAATCCCCATTTGGGGGCTAGAGGAATTCCTGTATTTTTTTAAATATTAAATTTATCACTGTTCTGACTGCTTACAGTAAGAACATTCTTTGTTGAATCTCTATATTTGGGTAGGAGGCAAACCAGTAGCCTACTCTGCTGGCTATGTACCCAGGCTGCAGAATACAGCCCTCTATTACAAGGTAATGCGGTTATATTCTCTACATAGCGTGACAGTAGAGAACAGTTGCTATCAGTACAACACTAATAGTGATTATCTGTCCTGGTTTCCTCCATGTCATCTTAGAGTTCAAAGGTTGGTGAGTGAGCATGTGATAGGGTGCATGAATGGGAGAGAACTGGTAGTAGCAGCAGAGTGTGTATGTGCGTGAAGAATTGCCAAAAGTGCTTGCAAGAAAAAAGCTTGCAGTGAGCATCCTCTTTGTTAATGATAATATAGCTAAGCTAGCTGCTTACCTGGTTATGCTTAAGATAGCACTGATGATCAGAAACATTCAGAAAAAAATGAGTTATATATTTTGAAACAATAATTCTTAACCTTTTCTTTACTGGGGACAACAAAGACTGGATTCAAGATTTAAATATTCAAATGTTTATTTAAATATTGAAATATTTGTTTAAAGTTGCTCATTACTTGCTCTCCTTTATCCTTTATTCTTCCAGTAAACAACACAAGGAAAGAACGTTTATTAATGGAGTGGCATGCTAAGATCCTTTAAGTGCCAGGAGAGTAGAATAAACTGGAATTTCCTAAATGAAGGTTATGAATGGGAGGCAGGCCTAAAGAATAATTTCTTTTACCCTTTCCCCCAAAGCAGCACCTGGAAAGTAAAGGTTTTGGTGCTGCTTTGGGGGAAGGCAGAAAAGAAATGCCTTTTCCTTCTGAAGAAGCACCAACAGAGTAAAGAGGATAAGCACTTCTTTTGAAAGCAGCTACTCTCTTGGTGCACCTTCAGAGGGAAATAGCATTTCTTTCATGCTTTCCCCCAAAGGAGCACTGAGACCCTCACTGCTTTTCTTCCAAGCAGCTACAGGAGTAAAGGGATTCCCTTTTATTCTCATAACTGCTTGAAAGCAAAGCTCCACCGTGCTTCTGACCCTGGGCTCAAGCAGTATTGCCACACTCACCACAGAAGGCCTGGACTGGGTGTCTTCCCTTATTTTCTGAGCTCTCCTCTTGTCTCCGTGCCTTCTGGGCTTTTTGGAGCACGTTCACAGTAGTGCACAGAGCCTCCAGTGCAAGATGAGCTATCCACCAGTGCATCATCACAGCTATCACCAGCATTGTCACTGCTGCTTTTGAGAAATCTGGGATGCGTTGCATTAACCAGCCATAACTAGCCAGGACATTTTTTAGTCCCTTAAGTCTGCAATTTTCCCCATTTTCTGTGATGAATGGCAATTCTATGAAGACCCCCTGTGAGGACTCCGCAGACCTTAGCTTAAGAGCCGCTGTTTTGAAACATATGAGAAACTGCTGTAATTTTTAAAGTACAACTTTGGAAAGCATAGTTTGATTTTCTTCATAGATAGATCACGTAATTCAGTAAAGGATTTGACTCTTCTGAAAGTGGCAATAGATGCCAGTTATGGTTATGGAGTTTGACACTAAGACTTTGCCCAAAGAAATCAACATATTGCCAAGTTTTTATCCTTATAGTCATTATATACTTAAAGTGAAATGGTCTCAGAATTGTATGCCCTCCTAACTGCAGCATTTGTTTGTGCTTACATCAGATATGAGCACTTCTACCAAAAATGAATTTAAATATTTCCCCTGATCTTTATTGCTAGTTCAGTGTTTCTTTATTACATACAAATATAGTGAATAAATGATAAAACTTAGATTTTTCCAGGTTAGAGGCTGTATGATTGACAGTTGGGTAGGTTGAGCCTGGAGAACAGAATAATGGAGTTGGAAGGGAGTCCTAAGGGACACCTAGTCCGTTGCCCTCCATGCAGGAATACACAACTAAAGCACTCCCAAGAGATGGCCATCCAGTGTGTTTAAAGACTTTCAGTAAAGGATAGTCCAACATCCTTTAAGGCTGGCCATTCCACTGTTAAACAGTTCTCATTGTCAGAAAAGTCTTCCTAATATTTACACAGAATCTCTTTTCTCATAGTTTGAGTCTGTTCGTTCATGCCCTGATTTCTGGAGTAGCAGAAAACAAGCTTGCTCCCTATTCTGCATGACATCCTTTCTGATATTTAAAAATGGCTACCATATCACCTCTTAATCTTCTCTGCGCCAGTCTAAATGTACCTAGCTGTTCTTAACATGTCTACAGACTTTTATCGTGCTACGCAGAACTGTACACATTATTCCAGGTGAGATCTAACCAAAGCAGAATAAAGTGGGATTGTTCCTTCCTTCTGTCTTGGTACTATACCACTCTTGATGTAGACTACAATTACATTGGCCTTTTTGGCAGCACAGCACTCCTGTTTAACCTGTGCTAAACCAGTGGTTTCCAAACTTTGGTTCTCCAGATGTTTTGGAATTCAGCTACCACCATTACTGACTGTTGGCCAAACTGGCTATGGCATCTGGGAGCTGAAGTCCAAATGCCTGCAGGATCAAAGTTTGGGAACTACTATGGTAAACTCTATTTAACCGTAGGTGTTTTTGGCATATACTGTTGTCAAGTCAAGTGTTGCCCATGCTATATTTGTGTGTTTCATTTAACCATGTTGAAATTCATTTTCTTGTTTTCACCCAGTCCTCCCATCTGTTAAAGTCATTCTGAATTGTGATTTTGAGCTACCACCTCTAAATTTGATGTCGCCTACAAATTTGTCCTTTTCATCCTTTAGGACCTCTCTTATTCTCCAAGAATTCTCAAGTATCTTGACAGAGGCTCTGAAATTATGTCTTCAGTTTTCTTTAGTACTTGTGAATGCGGATCATCTGACCCAGAGATTTGTGTTCATCTGAAGTAGCTAGGTCCTGTCCTATGTCTTTGCATATTCTTGGCTTCAGGCCCCTTATTGCATCATTTGTTCAATTTTCACAGAGTTACAGCACCGTTTTGCTTTTGGAAGAACACTGAGGGAAAGAACATATTGGGAAATTCTACCTTTTCTTTGTCCCTATTAGCCTTTTACCATGCATTAACTTCATATGTATATGTATATGTAGGCCTCAGGCTATTGTGTCTTCTCTTCAGCAGTACAGCTAGCTAGAAATTGCTGCAGGTGTTAGTTCCTGTCATCTTCAGATAAGAATAACAAACATAGCACATAATCCGTAATCCACAAAACATGTATCTTACTAAGTGGCCAACATACAAAACATGTATCTTACTTAGTGCCCTACATGTTGCAGGTTACTGTATCAGCTCCATCACATTCCATGTTCAATCATCCTGTATGGGCAATATCACGGTATTATGGGCCCCCCATTCAGAATCCCCCATGAAGCACCCACGCAGAGCACCTGTTGTTCTTGTCTTCTTAGCCAAACTTCTGTTTGTCTTTAGTGACTCTTTTTGTCTCAGTGGAAGCTCTGCCCACTTGGGAGGAGCACACCAAACACACAAACAAACTTCCAAACAACCAGGCGTAACCCAAAAGACAAAAGCCCACCTTACTTTGCCTTTTCCGCCAGTCCCACACAAAAATATCTGTTGACCTCGTCCTGTCAGCTGAGCTGTTCTCTGTTGGTTGGGAGATGATATAATAGCCATCTTCAAACATTTAAAGGGCTTTCATTTGGAAGATAGAGCAAACTTATTTTGTGTTGCTGTGGAGAGTAGAAACGGAACCAATGGATTGAAATTATAAGAAAAGACATTTCAGCAATTTATCAGTAAAGGTTAGAAGGTTGTTTGTCAGATATGCTTTTCCTCTGGATTTTCTGCAGCGGCATACTGTTGGACCGAATGACTTTGGTATAACCACAACTCAAGCTTATAGGCAGAAATATGAAAATCTTCAGGTCTGTTATAGCGTTTGTGTGTCTGAGAGAGAGAGAGGTTTCAGATTTTTAATCAACAGCAATAAGATATATATTTTTTCATCAAAGGCTTGATGAAAGAGATTTAGGAAAATATTTCCAGGAATGTTTTGTGGTTGTTTTCTAAACTAACAGCTGGTGCATGGTTTTAAAACATTAAAAAAAATAGAGATGTATTTCAGTCTTACTTCCTCAAAGTTTTATTTTTTTCAGAATGTAAAAGTACTTGCTTGCAAAAGAGCCTTTCTTCCATACAGATAGCATAATAATAAAGGAATATAAGTGGGTCCATTGTATTTGCAAGGGGTTGGTTCCAGGACCCCTTGCAAATACTAAAGTGTGTTCTCAAGTCTCTATGAAAAAATGATGCAGGGCAGCAGTGGAGGTGGTGACAAACTGTGACTGCAGCAAAGGCGCTCCAGTCACTGCTGTCATGTCTCTGCCAAAGTTCCTTGCTGCCCTGTGATTGCTGCCAGTGGGGGCAGTCCTGATCCTGGTCGTTCATTTGAGAATGAGCAACCAGGATTGGTGCCACCACCCTCAACAAACCCAGGGTGGCCAGAGCTCCAGGCTGAAGCACCTCACTGCCCTGCGATTGTTAGCAATAAGGGTGGTCCTGATTGTGGTCATTCATTTGCTGGCCAGCCTGAGATTATTGGGGGCAGCAGTGCCGTTCACAAACAAGTGACTAGGATTGGGACTGCCTCTGCTGCCAACAATCGCAGGGCACCAAGGAGTTTCAGCCAGGAACTGCTGGCTGCCCTGGGATTTTTGAGGGCAGTGACACCACCCCCACTGTACATGTCCCTGATGAAGCTCCTCCCTGCTCTGGGGTTGTTGAGATAAAAGAGTAGTAAGCTCTCTTCCTAATGCTCCCCTTTTGGGAGCGCATGAGATACCCATTTTGCATGGTGCCCAGGCCTTGCCTGCTCCTGGGCCTTGCCACCGCCACCACTGCTGCCCTCAGACTGCTTCTGCAGTGGACGTCAGGTAACTCAGTTTTTAATTTTTTTTTTTATTTTTCAGTTCATGTCAATTTTAGTTGTTTTTTTTTCACTTTTCAGTTCACGTAGCATTAATTTTGCGAATGCTGAGGTTGCAAATATTGCACGCTCACTGTAGTTGTACTCCTTTTTTGTTTTTGCATATTCACTTCTTTTGTATTTGATATTTTATTATTTTACTTGTTTTTTTAAAAAAATTACACAATTTGTCATCTGCAGCACTAAGTTGAAAAGTGACATTACAATATAGTTTTCTTTTAAAAAGAAATAACTGTCAGAGATGTGATGCATGCAGATGTGCTATATGTAACCTCCTTTTTCGGCAGGTCATTCCAGTGCATTTGGATTGACTGAAAGATACACTGATACTTGATTGCAGAGAAGTAGCAGAAGTACTTGATGGGCTGATTACCTTTGCATCCTTCTAATGTAAAACATGCAACCTAACTCTAACCTTTAATTATGTAAGTTATTTCTTGTAGCATATTAGCAAGTTTGAGTCTGAGAATTTCTGTTGCAGGGCATGCTTTTTCTTTCAGGAGTTTGATGATAGTGTTACAGCTGAGAGGAAAACTTGAACATCAGAGGATAATATTCTTGCTTCCATTCTGTGCGGTAAAACATGAATGCAGTACTAATAAGTGAAATGCATAAGAATTCTGAGCATTGTGAATGAGAAAAATACTCAGTTCCTTGATCCCTTACAAGTTTCTCGAGACTGTCTTCATTCCTCGGGGATGATAATAAAGTTATAAGTCTTTTAATATGTATTCCTAGTTATAATATTTATTTCCTATTTATTTCACATTAAAATGCTTAAAACTTTGTAGGTTGAGGTGGACAACAGATACTAAAACCAGTAATACACAATAAAATTGAGATAGCTGCCTTGAGTTTCATGTGAGGAGAAAGGTGGCATATAAATGACATTTTTCAAAGAAGTTTTAATTTGAAACTGGTATTCTTTATATATCTTGTAGTTTATTAACCCATTCCTATACATGTCTCAGAACCAATAAAACTCAGAAATTAGCCTTGTTGTAATTGTGTTCTGTGTGATTTCCTCCCAGCAAAAACATGCGTTAGATAGCAACCTTACTGTGCCAGGATATACAGTTAAGAAGGCATACAGTGAGGTAATGGGTGTTTTGGTCTCTTTTTTGATGGATGTGAAAAGTAGAAATGATGAAGGCTAAATGTACAGTTAAAGGATTCCATTGCAGCAATTATACAGGGATGCTGATTGACTTGATTCTGTGCTTAACAGAGCAATCTTAATAGATTTTGGAATGGCATCTCCTGACCTGCATTTGGCCTTCATCAGTATTATTTTCCACAATATCTGGGAGGATATTTGCAAGGCTGGACATCCTCCTCTGAGTTGGGACTCTGTTTTTCCTTCCTCAAAGGGGGAGTTCTGAAACTGTTTGTAGTTTTCTAGGTCATTGCTTTGTAAACTAGCTGTTATCAGGGACTGAGATGGTTTCTTTCTCAATGTATCGGGGACCAGTACTGTATTTGTACCTATTTGACTACAACAGTTTCTTTCTTTCCTGGAAACTTGCTGTGGACCAGCAACTGCTTGCAGAACAACACCAGTTCAGATTCCACCACTTTGAATAGTACTGCTGTAAGATGCCCTTCTGTGTACTGTAGGACAGCAACCTATTTGTAGGACAGCAATTCATTAAAAAGATCTGTGAACTGGGTGATGGTTGAAAGCCAGCATGGTATAATGGTTTGAGTGTTGGATTAGGGAAGGGATGTCATATCAAGGAGGGAGCAGGCTTTTTTTTCTGCTGCTCCAGTGACTAAGACAAGGAGTAATGGATTCAAACTGCAGGAAAGGAGATTCCACTTAAACCTCAGGAAGAACTTCGTGACAGCCAGAGCTGTTTGGCAGTGAAATATGCTGCCTCGGAGTGTGGTGGAGTCTCCTTCTTTGGAGGTTTTTAAGCAGAGGCTGGATGGCCATTTGTTGGGAGTGCTTTGATGTGGGTTCCTGCATGGCAGGGGGTTGGACTGGATGGCCCCTGTGGTCTCCTCCAGCTCTATGATTCTGTGACTTTATGACTCTGGAGACCAGGGCTCAAATCCCTGCTCAGCCATGGAAACTCATTGGCTGACCTTGGGCAAGTCAGGCTCTTTTCACCCTCAGAAGGCAAAGACAGACCTCTCTAAACAAATCTTGTCAAGAAAACCCCATGATAGGTTTGTCTTAGGGTTGCCGTAAGTCATAAGTCATTGACAGCACACGGCAACAACAGTGATTAAAAGACACTTTCAACTTCACATTAAAAAATCAGTAACTCATTCATATTACATGTATATTATGTTTAGGCTACCAAAGAACAATGGCTTTAGATTTTGTTCAGTGTGCTGTAAGCAAAAATTGGTTCTTGACTTCCTGTTATGTAATAAGATCACTGGAGCCAGTGTGGTATAGAAGTGTGAGTTTTGGACTGGAACTCGGAGAGACCAGGTTCAAATCCCTGTGCAGGCATGGAAAATCACTGACCATATCACACTCTCTCGGCCTAAGAGGAAGGCAGTGGCAAAGCCCTGAATAAATCTTGCCAAGAAAACCTTTGATAGGGTTGACATAAGAAAAAGTTGTTTTTGAAGACACAAAAATAAGAGAGTAGAAATGTGGAACCCTGTTAAAAGACACTACACAGGACTCCGCCTGTAGGTAATAGACTGCAGAATTGGATCCTATGTGAGCTGGTGTATGGTTGATTACCAATTGTTTGTTTCTTGCAGGAAGGGAATGTAAATAAAATTTTATTCAGATTCCTGTGTCCTCTCACTTTTGGAATGTAAATAATATCACCATAACCACAGTGTACTGTGGAGAATAGTAGAAACTTGTTTTCCTATATTATGACAAGAAAGTGAACTTTTAAAACAAGATTGTGTAGTTCAAGTTATGATAGTGGGGAAGAATGTAGTTGTACCTGCACTCTTGGATTTTCCGGTAATGTTCAGTGTACTCAATAAATGTCACTTACATCTCTGGAAACATCTGCTTAAAAAAAATAAGAAAACAAGACTGTTGCAGCAACTTGGGTAATGTAACACCTTATTTGTTAACTTGAACCCCATTCTTGCTGCTAGGAGTTCAGAACAACTTACGTATTTCCAAGGCTGTTTGTTTTTTGTAGTAGTGTTCAGGAAGGGCCTCACCTTCCTAAACAAAGTTAGCGCTTTACTGGGTTTAACTGCTTATTTCATTTAGGCGTCAATCCTGTGCATGTTTACTTGAGAGTAAGCCCTGATCTCCTCACTTCAGAATAGACATATATAAGATTATGCTGTTAATGTCTTGTTGATACAGTTAGGCTTTGTTCTTGTTCAGTTAAATACACATATTTCCTGTAATACAACTTTTTGCTGTTGTAGTCTTATCTAAGCCATACTCATCTAGGAGAAAGCTTACTTTCGAATAGATGAACATAAGTTTCTCTTACAAGAATCCAACCATTTGGATTTCTTTGCATACTGAAGTACTAGATTTCAAAGATTCCTCCAACCAACTACACATTCTTCCAGGACAGTACATGCCATTCCTTTTCCACCCCTATCCCTATCTCAAAATAGCACTTGGCATTCTGTGACACCTGAATATGTTCAGTTTTCACTGTGCTTTATGAGGAGGGATTTCCCAAAGAACTTTGCTGTTTTTGCAGAACTTGAGTTCTGTCAACAATTCTCATTCCTCTCTTGTTTTGCAATAGCCTCGTTTTGGGTACGTAACACTGAGATTTCAGAACTTGCCTTTGTCATTTATGTGTACAGAGGGGGATGATAAACAGAATCCCATGAAAATTCCAGTTAATTTTGAAGAGTTAGGAATTGACAATTCTGTAAGAATTGCAAGTGAAATCAGGAAACAAGGTTGCATAATTTTGTTAAAAACTGGTCATTTGTAACTGAATGTACACGATAACAATCAGTTGTATTTGAATAATGTTTCTTATAGTAAATCTCTTTTTGGGAGAAAGGCAGGTTATTAAATAAATATATAAATAAATAATAAAGTAAAGTATTGGAAATATGCTAATAACAGCAAAATCTAATTTGCTTATTCTACTGGAGTTACAAGAAGTAGAGTTTTGTTCTATGCTTCCTGTCAACAGCAGATATATACATGCTGTAGGGACTGGTGTAAACAGTTCTCTGTGCTAAATTCAACAGCAGGCCTAGCTAGAATAGACCCACTGAACCAGCTATGACCTATGTTAGTTATGACAAATACAATTACAGTAATTCATTTAGTTAGGACAAATGTTTGACACCCCCCCCCCCCAGTTTTTTACCAATAAGTGCCGCAAATACAGACACATCCCCTCAGCAAAGGAGACGTTTAGGTAATGAAATGCTCTTCACCTACCTTTCCGTGAGTGTACAGGAGCATGTTTTGCTCTTAGGCTGTTTGTGCTAATTGTTTACCTCTTAATGATTTAGAATGTTAATGAACACTCCATTACACTGCAGTAGTCCAGCCAAGAGCTCTTGAGACCACAGACCCAACCAGTAGCTAGCAAAAGTTTGGAAAATATACTGTACAAGTAGCTGCTAGTCAGTGGTTATATGGTTTACCTTTTTGAGAACAAGCCACAGCAAGCTTTAAGCTTGTGTATACCCTTTTTCTGATGCAACTGGGAAGAGGAGATTGAAAGCTTTTGCTTCCTCTGTATATTAACTGTGGTTTAATGTCACCCAGATCCTAAACTGTTGTTAATTTTAACAATGGCTAGTTGAAACAAGTGAAATAGGTTAAAGAGTGGCTTGAAGCTGAGGTATTTCAGCACAACACAGGTTACGTTAACCACAGTTTATCCAGGTTTGGATATTATGGCAAGTTGTGGTTAATTTTTTTAAAAAAATATAGTGAAAGCTTCCCAACTGATCACAGGCATGCCAGGATAGTGTATGGGAGGGTGCCCAGAGTTCACTGTGATTGGTTCTTGTTAGACTAAGCCATTCTTTAGCATTAAATATGAGCTAGGCCTTTGTGTAATTCTGCATCTGCAAACCTATTATCTTGTTTTTTCACCAACAAATATGTATAATCTGTATTTTCATATGTCATCTGTCTTTGTAACTGTAGTAGGTAAAAACAACAGCCATACAAAAAGTTGCCTCCTTTAAAATGATGTACCAGGTATACTCTGGCTAAAAGGTCAGCACTGGTTAGTATTTGGATATGAGATTGCCAACAAATACCAGGTGCTGTAAGCTATATTTCAGGGGAAGGAACTGTCCAAACCACCTCTGACTATTCCTTGCCTAAGAAAACCCTATGAAATCTATGGGGTCACCATAAATTTACAGGTGATTTGAATGCTTGTGCACATACATAAGTCACATATACCACTGACCAGCAAGCCAGAATTGCTGAAAAACTTGGTGTATAAGTAACAAATAAGCATGCTAGTATGTATTGCGTGATTTTTTTATGAGTAGAAGTGACAATAGGAAGCAGAAATGTAAGCATGGAATGCTTAGCATTATATGCAGACTTGAACTCTGGGCGTGTGTTGACTTCAAACTGTAGCTTGTTAGAATAAAATTTTTTGGTTGGGTTCCAAATCCTGATTTGTTAGAGGACCAATAAACTAGGGTTGGCTTCAGGTGTAACACTCATCTTTCTTCAGCTGGGAAGTTTCTAGTTACCATATGTAGTCATTACCACTCGTAGGAGGAGCTGGCTGGAAACAGATGGCATGCACCAGTTCATTCACTCATTACCAGCTACGACTTACTGTTTGGCCTTTTTTTTTCCAATTCATCCTCCATTCTATGGACTTCAGTATAAAATGAAACCTAGGTACTGAACTTCAAAGAACATTTAGAAAGTGTGAGTTTCAAACTCTCCCTTTAAAGACAAGAATTGGTGCATATTATGATTTACATAGTACAATTAAAAATAGACCATGTAACATCCTTTAATCTGTTTTGCTTACCTATTTGGCTAGAAAACCCTTGTTCAACTTCGACTTAATCTCTCACTTTAAGCCTGTTAATTAGTTTTCCATGACTGCTGCATGCAGAGGAGATGAAGAAGTTCTAAAGATGAAGAAGCTTCTAAAACCATTTGACATTTTTGAAGAATAATTTTTCTTTTTTACTAGTTTTTACTACTGAAAAATTATGTGGGACTCCTATTCAATTTTTTCAGAGTATAAACTGATTTTGGCATTTGACCTTTGTATATTATAGCAACCATCAGAGCATCACTCCCACATAAGCAGTATGATTCTCTAGATTTTACAGCAAAGGCTTCTACCATATAGGGAGCAACAAATGCCAGACATCCAAGCTGGGTTCAGGAAAGAAAGAGGTACTGAAGATCATAGTACAAACAAATGTTGTCTAATGGAGTGTACCAAAGAAATTCAGAAGATCAACTACACTTCATAGTAAAGCCTTTGATTTATTAGATCATGAAAAGCTGTGCATCACAGTAAAAGAAATGAGAGTGTCACAGCATTTGATTCTGAATCTGTAATTTGATTCTGAATCTATAATTGTCCTGATCTGTAACTTAAGCCCAAGGCAAGAGGACACTTTTTGAAAATAATACGAAGTAAAAGAGAATGGTTTCCAGTTAGCAAGAGAATCAGATAAGGCTGCAGTTTATTACTCTACCTGTGTTACCTATACAAATAACTCTTTCTTCTTTCAAGGAAAAAAAATGCATGTGAGCCATGTATGAGGTGACCTCACACAGTCACATTAAGGAATATAGAAAGTAATCTTGAACTGTAGGTGGCTGCTCTGGCTACTTCTCCCCCTTTCTTCTCCTATTTGTAAATTACATAATTTCTGCTAGAGGGGAAACTGTAAATTTATGAAAGATAGCAGCACATAGTGAGTACACCAAATTCTAACAGATTGTTGGTCATAAAACAATTTATAAAGCATAGTAAAACATTTCTAGGAAGAAGAAAATCACCACTGACATCACCCAGGCAAATGTTTGAATAATTAATACTTCTGTTTGGCCTGAAGATGCTGGATCATTGTTGACTCCAGTGTTATAATTTTTAAATACCGTGGTCTGTTAGAAGATCTGCTTATCAAGCTGTAAGACATTCTTTTAAACTTGAAAATAGGTAAGAATTACTGTCTCTTTGCAGGTTGCAGAATACAGAAACACTTCTAAATGTAATCCCCAGTAGTGTCCCATTGATTGTGGAGTTTGCACACTAGTTTACGAGACATTTAGAGGCTGTTTAAATCTTAGGGCAAGGAAGGATTATATTAAGATAAGTGTAGAGGCCTCATGGCTTGTATAAAAAGGTGGCTTGTTAACACAATATTCCCAACATTTGCCTTCAAAAAAATCTCTGTGAAATGTGGATATGAACTTCTGGCAGATATAAATTTGTTTGTGCTTTATCAAATGCTTCTGTCATAAGCTTCAGCTACACTTAGGTTTGGGTGTGTGAGTTATCCAACTTCAGTTTGTCCTGTCTACATGTCTGTAGAATACACAAATGCTTAGTATGTATTGGATAGATTGATGCAATCCAAGAAAATTAAAGGATAGTTGTTGTTGCTGCTGCTGTTGTGGTGTGCCTCTGAGTCACTTCCGAATATCAAGGCTTAAACTATCATGGGGTTTTCTTGGCAAGATTTTTTCGGAGGCAGTTTGCCTTTGCCTTCCTCTGAGTCTGAGAGAGTGTGACTTGCCCAAGGTTACCCTGTAGGTTTCCATAGCCTAGTGGAAATTTAAACTCTGGGCTCCAGGATTCTAGCCCAGTTCCCAAACCATTGTGCCACACTGTCTAAGGGCTGGTAGTTTTGTTTAATTAAAAGAAAGCACTTAATTAGATAACTGGATAGTGGGAGGAGGATGGGATGAGGGCAAGGCAAAAGGGGCAGTTCATACAAGAAGTTGATGGTCAGTGCAGCCAGTGTCAAGTCATAGAAACCTGACCTCGTTTCCACCTGTGTTAACAATAGTTTTGCAGAGTATTTGTAAGTGCATTGTTAATTTTTTTTCTTAGCTTTGTTTCTTTGTTGGCTTGAGAAGAATAAACAAGCTACTTTATAATTTACTTATTTTTCTTTGTCCTGTACAAATGCTTGTCTATGATTGATTTCTCTTGGTGAAAAGTAAATTGGCATCCTCATATGCAAGGTGGGAACAAAGTCTTCTTTTTCTCCCATTGGTTGCTTGGACTTCTGTAGGTATGACATGTGTTTCGATGGGGAGATCCACCTATTGTGTCTCATTTAGGGTTCCTTGCAAATTAGAGAACCTTTTACAGCTTATCATGATGACAGACAGTAGCATATTAAGCTGTTGTGATTTTCTTTATCAAGATTTGTGTGGTCTGTTATCTTTTCATGATCCACATTTCTCCAATTGCCTAGGTCTTCCCATTTAATTTGTCTTCCTGAGTGGCCTATTGTGCAATGTTATGCCTCATCAAGGTGTGTGGCATTTGGTCTTAATGGTCTGGTCTTTTACTGTAAGAATGGCATTTTTGTTTCCTCATTCAGGTTCATGTACTCCTTTCTGTGGTATGGCTGGTAATGGATCAAGATCAGAATCTATCAGTGGATTAACTATGAAATCACAGCTTCAGATCACTGGTAAGTGTCTATGACAACCCCGTGGATGGTCTCTTTGTGACTGCAGAGGGAATTCCAAATATCCATTGTCTGTCTATAATCTTCCCAAATTTTTGATTACGTCGAAGATCCTACTAAACACTCTCAGAAATGAAGCAGCACATAGGAAGATAATGATATGCTGAATCAAATGGTTGCAACTCAAAACAGCCCACCATCTACCTATAACTCACAACAGCCCTCCCCTGTTATCAGGAAGAGGACTTTCACAGGCCAGCTATTCAAGATCTCTTTTCACTGGAAATGTGGAAAATTGAATTTGGGACCTTTGAAATGCCAAGTATTTTGATAGAAATCTGTGGTCCATTCTTCTTTGATCACTGGAACAAGAGAATTTCTGTGTCAGTCTTTCCATGTTGCTTCTTATCTTCATGGTTTCAGAGGTGTTGGTATATTTTTGTGATAGACAACTTTTAAAAAATTCTGAGTTTGGTGTTCTGGGTAGTGTTATAGCTTTGTCACCTTAGTTCCGCTGCAGACTTATGTGTGTTGTCAACACATTTTTTGCACACCTTTGGTAAATTGGATGAACCTAAGTTGCAACTAGTGCATAACACCAAACAAATGCTAACCTGTGGCCATGATAAAGAAAGAAGCTTCAGGCCCGCCCAAGCAGTTAAATGTTTGTGCCTGGATAGAAAAGGGAAGATCTAGAATGAGACTTGTGTGTCTTTTTTCTACTTTTGTTTTGGGTGTCCATAAGAAGGTTTTTTATAAGTTTAGAATTGGAAGCTACATACCTTTTAGATTTTGGGTAGTGAAAGAAGCTCATGTGTTAGTATTTTAAGTAATGTTTAGATTAAATCAAATTAAAACTATTTAAATTAAATTAAATAATGTTTAAATAAATTATTAAATTGTATGATAAACTTCAGAATGTACTGTTTTTTCCTCTGGCTCCATATGTTTTCTTATATTAGGTAACAGTTGATAATACTATTTGAAATCAGTAGTCTTATTTGTTATTATTTACTGTCAGATTGAATTTAACCAATGGCAACCCTATGAATGAGAGGCTTCCAGGAGCCCCTGTTGTCAACACGCCTACTTAGGTCTCACAGACTCAAAGTTGTGGCTTCTTTGAATGAATCAGTCCCTCTATAGTACAGTCTTCCTGTTTTGTTAAAATATTTATGTCATCTTCTCTACCTAAAGGCATGCTTGTGGAGTATAATAAAGTCATCTTGACCACTTTAAAACAACTTTTTTAAAAAAAGATTTTGAATGGCTAAAAAGATACAGTCCTCCCTCCATTTGCAGGTTTGACCTTTGTGAATCTGATTATTCATGAAGCACATGCTTGCCTTCCCCCCTCCCATTTTTCTCCTCGTATACCTTGCATTCCCGACCTGAGGCTTGCAAGGCTTGTGTTTAAAATGGACATTTTTTTCCTTTTGAGTGAGCAAAGCCCCCTCCCACTGCTGAAGGCATGGCTTCTCTGCCATGTTGTGCAGTCTGCTGTGTATTGACTGCTGATTGGTCAAGCTGCTCTTTTCTCAAGAGGGCCACCACAAGTAATTAGAAGTCCAGAACTCCCCTCTTCTCTCTCCAAGGGGGAAATATCTGTAGGCCTTTAAGGTTATCTTTTTTCTCCCCTGCCCCAATACTGAGACCAGAGGCAAAGGAATGGAAGAGGCTCCAGAGGGGAATAGGAGGGGAATCGCATGAGGGGGGAGTTATTCATGGTTTTTCCACTTTCATGAGGGTTTTGCACCTTGAACCCTCACGAATGTGGAAGGGGCTACTTTATTACACAATTTGCCATGATAAAAGAAGACAGATCAAAACTGATTAAGTGTACATTGTGCATTGGTGTAAATCCAGTTAGACCTGGCACCAGAATATCAATAGCATTGGTGCCAGTCAGTCCTCAAAGAGGGAGGGTATTCCGTAACTGGAGTGTGCAGCAGAGAAAGTCCTCTCTGACATCCTACCTATTGCTCTGATTGATGGGCACAGACAGCCCTTCCATCAGATCTCAAAACTTGGACAGGCATATACAAGGTGGAGGTGCTCCTTCAGGTACTGTGGTCCCAAGTTGTTTAGGGCTTTAAATGTCATTATCAGCACCTTGAATTCAGGTCAGAAGTATATTGGCAGCCAGTGAAGTTCCTTTATAACTGGTGTGATATAGTTTCTGTGTGATGTTGTAGTCAACAGTCACCTGCTACATTTTGGACTAGCTACAGTTTCTGAGACATCTTCAAGGGCAGCCCCTAGCAGAATTCATTACAGCAATCTAATTGGAAAGTCAGCAGTACATGACCTACTGTGGTTAAGTTATTCCACAGTAAATTAAATTACAACTAAGTTACTACTTGTTTCATTTTTAATATATTGAATCTGTTGGCATCCAGAGTGAAAACATATGTAATCTTAGTATAGTTTGAACAGGGAACTTCAGTGTTACTAATAATAAATTTGCCTCAGAATTAAATCTTTGAGGGAAAGGATACACAATGTCTGCTTTTTTTATGAAATGAATTTTCATGCATTCCTTTTTCTTGGAGATCACAATAGGAAGCTTAAAACTTGCATGAGGCTAGGTTTGTAGATACAGTGTCTGGAAGATGCAGAGCATGCAAGCACAATCAATGTGAGTTGAAGGTCTAGATGAGAAAGGGAAATTTCATTAAAAAGACATGAGGTAACCATCTTTCTATAGATGACATTCAATTTAAACATTCCTGCCACTAGGCAGAACTTAGATAGAATCATAGAATCATAGAAATGTAGAGTTGGAAGAGACCACAGGGGCCATCCAGTCCAACCCCCTGCCATGCAGGAACACCCTCAAAGCACTCCCCACAGATGGCCATCCAGCCTCTGCTTAAAAACCTCCAAAGAAGGAGACTCCACCACACTTCAAGGCAGCATATTCCACTGCCGGACAGCCCTGACTGTCAGGAAGTTCTTCCTGAGGTTCAGGTGGAATCTCCTTTCCTGCAGCTTGAATCCATTGCTCCTTGTCCTGGTCTCTGGAGCAGCAGAAAACGAGCCCTCTCCTTCCTCTACATGGCATCCCTTCAAATATTTAAACATGGCTATCATGTCCCCTCTTAACCTTCTCTTCTGCAGACTAAACATACCCAGCTCTCTAAGTCTATCCTCATAGGGCATGTCTTCCAGGCCTCTCACCATTTTGGTTGCCCTCCTCTGGACCTGCTGCAGCCTGACCATGTCCTTCTTGAATTGGGGTGGCCAGAACTGGACACAGTATTCAAGATGAGGTCTAACCAAAGCAGAGTAGAGTGGTACTGGTACCTCCCTCGATCTAGACACGATACTCCTATTGATGCAGCCAAGAATTGCATTGGCTTTCTTGGCTGCCGCATCACACTGCTGACTCACATTCAGCTTGTGGTCTATTAAAACTCCTAGATCGCTTTCACACGTACTGCTATCCAGCCACGTGTCCCCCATCCTATATTTCTGTATTCCACTTTTTCTACCCAAGTGTAGGACCTTACACTTCTCTGTGTTGAATTTCGTTTTGTTAGCTTTGGCCCAGCTCTCCAATCTATCCAGGTCATTTTGAATGTTGATCCTGTCCTCTGGCGTATTAGCAACCCCTCCCTATTTGGTGTCATCGGCAAATTTGATGAGCATGCCCTCTATTCCTTCATCCAAGTCATTGATGAAGATATTGAACAGCACTGGGCCCAAGGCAGAACCCTGTGGCACCCGGCTAGTCACTTCTCTCCAGGATGAAAAGCAACCATTCATGATCACCCTTTGGGTTCGGTCGGTCAACCAGTTACAAGTCGAACTAACAGTAGCCCTGTCCAGCCCGCATTTTGCTAGCTTCTTTGCAAGAATGTCATGGGGAACTTTGTCAAAGACCTTACTGAAATCAAGAAATGCTACATCCACAGCATTCCCTTCATCTATCAAGCTAGTAACTCTATCGTAAAAAAAACAAATAAGATTAGTTTGGCATGACTTATTTTTGAGAAATCAATGTTGACTTCTCGTGATTACCGCGTTGCTTTCTAAGTGATTAGAAACTGACTGCTTAATGATCTGCTCCAGAATCTTTCCGGGTACTGACGTCAGGCTGACTGGGCGATAATTATTTGGGTCCTCTTTTTTTCCCTTCTTGAAGATGGGGACAACATTTGCCCTCTTCCAGTCTGCTGGAACTTCTCCTGTCCTCCAAGATTTCTCAAAGATGATAGCAAGCGGTTCTGAAATGACCTCTGCCAGTTCTTTTAATATCCTAGGATGCAATTCATCTGGCCCTGAAGACTTGAATTCATCCAGTGTGGCCAAGTATTCCGGTACCACCTCTCTACCTATTATGTGCCTCATTTCCCCTGCTTCCTCCCCTGCTCCCCAACCGCCAGGTTGAGTGCTTGTATCCTTCTGGGAAAATACTGAGGCAAAGAAGGTGTTAAGTAGTTCTGCCTTTTCTCTTCCCCCTGTTAGTAATTCGCCATCTTCTCTGCGCAGCGACCCTATCGTCTCCTTCTTTTTCCTTTTGCTACGGACATATTTAAAAAAGCCCTTTTTATTGTTTTTGATGTCTCTGGCCAGCCTAAGTTCGTTCGGTGCTTTAGCCTTTCTGACCTCCTCCCCACATCTCCTAGCTACTTGCTTAAATTCTTCTTTGGTGGTTTCCCCCTTCTTCCATTTCCTGTACATGTTTCTCTTAACACTTAGCTCAACTGAGAGTTCTTTAGTCAACCATTCTGGTTTCTTCAAATGCCTTCCATTTTTCCTCCTTATTGGCACAGTTTTAGACTTGTGCCTTCAGTATCTCCCTTTTAAGGGACTCCCATGCCTCCTGAACTCCTTTCCCTTTGACTATTCTTGACCACTGAATTCCAACCAGCAGCTCCCTAAGTTTACAGAAGTCGGCTTTTTTAAAATCTAAGATGAGTGTCTGGCTACACTTATCTTCTCCTTCCCACTGAATGCCAAATTCCAATAGGGCATGGTCACTCCCCCCTAAAGATCCAATCACTTCTACCTCATTAACTGTTGGTCAGGATCAGATCTAGAATATTTGATCCCCTTGTGGCCTCTTCCACCTTCTGGACCATGACATTGTCTGCAAGACAAGCAAGAAACTTGCTGGACCTTGCTGTCTTGGCAGAGTTTGACTGCCGACATATATCCGGGCAATTGAAATCTCCTATTATTACTGTATCTCTCCTTTTTGAATGTGCAGTCATTTGGTTGAGGAAGGCATCATCAAAGTCCTCAGTCTGGGTTGGAGGTCTGTAGTAAACCCCCACCAGAATATCCCTATTGTTTCTCGCTCCCTTAATTCTTACCCAGATGCTCTCGACCTGGCTTTCTGGGTTTAAGTCACGAATCTCTTCACAGGTGAAAACATCCTTGACAAACAAGGCTACTCCTCCTCCTTTCTTGTTTGGTCTATTTTTACAAAATAGGCTATACCCCTCTATTTCTGCATTCCAATCATGAGACTCATCCCACCAGGTCTCAGTGATGCCTATCAAATCGTATTTATTTTGTTGTACTAGGAGTTCAAGTTCATCTTGCTTGTTTCCCATACTCCGTGCATTAGTGTAGAGACACTTAAGTCCCCGGGCCCTTCCTGAAAGTTTTGTACTATAGTTTCTACTCCTCCCACCACTGGCTGCTTGTACTACTTGTCCAATATCATTTGGGCCTTTTCCCCCTGCGCTCGCCGGGTCCTGGCCTTGAATAATATTGTCTCCCTCCCCAGCGGAACTTAGTTTAAAGACCTCTGAATCCCCCTTGCGAGATTGTTTGCAAAAACATTCCTGCCAAGTTTCGTGAGGTGCAGCCCATCCCGGATATGAATGGATAGATATAAATGGTTAATAAGTAACATGGTATCTATTCTTTGTTAGTCATTGTAGACTTTAGTCTTGTTGTGACATACATTAGGGCTACTTTAGAACAAAGATCTCAAGCCTCACTAAATCAAGATAAATCTCTGGTTATTCCCAAGGAAAATCTTTTGGCACAGGTAGGCAAATGCTTACAGTAATGCTTCCAGAAGGTAGCAGATGAAAACCTAGAAATAGGCCCATACCCTCCTCATTCAAGAGGAGAATATTTAAAAGGTCTGTAAACATAGTGCTGGCTGAGTGAGGACAGAATTGGAGGAAGGGTAGGTGTTGGAATGAAGAATTAAAGCAATTCCTACCATTTCGCAAGAGGCATGCAGGATTAATTATAGATCAGTTTGCCTTTAGGAACATATAAAAGTATTTAGAGGATTCAGCAATAATCTACAAGTAACAGATAGAAGTTACATGTCATATATTCATATATTGGCCACGTCTGCTTCTTTCACACCCAGACAAACAGTACAAGTGGAATAATTAAAGAGCATGGCATTATTGTTTTTTGTTTATTCCACACTGTCCATTTGCAGAGCACTTCACAAAAAATATACTTGACAGGTCCCTTCATCAGGGGCTTACAGGCTAAAAACAGAGAAAAGGGAAGGAAAAGAGATAAGGAAAAGAAATGGAAGTAGGGAAAGAATATGCAGTCATTTCAGTTGCATGTAATTTGATAGGGTATTGGTACTATGGGTTCTTCCAAAGATTTCATGGAAAAGGAGACTTTTTGAGAGGAATATGAAGAAGTCAATGGGTGTAGCTGTATGGAAACAATATAGAGGGCAGTGCCAGATTTACAAGTGGAGCAGAGGCTTGTAAGTGGAATCATTCAAGGGAAGAGGAGGCCTTCAGATATCCAAGGCTGGTAGAACTGCATCAGCATAAAGAAATGAGAGTACAAGAAACATGGAACATTTTGAAGCTTGTGCAGGATCCTGGACAGAGCTTCACACGATCAAAGTGACAAGATGTGAATGAATTTGGTAGCAGAGTTCTAGACAGACATGAACAGAAGACATGAGAGAAGCCATTTCTGGTGTGAATAATGGCAAACTTGCTCCCACTCAGTAGTAACACTTCTGAAAAGGAAACTTTTATGTTGCCAAATGTTCATCATGTGGAATCAGACTTATCGTATGATAGAACTGATAGGTCTGTCACTTTATTTGATGCTAACTTGAGCTTACATAGCAGTATTAATACTATTGAGAGCCACCATAGTATAGTGGTTTGAATGTTGGAGTAGGACACTGGGAGACTAGGGTTCCAATCCCTGCTGAGCCATGGAAACCCACTGAATAGCCTTGACCAAGTCACACTTTCTCAGCTTCAGAAGCAGGCAAAGGCAAACCGCCTCTAAACAAACCTCACCAAGAAAACCGTGTGATAAGTTCACTTTAGGGTCGCCATAAATCGGAAACAACTGGAAGGCACACAACTACAGCAATATTAATACCATCAGAATAAAATGGTGACATGAAACTTTATTTATTCTAATTATGCTGCTCTAACTACTTTTTGACGTGTTATGTCCGATAATCAGTGTTGCTGAAACCAGTATTGGTAGGAAAGATGCTACAGTGTGATACAGCAGAATTTTGCATGCATCTGGAAAATCTATACTAGGAAGTTGGCATATATCTGTGTATAAGTTGAAAGCCTAATACAATAGTTCTGTGAAAGGCAGGCATCCTGGAACAGTATTGGTTTGGGATAGTAAGCACATTACAGATGCATGATCAAATCCAGGATTGGTTGATTGATTGTATTCTTCGAATACAGAAGCCAGGTAACATGCAGATTTCAGGAGCTAAATATTTTTTTTCTTTTGGTTATGCTAGAATCATAGAGTTGGAAGAAATTTACTGTAGAGAAGTAACTATTTAACACATTCATTTATAACTTACCTGTAGAATCAGGTGCAGCTACGTGAAGTCAATTTCCTATTTTTTATATGTTCAGAGAATTAAATAGTTTGATTTGGTAAATGTTTATTCTCGGGCTGACAGGAGGATCAATCCACTACGCCTGGGTTTGATCCTTGCGCCCAGGCGTAGTGGATTGCTCCTCCTGTCATCCCAGAATGATCGTTCACGTAAGTACCAACTCTTCAATCTTTTTGTACGTGATTGGATTGGATTGAATTGAATTGAGATGAAATGAAATGAAATGAGATGAAATGAAGTCCAGTGTAGTTGGTAACATCTGAATAAATGGACTTTGCTGTTTTCTTATCTGTGTACAAGAGCTATGTTCAGCCATGGTTCTGCATTCCTATGTGCTACATAAAAATTTCTTACGCTAATGAAACAAATAAAACACTTGTTCCTTTTCTTGTTTTCAATAGTTATTTCTGCAAAATTGAAAGAAAACAAAAACAAATGGTTTGGACCCAGCCCTTATGTAGAAGTCATAGTTGATGGACAGTCCAAGAAGACAGAAAAATGCAACAACACTAATAGTCCAAAATGGAAGCAACATCTTACAGTGTAGGTTTGGAAGTGTTCTTCATTTTTTTTTCCATTTCAAATAACAATAAAAATGAAATTGTGTCACAAGATAGACACTGGAAGAAAGTAGTGTTTCTAATTTGTGTACTCTTGCGCACTCACAGTCTCTCTGAAGTTTTGCTTCGAACTATTCCCAAGATCTACTGTTGGGGAACTCAGTTTCTTAAACCTGTTAGACTTTTTTAAAATGAATTTTCCCAGGTTGTGTAACTCTGATTAAAATGTTTCAGAAATTGTTATCACGGAGGCAGAGCAATAGCTGTGTAAGCTGGGGTTCATGGACAGAGATTTTTGTTTCCAATGGCAGTTTGTAGTACTGTTTAAAGCGTAATACCAGAGTCCCTGATCCACATGAATGACTTTTAGAAGGGGAATATCAAAGCCATTATGTGAAGGGGAAGCCCACAAGAGTGTAGTGTACTTTGAGAGTCAACGTTATATCTCAGCAACAATTGATAGAGCATGGGGACAGAAATAAAAGCCCTGTTCATATAGATTAGAATTTAATTGTCAGATTTCTTTTATAGTACAAAGTTAGAAAGATGATAAAAGGAACTGTATAGTATTCCTAGAGAACTGCCTCACTGTACCTAAGTAAATTTACAACCATGCATGTGACATCTGGAATTTACTGTGAAGGATCAAATACCTTTTCATGATCAGTTATTTTTGAGTCTGCATGAGGTTAGTCATTATGTCACTGTAATTCCTAAATAAATAAATAAACATGGCTTGCTCACATTGACTGTGCCAAATTAGTCTTCCATGAAAGCATGTTTTTTTCCTTTACAAATCCTACTGAAGTTCTGAGTACAATAGTTTCCATTGAACTTGACAGGGCTTTTTGTAATTTTCTTTATGAAGATGCTTGATCCGTCATTGAGAATCTAAATACTGCGTTTAAATATTTATGTATGTAGTCAGTCTTAAAAATTTAAACCTTAAACCCGCTGTTGCAGAAGCACTCCAGTGACAATACAGCAGAATTTCATAGGACTCCCCCGCCCCTTCCAGAGCTGGTTTTGGGGAGGTGTGGCAAAGCAATCTTCATTGATGAGGAGGGAGATTTCTTCCTCCTGATTCTGCTGATGGAAGCAGGTTGGATTAGGCTTGTGAGAAATAGCAGGTTTCAGAAATAACCAATAATAATGTGTAGCTTGGAAAATACATATGTTTAGAAACTGTATTCCATTTTTGTTTTTTGTAAACAGTTTTAAAAACTGAACACAATTCCAGCCTCCAGAGCTACAAAATGTTAGTCAGATGTTTTGAAATAGACTTGTTACAGGCTATCTGTGGTATTTCCATGTATAAGATAATAAAAAATATAACTCAAGGTGGGATACTTGTCAGCTTACGAGCTTGAAAATGAAAGCTAGATCAGTAGCATTGAAAAAAAATTACTTCTACATTCTGTTTGTTTAGAATTGTCTCTCCTGTCAGCAAACTAAATTTTCGTGTATGGAGTCACCAGACGTTGAAATCTGATGTCTTATTGGGGAGTGCCATGCTAGATATTAATGAGGCACTAAAAGCAAACAATATGAAACGTAAGTATTTGCAAACATATATCTGAAAATTAAATTTACCATGTGAACAGTTTCATGTGTGTGTGTGTATCTCTTTTTAAAATAAACTGCTTTAGAAATCACTATATTGAGAATTCAGCATTATGACTTTCTTTTCTCTATGTACAGCTGTTAAATCACTACAGAAATCTTGTAGTGTAGCTACAGATGTAAAACCATGGTGATTTTTTTTCCTGGGGTGGGGCTTGGAGGGGAAAAAAGGAAATTTGAAAAAAAAATGCAGTACTTGTGATATCAAACCGAAGGTTATTTTACTCATTTAGGAACATGAAATGTTTTATTCATAGTTTTAACATATAAACTGTATAATGACTATATCCTAAAGAGAGAGCTGCAAACTGTTGTACCATCTGCTAATGAAGCTTATGTAGTACTATTTATTTTATTTACAAGATGAACTTTTAATAACAGAAACAGAAAAACCAGAAAAGTAACAGAAAATGTAACCAAAAATGTAATGAAAGTTAATGTAAGAAAAAAGTTGAAAGGGCTTCCTAATGTTTCTCAATAAGGCTTTCATTAAGGCATTATTTAATTATGCAACTTTTCACGTAAAATAATTTATATGAATACTCAGGGCCAAATTACGCAAGATCGTAATGCATCACTTGTTATATAATGAATCTGTCTGAAAATGCATGCGTTTTGTATGGAAATAGGGTGGCTTAACTCTTTCCCTCACTTTCCCTATCTCTTTAAAAACATCCGTATCCCCAAATTGCTATTTGTATTGGAAGAATAACTTGTGTGAGTACCAGTGGGAATTTTTGTTCTGATGGAAATAACCACGTTGGGTTTCAGACTTCATTGGGACGATGACAGAGAGTGGTAAGATTAAAGACACACTACCTTAGTCTGCTTTACCATTGAGAAATCATACCAGATGATTGTGGAAGAGCAGACAGTTCCGTGCACCTTCAGGTGGTAGATGCAGAACAAGGCAACATTCCTGAAGTAGGGGTGGGAAAACAGGAGAACACTAAGCTACTACTGCTAATATTTCTCAGATTTGAAAAAGGGCAGGAAAATGAGAGAGGATTTTGTGAGGTATTGCTGGTTGGAGTCTTGTGGTAAAAGAGGGGAGGTTCAGAATATAGGAGACTTTGTGGACTCTTTTTCGGGTATTAGATACAGACCTGGGTATTAGCAGGTACACTTCAGCTAGAATTATATAAAATAGTTTGTCTTATTGGCTGCATCTGACATGATTTGAGCACAGTGGGTCTTCCCCACTCGCTTGCACTCCCACAAAATCTGCTCCAGTGCAGTGCAGTGGTGGGATGGAGCTGCAGGAAAATGGCATAAAGTAGTGAATGACAACTGTATGTTAAAAATTCAGCAAAGGAAAATGGTTATGTCAGGTCAGGTCCATTCCCACATGAACTGTCTACATGTAGCTACAGCTCTGGTCATGTGTTTCTTACCTGATTTCAGTCAACATGAAAAAAAGAGTAGTGCCTCTCCTATCCATTGTCACTTTCCTCGTGTGGAAAGTGGCAGCTATGAAAAGAAGTCCCCATTTGCTTGGAGACTTTCCATGCAAGCAAGTAGGTTGGAAAATCAGGATTCTAGCTTGTGCAAAGGTTCCCCACCTAAACAAGAACGACTCATCCTTTTCCTTACATAGAAGGTGACAATGGAGAGAGCAGGTTTTGATGCTCCCACTCCTCATGGTTTGCATAAGAAACACTACAACAGGGCTTATGTTTTCATTCATTTCCAAGAGAGAACTCCTTTTACATTAGGAGGCACAAGTTATTTTTCTCTCCTTTGCCTCCCCAGTCTTCCATCTTCAAAAATACTAGGAACTATCTAATTTGAAAATGTCAGTGTGGAATTCTACAGAATTGCATTCTAAATTGCTGCTGGGTCTTTCTTTGCTTTCTAGTTATTTAGAATAGTGAAAAGAAAGAAGGAAGACATTTGGTTTAGATGGAAGCCCTGTTTTAATGTTGCAGTTCTATGTAGTAATAGCTGTTGAATGGCAGCCTAAAGCAGAAGACCTTTCATAGTATTTAGGCTCAGACTTTAATGGTCCTATTGGGTCAGTAGTAGGCAACCATAGAGAATATGCATCAGTGTTCAGAAAACTGGTGAATTAACTGTATATATTGTTTTAGTTGATGAATGTATTCAAAGGCATGTTTTTTTTCTAGCTGTTGAGAAAAGATTTACATAGCCTGAGGTTAATATTAGAAATGTTAACATATTTTCTGCTGTGTGGTCAACTTTTAGACTCTCTGGTATTTAGACTACTGTGTCTATCAGCCCCGCTTGGCATTGTCAGTGGTCAGGAAAGATGGACATTATGGTCTCAAGTATGTGGAAGTTGGTAAAGGTTTCTGAAGAGCGTAGAGAAACTTTTTATGGCAACTATAGTGACTGTTCCATGGCTAAAGCCCAGTGGTGAGGTTCTGTAGCAGTTTTCTTGAGAGCAACTGTTTTAATACATGGAAAAGCATACTCTTCAGTGTAAAGCTGAAGCTAAATCACCATCATATTATTTTAAATAAAAGAATAATGCCTATCTTCTAAAAAAAAAAAAAAGTCTACCAACCTTGAATTGTACCAAATGCATGGTATGCTGATGATACCTAGCAATATATCTCTTTAACAACTGATGCCAAGGAGGCTGTGATAGTACTAAATCAAACGACTTGATGTGGGTGAAAAGACTGAAGCTTAATTGAGACAAGATGGAAGTGCTTCTGATCAGTAGAAAACCAACCTGGAATTGCTATCGCAACCTCTTCTGGATTGCGCTTCCTATGAAAGATCATGTTTGTACTTTTGGGATGCTGTTGGACTCAGTTTTGCTCCTGGAAAACCTGGTTGCTGCAGTGGCCAGGAGCACCTTTGCCCAGTTTCTGGTATTTCACCAGCTGTGCCCTTTCTGTACCAATCTGGCCACAGTGATTCATGCCTTAATTTAGACTATAGTAATGCACTCTACATGGGGCTTCCCTCGAAAAGTGTTCAGAAATTTCAGCTAGTACAAAATGCAGTAATCAGACTGGTGTGAGGTGTGCATTTTAGAGACCGTGTAACACTGGTCGTGCAGGAACAACACTTGGTTTCACTTTGTTTCTAAGCTCAACTTAAGGTGCTAGTGTTGACTTCTGAAATCCTAAATGACTTGGAACCAAGGCCTCTGAAAGATCACCTCCTCCTGAATTAGCCTGCCAGGAATTTTAGGTGTTCAGGGGATACTCTGATGTGTGTCCCAGCACCACATGAAGTTAGGTTGGTGGGTATAGGTAACAGGGCTTCCTCTGTAGCAGTGCCTTGACTGTGGAACTCCCTGCCAAAGGACGTTAGGCTGGGCGCATTTCTTTTAAACTTCCCAGAGGACAACCAAAACAGTGCTGTTCTGCATGCCATTCAGTCTTTGAAATTACTGTTTTAACTGTTTCAAAACTAGATTCTAGAATTGCTTTTAGACTGGTTTGAAGAGTTTCCAAAGAGTATTTTAAAGTGCTTTAAAATGTGTTTGAATGTGTTTTTATCTGTGTATTTTTAAATTATTTTTTATTTGTTCATTGCCTTGGGAACCCTTGTGGACTGGGAGGCAATGCAAAAATACTTTTAAATAAGTAAACATATTACAAATGAGATTGAAATATTATCTTAATCTATTGTACAGAGAATGATTTTAATTTTTTTGCAATTGATTTTAACAATTCACTGTCATAAGAAATTAAAAACTGATTTTTTTTCCTCCTTTTGTTCTCCATAGTTGAAGAAGTGGTTATGAACATGGTGCTTCTTGGTGAGAGAGAACAAGGTGATGGGATTGGAGAGCTGTCTGTCTGTTTAGATGGTATGCAAGTAGATCCTGAGCTTCTAATTAATGGTGATTCCTCAAGTATGAAAAGTAAGTAATATTTCCCTACTGTATATTCATACTATGGCTGCGTTATATAGGGAATGGAACCAGTGTGTACTGTGAGGAAAGAAAATTAAAATTTTGGCTATTTTCCTATTTTTCTGTTCTTGGCCTACATAACACTTTATGAATAATTCTTTGCCCATGGCAGTTAATGTTTCCCCTGAGTGAACAAGCAGAGAGACTTTTAAAAATTTGTTTTACCTTTTTCATCTTCTGGACTAGGTGTAGGCAACATTTTTCTCTCCAGATGTTTGAGACTACACCTCTCACAATTCCTGACCATTGAACCTGTTGGCTGGATCTAACAGAAATGATGACCCAGGTGACGAGAGGCTACCATTATATTTTGAGGCTGTCAGTGTGTAATATATGGCTTAATTTAGTATGGGAGGAGATGTTTCTTTAGATCAGTGTTTATTATATGAGGGCCCAGCAATCCTCCTCCCATGTGCCAGGAACTGTTACCATACTTGTGCCTATTCACATTTTCTTTGCTAAAAACTCTCCAGCAGTTGGCATCTGATGGCTTGTGGACAAGCACTGGTCCATAAGCCACACTTTGAGTTTTAGATCCAGGCCCAAAGCTTTTTAGGTTTTTTAAAAGGTTAAAATAAGTTTAGAAGATGGATTATAAAAACTCCTTGCATTCTCTGGGGGAAGGTTGGAAGCAGAGCTGAAATGGAAAGTCTGAATTCTTCTTGTCTCGCAGTTATTAAAAGATGTCATACATTGGCTATGGCTCTTTGGCAAACTACACATGTGTAAAGTAACATTTTAATTTTCCTTTTATTGAAGGTCCCACACAGATTGATGGCGCCAAAGCAAGAAATGAAACAAGGTAAGGTGATTTACTGTAGCTGTATGTGAATTAGAGATAGTTAAAACTGTAAACAGTGGATGCCACAGAGGTCTGTGCTTTGTATTGGAAGCTGCCTAGAAGTGCTCTTCAAATATGAAAGTTTTAGTACAATAAAGGGTGTCTAGCATGTTAAAATATTGGATATTGGCCTGTTTAAGAAAATGAATGAAATATACCATTTGTTTTCAGTTTTTCTTTAAAATAAGTAATGTTGAGCCAGTGTAAGTAAATATTAAATAGAACTTTGAATAATAATCCTATAAAACACTGTCTCATATCTGATGAAATGTATCTAGTGTCCTAACACTACAGATATTTTGTCACCATTTGAATGTTGTCTCTTCCGTCCGTCCGTCCGTCCTTCCTTCCTTCCTTCCTTCCTTCCTTCCTTCCTTCCTTCCTTCCTTCCTTCCTTTCTTTCTTTTGTATTCCACCTTTCTCCCTGCAAGGGGTACAAGGTGTCTGGGTCTGCTCATGGTTATCCATCGCCCTGCTGCCAGAGTTGTTAACATCTTTTATTGCTCTTTAAATCCTCACACTGGCTTCCTATACACTCCAGAAACCTACATGTAGGGTTTTCCCCCTCCATTTTTCCTCTAGTATATCCCAATACATCTGTTCTGTAACATTTTTTCATCCATCTCCACCAACCTCAGCTGTCTAAAAAGTTCCTGCTAGCTGAAACAGTTCCACAGATTCTCCCATGCTTTCCCTTATGTTTTGAATTGTCTCCGAGAATATCTGAGTGAAACCATCTCTGTTGGTTTCTTGACATCCCTTTTTTCCTATTAAGTCTTTGAAGCAGCTCTCTTGTCTCCATAGTCTAATGTCACTAAACTAAGTTAAGAATAACTAAAATTGCATGTTCTTTGCCTGTTTGTTCCAGCAAGGACTACCCAATAACCTATATAGATACCTGTATTCTAGTCCCTGAGTCATTCTTGAAGCCACTGCACTTCACTCATTTACTGCTTTTTTTCCAGATGTTGCCGTCTCACTCTTAACTTTAAGGAAGTCTGCCCTTCTTTGTTGGCTATATATTTACAGCAGTCTTGACACATGAGATGGTAGAATTAAGTATCTGGAAAAAAAATAATTATAACAGGATTACAATATGTATCTTTTTCTTGTGAAACTGCTATTGCTGATACGTGTGGTATCCTTCAGGATACTACATGAAATCTAGCACCTGTTTAGCAAGAGTGTTTCCTGGATATGTCAGAAGTAGAACCCTAATTAATGACCCTGTGGGAAAGGGAATAGAGTACATTAACTTTTTCCCATTATGCTCTAGAAAAATACCTCAGGGCACTGACAGAAAGAACTGGTACAGGCATATTCTAGCAATAATTCTAGGATCTCTTCCATGTAACATCTTGTTTTGATAATGATAACAGAATGTCATGAAGAACCCCGTGTATGTGGTTAGATTTCTGCTTTACTGTGTGTTCTATATAGCAAGATGGGATTGGTTGTTCAGTTATTACATATATCCCTCTGTATGCTCACCATGCAAGCCAAATGGCTACTGCAGATGTCAGTAGCTCTTCTGAAAACCGGTTTCCCAGATCTGTCTGTGTTTGGTCCACCTCTCACTCTTCACCAAATAAATGGATGGGAAAGGGCTTTAAAGGGTTACATGAGTGAAAGTGGGAGATAGTTAGAAGGGAGAAAGAGGTGTACTGTTACCCAGCTCAGACTAAAATCTGAACCAGAGAAAAATTACGTGGCTGTATTTCCTTCTTGTATTTGGACTGAAGATCAGGAGTTTCTTAGATCTTTCTTCCTGCTACAGGAAACAGAAGTTTCAGTAACATCCCTGATTTGAATCTACAGAATTCTGGGAAAATAGCAGGATTGGTCAACACAGAACTTAATTACAGACCTTAATTTGGGCAAGTTGTCATGTAGAAATAGGAATTAGAAGAATGTTTAATATTGAATCATATCTTTTTAGTCTCCAGAATAATTGTGCTCTGCTTTCTCACAAAGGAACACAATTGCTCCTGAAAATGGTGAGACTGCTGGGTCCAAGGAAAGCAGGGTGACTAATGGCAGTGATTCTCCATTAATTGCCAATGGAGGGTTTAAGCCTCCTAGACCTCCCAGACCTGCTCGACCTCCTCCACCCACTCCACGTAGGCCCTCTGCTCCGACTGGTATGTACACTAGGGTGAACTGTTAAGTTTTAGATTCTGTTTAAGATTGTTAAAAAATATAACCTGCCCACTGCACTGTTGTGCTAAAACTATTGCATTAAAAATGCTATTCAATTTTCAAGAGTTACTTTCTATAACATCATTTTCCTTTTTCTAAAAGAACACTCTGTGGTTTAAATTTTTACAAGCATTTTTTTAGGATTACTGAAGTAAAATATCTCTGTTTGACGTTCAACAAAATAATTTTGAAATTATTGAAAACTGATATGATAAAATTATATGGGGTTAGAATAGGGTTATTTTGAGAAGATACATTTTCCTACACTTAAATTATGGTTGTTTTTCTTCATAGCAAATATAGAAATAGTTTTATGTGTCACGGACTGAAGCTACAGTCTCTGAAATGTTCCCTTCAAAGACATCCAGACTTTCTGCGCTGAAGAGAAGGAGGGAATTGCTGCAAAAGGAATCCTGTTTAGTTTCCTAATAATCAGAGAAAAAATTCCTGAGTAGGAAGTGGTGATACTTAGTAGCAAGCGACTTTTAAAAACTGACATTCAGCAACCAAGAGTCCAAATACAACAGCTCATAATTTTCCATTAATGTTTAAAATGAATTTAGACAGTACTGCATAAGTGTTGCCCAAAGAGCTTTTCTCATTGACTGTTTTTTACTTAGAAGTCTGATAGCATGGTTGTGTATCATGTACATGATTTCAGTGCTCATCTATTTGTAGTTTGCAGTTCTGAAATTAGAGTAGAACTTAATATTTATTTTTTACCTCTTTATGTTCCCTGCAGCCTGTGTCAATGGCGCTTCCTCCACAGAATCAGAAGGGACTGGTGCAGAAGTAGTTCCAGCTGCAAAAAATTCAGCATCAGAAGCAAATGCTGAGGGAGCAACAGCAGGGACAGTTACTCCTGCATCAGCTCCTTTGACTACACCACCAGTTTCAAGACAAGTTCAGCCAGTAACTCCAGTTTCACAGCCACATCATGCAGTTAATCAAGGCTCTCTTCCACCTGGGTAAGAGTTTGGTACTCTTGTGTTTTATATTACCTGTACATTTATAAGCCAGCTCTTTTCTCCAAAGCACCTTTTTTTCCTATACCTCATCTATGATTTCAAAGCATTCTAAAATACACTAGGTGTTATAAAAGGGGGAAAACTTGCTCTGGCTAGGCAGGAATTTTTTAAAGCTTCTAGAAAGTTAAATGGAAACTTAATTATTAGCTAATGAATAAAGAAGGAATCAAAGATGGTAGGACATCAAGAGTGGAATGTGTTTTGGAAAATGTTAATAAAAATAAATTTTAGAAAAGAATGAAATGTGAGAGAGTCCAGATGACTTTTTAGTAATTTCCTAAAGTAGGACTAAGAGGTCAGTAAATACTGAAAGGAAAAGATTTCTGATAATAATTGGTGATAGGAGAGCAATCACAAAGCAATAACATAGAAACATGAAACTTTAGAAGAACAGCCTTTTCCCAGCTGGGAGCTGCAGTAAAGTGTTGCAGTGTAAAGTACTCCTTTTGAGAATTCCAGCCTGTCATGTCCTGTTCCATTCCATTCCCTCTTGCCATGGTTTTCAGTCTTTTATTTGCTCCCGCTGAAAGCTAGCATTCTGTGGCCATTAAACATGCTTATTTCTCACTGGGTTGTTAGGTGTGGGATGGAGAGACAGACAGACAGACACTTAAAGGTAAATATGAAGCTATTTCAAGAAATCTCTTAAGAGCAGCAGAACAAGTTTAAACTTCATGCAAAGCACTAGAGTGATTCGGTGAAGAGAAATATACAGAATATCATATGATTTAAAGTGCAGAGAGAGAAAAACTTGGCAAGAAAATTAAGAGAAGAAAAAATTGACCTGGAGAGTTAGAATCCTTATAAGTAAAACATAATAAGCACTTGGGAAAGAATGAGAGTGGAAGCAAGGTCTTTGGTAGAATTAGTAGTACAAGCATGCCTCAGTTAACAAAAGCACTGACACTGAAGCTCCTCTTACAGTCTTTTTGTGACCACCCAGGCCTTATTTTCTCCTTGTCCTCTGTCTAGCTGGAAGATTTTTTTTTAGCAGAATTGGAATTGGTAGGTTGCAGGAGTGCTGGAGAAACAAAGGCGGAGGTTTCGTATTGGTTGCAGCAGTCGGTCAGCAGTAAATAAAGTACAATAGAGCTTGAAGTGTGAAAGAACAGGATTATCTTCTAGCCTGTTTTACTGCAGCTGCATGTACCTCCCTGTTACAGGCAAGGTAAACAGCAGGTGCTCCCATATCTGAACAGCAAAACAGAGAAAGGGGGAAGGCAGATAAGCCTAGCTTACCAGGTGCCTCAAGCATACTAAAAAGCATAGATCTATAAATTTGTCCATCAAAATGGAAATATAAGAAGACTGTAGGCTAGTGAAAGACAAAGTCATTTGTGGATGCGTTTGGAAAGAAGTCTTCAGGTGGTCTCTAGAAGATTCAACATGTTTTTGTTCACTTATGCTAGGCTTAGCTGACCTGGTTGTTTTATTTCACATGTGCATTGTGGAAAGTTGCCTGACCCTTAGAAGTAGCATTTCAGCAAGAAGGAGAAACCCATATTCTGTAGGAGTTCAGCTTCCAGAAACCAAACCGTGATCAAGATCAATAGCGAGCTACAGCTAGAGCAGTACTGTGAGTCAAGAAGGATAAAAAGCACAGATGACACTCACACTCTTTACTCTTCAGACTTTTCAGCAAGTTATATCGCCATTTCACAGAGAGAAGGGAACTACTAGTGTTTGAAGAAAATAGGCTATATTCTCTGTTCTCAATCTAGAGTTTGAGATAATGATTCATCATTCATTTGCTTTGCGTTCTTTACTTCAGTCACTTGATTTTTTTAGCTGCTAATATTTCTGCTGGCACTGTCCCAAGCTGGACTGAATTTTTTACATGACAGTATCTATCTGCATGGGGTTTGTCCAAAATGTAGGGGGAATATTTATCTCCCTATTTAATAGCCATTCAATTCAGTCCTATACACACGAATTCAGTTGAACTTGTTTATATTGTCATAATTAATCAGTAAAAGGTAGGAAGCATAAGCATCCTGCTTTCATGGAGTCTGATAAATGACACATCTGGCTAACTATGTGTTCCAGAATTCTTTCCTTTGCAAGTCTGCAGCCCACAAAACATTTTAAAAGATTTCTGTTTCAAAAACAAGGAAGATCAGAATTTCAAGCAATGTGTATAATTAACATATTGAATGCAGTGCTAAAAACAAGGCACTGGGTATATTTGTAGTGAAAAAAATATAACTGGATGGCATACTCCTATACTGCTAGCAAATTAAGTATGCATAGTGAGAAGTACAATTCCATATGTAACTTTTAAGCACTAGCACATAGATTTTTTTTTAAATGAAACAAGTTCTGTGTTCCATCACTAAATTACGTTTATAAAACTGTACATTCAGAATCTTGAGAAAAGGTTAGTTATCTCTGAACTCTAAAATTTGTACTCAGAAACACAAGCATTGCTTTTCCAGATTAGATGAAGATTAATGTATCCTAGTATAAAGTCTCTTACACTGACCAGCTAGCTGCCTCTGGGAAATCACAAAAGAACAGATGATCCACTGGAAAATAGAGAAAGGAACAATCCAAATATGATTGATAAATAATTCAGTTCCTGTAAAATGCATGTCCAAGTAAGCAGTTGTAAAGTTTTCTTCAATAACTTTGGAGTTCTAGTGTCAGAATGCAAATGTGAAATGAAGAATAGCCTTGTTTTGTGTAGTGTCTGTATGTGAAGCAAATGTGCTTGAAAATGTTGTTGCATTACTTAGATATCGTATTGTGACATCTTATGTACAAAACAACTTATAGGATAAGGGAAAACTTGGAAGTAAAAGTACCAAGACAAGTATTTGGTGAATGGATTTGAGCATTACTACATATGAAGATGACTAAATTTGAACAATGTTATGAACTGCTTGTATTTTTCCAGTTGGGAACAGAGGGTCGATCAGCATGGTCGAGTATATTATGTAGATCACGTTGAGAAAAGAACTACATGGGATAGACCAGAGCCTCTTCCTCCAGGGTAAGTCAGTCATTTTTCTTACTTGGTAACAAACCTTGAGGATGTTGTTACCCTGATTTCTGGGGTCCGTCGGGGAACACCTCAGTGTGCTCCAATTAATGGGGAATGGAAACTAGCCAGAGCACGAGCAATAGCAATATGAGAGGCAGAGCAACCTAGCAAGATCTTTTAACCCAATTTTTACAGGGTCAGGCCGAGCCAAAAACCACACTTAATTGCTAAATAAATGATTTTATTTAAAAATAAAGACTTGCGCACATTCGCACTTACGCACTCACTCCACACAAGACCTATTTAGAAATAAAAGAGAGGAAATTGGATAGAGGACTTTTGGGGGGTTACAGCTGGCAAATACTGCACCTGGTCCTGAAGTCCGGAGGTCCGAGACAGCAGCGGAGAGGAGAAGGGACTCAGCACGGAGGGAGCTGAGGGGATAGCCAGACGGAGTGACAGCAAGCCAAGAGCGATCCAGAGCGATCCGAAGAAACGCTCAAAAGCTGGGGGTATTTATAGGGGGAAAGGTACCTGCAGGGCTAATCCTATCCCGGAGAGAACAGTCGGTGGAGGAGCTAGAACAAAGCTCCAAACTGTCCACGTCTTTTGCATGATTGGAAGAACAAAGCTCCAAAATGTCAAAGTTCCTTGCCTGATTAGATTTGCCGAGGTTGTCAAAAGCCGCAGCGGTATGCAAATCGTCCTCGCTTGACGGGCTGTTTGTTAGAAGCACTAATCCCTTCAAGCAGGCTCTTCGGGGCTGAGGACTCTTTTTGTATTTTGAAGTTTTTACCTGGCTGGAGGTCTCCTGGGGCGATGTGACTCAGAGTGTACTGGCCTGACTGGGTTTTTCCTAATTTCGGCTGTTCGACCGTACCTGCCTACATGCTTGTTCGGGGGACCTCTCAAGCACGTGGAGATATAATTTAATATTAAATTATGGACCCTGGGATAGGGGTATCTACTGCAGTAACAATGTCAGTCCAAATTCAGCATCTTTCTGTAGGACTTAGATCTACAAATAATGCACAGTCTGTTGACTAAATCATGTCTTGGTTATGAGAAAGTGATGTCTGATTTGACATCCTTATATATGTATGGTGCACCTTGACTAGCAGTAGGTAGAGCTGTCAGTCATATCAAGTTATTGTGTCCAGCTGTTGCAGAAACTGCAGCTATTATGCCTTTCCCAGGCAGGAATAAAAGCACCTGTAGGCATAAATATGCTAGAGTTAGTCCTCCTGTATTACTGTTCCTGTACATGTCCTGACTCAACGTACCAGAAGCAATGTCAAGCAGTGATATTAGTTTGGTCTTCATTTATACCATAGTGTATATTTAGTTGGTATTTTGTCATATTTTGGACTTGGCAAAAAATCGACTGACAGCTAGTGTATTAGACCACAAAGAACTTTCAAGCCTATGTACTACACACACTGGGTTCTTCGTGCCTGCACAGAAGGTCCTAACAGGATGTTCTAGAACTGAATAGCTTGGCAAGAGCTCCTTTTGCCTCCTCTGTACTACACATGCTCAAGCCCACCAAGCTGTCTTCCCCTCAGTTCCTCTGTCCGCCAAACAGATCACTCCTTCGGCATGTTCTGGCTGAGTGGCTTGCTTCTTTTACCTACTTTCCATGTTATTTCCTCCTGTTTTTTGAGTTGCTTGCTTTCTTATCTTTTTTTTCTAAAAAAAAAAAAGAAAAGAAAAACCTTTCCTTCCCTTTTTCTCTTGGCCCCCCTCCCCCTGCTTCTGTGGCCCCTACTTCTCTCTTTAAACTCTGCGTTACTTGTGGACACAAGGTCACACTTTCTGATACCCATTCGGAGTGACTTTTTTGTCTGGGAGAGGGTCATAACACCAAGACTTATTCTATTTGCCAAGACTTCACCTCCCAGACTCTTTAAAAACAGGTAAACCCTAAGATTTGCTGCTTCAAATATAGTAAATTCTAAAGGAGTACCCTGGGTGCAGAACCTTTACTTCAGCAGCTGGCAAACTGTGGTGCTCCAGATGTTGCTATACTACCGTCCCCACCATCTTATTGGCTGTGCTGGCTTAGGGGTGGTGGGAGCTGTAGTCCATCAACACCTAGAGATCTGCAAGTTGTCCACCCCTGCTTTAATCAATCAATAAAAGTCTTGGTAGTAGAATAGTAGTAGTAGTATAGTAGAGTAAACACTGCCTTTTCTCATTTCTCCAGCAAAATAGGAATTATTGTGCTTGACTCACATTGTTCTTTTTATTGAACAAGCTTTCCTCTTCTTCCCACCTCCCTATCTGATTGTAAGATACTTTGAATTCAGTGCATGAATTTGAATGTCTTGTCTGTGTTGTTTAGCTGGGAGCGCCGAGTTGACAACATGGGACGGATTTATTATGTTGACCATTTCACCAGAACAACAACCTGGCAGCGGCCAACTTTGGAATCTGTCCGAAATTATGAACAATGGCAGCTTCAGCGTAGCCAGCTTCAAGGAGCTATGCAACAGTTCAACCAGAGGTTCATATATGGGGTGAGAACTTTGAGAACTGGGCTGAAATTAATGGCTATACTGACAAAGTACCAGCTACTACAGATTAATTTAACAGTGCTATCTCTACAAAACCTAAATAGAACAATGTAGTTGTTTATTCATTTATATTTTTTTCATATTTTCCTTATGATTCAACTAAAATCTTTTAATCTATAAAGTAAAATCAGTCAATTTGAGTTTTATCTTTGAGTGTTCTATATCTAAAGTTACTTTGGGTTTTATCCAGTGGAATCTTTCTGCTGATGAGAAGCCCTTGATCCAGTATTTTTGATCCCTTGCTTCATCTGTCAACGAAACAAGATCATGATTTTCATCAGTTCCTGCGGTCTTCCATATCCCATTTCATGATGTTGCAAGTCATCCCACAGAGCTTCAGAGTAGATATTTGTGGGTAGGGTAGCTGTAACTGAGGAAGGGAGGGATTGACAAGAATCATATCCCGCTCTGTTCTATTGATAGAAGCCACCATTGGATTAAAGATCCTTCAGTAAGCAGAAGGGCATAGTTGGATACAACCCCATATGTTTTGAAAAATCTGTCCCAGAGAATTTATGGGTTTTTACTCTCCAACTTACAAGTAGACAGTGCTGACTATGTTGGATCAATAAAAGCAGAATTTAGCCATTGAGATCCTTATCAAGATTTATTCAAGGAAAAGGATCGCATAGACACAAGCTTTGATTGACCTTTAGAGTTTTGCAGTACTGGAACCTTGTTCTCAGATCTTAGGCTTGGTTCCAGAGTAAGCTAAGCAGGATGTTAATCTGAGTTAACATCAGTTGCCGTTGACTCTCCTAGCCTCTACTATGATCTCTAGCTAGTGTGGTGCCTTTTCGTCTCTTTCTTTTTCATCTGTCATATAATGTTGGACCTAACCCAAAGGAGACACAGTTTCTCTTCCCACAATGAACAGCTTTTATGACTAAGGGAAGAAAAGTGATTTTGAATGCTCAGCAATGTCATGTTTTTATTTGAAATTTTCTCTTCTCTGTAACCTTGAGGCCTAGTTTGGGAAAAACGGTATAAATAAATGGAGGAGGAGACTGATGCACACAAGTTGTCTTCCTTTCTTTTTTGCTAAGCCATTATAGCAGTCAAGAACCCTAGTCTCTCAAGTAATATATTTAACTTACGAAGTGGATCTAAGGCAGTGTTTCCCAAACTCTGGACTTCCAGATGTTTCGGACTTCAGCACTTAGAATCACGGAACATTGGCCAAGGCAGTTGGGGATTCTGGGAGTTGAAGTCCAAAAACCTGAAGGCCTATAGTTTGAGAATCACTGATCTAAGAGTGCCTGGTAAATCCCTTCCCTCTCCAGTGTATAGGAACAGCCAGTGCCACTGAAGTGAAGTGGGAGAGAGAAAACTTCTACAGCTTCAGTAATTTCTCCTTTCCATCTCGCTTTATATTTCTGATGTTGCCTAACAATGCATATTTTAAAACTTAGCCCTGTTAATTTATTACTTTTTGTAATTGAAATTAATTTTCTAGAAAACATTTACTAAGAGTTACAACCATAACATGAATGTGAACATGTGTATCATTTAGTGTGTTCAAGTGTGCCTCTTTTTGATTGCAGAATCAAGACTTCACACAGAACAAAGAGTTTGATCCTCTTGGTCCCCTGCCACCTGGTTGGGGTAAGGTCTTGGCAAATACTGTTCTACAACGTCACTTGAGTACAATCTTGGGCCAAATTATTTATCAGCGTACATTATTCAGAAATCTGGCTTAGTTTTTCTAATTTGACATTCAAGATCCAGCAATCTATTCTAAGGCATTTTTATACATAGCCATGTAAAATGTATCTTGGTGTCCCACATGCAATATAATTTTCTATAGCTGTTGTGTTTCTTTTTATTGCATGAGTAATGTGTTTGTGGACACTGACAGTTTAAGATATTAAATTTTGCTGCTGTTGCAGACTTGCACTCTTATTTCAGTTGTAATACCTGAGGCAACTTTCTCATAACTTCTGTTGTGAATCACTGGAAGGCAAAGCAAAATAGCCCCAATCTTTTGGTCCAGCTATTACTGTGCCACCATCCATTTTTCTTTGCACTTGTGTGACTATAGAACTCTGATAAAATGAGTAGAATTTTCTTGAGACTCTGATGAATTTGGTGTAGTTTTCAGTATGTAGCTCTCTTACTTCACAGGGTAGAAGGCAATGTAAATTTAGTCAATCTCCATATCCAAGCTACAGGCAAAATATGATTAGTCTTAAGCCTCTTACATCTAAAAAAGATCAGTGTAGCATGTCAGGCAAAAATCAAGAGGGCAGGAGGGTGTGTATATGACCTTGCATGTTGGGTTATATCCAAAGAAATTTTTGCAGAAAATTTTCTGCCACTGCTTATCACTTGTATCTTCCTAGAAGCTCACACATGCAGCCTCTGCCTAGTTTTTTACAGTTTCCCCCACCAAGGTTTACACATGCCTTTTTAGGGGCTCAGGGGATGCAGCAGTGAAGAATGGGTGCAATATACCCCTTATGTTTAATTCTGTTTTAATGTTCACTTTTTGTATGATTTTTAGTTGCATTGCTCTTTTTATATGTGAGCTGCAGAATATAAATAAATATAATAATAATAGTTACTATTCATATGTGGGGGTCCTTGAATGAGCAGTACTTGAATTGAGCACTTCTTTGGAGATAGCAGAGCCACATTATTTTATCACCAAAACTGTATGTCTACTACAACTGTTGTACTAATATTATTTTTCTTCCTTCCAGAAAAGAGAACAGACAGCAATGGCAGAGTGTATTTTGTCAATCATAATACACGCATCACACAGTGGGAAGATCCCAGAAGTCAAGAGTAAGATTTGTCCCTTACTGTTCAAAACCTCATATTTAAGTTTTTTCAATCACTGAGGAAGGAAACACAGGCCACAGTTTTGACTACTTAAACATTTAGCTTATGAAAAGTTTATTGGTAACAGATGAGGGCAAGTAGCAGATAAGAAAAAAATAGTGTCTTGATAAGAGTATTTCAGATTAAAATGAAAACTTATTAGAACATTTTTAGTAGATAATCAGTAAAGGAAAGCTTCATATTTGCATGTTACACATAGAAAAGTCTTCTACTTAATATCTTAGTGATTCAGTACAGAGTTTATTCTGTCAAGTGCAATGCAACAACATACTTACTAGTGTAAAGTCGAAGGCTTTCACAGCCGGAATCCATAGGTTGTTGTGGATTTTCCAGGTTTTGAGGCCGTGTTCTATTAGTATTTTCTCCTGACCTTTTGCCTGCATCTGTGGCTGGCATCTTCAGAGGATATATCAACAACAACAGCATTTTTTAAAAATATCTTAATACAATTGTTGCTGGTTTTTTGGCTAGCCTAATAAAATACTGACAGGCAGAGGTCCCAAAGACTACATGGCATTCTTTGCTTATCAACAGGGGTTTTGGCCATCTCTTTCTCCTATGTAATATACTCTTATTGCAATATTGTATAGGGCATAGAAACCCACTCCACAACAGAAAATCAGCTGCCCTCCATGAACAAAGAGAAGAGCTTTATGCTGGTGCATTTGCTTCTTTTAATCTGAGCTGAAGACTTACAAAGATTTGTTTTTAATATTAGCATTCAGCTAAGAGAATGGAAAATATCATGCAAGGTATACACAGTACCCTACAGCATAGCGTTTTAAAGGAGCAGTTCAAAGAATGAATATTAATCTTTCTGTTCAGGGTACTGAAACATTGGGGAGCAACTTGAGATTTTAAAACATAGTGAAAATTCTGACAGAAAATAAAGAACATTTGATGTCTTCAGGTCTGTCCCAGCATTACACTTCTGTAATCCTATGCGTTTTTCCCTAAAAAACACTTAGCCAATAACTGTAGTGAAGTCACTCTGGACATACTAGGAGGTGACCTGAATACACCTCTTAACAGGTAATAAATGCCTGTTTCATGTTTAGATGACATTTTCGACAGAGAAGCTTAATGAAGAATGCCCAATAAGGCTGTCTGAGATTTGATATTCCAGTAGTTACGTAACAGAGAAATAAGGTGCAGTACACTGATATTCTGTCTATGACCACACAAAAAAGCATTTCTTTATATTGTCTTTTTCCTCTCTCTGGTGTATTAGTTTTCGTCTCCTGTTCTGATAAGTGATTGGATAATTCTATTAAAACATATTTTGGGAGAGGGAGAATGACAATTAAATTGGGGATTATGGCCAAGATATTACATACTTTTGGGTGTACCATAATTACAGCATAGTGATGCTAGATCCCACAGTTGCCCAAGTGATTGGGTAGGACGCATCCGGGCCTTGAGCTCATCTGTTGAACAATAGTCAAATAACTCTCTACTCAAGTCAAAAGTGTTTGAGAGAGGTCTGCATGTGTGTTTGTGGAACAATTGGCTGCATCAGGCACTTCATTTGTGCAGTCTCTGAGAAAGCACAACCACTTCTGCAACTGTTTGCATGCTACTGTAATTCTCTAACAGGATCCCAGCCATAAGATTCTTCAGTTTGGATTTGTAGTTTTGGTTTTCTCTTCCCTAAAGTTCAGTATAACAAAGAGTTTGATTGGTTTTGGTGTACTAGTCAAATTGAATATGAATAGAAACATAGCAACTAACAGCATGTGATGTGTGTAATGGTATATATGATTTATTTCTTGTAAATATTTTTTTTCCAGTCAGTTAAATGAGAAACCTTTACCAGAAGGCTGGGAGATGAGATTCACTGTTGATGGAATTCCATACTTCGTGGATCATAATAGAAGAACAACAACATACATAGATCCACGTACTGGAAAGTCGGCTCTGTAAGCACCCCCACCATATTGGAGCAGTGTAGTAGCTTTAGCAAACATGTTGTTAACCTGCTAGGTCTACCATATCACATAAGTTGACTTTGTGTCAAGTTAATACTTGAGAGTACCAAGAAGTGAAAAAAATTTTATAGTCTTTGTTCTCAGGGAACAGATCTGGCTTAGATTTTTTTTCTTTGAGAGATCTTTATAGATTTCACCTGTAAATCAAAATGAGGTGCTCACCCACTACTACTCAAAATTGTAGAAAGTGTTATTAATATGCCTTCTCAGATCCTAAACATCAGCCCAAATAGAAATTCATTCTTGAGTTCAGTAACTTCAAAAATAATTGATCCACAGAAATCTACTACAATTGCATATGCTTTCCCAAAAACAGACCTTTAGTATTTTAGAACAGCTTATTGTTTAAATGGCATGATCTTGAAGTTAATGTCAGTTGTGTACTTGTGTTCCAGCATTGTAAATTTGCTTTCTGTTTACAGAGACAATGGACCTCAAATAGCTTATGTTCGTGATTTCAAAGCAAAGGTCCAGTACTTCCGGTTTTGGTGTCAGGTAAATTATGCTTCATTTGAGGAGTGTATTTCTGGAGATCTTTCTAGCATGCCAAAAGCATTTAATTGTACCTTTGGAATAAGAGTTTCCAGATATTTTCTCTGTTGGTTTCCATCATGGCTGGTGATACTTCAAGGCTCCTTGGCTGTTCTGGGATTTCCTCAGTGGAAGTGGTCTTTGGTTGTGGCTCAGGTCCACACTGTCTGGCAGACTGTATCTCCCTGTATGAGCCTACAGAGGCCCTTTTCTCAGTCTCACCACCATCACACGCATAGTTTGTGGGAACTCAAGATAGGACCTTCTCCGAAACTCTGGAACTCCCTTCTCAAAGAGGCAAGAATGATACCCTCCTGCTGTCCTTCTGTCAGCAGATAAAATCCTTTTTTATTCTGTGAGGATTTTAAAACAGAAAATTCTTTGAAAATAGACCAAGGGTGCTATACTGTTTTAAACTGAGCTGTTTTAGTGACTTTTTAAATGGCTCCTTGGGGATGGGGAGAAGAACTGGGGCTATCATCCTCTAGCTTCTCACTTCCATACATTGCAAAATATCATAGGTGCTCATGTCACACTGTCTTAGCCTTAGAAGAAGGCAACACAAACTTCCTTGGAATAAATCTTGTCAGTAGAACTCTATGTTAGGATCACCATAAGTCAGGGTCAGCTTGAAGGCACATAACAATAAACAAGCAAACCAATTTTGGCATATATCAGTTACAATTCTGTCTGCATCTGAGAGGTATTTTATTTCCAGTATTTTCCTATTAAACAAATAAATAAATAAATATGTTACAGATATTTTCTTGGATATTATCTTTGGTATGTTAGAACTTCGACAAACACATAGTAGTCTCACTAATTTTGTACCTTAATATTAAAGAGCAGGTTGTTTTTAAAAATTGGCACTGTAGCTCCTATTTCCCCACAGTTCCTACTGAATACGCTTGAATGTTTATACTTGACTTGCTTATCAAATCTGTTTCTTGGATTTCAGCAATTGGCTATGCCCCAGCACATAAAAATCACAGTGAGCAGGAAAACATTGTTTGAAGATTCATTTCAGCAGGTAAGTGTTTGCATGCTTGATGCATTGTATAATTTTTTGTGGTGGGTACTTAAGCTGAACTACATTTTCTCCTTTTCTAAAACTCGTCTGATCAGTTTACTATTTCCAGCATGTGTCTCTAAATAGCTACATAAAATGGTTCAAGGATCCATTTTAGAGAACTACTTGTAATCACCATAAGTAATATTCTAGAGAGATGGAGTAAAACCATAAATATAAGCCACTGTTTTAATATAAATAACTGTGTGGAACAGCTATTAGGAAGCTAATCATCAGATGAATTTCTTCCACTAAGATAATGAGCCTCAGTCCTGTGGATCTCCGAAGACGCTTGTGGGTCATTTTTCCTGGAGAAGAAGGATTAGATTATGGAGGTGTTGCACGGTAGGTCTCACTTATGTCATGGAACAAATCAAGTCACTTGAAATTGTTTGGTTGAAAATATTTGGGGGTGTGGCATTGGGATGTTGTAACATTTTTTCCCCCAAAAGAATTAGCCCTTTTTTCAGAGGTGTCTTTACAAGCATGAGCTTGTTTTTTATTTGTCAGTGTCTAGGAGATGAAACATCTTGAGATTAGAACAGCTTATCTTTTATGTAAAAAAGTTTGCAATGTCAATATGAGCTTGTTTTTTACTTGTCAGTGTCTAGGAGATGAAACATCTTGAGATTAGAACAGCTTATCCTTTATGTAAAAAAGTTTGCAACAGTCTGTTAGGCATGAGTAAAAAAACTGGGGATGTAGTATTGTCATGAATAAAGAGTGATGTTAATTATGGCCGAGATCCTTCAACAGGAAATGTAGCTGTGATGACAGAGCTCAGTCGTTGTTAATGCCATTGCCACCTCCCCAAAAACCCTATCTCTTCAGCGAGGTATCATCCCATCCCAACTAAGGAGTTTCTGATGTAATGTGAATGAGGGCACTGGGAAATGAAGACTACAGTACCCTGCTAGTCGCAGAACACATTGAGATAGGTGGCTAGAAAGTTCTGCTGCATGTTGAGACAAGCATGATGTTGATGCCCCAATTTGCAGCACATCGGAAACCCTTCAGTTGGGTCACTGCCTGGCTTAAGAGGGAGACTTTTGGGGTCATGTTTGGTCATTAATGGTCATAAATGCGAATTCCAAGAGTTATGAGATCATAAAATCCAGCTTAATGGTATTGTAATATTGAACAGAATTGCCTATAACAGCAAGATTCACAGCTCAGTTAAAGGAGAATAGAATTAGATTGAATGAAATGTGTGATTCTTTAGATGGTGCAACAGAAAAAGTTTGATAACCGTTAAACTTTATTCCCAATTGTTGTATTTAACAGCATTCAAAAGAACTATATACTTCTTTCTCATTATCATATCAGTTCTAAATTTTTCATATACAACTTACAGTTTATTGTTACAGCCAGTGTGATTGGCTGTAGAACAGAAATCTTACAAATACAGTGTATCAGTCAACATGCTCTTTGGTCCTGGACCTAAGAAGCTGAAAAGTCAACATCGAGCATACAGTGTTCATAAGCTTAAAAAAAATCAGTGTTAAAATCACAGTGTCAAAAACTTGGACATACTTAGTATCACTTACTAGTGGTGTTGAAAAGTATGTAGATCTTACCAGACTCATGCCTGGCTTGTGAAAAGAGAGCCCTGGGTTTTCCTATGCCATAGAAGGAAAAGATAATAAATGTCAGAGAAAGCTAGATTCCAAAAGTTAAGCCAGATGTATATAAACTAATATTTACCTATAGCCGTAGTTTGAGTAACCTCTGCTTTATGAGATGTAATTGAACAACTCCACAACATCTTCACTTGAGAAGAATTTGTGTTATACTCAGCAAGTTGTTGGCGTGTTCATTCCAGCTAGCTTTATGTAGATTTAATACTTTGTTCTGTACTTTGTTTTGTAGTTAGAAGTAACTGTAGGTAATTCATACACAAAATGTCTAAACTTAACGTTTGGGGTTATTTTGTTGTGTTGACTGTGAGTTCTTTATGTGGTTTCAGGGAATGGTTCTTTCTGTTGTCGCATGAAGTGCTGAACCCAATGTATTGCCTGTTTGAATATGCAGGGAAGGATAACTACTGTCTACAGATAAACCCAGCCTCTTATATCAATCCAGATCACCTGAAATACTTCCGCTTTATTGGCAGATTTATTGCCATGGTGAGTTCAGAGTATCAAAAACAGTGTGGAATGCTTGGGGTGGTGGGAAAGAGTAAGAAACATCAGAGACTTGCTGGTTGAGGATCTCTGATCTAAAGCCATTCATCAGCTTTGTAAAACATGAAGCAGAAATTGTTAATCTGTTTTGGAGCTAGGATAAGCTAGATTGCAATCTCTCTCAACAGTGAGTCCTCTTTTGAGTATTCTACAAAATACCTTGCATTTCTCTGCACAGGATGTTTGATGAACTTGTCGAGCTTGTTATTGTTGTCATTGCCATCTTTAATGCTTGCTTAAAAGCATTATCTTGTGTAGAGGGTGGAAATTTGGCATATTTGGGAGTATATTTATAGTTATCTGTTACTTGCAGTTGCTGTAAATTGGCATAGGCTTTGGAAGATGGGTTATAAATGTTCTACATTTTCAAAGTTGTAGGGGGTTTAGAGCCCAACACAACTAAGATCTTCATTGCGTTGCCTACTTTGTCATCTTTTATTTGCAATTTCACCATAGGAAATAACCTACCCAACATGTGTGAACACTGAGAACAGAATTAAAGCCCTCAGTTTTTTTTCTCTTCCTTTTTTGTCCCTGGCAGCCATAAATAATACATGCTTACCAGTAAAATAGCTATTGATTTTCAGTATGCTTTTGTGCTTAAAGTTGGACTTTTGAAAAGCTGTTTCTTCCAAAATGTAGGTCAGATATATTTGTCTGCTGGTTACAGAAAGTAAATAGAGAAAGAATATAAAAACAGTAAGGTCACTGAAAATTTGCATAATAGAAATTGCAGTAGTTTCCATTTTTTGCAGGCTTTGTTCCATGGAAAATTTATAGACACGGGTTTTTCTCAACCATTCTACAAACGTATCCTCAACAAACCCGTTGGCCTAAAGGACTTGGAATCTGTAGATCCAGAATTCTATAACTCTCTCATCTGGGTAAAGTGAGTTTCAGAGTTTACTACTTAAAGTTATCCTGATAAATTTGATTTATTTAATGTGTTCCCATAGTAAAAGAAGAAAATATGGATTCAAATTGAAGTGCATATTAACAGATACATGAAACTGACTGGAATATTGAATTTTACTATTGAAATATGAACAAATAATTTTTAAAAATTGATTGAGAATTCAAATGCTTTAGACATGTTGTCTTACCTGATTTGGCAGATCTTTTGTATCTTAGTATTTTAATGTGTTTGTTATATCCAAATAGTTTTTGCATTTTTAAAAATTAAAAAGATGATATAAATTCTTTTAGTCATCCAGTATCGATACCAAATGTGTTGGTATTTAGAAAAGAATATGATCCTCAAGCTGCCATCTTAAACATAAAATTAACAGACTATTTTTAAGTAAGCATATTTAAGGGCAGGCTATGCATATCATAAAAACACATTTATGTGGTAAACAGCATGTGGTATTTGTTTTGTAGGGAAAACAATATTGAGGAATGTGGCTTGGAAATGTATTTCTCAGTTGATAAAGAAATTCTAGGTGAAGTAAAGAGCCATGACTTGAAACCTAATGGTAGCAATATCCTTGTTACTGAAGAGAACAAGGAAGAATACATTAGGTAAGTTTGAAATTGGATTTCAAGTTCTGTTTTTGATTTTCGCTCAGAGTTGAAATTCTGCACACTTTAATATATTTTGGAAGCATTTATCAATAATGCATGAAAATGGACAAAGACCTAAGACTGAATTATCTGTTCTCATGCTCATCTTGTTGGGGTCAGATAAAGCTGGTTTCACTCATCATTCCCTTTTTCTGACTCATGATCTGTTTGGGCTTTATGATTGAATGCAGGTGCCCTGCCTTCTGTTATCCTGTCTGTTTAGGCTAGAATCTTGTATATCATTTCCTTCTTTATCCATCTCCCAGTGTTTCTATTTATGCTCTTCATTCTTACGGCTTTGGAGAGGTGAGTTTCTGCTTCGGAGCACACTTTTTATGCTGCTCAAATGTGCATTTTTCGAACCTGATGTAATAAAGTAGTTTGAGCTACTTACCTTTTACACTAAATCTTGATATATTGTTGATAGGTTTATACAAAATATTTACAATCAGAATACAAAGAACTATTATGAATTTATGTGACATAATCTCACTTACACTGAGCTTGTCTCAGAAATACACTTAAATGATTTTATCTTTTGAAAGTGGTGTGCCTTGAATGAAGATAGTATTTATTGTTCTGTCCTTGCTGATATTGTGCAGCCTTATTTAATGTAAATTATAATCCATTAAAACTTCACAATTGCAGACATAAGTGAATGAGCTACCTTTGAAACAACTGTATTTTTTAACTCTAGGCTGGTAGCAGAGTGGAGGCTTTCCCGGGGTGTTGAAGAACAAACACAAGCTTTCTTTGAAGGTTTCAATGAAATTTTGCCACAGCAGTACTTGCAGTATTTTGATGCCAAGGAGCTTGAGGTAAACTTAATCTCTAAGCATAAGATTTAGTTGAGAAGCTGCTAGAATATTTTCAGAGGCTTATAATGGAAATGACTTGAATGTGCTGAATGATTAGAGTAGAAGGCCTTTGGAATTGTGCTAACCTTTCCATAAACAGTCAAGGTATGTATTAACATATATTAAGACACAGACATGCTTTTAGATACATACAAATCTGAAGAATGAAATATGAACAAGGAAGCTGTGCTCAGTGTTGAGATACTGAAGCATCAAGCTTTAGCTAAAACAAAATAAAAAGAACATTTAGAAAGTCCTAAGAAATAGTCTGTCAGCTTTCAAACATCTGCAGATCATAGCAACAGAGTTTCTGTATTCTAACTGCTATCTGGCTCTTTGAATAGGTGCTTTTGTGTGGAATGCAAGAGATTGACTTGAATGACTGGCAAAGGCATACCATTTATCGGCATTATACCAGGACAAGCAAGCAAATTGTATGGTTTTGGCAGGTTTGTATTGCTCTAATGTACACAATGATTGTACCAAGTCTTCTCTCTTTACCAAGCTCTGTCTTTATTTACCTTGTTTGCATCCATCCTTCATCTTTCTATTACCCGCTTAACAAAAGCACTGCTGAGAATGTGGGTTATGTAAATTGTGTCTGTTAAGACTGGAACTGAATAGTTTGGTTTATATAACACTTTAACTCAAAAAAGTAAATATTGCATTCCAATCTTCAGCGGCCCCCCCCCCCAAAAAAAAACCTCTTTGGATGAATTAATCCAGCACTGCCCAATAGATCCTTTTGCAGGTATCTGAAAGAAAGAAACACGGGTTTTAAGAAATGTGTGCACACAAACTCTTCCTCTTTCAAAATGTTCATGGTATCATAGTAAGGATGCATGAATCGTATGCTCTCAATTATTCTATAGGAATGGAATCTCTAACCGTATTGTAAATGCATTGTCTTTTGCAGTTTGTGAAGGAAATTGATAATGAAAAGAGAATGAGGTTATTACAGTTTGTTACTGGAACATGCCGATTGCCAGTTGGAGGATTTTCTGACCTCATGGGTATGTTCTATGCAAAAGGATAAGCTAAAAAAACTAAAATGTATTCCATGTGCTAATCAGCAGGTACTTTCAAAATACTGATGTTGATGTGGTGAAGGTAAATGCAGTAGAATGTGTACTGTCCTTGAGATTACTTCAAAACAATGTGTTGAATCCTGTGTGATGCAGAGCAGAACTTACTAAACTGGATGATCCCATGGGCAAAAGGCAGTGGGACCAATCTCAGCTGAATCTTCCTTTCTCTTGTGCCTCCAATACATCCCGAAAATATTTTCCAGATGCTTCCACTAGATCTTTTCTTTAGCTGATGCATCTTTCAGAACAATGCATGCTTTTCACAACCATCATTCAGCCTTTCCACTGTCATCTGTTAAATTTTGGAAGTGGCTCGATGTTTTTGTCCTCTCCGTGGAGACTGCTGAAAGGCTATTGTGTGACAAACCTTTTTGCATGCTGAGTCTACAGTATGCATAACTACAAGAAAACACAGGATGTCTTTGCTTTGTTGTAGCACAGCAGCCTCCCATACTTGGCAAATTGGGTAGTTATGTCATGCTGTGCTGTCTGTCGTGTTCTTGTCATACCCGTTTACTGCCCAGTTTTGAAATCTATGAAAGGATTAGTGCTGACATTTCTGGGCTTTTTATGTTTATTTTTTTGTATTTTATTTTATACTTGCGTCAGTATGTATACCATCCGTAGTCATATCCATAGAGCTGTTCTGTGGCACTGACCTATGGTGGCAATGCTAATTTCTTACATTAAAGAGAATGAAGACAGAAATTCGAAGTACGACCAGTACCTTCTACTGTCATAAATTCAGAATATATAATTTTGCAAAATTTGAGTTGAGCTTTCAGATGCACCTTCCCAGATGCAAACATCTTAATCTGAGCTGCACTTTTTTCCATTCTGTTTTAAATAGTTCTGACTGTTTTTTTTATTTTAGCGAGCAATGGACCCCAGAAGTTCTGTATTGAAAAAGTTGGTAAAGAAAATTGGTTACCTAGAAGCCATACTTGGTGAGTAATCTGTATTAGATTACAATTGTGATTTGGATTATTTTGGCTGCCTTGGGTCCTGCATAAGGAGAGAGACAGGATATAAATTGAATAATTAATAAAACAAATAAACAAAAACTATTGCTGCTCTTACTCCACTTTCTAACAAGAAACTGAGGGCTACTTTTTATTTTATTAAGGTATAAACCAATTGGATTTTATGTGTCACATTACACCTAGAGATGCGATGTATATATGAATGAGACATGCTAGTTCACTACCATGAGCACTTTAAATCTGTGGTTCTTAACCTTTTCATTACCAGAAACCCTCTGTAATGAAAATATAATTTGTTGCCAAGGGCACCAAAGACTTAACTCAAGATTTAAATATTTAAATTTAGATTTAAATATTCAAGTATTTATTTATTAAACATTTATCTGAAAACTAGGATTCATATCCCCACTCAGACACTGGCTGATCTTGGCAAGTCATATTCTCTCTGCCTCGAAAGCAAAGGCAAACCACCTCTGAACAAACTCCTCCGCAAAAAAAACCACCCTGTGATATGTTCAGTTTAGTGTTGCCATAAGTCAGAAGTGACCTGAAGGCACACAAGAACAAAATGCTGCTGACAGGGGGAGATTCTTTCTAGCCATCATGTTTCTCCCCTTTGAAAAAGTGACTTATGCTGAGCCTAAGGCTACCTTCTCATAGGGGTTTTCTTGACAAGATTTATTGCCTTTGCCTTTCTCTGAGGCTGAAAAATGTGACTTGCCTAAGATCAGTCAGTGGGTTTCATTGGCCAATTGGGGAATCACATCCTGGTCTCCAGAGTCATAGTTTGAGTGTGTGCATACATGTGCCGCCATGTCCATTTTGTCAGGGATGTGGCAGCAGGGTGTGGATGTGGGCGCTGAAACTACTCCCTCATTTGTAAACGAGGGAGCAGTTTGGGTCTGTGCACATGCCTGCCACCATGCCCCTTGGCACCTACACCCTCTGCTGCTGCATCCCTGACAAAAGGAACAAGGTGGCAGGTGTGTGCTCACACCCAAACTGCTCCTTCATTTGCAAAGGAGCAGTGGTTTGTTTTTGAAATGATCCCCAGAACAGGTAACTTGAAAAGAGAGAGAAGAGAGAAAGAAAAGAAAGATGGGGAAAGACTTGCCGAATCTGTGTATAAAACAAGCAAGGGAACTGAGTGATTAAACTGGGAAGGTGGCAGTTCTTCATTCTGGGGCTGGTTCCCCTGACTAATGAATTTTGGGGGGTTGTTTGGTGAGCTCAGTGGTGAGTGGAAAAGATGCACAGCCTCCAGATTTGCAGCATGGCTTGGGCCAAAAATCACCAAGTGGTCCCCCAATCTGCTAGTGTAGACAACTGATCTTCCCTCCGATACAGTTATATCAGATCATACTGAAAGGAGGCTGGTGCAAACAGAGAGGTATTCACCAAGCAACTGATCTGCCAGCGGAGCATTGCTGAAGTGCTGCAGTGTACAGTAGACAAGGTTGGGGGCTGTGTGGAAAGACCAAGGTGGGGATAATTGGTTTTCTTTCTCATCCAGCTATCCTAGCAGCCCTGCTCCATTTTGTAGTCAACAGGGACAATGTGAGGGCCAGTGGAGAGGCATGGCAGGAAGAGCCTCTGCTCACCTCCAACCCTCAGCCATCACTGGCACACTTCTCTTGGCCACATTGCTTCCTTTGTGCCACAGCTTCATGTCAGGGATCTTGCGGGGTGTGTGCACACATGGGTGTGTGTGAGAGAGGCAGGAGCTGTGTTGCTTTTTCCATACTGCACCATTAAGCTGGCTGGAGGAGAAGGTGGCACAATTGGAGCAGCAGTGGCATCGCACACCACAAAGCAACATCCCAGGATAATACGCAACACTTTGCCAAGAAGGAGAAGGCAGGGAGTAGTTTTGGCATCCCCACCCTCACCGGACCCGGTGCCGTGTCCCTGTTGCTGCTGTTGGTGACCAGCTCTGTGGACCCCCATAGGGCCACAGACTCCAGCAGCCATTGGCATTCCCTTTGTCTCCTCTTGCTCAGCATATGCTGGTGGCAGATAGAATGAACGCTGCACAACATGTCTAGACCACACTTTCAAATAAGCAGGGCATTTATGTACCTGGAATCAAGTAAGTATGGGAACATTAGAAACACATACCCATAACATGGACAACATGACACCTTGCATTTCCTTGAACAAACCATGTTCAAGGCATAATAGTGTGCTCTTTCAAATTTATTATTACTGCTTCATAATGTTTCCTGTTGCCAAAAGCAGACTAATACCTTTCAAGCACCTGGATTTCATATAGTAATCTGTTTTAAATCCTTGATGGACCCATTTTCAATACATATTGAAATGCTTACCTTCTTCAAAGTGAAACACTTCCTACAATATTCGCACAGAGTAGTCCTAGTTTTTGAAAATAATCATTTGTCAGTGCTAGTGAGACAACTGACCCTAAACTGGAGATGGTAAAGATTCCTCTGAAGTTAAACTTCTCCGAGTTCCAAGATAAAAAGTTTTAATATCCATTGAAGAACAACAGTGTTCCATAATCGAGGGCAGAATATTTGTACTTTCCAACAGAATTAAGGTTTCTTCAGATCTGCCTATCTGGTTTCATCACATTAGATTGTGTAGTAGAAAAAACATGTAATTGTCAGAATAATTTCTGTTTTTGTGTGGTACATTCTTAACCATTGACTAAATGAGCAGATCAGTCCACAAGATAGAAATCTGAAAGTTCACAATATTCTAGCAAGAGAAATGCTTCTCAGAGTTTTTAAACTATTAATGATAGACACTGTTGGACATTATTATTGCTGTAAATGTAGTTTTATAAAAGTACCAATATGGAAGTTAAGTTTAACTGCTTATTTTCAGTTTCAACCGCTTGGACTTGCCACCATACAAGAGTTATGAACAACTGAAGGAAAAACTTTTGTTTGCAATAGAAGAAACGGAAGGATTTGGACAAGAGTAACAATTGATGGGAATTTGCTCCTGAAGAACGTAAATTCAAATATGGTGTGCGTTCTTCACTGCTTCTGTTAGTTGCACTTCTTACTATAAATGGGACTTGACTCTGGTTTATTTGAACAATTGCTAGTGTGTAAGTAAATGGATGTTACTCTGCCATTTTATTTCCACTAATTCTTGATTTCTTCTGAGTAATTTTTAAAAATTGAAAATGATAAAGCTATACATGAAATCTTCCCCAGTCAGAGGCTAATTGTACTTCTAGAGCTCTGTCTTGGCCTACGTTCATTAACTGGAATATGTTCTTGTTTTTTTTCTAAAACTATTCTTTTTCTTTCCATTTGAGTAGCAACTTTTTGCTGCTAATGAACTAGAAAGTCCATTGGTAGCTGCAGCGCTGCAGCATCCTGTTTCAAGCAGTGCTTGCTTGCAGTCAGACTCGGGGTGCTGTGAAACAGATCCATTGCTCATTTTACCTGTTCCTTATCTTGATAATGTCTGCCTGTTTCTGCCTTTCCAGGATTTGTTCTGATGTCATCCCAATTCAAGTGAGGAGAACAGGGAAGGGAAGAGGAAACAGGCATCTAGAGATAATGTACACATCTGGAGCTTTTTTTAAAAAAAATACCATGATTATCACATTACTCAGGTTATCCCTATGTTTGAATGCACCTCTTTGAACACAGAGGAATTTTAATTGATTTTCAACCAATGAACTGATGTGTACACTCAAGTTTTTGCTTTTGGTACGTTAGTAGTAAATCTGAAAGAGAGTGCTCAATCTCTTCAGTTGGCTGTGGCTGGAATTCATTTCCCATCCTGTTTGTAGGCTTGTAATATACCAGTGGCCATTGGGCTTAACTGACCACTGTTACTTTTCCTCTCAACAAGAGGATATAGCTTCCTACTTCCTAATTGCTTTGCTACTCAACTAGCACTTCAGTTTTTGTGCAGCTGTAATCCTCTTGCACACTTACCTCTGGGAGTAAACCTCACTAAACACAGTAACACTTATTTCTCTGCCTGGCTTAAGGAGATCTTCAGTAATGAGATGATTCTTCATACTACCCTGGTCAGGGAGGGATAACATAGCTCTGTGCTTGAGCATCTTCATATTTGTAACATGTTCAACTTCTGGTTTTAAAACTCATTTGTGCTTCAGTTTGTTATTATAATTTCATAACAACCCATTGAGGTTTACACCAATACTTAAACTACACTCCCATTTTTTGAAAGAAAGCACTTTGTTCTTGTGCCCAGCTTTGCTGCCTTGTTATCCTTTCCCTCCAGGTTGTTATATTTCTGTGGTATGCATGCTGTTCTGAACCTTAACAGGAGAGCTGGTGACATTTGAAACAGCTGTAGTGCACGTTGATAAAATACATACTTCATTGTTCTTCTGTGTAATGGAAGCATAGTCATTTGAATGCTAGCCAAGACAGTCAGAGATTGAACGTACTGGATTTTATCTTGGTAGCAAATATCTGCCCATGCAGACTCCGAGGGGCAGGAAGCAAGTAGGAGCAGGCGGAGACTTAATTCAGGGCTATTGAAGGTCAGTATAATTAACTATTTGACTAACTTAATGCCTTTAGGCATCCTCTGTAAGTTAATGTAAACAGTCCATGTTTTTTTCAGTGAATGTGTTCAAGAGTGATTGAGCACTCTTTCCTTTTCCTTCCCTTCAGTGTGCATTCAAAGAATACATACAAAAGTATTCCTCTTACACAAATTACCTACTACTTCTTTGGTAGAGGGCATATGTGCGTATTCTGGAGATGAACTTACCTGCACCATCTACCAGAATACCTGATGTGTATATTAAAAATAATACCATATGGAGGAGAAAAAGCCTTAGAAAGTTTTTGTTTATTGGCTTTAATAAGACTTAGTTATCTAACATGATACAGAAATGAAATAAAATGAAATGAAATTGAGGTAACAAAAATAAGCTATGGAAAATAGTGGATGTTCTTCATAATGTTTTTTGATTCATATAGGGACCTAGGAATATTGTTAATGTATAAATATTCAAAAGGCTTTCTGCCCTATATTTTTAAAATAAAGGATAGTTCTAATTGAAATAGCTGAAGCCCTAGTTCTATAGGGCACAGCTGTTTAATATTTTTATGGCTCAAATGTTTAGTTCAGGAAAAAGTAAATGCTTGTATATATTTTTGAAGTCTGGGGGTCTAGCTTATTTCTTAATTTAAATGGTTTGTTTATTTGTCTTTACTGCTGTATTACAGGGGAAATGGGGGCTGGATATCCCAAGCACAAGAAAGTATTTTAAACATTCAGAATTGAGGATAGAATCAAATAGAATCATGACCATGAAGTATTGTTAAAATAGATTTATTGTAAGCATTCTGCTAACAATATCTCTAAAATAAGAATGGAAATTTGCTTTTACACTGCATTGTAAATTCCAAATTCTGTTTTTCTTTATGCCATGTTATGTTGCAGTAATAAAAAGAAATTTGAGCAGTTGGAACTCTCTTCTCATTGTGGGAATTTGGGAGACCTGTGGATGAACAAAGTAGTTTGCTGAGTGGCAAGCTGGAATGAATTTTGGTTTGTGACATGACTTTTCGGCAAAGATGAGGGTAGCTTCATCTAGATAGCAGTGAATACCACATTATGTTGTATGCATCACAATCTCATCTGATACGTTAGTAATTGAAATTTTGCCTTATGAAGTACATATTTTAGCCCACTGATCTTAATGTTCTCAAAGCCTTATCTTTCAGGAGAGCTCAGGATTGGTAGTCTGAAATTTTCATTTTTGATTCTTAAATGTGTGAATATTCCTGATCAATCATTTTCATTGTGGTAAAGTTCTGGTTTGTGTTCATCTTATGTAAACATTCCGACAAGATTTTAAAAGGAAAGCCCCATTGAATGCTTTGGTATTTCCAGCCCTTTCGGTCGTGGTCTGTTGCGTATTTTTCCAGAATCATTGTTGATATTTATGTGCCCTAGTAAACTAGTATATGAACTGGGATCAGAGGCACTGGATTGTAAAATACTGTACTAGAATCCCATTGTTAAATTTTCCTTGAACTGTAATTACAAATACTCAGGTAACTGTAAAAGTCTCTCACTAAGTCAAACTTTTATAAAAGTACTAAAAAGCCAACATTTGTTGTCGTTCCTTACATGTTGTGAATAGTTTTTCTCTACAAGCTTGAAACAGCAAAGCAGTTGCGTATTCATTCTAATCGTCAAACAAGCTAAAGTAGAGGCATATGTCAATGAACAAAGCCTCTGACAAAGAAGTTCCTATTTGCAAAGTCTTTTTAAGTCCCCAGCCCCCTTTTTTCCCCTTGTTCTCTGTCTAGCTAGAATGATAGCGGTGTAGAAACACAGATTTACGGTGTTGGATTGCAGCAGTATGTCTGCAGTAAATCATGCAGTAATGTTTGACCTAGGATCCTGCTGTAGCTGTCTACAAACAGGCAAAGTAAATGGCTCCAGAATCATTACTGAGCCTTTGTGGACAGCTAAATAGAGAGAAAAGGGGAGCAGATAAAGCCTCCTCACCAGCTCCCCTCAGCATATTATAAAAGCATAGATCTATAAGTTTAGCCACCAAAATAAAATCATGAAAAATGTGGAGGCTAGTGAAAGCAAAAGGCATCCCTGGATGTTCTTTGGAAGAAGCCTTCAGGTGGTATCCAGAAGATTCAGAATGTTTTTGTTGTACTTGGCCTGCTTGTTTCATTTCACATGTGTATTGTTAGTTTTGGGGGGAAATTGCTGAAATCTGTTGAACTGCTCTTCTTTTCTGTGGTACAGGAACTTGTCCTTATTCTTCCTACCTTATTTCTGCCTCTAGTACAAAATTTTCTATTAAACAAGTAAAGCCCAAGAACACATTCTTTGGATGGCACAGAGGAGCAATCCACTACAATTGAGGTTATTCCTTGCACGCCAGCATATATAGCAGGATTTTTAAAAACCAGTGGATTGCTCCTCTGGCCATCCAAGAATGAATATTTTACAATGAGTACCAACCCGTTCATCAGCTATGGCACAGTTATATATATATCTCCTGGGAGTTTGCTGGTCTTTTGCCTGCCGCTTTTTCAGTCCATTCAGCAACCAGGCAAAGGCTGTGGAGTCATGTGAGCAGAAAGAAGTAACTGGCCTGTTGTCAAAGGATGACATGTAGAACCTGTAGCCCTCTAGATGTCATTAGCCTCTACTTTGCAGCAGCCCCAGCTATTATGGATAAACAGATTATGGGTATTGCAGTTGAACAAAATGTGGAGAGCTACAGTATTCCCACTCCAATTATTATATTTTTTTTAGAATTACTAGAGTTTTTACAGGACTTCTTTTTAAAAGCTGCACACATTATACATCAAGTACCTTTCTTCTGAACCAGTGTTCTATCTTTTAACTCACATTGCCAAATAAGTGCTTCATGGGTTTAAGCCATCGGTAAGCAAAGTGTGGCCCTTCAGATGGTACTGGACTGCAACTCCTGTCAGCCCTAGCCAGCATAGCTGGTTGTGAGGAATGCTGGGAACTGTAGTTCAGCAGCATCTGGAAAGTACACCTTGTCCATACTTGGTTTAAACCTGGCTTTGCAGCTCCCTATGCGACTTTTAATTCTCTCTCATTTGTTTATTGAATTAATAAACCATTCCATATTGAAAATTTTTGAGAGGGATACTGTAGATTAAAAGGAACAGATTTGTAAAGGCTACAATAAAAAAGAAATATAGTAATAAAACTTTGAGCAGAATTTTTGCCTCAGGAAATGCTTTGTCTGAGGAGAGAAGTCTTCAGAACAGATTAAAACTATAAGTGTGTCTATAACACTAATATCAGTTGGAAGAATGTTCCATGTTGTCAGCATAATTTATTTATTTTTGTTTGTTTATTTATATCTCATTCCTGCCAACCACCAACAACTGGAACTCAAGGTGGCAAAAATTAAAACTGATATAAAGATACAAGTAGAAAGCATTTAAAAACAATTTAAAACATATCAATTAAAGCAGAACAAGAAAAGCAGTAGAGTACACTATTAGGAGTCCTTTCCTTTAAAATGGTTGGTTTTTTCAAACCTGTTAGAATATTTAAAAAAAAAAGTCTTCACTTGTCCGTGGAAAGACAACAAGCAGATGGACAATGTGGCCTCTTTGGGAAGGGAATTCTAGAATTTAGGTGCAGCCACCAAGAAGGTGTGCCTGTAGGGGTGGCAGGACAGAGAGCATTTCTGCACTATACTGTTATAGTGCTATTATTCCACTTTCAACATCCTGTGAAATTCTGGGGTTTGTAGTTTATTGAGGCCAAAGAGCTCTCTGGCTGAGAATTCTATAAATGCCCGTCCCTGAACACTTTTCAAATTCAGCCCCATGTCAAGCATATTAATAGTAATCTAAGCAAGATGTAACTAAGACATCTTGGCCAAATCTGACACTTCCATGAATAGGGACAACTTGCTTATTAGTGTTCACTACATCAGTACATTCCTAACCCCATCATAAGCCTGGGCATCCAGATTCAGGACTAAACCCAGGAGTAAACTCAAACTGCAAACCCAGGTCTTCAGGTAACACTATTCAGCACAGGCTTAAACTCTCGTTTCTTGATCTATTTTGACTAACTAGGAGCATCTCCATCTTGTTTGGACATTGGACACTGGTTTAAAGTAAAAACATTCCCGCAGATTTAAGTGGAAAGAAATATAATTCCCTGTCATCAACATACTGGTGGCACTACACCCCTAAACTCCTGATAAGCTTTTCAAGCAGTTTTAGCTATATGCTAAGCAGGAGGATGGGGCAAAATTTGACTCTGAGGGACTCCACAAGTCAATGACCAAGGCATTGAACAAGAATGCCTCAGCAGCATCTTCTGGGATTTCCCCTCCAGAAAATAATGGAGCCACTGTAAAGCAATTGTCATCCTAGTGATGGGGCCCAGAAGATGTGAGGTAGTATCAGAAGGCACAAAGAGGTCCCCTAGAGTCATCTAGAATGCATTCCCCCATTTGTTCTTGGTCTAGGTCATCCACTAAGGTGACCAGAGTCATCTCAATTTCATAAATAAGAGTGAAGCCAGATTGAACTGAATCTACATTAGCCATCCCATCCAAGAATGTCTGGAACTGGGACTCTAGCACATGTTCCACACATTACCTAAGAATAGAATATTGAACTGGCTGGTAGATAACCCAACACAGTGAGATTCAGGAATAGCTTTTTCAACAAAGTCTCTTTTAATGGTCTCTTTTAAGTTGTTGGAATTCTGTCTTGTTGTAAAGAGGCATTAATCACTCGCTTTGCCCACTGGCATTTTGCATGAGCCAGAAAAGGCATTAATTTAGGATATACTTGTTGCTTATCAACATTCTAAGGATCCTATCCATATCCGCAGGCTGTACAAAGTGAAAATTGTCATTTACTGGACCAGCAGGGACCGAAGTTATATCCACTGAATCTTTATCAACTGTGACATCTTAGTCAAAATGGATCTGAGAAATGTTATCTGCAAAGTGCTGTGCAAATTGTTCAGAACAAACTGTTGCACAATCACTGCATTTTCGTCTCATGGACCTGTATAAAATAGACCATCAGACCATTTGAAATAGCTTTGCCAGACATCAGTTTGTAAACACAGAAGGGTTTGTTCTGTATGCTGTCCGAACTGCCACAAAACAGGCCTTCAAAGAGATTTTACCTTGTGTTTGGTCAGACTTGTTCTAAGTTTTCCACCACTGCTGCTTTAGTTGCCATCTAACCTGTTTCATCAGCACCAGCCACCAAGAAATATATGGGCGTTGTTTGGGTCCACTCCACAAGAAAGGATGCTCAGGAATGATTGTGTCACCTCAGCAATAGAAAAGTCCCCAAAGCATCAGCACTGGAGATTGGATTCATCAGTGTCTAGGAGCAGACCAACTTCATCCCACCTCATCCCTTGCAAAGGTTCCAAGTCTTCCTTTGTGTAACCACACCAGGTGATAATTTCTGAAAATGGAACTGTTGAAAGTTCCTCCATTACAAGTTCTCAATCATCCTATCTAGCCCAGAAAATGAGGTTCAGCATGTGCCCTGTAGCTTGAGTGGGGACAAGTACCACTTGGGACCCAGGTGTGGTTGTCATGCTAAACATGACATCCTGAGCCACTTCTTGTAAACTGCTCTGGAAGACTGTTAAACTCTGTGTAGTAGGTTTTCAGCTGTAAAGACAGCTGCAGGGGATGGAGACAACAATTCTGACACTACTGTAAGAATAACATTGGATTTAGGCCACAGTTTCATGTCAGATTTTTAATTAACACTGATTTGAAATATTTATGTATTTAAAATATAATTTTAGAGTGCCACCAACTAGAATTATGCCTGATGTGAGACTCTTGGGAAAAGTGTTAAAATAGTTAAGATTTTTTTTAAATTGCTGTTTAAAATTAAGTTTTTAAAATTTGATCCTGTATTGTGTAGTTTTGAGGTTAATCCTCTAGTGAGGACAAGGTGAAAGATACCTGTACCCCTCCCCCATCCAGGCTGCACAAGATCCCCAAGTGGTTTTTTGGCTCCTATTGCTGTCACTGCCTAATTCTAGCTAGTAGAGTTAGGGTGACCATAAGTTAACAGGTTGGAATCCTAAATGCCTTCCAGAATGTCGATGATTTGCAATAAAAGGAATTTCCTGATTTACTCAGGCTCTGTTCACTTGGCTAATTTATTTTCACAGATGCTTGTTTACTGCATTAATTCCAGGTAACATACACTAATTGTTTAATAACAAACGCCTGGTATAGACTGATTTGTAACCTGGAATACATAATGTATCTGCCTAAATACCTTAAAGACACCACATTCTGTCTTATCTTGGAAGCTAAGCAGGGTGAGCCCTGGAGACTACCAACGAATACCAGGTGCTGTAGGCTATATTTCAGAAGAAGGAACTTGCAAAACTACCTGAGTATTCTGTGCCTAAGAAAACCCTATGAAATTCATCGGATTGCCATAAGATGACAAGTGACTTGAACGCATATGCACATGCGCGCGCACACACATTCTAGATAATTTTCCACTTTAACCAAAGCAGTTCTTCGGTGAGAAAGGCGGTACTGGAAAGCTCTGGTTTTTGTTTTCTTTTGAGACATCTGCAAATAATACTTTTTAAATTATTGCTACTTCCAATCCAGCAATAATTGGACTTTAATGACAGCTGACATTCTTTGCTGGGACTTTTCCATAACTGGCACCATAGATTTGGAGGAGTCTGTCTCTGGTCCATTCACTAGATGGCAGAATGGTGCTTTCATAATACAACACTGAGAAGCACAAGAATTCTGTGTGCTAAACAGTATGTGGCCACAGGAGGGAGCAAAGGCGAACTAAAAAGAGATTTACAATGAAGGGCTAAACCGTGTTTACTTAGAAGCACATTCAGTAGGAGATAGGATTGTAGGCCTTTTGTGTGTGCGTGCACATATGGCTGTGGCAATGACTGTTCTCTCCTACCCAACCTTATATTTAACCCATGAGCTTACTCCCCTGGAGCTGTTTGACAGAGGGAAGAATGATTTAGATTTGGAGGATGTTTCTCACCCTTCTCTCCTCGGTGAGAAACCAGCTTTACTGATACAGTTTATTACCAGACTCAGTTCATGGTGCTGGTATTGTGATCATCACCTTTAAAGTCCCAAATGGTTTTGGACTCATTACTTTTACTGCCTTGATCTTATTGTTTTGTTTCAGGATTTTGAGATGGGGACAATTAAGCTGCCTACTTTATTTCCAAAGATGAGGTTTAACTCTGTATTTATGAATGAATAAGTAGCTTGCCAACTGTCTGAAAGAGAGTCAGTGTGGTGTAGTGATTTGATTGTTAGACTAAGACTCTGGAGACTCTGGTTCAATTCCTTGCTTGGCCATGGAAACCCACTGTTTGACCTTGGGCACATCACACCCTCTCAGCCCTAGAAAACCCCCTGGTATGTGCACCTTAGCGTTACCATACATCAGAAAATGAATAGATGGCACAAACTAGTTTGCTGTGATGTAGACTCAAGTTGATTGACTCAAGTCAGACTTAAGTCGCTTCAGTGACTCGACCTGGACTCAGTAATAAATGATACACTGACTTGACTTGACTCGTGACTCCTATATTTTTAGTGACCCACTTGCTGCTGTTGGTTCAGTAACATAGCATGTTCATCCAGAAACCTGGATCTGCAAGACTGACCCCGAGAGCACAGGGCATGTTTCTCAGAGGGGAGCAACAAATGTGATAGGCAACATGCTTGAGGAAGAAGGATCGATTCTTCTTAAGCTTTTGGAGCTTCAGTAATGGAGACTAACAAGGATTCTATTCCCCACTTCCGAAAAAAACTTCCAGCTTCAGAAATGGGAAGTAAAAAGGATCCTCCTTCCCACTTCCAAAGCTGCAGGTGACAAAACAGCAAATGTGGAGGGCAGACTTTATTTAAATTGTTAAAACTGATTTTATTCAACTCCATCCAGAAATTCTGGAATATAGGTTGGGGTATAAAGTTCGGTCTCAGACTTGAGACTTGACTTGAAAGTATCTTGCAAGGACCTGAGACCCGATTTGAGACTTGACCTGAAACGGGGGCCAATTCCATACTAGCCTGTTATAGTGCTATTATTCCACTTTGAACATCCTATGGAATCCTGAGGTTTGCAGTTTAGGGAGGGGCCTCAAAGGAGGCCCCCTCAAGGGCCCCTCCCTAAACTGCAAACCCCAGGATTCCATAGGATGTTCACAGTGGAATAATAGCACTATAACAGGCTAGTGCGGAAATGGCCTCGGAGTAAAAGACTTAAATACATTACTGCTAGCTTGCCAGCTGTCTGAAAATCCGTCAAACATCCGAAGAGACACCACCTATTTTCTTCTCCAAAAAAGACTGCTTGTTTGGTGCCCTTCCCCCTTCTAGGCTACATGCCTGAGCCATGATGCTGTACCGAAGCTACGACAAAACCAATCCTTTGCGCGGACGCTCCCTAATCTTCCCTCCTTTCTTACCCAGAGCCTTTCCCGGACGGAAGACTGCCTGGTGGGGAATTAGGAGGCGCTCCCTTGACTTAGAGCCCGCCTCCTGCCGCTTGCGATTGGCTACTTTGCGCGAGCTCCGCAGGCCGGGAGTGGCGCGCAGGCGCAGATGGTCCCTAGGACAGGGCTGTGGTATTTGGGGCTACTCCGGGAGCGGGAGAAGGTCGTGTTGGTCTGTCGTCCTGCAACATGGTGAGTTGGAAAACGGGAGGAGGGGGTTGCTGCTCCAAGCAAGGCTGGGTTCCCCATTTTCCAAATTCTGAGAAGGGGCGGGGCGGAAGGATGTGGAGACCCGGGAGGAGCCTTCCTGGGCAGGGTGGGGTGACTAAGGCCATTTCCGCACTAGAGTGTTATAGCGCTATCATTCCACTTTCAACTTCCTATGGAATCCTGGGGTTTGCAGTTTAGGGAGGGACCGAGCCCTCCCTAAACTGGAAACCCCAGGATTCCATAGGAGGCTGAAAGTGGAATGATAGCGCTATAACACTCTAGTGCGGAAATGGCCCAAGGCAGGCTTTTCTGGGGCAGCTCGTTGGCTAAACAGCCCAGGCCGAAGGCATGCTGCCATTTCGTGGGGTGTGCCGTCACCTAGGTTTACCCACTGGACTGCCCAGCCCCTGTCTTGCAACCAGAGGGATTTGGAACAGAGGCGCGCCTTGGCATCTGCTCTCATCCTCATCATAATACGCGTTGTTTTTTCTTGTGCATTTCGGTTGGTAGCCTTTTGAGGGGCACATTTTGACAAACCTCTCTTCCAAAATAATTCCTGTATGGTTGTGATTCGTGTTGCGGCGTCCTGCTGCCGCAGAGGAATCGGCAGGTAGTTTGTCATCTGTAGTGCTTTTGCATGCCTGGGTGTTGGCTGCAGCTGTGATGGTGCCTTTTTCTCCTTTCTCCCAGGAGCTGAGCAATGCACTGTGGTAGACTCAGCTGTCAGAGGGAGGGACTTTGCTGCAGTGACTTCCCTGGCTGAGCAGGTGTCAACTAGTGCTTCCCATATCCATGCCCACCCACCATATTAGAATCATAGAGTTGGCTCCATGCAGGAACACACACTCAAAGCACCCCAGCAAGTTTTTCCTGATGTTTAGGTGAAATCTCTTTTCTTATCGTTTGAATCCATTGCTCTGTGTCCTAGCTTCTGGAGCAGCAGAAAACAAGCTTGCACCATCCTCCATATGACATCCTTTCAGATGCTTAAACATGGCTATCGTGTCAGCTCTTAAGCTTCTTTTCGTTAGACTAAACATACCTAGCCTGCTAAGCTGCTCCTCATAGGTCGTGGTTTCCAGGCCCTTCGTTTTGGTCACCCTCTTCTAGACATGTTCCAGCTTGTCAATATCCTTCTTGAATTGTTGTGGTCAGAACTGGACACAGTATTACAGGTGAGGTCTAACCAAAACAGAATAGAGTGGTATTATTACTTCCACTATACAGTCAGCCTTCCACATCTGCGGGTTTGACATTCACAGATTTGATTATTTGCGAGTTTCTCCAACCCCTGCCTTCCACCTCAGGTGCTTCTTTTTTGGGGGAACCTTCCCTCTTGGTGGCTCCAATCAGGCCACATACTCCTTTAAAAACCCACCTCTGATCCTCCTCTTCCTCTACCTGTCTCTGCTTGGCCAGCTAAGGACAGCTCTCTGCCCAAATTCTCAGCACCACAAACCTTGTACCCATGCCCCACACACACCTAAGGAAGGAGATGGACAAGAGAGACAAAGTACAGGACCAACATGCCAACCATCTCCTTTCCCTGACCTGGTTTAGATCCTGGATGCTCACTTTCCCCACCTGTGCTTCAGCCCCCTTCCCACAGACACACAGATTTTGTTATTTGCCAATTTTTCACTTTTGCGAGGGTCCTGTGTAAATGTGGAGGGCCAAGTGTACTCCTGTTGATGCAGCTTGAAATCACATTGGCTTTTTTAGCTGCCGCATGTTCAGCTTGTGGTCCACTAAAACCCCTAGATTCCTTTGACATGTACTGTTTTCACGCCAAGTATCACTCGTCCTATATCTGTGCATTTAATTCTTTCTTCCTAAGTGTAGTACCCTACATTTCTCCCTGTTAAAATTCATTTTGTTAGTTTTGGCCCAGCTCTCTAATCTGTCAAGATCATTTTGGATTCTCATCCTGTCCTCTGGGGTATCAGCTATCCCTCTAATTTGGTGTCATCTGCAAATTTGATGAGCATGCCCTTTATGCCTTCTATTCCATCATCCAAGTCATTAATAAAGATGTTGAATAGCACTGGGCCCAGGACAGAATACTGTGGCAACCCACTAGTCACTTCTTTTCAGAATGAAGAGGGGCCATTGGTGAGCACCCTTTGTGTTTGACTGGTCAGCCAATTACAAATCCACCTAACAGTAGCATTGTCTGACCTGTATTTTACTACCTTGTTTGCAGGAATATCATAAGAGACCTTGTCAAAGGCCTTACTGAAATCAAGACATTGTAGTGACATCCATAGCATTCCTTTCATCCACCCAGCTTGTAACTCTATAAAAAAAAATTAGTCTGGCATGACTTGTTTTTGAGAAACCCATGTTGATGTTTAGTGATCAGCTGCTCCTATTGTTCAGCTACTACATTTGATCTTCACTTGTGTTTTCTGAACTTTATATAGTATGCTATAAAATACAGAGCTATAGGATCGTTGCATGCCTTATTACGATCTTTTTATCTCTCTTCTAAAAAGACCACCTGAGGTATATAGGCCTAGAAGGTGGCATGTAGGGTGCTACCTGTGGGTTATTGTCCAGGCCCTAAATACGATAACCTTTTGTTATGGGGAATTGCTCTAGCTTTGCAGTCTGTCTTCTCACTCCCTACCCAGCCAAGCACTGACCTACTCAGGGATGCTGAAACAGCCAGTGCAATGAGAAAAGGAGAGAAAGGATTGAACAGCCAGTAGAACCACCCAGTCAGTCAGGGGTACCAAAACAGCTAAGGAGAAGCAGGCATTGAAAACAAAAAGAGGGAGCTTGAGTCAGACAGCCAAGGAAGATAGAATTTCCGGACCTCAGTGGACTTGTTTGCCTCAGAACTTTCAGGGAAAGCAGCAGAGTTGTTGGCTTGTGCTGTTCTTCATTCTGTCATGGAATCTGTAAAGCAACCAAAACACTTTTCTTCTTATTCCCTTTCTCAGTCTAATCTGATAGAACACCAGAAGTGTCCTTTCTAGTCTGCTGCTTGTTGCCACACAGGCTTGAGAGAAGAAAAGTCTTTGCTCTTCCCCTCCCCTCTCTTGCAATTGGTGTGGCTTGGGTGGTTTACGTCTATTTTGCTTTTATTTTCCTCTGAGATTCAGAGGTAATATTTTCTCTTCAGAAAGCTTGATCCTATTCCGTGGGCTCGTTCACACTGAATTAGAATGCTGTGGTTCCATTTTAATTGCCATGGTACCATTCCGTGGATTTCTGGGATTTGCAGTCTAGGGAGGGACATATATAATTCTCAGAGCACTCTAAGACCTCTCCACACTGTAAACCCCAGGATTCTGTTAAATGCAGCCAGGGCAGTTAAAGAGGAATCACAGTGCTATATTTTTGCAATGTCAATAAGTCCCTGGAGATGGTTGCACGCTTTGTTTTTTTGTTCTTTAGGTGGCAGAGACCGAATAAAAGTTGCTGAAGCCATAAGTAATGTCGTGATTATTACTGTGTTAACATATGCTAACCATGTAAAGTTGTCATCTTGCATGCTGTTTTGCTACGGGTAAATAAGCCCCATTGAACTCAGTAGGCCTTAAACACCTGAATAACTGAATAACAGTAGGCCTTGCCACCTGAAGTGTGGCAAGAAACCACTTTGTAACACCAATAGTGTACCTGAACATATGGGTAGGTAAACTGCACTGCATCTTTCAGTTTGAGCTTACTTGCATATAAGTGTGCATGGGTGTAGGATATTACAAGATAGCCTAGAATAAGGATGGATGGTAGGTATGACAAACCAAGTTAGTAGTTCTGAGGACTCCTTTGAAAGTGTGTGAAGAGGGAAAATTATTATTTCCAACAGTACCTTACCACTTTCCCTTCTTTTTCTGGACCTTTTGGGGAGAGAGGTATCTATTCTTTTTTTTTTTTTTTTGAAAAAAATGTTTTTCTAATTAAGAATATTGGTGCGAGGTCCTTCAAAGAAATACCTTTTGAAGAAAGATCTATTCATCCAGCTTTCTTCCTCTTTCAGCGATAGGTCTATTATTATGGCTACCCATTGTACCATCTGTTTTTCTTCCCTGCCTGCCTCGTCACATAGCACGTGTACTATATGGTGTTAAATATGTCATCAGAATGAGATAGTACATTACAGAAATGGTAGAACAGACTGCCAGTGAGGGATGCCATTTTTTTCCTCCTACATTTCTCTCTCTCTCTCTCTCTCTCTCTCTCACACACACACACACACACACCCTTCTTATGTGTTACTTTGGTGTTATTATAGATTCATTCTTTTTAAAGGTTACCTTAGGTAATTTGCTACTTTACAGGTATGTTGTGATGATAAAATGGGGAGGAGACCCATATGTACAACCTTGACCACTTAGAAGACAGAGAGAGATAATAAATAAATTGATAAAAAATAAGCAAGCGCTTATATCCCTCTTTCCCATTACTACATAAGGGAAGGCAAAGAAGAGCTTGCTTCCTTCTCCATAGCCCACAGTGGTGTCAGAGGAGAACCAAGCCTTCAGTCCTATGCCGTGTTGCCACTTTGGGGAAAATCTACCACCCAGCTCCAACCCTTTGCTGCAGATTTCATGAGACTGACTGCAGCCAGTCAGAACCAGGCTGGCTGTGGTTACCCAGAGGACCTTCTCTTCTATCGCTCCCAAGTTATGGAATGGCCTGCTGGAGGAGACCTGACACATTACCAGTCTTGACTGCTTTAAAAGAGCAGTCAAGACCGATCTCTTCCGACAGGCCTTCCAAGACTAGCATTTCCATCGCCTCCCATCAATTGTCTTGCTGTTCTTTTAATAGCTGATTGATTTTAGTGTGTTTTAGGGGGTTGGTCTTAGGTGGATTGGTGGGTGGGGAGGATTGGGTATGTTTTTTAATGTGTTTAATGTATTAATGTATTTAATGTTGTTCGCCGCCTTGATCCAGGTGGAGAGGCAGGATAAAAATAAATTTTATTATTATTTTATTATTCTGCATACTTCTCGGACAACGAAATTCCACTTTTTCCTCCAGCCCCCCACCCCCATTTTTAGTGGTCTGCCTGAGAAGGACCAAGCTCAGCCTATCTCCTTTGCAGCTACCCTGCCCCCATCATTCAATACCCATTCTGTTGTCTTGTTTTCACATATTGGGGGAAGCTCATGCTGTGACATCTGGTCTGGGAGAAAATTATAAAAGTTTTTAGCAGTGGATCATAAAGGCCAGCATGGTATAGTGGTCTGAGTGTTGAAGTTCTGGAGACCATGGTTCAGAAGGTATGGAAGCCCACTGGCTATTCTTGGGTAAGTCCCACTCTCTCAACCTAAGAGGAGGGCAAAGGCAAATCTCCCTAAATAAATCTGGTCAAGAGAACCCTAGCTAGGATGGTGTCACATTGAGCCACAATGGACTTGAAGGTATGCAACAACAATCATAAAGGCATAATAAATTCCAAAAATCCCTACTAGTGCAATATTGTAATTAGGCTATCCAAAAGGAGAGAGAAACGTTGCAAGCTTTTGAAATTTTTGTTTTTCTTCATAAGGCAACATGCAAGATAGTTTGAGAGAAAAAAACCATGTCTTATTTTTGGCAGGGTTAGGTAAAGCACATAATAATTTTATCAGAAGCAAAATCAGTGCTAGGTATGTGAGTTTTTTGCAGTATTATGTCTTCTGAAAAAGTAAGAAACATCAATAAATTGATTGCTTGTTCTGATGCTAGTGGAGAAAGAAGACAAACTAGAACTCTAAAACCACCATCACCATTAAGGAGGAGAACCATTGAAAAAGTGGAAAAAACATGAATAACTCCCTCCACACTCCCCCTCCTATTTCCTTTTGGGGCTCCGCCCTCCCATTCCCTCGCCTCTTGCCTCATCGCCTTCCTTCTCTATGCCCAGGCAAAAGACAAAGGAAAGGGAGAGGCACATGTGCACCCTCCCCCATTCTTATGTCTTTTGCCAGGCATGCCTGCCTTTCTTCACACCCGGGCAAAAGGCAAGGGAATGGGGGTGAGGCATGCTGACATCGTCCCCCCATTCCCTTCCTTTTGCTCAGGCGCAGAAAAGGATGGCAAGCGCATCATGGGAATGGGAGGGGAAGGCATGCGTGACCCCCCCTGTTCCCTTGCCTTTTGCCCAGATGCTGAGAAGGAAGGCGCATACAGCTGGGCAGTAGGGAAGGGAATAGGAAGAAGGGAATGGGCATGGAAACACATGCACACTTCACGAATAATCACATTCATGAAGCTCAAACCTGTGAATATGGAGGAAGGACTATTTGCATTGTACTTCCGAAGCTGCATTCTGCTAGTATTTTCCTGAATATGGAGCAGTGTGCCGTATTCCCATATAGGAAATGATGCTCTCCATAGAAACAATTATATCTGATATTGCCCTTGTTGTAACATGTTCAGAGCCTGATATAGGGGTTTTTGGATGACAACTTCCAGAATTCCTCCACTGATCATGGCCGAAGGGAAGTTCCGGGAGTTGTCCAAAAAAAGTGACCTTACCAGTCTCTGAACATTAGAGGGGGGAGATATTTGAGCCAGGGCTTCACCATTGTCACTGCACTGCTTTGTATGAGGTTTTGTGTGGCAAAAAAGCTTCCAGAGAGGATTAAAGGTAAAGGGATTCTGCCTTTGAAGAGTTTTTTTTTTTCAAATAATGAGAGGAAAATTGGGGACCTAAGAAAAACTTCAGCAGATTTCAATAACATAGTGTTGGAGATGGCTGTGCTTTTCTGCTCAGAATTTTAGAAGTATCTATCTGAATCCTCTTCAATTTCAAGATGTCTTATTACTGTGCATTATCTGGGAACAAATTGCATCTTTCAAAAGATGTTGGTACATTTCTTTTTCTTACAGGCTGAGGTGGAAGAAACCTTGAAGCGAATTCAGAGTCAAAAAGGAGTCCAAGGCATCATTATTGTCAATTCAGAAGGTATTGTGCAGTTAAGATTTTGAGTTAGGTTTTAAATAATAATAGCAACACCTTCCAAAAAAATAACTATGACAACAATAACAACAACAACAACAACAAAAACCTGCCTTGTGGAGGAAGTCTGTGTCTGTATACCACTTTTCTTTCTTGGAAGATGTATAAAATTATTGCTTAGCTCATGAGGAATTGTACTTGAGCAATAAAAATATGCTTTAATTATTTAGGCTTTTATCTTTTCAACTCTTAAGTTTCAAAAGCTTCACTAGCTACTGATCTGTTTCTACGCACAGTTCATAGTTACCTTATTATGACCTACAATGCCATATATGACTTAGGACCAGACTATCTGAAATAATACATCTCCCTATATGAGCATCCCCAAGTTTTAAGATGTTTGAGGGAGAGCTTTCTCTTGATTCCACCACCATTACAGGTACATTTGGTGAGGACACAGGAGAAGGCCGTCGCTGTAGCTATGGATTTCCCCAGAGGTTAGGCTGACCCCATCTCTGTTGTCTTTCAGCCACCAGGAAAAGACCTTTTTGTATAGACAGGCCTTTGGCTGTTAACTGACCATAACAGAAGGTTCTTTTAACGGGGTGTGCTGTATTTCTGTCTTCACTATTACAGTTTTAAGTATTTTTTTAAAACTCATTTTAAGTTAGTGTTTTTAAATTGATTGCTTGTGCTGTTGTTTTTTGACTTTGGTGTGATACAGTGTTTCAGTTAATCTTTTTGTTTTATCCTATACAGTAAATTGCTTCAGCTGTCTTTTTGGGAGAAAGATGAGATATAAATTTAATAAATAAATAAAAATCAGAAAGCCTGACTTCTGAGTAAAAAATATATAGGATTCTGCTTCACCTCAAATAATCACTGTAGCAACAGTCATGCTGTAGGCAATTGATTTAACATCTTACTCGATGAATTTCAATACCATTGCCTACTGTAATGCCTCTGAAGTATGCAGCCTCCCTATTTACTTCTCCCAAAAGCATTCTGCTCAGCCCATGGAGTCCCATTCAGATCTGAAAATCACAGAATTAAAGTCACCGTTGTATTGTATAATCTCAGTTCCCGATCAAAGTGGCAGTTAAATTCCCTTCCTCCATATTTCAGGGCAGACAGGCCCTTGTATGCCCCCCATGGAGCTAGCAGCTGCTTCAGGTGTGAGCAATTTAGACTGGGAAAACATCATAAAAAGGGAGACTTCAACACACCTTTCTTCAGCACCATGGCTTCTGTGACTGTTTTATTATATTCTGCCTGGATTCAAGGCAGCTTACAAAGTGTAAAAATCAGTATAGATTAAAAGAATATAAAAACATAATGTAAAATCATAGAAATTATTTACAATATATAGAGTTCAAACCATTTAGAATTCATTAAGAGACAGAATATAAAAAAGTTATTGAAACAGCATGCCATTAGATGCCCATCGTGAAAGTTTGGTGAACTAAGAGTTTTCATTTGCTGGTGGAAGGAGAGCAAGGTGGGAGCTATCTTAGCCTTCTTAGGCAGAGAGTTCCATCGTCTTGGGGGCAGCCACTGAGAAGGCTCTCTCCTTTCTGTCTACTAACCATGCATAGGAAGGTAGTGGGGCAGAGAGAAGACCTCTCTGGAAGATCTTAGAGCTTGTAACTCAGGGAGATTCAGTCCTTCAGATATCCTGGACCTGAGATGAATTCAAAGTTTCCAGTTCCTGCCTTAAAGTTAAATCCGGCATATACTTGGAAAAGGTCCAGTTGTGTTACCAACTGTGTTGGAACAGTTTCTGTCAGTGGAGCTGGGAGGGTGTCTATGATTCTTCTTCCCCATTCTACCCTTTCTCCCACACCTTCAAAATTGGTCCCAGAGTGCTGAAGAACTATCTGAAGCAGATTTTAAGGTGTTACAGAGAATAGAAGGAAGAAAGTCCCAATGCTCTAGGGAAAATATGCTAGTATGATGTTGAATTTCAGATGTAATGTATAGTTTGGCCTTCATTTTGGGGGGAAAAAAAGGATAAATACTTGAAAATGAAAGGTGAGCTTGTAAGCTTACTGTACCCTGATTCTTCTATTAAAAATCTCATGGATCTGAAACTCATATTGTAAGTTTCTAGATCTTAAGGAGTTGTTTGTAAGTTAGAACCTTTGATAGCACTTTTATAAATTTTCTGTATTATCTGAGCTAGGCCACTAGTATTTCTAGTTGGGCAGCTGAGGCAGAGACAAATATGTCAGTGGCTACCCATTTCGGCCAAGTAGAGCACATTGAAAATGCAAACCATGCCATCACAAGAGCACCATTGTTTGCCTATTACAGAATGACATTTTATATGCAGCCAATTATACACATATTTGTTTCAGCATTTGCAGTTCTTGTTATAGTTCTATGGTTATAGCATGGCTGTTAGTGCTAAAAAGATTCATATGGAGAAAAATTCATAAGGATTCAGATGGAGAAAAATGCAATAATCCTAGATGTATCTAATTACAGTTCTCAAATTGAAACGTTAACTTCCTTTTAACCATAAGAAATCACGTTCCCAACATTCTTATGAAAAAGCCATATTGGATGGGTTTAAAATATGACACTGAGTGGCATGCTCAGAATTGAAATTAAAATTGCATCAATTCAGCCCATGCGCTTGACCCCTACATCTCTCCAGTATCAGCAAGAATATTAGTGGGAGGACATTTCCTGGAAAATGTTCGGCCAAACGCTGTCACTTTTGGCTTGTGCAGACATTCCTAGGAAATTGTTGGTAAAAGAATGACTGTTTTATTCCTTTGCATACTATATATTCTTTCTGCAGTTTGTGTGATGGTTTATAAATTATCTCATGCACTGAATTGTAAAAAAGTACTCTCTGCATCCAGACCTGCACAGTGCATATAGTAGGAACATGAAATGCAAGAAGCATGAATTAGGGAAAGCTGGAAATCATAGAAATAGCTATCCCTGCTGTAAGTGGGCTGAAGTGGGAAATGATGAGACATTTTCCAATAATTACACAGTGTTTCCTATTAGAAATGACAATCTAAAAAGGAATGGGGTTGCATTAACATAAACAGAGGAGCATGTCAAGGTCAGAGACCTGGGCAGCGAGCCAGCTCAGAGAAGGGAGTGTGAGAGCCAGGAAAGTCCAGCTAGAAGGAGACAAGCAAGCACTTTACACAAGGGAGTTCGTTTACCAGAGCATCAAGCGAAAGCCGTAGTCAGAGTTCCAAAAGCCAAGGGTTAAGAGTCCAGAGATCAATTCAAGGTAACAGGAACCAGGTGCTGGAAGCAAGGAACAGGCAAGAGGAGGGCTTGAAAGACGTTTGCTACAAGCAAAGGAAAGCTTCCAGGCAGGCAGTTACATAGCCCAAGACACAGGTGTGGCTAGTCACTGCTTCTTGAACTTAATCAAGGAAGCCTCCCTTTGTGCAGCTTTCTTGAGTCTCCGCCTTGTTTGTGGGCTGATTGACACAGGCTCCACACCATCTTCAGAATCAGATCCCTGTTGCCCTAAAGGAGCAGGCAGAGGAACATCCAAGCCTGCTTGGTCCATGGCAGCAGGGGGAGCTCTAGAGCTGCAGGACTCATCTCCAGCCAGAGCCACAGGGACCAACAGCTGCTGCTCGTCATCAGCAGCTCTGACAGGGGCTTCAGTTATCACAGAGCAAGATGCAGCAAAAGCAGCCAGGGGATATAATGTAAAGTCTGATTGAATAATACCAATAAGACTTCATTTGCTGGAAAACCTATCGGTATAACCATAACCATAAGCTTATGTTCCAGCTACAGAGGGAGAAGAGAAAGAAATCTTACTTTTGTTTTTATTCCATTTCTGTCCCATCTTTTCCCCAGCATGGGACCCAAAGCAGCTCTAAAGATACTATGTTGGTGTTCTAAAGATATTTTACGCTGAAGGAAATTGATCACACACAAAAAAGGACTTGCTGATAATCAAAGGCTATTGGAATGTAAAAGTAGGGAACAGAACATAACCAAATATTGGTAGATACTTTGGCCTAGGTTCAATAGATGAAGCAAGAGAGTGACTTAATTTTGTGTGGTGAACAGGGTGTTCATTGGAAACACATGCTTCAGTCAGCCAAACAGATGACTGTGCGTATAGACATCACCAGATGATCAACAGACTGTTTATTGGAATCAAGAGATGAAGGAGCCCCATTCACTCTGCAAAAATAAGACCAGGAGCAGACTGTATCATAGACCATGAACTGCTAATATAAAAAAAAAATTAAAGTACAGCTAAAGAAGTACATTAAATCAATCAGAGTGCCAAAATACAATCTAGACAACATGGCTGCAATTAAGAAAGCATGTAAAAATAGATTTGCACTACTGAGCCTAGTTGATTGGGAACCAGTCAGTGCTGTATGACCACAAGGGAAACACATTGTGTTATCAGGACAGAATAAAAGGACAATTGAAGCAATACACTGAATTGCTGTATAAAAGAGGTGAAAAGATGACAGTTTCCTTCAAGGAAGAACCTTTTGATGATGAACCTGCAATTTTAAAAAGTGAAGTGGAACTGCACACCAAGTAGTTTAGAAAAATAAATCACCAGGAACAGAGAGTATCAGTAGAGCTGTTTCAAATAATAGAGGTAAAATCCGTTCCAATTTTTAAAAGAAATCTGCCAACAAATATGTCAAACAAAACAATTGCTCACAGTCTGGAAATGTACAATGCCCTTTTCAGAATGGGGATGCTAAGAATTGTTGTGCAAAGTGTGTGATGCACCCAAAGTCACCCAGTGGGTTTCCATGGATAAGTGGGTAACAGATCCCTAGTCTCCAGGGTTGTAATCCAGTGCTCAAACCACTACACAAATGCAGTCAAGAGTCATACTTTCTGTACATTAATTCAACTCTCACACTTCAATGCCTATGATACGGATTGGCTTAAATGCTTACACTTACAGGTGCTTACAGTACTCATACAATACTGTCAACTGATATGATTGGCAGTGCTCCCGAAACGTTGAATTTTAGAAGAAAGGAGAGGCAAATAGTTATACTTCTGCAATAGTATTAGAGCTACATTCTTCACTAAGCTTTTATACAACACTGTTAGTGTAAAGCCAGTTGCATTATAGCCTTATCTGGTTCATCTTTACTCGCAGGTAAGTCTCAGACGATTCAATGCAACTTCTCTCCAACCAAGCCAACTCAAGACATTTTGCTGCCTGAGGGGAAAGAGAAAATTATTTCCACATAAAGCAGCTGAATCTTACTTCAGTAATGGAAAGAAGATAGTAGGCAGTAGGATAGTTCAAGGACACAAGACATGCTGTATGACACTCACACTCCTCCAACACTTGGTCCTTGTTCCCCCAGCCCACATTTGCTGCATGAAGCAGCTGCCTCACTCCCCTCATGGCAGTATGCATAAGACTGCTACCTTTAAAAAAAAAAAACTCCTACATCAGTTTCATGCTTGAAAGAGAATATAATAAACAATAATTAAAATGAAATTTATAATTTAAATATTTTATTAGAATGGATCAAATCAACATGAGTTTTCTTCTCTTTCTCATTTAAAACAGCAGTCTTATTTAAAATTGTTGGTATAGATGAATATAAGTAGAGTGTGTGTATGCGTATGTGCATGCACTTTGGGAAAAAGTCTATAACCAAGGGTTAAAAAAGGATGGGCATGCTTTGTAATCAGAAACTGTTTATTTGCTCTAATATTCTGGAAGTAATTAAAATGGGCTTTTTACATGCAAGCTAGTATTTTGTGTAAAGAATGAACAGAAACACAGGTTTACAAACACAGATCTCCAATATTATAGTTAAATACTTACTGTCAAAATCCTCATTCCATGCATTTTTATTCAGAGCTAAGTGGCCAAAATACCCTAAAGGTACCAGATCCTGTGTGATCTTGGAATCTAAGCAGGGTCAGCTCTGGTTAGTACTTAGATGGAAGACTGCCAATGAATACCAGGTGCTGAAGGCTATATTTCAGAAGAAGGAACTGGCAAAACTACCTCTGCGTGTTCCTTGCCTAAGAAACCCCTATGAAATCCATGAGGTCACCTTAAGTTGAAAGAAGACTTGAAGACACATACATACACAAGTCTCACCGAGTTCAGTGCAAATTACATCTCAATAACTGTACTTCAGATTTTCCCTTTCATACTGATGTCCTGTATAAATTTTCTCAAATCATGTTATTTTGTAAATATTTACAGTGGGTTTGCAAAATGACCGAAAGGAGTTTTTCATTTCCTTTGGATGTTGGATTAATCGGTAAAGGAGAGCTTATCCAACCAGCCTGCTGAGTTACCACTTACATTAGTTTGTTTGTAGAGAGATTTAATATCAAATGTGTTTAGTAAGTACTGACATTCCAGACTTAGTTTCCCTTTATCAAATCTTGTCTCAGCCTAACTTATCCACAGAATCTTTTTATGCTTTGCAGGTATTCCCATCAAAAGCACCATGGATAATTCTACCACAATGCAGTACGCAGGCTTAATGCACAACTTAATAATGAAGGCAAGGGGCACTGTGCGAGATATTGATCCGCAAAATGACCTCACATTCTTGCGGATCCGCTCCAAAAAGAATGAAATCATGGTTGCACCAGGTAAAAGAATAAGGAAGTCCTCATGAATGGGCTTGTGATTGATTGCTAAGTGACATGGATTCACCTTCAGATGTAAAAATTGTACATGGTAACACAATATGCTCTGCATAGTTGTATCTGTCCTTCAGAGTACAGTGTGGTATAGGTGTATGTGGGGGGGGGGGGTATTAGCCATGTCAGCTGCAGCAAAAGCAAGAAAGAGTCTTGTGACATCAAGTTTTATTTGGCATATGCTTTTACAGACCGCATGGGCTGCCTTAGTTGGCAAATTGTTGTATGTTTCATGGGGTGGAAAGGGGATATAAGAGAATAGAAATGTAAAAGATAACAACTATTGATAATTATCTTAACAGTGATAGTTTATCTTATCTTAACACCCACTGAGGAGGTGATAAGGACATCCTAGCACAGATAAAAGGGATTCACACATGCACAGTGATGAAAAGTCTTTGTCCAGTTCAAGTACAATAGATAACCTCTAAATGAACTATTTTGGGTGGGAGATTGTAATCAGGAGCGCCAGAGGGAACACAAATGCAACGTTTACAGACAATAAAAATTGCCTAATGAACACTGGGTGATAATGCAGACATCCTTGCACAGATGAGGTGGTAAGTAAGTTTTCAAAAAAAACAAAACACTTCATTCCTATTCAAGCTACAAGAGAGAGATTTCAACCTCTTGATGAATATCCAGATACAAGCCAGGCCTAGGTATGCTTTGTTTCAGAGATGCAGCAGTATATCACATCCCAAGGGCATCTTTTTGAAACCTGTTATATGGAAATGCCTAAAACAGCCATTCCTGCCATTTCCTGTCCAGATATGTTGGACTATAACTCTCGTCATACTGAGCTGCCCAGGGGATGATGAGCATTGTGTTCCCACCCCTTACAGGGCACCAGGATGGAGAAGGGTCTTCTAGACGTTTCAAGAATGAGACCTTTAAAAATTATTCTTGGCTTCAGGCTTGTGTCTAAACACTGCACATGTTTTGAAAGTGTTTCATTAAGTCTTTGGTCATCTAGCTTCAGGAATGTGACCCCACCCCCAAATATGTTTTACTAAGATATAAAAGAGGAATGAAAAATTCTGTTTCTATAATGGAGTTTTGTTGGTGCTTAATGCTATTGGCATATGTGACCTTGCTCAGTTAGATTTGACATGTTCTACATTAGCTTGGATTTTGAGATGTGTTGTGTGAGCAGAAAAGTACTGCTTGTGCAAGGCACCTCTACTGAATTTTCCCTTGTAGTTGCCCCTACCCCCATTCCATCACACATTGTTCTAAAGTGATGGTTCTCAACCTTTGGCCTTTGATATTTTCTAGGCTTCAGCTCACAGAATCCTTCACTACTGGCCATCCTGCCTGGGCGTTCTGGGAGCTGAAGTCCAAAAATCCGGAGAACCACTTGTCTAGATGGTGCCTCAGTCTTTGAGTAGCTTTTAGAGACTGTAGTAGTGGTGGGAGGGAACAAGTATATCCCTGTAGCATGTCTCTCTCTCAGGGTCCTGCAAGTTTTATCATACTGAAACTCTCATATCTGCAACTGTTGGAATAGACAGCGAGGTTGTCAAAAGGTTGTAACGTGGTCACAAAAAGCTAAGATTAAGGAAGTACTTTATAATATACAATGTATAGTGAGATTAGACAATTTGTTATATCACAAGGAATATGTTATGCAGAAAAAGTAGCGTGACGTATTTGCTTAGATAAAGTATTGTGCAGTAGTTCAGGTCAGTGATATTTAGGAGAGGGTCCATAACTTAGTGAAGAAGTATATTAATTGCATGCAGAAGATGCCAGGTTCATGAGAAAATACAGCCCTGAGAACCTGGAGATCTGCTCTCAATTGAAGTACAGTTTTTGAGCTAGATGGCCAAATAATCTGATGAACCTGATACAAGGTAATTTCTGATGTTCCTACTTCACAGTGCTTCTGTATTAGTCTGTGGAAAACCTTGGAAAAGTTATTTTTTTTGGACCACAGCGCCTAGAATCCCCAACCAGCATGGCTGTAGTCTGCTGCAAGATTCAAACCACTTTGAACTTCTTTCTCTCCCTGCCCCCAGTACACACAAACATGCATACCTGCATCCATGTTTGCATATTATTTTATTGTCTGGTCACATAAATATTTACTCAGAAAGCTGCATATACCTACAGCTGCGATCTTCTGAACTTTGCTACTAGTTCACTGTTGATATTTTATAAAATGGCCTAGTAGCCAGTTAAAGGCTCTTAAAAAATTCACAATGGGGTCCAGAATTCCCTAGTGCCATGACATACACCTTTTTATTTTCAAAGGCTATCACTTTAAATGATGGACAGCACAATCAGGGTTTGCTATGAAATACAGAGGAGTTGTCATTCACCATTTTTATGTAGCCCCACCCATTTTTGTTCATGGTTAGCTGAAATACCCTTGGGCATGTATTCATAGAAACATAGTGTTAGAAGAGACCACAATGGCCATTGAGTCCAACCTCCTGGTTGGCTTTGAGGTGATTTCATTCTGTAAAAGATTAGGTTACTTCTTTTGCACGTACCAGTTTGCCCCACTCCCTGATATTCATGCGTTCAGTATGAACATTTATCTGCAGGAGGGTTGGGACTGTATGGCCCATGGGCCACTTACAGCCTTCTATGGCTTTTTATGTGCCTCCAGAGCACCCTCATATTCCCTAATGGTGAAGAAAAGAAGAATACAATTTAGAGGCTTCCAAAAGCGTTAGTTTGGAATTGAAGCAGGTTTGGGGGAGAGGCAAGTCCAGTCCCCTGGGGCAGAAAAGTCAAAATCAGAAGTGAGTATCTTGTTACTTCTGAATTTGATTTTAACTTCCGCTTCTCACCCCGTTTCCATCTTAGTGTGGCCCATGGCAGGTGCTGGCAGTGAAAATTATTCCTTCAGCCCCATAAAAGTTACCCATACTCTGCTTACAGTAAAGAAGCCTTTATATATACAGCTGCAGCATAGACCTTTGCCTAGTCTTGGGGTCTGGTAGCAGATCTTCCAGGATGCAACCAAGATATCTTTCCCAGCGTCTACATTTATCTGAGAGCCTTCACTGGTAGTGCTAGGGCAAGAACTTGGTACCTTCTGAATGTAAAGAAGGGGTGGGGAATGTATGCCTACCCAGATGTTTTTGGGCTACAGATCCCATAATTCCTCACCATTGGCTCTGTGGCTGTTGGTAGGGGCATATGCTCTTCAGCCTGATGGTAAAGCACATTAAGGTGTGGTCCAAAACAGAAGTGGGAATCATGCAGCCCATCAGATACTGCTGGACAGCAAGTACCAGCAGCCCTAACCAGTGGTGGGGAATGCTGGGAGTTGCAGTCCAGTACTATGTAGTTTGACATCCTATAGAAGTTTCCCTACCGTGTGCTTGTCTCCTGTTTGTGTTCTGCGTGCCGCCCCCCCACTTACTGAACAGCCTCTGAAGCTCCCTGCATGGTTGTTTTCAGGGGAACGGGCAGGATCACGGAAGCATCCCCCCATAACCAGATGCAAAATGATGACATAAGCATTGAGATCTGCCAGGGTCCTCCAGAAACCTCTGTGCTGCTATAATTATTTTGTGTCTGCTATGGGAAAATAGCTAGATGCTTCTGCAATCCTGCTTGCTGCACACAAAGGAGGAAATGGCTGTCCTGAGTCGGGGGCTTCAGAAGCAGTATGTGTGTGGGGGTAAACTTGCTATGCTATGCTGAACCATACAAGATTGCAGTCCTGGAAGGCTACGTTATTCTATCCCTTGGCCTATAATCTTTATGTGTGAATTAATAGCAGTTGTAGAAGATTTGAAAATAATTATTTTGTTTTCTTGCAGATAAGGACTACTTCCTGATTGTCATTCAGAATCCAACAGAGTGAAAGTTCCCAAACTGATCTACAGTTCTGTATACATAAATGTCCATTTTTAAGTTAATACCTGCCCAAGCTGGTAGTAATTAATTGCTTGTGTCACATTCATAAGGTGTAAAAAAAAATCTTTAAAAATGTTAAACCTATGTTTAATCTGTCTCTTCAAATGATGGCATTCCATGAAGAAGATGAAGTGAAATAAGGATGGCTTAAGTATCAAAGACTGAGAGTTTTGTTTATAATATAAAATAACTTCACATAATCATTGTTTTAAATATTTCTAATAACTGTAAATTATTTTTCTTTTTGTTTCCTTTTTTTATTTTGCCACTTATTTAAATTTGAAAGAGGCTGTTTCTTTTGAAATATATTAAAATCAAAGCATCCCTCCAGCTGTATTCCTTTGTTTATATTTAAGAAGAAGCCACTGCTGCTGCTGCCTTTGGTTATAACATTTGAAAGTATTAATGCATTGTCTAGCAAAAGGTATGTGAAAAGCAACATTCTCAGAATACAGGTGTAGACTTTCAGGGAATACCAAAATGCATTGCTGTTTTCTCAAGGCTGTTTTGTTTTACAAAAATGATGAATTGTGGTTGCTTGCCACCATTCCAGCTGGCTTGTGAGTCTTTTCTGTTCTCCATTATCATCAGAACTATGGGAAGAAATCCTTTCTATGCATGTAGAGAGAGGGTGACACCCATATGGCCTTCTAGATGTTGTTGGTAAGGAAGGGCACCAGCATGGTCAAAACACTGGGAGTTTTACTCCCACAATATTGAGAGGGCTGTATGATTTCCATCTTTGGTCAAGGTCAAAATCCTGTTGTTCATTCCAACTAGCCATTGAATCAATTAAACTTACATAATTATTGACTTACCAAATCCCCATGGTCTAATGGGTCTACTCTTGAAACAAGCCATTGGAGTTAGGCCCCATTTTTCTTTTAAAAATTCAGAAAGCACTTCTGTATGCAACATAATGGTGCATTATAACATAACACAATTCGTAGGACTTCACATTTTGGAATATGTTACTATTCCTTCCCAGTTTGTCCCTGCTTCATGACGTGTTCAGAAAGTCTGACTAACTGCCATTGTGCATTTTAGTGCTGAAATTAGTAAATCCTTTAAGAATTAAAGTACAGTGCATATTACATTTTGGTGCATTCTTAATATACCCAGGCAACATATCTAAATTGTATCAGGTTGTCTTTTCATCCTGTAAAACAATATTGCAGTCTCTCTGAGTTTTTAATATCGTTAAGGAGACAAAACAGGGAGACCCTCTCATTAGATGCATGATACGTATTTTTAGTATAAAATAATTTCATACATATTCTGATTGATTTGAGATTAGTTTAAATGGCCAGTTGGGAATCTTTCACAATGTAATGTTTCTTCTGACTGTAAAGTGGTTCAGGATTTTATTGGGAATCCCACATTATTAGGAATACGATATGACCAGAGATGTCTCTGAGAGTTACTTTAATGCAAGGTGACTCATCCTTTTGTCCTACTAGGCCAAGAAGAGTAGCACCAGTCCTGATGTTTAAAACAGTCCTGGAACTAAGCCTAAAAGGAGATGGAGAGAGATGAATCCATGTTTTATGCTCAGCCTCTATATAAATGAGAATTAAAACCTATTTCACAGATATACTGTAAGTCTCCAATGACAAGAAATAACTACTGGACAAGCACTAGAACTCTGATGGCAGTCTGGCTACCATTTTGCAACAGATCCTCTACAATGTGCCAAATTGTCCCAAAGTCTGGGGCCATCACATACACATACTGAGAGAAAATTCTGTGATTTCAGGGGCATGAAAAAGAAACTCCAAAAATTTTCATAAAAAAGTGCTTCAACTGAGTTCTAAAGCTGACCCAGCCTGGAACTATTAATTTTGAAATAGGTGGGAAAGAGAGAAAAACTAAGCTCAGGTTAAACCAATGGTTAGCACTAATGAAGCCTTTAAGAAAGGGTTAGCGGGAAGGTGGCTTTGGAGAACTCTGAAGTTGTAAAAAGTGGGAGGCTATTTCCATAAGGGAGAGCCTTATGATGTGGTTTGAGCATTGGACTATGACCCCTGGAAACCAGGGTTTGATTCCCCCCTCACCTTGGCTGCATCACACATACGCTCAGCCCCGGAAATCCTGTGACAGATTTGCCTTAAGCTTGCCATACACTGGAATGACTTGAAAGCGCACCACCACCACGACAGCTTCCGTAAGGGGCCTGCAAATTTTGAGGAAAGCTGCTGATAAGAATAGAGATTGATTTCTCAGCCAGAAAGCTCAGTTGGGCTTGGTCTAACTCACAGACTTTTGGGGAGGATAAAAAAAGAGAAGCTGTGTCCCTCTCCCTTTGCTTGTTGCTGTCAACACAATTTATAACCCTCAAGCCTACCTGCAAGAAATTAAAGCTCTTTCCTGGTCCTACCCCTCATCATAGACTTTTATTAACTATTAGGCAGTGGAGAAGACCACTCCGTACATGCTCAGTGGCACTTTTTCTTCAAGTGTTCTTTCTGGATGTACCTGGTCATTAAAAAATTAGCACGATGGGCATCCATACATACACCAATGGTAGCAATAAAAGAGGACAAAGCTTTTAGGTTCTTTTGAAGGTGGCCTGAGGCGTCCTCTTTCAGCTTTCTTAGCATTTCTTTTGTCTGTCAAAGCCTGAAGAAAGCTCTGTTTTAAAAACAAGACATCGGGAGATCAAGCTCTTGGCAATAAAGCACTTGTTATTTTAAAACAAAAGAGTTGCAGGCCTGCCTCTCTCTCTCCCGATCACACACACACAAACACACTGATTCCTGTTTGCTGAGAGCACGGGCTGAGCCGGTGAGTCAGTATCTGCACTTTGCACATGTTCTGTGGCATTTTCGGCGCCTGCATTGTTTGTTCCCACGACACCGACCCGCCGCCTCCTCCATCCTCCTCGTCCTCCCGCCCGTCCAGAGCGGCCCCGGCCTGCGCCGCCGCTGCTGCTGCCGCTGGTGCGCCCGGGGCAAAGAGGCCGCACTGCAGAAGGGGCGGGACCCGCGCCTCCCCTTTAAGGAGGGAGGCTGGCGATGAAGTCACTGCTGCCTCCCCAGCGCCGGGAGTCGGCGGAGAGCGCTTCGCCAGGAGCAGACGGAGGCGGCGAGGGACGGCGGCGGCGAGGAGGGCGAGGAGGAGAGGCTGAGGAAGGCAGGGCTCGAAGCGCTCGCGGGCACCTGCTGCTTGCGATCGCCACCAGGCCGCCGGCGAGACCGCGCCTTCGCCAGCCCGTCGGCGCCGGAGAGCTCTCCCTTCCCGCTCCGCCGGAGCGCTTCGAGTCCCCGCTGACGTCGCGGCGCTCTCGCCATCGCCAGTCCCCGGGCCCGAGATGCCTTCGGACCGGCCTTTCAAGCAGCGGCGGAGCTTCTGTGAGTCCCTTAGAGCGCGGAGAGGCGGGCTGAGAGCCTGTGCGTGGCTGTCCGCGCCCAGGCCCTGGGGAAGACAGGAGGGCCGGGGGCGGCGGGAGCGGAGGGACGGCAGAGGGCTTGGGTGTGGAAGGGGGATCCTTGGCCTCTTCGCACCCGTTCCCTGTTAGCTGGATTTGTAATTGGTTGACGGACGGAACCCAAAGGGTGATCACGAATGGCTGCTTTTCATCCTGGAGAGAAGTGACTAGCCGAGTGCCACAGGGTTCTGTCCTGGGCCCAGTGCTGTTCAATATCTTCATGGACGACTTGGATGAAGGAATAGAGGGCATGCTCATCAAATTTGCCGATGACACCAAATTGGGAGGGGTTGCTAATAAGCCAGAGGACAGGATCAAAATTCAAAATGACCTGGACAGACTGGAGAGCTGGGCCAAAGCTAACAAAACGAAATTCAACAGAGAGAAGTGTAAGGTCCTACACTTAGGTAGAAAAAATGGAATATAGGATGGGGGACACCTGGCTGGATAGCAGTACGTGTGAAAGGGATCTAGGAGTTTTAATAGAAAACAAGCTGAACGTGAGTCAGCAGTGTGATGCGGCAGCCAAGAAAGCTAACGCAATTCTCGGCTGCATCAGTAGGAGTACGGTGTCTAGATCGAGGGAGGTATTGGTACCACTCTACTCTGCTTTGGTTAGACCTCATCTTGAATACTGTGTCCAGTTCTGGCCACCCCAATTCAAGAAGGACATGGTCAGGCTGGAGCAGGTCCAGAGGAGGGCAACCAAAATGGTGAGAGGCCCGGAAGCCATGCCCTATGAGGATAGACTTAGAGAGCTGGGTATGTTTAGTCTGCAGAAGAGAAGGTTAAGAGGGGACATTATAGCCATGTTTAAATATTTGAAGGGATGCCATGTAGAGGAAGGAGAGGGCTCGTTTTCTGCTGCTCCAGAGACCAGAACAAGGAGCAATGGATTCAATCTGCAGGAAAGGAGATTCCACCTGAACCTCAGGAAGAACTTCCTGACAGTCAGGGCTGTCCGGCAGTGGAATATGCTGCCTCGGAGTGTGGTGGAGTCTCCTTCTTTGGAGGTTTTTAAGCAGAGGCTGGATGGCCATCTGTGGGGAGTGCTTTGAGGGTGTTCCTGCATGGCAGGGGTTGGACTGGATGGCCCGTGTGGTCTCTTCCAACTCTACATTTCTATGATTCTATGATTCCAACCCCCCCCCCCCCCCCCACGGAAGCCAAAGAGACAGGACGGAGCTCCTCTGATTTGTAGTAGGTTGTGAGCTAGGAAGGGCGCAAACTCGTAAAGCTGCCAAAGGCACCACTTGTCTGCTGGGAGTAAGAGGTTGGGCGTCCTTGTTATCTCTTCTGCTTCCTCGGGGATGCTTCTTTTTCCACCCTACCCTTTGGTGAGGTTTATAGTTATGCCACTGGAGGGAATGCCTAGCTCTGGAAGGAACAGAGGAGGGGAGGCGTGCTCTTGTTTCAAGGTGCCCCCCCCACCTACCCAAACAGTGCGCTCTGCTCCCTTTAATTCACATCAGAATGAAGGCAGGGCAATACCTGAGTTGCACCAGTAACCCGAGGAGCAAGTGGGAAAAAAAACCCTGCAGGTGTTCCTCTGTTTGTTTCACCCTGAACTTCGTCCTAACCAGGGATTGTGTGTGTGTGTGTGTGTGTGTGTGTGTGTGTGTTTCCCAGTCTTACCAGCTTATGTGTTGCAATACAGGTGTGCTCCGTCCCCCCTTTAGGATAAACAGTGAACGGGACATATCCTGGTGCCTTATTGCTAAATAGAGGTCGTTCTAGGGAGGCAAATGGTAAGAAGGATGGCGTTGGTTCTCCTCGTGTTGGTGGTGTTCCCACCCTATCCAGTGGCAAAGAGTGCGAGCGCCCCATAAATGGGGCAAGTGAGGGGGAAGGGCACACTCATAAAACGAGGGAGAGCGCGTCCTTTGCTGGTGACTGCCAGTGTGCCTTTCCTACCTCCTGTACTGACTTGAAAGTCCGTATCCAAATTGCTGCAAGTTCCACCCGTTGAAAAAAAAAATTACCGGCCCCGATCGCAGTTCCCCAGATCAGAAGGGGAGAGTAGCAGCCAGCCAGGTTGCCTTTGTTTTGCTTCAGCGTTCAGGTTTCCTGCTGGTGAGCCAGACGGGCAGGGCAAGGAGGCAGGAAGGAAGCCAGAGGTAATTAGCCGCCGCCGCTGCAGCAGCCGCCGCCGCCGCCGCCGCCCCATACCCGGGCGGTGATGTAATGCCTGCAAGTGGAAGGGGGGGGGAGTGCTCATGTGGTCCAGCTGCTGCAACGGGGAGCTTGGAGAGCCGAGCTGGAAAGCTGCTGCCAGAGCCAAAGAAACCCCCGAGCCTTAGAAGGACCCGACTGTTTGGCAGGGACGGGCGTTTGGGAGAGGAGCCGCGATGGCACAGAGTCGTTTCACCGCCAGCACCACCCCCTGAAAATCTTCCGTCTCCAATTGGAGCCGAGCGAGCAGGCGTGGCCTCGCCTCTGCCTAGGAGGAACGCTCTTTCCCCGTGCTGGTGCTCGGTGCCTTTGCATGCCGCTCCGATGTCGTGATTAATAAGGTGAGGGGAAGCTCCGTACCTCCTCGGACAGTGACTCGGTAGTGCTTTCCAGATTGCTACTCCTTCATTTTGCTTCGTTTTTTTTAAAAATGGTTTTAAGAAATAATGCAGAAAGCGAGAGGTGGGGAACAGATCTCTGATTCAGTTACCCCAGCAGGCTGGAATGGGGCGCTCACGAGGAGTGATGAAGTGTGCTTTAAAGCAGACCAACTGTTCTGTATAGACATCCCCATTGTTATCACTGGCATTGAAAGTGCTCCTGAGGGTGAAGAAAGGTGTAAATATCTTGGGTTTCACACACCTTCATTGCCCTACAAACTAGTTTCAGGGACTGAAACGATATTTCAGTATGTTTCTTCAAACTATTCTCGTGTTTGTTACATTTGTCTGCACGCTGACTGCCATTGCTCACTATTTATAAACTAAATGTAGCTTGGTATGTATTTTACATTAATACTTCTCCAGCTGTTTGTCAATTTTTAAATATTTATTTATTTAGTTTTAGTTGTTGCATGCTGCCAGAGTCTTTCATGGAGAAATTGCTTTAAATATAATGCCGGAGAGTTTCTCCATTCCGTGGCCCAATCTGCTTAAATGGTCTTCTCTAAAGAAGAAAAAAATCTAGTCCTTATGAATGCTAGAGAAGAGCTTAAACACAGATGATTACACAGACCCCTAAGAGGTCAAGCAGGACTAGTAATTTTAAGAACCTGAGTGCCATAAATTTCTTATTTCTCCTTCTTGTTCCTATCCCCAAGTTCTGCTGTTTACCTCATTTCTGTTCTACTTCCAGCCCCTTTTCATAATATTCCAATTTGACCAACAGGTGGTGAGAAAGCAGAATAACTTATGCCCACACACACACACTCAGATTCACTAATGGTGCAAATGGACTCATGCTTCATGTTCAAAAAGTGTTTTTGAGTACAGAAGTTATGAAGAAAACAGCTCAGTGGGAAGTTCTGTTGCAAGTTTCAAAAAAAGCACTCCTATTCATCTATGGTAGCATACTGATATCAGGTCAGTTTGGCTCCTGGCAGCCTTCTGAATGAGACTACCAAGAGCCTTAGTCATCAACAGCCATGCTCAAACTCAGGACTGTGGCTTCCTTTAGTAAATCAAGCCATCTCTAATGTGGTCTTCCTCTTTTCCACTGCCACCTTCTTCACTGAGTTGAATGCTATGTGCTTTCAAAAGGCAGCTTGAAGAACATTTGAGTGTTTTTGAATTGTTCAGCTGTAAAACTGTTGTTGCTTGTGTATGGGATGCTTCAGAAGAATATTTACCAGGTAGGGTTGCATTTCATCATAGAAAAATGTCGCTATCTGGTCAATAGTTCTGTTCTGTGTTGAATGTCCTATTTCACTATGTGCAGTTGGGTCTATGCTCTAATATTTTATTCCTGTTTATATTATTCCATTTTAACATCAATATTCTCTTTCTGTTTATATTGTTCCATTTGAATGTCATTATAATGCCTGCAGAGGAATCAGTAGGGCTTACATAAGCCACTAAATAGACACTTGCCTATCAAATTACCAAGAATTGTCTACCTTACTTCTACCCTCTCTGTTGCTAATCTGCTATTAAAATCAGGGATGCCACCTAAGTGTATTTAGGATTACACTGATAAGTTACTGAGGTACCTTTCATTTCTGCTTCTTTACACCTTTGTTAAAAACAGTATTGTCATATAGAAGCGCAGTATTTTGCCAGATGCAAGCTTAGGAGGATCTTTAGCATGTGAGAGCATTCACTGTCTGTTTTCATATATAGGTTATTGTTTTTGTAGCATCATAATGTTATTATATATTTATAATAGTCTCTAAGGACAGATAACCTTTTTACTAGCACATGCTGTATCCTGTCTTTGATTCTATACTTGGGAATAAAATCAGAAATAAATCAAATACTGCAATGGAATGCTTGTACAACTTAGTGATGATGAGGATTGTGGGCATCATAATTATTCCCCTTTTAACTTGCAAAATGCAGTGCTGTAGGCTGTTCAATAACACCACAAAGGCTTGTGGTCTACATTAAAAAAAAAAAAAAAAGGAAGCACCCAGCTGGATCAGACTAAACTTTCTTAAAGTCCAGCATCTTGTTCTGAGCAATGGCTAGTTATTTATTTATTATTGAGAGTATTAATCACTTTTTGGTCTACCAGGGCTCTCAAAAATGGCAAACAGCAATGTATGTTAAAAACAGTCCCTTAAAAGCTGGTAGAAAACAAATTTAACATTCATTTTTTAAAAATAAAGACCAAACAGAATATGTTTTTGACCACTAACCAAAAATTCAACAAGGATACAGCCAGCTTGGCTTTCCTTGGGGAGAAGATTCATCACTGTGGAGAAAGCCCTATATTTGTTACTCATTAACCTAAGTCTCTCAAGATGATGGAACATGCTACAGTGACTCTGCTAAGGAGCTTGAATTCCACATGTGCTTATATGAGAGGAGGAGTCTTTCGGATATCCTGTACCCAAACCATGGCTTGATGACTTTTGGAAAGCTGCAAGCAGAGTTTTCCCTGAAAATGATTGCCAGAGGTAAACTGTCTCTGAACATGGAAGTTTTATTTAAGTATTGTGACTAACAACCATTGCATATCCACCATGAACATTTCTAATCCTTCTTAAGAGCCATTGAGGAATGCCTTCAAGAAGATTGCTTCATCTTGTGGCAGAGAATTCTGTGCTAATTATAACAACGTACTTCCTTTTCTTTGTCTTACATCCTTGCTACCCATTCATGTTACTAGGTGAATTATAATACTGTATATGAATAAGAAAAAAAATTCTCTTTCCATATACTCTAAAACATATAACCCTCTATCACAGCCATCTCAGATCTTTATTTGTGGTATATAAGAGCTGGAAGAGAATCTATTTCCCCCAAATTACAAGTGCTTTCCTGACTCATTGCCCTGAGGACAGTTCTCACCCATTAATAATGACTGGACAAGTAGCTATATGCAAGCCTGCTTTTATAATTTTTCAGACTTACATCATTTGTGTTGCAGAGATTGCTATCCTTCCTAATTTTGTAGATGCAGAATTAAAAGGCTAGAAAGGAATAAGGGCATGCAATGAATTAAAAGTTAGTTGTTGGATTGGCTTCCTGATCATGTCATTTAATGTAATCACAAACCAAATAGAAAGTACCCACAAATGCAACAAAGTCTAGTGTTCTCTTACCTAAGGGCTTGTAATCTGAAGGCTGAAGTCAATGTGATATGGCATATCTGTGACCAGATCCCCTGACATGTTTTGTTGCTGTGCTTTATTTTAAAGCAGTATGTGGTAGTACTTCAGTTTTAAGTGGAGCTGTCATTCTTGGAAGGACTTAAAAATGCTATTCCTGATCTATATCCATGTATATGCAAATGAGTTGTTATTTGCCCTGAGGAAAAACAGTATCATTTTCCATCTATATTGTTCTCCAGTGAGGCTAATAAGCACACTGAGGTTCAATCTACATAGCAAAACACACTGTGGAGGATTTCAATACTGCAGTACTTTAGCTACCATCATAATATATGGAGAGAAATTGTCAGACCTGGGCTTTGAGAAATTGTAAGACATAGAATTCTATACAGCTAAAGCTAAGTTCACAGCTATCAAAGTTTTTGCGATGGACAGTATTAAGTTTACACTGGGTGTGTCTTTGCAAAGGTATGTCGTCTTTCAAGTTTATTTTTAAAGGTTGGGAGATTCTGCCACAGAGCTCCTATGGTCCATCTGCTTTGACCCCAGAAGGTCTTGTCAGAATACCTAGTGAAGGTTTCTTCCTTCCTTTGTCAATACTATCTTGTTGAATTAGCATTGCTAAATGTCTGGGGTGTCATTGTGCAAAATACAGGAGTGTATTATATGTTCTGGACCAGCCCTAACAGTGAGGCATTTCGTTCCTGCAGCAGATTCCAGATTTCATGAAAAGGAAGCGAATTGTTGGTTATTTACTTTACTATTGTTTCATATTTACTCCTAGAGACGAGGAGAGGTGCTTTAGAGAACCTCTGCCTCCTTTGCCAAAATAACTTGGCTGGCTTGGAGTACCATGCTATCCCAGGAAGCAAAATGTCTTAGGACAGCCCTGGGTATTCTTCACCAGAGTCAGACACCATCCTGTGGACAATATCATAAAAATAGTCCTCTCTTCATGCTTGAAACCAGTTCCATAAGAGTTATGTGTATGCTGTGACATTGCAAGATAGTTAAGAGATTTCAAACAGAAGCCCACGGGACACACATTTGCATCAAGTAGGTTTCTTTTATTTGTCTCAATAAATATTCTGTCCAGGAACTCAGAACACCCAGTGCCCAAGAGCATACTCATGCTCTGGCTTGGAAGCATCCCCACACTAAATATACCAGCTGACTTAGACTGTCCAGAAAAGATGGGATTGCAGTGCTGAGCTGCTCTCATGCCTGGGTTCTGTTAGTCTGACAGCTGCTCCCCAGACCAAAGCAACCCTTTAGTGATGAACCTGGTGTTCTTGTAACAAGAACTGAAGAAAGTCTGAATTACCCCCCAAGATGTTTTCCAATAGACAGTTTCTAAGTAAGCTGGTGGAATAGCTTTAAGTACTGTAGTTGCAAGAGATTTCAGTGTTTTATGTCACTGTTACCTTGGTTGTTGTGTGCTTGTCTTATGCATTAAGTATTGTGTAAACATGCTTGAGGACACAGGCCTTCTCTGAATCCCTGTAGTGTAAGGGCTTGGCCTGGCTTAAAATCTTAGCTATAAACTCAAGAAGCTCTGAGTAGATTTCTGAAACTCTAGAAAGGTGACTAATTCAGAAAATACCATCTTTCCTTGTGTGCACCCTGGTAGATTTGTCTTATTTTTTAACAAATATATGACAGACAGAATTCTACAGGTGTAGTACAGTGCCATGGCTGCAGAAAGCATCATCTGCCTAATTTCCCTCTGTTTTAAAGGTACAGAAAAATTGGGGCAAGGGGACTGTTCCAGGAACAACCAGAAAGCGATGAATCCTGTGAGACCCACTTCACAGCATTATTGTAGGAATAAACATGAGAGTTTATAAGGAACACTGTACTCCTTTCCCACTATAGAAATGGCATTGTTGTGCAATTATGTGTTGCCTCGATGCTGTGTGTTTCCTAACTTTATAGCTCACTTGACTGTCTTGATGTGCCAATCCTGAATACAACTTGAATGGCTTGTTGTTGACACCTACTCATCCACCCTTTGCCTCATGAACTGAATCAAGAATGAGTGCCAAACACAAAAGAGTGCATGTATTTTGTGACCCTTAGGTGTGTGACTCCTTCACTGCTTACATGTCTACTGCACCACCTCTCTAAAGCTGCTGACGTCTTCCAGAAAAACAGTGCACAAGGGTGGTGGAAGTTCAGTCCCCCCCCCCACCGCCACAAGTTCCTCCTGTGCGCTTGTCAGGGACAGCTGCTTCAGAGTCCACAGGGTGGAGCAAGTAGGAGGAAGGTGGTGTGCTCGGCTCAGTTCCAGACGTCCTCCCCTACCATCCCCAGCCATCCAGTTTGAAAGCAAACAGGATTAAAATAGCCTCCGAAGAGCAGGGGGCTGGGATGGCGAGGTCAGGCAAGGCAGCTGCAACGGTTACGTGTTCCTTTCAGCTTATTTTCCATATGCCCTTTTTGCTCCATCAGCTGACTGGTTTGCTAAATACTTTCTGGGAAGGAGAGGGAGCTAGCTGGCCAGCCATCTGTGATACTAACTTCCCTCTAGAGAAAGTAAAATAGGACATGGTTTCCTTGCTTCTTCTTCTTCCTCCTCCTCTGAAATGGGATTAAAAGGCAGAGTGGGGAAAGCTAGCTTGGGTTCAAGGGCTCTCCTGGCTTCTGCTCGAAGTTTACAGTTGCGTGGGATCAGCCTGAAAGGGGAGCAGCAGCAGCAGCAGCAGTCATGAGAATCAGTGTTTACAAAACACTCGTCTATCTTGTCATGAAACACACTTTAGAGCTTGTTGACAGTGGGGGCAAAGTTCCTAGAGAGAATCTCTAGAAATTAAGCAAGATGTCCTTGATGCCTATGCTGGTGCTTTCATAATCTCTTTACATTTTAAACTGCTCGTGTTCTCACAGTTGAGATGCATTTTTCCACATTCATGTTCTTCTGGGAAAAGCATTTATAGCAGGATTTTGGATGCAGTCCATATTTGCTGAGGGGGTTAGGTTTTTTTTGCTTCCCCTTTAAACCTTGATTCTGTTAGTTTGTCCTTGGCTCCTAGAATGAGAGGCAACAAGGATGTCATCATTTCCATCCTCTAGTAATGACATACAGCAGCCTTTGTCACATAGTGCATGATAGCATTGCCCATGGAGATGGATAGGAACAAAGCTGAGTCCAAACATTTATTTGACAGCAACTCAAGAATGTACTTAGGGTTAAATCCAAAAGAGAGGAGGAAATTATGGTAAATATGAGGAGCATAAAGCATACTTTAAGTTCTATAATATAGAGAATTAAACCAGACTGTGGTGTTTATCCCACTTCTTCTAGAAAGTCTCCAATTTCAGTAATAAGATAATTACATATTCCTCAGAGAACATTTTTAAAAAATGCCTTTGCTTATCTGTGCCATTTTAAAATTGTCATCCCCAACACTAAAGAAGAGCTAGAAGAGGTTTAACATTCTGTGTCAAAGTACCATCGTAAAATACTGTTTCAGCTTGTTCCCATAACGGCTTCTCAGAAGCTTGAATGTGTATTTTTCTTTCTCTTGAGATCCTTTCTCCCGTCTTCAACTATCAGTTTGTGATTTGGCCCATAACTACTGGCATGCAATCTGTTTGCAGTATGACTTCTGCATGCACAGCTGTGCCCATGACTATAGGCCAAATAAATATTTTTATGTGGGAAAGCATACAGCAATATTTGTGGAGCCCTGAATCACTTTTAAAAATAAGTCCTAGCTGATTTGCTGAATAATGATATTTTTGAAACCATAATGGCACCTATTTCCAAGATATTTGGCCTGAAACTTTTCCATTGCTGTTGATCCTAATATGTAATAAAAGTTCCAGATTTTGTCACCAAAACAATACTTCAAGAGCATAATTTTCTAACAAAGGCCTGCTGGATGCTTTTCAGAAGCACAAAAGGGGAAGAGGAATCAAGATTGCAGCCCTTTCATGTCATTCTCAGAGCTTGAAAAAGTTCCTTTGGGGCTACAAGTCCCAGACTCTCTTAGCCATAGCCAACATTGGAGTTGTAGTCAAAGGGCTAAGGGATTTTGGGAGCTGTGGTATAAAAAGTAACCTTTCTACAGTCTGACCTCTGTTATGCCTCTCCTCCTTTTAATCATCTGCTTTCTAAAAGCTTCAAATGCTCTCATAGTCTCTCACAGAGAGGGTGCTCCACTTGCTTGATCATTTCATTTCTCTCTTCCTGAACTTCTTTTTATATTTAATATTCCAAATGTGTGGCCACCCTGCAGATTCTTATAAGAGTGTTATGATATTAGCGATTTTTAGTTTCTTTCCTAATTAATCCTGACACCATTCTCTCCTGCTGCTGCACACTAACTGACATAGTCATTTAGTCAAATGGTTCTCTTTGTTTCAATCAAGAACTCTCCTGGTTGGTCACCACCAATTCACTGTCTTTATTGTTTTCTAATTGCTATCAGTATAACAGTTATTTTGAATTTCTCATTTACCATTTTATCATCCATTTGCTCTGTGTCGAAAGCTTCTTTTGGCACTCTTCGTTGCCTGTTTGGATTTGCATAGTCTTGAATTGCTTGGTATCATCTGCAAATTGTTTACTCTTAAACCTCTGCTTCCTGTTATTTAATCAGTTACTAATCTATAGATTAGAATCACCTGGAATCTTATTTCATAACTGCTAAATTTACTTAAGAACCTTTGATGCTGAACTTGGGAGTTTTGTTTTAAGCCATTCAACTGTGTAGTTGAATTAATGGCCTTAGCTGTCCACAGTGTTTATATCTCTTTGCTGACATAAAGTGAACTGTACAGGTGACTTATGTGGAGAGGGGATTACGACAGGCCTGGCCCAAGATATTTACTGCCTGAAGTAAAGAGCACCCCCTTCACATTGCATGTACAAAAGCTGACTGGGTTGATGGCTAAATCTTTCTTCAACACTGATGTTAGCACAGTGTCCTCCAACACACCTGAAAGCAGCAGTTTCTCTCTTTTCCACTACCTCTTCCGAGTATCTGCTACCTGCTGTGATGTTCTCACTTTGAGACACTGGTTAAGAGAGAAACAGTTGCAGGGATGTGACTTAGAAACACCTGAAGCAATTGCCTCACTATGCCTAATGGTAGGGCCAGGTCTAGATCATGCCTGTGGCCCTGCTCTAGAGCTCCTTGTGTATCAGGTTGTTATAATGTGTCTTCAAGTCATTTCTGGTGAACCTATCATGGGGTTTTCTTGGCAAGATTTGTTCAGAAGTGGTTTGCCTTCGCCTTAGGGTGAGAGTGTGATTTACCCAAGGTCATCCAGTGGGGGTGTATCAGGTCTGTACACATAATCCAAACTTTCAGGTTTTAGGTAGGCTATGCATTTATGGCTCTGTATGCTTAGGCTGCTATATACATAGGGTGTTCAAAATGTGAAGATTGGGGGCTGGGCATTGGGTAAATCCTTTTCTCCCCTCCATATGCTCATCCAGTGGTGGAGCTTGGAGTGTGTGGAGGGGGGATGAGAGGGGGCGGGGCTATGGAGTAAGGGGTGTGGCCACTGTGCGCAGGGGTGTAGCTGTGGTGCATGGGGGCATGGCCAGGGCGCATGGGGGCGTGGCTACCGGTCAGGAGGCCCCAAAAACATTGCTGCCCAGGGCGAATTGCCTCCCTGCCCCCACATCCCTACGCGACTGTGCTCATCTGTGTACATGAATAAATGTACTTGCTGCACAAAGTATTTCCTGTAAAACTATTTTGTACACAGCTTCTCTCCCTCTTTTCTTGACTTCTTCATCTCAAGGCTGCAAAACCTGCTGTCAGGTTTTGGAGAAATCAGCAAGAAAAACGGCTTCTAAAATGTTCCAGCCCCACTGGTTTGTTATCGTGGGTTATTCACAGGTCACACTGTTCTCTGCAGAACTGTGAACATCAGATATAATAACCTCCTGCTATGTTCATGATCACTTGTCCTGTGACGAAATAAAGCCCTGAATTTACCAGTGATTATTAACACTTCAGCTGGCATTCTCCTCCTGAACATGTGAGCAGCTTGAAAGCTGAATTTGATATATGATCAGATATGATCAAATGATCAACCCATTTAAATTATATTTGGCCAGGAACCCTTCCTGGAAAGCATACAAGTTTTCTATAGCTTACAAATACTCAATAAGCTCATCCGATTGCCTTGGTGTGTAGTTTCTAGTGTGACATACAATGACTTAGGCCATTTCTGCCCTACAATGTTATAGTGCTATTATTCCACTTTCAACATCCTGTGGAATTCTTGGGTTTGTAGTTTACAAACAGCTCTTTGTCTGAGAATTCTAAATGCCCCTCCCTGAACTGCAAGTCCCAGGATTCCATAGGATGTTAAAAGTGGAATAATAGCACTATAATAGTGTAGAGTAGAAATGGCCTTACTTACAGTGCAGCATCTCTATAAAGAGAATTTGGAAAACCACCTAAAAATCAAAGGATGGAAGTTTGCCTGCTTGCTGCTTTAAGCTTCTCTGTTGAATCTTCTAGAACCAGCTGTAAGTGCTTGCTTCTTCTGCAGAGGACTAAGGACCTGAATTTGCAGTCCCAGAAGGAACCAACTCTCACTCACAGCTGGACAGTGTTATCTCGTGGGCTGAGGGAACATAAGCTGGGCTCCAGCGAGGGCAATGTTGCCACTAAAGGAGTGATACCAAATGGGTTTGTCCCTTTGGGGAACCACTTCAAGGGAGCATGAAGGAAAGAGCCTGGCCCCATTCTCGTTCCCCTTCCCATTCTGTCTGTCAGAAGGCAGGAGGATTTCCTGCATTTTAATACCTTCTTGCTGGAATAAGGTTTCATATTTTTACAAAAAGAAGATATTGACTGCTGCTCAGAAGAAGCATGTGTTTCCATGGAGTGGGAGGATAGATGACCGGACTCATGAAGCAGCCATACAAGTGGTATGGCAGGTGTGGAGAACCAGTCTCCAGGAGGCTAATGGATACAGAAGGTTTCGTGATGTTTCTTGGGGACTTAGCTGTTGTTGCAGCAAGCAATTCTTGCTGTGGCTCCTGGAATGGGGAAATGGCCAGGGTGATGGACAAAATCACTGCTGAGCATCCTCTCTCATGGAGTAGAACAGAACTGTCTCCCAGTTGTCTAGGGAGCTGGTGGTGAGGAAACAGGCGAGACAGCAACTAGAGCAATTTTGGTAGAAAAGTTGGACTGAATCTGACAAAGCACTTTGAAGGCTTATCTCATGGTAGTGTGGACAGCAAAATCATTTTTCTCTGTCACCACTGCATCTACAAAATGATATCTAGCGAAGCTGTTCTTGGGGGTCTTTCTAGCCCAGAAGAGAAGAATCCAGGTCCTTTTGAAAAGTTTGCCAAGCCCGGATAAAACTGCTGGAGTCTACTCTGACTTGGATGCTGTTGTCCTGGGTGTAACCTTTGCTCCCACTTATTCAGTGTTAATGAATACTTTTCAGCTCATACAGTCAAAGAATGTGGACAGGATCCTTGAGAAAGTGAAAGCCACAACAGGTATGCTGGGTCCTTGCCCTTCCTGTTTTATTAAAAAGACTCAGGTGGGACTGGCTGAGCGGGCAAAGGGAGTTATCGGTGACTCTCTCCAGCAAGGCAGAGTAGTGATTTGCCTAAAGAGGCAGTTATGAGGCCTGCCTAAATCTCTCTGTATTGGATGATCACTGCCCAATCTTCCAGTGTTCCATTTCTGGGCAAGGTACTAGCATGTGAGGTGGCCTCCCAACTTCAGAAGTTCATGAAAGAGACAGATTATCTAGATCCACAATTAAAATTAGTGCATTAACTACACCCATTTCTAGGGATTTCTGACTTGGCCATGGTGACACATACCTTAGTTACATCCTGTTTGAATTATTCTAATGTGCTGTACATGAGGTTGCCTTTGAAGAGTATTTGGAATCTTCAGCTGTCCCAAAGACCTGGAACAGATTGCTAACAAGAGCAGGTTACAGTTTGTTTACCTTGGTAAAGCAGCACCACTGGCTCATGGTCACCCATAACGCTCTATACAGCCTGGGTCCAGCCTGTCTGAAGAACTGTATCTTTCCATGGGACCCTATCAGAGCTTTAAGGTCTTTGGAGGAGGTACTGCTGCTGGTCCTGCCACCTTCACAGACATATTTTAAGTGGGAGTGTGGGAGAGGCCTTTTCCATGGCTCTTCCCAGATGCTGGACCACCCTTCCTAGGGAGGCTAGGTTGACTCCTTTCTTGCTGTCCTTTTGCCAGCTGGTGAAGACTTTTCTTTTCTAGCAGGCTTTTGGGAACAGACTGAAGAAATGGTTAACATTTTGTGACCTTTTAATGTTTTTGAGTATTCTCACATGTTGTTTAATTAAGCCATCCTTCTGTTTTAAAGAAATCACTGGTTAGTGTTCTTTTAAACCACACAAATTGTAAGGCTCATAAAGACCTCTAAATCAAGGGCAAGATTATATTTCTGGGAACAGTGATTATTTTCTTAGTGGAAGTTGTGCTCCCCCCGCCCCGCATTTTGTTCTTGGCAGAAAATCCAAGGTATTTTCAATGTTTGTTTTTTTTTTCACATGTGGGTGTTCAGAGGGAGAGCTCCCTAGAAGGTCCTGGAGCCAGAAAAATCACCCCTAGTGATTGACCACTTTAATTTTCTAAGACAGCAAGCAAGTTTACCATACCCATTCTTTTGCAGTAACTGAGAGTTCAGAACCCCTCCAACTGTAGTACTATATTCTGATAGATTCAGGATTAACAGTTTTTGTTGACACTGACAATTTGGATTGTATTCAGTCAGGTGCTTAGTTATATTTAACATGTTTAGGTTATTTTGATGTCCAAAAACTTTGTCTTTGGAAGGTACTTGAACCTCATGTGTTGATTCCACAAGTTTTAAGGTTTGTAAAACTAACTGAATTAATTTGAAGCTTTGACAATAAAGAAACCACTTGCAAGTTCTGAGTCATAAAATGTTCATGCCTTGTTGATTGCAAGTTGAGGCAACCTTCTGCCTTGTTTTCTGGGAACTGTTTGTTCTTGCTTGAGAGTAACTAAATGATAACGGGTACTGAGCAAAGTTAATGTGTTATTGACATTGCAGTTAATAATGAAATCCCAGTGCAAACACAGTTCTAATCTTACTGCTTCCTGTCACTTTTTTCAAGGCAAGAAATTATTGTTTAGAGTCACTGACAGTATGAATGTGTTATTTTGTTTGGGGATACTTTTTGTCTATTTGCATTTATCTTATAATACTTATCAAGCAAAAGCCAGGGTAGTGAAGTGGTTTGAGCATTGGACCACAACTCCAGCAAACAGAGTTCAAATCCTTGTTTGAGCATGGAAACCCATGCTCAGCCTCAGAAGAAGGCAAAAGCAAACTTTCTGTGAGTAAATCTTGCCAAGAAAAAACCTATGATGTAGATGTTAGGGTTGCCATAAGTTGGAAACAACTTGAAGGCACACAATAACAACAACAACAACAACATTTATCAAGTATCTGCCCAGTCCTGTACCTTATAGCATACAGTTTCCATAACTCGACAGGAGGATGGTTGTGGGACTATGAGAGTTAAAGTCCTACAGTGTTTGGAAGAAAGCGGGCTTGAGCAGGCTGCTGGAGTATCTCTGTGCTTTGTAATTTATGTGGCTAATTGGGACTTGACATACTGATGCTTCTTGTCTTTTGGTGTCAGGTGATTTCACAATGAAGTTCACATTCATGACTTAGAAAACTGGTGCCATCTGTAATCAGGGAGCTATAGCACTGAACACTGAGAATGGATTGAAGTCTAGGGAAACAGGAAAATGCAGTCAGGAGAAGCTGTAAACAAAAGTAGGTGATGGAATCCAGCTCTGTGCAGATATCCCTTTTAGAAAGGAGAAGAGTTACATGATCCCCAAGACACACAAAGTAATACTGAAAGGTTACTACCAGTGCTGCAGTAAATACTTGCACAGAACAGAAAGACTGGTTCATCTTGCTTTCCATGGTGTCAAATGTTTTTAAAGTAGCTAGGTGTCATTCCAGGACATTAAAAAGGGAACCTCCAACTCCTGCTGCAATTAGGCTGGGTAGAGTATAAGAATGATAGTGTCAGCCTACCTCATGGAGTTGTTGTTTAAAATTATTGAGTGGGGCTGGCACATTTCTTCTATCTAAAGTGATCTGAGCATCTGGAGAAAGTGCTGCTGTATGAATACTAAGCATGTACATTAGTATAATTGGTAGATACAAAGCAATTTAGTATGATTTCTGTAATCATGCTTGCAAACATTTGGATTTATCTAGTTGAATTTTTTTTTTCTTTTTAGTAGCAAAATTAGCTCAGCTTCACCAGAAAACACCTTCCTTAGGACTTGCAGAGGTCTGGAAGGTAAGTATTTCAGAACCCTAAATCTTCTGTTTTTTCATTTTCACAGCGGATCGTTGTAAAGAGGTGCAGCAGATCCGAGAACAACATCCAAACAAAATTCCTGTGAGTACAGAGTTTTGTGTTCACTTTTAAATGAAATTTTGTGGATTCTAGAACAGTTGTGGCTTGTGTCCCGTGGTCGTTGAACCTAAAGACCAGCCTACTAAAGTTATTTACCTTTCTTCGTACATTGACAGCTTGTCCATTTACCCCACTACTCTTAGGGATTACATACCACTTCAAAAGTTGTTGTATTACTCTGCAGTGGAACTGGTCAGTCTCCAGACTAAGATCTACTTTTTTTCTACTTTTGAAAATAGAATTGTAAGATTCACTGACTGGAAAAAGCATATACAAAAGGTTAAAGATTTCTGAGCTTAGAAAGAGTTTGAGTATCAGAACCGAATGGTGTTTTTATTCCTTCACACTCAAAGCTTTCCTCATTTTGGCAATATAGACTATGGTAGCAGGGTGTAGATATTTTGTTGCTACTCCTGATAAACGGCTGGGAATCACAAATCATTGTTAAAGACTACTGTAAAGTCATTCAGATCTAGCAGTAGATACAGATTTGTGATCTGCCTCCTGCCCTTGCCCTGCAGTAATTCTAAGTGAATTTGTACAGGTTCAGCCTCCCTTATCTGAAATGCTTAGGACCAGAAGCGTTCCATAATTTGGATTTTTTCCAGATTTTGGACACAGTACCTTTTTTGGAAGAATAGCCTTGCTTTTTGTTTGTTCTCTACTTGTGTTTTGTGTGAGACAGGAGGCCAGAAAGAGACTGAGGATCTGTAAAATGGTGGGAATCCAAGTGTAGCTCTTGGCACAGATCCACGCCTCCTGCTATTTCACAGATCCTTGGTCTCTCTCTTTTTGCCACCAGCCACCCATTTCCACCTTTGAGGTGACGGCAGTCTCAGATCTGAGGGACAAATGAGCAGGAACACCACAGCGGCTACGTCAAAGGCAGAAGCTGGCATCTGGTGGCAAAAAGTTTCAGTTTTTAGAGGTTTTCAGAATTTGGATTTCCAGATAAGGAAAGTTCAACATGTGTTGTTCTAAAGTTTTACCGTTGTTTTCTCTTCATTTCAACAATGGTGTTTTCTGCTTTGGAGAGCTCTATAAATATTCTCAGTAAGAGTAACAGCAGGACTGGTTTTATCATCTTTTGAGACATATTAGGCACATTGAATTAACCATACAGGAAAGGGGACATGGTCATTGAGAAACAAAGGTGAAGTCTGGCCAGATCATAATCAAAACTAATCCTTAACTGGCCATACCTCCTGTCAAAAAAGAACAAAAATGAAGATGTTTGTTTTGAATCGAGTAATTTAACATAGTAGTTTTTTTGAACTAGAGTTCCCAATGGCCTTATTAACTGGGGGACTCTGGGAGTTGTAGTCCAAAAAAGTAACTTTTCCAAGCTCTTGTCTTAATGTAACATAGGTTTTCTAATTGTCCTGCCTTTCTGATTGCTGCCAAGGGATGTAATTCCTATCCAAAATGGAGCAATAAAAAGGAAGTTGCCTCTTATTATGGAAACTGTGCAAAAAATGTCTCATCTAATCCTTTTAAACTTTTTCTCCATATTTTTCTTTTCAAAATATTCCTTTGGGCCCTCTAGTGTATTACTGCAAACTCTTTCAGTTCTTCCAGAACTAAATGGTGCCTGATTTTCTGATTTATCAGAGAGCAAGCTGAAGAGTATCAGCAGGGAAGCACTAACTTTGCATGGCAGAGACTTTCTTGGAAATGATCTCTCAAATATCCATATTTAATAGTGATCGTAGCCCCCTCCTTTTTTGTCTGTAGCTGATAAAATCATCTAAATGAAGCTGCCATCTGGATATTGTAATACAATTCCATGTATCAGTTGCAATTCATAGAAGCAATTAAATAACATTAGCATTACTATGAAGACGTCTCTTGTTTGCATGAAGTCTCATTGATTCCACATTTGATGCAGCAGTTTACATTACACCGGTTTTTACTCCAGCAGATATTATGGATTTGTCTGTCTGTTGTCAGTGTTGTGCTAAGTAAAAAGTTATAGGCATATATATAGAGAGAGGCACTCTTAAGAACTGAGGTTCCAAGCAGTGGTGGGCTATGAATACCAGCACCTTGAATTCAGACCAGATGTCTATTGGCAGTCAGTGCAGCTCCTTTAAAACCAATGTTAAATGGTTTCTATATGATGTTGCAGTCACCAGTCTGGCAGCTGCCTTTTGTACTAACCGCAGTTTCTGAGTTGTCTTCAAGGGCAGCCTCGTGTAGGGTGCACTGCAGTAGTCTAAATCATCCAAAGCTAGTTTGTGTATTCCCTTTGAATCTCTCAGTCTCCCAGATTACAGATCCCTCTCTTCTTGTTTTGTTCACTTTACTGGAGCAAAAAAACCCCAAAGGAATGCAATGATTCCCCTCCTTCCTGCAAACAACAATATATGGGGCAGGACAATGGTTGCTGATTTTTTTTTTTTGCCTGTGTACCACCAGCTTTCCTTAAATGTTCAGGATAATTAGGGCTGTTAAAAACTTAAGAAAAACTTTAGCCATTTCTGCACTACACTGTTATAGTGTTATTATCCCACTTTCAACATCTTGTGGAATCCTGGGTATGCAGTTTAGGGGAGGAGCATTTAGAATTCTCAGCCAGGGAGCTCATTGGTTTGTTTTAGACGGCAGTTGTGGAAGGGTTTATTAACATGAGCAATTCTGATTGAGAATTCCTGTTGACTGATTTGCTGATCGTCTAATTGGCTTTCAAAAACTGACATAGGGTGCAGAAGAGAAAGTAGAGTGCTCTCAGAATGGATGGTTGGTACTTTTATTGAAATCTGAATTGGATGTTTTTACATTGCCATGACACCCACTCTCTTTCTTTTCCTTTTAAACTTGCAACTCTTTCCTTTAAATGAGCATTTGGGACATAACCTTGGCTGCCCTATAATCTGTTCACAGCTCTAGCAGTATTAGACTCTTTCCGTTCTGGCTACCAGAAATGTACCAGATATTAAATTATCAGTGTATTGTTCCATTTAATTATGCCTAAACTGCATGCTTGAATATAATGCTATTGATTCTAGATTGCTTTGTAGTTTCCAAATACCGTGAAATTGATTTCCTTATAAATAGATAGCAATTGTTACTGGGTAACAAATACTCAGGGTTCTTCAGGGCTATTTTGGATATTCGAGAGAAATAGCGGGAGAGAAGATAAATTCTCCCTGAAATGCATGGATTAACTGAAGTCAACCACAGTGGAAAACAGGATGTTCAACAAGATAAGTCTTTGATCAGAACCAGGAGGCATATTTCTGCTTCTTATACTTTTCAGAGCTTAGAAAAGTTTATTTTTGGATGGTAGTTGTCAGCATACTTTCTAAGCTTAGATGCTATATGAAAGACATGGTATGAATTTCTTTACTGTTGCTTAAATCCAGCCATGATTAGGTTGCACAGTTTTCTTTGCCACCTCTGCCTTTCCTGTCTTTTCACCTTCTCTACTTCCTCACTAACTCTCTGGCCTGCTCTGGCCTTTGTCTTTGTGTGATGAACTTGTGGACTGGATTTTTCTTGTATATAATCTGGGCTGTCAGCTGTTTGATGTGAAATGGATCAGAGACAGCTTCTGCTGCTCAGAGTGAGCTAAGCTCTTGGTTTCATGACAACTTTACTAAGAGGATGAAAAAAAATCTTACATGATCTTGACTGGTTCTCTCTGAATCGGCTTTGTCGTAAGAAAAACATACTTGGAATTCTAGGAGTTGTAGTCCAAAAAAGTAACTTCCAAACCCAGGAAATTCTGCAGCTACTTTACTTCACAGGAGCTAATTCATCCTCCTCCAGCTCCATGCCTTCAGCTCATAGCCAGCATAGCTAATGGTCAGGAATTCTGTGAACTGTAGTTCCAAGCATCTGGTTGTACTAGGGTGGAGAGGGCTGAGCTCAAGGGTTCCAGTTCATAACTGGTTTATGCATATTCTGTGCTTAAAAGGAAAAGAACCACCCAGTTTCTGTACCAAGAAGAGCAACCGAATTCTGCTACCTGTGCAAATGAAGCAAACCTCTAACATAGGAAACACAGGAGAGTCTCCAAACAAGCAAAACACCAAGTAGGAAATAGCAGGAGAGGGGAAAACATCTTTGTTTTATATGTAGCTTTTGTTATACTTAATTTACTAACTTACTTCAGTAAGAAAACTATTGTTTTCTTGCAGCTGTCCTTGCTATACTGTATGAGACTTCATACAGTATTTCATTGCCTATCCGCTTGAGTTGGTCTATGTTCTTTGTGTTAAGTTCTAGTGCTTAGTTAACGGTGTTTGATATTATTCTGCTTTGTATCATTAAGAGTTTATTAGTGTTTGTATTATTCTGTATTGTAATACATGGTTGAGTGTCAGTCATATTTAATTGCCTTCATGCTTTGGTTATTTTGTGTTCTGTATATTTTTCCACAATATTATTTAGTGTCATACTCACTTTTTTGTTTGGAATTTTCCCCAATACTGCTGTTTCCTAGTTATATTTTGCACAATAAGCAAACCTGCACTCTAGTTCCTTATTGTTCTATAATTCCACTTATTCTTTTCATTAAGAAGCTTCAGTTAATCATTACTTTTAAAACTCCTACAGCATTGCTAACAAGTGGAATTTCTATCTAGCCATTGTCTTACCTAGTGAGAACTCTAACGGCATTGTCAGTGTGTCTACTCTGACCAATAGGCTCCCAAACAATATCTAATATTGGCCTAAACACAGTTGTTACTCCCAGCTGGAGTACATCCATTAAACTAGTGTAAACTTAAGTAAATTCTAGTCTAGTCTGGACTAACAATTGCATGTAAGACACTGTTCCATTATAGCTATGCCTATCTTCTACTTGGTCTCAAGTTTTTCATGCAGGAGGTGGAGCAAGCTTGTTTCCTGCTGCTTGAGAGACTAGAATACAATGGATTCAAATTACAAGAAAAGGGATTCCATCTAAATGTTAGGAAGAATTTCTTTACTATAAAAGCTGTTGAACAGTGGAATGGGCTGTCTCAGAGCATGGTGTATTCTATCTTTGAAGGTCTTTAAACAGCTGGACATCTTTCAGGAGTGATTTGGTTGTGTATTTCTGAATTAGATGGCTGTTGTGGTCCTTCCATCTCAATGATTCTATTTAATGCTTTAATGGCTGATTGGCTACATGAACAGCACTGCATAGTTGGTGATATGGCTGGATATCAAGAGAGTACTGCTTTTGGTACTGCAATCCTAGCAGCAGTGCGTAGTTTCAACATTTCCCCGACAGTAGCAATCAGAGCAATAGTCTATTTCATTTCCTCTGAAAGGTCATGCTTTAACACTAAGCTTTAACACTACACAGTAGTTATTGTGGTGTTTTTGTCAGCAGTTATTGTCAGCAATTACCTATTACCCAGAATAGTTGTCTGGAATTGTTATTGATGCCTTGCAGGGATGTTCTTCTTCTTGTTCTTTTTGTATGCACCTTTAAGTTACTTCTGACAGGTGACCCTATCAAAGGCCCCTCCCTAAACTGCAAACCCCAGCATTCCATAGGATGCTGAAAGTGGAATAATAGCACTATAACAGTCCAGTCCAGATATATGGCCCTAGAGACCCTGTCCAATACTCAAACCAGTATACCACGCTAGTTGTTCTACTGCAGGAATGCACATCTCAGAACAAACATACAAAAATAATAGAAAATGAAGGAAGGGGGTTAGATAAATTTTTAAAAAATTATTAAAAAGAATTACATTGTTATTTTGAGTGCATTCTTTAACATATTTAAAAGCAAAAGAGAACCATTTGAAAACCAGTATTCATTTCACTAGAGTGTTTTGCAGATTTCTACCTTGGGGGAATCCTTTTCAAATCCGTTAGTTTGCCAAGGTTTCTGTGCATATCACAAAGAAGGACGTCTGGAAACCCAAGTCCTATGAACAGAGTTGCTGGAGTTTAGTCTGCAGAAGAGGTTAAGAGAGGATAGCAAACTTGAAATATCCAAAGGCTCGTCATGCAGAAGATGGAAGAGATTTGATCTGTGTTTTTCAAAAAGCCAAGACTATAACCAGTGGGTGGAAGCTGCCAAAGGATAGAGGCACAGACGTCCACCAAATATTAGGGAAAACTTTGTAACAAGAAAAGCTGTTTGACAAAGGAACAGAAAATCCCAGGAGACAGTGGGTTCTCTCTCTTTCTGAAAGTATGTGAACAGAGGCCTCATAGCAAACTGTAGTTGCATCCTATGTTGAACAGGGCATTGGGCTTGATGAGCTCAAAGACCCCTCCAATGTCCTGAATCTATCATTTCGTGATGTTTCTAGATCACAGTCCTATTTCATCATACCCTCCAGCTGTCCCAATTAGTCAGGGACAGTACTGATTTATCCACTGTTATTCCACTTTTCCATCTGCTTTTAAAATGTTCCAATTTCTCTCTCCTCCTCCCACTTTCCTCCTTTGTTCCCAGCTTACTTCCATTGCTGCAAATTGAGTGCCAGTTTGCACTCGGGGAAGGAATGATGCCCTTCCCTGTAGACACAGGCAAAATCAAACTGCTACAGCCTCTAAATAGGTGTTTTTTTCCTTCAATAACAGATTTTGCCATTTTGACCACATTCTGATGTTGCTTGGCTATATGTGTCCCAGTTTTCATCTGTGAAATGTTAGAAGGTCTGTGTCATGAGTCTTCCATTTGACCTGAACTGGGAACACACTTTAGAATGCATCCAGGATTTCTTTATGGCTTCACATTTCAAACAGAAGATTAGTGATGGTGGTCAAATTGTCTTTCAGGACATGTTTCTGCTACCATGATTTTTCTCCTTAAGTTACATCACCTGTTAGAATACTTTTGTACCTAAAGAAATAATTTGCTGAAACCTATCCCTTTCCCTCAGTTTAGGTCTTTGAAATAGATTTTTGAAAGTCAAGTAATTGTCATTGTAACATGCAAGCAGCAGACCGCTATTGCTGCAACAATCAGATCTTCCATTCAGCTTATTCCCACTCTGACAGGAATGCTTGTTAATTAAAGGGCTATCTCATACTTTTGCCGCTAGCCGGCGATGAACATAGTGAAGGAGAAGGCTGAATAGGAGGGATCCAGAGAGGAAGCTGTTGAAGCCAGCTGAGGTTATCCTCTTGTCCTCATTCTTGTGTTATAGTAGTAAAAAATGCGGATTTCTTTGACCTGTAAGATTGGCTCTAATTTGCGAACAGTCGCGTTTCTCAAAAGACACTCAGGAGTCACTTGAGCAACATTTATGCATGGATGTGTGCCTGCTTTTTCTTCACCTTCTCTTGTGAAATTTATTACAGCTGGCAAAATAGCAATCATGACTTCTCCCCAGTTCATGATGCCCTCGCTAGTTAGATCACTGTGTACATGGTGTTTAAATGAGCATCATAGGCAGCTGCCAAGCAATATCACTGGTGTGAGTAGTGACAGTGGCATAAATCAGTGCCCTCAATCTCCCTACCCTATTTTTGGCCTTCTTTCTGTATTTTTATTTTCTTGGCCCATTGTTATTGTCATTCAGTTTGCGTGTCCGACACCTTCACCACAAAGAATGTTGCGGTGCAAGGAAGCAGTACTGAGGTCAGGGCTTAAACTAGGTCTGGACTCATGCCAGGGTATGTCCTGTTTGGCAAGGAATTCTGTCTTCATCAGCACTTCTTGGAATGGTAAACACTGAAGATACGTTGGCACCATTTTCGCAGACTATATTTTCTCTCCTTTCAAGTTGCTAGACAAGCCTAAACCTTAACCTAGAATTGAACGAAAATATAAATTGTGCTAAGTGTTACCATCTCTAATTGAGAATGTGTGAGTGTGTGATTTTATATAAATACATAGATAGGTATTTGTATCTATATATAATAGTCACATAAATATTTCACAATTAGAGATGATAGTGCCTGATAGATTACTTTTGCGATATCAGATTTGATCCTAATACAGTCCTTTCGGTGAGTTCTTAGCCTGCCATGTAACAGCTGATTTAGACTGGTACATTAGTAATGTAATTGTTTGATTTTTTTTTTCATTTTATCTTAATCGCTTATTCTTAACAATTAATTTCTTTAACAGTTAAATGTTACATGTTTACATAAACACTGGAATTGTTGAGCTTTGATCCAGACTTAGATTAATAAAGCTTTAATTGTATTCAAATCAATAGCACAAATTAGTCTAACTAGCCCAAAACATGGCTACCTTAATCTGAATGCAACTCTAGATGTTTAAAAGAACAACACGAAGAAGAGAATCATCAGGCGAATTTTGTTTTTATTGCAAATCTAAAGATTTGTAAATTCGTAAGCAGTGTGAAGGCACTGAACAGAATTTTTTCTCCTCATATCCATCGTACCTATCAGGCTGTTATTGGGAAATTGTTTGCCATTGCGTTCACCTTTGACAAAAGAAAGGAGTGCAGGAACTGCATGCAATACTTTCGTAACATAAGGAATTTGCTACTGTGGGAGATGATAGTGGTCTGTCACTTCATGGATTTTTAAAAGTAATGTGGTCTGCGCGTCAAAGCCATTCAACATGGGCAATCCAAAATTGGCTCACAACTTACTTGGGCCATCAGGAGTATCACAGCATTCATTGCTGTACTTCTCTTCCCTTGCTCCCGTTTTAAAAGAACACAGTGTTAAGTGAAGTTTGTTTATTCCATGGTGGCATCTTTTTACAAAATGTGGAGAGTAAATATTGCACACTTTGCTTGAGGACAAGGCCAGGGCCAAAGGTTTGGCAAAACAAAAATGCCCCTCCCATTTCAACAGTCGCTTATGCTTAGCCCAATTATTAAGTACTTTAACAAGCGTTAGTACTTTAAAAATGGGAGATTACCACATTATGCAGTAAGACCCATGAAAAGAAAAAGACTAGCAAAGGAGTATGCTTACTACCTTTCTTACATAAAAGGATGTGTTTACTGCACTTTTAAATTGTTCCCTACATGCTTACATATTATTTTATTTATATGTATCGCCTGATTCCTAGTTAGACTCATTAAATCAGCTGTTGAATGGTGAAGCAACAATTGTGCAATTCCTCTTGATTCAGTCAATCGATCTTAGGCCATTTCTGCACTAGACTGTTATAGTGCTATTATTCCACTTTCAACATCCTATGGAATCCTGGGGTTTGCAGTTTAGCGAGGGGCCTCAAAGGCCTCTCCCTAAACTGCAAACCCCAGGATTCCACAGGATGTTGAAAGTGGAATAATAGCACTATAACAGTCTAGTGCAGAAATGGCCTTAGTTAAGACTAGGATTCAGGCCATATATATAGATTTGAAATATGGAAGCATACAGGAAACAAAGGTGATCTTTGTATATTTAAACAGTCCCCCATCTTTAAAGAAACAGTAGCAAAACTCTGGCCTGAATCAAACTGCAGTCCCAGCTAGAGCAGAAACACTGAATGAATTACTGAATGATGAGTCAATACTTACATAAATTCCATTGAGGGAAAGGGTCTACCCTAGTTGGGATTAAAATTAATTCAACTTTTACTACATGTGAGGAGGAGGTGGGCATGTCCTGACAGTCCCACCTTCATTCTGAAATGGCAAGGTCCTTTCTGTATCTGTTTCGCATACCAGTCCTCTTCACATGTTCACATGGAGGCCTCCCACACAGGTAGAAGGAGTGGCGCTTGTTACTGTACATTGAACACATAGTCTGAAAAAGGAAGCCCTGTTTGTGGGCAGCTGCTTATGTGTGAAGTCTTCATGTGACTGGGGCTCCCAGTTGTGTGGCCCTAGGATGATTATGTGGAGAATCTGTAGGGGGTTCTCTTCTGGTGTCCGTGCTTGGGGTGGGATTATCTTGGCCATGTGACATTCAAAATGGGGCCGTAGCAAATCCCTCTTTCTACATAAAAAAGCCTTCTGCATGAGTAATACATTGGAAGAAGGTTACATTTATTGGACATTCCAACTGTTTTCTAGATTCCTTAGACTGGAAAGAAAGGAAAGGGAGAGAGAGAGAAAGAGAATTTTCCTCTTCTGTGGCAAGTCTCCAGCACAGAAACACTTCTAGATGGTCAGACTATTGACACCATGACTTTCAGTACCTAAACTAAGAAAGCTGCTTTATACTGAATCTAAACTTTGTACCATTTGGCCTGGTAGTGTTGACCTCAACTGGTTACAGCACCCCAGCATATCACTCAGGAGTCCTTCCAACCTGAAGATGGTAGGGATTGAATTTAGGACTCTCTGCATGCAAAGCATGCAATGTGTCACTTCACTATGGCCTCTCCCTCTATGACTGTGGAATGGCAAGATAATTTTGCAGTATATTCTAAGCTACTTTTGTTGGAGGCTCCCTTTGTTAAGACTGCCAGCCTGTTGTTTGTATGAGTTGAGTTCAGTGAATGTTGTCCACCTGCCTCAATGCTTTGTCTATTCCCTGTTTTTTGCTTAGTAACAGGCATATAATAGTATAGCCCTGTTGAAAAATTCATAAACTGAGATGGAGAACAGATGTAGCAGCACAGAGTTTCTCAGATTGCCTGCCAGTTGTACATCCTTCTGTCTAATAATTTCTTTTGAGACAAAGAAAAAAATAATGTCACTCAAGCACTTGGTCTGGGGCATAATCCAACAAAACTGATTGGCAGAAGGGTTGAGGCAGACAGACAGAAGAAAGTATTTTTGCATACAGCTCATGATCAACATGGTTTTATTGTGACAGGATGTTGCAGTGGTTGTAGTTACAGATGGTTGTTGTTTTTAACCCAATCAGAGTCGCAGAAAGAAGTCTATGAATGACTAGCAGCTTTAGTTTACAATGCCTAGAATCCTCTAGCCAGAATAGCTAATGGCCATTCTGGCTGGGAAATTCTAAGAGTAGTAATAGTACAAGCTAGACACTTCTCCAAACTCTGTGTGCAACTGACATGTGGGAATGGGGCTTGGATCTTCTGGGTTGCTTCATATTGGTGAACAGTTGAAAGGTGAAGAAACAGGCATCGCACTGAATATTATCTGGCTTGGGATGTAACAATATATTTTGCTATGCCTCTTAATGGTGTATATGCAGTGTTTTTACATGTGTGTGCAGTGTTAAATAGACCTAAATATCCTGAAGGCACCAGATTCTGTCTGAACTAGGAAGCTAAGAAAGGTCAGCTGTGGTTAGTGCTTGCATGGAAGTCGATAAGGTAAGCCAAGCCAAGTGCTGTAGGTTGTATTTCAGGTGAGAACCACCTCTAGAGTTATCCTTGCCTAAGAAAATCCTGTGAAATTCATGGGATTGTCGTAAGTTGACAGGCAACTTGAAGACACATGCACACACATGCAGTGTCCGTGGAAAACTTGGTGGATGAGTCTGTTGCTTCGACAGGCATTTTTAAGCAACAGCTGTGTGTCCAAATGGCTGCGCAGTCTTAGCTTTTGGACACTTAGCTGAGAGAAATGGATACATGCCATTTAATTAATGAATCATGAGTACAGATTCAGAGAAGAAACTACATTGACTAATACTAAATGTCTTTGTGTGTAAATGTATTTGCAACTCTGTATTTAATCTCTGGTGGTGGTTTGCCTCAGTCCAAATGTCAGGATGTTATATAGCAGAGAAGCTTCTACTCATGAACCTTTGGAATGGGAAAATGGATACCCAGTAAGATATGAGCAGCAGAGAGAAATATTGGGGATTATTGATGGTGGGAGTTGGGGGTCAAATTTGCTAGCATCTCAGCTTTTTTTTTTTAATAACACAAGAACAGGAAATTTGTGACCCCGCACGTACTGCAATTCCCAGCGCTCCTTGCTAGCAGAGCTAATAGTGAATGACTCTGGGAGTTGTAGTCCAATCAGATTAAATGGCTCACATGGCGAGCATTCCTGTTTCTGCAGGGGTGGTGGTCATACTGTACAGCTGCACCATCACTCTATGTCAGTAGGGTGCAACAGTCAGAGCATTTTATTACTCCATTTTTAGTGATTGAAAAGATTGCCCCATCCATTTTGTGTAATATACAACAGCAAAGGATGATGTGATAGTTCTGAATTCTCAGAGGTGTTAAGCTTGTGCATAATCATATATAATACAAGAGGTGAATCATCCAAGGAAAAATACTTGCTGTAGTTTGAATATCTCTGAGTGACTCAGACCAGCTTTGCAGCAGAGCTGGAAAAGTTACATTTTGAGCTACAGTTCCCCAAATGCTCCAGGCAGATGTTGGCTGGAGGATTCTAGGAACTGTATCTCCAAAAATAACTTTGCTGTTACTTTTGCATTATGTAAGTACAGTGGCTGGAAGACTGTGGTTGTAAACTGGAAAAAAAAACTCTTTCAGTTTCGGCTTGGAGTTCAGGTGGTATGGAGCCAGCCATTTTTTTGTTCCCAGAAGCTGACCACAAAGAGCACTAGTTGGCTGAATGCCCATGAGGTCACAAGGTCTCCTCCTTTGTCCACCCCTTGTGGAGCAGTTATTTTTAAACTGGGAAAAGTTGAAGGGTGTTTTGTTTTTGTTTTACCAATAAGGAATGGAAACAAGCTTTCAAATGACTCAGTGTTACTGCTGTTATTTCAAAAAGTTAAAAGGCAGCATTGGGAATGGGGAGGAAGAAGGAAGGAAGGGCAAGACAGAATTTTCCATTACCATTTGGTTCCTTGATTACTATGGTTTTCAAATGAGTGTTTGCAAAATCAATTCTGGATGTCAAGGTGCATCTGTAGAAAGCCTTAATGCTATTTGGTTCATGCTTTTTATTCCTGTGTATGATGTAGTATAGGAAAAATCCATTTGGGATGGGGCATTAAGGGAACTGCCTAATGCAGAGCTTTCCAAGTGGTGTGTCACAACACGTTAGTGTGTCGCCTGAAGGGTGTAGGTGTGTCATCTCCCTGGGCTGAGAATAACCCCCCTACCCGAGCCTTGGAAATGTATGTTATATGTTATAAATAAATCATATATTTTTAAAAATATAAATGAAAGGTTTTCATGAAATATGTCATGCCCCCATACATTTCGTTATCATAATTTATGTATGTACCCAGATCTCTTAGGCGCTTTCCGCACCTTACCTTCTTCCAGCGCTGGGGTGCGGGGATCGCGCAAGCAGCCTCTGGCAAGAGGCTCTCTCGTCTGAGATCCTTCGGCTCCGCACGAGCTGCCTGCTTGCACGAGAGCCCCGCCTCTTCCTTCCGCAGTGCAGCTTGGGAGTTTCCCAGGCTGCGCTGGGGCAGGAAGCGCAACCGGCGCGGCTCCAGAGGCTCTGCACGCCAGGTAAGTGCACGCGGAGTCCGGGAGCAATGCGCAATTGCACACCATTTTTGGCTTCTAGCCGAAAATGAAAAGGTGCACGATCGGCGCCTGCTGGCCCCTGGAGTGTTGCGCGATTGTGAGTGCATCGTGCAGATCGCTCCTCACAATCACGCAATGCTCCAGGCGCCCTTTCGCATGGAAAATACCATGTGAAAAGGGCCTTATAAGGGGTTAGTTTAACCTCCGGTTTGCTAGTAAAACTGAATTACTGTGTCGCGAAATGATGCCTGTCTAAAAAGTGTGTCAACAACACGAAAAGTTTGGAAAGCTCTGGCCTAATGGTTTGTGTCTTGGTGTGTATGAATCCAATGGCAGAAGTTTTAAATTGCTAGTGCTTATGTGTTGGCCAAGCAGAAGACTGTTCTGATTGAGTTGGACAAGAAAAGAACCTGACTGTGCCTATTTCTCATCCAACAGGTCATAATTGAAAGATACAAGGGGGAGAAGCAGCTTCCTGTGTTGGACAAGACCAAATTCTTAGTACCTGACCACGTCAACATGAGTGAATTGGTAAAAATAATCAGGTAAATGAAAATGTCTCAGAGCAGTTGGCTGTGATCTGCTCTGGCGCTACGGCCAAGCACCATGGGCTTCCTTTGTGTTGAGTATCAGTTATGCCCAGAATCAAGTACTGTGTGATGTAGAAACACCCTTTTCTTTTTTGGTAGGGCCCTTGCTTTTTAATCAAAGGGTGTTTTGCTCAATGCCAGTGCACTGAGATAGACAGCAGGTTAAGGTAGTGTAATTGACAGGGCAACTGCCTTAGACATCAGTCACAGTTGTTGTGCTGTTGCTGATGTGGCCAGCTCCCTGCAGAAATTGAGAAAGTGTCCCACAAGTCTCCAAGCTGTCAAGGCTATCCACCAAGCCTAGATGGTGTAAACAGGCAAAACTTTGAGACAGGTCTGACTCTGTCAGAGGGGCAGTACTGCAAGTAGTGGTTCTTTGTAATGTAATGTAAAGCATTGCATACCTTGATGATAACGGCAACAATGGCGGTAGTGTCCCTTAGTTCTGTTTAGGCAATAAGTAAAATGATCGGGATAATTGGTGATGTAGGGTAGTAGTGGTGGTGGGTGATGGTGCTTAAAGAGTGTGATATAGGAGAATTCAGCCTCTTTCAGGAAGATGGATAGTCAAGGGGATTAGTCAGCCCCACAGTCACCATGCTGCTGCAAAAGTCTGAGCTAATAGGCCATGTGGTATAGTGGTTTGAGCATTGGATTGTGACCCTGGAGACCAGGGTTCAGTTCCCCACGCAGCCATGGAAACCCACACGATGACCTTGCGTGTGCCACACACTCTGAGCCACAGAAGATCCCATTATAGGTTTGCTTTAGGGTCATACGTTGGAAAGGACTTGAAGGCAAACAACAACAATTAATTAACATGGGGGCAGAGTCTGAAATAATATATCAAGAGAGACATCATAAAGTTCTGCACAGTTGGAACTATGGTATTCACCTCTTCATCTCCCCATGACATTATCATTGTGCACCCAACTATCAAATCTTAGCTGGATGTTTCTCTCCCACTCCGCCCACACTCTCCACCAGGCAATAAATGGTGGTGTTGAAGTGGGGCTGCAGTAGCTACAAGGTGGGTTTTTTGAGGGGAGACTTTGCTCATACAGTCTGCAAAGGATACCAACCTCCCTGACCACCAAAAAAAGTGAGTTATTCAGAGGTACCGCTCTATAATTCACTAACAGGATGCCAGCCAAAGTTACCTGTCTCCTGGTTTGCACTGAGGAGGTGTACTTGCACCAGCTGTTACCTACACCAGTGTTTCAGATTGTAAGCTCTGTGGGGTTAGGTTAGATTCTTGTTTTAGATTGCCACTGTAATTCTGTATGGTGCCCTGATGCAGCATGAACCATTATCACCAACTTAATTGTCTGAACTGAATCAGTATCAGACTACACTGTTGAATGAGCATAAGAGATTTCATTTACCTTAAGGGATATTGCTTTCTCAACAAGAACCTCATGGTACCATTTCTTCTGTGGTAATACTTAAGTCTGCTTTTAGAAAGCATGGGGATGGAAGGTCTGTCTTCTGTGAATAAGAACGACAGTGGTGAGAGATACAGGCAAAACTTTCAAGGACAGACAACATGTTGGCATTGTTGGACTGCAGCTCCCAGTATCCCTTACCACTGGCAATGCTAACTGAGTCTAATGGGAGTTGCAGTCCAACACATCCCATCCTCATATAATCATAATCCCTGGATTTACTAATCTGAGGATACTGAGTGGTGCTGCAGTGCGAAGGCAAAGAATAAGGTACCCCCAGAACCAAGCAAGCCAGCACTCTGGGTGCTGAACAGCTGTGCCAACCAGTCCTTCCCTCAGCCACAACTTTTATCAATCTCTCTATCTCAGAAGTGGGCAAAGTGCAGCCTGTGGGCCACATACAACCCCGGCGGGGCCCCCTAAAAGATTTTGGCCAAAAATGCTGCTTAGGAGTTGGGAGCATTTTTACCACCTTTTGGAACCCTCCCTGGGCTGTTTTAGACCCAGAAAAGGCCTGTGTTGAAAAAAGACTCCCTCCTTGGCCTAAAATGGCCTGAGAGGGGGCCAAAAGCTTTGTGAAAATGCCCCTCATAGTTCCTAGAGGCCACATATATCCATATGTGGGCAAAAAAATGACTTTTTTTGTAGTGGGGAAACACCACCCAGGGCCACAGTTGCCCACCGCTGATCTGTCTGATTGGAATAAATTGTGCGGGTATGGTAGTTGTGGCAGTTGCTGTTGTGTGCCTTCAAGTTGTTTTCAGCTTATAGTGACCCTGAGGCAAATCTATAATGGAGTTTTCTTGGCAAAATTTGTTCAAAGGGGATTTGCCCTTACCTTCCTCTGAAGCTGAGGGAGTGAGACTTGTCCAATGTCACCCAGTCGGTTTCCATGGCTGAGCAGGGATTTGAACCCTAGTCGACAGAGTTGTAGTCTCAACACACAAACCACTACACAATGCTGGGTCTTAGATATGCTAAACCTCTATTTAAGTTCTGCTGGAGTAATTGCCTTCTGCACTTCTGTCAGGCGCCGGCTGCAGCTGAATCCAACCCAGGCCTTCTTCCTGTTGGTGAACCAGCACAGCATGGTGAGTGTTTCCACCCCCATCTCTGAGATCTACGAGCAAGAGAAGGATGAAGATGGCTTCCTGTACATGGTCTATGCCTCGCAAGAAACCTTTGGCTACTGATACACATCAACATCATCGTCGTCATCATCAGAGGACTGACTCCAAACTGTTGCATCTACATCCCTGCCTCTCCGACACTCCTCACCTTGGCAAACCAGTGGAAAGAGAGGCGTGTGACCCAGGAGCAGCACAAAAGCATTTTGTGTCCCTCCCAACCTTACAGTGCAACAGACCAAGATAGTCTGGGGTGTGTGTGTGTGTATGCATTTGTGTGTGTGTGTGTGTGTGTGTGTGTGTGTGGAATCCAGAAGTCTCTGCTTTGTCCTTACCCTCTGCCACCTGTATCTCCCCTCTACATTCCCTCCTACACGCTCCGTGTCTCTCTTTTGTGCTCTCATTATGTCTTTCTTTCTTTTCTTTTTTTCTTAGTCCAATGCCAAATAGATGAAGCTTTTAGCAGGCTGAGATGAAAAGAAACAACGTCCTCACCTGCTGGGACGAGGGGATGGGCTTGTCCGTTGAACTTTTGTAAAAAGGCAGAATGTTTGAAAACAAAGATAAACTGAAAAGTAAATTAAAACTACTATCATTGCTCCTTGCATTTTTGATTGATTTTAATTACTTGCATATCAATTCTTGGTGCTACAGAGTAGATGTAGGCATCTTCTACAGGACTGTGTATAATGTATATCTTTTAGATTTATTTTATTATTTTTTAAGCACGATGGGGGATATAATTTGCTTGTATTATGTAGATTAAACCATCGAACCAACCCCAAGCTTCTTTGCACTTTAAAAATGTAGTAGAGATGAGAGTGGAAGTAGCTTAATTTTCACTGATCTGTCATACCTTGTGCTGCTTCTCTGTCAGTATTTATTTTGGTTTTCTTTCTTTTCTTTTTTTAAAGTCGACCTGTTTTCTTTTCTCTCATATGCATGGATTTCTCTATTTTTGCGGTTCCTAGTCCCATTGTGGCAAACAGAGCATTCACTGAAGGAATGTATTGGTTTATACTGCTACTTTTTTTTTCTTTTTTTAAAAAATTATAATACCAAAAAAGTGTGTCTAAAAGGAAAAACAAGTACACCATCAAATCTATAAAAATATCTATATAAATAAAGATAAATTAAAATGGCATCTTCATGTAAGAGTGGTAGATCTCATTCCCCAATCTCTTGAGTACCCCTCCTTTCTCTCTGACATCCAACTGGCATTTTTTGAAGATATGATTTCTTGTGTGCCAGGTTTTGCTGCCACTGTATTTATTTATAAGTCTCTGCAGAGGGGATAGGATTCTTTCACTGACACTGACTATATACCGAGGTAATCAGGAGTCGGTGCTTCAGGTGGGCTGTTCTATCCACTGTGGGATAGCGGTGTTTTTCTGCTGAAAACATTTATACTGTAGTTTGTTTTTTAAGCCAGGCTTACGACATCATACATTTTTGAACTCATGTTTACTATCATTGCCACGACGAAGAGTGCCCTCCCAAACCACCTGCGAATGCAGGCAATACCACCAGCACAAAGATGAATGAAGCATGGGAGTAGGGCAGTGAGTGCAGCTGCCTATCAGAAAGAATGATACACTTTCTAACAAGCAGCCGCAGGGACCCCTGTGGGGTCCTGTTGCAACTTGTCACAAAGCATTTTGCTGCTGGGAGAGAGTGGGTATGTCTTTCCTCACTCCCAGCACCTCGGAAGTCATTATGTTGGTAGCACTGCCTGGCTTCTAAGGTGGCTGTTGGGTGTTTCCAAGGGAGACATAGCTATGACAACAGAGGACTGTCATTGTAGTGTCATTCTACTGCAGGATCTTGGTTAAAGTTTAATTTTTTTTTTTTTAGGGAAGGGGGAACAGCTTTATGATTGACATCTGGCCACAGTACATGTGAAGAAGATCTAGGAGTCTCAGTAGACCATGAGCTGAACATGAGTCAGCAGTGTGATGCTACAGCTAAAAAAGGCAATGCAATTCTGGGCTGGATCAGTAGGAGTGTGGTGGCTAGGTAAAGGGAAGTGATGATATCACTCTGTTCTGCTTTGGTCAGATCCCACCTGGAATACTGTGTCCAGTTCTGAGCACCAAGTTGAAGATATCCACAAGCTGGAATGTGTCCAGAGAAGGATGACCAAAATGGTAGAAGGCCTTGAAACCATGCCCTATGAGGAGCAGCTTAGGGAGCTGGGTATGGTTAGCTTGGAGAAGAGAAAGCTAAAAGGGAACATGATAGCTATATTTAAATATTTGAAGGAATGTCAGATGGAGGATGGAGCAAACCTGTTTTCTGCTGTGCCAGAGACTAGGACATGGAGCAATGGCTTCAAACTTCAGGAAATGAGATTTCATCTAATCATTAGGAAAGACTTCCTGATGGTAAGAGTGGTTCAGCAGTGGAATGTGCTGCCTTGGAGTGTGGTGGAGTCTCCTTTGGAGGTTTTTAAACAGGAACTGGATGGCCATCTGTCAGGAATGCTTTGATGCTGTATTCCTGAATGGCAGGGGGTTGGACTCAATGTGGTCTCTTCCAACTCTGATTCTATGATTCTGCTCATTTGGTGGTTTGCACAGACAAGCATAGAAAAGGGAATGGTAGCTCCATTATTGATGTAATGCTTGGCCAATCAGCATTGTAGCTTGATTACTGGACTAGGACTCTGGGGACAAATGTTCAAATCCCCACTCAGCCATGGAAACCCACTGGGTGACCTTGGGCAAGTCACACTCTCTCAGTCTTAAAGGAAGTCAGTGGCAAAACCACGTCTGAACAAATCTTGCCAAGAAGACACTGTGATAGGTTTGCCTTAGGGTCACCATAAGTTGGACACAACTTGAAGACACACAACAACAATAATCAACACTGTGCACAGCTGGCATCTGTTGAAAACCAGAAGAATGAGTTTCTCCTTAGTACAAGCTCTGGGCACTGTAAAGTGTTTCATGTTCCCAAAATGCAGTTGGTGTGCTTCAGTAGGAAACTTATTATTCAAGGTGTATGTATGAATTCATGCTCTCGTGTTGATCCTAGAATCATAGAGTTAGAAGGGGCCCTATGGGCTGTCAGATCCAACCCCCCTGCTCCATGCAGGATCTCCAGCTAGAGCATCCCCAGCAGGTAGCTGTCCAACCTCTTTTTTAGAGACATCCAAAGGAGGCGGCCCATCACCTCTCTAGGCATTTGGTTCCGTTGCTGAACCTCTCTCACTGTCAAGAAGTTCCTTCTAATGTTCAACTGAAATTTACCCTCCTTTAACTTAAAGCAATTAGATCTAGTTCTACTCTCTCAAGCAGCAGAGAACAAGCTTGCACCCTCCTCTTTGTGGCAGCCCTTGAGGTATTTAAAGAGTGACATCATGTCACCCCTCACTCTTCTCTTCACCAAGCTGAACGTGCCCACCTCCTCTATCCTCTCCTCGTATATTTTGTTCTCTCTGTCGCCTATCACCTCCCATTGCCCTTCTCTGGACTTATTCCCGCAGAACAGGCCGGTTTTGTTTTTTTTTCTGAACTTGTTTTCTCAGAAGCAAATTCCAGATTTACTTTGTCAGTGTGCTTATTATATTACAGGAATCACTGAATTAATCTCAATTTACAAGGTACATACCTCTCACCAGCCCACTCCTCTGTAGGACACATTCTGAGCTGGATCGTTCTTACTACTCAAGAGTAAGAGGTGTAGCAGTAAGGCTGTGTTATGGCATGGATATCCCTTGCAACATCTTAAGTGTCATGTTGCATCCAGTGATTATAATATAAACTATGCTACTTGCTTGTTGCAGTGACTCACAAATGTAGGTGCTCCAGTTGATGGGCTTTTAACTGTAAGGAGTCCTGACTGTCAGCCGTATTGAGAACTGAGGACAAAGTTTGAGACCCATTGATTTACAGCACCACGTATTCCAACTATAGCAGCACACTATAAAGGGGGGAGATTTAGCGGAGAAGGAGCATATGCATGTGTACACATGTTGCCTGCTCATTCTAAACAATGGATTGTGATGACAAGAAACACTACTTTTCTTTGTAAGCCAGAGTGGCTTTTTGTACCCATGGGGCTGGTCACTACAACTCCCAGAATCCATCACTCATTATAACCCCTGGGTTAAGTGTTCCAAGTTCTGGTCATGCATAACACTCTAGGGTGAGATAACAATCCAGGACCATTTGTGCATTACCTCCTTCCCCACTGCAAGAAAGAAGCAAGAAGGGCTCTGAAATTTTGATTCTAATATAGGGGCCAGAATCCTGTTGAGAGCTTAGGTCTTCAGAAGTGAATTTACATATGTGGGACTTGGAACTTTGCAGTTGCATAAGGTCTATATCCAGCACAGGGCTGTTATGTTTCTTTGCTGCAGAGCCAGAAAACTGGCTGATGCACAACAGTCCTGATGTGCAGTCTCATTGGTCTTGTTATGCATTGGGCAGTGAAGCACGTTGGGCACCAAGTCACATCAGGCACCCTTGCTGGTGTCTCATTACACATCTTCACAGTTCAGTAAAGGGGTTTCTTAGAGCCTCTGCTATTCATAAAGTTTCATAATGCAACAGGTCATAAAGAATTTTGGTACAGATGCTGTTGAGCACCCAGTTGGACATCAAAGTAAGTGGGTGGTTTTGTTCAGGAAGAAAACTACACTACTACTTACCCATGGCCTGGCTTACTTGTTACTTTCTTTCCAGAAGAGAGAGGAGGGGCAAGTGCAATCACGGCTGGATTGTTCTTCCCAGAAATGGCCAGCAGAGATGGCTCTATATGACTTGGTAGTGTTGTATTGCAGCTCCCATTGGTGCTCAGCCAACCCTGGCATATCTTTTCTTGCTTCAGCTGTACATTTTGAAGCTAGCTTTTCAGGCCACCTTTCAGGCCGGAAGCTTCCAACCTGCTACTCTCAAACTATTTTGGACTTTTAACTCCCAGTTGGTACAACCAAGGATAAGATATGTTAGTCCAAAACATCTGCAGGGCACCAGGGTAGGGAAGGTTGCCTGGAAAAAAACAACTAGCATTGCCATCTCCTCCTCTTCATTCTCAGGGTCATCTCAAGGAGCCCTACTGCCTAGCCATGTCAAACTACTGTTGAAGCCAGGCTCCCTCCTGGTTCATCCGTTCACTCCTTTTTCTCCCTTAAGCAGAAGTTTTTATGAATCCCAGCTGTGCCACACAACCAGCCAAATTGCAAAGCTGACTGGAAGAAAAGCAAGAGTGTACATCCCTGTGTATATGTGTGGAACTCATCTCTCCCACCCCCACCGCAAACACGGACTGTGAGTCTGATTCAAAATATAGTGAATGCAACCTTGGTTTTTTTTAAAAAATTATCTACATACTGCCTATGAGAAACAAGCATATGACATCTGCCTGCCTGCCTGCCTCCTCCACTCCCTCGTCTCTCGAGCATCCTTTTCTTCCTAGAAGGAATTGTAATTGAAACACATGGCCGATGGATTAGTGGAGAGAAAAGAATAGCTTTATTGTACTAGATAGAGCTGATTCTTCAGCAGCTGTGGGAGCAGAAATCCACACAAATGTTTAATTTGATCTTTTAGCAGAGACTTTATTACCAATTCTTACAACAAAGACTTTTTTTAAAAAAGCCCAGTTCAACCATTTAGAGGGAATTTTTTTTGAAGCCTGAAAGGCATTTAATAGTGCAAAATTTAATTTCCTTTAATATGGCTCACCATAGTTGCTCTTCTACTTAGGAGCAATTTTAGAAGCAATCAATTGCACAGACAGGCTGTCCTTTTTACCAGCTGCTCTGATGCAGTGGGGGAAGAGATGCAATGTCTTCTCAGCATTTGAACACGTACTTTTCTCCTTTCACAATCCCGAGAAAGGGACATAACAGAAAACGCAAGCAAGTATTTGCACTTTCAGATTCTGTTTTGCTCCTTAACCAAGGGGGTGAGCACTGCTACTGAGACTGAACGATGGTGTTTGCTATTCTGTGCAGGTGTTTGCAAGAACACACAAGATGGCAAAGGAGAAAAGCTGACCTTGAATTCTCTTAACAGAAGAGAAATACAGCAACAGATCTGCATTTCCCAAGGCAGGCACTCCTCCTGTGAGGAAAGAAAGCTGCCAGAAGCAATCGATTCATGCAAGAAATGTAACATTTGACACACATTCTCATGGGCTTCACATGCAATTTCAGTATCTTTGAGGCTTACCTTCAATATCACAGTAGCTACAGCTATTCAGAATTGGGAGACAGTAGTAATTTCAAATTACATTATCACATACAGCCCTGCATTTAATTCAGGTCAACAACAGAACAGTTGCACAGCTTGCATAAATTAGACTCAAGTGTTCAGTGGATTCTATGCTAAACATTGAAATTGAATAGCAAAGTGAAAGTATAATCCTGGGGACTACAGTAACTGTGCAATGTTGTATATTCATTGTTCATCTGAATATTTTATTTTGATTTTGCTTGTCATGGGAAGGGCCAAGGAGCTACACAGAGCCCTGACTCTTCTAGAAATCCCACCAGCCCTTTAAACCTTTCTAGGCAACGCTTGCATATTTTAACGCCTATATATGAAACCATAAGGACTAGAAGCTTGTTTTAAGCATAGAAATGCCAGCATTCACCCCCCTTTAATATTAAAGCTAAACTCTAACAAATTTAGTGTCCTTCTCTTCCTTAAGCCATCTCATAGAACACACCACAGTTTGCCACAGAGAAGGCAAATTGCTGAAGGCAACATTGCAACAAGCTTTAAGCAATGAGAAGATTACTATTAAAAGTGCTGAGAATAAATGAGGCAATTCCAGCACTACAGGAGTCATTTGGAAATGGGTCTCCAAACACATCAGTTCCCCTCTTCTGTGCACTCATGCCTCCATTTCTGTAAGACTAGCTCAACGCCCCTTTGAGCTTTCTTTACTGAGTGGCAGACAGAAACCACCTTCCTACAGCTGCTCTTGGCACCAATTTGTTCATGCCTTGTAGCTTTACTTTGCCATTTGTAGGAAAATAATCTCATATACAAGTGAACTATTTCCTCTTAAAACTCATTTTAGTAAATTGCTATTCAAATCCCCAACCCCTGAAGAATTTTCAGTAGGAAAAAAAAATCACACAAGCAAGAAAATGATACCAGCAGTGTCCTTACTGACCTGAGTGTACAGGTCCAAAGTCCCTTAGAGTTCTGAATTAATTTGTTTTTGGGAACCCAAGTTCAGCTGTTGCTTCTACCCTGGTATTCAAATTATGGGAGAAACTCAGTGTTATTCAAAGCACATCAGAGCTTCCTCCATGAGAAGATGCATATTGATAGATACATGCCTTGCAACAGAATGTTAGCTGATATTCAAGTTTATATCCAGCAGGCCCACTCAAAAAAACTGAACATCTCAGCCTTAAAAAACACTGTTCTATACATAGAGCTTCCATATCGAGCATTCTTATTGATTTGACTCATCACAATTTAGGAAGAACATTTGTTAACAACTCCCTTTTCTCACTTTTGGGGAAGAGGAAGCCCTTGCTTTCTCCGTTTGCCCAGCCCAGGAAGTGACTGATTGCATCCTCTATTCCAAAATGGCTACTACAGCTAAGAGAAAAGCGAGTAGGGGAAAGGACAATGACCATCCCTGTTATCCTACACACAGATGCCCTTCAGTCACATGGAAAATAAAATGGCTGATGCCATGGCAACCACTCAGTGCCGGGATGTTGCCGCTCCGGGGTTTCTGCATGCCAGCCCAGATTAGGATTTAAGAGGATGAAAATGGGGGTAGGGAAAATGCTACAATGAGGACACAGCTGAGCTAAGGCAGAGAAAAGATTATGTTACATTAATTACATTTAGCTAAAAGGTTTTATAGCACTTCTCATATCCCTAGACTCTTCTCACCAACTAACGACTACATGTGCATGCAAGCCACCTGTTCCATTTTAGCTTTCAGCTATTTCTATGCCTATAAACGTATACACACAGATATTAACATAACTGTGCCCAACCACTCATTTGTCTCTCTCTCTCACCCCCATCCCTCACACCTAAGCATGAACAGAGCCATACATACAAAATAAAGAACAGTTGAGGAAAAAATGGTCCTGTGTTGTGCACAGCAGACCAAAAACCAACACTTACCAATTCACAAAGAGAACAAAAAGCACTGAGGATTCCACAAATGAACGAGTGGCTTGATGGAAAGGGAAATGAATTGTGTTTTCTACACCAGAGTAATCTGGCTGTCCACGCACAAATTGTTCTATGTTGCAACCAAGAGCTTAGAATTAAGATGCGGCGGACATTCGCAAACAAAAAGCAGCTCGTATTTCTATAAATAAGGCACACGTCTCAGATGAAGTTAATCCATTATGCTCTTTTAGACTGTAATGACCAGAACCGATACTTTACAATAACGGCTATATCTTAAGAAGTGTCCAACTTTACTACTGGGCAGAACAAGGTCAGTCTACACAGCTCTCTTCTCTGTTGATCTTTGCTTCCTTGGAAGAGTCCCAGTAACACCTAGAAGTAGTTGTGAATTTGTTACCCCTGCCCTGTGTTCAGTGGCTGCCATTTGTGGGAAAAACTCTCCAGCACAGCAGTGCTATGTTGCATCACATGTTTTTAACACTTTTTTTTCTTATTTATATATATAGCCAGCTATGAACATAGTGAGCAATTGTGGTATAGTGATTTGAGCAATGGACTACGACCCTGGAGACCAGTGTTCAATTTCCTGCTTGGCCATGGAAACCCACTGGGTGACCTTGGTTGCATCACATACTCTCAGCCTCAGAAAACCCTATGAGATGGTGATCTTATGTCAGAAACAACTCAGAGTACTACTACAACTACAACTACAACAACTGACATAATGCTTTACAAGAACAGGGCATACAATAACCATTAGGTATCTATTATGTATGCAGTCCATTATTCTCACAATTACAGAGAATCCACCCATCTCCATTTGTTCAATGCATCTGAGGAAGTAGACTTCCATTCACTCCCTGCATCGAAAATCCATTCACTCTTGCAGTTGATGAAGTAGACTTAAGTCTACAAAAGCTTATGCTGTCAACCTTTCTCTCAGTCTCAAAGGTGCTGCAAGATCCCTTTGCATACGGATCCCAACTAACACAGCTATGTCTTTGAATTCAGCTACCGCAAATGTGTGCACGCGCGTGTGCCTTCAAGTTGCCTACTTCGGTGATGCCATGAATTTCATAAGCTTTTCTTAAGCAAGGAATATTCAGATGTGGTTTTGCAAGTTCCTTCCTCTGAAATATAGCCCATAGCACCTGGTATTCATTGGTGGTTTCTGAAGGCTGAGCCTGCACTTAGCATGGCAGGAAAAAAATACCAGTGTTTAAGTGAATGAAATTTGCAGTTCTGATTACGTATCAACTGAAATCATGGCACCTTCTATCCTCCCTCCACCCCACACACACAGATAAAAGATGTGGCAGCAGCACATCAGGTTAATATATCCGGAGCACCCCATAAATACATTAAACACTAATGTCAACACTCATACTGGCCCCCATTCTCCCCTCTGCTGTCTTCCACTATTTCAGCCCATTGTCTGTGACTCTGGCAATTCATCTTTTGAGAATTGCCAGAGTCACAGGCAATGGGCTGAGATAGTGGAGGACACTAAAGCAGTCTGTATCAGAGGAGCTTCTATCTGTCAAACAAACTCATGTTCTAAAACTTGTCCTTAGTTAAATAACTATGTAGAACTGTGTAAATCTTGAAACAGAATTTCTCCAAACCTGCAAAGGTGTACCTTTGCTATTATCGTTGTATTTTTGAGATAAACTGCCCAAAGGAGAAATTTAAGACATCTGTGAGCGGGGCACTAAAATGTTTACAAAAACAGATGACTGTCAAAAGCAACACCTGCTTTTAAATATATTATTATTCAAGTCATTCTTCATAAGAACTGTCTGAGCAGATTATAACCTTCATGAAGTAAATTATAACAAATATCAAGACAGGTCAAATTATCTTGATTTTATAAGAAATACAATTTTCAAGCTTGACTGCAAAATGTTAAAAATCCCCTACTAATCTTCACTGTAGATGTGCTCTACTTACAACTGTATGTGTGTGCAGGGAATGAGCTAGGAGAATGTATGCCAGTGAGTATTCACTACAGAATTTCTCTTGGCATCACAAAATGGCTGCAATCCAGCATCCTTTCAGCATAAATATCCATATACAAAGACATGCTACACCAGCACTATACGACCTCCACTCAGAAGAGCAGCACTGCGCAGCAACACGTCAATGGCTAAGTGCTGTTGTGCAATGCACAACCCACAAGGCACAATGTGCATTCCCAATGAGAAACACTGTTGTATGTGTAACTCTACTTCTATCGCTGTTAGCATATTTGCTGCACTATAGTGCATAATTTGCCCTACCTAGGTAGCAGAACTTACACATGATTAGTCACAAGCAAGAGGCCAGGCAAAGGACCATAATACGAGAACTAAAATCTTTCCCTCCAACTGGCCTCCCTATTTATAGGTCACAGAGACCATTAAGCAGAAACTGGGGGTGGCCAATCTTATCAGACAGAACAATACATTGGAGTTGCAGCTTTCTGCCATAGTTCTGCTCCCTTAACATACGTCCTGTAGATTGCATTGCCTGAACAGTGTGAGAATTAGACTCTGCAAGATAACCTACTCTCTTTGGAACATACATTTCATCTGGTTTCTTCAAACAATTCCTCAAGGAAAGGTTATGTGCTGCTGAAGCTCTGCTCAGATAAATGGCGGCCATTTGTGGATGTCTACTAAACAAATTACTGCTTGTCAAACAGTAAGGCAAGATTTTATTTTCTTTTAAATCCCTTTTGAAAGATTGCTTATTAAGAAATACATTGTAAGATTATGCCCTGCAGAACAGCTTTTGAGGGAAAAAGGGCAGAAGACACATTTCATTGTAAATTCAGTGGATCCAACTCTAATCTCTTCTGCTCACAGATACAAAAGTAAAATGTTTTGTAATTGGGCTTCTTCTAGACTTTGGGAGTTTGGTTGGGTCGCACTGGGGTTAGTAAACTACTTTGTTAATAAAATAAAAGCCAGAGAGAGAAACCAGCTGTAACTGTGTTGGCTGAGAAGACATAAAAATAGCAGCACCAAACAAACCAACACAAATATCTGTATCTTAGTTACTGAAGAGAGGAGATTCTATAGAACATACAGTGCAGCAAGTGGGTGGGCTGGGCAGCCATTTTTGCATAGCCGCCTTTCTAATACAGTAACATTTTTCTGCATCTCCTGCTACAGGGTTAACACTTTGGGTGGAATATGTAATGGTGTAATTACTGAAAGGCCCAAACCTCCCACGGAAAAAAGAATGCACCCATTTACAGAGAAACTGAATGCTTTCTGCTTTCCAGCCTTTTGTCCGAAAATGCCACAAGTCTGAAAACATGTTCCTAAAATAAAAAAACAATTGGAAGGGTGAAGGAATTTTTATAAGTATATTAAAAGCTGGATTGATTTGGTAGCCCATCCATGACTGCTCTGGTTGGTATACCTCCTCATGGGTCCCCTACATTATTCATTTTACTATCTTTTCACTAAACTCACACATAAATGACACAGTTCCGCATTCATAGGGATGGGCATAATCTTCTCTTTTTTTTACAAAAGGGAGCAAGATTTATCCTAACAGTTCTCTGCCTTATATCTGACTATTTAGAACTTAACTCTCCATGTCTCTCCAAGGTTAGATTCCATCAGCAGCTTCATTCTGAATGAACATGCTAACATCAACCATTTGCAGAGAACACAGCACTATACACAGCACTTCAAGGGCTTCCAACATCAGTGCAAGGTGGAAAAGTGTCCAGTATGTAAGAGCATCTGTCATTTTCCAAAGGTACTGTATATAAGGCAGGTGAGCTGCCAACTGAAGCAGTGGAAGCAGAATGGAAAAGAACTAAACATAAATAAAGATGTTTATTGAAATTGTTCTTTTTCCTGAAAAAGAAAAATTCCCAGCAGATTGTGCAGAACTTGTGATCATCCTCAAGGATGGCCTTGTCTTTCTCCAGGTGCAAACTTGGTTTCAGTCCAAATGCATTTCAACAGGTCTTTATGACTCTCCCATGACTAATGACTGGGGTTCACAGAAGCACAGTTGTCAGAGAGAGAAGCTTCCCATGCTCTTTATACCTAAGTATGTACCAGCACCAAATAATTTTACTCTGGGAAAACTGCAGCCCTTTCTCCGTATGCAAAAAAAGAGCTTCCTAAACATCGGACCCATCCACCCAAAGTACTGTCTGTTTCTCATAGGAGGCTGTTTCCTAAGTTGCATCAGATGCCAGCTTTATTTGAGAACCAGCATGGGGTCTGTCCTGTCTTTTCTTATTAAAGAGAGTCCATGAGTGAGGTAGTACTCCCTCTGTAGGTAGGCATAGAAATAATTTGAGACGAGCAAGATCTGCAAGAGAGAGAAAAAGACAAGCAAGACATTAACTCTGTTGAGACAAAATGGCTCCACTTCCAGACCAAGACTGCTAATGCACTGGACTTTTATGTGTGCGTGTATGTGTGTGTGCCTTCAAGTTACCTGTCAACCCCATGAATTTCATGGTGACCCCATGAATTTCATAGGGTTTTCTGAGGCAAGGAATACTGAGAGTTAGTTTGCCAATTCCTTTCTCTCAAATATAGCCTACAGCACTTCACTAGATGTTATCAAGGATTGCTAAAATCTGTGCTTTCCAGCTACTGTTACAAGCACAAAACAAATCTACAAATTAAAAAAGCTTTTGGCACACCAAAGGCACACCAAAACTATTAATCCCTGAAAAATAACTATGTTAGTGTCTTACAAGAGAAAGACAAAATAATGCTGCATTATCTATTTTTACACATTTATCTTGAAATTGCCAGTTTACACAGGGGCTAACACAGCAGCTCACCAAATCCATGATCAAACATTAATATCATAAATGACAGAAGAAGCTCACACAGCCAGCAAGGACAGATGTCAGAGCTGTGGGACCTCCTTTGTTTTTTACAAGTTTCCTACTGAAGCCAGATACAAAATGGTGGCTCAGAGGTGGAGCTAATTTACACACAAAAATCTGTATCTGAGATACTACATAGCAGGAATTGTAATAGTCTACTTTAGATCCTAAAACAGCTATTATTAACAAATTGGGGGCTGGAAAATCTTACCAACCTACTCCAAATAATGAAAAGATCAACAAGCAGATTCTTATCTATCTATTGCCAGCTTGTCTTATACATACCACACAAACCTACACATTTGCACGAATTTATGTCCCAATATGGTTAATGAAGCACCTGGCACTACAATCCTGAACACGCTTACTTGGAAGAAAGCATCATTGAATTCAATGGAACTCACTCATAATTAAGTGTGCATAGGATTGCAGGTGAACTGGGACATGAACATTCACAAGGAAGTGGCTGCTTCATGTAGAATTAGTTGAGGAGTTAATAGATGACTTAGTTATCAAATCAAAAAGTCCTAAACACAAATCTCATCTGTACTAGCCACCCATGCCTGCCACAATTAAAAGCCAACTTAGTCAACGTCAATGGATCCTTCCAGCATAATAAAATACTGACAGCTACTTGAGGATGTTACAGCCTGATGCCAGGTCTGGTTGCAAGGTTGTTGTAAGGATTACTGTGAAACACAACATCCTGAACACTGCAAACTGCCCAAACGTGATGAACTATCTGTCTTTCTCTTTTCTATATGCAAGTTTTTTGTATGAGGCCGCATTCAACCATATGATCCCACATCTGTAATACACTGCTAGAGCTACACCAAATGCTTGCACTGATGATATATCTCAGATATGAGATAGAAATAAAAATGGGGAAGGATGGGAAATACAAAGTCTTCTTTAATCTACCTGGGATGGCTTTATTTGGCTAAACATTAGTAAGAATAGTGCTCACTGTTCCTCTCTGTCTCTGGAAAGCAGAGCCAAACATTCTGGCCTGGCCTCATGGGACCTTGCTGAACACAGATTATTCTGGAATAAGGTTAATGTTACATGCTCCTGGTTTTCAGATTAATGTGTGAAAAAAGATAAGATCTTCTGTCTAATCAATATGAACCGGGGTGGGTGAGTGGCAGAAACAGAACGGAGAAGACAAGGTGAAATCACAAAGCCATGAACTAGGAGGTTGAATATTAAACTATCACATGCAAATGGAGACAATCACTGCTCCAAAGCCTAGGATTAAGGCTCTCCCTCTTCTGAGGTACATTGCCCTTAATTCTCATTGCCCTTTGTTTGGAAGCCAAGAAACCACTTCAAAAACCACTTCACTTTACAAGCTGCCTGATATTCTGGTTTCCAAGGAAAGCTAATTAGTCCAGAAGCACGACAAACAGGTATACAGTCCTTCCTGAATGCTTCTTCATTTTCTTATTAGAACTCAGTGACAAATCATTTTGCCACAAATCAAAGTGTGAAAAGTGCTGGAGGAAGGGAAGATAGAAATGTTGTACATCTCATTTTGAGAGGCTGCAATACAGATCATGTACATGTGTGTGTGTATGTATGCATCTCTACACAACAAGAAACACACACAGCTACGTAAAATGATTATCCTCCCTCCTTCTATTTCACTAAAGTTAGCAGTTACTGCACATGCCCAGCAAAGTAAGCTTGAAGGATGAACAGAAATCACACTCTAGGGAAAGAACCAGCACTGTGCATCCACTTTATTTGTATGCAGAGTATAGGCAACTTATACTTCTCCAGCAGAGCATCAAATGTTTTAATGGCTTCCAATGGATTGCATTCAAGCCCTAAGGCTTTGCACTTGACCCAGTTTTTCCTCTTACAATTAATATCCAGAAGCCTGGCAGATGTGTCATTTTGATTCTACATGTAGGAGGCTGGAGGTAACTATCAACAGCTCACAACAACTGGCATAAACATTTAACATCCAAGTCATTAGAAGCTCCATGTATTGTACTAAGGCTAATGCATGATATTTTAACAACAGTGCTACCCAAAGTGACAGTCTGCAGACTGATGTCACTTGCTGGTCTGTGGTGAGTTTATAGGAAAGAGAAAACTGTTGTAGCCAATGGGCACAAATATGGTGCTGGTCCCTGGCACACTGGGGGAAAAAAATCCTGTACCAGTCCCCTACATTTGATAATGTAAGTAGTACTGTTTTCAATAATCTAAAGCCGTACTCAGAAACAGTCTAGAAAGTCTAAAAAAGCAAAGGCTTCAAATATAAATGGAGACTGCAAATAAAGATTAGTTCCCTTCATCTCCCTGAACAATATTGAATCTAAGCTGAAAGGAGTAATTTCATAGGCAGTATACACTCTTCAGAGCTGCAGATTTCACTCCTTTAAGTAACTTTCCAGGATAATCACTTTGTTATATCTGCAAGTCCTTTTCAGTTAGCTGCAACTGATTTTTGGAGCAATATAACCTAACAGCTTCATTTCAAGTGATTAAGGTTGCACCCCTTTTTCGGGGAAGGGTGGGGGAAGGAAAGGGGAGCACACTGGAAACAAATTAGTTCCTTTTTGGGAGAAAGGCAGCATGTAAATCAAATTTAAAAAGCAAAGGGGAGAAGCAAAGTACTCAAAGTTCTCATTTTTATTAATTGAAAAGCGCAATGTATTTTAGAGAAGTCTGTAACGCCTTCATTTGGAGCAGATTGGAAAAAATATATAAAATATATTTGAAATAATTAATTGAAGAAAATGACTACTGTAAATACACAGCTCACACAAGCAAACTCTACATGGGATTAATACAATGACACAGATCTACATATGAAAAGGAGGCACATAAGGAATGTTCCTGCGTTAGGTTTTCAGCATTTCCAGTCAGTTTCCACAGTGAGCAGACTTTTAATCAGGTTTGTAAAAGACATTTGTTTATAGAGGAGAGCAGAGCAATAAAAAGGCTTTATTCCCATATGCAATGTGGTAGGAGTGACATATAGAAAACTCTCTTTCATGGAAAAAGATTTGACTTTTAGAAACTATTGTGAATATATTACGTTTTCAAGTACTGTCTTTTACATGCTTTAAAAAAATATTTGCAGTGATCATTTTGCTGTTATTATTTTAAGTTTGTTTTTTATTATCTTGATTTATAGTACATCCATGACAAAGGGGTCACAGACTGTTCCAAAATGTGTTGGGCATTTTCAATTCGTAACTGTAAACATAGGTACTTTGGTTTTGCCCCTGGGCTTCATTTGCAATTCCATTCACACATATCTTGGAGGTGAGGTTCACTGAACTCAGTGGGGCTTACTTCTAAGTAGAAAGACATAGGATTTCAATGTAAATGTTTCATTATTCTTTCACCCCTTTCCTTTCCAACTCTTCCATTTTTAAAAATTTAATTCCCTTATTCCATCCTCTAGTGCAAAGGAGGGCAAAGTTAGTGCACTGCAACTCCCAGCAGCCTTAGTCACTATAGTGAACATTGAGGAACGCTGGAAGCTGCAGTCCAGCAACATCTGGAGTATCACACTACACACACTTCTGCTCTAGAGCTTCTAAATATCCCTTTATCTTTCTTGTTCATGTTTTATGTCTGTGTTTGGTTTATCTGGTTTATCTTGAACCTTAGGTGCACTGGAAAGAGATCTTGAATGAGGGAAACTAGGCTTGAATGAGGAGAATTCTGCGATCTGAGCAAACTCGATAACACTGCAAGAAGGTGGGAGACTCACTGCCCGGCTCTTGCCAGCCATCAGCATGGTTTGGACTAACTGCCAAAAGGCTTCCCCTTCCCAGAAAAGAATCAATCAGTGGCCAATTTTACCTTGATCATTTGTCAAAGGATACAAGCCCATATCTGAAATTGCAATGTAAGTCATGTCAGCAGAGGTCCTACCATCTTGATTCTTTGTGTGGTGACTAACGGATAAGTTAGAAAATCCAGCACACAGCCATTCACACTTGGGCTGCAGGTTTCCCAAGGTTCCCATATCCCCCTAAAGAGGGGATATGAGTTCTCAAACTCTTCAGAACGAGCAATGGACTTGTACCAAAAAGCGCAAGGAGATATCAAAGAACATCACATAAAATCTGACAATGAATGAGAGACTCAACATTTCCCATATCAAAACCCACACTAGGTTCATTTACTGCAGCAGATGAAATGAAAGACCCATGTTGACTGGACCACATCGGAGTGTAAGGGGTGATTTGTGTAACTTTATTTGTATAACTTTATTTCAAAGATAAATAGATATAATAATATATCTATAAATATAAAAAAAATAGATACATAAACAATTAGCATGTCCCAACAAAGGACAAGTTTCTCTCTGTAGTAATTATCCTACATTATCCTACAAAAGCTCTAGCTCGTATTTATGTATCAAAGATCCAAGTTTGCCACTTCTCCTGCTGCTTCAAGGACTAGGCTGCTATCTGCTCCACTGAAAAAGCTAGTTTTCTATGACTGATTTCTTACAGAAATCAAAGAACTAACCTAACAAGGTGTCATAAACTTGCTCATATGAGGTAGCTAGGTCACCCTCCTATGCTGCAAGCCATCTAAGGACTTTTGTTCTGGTCTTTACCACAGTGTTACTGAACTGAGAAAAGATACAAGATCACAGAACAGAATGGCCTGTTTTGGTTCCAGTTTTCACTGATCATGAAGTCTCAGTGCAAACAATGATAAAAAATTCTACAAGGAAAACAACTGCAAAACCTTTTCTGCTGAAAGTGTAACACAACAGGTTTGTCTGCCTAGAGAGCAACTTGCAAGAATAAAGAAGGGAAAAATACAGCTGCTTACATAAGGACAGCCAGCCAACAATGCTACATGACTTTTGGCAAGGCATAGATACAGCAGTGTTTTTTCATGAGGGCTTTTAGCACTTGCAGTTAACTGTGTGAATAATGAATTTCTTATTGTTAATTCTATTTTGCACCAATTAAGGTATAACTAAGTTATATTATGACTGTAGTTTAATTTATTCCATTTGTACTGTAACTGTGACTTGTTTTTAGTTGTTTTTACAGCAGGCTGATAGGCAATAAACAAATGTCTTAATAAATAATAAAATCAGTAATAGTTCCAGGAGGTTACGTTTCATCATTACATAGATGTGTTTTGTACCAAAGGCAAGTAGGCTGTAGCATTCTGATGTTTTATTTTTTTTTCATGCAAATCAGGATTTTCTTTTTTGGTTTCCTTTGAATAACCAGAAAGTAAAGAGCTACTTGTAAAAACTACAACTATAATGGTAACTAACTCATACAGGAGGCTTTGGAACTGTAACTAATTAATTTTTTAATGTGACTTTCAAAGTTCTGGAGCTGTTTCATGGAACATATGTCCCCTCCTGCCCCCACTCATCTGGATGTGTAAGATGCATGAAATTTCATGTAACATTACTGTTGATTGTCCCAACATTTTTCTACTAAGAACTTGAGCAAGCTAAAGCCTATGTAAGTTCAAGTTTCTTAGAAAATACTAAACAAAGTGATGAACAGCAACTTAGCCTGAAATTCAGTGCAAACCTTCCTAGCAATATGGTCCTACTGAATTAAAATGGATTTACTTCTGAGAAACCAAGTTGCTGCTGGATATGCAGCAAGAACAAACTGTCGCTGTTGTAAACAAGACCCAGGAACAAACATCTCACAAAGCACACCTGTCCAACCTGAGCATTCCTGCTTTAAACTATCAAGAAAGCTGCTAGCCCTCCTGGTAATGATCCTATGGATCTGCTTTATAAAGTCAGAAGAACGTAGTATTTATAGTATTGTTTAAACTAGGGTGGGATCAAATTGTGGCCCAGAGGCCACAAGCAACCAAGAGCCTCTGGGATTATTTTTTCCAAATATTTTTCAAAAAAAGTGTGTGTGTCTGTGTGTGTGTTTGCGTTCCCAAATATCTCTAGGAGGGATGTCTAGCAATTATGACAAGTCTGTGCCCCTCCTGGCCATTTTAGGCTTAGGAGAATCCTTTCTAAACCAGAAATGACTTCCAGGACACCTCCTGTTGTGGGGGGAAAAAAAAGGTTCTCCTAAAGTGGCCCAGAAGGGCCCAAATATGGCACAATGCCCTTACCACTCTCTAGAGGACCAGTGGTACAATACAGCCCTCCAAGGTCTCCTGGAGAGCCAATACGGTACCCTAACCCACAACAACTGCCCACTCCGGTCTTCACTAACTGGCAGCATCTCTGTTGGATCTGAGGCAGGAAACTTTCCCATGCTTAGAGATGCCAGAGGTTGAACTTGGGATCTTTTGTATGAAAAACATGTGCTTTGTCTTTGAGCTAGAGTCCTTCCCTGAATTTGAATAACATGACATCAGACCTATCTGGGAGCCCAACACGGGATGTCTTATTAATACGGCCCTCAACTAAGAAGCAACTCACTACAGCAGAGTAAGCCAGAAACAAGGATAGTACTTGCTATAAATAAAACTATCAAAAATTAAGTAAAAGGTTTTTTTAAACAAACCCCAAAACCTCCAAATTCACTATGCCTTCCAATTGCTGTCATTTCAAAGGTTGTATCATAATCAGTTTAGAGATGGGAGAACACAACCATTTTCACATTTATTAAAGTTATAAATTCTAGAAGGACAGAGATCTCACAAAAATCCCACCTACTCACTAATATTTGCACTGCCTATCTTCGCACATGACATGAAGTTCAACTGAATTACCTTAAGAAGGAGATTAAGCTAATGAGAGTATCTTAATAACAGTGTATTTATGTTTCCATTAAGGCAACCCTTCCCAAACTTGTTTCTCAGATGATGTTGGGCTACAGTCCTTACTACTCCCAGATAGCATAGCCATGGTCTAGGATGATGGGAAGTTTAGTTCAGTAACATTGTGGGCCCATGGTTATAAAGAGCTGTACTGAGGGCTAAAGGAAAACACTGTTTCAGTAATGAATATATACCATTCAAGATGCAATTTGGACAACTATCTAAGAAACTATTATTCTCCAAGATCAGCTATGAACCACTGTGATTGAGGTCAGTATTTAGCTTCATTGAGTGTCCAGTTTTGCAGAAAAGGCAGGGTACAAATACAGTCAGTCCTCTACATTCACTGGGGTTGGGGTGAAAGATGCTCACAACAATGAAAAACTCACAAATATCAAAATGTGTATGTGTGCCTATGAGAAAGGGACCAAAACATGGTGGGCAGAGCAGACACCCAGGGTCCAAAGCAGGTCAGCGAAAGGAGAGGGAAAAGGAGTGGGTCAGCGTGGTGGCCCTGTACTTCTTCTCTCTTGCCCATCTCCTCCCTTGGGTGTTGGGGGGCACTGGGTGAATGTTTGGGGTGCTAAGAAATCAGACTGTGAATCATCGTTAGCTGGCCAGGCAGTGGATGGTGGAGGAAGAGGAGGATCAGAGATGGGTTTAAAGGGCTGTGTTGCCTGATCAGAGTGGTCAAGAGCGAAGATACCCCCGGAAAAAAGGCACTTGAGCTGGGGGAAACAGGCGTTGGAGAAAGTCGTGAATAATCAGCTCTGTGAAAGGTAAACTCAAGAATGTGAAGGGCCAAATGTAAAGTGATAAGACATATAGATTCATGTAACAGATGGACACATTCAGATGATCAACCTCTGGGCTAAGATATGCCTGAACGTGACCACTTCACTCCTCCCTTCACACAAGTGAGCCAGCAACTGGATTTAAACAGTTTCTGCATCAGATGATATGAGAATCTATGACTAATGGGTGCCAAACAATCTAGAATACAAAGCCAGAGTTTACTTGTTTGAAAGGCACCAGAACAGTTATTGGAAGCTATAGTTACCTGCAGTTCCTGATTTTGCCCAACTAATGCAAAAAAAGGAAAGAAAGTGACTGTCTGCAGGTCCTTGAAGATTGTTCATATTTTAGGTTATTAAGATGAGATTTTGATGGTCCAAAGATGGCTTGGCTTTCTTCACGTTTGTGCAGAATAAGCCCATTAATAGATGAGAAATGAGTGAAGAATATGTTACCTTATTATGTAGTTTATCTGATTATCTTCTAGGCAAAAATGCTCAGTGAAGATGGCCCACTTGAGCATCAAAGCATGGCTGCCTTTTACTATACAGGATGAAATATGCCAATCACAGAGACTGACAAAGGAATTGCTTAATTTTTTCATATTAAAAGGACCAGCCAATTCCTTTTGAGAGAAAATCCAAATGAAACTCTTTCAGCAGACATTATCTTTCTTAAACATCAGCGCTAAGAAAACACTTAATTGTTGCTATAGGACCAAAATAGATTTGAGGAGTAAATTTAGAGCAGGAGTTGCTTCATGTAATGGAATACATAATTAAAGCAGACAAATGAAGTAACTATGCATAGAGGCCCTAATCTAGAAGTCAAAATTTCCACTGATACGTTTGATTATTGCTTTGAAGCACTCAGTCTTCTTTGCTGATACTTCTGTCGCATTCAACTAGCTACTATAAAACAAAGATAACAACTTATATCAGATTCACAGTCTCATCTATTACTTACAATCCACATCCCTTGTGAGCAGCAAACTTTATGCTCAGGGAATTCTAATCTTATGAACTGGCACACCCAAAAACAATGATAGATTCAGTACCACTTCCCATTTCTGATGATCTGCCATGTGGCAATAATAAGCATCATGAACTAGCTGCACACTGATGGTGGGTTTAGCAAGCTGGCGAAAACCTGCTTGCCACAAAGCAAGTGGCTGTTGCTTTAACCCTACAAGGTCTAAATCAGGTTCTTTGGAGGACAGTATCAGATAAAAAGACCCTGAGCTTCACTTCTTCATTTTGTTCTCAGTTGTTCAAGCAACCATTCTTGCCCTGCAGATTTGACACTAGAAGAAAAGTAACAAATTTAATCCAGTAAACACCATTTGGTTACATTTTTGTCATATTCCATTTCTATGAAGAACAGTGGCCAGGGAGGAGTGTGTGTGTGTGTGTGTGTGTGTGTGTACACAAAGAAAAACCTGCATCAAAAGACAAAAGGTAGTTTGGGAAATCTGAATAAATTATACAGGTTTATTATACAAAATGAAGTGTTTTTGACTGTATTTTTCTTATACTGCATATCCTATTCTACTATTTTAGAAATAGGAAAGGTAAAGATCTATTTATGTTGGCATTTGAATGGCAACTCTACTAATCTCCTTTTTCATTCTGGAAGTTTAATTACATCCGCACATACACACACGCATTCACCTACTTACTTACTTATTTACTGGTCTTTTCCCCTTCACTGGCCAATGAAAGCTCTAATTCTAAGGATGTGGATTTCTGTGTTCAGTACCAAATGTGGGACTTCTGTGTAAGCTTGTGCATCATAAAACACATACTGATGAGCAGTTAAAAGCTGTAACCTTCACCCAATACATTGTTCCACTAACCTGTCCTATGTTGAATGTCAATGTGATGGCATAATAAAAATTTGAGTTCGCACTTCCTGCATAAATCCAGAGATGCCATAAAACTGGAAAGAGCAGGGAGCAGACGATGAGTACACAGGAAAGGATGAAGACATTCCGTAAGACTGCAACAAAAAGCAGAAGCATCATTAACCATTGTGAACTAATATACTAATGAGTCCTTAGCTTTGTGCTATATTAGTTGAAATGGTATGGCAGATACTAATTTAGAGGGTGGTTCTGGAGACAGCTGCTATAGAAATTTCTCTTCTTAGAATCAATAATTAACTGTAATTCCTGTGGGAAATGAAAGCTTTGACAGGTATGTTCTGTACTGATTTCACAGCTTCCTAGTTCCCCGCATCCACTTCTTGGATTTTTAAAAACAGGTGCAAAATACAAAATTACAAGCAGTGCCATGGGCGGATAGGAGTGGGAACTGGATGGAAAACTATTTCTGGACTATATTCTTGAATTACAGTGAAAACACTTTGCAGTTCATGGTATTCTCTTTTTCCATTTTTAACGCATGAGTCTTACTAGAACATAACTAAAGGACTTTTATTCCTTTCTTTCCTATATTTATATAATAACTTTTAACAGAAATATTCCAAATGTGTTCACAGAAAAAAATAGATTATGGTTTAGATCTATACTCAGTCATGTACTTAAGCTAGTAGGACAAGTTAGTCATGACCATCAAGCTCCACTGATTTCAGTGGCGTACAATTTGCATGACTAAGTCTAGAAGTAACTGAATACATTTTCAAAATAAAACAACACACAACAAGCTTAAAACACTTTAAAACAGATTCCACTTACTTCCTAAAGGCATGATATAATGATGTTTCATATACCTCTCCAAAATGACCAAAAAACATCACAATTGAAGATCTTAAAGAAAAATAATTCTACAGCTATTGGTCTGTATGTGCATATAAAAACTATTAGAATAAGATATTCAATTTTGAAATTCTCCATTCCAGAACTGGAACATGGACATTCATTCACTAGTTTTCCCACAGATGGACTAACAAAGAATGCAGTAGCATCTCTGGCCCAACTCTCTACTTTTCATCTAATACTCTGACAGTTGTAGTTCCCTAATTACAGACAAAAATTCATTTTCTATAAGATGGTAATAGTTTTGTTTTTGTGAGAATTATTTTGCTGCAGCATTGTGACAGTGGGCATATTAGCAAACACTGTTCTAGATTCTGAATGAGTAAATGACATGGGAATATTAAATAAATAAAGAAATAAATCCCTGCAACAAAATGAAACAAAAAATGCTTTTTGGGGCCTGTTTACAACAGACTGAGAAGATCTGGATTGAAAATGGGTGGACTATAACTGGCTGAGGAAAAAATGAACACAAGGAACTTACATTGATAAAGGTGGCTCCAGAGTGGAAGGAAAGCCATGTAGAGGGCAATGTCTCCTACAGTTGGATAGGACTTGAAGATGGAAATGATGGCAAGCTGAACAAACATGAAGAACATAGGGTGTTCCCTAGAAAATAAACAAAAAAGATTGTAAACAGCTGCATGATGATAGATGTTGCTGAAACTGCACAGGCTTCACCAATATATCTTTTGTGGAAATATTAAGATGGGATGCTCATGGTCTACACCCAGGACAACCAAGTGAGCAAAACTAACACTTCGCTAGGAACATTAAGAACACCCCCCCAAGAAATCTTTAGTGCCTTAGATTACTTATCCTCTCTAAATACATGAAATTCTCACTTCCACTTCTGGAAGGTGGAAGTGGCCCATAGAACTGATAGATTCCTAGAGTGAACATATTTTTTCTGTGGCAGGGGCAAACAGAGTTAGATTTTAAATAAATAAATAAATAAATAAAATACAGTAACTCACAAATAATCAAATCTGCAAGTGCTGAGCCTGTGAAAATGGAGACCCCACTGTACAAATGTACAGTGTGGCTACATTCAGAATATAATGAACAGCTTTGGTGCAGAGAAGAGCATCCAAAAGACCCACTGTCTTTGTCTGAATACCTGACATCTGAAACAATGACACTGAAGCATTAAGACTGGCAGATTGATGCTACAGTCTCATGTGGCCTCATTTCCAGTGCATTTCGTTACATCTGCCTTCCACTCTTTCACCACAAAACTCCCATGCAGCTGTCTCCATTTTAGCCTTGCAAATGAACGTATGACTAGGTAGGTCTGAGAGATCACGACTTGCCTAAGCTTACCTGCTGATCTTCATTGTCCAGGTTCATGTGAGCCCTTGTGTTTTTAAAAAAAGTCAAACAAAAATGATGCCTAGAAAGTAAGTAGCCATGCATCTTGCACTCCATCCCTTTCAACATAGTTTTACATGAAACTGGCCTTATACTATACGCTATGATGTTAAGTGAGGGGAGAGGGAAAGAAAGTAAACAACAAAAAACAAAAACAAAATGACCTGATGAAGTATCTTGGAATGGTTAAATTGATCAGTTGCTGGGAACTGAAAATGTGGCCTGAAAAAGACCTAGCATGCTACCTTCAAGGAGAGCAATACTACGGTGTTATCACTACACTGAAATCACAGCAGAGTATCATATGAGTCCCTGCCATACTATTCTTAGCTTTCCAAGCACGTGGAATGCACACAGTGCGGCATGGCTCCAGCTGAGAAGAAAGACAAAGATGGATCTCCGAGGACTGCAAATTATTAGATTAATGGGTGAGGAGGTGGAAGGATAGAAACCTTTAGACTGACCCATAAAGAAGAAAAATGTCCTAGACCTTGCCTCTGGAAGCTAAAAGCTGGCTTTGTGGGGTGGGGGGGACTTAAGGCAGGAAATTTTGCTTCAAGAAAATTTGTCTTCAGTCCCTACTGAAGTGAATGCTGCATAGCCACAGCATTGCTGAAGGGAATTATACTGCCTTGCCTTGAAAACTACCAAGGATGAAGATTCCACGTCTTTGCTCTTAAGTAGTCTCTGTAGTGAAAAAGCTGTTTTTCCAACAAGAAAGCCTCCAAAACCTTTAATACTTTAAAAATAAGCCATTTTCTGGCTATTTTGGTTCTCATTATTTGTCTTGAATGGTTAGATAATGGTGTGTTCATGACATTCTTGAGGTACAGTACAAAACTCCTCAGGTGCAGCACCATACAATGGATAACTACATCTCTTTACAGCTCCTCTGTTTAGAAATAGGAGAAAGAAAAGGGGGGAGAGAAAGAATATGTTGAATATAGAAGGGCAAACTGATTCTCTTGGAAGAACTCAAGAAGTTAACTCTATAAATAAAACCCAGAAACTCTTGCAAACACTTTCTTGTTTCACTTACATGCAATAATTGCTTCCTTGAAATGTTTTTGATTTATTGTCACATTCAAGGAATGAAGTATTAAAGTGAATCACCAATTCTTGGAAACACCAGGAGCTCTTGACTCATATTTTTTTCAAGCAAACAACACACAGGTGTTCACTCCTGTGCAAAGAACTTACATTTTTGCAGAGAAACAAACTAGCCAGAATTATCCCAAGTATGCATGGTGGAGTGGTTTGAACATAGGACTGTGACCTTGGAGACCACAGTTCAATTCCCTGCTCAGCCATGGAAATCCACTGGGTGACCTTGGATCCGTCACACAGACGCAGCCCCAGAAAACCCTGTGATAGGGTCACTTTAGGATTGCCATAAGCCATAAAATAACTTGAAGGCAAAAAACAACAACATGCAACAAGAGAAAGGGCTCAGATGCTACAGAATTCACCGTGCAGACATAGACTGAAAATTGTTAATCCTTGTCCTAACACTGAATTGTGAGGATAAAGGTAACAATATCACCCCATCTGGAGGTTGTTAAGGGTTAGGAAATACAGCTAGCTCATTTAAAAACAAACAAACAAACAAACAAACAATGTTATTATACTCTGGTAATGACAATCAATGGTAAGATGTACACCCTTCAGACAAAACTAACTGAAAATAAATACTGAAACTGCAGTTTGCTGCACAAGATCAGATAGCTCTGTCCATTTTTATACCATGTTTTTCTTCCAGGCTTATCATGTACAGCAGAAAAACACTAATTCCAGCAAGTATTTAAGAAATTTAAAAAGAAAATTGCAACAAAGGTGAGATGATTTACATCCTTAATTACTCCTGTACTTTTTCTGTAGATATATAAAGCATTAGGACAGGGCGAGAGATGGCAATAGGATGTATGAGCTGCACGTCAAGCATGCTTGGTATAATGTAGGAATGGCCAACTTGGGTTCCTAGCCTTGTCCAGTCACTAGCCCTAAAGGTCCAAATGAGAAAAGGAACACAGCAGCACATGTTGGCCCCATTCCCATACACATACAGCCCCCAACCTCCCTGAATTGATCAGGGAAGTATAAAAGGACACTGTACTCATGCTCACTTGAATACTAATAGAATGCTATGTTGTTTACAAACCCTGAACAAGTAAAAAAATACAGCCAATTCTTTAATCCAAATCAAGTTTGGTTAATTGTGGTCCACAGACCCATCAGTACAATAAGAACAAAATTTTACAGTATTCGATAAAAAATAGCTGAAATTTAGCAGAGTATAAGCACAAAAAATAGTCATAGTAATTGTGAGCATTCTAAATACTCTGATCATATGAAGGAGTTGTTTTCTCCTAATCACCATTGACAGAAACTTGGCAACCATCAAAATTACACTAGAATATCTATCCTCTATTGGAACTTTTAACACAAAATTTATCCAATCAACCTGGAAAATTTCTTAGTAAAAAATCAGATGTTGGTGAGTCTTGTTATAAAAAAAGACTAGACAAAAAAATGTGTGACATAGTTTCAACCTCCTGTGAACCACAAGGACAAAGTCTCAAAGATAAGGGCAGGCCAGTATACCTGCTATAAAGCAATTCAGAAGGGAAAGCATTACATCTGGTGTTAGTAAATAATATAAGGTAATGTGGAACTGTCAAGTTCTCTATATAATCTGTCAGAAAGAAGGAGCCCACATAATGAATATTTGGTGTATTTGGTAAACATGATGAGAGGGACTGACCTTGAAGATCACAAAAGGCTATTTTCCAAAGTCTTTGTTTAACTGATTTTAACATCGTATCATAGCCCATGTTAAGAAGAAAGGATGACGGAAGACCAATTGTGGCTGCTTTATGGGCTATATACTTAGACCAGCAACGAGTGTACCCGTTCTTTAATAGAAGGTCAAATCAGCCAGTCTGATACCCTTTCTGGCGCAGTTCTTCACACATTTCGGATAAAATGTCAGCCATACCAAAAAAACAAAGAGTCACAGATCTTGAGCAGTCTTACTAAAATAGGAGACAGAAAAAAATCTGTGAGGAAAAAAAGTGCAGCATGCTCTTCTTCTTGGTACAGGAATACCTGGCCACACTGGATGAATTCAAGTCTCCAGGGCCAGATGAATTGCATCCTAGGATATTAAAAGAACTGGCAGAGGTCATTTCAGAACCGCTTGCTATCATCTTTGAGAAATCTTGGAGGACAGGAGAAGTTCCAGCAGACTGGAAGAGGGCAAATGTTGTCCCCATCTTCAAGAAGGGAAAAAAAGAGGACCCAAATAATTATCGCCCAGTCAGCCTGACATCAGTACCCGGAAAGATTCTGGAGCAGATCATTAAGCAGTCAGTTTCTAATCACTTAGAAAGCAACGCGGTAATCACGAGAAGTCAACATGGATTTCTCAAAAATAAGTCATGCCACACTAATCTTATCTCTTCTTATGATAGACTTACTAGCTTGATAGATGAAGGGAATGCTGTGGATGTAGCATTTCTTGATTTCAGTAAGGCTTTTGACAAAGTTCCCCATGACATTCTTGCAAAGAAGCTAGTAAAATGCGGGCTGGACAGGGCTAATGTTAGTTGGATTTGTAATTGGTTGACCGACCGAACCCAAAGGGTGATCACGAATGGCTGCTTTTCATCCTGGAGAGAAGTGACTAGCGGGGTGCCACAGGGTTCTGTCCTGGGCCCAGTGCTGTTCAATATCTTCATCAACGACTTGGATGAAGGAATAGAGGGCATGCTCATCAAATTTGCCGATGACACCAAATTGGGAGGGGTTGCTAATATGCCAGAGGACAGGATCAAAATTCAAAATGACCTGAATAGATTGGAGAGCTGGGCCAAAGCTAACAAAACGAAATTCAACAGAGAGAAGTGTAAGGTCCTACACTTAGGTAGAAAAAATGGAATACAGAAGTATAGGATGGGGGACACGTGGCTGGATAGCAGTACGTGTGAAAGGGATCTAGGAGTCTTGGTAGATCACAAGCTGAACATGAGTCAGCAGTGTGATGCCGCAGCCAAGAAAGCCAACGCAATTCTCGGCTGCATCAATAGGAGTATAGTGTCTAGATCGAGGGAGGTACTGGTACCACTCTACTCTGCTTTGGTTAGACCTCATCTTGAATACTGTGTCCAGTTCTGGGCACCCCAATTCAAGAAGGACATGGTCAGGCTGGAGCAGGTCCAGAGGAGGGCAACCAAAATGGTGAGAGGCCTGGAAGACATGCCCTATGAGGATAGACTTAGAGAGCTGGGTATGTTTAGTCTGCAGAAGAGAAGGTTAAGAGGGGATATGATAGCCATGTTTAAATATTTGAAGGGATGCCATGTAGAGGAAGGAGAGGGCTTGTTTTCTGCTGCTCCAGAGACCAGGACAAGGAGCAATGGATTCAAGCTGCAGGAAAGGAGATTCCACCTGAACCTCAGGAAGAACTTCCTGACAGTCAGGGCTGTCCACCAGTGGAATCTGCTGCCTCAGAGTGTGGTGGAGTCTCCTTCTTTGGAGGTTTTTAAGCAGAGGCTGGATGGCCATTTGTGGGGAGTGCTTTGAGGGTGTTCCTGCATGGCAGGGGGTTGGACTGGATGGCCCGTGTGGTCTCTTCCAACTCTACATTTCTATGATTCTATGATTCTATGAGACAGGCAGAAAACTGAATATGGGACAAGCTTCCCTCCTCAGAAAGGACACCAAACTTCTTGGCCCTGTCACTCAATGGAGGAGAGTTGTTCTATTCCTGCCTATTGCCTGAGGCTTTTGAAAGCTATGGCAAGTCAGAATAGACAGCATTGCTACTATTTCTATCCTTATGCAGCCACCCTAACTCACACTTTCTGAAGCCTTCAATATGGTATGACTGCACAAAGATAGTTGTACTTCATGCAGAATCAACCTTCATACTCCGTGGGCAAGCAGGCTCAATTATTCTGCTTCCTAAAATGTTATTTTGCTGTGCCAGGACAGATATCCTCTTCCAGCATGGCCTGAGGTCACTTATGGGTGACAGCTGGCCATAAGACTGTCTGCTTAAACCTCATCCTGACAGATGGGACTTTTTAGTTTTGATGCTGAATTCAGCCAGAACTGAACTTAAAACTTAGGCTTTTTCTGAGTCACCTGAAGAGTTTTAATCAATATTACCAAGTTACAGCTACCTTTCACATAGTTTCAAAGTCTGAGGGGATTATGTATAAAAAGCAACTAAGACAAAAATTGTTCAGTAAATGTATTAGATTTTGGAAATTTTTTACTCCCATATAATTTTGTACTGGGGCAAAAACAGCCCACACTATTTTTGTGGATGGTGCAGAGAAAGTGGTTAAAGGTAGCAAAGCAGCAAGTGTTGCTTAGAAGAACCAAGCAGAAATATGATGGTATACCATAGGACATCCAGCCTGGTTATATTTCCATACATGAAAAAATGTATGGCAGACAATTTTTTTCCATCAGCTTGGCACCATGTTTCTTGGCACAGAATAACCCATAAATGCAAATCTAGCTGATGTGTCACTGCAAATAGCAGAAATGTTAGAAGAGTTCAGGAACTTTAAAACAGAGATACGTAGAGAGTTAGAAGATACAAGAACAGAAATGAGGACAGAAATAAAAAAAGAACTGAACTCCTTTGGAAAAAGATTAGAAAAAAATCTCTAATGACATTACAACTATGAAAACAGATATAGAAAGTTTACAGACAAAGGTTGAACAAACAGAGAATAATCCATAAATCTCTTTCTTGTTACTTCTAACCAGGAAGCAGGTGAGAAAACCAGCAGATAGTGCACTAGATCTTGGAAATTTGTTTGCAAAGGCCACTGCAACATCCAAGTGACATGCCCTGCTTACCTGCAGAGAGACTGGTACAGAGAACAGCCCTTCTTTGTGGGATATTTCCCTCAGAGACTATTTCGTTATGGGAATAGAAAATTATCCAGTAACATCAATAACACTTAGTCTTCTGGCAAACAAATAAGAATATCCAGTGTTTATATCCGCTTCCTATTTTTTTAAGTTCACAACTAGCGGGTTTTTTTCCCTCTCCAGCTGGAAATAACAGTGGTTATAATTTTAGGACAAAGAAATTCTACATTGTTTGCAGAAAAGGAGGTCAGCTACTCAAAACAAATGCTTTGTCTCATGAACATGTGTTTTCTGTCTATGCTTTTTCGAGTACTGCAGATACCCTTCATTCTATTCTCAGCAATGCATAAATAATTTACTTACTTTAGTTTCACTGCCAAGGGAATGGTGTAGAAGAAAACATTGATCTGAAAGACGCATACAAAAAAGAGGCTGAAGTGCTCAAACATTTCAGCAAAAAAGTACCAGAAGAGGCCAACATTGGGTGTCAAGTCTGGAACGGAAAGTCTGGAATTGACAAAGAAATATCGCAACTACTGAATGATTATATCACAGACTCAGAAATGATTAGTATAGAATACAATGGAAAAAATGTAAAAAAAGTGTGTGTTCTCAGTAACTTTAACTTTTAGTTGCCTCTTCCATTAAGGCATTTAAAGCTCAAATTCAACTCCCAATGAATTCTTCTGGAAAAACAGTGACATCTATTGGTCTCAACACCAAATGAAAGGATCAAATAATATTGCCTTGTATTATGTAAATAATAACAATGACTGATGACATGTAGAACAGATAAAGAAGCAGTTAAAATAATTATAAAGAAGGAAACTTCTCATATGGGACACATTTCATTTAACTGGTTCTATCTCTACACTTCAGTCAATCTCTTTCACTTTGTGTTCAGTCTGAAAATATTTGGAAACTGTATGGCTTTTGGCACATTTTAAAATATTTTAAGAAGCACATGCAAAGATTTTGGTAAAAAATTCACCAAATATTTAAAACTGGGGAACTACAAGGTAAAACTACGATCCAAGCAACTGACACAAGGATTACAGCATGAACAGTATCTTCATGCTATTTATTGTAATAGCAACATTCCAAAAGAAGGGAAGAGAGTGGTCTATTTTCTTTTTAATGCAGATACATAACTTAAAAGTTAGAAAGAGAATCAGCATAAGCATAACAATTAGGTCACTATGTCTCCAAGCACAATAAGAGGAAACACTCTGAATGTAGAACTAGTTTAGGAGATGGAAAACTGTTTAGACATTGCTGTTCCCATCAGCAAAATATCTCCATCTGGTGTGATCAAAACTGTCCTGCCCAACACTGATGAAAAACAGTGGTGCTTCTCTGATAGTGGTCTTGAAGTTTACCTCGGGGAAGCAACAAACTCTGTTCGCAAAGTTTTTACTGAACTAAGTCCTGGAGTTTCCTGTTGCACTTTCTTTCTTAGCATATAACACATTTTTGTCATGTCTAACCCACATATACTTGCAAGATGTTTCTTCAAGGACTGTGTTTACCTGAAAGCCAGGTACCAATTGCTACAGCAACAATCTCACAGAACTAGTGACAGGGACTTCTAAATAAGGAGTATCATTTTACTTCCTATTTCAACACCACCATTGCTGGGGAAGCAAATGGCTGAATGCACAAGAGAGTACAAAACCATGAAATAGATAATTTAGTTCAAACTCTTTGTAGCATAATGTTCAATCACCTGAGCATACCTGTTAGACACCAAATCATCTTTTTCTGAAGGCTACCAACATTGCTCTGAATTACAGAATACACTTTCTGTCAGTCATAAAACCTCCATTATATACATCTCAATTATAAGCATCTGTCATCCAGCACTGTATGCAAGTCATATTTAAAATGTCAATACAGCTTTAGTTAGGTAGCACACAAATATGTATGCTGAACATGAGCATGTACCTGTTAAGAGCAGAGAGTTTGATCTGGCTTATTTTAATTACTGTCTAGTTTTGTATTATGAAGTAACAGTTTAGGAAAGAGGGAACTGATTTTTATGCAGAAAAGAACCAGCGCAAAGAAATAAATTCTACTCACATGAAACCATAAACAGATGGAATAAAATCCCAAGAGTTGAGAAGGAAGAATGAGAGGCAAACAATCACCACCAGGCTTCCCAAATACAGCCCTGCATACTGCATGGTATAAAGCCAAAAGTCTTTGTTTTTCATTTTCACTGGTATGAACTGTCGCTAGGGGAGAAAAAAAAATCACGACATAGGTTTCTGAAATTATAACTCATGATTTCATTGGTAAGCAAAAGTCACAAGAGGCCTTCATTTTTATGATTTAACCCCTTATTTCTGATATTGTTAAAGAGATATCAAAGAATGCTATGTTGAGACAAGAGGCATATATGCTAAAAACCTGGAAGCTAATGTATTCAACAGACAAGAGACAGAATTGTGAATTAGGAAGTCATCAATCCATATCTCTTATGGGCAATCTTTCACCCTCAGTCTCCGTAATGTGATATGGGAATAACAGTAGTGATCTATTCCAGAGAGATCAGAAGATAATGTATTTCAACCATTCTAGTCCCTTGAAAATACTACATAAAGGTCACATTTTTATTCATTTATAGCTCTGTGTAGTGGTTGCGTACTTTTCCAGAAATGTTGGCAGCCAAAAATTTGCATAGAAATTATACTGAACATAGTACGGTAGCAAATATCTCTTCAAATATTTTACTGCAAGTCATGGGAAAACAAACAAACAAACCAACCCACTGAAGACAAGAACTGGTAGAATACTGGCGGCAGCAGGTACTGAGCAATTTTCATTTATCAGTCCATACAAGGATCTAAATGTGAAATTACACAAGCTAGAGGATCCAAAAATAGGAAGACCTGAAATTATGTGTGAAGCTAAAAAAGATGGAGACATAAAGCATTCAGTCCAGTGCAGCTGTGCAAAGAAGATAATGACTGAAAAAAAGACTATGTAGAAGAATGGTACGACAAGAACTGGGTCCCGGACAAGCAAATGGTAGGAAACAAAATTGTAAGTAGAGACAGGAACCTGCTGCATGAAAACAAGATTGAACTGCACATCAAAGCCTAAGCATCAGCAACTTAAGTTTATGGATTGCAGCATAAGGAAAGGTGCTATTAAAGTACTTCTCTATATATAAATGAGGGAGCGGCAGTCAAAGAAAGTTGTTGGTCCATCAAAGCTTGCACCACTCTGTCAGAATAATGCATAGATGAGCTGCCACTGACAGCCTAAAGTATAGTCCTAACTGGCCAAAGTGGCCAAATGCCAGCAGAATCAACACTAGGTGAGCTGAAATTGTAATCAGTTCAATGAATCTCATCCTCAGAGTGTTGACCATTACTTAGGTCTACCCTCACACTGATCTTTGTGCTAGCACTGGGGCTGTGTCTCTGGGCTGGAGATCTGGATCTAGCAAAACATGACTCCTCCCTCACTTATGGTAGTTCGTTCTTTGCAGATCTTAGCCTGCAGAATAGTTCTGCCAGAAGTTCTCTGATACTAGCAACAGAAAAGAGTTCTGCTAGCCAAAGGGAATTTCTGCTGGTAGAAGAAACTTATGCTGAATTCTAACCAGCCAGCCCATCTCAAGATTGCACTGTCACTGCTTCAAGGAGGTTCCTTACTTAAAGTACCTGGCTGAAGAGCAGTACCAAAACGTAAGATCTTAGCTCACCAACAGTTGAGGAAGTTTGATTTCAGGCTCCAACAACGGAATAAATTATTTGCCACAGCTAAAGAACAGACAAGCTAATATATTCTCCATGCAGGATGTACACATGATTCCAATCAGAAATTGCTACTGACATATAGACACTGCTCTATGTAAATCCCAAATTGTTAAGAATTTATTAAACATTAACATACATGACATATAATGCTTACAAAAATTCATCGCAATGAATTCTACTTTTTTAATGTAAAAAAATATTTTCTGAATCATTTCAAAACTATTTGAATGTACAAGTTTGGCAGGATTCATTAGACAATATAAACAATCAGCATTCATTTTGAAAGTAAAAAGAAATTTCTTCAAACAAACTGTGATTGCCCCACCTCCCTGCCTTGCTTAAGACAGGCAGCTCTAATTTTTTAAAAAATTCATGATAGGAGCCCAAAGTTATTGCACATTATCTCACAATTGCCAACACTGCATCACAGCCATACACAAGTTGTGTTTAAGAATAAAAGACTAAATTCTTGGCTGGAGGTAGGGGACAAAAAACAATAATATCCTATATTTAACAGCACAAACACCATTTGTATTTAACAAGCAGTTTTAAATACTGCCAAGCACCCCTTTTCTGCAGACACAGCTTGATGCTTGCCAGCCATGCTTATACTTAGGAGTCCCACTGCACTCAATAGGAATGATGTAGATTAAAATCTTTCCTGGACTTGTACATTTTCAGGAAAAGTGAAAATCTGATTTAGAAAATGTGCTACATAATCTTCCATCTAAGTAGCTGAAGCCAGTAACCAAATGCAAAACATTGACATTAACATAGGAGAAATGGTTACTTTACCATCACAGCACAGAGTAAGCCTCTGATGAGTATCTTTGCTCTAGAGTACCTTTTAAATTCCCACAAGAGAGCTTAAAATAAGGCTACATCTACCTATCTTTAAATCTTTCTTAGGACGACTGATCTGTTTTTATTACTATGTGGACAAATACAAACATCCTACTAGATATAACATTAATGTGTCCAAATAGATTCACCTTTCTTTTACAGAAGTCAGGATGCTAGCTAAGATCCTCCCTTCTCTTCATTCTGTTCTCCAAAAACTAGCCAGCCTCGGAAATAACTTTCTAGTGAAGTCTTTAATGTTCATATGGAAGTGGGTTCATAATTCAGAAAGCTTCTGTATTTCAGTAACAGATGTTAGTGTGAAATCCTAAACATCTGGCAATGATAATAGTAAAATGTACGCATCTTTTGCAGGTCTAACCAAGGGCTGATCTGTTGTTAATATCAAGCCTTGGTTCTGTGCCCTCTGAGATGCTGATTTGCTCTGTCTTATAGGGATACGTGATACATGAATAATTAAAGATTCATCAGCATTTCACTTCCTGAAGGACTCAGATCAATATTCACATAAGGAGAAACCAGATGCTTTCAATGACCACAACTCGCCTTCTTCTCAAAGAGGCAAGCAAAACCAAATCTTTGCCAAAATACAATTCTTCTCTTGTCTTAGATGATTCAAGGGACAGGCTTGTCGCCAAATCTCCCCTCACTTAAGCTAGATCAGCAGAAACAAAATGCTGGTGTTTCACAATCTGCTCAATGATGTTGATCTCAAAAGACAAGAAGAGTTCTGTGTTTCAGTAATGATGGCCTCTGAGCAATTTGCTGGCTGCTATCTGATTCTAACCCCCTGACTACCAGCTCCCAGTTTTACCAACTCCTAACAGCCCTGCCACTGCATATTTGCTAGTCTTTTTGTTTACTGATAGATGATAGGAAATAGATCTACTAAAAGACAGCTTTTTTCTTCTCTAGAATATTTACCTGCAATAAATACAGAAGGGCTGGTGCAAACAAAGTGAGAGGGTACAGGGACTGGTACGTTGCTAAGGCCAGAAATATAGCACTGAGGAAGGTACTGCCTGCAAAACATGAAAATAATATCAGTGTAACATACAGCAGCTATAAGATATTGGATAGCTAAGGGCCCTATCACACTACATTGTTACAGAGCTATTATTCCACTTTAACTGCCATGGCAACATCATATGGGATCCTCAGATCTGTAACTTAAGGAGAGACATCTAGAATTCTCAGCCAGAGAGCTCTTGTGCCTCACTAAACTATGAACCTCAGAATTCCATAGAACTATACCATGGTAGTTAAAATGGAATAATAGTGCTATAACAGTGTAGTGTGATAGGTCCTTAAATGGGATTTTAAAATAGAAGTGTTGGCCAATACAAAAGATCTCATTTCCACTTAATGCACTTAAATACTCAGGACAGCAACACTTCAGTGTCTACCTTGGGCAGACACAGAAATTAATGGTGTGTCTGGACACTGGTTTTCAATGAGAAGAATGTATGCTTTATGCATGCTCACATTTCATAGTTTACATATGTTGGAGCACTAGGTCCACAATACCAACTTTAGTGAACGTAGCATCATTAATATCAGTAAAGCTCTCTACTAGCACAAAAAAGGTGCTTAGTCTTCAAGGCTCTTTGCTATATTACATTCCCTCATAGATCCAGTAAACAGGTATAATCTAAAAGCAAATAGACTTGTGACCTGGATGTGACCTCAGTCTTAAATATGTCCAAGGCTGTGTTTAAACTTCTTAAGAAATTACAGTTGAAACCAACAGTGATGAAGCAGATGAACATGTAATGTAAGGATTATGTTGCAGAAATATTTTTATTACAAAAAATTAAAAAAGAAGCAGTTCACTTTGTAGAAAATAAAAAGCACTAGCAGAATTTATAGTTAAAAATCTCCTGAAAGGCCATGTCATTAACATTCAAAGATGAAATCACCTTTAAGAAGGTCATTCAAGCTGGTCCTAAATTTCACGTACAAACCTAATGGACATACTGTGTGTATCTATAACAACATGTACCAGATATTCCTGCTTTTTCGAAATGGCTGGAATTCAGTGAGGATGCTCTGCTGATTGGAAATGTTTCTGTCACTGGAATCATGGCTGACGGTGGTGTGGTGTTTCTTTCTCCACCCATGAAGCTTGAAAAGATGCTCTGGTAAGCTGGAAATCCATTCCAACAGGTTTTTAGGCTGTGCGAAAAGGCTGTGGGGGGGAGGGGAAGACAGCCCCATCACCCTAGCAAATTATCGTTAGTACAATGTTGGATTCAAGCCAGTGTTTTCAATGGAAATATTTAAAATAGCACAGCCTTCAGAACCATCCAGTATTCTGACAGAAACATCAGCATGGGTATTAGAACTAGCTTAAAGCATTTGCGGACGACCTGGTCTTAAAGCATTTGCGGACGACCTGGTTTTGTTTCTAGAGGATCCTCTCAGCAGTATACAAGGATTGATGAATATTATTCAGGAGTGCGGAGATTACTCAGGATTTAAGATAAACAAGGATAAGACAGTGTTCATAACAAAAAACATGAGAGAGAAAGAAGATATGGAGTTCAAACAGATAACGGGATTTAATAAAGGACAGAAAGCAAAATACTTGGGAGTTTGGATTTCCAAGAGAAACAATGAACTTTTTCAAAATAACTATGAGAAAAAATGGAAAGAGATATCTAAAGACTTAGAGAAATGGGCTCAAATGCGATTATCTATGCTGGGAAGAATGTCTGTTATAAAAATGAATGTACTACCAAAGATGAATTATCTTTTTCAAAATATTCCTACAATCACAAATGCTAAGCCTTTCATACAATGGAAGAGAGATATAACTAACTTCATATGGCAAGGCAAAAAACCAAGAATAAAATCGAAAGTCTTGACTGATATACCAAGAAGAGGAGGCTTCGGATTACCGGACTTACAAGTATACTTTAAGGCTGCGGCATTCACTTGGATAAAGGACTGGATGGATTTACAAAATACGAGAATGCTGGCTTTAGAGGGAGCAGATTTAAGAATGGGGTGGTATGCCTACATGTACTATGGAAAAGCGACAATTGATAAAGATTTTATGCATCATTTTGTAAGGAAATCATTATATAAAATATGGAATGGTTATAAGAATGAGAACATTAGGCAGCTACCCACTTGGGTCTCCCCTCAAGAAGCTTTTTTTGGAAGATGGTCATACAGAAAAATGGTTGCGATATGAAGATATATTGGAGAAAACAAGTATGAACATAAATACAAATGTTTTTAAGATGAAATCAAGAGAGAAATTGGAAATTGAAGATATAAAGTTAAGCTGGTTTCCCTACAGACAACTATCAGAAAGATTTCAGATGGGATGTGAAAACTCAAGGAATAGAACAGAAAGACCAAGAGAATCTGTTGAAGCTTTTACGAGAAAATCCACCCCATTTACTTTCACATTTATATCAAGAGATATTACAACAACAATGTGAGGAGGAGACAATTAAAATAGCAATGATACAATGGGCACAGAACATTGGACATCCAATTCAGTTGGAATGGTGGGAACAAAGTTGGCAATGAACAAAGAGGTTCACAGTAGCTCAGAACCTTAAAGAAAACTACTATAAGTTATTTCATAGATGGTACATGACACCCGAAAAATTAAAGATAATTTATAGGACGGGTACAGGTCAACGTTGGAAGTGTCAAAAGACTGCAGGCACACTATTTCATATGTGGTGGACATGTTCTAAAGCAAAAATGTATTGGAATGAAATTCATAAGATAATATGTGGTGTATTGCAGGTTCAAATTGATAAGACTCCTGAAATGTACTTGTTAAATATGACACATATGTTAGAGGGAACTGCAGTAAAGAAATATTGGAGAATAATACTGTATATGGTCTCGACTGCCCGTATTGAATTTGCAAGGCTTTGGAAAAGTGATATAATACCAACGACAGAACAATGGTGGGCAACTTTTATTGAAAATAGAAATGCAGATATTGTTTCACAGAGATTAAAAGGGAAATCAGATGATGATATCTATAAAGAATGGCAGATGATTTTGGAAGCGAGAGGGGTCTTGACAGGGAATAATACATAATTCATGGTATTAAAGGTTCTTACAAGATAAAATTCAGAGAAATATCATGGAACAAGTAAAGTTGAGTAGAAAAACAGGAACTAACGAATTAAGTAGATAATACTAACAACTTATTGTGATGCATTGATAACAGTTCAATAGAATGATAAAGATTGTAATCCAGAGAGGAAGGAAGACAGTTGTAATACAACAATTAAGAATACAATGATAATTGTTTGTTTTATATGTTGTAACTTTAATAAAATTACTTAAAAAAAAAAGAAATAGCTGACAGAAACAACATGGCTGAGTTTCTATGACTAGAAATTCAGCTACATTGAATGTGATGATTTTGTACAGCAAGATGACTTTGCTGAATTGTGGACTGCTTTTGATGTACCTTTTCTTAGTAGACCAGATTTCTCTTCTCTTGTAATTGAATTTCAAGACAAAATTAATGAACATCTTCAATAATATGGAAAGGGGAAGCCTAAGTCTGGAAAAGGCCTTCCAAATTTCCTACTTTTTTAAAAAATTGAGATCATAGGGACCGCCTCAGAACTACAGCAGAGCCAATATACTTTCAGAAACACAAATATATCTGATCTGATTGGCCCTGACACTTCAGTAACAAACCTTCTTGTAGCCATTTAGTTACACAGACCAATTGTGAAAGGAAATAAAAGCAGAAATCTATTTCTCAAGTACATTACCTTTTACTGTTGCCAAAATGAAGAATGCAATTACAGTATTGTTGATGGCACAAGTGGACTTTGCGACACAAGACATCACAGTGTATGGATTTAAAAGATAACTGAAAAAGAAAAGACACATAAGGTCAAAGTCTCAGAACACCTACATGATGTGTTTTCTCTATTTTTCTCCACATTTATCTTCAGACCCATGTCACTTGTTAAACCTTCAGAATTTCCTATTAATCCTCATCTCCATCAGACACAGACCCTAGGTAAAATCAAGTATACTGGCCCACATCCATCTCTTGCTCCCCTATTACTCCTTCTTCAACCAAAATTTGATTACAATTTCCTTACAGGAGGTACTTGTCTTTTTTCACATCTTAATCTGTTAAGTACCTTGTCCATTAATGATCCTTCATAAAATAAATTTGTAATAGAAGCTAAGGAATGAAGAATGCTAGGAAGTAACAATTCTGTCACCTCATTTTTATGTCTTGGATATGCATGTCTTATCATCTAACGCTCTAAACTGAAATCGAATCTTTGGGGATCTGCCAAGGTAAGTTTCACTCTTGCAAACAAATCTCTTTATTTCTCAGCACAGCAAAAGATAATTACAAGAGCTGAAGAAGAAAAGGGAAATATCAGAGGAGAAAGAGTACATTTAAATATAATCTTGTTCTGAAGGAGGACAAAGGAGATGCTGCCTTTTGCATAAAAAGTTGATTTGGCAGAGAATGGGCCTAGGTATTTCAAAAGGAGCAGTTCTGCTGGAAGGAAAGGATAAACTGCAGCATCTCATACTTATCTGTGTACAATTGCCATTACCTTTCTTTACACTTTTGGTAAAAAATAATTTACAAACCCAAGGTTAAGGAGCAAAATGCATTAAAGAATAAACAACAAACTCCATCACAGGATAGGTTTGATCAGAGTAGTTAACATAGGGAAGGTGGTTTGAAAACTACTCTGTCCTGCCTTATGGGCATTTCATGGATTCACAGAGTTGGAAGGGACTGCAAGAGTCAAGTAGTCCAACCCTCTGCTACGCAAACATACACAACTAAAGCATTCCTAAGGGATAGCCATCCAACCTGCCTAAAAACCTCCAAAAAAGGAGAATCTACCACCCTGTGAGGAAGTCTATTCCACTGCAAAATAATGCAATTAATCAAATAATAAGGAAGAAAAAGGATTTCCTTGCAGACCTGAGCATATAGGTCTGCAAATGATATAGGTAGATAGGGCAGGCCAAGTAGAACTAGAGACCAACAGGGATAGGGAAAGTAACTTTAGTACAGGACTTCCACGAAGGGCACATCGTCTCAAGTGTCTCTACACTAATGCACAGAGCATGGGGAATAAGCAAGATGAACTCCAACTCTTAGTACAACAAAATAAATACGATTTAATAGGCATCACTGAAACCTGGTGCAATGAATCTCATGACTGGAACATAGGAATCGGGGGGTACAACCTATTTTGCAGAAACAGACCAAACAAGAAAGGAGGAGGAGTAGCCTTATATGTCAAGGATGTTTTCACCTGTGAAGAGATCCATGACTTAAATCTGGGAAGCCAAGTTGAGAGCATCTGGGTAAGAATTAAGGGAGTGAGAAACAATAGGGATGTGATTGTGGGGGTTTGCTACAGGCCTCCGGATCAGCCTGAGGACTTGGATGAGGCCTTCCTGGAGCAGATGACCACACATTCAAAATGGAGAGATGCCGTGTTAATGGGAGATTTCAATTATCCTGATATTTGTTGGCAGTCAAATTCTGCAAAGACCGCAAGGTCCAACAGGTTCCTCACTTGCCTTGCAGACAATTTCATGGTCCAGAAGGTGGAAGAGGCAACAAGGGAATCGGCTATTTTAGATCTGATCCTGACCAACAGGGATGACCTAGTTGATGAGGTGAAAGTGGTGGGATCCTTAGGAGGAAGTGACCATGCTCTTTTGGAGTTTGTTATCCAGTGGGAAGGAGAAGCCAAGTGTAGCCAGACGTGCATCCTAAACTTTAAGAAAGCTGATTTTTCTAAACTTAGGGAATTATTGCTGAAATCCCGTGGTCAAGAATACTAAAAGAGAAAGGAGTTCATGACAGACGGGAGTTTCTTAAAAGTGAGATACTGAAGGCACAATTGAAAACTGTGCCAATAAGGAGGAAAAATGGCAGGTGTCTAAAGAAACCGGAATGGCTGACTGAAGAACTCTCAGCTCAGCTAAGTGTTAAAAAAAACATGTACAGGAAATGGAAGAATGGTGAAACCACCAAAGAGGAATTCAAGCAAATACCCAGGAGATGTAGGGAGAAGGTCAGAAAAGCTAAAGCGCAGAATGAACTCAGGCTTGCCAGAGACATCAAAAACAATAAAAAGAGCTTTGTTAGATATGTCTGCAGCAAAAGGAAAAACAAGGAAACGATAGGATCACTGAGTGGAGAAGATGACCAATTAATAACGGGGGGAAGTGAGAAGGCAGAGCTACTCAATACCTTCTTTGCCTCAGTTTTCTCCCAAAAGGATAGAAGTACCCAACCTGGGGCATGGGGAACAGGTGAGGAAGTGAGGGAAATGCAGCACAGAATACGTAGAGAAGTAGTACAGGAATATCTGGCTAAATTAGATGAATTCAAGTCTCCAGGGCCAGATGAACTACATCCAACGATATTAAAAAAACTGGAAGAAGTCATTTCTGAACCACTTGCACTAATCTTTCAGAACTCTTGGAGAACAGGAGAAGTCCCAGCAGACTGGAGAAGGGCAAATGTTGTCCCCATCTTCAAGAAGGGAAAAAAAAGAGGACCCAAATAATTATCGCCCAGTCAGCCTGACGTCAATTCCAGGAAAGATCCTAGAGCAGATCATTAAACAGTCAGTTTGTAATTACTTAAAAAGCAATGCTGTAATCACTAAAAGCAAGCATGGATTTCTCAAAAATAAGTCATGCCAGACTAATCTTATCTCTTTTTATGATAGGGTTACAAGCTTGATAGATGAAGGGAATGCTGTAGACATAGCATATCTTGACCTCAGAAAGGCCTCTGACAAAGTTCCCCATGACATTCTTGCAAAGAAGCTAGTAAAATGCAGGCTAGACAGGGCTACTGTTAGATGGATTTCTAATTAGTTGACCGACCAAACCCAAAGGGTGATCACCAACGGCTGCTTTTCATCCTGGAGAGAATTGACTAGTGGGGTGTCACAGGGTTCTGTCCTGGGCCGAGTGCTGCTATTCAACATCTTCATCAATGACTTGGATGAAGGAATAGAGGGCATGCTCATCAAATCTGCAGATGGCACCAAATTGGGAGGGGTTGCTAATACACCAGAGGACAGGATCAAATTTCAAAACGACCTTGACAGATTGGAGAACTGGGCCAAAGCTAACAAAATGAATTTCAACAGAGAGAAATGTAAGGTCCTGCACTTAGGTAGAAAAAATGGAAGGCACAAATATCGGATGGGGGACGCGTGGCTGGATAGCAGTACGTGTGAAAGGGATCTAGGAGTCTTGGTAGATCACAAGCTGAACATGAGTCAGCAGTGTGATGAGGCAGCCAAGAAAGCCAACACAATTCTTGGTTGCATCAATAGGAGTATGGAGTCTAGATCAAGAAAGGTAATGGTACCACTCTATTCTGCATTGGTTAGGCCTCATTTGGAATACTGTGTCCAGTTCTGGGCACCCCAATTCAAGAAGGATATTGACAAGTTGGAATGTGTCCAGCGGATGGCAACCAAAATGGTGAAGGGTCTGGAAGCCACACCCTATGAAGAGCGGCTTAGGGAGCTGGGTATGTTTAGTCTGCAGAAGAGAAGGTTAAGAGGGGACATGATAGCCATGTTTAAATATTTAAAGGGATGTCATGTTGAGGAGGGAGCAGGCTTGTTCTCTGCCACTCCAGAGACTAGGACAAGGAGCAATGGATTCAAGTTGCAGAAAGGAGATTCCACTTGAACCTCAGGAAGCACTTCCTGACAGACAGAGCTGTCCGGCAGTGGAATATGCTGCCTCGGAGTGTGGTAGAGTCTCCTTCTTTGGAGGTTTTTAAGCAGAGGCTGGATGGCCATCTGTTGGGAATGCTTTGATGGGTGGTCCTGCATAGCAGGGCGTTGGATTCAATGGCCCTCAAGGTCTCTTCCAACTCTATGATTCTATGATATATAGGCTTTAGAAGGGGCGGGGAAAATATGGCCCAAAGGGAACATGTGGACTCTAGGACCTCATTCTGCACCTCCACAAGTGCCCAGGGGATCCTAAAATCCCCCAGATTCTCCCCAGTTTTTACAGAAGTCACCCAAAACACAATAGCAATGAAGCAGTTTAGGTTTCCACTATCCTCCAAATCCTGAAAAAAATGTAAATTAGGGAGGTTTTTTGGTCAAAATCTAAACCTGAAGTGATGTTGTGTCACTTCTAGTTACTCTAGGAGCAATACTGTCGCCCATGGGTTGACTGTGGAGTAAGGAAATGACCCCCTCCACCTTCACAGTTGTCTGTTCCTGACTTAGAGTGATTCAGAGACACAAGACAAACCCACATTATTCTTGACAGAAGGATTTTTGGCTCTTCCACAATTTAAATGTTTACAATACTGCTCCTTAATGAAGACCTTTACACTGCAATATATTTTCACTATAGTCAAAATGATCACAGCTAGATTAATCTCAGTAGGTAACATTTCAGATTAATTTTCACTATGACAATAGAACTATTACTAGGACTAAGGAAGGATGCTCTGGATCTAAGAAGGGGCAATCTGTGCATGATTTTTTTTCGCTGCCTGTCTAGCCTCCACCACAGGTGTGCACCAGATCTAAAGACAGATTCTGAGATATTTGGGACCCATCCAAGCAAAGGGAACCTCTTCAAATCACTACAAAGTAAATCTGGTTCCAAACGGGTAGAAGTTCATTAGAAAGAAGAATAGAACAAAGGTAAAGAGGAGGTTGGAAAGCAGAAATGCTGCTCTTCCCTCTCTTTTGCCCAGCTGGACAGGATTTCAGTTCCGACACTGTGGCTCACCATACAAAATGGTGGAATTGTTCTGTGAGTTTTTGGTAGGTTTTTTTTTCTTCTCGTAATTATAATTGTCTAAGAAGCATTTGGCAGGATCCAGAGAGATTCACATAAAAGTAGTCCCCATTTTTCATCAATTTCTGCCCACAATTATAGAACTAAAATTCATATTACATGCTTTTGGAGGAGCCATTATTGTACAGTCCACAACATGAGGATATGCAACAGGAAGGCTGAGACACAAAAGCAATGTTGTGTGAACAGAATTTCACTTGTACTTCTCTAGATCTAAGTGAACACAAACCATAACAATAAATGTTCTGTGCACTCGAAGACTTGCATCTCTTACAGACAATACTTACAACAGTGCGACCTTGAGAGGAATATAATACATTTCCATGGGAGTCTGGATAAGCTCGGCTGCATCAGGTGCATATTTATCCAATTCTATTAGCAGTTTTTGCTTTTTAAACTGGAGAGGAGGATAAAATGACAAGAGGTCAACAAGCAATGTCTACGTTCAGATTTCCTATCTATCAACATGTTGCCCATAGAAAATACTGTTGTTTTTAACTATTACCCAAGTATACACATCTCTTGCCTAAATCCACTTGTGAATTTCACCAACAGTGAATACACAAAATACAGGACAACAGTTTGTTTATCACGAACACATTCTTCAAGCAACCAAAGAAGCAACTGTAGATATGCATATCGCTTCATGGGCAATACAGAAATCAAACAGACTAAATAACTGGAAGCAGAAAATGGAGAAACTTCATTCTTGTTGCAAAAACAAGACCCAGAGCAGATTGTGGCACAGACTGCAAACTGCTAGCATCAAAAATTAGAATATCTCTAAACCTAAGGAGGACACTAAACCAATCATTATGGTAAAATACAATCTGAAGAACATTCCTGTGCAATTTAAAGAATTGAACCCTAATTGAATGGGACCCAGAAGTACTCTGGACTGAAGACAGCGACACTGTTAGGGAGGAATGCAAAAAGATACAATCTGTAGCTAAAATGAAAGGGAAGCCTCAATGGAAGATAGATGAAGCTCTTCAAAGAATACATGAAAAACAAAAGAAAAAGTTGTCAGAAATTGGGGTCAGAACCATGAATGCAACTGTTCAGCGACTTCTACACATGGAAGAAGAAACTGCTATAAAAATCAATGCAGAGAAACAGAAGATGATAACAAAAAAGGAACAATAAGAGACCTCCTCCACAGCATCCAAGAATCAAAAGGAAATTTAAACCAAGAATGGGGATGCAATATGCTCATCGGGGAACACAATATGTGACCTAGTAGAAATAAAAAGACAACGGAAACAATACACCGAAGAACTATATAAAAGAGATGAAATGATGACAGATCCATTCAAGGAAGAACCATTTGAAGATGATCCTACAATCTGAAAACATGAAAGCCCGACTCAGAGCACTTGGGAGAAATAAATCACTAGGAACAGATATGATACCAATACTGTTGCTTCAAGCTACAGAGACAGAATCTACTCTAGCTCTAATTAAATCTGCCAAAAAATAAGGAAAATAAAACAAGGCCCACAGATTGAAAACATTCAAAATACATTCCAGTTCCCAAGAATGGGGACACCAGGGACTGCAGTAGCCATCAGACCATTGTGTTATTCTCTCATGTATGCAAGTCACACTTAAAATTTAACAACAAAGACTTTTACTACATATGAAGCAAGAAATGCTAGATGTCCAAGCTAGGTCCAGCAAAGGAAGAGGCACAGGGGATCATAATGTAAACATGTGTTGTTTAATGGAGCATACCAAAGAATTTCAGAAGAAAATCAGCCTGTGCTTTATAGATTATAGCAAAGCTTTTGATTGTGTATATTATGAAAAACTAAAGACTACTCTTAAAGAAATGGGTGTGCCACAGAATTTGCTCTTCCTGATGCGTAATCTGTACTCAAGACAATAAGCTACCATCAGGACAAAATATGGAGACACAGAATAGCTTCCAATTGGCAAAGGGGTCAGGCAAGGCTGCATTTTATCACCCTATCTGTTTAAATTGTATTCTCAATATATCATATGTAAAGCAGGATTAAAGTAAGAGGAAGGAGGCATGAAAACTGGAGAAGTGAACATCAACAATTTAAGATATGCAGATAACACCATACTATTAGCAGAAAATAGCGAGGACTTGGAACTATTACTGAAGGCAGTAAAGGAAGAAAGCGCAAATGCAAGTTTATGGTTAAACACTAAGAAAACAAAAATAATGATCAGAGAGTATCTAGACAACTTTAAAGTAGATGATGAAGACATTGAAAAAGTTCAAGATTTTCCATAACCTGGCTCAGTCATTAATCAGAATGGAAACTGCAGTCAAGAAATCAGAAAACGACTAGGACTTGGAAAGGTAGCTATGAAGGAACCAGACAAGATCCTGAAGTGTAAAGATATACCACTGAATACTAAAGTTAAGATTGTCCATGCCATTATATTTCCATTTTCTATGCTATGGTTGGAAAGCTGGATAGTGAAGAAAACTGATAGGAAGAAAATCAACTCATTTGAAATGTGGTACTGGAGGAAATATCAGCAGATACCATGGATTACCAAAGAGAAAAATAAATGGGTCATGGAGCAAATCAAGCCTCAACTCTCCTTAGAAGCCAAGATGACTAAACTGAGATGGTTGTACTTTAGACATATTATGAGAAAACATGGCTCACTAGAAAAGACAATTATGCTTGATAAAGTAGAAGGCAGTAGGAAAAGAGAAAGACCACACTGCAGATGGAGAGACTCAATTAAGGAAGCCACAGCCTTGACTCTGTAAGACATGAGCAAGGCTGTTGATGTTGCAATGACCTGGAAGGTCATTCATAGGGTTGCCATAAGTTAAGTCAACCTGATGGCAGTTAAGTCAACACTTATGTAAACCCCACTGATGCAATGGGTCTACTTCAATTAAGGCTAGCAATCGGATTTAGGCTAGTAGTTACACTTCTGCTTATTTAATTTCTATTGGTAGAATCATCTCACATGATGTGTGTATCTGCAAACTATGGCAAGTTTTTTTTTCTGGATTGGCATCAAATGTGTTTGAGGAAAACTGAGAAATACGTTGAGGTAATTATATCAAAGACTATCATTCTCTTGGTAAGTGAGTACTGACTTTTTGAGCTTCAGAACAACTTGAACTAAAAGCATTGTCTCTTCAGAGTCTCCCTTTCCAATTTCACAAGTTAATGAGAATGAGATTGAATAACTTACACTGAGATTTACTGGATGAATACACATAGTGTGTTTAAATTGCAACATCTTTGTTTCTTATAAGTGTTGAAAAATGATTAACCAAGATAATAAATATCTCAAGTAAATTGCAATAGTACAGCATTCCACTTTAAGCATCTGCATTACTGTCTGTGAAAGAAGTAATACCTCATACTTCCCCTCTTTCAGAGAGAGGTCTCCAGTTTCACATTTCATACACTCACATTTCACAAGGGACTAGTCAGGATTCATTAGCCCTGGTGATACACAAAACTAGCTCCTATCTAGAAAAAGGTCATTCTATCCCTTATTATTAAAAACACTGAATACATGAACATAACCACAATAGCATTCTTGGCAAGTGTGGAAAACACAACGATTTCCATATTTATACTTGCAAAATGTATTTTTAAAAAGCAACAGATGTTCTGTGACCTTGTCTGCACCACCTGTTTAATGTATATTAGTCCTGAATTCTGTCATGCTGTGTGTACTAAAAAGCCTAAGGAAATTCAGGTGCATGTATCTCTTCTATTACCTCACTCTATCATTATGCTAAAAAACGCACATGGATGAACACTCAGCAAACAGTGGATGTGGTGTCCATGGACCAGTCTAACTGTATTTTTCTACTCTCTTTCGACCAATTAGTATTTTGTCCCCTCCTTTTTCTTCGTTTGTGATATTTTGTTTTAATACTGTCTGAACGTGAAATAAAGCATAACTACTATAGCAAACTACAATAGTAACATTCAATATGCAGGAACAGGTATTCATCAATAACAGATAAGCAAGTTATACAACTGCTGCGATAACCCATTATGCAAAACACTAGGAGTAGAAAACACTTTATCAGAATTGAAAGCCTGGAAGGAAAAGATAGCACACAGCAAATGAGCTGTAAACAAATGCAAACAAAAACAGCACCCAAAATGTTACCCTGTTTGCTTACCAGAAGTTTGTTGTAGTTCTGAATGGCCAAATAGAGGGCTACAGCAGTCAGCATATCTGTTATCTGAAGAAAAGATCACCAAGAATAACAAGACATAGTTGAAAATATCACAACGCATCATGTACTGTCACCGATACAAAGGCTATTTTCTAAATCAAGCTCAGTCTCTGAGGCAACTTGCTGCCATTCTGCAAACAAACTCTGTGGATCAAACCATACTGAAAAAGTAATCTTCTAGCTCAGTTTAAAATTATGGTATGTGGGTTACCCTTAGTTACCCTTAGTTCATTAACCTACCAGGGGAGAAGCTAGAAAGCTGAATTCCCTGAGAACATATAGGAAGTTAATATGTATAACTTCCTATATGTTCTCAGGGAATATTCATCTTCGTCAGGTTCCTTGTAACCTCAAGGAGAATGTCTGCATCAGAGCTGATTCACACAATCATATTATAACTGCATCATAACCGTAGTTATAACATAACACTTGGCTTGTGAATAGAAAATAAATGCATTGCAAAAAACAGTCAATATATGAAATACTACTATTCAATAGCAAGAATATTTATTTGCCAAAAGGCAAAATAAATACTACTTTATACACTGGTGCTCAAAATAGAACTATCCCTAAATAGAGCTGCAAGCCAGTTTGTATAAGACTAGCATCTTAGGGTATTTTTACAGCTCAGAAGACTGACCTCAGATGAACCATCTTCTCTTGGTCTCGGTGCCTTGATGTGTTTGTTCTATGAACTGGTTTGACGACTCAGCATTTTGTGGAAAAATCAAAGTGAACTTAAAAATGCCCTTTTCTTATATTTGGAAAGCACACAGCTGGCCTGAAACTCTCAGGATGAAACGATCTGAGGTCAATTTTGTACACGTCAAAACCAGAATGAGGAACCCATGACCCACAGGTCAGATGTGGCCAAAAGAGTTTCCTCATTCAGCTACAACCTTTTTTTCACATTTTCTCTGATCAGTAATCACAAATAAGAGAGCATTTAAAGAATGGAGAAACTGTCACATGGCTTTGCAGCCCTTTAAGCTGTTGCTCTGCAGCTTATTCCTCAACAGATATCCACAGATCAAGTTGGTGTGCGTGTGGATGTTTACACACAGACATGTGCATACAATGGATGGGAAAATGTCAAAATTACATCTAGCATGGTTTATTTTGCTTTGGCTCCATTTACTGGTAGAATGCATCCACATAGGATCCTTGAGAAATCCTTCCTGTCCAAAAAAAAGATTTCTTGTCCATGATATAAAAAAACTTAGGGAACAATCCTGAATATGTCTTCCTGAAATTAATTCCCATATTAATTCTGCAAAGTACTTTGTAGAAAATATGCTTAGACAGGGCCAGCATGGTATAGTGTTTTGAGTGATGGAATAGGACTCTGGGAGCCCAGGATTTGCATGCCTGTTAAGCCATGGAATCCCACTGACTGATCTTGGGCAAGCTATATTCTCTCACCCTTAGAGAAAGGCAATGGTAGACTTCCTCTAAGTAAATCTTACCAAGAAAACCATATGATAGGATCTGATCTGATCAGAGAGGCAAGATTAAAAATTTCTCATGCTCTACTAGAATAACTGTATCCCAATCCCAGATGACTAATCACTGTTGAACTTTAGAGGTTTCCAAAATGTGGATGTTAGCAGCAGTATCCTACACTGAAGCATGAATTTTAATTAGCAAGCCTTCTTGGTTGTTAATGCTGTACAGCATCATGCATATTGTCTATCTGAAAACAAACCATTACTGGCTGTTTTAGTATGTTGCACTTATTTTACGTCATTTGTTTAGCGACCATGAGAAAGACACATGGTTGCAATATGTTGGGCAATCTTCACACACACACAAAAATAGTGACCGTCAGATATAGCTAAGTGTTGCTCTCCCTCTGCACCTATGCTTTTTCTGGTGGCAGGGGTAGGGTGCTCTCCCTTTTCCTCCAGGTATTCTAACAGGCAATTCCCAATCATGAATATACAGCTAGGCTGTTGGTTTCTTCTACGGCAATAACAGTTGAAACTGTTATACACCAGATCCAGAAAGAGAGCTTTGTTTTTAACTATCCATCAAAGGAGTGACAAGAGTAATTCACATAACCAAACCAGATTTTTGCATAAAATAATTTATTCTAGTAATCAAATATCCAAGCTAATTCAAGTCTGGCAAAACATTTGTTAAGTATTCAGTTTGCAACCTGGAGATCTCACCGTCTGAACACATATTTACTTATTCATCATAGCCAAGGCCGGGACAATATTGCCCTTAACCTACTGCCTACCAGAGAGAGAAAAGTGAAGCTTATTCATTAAGCAGCCTTCCCTACTTCCAACACACACATATATCTATACATTCCACATTTCAGCATCATGTTTGAAAATGGTGTAAAATGCAATGTACATGCACCTAAAATGCTGAGTCCATTCCAAATCAACTGTCCTATTTGGACATATCTGCTTTGGATTATACGCACATGCAGTAAGTCCAAAACAACTCCCACATTACACTATTTGGTACAGGAATGGAATGATTGCACCTAGATTTCATCTAAAAAAAAAAATACAATATGAAAAGATTTAATGTTTTCCAGCACAAGCTGTTGCACTGTTTAATATTTCTTTGAAAGAAAAGTTAAAACAGATGTCACAAAACAAGATAAAACAAGGTATCACAACATACTCCTTGGTTAATCGCTCTAGAGTAACACTGCTTATCCTTGTCCCAAACACCCGTTCACCCATAAAGGTCAGTATGGAGAGGAGCTTGTGGAGAGGTAAACAATGCCTATGCTGCATAATTAGTGATCAAGAGAGCTTGTTTTATTTATTTAATTTATACAATGTCTTTCCCCAACACAGGACACAAAGTTCAATTAGGATCCTACTTGCACCCCCATGTCCCACCCCCTAGGCTTTGCCTGCTACTGCACAGAGAACCCAGATAGACAGAGCTGGGAGAGATTAACCCGTCTACCCACCCAGCTTCATCCAGCTTCAAAACTCTGAATAACCTCTTTCAGAAATTTCTATTTCTATTATTTCCCTAAAATATTTACATTCAAAGTAACAGTGTAATCCTAAGTGTGTTCATTCAGAAGTCCTGCTGAGCTCAATGGGAGACATGGGCTGCATGTACTCATTAAGTGTCCTTAGAACTGCAGCCTACTTCTGATACCTGAAACTTCTACAGTCCTCCCTCCACATTTTCTGTTTGACCTTCACGAATTTGATTATTCATGAAGCATGTGCTCACCTCCCCGCCATTTTCCACCTCCCATTCCTCACCCAAGACTTGATAGAGATGTGAAGGCCCAAATAAACCCCGGAAAAATTCAGAAAAAAAACATTTTTCTTCCCGTTTTTCTTCCTGACGTCTTTTTTGTTTTTTCCCCAAAAAGATGGAAAAATCAAAAAAAGGAAGAAAATCTTCTGCAGCATGTGAAAGAATCTGGTCTATGTTTGGAAACACTTACACTAAATCAAGAAATAAACTGACATGTGAAATGGTAGAGAAGCTTGTTTCAATTTGGGTAAACTTTCGGTTTTTAGAAGTCCATGATAACCATGATGATGATGACAAACATAATGAAGCAGAAGTAGAGACTGAAACTAATACCGATAACTACAGCTTAGAAAATTACTCTGATTAAATTTCATGCCTATTCATTGAAACTTAGTCCCACACTCCTCCCTTCCAAACACTCCCCCCCCGCACATTCTTTTTATGGGAATGGGTGCTTTATGTCTATTTGATACTGTGGACAGGAAACATAAATAATTTTCTTTGTTACTAATTTGATGGTCTCTTCTGATTTTTTAAAAAAAATTTTTTTTTTGTCTGCTTCCACATAAACTAGCAAAACCAAAGAGGTTCTTACAGTTCAGGAGATTGCTGCTCCATTTGTTGCAAATAAAAATTAAAAAAAAAAAAGGGTAAATTCCGTTCGTAATAATTGTTTGAATACATTGCATTTTTAATATACCAACTGTGATAATTTTATGCCAAATCAAATTGTACATAGTCATAAATTATGTTCCTAAAGTAACAGAGTGACTTTCAATCTGTAAAAAAGTCCTAATGTAGCATTTTTTCAATTTTTCTGAAAATTTCTATTTTTTTCTGGAAAAAAAAACAGGAAGAAAACGATCTTTTTCCCATGGCTTCAAGGTTTCCAGAAATTTTACATCTATTTGCGAGGCTTGTCTTCAAAATGGCTGTTTTTTTCCTTTTGGGTGAGCAAATCCCCTCTCCCACTGCAGGAAGTGTGTCTTCTCTGCCATGCGGTTGCACTTTCTGCTGTATAATGGCTACTGATTGGTCAGGTGCTCTTTGCTCCTACCCCTTCCTTTTTAAGATGGCCACTGGAAGTAACTAGAAGCCAAGAACTCTGCTCTTTTCCCTTTGAGGAGAAAGTATCTGTAATGTGTCTTTTTTCTCCTCCCATCCAATGTTGGGGCTAGAGGCAAGGAATGGGATGGGGGAGTTCTAGAGGGGAATTGTGGGAAGGGGAAGTTATTTGCCATTTCCCCTCTTTCGCAAGGGTTCTGTACCCCTAACCTTCATGAATCGGGGGGGGGGGGGGCTACTGTATTTCCTAACAGCAGAGACAGCTTCCATGTAGAATGTACACAAAATCATGCTATAGAAATGACACATATCATTTGCCCTATGACAATCTCATGAATGGCAGCCATTTTGTGTGAAAAGGGTTAATAATTAAAAGGATGCTTCACAGAAGTTACAAGATGCCTGAAAAAAATCACATCAAATAATTGCCCATGGTGATATGTGGTTTATGAAACTACAATTTACATAGCTAGGAAATCAAGAAATACACCCTAAAAGAGAGGCAATTATGCTATTGACAAAAATTAAAGCAATACTCACCATAAATACTAGTTCAGCATAATCAATCAAGAAGTGAAACAGATATATTATTAGTGGAGTCTAAGGGGGAAAAAATAAAGAGCAAAAAACAATTAATCTTCACAACCTATCTTTAGATCCAAGAACTCTCTACCTGGATTTTTTAAATAGTCTTATTTACTGGAGATGACTCTCTCTCTCTCTCCCTCTCTCCCTCCCTCTCTCTCCCCCACACGCACACACCCCATACACTTTAGGCTCTGTGCGAAGGCGTCACATTACCTTCTCACTGTATGGCATGACCATGTGCACCTAGAAACACTAATTTAGATATAATTCACTATACAGAATAGGACAGATGCACTTTTTCTGGGAAAATTGTTTTACCAGGAGAAAATGAACACCTCATTCCACAGGTTACAAGGCAGAGGAATAATCTTAGAATTGAATATTGCCCTCCTAAAGAAATAACCAAAAATTCACAAAGGAGAGATAAAGTGGTAATGCGAAACTTCAACCACCGTATTTGTTGGTAGCCAAACTTAGCCAAGAATGTAAGATCCAACAAATTCCTCACCAGCCTTGCAGATAATTTCATTGTACAGAAGGTAGAGGAGACAACAAAGGAATCGATTACTTTGGATTTGATCCTAAGTAATGAAGATGAACTGGTTGGGGAGGAGTAGCGGGAACCTTGGGTGAGAGTAACCATGTCCTCTTGGATATTTATTTATTTATTTGTTAGTCATACAGAAGGAAAGGGATGTAGTCAGACACAAACTGTGGATTTCAAAAAAGTGGGTTTCTGTAGACTTAGGGAAATATTGCGTGAGATTCCATGGTCAAAAATGATCAAAGGAAAGAGAGTTCGTGATGCAGGACTCTTTCTTAAACTCAGACACTGAAGGCACAATTGCAAACAATTCTTGTGAAGACAAAATATGAGAGGAGTCTACAGAAAACAGGCTGGATACACAAAGTATTTTTTTTTCGTATGAGCTGAGATTTAAAACAAATACATATAAAAATGGAAGAAGGGAGAAAACATTAAAGACAAATAGAAACAAATCACCAGTATTTATAAGGGGAAAGTCAGAAAAGCTAAAACTCAGAGTGAACTCAAGCTTGCTAGGAGGTTAAAAAGAATAAAAACGGCTACGTTTGGAGCAAGAGGACGAACAAGAAAATGACAGGGCCATTATATATAGACTCTCCTTCTTTGGAGGTCTTTCAACAGAGGTTGGATGGATCTCTTTCAAGAGTGCTTTAGTTGTGTATTCTTGCATGGTAGGGATTTGGATTAGATGGCCCTTGTGCCTCTCCCAGCTCTATGAGTTTATGATTTCGTATGTGCTGCTTTACACTAGGTTCTACATGTACATAGCTGCCAAACAGATTGTCAAAGCTGACTGTGTTACCAATATCAGTAAGTCAGGGTGAGTAGCGTAGACTATCATAGCTTTTAATTGAGAATGGAGGGATTCCCTCCTGATTCTACTAGCTGTGTTGTTTCAATGGCCCCAAGGAAGAGATTAAGCTATGTTGAGACCATATTTCAACTATGCTGCTAATATGTCTACAGCTGATGTTAGAGTTGCGATTTCCAGGATTATTAAAGTCCTCATAAAAATATACATTGCCGATGGACATAAGCAAGGAAGGGGAAGCAACAGCTCTGTAATTCTTAATTAATTCAGGCAGTTTCAGAACCTGCCTTTTGGTGAAGCTGGGTCACTATTAAATACTACAAATATTGACAGACAATTAATTTGAGGGGGGAGGAGAGACAATTAACTCTTTTGATGCCTGTGCCCTATTTCTCATTCCTCCTAACAACAAATAGTTGGATGTAGTCACCCACCCATGGACCTGAATGGCCACTCAAATGGGGCAATTTAAGCTTGAAAAATGTGTAACAAGCCATTAGACTATGGTTATTTCCACACTACACTATTATAGTGCTATTATTCCACTTTCAACATCCTATGGAATCCTGGTGTTTGCGGTTTAGGGAGGGGCATTTAGAATTCTCAGCCAGAGAGCTCTTTGGCTTCAGTAAACCAAAACCCCAGAATTCCACAGGATGCTGAAAGTGGAATAATAGCACTATAACAATGTAGTGCAGAAAACGGCCTATGTTTGATCTCTGGAACTTCCATGAGGAATGCCATACTTATGTTGTACTCTGGTGCTAGAAGTATACTGCAGAAATATGCAATTTTCACACACATACCCACACACACCATTAAGGACTTGGGACTAATAGGCTGTGCCAATCCTCTGCTATTTTGCTGCAGGTGCAGGGGTGGTGAGAGCATCTTTATTCACTTCCTCATCCTTATCATGCATAGTAACATATTTGCAGAAGAACTGAACCCTTTTAGTGTTAAGTGCAACACAGCAAGAAGGCTCTGCCACCTTCATCAAGCATCACATCTCACTTTGACTTCCATAATCCCTTTAATCTTCTCTTATGAAGCCATAATAACAAGCATTATATCTATTGTCTAAGTTTCTGGTGTCCTATCAAATGTTAACATATATTCCAGCTACTGTCTTCTTGAAAGAATGAATAAAAAGTATTTGACTATACAAAAGAGAATTTCCTTAAAAGTAATTCTAAATACAGAAAGCCGTTCATGTGTTTAAAAAAGGGGGTTGTTCCCTCCTTATGCTATGGCAGTGAATAAAAATGGTAGCCTGTGCTTCTTGTATCGTGATTTATTCATTTCTCACTCTCCAATCTGAACTACTTTATTAGTGAATTTATTTTAAGAAATATGTTATGGCCATCCTTTCCTTTTTAAGAATAAATTCTCAAATAAGGCAACAACAGAATTAAAAAAAAAGAAGTTGCTGCAAATTCAAGTCTTGAAAACAGTGAGGACAGAAAGAATTAGATGGGGATACAAGAGTTGTGCATAGACTTTCCTGTTGAACTGCTTGTGTGTGCAATTATGTGCACGTTAGTGACCACAGGGACGCAGAAGTAGAACTCTGCATTCAGCTCTGGACCCTCATGTAGGAAAAGGATTTGTGCCCTTCAGAATTTCTTCCTTAAGATTCTCAGGAGGAAAAAAAACATTTCATGGATTGCATAGTTCTAAAGAAGTTTATGAAGGAAAATGACACATTGCATACTTACTTCATGAAAGACATCTCCAGAATATGGGGACACACCCAAGTCAAGCAAGGCAAGCCCCTCAACCACTGAAAAACAGAAAATCAACAAGTCACACTAGGACTAAAGATGGATTGACATGCATGAATGCCCGATATTTTCAAATAAAAAAAAAATCACACCGTAGTGCTATCCTATATTTATTCTTGCTTACAAAGGGACCACATTGGCATGAAAATGTCTGTTTGAGTTGGGAATCCTCAGGTATCATGAATTTTGCATTCCTGTCACATTTCATTTTGAATCTATTCCAGCTGACAGCATTAAAAAAATCACAGATATAACACTTCATGTTGCTAAGGCAATAATGAAAACAAACAAACAAAACATATCAGATGAATCAAGGCTTGTGATTTTCACATGACTGTGCAATAGGAATTCAGAGTAGTTCCAGCAGAACTAAAGTGTAATCGATATGATTTTAGATGTCCTATGTTTGTAGTGCACAATCAGAAAATTTCTGATCAAATACACTGAGATACATAAATGCAAATTCCTGTTAAATGCTTCATATCTGCTTTATAATCATGAGAGTCTATGCTGTGCTTCACATCTGGAGTTCAGTTCTGTGGCATGGAATGCTTTCAGCAGCATCAGGTATAATTAGCAAACTGACTTCGGTAATCTGTATACAACTTTAATAACATCTGTACCTTGGTACTAAATTCTGGGCTATCCCAAGACTAGACCAACAATTTTTATTAATGTAGAAATATAGAGCTAAAAGATGCTTTTCATCCCATTTAGCTCAACCTACTCATCAACACAGGAAATCCAGAGCCTGAACATTCCTAACAGACGGATATCCATCTTATGGCCATTTCCACACTACACTGTTATAGTGCTATTATTCCACTTTCAACGTCCCATGGAATCCTGGAGTTTGCAGTTTAGGGAGGGGCATTTAGAATTCTCAGCCAGAGAGCTCTTTGGCCACAGTAAACTACAACCCCCAGAATTCCACCAGATGTTGGAAGTGAAATAATAGCACTATAACAGGGTAATGTGGAAATGGCCTATGTTTGAAGCTTCAAAAAGAGAAGGAGCCTGAACACCCTACTAGATTATTCCACTGCAATTACCAGAAAGTTCTCTCAGTGTAAAGTTGAAGGCTTTCACAGCCGGAATCCATAGGTTGTTGTGGGTTTTCCGAGTTTTGAGGTTGTGTTCTATTAGTATTTTCTCCTGATGTTTCGCCTGCATCTGTGGCTGGCATCCTCAGAGGACCCTCTGAAGATGCCAGCCACAGATGCAGGCGAAACGTCAGGAGAAAATACTAATAGAACACGGCCTCAAAGTCTGGAAAACCCACAACAACCTATTTCTCTTAGAGTTCAATTAAATCTATCCTTCTTGAACTTAAAGGTCCTTAGAACTGGAATCATCCACAAGACTCAAAAAGATCAAGTCTTTCCTCTCTTTTATTTGACAACTCCTTATATACTTGAAAGACTGCCCTTGTGTTTCTCTCCCGGTCTTTTCTTCTCCACCTTGAACTTGTGACCAAGTCTTTTAATTGTTCTCACAGGACTCATTTTCTACACTACTGACCATTTCTTTTGAACCTGCTCCAATTTATCTACACTCTTCCTTTCACAGCTTTTAACACAGGATCCCTTTTCTGCAGATAAAAATCATTTGGCCATTCAGCAAAAAATTAAATACCAACTTTTTTTTCCCCCCAAAGCTGCTTTCCTTTGTAAACCTGCCTAACTGGAAAAATCCCAAAGGTCGAGTTTCCCCCACTAATGTATTCCAGTACCAATCCACGATCTAATTTGTGTACAAACTGTATAACAATTAGTGGCCCAGGAGCCCTGTCTAAAACTTGCCCCAACTCGTCTCTCGCAATTACACCTCTGGAACCACAGCTCGTACCCGAAATGCGTTTAACATCAGGACACAACTGAAAGGCTAGAAGGAAAAGGTACGAAAGTGGACCTGTCCCAAGGTCTGTTCTCAGAAGGAAGCAGAGCCCCTACGAGAGACAGCAAAAAAGAGCAACTCCTTGAAGGTCTCCCCAGCTTACTGTAAGTATTTAGCTGCCTTTCTGTTCCTAGTTCACGTCCATAGGCCTTACTTACCTCGCTTCCAGGCATTTAAAGGAGAAGACACCTCCACCCTTTCCGAGATAAGAGCGGCTAGGCTGGAGCGGTACAACACGGCCCGAACTGTCACGGCCACCAACAGCACCAACACCAAGGGAGCCGCCATCTTAGCGGCAGGACACCGGCCTAATGCCAGCAGTAGTTCCCGGGCTGGTCCGTTGAAGTGGGTCTCTGCAGAGGAGCTTGGGAAGAAGACTCCAAGTCCCAGAATCCCTTGCGGCGTAGCAACCTTTAGTTTCCTGAAAGCGACGGTGAAGGCAGTGGGACAAACTAGGTATAAATTGAGCTAGTGAAGCATCCTTCCCTTTTTTATTGATTTCTGGGAGATTGTTTTTCCTCTGTTGCTAGAACGTATCTTTTTTTCTAATCGGCGCTATTATTTATAAGCCTACTTTAGAAATGGGACGCTTCTTTATTGTCGGCCTCGTCAACAGAACATGATATGGCAGTTTTTTAAAAATCCAACTTCATTTTATTTTAATGTCAAATTTCTTGGGGCAGTTTTGTTTCTATGCAAGAATTCTTTTAATAATTTTACATAAATAGAGTTGCAGCTTTATAGACCATTTCCACACTAGCCTGTTATGGTGCTGTTATTCCACTTTCAACATCCTATGGAATTCTGGGGTTTGCAGTTTGGGGAGGGGCCTGGCGTGGCCCCTCCCTAAACTGCAAACCCCAGGATTCCACAGGCTGTTGAAAGTGGAATAATAGGACTATAACAGGCTAGTGCAGAAGTGGCCATAGTCACTTATCTAGCAATAATTCCAATTAAACCGCTAATGTAATGCTTCTGCTTTGACTGCAGGTGGCATGCTGTAGCCTCAAGTTATGGCTCTGCAGACAAGCTCTGTCTAGGGAATAATCTTACTGGAAAAAAAGATATTGCAATTTAATATTCAGAATTCTTTTATTAGGTTACTGCATCTGTAAACAGGGGTGGTGCTCATTATTGCCCTCTTAAGCTGTGTTCTGATGTCCATTTACCTGTGGTTTGAGAGTTGGAGTACAACCCTGGAAATTACTTGAAACCACTTGAAGACACACAACCCTCGCTGAACTCTCCCAAACTTGGGGCCTTTTCCTACTACACTATTATAATGCAATTATTCCACTTTCTTTCTTTTTTAATTAAAATGTTTCTAAAGAAAACAGAAACAAAGAATTAACAAAGAATAACCAAAAAATGAACACTTTTGAGAAAAAAAACCAGGATGCAGCTATTCATACATACGTACACTCACTGATATCTACACCTTTAACATCATAAGTTCTAAAATAACCTCATACCTTCTAGAATAACCCTCCTGTCACATATACATTTTTCATCTTCTTCTCACTTATTTACTTCTTCTTACATAGTTTCCAGTCACTTACTCTCCCCCTGCCCCAGGTTTGGTTTATGTATTCTTCCTTATTGAACACAGATTAATTTTTCTTACAGTATATGATTATTTTGATTCTATTATTTCCTTAATTAATTCAGTTCTATTAATTCTACTGTATTCTATTGTTTCCTGAAAATTCATTAATAACAATGTTTATACCAATACTTTTTATTTTATCAATCTGAAAAGTTTGCTATTGCTGGCAGTCCTCATCTCCCTTTTAAGTAATTATTCCACTTTCAACACCTTGTGGAATTCTGGGGTTTGTAGTTTACTGAGGCCAAAGAGCTCTCTGGCTGAGAATTCTAAATGCACCTCCCTAAAATGCAAACCCCAGGATTCCATAGGATGTTGAAAGTGGAATAATAGCACTATAACAGTGTAGTGCAGAAAGGCCCTTGTTGTTGCATGCCTTTAAGTCATTTTTGATTTATGGCAACCCTCAGGCTTTTCTGGGGCTGAGTGTGTGATACACCCAAGGTCACCTAGTGGGGTTTCCCTGGCTGAGAGAGGAATCAAACCCTGGTCTCCAGAGCTGGAATTTGACACTCAAACCACTACAGCATGATGGCTCTCTGGGCAAACTTAGTTACAGGTAAAAAATTCATATAGGATTTCACTGCTCATTTTGTTTCTGCATTTTCAAGCATGTTTAGTCATTTACTGTGCAAGCTTATCTATGTCTACTTCAAAATGAACCCTATAATTTTTAGTGGTACTTATACTCAAGTAATTGTATGTAGGGCTGCAGCCTTAGTGCACTTGTGTGTGAAGAAAAATATCTATCACATCCTCAACTTCTGAAATGCTCCTCCCTGGACTTATCAGTCCATCCATGGTCAACCATGGCTAGCCCATCCGTTATGCATGTATTTATCACTTATATATACAGTTCATCCTTTCTCCAACATACTTAGTTATGTCTGATATCTAAGACCATTGCCATGGTTTGGAGCACAAAAGCAGAATTTGTGTCCCCACTGAGATGAAAGAGCTCCTGTAGAATCTTAAATCCCTAATGTGGAAAACATTAGCCAGCTATCACTTCCATTATGTCATTTATTTGTGTATGTATTTAAGGTATATATCACCTCTTACCCCTCAATGCTCCCAAGGTGATGTAGAGAAAATAAAAACACTGTTTAAAAACAGACTAAAACAACTTTTTAAAAACGCACATACTCAAAAGAACTAGAAAACCCTCCTGGGTTTAAGGACCAAAGGGGTACAAAAATGGACAGTCCTGGCTGCCCTGCCAGAAGCTTGAGAGGGAGCGAGCCAGCCTGACTTTCTTTGAGAGAAGCCTCAGCGCTGTGGTGCCGCTACAGAGGAAGCCTGGTCTCATGTAAGTATCAGTCTAGCATGTTTGGGTAGTAGGTCACACAACAGGGTCTCTGCTGTGGGTTTCAAATTCTGGGCAGGCCCCTGTGAATCATGATTAAGGTCTTGCTTAGTTGGAGTATAATGCCCACTGGAATATATATGTCAAAGGATTATTCCTTGAGAAGTGCAATGATTAATTACCTGGTACAAGATTTGCTCGAATTCTTTCTTTTTACTGTGAAAATGAAGGCTTTACAACAGAGTACAGTTTATAAACTCAATTCAGCCTAAGGAGCCTCTGAATCATAGTTAGTAATGTGAAAGACTAGAACTCCAAGTCCTGCTCATCTCTCTGGAGTGTCTTTCTAAAGCAAATATTTATGTAGTGCATTGCGTCCAGCCCAAAATTTCCAGTGCTTCTGAATATATCTGGAACAGCCTTAAAAAAAATCTTCTGTTCATAGTATCAAGTTTCTTTTGTTTTAAGTGTGCTGCACTCTAATTGTGGCTGTGTTCGAAAAATTAATAAGACTGCATAAATGTAGATATAATCATTCCAATGTAGAAAGACAGTAGTGTACTCTAGGAAGGGTTCACAGGGCTGAAGCTCCAAAAAGTTTTGTTTAGCACTGCAGAGACTATAGTATCTGCCACCCTGCTTGGATCCTACTGTTCCCTCTGAGTTTAGCTGGAATCTTCACAGTAGCTGGAGGAGAAACGGATTTTCCCAGTGACACTAGATTATCATGAGCTACAGACATATCCCAGTTAACAACGAAGCAGCTTTTTACAAAGTCTTTTTACAGGTACTCAGCCCAGCCCTCCCCTTTCTTGTCTTCCATATAGCTGATGGAATGTGATCAATACCAGGTGTCTGTATGTGGTCTTAATAAAATGAATGAATCCCTGGTTAAGGGGCTGAAGCAATCAAGTTATACTGAGAGCTAAGAAGACAATATTGACATTTTCATTTTCATAGCAAACAGATTCAGAATAACCAGGTGCATTGTCTACTATTAACAGGACTTTAAATTCCAACCCTTACTGCAGCAAATATTTTTTAGCTACTGGGATGAAGCATTGGTGAAACCGTTCTGTAAGCAAGGTGGCAGTCACCCATGCTTGCTTATGGTGCTGTCAAAACATAGGCAAATAACATTTGCCTTTGTTTTTAAGATCATGTGGGTTCTTGGATTTGCTCAGTGTCCCTGACTTTATCATATGACCTGCAGAGTTGCCTCATAGGACTAGAGTTGATCCGTTCTCCTATGCTTTTTGTCCTGGATCTGCCTTTGCAGTTTTATGAATGTAGGTTCTAGTGGGCATTTTTCCCCAGAAGAGCCCAGTTTCATTGCAATTGAATACCTGCTTTGGATGGTAGCCTTTCTCTTGAACTAAGTTCTTAAACTAATTTGGAAATGCAATAGCAGTTGCTCTACTGGCAGGAGCAGCTTTGCCACTCAGTTTTGTGTTTCTAAATCCAAATCTGTTCCTAAATCTGTGCAGTCATCTCCTACTTGCCGTAACAGGCTTGGTGGCACTTGTTTGAGGGGATGCTCTGCTGATATCTTTATATAGCCTCAGTGCTTTGTGGCACAGAACATTGATGTTAATGGGGGTTCATTTTCTGTTCCTCTCTTCCAGCCACAAATTTAATGCTCTCTCCATTTTAATTAAGCAGCTATGATGCACTATGGAGGTAATTTTTGCGGTTTGTGATGCCACAGCAAAATTAACGCAAATTTCCTTTTCTTTTATTAGAATTTCACAGATAGAAGATTAATTCTTTCCATACATCTTATCAGCATCAGTGCATGCTTTCTTTTCTTGATTAAGTCTAGAATTTTCACCTTATTTAAAGGAAGAACTTTATGGGTTCTCTTAGACTTATCAGGATTTCCAGCATCACCACTCTTGTGCTTGGGGCTGTTACAAACAACAGAAGAGCAGAAGAAGCAAAAGGACTTTATCATGATAAGGACAAGGATTTTACTGTATGAGCACAAGAATTTTGCAGAAGGATAGTATTGCAATTAGATCGCAAATGATAACTGAGAGCCCTAGTGAGAGGCTGGATGGTGTGTAGCACGATATACAGCCAGGAAATGCGAGACAGCACAATACCACAAACAGGGTGCCAGTTGCTTCAGTTTAACTATCCCTCTCATTTTCCATGGAATAGTGTATGTGTTATTATTCTGTGCTTTCAAGTCATTTCCAACTTAATGGCAATCTTAAGGCAAACCTAGCACAGGGTTTTCTGGAGACTGAGAGTATGTGACGTGCCCAAGGTTTCCATGGCCAAGCGGGGACTCAGATCCTGGTCTCCAGACTCATAGTCCAATGCTCAGACCACTATACCAGTCTGGGACTAATAGTGTATGTACTGTACTGTATTTCACTTTATTTTGCTTTATTACCTCAATTTGTATTTTATTTCTATTAAATTCAAAGCATGTATTTTCAGACCACACCTCATCATGAGTAACTAAAATTGCATACTCCAATCATGTGGTTATGGGGGACCTACTGTATGTGCCTTCACATTACCTGTTGACTTATGGCGATCCCATGAATTTCATAGGGTTTTCCTAGACAAGGAATATTCGGAGGTAATTTTGCCAGTTCCTTCCTCTGAAATACAGTCTGTAGCACTTGGTATTCATTGGTGTTATCCCAAAGGACCGACCCTGCTTAGCTTCTAAGATCAGATAAAATCTGATGCCTTTAGGGTATTTACGCTCTATAACTTTCATTATCAAAATGGAAATGGAGACTGTTGAAAGAAAAAAAAATCATCCCAAGATACATTTTGAAAAAAGCTTTCAGGTGTTCTCTAGAAGATTCAAAATATTTTTGTTTGCTTATGCAAGGCTTATCCAACCTGGTTGTTTCAGTTCACATGCGTATAATGTTAGTTTTGAATAAAAAAATTTGCTGAAACATGTTGAATGAACTCCTCTTCTTTTTTGTGGCATAGAATACATCCCTATTTTTTCCACATTATTTCTATCTCTGGTACCAAAGATTCTGTTAAAGAAGTAAAGCCCAGGGACATACCTAACTGAGATATTCCTTCATTCCTATTGTATTTCAGAATATTTAGGACTAGCTTGCCCTTGAGTGGGCAAGACCCATTAACTTTATAAAAGGCTTGCTCCCAGTGGAGATGAAACTAGCTCTTTCTCTATTTTTCTAAATATATAGATCAATTGCTGTTCCCCATTTCTGCACTGTCCTTAAGGGTATCACTATAGGAACTGTCATGATGAGGGCCTGCACTTCAAAATTTAGTACTATACCACTGTTATGAAATCTAATTTGTTACTATCAGCTGTGAAAATGCATTAGAAGTGATAATATAAATTTCTGTAGAATAGGCTGATAAACAGGAATGTTCTAATAACAAATTGTTTAATCAGTGCGATCTCTAATATTGTCCATGAAACATTAGAGTCCCTGTGATCAGAATAAATTAATTATATTTGCATAAATTAACATATATTTCATGTGTATAGTGGAAAGGTGAGGTATATATGGGACATGAGAATCAGGCTATAAAGTAGCATTCGCTGTTTGAAATCCTGTCCAGTCCAATATATAAACATTATAGTAAACTTAAGAAGATTACCTTCAGTGTTACCACATCACCTTGGAAACACCAGGGGCCTTTTCACATAAGGCACTATAGTTCTCTGGCAGAGAATTCTAAGTACTCCTTCCTAAACTGTAAATCCCAGGATTCCATAGGAGGAAACATTGGCAGTTATAGTGGAATCATAGCACTATAATTGTGCAGTGTGAAAGTGCCTCTGATCTCCTCTTATTTCAGAATCTAAGCAGAGTTGAGCTGGAGATCACCTCCAAAGTCACCCAGTGGGTTTAAAAGACTAAGGTTCAAATGTCCACTCAGTCATGGGAACCAGCTGAGTGAGCTTGGGCAAGTCACATTCTCTCAGCCTCAGAAGAAGGCAGTCGTAAATCCTCTGGATCAATCTTGCCAAAAACACCGTAGGATACCATTTGAAAACACCTTACAACAAAGGGGTGTTTTGACAGCAGCTGAAAAAAATGGGAAGTCATGGCAAACTGGATGTGGCTTTGGATCTCTAGGAAACAAACCCCTTCCCCTTCCATAAATACACCCAAAGGATGGATCTGCAATTTCTCCAGCCCTGGAGCTTTGCAGCTTGGAACCAGGATTTACATTTTTGGAAGGAAAAGCTTCATTCACTGGAGGTATCTCTGATTTTTGTGACTCCCTCCCCTATAAATGGATCGCCTCATTCAGCAGGATCTCTCCCTCTGCCATGCACACCTTTTATGCAGCTTTTCTTGAAGATTGGGTGGGACTGCCATAGGAAGGAGTGGGAGGGGGTTCATTTCTTCCAGCCCTATTGCATGTACCTACATCTGGGTTCCACCTTGCAGGTAGCTCCTTTGCAAGTGGAGCCAGAGAAAAAGAATTAAAAGTATGAACAAGAGGTCAATAAGAAGGGATAAGGCCATCAGCAGCAATGGGTTTCACCAAAGAATCCACCTGCCTTCTAGAAGCCTTGCTCTAGGTTCAACCAAGCAATATAAAGACCTCTTTGCTATTAACTTTCATTGCTTTTAGGAGCTTGCTATTAGAGCCAGCATGGTTTCCTCAGCTTCAGAGGCAGGCCAAGGTAAACTCCCTCTGAACAAATCTTGCCAAGAAAACCCCATGATAGGCTCACTTTAGGGTTGCCATAAGTCTGAAATGTCTTGAATGCACACAACAAAAACATATTCTCCATTCCATTATTCAGTTCTCTTTAAGCATATGCCCCAGGATTCAGTGCACAGAAAGATTTCATTTGTACTTCCTGTACCAAAGAGAAATTTAACATTATGTATGTGTGAGCCCTGGACCACTCTTCCATATTAGTGAAAGAAACAAAAGAGCCACTTGCGCTGAAAGTCTATTAGCACAGTTCCTGAACAATGGGATATCTTTCTCTAATGAAACACAAAGAGTTAGGCTGCTGTTAACAAAAACCTGAGTCATCAGCACTACTGGCCCTAGGTTTCCACAGCAAGGGGGAGTTTAATGAACTCAAACATTTGAACTGCTTACAATGCCACGTCTATGAATGTATTCATACTTCAAGGCTCATTTAAGGGTTTTAAATGGTCAAACAAGCACACTGTGAACCATATTTATAGCAAATACTTTCATGATCTGACCTAGATTTGAACCTGATATAAGGTGATTTATATCTGCTGTGAAGTCAGGTTCCCAAAAACTGTGTAACTATTATGGCAGATACGATCCAAACAAGAAAGAGAAAATTAAATGTCTCCTCAAACATATATACCATATCATACGGGTTCTACCATTTGAACCTATGAACTTACTGATAACACCAAGTAATTGATGGCTTTCTACTGGGAAGAGAGTAGATAGCAATAGAATAGGAAAATCATATTCAAAGGACAGTAGTCGTGAATTTTATTTAAATGTTCCCTGGCCTGTTTTTGATTACGATTTGAATAAATTATCTTCTGTATACAAAAGGGTTATTATCAACAGGGAGAATGACTATAAAGTGAAAGGAGGAAAAGAATAAGGACCTTTAGGAAGCATGTTGGTATATTATTTATTTCCAACGTTTCCTCCAAGTTGCTCAGGGGTGAGAATCATGTGGCCTATGGGCCACATATGGCCTTTTAGGGGGCCACAGCAGCCCTTTGAACCCTCAGCAACCTCACACACACACACACACACAAAGGCTGTGGTACCCGCTCAAATCATTTTGGGGCCAAAACACATGCATGTGGATAAAAACCAATTTGAGGGTTTTCTCATCTGTAAACAACCAGCCCCTCACCTTTGAATGGTCCAGAAGGTTACCTGAAATGAGACGTTGTCAGTTCTGGTCACCCAAAGTGGTGGCCACACAGTGCACTGCAGGCCTCTAGAGCTCTAGAGGAGCTGAAAATGAGCTAGTGGCCCTCCGGCCTCCAGTGAGTCCCCAAACTTGAAGTATTTCAAAATTATGTATGTAGTCTTTCTTTCTATTTCCGAAATATTATTGTTAACAAGAATCTTGCAAGGTTTATTAAGACTAAGAGATAGTGGCTGACTCATAGTCATCTAGGGAATTTCATGGCTAATTGGGATTTGAGTCTGAGCCTTTGTTACTGCTGTTTCTAGCCCGAGCCTGTGGGATATTAAGATATCATTTTGATATCAATAAATTCGGCTTTCTGTACCCATTCCTCTCCACGTGCTTGCGAGGCCCCCAGACAAGCACGCACACAGGCGTGGCCGACAATAGCCGGACCATTCACCTCCCGATCTAGGCAGGCCAGTCATTGCTGAATGCAGCTTCAGGAGACCTCAAGGCAAGTACCACATTACGTATGCACGCAGCTTACAAAAAGATCCCCTGCCCTGTGCAGGCAGCTTGATGAGCAGACTATATAACTCTCAAGCACTCTGCGTTTGCATACTGGCTACTCTATTGACAATCTGGCTATAACTCAACCATCTAAAGTACTGACCTTTCGGAGGCTTTGTCTCCAGCCCCAAACTCATTGTTTTCCCCAAGTACGGACTAGCCTGCAGCCACAATTTTCCCTATAAGAACCGCTGACTTTGAGCGCTTCCTCGGATCGCTCGTGACTTGCCTCCCAACTTGCTACCACTCCATTTGATGAGCCTCCCCTCAGCTCCACGTGCTGAGAATCCACGCTCCCCAGCTTCTTTGCTTTTAACCGGGCTTCAGGACAGGTATAGTACTTCCCATACCAAACCTCCTCTAAAAATCCCGCTATCTGCTCCTACCTTTATTTCTATATTTACTTGTGTGAGTGTGTTGCATACACATGTTTGATTGCATTTCAATAAAACATTGATTATTACTTCAACATCTGCCTTATCATTGACTCGGCCTGACCCTGTAGACATAGGGTTCAAGATCTCGCTACGTTACCCTGCCTCTCGCATTGCAAACTTGTGCTCTGTGCTAATTCCCTCCCCATTGTTTGAGCACATTTAGGTGTCCCTTCCGGGACCCCCAGAAATCAGGATAACACCTTCCCAATCTTAATTCAGTACCCTAAATGTAACACCATTCCAGATCTGTGTGTTATAGAAAGAGACAGGATGTCATGTCCTGGCATTACCAGTCATGATTGTCAAGAATCAAAGTTCAAAACATACATATGTGTTACCGCCATTGCTAGCCCGAGCTTGTGGGATATTAAGATATCATTTTGATATCAATAATTCAGCCTTCTCTACCCATTCCTCTCCACATGCTTGCGAGGCCCCTGGACAAGCACACACACAGGCGCGGCCGACAATAGCCGAACCATTCACATCCCACTCTAGGCAGGCCAGTCATTGCCTAATGCAGCTTCAGGAGACCTCAAGGCAAGTACCACAATTATGTATGCACGCTACTTACAAAAGATCCCCTGCCCCGCGCAGGCAGCTTGATGAGCGGACTATACAACGCTCAAGCACTCCGCGTTTGCATACTGGCTGCTCTATTGACAATCTGGGTATAACTCAATCATCTAAAGTACTGACCTTTCAGAGGCTTTATCTCCAGCCCCAAACTCATTGTTTTCCCCAAGTACGGACTAGCCTGCAGCCACAATTTTCCCTATAAGAACCCCTGACTTTGAGCGCTTCCTCGGATCGCTCTTGGCTTCCATCCGGCCTTGCTGTCGCTTTGTCCAGCGAGCCTTCCCCTCGGCCCCACGTGCTGAGAATCCATGCTCCCCAGCTTCTTTGCTTCTAACCGGGCTTCAGGACAGGTATAGTATTTCCCATACCAAACCTCCTCTAAAAATCCCTCTATCCCACTCCTACCTTTATTTCTATAGCTTCTTGTGTGAGTGTGTTGCATACACTGGTGTGATTGTATTTCAATAAAACAATTATTATTATTTTACATCTGCCTCATCATTGACTCGGCCTGACCCCGTAGACATAAGGTTCAAGATCTCGCTACGTTACCCTGCCTCTCGCATTGGCAACTTGTGCTCTGTGCTAATTCCCTCCCCATTGTTTGAGCACATTTAGGTGCCTGTCCCGGGACCCCCAGAAATCAGGGTAACATATGAGTCAACTTTCTATTAAGAACATCACAGTAGTGCTATCAGGGTCTAGGGTCCCATTCAAAAAATGAGCCAGAGGATGCATAAAAAGAACACAGTTGGCTTACCATATCTTGAAGTAAGTGGAAAGTAACACATAAGTAATTATCATCTAAAGAGCCCAGACCCATAGAATCATTAAAATCAGAGTCTGCTATTACCTAACAGCACCACTCAGTGACACACTAGTAGAATCCACTCTGCTGCATGGGAATCCTTCAGCCTCTCAACTGAGGAAAGGTTTTCCCTTCCCTATCTCAGTTACATGAGTTTTTTTTTAATCTGGGATGCCCATATCTTCCAAATGTCCCAGTTTGGGAGGGACAGTCCTAATTAATCCTTTATTGTCCCACTTTTTAAGCAACTTTTAAAATGTCCAAATTTCTCTCTCTTCCTTCATCCTCAGTTGCTGCAAACTTAGTTCAAAGTGCAAAAATAGTCTGTACTCAGTTAACTCAACAAGGAAGAGGGGGCAGGAATCTTGCCCTTCCCAGTTGGCTCAAGCAAAAACAAACTGCTGTGGACTCTCCTAGCTTGTATGTTCTTCCTCACCTTGACTGCACTCTGATGTTGCTTGGCCGCACATGTCCTAGTTTCCTCTGTGAAATGTTGGAAGGCATGGGTGCCCAGAACTGAAACTAGGTTTCTTTGCATTCAGTGCCTGGGCTTTAACAGTGAGCCAAGCCCTAATGAGTACTTAGATGAGAGACCACAAACAATTATCAGGTGCTGTAGGCCATATTTCAGAGGAGGGAACTGGCAAAACCACCTCTGAGTATTTCACGCATAAGAAAGACTTATGAAATTCATGGGATCACTGTAAGGTCATTTCCGCACTACACTGTTATAGTGCCATTATTCCACTTTCAACATCCTATGGAATCCTGGGGTTTGCAGTTTAGGGTGGAGCATTTAGAATTCTCAGTCAGAGAGCTCTTTGGCTTCAGTAAACTACAAACCTCAAAATTCTACAGGATGTTGAAAGTGGAATAATAGCATTGTAATAGTGTAGTGCGGAAATGGCCTTAGTCACTAGGCGACGTGAAAGCACACATATAAACAAAAGGCTGTTTTTCCTGAGCATGGCCTTATGGGAAAACTATTTCTTAGTATTTGTATTTAATGCAAATGGCTGTCAGTCAGCCCATGGATGAAATCTGCACTTGGTGTAACTTCACGAGGCAAACAAAGTTCTGTTGATTTACGGACACATGAATGTTCTCATGCAATTACTAGGAAGCCAGTGCTCTTTTATAGCTGATGTTTGTGCCTTGGTTTAATTTATTTATTTAAGTTAAAAGAAATGGGTGGCTTGAATAATACATCTGCGAAGAATTCAAATATGTTTGCAGATGGGGAAATATTGAAAACTGCTATTCATAGTGACAGCTTAATTGACTCTGTAAGATGGTGTGAGAGGTCTATAAAACTGGAGGAAATGAGAAGGGAAAAATGAAAGCTTTCTGCGGGGACAACTGCTTTGCTGTCACAGAAACATATTTGCAGTGACGACTGTATGTTTCAAAGTGTATAAATAGCGTATTCTTTGTAAAAATGAAATAAAATGTGTAGCATCATTCATACCCTTTCTTGATCTTTAATCTGACCTGGTCATTGAAGAAGCAGGAAGCTCAGTCTCTATGCTCTCTCTCATGATGCTATAAGAGATAGTCTATTTGGAATGATTATTTGTGGAACTGCACACTTGTAGAGCTATTGTCTTTTGGTATCATTAAATACTGAGTCAAAAATACATATACAGTCATCCCTCCATGTTTGCTAGGTTAGGAGAACAGGACCTCTGTGAAAGTGAAAAAACCATGAATAACTCTAGGCCCTCCCAAACCATATTTAATACACACAAAAAGTACGATCACCACATTCAATCCACCATGCATTCCTTTGAGGCATCAGAGTTCCTTCACAAGGCAGCAGTGGGTGGCTGGTGGGACTTACTGCCACCTCCACTGCTGCCCCACACCATTTTAAATAGGGACTTACAAGTATCGTTTGCAGTTCCTCAGTTTCACAAGGTTTGTAGTCCCTATTAAAAATATCATAGGGAAGCAGCAGAGGTGACAGCAAATAATCCATACATAATCAAATCCACAGAAGTGAAACCTGCAAATGTGGAGGGCTGACTGCACAATATTCTTATGTATGGTTGTGAAAGCTGGAAAATAAAGAAAGCTGTCCTGAAGATCTTCTCATCTGAAATGTGGTGCTAGAGGAGAGCTCTACAGAAACCATGCACCATCAGAAAGAGGCATTATAGTGTAGTAGTTTGAGTGCTGGACTGTGGACCGGGATTTGAATCTCCACTTGGCCATGGAAACCCACTGGGTCACCTTGGGCAGGTCACACTCTCTCATCCTAAAAGGACAGTAGTGCCAAACCCTCTCTAAACTAATCTTGCCAAGAAAAGAAGAGGAAATAAAAGGAACTAAAATACAAGGGCGAGAATACAAACTGAAAGCATACACCGATGACCTGGTGGTTTTTATTGAAGAGCCAATAACAAGTGTAGTGAAATTGATAGAGGCATGCAATGAATTTGGAGAATTAGCTGGATTTAAAATTAACAAAGACAAAACGAAGATTTTGACTAAAAACATGAGAAAGGCGGAAATTGAAGAATTGAAAATGATGACAGGATTTAAAGAAGAGAAAAGGATCAATTATTTGGGAATAGTAATCACTAAACAGAATAGTGGATTATTTGAGAATAACTACGCGGCAAAATGGAAGGAAACTAAAAAAGATTTACAGAATTGGGCAAAACAAAACTTATCCCTGCTGAGAAGAATGGCAACAATAAAGATGATGCTATTACCAAAGATGAACTATTTATTTCAGAATTTGCCGATAATCATTAACACTAGATGCTTTCAGGACTGGAAGAAGGACATATTGCTTTTTATTTGGGCCGGAAAAAAGCCGAGGATAAGATGGAAAATATTGACTGATAAAAAAGAAAGAGGAGGTTGTGGCCTTCCGGACCTGAAATTGTACTTCTTTGCGAATGGAATGACGTGGTTAAAAGACTGGTTAATACTGAAGAACGATAGAATGTTAAATTTGGAGGACGCAGATCTTCGGTTTGGCTGGCACGGATACCTCTGGTATAACAAGGCAAAGGTGGACAAAGATTTTATAAATCATTATATTAGAAGATCACTATTTGGAATTTGGAAAATCTGGAAAAGGAAACTGTACTCTAAAATACCACTATGGGTTTCACCACACGAGGCTCTATACGGAAGATGGAAAGACTCAACAGAAAAATGGATTACTTACAGAGACTTGATAGTGAATGAAGGTAAAGATGTTCAGCGAATTAAAACAAGGGAAGAATTAATGAATGAAGGATGAAACTGTCAATGGTTTTTGCATATGCAGCTAAAAGAAAGATTAAAAATGGATCAAAAACTTGAAGGAATAGAAACAAACACACAATTAAGTGAATGGGAAAAAATATTATTTGAAAAAAAGGAACATTTAACATCCCAACTCTACAAGTTCATATTGGATCGGGAACTGGAAACTGAAGTAATAAAAGATACAATGGTTGCTTGGGCCCAGAACATAGGGCATGAAATAAAACCGGAGCAATGGGAGAAGAGTTGGGAAAACACACAAAAATTTACTTTGGCACAAAATTTGAAGGAAAATTACTTAAAAATATGTTATATAGATGGTACTTGGATCCGGAGAAGCTGAGCAAGATATACAAAACCAAGGAAATGAAGTGTTGGAAATGTAAACAAGAAAATGGGACTTTCTATCACATGTGGTGGCAGTGTACAAAAGCTAAAAAATACTGGAAGAAGATTCATAAAAAAAATAATGGAGATTTTACAAATAAAAATTCCTTTGACACCAGAAATTTTTCTGTTAAATATGTTACATCAAGTAGATAAAGAGTTCAACAAATATAAGAATGCAATTCTATATATGATTTCAGCAGCCAGAATAATATACGCGAAATATTGGAAAAGCCTTGAAATACCGTAAATGGAGGAATGGCTAAATAAAGTACAAGAATATGCTATACTCGATGATCTAACCCAGGCCATGAAGGGAGAAAAAAAAGGCAAGGGAGAAAACAATATGAGAGCAGTGAAGACATATATTGACTATAATTGGACAAGGTTATGCCAAGGAGATAGAATATGAAAAATAATGGAGTAATAATAGAGCGTAGAGTACTTAAAAAAAAAAAATTAAAGGTAAATCATGTCGGTAAAGAGGCAAGTCATCTGTGATAGAATTGGTTTTGGGGTCACAGATAAACAGAACCGAAGAACGTCCAAGCAAGAGAAGGTAGGAAGTTATAAAAGCATCGAAATATAGAAAAAGATCTAAGTTAGAGTATAAGGAAGTATCTATGGATAGAAGTGAGAAATGAAGGGTTGGATTGGAAATTTATAATGTATTCAACTCGAACAGAAATATCTAAGAGATCCTAGATGAAATATAACAGGCTGGAAACTATGTAAAATGGAAGATGTATAATAAGCAAGCCGTTACGTTTATTTTATATGTTTATTTTATACAATTGAAAATTGAATAAGACATAATGATTGTGTAATGTGTAAATAGATCAATTTTAATTAAAAAAATAAATAAATAAAGTAATCTTGCCAAGAAAACCTTGTGATAGGTTCATCTTACGGTTGCCACTAATCAGACATGACTTGAAGGCATACAACAGCAAGAGAAAAATCAAGCCTGAACTTTCACCAGAAGCCAAAATGACTAAACTGAGGCCACTTTGCTTTCAGCAAATGGCATGACTCAGTGGAAAAGACAATAATGCTGGGAAAAGTGGAAGGCAGTAGGAAAAGATGAAGACCACACTACAAGTGGGTTCAGTGAAAGAAGTCACAGCCCTGAGCAGAGCTGTTGATGAAGTTCTCTCATTCATAGGGTTGCCCTAAATTCAAGCCCACTTGATACATCAAATAACAAGAGCTACTGTCAACATGTGGTTTCTCTGTACTATGCTACCCTGCCACTAAAGATACCTGGACATTTTACAGCCAGTCCTCTCATCTCCTCCTCCATTGCTTTGTAGGAATAACTATGATCTATAGGCCCACAACAATTTAATACAAACCTACAGCATGCTGATCCCGTAAAGGGCAGCAGATAAATGCTATGCGGCTGCTGATCTTTCCTCAAAAACTGAGCTTATATCTAGAGCAGGGCAAAGATGCACTGTCACCTTCTTCGCCCTTAAGAAGGACAGCTTTTTCTGAGAAACAGGCAAATGACCAGACGTTTCTTGGTTCAAAGGCTAGTTGCCAGATTTATTGAGTACAAAAGTATAAAAGTAAAAAAAACATATGAATCTGCTGCAGCAGGGTGCCGGAGGTTCAGGACAAAGGCCAGAGGCGGGGCAAGCCCTTTTTACCCAGGCAAACAGTATACACACCCACTGCGGCATTTTTCCACCAACCACAGATCCCCCTGTATCATATTAGGCAATGTCCAGAGGGAGGCACTTCAGGTGAGGTAGAGTCATGAGTCAGCAGATGGGAGGGGCTAGGACTCCTGTGTACATGACTGTCTCCTGGCTTACAATGGAGATTGTCTTTCTTTTACTCACAGCACAACCTTGGCCACTCTCTGTATGTCCGCTAAACCATGTTTCCCCAAACCTAGCTGATCAGGTGGTTAGTAGATGGGAACTGCTGTTCCCTGGATTTTGAAATAATTTTTTTTTTACTTCTCATTTCTTGCTACTAATCTCATTTCTGCAATTACTGTTTTCCTGGTGCTAGTAAGAGTGTGTATTTGTGAAGAAGAGAAAGAGAGGGAAATATGAGCATATATATAGGGAAATATGAGGATATATGCATGTATTCAGGGCTGAAAATATTGTCCAGCCCACTCTAGGGTGGGCATCACTGCATTTTTTTTAATAAAAGAGGACAAAAGATTAAAAATTTCCTTTAGAAATGCAACTATATATGTAAAAAATAGAACTGTGAATGTAGAATTAATTACTGTGATTAAAATGTTGAGAAGGTCCATGGATCCACTTTCTCTTCTCCATTTCCAAGTCTTCAGTATTAATCCTCTCTTAATTATTTTCAGTAAATCCAGTACTCTCCTCTGGCTCCTCCAGGATCACTTTTGATCCAAAATTACATTGGCAGCACTTCACCATCCATAATTTCCAGTCCAGCCTTCCATATTTCCTCTTCAATTGATTCGCTGAATTCCATCCATCATCAAATAATCTAAAGTTTGTAACACTATTTTTCAGCAAGTCCACTTCCTCCAAAATCTCCTGTCAAATTGGTGGATCACATTCATCTTGTAGAGGTTGAATCATTGCCATTCTTTTTATTGGGCAAAAACTTGGCAAAAATAACAATAACACTTTTGTCTCCACAGCAACTCTTCTGCTACAGTTATTGCAAGAAGACAGTCTGGCTAACTAGTTTCTCTTGTTACTCCAATTGCTCTAAAGGAGTACCTCTCCCAGATAAAACAAAATCACTTTCCCAAAACAATGCAGTCTCTTTTCTTAGTTAATTTTTACTTGCAGATCACATAAAAAAAATCTTCCTATTTCAAAAGGTACCTTTCAAGCCTTTAGTATTATTAAATCTTTGAAAAAGCTTTTTTAGTTCACACTCCTATTAAACTTTCTCCTTTCAAAAGATGATCTTAAAAATCTTTTAAAAAATTCTTAAAGTCAGTCCTATTAGTACAGAAAACAGTAAACTCACCAAGATATTGATGTCACTGCTGAATCAAAAAATTTCTTTCAGTTCAAAGAATTCCTGTCCTGTATCAGCAGCCAGCCAAGGCTTACTGCTCTCTAATTATAGTCTCTTAGCAGCAGCCAAGAGCAAAGTTTGTAACAGACTGTTAGCAAGTTACCAGTCATCATTTTGTGGTCTGAGTCTGTAGTAAATCCAGAGTGACAGTCTAGCAGGGAAGCCAATACACCAGGCAAATATCAAAGTTTCCAGGAACATGAGGCAGGAGTCCAAATGTAAGGCATGCTGCTTCCACTGATAATGTCAGTTGCCTGCCATGGCTTCTTGCCATCCCTTTCCCTGTCTATATAGGCTGAGAGCCTCCTCCAGCTGTTTGCCTAATTAATATGTCCTTGCTATATTACGGTCTGAGTCTCCTGAGCACTCCCTTTTCTACCTACGCTGGTTGTAGTAAGTATTGTCCCATTCATGTCTCTGTGTTGTGGTTGTTGGGTAGGGTCCTCTCTAGGTCCTGGAACAGGGGTATGACAATTCCAAAGATGTTATATAAAAGTACTAAAGAAACTGAGATACGGGCTTATTCTCTTTTTTAAAGGCTTGCATACAATGGCATGAGCTTGGTGAAAATTTCCTGTGGTTCCTCACCCCCGCTTTATTTGCACTCGACTCTTATGGTTCCTGCAACTATAATGAGCATCCTGGACCTGTCTGATGATCTCTTCATTCTTCCCTTATCTGAGGAGAGTTACTCCCAAGCTAGAATTTGCCCTTGAGCTGGTGATCTACTGCTGTAGCTTTCTCTTTCACGGCACTTTCCATGAAGGGCTCTCAGCCTGCAGTCATCTCAGCCAAGGAATCCTGGAACATTTCCGCACGACACTCTTATAGCGCAATGATTCCACTTTCAACCTCCTATGGAATCCTGGGGTTTGCAGTTCCGGGAGGGGCTGGCCCCAGGATTCCATAGGAGGCTGAAAGTGGAATCATCGCGCTGTAAGAGTGTTGTGTGGAAATGGCCCCAGAATCCTATGTTTACTAAGAAAACTATTTTCATCATGTGGAAAGGGTTTAACTCTCTAAAACAGTGGGCCCTCCAGATGTTTTAGATTGCAGCTTCCACTATCCTATACTGTTGGCCATAATGGGTAGTGTTGGTGAGAGTTGTAGGCTAAAATATCTGAAATCAGGGAGAGAGTCTCCTGAATGTTGCCCTAGGAGGGCCTTGTATCTGTAGCTAGGATTGAAACCTAAAGAAAGAACAATTTTTCCACAAGATCAACAGTGCTTGCATGGATTTTTTTAATTTTTTCTCACATCATATTCTTTTGTTTTTCACATAAATGTATGATGGCACTATACAAGAGATACACTGTACTCCCTCAGATACAGGAAAATAGATTAGGCCTTGGACAGCAACTAGGTATACAATCTGACTCCCACTCACTTTCTGACCTTGAACTCATCAAAGCACACACAACTTTGTTCTGCTTTATTCCTTTGGTTTTAGCAGTTGAAAAGAATGAAGAAACAAATAGCTATTTTTAGATATAATGGGGATGACTATAGGAATTAATCATCAAAGAATTTTGTGGCATTTAAAACCCCTGATCCCACATTTGTATAACACTGTAAAAACAGAGTCCACATATAGCTTTTGTCATCAAAACTTTTGTTTTCTTAGAGATTTTCAGTAGATACACAAAATACCCAGGAAAAGTTGTAAAAATTGTTTTTACGTTTTTAGAAGGCCAGCAAAAATGGCAGCAGGGAGTCACTCAAACAAACAAATTAGAATTTTGCAGGAATAAGAGAATAAAACCACTGAGACAGAGGACTTGATGCAACCTTGACTTTCAAGCCAACTGTCAAGCAATGTCTGTAGATAAGAAAAGCTTTAATGTCAGAGCTGTGAACAGGTGTAACCGAGTGAGTAGTTGAACCACCACAAAACCCAGGAATTACGTGAGATGGTCTGTGAATGAAATAGACTTTTCAGCAGTGGTGGCTACCACTACACCACACCAGCTTGTACAACTCACATCATCTCTAATATAGTCCGTCTGGCATCCAGGCTGCAACTAGCTTCAAGAATCTCACCTCAAACACTTTCATTTTTTCCCAAAGTTTCCTAGCAAGCCCTCTAGCCCTCTAAGAGTCTACTAAACTTTTAGGTTTCTTTATCATCCCCTCATTATCCTATCACTTTAAAGGAGGTGGGCAACTGTAAAGGGGACAGGCACCATTTCCCCTTCCAAATTCCCCCTGCAGGTCACATCACTCTCTGTGTGACTAGAAATGGCCCAACATTTTTGTGGCATTCTTATGTGTCTGCAAGGATAGTTTGTGTTCATACCAAAAAAAAGAGCATGAACATAATCCTGTAAAACAATTAAACAGTATAGATGGAAAAGACAATTTTTTCGTCTTAATCCAATTACAACAAAGACAAACTATTCTGTGGGTTAACATCCATGTCATTTCTAGCTTCCTTAAATTTAATGAAAGGGTCACCAGACACTAGAAAAACAGGTAATCTTTTGTTTACTCTTTCTTAACTGGACTTACCCTATTCATTTAGTTATCCTGAAGCTTCCAAACAACATTCATTTAAAATAGGATTAACATTACTCTTCCTGTTTCAAGTAACCAAAATCCTAAAAGTAAACATTAGATTCTGAATCATTTCTTAGTACATGGGGCCTGTTTTATCCATTTACATAACAAAGCAAAAGAGAATCATACCACATCCAATCTTGAGTCATGCATTAGAAACAAAGAAGTCCCAACCCTTATCCTGGTGCTTTCTCTGTCCCTCTGATCTTTTTTAATTTTCACCTTGCTGCAACACTCTTTTTCTTTCTCATTTCTCTCTCTGTCTCCCAGTCCTGGTTTATCCTCTCTTTCTGATCAGGCCTTGCCTACCCTCAACAGGCACTAGGAACATGAGTCTTTGGCCCTTACCATACTATGTCCCAAATGGTGGGATCCCAACATTGCCATTGCTGGGATGGGATCGGGGCCTGAACGCTCCCCACTGCATCTGGTCAGCTGCTGTGGATGGTTAGCATCTGGCACACTATTCTTCCTTCTGTGGTATGGTATCAATGGTGGGTCCCTTTCCCTGCCTCTTCCCTGCTCCACAACCTTTCCTGTGCCATACTGTGGAAGGAGGTGCTATCAAGCGCTCTGGCCCTTACCACCTGCCTGCAGCTGATGCGATTGTGGTGACAAAGGGGGCCATTAACTGGATTTTTTTCTGGTAATGGAAAAAGGTGCATTTACCACAGACGGCAATGCAACAGCAGCAGGATTGCAATGATGTCATGCGATAGCATATGTCCTGGACCAGGAACAACGTGTTGCTCTGCTGGGATGATGATGTCATGCGATCAGGGCCTTTCTCTCTCTTTGAACTGTTTGAAGATTTTAAGGGCCATGTAGAGGAAGGCTCCCATGATAAGGGCCTTTTTAAGATACTGAGAAACCCAAGGCAGAATGTTCATTTAAGGTTTCTTTCCTGGGGTCACTGTGGTGAAGTAGTTAGAGAGCTGGACTGAGACTCAAGGAGGTCCAAGTTCTAGTCCACGTTTAGCCATGAAGCCCACTAGATGACATTGGGCCAGTTATTTAAGACTAGCCTTAATCACAGGGTTGTTGAGAGGATATGATGTAGAGGAGAAGAGTATTGTGGAAACTGCTTTGAGTTCCTTGGAGGGAAAAAGGAGGAATGTAAACAGAACAGCAGTAGCACCAACAACGACATCAAGGTCTGAGTATCTTTTGGTCTGAATTGCTCCTATTAGCTGTAGCTGTGGGTGTATTCATCTTGCTACTGTGTTCAAGAGAAAAAGACACCTAACACTAATAGAGTTTTCTTTGTGGTTTATGGCACTCAATTTAGTGAGATCCTTAAAAGATCTGCTGCCAGCAATGGCAATGTTGATGTGGTTTCCTCCATGTGTGGTGCTTGGAGCACTCCCCCTGCCATGCTCTCTCTTTTGGAAGAAGACTCTATGAAGAATCTCTCATGAAAGTTTCCTGGTTTCATTCTAGGGTAGGTTAGGAAAAACATTGCATGTTGTGGCTGAAAATTGTACCGCAGGATACAAAGAGATTGTAATTATTTATATGAAATAATTGATTATTTTTATTGAGTTTACTGACTAACTAAAATAAAATAATCTGTCTTAAAAACAATATAGTACTGAGATGGATATCTTCTAGGGTCCCCTTAGTATCCATGTCAAATGTCAGATATCTGTATTTCGTGGTCTTGAAGCTATGCTGGAGATCGTCAAACACTTGGAAACATGCATTCTTCTTTCTCCTTACAGGTATAATAATCTCCACCAATAAAGTTCAGCAAAATAGAAGACTGCAGTTTCTCCCTTCCTTTTTTACTGTGCAAGTGGGTAATGGACATGTTTGTTACCCCAAGATGTAGGTGCCACAAGGGCCACCCTACAACGCCAAATACCTCCTTGAAAAAGTGGGGAATTAATCAGCTCAAAATCAGGAGGCTGCGAGAGGGAGGCAACTTAGCGAGAGCTTTTCTACCAGTGTTTACGGGCACATGCAGGAAAAGAACCAGCCGGAGATTCAGAAGTAAGCTAAAAATGTGTTTTATTGAGGGGAATTCACTCATGCATGCACACAAGATACACACAATCACACATTCACACAAGAGCTAACTGAAAGAAAAAGGAAGGAAAAATTATAGAGAGGCTGAGGGGTTTGGGGGATTTATAATTACCAATCCAAAAGAGTAGTGAAGAGCAGAAATGTGTTTTGGCTTAGGTAGGACCTAAGGACAGTTCTCATTCAGGAGCCAGATGGACAGAGTGATGGGTAGACCTTCAAGAGTCTGCACTGGGCATGCTGAAATCAGGGGTATTTGTGCCCTGAAAATAGCCTGTGGCAGTGAAGGTTCCAGATGCAAGGCAAAGGGAACCTGTTGTGGACAATGGGCTTAGTGCTTTGATTGACAAAAGACATGATGGGTATTGTAATAGCGGTCTATTGTGGGTGCTGTGAGGAAAGAAGAAAGAATCCAGGGATACAAGGGATGGATATCTGTTAATCAGTGTCCTGGTGGGCTCCTCACAGTTGGGTTCCCTGGAAAATTCCAGCTTCTATTTAAGCCTATTATCCACAGGAATGGTGTGTATTTGCCTGACAAATGACTCAGTCTTACCTGGAGGAAGTTTTGAGTTGACCTATCCTTCTCACATTTACAGTCAAATTCTTTCCCTCACTCGGTTTGACCTCTCTGTCACCTCTCAGGCTTGAATTTGATATCAAAGCCAATAAAATGGGTTGCCAATTATATATGATGCCAATTAGGTATGGTGCCCATCCAAACCATACTAATATCAGGGACCCCCAAAGCAGGGCCTTACATGTTATATGGGAATCTGTTATAACTGTAGGTGGAGGCACCAGCCTGTTTGCTACTCTGAACTATTTTTGTTGGGTAATGTATAACAAAAGACACAATAGCGGCAAAGTAAAATTTCTTTGCCATTGTTGTAGCATTTCTTTTTTAAAAAGAGAAGTGCTGCCAATATTTGCTTTCTGCGTTCCTGCTGTGCTTTGGTTCCAGGATCATGAATGGTTATTCTAGAAATAAAAGTGAAGTAAACTACAGACCTAATTTTACACTTTCAAGTTCCACTCTACCAGTTAATTGAGTTTGTGTGAAATCATATTGAGCAAGTGTGACTCATGTTGATAAATTGGGCTTAAAAACAGGAAACAATTTCTAATTATTTCAAGAAGTTTTCAAAAACACTCTCCACCATTAAACGTTCCACCCTTTCCCTACCTGAGCTTTTGTTCAACTTGTAAATTAGTAACTCAGAAGAAATATTGTCACACAGTAAGATTGTTTAACCTGCATGATTAAACAAACTTAATTAAATATATTATATATCTCTGTTCAGTCAAATTCTCTGGGTCATATATAAATGCTGGCAAAACATAGGAGAAATCTCTGCAGGATGCGCATTACAGTAAATAACAAAATATCCAAAAAATCCCTAGCCTGTGTATCCCTTCATTTTCTTGTTTTATGCACAATCTTAACTTTATATCTTAGGGAAGTAAAAGTACAATCCTATACTCAGAAAAAGTCCTACTGAGACTTCGGACTTACACTGGGCTGTGCCACAGAACTGTAGTCTTAGTAATGTTATGTCATAATAATTCTGCAAAAGCAGAAAGGTAGGTCTGTTTCCAATTCTCTGGAAACAGACCTACCTTTCTGCCTTTCCAGAATTCTTCTTTTCCAGAATTCTATGGCTGCTATTTTTGCCTACTGAATTCCTAGTGCAGAATTTCTCCTGGGACAATCTGCCATCTTCTATGTCAAATGTAACAACTGATACCTGCAATAAAATGTTGCAGTATAGAAATCTTCCTGTTCCACATCTCCACCAGCCAGTCGTGCTTTATTCCACGATATTCCATTCTCCTTCCACCTGATTTTCTTTTCAACAGAATTCCTTGCCTACCCCAACATTCAGAATTTGTTACGCATCAAGTAAGGTTTGTCTGCTCTGCCCCCCCCTCAAAGATTGTTTTTTACTTCTTTAAGAAGTAAAAGACCCAGGCCTACTGAGAAGTCTAAGCTGTGTGTGGATAGATCAATATGCAGAAGATGTCATCACAGTTAGTACTATTATATATAATACTCAAGGAGAACACATCTGGAAGGATTTGACTGATCTCTGATACCCATTTGACCTGGATCAGATCTACTCTGCTTAAATAACAATTTCTTGTCATATTACTGTTCCTGGAACTTCACCTAACAAGGCTAAAATGCTCTTAAGTTTAATTTAGATCTCAAAGTGTTTGTGATATGTACCACCTTTCAAATGGGTCTATTCTAGGATGTATTTGTACATCTTTAAGACAGCAGCCCAACATTTTTTTTTGTGATTGTACCTGTAAACATCCCATATATCTCCTTTCCAATAAAACCAGAGTGAAATTCTTCTGGTGTTTCAGATAAATTATCTTGTTATACAGGTATGTATAAAACTCTCTAGATGGCGTCACGAAGGTGGAAAGCTACAGATAAAAGAATGAAGGCAAATAACAAAAGCAGACTGAAATACAATGTGTTAATAAATAAGGCTTCTCTGAAGATCTGTAGGCAGTCTAGACCACTCCAAGTCACAAGCAGCCTGCATTCATGGCAGCAGAATCAGAAAAGAAACCCAAGAACTATGGTCTCTGATAATCAGGATTCAACAGTCCAAAGGTCTGTTCTGCACCTAAAAGGCAACAAGAGATCAGGAGTGAGGTAAACTCAGTAGCTGGAGAAGCTTGGAAGTATAGTCAGATACAAGCCAGCATCCATAACTGAACATCAACCTATAGGAGGTACAGGAAGCAATATGGAATCAGATGCAGCCATAGGCCTAAATGCAATTGCTAATCCCAATGAGAGGAGACCCATTGACTCAATCAGACCTTGGCAAGCCAACATGTCTATTTGCCCCACTGATTCAGTTTGTCCACTGTAGTTGTGTCTACCAGCTGGATTTAGGCCAGGGATTGGAATAATAGGGCCTTCCAGAAGTTGTTGGACTGTAGCTCCCAGAATTCCTCACCACTGGAGATGCTAGTTAGTTCAACAACAGGGGTTTGATTTAGGGGGATAGAAACCCAAATACTCTGAAGGTATCAGATCCCATCTGATTTTTGGAAGCGAAGCAGGGATAGCTCTGATTAATACCTGGATGGGAGACTACCAAGGAATATCAGATGCTGTAGGCTATATTTCATTTTTTAATTTTTTTTTATTCATTATAAAGGAAAGAAAGAACAAAAAAGAAAAACACCATGTGATACACATAACAGTGAAAAAAGAAAATTTCAACAAACCAAACTCACATTGTTATTTATCTCTAATTCCATTACAATCATATACTTATTCAGCATATTCTATATCATACTGCTTATATACTTTTGTTACTTATATCTAGATCTCATTCTCATTATACTCATTATTATTATACTAATTTCATTCTTAACTCTATACTTTTCCATTACATTGAATCTATTACTATTACTAAATATGATCTTATTACTAAACATATCAAACTATTTCTAAAAGTAAACCCACCCCCCAGAGCCAATTATGCTTCAACTTACTCCACCTTCCAGAATTGTAATTCTTCTTCTGGAGGTATGACACCTTCCTCTTTTATTAAAGCCTTTTCCATATCTTCCATATTGCTTTGAAATCATTCCCCTTTATTATTCCTTTTTTGGCTTTAATTTGACATGTTAACTTATCATTAATTGCAATTTTCCACAGTTCTTTATACTAATCCTCTATTTGAAAATCTCCATGAATTTTCCATTTTCTTGATATGATTAACCTTGCTGCAGTTAATAAGTTTGTAATTAAATCCTTCATTGCCTGGGTACAATTAACCTTATCAAATATAGATAATAATGCTATACCTGGACATATTTGTAAATCAATTTCAGTTATCTCTTTTATCTCTTTAAACACCCTTTGCCAAAGTAGGCTATATTTCAGAGGAAAGAAATGCCAAATAACTTAAGAGTATTCACTGACTAAGCAAACACTATGAAATTCATGGGGTCACCATAAGTCAACTGGTGACTTGAAGACATAGGCCATTTCCACACTACACTGTTATAGTGCTATTATTCCACTTTCAACATCCTATGGAATCCTGCGCTATGAAGTTTAGGGAGGAGCACAGACAGAAAGCTCTTTGGCCTCAGTAAACTACAAACCCCAGGATTGCAGAGGATGTTGAAAGTGGAATAATAGCACTATAACAGTGTAGTGCAGAAATGGCCACATACACAAGCACACAAGCAGGGGATGGGAAATATGAAGTAGATGTAGCTGGATACAGAAGTACAAGACCTGGATGCAAGTTGGTCACAATTTGGCAGGTGTACGTGTGTGATTGAAATTAGACATATGCAAGTGTGCTGTGGAGTCTAATTTTGAGAGTTTGGCCAAGCCAGAGACCTGCACACTAGGACTATGGGAACTTAGGGGCTGTATCTATGTGGTCAACCATTGCCATTGAGAGCGTGAGGCACTCAAAGGGGATGTGTTTTGGAAGACCATCTTTCAGTCCACACTTTATGGTATGGCTGAGTGAGAAGAAAGGAAGTATTGCTTTATTCCATCCCGTTGGCTGGACATATTCATTCAACCCTGACAGGCTTTAAGCCTTTATCCTGAGGTAGGCAAAATGATTTTGCCTCTCCCAGCCACACCTGGAGAGATTAGAAGGGCTTGCTGGTGAAACAAGATTCCAACTTTATTGAAAGAAGTGTGTGTCTGTTTCACACCCTGACAGACCAGAATCTGAATAGAATGAGCTCCCTGAATTCTAAAGGGAAATAAACATTTTTCTAAGTTAACTCAAGTGAAGTCATGTCAGTTTCCCCTTCATAGGTTGCCATCACAATCAGTTCCTCTCTGCTGATCATTCTCTTTGGATCACAGTAAATTGTGGGCCTAGTTCTACCCTGCCTCCTTATTTCTTCTCCCTCTGCTAATGGTGGGATGGGCAATGGATATTTTGTTGTTTTTAGGAGAGCAGCAACCTGTTCATATCCACTTACGATGAACTTCTATGTTTGTCAATAAATCTACACACAGAAATACCTCAGTTAACAAAATACAGTCACTCCTCCATATCCATGGATTCTGCATCCACAGATTCAACTAACCACAGCTTGAAAATACTAAAAATAAATATATAAATAAAAATCCAGAAAGCAAAATTTGATTTTGCCATTTTATATAAAAGACGCTATCTTACTACACCGTTGTGCATAATGGGACCGAGCATCCACAAATTTTGACATCGTGGAAGGTCCTGGAACCGAACCTTAGCAGATACCGAGGGCCGACTGTAGATGCATTCCTTGGCATTACTTCTTTAACAGAAAATTTGGTATTTGTTCTGGGAAGCAAACACAGATCTAGCCAGAGTTGAATCCCATTCTTTCTGAGTTCAGGCTTTATTCACCATCTTCCCAATGCTTTTACAACTCTCCCAATATCAGTGTTGCTAAAAAACCTTCCAGCTACACAGAGGATGAGAAGGAAAGGGGGGCTGGACAGGCATAAAAAGACCTTGTAAGAAGGAACTTCACTGTCAGAGGCTTTGTTAACTGAGGTACACCTGTATTCTAAAACTTTAAATTCCCAGTGATCACTCCTTTCAAACAAAGCCAAACCCAAGTAAAAGTCACCCTCTAAATTTAATTTAATTGCAAAATATTTTTAGACTACTTTTTAGCCCTGTCAGGGTCTCTAAAAGAGATTCACAAAACTGCAACACAATATAGTTAAAACCTTTGAGCTCAAATTTAAAAGCTATTAAAATTTGGGTGGAATGAAAATGCCAAAAACCAAAAGTCAATGGGCAGGAATGAATCTAACTTCCTCGGAAGGCAATTCTAGAACCAAAGGGCTACCACAAAAAAGGCCCTGGTTTACAATTATGGGCATAGTTCACTTAACAAAGCCACTCACAGAGAAGCTCTTTTTAAACAACCTTATTAAACCACTGCCTACTCTTTCCCTCTTTGTTCTCTGTCTATCTGAAATGATTTTTAGAAGTTCCAGCATTGGGAGGATGGTGAAGAAGGGCTAGAGAAACTTTTGATGTTTTTGAGTTGCTGCAGTGCGTTTGCAGTAAGCAATGGAAAAGAGCAGTTTTATTCTAGTTTAGCCGATTCTATGGTAGCTGTGTGTGCCTGCCTACAATAGACAAGGTAAACAGCGTCTGCCTCCAGAATCCCTTTCTGTGCATGTATGAATAGCAAAACAGAGAGAAAAAGAGAAAGCAGATAAGCCGCTCTCACCAGTTTCCATCATCATGTTAAAGAAGCATAGATCTATACATCAGGCCACCAAAATGGAAACCGTAAAGAAGTGGAAGCTAAAGAAAGAAAAAAATTGTGTCTGAAACCAGTCTTATTCTTTCCATATTATTTCCTCCACTAGTATCAAATTTTCTGTTAAAGAAGTTATGCCCAGGAACAAGTCTACTTTGTTAACTGAGGTATATCTTAACTGCCATTTCATCAAGAACAAGTTGGACTGGAGCAGTCCTCTCCTGAGATTACAAAAAGTTATAGAAATGACACAATGTAGTTTAATACAACTTTACACTGGCCAACTGCACTTCAGAAGTGTCTGCTTTAGTTCAAATGTTTGAAGTATTTGGAGATCAGTTGTAAAAAAAAAAAAGTTTGATAAATCACTTAACCAAGTCATTGAGGGCTGTTTTTCTAGTGAGAGAAATGTTGGCAAGAGCTTTTCTTCAGCTGAAGCAGCTTCTGATTGTGAGAAATATGAAAGATAATTTTGTGAAGACCCTTTATGAGAAACTATTCATGAAGGATCTGGAGATCATTAACACATTGTTTCCAGGATAGAAGTACTGTATGTTACCAGTAAGAGGCATACTGAGGACACAGTCTAATTTTTAAGTGAAGAGCTTCTGCTGGTTGAGAAACATGGTAAACAGTCAAAGTTTTTTGCTTTAATAGGCAGTGTCTGTTATCATTCTGGGAATGTCTGGCTTATTTAAGCTATGTGCCTGCAAGTCTAATGAACAATTAATTTAACCATTCAAGGAATTAGAGGTTTGAGTTATTCAGTCTATGTGTTATACATAACAGGGCTTTAAAAACCTTTATTTTTTTGGCTGACAACTCCCAAAATTGCCCAGCCAGCATGACCTGTGAACTTGGGGAAAAAAAATTGCTTTGTAACTGATCTCAGAAAAGTTACTGAGGTGAGAAAGCTGGAAAAAGTTATTTTTGGACCACAATGCTGGCTCTTCGGAAGTTGCCTTTTTGGACAACACGTCCCAGAATTCTCAGCAAGCATGGATTCAGGAGCTTGTAGTCCAAAACAAAACAAAACAACGTTTCCCAAAGGCTAGTATATAAAACAATCCAACAATCCTGCCTAGAAGCTTACATTCTAAGGAGGCGGAGAAAAGGTGGTGAAAATGAAGTAAATGCACATTGCAACTTTCTGTCATCAACCAGTGCTCTAGGGAGCTGATAGCGATAACACAACAATGTATAATAAGTATAAAAATAATAGGAGGGGATGGATTTGTGTGTGTGATGGAGATGTCCTTGCCGCACCACATGTTATCCCACTAATTCATGGTCCCGGGTGATCCCCAAACCCTAAAAATTTGCCTCCACCCCCATATTGATGTTGCTGTTTTTGATATGTGCCTTTAAGTTCTCTCTGACTTATGGTGACCCTAAGGTGACCCTATCATGAAGTTTTCTGGAGCTGAGTGTATGTGATACACCCAAAATAACCCAGGGAATTGAATCCTGGTCTCTGGGGTCATTGTCCAACACTCAAACCACTATACCATGCTGGCTGTCACTCCCTCTATTGATACTCTCCCTTTCCCCCAAAGTAGGATTTGAGGTAGCTTACAAAACAAAGAGAATTATAATAAAACCATACATGGTTAAAAACATATCAGTTAAGATTAAAACAGTATTAAACTAACAACAGAGTTCAAATCATCTAAAATATTACTTTAAAGCAAAGAATAAAAGCAAGACAGCATCATATAAGCCTTTTTCTTGTAAAACAATCCATTCCCCAAAACTTGCTGGAATAAAAAGGTTTCATGTATCACTGAAAAGGCAACAGCAGACCTAACTTGCCTTGTGAAAGAAGTTCTGGAGTGTGGGATTAGCCAGAGAGAAGGCATTCTCCCACATTCTCACCAAACAGGTAGTAGGATCCATAGAAGTATCTCCCCTGCAGATCTTGCAGCCTGGGCAGGCTCATAAGGCAAGGTCCTTCAAATACCCTCAACCTGAGCCACGTAAACCCCTGTATTACAGAATCCAAGCCAGTGTGGTCTAGTAGATTAGGACTCCAGAAGACCAGGGTTTGAATCTCTGTTCAGTCACAGAAACCTACTTGGTGACCTTGGACAATTTGCACTCTCTCAGTCCTAGAGGATAGCAATGGTAAACCTTCTCTGAATAACTCTTGCCAAAAAGACCCTACAACAGGTACGCCTCAGAGGCAAGAAGGCATGGCACTGAGTTTGCAAAACCTGGGCAGGGCAGTTTCTGACTGGGGATCTCTGAGGTCTCACACTCATAGGGTCACCATAAGTTGAATTCAATTTGACTGCAACTAACAACAGCAATACGAGTTGCCGTAAATTGGAGGTGACTTGCAGGCATATAACAGCAACATACACAGCTGAATTTTGCTTACAAGTCCTAGATTCACTCTCTGGCATTTTCAGGTTGGATTGGGAAAGACCTTCCACCAATCTGTGCCTACGATCTTGGGTAGTCATGGTCCAGTGTGGACATAGGCAGCCCTGCCCTAAGTGGCTTAAGAGCACCTTAAACCAAGGCATCTTTCCATGTTCCTGTGAAGGAATTAAGCAATAAAGATTATGTAATGTGATGCTGAGAGCCAGCATGGGGTTTTAGCACTGGCCTATGACTGTGAGGACCAGGATTCAAATACCATGCCTGATCAGCCATGGAAACCCACTGGGAGACCTTGGGAAGGTTGCACCCTCTCAACCTCAGAGGAAGGCAAAGACAAAGCCACTCTGAACAAATCTTCTCAACAAAACCCTGTGCTATGGTCACCTTAGGGTTGCCATAAGACGGAAACTACTTGAAACTACTTGAAGGCACACCACAACAACAATAGGGTTGCTGGAGGAGAGTTATGTGGATACCATGGACTAGTAAAAAGATAAATAAAGACAAAAGACAAGTCAATGAGTTCAAGAGCAAATGATGTCTGAACTCTCCCTGGAAGCCAAAATGACAAAGGTGACACTGTTCTACTTTGGACATATCAGGAGAAGGCGTGACTCATTAGAAGAGACAATAAGGCTTGATATGGTAGAAGGCAGTAGGAAAAGAGGTAGACCACACTGCAGATGGATAGACTCCACCAAGAAAGCCACAGTCCTGGGTCTGCGAGACCTGAGCAGGGCTGTTGATGACAGCATGATTTGGAAGGCTCTGCTTCATAAGCTTGACAGCAAAGCTTGACAGTTGGCTTGACAGCTATTAACAACAACAACCAACAACAACAAGGTGTCTAATGGTATTACTGGTATTGTTCAAACGGAGAAATAATATTGGGAAACGCCCGCGGGGGGGGGAGTTCTTTTGCCAAAGAAATGAGCTACTTGGGAGGTCGGGACCGACAGGCAGCAGGTCGCCTCTCTCCTTCTCCTCCTCCTCCTCCTCGTCGGCGCCTCTGTTCTCTCCTTTTGGGCGGCTCTGCCCAATACAACGCCCTAAAGCCAGCCCCCTTTCTCCACCCGATGTGAGGAGCGTGGGCACGCGGGGCTGAATTCTAACCCATTTCCACCAGCCTTTCTCTTCGGAGCGAGAATCCTGGCACCCCTGGCGCGCCTCCCGACTGCAACCTTCCCCCCGCTACCAACCCATACTCGTTGGCTAACTGGACTGACTGGGGGAGAGGCAGTGAGCTCGGGACGAGAGGAGCCTAGCGGAGTCCCCGGAAGGCAACAGTAACGCGCGGCTGCGGCACTTGCAACTGGCTTCGCGAAGAGAACTAGAAACTTAGACGAGCGGACGGGTTTTGCTTGGATAGCCGGAGGAGCGGGTAGACTTAAACCGACAGCTTCACGGAGGCGCACGCGGAGGTTTCCCCAAGTGGCGCGGTTTGCGAACACCAGGTGCGGTGGTATGTTGTTTCCCTCTTGCTGCAAAATGGGACTTTCTGGCTGAAGCAAGAGCTATTGGCAAGCGGACGATCTCGCCTCTGACTTTTGCTTCCCCGACAGGGAAAGGGAGAGAGACTCGGAAGTTGCCCGAGCGCCACACCGACTCTGTTGACGGGGCTCCCTGCTTTGAAAGGAGCGAGCCCGGGGTCGAGGCTGGACGACGAAGGAGGATGCGGAGAGCCCGGAGGTTCAGAGCTTCAGAGACGGAGGAGGGCGAGCGAGTGCAGGGGCTGATCACCCAGATCACGTCGGTTTTTCCAAAAAACGCGCGTGAGCGTTTCCTGGTGTTCCTTGAGGAAGATCGGAGCCATTGCAGAACGCAGCGGTAATGGCACTGATTGTGACAGAGCCCAACCTCTGGTGATAGGTTTCGCGGGGGACGACGCAGGATATAATCGGCTTAAAGACGTTTGCTTAAGAGAACTGCCCCTCTGGGAGACTAGCGGAACTCCAGGGCTTCCGCCCAGGTTCCGAGCATGTTTGTGCCAATGCCACATGGAGAGCTCCAGAGTTCTGATCGCTAGCTTATTAATATCACACCAGAGGGGTGTGTGTGTGTGTGTGTGTGTGTGTGTGTGTGTGTAGATGCCCTCATACAGAAAGGGAAATGCCTTCTCCAAAATCTCAAGCTCTGTGTGACCTTATGGTGATACAGTCCAGGATTAATGTTTCAAACAAAACCAAGTAAAACCTTAAGTTCCGCATAATTCACATTCTGTATTTTGTGTACCTTAATACAGTACATCTATGTTCTTATGTTGTGTCAGAGACGGGAAAGAGAGAGGAGGCTAGAAGAAGCAGGACAGGACAGGAGCCTCTTTTTGCCGTCTCGGTAGCTTCCTGTTTGGATTTTGCTTGGACTTGTTACACCCTTGCTCATTGCCTGTTTGCTACCGGTGAGTCTGACATGAGTTTGTGAGCAGTTCTTATACTGACACACATGGCTGTTTGAATGATTCATATCCCAGGTTCTTGTACTTGCACTTCCAGAGATTCAATGTGAGGGCAGCCTGGGAAACACCTTTCATGGAACTCTGGAGATGATACCCCAAGCCTGTAACTCTGCTGCTCCTCCTCTTCCTTCTGAAGGCAGGAGAAGCTGGCTAATGTTGGGAAACAGCAGTAGCAGAAGCCCCAATTGCACAGGGTGCAGCCAGGATTTTGCTGGGGACGTCAGCAAGGTGATCCTCATGGTTGTCTTGATCATGGCCATCACTCTCGGAAACCTCTTGAGCCTCTTGGTTTTTCTCCACATCAAGCAGTTCAGAACTTCTCAAGGTTATTTAAAGGCCTCTTTGGCCCTGGCTGACTTGGCAGTGGGGCTCATTGTAGTGCCTTACTCAGTTTACGTAGAGGTGAAGAGGTTGTCTTCCAGGACAGAAGAAGAAAACAATCAGTCTCACCAGCTGGCCTGTTTCATCATTGGGCCCATCTTTGCAGGCTGCACTTTTGTCTCCATCACAACCATCTTTTTGCTTTCAGTGGAGAGGAGCATAGCAGTGTTGAAGCCTTTGCAAATGAAAGTAGTGATCACCAAGCGTAGGACTGTTTGGCTCATTGTTGCCTCTTGGACCATGAGTTTCTGTTTGGCAGTGATACCTCTGCTTTCTACCCCTGACATTTCCTTCCAGTACAATTTCTGCAGCAAGATGTGCAACTATTTCTTTCCTCCAGACAAGCTACCCAAATCCCAGTGGAATGTCATGCTGCTGTACCCAGTCTTTGATTTCTCCCTCTTGACTGGCACCTTTGCTATCAACGCAGTCACCTTTGCTGCCCTCCACCAATACTACAAGATGAGGAAGCAACTAGGTGAAGCACCACAAGGTGCCAGTAGGCTTTCCTTCTCAGACTTCACTGCTGCCAAGACCATCGGTGTCCTGGTCTTTGCCTACTACATTTCCTTCTTGCCTGTTGCTGTATTTGTGGTGGGGTCTGTGGTGGGTTACCTGTGGTGTCAGTTTTCCTTTTATGCTTTCTGGATCCTCACTTCCAATAGCTGTTGGAATGTGGCCATCTATAGTGTTTGGGACCCCAAGTTCCGACGTGGGGTTCGAGAGCTGTTCAACAAGCAAGTATCTGCCTCCCAGCCTCCCAGCCAATCCTTGGAAAGGCCTAGTTCTGCTCCTGCCTGTGTTGCAGTCCTCAAAGAGATGTTCCGCCCAGAGAGAGTTGAATGACCCTTGTAATGTCGTCTGTTTTGTTTCGCAGTTGCTTCTGTGTTAGTGCTCTGCAACATTGTGGCTGTTTAAGTGAAAATACTGTGTTTGTAAATAGTTGTTCTCGTGTTCCAGTATTACACCTTTGTGAAAAAATTGCTTTCTGAAATGCTTGATCCTTTCAATTGCCAGACTTTTCCTTATGTATGCTAAACTGTGACCTCTTGACATTTTGAAAAATCCTACTGAGCATGCAGATCACTCTATAGGAAGAGAGCCAAGAATGTTTCTTCTCTGCACAACTTGTAAGAAAATTCTCTGCTAAGCCAAGTCCAAACATCACAATATATTGCAAATTGTAAATCTCGAATGTAGTTAATGGTAGTTGCAAGACTATAATAATGGTTATGATACATCAGTATGCATGAGTTTTCCTTGCATGTGTTAGACTGTGACCTGTTGAATATTACTGTCCAAATACAGCATGGATTTATGGGGATGCCTTAAGGTGTAGAGTGTGTATGAAAGCACACTGCACTCTGAACAACTGATTTCAGTAGAGTAGATGAAAGCCTTTTTAATAAGCCTGCTATCCATTTGCAACAATTAGTCCATATTAAAATGGCAGAGATCCAATGCAATGAAGAGGCTTACGGTAAGGGGACACACAAGAGGTTTTAAAAATCTCTGCTAGGGACACAAACTTCTACATATAATCAGAACTGAGAGCATTTTTTTTCTGTACAACTTGTGAGTCTGTTCTCTGTTGATGCAAGTTCAAGCATCACCATGTATTCCAAAAACAGGCCTAGAATATAGTTAGTGGTCATTATAAAATCATGGTTTTGATTATGTTACATCAGTAAGGACCATAGAACATTTAAACAAATACGTGCTATGCATGATGCTTAGAAGCTGTTTCTTCAAAATGGGCAATTCCAATTTTGACTAGTTCTGGCACCTATGTGAGATAGCATAGGTAAGACAACCCTTTCTTCTTGCTAAAGGAGAAGAACCATTGTTTTTTAATTTAAACCAGTGTTGGAAATAGTCTTAAAACAGTGTGACTGTTCATAAATGATAATCTCAGTCATTGAAAAGTGGATATAATGCTCATTTGAAATGCAGTGTTGTCTTTTGCAGTGCTGCAGAGTCACTAAGCTCCACATTTTTGCAAGCAGTTTGTCTCCAGGACACAGCACTATAAAAGAATAAGGTTTAATTATCCTAATTTTGCATGTTAGGAGGTATAATAAGCTGGATGGGGGGACAACATATCTGTATTAAGCAACTGTTGTATGAAAAGATGTTGATAGGTTGGAAACTGTAGAAGATGGTGGTGATGTAATATTAAATATTAAGGTGATTGGCTGGATTCTGTTTTGTTGACAACCTTTTATTTATACAGGTTCTTTCGCTCTGTTTGACACTGTTACAACTTCATGGTTGCCTTCAAAGAACTGGAGTATTTATTGTACAAGGTCATCTTGATAGCCAACACTATTCTGAATGTATTCAGTGAATATTAGTCTCCCTTGATTAAACACCGCCAGAAAAACAATTATGATTTTGTTTGGGTAGTCACCTTCAGTGAATTGCCTGAATGAAGTTCGTTCAGTTCATTTACGACAATGTGGTCCGCACTGAAAGTCTTTCACAAGGGAACGCTTCCAAAAAAGCTGCTTCACTCAAGGCATGTTGGAAGCAGTCTGGGTTTTAAGCTTCCAAAATTCTGTAAGCCTGGAAGTAGCATTGCTTTGTGCTGATTGTTGAATTGCCTACCATTCTTCCTCAGTTTGTAAATTTGTAAATAAATGGATTTTCATAAGAAAACCAAAGATCTCTGGTGATTTTTCTTCTAGCAGCAAATGATCCTGTGTAGTGTTCTTAAATCTTCCTATGTGGGGAACAAAAGAATTAATACCAGGTCTTTAAAAAGTTAGTTTTTAGACTATAGCTCTTAGACTCCCCAAGCTGATTGGAATAATTTAGGAACTGGAGTTTGCATGCATGCATGTGTGTGTGCATTTCTAATCCCTGTAGTATACCTAAACTGGTATGTTTAGGTCCAGGAGAGAAGGATAATTTAAAATCTCATCCTGTATTTTAGGTATACTTGGGAACAAACCTCATTGAACTCACTGGGATCTACCTTTGGTTAAATAGGCATAGGGTTGTAGATCTGCATGCTAAATTGGAGACATTTGCAATACGATGTCACAAGTAGGCATACACGAGCCAATATAGTGAGATTTTATTTATGTTTATTAATTAAAATGTAGGTATACCTCAGTCAACAAAGCAAATGTGCTCCTGGGCTTTACTTCTTTGGTACCAGAAGCAGAAATAACATAAAAAGAATAGGGATAAGTTCTTACACCACAGAAAAAGAAGAGCAGTTCAACATGTTTCAGCAAACTTTTTATTCAGAATTAACATTTAGGTACATGTGAAATGAAACAGATCAGGGAACTCTTACACAAGTAAACAAAAACATTTTGAATCTTGATAGCTTCTTCCAAATGCACCCTAGGATCATTTTTTTTTTCTTTTGACAGCTTCCACTTTTCTTATGATTTCCATTTTGGTGGTGAAACTGATAGATCAATGTTTTCTCAAAGTGTCAGGATAGCTGGTGAAGCAGGGTAAGCTGCTTTCTCCTTTTATTTCAGTTTTCCTCCTCACACATGCTCAGTTAGTGATTCTGGAAGCAGCTGTTTACCTTACCTGTTGTAGCTACAGTAGGATCACCCAGGCCATTTCCGCACTAGAGTGTTATAGCGCCATGATTCCACTTTCAACATCCTATGGAATCCTGGGGTTTGCAGTTTTGGGAGGGGCCGCTGGCCCCTCATGAAACTGCAAACCCCAGGATTCCATAGGATGTTGAAAGTGGAACCATGGCGCTATAACTGTCTAGTGCGGAAATGGCCCTAGAATAGAATTCTTTTCTTTCCCTGGTGAAGCTTTATTGCATGGTTTACAGTGGATACACAGCTGCAACTAGCACTGAAGTCTCTCATTCTCCACCCCTTTTCACTATCCTCCCTCTGCCAATGCTGCAGAAAAGCTTCCAACTAGACAAGAAGACAAGAAGCTGTATGGCTGGGCTGGGCTTCCATAAAAAGACTTTGTAAAAAAGGAGCTTCTTTGCCAGATGTTCTATTAACTAAGGTATGCCTATATTTATATCATATCCAATATTGTGGGATCTCAGAGTAGCGTATAAATAAAACTAAACAAAAAAAGAATTAAAATTCCAAATTTAAAATAATAAAATAAACATTCTAAGAATGTATTAAACAATTTAAGAAGTTAAAACAGCTTGAAAGATTAAAGAAATTAGAACCATGTGATTTGAAAGCTAAATTAGGCCCTGGCCCCAAAGGCTTTAATGAAAAGCCGATGTCATGAGCCCGGCTGAGCATGCTGCCAACTCAGACGGGGACTCTGAGTTAGACGGGGAACCCCAGGCGGGGGTGGATCCCTGGGAGGGAGAGGGGGCTCCTGCAGAGGCAAGGGAGGGGCCTGCCAGCGACCCCACAGCGGTCCCCGAGCTAGTACCTGCAGCAGAGGAGACCAGTGCTTCGGGCTCGACAGAAGCGGCTGGCTGTCCACCCGTTTCCTACCGATGGCCCGCCCCGTCATAAACTGGACACTCGGTTCCTGGGACCTTTCGTCATCTCGGCACAGATCAACCCCTTGGCGTTCCGGTTACAGCTCCCTCGATCCTTGCGGGTCCACCCGGTGTTTCATCGGTCGCTGCTGGTGCCTGCCAAGGATGTGCGGGATGACATGGGACGCGGTCCCCCGCCACTTCCAGTTCTGGTCGATGGGGAGAAGGAGTTTGAGGTAGCTGATATCCTGGATTCCCGGTGGCGGCGGGGCCGCCTCCAGTACTTGGTCGACTGGTTGGGATACGGGCCGGAGGAGTGGTCCTGGGAGGACGCGGCGGACGTCCACGTGCCGGAGTTGGTGCGGCGCTTCCACCACCGCTACCCGGCCAAGCCTCGGCCTCCGTCAGGCGGGGGAGGCGCTATTGGGGAGGGGAGTGATGTCATGAGCCCGGCTGAGCATGTTGCCGACTCAGATGGGGACTCTGAGTTAGACGGGGAACCCCAGGCGGGGGTGGATCCCTGGGAGGGAGAGGGGGCTCCTGCAGAGGCAAGGGAGGGGCCTGCCAGCAACCCCACAGCGGTCCCCGAGCCAGTACCTGCAGCAGAGGAGACCAGTGCTTCGGGCTCGACAGAAGCGGCTGTTCCTGACTCCAGCCCGGAGTTTGCTGCATACCCTCCCCCCACGTTCCTGCAGAGGCGGCGAGAGAAGGAGGCGATTCGCAGATCAAAACGCTTGCAGGAGAAGCGTCTGAAGTCTGAGGGCCTACAGCTGTGAGCTGGGCCAGCGGACGCTTGATCAGCCCAGCTGGGTTAAGGACTATGTATTTAAGTCAGACGCTGGGGGGAGTTGGGCACGGGGCAACAACTGTCTTCCATCCGGCGAATCTGCATCCTGTATTTTTCATTCCAGGCCAGCCCTAGCTGTCGAGTTTGCTGTCTCTTTTCGTTTGGGTGATGTAACCTCTTGTTTATTTTACTACTTATTACCAAAAGCCATACACTTCGGCTCCTGCCCCTGTTTTCTGTTCAAGCCGCCACCTGACACTGACAGCCATGTTTCAACTTGGCACAGGAAAGAAAGCAACATTGGCACCAGCCTAACCACCAAGGGAGGGCTTTCCTCAATGGGGCCTTACAGCAGAGAAAATTCTCTCCCATGTCCTCCCACAATTTATTGCTGTCGCTGACGGAAGGCCCCTTCAGCAGATCTCAGTTCTTGGTCAGACCTATATACGAAGAGGTGCTCCTTCAAGTATCAGATTTTTAGCTAGGGATATTTCTCAGTTTGAGAATGCATACGCTAACATTAGATTCATAGAGATGTAGTCCAAAACCTCCGGTGTCATGGTACATTCTGCTCCAAAGTGGTGAATCTAACTTTCTCTCATGTTTGGAAAGTAAAATGACATTCTAACTAGCAAGACAAACACTGTTTCCATTCCATTATTTTCCTTGCTCTCCATTTTTTTTTTAAACATGGCATGCTTTCTAATGACACTGGTCCTTCAAAATCAGAGCTGTGCACAGCTGGCCTTTATGGCAGAACAGGAGGAAAAGTTATACATTTAAACAGATCCCAAGCCTGTGCTCCTACAGCTCACTACCTCTTCAGATTAACTAGACCTGTATATATTCCTTCAGAATTTCCTCCCACTGATTATCCTCTTCTATATGACAGAAGACTATCCCATGTTTTGAATGGGATGCCCATTAATTAAAAAACAGACCTCCTTTTCTTGAAGGGGGTTGCATTATTTCCCAACCCTCCTTTTTCCATTGCTAAACTTGATTCAGTTAAGTGGCTTCTCATTAAGGTAGCCCTATCTCAGGGCCTGGATGCTCTTCTCCAGGCCTCATGGCAAAGGGGAGGAATCTGAGGGTAAGAGTCCCGCATTGTCTTCATTTGTTAGACTTGCTGTTTTTAATTGAATGGTATACTGTATGCAACTGTGCTTGATGCTTAATGTATCATGCTTAGACATCACAAGGATCTGTCCCTTAGGACACGACCAGAAGGCATTTGTAGCAATCACAAGGCCTGAGATAATCCTAACTTGGTAACCTACCTCCTGTATGAGGCTGACTTTGTATAGCTCAGGGGTCAAGTAACGTTGATCCTCCAGATGTTCTTGGCTTCTGGAGCACCAGCCAACATGGCAAATAGAAATGAATTGCCAGGAAATGTGTCCAAAACAGCTGGAGGGTCAAAGATTCTTCATCAATCTCATAGATTAAACCTAGGAGAGACTGATAACTGGAACTACACATGTAGTCTTGATCGTTTGCATAGCCTGTTTCTTTCTTCTTCCCTTCTTTCATAACAGCCCAGGTTGCTTACATCTAAAGGAGGAAATGAATTTACCTCTTGACAACATTTAGGGCCTAATTAAAACTCATTACCATATACAGGCCATTTCTGCATGACACTGTTATAGTGCTATTATTCGACTTTCAACATCCTATGGAATCCTGGGTTTTGCCGTTTAGGGAGTAGCCTTTAGAATTCTCAGCCAGAGAGCTCTTTGGCCTCAGTAAACTACAAACTCCAGAATTCTACAGGATGTTGAAAGTGGAATAATAGCACTATAACAGTGTAGTGTAGAAATGGCCATAGTCTTTTGAATGTGTTAAATGAGGCTTTGGAGACCTGCACCAGTTACACTTGACGTTATGTTGAAGATTTCTTGGTCACAATGGAAGACTGCTTACTACCATTTCATGGGCACATCATTTGGTGTTTTTTGCTTTGTGGGTATGTTCAGCAGTGGCACTAGCCCATGAATTTAGAACGCTAAATTTGAGTAGCGCAGGAGTAAAGAAGAAAGCCAGCCTGATGTACTAGTTTGAGTGTTCACTACACCCCTGGAGACCAGAGATTGATTCCCCACTTGGCCATGGAAACCCACCAGGTGACCTTGGCGGTGTCATATACTCTCAACCCCAGAGCCATAAGTCAGAAATAACTTGAAGACATATCACCACGACGACCACCACCACAACAATAACAGAGGTAAAGAAACTGCAGTCTGCTAGTCACATGAAGCTCTTGAATGCTCTTCACAGTTCCCCAAAGACCTCTAAACCCTTCATTAAAAATGAATGATTTTGTGATGATTTTTAACCTCCCAAATGGTCTCAAAGTGAAGCAAATTGCCTAGCAATGTGGCTGTTTCCCTCCTTTATCCCCCCCAGAACCCCCATTCCCCCCAACAATCACCACTTTGGGACTAAAACACAGCCAAAGATGATGACTGGATGTGCGGCCATGTCACCTCTAATGTGCTGGGGAGCACTGGGGCAGTCTGCAATTGTGTGTATACATAGGGGATAAAAATTAGGCCCTGCCCCCTACTGGGTTCCCCACTCTGGGCTGGGAGTTGGACTGGTGGAAGAAATCTCACATTTAGGGCACAGAGGGGTGGATTAGGTGAATTACTTCAGAGGCCATATGGAAAAGGGAGGGCGATCTATACTCATCTGTAGGGAGAACTGCTATCAAACCTGGTGAGATTGGATTTCTAAGAATATAAGAAAAGAGAAGGGTGACTGAGATATCCAGAGAAGGTTGACTAAGATGAGAAAAGGTTTGGAAACCAAGCCTTAGGAAAAAAATCTTAAAAAGCTGGTTATGTTTAGCCTGGTGAAGAGAAGACTTAGAGATGACACGATAGCTGTCTTAAATATCAGAAGAGATGTCATGCGAAGATGGAGCCACCCTGTTTTCTGCTGCTTCGGAAACAAGAAGACAAACACAAACCAATGGACTCAAATTACAAGAAAAGAGATTTCACCTAAACATTAGGAAGAAACTTTTAGCATAAGAGTGGTTCAACAGTGAAATAGATTGCCTTGGAGAATGCTGGACTCTCCTGCCATTTCCTCCCTACACTGCTATAGTGCTATTATTCCACTTTCAACATCCTGTGGAACTCTGGGGTTTGCAGTTTGCTGAGGCCAAAGAGCTCTCTGGCTGAGAATTCTAAGTGCCTCTCCCTAAAATGCAAACCCCAGGATTCCATAGGATGTTGAAAGTGGAATAATAGCATTATAACAGTATAGTGCGGAAATGGCCTCCATCTTTGGAAGTCTTTAAACTGAAGTTGGATGGACATGTTTCAGAAGTGCGTCGGTTGTATATTTCCACATGGCTGGCAGTTGGACTAAAGGGCCCTTCTAGTAGCTTGCTTCTTCAAGATTCTGTGATTCTATGGCCCTTTTCACATGTGGTGGGGGAACGGTGTAGAGCGACCTCTCACGGAGGTCGTCTACACCATAGAGTGGACTGGTGTGGACTACTTTTCGTAGTTTCACACTAGAATCCACTCAGGAGCGGCCAGAACTAGCGGGGCTGCGTGTTTTTTAAAAACCTCTTTTTAGAGGTTTTTAAAAAGCACGGAGCGTGCAGCCCTGTGCCGCTCCGCCGCCCGGCTCTAAAGTGGATCTGTAGGCGCACGCAAGTGCGTGCCTGCAGATCTGCCGGGGGCGGGCTTCCGGCTGGCGAGCTTCTCTGGTTGGTGGAGAGCCTCCACCAACCGGAAGCTGCCATCTGCGACGCTGGAGGAGTGTGGAGCAGCGAGCTCGCGCTGCTCCACGCGGCGACGGACTTACCCGGCTGGAGGTAAGCTCTGTTTTTGGGCGTTTTCGCCCGTCCCCCCCCCGACATGTGAAAAGGGCCTATGATTCTGAAAGTTCTATTAAGTCAAACCAAAGGCCTATCTACCATGTTTTCCACAGTGGCAAACCTATGTCAAGTAGGGAATCTTTGACCCTCTAGGTTTACTTGGACAACAACTTTAAAAATTCCTTATGATTGGCCATGCTGGTGGGAAATATAAGGCAAAACATCTGGAAGATGAAACTTTCCCAAGCACTGGCTTATAGAAATCTCAGAAACAGGATCCGATTACATTAGAATCCTTTTGCCTATGTACCCTAGCAGCTAGCTTGCTGTCTTTAATCCTAGAAGTTATATATAGATGTCAAAGTAAGCATTGGTCATTCTCTTGCTTTAAGTGTGATTGTACTATATTTGTGTGTATGTGCCATAATTTCTAGGAACAGAAGACAACTGTTGAGAGACTGTGCAAATCAAGAGTGGCAGATAGCAGCAGGTGAAATCTTAAACCTTCTGTTTAACATTAAATGAATTGACTTGGTAGAAAAGAGAGAAGGAAACTTCCTGGATGATGTCTGCTTGGTGCTAATGGAGAAAAAGATAATAAGCCAAATGTTCAATATGTGCATAATGGCCTCAGAAGTCAGGAAAGTGAACTATTTCTTTTAGCATTTGATTTGGCTTTTTACTATGAATTAATTAATATTTTGAACTAATAGAACAGAGGCTCCATCATTTCTACACATTCAGAGTGTAGGATAACTGTTACGCCCTTGGCAGACCCTGTCCGGGGGGGGATATAAAATTAATATCAAAAATACGCCAGAGAGGTTGATTGGGTGGATGCGAAGACAAATAGGTCAAGTGACTGGACATAGGTCAAGGCCAGGAAAATCCCCAGTCACATTTCCCAAGAAGACCTCAGGCAAGGCATGTCCGCACAGAACAAAGGTCCTCAGCCACAAAAGGCAACTGGAGGGGATTACCAGGTTTTTGCCCTGTTGAGCAATGCTTACTTTGACAAATCCTACAAGTGTGAGGTCCATTTACATGAACCAAACATGCAAACCATCAAGTTGCTATTGTGTGGTATTTTCCTTCTATTTTGGCCGTTGTTCTTCCTGGAATAGGGCCTGCCACCGAGGTACGTTCTGCGCTATAAGTAGTCCTCCTTTTCGAGACCCTCTTTGGAGAACTCCCTGCTATGCTAGCAGACCGGCACTCTGTTAGTTGAGTGCTCCCCTCAGCCGCCTCTCATGGCTGTGCTCCTTCTTTCTCACTGCTTCCCAGGCTGAAGACTTCTGGACAGGTGCAGTATTACCGCCATCATACCCTCTCAGCTACATCTCCTATAGGGTTTCACTTCTTTCCCTCCTCAATAGACCTTGTGTGCATGAGTGGGTGACTGCATTTTTGTGTGGGAACACATTTGCTAATAAATTTCATTATTGATACAACTGGCTGGCTTTTGCTTGGTCTGACCCCATAAAAATTGGGTTGAAGGTCTCGCTGGGTTACGCAACCCCTCATTCTGCTATTGCCAGTGCTCTGCTAATTCCTCCCATCTTTGCATTTTTGGAGAGAATCAAGGTGTCCCGCAGGGGACCCCCATAAGTCAGGGTAAAACAACCAACATTTGCTAGGGGAGAGATAGACAAAACTGCAATGCAAAAATGAAGACTGGGTTGAAGGCCAAAGTCAAACAGCATAGATACCATTTTCTGACATTGTGCTTTGAAGGCAGAGTGGTACTGCTTGTAGGATCATAGTAATGGCTTGAAGGATGCATGACTGTTATGCTTATGCTTGATTTTGTGGTTGCAGCTGCAGGTGTCCATTGCTGTAAACCCAGTTAATGACAATGAAAGCCTGCACCAAGGAAAACCCCTGTGATAGTGTTACTCTAAGAGGTGGGAGGCCTTGGGGTCCGCCCAAAATGCCAGCGTCTCCTTAGAATTTGGAGGAATTATAGCTCAAAGGAGGCCTATGAGAGAAGGGTAATGGCAAGATCTTTTCACTTATGTATACCAGTACTAACTGTAGAGAGGACACCGGTTAAAGATAAATGTTTTATTTGAATTGACAAACACACAAGAAATCAGGCACTCTTAAGAACCAAACCAGGCTGTTGGAAAGTGAGGCAAGAAAAGTTGGAAGAGAGAAATTGAATGGAATGGGTGATAGTTCTGAAGAAGGGGTCACAGTGGAGGGGCCCAGACAGCATCCTAGGGTTGGACAGAGGAATGGCGATCTGGGGCACTACATATTACAATCGGCTGCGGTTGAAGGTAGAGTTTCTATACCCTATTTAGGGTATAGAATGGGTGCATTGACAAAGCCATAATGGCTTTCTCATGGAACTGACAAAAGGTTCTGGAATGGGCTGATTGCTCTAACTCTGGAGTGACAAAACATTGATGAGACAAAATATTGATGAGATGACAATCTCTTCATGTTTGGTCAGGTAGGGCATATAGGGATGATCTCCATAGGCTAAGACTGAGAGATGGTCTCTGATCGCTCACCAATCTGGGCAGTTTGTCTTTCATTATATTCAAAAATGTCAAGAGCCTGAAGAAGTGAAGGGATTAGCACAAACCCGTCACAGTCCAGTTTTCTGCATAACCCTATCTGAACTTTCATGACTCCAAACATGTCTATGGACAGCATGATCCCAATCATGTTCTCCAGTCATTAATTAATTCAATTTATGAAAATTGCATATCTCGTAGGAGGAGGAGGAGGATATGGTAACAATAGCTTGGAAAACAACAGAACTGCTGGCTTCTGGAGAATGCAACTTTCATTCTAATTTTTAGATATTTAGCTCTCAGACATACATTAAATAGGCAGCTTTGTGCCTCTTGGTCATTGCTCAGTTTAGAGTCTAGGGAAAACTCAGCATTTATAGGCCTATGTAAGTAAAGTATGGCACAAACTAGCAGGAAAGATGTGTTTCTGAGGTAATCAGCAGATTGCCAATGAACTCTTGAGATTTTAGGACAGTCTTTCTCAACCCTTTTACTCTGGAGATACTCTGGAGAAAGGATGGTGTTTTTAATTTTCTTGGACCTATCTATGTCTTTGATTACTAACTGCCACAGTAAACTTTTGCGGAAGCAGATGAATTGGTCCATGGGGATGCTGTATAGCTGCTACTTGGATGACTGATTCAGATGCTGGTGTTCAAGGTTTTTTATTCCTGTGCTTCCTGGAAGCTATGCTATACCCAGACTTTAGCTTTGACTCTGTAGGGCTCTATTTTGTCTCAACAACAACAACATTTATTTATAATGCCCTTTACACCAAAGGCAGAACATCAACATATACAATCAGGGACAAAGACAATAAAACAGAACACCACTACAATCTATAGAATGAAATCCCCACCACCCCACCAGTTGCTATCCATCTCAGCATCTTAAACACAACTCAGTGACTTAAGATGGTGAGTCAAAGAGGAAGATCTTCAACCATTTACAAAAACTGGTGAGATCCTCCTCCAGTTGGAGGTCCAAAGGAAGACCAATGCCCATATATCTATATTAAGGTGGGAATTGTTTGGTCCACAGCCCACATGCAGTGCACAGGACTTCCATGTGATCCACAAAGGGCTTCTAGACTTCCTATCATGTGCAAACCTCAAAAAAAAAGGTGCAGGTTTGTAAACTGACGGTTTATAAGCTGGATATAGAAAAATTGTGAAGAAATTATCCAAAAGACAAAACATAGCAAGCACCATTATAGTTCAGATTATCATATAATCTTCCCATTAGACCTTGCATCCGTTGCTGAGGGATTATTTGGAATTTATTGTTAAGATTTACTTGATATTGAGTAAAATTCTTTTCCCTTGTTTCAAATGCTGTTGGGCTGATGTTGCTTCACATGGACTCCCAAGCAGCTTTACATTTTTCTTGGTATTTCAAGCAACCATTTGTAAGCACAGGTTTCTTTCTTGCTAATTCACTGTTCTGCCAGCCCATCTGAGCATGACCACGGGAGCCTTAAATTAGGTTTGTCCAATGGTACCACCTAGTGTTCACTGGAGGCATAAACCAAGGACCCTGGGATCTTTTGTAAGTGCTGAGTTTCTGTTAGTGTTCCAGAATGGACATATCTGTGTAGAAAAGGATGAGTAATGTAGACAGCTTGAAAGCACCACCTGATTAATTGATTGGTTGGTCAGTTGGTTAAAGCAAAGTACGTAACATCTTTTACTTGGTTTTTCAAGGCAATTTGCATAAAGAAAAAAATACACAGTGAAATAGCAACAATTAAAGTTAAAAGGCCTGCTAAAATGAGCAGCCTTTGCTTGTCATGGAATATGATGATCATACTTTTTGTGTGTGTTAAATATGGTTTGGGAGGGCCTAGAGTTATTAATGGTTTTTCCACTTTCATGGGGGTCCTGTGCCCCTAACCCTAATGTGGAGGGATGACTGTAATTTGATCAGATGGGTTGCAAGTGAGGGACAGCAATAGAAATCTAGAAGTGTATTTAGCTGGCAAGGCTCCACCACACTCCAAGGGGATGGGACAGCAGTATTTCTTGTAGTGTTAAAACTGTGATTTCTCATGAATGTTTAAGTTGTGTATCTGTAAAAAGTTAAAATATTACAGAATCCTGCAAGCCTCTAGTGACTTCTTTCAATGGAAACCAAAATCCCAGGTAAATGTTTTCACCCCTGGAGTTCTTACTGCTGAGAAGATTAGAGTGTGAACTTGTAACAGTAAGCTTATGGTTTTAGTTCATTTAACCAGCTTAGAGTTTCCTTACTCTAGACTTGCAGGATGAACAAAACAGAGAAAAGAGGGTGGTAGGTAAGCCTGCCTCACCAGTATCTCCCTGCATGCTGAAGAAACATAGAATTATATGTCTGTCCATCAAAATGAAAACAATAAGAAAAGTGGAGGCTGATAAAAGAAGTATCATTCCTGCATTCATTTTTGAAGAAGTCTTTAAGTGGACTCAAGAAGATTCAAAATGGTTTTGTTTACTTATGCAAGGCTTATCTGACCTGACTGTTTCATTTCATATGTCCACATTATTAGTTTTTGACAAAAGGTTTGCTGAAACATGTTGAACTTCTTTTCTTCTTTGTGGTATAAGAACCTATCCCCCTATTCTTTCCATGTCTTTTCTGCCTCTGGTAGCCAATTTTCTGTTAAAGAAGTAATGTCCAGGAACGCATCCACTTAAGTAACTGAGGGATCGCTGTAATGTAATAATGATGTACTTATATACTTAATGTCAAGTTCATTTAATGTTGAGAAGTGGAACTATTCTAGATGATATAACTGCTCAACATAGCTGTTCTGTCTCAATATTCATAGTTGCTAATACAATACCCTTGTGCACAATCTTTAAAAAAATATGTGTTTAGGTTTTGGAATTAAGAAGAAATTAATCACAATTATTTTGATAACTTCTACTCATAACAGTCAATACGGGAGTTCATAGGCTGTGACATGGGGAAAATGCTTTGTGGGCCCAATGCAGCCTCTAGGGTGTCAGGAATTTCTCCCTGCCGAGCTACAGCCTGCAAGGAAGGAGGGAGGTCAGGAACACCTGAGGAGTCTGAATATACCAAACACCAGGAAAACACAAGCCGAGCCAGGTCAAGGTCTAGTCCAAAGGTTCAGGAGGCAGAGATCCGTCCGGAGGGTTTCAGGGAGCAGGAGACACAAAGGTTGTGAGGGCTTGCTAATAATTTGCTGCAAGCAAGGAGCAGCCACGCCGGCAGACTTAAATAGCCTCTGTGAGCAGGTGCTGCTCGTTATTGTTTCCTCAGCCTAGTCCAAGCAGCCTCCCTCTCAGCAGCCCGTTTCAGCCTTCTGCGTGATTGAGGGCTGATGGGCACAGCTGGCTGCAACTCCTCTGCATCACTGCTGGTTCTGTCTCCGTCATGGGATGGCTGGGGCAACTCAGTCTCTGTTTGACCTTCCAGTGCAGGGGATGTTTGCAGGTTGACTTGCTCAGTCACTGGCTCAGCCCCCTGCACAGCCAGTTGCTCCTCAATCACAGCGTCATCATCTATCACACTGGGATTGCAGTTTGTACCCCAAAGCCCCCAGGTCCCCAATTTAAAAAAATTAGCTGAATCCTAGACCCACAAATGCTGACAAATCACTCAAGCGGCTATAAAAACACAATTTTGGTCACCTTGCCCTCCCAACCACCACCCCCAACCTAGAAAATCTGCAAAAGTCAGTTCTTTATATACTAAATCAGAAAACCAGAAGTGATATTTTATGGTGCAGGCTAAGGTGCTGATGGTAGGGGTCCCAAAAACAAGGAATGCTCCCTGTTGCTCCACAGTTATCCACATCTGATATAAAATGACCATCACACTTTGCTCAACAGATCCCCCACAGATTCAGCACTCTCACAAATTATTGCAAAAAATCAATATTTTTGTCCATGGCCAGGTATTCGAGTCTTGATTAATCCAATACAAAAATTTCAAAAGAACCCTTTAAGATTTAGAGGGAAGATACACTTGACTACACACATTTCACAGTGGAGCTCTAACATGGCATTGCTCTGCAGAAAACAGAATCATTAGTGTTTTGCATCCTCTTGCTTTTTATAGTGATATCAGTGAATCTCTCTTTTTTCTGAACACATAATCAAGAGAAGAGAAACATTAAATGCCAAACCAAAGGTTATTTCTCTGAAGAAGAATGTTCATCTAAATAGCACATGGAATGTTTTTTTTTAAAAAAATTCTTGTCAAAAGGACCATCATCACTTAGTGAAAAAATTGAAAATTTAAAAAAATACCTGTCATCGAAGTGCTATTACATCAGTAGCTTAGGATGACCCTCGTGACCAGTGGAAAGTGATGGAAGAAGGATTGGTTCTATTCATTCTGCTCAGTTACCAAATGATTGGATGTTTCATACTAGTTGCCAGTCTTTTCTTATCATTTCCTGGCCCAAACATTCACCTCCATCATAAAAGTGTACAATCTGACTAAGAAAAAAATGATCCTCGAGGAACAAACAAGGATCTGGGTGCAAAGAAAAGGTGTGTAGGGGAAAGTTTGCATCTCAAACTTTCTTTCTTTTCTTTCTGGATTCAACTCAAGCAGGTCAACCCCATGCAAACTACCTGTCTGTGGCAGGTGAGTCTAGCCACAGCTCTCATACTGACATGCATGGCTGTTCGAATTATCCACACCCCTGTTTCTTGGACTTGCACTTTCAGATATTCAGTGTAAGGGTAAACAGTCTGTAAAGCATCTTCTGTGGAACGCTGCAGATGATATTCCAAGCCTATAACTCTACTGTTCCTTCTCTGCCTTCAGAGGACAGTAGAAACTGGCCAATGTTGGGAAACAGCATTGGCAGAAGCCCCAATTGCACAGGGTGCAGCCAGGATTTTGCTGGGGACGTCAGCAAGGTGATCTTCATGGTTGTCTTGATCGTGGCCATCACCCTGGGAAACCTTTTGAGCCTCTTGGTTTTTTTCCACATCAAGCAGTTCAGAACTTCTCAGGGCTATCTGAAAGCCTCTTTGGCCCTGGCTGACTTAGCAGTAGGGGTCATTGTGGTGCCTTACTCAGTTTACGCAGAGGTGAAGAGGTTGTCCTCTAAGACTGAAGAAGAGAGCGATCAGTCTCACCAGCTGGCCTGCTTCGCTGTTCAGCACTTCTTTGCAGGTTGCACATTTGTCTCCATGACAACCATCCTTTTGCTTTCGGTGGACAGGAGCATAGCCGTATTGAAGCCCCTGCAGAGGAAAACAGTGGTCACCAAGCGCAGGACTGTTTGGCTCATTGTTGCCTCTTGGATCACGAGTTTCTGCTTGGCAGTGATACCTCTCCTTTCTACCTCTGACATCTCCAGTCAGTACAATTCCCGCAGCAAGATGTGCAACTATTTCTTTTCTCCAGACAAGCTACCCAAGTCCTATTTGAATGTCAGGCTGGTGTACCCAGTCTTTGAATTCTTCTTCCTGACTGTCACCTTTGCTATCAATGCAGTCACCTTTGCTGCCCTCTTCCAATACTACAAGATGAGGAAGCAACTTGTCGAAACACCGCAGGGTGGCAACAGGCTCTCCTTCTCAGACATCACTGCTGCCAAGACCATTGGTGTCCTAACCTTTGCCTACTACATTTCCTTCTTGCCTGTTGCTGTATATGCAGTGGGGTCTGTGGTGGGCTACCTGTGGTGTCAGTTTTCCTTTTATGCTTTCTGGATCCTCACTTCCAATAGCTGTTGGAATGCGGCCATCTATAGTGTTTGGGACCCCAAGTTCCGGCAAGGAGTTCGAGAGCTGTTCAGCAAGCTGGTGCTGATATTGGCTCCTTACTGCCCTGCCTGATTGCTAGAGTAGCACAGTTCAGTCCTTAAACACATGACACAGTTGATTTCCACTATCTTGACAGGGATGGCTGATGTGATTGCGATTGAATGGTTAGTTGTAATTTTCTGAGTTTTTAACTGTTATTGTCATATCTTAGTGTTTGTTTGTACACAATGTTTCTGTTTTTTTGTACACAGATCTCTTTTAGAAATATGTAACTCTCCTGTAGGTGTAGACCCTTTCTGTGATATGTCATATCGCAGCTTGTTAAAATTCATACTCAAAAATTCCATAAATGGATTTAGCAAGTTACATTCTAGTGTACAACATAAAAGCACTTTGTGCTGTCGACAAAACGAAGAATATTCTAACACTGTATGATCAAACAAAATGGACTGTACTCTGTGTAAACCTTTATCATCATAAATGTGTTAGTTTTTAAGGTGCCAGGTGACTCTTTTTGGACCAGAACAGGTAAAAACAAAAAGATCACTCTAAATTTACCAATGAGATTTTAATATGAAGCTGTCAACTTTTCTGAAAGTGAGGTCACACTGAAATTTCAAAAACTGTGCTTCTAATTGTCCCATATAAGCAATAGGTATTTTTCTCTCAAGATAGTTTTGGCAGCTTGAATTCCTATTTTGTTGATAGAACTTTCTGGCAAGTATTTACAAATGCTTGGTGTATATTAGTAAACCTCACTCTTTTTGATTCTCTGATATGACTGCTTTTCTTGTGTAATTTAATTTTTAAAGAAGACAGCAATATTTACTGTGTCAGATTATCTTGATGACAAATGCTCTTCTGTATGTATTCAGTGAAGAAGTGTCCCTTGATTAAATAACACTACAAAAACAATGGTCATTGCTTCAGTCATAATTTTAAATGGATTACTTCAGTGAAAAGGTGCACACAGCTGCTTTACAACAAAAATTTTAGCACCAAAACTCTTCTACAGTTTTGTACTGGCTAGGTTTAAAACCTGAGGCTGGGACAAAAGCTATCTATTGTGCTCTACAACTTTTTGCACACTCTAACACAGTTTTGTGTTAAGTACATGCATAAAGTTATGCACAATGAGACTTCAAATGATGAAGTTGAAGCTGGCAGTGAATGGACAGGGGGAAAAATATTGGGATTGTGACTGCTGTTTCAATGAAAACTTTAACCCAGTGCACAGCAGCTGTGGAAAAAACAAAAACTGTACTGGGAATCTTTAGGGAAGGAATCAACAGAAATTGCAATTGTCATAATCAGAGCTTGGGAAACTTGATTTTTAGAGTACAGCTCTCAGAATCTCAAAGCCAGCATGCTGTAATTTTCAGAACTGAGGTCCAAAAAGTAACTTTTTCTTTTTAACTGTTTCCCTCCTGAAAACAGATTCTCAGGCCATTTCATCACTAGACTGTTATAGTGCTATTATTCCACTTTCAACATCCTGTGGAACCCTGGAGTTTGCAGTTTAGGCAAGGGCCTTTAGAATTCTTAGTCTGAGAGCTCTTTGGCCTCAGTAAACTATAAACCCCAGAATTCCACAGGATGTTGAAAGTGGAATAATAGCACTATAACATTCCACTGTGGAAATGGCCTCAGCTCCAACTTGGGCCCTTTCCGCAGCTTACCTTCTTGCGGCAGCATCCGGTGGTGATCCTGGCAGTGGTTCTGCTAGGAAGGGAGCATGATAGCAATGCTTCCTTCCTCATGGGACCATCTCCCTGTAGAAGGGAGTGCAGTGGACATGCTGCTTCCTTCTGCAGTGCAGCTGGGTACTTTCCCAGGTTGTGCCAGCGCAGGAAGCACCACCATCGCACTCCCTGCCCTTTCGCAGGACAGGTAAGGGCGGGATGGAGGCACAATCACATATCATTGATGAGGAAAGCCCACCAATGATTTAATCCACAATCACACCTCCTGGGGAAAGGGGAGCAGCAGGATCGCAGTGATGTCATGCAGAAGCATTGTTACGGCCCCGTCCTTCTCCCACTCCTATGGTGGGATGAGAGGGTGTTGTGAGAAGGACCTTGGGAATACTCTACTCACTTGGTTCCATGTTCTACAGGTAATACATTAAACTTCATATCCTCTGTTGAATCAGCAACTGGCTTGCTTCCCCTTGGCCTTTGAACAGTTAATTATGCAGATGGAGGAGGTGTAAGAGGCCTACCTTCCACTTATGGGGAGAGACCTACAAGACACCCTGTCATCAACAGCCCTGCTCACATCCTGCAAACCCACTGCTGTGGCTTCCTTGATTGAATCTATCCACTTGTAATTTTGCATCCTTCTTCTTCCACTTTACCAAGCATTATAATCTTTTCTAGTGTGTCATGTCATCTCATGATGGGGCCAAAGTACAACAGCCTCAGTCCGATCATTTTCAGCTTCTTGTGAGAGTTCAGGCTTGATTTGTTTTCAGACCTATTCATTCATCTGCACCACATTTCAAATGAGTTGGTTCCCTTCCTGTCAGCTTTCTTAATGAGATTTATAATATACTAATATTTTATCACTTGTACACATCTTTAGATCCAAAGTGATATGAGAGAAGGAGCTGGGCACTGAGAGCCAGTGTGGTGTAGTGGTTTGAATGTGGGACTGAGAGCCTTTCCACTCTACACTGTTATAGTGCTTTTATTCCACTTTCAACATCCTATGGAATCCTGGGGGTTGTAGTTTACTGAGGCCAAAGAGCTCTCTGACTGAGAATTCTAAATGCCTCACCCTACACTGCAAACCCCAGGATTCCATAGGATGTTGAAAGTGGAATAATAGCACTATAACAGTGTAGTGCAGAAAGGCCCTAAGACCTTGGGAAACGAGATTTCGAATCTCCACTCGGCTATGGAAACTTACCGAGTGACCTTGGACAAGTCACTCTCTCTCAGCCTCAGAGAAAGGCAAAAGCAACCCGCTCTACACAAATTCTGCCAAGAAAATCCTTTGATAGTTTCACCGTAAGGTTGCCATAAGTTAGAAATGACTTGAAGGCACACAGCCACCACCGCAACCACTGTACTGAAACAACAATCTGGACATTAGATGATGCTATGTGGAACCAGCTCTGATACAATATTCCAATGTATTTGGTGGCAACAAAGCTGAGGAAGCGTGGCCTTAAACTTATAAACTTCCGGCATCTCACTGCTCTTAAGTTGTTTTCAGATGAATATTGGAGGCAGTGTTCCAGGAAGAGCACATATGGCCACATGTGGCTGATCTGCCCCAAGGTGCAGCAGTTCTAGTGGAAGGTGTACTCTGAAAGGAAAAATATCACCAAGCAACTTTTTTGTCTTCAGCACTAGGCCTCCTATTTTTGTATACTGATTCTAATAAATCTCCATTGCATAAAGAATTGGTCTGTTTTTGTTTTTTAGCTGCCAGGTTGGAGACTGCACTAAATTAAGAAAGAAGCAATGAATGATAGGTAATCTTGCGGAAAACTAGATTAGACTCCTACAAAATCTTATCGTATGCTTTCCTCATTTTAGCAACAGTCAAGGACACAATGATATATTCTTTGAATTCTGGCATCTGCTAATTTCCTAATACAAACAATGACAATACTCATTCTCTACCTCTCTTAGGCTTTTCCCACACTATACTATTCTAGTCCTATTATTCCACTTTCAACATCCTATAGAATCCTGGGGTATGTACTTTGGGGAGAGGCATTTAGCATTCTCAGCCAGAGAGCTCTTTGGCCTCAGTAAACTACAAACGCTAGAATTCCACAGGATGTTGAAACTGGAATAATAGCACTATAACAGTATAGTGTGGAAATGGCCTTAGTTGAAGGTCTGCCAGATCTTTTCTTTAATGATATTTCTTGGATTATATATGTCACTGCATCCTCAGCAATTACCAGTATGTTGTCTCCCTTGAAGATCTTTGTTATTGTTTTGGTGATGATGGTTTGATACACTGTTGTGATATTTTGTCTTTTTACAGATAAACTTTTACTGAAATGAATGAATAAATTTAGGATTCTGGGACTGCTCCCTTGCCCTCCTTGATAGACACTGATGCCTTTGAATATAAGTTAGTGGAAAATAATTGCTGGGAAGGACAATTGCCCTCATGCCCTGTTAATGGATTCTCCATAGGCAAATGGTTGGCCACTGTGCTGGAGCAGACAGGCCCCTGTGTTGATCTTCTTTTTTTATGTTTCCAAATTTTTCCAGTTTATAAAATGGGCCTTACAAACTTCTACTTCATTTCTGCAACGAGGTGTAGTTCCAATTATTTTGATGACCTTCATTTACTGTATTCAATAAGAAACGAAATGCTGGCATCATGTTATTGTTTTGTTTACATATCATCTGGTGCTATTTGGCTTGTAGGCATTTTCTGCAGTGCAACTGCTCTCTGATACAGAATAATATAATGTGGTCTGGAATGGGAAGGGGTGAACTGGGATCCCAGATGATCAGTCAATGCTTTTTTCGGCAGGTTAAATTGACAGCATGGTATAGTAGTTTGGACATTGGACTATGATCCTGGTGACCATAGTTCAATTCCCCACTTGGCCATGGAAACCCACTGGGTAACTTAGGCCACTTGGGCACATTACACACTCTCCGCCCCAGAAAACCCCATGATAGATTCACATTAAGGTCACCATAAGCCAGAAATGACTTGAAGGCACTCAACAACAACAACAGATAAACTAGATGAACTACTTCAGACTTCATGATTGTATGCTATAGCTTGGAAACTATAGCTACTTTTTTGAACTCCAGTTCACAGAAGCTCCTCTCAGACTGCGCTTGCCTGGAGGCCTTAGAAACTGCATTCTGAAAAAGGAACTTTTCCAAAGATGGCCACAAGAAGACACAGAAGGAAACCTATGCAGATCTAGACAGAACTCTGTTATTTGGGATGAGATGTTGCTTTAAAGCTGGTTCTCTGCTTCTTCTGTCAAAATTTCTAATAAAAAGAATGCAACTGTACTGAGAGTATGCTGTCCCAGAGTGACAGATGGCAGTGGCTGAAATTTATTCAAAATAAATTAACTCACTACAGCAGAGGGAATGAGAAACTCTTGTGACAAGATCTACTTGATACTAACGGAGAAAGAGACTATGAATCATTTGCTCAATATGTGTCTGTTGGCACCAGAAGTCTAGAAGCAAGGTTGATTTTCTCAAACTGTTAGTTTGGCTCTTTATTATGAATTGATTTATGTTTTGAACTAATGGAACAATAACTTAGTTATTTCCATTTGGAGTTTGAGATAATCAGCATTTCTAGAGAAACCATGGAAATAGTTTGGAATCATAACTGGGAACCACAGACCAGACAGAAATAGAGACTGGACTAAAAACCAACTATTACATCTCTTCCCTGAAGTCTCTTTTCCCTTTCTCATCAAGGAGAAAATATTTTCTTTTCCATATTTCAGAAGTCCAGGTGAATAGGTTGCAGAAACATAAATGAATACATACATACATACATACAAAAGTTTGGATCTTAATTCAGGATGTGCAAAGACTGGGGTTTGTTCACAGAGGAATCTCTTGTTTGAAAATCCCCTCTGGGACAGTGGGTTGTCACGGTGTGCCTTCAAGTTGATTCTGACTTATGGCCACCCTAAAGTGAACTGAACATGGAGTTTTCTTGGAAATATATTTTTCAAAGGGGGGTTGCCATTGTGTTCTTTTGAAGCTGAACTTGCCTGAAGTCATGCAGTGGATTTGCATAGTTGAGTGGGGATTTGAGCCCTGGTCTCTCAGAATCCTAGTCCAGCACTCAAACCATGCTGGCTCCCAGGAAGATCAGAGCAATTGTAAAAATAATAAATCCCTCCTTTCTGTCAAAATATTTTTAAATTATATTTTGGAGATCATATGAGGTATTGTGAGTCACCAACTGGAATTACTGGTGATTCACTGCTGGATTACGCTAATAAAGAACATTGCATTTATGCTGATGATACGATATGAAACACTGTTCATGGGGTTCATGCATATGTGTTTGTACACTAAGGCCCTTTCCGCATGTGGAGGGGGAAACGGGGGAAAACGCGCTGAAATGGAGCTTACCAGCAGCCGGGTATGTCCGTCCCCACGCGGAGCAGCGCGAGCTCGCTGTTCCGCAGTCCTCCGGCATCCAAAATGGCGGCTTCCGGCTGGTGGAGGCTCTTCACCAACTGGAGAAGCTCGCCAGCCGGAAGCCCACCCTTGGCAGATCTGCAGGCACGCACTGGTGTGCGCTTGTGAATCTGCACCGGACCGCGGGAACGGAGTGGCACGGAGTGGAGCGCTCCGTGCTTTTGAAAAACCTGTAAAAACAGGTTTTTAAAAAGCACGCTGTGCGACCACTTCGGGTCGCTCCAGAGCCGACTGAGGTGCGGAACTGCGACAAATAGTCCGACCCAGTCCGCTCCCTAGGTGCGGACGACCTCTGTCAGAGGTCGCACCATGCCGTACTACTTACCCCGTGCAGAAAGGGCCTTTGATCCTTCATGCAAAAAAAATTTTTTTTTCCTGTACAATAGTTAGTGGCATTCTCCACTCCTTCCCTGCACCATCTTGGATGCTGGGTGTATTTTTTAGCCAAATGCATTCTCAGTTTATCAGCAGCCTTAGTACTTATGGGTTTTCTAATTTGCATGGGCTTCTGGAAAGTACAGTGTTGCTGTGAGCTGTATTGTTATATTACGCAAACCAGAGAAATCGCATTTCCTTTAGGCATTGTTTCAGCATGTGTTGAATGCGTATAACAGGGAAGTGCTTGACTCTTTTGAGTGTTTGACTAGTTTGACTGTTTGAGTGTTTTATTATTGGACCAATCATCTGGGTCAAATAGTATTATGTGGGGAAGTAGGTGGGCGGGGGTGGATTTCTATTGGATTCCTCTTTTCCCTACATGGCACTGTCTTAATTCTGTTTATCATTTCTCTTCCATGGCTTTCCTTTTTTTTTCTTAAAAAAATAGAGAAGATATTAAATGTAATCATGCATGTTACATATAATTCAATTCAACAGTTTACAATGATGTATTTAAGTGTTTTACTCCAAGTCTCAAGTCTACCTTCAAGTCTCAAGTCGAGTCTCAAGTCCTTGCAAGATACTTTCAATTCAAGTCTCAAGTCGAATCTCAAGTCTGGGAGCCAATTTTAACCGGAAAAAAAGGAGGTGGTAATGGTGTGTGTGTATGTGTGTGTGGTGGGGTGAAGTTTCAATAACTAGAAAATCAAGGAGATATGCACAAAGTTAGTATAAAAAAATTATCCTAGACAAGTTCAACAAGACTTTATTTTTGAAAAAGCTGTGCTGTTAATCAAATTTCTTCTAAAGTGGGATCTTTCTTACTCCCCTTCCCAAAGCTGGAAGCTTTTGTGTCAATGGGCATACAAGGGTCTGCAGCTTTGGAAGTGGGGATTAGGATCCTTCTTACTTCCCCTTCCTCAAGTTGGAGGCTTTTGTGTCAATGGGCATAAAAGGATCATCAGGTTCTGAAGCGGGGAATAGCATCCTTCCTACTACTCATTACTGAAGCTTCAAAAGCTTTAGAAGGAAGAATCTTTCCACCTCAAGCCTGTTGCCTAACACATTTTGTTGTTCCCCTCTGAGAAATGTGCCCTGAACTCTGGGGGTGAGTCTTACCTTCTGCTTTTAGGACAAGTTTTAGAAAGCTCGCCCAATATGCAGTGGGAACAGGCTGCTGAACTGACCTCAACCCCACTTCAAGCCCATTGCCTAATGCATTTGCTGTTCCCCTTTGAGAAATGCACCCATGCTTTATTCATGATATTTCATGAACGCTGTGATAAACTAAATCTGGTAGGTAAACGAGATAAGACACGTAATGAGCAGAAATTGTTATTTTTCTTGTCACTTTTGTTTTCTTACTCTTTTCACTATAGAAGCAGGCAAACCATCAGTAAAAAGAAGCAGGAGAAACATTTAAGATATCAAATATCAACCGTGCAAGAGTCTGTTGGAAGTACAAAATGCACTCAGAATATAATGAGGGGACGTTATTAGAAGAACTTCTAAAGAATGGTTACACATATAATAAGATGTATTATATTTAATTATATTAATTATATATTAATATGTATTAATTATATATATATATATATATATATCATATAAAATATAATATATATATTATATAATATATATAATATTAAATATATATAATATAATATATATTATATATATATTATATAAATATATATTAATTATATTATGTTTATGTATGATATTTGATGATGATGAAAAATGATGAAATCATTTTTCAGTGGATCATTTATCATACAGACCTCCCATTTATATCATACCAACAATGTAAGAATATTGCAGATTTTAATCTAATTTTATGTAATGTGAAAGATATAATTATTTCATGTTTATATAAAGTACAAGTATTTCAACTGATTTTTTTAAAATAATATATATATACACACACACACACACACACACATACAGACAGACAGACAGACAGACAGAGAGACAGACAGACAGACATATATGCACCCATGCTTTGGGACAGATTGTCAGTGACCAGAAGGCAAAAAGCGATGGAAGTGCTGTTTAAAGTTATAAGGTTTCTGGATGAATGTCTTATATTACTGAACCAAAGAACAGCAAGTCGGTTACTAAAAATATACAAGTCACAAGTCGAATTGAGTCAGTGCATCATTTCTTGCCTAGATAAGTCCAAGTCAAGTCATTCAAGCGACTTGAATCCAGTTTGAATCCAAGTCAATTGACTCTATTCTATATCACTGGTAGTTTGTTAATTCATATCCTGCCTTTCTATGAAAAATCTGTTCAAAACATCTGACAAAATAAGTTGATTATACTCATCCTTCATAAAACCAACATCAACAACAATGACCAAAATCTGATACTTGTTTCATAAAAGCAACCTATACTTGATGCAATAGTGCTTTTTGATGGGAAAAAAAGAGAGAGAAAGGTTTCCAAATATGTACCAAAAATGCTTTCTAGCAGAGGAGTATGGCCCTCCAGATGTTGTTGGACTGTAGCTACCATCAATAGTGAGAGATGCTGGGAGTTGCAATCCAACAATAGCTGGAGAGCTAGATGTTCCACACTGATGTATTAGAACAGTGAAGGGAGGTAGAGTCAGTGGAGTGGTACAGAAGACAGACTGCAGGAACATGTGTCATCAAACCGGCAGCATAGCATTATTGCGGAGGCAGATAGTGATAATTTCTATACTGATATATTTTAATTTCCTTAAATAACATAATTGCTATGAAACAATAGACTGGTGCACCAAAGCCCTAGAATTCTCAGCCAGAGAGCTCTAGTGCCTCACCAAACTACACACTGCAGGATCCCCTAAATCATAGCCATGGCAGTCAAAATGGAATCATAGTGCCATAATCGTGTAGTAGGAAAGGGCCCTTGCTAAAGGATATTAGGAAATGCTCTGTGGGATTTCTTTGACTAATACCTCCCCCCACCATCCAGTGATGTTGGGATGATATTGGGATTTTAGGCTTTCTCTCTGTCCCACTACTATCCCAGGCTTGTCTAGTGAGGACATGAGAGAGAGCCTTCTCAGTGGCTCCTCTCACCCTGTGGAACTCTTCCACAGGAGGCTAGGCGTGCCCCCTTCCTGCTCTCCTTCCGTTGGCAGGCGAAAACTTTTCTTTTCAAACAGGCTTTTACATAAGCCAGATAGCTTTATTTATTAACTGTTGTAACTGGAATATCATTTAAAGTGTTTTTATGATTTTATACCCTTTCAATGTTTTTTAAAATTGTTTTAAATGTTTTAAATGTATTTAATGTGTATTTATTGTTGGAAGCCACCTTGGATCCCAATTCTGGGAGAAAGGCAGCCTACAAATATAATCAATCAATCAATCAATGGATTCTGCATCCACAGATTCAACCAACCATGGCTTGAATATATTCCACACAGACCTCCCCCAAAAGATCTAAAAAGCAAAGTTTGATAGGGATACCATTTTACTGCACCATTGTACATAATGGGACTTGAGCATCCACAAAGTTTGGTATCCAAACTGGAGTAATACTGAGGGCCCACTGTTCCAAGCTGTGTTGAAATTTACTTTTTCTTTGTTATTTCATGAAGTACTTGCACGGGTTTCTTTCCTTCTAGTTCCTGGTTCTCTTGTTTTTTACCTAGTGGAAATGCCACATGAGGCTTGGACTTCTGTTTGTTTTCATTTATGGGACAACTGTTTGTCATTCCATTCCTTCTCTCTCTCACTCTCTCTTTCCCACCCACTCCATAGGAATTGCATGGACTTTCATGTTGGATTTAGAATGAAACAAAATCCCCTTTCCACCACAGATTACATCAAATGTACAGAGGAGACCGTAGCCTCAACAAAGGTTTAATTTAGGTTAGTCCAATGACACCATCTAGTGCTCATTTAAAGTATTGCATTAATTCATTATTTTGCAAAAATACTTGTGTGGATCCCTGGCCATCTGCCTGCCTGCCCGTCAAAGCCTTAGGTCGAAGACACAGTTGTGTAAGGACAGGGAGGGCGATGGGGGCGGTTCACCCCGGACAGCAATTTTTTGGGGGACATCCCAGCTTGTAGCCATGCCCCTGCGCACCATAGTCCCACCGCCTCACACCGTGGCCACGCCCCTGCCCATGGCCACACCCCATGCACCTTGACCACGTCCCCATGTGCCATAGCCCTGCCCCCTACATTGTAGCCCTGCCCCCTGCCCCCCTCCACTCACTCCAAGCTCCACCCCTGCCAGGACAACCTGAAATCTAGATATCTGAAACTTAGACTATTTCTATGCTACACTGTTATAGTGCTATTATTTTACTTTCAATATCATATGAAATCCTGGGGTTTGCAGTTTAGGGAAGGGCATTTAGAATTCTCAGCCAGGGAGCTCTTTGGGCTCACTCAGTAAACTATAAACCCCGGCAATTCTACAGGGTATCGAAAATGGAGTAACAGCACTATAACAGTGTAGAGCGAAAATGTCCTATGTCACTCAGATGGTCGCCATCTGAGTGACAAGTGTCTCCCTTTGGCTGCTAGTCCAGTAAACCACATCACTCTCCAATTCTGAGCATGTCTAGGGGTGTATCTATACTATACAAATTTGACAGCTTGATATCATTTTGATTGCCATGACTCCAATTTTATAGAATCCTAGTTATATAATCCTATTACGTAAAAGCATAAAACCTGAACAAAACAAAAAACAAATAAAAAAGAGCATGTATAAAAAGATAAAATAACAATCCATAAAAAACATAAGAATAAGTCATAATGAACTGCTAAATGAATCTATACTTTGTACTCCTAAATGGATTATTAGTATGAATTCTGACAGTTAGTAAGTACCTTAATATTTTTATAACATTCATAGTAAAATCATTCTATTATCTCACTAATTACTTCTATAAACTACTTAATTTTAACCCAGTTTCATTGGAATAACTTTAGTTAGTCATTACACACACACACACACACACACACACACACGCATATACGTATGTGCGTGTATGTTAGTATAACAACAAATTAAAGTCATCTATTATTTTCACAGTACCATTCACATGATAGCAGAAAAATGAACATCTAAGCATAAAAAATAAGCTGCTAGTTCAAAATCCCCAAATCATCAATTCGCCTTCATTTTCTCTTAGATAATCAATTAAAAATTTCCATTCCATAACAAAATCTTCTTCACTAGAACCCTTTAGTCTGACTGTGAGTTTGTCCATTTGCACTATTGCCTTGCCATCAATCTGTTAAACCATACAGTCATAGATGGGATTTATATTTTCTTCCAATACTTTGCATAAACTAGTCTCGCTGCCAGTAACATATATTGAAGCAGTCTCCATTGTTGCTTATCAAAGCTGGTGTCTTCTTGCCAGATTCCAAGTAGAAATAATTAACAATGCTTACTGACATTTCAGGATCTTTTGAACTGTGTTCTGTGGCCATTTCCGCACGGGGTGAGGGAATCGCCCCGTGACACTACTCACCGGACTTTTGGGCTCCCCGGTCCGGTCCACACTGCTCTGGAGCAGTGCGTGGCCGCCGCTCTGCACTGCTCCGGGGATGAAAATGGCGGCTTCCGGTTGGTTGAGGGTCTCGACCAACCGCTGAAGCTTGCCATCCTAAAGCCCGCCCCTGGCAGATCGGAGGCTCGCACCAATGCGAGCCTGCAAATCTGCATATGGGAGCAGGCTCGCAGTGGCGCGCTCCGTGCTTTTGAAAGACCTGTTTTTAGCGGTCTTTCAAAAGCACGCTGGACAACCACTTGGGGTAATTCTGGAGCAGGCTGGGGTGCGGATCTACGTTAAGTAGGTCCGACCCAGTCCGCTTCCAGGTGCAGACGTCCTCCCTGGAGGACGCTCTGCCCCGTGTTAAAAACCCCGTGTGGAAATGGCCTGTTTTGTCTCCCAAAACTGGCCTTATCACAAGTCCACCACATATGATATAAAGATCCAATATGGTTTTGGCACTTCCAACAACTATTTTTCATCTCTTTATGTATCTTTGAAAGTCTTGCTGGTGTAATATACCAGCATAGCATAATTTTATAATAATTTTCTTGTAAGTCATAGCAAAGTACAGTCAGCCCTCCACATTTGTGGGTTTCACTTTTGTGCATTTGATTATTCACAGATTATTTGCTGTCAACTCTGCTGCTGCTCTGTGCCATTTTTAATGGGGACTGCAAGCCTTGTGAGGCTGAAAAACTGTGAATGAGGCTTGTAACTCCATATTAAAAATTGTGTGGGGCAGCAGTGGAAGTGACAATAATCCCCACCAACCACCTACTTATGCTTTGTGAAGGAACAATGGTGCCTCAAAGGAATCCATGGTGGGTTGAATATGGTGATCATACTTTTGTGTGTGTGAAATATAGTTTGGGAGGGCCTAGAGTTATTGATGTTTTTTTCACTTTCATGGGGGTCCTGTGCCCCTAACCCTAGCGAATGTGGAGGGATGACTGTATATTGTTAATTTCTTTTATCCATAGTCTTTTCCATTGGTTTATGGATACTGTATATCCAAAATTCTTTGCCCAGTTGATGATATATTCTTTGACTTAATCTTCCATCTCCATTTTCAGCAGGAATTTATATAACTTGGCAATCAAATGTTCATCATTGTCATACAACAGTAATTCAAAATAAAGTGTTAAAACTGTTGAGTGCAAGTATATCCTGGGTTGCTTTAAAAGGCATTCCACTAGGATCCCATTTGCTTCAGTATTTAAAAACATGAGAAGCTATCTGGATTTTATTGCTGTTGTTGTTGCTACTAGCTTAAGACAAGATCTCTTGTGCTTCCTGCTACCAATCCATACTTCTGGGCTCAGTATGTATTTTCCTTTTGTTCATACTAAGAGCCAGAACCTGTCAGCTTGACTCAGGTTTAGCAATACTCTCTCTGAGGAACTGGTTCAAGAGTAAATCACAAAAGAAGACCAGTGCTGCAATTTACCTACCTGGGCAGTACTGTGTGCTGAGTAGATCAGGCGAGGAATGCAGATATGTGACTGCTGTAGGTAGTCACCACTCATTCCTGTTTTGTGTGCATGTATGTATAAAGTTCTTTCTTTGAGTCCTTGTGATAACAGAAGCAATCTGCAATAACAATAACAGAGCCATTCTCTGAACTATGCTGAGGAAGATAAGGTTCAAAATTCACATAGTCTTGAAGCAACTACTACAATGTGGCACAAAATAACTGCACTCACTATGCAGCTTATTATTCCTGCCCAGTGGGTTTTTATTTCCATGTCTGAAAAATATCTTGTGCTATTGGCTTTTGGGTTGACCCAAGAAGCAGAGAATGTATATGGCTAGGACACACTTAAGTTTCTTATACTGAGCAAGTAATCACTGGCAAATGGTTCAGGTCTGTTCTGGGAAAACAGCAAACACTTTAGGCTGCAGAATTTGGTAACACAAAGATGCCATATACCTTCCGTTACCAACAGCACTCTGTGCTTCTTCCTAGAGTGCTCTTTTGTTCTGCTCATGATCTAGCCCACAGATAGGTAACAGTTGGAGGTTAGGGGATGCCTTAGCTCCCCTGGACACCTCGGAAGGCTATCCCACGCATCCCTCCACCAAAAAATTTCGGCTTCTGGGCCATCTTAGGTCCAGAAGAATCCCCTTTTAGCAGAAGGAAATGATCAGAAGTAATTTCCAGTTTATTTCCTGTCTTAGGCCCTTTCTGCACGGCATTTGCCATGCAAAAGTGCGCCTGGAGTGTCACGCGATTGTGAGGAGCGATCTGCACGACGCACTCACAATCGCACAACGCTCCAGGGGCTGGCAGGCGCCAATCGCGCACCTTTTCATTTTCGGCTGAAAGCCAAAAATGGTGCGCAATCGCGCATTGCTCCTGGGCCCCGTGCGCACTTACCTGATGTGCAGAGCCTCTGGAACTGCGCCGGTCGTGCTTCCTGCCCCAGCGCAGCCTGGGAAACTCCCAGGCTGCGCTGCGGAAGGAAGAGGTAGGGCTCTCGCGCGAGCAGGTAGCTTGTAGAGAGCTGAACCAGCAGGGACACGAGAGCCTCTCGCCGGAGGCTGCTCGCACGATCCTCACACCCCAGCACCGGAAAAAGGTAAGGTATGGGAAAGGCCTTAGAAAAAGGCCTCTCTTGAGTCAAAAACGGTGTGGTGAGGGAACATGGTAAAATGCCCCCTAGCCTCTAGAATCCATTTGGAGGCATTTTTTGCAGGGGGGCATCTTTTTTAAAAAAATTACCCTGAGAACTCTTGAGGGATGCATGTGGACCATAAGCAACACTTTGCTCACCCTTGGTTTACCTTCTGAAAAATCAAAGTTTTAGCACCGGAAAGGAGAGAGTTGTACTAGCTACCATGACAGAGATGTTTCTTATTGTCATCTACAAGGCCTGTTCTTTCTGAATAATAGTAGCAAATTTTTGAATAATAGCAATAAACTTGTCCTGAGTTCATGGGGAGCTAAGAAAACTGGAATTTAAAGTAATACTACTTCCTTGAGGAGACTGTGAGACACACCAGTGCTATTTTTGTCATCTAGACAGGTTGTCTTTATACTTCAGCTTCCTGATACACACCCAGCAATTTTATCAACAACTATTAAGCTATGCTCAGTGTAAAGCAAGAGTCCTAAAATAACAGGAACAATGGGTATTTCATGCCAGTGAAGAATTTGACATTGGAACAAAATCTAAATATCTGAAACTTAGGCCATTTCCGCACTACGGTGTTGTAGTGCTATTATTCTACTTTCAATATCCTATGGAATCCTGGGGTTTGCAATTTAGGGAGGGGAATTTAGAATTAGCTGATGAAGTCTCAAGGAGTGTTTGTATAGACATGATTGACATTTATTTGTTCCTCTATATCACAGCTGTCAAACACAAGGCCTGCGGGCCAAATCTGGCCCACCAGGCCATTTCATGTGGTCCTTGCACCTTTGCTGCAGCAGTGGCACTCCCCTCGCCTGGCAAGCCTGGGGGTAGAAAGAGGCACACTTTGGATATACTGACCAATTCTGTGTTACTTTACAGAGGTACAGGGACCATAAACTATGATGAAATAGTCCCCAAATGTCCAAGACAAATAAAGTTTATGCAGAGGGAAGACAGTTTAAAAACCAGTAATAATCTAATGCAGAGGCAATTATTTAATATGATAAAAGAGTAGATACATTTATATAGTCTTACAGATACGAGTGGCCCTTTGAGGGCAGCCATAATGCTGATGTGGCCCAAGATGAAATTGAGTTTGACATCCCTGCTCTAGATCATGGCATTGAGCCAACTTAGGGTTGCCAATTCAGGATTGTCCCAGGCCCTGAGGTTTCTGAGCCAAAATCTGAGACCTAGTAGTGGTGTCATTAAGAACCAACATTAAGTACCAACTGCAGTTGCTCACAGCTTGTCATTCAAACACACACACAGATTGAGAGACAGGGAGAGGGAAGGAGGTACAGTGAATGTTTTTGCCTATTTGAAAATTAAGACTAAGAAGTTTTAGCTGAAGAGGCCATTCCCAGGTGAAATGAGGGATTGATTCCTTCTTGCTTACTTAGGAAGATGGGATAAGCAACATTTAATCTACCCTACTCGGTTCCAGCTAGAAGATGGATACAGAGGAGAATGGAGGGGTAGCCCTGGCACGGCGATGACAGAGAGGGAAAGAATAAGTGTATAAATATTGAGACCTCCAGGTGAGTCCATCTAAACTGCAACAAGAAATCAATGAAACCTTGTAAATTCTATCAAGCTGCTGCTCCACTAGCTGAGCAGGAAATATGCACTCAGCAATTTCCTCTTGCCTGGAGCTGAGTCCACTAAAACTGAGGAACTGGCACCCTTTTCCACCACCTGATAGTAAGAGATGAAAACCAGAGGCTCAGGGCCAGGTCCTGAGGTCTGGCAACCTTCAGTGGGGCTTACTTCTGTTTAGATAAGCGTAAAATCGCACTCTGAATCTGTTATTTCCCCTGCTAGAGGAAATGGCATCAAACACCTTTTAAACCTTTGGATCTAATTTCAAGCAAGGCACTTTGGGGTGGTGGATTCTTAACCCCTGCCCTGAAAAGAAGCAAACATTAAAACATGTAGTTGATGTTTAAAAATATATTCTTACGGAATTACCTGTAGTTTTATTATAACTATGTCCCTTTTTTTTTGAGTTTCCTATACTGTCTTGTTGTTGTTGCTGTTGTTGGAAACTGTCACAACATGATAACTTTCGAATAAAATGACCTTCTAGGGAAGCTTCTGTTTATTTAGTAAAAGTGACTAGTGAAATAAAGCGAGTAGGTGGGACTTCACTGTTACTCGCCGCACATATTTTAACAAGTCACTTCAGGGGTACTTTCACACCACACCATTATAACATTATGATTCCACTTTAAGTGCCATGGTCCCTTCCTATGGAATCTTATGGTTTGTAGTCATTACACCTCCCTAGCTGAGAATTTTAAATATCCCCCATGCAAATCCTAGAATTCTATTAGGGCCCCTGGAATATCTGAATAGTGCTGTAGTTGTGGCAGAATTCAACACAAACAGAAATCCATGTCATGTTCACATGACAGGATTTTATCCATCTTTCGCTCATGCTGGTCCCCAAGAATCTTCTTCTCTCGGCTTCTCCTTGCCCCATGGAGCAGATTTGTGAATGCTTCTGAAGTCTACAGAAAGACAGTGGAATGACCCCATTGTTGCTTTGTACTTCCATTAGCAGACAAATTCTGGGGTTTCAAGTCTTGCCTGAAGTCGTTGCCTGAAATGGCCGTCAAGTTGTTGCCTGAAATGGCAAATTTCCCCCTTGATTTTAAATCAATTTATAAACTAAGGCTGAGATCTCAAGTGCATTTGTTAGAAAAGAAAAGCCATGTTTGCAGTTGGACTTACTTTTAAGTAAATGTGCCCCAAATTGGGATTTAAAAAAAAAAAAGAGGGCAAGGTATAAGAAAAGTCAGAAGATCTGTTCTTGATTTGCTTATGTGGCATTCAGTCAAAGTAAAGTGGGTACCATGAGTAGATCCAGCCATCAATTTAATTGTCAGTAAATCTGCCAAAGGAAAATTGCTACAATGTCATTATTATTGTAGCAGGCACAGTACTTTGCTTCCTTGCAGTTAAATGCTTCAGGCATTGACTGGGATCAACTCTGCTTGCTGTGCTTATAAAAAGACAATTAAGGGTTTGTGCATCCAATGATACCCACTAATCCAGAAAAACATAAACATTGAACATATGGGGACTTGAACCAGCAGATGGGCAGAAAAGAGATGCTGAACTTCCAGTGACCCAGGTTCTGCTTCCATGTAAGCTAGTGTTCTTTCAAAGGCAAAGAATCCAGCCTTGGGAACAGAATCCAGCTTTGGGAGCAAGGACAAGGCAAGAGCATGACAAATCTCTATTGTACCAGGCTAAACGTCCACCTTCTTCAGCATTCTCTATGCAAAAATGGCCAGATTAATGCTTCTAGGAAGCCCACTGCAGGGCCTGAAGGACAGCAAAGAGCTGCTGTGGCATAGTAAGGGGACCATACGGGATCTCTCCAGCATGGTATTTGCCTTGAATGTGTGTGGAAGGGTATAGACCTGAGAGGTTTGAATTTCATAGGCCTTTTCCACACCTTACCTGTTTCCGGCATCATCCCAGTGTTGTCCCGGCAGCAGCTTTCCAGAATGAGAGTGCGGATGTGAATGCTCTCCTCTGCACGAGCTGGCTTCCTGACAAAGGAAGCGCAATGGAAACCCGTCTTCCTTCCACAGCATAAACAGGCACTTTTCCAGGCTGTGCCTCCATCATCCCTCCGGTGCTTCTGCAAGCCAGGTAAGTGTGGGATGGTCATGTGATCGTGTGTCATTGATGGGGAAAACCCATCAATGATTTAATCTGTGATCACACCACCTGGCAACAGGAGAAGGACGGGACTGCGATGATGTAGGCCATTTCCACACTAGAGTGTTATAGCACTATGATTCCACTTTCAACATCCTATGGAATCCTGGGGTTTGCAGTTTTGGGAGGGGCGAGCTGGCCCCTCCCGAAACTGCAAACCCCAGGATTCCATAGGATGTTGAAAGTGGAATCATAGCGCTATAATTGTCTAGTGCGGAAATTGCCATAATGCAGAAATGTCATTGTGGTCCCACTCTTTTCCTGTTCCCATGCCAGGATGCGAGGCTCCTGCAGAAAGGGCCACAGCATAACAGGCAAGCCCAGTGGAGTCAAACCCATACCCTTCAACATTTCATTGAGGAAAACTGGGAGATATGCGGCCAAGGAATGTCACAGTGTGGTGGTGACAAAAAGTTATTAATGAGGAAGAACACATAGGCTATGAGAGGTTGCATCAGTTTGCTTTTTCCTGCGTCTACAGCATGGTGTGTGGTTTGAGCATTGGACTATGGCCCTGGAGACCAGGGTTCAATTCCCCACTTAGCCATGGAGACCCACTGGGTGATATTGGGTGTGTCACATACTATTAGCTCCAGAAAACCCCATGTTAGTTTCACCTTAGGGTCACCATAAGTCGGAAATGACAACAACAACAACAACAACAACAGTGAAGGGCAAGATTCTACCTCTTCCTCTCTTCTCCCCCTTGCTGAATTAATTGAACTCAGCTCGAACTCAGCTTGCAGCTGCACTTGAGCTTTTGCACTTGAACTCAGCTTGCAGCAATTTGCAATAAGCTGAGGACAAGGGGGAAAGTGGGAGGAAAAGAGAAAAACTGGGACATTTAAAAGCAAGTGGAAAAGTGCAACAACAGAGGATTAACTGAGGCTGTCCCTGGCAAATCTTGACAGCTGGAAGGTATGCAAACCATATCCCTGCAGTCTAGACTTTTATTCCACTGAGAACCTTCTCTATGATGCTCTGCGTGTATGTGGCGAGAGAGTGTATGTGGTGTCAGAGAGAGAGAGAGAGAGAGAGAGAGAGAGAGAGAGAGAGAGAGAGAGAGAGAATATGAGTATGTGAGTGAGGTGAGGGAGAGAGACTACATTTACTGATAAACACATTATTTTCCCACTTTGTTAAACTGTTTCTAATATTTGCATTTTTAGAATTTGAGAATTCTAGATCTATAACGGCCAAAAACAAAACAAAAACAAAAACCAACTACTAATGCTAGATAAATCTAATGACTCAGTTCCAGTACAAATTAGAGTGCAGTCCTGCACACCCTTCTCTGGGAACAGGCCATTTACTTTGAATCATTCTGCTAGTCCTATTTAGGCCCCACAGAAATCAACTGTCTAAATCCAATTGCTAGTATCAACTAGATCAGATCCACTTGAAGCAATTCATTTATACAAGCGTTACATAAGTATTTGCTTACTATTCAGCAAAATGATTGATGGATCTATTATGGATCTATTATAGTTGAGACTAGTAATTGCATATAGGCCAATGTGAATAGTTAGTCATCATGACTACCAAAACCCTCATTTATTTCAGTGAAACCTAACCATGGCCCTTTTTGCATGGCATTTCTCATGCAAAAGGGCCTTTGGAGTGTCGCACAATTGCGAGGAGCGTTTCAGACAACGTCCTCACAATTGCGCGATGCTGCCGGGGCCAGCAGGTGCCGATCGTGCACTATATAATGGTGCACAATTGCACATCACTCCGGGGCCCCGTGCGCACTTACCTTGTGTGCGGAGCTCCGGAGCTGTGGCCCTCACACTTCCTCCCCCAGCACAGCCTGGGACAATACCTGGCTGTGCTGTGGAAGGAAGAGACGGAGTCTTCATGTTACCTGGCAGCCAAGAATTCCTTGGTAAAACAATTCCTGCAGAGCCGAAACAGTGGGGATGCGAGAGCCTCACGGAAGAGGCTGCTTGTGTGATCCCCGTGCAACCGCGCCGGACAGAGGTAAGGTGCGAAAAGGGCCCATGACTTTGAGTTGGCTCCAGATTCAATATCCAGCAGCAGCAGTTTAACAAAGCAGGAAAAGAGTGGGTGTATCCATAAAGCTGGCTTTTGTATGCAACGTGATATGCTGGTGAACTTAAGAATATATCTAATTGCCTCTCACTGTTTGTGCTCTACTTCCTGATTTATTTATTGAATAAAAGCTCATATTCTCACCAAAGGGATAGAACTGTCTGGATTTTTCCACTTCTCCATTATTATCCTTTTTTTCACTCCATTATTCAAGGAAGTTAGTGCATTTGTATTATTACACCAATGAAATTATTTGTTTTAGATGTTAATTTTTTTTGTATTTTATTAGGGCCAAAAAGTATGGGATAAAGCCAACAGTGGTGTAAGCGTTGGACTACAACTCTGGAAACTAAGGTTTGTATCCCTGCCTGGCCATGGAAACCTCCTGGGTAGCCTTAGACAGGTCACACTCTCTCAGCTTCAGTGGGTGGTAAAGACAGACCACCCTCTGAACAAATTTTGTGAAGAAAACCCTGTTACAGGTTTGCCTTAGGGTTGCCATCAGAAACAGCTTAAAGACATACAACAAATAACAAGCAAATCTATTCTGCCTAGAATAGATCCACTGAAATCAGTGAGACTCAAATAAGTTGTGCCTAACAACCTCCATTCAGTTCAGTGGGTATTCTCTAGGAAAAACTAAAGTAGAATTTAGCTTTTAATCTAGATCTCACCCAGGTCTGACCACATTCCAAATTCAAGATATGTCCAATCAAGTTTTTATCAAGCAAACTACATCAAATTCATCAAGGTATGCAAGATTGATGTATATAATTACAAAAAAAGAGCACAGAACGTCAGGTTGCATCAAACCTCAAGACACTGGGTATGATTCAGCCAAGATAAAGTATTTAAAGTCTTATAACACCACCGGTTTAAACATGTGCTTACAATTATTAAAGTAATAATAGTTAACATTGAGTGGATTCTTACTTTGGATAACTCCCAGGATTGGGTTTCTGTAGTTTTTCATCAGATTATTGTGTATGACTGTACATAAGAATGATGTAACCCTGTTGCAAGTGTAACCATTGGTGTTATCACTGTTGATAACAGCAGCAGGTGGAAAGAGGAGGTGGAGATATGAGAGTTCATGACTTTCGGCCAGATGTCAGCATGGAATACAATAAAAGATACCCACAGATATTGACGCAAGAACTGTGAGCTTTGTACTGATTACAATATCAGGACATGTGAACTCTGACATAGTTTAACGACATCTAGAGCTACAATTAAGTTCTAGTTTATTGTTCAATGCAATACATTGTAACACTTCAGTAAGCCAGTTATGTCTTTTTTAAAAATGCACATAAAAACATTTCATATTAGAAATTATTTACTGGTTTGCCACTTTCTTCATAGATTGGCTAATGTAACCAGGGATGGAAGGCCAACAATGTGCTTATTATACAATATTATACAAAGATTTAGTAGTGGTCCACTCTTTTTATCTAGAAAAGTCAGAGCTGTGAAATATATCTGCCTTATTCATCTCCATTTCCAGAATTCCTTGGTAAAACAGCGCATGGATTCTGTGGATTCTGAAAGCCTAGTCTATAGCTGCCAACTACCTTATTTTATTTTTCTTCCAGTGTTTCCTCTGGTACCCACAGTTAAGGTAATATGTCAGAACTGATGGAGAGTAAGAAATAATAATAGTATAATGAAAAAAAACCTGCTTGTTCTCCCACAGTGTGGCCATGGCAGGCCCATCTATTTAGGCACCTTTCTGGCTACTCTGCTTTCCTTGAAGCAGCTACATGATAGAAGGCAGGTAAAACTGGCGACTGCTGAAACCTTCTCTAGATAGTCAGCAAACTTTTCTCTCAAATTAGCAGTTTTCATTTGCAAATATTACATTTTCCCCAGCCTTCCATTCGCAGTATTTTATCATAGAGAAAATCTGAGTGGTATATCCCCAGGGCTTTCACTATTGTTTTGTGAAACTGAGGCCATTTTCACACTACACTGTTATAGTGATATTAATCCACTTTCAGCATCCTATGGAATCCTGGGGTTTGCAGTTTAGAGAGGCGCATTGAGAATTCTCAGCCAGAGAGCATTTTGGCCTCAGTAAGCCATGAATCCCAGAATTCCACAGGATGTTGAAAATGGAATAAAAGCACTATAACAATGTAATACAGAAATGGCCTTAGTTTTATAAATGTAGTAAGCAAGTTTTGGATAGTTCCTCTAATGTCACAAATACTAAACTAGCTGCAACGAATCCCCTCTCCAAGCTGGCCCCACAGCTCCAAACTCTTGGGCTCTTGTCACCCACTTTGCACCCTTTATCCTCAAGATTCCTCCCCAGATCAAGTCTTTGGGTCTCAAAGTAATCTGTTCAGTGGGTTAGCTATGGTAAGCATGATCAGACTCTCTATCAAAACTTAGCAGGGATAGCCAAAAACACTTGTAAAAAAAAAAAAGAAAGAAAAAAGAAAAAAAAGTAGAAGTTTATTATTACACAATGAGATCACGCATTAACTCCAGAACTATTTAATGTTTCCCAAATTCCCCAAATCCTTATCTTTCCCCGTCTGACTGTTCTGACTCTATTACAGCTTTTCCTTATCTCTATGCCATCTCTCCCCTATCCCTCTGCAATCGTTTCAACCTTCTGACAGTGACAAGCCTCGGTTTTGTATCCTTTCTCCCCCACAGGCCTCCTTTCACAGCATTCCCTGAGCTGTCACCAACTAGGCTTGCCCAACTCTTTCCTCCACCCTTGCACGTGGTCTGGTTGCATGTAGCAGAAAGCTCTCCCAGTATTAATTTTTGAAATTTAAAAAGGAAAACTAGTCTCCTCCCTGCCTCACACCATCTTGCTGCCACACTTCACTAACATTAAGTAGATAATAATCTCATATTCAAATTCTGATTCAATTCTTCAGGTAGCACCACTTATGTAGCCAAAACTGCACTACCTGTTAAAAGAAAAGGCCTGGGATTTTGCAGAGGTATGGGGGCCAGCTACAAAGGACAAAAGCAACTAATGTGGACAGTTGCAGAGGATATAGGGGCCATTTTTCACCCTTGCAGACCCACTGCTAGCCCTCCACACTGGCTGAAAAGCAATTGAAAAGTGCAATCTTGAGTAACTTCCAGTTGCAAAATTCAGATCTCTCTCTCTCTTTCTCTCTCTCCCGCTTTCTCTTTTAAATGGTTGTGGTATTTTAAGGTAAACTGTGACTCCTGGAGGCCTCAAAGACTATCAGCCAACCATCTGGGAGTGTCTGAAAGTATAAATGCCTCCCGCAATTGAGGGAGGCACAGCAATGGGGGGGGGGGGGCTGAAGAAAAAAGGGAACAGAAAAGGCCCCTTGAGCACATGTACCCTGCACATGTGGCTGCACTTTTCTAGATATTACTCTAGAAGAAAAACCCTAAAGAGATAGCTTCTCTTCTCAAAGCAACCCAATAAGAATTGAGTATCTTCATAAGGCACAGTATACTGACTGGTGGTGCTAATGCAAATGGGACAAAATACCAAGGAGGAAGGAGGAAGAATGGAATGGAGTGCCCTGAATGATGGAGAGCTGTGGCTTGCAGACTCAACAAGAATGTTGCTGTTGTTGTGTGTCTTCAAGTCATTTCTGACTTATTTCCAGGGAGACAGATGAGATCAAACATTCGAACAGTGCTTGACATAATAGAATTCTATGAGTCGCATAATGAAAAAAAAGGTGCCCTCATCCTCCTCAACGCAGAGAAAGCCTTTGACAACGTTAATTGGTCATTTCTTATAAAGGTTATCGAAGAAATGGAATTTGGAGAGACGTTCACAAGTTGGATAAAGGCTATATATAATGAACAGAAGGCCTGTATAATTATTAATGGAGACCTTTCAGAAAATATCCTAATCTTGAAGGGGACCTGACAAGGCTGCCCATTGTCTCCTTTATTATTTGTATTGGTGTTGGAGGTATTACTAAAGCAAATAAGGAATGAAAATTTGATTCAAGGTGTCAAGATTGGGCATGATCAGTTTAAATACAAGGCCTTCGCAGATGATGTGGTGATCTTTTTAGAAGATCCCTTAAAGAGAATAGATAAACTTAATGAACTCCTGAACCAATTTGGTCATTTAGCCAGTTTTAAAATCAATAAAGCCAAAACTAAGATTCTTCTGAAAAATGTTAAAACGTCAGAGAAAGAACAGATTGAAAGGAAAGCCGGTATTCAATGTGTTCAAAGATTGAAATATTTGGGGATAGAACTGACTAATAATAATACTCTTTTTTTTTTATAAATTTATTTGGTTAAACACATATACATTTTTAAAATACATGTACGTAACATATATATCATTTTAACACTCTGACAACATACAGTTCCAGAACATCTATGTCCCTTCCCTTCCCTTCCCAACATTCTTAACCCTCCCCCCTCCTCCTTTCTTTTACACCCTATAGTATCTATTAATCCCACCACCAAATTCTAAACATATATTCCCCTACAAAACCTATCTTCTAAAAAACCACCAACCCCTCTATCCCTCCTTTCCGAAACTCAGGTAATTCATGATTCCTCATCTATAATTTCCTTCATTTAAACTGTTTATGTTTCACATATATTCATCATCATGTTTCAACATATTTGACCTATTTTCGACATGTATCTCATTAATTCATTACATCTTTTCTTCCTTTTCTCTTTCCTTTTCTCGACCATTATTACATTTTTAACAAATAATATTTCTCTGCCTCTAAGACTCCTTATCAATTTCAATCTCTCATTCTTTTACTTGAATCACTTAAATCACTAAATTACTTAAATCATAGTTTTATCTCATAAAGGTTATCGCCTTCTCCCCCCAGCAATCTTCCCATGACGGGAGTGCCATTTTCCATGCTTCCAGTATTTTCTTTCTCTTGTTGTCCTCCAATGATCCGATTACCATATCTGCCTCAGCCATATCATAAAGTTTAAATAACCAATCTTCTAATCTTGGTATTATATTCTGTTTCCATACCTGGGCGTAACATATTCTCGCTGCAGTTATCATATACAGTATAATTTTCTTTTGTGGTTTACTTATCCCTAATTCTTCTATCATATTTAACAAATATATTTGGGGTGCCATTGCAAACCTTATTTTTAAGGCTTCTTGTATTTTACTATGTATTATTTCCCAAAATTATTTCACTTGTTTACATTCCACCAAATATGAAAGAATGTACCACTTTCTTCACATTTCCAACATACATCTCTTGCATTTTTTTTCATTTTTGCTATCTGCACTGGCGTGATATACCATTTATATAACATCTTATAGTAATTTTCCCTTAAACTAGCCGGTGTTATTAGTTTCCATGTAGTATTCCAGGATTTTTCCCATTGTTCCAATGTTATTATAATTTTTATATCTTGCGCCCATTTTACCATTGTTTTTTTAACTACTTCTTCCTCGTTACACCTTGCAAGTAAAATTTTATATATCTGGCCTACCCTATGTTCTGTTTCAGGTTTTAGTATCTTATCAAATTCGTTCTCCCTAATTTCAAAACCTTCTTCCTCATTATCTTTCTTATATTTTTCCCATAGTTGTCTAATTAGTAACCAATGCGTATCCAGGCCCTCTTTCTTTAATTCATCTTTTGTTTTAAAAGATACTACATCTCCTTGTACTTTCAATATATCTTTATACATTATCCATGTTTCTATCTTTGGTTCTTCCTTCTTATAAAATGCCTCATGCACTGAGATCCATCGCGGTACTTTTAAATATAATTGTCTTTTGTATTTTAGCCATGTTGTTATTAGTGCCCTTCTTAAAATGTGATTTTTAAAGTTTTTATCAATTGCATGTTTCCCATATCATATATATGCGTGCCACCCAAAATATAGTTCTTCCCCCTCAAGATATAACAGTCTGTTATTTGTTAATGTTATCCACTCTATTATCCAATCTATATTATTGGCATAATAATAAAGTTTCAAATTCGGGAGACCCATTCCACCTCTTTCTTTTGTATCTTCTAACACCTTTGTTTTTATTCTAGATCTTTTTCCTTTCCATATAAATTTCCTTATATCTTTATTCCATTCTTTAAATGGACCTTCATTTCTCATTATTGGTAAACTCTGAAATAAAAAGTTTAATTTGGGCAATATATTCATTTTGATTACTGATATCCTTCCTAATAGTGATAATTCTAATTTTTCCCATTTTTTAAGATCTTCCTTTATTTCTTTCCACACTTTTTTATAATTGTTTTCATATAAATCTACATTATTTTTTGTAATTGTTATACCTAAATATTTCACCCTTTTAACTATCGTAAATCCTGTTAATCTAACCAACTCCTCCTGCTCTTCTTCTCTTATGTTTTTGGTAATTATTTTTGTTTTTTCCTTATTTATTTTATATCCAGACAATATTCCAAATTTCTTTAATATATCTATTAAAGTTTCTATCCTATTTAGTGGGTCTTCTAATATAATCACTAAATCATCCGCATATGCATTCAATTTATATTCTTGGTTTTTAATTTTAACACCTTGTATTCTCTTCTCCATTCTAATTTTGTTATTAACTATTTCTAAAATTACGATAAATAAAAGCGGACATCCTTGTCTGACTCTTCTTTTTATTTCTATTTCCTTCGTCTCTTCTCCATTTATAATTATTTGAGCTTTTTGTTCTTTATAAATAACTCTTATCCAATCTAAAAAATTTTGCCCTAAATTTATTGTTTTTATTACCTCTTCTAAGAATTTCCAATTCACCCTGTCAAACGCTTTTTCTGCATCTAAAAAACAAAGAGCCATTTTCCTTTCATTGTGTTTATGATAATATTCTATTATATTCAATAATGTTCTTATATTATTCTTTAACCCTCTTCCTGGTAGAAATCCATTTTGATCTATAAGAATTATATCCTGTAATGCTTTTTTAAACCTCTCTGCCAGTATCGTGGTAAATATTTTATAATCCACATTTAATAATGCAATGGGTCTATAATTCCCAATTTCTTGAAGATCTTTCCCTTTTTTGGAATCACCGTGGTATTAGCTTGTCCCCATGAAGGTGGCTGTATCCCTTTATTAATACTATTCATTACCTTATATAATGGGTCTATCAATTGATCACTATATACCTACCTTATAATATAATGATGAAAAACCGTCTGGGCCTGGTGTTTTTCCTGATTTTTGTTTCTTAAGGGCTTGTATAATTTCCTCTTTTGTTATTTCCTTATTTAATTCTTCTCTCTGTGTTTCCGTGATTGTTAATTTTTTTTCATCCTTTAGATATTCTTTTATCTTCTCATTCTTCCATTGATTGCTATCTTGTTCTGCAAATAGATTCTCATAATATCTTTCAAAAGCCCTCTTTATATCCTCTTGTTTTACCAAAAGATTATCCTTTTCTTTTATTTGTGTTATTATATGTTTCTCTTTCTCCTTCCTAATTTTATATGCTAACCACTTATTCATATAATTTGCATAAAAAAAATTCTTTTGCCTTATCATTTTCAAATTCCTTTCTATTTCTTGCGTATCTTGTAATGCTATTTGTTTTTGCAACACTTTAATCTTTTCTACAATTTTATTATCTTGTGGGGAAATTTTCAATGTATTCTCTAACTGTTCTATTTCCTCTATTATCTTTTGTTCTTTAAATTTTTTCTCCTTTTTCCTTTTTATGTCTTGCTGTATTAGGAAACCCCGCATGACCGCCTTGCTAGCTTCCCATACCATTCCTATATTGACCCCTTTATTTACGTTTCCTATAAAGTATCTCTCAAGAGTTTCTTTACCTTTTTCTAATATTGTTTCTTCTTTCAGTAAGTTCTCATTTAATTTCCAACTAAACTCTTTCTTCCTGTCTTCCAAAGTCAATATTAAAGAGCTGTGGTCTGATATCCCTCTCGGTAATGTTTCCATCTTTTTTACATATTTACTTATTGTTTTAGTAATCCAAATCATATCTATTGTTGACCATGATTTAAAAACTTCGGAAAAATATGTAAATTCTTTTTGTAATCCATATAGATATCGCCATACATCTATCAACATTAAATCTTCTGCCATACCCCTACTGTTTTTTGGTAGTTTCCCTTTGTTTTTGGTTTGCTTATTTACCTTGGATCTATCTAATTCTGGTTGTATAACCCCATTCCAGTCTCCCATTATTATTATTTCATTACTCTCTATATTTCTAATTTTTTCCCATAATGTTCCATAGAATTTTTCTTTATTATCAAAGGGGCCATATATTCCAATTAGAACTATCTTTGTGTTTAATATTTTCACTTCTACTCCTATATATCTTCCCTGTTCATCATTTAAAATCTCTGTAGCCTCATATTTTGAGTCCACATATATTGCTACCCCCCCCCTTTTTTTCTTTTCTATACCTGACATAAAAACTTTTCCTAATTTGGGGTTTTCCAAAAAAATTTTTTTACCTGTTTTTATTATATGTGTCTCTTGAATGCAATATATGTCACATTTTTGTTTTTCTAAATAATGAAAGATTCTTTTCTTCTTAATTACTGAATTTATTCCTCGTATATTCCATGATAGAATTTTTATCCTCATTCTGAAATTCTCAACTCTTTCTTTTATATAAATTCCTTATGCGATCTCTTCTTCCAAAGAAATATCCTCTCCTGTTCCTTCTAGTTCCTGTTCTATCTCCTCCTGTTCTTGCTCATATTCTTCTGATTCTTGTTCTTCTTGTATATCCACTTGTTCCTGTTCTTTTACTTGTTGTACTTCTTTCGTTGTCTTCTTATATTGTTTTCCGTTATCTTTTAGTGGTTTTTTATTTGTCTTTTCATTGATAAAAATGAGCGTTCGTCCACAAACACTTTTTCTATTCATGATGATTCTGGTTAAAATTCCCAAGAAGTGGTTTCAAGAGTGTAAAAAAGAATTATCGAAATTCATATGGAATGGGAAGAAGCTGAGAATAAAATATAAACGGCTGACGGACACAAGACACAGAGGAGGCTTTGCAGTACCAGATTTGGGTTTGTATTACGAGGCGGCATGCCTAGCCTGGATGAAACCCTGGATTCTTTTGGATGACAGGAAAATATTGGCACTAGAAGGACATGATCTACATTTTGGCTGGCATGCGTACTTGTGGTACGGTAAAGTGGAAGCCCAAAAGATTTTCAAAAAGACATATAATACGGAAGGCACTTCTTAAAGTATGGGAGAATTATAAGTTCTACTTCCGCCCAAAAAAACCATTGTGGACATCACCATTGGAGGCGCTCTCTATTAAGGGATTGAGAAGATTTGGAAGCTGGTTGACCTATAAGGATCTATTAAAGAAAAGTGGAGAAGCAGTTCTAATGAAAGACCAACAAGAACTAAAAGAGGAAGGATTTGATATACAATGGTTTCCATACATGCAAATAAAAGAAAGATTTAAAAAGGATGTGCAAGGGGGAGGAGTGGATTTAAGACAAAACGAATTGGAAGATCTGATGCTAAAAGGTGAAAAAAAGTTACTTTCAAGACTGTACAAAAAGTTATTATTCTTTAAGTTAGAAGAAGAGACAGTCAAAGACTGTATGGTAAGGTGGGCTAGAGATCTTAACCATAATATCCTCCTAGAAGACTGGGAAACAATCTGGGAAAACAGTATGTCATATTCTAGATCCTATGCATTACAGGAAAATGTGCTGAAAATGGTGTATCGTTGGTATTTGACACCAAGTAGATTAGTCAAAATGAATAAGAACATGAATAGTCACTACTGGAAATGTAAAGATCAGGCGCAATCTTTCTATCATATGTGGTGGGGATGCGACAGAGCAAAGAGATTCTGGTACGCTATTCGAGTAAACATCCAAAAAATTTTGAAAAGGGAAATTGATTTAATTCCTGAATTTTTCCTATTGGGAGTCTTTGGTGCAGATAATTCGATGGATTTTACCACCAAAAGATTATTATGGCATTTGATTGTAGCGGTCAGATTGGTTTATACTAAACATTGGAAATCAATGTGCATTCCAACAGTAGACAAATGGTTAGAAAGAACTATGGAAATAGCAGAAATGGACAAACTGACCTATAGATTGGACAATAAGATGGATAGTAAATTTTATAAAGCATGGGAACCGTTTACAGAGTTTCTGGAAAATAAGGAAATTTCAATTAAAAGTTTTTAATTCTGAGTATCGATCTTAGTAAAATTATATATATAAGGAATAAGCAGGAAATAAATAAGAGATAAACCTTAGGTAATATTGTGGAGGGAGGTAGGAATAAGAGAAAATGTGTTGATGTAATAAGGTTATTTTTGGAAGAATCGGGATGTGAAAGTATTTTGACAACTCTATGTGAAACTTAAGGACTTACTGGAAAAAATAAAACAGTTAATATTAAAATATTAATATCAAATAGTAATATTAAATTATTATACAATTACCGTGTAAGTAAAGTCAAAGATAATAGTGTTAAAAGGAATATTGCTATTTCTCCTTCTGATATACGGAGGTAACTTTCTTTTGTTTGAATATTATAAGGCTGTATCTCACTAAAGGGGGAAGTTCTTCATGTTTTATGTTTTGTTTGCTTATGTAATAAGATATGTTGTATGCGTATTATTTATGTATTATTTGTATGTATTGTTCTGAAATGTGTATCATGTTTAATTTGTTATGTATGTTAGGTTATGTAAGTTATGTTTAGTTTTTTTAATGGTTTAATAAAAAATATCTAAAAAAAAAGTCATTTCTGACTTATGGCGACCCTAAGGCAAACCTATCACATGGTTTTCTGGGGCTGAGAGTGTCTAACCTGCCCATGGTTTTTCATGGCTGAGTGGGGAATCATACCCTGCTCTCCAGGGTCATAGTCCAATGCTCGAACCACCACTACACCACACTGGTTCTCAGACAGCAATATTTTGTTGCAAGCCTCATTTGTGTCTTTTTCATCACTGCCTGAGACCCCTTGTAATCTGCCTTGCTCATCCACCCTCCTCCAGAAAGCTACACTTTCCTTAACTTGGAAATAGATTTTCAATTTAGTGTTATGGGACTAAAGCTAGCATAAGTATAACCCAAAAGAATAAAGATATGTTTTGTTAATCAGGGGGGAAAGCTGTAAGAAATCATTGCTTTTGTGAATTTCAACACCCATTGGAAATGGATGCATTTTAATCCTTAAAGCAAACAGTCTTTTAAAACCTGCCCATGGCTAAACAAGCTCCAAAACAAAGTTCACTACTATGAAAAGAATCCTAGGTTTCAGTGTCTTACCTTGTCATGGTCCAACACTGGGCACAGCCCTTTTCCACCCAGAGGTTTGTTTATTTCTTTGTTTTTAATTAACCACATTAAATAATATATGTAGGCATTCTGTTGCAATGAAGATCTCTTACAAAGCTTCTGGCTGACATTATGGAAAATACCATTATCTTATGCAATAGGCTAGAAACTAGCCATTGCCTGTTAACAGCTTAACAGCTTTGAGGACTGGAAAGAGAGGCTGGAACACAGAACAGAGACATAGGCCATTTCCACACTAACTTATCATAGTGCTATTATTCCACTTTCAACATCCTATGGAATCCTGTGGTTTTGCAGTTTAGGGAGGGGCTTTTGAGGCCCCTCCTTAAACTGCAAAACCCCAGGATTCCATAGGATGTTGAAAGTGGAATAGCACTATAATAGGCTAGCTTGGAAATGGCCATAGCACTGGCTGAAGGAAGAAGCTGAGGCCAGTTCATGGGCTGAGAGCTGCATCAGACATTGTAAGAAGCATTGAAAAGGGGATTTCTGCATGACTTTGTACTTCCAGGTAGGGTGGCTAGAAGAGGATCAGTTCTGAAGACGAAGGCTGATAAAAGAAGAAGAGGGAAAAAGAGCTTGGTTTAACTCAGAGGAAGTTGCAGAACAGATACAGGTAGACGGCAAGAGTCTTATTAGAATCCTAAACTACAGCATTCCTTCATTCCACAAATGAATATGAAGACTCACATCTTGCAGAAGAGAGAGAAATCTGCATCAGTAGAAGCAAAATGGAAACAGCATCAGGTAGCAGTATGGATGTTTAGACAAAGGCCTCTATCACACTACAGTGTTAGAGGTGCTACATTCCACTAACTTTCATAGCAACATTATATAGATTCCTAGGATTTGTAGGCCCTTTTCGCATGGCATTTGCCATGCAAAAGGACACCTGGAGCGTCACGCGATTGTGAGGAGCGATCTGCATGACACACTCACAATTGTGCGATGCTCCGGGGCTGGCAGGTGCCAATTGCACACCTTTTCATTTTCAGCTCAAAGCCGAAAATGGTGTGCGATTTCACATTGTTCCTGGGCCCTGCACGCACTTGCCTGGCATGCAGAGCCTCTGGAACTGCACCTGTCACGCTTCCTGCCCCAGTGCAGCTGTGCCGTGGAAGGAAGAGGCGGGGCTCTCGCACGAGCAGGCAGCTCATGCAGAGCTGAAGCAGGACGAACGCGAGAACCTCTCACCGGAGGCTGCTCGCGCAATCCCCGCACCCCAGCGCCGTAGTTTAGAAAGGGGCATTTAGAATTCTCAGCCAGAGAGTTCTTGGGTTTAACTAAACTACAAATCCCAGAATTACACAGGATAATGTTAAAAGTGGAATATAACAATGTAGTATGATAAATCTCTTAGGCCATTTCTACATGGCATCACAGTCCCGCTATGGGGACAGGATGGCAGCAGTCCATGGGTTGTGCTTTCACATGATGTCATCGCAGTCCCGCTGTCACCCCACCTCCACCAGTCAGGATCGCAGGATATTTGTCTAATGGAATAAATCCATTAAGCATCTATGATCACATGATGCTCCCATCCTTCCTGGCCATGCGGAAAGGCAGGAAGCGTGATGGAGGTGCTTCCTTCCCCAGCACAGAACGGGAAGAAGCCTGGCTGTACTGCAGAAGGCAGATGCGTGTCGCTCACACTCCCTTCTGCAGAGAGTCAGTTGAGTGTGGAGGGGAGTGTTTCTGTTGTGCTCCTTTCCCGGCAAAGGTGCTGCTGGGATTACAACAGGAGGACAATGGGATATTTGAGACTATCAGCAACTACCAGGTATTGTAGCCTATTTCAGAAGAAGGAACTGGCGAAACTATCTCTGAGTATTTCTTGCCTAAGAAAGCCCTATGAAATGTATGGGGTCTCTGTAAATCAACAAGTGACTTGAAGGCACATGTACACACACCTTCACTTATTGCTGGTAACTCAAACTTCCTATATGAGGCAAGCCAATTAACATTTGTGATGATCAGTATTAATAATGTCATTGTCACTGTTAATATTTTCTGCATTACTTTTAAACACTCACATATGTGTATTGATCCTCTGATCATAAGAAGGTCTTGCATTCAATTCCCCTCTGAATTCTCTCTTACGATTGCACCCCCCAGCTAGATATATTGGGCATACCCTGTGTGTATGTACACGTAGGCATGCACACACATGTGAGAATGCAAAGGTACACACACACACACACACACACACTTGAATTTCTATATAGCGCCTCATGTATCTGATGAAGTAGGCTGTAGCCCAAGACAGCTCATGCTTTAATGAATATGTTTGTCTTAGAGGTGCCATTGAACTATTGTTTTTGCTGCAACAAATAAATTATTTACCCTCCTGGAAACAACATCATTAGCATGTTTGACCACCTTTGATTTTGTATATGTTACATTCCTTAGAGAGTAAAGAAAAAAAAAGTGCCTAATAAACTACTTTATTCTAATAAACCGCGAGGCCAAAGAGTGGAGTAGCTGTTGTCCGGTTTCCGGTCGGCATGGAGGAGGCAGCACAGCAAGGAGCTCCGCTTAAGGCCAGATAACTTTCTTTATCTAAACCCAAACCTAAAAGTTTTCTTTTTGTGCTGGAACAAACTAATTAATTAAATACTCAGTGCTGTAGATAAGAAACATTTAAGTGGTCAATTATGGCACAAAGGAAGCGCCAGAGAGACGCGGAGGCAAACTCTCAATCAACAGCCAAACAACCCAAAATTGCTGACTTTTGTAATATTCAAGCTCCCACTGCGAATTGTTTTTCAGATTTAGTTGGAAATAAAAATGAAAGTGAGGAACGTGAGAAAGGTAAGGCAGACGAACGACCTTGTGGAAACGTAAATAATACTGAAGATCATATAGCACTAGTAAAGAGAAAGGTGTGGAGGTTACCGAACTGCTGGATCAGTCTGACTGTTCTAATATATTACAACTTATTGCTATAACAGTCGAGCATATATATAAGGAATTAAGGTTACTTAACTGTAAAATGGACTCTAGTATTAAAGAACAGGAAGAGAAGAGGCTGACGAAGCAGACTAAAGGCGAAACAGCTTTGGTTAAAGCTTCTCTTAAGGAGACTACCCTGGTATTCCATGAAATAGGAAAGTCTGCAAAATTGGTGCTTACTCCCACTAAAGTCTGTCTGGCAATATGTAAATACAGAGGAATTGTCCCCGCCTGGAACACTGTACAGCTTGCTAAGAGGCATTTGCAAGCTTTGCTAAAGATGGAAGTGAAACATTTAGATCTTCATACAGTGGAAATGCTGACTTTTGGCAGTGACCAAGCAAGAGTTATATTAAGTTTTTACTCAGACTGTATACCTACAAGGCTTTTGCGCTCGAGAGCCAAACTAGCTACCAAAGGCATTTTTCCAAGTCGTATGTTCCACAATGAGGTTATATTACCTCTAGTTTCAAGAGTAAAACAGCTGCAGCTGAATGCAGGAAGTTTAAAGGGGCATGTCACAGAAATACAAAACCAGACTATGGAATACAAACATAAGGACAATTTTGTAGCTCCCTCTGTGCTAGAGCAACAGGCAACTCCCAAAAGCCTGGATCTGCCGTTGAATTGCAACTTGTCTACGAGTAAAAGATGCCAGTCTGAGATTCCTCAGTTTATACAGGGTTTAAGTGACTCTCTGGACAAAGAAGTTTTTTCCAACTCAGCCCCATTGTCATCTAAAGAGATCATCCTTACGGAAGGAGCTCCCCAGAGAACATGTCAAGCGTTGAGCGCCGAGTGTCCTTGCGAAATAGAGCTGGATCCATATCCTGTTAGAGTACCACCTTACGAACCATATAGTGAGGCGGTAGGGAAAACATGGGCCCAGGAGTTGGCTGAGTTAGTCCAAAGAACAAACTCAACCCCTGCGAAGGCTCTGAATAGATGTGGCCCTATATTGGGTAGAACAGAGTCTAGACAAAGTAGCAGTTTGGGGAATAATGGCTGTATTTATATTGAACACTCGGGTCAACTGAACGAAATCACACTAGACTGACTAAGTGAGTGCACTGGGCCCGAGAGTAATATCCGTTTCTTGACCTGGAATATAGCAGGATGGAAAAATAGAGTTGCCAATGGCAACTTGATTGATTTCCTGACTAAATTTCATATAATAGCACTTCAGGAAACTTGGCTCACTGCGGCAGATGAGCAGGTAAATCTACCAGGATTTAGATCCTGGTCCAGGACAGCGAGAAAAGATAAAAATAAAGGGAGGGCTTCAGGGGGCTTGAGTGTACTAGTGAATGAGACCCTGGGTTGGCAGAGTGAGGAGTTAACCTTGGATTCAGCTTTGCATCATATATTAGTGGTAAAACTCCAGTTTAAATCACTGCACATAATATGTTTGAACGTATACCTGGCCCCAATTACTTCGCCTTCTTTTACTGGTGACTTGTGGGATGGTCTGGAAAATTTAATTTTAGAATTAAATTTAAAATATCCTAGGTCCATTAAAATCCTGCTGGGGGATTTCAATGCCAGAGTAGGGTCTTCTTTTCAAGCGTGTGTTCACAAGGGGCTCATCCCAGCACATTACCTCCAAAATGAGACATCTTGGCATTCTTGAGATTTGATAAGGAACCAAGCAGGCTCCTGGTTTCTTTCCTTAGTGTATAATTGTAATCTCCAGATATTGGGTGGCAGAACAGACAGCTTTGTTTACCCATTTACATTTCACTCCAGAGCATCCAGCAGTGTTTTGGACTATATCTGTGTCTCTTCTAAAAATACTGGATTATTCTCAGATTTTAAAGTGTCCGTGAGGGAGGACAGTGATCACCAACCTGTTACTGTTACTTTTCAAGGTTATTCAGACCTCAGACCTAGCAGTCCTGGGGTAGAAAACCTGTTGGCCAATCTGGAAGTCGATCATGATAGGAGGCTCAAATGGAGCAAAGTTGATACCAAGTCAATTGCCAGGTTTTTGACCTCTGTGCAGAATATGCCAGAATATAGAACAATAATGTTAGGCAGTGTAGATAGAGATGAACCCCTTCTTGGTTTTACTAATCTCTGTTCCCAATTAAGGAAGTTTCTAATTGATGAGTCTCCACACAGCAACCCCCGGATTACAAGATCTACCTGGTTCGATTATGACTGTGTTAGGGCCAGGAAACGCTTAAAATCTGTCATGCGTCAGACCCAATAGCACCCTTCTTTAGCTAATCACTCAAGGATGCTAGCTCTTCGATGCGACTATAAGAAGCTTCTGTCACAAAAGAAGGCTAATTATACAGTCAGGGTATGGGCGGATCTGGAATTATCTGCCATGGGACCGAATTCAGCCTTCTTTTGGAACACAGTAAATGGGCTGTTGAAAGAACGAAGATTTTCTTCAGATGTCCCCATCCCAGCCTTAGTTTGGGAGAATTTTTTCTCAAGACTTTTCCAAGATCCCAATCAAGGACTCACAGACAATCTAACAAATAATCACTTACTTTTAGCAGAGTTCGCCCAGTGGTCTCCAGTTACAGTGGCTGAAACTACAAATATTATACAGTCCCTGAAATCAAATAAAGCTCCAGGTGAAGATTTACTTCCTCCAGAAATGTTTAAGACATATGTGGATTGGTGGGCACCTATCCTGGCTGGTCTGTTCACCTTTATTGATAACACAGGCCATTTTCCATCTGGATGGAAACTTTCCATCATTGTGCCCATATATAAAAAAGGCGACAAAGGAGACCCTAAAAACTACAGACCTATAAGCCTTATTGACATTGTGGCAAAAATGTATACAAAACATCTGTTAGGCAAAATTGAGGATTGGATTGTTGATAAAAACTTGTTAGTGGAAAAACAAGCAGGTTTTAGATCAGGAAGATCCACAATGGATAATTGTTTTATTTTACACCACCTTATTACAAAGTATATGTCTGAAGGAAAACAACTCTTCACAGCGTTTATACATCTCAGAGCAGCATTTGATACAATTAACAGGGATATTCTTTGGAGCAAATTGGCAGATTTGAATATGGAGCCAAGACTTCTTTATTTGCTCAAGGCCCTCCATACAGACACTTGTTTCAAAGTGCGTATGGGAGCCAATGGGGCGCTGATCAAGAAAGTTAATGTGCATAAAGGAGTTAGACAGGGATGTATTTTAGCTCCAACTTTATTTAACTTTAAATTTATGTTAATGACATCCCAGATTTCCTTTCTTCAACAACGGCCCATACACCCAAGATAGGCAACACATTTCTCAATGTCTTCCTCTATGCCGATGACATGGTTCTGATCGCCCGTTCGCAGGTTGGTTTGAGACGGCTTTTACAGAACCTAGCTAATTACTGTTCCCATAATGACTTAGTCATTAACAAAGATAAATCTAAGGTGGTGGTATTCGGGAAAAGGTCCAAAAAATACAATTGGTTCCTGGAAGGAGTCCCAATTGAACAAGTCAGCTCCTATTTGTATCTAGGGGTGTCCTTTTCAAACACAGGGAAATGGACAAATCATTTTAGAAGAAACAAACAGAGAGCTATGGTCAACTCTAATATACTCTATAAATTGATAAACTATAACCACCCCTCCAGTATATCCCCTATTCTAAAAGTTTATAAGGCTAAAATCATGCCTATTCTGTCCTATGGGGCAGAATTGTGGGGTCAAATGAAAGTACCACTTTTGGAGCAGGTGCAGAGCTGCTTCTTAAGGAGGATACTAGGAATAGATAAGAACACTCCGGCTCAAGCAGTGAGAGCAGAATTAGGGGCACATTCCATTCAGTGCCAGGTTTTGATAAAAGTTTTTAATTACTGGCTAAGGATCCTCAAAATGGACCCAGGAAGACTCCCTAAACTTTGCTTAGATGAACAGTTGGATCTCCAGCGTTCAAATTCCTGGATATGCCAACTGTTCCAACTAATGCACCAGCTTGGCTTTTCCCCGTCTTATTTATTATCTTGTGGACACTCAGCACAGGAAATATTAAAACAAAGAATTTTGGACATCAGTGCCCAAACAGACATAGCTCTGCTGGCCGGTTCTAAGTCTCTAAATTGGTTAGCCAAAAATAAAACTATATTTGGTCTAGAAAAGTATCTTAGGTTGAACCTAACACAGAGACAGAGAATAGCTTTCACCAGAGCTAGATTTGAACAACTTAATTCTATGGTAAGAATAGGACGGTTTCGAAAAATTCCATACTACGAAAGAACATGTATCTGTGGTGCATCAGCCATAGAGGATATTGCACACATCCTGTTTGATTGCTGTATATATACCAAGGTGAGATCCCAATACTTACAACCACTTCTGGTTAGAACGACCAATTGGGATCCAACTGTTAAATTGACCTACTTTCTTTCTGGAGAGAATTCACACTCAGTCCGCAGGATTGCAAAATTTATTACAAAAGCTGCCTACCTGAGAGATCTTTTTATCACACAAAATGGGGTCCCCTGTCATGGTGATGAGCTTATTTAAATGTTATGACTGAATTTTTATACTCGTCATTTTATCTTTTTTATCATGTATTTTACCTCTTATATTAAACTCACTATTTATTAAGTTTAAGTTTATATGTTTTAATTATTTTAGTAATTTTATATGGGTTGAGTCCATTTGTGTATGTAATTTCTGTATTTGTATTTTTGTATTATGTATTATATTTTTATTGTTGATATGGTCAGTTGACTAATCAATAAACGATGATGACGATGATGATAATAAACCGCAATCTTATCTTATGCCTATTTATTTGGAGGTTAGTTCCACTGAGTTCAAAGAATCATAGGTAAATAGGGATAGGTTTTTCATATTTAGTGTATGAAGGCCCTTGATAAATAAATGTCATGGATAGAGAGTGGAAACAACATTCCAGACTTTTATTGTCCTTCGCAAACTAAAACTACCTTGCAATGTGTGATAATATCCAGTCTTCAAACTGAAGTGAATATATTTATGATTTGTAGCCTTGCTTGAATTCCAGAGGTTCAGGTCAGTCCACTATATATTTTAAAATGGTAAAATCCTTAGTAATACCATAACTCAACCCTCATACATTCATACTCATTGACTCACAAAAAGCTAAGGTTTTTTTTTAAAAAAGATCTTCCATTGCTTCATGAAGATGCCAAAAGCTGGCTGGGATCCTACAGTGGGAGAAGAAAGCATGGCAGATAGCTATGTCCTCATAGCTAAGTCTCCCAGTGCTACTCTCCCCAAAGCCCACCTTTTAAGCAATGTCGTGCCCTCAACACAGCCATTCCTATGTCATTGGAAAGCAAGAAGATCAGCAAAGACTTGTCCAGTTATTTTCCTGTAGCTGGATGCACTGCAACAGGCATCCATAGGGACCTTTAGGGGTCCTTAGAAGGTCCCTGCAGATGACAGCCTTACAGCATCTCCAGGTACAGAAAAATAGCTGGACAGGTCTCTGCTGATACCACTGCTCCCCAGCGATACAGAAATGATCATATTGGGAGGGGGCTCCATCATTTGAAAGGTGGGATTTTGGTTATTGCATGGTGAGTAAAGAATTTCATATTCCATAATGCCCCCCAAAAAGTGGGTTATGATAGTGTAGGTTGTAGTGTAGGTTGGATAGTGTAAGTTGGACTTATCCTATTGTAACTCACTAATAGGATTCCAACCATTATGTCTATACCCTCCCACATGGTGGCTTGTCAAAATATATATTAATTGCATGCTGCTCTCTGTGCAGAGGGCACACAATCTGAAATCTATGCACTAGATCGTTTATGTACTGTATCCATTTCTGTATCCAAAACTGTGGGTCTTTCTGCACTACACTGTTATAGTGCTATTATTCCACTTCCAACATTGTGTGGAATTCTCGGCTCTGTAGTTTACTGAGGCCAAAGAACTATCTGGCTGAGAATTCTTAATGCCCCTCCCTAAACTGCAAACCTCAGGATTCCATAGGATATTGAAAACGGAATAATAGCACTGTAACAGTGTAGTGTGGAAAGGCCCTGTGAAGGTATGTAGTCATCGATTCCATGCTGAAATTTGTCAGTCATCTATAAGGTTGTTATCATCCCCCACCCCTAAATTTAATTCTGTAATTTGTGCATGCATTTTTAACTGCCTGATTTTCTATGCATGCTTTTCTTGAAATTTAATCCAATCAAGCTGCTTAGCTAGACTTGCCAACTCCTGATATCAGCTATTACCTCCAGGTCTAGTAGAGGAACACCCGTTCCTCTTTCGGTGGCTCAGGGAGCTGAGTTCAGCAGTTTTCCTGGGTCCAGCAACAGTATTTGCTGTAATATTTTCTGGATTTTGGGACAAAGCCCAGTGCAAAGAGCCATGCATATGCAATTATGGTGTATAGTTAAAGGGAAGCAGGAAATCCATAGGAGAAAATCTTTATGCCCCTTTGTTTTTCTGGAAAACCTGCACTTGGGTTCAAACTACATCTTTGCATATAACAAGTCATTACAAAGTGTGTTCCCAAAGATCAAATCCACTCTCTAGCAAGTTAGATATTTCTTCAAATACAAATACAAAGCCTAAACCTAGTGTTGCAATTGCGAACGCAACAGTAATAAATACTTAGTACTGAGTACTTGGATGGCATCCAACTCCATCGCTCCTTTCCATTTTAGTCCAAGAAAGATGTTTCAGTTCTAAACCAGTGCCTGTCATCAGTAATGGACTAGATGAGGGTGAACAAACTGAAATTAATCCAGTCAAGGCAGAGGTATTTGTTACCCTGATTTCTGGGGGTCCCGGAAGGGACACCTAAATGTGCTCACAACAATGGGGAGGGAATTAGCAAAGAGCACTAGTTAGCACTGCCAGAAGCAGAGTAACGCAGCGAGATCTTGAGCCCTATGTCTACAGGGTCAGGCCGAGTCAATGATAAGGCAGAAGTTGATAATAATAATTGTTTTACTGAAGCACAGTCAAACACGTGTATGCAACACACTCACACAAAGAACTATAGAAATAAAAGGTAGGAGTTGGATAGAGGGATTTTGAGAGGACGTTTGGTATGGGAAATATTATACCTGTCCTGAAGCCTGGTAAAAGCAAAGAAGCTGGGGAGCGTGGATTCTCAGCATGTGGAGGCTGAGGGGAGGCTCGTCAAATGGAGAGACAGCAATTCGGGAGGCAAGTCACGAGCGATCCAATGAGACGCTCAAAGTCAGGGGTTCTTATAGGGAAAATTGTGGCGCAGGCTAGTCCGTACTTGGGGATAACAATGAGTTTTGGGCTGGAGACAAAGCCTCCGAAAGGTCAGTACTTTAGATGATTGAATTATGACCAGATTGTCAATAGAGTAGCCAGTATGCAAACGCGGAATGCTTGAGAGTTGTATAGTCTGTTCATCAAGCTGCCTGCTCGGGGCAGGGGATCTTTTGTAAGTAGTGTGCATACATAATGTGGTACTTGCCTTGAGGTCTCCTGAAGCTGCACTCGGCAATGACTGGCCTGCCTGGATTGGGATTTGAATGGTTTGGCTATTGTCGGCCGCGCCTGTGTGCGTGCTTGTCTGGGGGCCTCGCAAGCACGTGGAGAGGAATGGGTAGAGAAGGCTGAATTATTGATATCGAAAGATATCTTAATATCCCACAAGCTCGGGCTAGAAACAGCAGTAACATACTCCTGGTCAATCAAAAGGGTATCAGGGAAAAGGATTGAGCATGCACTGAATAGGATTACATTCCCCTTGGAGATACAGATCCAGAGTTTAGGTGTACTCCTGGATTCAACCCTGAGCCTGGACACTTAGGTTGCTGAAGTGGCCAGGAGTGCATTTGCACAGGCCTGACCTGGCTGTGTTGACACATGCCGTAGTCATATCCTGTCTGGATTAATATAAACCAGAAGTGGGCTTCCAGCTAGAATCTGGTATGTGTGTGTGTGTGTGTGTGTGTGTGTGTGTGTGTGTGTGTTTGCCAGTCCAAGCTGACTCCAGGGGGCCTCAGGGAAAGAAAACTCACTGTAGCTTCTCATTTTTGGTCTAAGGCCCAACATCTTGAACCTAAAGATAAATCACCCCAAATGACTTTTACAGAGGTTCCCCTCCCCTTCATTGTTCAAATGTTTGAGAGGTTTCTCCCTGCTCTCTGACAGCCACCTCACTCCTTTGTGTCTTTTACCCATTTGTCAGCTGCTTGCCTTATCTCTCCTCACTGAGACAAGAATTCGGCCATACAATGCAGCTCTTGCGCTCTTGATGGTAACAATGGGTACCTGCTTGACAACCTGTACCATCAACCCGCGCCACCTGACAGTTCCTGTCACATTCTTCTGCTGTGGCTCACATAATTACCAGGTGCTCCAGTTTTGGGAAGAAAGAATCAGGTGTGTCTCTGACACAACTGTGTACACTACAGGTTTCGTAATAAAACAAAACAAAACAAAACAAACACATTGAAATTGTGTAAGGCACGCTTAAGAAATCTTACAGAAGGTTGGTCTTCCGGACACTGTCACCTTGGCAGACCTGAGCCCTGTTGCTGTGCTACCTTTCATCACTTCATTAGAACTTGCACAACTTGGTGGATTGCTCTCTTTTCTGTAGCAGGGTTGCATCAAATTTAGTATTTGTACTCCCCCATTCCATCCCACAAGAAAGCAATTCCAGCACTTCTCAGGAAATCTTTATTGAAGGGCCCTGCCACATTTACAGCCAATAGTGTATCTAGCATAAACAATGCATAGTGCAAGTGTGAAAATTGTGCCTGTCCCTTCTTACCCCTACCCCACCTCCCACCCCTACATGCTTTTTTGCTCCCCCTAGCATTGGCACTCAGGGTACGTGCCCTACTTACCCCACCCTAGCAATGCCTCTGTTCACAGCCATCTTCTATTTCCTCTTTGCCCTTTCTCTGTGAGTGGTGAACATAAATTATTGCTTTCATCTTTGATAGCTGAAATAACACTGTGTTGCTGTTGATGCTTAAGATGGTGTGGCAGCATCTCATTGGGATGTTTCCCATTTTCCCAGAATGCTTGCAGTAGAAATATCAGAGCCAGTTCCATTTGTTGTGAAAGAAAGCCATGTTTTGACTTGGTGCCTAAAAGAGACCAATATTGGAGAAAACCAGGTCTCTAAGGGGAGGGCACTTAATAAATGGGGTGCCAAGGCAAAGAAGGCTGTCTCTCACATCCCTGCATGATGTTCCACTAGCTGAAGGCCCCCACCAACAGACCTCAGTTCTCAGGCAGATATATAGAGAGACAGGCATTCCTTAAGGGACTGAGACACATCAGCAATCTCACAACCCAGATCTTTTTTTCCTTTTGGCTCTGGCATTGCACATTGATAGCAACAGTGTGGGATTCTGGGAGTCATGACTATTATAAAGGTGCCACAGAGTCTGCATGGTGAGCTTCTGAGTTAAATGGCAAAGCAAGGCTGGGTAACTTGTATCCTTCCATATATTATTGTACTGTAATACTTATTATGCCTTGCCATTGGCTATACTAGTGAAGGTTGGTGGGAATTGTAGTTCAACTACATTTACAGGCTCACAGGTAGTCTGCCCTGTTCTTGCTAATGGGTTTGGCCTTGATGACTATAAACATTTTAAAACTGAGGTAGCAAGTTTGGCCAGTGTTGTAGAAATAGAGGAACAGACAGTAACATGAAGTTAATAATTTACTTGTAATCCAGACACACCCAGAAGAATTGGAAAATGCCTTTCCTGAAATACCAAGAAAAAGGTTAAGGCTCAATTACTACATAGTATTGCAGTGTACACAATATTACAGAGCATTGCCTAGGATGGCAGAAATAACAAATGTGACACCACTTTCTTCCTCTAAGGTGTGTACGTCCATCATCCCACAACATTTGCATAAATATCACAGTGCCATAAGCCAAAGGTCACTTCTAGAAGCTGAAAAGTTTTTTTATTGGAAAATGTCAATGGAAAGTGTATACCAGCAAGTCACATCTATGTCTATTTATCTTTCCTGTGCTGCTTATACTGTAGTAAGTGAACCAAAGACAGCATTTAATAGTACCTCAATTTGGCCATTTCTGCATAGTGACGCTATACTGAAACAGTAGTGGGTTGTTCCCAATCCAGGAGTCGTGCTACTGCATGACGTCATCACTATCCAGTTGCTATCCTGTCCCCAAATATTGCAAAACTGCTTTATATCATTTCCAGAAAAAAATCCATTAAGAGCCTCCTTTAGCACTTCAATCCCGTTAGCCGGCTCAATGCGATACTGTAATAGTGCTTGATAGCACTTCCTGTTATCACAGATGTAGAAGTGGGTGGGCTGTGGAAGTGCCCAGCTTCTCCTTCCCTCAGCTACTCCCATGGCATGGTAGCTTCAAAACCTATCACCTCTCTGTGTTTATTTTAAATTTCTCCTTTGAGTTAAAACTTTTATTTTTTTTAAATACATTTTTAAGCATTATACTGCAAAAGTGCAATAGTGTACTGGCATGTCATGCTGTTACAATATTGCTGTGCTAGTACAGGTTCCAAAAACAAAACAAAACAAAGCACCTCGACCAATCGGGGTGGTGGGTGGGGTGAAGGCAGAGCAAGGGAGTTGCCAAAGACTCTGTAGTGTGGAAGGGACGCCAGTGGCAATACTGCTGCTCATCTGCTTAAGGTGGAAGGGTACGGAAGAGAGCATTCCTAACCTGGCAGCATCACACAAATGGTAATGCTGGGTTTGTAACTGTACAACGCGCTAACGGGTATGGTGCAGAAATGGCCTTTGATGGATGTGGTAGTTTACATAGGACCAAGTTTAGGGGAGGAATGATATCTTGGTGTTAGAGCATATCCTTAACAGATTTCACCTGAGAAAGAATTTAGAAATTTAGAGAAATCCAAAGATTGGAAGGTAGGGGAAACAACCTATGAGAACGCTCCAATTTCTTCCCATTACTAAATTTTCTTGGCATACTTTAGTGCTAGCTAGCTCCTACCAAAATGAAGTGCTGTATAAATAAACTGCACAGTGGCAAGGGAAATAACTAGTGAATTTCACTGGAAGCAGGTGCTATCCCAGTGTCTTTGCATTCCCAGCCTGCTTTCTGAACCTATAACATGTGATGGGTAGAAATTCAACACTGCATGTACATGGCAGAAAATGATGCATCTGTTGCATTCCTTCCATCAAGCAGCTGTTAATAGAAAATGACTCTTCTTATGAAATGAATGAATGCATGCATGCATGCATGCATGCAAGACTGGACCATGAGTTGATCCCAGGATGAAAATACATATGTAAGAACAGGAATATGGCTACAGAGGGCAAAATGAGGGCATTGTCCATCCAAATCAGAATTCTGACCCCCTCAATGAATTCTGTTTTCAACCTCCACATTTCTAGCATTGCAGAAAGTGAGACACTGAAAACTGTTCATGCCTAGAACTTTTATACTTGCTGTGTTTGCACTCGCTTAGTAACTGCCTGCTCTTTTTCTCTGGAAACCTAAACTGTATTTCTAAATGCTCAACTGAGGCTTTAAATAACTGCCATGCTAGAAGTTTTGGGACTGAAGGACAATCTCATTGCAGGGCATACAACAAGACACTGTCCGGCTGTTCTGTTTTTTTTCTCTTTCTTAATGCCCTTTTTTGTGGAAGGGTCATGAGAGAGAAAAGGAAAAAGATAGGGTAGGGAGGCACAAGTGGGCTAAAATTGAAGATGTCATTGGGATCCCTTTTAAGATTTTGTGAATGTGTCAGGTGTATCATAAAAAAAGAAGGACCAGCCTTTTCTGGGAGAGGCCAAATGTCTGAACATGATAAATTGCCATGTCTCCAAACATTTGGTAACGCTCAGACCTCTAGAACAGGCATGACTTTACAATGAAACCTGAGCACACTCAGGATCTGGTATGAAATATAACTGTTAGTCTCAGTCCAAAGAGTTATCAGAGTACTATCAGACAATTATGCTTTGGTCCCATTGAAATCAGTTGGACATAGCAGTTATGACTTACTTGCACTGATCTCAATGAGACTTAAGCATAACTAACTTAAGCACCATTGAACAATTATGCACCCAGGTATTTTTTTTTTAAACAGTTGGCTCCTTCTGACTCCACATGGGCCATGCTATTGCCATATTGGGGACACTTCAAGTCAGTTTTGGTTGTGATTTTTGGCTGTGGGAGTCCCTTCAGAGAGTGCTATAATACAAGACTCCTGAGAGTTTTTTTTTTCCTGGTGAGGTGTCAAAATCTCCATTTTTCAGCCATTTTTTTCTTGAATTGAAGATTCTTGGAAGGGGAGCAAGGGCTACAGAGGACCTTCAAGGGTCACAGGTAGTCTACAAGCCACATGATTCCCACGTCTGTGGTAGGCTAAACTTGTGATGAGGAAGAATGTGCTAGTCCCACCGCTTCTTAAGCATTTCCATTGCCTTCTACATATGGAAAGTGAATTTATAAAGCCTCTCATAGCATTCAGAACATTGATTTTCATGTGTTTTGAGTCTTAGGAAAAGCCTCCAAGTGTAGAGGAGGCTCACCTTTTTAGAAAGTTCCTTTCTATGTGAGGCGAGTGATGGAAATTTACAAAGAGGGGACAGAACTAGTGAACTTCCAATCCCGGTGTGTTTTGTTTACCAGATTTGAATACCTGAATAGGGCTTTTGCCTAGATTCAGTACCAGACTGTTAATGGAAAATTGCCCAGTGTAAAGTCCAATGGGGTCAGATTTGATCTGAAATCCAACATTCCTTTACCAAAAAAGGGGAGGGAGAAGTAAGTGGTTAAAAGGACTCTGAAAGGAAAATTCAAGGGGGCCACATGCCTTCTAGACATGTAGAAGTTATTTAAAATTACAGATGCTCAGATGGTGGGTGCACTACACATTCAGTAACACATGAATAATTCCAGGTAGATTATGGTTAAGAAACAGAATCAAGGAACATACAAAAGATAGGAAGCCTTCCTTGGAGCTGAACATTGGCCTAAATGAAGAGAATAGGCACAAATACAACTAAAACTATACAGGAAAATAAAGGGGATAGGGGAAAAAAACAGGAAATATTGCTAAAATCACTTAAATTTTTTAATACACCCAAAACATGAAACCATGTACATCGCATGCCACCAGCATGGGTGGTGACCAGGGGGTTGGATGACACAGTTGTGAAGAGATTTCTAGGGTAGGGCAGGAAAACAGTAGAAAAGCTGAAAGAATGATTCATCTTGGTTTTAAGGGTGGAAGACATTGGACACCTGAATTATTTGGGGAGGGTGCCTCTGAGAACTAAGTTAAAGAGAGGTAACAGGAGATTATGTTCTAGGGCTAATTCAAAGCTAAAAAAATAGCAAATAGTGTTTGAATGTACACAACCCAGAATTCTTAAAGAACTCTGATTTCTTGTATACCTCAATTACCTTAAATACCTTAAGATTTCTTGTATGCCTTAAATAAAAAATGGCTGATCTTCTAATAAAAGTATGTGGGTTGTTATTAAAACACACCCTCCAACATTTCATTGATGAGAATGAAGACATTGTGATCAAGCAACATCAGAGTATGGTAAAAGTGACAAATGTTACTATTTAGGAAGAACAACAGAAACTAGGAGAGTCTACAAGGAAGAACAAGATTCTTCTCTCTCCAATATTCTTCCTTCTGTTGAGTTAATTGAGTGCAAACAACTTTTGCACTTTGAACTCAAAATCTGCAGTAACTGAAGTAAGTTGAGGACAAAGAGGAGAAGTGGGAGGAGATGTTACCTCAAAAGGTGGGAGACCTTGAGTTCCTCCAGCAGTGCCAGCGTCTCCTTAGAAAGGTGGGGAATTATAACTCAAAGGAGGTCTATGAGAAGGGGGTAAACGTAGGTCATTTTCACCTGTGTATAGCAGTACTAGCTGCAGGACTTCAGTGGAGAGTCAAAAGAATGTTTTTATTGGAGGAATTCACAAACACAAACACACAAGTACAAACACAAATGCACAAGCAATCAAGCAATCTCACCAACCACACAAGGCTAGCAAAGGTAAAGGAGAGAAAGGTAGGATAGCGACAGATTTTGGGGTGAAGTGGATGATAATCATCATTCCAGAAGCAGAAAATTGAAGCAAGATGGCTCAAACATGAGAGTGTGAGGGTAGCCCAAGGCATGAGAATTGGGGAGCCAACAGACAGAATGACATGCCTATGTGCAGCCAAGGTACTATGAATCACTGGGCTTGGAGCCAGGGTTTAAGTGCCCTATTTTCCAGCTTAAGGGGAGTGTATTAATTGGTCTCTGGCAGGGCAAACAAAAGGGATTAGGATGGACTTCGTAACTTCAGGTGACAAAGAACTAATGGAGTCATGATACTTCTTAATGTCTGGGCAGGTGAAGGAACAAAGGAGAGTTTTTGTGGGAAGAGATTACAGGTTGATGAACTTCAGCTGCTCCATTGAGATAGTTTCCTTTACTATTATACTTGAAGTTTGGGTTATTGAGGGCATTATCACAAGCCCATCAGTGCCAGGGCTTTCCAACTAATTCTTATGAACTTATGACCTGGCCTGCTGAGGTCATCTGTCTTAGCACACACTTCCAATGAAAGCCCTTGTTCACAGGCCTTTCAGCCTAGAAATGAATAACTTTTGCCAATTAAATGCTATTTCTTGCCAAGTAGACTGCACCATGGAATGGGGGTGTACAGCATAGTAACAGAGACAGAGAAACTCGGACACTTTAAAAACAATCTAAAAAGTGGACGATTAACTGGGACTGTTCATGCGAATTTGGGACAGTTGGTAGATATTACAAAATCACTGCTTCTTAAGAATTGTGTTTGTAGTTTGGGAATACTCCTGCATCTGACATTGCCCTTAGATGTCCATGTGGTTGCTGTGTTCAGGGATGCCTTTCCTCTGTTACATCCTTGGCTGGAGAAGCAAAATCTGGCTAAGTGGTATAGACCCTGGTCAGTTGTCCAGAAACTGCAACTTTTCTACAATGCAGAAGCCATGGTGTTTTCTGTGTTTGTCCTGCCATGTAATCACACCATTTGGGCCCAGTTCAAGGTGTTGGTTTAAGATATAAATGGCTTATGGTCCTTTAGGTTGGCAGTAAACTTATTTTAATCCCTTCTGGTCTTCAGTGATGCATTCTATTGTACTAACGCTTTAATTGTGCTCCTGGCTTTAATTCAGTTTAATATTATTTTATTGATTTGATTGGTTTTTATTGTACTGCCCCTCACTTTGAGAGCTCTTCTTAGGGCCAAAGTCAATCTAGAAATGTTTTTCATAAATAAATGAAATAAATCAAACCAGGTTTCTTACTGTTGGATTGGAAGACAGCCAATGTAACCTAGATTTTTTTTCTTTTAACAGAGGGCGATTGTGGGTGTGGGTGTCTTTATGTGAATTTTGGAAATGATACATCATATAGCCCAGGAGTGGGCAACAGCAGTAGGTCCAGAGGTTACTCCTATGCCCTGAGGATGAGGAAGAAAAGGGGATGTTGGGCAGGCATAATAAAGAATTTGTAAAAAGAAGCTTCTGTGTCAGAAGCCCTATCACGCTGTATAATTATAGCACTGTTACTCTACTTTAACTGCCATGGCTGTACCCTGTGGAATGCTGGGCATTGTAGTTCAATGAGGCACTAGAGTTTTCTGATGGATACTTCTAAATAAGCCTGCCTTATCTTCAAATCCCAGGATTCCATAGGATAGGACTATGGCAATTAAAGTGGAATCATGGCACTACCTGTGGCTGAATCTATGTAAGGGCTGTATCCCAGCTCCACTGTGTGGTATCCTGATCCGGTTTGACCCCTTTACTGCCATATGCACCTGTTTTAATCCAAACTGAAATCAGTTTGGAAAGTCATATAGGATCCCCATGATGTAGTCACATTGGTACAGCGGAGTGTTTCTACTGGGTGCATGTCTTACCCAATTTGGTTTATGTCCAGTCACATGACTGCAGCAGCTTCAGGGTGGATTGTTCCCACCATGCATGCTCATATTTGCATAATCAAATAGTCTTTGTCTGTTTTCTGTCAGTCTGGATGCCTACCTAGACTCGCAATGGAAGGAGTGCAAACCTGGGAGGTTACTTCAGCCTGCACATATGTTGCATCTTCCCCCTCTAATTTGCTGCCTCATTTTTAAGAGTAAGTCCCAAGAAAGTAGAAATAGGGTTGATGGCACATGGTGCAATCTTATACAGGTTTACTCAAATGTGAGTCCTACTGAATTCAATAGCACTTACTCCCAAGAAATTGTTTTATAGTGATTACCCCATGAGACACCCCTATCCCATCACCCTACTCAAAAGGATGTCCAAGGGTAAGCATATTTTCAAATAACAAAGCTTCAAAGCTTCATATATGCCTGGAATGCAAAGAAAAAAGAAAGGCAATGATCCTTCCAGCCCTTAATAGGTGAGAAAGAGCCTGAGAGACACATCTCTGGTGACTCCATGCCACCCACCCACCAGACAGCCACCAGCCACCAATCTACCCCAACTTTCCTCTCACTCTCCACCCCTAATTCCACCTGATCCCAATTTGAGGGTCAAACCACATGTTTTTAAAAGACAATTTTCCCCAAAAACAGTGGTATAAACTTGAGGGTTTTTACAAATCACCTTAAAACCTCCGAGCATCCAAAAGAATTGTTTTCACACTGAAACTGTAGGAACCTTGTGTGTTCCAACAGGACTGAGATCAAGGTGAGGAGGCATTATTTCACCCATGTAAGTGTTATTTCACCTGTGTAGTGTGCTAGGGCCTTAGGTATGTATGTTGGCACTCGTACACTAAATGTATCTTCCATAAAGCTGGATTAGACTCAGAGGAAGGAAGCATGAACACTGAAGGAAGGAACATCAACAGTTTAAGACATGTAAATGACACTGTATTGCTAGCAAATAGCAAAGACTTTGAAAGAGTACTGAAGAAAGTCAAAGAAGAAAGTTCAAAGGCAGCTTTACAATTGAACATTAGGAAAACAATAATAATGACCAGATATGATTTACATATCTTTAAAGTAGATGATGAAGACATCAAAATAAAGATTTTCCATACTCAGCCATTAATCAGAATGGAGACTGTAGTCAAGGAATCAGAAAGAGACTAGAACTTGGAAGGGCAGCAGAGACAGAACTAGACAGGATCCTCAAGTGTTAGATATAACATTGAATACCAAAGTCAGGATTGTCCACGCCCTTGTAATTCTGATTTCTAGATGTGTTTGTGAAAACTGGACACTGAAGAAAGCAGATGGGAGGAAAATCAATTATTCTGAAATGTGGTATTGGAGGAGAATTCTGCAGATACCCTGGATGCCAAAAAAGGACAAATAAATTGGTTCAAGATCAAATCAAGCCTGACTGCCATCTGGAAGCCCAGGTGACCAAGCTGAAACTGTTGTACTTTGGTCATATCATGAGAAGACATGATTCACTAAAAAACACAATAATGCTCAGTAAGGTAGAAGACATTAGGAAAAGAGGAGGAGTGCATGACAGGTGAATAGATTCAATCAAGAAAGCCACAGCCCTGAGTCTCCAAGTCCCGAGCAGAGCTACTGGTAACAGTGTGACTTGGAGGCCTCTAATTTACAAGGTCTCCATAAGTTGAAGTTGACTTGATGGCAATTAACAACAACAACAACAGGCCTCTAATTTACAAGGTCTCTGTAAGCTGAAGTTGACTTAATGGCAATTAACAACAACAACAACATGCTGGGAGAGGATGACAGGAACAAAGGCCCTTTCTGCTCCACTCTCCCAAGCTGCTATAGAGACGGGAGAAGGACAGGGCTGTGACAACGCTTATTCACAATGTCGTCATGGTCCTGTCCTTCTCCTATCCCTAGCTGGTGGGTTTTCCCCATAAATGACCAGTGATCACACCACCATCCCGCCATGCGCCCACACTTATCTTATCTACAGAGCCCCTGGAAGTGCAATGACTGTGCTTCTTGCCCCAGCACAGCCTGGAACAGTACCCAACTGTGCTGCAGCAGGAAGAAGGGTGGCCTTCCTGGATCCCGGAGGCAGCTGGTGAGGAGGGGAGCACTCCTCCTGACAGAGCCAATGCCAGGGCCCACACTAGATATCTCTGCATCCATGTAAGGTGCAGGAAAGGCCAAGGATACACATATCTGGAGAGAACCAGGAAGTTATAGCCTGTCCTATTGGATGCCATCTTTGAAAAGGTAGTGGTAATAGTGCTCCTAATTTGGATGTTTGAGATAGAGAAAGCTTAGGAGGAAACTCTAGCAGATTTTTATGTGAGAATATTATAAGTTCAGTTTTCACTCAAAAACAAATCCCTGGGCAGCATAGTTTTTTTCTTAACCAGAGAAGGAAACTAAACCATGTCAGGAAGTAACCTGAAAACCTCTTTAATTGGTGACTTGAATTATTTAAAATGTACCAAGAGACCAACACGGTGTTCTACAGAGAGACACATGCATTGTGTAACCTGATGACTTATTACTTATAGTAAGAATCTTGAGGAAAAATCTGAAATAATGAGAGAATCTACATTGTACAGTGGTGCACTTTTCAAATCGTTGAATTTAATTCATCATTGTTTTGGGTCCAGTTGGTGAATTCTAATGAAGCTAGACAATCAGAATTGACCTAGGTTTTACTAATCAAGGTCACTTTCTGAGAAAGAGGCTCTTAAAAATGAACCAGCTTCTATCTCATTTGCATTCATAGCTTATCATTTACAATGTCCCTGGAGCCCTTTGATGATAAAAATACACACTAGCCTTTTGCTGAACTGCTGAGCCAACCTTTTTATAACTCTGTATGTGCAGAAAGAATGCAAGACAGCCAAGGTCTGCTTCCAAGTGACATTTAGCCAGCTGAGTGAGGAAAGAAAGGAACTCAGAAGTGTTATCACACAGAGTCCAATCCTATTGTCTATATTTAGTGCATTTTTCAGATAGTCAAGTTGTTCTATAGTTACACTGGCTTAAGCAACCATGCCCAGTCTGGATATTTTAAAGAGCATTGTGCTATAGATACATAAGATATAGATACACACCTAACTAGGGATATGTAAAAAGCTTTCAGTAGAAAGGTTAAACTACATTTAAATCAAACTTCTATTTAAAAAACAGAAGTTAAAAATACAAGTTAAAAGCAGTTGTAAAAAACACAAAAAATTAAAAGGTCTTTAACTTCTGGTTGAAAGACAGCAGGGAGAAGTCCAAGTGGACCTCCTAAGTAAGAGACTTCCACACCCTGGGAACAGCCCAGAAAAGGTTTTCTCCTGTGTCCTCACCAGGTAGTGATGAGATCAAGAGAAAGCCTTCCCCAGCAGATCTTAGAGTTCAGGCAGGTTCATGTGAAGAGATATGATTTTTCAAATAGTTTTTATCCAAACTATGTAGGGCTTTAAAAGTCATAAGCAACACTTTGAATTCTACCTGGAAAATGGATCATCAGGGGAGCCATTTCAACAAGGGGCTTATATGATCTCTATATTCTCACAATCGCTTTCTATTACTGTAGGGGTCATGGTAGGAATATTTTCCACACAGATATTATGGGAAGCTGCCTCATACCAAGCCAAGCCATTGGTCCATCTAGCTCTACCCCTAAATGGGGAATAGTAGCCCTCTGTGTGTTGTTGGATTGCAGCTCCCAGTTTACTTCCCCAGCGGCTAGCTAGGGTTGATGGATATTATGGTTATATGGTTATATGGTTATATGGCATTAAGTCAATTTAGACTTATGGCAACCTCATGAATGCAAGACCTCAAAGACACCTTGTGATCAATAGCCCTGCTAACGTCCTGAATACTCAGTGCTGTGGCTTCCTTGATTGAATCAATCTACCTCAAGTGTAGTCTCCCTCTTTTCTTCCTGCCTTCTACTTTACCAAGCATTTACCATAATTTTTTCCAGTGAATCATGTTGTTTCCTAATACATCCAAGTTTAGTTATCTTCACTTCCAATGAGAGTTCAGTTTATTTATCTTCACTTCCAATGAGAGTTCAGGCTTGTTTTGCTCTAAGAATCATTGTCTTTTTAGCAGTCCATGGTATCTGTAGAACTCTTCTCCAGCTGATAGATGTTACAACCCAACAAAATCCAGAGAGTCACACATCCCCTTCTCCTTGTCTTCACTGACTAGTAGTAGCTCTACAGGTTCCCTGGAGATGGGTAGTAGTAGCTCCACAGGTTCCCTGGAGTGGCAGAGACTGAGCCTGTGGCATTTTGTAGGCAAACCACATGCTCTGTCATCTCCAGTGTCTTCTCTTCAGAAGCACACCAGCACCTGTTCTTGGGCTTGGTGTTGTCTTCCTGCCATTAAGAGGAAATAGGAAAGCCCAGGAGTAAAATCTTTTGTTTTCCAACGCATTCTGTTCTTTTCTATGATGGTGTTACCCTGTGTACTGGGGGTCCCGGGAGGGACACCAAAATGTGCTCAACTAAAGTTGGGGAAAATTAGCTCAGAGCACTGCTTAGCGTTACGAGAGGCAGGGTAATGTAGCGAGATCTTGAACCCTATGTCTACGGGGTCGGGTCGAGTCAAGGAGCACACAAAAGTTGAAACAATAAATGGTGTTTTATTAAAAACACAAGCAAAACAGTGTATGCAACACATTCACACAAGATAACTAAAGAAATAAAGGTTGGAGTGGTATAGAGGGATTTTCAGAGGAGTTGCTGGTTTGGGTGATACTTCACCTGTCCTGAAGCCCGGAAAAATAGAGAGCGAGGCTGGGGTGCGATGTAGCTCAGCACGTGGAGCTGAGGGGAGGCTCGCCAAGCAAAGCAGCAGCAAGGTGGGATGAAACTCGGGAGTGTTCAGAGGAAGGTCTCAGAACCAAGGGTTTTTATAAGGAGAATTGTGACTGCAGGTTATGCCGTACTTGGGGGAAAACAATAGATTTGGAGTTGGAGACAAAGCCTCCGAAAGGTCAGAATCTGAATGATTGAGTTATCGCAGAGGTTTTCAGTAGAGTAGCCAGTATGCAAACACAGAGTACTTGGGTATTGTATAGTTAACCCATCAAGCTGCCAGCGCGGGGCAGAGGCTTTTTTGTAGGTTGCGTGCATACCTAATTAGAGTACTTGCCTGGAGGTCTCCTAAAGTAGCGAGTCATCTATTTTCTGGCCTGCCTGTATTGTCCAGGAATATTACAGTGATTAACGGCTGAGCTTGTATGCGTGCTTGTCCGGTGGCCTCGCAAGCACGTGGAGGGGAATAGGGAAGTGCAGCCGAATTGTGATATCAAAAGGATATCTTTTAATATCCCCAAAGCTCGGACTAGCCAGGGCAGTAACAATGGTTTCCTGGAAAGAGCAGAAGTCAAGTGTTAAATCCTTTGATGTGAGGTCATCATCCCATTCGGTCAGCAGATCCAATAGGATTCTGCATTTCCTGCCAAGAATGGATAATATCTGCTTCATGCACATGCAAAACATTTTACATGTTTGTTTTGACAACAGTGTTTCTCTCTTCCTTGATAATATCCCAATCAAACCACTTTAAAAATATATAGGTAGGTGTTACCTGTGGGTGACTCAGGGGTTCACCCATGATGCTAGTGCTTCTGTGTTACAGTGGGGAATATTAGCTCAAAAGGGGAGGCCTGCAAGAGAGGTAACCTAACAGGATCTTTTACATCAGTACCAATGCAGAAACACCAGCTGGAGATTCAGAAGGTGTTTTACTGGGGGAATTAACAACCACATGTGCACAAGATCCAAGCAGTCTTGCAATCACACAAGACTAGCTAAAGGAAAAGGGAGGAAAAGTTTGGATAGTGAGAGTTTAGGGCCATGTGGATGAAGTTAACCTACCCAGAAGTGAAGAGACAAAATGGCTCAGACCAGGGGTTCAAGGGTAGCACCAAATGGGAATCGGAGCGGCAGAATGACAGCAAGTATGCCAAAGAACTGTGAGCTATCTGGTTCAGAGCCAGGGTTTAAATGCTCTTTATCTGCCCTGAGCGAGAAGGTATTAATGACTCTCTGGCAGAATAGGCAATGGGCTCAGCAGGATAGACACTGAGGTCTGGAACAAGCTAATGGTGACAAAGGACTGATGGGAATCATGATAGCTCCTTAATGCTGGGACAGGTGGACAAAGGGAGAGGGTCAAAGACAATAAGTCATTCTGTGGAAGCAGTTTTGGGTGCTATTGTTTCTAAAGGTTGAGTTGGTGAGGGACATCTGGAAGTCCATTATCTCTAGAGTTTCCCTGACTAAGACCCAGGAATGGCCTGAAGTCCCAATCTAACCTAGTTTTGCAATGTACATGTGCAGCCAGTTCCTCTTTGCCCGCAAGTTCCAAGTCATAGCAAGATATAATTTATATTTAATGCCAATTAGTATTTGCCAGTTAAACCATATCATGGAGCAGGGGTGTACGATCTGGTAACACAGGCACATTTATCCTATTTGTACAAGGTCTCAGGCAGTCTGTTTAAAAAAAATTGAAAACACCAGTGTAGGGTGTTTGGGTGATCTGTGCCTTTCCAGTGTAACACTTTCAACATGTTTTCCATGAGTTACATAGGGAGCTTTATTTCTCTAGGAGCGCCTCCAAAAAGACAACTCATAGAGTTCTTAATTGAAAAAGAATGTTCCCTTTTTAAGGCTATTTTCTATATTAGGAAATCCATGCAACCCAAATAGGCTTACTTCTGAAGAGACATGCCTAAGGTTGCACTATAAATCTAATGGCTTCCATAAAAAGATATATAGTGGTAATGTTAGTGGAAGAGCCATTCCTTGATCTAGTTCAGGTCTGTAGGAATGTTCTGGTGTAGACAGTCCATCCTGGGTTTTCTATTAGGGGTCTGGGAAGGCTTGAACAGCCAGCTTCTGTGTTCAGAAAGGGAAGGAACCACAGAAAAATAAAGCCTTCACCAGTAAAACATGTAATTATTCTCAAACCCTTCAACATTACACAGCTGAAAACCAGGAAATGTACGGCCAAGTAATATCAGAGTGTGGTCAAGTTGGCCAAAGTTATTAATGAGGAAAAACAACACAAGCTAGGAGAGGCTGCAGCAGTTTGCTTTTGCCTGAGTTTACAAGGAAGGGTAAGACTCTTCACCCTTCCCTACTCTCCCCCTTGTGAGTTGTGTGTTTCTGTATACATGTGCCTTCAAATCACCTGTCAACTTATGGTGATCCCATGAATTTCATAGGGCTTTCTTAGATAAGGAATACTCAGAGGTGGTTTTGCCAGCTCCTTCATCTGAAATATAGTCAACAGCATTTGGTATTCCTTGGTGGTCTCCCACCCAAGTATTAACCAGCCTCATTAGCTTCCAAGATCAGACAGAATCTACCCTGCTGAATTGACTGAGCACAAACTACTTTTCCTGTTTGACTTCAGTTGGCAGCAGTTTGAAGTAAGCAAAGGACAAAGGGGAAAAGTAACAGGAAGAGAGAGAAATTGGGACATTTAAAAGTCAGCACAAAAAATGGGACAAGAAAGGGTTAATCAGGACTATCTCCAACAAATGAGGACAGTTGGAGGGTATGGAGTCTGCATTATCAATCTGAAGAATTCTAGGGCCATTTCTGCACTAGCCTGTTATAGTGCTATTATTCCACTTTCAACATCAAAGGCCCCTCCCTAAACTGCAAACCCCAGGATTCCATAGGACGTTGAAAGTGGAATAATAGCACGACAACAAGCTATTGTGAAAATGACCTAGGTCTCTAACACATCAACACCCATAGGACTGGATACTTAGGTTGGACCCTGAAGAGCATTAATTGTACGATGTCAGGAAACAGAAAGGCAGAACTTTTGAGAAACTAGCAAAAACAAGCTGTTCCCTTAAAATTTGTTGTTAGGTGCCTTCAAGTCATTTCTGACTTATGGCAACCCTAAGACCACACTATCATGGTGTTTTCTTAGAAAGATTTGTTCAGCAGGGGTTTGCCCTTGCTTTCCTCTAAGACTGAGAGGATGTGACCAGTGGGTTTCCATAGCTAAGCAGCAATTTGAACTTGGGCCTCCCAGAGTCCTGGTCAAACTTTCAAACCACTACACCAGACTGGTTCTCCCTTCCAAACTGCTCTACTGTTCATTCCAAAAATTGCAATATAATTGTAGAGTAAATCCAGAAAGTAGATTCCAGATTCTAGTGACATACACTGTGTAATGCCAAAGACATAAAAGGGGAAAAAATGAACATGTTTGGCAATCTTTATTAGATTTAGTGCACTGATGATCCCTGCCCATCCGACTTCTATTCTGGGGAGCAGAACTTTTCCTATCAAAGGGAGCAGGAGCTCTCAAACTTCCTGGCTAGGAAGGCAAGCTGCCCCGCTTCTTCCTGCCTTCTAATTTTTCAAGCTTAAAAAAATAAAAAAATAAAAATCCTGATGGTAAATGGAAACTTTAGCAATGCAACTCCCTTTATTAATATTATATGTGAGAAGTTGAGAACATGTGGGCATCCAGATGTTCTTAGACTAAAATTCCCATCATCCCTAACTATCAAAGACATTTATGTGAAGGCATGGGAAGCGCAATCCAACAACATCCAGAATGTCACACATTTCTCATCCCTAATATAAGATATGTTCAGAAAACCTCATATGTTCAGATTAGTATATGCTCAGAATATACTGAGAAAACCTCCCACACTGTTCCTTCAGCCTCCCCTGTCAATGGGAGAAAGCTATTTTTTGATGACCCCTTTACATCAGGAAGAGACTGACAGTCAAAGCTTGGAAAAGTTACATTTTGGAGATTACAATTCTTAGAATTCATCAGGCAGCATGGTGATAAGGACAGTGTAGAAGCTTTAGTCCAAAAAGAGTAACTTTTCAAAGCCCTGGCCACAGCTTGATGTAAAAGCATAAGTCTGAACAGAGAAGGGCCCAGGTTCTGTCCTAAGCATTGCTTTTAATATAAAGATAATCTCATGTAGAACAGTTGAGGAAAAACTGCATCAACCTGAGACTCTTGAGAGCTGCTCTCATAAGTAGACAATACTCAGCTGGAAGGACTGGTTTTCTAACAATATAACCTTCATTTCATACTGGCAAGAAAATGTGAGTGCTGGATACTGGGATGGGATATTAGTCAATCATTTTCATATTGGGATTTCCCAGATTGTAACTCAATTCTCTTTCCTTAATGTTCTCAAGTCAAATGGATAACTATTAAAAATACTACCAAACTGCATCTCACTTGGATCCTGCTGCATACGCATTATAGGCCAAGGATAGGCAACCTTTGGTCCTCCAAATATTTTGCATTACAACTCCCTTACCCTTTACCATGCTCATTGGGGCAGATGGGAGTTGTCCACCAAAACATCTGGAGAGCAAAAAGTTCTCCACTCCTGCCATGGGCTAATGACATTCCTGGTGAAAAGTCTTCTGAGTGGTAAGGAGCTATGTCATGGCTTCGATGAGTAACAGTGAACTGGAGACCCCAACCCACAACCAACCTTCCTATGATACTGGATTTCATACTGTCAAATCTAGTAGAGATGCTGAACCTCTTGGACAGTAATGCCACTAAGCTGTGTGCAACATTCCACTTAACAACTGCCATTGCCTTGCAATTTACCCTACCTCCTAGGAACAAGAAACTCTAGAAGTTGCAGGTTAGTTTTTTATTTGAGGGGGCAATCCAAAAGTTGCCACTAACCAAACTCAGTCTGATTCCCTCTTTTCCCTTGTTGTTAAGAGCAGAGAGCATGCAATTGCAATGCAACATGCAGAAGGAGGATCCTTAGATGATTAAAAAGTATACAGTCAGACTCAAGATTCTAAATTAAGAAGCTTTATTAAGATCAGGAATGTAGATATGAGAGATGGAGAGAGATTTCCAAATGTCTGTGAGAGTCTGCTCCAGCGAAATGACTGGAATGACTGGTGGCAGTGGCACCATTAAGAAGAACTGATTATTACAGCATCAGCTTTTGTGGACACACACCCCAGTTTCTCAGATGCAATGTGTGGGATTTTGAAAGTTCAGATAAATGCATGGTTGGGGATGAGAGAGAATTTAAATGCAGGACTACTAGAAGACTGGTTAAGCAGAGGCTGGATGGGCATCTTTTAGGTGTGCTGTAACTGTGTTTTCCTGCATGACACAGAGTTAGACCTTTGTGGTTGTTTCTAACCCTAAGAATCTAATGATTCCATAAGTGGCAATTAGATTACCACAAGCATCCTTGCACTAGGTGATATCTGTTATTAGGTATAAACCTCCAGCAATATGCTGGTCTTACAGAGTAATCACAAACATACTTGTAAGGTTATAGATTATTCATTTTCACAGGAAATCATCTCCATTCTTAAGTGTATGCAGTTGGGGTGGACACTGACAGGGGAAGGAGGATCCTCCTCTGTTGTACGCTCAGGTGGGCTTGAGCCCATCTCTAGATGCAAAGTCTTGGATTATACTTGGGATGTCCTATGTGTAGGTAGAGGCACGCTGGGGAGATGGGTCTTTGACACAATTTAACTGTCCAGGAATATGAAAGTTAAGTGGTGAGAGCAAGTAGGAGAGATTTCCTACACTTACTCTTTTGTGAGACAAGAATATGCCTAGAGCAAATTCTGACTAGTGTTCATGAGGGATGTCTGAAATGGGATCACTGTGTACTGAATAGGGTTGCTCAGCCAGGACTATCCCACACTCTGAGATTCCAGGGCCCAAACCTGAGACTCATAGACAATCCCTTGTGATATCATCAGTTTCCTCTTCCAGTTCGGGCAGTCAATACAGCTGATAAGGCAAACAACAACAAACAGCTCAAGATGTGTTTCCTTATTTTTATCTTGTAAGCAAATAGATCAGAGACAAAACAAAGTACAGCAAAATCCTCTGCAACATCAATAGTTCAATGCACAGTCAATACAATTCTAACTCAGAGTTCAGAAACACAGCAGAAGAAATAATCAGTTAATCACTGATAAATCCTGGAGGGGAATGGCTGCACCTTTATAGGGCCACAGCTTAATCCAGCTGCTGCCTAATTAACTGCTATTTCCTATAAGTTCGTTGAGATCTGCATACGTTTTCTTTTTGATGTCTACGCTCGGCAAAGGTGGGTATAGGTGAGTTATCTATTTCCTATAAGTTCGTTGAGATCTGCATACGTTTTCTTTTTGATGTCTACGCTCGGCAAAGGTGGGTATAGGTGAGTTATCTTCTGTGTCAGAAAGGGTAGGGGTCTCTGCTGGAGCTGGCACTGCCCCCTGTTCTGTCTCTGGGGTGGCTGGTACTCTAACCTCCTCCTCTTCAGCAGGTTCCACTGTTTCAGCCTCTGAGTCAGAGTCCATTGCAATGTCCTGAAAGCACCCCACAACATTGACATGGTTTAATTGGCAACATATTTAATTGGCAACTACATTAATTGGCCCTGATATCAAATCAAACCTGGAGGTGACCAGAAGGTCAAGCCAGAAAGAGAAAGGATTCTGGCTGTAAGCGTGAGGTCGCAGGCAGATCAGCCTAAAACACTCTCTAGGTATAACCTAGGTCATTTATCAGGTAAATCACAGCTGTTTCAAAGAATAATAGTCTTAAGCAGAAGTCAAAATCTCTTCCGTGCATACAGTGGTCAGAAGGGAGATGTTTCCCACCAGATCACTGATTACTTCAATCCTATTCCTGTACACTTGCACGTTTTCCTCATTATCTTGTCCTATCTACAATACAGAGCTGTTACAATAGTCATTATCTCTTTGTCATCTAAGCACTGAAACCATTAGCACCATCTGGACCCCATTGACTGTGCTGCAACTCCCATTGTTCCACATCTGGAACTGCACATATTGCCATAAGCTATTTTTTTGGTACAAATACCCCTGATTCCAAGATTCCCAGTACAGTCTCTCAAAAATCTACCCATCACTCTGTCCATCTGCCTCCTGTACAAGAACTGTCCTTAGGTCCTACCTAAGCCAAGCCACATTTCAGCTTCTTCACTGTTCTCCTGGACTGGTAATTATAATCCCAAACCCTCAGTCTCTCTATCCGTAAGTTTTCTTCCCTTTATCTTTCAGTTAGCTCTTGTGTGAATGTTTGACTGTTGGTATCTTGTGTGTATGTATGAGAGAATTTCCCTCAATAAAACACATTTTTAGTTTATTTTTGAATCTCTGACTCGTTCTTTTCCTGTGTGAGCCCGTAAACATTGGTAGAAAGGTCTTGCTAAGTTGCCTCCTCTCATTAGCCTTTGGATTTTGAGCTAATTCATTCCCCACTTTTACAAGGAGGTATTTGGCATTGCGGGGTGGCCCTTGTAGCACCTACATTTTGGGGTAACAAGGGCATGACAATCAGGTGGGCTGGTGGGGTTAACCAGGTGCAGCTCTTGGTGATGTCATTAGGCAGAATACATGCACAGAGTGTGCCATTCAAATACAAAGTCTAATTAGGGAAATGTATACATACCTGTACTTTTCAAATCAGCACTCTCACCCTGAGAGTCCTCCCCATGCCTTGAGGACTAGACAAGACCCTAGTACTGAGGAAGCTAGGCCAGGATCTGCCTGACCATAAAGTAGAGCCAATCAGCTGCGTCAGGCTTAAGATAATGGGTGCCATGAAAAGGCAGAGAAATTTTATTTAATTTATAATTGATGGAGCTTTTCATTACTACAGATGCATAGAGACGCTTTTCCTTCCTGTGCCAAAATAATATGGCTGCTTTGGGGTATTTTGTACTTTAATTTGGTTGGGTATGAGAGTTACTGTTTGCTACTCTGCCGCAGCAAAATATCTGAGCTGGCCTTGAGTTAGCCCTCCTTTCCTTTTCCACATCCACCCATGATGCCAAGTTGAAAGTACGCAGTGAAAAAAAGAAAAACTGATTCCTCTATCACTGATGCCATCTGTGATATGGTGTGGCTCTTTCCTCCTAAAGTACTTGCTCTCTAAAACACTGAGCTAATAGCCAGGACTCCTGGACTCTTTCTCCTCCACCACTGTATGCAGTGCCCAGTTAATCATTTTGGCTCCCTATTATAATGCATGAGATGCAGAGGTCTTGGTTATATGTAGGTTGGCTTTGAAATCTGATCAAAGACAGCATGGTGGGATCATAGAATTTCTCCTAGAAGCAGTACCACTAACTCTTTGAAAACCGTTTCACTTTGACTTTTCTTTTTCTCCTTCCCCCCATTACTCAAAATAACTCAGACAGCTGCTAAATTTACCTTCCTCCTCCTTCTTCCAGGATCATTAGATTAATTTTCCAAGGCAGGGCACATACATACTGATGTGTATTTTGGATCAAGGAGACTAACAGCTGAGTTCAGTGATAGATACTAAGAATGCGCTTGTTGTAGGGACACTCAGTCCTTCAGTGTGTATGTCATGGGGGGTGGAGGGAGTTGGTTTCATGAGGCAACAGGTGAAGCTCACATATGTAGTACACAGTCCTGTAAATCAATAACTTTTCAGTTAGCTGAAAGCAACCTTTTAAATAATGGGAAGGCTACTTGCAGGCTGCCAAGAAATGATAAAGTAGCAATTTGCTGCTGCAGCTTTGTATGCCCTTGACAACAAACAGTAGTAACCACAGCTTGTGGACCATGGTAACAAAGAGCATGGTATCTTCCACTTGTGATATATCATACTTTTTTACAAAAATTTTCCTGAAGGTTTAGTTTTGCCAAAACAATACTTCTTCAACGATATAGAAATGGATATTCTGAGACTTCTTTAAAGAGAGAGAGAGAGAGAGAGAGAGAGAGAGAGAGAGAGAGAGAGCACTTGAAAATTTACTCTTTTGGCCACAATTTTCCACACAGAATGATACACATCCTAAAATGAATAATTTAGTGTCTCTGTAAAGCAAATAGGGATAGATATTATGTAGTCACGGGGTTACATATTCAAAGGAGGGTGGAAACCATGGCCTAGGAGAAGCAGTTTAGGGAGCTGGGTGTGTTAAGCCCAGAGAAGGAAAGACTGAGAGGTGACATATTTAAATACATGGATGAATGTCATGTAAAGGATGGAGCAAACTTGTTTTCTGCTACTGCAGCAACTAGAATACAAACCAATGGATTCAAATTACAAGAAAAGAATTTCTACCTTAACATTAGGAAGAATTTCTTGGCTGTGAGAACTGTTCAACAGGGAAACAGACTGACTTGGAGAATAAACTTGAAATAGAGGTTGGATAGCCATCTATCAAGAGTGCTTTAATAATGTATTCCTACATGTTATGGGCTTGGACTAGATGGCTCCTGAGACCCTTTCCATGATTCTATGATCCTATGGACTATAGCTATGCTGGAGGGAGTCCCCATAGCAACAGTCCCAAGCTCTGGAAGTATTTAACTTATTGCAGTAAGATGTCTGCTGTAGTGCAGCCGCAGCATGTGGAGCCACATGATAGAAACCAGTAGTAAGCAAATAATGTCTATGTACCCAGTTAGGAATTTGCCTTGGCAAATTATTTTCCTCTGAATTAAGAAAAAAAAAGTTGAGTTAACTTGGAGCCCAATATAGTCTCACGGACATTGTGTGCATTACAGGGTGAAAATATCTCATCCCATCTCTGTCCTACGGAGATAGCTTCATAGCTGATATCTCCAGTCCTGATGGTGGCAGCTGTACTAGAAACCCCTTCACTGCCATATTTGGGAAATGAAGTTTTCAGGGCAATTGGTCTCTATACAAAGAACTTAGGTTACTGTGCCTCCAATGGGAGTCTGCTGTGCCTCGGCTTGATGAACCAGAAAGGGAGGCATTTAGAAAAACTTCCACCTTGTGGTAGCTAGTTACCAGGCTACATGTGTGGACTTAAGAACTGAATTTAATCAGAGCTAGCCAAAAAGAAAAGACAAGTGTATATTAATTGTGAAAGCCAAGCTTTTACGAAGCCACTTAGGTTTGTATGCCATATCAAGAAACATAACTGACTTCTCTAGTACATTTGTTGTTATGTGCCTTCCAGTTGTTTCCCAGTTAGGACAACACTAAAGCAAGCCTATCATAGGGTTTTCTTAGCAAGATTTGGTCAGAGGAGGTTTGCCTTTGCCTTCCTCCAAGAGAGTGTGACTTGCTCAAAGTCACCCAATGGATTTCTATAGCAGAGCAGGGATTAAAACTCTGGTCTCCAATCATAGTCAAATGCTCAAACCGCTACACTATGCTGGCTTTTAGTGATCCAACAAGCAGCCCCACCTTCAAGAGACAGTTTGAAGCCATTTTTCTAGATTAACTTTCAGCCATTTGGCTATGTTTTAGTCATGATGTTCCACATAGAATGTGGCACTTCTTAGTGCCTTTTCAAAGTATGCTGGGATGGATGTCATGTTGTCACAGGGTTGCAGAACCTCTCCTGTGAAACTACTAGCTGAATATAGATGAACATTAGGGGAGAGCTTTCCCCTTAGTGGCAAATCACAAACAGAATGTCCCTGTTTTGGAACTGGCATGTTCGGTTGAAAGGATCATGTTGTAGGTGATCGGAAAGATGATGACTCTGGATTGCTGCCCCAATCAAAGTGAATAATACTGAGTTAGATGGACAGATAGTCTGAGCTGATACAAGACAGCTTCTTTCTATATAGTCCTATCAGGAAAGAGCTGAGGAATGCCAGGTCAGCTGGCCTCACAGCTTACCCTAATTTAGTCAGCCTTAGTGCCATGTTTACAGGTGAACTATTTATAGTTTCAGAAAATGTATCTGTGACCTTCACAAATATAGCCAGCTGGGATGGTTAGCTGCCTGGGATGAACTTTCAGGTAGGAGTTGAAATAGCCTTTTTGTTATAAAGATCAGTTCAGAGGCCTGTGCCTATGAACACTGTCCCCACATTGTCGTCTTTGGAGAAAGGAAAGGTACTACAGGTAAAGTTTTGGACCTAAGAGAGACAAAAGTTATAGGCTTTTAGCTTCCATCCACCTAACTTCCTTTCCAACCCATATATCTGAGTTTCCAGGAGATGAGCTTCTCACTTTTCAGTCCCATAGAGTCTTCTGTAGAAAGAAGATGGCTACATGCAAACTTTTGAAAAATTCACAGCTACTGGATCCTTGTGAAGGAAACCCTGGGATTCTCTCCCTCCTAGAGCTTCCACAGTTTTTGTGCAAAGCTGCAGTGTTTTCCACAGCTGCATAGCAGGCAAGAACTCACCAGATGTGATTTCTCCTAGCATATTTTTCTCAGCACTTTCTCACATCTTCAGAGCACATATTTAAACATCATTTACCATTACCTATATGACATCTAGCTTTTGGGTTCTATAGCAAGCAGAGCAGAGTAAGGTTTGTTATCAAAAAAAAAAAAAAAAAAAAATTACACAGGCTGTGGTATTTTTATGGGAGGCTGGGAAAGTCCGTAGCCGAAATGGAAACTCTCCCAGGCTAATTTTATTTCTACACTATTATTCTACTCTTGCAATAAAAGAGAGGGAATACTCATTAGACATGTAGAATCCCACGCCTTATCCATCCACCTACCCATCCCTGGTACATTTTGTGGCTATGCAGAAAGAAATATATCTTCTTTATTTTATACATATACAAACATACAGAAATTAACAGTCACTGGCAGCATCTCTCTCACTCTTTTTTTTAGTTTTCATACATTCACTGAATGTGCCTGGAATTCTTAACATGCACTCATCAATGTCAATATTCACCATATTTCATATATTCTCTGTAATGTATACACAGATGGTATGTGTGAAACATATAACACTCACAGTGAGATCTACGCCAAGGCTTGAAATCTTGGAGGATTAAGAGAGGACTTTAGTGTCCCTTAGCCACCCTCAGCATAATTCAAAACACAGACCAAGACATTTATAGCTACTTTGGTTTCCAGTATTGCTGTTGTGATTTCCAACTCTCCCTCCTTCCTTCCCTCTCCACCCTTACTGCATCATGGGATTACCCAAGCATGTGTGTCTAGCCAGCAGTTGACCCAAGGACATCAACAAGCCAAAATAGATGACCGCTTCTTCCTGTTTAGTGCTGCTTGACAGCACCCAAAAAAGACCTCCACTGTAACACTGATTTATACAAATTAAAAGACATACCACTTAAAGAGTGTGAAGTCTCATGTGGCTATGTTGGATCCATCCAACAAAAGATTTACAGGTAAGTATAAGAAATGACTTTTTTGTTAGAGCAGCCAGTGATCAACCTCATGATGAGAGCAATTTTTCCAGTTGCAAAAGCAAAATTTAGACTGTGATCCTAAAAATGAGTGACTTCAAGTTAGTCCGGTTAAAATCACTATGAAACTTACTCCCAAATATAGTTGGTTAAATATAATTTAGATCTGCTGGTTAAATATGGTTAAGATCTGGTTATTCAAAAAAATTACAGTGTGAGGCTGATTTTACAGATTTGTTGTTGCTGTGTGCCTTTAAGTTGTGTCCAACTTCTGGCAACTCTAAGGTGACCTTTATAAATGGGGTTTTCTGTGGACTAAGAGTATGTGATGTGCCCAAGGTCACCCAGTGAGTTTCTGTGGCCAAGCAGGGAATCAAACCCTGGTCTCCAGGATCATAGTCCAACCCTTAAACCACAATGGCCCTTTCCACACCTTAGCTTTTCTCAGCACTGGGGTACGGGGATCGCGCGAGCAGCCTCCGGCGAGAGGCTCTCGCGTCCCTGCTGCTTCAGCTCTGCACGAGCTACCTGCTCACGCGAGAGCCCCACCTCTTCCTTCCGCAGTGCAGCCTGGGACTTTTCCAGGCTGCGCTGGGGCAGGAAGCGCAACCGGTGTGGCTCTGGAGGCTCTGCATGCCAGGTAAGTGCACGTGGGGCCCGGGAGCAATGTGCGATTGCGCACCATTTTCAGCTTCCAGCCGAAAATGAAAAGGTAGGCGATCGGCGCCTGCTGGCCCCTGGAGCGTGACGCGATTGTGAGTGCGTCATGCAGATCGCTCCTCACAATCGCGCAACGCTCCAGATGCCCTTTCGCATGGCAAATGCCGTGTGGAAAGGGCCTATGTCATGCTGGCCCTCAGTTTTAACTTAGGTGAAAACTTTCAGTTATAAAAAATAAAACAGTGGAAAAACCCACCTTTGTATAATTGAAAATTTTCCTCTTAGGAAGAATTCTAACCAGAAAATATTGAAAAAGCTGGATGATTTACTCCCAGTAATTGTTTCATGCCTAATGCATTGAGGATTTGAAAAAGTAAAGAGCAAATAAGAGAGCAGCACACAAATGGCAGAACTCCAGATAGCCGAGCAGAACTGTTGATTTAGGTCAAACTCAGCAAAACCTCCAATATCTCTAGGTTTTTATTCTGCCATTACCCTGCCTTCTTCACAGAATTTTCCAGAGGGTCCAAGGAACTGCTCTTCTACTTTTAAGCTTCATGTTTTTCCCAACACTTTTGTCTTTTGCCTTACTAAAACAAACAAATAATAAGAGAAAGACAGAATTGATACCCAATGCCTTTTGTTTACTAATGGCTAGCAGGTCTCTATCTAGGACATGGATGAGGAAATTGTGGCCTGTGGGCTATATATCACCTCTCCTCACCCTTTTTTCCATCCCCTAATCTCCCAACTCTCCCCTGAAACCCAGTGAACCCACAAAATTCTCCCTGGAGAGCTTTCCATGGCATTCAGAAGATTGAAATGGGATGAAAGGTGCACACCCTCCAACATTTCACAGATGAAAACCATGATGTGTTTAACTAAGCAACCCTGGAGCATGCCACCATGCCACCTTTTTCCCTGCATGGGACCCAAGGCAGCTTACTTCAGAAAAACTTGGAAGAGCTTTGAAAAGTTATTTGCTGGCCAACTCCTAGAATCCCCCAGTTAGAATAGACACAGGCCATGCTGGCTGGCACATTCTGGGATCTGTCATCCAAGGATGGAATCCTGGCAGTAAACTGTTTACCACCAGGATTCCATCCATAGTCACCATAGCTATGCTGGCAGAGGTGGTGGCTGCAAGATGAAAAAGGCCCTGGGTACATTGGTCATCAGAGAAGTAAGGAATTTGGAAATAAGCTGCCCTGAGTCAGCCAATCTCAACTGGTTTGCTAAAATGTAGAGTTTGGGAGAACCGGGAGCTAGTTTTGGTGTAAAAGGACCATGAACCCAATTCCCTTCTGGCCATAAAAACCAGTACCTATAATTTACTCAGAGGCACTTTGTTCTTAAACTCTAAATGTATGTTTTTGAACTGGGTTCTGGTCAATGGATCTTGGGGCTTGCAATAAAAAAACAAAAGCAGATAAGACGAATTGGAATCATAGAGTTGGAAAAGAGCACAGGGGCCATCTAGTCCAACCCTCTGCCATGCAGAAACACACATCAGAGCACTCTCAACAGATGGCCATTCAGCCTCTGTTTAAAAACCTGCAAAGAAGGAGACTCTACCACTCTCTGAGGAAGCATATTCCACTGCTGAACAGCTCTGACCATCAGGAAGTTCTTCCTGATGTTTAGGAAGCCTGTCCACCACTGCACCTTTATGAGTGTAATTGTTGTTTGCCTTCAAGTTACTTCTGACTTATGGTGACCCTATTGTGGGCTTTTCTTGACAAGATTTGTTCTGAGGGGGGTTTATTTGCCCTTGGCTTCCTCTGAGTCTAAGAGAGTGTGATTTGCCCAAGGTCACCCAGTGGGTTCCCATGGCTGAATGGGGATTCAAACCCTGTTCTTCAGAGTCATAGTCCAATACACATATATCACTCTGGCTCTGCTCCTTATGGGTACAAAATATTTAACCTGTCACATCCTCATATGGGTTGTTTCGCCGTCCATTTAAAACTGGACCACTGTGTGCAATAAAAGGACCTCACTGCTATATCGCTGATGTGCAGCAAGGCTTGGGGCGGCCAGACAAAAATTGCTGCAGTAGAAGGCATTAAAATCGATCAATCTGTGTGATTAACCGATTTATGCTTTGATTGCAGATTAAAACTAAAGCTCTGATTAATCAGACTCAGCCATCTGGACCCTTCCAACTGTCACCCACTAGAATATTACACAGATACCGGGGGGCAGCATATACATCTCATAAGTATTGGTAACAGACAAGCAATGATTGACGCAGGATTCTCCCTCCTTCACCTCCCTTCCCATTCTGTTTCCACAGTCAGAATACACCCACCTGATCTCAGCTACCTGTGTCAGTCCTAGCAGAAATGATTTTGTTATATTATTGCTTGTTCAAGTTATTTGGGCTAATGCCTGAGGCATATTGAGGAGAATGGAAGAATGAGACTACCAGTGTGAACCAGGGTAAAGAGACACCACATCTTCTTGGGTAGAGAATCAAATGGATGAGTCAACCATCCCTCCCTCCCTCCTTTCCCTCCCTATATTTATATATGCCTCCCTGTCAACCAGGGCCCCCGAGGCGCTGTGCCACAGCTAAAAACATTTCAAATGAGATAAAAACATTAAAAACAAATCAAAGTAGTCTTTAAAGGCTTTTAAAAGCAATCTAAAACTAATCCTTAAAAATAATTTCAAAACTATCAAAGTAAATGAAATATGCATACAAATACTTGTTGTTGTTGTTGTTGTTGTTGTTGTTGTTATGTGCCTTCAAGTCATTTCTGACTTATAGAGACCCTAAGGCAAACCTATCACAGGGTTTTCTGGGTCTGAGAGTATGTGATGCGCCCAAGGTCACCCAGTAGGTTTCCATGGCTGAACAGGGAATCGAACCCTGGTCTCCATGCCATGCTGGCCCTGTGCACAAATATACCTAGAGCGATTTCTGCAAAATAGACAGATTTTCCCATTCATAATGCATGTTGCTATTCCTCTATCCCTAACACACTGTGTCTGGCATCCTATCAGTGCCAGATGCAAACCTGCTTATATCCTTTGGAGGGGATATTTTGGAGGTTGGTATTCTTTTCCTTCCTCCGCAATGACCAAAGCCCCCCCCCCCAACTCACAGTTTTGCTACAGTACTCTCCCCGGATGACTATTCTGTAGCTGACAGAGAGTGTGGCGGATCAGAGGAGCATCTACCAATGTCCAATTGCCAAGCGCAGACCAAATGACATCTTCTTGGAGGATCCACCTGCTCTACCCCCTCTTCTTAATTGTGGAAGTTTTAACAAACAAGCATAGTCAGATCAGCAAATTCATTCATACAGCAAAACATTCAGGATGTTGCATTGATACAATAAGTCTTGGCAGTGCAATTTCACAATGGGAGGCCTTGCACAGATCATGTGCAAGAGGAATAGGAAAGAGAGGCACAGCAAAGCTTTTTTAAACAAAAGAATATTCCACTGAATACTAAAAGAGCTTCCCCCAGAACCCTTCCATTTGTGTTTTGACAGTTATTTAAAAAGAAGGCTGAAAAGATGGCTTAATTCTAGGGAATATTACAAATGGACTACATGACCTCTGAAGCGCCATCTAATCCTGTTATCTCTGTTTGAGTTTTATAGGCTTACATTATCTCTCTCAGCCATGAGTTTTTGTCTCAACAAAATTATTTAATAAACCATGCTTTCTCCATCCCCAACTTTTGATAATGAGCTGAGTAGGGCCTGCATCAAAATGTTCTCAGGGTATAGTTAACAGAGGGGGAGCAAAATGAGAGCATCGTCTCTCCAAATAAGAATTCTACTCTGCCCAATACAAATTTCCTTCAGCTTCCAAATTTCTAGCATCTGCTGAGCATTTAGAAGTAGAGTTTAGGCATCTGAAGAACATCAGAAAGCAAAGCTACCAAGAGAATGAGAACGCAGCAAATATAAGAGTTCTAGGTATGAACAATTTTCAGTGACTTACTCTTTGCAATGATAAAAAAATTTGGTGACAAAAGAAAAATTTTGTGGGAACTGAAGTTTCTAAACACTCTTCAAAGGCAGTTCCATGTACAGCTCATTATAGTAGTCCAAACAGGATGTACTGTAACTAAGGCATGTACCACCATTACCAGATGTGACATCTCAGTTGGCATACAAACTCAAAATGTATAGAGACATTCCTGGCCACTGCAGAAATTCTGGGCATCCAGGTTCAAAGCTGAGTCTGAGAGTGCATCCAAACTGCAAACCTGCATCTCCAAGGGAGGGTGAGTGTAACTCCATCCAACACAAGCTGAATCTCTATTCCCTGATCTGCCTTTTGACTGGCCAAGAGCACTTCTGTCTTGTCTGTATTAAGTTTCAATTTGTTTGCCTTCATCCAGACCATTACTGATGACAGATCCTGGTTTAAAACTGAGATAGCCTCCTTGAACTGAAGTGGAAAGAACTGGTATAGCTGGATGTCATCTGCATACTGATTGCACTGCACCTCAAAATTCCAGATGATTGGTTTTATGTATATGTTAATTAGCATGGGATGCAAAACAGAACCCTGAGGGACCCACAGGTCAATGGCCAAGAGGTCAAACATGTTTGATGGCACTGAAAGGCACTGAGAGGTCCAACAGAATCACTGGGGGCACAGCTCTCTGACCAGCTCCAGGCATAGATCATCCACCAAGATAACCGAAGTTGTCTCTGTACCATAACTAGTCCTGAAATCAGACTGAAATGGATCTAGATAATCTGTTTTATCCAGGAACCCCTGGAACTGGGGGACACCACACACTCCAATACCTCGCCCCCAAATAGTATGTGATCATACTTATTCCACTTAAATAACATCCCAAGCTCTCCCTGAAAGAGAGCTACTAGTCAGGGTAAACAATACTGGGCTACATGACGTGATGTGGCATGTATCTACACTAATGAGTTATACAAGTTTCATACTACTTTAATTGCAAGGGCTCCAGTAAGGAGTCCTGAGATTTGTAGTTTGATGCATTTAGAATTTTTTTTACTTTTTTTTTTTTTTTTTACTTTTCTCAGTATGGTATATGGTAGCTTCTAAATACAGTGTTTTTATTCTCTTACACACACATATATTCTCATACACATACATTCCCATGACTCCTGAAGTGAAAGGGATTGAAGACTAAATCACTTCAATTTTGCAGTGTAGACAGGCACTGAGAATGCTTTGGAAATTGTGCACTTGAGCTTGTCAGAAAAAAAAAATCCTAAATACACTAAAATATAAATCCCAGGATTCCTTATTGGCACCATGACAAAGTACTATGAAATGGAGGCGACTGAACTTGCATCTTCCCTCTCTCCCCCTCCCCTGGGCATCAACAACTAACACCTTTTTTTCTGCAAGACAATTGAAGCAGTGAGGGGGAGTGTACTCCATGGCATAGTATTCGGCCACTGAAAATTATTTTGTCAGACAGCAATCCAGATGAGATTCTTCTTTCCCAGCTCCCCTGCTGCCAAATAGTGTTGCGTATTAGCATTGGCTATTTCTCCAAACTACCTATTAATAGAGAGGTCCGAACTCTTGCTGTGGAAGAACACAAGTGAATGACGGGTACCTCCTACTGGGAATGGCCGTGACTCAAAGCCCTTCACAGATGCATATGGCTCCTGTTACTGGAGGCAGCAAATGAAGGCATTTAATGGGACAGATGCCATTCTACACAGATGGAGCTGGTTGCTGCAGACAAACTTGAGTGCACAGGGCTTTCTCACTGGAGAGCAGCCATTGTGTGCCCTCTTCCCCACCTTCCAGTAATGTTCAAAGTGGAGCAGGCAATTGCAGCATTAAAGCTCAAGGTCTTGTGGGTGATTGGGAGCAGCTGGGACAGTATTTTATGAAGTGTGAATCACACATCTTTCCAGTTAAAAAAAATAGCTTTGAAGAAATCCACTTGGTGTAAGCCTTTAGACAGTTAGGAACTAGCTCATTTTCCTAACTTTTATTGTTAACATTCAAAGCACATTTGATTTATTGCTTGTTATTCTCTCACCCTTTCCCCAACAATATTTCAATGATTCTTCCACAAGTTTGTAAAGGTGCCTTGTGCTGAGACTTTGGGACAATAACTTTTTGGACTACACATTCTAGAGTTCTATGCTGGCCATACAATGCTGGGAGCTGTAGTCTAAAAGTTCTTTTTCAAAGCTTTGCTGGTGTACTGCCCCCCTATTGTAGAGGGAGGCTGAGAAAGAAACAGTAGTCATAGCTAAGTTATTGAGATCATGTCAGAGGTAAAAGCTACCAAAACAGCCTAAATATCTGTTCTATACAGTATAGAGCAGAAATGAGCCTTTTTAATATTCTCATTCAGCTTTCAAATAGTGAAAGAGGGGGGATCTAAAGTTAAGGGGAAGGAGAAAGTATTCCTTTTCATTTAACAAACTCTCAAGCCTGAGACTAGGATGATGATAAATTTAGGTTTGTGTTATTTCTCAGATCTTCTTAGATAATGATCTTAACAGATGTCTATCCCAAAGTCACAGAGAGACAAATATAGCTCTCTTTGCTTCATGCACACATACACAAACACGTAGTAAAAGCTTACAACAAAAGCAATTTGTATCCAGAACAAACAGCAGAAAAATCAAGAAGCAGGAGCATATTTTCTCCAAAAGATGCAATGTATATTCCTTTAATAAACAAGGAGATAAGCAGAGGCAACTGGTGCATGCATTGCCACAGGGACAGTAAATTCAGTCTTAGTTTTACAGCAACTCCTCTTGTGGCTGCTCCAGGTTTTATGGGAGCCATCCAGTGTTTGACCCTATTCCATTTGCCCAATGCCCTGATTGAGCCACAACACCAGCTTCTGTACCTGGTTGAGGGAGTATTTTCAGGAAAGGTTGTGTAAACATTAATACTTACAGAGAAGTATCTCAGTGCCATCAGAGAGCCCATAACTGTTTTTAAGGTGAGGGAATCAACAGTGGCAGGTGGCTTGCTATTTATTTCACCTACTTGTAGGTACTGTCAGGAGGAGGGCAAAGTACTTTTCCCGTCCCTTGTCATCGAAATGTAATTAAATATGAAGATTCTTAGGCCATTTCTGCACTCAACTGTTATAGTGCTATTATTCCACTTTCAACATCCTATGGAATCCTGGGGTTTGCAGTTTAGGGAGGGGCCTTTAGAATTGTCAGCCAGAGAGCTCTTTGGCCTCACTAAACTACAAACCCCAGAATTCCACAGGATGTTGAAAGTGGAATAATAGCACTATAACAGTGTAGGGTGGAAATGGCCCTAGAAACACAATGTTTACTTAGCCCTCCATGGGCCCAGTGTTGCTTATTCCCAAGCACATGTGGATAGGATAGATTGCAAGGAACGTTTCTTATTCCTGGTGGGTTCAATGACAATAGCTGTCTTTCAATTTTTAGTGCTTGATCATTCAATACACTTCTCATTGAACATTCCTGAGGAGGCTCAACTCCACAGGAGTCTAATTTTGCCAGATTGGTGGTGGTGGTGGCTTCTGGGGTCCATGGGGGTGACCATAAAACTGGGAGTGGGTTGGCTACCCCTGCTGTGGTTTTGGCTGCAGGCAAAATGGGCACTTAAATGGTACAAGTGAAAAATAAAATAGACCTAGACTGTAGCCTTATACATGCTTATTACGAAGTGAGTCCCCCTGCCCTCAGTAGAAGCATACATTTCTTCTGAGCAAACATGCATAGGACTGGGCTTTAAGGTTGTTCACTGGCTCATTTTGAAAAAAACAAACGAAAATTCATAGACAGGTTAGTGATTTGGCATTTACAGTGATCTTTGGGCCACTATTTTATGGTATTATTTTATGAGCAGAAAATTTTTATAATCTTTAAACAGGAGATGCAAGATTTATGTCACATGAATGAAGGAACACACACCCTACAACTGACCTAAGTAAAAGGAACAACAAATCTCTTTGCACTTCCTGTTATCTGCAAGGCAAGAAACAACACGTGCAAAACAAGGCCATTATATCAAGCTCTTTCCATAATTGCTTACTGAGTCAGAAAGGTCTTGAGAAGTTTCCTGTGACATTTGTGATTTTGTTGTATTCTCTGTTCTTTATTGGCCAGATAGCTCCAAGACAATATCTGTAATTTGCCGTGTTTTCTGTTCATTCTGGAAGCACAGTAAGGCTCCATCTATGACACTGGGATAAATAGGTCTCAAGTATTTTCTGTTACCTATTTCTCAAAGTTTTAGCATATCAAGAAGTTTGCACTTGCCTAGGAATATTAATTCATTCCTAAATTTTACTAGAGTGGCTATGTCTGTCACTGAAGAACATATGGAGCTTTGCATTGTGAAGAAGTAACCACCCATCACATTTTTAAATATTTCTTTCAAGGATTAGAAAGGAAAGGAAAGGACCAAAATACATGGTTCTACAGATGCCCAATATGTGTTAGGACTTTTAAACCCCAACAAGTAAGAAAAGGATCAAGTGATCTCAGTTACCAAAAACTGTCAAGCAGAAAGTCTCTTTCACATGACCATTGCAAGCATTACTCAGCCAAATTCAAGCTTAACAACAGGTCAGGTTAAAACTCCCAGTCACCTGAGTACAATTATCTCTGTTAAAATATACAGAAGGTGCTGAGTCCTTTACAGGCATCCAAAACAGCTGCCTTCAGAAGAGTGGGTGGAAAATCAAAAAAGAGAGAGAAGAGATAGGCAGATGAAACCAACCTTTGGCAGGCTCACAAGCTCAGAGAGTTGTACCCTTACAATACCAAGTGACAAAACTTCCAGACCAGCACCAATGATTTGGCAATGGCAATGGAGATGGAAGTCATGGAGGCATGTGTGGGGAGAGCTTCGAACTCGCTATCAACAATGGAGGAGATGGGACAGAAGACTAAGGAATTTACCACCATGGCTAAAGGGATTTGTCAAACTGTGAAAAGCAACAATAGGATTTTTGGATTCCCTGAAGACACAAAAGGTACATGCACTTTTTTCAATAGCAATACTTTAACATATTAGAGTATTTATGTTTCAGTTATATTCACATGTGTTTGTTGACCAGGTCAGTGTTCTATGTTTCTGAAAGCCATCTAGGACTGATGGTTGACTATCTGTGAAGAATGTTGTAACAAGCATACAAAAGAAAGACTTTTTTTTTCTGCTGAAAATGTCAAACAAAGGAGGAGTTAACCCAAAGACTTCCATTTTAAATTAGAGGTGATGACCTTATACTGATTAACTTTCAGCAAGACTTCAGGTGCCAAGAGAGGTTGTAATGCCCCTAAAGGGACACATTTCCCTTCCTATTACCCATACTGCAAAAAATAGGTCAGGTCCTAATTGCCTAAATAAAAACCATTTCTATAACACCATAACCAAGGTCCTTTGTTGGGATCTCAAGACAATAAACGTTTATGCCAACGACAAATGAGTATATTAGAAATCTCTTTAAATTGACTTGGTTAGTGATTAATTTGAAGGGAGGGGGGCTCCATATGGAAAATGAATGTAATAAAGCTCTCAATTGACACCCATTTAGATCCTGCTCTCAAGTGATTCATGAGCCCATCACATGCAAAAATGAAGAATAATTTAAGATGGCAGAACATTTACTCATCAGATGATGCAACCTCTGGTCAATAAGAGAAGTGTTGTTCAGTACATGTTCCTTATATTCTTGATGTAATGTATGTGCAATGAAAGATCTGTGTACACACCCAGATCTATATACATTGGGTTTGATAAAAGTTTTCTAAATGAGATGTCTTGCTTGAGCCACAAATATATATTCATATAAACAGCTACCATGTCTTCCATGAGCTTCAACAACGTACAAGTCAAGAAATATCTTGATTTACCTGAGCTTTGCATTCATATCATGATTTGTGCATGGAAGTAAGTTTTGCAAGAATATCCATTGGATGAAGAACTGCTCTGTTGTGTCCTGTAGCCTTCAGATATGCACTGAGAGATGCAGGATTGGGTGTTCTTAATAGTGATTCCAAGCTTCTAGATCAGTAGTTCTTAATCTTTTCTTTACAATTTTCGCAACAAGTACTAAGATCCAATTACCCTCAGGCAATGCCTGACTCTTCTGTCCCAGAAGAACTTGCAGTGTTAAGATTCCAGAGCTGTAGGTCCAGCAGTCAATGCGCCATCAGCTGTTGCCCGCTATTGGAAATGCTGCTGAAATATGGTGCAGAGGGTGAGAACCTCATTAAATATAGGCAAAGCCTGCAACTGGTACCCTAGACATCCTCAGTCAGATGATGTCATTTTCAGTCTGATGGTGATATCTTCCTCTGACTGCAGAAGTCCACTGTGTTCTCCTGATCTTACATAAGAAGAGAAATACAGCTCTCTGCCTTCTCCCTTTGCAGGCCTCGTGGTACAGACTAGGCTAATCACAAACATGTGTTACAGCACTCAACCCAGCCCTAGTGAAGGAAGTGGCTGAGGGTGCTGACCAGGACTCATTTCAACGGCAGCTGGTGGTTCCTATCACTGGGGCATTGGATTTCCTCCAGGGTATTTGTCTGAGTTTCAAGGAGCTATCTTAGGTGTCAAGACTATTTGGGAGACAGTGTTCAGCACCATGGATAGCACTTTAAAAGGATAAAGTAAAACTTAGATTGAGCTCATCACCCTACTAACTAATTTGGATCTACTGGATTTCTTTAACACTGCTGCAAACAAGATTCACTTATCCATAATCATCACCGTCGAACATGTAGATGTTTATAGTATTTTTTTTTATTGTTTTCCTGCTGCATTCTTTTAGTACTACTAGAATCACAGACTAATAGAACGACAGCATGATGCATAAGAAACCACCTGTCAGAAGCCACTGAGCAATTCCCGATGAGGATTTTGTTATGGAATGGTTCTGTCTTATTTATGCAGTTTTATGGAAGGTCAGATGTCTTCCCATTGCAATCCAACAATCCCATCACTTCTTCCAAGGTGGAAGAGTAACACAATGGCATTTAACTAGAAGAACTGTGAGCTGTGATGCAGTGGCAAAAAAACCCAGCATTAGCAGTACTCACGTCCAGATCAAGAGAAGTAATAATACTACTCTAATATGCTTTGGTGAAATCTCTCCTGGAATACTGTGTCCAGTTCTGGGCATGGTAGTTAAAGAAGGATACCGTTACCAAAGGAGATGTTGCTGGGCATTACATCTTTAACAGAAAGTTTGGTACCAGAGGCAGAAAAAACACGGAATTAATAGGAAGAGGATCCTACACCACAGAGAAGAAGGGCAGGTCAAGATGTTTCAGCAAACATTTTATTAGAACAAATAGTATGTGCATGTGAAATGAAACTACCAGCTCAGAGAGGCCTTGTGTAAATAAACAAAAACATTTGAACCTTCTAGTAACCACTTGAACGTTTATTCTAAAATCTGTCCTGGAATGATTGTTTCTTTCTTCATTTTTCTTATGATTTCTATTTTACTGCTCAAACTTACAGATCTATGGTGGGTTTGTTTGTTTTTTTATTTTGTTGGGGTAGCTGATAAGTCAGGCTAATCTGCTGTCCACGTTTATCTCTGTTTTTCTATTCACCCATGCTCATTAAAGGATTCTGGAGGCTGCTGCTGTTTAGTTGCTTGTTGTAGGCAGACACACACAGTTACAGTAGGATGAGCAAGAGTAGAATCCCATTCTTTCCTAGCTCGAGCTTTATTGCACTGCTTACTGCACACACACTGCTGCAATTTAACACCCAAAGTTTATGCTTCTCCAGCCATCCTTCATCATTCTTCCAATGATGGTGCTGCTGAAAAGCCCTCCAGCTGAACAAAGGACAAGGAGGAATGGAGGATGGACAAGTGTAAAACACACTTCATAAAAAGGAGTTTCTTTGTCAAAGGCTTTGTTAATTGAGAGTTTGCCTGTGTTGAGAAGCTGGAATGTTTTCAGAGGAATGTGACCAAGATGGTAAAAGGTTAAGAAACCAAGCCCTGTGAGGAACATTTGAGTGAGTTATATATGTTTAGCCTGGAGAAGAGAAGATTGAGAGGTGATATGATAACTCTATTTACTATCTAATGGGCTGTCCTGTAGAACAGTGCTTGTCAGTGCTTCTGATGACTGTTTCCCTAAGGTGCCAAGTACTGGTACCATATTTGTGTTCATTGACAACATTTTTTTTTCTTTCCTGGAAACTTTCTGTGGACCAGCAGTCAGCAGCCTGTGGACCAGCATTGGTCTATGGACCACCGCATTCAGCTAGAAGATGGAGTGAGCTTGTTTTCTGCTGCTTCAGAGAAAAGGACCCAAACCAATAGATTTAAATTACAGTAAAGATGACTCCACCTAAGCATTTGAAAGAACTTCCTGAGAGTAATTGCTGTTCAACAGTGGAAGACTACCTTGAACAATGGTAGACTCTCTTTCATTGGAAGTATTTAACCCAAGAATTCCTGCACTGGCAAAGAGTTGAACTAGATGGCCTTTGGAATTTCTTCCAAATTTATAATTCTATGATCCATAGTAACCAATGAAGCCTCAGAAAAGAGATGAATTTGTGGAGATTTTATAGTCATAGGCTGGAGTGAGCTCTCCAGATAGTATTAGACTGTAACTCCCATCAGTTCTAGCCAGCATAGACAATTGTTTATTATTACGTTTATTATTATAAACAATGCTAATTTAGTTCTTCTCTGTATTTTCTTTTCTCTCCCTCCCTCCCTTCTTTCTTTTATGGTCCAACAATATCTGTAGGGCCACACATTGCCCATCCTGGTCATAATCTGGGATAGAGTTCTTTATTCTTGAGTCTCATCTCACTCACATACTTATTACTCATACTCATTCTCTTCTCTCTCTCTCTCTCTCTCTCTCTCTCTCTCTCTCTCTCTCTCTCTCTCTCGCGCACACACACACACACACACACACATCTTCTTCTTCTCTACAACCTGGGCTGGCCCAGCTGTACATACTCAACCAGGCATCCAAACACAATTCCCTTAAGGGGGAGGGCAATATCTTAGATAGGTTTTTCACTCCATCTCTAGTACGAAGCAGAGCTGGAAAAATTGTTTTATTGAACTACAGTGCACTCAAATCCCCAGCCAGCATGGCCAAGCTGTGATATGAAGGCAGTCCAGAATATACCCTACAGAACCCTAAGGGGTTTGTGTCATTGTGGTTAGTAAAAAGCCTTGCTAGCTTTGGTTCAGGTATCAGCTTCTACCAAAAGATTTGGCCTCTTTTGAAGATGCAAGTCTTGAAACACTGTGTGGTTCCTTTTCATGGTGCAGAGCACCACAGGGCTTCACTTTCCACTCCTTGAGTATCAGTTGTACCAACACCTGAATTTTTAAAAAAAGGGGAGGAAAGCATAGGGACATCAGAGGGAAGTTGCAATTAACTTGTTGCACCAAGGCTCCACAATGCAACTGTGTTATGAAGGCGCTGAGAAGGATTATTTAACATTATGTGATTGCATAAATGCAGGCAGGTTAATTTAATGTCCTCATAACATGTCCATCCACTGACATATATGGATTCTTATGCTAAGATGCAGAAAACTAATACAGTAAATTACCTCTGTTTACATACTCATTAAATCAATTATGTAAACGGTTTTTCCACCATACATATTTCAAGCTAGTGGTGATATTGCTCCTCACTCTCCCACTTATGTCATCTGGGCTAGCAGGGAGGATCTAGTTTCTGCTATTTTCATATGAATACAGGAAGATACTTTATATTGAGCCTAGACCAGTATTGCAAATTCTGACTGTAGCAGCAGCTCTGCAGGGTTTCAGGCAAGATTCTTTCCTAGCCCTTTCTGGAGATCCCTAGTTGTCTCTAGGGCCATCCCTGCTTATCTTCAGGTGTATTTCAGACAGTATGGTGGAATGCATGTCAGTATATCAATAGCCATAGGCTGCCGAAGTTATCTTGAAATTCCTTACCAACAGTGTTTGGGCTAAAGAGCTAGAAGGTAGTAAGTTTTCACTACGGTCACTGAAGCCACTAAGCTTATTCTCCCAGCTTGGGAAAATTACTTTTTTGGACTTTAGCTCCAAAAAATCTCCAGCCAATATGGCTAGTGCTGGAGAACTCTAGGAACTATCATTCAAAAAAGTAACTCCAAATTCTATTTCCTGACTTAAATAAACAGGGGCAGCTGGCTGCTTCTATGTCAGTTGGGATGCTGAAGTCACCTTTTTTTCACTCCAGACTCTGAAGTAGTTATCCAATGTGCTGAATTCTAACCCCATAATAGCTTCAGCGCCTTGGACAGCTCATTTAAAGTACAGGCTTTCCCCACTTATCTGATGGCTTATGGACTGGAGCACTGTCAGAAAGTAGAATTGGCTGAAAACCAGAACCCATACAGGGAACATGAGGGACTTATGACGCTCACTTGGGACTGACTGCATGCACACTGCTTGCAAAGTCTATCAGCTTGTTTTGCAAACAGCATGTGTGCCTGGTCCCAAGTGAGTCTCCATAGGCAAAAAGGAATGAAGAAACGAATGAAAGAGTGGATCCCTTGTTGAATTAATAGAACAGGTCTGTAATTAACAAGTGTTGAAAGAGCAGAATGTCAAAAAATGAGTAGATGAAAAGCAGAGGACTCCTGTATGCATTGAAATCAAGAGCAGGTTCCTGTCCCACTGGCATGGAAGCCATGAGCCACTTCTATTGATCAGTCATACTCAGAGAAAGCAACCACACACTTAATTTGGAAAGCTTCACAAGACAATCAAACATCTTCGTCACAGTGTTTTTTCTGTGGTAAGGGGGATCTTCTATTTTTCATATTTCCCCTCATTGTCTTTTTAGCCAGACAAAACAGAGGCTCATTTTATCTCTTCCACCACTTCCTGCAGCTTGAGCTGCTTTCAGCTGATTCACTATTGCTATCATAGAAAAGCTGCTTCCATTGGAGAGGAGAGTGACATCCAACCATTGGATAACAATTTCCAGCAAAATCGCCCTCTTAACCTGTTATACCAAAAACAATAAACAGTCTTGCAGCACCTTCAGAATTAAAAGACTGTAGACCAGAAGCCACTTTTTTGGCTTATGCCAGAATAAATCTCTTAGTCCTAGAGGTGCTACAAAACTCTTTGTGATACTAGATAATATGTATCCCTTGGCAGAGTGGAGAAAGTGAAGCAGGCCAGATATTGTCAGAGTCCAGCTCCCAGCAGTCCTAGCCAGCATGATCAATAGTGAAGGAAGCTGAGAGGTGTAACCCAGTATCAGGGGGGTTGCTCATTCCCCATCACTAAAGTTCTAATATCAGGGACTTCTTTTATATATCAAGTATGAAGGGGACATCTCACTATTTAGTCTCTTTTTCCCAGTTTTTTTTTTTTTTAAGGCAGAGACTCACACAGAATTAGTCCTGTGATTTGAACTCAGGGGTGGCGTCTTTTTCTAGTGTGTTAGCATGTCTTGCTATGGGACAAGGAGAGGGCATCTCCTTTCTCTGAACTTCATACAGTGACAAAGGTTGGAAGGGATTGCAGTCAAAGTGCCTCGCATATCATTCTAGGCTTCATACACTTATCTAAAAGGAAAAAAAAATCTGAAGCGCCCATTGGCTAACCTGTGTTTGGGAAGCCAATGTGGAATTCAAGTACAATCAGTAGTTTTGCTGTCAGCAAAAATGGAAACCCAGGGTACGTAGTCATTCAACTTAATGACCATGCCACTTTTAAAAAGGCAACCAACAACACACCTGTTTTTTTCTTTCTTTTTTAGTTGAAACAGGGCTTCAGAAAGTGAAAAGAATGTGGACTCATGACATCATAAGGATCCATACCAATTGCAGCCCAGCGGTGCTTTTGGGTTCCAGCCAGACAGCCCCTAGCACTCCTAATTAAAAGATGCTGTCAAGCTATTCTGTTTTTCATCCTGAAGTGATTTGTGCCTGTGTACGTGTGCAGAATGAAAAGGACAGAAGCAGCAGTGAGAAACCGTAAGATGGCTACAAAGGGAACATCATGATGCCTGACTCATTCCCACTCTGTAATAAAATTCTATGAGCGAGATAGGGTGAGTGCTTGATTAAAAAATTAACATGGAAGCAGTCTTTAAAAGCAACAAAAGTATTGTGCCACAAGCTTCTTGAAGTAGACCCCCTTAGGGACCACAGAATTACTTTTTAGGTTGTGGAGGGCACCATCGGTAGGTGGGTTGTTTGTCTGCTTCCAGGTACTTGCAGAAGCAGGAGGGCAAATTACTTTCGTCATCTATTATCATGGAAGTATCCTTAAGATTTAAAAATTGTGCAAGCACAGGGTAAACTCAGAAGTGCCTTCTGTGTGTTCAGTACAGCTTAGTCCCAAGTAAGTGTGCCTAGGATAGATCATGTGTTTGTATGTGTGTATGTGTTGTCAAGTTGCTTGTTGACTTACAGTGATCCTATGAATTTCAAAGTGTTTTCTTAAGCAAGAATAGTCAGACAGCTTTGCCAGTTCCTTCCACTGAAAGACAACTGAGCACCTGGTATCCATTGGCAGTCTCCCATCCAAGTCCTAACCAGATCTGAGCCTGCTGGGCTTCCAAGATCAGATGTTGGCAGCCTTTATTATTCCTGGGCAGGTTCAACAACAATAGCTGTATTGATATGTCTTAGTGCTTAACCATTTAATATATTTCCGATTGATAATTCCTGATTACACAACTGCACTGAAGTATAGGTGGTCCAATTTTGTCAAGTCATTTCAGGAGTGACTTTGCCCCTAGCCTATTCTGGAGGGGGGAAAGGCTTGAACCCACCCTTCCCCACCCCATTCTAGTGTCTAAGAGTGTTATTTGCACAAAATGTTGTCTTCATTTTATCTTCATTTGGCAATCGTTCACAGACATAGAATGCATTCATTGATTGATTGATTGATTGATTGACTGCATTTCTATCTTAGTTTTTCTCCAAAAAGGTTGAAGTGGCATACTGAGAGCAACCCAGTGAGGTAGGTCAGGCTGAGAAAGAACAGCTGGCCCAAAGTCACCCCAGTGAGTTCCCTCATTCAGTGGGGATTAGAACTGGGATATGCTGAGTCCCAGAGCAACACTATACTTCACAAGCACGTGTGTATGTGTACGTACACACACACACACACACAAACACACACACAGAAATCGCGATGGAGTGGGGAGGCTGAAAAGGAGATGAAATACAAGAAGAATGTTAAAAAGGAAACACAACCATGTGGTCCAGAAGCAAAATCCAAAAACAAAGTTGGACAATACCTTTACTGGAATACTACAGTATTATTTAAAAAGTAAGCTTTTGAGTCCTCCACCACTCTTCATCAGGCTGCCCTAAAGGGAGAAATAGAAAAGTCCTGATTCTGGTGTATGAGAACTGAGCAGGGACTTAAAGATAGGCAAACAAGCAGCACCTGTGTATTCTGTTGACAAACCATTCCTTGGGAGCCTTGATGCCACAGACAATGGAACTGAAGGCCATTTGCACCCTTCCATGAAACACATTAGCTCCACAGCAAGTATACATATTGCTGAGTCTGACCATTGGCCCATCTAAGCCAGGGGTGGACAAGTGCAGTGACCCTGGAGGCTAATTTTCCAGATGGGAGGGGAGGCACATGGACTGCCCAAAACTGCTGACAAGAACCTAAAACAACTGGTCAGTGCCTGGTGTTTCAAACTGGGTAGTATTAAATGTAGCTGGTAAGCTTGCCACCTCTTTAAAAAGGTGAATTGCCTTTTCCAGGAGAGGAAATTCTCCCCTTTGCGGGGGTAGAAAAGAACAATTCAGAGAGTCTGGATGAGTCAAGGGCCCAAAAAGAGTGGGGGCCACATGCAGCCTCAGGGGTCCACTTTGTGAACCCCGATTTAACCCAATATTGCCAGTTCTGACTGGCAGCCACGGCTCTGTAGGGTTTCCGGCAGAATTCTTTCCTAGCCTTATTTGATGACCTTTTGGTCTTCCTCGGTTTTCTTCTCTCCAAGTGCTAATCAGGCTTAGTTTCCAAAATCCGGCATGTTTCAAGGCGACCATTTTGGGGTGCACAGCTTCTTTCTGGCAACATTTTCCTCCTGATCGTCTTTGTGCGAAGGAAAGAGCAAGGAATGGGCTTTAATCCCTTCCTCGCTCCGGTTTCAGGCCTCTCTCGGGAACGAGGGAGGGAGAGATCTTAATTTCTTCGCTTTCGGTTCCCCGCCCCACTTCCCACGTCCAACCCCCAGGGCCCACTGACCCACACGGCCCGACCCAGCACCTCGACCTACCTCGGCTACGGCGCCTCTCCTCTCCACGGGTCCTGGCGCTCACGTGGAGCGCTGAGAACTCCCCCCGCCGCCACCCACAAAGCCCCGCCCCTCGGCCGTTGTCCGTTTCCCATTGGCCGCCGCGAGCAGCTGCCGCTCCGGCGGCGGGCGGGCCTCTTTGTGACGTCACAATCAGCTGTTTGAACGTTCTAATTTCTCAGCCGAGATCAACTGGGGATTCAGCAATAACAGAAAAATAATAATACTGAGGCTACGGACCAGGGAGGGAGGGTGTCCGGACGCGAAGGCAGCTGCATGCAGGTTGCGATGGTGCATATCTTCTGAGAAGACCCGAGACACCACTGACATCACCATCATCACCTCTCCCGGCATCTTATTTTTTTTTTCCCAGGAGAAGGTCTTTTTTTTTTAAATAACAATTTTCTATTATTGATATTGGTTGATTTCAATTAAAACTACCTCATAGACTCTGCCTAAAGCTGGTGCTTAAAAAAAAATCTTTGTGGGTTTTTTTGTGTGTACGTGTGCGTGTGGCGTTGTTTACAAAACATTTGATGACATTAAAGGCAAGGTAAGTGTCGTTTCTTCCCCTTCGCACTCCCGCTTCCTTTAACCGATTCGGCTGGTTTATATTCAAACTTGAGCTCTCTGTGAGCAAAGGCGAACCTTTCGTGTAAATAGAAAGAGACCGATCGATTTGCGGTCGACCTTTTGCAGAGCCCTCTCCCTTGCTTTTAGGGGCATTGATTTTTAACGGCATGTGGCATCCATCGCTTATCGATTTCCCTGCTGGTCTGTCCTTTTAAATCTCCTTTTGCATTTGGCAGTGCCAGGGCGACTGGGTGCATCGGGGTCTGTTTCTGAAGATAAGGACGCGTTGAGATTTTCTCCCGCTGGTTGGCAGGGAAATAATGAAGAAATGCTTTCGCGGTAGAACATATAAAACACCAGGAATGGAAGATCTTTGTTTTGAGTCTAAAAATAAAATGCACCTGGCTTCTAGGATCACAGAGAGACTCTCAGGCATTCTGGATCGGGGCGGGGGGGGGGCGTTAGAAGGAGACGACTTCTGTTTACTCGAAAACCTCCAAGAATTCCCTCTTGCTATCATTTGCATGCCTGTAGCAAAGACGAGCGAAGATTTCCGAGAGTCCGATACCCCCGTTTTAAAATCAGATCCCCTAAATAATTGCACAATCTTTCCTGGAATCGTGGGATTGTTGTTTGCGAAGGGCTTCAGTGTGAAACAAAAGACGGGTTAGATGGCCAGAAAGAGTAAGAGGAGAGAATGGAGTTGGGAGCGGAGGGAAGAGAGATGTCCTCCCAGGCCTGTAATCACCCTCTTTCTTGGCTTAAAAGTCAGGAATACCCCCTTTTTGTCTTGACTTTCTCCGGCCGCCGGTAGTAACCATAAGAAGAAGAAAAAATATTGCGGATATTAATAATGCTCCGGAGAGAGGGCAAGAGGGAGGGAAGGCGAAGGAGCGGGGAGAGGGAAGGAGGGAGGAAGAGAAGGGAGGAAACCAGGCGGGGAGAAAGCAAAACATTCATTCCCTTGTTTGTGCGGCGCCCGGCTCCTTGAGGTCACCAGAGGCGAATGGAAAATGTTCCTCATAACGAGCTGCAGATCGGAGCGCGGGCCTGGCTTGGCTGCTCCTCTCTCGCTTCCTCGAGAGGCAAGAGGGGGCTGGGAGGCAGACTGGACCGGCGCTCTCTCGCCTCCCTTCCCTCCGTATTACCACTGATCCACTATAGATGGGGGGCCACCGGGTCACATCCAACCCGGGGCAAGCTTGGCTGGCGTTCCTGGGCGGGTTTCTGGGCAGGGCGAGAGATTTGTCTCTCTTGTGTGTGTAGGAACCTTTGCAAAGTCGCACTGGGGACCCCGTTCTCTTTGGGTTTCGTCCACCTTGCTGGCATATTCTGGATTGGGGAGAGGTGGAGAGCCGGGAAAGAAGGAATCTGCAACGCCTTCCCTCTCTCCACCTTCTCCTTCTTGTATATCCCTGGACCGGTAAAACCAACCCCGAGTAGCGCACGGCTCCTTAAAAAGGCTAAGCAGATCTCTCGGGACTGCGCAAGCTTCCGCGAACGAACCGGTCTCTTCGTCAGCTCGGTGCCGTTCTCAAAAGGGAAACAAAGAGCCGGCTTGTTGTTCGGGGGACGCGCAAAAAAATCCCATTTGTTAGTCCTCCAAGGAGACTAAGTCAGTGACTTAGTGAGTCAGTGACTCAGTTTCACTGCTCGGCAGATTTCAGCCTTTCTTAATCCTTCCCAGGTTGCCTTATTTTTTTTTATCTTTTGCCTCTTTTGTTATTTGTTTCTCCCCCGAAAGGCTTAAGAATAAAGGTCGGTTTCCGTTTCCCATTGGCTTCCAGGATTGGAAGCCTGCGCTGACGTAGGCGCAATTTGCATATGACATTGAGACGTCAGCACGGCCGGCCCTTTCCAATCCTCCCCTCCCTCTCTCGCCAGGCGGGTGGAAGTTGTCCTCTGCTGACCCGGGTGGAAGAAGATTGCTCCATGTACCGGAGCGCGAGAGCTCGGTGCATTCCCGGGATAATGGGCTAGGCATCAGCCTGTGCATGGAGAGGCATGTCAGATATTTTTATCTTTGTCGTGCTGAGCAAGAAGGTTGGCGGCGGCGGGGCTCGCCACAGCAAATAAAACAGAAGCCAAGGCCTTCCAGGACTTGATGTTCCTCACCTTCTGTCTCCTTGCTCATCTTTCTTACCCGTTGCTTGGACGAGTAGTTCGGATTTCAGGCTCATTCAGCACCTTGTATTTTAAAATGTAGGACTCCATCAAGGGCATGGGGGGGGGGGGGAAGGAAAGCCTTTCATGCACTGATAAAACTGGGGGTGGTCAAATGGGTTAAGCCATGGTGTTATGGGGTTTTAAAAAAACAGCTACTAATGGAGTATTAGCAACGGAAATCTTTGCAACCTTCATTTTGTGGATATCAAGGTGAAAAGTGTGACCCTTTAAGCCCTGTTTGGAAAACAAAGGTATATTTAAAGGTTTTGGCTCTCTGGGGGCTGATGGCCTCCATTTCAGGGGGATGCAGGAGTTCATTTCAGGTTTCACCTGAACTTTGAAGGAGCTGTCCAAGGTCAGCTGTCCAAGGTGTAAGCCTCAGTACCCCTGGGTTGCTGCTTTAAAGTTCAGACTAAAAACCACCAGCTGTCCACCAGATATAGAAGTGGTGTTGTGGTCTGTTGTGTCAACAGGGTCTTTAAAAACATGCACAAAATTCTGCATCAAAACCTGAATTCTGCAAATCAGCTAAAAGATGCCAATTATCAATATTCTACAGAAATTCTGCTTCTTTTCTCCTGATTTTGTATGATTACTTCTTCCATGGAGAGGAAATAGGGGAAGTTCTGAAGATGTGTCCTTACCCTGTTCACTGGGGGAAAAAATCACATTTGGCAGCCTCTCTAACTTCTGAGATTTCACTGGGAATTGTATGCCATATCTTGATGATCAAAAAGGGAAGAATGGTACTTTTTGAATAAACTCCTCAGGACACTGAAAAGTGCACGAAAACCTTTATTTAGTAGCAGTGGGGTGTACTTGTTTTGTAGGTATGCTATAGTTGTTCTGGCTATACTGCAAGACTCCTTTTGCTGGTTCACATAATTCTTTCCTCTTTGACAGCTCATGAAAGGCTCTGCTTTCCTACTTTGGTAGTGCTACTTATTTGCTAGGGCAGCCTTTGATAACCTGATGTCTTCTAGATGTTTTTGACTGTAATTCATATTATCCTTATGCTGTCTGAGGACGATGAGACTGCTGATGAATGTATCTGGAGAACATCAGATTGGGGGAGGCTGGACTATAGTCTCTCCAAGTGTGACTAGCTCAATATACCCCTAATCACATGCAGGAATTGAATTTTCTCTCTTGGACAAGGTCAGCTTTGACCAATTCATGGAAGGAGCAAAGGTGACCTTTCTGGTTTGGATATGAAGGAAGTTTATCACATCCCCTTTTGGCTAATCTCATTCCCACTCGGTTGCTGTTGTTTTTCAGGTCATATTTCAAACATGATTTACAGCTGACTAAAAGGCAAGAGAAAGGTACTTTTATTGACTACACTATCAGAATCCCCTAGCCAGAATGCCCATTGTCAAGCTGGCTGGAGGATTCTGTGAACTGTAGTTCAAGAAGGTATATTCCTGCATGGCAGGGGGGTGGACTCAGTGGCTCTTGTGGTCTCTTCTGATTTTATGATTCTCTCCTCCCAAGTTCTGAGAGGCATTAAGCATTAAAGCTGAAGAACTTATTTGTTTATTGATTTGTGTGTTAAAGTTAACTGCTGACGTTAGAAAACCCATGGAGCTGTTCTAAGATTTTCTCTGCAACCATGTGGATTAGGAAATTCTCAGAATTTAATCTGTATCTATATTTATTGGTTACGTTTCTGTCCTTTCCTACAAGATCAAGGCGGCAAACATTTCTCCTCTTTGCAACTACCCTTAGAGGTAGGTCAAGATGACAGAGAGTGACTGGACAAGGTCACCTAATGAGTTTCATGTGTCATTGAAGATTGGAACCTGGATCTTCCAAGTCCAAGTACAACACATTAACAACTATATCACAAAAATTGGCAGATACAAACATACCATCTGGAATCCTTTCGGTTAGTCCCACCTAGAGTAGACCGGTTGAATCAGTTGTTGAATGGTGAGTCAGCACATAAGTAAACTGAGGTGATTCTGTTCTAGTCAGCAGTAACAACAAGAGTTAAGCCATAAAGTAGCTTGCAAATGAACTGCACATGTAATCTGGAAAGTAGTGCCACACTGTTCATTTTGTTCTACTGTTTATTTAAGTTCAGCTGTCTTGGGAGAAGGGGAGTGTTAGTCCATCTCATTAAGAAACGGGTTCCTGCCTTCATGTGCTTTAAACTTTTGGATGAAGACTGTGCCATGTGTGACTAATTATGACAGATTTAGATCCCAGCTACAGTTGAATATAGACACCAAAGTGAGGGGTGAAGCTATTCTTTACACAGGCATGCCGTCTGAGTAGGAGGTGATGAAGACAGCATATCGCAAAGCCGCGTAAGCCCTGATTGCCTTTGTAGACTATGGTGATGACTGGGTAGATATTCTTAGACCTGTTTTGGAAGGTTTCCCTTGGCATGTCTTCAGTGCTCATTCTGCTCTTAAGTATTTGGAAAGAGTTTATCTGGGGGAGGAACATTCTCATTCTAAATAGGTATTTTGCTGCTCTTATAATAGCTCTGTTCAGTTCTAGAAGCCGTGTCCCAGTTAATTACAGCATTAAGAGCTACCCACTTCTACTGTGTAGTGTCCTTATGCATCAATGGTCTTTGTTCTTTGGGGCCACCCCCACATCCATCTTACCTAACAGGATTATTTTGGAGAGTCAGTGATTCACAAAACAAAGAAGGTAGAAGAAGAAGGGCTAAAAAGTACATTTCATTTCCAGCTTTTCTTGCTGAATAGAAACCTCTCAAGAAGGCTGGATCCTTCAAAATAAAGTGTGACAGTCACATATCATGAAACCAGTTCCTCTCTTTCTTTTGCACTCCCACCAGCCATGTTTGTGACAGTGATGGGACTGAATAACAATGGCAGGACACCTCCTCTAATGATCACAGGGCCCAGTTTGGCTGATATGGGGTGATTAAGTTCTGCCAGGTAGCCTGGACCTGAGCCATAAAGGGCTTCATCACCTGCTCTCTCGGTTTTGCTTGAAAACCAATTGACAACCATAAGGCAGATTTGCTCTTTTTGTCATTGATGTGATTCAATGCAGAATTTGGTTTGCCTGGGCAGGGATTTTTATTTTTCATCACAAAGTCTACACCACCATGATAATGTGAGGAAAGAGGATATTGTTAACTGTTCATCCTGCTGAAAAAGAAAGAGTGGAAAAAACTCATACAGTATAATGAATTACTAACATGCAAGGAGGCACAAAGATGCATGCCCTTCATCTTGTAAAAAAACTGGTGTTTTTCTAGAGCTACGTTCGACTACATTTGTGTCATTGGAAGCTTCTTTTTCTGACAGTAAATGAGAGCTGATTGAGAAGGCTGAACAGACTGTCTGCAGTGCTAGTATCCTAACTGATTTGCAGTGTTTCTCAAATTGCATTTCCCCCAGTTGAAATTGGATTTCAGCTGAGCAAACTCTACCATCAGATAGAGTAAGGGAGGCAGTTGCCTTGGGGAGCAGCAATCGCTGTTCCCTGTCTGTTTCTCTTAATCCACTGTCCACAACAGTGGCCAACAAAGCTGTGGGTGCTACATACACCTATCCAGACTCCCTAAATTGGCCACTGCCCTGACATGTGAAGATGGATGTAGTGGAGGAAGATGCTATTCAGTTAGAAGTACTGAAGCAAGATTCAGCTAGCAGTCCAGCCAGCTTCTTTATATGGAATGGGGAAGGGGGAGCTTTTGACTTAAGACCAATTTCTAGTTCCAACTGAAGTAGACAAACTGAATCAATGGGGAGTTGTAAGTCAATACCTATGTGAGTTCCATTGATCTAGTCAGTTCATTGATTGTATTTTCTAGTTGAAACCATTGGGATATAGGCTGTGTTGTACTTCGCTAAACATCTTGGACTGATTTATGCAGAAAAAGTTCAGTTGTAGAACCTAGTACTTTCTGTGTATGTTCAACTACCTCTGCATTAGCTCCAGCCAGCATGAAGAGTAGGTAGCTCATGGGTTAATGAAGCTTGCAGTCTAACATGCCACAACTGCTGGTGGCTCCAAATTGGGAAAGGCTGTTTTAGAATGTGCAAGAATAAACATGACCCACTCTTACATTTTGCCTCCTGGATTTCTTCATGAATCCCTCTTCAGGCCAGAGAACCTGACTGGAAGAAAGTGCAACAAAATGCAGGGATGTGGAACAGATGTGGAACACTGAAGAATTTAGTCAAGAGATGCACTCAAATGTTCTACCTACAGCAAGAAGGCAGAACAAAAGCAACAGACAGAAATTACAGGAAAGCAGATTTTGGCTGAACGTTGGGAGAAGCTTCTTAATATTAAGAACATGGGAAAGGTTGCCTTGGACATGAGAGGCTTTCCTTCTCTGGAAGTATTTAAACAGAAGCTGAGTGGCCATCTGTTAGGGATGCTGCAATTATATCTTGCACTGAGCCAGAGAGTGGACAAGATCAGTGCTATTTAAAATGGTAGTACACAGGTTAGAGTTGGTCTGTGAGCTGTTGGCTTCCAGTCTGGAGATGGTCCATGAGCCGTGAGCTTCCAGGAAAGAAAGATTCAGTTATAACCAATGGGCACAAATAAGGTACTAGTTTCTGACACATTAGGGGAAAAAATGTCCAGTCTCTTATATCAGATAACACGAGAATCACCAGACTGTATGACCACTTCCGGCTCTAATATTCTATGGTTGTAAGTGAATCAAACAAATGCAGGGTTGGGCAGGTTTCCAATGTTGGTGGAGTTTGGGGACCCTCAGGAATCTCTCACTGATATAATTATTTTTCACTGCACATTAGCATTGGTCCTTTAGTACAAGATCTGACAAGAGGCTGTGACAATCCAGAACCAGGAGGTAGGGGTGGGAGTCTATACACCAGAGCCTGTTTCCCACAACAGAGCTTGGTGGCACCAGCCCTTTTTTTCTTTCTGCTTGACCAAGGGAGAGAGGGGAGTAGAGAGAGAAAGCCTTTGTCTCCTGAAAGCATAATCTCCTCTCACTATGAGCAGATGGCCCCTGCTAGGCTTATTGATAGGGAATCTGAGCTGTGTCACTTTCTTTGCTAGGCGCACAGTAGGGGAGAGGGGAGTGCCACACAGTTATCCCCTGCTTCCCACATCATGCTGGGATAGATTGCTCTAGAATTTGGGTCACATTGAACCAGCATGCTTAATTTGCTCCACAGTTGTGTGGGAGAGTGGGTGCCAAGCCTCTTCATGCCCAGGTCAGAGCCCCTTGGCCAAATTTCCTGAATTTCTGTTTCACTTAGAAAGCATTTGTGGATTTCCACCAAATCATCCATGCTTAGAATAGATCCAACTAAATCAATGTAATTTACCTATATTTTGCCTTTGCATTTAGCAATTCATTCTATAGGTCTATGCAGTTGGAACTAGCCAATCGAATTTTAATAGGCCTTACATGCCTATTAAAATGTCTTTTTCTTTAACTACAGTCAGAATTGTATTCTCAGATGAATACAATGCATAGAATTTAGCAAATGAGGAATTGTTTCCATATAGTTGTGGGAGAGGCATGAACTCTAATCTTGTATTTCACCTAAACCCAATATATTTTCTGCCTGAATGAGGCCAACAAAAGACCAATAAGTCCCTGCTCCCCCCATTCAAACTGCATAGAATCCAAATCCAATCAAGGTGTTTGTTTGTTTTTTTGAGGGGGCATCTCCAGCAGAAAATCCCACAAATGCAACTGGGAGAACAGGTGCAGAGATAACTTTTAATTTTCTGCCTGTTTCATGACACCAGAAATTTGCTATCTGAGGAAGCCACCTACTTCTGCCGTGTTGATTTGTATCAACAACCTAATTCTAGTAGCTGTCAGCTCCACTGGGAGCAGGACTTTTGTACAATTGATGGGTCTTAATAGTTTGTTTGAAACAAACCACCCTCAAATACTTTGGATTATGACAGGAATAGCTCAAAACAATAAATTGCTGATGAGGGAGAATTCTCCCTTACCTACTCTGCTGTTCTGAGGATTACAACTGAACCAGAATGAACAGGAAAACTTGAGGTTAGTGGTGGCAGGAGCTAACATGCATCTCTTTCACACTACACATTTATAGCACTATGCTTCCACTTTAATTAATATATGTGGATTCTATGGAATCCTGAGATTTGTAGCTTGATGCATGGCCAGGAGTTGCACTAGATGGCCCTTGTGGTCCCTTTCAGCTCCAAGATTCTATAACAGTAGAGCTCTCTAGCAGAGAATTCCAAATGTTTCGTGAAACTACAAATCCCAGCATTCCATAGGATGGAGCCATGGCATTTAAAGGGTTTTAATGGTATAATGTGAAAGATACCATAATCATGTATGCTAAATAAGAGTCCAATAGAGTTTACAAGCTTTGGCTGTACTAAATGATTGTATCCAACTGTTTAGAAGCAAAAGCTGTGCCTTTTTAAAGGAGGAAAATAATTTAGTAAGTGTATGTCTCACTTTCTTGTTTTTTTGCTTCTGTAGCAATAGTTAAGTAGTATCATTTCAAGAGTCCTTACAGTCATTTGGGAGGATGTTGTGAAAGGAGTTCTGGTGAAATTTTAGGGCTCTATTATTCCATGACGAAATCTTGCATACTTCTTCTAAGGGCATCTTCACAGCATATTTCATTCTCTGAAAACGAATTTGGATTACTGATGGGTTTTACTCCCTCTAAAATCTGGTATAAAGTTATTTTTAAAAAATGAGAGGGAAAAGAATTCTGATCCTCTGCTTCAAAAGATTAATTTCATAGCATTTGAACTAACTAAAAATCTTGCTAACATACTGGTCTTCAAATGTTGTAGCACTTAATCTTCTGGCCAGTGGCTATGCTGGCAAGGGCTTCTGTTAAGTGAAATCCAACAACATCTGGGGACCCAAGTTTGGGAACTACATGTATTCCTCAGTTAATGAAGTAGATATGCTCCTATGCATTGCTTCTTTAACAGCAAATCTGAAACCAGAAACAAAGATAATAAAAAGAATAGAGATAGGTTCCTACACCATAAAAAAAGAAGAGTGTTTCAATATTTTTTAGTAAGTTTTGATTTAGAATTGATAATATGCACATGTGAAATGAAACAAGCAGGTCCACTAAGACTTGCTTAGGTAAATTAAAATATTTTGAGCCTTCTAGAGACCACTTGAAGGATGCATCTTCCAAAATGCATCCAGGGATGATGGATGTCAGTCTCCACTTTTCTTATGATTTCCATTTTGATGGGCAAACTTACAGATCTATGCTTTTTATTTTTTTTAACATGCCGAGGGTAGCTTGTAAGGCAGACTTATTTGCTCTCCCTTTCTCTTCTTCGTTTTCCTGTTAACATATACTCAGTAAGGGATTCTAGTGGCAAATGTTGTTCCCTTACCTGTTAGAGGCAGGTGCACATGGCTACTATAGGATCAGCAAGAGCAGAATCCAGCCCTTTCTCAGCACAAGCTTTGTTGGACTGTTTACTGCAGACATGCTGCTGCAATGCAACATCAGATGTCTAGCCCTCTGTTACCATCCTCTCTTACCATCCTTCAGTGTTGCTGCTGCTAGCTAACTTCCAACTAGACAGAAAATGAAGAACAAAAGGATAGCTGGATAGGTATAAAAAGCGTTTGTAAAATGGAGCTTCTCTGTCAGAGCCTTTGTTAACTATATGTCTATATTGCATTAGCAACATACATCTCAAACCTAGCTCTAGAATGCAAGAGAGGTCTTCAAAGGAGGGATAATCAATTCTGATACTATATAATCATATTAATATTTGACAGACACCAAAAAATTTTAGCTCACATTCACTTCCACCTGCTGCAGTGAATACTGACATGATCATGTAGATTAAGTATGGTGAACTTGTGGAACTCTTGTGGAGCAAATTGTCAGCCCGTCGGGTCTCTGGGACCTTGAGTTAAGGAACTTCTTTCACCCAAAGGAACAGTTGCTGTCTATCTTACACTGAATCCAGCTTTTCACTTACTACCTCCATGAGGTCTGCTGGTATGATAACAGCTTAATTAGTGTTTGGTTCAAAATATATATGATCAGGAAGGAACTGATAGTTAGCATAAACTGTGTGAAAATGGTTCTGAGATTAGATCTCTGGTACCAAAGCCTTTGGTATGCAAAGTGAAATGAAAGCTATCTAATTGCCTTTCTTTAAACAGAAAATAAAGCAAGTGATGCTTTGCAGAGGATTACATGTTGTTGCTGCTGCTGCTGCTGCTGCTGCTGTTGATACAAGCTTTTTCCCAAGGTTTTAAGAGCAAGGGATGCGGATATTGTGATAGTTACACTGTAGAACATCTTTTGAATTGGGACACATTTCCCCAAAGTTGGAACAAACTGTACCCAAGCACAAGAACTTTGAACACCTGGCTCTCTTATGATTAGTTTGATAGCATACTCTCCAACACTGTAAAGCTGAAAACTAGGACATGTGGCTAAACAATGTCTGAGTGTGGTGAGGCAGGCAAAGACTGTTAATGAGAAGAGCACACGGAGTAAGAGAGCCTGCAGTAGTTTGCTTTTGCCAGAGCCTACTGGGAAGAGAAAAATTCCATCTCTTTGTCTCTTTTGCCGCTTGCTGCTTTTGCACTCCGTTTGCAACCACTAATGTAAGCCAAGGAAAAGGAAGAAAAGTGAGAGGAAGAGAAAAAATGTGGGACATTTTTAAAATAGCTGAAATAACTAGGAATGCAAATAATTAACTGGGACTGTCGCTGCCAAACAGGAATAGTTGGAGGATATATTTTAGGTGCTTTATCACTAGACATATGTTCTGTTCAGATGTGCTTCTGGAGAGAGTGGGGCTGCATCCAATGTCCCCACTTGTGTCACACCATGTGTTGCTTGCCTATCTCATGATGACCATATGTTAGGTACATGTCTGTGAAGAGGGATCCTTGTGATCTTTACAATCTTGAAGGAACTTTGATGACACAGGCTTCTCTTTTGCTTCTCAAGATGATCAGGCATTTTCCCTTCATCACTCTTAGGAGATGACATTTTCTGGAGCTTGGAAAAATTACTTTTTGGGGAATCCTCATTGGCAGCATGACCACTGCCCTTGTTGGCAGTGGGACTCTAGGAGCTGTAATCCAATGATGCAACTTTCCCAGATTCTGCATTTTTCACAGAGGCAGTGAAGCATAGTCTTTTTCTTTTATAAAGCAAAAACACGGTTTGTTTTTCCTCTTCCTGCTAGGAGGGTAAGATATAAGTAATGCCTTATCATGAATTAATTTTTCCCTTCCTCCCCACACAGATGCATGGACCACCACTTCCCCCATATCATCCCTCTATTGCCTGGAGGAATTATTGTTCCCTTTATCCCTTGCATTTGCACCATCTGCATTGCTCATGTTTCCTGTTCTCAGCTGTCTCTCCTTGCTGTGTGACATGAATGTGCTTTTTTCCCTCTGCTGCCTGCCTGCTGCTACTGCCCCACAATCCTCTTTTCAATGTCACTAATGGGACTGAATTTCAGGAGGGATTTGCTGATTGGTTGAAGGGCTGGGGGAAAAAATCCATCATTGTCCTTACTAAGAGCACAGCTGAGCTTGTTTGTCAAAGGCTCTGACTCAAGGCTGGGATTGAGTGGGCTTTAAAGGAAACCAGGCCCCAGCACATGTGGGCACTCTCTAAAAGGCTCATTCTCAGACCAGACATTTATAAGAACGCATCCCACCCAACAACAGTTGGCACCCAACTGCTAGTTTCCAAGCCATATCCACAGTCCTCTTCACTTGAATTCTGAGAAGACTCTGCCACTCATATAAAATCTCCATATCACAGAAAAAAGGGAAAGTACAGCCATCTCTGGACACAGAGCTTTTCTTCTTACTTTCCCTCTGTGCCAAAGTGCTTCCCCTGCTGAACATCTACTCCCATAGCCCTTAAGTGTCCCAATTTGTCAAGGACAGCGCCAATTAATCTTATCATCCCACTCTTTTTTAGCTGCTTTCAGAACGTCTCAGTTTCCTCTATTGTTCTCAGCTTCCTTCCCTTGCTGCAGATGGAGTTCAAAGTGCAAGAGTAGTTTGCACTCAATCAAATCAGTGGCGATAGAGGAGAGAAAGGGTAGAATCTTGCCCTTTCCAGTAGGTTCAGGCAAAAGCAAACTGCTGCAGCCTCTCCTAGCTGGTTTTTTCTTCTTTATTAATAACATATGCCATCTTGATCATGCTCTGAAGTTGCTAGGCCACATGTGTCATGGTTTTCACCTGTGAAATGTTGGAGGGTATATACTCCTAAAAACACAAACTCTGCCTGTTAGAAATTTGTCCGTCTGTTTAGGTCTATCTTACATCTTGTTGCCTGAGGTGAAACAGCAGATACTATCCTTGTCTCTTGCACAAAGCCAAAGTCAGTTCTGAAGGCAAATGTCATAATGGCACCTGAAACAGAAAATCCCAAAAGACCTTCTCCTCCAATAATATATTAAATAACTAGTGTATTTACCTGGCGTTGCCTGGGATTTTATTTTCTCATAGGTAACACTTGTTAGAAATACCCTAGGAATTACCTTACCTTACCTTAGGAATTAGATGTGGTTGAAATACACAGATTTCAGATCCTGTGTGTCCAGTACGTGTAACTTTTCCCCATGTTCCCTAATCCAATCGGTATTCAAAGCTGCTAGGCCTTGTCTCCATAGCGACCAGCCTCTTCAGAGCTCCCTGGCTGAGAATTCTAAAGGCCCCTCCCTGAACTGCCAGCCCCAGGATTCCATAGAGTCTTCACAGCCAGCAATCATATGAGGTCTTCTCGCCTCCCACAGCCAATCATATGAGGTCTTTGCCTGCCTGACACAGACAAAAAGACAAACTCACTCACAAACTTTGACTTTTATATCATAGATTAACAATATGTTACCTTTCATACTTTCCAAAATTTGCTGCTTGAAGCAGCTCCCTTATTCAATCTAATGGTAAGGCTGTTTATCCATTTTGTATGCATCTATCCAATCTTCTCCACTACAAGAATCCTGATGGTAAAAATGGGATCCTTTAGTGTCAGACTTCTGCTGCCTGAGATAGAGGAGCAAAAGCCCCTATCCAAAAGTACATAGTATTCAAGGCCAACCAAGTTAATCTGAAACTTGAGGCAATAATCATAATATCATTATTGTCATCATTGTCATGTAAGTACTTCTTCCTTTCCCAGGCAGTAAAAATGCAATATAACCCCCAAAAACATGTTGTCTCACCTCTCTCTGCCTAGCAGCAGGGCAGCTAATGACAGGGAATCTTTGTAAATGCAGCTGTTTAAAGTTTATATCAAATACGTCAAACTTAAACCTACCACCTGTTGGAAAATCTAGTCCATCTTAAGCTGGGACTCTCATGAAGTCCAGAGTAAATACGTAAACACTCGCAAACAGAAGCACTGGTCACAAGGGAAATAGCTTTTGCCAACAAAAAGAGGAGTCTTTGGCATGTTTATGTGAAAGTAAATCTTGTGGAATTTAGTGGAAATAATTCCCAAATAAGTATGCATCAGAGTACTTACCTTGGCACTAATGAAATGAATGGGGCTTATTTCTAAATAATCAGAATACAGGAATGGCTGTAACATATACACAGTGAGTATAAATAAATGGCAGCTTTTTTCATCTTACACACCAGTGAGATGCACCTTCCTGATCAGCTTCTCCTGCTCCTATAGGATTCATCCACTGGTGCCATGATGTATAAGTGTTTGCTGGCATCATAATGGCTTCCATTACAGCTCCCTCCCTAGGTAATTGCTGCAAGCCATCACTATCATGTGTAGGTCCCCAAAAGATTAACGAAAGGCTTTTGGTAAAACAAAGGTCATCATCATGAAGGAAGAAGGAGCAGCTATCTGCCTTTGAGCCAACTTACACTCCAGTGCAAATCCAGTTGGACAGAACTGGTGGGATGTAGAGAGGAGGCCTTCTGTAGTCAGTAAAGGTGATGGAGGGAACTCTGGAAACAAAGCATTCATACAGACAGTTATGGGGCAAGTATCAATCTATTTGAAAATGTGCTAGAATTTACCAGACTTTGGCTCATAAATTATCTCCCAGCACTGATGACCAAAGATTTTTCATTTCTGGGCTGTCAAATCTTAAATTATTTTCTGTGACACATTTGGTATTGTTACATCATCTAAGTGGTTGGAACATCAAATTCTTGGAGGTGAAAGAGAAGTGTAGCTTTACCATCTGGGGATGAGAGGGAGAGTAGCTACTTACAGAATCATAGAGATGAAAGAAACTACAAGGGCCATCTACTCTAATTCTTGCTATATAAGAATGCACAGCTGAATGTGCAGATAAATGACCATCCAACTTCTGTGTAAAGGTCTCCAAAGAAGGAGATTCCATCACCCTCTGAACAGTCTATTACACTATCAAATAACTCTTTCTTTCAGGAAGTTATTGCTAATATTTAGGTAGAATCACTTTCCTTGTAGTTTGAATTCATTAGTTCATGTCCTAGTCTCTGGAGCAGCAGAAAACAAGCTTGCTCCATCTTCTACATGACATCCCTTCCAGTATTTAAAAATGGCCATCACAGCATCTCTCAGTCTTCTCTTCTCCAAACTAAACATACTCAATACCATAAGTCATTCCTCACAGGGCTTAATTTTTAATCCTTTTGCCATCTTGGGTGCCTGCCTGCGGACATATTTCATCTTGTCAATATCCTTCTTAAACTGTGGTATCAGAATTGGATGCAGTGTTCCAGCTGAGGTCTGACCAGTGCAGAATGCAGTGGTACTATTTCTTCTTCAGTCTGGACATCATATTTCTGTTGCTGCAGCCTAGAACTGCATTGGCTTTTTGGCCACAGCATCACACTGTTGACTGTCATTTAGCTGGTAGTCTAAGACCCGAGATCCTTTTCACATGCGCAGTTATCAAACCACATGTCACCCAATTTATATTTGTGCATTTTGTTTTTTCTGCCTAAATGTAGCACTTTGCATCTATCTGGATTAAGATTCAAGAGCTGTTGTGAAAGTAAGCTGGAATAAACTCTGTGTAAGCTACTTTGCACTCCTAGAAACAGTGTGGAGAGAGAAGTGGAACCGCTGTGCACAGAAGAAGCCATAGGGTGTAAATTAGTTGCAGAAAACTACAGGAAGATCCCTGATGGAAATTACAACAGTAGAACTGCTACTCTAAGGAGGCTGTGGGATCTCTTTCTTTGGAGTTCTTCAAGACAAGGATAGATTGACATTTGCTTTAGAAATCTTTTCCCAAAACTGGACATTGTGGTGGTGGTGGTGGTGGTGATGATGATGGTGATGATGATGATGATGATGATGATGATGTTAGTGTCAGTATGAAATTAAATCCCTGTGCCCTGGAGCTTCTAATCTAAACTTCAACACATGTGAAACAACAGAGAAAGGGGAAGGAGGCAGAGAAAATGGTAATTTTGAAACAAAAACACGGACATTTCATCAACACGTGCTTAGGATGTGTAACATTAAGGGCACAGGAACTAGGTTAGAGCTTTCCAAACTTTTCATGTTGGTGACACATTTTTTAGACATGCATCATTTTGCGACACAGTAATTCAGTTTTGCTAGCAAACTAGAGGTTAAACTAACCCCTGCTAAGAGATACAGACACATACCTACACTGTAACAAAATGTATGGGGACACAACATATCTCACGAAAACCTTTCATATATTTTTAAAAATATATGATTTATATATGATCAGATACATTTCCAAGATTGTAGGCAACACACTTACACACATTGTAGGCAATACACCTACACTTCAGGCGACACACTAATGTGTCGCAGCACACAGTTTGGGAAGCCTTGAACCAGAGGATTGTGTCAAAGGCCTCACAAATAGTGTAGATTTTAGGAGGGGTTTGACTAGAGTCAGAGAGGTGACATCAAATGTTTTGGGAGGCACTTTGAAGCCTCCAGGGCTGCAAAGAGAAACTGCAGAGTCTTTTGAGGGAGCAGGAGATCATTCAGTGGTTGAGATGGGGGATCAAAACATCACAGGCAGAGATTTATTGGGTTTTCAAATGCTTAATTGACAGATTTTCAAATGCTTATTTTGTTGCGGGGGAGGAACTAAACTCCTAGCCCCTGCAAATGGCCATGCTGGTTGGGAGCTTCTGGGGATTATGGCTGGAAAAAGAAAATCTTCCTTGGTCTGACGACAGTTATCTCATTTTCCTTTCTCCCAAATTAATGTCCCAAACTGGTGCTCAGCAATCTAGTACAAGACTCAGGAGAAGTCATGCCGGATTTTTCTGCATGTGTGTGACAGGGACAGATCAACATAATTAAAAGCAAATAGAAGCTGTAGGAAAACTCTCTTGCTTAGGACACAGGGGTAAAGAAGAGAGTTCAAGTGAATTGTTGAAGGTGTTTCACTACACAGTAAAAGCAGGAGTCAGGCTTATAAAAAGGCACCGTGTTGGAATTGTGTTGCAATTGTTTTGTTGAAAATCTCCATGCTATTGATGAGCAGAGAAACTGTGATGGAACAGTTCACTTAGGCCATTTCCTCACTAGATTGCTATAATGTGGAATTAATCTGTCCAGGTGAAGGAGAAATTCTGGAAGTGGAGGTGGAGTTCACCATTGGTAGTAGTTGCAAACTCACAGCTTCTTTCTCTTTTTAAAAAAATGTTCGTTGCTTTCTGTGCTGCCACTGCAACTGGCAACACCAACAACTGAATTGGCAGCTGATTCCACAATGCCCCTTTTGGGGGATGATGCAGGGAGGCCACCAAAAGAACATAGTGGGGAAGGTTTGAAGAAAGTTCTTAAAAGTGGTGTTCTCCTTCTAGGGTGTAAGAAAAGGAAGCATTTCAAATACCCTTTTCTGAAAAATCCATTCTTCAGATGAATTTTAGTTTAACTGTCATTAGCATTATTCAAGATTCTTACCTTTCCTTGATAGTTAAATATTTAATTTCTCTGCAAGCTCTGTAGTGGGATAGTGTTATCTCCAATTGTGGGAAAGAAATGGAGCTAGTGCTAGTGCTCCATTTCCAATTTCGTAAAAGTTTTCTTCCCTCATGAAAGAAACTTTGATTTTTCCTTGGCCATTTCTGCACTACATTGTTATAGTGCTATTATTCCACTTTCAACATCCAGTGGAATCCTGGGGTTTGTATTTCACTGAAGCCAAAGAGCTCTCTGTATGAGAATGCTAAAGGCCCCTCCCTGAACAGCAAACCCCATAGGATGTTGAAAGTGGGATAATAGCACTATAACAGTGTAGTGCAGAAATGGCATTAGTCCTTCTTGGGACATTTAAAAAATTCTTTGGATCATGTTTTTGAGCTTACCTTATCACTGTGTCTCTGTGTGTCATTCCCTTCCACTGTCCCAATATGGCAGGGGCAGTCCCATTTAATCTTCTGTCATCCCACATTTTTCAGCTGCTTTTAAAATGTTTCAGTTTCTCTCTCCTTCTCCCACTTTCCCCCTTCATTCTTAGCTTATTTCAACTGCTGCAAGATGAGTTCACAGTGCAAAAGTAGTTTGCACTCATTTAACTCAGTATGGAGAGAGGAGAGTAGGAGTGGACTCTGGCTTTTCCCAGTAGCTTAGACAAAAGCAAACTGCTGCAGCCTCTCCTAGCTTGTGTGTGTTTTTTCTTATTTGTAACTTTTGCCATCTTGACCACATTCTGATGTTACTTGGCTACATGTGTCCCGGTTTTCATCTGTGAACTGTCGGAGCAAGACAAAATGTTCGGCAAGAAGCTGAAAATAATATATTCTGTGATCACTGCCTACTGGCCCCAGCAGCGTCATGCGACTGCAAGGCCATCATGTGGAATGGTCCTCGCAGTCGCGTGATGCTCCGGAGGCCCTTTCGCATGTGAAATGGCGTGCAAAAAGGGCCTATGTGTTTTTCTACTACAGTTGGTCCTCCATGTTTGTGGGTTTAACTTCCGTGGATTTGATTATTTCCAAGTTTCTCCAGCCCCTGCCCCAAGTGCTTCTGTTCTAGGGCGATCTTCCCTTTTGGCAGTTCCAGTCAGACCATGGAGCCCTTTTAAGAACCCACCTCTGGTCTTCCTCTACTTCCACCAGCCTGGGCAGCTAAGGATGGCTTGTAGCCCAGTTTCTCAGCACCACAAACCCTCTCCTGATGCCCCCAAACACCCAAGGAAGGAGATGGGTGAGAGAAAGGAAGTATAGGGCCACCATGCCAACCCACTCCTTTTCCTGACCTGGGTACTCATTCTTCCCACTATGCCTCAGCCCTCTTCCTACAGACATACGGGCCATTTCCACACTAGACTGTTATAGCGCTATCATTCCACTTTCAACATCCTATGGAATCCTGGGGTTTGCAGTTCAGGGAGGGGCCCCATACACTTTTTGATATTTGCAGTTTTTCGACTTTTGCAGGGGTCCTGCAGCCCTAATCCTCGTGAATGTGAAGGGGCAACTGTACATATATCTCCATTACTCTTCAGTTTCCCTGGCTGCCCACACTTCCTATCTGAATAATTCCCATGAAGTCTTCCCCTTTGCTTTGGCTGAAGTGTGGGAAATCAGTGAGCCTTACATGATATTCAAAAGATGATTGTAAATTAGGAAGCAGAATGTACACCTATACCCACCTGATAAGGTAAACACAAGAACTCCCCAAACCCACCCCTGAGAATTTATCTGAAATACTCTTCTTTGGACATTTTTCCAAAAGCAGTTTCTCCTCTTGCATCATTAAATTATATGAGAATATTTTTTTAAAAAGAAGAATTTTTTGTCCCATCTCTACAATTTATACAGAGGGCAAAAGCAAGGAAAATGGCCATGGCTAATCCTTCCCCCCCTTTCTACAAGCCATCTGAGTTCCTCGTGATTCAAACAGATTTTGTCTTCCAGACAGCCTGAATGAATTTTTCCTTTCTTTGCAGGCCTTTGCACTGAAGCCAAGTGAAGAACCTTATGATTGCACTATATGTAACTCAACTCAGATTTCACTAGGAAACAAACAACTCCTGCCTTTCAGAAGGAATTGTCCATCCTGTCTCCCAAGGTTTGCTCCCTATCAGCACCTTCCAATTCCACTTGCTGAAGCAGAACCAGCACCTACAAACTCATAACCACCTTTCTTCCTGAGACCACCTTGGAAATCAGTCTGCAGCCATGTTCCAGCGCTTCACCAGCCTCTTCTTCAGTGACAGCAACACACCGGAGGGCCTTGAGGAACCCAAGCCCTTCATCTCTAAGGAGGAAGAAGAAGATGGGTGGCTCATTATTGACCTTCCAGGTGAGAAATATTAGAGGAAATTACTGGAGTATACCAAGAGCTATTCTTCTTAAACCAGAGAAATGAGGAAATAGAAGCTCCTCCCTGAGGACTAGCACCCCACATTTCTGCCATGAGAAAATAATGTGTTGCAAATAATTATGGTACCTAAAATGTGTTACTATTGGAGTAGAAAGGGTATAATGATATTATTAGTGTTATGACATGTAATGTATTTACTTGTCATAATATTACCCCCACTTTTTGGAAGTAAATATTGGTTAGAGAGCTTGAGGGGTTATGTTACCATTTTTTGGTAAATGTTGGTTTTGAGGAATGTTGGTTTCTAAAAAAAATGAAAAAGCAATGTCTCTAATTATATTTTAATAAAGTTCCAGGCTTCAGGAAAATCTGGCCAGGTATCTGAACATCCTATGGCTGTATACCATAACAGTAGACAATCCAGGACAGAAAGAGGCCACCAATCCTAAGAAGGAGACTGAGGATTGAATGGGGGTCTCCAGGCTCTTCCTAGCAGGAGATAAGAGGAAGCCCAGTGGAGAGAAGAAATGGCTAGGGTCAGCGCTGTGCCTTGCATGGCTGCTGACTGGAACATGGCCAGCTGAGACCAGCTTTTAATTCTGTTGCTGTGTTTAATTTAATACTCCCATTTTGATTTATAGCCTTCTAGTGAAAATAGCATGTAATGTTATAGAATCATAGGCATGGGTGATCATCTACTCCAGCTCAGTGCAGGAGATCTAGAGATAAAGCTTTCCTGAATATAATTGGCTCCATTGCCAAACTACTGTTACCACTGAAACATTTCTTCTAGTGCTCAGTGGAAATCTACCCTGCTATAATGTAATCTTGATAAGTGTAATCTGCCTTCTGGGACAACAGAAAACAAGTCTTTGGCATCTTCTATATGAGTGTTTGAAGAATGCTGTCATATCTCCTCTCCAAGCTAATCTTGTCCAAATGGCATGTCAGATGCTCTGGGTTCTTTCTGCATGCCTACTGAGAATCTTGTAAGAATAGAAAGATCTCTTCACAAGAAACTCCCATGTTGTTCCAAATTTTGAATTTGTGTCTTACCTTTTAATGAAAAGGGAACAAAAAGTGTGCAAGCTTTTGAGATCTCCAGATCTCTTCATCATGCAAGATGCTACAAAAACCTTATAGAGAAGAGAATCAAATTAATTTGTTGCAGAGGAAGAAAAAAGCCGAGTCTTGTAGCATCAGAAAAGTGCATGAGCTTTATTTGGTCCATATTTTCATGGATTCCATCCCATATTATCTGATGCACTTCATGCTTTATTCATGCATCTGAGAAGTAGGCTGAATAGTCGATGAAAACGTAAGCCAGATAAAACTTGTTGGTCTTTAAAATCTTACAAAAGGCAGCTTGGAGAGAGAGGAGAGAGGGAGAAGAGAGAAAAGAGAAAGGAAAAATTGAGTTGATGATGGACTCTTAGGCGATTTCTGCACTAGACTGTTATAGTGCTATTATTCCACTTTCAACATCCTATGGAATCCTGGGGTTTGCAGTTTAAGGAGGGGTCAGCCAGCCCTTCCCGAAAGTGCAAACCCCAAGATTCCATAGCATGTTGAAAGTGGAATAATAGCGCTGTAACAGCCTAGTGTGGAAATGGGTTTAGTGTCTGCATAGTCTTAGCAGTAAGTTTGTAATAAGAGAGAGAAGAGATCCATAGACATTGAAATAAAGCTACAAAACTAAACCTACAATAATGATTTTAGGTTTCACTCAGGCCCTATCACACTGCAATTATAGCATTATGATTCCACTTTAACTGTCCTGGCAACATCCTATGGAATTCTAGGATTTGCTGTTAAGAGAGGAGTATTTAGAATTCTCAGCCAGGGAATTCTAGTGTCCACCAAACTATAAACCACAGGATTCCATAGGATGCAACCATAGTGTTACAACTGTAGAATATGAAAGAGCTCCTAAATCAGAGATGAGCAAAGTGTGGTCTGTGGACCACATATGGCTGCTGAGTCCTACTTTTGTGGCCTCTGAAATCTCTCTCGTGACCCTCACAGCTCCTAAGCCTTAATGTTTTAGAGAGAGAATCTTAGATTTGTGAGTGCTTTCTTGCCTGGAAACTGGGCAATTCAATTAAAACCCAGCCACAAATGCAGCAATTCATTCCCACTCCATTCTCCCTGAGTGCTTCAGCCCTCCACAGCAAAGGGGAAAATGTCAAAATGACACAAAATGGCAACTGAAAGCAATGCAATGTCACTTCTAACGTGTTGAAACATTGATGATGTGCACTGCTGGGAGGGGTGCAGGAGCAAAAATTAGCCCTCACACCCTTCACAGTTACCCATCTCTGTCTAGAGCAATTCGTAGGAAGGCTAGAGGAGAAGAAGGCAGCAGAAAAGTTTAACTGTTTCTAGAAATAAAAAAACCGACTGTGAACTCAGAACTCTTTCCATTCTGAATGAAACACACCATCCTTTCTTAGTATAAGACAGAGAGAACCTAACATCTGTGTTACTGATGCTACATTTTACAGACTAATAAATTTACACTCTCGTTCTATGCATATTTATTAATTCTCCCTGAACACAGTAGGATTCCTATCCAAGTAAAATATTAATGAAATTTCACTAACAAAAAAAAACCTCAGACATTCTATTTACTTTTAAAATTATTTATTCCCCCATGTGGAATCTTTCTATATTGATCTTTAGATAACAGTGTCAAGAGTACTCATAGTGTGAAGTGGGGAGCTGTGGTCTCAGAGATGTTCTTGAACTCATTTTCTGAGAGCCCCAGCCAGCATGGACTGCAGTTGGTGGTGATGGGAGTTGTGAAGAGTAACAGTTCCCCATCCCCTACTGCAGCAGATTTTATGCCATATGTCCAACTCCCACTGCTCAGAGTGATAGGGTTGAGTCTTCAGTCTACATCAGGGGTGGGAAAAAAGAGGCTCGAGGGACCTCTAAATGAGGCTCTTGAATACCTCTAAAGCCTCCAGATCTGCCTCCAATTTTTTAATCTGTGGGCTGATTTTGGGGTAATTTTTCACCTGAAAAACAGCCAAAAGCTTCCAAACCACCCCACATTGTGGCAGCCTCTCCAACCACCCAGAACCCCCAACCCGTGCTAAATAAGCCCTGAAAACAATTGTCCCCAAATCTACCAAAATGGTGGCCAGAAGTGACATTATATCACTTCCAGTATGCTGAAACATGCCAGTGTGGTCCACTGCAGAGACGCAGAGGGGAATGGCCCCTGTTCCTTCCACAGCTGCCCATCTTGGCCCACACTGATCAATCTGTCCATTTAGAGATCACAACAATACCAAAACTGGTATTAGTGATGTTGTCTGCCCAGTTCAATATGTGATGTTGCCATGAAACAGGGTCACACAGTATTGTCTCTGCTTTTTAGAGGACTTCTCATCTTGTATTTGAACTCAAGTGCAATCAGGTTGCCTCTTCTAGTGTTTTTCCAACATTCAGATCAGCCCAATAGGACCTGTAAATCACAGTACATTGTTGCTCTCAGGTGGTACTATTGAAATAGTTCTGGTTTTCTGGCTGTTAGACTGAGAGATGCTGATGCATTCCAAACAGAGAACACAGTAAATTGCATTTTGTGTAAGGTCAGCTCACATAACCGAAAACTGTTTGAAGAAACAGATTCACATGTGTGTACATATACCATCTGATGAGCTGAGTGTACCATCTGGCTGACCATAGATGGAGGTAGAGGCTAATATCCTGTTGGTGATTTATACTGATTTAAGGGTCTGTTACATTGGTGTATAACACTTCTGAGGAGTGCATAGTGGTTGTTGGAGGGCTGGATGTCTCAGTTGGGAGATAAAGGTTGAGATTCTAGTATAAATATTTGTTTCCAGAGTTATGTTTCACTGGCATTGCACAATTCCTAAACAGAGTTATCAGTGCAGTACAACATATGTGGAAAATTAATCAAGCCTGTGGTACACATGCCATGCACAGTGTGCAAAATCAATGTGCATTTGGACATTTCTCTGAGTACTTTCATGCACTACTGCAGCTCAACCGCCTTGCATGCAGCTTTCCACTTCCACCACCATCAGCTGGATACAACTGTTGCACATTGTCCAAAAGAGCAGCAGGGGAGTAGGCTGGCAACTTTCTCTTCCAGTGGAGTGGGCTTTTGCTGCTGTCACCTCCATTTTCAAAGTGTCTTTGGTCACTTTACCTCACAAGCCCCCTCTCCCCTGCTACTTTCTCCCCACCTTGGCAGAGTTATGCTGGACAGGAGGGGCTTAGCCAGAGTGATGAGCTAAGTGAAGTCTTTTTCTTTTCTTTTTTGGTAGATCAACATGACCAGTTATGGTTCCCAAATCTCAAGGGTCTTCTTCTCCTCAGGGTGAGGAGGAAGTGTCTCTTGGAGAAAGCATTGCCTTTGCTAGACTTATTTACATATTCCAAGCAACTGACTCATGTTTAATGGCATCACCAGGAACAGTACCTGGGAGCATCGCAAGATGTCACCAACCAGAAACTGTACCCTGGTCTCAGGTTTTGGGACAGAACTAACCTGGCAACCCTATGACCAATAGATGTTCATTTTGACTGTACCATTTCATGTGGGAGATGCCTCTATACCATCTGGAAATCTCAGGATGGATGTTTTTGTCAATGACATTTTCACTCAGTTTCTCATCTTTCCATCCTTTAGGGTTTTTGTTTGTTTGTTCAATTCTTCATCAATGTAGAAACATTTAAAAAGCCAGTATGCAAATTCTTATGTATTTTCATGCATGCTTCTTCAAACGTATGTATTTTGATCTGTGCTCCCCCCCCCCCCCCAAGAAGTACACATTTTCCACAGCTTGGAAGAGCTGCTCTTTTGGACTACAGCTCCTGGAATCTTTCACATAACATGGCTAGAAGACATACTGTTTAGGGAATTCTAGGACCTGTAAACCAAAACCAGGAATGTATTCAAACTGTGGAAGCAGCACTCAAGTCTAGCCATCCATCTTCCATTTCCAACTATCCTGGCCTTAGTTGCACAATACAGCAGCACACAGGGGAAGGAAGCCGGCATTTGGGTAGCTGCTTTTCCCATGGGCTTATCTTATGAAACAAACACAAACTTCCTCCTGGCTGGCTGTTCCTGAAACTTATCTTTCCCAGCTTAAAATGCCTTTCTGACTCGGTGCTGAATGCCAAGCCTTTCCTTATACCTAAAATGGAAGCAGAGAGAGTTAACTGCTGACTGCTAAAGGCAGCCTGCAGACTAGCCTCGCCAAAGTAACCCTGACATGAGGCTGAGATGCTCAGAGTTTGGAAAGTTGTATTTTTAGAAATTGCAACTGTTAACAGAAGCTAATTACTTTTAGAATATTGTTCCAACATTTCAAGAGTAACAATTCTTCTTTTCCATTTCTCAAAAGTAACTGGATGTGTTACTTTTAGTTACTTTAAAATGTCCAAATGCTATAAACCACTGGGTGGTGGTATAAAACATGATTTCCTCCTGTCTGCCCTATTGTTTCCTCCTCGTCCACAAGGCAGCACTACAGTGTGACCCATATGATTTTCTTTCCCTACTGTTTAGTGAGGTTACACCCCTATAACCATACAAATAATTAGTTGTTAAAGTTACACATGAAAGGAATGAAATTATGCCTCATTGGCCCAAATTCTATTAGTCAGTCCCAAATCAAGTAGACCACTGAATTAGTTACTGATAGATGAGTCTATGTGTAGGAGAACAGTGCTGATTGAATGGGAACTAGCTGTCACATCCAATTACATACAATTGTAATATTCTCTTATTGGTAGAAAGAACTAATTAAAAGTAGCATGTTACTCCAAGCTCTGGGTGGACTCCCTGCACCCATTGCATTATGGACCCAGTGAGAGATTTTGGCCAGGACTTGGAATTAATGAGAGGCCCATAGGCATTAACTCCATTTGTTGATCCCCACTAGGGAAGACCCAGTGAGGGGTGACTCAGCATGCAGATAAATTCCATTGATTCAATGAGTCAGTTCCAGTGTGACACATTGTCACGCCCCATTGAAAAAAATAGTGGAACGCTTTGTTATTATATCCATTAGAGGGTTTTACAAAATTTTTATTTGCAGAAAACATGGGCTGGCATCTTGACTTACATAAGCCTGACTCAAAATTATTCCAATTCAGGTTTACAGTCATTGCCTAACAGCAAGAATCAAAAGTGCCCCTCATTATGCCTCCCCTTGAAGTCTCACAGCCCCTGACACAACCATTTCCAAGGCTCTGGAGAGCAGGGCCAGCAGTAATGATGTGTCCAGCATTCCCCCAGTTGCAGGGTGCACTGAGACAGACAGCTTCAACAGGATCCTGACAAGACTCCACACAGGTCTCTGCAGCTGTCTCAGCCTGCTGCATGACCAGAACAGGTCTCTTCTGAATTTTGTAGAAGTCTATATTCTCTTCTGCTCTCTGCAACAAACAAAGATGCCTTCTAGACTTACCATTGCATTGTGTTAGCCCCCCATTCTGTTGCTAGTAGAGAGCAGAGTGGATTGGAGAAGCATTGGGCTTCAGAGTGATGACATCAGCTGCCAAGATGATGTCTAGATGATGTCCTTGCTCTGGGGACATAGCCAGATGATTTTCTTATCCCCTTTCCCCCCAAATGGAGGGGTGGAGGGAGGAGTTCTCAAACTGTAATGGTGGGTTCTGCCAGTGGCGACAGGGGAGGGCAACAACAGAATCCCCCATAGAGAACTTTTACACTACCTTCAACCATGTAGGAAATTGACTGGTGTCCATTTTGAATGGTATCCTGAAAATACCATAGATATTGTGGAGGAGCCAACCTTGTTATATGTCTTCAGTAGGGTCCACAATATACAAAAACAATATTTCAACCAGACTTTCAAACATGAAACAAGTTCTATCCCCATAACCTAAGTTCAGACTGGGACTTGATGTTTGCTGAACATCTTAGAATTTTGTGCCAGAGAGCTGTAATCCACTCCCATGAACTACTGCACTAGAATTTTCCAGCAGAGAGTTGGTACCTCATAAAATCCCAAGGATTTTACAGTTCTTACAACAGCATGGTCAATGATTCTGGAATGTGAAGTTCAAAACATATGGAGAGAGTTTTAGAGCAAGAGTGGGAATTGTGCAACCTTCCAGTTCTTGTTGAATGGCCACTTCCAGTAGCCATAGCCAGGATAGCCAACGGTGAAGAATTCTGGGAGCTGCAGTCCAACAACATCTGGCAGGCCACACAATTCTCACCCTGGGCCTAGAGAGTACTCCTTTCTCAGGGCATTATAATTATGAGAAATCCAGGTGAAACCTGCACTGCTTTTTCTTGGATAGCTCTCTTCCAGCTTGTGTAGTCTCTGTGAGATATCAACATAAAGCCATTCCAAGGTATTTGCTTGCGCAACAAGAGAAACAAACATTACCTGGAAAAAAAATCACATCTCAGATAATATTCCTGATAATCTCTGAAACAGAACAAATATCAATTTCACCCCAAGTTTCCATCTTCTCTGAGTGATGAAAAGTGTTGCAAAGACAGAGACATGAGCAATCCATCTGTGATACTCCTTTGTCATTAGATAAGGAACCCAAGACTGCCTGTTAGAAGGAGGAACATCTGAGTCATGATGCTGAGTTGTAGTGCTCAAGTCAGGAGGAAAATACAAGAGCAGCCTTGTGCTAGAGGAAGTTCTTGTTTAGCTAAATATTGACAATTCTAGCCTTTTTTGACCTGGTGCCATTCAGTTATACTGGACAACAAGTACCACCATCTCAGTCAGCATGGTAAACTTGGCATGGAGGATGGGTGTTGTCCCTAGAGGACACCAACTTTAGAAAGGCTGTCCTACTTCAACAGGTAACAGCTGTCCAAGACCTTAGACTGTGGGTAGGTGAACTGGGGGTCCTGGGAGGGACACCAAAATGTGCTCAACTAAAGGTGGGGAAAATTAGCTCAGAGCACTGCTTAGCGTTACGAGAGGCAGGGTAACGTAGCGAGATCTTGAACCCTATGTCTACGGGGTCGGGTCGAGTCAAGGAGAACACAGAAGTTGAAATAATAAATGAAGTTTATTAAATACAAGCAGAACAGTGTATGCGACACACTCATACAAGATAACTAAAGAAAATAAAGGTTGGAGTGGTATAGAGGGATTTTTAGAGGGATTGCTGGTTTGGGTGATACTTCACCTGTCCTGAAGCCGAGGAAAAATAGAGAGCGAAGCTGGGGTGCGATGTAGCTCTTGGAGCTGAGGGGAGGCTCGCCAAGCAAAGCGGCAGCAAGGCGGGATGAAACTCGGGAGCATTTCTAGGAAGGTCTCAGAATCAAGGGTTTTTATATGGAGAATGTGACTGCAGGCTATGCTGTACTTGCGGGAAAACAATAGATTTGGAGTTGGAGACAAAGCCTCCGAAAGGTCAGAATCTGAATGATTGAGTTATCGTAACAGTTCTCAATAGAATAACCAGTATGCAAACACAGAGTACTTGGGTATTGCATAGTTTACCCATCAAGCTGCCATCGCGGGGCAGGCTTTTTTGTAAGTAGCGTGGATACTTAATTAGAGTACTTGCCTGGAGGTCTCCTAAAGCAGTGAGTCAGCTATTTCTGGCCTGCCTGTATTGTAGTTTGAATATTACGGCTATTAACGGCCGAGCTTGTTTACGTGCTTGTCCGGTGGCCTCGCAAGCACATGGAGAGGAATAGAGAAGTGCAGCCGAATTGTGATATCAAGGGATATCTTTTAATATCCCCAAAGCTCGGACTAGCCAGGGCAGTAACATAGGCAACTGTGGACTGTAACTGTCAGCTTTGCTATCTATGGCCACTCAAGGTGCTGGGCCAATAACATCACAGTTGCCCACCCCTGGCTTAGGCAGTAGTCTCCCTTACTAATGTCTTCTAGAGAAGTGGGAAGATGAAACCAGGATCTACTAAATGCAGAGCAGATACTCTGACAACATCCCAGAAGCCATAGAATTGACCAGACACCCTCCTCCTATCTGAGAGTAGGGGGAGCCAATCTCAGGTAACTTCTTTTTCCCCCTTGAGATCTTTCTACACCCTTTACCTTGGAATGGAAAGATCTCTGAATATGTGGCATCCAAAGCCTTCCAAGCCTTCTGCCAGGCTAGCCTAGGCCATTGTCCTCCTGTTACTCAAATTTTCCATAGCTTTCTTTAGGAAATTTTTGGAGCCCTTGATCTCAGAGTTCTCCAAGCCAGCTTTACAGTTGCTTTATCCATCATAGCTTTTCCCCCTTACCTGTCATCCCTCTCTTTAAGTTAGTCCCTTGTCTTCCTCTTGAAATAGTATAGGTGGGCAAGAACTACTTCAGAGCGGAGTGGCCAATAAGGACAGAAAGAATATTTGGACATATTAAAAAAATGGTTGAAGGACATGATACTTGACTGTGAAGAAACTCTTAAGAAGAATCCTAGAACAATGAAAAAAATGTCAGTTTGGAACTTATTCTATGCACAATTTGCACATGGATATGGATGTGTTTGGTGGGTTTTTTCCCCACTTTCTGCGGAGAAAACAGCAAAAATAAATGAATGAATGAATGAATGAATGAATGAATGAATGAATGAATAAGTGCAAATTTTGCACAAAGTAGGTCCCAAACTGTGAATAGTCTTGGAAAATTGTGTAGCAGGAATAAAATTGCAAAAATTACTCATTGCTTCCCACAAGAATCAAATTAGCAAAGAATTGCATCCCTAGTGGGCAACCCATTGCACACAACAACATCTTGCTCAGGCACATGGGAACAATCTAAACAAAAGCCTCTTCTGAGAGCTTTTTGACTTAGTTGAATCAGAATGGGTGGTGCTAAGCAACTGGGAGATCTTGCCAACAAGTAGCCATTTCAACCATGGTACAGAGGGATCTGTGCCTAGAGGCCAGACTGGCAGTGATCACACTGCTAGGCAAACCACATACATAGGAAAGTACTGAATGCCTGCTTACACAAGCCCAGAGAGTAACCTCCAGTTGCACTGGTGCAGTGACCCGGCAGTGTTCCAGCTCATAAATTAGCTAGTGCAAGTATAATATAGATTTCTATAGTCTTTCTGAATTCTTTTTGGTAATGAATTTCTTCTGTTTGGGTGATGCATAAGTGGCTGCTCTACTGGAGGGCCACCAGTTCCCATAAGATTTAGAAGGGGCTTAATCAGAGATTAGTGGATTCTGGGAGTTGTAGTCCAAAAAAGTAAGTTTTCCAAGCTTTGGGACCCATCTTAATGTGGGTCAGAACTTAGCCAAAAACTTGTTTCCAAAGGTCGGTACTCAAATAATGACCCAGAGCATGTGCAAAGTTATCTTTCCTTCACTAAGTAACCACAGCCTGTGTTTGTAGATCAATGATTATGAGAGAAGAGCTACAACAGCAGAAAACTCAGTTTTTGGCCTCAGCTGACCTCCATAGAAGAAAGCTTCAGAGAACAGAATAAAGTCAGATCCATAACTCAAGGCTGAGCACTTTACCACACTGATGCCATTGTCTCCAGCTTCTTAACTGACACACACTATATTATCTCAGTGGCTTAGACCATGTTGTTTACCATGTTCTGAAACACTAGAGTTCATGAGAGCTGATGGTACAACTGATGGATGAAACCCAAAAGCCCTTGAAATAATGCAGCCCCAATCAGTAGAAAATTAACACAAGATTTTCTCTTTTTATCTCTTGCCTTGTTTTTGAAAAGTAAACCCCCTTTTTGCAGCTTCAGGCTTGCTGGCTGATATTTTGGTCTCTGTATCCTTCCTATTACACATCCTGCCAAGAATCTTTGCAAGAGGCAGTAGTGTTTACTTAAAAAAAAAAAAAAAAAGATTTTGCATTCCTCCTGTCAGTCAGAGAGATCTAATTATTGCCACCCTCTTCTTGGTACTGGAATTGCACTAGCCTAACCAAGGAATCTAATAAGCTTGCGCCTTCAGAACTATTGTCCTCAGTGATGATCTGTTCAGCGGTGTGTGCAGTTTACCCCCACAGCAGGAGCACTGAAATCTGCTGGAGTTATAGTTTACAGACCTTCTTGCTCTGGCACACAAATGAAGTGACAAAAAGGCTTTCAAATTTTACTGTTGTTGGTAACAGATTGGCATAAACTGAGGGTGGGCAATTGCCTGGGAGCCAGGGGCCCATCCACCCCTAGAACTCCCCATGTGCCACACATACCCCTACAGAAGTCTAAATACCTCAATTTCCCTCTAAAAAGTTCTGACAGGGAGTGGTGTTGTGTCATTTCCTGATGTTAATTTGAGAGGGACTGCAGAGGAAAATTGAGGAGTAGTATAGGATTCTGGGGTGTTTGTGGAGGTGCAGTGGGGCATTTTTGTGTGTTCTTATGCGTTTAGGGGAGCTGTGGTTTAGAAGCAAAATTTATGCCAAAATCACACCTTTTTTTAAAAAAAAATGGGTGATTTGAGGGCTTTGGGGACTGCTGGGAGACTTCAGGGGCCACAGAAGTGGGGGGCAGGGGTGGTATGCACTCCGCAGGCCTAACTTTGCCCACACACGGCATGGAAGAAGCCCAGGGTTGCCAGATCTCAGGGCCTGTACCTGAGTCTCAGGACCTGGGTCCTCTTCAGGGCATGGAAGAGGAATCTCAAGGTGAGAGTGCTGCCTTGACAAGTGTGTGGACATCTTGTTTTCCTGATTTGCCAACCTTGGTGCTTTTTTAAAAAATCTGTATGAAATAATCTGTGCAGCTGTGATTGGTTCTTAACATAGGCCGTTTCCGCACCGGGCTAGTAAAACTGTGCAGAGCGACCTCCAACGGCGGTCTTCTGCACTGTAGAGTGGACTGGGGTGGACTACTTTCTGTAGTTCCATACCTCAGTCCACTGTGGAGCGACCGGAACTGGTCGCGTGGCGTGTTTTTTAAAAACCTCTTTTTAGAGGTTTTAAAAATCACGGAGCGTGCAACCCCGTGCCGCTCCGTCGCCCGGCTCCGGAGCAGATTCGCAAGCGCGTGCAAGTGCGTGCCTACAGATCTTCCGGGGCCGGGCTTTCTGCTGGTGAGCTTCTCCGGTTGGTGGAGAGCCTCCACCAACCAGAAGCTGCCATTTGGGACGCCGGAGGACTGTGGAGCAGCAAACTCACGCTGCTCCTCGTGGTGACGGACTCGGCCGGCCGGAAAACAAAGCCGGTAAGCTCTGTTTTCGGGCGTTCCCTCCCCCCCCACATGCAGAAAGGGCCAAAGTCTACTTCATGACATCACCAAGGGCCATTCTTTGTAACATGACCACAGTCTCCAACCCATAAAATCACAAGTCCCAAAGCCTCAGCTTTGAGCCCCAAAATCTCAGGATGTGAGATAGTTCTGACCTGGCCACTCTAAGGAAGCCAGAGAATGAGGAGAATGATCAAATGGAGGATGGATATATCTCTGCCTTTTTTTCGTAGGGCTCCACTTCATGCTTGTTACAGATGTCAGGCTTCTTTCAGACTTGTTTGCATTTTTAAATTTAAAAACACCTCACTTTGATCCCAATATACTAGTGCACTAGAGCTGCGACCACTGGTTCTCCTCTCTTGCTTCTTCTAGACAAAAGATGAAAGACTAGGGCAAGTGCCTTCCAGTACCCCTGTTTATTTGGTGACCCAGGAGCCTGTCTCTCCCCAGACAGTCTCTCTCTTTGGGATCTATATACACAAAGTACAACATGCAAGATATTTTTCATTCCCATACATATGTATATGAGAATTCAAGTTTCTCCTGCTCCTGATTTCTGAAACAAGTGTAACATGGGAGAACAGCTTGCAAAAATTATGTTTCTTGGACAAAAATTCCTAATATTGGCTGGGGATTCTGAGAGCTGTGGTCTAAAAAAGGAACTTTTCCAGGTTCTGAGGCGGTGGTGGTCTGTGTCTGGATCTCCAACCATTTACTGTTTTGTTTTGTTTTTAAATCTCCGCTATGAGGGATTTAGAGCAGGGAACTAGCTCTCCTGGAGTTAGTATTAATTGCATTGCAGGCTGTTTTTCTGTTGACGTTGCTCCTGAAACAGTGCTTAGCCCTTCTTTTTTTAAAAAAAGAGAGGCACATTACAGGAACCTGTACAGAGTTATCGATGGTGTTGCAGCTTTGGTTTAGGAAGATTTAGAAAAAGGAGACAGTATGCAAAAAAGGGTTAATCACACGTGCACGCGCACGCGCGCGCGCACACACACACCCCTTCTTCATAGCTTAGATCAAAATTGAAGACTGTTGAAGTTTCTTTAGCATACCCCCCCCAACTGATAGATGAGATCATGGATCTGCCGCGTGATAAAATTTCAATCCTCAGTGTACCTCCAACATAGGCAACACCTCTCCACAGCTAAGAATAGTGCAGTATCCAGTGACCCAGAGACTGATACCCACCCTGGAGTCTAATCCAGATCTCTTGTAAACATTTAAGAAATACACCCTTTTGAAATGGTATCTCACATTTTCTGAGCTGAGTCCAGAGCCTGGAAAAGGTATTTTTATGGACTAGAATAACAGCGCATGTGATGCTGTCAAAGTTTCTGGTTAAGGAGCCAAAACACAAACTTGGAAGCAGCAGGAAACGGCTCTTATAGATTGGTCTAAAGAAGCATGAGTTCCCATAACATAGCTCCTTGGATTTTGCCAGGGTTTGGTGATAGTATTGCCTCTATGTCTACTCATTTCTTTATTTCAGGGGTTTGTAGCAGTTTCTTGGATCTGCAGTAGGGCTCTTTGAAAGCTTTTTTTAAAACAACCTGGGGCATGGTTTGCTGAGGTGGTTCTACAGTCTGAAGTACAAATTTTCTTCTCTGATGTGTTTTTTTTTTTTTTTTTTTGAGGCATAGAGTTATAATTGAAAATTGAAAAGTCTCACTAATCTGTTGTTGTTGTTGTGTGCCTTTAAGTCATTTCTGATTTATGGTGACCCTAAGGTGAACCTATCATTAGGTTTTCTGGGACTGAGCCCCGTTGGCTTCCATGGCCAAGCAGGGAATTGAACTCTGGTCTCCAGGATTGTAATCGAGGGCTCAGACCTCTACCCCAGTACTGTAGCACTATAACCCTAAAACAAACAAACAAATAAATAAATTATAAAAACCATAAAGCTAAAAGAAAGAAGAGAAGAGAAAGTAATATATTGTTCTGATGTGTCTTAGAATTAAAAAGAAGCTGACTTGTGGATGAGAACAAAAAGTTGCGACTGATGCTGGGGATTCCCACAAAATAGTCAATGGCAATAGAGATGTCATTTGTATATTTGGTTTAAAAGCAGCAACAACAAGGACTGTAGCAACAAGGACCACAACTCCCAATACGTTTCCTCTATTGGGAGGAGTGCAAAGTAAATATCTTTATTACAGGAACACCATTCTTAGGCTTTGAACTTCCCTAGGGTTCTAAGTAAGGTAGGTCCATTCCTGGGGGAGAGCTGAGAGGGGACTGGCAGAAAGAGAAGAGGTGAAAAACATCTCTTGGGATATCAGTTTGCATCACAGAAGGGCCAGGAGAGGTATATAAGAGGGGAGGACACACTGACTCACTCAAACTATATCTAAACCTCTTACATAATGCCTTCTCTGACATATTCTTGTCTCTTCAGTGCTTAATGTTGTTGTACTTCTAGCCTATAACTCCCAGAATTCCCCAGACCACTTCTGGTGGTCTAAGGCTAGGTGAGCCAACAAAACTCTTTTAAATTAATCTCCTGAAATTTCAAACGATGAGTATAAACAGCTAAGCTGGGAGGGAGGAGCGAATGAGCATGGTGAATCAGGAATGTGCATATTAGGCCCCATTAAAATTAATGTTACTTGCAAAGGCACACATATGTGCAGATTCTATATTAGTACCAATGCACAAAGCATTTTAAATCATAACATCAACTTGGTGTCTTCTAGAAGTTTTCGACTACAACTCTGATAATCCTTGAGTGTTGACTGTTCTGGCTGGAGCTATAGAAGCTGTAATCCAAAGCATCTGGAATTCAGGAGGTTGTCTATGTTAAAGTTAAAATCCCAGACATCTGGAGTGTACCAGGTTGACTATTCCTGCTTTAAATAGTGACAGTGGCAAAAAGACAGGTCCCTGCTTGGTCAAAGTTTCAATCTAATTTAGAGAAAAGAAATCCAAGGAGAGAGGGAGGGAGGGAGGCTACCAGAATTAGACATACAAATATACTTGTGTGCACAGCTATGGCATTGTACCCTGTGCTGCACATGTGGCCTACCTCCTCTTCACTGCAGCCGTTTTCATGTCCTGAAAATTCTATCCTGAAGGTCTGAGATGTGGGGCAGAGGGCTTAAAAGTGTGTATGCATATGAACTTTAAATAACTTTAAATAAAGGTAAACCAGCTAGTGGCAGCTTGTGTTTGCTGGTTTCGGAATTATGTGGCTCTTATGACATGTTGTTGCTCATTCTACTCTGTAAGCTTTTATGTAAGAGTGGATAATGGCCCTTCACATGTTCTTAGCCAATAGCAGTAGAAAAGGGGGGGAAACAGAGTTACAGATGGGTTGATTCACTCCTAGAAACCATGGCCCTGAGTTTGCAAGACTGTTGATCATTGATGCTCTTGAAGATTCCTTATTCATAGGGTCACCGTATGTCAAAGTTGATTTGATGACAAGTAATACCAGCAAAACCCAGCAGCTCTGCAAAAACAATACAAAGGTTCAGAACATGTTCTTCATGCTCCTGAAGCTGCTTGCCAACAAGCTATTTCCAAACAAAATATTTGACATTTCTTTCTTCCCAGCTAGGCAGTAGCTTCTTCACACCATGAGCTATTACAGTACTTAGTGGCTAGCAAGATAAATGAATAAAATATAAGACATCCCCATGTTATGATAGTTAAAGGAAAGGAATGACTGAGATACCTGTCCTGAAATGATAACGGCTCCAGTCAAATGGTCAGCAACTGCCAGTTGTGACGGGCAGCTTCCATGTTAGTGGAGCAGAGATTCTATTGTGGGTTTTAGTTTGAACTTTAAATGCGCTAGCCAAGGTGCTGAACTTACTTGGGGGATAGGGTCTAGCATCTTGGATAGTTTCTTTGAAGGCTGAAAAATCAGTAGATTTACTGCCAGATGACATCCTTTGCAATTACTATGTGTTTTAATCCTAGTGAAGTAACCCTCAAATACCATGAGATGGAGTGATGCATCCAGATCTTTTTTGCATCTTGGCCTTTACAGATCCCTCTGTGTGTGTGTGTGTGTGTGTGTGTGTGTGTGTGTGTCAGGCATCCTGTTACATAGTTATATCATTTTGACTTATAACCACGTACAGTTGAATTGCACCACTGTGCAATGTTCATATTCTGAGGAGCAGAGGAGAGAGGTAGCTATGTCTTTGGGACCGTTGCAAAAGCAGAGCCACAATAGTGCTGTGGGTCCTACTGTACAATAGACATAATCATGCTATGGGTCTCATGTGTAATGAGATGTCCCATAACGTATCAGAGTGTCACACAACAGTGCCCTGGTATGTAACAGGGCCTCCCATTGCACAATGTGTATGTGTATATGTATGTGTATGTACGTGATCATAAATCACAATGGTGTGTGTGTATGATATACCATAGGATTTTCAGCTTCGTTTACTTTATCTTGCAAACACCTGGAAGAGTGTACATTCTTTCACCTGCCCTTCTTTTCTCTTTTTATCATTCATATTTTTTTGTCATTTCTTTATATGGAGGGGGTGCAACTTGTTGCCCTCCACAGATTGCTGGACTACAACCGCTATCACATCTGACTACTGGCTGTGCTGACTGGAATTGATAGAATTGAGTCCAATATCTAGAGAAACACAGATTCAGCAGTCCTACTGTTTATGAATAATTCACAGCAAGAGGGATGGGGAAGGAAAGAGATTGCTCATTGAATTGGCATAGTATTGAATTCTGAATAATGTGGACACTAGTCCATGAAAGCTTCTGCTGTTATTAGTTTTTGAGGTGCTTTGAGATTCTTGGTTTCCAATATTAATTGGAATTAATTAATTAATTAACTGGGACAAGTCATTTCTTTTCTTTTTTTTTTTCATTGAATGCAAGTTAAAGGTATTTACAGACAAAGCCAAGGAGAGAAAGTACAGGGGCCTCAGAACCGACACCTTTTTATCCTCACAAGACCATACCAAGTTAGAGACAACACAGCTGAGGAGGCATGGGTGTTCATTAATACAATGCTTCATGGCCTCAGGGAGGTGGCATTTTTAAGGCTGGAGTCTTTGGCATATGTTGAAAACCATTTTAAAATTAAATTTATATAGTTTGAAGTTGATATTTAGGTTTTTCTCTTGCTCTCCAACATTTACCAAAAAACAAAAAAAGCAGAAACAAAAACAAAAACTCAACCCTTGAGTGATTTCTATCAATGTACTGATATCATAGAATCATAGACTTGGAAGAGATCATGAGGGCCATTGGATTCAACCCCCAAGCATACAGAAATATACCATCAAAGCTTTCCCAACTGTCTGATGCTTTATTTATACCAATACCTGTTTCAACCATGTTATTAAATCTATTTCGGTTTCACAGTATTGTTTTAGGATCCTACTTCTACTTGAAAATAGTGCTGTTAAGATGCTTGATCCACCTATTTTACATTGACATATACTCTCTTTTAATTCTCTCTTACAAACACTCATTGAGATGGATACAGAAATGCACATGCATGCATATACAGTGGGCCCTCAGTAGCCACTAGGTTTTGGTTCCAGGATCTCCTGTGGATGCCAAAATCTGTGGATGCTCAAGTCCCATTATATACAATAGTGTAGTAAAATGATGTCCCCTATATAAAATGATGAACAACTCAAAGGCTTGCTTTTTGGATTTTTTTTAAAATATTTTTGAGCTGTGGATAGTTGAATATATGGATACAGAATCCATCCATAAGGAGGGCTGACTGTTCACATAGGTGCCCTTTGGAAAAGACTCATAACTGTTTCTCCCTTTATGTGTGAGAGCTGTTTCAGAGTTTGGATTTTTTGAGCAGAGAACTTCATTGATAAGACAATTTCTTTTACCTTTCTCTTCTGCTAGGGATGCCTGTGCAATTTCAAACCAGCGTGCTTGTTTCCTTGGGTCTTTTTTTTTTATCATCCATTTCTTCCTACAATTATTTCCTTTCTATCTTTCTAAAGCTCTTCTTTAGTCCTTCATTTGCTTTAGATGTATATACATTTAAATAAATGAACCTATGAAGAACTACAAAGGCTGCTTTGTCACTCCCCTACGGGACATCGAGGCATTCTGTTCTTTGCAGATGTTTGCTGTAGTTCCACATTCCTCTGGCACATTGTTAACCCATCTTGGGAGGAGCACCTTGCTTTGCTTGTTGGTGGGTCCTTTATTTCCCCTTCCCATTTTATCTGGCACACTGGTTCACACTTTGCAAGGCTGAACTGTTTGCACAAGCAACCCAAGCAGACTGTTTGCACAAGCTACCCAATACCTGCCCCACTCCTCTGGAAGGGCACCTGGGAAGCAGTCGCCCATGATCTGAGAGGAGCCCCCCCAAATCCCTGGCAGGGTAGTAGTGGAAGCTGGGAAACAGCTCTCAGATAGTATGTCATTGCACTTGCAGGTGATGCTGAGGCTCTGGTTGTGGGATGCAGCTGTTTGGGGAGGCAAAACATCTTGGGCCAGCCCTGACTCTTCAGGGAAGGTTTTGAGATGAGTTACAGAAATGCCTTTGGGGTGTTGTTTGTACTAATAATGCCCCCCTTCTCTTCTCCTCCTCCTCCTCCTCCCCTTCATTCCCATCCGCTGTATACTGAATGTGTGTACCGTGTCCTCCCAACCTCCTGCTGATGAATTCTTCCCCTCCCCACATTGCATTGCCTTGCACACTCTTTTGCATGGCTCTGAACTATGGCCTTTCTTTTTGGTTTGTGCTGCATTTTGTTGTTGCTGCTGCTGCCATTGTTCTGGCTGTTCCCATTTCACGTGGGCGGTGACTCTTGTGTCCTTTCTCATTAGATAGTTATGCTTCAGCCTCCAGCAAAGAGTGGCGGGTAGGTGAGAAGGATTCCGTCTGCCCTTCTTGTTGCCACCACGGATCCCTTCCACCCACCTCGTCTTCACCCCACTCCCTCAGTGACTGTGTCAGCAGGTCCATGCCCTCTCAGCCCGACCCCTGCTTGATGGACGAGAGTTGGTTTGTTACCCCTCCCCCCTGTTTTACTGCAGAAGGTCCCGATCCCATCAGCATGGAGAGTAACCCCATGGAGGACCTCTTGATTGAGCATCCCAGCATGTCTGTCTATGTCACCAGCAGCACTATTGTTGTGGAAACCCAGAATCCTGAGGAACACATCATCCGTGATGGGTAAGTCCCTAGCAAAAACTGTCTAAGCATTTTGTAATTTTGAGTCAACCTTGTGTAGTGGTTTGAGCATTGAACTAGGACTCTAGGAAATGGGGTTTGATCCCTACTTGGCCATGAAAATGTCCTGAGTGACCTTGTGCAAGTCACACTCTCTCAGCCTCAGGGGAAGGCAATGGCAAAGTTCCTCTCAATAGATTTGACAAGAAAACCCAGGGATAGGTTCACCCTAGAGTCTCCAGAAGTCAGATACCATTCGAAGGCACATAAGAATAACAACAGCTTGTAATTTGCTAACTACACACACAGGTTCACAGACATATGCACATGCACAAGCGCCCAATTCCATCACCAGAGGAAAAGACAAATTGGACAGGGGAGTTGTATTTTGATTGTGTCGAGAGTGCATTTCGATTGATAGCATTGGGAACTTGAGAATGTTAAAAAAAAGGCACATACAGTATATGTTTTTCAACACAATAGTTACACATTTCACATTTTGCGCAAGGGTATGTACAGCAGAAAGCAAAGGAGAAGCTACTACTTACAGTAACTAACTGCTAGTATAAGAAGCAACTGGTTACAGTTGTCAGTTATTAGTCATAGTTGCAGTTACCCTTTAAAAGCAACTCTTCCTCAACATTTAAAAGTAGCAAAAATAGTATGACTTGGCATCCTGTTCATGAGGTTGTAAGTCTGACTCATAGCGAGTGGCCAGTGTGGTGTAGCGGTCTGAGCATTGGACTATGACTCTGGAGACCAGGGTTTGAATCCCCACTTAGCCACGGAAACCCACAGGAAACCCACGGAGTGACCGTGAAAGCCCACATCAATAATAACAGCAGCAACAGCAACAACAAAAGTCTGACTCATGCCATCACAATTCGCTTTTATGGTTGTTACACAGGTCAAAAGTCTCTTCCACCCACACAGCTACAAAAAGTCCTCCTGATACTTGTCAAGAGAAGAGCTGGACACATCCTCACTCAACTCCCTGCTCTCTGGCAACATGGAAATGGCTGTGTTGGGGGGGAGGGACTGCACTGTTTTAAAGGTTGTTTTTGAGGAGGTTGTATCAGGAGATGCCGGCAAAGAGATATAGCTACATCTCCCAATGCAGTATCTCACTCTATCTTTTTAGTTACTTTTTAGAAAGAACAACTGAATACTACAGGCTGTTGGCTTCTAGCATAAAACCCACCAAAGTTGGCAAGGACAACATTAAAAATTAACATACGCGTACAAAGAGAATCCTTTCATGTGTATAAATGCAGTTATGCAATTGCCAAAAGTTTCCCTGTGTTTTCCCTAGTGTATGAAAAAAAGAAACTTGGAACTAATCATCACACATAATGGCTCCAGGTACCATTTGCACGTTCATTTGGGCATTGAGGCAACACTGAAGAAGTCTGCAACATACAGGAAGGCATTGTTGCAAGTCCTATATCTGAAGCCAAAGTCAGGATCAGTTTTTCCTGCTTTAAAAATATGGGCATGGAAGCACTCAGAAAGGGTTGAAGATGGTCTGCTTAGAAACATGAGGTACATGTGTAACAGGTATAATAATTGGCCCTCCAGATTTTGTTGGACTGCAACTACCAACATCCCTAGCCAGCATATCCAAGGATGAGGAAAGCTGAGAGTTGCAGTCCAGCAACATCAAGAGGGCTACATGCTTCCCAACTCAATGAATAAGAAAGACCCATATCTAGCAGAACCTCCTGGAAGTTGGTAGGGCTTGTGTTCCTGCAAGTGTAACAGTAAATTGTATATGCCACATTCTGTTATGCTCTAAAATGGCTATGATGTCTCACTGGATGTGTGATACTCTGCCTACTCTGATGTTGCAAGCAGAGGATTTGAAAATATATTATGGCATACCAAAGCAGCTGTAAGTGCTTCTCTAAACACATTTTTTAAACATAAGGAGGACATACCAAGAGCCTGTGTGGTGTAGTGGTTTGAGTGTTGTACTACAACCTTAGAGAGCAAGCTCATGGCCACACTATGCTGTTATAGTGCTGTTATTCCACTTTCAACTTCCTATGGAATCCTGGGGTTTGCAGTTTAGGGAGGGGCATTTAGAGGGCCTCAGTAAACTACAAAGCCCAGAATTCCACAGGATATTGAAAGTAGAATAAAAACACTATAACAGTGTAGTGCTATAATGGCCCAGGGTTCAGTTGCCTGCTCTGACATGGAAACCTGCTGGGTGACCTTGGGCACATCAGACACTTTCAGCCCCAGAAAACCCAGTGATAGGATCTTAGGGTCACCATAAGTCATAAATGACTTGAAGGCACACAGCAACAAGAGATGTACCAGAGATTTCATGGCCCAGTACACTGAGACATTCCCAAAGGCACAGTAATGAAGCATGCATGCTTATGAGCTCCTGCTATGCCCACATGGGTTAGTTAGTTTCATTTCTATCCTGCCTTTCCTTCAGTGAGTACAACAGGTAGCTTTCCTCCTTACCACTTTATCCTTTCATGAACCCTACGAGGTAGGTTGGGCTGAACGAGAGTAACTGGCCCAAGGTCACCCAATTAATTTCATACCAGTGTGGGAAATTGAACCTGGATTTCCCAATTCCCAGTTCAACACTCTAGGCATTACAGGACATACAACAGCAGTACTTAGTTTGCCCATTGATTACAACTGTATGATGCAAAGAAGGGAAGCACTTTTTTGGCCTGCCTCTTTCTGTCCCATCCCTGGTCCCACCATCCTCCACATGTTGGAGGGTGAACTATTTCACTGTGGAATTCATTTTACTCTTCTAGTTTCCTTTGTGATTTAGAACCTTCACAGGAAATTCTGAGAATCAGAGTCCTCGAAAGTATTTCTCCCCAAGCTCTGACTTGCCATGTTGAAAGACATAAAATCACCCTGAATATTGTGTATTTTTATGTTTTGCTTTTCTATAGGGAAGAACCTGAACCGTGTTTGCAGCGCCATGCCCCACACCACTCCACCTCTCTCACCACTAAGGCGGCCATCTTGGAGAAGGTCAACCAAGTGCGCCGGATTCAGAGGGCAAAGCAACTGGCAGAGAAGCACAACCTCAGTCAGAAAGCCATGCAGAGGCAGAATCGCACCCGAGAGTGCCGCCCACGACGGGCCAAACACCAAGGCAGCTTTGTCTACCAACCATGCCAGCGCCAGTACAACTACTAAGCTACTTCAAGAAGTCTACACTGTGGGGCATTATCCTTTTAACTTTCTGCTTCACCAGTTCCTCACAATGCTTTCTTCAGCCAAGAAGGTCTTCTTCATCCATTTCTGAAATAAATCCATCCCCTCTCCCAGGAGAGGACCTCCTACATTGTACTAAAGTGGCAATATTCAATGATAGTTCCTTTGTGGGCTTTTCTTTGGCTTCAGCCACATATAATTTTCCTATCTATAATTTTCTTTCCTCTTTGGGTTTTATCTCCCACACTGCTCTCTCTGCTTCCACAGATGTTGATCTTGTTTTCAATCTGAAGGTGAAAGAAACTTAACATGTCCCACTTATATTAAATAGCAAAGCTGTAGGTCTATTTTGAAACTCCAATATATGTTTTTGCCGTTCTTTTCAGAGAAACATGTTTGTATCTTGGGTACCAAGAGAGACCATTTGTTTTTATGTGGTATTTTCCTTGGTTCCTAGGTAGCAAGTAGTTATACACTGGCTATAGTAGCAGTTTCCAGTGTTAAGAGTAATTTGGTGCTTCCAGTGAATATATCACATTTCGTTTTCTAAACATGAATTATAGGAGGGACAAGATGCCCTGTCATTTCCTTTCGTCCTTCATTGTTGCACTAGGGGGCCTGTGACATCAGTGCCTTTCATTATGACATCACACTCTTCACAGTGGAAGCAGACTGTGATGTCACAAATGGATATACCAGGTTCGTGTGCAAACTGGAACACAAAACAATAAATAGGTCCAAAATGTAATGATTAACAACATCTGTATCTTGCATCTTCCTTCCCTTACAATTAAATGGATTGCATATTTGTTCCTATTGCAGAGTTGATAACAGTGGCTAGTCATGAGATATTCTGCCATGTTCTTAATTGAACTAAAGCTCCAATACAATTCCATGGAAATTTATGGGAGTTTTGCTACTGACTTCAGACATAGGCCAGATTATCCCTGATGTTTCTGTTCAGCAGTGTCATGTGATGCAATATAGAACTTTTGAGAGTCCATTCCAAGCAACAAAGCAACCTGCAATTAGCAGTAGGGATCTAACTTGAAACCTGCAAAGATTCACAGTGCCTGAAAAATCAGGCTTCTTTTACTTAGTCCTTAGTCATGCATGTTGTTTTTTAAAACAGATGCAACACACCATTTCCTTGTCTGATTGCTTTCAGGGCTATCACATATTTTCCCCCAATATCATCTCCATCGTGTGATGATCAAGTGTTTAAATCCATATGGGCAGAGGAAGATGGAAAGTTCTGATATATTTTTAGAAAGATGTGAACACGTGCAAGAATAGAACAACACAATAGATATTTAAAAGAACATGCAAAAATAGAATTAATTTCTATTCACTTACTTAAATCCTCTCCCTGCCTCCATATATTTTACTGTGAGAATAAATCTGGGAATGTCCTCTAATAAAGAGTACTGTTTTTCAGCCTAAGAGCTTCCCCCCAGCTCCAGCAGAAGAAAAATAAATGTCTACAGACAGTGTGAAAAAATATAATTCAGAACTGAAGCTTAAAATGGAGTTTCTGGGTCGGCAAATCTGTTACTGTTGAATTTCAGAGTTTTAGTGAACTGTGATTTTTAAAAGCCCAATCTGAAATAAAATTGCTGCCCTTGGTTCTGAGGGACTTCATGTAGATGAGTGTTAAGGGCACAGTCTGGACAAGCCAATGGCAATTGCTTGTATTGAGCAATAAGCAAGTGTCGGCTCTTGATGTCAGAGGGGACTGGACCATGCCCTAACGCTAGGTTTAGTGATAAAACATCATTAATAAATCCTTATCCTATACCATCAACAGAATGCTTCATATTCCTTTATGCTGTTTTGTTAAAACCTTTGCACTAAAGTCACTGACATCAGCAGAGAAAAGAGCTTACGCATTTTTGAGGAGATAAAGTATGTTGGAAAGCATAGTGAAGGATGCTGAATTGTAATGGGAGTGAAAGAAGCTGGGATGATGAAGCTAAAGGGTGGAAGATAGCCAAACAGGCTACAATCCTATATACACTTACTGGGGTTGCCCTCACCCACCCAGTACACTCCAGATGAATTGGGTTACCAATCCCATGATCCCTGACCAGCATGACTGATGCCAGTTAAAGATGATGGAGGTTGTACTCTGGTTCATTTTTACAGAGCAGGGGAGGACATAATAAGTTCCACTGAAGTCACTCGAAGCATAGAGTCAGGCTTGCATATCGGAGGAGAAGGAAATTGAAGTTGCTGAACAGGTGTGAGCCCAAGACTTGGAGGTCTGGACTTTAGTGGACAAAAGGTGTAATAGTTTCTCAGGGTAAAATAGTTTCTAAAGCATAGAATGAACACTCTTTTGAAGAAAGATTTTTGCATTTTGGAGTCCTTCCTGTTAGTCATTTACTGTGTCTCAAATTAGACTTATGGCAATGCAACTGCTTTGTATTCCCATTTGTGATCGTAGCACTATCGTCATAATTGCAAATGATCCCAGAACCAAGCTAGGACGATTCAGCATGACTGATTCAGTGAGGCCATTTCAGTGTTGATGTTTCAGAGTGGCCATTTCAGAGCAGCTGTTTCAGTGTTTCTCTGGCCAGACTCCTCCCCCCCATCTTATCTCCCTTCCTCCCTCCTTCCTTCTGCTTCCTCCACTTTTTCCTTCTCATCCCCAAAGTGTCCCAAGAACTCCGATAAGCCATTCAGAAGGAGAGACTACAACTCCTTTGTGCTATCTCCCTCTCCAGCCTCTTTTACCTGTAAGGACGATGTAGAGGTAGTGGCAGCATTGAGAGGAAATCTAAAAATCTAAATCCAAAAGGAGACCATGTAAGTTGAAAGTTGCAAAAAACTCTGAATTGTCAGTGCTGAAGTGTCCAGCACTGAAATGGCCACACCGAACTGTCAGTGCTGAACTAGCCCTACTGAATTGTCCCATTCCACTTAAAAGCCAGTCAGACCTCTGAAGTAATGGAGGTCTGTTCTGCTGGCAAGTAGGGAACTGCTGGATGACTGATCAGGCCCTTCCCACCAGCAAGTGATGCTGCAAGGAACAGAGGTAGAGGCCTGTTGCATCTCTTCATCACAGCATTGTTCACTGGTGAGAGGTTGCTGGTCGTGTCATCCTGCCACATTCCTTTCTCCATCATCACAGGCCTTTGTTGCTCCATATGACTGTCTGGCTTTTAAAGTAGGTTGCAGGGGTCACATGGGGAATTAAACCACAGCTACAGCATCATGACTATGTGCTTGATGGAAATTCTTGAGCAGTCTCTAGAATATGAGACAGAAAACACTTGTTGTGTAGCCTGAAGCCACACTGGAGTGGTTTCACTGTAATTTTGGCAGACAAGGGTTGTCCAATTAAAAATAAGCACATACATAATATCAGTAAGATTACTGAAAGGATAGGGTAACTGTACCCCTTCCTTACTTTTTATCTGTTAATTATGCTTTAATTCTGCAGCCAGGGTCATCAAAGTGATTACACCTGGTTTATAGCCTCCTCGCCCATTATTTCTTAACCATTTGCCCAATATAATTGAGAGATCAACTGGCTGGCATCTTGCTAGTGACATACTCCGTTACACCTGCATATTGAACTTGTTTGGTTGTTGTGTAGAGGGAAACTACCTCCCTCATACAATAACCTAAACACCCACACGACTCACTTCCAACAGGACTTGGAGAATAATACCATCGTTGTGCCTCTGGTTATAGGCAAATAGCCAGACACTTCTTCCACACGTCTTACTCTCCACTGGCCACTAAATGGCTGAGGGTAGGGGTGCAGGAGAAACATGAATTGCACAGAAAGTGAGAGGTCCCCTTGTGTGGAATCTTATTGTATGTCTCCTAATACAGGATCTCAACCACTATATCTTGTGGTATTTAACTTTACCAATACTATGAGCTTAAGAGCTTCTTCTATAAACTCTCAAACCACCAAATTTTAAAAAATGTAATGTTAAGCTTTGTGCATTTTGGGCCTACAACTGAAATTCAAATTTGAAATCAATAAAAAGGGGGAAGGCCCTTTTCAATAGAGGAAAGATCTTATTTTGGCCATTTTTTTTGAAGGAAGCCTAAAAATTCCAGTTTCTATTAAGCATAGCTAATATTTCTTGCTTAAAATGTTACTGCAGGAGAATTCCACCTTCCAAATAAAATTGTAAATGGGAGTGTAATAATTAACAACTACTTCTGTTCTATTATCTGTTAAACACCGGCCTATATGTACCTTTCTAATTCATAGGCCATTTCTGCACTATACTGTTATAGTGCTATTATTCCACTTTCAACATCCTATGGAATCCTGGGGTTTGCAGTCTAGGGAGGGGTCTTTAGAATTCTCAGCCAGTGATCCCTTTGGCCTCAGTAAACTACAAACCCCATCATTCTACACAGGCTGTTGAAAGTGGAATAATAGCACTATAACAGTGTAGTGTGGCAATGGCCTTAGTTTGAGCTGATTTTTTTTTTTATGAAAAGAAACAAATCACTCACCTAGAAGCAGTGTTTTCCCTGTAAGTGGCTAGATCTAAAGAGTGATTGGAAATACATCTATGTTGGGATTTTGAATGACAAACCTGCATACAGTGTCACAAATGGTTATTGAAAATCCTACTCAGTTTCAGGAGTGGTTTACCAAATATCTTTCAGAGGAGCAGAGTTACTATTTAAGAAGTGCAGGCCTAAAGCTTCTTTGGATGGGAAATAGCTGTGTAACTTGGGGATCCAAGCTTCTGCTTCTAAGCTTAGTAACTTTCCATTCTCATGGCACAGCTGAACAGAATTTTTCCATCTGAACTAGAAATGGACGTCCACTATCCTGTTAACTTATTTACAAGGCAGAAAAGTATAGTGGACAGAAATCAGAACAGGTTCAACTTTGCCAGCAATAGAGACATAGAACACTTATGACTGTCAGCTGACATACGGCTGTGAAAAAAAATCGCAATCTGAAACACAGCTCTTCAAAATTTAAACTCATATAACTCCATGTTAGGTGACTGCAGGCTGTGTGCTTGAATCTAAGGCCATTTCTGCACTAGCCTGTTATAGTGCTATTATTCCACTATCCACATCCTATAAAATCCTGGGGTTTGCAGTTTAGGGAGGGCCCTAAACAACAAACCCCAAGATTCCATAGGATGGTGAAAGTGGAATAACAGCACTATAACAGGCTAGTGCGGAAATGACCTAACAGTGGGCAAACAAGGTAAACAGAGAGCTGATTCCCCCTCACCAAATGACCTTTTAAAAAAATGTCTTTCCCACTCTTCTACCATTCCCACATTCTTGGTTGCAATGTCTTTTGAAGCCAGTTTCCACATTAATGATTTTGTTTACGCATGGGATAGCTGATGTTATTGCCTGATTCTTTCTCTGGAAAACAAAAATCATCCACATATAGGGTCTGCCATTGTGCCTTAAAAAGCTTCTGGGGTGTCATCAGTTACTGGGGCAGAGAGCACTTGGCGGGGCAGCTTAACAGCAATGGGTCAGAACCTCAGAATTTGTTTGCTGGCATCTTTTGACTCTTCCTTTGTACCAGCTCTAAGTAACCTTCATGAACTGCAGCAAAAGAATGGCATGCCAGAATCCTGTGTTGTTCCCAAAGATAACACTAGACCACTTTTCAAATTTGAAGCACTTGTGCTATCACTACAGTTGTTCCATTCCCCAGAAACGCATATGGCTGACCTATGAAGTGGAAAAAGGGGACGGGGAGTGTGATTGGCAAAAACGATCAATTTGATCATGGTTCCAAGGCAAAATTCATGTGACCAGGAGTGCAATTTCCTTTCATTTTTGCTTTTCCTGTGACTTACTGGAAAAGTGATTGATTTGGCACTATGAAGTAGAGTCAATTGTACCCACGGTCATAGAATGTGTTGATTTCACTTACATCCAATTAAAAGAGGAGATTAACACTTTCTTTAACTCTGCGAAGTGTTTACATCCTTTTGCCTCTTTGATTTTTCATTAAATGCCTATTAACTGCAGCAGCCCTGGGGATGGGATAGGGAGAGAGATCAATACGTTTTTTATCTGAAGAGATGAAATGCAATCTGGGGAAAGGTCTTATTTACAGAATTTTGCATATGAAAAATATTCATGTGGAGTTCCCCAATTTTGCCTGAAGGAATCCAGCTATTCTATGATATTGGAAATGGAATTTTCAAAGTGGTATTCAAGTGTAACATTCGGAGTTAGTTTTTCCCCCAGTATTCAAACTCTAATAAAAGGACAACCCATGAAACTCCAGAAAGATCCATTTCTAAATATTAACAATATTAGGTTATTCCTTTCTACTGTTTCTGAAATCAAAGCCAGCTTTTTTCCCCCAGTCCAAAAAATTCTTAAATGCACTTACCATTAAGCAAATTTAACAAATTTAAATTTACACAGGATTTAGAAGAAAATTCTGCTGATTTCAGTGATAGTCTCTTTGGTGTGTCCTTAGAAGGGTCATAGCGTTAGGTACTTTCTAGATGGATAGCCCTCCTACAAGTGTAAAAATATATATATATATATATATATTGTGATGTAGTTCCACTCTGAGTAATGGGCCATGGGTCTTATCCTTCACACTGCAGAGAAATGAGCACTGGCTCTTTGACTGTAACCCGTAAAATGAGCACTGAAACCACTAGGAGCTGAGTCAAATGTTGCGGTGTGGGAGATATGGCACAGTCCTCTCATGAATCCTGTCAAAACACATGTGATGAATATTTGGTGGAGGGGTCTGCAGGGTTACCGTATCACATGAGCGCCTGCACATTTGAACTGATTGCTCTGATTTGGCACCTTAACAGTGCACAGTGAGAAGATGCAGACAGTGGTTATCTATCTCCCAATCAATAATATTAATAATAATAATGATAATAATGGACCTCAGCATTCATCCTTTAAAAAGACACCCAAGGTCCATATTTCACAAATACAACTTCCATCACTTTTCTTTTTGTCTAATGCAATTATTACTGACATAAATATACATATATATATGCTGAGTACCATATAACAATTAGACTCACAACATCATCATACTCCAGGGTGATTTTAAAAAACTAATGCATGAACATGCTTTTAATATGCTTAAAGGTACAGCATTAGATTTCCATCTTGTGCCTCTGATGCTCAGGGCAAACAAATGGGCATCATAGCCTATCAATAAGTTTCCAAGAGATCTGACTTGCCTACAGTCCAAGAGAGATTGTTGTACTAGAGCAACCTTTCTCAACTTGGTGCCCACCGGAGGGGTTGAACTACAATTCCCATATTTGGAAATAAATGGGGAAATGGATGGGAGTTATAGTCCAATACATCTGAAGGCAACCGGGTTGAGGAAAGCTGTACTATAGAGACCATTGATTTGGTCCTCCAAAACAGTCTACAAGCTTTTAAAATGTCAGAGAAGAAAAGCCATAATGAGGCAACAAAGCTACCAAGAAGAGCAAAGGTTGAAGGTAACTAATATTGTCTCACCCTTTTAGAATCTGCTGCATTAATAACAACAGTCTGAATATTTGCATCAATAAATAATGCATCCATGCGTTCCTGCTTCTCATTCTCAATCATATGGGACACAGATGGGGACTGAATCACCCTGCAGAACTGCAACTCTTAGGCCTTTGAGGCCTCTCCCTAAACTGCAAACCCCAGGATTCCTTAGGATGTTGAAAGTGGAATAATAGCACTATAACAGTCTAGGGCAGAAATGGCCTCAGACTTCCTGATCTGGAGAGCCACATCATTCCTACTGGTGATAGAGTCCTTTCTCCAACATTTTAATGTTAAAGGACAAAATTCTCCAAGTGCAAAATCCTCCAGCTCCAAATTCTTAATTTCTTGGAATAATGTGCATAAGTCCTGAGGAAGAGCAACCATTGTGAATGATGGCTGAATCGAAACAACAATTCAAACTAATGTTTCCCAGATGGTCTGGAGTGAGCCCCCAGACATCCACATCCCATATGTAAAATGGAGATAATTGCCTTGTTTGTACCTCACAACCGTATTCTGAGAATGAGATTTACAATTGTCATTATGAACACAAACACACTCCTCTGCCTATTACTGCAGAAGAATGGTCCAAACGTCTACTGAATAAAATATGCATCTTATGAACATTGTCAGCTGGCAATCTGTAAAATATCAACATCATTTCACTTATGGTTGCTAGTTCAGGAGAGCCATCTAACGTTCCCATCTTCACAATTCAATGATAGACTCTTAGGTCCTTTCCACACCTTACCTTTTTTCGGCACTGGGGTGCGGGGATTGCGCGAGCAGCCTCCAGAGAGAGACTCTCATGTCCCCGGTGCTTCAGCTCCGCACAAGCTGCCTGTTCCCAAGCAGGTAGTGGGAGAGCCCTGCCTCTTCCTTCCACAGTGCAGCCTAGGAGTTTCCCAGGCTGTGCTGGGGCAGGAAGCTCGACCACCATGGCTCCGGAGGCTCCGCACACACGGCAAGTGTGTGTGGAGCCCTGGAGCAATGCACGATCGTGAACCAGTTTTGGCTGAAAGCTGAAAATGAAAAAGTGCATGAGCAGCACCTACCAGGCCCTGGAGCATCGCACAATTGAGAGTGCGTGGGGCGGATCGCTCCTCACAATTGCGCGACGCTCCAGCCGCCCTTTCACATGGCAAATGCCATGAGAAAAGGGCCTTAGTGTGGTGTTCCAAAACACCAACTCTGCGAGAGTCTTCCATGTCAAGTCAAAGGAAAGGTGCTTAAAACTAACTTCTGTGTGTGCATTTGTGAATGTGTGTATGCACATGTGTAAATACATTACAATGGAGAGGATGTAAGCATTTTTTTAAAAAAAAATCAAAAGTTTAATGTTGTGGTTAGCTGTGGATTGAATGCCTGGGACAGTGATGTAACAGCATTCTTAATGGGTTAGGCTGAGTTCTTATTTCTGTTTTATTTGTATTGGGAAAATTTATAGCATGGACTCAGGGACAAAATGAAATGTGTTGTTTCCTTAAAGATTCCTGTTTCAGAGCTGTTTGATTTAGATGGAGAAGAAATGTGAGTTTGGGAGAGTTTTTTTTGTGAGTCTGTTGATATTAATCTGCATGTTCCAAAGGAATTTATGAACTTGATAAAACTATTTTTTTTTAATTATATACTAGAATGATTTGAGCAACATGTTTTGCAATAGCTGCTGCCTTGTTGAAGAAAAGGACTTAATTACAACTGGCTTGTCTGTATAACAGAACTAGGGCCAGTCCATCCGATGTGACCACTCTCTAAAGTGGCATGGCCATGTGGTGAAATGCTCACTCAAAATGTGCAGAAACAAGCTGGAAAAGTGAGAGTGGCCATTTGTAACTCACTTCCTTCTTCAGACACATTCTCCTATAAATACCATTATATATATTTACTATATATACATCTATACTATATTAAAATATATTTAAGCAATATATTGTCAAGGGCCCCAAATGTTTTCAGGGGTGCTGAAGAGGCAAGAGGTCAAAGGCCTGCATTATAGATAAAAATGTAGCCAAGAACTACAAACTGTGGGTGAGCACTTGCCCATTCTTAATTCCATTAGAATGAAATAGAACCTCACAAATGGGGAATATTCTGGGATATTTGCAACGGACAACACAAGGAAAGGTTCTTGAAATGTTCATCTGAATTGTATAGTCATAATCTAACCACTCATTTTGTGTTAAAAATAAAGAAAAGCAAGGACATGAGCTACCATTGACAGAGGTCATGGAAAACATACCTTCTCAATTGCTTGATTTCGTGTATCATCAGTTTCTATTGACCCCGTCTGTGTTAATCTTAAGGCAAAAATCGAAGTTAAGGCTCATTAAAACAAAACTTGGGACCCTATCACACTATATTCTTATAGCGCTATTATTCCACTTTAACTGTCATGGCAACATTCTGTGGAATTCTGGGGTTTGTAGTTTCATAAGGCCCAATAGCTCTTTGGCTGAAAATTCTAAATGCTCTTCCCTAAACTGCAAATCTCAGGATTCCATACGATGTTGCCATGGGCGTTAAAGTGGAATAATTAGCACTATAATAATGTAGTGTGATAGGGCTGTTGGTTTCATGAGCACTTATACTTAAGACTGGACTATCAGGACCACCTCAAACACTGTAGGAAAATGAGTCTCCAAAGCATCTCAGTCACAATCCTGCATGGCAGGGGGTTGGACATGATGGCCCTTATGGTCTCTTCTATAATTCTACATATATTGTCTACATGCAAGGGGAACACATGAGCTACTATGGATTTAAATGTTATTGGGAATAAAAGTGTTAGTTGAATAGGCCAGCTGCTCACATAATGATAATACTGAGGCTACTGACACAGCGTGTAAACAACTTCAGCTAAATAAGGTATAAAATTAATCCCTCTTGCTAACAGAACAGGTTGGGTCCCATTGCAAGGGGAAGAGAGGAGGTGAGAGGTCCACTGAGGGATCTAAAATCCATTCACACAATGCTGGATTTCATCTCAGTACAGTAATTAAAAATAAGATATGGCATAAGTACCAGAGGTGTCTCCTTCAAACACATGATTTGTCATATCCATTACATGATAATAAAATGTTAAAAATTCATACTCTCTACTTCAAAAAAAAAACCTTTTCCACATTGGAGCAAAACCCAAGCAATAACAGACACGTGTCAAAAATTTTTTGCTGTAATAACCTAGTCATTTTTTTTTTTTTTGCCAGTGAGGTGATTAGTAAGACATCCTAAATTATAGATATTATATATTATCCTACACTGTTTTTAAGACAATGCACTGAAGTAATAGAGAGGGAGGACAAAAACCCGAAACCTTTACACTCTCGGCTATCCAGGCCTGCATTTTGAACTGATGTCATCTTAATGTTTTCATAATTTTTCGCACCTTTTCCCCCTCAAATACTGTTTCTTCTGCAAAGTAAATCAAGAAAAAAGAGAATTTTGGGAAATGGATCGTTCCAAGTGGAAAACCTTGCAGTATCTATTTTGCCAGGAGAACTTCCAACATACCAGACTGAAATATTTCTGCAAGCAGAACGTTCCAGTACTGCTGGCATTACAGCAGACTTTGTGGCATGGTATTGTCATCATAGCACATAGTTGCATACAGCACATAGTTGCATACAGCATCTCTCAGGAGTAAATCTCCAACGCTTCAGAACCAGCAAGGCCATTTTCTAGTGCCCTAGTCATACAGAACTAGCTTTTCATGCTAGATGGAATGTACATCCCCATCAAAACACACTAAGGAAACTCACTGGAACACAGATGAACACTGCAGATATAAACAAGGATCCCCATGTATATTTGCTCAATATCTGTATTCACTCTTGCATGTAGTGAATATGCTTCTGGATATAATCTGCCTGGGTAGATTATCAAATGATAACAGCTCACCAAGAACATCTGTTCACGCCACATTGAGAAGAATGGGATTTTTCACTTTGACACAGGCATAAATCCTACTGTTAGCCCCAACTAGAGTACCCCCTTTTAATCTATGGGATTTACCTAAGTGTTGGTGCATCATTCAGCAATCAATAGGGCTGGTCTATTCTAGTTGGGACTAACCAACAGGATTATAGCAAGTTACTTGTTGACTTATGGTGAGGCCATGAATTTAATAGGGCTTTCCTAGGCAAGGAATACTCATTAGTGGTTTTGCCAGTTCCTACCTCTGAAATATAGCCTACAACACCTGATATTCATTGGCAATCTTCCATCCAAGTACTAACCAGGGTTGACTCTGCTTAGATTCTAAGATCAAGCAGGATCTGGTGGTCTTTAGGGTATTTTGGCATGAGCATTCCAGCCATAGATTCCATTCATTTCAGCATAGCTACTGCAAGAAGGTCCCATTGAAGTGCAACCAAATGGAGCACATTCTTTGAATCTCTTGAATATTTCTGAGAAGCTGTCCCTTGAACTCTTCCATTTTTGTTTTTAAAAGCACCAACTGAAACCCCAAGAACAATCCATAACAGCACTATGGCCCTGCTGACCTAAATTGTCTATGCTGCTCAACAAGATCCAAGTTAGCACCATGGTAAGATAGTCCCTGCTTACAAGCAACAATTGAGTCTGAGAAAACTTCATAGCTTGGCTCTGATCCACAAGTTACCTGCATGGAGTGTTACATGTGTATGTGAGTGGCAAGAATATACATTTGCTTCTTGAGTTGCAAGAAAACATGCTTTTTTAACTGTATCCTGAAGTACAATTGGTAATTTCAGACAATATTTCAAAGCCAAACTTCAATGACTTTACTCCCCTACACTTTCAAGAATCATCCTCAAACAAATCATCTTTTGCCACTAATAGAGCTGATGAAATAATATTTGTTGTCAGAAGTGAGGGAAACAATGCGAAAACTGGATGCAAGGGCATGAAGAACGGCAGAGAAGACAAGGGAAGATCTTACAGGCCATTTTTTAAAAAATATTTAGAGCTAGAAAAATAAAGAGAAATCCCTTCAAGGGTACTTGCTATTACATTTGTTTTTACACACTTAAGAAACACTCATTTTGCAGCATTAAACCTCACTTGTAGTGCATATTTACCTACCATATTGTATACATGTTAGCAAGTTAAGGACCACTTTGCAAACTGTGGTTTTGTACGATTGATTGTTCCCTGTGTTACTTATTTTTCCATGAAGAGTCTTAAATGTATAAAGATTTATGCAACGCTAAACCTTTCCAAAACACCTCCAGTAAGTACACAGGAGTGAAAATTTCAACAACTGCAGGCTTTCAAACTTCTTCAGCACTGTGACATGACACGATTCATTGGGATTACCACTTCTGCACAGCCACTAAAGATACATCAACCTCCATGCTTAAGTGTTGGTTGTCCTCAATTTGTGCCAATATTGATTCATGAGTCCACCAATGAATACGGCTGTCTCTGCACAACCTTGTGTAAATTACAAAAGGATATTATGGTAATAGATATCTTTTCAGGATGGAACCATAAGGAACATAGATTTTGTCATCTCTTTCCCTCACAAATGTTAAAAAAAAAATCTTGGCTACAATTCCAAATTCACCACCTGTATGAAAAAATGTCACCAGCATTTTCCACAACTGTGCGAGGACAGCAGTCTCTGGTTTCCTTCCGAAGGTTCTGCTCAACCAATAGTGCTGTTTTGGTTTTGAAGGGTTGCCTTAAAATCTATTTTTAAAAATGTACTGAAATAGAGTATATCTTCTGTATTAGCCATACAAGTTCTGCTCTGAGTTCCTGGTTGAAATAATACCATCTTATTCAAATATAAGTTTGTTTGTTTTTTCATTTAGAATGTGAATGCTGGAGAGAACCGCAGACTTATAAATATTCGAAGCATATTATTTCCTAGCCATTCTTACCATGTTCTGCTTTGAATAAAGTGGACGCATGATTTTAAGGCACGGATTGTCTCTATTGTATGCATTACAGTACAGGACATTATAAGACAGCTACTATTACTGGGCACTTTGACGGGAAGAGAAAAAAACCCCTCTCTCTCACCACCTTTGTGTTGTTTTTTTTTAAACTTGTTTAAAAACTATTTTAAACAAAACGTGTCCTTGTGTACAAATACAGCCCACTAAAGCAATGGGGGGGGGAGGCTAATGGGAAAAGGAAACCCATGGCTTATAAGTCAAATGTTTAGGCAACTGCAATGTACTGACAGAGAAAAAGACACAACTGCCTGAAAACTTTTCTGTGGTGTACCTGTGTGTATGTAATATGGTCTTGTTGTTAGATTGCAATGTTGCACTTTGGTAGGAAAAATCTAATATAATTGGGGAAGGGAATAAAATATATATATTTAAATCCTAACAAATGTGGAGTCACATGTCGTTTATAAATAAAGGATATAGGTGTAACATTTTACAATGGTATAGGCCTCATAGAGTATAGTCCTATACAGGATTTATAAACTCAGTTTATCAGTGCTTACAGAAAACTGTTGAGCAAGACATGATGTGGCTTATAAGCCACATAAAGTTGCATCATTTGATTGTGAGCCCATTTAATCTCACAGTGGGAATAAACTACGTGGCTGTTCCCTTAACTACAGTTGGTCCTGAATTTTCATGGGTCTAAATTCTGTGGATTTGATTATTTGTGAGTTTGCAGCTGCTGTTTAACTAGTTGCTGCTGGAAATAGAAAAGCTCTAGAAAAGGCCCTAGCTCTGGGAGACCTCACAGGGCCAAGCTATCAGCAGCACTTCCTCCTCCTCCTCCTCTCTGTCTCCTTTCCTGCTCACAATCTTGACCCATACTGCCCTTTGGTACTTTGACCCCACAACACTTCAGAGTCTAACTCCAAGGCTGTCTCCATCAGACTTGCCCTGCCTCTGCTGATCTCCAAGCTTTCCCCTAGAAAAGGCCCTAGATGAATAGAGGGGAGGGGGGAGTGGATCAGCAGAGGAGTCCTACAAAAAGAGAGGAGAGACTGCTGCCGCCACTGTTGCCTTCACCTGCATTAGAAAGAGGGCAAGCCACGAGGCTAGAAAAGAAGGGGCATGGGGTACGTGTGAGACAACAAATGAGTTGGGGAGCTTGTGTGTGTGAATTGCGGTGGGAATGCGGTGAATTGTTGTTTCTTTCCAGTGATGGAGAAAAGGGAAGGAGAAGTGGGAAGGGGTGGAGGAAAGAGCAGCTTGGAGTGGCTGTGTCTTCCCCATTTTACTACTGCAGCTACTGCTGCACACTGCTTGTGTGCACGTGGGCTTACCCCAGGCTGCTCCTGGGTAGAATGCAAGAATTCAAAACTCATCCAGTTTTGGGTTTATTCACATGAGAGAATTAAGGCTGCAACCAACCAGCCCCCATCACTTCTTAAAAGCTCATACCATCTTCTTTTCCTTTTCTTTTTCTTTACCTCTCTCTCATTCCAAAGTTCTCTCTTGCTCTTCATGAAGGAAGAATTCTTTGCCTTCATGGATATCTCTTTTTACAAAAGCTGGATTTCAGAGTGTGGGGAAGAGGAACATCACAGCATGTCTGGGCGATCTTTCAGTACAGAAGGGACACGACCACGTGCAGGGGTGATGACAATGGAGCATGAAATGGGAAGGCGGGGTGATGGTTGTCAGATGTTCTCCTTGTCCTTCAGAGGGACAGTCAAGAATGCTTTTCCCTCCCCAAGCAGGCTAGGGTTGTCCTACCTTTGTGTTACCCATCTGCCCTCTTTGTGCATTCTCTGGCATCAGCAGGGTCTCCTAGATCCAGGGCCTTTTCTAGGGGAAGGTTTGAAGACCAGCAAAGACAATGGAGGTGGCATCAAAGCAAAATGGAGGTGTCATGGTGCCAAAGTGGCAAAATTAGTAATGGGCCAGAGATGTTGGCAGGAAAGGAGATGGAGAGGAGAGTGAGGAGGACCAGCCACCACTGCTGCAAGCCCAGCCCTGCCACAGCTGTTGCAAAAATCTCCTTCAGTGTGAACAGCCCTTCTCTTCAGGGATGACAGCAGTGAAGATTTTTGCAGCATCAGAGTCTGTAGTATGCACATTTAACATGAGGTCTAGAGATATTCACAGTTTTTCCACTTTCACACAAATCCTGCACCTCTAAACCTCACGAAAGTTGAGGGCCGAATGTACTTTTGAAACTCAACTGGTTAGTAGCTTCAGAAACTGAAAGGAAGCTCAGGGTCACGTATACAGCTTATCAATATACATTGAAATGAAATTCACCTAGGTATAGACGTGTACTATGGATTTCGAAGAAGCAACAGAAGCTATTTCTGAACCTTTGCCTGCACATTTACATGGTAATTTCCAAGGGCCAAATCCCATGGGATGTACTGAATGTCCTATGCTTCAGGTGGTGGAGTATGAATACAGCAAATTGTAACTGTTTGTCCTAACTGTTCTGGAGAACACCACTGGCTGCTTTCCTGCTGTGACAAACGTGAGCTCCACCTTGCAATGTTCTGTAGATTCTCTGGAGAGTATCATCATCTGCTTTCCTACCCCAACAATACCACAGCAGAAAAACAGCTAGTACTAGCTTTCCCAGAGCCTGGGATGTATTGCCCCGTGATGTCCTTAGAACAAAGCACTGTCAGCAGGGTGGCTGTGAAAACTAAGTGTGCCATGGCAACACAAGTTATCTTTCCAGGGACTATCCCATAATTCCTTGCTCTGAGGAGTGACTCCCCCAGTAAGGCATTTCTGAACAAAGCAAGCAATGGAAGGAGGCTGAGAACAGTGTCGGTAAAGTGTGTGTTGGAAGGCATATGTTCTCTCCACTGAGGCAATGGAGCATCTTGTACTGCGTCTCTCAGTCTCTCAGGGATGCAACGTCAAGTCCCTTCCCTGGGAAAACTGCAGGGTATACTCAGCTTGTTTTTAACACTTACCAGCCAAATGAAAGTGGTCAGGCACTCTGACTGGAATAAAGTTCAAATCCATACCTTAGGACCCACAAACCTGTTGAAAGTTAATGGTTGGAAACAGAAGTAGAAACTGTACTCCCAATAAACATGTAAATTAATGGTGACATCCAATAAGATACAGTACAACTTACAGGTCAATGACATTTATTTAGAGCACTAGGAAATCCACATTTCACAAACCCTCCCCATTTCATTTTATTTCACTGGTCCTTTTCTACAAACAAATACATCAAACCTACTATATAATAAAACTATTTACATTTCCAAGAATGGGCCATATATAACCCTTTTAACTGCTATTCACATACAGTACTTGACCAATAGCACAATACATTATTTTAGTATCTAAAAAAAAAGACAACCCTGTACTCTAGTTTGTCCTATGAAAAGTGAAAACACAGAAATAAATTTACAATTATCTCCTGATTTTTTTTACAACATGCTAAATCTAGTGTGCTAAGTGTTTGTCTTTACAAAATCAGAAAACTTAACAATGTAATTTTCCCACATCATTAATTCTTTCTTTTCTTTTCTCTCTCTTTTTTTTTAAAAAAACACCTTTGAATTTATTGGGAACAACAAAATAACAAAATTAATTACTATACAGAATTGTAGGGAGTTTGGGAGTAATTTTATATACAGAAAAAAAAAATCACAGCTCAGAATTGCTATGGGTAAAATTCACACATTTACAAGCCTTGCATATCCACTCAGTAAATTCATTTGGATTTCCTTCTTTTTGACTGCATCGCACTAGTATTTGTTTCTGTGAAAAAGAGGGGAAAGAAGTTTAGAAAGATTACTGGTGAGCCATTCAAGTAATAAATAAATAAAATGGCAATGAAAACAATGATAAACTATTCATAATTGTATTTTTTGTCTCATGTTTCTTCAAACATAGTCCACTAAGTTCTCAGCAAATAGTCTCACATGTTCAGTTCATGGATGTAGGTCCATATTGGGAACTGGGAATCTCACATACCATGAACTTGGTTTGTCCTGTTAAAAAACTGAAATCAGCAACAAGATGTACAATGGATAAATCGCATATTAAATCTAAGTAACACTGTATTCTATGTATTTTACTATGAAATAACCCCTACTCCCAAGAAAAGGTGAATTGGATGACTTATTGGATGAGCTGTCTTACTAACTCTGCAGTTCTCTTAATGCATTTTATTCACATAAGTATATTCTTATAGAAAGTATCAATACAGTAGGGGAAAGTCTGCATACTATAGGAATTCTCTGAAGAACTCACGAGATCCTTCTTGGTGAGGAATGAGCTACCTCACAGAACTTCATTCTACTCTCAAGTGCCACATCTTAGTTTTCTCAATAGTCCACATTCAATTAAATCAGATAAGCATGATCATCATTAGACAGGTGGGGAACTTCTACCTCATGAACTCACCCTCTGGAGAGAGAAGCCAGTTGCAATCTATCATTTGGAATTCTATGGGAGCTCTTGTGAATTAAGCCTGCTCTTAATTGTACAGGATTATCCTAGATTCTCTTTTGTTTTGTTTTTTAAAATCACATTTAATTGTAATGCCATATAGGAGATGGCTTTTACATACACAGTGGTAGGGAAATCTGAAAAGTAAAGCTGAGTCTGCTCGCCCTGCAAAACCAATTTTGTAGCTGAAGAGCCAAGCATCTCTTATGTCTTTCATAATTCAGGGGGAAAAGCTCCTTCAATCCTTCAAATATTTATCAATTAAAGAAGTTTAAATGACTTCTCAAACATATTCTTTATTAACGAGCACTGAAGAAAACTTTATAAGAATATAATGGTGCAGAACAGGAAAAAAAATCAAAGTGCGTTCAATGTTTTTAGTTTCTGGTACCATAGTTTTAACACTACACAAACTTTAGCCTCAAGCAAATATAAACATATTAGGCATAATTCTTATATACAAGCAGCTCTCCTTGCTGTAAAGATTGTATCTTACCTTTCACAGTGCTGGATGCTGATGCCGGTCTGGAGGATCTCTTACGCTGACCATTCTCTACAGCTTCCTGCACTACTGCAGGTTCCTCTGTCCTTGAATTTCTTCTACTTGGAGTTTTAGACTTTTCACAACCTTCCTTTAGGTCATTACTAATAAAAAGTGAGACAATATACTTCAGCTATAGAGCATCAGCATTAAAATTTTCTGCTTTGTAAACCTATAGCAATTTTAGCAGTGACAAAAAGTAACCAAGAACAGAACTAATCTGTTAAGAAAGATATGGGCCAGCACTTAAAAGAGGTAAAGCAGATGCTTTGAGTCTAGGACACAGTTGCACAACAGGTGCTCAAAACACTTCATACTCTTTACAGTAAAGGGCTGTTGGTTAATCCTAACTTAGAGTATACCCACTTAATCAACTGCTGAGTGGTAGATCAATACACAGGCAAATCTTAATTCGCTTAGAACTATTAACTAAGTTTGTCAGTTCAGACTTAGTATGAAAATAACAGGCAACAACTATTAACTTTAATTCTACTTCAAGATCTAATGGTGAGTTGTTACTGTTGAATTACTACTACTGGTGGGAATCAATTTTTAGTTACATGTTTGTTTTGTAGTTATTTTGTAGTTTAGTTTGATATATGTAGTGGGGTTTTTTTTTGATAGTGTACTTTTGTGTAGTTTAGTTTTATAATCCTTTTTTCATAAAAAAGAGAGAGAAAGAGAGAAATAACACAGGCAAATCCCACTGATTCACGGGTCTACTCTAGTCAGGACTAACAACAGATTTTAGGTCAAGGACTGTCAAGTACCCTTAATTTAGGTAAAAAGGCCCTTGTACTACAAAAAAAATCAAGCAGATCTTGTCGGAGAACATGTGCAAAAAGACACAGAGATACAGACTTTAATAAGGGGGAAAGACAGGGAAGTAGATAGAAACTCTAGACTATACCAATAACTGGTATTACTTGAGATACAGAAAATATGCAAGTCTTTGCTGAAACCAACATTCAAATGGCATGTTCTTTGTTAGTTTTGAAAAACTGTTGCTAAGTTTAAAAAACAAACAAACTTAGGCATGGACAAAAATGGAAAATATGTAAGAAACACTTTAAAATTATGCAGTATGCATATAGCCACACAAACCCTGCACAAAAATATACTCTTTACCATCATTCTCCCAAAAACTACTTACACAAGGCCAGTGGTAACTGAAGGATCAGCTTCCAGTTCTGAAAAAAAGAAAAAAGAAAAAAAATCCGGTCTCTAATCTAATATTGAAATATGTATATATTTGGGAAAAAAATCCAATTACTAAGAAATTTGCCATTAGAATCAGTGAGAGGTACAATATTAGTTATTCAACACAGTCTAAGAACATCTTCAAGCAAAATGGACATGCCATTTAACAAAATGAAGGCTATGTCAAGTCATGGATGGGCCCACTATACACTGCTCACCAGATCTTTACAGTTTTTCTACACTAGCCCCATCCCACATTGGGTGCAAAGTGATCAGATGAACGCTGGCACCTCCATTTGTGATTAAAAGTGTGGCTACCTCTAATTTTTTTTTAAAAAAAAGAAACTGAGGTATATTTGGTTCACAAATCTAAGCCAAAGTGGTCCACTTCAGAGATCCAGACATTGTTGAAAGTGAATTGGGTCTTCTATGAATCAACCCTAGGTGGATTGGGCTAATATGGCTGAAATTTAAATCCAGTTATAACAGCATCACGAAGTTGTTGTTGATTTCCCCCATTATAATAAATTTCAGACATCTGACATTTCTCTGCTCATTCCAAAGCTGCAGGTAACGCATCAACCACGCCTGAGTGTATACGCTCCATTAACTGTGATGTCCTTACTACTAAACAGTTTCCAACTTTATTAAGAAGTTCAACCATTTGGAAGAGGCGGTGAATATACAGTCCCTATATATAGTCCTCCAGACCTCTCTGGGGAGCAAAATGTCTACCTCCTGAAACACAGCAGGGATAGCCAACAGCTATATAAGTGCATTTTTTAATTTTCTGATGAGTGTCCTCTGACTTTTTGCAGGCATATAAAATACAAAATTTTAATTATTTTAATTTTAATTCCTCTGGGAACCTTGCACTATTTTTCTAACACAGATGTGTACACCCTGCATCCTGATCAGCTTCCTGTCAATTAGTGGGAAATGTCAACTATGTGCCTTTAAGTGTTTTCCAATTTGTGGTGAGCATAACGCAAACACAGGTTTTTCTTGGCAAGATATGTTCAGAGGGAGTTTGCCTTTGCCTTCCTCTGAGGCTGAGACTGTGTGACTTGTACAAAGTCACCTATTAGGTTTCCATGGCTGAGTGATTCAAACCCTGATCTCCAGAGTCACAGTCTAATGTTCAAACTACTACATCATGCTGGCTCCAAATCTCAGCTACTTCCCTCTAATTTACAGTCAGTTTCCTCCTGCTGATATCCTGTTCCGTGCATAGTCTCCACCTCAATTTCTGGTTTTTTTTTTTTGCAGGTGCAAAATGGCAATCTACTCTGGTATTAAAGTCTCTCTGAGAGATGTTCTACTCCCTCTCCCAGAGGCCCACCAGCAGCTATTCTGGAAGAGGTATTGCCCTCTGAGTGTGCAAAATGGAACATCTTCCAGCAGAAACTCTAGCATAATATCGACAGACTGTATCATTCCTGGCTTATGAATTCTTTTGGTGATATCTGTGGTCACCTGCAAGCTGAGGAGATGAAGAAAGAGGAGGTGGGATGTGAGGAAAATGACATGGGGAAAACAAACTGTAAATTAAAAAAGGAAATGAAATAGAAAAAGAAACAAAGGAAGTATAAAAAGAAAATTAAAAATATGATTAAAGATTAAATCAGTTACTCTTTGCTTTTCAAGAGAAAAAGATGTGTGGATTGTGGACTGCTCTATGGTATCTCAGAACATGCTTTTCAATGTTTGACTGGAGGTCGGAAAGAAGAAAGCATGAGTTAACACAGATCTGTTTAGTCTCCAGCCCTTCAGCTGATACAAGTATGCCCCTTGGGACTGAAAAGTTGGTGCAACTGTGATGTAAGATAAAATGTACCTGTTCTTTGAACAGTACTTTCTTGTGCGGCAATTGGAGTCTGACCTGAAGTAGCTAAAACAAGAGAGATTAAAAGTTACCAACATGCCTCTCAGTCGTGGGGGAAACAGAAATAGGACATTCATAACATCAATGAAGGCTAAGCAGTAACAAGCCAAACATAACTGACTGTGCTGTTTTATGCTGCAATCTCCCAAACGTGAAAAGGTTAAACAGAAAAGTGATTTTAAAGATGTTCTGCTGACAGAAAAGTTATGCCATAGAGAAATGTCTTTGAAAAAAAAGATATTTTAAATGCTGTCAAACATTCTTAGCATATTATAAAGTAAGGAATACAACTATGACATAGTTGTGAATGTCCCAGAATGCCTAATGCATGCATTATTTCCATTCTGACCCAATAAAGACTACTTAGTATAGTACACTAAGTAAAGCTAGGAGGTACAGCTTAACAGTAGAGCTTGTTCTTGGCACATATCCTAATTAAATAATACAAGGAAGGATAATGGAGATAGTTTAAACTATCAAATCAAGCCCCTCTAAACACATATATACACACACACCCCAGAACTGTAATTATCAACAGTTAAACCTTCGATCAAAATCCTTACTGTTTTCTTTTTCTGATAAACAACATTTCAGTGCTAAGTTAAAAACATGGCTTTTTATTAAAGACTTTGAGATCTAATGATTTTATTAAACTTGTGTGTATACAGGACTGACTGCTTTCACTTTAAATTTTTAAAACTGATTTTCCTGTATGCTGCCCCAAGGTCTCCTCATGCAGGGCTTAAAATAAATAAATACTGCAGTAACAGAAATACCAATCTATTTAACAGCTGTTATCTGGAAAACGATATTACATTCTTCACCAAAAACAATCTATGTGGACACATTTAGCATTCAGCATTATGCTACCTAAAAGATACATAGCCAGAAGAGCGTCAGGTTGGGACTGATGCAACCTAACGTCAAGTCTCCTCTTTGTCACAAAGTTCACTTGGTGATCTTTGGCCAGTCACTATCTGGCCATACCTAACTCACAGAGTTGTTAAAATGGACATGGGGAAAACCACATATCGTATACTCAGAGCATCCTAGAGGAAAAGCAAGTAGATATTCAACAAAAGAAATTAAAATAAGGTTAAAACCAATCAGGCATCCATATTTTTAGTGTACAATAGAAGCTATCTAGTCATTCTTTGAGACTTAACAGAGCAATTCATATAAATATTCATAAGAAATCACGACTGGCATCCTATTCAACCATTGCAATGTCATAACGTTCACTTACAATATTGCAACTCACACTTGTGCCACCACAGTGAAATACCTAGCTTCAGAAAGATGGCTGCTCATGTCATCAGTCACCCGTGGTCCATGGCAACACAGAAATAGCCATGCGAGGCAGGGAGGTGGGGGCAGTAGCACTGGGAGATGCAGCTATCCCAGTGCAGGATCTCTGCCCATACTTATTGTGTAGAAAGTTGACAGCAGAAGAGGGCATTTTAAAACATTTTAAGTATTTGAATGAAATTACTTCTATTTGTTCTCATTCTACCATTGAATTGAACTGATATTTCAAGACAAGGGAGACCGTGAGACTTGACAGTTAAATTAAGGGTATACAGAACATACAGCACAGGATCCAAAAAGCTATGCAACCAGCTTCTTGTGACAAGAGACCCTTCAGCCTGCAGGATCTGCTTTTCAAATGCAAAGGCTGGACTCCTGTTGGTGCACTATGCTAGCCATGCACTTCTCCCACACAAATGCAGAAGTCATGGGGAAGAGGACACAGAAGTTCACAAAATAAATCCATTGTCAGTTTTAAAAATGTATACTTGATAATTCTTGTCTAAAGACAAACTGTGGTAACTAACATTCATGTATTTAAAATTATGGTCTGGATCCAGACTTTGTCATTCTTAGACTAGATTAATTGAAATCAACCAGACTTAATTTAGTCATGACTGATTTAAGTCTTACTGATTTCAATGGCTCTACTCTAACCACATGAAATCCTGAATCATCTCAATATAACAAACACAAGAAAATTTAGGCTTGCATAAATTATGTAACAGATTGTTTTACATACAACGAGTAATGGTTTTACTTTCCCTACATTTTTCTAAGGAACACTGAAGAGCAACTAATACATCAGTGTTTTCGAAGCAAAGTCTTTTGTCCTTCATAAGGATGTTTCTCTCTTCATCCTCCTTAACTCTGCATGCTATCACATATTCATGCTAGAAATGTTTCAAGCTATCAAAGAAAATGATCTTGCCTTTTCTCTCAGACAGGAAAAATCTGAACTGTATGCTACAAATACTCACCTTTCTGTCACAACTAAACTTACTCAACCAAGAGGAAAATAATTTTAGCAGTAACTGTACTGTTTGGTATATTCACAAGCATAAGAACAGAACGGAAAGCAAATAGTACCATTATTTGCCAGCATATAAGATGCACCAGCATATAAGATGCACTCCATTTATACGCTGGCAAATACTATCTGCTGGCATACAAGATGCACTGGAGTATATGACACACCTCATTTTCAAACAGTATTTTTCAGGAAAAAAAGTGAGTCTTATACGCCAGAAATTCGGTAATTGCAAATGAACCCACTGTACAGTCACCCCTCCACATTTGTCAGTTTGACCACTGTTTGCTGTCCCTCTGCTTCCCTCATGCACTCACTGACATGCATGGGCTGGTGGTAGACAAGGGGGTGGGATGGAGAGTGGGAGGAGGGAAGGCATGCGTGTGTGTTTCCTCATGCTAGGGCAGGTGGGTGGGGGGCAAGGAGATGGGACAGTGGAGTAGGAGGAGGGAAGGCACATGCATGTACGCCTTCCCTCCTACTCAGGTGGAGAACAAGGGGGTGGGATGGGGGAGCAGGAGGAAGGACGGCATGCGTGTGCATCCCCTTGCACTGAGGTGGGCGGGCAGGACACAAAAGAAAGGGATGGGGAGCTTCCCTTTCTTGCTCATTCAGGGGGTGGGGCACTTTTGCAAGGGTCTTGCAGCCCTACCCTTCACAAAAGTGGAGGACCAAGTATATACACAAAACCACAAGCTGCTGCTCACTTTAAAGACTGCCATATTTTTTACTAGGAAGAGTGAAAATCCAATAAAAGTTGGAGACAGAAACTATCAATATCATAGCAAGCAATAGCAAATATTGTTTTTGTCTGAAAGCATAGAAAAAAGTAGTCTGGACCTGAAGAACAGCAACCCAAACACCTTTCTCAAAGAGCAGGTTGTGACATATTGGGACCTGCTATTTAAAGGCATAAAGAAATTATGAAAGCACAAAGCTATGCTCTTTAGCTTCTGGTAGTATGCAGATATCAGTGTTACAATGGGAAAAAGGACATTCTCCTTTCATGAAAAGGCTAAAAAAATCACAGTCAAATAGTTTTGATGTTGACTCAAAAGAATCATCCAACAAAGACTTCCCCTTGTGAGGTGATTTTGCAGTGAGGGAAGAGGTGATTTTCACTGACTTTGCGTTAATCCTCATAGCTTCCTATCCCATTTGTCATTTCATTCCAGAAAGCATTTTCAGTCTCTACAGCAGACTTCTGAAAAGCACAGGAAAGCAGAAACGTATTCCACCACCCCTCATTTCTGCTAGCAGCAACGTTTCATAAACAGAGCTCTTTTCACAGGATCCATGCCTATGTAAGTGGTTGCAATAGATTTGAAAATTCAGTTTAACCTTTTTAGTAAAACCGATCAAGAGTAACCCCACTGCAAAGTAAAGCAGTAATCCTGTGTATAAATATCTGGAACTAAGCCCAAAGCCTCACCAAATCTAGAGGGCTTGCTTCTGAGTAAACACACAGAGATGCTCAAACCTTAGTAATGACAGACATAATTAGCCATCCTGAGACCATATGTATTTCATTTGAATTCCACTCCATTTTACTCCAAGCAATAAACACATGAAAACCAACTCATTCAAACGCAGTGCTAAACCACCACCTGATTCAGAGGCAATGCTAAACCACTGCTTAATGTTAAGAAGCCTACATGAGTCTTTGAGTTCTCCTTTCTTCTTTTGTGTTTCTAAGAAGACCAAATGGCAATTCTTTAGAACTAATTAGTCCTCCTCATGTCCAAACTGGCAAAACTGTTGTTGATATTAACAGTGATTAGTTATCAAATCAAAATATGAAACCCTGGTATGAATCTGGTTTGCTTAAAACAGCCACAGATGGAACAGATTACAGTTCCACAACTTTAGATGTCACAAGGAACCACAGTTACCTCTAACATGACAACAGAAACTCCCAATACCTTCCTCAAATTGAGGAAACATTAAACCAAGCCACTGATTACTATTATCCCTGAATTAGCCCAGCATCTGGAAGGGTTACATCTTTCTCACAGTAAACTTCCATTCTGAATTTCATAGGTTTCAGAAAATACAATGCCTGCAGTAGGACTACACCCAACTTCTTAGTGCTTTTCACACATTACTTTATTCCTCATTTATACGTATTTTTGAAAACATTCATCACTTTATTTGATCTGATGAGAAAGACAGCAATTAAAAGCAAATGAGAAATGACAAGTCAGAGGCTGAATTACATAAATTTATGGCAGCACGAAGACTGGTTCACAATGCTGTATTTATAAAAAGATCTACAACAAATACATATTTGTAAGGTGTTGAGGCTGCATATATCTTCTTTCCTTTAATTCTTAGCAGTTATTCTGTTTGTGAGTTATATGACGTTATTTCCACCATGCAAATATTTTTGACACTCTCAGACTGTACTCTGGGACCCACTATCTGAATATTTCATGTATTCTGCAGTGTTCAGAGATATTCTGCCTTAATATCCATCTATAACTGGTTTTGTTTAATAATATAGTCAAGTGCCATTATATGACTATCATCTGTATTAGTACATTTAAATCTTGGGTCAGAGAGATATGCAGCTGTGTGAGCAAAATACTTTCAAAGCAATATTTAATATTTAAAGCAATATTTGAAAATATTATTGTTAGTGTTAACCTGAAAATATTTTTTTTCTACCAGGAGCCCAGCTCAATTTACTCAAACATTCCAGATATACCACTTGCAAGTCTCAAACACAAATAAATAGCTCCCTCCATCTACAAATCCAGTTCTAATTCATATTTCTAGTAGTAAAATATAACATAAAATTCAGATACATTTCAGTTTCTCGGTAGCAGGGAAGTTGAAACAGCCACCTTGGACAGTTGAAGAATACATACCCATATTCTGTGGTAGTTCATGATGGGTTTCTGCCTTCTCATCCGCTGGTCCAATCCCAACTTGCTCAGCTGGTACATTACCAGGATTACCATTAGTAGTTGGAACTGGGGATAGGTTATCAGTGATCACTGGAGTAGCTACTACTGAGAGTACATTAGTGGAAGGAGTGTTGCCTGGAAGGCTTAGAGATGCAGGGGCAGAAACAGTAGTAGTGCCACTTGTATTTAAATGCCCAGTCCCAGAAGTGCTTTGTTTCAAAAGAGCAGGGGCTGGCGACACCATGGGGTTGTCTTCCAGTTCTACAGGTAACTGTTCGATTTCCAGACTGCCAGGGATTGAAACATCCTGTGCCTGGTCTTCCATTTCTCCCTCCATTACATATTGATCATCTTCTTTCTCAAAGGAATCTGTGACTTTTTTGCATGCTTTGGTCAGCAAAAACTGACCAATTCTGTCCAGTTTCCCCTTTCCTTTAGTAGATGACACTGGACTTCGTCTGTTGACAGATCCAGGACTATGTGCACGAGGTGGGGAAACCACAGTTCCAGACTGTGAGGATGGTTCAACACATGGATCCACAGATGCACAGATTTGAGAAGTCATCTCCTCTGGGTTAAAATCTTTGACCTGCTGAACTGCAGGATGTGAAGAAGTGCTTGAAGGAGCTGTTGGTGGGGGTGAAGGAAGTGGAATAGGAGTTGCCAGTGAATTAATGACCAATGACCGGCCTGATGGCATACTTGAGACAGAAGTACTAGAGGAGGAGCTAGGAAGAACAGGCCCTGATGTGAACTTTATATTCTGTGGTAAATGCAAAGGACCGACAACTGCAACAGACTGTGGTATTAAATTAGAATTGGAAGTCATTGGAGTTGCAGGAATTGTACTTGGCTGAGACCCTTTCATAACCTGAATTATTGAGGATGAATTTATAAAAACTGGAGTAATGAACTGAGGTCGAGCATTAGACTGAACTGTTGTCTGTCCTTCAGAAGTCATAACCTTACTACCTACATTAGGCATGGTGACAACAGTTGGCATTAATGCAGGCTGTAAATGAGAAGGCAAAGATGCTGGTGTATTAGATGATGATGTAATGGGGTTGGAAGTTACAAATACTGTTATCTGATTGGCTGGGAGTGATGTAGAAATAGAAGCAGAACTAACAGGCCTCTGTATTACTGGAGACATATTCTGAGAAACACTTGAATTTATTTCTCCCAGGTCTTGCTGTGTTTGAGTAGAACAGGCTTCAGTATTTGGCGGTAAACTTAAGGAACAAACAGATTCTTTATTACAAGAGAGATCCTGCTGAGGAAGAGGAATGGCAGAAGCCTTTTTAAATTCATCTGCACAAGTCACAGTTGGAGGCACTTCAAGACTATGGAGACCAGAAGGCTTGATGGTAACATTTGGAGCTCCAGAATTATCCAGAAGCTGACTTAAGGAGGTGGGTGCTTCCCGCATAGCCGGAGAGATAATAGTGTTGTTTTCTTCAAGACTGGGAAGCTTGTTAGATTCTATAGGAGTCTCTCTTTTCTGTTGCTCTTCATGGACCATAATTTTGATTTCTTGATTGGAAATGCCTTTTGGGTCGATATTGTGCTGATCTTTATTCGTTGGAATGATCTGCATATTCTGACATGTGCTATCTTGTGAGACATTAAAGCTTTCTTTGTTAGCCTCTGGAATACCAGTCATAATAGACATGGGGACAGTGGGATTCTGAGTAGTTAACATACCATTATTTTGGAAACTTCCAGGCATAGGTGTTTGCAATGAAGGTGGACCAACCATCATACTTCGCTGCAAGTCCATGTTCTGCATGAGTGCTGGATTCTGAGAAGTCAATGTTAATTTGGCTGTTTTTGAGTTTTGCCTCCCAGGACTTGGTGTAGTTTTCCTACTAGATCCAGGACTGGACCTTCTACTATTACTAGGACTAGCTCGCTTTGCCCCACCAGCATTGGTTTGCTTTCCTGAATTAATAGCCATAGCGTCTAACTTGTGGGTCTGTGGGGAGACAAAACTTGATTGGCTATTCATTGTGAGATTGGAAGGTGCTTGTCCAATAGCCTTCAAAGTGGTTGGATTAAGACCCTGTTGATCAAACCCTCTATTAAGACTAGGCCTAGGAGGCAAAGGAATATTTATCTGAGGAGGGAAAAGACCAGCAATAGAAGCATTGAGCCTCTCTGGTGATAAACTTATTTCTGATGGCTCTGTGCTGGGTGGACGATTGTTAGGAGTCTGAGGATAGTAAGGTCTTGGACTTGCCCTGTTTGGTGTTTTCGGTCTTGATGTCTGTGATGTGGTAGTAACATTTTGAAAATGGTGCGAGTGAGGGCCAGGTAGTGAATTAGACTGCTGTTGAGGGCTTGCACCTTGGGGAACTGACATTGGAGAAGGTCCAGGTTTTGGCCCTGCCATCATTAACTGGCTTTGAGAAACTATTAAATGAGATGTTACATTGTTCTGAGGCCCTGCTGCAGGAGGGACAACTTCATGACCATTTCCTTCTGGTATAGAGGGCACTGATGGAACTTCTCCCAAAGGAGAGCTGGTAGGATTCTGTACATTATCTCCATAAGCCATCTTCCGTGCATTGTTCACCAAAGGCTGATTACTTGCCATTGAAATTCTTTGTTTGTCAGGAGATGGGGGCACTGGGCCTGTACCCTGCAGACTAACTGTGACTGACATGTTACCCCCCTGTTGCACTGGCATTCTTTGTGTTTCTACATTCAGGGGGCCCCTAGGCTGATGAATTCCTTGGGAAACAGGAAGTCTGACTGACTTAGCATCCTGTTGCATCATGAGCATCATCATCATCTGTTGTTGTTGTTGTTGCTGTTGTTGTTGCTGTTGTTGCTGCTGCTGCTGCTGTTGCTGTTGCTGGGACTGTGTCTGCTGAGGTGTGGGTGGTGGTGGTAGCGGTTGCTGCTGCCCATGTTGCAAAAGCTGGGGTGGCATTTGTTGAAGAGACCTTTGTTCCATTGGCTGAGCTGGGTAACCTAGAAATACAAAGATAAACTTTTATTTACCAAAATAGGCAACTTCATACTAAAACTGACATTCTTACTAAAGGATAATACATCATTTTTTAAAAAACAGGGATTTTTTTTCCTGAAGGAGGGGAACAAGATGTAACAAGGTGACTGGGTCCAGCAACTGTTCGATATGAATTGACAGAAAGAATAATGATTAGAGAACAGCAAGCAAGACACTAGGTATAAATGAACATTTATCTGAACACAGAGTACAGTGGGCCCTCCTTATCAACGGTCTCTGGATGTGTGAGTATGGGAGTCCACAACCACATCACATCCTATACCTAAAATGGCAGCGATGTGCACAAAGACATGCTGAAGCGTCCTCATGCATATCAATGCCACTGAATATAATAGGATGCAAACATGTATGAATTTCACTATTCACAGGGGTCCCTGGAACAGAATCCCCACATATACAGAGGACACACTGTAAGCAATATAGCTTCCCACCATCCAGATTTGTGTTATGACTGATATCTTCTAAATTATTTGGAGTAAGAGATGAACACTGAGATAGCCAACTCTACAGACTATACCAGGAGTTATTTAGGATGGGAAGAAAGATCCATTCTGCACTGATTTTCAAAAAAATGCCCTGAATTCACAAAATCTCTCTCCAAACTGGGTAAGTGGACAACAAAATGGGGGGAAGGGCTTACTGAAAGTGATGGAAGTGACACATGTTCAGACAACCATCACACTTTAATTTCACATATTCACCAACAGAATCCAATTTAGTAGTGACTAAATCAGGAAAAGGAACCAAGGTCAGCACACATCTCAATGAAAGAGATCAATCTGGCAATGGTGAGAGAAGAAAATTACATACTAGAATCTTTTTAAATAGCGGGGGAGGCTAAGGAAATTGAATACAAACAAGTCTTGCTTTGCCTTTATATAGACGCATGGTGCAGCTACATTAAGAATACTGTTTACACTTAACAGTTGTCCCAAGGATGCTGTAGAGCTGGAAAGCAAAGCCAGCATGCTGCTCCCCGCAATCAACAGACAGATGCTTCTTTCCTACATGATTTTGGTTCTTCAGTTTTTTTTAAAAAAAAGACTGTTAAAAAGCTGTTGGCAACAAAGGAAAAGAGAAGTGAAGACAACTACGAAAGAAATTTCTAAATTATGCATGGTGTGGAGAAAGTAAAATTTTTTTGTCCGTCTCTTTATATTATTAGAAGTTAGAATAAGCCAACAAAATTGGAAACCAGCATACCTTGTAGAAAATAATTCTATGTGCATAGTATAATTAACTAATAGAATATACTTACAATTATAACTTACACATGATTACTCTTTATGGACTAGAATTGACCAATATAGCTTTAAAGGAAATCAGAAATATTCAAAAAAATGATTTGATATTAGTCATGCGGTCAGGAACATTCAATGTGGAAAATAAAGAGCTATCAACTGCTATTAACTATGATGCCTTGTGGAAGCACTAGAGGTGATACACCCTCAGGTTCCACTGGTGGTGGGTGAGTGAGCTTCACTGAGCCTTTCTTGTGGATTTCCTGGATGCAACTGGCTGGCTGCTGGTAGAAAAAAGATGCTCCAAAGAATAGAGCCATTTTCCAAAAATTTCTAAGTAAGATATAACTTTATAACGAGATGCAATCAGAGGGACGAGTTCTATTATTTTTAAATGTGTGCCAAGAAGGAGATGCTTAGGAGAAAATGGTAGGATGTAGCTGGAGCATTTGGATTTCAGAGGAATAAAAGAAGAAGGGGAAGTAAAATATAAATTTTAATAATGATGCAGTGCATGTTAAATAATACAAAACAGGGAATCATGCATATGAACTAAGGCTTTTAGCACTATACAGAACAATCACAACTGATTAGGTACCAAAGGACATTATAGAATTAGCAGTTATCCTCCCGTTACCAATGTTATATCCTTCAGTGTGACATACTCAGTACTTTTTGCCCAATGTGAACATAGGTTGGGGAATTGTAACCAGCTGCAGCTCCTTACTGAATGTACATGTGCATTTGTGTGTGTATGGCAAAAAATGGCGTATATAATCCAGATGGCTCATGTTTTAAGATATGGTACAACAAAGTGTGATATGCTGAATGGTGACACGACACAGCCTAAGCGAGTTTTTCCGGAAGTGGCAGGAAAATCTCATTTATGGTTGGAATTAACAGCAAAAGAAAATGCTCTCAAGCACAATGAATAATATTGTTAAAAATACCATGTATATGCATCATAAAACAGTGTTTTTTACCTGGTGGCCTGTTCGAGAATTCTGAAAGTTTATGTCCCATGTTATCCAAATTTACACTTTGCTCTCCTGGCAGTGGCGGCTGATCTGTTTCTTCTAGCCCTGCTGGGCGTGGTTCTGAAGCACTAAAGAAAGAAATGTAACTAAATATAGTTCTTCTTTTTTAAAAAAAAAAACCCGCTGAAATTATTTACATTTGTAATCAGGAAAAAAAAATACTACATGCACTGCATTTTCCTTAAATCATAGTTTCTTATTATAGCCAGCTACATATTATGGGCAAAACAGAACCATCCTTGGCTAGACACATTATCATCAATGAAATAACTGCCTATGCTGTTCATTAAACTAGTTTAACATAAAGAAAAGGTATTTCTGTCCTAGATCTCAAGAAACTTGGTTCAGGTAAGAAATGAAAATGACAAGCTGTTTAACTTCCAGTAATATGTGTTTAGGACAACAGTCTGCTGTCCACAAATCCTCACATACGGCCTGTTCTAGCATTCCACTTTAGACCAAATCAATATGTGATAACGCATCATAGGTCACAATTCCATATATGTTTACTCAGAAGCAAATTCCATCATGGTCAACAGTGTTTCTTCTCTAGTAAGTGTGCTATGGATTACATCCATAGTTTTTTCAAGCAAAACTGAAAGTGCACTCTGGATTTCTTACCAAGACCACAGTGCTTACATTTATAAATACTAGGTATTTATAAAGGTATAAATACATGTTATAATGGTTTGAACTATGACTCTGGAGATCAGGGTTTGAATCCCCACTCAACCACGGAAATTCACTGGCTGACCTCAAGCAAATCACACTCTCTTGGCCTCTGAGGAAGCGAAAGGCAACCCTCCGCTCAACAAAACTTGAGTCTCCGCAGGTTGGAAACAACTTGAAGAAAGAGTAACAAAACAGTCATACTGAGTTAGAAAACACTTCATCCATCCTTATACTATTAACCTTCTACACTCTCTGGCAGAGGATTTATCCTAGTTCTGCTTATGTTTACCTTTTAAGAGGAGATGTCAAATACAGACATGCTGAAGCACCCTTTTTCCTTATTTATGGAAAGCACATACTCCTATGCATAGTGATGGCTCTTCTCTCTGACATCACTCCATATATTTGAAACAATTACCTTTAGATTTAGTAGTGACATTAGTGATTAGCAGTGAAAAGAGCCAGTATGTGCAGTAGTCTGAGTGTTGGACTAGGATTCTAGAAAGTGAGGATCTGAATTCCTGCATGGCAATAGAAACCCACTGGATGACTTCGGGCAGGTTACATTCTGTCAGCCTCAGAGGAAGGCAATGCCAAACCTCTTCTGAATAATTCTTGCCAATCAGAGCAGGCCTCAAAAAAGTCTATAGTCTTCTTCATACTACAGAATTACAACTTATATCCAGTACAGTGCAGTTGTTTTAATGTTGGACTAGGACTCTGTCATGCTCTTTGAACCTAAGAAAAAGGCAATGGCAGACCACCTCTGAATAAATATTTTCACAACAACCCTGTGACACGGCTGTCAGAAGCTGAGGTTAACCCAAAGGCACATAACAACAACAAAACCAATGGCAGAGTCACTGTTAGATAATGACTTGCTGTCTCACTGATTACAGCAAAAAAAAAGGGGGGGGGAGTAAATGTGTGTGTATGTGTGCGTGTGTAGTCTTATAGCACATTTGAAACTGATTTATTTTAGCAAGAGCTTTCATAGATTATAATCCACTCTCAGTTGAGCATGATATGGGATGCAGAAAACTATTCTTTTTATTCTGATTACATTTGCATAATTATGTTAACTGTGCATTTATACCTGAGGCTTGAATATTACTCTGAAGTTCCACCAAGTAAATTTGTAAAAGTGGACTGTAATTTATAAAAGCTCATGCAAAAATAAATCAAGTCTTTTTCCTCCACAAGACTCTTTCCTTCTTTTCTTCCCTTCCTTTTATATACTGAAACAGACTCACATGGCTATCTCTTTGAGAATCGCGACATCAAAAGTTTCTGAAATAGTGTGATACCATCTGCATGGGAAAAGATCAGTTTTTCCTGATTAAACTTGATTTATCTCTCTTTGATTTTAGAGAGATAAAGCCTCTCATACAGTTTTTGACCAGGGAAAAGATGAGTTCTATAAATCCCACACTATTCACCACCAAGCTTCCCATTCACTTTACTAAAAACTAACTTTTCTGCAAAGATTTTGACACTCAGTCAGCCACTAAGCTTCGCCTCTCAGCAACCTCTGATCACAAATCTTTGGGTATGGCCAAAAGAGTTAATGAATCTGTATGCCCATGTCACATGTTATAAGCACAAAGTCAATTTGAGTGGACCTTTATTAAGGCAAGCTGTCCATACATCACCAATTCCCTCCACCCTTTGTAGTTCTGCTTTAGAATTTGCTACAGGCAAAACAGTATGCGAAAACAACACAAGGAAGCCATCTTTGCGAATTAAGGAAAGTCCCATGTTTCATACTGAGGGTATGATTATCCAAACTTACAAAAATGCACCTAGAAAACCTCCTTCTATTTATTTTAGTAAGCACTTTTATGGTTTACAATCCACTCTTGGAATGGAATGAGATACAGGAAATTTCTCATTTTGCTCTGACTTCACTCCTCAAGCATTCTGCACTAATAACAGCAATCACAAGGAGATATGCCTCTTCTGTTTCTGCATCTTTGACACACAATGGAAAACAATACAGTGGTCTTTGTCCCTCTTTCAGAGACAAGCCTAGTTCCAAATCTCAGCACAAACTGCTTCTTCAAGCTGCACAGAGAGACAGCAACAAACTGCTTTCAAAAGGAAAAAAAGTCTTAATTCTACCAAAATGACAGTGCTACAAATAAACACAATTTTTAGAAAAAATTTTTGTTTCTTCATCCCACCACATTGCCTTATCCATTATTAAGAGCATTAAACTGGTAATTAGCCATAATCAATGTTGCCATCAAGGCAGGACATTGGGACAGAAATCCCAATTCCCACTCAACAGAACAAACAGAAGTACCCTCAGAAGAAAAAGAGCTGGCTTGCCACATTTTTAAAAAGGGGGACTAATATATTACCAAGTAAAAACTCCTCCCCTTCCATTATACTTGTACAATTGTATACAATTGCTTAATGCTACCATGCCTTAAATTGTGTGCAGCAATATGGGATAATCAATGGGACATGCCTCTCTAGCCAGTTCTACATGAAACTATTGATTATAACAGTTTAAAAAACTAAATGAAATCATGGTTCCAGGGTTAAGATTCTAGATAACTAACCGTGTTAATCCACTGCAGCAGAGATAAACAATCCCAGCGCAGCAAGAGAAATTCATTTATTACATCGTATCTCCTGAGAGGCTGCTGGGAACAAATATTTTTTCATCATGTATCTGATAAAGTAAAACTCTAAAAATCAGCAGGGTTTTAAGGGACTACACAATTCTTTGATAAGGACAAGCAATGGCTTTTTTCAAACTTTCTACAGAAACTATTAAATACAAAGGTTTTGTCTCAAGAATATCCAGCATAACACTCGCCCTTATTTATTTCATATATTTATTAAGCAGGTGCATTCTGAAAACTGACAGCAGTACCTTTTGCTACTTCCCATCATATTCACACTAGGTTGACTATGGTGCGGCATGTGAATGATGAACTGCTCAACTTGAACTTTCCTACGGTTTAACTTGCACTGACTGTATGAATTTACTAAGCTGTTTTGCCACTGAAGATGTATTTTTGCAATGTCAAATAATAACACATTTGCAAAATATAGTTAAATATTCCCAATAAATTCATGGTTTAAAGCGATGTTCACCTTGCTCTCTGAGCTTTGTTGTTTAGTACCCACATTCATTGTTTTACTTAAAACTGTGCATCTTTTGTTAATGTTAGTGTTTTGTTTAATTTAAAAAATGCTTATTTGGTATAAAGCTGTCCTTGCCAAGATTTTCAGTATTTTTGCTAAAATTTGAATTTTTGTTTTGAAAGGAAAAAGAAGATCTATTGGCTCTATTCTCAATGCATAACAAAGGGCCAGAGTCAGAAATGCAGGGTCTAAGAGGAGATTGCATTTCTGGTTTTGTTTTTCAAAAATTAGGACAAGGAAAGAACAGCTCATAAAATGTCTCATAAGGATGAGCATCTACTTCAAAATAATGTTTAATTTTAAAAAATAAAATTGGGCAAAAACTTTAATGGTAGAAATAGAGATTTGTACCAGCTTCTGTTCAGTTAGTATCAAAAATATTTGGAGCAAAGAATTTTCCAAAATTCAACACAGAGCCTCTGCTCTGCTCAACCTTTCTTCCTGTCTTCATCAAAATCACTGCCAAGAAATTCCAAAGTCTGGAACAAAGTGTCCAAATTTAAATTTTTCAAGTTTACGGTATCTTTCTTTCTTGTTCAGGCCTCTTGTTCATTTGGGTCACTCTCAATTCTATGTTGTCTCCATTCAGTTAGTGCTCACAGACATGCTATAGGACAGTGTGCGTAAGATGCACGGCTGACAGTGGAGCCTGTGTGGCAACTGTGGTAACAGCACATGTAGCAATCTTCCACTTCTTTTTTTCCAAGGATATTCCACTTTGCTTCAGTGTGAATACTGCATCATTTAATTCAATGTGATATATTATCCATGAACAAGTAACTTTTCATATCAATTTTAATCATTCAAGTGTAATTAATTTAGTCTGGATCTAACCCATTAGTATTCTATCTGAAGCAGATATAGTGGGGGTAGAAATTTCTTCAAGAAGCAGATTTTTTGTTATCATACTACCCTCTTCAGAACTAAGAAAACATGCAAGTGTTGCCTTAGAAACTTCAAAAAGTACTCTTCAACTCTTTCCCCATTCTGATTGAAAAAGCAATATTCAATCTTTATAATTTCTTCTAATTTTATCAAACTGGCTGCTTCAGGGCAACATTTAGGCACCAATGGAAGCAAATCAAGCATGCTTATAGGACACCTACTGCCTCTATTCTGTATCTCCACAGAAAGGCACAAACTGAAGCTAAAGACTAGCAATTAACCATGCTTAAACGACGAACACCAACCCTCTTATAGAAGACACCCTAACATCCACTGGAAAAAGAAAATATGAAAGCAGAGTTAAAAGACGAAGACTGTCAACCTTCAGTTATAAGAATTATTTAATCCCAATTTAAGTTTAAATTTAAGGCTTGCTGGGAAATTCACGTATGCTCTGTTTATAAATTCACGTTGTATTGATACATTATGATTGGGAAGTATTATTTTTCTTTCTTATCCCCACAGCTGAGCTATAAATGAAATGTTTGCATTTTACCTAGCAGAAAGATATTTTACACAGGTGAGCACGGTGGACTTCCTTTTGTAGTCCACATGGTCAAAGAGTTTTCCCCTTAATAACAGCCATAACTCTACTACCCTGTATTTCCAAGCTGGCTGGAGACGGGGGATGGGGGGGGAGGCAGTTGCTTCCTTGCTTCTGAATTGATGCAGAAATACAAGCAGTTAACCTTTAAGCAGGCGAATAAAAATGTCCTGCAAGCCAATAACATGTGTGGGATTGTTTATGAGGCTAAAATGCAAATACGAGCTTCATCTACACCTATAAAGTTTTAGCAAGATACAATGCTCTAAACAGTACAACTTGCTAAGTACGAGGGTCTTTTTAAAAGGTACCTGAACAGAACAATAGTCTGCAAAAACTTGACAGTCAACCTGAGAAGACTGAACTGCTACAAAAACATTCATTTGCTCTGTGTATACTATATACACTTGCCTCAGATTAAGACCTATGGAACTCAAGAAGACTTGCTGCTGAGCAGACTAACTAGTACTATAGATGCCACTGTAAGTTATTTCTTTCACTTAATCACTGTCAAAACTCTCAAAAAGTTTGTGTGGTCCTGTAAGGCTCTTCAAGGTACTTCCCGCCATAAAGAAGCATCTGATTAACACAAAACTATTTATAAAAGCATGCAATATTGTTTTTTATTCAGTTCAAAATAATAATGGAAGCAAAATTTTCCTATCTTTCTCTTGTAACTGAAAGCAAACTACAGTCATCCCTCCACATTCTCCAGGGTTAGGGGCATAGGACCCCCATGAAAGTGAAAAAAACATGAATAACTCTACGCCCTCCCAAACCATATTTAACACACACAAAAATTATGATCACCATATTCAACCCACCGTGGATTCCTTTGAGGCATCAGGGTTCCTTCACAAGGCATAAGTGGCTGGCTGGTGGAGCTTACTGCCACCTCCACTGCTGGCCCACATCATTTTTAGTAGGGACTTAACAAGCCTTGTTCGCAGTTTCTCAGTCTCATGAGGCTTGCAGTCCCTATTAAAAATGGCATAGGGAGGCAACAGAGGTGACAGCAAATAATCCGTGAATAAACAAATCCATAAAAGTAAAACCCACAAATGTGGAAGGTTGACTGTACAACACTGCACTATTATGTATTTTCACAACCTATTTTATCTAGTAATGTAATAAGTAATAGCAAAAGCACACAGTAACTCATTGCATTGTCTAATCTATTATTTCATCTAATAAAGTAATATATTAATGTATTTTTAGATATATTTTTCCATCAAAAATTATTACATATTTTATCCATGTGTTTCTGCAAGTTTCCATTTCAATTAAGTCAATTACTAACCTTAATCTCTTTGGAAGTGGACGAACACTTTATTCAATCATTGTAATACAACTGACTTTTAAGTCTTCATTCTAACAAGGTGGGGAAGTGTAGAAATAAGGCTCATTGTGTAAAGTCTGGCTCACATATTCCCTTGTGCTAAGCACACGGAGCAATCCTAAACCTTACCCCAATGAACTACTGAATGCACACACACATACAAAATATATATATCATAACAAATATTCAAAATAAATCACTATGAAAGATGAATATGTTAATGTAAAAATTAGTTTTGATACAGGGACACTTTCTCTGATTTGGTCATTATACTTTATGTGTGAAAAAATCCATTGCTGGACATAGGGAAAGAGCGTATAAAATCAACTGTGAAATGAAAGATTTATAATTTGTGTTACGTCTTAGGCATTTTTCTTTTATACATTTCAACAGGGAAACAGTAATTTGTTACCTCACTGAACCTCCAGATATCATCAAGAAGTCAGCAAGATTCAGTGCCTCTTACCCTGCTCTCTTCCAATTGACACTATGGCTTCCTAGAGGTCTGATCAGGCTATCACTTTCTTATAAGGTCAAGTAGAAGGGAAATTAGATATTATCAATGCAAGTCTATACTATGGCCTGCAAGAACAGCACAAAACTCCTGGTAAACAAGGGCAAAAGGAAGCCATATGTAAATTTATGAGAGAAGGCAGAGTGAAGAAGTACTAGGAATGTGCGAACAAATAGGGATTTTTTGGGGGGAGTGGGCTTCTATAAATCCCTGCAGTAGTCATCATCATAATGCCTTATCAATAACACACTGTACTAAAACACCCAGAGATGAAATGTACAGTAAGAGGTAATAACTTTACTTCGATCCTCTTTTTCAAAATCCATTTTTGCTGCTGTTTGCATATCCTTTCTATGTCAACCCTATGAATGTGTTTTTAAATCAGGAAAATGGCAGCATTTGGCATACCAACTTTAACATCTAGCTGAAATACACAATGAGTTGTTGGGAAAGTAATTCTCTAATCTTCTTCTGTTTATTACTGCATGGGATGAAGGTGTCAAATTATAAAACTGCCACTGCTTGATCATTTAGAATACGTGCTTAAGTAACACTACAAAACATAAGCAAATGATACTTTGTAGGAAAAAAAAGTGAAACCTACTTAATTTGTTCTATTTGCTGATTATTTTTTTTCTTCCTTGGAGGCTTTTTCTTCTTGGGTTTATTGACATTTTGATTATTCTGTTTGCTGTTCACACCAAAATGTCCAGCAGATATATCACTTTGCAGCAAGTTTACCAACAATGGGCTTGTTAGTGTGACATCTTTATTGACAGGAAAAGCCGGGTTTTGTCCACAGGAAATCTGATTTCCATTTTGGGTTCCACTAAAAGGGGCACTGAAAGCCATCCCATGTCCAGCAAAATGGCTCCCTGATGTACTGCTGTTTCCCTGCATCCCTTGCAAGTGTGGAGGTACCATGTTTGCTTGTTGCATGGAAACATCAGGTAGCATTTGTGTCAAGTTCACATCACTGTTTGTTGTAGTGGCGGCATCACCCAGCTGCTGAGACATGTGAGGGGTAGGTCCTGTGGGTCTCAGAACTTGTCCTTGAATCCCCATAACCTGAGAAGGATTGCCATTCACAGGGCCTTGCTGACTCATCATCTGTCCTGTGAACTGCACCATATTTCCTTGCATATTGGGAGTTGGTCCTCTCATTATCTGAGCTGGCCCCGTCATAACATTGGACTGGCTTTGTGTACTGAATTGCTGTTTATTTCCTTGCATCTGATTGGTCATCATCTGCTCCATCATTGAATTTTGCTGTAGCAATACCTGACCTTGGGGTCCCATCATCTGATTATGTGCAGCCATTATCTGCTGTCCTTGCTGGGGAATCATCTGTTTGGGTGGCGTCATCCTTTGTTGTGATGGACCAAGATTTTGATTCTGAGGAGCTACCATCATCTGGCCCTGTGGCATGAGCTGAGCTCGAGACAGGATCATCTGGTTTTGAGGGTTTAGAGATCCCTGAGGTTGAATGTTCACCATCTGTCCTTGGGAAGATACTATCTGTTGGTGCATCCCCATTAATTGAGATTGTGGTCCTTGGGAAGGCTGTCCCTGCATGTTGCCCATGTTAACCTGTGGAACACCACTGGTGCCCGTCTGCTGATTGTTCATATTTCCATGAAGTCCCATTAAATTGCTCTGCATCATATTTGACGGACCATGTTGTACTTGCATCTGATTCTGAGAAAGAACATTTCCTTGGCCACCTTAAGAATTGATACAGCTCAAGTTAGAAAACTGAAAATTAGAGTGATATTAATAAGTATACATTAATAAAACTGTTGAGAAAAAAAACTCAGTTTCATATTCACAAACCTTTTCAAATTCCAATATATGTGATAGCAAGGTCTGAAAGTACATCAGAAAAAGGGCTGCAGTATCAACCATTCCTCAATTCACAAAACTTCTAACCATCATACATGATCAGAACATACAGAATGAAGAGGTAAGAAATGAGCAGATGGAAGCAGAATGTTCTACACCTTCCTCCCAGATAAATTAGCAAACTTTTGAGGTTGCCAGTTGTACATAATTTAACACAGCAGCTTGTTTAACTTTTACATATACTGAAATGACTACATACACCAGTTTATTATACAGTGGACTGTCTATTTTTGTGGTGATTAGAGGAGTAAGATACACACAAAAGTGGAAAAACCACAAATATAAATAAAAATTGCAAACACTATTTTTCATTTTACCTGTGAGAACGCTTCTCTAGGAATCTCTAGGTCCTCCAGCATGACTCTATGCTCTGCTTCAGCAAAAGCTGGCCACAGAATCACACTGGAGGACCTACAGATTCTTAGAGAATTATTCTCTCTAGGAATCTCTAGGTCTTCCAGTATGACTCTATAGTCAATGAAGTCGACCACAGTGTCACGCTGGAAGACCTAGCAATTCCTACAGAAAATATATCGGATCCACAAATTATCAAGTCTACGGAAGGGAAACCAGAAAATGTGGAGGGCCTACTGTATAGTCAGATTCTACAATTTAGTAAATAAATAAGTGATCCATCAAAATACAACAGACCTGTGTGTTGTGCACTTTGACTTGTTTGCATTTGAGGTGTTCCTGTACTTGAAGGTGTTCCTGGTGCTGTAGAAGGCACCTGATTTTGCATGAAGTTCTGATTTGTCTGTCCTGAAGGAAAGCCAGGTGGCAGACGCTTGGACATTCCTGAAGAAAGATACATTGATAAAAGGCATTTTAATGAACAATAACTACTACATCACAGCAACAATAAAGGCTCTCTTTATCAGGTGAAGACCCTTCTGTTTACCTGGGCCTTTGAGTATTAACTGTCTTCTGCAGAAGGTCTTTTAACTGGGGTGTGTGCTGCACTATATTTTTATCATCACTAGTATATTTTAAAGGTCTTTTAAAATCCATTTAAAAAATAATGTTTTTAATACGATTATTTGTTGAATTGCTTTAACTTTTTTATTATCCATTGATTTAACTGTATTTTGTTTTTACTCATACTATGAGTAATCCAAGATATAAACTACATTAAAAATTAAAAATTCAGAGAAAAGTTAAAAGGATAAGATATCTAGGGGCAAGCCACTTAACGAAAGGAGAGAGTAGGAGGAGCTTAGATGAAAATAATTAGCAGGAGTCTTGATAATGGGTTTCAATACGGAAGAAATAATTAATTAGTTTATTTTTATTTAAGGTACAACACAAGCTAATTCTAACATAGGATATGTAACAGAGGAAACAACAGCAAACAATCATTTTAGCTTGTTTGGAGGTTATAGCAGGGGAGCGCAGCTATCGTATACCCTTGACCGAAGAACGGTACACTCCCTCTATCTGGGATGGCCGTCCTCTTCCACCGAGCGTGCAGCTTCGGGAGGGACGCACATGGAGTGGTGAGGGAGGAAGGGGACACCCGCCTAGCCAGCCAGATCAGCTGAATCAACCCTGGCGATCAATGGGGTGACAGAAGTCGCAGCCAGATTGCCCTCACAAGAATTCAATTGTCACTATTTAAGAAAAGCACTGCTAAAAATATGGGGAAAATATGTTATAAGAGCTTGCGTGAAAACCCCGCAGTGGGTTTCTCCCCATGAGGCCTTTTATAAGAAAGAAAATATAATGTTTGGTAGGTGGATATAATATGAGGATATGGTGGAAAGGCAGAAAGAACAAATTAGAATTAAATCTCAACAAGAGATAAATGAATCGGGTATTAAATGTCATTGGCTTTTATATAGACAAATCAGGGAAAAATTAAGAAGTGATATCAGACTTAATGGATTTCAAATAAAAGATGAAGAATTAACTGCAGTATTGTATCAAGGAAAATCGAAAGCCATCTCCTCTATTTATAAAGTGTTACTACGATGGTTTACAGAAGAAGAAACAATTAAAATATCTATGATAAAATGGGCTCAAAATTTTAACCATCAAATTTCAATGACACAGTGGGAAAAATTATGGCAAAAAAGAATAAAATATACCGCTTGTCAAGATATAAGAGAAAATCTATGTAAAATGTATTTAAGATGGTATTTAACACCAGAAAGATTGGCAAAAATATCTAATAAATGTTCAAATAAATGTTGGAAATGTGGTATAGAAATTGGAACTTTCTATCATTCATGGTGGACATGTAAGATAGTAAAAGAGTTTTGGAAGCGTATTCATTTACGAATAGAAAAAATGCTGGATATAAGATTTGAAATGACACCAGAGTTATACCTGTTATCAATAATGGATGAGGAATTAGATAAGAAAGCTGGGAAAGAATTGTTTTATATGGCAGCGGTTGCAAGAATGGTTATAGCGCAAAAATGGAAATTGGGGAAAATGCCATCAATAGAAGAATGGGAATTAAAACTATATGATATGATTCAGATGGATAGATTAACATATATGGCAAGAGGAGAGAGCAAGGATAAATTTATAAAACAATGTGATAAGGTAATAAAGTACTATAAGAATTCATGGAAGGCTGTAAAGATGGTAAATATTGATATTTGAAATACTCTAGAACAGAAGATATGATAGAAGATTAAGAAATATAAAGACCAAAAAGAAATGGAATATGGAAAATCTGTTCTTATGTCGGAGTAGGAAGTAAAACTTAAATTGCTATAATCGATAATTAGTTAAAAAGAAGCAAATGTCTTTATTGTATGCATTTTGTAAGATGTCAAGATGTGTAATTTGTCTACTTGTGTACTTGTGAAATTGTTTGTATTTGTTTTGTATGTTTCTACGTTTTTTTAATAAACAAATTTAATTCAAAAAATTAAAAAAAACAATCAATTTAGAAACTGAACAAGTATATAAGGACATTATGGAATTTCGCCCATTGGAAGATTTTAAACAAAGACTGGTCTGGCACCTAAGACAAATTTATGGTATGTTGTCTCCAAGCCTAGGTGAAATGAAGAATTTCTCCTAAATTCATATTTCAGAAGAAAACATAATAAATACAAAACATACACAGCTTGCACAGGAAATCTTGAGGCACATGCTATCTTATCATCTAATGCTTCTGAAATTAGCAATGAATTCACATAAAACTTAATGTAATTAATTAAATAGCTAAGAACTATATATTAGTCTGACATAAAAACTAGGTATAAGTATTTGTTCATCACAACAATTACTTACCACCCAGCCCAGGATGTAAACCCTGTGGACCCTGGTTTTGCTGTTGCATCACCATAAAATTAGAAGGTACATTCCCTTGCTGCACCATAGGATTACGGCCAGGAGAATTTACAGGCTGTTGAAACCCTTGGGAGAGGGTATTATTCTGGGTGGGCCTTGGTCCCATCTGCTGCTGTGCTTGATTAACAGTTGGGGAAGATGCAGGAGAGCCCTGCTGAAAGGAGGAAGGAGAGGAGGCAGGTGACTTGTTGGTCAGGTGGGGTTGTTGTAGTGGTGTAGGGACCCGTGAGGGCCCTCCCTGAAGATTCTTCATCTGAGGAGCAGTAAATTGCCCAGAGTTGTTCATCTGAGGAAAGTTTGAGTGTGCCTGAGGAGTTTGTTGGCTTCCAAAAGGATATGGAGGTGGAGGGTGTGAGGGTGTTTGTACAGTTGCTAAAGATGGTCTGGCTTGAAGTTGTTGCTGCATTTGTCCAGGCAAAGGGGCCTTTTTCCATCCCTGGTTAACTGTCAATGTGCCCATGTTTCCTTGGGATGGAGGAGCCTGTACTGTTCCAGAAGCCACCTGGTTCCAACCAGGAGGAACTGGAACCTGAGCTGGGGTTGTAAATGGAGGACGAATACCCTGTTGTGGCTGCTGATGCTGTTGAGGAGGGCGCGGCTGCTGGTGCTGCTGTGGCTGCATCTGCTGGAAACTGGCTGGGTTTATTTGCCTGTTAACAGGAACCTGCTGTACTGAATGGAGCTGAGGTACTACAGACCCAGATGGATGATTCTGCTGTTGAATAGTTAGCCCTGACAAGAGTGGATCCATACCATCTATCAAAACAAAATGCAGAATTAGAAGAAATGCTGAGGAAAACAAAAGTAATCTTTAGTTGGTCCTCCACAAGAAACAGAAAGACTTATTAGCCTCACTATTATTAAATTTCAGAGAAGCCACCATATTCTCTCTCCCCCGCCATCTCTCTCTCTCTCTCTCTCTCTCTCTCTCTCTCACACACACACACTTCTCACTAAATGTTCAAGAAAATTCAGGGTGACAATGGGAATATAATCAACTGGAGGCTCATTACTGGGGAAGAGACAGGTAACAGATCTGGTAAATGCATTAAACTACACTTCCCAAAACAAATGCTATTGAGATGTGTCCTACTACACCTCCTATCATCCCAGGCCACGCTAGCTGGATTAGAGGAATAATCCAACACGTCTGGAAAGCAAAACATTGGACATTGTACTTTAGACTGCAGGTTGGATCCAGACTAGAATTCCACTCATGCAGCGGACCTTTCCTGACTCTTTCCTCCCCACCACAACCACCTGCGCTATCCCCAAAATTCTTCCTCAGGGTATCTGAAAAAAAAAATTGGCAGGTCTACCACACCACTTGCAGAAAGCACCTCTGGATCCAAGCCCAGATGTAGATTAATATCGACAAGCTGGGAGAAAACTCACTTAAGTATACACATCTCCAGATACAGTTTATTCAAGCAGAAGCCAGTGATATTAGCATTAATTTTAGTTGGAATTACAATTAGTTTACTACCTGACTGAGATGCCGGACGAGGTGTTCTGGGTTGCAGTTCAGTGTTAGCTGTGCTTGTCATCATTGATGATGACACATTCCCACTCTGCTGCATCATGACAGTTGCTGGATTGTTTATTCGTATTAAACCTAGAAATGTAATCATATTTTTCATTATTTGAAGATGTAGATCATAACATTTATCTACACTGCTCTAATCAAGACGCTTGGGGCAATCCCTTTTCTGCCCATATTCTAATAAAAGATCAAATGGATACTTGCCTATATTAAAACCTAGGCCTTCTGGATCACACAGAAGGAAAAACATTACAAATAATATTTGAAATTCTACTAAGATCCATATGATGCTCCCTGATCTTCAGGAAAAAATACATTCACACTTAACAGCCAATATACCAAACCTGGAACACCAACTAATCTACCTTTATTGATATCTCCTTCATCTATTGATGGGCAGTTACACTGACATAACAAAATGAGTTTCCCATGCATAGAACTTTCACAGGTGAATTTATTCCCTTTGTTAGTATCTGTCATACTACTTTATATAAGTGACCTTTCTTACTTGCAGAACATATAAAATGAAGCTCTCCATATATATTCTGTACCCCACCTCAAGCCTTAGGGAGAGGTGGGTAACATATTTTTTTTTATCACTACCACCACTACCACTACCACTACCACTACCACCACCACCACCACTACTACTACTACTACTACTATTATTATTATTATTATTATTACTACTACTACTACTACTACTACCACCATATATACAAACTGTTTTCTTTCACCTTTCAACTTTCTTTGATGTTGTGAGTCTAATGTGATGATTGTAATGATATACAATCAAAGAGCTTATATCACTAAGGGATATCTAGAAATATCTCAGATGACCAGTCTTGATTAATTTCTTTTCAAATTTTGGCTCTTTACTCAGTACTACCTCTTATAATAAAATATGTTATACATAGGGCTCTCACTCTGTTACAGAAATGTTAGTTTTAAGAGTTGTATTCAATTAACTGAATGTTAATTGAATATAACAAGAAAATGTTATAAAGTTATAAAGAAAAAACACACTTACTTTGCCTATAGTTGATAAGTGTTTCTAAAATGTCACTTATCTTAAGTGACATTCATCCTCTGACACTACAGAATGGAACGTCTCTTGAGATGATACTTGCATTTAGTTTTTTAAAATAAGTACTTATATTTCAAACAGCTTTAAAATAAAAATTTTTGCTCAGTTAAGTGATTAAAAAGTTATATAGAATCACAGAATTAACAGAACCATAGAGTTGGAAGAGAAAACAGGGGCCAGCCAGTCCAACCTCCTGGCATGCAGGAACACCCATCAAAGCATTCCCAACAGATGGTCATCCAGCCTCAGCTTAAAAGCCTTCACAGAAGAATCCACCACACTTCATTGAGGCAGCATATTCCACTGCTGGACGTCTCTGACCATCAGGAAGTTCTTCCTGAGGTTCAGGTGGAATCTCCTGTCCTGCAGCTTGAATCCATTGCTCCTTGTCCTAATGTCTAGTCTCTAGTTCCTCTGTGTTGCAAAACTGTCAAAGCTATAGAAGACATTTTCTAGGTCAAGAATAGTTGTATTAAGAATATAAAGGGAAATACACTAGAAGAACTTAGTATAAGGATGATTAGAATGAGATGTATCTATTGTTCCATCATGCTGGCTTATTTGGGTATTTTCTCCCAGAAGCCTTTGCAGCATTGGCCTTGGCTAATAGTAAACATACGTAATCTTGGCTCTCGCCTATACTTATCTTTAGTGTACAGCTGGTACAACCTTGGAGGAAAGGGAGGTATCAGTATCAATTATCTGCTCTGATTCATCTATATCCAGTTAAACATGGAGGCAAACATAGAGACTTAGTGATTAGTGATTAGTAACAAGTACCATTAGTAATTAAAACTGGTACTATTAATTAGCTTGTTAGAATTTATTCAAGTAAAAACAAGTGTGGGTAATTGAAGGCATACATTCAATGCAGTGCAGGTATGATAGATCAAAGAGGGGTTTATGCTATCTAAAACCCTGTGGAGTTGTCCTGAGGGAAGCTGTGTGCAGAGCAGAAGGGCTGGCAAGGTGCTGCACACTGGCCAGAGGGTCACCTCTGCTGTTACTTCTCCAGGGCTCAACTGAACAAAGATGTGAAATTTCCTCTGTGGAACGTGTTTGGTTTTAGGCATAGAAATTGCTTTTACAGAATTTATAAGATAGCAATTGCTTTTATAAAAGATCTTGCTTGCTTAGTTGATAAATCTGCTAAAATTTTCTGCATTGATGAGTTCACTGTATCCACACCCAAAAGAAAAACAGTCAGCCCTCTATTTTTGCAAGTTCTGAATTCACGGATTTGACTATTCACAAGTTATTTCTTAATTAATTTATTTCAACAGTTCTTACTGTAGTTGACCCTGCCATGGAAAAGATATGTTCTTTCTAGGAATCTGTAGGTCTCCAGAGTGATTCTACGGTTCACTTCCACTGAAGTGGACCACAGAGTCACACTGGAGGACCTACAGATTCCTAGAGAGAACGCTCCTCTAGGCATCATTAAGTGATCCAGTGTAATGCTATGGTCCACTTCTACCAGAAGCTGACCAAAGAATTGCACTGGAAGATCCAGAGATCCCTAGAGAAGTGTTCTCAGGTTAAAAAAAAATAGCATTCATGATTTCTATTCATAGTTTTTCTACTTTTGTGGGGGTCTTGCTCCCCAATCCCCACAAAAGAGGAAGGCTGACTGTACTTGCTTCGGAAAAACACAGGACAACCTTAGAAAGAGGAAGGGGGAAGTGACAGATTGTTCACTACTTCCTAAGTCCTGATGATTGTCAGAGCCATGGCACCCAAGACAGGCAGTTATGGGAAGCACTGTCACGTTTCTTCTTCTCTGGAAGAGCTTTTATTTTATTCTCTCCTACTGGCTTTTTTCTCCACCGGTAGGGGGGCTTAACTGAATCCCTTCCACCAAGCATTTTCTGAAGCTATATCTTTCCACATTTTTCAATCTTCTTGCTATTGGTACCTGGATTTCAAGTATGGCTTTTCTCATTTCTCCTTCCTATAATTAAACTGATACTCACTGTTGTGCATGCATTACAATCTTCTTCTGAAAGATTACTGTCATACTTCAGAAATACTATAAATATGCATACAGCTCTAGGTTGCTCATCCTTCTGTTTTTGCCATTGAGGGGTAATACTACACTTTAACTATATCAAAGCATATACAGACTCAACAAACCTTCCATATTTCAAACGTTAAACTGGAAATATTTTCTTCTACTCTGTTTCTAGTGCAAAATTTAAATATAGCTCTCCTGTCATTTTTCATCTATTTTTAACTTTGTACCATCACTTTTTGAAAGTATAATTTCTCTAACACTCTATTTTGTCTTTAGATTTTCAAATCTTAGTCTGCATTTCACCATGAACCTATTCTCTGCATCTGTTCTTGGTCTTCCAACATTTAAGCCTGAAAAGAACCTCTAACCATTAGGTAATCTAATTTGGCCTCTAACTGTGTGTCCCAGACTTTTGAAAGAACATTGTCTTCTCACATATAGCGCACCTGTTGTATATGCAAGGGTTCCTTTCCAAGAATGAGTGGGTGCATGTTGCATCCATTGACCATAATGGGATGTGATGCTTAGCACAACTTGGCATTGGTGCATGCAGAGGTTGCGCAAGAAGAGGGCCCACTACACACCAAATACTCTATGTAGGATTGCCTACAAAATCCTACCAAGTCATTCTGTCTCATATTTACATAAGCCAAACAATCTTCTATCACCTATTAAAATATTTTTTCTTTAGATATATATATATACACACAGTGAGAGAGAGAGAGAGTGTGTGTGTGTATATACACACTCTCTGATATATAAGACTTCAGTTTCAGCATCACAGCCCGTACCTGGCATGAATCTATCTGAAAAATTACTAAGTGGTTGTGCTTCCAGTTTAACAGTTACCACTATTTCATAATTAATTTGTAAGATTTTTCACCCTGCTTCCTTGTTCTTCATTCAGGGTGCCAGCCACATCTTCTCTTACACTTATTCCACCTTAAGTTTTCCCTCAAGAAATGTCCCAGCACCTCTCAATGTCAAACATATCACAGGAAATGTGAACTGGCAAGGCAAGCCTTAGGACCGTAAGAAAGACTATTGCCCACTTTACAAGTATCAGTTCTCGAAATCTGAACAGCTGAACTTGCCTTGATTTCCTGGCATGGGAAATCCTGTCTCCATTCGTACTGAGCTACCTTGTCCAACAGGCCCATTAATCCTCACATCTTGGCCTCTGTTTTGAGCTAATGACAAATTGATAGCACCTTCACCTGAAAGCAATTAACATTTGAAGCACAATATAAATATGACTTGGTTATAGCAAAGGAGGAAGCAATAAAAGCAGCATTTGAAAACAATGTACAGATCAATAGCAAATATTTGAAACAAATAATTAAGAGATGTAGCTTGCACATTACTTGGTATCTCTGTAAAAATCCATTTGAGACTTAACACTGGTTGTTTACTTCACTTGCTCCAATCCCACAAATACATATAAGTGCAGATGCTCCAATATGCATATGGAGCTTCCCTGCAGGTAAATGCCCTCCTGTTCATTTCAATGTCTGTATGTATACTCCTTTGTGCATCCCAGCTTCTTCCCCTTGAAGCACTGAATAGGGCAATCTATGAGGAAAAGGCATTCATGAATCACTGGCAACAATGACATTCCTGCCATTACTTTCTCTTGAGTATGTACAACAACCTTGCAAGGACACTACATAACCAAGCTGTACTGCCAGTTAACAAAGGGTTCATGTTCCCAGTCAGGAAGCAACATTATGTAAGATCACAAGAGAAACTGTTTATCCAGTGGAGCGTCATATGAGATAGAAAGATATGGAAAGGTCTAGTACTTTGAAAGTCAATATTTTAAAACGACAACAGTCCAATATGAGAGTATGTGTGAACAGGGAGATCCAGGAGGAAGAAAGACAGAGAAGGACGAGGACAGATGAACAACCAGAGAACTGACCACAAATGAGAGCAGAACAGGAAACACGTGTAGCCTGATGCATCAGGGTGAATTTATTTTGTATGTAGCTGAGTACTGGCATAGAAAGATTCTGTAATCCTGTAAACTTTCTAAGCAGTACACAGAAAGGGGACTCCAAGCAGTACGGCTCATGGCCTAATGTAGTCTTTTTGTAGAGCATAAAACTTATTTTCTATTTTCCTTTGTTAATATTGCCTCAATCAGTCAAACACACTAGCTGTACTGCATGGCTAGAGGGAAGAGGCTCTGGAATAAGTGGATTTACTTTGCTTTACCTGTCATCAGAACTGGAAAGAGAGGGCCAAGATCCAAAACTAAGCATCTCCCTCTTACTTCATCCATGGGAAACAGCTGTAGCAGACTACCCAGAGAAGCATTTGCTAAGCTGAATGGAGGTAGGACTCTTAAACATGAAGCTTCCCTCTGGCCCTTTATCCATTGATTTAAGAAAAGGGAAAACTTTCCACAGGTGGAACACAGCAACTACCTTTCAAACACAGCTTCATCAAAGCAAGGATGAAGCTGTAAAAAAATCAATATGGTAAATCTGATTCACAATAATCTGGATTTGCCAGTACCAAGGCTCTAGCACCCTCCCATACAGCTGTTGATGTGAAACAGTATGTGGTGAAATGTTAAATGTAGGTGTATGTTAAATGTTTAAGCAGCTACTGGGATTATCACCCCATGGCAGATTTCTTATGCCTCCTGCTGGGGACAACATCTAATACTACTAACCTTATATAGTGATTTTACTATTTCATTCTAGCAACCACACAGGACAGAGTGCAGTGGTAGGGAAGCTCATTATTCCATGGAATTCCCCAGGCAGGTGGTGTTAAACAATGCCAAGTGGGGGAAAAGAAACTAACAAGTTTTACCACACAAGCTACCCCAAGTCAGGATGTTAGTAAGATATGGAATTACTTGCTTTGTTATTGTTTGAATCAGATTACTTGAAAAAGTGCTGAAAATTTTAATTTTGTTAACAATCTGAACTGCATTTCTTACAGAATAGGCAGAGGTATAAAAATAGTTTCAATTACCTTCAATCTGAACAGAGAGAATTCCCAGGTCTCGAAGCTGTTGGTTGTTGTTCTGAGCCAGCATTCGTAGTCGTTCAGCTGCTTCACGAGGAATATTGAAAGTAACTCGTACACTGTTCCAGGGTTCCACCTTCCTCAATTTTAATTTGTCAGATTCTAGTAAAGGAGAAAACAAAAAGAAAACAAGCTAGTAGAACTTGTTGGGTGTTTATTCTGGTAAGGAAGCAAGAGTCTCCCAATTCCCACTGTTTGTTACCAAAACCAACATTTTTCCTGTGAGTTAAATACTGGTACCTGGTTCTCAGGAGCAAGTCAGTAAATGCAGTGTGGGCTACATCACATGGAACACTATGAACTTCTTAGTAAGTGTTCTAATGCACGAGTAGCTTGCAGTTTGGAAGTAGAGCTCTACAAATAATGTTGCTGACTATAGCTTGTTACTTTTAGAGGTGAAACAAAGTCACATTTTAAAGGTAACACAATTTACTTTAAAGTAACAGGGAGAGTAATGAGCAGTACAACAAGTACAGTAACAAGCTTCTTTTCCAATATCATAACGCATAAAAACAACAGACTAGTTTTCAAATGCGGTACTGAGAACAAATGAAAACAACTTTTCAAGTGTTATGTAGATCAGACACAGTAACTTGAAGCATTACTTACTGATATGGAAGTGGTAAGCAACTACATGATGACAGAAAGCAACTACATGATAACTGAAGACATCAGTCCAATATAACCTAAACCAAGTTTGTACTACTGCCTTCATTTGCTTTTCCCTCCTTGATGAAAGTCAGATGAAATATCTGACAATATTACTTTTACAAGTTCTACTTATTTCCACTGACAGTTTCCAACTGCTGAGGTTTTCCAAGCCAAAGACATTCACCAGCAAGCAGGGAGGAGGGCACTTGGGGGAGGTTGCCCCTTTCTCCTGAAGTTTCTCACCCCTTCCCAAATCTACTCTAGAGGTTTGGAACACACAGATATCTAGCAAGTTTAGGGGCAGTGAGAGAGGGAACTGGCAAAAACTGTCCTCCTTCCTATACTGTTGAAAGTTGTACTTAGCCACCACTCGTGGCAGAATGGAAAGGGACTTTCACCAACACCATTTTGAAAACAGGGTTGGTCAAAAACTTTCAAAAACAATAGTGCATACTTTCACAGAAATATATTCAGAATGGAGGTAAAATTAATACCATGCAATTAGGATCCTTTCGACAAGTTTTAAATTGTAACAATATGATTTCTAGAGATATGAAAGAATGAAAATAATGAATTACACAGCCAGAATCTGCTCCGAAGAAGATAATAAATGCTCTCCTGAATAGTTATATCATTTTTTTATCGAAAGGAACTCTAGTAAAGTCTGAAATACTCAAGAGCAACTTAAAACTCTACAGAAAAAAATCACTGTATTTTGACATGTATAAAACTAACATTAAATTCATTCCAGCAATTTCAGTTAAAAATTACAAGAGAATGAAGTACCCATGTTTAAAAGGTCAGGAACAGTATCCAAGATGATGTCCAATTTCTGCTTGAAGTCATCATCATCTATATTCCCTTTAAAAGCAACAAATATTGTAGAGTCTCCAGAAGGGCTATTATGCTGTGCATCATCTTCCTCCACTCCAGAGTCAAGACCCATCTCCAGTTCTTTCATGGTTGAAGAACACAACAAAGTGTAGTTATCTTTTAAATCAGGTATGTCACCCCAAACCATGGCTGTGTAACTTGGTACAGTAGAAGCTAATCAAGTGTTAAGAAGAACCTAAGAAAGAACGTAAGTGTTAAAAGATATTATTTAACACATACATAAACAGGCGTCTAAACAGACACAGGCTCATGCTGTATTTTGTTCTTAGCACATTTAGATCTGAGGAGTTTCATATGCTACTTATATATAGGTTATGACTGAAATATTTTTGCCCCCAAATTCACCACTCAATTAAAGCGTCATATTTGGGAAGAATGATTTTGACCTTTTTGTAGCATGGAAATTATTTAACAAGTTTGTGGTAGCAAGCAACTGCAGCTTACTTTTTTTTTTCTCCAAAAAGTTGTATTTTTGCTGAGGTTGTAGCTGGCAGTAAAGAATCTTTTTCAGCACCTGGCAGCTGCCATTCTGTCCCCTGAATAACTCTGGAATTATGCTATGCTGCAATGCAGGGTGAATTTGTGATATAGTTAAGGAAAACTTTGTGGTTATTTTTCCTATAGAAAACTGAGTTTTTTTTCCCCCAACCTATGCCAACTGATCTTGGAAGATCTGGGGCAGGGCAAACAAGCATGCTGCCCTGAACTCCTTGGAGTAAAGACATGATGTCAGTGGCACAGCTTGGAGTGTGTGGAGGGGTGGGTGGGAGGGGCAGGGCTATGGCACAGGGGGTGTGGCCACAGAGCGTGGGGGCATGGCCGTGGTGCATGGAAGTGTGGTTACCAGTCAGGAGGTCTCAAAAACATTGCCCCTCAGAGCAAACCACCCCCATCGCCCCCCCATCCCTACGCGACTGCAAAATATAAACGTGATGCCTCTCAACCAATAAGCCCCCTCAGCAATGTAGTGTACTTCCACTGATGTTCAACATCATGGCAATCCCCTTCTAACCACTCCCAATGAATAATTTCAGTGCTAAATCAAACAATAAAAGTTTGGAGTCAAACAATAAAAATTAAAAACAAAAATGAAAAAAACCCTTCAGCTAATCCTTATTACAAACTTGTTTCAACATACCGTACATTTCTTTTCAGTGCATTGAGAAAATCCTAGAATGCTGAATTTAAAAGCAGGTTATTGACCGAACTAGTATTTCAGGGATATCAGTCAAATACAATGATCTGCAGTTACAGAATGCTGTCACAGAAGGAGGCTCTTAGTATTAAGCCTAGAAAGAAATACTCTGACATGTTTGTTTGTTACTAGGAGCCAAAAATGGGATCCAATGCCTATGGTGCAAAACTGACAACCATCTGTGATGCCACATCTGTGCTCTGAAAGAGCCCCTTCACAGTGCTTAAGCTCAAGACAAAGGGTTTGGAGGGGGCTTGGAGAGACAAATCTGTCCCTTGGTGGACAAGGCTGTCCTTGGCGCTAGAGCATCCCTGACAATCCCAAAGCCAGTATATGATAAATACATATGGAATTTAAGGATTTTCAGAAGCAAATGCAGAAAGGTTAAAAAGCTTTCCTTTCCATAAAAATGTTTCCTTTCCGTAAAGCTGTAAATAACTCCAGCTATCTATCATGGCACTTATTTCTTCTTATGCCACAGCAACCATTAAGGATGTTACAATCAAATTGTTCATAATTTTATACAGACAGTAACACAGCATGCACATGGAGTTTTAGGGAAGGAGTTCTGCAGATTACTAGAAGATGATGAAAGGTCAGAATCCAGCACAGAGCTAGGTGTGCTTAAACACATTGATTTCAAACCTAAAGAATGCAGTTATATGCCCCATTACTGTATTCAGTGGGAAGCACTTCCAAATTTAGGTATTAGGCTATGCCTTGATTTCCATTCTTCATACAGTCTGTTTAACTCTGTATTTATTTATCTGTTATCTATCATTTTTCACCTCATATATACACCTTTAAAATGTCCACAGTACTTCCTGTATCTAATATAATAAGATGCCAGCCTATTTGATGTCACAATAACTGTTAGTCTGTAAAATGCAATAGGTCAGCTTCCCTGTCCTGAACATCACTTGCATTTTATTTATTTTTGGTGTAATATTCAGAATAAGTGCACAAGGTTACCTATTGCTGCTCTTTTCTTTTCCAAAAGAAAAATCAAGAAGAAAAAAAATGTTGTTAGAAGAAATATGGAAGGTTTGATGAAGTGACAGAAACCTGAGTGATTCCAGAATTCTTTAAACTACTGTTCACTAAGATAAAGGTCATCTTCTCCTAAGTGAAGGGCACAAATATCTTTGCAGCAAGCACTTCTAAATGTAATATGAATTATAACTTCCCAGCAGGTAACAATTGCTAAAAAACCTTTCTGCTCATCTGAGCAAGTACAACTCTTCCATACTGTTTCCTATGGAAGTGTTGCTAGCAAAAGTATCTACTGTATGTTACTCCCAGAAACACCACAGTTTTTACTACATTCTTCAAAGGCTGTACATTTAGTAACAGTACAATATTAAAAGAAAGGCACATCTCCTCTCTTAAGAAGACAAGTGCCTAGAAAGGTGTTAGGAGAAAATATTATGCAAGGAAACTAATGTCTGCATTCACCACAGAAAGCAAGTGGTATTGCCAAGCAAGAAAAACAGCCTACCAGAAGATCTTGTATTGGAAGCCGCATGACTTAAGTTGTCCCAGAAAATGTGAGCCATTACAGCATTCAGGCTGCTACTTTGTTAGGGAGATTGTGGGTGCCTGATCCTCTGAATTCATCAGCTGTGACCAATCTGTAAATGCATCCAGTTAACACTCAATTATTTTTTCTGTTCTATATCAAAGTAGCACCCAACATAAACATTCAAACAAAATCTTTTTGTTAGGTTCTGATAGGTTTGTTGAAAGTCAATATATTCCTTTTATACATCTCTCTCTCTCTCTCTCTCCCTCTCCCCAAACTGGGATATTTAGAAAAATATTTAAAAACACACATCAGCATTAAATGCATACTTGGATTTCAATCATATAATCCATAACACTACATGCAGTTATTTCCTCGGTCTTCAAAACAGCAGGAAGATTCTCCCAAAGGAGAGCATGGAATCCCAAAAAGGAAAGACTGTGAAGTAGGTAGAAATCTTCCTCATCTACAGGACGGAGCACTGTAGTGTAATGAATACCCCCTGACAGCTCTTCAATGATTCACAATGATTTGTAGGGATGAGTTTATCCTCATTTCCCATCATCTCAGTGATTTGAGACAAACAGAGCTCAGCATTTAAAGATGCTTCATGGTGCAAAGTGTTAGGAAGGGGTCATGTCCTCTTCCATTCTTCTTCCAATACCAGTAAAAACAGAGTTGGTAGGTGAAAATTTTTAAAGTACTTTTTAAAAAAGAGAGATCTAAACATACTGTAATTATTTTCCACATAATAAATAATTCTTCATTATTTCTTAACAGAATAAAATCTTTCCAAACCAGATACAGAGAAGACACTACTACCTCCACACACACACAATTTTACACGACAAAAAACAATAATGAGAACAATGGCACACAGAGAACAAACAACACTAAGTTTTTCCTCCTTTATGTTAGCTCACTTTCTGAATAATCTTGAGACTCTCTACATAGAAGTAACTTCCAGTGGTTACATTCACTTGACCCAATAAGCCCAGAACTATGAGAACCTTCTCTTCTCGTTTACAAACAGTGAGATACTGCACACTACCTGATCCTTCCCACATAGCTCTTGCAATATATGTACACTACTGAGACCTTAAAGATAATTTACAAGAGGGAATAATTTAATCCTCACAAGATCCTTTAAAAAAAATAGCAGGCTACATGTCCTCTAAGTTGCTTGTTATAACTGTCATATCATTGTTACTTGTGAACTTAGACTGGTAAAACACAGACTCAAGTCCCAATCCCAGTGTTACCAACTTATTACATGCTAATGCATGTTAACAAATGCCAGTATTACTTTCAGAAAGCAAAACTTAAATTTCAGACACAAGAAAGTAGAGGTGGGAGAGGTGCTCAACCCCCTCCCATCCAATTATTTATCCATCCAGAAGGAATCCAACTTCGGCAACAGGAACTTGATCAACACTCTCAGCCTCAACAGAGTGCCCAGGCAGTCCTAGAGGAATCTGCTCGTCGAGGAGCCCCGGACAAGCCTCAGAGGAGGTGAGTTCTGGTTGTTGGGGACTCCTTGCTCAGAGGAACTGAACCGGCAATTTGCAAACCCGACAAGTTCAATCGAGAAGTCTGCTGTCTTCCTGGGGCCAAGATCAACCACATAACGGAGAGGCTAACCAGGCTGGTCAAGCCCACTGACCATAAGTCCCTCATTTTGGTTCATGCCGGAACCAATGACACTGTGAGGCACAGCTTTTACCACATCGCAAAGGACTATGAGCTTATCGGGACAAAGCTTAAGGACCTTGGTGCGCAGGTGGTCATTTCATCTCTCCTCCCTGTTCAAGGATATGGTGCATGTATGGAAAGGGCAATAGCAGAGGTCAACAACTGGCTCCGCACATGGTGCCGCCGGCAACGGTTTGGGTTTTTGGAACACGGTCTGAATTTCCATGAACGGGGGCTTCTGGCAAGGGATGGGCTGCACCTCACGAAACTTGGCAGGAATGTTTTTGCAAACAGTCTAGCAAGGAGGATTAAGAGGTCTTTAAACTAAGTTCTGCTGGGGAGGGAGACAATATTATTCAGGGCAAAGACTCGGCGAGCGCAGGGAGAAAAGGTCCAAATGATATTGACCAAGTAGTACAAGAGTCCAATGGTGGGAGGAGTAGAAACTATAGTACAGGACTTGCAGGAAGGGCCCAGGGATTTAAGTGTCTCTACACTAACGCGCAGAGTATGGGAAACAAGCAAGATGAACTTGAACTCCTAGTACAACAAAATAAATACGATTTGATAGGCATCACTGAGACCTGGTGGGATGAGTCTCAGGATTGGAATGTAGGAATAGAAGGGTATAGCCTATTTTGTAGAAATAGACCAAACAAGAAAGGAGGAGGAGTAGCCTTGTATGTCAAGGATGTTTTCACCTGTGAAGAGATCCATGACTTAAACCCAGAAAGCCAGGTTGAGAGCATCTAGGTAAGAATTAAGGGAGCGAGAAACAATAGGGATATTCTGGTGGGGGTTTACTACAGACCTCCAACCCAGACTGAGGACCTTGATGACGTCTTCCTCAACCAAATGACCGCACATTCAAAAAGGAGAGATACAGTAATAATAGGAGATTTCAATTACCCAGATATATGTTGGCAGTCAAACTCTGCCAAGACAGCAAGGTCCAGCAAGTTTCTTGCTTGTCTTGCAGACAATTTCATGGTCCAGAAGGTGGAAGAGGCCACAAGGGGATCAAATATTCTAGATCTGACCCTGACTAATAGGGATGACCTTGTTAATGAGGCAGAAGTGGTTGGATCTTTAGGGGGGAGTGACCATGCCCTATTGGAATTTGACATTCAGTGGGAAGGAGAAAATAAGTGTAGCCAGACACTCGTCTTAGATTTTAAAAAAGCGGACTTCTGTAAACTTAAGGAGCTGCTGACTGAAATTCCGTGGTCAAGAATAGTGAAAGAGAAAGGAGTTCAGGAGGCATGGGAGTTCCTTAAAAGGGAGATACTGAAGGCACAGTCTAAAACTGTGCCAATAAGGAGGAAGAATGGAAGGCATCTGAAGAAACCAGAATGGTTGACTAAAGAACTCTCAGCTGAGCTAAGCGTTAAGAGAAGCGTGTACAGGAAATGGAAGAGGGGGGAAACCACCAAAGAAGAATTTAAGCAAGTAGCCAGGAGATGTAGGGAGAAGGTCAGGAAGGCTAAAGCACAGAATGAACTTAGGCTGGCCAGAGACATCAAAAACAATAAAAAGGGCTTTTTTAAATATGTCCGCAGCAAAAGGAAAAAGAAAGAGGCGATAGGGTCGCTGTGCAGAGAAGATGGAGAAATACTAACAGGGGGAAGAGAAAAGGCAGAACTACTTAACACCTTCTTTGCCTCAGTTTTTTCCCAGAAGGATACAAGCACTCGACCTGGCGGTTGGGGAGCAGGTGAAGAAGCAGGGGAAATGCGGCACATAATAGGTAGAGAGGTGGTACAGGAATACCTGGCCACACTGGATGAATTCAAGTCTCCAGGGCCAGATGAATTGCATCCTAGGATATTAAAAGAACTGGCAGAGGTCATTTCGGAACCGCTTGCTATCATCTTTGAGAAATCTTGGAGGACAGGAGAAGTTCCAGCAGACTGGAAGAGGGTAAATGTTGTCCCCATCTTCAAGAAGGGAAAAAAAGAGGACCCAAATAATTATCGCCCAGTCAGCCTGATGTCAGTACCCGGAAAGATCCTGGAGCAGATCATTAAGAAGTCAGTTTCTAATCACTTAGAAAGCAACGCGGTACTCAAGAGAAGTCAACATGGATTTCTCAAAAATAAGTCATGCCAGACTAATCTTTTCTCTTTCTATGATAGAGTTACTAGCTTGATAGATGAAGGGAATGCTGTGGATGTAGCATATCTCGATTTCAGTAAGGTCTTTGACAAAGTTCCCCATGACATTCTTGCAAAGAAGCTAGTAAAATGTGGGCTGGACAGAGCTACTGTCAGGTGGATCTGTAACTGGTTGACTGACCGTTCCCAAAGGGTGCTCACCAATGGCTGCTTTTCATCCTGGAGAGAAGTGACTAGCGGGGTGCCACAGGGTTCTGCCCTGGGCCCAGTGCTGTTCAATATTTTCATCAATGACTTGGATGAAGGAATAGAGGGCATGTTCATCAAATTTGCAGATGACACCAAATTGGGAGGGGTTGCTAATACGTCAGAGGACAGGATCAAAATTCAAAATGACCTGGTCAAACTGGAGAGCTGGGCCAAGGCTAACAAAATGAAATTCAACAGAGAGAAGTGTAAGGTCCTACACTTAGGTAGAAAAAATGGAATGCAGAAATATAGGATGGGGGACACGTGGCTGGATGGCAGTACGTGTGAAAGGGATCTAGGAGTCCTAATAGACCACAAGCTGAACATGAGTCAGCAGTGTGATGCAGCAGCCAAGAAAGCCAATGCATTTCTCGGCTGCATCAATAGGAGTATGGTGTCTAGATCGAGGGAGGTACTGGTACCACTCTACTCTGCTTTGGTTAGACCTCATCTTGAATACTGTGTCCAGTTCTGGGCACCCCAGTTCAAGAAGGACATGGTCAAGCTGGAGCAGGTCCAGAGGAGGGTGACCAAAATGGTGAGGGGCCTGGAAGCCATGCCCTATGAGGATAGACTTAGAGAACTGGGTATGTTCAGTCTGCAGAAGAGAAGGTTAAGAGGGGACATGATAGCCATGTTTAAATATTTGAAGGGATGCTATGTAGAGGAGGGAGAGGGCTTGTTTTCTGCCGCTCCAGAGACCAGGACAAGGAGCAGTGGATTCAAGCTGCAGGAAAGGAGATTCCACCTGAACCTCAGGAAGAACTTCCTGACAGTCAGGGCTGTCCGGCAGTGGAATATGCTGCCTTGGAGTGTAGTGGAGTCTCCTTCTTTGGAGGTTTTTAAGCAGAGGCTGGATGGCCATCTGTCGGGAGTGCTTTGAGGGTGTTCCTGCATGACAGGGGGTTGGACTGGATGGCCCGTGTGGTCTCTTCCAACTCTACATTTCTATGATTCTATGATTCATTCCAAATGCCCTTCCTTGTGGGGATTTCAAACAAGCGTTTATCTGACCACACTTCAAAAAGACTTTTTTTTTAACCATAAAGAATGGTTACCACAAACTTTAGACAAATTCAATGACTACACAATGGGCAACATAAACAGGCCTGTAATGAAATAACTGTTGATGTGCTCCTGGCCAGAGCTCCAAATGGTCACATTTTTGATGGCACAATGAATAGGGGGAAGGCTACCACTGGCCTCATCTGCATTAATGAGACCCCTCATTCACTGTGGGAAGGGGATCATGTGAACACAGATGGGGAGTCTGGGAAACTTTTACACCCTCCCCCTTAACCCTGGTGGATTGTACCTCTCCTACAACTCCACTCCCCAAATGTATCATCAAAATGGTAAATTGTGACCTAAGAATCCAGGGAGGGGCAACAAATTTGCCATTTAAATGATATTTCCCTTTATCTTCCTTAGACCAAAACATATTTTTAAAGGATTTTTAAAAAGTTTTTCTCACCTAAAATGGGTCCAGGGATTGGAAGAAACAACATTTAAGTGTTAATTAACATTTAAATACAAAATCTTCCCTAACATCAAGCTCTACGGTTTTTACCACTTGAGTGAAGCGTTTTTTTGTTTTTTTTTTTAGGGTCAGTGGCCCCATTACAGGCCTTGAAGGGCTGATTGAGGCCTGAGGGCTGCGCTTTCACAAAGTAAAACAATACCAAAGTCATGACAGTACAAAAAGACTAAAAAACTTAATACACATATGTAGAAACAAACATTAAATAGACTTTTAGTTTATGTCTACTTATATCCTTTTCTTTCTTACCAGCTGGATTTTCAAAGCTCTTTTAACATATATTGTTGAAAAGGGGATTCAACAGCCGAGAAAACATATTAGATGGAGATGTCTTCTAACACTCCACGTCTAAACCTGAAATAGAAAAACAATATATAACACAACAGTTTTTCCTAAATACTGTATTTTCAGCAAAGAACTCTTTCCTCACTGCATGAAAGTGTTTTATACAGAGCCAGGCTACTTGGTCTATCTAACCTGCTGTTGTCTCCTATGACTGGCTAGATTTGAGAAAGCCCAGCAATAACCATACCAAAGATTCCTGGGATTGACTATACTTCAGGCACAAGAGGCAAGTGATAACATTGCTGAGTTACAGTGTTGCCCTTTGTCAACTATTTGTCCAAAAATCACATTAAAAGGGCCAACATACAGATGGAGAGTAAAGTTATGCCTCAAAGAAGAATGCCCTATTTTTATTTCCAAGTAGGAACAGACAAAGAGATATACAATCAGCATCACCTCAACTTATTTTTATACAGTTTTATAGTCTAAGCATATCCAGCTACAAAGTTTCTACCAAATACACAAAATAAATAAATGAAATAAGCAAGGACAGTTTATCTATAGGTACACAGTAAGGATAAGGTACCACAGACCCTCGTGGGACCAAACCCAGTCCTCACCCCCATGTTGCCCAGAGTACTCATTTTCCCAGCTTTGTAAAGATCCCTCCCCGATTCTAACAGGTTGAAATGCATCCCCTAAGGTTTAGTTACTAGGATCAGAGCTTCATACTAAAATATGCTCCTAGTTTTGGTTTCACTCTGTCTCCACTCATCCTTGGGGTATTTTGTATTTGTATGGGGTATTTGGTTTCACTCTGTCTCCACTCATCCTTGGGGTATTTTTCAATCCAAACGCTTCACAAGGACTTGAACTGCGACAGAAGCATCCTTTCATGACCTCTAAGAAGTGGTAGCTAGAGCCAAACCAAAAAGCTGGGACTAAAATCCTAGTGTGCTTTAGGTTATAACTCATACTGCCAATTATCCAGAGAAAGAGCAAGTCTTTTGAAATAGAGTTCATTTAAATCACTTCTTTGAAATACTTGATTTTATTTCAGATTCAGATCACTCAGATCATTCAGATCATTTCAGGGTTCAGATCACTGCTTGGCCATGAAAATCCTCTGCGTGATGTTGGGCACGTCACATACTCAGCCCCTGAAAACTGTGTGATAGGTTCACCATAGGGTCACCATAAGCCAGAAATGACTTGAAGGCACACAACAATTACTTTATTGTTTAACATAACTTTTAATACATATCAAGGTTTAATATAATCTTAATAGAAATTCAGAGATTTAAGTTTCATTAGAAGTTAGGTACATATTGAGCAATTATTCTGAACTGTGTTACACAGTGCCCAATATGGGAAAGTATGTATACTGAAATTTAGGGCAGAATGAACTTTGTCGAAAATTTTATTTGGGCAATAGAGACGATATATTCTGTTCAAATAGCCCAGATTTTGGTAAATGGCAACCCAATGACACTGATTGAGATACAAAAGAGAACCAGACAAGGTTTTCTCCTTTCTTGTTTATTTTGGCATTGGAGACTTTATTGAGAGATATCAAACAAAATGAAAAAATATGTGGGGTGAGGGCGAAAAAAGAATAGTATAAGCAGAGGGCTTAGGCAGATGATCTTGTTATATGTTAATTCAAAAAAAAAAAAGTGGGTTTTGCAATGTCACCAAGAATGTTTTTGCTGGATATTATGGATGAGATATGGGGTAGTAAATATGGATTGTTTCTTCATTATATGAAAACATATATTGTTTGCTCAAACCTGGAAGTGTACTGAAGCACTGGCGACAGAAGAATAGATTGCTATGGTTGCTGAGTTATCCCAAATGGCCAAACTAATCTGTGTCTTAATGGATAAGTCAACCGAAAAATTTTGAAAGACTGGAAACTATTTATGGACCTTCTGAGCAATAAGAAATCTAATGATGCACGAATCTGTGGATATGGTTACTAGTAAGACTGGATCTGTAACGTTTAAAGCCCTACACAGCTCAGGCTGAGGTTATTTGAAGGACTGTACACTCCCCTACGAACCAGCCTGGGGTTTGAGATTTGCTGGAGAGGCCCTCGTCTCTGTCCCACCACCTTCACAGGTGCATTTGGTGGGAACACGGGAGAAGGCCTTTTCAGTGGCTGCTCCAAGGCTCTGGTACTCCCTTCCCAGAGAGATCAGACTGGCACCCTCCCTGCCTACCTTTTGGAGACAACCAAAGACACTCTTATTTCAGCAAGCATTTAATATGTAATCAGTATGAAGAAAGGTGCTGGTTATTTTAATTGTTATTTGTATGTTGTTTTTAATACGTACTTTAATACTGTTTTAATTACTATTGTCTGTTTTAATGTGTATTTTAACTTTTGTATGCCATAGTTTTAACTATGTTCACTTTTAAGTTTTGTAAGCCGCCTTGACTCCTTTTGAAAAGAAAAGTGGGGTACAAATAAAAATATAATAATAATGTTAAAATAACATTTTTTCCCCTCATTTTATCCTTTCTCTTTCATTACAGTTTGGTTGGGAGAGTTGGAGCTCTTTAGTGTTTTTAATAAGTTGGTGTTTTGGTGAATTAGTGATTAGTGTTTTTAGTTTAGTGTTTTTAGTACTGTGTTTAGTATTGTGTATTTTATTTTTAAGTTTAGGTTAAAATATCCGCTTGTGTTTATGTTATTCTGTGTTTAAAAACAGTTTTTTTTTTAAAAAAAATAAGAAGTATGGTAGTTTAGGGCACAATAGCATTTAAGCCATGCGTTGCCAGACAGTGGATACACTGCTTATATAGGAAAATTCTTTCACCAACGGTTTCTTCCCAACAAATCAAGAGAACTGTCAGCCAGCAAGAGTTCAAGAACCCAAATAAAACTTTTAGATCAATATTACTATTCAGAATTAAGGCTCTGTTTGGAACTGGGTATGTAAAAATTATTTGTATCCACTTATTTTATTATTTAAGAATGCTTTTATTCTACATCTTACTTAAAAGTGCTCAAAGATTACATTAAAAATGTTTTACTGTAAACAACACACAGTTGCTTCCTTAAGGCCCAGTCTTCCTATATGGTATTATTAAACATTATTATACAATAATAGCAATGAAATACATATAGAAAGTACATACAGGAAGTTCTTTCATATTTTTACTATGCCTCCCTTGTTTACTAGGCTTGCCATATTCACTACCAGCGGTTAGTTAATGATGAAGAGAATTCAGGAGAGGGCCTGTTTCAGCTGAGAGATGATGAGCTCTTAACATTTCTCTTAAGAATCTGTCTAAACTCAGGTATCTAATAATTACAACCTGGAGTTTTTCAATTATCTATCAGTGACCTGGCCAACCTCATACAAAGCTGCTTTCCACAAGGTCAGATAGTTGGTCTATCTAGCTCAGTACTCCCTCAACAAATGGCAACAGCTTTCCAAGTTTCAGGCAGAAGTCTTTTTCCAGCCCTACTTGAAGCTCTGTTTGTGCTCTAACACTGAGTTCTGGCTTGTCCTCTAGTAACATCTGGCAATGCAGTGAGCCTGGGTGTGAAACAGCAGGAATATGAGATAGGAACTTCATGTAGCTTTAGCATTACTTTATATCTAGCTTCTACTGGTTACAGACCACCTCATCATAATACAAACAATGGTAACACATTATGGCCACCAACATTTAAAAAATATCAACATCCCTTAAGATTGGTGAACTTCACTGAAGATTTCTAAACAGAATTTGACATGTATTCAGAGTACAGAGCAGATCAATTGGGAGTTTTCAATAGTGATAAAAGCGAACACATTTTACTTAGACCTCCTTTTGTTTTTGAGAATAATACACTTATTTTTTTTTTAAAAAAGTTGATTGTATCTATCCTTCAAAGAAGTGTGACCCTGTCCTCCCTCAAAAAACACTCATATTATCTTTTCACCTCTCCATCTTTGTTTCTTAATTGCATTTTTAGCAGGTAAAGATTCAAGGAAACGTAAGGAAGGTGTTGCAACTTTCAGTACCACATTCCCCTCCCTCTGCAAGAAATGAAAATTACTGTGAGGGCAAGGACATTACAAAATTCATAATCAGCCTCTCAAAGTCAATGTTCTGATACATAAAACAAAACACCGTTAATTACAGAACAGAACAATCCTCCACACTTATGCCTAGGTTGAAATGACACAGATAATAGGTTATACCAATCCCCTTGACCTCTCTCTCCCACCCTCTCTCTGTCTCTCCGCTGCCACCAGTGAAGCCATAGTAAAAGCCATTTGTGTCTGTTTCTCTCATTGAATCTAATTAAACCGTACAGGGTGGGTCCTAACAGCTGTTCTTTTCCTTATTAACAAGCAACCTTCTACCTGAACACTCTCCACAGTCTGATCAATTTTCATAGTGTTATAAAGAAATGTATATCTGGGTCTTGTCTTCTCAATAATTTCATATTCTAGTGAAAGAGCCCAGTGTTGTCAGTGCCTGTTCCACATGCAGGTCTTATCAATTCATGCCATTGTGCACCATGACTATGATGCATTACTAGCATGAACATCACAACATCATTAATCACTTAAAACCAATAACGACAACAGTCTATGGTATTCCACAGATTAACTTAAAATTGTATCAAGTAGTATTTCTCTTCCCTATTCATTTCACCGGAAAATGCCAATGAGCACCACAGAAGACCTAAAGCTGAACATAAATGCACAGAAATATCTCATTTTGTATATTTACACAACACTGTGCATCAAGCAGTATCAAGGCTACAATGGTTCTACCAAAAAGTTCTACAGAACAGAAGAGAAAGGCTGATGAAAGTATAAGAGGCAAACCAATATAGTCCCAGAGATTTTTGTAGAAATACTCTTCCTAAAGAGATCAAGTAATAAGAACAACAAATTTATTTTTAAGGGCCATAAACTTGTAGATAATATACAGCAAGAACCAAAAGCCAGCATGCGCGCGCGCACACACACACACACACACACAATTACTGTGCTTGTGTATATCCCTTCAAGTTGCCTGTTGATTTATATAGCCCACAGCATCTGGTATTTACTGGTGGTCTACCATCCAAGTACTAACCAAAACTGACCCCTTAGCTTTCAAAATCTGATGGAGCTGGTGTCTTTAGGATATTTAGACCTACTTGCCTGAAAAAGCCATCTTTAGTAATATATTTGTAACTGGACTTTTTTTATATAATAAAGTCTATACTATAATTTAAAGTGCCTGGCTAGATGGCTATTCAAATCATGTTTATCGTAAAGTCCCTGAATCTGTGTGTTTCCTCATGAGACCAAAATGAAGGCTATTTTAGTTTCGCCCTTCAAAACCAAACAGAACAAACGACTGTATTTTTTGCTCTAGAATGCACATTTATGAATTAATTCTGACCAAACTTGGTATTTTGATTTGGCTGAAATCCCAACATATTCATGCAAGTTTGGGACAAATCAACAAATATTGTGGGTATTTTTCTCAAATTGATTTCAGTAAATTTTACATTAAATTTAATGTGAAGAAAAAAAAAGAATTGTAGGTGCTGCAAAATAAACTTTCAAATCATAAGAAAAATTATTAACAACCTGGGCACTGCCAGGTAGAGTTATTAGCATAATAAAAAGTTGGAAGCAGAGACACCCACACCAGGAACAAAGTGCAGCAGTAAGACACACAATGATTTAAAACTGTAAAAATGCTTAGCCATAGATAAAAGAAGAGTAATAAGCAAATGTTGGCTGTTGAAGCAACATGTAGGACATGACAGAGACTGTGAAGCAAAGAGGCGAAAGGAAAAATAATTACAGATTATATCGAGAACATGTTCTGCCATAACATACTGGTTACAGAATACCTCCCTCCACCTTAGAGGTCTGACTGAAGCTAATGTACCAAGTTAAAACATGGCTTTTTATCAAAGTCTTTAGTGGTCTGATATTATCTGTACATGTATGTGGTTTTAACATAAACTATCATATAGTATAATATGTTTTTAGATTATAATTTTTAACTGTTCACACTTTAAAATACTTCAAACTATTTGAACTGATTTTATTGAATGTCATTCTGAAAATTGCAGTTATGTCAGCCATTTTTTCCCTACACACAAATGGATGTACCATAAATAAATAAATATTAAAAAAGTAAAAAAATTGCAACCCATATGTCCACTATTTGTAAATATGATGGAGAGCTATGTTCATTCAATTTCTAGGTCTATTTTTCAGGTGGCATAAAAGGCATATGTCTCACCTTAGCCAGGATCCAAAACATTTCTGCACAGAAATGTTTTTTTTGAAGAAAACCTTAATATTCAAACAGGACAGATCCAGACATTACATGAAAGAACAGAAGCTAAGTGTGCAATGATCTATTCATATAGCCATATCCATTCCATGGAAGTTCTCTTTTAGCCTTAAACTGAGAAGGCAGCCAGAACAGAAGGTAGAAAGTCAGTAGAGCAAAAATGTTTTAGAATTTCCAACAGACCATGAAGGCACCATGATGAGCTACATCAAATCACTGCATTTTTGTCTTAGTTAGCTTTACTCTGACAATTATGATTCATTTGTTTCCCTGTATCTGTTCTCCACTGTTGTTGTGTTTACAGAAGGCACTGTTTTGGTTTGTAACATTGTAAAATACCCAGAACGTGCATTTTGTCTAGAAGGGAACAATCTAAATTTGAACATAAATTTTAAAATTGGCAACAGCTAGATCACACACCTATCTACCAGGCCAAAACAAACATTATAGTCAATGAACTCTCCTGCCTTTTTTTCATGTTTTTTCATCAGATGATTTGAAGTTGTAGGATTCTGGAACTAGGCAGTGTTAAAAATCTCCCGGATGTGATAAACAGCAAATGTAACACCAACAGGAACAACTTGTTTATTTTATATACATACTGATCAGTTTTCAGCCAAGAACCTCCCAAGGTTGTTAATAATTAAAAATAAAATAAAATAAATGTAATACAGCAGAAATGACCACTGGTAAGAGAGCGGCAATTAAATTCATTCTGTAGCAAATTTCATTTTTCCAGACTTGGGGGAGAGAAGAAGTCCGCACAACATGTCAGAGGCTAGACCAGCTTTATTCAACTTTTTTACCCTGAGAAAACCCTTGAAATATTTTTTTAGTCTCTACAGCTCAAAAAGAATGTTGCTGTTTTGTTTTGTTTTGTTTTCAGTCATGATCTCTCATGACCTCTACTGACCTCTTGCCAAACCCAAGGGTTCAGGGGAATTCTGGCTGAGAAACCCTGCACAGACAAACTGACAGATACAGAAGGTACTTCAAGATCTAATCAATTAGCGCAACACCAAAAAAAGGCACAATAAAAGCTTTTTTCAATTCATTCTCAAGACCAGGACAGCTGATAAAAGAATGATGGATATAAGTTATACCTAACTGTGTCCCCCTGTTCATACAAAGTTCTCCAGTCAACTGAGGATTCCATAAACAGAAGCAATTTTTGTCAATCTCCCCCCCTCCCCACCGCACTACTACTACCTGATCCAGAGAGTTTTGGGGACCTGAAAACTTAAAGTCATGGGGAAAAAATGCCCCCCCCCCAAGGAAAAGAATAGAAATTTTTAGCATTAATTGGAAAAAATGAGATACTTATACTCTCAAGGGATTTTGGTTTTTTTTAGGAACATAAAATATATCTGGTCTAATCTGATTTGGCATAAAATTATCATGTTTGGAATATTAATATTACAATTTATTGAGACAATAACTACAAATGTGATTTAATTTTTAACTTTTTCTTAAAAAATGGAGCTACAAGATTCTGAACTGTAAAGAACACTCTAATTATAAGTTTTTCTCTTTGTTTTTTCAATTTATGAGAAGCACATTTTAAAAAAACTGAAGAAACCATCAGAATTAGGAAAACAAAGAAAAGTATTGCCTCTTCCAGTTCCCTCAGTGTCCAGCGGACAATGCATTCATTCCTGTTAAAAGAACTGAGAAAAGCAAAGCAAGACCTGGAACTGTAATGATCTGATAATGTACATAGTCATACATAATTCTTCCTGTTACATAGATTTAAGAAATAACGTGGGGAAAGTAAATATATGCAGACCTGTCTTAAACTTTTTATTATCCTAAAGGAAAACACAGTCATCCCTCCATATTCTCTAGGGTTAGGGCCACAGGACCCCCATGAAAGTGGAAAAACCGTGAATAACTCTAGGCCCTCCCAAACCATATTTAACACCCACAAAAATTATGGTCATCATATTCAACCCAACATGGATTCCTCTGAGGCATCAGGGTTCCTTCACAAGGCAGAAGTAGGTGGTTAGTGGGGCTTACTGCCACCTCCACTGCTGCCCCACACCACTTTTAATAGGGACTTACAAACTTTGTTTGCAGTTTCTCAGTCTCACAAGGCTTGCAGTCCCTATTAAAAATGACATAAAGTGGCAACAGAGGTGACAGCAAAAAATCTGTGAATAATCAAATCTGTAAACATGAAACCCGCAAACATGGAGGACTGACTGTATTCCCTAATCCATGAAAAAAAAGATGTAGGAAAAAAAAAGAGGCTTCAGATTACCCAGGCCTTTTTTTAACCATGCCTTCACACTGAACAGTGTGAGATGTGATCCAGGAGAACGGACAGTAAGAAAATTTACAAAAGTGACTCTTCTCCCCTTTAATTCTCTGAAACCTCAGCATTAGGAAACAGGCTTCTATCAGCAGAAGGTAATCTCATATGTTGTATATAAAATGAAGTTTGAGATTTATAGCTATTTCTTATTCCTAGACATTCTCCAGTAAAACAAGCTATAATTCCTTGCTTTCCTCACTAAATCTACTTCCTGTCAATATCTGTAGTAACACAGATGGATTTCCCCCAGTTTTTCTCCATCCTCACACTTTAAAATGAATGACAATTTTGAAATCAGATCTCTAGAGGTTTATAGAGTCCAGCCCATTAACAATACTGCAACAAAATGATAATGTTTAGCTCAGTACAGTTACTTTGCTTTTTTATTTGAAAATGTGACCACCACAATCAGCCGCTGCTGGATGGATTTACCTCTCCCAGTAAAATTTTCAAGATTCAAGCGGCACTACAGAACACAATGACGGCTTTAACTACTTCACAGCACTAGCCACACTTACAATTTGGCTTAATAGACTTTTTTAAAACCTTTTGCACCATCTACATTTAACATCCAGCTCAGCTAATATAGATATTATCATTTTTCTGTTTCTCTGCTTTAAGCTAAGTCAGGAGGTTCTGCACTTCAAAAAAGACAACAGGCACATGCTCAAGACTCTGCCAGTCCATTAATCAGTGCAAGATAGAGAGAAACCATCAAGTGTCCATCCCAGTAAACTTGAACTGAAACTTTAACATCTGTTCTCTTCTCCAAATCTTTACTCTACATCCTGTGGCCACAGATATAAAGGCTAACACACCAGGCCTAGTTTTTGAACTTTCTATGTCTCCCCTGTCCCTTCATTTTCTACCACTGTTTCCGATTTACACTTCTGAACAGCTCCAAAGTTCACATCACCTTTGTGCTATTTTTGCAGCAATTAAGTGGTTCTCATAAATGGACATACAGTACTCTGTATTTTGTTTTCTTGTGGACCACACAGCTACTTTGTTCAACACTGCTCAAAGCTCAACACTGTGCATGTCTATGTGGCTTTAAGTCACCTGTCAACTTATGGTGACCTCACAATTTCACCTCAGAGGTGGTTTCGCCAGTGCCTTCCTGAAAGATAAGCTATAGCACCTGGTATTCATTGCTGTTCTCCCATTCAAGTATTAACCAAGATGGACCCTGCTTAGTTTCCAAAATCAAATGGGATCTGGTACCTTTAGGGTATTCAGGCAACTAACACTCAACATTACATTCATATATTTTATATAAGACCATTTGATAAATTTGTAATTATTATTTTACTGGCTATTGTTGACCTTAAACTTTCTATGATAAATTTTACATAAGCAGCAATATATAATTTTTAGATTAAAAATGTTTACATAATATTCATGTGTATTTTAATTTCAGACTTACTTCTCTTCTCTACAAGAAACTAAAGCCAGCTTCTCAAATCATCTTCACCAAGATTTTTTCCTGCTCCCACAGAACCAAATACAGGTCTTTCCATTTCACAGCCATTTGAACAGTTTTTGTTTCTTAATTTATCAGAACTCAGATGCAAGACTTCCTCAGTATAGTTTTGCCTGCACAGTCTAGGCCATTGTTTGAGGGCACATGATGCAGCAGTCTTGCTGAACTTAAGCAGATCTGGTCCTGATCATTGCCTGGTAGTTTTGATTTCCATAATGGAACAAAGGCAGATATACACAGAACAATGAGATATCAAAGTAGTACCAGAACCCCAACAGCACACACATTCTCTCCTTTGTCCAAATCTATACATAAAGCAGGAAAATTAAAACAGGATTCTGCAACTGGCTATCAGCTTTACGTTGAGAGATGTTCTCATTTGCCATTGGTGAACAGCATTAACTTCCAGTCTTCTTTAACATACTTTTATACATATGTGTGTGTGTGTGTGTGTGCGCGCACAAACATAGACACACACACACACACACATATCAGCAGTAGCGTAAAGGGGTGTTAAAATGTCTCCCTAACAGAATGATCCTATTTTTAAAGGCTGGCATCCAATCTTGGTTATACTAATTATGTTCATGCTTTCTGGTTTTATTCTGGATATTTTCTAAATGGTAACATCTGGCTAAAAATCTGGTCAATAATTTAGTCCTGTAGTGTAGTGCTACTCAAAGTTGTGACATATGAAATCACGCCAATCCCTGAGCCATTGGGAAAAAATAAGTGCTGGTTTTAGACATCAGACAGTACTGTTCTAGAGCACACTCTAGAAGCCACTCATCCTGGGAAGAGAACAGTTCTTTCTCATAGGCAGTGTGTCAGACAAGCCACTTAAGCTGCCACATAAAAAAATAAGCACCTTTGAATGAACAGGATGGTTACCTTGGATCTACTGGAATGATTTAGTCTTTTCTTCATCTGTGTAGTGTAGTTTCATCCAAAGTCAAAGATCTTTGTGCGCTTATACTAACTGTACATTTCAGACTGCTCATTTTCCCCACAACTCCAGAAGGAGTTCCAAGTATCTACACAAGTTACAGCAATCAGAGCTTTCCTACATTCCAGAAACTGGTACTCCTTTGCGAAAGTAGTGTTGACAATGAGCATTCATATTAAATGGTCTTTATGCACCTGTCATCACGTTCAAGATATTTTTGACTACTGTTGCTGTTATATGTCTTCAAGTCATCTCTGACTTATGAGACCCCCTATCACACAGTTGTCCTGGCAAGAATTGTTCAAGGGGGTTTGCCCTTACCTTCTTCTGAGGCTGAAAAAGTGTGTCTTTTCAAAGTTCACCTAGTGCATTTCTGTGACTGAGCAGGGATTTGAACTGTCTTAATCCAACAGACAAGCTACCATCCCATGCTGGCCCTCTCATTTTTGTCTCTATTGATTATTTAAGGTCGTTTCTTTAAAGAATACAAAAATGCCTCAAACTTTATTACCAACAAATATTCAAAATTAGAATTTCCTTTAACGTTGTAAATTTTACAATCTTGAAAATTCTACTATGACTAATGGAAGACACAAGGAGAAATCAAGATTACAAGAACAAAGACAGAATGGCCAGAATCATTAGTCCAATTTTAGAACCCCAAAAAATGATAACACTCAATGGTTCAATACCAGACCATTTGCTGAAATTGCAATATTTATGGTTGTTTCAGGGAATGATATCTAGAAGTTTAAAGCTACAGTTATTTCAATTACATTTCCAGAAAGAAATTATGCTAATAAATACAGTGCATTTACAACGACAATATAGACTGCCCTGTGACGTGAATATATTTTACAACATGCGCCGTAACTAATTTTGTGTAATTTTAAGCAGACATACAAAACAAAGAATTAAAATATGTTATTTGAGGAATTTATGAAGATACAAACAATAATAAGTGCTGAAGTTCTCAAGATGCTGGATCTCTTAATTTGGATCTCAAGGTTACTTTGGGACACATACTTCTTGGGGTTATCCTAGGATAACTGGTTCGTGAGAACAACCAATAACATCGAAGTCACAAATCCTAGCAATCCTCATACCTGCCAGTATAACTGCCCTCTAGTTTGTCATATTTTTTAAATTTTCTTAGGATAAGGGCATCCTACCCAGAGCACCCAGTGTGAGCCATACTCTGACAGGACACTGAATTTGATAACTGGAGGATATGTAACAGTGCAGCTACTCACTCACTGTAATTTATGTGACACTAGCAGGCCAACCTGCACTGAGCAAAATTTGTATATGGCAAAGCAAGAGGATGGTGCCTTTAATGATATTTCTTAAAACTGACTGCCAAAACAAGAAACACAACTGACATAACAATATTACCTTATCCAGGTTAACCCAAGTCACAAACCAGGAACACCTCTGTCTTTGTTTACCTGACAATTCTCAAATACACACGTTAATTATTTAGTGGAAAAAGACACTACAGATAAATTACTCAGCCTTCATTCACCAGGGTTTTAATAGAAGCACAAGGCCCGGCCACATACGCAAGGTGGAGAATACTAAAAACCAACCAGTCTCATCCCAACGCGGTTTGCAGACTATCCGATGCACAATTTAAAAACAAAAGAACTACTACAGCGCACTGGGAGCTCAGTCTTTTTGGACTCCGGTGCAAACCTCAGCCTTTCCCCACGTGTACACTCCGAAGTCCCCACCGTGCCCACAGATTGAAATCTAGAGGGGCAACGGGACTCCTGCACAACCCCGCACAAGCAATGTTCTTATACAGGATTGCTTCAGCTACTGGGCGTTGCGTCGAGCAGGGACAGCCATTGTGCTTCGTCCCGGAGCCCCTCCAGTCCATCCGTTCGTTCACAAGAAAGGACATCTAAACAAAACGGGGAAGGAAAGGAGAGCGACCAGGCCCTGACGCAAGGCCACTCCTGGCCTAAACCCACCCAGCACCCTTTAAAGGGAGCTCAGACATACAGATATACGCACATACACACCGGTTCCAAAGACCGGGCACCCATCCGACACTCACCCTCCCTGTCGCCAGGCCTCCCTAGCGGGCGCCAAAACAACCTCCTTCCTCCGTGCGCCCCACGGCTGCGCTCCACGGAGCTCTCCCCCGACGCGCTCTCCAGGGCGCTGCCTCCGCCGTCCCCCAAGCGACCGGCGAGGGCCACACGCGCCCCTGACCGCCGGGCGACCCCGACCAGGCCCCACGGCTCCCCGGCGCCGCCGCCGCCGCCCGTCCTTTTCAATGGCTGTCAGAGCAGCACCTCCCGGAGCCGCCGGGCCCTCTTCCCCCCATGTCCGGCCCGGGTGAGGAGCGCGGCACGGCGAGCGCCCCACTCCGCTTCTCCTTCCTCTACATCTCCCCCACCCCGCGACCCCGGCGACCCACCCGCCCGGCCCCGCCTCGCATAAACACACACACACACACACACATCACACAAGAGCCCACTCCCGCGCGCTCACCTGGTGGCGCTGCTGCTCCCGCTCTGCGCGCCTGCTCCCAGCCGCCCAGAAAGCGCCGGCTCAGGGCCACCCCTCCGTTCCCCTCCCGGACGCCCACGCGGGGGACAGGCGAAGCCGAAAGCGGGGCGGGGGAGTCGAGGATGCGGCGGCGGCGGAGGAAGAGGAGGTCAGCCCGAGTCCGAAACTCCAGGGCACCGACCCTCCAACCCGGCCGCGGCTCCGCCTCCGGAGAGGGGGGGCGCTCACGTGACAGCTCGGCTGCGCGCGTCGCTTTTCGGCCCGGGGGCGCGCCTGCGGTTTGGGAGCGGTGGCTCGCGAGGACGCGCCTCTGCTGCGTGCGCGCTTCCACTTTCCTTCCTCCTCCTCCTCCTCCTGCTCTTCTTCCGGCGCTTGCTGTGGCGCGCTCTTCTCTTTCTCTCTCGCTGGGGGAGACTTCGCGGGGCGGTTTGGACGGCGCGTTGGCGGCCAGCCGCGTTCTTGCCTTGCCGGAGATCGATTAAAAGGACCTAAATACCCTAAGGGGGCACCCGATCCTATGTGATCTTGGAATCTAAGCAGGGTCAGCCCTGGTTAGTACTTGGATGGGAGACGGTCAGTGAGTACCGAGTGCTGCCAGCCAGGCCTTTTCCGCACTAAACAGTTATAGTGCTATTATTCCACTTTCAACATCCTATGGAATCCTGGGGTTTGCAGTTTAGGGAGGGGCAAAGGCAGCTTCCGAATACTTTTCAAGGGCAGGCGTACATACAGTGAATTACAGTGGTCTAATTAAGAGCTAACTAACGCATGAGTCAGTGTGGCCGGATCTGCCTTCCCAAAGAAAGGGCACAGCTAGCACATCAGCTGAAATTGAGCAAAGGCACTCCTGGCCACTGCAGCAACCTGGTTTTCCAAGAGCAGCACAGGGTTCCAGAGAACCCTCAAGATACAAAACTGATCTTTCAGATGGAGCACAACCCCACCAAGAACAGGTTGTGATCCTAATCCCAGGCTGGTTTTGCTACTGACTGGCAGCACTTCTGTCTTGTCTGGATTAAGCCTCAGGCTATTCACTTGCATCCAGTCCTTTTCTGTATCCAGACAATGATTCAGTACTACCACAGCCTCTTTGGCATCAGTTGTAAAGGAAAGAGCTGGGTATCATCAGCACATTGATAACACCTAACCTCGAAGTTCCTGATGACTTCTCCCAGTGGCTTCAGGTAGATGTTAAAGCATAGGGGACAATATTGACTGCAGAACCCACAGACTAATGGCCAGTTGCCTGAACAACAGTCACCCGGGCCCACCCTCTGTTAAAGTTCAGACAAGAAAGACTGGAACCACTGCAAGGCAATGCCCCCAAGTCTCATATCAGCCAAACATCCCAGAAGGATACTATGGTTGATGGGATCAACTGCCTCCGAAACACCCAGGAGGACCAACAGGGACACATTCCCCCTGTCCAGCTCCTGATGTAGGTCATCCATTAAGGTGACCAAAGCTGTTTCTATCCCATAATCAGGCCTGAACTCAGACTGGTATTCTTTTTACGCTTTTTCTCCCTGGCATAGGAAGACAGACGCTACTACAGAATATTTTCCCTCAAAGGCATCCTTTGTTCCCTCCTTTAGTTCACTGTTTGAACAAGAACGCTGGCTAACTGGACCTTGGCTGATTCAGCTAAATAATCTATATTCTGGATTCTGTTGCATTTCCAAATGCTACAGTAATGCGGATCTTTAAAATGCTCAAGTATCTGCATATGCATCTGTGTGTATGTAGCTTCCAGTTGTCAACCAACTTGTGACCAACCCATAAATTTCACAGGGTTTTCTTAAGCAAGGAATATTCAAAGGTGAGTTGTCATTGCCCTCCTCTGAAATATAGCCTAAAGAATCTGGCATTCCTTGGTGGTTTATGGGCCCCTCACCCAAATACTGACCAAGGCTGACTCTGTTTAGCTTCCTAGATCAGATGGGATTTAGGGCTTCTATCAGAAGTGTATCTAGGGTGGGGCAACTGGGGCTCATGCCCTGGGCACCAATACCAGGGGGCACAAAAAAGCTGACCCACCCACTATCCCGCCCAGGCCTGGCTCACTGCTACCCCCCCCACCCTCATCAGGATCCTTCCTGGCCTGGTGCATGGGGGGGGTATGTGGCAGCAGCCCTCCTGGTTGCCACCCCCTGCCCGTGTGTATTTTGCAGATACCACATGTAAATTTTTGCTCCTATAATGTTCAATCAAGTCAATAGTTTGTATAGATCCATTCAAGCAGAGAAATGCAAGAAAGAGGTCTTTGTACTCTGGTATTGATTAAGCCAGATTACCTACATTTTTTGTCTGCATACTCAGAACAATTTTCTGGGCAGTAGATATTCCAACCAGACATTAATACGTATGTGTGACAGTATCTTTTATGCAGCTGCTATCTGTCATAGTTCCCAAGCTGCAAACCCCATAACATATCACTCACCTACTGAAAAGCCAAAACTTACTTTCAATGAGTTGTTATACCCAATTATCAGTCATATTATTTCTTGAATAACCTGTGCATGGATACCCTCCAACCATCAGCAGATTAGTATAATTGTAAGAATATTCATAAAGACATTCAAACAAGTTCATTTACGGAACAATAAAACAGGGACAGGAAACCTCTGATCTATGGGACAGATGTGGCCTCACGGTATCCACCATCTGGTCCTCATGTTTGTTCTGCTGTTACTTTTATAGTATGAGTAATTGGTAATAAACATTATTTCCCATCAGTAATTAGAGATGAGAAGATATTTAAAGGTATCTGACTGGTGAATACCACATGTAAGACTGTTACGGGATTGGTAGGCAGGAAAGATGTTTTGTAAGCAGGAAATCTCTTGCATGGAATTGAAGCTTGCTTTGCAGACAAGGAAGCTGTTGTGTGGAACTGAGTTGTACTTTGTAGGCAGGAAAGCTGTTGCATTGAACTGAACAGGCAGGAAAGCAGTTTTATTAGGTCTTTTTCCTGAGTAGACATGCACAGAATTGAGCTGTGCTTTGCATTCTTGGTGGAGAAGTGCCCAAAATGATAAGAACAACCTGGGCTAGCTCGCTTTGCTTTGCCCCTGCTTATTTTGTTCTGGGCCTATCTTAGCCCTGCCCACTACGCAGCTGATATAAACATTGTATACTGGTGATGTTAGAACTGGTATTATAAGAGGAGAATGGCTTGAGTGCTCACAGTGGTCTGAGTGTTGAACTAGGACTCTGGAAGACCAGGGGGTCTTTCCGCGCTACACTGTTATAGTGCTATTATTCTACTTTCAACATTCTGTGGAATTCTAGTTTACTGAGGCCGAAGAGCTCTCTGGCTAATTCTAAATGCCCCTTCCTAAACTACAAACCCCAGGATTCCACAGGATGTTGAAAGTGGAATAATAGCACTATAACTGTGTAGTGCAGAAAGGCCCCAGGGTTTGAATCCTTGCTCAGCCACTGGGTGATCTTGGACAAATTGCACTCTCTCAGCCTCAGAGGAAGGCAATGACAAACCCTGTGAACAATCTTGCAAGAAAACTCCGTGATCAGGTTGCCTGAAGGTTACCATACACTGGAATTGCCTTAAAGGCACACAGCAATGATAACAACAAAGTCTTCAAGCTTGAATGACAGCTAAGTTGGTTTTGTAAAAAGAGCCAGCATGATGTAGTAGTTTGAGCATTGGACTGTGACTCCGGAGACCAGGGTTTGAATCCCTGCTCAACCATGGAAACCCACTCAGCTCTCAGCCTCTGAGGAAGGCAAAGACAACTCCCTCCCATACAAATCTTGCTAACCTACCTCACAATAGGTTCACCTGAGAGTCACCATAAGTTGGAAAGGGCTAGAAGGCACACAGCAACGACAAAGCTGATTTTGTGGTTTTATTAACAAATCTAGTACTATGCACACAGCATATACACGATTTTCATGAACACAAATAGTTTCCACAGCATAATCTAATAACTAGAAATGAAAATCATGTATAAACTCCATTGATTCTGTAGTCTGTCCTCTGTTCAAAACGTTGCTTAATTCGGTGCTTACATTAAATCTTTAATAGCTCACTTATTTGTTGCTTATACAAGTCCTAGATCCATGGTCTATTTCCAGTCCTCAACTCCTCACCACCACAGTCATGCACAATCCTGCATCCTAACCATCTCATTTTGAACATGTTTAAATCCAGTTGATATCAACTTGAGTAACAAAGCTGAATAAGTTGGCCTTATTTGTTGATTCTCCCATTGATAATGATTGCAATATTGATGTCAACTTATTTATTGAAATAAAAATAATTTATGGTGGCAACCCCCTCCATAAATTGCATATGATTTTTTAATACATCTACCAAATAAGTTTGCCAGCTCTGGCTGAGGATATTCCTAAAGATTTTTTTTTCCAACTGAGATCAAATTCCTCATGTTGCTTTACCTGTCTAAATTCATGGATCCAATTTCAGACCTTTAATTTGCCTATAAGGTTTAAACCCAGATTTTGAAATCTGGACCTTTAGGGGCCAGAAAACATAAAATACTTTAGTTGTTTTGCTCATTTATTTTATTTTATTTTTATTTCTTTGTTTTTCTTTCGATGTCTTTTGTTTTCTTTCTGCATGTAATTTTATTGCAACTCAATAAAAAAAAGAAACAAAAAGATTTTTAAAATAAAATAAAGATTGTATTTTAAAAACCTAGTAAACCCCATAGAGATTTTCCAGAATTACCAGAGTCATTTTTGTTGCTCTCCTAAGCCTGTCATTTCTCTTGGCAGTTAAGTGGCCAACATGACACTTTCATACTAAGACGCTTGTAATGTAATGTGCTGTTTTTACTTTAACCTGGGTCAACTTGTCCTCAGCATCCTGCTTGTTAGATTTATAAGATCTTGCTGTTTTTAACAGATCTAGATTGTTTTAAAAGAAGTCTAGCAACTCTATGTAGCTCATGTTAATGTTTCATTTCACCTGTAGCTCTGCCTCCACAATGCTATTACTTAACCCATTTCTGTCCTTGGTCCATGGCTGTGTCATTTGTCTTTCACAAAAAGTAAGTATTACACACAGGAGTAGAAAATGTGGGAAAAAAACAGTTACTTCATTTGACCACTATTGCCCTCTGGCATTTGTCTGAAAACTTCCACCCACCTCTGATGTATCATCTGCTCCTTAAATACAATATTTCCCCTAATTTGTTGTAAAACAAGTGTTTCTCAGGGTTCCTAATGTGGGATACTCACAATTTTTTTTCCCTATTGTACCAAGGATCGGTACCATATTTGTGCCCATTGGCTACAACTATTTCTTTTTTTCCTAGAAACTTTTCCTAGAACTGATGACCAGCAGCTGATGGCTCACATCACCTATTAATGGAACACAACTTTGAGTGGCACAATTGTAGAACATAGTCACCTTCATACAGCTTGTCAGCATCAGTTTCAATGTGGAGTTCTTTAGCAAGAGTATATAGATTTGCCCCTTCTACCTCATTGTGAAGTAAGAGCACTGACACTGTTTAAAGTGATGTTTCAACACCGTAGGTTGCTCCAGATATTGAGGGTAATGCATCAGTGTCCTAAAGGCCTCCTCTCTGAATGTTCTGTCGTTAGCTGAAGACTCATTGTACAAAATGACTTGATTTCCTATAGAACTTGAAGTCTCTTTTTCTCTTCAGTTTTGAATGGAAGACTTCAATTACATCATAGTATTCTATGGAGCTGACATTGTTGCATTCCTCTTTCTTCACAACATCTTGAAAGGCTGCCACCAGATTGTGCAAAATTAACTCTTAACAAAGACTGAAAGAAATGTGTCTTTTCTTACTAAAAGCTGGCCACAAAATGTTCATGCATGCTTCTTTCCACTCTGAAAAACTGTATGTCCTCAGGGCAAGGCAATGTTGTGAACTGAGTAGCAGATAGAACTGGCATCACCTTGTTGGTACATGCCAAAACATAATCCATCTCTGCAAACTCAGAAGAGGACAAAAGAAACTCTGCCTTCTTGGCTTGAAGACAGAAAAAGGCTGAGGGTTCTCTGAAAGTCCAGAACAGTGACATCATCTTACTGCCGCCACTTGGAGGAACAGAGCTGGCTGGCTTCCTCTTGTTCTACTGTATCCTCCCTTTGTTACTGAATCGCCATGGGGAGGCAGTGTCTAGCTAGAAACAGATAGCTCAAGTGTGTGAGAAGGGGGAAGAAGACTTAACTATGCCTGGCAGAACTTAGCAGTCTGCCAGTATAATGTAGGACATCAATCATTCTGTGTTGACTGACTGCATTAAATAGTAGCACTGTGGAATTCCAAGAGGTCAAAAAATGTGGAAGTAAACATTGCTATGAAACCTACAAGGTACAACTGAAACTGTTATAACACATGCCCCTACAATCTCAACTCAGGTTTGGGAATTATGTTGTTGGCACAAATCCCAGCTGGCCTAGCCTTTTCAACTAAGGGTGAAGAGTACTGAGAGTGGTAGTACAACAACAACTGGATGGTTCCCACCTCTCTCCTATAATAATATACTTTTCAAAATTTGTCTTTAGCATAGGTGCATCAATAAAATATTCTTGAGCTTTACCATTGACAGTAGACCCTGAGGCCTAGAAGACACATTGTTGTTGTTTGCCTTCAAGTCATTTCTGATTTATGGCAACCCTAAGGTGAATCTATCATGAGGTCTTCTGGGGCTGAGAATGAGTGATGTGCCCAAGGTCACCCAGTGGATTTCTATGGCTGACCAGGGAATCAAACCCTGGTCTTCAGTGTTATAGTGCAGTGCTCAAACCACTACACCACACTGGATCTCAGAAGGCACATACTTAAGTAGTATTCTTAGACAGATAAGCTGGGAAAACTCTGAAGCTGAAATCAGAGAACTGTGGATTTTGCTTTTATTTCGGATTGCAGCTGCTAAATTGCCATCTTAACTCGCCATATAAGTACCTGTTACATGATAGCAACTTGAAAGATTCAAAGAATCATAGAGCTGGAAGAGATGACACCAGCCATCTAGTCCAACCCTCCTGCCATGCAGGAATATACAACTAAAGCACCCTTGAAAGATGCTCATCCAACCTCTGCTTAAAGACTAAAGATGGAAAGTCCACTGCCCTATAAGGCAGTCTATTCCACTATCGAACAGTACAGTAAAAAGAGTTTTTTTCCTGATGTTGAGGTTGAATCTCTTTTCTCATAATTTGAATCCATCACTTCATGTTCTAGTTTCTGGAGCAGCAGAGAACAAGCTTATCCATCTTCTGCATCTCTTCAGATATTTAAAGATAGCTATCATGTCACCTCTCAGTCTTCTCTTCTTCAGGCTAAACATACCAGGCTCCCTCAGTCATTCTTTATAAGGGCATTTTTGCACTACACTGTTATAGTGCTATTATTCCGCTTTCAACATCCTCTGGAATTCTGGGGTTTGTAGATTACTGAGGCCAAAGAGCTCTCTGGCTGAGAATTCTAAAGGCCCTTCCCTAAACTGCAAACCCCAGGAGTCTACAAAATGTTGAAAGTGACATCATCATTATAGCAGTATAACAGTGTAGTGTGGAAATGGCCTAAGACTTGGTTTCCAGAACTTTGATCATCTTGGTTACTCTTCTGTGGACACATTTTAGCTTGTCAATGTCCTTTGTGAACTGTGGTGCCTAAAACTTAATACAGTATTCCAGGTGAGGTCTGAGCAAAGCAGAACTGAGTGGGACTACTACTTCCCTTGACCTAGACACTAGAGTATTACTTACTCTTGTTCCTGTACATATGTGCCAAAAGCCATCCAATGATGGGCTGGAAAGAACAAAACTAGAAGAATTGATTACTGCTTCTGAAAGCACCGTTACAGCCAAAAATATCTTGAATGGCACAATACAAGTCTTGCTCCCATATGTATTCAGTCTATGAGGTAGATAATCCTGTGAAGATTGTCATATAAATGCTATGGGAATAAGGTTGCATGAAGAAATAAGGATTATGAACATGCAGTGTTAAAAATTATGTGGCACTAGAACTTCATTTACAAGTGATTCCTCCGTACCTAATGGTACATCCACTAAACATGGAGTTTTCTGGGGCTGAGAGTGTGTGCTGTGCCCAAGGTCACTCAGTGAGTCTCCATAGGTGAGTGGAGAATCAAACCCTAGTCTCCAGGATCATAGTTGAATGCTCAAACCACTACACCACTCTGGTTCTCTCCAGTGACATACTAAAGGGTACCTATTTTCAGATTACAGCCATAATAATACGAAAGCAGAAAACCATGCAAGAGACACCTTGTGAGCATGTACTATAAAAAGAAAATTGTTTTTATTTCAGCCGTTTTGTTGTTGGTGGGAAATGCATGAATACATTTGTTTTCTGTACAATCAGACCCACAGTTGGGATTACAATGCATTTTGTGTTATTTATTTTTAAATAAAGTGATGCTATACAGTAAACATGACATCTTTACATTTGTATTCATGAACTGTCTGTTTTTCAATGTTTACAACATTTTTTTAAAAAAAGAAAAAAAGGTCTTGCAATTTATCTTCTGATAGAACTAAACAATTGGTTCGCAGCATCAAAGTTTATGTGGTGGTCCACTCCAGATATTTTGATAATTATCAGAAGATGGGGGTAGGGTGGGGTGGGGTTTTGGTTTTTACAGTTCAAATGCTTTTCAACTTGGCACTTCACAAGACAAGTTGCTTAGAAGATAAAAGTGTATGAACTGAAACAATGTACAGGCCTAAAGAACTAGAGAAGCTGGCCTAAAGAACTAGAGAAGCTGGTTCCCTGGTGTCCTGCCATAGCTATTTATCTGAAATTCCTATGGAATGGAAGGATTGTGTTGGAGGAACTGCACAAAATTGAGGACCAATTCCTATGAAGATGGTGTTTCCTATTTTATACTACAGATGAGATGCCTCACTAACTAACTTCAGATTCATAACCATGTCTTGTAACTCCATGTTCACAGACAAGGATACAGATTAGAATTCCTGTTCCATCCATGAGCATGCATTTAATGGATGAAGAAAAAGACCTTCCTAAATCTGAATGCATCTAGGCTTTCTGAATTTCTGGTTTAGGCTACAATCCTAACCACAGCTGCTAGAGAGTTAAGTCCCTTTAAATTCAGTGCATAAGATTATGCTGTTAATGCACATGAACTACTGAATGGAAAGGCAGGTACCCTTACTGTAAGGCAGGGGTAATCTGGTAATCTGGACTTCCCAAATGATCCCTAGCTGCTGAATCCATTGGTAGAAAAAAAAAGCAAAGCCTTTGATAGCCATGCTTCCTGATTTGCAGGTGGATTGTGCTCCTGGAAGCTTCCAAACAGTACGAACTGCCTTAAACACATTAGTGACTCTTGTTTACATGTTTAGGAAGCAGCAATATTTCCTCTCCACCATCAGAATGAGGCAGTGGCAAAAATCAGATCCCCCCCCCCCCGACATGTTACTGAAATTTAACAAATTTAGCAGCAGGAATCTGCAAGAACCTTGCAATGGTGGGGGGTGGGGGCATATTCTGCAGCAGATGTGTTGACTTTGCTGGTTCTAGCCCTACTTGTGACCATTAGAAAGCAGGCATACACACTGCAGAGCTGGATAGACCCCTGCTTTCTGTAAAGTTTGGTGTAGGCTTTGAAGGACTTGGTACACCTGGACTGTAGGAATCATAAGCACTGAAATGGTGATCTCAATCCTTGCAATTAAAAATATCTAAAGCAGTAAGAGTAGAAAATAGTTTACAGGTGGCCTGGGAGATGAATGTACTCCCATGGCTGTTCTACAGTTCTTGGGCCCTGCCAAAAATTGTGGTTTTCCCCCCGTGAATGAGGTGAATTCCATCTCCTTGCAGCCTCTGGGAGCTCTATTTCCTCTTTTAAATAGGTTGCAAGTGTCTCCCTGCACTTTTTTAGCCCAAAAAATATTGGAAGTGGACTTCCAGCCACTTCTCATTTATTTTTGTTCATTTTTGACAAAAATGGACCCCTGAACTGCTAGAGTTGCCTACCCTGTTGTAGTTGCTTAAGTTGTTCAAGGCTCACTAAGCTTCATCAGTGATCCTGGATGAGCCATTAAGTGGAACACTTTATAAAGTGCTCCTCACTGAGGAGCCTCCAGAAGAGTCTTTACTATTGTGGGGAACTACATCCCTAGAGGCCAGAAAATCTGAGCGTTGTTCTGTGGCAGAAATTGGCCACACTCTCATAATCTAGTCAAAGAGTTGTTCCAGCGTAGCCCAGGGTTGTCTGCCTTGACTGGCAATGGCTCTCCAAGCTTTCAGACAGCAGTGTTTCCCCACCTTACCTGGAGATGCCAGGGACTGAATCTGGGATCTTTTAGATGGAAAATATGTCACTTTTCAAGAAATGCCAAGACCAAGGACTAACCCATATCAGAAAGTCCTTATTTTGGTCGTAGAAGGCAATCCCACTTATTTATTTACGAAACAACAACATGATTCTACCCTAATTAGTTGAATACATCAAAGAACCCTGTTCTTCAATCTTTTCTCCAGTAAATTGGCACTGCTGTGTAATACACCAACTATTTGTAATTCTCATCAGCCTGCCTCCTCTTTTCTTTCTTTCTTCCTTGCTCACTCCTCCTCTTACCTTGGTTTTTCAAACAACTGTATATTCAGCTGCTAAAATATAAAACAAAGTGAAATAAACTTAGACACAACACTGACATCGAGTTTAAACCTACTTCTTTGAGATAAGAAACACACAGAACCCCAAAAAACAATGCAATTTAGAAATGAATGCTAAATTACACACTATGTTAAATAAATTTTATTTGTTTTGTGCTGACATAAGCATGCCAGAGTTGGATTGGGTCCTCTGTGTGCAAGAAACTTTCATTCTTCCACTTTTTGGGGGGCTGAATTACCACTATCCATACACATGAGGACTAAAAATGAAGAGAAGACCTCTTCTACTGCCCATGGAAAAAAATTTTAAAGCCCCCAAATAGTGGTATGAGTTTAGTGAGGGACAGGAGCCAAGGAGATGTTAAAGGCCCTAATCCATGCACAGAGATGGTGCTCTTTGTGCTTACTTCAACTAAAGAAGAAACTAACATTTAGCTGCATGTCATGCCCTTAAAATATATGTGCAGTTTGATCTTCCTAGACAACCTCATTTTTTCATCAAAATAACACCAGCCTATCCTTCATGGTCATGCTGAGTTAAATGTGATGGAAGGAATTGGCTCTGGGAATTGGCTTTTATATATACATACAGTTGGCACATGCCTAACATGTAGCTTAGTTGATGTTAATGGTGCCTCAGAAACATTCAAAAATCTTGTGTAGGCAATCAGCTACTTACAATAGAACAAGTGAATGAGCCCTTAAACAGTGAATGATTGTAAACTACTTTGAGGTCGCTGAACATTAACATTCAGATGGAAAGCATGATCATTGATGGCATCTGCAATGTATTAGTGTACTGACTCCCTCTACCCTATAAGGCAGAATTGAGGCATCTTTGACTTTCCAGGAGTCCTGGCTTCAAATCTCAGAAACCCCAGCCAGTCTGGTAAATAGAAAAGGATTACGGGAGTTGTCATCCAGAAGCCCATGGTGTTCTTTTCCTATGTTCCCATGGTCCAATCTTCATTTTAAAACATTCATATTTAGATGTTTTGAGGCATATAAATATGACACATGAATAGTTTACTGGGAGATGGGTAATCTAGAACACTAAGACAGATGCTAACAGATATCCGTAACAAAATATCCACAACAGCCATGGTTTCAGTAATACTTGGGAAACCAACAAAATTAATCAGTCTGATGTGAAATTAATATAGAGAATACTTTTATTCTCTGTAAGATTACTTGGGGGTACCTCATCCCCCAGTTTTTCAAATGCTATGGTATAGTACATTTTTGAAACTATAGATGTTCAGCTGCTCGCTGAAATGGCATTGTGCACAGGTGGAAGGGAACTGAAGGCAGGTATTTTCTGCTTCTTTGATTTAGATGGTATATAATTAAGTGGGTTTCCGTTTCTATCTTCAGAATATATGGAGTGGGAGGAGGGGAGAATCACACCTGCAATCTACTCCCCCAGGTTTTGCATTTTCAACCAAAGACATATATAGAGTTCTATATGCTTAGCCTCTGTTAGCACAGTCAGGGCCCCAGTAAAAGGCAGCATCTCCAATCACATAGATGGAACCTTCATCCATAAAAGCTGTGCAGAAATAGGGCTTTCTGTGTACATCTTCAGCTGAACGTGTGGAGACAGAGCAGTAGCAGCTGGTGGCTTCTTCGTCAATGGCATGGTGAATCCATTTTGGGCTTTAGGCCAAATTTTAAAGGATCTATCCAATGTGCCTGCCTTTAGTACCTTGGATGATCTTTCAAATTTTAGTGTAATGATATGGATTTATCACTCCACTGAGTAGGAGCCACTAGGCACCATTGAGATAAACACTGCTATCTTGCCTCCCTGCATTCAATGGGTGTGTGATTTTTATAGGAAGAGAATTGTCTGCAAGTGCCCATCACCATATACAGACAGAACTGTAATATTTTTACACATCTCAGCATCATCCTAACATGGGCACCTGTTTATGTTTTTCTGATATAATAAACTAAGGACAACAGCATCTGCCTGGAAAAATTGTGGAACAATTTCCCATGTCTGTATGAAGCTTGACTACTAGTTTTAAGATGGCTGCAGTTATTCTCATGTTACAAATCAGCCCACTGAAGACTGAGTTTTAGGTATGGTAGGATATATATATATATATATAGAGAGAGAGAGAGAGAGAGAGAGAGAGAGAGAGAACACTAACATTATTTACAAACTGATGTTACTTTGGAAAAATCTTAATGTTTGTTAATTAATGCTAAAGGCATATCTTCAAAGAAGATGCACAGCTTTTTCTCTTTAGGTAACAGGCTTTCAGTGTTAAGTATAAGTTATATGATTTATTGATGTTACATATTTTTATCAGTGCCACATAGTTGGCCTTGGTCTTGGATTCTTCTTCATTTCCATTAAATAAGAATCTACCTCTTCTTTAGTATGTTTCAAGCAATGTTGCTGGCAATTCAGATAAATAAGGACCTACCTTCAATTGCTAGTCCCAACTAGAGTAGACCTGTTGTATCAATGGGAACCTGGTAAATCAGTATTTACGTTAAATTCCACTGATTCATCAGTCTATTCCAGGTGGGACTAACACATGTATTTAGGCCATCCTTAGCTGATGGACACTTTGCAAGAATTCTACTTCCAATTAATGAAGGAAAGTGAGAAAGGTTTGACAGGAGATTAGCTACAAATCAATTAAGAGTATAATCTACTAACTGAACAAGACAAAATATCTACAGTTAAGTCTCAGAATATGGTAATGCACTGTGTCTTATTTTTGCTTTTATCATACATTAAGGAATACTGAAGGAAGTTAACATACGCAATCTTGACTGAGTTTTTGTTTTAACTTGCCATTTCAACATAGCTCAGGAAACAGGATCAAGAGATAGTGAAAATGAGTATGAATGAGCCTGAGCCTTCTGCTTTTGGATCCTGCCTCCAATAGCTTGCAACATATTCTTCAAAGTTAATGATTTGAAAATCTCAACACTAGATTACAGCATTTAAGTGGAAAGGTTCTAGGGACTGCCTTGCGTGTTACATTGGGCCATTGGTATTTTCCATAAAATACATCAATATGCTGAAGTGGACCTGTAGCATTATAGAAAACCAAAGGACTAACAGCAGGACTACATTTTAATTATTTAGCGCAAGATGACACTGAATCTGCCTGAGTTCTTTTTGTATTAGAATTTACAATATTATTTCACTGGTAGACTAGATAGAAATAAACACAGGAAAACTAAATGTCATCTTCTTCCCAGTGACTGGTGATGGCAAAAACTCTGCAAACTTTGTAGTGCATGGTGTCAAAACACTTCATTTGCTATTCCCAACTTGCTGAAATCATTAGCAAGAATCTGTTAAGTTTATGCCATCAAGAGGACTGAGGTGAAGTACCCTTTCTCAGACAAACAAGAGGATTTTAAAAAATTACATTAATGTATGAATAAGAGCTGATACCAATAGAACAAGTATGCTGGTACAAATTACTTGACTCAAACAGGGAATATTTGAGAATGTCTGGGAATTGCCTTATATTCTCCATTCAACTACCTGGGAATGAATTATTTGGTAAAGTGAAAATAATTATTAAATATCAGAAATAAATATTTTTACTATAGAAAGATTTTCTTTCTAGTTTTCAACACACTGAGGTCAGGACCTGTATTGGTAAAGTGTTTTTAGGATTAAACCACTCCTTCTCTTAGTCATCAAAGACAGAGGTATCATTTAAAGAGCACTCAGAGTAGTATAGGGTAAACACAGCTCACCTTGAAACTGAAACCTCTATGACAAATATACATAGCAGGTAGTCAAATACTGTGCAAGCCGCCCTTTCCTAATATCAGTGCCATCATAATTCAAGATGTGCCAGCTCAAAGACAAGACTCTTCTGCTGGCAGAAAAGCCTTCCTGTAAGCAGAACTACTCCTCTGCCAACTGATCTCAGAAATTTCCCAATAGGCACTCTGTCAGCCAGACCCCTCTGATGGCTAACAGCTACTAGCAGAAGAATCATAAAGCAAGCAGAAAAAGAGTGGGGTGAAGAAGGAAGTGAGTTAGGCCAAATCAAATCTCTTTCAGCTCCGGGACACAACCACAATGCCAGCACAAATTTAGGTCATGAAGAGGGTAGCTCTAATTAATTCCCAGGGTTCCTAAACTGAGAACAGTTCAGGTTAAGCATAGCTTCAGCTGGCCCATTGTCAACTCAGCTGCCCTTTGGCCATCTTGGGTACTTAGGATGCATTCTAAGTAGGACTAGCTGCCTTTTTTTAAAAAAAGCAACCCATATTTTTGTGCTTTTGCCCTTTCCTTTTAAGGAAAACAGCAAGAGCAACAGCAACATTATTTTAAACTGCAAAACTGTTCCAGAAATTGGAGGGGAAGGAATGAATGACATCACAGATATCAATCAATAGGCACTGTCCACAAATGTATCTTCCCCTTTTAAATTCATACTTGTGGAACAGTACTTTTTTCAATCCAAAAAACTTGCCTTATAATGGTAGTAGTATGTATGTGTATTTACAAAGCAGTGAATCTACTATCACCACTCTCAAAATGGTAAGTTTGAATATACCAAGTGGTTTGCTTCTTGCATGTTCTCAGTGCTTAATTTGGAAATATCTCACTATTATGCATCAGATGAGTGGAACTGATCCTAGACAGGGGTGCTGTCAAAATTAAACCTACTCCCTGTGCTCCTATTTATAATAATGCCTGAGATTCTTATAACTCAAGATCATAATAACAAACAAATTGTAAGGGCTGTATTGTGCCTTTTATCAGCCTTCACTGTTGCATTGTTTTGGTACAGAAGTGCTGGGGGGGGGGTCTATTTAGCAATGTAGAAACCCACAACAAACACTGTTTGTTCCACATTACAGAGAATTGATAAGGGGATTGTTTGGAAACATGCACAATGTATTTTGGAAAAAGCCACTTTTCATGGGCCAACCCATGCAGGAATTGCTACAATATTGTGGCTCCTGCTGCATCCATACTTCTTGGATCTTTTACACCAATAATGAAGTTGTTGGTTCTTCTAGCTCCATGAACCACAGAGAGGACTTCAACTTTGTTCACAAGTTGACCTCTGCTTGTGAAGTAGTTGATATCATCTTCAGGAAACTCACCTGATAAGGAATTTTAGAAAAAAGTTATTTTCATTGAAAAGGATTCTTTTGTCTCTTTACGCTCCCGTTCTGTGGCACAGTTTAACTGGCAAATATTAATTAGCATGAAATATAAATTATATCCTGCTATGGCTGGGAAGCCTGCTGGCAAAGAGGTACTGGTTGCACACGTGTGGTGCAAAACTAGGTTGGATCGAGACCTCAGGGCATGGCTAGGTCATAGTCAGGGAAGCTCCAGTGACAATGGACTTGCAAATGTCCCTCAACAATTTGACCTTCAGAAACAATAGCACCCAACACTGCTTCCATGGAACAACTGATTGCCTTCAACTTTCTTCCTCCAACCAAAAAACCCTCCTTTTATCCCTTCATCTGTCCCACCATTAAGGAGCCAGCATGATTCCCATCAGTTCTTTGTCACCTAATGCTAAGGCCATTAGCTCATTCCAGACCCCACTGTCTACTCTGCCAGAGAACTATTAACACCTTCTCCCTCATGGTAGCAAAATGAGTATTTAAACCCTGGCTCTGAGCCAGATAGTTCGTAGTACCTAGGCCATCACTCTGCTGCTCTGATTGCCATTCGGATACCACTCCGGGACATCTAATCTGGGCCACATCGCTTCATCTCTTCTCTCCAGATAGGTAAATATCACCCACTAAGCCCTAACTTCTCGCTATCCAATATTTCCTCCCTTTCCTTCAGTTAGCCCTGCATGATTGTGAGACTGCTTGGATCTTTGAATTTCTGGCTGGTGTCCCTGCATTAGTACTGGTATACACATGTGTAAAAGATCCTGTTTGGTTACCTCCTCTCTCAGGCCTCCTCTTTGAGCTAATATTCCCCATTGTTTCGTGAAGGCACTAGCATCACAGGTGGACCTCTGAGTCACCTACGTTCTGGGGCAACATCCTTAGGAATGGATCAAGATATTTTGCTTCCAAAGCAATCTCTCCCACCCCTATTTCCTACCCCAGTACTCCACATACAAAAGACTAGCAGCTGACTCTTACTTTAGCATCACAGAAAAGATAGCATTTTCCACTGCACCTCAGAGCAGAAGGCTAGCTCAGGGAATACAAGCTAGACTATATAACACTCATACTTCTATCCTCTCCAGCACCTTTCTAGAATTCTCTTTACTGCTTCAAGTGGCTGTCTCCATCTATTTCAAGCATGATCAACTCAGAGGAGGCATGGGCTACCTCTCACCATGTAGGCAACACCATTGCTCCCAGCACCAGAAATGATGTGGCATCACTTTTGGTTTCAGAAAGGCCAAAATATAGCCAATTTCAATTTTATGTGTGTGTGTGAGAGAGTGAATGAGCAGAGGGCTAGGGCCATTTCCGCACTAGACTGTTATAGTGCTATTATTTCACCTTCAATATCCTATGGAATCCTGGGGTTTGCAGTTTAGGGAGGGGCCTTTGAGGAGGGAGAGCAACCTTTGAGGCCCCTCCCTAAACTGCAAAGCCCAGGATTCCATAGGATGTTGAAAGTGAAATAATAGCACTATAACAGTCTAGTGCGGAAATGGCCTAGGAAACCAGAGACAGTTACCAAGAGGTCAGAAATGCTATAAATAAGGGGAAACAAGTACTGACAATAGTCCAAGGTCAAGAGCCAGATGCAGTATCAGAAGATCCAAGGGGTTCAGTAACAAACAGAGTCATAAATAGTCCATGTGGTAAAAAGCAGTTAGAGTTTACCAGCAGAAATGTGCAAAAAGCCAAGATTGGTGTGTTTTCCAACACTGGTCAGAGAGGCAGCCCTCCTAATAAAGGTGAAGGCTCCTGGATCCATTGTGCTTTCCAACCATTCTCTATCAAGGCATTCTTAAACATGTCCTTCTAGAGCAGGCCTTGATTATGGGTATACGCTACATCTGATGGTCTAGCTGCTTTTGTTTACACCTCTTTTGGGGGCTAGATGGATATATCTCACTCTGTTTGGACACTTAGCTGTCTTGAACAATGGAAGAGAGGCTTGCAAGGGGCTTTGACTGTCTGAATAGATAACTGCTGAGTCTCCTCCCTTACTTGTTGGCAAGGTAAGACTTGTTCCTTGTCTGATAAGGAGTCCTGGGGCACATGATACCATATCACCATATTTATGGAGTGGTTTGCATGTTGTTGTTTTTAAAAAATTGCTGAAAAAGTGTTTGGAAATCTGGAGACTTGGGGGTCTCTTACAAACCCAGGAGAAACATTTTCCCTATCCCAGTCTCCTAAGTGTATGGGGAGCCCTGCATTCCCCTCTGTGAGAGAAACAATATTACCCATTAATGTCTCATCTATCCAGTGATGATATCCTGTCCTATTGGGCTTTCCTGTTGGGAATCATGCTCATTAAATGGAAAGGGGCAAAGGTGACATCCACATACTCAGTGCAGGAGAAGAAAGGCTGAGCACAATGCAGTGTCACACTGATTCTCATCAACCTATTTTCTCAAAATGTGTTATCTTAGGGAAATAACATTCAATATGCCCCTGGGGTGGGGACGGGACCAAAACATTTTAGAAGGAAAAAAAAAGGTAACTTCCTATATTTTCCCTTCAATAAAACTGAACGGATAAGAATATATGTGTGTGTGTGTGTGTGTGTGTGTGTAGTTTATGTTATTCTGAAGATGGAAGGAATTACAGTGCTTTAGGATCCCACACTAGTTTCCTGACATAGATTAGAAGTAACATGTTACAAATAACAATGTTAAATTTAGTATGTTGCTTTTTGAGTCACAGGAGGCAATGCAAAGCACCGCACTGAAAAAAAAAATAACAGCTTTGTTACCATTTTCAATGTAACAAGAAAAATGTACTTGTTACCACAAAAACATCTCTGTCAGAAAAAAAAAGGTAAAATGTACTCATTTGGGTTGGTTAATCAGGGGGATGATTTAGAACAATTTTTCTATCTAAATACGAACTCAAAAACAAAAAAGTATTTGTGGTACAATATACCGCTAATACACCAATCTTCCAATAATAAATAACAAGTAACAGTAAAGAGCACATAAAAATTAATCACTCCAGGTTCCACTTTGAGAGAGAGGCCGCTGTTTTAAGTTTCTTGCAGCAAAGGGAACAAAGAGAACTTTAAAATCTAATACATTTATTCTGGTCTAAATTTTTGTGGATTACACACCACTTTAACAGAGCCAGGAGACCAGAGATAATCTCGCATAATGGGACTGGGAAGCAGACAAGAACATACATTCTCATTGACACTGGAAGATGGATGGAAAAGCACATCTTCAGCATGTAAAGCAGATGGCACCCATGTTAACTGACTGACTAAAGAGTTTCTATCCCATTTTTATGCCTGTCAAAAAGATTTAGGGGATACCACAAAGCATTACATGTAAGACTGATAAAAACAACACAGTTAAGAGGGAGAAAAACAGAAAAAGTGGTAAAAGTGATGACAGGATGAAGCAGTGAAGGACAGTTCACCAGTGTGTAAATTAAATCTAGTTCAAAAACAATACAGAGAGCCCCCAATTTTTGATGCCTTATTATGTTGACACTTCCAAATTAAAGATAAGCTCCATTAATTTGATGGGGGTTCCTCTCTTTCATCAGTTCTTCTTGCTTATGGAGGTTCACTTGGAACCGCTCACACGTGCACACAGCTTGCAAAGTGAGATGAATAGGGGGAGGGGGAAAGGTGCTAAGCTGGCTGAGAGACTTTGCAAGCAGCATGCGTGAAATTGGTCCCAAGTGAGCCTCTGTAAGCCCTTCACGCTCCCTGCAGTACAGTATGTGGCTTCCACTTTTCAACCAACTCAGTTTTCTGACAATGCTTTGCTCCTAAACCTGTCAGATAAGTAGGGGAAGCCTGTAGCATTCTGGCCTGGAGCCTAAAAACAAAGGGACAAAGTGTGTTTCTCAGAGTAGTGAATCCCAAAGCCTGGGTGCCACTGCAAGTAAGACCTCTCATGTGTGCCTTATTTTACATGATGATCAGCACAGCCAGCTCAAGACATTTTAGCGCTCGTGGCATGCAAGATAGTATCTAACCCTATCCCACTGGATGTACAAAAGCTACTTGGATTCTCAGTTGAATCTCACTTCAGCACTGTGATGTGACAGTGTCCATACCACACCTAAGGGCAATGAACTAGTTTAGGGAATGCTAAACAGGCTACGTGATACACCTAGCTGTTTTCTTTAATACTTTGTCATTATTTCATTACCAGCCTCCAGCTTCTACCACTTGAGGCAACCACTTCCCTTTCTTATTGGGTGGGGCATAGAACACGGACTCTTCCAAGGAACCCATCTGAATGTCCATGTGAGTGGTTATGGCCCCAAACCACTGAGGGATTTTACCAGCACTTTGCTCAAAAATAAAGTGAGAGCCAATGAAAAGTTGTAAGATTGGTGTTATACATTCTGAGCTCCTTTGGCAACTTCAATTGTCACATTCTGTATCAGTGTATGTTTCCAGACACCGTTATAGACAGGCCCACTTGGGCTGGGTCTCTCTGTGTAAACGGTCCACACCTACCTGCATCTTGTTCTGTTTATAGCTATCAGTACATGGAAGGCAGATCCCTGAACCCAATTCATCTTTCACCCAGAGAATGCTAGCAGGTTTGTTACATCTTTGGACTATAACTTCAAGAAACTCCTGCCAGAATGGGCAGTGGTCATACTGGCTGTGAGAGTCTGAAAACTGTTATCCAAAAATTTTATTTTGTCAAGTTCTCGTACCATTCTCTCTCTTTTGTCAAGTTCTCTCCAACCATGCTCACATTTCTTACCATGTACCCACTGGATCAGCATACAAGTGATTTAAGTGATGATAGGGAAGAAAGACAAATAACCTCCCAAACCAACTTCAGATTTTTCCCATTAAAGATCTGTGCAATTTTTCTTTCCCAATCTGTGGAGTCATTGGATATACAATTATTCTCCCATCCTTCAACAGCTGCACTATAAAGTTGAACAGACCTTGTTTAGCTAAGAAAGATTGGAGGACAGCTTTAAAAGGAGTTATTCTGCAGTCTTTCTTAGGTCATTTCCACACTAGACTGTTATAGCACTATTATTCCACTTTCAACATCCTATGGAATCCTGGGGTTTGCAGTTTAGGGAGGGGCCTCAGGCAAACCCCAGGATTCCATAGGATGTTGAAAGTGGAATAATAGTGCTATAACAGCCTAGTGTGGAAATGGCCTCAACTAGACATGGTCTTTAAAAAACTTCATTTAAAAAAATCTCTCTTCCTCCAACTATGTGCGTACATGTATTGTAATACAACATTAGTAACAGAAGTCCATCAACTTACTATCAACTTCCAATATATTAGACTGAAGCTGTGGGTGAAGCCGGCCTAGTGAAAGACTTTCACTTAGGTTTTTGTTATATGTTAAAACATTCACCAAAACCTGTTAAAAAAGGAAAAAATCATCAGAATATTCAAAGTGTTAATTGTTGGTAGTGGTATCTTGAGTCTCTTTCCAATGTTCAAAGCGGGGATACTGGGAGGATGGCAAAAAGTTCCCACTACCATAGGGCTTTATCACATGCAGGTTTGTTGCATGATTGCACTAGGCTTAGTTTCATTTTTGATCTCTCCTTATCACATGATATTGTCACTTTCCCATTGTTGGATTGCATTCCCATAGTTATTGGGTTGTCTCTTCTCATTCACAGGAAATGCCTGTGAATGGCTCCAATAACACTGCTTTTACCACTATTGCCTATTCATGCAATCGTTTCATTCCACTGGAATTCCAATATTGCAGCAGTTCTCCATATGCACAAGGCTCTTTTTGGCCAGTCCTTGGTGATCCCCCCACCCCCAACAGGAAGACCAGCCGCAGCCACCCTGCCCAATAGCAGCAGCAGGAGGAGAAGGAGGAAGAGGTAGGGAGAAAGGCACAGCCAGCTGCTGGGGACTCCCAGATAATCAAAACCATGGAAGTTAAACCTGTGAAGGTTGAGGGCCCATTCCATAGCACATGCACTAGGTAGTGCAGACGGGGGAAGGGAGATGAGTCAGTGAGGTAGTGCAGAAGACGGATTGTGGGAACATGCACCACTAAACCAGCAGCATAGTGCTATTGCAAAGATGATTGTTCCTATACCAGTATTTTTTTCATTTCCTTAAATAATGCGATTGCTGCAAAACAACAGGCTGGTGCAATAAAGCTCTGTGTTATATGGAGTAGCATTCAATCATTTGAGATGATACCTGAAAAGAACTGCACGTTGGTCCAAGACATTATTACTGTCTGAAACAGAGCCCAAACAGTGCCCTCTTCTTTGGCCTAGGCCAGCAACCTTTTAAAACATCTTGCCTTGTTGCATGTTCAGATGCCACTTCTTGCTTTCCTCTCATACCCCTCTCATGGCCATTATGCCTTGTGAAGCAGGGCACTTCATTTACGGCAGGGCCAGGGCAAATCTGCGAATGTACTGCAGTGCTTAGAACTAACCTGTGTAATACTGCTCAAAGCTCTGTCTCCACCATTGGCTCCCAGACAAAGGTAGGTTCCGCACATGCCTTCTGACGGCCGAACAACCGTGGGCAGTAAGAAAGACAAAGGCCTTTTTCCTGGCTGTATATAATTCCTCTGCAGGTAGAAGGGATTTTCCAAAAGTTATTAAATATATCAACATGGGGTCCTCCTCCTTGTTCCAGGTTCCTGCTCCTTTGCATTAACTTTGTGCAAACACAGTACCCAAGTACCAGAACATGCTGTGAATAATAAAATTTTCTCCTCTTTGGCACCCTCCAGATGTGTTGGACTAAAACTCCTATCATCCCCATCACCCAGCCAATAGCTATACTGGTTGGGAATTATGGAAGTTGTGGTCCCACACATCTAGAGAGCACCAGGTTGAAGAAGGCTGGAATGGGTCATCATTCACAGCCTCTCTTCAGAAAGCATCACATTGTACTACCTTTATTTATCAAACTTCATTGTGAAAATGTCATGGACAGGCAACTGTGTTTGACTGTTGCTGCAAAACCAATGAGTTTTACAGTAACTTAAAAGCATCTGATGAAGTCCACAAAAGCAGGTGCTAAATAAAACCTGCTAGCCATTAAGGTGCTACAAAATTCTTTGTTTCAGCTTTCACTGCAGGAACTCTAGGGCTCCTTACAAAAGATACACAGTGCCCACTGAAAGATGAGTCTAAACATGGTTTTCAAGCTAAGACAGGACTTAGTCTCAGACTGACCTTTATCTGAGCAGAACCATGTACGTGGATAGAGTAATGGCCTTTGATTTCTAGGTGGAATGATCTGAGCTCTAGCTGAACAATTTATAACAGCTTCATACCAATTTAATTGTCATGGCTTCGTCCTAAGGATTCCTGGGATTTGTAGTTCAGAGGAATGGATTAATATCTCTGACAGAGAATACTAAGTAGCTCATTAAATTACAAATCCCAGGATTTCTTAAAATGGAACTAGAACAGCCAAATGATATGAAATGTGTATAATTCCTTAATGCAGATACACCCTAGTAGTGTGTGTGTGGGCAGTGTCATTACAAACTCTAGTCACTAGGTGGCACTGAACTTAGTTTCATTTGACTGGCTTTGCTATGTCAGTTCTGTTTTTATTTAGGAGAGACAATTAAGTTCATGACCAGTCTGTCTCCCTGAATCTGTGTTTTCTAAGGAGAACTGTTAAATTAAAGGTATAGATTTTCACTTCACCTGCATATGGGAATTTGACTGAAAACCATATAGGTCAAAATCTGTATGTATATACATTTTGAGAAATAACATTATCTGAAAGATTCTGCTACAGGTTTTGCTGAACAATTAAGTTCATTTCTCGTACATCGAATCCAACTGATTTGTCAGGCACAAAGGCTCGAGGCCTTGTAAAAGCATTTTTGTTCTCTTCAGAGGAGGTAGCAGGTTTGTGTGTGTGTGTGTGTCTTCAAGTTGCCCGTTGACCTATGGCAATCCCATGAATTTCATAGGGGTTTTCTTAGGCAAGGAAGACTCAGAAATAGTTTTGCCAGTTCCTTCCTCTACATCACCTGGTGTTCATTGGTGGTCTCCCATCCAAGTACTAACCAGAGCTGACCCTGTTTAGCGTCCAAGATCAGGTGGGCTCTGCTACCTCTAGGACACGTAGGCCCTGATATTGGCTTTATAGGTACAAAATTTGGAAATGTCAATTTAGATTACTCACCAACTGAAAATAATGGGTTCCATCAAGTCACACTCAGAGCATACCTATTGACATCGGTGGGATTTAAATCAGAATTTGCCTTATTGATTTCCGTAGATCTACTCTGAGTTAGAGTGTATCTGCACCAAACAGTTTTAGCAATTTTGATACTACTTTAACTGTCATGGTTCTGTCCAGTTGAATCCTCTGCTAGAGAAGTTCCATGAACTTGCTTGAACTACAGTCCTCAAGATACCTTGTGAGAAAGGTATGGAAATAAGGATAATGATAAAGATGATTAATTCATTTATGCCCTGCCTTTTCCTCAAACCCGAGATTCAGAATGGCTTACAGAAATTAAAAGAAATATACTTAAAAGACATAGATAATAAAGGTAAATTATTGTTAAAATACAATTAAGCTATCCATAGAATTAGAACTTCTTAAAGCAAATCCATAAAAGACAAAAGATAAAAGTCAGTAAAACTACACACTGTTTAAAAAACCTTGTACTTGGTTGCTAAATCTCTCTGATAGAAAAGTTTTCATTCATCAGTGACAGAACACCCAAACTCTTTAGAAAGGGAGTTCCAAGGCCTAGAAGCAACCACCAAAGGACCTTCTCTCATGTTTCTATCAGCCATACCTATGAAGGTAGTGGAAAGAGAAGGATCTTCCCTGAAGATCTAAGCGTGGGGGCAGATTCATACAGCTTTTGGATAGTCTTCAGATAGCCTGTACACAGGCCATGTAGAGTTTTATAGGTGATAACCAGCATATGCCTTGAATTGTGCCCCAAAATTACAGTCAATGGAGCTGTTGTATGAATTTTATGCTCCCCATAGCCAACACTAGTTAACAACGTAGCTGCAGCTCTTTGGGCCAACTGAAATTCTGAACATTTTCCAAAGGCAGCTCCACCAAGAGCATGTTACAGAAATCTATATGGGATGTAATCAAGGCATAAATCACTATAGCTCGATTTGTCATCTCCAGGAATGAGCATAACTGGCAGATGGGTTTTAATAGTGCAAACTGCACTCCTGGCCACCACAGAAACCTGGATATCCAGGCGGAATTCTGAATCCAGAAGTATACCTGCACTGCAAACCTATCTCTACAGGGGCATCATTCACATGTAGCACGACATGAATCCTTGTTCTCCAGTCTACCTTTTAACCAACCAGGTGCACCTCTGTCTTGTCTGGAATAAGGTTCAATGTGTTTGCCCTCATCCAGTCCATTGACAGTAGACACCAGTTTAGAATGGAAACAGATTTTTTTTTAATAAGGTGTGAAGGAGAAGTAAAGTTGGGTGTCATCAGCATACTGGTGACACCTGACCCAAAAGTATGAACAACTTTTCCTAGCAGTTTCAGGTAGATGACAGACAGCATGGAACAAAACAGAGCCTTGAGAGACTTCACATGTCAAAGGCCAAGGAATCCAACAGGAATCCCCCAGGACTACTTTCTGCACTCAGCCCTTCAAGAAGGATTGGTGCCACTGCAAAACCATGCCTCCAAGCAGCTCAGAAAGATACCATGGTTGATGGTACAGGAAGATTAAGTGATTAAATAAGAACTAAATAATAATACATTGGGAGGTGGAGTTTGCAGGAGGGAAGAGTCACTGTGGTTCTCTAGCAGAGAATTCTAAGTGTCTCTCTACACTGCTTGGCAAGGTAGAATCACAGAATCATAGAATTGGAAGAGACCACAAGAGCCATCCAGTCCAACCTTCTGCCATACAGGAGCCCACATCAAAGCACTCCCAACAGATGGCCATCCAGCATCTGCTTAAAAACCTCCAAAGAACGAGACTCCACCACACCCCGAGGCAGCATATTCCGCTGCTGAACAGCTCTGATCATCAGGAAGTTCTTCCTGAGGTGTAGGTGGAATCTCTTTACCTGTAGTTTGAATCCATTGCTTCTTGTCCTATTCTCTGGTGCAGCAGAAAACAAGCCCGCTCCCTCCTCGACATGACATCCCTTCAAATATTTAAACATGGCTATCATGTCCCCTCTTAACCTTCTCTTCTGTAAACTAAACATCCCCAGCTCCCTAAGCTGCTCCTCATAGGGCATGGCTTCCGGACACCAGAAGACAACAGGAAAAGAGAAAAAACCTTCTAAGGTAGATAGACTCAATCAAGGAAGCCAAGGCCCTGAGTATGCAAGACCTGAGCAGGACCGTTGATGCCAGCATTACTTAAAGGTCTCTCTTTCACAGGATCGTTACCAGGTAAAGTTGGCTTGGTGCAGTTAACAATGCGATACTATAAATTCCTGGATTCTGTGGGATAGAACCATGGCAGTTAAAGTAGCATCAAACTGCTATAACTGTGTAGTATAGCCACACTCTAAGACTAGATTGGACCCAATTTCTCAGGTATTAATGTGGCCTTTGTTTAAAATGTAAACTGTCTAAAACCGTAAACATCAAATTATAGGCTCCTAAACCTTAATTATCTTGGGTATACTTACACATCATTAACAGGTTGTATCACATTTACATACAGTTACTTCTCCTTCTATTATGTGTGTCAGATTGATTTCATAATTTATTACCAAGCTGGGAGAGGAATGATCCTCTGTTTCATTCATCCAAGAAAAATCCAGCATCTGACTGTTTAGAAGGATTCCAGAAGAAGTCATTATTCCACTTCCAAATGGACGGTTCAAGGAACTGAAGAGGAACACAAAACTTGGTGAGACTCAATATCTTTCCTGGACAGGAAATTAGAAAGTTCCACTTTTAAAAATAACTAGTTCCAGTTCCAGTCCCAAAGTAGCTACTGTTATTTTAAAAAGTAACTTCACTTTCCTGAAAGTTTCTTGAAAGTAACTGGTCATTTTTAGTTAACTTTAAAGAAAAAGAAATGGTACTCTTCTTCAGTTCACCTCAACACCCGCAGCAGAGCATGAGGAAGCAGCACAATGAACAACAAGAATAGTTGAAACATATGATATTCTTCCTCCAATATTTAGTGATATCAAACTCCTGTAACTATAAAACTAACTCAGAAATCTACTACTGTACATGAAAGGGATGGAGTTATCCCTTGTGAGGTTATTGCCCTGGTATATGTCTTAATGTATTCCTAAATTATTGCAAAAACAAATTATAAGAAATTAGCTGTTTATAACTAGTTACTTCCAATCCAAGGCCCAGAGGTTCTCAGACTCTTCATTCTGTCTCCCTCCCTAGTATGTTTTGCTCTGGTATAGAAGGCACAAAAGCCTCACAAGTCCTGCTAGACTGGACTTAAGGCCATTTCTGCACTACACTTTTATAGTGCTATTATTCTACTTTCAACATCCTATGGAATCCTGGGGTTTGCAGTTTAGGGAGGAGCACTTAGAATTCTCAGCCAAAGAGCTCTTTGGCCTCAGTAAACTACAAACCCCAGAATTCCAGAGGATGTTGAAAGTGGAATAATAGCACTATAACAGTGTAGTGCGGAAATGGCCAGACAGACACAGCTTTACAGGACAGGAGTATAAATTCTCTAAATAAATACATAGCAAACGGAGCCCCTCCCCAATTCACCTAAGTCAAGGTGCATTTTATCTAGCCCCCTTCTCCATATTCACTAAAGTCAGCCATGTTATTGAGGCAGTAATCCCTGTAGATTTCCTGCAGAAGTTATGTTATAGAGAACGAGCCTGGTGTAATGGTTTGAGTATTGGACTATGACTCTGGAGAGCAGGGTTTGAATCCCTGCTCAGTCATAAAAATCCACTGGGGACCTTGGGCAAGTCACACCCTCTGAGTGTCAGAGGAAGGCAAAGGCAAACCCCTCTGTACAAATCTTGCCAAGAAAGCCCCATAATAGGTTTGCCTTAGGGTCACTGTAAGTCTGAAACAACTTGAAGGCACAGAACAACAACAATATATGTTATTAAATCAATAAGAAATCACTGCCTTTTCAGGATATGGGAAATGGCTTTGTCAGATTAGAACTTTCAGAATCTTCCAGCAGCACGGGGGATTCTGGGAGCTATAGTCCAAAAAAGTTTCTTTTCTAAGGCCCTTTTCGCACGGCATTTGCCATGCGAAAGGGTGCCTGGAGCGTTGCGCGATTGTGAGGATCGATTTGCACAACACACTCACAATCGCATGACGCGCCAGGGTAGGGCAGGCGCCGCTCGTGCACTTTTTCATTTTTGGTGCACGATTGCGCATTGCTCCAGGGCCCCACACGCACTTGTGGTGTGTGCGGAGCCCCCAGAACCCCGGCGGTTGCGTTTCCTGCCCCAGCGCAGCCTGGGAAACTCCCAGACTGCGCTGTGGAAGGAAGAGGCGGGGCTCTCACGCTACCTTCTTGGGAGTAGGCGGCTCATGCAGAGCTGAAGCAGCGAGGATGCGAGAGGCTGCTCACACGATCCCCGCACCCCAGAGCCGAAAAAAGGTAAGGTGCGGAAAGGGCACAAGTTCTGCCCAAATCTGCTACCTTAGACCATTCTCTCACTCTGCCTAATGGTCGTGCTGGTCATGCTGAATGGTAATTAGAAATGGGAATTATGTAATTATGTTTCCCAGTATGTCCATGTCTCAACTTTATTAAAAAAAGTTGTTACCTTACAACAGCAACAATGTAGTCATCTGGTCCCATGACAAGAACTTGGCTAGCAGAAGGTCCACTTTCCATGGAGAAATATGGGATGTGAAGATCAGAGGGGAAAGGTTGGGAATCAATCTGTTGACGCAGGAAGTTTGCCTTGGATTTACTGCATTGACAAGAAAGAGGAGTTTTAAAAACAGATCAGAATAAGGGAAAGGTACTTTTTAAAAATTAATTCTCCAAATAAACCAATAGATAATGTTTATTGGGTAAATAATAAACCAATAAACCAATGTGTTGTTTTTCTTGAATTTTAACTGATGTACTCTGCCACCATTTTACTTCAGCATTGTTTATTTTTATTACATTATATTTTTCTTATCTTATATTTTGCATTTTAATTTAAACAGCCCAGAAAGCACTACCTTATTTAAAGCAAAGGGCATAAATCTAGGAAATAAGCAAATAAACATAACATGTGCTACTGTAGTCATATTCATGAAGTACAAAAAATAAAAGATGAATTTCTAAGCAGCAAGAGTCCCTTATGAAAAATGCAATCAAAAGCAATGTGAAATTTCTATAAAATACCAACTAACAATGGACCCTGAAAACTGGCAGAAGTATAACATAATCTCGGTGTGGGGAGGAACACTGGAACAAAATCCAATGAGGACCACATGTGCTCAGCATGGTGTTTTACTATGGAGAGAGAAATTAAAAAGAAAACAGAGGGGAAGGAGGAGAATGGAATGGTGTACATTGGAAAAAGCCATAGCTGACTGGAGCTCATCATTGCTCCTCACTTATCTGTCAAGATGCACAAATCCTCAGACCCATCAGCCGGTCAACAACTTCAAACTAGAATGTGATAACGTTATTTTTTGGACTACAGCTCCTAAAATCCCCAGCCAGCATGCCCACATGACATGCTTGCTGAAACTTTCCAATAGTTATTGTCCAAAAAAGCTAATATTTTCATGTTTTCCCTTTTACCATCTGTTTATGAATCTTTGAAGCTTGTTACAGTCCACAGCAGAGAGCTTCAGCCTCTGGGCCACTGGCCCTTTGGAAGTTAATCATCCCTGAACTATACAATAACAAAGACATCAACATGAAAAATGGTTGTATGTGAAAAACTTTAGACATACCTCATCATTTCTTCTGCAATGTGAGAAACAGATGCATCATAGAAAGGGTCTCCCAAGCTGCTAGCTAGTGCCAGAGCTACTTTTAATGTCTATGTGGAATAGAAAGGAAGAAGATGGAAACAGAATATGAATGTGGCCCATCAACCTTCTCTTTTCATTGAAATAATGGGATCAGGCATTTCTGTGGTAAATGATCCTGTGGCAAACAAAGATGCAACTTCCTTCTGTCTAACCTTCATGTTCTTCCCACTCCATTCTTAGCTCAAGCCAGACAGAACAATTTGTGCATCCCGTGGCTGATAGTACTGTCTTATTTTTTTATTTTTTATTTTTTTTAAACTAATAGCATCCTCTCCATTCTTGGTTCAAGCTTGTCGCTGCTCCAGAGACTAGGACAAGGAGCAATGGATTCAAGTTGCAGGAGAGGAGATTCCACCTAAACCTCAGGAAGAACTTCCTGATGGTCAGAGCTGTCCGGCAGTGGAATATGCTGCCTCAGAGTGTGGTGGAGTCTCCTTTGGAGATTTTTAAGCAGAGGCTGGATGGCCATCTCTTGGGAATGCTTTGATGGGTGTTCCTGCATAGCAAGGGGTTGGACTGGATGGCCCCTGTGGTCTCTTCCAACTCTATGATTCTAGGACATCAGCCATGTCTTTGGATCCCAGGACAGACAGTATTCTCTTCCCATCCCACTTCTTCATGCTGGCTAAATTTCTAGCATTATATCAGAGAACCAAACTGTAAATGACTGGAGGAAGTAGGGGTCTTTAAAAAAAAAAACCTTACAAAAGATGAAATGACGAGCATCATTTACAAGCAGTAGAACAGAGGAGCCACAAGGAGGTGCTTTGAACTTAATATATGTCAAATGATTACCATGTCTTCCATGATGATAGAAATGAGAACACACAAGATTTCAAAGAACAAGATTACACAATTTTCTCTTTCAAAACACTTGAGGTTCGAATCACATAATAAAAGACTATTAATGCAAAGCCTGGAGATTTTTAATATTCTCCATTAACAGTGCTTTGAATGAAACGACTTTTAGTGTGCTTATCCTTATTGAAAAGAAAGAATGAGTACCTAGTGAGTTTCAAAAGCCTAAATTTCATGGACTCTAACTACACAAAGGGCATGATAGGTATCATCATCCTCATCCTCATCATCCTCATCCTCCCCATCATCATCATCATCCCAGATCTGCAATCTATGCAAAATTCCAATGAATTATGATCACATTAATCAGCTGTGGAGAATCTCTGTCCCCCCCAAAGATGCAGTACCATCATACCTGACTGCAGGACTCTGCTGGCTTAGGCTGATGGGAGTGTGTAAACCTTTCCTTGAAATGGTATAGTTTTTACTGGAGATATTCATGGGTATTTCATCAGAAATCCTTTTCAACAAGGGAGTATAGCAAGAGAATTGATAACATGGTGTCATGTGTTGAATGTTGGACTTGAACTCCATGAGAGTAGGGTTTGAATTCCTGCTCAGCCATGGAAAGCCACTAAGTGACCTTGGATGAGTAACGTTCTCTCAACCTAAGAGAACGGCAATGGCAAACCTTCTCTGAATAAACCTTGCTGAGAAAACTTTATGATAGAATTACCATAACCAAGACAAATGGCAATGGAGTGTTAAGACATAATTAGTGATGTAACTCTTTTAATTTTAACCAGCATTAACCCCAAACCCATGATGGGGGAAATCCTGTCACTGCCTTGTAACCAGTTAAACAAATGTGCAACTTAATGCTTAGTTACACTCCTACATGACTCCTCTATGCTCACAAAATTCTTTGTCTAAAAATCAGGGAAAGCCAATGCCAAGTCTTACCTCTGTTATCCAATGAAGAATATTTTCCCTGGCTGCCTGGCTGGTGATGTTAAAACCCTCTAAGATGTTCAAAGCAGTGATCAGAGCAGGACCAACATGTGGAGGTGATGGACTGAGAACAAGATGACCTGTTAAGATCCAAGAGGAAAAGCAAGAGTCAGGATGGTGTTGCGACCAGTGTTGGATGTGGAATGCAACAGTGCCTGCACTAGAGAGTGGGTGTCTAGAGGGGACAATGGTAGAGGAAACAGATAATTAGAGCCAACTGGGTGTTCTCCCTCTTACTCTTGTCTACTTTGTCTATGTAAACTGATATTCTCAGGGTGACTTTATTTCCTTTTCCTCCATCATTCCTATTTTCTCAGTGTCCTAAGAACATAGCTAGTAGAAGCATCCCAAGGTTCTTTTCCTATCTTTAGATGGCAATTCTTTAATAAAGTCTCTTTCACTTTTCTTTCAAGGTCTTTGCACTATAATTCCACATCCATCCAACAACTAGTGACTAAGATCTGGGAAATGAAGCTTCAAGTCTTCACTCAGACATGGAACTCAGAGAATAACTTTGGGTTAGACTCCTTCCATCCCTCAAAGCTTCTTCAGATGCTGCAAATATGTGAGGAGGTTGCTGGAAGTTGGGATGTTTGTTGCTGCAGTTCTTGGCTTTCTCTAAAATATCCAAAGTTCCTGTTATTCTGAACTCTCTTTTTTTTTTTTTGGCACTTTCCAGCAGCATCTGCAATTTTTTCCTACCTTCAAGTGAGTCTCTTTTGAATTTCAAGACATATCAGAACTAAAAGGTATCCTTCTCTCCTCTCAGTGGCAGAGCTTGGAATGTGGGGAGGAGGGTGGCACAAGGAGCGTGGCTGCAGTGCATGGGGGCGTGGCCAGGGTGCACGGGAGAGTGGCTATGGGCCGCGATGCCCCCAGAACATTGCTGCCTGGGGTGAACCACCCTTCCCGCCCCCCTGTCCCTATGCGACTGTCTCTTCTTAAAATTAGAGTTATGGTACTATAGTGCAGGGGTACGTCACTGAAATGATACTTTTGTGTTCTAACAGTCTAAGAAATTTTTTTTAAAAAAAATCAGTGAGGAGAAAATTTGCCATTCAAAACACAGAACCATCTCAGCAAACCATGCCCCACTTTTTAAAAAGCCTTTGGAAGTGCTGTAGTATAGATCCAAGAATCACTAAAATTGTTGTTGTTGTGTCTGCAAGTCATTTCCAACTTATGGTGACCCAAAGGTGAACCCATTATGGGGTACTCTGGGGCTGAGACTGTGTGACATGCCCAAGGTTACCCATTGGGTTTCCATGCCTAACTGGAGAATTGAACCCTGGTCTCCAGAGTCGTAGTCCAACGTCTGAGCCATTACACCACGCTGGCTCTCAGTCACTAAAAACAGCACCCCAGATAAATGAAATGAAAGGGGACAACAAGAGGCAAACCCCAAGGAGCTAGATTATAAGAACTCACACTTCTTTAGATCAAGCTGGAAGTGCAATCTATGCAGCCTAACAGAACTCTGGTAGGGGAAGAGAGCAATATGTGTTGAGCTCATTGGAGGAAAGGAATAAGACAAATGCTACAGGCAACCTGATTTTCACCTCTTGGCCAGAAGAATCCAGAGAACAAGGAAACTAGCCCTTTGAAACCAAAGCATGCTCTACAATGAAACCCTATATGTGTCTAGGCATAACCCTGCTTCATTTCCTTTATTTGCACATAAAATTGAGAAACATACAAGGCCTCAGTTTAAGTGCCCACCTCCCTAGCATCAGGGATGCCAGCAAATGTCACAGATGCCCCACATTACCTTGGTATACTGTATGGACTGGATTTTCCACCAAGACAGTGTAGTTACTAAAGTCTTCTTCAGACAAGGTGCCTCCATATTTAAGGACCTATGTACAAGATCAGAGGAATGAAAGACATGAGCAGTATCTTGCATGAAGTCAAAAGAAAATTAAGGCTTAGCTGACCAGTGCTCAAAACAATTACAGCTTTCCTGTAAAAGCATCACTCAAAACCCCCCCAAATTCCAGAAATCATAAAACACACATTGGACATTTTTGCTTTTGTTTTTTCAAAATTTCTGCATGTAAGAAATATTTCCCGTAACAACCAGTCAGTCAGCATATCACATATTTTCCATAACCTAGAATATACAGGTGCTCTAGTTTAATTATTTATTATTATAGTATTTTTTTCCTAAAAAAATTGGCTGTGTGGGTCAGGAAATGAGAAATCCCATTTTTTCCTTAAATGACCTACATCTTTATGCATTATGCAGGTGGGACCTGCTTCTGTGTCAGAAGAAGTTGCACTGTGGAGCAATCCTGCCATACCATCTGCTAGGACGTTCTATTCCCTTTGCTGTTTTCTATTCTATTCCTTCCCCCTCTGTGCAACAGGCAGTTAGCATGCTCACTGAGCATGCTCAGTCCTCTTTGTGCTGTAATTTGCTGTCCACCATCACCACCCTTTTAGACTTTTTTTGTGCTTCTTTAAATCTTGGGCTTCCTTTCAGTCTTTTAATCATAGAATCATAGAATCATAGAAATGTAGAGTTGGAAGAGACCACACGGGTCATCCAGTCCAACCCCCTGCCATGCAGGAACACCCTCAAAGCACTCCTGACAGATGGCCATCCAGCCTCTGCTTAAAAACCTCCAAAGAAGGAGACTCCACCACACTCCGAGGCAGCAGATTCCACTGCCGGACAGCCCTGACTGTCAGGAAGTTCTTCCTCAGGTTCAGGTAGAATCTCCTTTCCCCCAGCTTGAATCCATTGCTCCTTGTCCTGGTCTCTGGAGCGGCAGAAAACAAGCCCTCTCCCTCCTCTACATGGCATCCCTTCAAATATTTAAACATGGCTATCATGTCCCCTCTGAACCTTCTCTTCTGCAGACTAAACATATCCAGCTCTCTAAGTCTATCCTCACAGGGCATGGCTTCCAGGCCCTTCACCATTTTGGTCGCCCTCCTCTGGACCTGCTCCAGCTTGACCATGTCCTTCTTGAACTGGGGTGCCCAGAACTGGATGCAGTATTCAAGATGAGGTCTAACTAAAGCAGAGTAGAGTGGTACCAGTACCTCCCTCAATCTAGACACCATACTCCTATTGATGCAACCAAGAATCGCGTTGGCTTTCTTGGCTGCTGCATCACACTGCTGACTCATGTTCAGCTTGTGGTCTATTAAGACTCCTAGATCCCTTTCACACGTACTGCTATCCAGCCACGCTATACTGTATTTAGGCAATTTCCACACTATATTTAGGCAATTTCCACACTATACTGTTATAGTGCTATTATTTCACCTTCAACTTGTTATCTCATTGGAGAAACCCTACCCCGGGGTCTACAATTTTAATATTAAAATATGATTCTGTGTGCCAGAGAGGTCCCCGAAAGGGGCACATAGGCAGGCATGGTCAAAAGACTGAAAACCAGGTCAGGCCAGTAAAATCCCCAGTCACGTAGCCCCAGGAAACCTCAAGATGTGTAAACCCACAATAAACAAAGAGTCCTCAGCCCCGAGACACTGACTTGAGTGGATTAGCGTGTCTGCCCCATGTTGAGCAAATATTCCATCAGGCAAGGACCAGAAGTCACACCACAACACAGCCAAAGATCCTGAGACTTTGGTAACACCTTGCAATCCCATCCCACAAAGAAAATTACCATGGTGGAGCTTCGTTATCGCCCCACCACCCATTGTTCTCCCCGGGAAAGGATTAGTCCTCCAGCTACTTTTTCCCCTACAAATAGTCCCAGTTTTTGTGTGGTTCTTTGGATCACTCCCAGTCATATCAGCAGACCATTTCTCTGTCCGTTGAGTGATCCCCTCAGCCCTCTCCATGCTGAGCCCTACTTCTTTGCTGCCTTCTCGGACCCAGGACTTCAGCACAAGGTGCAGTATTACCCCAACAACACCCCTTCAATACTCCCTCTGTCCAATTTCCTCTCTTTTGCTTCTTAATAGCTCTTGGGTGCGTGCGTGCGTGCGTGCGAGAGTGTGTTGGTGCGTGAGACTTACATTTAATAAAATCATTTATTGGACATTTGGTTTGGTTTTTGGCTTGGCCTGACCCCGTAAAAACTGGGTAAAAGACTCCGCTAGGTTACCCTGCCTCTTGCAGTGCTATTGCTTGTGCTCTGGCTGGTTTCCATTCCCCATCAAGTGGAGCACAGTGAGGTATCCCCCGAGGGACCCCCAAAATTAGGGTAACAAACTCCTGTGGAATTCTGGGGTTTGTACTTAACTGAGGCCAAAGAACTCTCTGGCAGAGAATTCTAAATGCCCCTCCCTAAACTGCAAACCTCAGGAATCCACAAGATGTCGAAAATGGAATAATAACACTGTTAGTATAGTGTGGACATGGCCTTGTAATCTCATATTCTTGCATATGACTTTGCTACTGGTAAGTAGTAGGAGTGGGGAACCTGTGGCTTTCCAGATGTTACTGCTCTGCAACCCCCTCAGCCCCAGGCAGCATGCTCAAAGGTTTGGGATAATAGGAAATGCAATCCAAAAGCATCTGAAATGCTGTTTTCCTGCCTCGGTACAGAGTATATACATGAGGGCTACATGATTGAACTTACTAGTTTCATTGTTCTGTGTTTATCCAGAAGATATCATCAGTGACCTAAATCACACTGCTGGTCTCACTTACAGCAGGAGCATTAAATTTAATTAAATTTAAATTTAATTAATTTTAATTTTAATTAATTTTAAAAATTATAGGGTTGGCTTACCTTTCACCAGTTGATTTAGTGGATCTAGTGTAGCTAGGACTAAGGATTACATTTAGGTCATGGGAATAATCATAAGCTCCTCCAGCTCTTGGACTGCAGCTCCTAGTGTACCTCAATATTGGCTATGCTGGCTACAGCTGCAAAAACATGCAGTCCAATAATATTTGGAAAGCTGTATGGTTCCTCCTCCTAAGTCAGGCCAATGGCTCTTTCAAGCTTATCCCCAAATCCCCTATTGCTACCAAACTTTGGCAAGGATTAGCAGTACTATAACCAATAACCTCAATATTTATCTTATTATTGCCATGTTTATGAATCTTGAAACTCCTTATCAGGGCTCAGTCATTCATTAATTTCAGGTGTAAATATCTGACAAATGACTATTCAATTTAGTAGCCACTTGTAAGATTTTACAATCGAAACTCATAAACTGCTCCTCCCAATACATTTCAACAATATACGTAAAAGATATCAATATGGCATATGGTTGGTATCAAATGTACAGAGTAAAAAAAAAGAAAAGGGTGGAATTAACTTACCTCTGCAATAATTTCCTGTGTCACATTTCCACTGTAGAAAGCTGAGATCCCTCCTGACCCAAGCAAATGTAAAAGAGTAGCCAGATCTGGTCGTCTCATAAACATGCCAGGCAGCAAGGGCTGGCCATCCGGAAGGAAAACTTCTCTGAACCTGTCTGAGTAGTTATGCTCTTCCTTCATATCTTTGATAGCCATTGCTACAGACAACAGAGGAGATAATAAGAGAATGATTGGTGATGAATAAAATAGACTCTTGTATTTATTGAGAAGCAGTGATGTAGACTCGAGTCAATAGACTCTGACTCAAGTCAGACTTAAGTTGCTTCAGTGACTTGACTCGGACTCAATTCAGCAATAAATGATGCACTGACTCGACTCAAGACTTGAATATTTTTAATGACTGACTTGCTGCCCTCAGTTCAGTAACATAACACATTCATCCAGAAATCTTATGACTTTGAACAACACTTCCATCTCTTTTTGCCTACTGGACACATGGCAATCTGTCTCAAGCCCAAAGTGTGGGCTCATTTCTTAGAGGGGAACAGCAAATGGGCTAGGCAATGGGCTTGAGGCAGGCTTGAGGTCTACTCAGCAGTCTGTCCCTGCTGCATATTCGAGGAGCTTTCTAAAATTTTTCCTAAGAGCAGAAGACAAGACTCACCCCCAGAGTGCAGGGTGCATTTCTCAAAAGGGAACAGTAAATGTGTTAGACAACAGACTTAAGGAGGAAGGATCCTTCCTTCTAAAGCTTTTGAAGCTTCAGTAATGGGTAGTAAGAAGGATCCTATTTTCCACTTCTGAAAAATCATCCAGCTTCAGAAATGGAAAGTAAGAAAGATCCTGTTCCCCACATCCAAAGCTGCAGATGGCAAAATCACAAATGTGGAGGGGTGACTCTGCTTAAATTGTTAAAACTGACTTTATTTGGCTCTGCCCAATAATTCTGGAATTTTGGTTGGGGTATAAAGTTGGCTTTCAGACTTGAAGCTTGATTTGAGACTTGACTTGAAAGTGTCTTGCAAGGACTTGAGACTCGACTTGAGACTTGAAGGTAGAGACTTGAGATTTGACTTGAGACTTGGAGTAAAAGACTTAAAAATACATCACTGTTGAGAAGTCTAGGAAGTCTCTTAGAGGTATCTGCACACTACATATACTTATCATGTCTATTTCAGAGTTTGGAAAGTTCCTTTTTGGGGACTAAAATTTGCAGAATCCATCAAACTGCATGGCCTCTGGCAGTGCCCCTTCAGGGAGCCAAGGGTACACTTTACCCAGTGGAGTTTACTGGATCCAGTATGGCCTGGAAGTCCAGGCAGCCCTGGCCAAGGCTGCAGTCTCCATAACTGTGTTTATAAGAGGAAAAAAGTGAGGATGCTCAGATCATACCTGATGATATTTAGAGAAATTTACTTCTTTGTATCTAAGGCCATTTCCACATGTGGCAGTGGAAACACCCTGTGCCGGTACTTACCGGACTTCTTGGCTCGACGCTGTAGTCCAGGCTGCTCCGGAGCAGTGCGTGGCTGCCGCTCCACACTGCTCCGGGGACAAAAATGGTGGCTTCCAGTTGGTGGAGGCTCTCCACCAACTGCTGAAGCTCGCCAGCCTAAAGCCCGCCCCCGGCAGATCTGCTGCAAATCTGCACCGGAGCGCCAGAACGGAGTGAGGCGCTCAGTGCTTTTGAAAGACCTGTTTAAACAGGTCTTTAAAAAGCATGCTGCGCAACCACTTCTGGACATTCCGGAGCGGACTGAGGTGCAGAACTACAAAAAGCAGCCCGACCCAGTCCACTCTACGGTGCCGACGTCCTCTTTGGAGGACGCTCTGCACCGTTTTTTTTAGCCCTTGTGGAAATGGCCTAAGTATCTGTTGTCCAATTCTTAAAAGATTTGCTGGAGCGAATCAGAAACAAAACAATATCAAGCAATGTTCTAAACTACTTGGCCTTCTGGCCCAGTCCCAACTAAAAGCCCTTCTCCAGAACAAAGAGAACATGTTTGTGCAGTTAAGCTACAACTGTGTGAGACAGAGATTTCTTTTCCTCTATTTGACATGGCCTATCACTGCAAGAATGACACATCCCAGACGTTCTTGTTCACAAGTAGGAGGGAGGAATACCTGGTAGAAAGGATAAAGAAAAGTACCATAATGCGGCAGGAGCAAGTGTTGATGCTGCTTCTGGTAAGATCTGCGGGACCCTGAGTAAGTATGTAATTCAATAATAATCACGGTTTCATTGTAACTTTGGACCATGTCATCTGTGCCTTACAGCATATATTTAAAGCAACCAATAACATATGCTGTACATTTTGTTCAGCACTAAAATATATTACACTAGAGCTGGAAGAACTGGGAGATGCTTCTAAATGTCTGTTTCACAAGTATCCCACAAATATTTCCAAGAATTTCCCTTTTAAAATATTGCCCCGGTGGGTGGGGAGGAACATTCAAATCTGCATTTGGAATAGAATATGAACTACCTGGCACCCATATGAAATGTAGATTATTAAACAAGATCTAGAAAAATTAACTACAACTAATTTTCAGTTAACTGTACAAAGCCCTGTGGTTGGTTGACTGGATGAATGGATGGATGGATGGATTGCACATTACCAGTGAGTGTGGTAGAACTGAAACAGGGCTTTTGAAATGCTGTGCCATGACACATTAGTGTGTCGCCTTAAGTGTGTAGGTGTGTCGCCTACTATCTTGGAAATGTATGTTATTATTTACAAATCATATATTTTTAAAAATATATGAAAGGTTTTCATGAGATATGTTGTGTCCCCATACATTTTGTTATTACAATTTATGTATATGTCTGTATCTTTTATAAGGGGTTAGTTTAACCTCCAGTTTGATAGTAAAACTGAATTACTCTGTTGCGAAATGATGCATGTCTGAAAAAGGATGTCACCAACACGAAAAGTTTGGAAAGCTCTGAGCTGAAAGAAGCTTCAGAAAGTCTTTACCTAACCTATGAAAGATAGCAAGAAGGATGCCAATCTAACCTCTTTGAGAAGGGAGTTCCAGAGCAACATCAGAATGTGGTTAAGATGGCAAAATTTATTAATGAATAAGATGGAAGTGACTGCAGTAGTTTGCTTTTGCCTGGATCTCCAGAAAAGGAAATGATTTCACTCCCCTCCAATCTGCTAAAATAATTGCCTACAAACTACTTTGGTACTTTGAACTCAGTCTGCAGCAATGAAGCTAGCCAGCACAAAAGGGGGGGACGAGGAGAGAGAAACCGAGACATTTTAAAAGCAGCTGAAATAGTGGGACAACAGAGGATTAACTGGGATTGTCCCTGCCAAATTGGACAGTTGGAAGGTATGATTCCCATTCTTGATTTACAGGCAGACCCATGGTTTGAATTTATTGAGGGTGGGAGAAGGGAAAGAATGGATATCAGAGATTAACGCTGTAATTCTCAGCTTCTCTGATCAGAATTAAGCCCCACTGAATTCGGTGGGACCTAGTCAGGAGTAAATATATAACAGAACAAACTAGATGATCTGGAGAAACAAAGCTGAGAGGAGGGCCATTTCACAAATCAGTTCTCCTCTAATAACTGGCCAATTTCATTATTTTGGCTGAATAACTGTTTCTTCCCAGTCCTGCTGGGATGCTAAGGAAAGTTGGCCTAGAAAAATGGTAGAAAAAGCTTTGCCAGCTGTTAACAGTGTGGCACAACTTGCACAAACATCTCTGCCTTGCACCTATGATTTACTCACCTAAATCATGTGTGACATTGAATCCATCCTGGGCTACATCTGCAGCAAGATCCAGCAGCTGTCTCCATGGCAGCCTAGCAAACAGAGAAACTTGGCAGTCATCAGCTAGCCATACAATAGTTTCAGATAAAATATGGGGAAAATGTTATTGAGCAAAGTTACCTTGTCAAGGGAAGTCAGGGATGTTGTAACTTGTTATCCCATTCCTGCTGTGCTATACTTGAGATGCACAACAGCCAAATCATTCATTGAGAAGGGAAAATAGTGAGCTGAATAGGGGATAGCTTAAGCCAGGACTCTTATCAGAGAGATCTTGAGGACCACTTCTCACATTGCACAGCAGCAAAGCCATGCATACCAGTGAGCATATGCCTTTCAAGGAGAAGTGCTCATTCCTAGTTCCTTGGACAGTCTACCTGTACAATGTGAAGATGTCTGTGACATTCACACAAATGCATGTTTTCACGTACTGTTGCTGATGTTGTATGCCTTCATGTTGTTTCTGACTTATGGTGACCCCAAGGCAAACCTATCATGGGGTTTTCTTCACAAGATTTGTTCAATGGGGGGGTGGGGCGGCCACGCCTGTCCTCTGAGGCTGAGAGAGTGTGACTTCCTCAAGGTCACTCTGTGGGTTTCCATTGCAGAATGGCAATTTGAACCTTGGTCTCCCAGAGTCTTAATTCAGCACTCAAACCACTACATCACACTGGCTGTCTTTTCATGTACACATAAAATTATTTACAGGTATACCTTGAGAATATAATGTGTGATGATGACTCTAACTGGTTTCAGCTGAGCAAGTAACCAGGAGGTAATAACAGGTCCACATAGCATATCGTTATTACATGCATGCTTTACACGGGAAAGGTCCTTCTCACCTGCCATAAGATTGATGTGCTTCATGGAGTCCTTTGATCATGCCTGGAACACCAACCAGGAGACCCGGCTAGATAAAAGGAAGAATATGGAGAATTTCTGCAAGGTTGCAGGTAAACATAATTAAGCAGAGTCTAAGTTTTAAGTAAATGTAATTCTTTACAATATCCAATTGGGAAAAATAAGGTATGTAAAATAATACACAGATGTGAATTTTTAAATAGGGGCAACTTTTAATGGGGTCTAGAAGAAAAAGGGTCCGAAGATACCAAAAACACTGGTAGGGTTCCTGTTAGCTTCCTTATTATTTCAGGGAATGGGTACATTATGGGAGAGGAAAGCAGTCCTTTCATACAATGTTTCTCAATCACTTTTAAAGGATAAGATGGTGTAATTATTTTAATGCACAACACTTGGGAAATTTGAATATAACAAGTGGTATACAAATCCATAGTGCAGATAAATCAAATAAATAAATGCATTTATCAACTACCAGCTACCACTCAGCTTCCTAAATAGTACGGGGACTCTCAAACCTTTGTTTCCCAAGCCTTCCTAAGGCCCTCTTTTTGGATGTTGAACGGGGCAGTCTCTCGGAAATCAATCACTCGGCTTTCATTCTTCCGGATGTCATGCACCAGCATCACTCCTCCACTGCAATAACAAAGGCACATAAGAGTGAAACAGACATTGAGAATGCTTCACAAGCTATGGAATTCTATCTTACTACGTATTAATATCTTTTCGAATGAGTCTTGTGTTTTCATGATATGTCCAAAATACGACAGTTTCACTTTAGTCATTTTGGTTCTAGGGAGAATTCAGGCTTAATTTGTTCCTGGGCCAATTTATTTGTCTTTTTGGCAGTCCACGGCACCCACAAAACTCTCCTCCAGCACCACATTTCAAAAGAGTTGATTCTCTTCCTATGAGCTTTCTTCACTGCATTTATTGGTGGTGCTATAAAATCATGTTTTCAGATGAGGGACTCATAATGTTAGCAGTTAGAAAGCATTATACAACTTTTCTTTCTTTTCCTTAACAGATTTTCTACACCAAGGAAAAAGGCAGAAGAATAAAAATAGGAGAGGGTTACAAGATGAAGCGGACAATATCTGAGGCCATTTCTGCACTATACTGTTGTTACCGCTGTTTCTAGCCCGAGTTTGTGGGATATTAAGATATCATTTGATATCAATAATTTGGCCTTCTGTACCCATTCCTCTCCACGTGCTTGCGAGGCCCCCAGACAAGCACGCACACAGGCGCGGCCAACAATAGCTGAACCATTCACATCCCAATCTAGGCAGGCCAGTCATTGCCCAATGCAGCTTCAGGAGACCTCAAGGCAAGTACCACATTACGTATGCACGCAACTTACAAAAAGATCCCCTGCCCCGCACAGGCAGCTTGATGAGCGGACTATATAACTCTCAAGCACTCCGCGTTTGCATACTGGCTACTCTATTGACAATCTGGCTATAACTCAATCATCTAAAGTACTGACCTTTCGGAGGCTTTGTCTCCAGCCCAAAACTCATTGTTACCCCCAAGTACGGACTAGCCTGCGGCCGCAATTTTCTCTACAAGAACCCCTGACTTTGAGCGCTTCCTCGGATTGCTTTTGGCTTCCATCCCGCCTTGCTGTTGCTTTGTCCAGCGAGCCTTCCCCTCAGCCCCATGTGCTGAGAATCCACGCTCCCCAGCTTCTTTGCTTTTACCGCGCTTCAGGACAGGTATAGTATTTCTCATACCAAACATCCTCTAAAAATCCCTCTATCCCACTCCTACCTTTATTTCTATAGTTCCTTGTGTGAGTGTGTTGCATACACGTGTTTGAGTGTATTTCAGTAAAACCATTATTATTATTTTCAACTTCTGCCTTATCATTTACTCGGCCTGACCCCGTAGACATAGGGTTCAAGATCTCGCTATCTTACCCTGCCTCTCGCTTTGCAAACTTGTGCTCTGCGCTAATTCCCTCCCCATTGTTTGAGCACATTTAGGTGTCCCTCCCGGGACCCCCAGAAATCAGGTAACATTGTTATAGTGCTATTATTCTACTTTCAACATCCTATAGAATCCTGGGGTTTGCGGTTTAGGGAGAGGCATTTAGAAGCTGTCTGATAAAATAAAATTAACCAAAGGACTCACAACAGAGACAGCTTTTGAAGAAATACAAAATCAGTGTTTGTTTGTTTTTTTATTCCAATAAAAGTAATTCACTGTATGGTCTCCTGCTTGCAGCTGTTGAAGTTTTGAAGATCTTTTAAAAAACAATTTCCACCAATGAATCACTGATTTCAGAGCCATCATGTTAAAGACATACTTTTGATTAGCCATATTTCTGTTCTGTTGGTACCTATGTGATTTATTTTATAACTCTCTGTTTGTTACAGATTTATATAAACATGTTTTTGAAAATGTTCTATGAAAATTTTTTTTTAAAAGCCACTTTATCTTTTTTGCAGTGATATATGTCAGGTTTTAGTACTTGACTAAGGGCTGTTTCATATTACACAATTATAGCATTATGATTTCATTTTAACAGCCATGGCAACATCCTAAGGAATCCTAGCATTTGCAGTTTGGTGAGGCACTAGAATTCTCTGGATGAGAATTCTAAAAGTCTCTCCCTAAACTGAAAATCCTAGGATTCCAGGAGATAGAACCATGGGAGTTGAAGTGGAATCATAGTGCTATAACTTCATAGCATGAAAAGACCTCAAGTCTTGAGACCCCTGGAACTGCAGCTAGTTCCAACTCAGGAACTTCTCTGGAACTACTTCCAACTCTGGCATTAGTGGATTTTGAGCAGTAATTCTGGATTCAACTCCCAATGATTTATGCTCATTGTGAACAGTTCAGATCCCTGTTTGTCATGAGCAGGAAGGTACAAGTCAGGCCATAGAAAGAAGCATTTGCTCACAAGCAGAGTGCAGAAGTACCATCATTCTTCTAGGGATACATATTCTGTGTGTTTAGTAGAAATAACAGGGTGGAAATCGAGATTATTCCTTAGTGGTAAATGGAAATAAAGAATATTTCTTAGTGAGATGCACACTCTCCCTTTCCTCTAATGAGTTCAAGAGGACGAAACTATACAGGCACCATCTCCTTCTCACTTTAACCTTGACAAGAACTTTGTCAAGTAGGTCAAGCTGAGAGAAAAGTAGGTCAGGTTAAGGTCATTGGGTGAGTTCTACAGCCCAGTGAGGACTAGGACCTGGATTTCCTAGTTCCCAACCCAGCACTCTAACGTCTAATCACAGAGTCTCTCTGCTTATCACTTTTATTCCCAGGCTGGCTCTGGGATTAGGTAGAGGAAGACAGCTGCCCCAGGAGTACATTAGAGGAATCAGGAGTGGGCAGCATTATTATTTAATTTGTCATGCTTGTATTTTTTATTGGCAGAGATGAAAAGAGGTGCCTTATACAACAAATTCTTTCTGGCCATTTCTGCACTAGACTGTTATAGTGCTATTATTCCACCTTCAACATCCCATGGAATCCTGGGCTTTGCAGTTTAGGGAGGGGCCTTTGAGGCTTTCGAGGCCCCTCCCTAAACTTCAAACCCCAGAATTCCATAGGAAGTTGAAGGTGGAATAATAGCACTATAACAATCTAGTGCAGAAACGGCTGCTCTCTCTCTCTCTCTCTCTCTCACACACACACACACGTACAGAGCGTGGTCCAGGTCAGGCAGCATTTTCAAGTTGCCTTTGGACTTATGGTGACTTCATGAATTTCATACAAATTTCATATCCACCTTCTAAAGTGACTTAGATGGGATACTCTCAATCCTTTGTCATCCGACTTTTCGACTGTTTTTAAAATGTTCCAGTTTTTCTATCCTTCTCCTGCTTTCCTCCTTTATCCTCTTTGCATTGGTGCAAACTGAGTTCGAAGTGTAAAAGTAGTTTGCACTCAGTTAACTCAGCTGGGGGAGAAGGAGCAGAGGGGGTGGAATCTTGCGCTTCCTGGTAGGCTCAGACAAAAGCAAACTGCTGCAGCCTCTCCCAGCTTGTGTATTCTTCCTCATTATTAACTTTTCCTATCATGCCCAAACTCTGATGCTAGCTGGCCACATGGCTCCTGGTTTTCATCTGTGAAATGCTGGAGGGTATGGGTTTTCATAGACAAAGAGTAGATAGAGGTGATTTGCCATTGCTTTCCTTTCAATGTAGCCTATTATTGTTGTTAACTGCAGTCAAGTCGATCTTGACTCTATAGATGAGAGCCCTCCAGGACTCTCTCTCGTCAACCACCCTGCTCAGGTCTTGCAGATTCAGGGACATGTCTTCCTTAATTGAATCTATTCATCTGTAACGCAGATGAAGTCTTTGTTACCCTGTGTACTGGGGGTCCCAGGAGGGACACCAAAATGTGCTCAACTAAAGGTGGGGAAACTAGCTCAGAGCACTGCTTAGCATTACGAGAGGCAGGGTAATGTAGCGAGATCTTGAACCCTATGTCTACGGGGTCGGGTCGAGTCAAGGAGAACACAGAAGTTGAAATAATAAATGATGTTTTATTAAATACACAAGCAAAACAGTGTATGCGACATACTCATACAAGATAACTAAAGAAAATAAAGGTTGGAGTGGTATAGAGGGAATTTTAAGAGGGATTGCTGGTTTGAGTGATACTTCACCTGTCCTGAAGCCCGGAAAAATAGAGAGCGAGGCTGGAGTGCGATGTAACTCAGCACGTGGAGCTGAGGGGAGGCTCGCCAAGCAAAGCGGCAGCAAGGCGGGTTGAAACTCGGGAGCGATCCGAGGAAGGTCTCGGAATCAAGGGTTTTTATAAAGAGAATTGTGACTGCAGGCTATGCCGTACTTGGGGGAAAAACAATAGATTTGGAGTTGGAGACAAAGCCTCCGAAAGGTCAGAATCTGAATGATTGAGTTATCGTAGCGGTTCTCAATAGAGTAGCCAGTATGCAAATGCAGAGTACTTGGGTATTGTATAGTTAACCCATCAAGCTGCCATCGTGGGGCACAGCCTCTTTTGTAAGTTGCATGAATACTTAAATAGAGTATTTGCCTGGAGGTCTCCTAAAGCAGTGAGTCAGCTATTTCTGGCCTGCCTGTATTATAGTTTGAATATTACGGCTATTAACGGCCAAGCTTGTTTACGTGCTTGTCCGGTGGCCTCGCAAGCACGTGGAGAGGAATAGAGAAGTGAAGCTGAATTGTAATATCAAGAGGATATCTTTTAATATCCCCAAAGCTCGGACTAGCCAGGGCAGTAACATCTTCCTCTTTTTCAACCCCCTTCTACCTCACCAAGCATTATTGTCTTTTCTCCGACTATGGAGATGCCCAAAATTTCTCTGTCCATTGAGGGATGTGTGGTAATTTGATTTTGACCCAGCATTCTTTCCATTTCCTCAGGACTGGATAGAAAGGGCAGCATATGTCCCTCATGAGCATATCAGCAATTAGCCATCTGCATTCTGAGATTTTGGGAACTTTAGTTTTAAAAAATCACTTTCCCAAGGTCTGATTCTGGTTTAGGTAGGCATTTTGCTCTTGCCATCTCCTCCCTTCCTGTACATCTCGTGGTGGGAATCAGAACACCCTGTCCTCAAAGGCTCTATGATTGTAAGCAAATCTTTGCCCAAAAGCTAGGTGTGACTCTATAAAACTGTAATCAAGGAACTTTGTTGCCTCCTTCTAGCAACAAGTATTTATGTTGTTACTGGTTATATAACCAGAGCATAAATCAGTGCTAAGTCTGCTCATTTCCACACCCCATCACTAGAATGCCTAGTTTGTGGTGTGTCATGTGTCATCTTGAATAAATTGTGATGCTGTGAATGTGTCAGTCATGCAGTCTGTTCTGCCTCCACAGCACTTCCTAGAAGTGACTTATCTCTGACAATAATGGGAAAAGGAGGTGGTTGATCCTGAGTCCTGACATCTGAATATCCCACTTATTACTTTGGGACCACCTGGAATCAGCTGAAGCAGTTCAATGAAAGTAGGGTATAATTGTCTCATCAGTGAGTCACCAGAGTTGGCTTAATATTTCTGTAGTTAGAGGACAGAATTTTCAGATGGAGAGGCCTTCCACAGGCAGGGTTTCTAGAGACCTCACTTCCCAGGTTCCATATCAGGATATCATGCAGGCACCATGACTTCAACATCATTGTGCTCCAAACTTGAGGCAAAGGGGAATGAATCTTAATATTTCAAATACTTTCACAGTTCCAGACAGTACCTTAACATCAAAGAATCATTGGCCACTTTAAAGACAAATAGTTATGTTTTGATGTAGAGTCGAAGGCTTTCACAGCCAGAATCCATTGGTTCTTGTGGGTTTTTCGAGCTTTGAGACCATGTACTGGTTGTATTTTCTCCTGACGTTTCACCTGCATCTGTGGCTGGCATCTTCAGAGGATCTTTCCTCAGTTATATTTTGGTTTGAGCTTGTGTGAGTACAGGACTTCCTGATGCTACGAAGCTCTATAATAGTTTTCTCCAATATGTCTTCCCTCCCGATGTGTCAGACAATAGCTCCCCAATCCCCTGACAACATGATCACTGATCATATTTTCCACATCACATAATTACAGCACTATGATTCCACGTTAACCGCCACGGCTACATCCCATGGGGTCCTGGGACTTGTAGTTAAGTAAGGCACTGGAGTGCTCTGGCTGAGAATTCTAAATACCGCTGCCTAAATGGCAAATCTCACAATTCCAGAGGGTGGGATCATGGCTGTTAAAGCAGAATCATAGTGCTGTATTTGTGTAGTGTGGAAGAGCCGCTAGTTGGAAATGATAACCAACATGTTGTGAAGGCATCAGTTTGGAAAAAGGTACCCTTTGCTTTGGAGTTGTTATACATGTAACATATTGCTATACATTTTAAAGTGGTTATGCATATATAAAAATTGTTATACCTGTCAGATTTTTGTCAGAGAAATTAGGAAATAGGAGTAAAATGCCTTCTTAAATCATAGACTTTCACCTGATATTTTAATCCACGTTTAAAATGGAGGAGTTCTGTGTTATTAAATCAGTAATTCTTGAAAGACAATCTCAACTAACCTTAATATTGCTGTATTTTTTGGTATTTTCCCCCCACCCAGTCTTGAATGTTATTTTGATTTAAGCAGTTTCAGTACCAAACTAGACTTTCCAGTTTCAACAAAAGTTCTCAAACCCCATCTCATTGGCCATTATCGGGTGACACTCTTTATGTAACATGCCCTAGAACTTCCTGATGTTTCAGCCACCTGAAGCTTGAAATCTCTCTTGCATAATATTCTGATGGCTGAAGAGAGGTAACAGTTCTGGGCAACAAGCCAAGATTACAGGAGAAAAAAGGCTGGTGAAACTGACATTTGTTGAATCTGAACTTTAGAATGCAGAAATGTTAGCAGCGTACTTAAATGCCAGGAGTGAGCCAAGCTGTACCATGTTTTAGGACACATGCTTGTTTTTTGGATGAAGATGGACAACTTTTCCCCTACTGAAGGGACCATCCAACAATCCTTTGTACAAAGATGAATAATAGTCCCTCCCCCCTCTTTTTAAACATCTCTTGTGAGGCAATGGGAGGAAGATTCAAATATTCACTTTGGCCTGTGGTGGTAATTTTAGAATGAGCTTGCCCTGCACATGGAGCATAGTTCTGTTGCCAGATTAGTCCTATCCTGAATGACACAGAGATTGGTCAACAGCAAACTGGTTGCTCCCTACCTTTCCTTACGGAAGAGGTGAGCAAAGTATGGGCCTTCAGATGTTGCTGAACTGCGGCTCCCAGCATTCCTCACTTTTGCCTATGCTAGATACGGCTGATGGGAGTTGCAGTCCAACAACTTCTGGAGGCACATACTTTGCTCACCTCTGCCTTAGGGTATATTTAACCAGTTCTAATAATTTGAAGTAATTACAATGGACAGTCCTCTATTTAAAGGGCAGCCAGAGGGCAGCCTTCTCTTTGCTTTTCTGTTTGAAGGGGTTGTCTGATTCATGACCAAGAACCACAAGAAGGTAGATCGAGGACCCTGACATTGCCCATCAACTCTCAGCACCTGGATACCAAACTGAGCAGCAAATAGACAAGTCACCTGGTCACTGTTTTCCCTATTGTGGTAAGACATAGTGCATTTCAATTCAAATTATAGTCATTTTTTCCCCACTAATGATATACAGACAATTCAACCGTCAGTTTTTATGGAAGTCTGAATCCCCTTCCTGTTTCTTCAGGTGATATATTTCGTTTTCTCTCCTCTCTTCTCCTCTCCTTTCTAGGTGATGCATACATGGCTACTCTACTTGTGTGGACTGAGGGTAGCTTTGTTACAGTTTCTGTTCTTGTACTCCAAATCTATATTTCAACCCATCCCACTTTTCTTTTAGAAATTTCCCACATCATTAGTTGTGTGATATTGCACTGAACTGGAAATATCAGGAGATGCCATCTGACTCTTTCCCTTAGTCACTAGTAAATAGCCTAAAGGCACCAGATCCCATCTGATCTTGCAAGCGAGGCAGGGTCAGCCCTTCTTAGTACTTGGATAGGAGATCACCAAGAAATATCAGGTGCTGTATGTGATATTTAAGAGGAAGAAACTAGCAAAATTACCTCTGATTATTCCTTACCTGAGAAACACCTATGAAATTCATGGGGTTGCCATATGCCAACATTGTAACAACATCTACCCAAAACTCACTCTTATGGACTCAACATGCATTGCTGTTCTCGTTATTGTTAAAAAAACATTTTTATACTAACTTTCACCTCAAAGCCTCCCCCTTTAATCTCCAGGCTGCCATGTGATGTGTAGGCATCAAAATTTGGATTTGGCCTCCATAACATTATCCTCTGAATGAGGAAATTGGTGGCATCATGGCTCTGATATGATCCTTACACATTGTAAAATTGGGAGGACAAGGGTGGGGAGTATTTGCAAAACTCACTTCTCCACCATTTGCAGGAATTCATGCAAAAATGACAACGGAAAAGCACATTAAAACCGAAAAAGACCACAGTGGATACCTACCCACCAATGCCAGCTGTCTGAGGATTGATAATTCCTGAGCATAAGGCTGAGGTGATGGCTGCATCCACTGAGGAGCCTTGCTTGTTCAATACTTCGATCCCCAGAGCAGTGCAACGGGCAGCATCAGTGACTACGGCGCCCTGATGGAATATCTGTGGGAAACCACATTGTGGGATAATAACATCATGTGCTGGTGACTGGATGTTCAGAAAGGGCTAACATTGCTAAGCCTAGATCTTATCCAGGCAATCATAAGGAAAGGTTTGAGATTCTGTGGTGGAAAATTTGGGGGGTGTCTTCAAGTAATAAGTGACATTGACAAATAGTGGCAGATGGTGTTCTCCACATGTCTGGAGTCGTGAATCCAGTCCAGGTCTCAGTTTGAACTTTTAATGAGATTTCTAAGATACTGAACCCTATCCATAAAATAGGATCAGCACCCTGGATAGTGCTTTTAAGTAGATTTTGGCCGTTTCCGCACCAGGCAATTAGAACGGGGCAGTGCGTCCTCTCACGGAGGTCATCTGCACCTTGGAGCGGACTAGGAGCGGACTACTTACTGGAGATCCGCACCTCAGTCCGCTCCAAAACGACCCCAAGTGGTCCTCCAGTGTGTTTTCTAAAGACCGCAAAAAACAGGTCTTTATTTTCCTGGAACGCGCCATTGCGTTCCTGCTCCCTTGTGCAGATTCGCAGGCTCGCACCAATGTGAGCCTGTGATCTGCGGAGGGCAGGCTTTAGGCATGGCGAGTTTCAGTGGTTGGTCGGGACCCACGACCAACTGGAAGCCGCCATTTTGGAAGCCGGAACCACCATTTTGGAAGCTGGAAGCTGCCATTTTGGAAGCCGGAGCGGTGCGGATCTACAGACCTCGCACTGCTCCTATTCGCCCTGGACCAAGGAGGAGCCCTGCGGAAGAGCTTCGGGGACAGCCCGCGTTGCTTCGGACCCCAGAAGAAGTGGTAGGTAACGGCACAGAGCGATTCCCTTACCTCGTGTGGAAGGGGCCTTTATGTGAACCTGGAGTGGATTCACTGTCCCACTGACATGGGAGTCACCAGCTGACAGCAGTGGTGGGCAAGTTACACAATAATAGTTGCCCAGAAAGATTTCTTCCTGAGACTCTGGAAAGCTCCTATTGTTCATTGGGCCATATGGGGAGGTTCAAGACAGTTTCATATTGTGCAAATTCTTGTTTGCCTACAAATATTAATATACATCCTTGGAGCAGTCACTGTCTTTCAGTCTAATTTGTCTTTCAGGATTGTTGTGAAGATAAAACCTGGGAGGGGAAATGGTGATGGAAACTAATTTGTTGGAATCACATCATCCTAAAGAAATAACCATTTTGCACTTCCTGTGACTACCACTGGGACAAAATGCAGTTTGACTCAGAAATCTTTACATTTTTGAATCCTACAATGCATATCAGCATAGAAAAATTGCACAATGCTATGAATCTGAAAAACAGACAAGATTAAAAATGCATATATTTGGAAAATGCACACAAATTCATGCAAGCTAATGGAGAAAAACCCTGACAAGAATGGGTACATTAGGGGAAATGTGTAAAAAAATAGAAACAAATTTCTATGCAGAAATTTTAGAAGGATCACAACCTACTACAGAAGTGGAACAGGACAGAAACAAAACTGAACAAAAATAGATTTCTAGGTGAAAATACATGCCACCTGAAGTGTTGGTTGAAGTAAGGAGGGGATAAAAATATAACTTTCATCATCTCTCGTGAAAATGTCTTTCTCATGGGCATCACTTTTTGTATTAGAAACAAAATATTGGAAGCTGCCCCTCTAGAAGTAGGAAAAATATTTGCTGTGAGAAAACCCCATCATACAATGTGTCAGGCTGCACTTGTACACACACAGTGGCATGTATCTGTGAAAAACCAACACTGGGGTGGTGAAACGCTAATGTTAAACCAAACTCGTTGACAAATAGCACCTTCAAATGCTTCTTGGTGCAGGTAAACTCTTAGCACTGAATATTATTGATAGCTACAGTAGCTATTCTAAACAAATAGTTAGCAAACCCTCTTTCCCTTTCAAAACTGGCACAGTAGGCTAAGTACAGCAGTTGCCATTGCTATACTTGAAATTTTATCTTTGTTTGCAGAACATTACAATGCAGAGTACATCACATGCAAAATTAGGAGAAATTGTTATCCCCCCCCCCCCTTCAATATACTGTTCCTCATCAAGAGGGGGAAAAATCCTCAATCAAATACCTCTTCATACCTGGGGGTCTCCAAAGTAAATCTGCATGATTAAGGCCACCGTGACTCCTGTAGCAAACGTTAGGCAGGCGGTTATGATCACAGTCAAACCATCCTGGCGACAGCTACAGTCCCCGGAGAATGGGTCCTTGGTGGTTTCCCGAAGAGGTGAGACATCTTGACTGCCCATCTCTGACGAAGAGGAAGGCAGGCGCTGAAGGCGAGCGGATTTTAAGAAAGAATCTGGGTCTTCATTCAAAAAGGAGAGAAAAGTTGATAGGTATGCATGAAAGAGAAGGAGATGCTGTAAGAGGCACAAGATTCTTAATATACTTTCAAGGCAATTAAATTCAACACTGGTATTAAACCTGTACTTCTTCCAATCGCTTTGGTGCTGAAACTGGTACAAACTTGGATTCTTAATATTCTTCCAGAGCAAACACAATGAGACACTCGTATTAAACTGTACTTCTTCTAGTGAGTTTGCTGCTGAAACTGGCACAAACTTGAATTCTTAATATTCTTCCAGAGCAAACACAATGAGATGCTCGTATTAAACCTGTACCTCTTCCAATGCGTTTATTGCTTTCCTGAGCTTTTCAACAAGTTTTCAGGCTCAGGTGCCACTATTGTAGGGTCATATTACACAGACTTCCTATAAACCCTGTCAGCAGTCTTAAGGGTGTAATAGACAGAAAAGCAAGCCTCTCAGTATCCTAGAGTTTGCCACCTGAGCTGTGCACAAAGTGCTTGTGATCATCTAGAGCTTCGAAGTGACTCATTACAATCAACCAATTAATTATAAATATTTTCCTAATAACAATATAACTACAATACATCACAAGTGTAAGTTAACAAGGGGTGACCTCACTTTTTTATGGTGTAGTTGCATTGATTCAATTACCTTGACAGTTATGGGGTGTGACATTGTTAAATGATAGAGGAGAAATGTCACATGTTATGTTGGCTTGTGTTGCCTTGAGCTTTGTTGTGGATGTTGAGATGACTATTAGCTGGATGGGACAGTACAAAAGTGTACAGTACCACACTTCAATTGCTTGTAGCATTGGGATTTTTTAAAAATAACTAAAGAGCAACTATTTTAGTTATTTTTGAGAAATGGGAAAATGAATAGTTACTTAAACAATATGTATAATAGTAACTTATTTGGGGTGTGCTCATAACTAACTAATTTTTGCTAAAAGTAACCTTCTAAGCCCTAGTTTTGCCATCTCCTATATCTTTCTTGAGTGTGCAATAATATGTTCCCCTGTTCCCTTGGAACTGAAGTGAAACTCAGTCCCAACAAGATGGATGTACTATTTGTAGGTTGTTTGTTGGACTATGGAAGTGGTGTTCTACCTGTTTCAGCTGAGACAACCTGCCCCCAGGAAGAAGTTTATAGCTTGAATGTACCAGTTGATCCAAGCCTTGTCACCCAAGGCTCAAGTGGCATGGAGGATCTTCCAGCAGCTATGGCTAGGGTGATGGCTGCAACTCCTCTTATCCCAAGACATTCTGACTGTAGTTGCTCATGCACCGGTAATCTTAAGATGTGCTAACTGTGGTGTGTTTACATGGGTCTCCCTTGGAACACTTCTGAGAAACAGTCATTTCAGAACAGAGACACTAGACTGCTAAGTGAGAGATCTTAGGGACATTAACGATTACAGTTTTGAACCAGCTAGCTGCTGTTCCAGTTCTGAACACTATGCAAAGTACTCACCCTGAAATTTAAAACCCTTTTCCTGTTAGGATATAAGATGAACGGCCTGCTTTGTCTACACATAGCTGCCCACACTCTCAGATAACATTAGAGGCCCTTCCCGGATGTCTTTGCTTTCCAGAGTTCCACAGGTGGCCAGTATGAAATTTAATTACATTTAATTACAGTGGCCAGGGATTGGATCTATGATCTTATTGGACTGCAGATTTTGTTTTTACATTATTTAATAATTTTTTTTAAAAGTACTTGTATTTGCATTTTTTAAAGTATTTGTATTTGCCACACTGTCTATATTTCATGGATTCACTGCAAGTGAACACTGTACTCATAGCGATAGTATTGTGCCCCTGAGAGGTGTGTCAAATAAATGCATAGTAACAGCCAGCATAGACATTGAGTGATTCTGAAAGTTTAGGGCCCAGAAAGTAACTTATTGAAGTTCTTTTCTAACACAACATATTCTTAAATCAAGAAGGTTACAATAATTGTGCTCATTGCATGGTCCAAATTTGTTCTACATGCTATGTATCAACCATGTGGACACGGATCATTGATGGATGAAGACCACAATCTGTATTGATTACAGACATGGAAGATGATCGGTGTGAGATCCCTGAAATATTCACTTGGCCAGAAGAGTCAGCTTCTTCTTTACACCAGTTTCTTTTCCTTTAATTCATCCCACAAGATGAACTGAGACTCAAAACATAAAGGATGCCCAGAAAGCAAATTTACCCAACACCTGACTGCACTAGAGCCTGTGCTATTCAATAAAGGTGTTGTTTTAAAAAGGGTGGGGTACAGTGGGCCCCCAGTATCCACTGGGGTTTGATTCCAGGATCTCTGGTGGATACCAAAGTCCAGGGATGCTCAATTCCCATTATATACAATGGTGTAGTAAAATGGCATCCCTTACATAAAACGGTGAGCAACTCAAAACATTTGCTTTTTGGATATTTTAAAAAAATATTTTCAAGCCGTGGCTGGTTGAATCGGTGGATACGAAGAGAGACCGTGAAATAATATTGCATGTAAATATTGTTTCATGGAATGATTCTTTAAAAGTGAAACAGAGCAATGTACTTTTACTCTGTTCTCGTGGCAGTACCTCTATGTTTAGCAGCTGATGCTACAGTTATTGTCACAACAATATCAGAGAACAACTGACCAGAGTTAAGCAATTTTACAGCCCAATGATTTAAATAAGGTGGGGACAAAGTACAGCTCTGGGGCAAAGTTGATTTTATGACCCTGAGCTCCATCAGACTCCCTGGATCACTCTTTTTTTCTGGCCACAAAAGGGAAGTAAATTGCCACTCTATTGGAAACCTTCAGGGTGGCAATCCACCTTCTAAATAGTCACAAAGGCCCCCTGCATCAACAGTGGCGGAGCTTGGAGTGTGTGGAAGGGGGGCAGGAGGGGGTGAGGCTACGGCATGAGGGGCGTGGCTGCAGTGCAGGGGGTGTGGCCAGGGTATGCGGGGGCGTGGCCAGGGTACGCGTGGGCATGGCCAGGGCACGCGGGGGCATTGCTACGTGCTGGGATGCCCCAGAAACATTGCCGCCCAGGGCAAATTGCCTTCCCCGCCGCCATGTCTCTACGCAACTGTGCACCAACAGCCTCCCTGTTCTTAAAAACCAGGGGCCTTTTCCACACTACAGCATTATAGCAGAATTACAGATTCCACTTTAACCACCATGGTTTCACTCCATGGAATCCTAAGACATGCATTTTAGGGAAAGATTATTTAGCATTCTCAACAGACAGCTCCTCTTGTGGCTCCCCAAATTACAAACCGCAATTCCATGGTTATGGTGGAATCATAGTGCTATAATTCTATAGTTTGAAATGGTCCCAAAATGTCCAGTCACTTCCAGGTTTGTTGTTTTTAGTATTTTTGGCACCCTGTGCATCTCCTAAGATGTCACAAGGGCAGAAAATTGATCCCCAGAACCACAGCTCATGCTCACCGCTGAGGTAAATTAAGGACATTCTTAATTCCAATTGAAAACTAAAGAGCTTGTAACTGCTTACCTTTGTCTTACAGGTTCACTACTGAAAATCATGCCTTACATGTTTAACTAGTTTTACATAATGCATTCAGTTAAATAAACAGCAGTATTTATTGTGACACAAACAACAGTACTCTCATTTCAAGTAATACTCTATTCAAACACTGGCAGCTTCATAAAGAACTGATCTTGGGTCTGGAATTTCTGCGTATTACACTTGAGATATAAATTGACTACTCTTGTTTAGACAACATAATCAAGCGCCGGGAATTTAAATAAGCTGCACTTTAATAGCTTCTTAGTAAATTAAATGCTAGTAATCATGCAGCGTTTCCCAGAAATGATGTAGGTCTAATTGAGTTTTGAAATTTTCCCCCAAAGCCATTCCCTTTAATATCTTATGCTGCTTTGTTCATGAGACCCAGTGCTGAAACCTGCCCCTCAAACCTCCACATCCCACTTGTGGGTCCTAACCTAAAAGTTATAAATTATTAGTATATTTTTCCAAAAGGTCATCTTGGAATTTAAAAATTTATACCCCAGCTCAGGGGTGTGAAGGAAGTGCTCCCACCAAACAGACCAAGACATTGCTAATTGACAATGCCCATCTTGTCTCTGGGAGCAGAAAAAACTGCTGCTGGGTAACTGTTCCAGCCCTCTTGGACAGAAAATTGAGTGCAGTGCTACACCCCCAATCAGTATGAAATACAACACTGGGACACACCTCTTGCAATGACTGCCAGTTTTGAGCAATGGGAATAATTGTCTATTTTTCACAAATTGTTTGTTTGTTTGTTTCAAACAGGTCTTCAGGTACTATGACATAAATAATACTCACCCAAGATGTCCAAATTTAACCTTTCTCTGTTCAGTCAAGCTGCCTGACTTGGACTAATCTTTTGACGAATTCATGAGGGAAAGCAATTCAGATTACATTTCATTTGTATTAGACTATATTTACAATGAGCCTGCAAACATTTTTGTTTCCAAATAAAATGTGCATGTTTTGATGATTTACAATATAATACAGTAGCCTGCTAGAATACCCTAAAGGCACCAGATACTGTCTGATCGTGGAAGCCAAGCAAGGCCAGTCCTGTTTAATATTTAATTGAGAGATTGCCAATGAATACCAGGTGCTGTAAGCTGTATTTCAGTGGAAGGAATTGGCAAACCACCTCTGAGTTTTCCCTGCCTAAGAAAACCCTGTGAAATTTATGGGGTCACCATAACACAAAAGGAGACTTGAAGACACATACACACACAATACATTGTACTTGAATCTATTTTGCTAGAATACTATTTGCTCCATAAAAATGCACAGCATTGAAAGCCCATATAGTAAAGAAGAAATGGTAACCAGGCTGTCTCCAATGCATCTTCTTTTACTTCTGCTCTGGCTAAACTGATTGTCAAGTCAGCTATTCCAGTAGTGAAAATTACAATAAAAGTTTTCTTTTTTTTAATTGCAAACACGTATATTCAAGAGAATGTGAAAGTCTAAGGCTGGTTCCTTACAAATGCAAGTTTTCTCAAAGACAAGAAAGAATTTTGGATGTCTCAGAGCATTGCAATTAACTAATGGTGATCCAAAATAGCACTACCATGCTGCTATTAATATAGAAAATGTCAAAGCTGGCACATAACCTATTGTCACTTCCCAGTCAATATTTACCAGCATGTTGTCATTAATGTATAATAAAACAGGCAGAAAGTAACAATTTCAGAAAATCAACCTGGCCTCCAATCATAAAAATGCCATGTCCAAGTTTCAGGTTTAGGACACTTTCAGATGTCAGTCTTATCTAACAACTTTTACAGAGTTCTGACACACTGACATGCATCAGCTGTTCTGATCTTTGCTCCAACATCTGCTAATCAGCAGCTCAAATCATCCATATATTTGCAAGCATGTTAACAATTCTTTCTAAACTTTAGGTAATACCTAGAACCATAAAGTTGGAAGAGTCATCCAGAGCATCTCAAGCTGATGTGAGGGATGCATCCATTTTTTCCCCGTATGCTAAGGAATAGTAGCATATTTGTATCCATTGGCTGCATTGTTTTTTTTCCCCTGGAAACTCACTGGGGACTGGCAGCCAATGGTCCAGGAAGTAACATCGCCGCATGGACCATTTTGGATAGCATTGATCTTAACTTCTTATTCAAAGTCACACATAATGCTTTTCTCATTTTAAATGTCACTACTTCCTGTCCAAGTAATGCAGACACTTCCTTACCTGTAGGTTGGCCCATACTGTTATTGTTGTGTGCCTTCAAGTAGTTTCTGACTTACAGAATCATAGAATCATAGCGTTGGAAAAGATCACAGGGGCCATCCAGTCCAACCCCCTGCTATGCAGGAACCCACATCAAAGCACTCCTGACAGATGGCCATCCAGCATCTGCTTAAAAACCTCCAAAGAATGAGACTCCACCACAATCCGAGGCAGTATATTCTCCTGCCGAACTGCTCTGACCATCAGCAAGTTCTTTCTGAGTTTTAAGTGGAATCTCTTTTCTTGCAGTTTGAATCCATGCTCCTTGTCCTAGTTTCTGGAGCAGTGGAAAACAAGTCTGCTCCCTCCTCAATATGGCATCTCTTCAAATATTTAAAAATGGCTATCATGTCCCCTCTTAACCTTCTCTTTTGCAAACTAAACATACCCAGCTCCCTAAGCCACTCCTCATAGGGCATAGCTTCCAGACCCTTCACCATTTTGGTTGCCCTCCTCTGGACATGCCCCAGTTGTCAAAATCCTTCTTGAAATGAGGTGCCCAGAACTGCACACAGTATTCCAGATGAGGTATAACCAAAGCAGAATAGAGTAGTACCATTTACCTCCCTTGATCTAGACACCATACTCCTATTGATGCAACCAAGAATTGTGTTGACTTTTTTGGCAACCTTTTTTTATGACAACCTTAAGGTGACCATATCATAGGGTTTTCTTGACAAGATTTGTTCAGAGCTTTTCTATTGCTTTCCTCTGGGACTGACAGTGCGTGACTTGCCCAAAGTCACCCAATGGGCAAACAGGGACCTGAACCCTGGTCTCTAGAGTCCTCGTCCAACATTCAAGCCACTACCCATGCTGGCTCTCATACTACCTTGGAATTATATATGGATGCAATCCCATCATGACTTGGTTGGTGACAGTTTAATAATGTCCAATCTCCCTTTCTTCATTACCTAGCCACTTGCTATTTCCTTCACTATCATCACCCTCAAATGAAACTGACATGGTCCAGGAGAAAAACATGCCAGTTTCACCACTGTGATATGTGGCAGGACTGTGAAGGGTGGTGGGAATCTTGTCAGTTTCCTTTTGCTTTTCTGATGACATCACAATTCCTTATTAATTAAATGGTTGTAGGGGTTTTTTTTTAAAAAAAAACCCTAAGCGCCATTTGTGAAATTGACAAAGCATGTCCCACATTTAAATTTCACTTGAATCTAGAAACCAAGGAAAGATGATGAAACAACCCTATATTAGAAACCACATTAAAGCAGAGATGGGAATCATGTGGCCCTCCAGACTGTGATGGACTGCAGCTCCCAGCACTCTTCACCATTTGTTATGCCCAGGAACACTATGTTAGAAACTACAGTTTAACAACATCTGGAGGGCTACATGTCCCACCCTTGCATTAAAGTCATGTTGTTCCTTTTGATTTGCAACCAAAACGACATATGCATTCATGCAGGATAGGTAAAAATGTCAAAAAAGCCATTCCCAGCAGTGGGTAGGTGGTGATCTAAGATAAACTGCAGTTAAAATGTTGGTCACAGGAAGATACAGGAAGGCTAAAACACAAATGGAAATTTATCTTCCTACATGGTTAATCACTTTAGATGTAATATTCAAGTAAGTATATCTGAAACTTCACTTCTTTCTTTCATGCACCAACTGTGAGACAGAGACTCTTAAAACTTTTCAAGGGCCATGAGGAAAGTCAATCCCACTATATTAGCAGGATCAATACCAATTTGCCAGGGAGAGGCAGGAGAAAGCAACAGCAACCATTACACAGAACCAACAGTACTTCTCTAGCCCACCCAAGACCTAAGTGTATCAGATGTTTCTTGTTTTGTAGTTACAGTGACCAGGGAAATTAATGCATCTTTAAAAATGTATTGTGAAGAGTGGAAACAATGACTAGATCCCAAAAGAGAAACAATGTGTGGATCCACAGGAGAGACATCTTTGATTGCGTACAAATTATAATAACCAGTAAGATAAGGTAAAGAGCTTTGAACATTTGAAATGCACTTTATAAACATACAGTATCATTATGAGTAATCATTGCATTAAAAATGCAAGTGGTTTTGAGAATGCATCATTTTATTAATATATTAACATCTATATAGTTAAGCCATATGTATATGTATATACTGTATGTATATACTGATGATATACATATGTATATGTATATACTGTATGTATACACTGATGATGATGGTGATGATGATGGTGATGGTGATGATGACTGGTTTTACAATCATTAGGAGTTAGATTGTAAAACCATCAGGAGTTGCTGACTGGTGATTTGCACTATCAATGATTCAGATTCTTTCTAAGGCATCATCAGATGTTTTTATTACACACGTTAGATTCTCCCAGCCTTCAGAAGTATGAATTAGTGTGAAAATGCATCTGCTGCAAATTATAACTATCATTATTATTCACAATAATGATTTTTTAAACTTTGCATTCTTGTACCTTCATACTAATTAGCACCATTGTACAACCAGAGAACTTAACATGTAAAAATACCTTACTAAGCAGAAAGACAGTAAAAATACTAGCCTGGGATCTCAGTCAGACATTTTATGCATTGTCAACAATGAAACAAACTTAAAAGAAGGAATCTGTCATGACTTACACCAAATAATGCAGAGGTACATGAAAAAACATACATAAAAATATTGACATATAAGCCATGGGTCTGTGGAAATAAAATATTTATTGACATGTTCAAGCTTTAGATGTTTAAGGCAGTGATAGGAAGATTAAAAAAAATATACCAGCATGCCTTCATTTACAAGATGGGATGAACTGACTAAATTAAAATTAAACAGTATGAAAAGGTGTGGTGGTGATAAAGCCAGGATAGAACAACATGAAAGAAAGTCCTTATGTATCAGTTTTGATGTTTTGAATCAGAGGTACTTCACATGTTCCAAAGCAATGGAATAAGCATGTGCAACTCATGCTTCCTCTCTCCTTCCATGTATTTTAAAGAAGGACGCTAGTATTTTGCCAAATATAAAATCTGTACGCTCCTCAAGTGATCTTCCAGAATCACACGTCTCCTCTTGGAAGAAAAAACAGTATGTTTCTCTTTCTCCATTATAAGTAGAGGCAGGGGAAGAAAAAATGTGATTCATATTCATTCTGGCATTGGGCTGAACAGTTCTTTGTCAACCCTTTGTTGGATGGGTAGAGGCAAGACATAACCCTCCTATGTGAAGCAACTCAGAGGAAGAAAAGAGGAAGAAAAGAAGTGAAAGGTCAAAAAGGCTATCTGAAGATGCTGGAAAATATATCCAAACTTTGAGTACATATAAAGTTGGTCCACTAAGGTAGCTTGAGCTAGAATCCTGTTTGTTAGTCTTAGCTAGAGTTGTTGTTGTTGCATGCCTTCAAGTTGTTTTCCGACCCACGGTGACCCTAAGGCGAACCTATCATGGGGTTTTCTGGGGCTGAGTGTGTGTGACATGTCCAAGGTCACCCAGTGGGTTTCCATGGCTGAGTGAGGAATCGAACCCCACTTGAGGGTCATAGTCTAATGCTCAAACCAGTACACCATTCTGGCTCTCTTTAACTAGAGCACACACATTTAATCTTCTGTTGAACAGGTAAGTCAATACCTAGATAAAGCTAATGAATTCAATGAGTTTACTCTATTCAGGACTATAATAGGATTTAGGCTTTATTTTTTACAGACTGTAATCAATATATGTTGGCTTGTTCACTGATCTGAGTTGAATAACTTTTGCAAATTCTCTAATGATTTCCAATCTGAGGATTTCCCAGAATTTGGCATGAAAAGAGGCCTGAATATGCAAGGACTTAAAGGAATGGACAGGGAGCACACAAAGAAGCCCTACCCCCAAGATCCCTACACAAGCTGGCCCCACTTCTGAGTGACTCAATGTGTACAGAAGCTTCTCAGTGACAGAGTACCCTGATAGGACAATATTCCCGCTTGCAGTGAGGCTTCTAAGTGTGTCCAGCTAACTGAAATTTGCAGATGTATTCACAGCAGACTTTACTGAGGCAGGATATCACAAACTGAGCACCTCTCTGAACAATTAAAACTAATTACAAAAATTGTTCAGAGTGTTAAATATGACTTTCTTCCCTTCCTCTGTGATTTTACCCAGCATCTGACATTCACAGGTATACTTCTTTTGCAGTTGGGTCTGCAGCTAACGGTTAAATGGGGACAGGGCCAAATGTAAGTGAGTTCCCCCTTTCCTTTCTCTCTCTGCCACCTCTTCTGTTCTCTCTTTCAGTTTTCCCCTTCCTTTCTGTCCATCTCTCTCTCCTTCCAACTAGTTCTTGCAGAGCCCTGAACTGTTCATTGATAGAAACTTTTAAAACTTCAGTCAAGGGCTGCATGAGAGCAGAACTAGCACTGCTCACCATGAGGGGAAATAACTCCCCCATTGTCCTCTTCAGTCCTGACCTTCCTATGTCAAGTCCAGGGAGATTTCTATGCACACTCAATTAAAATCATAGAAATTCCTGCACCACATTCCAGGCAAACATGAATGTGAAAGCAAGCATACAATGTGACATCATGGTTGCACACACCTCACAAACTTAAATCTTCCCATGTTCACCTGAACACTTGCACAGGATGAAGGTCTTCACATTCTTTGCTGGTCAGAAGGAACTAGGCCCAACTAAACATAGCTTTCTCAAATAAACACAGCCTTCTGAAGATCAACATTTGAAGGTAGCTCATCTAAGAAAGCTTCCTTTATATTAATGTTACGCCTTCTCGAAAGAGCCAGAAGAATTCGGCAGATAACGATGAAAGGGAGGCTGACTCTTACACTGAAGCATTATTGGGACTTAGTTGGGCAAGGGAGATACTCAAACCAAAAAGAATGTCCTTTGGACACAACAAATCCTATCAGTGCATAGGGAATAATGGGAGCTACCCAACAGCAGAGTCTTAAAAAAGTAATTTTTGGACTACAGTTCTCAGAGCCTCACCCAGACAGCAAAGCCACTGACTGGCTGGGGGATTCTGGGAGCTGTAGTGCAAAAGAGTAACTTTCCTAAGTTCTGAGTATAGCAGGCTGCAGAACTGGGAGGGAGGAATTAATTAAGCCATATCTTTTCCCAGAGGAGGGAATGCTGCCTAAGGGCGTTGGAAAGTAGAAAGGATGAGAGAGGCAAAGGATGGAAAGGAACATGGAGAGATTAAAAACAGGAACGGGAGAAGAGACAGCACCAACACGGGACATGGACAGAGGATGGGGGTGGGGGAAGGCAGGTAGGGAAAGGAAAGCAAAGGGGGAAACGGCGACTGCAGGCAAGTGAGAGACCCCGAGGCAGAACAGCCTGACCGGGACGGACAGCGGAGGAACCGGGGATGGGGCGGAGCGCGGGCTGCAGGGGCGGCTGCACCACGGGAAGGGCACTGGGCTGGTGCCAGGCGCGTCCGGGGCGGAATGGCGCAGGAGGGGGGCACCCTGAGGGCGAGGGAAGAGAAAATGCTCGGGAGCCTGAGGGAGAGCCACGGGGAGCGGGGGCCGTATGGAGCCATGGCTGGTGGGATGAGGCAGGCAGGCAGGCAGGCAGGCGGGCGGGACGGCCCGCCGCTTCCGCTCTCACCGGTGTCCTGCTCGCCCAGGAACGCATCCTCCTCCTTCCTGGAGCGGAGGCAGCTCTCCGCGGCGCTCCCCCCGGCCGCCGCCGCCGCCGCCTCGTCCTCGGGCAAGCGAGGGAAGCTGGTGATGCTCATGTAGTCCACGGGCGAGTAGGCGCCCAGGCTGCTCTGCTGACTCGCCTCCTTCTCGGCTGCGGCACTGGCGGCGGCGGCGGCGGCGGCGGCGGCCGTCGCCATCCTCGCTGCTCGCGCGCCTCTCCGGCCAGGCAAGGCAGGCAAAAGCAGGGGGCTCCAACGCGGCTCCGCTCCGGAAGTGACGGAGAGGAGAGGCCCGGCGCAGCCGGTGCCGGAGAAGGAGAGGAAGGGGAGGGGACGAGGAAGGGGGCGGGGAGGCGACCCGTGGCCTCGGGGCGCGGGAGGGCGGGGAGAGGGCTCCCACGGGGTAAGGCTCTGGCCAATTCCGCGCTAACCTGTTATAGCGCTGTTATCCCACTTTCAACTTCAGCAAGCAAGATTCTCTAGCTTTACAAAATATCTGATTCTAATAGGGTGAAAACTACTAGAAATTGTTTTAGATCAACATAAGTATCTGTACTCTTCACAGGCTGTCAAAATTCAAAATTTACTGCTACACACTGGTCTCATTTCAGAGCCACTATAGCAGGCTGCAATCAGTTACAAATATACATACCAAATGTACAGTTTAAAACTAACTATACCAATAAACTCCATAAAAGTAAAACCTGACAGCAACATGGGATTGGCCTCAGGCCTTAATTGCTTGTCCAATTCGAATGTTTTCCAAGAAGAGTTTTGGCTAGACCTTTGCTGGCTTTCAAATCACCTTCACATCAGTTGACCTTCTATGCACGGGAAGCCATATGCAGGGCAAAGGATTTCTTTCCAAATGGGGAAGAGAGCTTTGAAAAGTTACCTTTGAGGACTGTAATTCCCTGAACCTCCAAGTCAGCATGGCCACACTGGGTAAAAGATGCTGAGAGATATACCCCTCCCCAAAAGTAACATTTCTAAGATCCAAAGAATAAATCTCAATGAGGTAGGGAATTTTTCTTACAGAAGGGAACAGGAAAGACCTATGAAAATGTATGGTTCTACATACAGGGATAAGGAATCTTTGGCCTGCTAGATGTTTTGGACTTGTTCTCTGAATCACTGACTATTAGCCATGCAGGCTGGTGCTCCTGAGAACTAAAGTTCAAAACCTGTGGAGGGCCAAGGTTCCCCATTCGTTATATATTTCATATCTTGTGGTCCATTCCCTGTTCAGTTTTTTCACAGAATCAGTATTTTGAAACCGAGCAAGAGTAGGAGGCCTACCAAAATTAGCTTTGCTCAACTGCTGTGCTCTCCCCGTACAGTGAATATCATGCCACGTTCATGGAGCACAAAGTGAGCTGTACCCCTGATGTTGGTGGATGCACTAGGAAATCTCGCTAGGAAAGTGAAACACTGTGATAATGGGGGTTCCCCATTATCCAGGTAACAGAGCTAACGGGAGAACTACCTCCTCAGGCATACAAAGGGTTAATGAGTGCTGGGTTAGGTTACATTTTATTGGGGGTCAACATCAGAAAGCATCACAGGTCATGAGAGATAGTTGCCCAGTCAAGGGGAGAAAGGTGAAAATCTTCGAGATGCTTTGGTGAAGAAGTTTTTTAAAAGGCTCTGGAGACCACGAGACAGGGGGAAAACAAAGAACAACAACAAAGACATCAATGAGAGAAGGTACATCACCAGCTCAGCCTTGCCTCCCAGCTCTGCCTCTGCACACCATCTCAGCCTTGATCATGATGTGAATAGCCAGGATGTTTCTTAGATAGTTGCATTAGGTTTTCTGTTCTTTTGAAAGCTTTGGCTGATATGATGTAACTATCTGTAACTGGAGGGGGAAGAAGCTTCCCATGTAGTGTGATATCTTCTGTTATCTACAATGCCTGTTCTTAGAATAAATGCTTTTTTAAAAGAACTCTCTGCTCTCTCCAGTCCCACGTGGTTGTTGACACACAGGTGGAAAGGATTCCTCTCTCCCAAGGGAGTTGGGAGGAGGAAGGTGATCTCTAAGCTTAGAGTTTGTTGGCTCCCTTGTGTTCCCCCACTGGGCTACTAAGACAGGGATTTTGATTCAATACAGTGGGTGGTGGTAGCATTTCATTAATGGAACCTGGGGAGTTTCCTTCTCCTATTCAAGGACAGAAGTCAGCATTGAGTGGGAGAAGGGCCCTGGGTCCATGGCAAACATACACACCAGTACTGAGAGATACCGTAGTGTAATAGAGTGCTGGAACTTTGGAGATCCAAATTCAAATCCCGAAGGACCCAATTTAGTGGATGACCTTAGATAATTTCTTTTTCTCTCAGCTTGAGCTACTTCACAGTGTTGTTGTGAAGATAAGCAGAGGAAGAGGGGGCATATAAATGTAGCTGATAAATAAAAGACTAAATAAATAATATTTTCAACAGCAACATTTTCAGTGTACACACAATATTGCCATTTCAAACACTCTGCTTCTCTATTATTGATGCAATTATGGGTTATCATATACACATCCAATGGAACATAATGCACCATCGCTGGTGAATCAGGCAGAATGAGGTTACCGTAAACGACAATTAGCTGAACTGGTATTGTGTAGAGTTGTTTTCAGAGTTATATAAGTTCAACTTCTGTGAAATCACATCTATGTAGAGATGGCCTGGAGACTGATTGTCAGTTATGACTTTGTCTTGCAAATATGTTGGTTTCCATGGAGAAATTTTGGAGTCTCTCTATTTTTATTTTACCCTGTACAGTACACACCTTTGAAATAAGGATTATATGATTCAGAGAAGGAAGTAAACCAGAAGATCAGTGCCTAGGTCAAGCGGAACTATCGTAAAATAAGAAGTTCATCTGCTTAACTCTTGCTGCTTTAGAGAGCTTGGGAACAATTATAACACGCAGACTTTCTGGCCAACAGGTGTAGTCTTTTGGACTGTAGCCAAAAAAAGTGACTTTTCAAACTCTGTTTCTTTGTGTGTCATATTGTAGCTATTAATGAAGAAAAACTCAGATTACCATTTTGTTTCCTATATTTCTATACCATCGTGCCTCTGAAGATCTCTGGGGGCCCTTCTGTATGCAATTTATTGGCATTAACTGTAAGATAGTTTACACTGAAAGACTATGGCAAGCCTAAAGTCATTTGGTAGCCTTTCTGACGAAGGGTCTTATCACACTTCATTGTTATTCCACTTTAACTGCCATGGCAATCACATGGAATCATGGGATTTGCAGTTTAGGGAGAGGCATTTAGAATTTTCAGTCAGAGAGCTCCAGCACCTCACCAAACTACAAACCCCAGAATGACAAAAGGTGCAGTCTGGGCAGTTAAAGTGGAATAATAGTACTATAACAGTGTAGTGTGATAGGGACCTAAGAATTTTAATCTGGACTTCTAATCTGGACTCTAACCCCAACAAAAAACTGTCCCATGATATTTGGTGGGGGCTGTCCTGTTATTAACCAGAGTGAAGCAGCTTCCTCAGGCAGCAAGTTAGAGGTGTCATGAAAGGGCAGCAAATGGTGAGCTATTTAATTAATTACAATAATTGTTGTTAAAATAATTCATACTATAGTTTTACTGCCAGGGATGGAGCAAAGTGCCTGTTGTGAGATTTTCTGCCTCTGCATCATGTGCTTCACTCAGGTACAAGGCACCCTGACTTGGGAAGGTGAGAGGCACCAGTTGCTGCTGTACTTCAGGTACCTTGGAAAAAATGTTACGCTTTGGGACCCCAGCTCTCAGAATCCACAATCTGAAAGTTGTGAGTCAAAAAGGTAAAACTTTCTAATTCAGAGAGAAGAGAGGCTTGGTTTGCAGAAGTTGGCAAACCCTGTTTGATCTTTTCAAGAGAGGTGGGGAGGGGACTGTACCAGGCTACACACACACACACACACACACACACACACACACACACAAATCTCATTAAGCGCTTTGCACATTGAAAGCACTTGCAGCATTGATTTAAAAACAACATGAGTCAAGGGTGTGTGCAGTCAGAAGTAAGCTATGCCAATGTTGCTTTGTCTTTTAAAATCCACCCTGGAGGGTGTCCTGTCCTGCTACATAAGAGGCAGGGCACACCCTTGGTGCTATTTATAAAAACTGCAAACCAGACTTTTAACAATAACAGACAGACCTGAAATAAGATCCCTTCCAGAGCCAGGTAAGCAAAGAGTTTATAGAGTTAAGGGAGGGCAATCAGTAGGACAGAAAGGGTTGCGATGAAACATTTTTTTTTAAATGAAGACAGGAGATTTATGTATTTTCCTTAACAATTGTGTATTTATTCCTCTAATGACGATATGTTAGAAAAAAAGAAAAAAGGCAAAACAAGCAAGCAGGCAAACAGACAAGCAGATAATCCTTAACCACTTTGGGTTAAAATGTGAAACAAAAATACTTTCTCTTATTATCAAGATGAACTATTAATTGCAATGTTATTTAAAAATGCAGTGATCATCTGTCTTCCAATAGTGGTTTGAGCATTACACTATGATTCTGGAAACCAGAGTCTGAATCCCCACTCAGCCATGGAAACCCACTGAGTGACTTTGGGCAAGTTGCACTGTCAGACTCAGAGGAAGGCAAAGGCAAAGAACCCATTGTAGGGTTGCCAAAGAACCCATTATAGGTTCACCTTAGGGTTGCCATAAATTGGAAGTTACTTGAAGGCACATAACACCAACAACATCTGTCTTCCATAATTTTGAAAACGGAAAATTGAAACAGAGTTTGCTGAATGCTGAACTGAGGATTTCTTAGGGTAGAATATCTGTTTTTTAATCTTGGTTTGTAAGTCCTGCATTTATATAAATGAAATGTGAATGTCTTCTACAGATTTTTCAAGCATAAGAGAGATCAGAACTGCAGTCCATCACAGTGGAGTACAGAAGGACTATCAGTATTTACTGTGAGGCTGGATCAAGACATTCTTCCGGAGACAAAAGGTAAGACAGTACCCCCTTCTGCATTCAGCAGTGAGCTGAACTTTATTCAGTGCTTGCAGAAGTGTAGAATCCTTCACCGTATTTAAGGAGAGCAGACTTAATTTAGAGCAATGGCATGGAGGCTCTGGAGAAATGCTTGGGGACTGTCTCTGCTGCCTGCAAGCATCTGCTACCTGAGGTAGTAGCATCACTTTGCCTAATGGCAGAACCAAGTCTGATCTGCAGGTGAATTTCTGGGTGATTTGCAATAAATTGCCAAGGATTTCTGCATTTCACGTGTTTATTAATAACAGCAAAAATTACACCCCTCAAACTGTACTGCTGAAATGAAGACATCTTGGCAGAGTGGATTTTTGTGCAAGAGAAGTATCGTCTGTGTTCAGTTCTAATACTAAGGCCATTTCTGCACTATACTTATAGTGCTATTATTCCACATTCAACATTCAATGGAATCCTGGGATTTGCAGTTTAGGGAGGGGTATTTAGAATTCTCAGCCAGAAAGCTCTTTGGCCTCAGTAAACTACAAAGCCCAGAATTCTGTAAGATGTTGAAAGTGGAATAATAGCACTAGAACAGTGTAGGGTGGAAATGGCCTAAAAACATAATCCGAGGCTCAACACTCTTTAAATCTGTGAGTGTGTCTCTTTGTACAAAGATCCAGCCAGTGAATCCCAGCTTCTACTGGAAGAAGCAAAATAGATTCCTCAAACCTGATGTTCGCATAACATTTACCCATCACTTGTCATCAGATAGCTTCAGTTGACAGAATGTTTATGAAAAGCAAACATTTGCTTCTGTGGTGGAACTCTGTAAAATATGGAGGTGCCTAAAATTAGGGAATAAGAGTACATTACTGAGTGTATGACTCAGGTCTAGTGGGTTACTGCCATTACAGCCTCTAGTTCTGATCCTTTTTTTCCCCCAGAAATATTACTTTAACTCAGATGCAAATGTATGAAAATTAAATCAGGTGATATTATTAATCAGCTAGCAGCCCTTTCAGTGGGTGGCAGGCTTAGTGGTAAAGGCAGAGATCCTACACTGAGGAGATAGAGTGTATCTGTATATTCGCAGAGTTACATGATGATTGTGCAACACCGCCCTGTTAGTTAATCGAGGTGCCAAATGCCCATCTGCATCTATGTGGACAATGTGTAATGGGCACCCATGCACAATACATAATGTACATCCATGTGTGGTGCAAACTGTGCATCTATACTGCAAGCAAAATTCTACTTCCACAGCCTTGAATATGGCTGTTACATGTTGCTTCTGTAGGGGAATTTAATCACGCATAAGACATTAAGAGGATTCTAGCCAGTGTAAACTCTGTATCTATTGTTGGTGGCTTTGGTTTAACTTTTTGAAGCCTGCAGGCAGCCTTTTTTCTAACTGTGATTTTGCATATTTACAGATTGCATTCCCAGTCATGCAGTTTGGTTCTGAGAAGAAAGAGGCTTTCATTGTCACTCAAGAAATCCATGCAGGTAGAAAGAAGATCCCCTTGGGATCTATAGGCTGCTTTCTGGAAGGCAAGTACAGCATGGGTCGCATTGTGGACCTGAAGTCGAGGCCTGTCGTAACCCTGATGAGTGGCCATATCAAACCTCTCAGCCGGCATGAGGCTGGCCTCTTGCTCACTATTGAAAGCCCACAAAAAAGGCATGATTTGCTTTGCAACGAGCAGCTCTTCACTGCTATTTGCCGCATGCAAATCCATGATGTGGTACGGGTGAGATGTGGCAGAGTGGTGACAGTCGGTGTTGTGAGAAGCTTCTGGGAACAGCGCAAGAAACCAGGCAGTGGAGAGCTGAAGATGCTCCTTATTGAGGTGGAGCTGCTGGTGAGGCCATAACAGACTTTGGTTTTATGGTATTTTGGATGCTCTTCTGATATGCTTACAGTGGATTGCATCTTATATATGTTTACTCTGAAGCAAGTCCCATTAGTTTCAATACAATTTATGCCTGAGAAACTGAGGATAGCACTGCAGATGCAATGCTAAATTATTGTGGAGGAAAAGCCTCGGAATTTCTTACTTCCCATCACCGCAAGTTCACTCTCTCTGTACCTAATTCTCTAGCTCAGAAGAGGGGAGTCCTTCTTTGCCTAGGGGCTAAATTCAAATTTGGGAAGGGTCCTAAAGGCCACATTGCCACAGTGGGTGGAGCATTGGGCACTGGGTGGGGCCAAAGCCAGAAAGGGGCTACATACAGTTCTTACCAAAGCACCACTGGTCCTTTTATCACTAAGGATACAAATGCATAAGTCTGTGCTGTGCCTGTCTGTTGAGGACTGAGCACCAGTATTAGAGTTTCTGGACTGCAAACACAGTTCATTTCCATGTGTAGAACTGCAGCTTCCTCATGTATGCATTGCCATGCCTCTTACCCTTTAAGATGATTACTATTCTAAAATAATTTTAGAATCTGAAAAAATAGAATTGCCTCTAAAATAAATCAGCATTATCATGCAGCAACAGGATTAGAACATGTACAGATTTTTAAAATTCTATAAAATGCCAGCAGTGAGCCTTCTTTTCTCTGTTTCTCAATCTGCATCAGGATTCAGGGATTATTTCCATCTGTGATAGCTATTCTAAGCTGAAGGTTGATGCAAGCAAGATCATTACGGTTAGCTCCAATGTTACAAGTTCCACTGGATCACAAGAGATTAGCCAGGAATCCCACAAGAAAGGTGAGAGCCAGTGAAGGATGTAGGAAGAGGGCTATGTCCTTTCCTCACCTCTTGATATTTACAATTTTTCTAGTATTTACAATAGAGGTTTGTGGCTTAAAGATAACTGTATTGTATGAGTCTTCAGCTGGTAAGGTTACCAATAAATGAAGTTTTGCTTTGTGCTGGTATAACCTTAGCATGGCAGAAATGGCTCCCCAAATAACACAAACTGAAAGGAACTCCTTCAAAATCTTTTTCAGTAATAGAGGATGCTACAGTGCAACTCTATGACTGCATACCAGTTTAGTGGCACCCCTGTATTAGAGATTCCTCATTAATTTCCTTGCTTAAGCTTCTCAGGGCCTTTGCACTACACAATTCTAGCTCTATGATTCATCTGAATTGCTGTGGCAACATCCTATGAAATTCTGGGAAAAGCAATTTGGAGAGGGATATTTAGAAGAGCCAGCATGGTGTAGTGATTTGAGCATCAGACTACTGTACAACTCTGGAAACCAGGGTTCAATTCCCCACTTGACTATGGAAACCCACTGGATGACTTTGGGTGCATCACACACTCTCAGTCCTTGAAAACTCTGTGATAGATTCACCATAGGGTCACTATAAGTTGGGAAAAAAAATTGAAGGCAAACAGCAACAGTAATTTAGAAAGAGCAGAGGAAGGCAAAGGCAAAGCCCTTCTGAATGAATCTTGCCCCCCAAAAACTCATGACAGCTCCACCTCAGGATCACCATAAGTTGGAAATGACTTGAAGATACAGACCAGTTTAGAAAGATAGGAGTAGTAAAAGATTCACTGTCTAATGTCTCTCAAAACTGTTCTTTCAGAGAGCAATCAGCTAATCCAACACTTGGCAGAAGCCAATGCTGCAGTAGCCTGGGAACATGAAGTCCTCAAGAAGATGGAAGGTGCCAAGAGGGGCATCCAGGGGCACAGCAACTCCTGCTACCTCGACACAACCCTCTTCAGGTGCGCCCAGCATTAGCTCTAGGTGGAGCCCATTTCTGTGGTCTCTTCTTCACTCCACGCTTCTATCTGGGCCCCAGGAATATCATTTCCCTCACCTAATTAAAAATGGCCAATTGGGAAAAATTGGTAGAAGTCCCATTTGGGAGATGTTATTATCTAGGGCCAACCCAGTGGCTAGATCATCTGGGACCAACGTGTAGTAGTCTGTGGTAGTCACTTTACACTTAACAGCAATTATGAGCATCTTTATATTTCAGTTGATAGGTTTAGGATGCATTATGTGTTTGTTTCTTTACAGTTTATTCAGTTTCTCCTCTGTCTTGGATGGCATCCTGTATTCTGCTGAGGTGGATGACAGAATAGCACAGCAAATCCTGAGTTACCAGATTGTGCAGCCTCTGAGACAGTGAGTTCCATAACATTTCTCAAGGGCCCCAACTGTAGTGCTGGGATCTTGGTGTTTTCAGTGTTATTTACTACTGCTATTTATTACTTACAAGCTGAATGATATGTCTATAGGTTCACAATGGAAAACTTTTCATGGAGAACAACACAATACCTTTTTCAAAGCTTGGAAATGTTTGTTGTTTTGGACTACAGCTTCCAGAATCCCAGTGGCCATGCTGGCTGGAGGATTCTAGAAGTTGTGGTCCAAAACTGTAATTTTTCCAAGCTCTAAAAATCTGTGATATACTAGAGTAGTGAGAGGCAGAAGCTAGACCGGGATTGAACAATCCTCTTCTAAGTGATTTGCCATAGATCAGCTAAAGTTTCTGAATCCCAAGTGGCAATTTTCGGAGAGAGGTAGTTAGATTAGTTTGTTTCAGTATAAAAACGAATTCCTGTGATACCTTTAAGACTAACCAGTTTATTGCAACTTAAGCTTTTGTGACTCTAGCCCATTTCTTCATATGTATCTGGAGTTCATGAAAGTTCATGCTGAAATAAATTGGATTAATTTTTTTTTAAAAAAAAAAACCCACACATAAGGCATTTATAGCAGAATAGTGCTGGGGAGGTCACCATCTTGAAGGAGGACTATTGCATTGTGGTTCTCTTCCTTGTCTCCGGTGTAATATCTTGTTCTTTTCTTTCCCCCAATAATGTGTTTATTGGCCCTAGTCACATTACAGTTCTGCTTTTCAAAGGAAAGCTGTTTTTCACATGTTAAAAAGGGATCAGTGTAAATACAATCTTAAAGGTGCCACTGGACACTTTCCTTTTTTCACTTTGTTTACCAGTAGCAGAAACAAAATGACACATAAAGATTCCTCCACACACACACAAAATAAACTATGTTTCAAAATGAAGAAAGTCAGGGATACCAATCTAGTACAATCATGCAGAAATTTACAAAGAAATCTAGATATACTCCCACCTCATCCTTGTATAGTTGAGTTGGACTAGCTCAGGGGGAAAACCAACTCATCTGTGAATTTCATAGAAATGATGTTGGGTCAGTCACTATTGCCATTTCTGCACTAGACTGTTATAGCGCTATGATTCCACTTTCAACATCCTATGGAATCCTTTGAGGCCCCTCCCTAAACTGCAACCCCCAGGATTCCATAGGATGTTGAAAGTGAAATCATAGTACTATAACAGTCTAGTGCGGAAATGGCCTGTGTCTCAAGGCTACTTATCTCACAGGGTTGTTGCAAGGATAAGGTAAGGGAGAAGGAAAGCCATCTTGAGCTCATTGGGAGAAAAGGCAGAATATCACTGTAGTAAATAAATCAAACATGATAGGAAGTTGTGAACTTGCCTTTTACAAGGCCAATTTCATTGTGAGAATCTAGGTATTTTGTATTTAGCCAGGGAGGTGGTACTATTGCAGACACAATAATATTTGTAGTTAATGGAAGAGCAGGCATGTATAGAAGAACTAGTCTTGCAACAGCATTAGTTTGGTAAAGTTAGCTTTTTGGATTACAACCCGCGGAATCTCCTAGCCATCATGGCTAGTGTTGCTATTGACTAAGGAATTTTTGGAGCTCTAATCCAAAAGGCTACATTTTCCGAGCTCTGTCAGTCTTCCAGTTCTGTAAAGCATGAGCCTGCCAAATCATCCCCAAAATGCTCGGCTCTTAACTCTTTCTTTAACTAAATCCTAAACTGCTAGCAAGTAGGAATGTCCTGTACTCCTAGCTCATCTGGATTATCTACTAACTGGTATTCACTGTACCTGTAAGTTAGTGAAATCATTAAGCAAGTAAGTGTAGCACACAACTCATATAAATCTATTGAACCTTGTCAGGCACGGCTATGTGGAAGCTGACAATGTGATGAACTTGAGGAAATTGCTGAGATGCGACAGTTTCATTACAGAAGAGAAAGGTGAGTGATGATGAAATGATGCTGTATCTAGCAAGAGACAGATCTGTTAAACTTAGTCTGCAGAAGAGAAAGTTAAGAGGGGACATGATAGCTATGTTTAAATATTTGAGAGGATGTCATGTCGAGGAGGGAGTGAGCTTGTTTTCCGCTGCTCCAGAGACTAGGACAAGGAGCAATGGATTCAAGCTGCAGGAAAGGAGATTCCATCTGAACCTCAGGAAGAACTTCCTGACGATCAGACCTGTCCAACAGTGGAATATGCTGGCTTGGAGTGTGGTGGAGTCTCCTTCTTTAGAGGTTTTTAAGCAGAGGCTTGATGGCCATCTGTCAGGAGTGCTTTGATGTGTGTTCCTGCGTAGCAGGGGTTTGGACTGGATGGCCCCTGTGATCTCTTCCAACTCCATGATTCTGTGGCTCATAGACTCCTTTCCAAACTGATGCTGTTTTGTTTTTGTTTTTTTCCTGCCAGTAAGTTCATTCCTTCATCACCAAAGCTAGGAAAAGTTACTGTTTGGGACTGTAAATCTCCAAATCCCTCAACTAGCATGGGCAATGTACATATTTTTGTACACATTTTCAAATATGGGCATTTTTCAAATGTGCATAGTTTATACATACATTTTAGGAATGTAGAGGGTTCTCTTTTACATTTTTCAAAGTTATTGAACACTTTTTTTTCTTGTGCAGAACACACTGTTAGCTGGGAAAGCTGGTACAGATTTCCAACCAAAAATTTTGTTTGGTTTTATATCTGAGCACAAGAGTTGTGAATGAGGCAAATCCATTTTGAAAAATCTCAGACAAGGTTCATTTTGTATCAGTTCCTAATGGTATTTTGTCAGCTGCACCATGTTCAGTACTTACTTTCCCCCTCCCCTTAAAACTTGCAGACCCATTGTGCAGATACTTTGAAGCATATGGAGAATATCTCCATAGCTCATGGGTAGGTGGATGATGGGTATTCAAAGAGTATTTCAGCACCAGAGGCGTATCTAGGGTGGGGCAACTGGAGTGCATGCCCTGGGTGCCAATACCAGGCAGGCGCAAAAAAGCTGAACCCACTGCCAAGGCATGGCCTGCTGCCACCCGCCTCCCCCCACTGGGGTCCTTCCTGGCCCAGTGGAGGGGGCCAATGGCAGCAGCAGCACCTGGGAGTGCAACTTCCATGTTAGCCCTAGGTGCTGTTGAGCCTAGGTACACCACTGTTCAGCACATTGCTCACCCTTATGTTCTTCTAATGGCTACTCTGGTTTATAGATCCAGAAGAATTCTTGAATGTCCTTCTAGGAGAGGTCCTGGCTGTAGAACCCTTGCTCAAAATCAGGTAGGAGTTCAATTTTATTTTAAAAAAATTATGCTCTCTGAACTTGTCGTAGGAAGTGCCTGCCATCATGGTTAGAGATGTTCAGTATTGAGAATTGTGAATTCTGGTACTCAAGCAATAGCTAAGGAGTACAGTCAAGAAGAGAGTGAAAGGATCTTTAAAAAAAATTAATTTAAATTTATTCACATTCAAAAGGGATCTTGATTACATACAATAATGTTCCAATATAAGTAAAGCAGGAGAACAAAAACACAACTGGAGAAATAACCACATTAGTCATAAGTTTCTATAAAAGCTGACCAAATGTCAAAATATAAGTCCATATTGTGTCTATGCATCATTCTTCCAAATGTTGCAAGCATGCAGTAATCTTAAGGTGGATTGAGGTGGATCGTAGTGGCCTGGAACATCTTGAGAAGATAGAATGCTGAAACTTTTTGCAGGGAGGAGTCAGGGAAGGACCCCGATGCAGAAACCATCTGTTTGTCTGGTACAGTGTACAAATGGCTAAAAAAAGAGCATTTTTGACAGCTGGCCTGAAAACAAGAAATCCAGAACTTCAGAAAGGCTTTCTTGTGAGGTGTGAGGAGGACAATAGCTTCCAAAAATTGTTTGCTAGGAGAACAATTTATTGATTTGATTTATATCCTGCCTTTCTCCCAAAGTAGGATTGAAAGCAGATTCTAGCTGCTGTGATTAAAACAAATCCAATCTATGGCAACCCACTAGTAACAAGGTTATTTTTTTTCCAAGTCATTTGGTAACCCAACTCATGGTTGCCAAATGCTGGCAAAAAGCCAAGCCAAGCCATGGAACACACAGACTAGCCTTATTTATCAGAAGGAACGATGGGTTGCTCCATTTCTGTCCCCTCAAAACGAATACTAGAGGAAAAGGTCTCAGAGCCCCTAAGTATCTGTAGCAGGCTAGTGGGTTGCTCTCCTAAAGCAATAACACATCTGTTGTTGTGGGTTTTCTGGGTTTTGAGGTTGTGTTCTATTAGTATTTTCTCCTGACGTTTTGCCTGCATCTGTGGCTGGCATCTTCAGAGGATACGGTGGCATGGAAGTGAAACAGAGTATATATACTTATGTAGTCCCCTGGGTGGGAGGGAGCAATTTGCATGGGTTACAGTTGGCCTATTGTTAAATGGGATTGTTAGTCAGGGGATATGCATAACAGCGCATTAAGTACACTGGCAGCACATTCCCAGCTATGGATTCCAGGTGTGAAAGCCTTCGACTTTACAGTAACACCTCTGTCTCTCTCTCTCTCTCTCTAAATATATATATATGGAGGGGGGGGGGTTTCTGAAGTAGACTGTGCTCCTGGTAAATTTGTGCATTGCTGCTGGCTTGAAAGAAAATGCTTATTTTGATTCTTTCAATTTTGACTAGACCAATGTTAGCTAAGGCGCCTGTCTGGGTGTGTGTGCATGTGTGCTATCATTTCTATAGAGGCAGTCATATAAGTCTTCCCTGAGCTAATATTATCTCACTTTTTCAATTGGGACTCCGGATTGCTTACAGATGTACCAGACTACAGTTCCCATCATCCCACAGCATAACCCATGGCTAGGTTGGTTGGACTGACGTGAATCATAGTCTAGTATATCTTGAGGGCTCCAGCTCAGGGAAGTGTCTCTCTGTGTGACTTCAAATCACTTATCAACTTATGGGAAACCCCATGAATTTCCTAGGGTTTTCTTAGGTAAGGAAGATTCAGAGGTGGTTTTGCTGGGTCCTTCCTTTGAAATATAGCCTACAGCATCTGATATTTATTGCGAGGCTCCTATCCAAGTGCCAACTAGGGCCGATCTTGCTTGGGTTCCTAGATCAGATGGGATTTAGTGCCTTTAGGATGGTGGATATGCTCGTGAACAACTTTTGCATTCCTTCTTCCCTGGAAAAAAATAGGGCAGACAATGAAGTACTTGAGTACAATTGCTATCAGATCCTTGCAGAGAGTGATGCAACAGTCAAAGTGCCTACTGTGCAGCAGCTACTGGAACAGTCTCTACTCTCGTATGGCCTTCGGTTGGATGAGGTACACAATGGGTGCAGGGAACATTGTGCATATTTGGGCTGGGAAGCAACCCTTCTTGGTTTGCGTATAGTGCCCTCTTTCTTAGGCCCTTTCCACACAGCGTTGCTAAAATGTAGTAGTTATGGGTTGTATTCGTTTCAGGGGCTGCAGTTCTGTACGACATTGTAGCCATCCAGTAGCCATCCCATCTAAAAGCGTAGCTAGGACGCATTAATTGAACTCTGGAAAAAATCCGTCTTGTGCCACCTTATTTGCATACATCCCGTCTGCTGCCTTAACGCGGAAACATTAAAGTGCTTTACTGCACATTAAGAAAATGGCAGGGCTGGTAGGAGGCCAATCAGGGGCGGCAGGGCAGGGCAAAGGCAGGCAAGGGGAATAGACGAGGGTGCTGTAATGTGGAAGAGACTCTTCACTTATATTCACAGTAAGGAGAAGAAGTGAGGAACACAGCATTGCTACTGTGTTTCAAGAGAATCCGCCTTAGTTACGCAATGCTACGCTTATGGCATCTCGCGTGGAAAGAGCCTTAGTCTTTCTTCAAGTCACTGTTTCCAGGGTTCAAGGAAGGTACACAATGAAGGCCTAGAAAAGAATGTAATGATAAAATAGAGATATGATAAGACAACTATACAAAGATTCCATGCTCCCATGTTGGGCATAAACAGAGCTTGGAAAAATTCCTTTTGGGATTTGCAGTTCTCAGAACCCTTCTGCCAGCAAGTCTTCAAGAAAAGTTGTTGCTGTTGTGTGCCTTCAAGTCATTTCTGACTTATGGCAGTCCTAAAGTGAACCTATCACAAGATTTTCTGGGGCTGAGAGTGTGTGATGCACCCAAGTTCACCCAGTGGGTTTCCATGGCCAAGTGGAGAATCAGATCCTGGTCTCTAGGATCATAGTCAAGCACTCAAACTAATACACTCCGCAGAGTCTCTCAAGAAGAGTATGGTGTAATTAAGTTTTTTGTAACATGCAAAATACTTTATAATGTTTATTTTGTTTGATCTGATGACACTCCTGTAGGTTCCCATAATACTATTGTACAGAAGGGAAACTGAGGCTCAGATATATTGACTTGTCTGTGGCCTTGTAAATGTCCCATGTGATCTGATAAGTGAACCCAAATCTCAGTGTCATAGCCATTTAATATCTACAGGAGTAATGAAGAATGTGCAGCCTTCCAGATGTTACTAGACTTCCAAATCCCATGGGCCCCAGCCAGGGAATAGTCAGAGAAGACAGGAGGTACAGTCAAACAGATAAAATCAGTGTAAGATCCATAGACATCCATAGTTTTTCAGACTAGAGACCTTTATTTTTGATATTTTAAAACCTCAAAACATGAACAACTACATTTAAGTCAGGAACTTTTTTTTTCTTTTCCTATTCTATCCTGAGACAGCTGCTGCAGCACACCTAAGAACACCCTTTAAAGAAATCCTTCTCTTCCAGATTCCTTCATGCCTCATCCTACAGATGCCTAGGTTTGGGAAAAAGTTTAAGAAGTTTTCTCTGGTATATCCTTCTCTATATCTTGACCTCACAGACTTAGTAGACCAAGGTAAGGAAGTCTAAAAGCTGGTTACATTTTTAATATTGTTACTGTCTGTATGTTTATAATTGTTATGATAACCCTTCCTTCATCCTTACAAATGTCAGTTTTATTATCCTAAATTGTTGCATTTTGCCACAATACCTTACCCTTTAATGAAGCCTTCCCCCAGCTTTTCTGTTTTTAAGTCCATAACTTCTCCTTTGCCCATAGGCCACAATTCTGTGCTTGAAGATATGTCTCACTTTTGTTTTCTTAATGTTCAGCTGTAAACCTGCCTTTGCACTTTCTTCCTTGACTTTCTTGACTTGTTCCAAGTCTTCGCTATTTTCTGCTAGCATATCTTAAATTGTTGATTTCCTTCCTCCTGAGTATAATCCTAGTTTATATATGATATGTTTAGCATACCAGTTAAACGAGATGATAAAACACAGCCTTGCCCAATCTCCTTGCCAACTGGAAACCATTCCATTTCTCTGCGTTCTGTCCTGACAGTAGCCTCTTGTTTTGAGTACAGGTTAACCTCAAGACAATCAAATGATGTGCCACATCCATTTCTTGAAGAAAGACCCAAAGGCATTGCTATAATTTATAAAGCACAGGCTGATTTTCTTCTGAAATTCTTTGGTGCGCTCTATCATCCAGCATATGTTTGCAATATGATCCCTAATGCTTCCTCCTGAACACACTCAACACACTGTGCCTGCGTCCCCAGCCAGCATAAGTATGCTGTCTATGGGTGGTTGTGGTAAGGAAAGTGTGTTATACACAAACATGGCTGGGAGGTGCCAGATGAGAGAAGGCTGTCAGGTGGACATTTATTCTCACCTTCAAGTATGAAACTGTAGAGAGCTGGGACATCTGCCACCAGGAAAATGGAGTTTAGAATCCTTGTTAGCATCAGGGCTAAGCATTGACGGCTGTCCCGTGGTGTGAGCTTGTATTAATGAACATGTTGGATACTTTTGGCTTTCACTTTGCAACTTGAGACTGGGGAAAAGATAGGATGGCTGAGAACCAACTGGAGAGTGAATTTTTCTCTGTTGCGAACCTGCTCATGCAGTTCTCATAGCTATTAGGAGAAAGATGGGTCACGTTTGCACACTTTGATTTTCTTTGTTTGCTTCTTCAGTATATAACCATTGGGAGTCCATCTCCCATGAGCCTCACCTTGTTGGGGGATTACAGCTCCAGGGCTCCCCATATGTCCAAGCAATAGGGATTTGATTTGATTGTGGGTTGAGGGACAGGCCTGGGTTAAATTTGTCTGGGGGTCCAGTTCCACCATTAGCCAAGAGAGGATGCTGGATGCTATCAGCAAAAAGGTTGGAATGTTTCTCTGCTGTGCACCATCTGCACATCATTTACCATCAATAAAGCTTATGGCATAGCAGTTAATGTGTGTCAGCATTTGGCACTGAAAGGACCCTTAGAGGGGCCCACAACTACCTCCAATTCTGGAATGAGAAAGATCTAACACCACTGAATTCTTGTTATATGATTGTAGCTCCTCCGCTGTGTTATGTGTGTGGTGGGCAGACTGCGTACGTATGTTCATGGTGCCAGCCTGATACCCTCCTGAACCCAGCATACCTGAAATTGTTCGGGAACATTTCTAAGGTAGGAACAAGGAAATAATGTCAGTGGGAACAGAGCAGCAAAAACTGCCACCAGACAGAGAAGCCAGTCCCATGTCTCCCTTAGGTGTTAGTTTCTGTATGTGTCTCTGTATTTGGTGAGCAGAAAGTAGATCTGAACATATTGATATGTCTCTAAGCAATCTGCAGTATATTGGCTAGGGCTTTTGACTGCTGATATTTTAACAGCAAGCAAAATTGTAAGTTTTTTTTTTTAAGTTTCTACTATGACTTGCCATGGCTGACTGCTGATCACTTACCTCTAGGCCTTCATGTTACTCATCAGTGAAATAGCTGAATTAGTTGGTTTCTTTGATAACATAACTGTGCATCCCTATTGCAATGTTGAATTTTGCTTTAGAATCCCTATCCCATCATACCTTAAACATAGATTTAAATTCATGGCTCATGGGATGCAGTAAACAAATAACTTCAACCTTCCCACAACACCAATTTGATTCCGTCTCTAATTAGTGGGCATCAAGGTTCTAATAAAGGAAGTAGACTTTACAAGTCCATTGTCTGCCTCGCCTGATCTGTGGAGATTTGTCAAACCCTTAGCTATGGGTATGCTTTTTTGTGGTGGTAGTGGAGAGATGACAAATTAACTGCAATTGGTAGTGAAGGCCATTTCGCACACTTCCATAATTTACATATCCTCCTGCCTTTCCGGCAATACGATGACACGGATACACAGAAACCACACAATTCTCACTGGCGAGAAACCTAAATTGCATCTAAACGAGTCAGCTTTCCAGAGTCCAAACTGGGCATAGTGCATTCAAATTATCTTGGGCAAAACCAAGTGTCTCTTGGACAAAGATCTCCAGTTGCAGTGGAAAGTCAACCATAGGAGCCCTATGCCCTGTATCTAAACATTTCAGAGCTTAGCACTGATAACTGAACAACTTAATTATAAAACAATCAGAAACAACTAAGCAGTTTAAAATAACATATGAAAATCAAGCTATGACAATCAGGGTCTAAAAATTTGGGTGAAGAGGCAAGTTTTAACTTGCAATTGAAATAAGACTAGCATCATCACAAACCAGGTCTCAAAGCTGAAGTTTCTTCAGCTGGTATTTGACACTTGTTCAAGACTGAAAACAGAGTTTCCACAAGTGGCAGAAGCTTTTTGCTATGGGAATGACAGCACTGGATAAAACCCAAGAGGGTAACAGGATGATATTATCAAAGGGAAATAGGGAAGAGAATTCTAATCACTGTTTATTTCATGCAGGTACTTTCTCCTCAGAACAGATTGAAGTGTTCCTGTAAAGAACTGAAATCTGAAAGCCCTTCTGTTAAGCAGCATACACTGGATCTGTTTGCAGTTCTCTGCATAGAGAGCAGCCATTACGTAGCTTTTGTTAGATACGGCCCTTCTCTAAAATCTTGGCTTTTCTTTGACAGCATGGCTGGCACACTGAGTAAGAAAACCTTTTGGGACTTGACTTATTTCTGCATGTTTTTTTAAAAAGGGAAGTATATTAAAAAGTGAATGTCAGAGGCAAGTAATATGCCAAGCATGTCATTTCCAGAATAAGCTGTCTGAGAGTACGCAGTCAGAAAATTTAGGATGCCAAGATATGTTCAGGAAAGTATTTGATCCATGTACACAAGATAGGCTAGTTTAGCCCATGCCGGGTCCTCCAAGCAGAGAACTAGAGACAAGTATATATTGCACTGCCTGTATACTATATTTAACATTACAGGATTCTTCACTTTCTTATCATTAAAGGCAGGAGCATTATCCTAAAGCTCTTGATACTACTAAACCATGAAATCAGAAGTAGGAGAACTTATTGCAGAAACACTATCAGAGTAACACAGCGCAATTTCAACCTTAGAGGAGTACTTTTTCAACCATGTGATTGATTTTATTGGGTAGACTAAGAAAATGTAACAGTGGTACCGTGACCTGTGGCCCCGATTTCTTATAATACATTGATTTTAAAAAGGGGGATTTTGATTCGTGTCTTAAAGGCTGTGAGCTGATATCTGGCATTGACCCATAGGAGTTGGTTGATATTTAGGCTATCCTGATGCAAATTAGAGATCTCAAATATAAGTCAGATGTAGGCCTATTTGGACCCCATGATTTTTTTGTGAGCTACAGAAAACCAGATAGCACACTTAAGAGTCATAAGTGAAGACTTGGCACAACAATGTTTTATAGCCTGCTATAGTATACTTTCACTTTAGCCTCACTGTTCAAAATTAATGCCCTTGGTTGTGTTTTTCTTTAGAGGATAAGAAACAAACAAAGATCCCTGTGGTAAAGAACTGCCCTCAGATTGGACATTACTTGGCTATGGCACCAGAAGAGTTTGCTACTCTGGATATCAACCAGTTGGACAAGCTTTCCAGAAGATTCTTCTGTGATGCTTACACATTCATGTACCAAGAGCCAAAATACAGTTCTTATAGACAGCAGTTCAGAAACTGAAGTCTTAAGAGTGAGAGATTAGGACACGAACTTCCTGATGGAAAGAGCCATTCAACAGTGGAATATGCTGCTTTAGAGTGTGGTGGTGTCACCTTCCTTGGAGGTTTTCTTTTTAATTTTTTATTTATAAAATAAAAAGAATAAAAATAGTACATCACTTCTATAGAAATGTTTCCAGATGATTTACATGCTTTCATTGTACAAATTTATACAGATACAATCCAATATCTAAGATAGATAATGTATTAAGCAATACTTGACCCTCTATACACTCCTTCCTTGGAGGTTTTCAAACAGAGGCTGGATGGCTGCTTGCTGGGGATTTGAGTATGTGTTCCTGCAGGTTGGACTCAATGGCTGTTGTGGTCTCTTCCAATACTGTGATTTTTTTTATAAGACTTCAAAAGCTCAGAGGGACTACTCTATTTCTATAGCAAATAGAATCACTGACATGGCCAGAAGCTAGTTTTTTTTCAAAAGCAGTTAGCTTTAAGCTAAAGACATTGGCTTGTGTTATAGCAAGTCACTGCTTTGAATGTCAACTCTCTTGGGCAAAACAACATGGCTGTCTTTTAGACTTCTCCCCTGGCAAACACATTGCTGATCAAATGATCCAGTGTGTTTAGTCATCCTCATAGGCTAAGCCTGTAAACCTATGTTGTGCTACCATGCTCCAGGAATGGCCAAGGAGGAAAAAGTACTGTTGTGTCAGGGCCAGACGACCTACAGAAAGAATCTTTGGAGAGTTAGTTAAGGTGGAAGTCCCTCTACACTTTGCTGATGTCAAAGACTTGGTTGCTGCTTTGATCATGGTCTGCTGCATCTTTCCAAACATACAAGACACTGGGGAAATGTTTTCCGGGAAGAATGCCATGAATCTAATATTACAGAAGATACAACCCAGCATCAAAAGAACAGTCTGCTAAGTCATCTTACCTGCTAAAGCCTTAATCCGAAGTGGTCTGTTTTCATCAAATACAGAATGTCAGAATTGCTTTTGGCTAGTTCATTTGGAACATTACCCCAACGTTGCCCATGGCTCAGGTTTAAGAGGTATTTGTTGTTGTTGTTGGTAAACATATGCTAACCAATTGATGCCTTCATGTATGGAGTGGTGGTGGTGATGGTTGCCAGACAGCCTCTTCCCTTACATGCTGAAAGCATATCTGAGATTTCATAAGGCTACATAGGCTAACTAAACATCACTAAGCATGGCAGCCACAGCTCCTCACTAATGCCTAGAACAACAAAGGGCTCTATGATTGCATGGATCACTGTGGATATAGCATTCTTATGCAAGGGTGAACCCAAGCCTCATCAGGGTCTCCTCTCAGATAGAGGAGCTCTATATGCTAAAAGAGTCTCTTCCCATGACAAAATACACAGGAAAAACATGATTTTTCATCATGAGGTGTTTTATATGAAGCTCTCTCAATTTCAGGCATAACTTTTTTTACCAATTGTGTTTATGGCTGAAAAAGTTATTGCTTTTGGCAGCTTTTCTCCTTGTTGATTCCCAGCTATTCTTCTGCTGGGAAGTACTGACCCATAAGACACATTACCTTCAACCTTATCCTTCTTCTGCAAGAGGAAAGCCACCCACTCTTACAAATTGCAATAATCTAACATCAATTGACTTGTTAATCCTGTGCTTTTAACTTTAGCATTAAGCAGACATTCTAGCAAGTTAAGCAAACTGAGTAGACCAGTATGTTAATGCATTAATTAATGAGTTATGTCCAAGTTCTGGTTTAAAGTATCATACCTGTCCTTAGATTTTGTTTTATTTTAAAATATCATAAAAGAAATCTAGTATTTATGATTTTTTAAAAAAAAAATAAAAAAGATTCAAGTTTTTCAAAACTCTAACTTCATTTTTTCCACAATCATTAATTTTTATCCACTATTCTTTAAAAGAATCCAGTAAATTATTTTGGATGATAGCACAGAAACTCAAGAATTTGCACTTTGTCCTGGATGGAAGCAACTTCTTAAACTCACCCATACTATAGCTAATGTAGTGTTGAGGACTTTCTCCCCATGAATGTCCATCAGGAAATATAAATCTCAGCAGGTAGCCCTCTGACTTAGTTACTTTATCCAAATACTAATGGAATTTTGGATCATACTGTGTAACTAAATGCTGCCACAAGCCATCCATTACAATGATAGAGATTCAATACACAAGTATTAAGGGATGACAGCAACAGAAAATGTAATGCCACTTTTTGAAATAAGAGAATGCCACTACAAATTAAAGAATGCTTCATACCTGCTTCTTAACCATGTGACATTTATTGGAGAATTTTCATGTCTAAAATGTGGTGCATGTGGAGAATGACTGAACCTTTATGTAAACAAAATTAAATGCAACTTAAGTCCAGCAGATATCAAACTTCTCAGGGAAGAAATGGATGATTCCCAACTGAGGAGGGCAATATAAGAGATTAGCTATATCCCAGAAGACCTTTCAAAGAATAAGTAGCATTAGTCGTTTGCCGCCAAAAAAGGTAGAAGGGAGTGAGAGGGGGAAAAAAGAAATGACAGCACTTTTAAGACTACCTGGGTTGGGGTTTTTTTTTTTGCCTTTTTTTGCTTTTTTTAGCATGAGCTTCCATGGATATAAGCTTACTTCTTCAGATGCAGCACAGAGGGATATTAAAGCATGAGATTATATAGTGTAACTATACAGTTGTGGGAGTGGGATAGAATGTAACCAAAAAAATGCAAATCATGACCCTTGTGTTAAATTTTCAAAGGGTTGCATATGGTAATACAGGTCTTTCAAATCTTTACAATGGTCAGTTAATGCTGATGTGCGAAAGCAATAAATTTGCTTACCAAAAGTTACTTTCTCTAGGTTCAAAACTCTGAGAAAATTCCTTTCATTATATGTGTACATATATGTGAACCTGTATCACCTCACCCACACCTTTGAAAATTTAGTGCATGGGACATGATTGGCATCTTTATGGATCTTATTCCCACACCTGTATAAATATGCTTTATAACCTGAGGCTTTGATATCACTTTGCATTGCATCTGAAGAATTAGGTTTATATTAACAAAAGCTAATGCTAAAATAAAAACCAATTGGTCCTAAAGGTTCTGCCACACTTTTTTTTCCCTTTCTTCTTTTAGTCACAGAAGGGCATATCTGATAAACTTTAACAGAGATCCACAAGGGCAGCCACTGTTATAACTTAGCAGCTACAGTGCTTCAGTCCTTCCTGCATTGCAGAATTCTTGTCTAATGTTAGATCATCACAATAATGGGAGAAGAAAATAAAATTATGTTCAAGAGATCATACAGGAAGCTACCTTGGGAATTCAAATATGCCAAAATTTTGGGTTAAGAGAAAGACAAGAGAATTAGGAATTCATGCACAGTGTGTTGATTCAAATCAGGTTCTCCCCATAAGGCAGTCTTAGTGCAAAGCTCCACTTTCTGCCTCTTTCATGTTAGATTGCAATTAAAAAACAGATCTATTCCAAGAAGAGGTCATTCCTAATTATACCCATGTAGACAGGAATGCATATATAAAATTTTATTTAGACAACATCTATATTTAAGATTCATAAGTATGCTAAACTAGCGTACAGTCAATGTCATTATCCTTGATATCTTTATTTAATAATCACAAAGATCAAAATTGAAACTGTAGGTCAATGTATTCTCACTCTGAAAGTGTTGTAGAAGACAATAGCTGCCTTAATTATTCTATGCTGTGTTTCAACTTGAGAAACTTCTCAAGATCCCCAAGTAACTGAGTTCTGAAATAAATTTTGAATTATTTTGTGCATTGAGACAATTGAACTCTGAGGTAGGCACTGAATTAGTTGGCTATTAAGGTGTTCTTAATTCACTGTGACTGTTCTGCAAGTTCAACAGTCAAGGCAGGTAAGCCTAAAATTTCTCAATAAGAAATCAAAATACCAAGAGTTTAGGAAACAATCTGATTATGCTTGTAATACTGTACACAACTCAAATCTGAAAAATCCTCAAGGAACCCATTAAGGACATTAATACTTAATACAATCAATTAAATCAGATCAAATCTTTAATTTTCTTAAAACATACTGAGACAACCAGCAACCCTATGCCATATAATCAATTCTGTAGATTTATCCTCCTGCCAAACATCTCATGATGTTACAGTTTTAGAACTGTGTCTAGCAAATGGAAGACAAGTCAAAATTTAAATACAGCTCATTCAGAGAGGACGGTGTAATGGGCTCAAATTAATTAACATGGCCACCATTTTAGGATACTGAGATTTGCTGTCACCAAACTGGACAAAGTCGCAGAGAGGACTGAACAGTTGAACAGTCTTGTACTGTCTGCAAAATATTGTGATGGCTTTTTTGAGTTCTGGAAAAGCAACAATTTTTAAAATAATCAAGACAGACTGAACTTCTCTTCTCAGAAGGCATGTGGCTTGTCCCATATCCTTGGACCACAGATATAAAAGCCAGCTTATTTTACCTCCCCCCAGTTCAAACGCTGCATCCTAAAGTGTTCTTCAATCAGTTAAGACAATTGATTTGGCTGACTCAGTCAATCATAATGGATGGCAGTGTAGAAGATTATCCAGACAACCTGAAAGGGAACACACAAGGAAAGACATCAGCAAGAGACCTAATGACTGGATACCCAGCTACAGATCCTGACTGAGAAAGTATTTTGTTTGCCTCTCCTTGAAAAAATTACTAACATAATCAGTAGTCAAGAAATAAACTTTTAAGAGCAGTTTATTAGAAATCTCAGGTCTGCAGAAAAGTTGAGAGACTTTAGACTAGTTCCTCTACCCTAATTTCTATAATACAAAGTACACATGACAACACAGAGCGACACAGGTAGAATATCAGGAATTTTGCTATTTTATTTACGAAAAAAGTAAATGACAGTATTTAAATCCATACGGAGTCATCCAAGTTTGTGGACTAAGCTTCTACTTAATAACTTTAATAACTTTTGAAAACACTTCCAGCTGCAGTCATCTTACCACAGATTGTTTGGGCTAGTCTGTATTTTTCCCTAAAATCAGGCAGTATAACCTTTCTTATCCACTTCTGAATGACTGATCAAGAATGGCATTTTGAAACCAACTCTGCTGCTAACAGAAAACTAACAGAACTAACAGAAACTAAAATGAAAAAATGAAAATGAAAAAAAAAGTCAGGAAGCAGACTAGGCTTGGTTTTCTATGTGCAGGCAGGTTTTGACTTTCTCTTCCCTGCACACCCTACCAAATCTGCCTGGGAGACCTAGGAATCTCATAGCAGCAGATTTCCAAGGTACATGAGGAAGGGCTGCAGGGGGAAGGAGGAAAGGAATAAAAAACCCTACCACACTAGTGGGAGTCCACTCAGCTTACTTTGGACTCTATTTCAGCTCTAGGATTTTATACCAGGTTGGGCAACTGTCAGGGGTTGCAGTGGACCTCCAGGAGGCCATGGAGGACCACGCCCCCACAGCAAGCCCCTCTGCATATCAAAAATATTTAATATTTAATATTAAATATTATATTATATAAATATTATATGTTATAAAATATTTAATAAAATATTTAAAAAATCAAAAAGTATTTAAATATTAAAGAAATTTAAAATATTAAATATTATAAAATATTTAAAGTCCCCCCCCATGCATTCTACAGAGCGTGGGAGTCATTTTTACCATGCTTCTGAGCCTTCCTGGGTCACATCAGACCCTAGAAAGCCCTCTTTTAATGACAGGAAGTGAGTAAACGTCACTTCCTTCTTGAAAAAAAGCTTCTCTGGAACCTAAATTGGTCCAGGGGCCCAAAAATGTGGAGAACTGTCCTCCATGCCCCCAAGAGGGTGTTTTGCAGCAATTTTTTTTAAAGATTTGCAAAATACCTTTTTGACTCCTGAGAACCCCAAGAACCTTCAGATGTGGTGGAAACATTCTTTACACACTCCAGAAGGCATTTTGGAAAGGAAAAAAGTTGCAAAAATAATTGACCTGGGGGGCCCTGAGGGGGCCTCAAAAATACCCCAGAGTGGCCACATACTAAACCCTGATGTATACACTGTTCTTTTAAACTGATAAATGGGAAAAGAGCATCAACACTCCACCTGCAGCTTTATATCACATAGACTATTTATTTCCTCATCTCTACTCCGTTTTCTTATCCCAGGGATGGGCAGCTCCAGTGGGTCCAGGACCAGGTTTGAAATTCCTAGATCCAACTACAGGCTGCAACCCCCTTTCACCATGTCAAAATTTGCTGGTATGATAGCAATTGGAAGCACGGAAGCCCCAGTTCCAATTCAACCAAAGTACATTTTTGCATGAAAACACTCCCAGTGCAGTGAGATCTGCAAATTCATTTTGTACTTTATCCTGGTCCGGGAAGCCTCCAGAAAGCATGACTCAGCTCTTAAACAAGGTACCCATTCCCATGGTGTCTTGTTCTGGAATGAAAACACACTTTTTTTGGTACTACTGCACCACAAGCTTCAGGGTGGCAGCAGAGACCAAAACAAATTGCTTTGAGGCCATGTGTTTCCCATCCCTCTGTTATCTTCCCAATAAAGATTTTCAAGGTTTTTGGAGTGATGATCTACCTCTTGTTTTATATTGAGTCTATTATATATGTTGACAGCATTCTACAAACAATTAGAATAATTACCAAAAACAGTGCAAAAGATGTCATGAATCCTTCTTTTGTTAGCTCCCATGTTCCACCATATTCTTCTTCATCTATCTGCTGAAAGCTACTAAAATAAAGGTACAGCACTCCAGCATTTATAAGACAAAATCTGTGGGGATGAAGAAGAAACAGTATTGGAAATCAGCATCAATGTATTGATTAATTTATTGAATTTATATCCCGCCTTTCTCCCAAGATGAGATTCAAGGCAACATACAATAATTTAAAAATATCAAACTAAAACATTAATTTACAAAAGCTAAAAGAGGATTAAACAATATTACTAAAAAAATGCTTAAAACACTTAAAACATATTTAAAACTAAGTCCAATAAAGATTTAAAAATACAACATACTACTTTATACACCCTCCACTGCTCCATAATTAAAATTCAGATGGCTTGTCTGAATAAAAATGCCTTCTTCACCTGCCAGCAGAAAGAAGGCAGGTAGGGACCAACCAGACCCCCCATGGAAGGGAGTTCCACAGCCTGAGAGCAGCCACAAAAAAGGCTCTTTCCTGAATCCTCACTAACCATACCTGTAAAGGTGGTAGAACTGAGGGAAAGCCTTTCCCTGCAGATCTTAAAGCTCACACTGGCTTGTATGAGGAGATATGATCTTTCAGACAGTCTAGACCCAAGCCATGTAGGACTTCAAAGGTCAAAACCAGCACTTTGAATTCTGCCCAGAAATGGACAGCTAGCCAACGGAGCTGTTTCAATGGAGGAGTCACATGACCTCTGTAATCCACCCCAGTCACCAGCCTCGTTGCAGCATTATGGATTCGCTGAAGTTTCTTAACACTTTCCAAAGGCAGCCACACTTAAAGCATGTTACACTATACCAAGCAGGATGTAACCAAGGCATGTGTCATCACAGGCAGATCTGACATTCTCAAGGAATGGGTGCAGTTAATAGACTAGTTTTAACTGTGCAAATGCACTCATGGTCACAGCCCAAACCTGCGCATTCGTGCTCAGATCTGAGACCAGGAGTAACCCCAACCCTTAATTATTGATTTCAGGGGGAGTGTAACTTCATCCAGCTCATGCTGAATCCCCATTCCCTGATCTGCCTTCTGACTGACAAGGAGCACCTCTGTCTTGTTTGGATTCAGTTTCAATCTGTTCAGCCTCATCCAGTCCATTACTGACAACAGACACTGGATTAGAACAGGAACAGTTTCCTTGGAATCAGATGGAAATTTATACCCTGACTTTCTTCCATCATGGGGCCCAAGGGGGCTTACAATACTAAAATAAATCAGGTAAGATGATATGGAATGCAAACGTTTTTAAAAGCATTAAACAAACATTTCAACTAAAACATTAATTTTAAACAATTTAAAACACATTCAGCATGTATTACACATTAAAAGTAAAGCATATCCATTAAATGTCTTACTGCCCCAGCCACAGGCTGAAGGCCTGTTTAAATAATAAGATCTTTGCCTGCTGGTGTATAGACAACGGGGTGATCCAATTAAACCTCTGTTGGCAGGGAGTTACATCATGTAGGAGCAGTCACTGAAAAGGTGGGTTGGAAAGAAAGCCCTTTCCAAAAACATTCTAAGACCCAGGTAGGCTCACTTGTCAACCACAAGCTCATCTGTCAACCAAAAGGAAACATGAAGTTCTCTTATCAACCTCTCACTAAAATGAATGGGAAATGCTCAACTGGACTACTCTTGTGCAACTCCCATTCATTACAGTGGGAAATCTGTAGGAGGGCTTGCCAGTGGAGTAAGCCCTGTGATTCAGATCTGTTCTTTTAATCCTGCCAACTGAAATCTATTAACAAGCCAACTGCTTTTACAATTCCTATAGTGTGTGCGTGCATGCATACATATATACATACATCTTTATAGCACAAATATAAAATTTACTACTATACTTTTTTCCCAAATAGAATCAGAGGTAATTACAGGACTATGGATATTATTTTTAAATCCTTCACATAGCTTTCCAAACACTTGTTTTATTAAAAATATTTGCATTTTGCTGTTGTGTTCTGGAGTTTTCTTTAGACCTTTAAAGGCAGTAAGTGGCACTTTTGAATTTAGATTCCCAAACAAATCACAAGTTAATAGAAAATGTTAGTGTTGTATGCACTATATTAGCAGTTCCATCAAAACAATCTGACAGTTGTGTTAAAGAAGCTGATGAAATTTCTAGGCAATTCTCATAGTCAGCTTTACATGAACTTCCTGCCAAGTACAGATCTGAACTCTGGATCCTGCTATCCTTTCTTAACTACAGATAGAAAACGTGACTACTCAGATGTTCTTGGACTGCAACTCAAATTATTCTTAACTATCAGCTAAGCTGACTAGGGCTAATGGAACTTGCAGTCCAACATCATCTGAAGAATCACATATTACCTATCTCTGCTTCATCTACTTCATCACACTGATTTCACAGTTAGCAATATGGACTGGCCATACAGCTGGAGTATAAGTAAGGAGTGAGGGGAAGGTGGTTCTTTCATTTCACACTTTTTCTCTTTAAGGCCAAAGCCTGAAAACTTTATTTAAAATAGCAAGCACACAGCATCAGTCATTACTTGTTCGTTTTTAAATAAAGCTTTACTTTTTTTAATTTTGACTTTTTAAATCCTTAAGCAGCAGAAAATAGTCAACTTTCTCCTATCCTATCCTAAAAAAATACCATTTGGGGAACATCAGGTTAACATCATTTTTTTTCCTCCAAACTCACAACATGTTAGCACTGGAAGTGTTAAGACATAATGTGAAAAAGTGACATGTTCTTTCCTAGAAACTCACCATGGAGCAGTACCAGTTCACAGGCTATGATTTTGAGTAGTGCTTCTGCAGATGATGTCAGTAGATGTAACATGTAACAGTCCTCCCTCCACATTTGTAGGCTTGACCTTTGCGAGGTACATGCTTGCCTTCCCCCCACATTCTCTTCCTCCCATTCCCTTGCATTCCTCACCTCAGGCTTGCGAGGTTTGCGTTTAAAATGGATATTGTTCCCTTTTGGGTGAGCAAAGTCCCCCCTCCACTGCTAGAAGAGTGTCCTCTCTCCCACATGGCTGCAAATTCTGCTGTGTAATGGCCACTGATTGGTCAAGTGCCCTCTTTACTCCTACCCTCCCCTTTGAGAGGAACCTCCTTTCTCAAGATGGCAGCCAGGAGTAGCTAGAATGCCAGAGCTCAGCACTCCACTCTTCTCTGTCTGAGGAGAAAGTACCAACAAGCTCTGTACCCTGTCTTTTTTCTTCCCTCCCCCAGGAGTGCCAGGGCCAGAAGCAAGAGAATAGGAGAGAGATGCTCCAAGGAAACCGGAGGGGGATCACAGAGTGGGAGTTATTCACAGTTTTTCCAGTTTCTAGAGGGTTCTATATCCCAAACCCTCACAAATGTGGAGGGGTCACTGTATTTCCTCCTTTTCTTTAAAGTCCTGTTGTTAAGTGTGTTGACATCACACACTAGCAAGTTAATCCATAAGTAGATCTACAGTCAGCACGAGCTAGAAATGTCCTGTCTCTCCTGCTCTATTTCAATCAACCAAAAAGCAAAACAAAAAAAACATCCTGACTTATGTTTAAGTAAGCTGGATGTGCAGCACATGTACAAGCACTCTACTTAGTCCTTTATTAACTAAGATTTCCATTACTGCTTATCAGGAATACCAAAAATAACATCTATTTTTAAATAACAGCATGAAACCAAAGCCATAATTTTACACACCAGCCACTCACAGAAATGAAACATTGGAAATTCCTAGGCAATGACTTTTAGACATCTGAATAACCAGTGATTTTTATTGTGTATCTACGTTTGCTGTGTATGAACTGTTATACCCACTTTTTTGGTTTAAACTGAAAACCCTTATTCTGTTCTAGAAATTTCAGAGTATTTGTGAGTGTGACTGTCTTACTTTCACCTTCCTTTTGTTCCTTCTGCACAGAAACAAAAAAAAAATTATTCTCTGCCTTTTCCACAAATCATACCTCTAGAGCACTGCAGATTCCACTTTGGGAACTGCTGATACACAGCAACTTATAAGGTAAGTTACATAGAAAATTAAATTAAAATCTGAGAGACACATTCAATTTATAACAACTGTTCCAACTTCAACCTACACCAACATTTCAGTATTGAATAGAAAAAAAGAAGAACTAAAAACTTACATTGCTATGCCCACAAATCCTTTCAATGGAACAATGCCCCAGATCACTCCCAAAATAACAGCAATGATCTGCCGGAACCAGTAAATCACATCTAGAAATTCATCCTGCAGAAAGGAAGCAAAACCAGAGTTCATAAGATCCATAATTCGAAGGCAACATATTTAGCAGAATGCCTCTTCTGATAATAAGAAATCTGGACTCAATTGCTTTGTTCAACAGGATCATGGAAGCATTTAAGAGAATGGCTTCAGAGGCACAACCTAGAAAACTAAGAGGACAAGAAACAGCAGCAGCACGGAGTGAGAGTAATTACCGTTATAATCTGATCTGGAAATATATTCCAAGTTCCAAAGACAAACACCAATTACTTTGTAGTTTCTAAATGTGTATGTATATGTGTATTTTAATGTTGTTGTGTGCCTTCAAGTTGTTTCTGACTTATGGCAATCCTAAGGCAAACTCATCGAGTGGTTTTCTTGGCAAGATTTGTTCACACGGCTGACAGAGTGTGACTTGCCCAAGGTCACTCACAGCCAAATGGGGATTCGAATGCTGGTCTCCAGAGTTGCAGTCCAATGTTCAAACCACTAGGCATGCTGACTGTCGTGTATTTTAATATTTGTGTCCAGAACTTCCCCAAGAAGCTTTTTTAATCTAAAAGGATGACACTGAGACAATCCAACTCTGTCTCTCTGAGGTTCATAGCCAAGCAAGGATCTGAATGCTGGATTTTACTTTCCACGTCCAAAATTAACCACTGTACGACCTGGCTTTCACAGTTAAAGACCCAGGCTGATCAAGCAGGCTGATTTTTCTCAACCTTGACAGCAACTGTCCAAATAACAAGTTTAGACAGGCACTACTACACAGTTGTCTGGGAAAAATCTAGGCTTGAGAAAACATAGATCTCAGGGAAACATACTCTATAGTATTCTACACGTGTCTAACAAAAACTAAGTGCACTGACCACATAGGCAGGCAGGCATGCAATGGGAAGAAAAAAGTAGTATTTTTATTGCAACCCACACACACCCATAGTCATGTGTATTTAAAATAAAAGTGTACAACACAACCCCTTCTCCCATCCAGCTCACACATCTTTACTTACAATTATAGACAGGGAACAAGGATCCACTTGCAAGGAAAAGATGGAGATAAGTTGCACCTTTTACCACAGGATAGTTAACTCAAGTTTTAAGGATAAATCTGTCAGACCCCAAACAAGCATACAGCCCATGTTAATCAGTGGAGTTTGTTCCAAGTTCTGTGAGAAGGAGCAAAAGGCAAGTTCTATTCTCAAGAACACAAATGATCCTGCAAAACCAGAAACCCTGTGCGAAAAGGAGTTCGATTTTATAATGTCCCCGTTTCCCATTATGATATCTCACTATATTTCCTGTTATGGCTTTATGATGTTCCAGTCTCCTACCATTATAACTCATTATAAACAAATCAAATCCTATTTCAGCTTTATTATTTTTCTATTTAGTATTCTAAATTAAGGTAGCAGTACTGAATCACTATAGTAACCACAAAAGCATCAAACATTATCAATAAACTTAAATCAACAAAATACTACTTTATGCTTTGTTTGGATCTCATTTTTTTTAAACACACATCTGGCCATATAAGGTTGGCTGTGTTATACTACCAAGTGTCCTGTTTTTCTCTGGGAGTGGATCATATGCTATTATGCACATTTATTGCAATTAGTGCTGTTCACCATAATATTTCAACACCTTCCTGTATGTAGCCCAAACCCATTTTCCTTTATTTAAAACAAAGTCCTACTGCGTTCCATTGATCTTTCTTCCAAATATTCTGCTGATTTGCCCATAATTAGCAAAGCATTGCAGGGTTCATCAAAGATCTTTCAACAAAGCTGCAGTATTATTAGAATCCAGGTCCAGTCTTTCTGGTTCCATAGACTACAGTGTAGGCCCATCTAAATCCCACTCAATCCCTCTACTATTAAATGCAAACCTCTCCTCCCTTAAATACCACAGTCCTAAAGAACAGACTGACAGTTTAAGTCATGCCCTGCTCTGAAAGGATCTCTTCGTCAAGTCTGACAAATGACAAGCCCTTTATTTTCTATTTTGCACAGAGCTTGTCGTAAGAGATCCCTTTTGCTGAAAAACACCTGAAAAGCTGTTCATCTGCAGGCTGCTGCACAGCAGAATTTTTTTTTAATACTAATTTATTAATACTAATTTATTTAATACTAAGACTTCGCTCTCACAGGTTACATCCTTTCCAACTGCTGGGGGAAACTATCCAATCCAATTAGGTGACCTTAAAAAGAAAAAAGCTAACACACCACTTAAAATTATTCCCAACTCTGTTAGGAAAAAACCCTATCCATCTGCACTCCACCTATTTTCCCTTACCAAGGAACACTGTGTTCTATATAAACAGAAAAGCAAACACAAACAATGGCTATTTATCTAACACGTGAAAGTCAAAGTTTGTCCATGTCAGGTGAAAATCTCATATGACTGGCTGCCTAAGAAAATTCTATGGAATCCTGAGGTTTGCAGTTTAGAGAGGGGCCTTTAGAATTCTCAGCCAGGGAGCTCTTCGGCCTGTCTTGAATAGGCCAGTTGCTATGGAGATGAGGCCTAACAGCAAGGAAGAGGGCAGTGTATTCCCTCAGGAACCCAACCTCTCGGTGTTAAAAACTCTGAATACACACTGGACTGGGGACTATTGGGAAAAGTTACAGGTACTGGACAAGACAGTCTGGGGAATCAGAGACACAGGATCTCACATCTTTCTAACAAGTATTACCTACGAGAAAATAACATCTTGGGCAACGCCAGGGCTATACGCTAGTATCTTCTAAGACGGTCCACAGGACCTAAATACTGTACCCTAAAGGCACCAGATTCCCATCTGATGATGACTTCTTACCCACCTCTTCCTGTGGATCGAGGTGGCCACGAGCAGCCTACCCTTGGGCTAGCTTAATGAAACACTTGGGAAAACCCGAAAGCTTACATACTATTTTATGACCTTTAAGGCTGGCCTAGTAACGATGGTGTTGAAATAGGGATTCTGGAATCTCCGTATTCTCTCTTACGCGGTTTTTTGGGGAGGTTCTCTGGCCTCAAAGGCGCACAGAGCCAGGCCGCCGCCGCCGCCGCCGCCATCACCCGGCCCCGCGGCTCTCCTCGGCCCCATGCCCGGTCCACCGCTGTCGGGTCTGGGCCTCACCTTGTCCTCCCAGGAGGAGTCGCTCCGCAGCGCTTTGCTCCACAGCGAGCCCCGCAACACGCCGCCCCCGCCGTTGGCCACCAGATGATGCTGCGAGTGCGGGTGCGACGTCTGGTCCTCCCTCCGCCGGCCGCCGCTCATCGTCCCCCGAACAAGGCCCCCAACCAGCCGAGCGCGCCTTGCGGTCACGACCGGGAAGACACCCGCCCGTCCACGTGAGCGCCGGCCCCGCGGCTCGGCCAATGACGCTGCCGCTAGCCGCGCGGCGTTCGCGTCATGTGACCAGAGCCTGCTACGGCGGGAGCGAAGGGCCAGCCCAGAAAGGCGTCGCATTTTCTCGTCTCCGCAGCGCAGACTGGAGGGCGGGAGAGCGCGTGGGGGCCGGCGAGAGTCTCGCGCGCTCTCTCTCTCGGGCGATTTCTGCACTCAACGGTGATGGTGCTATTGTTCCACTTTCAACATCGTATGGAACCCAGGATTCCATACGACGTTGAAAGTGGAATCATAGCACTGTAACAGTCTAGTGCGGAAATGGCTTCGGAGTCAACAACTCACCCTGCTCCATTGAGGCGAGACTGAGGCCATTTCCGCACTAGACTGTTATAGCGCTATGATTCTACTTTCAACATCCTATGGAATCCTGGGGTTTGCAGTTTCGGGAGGGGCCGGCGGGCCCCTCCCGAAACTGCAAACCCCAGGATTCCATAGGATGTTGAAAGTGGAATCATAGCGCTATAACAGTCTAGTGCGGAAATGGCTTAAGCCTGCATTTCAGGATCAAGTCACCGCCTTGAAAACATTAGACCTCGTCCCCTTTTAGCTGTCCTGCCCAATAATAGGCGTGAAATCCCTCGGGGCTTGCCCGGCGAGTCTCGCTTGACACCTGGTGACATGGGGCTGTAAACTTTTTAGCATTGTTTATGAGAAGCAAGGCCTTCCATACTGCAAAATGAAGTCCTCCTTAATCAAGGTTCTAGCCGGCTGTTCATGACTTTTTTTCCGTGATGAGACACCCCATCTTTTTCACTTTGGATTGTCTCACTGTAAGGGTTTCTAGGCAAAAGAGATTTAGAAGTGGTTTATCAGTGCTGCCTTCCGCATGTATTTCCGTACTATGCTGTTCTAGTGCTATTATTCGGCTTTCAACATCCTGTGGAATTCTGGGGTTTGTAGTTTACAGAGGCCAAAGAGCTCTCTGGCTGACAATTCTAAAGGCCCCTCCCTAAACTGCAAACCCCAGGATTCCATTGGGCATTGAAAGTGGAATAATAGCACTGTAACAGTGAAGTGTGGCAATGGCCATAGCTGAAGTGTTACTAGAGCTGGTGTGATGTAGTGGCTTCAGTGTCACACTAGGACTCTGAGAGACAAGGATTCAGGTCCCTGCTTGAACATGGAAACCCACAGGGTGACTTTTGGCTGAACTTCCTCAGACTCAGAAGAAGGCAATGGCAACCCCCCACCAAACAAATCTTGCCAAGAAAACCCTGTGATAGGTTCCCCTTGAGATTGCTATGAATTAGAAGCCCCTTGAAGGCACACAGTAAAAAAATACCACTGCTTTTGTCCCCCAATGTCACCTCGCATTACAGCTGCTGCCTAGCAGCTTCCTGTCTGGGACATCTCCCATTCCCTTAGCATTAGAATCATCAGTTCTCTTCTGCTGACATTGCCACTGGTTCCTGAAAAGGATGCATGCCTCTTATGGTCCTTTTCACTACCCAGTTATAGCACTATAATCCCACTTCAACTGCTTTGGCAAGAGCCTATGGAATCCTGGGGTCTGTAGGTTGGTAAGGCACTGGAGCACGCTGGCAGAGAATTCTAAATATCCCTCCTTAAACATTAATCCAAACTGCCACTATAGTTAAATGGGAATTATAGCGTCCCAAGTGTAGTGTGCAAGGGTCATTAGTCCAGTATCTCCACTCTGAGCATTCTGCTTTGGGTCACCCTAGTCTCCCGATGGTGTTATCTTTCTGTCACACTCAAAAACCCCTCACCACAATGCAGTGTGCCTCTGAGAAAGGATCCACTGGATAATTCCTTCCTTTTTGCTTTCTCTTAACAACCTGTATTGCATGGCCACTGAGCAGCTCAGTCCTCATTAGCTCCCAATGTTTTGTAACTTTTGCAAACGTTGGAAGTTTCTCCCAGCCTACAGGTTGCACCCTTTTGTGTGTATGTGGTTCTCTTTTGGCTACACAGAAATCAATGATCAGGATAGTTTTGTAACAACATACAAAACAACTTACAACAATGAAAATAATAATGGCAGTATGGGATCAAAATTCAAAATCTGAATAAAGCTATTAAGATTATTGAACGCTACATCCTTGTGGTCAATTGGTTTTTATAGAGTAGTAACATGTCAATATGTGATAGCAAGAAGTGTATTTTAGCAGAGGCATTATTGTAATATATAGCTTCTGGAAGCTGAGTTCTAATTTTTCCCATCTGTGAATTGCCAGGACAATCCCATTCATCTATAACTCCCTATTTGTAAAAATGTGTGCTGTTTGATCCCAGCTTTCACTTCCTTGAACTCAGAACAATATTTAAACCCATAACAAGCCTGCAAGGCAGGTTCAGTGTAAAACATTGATTTGATACAAATCATGCTCTACTTTGATAGGGCAGATGTTTGGATGCTTCCCACATTTAAGTCCACAGTAGCCTGTACTCTTTTGTGCAGAGATGAGAATTATATGGCCCTCCAGACATTGCTGGACTGAAACTCCTAACATTCTCCTGGCTAGGGCCACTGAAAATAGCAGTCCGCTACACCTATCGGCTGCATAACTCCCACTTCTGCCCTTGTCAAACATGGCTGGCACTGAGCAGCCTGTAGTCAAAACAGAGGGGGGGGTGGGTGGAAATAGAACAAAATCTGAAAAATTTGAGAAATGCTACCTTATCAGTTCACTGGGACATACCAGTGTGGGATTTTGGGAGTTGTTCTTCTAGAGAGCCAAAATTTCCCGCCCCTGTGGTCCAGTCTTACGCATATTTATGTAGAAGTAATCATCAATTAATACAATAGGGCAGGAGTAAGAATTCTGTACCCTGTATAGGACCTATTTTCAATATATAGTGTGGTGTTGTGGTTTGAGCATTGGACTATGACCCTGGAAACCAGGGTTTGATTCCCTGCTTAGCCATGGAAACCTACTGGGTGTCCTTGGGCACATCACACACTCTCAGCCCCAGAAAACCCCATGAAAGGTTTGCCTTAGGGTTGCTATAAGTTGGAAACAACTTGAAGGCACACAGCAGCAACAACAACAACAGAATTACCAATTTGAGAAGTGATTTATCAAAGGTGTTAGAAAAACATAATAAACTGACATCCACAATATCACAAAAAAGCAAGATAAACCAGTCAGCAGGATGAAAATTCTATCTTAGAAGCCAAAGAAAACACAAACATCTTCATTTGACACATCCCTCCATATCGCCAATACTGCATTTGCAATACTGCAAATCTCCAGCATTCTGTCTTTCAAAGAGAAAAGGCTTTGTATTCTGTCCAGTATTCCATCCTTCAAAGTAACAAAGACTAATCTCCTCTGATTCTTTGTATACTATATTTGTTAGGGATACAACTATAAACAGAAGAGGTGAATCTGACAGAAAGGTGTTTTGAAATAGCTGTATCATATTTGTACAGTATTGCAGATCCTCTACCATTTCCTGCTGAGCATACACTCAACTTAGGTTTGTTAGCGATGTAAAATGGCCTTCAGACTATTGTACCAATCTGTGTGTACTTATGGTCCAATACAGATATACCTCTCTTAATAAAGTAGATGTGTTCCTGAATATTACTTCTTGAACAGAAGATTTGTTACTAGAAACAGAAACAGCATGGAAAGAATAGGGTTAGATTCCTCCACTACAAAAAAAGAAGAGCAGTTCAACATGTTCAGCAAACTTTTCCCGACAAAACTAATATGTCTATGTGAAATGAAACAACCAGATTATGTAAAGCTTGTATAAATAAACAAAACATTTTGAACCTTCTAGAGATCACTTGAAAGCTTCTTTGACAAGACATCTAGAATTGATTTTTTTTTCTTTGCCCAGACCTTTTCTTGTGATTTCCATTTTAGTGATTAAACTTACAAGCCTGGTAAGCCAGGTTTATCTGCTTGCCTCTTTCCTCTATTTTCTTGTTCACTCATATTCAATAAGGAATTGTGAAGGCAACTGCTATTTACTTTGCCTGTTGTAGGAAGGCACACACAGCTAGAGCACAACTGATAAGAGTATAATCCCATTCTTTCCCGGCCCAAGATTTATTTCATTTTTTATTACAGACATCCTGCTATATTTCACTAATCTTTCTTGACCATCTTCCCAACGCTGATGGCACTAAAAACCTTCAGCTAAACAGAGGACAAGAAGGAAAAGGCAGGGCTGGGCAGGCATTAGAAGACTTTGTAAAAAGAAGCTTCTTTGTCAGAAGCTTTGTTAACCGAAGTATACCTGTAGTAACAGTAAGTACTGGTATGTCTGAGTAGGGCTATGTATATTGTAACAAAGCTGCAACTAGCCAATGCAGTCTTCTCTCTCCAGGAAACAAGGCCTTGGTGAAGGTGCAGGGATTCATTCTATATTTATTTAACATTTTTATTTGCAACCATGGCCAGCTCTGCCATTAGGCAGAGTGAAACAGCTACCTTAGACACTTGGAACCTGTATCACACATCTAATAAAACAAGTTGAGATCAATGGAAACCTATGCGAAACAGAAACACATCAGTTTTTATGATACCACAAGAGTCTTTGTTCTCTTAGTTCCCCAACTGTTCTTCCTGAGCCCTGTGACCGTTCTCCTTTTTTGGAGAACAAAGCTATGTCCTGCACCTTATCCCACAGGCATTGTTGAAGCTTCACCAGGCAGTCCAATCACCTAGAATCCAACTGTTCCAATTTGTCAGGGACAGTCCTGATTAATCCTCTGTCATCTGGTTTTTTTTAACTTCTTTTAAAATGTCCAGTTCCTCTCTTTTCCTCCTGCTTTATCCTCAGCTTACATCAGTTCCCCTGAACTGACTGCAGAAGTAGTTTGCATTGAACTAATTCAGTAATGAGGAGCTGAGAAGGGGTGGTAGAATCTTGTTCTTCCCAGTAGGCTCAGGCAAAAAGCAAAAAGCTGCATCCTCGCCTAACTTGCCTAATTTTTGCCATCTTGACCACACTCTGATGTTGTTTGGTCTCATCTGTCCCAGTTTTTGTCTCTGAAAAGTTGGAGGGTATGCGGTTAGTTTCTGCACATAGAATGAAGAAGTTGCTTTCTTGGCCATTTCCGCACTAGCCTGTAATAGCGTGATTATTCCACTGTGAACATCCTATGAAATCCTGGAGTCTGCAGTTTAGGGAGGGGCCTCAAATGCCAGGATTCTATAGGATACTGAAAGTGGAATAATCATACTATAACAGGCTAGTGCGGAAATGGCCCTTGTTTCAAGTAGCAAAATGTTTTGGCCCTGTATTAAGTTAGGGTGTGAACAATGTTGAATTTGTAGTCCAGATGGATTTAGATTACAGCTCCCAGCAACCTTTAAAACAACTTATACTATAAGCGACTAAAAGAATACAGAGAATTTTCAAATGAATCTCCAGGCTGCAAAGCCCCAAATGAGAGAGGGGAACGGGATGTGGATGAAAACACAGGGCTCTGAACTCTATAAATTGATCTTTACTTTGGCATTGTCAATTAAGCTTGCAATTGATGATATATCGATATATTTTTATGAATATGAACATTGAGATATTGCTGAAGGGATGAAGGGGATTGAATAGGACTTGAATAGAAGAGGGAAACAAGACATTTTAGCATAATGGAATTTAAGGGTAAGAAGATGAGGGATCGTTGCGGCAATAATAACTCAGACTGCCAGATATACAATGACAGATATATTTAAAAACTATAAGATTTTGGGGTATAAGTAATGGAGAGTTAAAAAATAAATGAGGAGATAGCAGAAGTTTAAAGAGATAAGAGAAACGAGAACATCTTGGAACAGGACGATTTGAGTAAAGCAGAAGGGAGTGATGGCTGGGAACTGACTAGCTAGAACGACTTAATTATGATTGTATAGGAGAGGGAAATGTCTGTTCGAACAGTTGAGAAAATCATTATATTGTGATGCATTAATGTAATAAGTGGAGTAAACTGCGGGAAAAGTTGACCAGAACAGTGTGGAAGATCAGAAACAATTCACTTAATAAGTACAAGTTAAAGAATCCTTTTTTATTCGTGAAATTTAATAAAATTATATTAAAAAAAAACAACTTATACTGGCTAGCCCTGCTGAGAGTTGCCAGTCAATAACTCTGAAGAGCCACATGATTCCCACCACTGCATTAAGCCCAGAAGTTTGTTTCCTTCTGAACATAAATGGCTCTCTCCCTTTGATTAGGGCAAAGTGTTTTTTTAAATAGAGCAGTTTCATTATGTTTCTTTGCCACAAGAGGGCAGAAAGGTATAATCTTCTGCAGCATCTGCAATAGTCTTTTATTTATCCTGTTTTACTCTGACTGGGAGCCTCTCTCAAGATTGCAAATGCAGCCATTAGAGATAAAAAGCACTGGGGAATTTACAATATTTACTTGACCCACTACTCTCACAGTGGAAATAGCATTCCCCAAACCTGCCCTGTGTTTCAGTCCCCCTCTGTGGTGAAGCATAAAAGCGATGAAACTCATAACCATATCTACAAAGGGTCAAAGCCAAAACTTCCTGTGGGCTTAGTTAAATAAAAAGCAAAAACAAACAAAAGGAAAAGTTTGAGCCATGGAATGGGTTGTCTGCATGGTAAAAGAAATTGAAATACTTTGAAGAGGAAAAAGGCAATTACTGTTAACTGCTGTCAAGTTGACTTCAACTTATGGTGACCCTATGAAAGACCTCTAAATCACCCTGTCATCAATAGCCCTGCTCAGGTCTCGCAGATTCAGGGCCAAGGCTTCCTTGATTGAATCTATAATGCAGTCTTCCTCTTTTCCTACTGCCTTCTACCTGACCAAACTTTATTATGTTTTCTAATGAGTCGAATCTTCTTATGACATGGCCAAAATAAAACCATTCCAGTTTAGTTATCTTGGCTTCTAAGGAGAGTTCAGGTTTGATTTGATCTAGGACCTGTTTATTTCTCTTTCTGGCAGCCCATAGTTTCTGTAGAACTCTTCTCCAGCGCCATATTCCAAAAGAGTTGATTTTCTTCCTATCAGCTTCCTTCACTATCCAGCTTTCACAACCATACATATAAATTGGAAATGCAATGATATGGACAGCCCTAACTTCAATATTCAATGGTATATCTTTATACTTCAGGAACTTGATTTCTATACTGGCCATCATATGAAGTCTACATTGATATCAGGTGATGGCTTTATATTGGCCATGACTTGATGTCTATATTGGCCACCAGTTGATTTCTTTATAAAGACTGATAAAGGAAAAAAAAGAGTGACTATCCTTACCCTTACTGGTAATAGGAGTTACCCAAATATCTCTGATGAAAAGAGGTATTTTCTCATTGTGTATACAGACTTATACTTACAGATTGATACTTAATAATGAAACTTACTATTGCTGAAGTCTACGTGTGTTTACTCAGAAATGAGTTCCAGCAGCTTTAGTGGAATTTACCCTCTTGTACAGCCTTCCTCAATCTGATGCCTCCCCATGTGCTAGATGACAACTCTACATCCCTCTCCATCAAGCCAAGTACCAAGGTGGTTGGGGATGATAGATTTTGTAGTCCAGTCTGTCTGCAGGGCCTTCTGTGAATAAAGGCTGTCCTAGATAGTGTGTTTAAGAGTATAGCCTGACAGTGCTATCTGACACACATCCAATCAGAAGTAACACCCATATAGGTAAGCATAGGACCGTAGCCTAACAGCAGAATTGGCCCATTTATTTCTGCTGTGAAGTATGGCCTGCTGAGTTCAGTGGGGCTTACTCCCAGGGAATAAGTGTAGGATTACAGTCTAGATGTACTGGATGTGATAGCACAATGCTTTGCTTTGCTTTGGAATCTGGATCCCTGTCGTATGTTGAGCTGAGTAGGACTCTGTGTCAGCTGAAAGAAAACTAATAATTTAATCACATTGGTTTCAATATATTCATTAATCCAATTAGTTTGCACACATCTGCATGTTCTTCTGTTCCACATAGGAAAATACTCATGCACAAACTTTACCAGTTTTTTTTTAAGTTTGCTATCCAATTAGAAGCCAATTAGCCTTTAACACTAGAGTAGCTGCCTCATTAAAATGCGACGTACCATTTTCTTCAGTCAAAAGACTGTAAACCATGCAGTTCAAGGGACAAACTGATTAACAGCAGAATCCTAGGCATATTTATCCAGAAACAATACCATATGATTAAGAGGTTTCTCCCAGGAAAGCATGCATAAGATTGTATCCAACAGTACAGTCCTATACACGTCTGCTCAAAAAATGAGCCCTACTAAGTACTAAGAAAAAGTGGAACTTTTTCTAATGTATCTATAGGTTTGCAGCTTTAGTCATAAACACTTCTAGTGGTTCAGATCCATCACACTCTGCATTCATCAGTGTACCCTGCAGTAGACAATAATACTGAACTACTTCATAGGGCTGTTGCAAAATTTTACAGATAACTAGTGTATATACCCAGCGTTGCCTGGGATTTTATTTTGTCATAGATAATACTTGTTAGAAAGATTTGAGATCCTGTGTTTCCCCAAACTGTCTTGTCCAGTACCTGTAACGTTTCCCCATAGTCCCCAATCCAATCTGTATTCAGAGTTATTAACGTACAGAGGTTGGGTTCGAGGGAAATAGACTGCCCTTTTCCTCGCTGCTAGGCCCCGTCTCCATAGCAACCGGCCAGGCCCAAGAGCTCTCTGGCTGAGAATTCTAAAGGCCCCTCCCTAAACTGCAAACCCCAGGATTCCATAGAATCTTCTTAGGCAGCCAATTATATGAGGTCTTCACCTGACACAGCCAATCATATGAGGTCTTTGCCTGACACAGACAAACAAACTTCCACTTTTATATATTAGATTTATGTGACATCTTATGATTACTCTCTAAGGGTATGAGCAGTCTTCATACTCATGAGACCTATTCTGATTTTTTAAAAAATACTCACCTGGAACCAGCTTAAAAGAATGCCAGAGGGTAGAAGCAAAGGAGAGTTGTCAGATTTCAGGGTATTGCTCCTAGTGTCTAGTTTTCATGGGTCACCTCCAGCCAAGAGACAAGGGTGCCAATTTTCCAGTTTTGGTGGGCTCAGCTCCAGGCAAGACAAAAGGGCCATACGTAAATCTCCAGTTCAGCTAAGAGGGAAGTAGCTTTCTACAATTATAAGGCTTCACTGATTTGTTGCTGCAACCTGCAAAGACCAGTGGTGCGGGGAGTCTACAGGCTTGCCCTACTTACCTGTCAGGTTAGGGACTGAAGCACTGATAGAAAATGGAATTGGTTGAAAAGCTGAAGCCATCTACCGTACTGTAGGGAGCATGAAGGACTTATGGAAGCTCACTTGGGACGAACCACAGATGAGCTGCTTGCAAAGTCTCAGGGCTGGCTTGATGCCTTTTCCCCCTCTCAGCTCATTTTACAAGCAGCGCACATGCATGAGTGGTCCCAAGTGAGCCTCCATAGGCAAGAAGAACTGATGAAAGAGGGAAACCCCCATCAAATTTATGGAACTTATTTTTAATTTCGAAGCATTGAAAGAGCTTTCTGTATACATTTTGAAGAGACCTTTGCCAGTACAGGTATGACTCAGTTAATGAAGTAGATGTCTTTCTAGGCAATACTTTAACAGAAAATTTGGTATCGATGGCAGAAATAACAGAGGAATCAGTATGGTTCAAAGCAAAGGCATACCCTTAGGTTATTACTGAAACACATATTTTGAAATCATATTTTTGAACTTGTTTGCTTTGTATGTTATCTAACTCAGAACACAGCTTGCTCGACATCTCATGACAAATTTAGTTAGTCTGAAATATTTGTATCTCAACCTTCAGTTGGAAGACTATCACAAAGAAAATAAATCACACTGTAAAACATAGCAATAGCATGTGTATTTCTATACTGCTTATCAGCTAAGTGCTCTCTAAGCGGTTTACAATGTATTAGCTAATTGCTCCCAACAAGCTGAGTACTCATTTTACCAGCCTAGAGAAGGAGGGAACACTGAGTCAACCTGGAGCCCAGCAGGATCGAACTTACAACCTTGTGGCTGCAGTACCGGCATTTAACCACTGTGCCACCAGGGCTTATGCATACAACATAAACAGTTATATTGATGCTCTTGTTAATGTTGTAATGGTACTTTGTTGTGATTTCTATGATTACTAGTACACAATCCTATATGTCTGCTCAGACATAAGTTCCAGTAAGCGCAATGGGACTTACTCCCAGGTGACTATTAGTTTGTATGGGGCTGTAATCCCTATACTCAAATCTCAGGGAGAAAATTCCATTGAATGAGCTGACAGTTGTTGTTGTTGTTATGTGCTTTGTTTCTGATTTACCAGCAAATCTATCACAGTTTTCTTTGCAAGTTTTTTTGAGGGTTGTTGCCACTGCCCTCCTCTAAGGCTGAGAGAGAGTGACTTGTCCAAGATTACCTGTAGGTTTCCATGGGCATGCAGGGAAATGAACTCTGATCTCCCAGAATCCTAGTTCAGCACTCAAACAGCTAAACCACAATGGCTCCTACAACTGGAGATTACTTCTTTTTTTTAATTATTATTTTTATTAAGAAAGAGTAAAGCAAAAATAACGGTAAAGCAAAAATAACAGTACATAATAGTATCTACAGTTATCTACAATTATTCTTTCATGAGTATCTAACTGGAGATTACTTCTGAATAAATACATATAGGACTGCCTTAAAACTGTGGTAGCTGGTTGGCTTCTTTGAACGTTATGTTTATAGAATCTGGACATATGAACATATATAGTTGAATGAGGCCAAGTTAAAGTGATTGTAATAATTCCCCAATAAGTCCCTCTTTCTGCACATGCATAGAATCATAGAGTTGGAAGAGATCACAGGGGCCATCCAGTCTAACCCCCTGCCATGCAGGAACACACCTCAAAGCATTCCCAACAGATGGCCATCCAACCTCTGCTTAAAAACCTCCTAAGAAGGAGACTCTACCACATTCCAAGGCAGCGTATTCCACTGCCGGACAGCCCTGACCATCAGGAAGTTCTTCCTGAGGTTCAAGTGGAATCTCCTTTCCATTGCTCCTTGTCCTAGTCTCTGGAGCAGCAGAAAACAAGCTCACTCACTCCTCAACATGACATCCCTTCAAATATTTAAACATGGCTACCATGTCCCCTCTTAACCTCCTCTTCTGCAGACTAAACATACCCAGCTCCCTAAGCCATTCCTCATAGGGCATGACTTCCAGACCCTTCACCATTTTGGTCGTCCTTCTCTGGACACATTCCAGCTTGTCGATATTCTTCTTGAACTGAAGTGCCCAGAACTGGACACAGTATTCCAAATGAGGCCTAACCAATGCATGACCTATGAGAATGTCACATAAATCAGTTTATTAATACTAAGTATAATAAACAGCAGCACATAAATCTTCATGTGGGAACTCATTTTCAGTGCTAGAACTTCAGCCAGACTAACAGCCTGATTCCCATGCATTTTTACTCCATTACTGATACAACCTACCTACACATTTTCCCCTCAGCACTATGAGGGGTCCAGAGCAATTGCTCCTGATAAGTCTATCTGGTTCTGTAGCTGGATGAACAAATGAAGCTTTTAAACAAAGAGCTCATGCAGAGCATTATCAGTTCTGCAACTTGACATGATTTGCCCCGTGTCTCAGTTCTGATTAAACACACTGTTTCCCTAGATCCAAGGCATCCGAGTTCAGGCTGGGAGCTTAAAGATAAGCTGTTTTTGATTCCACCCACCATTGGTATGCATCTTCAGCCCCACCTCTGTTAGCCAGGACGGAATGCAGCCCTTCAGCTGAAAGATGATCCCGCCTACTGCTGTCCTGTTGAAGATCTAATTAATAAGTTGTGAACAGATGAGACAATTGAGGCAAACCCTGCAGAAAAGAAAAAGCATAGCTTCCAACATTTCACAGATGAAAACTGGGAAATGTGTGGCCAGGCAACATCAGAGTGTGGTCAAGATGGCAAAAATTGTTAATGAGGAAGTACACATAAGCAAAGAAAGGCTGCACAAGTTTGCTTTTGCCAGAGACTACTGGGAAGGGCAAGATTCTGCCCCCATCTTTCCTCTCCCCCCAATGAGTGAATTGAGTGCAAACAACTTTTGCCCTTGGAACTTCATTTGCAACAAGGGAAGCAGACCAAGAAGAAACTAGGACATTTTAACAGTGGGATGATGGAGGATTAACCAGACCTATTCCCACCAAACTGGGACTGTCGGAGAGTATGAGAAAAGTGGCACAGGATTTTTCTTTGTTTTTCTTCACACCTTGCAAAATTTAGTGTTTAGGCTACACCTACCAGACTCCCCAGCTGACATGGCCAATGCTGCCTTGGGATTCTTCCAGTTTTAATCCTAAAGAGGAACTTTTTTTTTTTAAAGTGAGACTAACAGATCTACCTTGCTGAGAAACAGTTTCACAATACAGCATCTTAACCACTGTCTTATTCAGACTTCCAGCATGCTTAGCCATTGGCATGGATTTTTTCCCCCAAAGGGTTTACTGTAGTGATGAAGTCTTCCCTAGCCTACCAAATCTATTGAGTAGGCTTGGACCAGCCCCTCTCTCTTTGACAGGATGGAGGCTAATGCGAGGAAATGAAGGCCTTTTCCGCACTACACTCTAATAGCGCGATGATTCCACTTTCAACATCCTATGGAATCCTGGGGTTTGCAGTTTCCGGAGGGGCCGGCCGGCCCCTCCTGAAACTGCAAACCCCAGGATTCCATAGGATGTTGAAAGTGGAATCATCGCGCTATAAGAGTGTAGTGCGGAAAAGGCCGAAGAGTCACCCAAGCGGTCTTGAGCAAGTCTTCAGAGGAAAGGCAGGATATACTTCGCTACAAGGAAAAAGAGGCCATTTCTGCACTAGACTGTTACAGTTCTATTATTCCACTTTCAACATCCTATGGAATCCTGGGGTTCCAAAGGCCCCTCCCTAAACTGCAAACCTCGAGATTCCATAGGATGTTGAAAGTGGAATAATAGCACTATAACAGTCTAGTGCAGAAATGGCCAGAGATTCAGGGGCAGCGCAGTCCACCGCGCCTGCAGTGCCTCTCCCTGCCAAAAGGGGCGCGCGTGTAGGGGTACAGGGAAGGTTACTGTTCACTCCTGTTTGCAAAGAAACAAAAACTTCTACGTGTCTTTAGCTGTTTTTTGTTTTATTCTGCACAAGGGAACAGCAGGGAAGCTTCGGATCCACGAGGCAAAAATGGAGCGTTGAAAAAAATACCAACCGTGCGAGTGCCCTCTCTGTGGTCCGTCCCTCTCCCCCTCTGCCAGCCGCTGGTTTTTCAATTTTTTTTAAAAAATGCCATTGTTCAAACTCCTGCGCACCCAGCCAACAGAGGCGCGTGCCCTTTGCATGGCTTGTACCCTTATAAAGGAAGCTACCTGGTCCATCCTCTCCAGGGCTGGTTGGTTCTCCAAGCGCCGCCAGGCTTCCGATGTTTCTCCGGCTCCGCGATCACACGCACACCCCGGACACAATTGCATCTATATAAGGCAGAACCGGCTCTTCCCCTCCCCTGAGCGGATTCTCTCCCAGAGTCCCAAATCCAGCGGGCCACAGCTGGGCTGCTGCCACCCGCACAGCTCGGCATTCTTTTGCCTTGTATGGCCAAATCCTTTGGGGTGGGAGGGAACCGGTTGGGGAAACGCTCGTTACCATTGGCCGCCTCCGCCGCCCGAGCCCGCTCTTTCCCAAACTCGGGGAGATTAAAACTACTGCTCGTTAATTTTTACCTCTCCGCCGCAGGGATCAGAGACGCCCTTTCGGCTCTCCCAGGGCTTTTAGCCGTTTCCCTCTGACACAGGTAAGAGAACGTCCTTTGATTTTCCTTTAATAAACACCAGAGTTGGGGCTGGAAACTTCCCGTGGGCCTCAGTAGGTGAGGATGGATGAGATAACTGGTTGCCAGACTAAATCCTTTTAACAGGGTTACATTCCTTAACTCCAAGGTAACTACTCCACCTTGATTTTGCTACAAGAATTAACAAGGTTTCCACACACTGGATTATATTATCCGTCAGTTTTGACATGTTTTGACACATAGAAAACTGCCTTATATGAAATCATGAAGTTATACTCTTGGTCCTTCTAAGGCCATTTCCGCACTACACTGTTATAGTGCTCTTATTCCACTTTCAACATCCTGTGGAATTCGGGGGTTTGTAGTAAAGTGCAAACCCCAGGATTCCATAGGATGTTCAAAGTTGAATGATAGCACTTTCTAACAGTGTAGTGCAGAAATGACCTCACTTAGGATTGCCTGCAGCAGATCTGTTGGACTATATGTCCCATCACCTTGCCCATTCTGTGGCTCACAGAGTTTTGGTCCAAAATATTGGAAAGGCTTACTCTGATGTACATCATAGTCAACCTGGTCACTCTCCACGGTTCCTATGCTCATTGCCATCCATAGGTTGTGTGGACTAGGGCTGATGGGAGTTGTAGTCCAAAAGATCTGGCAAGTGTCAGGGCACTACACCTTCCACTACTGGCTTGCTGGAATTTCCACAGCTGAGATTCAGTCTTTAGAAATGGGACCTCAATCAGAATCAGAAAGATGGAGGAAAGCTTCAATATTGTATCCCTGTTTGGTTTGAGTACATTGGGTTTTTACAGGACATAATCTGTCCTAGGTGATGTGTTCTCATAATTTTCAAAGGAAAGGGCTTTTTACAAGAAACACTACTAACGTTCTTGATAGTGGTGTTGCACAGTTCCAGCCCTGGAGGAAGAACTGTCTCAATATCCTTTCACACTATGCAGTTGTAGAGTTCTGATTCCGCTTTAACTGCTATGACTATCTCCTATGTAATTTTGGGGCTTGTTGTTTAGTGAGGCACTGGAGCTCTCTGGCAGAGAATTCTAAGTGTCACTCATAGAATCTAGAGCTGGAAGATACCACAAAGGTCATCCAGTCCAGCCCCCTGCTGTGCAGGAATACTCAGCCAAAGCATTCTTGACAGCTGGCCATCCAGCTTCTGTTTAAAAATCTCTGAAGATGGAGACTCCACCACACTGCCAGGCAGCATATTCCACCACTGAACTGCTCTTACCATTAGGAAGCTCTTCCTAATGTTTAGGTAGAATCTCTTTTGGTAGTTTGAATCCATTGCTCTGCATCCCAGTCTCTGGAGCAGTGGAAAACAAGCTTGCTTCCTTTCACTTATTTAAACATGGCTATCATGTCATCTCTTAACCTTCTCTTCTCCAGGCTAAACATACCCAGTTCCCTAAGCTATTCCTCACAGGGCATGGTTCCCAGGCCTCTCTGAGCTGCAAATCCCAAGATCCCATGGGACTGAACTATAGAATCATTGTTCTATAATTGTGTACTGTGAAAAGGCCCTCAACTAAAGCCTGTGCTTAAATATGTGAGTCTACCATCTAGTAAACTAATGCAGGAAATCCAGAACTAGAACAGATGGCCATCCAGCCTTTTCTTGAAGACTTCCAATGAGGGAATTGACTGCCTTCCCCATTAACTTCTATCATCAAGTTGCTCCTACTGTTAATTCCTGGAATAAGGAAGACAAATTGAAGTGTCCTGAAGAAAGAGATCTCTTTATTATATGGTTCATCCAGTCCAGATATCTGTGGGTTTCAGTAATGTTGTTTCAGGACTTTATGGCTACAGTCCTATGTGCACAAAGTATTTGAAGACTTACCTTTAAGAAGGATGCAAATAAAGACCTACTGGGGTCCTCCATAGCTGAGCAATGGTATGCTCATGTTATTACCCTACCACTTAATACTGCGAGTGAGTTCAGATGAGCTAAGTGAGACTCAATTCTTAATAGACATAGATAAGGTAGACAGTCTTTCCACATTCAGGCATGTAAAATACTTCAGACTCGAACCCCACAGCTTTTAGAAGTGATACGTTTCAAAGGCTGGGTCCAGAAACTTCTGTTCTGTCTGATTAAATGCTAACAGTATGAGGAGAAATTATTGCAAAGAAATAGTGCCTCCAGTACTAAGAGTGGGATTGTGCTACAGTCCACATGCTGGATTTTCCTAAACAGCTAGCTTCCTGAATATCCTAAACAGTCGGCTTCCTGAATCTGCCACTTGGGTTATCAGAAATCAAGGATAGGCCCTTTCTGGCTTGCAGGCATCAGTCCCATTGAATGTTGAATCTTGTCTGTCTAGAACAGGTGTGGGAATTGTGCAGTCCTCCAGATGTCATTGAACTGCAGCTCCCAAGATACCTCACCATTGGTTGTGCTGACTAGGGATGCTGGAGTTGCCAGTCAGCAACATGCGGAGAGCCTCATGATTCCCACTAATTCCAAGGGAAATTGGGTTAAGAGTACATTTCTTAATGCTGCACATGCTCAGAAATAGCATCTGTAGTACCACTTGACATGTTCCAAAGTTGAGAGAAACCTAGAAAACTGAGCTGTGCACTGCTGAGAGGTACCTACACAGTGTATGTACCTGGTGTTTTCTGCACTTATTGTGGTTCTATTTGGGGAAATGAATTGGCTATCTATTGGCTGTTTCTCCTGCCTCTGGCTCAAAGCTTGGAAGGAGGACGTTCTGGGCTATGGTACCCAGAATACTTCAGCCCAAGTGGCTAGTGAGAGTTGTAGTCTCCAAAAGTAATTTTTCCAAACTTTATTCCTATTGTATTATATTATATTGGTTTATTTATAACTTCTCTTTCTCCAAAAGCTGGGACTCAAGGTGGCTTTAATAAAGAAAAAAAAATAGAAATGCATATATCATACAAAAATGTGTTTGTTATTGTTGCTGTGTGCCTTCACATTTTTTTCCGTGATTTACGGTGAACGTAAGGCGAAACTTTTGTGGGGTTTTCTTGGCAAGATTTGCTCAAAGGGGGGTTGCCTTTGCATTCCTCTGAGGCTGAGAGAGTATGACTTGCTAAGATCATCCAGTGGGTTCCCATGGCCAAGTGGAAATTCAAATCCTAGTCTCTATAATCACAGTCTAAACCATTACACCACACTGGCTCTCATATGCAATTGATGTGTTTTATAGGCTTAAAGAACATTTAAACATATCCATAAGAAAGCAAAATATAAGAAACTGTACAGTACACTAAAAGAAGCACTTTTCTTGAAAAACAGGAAGGTTCCCCTTCCCCAAAAAACCAGATAAGATCCAATAAAACTGTGCCACAGCAATGAACGCAGGAAAAAACAAAGGTAACTGCCAACTTGATGAATTAATTGTGACAGTTCATTGCTTTAATGGGAAGTATTCATCTTCTGTGATCAAAAGTAGGTGTGTTTATGTGTGAAGAAGAGTGGGAGGGAAGAAATAAATTGGATCTAGTAAATATGCAGCAGATTTGGGCTATTTCTGCATTAGACTGTTACAGCGCTGTTATTCCACTTGCAACATCCTATGGAATCCTGGGGTTTGCAGTTTTCCCCTCCCAAAACTGCAAACCCCAGGATTTCATAGGATGTTGCAAGTGGAATAATAGCGCTATAACAGTCTAGTGCGGAAATGGCCTTCGAATGTTTTCAGGAGCAATCCATGATGCATCACCAAGCACAGAATGTGTTCCTTACAGATTAATTGCTGTCATTTCACGTATGTCAGTTTGAAAGAGTGTACACCTGGAGAGTTAGTACAGTGTGATGATCAGAATGTCAGGCAGAGGTTCAGGGCTCTGGGACATCGCTGTCTACTCTGGTGCCCCTTTCCCCTCAAGGTCTTGGACTATGATTCGTAAGAATGTGAGCCATGGATGATATGAGCTGTAGTCCAAGAATGGGGGAGGGGGTGCCAGGTTGGAGAAAAGTGTTTTAAGACACTGCTACTCAAAGTGGAAGTTCTTGGACCCATGCTTGTCCCCGAATAGTTGCCTGCTGGTCTACAGAGAGTCTCCAGGAAGGAAAGAAACAGTTATAACCAATGGGCATAAATATGGTACCAGTCCCTGGCACATCAGAAAAAGAAATTGCTGCCCCCTCCCAATCAGATATCTTGAAAAACACTGCTATAGGAGATTGTCTCAAGAGAGCAGAGGAGGGGAGGGACTCCCTAAAGCTTATTACTTACATGCTTGAACATTGTGTAGCCAGAGCACAGTGGGAACCTAACTCACACAAATCTCATTCAAAGGAACAAGGCTTATGGAGTGGCAATATTTAGTGGACTGCACTCTAAATATGCACATACTTTGAAGAACCTCTGCAAGTTGAACTACCCTTGGATCATTAAACAACACTGAACTTTCTCCAAACAGTGCAAAGTGGAAGGGAGAAACGAGAGCCATTTAAGGAGACATGGGGAAAGCTAGAACTCGACTGCGAGTTTACAGCAATTAAAGAGAGTGGATCAGCCCTGACTGCCAGACCTCTAGCCCTTCCTTCACCTATTTCAGACAGCAAGGAAAACTGTCCACTGCAGGTTTATAGACTTCCTTGGGTAAGATAGGATATGCTATTTCCCAGAGTTTTAAACAGTTATCTTTCAGACTACAGTTCCCAGAATCCCTACCCACAGTGGCCAGATTCCAGGAGATATAGTCCAAAAGTAACTTGGCTGAGCTTTATCGTGTCTCTTTTGCCTCATTTTTTAAAGGATGCAGGTCACATAGATTTTACATGCATGCATCATATAAGGCTTAGCCTTTTGAACATCATCTCAAATGGGCCATAGTTGCAGGTAACTGAACAGCCTTGGCTGCTGGTAAATAGGTCCATAGTTCCTACAAGTAGGTCCAGTTCCTATAAAAGGGCACACAGTGCATCGCTTGATTGCTTGTCACATTATTATCGAGAAGATGCCACGTTGTGTAGACTCAGTGTGCGTGAAAAGTACAGAGGAGCAAGATCGTGCCCATTAACCTTCACTCCCAGCCTCTCCCGCTTGAGATCTAAACTTCCGAATGGAGCTGACGTGGGTATTAGCTGTAGTCATGCATGCTCTTTCCATACCATCTGTACTCTGCCTTTTGCAAGGCTACCTGCCTACATCTCACATACATGGACACTCTGCTTAAAAGAGCCAGATCAGAGATACAACTTCCCAGGCTGGTCCCTACACATGGAGAGAAGTGAGATCATGCCTATTGTCTCCACCCACCAATACACTTTTGTTGTGCCTTCAGCTTCCCTGGATACCCATACAGGGCTGTAACATTCAAATACACCCTGTGGGCATAAAATCCAATGTGTGTTGACTAGCTTCAAGCAATTGCTTTCCCAGATAGAATCCGCTATTTCATTTTTGTTCCACAAAAGTGATGATTGTATGCTTGAAGGCCATGTTGAAAACTATGAAGGCCATGTTGGAAATGTAGAGAGACAGACAACTGCAGAGGTGAGGCGTTCTCACTTTTCTCCTTGCATCTAAGAAGTGCCATCTCACAAAAGGAGCCTAAAAAGTTACTTTTTATTATAGCTCTCACAAATTCTAGACAGAATGTACATTGGCTATGCTGCCCAGGGATTCTGAAAGTTGTCATGCAACATTTTGTAGTCCCATGTTGAGGAGGGAGCAGGCTTGTTTTCTGCTGCTCCAGAGACTAGGACAAGGAGCAATGGATTCAAGCTGCAGGAAAGGAGGTTGCACCTGAACCTCAGGAAGAACTTCCTGATGGTCAGAACTGTCTAGCAGTGGAATATGCTGCCTCGGAGTGTGGTGGAGTCTTCTTTTTTGGAGGTTTTTAAGCAGAGGCTGGATGATCATCTGTTGGGAATGCTTTGATGGGTATTCCTGCATGGCAAGGGGTTGGACTGGATGGCCCCTGTGATCTCTTCTAACTGTAAGATTCTATGATTCCTGTTTCAAGTTTTGATTCAGTTAAAAAAGATCCATTGCAGTGCTAGAGAGGACAAGCAGACAGTATGAACTTGCCCTGGTGACATCTGAGACGCCTTCCAACCTAAAACTTCTGGAAGAAAATTAGAAAACATTAGCTGAATAAGGTAGAACAGAGGTGGAGGCTAGTTAGTTGTGTCACTACCAGTGGTATGGGAGGAGCACAGTTCCAGACCTTTCTCAGAGCAGGAGTGGTAATGTCATCTACCAGAGTCCCAGTGTAATGGACAGGCTCTCTTCAGTCTAGCAAGTGAATGAAGTGATAATTAGGCTTTCAAGATTCACTGTTCTGCAAAGCCAGAAAATGAGAAAAGCAAGCAGAAGTTGCTCATCATTTCTGCCCTTTCCGGTGAATGAGTTCCTACATTATGCTAACTTTTAAAATAGCATTTCTTTGCCATTTTCGTTTACATTTCTGCTTAAAAGACAAAGGTTGCTTTCTGGCTGAGTGATGATCTTTTGCTAAAGCTGAAGTAAGCAACACCAAGTTTAATGGTGCTTTCTCCCAGGTAACTGCACTTTGTATTTTAGCCATGCTGCAAAAATGTATTGCTGCACCACACAGACACACATGGGCATCATGAGCAATTGCACACCAACATTTATATCCCTATTCACAGCTCCTCATTCCAGGCAGCAAGAAATAGCCAGGCTTCACAGAATGATTCCCTCTGCCACCAGCCCCTTTAAATCATCAAAATGGCTAGCTAGAACAAAAAAGGAGACCTGGTTCATGGTTCAAGGAGGGCAGAGGCAGCACTGATGAGTGACAGCAGCTACCCGTTTTTGATTTAGCAAGTCTACTCTGTTTATAAAGCCTTTGATCCCCTGTGTTGAATTAATCATTATTTGACAAGGGGTGCTCTTGCCCTGCTGATACCAACAAAACCATGTTCTCAGTGCCTCACTGCAAACTAACGTCTTTGGCAAATTCAGTTAACTGTAGTTTTTTTTTTTTTAAATCTGAACTACAAAAACAACAGGTCAAATTCCTAACATCCCAGTCCTATGACTTCACTTTAGTAATGGCGGTGCCGAATCACTGCAGCTAACAAAACCACTGAAAAATCAGCATTTAACCTGGCAAGAAAGGCTGAATTTAAACCAAAGCCTGGACAATGTGTCCTGCCTCTTCTTCTGCCAGGGCCATGCAAAGGTTTCTCAATACCAACGCAAGACACTTTTGCTGCCTGAAGCAGAATCCAGATGCCAATACTTATTCCTAGAAAGTCTTGCTGCCCTATACAGACATTAAGTTTGACCTTCATCTGTGCCACCACCTGCATGATGTCACCAAAAAATAACACTTTTAGTGTGTGGACTGTGAGCCTGGAGACCAGGGTTTGATTCCCCACTCAGCCATGAAAACCCACTGGGTGACCTTGGGCATGTCACATACTTTCAGCACCAGAAAATCCCATGGTAGGGTTGCCATAAGTCAGAAACAATTTGAAGGCACACAACAACAACATTATCCTAAATGCACTGGATCCTGACTCATCTTGGAAGCTAAGCAGGGTCAGCTCTGGTTAGTACTTGAATGGGAGACTGCCAATGAATCCCAGGTGCTGTAGGGTATATTTCAGAGAAGGGAACTGGCAAAACCACCTCTGAGTATTCCTTGTCTGAGAAAGCCCTGTAAAATTCATGGGGTCACCAGAAGTCAACAGGTTCCTTGAAGGACAGACTAGCAGAGCCAGTCTTGATGCTCTGTGAGCTGGGCACATAAGGTAATTATTGCTGTTCTGTGGAAAGGTATTGGTGCCACTGATATATATACCATGGATGTTTAAATGTGTAACCCTCCAAAAAGTGCGGGACTGCAGACTGCATCATCCATCAACATTGGCTATGCAGGCTGGGTGTCTAGAAATTATGGTCCTACCTGAGCCTGGGAATATATATTTTTTTTTATTACAGCTTCCAGAATTCCCCCATCCATCATGGCCACTGACCATGCTAACGTGGACACCCTGGAAATTATAGTCCAAAACAGTAACTTTCCCAAGTTGTAGGCCCAACATCATCTGGAGGGACGTACATTCCCCACCCATGTGTTAACCTATGGAATTCTGTCACATTAAGGCTCCAGCACCTAATCATATGTACCACTTTTCTGGAATATGAGCCCATAGGATTAACCTAAGATAAGATAACTTCATAAATGGGCCATTTTCCTAGTTAACTGAGCAGGATTGGATGTTTTTTAAAAATTACATTTGCTTTTGCCTTTTTATATTTGCTGTATACTGAACCGTGGCCTTCATAAATTAAGGAATAAGTTAATCCAATCTTACGTGTTAATTCTCCTAATGATTTTCATTAAATATGTGTATACGCACACATACTTAGTGAATTCACACACATACACATATACTAGATCTTGGAAAAGTAACTGACCATACTGCCTGTGGGATTCTGGGAGTTATATTGCCTAGGGGCTGCACGTGACCCCCAGTCTGCCCCAATAAACACTGTCACTGTGAGGAAGGATAAAACGTCAATGTGCATCTGATCACCATCACACACACACACACACACACACACACACACACACACCCATCATCATCAGTTGCTACAAGAGAAGGGCATAAAAATCTCAATTGCAGTTTGTTTGTTTTTGTTTTTGAATAAACTCTCTATCTGCAGCTGACCAAGTGAGAAATATGCAAGAATACCACAGGTACCCTGAAGGCACAAAACCCAGTCTGATCTTGAAACTAAGCAAGGTCAGCCCTGGTTAGTACTTGGGTGAGAAACTGCCAATGAATACCAGAGGAATGGACTGGGAAAACTACCGTTGAGTGTTCCTTGCCTAAGAAAACCCTGTGAAATTCTTGGGGTTGCCGTAAGTTGACAGACAACTTGAAGGTGTACAAACACACACACACACACACACACACACCCTACAGGAATGATAGAAGGTCCCTTGGAGTGATGAAGAAATCAAAGCAACAATGCAGGAAGGAATACAAAAGGGGAAGACATCTTCACATTGAGATGTGCCTGTGCTCCATCCTGTCTGAATAGGAGAATGATGGCTGTGATCACATCTTCATGTTTCCAGGTGTGCTCTGAGGACAGTTACTCTAGTGTTTGTGTGTACATATCAGCCTCCCCCAATGTAGTGTTTTCCAGATATGCTCACCATCCACACTTAAACTAGAAGTGATGGGAGCTGTAGCCAAATTGAGCTTGGAATTGATGTGTTAGAAGTAATGATATTACATGTCACACTTTCTGAGGAAGTGGAGATAATGAGGATATTTTCAAAGATAATGATGGCTACTACAGTTATCTGCTCTCAGTTTAATGAGTAACATTTGCTCCTTGATTCAGAATACTGCAGGGGGTTGTCAGTTTAGGGATGGGGGGAATTTTGAGTGATCAGAACAATTCAAATTAGTGGATTAGTAACATGAGCCAGAATGTGTAGTGATTTGAGTGTTAGACTAGGATACTGAGAGACCAGGGTTCAAAACCCCATTCAGCCATGGAAATCCACCAAATGATCTTGGGCAGGCAATAATCTCTCAGCCCAAGATGAAGACATTGGCAGACCTTTTCTGAATAAACGAGAAAACTATATGATAGGCTCAGTGTAAGTAGGAGTTAACCTGAAGATTCATAGCAAGAATATGTTACTTGTGAGTCATGTTATCTGTAAGTAACAGGTAATACATCACTTTTTGAAGAAAAGGTAATGCTAGTGTTAGATTTTATAATGAGCTTTTCAAGATTTGATTCCACGCAGCTAGAGACTTCTCCACCCCTACCCCATGGAAGCTGATATAAATGATGAAACTCCTGCTTGTGTGTGTTTCTGAAAGCCGAATCTGTTCTTCAAGAGCAATTGCAAGGATGCAGAACTCTGCAGCTCAGCATACAAGAGGTTGGAATTCGAGCATCATGTATTGGCTCTTGGCTTCGGCCAGTTGTAACTTTCTTTGCGATAAGGCTAATGGAAAGGGGGGCAGTTGGTGACAAATATAATGTTGGGCAAAGTCCTACTGGAGGCAGCAGGACAAAGAAGCTTTTATTCTCTTTGTAGTGGGAGGTGTATTCCAACCTTGAACTAATCATCCCCGTCCCCCATTCCCCCCCCCCACATCTTCCTGGGGCTGGCAGAGAAGGGCTTCTTTTCTAGCCTGCATTAACAAGCCAGCCTTTGAGCTCTGCAATTATTGTCCGGATACAGGTTTTTGCTCCTCCTCCCCTTGCTAAACAGCACTTCACTCCTCCTGCAGCTGTGTAACTGCTGGGCATACTCTTATCAGCTACAGAAAAGAACTGTGTTCTCTGTGTTAGAGAACAAGGAACTGAACATGTTTAATCCTAGAGGCTGCCCAGTAGAGTCTCCAGGAGGAAAGTCTCTTGCGAAGGAGGAGGTGTTGCACTGAAAGAAAAAACGAGAGCTGTGTTGAGACTTAAAATGGTGGATTCCTGCCCACTGGAATGGAGGGTGAACACTCTTAAGTTTTAAATTGGCCATTAAACTGCACATGAAGGTATTGAAATTTTTAAGGGAGAAGGGTGCGTAGGCCACTTCCAAAAGGACTCTACACTACCATTGTAGCAGTTCAATCCCTCTTTAATTGTCATGGCTCTGTCCCGTGGTTTGTACTTTGGTGAAGTGATTAAACTTTTCTGTGAGATAGCTCTAGCACAGTTGTTTGGGGGTGTGAAAGTCCAATTTCCAGGACTGCATTCAATTGCATTCAATTTAGCCAACAGTGAGGGAAAGGAGTGGTTAAGAGGAGGCGGAATGTTGCCATTCCCAGTAGGCTCAGGCAAAAGCAAACTGCTGCAGCCTTTCCTAGCTTGAGTGTTCTTCCTACAGAATAACTTTTGCCCTCTTGACCACATTCGGATATTGCTTGGCCACACTTGTCCTGGTTTTAATGTGAAATGTTGGAGGACATGGGGAACTGTGTCCAGATGATCCATGTAGCTGCTTATCAACGTGCTGTCCGTGTGCTAAATGTTCAGATAGGCAACTTTAAGGCCTTTCTTCTCTCTCCTTATAATTTGTTGTTGTTACATTGGATTTGGGCAGGATGACCCTTCAAATACCTCTGTAAAGAAGGGGACATGGACACTCTCGACAGAATCTTGTCCACCTACCTCTTTATTTGATGAGCTGGGAGCCTTTAATTAATTGCTGTTAACTATTCTTATTAGGAAGTGGTAGTAGTTCAAGGAAAGAACACAGATCCACATGCTGCTGTTTGCCCAGCTAGACAAAGAGTGTAAGTGGGAAGGGGATGGAATGCTTGGAATCTGCTAGGAACAGATAACTAATTTCCTGCTTTTTCCTGAGTAGGCCTGGAGCTTGTGCTCATTTGTGAGTGTTCCTTTGTGCAAATAAAGTCAAAGAAGGCTGGTTAACTGAGGGTTGTTCATTCACAGGGAAGGCTTTTGGCATGGGAATAGTGAATAGGGTTGCCAACTTCTTTTTTTCTTCCACTAGCCTCTGCTTTCAACAATGGCAGCTGTCATTGAGCAGAAGGTTCACCCGTCCTTGTAGCCTCTTGCTGCTCTACCTCTTGCCTCTACTGACTAATTTACTTTCATCGGCATCAGACTTACAGTGAGCCCTCATTTGACACGACCTCCACATACAACAAATGTAACGTCATGCAAACTGTCACTCTCATCATGGTCAATGGACGCAAAGGGCATGCAGCCATGCAGGCACAGACACACACACACGTTGCGTTCACTGACTACAATGGAACGTGAGACTCATGGTTTTTGTTTTACAAAGGGGTTCCTGGAACAGAACTCCTGCATATAGAGAGGATGCACTGTATTTGCAAAAGTATTAGATTGTGATGAGAGGCAGGATGGGAAAAATGTTTGGAAGTCTCATATGGGAGACTCCCTCACCTCCAAAGCTTGGCAAAGTTACTTTTTTGGGCTGTATCTTCTAGATCAATGGTTCCCAAACTTTGATCTTCCAGATGTTTTGGACTTCAGCTCCCAGAATTCCTGACTGTTTGCCAAACTGGCTAGGGCTTCTTGGAGGACCAAAGTTTGGGAACCACTGTAATTTAGATTCATCAAAGTTGTAGTGCAAAAAGGTAACTTTCCCATGCTCCGCCTGCCCCAAACATGGACAGCTGTTTCTGTGCTCGGACGGCCATCTGACAAACATGAATTGTAGTGACTTATTTTACAGATTTGTTGTAAAGGTTGACCCAGTTAAGGTTTGTAATATCAGATACATTGGATGTTGCTGTCTACATTGCTTTCAAAGGATGCTTTTTACAAATGTGCCATCTGTAAAATAAGGGGTGGAGGTGGTGATGATGGTGGTGGTGGGAGAGTATGAAAACATCATATCTTTAACATTCCAAATAATCTCTCCAAAATTTGAAAGTATAAAAGATGGGATATCTATGTAAAAGGGACTTCTGGAGCAGGCAGCCATGTTTGTTACTTTTGCTGCAAGAGAGACTAAAAGTCTTGTGGTACCTTGAGAACAGACTTACTGCTGTGCCTCACAAACATACAAATATAAACCTCCACAGACCAGAATCTATTCCACCAGATGCCTCTGATGTGGTAGGCCCTGCCTCTTGAAAATATATGCCAATCTTGCCCTTGCCCAGACTGGCTGAGGGTGATGGTAGTTGTACCATGTATTTGGAAGTGGCACAGGGTGGGCAGCGGGGAGGGCACTGGTTTGATGCCATAGTAACTTTGTTGCTCTGTAAGATGCCATGATACACTCAATAAAAGTTGGATTGTTAGAGAAATCTTTTTTTTGTAGCTGATGTTTTAATGTTCCATGGCACCTGTAAGATGTATAGAATGACCTCATAGTATAAGGTTATTGAGATATATTCCCATCTCGCTCTTTCTCAATCTCTGTCTGTCTGTCTGTCTATCTATCTGTTTCAATCGGCTTTATATTTTAAGGTCATTCTACGCACGCACGCACACACATACATACATACACACGTACACACAACCATCCACAGCCCCATAATATACCAGTCACAATATTGTCTGATAATTAATGTAGAGTTTAACAAATAGAATTCTTATCTTCCCAAAGTCAGGTGCATATGCATCTGTAAGTATCTTTTTTTTCAGAAGGTAGTCCATCTGAATTCAGGTGATCTTGCTTCCAAGTATATCAAAACTTTTCCATCTTTCTGACTTCTGCTTACATTCTCATCCCATCCGTGATTTGTATCTGCCTGTGAGACTTTTTTGCCTTTCTGGCAAGGAAGTCTAAGCAGATATCTTTCCTACTGACTAAAATGTGTTTGTGTGAATGTTTCAATTAAGTGTATTTTTAACCATCCACATTTTTAGAATACTCATATGGTGTGTGCATATTAATTTCACCTAAATGCAGCACAACTCTTGCAAACATCTGAAGCAAGGTTTGCTCTGTCTTGCAAGCAATCTGGGAAGTAAGGAATTGATATTTGCATCAAAAAGCTCAAAGTGGACAACATCCTTGCTATCCTAGACCAAAGAGAGCTTCAACTAGTTACTTTTTTGGACTAAAACTCCCAGAATCCTCCAGCCAACACGGCTTGCCAGCTAATAGAATACATGGCTTGTTGTGCTGGTTGGAGGATTCTGGGAGCTGTAGACCAAAAAAGCAACTTTCTTGATCTCTGCTCCAAAAGGAATTGTGGATAGGATTGCAATGTAGGTTGCGGACACGTGGAAAGATTCAGAGTCAGGTAAAGGCATGGGCTGAAAGAATTGTTGGGAACAGGACTCTTAGTTGCCCAGCAGGTTTGATCTGCTTGGACTTTTATTGTAGCAATCAAATTGTTGGATTTTCCCCTCCCAGGTCAAGCCAAATCTGCCAAGATGTCCAGCAAGCGAGCCAAGGCGAAGACCACCAAGAAGCGTCCTCAGCGTGCTACATCCAATGTCTTTGCTATGTTTGACCAGTCACAGATCCAGGAATTCAAGGAGGCTTTCAACATGATAGACCAAAATCGTGATGGGTTCATTGACAAGGAAGATCTGCATGACATGCTGGCATCCATGGGTAACAAAGCAATTTGACGTCCATGTTATTTCAGCACAAACTGGTACAGTATGGTGCCTAATAGCTACTGCCTCACCAATGGGGTATGCAGGGGAGCGGTGCAGAGGCACCAGCAACCAGAACATTGCTGAGTCATCTTACATGCCCCCTTCCCTCACTCTCCACCAGGGAAACAAGAGCCATATTGGGATGGGATAGTTGAAAGTTGGGGTTCGGAAGGCAGAACCAGAGGGTTGGAAGAGACAACAAGGGCCATCCAGTCTAACCCCTTACCATGCAAGAATATACCATCAAAGCATTCCTGACAGATGTTGCTCTAGAATCTGTTTAGAAACCTCCTCTTTCTTTCTTTCTTTCTTTCTTTCTTTCTTTCTTTCTTTCTTTCTTTCTTTCTTTCTTTCTTTCTTTCTTTCTCCTAATGTTTAGGTGGAATTTCTTTTGCTGTAGTTTGAATCCATTGTTCTGTGTACTACTCTTTGGAGCAGCAGAAAACAAGCTTGCTCCATCTCCAGTATGACATCCTTTAAAATATTTAAACATGACTATCCTGTCACCTCTTAACCTTCTCTTCTGCAAACTAAACATCCCCAGCTCCCTAAGCCACTCCTCATAGGGCAGGGATTCCAGGCCTTTTACCATTTTGATCACCCTCCTCTGGACATGTTCCAGGTTGTCAATATCCTTCTTGAATTGTGGTGTCCAGAACTCCAGGTGAGATCTGCCTGAATTAGAACAGAGTGGTACTATTGAGTGGTATGAGGGGATCAGACAGTGATAAGGAAGGACAGTTACCTTTATCCAGGTTGCTGGAGATTTACCGTAGCTCATCTTGCTCCATAATCTGTTCAGTATGAAAGGTACAAGAACTCTGTCCCAGATCCAACCTGGCAATCTTCCTGCCCGAAGAGCTTGCGATATAGGGCAGGATATAATATTTAAATGCATGAATTAGAATGATTCTCATCCTTGGAAAAATGGGTGGGGAACATGTGGCACCACAGATATAGTGGGATTGTAAGTTCCAGTAGCCTCTAACCAGTATAGCTAGTGGTGAGGGAAACTGAGACCTGGAGATTCACCACATCAGGAGCCATATATTATACCTCCCTTCTCTAAGATTACATGTGCATAAAGGCTGTAGCACTAAACAAGAAGCACATGGAGAAATGAGGAAAGTAGGATAAAAGAGAAGCCCCTGTTCCCCACTTTTTAAAAGGGAGTAGCATTAAAAACAAAGACCCATATCTTTTTTATTCAAATTGAATGTTAAAAACCATCATATATTTACATACTCTTAAAAGATGAGCAGATATTATTGAATAGTACCTGAACATTTATCAAAAGGGACTTAAATATATAGAATCAGTAAATATAAAAAATTCACAATCTCACTGAGAACACACCTGTCAAATGTATAATGAATGATAAGGAAGCAATAAAATAAGACTCTCCTAAACACATTTATAACCCCTTGTTCCTTTCACCTTTGTCCAAAGAAGGACTGGGCAACTCTTTTCATTTCCCTTGCAGCAACAGTGGGCTAGATCCAGACTTAGGCATGCTTAGAGCAGGCCCACTGAAATCATCAATGGGACTTAAGTTAGTTGCAATTCAGACTTTGTCATAAGTATATCTGGAGCCACTTGTAGCTTCTTAGCTCTCTCGCTATAGTCCTCTCTGTGCAGTAGAGGTAAACCTGGGCATCTCTTTCATAGATGGAGGTGCACTGAACAATGTGTTTGGCCATGCAAGACATTCACAGTTCCCATAGTCACACTTAAAGAAGAATCCAAAAGTGCAAGTAGCAATGTTGGTCTGTATCAATGAACAAGTTCTAGCAGTTTTCCTCTTCACTAGCAGCAGGTATTTTGTAAAACTAATGGGTGTGAGTTTCCCATTTAAGTCCAAAACCCTTCGTGTTAGAACAGGAGTGTCTGACAACAATATATTATTGCTGGGGAAAAGCCATTCTCACTCCCAGTCTTTTGTTGTTATTTGCCATCAAGTTAACTTCCACTTATGGTGACCATGTGAATGAGAGGGGAGCTGGCATGGTGTAGTGGTTTGAGCATTGGACTACAGCTCTGGAGACCAAAGTGCAAATCCCCCCTCAGCCATGGAAACCCATTGGGTGACCTTGGGCACTCTCTCAGCCTCAGAAGAAAGCAAAGGCAAACCTCCTCTGAACATATCTTACCAAGAAAATCCTGTGATAGGGTTCCTTTAGCAATGCCATAAGTTGGAAACAACTTGAAGTCACACAACAGCAACAACACGAATAAGGATTTCCATGAGCCTTGGTCATCAGCTGCCCCACTCAGGTCTTCCAAATGCAGGGCTATAGATTCTTTGACTGAACCAATCCACCTGTAGTGCTGTCTCCTTCTTTTCCTTCCAATTTACCAAGCGTTATCATCTTTTCTAGTGAGTCCTGTTGTCTCATGATATTTCCAAAGTGCGACAGCCAGTTTAGTAATTTTCAATTCTAAGGAGAGTTCAGGCTTGATTTGCTCTAAGACCCATCCACTGTTCTTTTTAGGCATCAATTGTAACCATAGAACTCTTCTCCTGCCCCAAATTTCAAATGAGTTGATTTTCCTTCTTCACCATACAGCTTTCATGCCCATATACAGAAACTGGAAACTGGATGATCTGAACTTTGGTATTTAATTTTCACTTTTGAGGACCCTATCTAGTTCCTTCATGTAGTCCCATTCTACTTGTGATAAATTTAGCTAAATTCAAGGGGAACAGGGAAACCCGAGGGGGCTGGCATCTGACATCATTCCTGCTAAGCAGTCTTGAGGCTTTGACCTTCTGGTCCCTAGCTTTGCTAACTGCTGTTGCCTGTCCATCTTCCCACTAGCTCTGCGGTAAAGTCACAACAGATGGAAAAGTTCTGGGATTTCAGAGCCAGCAGATTTATCCAGAGTTGAGTGGAAAACTCAATAAATATTATGGAGAATACAAGTCATATGAAACAACAGCTGTGTGAAGTAAACATCTGAGTGAATGGGAAAGAACAGGACAGTATAGTTGAGGAGTACATAGCAAAGGAGCTGTATTTGTACAGATGACCACTAGGGGGCAACTTGTGGTTACATACTTGTGGATAAACCTATGGATTCTTTTTCTTTTTCCTCCTAGCTTAAAGTTGAGCTACTGAGAAGTAATTCAGTCAGAAAATGGGGATTCTGCAGACATGCATGCAGTCATGCCGAGCAGACTGGGATTTCCTCCCTATTTATTTGCAAGTCATACTGACTTGGCAATTTTTAACCCCCAGGGTTGCTTTTCTTCCCTCCTTCAGCCTGCCATTCCTGATTTGCTACCTTGCAGGTTTCTGACTAATCATGTTAATTTCCTAAGCCATATCCCCAGGATCTAGTTTTATGGGCAATTTATGGGGAAGGCTTCTAGCAAGAGGAGCATTCATCTTTGTTTGGGAGGACAAGCTCACAGGGGCATTTTATTGCCTTGGCTTAGCTGCACTGGAGTGTGATGTTTGTGTCCAGGTTTCTATTACCAATCTCTTGTAAAAAGAAAGGAGCAAACCTCACATTACGAGGATGTACATATGTGTGTATGTACCTTCAAGTTGCCTGTTGACTTGACAATGACCTCATGAAATTCACAGCATTTTCTTAGGCAAGGAATACTCAGTGGTGGTTTTGCCAGTTTCTTCCTCTGAAATATAGCCTATAACAATATTCCTTGACAGTCTCCCATCCAAGTACTGACCAGGGCTGACCTTGCTTACTTTTCAAGATCAAATAGGATCTGACACCTTTGGGGCATTTAGGCCCCCACTGCCAGGATATCAGAGCTGAATGGTATCAATGTTTTTGGTCATTTTTTCCCCATCTTTTGGACTGCTTTGGTGAAGAAATACGTCATCCAGTAACTGTGCCCTGTAACCAAAGGCTAATTTATACTGCATTCCTGTAACCACTTTTATTTTTTATTCATATTCTGCTCAATAGCTGGAGAGGTTTTTCAGAGTGGCTTACATATTCATAAAAACAAGTCAAGGCAGTCCTTGACCCCTGGGTGACCATCTCAAAAGGTATAACACACACAAAAAAGAGAGGATAGGGAGAGAAAAGGAAAAGAAGAAAACCCGGGAACTAGTTCTTAGTTTTTTGGTGTATCCACACTGCACAATAGAGCAATTTGATAATACCTTTAACTGCTATGGCTCCATCTTACAGACTTGTCGGAATTGTAGCTTGGTGATGTGTTTGTAGTTCTCAAGTGGGGAGTCTAGTCCAATCCTCTGAACTACACATGTAAAATTAAAATCTTCCATCCACTACAAATCCCAGGATTTCATTGGATGGAGTAACAGCAGCTGAAGTAGTATTGAAGTCATATATATAAAGTCAGGTGGGATGAATGCTGGATGACAAGCTGGGGAGAGGCAAAGCCCAGTGAAGCTAGCTTCCCAAGAGGACTTCCTTCATTCCCTTCCATATTTTGGCTTAGCTGCAAATTGTAATCCACCCTGAGTCCCAATTTTGGGGGAAAAACAGGATATATAGAAAAGATGATGATGATGACGACGGGAAGAAGCAGTAGCAGCAAGTAAGTCTTACCAAATGGAATGGGATAGGGATGGGCCAACTGAATCCTTGAATCCTTGGCAAGAATTCGAGATTTGCAGATCTGAATCACCAGGGCAAAATAGGCAAACAGAATTTTTCAAATCTGGAGGTGCCCACTGCCCCTCCATTCCCTGCTCACATTCCATCCCTCCGCGAAGAGCAGTGTGCAGGGCACACCAGAGCCTGCACTCGTGCCCAGAATCAGGCCCGCAGGGGCAAGTAGGACCAGCCACGGCCGCTTTCCTGCAAGCCCCAGGGCCTGAGCTCATGTGAGTGCCGGGGATCGGGCCCACAGTAGGTTCCTGCACGCCCTGGAGCCTAAGCTTGCTGCAGCAGGGGTGTAAAAGGAGGGCCATCGCCCCTTCTCTGCACCCCCACCACCGCTGCTGGTGCGAGCGCTTCGGAGGCGGCCTGCAGGGACATGCAGAGTGGATGATCACTTTTTAAACCTTTTTTTAAAAAAGGATTCAAAAGATTCGAAATTTGTGAGATTCATCGATTCCTAGAACCTTCCAGGGATTCGGATCCAGATTTGGAAAATTCTGGATTTGTCCCATCCCTAGAATGGGGCTTACTTTTGAATACATACATATTGGGTTGTGCTGTTAGGACTTTGCATAGGCAAAAAACAAGTACTTTACAAAAGCTTGATGTAAAGCTTCAGTCTCTGTTCCAGACACACCATAAGCTATGAGCATCAGCTTGTACTACACCCAGAACATCAATGAATCTCAATTAGAATTGTGCATTACTGCAGAGGTTCAAACATAGTTAGATGCAGGCAAATCTGTGGACATTTCCATGATCTGAGGGATCTGTATTCATACAATCTTGGATGTTATCCATATTCTTGGTGCAAGCTGTCACATTCAGCTCATTCAGAGTATAGTACATTTACAGCCTCCAGTACATTTCTCTTGAGGAGAAAAATGAACTTTTCATGTGATTCAGGATATATGTATAAATATATGGTTTGTGTTCAAGATATATTTAATGGTAGAAATAACCCTACTTCCAGCTCTGTGTCAGCTTCATTGATGACCTGTAGTTTGTGTTTTCCCTCCTGTGCCCAAATGAACTGCTATCATTGGGTTGGTCCCAGTCTCAAGTAGAATTTCAGACCTTGGAAAGGTGAGCCTTTTTGGACTACAACTCCCAGAATCCTCAAGCTAGCACTGGCTGTTGTGGAATTCAAGGATTTCTTGTCCAAAAGCCATTTCCTAATATCTTGTCAAATGTAGTTCCTATTGAAAAGAGTAGGACTTGATAGCATAGGTAGCTTATTTCACTAACACAGTCTAGATCCAAACCACAGTCTGTAGAAACATACCAGAAAATAAAGCCCATCCCTATCTATTACCATTGTTCTATGGTATTACAACTTTTGTTCTATGACTGTGGGATGACCATTGAGTGAACGATGGCCCTGTATTATGGAAGAGGGTTTGGCCAAGTTAGGTGCAGAGAGAAGTTAAATATGTCCACTCGCCAATTTTCAGTGAATCATTTTGTATCTGCTGGTTGCTGAGGTTCTTGATTTGATTCTGCAAAGCAGTTCATATATTCTGAAGTAAGTCAGCTGTAAGTAATTCAGATTAGTTATGTGTTAATAGTTGAGAAGTTCTGAGTATATGTTCCTGCTTTGTAATCATGGGACACAGTGGTGGACCAGTGGAAATCTTGTAAAATTTATTTATTTATATCCTGCCTTTCTCGTAATATGGGACCCAGGATGATTTACAACAAATAAAACAAAGTACTGGCAAAATTTTATTATATCTCAGTTCAAAAAAGAAACAAAAATTCTGTTAAAAGCATGAAGTTAAAACAGTCTAAAACACATTTAAACATAATAAAAAGAATAAAAGCACAGCACATCCCATTAAAAATATCCTTCTGCCACATGAGTTAAGAGCTAAAGGCTTGCTTATATGAAAAGGCCAGTGGAAAGAGAACACGGGGGGGGGGGCAATCTAAGCTCCTGGGTGAGGAAGTTCCAAAGCCAAGGAGCAACCACTGAGAAGGCTCTTTCTCGTCCTCACCAAACATATCTGTGATGTCCTGGGACCAAGAGAAAGCCCTCCCTCAAAGATCTTAAAACTCAGTCAGGTTCATATCAGAAGATACAGTCTTTCAGATCATCTGTGCCCAAGCCATGTAGGACTTTAAAGGTCATAACCAGTATTTTAAAATCTATTCAGAAATGGACTGGTAGACAGCAAAGCTATTTCAACAAGGGTGTTACAAGTTATATGTTTCCTGTTACCAGCCTGGACCAGCCTGTGTTTTAAACCTGCTGAAATTTCAGAGCACCTTCTAAAGGCAGCCCAACATAGAGTGCATTATTGAAAAAGGAATCTCCTACCACCACCAAAATGACACATCTACAAGGATCCTGACTCAGAACAGAACTTGAGAAAGTTACTTTTTTTTTAAATTATAATTGGCCACACCGGCTGAGGGATTCTGGGAACTATAGTCCAAAAAGTAATGTTTCCAAGTTCTGAGACAGAAGTAGTTACTGGCAACACTCAGGGGAAAAAGGCAGTTATATTTACTGACTTACACATTTCTACAGTTTTTGCTTGCAGCTGCCTAAAGGTAAACCTTCACATTAGGATCAGCACACAATAAAACATCCATTCAGTTGGATGTTTTCTCCCTCCTGAGGTCATAATAAGGAACTCAGCAGGGGCAATTGACAGATTTAAATGTCTTTCTGTTGGCTTTGCTATTGCTGTTGTATGTTGCTGGGTGATGCTGGTTCTAATTTCTTAACAGTTTCATCTTGTCCAGTAACAGATGGATAAGCCAATGCAATAAAACTCCAACAGAGATCTTAAGGCTGAGCCCTCAAGAGCCAATGGCATGGAAACCAAAGGCTAACTGCTCATTCATCTGCATTTTTCAGGGAAGAATCCTACTGATGAGTACTTGGAAGGCATGATGAGTGAAGCTCCTGGTCCCATCAACTTCACCATGTTCCTCACCATGTTTGGAGAGAAGCTGAATGGCACTGATCCAGAAGATGTCATCCGCAATGCTTTTGCCTGTTTTGATGAGGAGGCCACAGGTATGCAGATTAGTGTTCCATTGCACACTTTGGGAAATGTTAGTTTTTTGACTGCACCTTCCAGAATACTGCAACCAGCATGGCCAATGGGGGATACTGTTCAAAAAGTAAGACTTCCTAAGTTCTATACCTTTGTAACTCAAAGTTGTCAGTTAAGATGTGTTTGAGAACAAGGAAGAATGCATCTGACTATCTGCATCTGAAAAAATGACTTCTTTATTCCTGTTACGGGTATACCTCACTTAATGAAATAGATGCGTTCCTGGGCATTACTTCTTTAATAGAAAAGTTGGTACCAGAAGCAGAAATAACGTGGAAAAAATAGGTTCCTACGCCACACACAAACAGCTCTTGCAGACAATTTCATGGTCCAGAAGGTGGAAGAGGCCACAAGGGGATCAAATATTCTAGATCTGACCCTGACCAACAGGGATGACCTTGTTAATGAGGTAGAAGTGGTTGGATCTTTAGGGGGGAGTGACCATGCCCTATTGGAATTTGGCATTCAGTGGGAAGGAGAAGATAAGTGTAGCCAGACACTCATCTTAGATTTTAAAAAAGCAGACTTCTGTAAACTTAGGGAGCTGCTGGCTGGAATTCAGTGGTCAAGAATAGTCAAAGGGAAAGGAGTTCAGGAGGCATGGGAGTTCCTTAAAAGGGAGATACTGAAGGCACAGTCTAAAACTGTGCCAATAAGGAGGAAAAATGGAAGGCATCTGAAGAAACCAGAATGGTTGACTAGAGAGCTTTCAGTTAAGCTAAGTGTTAAGAGAAACATGTACAGGAAATGGAAGAAGGGGGAAACCACCAAAGAAGAATTTAAGCAAGTAGCTAGGAGATGTAGGGAGGAGGTCAGAAAGGCTAAAGCACCGAATGAACTTAGGCTGGCCAGAGACATCAAAAACAATAAAAAGGGCTTTTTTAAATATGTCTGTAGCAAAAGGAAAAAGACGGAGATGATAGGGTCGCTGCGCAGAGAAGATGGCGAATTACTAACAGGGGGAAGAGAAAAGGCAGAACTACTTAACACCTTCTTTGCCTCAGTTTTTTCCCAGAAGGATACAAGCACTCAACCTGGCGGGAGCAGGTGAGGAAGCAGGGGAAATGAGGCACATAATAGGTAGAGAGGTGGTACAGGAATACCTGGCCACACTGGATGAATTCAAGTCTCCAGGGCCAGATGAATTGCATCCTAGGATATTAAAAGAACTGGCAGAAGTCATTTTGGAACCGCTTGCTATAATCTTTGAGAAATCTTGGAGGACAGGAGAAGTTCCAGCAGACTGGAAGAGGGCAAATGTTGTCCCCATCTTCAAGAAGGGAAAAAAAGAGGACCCAAATAATTATCGCCCAGTCAGCCTGACGTCAGTACCCGGAAAGATCCTGGAGCAGATCATTAAGCAGTCAGTTTCTAATCACTTAGAAAGCAACGCGGTAATCACGAGAAGTCAACATGGATTTCTCAAAAATAAGTCATGCCAGACTAATCTTATCTCTTTTTATGATAGAGTTACTAGCTTGATAGATGAAGGGAATGCTGTGGATGTAGCATATCTCGATTTCAGTAAGGCCTTTGACAAAGTTCCCCATGACATTCTTGTGAAGAAGCTAGTAAAATGCAGGCTGGACAGGGCTACTGTTAGTTGGATTTGTAATTGGTTGACCGACCGAACTCAAAGGGTGATCACGAATGGCTGCTTTTCATCCTGGAGGGAAGTGACTAGCGGGGTGCCACAGGGTTCTGTCCTGGGCCCAGTGCTGTTCAATATCTTCATCAACGACTTGGATGAAGGAATAGAGGGCATGCTCATCAAATTTGCAGATGACACCAAATTGGGAGGGGTTGCTAATACGCCAGAGGACAGGATCAAAATTCAAAATGACCTGGACAGATTGGAGAGCTGGGCCAAGGCTAACAGAATGAAATTCAACAGAGAGAAGTGTAAGGTCCTACACTTAGGTAGAAAAAATGGAATATAGAAATATAGGATGGGGAACACGTGGCTGGATAGCAGTACGTGTGAAAGGGATCTAGGAGTCTTAATAGACCACAAGCTGAACATGAGTCAGCAGTGTGATGTGGCAGCCAAGAAAGCCAATGCAATTCTCGGCTGCATCAATAGGAGAATGGTGTCTAGATCGAGGGAGGTACCGGTACCACTCTACTCTGCTTTGGTTAGACCTCATCTTGAATACTGTGTCCAGTTCTGGGCACCCCAATTCAAGAAGGACATGGTCAGGCTGGAGCAGGTCCAGAGGAGGGCAACCAAAATGGTGAGAGGCCTGGAAGCCATGCCCTATGAGGATAGACTTAGAGAGCTGGGTATGTTCAGTCTGCAGAAGAGAAGGTTAAGAGGGGACATGATAGCCATGTTTAAATATTTGAAGAGATGCCATGTAGAGAAGGGAGAGGGCTTGTTTTCTGCCCCTCCAGAGACCAGGACAAGGAGCAATGGATTCAAGCTGCAGGAAAGGAGATTCCACCTGAACCTGAGGAAGAACTTCCTGACAGTCAGGGCTGTCCGGCAGTGGAATATGCTGCCTCGGAGTGTGGTGGAGTCTCCTTCTTTGGAGGTTTTTAAGCAGAGGCTGGATGGCCATCTGTCGGGAGTGCTTTGAGGGTGTTCCTGGATGGCAGGGGGTTGGACTGGATGGCCTGTGTGGTCTCTTCCAACTCTACATTTCTATGATTCTATGATTCAGTATGTTTCAGCAAACTTTTTATTCAAAACAATATGCATGTGTGAAATGAGACAACCAGGTCAAGTAAGCCTTGAATAAGTAAACAACAACATTTTGAACTTTCTAGAGGCCACTTGAAAGCTTCTTCCAAAATGCATCCCGGAATGTCTTTTTCTTTCATCAACATCCGCTTTTATTATGATTTCTGTTCTGGTGGCTAACCTTACAGATCAATGCTTTAACATGTTGGTGGTAGTGGAGATGCAAGCTTGTTTACTCTTCCATTTTCTGTCTGTTTTGCTGTTCACACATGCTCAGTAAGGAATCCTGAAGGCAGCCATTTTCCTTGCCTGCTCTAGTCAGCCATAAATGGCTACAGTAGATAGGCTGGAATGGAATCCTGCTATTTCCCAGCTCAAGTTTTATTGTACTGTTCCCTGCAGACGCACTGCTGCAGCCCAGTGCTGAAAGTCTGTTTCACCAAAGACTTCCAATTCAACACAGGAAAAGGAGGAAAGGTGTAGCTATAAAAAGACTTCGTAAAAAGGAGCTTCTTTGTCAGAGGCTTTGTTAACTGAGGTATACCTGCATTTTAATTTGCACCATTGAGAGTGACCATTAAGCCAAAAGCACAGTGAAAATAAAATAATAGACAAAGTGGTGGTCCAGTATACCTTGTATTTACAGTGATGGTAATCATAAAACATAACAGCTGATGGAGGGGCAGTGACAACAAACAAATGAAATATAAAAGCAGATTACATTAATTAATCAAATGATAATGGATAGCAAATAGGATGTAAGACAAATTGTATTAAATCTAGCACCCACTCTAGACCAACTAACATAAGTATTTTAAGTTCACAGCTGTAAGAGAAATGCAAATTTACCATTCCAATGGAGAGCTCTAAATTCTTAGATGGTTTCAACATAAAGAACCAAAAAGTATTTTTAACCTTTTTTTTTAACAAAAGAGTTCCAAAATGTCTTTAAATATAATCCACAAAAGTTGAGAAAACTCAGGGTGATAAAATCATATCTTCTTTAGCATTAAAAATGAAGAGAAAAATTCAAGAGAAACTGCTTCTCCCTTAGGAAGGTGTGCCGTGGATTTCAGAAAAGAAAGTTTCAGCAGCAAAAGAGGGGAAAAGGTGGCTTAGCTAAATGTATTCAAAGAAGGTTGCAGGCCAGCAGGTCAAACAGCTAAAACCATCAGAGCAGAGCAGAGAGAGATAATCAACATCCAACAACCCAATCTATTCTCTCTTTCTTTCCTCCTCCTCCTCCTCTCAAGCAAAGGTATATTAAACCCTTTGCTTCTGGTAAGATGGCCAAAGCTTCTGTTTCTCCCAGTTGGATGTAGCATCTTTCCAATTAAAACTAATTCTATATTGAGTAATTATTGCATCAAAACTTCATTACTGGATCTTTGATCTCCTTTTTTTAATTGTAAAGTACCTTCCAAACTTCCACTATCAAAGCTTCAATGCCATAACTCTTTGTACCCAAATATCTTCGCTGTTACTCCAAGTCAGTTACCATAAATCTGTCATCCAGATTTTAATTGAAGCAGGGAACATGAGATATTTTTAGCCTTAGGAATTAGGATTTAAACAAAGTCCAACAACAATATCAGAGAAACAAATAGTAGAACCAATGATGATAGGTAGAAATCTAGAAATAAAAGAGACTAGAATACATTTTGAATAGACATTATCCCCATTCCACAGTGAAGTTTTAAATTTCAACATTGTTATATGAGAAAAGCCATTCAGTAATAAAGGAAACAACAACAAAAAAAACTTTTTTTTGTTCATGTTTCACATGAAACATTTAAAAAAATTCTTGATGGCGATGCTTCTGTATTATTTCATAACTGGACAGTTGGGAGATAAGTTCTTATTTTCAAGGCTTATTTATTGAGGGAATGTTCCAGGTACTATGTCATCTTCAAACTTTCCTCATTAATTCCAGCAACAAAGGAGTAAGACAGTCTTATCCTATCTCTCATCTACCATGCTCAAGGATGCATCCTGGCTTCTCATTAAGTTCAATACAGCTGCAAAAATACTTCATGAGATTCATGAACCAAACATTTTTTATCCCCCTCACAAGAAGTCCAGGTTTTGGCAGGCCACTTCCTTGTTCACAATACTCCAGGATCTAAAATGGAGGGTGCAGTCATGCTTGTATCCTTCTGGTGGCTTCCCATAAGTAACTATGGGCTGAACAGAATGTTGGACTAAATAATCCTTTGCTCTGATCATGGTCCTTCATGGTCTTCGAACATGAATCCAAACAACACTTGAGCAAAACTTTCTCACTTAATTCTGCCCCCTTGTTTCCTCTCCTGTAAGTTTAGGCTGAGAAACTTCAAGTATCATAAAGCTCTATCATTATATTTGTCCATAGGTCCAGGAGGTTAATGTCTACTTGCTTGACAAGGGTGCTGTTGAGTTTTCCTTTCATGCCCACAGGCCAATCAGTGACTGTTTAGGTCATTGGGGCGGATCTGTGCCTGGAGCTATCTACCAGCCATTTTTACAGCCCAGGAAAAACCAAGGAGGTATTGGATTACCCCCTTTGCTAGTGTCCAAACAACCAAATAAGCTATCAAGAGGATTCCTGTCACGGGGGGAGGGGTATTTCCTTTGGGTTGTACAATTCTTTATAAGGAATTCTAGATTTTATTGGTACACTATAAAGCTGGATGGGCAATTCATGGCTCATCAGAGCATGTTGATCTCCAACTCCTATTACCCTTGGTAAGCATAGCCAGTACTGAGGAATTATGAGAGCTGCAGAAAATAAATGATGGGAAACAGTTCCCTACCCCTCATATAAACAAATGAACAGTACAAAGTGAAGGTAGTGATGTTGCTCCACACACAACCCTGTTATCACCAAAAAAGTTATATTCCTAAAGCCATATTGAAGCAATTCCTTGTTTAGGCCAGCTCAAAGGTCACAAAATACTGAATGAACTTTCAAGGCAAGGTGGTAAACAGAGGAAAAGTGGAGGAGTGGCCAGTGTTCAAATCTGAATTAATTACAGTCTTAAGATGGAACATGACAAGATGCTATGCAGGCATTCAAATTAGTATCCGCCAGATACTGAGAAGTTCTCAGGTTGCACCTAGATCATTCACAAGGCTTATTGAGGGAGAAGATAAATGAGGGACGAGGGAGGTTGGGTGGTTGAACCCTCTCCCTCCCACTCGCAAAAATAACCATGAAATCCAGGTGTCACTTACAGCAATGCATTCCTTTAAAAAGGAGAAAGCAAGTCAACTGGGAGGGAGGAAGTGAATGATATGAGCTCACTGATTTTATAAGTGGGTTAAATTTAAATTTACAGTATTTTTGCTCATTACTGATCAACAAAGAATGCAAACACAGCTTAGGCCTTGGAGATTAGTTTTCTAGCTTTGTTACTCAAATTTACTCAATTTGTTACTTTGTTACTCAAATTTATTGGACCCAAGGAATAAAGCTTTATGGTTCCATGCTTTTAATCCAAATAGTTTAGCTTGTCATCACTGAGGGATGGAAGTGAACACTAGCCTTCTTAGTAATTCTGATAAAGTTAAACTGATTATTTTCTTAAAATCCAGAGGTAACTGGAGTCCTTTTTCACAAAGCTGCAGCCCTGTGTGGCTAACCAGTTCAGCAAGGGGCATAAGCCAGTGTGAAACAGCTTGGAAAATTTTCATCTTTTTTGAATAGCACTCCCCTACTGGTTGAGGGATTCAGGGAGTTGTAATCCAAAGAAGTGACTTTCCCAGCTCTGGTGAGAAATTCTTGTAGCATCTAAAAGTGCCTGCTCATTTTATGTGATACTACCTCACTATGCCCATGCCCATTTCCACACTATACTGTCATGTACCTGCTGGTATTCTTGGACCTCTCAGCGGCTTTCAGTACCATAGACCATGGTATCCTTCTGGAATGCCTGAGAAGGTTAGGGATCGGGGGCACTGCGCTTAAGTGGTTCCGGTCCTATCTCTCAGGTAGGTACCAGATGGTGATGCTTGGGGACAGCTGCTCCTCAAAAAAGGAGCTTAAATCTGGTGTCCCTCAGGGCGCTGTCTTGTCCCCAATGCTATTTAACATCTACATGAAACCGCTGGGAGAGATCATCAGGAGGCATGGAGCAAGGTGCTATCAGTACGCTGATGACACCCAGATATATCTCTCCATGCCTCGGATAACAGCATCAACTAAGGGTGGCATCTCGCCTCTGAATGAATGTCTTGAAGCAGTAATGGATTGGATGAGGAAAAACAGACTGAAGCTGAATCCAGATAAGATGGAGGTACTCGCTGTTAGGGGCCCTAGCCCAGACATGGAGGTCTGTCAACCAGTCCTAGACGGGGTCACACTTCCCCTGAAAGACTGTGTTCGCAGCTTGGGGGTGCTCCTGGACTCACCACTTCAGATGACAGCTCAGATAGATGGGGCGGCCAGGAGTGCCTGTTATCAGCTTCGGTTGATACGTCAGCTGCGCCCCTTTCTGGAGGTGGAACACCTAAAAACAGTGGTGCATGCACTGGTAACTTCACGGCTCGACTTCTGCAACGCGCTCTACATAGGGCTACCCCTGTGCTTAGTCTGGAAACTTCAATTAGTTCAGAATATGGCAGCCAGGTTGGTCACCGGTAGACCTAAAACTGACCATATAACACCAATTTTAAAGTCTCTTCATTGGCTGCCTATTAGTTTCCGGGCATAGTACAAGGTGTTGGTTATCACCTTTAAAGCCCTTCATGGCTTGGGGCCAGCCTACCTGCGGGATCACCTTCTCCCATATAATCCGCCCCGCACATTAAGGTCCTCTGGGAGGAATTTACTGCAGCCAGTCAGAACTAGGTTGGCTGTGGTTACCCAGAGGACCTTTTCTTCTATTGCTCCCAAGTTATGGAATGGCCTGCCAGAGGAGACCCGGCATATTACCAGTCTTGACTGCTTTAAAAAAGCAGTCAAGACTGATCTCTTCCAACAGGCCTTCCAAGACTAGCATTTCCATCGCCTCCCATCAACTGTCTTGCTGTTTTGTTAATTGTTAATTGATGATTGTTAATTGTGTGTTTTAAGGGGTTGTTTGGGTGGGCTGGTGGGTGGGGAGGATTGGGGTATGTTTTAATGTTTTTAATGTATTTAATGTATTCATGTTCGCCACCTCGATCCATGTGGAGAGGCGGGATAGAAATTTATTATTATTATTATTATTATTATTATTATTATTATTATTAGTCCTATTATTCCACTTTCAACCTGCTGTGGAATCCTGGGGGTTGCAGTTTAGGGAGAGGTATTTAGAATTCTTAGCCAGAGAGCTCTTTGGCCTCAGTAAACTACAAACCCCAGAATTCCACAGGATGTTGAAAGTGGAATAATAGCACTGTAACAGAGTAGTGTGGAAATGGCCTATATCTTGTAATCCACCATTCCTGGAATTTAATGTTCACCAATCATAACAAATGCATATTTTGGATCTGTTTTTTCTTCTTTTCCTTCTCTCTGCCCTTCAACTCTATTACAGGCTTCATTCATGAAGATCATCTGCGTGAACTCCTCACCACCATGGGCGACCGATTCACAGATGAAGAAGTTGATGAGATGTACCGAGAAGCCCCCATTGATAAGAAGGGTAATTTCAACTACGTGGAGTTCACTCGTATCTTGAAGCATGGAGCCAAGGACAAAGATGATGAAAACTAAGAGAGATTCCAACTTCTAGCCATCCTTGTTTTAGGTCCCAGTCCCCTTCCTCCTCCTTGAAGATACCCTGCTGCCTTGGTCGAGTGTCAAAATGGGCTAACCTGAAAGGAATATGCTTTTAAACACTGAAACCAAGCTACCCCTGATCTAAATGAAGAATAAGTTTGTTGCACATTTACACATTACACATGGATCAGTACCAATCCTTTATCAAGCTACTCCTCAGTTCTGTAGATAGGGAGTACAGTACAAGTAACCTCACCTTTCCAAAGAGTAATTTCAAACCTGATGGCTGTGGGAGGTAGAAACTGTCTGACACTGTCACAAACCATCCAACACTGTACAGTTGTTTTATTTAACTAAGGGATTTAAGGGCTGGGGGGAGGCACTATAGAGACAGCCACTTGAGACTTTATCTAGATGACTGATGCCTCTATTGTTGCCAATATATATTATATATACAGCACTTCTAAACTTACAAAGTGACTTATGATCTGTATTGTTTTTACCACTATCACTATGAAGTAAGGCACTGTTCTTCTCATTTTTGGATGAGAGAGAGTTAAAGCCTACGGCCATATATTAATTCTACAGACGTGAGAAATAAACCCAGGACCCCCAGACCCTAAATCAGACTCTTAAAATGTTCTAGATAATATTGGCCCTCCTCTTTTCTGTGTATGTGGAACCCATTCAAACACCGTAGGGGCATTAGTCCAACCAGGGTGCCTTGAGGCTTTTCACCTTGGCTGAGATGGCCAGCTCCATTTTGCACTTGCATACTTTGTGTACAAAGAACATCTCTTTATCTGAAGATCTGCAGAACTAACACTCTCTCACACACACAACACACATACACACCCATCTACCTATGAAACACAATTTCTCTTGACTTTCCATATTTCTATCTCACCCTAAATTCATGTTGCCTATATGTGTGATATATTGGGCTATGGAGTTAGCTGGAAATTACTGTATATACTCATGTATAAGTCTAGAAATTTTAGTCAAAAAATCAACCTGAAATACCTGGGGCAACTTATCCATGGGTCTATGTAGGTACTGTACCTTTAACTCACCAAAAAAGGAACCATGTCCTTCTCTGAGTAGAGTGATGAAAGACTAGAGTTTAGTCCATCCCATGAGAACCTAAAAGCAGCACCCTCTACTCTGTCTGCCACAGTGCTGCTTCTGGCCTTTTTGAAAGCCTGGGAAGGAAAATGGCAGAAGCCAGGGGCAGCTGGCCCCCTGAGGTGGTGCAGGTCCTTGCTTGGGCCTTCCCACACCACACTGTTACAGTGCTATTATTCCACTTTCAACATCCTATGGAATTCTGGGATTTGTAGTTTACTGAGGCCAAAGAGCTCTCTGGCTGAGAATTCTAAAGGCCCCTCTCTAAACTCCAAACCCCAGGATTCCATAGGATGTTGAAAGTGGAATAAGAGCACTGTAACAGTGTAGTGCGGAAAGGTCCCTTCTCTCTATGGAATGACCCTCAATCATATGAAAATGCATCATTTTGGTTCCCAGACCGCCCCTCAACTTATACATGAGGTTGACTTATACATGACTATATATGGTATACCCTGGGTCCCTGAATGTCAGTTCTCTCTCACCCATTCTACTTGGCCCCTAAAGAGAGATTTCATTTCGGCTACCTGAAAAAAGGGTTGAGCAAGGAGAGCACAAAAAGGAAAAGTGTACTTATCTAACTTATGTTGATCCTACAAGGAAAAAGAATTGCTGATTTGGGGAAGATTTCACTGTTTTCTTTCCTTTTTTAAAAAACTACACATTTTGGATATTTCATAACACCTTTTATAACTATTCCCACTGGTATCCCAACTTGTGAAATGAAAATGCAGCCTCACCCTTAACAGCTGGTTTTTTGACAATCAGATCAAAGATTGTGTGACTTAAGAAGAAAAGAAATGAAGCTGCATATGAAGAGTATAATAAAAAAAATGTTCTTCTTCTGTATGTGGATTCCTTTATCATTATTTGGCAGTGTATGTCTGTATTACATTTGCAAACCACTCAGTAACAAAAGTTTTTGTGGGTGGTGTGCAAACTGAAAATGAAATATAGAACAACTGTAAAACAAGAAAGCTAATGTAATGAAAGATCTCCCTGTGGAATGGAATGCTGCCTGTTTTACATGCATGAACTGAATGTTTTATACCACCCATTCTCAACTGTTTTTGGTCACACCCCACCTTAGGAGCTCTTTTGAGGTTCCAAGACTCCCCTGTCAAAACAGGGATACAACACAAATTGATAGAAAATCACTGAACACCAAGAAAACTTGAACATTTGGACATACTGGACAAAACTTAAGAAAAGACTGTATGAAATTTCAATATCTACCAGGCCTAGTATGATCTTTGAGCTTGGTTCTTTTCTGCAGGTTTCATGATATCAGGCTCTAAATTAGACATTGACAGTTGGAGGTCACCTCTTTTTGTGACATCAGTTCTGTTCTCAGATTTTATCAAGGAAACTATCAATTGGTGTGTTGGAAAATTATTATAAACAGGAGGGAAACTATTGACTCCAATTACGGTTGCTGTTTAGGTATTTTATCAGTTCAGTTATCGGGGTCCCTCAAACCTTTGGGACTCCCCTTCTCACCGTTTTCAGTCTCTGACCCCCTTCAAATGTTCCGGCCCCCCTTGGGGGCCATATGGCCCCTATTGAGACTGGCTGCTTTATATCAGCCTCCCTTAGTCTCAGATGTGTTGGACTACAAACTGTAACCTAAAGGTGGTTTTCTAGTGTTGCTGGACTGCAATTTCATCAGCCCTAGCCAGCACATCCAGTGTTGAGGGGTGATAGAAACTACAGTCCAACAACTTGTGAAAGACTATAATTGCCTAGTTCTTTTATGACCCCACATGTCAAGAAGGCATCAAATTAGGGAATCACTGAAAAATCCTAGAAGATGAAGGCATTTGATGGCTATGTATAACAAGGCAGCTCTTTTGCATGATTACTGAATTCAAGAAATGGCAGACATGCTGAAATCTTGCTAAAATTAGTAGAATTAACAGGTAGATCCACTCATCAGAAATAAGCTATACTGAGTTAAGTGGAAATCACTCTCAGGTATGTAGGCACAAGATTGTCAATGAACTGTCAAATGTTAAATACCATTGGTTTGGTGGTATAACTCTAGGCACATCTTGCTTTCTCTGAACTTAGAAAAGTGACGTTTTTATAATATAGTTTCCAGAATCCCCAAGCCAATAGCTGAGGGATTCTGTGAACTGTGGTCCAAAAAATGATGTTTGTAAGTTGTTCTTGAGGATCAAAATATACATCTACTATGGTTTGTCAAACTGGGAAATTCTCTGTATCTGTCTCTAGTCAATAACTAATTTTAACAGGAACTATATTTTCCATTGAGCAAAGGCCAAAGGTTCTGGCACAATACACTGTCTCCCATTTACTGCCTCTCACTGGAGCTGAAATCTATGCTAAGATGATTCATGTGTATTGTGACCACTGTGATCCGTCGTACAGAGTTCATAGTGAGAGATTTCTATCACATATCCTTCGTTTATTCCATCAGCTAAATAATTAGGAGAAACCATCAAGATATGGCAAAAAACTATAATGGTTCTTTTCATAATAAGCCCACTTGAATTCAATGGGATTTACTCTCTGAAGGTATGCATGGGATCACAGGTTTACTATGGAATCCTACAGGTTTCATGCCCAACTAGGGAATTAAACTCAGGTCTTTCTGGCCCTAGTCCAACCATAACACCCCAAAGGGTATACATAAGAATGAAGGCTTAATCGAGGTACAGGAATCATGCAACTCTCCAGATGTTGTCACATGGCAACTTCCAGTATTTCCTGCCTTTGGATATGCTGCCTAGGGCTGCTGGGAGTTTGAGTCCTACAACACCTGGAGCATTGCATTATTCCAACCCTTGCCTTAATAACTTCTTGGAATTGCCACAAAGAAGCCAACCATGGACATTATTTAGCTTGGGAATGGGGAATCTTTAGTCCTTCAGATGCTGGGCTACAATTCCTATGTACCTACCTGCCTACCTTCCTTCCTTTATTTATTTATTTCATTTATATTCCGCCTTTTCCCCAATAATGGGATTCACTACTGGGGGCTATTAACATATTTAGAACAATACAAATGAAAGACAATACAAATGTATTAATGAAAGTATAAATATAAGATTTGAAAAGCAATTAAACCACTTACAAAGTTAAAATATTAAACATTGATCATATAAAAACTTGTTACAAGAGTATATACAAACCTTAAAAACCACAGTACACTGCGTTAACCCTAGTAAGTTTGTAAAAGCCTGTGGCACAAAAATGTTCTGGATGGGACAGACAAGGACAGGGCCATGCTGGCCCCTCTAAGGAGAGAGTTCCACCATCTGAGAGCAGCCACCCAGAAGGTTCTCTTCCTTGTTCTCACCAAACGAGCCTGTGGGACACAGAGAAGGGCCTCTCTGGACAATCCCAGAGCTCTATTGGGCTCATAAAGGGAGAGATGGCTCTTCAAATAATCTGGACCCAGCCCTAGCCATTAATTACTGTTGGGTTGGGTTGACAGTAGTCTAGCAATATCTGGAGGCTGATAGGTTCCCCTGCCTACCTTTAGCTGTTCATGTTTAGACAGAATATAGAAGTAATCTATGGTCTCACCCAACAAGACAACAAGCAGAATAACAGATGAAAATTCCTCCAGTAATGGCTGTTTTTTTGTGGTTTATAGCATTTGGTTTCTTGAGTGCATCTGTCTTGAATACACTAGATACAACATCAGTCTCTTCTTGCTACTATCCACTGGAAAGATGGAGAAAATGTGTTGCCCCCTTGGTAAACCCTGTCCCGGGGTCTACAACTTTGATATAAAATTAATCTAACCCACCAGAGAGGTCACTCGAATGTGCACGTAGGCAACAACGGTTGTACGATTGAATGAACCAGATCAGGCCAGTCAAATCTCCAGTCACGTAGCAACAGCAGACCTCATGTTGTGATAACCCATGGTGGACAAAAGGTCCTTAACCTTTAAGGAGTCCACTTGAAGGGAGTAAAAGTGTTCCTGGAAAGTTGGGCACTGGAAGCCATAAAACCTTATCAAATTGATCTCCAGAAACTCACACCACAGCCCCAAAGCGGAGGAAGATCCTGTTATTTAGATGACATTTTGTTATCTTCCAAGAAATGCCAGGTGTGGAGTTGTTCTTCTTTTCTGTCCCTGTTTGTTTTCCCTGGGAAAGGATTTGCCTTTAAAGTAAATTTTTCCTACAAATAGTCCCCGTTCTTGGGCTAGTTAGGGTAGGAGAGAAAGGCGAGGCAAGGAGAATGAGTATGATGCCTCCCGGTCATACCAACCGACCGGTCCCCCCTCCCTCCTCGTCGTCTCTTTGCTGAGCTGCTGTTCGATCGCTGCTTCCTGGACCAAGGACTTTAGGAAGAGGTGCAGTATCACCCAAGCTGCGAATCCCTCAACAATCCCTCTATCTTATTTCCACTCCTTATTTCTATTAGCCCTTGGATGTGTGTGTGCGTGTTTGTGTTAGTGCCAACTATCACTATTTGATAAAGTCATTCATTGGACCTTTTTTGTGTGATTTCTGACTGAGCCTGAGCCTGTAAACATTGGGTAAAAGATCCTTAATTACCCTGCCCTCTTTGCATTGCTAAAGCAGTGTTCATAGCTAATTTTCCCCACAAGTGATAATTTTGACAGGCGTTGGGAACCTCCCTGAGGGACCCCCAGCAAGCAGGGTAACAAATGCACCTCTTTATTAATAAGAGGAGGGTTAAAAGATCTACTGCATCAAGATATTTTAAAGTATGTTGTTAGTGGCACAATATGACACTGTCCTTGACAAAGGGCTAAAAGCTTTAATTAGATAGACACAGGCTGATAGAGGGAAGAGATCAAATATAAATAAAATTGCCACATTTTCTCCCTTTCCAGTCCTCTTCTTCCTGTTAAACACAACCTGCCTACAGAAAATTAAGTCAAAACTTCCCCCATCACTTTATCTTTCTGTCAAAAAAGCTTCACTTGTTTAATCCTGCTGTCTGATATGCTGATTTTCAAGACAGAAGAACAAGGTAAAGGCTGGGAAAGCAGCAATACTAAAAATATATAAACGGATTACAGATTTTACAAAAGGAGGGAGTATGGTAGAATGACTGTTATTTAGGGAAGATAAGAGCTTGTTGGGATTAGTGTTTTTTTTTACTGCAACTCCCAGAATCCCCCACTAGCATGGACAACAACCAACCCTAGAGGATTTTGGGAGTCACAGTGAAAAGAAAGTAACAGTGTCAAGCTCAGAAAAAGACTAGCTTTCATAAAATACATCCTGAGGAGGCAGGGACAGTAGTGAAATACTTTGACAAGCAGAGGAAAGCTATTCCAGGCATGGGGAAGGCATAGAGACGGAAGTGGGAGAAGGTTGCTATTTTCATGGTGAGAGTCAGTGTGGTGTGGTGGTAAGAGTACTGGGCGAGGAGGTGGAGATCCAGGTTGCAATCTCCACAGAGCCATGAAACTCAGTGGATGATCTTTGGGCTAATCATTCTCTCTTTCTGCCTGTCTTACCTCACAGAGTTTTTGTCAGAATGAAGTGAGGAGAAGAAAAAGCCATTTTTGCTGCATCGAACTCCTTGAAGGAAATATCTTTGAAGTATCAAAGAAATGAATAGATAGATAGATATTCTGTTAGATATTCTGTGGCTTAATTGTTGGGTAACAAGCAGAAAATCAATTTGTGTGTGTGTACATGCCTTTAAGTGACCTGTCAACTTATGGTGAACCCACTAATTTCATATGGTTTTTCTTACATAATGAATACTCACAGATATTTTGGCCAGTTGCTTCTTCTGAAATGTAGCCTACAGCAGCTGGTATTCTTTGACGATTTTCAATCCAAGTACAAGCTAGGACTGACTCTGCTGATTCCAAGATCAGCCAGGATTTGGTGACTTTAGGGCAGTGGTTCTCGAACTTTTATCCTGTGACCCCCTTTACATCAACATGAGTAACCCCTGCTCCATGTCATCCCCCTGCCCACGTCCTATTCCAGTCCCGCACAACATATGGCCCAGGGTTGCATGCAGCCCGCCAAAGGATTTTGTGCGGTCTGCATTGCTCATGAGAGCAACAGCTGAAAGAGGCTGCAGCAATTAGGTTGCTGATAGTTTCGAATGAACCCGACTGGGCTATTCCCTCCTCCTTCCCTCCAGAAGGAGCAGACAGCTGAGCTGATGCTACCTTTTGCCCTTGTACAAGATGGCAGCAGTTGCTTCTTGTCCTTTTGTTTCCCTTGGATGGGCGGTGAGGGTGGAAGTGATTGGGAAAAGGAGAAGACCAGCTGGGGCTGAAGGGGACAAGAAAGGAGGTGGTCTCCTCCTCCTTGAGCAAGCCAACAGGGGTTGTTACATGGTGAACTGGGACCCTCTGGAGGAAGCAAGTTATTACGGTGTCCTCATTCACCCTCATCCCTCCTAAATTGCACTGGAAAAAATTAAATTGCATTTAAAGATTGCATTTTAAAATGCAATTTAGGTCTATTCTGGCGTGCACTCTCCTAAGTTCCACCCCCCCCTCACCATTTGGAATTCTTCTTGTTTATCCTCCAAATCTGTATTCTTCCCCCTTCCTCATAAATACTTTTTTCCTACCACCCCAAATTGTTCCCCTTCCCTTTGATCTTTTGCAAATTACACACTGCTACATTTCTGAAGACATAGCTCTCTTGTCTTTCCAATAATCCTATTTACTGGTTTTGTGTAATCACAACTTGCCATATCTGCATTACCTCAGTCCTTCTAACAGGTCAAGAGGGTAAGACAGTGGCCATTTCTGCCCTGTACTGTTGCAGTGCTCTTATTCCACTTTCAACTTGCTACAGAATCCTGGGGTTTGCAGTTTAGGGAGGGGCCTTTAGACTTCTCAGCCAGAGAGCTCTTTGGCTTCAGGAAACTACAAACCTCAGAATTCCACAGGATGCTGAAAGCGGAATAATAGCACTATAACAGTGTAGGTCAGAAATGGCCAGTGTTGTCATTCCCCATGTTGTGTATCAGTGGTGGTGGGTGAAATTTAAGGAAGGAGCTTTCCCTAAGATTGCCGGGTGAGTGTGTAGCAGAGGCAAGATTTGAACTTTTCAGCCATGAAAAGCCACTGGGTGACCTTGGGTGGATCAGACACTCTCAGCCCCAGAAAATCCAGTGATAGGTTTTCCTTAGGGTCGCCATAAGTCGGAAATGAGTCAAACGCACACAACAGCAATAATTCACCAAATCTACTCTGGTGAGATAAAAGCTCACCCAGAGTTCAAAAGCATTGTTTTTTTAGATTATAACTCCCAGAGTTCCCTAGCCAGTATTCATGCTGCCTGGGGTTTTGGGAGGTTGTAGTTCTGTTGTAGCTCGCCAAGAACTGAGACCACCAGATTAGAAAGCAAAACAAGTTTATTTAACTGCGCAGGGGTCTCAGTGGAATGAATTTCCAAAGACTGAGAGCCCCGAGTTAGGTACCAGCTTTCCTTTTATACATTCTTGTATGCAAGTACAGGAAATGATTAAAATATGACCATATATGAACAGTTTACAGGTTACGGACAGGTTACAGAGACCCAGGTTACAGCTTTCAAAATGATGTATTTCGGTACCAGGGGAGTACTCTCTCTGGGTTGCACAGACCTAAAACTCCCCAAGTTCCCTGCATAGCTAAGCGCATACCTAAGCCTTCTGATAAGGTAAAGGATACATCTGCTCGCTTTATTTTTCTATAATTTTCTACTTAAGCAACTGCAATTCTAAAGTTTTTAACCCTTTCATTCCCCCCTTTATGCCAAATTCCATAGCAATTTGAGCATACACTGCTTAAGCTTGCTTTTGGGCCATAACAGCAAAGTGGGCGGCTTTCCCCTCCATAGCTTGAGAAAGAGAAGCGTGTACACATTTCATAGCACAAGAAATACATACCATTATTAAAAATCCTCCTCCAAGCAAAAGTACAATACCTAGAAACAGAGTTTTCAGCCAACTCAGATCTGGCAACCAGGAAGTTAACCAGTCCCAAGGGTTGCTAATACCGCTGTCATTGTTTTGTATTAGCCCTTGCAAGTGTTGTATTTCATCTTCTATGGTCTTATTGAGATCATGAAAGGCAACTTTACATCCTCCTTTGACTATATTACAAAACCCCCCTTTCCTGGCTAATAAGTAGCCTAAGGCCATACGATGTTGTAACAACAACTGATTAAGCTCCTCAATTTCTCGTTGGAGGGCTTGCACCAGTCTTCCAGTTGCATTTATGGTCTTCTCCAATCTACAGGTCAATCCTATTATGCTCCTACGATTTTCTTGAGCCACTATTCCTGGATAGGATCCCAAAGTGAGGACCCCTGTGATTACTCCACCACCTACTCTGCTTCCCTCACTTTTAGATAATTGTGGTCCTACGATGACCAAATCCTCACACTGGTTACCCAGTGGTCCTACCAAGTGCCGTTTCTTCCTACCGCCCCGATTTGTTTGTCCCGGTTGGAAAACTTGAACAGGTATAGTCATATACCCAATTCCCACACACTGGTAAGTCCCTGGGTGGTAATTGGTAGCCCACCCATTAAAGTAGAACCATAGATTCGGATCTCTAGCCATCAATCCGGAGCATATACTGCCTGACCCTGTATAATTAGGAGTGAACACAGGATATTCCGGGTACAAATCTTCAAAGCTGGTTTCATTTAAGTCCATCTTGAATTGATAGGAACTATTATATGAGCCGTACAAATAGAATCTGTCATTACATGCCGAATAATTTCCCAATCTACTATAAAATGAGGTGTGTTTTATGTATCCTGCCCATTTAGAATTCCAGCTTCCACTATGTTGACAACAGAAACACATTCCGGGGGAATAAGTATAAAACTTCAACCGCCTAAACCGAGTTTTGTTTAGATTACTGTCAACTTTTGCAAACATATTGGGATTTCCCATTAAGGCTGACTGTAGGGCTCCTACAATCACTCCTGGTTCATTAATGAGGGAGGGCATAAAACCAAAATCTGCTACGGTCTGTGGGTGTTCATAGATTAGAGTGACATTTGGTCGGTGTTGTTGAAACATGTGTGCAGCATGTTGTTTAAACCAGTTGGCCTCAATTATTCCACACATCATGCCCCACACTCCTATCACAATTATCCACTTCATCTTTGGAGTCAAATGGAGGTCCCAACCTACTTATCCCGCACCAGTACCTTCTGTACATATACAAGAAATACACAAAAGCTAAAACTCCAAAGAGTATACACACTACTATTATTACTAGTTCACTAACATGCATTACTTCTAATCTTCATCCGTCGTTGGGGATCTGGCCATGCGTAGAATAGTCAGCCTCCAGAGTGACTATGACAGGGCCTAGTCCCAATCTTCCTCCCCTGCAGTTGCTAGGTCTGACCGTACGTAGAGCCACCAGCCTCCAGACATGTGGCAGCAGTAGGGTCTAGCCTAGATTTTTCATTCAGCTGTTGCGGATCTGACTGTGCGTTGAGCGGTCAATTCCCTGGTATGACCACAGCAGAGTCTAGTCCGAATCTTCTCTCCCCCCTTTTCGTCTGGACAATTTCAGTTTCAGAGGGTTTTCTTCTGATGAGATTACAGTCCAATCAGTAAATGCTCCTTTTTCCCTAGTGTAATGTATCCAAGGTTTTAGCCCTGCTATCTTTACTGCAGTGGGAGTAACTAACAACACCTGGTATGGTCCTCTCCATCCTGGTGATAGAGGCTCTCCTTTCCAATCTTTAACCCACACCTCATCCCCAGGTTGGAAGGAATGTGCCTTTGCGAGGAAAGGAACTCGCCTAACCTCCAAGGCATGGGCGTTGATCTTCTCTAGAGCTTTCCCTAATGCCTGCACCTCTTCTTGTAGGGTCAGATTTCCCAATTCTCGAAGGTCCCCTCTCAACCCTTTTAGAATGGCCGGGGGTCTTCCATATAGCATCTCAAATGGAGTCAGCCCAGTTGTCCGATGAGGGGTGCATCTTATTCTCAGGAGTGCTATTGGGAGCACATCTAACCATTTGAGCTTAGTTTCTTGACACAGTTTTGCAAGCTGAGTTTTCAATGTTCTGTTCATCCTTTCCACCTTCCCAGAGCTTTGGGGCCTGTATGCACAATGCAACTTCCAGGTGATTCCTAAAACCTCTGCCAAACACTTGATTATTCCATGCACAAAGGCTGGGCCGTTGTCGGATCCGATATGAAGGGGTAATCCGTATCTGGGTATAATGTCTCAGAGCAAAGCCCGTACTACTTCCTTTGCTTTCTCAGTCCTGGTAGGATATGCTTCAACCCATCCTGTATGAGTGCATACCATTACCAACATGTACCGAAATTGTCCTGACCGTGGCATCTCTGTGAAATGCACCACTAGGGATTCAAAGGGAGTAGATCCTTGATGTTGAGTTCCCCCTTCCAATCTTGGCCCTTGGCGCGGGTTATTCCAAGCGCAAGTTTGACACCGTGAGGATGCCAGCATGGTGTATTGGCTTATTCCATCTATGAACACATCCTTTGTTAACAGCTGGACTAACGCCGTCTTTCCCAGATGTGTGGCTTCATGCGCTTTCTGGACAACTGACCATCCTATGGATTGGGGTATGTACTGTCTCCCATTCGGTAAGACCCACCAGCCATCTTTGTCACTTATAGCTTTCAAGTCCTTTTCAGCTCTCTCGTTCTCCTGTTGGGTGTACCTAGGGGTCTGATCACTCAGCGATATTTGGAAGAGCGGCATTTCCAATTCTCTAGGCAGATCTTCCATCTCATTCTCTGGTCCCCTCTCCGCAGCCTCCTTTGCAGCCGCGTCTGCTTTTCGGTTCCCTCGAACCACTGGGTCCTGTCCTCTCTGATGTCCTTTACAGTGCATCACAGCAACTTTACGAGGAGCCCATACAGCTTCTAATAGGCACTCTATTTCTTTCCCATACTTAATCTCTTGTCCTGAGGAATTGATCAGTCCTCTTTCTTTATACAATGCCCCATGTGCATGCAGGGTAGTAAAGGCATACTTTGAATCTGTATATATATTTACAGTAAGTCCCTCAGCTAGTTCCAAAGCTCTAATCAGGGCAACGAGTTCCGCCTTCTGGGCCGAAGTGCCAACAGGTAGTGCTTTGGCTTCTATTATCTTGTCCGCCGTGACTACTGCATATCCAGCCTTTCGCTTCCCTTCTCGTACAAAACAACTTCCATCTGTATAGTAAGTAACATCAGGATGGGGCCACGGGGTATCCCGTAAATCTGGTCTACTCGAATACACTTCATCCATGGTTTGAAGACAATCATGATGTGTAACCTCAGATTCTACTGGGAGCAACGTTGCTGGGTTCAAAGTGGTACATGTTTCCAATTTTACTCTAGGATTCTCATATAACATTCCTTGATACTTGGACATTCGGCTATTAGTGAACCAATAATTGCCTTTGTATTCCATTAGGGCTAATACCGAATGTGGAACTTTCACTGTTAGATTCTGGCCCAGGGTTAATTTGTCTGCTTCTTTTACCAACAAAGCAGTTGCTGCTATTGCTCTTAAACATCCCGGCCACCCTCTGGCAACTGGATCTAATTGTTTAGAAAGATACGCCACAGGGCGATGCCATGATCCCAACATCTGTGTCAATACTCCCACTGCTATTCCATTCTTCTCGTCAACATATAGAGTGAACATTTTCGTTACATCTGGCAGACCGAACGCCGGAGCTTCCATCAATGCCTTCTTTATCTGCTCCCAGGCTCTCTTCTGTTCTTTTCCCCACACAAATTCAGACTTCTCCGGACCTTTAGTAGCTTCATATAAGGGTTTGCTCATCACTGCAAAATTAGGAATCTAAATTCTGCAAAACCCAGCTGCACCCAAGAACTCTCGTACCATCTTCTGATTCCGGGGCTCAGGCAGAGCACACACGGCCTCCTTCCTTTCTTGGCCTAGTGCTCGTTTCCCTTGAGTCACTTGGAATCCCAGATATCGCACTTCTGTCTGGCACAACTGGGCCTTCTTCTTAGATACTTTGTAGCCCGCTTCCCACAAAAGCTGGAGCAATTCCACTGTAGCCTCTTTACACTCTTCCTCACTGTTGGCTGCCAACAGCAGATCATCCACATATTGCAGCAAAACTCGTTTCTCGGGCTCGGATCTGAATCTTTTCAAATCTTGACTTAGGGATGTCCCAAAAATTGTCGGTGAGTTCTTCCACTCTTGTGGCAAGCGAGTCCAAGCATATTGAATTTTCTGGCCCGTAACAACATATTCCATCTGGAAGGCAAAGATTTCTTGACTTTGTGGGGCTACTCGAATGCAAAAGAAAGCATCCTTAAGATCCAGCACCGTAAAGTGAGTGGCTGTGGATGGCACCAATCCCATTAGAATATACGGGTTTGGCACCACTGGATGTAGGGTCACTGTAGCCTCATTCACCATCCTCAAATCTTGAACTGGGCGATATTCTTTTGTTCCAGGTTTTAACACAGGGAGTAACGGGGTGTTCCATGGACAGCGGCATTCCTGAATTATATTGAATTTCCTCAACTGGTCCAAATGCTTCTGGATCCCCTCCAGGGCCTCCCTGGGCAGGTCATACTGCTTTACACGAATGAGAACAGCATTTGGCTTCAATTCCACTACTATTGGGGCCACAAATCGGGCTAAACCAGGCGGGTTATCCTCGGCCCATACCCCTGGAGGTCCAAAGGTAGTGGATTGTTCTTGACAAACCATGATCTGATACCTTTGCCACTCTTCTTCCATTGGATAGGTTACTGAGATGCTTTTCGGCCCTCTAAAATTTACCTCCATCATCCCATCCTCTTCAATGGAAATCTGGGCTCTCAGCTTAGCCAACAAATCTCGACCCAATAAAGGTACAGGGCAGTTTGGTAGATATAAGAACTGATGAGTAACTTCGTGCCTCCCTAAATCCACAATTCTATTCTCTAAAAGTGGGTGTTTTTCTGTTCTTCCGGTGGCTCCCACAATTCTTATGGCATTCTTAGTTTTTGGAGCTACTACTGAATTTAATATGGAACGGGCAGCGCCCGTATCCACCATCATTGGGATGGCTCGGCCCCCGATTTGTGCTGTGACCATAGGCTCCCCGGGGCCAAGTGCAAGGGGGCCCGGTCTGTCCTAATCGTAAAGTTCCATTCCGGCCGGCCCGATGAAGTCCTCAAATCCTTCATCCGCCTCTTGCTCATATCTTCCACCCATCACTCTTCCTCTTCCTCTCCCCCATTTGCTCCTCTTCCTCTTCCTCGATCCATTCCTCTTCCTCTATTTGCCATTCCTCTCTGTCTAGGGCATTCATTCTTCCAGTGCCCAACCTGTCGGCAGAGGGCACACTCGTTGCGTCTCAATGGAGGTCCACTTCGTCTTCCAGCTTTCCGACTTCCTTCCTTTGCCGCCAGAGCCGCGGCCAATAATTCCGCCTTCTTGTGCATCCGCCTGTCTTTCTCCCTTTTCTCCTCTTGATCTCTATTCACATATACTCTCTGGGCAATTTCCAGCAACTGGCTCAAATTCATACCTGCAAATCCTTCTTGTTTCTGGAGTTTCTTCCTTATGTCAGGATAACTTTGGGTCACGAAGGCCAGATTCACCATCTGTTGGTTACCTGGATCATCTGGGTTCACAGGGGTATACTGCCTATAAGCATCAAGTAACCTTTCCAAATATGCCCCTGGAGGTTCAGTGGATCCCTGAAGTATCTCTGATACCTTAGACATGTTAACAGGTCTCTTCATTCCTTCTCTCATGGCTTCCACCAATAGAGCTTGATAGTCAGTGAGCATAGTCATCTGGTCAGGGCGGTTCGGGTCCCATCCTGGATCAGCTAAGGGAACCCTGCTCCTCATCCACTGCTCGGGATTCGCCTCTCCGGGAGGTGCCCTGTTTCTGGCTATCCGCTCTGCATGTTGAATTATTCTCCTTCGCTCTTCGGTGGTGAACAAGGTCAAAAGCAACTGCTGACAATCTTGCCAGTTGGGGACATGCGAGGCCATAATACTAGAAGAAAGTTCTATTACTTCTTGTGGTTTATCTGTGTAAGTAGCGTAATGTGTCTTCCAATTGAGGAGATCAGACGTGGTGAAGGGAGTATATTGATAACTCTGAACTCTCTGGTAACCTCCCTGTTGGTTGGGGTCTGCCACCAATTGAGTAACTTGTCGCAATGGTGCGATCACATCTCCATGTTCCTCATCCATACCACCTGATTCATTCATCTCTTTCTGAAGCTTGGTCTGTTTACTCTTGGACTGTTTACTCTCAGCCTTATCTTTTAGTCCAGCCTGTCCGGGTCTAGGTCGGAGTTTATCTGCATAAGTCTCTTTCTCCTGGCTCTGGGTAGCCAAACTGGGATCCAGCTGCTCCCCTGTCATTTCCTCCTCATGGACAACTGGGCCTGAATCCTCCAGATCCCCGGCCATAGCTTCCTCCTGCTCCAGGGGGTCCTGTTGCAAGGATTGGTCTGGTGGTAACGAAGCTGGCTGCGGTGTGGGTAAGGCCAGTGGCTGTGGGGCTGGCTGTGCTGCCGCCACTGCCAGTGGTGGTGGGGCTGGCTGCACCACCACGTAAGGTGGAGGGGGGGCAGTGGGCTCTTCTGGAGCTGAATCTGGCAGAATCTGTCCTTTTCCAAGCTTTCGTCTGGTCCTATCCTGCCTCACTATCATGGCTTTACAAATTTGCTCCTGACATTTCCGTAACCAAGGGGGGTTCTCTGTAACCACCGTGTCCCATGAATCTATGTATGGATACTGATCAGGATGACCAGGCTCACCCACCACAATTGAATACACTGCCCTGATCCGAGCAGGTTCCAGATTATGGGGCCACCCCACCTTGAAGGAAGGCCACTCCACCTCACACAAACTCCGCAAACGCCCTGGCGTCATCGGAGGGTCCCCATAATCTCCACTGAATCCTTTCTTGAAATTCTTTAACATACAACCCAAGGGGGTTTGCCGACTCTGCCCCCCTCCCATTTCCTCCCAATGCGGACAAGACACACTATGAAAAGGGGATTCGGCCCGTGGGTAAGGGGTCCCACGTGCCAACACAAAAGGGAATGGACACCACTCGCTCCACGCCGACCCACGCATCCGGACACTCAACGGTATGCGGTGGGAACTGCGGTGCCTTGCACCCCTCCTTTCACACATTCACACCAACAAACTACCTCCCACCTCCTATACCACCTCCAAAAGCCTTGCGGTTTCACCCACAACAACAGTGGGGTACTAAGGCAAGACTAAAGGGGTTGATCAGGCCCCTCTTCTCCCTGAGTTTGCAGGGAGGTCACTCACCAACAGTCGTGGGAGGATTCTGCTTTCTGCTCTGCCTTCAGGTCCCTTGGCGGGAGCGCCACCACCAGAGCCGCCGCCTCACTCAGAGTCAATCCTTCTGACAAAAAAGTCAGGGGCGCCCTGGGTCGCGTCGGGAAGAGGCGACGGCCCCAACGCCCTGGCGTCCGCCAAAGTGGGCAAAACACCCCTGCAGATCCCGGACGAGCCCCCAGAAAATGTTGTAGCTCGCCAAGAACTGAGACCACCAGATTAGAAAGCAAAACAAGTTTATTTAACTGCGCAGGGGTCTCAGTGGAATGAATTTCCAAAGACTGAGAGCCCCGAGTTAGGTACCAGCTTTCCTTTTATACATTTTTGTATGCAAGTACAGGAAATGATTAAAATATGACCATATATGAACAGTTTACAGGTTACGGACAGGTTACAGAGACCCAGGTTACAGCTTTCAAAATGATGTATTTCGGTACCAGGGGAGTACTCTCTCTGGGTTGCACAGACCTAAAACTCCTCAAGTTCCCTGCATAGCTAAGCGCATACCTAAGCCTTCTGATAAGATAAAGGATACATCTGCTGGCTTTATTTTTCTATAATTTTCTACTTAAGCAACTGCAATTCTAAAGTTTTTAACCCTTTCAGTTCACTAAAAGGAACTTTTGTGAAGCTCTTATTAGAAAGGATGTCATGTTAAAGATGGAGCAAGCTTGTTTTCTGCTGCTTAAGAGATTAGGGGCCTTTCCACACTACTCTGTTATAGTTCTATTATTCCACTTTCATCATCTTGTGGAACCTTGGGATTTGCAGTTTAGGGAGGGGTATTTAGAACTCTCAGCCAAAGAGCTCTTTGGCCTCAGGAAACTACAAATCCCATGGGATGTTGAAAGTAGAATAATAGCACTATAACAGTGTAGTGTGGAAAGGCCCTAGGACACGGAGGAGGCTTCAAACTGCAGGAAAAGAAGTTTCCCCTAAACATTAGGAAAAACTTCCCTAATTTCCCTTTTTTTATAATATGGTTTATTTTATTTGCAAGACTATAATTTATTTTGCAAATAAAAAACAGCCCTTACCTACTTGCCAAGTTGTGCAAGTCTGCCCTACCCTATCCCTCTCTCTCCCTCTCTGACTCACAGGTGTCTCCTGCTGCAGGCACCCACCATCTTAACAGTAAGTTCTTGTGCTTTCTGCCTCCTCTTTTTACTTCCCTCTCCCCCACCCAAGAAACTGCCTCATGGCTGCTAAGGGGCATGCGCCTGCTGCACCAACGATGGAATGATCAGAGAAACTGAGTGGGAAAAGCATTAAAAAAAGGAATGCCAATTTTTGCTAGGTCTGAGGCTGGAGGAAGGCATAACAGAGGAACATGGTTTGTGTCACTCTTTTGCAAGGACCCGTCGATCTTCAGTGGCGCACGCACACACACACACATACACACAGGCTTGCCTTTCTTGTTCACGTTTGCTGTACTTGCAGGTTGACTTTTCTTGAGCCCCCCTTTGAGCAACTATTTCAATGTGTCCCTTTTGCTTTTCTTAGTCCAAATTAATTACAGACATATCTCAGTTAACAAAGCCCCTAACTTTGTTAACTTTATAAAAAGCCCTTTTCACAAAGTCTTTGTATGTCTGCTCAGTCCCCATGTCTGCCTTGTCCTCTGTCTAGCTGGATTTCTTTTTGGCAGCATCAGCACTGGGAGAATGGTGAGAGAGGGATGGAAAAACACAGATTTTTGGTGCCAGGTTGCTGCAGCATGTCTGCAATAATGAATGCAATAAAACATGAGCTGGGAAAGAATGGGATTCTGCTCTAGTCAATCCTACTGTAGCTGTGTGTGCCTGCTTACAACAGACAAGGTAAACAGTGGCTGTATTCAGGGTCCCTTGCTGGGCATGCAAGAACAGCAAAACAGAGAGAAAAGGGGAAATAAGAGAAGTCTTCCCCACGAGCTATCCCCAATATGTTAAGAAAGCATAGCTTTATAAGTCTGGCCACTAACACTGAAATCTTAAAAGTGGAGGTTGATGAAACAAAAGGTATCCCTGGATGCATTTTGGAAGAAGCTTTCAAGTGGTTTCTAGAAGGATCAAAATGTTGTTGTTTTTTTTAAACTTATGCAATGCTTACTTGAACTGACTCAAATCTGCAGATTGTTAGTCTTGGGGGGAAAAAGTGTGCTGAAATATGTTGAAGTTTTTTGTGGTGTAGGAACCTATCTTTGTTCTTTCCCTATTATTTTTGTCTCTGGTACCAAAGTTTCCATTAAAGAAGTAATGGCCAGTAACACATCTACTAAGGTATTGTTGCTGACCCTAAGGCAAACCTATCACTTTTTTTTTTTTTGGTAGAATTTATTCAGAGGTGATTTGTCCTTGCTTTCCACTGAGGCACAGAGAGTGTGACTCGCCCAAGGTCACCCATATTTTCCAACCTAGGTCTTTCAGTATCCTAGTCCAGCACTCGAACTACTATCCCATGCTGGCTCTCTCTTCTGAGGTATACCTTACGTGTTTTAACCCAGCATACTTAGCCAAATAGTGTTTAAAGAGAACCATGTTCTCTGATGTCAGCTAGACTATGCAGCTGCCTCCACCAGTTGGAGAAGCAAACAGTTTATCTCCATGCTCCTAATTCACAAGGATGTATAATAACACATCTAGATTCAACACCCAAACACAATCAGACTGTGGGTGGATGAACAAAGCAAAGACAGCAACATCCAATTAATTTCAAATCAAAACAAATAACTATATACACACCTCTGATTTTCTTCTTTTGGATTACGAACATTACAGTGCTGTGGATGGTTTGGGAGCACAGAATTACACATTTTAAGAATTTTGTTACTGTGAAGCAAAAATATCCAGTTTATAGAATTAAAAGTGTAAGTGTGTGTGTGTGAGAGAGAGTGAGAATGTGTGTGAGAGAGAAATATCAGAGAAATTACAGTAATAAAACTTTGTATTAATTAATTTTATTTTTAATTAATTCACCCAATAATGGGCGCTGTTGGATAGAACAGAGAATAAAAGTAATATGAAAACATAGAACTTAGTGAGTTGATACTTAATGTGAGCATTCTTGCATATGCAGTTTGAGATTTAATTTTATTATCTGTCAGTATCTGACTTTATTTTTTTAAAAAATTGAAACTGTTAAACTTTTCCATATTCCAAAATTCTACTCACTTCACAAGTCAGTATCTCCATGAAACTCCACAGAACAACTACATCTTGGATGGAGCAGGCTTCCTGGATTCATTCTCCTTCCACAGGATATTCTCTTGTCAGGACTCCAAATGAAGAATTAATGTCTAGTAATCTTAGTTATTTAATATGTCCCTGATTTGAGTCAATCTGAAGTCTGAGGAGGTGATTTGCTAAGGGAAGCTGTGGCTGAATCAAGATGTAAATAGCCTTCAGGGTTTCATGTGAAACTTAACAAAAGGAGCTATCTGCCAACCATTTACTGCGAAGCACATCATGTGACGTCTACAAAAGGAATGCAAAGACTATGGTTCCTCAAATAGATAAGTTTTAAGTGGGCGTTTGCAGGCAAAAGACTAAAGCATGTTAAACATTCCTTGGAAGGAACTCATGGTGCGTGTTAGAAACAACGGCTGTGCTTGTAGGATTTGGGGTGTTGTAGTCCAAACAGTAACTGATTTCATCCAGGCGCTACACGACTGGAATTTGCATTTGCGTTCTTAAACAGGTAAAATGCAAAAAACCGGGGGCTGTTTTGCAGTTACTTGGCTATACATACCACCAGCTGATGCTGCTTGGTAAGGTTACTTTGCTTATGATTTTAAGCCTTTTATAGAATTATTGTGGACTGTACCTCTTGCGTGTTCTCATCATTTGTGCTGAATATTTACTTCTGTGCTGTAACATGGGAATATTAACTACTTTATGATATATTTGACTAAATCTACTCAAGTCCACACGTGCTAGTGCTATAAGAGTGGGGCAAAGTTATGTTTTGACTACAAGTCCCAGACTCCTTCAGCCTTCCTCCTTAGGGGGTTGGGATGGGTCCCTCCTTATTTCCCCTCTGTCACTAAGTGAAAACTTTTCTACTCTAATAGGCATTTAGCAATAGTAGGATGTGATGGCTTTTGATAGTGCTAGGTGTATGCATTTTCATCTTTGTCTGTTTAATAGCTTGGTTTCAAAAGGGTTTTCTTTCTAAAGATTATTTGCTTTTTAACAATATGTCTACATTTTCACTTGTGCACGTGTATTTTAACTTTCATAAGTAAATCTTCAGTTTTGTTGTTGTTGTGCGTGCCTTGAAGTAATTTCTGACTTATGGATACCCTAAGGTGAATCTATCATGGGGTTTTCTGGGGCTGAAAGTGTGTGACACACCCAAGGTCACACAAGTGAGTTTCCATGGCTGATCAGGGAATTGAGCCTGGTCTCCAGGGGCATAGTCCAACACTCAAATCACTACACTGGACTGGCTCTCTTCCTTGAGTCTTATGAGGAGGGGGAGGTAAAGGAGAGATTTAAGTAAATAGTAACCAGCATCATGACGATGACACATTATGCAGTGATAGCTCACTGATTCCTAGTTTCTCGGGTAGAATCTCAATCACTGATAGTCCAAAACTCCAAATCAGTAGACCTGTAGTAGACTGTGATGATGATGGTAGACTGTGGTGCTGCTGGTGGTGGTGATGATTCACAGATAATATTTCCAAATGTATCTGTTAGTCTTCTAATGTGCCACAAGACTCTCCTTGTTATTGTGGGGACACTTTATGGGCTTAGGCTGAATGGGAGTCATGCTTTACGAGGATTTAAAGTGTCGACTCCTGAGAGAAGTATTATCTCCCATAGTGCAAGTACGCAGATTTTGTGCTGTACCTACCTCTAGTCAAACAAGTTCTGCAAACTGGTAGGGTGGTAAAGTTTGAACTGCAGGCATTCATCATGACAGACCCTAGAGCCAAGCCCCCAAGGAGAGTCCAGATATTCAGGCAGATCTGTATCAGCAAACCAGTTCTAGTGGTTTTTGTTTCCACCAAGAGCAGATCTTTGGTAAAGCTAATGAGTCCTAATTTGTTTCTTGAAGACTAAGTTAATCTCATATACGTGGCATTATAACACTGTTGCTGGAAAATGTAGCATCACCCGGTGAAGATTATAGCATGACTTGATTGTGGAACTCAGAAGGTGGTAAATTACTTTGTTTTCCATGACATTCAAAAAGTCCCAGGACTCTGACCCTGTCTTGTCAACCAGAACTCTGTAACAACACCGGTGTTGCAGAAAACACAGAGGTATCAATCTGTTGCTTGACATTGCAACCACTGATTTGTCCATCTCCCTCCCACTGTAATCCTATGCATATTAATTCAAAAATTAGATCTCTTACTTCAAGGGGTTCACTCTCACATAATGGTTATGGATTTGTAGTCATAAAAGTTCTGAAAGAGAAACTGTATCTTTCTCTTGTACTACTTCTTGGTACTAGAACTGTGCCTTGACTGAGATGTAGACAAATACGGTTTTATACCTTTAGTCAATCTTAGGTCTCATTGGTTAGCTTTCCGGATGCTATTATCTCCCAAACTATGTCACAAGAATATTATTGTAAAAATATATGAGACTGAAATGGTAAAGCAGTTTTTACAGTGAAAACTACTATATTAATCTGATTGCCATTCCAACGGCAGCCTGTAGGCTGCATGTTCCCAGCTCTTACTCCATACTATCCAGCTGTCCCAATTTGGCAGGGACAACCTTTTATCAATCCTCTGCTGTCCTGCTTTTTCAGCTGCTTTTAAAATGTCCCAGTTTCTCTTTCCTTCTTCCACTTTCCTCCTTTGTCCTTCGCTTGTTTTAGTTGATGCCAGCTGAGATCAATTGTGCCAGGACTTTGTACTCAATTAGTTGTGGAGGGAGAAGGAAAGGAGAGGCAGAATCTTGCCCTTCCCAGTAGGTTCAGGCAAAAACAAACTGCTGCAGTCTCTACTAGCTTATGTGTTCTTCTTCCTTGATAAGTTTTCTCATTCTTGACTTCACTGTGGTACTTCTTGGGCACATATGCCCTGCTTTTCATCTGTGAAATGATGGAGGTTACACCACTCTATTAAAATAAATACTATGAATAGAACCTCACTTGATGTTATTAGTATTAGCATTTATACTGGAGGCTTCTCATTCTTAAGATTGATGTCGACTTGATGACAAATAACAGCAGTTTTCATTCACCAGGGCTCACAAAGAAATGTAAAATAAAATCACAAAATAAAAACAGGGGGAAAAAACCCAACCAGGTTGAAAAAACAGATTCAAAAGCCAAAAGTGAGATAGATAATAATTTGCTCAACAGAAGCTTGATGAAGCTTGAGAACTAAAGATGGAGAATTTTATATAAAGTTTTTATAATATTTATTTTTTTCCAGTATCACTGTTTTTTATTTTTCTGGGATGTAGCATCTTCTGATCAAGAAACAAGTAAAATCTGTAGTGTCACCTGGCTCATCCTGGACCGTCCAAGGCCATGATAGGTGGGGGATTCTGGGAGTTTTAATTAAAAAAGGGAGCTTTGAAAAGCTCTGGATCAATTTAAAACTCTGGTTCACATTCTCTTTGTCACAGTGGTCATCTACTGCTTTCTCTTAGTTCTGACCAATCTGCTTTAAAGGGTTGTTGTGGAGATAAAAGTTAGGGTAGGAGAATCATATATGCAGCTGTAAGGTGCTAGGAGATGAGGCTGACCCAAGATATTTTGCTTCCTGTGGTGAAGAAAAAGACTACATTGGTTATATTATTTCACATATAGAGATGAGCTGGCCCAGAAGTTGAATTTAACTTTGTTGATGTCTTCCACCACATCTGAGAGCAACCGGCTTGTTTCGAGGGCCCAGAGCAGGTTGTCTGAGCATCCATAGCTCCATCTTCCAACAGAAGAGGAACAGCTGGACAGCTGATCAAGTGGATCAACTATGAAAGTATTCTGGCAGACCCCAACATCTGTTGCCTGAGACAAATGCCTTTCCTTGTTTTTGTTGTCATTGTGTGCCTTCGATTTGACTCTGTCCTGCATTAATCCTATCCTGGAGTTTTATTTACAATAAGCTGAGAGAGCATGACTTGCCCCAAATCACCAAGTTGGTTTCCAAGGCTGAGTGGGGATTCAGAATCCTGCTCTCCCAGAATGATAATCCAGCTCTCAAATCACTTCACCACACTGGATCTATTAAATAACAATAGTACCAATTAATGTAATATGGTATCTACATAATAGCTGTACCTTAAGCACGGCTTATTCAGAAGCGCATTGTATTAGAATGGTCCCATTATATCATGACTAAAAGCAGCTCATGGGCCTATTGTCCATGGAATTGTCTAATCCCATTTTAAAGACATGTAAAACTGAGCGGTATAGTGGTCTGAGCAATGGACTATGACCCTGGAGACCAGAGTTCGATTCCCCACTGGGCCATGGAAACTCACTGGGTGATGTTGGGTGCGTTACATAGGCCATTTCCATACTAGACTGTTGTAGTGCTATTATTCCACTTTCAACATCCTATGGAATCCTGCAGTTTGCAGTTTAGGGAGGGGCCTTGTGTGGAAATGGCCATACTCTCAGCCCTCAGAAAACTCTGTGATAGGTTTGCCTTAGTGTCACTGTAACTCTGAAATAACTGAAAGGCACACAACAACAAAACAGTGGACATCAATATATCCTGGGCCCCAGAAATGTGCATCTTGTCTATAAAGGCTAGAGACCTTCTTCCAATCCCATCACCCTTGGAGGCACAGTTGTTGGCTTACTAACACAAACATTTGCGATGGATGCAACCAAATTGTGGTGCTCCCTTCCAAAGCAGTATCCCTGTTGTCATTCCACATGTAAAGACCTTTTTATTCAGGTGACCTTTTAGCAACTCCCTGGCTGGTGAGAAAAGGGTCTTTTAACAGGTGGATACTGTCCTGTGCTTATTGATGTACTTTTATATTTGTTTTAATTCCACTCTTTTTCAATATAATTGTGCTTTATTATTCTGCTCTGTGTTCGTACCCTTTTTGTTAGTCTTGTTGTGAGCCTCCTCAAAGTACAGCTTCAGAAGAAAGGTAGGATATAAATAAAATAAATTAAATTTAAAGTTGTGTATATTGCAGGGTGAGTTTTGCTACTGGTTTTATCATTTGCTCAGCTTCTTGGGGACAACACAGAAATAGGTTTATTTCTTTTTTAAAAAAGAAAGAAAAATAACTTCTTTCCCTGTTAGCCACAGAAAATACGAAAAGCTTGAAGAAGTGCTCTGTTGTTGGCCTGTGAGAATGCACTGGATGTTTTCATGCCCTGAATGAGCCATGGAAGTGCTGGGATTTGAGGGCCGGATGTGATATCTGTCCAAATACCAGACTGGACAGATTAAGGATAGATAGTCTAAATCATCCATTGTTAAGTGGCACCATAGGTGAGCAACAACCCTTAAATGCTTGGGGGGAAAAAAATTTTTTTTTTGGATGACACTTTGCAGAATAGCTGTGCTATTGGAGAATTATGAGAGCAATAGCCCATAAAAGCAAGCTTTCCAATCTCACAATGTACAAAGAACTTGCATTTGTTCCAAGAAACTTTATCAAATGGCTGTTCAGTGTGTTCTTAGATTAATATCCAGCAGAATGGCTCTTAAACACAAACTAAGACTGCCACAGGAATGCAGTCTAAAACATACCTTCCGACTGTCTTGATTTAGCTGAGGCAGTCCCAATTAATCATCTGTTGTGCCACCTTTTCATCTGCTTTTAAAATGTCCCAGTTTCTCTCTCCCCCTTCATGTTTCCCCTTTGTTTTCTACCAACTTCAGTTGCTGCAAACTGAGTTCAAAGTGCAAAAGCAGTTTCTACTCAATTAACTCAATTGTCATGGTAGGCACCTAGGAAAGGGCAGAATCTTGCTCTTACTGGTAGGTTTAGGCAAAGGCAAACTGCTGTAGCTTCTCCTTGCTTGTGTGTTGTCATGTAAAAGTTTTGCCTTCATGATCACACTGTGATGGTATTTGGCCACATGTTTTCATCTGTGACCTGTTGGAGGACATACTAGAACAGTATTTCTGTGGCAAGTGATTCTTGTCCTTATTGTAACATGAACATCAGCTTTCTCCAGCCTAGTGCCCTCTAGACGTGTTTCACCTTAGATATCATAGCTGGCCTGGCTGAAAAATGTGTTATTTTTCAATGCATTGAGTTGCCACCATCCTGAGAAAGGCGAATGCATCATCTCCATCACATGAAGAACTTGCAGGAACATGGAGTGGACTTCCAGAAACCAAGAGTATAGCTAACTTGGAATCAGGTAAGTGACACTTCTGCAACAAATATGAGATGTATTCTTCTTGGATCACTTTTTCACTGTTGACTTTCAAGGTGCATGTTACTGCTTCCAACTGTCAATTTGCTCCAGACTGACTTTGGTCCCATATCTTTGCTTGTATTTCTCCACGCTGCCCCTTTAATCGATTTCCTTTTGCCATTTCTAGGTATACCATATGTATGGAGAAAGGAGGATAGCTTTCTCCAAGCTGGTGCCTTCCACATGTATGGTTGAATTGTAAACCCTATTATCCTCAGTTGTTGTGGCTATGATCCCAGGATCCGAGGCTGTGATTAGAGTTGTACTCTGGCACATCTATAGGCTGAGTTATAGTCTCACTGTAAGGCCTGGACTAAATCTTTCCCTAACCCATCACTGCTGTATTCTTGCCCTTCTCTCTTCAGAGTCACTGATTAACTGGCTACACTTCTATCTTTTTCTCCCCCTCTCTTCCTCCCATAGCCTCTCAGCCCCCAACAGCTCAGAAAGTAAACAGAGAGATTTCAGAGGGTGATTATTTACCAGTCTGATTGGAGACAAAGAAAAAGGCAAACAGGGAAACACAAGATGGCAGTGCTGGAAGTGGAGAAGCATGAGCCATGTCCCCCTCACTGTTGATCTGTGACTTGATGTGGGGGCAAAACTTACAAGAAATCAGTGTTTCAACTCCAAAAGATTTTCTCTAGATCGACAAGACAGAACCAGCTCTTTCATGAAACCAAATATATTTGCTAAAACTGGAAAAATTACTTTTGGAGACCAGAACTCCCAGAATCTGTTAGCCAGTGGCCATGCTGGTTGGGCCATTCTGGAAACTATAATTCAAAGAAGTAACTTTTTCCAGCTCCATTTATTTTCCGGGATATGCCAACCATCCTGTCTAGTTAGTGCTAGTTAAAGAGCAGCATTCAAAAGCAGAGCTATTGAGGTGTGGAATTAATTGCAACATAAGTGCAGTGGAATGAACATTCAGAATGGGATTAATGCAGTGTTCAGTGTCAGAGGTATTAGTCTGTCTCTGCATAAAAAATCCTGTAGCACCTTTGAGTATGAGAAAAAAAAATCTAGCATAAGCTTTTGTGGACTCCAGTCCACTTCTTTAGTTGCATGTGATGAGAGCATATTTTTTTTCTTATTTAATCTCAAATAGAGATGATGCAGGATTCCTTTGTATCTTTTTATACCAAAACAGTCTAGGAGCTTTAATAGCAAACTCCTTTGAAACAAATAGATGTTGGAGACTGAAAATATCTCTTAAAGAGTTTCCTCTAGTTTGCCATGGAAGATTATACAGAAGTTTCTAAACACTTCTTTGAGTAGTTGTTTTGGAAATTTGTTTCAATACTGATCCAAGATACAGGATACGAAATGGGCTAGGTTTTTTTTTACAGCTGCTTGTTTTGCTCCAGACAATCTAACAAGGCTGCCCCCTCTGAAGATGTTTCCTTCTGTAACCTTTCTTATTGTTGTTTGTTTCTATTAATGTGATATCTGATGAATATACAAAACTAATGGGCCCTAACACTGGAGAATAACTACTGTATTGTCTAATGGTAGTTTTGTTGCTGTCAAATCAGATTTGACATATGGTGATCCTATGAATGAGAGACTTCAAAGCACCCTATTATTCTGCCAAGGTCTGTGGCTGAGTCCAGTGGCTGATCTAGCAAGTCCAGTTGTATTGGTTGCGGCTCTCCTTAGGCTTGAGTAGGTCAATTTTTTTCTTGTAATGCTTTGGTTGGAAATTAAACCTTGGATCTGGTATATTCAAAGCTATGAGTTCTGAATCTGAATGAGCCATGAGACATTCTTAGAATGGAGATAGAGAGAGAGAGAGACAACAAGATCAGAGCAACTGTTTGATTCCAGAGAAATACAAGCTTCCCCCACTTATCTGGCAAGTTAGGGACTGGAGCACTGTCAGAAAATGGAATTGGTTGATAAGTGGAACCCATGTATTGTACTGCAGGCAGCAAGAAGGACTCATAGAGGTTCACTTGTGACTGACCACACGTGTGCCACTTGCAAAGTCCCTCAGCTGCCTTTTCCCCGCTCTCAGCTTGCTTTGCAAGCAGCATGTGCATGTGAGCAGTTCCAAGCAAGCCTTTGTAGGCAACAAAAACTGATGAAAGAGTGGAACTTCTGTTGAATTAATAGAACTTATCCTTAAGCTGGGAGCATCAAAAGAGTGAGTCATCAGATAATGATGTGTCAAAAGGTGTGGGCTTCTTATATACCTTAGCTCCCCAGCCTTGTCTTTGTCATGGTAAAGACTGAAGGAGACAAATTTCGTTTGGGAGAAAGAAATCTTTGTTGAGTTAACTGAAGAGCACCCAGAGATATATCAATAAGTCCAGATCTAGCTTTTGTTCATCTCTAGTCTAGCAATCTGTTGTAACCAGCTTGCTGGGGGTAGGGGTAGTCCATGTCCTGTCATGGATGGTGATGATGATAAGTAAATTTATTTATGTCCTGCCTTTCCCCCAGAACTAAGACTCAAAGAAGCATAAAACTTTTAAAAGATTCTATACAGATCAGAGCATTTGAAATGTAGTTAAGCTGTCAATACTATTATAAACAATTTAAAACATATTTTAAAATAAAAAGCAGCTCAAAAGCAATATAGCACCCTATTAAAAACCCTTTCTTTAAGAGCAGTTCCCAAAAGCCTGTTTGAATAAGGATGTCTTTGCTGAAGGAAGAAAGGGGTCCAGACTGGCCTCCCTAGGAAATGAATTTGAAAGCCTAGGAGCAGCAATTGAGAAAGCACTGTTTCCATCCAATGTAGCTGTAAGGCTGTTGTGACTGAGGGAATGCTTTCTCCTTTGGATTGGAGGGCCAGGCAGGTTCATATGGAGGAATATGGTGTGTCAGCCTAAACCTTAGCTATATAGGGCTTTATAGTTGCATACCCTCTGTTCCAGTTTGGCAGGGACAGTCACAAATAATCCTCTGTCATCTCATTTTTTCAGCTGCTTTTAAACTCTCCTACTTTTTCTCCTCCTCTGATTTTCCTCCTTTATACTCAGCTTGCTTCAGTTGCTGCAAACTGAGTTCAAAGTGTGAAAGTAGAGTTGTAGTCAACTCAGCCCTGGGGAGAGGAGAAGAGGAAGAGGAATCTTGCTTTTCCGAGTAGGCTCAGGCACAACTAAATTACTGCAGCCTTTCCTAACTTGCACATTGTTTCTCATTAATAACTTTTGCCATGTTGACCACATGTTTGTTGCTTGGCCACACATATTATCATTTGCAGGTGTGAAATGTTAAAGGGTATGTACATGTTATGTATTGTCTCTAGTTCTTATTTCTGGTCTGTATTTTATATTTTTAATGTACTGTACACCATAGTGAGAACCTCTGTTATCAGCTGGTTTAAAAGTAAATTAAAAAAATAATAACGTGAATTCTGAAGACAGACCATTGACAAATCCGTGTAGAGCAGAACATTATTTGAAAATCCCCATTCCTCCTATATATTTCATAATAATTAATGAATCTTTCAAATGACAGATGTCATTCTGAGCATAGTGATACCAGATCCTTCCAGATACTTTTGCCTACAACTCCCATAATCCATCACCATTGGCTAAGATGGCTAGACCTGATGGAAGATGTAAGCCAAAAACATCTGGAGGGCTACAGTTGATTACTCGAACTATACCAAGGTGCTTACATGCATTGATCTATATTTTAGAACTACGTTTATAGCTCAGTTGTAAATATTACACTGAAAGACGACTAGGCACTCTGTGTAAACAATCTATCTGTAAGGTTGTAAATCTGGTATGCAAACTGAGGCCATTTCCACACTAGACTCTTATAGCACAATTATTCCACTTTCAACATCCTATGGAATCCTGGGGTTTGCAGTTTAAGGAGGCGCTGTCCAACCCCTCCCTAAACTGCAAACCTCAGGATTCCATAGGATGTTGAAAGTGGAAAAATTGCAGTATAAGAGTTTAGTGCAGAAATGGTCTCAGATTTCATATCACATTGCGCAACTACTGTTTGTTGTTAATTGACATCAATTTGACTTTGACTTATGGTGACAATATGAATGAGAGATCTCCAAGTCACCCTACCATCAACTTCCCTGCTCAGGTCTTACAGACTCAGGGCCATGGCTTTGTTGATTGAGTCTATCCAACTGTAGTGTGGCCTTCCTCTTTTCCTACTGCCTTCTACGTTGCCAAACATCATTATCTTTTCTAGTGAGTCATGTTTTCCCATTTTATGGCCAAAGTTTAATCCTCTTAGCTTCTACAGAGAGTTCAGGCTTGATTTGCTCTAGAACCCATTTATTTGTCCTTTTAGCAGTCTAGGGTACCTGTACGACTCTTCTCCAGCACTACATTTCAAATTAGTTGACATTCTTCCTATCAGCTTTCTTTATCATCCAGATTTCACAAGCATACATAGAAACTGGAAATATAATGGTGTAGACAGTCTTAACATATCCAAGTACATATCTTTATATTTCAGGATCTTGTTTAGTTCCTTCATAGCTGCCCTTCCGCATGGAAATGGCCGCACTAGACTGTTATAGTGCTGTTATTCCACTTTCAACATCCTATGGAATCCTGGGGTTTGCAGTTTAGGGAGAGGCCTTTAAATGATGTTTCTGTTTCCAATTATGTAGTCTATTTGATTTCTATATTGGCCACCATTTCTATATTGTCCATATATACCGTCACCTGTTTGGTTGCTTGAAGAATGTGTTTGTGATAAGCAAACTTTTGGCCTTGCAAAATTCAATCAGTCAGTCCCCTGCTTCATTTGTTGTTGTTGTTGTGGTGGTGGTGGTGGTAGTGTGCCTTCAAGTCACTTATGACTTAAGTGACTTATGACTTAAGGTGACCTTCAGTTGAACCTAACATGGGGCTTTCTGGGCTAAGAGTGTGTTTCTATGGCTGAGCAGGGAATCAAACCCTGGTTTCCAGGGTTGCAATCCAATCTCATTTCATTTCTTGATCCTAGGTCAAATTCTCCTCCCATGTTTGTTTCTGTTCTGTTTCCTGTTTTTGCGTTCCAGTCTCCTTGGATGACTAACATACCCTGATTTTGTATGTGATCAATTTCCTCTGGGACTCCTTTTCTGCCTCTGTAGCTGGCGCATAAGCTCGGGTTATTGATGGGCTTTCCCTTAAGTCTTATTGATGTTATTTGGTCAGATTTTGCCTTATATCAGTTGACTGCTTTTGCTGCATCTCTCCACACTATTAATGCCATCCTATTTCTTCTTAGGTTTTTATTTCTTAAGCAAAACATTGCCTAATTATTAGACTCACAATGCTCCATTTTGTCTACTTCAGTTTGCTCACTCCAAGTATTGCAATGCTTATACTTTCTGTTTCTGGTTTTACTATGTCTAGCTTCCTCTGATTCATACTTTTCACATTCCATGTTCCTATAATAAGTGGTGTGCAGCTTCAGACTTTCCTTTAGTCTCTGAGTATGTTGGTAGCTGAACATCCTTTCCACTTGAGTCCAGCTACATTGTTAGCCACAGTGCTACTTGTACTTGTCCTCTGCTCTTCTCCAGTACCTTGCCTTCCCACCTGGGAATCTTAGCTTCTGGCACTATCTCTTTTTGTATTTTGGATTGTCTCATTATAGGATTTAGAAGGTAGAATGTGTGGTTTACCATGCCTTCTTCTGTGTAATACTAACAAGTGTTAGTTATGTGCCACTGCCATTGTTTCTGAGAGATCTTCTGAGAGTTTTAATTCTCCTTGCCCCCCCCCCCACATTATTGCTGCTTCCCAGTAGCAGTTTGGCCCATGTGGTCTGGCCTCTCAGCAAAAGCCTGTTCAACATGGGAGACCCAAACAGCAGCACTGCTACCATCAGTATAGCCTCTCATCTCATTGAGACAGTTGGAGGGTATGAGCTATATTTTCATGTTCTAAATTAATATTTAATAGGCTTTTTTGTTTAATAGTTTTTAAACTTTTCTATTATACAGTGTTTTAGTTGCATTTTTTAATTTTAACCTATACTGTAAGCTGTCTTGGGTCTCATATTGGGAGAAAGACATTAAATAAAGAGACAACCAAATACATATGGTCACACAAGGGATGGTTGGGATCAGCTGATCTGTGGGGCTGTTCCCTCTACTGTCCAGGTGTCCATTATTGGCAAGGAGCTTTTGCAATCATGTCTTCTTTGTGGGCTTTCCAAAGGGAGCTGTTGAAGCCACTGTCTCAACCAAATGTTCAGCTCAGTAGGCCTTTAGTCTAATCAAGTTTGGTTCATCTTATTTTCAGGGCCACTGCCCTCTGTACAGTACTTTATTTTCAAACTGAATAGAGAAGAATGTGGAATGAACACCATACCTTGTAGCAACATTTGTTGTGTTCTGGTGGGAGGGTGGAATAACAAGAGGCAACAGCCTACTTCAAAAAATAATGCAAGAACTGCTAATATAAATAGAACTTTGGTTCAGTGAGTTATATGAAACTCATAATTCTGGGCATTATGGGGGGCATTTTAAGGAATGTTTGAAAACAAGTAAGAAGTGGCACATTAACAAACAGTAATCTTACTCATGAGTAACACAGAATGGAGAATAGATTACAGTCAGCCCTCCACATTTGCAAGTTTAACTTTTGTGGATTTCATTATTCACAGATTATTTGCTGTCACCTCTGCTGCTGCTCTATGCCATTTTTAAGAGGGACTGCAAGCTTCGTGAGACTGAAAAACTGTGAACGAGGCTTGTAAGTCCCTATTAAAAATGATGTGGGCAGCAGTGGAGGTGGCAGTAAGTCCCACCAGCCACCCACTTCTGACTTATGAAGGAACTATGATGCTGCAAAGGAATCCACAGTGGGTTGAATATGATAATCATACTTTTTTTTTGTGTGTTAAATATGGTTTGGGAGGGCCTAGAGTTATTCATTGTTTTTCTGTTTTCATGGGGGCCCTGTGCCCCTCACCCTAGCAAATGTGGAGGGATGACTGTACTTTTTTAAATTTAAAGATGCACAAATGCAGGGGCAAGCAAGGTCCCCCATATGGGCTGCATGCGATCCCCAAGTTCCCCTAGTGTTTTGGGACCTCCAAAGTATTTTAGACCCAGAATAAGTCTTTTTCTAGAGCAGGAAATGAACAGGAAATAATGGTCACTTCCTATAGATAAAAATGGCCCAGGTCGCCTCAGAAATATGGCAGAAAGGTCCCATATCCTAGAAGGTGTTTGGGGACACTTTGGGGTCAAAACTCATTGAGTGATTGACTGATGGAGCATGCTTATGGGGGTGTGTCCCTCTAAGGTCTCTTGGGGGGATAATGCATCCACTAGCCTTCCACCATTGCCTACACTGGTGACTAGTACATTAGCATTTGCTTTCAGGCTCTGAAAAATAAGGCACTTTCAAACAAGGCACCATCCTCTGTAAAACAAAGCACATGGCCATCCTAAGAATGGGTGAAAGGATCATCCATAAAGTGGATGGGTTGAGGGCCAGCTGCTCAATGCAGCCAGAATTACTTTACACAGAGCTCACGGGACAAAGTCAGCCCTCCTTTTTTACAAGAGGGAAAGGTGAGGTAGTAGAGGCAGTGGGACACACACACAGAGTAACACTGCAAAAGAACCATGCCGTATGGACAAGAAGTAAGGCAGGCACATGTATGGTGAGCACACTTCCATAGCATGGGGAGCTGCTGCAAAAATGGGTGCACATCTATTTGTTCTTCAAGTAGCAGGAAACTTTGGACTACTCATTGAAATAACTGCAATTCAATTGCACCAAAAGTCTCCCCAAAAACCCATCTTCAAAGCCAGGCAGCACCACCAACATAGGGATTTATGAAGTATTTGGCAGTGGGGTTGTGAGTGAAAAAGCATCTCCCTCTTCCAGCAACAAGGCACTTTGTGATAAACACTTCTGACAGGACCCTGCAGAAGTCCCTGCAACTGCCAGTTGGCTGCCAGGAGAGAAGAGGACACTTCTTCACTCATCACCCTGTGCCCCAGCAACTTGTAAATCCCTATGTTGGCAGCACAGCCTGATTGGTTTTGAGGGGTCACACTGGGAGACATAGCTGTGACAGTGGTGGAGCTTTGAATATGTGGAGAGGGGGCATGAAGGGGCTATGGTGTGAGGGGCATGACCACTGTGCATGGGGGCATAGCCAGGGCACACAGGGAACATTGCTGCCCAAGGCAAACCTTCCCCCCCCATCCCTATGTGACTGAGCTGTGATGATAGAGCTCTGATGTCATAGTTATGTTTCCTGATGATAACAGCCTGTTAATTAAGTTACTAAACTTCTGTAGGGGAGCCAACATGATGTAATGTTCTGAATGTTGGACAAGGACTCAGCAATGGAAACCCAGCCTCAGGGGAAGACAATGGCAAACCTTCTCTGAAAAAAATCTTGCCAAGAAATCTCTATAGCAAGATTGCTGTAAGCCAGGGTCAACTTGAAAGCATATAACAACAACAGAACCTTTGCAGGTAAAACACCTAAGCAGAATTCAGCCCTTTATACAGGTTTTTCTTGGTGGGGTGGTGTTAGTGGACACCATTTTAAAAACATCATCCTCAGATCCTGACCATTCCTCCTGACTTGCAGTTCCTTCTGTTAAAAGCCACTGACTGTCATGGGAACAGGATTAGATTCTGAATTCAGCTTCCCGTGGTGTGTGACTTAATTATATCCATTGTAAGGGCTGATGAATCCAGTTAAGATTAGTGGGAGGAGTGTGCACAATTAGCTAGAAGCTAGCAAAGGTTTGAAAGAAGGGAGATCTAGAAAAGGAGAGTCCCTCCTCACACCCCTCCCATCTCTTTAGTGGGGAGAACAGAACTGAATGGTGTGGACAATGCCTAGCAAAGGTGAAGCAGAGCTTGAGTACTTCAACCTTTTCATGAACAAGTGACCTAAAGAGATTCAAGAGTCTCAGGCAGAAATGAAAGATACTAATTAGAAATGTAGCTGTGACAGCACTCCTCAGCCAATGTTTGAGGAAAATTAACCGCTACTGTGCAGCCTTGCCGTGCACATGTTTGCAAGGCAGTGTGTCTTGCTGTGTTCACTGGGAGCTGCTATTCTATGTGCGTTGACACACACAGAAGTGCCCACCTCTGTTACTGCCTTTTGTCTGTTTTTTTAAACCTAAAAGCAGCTGTTTTGTCCCTATTGAGACAAGGAAAGATGAAAGAAGAATATGGCTCTTTCTTCAAAACATGAGCAAACTGAAAGAATTCCCCCCAAATTGAGGCAACTCTGAAGCAGGAAAGAATACTGAAAAGCACAAATTGATCTGAACTAACCAGATCAGTCCATCATTGGTGGAGGAAAATAAGCCAACAGCTGGACTTGGAACCCAGCCATGTCAGTGTGACAATGCTTACCGTCAGTTTGGAAAGTCATTCCTTCCCATCACTCATGCAGCTTATTGCCATTAGTTGTTACAGTGTTAACAGGGGACTGTATGGACTCATTTGTGTTGTTACTTTTCTGTTATGGGGAGAATTTAAGACTTATAAAAGGACAGCATAAGCCTTCAACCGATAATGTCTATTATAATGCCCTTTAAAATGACCCAGGGAGAAAGACACAGAAAATCCTCTCCTGCTGATCTTGCTGGGTCTCTCAGCAGGTTTTGAAAGCACTAATGTTACTGATATCTTACGGGACTGGTTCTGTAGGAGAGGAGTAGGAAGTGCTGTTTTTTTGGTAATTCCACTCCTATTTACAGAGCCAGTTCCAAAAAGTATCACCGAAGGAATTTCTGTTCAGTTATTACAGCTATTGAACTGCCATAGAGTTCCATCTTATACCCCATGTTATTCAATATGTATATGAAGCCACTGGGTGGTCATTAGGCCTCTTGGAATTCAGTGCCATCAGTATGCCACAACTCTACTTTTCCATGTAATTGGAGTTATTGAGGGTTATGCAGGTTATTGACAAGCTGGAACACATCCAAAGGAGGGCGACCAAAATGGTAGAAGGCCTGGAAATCATATCCTATGAGGAACAGCTTAGAGAGCTGGGCAGATTTGGCCTGGAGAAGAGAAGATTAAGAGGCAACACGGTAACTATGTTTAAATATTTGAAGGGATGTCATATGGAGGATGGAAGACTCCTGTTTTGTGCTGCTCCAGAGGCTAGGACACAGAGCATTGGCTTCAACAGACAGGAAGAGAGATTCCATCTAAATATTAGATGGTAAGAACAGTTCAGCAGTGGAATATGCTGCCTCAGAGTGCGGTGGATACTTGAGGGTGTGCACTCCCCCAAAGATTGAGATCTGCTGAGGGGATGTTTCTCTCTGTCCCACCAGTGAGATCTATACACTGTGTGGGAACATGGAAAAAGGCCTTCTCAGCCTTGGTACATTAAATAAGGAATGCCGTCCTTTGTCTCCTGTTGGCAGGACAGCCACAATTACTCCTCTGCCAACCCCTCTTTTCATCTGCTTTTAAAATGCCCCAGCTTCTCTCTTCTCACCACACTTTCTCACTTCACCCTCAGTGTACTTCAGTTACTGCAAATTGAAACAAAAGTGCAAATGTACAGGCCTCCCACACTTAACTGACAGGCTAGGGACCAGAGTATTATCAGAAAATGGAATTGGTTGAAAAGTGGAACCAGTGTATTGTACTGTAGGGAGCATGAAGGACTTACAGAAGCTCATTTTGGACTGATTTGCACGTGCGCTGCTTGCGAAGTATTTCAGCTGGCTTGGTTCCTTTTTTCCCCTTTCAGCTCACTTTGCAAGTAGCATGCGCATGCAGGCAGTCCCAAGAGAGCTTCCACAGGCAAGAAGAACTGATGAAAGAGTAGAATCACCATTGAATTAACGGAGCTTGTCTTTAATTTAGAAGTGTCAAAAGAACGAGTAATCAGATAACGGCATCAAAAGGAAGGGGCTTCCTGTAGTTTGATTTCAGTTAATTCAGTGGGGTAGGGGAGAGGTCAGGAAGAGAAAACTTTTCTCCTTCTCAGTAGGTTTAGGCAAAAGCAAATTGTCGCAGCCTCTCTTTTGTTATGTGTTCTTCTAATAATTTTTGCCATCTTGAGCAGACTCCGATGCTGCTTGGCCACATGCTTCCTGGTTCGCATCAGTGAAATATTGGAGGGTATGACAGTAAAGATAAAAGTCGAACAAACTCATTAAAAAGACCCTTCACCCAAAACCAGTTAATAGCTGAAGTCCTGTCTAAATAAAAAAGGAACAACCTAACCTCTTGTGCAAGAGAATTCCACAACCTGGGAGCAGCCATTGAAAAGGTCTTCCCTTGTCCTCCCTAAACAGTTCTGTAATTGTGTTAGGCCTAGGAAAAAGACCTCCTCCGATGAGCTTTAAATTCAGTCAGGCTCATAAAGGATGACAAGGTCTTTAAACCGTCTAGAACCAAACCATATATAGGGCCTTTATAGGTCACTCAATTCTGCCCAGAAGATGTATTTCATCTCTCTGTAAATTATCATAATAATTTCTACATTTACATTTCTATGTATAATTTAGCATACACATATTTTATGTCAGTCCTGATCCTCTTTTATGGGTGATTGATTTCTTCTTGCTTTCTTTTGCAAACCATCTTACATAGGGTTGCAAAACATCACTCATTTGGGTCATCTATGCAAACCTTTGTGCATTTGGACACTTATATCTCATCTCTCAGGCTTGCTGTGTGGTGATGGGAGCATCAGCTTATTAGAGTTCGGTTTCTCTGACTCCATCTATGTTAATGGGCTTGTGGACCTTTAATAACTCATTCTTATGAATTTCTGGTGACTCTCAGAAGTACTTTCTTTGCCCTCAGTTTCTAATTTCAGTTTGCCAAACAGCTCTACACAGTGCTCCTCACAGACGGTGTTCATTTCACGTGCTGTGAAGTAGTCTCTTCTCTTCCAATCCTCGTCACATTTGTTAATCTGGAGAATTCAGCAGGACCCTTTGCCTGCAAGAAACTACAAAGAAAAGATCCACCCTTTCAGTATTTGCAAAGGTTGGATCTTTTCTTTGATGGTACAAACATTTATGAGTAGGTATGTGAAGACAGAAATAAATGGGTGCTTATTTGCAATGTTGGATGTACTTGTCTGTCTCTTTCTGTTGTGTAGCTTTTAATGATACAAGGCCTCTCTTCATAATAAAAGCACAACTCTGGTTTGTGTAGTGTGTTGAAATTGTCATACCCGTTTTCGAGGAGGAGTCCTTGTCTTGTATCACAAGTTTTTATTTTACATGGACCTACGTGTGTCGTAGTAGCATGCCATGCGATCATGATTTTGTTAGAAAACGCAGGGGATAAGTTAGCCTAAACAACATAACAGGGGACTGGGCAAATCAAATTAATGTAAATAGACTACTTCCTCCTTTCTAAATATGCTTAGTACTAAGGCCTTAATTCTACCTTTCCTGGGAAATCAAAACCCGCATTTTTGTGGCAAATAAGTAGACAAAAGATATCAGAAGCTATATGAGCACTGAGCTGCGAATTAACTCAGCGTGAGACTTATTTCTGTGTCAATGGATTGTATCCAAATCTAACTATGCTTGCAGTAAACCCACTGACATAACTTAAGCTTAATTGCTTTCATATTTAAGTAGGACTAATTCTAGATCTTATCCAAAATACAGCATGCTGCTTTTGAATGAGTCTTCCTCAGAACCAGTCTTTGTTGATTATAATGGATAGCATCCAGGGTATAAGATATATGATCAGGCTTTCCTATTGGTAAAAACACATGTTTACTGCTTTATTTAAACAAGTATTTAAGTTAGGTTTAATTAATTTAGGTGACGAAGATTAAAAATGGATGAAAAAATAATTTATCAGAAAATAAATAAAAAATTTAGCAGGGACAGACAGTATAGCTTCTCTCTGGTCTGGTGAAATACACAAATTTATTTTGCAAAGAATTACCTCCCCCCGCCCCTCCCTTTCAGGCCACCAGAAATCTGGCCCTTCCAAAGTTCAGGTCTCAAAGATTGTGTCCCTCTGCCTCCTTATATACAGCAGAGGTTTGCCTGGCAGCTCACAATACTTCCAGGATTTGACTTGACAATACTTAGGTGGGTGACTGCATTCAAACTGGAAGATCACAAGTGGAGCTGATCTCTCTAAGTTGCAGCCTAGCTTAACCTAATGCAAAGCCCAAACAGGTGGTGACTATGTGTGAGTGAATCTGGGGAGGAGAGAAATATATATACATTGTATTGAGGTTTCTGCAAGGAGAGCAGGGTTAAAAAAAAAAAATTGAAAAGGGGCCTAATTACAGGATGCGAACAAATGTGTGTAACAAAACCCTAAAGTGTACAACAAACTCCCAACAACTACTATTTGTAAAAGAAAAACAACTTTGAATGGAAGCAGAGTTTCAGAGTACTACAATGGACTGGGTGTGTCACTTTGCTCCAAATTGCTTCTAATTATTTTTTTTCCGAAAAGTTCCAAATATGGTTTGGTATACTAGGGGTGGGATAGACTAGATGGGGGAGGGAGGCAAGGAAGGGGCTTAGGTACACTTTCTGCATCTGTGTTCCCCATTATGCCTCCCAAAGCTAGTTAAAAGATGGCTGTTGATTCAGTTATATTTGCATGTAGAGCATTGTTAAGCTGATAAGGCTTTGGCCAATAGAAATAATGTCGTTTCTCCAGCAGACTTCCCAAAGAAGTAGCTTAAAAACAAATTACCACGTCCTCTTTCCCTTTTACAGATGTTTTTGTATGTGTTGCAGTATGTACCTGAATATCTTTTGGAGGGATTGTAGCAAGTTCTTAATATTTTACTAGGGCTGTTTGATTTCACACACAGGTTTGATGCCCTTATATAGAATATTGCGTGCTTTAAGCCTTCTCAGTTTCAATAGAGTTTAACGCCTAGGCCTAAGACGATTTAGTAAGAAGGCATTCCCACTGAAATTTGCAAGGCTTGTCAGTAAGCCTGGTGAGGACCACTATCGCTTTATACTAAATTTAAAAACAACCTTTGTGTGAATCGGCATTGTAAAGTGTTTATGAAAACATTTTTTAAAAATCTTATTTTTTAAAAAGATATTCCAACATTGTTGCTTCTGTGCAATCAGCTCTGCCTTGATCAGAGCTTACTTTAATGTGCAACTGGAAAGAAAATCTGGATTTAACAGTGTGATCCTATGCATATCTATTCCGAAGCAAGTCTCATTGTCTACACTGGGGTTTGGGCTGACTTATGAAGATCTCACAAATGAGGCCTCCAAGAGAACAGAATAATAGAGTCTTACTCTTAGGCAACTGTTTATGGGATTGCAGTCTTGTCGTGCATGTAGACACGGGTAAGTCCCAGGCCCTTTCTGCACAAGGGAAATACATTGCTGTGGTGTCCTTGTGTCTCGAATACATCTGCATGTCAAACTGGTTTGATGTCATTCTTTCGTAGTTCCTTCGGCACCTGTTTAGCTCTTAAAGCGGTTCACATCGTTGTGAAACCGGTGTAATGTAAAAACGGAAAAACTCGGAAGCAAATCAGCCAAAACGGTTCCCGGCGTTTTTTCCTACGTGCAGAAGCGCTACATCTATTCACACCACAGAGGTGGGCATTAAGTTGACCAATCAGCAGTGGCGGAGTGGACTAAGGGAGGGGAATAAGAGTTCCAGGGGAATTGACATGTGGAAGCTACAAATGATTTTCTCTGCTTTTCTTCAGTAGAAACTGGAAGACATTGGAGTGAAAAACACTGCTTATAAAATGCCCTGAAATGCTCTTCCACTCTAGTGCGGAAATGGCCCCACTCTACTCTGGGAGACTTTGGCCATTTCGCAGTATACTGTTATTGTGCTATTACTCCATTTTCAACATCCTTTGGAATCCTGAAGTTTGCAGTTTAGGGAGGGGACTTTAGAATTCTCAGCCAGAGAGCTCTTTGGCCTCAGTAAACTACAAACCCCAGGATTCCGTAGGATGTTGAAAATGGAACCGTAGCACTATAACAGTCTAGTGCGGAAATGGCCTTTCTCCCAGGTAAGCGTGGGGAGGATTGTCGCCTCAAAACACAACGCAAAAACGAACTCCTTTAAGAGATGGTGAAACCGGATAGAGCGAAGTTTTTAAAAGTACCGCTGGCAATAATCAAAAAAAGGAAGGACCAATCCGTTTGTTGTGATGAGTAGAATTTCACCTCGTGGGTTTAACGAATAAACATCCCAGCTTTGTCCCGGTCTTCGAACAGCAGCGGCAATAAAACCAACCAACTCGTTCCTAAAACAATTGGGCGGGGGTGTGCGTAAAACGGTCCCTCCCCCCACCATGAAGAAAACTTGTATTCGAAGTTTCTCTGTCTCCCACTCGCGCCTGGCTGTGAGGAGCCGGGAGTTTTGTTTTGTTTCTCTCCGGACTAGTGCCACCCACTTTCCGCCTGCCCCCCTCCCCCGCTTGGACTCCTTGGTGGGGGGGCGTGGAGCTCTGGGGCTCCCTCTCCTCCGAGGGGCTGCCCCCGCGCTGCCCCCGGGGCGCGGAGGGCCCGAGCCCTGACTGGCAGAGGGGCGCTGACGTCAACCCACCGCCGAGGTAGGCGCTCCGGCCCGAGCTGTCAGAGCGTGAGGGCAGGTTAGGTATTAAAGACACATTGCCCGGCCCCGCCGAGACCCCTCCTCTCGCGCGCAGCTCCGGCAGGCACAGGCAGGCGTACACACAAAGGGGTGCCCGCCGTGCCTCGCAGCGCAGCCCGCCGGGACGCTGGATTGAGACGCGGGCCCCGGCCGGCGCCAGGAGGAAGCCAGAGGGGGCGGCGGCGGCGGCGGGAGGGGGGTCTGAAAGCCCAGCCGGGGGGAAAATGAAACCGACGAGGAAAAGTAAGTTCTCCTCGAAGTTGGGCTTGGAAGAGGCGAAGGGGAGGGGGCTCTTCCTCCATTCTCCTCCCGGGCTCGGTCGAGGAAAGTTTGCTCGCAGGCGCGTGCTCCGCGGTTGCGAATCTTGAGCAGGTTTGCAAAGCGGTTGTGTTTTCTGAAAGGCGAAGCGCAGGCAGAGGCGGCGGCGGCTCTTGGGGGGGGCGGCGGCGGCGCTGGGAAGTTCCTTGTGAGTGTAGAGAATGGAGCACCCTCGTGGTGGCGGGACCGGTTGCCTTGTGTTGTGTCGTGTGGGTGCGCGCGGCCAACCGAGCGACAGTTTCCATTCGGTTGTGTTTTTGAGGGGAGAAAAAGGGGGTCCCCAACTTTGTCCCAGGTCGTCTGGGGAAGAAGTGAAACGAAGAAGGGTGGGGGGAGAAAATGCCCTCCGGTCTGCGGCGGGGGCGAGAGAGAGAGGCGAGGGATCTTTTGTTCGGTCACGTTTATGGCAATGTTGCCGAAGGAAGAGCCGAGCCGAGCCAAACTTCTCGCTCTCCTCTTTTGAATGGACGTTTCTCTTGCTCCCTCCGCCGCAGAGAGACACAATCCTCAGGTTGATTTTTTTTTAAAAGCACGAATGTTTCCGAGCTTTCTTCTTTTCCTCCCTCCTCCCCCCGACCGGATTTCTTTTTTACTTTTGCATGTATCTCTCTCTCTCTCTCTCTCTCTCTTGATCCCAAAATGGCAACTTTCCCAATTTTCTCTTTTGCAAACTCCTCCCTCCCTCCATCTGTAGCCTTTTGCCCCCCCCCCCACGCCTCACTATTTTTTGATTCGGCGGATTCATCGAGGGTTTTAAAACAAAACTCTTAGGTTGGGTTGCCGAAGTTGTAAAATGACAGTTTTTTGGGGGGGAGGGAGGAGGAGGAGGAGGAGGAGGATGTGTTTGGAGTAAAACCAGGGTAACGCGTGCGATGGGGGGGGGCGCGTGAGTTCCTGTTTCTTTTGGAACAAAGAGAACTCTGTCTAGGCATCTGTCACTCAGGCAGAGCCACGGAGCGAAACTTTTTGTGTGTGTGTGTGCGTGTCTCTTTTTCGCTTCCTTCCAGTTCTTGGATTTCTCGGGGACTCCTCTTTTGTCGCGCTCCCCAGGGGGAGGGGGGGGCTCGGCTGATCCAAACCTTTGCCCCCGATCGCCCCATGGAAGGGCTTCGGTGGGGAAGAATTGGGGGTGAGAACGACGGTGTAACAGGCAGAAAACATGGAGTCCCGGTTTGTTTTGTGTGTCTGTGTGGTGGGACGGGTAGGGATTTAAAGAAAAGTGTGGGGGTGGGGTGGGGGGAGTTGAACTGAGGTTATCTTTGCCTTTATTTTCTTTCCCTTTTAAGACCTCCGAATCTGAGCCTATTGATCACCCCAAGACTGCTGGTGAGAGAAGTCCGTACATTTTAATTAAAAAAACAAAACAAAACGGCGAAGGGACCCGATTGCTTCTCACTGAGTAGCAAACTTCTGACATGTGATTTGCTTCTCTTCGATTCAGAAGGAAAGCAAAGGAAATCTCTGATTTACTTCTCGTCTTCTCCCCCTCCCCGCCTCGTCCTTTTCCGCCCCTGATTGAGGGGAATCGGTTCTCAATGGCATTCTCTTTGTGTCGGAATCGCCACGGCGAATACCGCTTGTTGCTGGTTTAACTTCCTTTTGCTCCTTTTCGAGGCTTCTTGCTGTTGGTGGTTTTTCTTTTTGTGTTCTCCCCTCTCCCCTCCCCCCCTTTTTTTGGTGGGGGAAGTGGTCGGATTGGGGAAAACATTCGCCCACCAGAAAAAAACAACAACACAAAGCCAACAGTAACGTACTTTCTAACTCGAGTCTCCTCTCTCCTTCCGGTATTGTTTCCTTTCTCAATTTTGCATTTGTTTTGATTTGGGTGTTTTTGTGTTCCGGGCTGGATTGTGCTGTTCCCATGTGCAGCTGGCGGTGTGGGTAAGCCGAGGGCCAGGAGGAAACGGCAGCAAAAAAGGAGAAAGGCCCCTCCTCCATCCCTCATGAGTTACAGACTTGAAACAGAAGAGTGAGAGAGATTGAGAGAATCCTCCCCCTTGTAGCCAGCAGCTCCCCCCGCCAAGCCCGAGCCCGTATGGCGATCGGCGTTGCCTGGAGAAGTAGGACGAGGATCCATTTGCTTTTCTTTAAAATTAAGCACAAAGTCTTGCCATTTTTCTCTGGTCGGGGAAGGAGGCGAGCTTGCATTTCAATGGACTTGAATTTGCCTGGTGTGTGTGTGCATGTGTGTGTGTGCGCGCGCGCCCGCGCTTGTTGGGGGAGGATACAGGACGTGTTGATCTTTGAATGCCTTCCTCCAAACAAACCCGACCACATGTCTGGAAAGGGGCAGTGAGCTAACCTTAAGCGAACTGAAAGTTGCCTGTTCTGTTAACCAGTTTTTTTTTTAAAAAAAATAGATCTCTTTCTTTACTTCTCTTTCTGCTTGCTCCCTTTTTTGAAGTTTGTGTAGCATGGGATAAATTCTGTAATTGGAGTGATCTCTCTGGAAATTTAAGGATAGGAGTAAATCTTTTGAGGCCCCCACCTCTCCCTAGGAAAACTGCACCTGGATTTCTTAACATTTGCAGTTAAGTTTGGGTAGCACTGCCTTTTTCAAAACATTTTGATGAGTGAATTTTGGATTTATATAATAGTTCAAAATAAGAATGATTAGCAATTTATAATAATAGTTCAAGGGACATGTCAAAAATTGAAAAAAAATCCCTACTGGGATAGTTTCAGAATTTGGAAGAGAAAACCATAAAAGGATGCAGTCTTCAGCATCTGGAAAAATTGTTAGATGTGCCCAAGGTTTGTCCTAAAGAAATAAGCCATGTTTGGAGGAACAACAGGGTTCCAAAACAAAAGTTTCATAAATTTCTTTAAGTGCTACTCTTTGTTACAAAACGGTAAAGCGTTCTAACTTGCTTCAGAAAAACATGGTGGGTGTTTTGGGTTAAGTAGAACACATGTTGCTGCTGTTTGTTTGGTCATGCAGTGTAGAAAGTACTTGGCTCTGGATGAGATCAAAGGTAGGGCTGAAACTCCAGTTCATGCTAGAGTAGACTCTTTGGGTCATTTGTTGAATGGTGAGTCACCACATTGATTCAGTCCCTGTACATTGACCAGGTCTTAGACTGAGCCAGCCCATGAGGATTTTACATCACATTTTATTAACATGCAGTATGGGTCAGAGAAGAAAATGAAATTCTTATCTCTTTTTGTTCTTGCTCTACACCATTACTATGATTGGTTGTGGGTGATGTGTCCTAATGCTCACTCAGTTCTAAGCCTAATGTCTTTATCTTGTATTATCTTCCAGGCTTGAATCAGAACAAGTCTGCCAGCAGCTCCACCATGTCAGATAGTGACTTTGGAGAAGATGATGGGAATGTATCTCAGGATCCATTGCAGCCTGGCAAGAGGAAACGAAGGGGCAATCTTCCAAAGGAGTCGGTGAAGATTCTCCGGGAGTGGCTGTATGAGCACAGATTCAATGCGTATCCCTCTGAGCAAGAGAAGCTCAGCCTTTCCGGACAAACAAGCCTCTCTGTTCTCCAGGTAAGGATCACTTTGTAGTTCTTTCCTAGCAAGTCACCCTGTGACAGTGGGTTGCATACATCACCAGAGCTGCAGTACAAGCTTATATGTCAGTTGTTTTGTGCCTTCAAGTCATTTCTGAACCTGAGTCAGAATGGTGTAGTGGTTTGAGTGTTGGGCTGTGACCCTCGAGACCAGGGTTTGATTCACCACTCAGCTATGGGAACCCACTGGATGACCTTGGGTGCGTCAGACACACACAGCCCCAGAAGCCCCTGTAGTAGTTTTGCCTTAGGGTTGCCATATGTTGGAAATGATTAAAAAACACACCACAACAACAGTGTGAACCTGTCTGGGGTTTTTGCGGCAAGATTTATTCAGAGGGGTTTTGTTTTTTCCTTCCTCTGAGGCTGAGAGAGTGTGCTCTGCTTATGGTCACCTAGTGGGTTTCTATGACTGTGCAGGGATTCGAAGCCTGATCTTCACAGTCAGTGAAGTGCTCAAAACACAACAGCTCAGTACTCCTGCCTGAAAAAATATAAGTAAGGTAGAACATGGATGGAACTTGGGTCCTTTCTGCACTACACTGTTACAGTGCTATTATTACACTTTCAACCTGCTATGGAATCCTGGGGTTTGCAGTTTAGGGAAGAACATTTAGAATTCTCAGCCAGAGAACTCCTTGGCCTCTGTAAACTACAAACCCCAGAATTCCACAGGATGATAAAAGTGGAATAATAGCACTAGAAGAGTGTAGTGCAGAAAGGCCCTTAGACATGTAGGACACATCCCCAGAGTTCTGTGAGTTCTGTGGCCTCAAGTTAGTAGGTGGTATTATTGAAGTGGCTTCTGTTGACTTCTTACCTTTTGCATCAGTTAAATTAATCTCCTGTTGATTTCCATTAAGACAGAGATGTGCTATCTCCCCACCCAAAACATTGTTAGATTGTGTGTCTCATGACTTCTCACAATTGGGCATGCTGGCTAGGGCTGATGAGAGTTGCAGTCCAACTACAGTAAAGTCTCTATTATCCGACATTCGGTCATCCGACATTCTGGATTATCCGATGTCGCGGCTGCTTGGGGGCGTGGCTTTAGGCATTTCCACGCCCCCAGACACGCCCCCAAACATGGCGGCTGCAACGGGCAAGGAGAGAAGGGCGAGTGAAGCCTCGCCCCAAAACACGGCCCCGAGCGCGGCAGCGGCGGCAGCGAGCAGGGCGAGTACCTCCAGGCCCCAAAACAAGGGCCAAAGCATGGCAACAGTTGATTTCAAGGTGATTTCTTTGACCTTCCGGATTATCCGACATTTTCGACTATCCGACTGTTAGCCTGCCCGTTTATGTCGGATAATCGAGACTCTACTGTACATCTTGAAGTTCACAGATAGTGTAGGACTACTATGTTATCTTCTGCTTTCTGCCTCATACAGGATAAGCATGTTTTACTTTGTGCTAGAACTGAATCTAGATAACTTCAGTTTTTGTATGGTCCAAGGGAGAAGGGCTGTGGTATTTTCTTCTCAGTTGCTCTTGGTGCATTCTCAACTCTGTTTTGTACTGATCAGTTCTGATATCTGCAGATCTCTCCCATGTAGCCACCCCATTTTAAGAACCGTAGAAAATACGGACTTCACACAAAAAAATTCTGCATTTCTTCTTCATGTCTGATTTCTCTCTTCTTCCCCTTTTTGTTTCTTACTCTGTTTTGCTGAACATATGGCACAAAAGAGTTTTGGGAAAGTTGGAAGCCGGCCTAATGTCATAGGATGTTTTAGTTCTAATTAATCAAGATATTAGCTGTATGTGTATCAGACATTCATCCTCACCTTTCACTTGCTAGCATTTGAGCTGGATGGCTCTATTTAATATAGTGGGAAGAAGTTCTTAAACTTCCTTAGTTTCTGCAGAGAAGCAAGTTAGGTATCTTCTCGCTGCTGTGATGCAGCTTGGTGGTATCTAATCTGTTTGTAGAGGCTAACTGAAGTAAAATTGTTTAAGCAGTACTGGTGCAGAGACTCAGTGAACTCATTTAGAAAAAGTGTTGGAGGAATGTGCAGCTCTACAAAATAAAGTGCGGTGAATATAGTGAATCATTTGTGTGAAGATCTATTCTGTAACCATACTTTTTCTGGTGGCTGATTTTGCAGCGTATGTAATCCCAAGTACATTTACAATATGTGAGAAAAATCTTCTGGAATAATTGAACTTTAACTTGCAAGTGATGAATTTAGGAATGAGGTGCCAAAATACCCAAGACTCACTTGCAATCCTGTGCTATAGAAGTAATGTCACTAGTAGGATTAAATTCCAGTCTGTATGTTTTAGGTGGCTTGATAGTAATAGATGATGGTAGCAGTGTGGTGTAGTGGTCTGAGTGTTGCACTGGGACACTGGAAGACTAGGGTTCAAATCCCTGCCAGTCATGGAAACTCACTGGGTGACCTTGGGCAAGGCATACTCTCTCAGCTTCAGAGGAAGGCCTCTCAATTCTGCCAAGAAAACTCCATGATAGTTTCACCTTAGGGTCGCTATAAGCTAGAAATGCTTTGAAGGCACACAACAACCAAACTAACCATGGCTGACTATCCATTAACACACCAAAAAGTACATTCTACAACCTATATTGTATTTTGCCATGGCAGATTAATTGTATGTGAAAATGAGGTGTGTGGAAATATGTCAGCATGTTATTGGTAATACATAGTTATTTCTGGTATTAGTATTTGGACGGGAGAACACCGACAAATACGAGGTGCTGTAGGCTGTGTTTCAGAGGAAGGAACTAGTAAAACCACCTCTGAGTTTTCCTTGCCTAAGAAAACTCTGTGAAATTAAGGAGGGTACCATAGGTCCATAGGCAGGTTGAAGGTACGTGTACACACACACAGAGTGGTATTGGGGGAGCAGTGATGAAATGTGATGATGAAGGGGTGAACCAAATCCCTGCTGAACCCTGGAGCTATCTTGGTCACCTTAGGGTAGCCTAACCCAAGCTTAGAAGTAGCACATTACCAATATTTTGTTACTTGCAACATGTTACTTTTGGGAGTCATGCAAACATAACAATTTTCCTTTTGCAAAACGGTACAATAATAGCATTAACATTTTAGTTCAATAAGTAATGTATGCTTGTTATTCTTACAACATTGCTTAGGGGGTGATTTTTTTTGCTTAGGGGGTGATTTTTGGGTAGTTTTTTGAAAAAGTAACGTGAAACTTTTCAAATAATTGGTAGTGCAAATAAATTACTCTCTTCCTTTAAGAGGAAAGAAGTGATTGAGCTCTCCCTTTCAGGACTGCTGTGAGGATAAAGCATAGGGAAATGCCACGTATGCCATCATTTTCCCCCTCGTTGGAGAAAAAGGCAGAATAGAAAAGTAACAAGTTAATTCACAATAAATGTACAGGCCATAAAGTATCAAAGATTTGATGCCTGTAGTTCTTTATTATGGAGGATATTTCATGCTCACTCCAGGATGTAGTGGGCATGATGGAGCCATTCTTTGAGCCTAGCTGGATTTCAGGATGATCTCTTAAGTGCAGGCTCAGCCATCAGGTCTTCTTCTGGACTCATAGGCTAGAAGGTGTGTAGGGTGAAGATCTGGAATGTGATCTGGCTATATTTGCAGAATTAGCAACATTAGTTCTTGCTTGTCTTTGAAGTCTTCAAAGTTTTGGTCCCTGTTACGGAGAGTAATATCCCAGTAGGTGAAGGTTTATGGTTAGCAGAATTTCCCAAGCAAGATAAGGTACTTGAATCCTAGTTTAGTAGGAAATGTAAAGCGTGCTCCACTGCACTGGTTTAAACTCTATTGACTTCCTAGGATGAAATAGTATTAATAGGCCATGGTTGTATCACACACTCTCAATCCCAGAGAACTCTGATAGGCTTGCCTTAGGGTGGCCATAAGTTGGAAATGACCTGAAGGGAAACAACAACAAGGTTGCCAAGCTGAAAGTTAGTATGCTGTAGTGGTTTGAGCATTGGACTAAGACTCTGGGTTTAAATCCCTGCTCAGCAGTGGAAATCCACCCGGCGACCTTGGGCAAGTCACACTCTCTTAGACTCAGAGGAGGGTAATGGCAATCCCCCTCTGAATAAATCTTGCCAAGAAAGCCCTGTGATAGATTTGCCATAAGCCAGAAATGACAAGAACTCACATAGGAAAAACAGGGTTGCCCAAATATATTTAAATTCCACTTTGAGATAGTCAGGGTCAACCCTGCTAATAGGCAGAGTGAGGCAGATTTATTTATCTTTGGTTAAATATATATCTTCCCTTTCATATAGCTCCTTTTGCACTTTGTTCTCAAACTAGTCTTGTTTGGTAGGTCAATTCAGGAGAGTATAAATGCCCTCAAGCTCACCTGGTGAGTTTTCATGGCTTGACATTTGCATTCCCCATGTCTCAGTTCAGCACTCTTAACTACCACACTACAGTGTCTTTGCTGAGATGCTGGGCTTATGGTGGCTAAGCAGGGGCAAGGTGTTAGAGAACTGTGTGTGTGTGTGTGTGTCACACAACCTGCCATGCATCCCCTCAGTAAACTTGCTGCCCTGAGAGGCTGTGGTAAATGTTGTCCTGTGGCAAGTGTTAAAGTAAAATATAACTGCAGTCAATTTGGCTTTTGTGTGTGGAGTGCATTTGTGTGTTTATACATGCCTCAAGGTCTCCTTTGCCTCAGGAAGCAAAATATCTTGAGCTGACCTGGAGGCCATTCAGACTACAGAATTATAGTGCTGTTTTATATTTTTAACTGCCATGGTTCCATCCTTTGGAATCCTGGTAGTTTCAGTTTAGGGAAGGGCATTTAGAAATCTCAGCTAGTGTGTTTTAGTGCATCACCAAACTGCAAATAATTGAAGTGGAATAATAGTGCTGTAGTTTGTTTAGTGTGAGTGGGCCCCTTGACAGTGGAACTTGAAATCTTTTTAGAGTGGTAGGACATGAACCTTAATCCCTTCCTTCTACGCATTCGTTTTAGAAATGAAGAAAAGCCAAACCCTGTGCCTCCCCCCCGCAACATGTTCCTTATGTTTCTTCATCTTAAATTCTAATGTATGAATTTGTGGTTGTGTCGGGGGAGGGGAAGGAAGAAGGTAATTTAGAAATTAAGGGAGACAGATTGTCAGATCTAACCCAGATGTAAGCAATTGTAGCAGAAATGCATGCAGTGACACCCACTCAACACCTGATCTGAATTTAGCCACTTCCATTTTCATAGCACAAAGTACAGCTGTGTGTATGTATGTATGTGTATTTTGTGTTTGCCTTGTCATTTTAACTGTGTTGTAGCTTTAACTGTGGGCAGCTGTTTGCTTGCCTTCAGTGTTTCTACAAAACTTGGCCTTCTTAAAATCAAATTCTTTTCAAGGTTTTTCTGAGCATTTGAAGGATAGGCCAAAATCTTTGAAAGTAACAAAATGTCATGTTGTGTGATGCTTTTATTCATGTGTATATGAGATATTCTTGGTAAGATTTAGTTTTTTAGGGACAATAGTTCCCTAGATTTCCCAGCCAGTGTGGTTGGTGACCAGATTGGCTGTGGAATTTCTGGAACAGTTGTCTCGAAAACCAGTTCTTACATATTCTAGCTGTGAGAATAAGAAGGCTCCATATTCACTTCTTAGGAATTACAAAACCTAGGACAAGGATGGATGTGTCATTAAAAGTAAGGGTCCTCCTTATTTGTGGTTGTCTAAAGTGTTTCTTTTTGGTGGGCAGGGTTAGAAAAAATTGTCTAAATTTATGGAAGAAAGCTTGGAGATATTTAAAACTGCCAACTTGTCTGTCAGCATTAAATTCTTTGTGTGTCAGCAAGCTCTTGGATATTTTTATTTTCTGAGCTAGCTTTGGGAGTAGGATCTTGACACAACATTGAATGAAGATTGGCCTGTTCCAGTACTTGATATACTTTTTTAATTATTTGGTTTAGAATCTAATAATATTGATTAATGGTTTCTTCACCTATCACTCTTATAGTTCAGAAAGGTATATGGCACATGGGGTGGGGAATAGCAGTCTTTTTAAGTTTCATGAGGGGGCTTCCTACTTCACTGCTCACAAAAGTGTTACAATTGGACAGCTTTGTAGGACAAGTTAGAAGGCGTATGCATTGAAGGGATCAGAATTCTTGTGACTTCTGTGGCAGATAGTCTTGGCTGGGCAGGGGATACTTTTTGAAAATGCTCTGAGGGGTCACTGATCTTGATTCATTTTTCTTTGCAAAGTCAAAATTGCTCAGGCTCTGCTTGGTATTTTGCCAGTGTAAAAGTCGGATTTTTGTTGTTCTCTGCAGCAAAAGCTGGATTTTCCCACCTGAGAAACCAATTAGTCCCTGCTTAAATCATTTGGCACTTCCTATCTTAAATCCATACCACATTCCAGTGGATTACAGAACTTTGATTTAGTTAAGTTAAAATATCCAAATTATTATGGTGAAAAGAAGTTGAGTAAATTCAGGGCTATACATCTAGAAAATAAAAGTGTAGACATGTTGTGTCTGTTTTGCTTACCTTTCAGAAGTTTAGTGACCAAATGTATTTGTTGCTTTTTCTTTAAGAAGACAAAAAAAATTGGTGGAAAGCTTTATAACATGTCTGAACTAAATTCTGACTACTACGAAATGGAGTAAAAGTCTAGTCCTTTCCACTACCTGTTGCAAAACCTTTCTTTATTGTAACTTGCTTTCTCTTTACTTTTATTTTTATTGGTGTTGGTTTGTTTAAGAGTCAAGACCAGTAGTCATTTGTTTCTACATTCCCCTGTGGAGCTCTGTGTCTTAACTCTCTGGAAGGACCAACTACATTCTTTTCAAGAAACATAGAAGACTACAGCTTCAAAAGTTTGCCGTGTTGGCTGGGAGTTGCAATCTACAAATGGTAGTTTTTCCAAGTTCTGTGTAACAGTCTGGCTGGATCATACCAAAAGTCTGTATAGTCCAGTGGTGTCCTTTCCACAGGAGCAGATCAAATGATTCCAGGAAACCCTTGCAGGCATGTGTAATTCCCAAATACTTTGAAGCTGAGAGGATTGTTTCTGTAGTTCTTCTTTTCTTTGACTTTCTTTCTTTCTTTCTTTCTTTCTTTCTTTCTTTCTTTCTTTCTTTCTTTCTTTCTTTTCTTCTTCTTTTTTGGAAAATAGACATTTTCTGACAAATTGGAAAAAATGCAACATTAATACCCTTTACAGATTGAAAGTCACTGTTACTTTAGGAACATAAAATGCACTATCTGTAACTTGGCCTGGCATTAAAAATATTATGTCTGATATATTAAAGATACCATTTATTCAGGAATTAATCAGAAATAGAATTTTCTCTTTAAAATACTGCTACAGATGAAGCTGTGGGGTTCCTGAGCTGTAAGGAAGACTTGAATTATAAGGGAACCTCTTTGCTTTTGCTGGCTTATGAAGAGTTAGGCAGAAGACTCCCCACTGAAAATAGAAGAAACCATTCCTGTTAGTAGAACAAAGAACATTATTTTGTCTCCTTTTGTCCTCTGCAGTGCTAAGCAGACATAATGTACTTATTCTCATAAAAAGAACTGAGAAAAGGAAATGAAGACCAGGAACTGGTCTTGCTACATAGTTCTTAGTAATAATGGGGATGGAGGGGAGAATAAATATATGAATACCTCATTTTAAATATTTTATTCATGATTCTGAAAGAAAATATTCCATAATCCATTTTTTCAGTGTTTTTGAAAAAAAGTAGCTTTTGGAAAAAAGCATTTACCCCTTGGGTCTTTTCATCTCTAAGACTTAAAGTCTTCCTTTCTCTCTTCTAGCCTTTCAGAGCAAAAGTGAGCATAACACATCCCTCCTTATGTTGTCAAATTGCAGATTCTGCTAGCATAGCCAAAGGTGACATGAAACAGTATCTGCATGTCCTCCTTTTGCTCATCCCACCTCAGAATATAAACGACTAACATAGTCTTGGTGTCAGCTGTAATCATATTGTGCACCTGGACGATGGCATTGGTGCACAGAATCTTATTAAGGTAGCAATCATTGCTCACTTTGGTTGACCACATAAACGAGTGGTCCTCCATGTGGTGTTGTACTCCAGCTCTCACTGGCGCCAGTTGGCATGGTCAGGGATTTGGTATTATGGGAGTTATGATCCGGCAATATCTTAAGGGGAATGTAGTTTCCTTTTTCCTGATGTAATTCTCATTATGCTGATAAAGCATGGTCTGTGCAGATGAAGGAAGTCTTGCACCATGTTTTAGATCAGTCCTACTCAACGTAGAAATTCTTGGAGCCATTGCTGTCCACAGTGACTTTGCTGGGCGTAAATACAGTACTACTTCCAGGCATCTTAGGAAAAACAATGCTTGCCCCCCCCCCCCAAATAGCCTGAGAAGCATTGTTTTAGACCATGTTTTAGATTAGCCTTTTTAGAGAGCGTTGCCCATTTCAGTTGGAGTTGCAGTATATCCAGCCAATTCAAGAGTTAGCAAGCTGTCTGAAGTACACAACTAATTGAAAAGGGAGACAGACTTGATTCCAGAACCTGGAAATTTCCTTCTGATGATTCCTTGGCTTCCTGACATTAACAAAACAAATGCTTGATCAATATTTGTCCAGAGTATCTTAAGTTCACAGAACCATGATGGTGGTTAGTTCTGCCTAGGATGGATTGGGGGCAAAGTCTGGAATAGTTACTTTGTTTGGACTGCAGCTATCATGTTCATCTTGCCACCATGGCCAATAACCAATCTGGATGGGATAATTTTGAGTTCTAGTCTGAAAAAGTGAGTTTTCAAGATTTTGGGGGCCCATTTGAACATTGTAATTTCATGTTGGCATATAATGGTCAGTAAATGTTATTTGGACCTATATACCCTAAGGGCACCAGATCCTGTCCAGTTTTGGAAACTAAGCAAGACTGGCCCTAGTTAGTACTGCCAATGAATACCAGGTGCTGTAAGGCTGTATTTTAGGGAAGGGGAGTGGCAAAACTACCTTTCAATATTCTTTGCCTAAAAATTAATGAGATCATCATAAGTTGACAGGCTTGAAGGCAGGCACGCTTACAAACACACACACAGCCATAGACATTAATTCTGGCTAAATAAACCACCATATACACAAATTACATGTTAATATGTACAGCCTGATCATTCATGCTTTGCAGTAGTGTATAAGAATAAACCAGGAAGCTGTTGTTAAGCATCACTTCTCATTATGTGTGAATTAGGAACTATGGCAGATTGATTTTAAATGAGCAAAGAGTCTTCAACAAAGGTTTTAACCCTGTTTAGAAGTACCTTCTCTAGAATGATTTCTTTTCTGGAATTACCAGCCCTCTGTCTTCTTTTGGCAGTGGAACTTTTGTCAGTTTGAGGGCCCTGAAGTATATTCATATTACATAGTTATAGCAGTGTGATACCCCTTTAAATGATATGGATTCATCCTAAAGAATCTTGGGATGTTTAGAATTCTCTTATACAGTTGTCTCAAACTTGTGTGCTTTGATATTTTGGACTTCAGGTCCTGCAGTCCATGATCACTGACCATGTTGGCTGGGGTTTCTGGGAACTAAAGTCCAAAATGTCTGGTGGACTAAAGGTTGAGAACCACTGGTGTCTGAACTACAGTACTATATAGGTCTTTGGACCAAAATTCAGAGTACCTCGTGGCTTATTTCCAGGTAAGTGTGCTGAGGATCATATTGTTGAAGTTATTTAGGTAAACAAACATCTTGGGCTCATAGAGGGTGACAGCTGGTCTTCAGATCCTTGATAAACTTTAACTGCTTGGTGTGTCTAATGCTGAATCAAAATATTTCTGCTGAGGAAGGATAGAAGAGAAAGAAAAATCTGAAGAAGGTTGTGATTCAGTGACCTGTTGTATTCAGATTGTTTGATTTCTGCTGCTGTAGTTTTGTGAAAAGCACACAAAAGTGCTTTTTAGAAGCGATTGCTCATGATCGATTTTTTTTTACCTTCCCCTCCCTCTTTCTGTATAGTAGTCAGCTCTTCTTATATAGCTGAAAGTCACTGTGTGGGTCCTGACTCACTGAATAGCCAGTAGCCTTCCTTGTGGAGTTCTGAGCTTCCCTTGACAATTCCCATCTATCTGTTTTGTCCAAGTCAGACCTCTTAGCTGGGATCTGAATGCACAAGAATGCTTGGTCTGTTCTGCTTGGCTTGCTGTGAGCACAAATATTCTGATAACAAGTTACAGCTCCTGCTTGCAGTCAGGAAAGGAGGCAGCTTGCTGGAGACCATCTAATACTCAAGGTCACTTCTTGGATTGCTAAAAAGCAACATGATACCACAGTCTTTGTCTGCAGTGGGCCTTTTGAGTGTAGATGGAGCTGAACCTAATATTAGCTGTGAAAATTCAGCAGTCAAAAGTTAAATGGGACAGTAGGTTAGTTGTCTTATAGGTTTTGTATACTGCAGTAGGCTTTGTATACTTAACTGGTAGAATCACTTCCTTCATATATGGGCTGGAGAAGGCACATAGTTTAGACCAATGCTGGGAATCACCCCTTTCCCACTTTTGAAAAGATATTTGAATTCTGTCATGAACAAATCCATCATTTTGTGCATATCTTCTCTCTTTTAGCATTGTGACTGTAGGAGAGTTGGGTTGGTGCAGATTATCTTAGCCATACTTCTCTGATTCAGCAAAGGTCTGAGTTTGGGATTTGGATTCTCCCCTGCCCCCCAAAAAAGCTCAACTAAATTTGATGTAATTTTAGCATAGCACCTGCGTTAAGGACTGGTAGTGCTGGTGAATTTTTCCATCATCCACCTTTCTCAAATACTACTGCTCAAATGATGTTGGAATAGGAGTGGTAAGTCTCCGGTCGGTCACTGGACTAGTCTTGTCCTATAACATTAGCTTTTCTTGCTCAGTGTGAATGATATTGTGTATTACCCAAGATTGGTGTCAGCTGAAAACTGATTGAAATTTAAAGGTAGAACTCTGGATAATTTGCAGTACAACAGGAGTTTCCAACTCCTAACTGTTTACCAGTAGGAACAGAGAAATGGGGTGGGAATTGTGTGGCTCTCCAGATGTCATCATATTCCTGTTCCCACCATTTGACAGTGTTGGCTAGAGCTTCTGGGAATGGCTGTACAACAGCTGGAGGATTGCACAGTTCCCTCAGCTGATGTAAAATTAGGCAGTTGAAATGGAGCAGGATAGGAATAACCAGGAGTGCAGTGTTATGTGACAAATCACTACAGTTCTTTTATTGAAAAGATATCTGTAGGTGAAGATTTGGAACGTACTGAACAGAGCTCTTGTCTTCAACCTTTTGTGTTTTTTGCACTTGATTCTTGAGGTTCTAGTGAAAAACAAGCAGATCCAGCAAGGGCTCACACCATCCTTGATGGGCTGACTTCTGAGGCATTTTTTAAGACTGTTGAAGAAATTCTTATAAAGTTTGGGTACCAGACATTACTTTGCAAGGCTAGTAATACACAGTTTTACAGTTTATCCCACAGCTCCAAGCTTAACTTACAAATCAGGTTTGAGGGTAGACTCCACCTATTCCCACTTTGAGTAGGCCCATTGAAATCAGTGGCACTTGAGTCAGTCATAGCGAAGGTCCACTGATTTCAGTGGGTGTAGTCCCATTAGGATAATGACTGGGCCTAGCTGTCTGGTGGAATAGATCATATCTGTTCACTTGCAAAATTTGTACTTTTTTTTTGTTACATGTTAGTGTGAAAGTTGCATGGTAAACAGAAATGAAGTCTGTGAACTTTTCCTTATCATAGTAGGTGTAGACATTATATTTGCTAAATTTCTGTCTCATCCATAGTTGTCAGACATAGCACTGCTACCTGGAAAAAAAACCTGTGCAGGTCAAGTTAAGAAAGAGCAGGCAAACCCTAGAATCTTTTCAGGGGATAAAATGACCAGCAGCTATGCCTCATGAAGAGCTGACTTTAAAAGTCTATATTGACTCGCTTTCAGTAGATATTAGACAAGCAGGTACTTAACGGCTGGGTTTGAAAGGGTGGGGATACTCAGGGAGACATCAGACATCAGTAACAATTTTTTATGGTATGAGCAGTTAGAAATACCAGTTTGGTGTTAGATGTACATGGGATTCCTTGTTTAAATTGAGTCCTTAATCATTTGACGTCAGATTTTTTATTTGTTCGTTTGTGCTTCAAAAAATTTTCAGTGGTGGGCCGGGGAATAATAGTAATAATCTTCCAAGAATTTAAATATGAAAAGTACAGTTTGGTTATGCCTGTCCTCCCAGCTTGCTCAATACACAGTTAACTTTTGGAATTCGCTGCCACAAGATGTGATAATGGATATCAACCATGACAGCTAAATGAAGTTTCCTTGCTAGAAGCATTGTAGCTCTGTAGCTCACATGTTGGGGACAAGAAATGGGGACAGTGTTGCCCTGGGGAAGCAAAAGTTTTGGGCTTTTTAAAAAGCAAACAATTATATTACTCTTTCCAATACTTTTGGTTCATCTTTGTATCTCTTTCTGCCTCTGGTTCTGTTGTCTTATCTTCCTTTGTCATGGTAAGTCCTACTGAACATGAGATACAATACAATCCTCTCTCCACATTCGCAGGTCTGACCTTTCTGAATTTGATTATTCATGAGGCACTCATGTGCCTTCCCCTCCATTCTTCCTCTCCCATTTCCTTGACCTTTGCTTGGGTGCACATCTTCCTTTTCCATGCCTGGGCAAAAGACAAGGGAATGGAAGGGGGAGAATGGGGAGGAAGCCATGTGCTCACTTTCATTCATGGGGGCTGCCTGCTCTTGTTCACTAGCGTTTTGCCTGGGCATGTGGCAAATGCATGCACATCTGAGCAAAAGGCAAGGGAACGGGAGGGGGAAAATGAAGGAAAAGGCCTGCACGTGTGTTCCTTCTCTACACATGGAGCTGCCTCCTCCCATTCACTTCCCTTTTGCCTGGGTGTGGATAAGGAAGGCAATGTGCCCAGGCAAAAGGAAAGGCAATGGGAGGGAGAATGTGGGGAGGGAAGACCCTGTGTGTTCCTTTGCTTGCTCACTCAGGCTGAGGGGAGAGTTATTTGTGGATTTTTGACTTTTGTGAGGGCTTTGTACCCTGAACCTTTGTGAAGGGGGGGGGGGCATTGTAATATGCTGTTTATACCAGCCTTTACACACACTTCACCAACAAAACTTACTGATCTTTCAAGGCTCTGTAAAAGATGCTGGATTTTGGAGGTCGTTTGCTGAACATAGACAGTTCATAGTTATCTATATCAGTCTTTCCTAAACCTGTATCTTCAGTTAGTCATAAAGGGGTGGGGATGGTGGGAGTTGTAGTTTCCAACACTAGGATACTAGGTTGTTGGAGACTGAATTAGGGTTCCGTATGTTTGTGTGTATTAATAGGACTTGTGGTATCAGCATCAGAAAAAGCAAATATTAGAGAAATGAAAACTGGGTAAGTTGCTTACATATCCCACTTTGAAAGTTGCCCAGTCTTTAAAACAACAGTTGTATTTGTAATGAAGTGAATGAAAAAGCTTGTATATTAATATCATTGAAATATTGTGTGGCCAGTGCTGATGAATGTTTACAAGGATAGTGTGACAGCTGGCTTGCACATCTTGTCAGATATGCAAATTTTGGATGTTGTTGAAAAACTTAAGTGCTACCTGGCTTTGTGTTTTTAAATATATTTTGTTGTTTTGGGGTTTTTTAAATTGTTGTAAGTCATTCTGAGCATGGACTAGAAGGGCAAAGTAGAAATATCAGCAAGAATACATCAAAATTAATAACTAAACCTTTGCTTGTAGCCAGTCTTGTATGTGGTGTGTGCATGTATGTAGTACTGATAACTGTACTATACCTAATCTCTGTATATTGCCTGTGGCATAATTACTGTGCTAATACTGTACTATAAAACAGTACAGCCGTATATCAAGGTGGGAACCATGTAGTTCTTCAGACATTGTTGGATTACAGTTCTCGGCAGGCACAGTTTCTATAACCAGGGGCGAGGAATGGTGGGAGTACCAGTCCAGCATCCCTGCCATATATAATATAGAGCAGAGATTGGGTGCCTCTCCCCAAGATATAAGCTTGGTGGGGAAATGTCAAAATATGTAAAATATCTGACCGTGCTTGTTTTGTGCTTGGCTCTCTTCCATGCTGTTTGCTTCCTCTCCCCTCCACCCATCCCATGGCTGAAATGAACGTTGCTGAGACCCTTCTCAAATTGAAATTCAGTCCCTGATCCAGACAGACTTCCCGGTTAGCATATGGCATATACACATTGTCCCGATTTCTTCAAACCTCTAATTTATTCATTTTAAAAGGTGCAAGTATGGCGAATGTGGTTGGTTACTAGGGGTGGAAGATGGTAAAGCAAGCCATCGACAAGGGTCAGCAGATTTCAGTTGGCTCGGACGGTCACCTAAAATTTGTTCTTGCTGTAACCCTATTGTCACCCTATCCTCCACAGAAAAGGGAAGGTGGGGTCTTCTGATACCGTACAAAACTTGAGGCATACAACATTCTGGGGAATGAGCCCCTGCCCTGCTCCACAGTTGGTTAGAAGGGTGGAGATTTTAGGGATATATGCATGCATAGCTTATGCATGGGCCACTGTGAGGGGTTCACTTTGCAGCACCCAAAACCTCTAGACAACTTCTGAAGCTCCCTATCACAAGCATAGCTATTCCCTCCTTTGTAGGAAGCAAGCAGAATCACAGAAATGTCTCTCTATAGGCTGATGTGAAATAACAGCACTGCTAACATCTGGATATCTCAGCACTGTTGTAGTCATTTCACCTCTGGGTATGGGGACATAGCTTGGTGCTTCTGCAATCCTGCCTAGTCCCTATGAAGCAGAGAATAACGGTGGGTGTGGGTGGTGGGGTTTCTTTGTTTGTACAGTAAGTTGGGAGAAATGGTATATGGCTCAGCCTAGCATAGGTCACACCTACTACATTATGCTGAGCTGTACAGAATTGCAGCCCTAATGTGTTATGTCTTAGATGGTCAGTAAGAAGCAAGAAGTCTTGAGGCTTTCCAGACATCTCCAAAGCAATGAGAAGTGTGAGGGAGAGCCTCTGCTATTCATTCACAGTTCTCAAGGCAGCTTGACATCATGGAGAATCTTCATGCTTCATCGGATATGGAGGGAGGGTAGGTTCTCTCCTTGTTCTTGGGCACTGTAGAGCAAAAGTGGAACTTTCCAGTGTTAAACTAGTTGACAGCATATGGTACAGTTTGCAGATAAATTTCTGCATGTGGAAATTTAGACACAACCTTATTAAATCCAGAAGCTGGCAGCTCATTGCAGTTTATGATTTTTTTTAACCATGAGCATGGGAACCCATATACTTACAGAAGAATTACAGTTGAAAAAGGTAATTTGCATTGTAGTTGTAGAAACAGTGTTGGGGGGGGTAAAATGAAGGAGGAAATTACTGAATTTGTGGTAACACTAGTCCTTAGGGTTTTTTTTTAAAGAATAACTTGTTGATTTGCAAAAGATATGTCAGTCTACTTGATTTATATTTCCATAATTGTTTTCTTTTGAAGTAGGCATTCATTTCAGTTTGTTGCTGGAAACCTTCTGATGTGTAATGAAACAAATTGTACAAAAAACAGCTGTGTTTCCAAGGGTCTTGTAATTAGCTCCTTACAGTGTTGCACTAGGACTTGTTTGGTAATGGACCCACATCTTCATTAGCTGGCCATATCTTTCAAAGAATGCAATTGCACATGATTGTACTGTCCAGTCTTATAATCTGGTGCTCCACAGTTGTATTTAAGCTCTGAATTGTTGTTTGGAGCAAGCCTGCCCAGGGGCATTTGTTCTAAACTTGTTGTAAGCTAATAATACAGTTCATAAAATGCTGGCAGTGATCCCTCTGCTTTGAGAAACATCCTATATTCCCAGAAGTCTTGCTTCAACAAGGGAGGTTATGATGATTGTTAATATGGGCAGTTTGAAGATGACAAGGATTGGGATACCTGCTGCTAGCTTGCCCCAGTTTAGTGCCCTACAGATTTTTTTAAAACAATAATTCCCATTACTTCTGATCTTTGTCCATGCAGGCTTGCGCTGATACAGTTTGGAGTTATATCTGGGTTAAATTTACATTAATGCATTAGGTGAGAAGTGGGTCTGATCTGTGTTGTGTGCTGATGTAATTCTGCATAGGGCTCTCAAAGCTCTGAAAGGGATATAAATACAGTCAGCCCTCCACATTTGTGAGTTTCACTTTCACAGATTTGATTATTTGTGAATTTCTCCAAGCCCTGCCCCCCAGCTCCAGCACTTCTTTTTTGGGGGAATCTTCCCTCTTGGTGGCTCCAATCAAGCTATGCAGACCCATCTCTGATCTTCCTCTTCCACTACCATCAGCAGCCACTGTCTGGCCAGCTAAAGACAGATCACAGCCCAATTTCTCAGGACCACAAAAAATGTGAAAACAAAAACAAGCTCTAATTTAATACTTCCATCTACAGTACACTCATCTGTCCACATCTGTGGGCTTCACTTTCATGGATTTGATTATATGTGAGTTTCTCCAACTCCTTCCTCCCCACCTCAGGTTCTTCTTTTCTGGGAGGAACATTCCCTATTAGTGGCTCTGATCAGGCCAGCCAACCCTTTAAATCCTGTCTCTGGTTGTCTTCCTCCACCACCAGCCACTGCCTGGCCAGCTAAGGATGGCTCATAGCCTGATTTTTCAGTACCTCAAACCCTCTCCCGATGCCCATCACACATGCAAAGAAAGAGAGAGGAATTATAGGGCGATCATGCTGATCTACCCCTTTTCCCTCTCCTTGTCCTGACCTGGGTTGCACCTTGGGTCTCTGTTCTCCCCACCATGCCTCAGCCCCACTTCCATAGACAAACACATATTTTGATATTTGCAATTCTTCCACTTTCGTGGGGGTTCTGAACCCCTAACCTTAGCAGATGTGGAGGGCCAACTGTATGCTAATAACAGTTTTTCTGGGAATGTGCCTAAAGAGTGATCTGAAAGCAGAGTTTGGTCATGTTACTCTTTTGGAGTGCATCTTTCAGCATCTGCCAGTCAGTATGGCTGCTTTACCAAGTTCTCTTTGAAAATTCATATAACATACCTCTGACAGAGCCAGACATGTCTGTATGTTCAGTTCTGACTGGATGGGAGTCAGAATAAGTAAATACCCAGTGGTCTGAATCCTCCTTGCCAGTTATGAATGCATAACCTGGAGTTACACATTTGTGAATGTTAGGTAGGTAGTTTGGGGGACTTTCACAGTCCCTGTGTAGCTCTCATCCCTACTTTCTAGGCAGCAGCCACTGTGATCAACGGGAGTCTCTTGGAAAGCAGCAGACTGACAATCCAGTCCTTCATGCGTGATCTCTGACATGAATGATCTTTGACATGAGGGAGAGTTGTGACAGGGACCCTGTTTCTGTTTGTGCCACCAGAGATTGCCCACAGGAGGGGGTGGAAGTGGCAGCTAGCTGCTTCCCAAGTGATAAGGGAACAGATCCCCTCTCCATTGATCACAGCAGCTGCTGTCAAGTAAATGGGGATTGGGGGGTCAGATCAGAATCTGTTGCATAGCACTGTAAATATGGTGCTTATTCATGCATAAATCCCATACAGGATTCCAGCCAGTATTTTTTGAAGATAGGGATTTGATTTTTTGTTGTTGTTGTTGTTGTAGCCAGCATAAGTTAAAATTAAAATGATTTAAAATTTGCATTTATTACTAACATTTTAAAATCCTTTGATTATCCAGTAAAACTCATTTGCAAAGTACCTTTTTTAATGCAAAAAAAAAAAAAAAAAAAAAAAACAACAACCCATGAGGGAGAAAATATCAGAGGCTAAGGATCCCACATCTGATGTTATAGGTTATGTGTCTCATTGTGGATACCCTGCTGGGCCCAGGAACTAGTGAGGCATCATTGAAATGAGAGTGATGATGCTTGTTCAGGAGTTTGCCAGGCTCTTTTAATGGGCTCACTTTGGTGATATTTATGACTCTGCAATCCAAGCAGCCTGGAAATCTGACTTTCCATCCCCTGTATAATTGATGTTCTCCATTTGCTTTTTGAAAGCTTTTAGACTTACCTTGAAAATTAAATGAACTTTTTGAGTTAACTTGCATTATCTTTAACAGCCAACCAAGCAGAAATCCCTCAAATTACATAGTTTTTCCTACCCACTTAGTTTAACCATATAGTCTGGAAAAAAAAATGCAGACTGCCTAATCAGAAGGTTGGAAATATGATGCAAAATCATGTAATTGTTTTTAGAGCAGCTAATGAGTGTGTACCTTTGTTTGGGAACATGTGAATTTCCAAATGAAAGAAAGCTTGATTTAAATCTGTTCCATCTCTTTGTGGCAGTGTATAGTGGTTTGTTTTCACCTACTTAAGGGACGGATCACCTGGAACTGATTTGTGAGTCACTGGGAGGTGTTTGGAGGAAATGTGGAATAGAGTCGAATGTGTTTTCCTTTGTATACAGAAGAATTGTTGTTCTAACTAGCAGTGTTCTGTACAGCTTGGTAAAAAAGTTATAGTAGGTCCCCTATATCCTCCAGACCAGTATCCATGGCTTCACTTACCCATGATCCAAAAAAATAATCCCCCCTGCTTATCTGCTGTCTCACACCAGAGAGAGTAGATGAAGGGAAGACTCACATGTTGGCACTCAGCTTGTTCCCCTTGAGCGTCAGGGCCAGCTGGAGGGTCAAGAGCTACACAGTGAATGCCTGGGGCTCCACGGCTGTGGACGCCACTGCTTTCCCAGGTCTCTCCTTATCTTTTCCTTGCCTTCTTCCTTGCACCAAGCTGCTGGCTCCCAAAGAGTCACGATGCCAGACGGTCTTTGCTGAGCTTCTGAAAGCAGCCGCTCTCTGGGTGTCAAATCTGGTGGGAGGTCCAGCTGCATGGAGCCATGTGCCTCTCCTGGCTGAGGAAGGCGTGTCCTCCTCCTGCCTCATCTGAAAGAAGTGCATGGCTCTGCACAGCTGGGATTCCCATGCCTGTTTCTGCCTTCCAGGCAGCTGTTGTGGTGCTCCTGCTCATTCGTCTCAGATCCTCAGTCTCTCTTTTTGCTGCCAGCCATCTGTTTCCACCTTCAAGCTGGTGGCTGTAGCACTCCTGCTTGTTCATCTCTCAGATCTGTGACATGCGCCTCAAAGGCGCAAGTGGGTGGCTGGCAGCAAAAAGTGAAAGATGGAGGATCTGAGAGACAAGTGAGCAGTAGCACTGCAGCCGCCACATTGAAGGTGAAAATGTATGGCTGGCGGCAAGAAGAGAGAAACTGAGGATCTGTGAAATGGTGGGAGGTGTGGATTCATGTTGAGCACTATGCTTGGATTTCTACCATTTCACAGATCCTCAGTCTCTCTCCAGTCTTGTGTCTCATACACGGCACAAGTAGTGACTGAACAAGATGAGAGGCTATTCCAAAATGCTACTGTACTCCAAAATCCAAAATACGGAACATTTCTTGTCCCCAAGCATTTTGGATAAGGTAGATTAAACCCGTACAGTAGCCCCGCCACATTCACGAGGGTTCAGGGAACAGAACCCTTGCAAAACTGGAAACACTGTGAATAACTTCCCCCCTCCATGATCCCCTCCCATTCGCCTCCAGAGGTTCCCCTCTCACATTGCTTTGCCTCTGGCCCTGGTGTGGGAAGGGGAGGAGAAGAGAAAATGACAAGCTAAAAGGCTTGTTGGTACACTCTCCTCAGATAGAGAAGAGCAGAGTTATGGGGTTCCAGATACTTCTGGTCGCCATCTTGAAAAAAGGAGGGGTAGGAGCAAAGAGAGCACCTGACCAGTCAGCTGCCATTACACAGCAGAGAAGACAGGCTTCCAGTAGTGTGTGGGGGGGGGCTTGGCTCACCCAAAAGGAAAAAAAAAGGTCCATTTTAAACACAAGCCTTCCAAGCCTGGGAGAAGGAATGCAAGGGAATGGAAGGAGGAAAATGCCCGGGAGTGGGGGTGGGGGGACAAGCAAATGCCTCACGAATAATCAAATTCGTGAAGGTCAAACCCATGAATGTGGAGAGTGGACTGTATAAATAAGGTATAACAACTAGCTCTGGTTGAAAAAATCAGTGAATTTCAAATAGTCAAAGGAAAGAGAAAAAAACAATTTTACTGTAATGTGGAACTGTTTTGTTGAATACTGGAGACGGAGGGAGGGAGAGATAACGCTTGTCTTCCAAAGGCATTCACATCTTTTTGGCTGACTGTGAAGGAAACACTTTTGATATCTACTAGTTTTGGTATCATGGCTATGTAACTTCATTGAAAAGTAATTTTCTGCACTGCTGTTGAGTGGGTGGATCAGGGATGATGTTACAATGTAAAATGAATGAAAATAGAATTTTAAAAAAGCTTGGGAAGAAAAGACTGTGGCCTTGATTCAGCTGAATTGTTATGTTTGACAGTGCAAACCTGTACATGCCTGTTTGGGTTTAGAAAGAGATACTATTGAATTCAGTGTGCTCCTAGCTGTAGGATTCTTTCCTTCCATCCATCCCTATATTTGTATCTTGTCTTTTTCCCAGGCTCAAGAAAAAAGCAGAAAATATAGTGAAGTATGATTGCAGTCAAAGTCTTATTGAAAGTAGCGGCATTGATCTTGGTTGTCTGTTCCAGCATGATGTGCTTAGGCTTGATCAGACTCTTTGTCTAAAGAAGTAAATATTTGAGATTTTAAAGTGTATGTGTAGTGTTATCCTCCTCCTAGCACAAAGCTTCTACATTTTCTGGAAACTCCATTTTCATCCTTGTGCAAGTATCTAATCCATTACTTTGATTGTGCTTGAAGAAACCAGCTGCACAGACCACAGCTGGTTGCACAACTTGTTACAAGTTCACTGGGGTAGATGTTCCACATGCTGCTTGTTCTCTTGTTTCACTAGTTCTCACAAAACTGCTAGTGGAACACTGCCACCTCTTGTACTTTTTCTGCTACTTTTTTTGGCTTTAAAAGAGTCTGTACATGTTCATGTGCATAATGAGTACATTTTAAAAAGGAAAAAAGAAGCAAAGCAATTTGTTCCAGCAAGCCTTGGTGCAAAGAGGAAATCAGTTTTACACCCTGATCTGATCAAGTGTTGGTGAGCAGTCTTGCAGCCCATGTTATTTAAAGATGGGTACAGATTGCATTCTTTCGGGGCTGTTGGTGTACTTGGCTCTTCTGTGTCCTCTCTTCCCCCAGTGGCTTTTCGTTTTGTCATTCGTAACACTCAGCTTTATTAATAACAGTTCAGGCAAACTGGGAAATTTGCTTCGGTCCTCATCAAAGGCATTGCCCTGCAAATACTTCTTGTCTTAAGCCAGTTAAGGAGTGAATTGTGGCCTTCTTTTTCTGGACAAGGGGGCTGTGGCAGAGGCAGCTGGGGGAGAGAATTGTCTCATACAGATAAAAGTTAATGAAACATGCTTTGGGTAGATAGTGTATTTTTCAAAAAGCCTTTCCAGGTAGACTGAAAAATGTTGCCCGATTTTAGGACTGCAGCTTGAACGGAATTTGGAAGGGGTGTGCATGTGTAAAAGATTGTGTTGAGCTTTTTTTAAAAAACTGGATTGCCTTGGCCTATACAAAGGAAACATCATACACATACCTTCTATTCACTACTGGACAGATCTGGCATGAGAAAAGGCATGCCAGGAATCTTGGAAGAAACCTTCCTTGCTTTACCCTGTGCCGGCTGGGCAAATCCCAGCTTGTAATACTGAGACATAGAAATTTAGGTGACAAGGAAGTAACTATTCTCCTAGCTACTCAAAAACAACAACAACCCCGCAAAATAAGTAACAGGAAGTAAAGGGGAGAAGAGAATGAAAAGCAGCTCTTTCCTTCTTCTGGGAAGCATAGATACTACAAAATCTATTAATATTTTGTTCTAGTTTTAGTATAAAACCAACAAAGAAATTAATTAATACTCTGAAAAGCATTAGAACCATAACATACGAACATAGTTTGGAAGGTTAGGTTAAGGAGAAGTGTCTTATCGTTTCTTCTGAAAGGCATGCAAGTGGGGGCTGGTCCTAACTCTGGTGGGAGTGCATTCCACAGTTTGGGAATGAGGCCAGAGAAATCCCGTTCCCACATTTCTGATGGACAGGTCTCTGTAGGCAGCAGGAAAACTTCTCCTTCAGGATTGGGGAAGGTCATATCAAGGTGCACATTTGCTCTTCAGGGCATTCAAGTCCTGTTCCAGCATCCTGAACATCTAGGTGTGGAATGATGGGGGTTACAGTCCACTAATTCCTAGAGGACCAGAGTTATCCACCCTATTCCCTGCCTTGAGCTTCTCTGGATGCTTCTAAAGTGATTTTCTTGCATTTCTTTTTCAAAGCTTCTCTGTAATACAGTTGCTTTTGGGCCCACAGTGGTAACCACTGACAGAGTTGACAAACCTCTGGACATAAGATTTAGACCTGCACACTCCTGTTATAATATTGAACCTGCTGTTGATAACTCCTGAGATTTTATTTTACATGTTCTTGGTCTGGAAATGTACACTTCATTTTTCTTTCCAATTTTGTGAAAGACCCTTAAAAACTGTTGCCCTCCCCCCTTTTTTTCCTGGTGTCAGGTTTTCAGTGTTAGGAGAGGGGGAGGATACAGAAGAGAGTGGATGAGTTCAGAAGACCACTTACAATGTGACAATAACTTACCACAATGAATATGAAACCACTTAAGTGAATCTGGTTTGTGTATCATCCTGCCAGCAGTGAGGATAATGCTGTATATGCTTGTTCCAAATCAGAAATTCAGGAAAATAGAATGGTAAGATTCTCCTCATACCTTGCTGAGATGCTATAGACAAGCAGACCAGTTAGCTTTGAGTAGTTGCACACACATTGTGGTAAGTTGCCACTTTGTCATTGTCAGTCTGTGTTCACCCAATGTTCATGGACAAGAGAAAACATGAATGATTTCAACAGAAAATTCTAATAAAAATGAATGAAACTTACCATGCTGACATAGGGGCAGCTAATTTGTATGGAGAAGTAAATATGTGTTTCTGTAGGCTGTAGATTTTCTGAGCAGAAGAAATAAGATAAGCAGCAAGGAAGAGCAAGACACAGAGATGTAGCATAATAATTAAGAGTGTTGTATTTGGGCCAAAGAACAAATAACTTTAAAGCAGGGGTGGGAATTGTGTGATTCTTAAGATGTTGCTAGACTGCTGTTCCCACTGTTCCTAAACGTTAGCCATGCTGGGGAAGACTGTGGGAGTTGCAGTCCCAGCTACAGCTAGAGGGAGAGCTGCCCGGTTCCCACTCCTGCTTAAAACACAGGTAGGTAGCAGCAAACACAGAGGTCCTCATCTGGATTGAGATCACAGTGGAAAATTTACCTTGTTGCCCCCAACAGTGTGGCCTTGATTCAGATTCGGGATCCTGTGTGTGCACTGTACATTGTCAAACAATTACCCATTTCTTTGGATGATTTTTGGCAATGCAGATGCCTGACATGGGGTCCCTGTTATGAAACCTCCCAGGTCCTAATCCAGATAGGATCTCCTACATTTACTTCTTTTTCTCAAAATGTAGCTTAACCAGAGAACATAGAATTCAAATCTATACTGAGTCATGAAGCTAATTGGTTGACTTTGTGCCACTCATGCAGATATATCTCAGCCTAACCTACTTCAGAGGGTTGTTGGGAGGCTAAAACAGGGAGGAGGAAGAGACCATATAGGCTCTCCTGAACCTTTTGAAAGAAGGGTGAGACATTTGCAAATCCAACAAATTGCTTTTGAAAACACTGTGTTTCTCCTGCTCTCTTAATCCACTCTGTTTAATTGCTTATACTTACCAGTTGTGCCTGATGTTTGCCTTCTTCCCAGCTTTTCTGTGTGATTGGTGATTTTGTCTCCCGTGAAAGAAGTAGGAAGCTAGAGTTGGCAGAACTTAGGAGATATTTTTGTTTTACTCTACAGCCTGGATCCTATTGGTTAGTCTCAACTATAGAGAGACTCGTGCTGAGTCACTTGCTGAATTAAGAGACAGCACAATAGGTTCAGGGGGCCAACTGTAGGTGGGACTGTCAGTAGGATTCAGGCATATAGCTTTCAGGTTCCCCTCATGGCCATTGGCCTGCCTGCCTGGGATTCTGGGAGTTGTGGTAAAAAAAGTAACTTTTCCTTCTCCAAGGGCAGTCTCTGGATGTAGATTTGAACCTTCTTTCCTAAAGCATGTCACAGGTCCTTGTTGCTTGTTCAGATGTGTCTAAGCTGCTTCTATTTTTTTTTTTAATTCCTCAGATCTGTAACTGGTTCATCAATGCCAGACGCAGGCTTCTACCTGACATGCTGCTAAAAGATGGCAAGGACCCAAACCAATTCACCATTTCCCGCCGAGGCACCAAAGCTGGTGACATAGCGCTATCCCGCGGAGCTGCCACAGGATCTGGACTCTTGATGGTGCCACCTGCTACCACTGCTGCCGCCTCCAAGGTGCTCTCCATGTCAATGTGTCCCCCAATGATCTGCCACGCTGGGCGCCCTGTGGCAGGTAGCTTGAGCACAGTTGCAAGTGAGCAGGAACATCGCCCCACCTTCCCGCAGATTGAGCTGGAATCTCATCCCAAACAGCCACCGCTGAGCACAACTGGCAACACTCTGGCTCTCCTGACCAGGGCAGATGCTGCCAGTCCCACAAATGGACTCTTTAACACTCCGCCGCCCACACCTCCTGAGCTCTTTGGAGAGGACTTCAGCAGCTTTCAGTTGCTGGTGGAAGTAGCCCTGCAACGGGCTGCAGAGCTTGACTCGCAGAGGCTGAATGGGCAGCTGCTTCCATCACTGCAGAGAGAAAGTTCCACTCCGGCTCTTTCCAGAAAAGCCAAGTAGCTTTGTTTCCTCTTGGAGCCTCTTGTTTCCTCTTGGAGGCTCTCCTTTCTTTTCTTGCTTTCTGGGGTTTGTTTTCTGTTGGCCTCTGCGGCCAGGGAGGCCTCTACTGACCAGCTGTTAACATTGCAATACAGCTTCCTTTCAACTGGGAACAGGACAAGTCAATGCCTTCATGGTTTTCATTTGGTTCTGTGCTGCTCATCTCTCAGAAATGAGCCACTGGACTTTGATTTTTTTTTTTAAAAAAATGCGTGCACACACACAAACAGGCACTCGGTCTTGGAAGGGGACACGTTGCATTGTCCTTCAAGTTAGCATCAGCCTTTGGAGGTGGCCTTCATCCTCCTTTTTGGAGCCACACGGAGGATGCTGTCTTCCCAGAGTTGCCTGAATCAGTACATGGGAAGGCAGACGGCTTTTGACAGGCCCCGAAGGTCTAACTTGCTCTGAGAGAACATTGTTGCTGGTTGATGTCATTATTACTGTAACTGTATTTGTTGGGGCAGAATTGAGTAGAAGTTCTTTCTTCCTCCTCCTCCTCCACCTTGCCCTCCTACAGTTTTCAAAGCCTGCTGACTATAAATGGAAGAGAAACAGGAAAAGGGTCCAAAACATAATGGAAGAAGACAAACAAAGATGACTGCTGGTGTTTTTTTTCTTCTCATTTTGAGTAATCCAAGAAAGAAAAGGGGACACAATTCCACCCTTTCTCAGAACTTTCTGCTGTGTATCCTTTTGTGGAAGGGGAATTCATGGTTTGTATGCCTGTGTGTGTGTGTATTTTTTTTAAGTTTTGGTTGTTGTCTTTTTTTTCTTTTTTACTGTAGCATTTCTTAACATGTGTTTGGTCTGGTGTGAAACAGTGGCTGGTCCTTGGCTCACACCTACTGGAAATCCCCTGCGTTAAACAGATTAACTGGAAATGTTAACCTTTCTGGCATTCTTCTTTCCCTGGAGGGGGTGACTGGGGCAGTCCACCACCACCATCACCACCCTGCAGATACTGGTGCCAGTAAAAGCAAAAATTCATGGTGCTCTTGCGCAGTTTTTATTACTGTTATTTTCTGTACTGGTGGAAATTTTTGCCTGGTTTTGGTGACTTTACCCGTCCTTCTGCGGCCTTCCCTTCCCTGTATTTCTCATCAAAAATTCCGGTCACAGACCAGGGAGGGAACTTGGCCCGGTGGAATGTTAACCAAAATCGGCAAGAGGGCATTTTGGAGGTGGTGGTGGGTGTAAGAAACAAGTCTTGACTGTGAAGTTGCTTTAAACAACCCTTTATTTTTTTGTTCGACTATTGTTGATTGTGAATGGTAATTCCCTGTGTCTCTGAAAATCTTGCAGTGGTTGTGAGGATGCGCTGACAAAAACTACCTATACAAACACGCATCCTGACTTAGGAGGGGTTTTTTTTTTCTCTTTTGACTGTGTCCTTGCATTCATCATGCTGAATGTAGTTACTCCATTGCTGATGGAGCAAGGGTGCCCTCTCGTGGCCAAGAAGGAAAGTCAAACAGAGCAGGGTCTTCTGTGATGAACTGCAACCTCTACTGTGGGCTAGAGGTACATGTGACCGTGATATCATCTCCCTGTGATTTAGTATGTCCCATGTCTCTGCAGTTTTGATTGAATTTTAGACTCAGCAGTATCCCATATTAGAAAAACCGTGCATTACAAAAAGGGTGTATGCCTTGGATTTAGGTGGAGAGAAACGGGGGGATTGCATCTTGATCAGTCAGTATGTGCATCCTGCACTGAGTTACTTAAACCTCCTTTAATCCTGAGACCAGGAGTTTGTGAAACATGGAGTAAGATGAACATCAATTTGTTTTTTTATAGTGCTGTTTCACTGTAAATGTAAGTTAAATAGTGATCTATTATATACACCTATATATCTATTTTGAGAAAACACTAATTTTAGAGGTTGTTAGCCTAATTATTATGTTGCATGAATAGTAAAGATAAAAGGCCAGCAGAATGCAACTTTTCAGATTTTTTTGAACCAGGTGTACGACCTTGATAATGGGAGTGACTTCATGAGGACAGCAAGCAGTATGTGTTTGTGCACATGTGTGTTTTGGAGAACTGGAACCAGAAGAATGAGACTGACTACTGGGATGGAAACCTCAGACCCTTCAGATATTGAACTATTATTCCCATCATGCTTTTCCATTGGCCACGGTTAATGGGACTTGGAGTTAAACAATACCTGGGAAGGTCATAGGCTCCTAATCCTGACTTAGTACTACGTCAATTACATATTTTCATTGCCTTCTTTTTCCCACCCACCTTCTTTCAATAAATTGTATACTTGGGCTAAAGATTGGTGCAACCTGTAACTGCTGCCCAACAAATTATTTTCGATTCCCTTTCTTATGCCTCCAGTCCCATACTTCTCGCGGCACGGAGTTTGCTGTGCGTAAAGAGCTGCCCTTCAGATTAAATCGAATGTTTTTTTTAAAGAAAATCACCAAATTGTGCTTGTTTCATCTCTAGGAATATTACCATGCTGCCTTGGAAAGCATTCTTAGCTTTTGTTAAAATGTGGTAGGCAAATTTGATTTTCTTGTATTTAAACAACTTCGTGTTGTGTCTGCAGTTGTTGGTCCCATCAGTGGTTTATGGGAGAGGAAATCAAGTCTCCTTCTCAAACTCAAAGTTTCAACTGCATGCCTCTGATTTCTAGTGCCTAGGCAAGGCATCAGCCTATTCAGTCATTCTCTCTATTGGGTACAATAAAATATGTGAGGGTAGAGCATAATAGCCCTGCCTTCTTTTGATTCCCTCCACATAGTGAGGACCACTTTTCAAAGGGGAAAGCCTCTGTTTTCTCTGGATATTCTCCATAGTGCTGTGATTTTAGAGTGCTCCAAATTACATGAGAGCCTTTGCTAGTAAAAGGCTTGTCTTTGAAAATGGTGATGGGGTATGGTCCTCGTCACTGTCATGCATTGACTATATCTACTTAGAGAATGCCTGGATAGGACTTTCAGCCTGCTAATTTCTGCTTATCTGGAATTAGGTATAATTTTAATCTTCCATGGAAATTGGTGGGGTCCTTCTAAGCAGCAGTAGAGGCCCAAGTCCAGCTCTAGACTCACTGTACTTTTTTTTTTAAATACTTCTTCCCCATATTAAACCCCTATTGAATTCAGTTGTACACAGGTGGACATCTTCACTAAATAAAGCAGCAGAAACCTCCTTTCTCAGTGCTGTCGAAGGAGCCAAAGCAGATCTGAAATTGTGCGCAATAAAAAAGGAAGTAGAAAGTTCCAGTTCCCACAATACCCTGATCTTTCTGGTGCAGGGTACTAGACTGCTGTAACTTGTTTGTCCTGATGATGTGGAAATCTTATTTTAGATGGGAAATTAAAAAAAAAAAGAGAGAGAATATTCTTTTGCCTGAAGTTTATGAAGCAAAAACTACTGTAAATAACATTTGGAATTTTTTAATCAATAAATTTTTTTTTAAATACATCATACCTAATGAATTCACTGTGTGTTATCTTGAGTATTGCGATGACAGCTAAAATGAGTTGCCATGAAAATTCTATCCTTGTCTCCTAGAATTCCCAGTGAACCTACCATGCTGAAACATATCAATTGCAGTGATTCCCTGTTTGTGCTTAATGAGTAAGTAGTGGCTGTAAAATGAGAACAGCAGGTGGATTTTTTTTGTTTAATTGTCTACAGTTTGCTCCCCTATTTTAATGAAGAGACACTTGCTCACCAAAGTTTTAAGTAGTATATTGGTTCTCGGCTATATTGCTGGCCATGAAAACAGAGCAGGCTTTTAATGTCTTCAGACTAGATGTTTCCTAAAGCTGTGGGGAGGGCCACTGCTCCTGTCCCAGTCCTGTGTGGAACCAGTGCATAAACTAGTAATCCTGCAAGTTGCACAGTTAAACTGTGCAACTGTATTGCATAAGAATTGGTGCAGTACTGGCTGCTAGCTTACAGAGGGGATGTTGGGAGGGTGGGCCTATATCAGTGGATGCTAGTTCTGTTGGCATTGTTGGTGTGTGGCTTCATGTCATTTCCGACTTATGATGACCATAAGGTAAACCTATTATGGAGTTTTCTGGGGGCTGAATGTGTGTGATGTGCCCACGGTCACCTGGTAGATTTCCATGGCTGGCTGAGCAGGAAATTGAAACCTGGTCTCCAGGATTGTACTTCAACACTCAAACCACTACTTCCAATATTGGAAAAAAGATACTTCTCGAGGCAGGTTTGCTATTATGCTCAAAAGTTATTTCTGTGGCCATCTCATTGGTATGTGTGGGTGCAGTGTAGAATTGTACGTCCCTAGTGTGATCCAGTGGAACTCTTATGCACAGTGCTTTCATCCCTGATTTCTTGTGTTTTTCCCATTTTCTTCCAAAAAATCATACATGTTTCCTGTACCTCCTCATTGCCTCTGTTGTTAAGTGTTTCTACAAGCAGTTCATTCTGATGCTCCCCATGCCCACAAAGTGGCATTTGCATCTGTGCTGATGCTCTTCCTGCCAGCTCTGATGCAGCTGATTGGTACACCACAGACATTTCTAAGTTCTCAGTGGAGGATCTAAAAACTAAGTTATTTGCTAGAGTTCCAGTTCTAAAAGAAGGCACTGTAGTGTTGGGGATGCCTTACTCAACAAAGGGGGAGCACCTACCTACATCATAAATGAAGCAGCAGGGATGGTCTATCTATGGCACTTTTGGCCCTGTCCCATACACTCTGGCCAAAATAAGGGTATGGCCATTTTGGGATGCTACATCATTTGATATGAATACGCACAGATCATTACAGGCATTTAAAGACTGGTATTCCTATTGGAGCATTTAGTTAGTAAAATTGCAGGGACTGCAGTTTCACAAGCTTGCATAAAGAGGTATCCAGTACCACCTTTTGCAGCTAGTTCACCTAACCTCGACGGCATACAGACACAGCTCCCTCCCCATGGATGCTGGAAAGCCACCATGCCCCATGTATTCTGGGGAAAGGATCTTGGCTAAAGTACTGGTTAATGTTCTGGCAACTACTGGTCTAAAATAATTTGGGTGAGGAAACACTTCTTTGGTAAGCAGTGGAAGAACTCTATGGTCTGAGAGATGACTGTAGTGGGTTGTGCCTCAAGAGATTTCCATGTCTCTTGCAAGGTGTGGTCAATGCAAAGATTTTTGAGAGGAGGCTTCCCTGTTGAGGTTACAATGGGCCCCACTTCACACTTTTAAAAGGCTGCTATTGGGAAATGGATATGTTGGACACCCCATCAGTCTTTCTGTAGCTTGGCTAATGGTTAACAAAGCTGAACTGCAATTCTGAACATCTGCAACAGTGACAGTTTTCTATCCTTAAACTTCCACTGAAACAGCTTTAGGGAGGTTTTTCCAGGGTCCTTAAATCAGAGGTAAACAACTGTTGGACACTACAGGCCCACTTTAGCCCCCTATAGGACTTCGAGGCTGCACCAGTCTACGATAAAAATAAGTATTTTTGCCCTTCAATACTCTCTAGGTGCTATGGGAGGTATTTTTGCCCTGTTTTTGAGCCATTTTGGGCCCAGGAGAGGCCTGTTTTCAAAACAGGAAGTGTGGGGAAGTCAGCCTGAGGGGGCATTGGGGCACTTAAGGGCACTGGGGCCACAAAAGCTGCCCTGAGGGGCCACATTTGACTCTGTTGCCTATCCCTGTGTAGATATTAGCATACAAGAGATTTCTAGAACATTTGCACATGGTTAGTTGCTCTCTCCTGTGGATATGCTGCCTTTGGACATCCTAAAGTCAGAATATTCATGGGTGGGGGAGGGAATACCGTTTATCTTCTTGTTAAGGACAGTAGGTTGTCCTAGAGGGACCTTTCCACTTTTGTCAGAGCAAATTGGTCCTGCTGTGTGGGAGGTGCATTTCACTGTGGTGCCAGAGAGAGAGCTTCTTTACATGACTCCTTGGTCTAACCTTCACTGGGGAAACAAAGGAAAGCACAACGTGCTGGTCTTGAAATGTCAGGATCAGAAACGTATTCTGTTCTTAGTTTTTCCTAATTTTTATGCAATTTGGGCACTGTTAGCTCGTGTAGGCTACATACAGTGATGCTGATACTATGAAGGATGAAGAGTTTAGCCCATCTTCATCTGGCTCTTAGCTGAAATGAGAATCCTCTTTGCAGAAGGGGCAAAGTATTTCTGCAGCTCCCCCCAATCCACTGCAAAATTTTACATTTGTTTCACTCAGTGCTAAATGTAGATAAGTAACAAACTTTGGACAGCCTGATAGAGACAGACATGTGCATACAGTCAACATGTCAGTAGTCTCCTCCTTCACTAACTAAAAGAGCATAGAGTTAATTGTGGAGTCTGTTTCAATCTAATACATCAGTATCTTATCTCTATCCTGGCTTGAGCAGTAGCTTCCAGCACACCTATGTTCTGCATATCTAGTACTCCTACATACTCAAAATGACCCTGGGAGGGCAACAGTCTCTAAGAACCCACAACTGTAAGTGCTAACATGTAAAAATAAACGAGACTGGAACTGTTTCTGCAGACCAATGGTGAGAACACAAAGCATTAGAAGATTGAGGAAACTGAACTAGCAGACTAAAAGAACACAGCCTGTAGTGACAGAATCAGAACAACTACAGCTGATTTTTGAAAAGTAGGTCATGTATGCTTTACTTTGAAAGAGCTTACAATGACATATCAATTTAGCATCTTGCTGTTGCATCTGGTGTTTTACAGAGAATGTGTTTTTTTTTTTTTACCTAAAGTTACAGTTTGAGAGTGCTAGTCATTCAGTAGAAAGTGTACAATGAAAAGGCAGGATATAATTATTTTAGTTTTCTATACTACTGTTCCCCTCCACCCCAGGAAGGCACCAGCACAGCTGATGGTACCTCATAAGCTGAAATCAGTCTCCACTGCAGCTCTACAAAAGGTATAAGAATAAAGCCAAGTGCAAAAAAAACCCTCTTTTAAGTTTTTCCTCCTGGCCAGTCTTTCTCAAACAGGTGCCCTCTGGTGTTTTTAATTATAATATCCATCAGCCCCAGCCTGCATGGACAATGGTAAAGGATTATAGGAGGTGAGGTCTAAAACACCTCTGGATGGCACCATCTAAACAAAGATTACTTTGGCCAAAGAGCAGAGATGTACTGCACAAGATAGACATTTTAAACAAAGGCATGTAAACTTCCAGCATGTCCTCACAAGTTTGTCAACACAAAATGGCCTGTAGAATGTGACAAGTATGAAGAAAAGGACTCTGGAGAATGTGCAGCGTGGCACACTGTTATCACCGCTCACACCAGTGCTGGTGACCTGCTGGCTAGATGTGTGCTCCCATGGACAGCACAGAAACCCCACCCCCCTGCAGGCACCCCAAATTTTCCCAGTATTATCTACAGCCTCACATACATACTGTTTCGTATTACAAGTCCCATGATCCCTCAACATTGCCCATGCTGAGTGAGGCTGATGGGAGTTGTAGGCGAAAACATCTTAAGGGCCAAAGCTCTCCCCCCACTTTACAGTGTGTAAGAATAAGCATAAAGAGCAATATGTGGACGTGGCATCTCCATACAGTCCTTCCTCCACATTTGTGGGTTTGACCTTTGTGGATTATTCATGAGGCACGCGTGTGCCTCCCCCTCATTCTCCTCCTCCCATTCCCTTGCATTTTGCTGGACACAGAGAAGGAAGGCAAGCGCCTGGACAAAAGACCAGGAAATGGGGTGGGAGCTCCCTACTCTCATCCCCTTGCATCTGGCCCTGGTGTCCAAAAGGCAAGGGAGTGGGGGAAAGCCCCAGAACAGAATGGGAGAGGGAATATAGCACGGGAGTTATTTGTGTTTTTTCCACTTTCACGAGGGTTCTATGCCTTGAACCCGCATGAAAGTGGAAAAAACACAAGGGGCCACTGTAGTTCTAAGATAACAGCTGAAAAAAATTACAGTAATTCCAGAGATATAAAATCAAGCAACAGTGTGGCAAGTCAGATGTCTTACTAAATAAAGGTCTCCGTGGGATGGCAAAAAACTAAGGAATGGAGTCTGGGCCTACCTGGCGTTCAGGTGTGTCGCTTCAGTGAAGGCCCTGCATCCATATCAAGGGCAACTCAACACAACTGTGTGTGTGGAGTCAGAGCACCAAGTGCTGTTGGCTCAGGAGGCAACAGGTCAAACAGCAGTCATCTCCCTTACATCTGTTACTGATCTCTTCAGGAAGAATACTGACAAAAGAGCCTTTGAAAAATCATTCAGCCGTCCCTTTTCTACACATCTGAGCATGCTTGTAGATAGCAAAACACATCCTTTTGCAGAAACCTGAATGGCTTTACTGCAGGCTCATCATCAGCATTAGTGGGGAGGAAAGTATTAGACTCTTAACTCTCATCGGCTTCAACCTGCACAGCTTGTGACTGAGCAGGAGCTGTGGTCCAATAATGCTTGGAGGGGCACAGGTTTTTCTCCACAATGTACGAGTTAAACATTTCTGAATTTTCTAATGCCTGGGCTGAGTAAAAGCATCATAGCTCTACTTCTGCCTTGCACTAAAAAAAACAAAAAAAAAAACAGGTGCTACATTTAGTAAACGATTACCTCTCCGTGTACAGAGAGTGGCCTTAAAATGGCAGCCTCAGCAGATAAACAAGCTGTCACCATTCTAGTCATTTCTGCAGCACACAATGGGAGAACCCACCTATGCAACACTATAAAATTATGGACCCTAGAAGTGAGTAGATGCTGGCCAAACCTATTCCTCTATTCCAAAGTATTAAGCAGAAATTGGTCAATGAGAGAAATCAAACCACGATGTTCCACAAACAGGAGATTTGAGGGAGGGCATGGGGAGAGATGTACCATACACAAGATTCCCAGAAAATCAGAATTCCAAATAATTCAAGGCTTACCTAAGAGAAAATGGTGTTGAGGGATATCAAGAGCATACCCACACAGCCATGCCAAGATAACTCATCATCCAGAGAGTAGATTCAGCACTAAGCTGAAAAGGGCAGAAGAATTTCCACCACAGTCTCTACTGGATGCCTTTTGTGTGCTTCCTACTAGATCATGAGGGGAAAGTGTCATTCTCCAGCTGTTCTTGAACTGCAGTTCCCATATGCTGCTGGCAGCAGAGGCATTTAGTGAGAAATGGTGGGAATTTCAGTGCAACACCTGAAGGGATGCCCTTTGTGCTAAACAATTTGTGAATTTCCCATGTGTATTTGTTTTTTGAAGACTAAAGAAACTAGAAGCATATTGCTGTTGGGTGCCTTCAAGACATTTCCAGCTTATGGTGACCAAGGTGAACCTATCATGGGTTTTCCTGGGGCTGAGAGTGTGTGATGCTCCCAAGGTCAGCCGGTGGGTTTCTATGACTTGAGTGGGGAATTGAACCTTCCTCTCCAGGGTCTCAGTTCAACATTCAAGCCACTACACTATGTTGGCTTCTCTGCAGTTTTAGAGCTCCAGTACCACTCATTCCATCAAGATCACCACTGTTTTGAATAAGAATTAGTCATGCTTTGCTATCTTCTCTTCTGATAGAAAAAATATCCAGAAAAAATGCTGCAGTTATAGATAAATCTGCTACACATCTCACTGGAAACAAAACATTCACCTGAAATGATCTCAATGCCAAAGTATGAAAAGCATTTGACCAACTAATCATGTCCTAGAAGGCTGTGCTTATCAATCTTATTTGGTTCCCTGTGTTTCACTCAATGAAAAATAGCCAACCTTGCTAGATTGTCATGCAGACAGTGAACATGAGTTTATAAAATGCTCTGACCAAGTTTTTCATTTTTTTTTTTTTTTTATTAATGACCAATCTGGTCATGCCCTCATGGGTGACAAAAACATTCCCTAAACTAAAACTCTTGGTTGATTTAGAAACATGATTTCCCCACCCAACTCACTTTATTTTTCTATATCTGGTTGCCCGCTTTAGAAACTGTTCATAGAGTAAAGATCACAAACTGCAAGAGACAGCGGCATAAGGGTACCAAAGAGGCAGTACCACCTGTTTGTTTTACTATAGTTTACAATGGCAGCAAAGTTCACATTACAAAATGTTGGGCCATTGGTCTATTTCCAAGGCTTTCATTTTGTCTTAAAAATATTCTCACAAAGTTAACAACCATGGACTTAAACAGCTGTTTCTTATGTTCTTTTCTGCCATAAAACTAAGAGAAACAGGCTAAATCACTGTAGGGGAAAAAACCACCTTTTCTTCTTCATGGTTGGGGAAAAAAAACAGGTTATCAAAGCACTATGTACATTTGTTTTAAATCCACAGAAGTATTAGATAAACAGAACTACAGAAGCATCTATGGAGCACAGTTTCACCAAATGGGATTTCCAGAGCCATTTCAGTGATGGCTCACTTTAGATTGTCAAGTGAAGAACACTGAAACCAGGAGAATCCTGTAACTTAAAAAGACAGGGAGAGGAAAACAAAAGACATCATGGTTTTTTCCCCCAGAACTATTGCTAAAAGGGATGGAATCATTTAAGTCACAGCAGTCCTCCTAGTCCCATTACTAGGAACATCACACTTGTTCTTTTGTGTGTTTTCAGCCTGGAATTCCCTGGGGGGAGAGACGGCCAATTTTAAGTATGGTTGAAACAGATGAATTGAAGAAAAAAAAACCTGATAAAAACAAGCCCCACCTGATTCAAGTAGATGAGGGAGATTATTGGAATCTCCATTATACATATGTAGAAGTCTTTAAACCCCACTTAATCCACCCTGTAACATTCAGGGCCCAGAGGCACAACGGAAATTTAGCAGGTTCACAGCCCTTTGGATTTTTTTTTTTAAATACATATTTGTGCCTGTTGGACCACCCTATTTGTGCCCCTGAGAGGCTACCGAGTTTCAGGTGTCTGGATGGCAACTGTTTTTATCCCTGGATAAAAGGTTTGCATTATGGCAGGGGTAATGATGATAAACTATCAATTCTGCAAGAAGAGGTAGGTCATTTGCTACCTTGTCTCCCCATTACATAAAACCAATTGGTATGTGGGTGCCGTATTCTTAGGCTCCATGAAGAAAGAAGCTTCTTATTAAGCTGGGAAATATACTGCAGCAATGGGAAACTGACAAGAGCTGATCTGCATCCCAGCCACTGAAATCTGCACACTCAATTGTGTTATTTCATCCAACTGACTTCCATGTAAAGAATTTTCAGTGCTTTTCTAAAAATTAGGAAGCAGTGACTATCAACTGTATTACATTTTTTCCAAGGAAGGGAGAAAAGTTAAATAGTGGTGAAGTTTTATTGATGCTCAGTTGCTTTTAAAGCCAACCAGTACTTTTGCTTTGATTTCACTATTCTGTTCCCCCTTGCATGACAACCCATTCTGACTTCCCAGCCATGGTGAGAGTGGCTGAGACTCTGAAATGTTCTGTTTATGGTCCAACCTCCTTCACAGTGCTCTTGTAGAACCCAGCATTTTTCTATTCCTATTGTGACAGACTGACTGAAGACACTCTCCCCCTACTTCACTCACTTTTTCACTGTCCAAATTAAAAAAAATATTGTGAACATATCTAAGATGTAAAGGGATGAATGTGGTAAGTATGTGTATCTTGTGGTTACACATTCCAAGAGAGCTGCTCTTCTTTGCATGTACAGATTGATGCTAATGCTCCTTTGACACCATGTAATGTGAGAAGCAGTTCTAAAGTAGGTGCAGTGAAAGGTTATTTAGGCTGCAATCTGTAAACTAATTTATTCGGATTTACTTGGATTTTAAGATTTTATCCCACTAAGGAAATGAAAAAAATGCAGACTAAGAGACATTGAGCAGCAACTGGCCCATCAAGCAAGTACCCGTCTAATTAACAGCATTGCTGTCCTTGGAAACGTGAGTAAAACAAGTCACATTCCAAGTGTTTCAAACTTTTAATACAAAGAACTGTGGAACTCAGCCATTTGTTTCAAAAATCAGTCAAGCACCTGCTACCTGTAAAGACATTTGGGAAGGGAAGAGGGGAATGACAGGAATAAATCAAGTTTTGATCTGAAGCCATATTAGTACATATGGCCAAGCTTTCACAGGTCACAAAGCTGCACATTAAGTGGACAGGTGGAGAATCTAACACTCTCTATGCATAGACACCAGACACAGATTCACTGACATGATTTTAGGTTGTAGCAATTCCTATTTTCTCCTTAAACTTCTAAGATACTAGGTATAACATTCCTTTGGGATTTTGTCCACCTGAAGCCATCCACAGAACAGCTTCTGTCATCCTCCACAACAGTAGTGCACAGCTCAGAGAAATGCACACTGGGGTGCTGGGGTACAATGTGCTGGGCTGAAGAGAAGCTTAAAACTGGTTATTGGACTCCTGGCTCCACATAATTAGATCCAAATAGGGAGTGGGGGGCAAAATGAATGATTTAATGATTGCTCCGCCAAAGAATACAGGGTACGAGGGAGCACAGGGGGGAGAGAGGAATACGCAGGGTATATATCCTTGCACACACTTTTACACACATCTAGCTATAGTACATGTAAAAATATATGCTATACATACACCCACCCTCATTGAGGTGCTTTTAAAAAACACCATCTGAATGCGTGCATGAGTGAATGGGTACTTATGCATGTGTACGTGTTTTAAATATACAGATCCTACTAAGTGTATATGTGCATATGTACACATACATACAGGCAGGCAGGCAGGCAAACTGCCAGCCCTCCATCCAGCTATCCTCTCTTTTATCAGTAGGAACGCCACTGCCCTCCACCACAGAATGGACTATTATTACAAAATGTCTTTGATACAGTTGTCTTGTCCCTCTTGTGTAGATGCTTATAACACAGAACCTTGTATACAAGAACCACACACATACAATTGCTGCTAAGGGACGGTAGTGGTCATGTAGGGAAAAAAAACAAAACAAAAGAAGAAAAGAAGGCTGTGTGAGGCAACATAGGAATCCATCATGTAGTACTTCTGACTGGGCATCCTGTATGGGAAATCCTTCTTTTGCAGCACCATTCATGGGTGTGTGCAGGCCACAACACTACCTTATTGCACATGTTTGCTTCCAGGCTCTGTTAAGATACCACTCTGTTTACATCCCACAGATCTTGCCCTCCTTTTACATAATTAAACTACAAGCTATACAAACCCCCAAACCCTGCTGCCTCCCACAACCCACCCCAGGCCTCCCACTCCCAACCCACCTACAGGGAAAAATAATACATAATCAAACAAAAGGCTGCTCACTAGCAGAGTGCAACAACAGTACACACTGAACAGGTGTTTTCTCTTGGAGCTCTGTGGAAGAATTTACTTCTAACACAGTAAACAACGCCATGCAGAGGAAGATGACAAAGAAAGAGAGCTTAGGAACTGTAGGACAGGAGAAAAACAGGGATCAGGATACAACAGGTCAGGGGAGAGGAAGGGACAGAGAGAAAAAGACTATGTGTGGAGAGAAGGACAGAAAGAATACAGTGAGGAGAAAAAAGCGCAGCATGGCAAGTGCCCAAGGCTTTTTTTTTTCCATTTTTGTCCTTTTCATGTAAACAAGCTATTAATTCTCCTTAGATAGAACAAGTAAAAAGGTTGCAGTTCCAAGTCTTAAGGACTGTGTTTCCAAGAGTCTGTTCTGCCACACCACAGCCAGTGTGAAGGGTGGTGGGGATTAAAACCAAACCACGGAACCAGGAAAGGAATTTTCTTTCAAAATCTTCATTACTTAAAGCTGGAGAAAGAGGGGGAAAGAGAGAGGGAGAGAGGGAGAAAAAGCCAAATTCGGAGCCCTTTGTAAGGTTGGCTCTGTGTGCCTCTAGACCAAATAAATCACACTAAATTTAGTGAACCTTTTTTTTCCTTCCTTTTAATGACGTGAAAAAGAGTGAGTTTTCTTCCTCTTCCCCTTGCTCAAAGACGGGTCTGTGCCTCAGGAACGTAGATTTCAATGCTGTCCGCACTCTCAGTGGCAGAGTTCTGCCTGACCGAGGCTGCGCGCTTGGCTGCCATAAGACGCTTGCGTGCTTCCTGGCGCTGTTTATCCACCGAGTCAGAGGCCTTGTCCCGGTTTAGCTGGGATTTAGGTTTGGCTGGCTTCTTTGGCACAGGAGGGGGTGGCTTCTTTTCTTCCTTTAGGGAGCAACAAACAAAACATCAAAGAAGTGCACACAGGTTCCCATTTTTCTTCCCAAAAGTTTACAAACAGCTTTTTTTACTATCAGAGATTTGTGCCAAAAATTCATATGGCTATTCAGCACACTGCCACCAGAGAGCTTTGCTTATTTTGAACATTTTTTAAATGCTCCTGTAACAAAGTAAATACCACAGTTATTTAATTTTAAAAAAGCAGCCACTTAAACCACTGAGACTCATAAAATTAGGTTCTCACAATTCTGAGACAGAGAAATTAGGCTGCGACTGAGAATGCATGAGTCAAAGTAATTCAGCATCAACTTTCATCATTCACAAAGGTCAGACTTACATCTAACTCTCAGCATGACTGACGGCCCTGGGAAAACATTGAACTGCTTATTACTATGGTCCAACAACATTACTTTTTCTTTTTTGTGCCAAGCAAAGACATTCCTATTTTCACAGCCTTTTAAATGTATAATGTTTTTAATACATTGTATGTTATTATATTCTATTCTGAATTTTATTTCTAAGGCATGCTGGAAACACTGTAGTTAATACAATAGTAAATATATAAAACAAAGTTATGATTAAATAAACTTACTTGGTATACAACTCTCCCTGGACAAATGAGTGGGTCTTGTTGTTGTGTAGCTTCAAGTCATTTCTGATTTATGGTGACCCTAAGGGAATCCTATCATGGGGCTTTCTTGGCCAAATCTGTTCAGAAGGGGTTTGCCCTTGCCTTCCTGTGAAGCTGAGAGAGTGTGACATACCTAAGGTCACCCAGTAGATTTCCATGGCCAAGAGGGAATTCAAACCCTAGTATTCCAGTATCCCAGTGCAAAACTCAAATCACAGCATCATGCTGGCTTGCTTCCAAGTAAACTCTTAGAATCAAAAACATTAGTTGCCTAACACAGATCAGACTCATTGCATCTACATCCCCATTATATTTCAAAATCAAAACAAAAATATGTTCCTCTTGAATTTTCTTTCTCCAAAAACGCTGCACGCTCACCTTCTTTTCTGGTGTCTCTGTCAACTGCCAGCCATTAGCCTTTAGGTGGTACAATTCATCAAATTTCATGCTGATGTCTTCGATGGACAATTGTAAGAGATCCCAAAAACCAGCAAGGTCCTGTGCTGTGGGCCTGGGATTGGAATTAGGGTTCTGTAGAAAAGAGAACATGCATGAGAAAATCAACATGCTGCCATTTCTACTAAATGCAGCTGTTGCAATTAAAAATGTAACCATAGATTACTTTTAGGCAGAAAAGATATTTGTCATGCCTAGTTGGCTTGTATCTTCTGAGTGTGCTAAATTCCTTTAAGATTTTCATTTTACTTCTGTTGATTATTTTCTTTTAATATGCAAGGCAGCAGACTGTCAAACTGTGACTAAACTGGATGATACTACATGGCCGTATTTGGTTCTTATAACAGTAATTCTGTGGGAGCAACAGATGATGCTATGTCAGTCTAGAACAGATGTTACTATGTCAGTCTGCTTAAAGAAAGAGTGTGTTTTGCGTTCAAGGATAACAATTTACAAACGTAGCAGCGCAGAGACCAACACAGATGGAACCTTTCTTGAACTTTTAGCCCCCATACTTGAGTGAATCACAGGAAGTCTTGAATACTGGATAGGATAGGGGATTGCAGTGGGATGAATATACATGCCAGATATAGATACAGTGGTCCCTCCACTTTTGTGAGGGTTTGGGGTACAGAACCCTTGCAAAAGTGGAAAAACCATGAATAACTCCCCCCCCATGCTCCCCATGCCATTCTCTTCCAGGGCTCCTTCCCCATTTTCTTCTGTTTTGTCTCAGTGCATATTCTCTGTGTCGAGGCAAAATGAATGGAAATGGAAGGGGGGAGCTCTGGAGGGGAGAACATGCATGTTTGCTTCCCTTCTATTCCCTTGCCTTTTTCCTGGATGTGCTTGCGTCCTTTTTCCATACCTGGCAAAATGCTATGAAATGGGAGGAGGAAAATTGGAGGGGGAGGTATCCATGCTCATTAATTATCAAATTCACAAAGGTCAAAACCTGCGAATGTGGAGGGAGGACTGTACACTTAATTGTTGTTGTGTGCCTTCAAGTTGTTTCCAACTTATGGCCATCCTAAAGTGAAGCTATCACAGGGTTTTCTTGGCAAGATTTGTTTGGAAGACTTTTGCCTTTGATCTCTGAGGCTGAGAGCGTGTGACTTGCCCAAGGTCACCCTGAGGATTTCCATGGCTGAGCAGGGATCCAAACTCTGGTCTCCAGAGTCATTGTCCAATGCTCAAACCACTATACCATGCTGGATATCATACACTCAGTACATCACTGAAGTACACTCAAGAAAAAGAACATTGCTCTTAAAGAGCATGTCACTACATATTTGCTGAACCAAAACAAATCTGAAGCTAGACAGTGTTTTCAGCTTAATCTTAACTAATTTATTAATGCTGATTTGCTTCGAACTAGAAGCAGTCTGAACAGCATGTGTGTCACAACTTTTTCACTTTGGAACATTGTTTCTAGACAATGTACTTACTGCACAAAGTGACCAGGTAACCCTGAGGGACATATATTACTCAACCCAAACATTCAGAAAAAGCACTATGCATGAATGGTATTCTTCTTCTTTTTTTTTTATTTGCTTTTTCTCCCTAACGAACACTCTTAACACCAGTAAGAAATGTGCAGGAAGTGGCCCACAGAGCCTCCCAATATCTCCTTTCTTGCCATGCAATGACATGCAACAACAAAGTGGAATTCTATAAAACATACATAAGGAAAGATACAGAAAGCTAAGACACTTGTGCATGGAGATTCTCCCACATCAGATGTGTCAATCAGCACACCAGACCTCTAAGCCACTCTGGCATGAGCATATTGCTTGCATTGAAAAAAACAAAATAAAAATATATTATCTCATTGCTTAGTCATCAATCGCACTTGCAGTCCTAATTCTAAGTTTGCTTTTAAACTAAGAATCAGACTTGTAGCTATACATAATCCTTGAAGGATCTTAAAAGAGTATGGATGAATTCAGATTACACAACAAACCAGAGAACTGCAGGAACCCCAGGTTATCGTGTACAAGTAATGTGCTGGTGTTTATTGCATGGTCCCATAAGGGGTTCCTGCAGTCCCTGTCTCTTCACTGGCTTCTTTTCAAACTATGCAGAGAAACAAACCAGAAACAAACCACAGATTCTTCTCTGGGTTTTTAGGAGACTGTGCTCAGATTCTGATACATAACACGTAACACACAATACATAAGCCATGCAGCAAAGCTCTGTGATTTATTTTGCTGCTGTGAATTGGAGTAATTGGGCAGTACACACTAGGCATGCTGTTTTAATCAGTAAGCCAGGGTTCCATGGATCATTTTGTCATGCAGGTCAAAAAGGCAACAGGAGAACAAAAGCATTGTTGTTGTTTCTTCTTTAAATATTGGGACATCAATATTCAGGTTTCTCAGGCTAAATCTTCCCCTTTAATGTAGAATCAGTTCCTATGAACAGTAGTGGAAATTCTGTCACACATTCAGGGGTGGAATGTGGCACAGACATTAGCACATTTGGGAAAGTCAGAAAGTCACATCTGATTTGTTGTCCCTGTATCATACATGGGCACAGGGATTTAGCACTTACACTGGGCTTTGAGCGATCTGCGTGGTTCACATGCTAATGGATGAACTAGTCTGAACACTCAGTAAACCTCACAACTTCCTACGGCAAGGAATAGTTCAGTATCTTCTCCACAGTGTGTGCATGCGTGTGTAGAGGGGTTGTGATAGAATCCATGCCTATCTTGAGTACCTGGAAGGATTTCTGGATTTCTAGCATGGCTGAGGAAAACAAATTATAGAGATTTTCACACTCACCAAGTTCTGGTCACAGAGGCCACGGAACTGCTGGAACTTCTGTGACATTAATAATTGTGCACTGCCCACTGCACTGAGGACTTTGCCTAAGACTGAAGAAGACAAAAGGTATATTTAAGAGGGCAAGCAAGAGAAGCATTTTTTGAAGAAAACTAGATTTGAGGGGAAAGTCCCTCCTACTGTCCTTTTACACAGACTGATATTTTCTTTTTCTAGCCACAGAAGCATTTTTTCACTTAGATCCATTAATGACAAGCCACTGAAAATGACTCATGGCTCTTTTGTCAGTGCATGTTTTGTTAGCTCTTGTTCTGCTGCCAACAGCAATACCCTTTACAGTCGTTACCATCAGGAATGGCAGACAGCCACACCAGCAAAATATTTCTTGTTTGTTATAGAGTGCCAGTGAAGTCTAGTGGGGAGAATGAGAAGGCTCATTTCCTATTCTTCTAAAGTCCTTTCCACAATATTTGAAGCAATGGTGCCAATGTCAGGGAGTCCAACATTCAGAGCAAAACTTGCCTTCGCTACTGATTTGTACCCAAGGACTTCCACCAAGCTATCCCACCTCTGCCCAAGACTGATTAACTGTATTTGCTAGCATACAAGACGCACTTTTCCCCCTGAAAAATAACTTTTGAAAATGGGGTGCATCTTATACACCAGCAAATACAGTAATTCTCAGTTACAGCAAGTACACAGTGGTATTTTTTTAAACGCCACATACATTCTAAAAATATACCCAAATTGTTTTGAACTGATATGTCCCCACAAAATGGGACCAAAAGTCACCTGTCTATCCACACCTCAACCACATTTAAAGGTCTGAAGAGAGCATTTTGATTTAATCTCCATTTATAGTTAAAATTTCTTCAGAATATAGAGTGCAGAAGATAATGAAGTAGCATAAATGTGAGGAAAGCCCAACACTGTAGAAACCTAAAATCTTAAAGAAAAGAACGTGTACACTAGGGCTTAAGAATTTCTAGCACCTGCCTCTCAACAATTCCTAGAGAACAGAGATGAAAGTGCCGGCCTCAATAGTCAGCTTATTGGCTCAGCTTCTCAGACCTTCACATACTATGGGCCAGGAAAAGATCTGTCTGTTGTTGTGTGCCTTCAAATCAATTCCTACTTATGGCGATCCTAAGCAAATCTATCACAGGGTTTTCTGGGGCTGAGAGTGCGTGATGCACCCAAGGTCACTCAGTGGATGTACATGGCTGAGCACGGAATCGAACCCTGGTCTCCAGGGTGTTAGTCCAACGCTCAAATGATTACACCACGCAGGTAAAGGTTTGACTACTTCAGGCTCAAAATCTCCTTTTTCATCAGTGCCAACTCATCAACACTAACCTTCTTCAGAGAGATTATTCTCTTTGGTCTCTTGGTCCATCTGACGACACCACCCTTCTAACCTTTCTGTCTCTGCCTGTAGCAGCTTCTGAAACCAATACCCGTCCCTTCGGCATGCTCCAGGCTGTGTTGGTTCTGATGGAGTGTTGGTGGATGTTTCAAGCCAAGGGTCAGGAGGAGGAAGAGAGGAAGGCTCTAGGGCTGGGTCATTGTTATCTCCATAGGAGAGGTTTCTGTTGATCTGGGAGGGCATGGCTGTTTGCCTTGTACTGGCATCAAGGCTGTTGGAGTTGTTGCACGGGGGACAATCAGCAAGGCTTCTCTCAGATGATTTACAGGTAGAATTATTTGGTTCTTGAGAATCAGAATCTGTATCCTGCTTGGTGGACATGCTGCGAGAGTGGCTGTTGCTACAAAGAGAAAGAGGGGCAGGAGAGAATCATCAGAGACAGCTCTTGCAGAGGGCTGGACTCTTTACATGGCACACAAAGACAACATTATGCATTTGTTTATGGCATCTGCAGCTGAACCGCATTTCATTGCCCAACCCTCTCTGCACACAGATACACACACCACACATGCAGACAGACAAAATTATAAGGTTGCCTGCTTACTGCAATAGGCCATCCAAACAAAGGCTGGCACACATAAATAATTACATTTCCAGTTTTATTTATTTTTTTTCCATTTCAGGCCTCCAATGATTTGCTTACATTACTGAGCCAACTTCTTTGGTAAAAGCACATGCTGTTGAGAAAGGGTTCCTCAACCCACCACTACTCAGCAGCAATTTTGAGATAGGAAAAAAAGAAAGAGAAGAACTAAACTATAAAATGGGAAATCGCTGCTGGATGGGGTTTAGAAAAAAGCCTGTGTCTTCCACTTACCGCCACTCGTCCTCTACCTGTACCCCGATGGACTGGAATTTGGTGGCTGATGGAGGGGGCTCCTCTTTTGCCACTGGCTGAAGGCAGTCAACCTTATTAACAAAAAGATACAAACAAAAAAAACAAAAACACAAAAACTTGCTGCTAGAATTCACATTAGAAGGGAAGAGGCAAGCATGCACACAAACACACACACACACACACACACACACACACACACACACACAAAAAGTAATCATGCAGACACCATACACCAAAAGGCAGCAAATTCCCTGAAATGGGGCCAATAAAACCCTGAGATGGGGCCAATAAATATAATAATTCTGTGACCAACGTTCACTCAGTGTGGCCACAAAGCCTGAGGGAGGGGGGCAGTGAAAGAGAAGAGAGAGGAAAAGATGGCCCAGTAGCCAAGGTCACTTTGTTTTATTAAAATATAAGTTTAAGACCATTGCCATTCACACCAGATTCTGTTTGTCTAGGCATTTAACACTAAGCAAGTATGCACCCATGACATAAAATTTAGAACAGTTTTTAAATTTACCTTTCATATATAAAGTTCTTGCACACTACTAAATAAAGCAGTTCTACAGAGAACTTTAAAAGCACAGGAGCAGGAATGAAGAACTTTGAGAATATAGCAGACTGCTTTATTTACAGAATGCTGTGCTCAAAACAGGGTCTCTTTGCCATTATCAAACAGGTATAAACAAACTATTAAACGCAGCTGGAGTACATTAGCTGGAATGAGCCAATGCTATTAATAATTTCCCCACCCCTTTCAGTAGTTTTCAGATAACTGCTGCAATCCTACCTTGGAAGACATAACTACAGGATGCACCTATAACAGGGGATGTCCTGTACATCCCCCACACCTTTTCCTAGCTGCAGCCCCTCAAACACTACCATTTTGTGGCAAGAGGAGTTCAGGGACAGCAGTAGACAAGAACTCATCTACCTTCCTATAGCTGGACATGCAACAACAGACCAGAGAACCTGGCCATTGCATTGAAAATGGCTGCATTCAGGAGTTGCAACTGAGGAAAGGTGGGTTTGAGGAAGGATTTTGGATATTGCATGGTTGGTAGTTAATTCCAACCTCTGCAGTGGCCCTAAAAGTAAGCTGTGACAGCATAGGTTCAATCTATGCCATCATAATTCTCCAACAAAATGCCAGCCATTATTTCATTTAATGCCATCTGTTGTTCTGCCAACTCCCTGGGAATAGGCACCCTCCCCAAATTAACAGATCTTTTGCTTTGTTATTAGGAAGAAACAGTGTGGACCCAGCACTGAAAACTTATCTTGATCTCTGCATCGTAGCTTATAGCTCCACTTAAAGTCTTTTGGTAAAGGAACAGAGAATGCACCCAGAGCTCCCAACAGACAAAGCAATGTAAATAATTGTTGACAAGATGGGATAACTGACTTATAGGCAAACTGGGAAAGACACTGTTTCCTAGCTGAAAATGTGCCACTAGCTTATTAGTCAATATGGGGAGAATATCTCTTTTGGTGGAGAGAGCTGTAAACCCACTACATTTTTCTCTGTTAGCTTCTGTTGTCGTTGCTGCTGCTGATGTTGTGTGCCTTCAAGTCATTTCTGACTTAAGGTGACCCTAAGGCAAACTTATCACGGGGATCTTCTGGGGGTTGAGAGTTGTGACGTGCCCAAGGTAACCCAGTGGGGAATTGAATCCTGGTCTTGTGCCAATATAACATCAAGGAACACAATACTGTATTCCTCTTGTCAGGGATAAGATGGAGAGATGAGGTGGAACACATCTCAGAGGGAATGTCAGTGTCTACCTTATTTTTCTCTTTTAAGAAAGGGAAAAGGAGGAGAGAAGTAGCACACACTTTGAAACCGCCTGGTTCAATACGAAGCAAAGTAGAGCCAATAAGTGTGTGGGTGGGTGTGTGATTCAGTGTGTGAAAAAAAAAAGGTGGACCTGTTACCATTCCCTTCCCTCCTTCTAATTTTAAGAGCTACTTCAGGGGACCTAGATGTAGGATGCAACAGGATGGAAAAGCTGGAGTTCAACAGATATTTTACAAATTTTAATCAACTCACAAAATAGAGAGGGAATGGTAGTATACCCTAACATGTCGGATACACCATACAACTGCTCATAATAGTTGCACAGCATTTCACACAGTTAAGTGTTGAGGGAAAATGCAGTTTTCTCACAAAATGCAACAGAAGCTGTGCTACTTCAGATAAGCTTTTTAAGTTAAATAACTGGTTTCACAACTTGTTTTATTTTATAATTATATTATTATTCAGCAGCACCTTTTAAGGCTGAAAAATCAAGATATGTCTTACAAAATGATTTATATTATAGATAAAACAAACTTGGCAATTAGGCACCTGGATATTTTTTTGCAACAAAAATATTGTGCACTTGATAATCTGGAAAGAAAACTAAAGTTAGATGATTTTGTGTTGTAAAGAACAGGTAATTATTCAAATTTTAGAATAGCTTTGCCCAGCCAAGTATTGTCTAGATAGACAGTCATGCTCACTATGGTCGAAGGCGGTTATGGTTCAGCATACATAGTAGACACCAGATTGGGCAACGTTGTTCTAAAAAATCAGGAAAAAAAAGGTGAGGCTTTTTTGCTTCACATGTTTGTAATTAAAAGGCTTGTCCCTACCCATGGCTGAGAAAACCTATTTTTGCACAATAGAAGTAACAGCAGTCTCCAACAACTTTTTACTGTTCTACGAGTTTGACAACACAGAAAGAACATGACTTTTTAAATGATTCAGAAATTAGCCTTCTCTTCTGGAACAAGTATAGCAATGCATGCATTCTTGACAATATGGATTGCTTGTCAATCTACATGGAATCCAGGGATTGAAGGATCATAATTTTGCTAGCCAAATCTAATGTGCATTGAAGCATGCAGTTTTGAGAACTACATCACATAATATTTGAACTGACATATTTAGGTGTTGTTTCTGCAATTAAAGCTTCTGCAAAAGAAAACCCCTAAATAAAAGGAATTTTACTGACTGAAAGGAAAAAAGTTTTCCCGTACCATATGTGGCATACCAATTTACGATACATTATCTACAATCTATGGCAACCTAACTCATTTTTTTTCTTTGCAAGATAAACTATTTTGTTTCTGAACTAAACTGGTCAGATTACACAAGGAATATTTTATGATAGGAATATTTTATGATATGGTTGAATCCTATGCCTCAGCTGAGTTTGGGGAACCATAATGGAAGTCTCCTTCTACACTATTATACATAACTGTTACCAGGGCTTCCTTTACAAGACAGAGAGATATGGAAGAAGGATGAATACTACAGGGATCACTGGAATATCCAACTGCAAATATTTCTCTTGTATGCTTCAAGAAATGGGTTTGTTTCCAAAGCTGCTGTTTGCTCCGATGAAATATATGTCATCACCCTTCCTAGATTGGCCAGTGATTGTATCTCTTCTTCCAATGTTCCCATTCATCTCTGCCTCACTGTCTAATCCACAGTAACCAAAACTTTTGGCAGTTATACCAAAATTCAAGCAGTTTCTTGTGCTTTGGTATGATTTGCATCTAACCTATTGAATTAGAGACCAGGAAGCATAGAACAAGAAGTAAAACTCTGCAGATACAGATACAGCTCATTCTTGACAATGCAATGTTGCTCCTGGTTTGGGAGTGGCAGAAATTTCTGCTGCCCACATCCTTGTGCCATTTGTATTGTAGGCTCTCCATTCCTATTCTAGAACTAAGGATGGGAAATGTGGGGTCCTCCACATGTGGCCAGAGTGCAAATCCCATAATCTCACTACTGAATCTGCTGGCTAAGGCTGATGGGACCTATGCAGTCCAAAAAACATCTGGATTGTCACATGTTCCCCATACATTTTAGAGGCACTTTATGGCACCATGTAAATAATTTCTCCATTTGCGGAATGAGCTGGAGAGAATAAGTGAGTATGGAGGGTTCTGCTAAAAAGACAAACAGGCTAAGTACAACTCTATAAAATCTTTGTCTGATGGCTTGGTTCATAAAGCCTATCATTTTTTTTTCAAGTGCTCCAAACTTAATAAAATCAAACATCGTCAGTGGGCACAGATGCCAAAGCAGTTAAATAAGTATGCACATATAAACATGATTGCATTAAGAACATATTCTAATGCTAATAAGAACAAACTATTCCATACTTGTATGCCTATAGATGACAGCTTCCTTTTAGGGATATTCTCCACCTTTGGCTCTTCGTTAGTCAGCGTCCCTTTGTCACTCTTCAATGCTGCATTCTTCAGAGGTAATTCAGGAGGCTCTATGGCTGGAGTCACGACACTTCCTCTGGTCACACTGGGTGGTCTAGTGCTGTCTAAACTATCTGAAGAATTGCTCAGACCTGACTGGCTGTTGACCTCACTCTTATGGTCCTGGTTGTCCAAGTAGTTGTCCTGTGCCGATTCGGTGCTGCTCTGCACTGTGACAGAGATGAACGGCTTTGAGGTGGTCCGAGGTGGAACTGGTGGTGGTGTCTTTTTATATCCCACTAGGCATGCTGAACCTGCGACAGTGGAGGCAAGGAAGAAGGGAAAGGAAAGAGGAGGAAGAGAAAAAGCAGCAAAGATCTAGTGAATAGAGAGAAAAAGCAAATCAACAACAATGTTCAGAGAAGCTTAACAAGCAAAGATGCTGAATGCATCAGTCTAGCCAGCAGTACGCACAGAGCAGCCCAGACCAAGCACACTAATAGCCAGCACTATCCTGCTGTGAAATTCAAGAGGAATGCCATAACACAGAATGGAAAAGCATGGGAAAAAGTGAGGAAGTTTCTGCCCCCTTGCAAGCTACAGAGCAAGCTATGCTTGCTATGGGACTAGAGAAACTGCGTGAAAGCCAGAAGTTTTGCTTTATATTTAAGGTCCCAATAAAGCCATCTCTTGTTGTTTGAATTCATCAGTCGACAAGTTTTAGTATCTTGATTAAGCTGGCACTTGAACCTAGAAAAGGGGAAAATGCCACAAAAAGATTCTGTCAGGCAATATCAGTTTCCACTTTGTTGATAAACAATATCTTTGTGAACTGAAGTTCCAACTCTGTTAATGGCCACCCACATTCTGGACCATAAGCATTCCATGGTCCAGAATGTGGAACTGAGAGTAAACTATGAAGTATTTCAGATGAATGGACATGTTAGTTTGCTGGACCCAAGAAAGCATCTTGTAGCACCTTAAAGCAAAATCACTTATTCTATCATAAGCTATTGGGGAGGACAGTCCAATTCATCAGATTCATGCATCAAGCTGTATTCGCCACTGAGAAAAGCTGGCACGTTATCAAGTGTTCCACGAAAGCTTGTCAAATGTTCCTTCCCAAGGTGCTAGAAGATGAAATTTTTCCTATAGTATATACCAGCCTTCCTGAATCTGATGTTTGATAAGCTGGCTGCAAATGATGGAGAACTATTGTCAAACACATCTGAAAAGCAGCAGGCTAGAGAAGGCATAAAATCTGTGCAGAAATGAGCCCACAAATCAGACAAGGTTACCTAGAATAACATCAATCACTGGTTCACTAAGTTTCACATGGAAACTGGATCTAACCAAACTCAAGACTGAGACAAAGGCTCTAAATTTAGATTTTGAAATAAGACCTATGCAATAAAAAACATTTTGAAATAAAGACCTATGAACAAGAGTTCACAGGGGAGGTGCAACATTCTTTAGAGAAAACTGCAGAATATTTGGTGCATATAGTGAATGTTGACAAAGCACAGGCAGGAATAAAATGTGACCCATGCCGCACATACAGCTTCCAGTGCTGTTTTTGTTGCCCCCTGCCCCCCTAAGGTACAAATCCTGCCCAGTTGAATCCATCCCATGGGGCCGACTGGCCCCAAGTTCCTAAATGTCTCCATGCAGTTGTTACAGAGAAGAAGATGGGAATATGTGTAAACTCAAGGCTTACAGGAGCTTGTTTCTGTATGAATCTAATCTATCAATGAGTATTCTGTGCTTAAGGTTCTAAGTAATCCATGTACAACTCTCTTACTCTGGCTATTTCAGCTTGAGAACATACCTAAGAGTTTATAAGACCTGACTGCATTTGCACTCTATTGTGTACCTTATGTCTCAGTCCACACTATACTACATTTTGTTACAAGTTCCGCTCAAGCTTATTTGAACATTTTGCCTTTCTTATTTTACACAGCAACTAAAGAGCTGCCTTGAAATGCTCGAAGGATACTAATGATAAGGAGAGCAACTAATAGAATGAACACGGACTCTCTGATTTAGCAGGACTTCTGAATAAGAAAACTGGAACTGAATGAGTATGATTTCAAATGGGGAGAAGGAGAAACATGGCCCTAAAGATTAGGGTAATTTTCAAAGATGTGAAATCAGCTCTGCTCAATCAAGTTTGCTATATGAATTTAAAGTGCACATTGGCCAGAATGCTTGCTTGTATTGCCAACCAGATCAGACAGAAGAATAACAAACCACTGGAGAGATTTATCTAAGCTCTAGATGAGAGCCTAAGGAAACCAGTACTAGTTAGGAAGGTAGCAATTATTCTCTCTCCAATCCAGAGTGAGAACAGCCATCTACGAAATACAGTCAGTTCTCCGTATTGACAGGTTCTGCATCCATGAAGCCAACCAACCACGACTTGAAAATATTTGGAAAAAAATCCAAAAAGCAAACCTTTTGCTATGTGCCAAGCACTATGGTGATATGTAGACATACCCTGCTGTACCTTCCCACTACTTTACTGATCCACAGACTTTTTCCAACACTTGTTTGAGTTGTTCACCATTTTATGTGGGGGACATCATTTTATTATACTATTGTATGTAATGGGACTTGACCATCCATGGACTTTGGTATCCACAGGGGGTCCTGGAACCAAACACTTCTTATGGCTCTTTTTCTCAAACTCAACTTGGACTGGACAGATCTTTAAAGATGAGACTACCTTCTGTTAAATAGAGCCCAGAGCCATTAACCAATTCAAGTACAAACTTATTTGTTTGCAAGTACAAAAGTACAAAAAATATTCACAGCACATTTCCTCCGGAAGAAATGCTGATCAGTTTTCCAGTTAGGCGGAATGGAATCATCTCTTGTTAAGAGGTTGGTTCATATTTTTCTAAGAAGTATGTGTCTATGTAAACAAACATAATATCCTTATTTCTTCTAAGAACAAGTACAACTGATAAATGATCACTGAACCAACCAACCTAGCCTCTCAAAGAAAGGCTTGCACTGTTACAGGAGAACATCAAGCTCTAGTCCTGAAAGGCAACATGTGGTGAGAGATTGGCCTATGCCTCCTAGCTCTGTCCCCATATCTTCCTGTCCAGCTGGTTCCACTGTTCTGACTTCAACCCTATTTGGACTTGGTAAAAGCCTGAAAGAAGAGCCGTCTGTATCTGCTCAGGTTCCTTAACAGGATTCCAGCTGTTTCAAGCACTAATAGCTGTATTTAAGTAGGTGTGCTTGTAGGACTACAGGAGATCAGGGTTTGAATCCTTACTCAGACACAGAAACCCCACTGGGTGACTTTGGCCAAGTTAGATTCTCTCGGCTTCACAGGAAGACAATGAACAAATGTTGCCAAGAAAACCCACGATAGGTTTACCTTAGGGTTTCCATTAAGTAGGAAATTACTTGAAGGCACACAAAAGCAATCTTGTAGCTGTTGTCCATGCTGACTGCATGGATGTCAGAGGTGAGGCAACAGGGCCTCCTTTCTCCTTTATGCATATAATAACATGGAAAAGAGCACACAGAAGAGGACTTCAGTTATTAACTCTACTATGATTTTATAAATTGTATAAGGGCATCACAACCAGCTTTAAAATAGAATTTGGATGATGAACTTTGTGAACCTTTCAAAATGCAAAATATAAAAACAAGTACTACTATAGTCCATCCAGCCCAGTACTGTCTACTCTGACTCTCATGGTTTCAAGCAACAGTCTAACCAAGCTCTGCTATCAACAAACTTGACTTGGGAAAGGTTGGGATTAAATCTTTGACATTTTATAAAGAAAGGAGGTACTCTTGTTGTGCTTAGATAATAATTTAAAACATACTTTTTAACTGCAAAGAAATAAACTATTAGAGAGACATCACACTGGCTCTTTAATACTCATAGATCTCCTTCAATTGTACTTGGTGCCATGCCAAGAGAAGCTATGCAACACTCGTTTCTTATTTTATGTCTCCTGAAAGCTTTGACAAAAATGGTACTGAACTTATTTCAGAAGAATTCATTTTCTTTTAAGTCTACAGATGAAAGTTGCTTCCTTTTGATGCTATTTGGGTTTCTACCAGTTTTCCAGAATAACAATTATTTTCAGAAAACATCATTTCAGAAATTAACACCATCAACAGTTTCCAGACACTCTTTGTTGCCTCCAGTCTTGGCCAATACCCAATAGCTTCCTGGCTTATTGTCAAGATGATTTGAATATCTGCACCAATATGTCAAAAAGGGTGCAATTTTAAATGGCAGCCATTTCACATTAAAAATTCAGTACAAGTGCCAAGAACTAGCTTGTGTGACTTCATACCTATTTTAAAAAAATCTTTCTCCACACAACCCAGGTTGTATTTGCAAGATTCTTATTTCATGAAGCATTTTATTTCAGTTGAGGAAAAACAAGCAGTTGCACTGAACCGTCTAACCTGTTTGCTGCAAAACAGAACATCGTTATTGTTGTTGTTATTGTTGTTGTTGTGTGCCTTCAACTCATTTTCAACTTATGGCAACCCTAAGGCAAATCTTTCATGAGATTTTCTGGGGCTGAGAATGTATGATGCATCCAAGGTCACCCAGTGGGTTTCCATGGCTGAGTGGGGAATTGCATCCTGGTCTCCAGGATCATAGTCCAACGCTTAAACAACTACACCATGCTGGCTCTCAGAACATCACTAGTTGTTTTAAAATCAGGGTTTTATGATCCAGAGTAAGATTTATTGATGAGTGTTTGCTTACTTGTATGAAAATCTAACACCCCAGTTGGTCAAAGTCTAGAAAGATAAAGGAGTCTACTTTTTATCTTTAAGGATAATATTTTTTTAAAGGATTACAAGTATCTCAAATAAGTTCAACTCAAAACTGACCTGCATCATTCAATGCTACACAGTCCCTTGAAACTGTATAATGGGAAATCATCAATCCAATTAAAAGTGTTATACTTGGATTTAAATCACTCTAACCCCAAGGTATAAGGAAGTGAGACAAAAATGATCATAAGTTCAAATACTTCAGCTTCATTGAACTGTGATATTAGTGAAGTCTATAGTAATTAGTTTCTGCATTGTCACTCTTTATAAATTAAGGCCAGTATCCAATGGTGTGATTCTACTTGCAAAAATGATGTTGTCTTTACAGACACTTAATATTAGACTATACATGAGGGAAGAGACTAATTGTATAACACACTTTATAACCTGCCTCCACACTGTTTTCCTTTAAAACATTATTTGTCATTTAGGTCTAAATCTTGTCAACAAGAATCTAGAAGAAATACATCAGATATGCTGCTAAGGCAAGTTTCTCATGTTCTGTTTCTGGAGACATAGCAGTAACTTCCAGAAAAGCTTACACAGAAGATGGAATAGGTTGTACTGATACTCTGCTATAAAGTGCTGTAAAGGAAGCATCTTTAATACTTCATATGCCTAGGGTTGGTCACAAAAAAGAGACAAGATTTCAGATGAAACATATAAAAAGAAAGGTAACCAAAATAATTAAAAGACAGATTAAGAGCTAAGTTCACTTACAATAAGGAAGGTAGAAGTATTACACCAGTAGTGGGGATTGTGTGGCTTTCCAGATGCTCAACTGTAACTCTCAGCAGTTACTGCTAGCATAGCCAATGTGAGGAATGCTAGGAACTGCATTTCAGCAGCATCTGGAAAGCCACATGATTCCAAACCTTGCACTACACAAATGGTAGACGGAGAAAGCACAGATTACTTATTCTTTCTGTTTACCATGTGGAATGGTAACTTGAACATCTGGCAGGGGCTGATTCCCTCATGCTTGTTACTGCAGCCAGTGACCTATCATTTGATCATGCAGGTGATTGTGAAAACTTACTCCATTCATCACACCTTATAGTACAAGTCATTCTCTTTCCACACGTGTAATACAATAAGCCACCATGTTCCTACTGCACTATCTTATGAAATGCTAATTTAAAATAAAGAAAAGTCATTTAGTTTAAAGGAGAATGTAGGTACAAGAACCAAACTGCTACAAGCAATTTTGATTTGATTTAATACGCACAAAGATGTGAAATTCTGGCAAAATGTTCTCAGAGGCGATACTGACACCAAAATACAATAACTTCATTTGGTCATCTTGGAATAAATATAACACTGGAGTTCTTTTCAAAAAGAATTCCAACATAACTCTCTACAAAATGGTTCAAATGTGTTAGGATGATCTGTGGTATGTATTTACCTGATATTTACCAAATTAAGCATAGGTCCTGCTTGTACTCTAGCTTAATGATATCAGACTCATTGAACTAAAAGCAAAACAGCCAAAATACTAAACTAACTCTTTATCTTTTGAAAGCTCTATATGTCTTCCATAGACTGTTCTATGATTCTACCCTGAAAATTATATTTGTTCCTCAACCGTTGAATACAGGGATAAATATTCTAAATTTTGCTGTACAGCAGGGACAGAAAATATGTTCTCCAATGTTACAGGTCAGCAACTTTCAGCAGCCATAGGGTTGCCAGTGGCAAGGAATGCTACGAGTTGCAGTTCAACAATATCTGGAAAATCATATGATTCCCACCCCAATTGTACAAGGAATTTCAAGCAGTGAAAAGCTTGAAAAGCAATTATCTGAATATTCACACAGGAAAATGCAAACATTTGCTATGTCTCTTCTTGATGTCTTAATTCATTTTTACTAAGGTTACAATCCTAAAAACACTTACTTGGCAGTAAACACAATCAAGATTTATTTCTAACAATTTTGTTAAAATGTGTCCAACAGCAGTGATAAATCCTGGGAAAATCTGATTTCTAATTATAAATTCTACTAGCACATGTGAGAGAAAATAACATCCAAATACTTGGAAAACAGTCATTTAACTGGGTTACTTTACAGTTCATATGAATAATTTGCTTATGTTCCTTTTGGGAGGTAAATGAGATCTTTTGTTCTAGCAGGGGTTCCCTCCAGGGAATTTAAGCACCTGCTTGGGCTATGCAACAAATCCATGTACACTTCGTGACTCCATGCCACCCTGCAGACATCTCAGCTATTCCCACTGCAACCACTCACTTCCTTCTAATCGGATGCAGATTATTCAAAGATCAACAGTCAATCTCACAGAGAGTTGAAAGGATCTGCAACTACCATACAGGCTGGGAGACACAATACATTACAATTCTCTTCTGCTTCTATCAAAATCTCCCCTCTTCATTAAGATTCAGCATATATGCGTTTTCTCACAAGTAGTTAAATCAGACTATAAAAGTTAAATGGAATGTACATCCAGTTTCTCTCCACCAAATGTTCTGCCTGCCTGCATTAACATTCACATAGGACAGAAAATGCATGAGAGGGACTCAATTGCGTGAAAAATTGCCCAGGGTGAACACTCAGAATTAATTTCCAGATGGGTAGTTCTGTTGGCTTATAGCAGTGAAAACAACTGCACAAGTCTTATGCACCTTAAATACTACTACATTATAGCGTAAGCTTTAATGCACTAGAACCAATTTCATCAAATGAACTAAGCATTATCCTGTAACTTACAGTATACAGGGATACTTCAGTTAATAAAGTCTCTGACAAAGAAGCTACTTTTCACAGCCTTTTTTAAAAACTTGCTCAACTCCCCCTTTTCCTCCTCATCTTTTTAAAGGAGCATCTACATTGGGAGGATGGTGAAGGATAGCTGCAGAAATATACTTTCTGTGTTAGGCTGCATCGGTGTGCTTGCAGTAAACAATGCAAAAAAAGGTTGAGCTGGAAAACACTGAGATTCTACTCTAGCTGATCCTACTGCTGCTTTAACTGCCCACAATAGCCAAAGTAAACAGTAGCTGAATCCAGAATCTCTCACTGATTTGTATGATTACAAAACAGAGGGAAATCAAGTAAACTTGCCTCACCAGCTATCTCTCACAGACTAAAAAGGCACAGAATTCCAAGTCTGGCCAGCAAAGTAGAAATCATGGGTCTTTCCACACTACACTGTTATAGTGCTATTATTCCATTTTCAACATCCTATGGAATCCTGGAGTTTGCAGTTTATGGAGGGGTATTTAGAATTCTCAGCCAGAGAACTCTTTGGCCTCAATACACTATAAACACCAGAATTCTACAGGATGTTGAAAGTGGAATAATAGCACTATAACAGTGTAGTGCAGAAAATCCCCATGAGAAAAGCAGAGGCTGGTGAAAGAAAAAGTCATCCCTGGATGTATTTTGAAAGGAGCCTTGAAGTAGTCTCTAGGAGGTTCAAAATGTCTATCTACTCATGCAAAGCTTATCTACTTAGTTGTTTCCTTGTACCTGCACATATCATTAATTTTGGTTGAAAAGTCTGGTGCAACATGTTTCTTGCTCTTCTTTTTTTGTGGTGTAGGAATCTATCCGTATTCTTTCCATGTTATTTCTGCTTTGGTACTACACATCTACCTCATTAACTGAGGTATATCTGTACTTTGCATAACTAATAATGCGGAGGGGGGCAACAGTGATGCCAGAAGGAACTAAAACACAGATAAACAGATCTTTATCACAGAAAGACACTCTTTTTACCAAAGAGATTTTAAAGAACTCCTTTGGAAGGGATGCACAAAATTGCATTTAGATTTGTAAGAAATATATCTTTGGTAATAGTTTCTTCTTCTTCTTAGAATAGTGTTTTATTTATCTTTATGAAGCATAGGAGCACCTGTAGCATTCTAAATTTAGATGGGGGAGAAATGATGGATTTCATTTCAGAGCACTCCTACCTACCTTTTCACTGATGAAACTACCTCTCTGCTAACCCAACCTCAGGCTCTTCGATCCTCCAAACCGTCTGCCATAACCTAAGAGAGGATTGGTTAAAAACACCTTTCGAAAGATATTTTAAGGCCACTGATTATCTGCAATCCACAGCACATTTTAACAGTCCTGAAGACAGCCACTGTTCTGCAGATTAGATAAATTGGATGGAAAATTGGTAAAGTTTGCCTTTATACAGGACAAAGCTGCAAATACAGCTTGTTTATGATGTTACAACATCAAAAGGAGGAAGAATAATCAGTATGTGGCTCAAGACACAGTTATTCCCAATTAAAGATGACAGTAGCAGCCGACAGCGTGATTGCAGCACAGAGCATAAGTAATAAGACTCTGTGAGAAGAAAATGGAAACCATATGTAAGAAATACTGCAGTGGCTTCCCAAATCTTGTGAATAGAGCTGTCCTCTGCTCAATTTTGGTGTCTGCTATCAGAAGCAGGAAGAAACCGCTGTCAATTCCCTCCCGAAGCCCTCCACACCACCCCTTGTGCAGTTCCAAAGACACCCCCCCCCCACAACAGTCCACTGAAGATTTGGAGGGAGTGAGAAAAGGCTGAAGGGGGAAACCCAGCAACTATGTTTCCACTGCCTTCAGCAATAAAAGCGTATTTCATGCATGGAAGAATTTATTCTGCAAACAGAAGGACACCCCTGGATCTAATACCTTGTATTCAGCTTAATCTTGTCCTCCCTACTACAGCATTCCCAGCTCATAATTCCCAATCTGAAAGGAAGATTCAGAGGATTCCAACCAGTAGCGGCTACTAGGAATACAAAACAGTCTGTTTTCTTCAAATCCAATTTTATTCCACTGTAAGATAATCAACATTATCCCATTTTTGAAACAGGAGATCAGTAAATAGGGAGGTAGCCAATTGTAATAATTTCTTAAGCTTCTTTCTTCCTCTCACTCTCTCCTTACAGAGTACAGATTTTACTTTCCTCTGGGAACTCCCACAATAATTACATCAGCCTACAAAAAGGCACTGACCTACATTCTGTCTCCCTGTTGCTAGGGCCTCTATAAGATTTCAGATAGCTAACTTTTACATCAGCTACCTTGATTCCTTTTTCCTAGAACCTTTCTTTATCATTCAAAAAATGAAAACAAAAACAATCTCTAATTTAATACTACATCTACAGTACAGTCACTTCTCCACATTTGCAGGTTTCACTTTCATGGATTTGATTATATGCAAGTTTCTCCAACCCCTGCCTCTCCACCTCAAGTCCTTTCCTGGGGGGAACCTTCCCTATCAGTGGCTCTGATCAGGCCATACAGCCCTTTAAAAACCAGCCTCTGGTTGTCTTCCTCCTCCACCAGCCACTGCCTGGCCAGCTAAGGATGGTTCACAGCCTGGTTTTTCAGCACCTCAAACCCTCTCCTGATGTCCACCACACACTTAAAGATAGAGGTGGGCAAGTGAGAGGAAGTATAGGGCTATGATGCTGACCTACCCCCTTTCCCTCTCCCTTCCCTGACCTGGTTTGGACCCTGGGTGCCCATTCTCCCCAGCATGCCACAGGCTCTTCCCACAGACACACATACAGGTGTTGAGGGGGTCCTGTGTCCCTAACCCTAGAAAATGTGGAGGGCCAACTGTACTGCTTTTCTTGCTTTATAAAGCAAAAGGTAGCCAGCCTGGGTTCTTCAGGCTGGCCCTATCCCACCAAGGATTCTAAGCCTGCTTAGTTTCAGCTCCAAAATTACATAATGTGCCCCCAAATTATGCTCTGTATTTTTATTTATAGTCAGATCTTCCAAAAGCTACACACAATGGCCAGGAAGCTATACCAGAAAACTAAGGAAAATATACACTAACCTTTTGTTTTCAAGGGGCAGTGGTGGGTGGGGAGGTAACATCATTTCAGTAGTATTTTAGGAACAAAGGTTATATACTCATCTTTTCTTGGAAGAGAAATTATACTGGGTGGTACACAGGATGACAGATTAATTCAAGGAAGAACCATTTGAAGATGAGGCTATGATTTTAGAAAGTGAAGTGGAAGCTGCAATCAGGGCACCAATAGACTTGCACACCAATAGGCCTGCTTCAAACTACAGAGATAGAAACTGCTCTAGTTCTAACTAAAATCTGTCAACAAATATAGAACATAAAAGGATGTCTCACAAATTAGAAGTGTACAATAGAGAATATACATTCCAGTCCCCAAGAAAAGAACACCAAGGATTGCAATTACCATATAACCACTGCAAGCAAAGTCTTGCTCAAAATTCTACAACAAAGATTTTTACCATATATGGAATGAAAAATGCCAGATGTCCAAGCTGTATTCAGGAAAAGAAGAGGTACTAGGGATCATAATGCAAACATATACTGGATAATGAAGCACACTAAAAAAATTCAGCAGAAAATCAGTCTGTGCTGTACAGACTACAGCAAAGCATTTGGCTGTATCATGAAAAACTTTGGGTTGCTCTTAAAGAAATGGGTATGACACAACATCTGAATGTCCTGATGCGTAATACGGAGAAACGGAATGGTTTCCAACTGGCAAGGTCAGGCAAAGCTGCATTTTCGTATCCTATCTGTTTAACTTATATGCTGAACATATTCATAAAGTAGGATTAGACTCAGAGGAAGGAGGCATGAAAACTAGAGGAAGGAACATAAACAATTTAAGATATGCAGATGACACCATACTACTAGTAGAAAATAGCCAAGATTGGGAATAATTACTGAAGAAAGTGCAAATACAGGTTTATAGTTGAACATTAAGAAAAAGAACCACTACTGATTATTTATACAACTTTAAAATATACGATGAAGACACTGAAATTGTTCAAAATTTCCTACTCCTTGGCTGAGTGATTGATCAGAATGAGACTACAGTCAAGAAATCAAAAGAAGACTAGTACTTAGAAGGGCAGTTATGAAGGAACTAGTCAAGATCCTAAAGTGTAAAGATATGTCACTGAATATTAAAGTTAGGATTGTCTATGCTATCATATTTCCAGTTTCTATATATGCTTGTGAAAGTTGGACACTGAAGAAAGCTGATAGGAAGAAATTCAACTCATGTGAAATGTGGTGCTGGAGAAGAGTTCTGTGGATACCATAGACTGCTAACAAGAAAAATAAATGAGTCCTAGACCAAATCAAGCCTGAATTCTCCCTAGAAGCTAAGATGATTAAACTGAGATTATCCTACTTTGGACATAGCATGAGAAGACATGACTCACGAGAAAAGACAATAATGTTTGGTAAGGTAGAATGTCGGGTAGCCCTCCATATTTTAGTTATGGGATATGTAATAGGAGTTAAGTAGCAGCTTGCTTGTAACAAGGTATGAGAACCAGAGACTGTTAGGTAAACAAAGCTAGGAATGTAGTGATAAGCACAGCCAGGCTACACCAGACACTTCAAGGTCTCTTGCGGGCAGGATGATGTATTCTTTGTCTTTTATGTTTCGAATCTTGCTAATTGCCCCCAGTTCACTCACTGAAGTCCTGTACAATGTTTCACGCTCCTAATAAACAGTGTTTATGCACTGTTATATTTGTGTGTGTGTGAATTCAGTTCCTGACAGAAGGCAGTAAGAAAAGAGGAAGACCATATTACAAATGGATGGTCACTGGAAGCCACACCCCTGAATCTGCAAGAGCAGGTCTGTGATTTGGAGTTCTTTCATTCATAATGGTTGTGATAAGTTGCAATCGACTTAACGGAAGTTGACAACAACACATGTCACCTTTGTAGCCTTAAATAAACACAGGATGGAGAAGCTCTGAGCATGAAGGGGGACACATAAAAAGATTGTGGGTGTGATTTCATTGATAATGTGTCTGATTTGGACTGGGTGAACAACTATGTACTTAAAGTGTGACTCACTGGAAGAAAGGTGGCATACACAGTTCTATTTTGTATGTGGTGTATTAGCTGATTTTCTAAACAGGCCCATCAAAGATGCTGAAAAAGATGCAAACATACAATAAAACCTCAGAATTAAAAAAAAGCACTGATATATACTGTAATTCATCCAGTATTCTTTTTTTAAAAAAACTTTTCAGAGCAATAGCAATAAAAAAAACTGCTAAAACAGCAGTTTGCATGAACAATACAATCAATTAGTTAAAAGCCATCTGAAACCAGTAGGGATTCCAATATATTTAAAATAACAAAATTGTGAGGTTACTCACACATCCCCCATGAAGAAGTTCCATACAGTAAAAGAAGTTACTGATAAGACCCTGTCCTTAGTATCCACAAATCTCTCTGATATTATCTGAAGGCTGATCAGTAGGGCGAGTGGTACTTACAGTGCAAGTGAGACAGAACTAGTATATCATGTTCTGACCATCTGGGCTGTATGACCAAATAAGTTGCTGCATTTTGCACTATCGGAAGTCTACCAATTATTTTCAAAAGACAGGCTCATGTAAAGCGTATTGAAGACTGACACTAGACTCACATTCTCTAGTTAGTTCACGGTTGGCATACCTGCCCTAGCTTCTAAAAGACACTCCTGGTGTTGTGTAACAAAAAGCTTCACACATATTTCAAAGCTGCTAAAATCACAGCAACTGCTTGATGTAAACATCCCAAAGTCCACAAATGGTGGTCTCATGTAATCAACATGGTGCAGGTCCAAGGTATTTGAAGGAATGTATCTCCCCATAAGAGCTTGTTTGAGTTCCAAGATCTTGAGGAGGAACCCCTCTCTTTGTCCCAATTAGCTTCTCAGGCTTGTTTGGCAGGAAGAAGGAGGAAAGCCTTCTTGGCTTCCTCCTTGATCCTCTTCCACAGGGAAGCAATAACTTTCCTATTCTGTCAGGTTTTGGGGAACAGACCCTGATGGGCTTTTAATGGTGTGCAGTGCTGTTTTGTTGATATTTATATTGTCTTTTAATGAATTTAAAATGGTTTTCACTTTACAGATTTTTAAAAAATTAACTCTTATTGTATTACATATTTTGCTGATTTTTCTAGTTTTTAATCTTTACTGGCTTTACTAATCTGTAAGCCAACTTGATTCCAATTATTGGGATATAAATGAACAATGTCATCATCTAGCAGTTGCTCAGTTATTTTCCTGGTGACTACAGGTATGGGATTATCTGCTTGAAGGCTTCTCCACATGAAATATTTCCAGTACATTCTGATCTAGCTTGTCAGAGAAAGCTTACGCCAGGACAGGGGCGCACTGCTGTTCTTTGTGAAATCTTGAATATTAAGCAGCTCATTGCTCAGAAATTTTGCTGAGCAACCACTAATTCTAACAGTATGATCCATTTAGCACAGACAATGACCTGCAGTGTCATTGTCATTTATATAAATGACAATATTTTAAAATGCATTCCTAATGAACTAGCAGCTAAGATGCTAAAAATGCAATGGCCTTTGGTTACAGCTACAGATAAATTTTGCTTGTTTTGGAATCTGTTTCTTTAGTAACAAGCGCAAATCACAACCACTGCCAAGATTACCCAAAGAACTATTATTTCCTCCAATCCTTTAAAGGCTTGTATCATCACTGATTTTTCTTCCTCTTTAGAACATAAATTTCAAATGCATTGTTATGTATTAAGTTTAATCCAGAAAATAGCTTTCAAAACTCAAGCTGTCCAAAGAAAAACCTGACCAGAAACCAAGCAGTGGTTGTCAATTAGATGCCCCTGCAGACTGCAGTTCAATTTTTCCTGTGGTAACTTATCAAAGATTAGGGCATCACAGATGTCAGTTACTTAGGAGTTGGTTTATCTTCTCTTTCTTTGTTGTTGCTGTGTGCCTGCAAGTTATTCCTGACTTATGTCAACCCTAACACAAACCTATCACAGGGTTTTTTGGGACTGAGAGTGTGCGACACACCCAAGGTCATCCAGTGGTTTCCATGGCTGAGCGGTTAATTGAAAACTAGTCTCCAGGGTTGTAGACCAGCACTCAAAATACTACACCACACTGGCTTCCTGCCCCACAAACAGTGACGGGTGTGTGTGAAACAGACAATATTTTGAACCCTGCTGGCGACATGTCAAAAAGCCAGACAGAGTGTTTACTACAGTGTTTGTTTTCTCATAGAGTGCAAGCTAGTGAAAGGATGCTTCTCAGTCTTCATTACTGCTTACACATCCCAATGTGATCCTTTAATTCTCAGCAGCAAAGAGCTGGCTCTGTCCCAACCATGAGTCACCCTAAGCACAGAATGAAAGTAGGAAAAGCTTTGCTTGGATGACTGGACAGCAAAAACAAAGCTCCTGGAGGGGCTGAGCTTGCCAGAGGCTTTAATCAGTAACTCAATGACCTCTTCTATTCCGCTCATTCAGGTGTAATCTAAGTTAGGCATTTCAACCATAAGAGTCTGTATGCTTTATATTCTCTCTCACACATGTAATAAGGCTGAGCAGAATTCTGCAAGATGTATAGAACTGAAAATTAACCAGGTTTGCGCACTGAACAAAGCTTGCTGTCTTTTCACCTTTGTTCTAACTTGTTATACTGGTATTATAATCATTTCTAACACTGCCATCTATATAAGCCACCACAGGAATATCTACTGCATTGTCTGAAATAATTTAAATGCCTGATTTTCCCGACTAGCAGAATTTAAGACCTATACAGAACACTTAAGATGCAACTTCCAGACTTCCAGCAAATACTGCTCAGTACCCCCAGCCCCAATTCAATTACAATCAAGCACTATCCATGCAGTTCCGAGTCTAATCGCCAACCTCTCCAGATCAAAGTGGATAGCCACTTTAAAAATGCTGAGCACCATAGTCCATTTTCCTATAGGTTCTTCATATAGAGCTACATCTTCACATGAATCCACATAAAGCTCTGGAGATGCAAAGTCAAATGAGAGGAATTAGCAGACAATATAATCTATCCAGTGTGAAAACACACACACACTCTCACACCTTCTTGTACATCATCTATGTTTATTATCAATGTAAACTTCAGACCTGGTTTCCACATTTGAAAAACATATTTTATTTTGCGGGCATCAAAAATAGTATTTTATACCTCAAAGAGAAAAATAATTCCAGAATTCAAGAGAGTAAATGCCACTTGCATAATAGAAAATTTATACTGAACACCATAGTGCAGAATTAGTACTGGGGAAAAACAGCATTAAACTTACAAAAAACAAGGGCTACATCCAAAGCTATGAAAGCAACCTATGGCACATACAACGGGATTTTCATTGCTCTAAAATCTGTCCTGGAGGAATGGTTACTTTTTGCTGCAGACTTGGGGCACATACAGAGAAAAAGAAGAACCAGTTTAACTAGCAGATGCCATTCTGCTGGTGGAGGGACATTAAGGCACAAAGCCCATACTTTTAGTAAATTAGTATGTTAGCAAGTTAGCAAATTAGCAAGTTAGTATGTCCTAACTTCCACAATTTAAAAACCCAAATTTCTAGATCTTGCATCTCAAGAGGTTTTAGTAATATGTTTCACAGACCCTGGAAATTTAAGCTCAGGAATGACAAATCTATTAAGCAAAGCACCAGGCAAATGATCTGATTTGACCCTTAAACTGGCCACTTTTATGTCCAAAATTGTTGTTATATGCCTTCAAGTTGACTCCAAATTATGATGACCCTCTCTCACATTTTTCTTGGAAAAATTTATTCAGAGATTTCCCATTGCCTTCTTTTAAGGCTGAGAGAGCACAACTTCCCTACAGTCACCCAGAGGGTTGTCCTACCTGGATGGGGATTTCAACCCTGGTATCTCAGAATCCTTGCTCAGCACTTAAAACAACTGCACTGTGCTGGATCTCTAGGTATAGAATAGGCATTCCTTTTTAACAGCTAAGTCTGGCTTTACAGACACTTTTTAGTTGAAAGAATCACCAGGATATCTGACGTCTCTCTCAAGCAGATAAACCTACAGCCAGAACAGATGCTATTTACTTGTTAATTTCAGGGGGGGGGATGTCAGCCTAGGATGGATTTAGGGAGTTATGGCACCCTTACCCGGTCACAAAGAGATGGTTAACAAGTGAATTTGCCTGCTTCATGTTAAAGTGAATGTATTTCTTGGACAATCTAATCATATATACCCTTCAATTTTTTCTGAACCACTCAATCTCTCTAGGGAGAATAAGCTAATCAGCCATATCACACTGTATTTATTATTTTGGAGAGGCATGCAGGAGTTGAGACTGTTTCTTGATTGAAAACAGGGACAGAGAATAGTATTGGGGGGGGGGAATCTCCTCCTCCATACAAGATGTCATGGAGCATGGATACCCCACAAAGAGTCCATGGCTGGAGTACAGTATAGTGGTTTTCCACCTGGCACTTTCATTAGGGTTACAGCTTTACACCATTATGCTGAAATTAATGAATGAAGAAGTGCTCACAATGTCAATAAGTTTTATTCTAGTCTTTCCATGTTATTTCTGCCTCTGGTAGCAAATTTTTTGTTAAAGAAATAATGCTCAGGAAGACAGTAACTTTGCTTACTGAAGTATAGCTGCATATACAACCAGTGCCCTCATGGAATTTATCCAAAGCTGACTCACAGCTGATAAAAACTGAGTATTTGCATCTCTCCTCATATTGTACATAAACACACCAACACACATACACACCCCTCAAGAAGAAACTTTCTTCTCAATTGGCTCTGAATGTGCAGGACACCTGATATCAAATCATGTAATCTTTACCCGCAGTCTGAAGAGGTTTGGTCCTTTGCAGCGTCTCAGAGTACATTTTGCTCCTTTGTAATTTTGCCTACTGCTTTTAAATTCTGGTTCTATTAGGGGAAATGGTAATTTTGCAATCACCAAAACCAAGGGTCTTTCTGCACTACACTGTTATAATTCTATTAGTCCGCTTTCAACATCCTGTGGAATTCTGGGGTTTGTAGTTTACAGAGGCCAAAGAGCTCTCTTGCTGAGAATTCTAAATGCCTCTCCCTAAACTGCAAATCCCAGGATTCCATAGGAAGTTGAAAATGGAATAACAACACTAGAAGAGTGTAGTGCGGAAAGGTCCTAAATTTGACAGAGAAACTGTAGTGCTAAAGCCGTTCTACACAGGTATGCAGAAAACACAATTTGGACTAAACGGCATTTTTTCTACTTTAACTTTAAAGACATTTGAAAAAGGAGGAAGGCATCAAAACTTTATATGGTGTTGAATTCACAGTGGTGCTTTGCCAAATTCCTGTGCACACAGGGAAGAGGTTTATTACTCTTACTCTCCTCTGTAGTTCTCTAAAATGCTGCTTCAGGAGACTGTGAGAGCCATCAGAATCTTATCAGAGGCAGTGTTAAGATCAATTAACTTCTACTGGGTTCCCGGACTTTTCATGAAAGGAAGAGCTTTTCTGTTCATAGTTGCTTTGGATCCAACTCAACAAGAACTAGCCTCCAACATTCTTATTTTGCACATGAAGGAAACAATCCTGTCTGCCCATACCTGGGAATAAGTGCTAATGAACTCATGGGGCTTTGAGCACACACACATAAGATTGTGTTTATTTCCAGACAGTGCTGAAATGAATAAGAATGGTATAAGAGTAAACAAGTAACAACCATCCACTATAAATTGCAGTAATTTCAGAAGAATCCTGAAACCACAAGCATCAGATTAACTATACAGTGAAAACAGAAGGCTACCTTTCACATCTAGCTTTTAACATCTATATGCTTTAATGTAGTGTCCACTGATACTCTTCTTTTCACACAGCAGTATCTTATTTATGGCACTTCTACAACTTAACATAAGGATGAGCACTTATAACTATACAAGCCAAAGACCCATTCAAACAGGCCCCAGTAATCATTATGAATCTTTCTGGTTCCCCATTTCTCATGCTTTGCTTAAGCTCAAAAGAAAGTTACCACACATCATTGTTGCAACTACAGGGTTTTATACTAAATCAGTTCCATTGCAAATGTATTGTAAGAAAAGACCATCATGTATAAATGAACCCTGTTAATAAAGACTGGGTACTTCTGGAAATATTTGTTAAACAGTAAACAAAAATCTGTCTATATCATGTTGAAGTAGCACCTGTAAACCATCAGTTTTAGTATATCTGCCCCTAGATTTTAGAATAAGTGTTTCCTCTCTCTTCATGACATTCTGAAGGATGAATTATCAGGAGAATTTCTTTTCCTTGAATGAATGTTGAAATTAACAAGATGTATTATTTAGAGAAGTTAGGCAACTGATCACATGGAACCCAGTGGATCAAAGAACACACACAAGTTTTATCTTGCAAATACATCAGAAGCAATGCTAAAAGCAGGTTTGACCCCTACAAGCTGCTCTGTAGACTGTGGTCTAGTTTTGGAGTCTGGATTCAGGCTGTTGTTTCCTCTGAGCAGGATTAAGCATAAAGCTACCATACTGCTGGCATGTAGCAGCCTGGCACCAGAGTCCCAAAGGTTGTTCCAAGAGAGAGAGAATCTAAAGCACGCATTGTCTTTGTATAACCACACTGTTTCCCATGCCTGCTAAGGTGGGAATGATCACCCACTATAAATAAGTCCTGGACAAAAGCAAAACAACCAAACGTGTACTGGCTGTGGTTTAAGCACATGGAAAACAACATTTCACGAAAGAGTGAAGATGCTGCATGTACGCCAGGACCTCCTTTCTTTTACTTTCATCAGAAAGAAAAGAAACAAGAGACAGATGAAGCTAGCCAAAAGTGTAGGTGACCCAGGACTACATAATATGCCAAGTTAAATACATTTTATGCAGTTACTGCAATTACTGATTATGCAATTACTGATATTGAATTAGGTGTTTATAGTCACAATTAGGATCAGAACCACCATATACCCATGGGTTTAACTCCTCATACCAAGTTTATTTCAAAATTTGCCTCCTTTTCAGAAAAACTCTGGAGTGCAGTTTTTGGTCATGCATGCATATATCAACTGCAGAGCATGGAAGTAGTTACAGTGGGACCCCCCTATCCACGGATTCATTATATGCTGATTCAGTTATCTGCGGTTGGCCACTTTCAGGCCAACCACGGATAACTGGGCCCGGGGCCGACTGCAGGAAAAGAGCAAGGAGTGTGGGACTGCACCCCTCTCCAACTCCCATTGCCCTCCCCAGCCCTGATCCTGGCAGCAGGCTGCAGGAAAAGAGCAGGGAGCATGAGATCGCACCCCTCGCCAACTCCCATCGCTGCCCTGGGCCCACTCCTGGGAGGTGGTAAAAGAGCGGGGACTGCAGGATTGTGCCCCTCGCCATTGCCCACCCCAGCCCTGACCCCTGCGGCAGGAAAAGAGCAGGAAGCACAGGACCACGCTCCTCGCCAACTCCCATTGCCCCCCCTCACCAACTCCCGTCGCTCGTTCCGGTGGATCTGCTCTTTTCCCACTTGCCGCCACAGCGATCAGGCCAGGGCTGGCAGCGGGACAGAGCGTTTCCTACTATCCATGGATTTCAGTATCTGCGGGGGGGGGGCGAACCAATCCCCCGCTGATACAGAGGTCCTACTGTAGTTCAAATAGTAGTGAGTTGCAGTTAGTTCCTTTTGCTGTAACAAAGGTATAACTAGGCTATGTTTGTAACACAGGAAGGCATGTAACTAATGTGGCCAGTAGCTTCCAGCCTTCTCATTTTTAAAAGGAAATGAAAGTAGCTTTTATTCATCTCAGAAATGGGAAAGGAGTTACCTGAGGTTGCTATTTTGAGAGGCCCTGCAACTGTTAACAACTATTTACTTTTTGCAAAGTAATATTCCTTTTGTAAAATAATATTCCTTCAAACGTCTTGCTATAAATGCAAACCAAGTAGATAGAAAACACAAAAGAAGCCTAAGTAAAGAACTTAAAGGAAAGCAACGCTCCCATTTTTCAGAGGAAAGAAGGACTGTCAGAATTTTTTAAGGTAAGAAAATGAAGGGAGAAAAGAGTGGCTCTGTTAAAGGCCAGTATAACCAGTGTGATTTAGTGGCTTGAACACTGGACTACAACCCTGGATACCAGGATTTGATTCCTATGGAAACTCACTTTGGGCACATCATATATGCTCAGCCACAGAAAAATCCTTGATAGGTTCATCTTAGGGTCACTATAAGTCAGAAATGCTTTGAAGGCATACAACAACAACAACAACAACAACGATAACAACAACATGAAGAAATCTGAAGTAAAATGTGCTTGTACACTGCTCCCCACCACCACTTTCACTGCCTTTCCACTCAAAAAACAAGCCATAGGAGGCAGAAGAAGCTATGTGTTGACCACAAGTCTATATGTTATCCTTATCTGAGAAGAACACTATATTACCCAGTGACAGATATTTGAGGCACATATGCTCACACAATTAAGATATTTCCACAAACCAAATAAGGTATGGAGATTGCCTGACATTCCACTTACCAGGAAAGTGATAAATTCTGGCAACAGAGCATTTCTACCCCATCTCTCAAAATAAGCATTATGACGTCTATTGACAACAGTGCTTCAACACAGAACAAACCAAGGCACAGATGGGGCTGCTTGCTAGGCAGTGTGACTTTTTATTTCACACAGGGTAGCCACAGACAAGTGCTAAGGGGCTTACAGCATCAGCCAGAAACATATCCTGTTTTCAGATAAGCCATCTGTACACATGACTTTTCTCTTCACGTGCTTAAAAAGAATGCATGTCATACTCACTAGTACTAGCCACAAGGTTTAGCCAAAAGAGAGAACTGAGCTATGGCTACAGCATTATGTAAATAGCTACAGCATTATGTAAACAGCTGTCTCTATTCTTATGACTTCCAGTTTATCATAAACAAACTATCCTTTATACATACAGGAACAACAGTATAGCTAACACCTACATCAAGGACAGAAAACAATACAAAGCCTCTTTCACAAGAAAAAATGAGGGGAATTCTACAGAACAAAACCTGGTTCATCTGAGCAGTACAAAAACAAATGTCTCAAAGACATATGGTGATCAGCTGAAACAATCATCTATTCCACCGTACACATGCTGTCAGACAACATAATGACCAGAATTCAGAGGACAAAGTGGCAAGGACACAAAACTCATCTACAATTCTAGTGCCCCAACAGCTGAAGCAATACTCATTAAGGGTGAGAAATGCATCACAGACAACTGCAACAGGATTGCAATTATTTCAAAGAGAGGCACTTTCTTTAACGCAGTCCATGTTATATAAGATGTAGGCATCCTATATACCAAGGTTGGTAATATGTAGTCCTCTAGATGTTGCAGCACTGCAACTTCCTTCAGTCCTAGCCAGCATAATCACTGGAGAGCAGTATCCTCCAAATGTTCTTGCAGTCCAAGAACATCTGGAGGATCACAAATCAAGTGACCATATATTGTCAAATGTGCAGGATATGTCTTTACCACAGGATGTTGAAAATAACACCAACTTTCCTGACGAAGTACACATTCTCATTCCTTAGAAAATCAGATTAGCAATTTGGGAGCTGGGCAATTCAACCAAATTAAACTCCTATTCAAGGGTGGAACATACATATATCCATTTAAATAAAAAAGTAACTTATGGTTAATATATGAGGTTTTGATGGTTAAAGCACAAATGAAACACTGACTTACTACAGCTTAGAGACTTTAATACAGTTCTTTCAGGCAACACATTTCTCTCTGCTTCAGACTTACAGATGGAGAGAGGCAAAGAAAGAAACATTCTAGTACTATGGAATATTTTGAAGCCACAGACCACCATTGTTTTGGAAGAAACAGAGCATGTATTCAGCCCTCTACTTCATCTCATCCACATAAATACATGGAAAGCTTTGTAAGCAAAGCAAGATCCAGCAAGAGGTTGATGAAGCACATTAGCCAGACAAAGTGGAAGTGTTACATATAAAGCAGCAGACATCTGGATGAAAAACATAAGCATTACATTTTGACTTAATGCACATCTTCCTGTCATCTAGCATTTCATTCATTTAAAATCATTTATATTCTGTTTTATACACCAATAATTCCCAAAATTTGGTCTTCCAGAGGTTTTGGGCTTCAACTCCCAGATGCCACATGAAGCTTAGACAACAGTCAGGAATTCTGGGAGTTGAAGTCCAGCACATCTGGAGGACCAAAGTTTGGGAACCAGTGTTCTATATCTAAGGAGATCAAAGTGATATGCACCAAAAATAATGAAAAATATGATCTATTTTGCCAGCATTGCATTCTGAAAGATAGTACATGAAATGGAAGAAGCTTAATACCACTATCACACTAAATCTCATTGTTAGTCCCAGCTAGAGTAGAAACACTGAATCAATGCAATTTATTTAAGCGTTGCATTAGATTCAGCCTTGATTCAACAGGTCTGCTCTAGCTGTGACTTGGATTTAGATCATAGCAATGACAAGGTCAACATGTACAATAAGTGTGTGTGTGTGTGTAAACAAACAAACAAACAAACCAGCTAATAGGGCTTTTTCAACAGTACTTAGAAGGTTATAGCCCAAAGAATGGTAGGCCAAACACATCTTTACAACACAATGCATGCCTTGCACTAGAATGTGCACAAAACACTAAGACAGGGTTTTTTTTAAAACATACTTTAAGCCAAGCAGTTATAAATCCTTTGCACACATACCAATGCAGAAGCTGCTCAAGCAGGTTTAGTGCCACAACCCAGAGTGGCAATCTCCACATCTGCACAGTGCCTAGCTGCAGCTGCTTTTGAAAATCTGACACTAAATAGGGAAAGGCTGACAAGCAAGGGAAGGCTAACAAATGTTTCCGCTGCCTGAGTCAATTTAGGGGATCTAGTTAAGTTGGAAATTGGGCTGAAAGGTCCTTTCCTTCTTGTAACATTCCTAAGAACAATTCTGTGCCTGCTAAAGGTCTGTTGAGCCCCTCCCTCACTTTCTAGTAATGGGCTTTCATACTCACTAAAAGTTCGGAGTCCACAGCTTGAATTACCAAACTTTCACATTTACTTTTTTATGAAACTACTTCTTTCTGTTTGGCCACTGCTATAATTTAACTTTCTGCACAATTTTTTTTTCTTTCAGAAAGAGTTTCAAGAGAATTAAGTAGTTATATTGTCTTCAACATTATCAGGCATTAAGTATGAAAAACTAGAATTACTGAGTATGTCCTGTTACTCATGAAGATTTGAACAAGACAGTACAGAGTGAAAACAGAAACCTGAACATTTTGAAGGTGTAAAAAACTTGCAACACATCATTTTTATAAATGGCATACCTATGATTTTGGGTATTTTGTTCAATCTTAAATAGGGAAACTCCTGGTTTCATATTATTAGGAGACTTCAGGTGAAACACAGGCATAGCTGAGTTCAACAATGTCCACTTTCATTAAGAGTAACAGAGTTTTTAAAAATCCCACATTCTAGTGACTACGTTCATCAATCTTCATCCCCTCTGCATTTCTTTTTGTACTGTGTACACATCAAAGGATTTGCTCCAAATGACTTGCTGTTCCGCACAAAGCTACTGAGACTCTATAAACATTCAAAACAAGCACAGATGCTGTCATTAAATGAACCAACTAGTCAAACAATAGAGGCAATTCACAGAAATAATAAGGAAGAGCCTGAAACTTGACTTTACACATCAAAAACTTAAGAAATTCAAAGCAAAGTGACACAAAATCTTAGCTACTGAACTTAAACTCACCTAAATTGGGAATTTACCGGTCAGACTCTGGATGAGAAACTATCAAGGAAAACATACAATATCTCAGTGCTGTGAACAGATACAGTGCTATCTCCAAGGAGACCACCAGCAACATAATAATGAGACTCTAGTGACCAACAACTGTGATGTATCCTTTCTCCTCCTTCAAAAATATAGGTGGCCTTTTGTCTCTTGTTCTTCATTTACTGAACCACTGTTTTACCCCACCCTTCAACTGAAAAGACTTCTTTCCTCCCCTCCTCTGCAAATGTCAGACATAAACATGAACTCCATACTCTGAGCAAACTACAAATAAGAGTTTGAGAAATCTTTCCAGACTGGAGTAAAACTTCCAGCAGGCAGCTGTTTATTCAGAATGTGAAGGATTCTTAGGAAGAAACAAACAAACAAACAAACAACAACAACCAAAACAGAAACAACTGCTGAACTTCCTATATATTTCGTGCAGCATCTTCCAGAGGCAAGAAAAGTTCAGATTATTAAATGAAATATGGATGTTTACCTAAGAGATACCAAGTTTAACTTTTCACAAGATGTTTAACCAGTTTGTCTTTAGTCAGTGCACAAGTGGCAGTTTACCTGTTATCTGCTGCTGTGCACCAATGTTATGTATGACACTGATCTAATACTAGTGAATGCTGTCACCCATTGCTGTGCAAAAAGTCAAATCCTGAGCACAGTCCTGATCTTATCTTAGCAGTGTCAGTTAAATCCCATCCTGTTTTCTGGTACAATCTCTTAACTCATGGTACTTGAGTTTGTTCATTCATTTGATCAGAATAATTTTAATAAATGATATACACGTGAAGCACCAACATTCTAAAACAGTGGTTCCCAAACTCTGGGCCTCCAGATTTTTTGGACTTCAGCTCCCAGAATTCTCAACTGCTGGCCAAATTGACTGAGGCTTCTGGGAGATGAAGTCTCAAACCCTGGAGGACCAAAGTTTGGGAACTACTGTTCTAAAATAAGCAAACTTGACTTTTAAATAAGCAAACTTGACTTGTGCCAGAACACAAACCTTCTATGATACACCAACTGTTTCCACTGAAAAATATCTACATACCCATAAAGATGTAACAGTTTGAGCACTGGACTACAGCTCTGGAAACCAGGGTTCAAATCCCCACTCAGCCATAGAAACCCACTGTGTGACCTTGGGCAAGTCACATGCTTTTAGCCCCAGAGGAAGGCAAAGGCAAATCCCTTCTGAACAAATCTTGTCAAGAAAATCCTGTAATAGATTCACTTTCAAGTCTCCATAGGTTAGGAACAACCTGAAGTCACACAACAACAAATACAAAGAAATACATACATATACAAACTAATCCAAATTAAAGAGGAGACCTCTACTGCTAATTTCTAAAATATTAGAAGAAGGTTTATTAAATATGAACAAGAAAGGCTTACATGGAGATTAAACTGCTGTACAAAAATATGTTAACAGGAATTATCCTTTCTTAAAAAACAAACCAAAATTTTGGGGTGCTTGTACTTAATACACGAACAAAAGTGGTGAATGATAACAATCACATTTCTGTGATGCTTGAATAGCAGAGGAGAGTCTGAAACATGCACCTGAAAAAGCAAACTGTCTCACTGAACATGTGTTTGCATGTCACTGCACTACAAGCATGTACTTTAGTTTTCTTAGTAGACTCTCCCATATATTCATCTCAAGGCTGAAATATGGTAGAGTAAAATGACTATCTTGTCTGAAATGATTGAAAGACAAAATTTTGACAGAAACAGAAAATATATGCAACTTAAAAAGGCCAGAGGAAAGAATTAGTTTTTGACTAGTGCAGGTTTAAATGAATATAGTTTTAAAAAAACAACACCACCCAGACACCTCAATTCCACTTGCGCTCTGTAATTTCTGTGTCTCTCAAACTAGCATAAAAACAGAGAAATTGCCTGAACTGTCTTTTCAATTCCCAGTTACAACTATATGCTAATCTCCTGGCCAGCCAAATGGCTGCTACATTCCAAGAAATACAAACTGGGTTCCAGATGGCTGTTGCTTAGCAGCAGCCCACATACTTGGTTGCTTAGGGAACAGGTTCCCCACATTCTCATTCGGCAGCTGTCTCCTGGAACTACTACTCCAGTCTGGGAAGATTTCTATTACTCTGATACAAACTGAGGCAACAATCTCAGAACAAGTTGCTGACTAAAAACTGCAGCAAATTAAGGACGAGGGATTCCAACTGTCCCTTGTGACCTTAAAATGCGTTCAAAGCTCTGAGGGGTACATTCCATTTCATGTTATTAAGCATTAAGAGACAAAGAAAACAGTGAAGCAATGTTGTCCAATTATATGTACTTGAAACAAGTTTGAATGTGTGAGACCCTTTTGTACTTGTCACAATACACTACTTATTAAAATAAAACAGAAACGTGTGCCTGTAGGCTGTGCCTACAGACCCTTTAGGACTACAGTCTTCCCTCCACATTCGTAGGTTTGACCTTCGTGAATTTGATTATTTGCAAGGCATGCGCTTGCCTTTCTCCCACATTCTCCTCCTGCCATTCCCCTGCAATCCTCACTCCAGGCTTGTGAGGCTTGTTTAAAATGGACATCTTTATTTTTGGGTGAACAAAGCCCTCCTACACTGTTGGAGGCGTGTCCTCTCTGCCATGCGGCTGCACATTGTGGTGTGTAATGGCTGCTGATTGGTCAGGTGCTCTCTTCGCTCCTACCCCTCCCCTTTGGAAGGAATCGTCTTTCTCAAAATGGTGAATGGAAGTAGCTAGAATGCCAGAACTCTGCACTCCATTCTTCTCCATCTGAGGGGAAAGTACCAGTAAGCCCTTTACCTTGTCTTTTTTCTCCCCCCCGGGAGCACTGGGGCCAGAGGAAAAAAGGAAATGAGAGGGGAGAGCTCCAGAGGGGAATGGAAGGGGGATTGCAGGGGGGAATTATTTGGGTTTTTTTTTCCACTTTCATGAGGATTCTGCACCCCAAACCCTTGTGAATGTGGAGGGGCCACGGTACAACATGTCCAAGGTGTAGAAGTATCAATATTAGGAGATTCACAAGAGCAGAGACAAATATTCCCAGGGTTGTTTGGCAGTAAGATTTGTAAAGTTACATCATATTGATTTTCACAGATCTTCAACAACATCTGTCATTACTACACAACAGTGAAACTGCTGATCCAATGAAAGTGCAACAGTATTGGCAACAGTGTCTCTTCCTATTTCTGTTACTAGACAAAGCAACAACAAATGACATAATAGCTTGCAGCCCTTTCTTCACATCTAAGATCTGCTACTTGAAGTAGCCCTACCTCTCCTTCTGTTTACCACACTCCATGCTGGATTTCTGGAGAACAGTTAAACATGCAATATACTGGACTGGCCGTGATTCTCAGACACAGAAGTGAACTAGTAAAGGGACAGAATACAAAACACAAATTCTATTCACCAAGTCCTATGTGTCCTGCTTTTAATGTAACCTCTACATACATATCCCACAACAGTGGTAACACATATGCTTTTTTGAATTTAAGAGGTTACCTCTCAGCATTGAGGATCACATTAAGTTGAAGAAGAAAGTGAAAAATTAGACTGGGCCTCACGTCAGTTCACAACCCCCTTCCCACTATTCCACTGGTTTTACAATTTTATATACTGAAGATGCAAGGTTGAGATCTTAGTACAATACTTTTAACAGTTGGTCAAAGGATTTTCTGCATACAAAGACTACAATTCAAGCAACGTTTCTTTTTTAAAACCAATCTCCATCACAGTATTCCACACAAGAACTAAGCTTCACATTTCTGTGTCTACTAAAATCTTTTGTTCTATTGTATCACTCTAGGATACTACAAAATTAGAATTTTGGAAGCGCCTCAGGGAGAATAAAAGGAAACAATAATAATTTCATTTTAATAACTTATTAATAACATTATAATAACTTATAACTTCTGACAATGGTTATGTTATTCATTTTAAAAAATTAAGCTGCAATTGTATACACAACCTGGAGTTAGTCTCAATGAATTCAAAGTAATTTAATTCTGAGTAAATATGTCTAGACTTATGCTGTCTGCATCTGTTCTCTCTCAGATAATTAGCTTGCTTCCAATCTCAGTTTAGAAGCAAAAACCACTGTCAGTGAAGTGAGAAATAAGAGACCTGGAAGAAAAAGTCTCTGTGCAGCAATGATTAGGTAAAACAGACTAGAAAGTAATCTCACTGACACTGCTTGAATCACTGAACACTGTCATTCAACACACACTCTCCTTTGATATCTTTTGAGACAGTGGTGGTATGAAAGGAAATCTGAGAAAGAAATAGAGAAAAGCTCACTCTACTTCCTTCCCTATACACATCTGGAAGAATGGAAAGGTATTCATTTCTAATCAGCTGGGAAGACATAAAGGACTGCAAAATTTTTTAGACATTACAACCAGGTACTATTAAACACTTGAAAATCATCTTTTTTAAACTGAGTTAAAAGTTATTCTTTATGAATGGAACCAAATGGCCACAGTTTCATCAAGCTGAAGAACAAGTTTTCAAATCCATAAAGAATTCCAAGGGTTTGCTTTTCTGTTCCTATAAACAATCACAATGGCCAAGCAGTTTTTTTTTAAAATCAAGACTAAATCTGTTATTACTGCATTTCATTTTTTTAGCAGTTCAATAATTATTTTTATTGAAAATTTATATTGTCAGCAATTAAAAACCACATACAAATCATCCAACATTCATCCTAAGATTATAAAAAGATTTCTTCTTCATCCAGAAAAAAAAATCTCTTTTTCTAATTAAATTCATTATCTATTTCTTATTTGTTTCTTTCTTTTCTCTGTATTTTCTTATCTTTATTTTCCTGTTTTTTCCTCTTTATTTTTCTTCTCTTTTTTTTCTTTTTCTTTATTATTATTGCGTTTCAAAAGAGTTTCCACTGCTTGGAACAAAAAAATGTATATATTAAACCAATGGTTGATTAACATCTTCCTTCAGAACATCATGCAAAGACAAAACCAACATATCAGAGAAAAAGCTGGGAGAACTTCCCATTACACATTTTCCATTTTCAAGGATTGTATTAGCACTTGAAAACAGTATTTCCCATGTGAAGTCTGAAGTATACTGTTCCATTTTATTGCCCCAGAATTTTCCCCAATTCATTCCACTAGTTGTGCAAAAGAGACCTTGGTTACTCCAATCCAAGAAAATTTATCTTGTAACAAACAGAGCAAGACCCCCCACCCGCCTTTTTTTTTTGGTGACGGGAAATCATGGCTAGACTCTTGACTACTAAAGCCCCAGAAATGCAAAGGAGTAAGAAGTGGTCTGTGCCAGTGTGGTGCAGAGGTTTGAGCACTGGATTGTGATCCTGGGACCAAGGTCTGATTCCCTGTTCAGACATGGAAACCTACTGGCCGACCTTGGACATGTCACACTCTCTCAGCCCCCAGAAAATCTCATGATGAGGTTCACCTTAGGGTCGCCCTAAGTCAGAAATGCCTTGAAAGCACACAATGACAACAACAAGAGGAAGTTGTCTCCTTTTCTTTCCGTAAATACAGAAACAATGTGGCTTTGAGGGCATGAGGCAGGTTTCATTGCAGTGGTGTTGACAAAGATATGCTCTGCTACTATTTCATGAATGGATTACAGCAAATACTGATATTACAGATGTGGCAAAATCTGAATCTGCTTTAAGTAGTTATGTTAAATTGGGACTGGGTATTGTGTTAAAGGAGAATGAGCAAATTAAGTTAAAATGTTGTAGAATTTAATTTTTTTTCCTACAAAAAGGTGCAGGAACAGCTAGTCCCACACTGTAGGTGGAAAGCTCTCACCCAAGAACAGGTGCTTATGACTAATGTTTGGTAAGCTGCCTAATGAGTTCAGAACTTTGCCTGACATCTTCCACTCATTTTTAGGTCTTATATGACAATAAAAAACTGTACTTACATGAGATGAAGCAAATAAGATCACAGTGAATGTCTGTACAGTGTTTTGGGGAGTGGGCAAGTAAGAAGTGTTTTTACTTTTAGTTTTTTATTTACAACATATACAACACATAAATTTACAATATTATTTACAATTCCCTTTAATTTAAGATATTATTTAGCACATAAACTCTGAACACAAAGCAATATTTCAAAGAGCTCTGCCAGAGGGCAATATCCTAAAAGCGTCCTTGAAAATGAAACCCTGTATCAGCTAATCTTAGGTCAAATTTGCTCTTTTTCAAAACACAAATACAGGAAATACATTTCCCAAAGCAATGTGAAGCATGCATATAAGTTAGAGGGAATGAGACTTAGACTATGGATTGTTTCATATGTGGGAAGACAGAGGTGGGCATGATTCATATAAACAACTTTTTATCAGTTCCTTCTTCCCACTCTGGGCAGAGAAATTTCACTTATTTAAAAAAAAATACAAGAGGATTTTATCAAGTTCACTATTAGGGAGGCCTACCTAAAGCGATAAGTTTCCATCTGAATTCACCTACTGTCTACCTTCTGTTCTGCTCCTTTCTATGCTGTGCCAAAGGCAGGTTAAAAGTAAAAGCACTGGTATTTTTGTTGTCGTTTTGTGTGCCTTCAAGTCATCTTCAGCAGGAATAAAATCTATTCCAGGGGCTTTGCCCCCTTAAACTGATGAATTAGTTTGATAACTTCCTTCTCAGAAACAGGATTCCAAGAGGGGAGCGAGGACGGAGTGATGTCCTGAATATTGACAAGGACTAATTGGGTAAAAATTGAATCAGTAAAGATGGATATGATATGGTCCTCCCAGTCTTGGGCTGGAATAACGCAACTAGGAGCTTGAGAGTTAGAACGTAAGGCACCTGCCACAATATGCCAGGGAAGCAGTTAACATCAGGGACCAGAAGTTGCATTCAAATTGGAGTCTTTTTTGGGCTAATAAGGTCTTATATTCCCTTTTTAGTTGGAAATAGCTTGCAGGGAGGTCGTTAGAACCAGATTTCCTATCAAGTAATTTTCGACATGTGTTGACTCTAAGGCAAACCTATCTGGGGTTTTCTGGGACTAAGAGTGTGTGACATGTCCCAAGAGGGTTTACTAGTGAGGTACGTCAGAAGCAAATGCTAGAATTACAGATTTCTTTTGGGGGCGGGGGGGGAATACTGTGGCATGTGTTCCAGTAAAGCAAGAGGGAAGATTTACAGGAGACTAGAATATCTCATGTGTTCACAGGAAACTTCAATACTTAACAGAAAGAGGCCTGTGACAAGATTTCCGTATTAAAAAAAGAAGCCAAACTGGTGCGGGTGGGGGGGAGCTATACACAATCACAGGAGTAGGGTCCCATACTTGATCAGTACCATAGCATTGATGGAATCTTTTCAAAACCTCTCCTCCATGACACTTTCCTTTCATACAAGTAAGAAAAAGGCTAACGGAACCTTAAAGATCAACATATTACATTTGGCATAAGCTTAATAAAGATCTTTAAACACTGACGATTATACTAACCGTTGCCATTAACAAACAGTTGTTGGAAGAGTGTGTGTGGTGTAGTGGTTTGAGCTTTGGATTATGACCCTGGAGACCAAGGTTCAATTTCCTGCTCTCAGCCCCAGAAAACCCCTATGATAGGTTTGCCTTAGGGTCAAGGTAAGTTAGAAACAACTTGAAGGCACACAACAATAACAAAGTTGGTAAGTATACCTCCCAATTCATTTGGTAATGATTACTGTAAACAAATGGTAGCCTCTCAATTACTATTCAGTCACAAATACAGTAATCTATATTTGTACCTTTACATATCAACTCTTCTTCATTCTCCTCCTCTACAACCATATAAACATATTGATTTACTGGAGCAGTATTCTTAGGCAGTTGATGAAGTAAGTTGGACTCCATGAATGCCTATGCCAATGTGCAACAAGTTTGTTGTTCTCGCTATGGCAGGTTGACATAGTTAGTCTCTACACATTGCTGCTCTCATATAAGCCAAAAGAAACTTTAAGTAGAAGGGTATGGACCTGTAGGTTGTCCCCCAAAGGGCCAACTGCAGGTAGGGGCCAAATAATTTAGATTAAGAAAATAGTACAAGGAAGAAGATTAAAAAAATTCTGTAGCATCACAGCCTCAATATTTGTCCATGCATGGCTGGTTTGACTTAACAGTAGAATGGATCACGCATCTCCTGATAGTTTGATCTGTCAGATGGACAGACAAAACAAACACAGAGTATTTGTAGCAATCCTGCCTCAGATCCTGAGAACAGTATGAAGCAATCCTTTCAACATTCAGCTAGATTACACATATTGGAATGTAGAGTTTTCCACACCAGACCAGAATAACAGGAAAGTAAAGTGATTCTGTCAAGTTGCTGTCAAAGTAAATTGCTATGAACCCACATGTATAAGCTTATCACCTGCCTCAGTTATGTCTGTTACCAAGATAGCTTCAAAATCACACAAGCCCATGTTTCTGTCCCATCTACCTACAACATGCATCTGTCTGCTACTAACGAAGTGGGATGTGAAACCACTATGACATTGTTTCAGTCAAAAAGATTAGACATGAATGTATGATCAGGAACCTCAGCTCCCACGACACTCCTAGACGGACACTTGGAAGTCATTGGTATGGATTATAGAACCCATTACAGCTCTTTTTTTTGCACTCCACGGATATGAAAAAAAGTACCAGAGGTGGGAGAATTTGGTACATGTTGACAAGTATTCCACTACAGTGAAACAAACTCAGCTACAGCCCAATTTTATGTTCCTTCCAGCTTTGTGACAAAAAAGGCCCCAATAATCCATAAAGAGGGAGGGAAGAATTTTTTTCTACTTACTTCTCCAGTTTTCCAGAGTAGGAAGAATTACATATGCCACTGTTTTTATAGCCACAATAGCTCATCTTTTACAATACACTGCAAGTCAAGTCACATTAACGTCTGTGACCTCACTACATTACACAGGTCTTGGCAGAGAGTCCAACTCATGTGAGTAAACATGCTGGCTTTAAAATACATCTACACAAATACTACTGAAAGGAAAGAAATTGGAAGTGTTTTCACTGTGCCCTCTGCCCTTTTAACAAGTGAAAATAAAAGCTCATCAAGTCTACTACTTTTCTGTACAGAGGCCAAAGTCAATTGTGTATCAAATGCTGTCACTAGAACACAGATACCGTGAGTTCATGAACAAATGTTTGTTAAAAGGGCTTCAATAAAATCAGCAAAAAACTTAAGTGATTTTTGAGCTTCCCTATCACTTTCAAAAACTACATCTTCAAAAACTGGAGAACAAATAATATTTGTCTGTCCAGGCATGCGGCTCAGACATCTCCCCAGAACCCAAAATTGTAGAAGCTCTAACTTCAGTAAAAGTACTGCAGTTCAGCCTACTATATACAATTTTATTGAACTATTCTTCAGTTACTCAGGTCAAAAGTGAGCTGATGCCTGGCTGCAAAATCAGATTCCTCCTGTCCTATGCTTTCTGTGACACCACAAGACTGTGACATCACAAATGGTTTCTGTGGCAACTGGCAGTTCCAGGACTGAATCAGTTGAACAGGAGGTGGCCAATTAGAGAGCAGGAGAACAAGCTTTATGGACACACAACAGATCTTGTAACTGGCAGGAATAGGAAAGCAAATTATAGAGAGTACAGATAGCTTAATGAGCTCAGCTAAATGGGTTTCAGCAACTCCTGCTATTTTTAGACTTGCCCAAGTGTATCTCAGAAAAAAAAACCAATATTCCATAAAGAAAATGGTAACAATTTTAAATACATAAAGTAGAAAGACATGTTTGCTCATGGTATATCCACATGCATGTACAGACACACAGAGAACATACTTGTCTAGAAGGGGGAGAAAACCCTTTACTTTTCTGTGTTGGATATAAAAATTCTGGATTTCAGATATTTTTATTTTTTTAAAAGAGACTTAAAAATTTCTTCCATTTATTTTCTAATTTTCTTTTGCTGTTTGGATGTGGGAAGAATTTCAATAACAGTAAGCCTAAAATATTCATCTATGAACTTCCAATGCAGCTAGCTGGCTGGCAGCACTTCAAGAAGTCCAAGCACCATTCCTTTGTACATAGAAGGATGCCTGGGCCCTCTCTCCAGCACTATACAAAGACCCAAGAACCAGCAAAAAAGCCACAGCAGTAGAACAGCCTGTGATGTATTCAAGGCAAGATCTCTGTGGCAGATGATTAGTGGTGGGCAACAGGAAGGACAAGAGAAATAGTAAGTCTGTCAGGTAAGAACAAGAATATGCTGTTGAGGAGAGATAAAGATGACAAACCATTTATGTGCCTGTAAATCAAAATACTGAAATATCTGTATGGAAATACGGACCCAAACAAGAAACAACCTCGGGGGCTAACTACTCCTCTGACAATTTTAATACATGCCACTGTTCAAACTACCATGGGATCCATGGATATGTGGAGACAGACAAAAGTGAGTATAAGATGGTAATTATTTGAGAAGCACAACTGTTCAAAAGCAGCTGTGCAGTGCACAGATTTAAAACAATGTTGCAACACCCATCAGTGCCATCAACAGGCATTTCTGATACAATACATAGATTTTGCATCTCAGATACATACTGCAACCAGCATTTTGAAATCTCTTTGCTGTACAAGATTGAGTTCACCCGCAATAACTGAACCCCAGTAAAACACCTAATCAAATAGCACAAAAAGTAAGGGATTTGATATTCCAAGATGTAATGGTAGCTGCCAAGTTAGATGATCTTAAACGGGGGAATAGTCAAATTCAAACTTTAAAACTTTCAGTGATTATCAGTCATGATGGATAGATATTCCCTGCAGTACCAGAAGCAAAATGCTTCTGAATAACTGTTACTGGGGAGCATGAATGGGAGAGCACTACTGCACTCTCATCTCTCTTGTGGGCTTCCCATGGGTATCTGTTGGCAGCTGTGAAAAACAGAATAAAACACTAGAAGAACCTTGGTCTGATCCAGCACAGCTCTTCTTATGTTAAAGAAAGGTCTGAAAATGGGAGACGCTCCTGTTGAGTTTCAGTAAATATCCAAAAATTATACCACACGCAAGTAATTATGATGGTCAAACCCAAAAGGATTGTTCAAGGCTATTGTGAATGTACATAATAGCCCTGAGCAATATTAGAAGGGAAAAAAAAGACTTCACATATGCTTAGGCTACAAAGAACATATACTGCTGCTAAAATTGCAGTTCAAATTTCAGATTATCTTGAAATTTAGCCACAACGTGATGGATTCTTACTTAAGTTCTCAATAGTTCCAAAAATAAAGTCTTCATACATTAGTTAAGTAAGCCTTTTGGACAGCAAACTGATCACATGCTGTAGCAGTAATTCTTAACCTTTTCTTTACTAGCGACCCCCTGTAAATATAATTTACTCAATATTTAAATATAGATATTCAAATATTTATTTATTAAAAGCTTCTGGAGACTAGGATTCAAATCCCTGCTCAGACAGTGAGTGACTTTGGGCAAGTCACATTAGCCTCAGAGAAAGGCAAGGGCAAACCCCTCTGGACAAACCTCACCAAAAACATCTATGATAAGTTAACCTTAGAACTGCTGAAAGTCAGAAGTGACTTAAAGAAACACAACAACAAAGTGTCACTGATAGGGGGAGGTTTTCTTATAGCCACCATGTTTCTCTCCTTTGAAAACTGACTTATAGCGACCCAAAGAAAACCTATCATGAAGCTGAGAGATTGTGACTTGCCTGAAGTCACCCAGTTTCCATGACTGAGTGGAGATTCAAACCCTGGCTTCCAGAGTCATAGTCTGGGCATGCATGCATGCCTGCTGCTGTGTCCCTTTCATCAGGGATGCAGCAGCAGGTGTGTGTATGAGTACTGAAACTGCTTCCTCATTAGTAAACGAGTTTGGGCATGCACACACATCTGCCGCTGCATTCCTCAGCACCCACTGCTCCTGCCGCTACATCTCTGACAAAAGGGACACAGCAGCAGGTGTGTGTGCACACCCAAACTGCTCCCTCATTTCAAAGGAGTAATTATGTCACCTGTATCCCCTGCCACATCCTGTTGTTGCCACTGCTGTTGGCGCAGCAAAGCTTCTGGGCCCCCTGTGAGCACTCTGCAGATCCCCAGGGGTCCCTGGAACCCAGGTTACGAATTACTGCACTACAGCATTCTGCTAAATGACAGCAAATAACTTTCTTGACTTACAAAAAACAGTCTAATTTCAACAGCACCAAACTCAAGTGGAAACATTTGCAAGAAAAAAGGTTATGGTTATAATAAACCCAATAGAGGATACTTATTCTGCATGCAAAACCTATTTGACAGTTAATGTAGCCTATACCTTGAAGGTTAACATCATACACCACAGAAAGTGATCAGGCTTAGAGGGGAGCAGTTAAAAGAGTGCATAAAAGTGACAGAGGAAAAGCTAAAAGAGAAATAATGCAGCAGGCATAGTGTTAATTATCTTTTTTATGTTCTATCAGGTGATGAAAGGGGAAAAAAAACTAAAGAAATGCAGAAACAGTCATCTTATTTTATGAGCTATTCAGAATCACTTAATCAAGGGCACAGTAGACTAACAGAAAGAGCAGAAGAAAGCTGTCTCTATACCTGAGGTTTACAAAAATTTAGTTAAAAGCTAACTGTCGGTATGAAGTGAGCCATCATAACAACACTAGCCCAGTTCTGTCTTTGGATTCAAAAATATCTCAAAGCGTGTTGTGCTAATGAGGTATAGGAAAATACCATGAACTATATCAGAAGACAGTAGCACATCCAGGAAGCACCCACAAGGAATTAAAACAATTTTATCACACTTGTATGTGATAACAGAAATCATATCCCATGATCTACTGTAACTCATCCTGAAGTTTAGCACATGTAACTGAAATCGCGTTGTTTTTTTAAAACTCTTTTTCCATCCCCTACTTCCCACCTTTCACTTGTTGTTTCACTAGAATCAAAAGTTAGTTTCTTAACTCCTTAGGACAGGTGACTGTTAATCTTATACCTTTTAAAGTATCAGGCACATTAACAGAGTAACAATAATGGTTACAATCTCTATGTAACTGCCAGACAGCAAGCACCACTGAACATAGTCATGCTTACTTCTGAGTAAATATGATAGGTCTATGCTCCCCATCATTTCTGGAGCCATATAAGCTGGCCAGTGAAAAAGTCAACAGGAAGAAAATCAGTTTGAAACGTGAAGCTGGAGAAGAACTCTATGGGTATCAGGCACTGTTAAAAACACAAATCAATGGTTCCGATTGAAAATCAAGCCTTAACCCTCACTAGAAGTGAAGATGACTAAACTGAGGCTGTTGTACTTTGGACACAGCATGAGATGTATACGATGTTGTGTGCCTCCAAGTTGTTTCCAACTTATGGAGACCCCAAGATGAACCAATGACAGGGTTTTCTTGGCACGAATTATTGGGAGGGCTTGGCCTTCCTCAGAGGCTGAGAGAATGTGACTTACCCAATGTCACCCTAGGGGTTTCCATGCTGACCAGGGATTCAAACCCTCTTCTTCAGACTCATAGTCCAACACTCAAATCACTATGCCACGCTGGCTCTCCTATCATTGAGATGATATTATTCAATGAAAAAGACAATAATGCTCAGTAACGTAAAGGTCTACAGGACAAGAGGGAGACAACACTACAGGCGGATTGAGTCAATCAAGGAAGCAGCTGCACTGAGTCTGGAAAACCTGAACAAGGTGGGTGATGACAATTTTGGAAACCTCTCATATATAGGGTCACTATAAACTGAAACTGACTTAATGGCAAATAGCAACAACAAAACCTTCTAATAATACCAAGGAAAGCTGATGTATCTCAATGCTGTTATAAGTACATCTTTCACTTACACAGCTGTTGAAAGAGAGAAAGTATGTAGGGCAAGAAGAAAAAAAGCTCAGAAAATCATAACTGGGTGGGGCACAATTCAGAAGCATGAAAAACTACTTAAATATCAAGTAGGGAGAATTGTTCACAAAAACAGTGTAAAGATATGGACACGAGATCAAAGAAAATACAGAGAACACCCTCTTTTAATCTTTGGGATTATCTGCACCTAGGTTGTGCCTCAATTCATCACCAAGAAAAAATTTATGTTTGATAGACCACCACTAATTAGTATTGAAAAAAATCTTTCCGCATTTACACAGCATCATCACAGGGCTATTCAGTGAAGAGGCAATCAACTTAGTTTATAGTAGTCAATAAATCAGTATGGCCAGCACCAAAGCCACTAAGCTTCTATTTTCTAGATCCAGAGAGTAGGTTTCCCCAAACAGAGCTGGCTTACCTGTAAAGCAGGACAAGGCATGCAATGAAAACAAAAATCTACACCACTTTAGAAGAAATGTTCCAATAATCTGGCAACTGTATCTCATTCTGATACAGGTGAGAATTATGGCTGTATAAAAGATACTTCGGAGATTGTTCAAATCCACAAGAACAATTCCTCCAACAGTTCTTTTGAAGAAACTCACAACAGTCATAGGAAGACAAAAATACTAAGTAGGTTACAGTGATGGAAGAACCAGACTGTCATTTTCACTTCTTTTTACTTTCAGTTTCTGAAAATGCTACAAATCAAAGATTCCTTTTATTTTATTCCCTCTAAGGTACCATGAATCTATACTAGAACACACAACAGAGCTCCCTGACAGGTTGTATTGCAACTGAAGACAATACTAATGAATCAAACACACCCTCTCCAAAACACTAAAAACTTCAATATGGCTAAAAAAGTAAGAAGAAAGTATTTTAACAGGCTTTTAAACTGTTATTAAGAGGAAGGCAGCCTTCCAAAGGCAGGGACGCACTGATGCTCACACCACCAGCGTGGTAATGAAAACGCCAGAGCCACCAATTATCGCAAAACCTCTTACCTACTACCATTTCTTTTTCAAAACGTAGTAATTATTTTTGCCAAGCCCCTTTTGACATACATAAATCAGCACAGCTGCATCCACAGCCCGGCTGTTGCTGGGTTCCTCCAAGGAAGACGACAAAGACCAAACAAAGCCGAAACGGAAACACACCCAAAGAACGCTTCTCCTGTGTTTCACAAGATTCCCCCCCCCCCCCCCCAATCTTCCAGGCTCTCTTTGGCTGCCTTTAAAGGGATTTGGTGATAGGGTGACAAGTAATGCCGCCACCTCCTCCTCCTCCCCCCGCCGTGTCCAGCTTGGGGTCCCTGGGGACGCTCTTCTCCCCATTCACACACACAACGCACACGCGCTTCCCAGTCCGCTTCTCACCCGCGTGGGATTCAAGCCCGGCGCAAAGTCCATCCGAGCAGCTTCCGTGGGAAGAAAAGGCTGGCAGACGGGCTTGCCTCCTCGCCCGGCCGGCTGACGAGGAGGAGGAGGAGGAGGAGAGAGAAAGAGGCAGGGCAGCCACCGCCGGAGGCTCAAGGGAAACTTTTCTCAGTCCTCCGAGTAGCAGCCCGACTGAGTCACAAGCGCCGCCGCCGCCGCCTCACCCCAGGGAGAGGGAGGCGCTGGCAGCCTCCGCCGCATGCTCACACGCTCCCCGCTTCCCTCCTCCTCGTCTCCACGCGCACCCGCCGCCACCCGCGGCCCGCGCCGCTTCGGGGGATTCCACGCTCAGCCCCGCCACCCCCCAGCAACCCTCAGGCACGGCGTGGGCGCCTCTCGTGAGGAAGAGAGAGACGCCTTCCCGCAGTCCGCCGCCTGAAGGGAACGCTGTCGGGGACACCCGCGGGCCCGGCCTCGGCAAGGCCGGAAGGAAGCCCCGCTCCCCCGGCGAAGAGGGACGGGGGCGTAACGCTTGCCTCCCTGCTTTGCGGCCTGCTGCAAACCCTTTCGATCTCGTTTTAACGTCTCCCCTTCCGAGCCAGCGCTGCCTCTTGAGGCCTGTTATTTTAAGCGGGGATCAAAGGACTGCTGGGGCCCAGGAGAAACGCCTCAAAGTTTATCGGGGTCACGCTGCGACTTGGCGCTATCCCAAAAATTCCGTGGAGGGCTTTTCCCCACGCAGAGCACAGGCTTCCTCTCCACGGAATAGTGTCGCCTCATATTCAGCCTGGTTTCCATCGGTACTCTATTATGGCCATTTCCGCACTAGACTGTTATACTGATATTATTCCACTTTCAACATCCCATGGAATCCTAGGGTTTGCAGTTTAGGAAGGAGCCTCAACGACGGATATGGAGACCCCTTGGTCACTGCTAGGGTTCTCCTCAGGTAGATATGCTGACCTGGTTGGGCTCCTACTACTTATTCTTAAGGCTTCATGGACACCTCCAGCAGAATGAGGTAGCAGCATGGATCACCACTGCAATAAGGGCATACTGTTCTCTGAAATTCTCTGTAAAGTGGTAGAGAAGATTTGGAGACAAGTTGAGCAGAAAAGACTATGGCCATTTCCACACCACATTGTTAAAGTGCTATTATTCCACTTTCAACAGCCTATGGAATCCTGGGATTTGCAGTTTAGGGAGAGGCCTTTAGAATTCTCAGCCAGAGAGCTCTTTGGCCTCTGCAAACTACAAACTTCAAAATTCCACAGGATGCTGAAAGTGGAATAATAGCACTGTAACAGTGTAGTGCAGAAATGGTCTATAACTTGAGCCCACTCAGAAACATCGAGGTGAAAAGACTACACCCTGGCCACTTAGAGGCACTAATTTTCTATCCTCAACAACCTGCAAAAATGTTATTTTTCCCCACCACCAATATAAAGTTATAGACCTATTCTACCTCAGGTTTCACTGGGCTTGTAAAACAAGTTCTCTTTCCCCAATGTGATGCCTTCCAGATATTTTTAAACAATAAGTACCTTCAGTCCCAGCCACCATGACCACTGGTGAGAATGCGTAGGAACTGTAGTCCAAAACAGCTGGAGGCCATCAGACTGAGAAACTGCATATGAATAGCTATTTCAAAACATTGGACTTCATTTGCTTTCTTGGGTTTATTTGGTATGCAAATGTAGGCATGGCCGCTGCCTTTAACTCATAAAAAAATCAGAATTAGCATCACTTGCTTCCAGCTATTAACATGGAATGGGTGGACCAACAGGGTTAGTTTTAAATGGTAGATAAGGTGAATCCATTCTGTAATGAAGTGATAATTAAAAGAAGCATGTCTGATCACATCCAGAGAGACCAATCTTTCACTTCATTAATAGCAGTAAATTGAGATGAACTGAATACTTGAGTTCTGACATCTTTTTAGAAGTGTTCAAAGAGCCTAGTGTGCTAGCCTGTTGCAGGACCCCCCCCCCCAAAAAAAGGCTTGTGGCATTTTAAAGGCTTAACCTTCTGTTTTATTCACTGTGGATCCTGTCCTTTCCTCCAAAACATTTAGGATAGTGATCATTAATTTTTATACTTCTGAGGAAGGTTAAATGACTTGCTCAAAGTCACCCACAGAGGTGAAAACTGAGCACAAACTCCAGTCTCTTGGATCCAAGCCTTTATTAATCTTACACTTTACCCAATGAATTGAATAGTTGGACAGGATAACCAGAACATGCCTAATGCTTTACAGTACTGCTGACAGTCCAAACAAGACAGCATTTCAAACTATTCAAGGAGGTAAAGCAGTGGTTATCTGTCATTCTTAGGTAATTTCTGAGAGCATTTCGGAAAATAACTTTACAGAAGCACAGCTGCTACTCTCTTGTTCACAGCTCACACTTATGTATCATATGAAAGCCTATAATTCAGGAAATAGAAATGCCTGAAATATTAAGTGCAGTTAAGAAGAATGTATGTTTCTCAGGGGGGCAGTTGGATAACAGCTGCAGTTCATAAGGCACTTGTCTTTGGCACAATTCCATGTAATCACCATGGCACCTTACTTTGTTGTGCTCTCTATGGGTTTGTGCTGTTTAGTACATGATTTCTGGATTGCTGATAGCTTTCAAAGGCTAAGAATGGAATCCTGTAAATAGCTTCCTCAGGAGTAAGACATCATGAGTTCAACAAGGCTTGCTTCTAGTAAGTGTGTAAAGTAGGAATGGGAACCCTGCAATTCTCCCAATGATATTGGACTGAAACCCCCTGCAGTCCTAGGCCATACAGTCAGTGGTGAGGAATGTTAGGAGTTGCAGTCTGGTAAGATCTGGAGGGCCATATGATTCTCAGCCCTGTTGTATACCATTGAAGCCAAAGGCCAAATCTTAAGTAAATCCCAGGATTTATTTCCCACAGTGGCTGCTTCCAAATGAGACTTTTATTGTACAATTGCCTTGAATGTTAGAAGCAAGCCAGACACTGTCTTCTGTTTCTAAATCTCCCATATTTCTCATCACTTCTTCCATCAGTTTTCTTTCCTTAGGAAAATGGAGGAAGATGGAATACCTAACCTGTTTTAAAATCAATAGTACAAGGAACTTTCCAATTCTAAGCAGGACTGGGTCTGCAGCCTTACAATGTAGTTTTGTAGGTTAAAAATCTTTTTGTGTATTTTGTTGTAAATCATCACAATTGTAAGTTTGAAAGGCGAGCTGAAAATGTTGGCAAGAAGAATTTATTGGCAAATGAAGTGTAATGTTTTGAAATAGACTACTATTCATTTTCAGTTTCTCAGTCTGGTACCCTCCAGAAGTTTTGAACTACAGTTCCTATACTCTCACACCACTGGTCATGGTGGCTGGGACTGAAGGAAGTTATGGTTCAAAAATATCTGGAAGGCATCACATTAGGAAAAAAAACCACTTGTTTTACAAACTCAGTGGAACCTTATCACTATGACAGAGGTGGGTACTATGTGGCCCTCCAGATGTTGTTGGACTATAAGTCCCAGTAGACTTTAACAGCATGGCTAATGGTGAGCATGCTTGGAGCTGCAGTCCACTATCATATGAAGGGTCATATGGTTTCCCGCCCTCACAGGCTTAGAGTAACATCTCCCTTTTCCTAGAAATAAAATTTACAGTATCCAGTTTAACTTGAAGACTTTACCAATGACTAAGCTTTCTGGATAAGAATCTAAGTATAGAATGGGATATAGTTTCTGCCATCTGTCTGAGTCTGGTGGTATTGTTTGAAAAAGATACTGCAATTGCTAAATTACTTCACAAATTAGTCCTTGGTGCATTATGTAGCTGGCATGTCTTTCAACCTGTACGTTCTGCAGAGGCCTAAATCCATTTAGCATAAGAACTTTTGTAGCACAGTAATATCTGGATGAGAACCAGTATAGTTTAGTGGTCCGAGTGTTGGAGACCAGGGTTTGAATCCCCACTTGGCTATGGAAACCCACTGGGTGACCTTGGACAAGTCACATTCTCTTAGCCTCAGAGGAAGGCAATAGCAAAAACCTTCTGAACAAATCTTGCCATGAAAACCCTATGATAGTTTTGCCTTAGGGTCATCATAAGTCAGAAAAGACTTGAAGGTACAAAACCACAACATTTGGACAGGCAGAGGTGAGCCAAGAGGAGGTTCTTTGGTAAATTCATATATGATCCCTTGCTTTACAGTGTCTCTGCAACTAAAAATGTAAGGAGCAATTTAAATAATCAGTTTGTGCACTTTCCTGCTTTCTAACTTTAATTGATAAATGATAAGAAATTTGCATTTGTCATAATTATCCCAATTCTTAAAGTTGGGATGGGAACACCTGGTTCTCCAGATGTTTGTGTCAACTACTACTCTCATCATCCCTATTTGCTAGGCTGGCTTGCAGGGGATGATGAGCACTGAAGTCCATCAACATCTGGGAGGGCTGAAAAGTTCTCCGGCCTGCCTCAAGACCTTTAGAAATATTTTACTCATGAGACTTGAGAACCTTGAGTTAGAAGTCTTAACCATTAAGTTTTGTTTTCCTCAAACAATTAAATTTTGAGAAATATTTTATAAAGTTTTGTAAAGTTTTGGCTTAAATCTACTTAGAACAGTGACTGTAAATTTATAGAGATTTGCTGGAGCTGGTCTTTGGGAATTATATATAATGACATTAATGCACCTAGAAAAGTGCAGTTTAATTGAGCTGTATAGGATAAAATGATTCAACATTGAAAATGGTTGATAATAAGTATCTGAAAAACAGCTTCTTTGTCAGCAAGGGTCCCTTTGTATATTATTCTTTCCCATCAGGAAAAAAAATACACTGTATTTTGGATTGCTTTGAGTGCATTTTTTTTTCTGAATATACAGTGGGGAAAGTGAATATACAGTGAATATACTCACAGTAGAAAACTCACCCATGTTCATGGAACATAAAATAGACACATAGAGTTTCCTCACAGGAAGATTAATCATAATACTGGAAAAACTAACATGTCATCTTGTTCATTTATTCCAGTGTAATTGTCCTGGTATCTCAGATCACTTGCAACAGATGGGCCTTTAGTTAACAAAAGGCGTATCTAGCTCTCTTAGAAATTCTCATGATATGGTAAGTATTTTAGCTGCACATTTCAGCTACCTGCAGGACAATAACTCTACAAAAATAAGAAAATATAATTTTGGTGCAATGAATGCCAGCAAACAAAGTGCCTAGCTACCATGTCTGAGAAGGAGCAAAACCCAAAATAAACAGAAAGATTAATTAAAACTGAGCATTAAGGCCTGCACAAATGGTTCAGTCCCTAGTTGTGATATATGGGAGGCGGGAGCTTATTACAAAGATTTCAAAACAAACTATTCTGAAAACATATGCGTAGTGCCTTTTGGAATAAGATACCTGTAAAGAAATCAGTCTAGGGGCCACAGTCCCCTCTTATTTTCACTGACAAATTGAGACAGAAATGCTTTGTTGAAAGATCATCACAGAAGTAAACAAAGGACCAATTCTAACAGCATCCTTTTTTCTATTGTTAAAAGCAATTCAATAAATTATTCCAGATGTGATTATTCTTTCAAAGTCTGTAATTTTAAAATCTGTATATACATATTAGTTTGACCTACTTATAGTAAGAAGAAACAGACAGTTTATCAGGAAAGAGCATAATATTCTCAAAAGCATTATGTCTAGAAAGGAATAAAAACAGATGGATGTGCATATGACAAAATATCAGATATAACTTTTCACAAACGTGAACACATTTTGGACCCAGCCTTGGATATGACAGGTGTCTTTTCTGTATAAACAAAAGTGAAGCCTATACCATTATCTCACAGAAATGTGCACTGTGATTGACAGCAAGCTAAGGGCTCAATAATTAGTCTCATTATATTTGCTTCTAGACATCATTGGTTTTAAGATTTAAGCACACTGTTCATGCAGAATAGACGGAATTTATGCCACCACTGTGAATGTGTCACCTGCCACTGAGCAAAACACTGGGCCAAACTGTTGAGAGTTCCTTTTAGAAAGGATAAAATGTTTACAACCCATTCATAGTGAATGGTCCTTAAGGGAGCCAGAGTGACCCCTACTGTACATTGACTGAGTTATAAGCAAGAAGCTATTACAAAAGGATCTTAGCAAATCAGGAATATTTTCTAACACTTGGATATTTTGTAGGCATATTGGCACACTTTCAAAAAATGCAAGATGGTACATAATACCCACCATTAGCTATGGCAAGAATAATCTTCAATAATCTATAAAGGGATTTTATTATTTTATTCAGAAATTTACCTGACCCAGCTTTTTGGAAAAAGAAGAATCCACAACAGTAAAGGACAGTAAAGTCCATCAACGAAAGTCAACTTTAACATAACAAGAGATAGAACCAGACACAAAGCAATGTTTTTGGGGGCATGGGGAGTCTTTTATCTGCTAGAATCTTCCCTACCTGGGCACTTTCCACATGTGAGTAACTACAAATCCATCACCTCTAGTCTGAATTCCATAAGTAATACAGTAGAATTTCAAACTATGTGGCTGCAAATAAAATCCTCATCTGAGTAGAATTCTAGCACAAAACTCTTAAACTAGACAGCAGAACTGTATTTAGATCTGGTCAAAGCTACATAATACCTGTCTTTAGAAGGCAAGGAAAACAAACTAAATTTTATTAAAAAGAGAAAAGCCAACCAACAAACCAACAAGCTGTGGCAGCACTCTCTTCATTACAGGTGATCAACACTGTGGCTAAAAATATACATTTGCCCATGGTTCTGGAAAGTAATAGGGCTGCAGCTTTTTTCACTGTAGGGTGTTTTTAAATAATTGGGAAACAGAGATCTTGCTGCAAATCGCTCACATATCTACCAGTATCTCTTGTTCTACTTTATGCCTTCCCTGCTTGAAGTTCTATTGACTTCAATGGCAGATTACTCCCAAGTAATATAGGAATGTAGCTTTAGTGTGCCATCTGGCAGGTGGAATATACTTTCTTAGTCTATAGGCTTTTGGAATCCTGAAGCGAGCTTTAATATTGACTTCTTAAAAGAACTAAAATCTGATTTGCTACTACATTTTGATAACAGCAAGCATCTCTCTTTTTAAAGAAATAACATGTCCAGCAATAGGCTTCAAATGTAATATTAACATGCTAAAGCACATATTAACACTGCAAACTGAAACCAAGACATTTGCAAGCTGCATTAAAGATTGATTTTTTTCTATATATACAAAATTTACTAGAAAAAAGTGACATCTGACATTCAAGGTAAAGTATAAATCACAAAATCATGCATGCGTTTATTTTGGTTTCATGCCAGACCTACAGACTGGCTCTCCGTATGATTAAAGATACACAATTTTGCATCTCACCAGGGCACTCACAAATCCCGCCTCTATAGCACAGCAGTTTACTGCCTTGTAAATACCTCAGCTCTGGAATGTGTTCGTTTCTCAGATTTGGCATTTGTCTGAGATTACTAAAGAAGAAGGCTGTATGGCTTTGATTTTATGGAGGAAAACACAGAATCACAGAGTTGGAAGGGGTCTCATGGGCCATTTCCGAGCTTCTGCTCAGTGCGAGATCTCCAGCTAAAGCATCCCTAACATTGTGTTGCCCATATAACTTCCAATCCTTTCTAGGTACTTAGGGTTGGATGAAGTTACCTTAGCAATATGGGAACTGCAGTAGTGCAGCTGCTACCCATAATAGCAGGTATTGCAGGAAGTCCTGGATCATGTGGAGATGCCCATGTTGAAACTCCTCTCACTGAAAACATTAATCCAGTTTTTAAGGATAAACACTGACTGGTGAGAAAAGTGTAACATGGGCCCACGCCACAATGCCCATGAGCAGTGAGATATAACCCTGGTACAGTTTTTAAGTTACAAAGATCAAGTAGGTACATTCAAGTAACCTGACTTGTAACTATGGGCAAGTAACTGTGAGCCAGTGAGGTGCAGTGTTTTGAGTTCCAGACAATGACTCTGGAGACCAAGCTTTAAATCTTCATTCTGCCATGGAAACCCACGGGGTGACCTTGGGTTAATCATACTCTCTCAGCCTCAGAAGAAGGCAAAGGCAAACTCCCTATGAACAAATCTTGTCAAGAAAACCCCATGATAGGTTATCCTTAGGGTCACTGTAAGTCAGAAACAACCAGAAGGCACACAACAACAAATGCACTTTCTCAGTATCCTTGTGGGTATACAGAGACCCAAACAGAAAAATAAGATTTCACAGTCTTTTTTTGAAGCTGTCTAGTGCAAAAGGGATGTACATGGCAGAATGAAAAGTTTTCATTTCATATAAAGGCTCTAGCTGCAGACAAATCTCTTCTACTTGCTGAAAAACCGGTGCATGCACATTAGTTAAGATGGACATTCATTACAATATGTAAAACTTGAATTCAGCTTGTCTTCTGTTTTTCAGATCACTGCCAATATAGCAGTTTTATTTTCTTTAATCTGGTGAGTAAGAATCAGTTTTGCCTTAGGCAAGTCTTGGGTAGAAAGAAAGCTGGTGGAGAAACCTATTTGCTGTAATTTATCTCTTACAGTTTTAGAGCACTGGCTTCCTGGAGAAAATGCATAAAACCTGATTCAGATCTCACATAGATAAGTTTTATTCAGTATAGTTTTATTTTCACATATAGACTGAGTAGGTCTGCTCTCTTGCTTTTCCTTTCATCATTTTTTTTTTTAAAAATCAATCCATCCTCCCTGACTTCTTTCACTACCTCTCCAGTGACACAGAGGGAAACCGACGGGCTTAGCCCAGAGAGTGCCAGCAGGGTAACGAGTGTCGCAGTGTTCCTGTATCCTCTGCCTGCCACGAGGAAACAGCAGCAGGGCAGATCAAGAGAGTGACTGACATAGGTACAGCAATTCCTTCACAGCATGGACCACAGTGAGATGCCACAAATCAAAGCTGTTCACTGCTACAGTGCTTCAGAGGGAACACTTGAAAGCTAGCTTGAAGGAGGACAGAAGAGAATTTCTCTAAGGTTATCCCTCCTGATAACAGCCACTGAATTATTTAGAAAGCATGCATAAAAATTAACAATTGCAGCTGTAGTACGAAATAGCAAGGCAGTCTCTGCAGCCTTTACCCAAGACAACCACACCTACCATTGTTGCTACAAATTTTGCTCTTTGCTTAACTTGCTGCACAGTTACAAGTATCTGAGTGGCTGTTCACTCCAGCGGCTCATTATGATAAGACACTGCCAGTTCCTTTTAGGTATTTGGAAATTTCCCTACCACAGAGATGTTAAAATCCAGGAGGACAAAGCCCACAGAAAAATGGGGTGATGGGAAATGTTATTTTCCTCTTTTCCTCTAAGACTTTGTTTTTGTTTTGAAAAGTGGGGAAAATTGACTATGAAGTATTTTCTTTCATAACAATGAATAAAATGTTTAAAAGTTTTAAGACAATGTGTTTATCTATTGCGCCTTGGCTTTTATTCCTTCAAAATAATTTCTAAACACACTTTGGACTAGATCTTAGAAAGGAACTTTCACATACTGCAGAACACAAAGTATCTTCAGATTTTTATTCTAGGAAGCTGGTCTGAAATTCTGTTAAATATATCCTTCCTGTAACACAGTGACAAAAGCTGTGGAATGACACACTTGCTGATACTTCTTGCCTCTCTAATTCTCCCATCTACTGCAGTATGTAAGAGAAACTGTTCTATATTGGGGAATACCCACACCAATAAATGAGTCAACAGGTGAAAGGTCAGACCTTCAGTTTTAGATATCCATAAAGACAAGCATTTATCACTGGTTGGAAGAAGCAGAAACTGGTGACAGTGGTAGCTCTGAAAAAGTAAGTAGCTAAAGTTTAATGCAGCACAGTTAACAATGAATTCTGATTTTCTACCTCTTTCCTTTCGTCCCAGCTTGTATTCTGAATATGAATGTTTTCATGACAATGTGGAGAACAAGTTCGGAATACATACTAACTTTTTATGTTTTACTATAATGTTGGTTTCTTCTTTTTTTCAGTTTTGCTCTTTGCCTTGTTTCCCATAAAATCTAAAAGGCAATAGATTTCTAAGAGCCCATTAGCTTGCAGCACAATTTGTACTAAAAAACTAAAAAACATATAAAAGTGAATTCAGTTAGTAAAACTGAATCTACCATCTTTGTAAACTATACTTCTAAGTGTAATTTATCCACATTTGGTAATTTTATGAGAAAATCTTATTATACATAACACATTTTAGATTCTGAAAATTACAAAGTAAATTTAAATCCGTACCGGAAGCTAAACAAAATACTGCATCTTTTTCAATTTCCCTCAAATTTCCTCCATACAAAAGTTATTTTCCTCAATGCTTTTTAATGCTTCTAGGGGGTTTTACATCATTACCCATATTAATTACAGAGATCTTCAAGAGGGGCAGTCGGACTAAAAAAAGTACATCGGAATTACTTCCACATTCTAATTTGAAGAGAGCTTAGGAAAGTTACTACAGCTCTAAGAATCTCTCAGTCACTATGGCCCCTACTGTAAGTCATGGAGGGATGTACCAATCCAAATCTTTTTTCTTCCCACCCCAGGTTCTGAGGACATATATCATTTGGACGGTTCTGTTCCTTAAACAAAGGAAGTATGCCAACTCTATATGTAAAAAATTATATGCTATATGTGATTTTATCCTCACACAGGCCCATGGTTAATAGGATTGTCAAAGAATGGCGTCTACTTCATGAGCTCAGTAAAACTGCAAATTCCTACATTCCCTGTAACCGTTATGCATTTTAGCTTTTTCTTGACAAAACTTAAAAAGATATTATAGTTTGGTAGTATATATGTATTTCTTATAATAGAGACAATTGTCATAGCATTCAATTCCACCCCTGGTGCCCTTGCTACAAGACTGGCTTCACCTTTTGAAAGTCTTCCTTGTTGAACCTGCACATCCTTTGCAACTTCTGTATTAATACTTCTGTTTTAAATTAACTTGATCAAAAGCAAATGTTCTCATCTATCCAACTATTTTTCATTCCAAGACACTTTAGTGTCTATATAATATAGTGTCCTTTTTCCCCAAGAGAGGCCACTGAACCCAAAGCTGCCATTTAGAGAGGACTGTAGATTGATTTAATATGCTGCTCATCAGGGACTAAGTACCAATCATCCATTAAAAATGCATGATTAGTGGATCAGGCAAAATTCCCAGTCTCCTTGTTAACTAGCAAATTTACAAACACTGTTTAAGGACACATTTAAACAAAGTGAAATTAACAGCACATAATGGTTCCTCCTCAAAATCTAATCACTGTCATGTCAATATCACCATGACCAGCTGTTTTAGGAAGACAGTTCTTGCAATACTCCAGAAAAAGTATGTCAGAATCAAAATGAGCTTCTCTAATTATCATGCTTTGGAGAACCTTCTTTGCTCAGTTTTCTTTCCAGACAACAAGACTGCATTCCTGTTTTTTCACAGAAAAATTCCAGCAAGTGGTTGGGGGTTTTTTTACATCAAAAATTGCTCTGCTAGCAAGTTTACTGAATATCTTCATGACCAAATGTTTACTTGTATTGAACAAGGCCATCCACTGTCTTAATTTTTCATTCCTCCAGAGCACATATGTAGCAATTTGCACTGTGCTGAATTCAATTACACTGGTTCAGCCCCTTTGAAGCTGCGGGTTGGCGGGGGGGGGATTTCAAACTACTAGTATTAAAGATGCAAACAACAGAAGGGAGAAAATCAGTAGAAGCATCTCTGCAGATTGGTTCAAACCTGTGACCTCTGAGAATAGGAATGAATGAACTGTTCTTACAAGAGTTCTTTAGCACTGTCATCATAGGCCCATAAATGCCTCCTTTCAGAAAACTATACATAGCGGCCTGATGACCTGGAAACATCAGCAGACGTCAAATGTAAAAAAGTGTTCTCTACAAATGCCCCACAATAGCTAATCTTTGGTATAAAGACTGTCGTATGACTATATGAGATGTGAACAATGAATATTAATTATCTTAGTGCTAGAATATATACTGTGCGACATGCTAAAGCAAGCATGCAAAGATTTGATCCGGATCAGGACCATTACATGGGGGTGGGTTTCCCCATCTGATTTCAGAACCAGTGGGTGGTTTAACAAGAGGGGGACTTGGCACCAATTACATTTTTTTCCATTATGGCTTCCATATGGTAGGGAAGATTTTGAAATAAGAACTAGATGGGAGAGTTTAAAGCTCCCACACCAGAGCATGAGGGTTCTGATTTGGATCAGGGCCACATGAGACGGGAGACAATATACATGTGTATCTCAGTTGACAAAGCCTCTGACAATGAGGCTCCTTTTTACAAAGACTTTTCACACTAACCTAGCCCCTTGACCCCTCATCTTCTGTCTAGCTGGAGGTTTTTTTAGCAGCAACATCACTGGGTGGATGGTGAAGGAGGGCTAGTCTTGAGTTGTTGCAGCATTTCTGCAGTTAACAATGCAGTTAAACTTGAACTGGGAAAGAGCAAGATTCTACTCTAGCTGATTTGACCATTGGTGTCTGTGTATACCTTCAAAAGGGAAGTTAAAGAGCAGCTCCCTGCTAACAGAACATGTATAGACAACAAAACAGAGTGAAAAGGAGTGAATAGATAAACCTGCCTCACCACCTACCCCACGTTTTCTTTTAAAAAAGCATAGAATCAAGTTTGGCCACCAAAATGGAAATCATAAGAAAAGTGGAGGCACTTGGACTTGGGTGACTTCTTTTGGAAGAAGCCTTCTAGTGGTCTTTACAAGGTTCAAACTTTTCTTTTTAACTTATGTAAGGCTGACCTGATTGTTTTATTTCTCATGTGCAGATTGCTGGTTCTGAATAAGAAGCTTATGGAACTGCTCCTCTTTTTTGTGCTCTAGGAACCTACCCCTATTCTTTCCATGTTATTTCTGCTTCTGCTACCAAATTTTCCCTTATACTAACATCCAGGAATACATCTACTTCATTAACTGAAATGTACCCAAAATTCACACAGCCTGCAGTTTAGTCCTCCGAATGTCAATTGGAGTCAAAAAGACAGTCAAAGGAACTGTGGACTACAATAAGCAGAAGAAGCCTCCAAAACTAGCAGAGTACACATCCAGTCTGGATGGCTTGTTATTTTCAATTATACTCTTACACATGAAACAAAGAATGTTTGGGTGTGGGGAAAGAATGAGACAGTAAAAAGAGATGAACAGATGCACTAGCAATCTGAGGACAGCTGCAAGTTCTTTCATGACTGAGTCAAGGAACTGCAATTTACTCAGAGGCCTCTCCTAGTTATTTACAAGCCAACATGAGTTTCCTCAGGCTTAATTCTCACAATCAACAAGGGTGGTGTTAAACCTGTGCCTAGGCTGTCCCACGTCAGACTACAGGGTGGGGAACTCCTAATATTCAGTGTTTTGTCATTCAAAATAAAAAAAAAGTGTTCAGGAGAAGGGAACTAATCAAGCTCTGACATCTTTGTTTCTATGTGCATGATTTGGGCTGGGTGATTTTGTTTTTGTTTTGTATGAAGAGGCATCAGTCATATGTCGTCTCTCCGACACCAACTAAAGTGATACTGCCCAACACAGACGTATTACTTTTGTCAGCTGTTTTGCATGAGACACATTCTATTTCCAGAACTCAAATCCTCTGTTCCAGTTTGCAACAGGCCTGGAAATATAATCAACTAGGAGTGGTCTTCTTTATTGTTTAACATTACAAGAAATTATAACATAGCCTACTTGTTATATAACTTAACATCTTACTCAGCACAGTGGTCATCCTACTAACATCTACCAAAAAAGTGACAAGAGTTGGAGGAATGGAATGGCTTTCATTTATGGATTCACCAAGAATAACTCTACGTGACTGTGCCTTGAAACTGTCACATAAGCCAGGAATAGGAAATCTTTTTTCTTTCAGATGATAAGAAATCATGGGAGCTGTACAAAACTTCCAAAGCATTTAAAGGTCTCCATTCCAAAAATAGGCAGACTCTTATTTTTCTAAAGAAACATCAGGGACCTGACAGGACCCCACTTTCTCTTCTTTTCTGAACTTGTAAGCTCTATGGATCCAGAGTTAGGTTTGACCCTATAATAGCAAGACTTTCCAGCATTTATCCATGTTCACTGAATGGTTTCAATGCAGATTGTATTCAAAAAGATGCTGAGTAAATGGTTTCAATACAAATTAATAATAGCTCCTCCTTACATTGTGTTTTAGAATAGACAACAATTTCATATATTTTCACTAAAAATGTGAACAGCCTTGTTAAATAGGGCAAAATTTTTATTTCCATGTTGTGGGCTAGAGCTCTGGCTGAGATGATGGTTTGCTTACAGACATACACATTCATGGAGGCAGTAAGGTGAATCAGGGACCACACAAACCATGTTCTTTGTTGTCACTTGTTAATGTAAGTGAAATAACCAGATAAAAAAAATAATAATCTGCTGCCTTAACAGCCAGCACCGTTATAACCCATGTTTAAAAACAAAGATCTTATATGCCCATGCAGCATGAAGAATGATCAGGGATTCTGGGAGCTGAAGTCTAAATCTTTTCTAGCACTAAGATTGAAAACCACTGTTCTGTAGTATATTTCCTCTGTGTCTAAATATACTGCAGAACAGTGGTTTTCAATCTGTGGTACTAGAAAAGTTTCAGACTTCAGCCCCCAGAATCCCTGATCATTCTTCATGCTGCATGGGTGCATGAGTGTTGAAGTCCAAAACATCTGGAGGACCAAATGTTAAGAATCACTGGTGCAGACAAACATGCTGCCAATCACTTCTATTTGCAAAAAGGAGGGAGGGAGGAGTAACTGAGCCTTAAGAAAGAGGTCTTATTAAGGTTTGGCAAACTTGTATGCTGGGTGGAAAATTCTGGGAGTGGTCCAAAAGAACAACTTTGCCAAGCACTGAATCTTTTTCTCTTTTAAGAGGCATGATACTATCTCATAACACAGTTTACAGTAGTATTAAACCAATGTTTCCAGCAGTTTATGTTATACCCTTTTCTCAAACACCTCTCAATCAGAAAAAAGCAGCACTGGCTTTAAAGTTATGAGACAACAAACTTTAAAAGGGAAATGGAACAATACCCACTCAAATTAGAATTACAAAGCTTAAGAAGACTTATCCACATCAGCTACCAGCATTAACTATCCTGAAGTTTTGTACAGCCATAAACTTGGGTCCCAGTTTAGTTTCAGAAATAGCAGCACAACACACCAATACAACTTTATCTGTAGCCCTTTAAGTCCTGACCTTCATTCAAATACTAATCTAGTCTGACCCTGCTTAGTTTATAAGGCTAACAAAAGCTTTAGCTTTAGCTATACATCTCATTCTCTCACTACTATCAAGTGCCTGAATACTTTGCCAAGGACTTTCTACCTATACCAGTAGCTCAGTCACTTAAAAAAACTGTTTTAGCATTCTGGATATGAAAGAATCAAATACCATTGAGACATGTCAGTATAAAAAGATAACAGACCAAACATTGGGACAATCAATCTCTCAGCAGTCCAGATGCTGCACCCCCATTTTACACACATTTCTTTTTAGATATCTGCAGCCCTATGGGATGGATTTTTTTTCCAATTCCACAGAGAGGGATTTTGAAATGGCTTGAGATGGATCTATGCAGAACAAATAAATTAGTCTGGGGATCAGGGAACAGAATAAGGTGCTCATCATTAAGTACTCTCCCTCTGGTCAATTTCCTCAGGAATCTTCCTTCTATACAGGGTGCCATCAGGACAAAGAGCAATTCAGCACCTATCAGAGAAGCACTTCAGCAATAGGGCACTTTCTGGAACCGTGCCACTTGTTCTGACATCAAAAACATTTATTCTGTTCACTAGAGCCATTCCATTCCAATGCTTATTAGCCAGTCCATGCTCACCACCTGCCCTTTTCTTCTTTACACGGAGCTCCATCTTTGAAACTTTTGTCTATGTTCACAGAACACATCAAAATCACTCTGAAAGCCTAGCTTCATTCTGCAGCAATTTTCCAATGAGCTTCTCATGAGACAAAGCTAGACCAGGATTACTAAGCAACAAAGCATTCTAGCCAATTAAGGATTCATTTGTTCAAAGGAAGCAGCACTCAAGGCACACTCCCTTCTATAAACATGGTGGATCAGTTATAGCTGTCAGGAGGAACGAGATCACATAAGCAAACCCCTGGGATGAGAAAAAGCTGACTAGAATGCAACACCTATCCAAAAGAAGAATACAAGAAAGCCCGTTTCCCCATCCTGGTGTTCTCCCAATGTGTTGAAATATAACTTCCATTATTGCATAATGATAAGGCTAAAATATTTTTTTTAAGTAGATATTCTCCAAGAGGATGACTGTGTTACTCTGTCACAGAAAAAACAGCAGAATCTTATGGTACCCTGAAGATTAACATGTGTTGCAACATAAACTTTTCTGGACCACAGTCCACTTTATTTCACACACTGAGCCTCCTGATGTCCCTTCATGCAACAGCAAATAGATGACAGGGCAAGCAGTTTAATTTTAGAGTGATTTATGCACCCTGGGAGAATTTTTTCATGGAGAGTATTGATCTGGCAGAGTAGAAAACATGTGCATGTGACAGACAGAGAGAAGCAGAAAGCAGTCTTTCAAAACTAAATGCTATGGTGTGCCAGGGCTGTGAATATTTTGGTCATATCCAACTCCAAATCTGCATGGGATCATAAATGTCACAGTACTACCACTCCTTAATTTTTTCATCTGCTCTGCAGAGTTCTGAGCAACATATTTCAAAGTGAAATCATTTTTTTTTTCAAGACAACAGCTTGTGAAACTAATTGCTGACAGAAGATATTTCCAAGGTTTATATCTTTTGAGACCACAGTATTACTTGTTCTATTTGCTGACAGTTCTGATCTTAAAGTAGCAGGGAACTCCCTCATACAGTAATTTCCTACCCAGTAAGTTTGAAAGCCAGTGTGGTATATTTGTTTACTCTGGAAACCAGGGTTCAATTCTCTGCTTGGCCATGGAAACTCACTAGTGACCTTGGCCACATCACACACTCTCAGCCCCAGAAAACCCTGTGATAGGTTTACCTTAGGGTCCCCCATACGTCAGAAACGATTTGAATGAACACAACAACACAAAATTCTATTCAGTTCTACAAAGGAAAAAACAGTCCATTTTGGTGCCAATTTACCTTCTATTTTTGCAGCTTTAGGTACAAGTGTGAAATGAAAACACTTAAAACCAGTAATTAAAATCAACCTCTTTGTAACTTCAAAGGAGGCCTTCCATCACCCCATCCACAGCTATCTTCACCATAACAGTTCCTGATCCTCACTGTACATGCCTGCACATTTTGTGCAGGAACATTTAAGTGTTTCTCACCCACATAAGGATGCATACCACTGACACCTGATAAAACTTGCAACAGTGGTAAACCAGTGGCAGCCTTCCGAAAGGAAGTCTAGTTGATTAACCACCAATCTGTGTCATTTCATTACTCAAGGGCTAGAAATGCATGTGAGAAGGCACATACATACAGACCACAGCTTCACGTTTAAAATGGCACTGCACAAACACAGGATAAATGAGATCATATCCTGCCATGATCCGGAATGCCAAGGGCAGCCTAAATATATCACCAGTAAAGGAGGCAACAGTTCTTATGAAGCACAGAGCCATGCACTAAAGAGAACAGGACTCTCTCCCCTACGCAAGCTACTGAAGTTCAAGATTTAGCGGAAAGTGCAATCGGATCGGCCCGAAAGGAGGGCTGGGGGGCGGGGGGGGGCGAGAGAAGCCACAGGAAAACCAAGCTTTTTCTTGCACTCAAGCAGGCCGCCCACCGCAGCCGCCCACCGCCTCAGAGCAGTATTGTATCCCCAAAGCAATTCATTCGCTCCCCACAGGAAGAGCTCCCCCCTTTTCTTTTGCATTTCAAGCAGAGCCAGCCTTTTGGGCCACATCGGGCACATTACAAAGAATGCATTCAAAGGACGGCTCGACAAGCCCAAAGGGAAAAGGCGGTGGGGGAAGGGAGGAGGAGGAGAGAATATATATACTTATATATATAAGAAGCACAATCTTGAGCGGTAGGCGCCGCTTGCACAGCCATCCCGAGATCTGCATGCCACAAAAGGGGGGGGGGCACAAAATGTTGTACACTCACATTGTTTAAATAGCTCCAGACACAAAGCCATGAGAGACACAGAAAGGTGGGGGACTAGAAGGAGAAAAAAAAAAGAGAGAGAGAGGGAGAGAGGGGGGGGGAAGGGAACAGGAATTGCACTAGAGGAGAGGGGCGAACCCGGGTTCCACACCCTGCTCGCAGAGAAAACAACAAAACGGCTCCCGGTCGGGGAAGGAAGGCACGAAAGAAGGGATGGAGAAGGGGATGGTGGATGACGGGCCGAGAGAGGCCGGGCCGGGCCTGCGGCGATCCAGAACCGAAAGGGCGCTGCCGACGGACGATCTGCCGGGTGCTGGGAAAAGACACAAAGTGTGACCGAGGCGCGGCACACGGGAGCTCCGCCGGCGGCAGCAGGGCGGGCTCGCTCGCTCCCGCACGCGACCGCTCACCCTCCCTCCTCACTCAGCCAGCCCCATCCGCTCCCGTTATGTACTTCCAAGGGGAGGAGCGTCGGGGGCTCGCGCGAAAGCCCGGGGTTCGCCACGCCCACCTTCCTCGGGCCGCGCCCCGGCGGCAGAAGAAAGCGACGAAGAGCCGGCAGAAGCCGAGGTGCGCTGCCCCAGGCGGGAGGAAGCGGCGGAGGCAGGGCGGGAAAGCAGCGCCCGCGACGACGGAGGAAGCCGGGCCGGGGCTGCCAATGGAAGGCAAGAGGAGGACGCTGCGTTGCGCTTCCGGTCGCGGCGGCGGCGGCGGCGGCGGCGGCTGTCGCTTCTGGGCGGGCGGGCTAGAGACGGCGGCGAGCGGGCAGGCTGCTCCGAGTCTTCGCAAACTCCCTCCGCCTCAGCCGGCGCTGCGAAACCAGTTCCAGCTAGTATTCCGCACATGCTCACAAGGCGCCGCTCCCTCTCTCATGTTCTCCACGCTCGCTTTCTATGGCTGCGCTCGCCAACGCGGGCCTGCGGGCGGGAGGGAGGAGCGCGAAGCGGCGGCGCGGGGTATAAAGGACAGCCGAGCTTTGGGTGGAAGAGGCGGGGAGGAGTAGGAAGGCCGCGGGGGTAAAGGGGGCGGGTTCGCCCGTGTCGCCCCCTCGGTCCGGCCGGGGCTCGGAGCGCCTCCTCCGGACTTCCTTTCCGCGGGGGTGGGATGGGGGGAGCGGCGTCCGCAGACAGGTGGTCAGCAGGTGCGCGCGGTCCCCCGGAGGGAAAGGGGGCTCTCCCTCGTTGGCATCAAGAGGACGAGGGAGGCAGATGGCGGGGAAAAAAACCCCGGAAACCAGGCGCTCACGCCTCAGGTATTTTCTAAAATAATATCGTGGTCCAGCGGAGTGGTGCTTTTTTCTTTAAACTGGAGAGAGTGCTTCGTTAGGACTTCGAAGAAAGAGCTGCTGAAATCAGCACCTCTCCCCCACGACAGTCCCCTTGCCCACTTTACTCTCCTGACGCCAGTCAGCAGGTGGATCCTAATTTGTTTCCAGGCGGAATGGCCTCCCTGGCCATTTCTGCACTAGACTGTTACAGTGCTATGAATCAGTGATGTAGACTTGAGTGATGGATTCAGACTCAAGTCAGACTTAAGTCACTTCAGTGACTCGATTCCGACTCCACTCGGCAATAAATGATGCACTAACGCTACTGGACTTGAGACTTGCATATTTTTTGTGACTGACTTGCTGCCCTGGGGTCAGTAACATAACACATTCATCCAGAAACCTTACAACTTACTGGTCACATGATGATCTGCCTCAAGCCCAAAGTGTAGACAGGTTTCTTAGAGGGAACAACAAGTGGGTCAGGCAATGGGGTAGAGGAGGAAGGATCCTACCTTGTAAAGCTCTTGAAGCTTCAGTAATGGAAAATAAGAAGGATCCTATTCCCCACTTATGAAAAAAAAACCCCCTCTGCAAATGGGAAGTAAGAAGGATCCTATTTGTGGTAAAAACACAGATGTGGAGGGTCAACTCTATTTAAATTGTTAAAACTGACTTTATTCAACTCTGTCCAGAAATTCTGGAATACAGGTTGAGGTATAAAGTTGGCTCCCAGATTTGAGACTTGACTTGAATGTATCTTGTAAGGAATTGAGACTCGAAATTTGAAGATAGAGACTTGTGACTTGACTTGAGACTTGGAGTAAAAGACTTAAGTACATCAATGCTATTATTCCACTTTCAACATCCTGTGGAAATCCTGAGGTTTGTAGTTTAGGGAGGGGCCCCTGAGGGTGGGTGATTTTACTATGACCATTTAAGGTGGTGGGCTGGTCTCAGGACAAGCCCCATGCCATCACACGTTCCCACACACTCTGTCATATGTGGGACTTCAGCTCCCATCATCCTCACCCATGCTAGGTGGGGATAATTGGAATCTCAGGCTGACACATCTACAGAGCTCTAATTTAGGGAGATTTCTCTCACAATTCACAGACTTAATGGAAGATCACATTGCTAGCCTACCTCTGGAACAAGTATCTATATAATAGGAGATAGTTGTAGTCTTGCCAACTGTCTAAAATATCTTGAGCATTCAGTATGTAAAATGACAGATAGTAGTCGGTATGTTAGAATAGACTGGGAAGACCTGCCATTAAGTTCCCACTCAGTATCAAGGCTCAACCAATGGTTCACTCTTATCATTTACTTCCAGAATCACTGTAAGGATAAAGTGGGTGCAAAGAGAACCATGTTGGACAATCTGAACTCACTAAAGAAAGGGTAGGATGGAAAGGAATGCATTAACAAAAGCTGTCCACGTCCCATTCTTTTAACCATGTTGAGGACTTGCTTCCATCCTCAAGAGCGAAGGAATGGAGAAACCAGTAATGCTAACACCATTCTGAAGCTGAAGGTGGCATGATCACAACATATCATACAACACATAGGTGATTTCCGCACCATACTGTTATAGTGCTATTATTCCACTTTCAATATCCTGTGGAATTCTGAGGTTTGTCGTTTACTGAGGCCAAAGATGCCCCTCCACAAACTGCAAACCCCAGGATTCCATAGGATGTTGAAAGTGGAATAATAGCACAATAACAGTGCAGTGCAGAAATGGCCATAGTTAAAGTGTAGAACTCACAGCCTGAAAACTGGACAGCTTTAAAAGGGGACTGAACAAATTCATAGAGGCTGGGGTCATTGGTAGATACTAATCAGTAGACCTCCGTCAAAGCCTTCACTGGCAACTGATTGGCCACAGTGTGAACAGAATGCAGGACTAGGCAGCATTTTGGTATTATGAACATGGCTCTTATGTTCTTATATTTGGACACAGCATGGAAAAGAATAATGTTTGAAGGCAGTGGGTATTACCTGTTACATAGCCCAATCTAAGAATTGCCTTACTCAAAACTTTATTTCCAACAAAGGTCAACCCAATGCTTCTAGATACTTGCAAGCTGACCATGTTCACTGTTGCTTGTTTCAGTGTCTGACACTGAAAAAGATGCATCTCCTGTCTCTACACAGGTTCTATTTAGAGTACTATTTCTCAATTAAAGGTTCTTAGTTTTTGTTGACACCTGCCCCCACATCTCCAGTCTTGTCTCAGTTAACTGAAACAGAAAGAAAATTAGAAAGGACACCCCCCAGCTTATGTTTTGATTCATTCCCATACTTGCCTACTGCCTCATTGGTGCACAGAATATACATAGATTTGTACAATGGAACCAAAGGCTCACCACTCAGAGCAGGCATAAACGAAAACAAATGGTTCTAGATTTGCTCTGTTTTAAATAGGTCAAATATAAACATGCAGAGGATCAGTACAACGTGTGTATGCACAACATCCCATCCTTAATCTAAAAGCACAGTCTTTTATTATCTGGACAAAATGAGATGTTTTTGTTCATGTGCTTTGCACATCAAAAAGATCTTTGGAGGGAAGACCATGCTAAAAGAATAACATTAAATAATAATGTGGAGGTGAAAGGGAAGTTCTTCATGATGGAAAGAGTTATATAGAAGGCGTATGGTAACTTTTTGACTGAGCAATGGGTGTGTGGAATAGACTTCAAGTACTTTATATGCAATTAAAACTGGGTGTGGTTTTTATATGTATTATTTATTCATTCATCTGTTTATATGTCAGCTTTTCGGGCTAAGCTCTCCTAAAGCAGCAGAAGATAATAGAGAATTGAAATGTTAAATTACAAATAAAAGAAATACAATCAGAAATACTAAAAACAGCAATTTAAAACTTTCAAGAACTTTTAAAAGAATGGAGTTTGACGCAAATAACATTTATAGCCAAAAGGATTGTTACTGTATTTAAGATAAAAATAGAGAGTGTAAAGGCATGTTTTATATTATACTACAGAGGCAAAATAGGTGGAAATATTGTCAGCTTTTTGAACAGTTTCTGCTATATAAGCACATAACTCTTTAATGCAATATTCTTCCTTCACCACTTGGCGACAGCCACACCCCAGTGGTTCTAAAAGTAACTAAAGTAGCTAAAGGTTATAGTTACACTGCAAAGGAAGTAAAGGTATTCATCATTCAGCTACATTTGCAGTGTTATGCCATATATTGTAAATAGTCACTTCTAAGCTTTGGATTCCACTTTCCAAGATTGGGGATTGGCCTTTGAAGAATTAGGCTCTCAGAACTTGCATTTACTATACGTTCAAGATGCTTGAACTGTCTGTTCTGAACTGTCTGACCTGTAGATTCAATGTCCAAGCAGGTTGTTATGGGAAGGCACTCACAGGTAGTCTGGACCTAAATTGTTCAGGTCCCTCGAAGCTGGTCTACTAAAGTCTTGGATAACAGTAATGTTCTTTAACTGAAGATTGAAACACGTTCACAGTAGATTGCTCCAGTCAGCCAACTAACCACCAAGTTCTGTACTAACCCCAGTTTCTTGATTGGTCTCAAGAGAGGTCCCACATTGCATTGCTATAGTTCAATATTGAGGTTACCAACACATGAAACACTGTGGCCAGGTCATCCTTACTCAGAAGTGTCAGTAGTTGGAGTTCAACTAAACCTGCAGTGACAAAGATAGTTCAAGAACTACCTGCAGACTCTGAACTCAAATCTTATTGGAAATACAACTTCATCTAAAATTGCTAACCTACTTAGTTCCTGTAGGAGGCACTCACCCACAAAGTTTTTGTCTTATTGGGACAAAATAACTACAGCTTACTGGTTTTCATTATGCTTCCAGGCACTGGTCTAGGACCTGCATGGTCTGACCTAATGCAGATATTGCAGATACAGAGGTGAATGTTATTAGCACACTGATGACGCCATGACCCAAATCGTCTAATGATCATGCCCAAGAACTTCGTATAATTGCTGAACATCACTAGGGACACTCTGGTATCCCACAGTGGAAATGTCATTAAGCTGGTGTACAGCCGCTCAATGTAATTCTAAAACCAGCCCTGCAGACAGGAGCAGAACCACTGTGATACAGTGCCTCTTACCCTACAGCACGTGTCCAGAAGGATACCATGTTCAATATTCTTAAAAGCCACTGAGATATCAAGGTGAATATCAAGGTGAATCAACAGGATAGCATCTTCCTTTTTCCTTCTATCAATAAAGGTCATCCACTAGATTCCCAAGTCTAAGACAAACTGGACTGGAATGAGTCTAAAGAATTTGTTTCCTTCAAGAATGCCTAGAACCAAGCCAACATCATGTTTTCAAGGAGTTTACTCAGAAAGGAAGCATTTGCTACTGGATGACAATTATATCTCATTGAGTACAGGATAGGCTTCTGCTGTCTGACAAACTGCTATCTTTTTATTAAGGACAATGGGCTTTACTCTTCATAGAAAAAAACATTTATCACACCTCAGGCCTACACAGTCGACAACACTACTACACAGGTTTGTTCAAATCAGCCAAGGACTGAGAAGGTCAACTACATTGCTACACATGGTTGGTTGAGTCGCTACAAGAACCATGTGTACATGTCCTTGGGCCTCAAAAGTTTAAACAGATGCCACATATCTAAACCAGATGGTACACTGGTCACTTCAACAAGATCTGCAACAACGGTAGCCTTATGTTCATTGCAGAGATGAGTGTGCTTGCTTTCAACTTTTTGAACTCATTACAATGAGCTTTTGTGTGTTCTAGCACTCTGTTCACTGTGGTAGATGTTACCAAACTTAGAACCACATAAAATTACTCAACCAGCTGACTATCTAAAGTGTCCTCTCTGGTCTCCTGTAATAAACTTTGATGTTTGAAGTCCACTGAATATTCTAGTACCTCTTGTGTGTTTATTTAAAAATAATGAACTGATGCAGTCATCTTGCTAACCCTAGAAGATAACCTTGTTGTACGTGTGTGTGTGTGTGTGAGAGAGAATGTGTGTGCATGTGTGTGACTGTCAGGAAGCGGTCACACACACTACTAATTACAGCAAGTAAAACTCCTCAGAATATATGTTGTTGTTGTCTCCTCTCAAATCAGCTTTGATTTTTGGTGACCCTATGAATAAGAGAACTCCATGAGCTGTGGTCATCAACAGCCCTGCTTGCATCAAGATATACTATATTATTCAGGAATAAGTGGACTGCAGAAGAGAAGGATAAGAGGGGACATGATAGCCATGTTTAAATATTTGAAGGGATGTCATATTGAGGAGGGAGCGGGGTTGTTTTCCACTGCTCCAGAGACTAGGACAAGGAGCAATGGATTCAAACTACAGGAAAAGAGATTGCACCTAAACCTCAGGAAGAAGTTCCTGACAGTCAGAGCTGTTCAGCAGTGGAATATGCTGCCTCGGAGTGTGGTGGAGTCTCCTTCCTTGGAGGTTTTTAAGCAGAGGCTGGATGGCCATCTGGCAGGAGTGCTTTGATGTGGGTTCCTGCATGGCAGAGGGTTGGACTGCATGGCCCCTGTGGTCTCTTGCAATTCTATGATTCTAGGACTGCCAGCTGCACTCCCAGTTCCCACCAGTCAAACAATTTTCCTGCCACTCTTTACTTCCTGTTTACTTAAGAGTATTTGAGAATAACCTAGGCTAAACTCCTGTTGACTTAAAGCATCTGATTGTAACTCAGACTGGGTTCTTGTTAATTTAAAGCACTGGAGTATAACCTAGATTAGATAATTGTACTTCAGAAAGCATGGAAGGACTATATCCCCTGGATGGTACAGGAATCCTATCATATGGAGTAAAAAACAAACAAACAAAACAAAACAAACCAGTATTTGGTCTACCTAAATCTGTATCGAACAGTCTAATATAGCAAGTACACTTATGTAGAGATTCAGGGCTAGTATAACATCGATGATTCGGAATGGAGATAAGCATTCTAAATGACTTCAGATGTTGCAGACTACAATTGCTACGATCCTCACCCACTGGCTATGCTACTTGGAGTTATGGGCATGATAATTCAAAACTCATGGAAGGCACTGAGTTGCCTACCTGTGAAATAATGTGTAGTTATTTTGGACAGCTGAATGGGGGTCTGCAAATGACAGTCTCTTAATTGACAGATACAGTAGATTAAAATCAATGTCCTCCCTATGGAGCGGAAATAAACTCTCCAAGAGAAACATGACCATAAGATGGCCTTTCCAGATGCTCTTGACAAAAAATGAAGTGGGCTTTGTGGCTTGGCAGGCCATCTTGTTCCTTGAGCTGGGTCAGGCAGGAAGCATATAAGTGCTGCTTGAACTACTTGCCCTTCAAAAGGGCTACTTTTAGAATGGTAATTGATTTATGACCATCGATTGCACTATTGCTTTGCAGAGATATACAAAGGCTAACTTCCAAGTGAAGGGACAGATCAGAGAAACTACGTGGTCTCTTCTGAGGCAAGCACTCATGATTTGTTCCTTGGATCCCCTCTCGATTTCATTTTTAGGACTCATATGCATTCATTAATCTGCTATAGTGTTAAAAAATTAAAGAGTAGGATAATAGGCCCTGGTAGAGATGCCACAATCAACGTGGACCATAGACTGTTCTGATGTGGAATGTCAAGCCTCTTTTTAGAGTAGGGGGGTAGGCTATTTCTGGAATTGGAGGGGTCTTGAGAGCCAGCATGATGTAGTGATTTGAGCGTTGAACGACAACCCTGGAGACAAGGGTTCAATTCCTTGCTCAGCTATGGAAACCCACTGGGTGACCTTGGGCACATCATATACTCTCAGCCCCAGAAAACCCTGTGATAGATTTGCCTTATGGTCACCATAAGTCAGAAATGACTTGAAGGCACACAACAACAACATATTGTTTCCTGAAACATACTGAGGACCACAGTCAGTCAACTCCCACTTCTGCTGAGGCTTCTGGGAGCAAAATTTGACTTAAAAACTGTGTGTGCCCTCTTCACACACTTTATTTCAAATTGTAAGGGATTTTTTTCCCTGCCTTTGGAAGTAAGTAAGTAAGAAAATAAGTATATATGTGCACGCACATGCAGGTAGAGACTTCAGGAGTTGCCAGAATAGGGGTGGAGATGACATGGAGCCCACTGGTTGTGTGTTGTCCATCCTTATTTTTGACTTAGCTTTTTAAGTAAGGATGATGTAATCTCAAGGGTTTAGCTGATGTAACATATACAGATATTGAAAGGGTAAGACATTTTGTTCATTGTAGAAAAAGGTGGTATCAATGCTTCTTGGAAGTGTTGGTTATACACAACTGGAATAAATTAAATGAGGGGGGCTATAGCTCCCTGAATACCCCAGCCAATATATCCCGTGACCATGCTGGCTAGAGGATTCTGGGAATGGTAGCCCTAAACTAAATTTATCAAGCTCTGTGGTTGTGTAAATACTCAGAACAGTTATGCTTTTCTTTGACAGATGGCAATAATAACTCTGAGTCACAGTAATTCATACAGAGTGGGTAGTTTGCACTCTGTGAGCTGCATGCCACCACCCCAGGCCTCTTTTTATAGATTTCACAGTGGCTTTAAACATTTACATGGTGTCTCACTGACACAGCTTCCTGCTTCATTCCTCCACATGTTCTTTGTATCAAGCTCACTGTGCCACCTCTTTGAGGTAGCCAAGGTCACTGTCAGTAGCTTTACTGTTCTTGAGGCACAATGTATCTCATCCTGGCAAATTTTTTGGCAGCAAAGTTGGTTGAAGCCAACTGAGATACACAGTGGAAATACAGGAAAGTAAAAAAGTAAAAATGTACAGCAGCAGGAAGTATGCTCTGCAACATGTATTGACATTCTGGACACATCAGAGCTGAGACCTGAAGGAGGTACATTTTCCTGTGATTGATCAAGTCTAAAATTTCCACAGTAGAACAGGTTTACAGTCAAGGATTTTTTTTAAATTCAGCCCTGCTTTCTTTTGAGTAGGTGGCCAAAATATCAAAAAAGGCTTTTCAGCAATTCAGTTCCCTGTGCAAGCATCCATACTACTGCTTGAAATAGTTACTTTTTGGACTACAGTTCCAAGAATCCCCTTCGCAGCTTGGCTGCTGGCCATGGCACCTGGGAGGATTCTACAATCTGTAGTCCAAGACAGTAAATTTTCAAGGTTTGATTTGTAACCATGGAATACACCAGATTATTGTAGAACCCAGCTCAAACAGTAGCAGTAGTTGGAACTACAGTGTATGGCCAGGGCAATTAATGAATCATGCCAGTTCCACCACAAATTTAAGCAGCTTTCATCTGATTTTAGAAAATAAGCAGGTATGGACCTAGTTATAGGAGATCTCCAAGGAACAGAGTTGGTAGTAATGATCTGGTGAACAAATGGTCTGACTCAGTAAAAGGCATCTTCCCATGTTCCTTAGAGGCACCAGAGAAGATCTTAGGAGCAACGGCAGCAGCTCTGGCTATCCACCAACTGCTCTCCTAGCAGCAAATCAGTAGCATGGGTGAGAGGCACCTTGAGGGAAATACCTGTGAAAGTTGCTGCTTGGTGGGCTGTGAGTTCCTACACATGGGATTGGTAATATCTTCAGAGAAAAACTCTGGTTGATTAAACATATTTTTACTACTGGTTTTATTTTGTCCTTTCACTGACAGCATGTGCGGTGTTTTCAAATACAGAAGCAAGGCCTAAAAATTTCTATGGAGTCCGTAATAGGTATTGGATGCTGTTTCTCCTAATGAGAGGTACAGGCAATCTCATAATGCCTTTTGTCACAGAAAGGACCTACTTCCTTTCATTCCAGTGTGTAGCATAATGGTTAGCAGTACCTCACTGAAGGTGTTTGGTGTGGTCTCTTTTGATGTGTGGGCCCCATGTGTTTTGAACAGGACTAGCCAAAGATGATGGATGTTTCCCTGTATGGAAGCTGCCTGGACTAGAAGTTGTTAATATTGGGGTGTAATAACATCCTGCACCACAATAGAAGCAGCAAGCTGGGATGAGGGTCTAGGATAGGCTGTGTGGTATGCATAGTTCTATATCCCAACAGAGGGGAAGAACCAGAAGGATCAAGAGAAACAAGGTAGTGATAGCAGCTGCTACTACCCATTAACACCTGTCATCTAAGGCAGTTTCCTCACTCTGTCTAATAGAAAGGCCAGGCCTGATTCTGAGGCATATCTAGGGTGGGGCAAGTAGGATATGTGCCCTGGGCAACAATGCCAGGGGGGCTTAAGCTGTGCCAGAAGATTTAGTGGTGGTGGTAGTGGAGGAGGAGGAGGAGGAGGAGGAGGAGAAGGAAGCAGCAGCCTGGAGGAAGGGGTGCAACTTTTATGCTTCACCTAGGCACTGTTTACATTAGATATGCCTCTAACAGTAATGATGAGATGGTCTTTCTACATTAGCTATGTTTCTATTCCATTGCAACATCCTAAAGTGTCCAAATGACAATGCACACATGCTGTGGACTTGGGCACACTTCCTGAGCAGTTGTGATGAATCATTGTACCCTTTCAACATCAGAATGTGGGAAAGGATCTGAAAATGTGTCAGAATGTAGATGAGGCCAGCCTGGTGTGTGTGTGGTTGTCAGTGAAATTCTATCAGCAATATAGACCAATAGATGCACAGCATGAGATATAATCCTCAGGCAATGAATCATAAAGCTGAAAGACACTGGAAAGTGATAGAAGATAGGGAAACTGGTACCACATGATAGACCAACTCAGTTTGTAAGTTAGTGTGACAGGAAAGGGAATTTTTTTTTATTTCTATTAAAAAAATCCACCTAACTTACTCTTCACAAACCAATACACAAACTTGAAACAGGATTTACACTTCTCTGAATGTTGTGATTAAGTTCTCCAGTTAAAGAAAAATGTGTTTATTGGGTTAAAGTGTTCACTAAAATGCATCTGTTAGGTAAAATAACTTACAAAAATGCATCAAGTTTGGAGAATCTTGTAAAAATGTGCATATTAGGCAACCTTCCACACAATATCTTGTATCCAAGTCTGTGTAGTAGCAGAAAGTCCTGGACCTCTAAGTGGATTTCTGACTTACTGGACTCCATTCTGTCTCCTTTTCTTGTTTGTGTTGAGACTTAAATTGTATAGCCATCTGAATTGTTCCAATTGCTTCCTTCCCTCTCTCTTATTAAATAAATTCTTCTCAGCAAATATGTTTCACTTTCATTACCATTTTTATTACATTTCAGGATTTCATAATAGTGTTTTTGTGGTTAGGTAAAATTAATGAAATACTCTATACAACCAAATTGCTTATATTTGTAATGTTTACATAGAACTAGCAACTTTTCCAGACAGCAAGTCCCACTGAATTTGCTAGAACTTAGAGTGACGGGGCAGTATTTTTATGACTAATTGCTTAATATTTTTTTAAAAAATCTTATTTACATAAGATCTCTAAATTCCTTATTTTTGTTGTTGTTACATGCCTTCAAGTTGTTTCCAACTTATGGTGAGTCTAAAGCAAGCCTATCACAGAGTTTTCTGAGGCTGACAGTGTGTGACATGCCTGTGGTCATCCAGTAGGTTTCCATGGTTGAGTGGGGAATCAAACCTTGGTCTCAAGCGCCATAGCCCAACACTCAAACCACTACACTATATGGACTCTCAAACATCTGCACCCAACATAGGGCATGAACTCATGACTTTAGGATTAAAAGTCTGAAGCTCTACTGATTGAGCTGGGTGGGTTTATTTCTACTTTTTCTTAATCAAGGAGTTTGAATACTTGAACAGGAATGGAAACCAAAGAAGTCCTGTATAAATATATGTATATTTTACATGTGAATTCAAGTTAGCAGTCTACATCCAGCATTAATGTGCAGAGATCAGAAATCCATGTATTTTATTTATTTTAAAATAAGCTATATTATTAAAACACTACAGTCTATCTACAATATGCTCATTTTGAATCTTACACATGAAAAAGTCTACCAGTGTGCAGATCAAACATCTGTTCACATACCAACTGTACCAATGTATGAACTTCTTCATGGGTTCTAGACACAGCGATCATGTTTTGCTGCCTCAGTAGAAGACTGAATTGCTCAAACAAAGCCTTGCCTAACAATATATCATGTATTTTTAGAAAGTCTATTTAGAAAGTTCAGTATATATTCTCCCTCTCTAAGCTGTTCTGGAAATTTGGGAGCCTTCTGTAACGTACTGGGAAGAAGTGTTGGGGATGCACAAGGAGAAGACGAAGAGGAAAATTCTGTTCTGTGAACAGAAGTCTATGTCTCTGATGTAGCCCATGGAGACGCAGGAGCTATATTCCTGTGGTTTCAACTCTGAGCTGCTTATATTCATTTAGTGGGATAATGGAACCTTGTGAAGCATTTCAAAATAGATTTTAGTTGCTTAAGTGTTCATAAAGTATTGATGCTATATAAGCAACCACTGGTCAGTGGATAAATTGCAGAGAATACAGAGATAGAATACAGAGACAAAATACAGAGAATATCACAAAAAAAACAAAAATAAAAACAGAGAGGAGAAGAATTGGTACGGTAAGCAAGAAATCAGTTGTGGCTTCTGCTGTTAATTTCTTGTGGCCCTACAGCCATACTCAGCAGCATAGAGCCAGCATGCTATATGGCTGACTATATCAGATATTTTGTCTCCAGCTTTCCTCAGAGAGAAACTTCTTAAAAGAGATGCTTTACCTATATACATTTTCTTCCCTTAAAGGTGGAGGCTTTGGGTGGGGCCTATCCATGTGTACATCTCCTTCTTTTAGTAAGAACAGCATTGCTGTAGCAGATTTTCTTCCTGATCTGTATCAGTTAGAGACATCTATCCATTTTTATGTTATGTAGCATCATTACAAGGGTAATGTAACAGACCAACTGAGTAACATAAACCAAACAGATGGTTGGAAGGCAGCAAAGGCGGGGGACAGAGAGCAGAAAGCACATGAGATACTCTCATAGCAAAAGCATAAAACTTCTGTCAAAGTGGCTGCTAAGATGAATCTGATATATGTGCCAATATGAGAAAAAGGCAGTATTTGTTAATATGAAAAGCCTGTGAAGTCCTTAAAGTTATGGAGATCATTTTAAAACCACACATTCTAAATAATAATAATAATAATAATAATAATAATAATAATAATGGGCAAACACTATTTAGGTAGGTTATACTCCTTTTGAGCTAATCTCAACATACTGAAGGCTTGCCATGGTCTTTTGAATGCCAGAATAGTCATGTGCATATAATATTGGCCAAACTCTGTAACTACACCTACTAGGCATGTTATTATTCCTGCTTCCACTCAAGTTCACTATTTCTACAGCTACCATGTTGTGTACAAAAACAGTTTAGAATTCCCATCTCTTCCATCCTTAAACATGAATTGAGCCATGACTTTTCCAGTTTCAGAACACGGAAATTGCTATAAAAGAAATAGCCAAGTTCACTTAGTAAACCCACCACAGAACATAGTGACAGCATGTACCTGATTTGTGTATGATGGGACGCATCATACACTTCATACAAGATATACAGTGTTTCCAAGATCCACTGTGGATATCAACATCCCTAGATGATCAAGTCCCATTCTATACAGTGATGTAGTAAAATGGTGTCCCTTACATAAAATGGTAAACAACTCAAATGAGTGCCAGAGTCTGATGATCTGTGAAATGGTGGAGGCTACAGCAGGGTATGTCTACACATCACCATAGTGCTTGGTGCATAGCAAAATCAAGGCTTGGTTTTTTGGAATCTTTCATTTTTTCCCCAAAATGTTTTCAAGCTGTGGCTGGTTGAATTTGTGGATGAAGAACCTGCAGATACAAAGGGCCAAATGTATGCTAATTTGCTGTTTATGGTAGCTCTCCTACAAGCATTCATGTGGTGGCCATATTAGTGGTCATTGTAACTTCCAAGCTACCAAACTGTTCAAATAACAACATCCAAGGATATCCTTTTGTGGAGGAACTTGTTCTTACAAATAGCAATACTGTCTGAGCACTACCTCTTGGCAGAGTCTATGTGTCCCTGTGGGTGAAACAACCATGTATGGAATGCCATATGTGAAACCCAGAACTATATGTACAGCATGCCTTGTTATCATTGTTTTTCTAAAGGATTCTTCACTAGTTGAATAGAAAGGTTTCTTGTCAACAGACCAAATAAGAAAATAGCATTGCTAAGACACAGGAGTAGTTGGTCTATATTATAGAAGACACATTTGTGGGCAGAAGCTACTATGTGTACGTAGGCTGGAATCTCAATTTGTTACTGTTATTTGCTGTCAAGTCAGTTTTGTCATAAGGCACGCAGTCCTATGTGAAAGAGAGACCATCAAGAGCCCTGAGTGATCAACAACCCCGCTCAGCTTTTGCAGACTCAGGAAAATGGGGTCTTTTATCAAATCAAGCCATCTGTAATGTAGTCTTTCTCCCTTCTTACTGCCTCTCATTACTTGTGTCAGTTTACCAACATGGATGGGAGGTGCAGGACTTTTGTCTAGCTATACTTTTGCCTGACTAATTTGGGGAGACAATATTGTGCACATGTCCATGGTGTTACATGTACAGAGAACACATCTTGTTCTCATATATTCACAGCCCTGAGACAAAGCACTATTCTTTGTATGTACCAATATGAACTGTTTTAACACATTTTCTTTTTTTGCTTGCTCCCATACAAGTACCAGGGATAGAATTAAACTGCAAGAAAAATTGCATTCATATGCTCACAAATGACAAATGCAAACTGTATAATCCCCTGCCTACTTCAAGAGAAAGCTATTTCTGGGATGTGGAATCTAGGTCAGGAAGGGGGAGAAGAAGAAGAAACTCTTAATGGCAAAAATAATTATTACAACTGTGGAAATTGATGCAAGGTCAGTGCTGGTTGGTACAATTAGTAACAGAGCCTCTCAGTGAAGCTTTAGGTCCTCACACATAGCCACCAAACTGTGCTCTGAGAGCGGTACATTACTCCTTATTGACACAGTTAGATAATGGAGCAGTTTCTCAGACTGGGTCCTCAAGAGTCTATAAAGGGGAAAAAAACTGCATCTAGGCACTTGGGAGACAGCAAAGACTTCAATAATCACCAAGCAGACATCTTCTGCTTAAGAATGAAGCCCTGTTTGCATGTTCCTCCATTTGATGGGTAGAATGGGGAAGGAGACTGCACCTGCTGGCCTGCCCTACCCCATCAACATAGCACAGTGGTCTCACCATTCCACAAGTTTACTGGGATATCTGTAGGGATGCCTGAACAACATAATTACCATCACTATCAACCTCTATGCCACTTCCTAGATATAATGGTATGAGAAGCCATGAACACAGAGCTGACATGCATGGAAATCTCTCTGCCAATAACCTGTTGAACACAGGGACAAATTCAAGGCAAGTGGGTATCTGGGAAGTATGTAGCCCTACTCCACTTGTTTAATATATAAATATGGAGCCACATGTGAGCGAGGTTATCTGTATTTGTGCTAAAAAATCAGTGAAAGTTTCCTGGAGGTCAAAACCAAACTAGATGAAATGTGGTAGACCTCCAATTAGATGTCTTTTTCTTTGGTTAAAGCCTGCCTCCCCTCCCCTCCATTTTCCTGCTTAAGTAAGATCATTAAGTACCTACATACCACTGGTCTTAATGATCTTACAGAGCAGAGAGAGAAAAGGGTTTAAAAAGCTGTACCTTACTTCAGTTGGCGAGATCATGAGTAACAGTTATCTTCTCTAACTCTTTAGTCCATGCTTTACAACTGCTAGAATCCTGTTTCCCCCTAAATTCCTCAAGTATGAGGAAAAGTTATACCTTTCAGTTGTCAGAAAACTCTACTGTCTCCAAGCTCTGAGAGACATTGGTTTGGATTCTCATTTCCACAGTTTCAGAGGTTTTTTTCTTGTTTCTTCCAGATTTTTCTGCCAAAACTTGAAATACTACCTGTGGTAATGGGGACACCAGTCAAGAGAGCTATGGCGATAATGCTCTCTCCTGTGTTTCAGACCATTGCACTTGAACCCTCTGGAACATACTTTTTTTTTAAAATTAAGTTCTTCACTTAAAAAGTAATGAAAGGTGATAGGAACAAAATCATCTGGAAAGTAGTGCTTGAGGAGACTGCTATGGATACTTTGGATGGCTAAAAAGACAATTGAATGTGTCCTACATCAAATGAGGCCTGGACTCTCCCTAGGACCCAAGATGACTAAACTGAAGCTGTTGTACTTTGGACATATCATGAGACAACATGGCTCACTGGAAAAGAGGTTAATACTTGGTAAAATGGGAGGCAGTAGGAAAGCCACAAGCCCTGAGTTTGTGAGACCTGAGCAGGGCAGCTGATCACTGGGACTCTTGGAGGTCTCTCATAAGTTGAAGTCAACTTGATAGTAATTAACAATGACAACAGTGGCCATTTCCATACCGGGCTTCTGAAACGGTGCAGAGCGACTTGTCACTGAGGTCTTCTACACCGTAGAGTGGACTGGCGTGGACTACTTTTCGTAGTTCCACACCAGAATCCACTCAGGAGTGGCCGGAACTAGCCGAGCTGCATGTTTTTTAAAAACCTCTTTTTCGAGGTTTTTAAAAAGCACGGAGCGCGCAGCCCCGTGCCGCTCCGTCGCCTGGCTCCAAAGTGGATTTGCAGGCGTGCGCAAGTGCGTGCCTGCAGATCTGCCGAGGGCGGGCCTTTGGCTGGCGAGCTTCTCCGGTTGGTGGAGAGCCTCCACCAACCGGAAGCTGCCATCTGGGACGCCGGAGGACTGTGGAGCAGCGAGCTTGCGCTGCTCCGCGTGACGACGGACTTACCCGGCTGCGGGTAAGCTCCGTTTTAGCGTGTTTTCGCCCATTCCACCCCCACATGTGGAAAGGGCCAGTATTTTAAAAAGTTACAGTAACAAATGGGATCTTAAAATTTATTTGTAATTCTTAAAATTACTAAAGTGTGTGCCCGTACTCACTGAAATCTCTTTGCCCTGCCCCACCTCACCCACAACATCTGTCACCCTTTGCTGGGAAATCCAAACACTGCTCTTCAGGGGAGGCACTACAGGAGTTTGGCCTGTTGCAACACTATACACTGATTTCACTGGAATGCCGGTCTGAGGGAAGGATGGAGGAGAGCATACCAAGATGTCTCACCCACTCCCTGCAAGTAGAGTGCCAAGAAATCTTGTTTTTAAGCCAGCAGCCTCTCCCTACAGATTCCACTGCTTCTAAGCTGCAACTCAGGAAGCCAAATGATATCCCCCTCAGGAAGCTGGATTTGGCACTGAGACTTCCAGGTATTCCAAAAATACCTAATACTTGCTATCTAAACTTAAATTAATTTACCTTTTGCTTCTTGATACTCGATGACATACAGGTTATCTCCATCTCTCCTCACACTTTTATTTCCAGAAGAATTATTATTCTACTAAATATTATTCTACTAAATAATAATAATACTTCTGTAGATATGCTTTTTGTTAATTTGTTTGCTGATATTCCAAAAGAAAACTATGGCAGGTATCCTGTTTATGATGTCATAAATCTGACTTGTGACTTTGCAATTCACTTTTACAATGATTGCAATATTACAATGACCAAAGATCCCATAGATGAGAATGTTGTCACATGGATCTATAAGTGATTGGAAAACCATGGTCAAAGAGTTGTCATCAATGGTCGCACTTCAAACTGAAAGGAGGTCTCAAGTGGAATGCCTCAGGGTTTTGTCCTAGGGTCATTAATTTTCAACAGTTTTATCAATGACTTAGATGATGAGCTAGAAGGAATCCTTATGAAATTTGCAGATGATATGAAACTGGGTGGGATGGCTAACACACTGGAAGATAGGAGCAGAATTCAAAAGAACCTCGATAAACTAGAAAACTGGACAGACATTAATAAAATGAAATTCAATAGAGACACTTGTAAAATTCAATATTTAGACCAAAAAACCAAATGCAACTAAATGCACAGGGACAGGATGGGGGAATACATGGCTCAGCAGTGCAAAATGTGAAAAGGACTTTTGGATTATTGTTGCTCATAAGTTGAGCATCCACTGGCAGTATGATGCTGCAGCAAAGAAAGCGAATACTATTTTAGCCTACGTTAACAGAAGTGTAGTTTCCAAGTCAAGGGAAGGAACAGCCTCACTATATATCTGTGCTGGTCTGGCCTCATTTGGGATACTGCATTCAGTTGTAGGTACTTCATTTTAAGAAGGACTAGTTGCAGTAGATTCAGAGAAAGGCAACAAGGATGGTACGATGGATGGAGAACAAAGCACATGAGGAAAGGTTGAAGGATCTGGGCATGTTCACCTTAGTGAAAGGAAGACTGAGGGGTAATATGATTGTACTCTTTAAATATCTCAAAAGCTGCCACTAAGAGGAGGGGGCAGGAGTGTTCTCTGCTGTCCCAGAAAATAGGACCAGATCTAACAGTTCGAAGTTACAGGACAGTAGATTTTGAGGGAACATTAAAAGAAAATTCTTTTTTTTAAAATATTTTTATTAAAAATAAGTTTAAAAATACAGCCAGCTCTCCACATTTGCGGGTTTCACTTTTGCGGATTTGATTATTCACGGATTATTTGCTTTCAGCTCTGCTGCTGCCCTATGCCATTTTTAACAGGGACTGCAAGCCTCATGAGATTGAGAAACTCCGAATGAGGCTAGTAAGTCCCTATTAAAAATGGTGTGGGCCAGCAGTGGAAGTGGCAGTGAGCTCCACCAGCCACCCACTTCTGCCTTATGAAGGAACCCTGATGACTCAAAGGAATCCACAGTGGACTAAATATGGTGATCATACTTTTTTTAACGTTAAATATGGTTTGGGAGGGCCTACAGTTATTCACGGTTTTTCACTTTCACAGGGGTCCTGTGCCCCTAACCCTAGCGAGTGTGGAGGGACAATTGTATATATAAAACAACGTATAAGAAAAATAGACAAAAATAGCTAATATCAGCTGTCTACACAAATAAACTATCTAAACATACTAGTGAACATGAAAACACCAAAAGAGTAAAAGGGCACTCACATGACTTCTAACTTCCCAGAGAATGGTTATTTATGATTACTTAATATACTTCTTCAAAGTGCAATAAAATAACTACGACTAAATAATCTTATTCCTCATCTACAAAACTGGAACATTGGAAGGAACTTCTTGACAGTAAAAGTGGTTCAGCAACAGAATCAATTGCCTATAGAGGTGGTGAGGTTTCCTTGAAAGACAGGCTGGGGATGTTTTATCTGGTGATCCTCCACTGAGCAGGGGGTTGGACTCAATGGCCCATGAGGCCCCTTTCAGCTCAACGATTCTATGCGGTGTTGGGGAAGCTCCATGGCTTAAAAGGTAGTTTTTTTGGGGGGGTAGCATTGGGAGACATAGGTATGTAATGTAGCTATGTTTCTGCAGCTGTATCTCCTGATGCAGGATCTTGGCCTGCAGTTTCAATGCTTAGCATTCTACAGATCTGAAGTGGGCAAAATGTGGCATTGGAGCCCCAAACCTATATTTGCCTACCCAACAACTTTGGACCATCCTTCTTCTGGTAAAAAGGGGAATAAACAGCCTTTAAGGGTCATATTTCAACTTTAAATATTCAGTTGTTAAAACATGTAAACATTTAAATTCTTCAACATAAAAATTGGTTGCTGTGTTGTGCCTTCAAGTTGTTTCTGATTTATGGTGACCCTAAGACAACCCTATCATGGGGTTTTCTTGGCAAGATATTTTTTAAAACCAGGAATGGAGACTTGCAGCCACTTCCAGCCCCCTCTCCTCATTTTTTTTTTTTAGCTATTTATATGCCCCCTGGAGGGCCCAAGGGACAGACCCAGCAAAGTTCTGCATCCTGTTTTAGATTCACCAGTCTTTCTGAAACAACTTGTTGAGCCAACTCTATTCAGGATATGTTTATGGTGGTGATGTGTCCTACTTAGACCTCTGTTTGAAGGGTTGCCCAGTGAGCTCAGTTTAAAGATGAAGAACCAGGAGAAAGTAGAGGAAGCATTTGAAGCAGGAGCTTTGATGTTGCCCTGCACTGCTGAAGGTAAAAATCCATAAGAAGGAAATAGATATCCATCAAAAACACTTGGACAGGAGCCTGAGCCCTGCAGAAAGACAGGTCACTTGGTCATGGAATGATTCATTGCTTTTAAAGTAATTATTTTCATAACCATATAGTGGCACATGAAAATGTTACACAAGTCTGTATCCTCCTTTTCCAGTTTTTGGATTTCTTTTCTGGTAGGGGTGCATTCCATCTTTTCTGGCAATGCTTAAGTGACTTCGTGTCTTTGCTACCCTACATCCAGCACATTTATTACTTTTTAAGCAGGCTGTACTTTACCTGTATTTAGATTGCAGATTGTTATTGCTGCTTGTTCTCCAGGGAAAGGATTTACATAGAAGTTCCTCCCTTTTTGTTATGAAACATTTACATGTGTGTGCACAAACATGCACACAGTTTCACATGTATAATAACAATACATCAATTTAGACTGCCTCAGCACAAAGACCAAATCTGAAATAGATACTGAACATCTAGTTACAGAGGACACATCACTTTTCACCTGCTGCTCACTCTGTTTTGCTACGATTCTCTGAATCCCAGCACACAAACCTCTTTGTTCTTAAGGAAGAAAGTTACAAAGAAACTATGAAGCATTTTCCTACCCCTGTGACTCTGCTATATAGAACTTATTCAAGTGATTCAAAGCTAGAGACTCAAAGCAGCTGTCAGCAGAGTTTCTGCAAATTAGTTGAATAGATGACACTGGCTGCATCCCACCTCCTCAATGTTAACACTTTGCAAGCTGCAAAGCCACCACTGTAGACGAGTGATCACTTATCTTTCTGGCTGGTAAATCTGTGCTAAGTGTCATATACTGTGCAACTCAAACCTGAATTTACAGGAAGAAATGAAATGTTGACTCCCTTACCAACTCTATGGGTTCTTTCACACTATACAATTATAGCACTATTATTCCACTTCAAGTGTCACAGTTCCATTCCATGGAATCTTGGGGTTTGTAGTTTAGTGAGTACTAAAGGAGTTCTCTGGCTGAGAATTCTAAATGCCCCTCCTTAAAATGCAAATCCCAAGATTTTCTAGGACAGAACCATGGCAGTTAAAATGGAATCATGCCAGTAAAGGGGCCCCAGGATTATCATCAAATCTTTTCTTTTTGACCACTCATCCACTTTAATTTGCAATGAACAGGAGGACAAGCCTTAAAAAGAGGATGTTAGGGCAGGAGTGGGGAAGCTGGATGTCTATATATTTGGCCCTAGAGTTCCCATCAACTCCACCCAGCATGGCCAATGGTAAGAGACTGTTTTAAAGAATCAGGAAAGCCAAATATTTCTCACCTTTGTCCAAAGCCAAGGCAGAGAGAATAGAAATATAAGATGCAAATAAGCCAATATAAAAGCCATCAGGAATGGTCACAGCACATAAAGCCAGAGAAGTCATTTTGGGAAGAGGTAGAACATCTCACAAGCCCATTTCTCTTTTCTTGACTGTAAAAGTAATTAGAAATCTGCTGCCCTTTCATAATACTCCACTTCTGCTGACTGAGCCAGTCACATCACTCTGCCTAATAGTAGGGCCAGGCCTGTGCTGTCTTCTCCTGTCTGTTATTAAGTAAAACTAGAATTTTCTCTAGCAGATGGGGTGGAAGATAAGCAAAGTAAGCATGGTGATAGAAGTTATAGTGCTGTGTCAATCTTTTTTTTTGTGCAATCAGGCTTTTTTTTTAATATATTTGTTTATTAAGTTCAACTATAAGTTCTGTAAGTTTTTAAGGAGATAGGCACTACTGTCAGGAGAATTAACCCCCCAGCATGTGTGTCAGCTGAACTTCTGCCTGTTATGCAGCTCTTGGAGGTAAGAAGTCCTGTCTGAAAAAAAGTGGAAATCTCAACTTAAAATGAAACTTTTCTGATCACATTGAAGCTATGGGGAAAGAAAAAACCCTCTACTGAAGATGCAATATAGTGCAATCTACCAGCACATTAATACAGTCCACCATTTAATAAATGTCATACTGGTTCTTGGGTGGGGGGGACACAGGCAGATGTTATCAGCCAATGGGAATTTAAACCTTTCTCGCTTTTGTCAAAGTGAAAAAACAAACAGTGTCTTAACAGAAACAGTTCTTATATCACACTGTCAAATGTAATTTATTTTTCAGGAGACAATCCATAAATCTCTAAACCCTACAAATCCCATGCTGATTGCAGCCTGAGCGGCTTTTTTTTGCAATGGACACAACAACACAAATTATGTACTCTACAGTTTGAATGCAGTCATCCAAGAAAAGGGTTGGCTCACAAAATGGTAGCAGCAGTGGCAGTGCTACCTGTGTAGGAAGGAAAAATCATTCAGGTCAAGCTATTTTCTCTGGTTATTCAGGAGCATCCAACAGTCGTAGGCATCATGACATCCTGTTGAAGGCATCATGACATCTTCTGTTTGAAGAACAATAATATAGGTTTTGAGTTTAGGCAGACCCAGCCCTATGATCAGGCTGAGTGAATCAGCTCCCACAGATGGTTTATGCTTAGGGGTAGCTGGGAAGAAGTCCTTATCGCTCTGGTTCCACTTGAGCCCTTTGGCAATTCTCTTTTCTTGGAGGACAAGCTGGGTCTTCCACACAGTCCATTTTATATCCCTCAAACCTCTGGGGTTTGGGGGGGGGCCCTATCCTATGATCAGTGTGTATGTAAGTTTCAGTTCCCAGTCCTGCTGGTATGTATACATTGAATGTAAGGCAGGGAGGTGCCATATTTGTCTTTTCCCTTAGTCAGAAAAATGTCTGGTCTGGGACTGAGTTTAGAATAACTAGACCTGTATATAAATTAGACTGACAGATATTCAGATAGTGAACTGATTGTCCCAAACAAGTATCATTTATCTGCATGGGATTATCTTCAGTGTATGAGGTGGGGCGTGGCAAAGGCTGAACAGGAAATATACAATGAACAGCTTCAGCCTTATGCATTTTTTACTCAGAAGTCATACATTCATTGGGGCCTGCTGCCCTATAAATAAATATAAAAGCATGATATTAGGTTAAACTTGTATACATGCTACTTTGAGGGTATGTTCCACTGAACATAATGGAAGTGATTCCAAAGTAAATATGAATACAGTTGGGTTGCAATTTTGATAAATCATTCAGAGTTCATGAGGGCAACTGTGCAGGATCAAAGGGACAATCATGTGTCCCCAGGATGCTCCAGGGGATCCTCAGGTTGCCAAAAATGCCAAAAACACTGAAAAAAACAAAACAAAACGTGGAATGGGCAGAAGTCCACTTCTAGCTTTGAAAAAGAGATTTCTTTTTTTAATGTTCATCACCAAGGGGGGCTGCAACTTATTTTTAAGGTGAATTGCATCTCTTCTTTTGGTGAGGAAAGCAAAAGGGCAATCTAGAGTATATGGAAGGTTTAAGGCAACTTGAAGGCATAGATATATACATAAAACAGCCACACAAATACCACTGGGGGATGCATGCAATCCTAGGGCCACACTTTGCCTGATTTAGAGTAATAATTAACAATGTACTGAGGCCATTTCCACACTACACTGTTATAGTGCTATTATTCCACTTTCAACATCCTATGGAATCCTGGGGTTTGCACTTTAGGGAGGGGCGTTTAGAATTCTCAGCCAGAGAGCTCTTTGGTCTCGGTAAACCACAAACCCCAGAATTCCACAGGATGTTGAAAGTGGAATAATAACACTATAACCGTGTAGTATGGAAATGGTCTTATAGTAACAATAAGGAGTCTTCTGCCTTAAAATGAAAGCAAAGCGCTAGTTTGATATCCTTCATCTCCAGATAAAGGGGTCTCAAACTACTGTTATTTTTGAAGAAATTGTGGATATTAGCCCTGCCTCATACGATGCCCCAGCAGTGTTCCAGGCTTTTGATTTCACTTATGTAGCTGGATAATTTAATGTGCTCAATTCCTCTCTGTTAAGATTTTCTTTAGATCTGGGGTAAGCAAAATGGAGTCCAGTTTTTGTGATCCCCCTGAGGTCCCTTCCACTCCTGCCTATGAATTTACCATGGCAGTAGCTAAAACTAGCATTTTTCCTTTGTTTTCACTTTAAAGCAAAACTGGGCAGAAATGCTGATGATTTTATGAACAGTTTTATGAACATGAATCCTGTATTCTTTGCTTCCTTTGAAAACAGCACTTCCACCACACTTTTGGAAGTGCTATTAGACTCAGGAAAAGATGTGTCCAGGGCAATCGTAGCCATGGAATTTGGCCCTAGAGGATCTGAAGGAAAATTTTGCCCCTAAACTCAAAGAAGCTACCCACCCCTCCTTTAGATGGTGACATGCTTTCAAAATGTAACAGTAAGTCCTGCGGTACATTAAAGGCTAAGAAATTTTATTTGGTATAAGCTTTCATGGATGACAACCCTCTTAACACCAGCCACATAATGAATGTCCTCAAAATGGAGAAAGCTGTTCACTGCTTGGAGCTTGCAACCATTACTTTTTGGACCATAATTCCTAATAGCCATACTGGAGTATATGCATGTGTATTGGGGGGGGGGGGGATTCTAGAACTTCAGTCCACAAAGTAACTTCTTCAAATTCTTCCCCTGCTACATTTGGGGCCTTCCTGATCATTCTGCCAAGTGGAGCCATGGATTCTTATTTCCCAAAGTCCTGCTCTGACAGAGCCACAGTTGGCTTTAAAAATAGGTCAAACAACTCTACAGTAAATCAGGGATGGGGTAAAATGTGCCCCTCCAGATGTTCCTCAAAACATGATAGCAGCAAAGTCTTTTTCAGCACATCTTGGGCAGGATACTGAGAGAAACGCTTTAACACTGATTTAGGATGGGTGCTCCCAATGAAGCCAATGTAAAAAGTTCTAATGATGCCTAAGAAGACAAAATGAAGCCTGGATTAGACTCCTAGCTTGCTGTGGGTGTGGGATGTGGCCCCACCCCATCTGTAAGGGAAAAAAATCTTTTCTTGTGAGTAAGAGGATTACAGATGGAAAGAAAGATATCTTGGCAGTGCATTAAACTTGGCCAGCTGTTTCTTGAACACTTAAAGACACAGGTCAGTACTAGCTTAGCTTCAAGATAAAGTTTCATTATCATCCAAGAAATGGCAATAAAATCTTCTTAGAACTATATTATTAACTAGAATATTTCCTGCATTGTTTTAAGCCTTGTTATACCCAGGACAATAAAAGACAATACAAGAAGACATTTAAACCACTTCTGAGTGCTGATTAGATCTCAGCCACAAATGTCAACAGCTCCAGTTCTGTTTAGGTTTCTCCACAGTGGAACTTTAAAATGTTTTTTCTCCTTGCAGCTACCAAAATTCAGCAGCATGGTGACAAATACAGAAGGAGGGAGTAACAGGAACTGCAAATAGTACATGCCTTGCATAACCCCATGTATCTGAAATATCCTTGTAAATAGGTTTAGGACTGCAGTTGTGAAGCCCAGTCCTAACACTTGCTTATTCTTGACAGAGGCCGTTTCTGCACTAGCCTGTTACAGAGCTATTATTCCACTTTCAACATCCTATGGAATCCTGGGGTTTGCAGTTTAGGGAGGGGCCCCTCCCTAAACTGCAAACTCCAGGATTCCATAGGACGTTGAAAGTGGAATAATAGCGCTATAATAGGCTAGTGCAGAAATGACCAGAGTTTAATTGAGATTACCCACAAGCAATTTTACATTAAAATACTTTGGTTGGATCATGGTCTGTCACTTTCATCTGCTGTATCGTGGATAAAGAGACGAAATACAGCATAATATAGATGAAAAGATACTTCTAAATAGTTGCCGCACCAGGAGCAATGTAACCAGGTTCACATGCTTCGTTTCGTGTGTATATGTGTCAATGTGTGGGTGAATGATATGGATCACATTAAAACACAATGTTACTCAGTTATGGAAAACCATAGCATTCACTTACAACCTCTTTGAGACAACACTGATCTCGAAATTTCCATTGTGTTCACAATGTCAAATGCTTAAATCCCTTTCCAAGCAATGCTTAGATAGCCACATACTCACACCCAGTCCCAAATGGTCTGACTTACTGTTGCTGGGAAGCGTTCGGCTGCCACTGATGCTGTTGGCTGGAGGTGGAGAGAGGGACCGAACAGAGACAGTGTCCTCTTCTTGGGAGCAGCCTGCCTGGATGGCTCGGAGGTAGCTGTGGCTCCGGGAGCGAAAGTAGCTAGGAAGGGGCAGGTCCAGTACTTCCACAGCAGCTGATTCCGCTTCACTGTAGGTTGATTCACACATTCCCTCATACTGGTCATTTAGCTCAACTTCTCTTGCCTGCAAGAACAGAGCCGGTCATTCTCTTTTCAAAAAGGCCTCCACACAACTCATAGGAGAGTTCAAATATATTGAATGTATTTTCCAGCTTACTAATTTATAAGTAAGGATGAAAAATGTAGCAGTCAAGCTGCCTTCTCCTACATTAGGCAACTGTGGCTCTGCAATGGTCAGACTACAGTTCCTATCATCCACCATAAGTGGCTATATTAGTTTGGTCTCATGGGAGTTGTTGTTCAACAGAACTGTTAGAAAGCCAGATCTTCCTAATCCCTCTCCTGCAGAATCACCTGCTTGGTTTTCCTTTCCTTTCCTTTCCTTTCCTTTCCTTTCCTTTCCTTTCCTTTCCTTTCCTTTCCTTTCTTTACACTATCCAAGATTATCCCTCATTCAAAACAGCATCTACAGCGTGTGGCCCAGAAAGTCACTCAAATCACCAGCCCTGCATTCTGGTATGTGAGCTGCTTAACAATGACCAGAACTTAGAAAAATGATTTTTGGATCACAGTTCTCAGACTCCAAGATGTGGCTGTACTGTTTGGGGAATTCTGGGAGCTGTAATCAAAAAAAAAGGAAAAAAAAAAAAGGAAAGGAATGTTTCCAAGACAATATCCTCGGTTTGTATTAGTTGCAAGCAGCAGCAAACCCAGGAGGTTCATAAAGCTCCCAGTGACTCACCATACCTTGCTGTTAGGCTATATTTAATTTAGTGGGTCATACATCAGGTAAGGATACTGCTAGGTTATCACATGCATGCTATAAAATAATTGGACATTCTATGGAGAAACTTTTGGAAAAAGAACCTTACAGCAGATCAGAGACAGGCAAAATGTGGCCCTACAGATATTATTTGACTGCAGCTCCCAGTCTCTTTACCACTGGCCGTGCTAACTAGGGCTTATGGGAGTGGCAGTCCAGCAACATGTGCTTCATTGCACCAGATGAATCAATCTCTGATTATCAAAACTCTTAAATTTCCACTGAAGATCCCTGGTGAGAAAATCTAATCATCCTAGGTCATGTTTCTAATTGGAAATTATGCATCTTGTTCATTTCACTATTGGTATCTAACTCTAACCTCTGAAATTAAGCAGATGACATCCCAGGCAAGGGCTGATGTTTTTCATTCTATTCCAGCTGGTCATGCCTAAATGTTTTTCCTACAGCCCTTCTGGGTGTGATCTTGTTTCATGTTAGTTAAAGAAAGCCAATCAAGTCTGATGATTCGTCATACAATTTGGTGGCTTCAGTTATCAAAAAGATGGTCTCTTATTATTTTATATAGCCTTATAAAATTGATTGTAGAGAATTAATTCATATTACTGTTTGTAATGGCCATTTAAACTAAAGCAATAAAGAAGCACTTGTTTTCTTAGCCTTTCCGGCATTACTGCTAATCTTTCCTGGTTTCTTGATCTTCAAATATAGTCCAGAGACCCTTTAAAATTTTCACATTTGCACAGGTACCATTCACATTACCAAAAGATTTTGCTTGGTTTTGATGCATCAACTGAAGCACAACAGAGAATGCCAGACATCATTAAACTCCCCTGGTAATAAACTGTGGTTGTTTTGTATACTTGCTAATTCACTCAGTTCACCCCATTTCCTCTCCTATTCTTTCAATGCGTGGGTAAGTGTCTGTTATTTGTGGGCTATAATCCTTAAAGAGCATTGGGCCTCAAGTCTGTTCAAGGATGTAGACTTCTAGCAAGGGCTTTAAAGTACTTGGGGAGAGCCATAATAGCTCAGAGGAACAGTACATGCTTTGTATGCAGAACATCTGAAGTACAATCTCTGTCCTTTTCAGGTAGGTCTGGGAAAGATTCTAGACTAAAACTATGGAGAGCTACTGCCAGCTGGTACAGACAGTGCTGTGCAATAGGGAGCTCTAATTCTGTATAAGGCAGATTTATATGTGCATGTAAGGGGCAATAGAAGATGGTCAGATGGACGGTACCTGCTCTCCTTGTGTAAATATCTGTGGAATAAATGAGGGTTGTCCAAATATCTGGAAGAAAGAGTTGTAGAAGATTAAAGTACCAGGGATGGGGATCTCACTGCTTCAGCACAGAAGCACCTTCACAATCCCAAGAATCACAAAGGGACAATGGCTGTCATGCAACAATTTGGACTGATGAGACACAGCAGAGCAGAAAAACAACTACTCGTTATATGGCGGACCAAACATAATGAGATAAAACTTCAGAGGACCAAAACCATCAAGCTCCCAGGTACGAGGTAACATTTTGACAAAACTGAATCTAGCACTAGGCACTTAGACTGTTACAGGTTATAGCAAAAGCCTGCTTTCTAGTTGCTACTCATGACAGTGAATGATACAAAATTCAAGTGCAAATAGTGTTCAGCAACAATTGGGGCAATGTAATAGAGTGATTTGTGACTCCACAGTACTGGTGCTAACTCAGTCTGAATGTTTACAGACACCAAGGAGAACTGAACAAGAAATCAGCACAAACACAGTTTTCACACTTAGGATGAATGTGTTTGCATGTTATGTTGTTCTTTTTGCCACATATATTGTAGTTGTCATCATGCCATCACTGATATTTTGTATGCTGAATCTCATTTGCTAGTACAGATGGAGTGTAGGTATTCAATTATACTAGCAATTCTGTCAGACCGTCACCATGCTATAGAGTTTTAGTCAAGGCAGACCACAACACCTGAGCCCAGCGCAGGCAAAGATCTCAACCAGGCTAAATATACTCTTAATGCTAAACATGGCTCTTCAGTCAAGGGTTTTTGTCACTATAAGTAGCATAGTGCTTAACAGGTTTGTGGCTATCCACACGTCTACTTCCTTTCCTTTCCTTTCCTTTCCTTTCCTTTCCTTTCCTTTCCTTTCCTTTCCTTTCCTTTCTGCAGACCTGCACAGAATTAGCCTATATACTTGCTGAGAAGGATTATGCTGGGTGAAGCACAATCTGTCTAAAAGTACAGTCAGTCCTCCACATTTGCGGGTTTCACTTTTGCGGATTTTATTATTCACAGATTATTTGCTGTCACTTCTGCTGCCTCCCTATGCCATTTTTAACAGGAACTCCAAGCCTCATGAGACTGAGATACTGTGAACGAGACTTGTAAGTCCCTATTAAAAATGGTAGAGGGAAGCAGTGGAAGTGGAAGTAAGCCCCACCAGCCACCCACTTCTGCCTTGTGAAGGAACCCGGATGTCTCAAAGGAATCCATAGTGGGTTAAATATGATGATCATATTTTTTTTATATTTTAATGCACTGTATGTTCTGGTTATTGGGCGGTTTAGAGGGGCAGCACATAAATAGATACATTTCCTGGAAATGTTTGCAACCTTAGATGTGTTACATTAAAAGTGAGAACTCTCATGACTATGTACCAGTAACAAAGGCCACTGTCTTTGTTCCAGATTCCAGATATGTTGATTCTTTCATACCTCTGATTTTCCTCAGACTAGGTGGCCAATCTACACATACATTTGAGACAGACTAATTCAAAAACTTTAGAGCATTCTAACCTAACCTATTTTCATGTTTCAAATAGAGGATGATACTAAGTGTCCTAGAAAAAAATGATACTAAGGAGGTTTATACTAAAAGTCCATCTACCACATGGAATTTTTGTGAGGCAGATGCGCTCATTCCCTCTCCTACTACTAGACCTGTGCACCATACCTTCTACTCCCTTGATAAACATTGCCTCAGGACTGAATCCAACTGGTCAGTCCCAAATGGAGTAGATTCATTGAACTGTTATTGAATGATAAGTCAACATACAGGCAAATCCTGTTGATTCAATGGATTTATGCTAGGTGGGCCTAAAATAGGCTTTAGGCTTCAGACAGAGAGATCCTGTTATAATCTAGGATGGTCCTTGACTGATACTGGTAAACAAATTGCAAACCTTATTACATGTGTAAATGCAGAGTTGGCTCAAGGTTTCAGGGGCCCCTTGGCAAAATGCCTTCTAGTGAGGCCCACCTACCTTTTGCAGTCCCACTCTTACAAAGGTAGAGCCCAGGAGACTTAGCTGGAAGTTGTAGCAATTGGGTGAGAATATCAAGGATGAACTACCATTTAAATTTCCCACACTACTATGAACACCTGATAACATACTGCTCTGAAGCATTGTGGGAAATTTTAAAAGCAGCTACTATATTTACCTACTAGATGTGTGTGTGGGGGAGAGAGAGGCAGATGTCCATGTGATGGATGTGGATCCTGCAAGGATACTGGAATCTAGGCAGCTACCCACAGATGCTAGTATCCAGTCTATGTGAATGGTAGTTTCTGGTATCTAGCAGAACACACTATACAAGATAAAGGAAAATGCTTATTCTTAGGGTCTAGTCCAAATGTGAATGAACAGTCTATAAAGAATTGCAGATAGGAAATATTTAATATCAGTGAAGAATGGCTTTTTTGGGAGACCAAGCTAATGGCAAGTCTTTCCTCTGCCACATGTTACTTTTAAAGGGTTGAATAAACAAGGAACTCATTTCTAAATAAGTTTGATGCTCTCCATTTGGAACATCTAGGATACTGACAGCAATTACATCTCTGGACAAAGGTGAAACAGCCTCATTCTGAAGGCTCTCAAGGAGTTCCACAATGTAATTTTAGTAAGAAAACACACACACACACACACACACATATTAAGGAACAGACAAATGAAAAATCTAGAATGAGGATGAGGAGCCACATATGCTGGGTCTGTGGTCTCCATCTGATCCTCTAAACTTTCCCAGCTGGCTACCTCAGTTCCCCACAGCACGATCATTTCCTCATTTCCCAGATTTAGTTTGATTTCCTCCTCATTCTAAAAGATAGCAATGCTCTTCTTCAAACTTTGCTCTTGGCAATAAGAGCTTTGAGCTGAAATATGACAACATTTTTGGTCCCATCCTTTTGCCATTAGCCCTCTCCCCTACCCACAACTGGAATGTGGCCCTTGAGAACTTCACTGGAATTGAATGCAGCCCTTGGTTGAAATACGTTCCCCACCCTTGATATAAAGAAAAAATACCCCTCAAATTCAAACACCACCTCCTTTTCTGAATCTGGCCGTGAGATTTTAATTATTTTACTGTCAATTATAGTAGATCCTCCGTTTCTATGTATTTATTACTAACTTCTGGTCAGCAATGCATTTTCTCAGCATGCGATAAAGGAAAACTTTTGTTTTGTTTTATTTTGCTTTGTTTTTGAAAAAGGATTTTGACATAATAACTGGAAAAGTTCCCAACCAACAGAGAAAGCCAATTGCCACCATCTGGCTCAAGCCACTTTTCAAATATAGCATTCTTTTGTTTCGTTCAGGAGTCACATCCTCATATATCTGAGTACTGCAAGATTCATCCCTATGCCTTACTACCAGAACAATGTCATTGATTCCAGAACCACTAAAAGATAGCAGGAAGAAAAAGATAGAAATTTTAGGTGGTACCACAGATCCCATGCTGACTGGGGATGATGAGAGGTATAGCCAAACACAACTGGCAGGCTATTCAATCAGTGGAGTTTATATAAATGCTAACTTACTATTTAGCAGTTGATTTAACGAGTTTGCTCCAGTTGGGACTAGTAATTCAGTTTATAGACTAAACACAAATAGGGTTGCTATGCCACTTGGTTGGCTGTGCTCTACCCAGATTCCAGGCATGCCATCCAGTGCCTGTTCAGACTGTCATCTGGCACAGATTTCAAACTTTTATTTTTTAAAAAAGTATCTAGTCCGTGTAAAAGCCAAGATACGGTACTGTTCTGTCAAATAGTCCCCCTGCCATATCCAGTCTGCCCCTGTCTTTCAGGCATGACAGGAAGATGGTGGAATGTAAGAAGCAAGAGAGGGGCATACTGCAAGGGTGTGAGCTGAGGTGAAAGAGAGAGTAGGAGTGAAATTAGAATGAGCTGTGCAAATGGAAGAGTGCAAGGAGCAAGGGAGTGGCATATTGGCATGATATGAGTTGATGCAAGGGAGGGAGAATAAAGCAAAGGAGGGAGGGGAAGGATTAGCTAACCAGATAGATACAAATACAGTTTACAAGTAGGACATGAGGTCAATACTTTTTCCTGCTGTTGGGCTCCAGCAACTGGTCTGGAGGGTCCTCTGTTGCTAGAGGTTTTCTATAACAGTAGAAGGACCTCCTTATCACTGCTAATAACTGGCTATTTACTGTGCCCATCACATGGACAGGTGAGGGGATGAGCAGCTAGCACACAGCTGGTGGGGGCTTTGAATGAGCCTTAACTGAAATATGTGGGAGAAAAGAAAGAAAAAAAAGGTGGTTACATATGGTTGCCAGGTCATGGTTATGCCAGGACCCCAAGAATTCTGGTCAAAACCTGAGACCTAGAGATGAACCTTTGTGATGTCACAGGAAGCTGATGTTACAAGCACGATACATTTAGTACCAACTACGTTTGTGCACAATATGCCATTCAAATAAAAAACAAACACCAAACCTAGCTAATGAGAAACACGTACAAACATGTGCACACACTTTTCAATGCAACATTTTTGCCCTGAGATTCTTTTCCCTCACCCTGAGCACCTGAGAAAGACATCCAGGCCCTGAGATTCTGGGCCAGGTCCTCGGATCTGGGAACAGTAAGCCCACCAAAATGTGTCCTAAATAAACTGGACACAATTTCCTTTCCAACTATCTATTTTACTGTGGTTGTCAGGGCTGTCCCAAGATGTTTTGCTTCCTGAGGCCAAAAACAAGATGGTATCCTTCCAGAATCAGACTGGACTGGAAGTTAACTCCTTTTGAACACTAACGACGGGAAAGTGTGTTTCACCACTTCTGAAGGCAAGGGGTGCAAGACAGGATATGTGACGTACACAGCTCAGACCACCAACAGAGGAGAAATGCTGGGAGGGTCCAATGTCGTTCCCAACACCTGCCATTTGAGGCAGCTCTTCACCCTGCCCTTAATGGTCAAACTAGCCCCGGCAGTAATATTTTGCAGCCATGTTCACAACTGGCAAGTCAAGTGCTTTTGAACTACTCTCATGCTTTTTGTGCTCAAGCATTACTGTGTGACAGGAAGTAGAAGAAATTCAAATCAAATGTCCATTCTAGCCACTTGAGGTTTTGTATTTGAATTTCAAATGCCAGGAAATGCAAAACCTGATTTGCATTTTCCTGCGCTTAAGTGATCTAAAAATAATGCCTTCAGTTTGGGTGGGAATTGTCCCCCCTCCAGCCCCATCTCTCCCTCACCCTTCCTGGCCATTGTTATAGCTGAGAAAGACTGTTGCTGACTCTCACCTGATTGACACAGCTGGACTCATTGAGGTTGTCTGGGATCTGGTTGTATTCTTCCTCCCAGCTTGGGAATTTTGGGGGCAAAACCATCTCAACAGAATCAAGGCGGTCCAGGCTTCTGTAGAACAAGGACAGAGAGAGTCTGAAGTGATGACCATATAACAAGAGGAGAGAAGTAATCAGTGATTAGAGACAGTCAGGTATTGACACAGACCAATGTTGCTGAGTCCAATATTTTTTTTTGGAAGGGGCATTGGGTAAGATGACTTCAATGAGCACTCTCCCAAGGGGGCTCCACCTCCTCCCCACTTCTTTGAAGTTATTTATTTGCTTAGCTGTATAACTGCATGTCAGGCCTGTAACCAGGAGTCCATTCACACTAGAGAATTATAATGCTGTGATTCCACTTTATTTGCCATGGTTCTATTCTGTGGAATCCTGTAGTTGGATGAGACACTGGAGCACTCTGTCTAAGAATTATAAATGCCCATCTCTAAACTGTCAAGTCCAGGATTCCATAGGATGGAACTAGGGCATGGAACCATAGGATGCAACCATGGCAGTTAAAGAGGAATGATAGTGCTATAATTCTGTGATGGGAATGGGCCCCAGCAACTGGAGTTCGGAGGTTGGAGGATAGTGATCACAGCCAACACAATCAGATAAAAAATGAGTGAGGTGCAGTACTTATACATATCAATCAGATTCCACATCCTCCACCAGCAAATAAATAAGTGAACATGTAAATAAATATGAATACAGACTGGAAGTGAAGCCAGAAGAACATATGAGGCAGAACTTCAGTAATTCACCTTTCTGCAGTATAACTTCTTAGTTTGTTGCCAGTGGATATTCTGTAAGCATGCTTACTAGGCATTAAGTCCCATGGAACTCAAGGAAAATTGATTCTGACTGAGCTACATGAAACATCTGGACTTCTCTAAAACCACATGAAGTGGAAGCTTTATAAAAAAAAAGTTCTCAAAGTTTTAAAAACAGATCACAGCACATGGCAGAAGTTTAGCATCTGGGGCTTTTTCTGCATACCATAGTTAGTGCAATAACACATATTCTTTGGTTGCAGGGTTATCTCATGGCTCAGATACCAAAGGTGCAGTGTTATGTAACGGGGAAAATACTATACGTTGCCAAGACAGTGCATTTTACTGCTGTGTAGAATAATACTGCGCAAGTTTCACAGGCACCTAGTAGAGGTTATTGTTAGTAATAGGATAGTCAGGTGTCCTCTTTTACAGAGAACAGTCCTCTGTTTGAAGACCTAGCCTATCTGGGGGCCTTGGAGTTGGTTACCAACAGTTATACCCGGACATCAGACTAAGCAGATGCTTTGTCATAATCTTTTGTACCATGGTAAGATGTAGTACATTAAGTTAGAGTGATTACTTCAAAATTTACATTTACACATAAGTTGGACCTTAATTTCTCTTTTTTGATCTTTTTTTGGCAGTGGAAATGCAGAACCAATGTGATGTAGCAGTTTGAAAGTTGGGCTAGGACTCCCCTCTTGGCCATGGAAACCCACTGGGTGACCTCGGGCAAGTCACAGTCTCTCAGTCTCAGAGGAAGGCAATGGCAAACCCCCTCAGAGTAAATCCTGCTGAGAAGGCCTTCTGATGGGATTGTCATAAGCCAAAGTTAATTCGAAGGCACATAACGGCAAGTGATCTTGAAAAAGTGCTAGTTTTCTCCTCTGTCATGTATGCATTTTGTTTAAAAAATTAAGCCTCTTTCAGACACAGAAAAGTCTTGTGAAACATTGGGAGGGCAACTTTCTGAGGCCTGTGGGCTGCACAGGCCTCATATCCAACACAACGGATAAAATGAGGTTATGGTGCCAGTGGGAACCCCATATAGATAGGAGGTACAAAGGAACAATAATTAAACCAGGACTGAAACAGGGGAGGAAAGACTTAAACACCCCATTGTCTCCAGTCTTGACAATTATCAGGTCTCCCTCCCACAGCTTCTATTTTCATATTTTAAATGTACAAGTTAAACACAAAATGAATTTAATATAATATCTAACATGGCCCTCGGTTATCAGATGGAAACATATGTGCAAACTGGCCAGAAAAAGAAACTTTGAAATGGCCACTGGTCGGCAGTAAAGCTCCACATACAGCCACTGATCGCTAACCAACAACTTGCACTTGTTCTGTTGGAGTACGAAACTGCAGGGAAGCTGTTGCTTCCTCAAACTCATTGTGCTAAGTACATCTCCAAGACTCCTATTTAAAGCAAATCTCACAGTCATGGGTGGAAAAAAAAGCTGATTACTGAGCAATTGTAGGCCTGAGTGCATCACTGGAAGAGGCCACAGATCATTGGTAGACCAAACATTTTGCATCTAGATGGCCTCACATGCAGTTCCTGGCATTTCTAGGAAGTGCTAGGAAAGACTGTTGGTCCAAGCTTGATGGGGTGCTGCCAATAAATATAGGAGCCATTTCTGAGGTAGATGGACCAGAGTTGGTTATAAGGCAGTCAAAGCTTGGGTGTGTTACTCTTTTGGACTACAACATCCTGCACCCCCATTACTGGGCTATTCTGAGGGGAGTAGCATAAAATGTTACCTAAGCTCTGAAGGCAACTTCTTCTGTCTGTGGACCCAAATCCCTACCTTATCACTGTGGTAACCAAGTTATTTTTCTCAGTCATGTTGCAGCTAGCTTGATATAACTCAGAATTATCACCCTCTGACAGTGAGAGCAACTAGCTTACTGCGTTCTGAATTGACCTAATTTGTGAAAAGTATTGTTGCTAGCCCAGGTCTTAAAAAGAAGCCATTGCCTTTGCTCCTTCCCTTGGAAGCCAGGATCTCTAATGCTAAATGCATTTTCTGCTGCCTGGGGTTGTTCGACATAAGGTGAGAAAAGAGGGGGTCTGTGCTGAAACCAGCCAGTGCATGACAAGGGGAACCGGAGGCTCTGAACACATGTTGTGTATGATTCATCATGTTGTGTATATTTGAACATGTTTTATATGATATAACAGGGCTTGTGATAACCAGGGTTTGGTGTCTGAAAAATCCATCAGTTCAGGGAAAGGCAGAACTCTGTCATTTCTGTTTGGAAGCCCCCTTACTTAGAATTCATGCATGAAGGGATCATGGTGATACAGGCTTTTTTCCAAACCATCACCACCACAACCCATTGACAATACTAGGCTTGAAATTTAGCTGACAAGGAAAATGGTTATATGCTTTCCTCCTTCCTTCTATGCCAATCTTACACCATCAATGGAGACAGGATACATCTTCTGCTGCACCTGAGAGCAGAAGTCTAGGAGAGGTTGGATGGCACACATGCATCTCTGCTCCCTTACATTTTGCTGTATGTATGCTCCAGCATCTATGGTTTAAAACAGCTGCTTCACTTTGAATAACACCAGAGCCAGCTCAGCTGAGCATACGCCATCTTTCAGACCATAAGTTGTAGCCCCTGAAACCCACCATTTCTGAGGCCTTTTCACACTATACAATTATAGCTCTATGATTCTACTTTAACAGTAGAATTCCAGGATTTATAAGTTGTGAGGGCACTTAAAACTCTCAGCCAGAGAGTTCCAGTACCTCATCAAACTAAAAACCTCCAGAATTCATAATTCCATAGGCTGTAGCCATAGCAATTAAAGTGGAATCATAGTGGTATTATTGTGTAGTGTGAAAGGGCCATTGGCTGGTATGAGCAGAATTATGAAACAAAAGGTTCCATGCAATTTTGTACACATTGATTATTTCCGTGGCTTGGTGAGAAGTACAGCTCTAAATGTTTTTGTGCCAGCATTGTGAAGGCCTGACCTGGGTTTTCCAAAATGATTATCTGCATTGGGAAGCAAAATGCACCATGAATGGACAGCAGATGGCACTAGGTCTTGTTTTATTTTTATTTTAATTTTTACAAGTTGTAAGACAGGTGACTTTCTTTATTGACTATTTATCACAGTTCTCAATAACTCCCCTGAAGCTTTGGTTATTACATTTGTTCTGGACAATTTTTTTCCCCCAAACTAAGATTTTTTCCCCCCTGACAGTGGAAGATTAGAAGAGAACAGAACAAAGCCTGGAAGCAATAGCAAATCTTAATGTTCTGTTATTTTAATATAGAGAATAAAAGACTGAGGCCATTTCTGCACCAGACTGTTATAGGGCTATTATTCCACTTTCAACATCCTATGGAATCCTGGGGTTTGCAGTTTAGGCCCCTCCCTAAATTGCAAACCCCAGAATTCTATAAGATGTGGAAAGTAGAATAATAGTGCTATAACAGTCTAGTGCAGAAATGGCCTTGTCATTTGCCAGTCCATTTCTTATAATGGGAGGCAAACAGTTAAGGACCAGTTTGGATGAAGGAAGTATTTAAAATGCTGTTGGTAAAATAAAATATTGAAAATACTAGGGGAAATAAAGATTTTATTTTTACAAGAGTATGATTTTTGCACTAGCCCTCAGATAGATGGCCATGGACCACCATGAAAATGGAACTCATTGATGTAGCTCATTTGAGTCATTTTTCATGATGATGAAGATGTGGAAAGCCTTGCAAGGCAAAGCAGAGCTGAAGTTAGAGGGAAGTACCTGTGAGTGGTGCTCTGTTCACTCAGTGACTGTTGAGTGGCCTTGAGGTAACTCTGCCTCCGCGCTGCAGTTTTTGGAGATGGCTTCGGGCTGGTTTCAGAGTCTTCACTGTCATCGTCCCCCATGGCTTTAATATAACTCCCACTCCGCATGCGCCGACATGGGATTTCATTGTCTTTGTCCCTAGTTAATGTGTTATTCCAGTCTCCCTGAGGCACCTACAAAAACAAGAGAATACAGGAACAGAATGTGGGCACAAGAGGAAATGGTCTTAAAACAGAAGGAGTGGTGAAACTGGAAGGAATAACAGAAAAATACCAAGTTGTCTAATGTAGAACTTGGAAAAGTTATTTTGGGAGGACTACAGCTCTTAAAATCTCTAGGTAGCATGGCTATTGGCTGCTTCCAAAACAGCCCAGATCAGATGTCCAAAGGATGTTGGAACAAAAATATTTTTCTCATTTTTATCATATTTAAATCACATAAAGACAAACATAAGAAACAAACAAAAATCCTAACATACACACAAAAGAGAAAACACAAAAACAGGAAACATCAAAGCTCAATACATACAATGGAAGTGAGAAAAAGAACAATGAAAGATAATGTACAGGTACAATTAAATAAAACAGATCAGGATAATATCCATATGAAGTTGCCATTGGAAGTCTTGTAACCTGCAAGGGTTTCATCTGAATAACAGGAGGTACAGATTTGTCTTTTTTATACTGCAATAACAATCTTGTAGCTACAATAGGATATCTACCCATATAACAGATAGAGTATAGATGTCAATACAACGGATGAATTTCACTCTCAGCAACAATCACTATGCTGAATGAATGCAATGTATCTAAATGTATACAATCCTGATTTAAGTAGAAAACTGTCTGAAATTTATTGTGTGAGAAGATAGATGCCTTACAATGTACTGGAAACCCTGAAATACTACCAAACTTATGTAAATACTTGCATGAAATGTCCCAAGACCTCCAGCACATGAAATATGAATTATGGTGCCTAAATATACTTCTGAGATGCACTACAGTCATCATGTTCCTTATAAGTTAATGTACTACACAACCATGTGACTAGAGAGCCAGCGTAGTGTAGTGGTTTGGGTGCCGGACTATGACCTGGCAGACCAGGGTTCAATTCCCTGCTCATCCATGGAAACCCATTGGGTAACCTTGGGAACATCACACATTCTCAGCCCCAGAAAACCTTGTGATAGGTTCTCATTAGGGTCCCCATGGGTCAGAAATGACTTGAAGGCAAACAAGAACAACCATGTGCCTTAATTATGAACGATGTCCCTATAAGATAAAATGTCTGCATAAGCAATGTGCATACACTATGAAATTTCAGTGACATGATGTGCCTAGGAGTGGTATTGTGATACGATGATTCTCTAAAAGAAGTGTATAACAACAAACATTATTTGTTTTATAAAATAAATGCAAAAAAGATTTATCAAGCCATTTGTACATTCCCTGTTACATAAACTTCCCAAAGTCCAAAATGTAATAGATTCTTAAATGGAATCCTGATGCTGATCTGCTTAGTTGATAATCATGTTGTTTACAGTTTTGTGAGTGTAGATGACTGAAATGGTGAACTCTAAAGAACTCTAGCTAGATAAAGACTGACAAACATAAAACAAAGTCATTTACTAAGAGATGGGGTGGGGGAACCACATCTGTTTCACTGACAGCAAAAGGGCATCAGGAAAGAGCCAGTTTAGCCTCCTTTGGCAAGGAGCCCCAGAATTCAGAAGCAGCTTTCAGGAAAGTTTCTGTTCATTCACACCCACCCATCCGCACTTATCTCTAAGGATGGCAGGACTGAAAGAAGCCCCCTTAGATTTTTTTAAAAAAATATTTTTTATTAAGAGATTTGTAGAAAATATAAAGCAACAAATAAGGTAAAAACAAACACAAAGACAACATAGAACACACAAACACAACTAAACTAACCTACTACAAACAAACCACAACCTAACTAACCAAACTACTAAAGGTGGAATACATATTTGGCTTCCCACTACCCAAGGAAAGTTGGTTAGTGTTTCAGTCTTATTATACTTAGTCTACATTTCTTATGTATAATTATACTAATCAAGAAAATATAAACTATTAAAATTAATACTCAACATGAACTCTGTTGTTATTGTTATATGTCTTGAAGAGCATATCATGGGGGTTTTCTGGAGCTGAGAGTGTGCACTGTGCCCAAGGTCGCCCAGTAGATTTCCATGGCTAGGTGAGGAATCAAACCCCTGTTTCCCAGGTCACAATCCAGTGCTCAAACCACTGCACCACACTGGCTCTCTGACATAAACATGAACTCTACTGTTATTAAAATATCTTAAGATCTGAAATCAAATAATGTTTTACAACATATGTCACCAACCCTACCAATTAATCAAAATCTCTTGCTGCTTAGAATCATACAATCATAGAGTTAGAAGAGACCACAGGGACCATCCAGTCCAACCCCCTGCTATGCAGGAACACACATCAAAGCACTCCCAACAGATGGCCATCCAGCCTCTGCTTAAAAACCTCCAAAGAAGAAGACTCCACCACACTCTGGGGCAACATATTCTGCTGCTGAACAACTCTGACCATCAGGAAGTTCTTCCTGAGGTTTAGGTGGAATCTCTTTTCCTGTAGTTTGAATCCATTGCTCCTCATCCTAGTCTCTGGAGCAGTAGAGCTTGTTTCTCTTCAATTAAGAAGCCCCCTTATCTTAAAACCCAGGCAAGAGGAATGTGATCCCTCAAGCAGCCTAGCCCCACATTCTCCAATCTTTAAAGGACGTCACCAGCACTGTGAATTGGGCTTGGAAACAGCCTAGTTCGCAGTGAAGCTGTTGTAATAAGTTATATGGTACTCAACAGTCCAGTCAGCAACATTCTTTAGACCAGGTGAAGTTTCTAAACATTTTTCAAAGGACATGTTACAAACTGGGATGAAACTAAGCCCCCAATGCTAGAACTGGCATCTTCAGAAATGGGTACAGAAATGGGCGTTTGCACCTTAAGTGTGAAAATGTATTCCTGGCTACTGCTGAAGAGTGAATATGTGGTTTTAGTGCTGAATCCAGGAGTATGCTTAGGCTGAATCTAGATTCCAGACTGATTGGTTGACTGATTCTATGTGCCTCAGCTGTTGCCAGAACTTTCCCCCCTATTTTACTTTCTCCCGACTCATTTCTGAACCTCTACATTGTACTTGGGTAAAAGCAGCCTTCTTATATGAAATTTGGATTGTGCACAGAAAATAACCAAAAGCCGTAAGACTACATTCATCTCCAGTTGCTGTGCTAGCTGGGAAATTCTGAGAATTCTACGCCACACAAGCAACTCTCCCAAGAGCTGGTCATGCCCTGTCACAATTTTCCCCTAGAGAATTTGGCAGATGTAAACGGAGAAGAACTTTCTTTGTTTCAAAAAATTTGCCCAGATTCAGAGAATTCATATTTAGATGCAAAAGATTTTTTGTTTACACAAAACTAAATGCAAGACAGATTTGCCCACCCCCCCCATGAAAGATGTGCATCAGAGGACTGTGGATGCTGTACTATCTCACAGCTGAGTTTGTGGACAGCAAAAAGGCCCTGGTGACAGATTACCCTAATAACATTCTTGTATCTTGTTCTCCTCAAATCACCACTGGGGTGATTGGCTCTGACCTTTTCCTAATGAAGGAGACACAAGCCTTCTGAAAGCACTTTCATGCTGGGTGCCCTGGAGTCACGTCTGACTGGAGATTAGTTTCCCCCACTCCCCGTTTGTGCTTTTGGCTTGCCTTCGTTTGAACTTGTTAACTTCACATCAAGAAAAACTGCCTGCCTGGAGATGAAAAGCAGTTCTCAAAGTGGCAGTCTGCACTGCTGCATGACCAGCCTCATGGGGAAAAAAGAACTCAGCCAGGTGTAATCAGGAATTGGTGGAGGCCAGAAGTACTGGGAAGGGAATGGAGAAATTTCTTCTTCATTTCTTGCCTACTGTGATAGATTAAGGACTATGCTTCAACAATTACATTTCTTTTTAAGTTACATGCTAATGTTTTGTAAATGTTTACTAAAATATGTACAGTATCAATGAAGCAAACCCCTTATTAAATCACTTTATTTATTTAGTGCCCCTAGGGTGCATGACGTACAGGAACAGTGAATCACAAGTGTGTATTGGCAAGCTCCTTTTTGAGGGGAAAGCTATGATACCAAATAAGCAAATTAATTAATACATTAACAGAGGACAAGAGATACAGACCCTTGCCCTCAATGATCATACAATCTAAAATTCAACACTGTTGAAAAAAAAAAAAGAGTGAGGGAGCATCAGGGATAATCAGAAAAGCAATATACACTTGTTTAAGTTATATGTTCTTAAGTTTGGGTGCTTCCAGAAGTCTGGCTATCAGGACTACTAAGAGCTTGGAACATTACATTTTGGGGAATATAACTCCAGGAATTTCCCAGTCACCATGGGCACTGATCATGCTGGTTGGGGGATTCTGAGAATTCCAGTTGAAAAATAACTTTTCCTAAGCTTGGGTGATTCCTATCAAAATGCCCAAGGTTGTTGGCTCAGTTACACTCTACGTAAACATCCCTAGGGCCTGGCTTTTGCTCTTTCTTTTTTGGGCTTACTCTTTTAGGCTTTACTTCTATGTATTCTTACCTAGCAGTTATTCCCACTTCACACAGTATAACCTATTTCAAGCAAATATGCATTAGTCTGTGCTATACAAGGCTTGAGCAGATACTGCTTCCTACAGGAGAGTCACTTCTGTGTAGGAAAATGCATTAATCCCAAGTGACAAATACACAGCTGTTTCTTCTCACTGCAGTCTGAAACTGCAATGGTATGTTAATCTTCCTAGGCCAAAATATCATCTATATTGCTGTTCAAGGTATCAAAAGGTACTCTATGATAGATTCACTTGAATTCTGACAAAAACAAAAAACCTACTATTGCTGTGGACGAAATACCATAATCTGAACGCACATATTTTTCTTTGGCACATAACTATTTTGCATGAGTATTATGGTGGGAAACACAAATTTATCACTAGGGCATATTTGACAGAAGGCTAAAACAGAGCCTGGCACTCTGAAAAAGCAAGCTACCAAAGAAACAGTATGGTGCAGTGGTTAGAATGATCTCATCCAAACTTGGAGTGCCCCCGATGTCATAGACTACAACATCCACCATCCACAGAGAGCACAGACAGGTTGGGAATGTCCGATTTGAACACTGTGACCATGGTTCTGTCATTATTTCTTACCTTACTTCTAACCTACCCTACCCTACCCTGTAGGTTTTCTGGATGATGTGTAGGCAAGAATGAGGTGGGGGTGGAAAAGAACCATGTACACTGTGGCCCATGGGACATATGCAATCCCAAGGTAATTTCCATCGCCCCCAATAGCTCCCACATTCCATTTCCCCCATTTTTTCCAACTCTAGCAAGGAAAGCCCATACTGAGCCCAAAGCCTTCCATGGGGCACAATTTGCCTCTTTGCCCCAATTTCCAAAGCCTGTTTTAGGGCTCTCCCAGTCTTTTTTTCAAAACAGGAAGGGTCTGTCTGGTAACTTCTGGTTTTGAGGAGAAAGGCCCTGTATGGGCCTAAATCAGATGAAGGAAGGTTTTAAAAAATGGTCTTGAGAAGTGGGAAGGGATTGGCCATTTTTTCATTTAGCATTTTTCTTCTGATGGTAAATTTTGGGGGATATGGGGGATAAAAATGGTGGGGTTCAGTGCTTCAGGATCCTAGGCAGATGATGTAGTCCTCTAAGCCCTAGAAAATGCTCACCTGCGATATACATTTTTCTGATTTCCTCGGAAAAGACGTGGGATATAAATTCAATGAATTATCCCCTGGAATGGCTGGGTGATGCCCCATCTCTTATTACCTCCAAATGTCTCTTCAAAGCCCACCTTGTCCATCGAGGTTTTTACACAACTAAAGCCTTTAAAGTTACTTTTTTAAAAATAATTTGTTCTTGCTGCTTGTTATAGTGCTTGAAAACTAACCTTTTGCTTCCCCATGGTTACAGTTCTTGAAGAATAACCCATCACTTGTAGCAGTCTTTGAAAATAACTAACTTGTTACAGTCCTTAAGGCACTGCTTCTTGTTTTTCCTATCACTTTCTTTTGAGAGAGAAAAAAATCCATTATAACGGATAACAGAATGCCATAGTTTATTTTGCGGGGGGAATCATCTCCAAATTCCTCTCAAAACTCCCTTACAAGTATAAGTTGAAAGTGATTAGTAGAGCAACTGGATTCTTACTCCTCCTGTTGCTTTTGAAAGGTAACACTGTTACGTCCTCATATTTAGAAAAGTAACCAATTATAGCTGCAGGAAATCTCTTCCTAGGGGACCCAGAATGGCTGCCATCTTCCTGTCCTTCTGACATACAAAGAGATTTTCTTTATGCCAACAAGTTTTCAGGAAACTGAGCTGGCTTAATGCAGGGGTGGGCAACTGTTAAAGAGTGAGAGCTATTTTTAGCCCTCATGGGCTTCACTGTCATATTTCAGGTGCATTGAAAGTGACATCCAGGTGCCTTTTGGTCTATTTGGGCTATGTGTGTGTGTGTGTGTGACTGTGAGATAAGTAAAATTCTGTTTGTCTGGCCAGTTTTGGTCTTTTTTACCTAGCTGTAGGGTGAAAAATCACCACAAAACCAGTGAGAATTTTTGAAATGATGGTGGTGGTGGGCTTTGGGGCCACCAGAGAAACTTAAAGGGCTTCCCTGGTGACTCTCAGAGACTATGCAAAGCCCATAGCCTGCACTCCCCTCTTATTTTAAAGAACAGGCATGTAATAGGGTACATCCCAAAATAGCATCATTTAGCAGAATCTGGTCCCAGACAGTAAAGCTGAAATTTTTGGAGGGGGTGATTTTTTTTCTGCAGGGGAGGGGGGGATCCTGTAAAGTTTCAGGGATTACTGAAGGTTTTCCCTCCCAGATGCATGCAGGACCTCCCAAAGAATGCACAATTTCCACCTCTTCCAACACAGCAGGCATCAATCATGAGTGTACAACTTGTGGCCCTGGGGCCACATGCCTTGACTGCACCCTGCTCAGTCTCAGAGACTGGTAGGATCCTCCCACTTCTCCCTGGGGCTCAACTGATTAGCTGGGTTGCAGGGAGAAATCTGGTGTTCCCCAGCTTCTGAGATTGCTGTTTTGTAGCCACTAAATATCTTAAGGGCACCAGATCCCATCTGATCTTGGAAGCTAAAGCAGGGTCAGCTTTGCTTAGTCCCTGGATCGGAGACCATCACTAAATACCAGGTGCTATAGGCTATATTTCAGAGGAAGGAATTAGCAAAACCAACTCTGAGTATTCCTAGCCTATGAAAACTTTATGAAATTCATGGGGTCACTATAAGTTGACTGGTGACATGAAGACACATACACATACAATGTTGGTGAAGAAACCAGGATCAACAATGCACAGCAAGAGGTGATTGCTAGGGCAAAAGAGACCCCCAAAATCATAGCAGGTAGGCAGGGAGAAGGCTAAACCTCCTAATTCCTGTATACTGAAATGTCAGAGATCTGTGTATAAGCATGCAAGCACTGGTGCAGCCCTCAACTGACTTCAGAGGCAGAATCTAGGGCTGAAAAAGTTCTTCCCCTCCATCATTAATATAATATAATATAATATAATATAATATAATATAATATAATATAATATAATATAATAAATATAATAAATATAATAAATATAATATAATATATATAATATAATATTGCAAAGCCCAGGATTCCATAGGACGTTGAAAGTGGAATAATAGTGCTATAACAGTCTAGTGTGGAAATGGCCATAATTGTATAGAACAAGAGCATAATTCATCCAATCTGTGGTTCTAGCAGAGAGAGAAGTCTACCTTAATGTATATGGTGATTTTTCTTTTTGCAACGCCAATCTTATATGATACTTATATATGATAGTATAATTTTTTATTGTTTTTTTTCCTTGTTACATCCATGATACTATCTGGTATTATATCTTATACTGATACATGTGCTTTGTCTGTTTATGCTCATAAATAATAAAAATATTAAAAATAATAAAAATATTTTTTAAAAAATAAATATTTGAGAAACAAGATTTAGCAACTGCCATCCACTTCTAACTGTGCTGTCTGGTCTTGGATCTTCTCTCCTAATTAGTCACAGTTTAAGTGGGTGGGGAATGAAGAAGGGAAAGGGGGAAAAAGGACCTGGAAAAGTACCGGATCTTATTTGAGTACTCAAGGAAAGAAGAAAGTGGATGGAAAAGGCAGAGGTGTTAGGCTGGCCTGGGCACATCAAGGTCAGGCAGCTCTTCTAGCAGAAATTCGATTAACTCTATGCAGGAGGGAAGCTGCAAATGATTCAGTTTGTTGAACGCTGTGATGAAGGTGACTGAGAGAGTCAGTGCAGAATTTCCCAAGAGATTTTTTTCTTAAAAAATCTATTCTTGTTTTAGGATAGTGAAGAAAATAACTCTTATTTGATGGCACTGGCTTCTTCAAGAGTTTATCGTTCTTTTTGTTCTGATTGTACCTGCGTATTCATGCCTCCTGCCTCTTTGTTGACATATCCCAACCTTTTTTCCTCCCTCTTTCCTTTACTGGTGCCTCCATGACCATGTGTTACATCCAGACTCATGCAAGGTTTTGGAAACTGATTTTCAGTAATTTCCAACCTTTTTTTTTTTAAAAAAAAAAAATCAGGAGTTAATGTCAAAGTGCTAAATAGCTTTAGCAATAATGTACTAGTTAAATGTTATGATCATTTTCTTTTAGTGCAAATATTACCTTTTCCCTTTGTTACTGCCCTGGCTAGTCCGAGCTTTGGGGATATTAAAAGATATCCCTTGATATCACAATTCGGCTGCACTGCTCTATTCCTTTCCACGTGCTTGCGAGGCCACCGGACAAGCACATAAACAAGCTCGGCCATTAATAGCCGTAATATTCAAACTACAATACAGGCAGGCCAGAAATAGCTGACTCACTGCTTTAGGAGACCTCCAGGCAAGTACTCTAATTAAGTATGCACGCCACTTACAAAAGAGCCTCTGCCCCGCGATGGCGGCTTGATGGCTAAACTATACAATACCCAAGTACTCTGCGTTTGCATAATGGCTACTCTATTGAGAACCACTACGATAACTCAATCATTCAGATTCTGACCTTTCGGAGGCTTTGTCTCCAACTCCAAATCTATTGTTTTCCCCCAAGTACGGCATAGCCTGCAGTCACAATTCTCCTTATAAAAACCCTTGATTCCGAGACCTTCCTCGGATCGCTCCCGAGTTTCATCCCGCCTTGCTGCCGCTTTGCTTGGCGAGCCTCCCCTCAGCTTCACGTGCTGAGCTACATCGCACCCCAGCCTCACTCTCTATTTTTCCGGGCTTCAGGACAGGTGAAGTATCACCCAAACCAACAATCCCTCTAAAAATCCCTCTATACCACTCCAACCTTTATTTTCTTTAGTTATCTTGTATGAGTGTGTCGCATACACTGTTTTGCTTGTTTATTTAATAAAACATCATTTATTATTTCAACTTCTGTGTTCTCCTTGGCTCGACCCGACCCTGTAGACATAGGGTTCAAGATCTCGCTACGTTACCCTGCCTCTCGTAACGCTAAGCAGTGCTCTCAGTTGATTTTCCCCACCTTTAGTTGAGCACATTTTGGTGTCCCTCCCGGGACCCCCAGTACATAGGGTAAAACTTGCAGGATCTCTGTTGATTCCGTGTCCTGGAAACAATAACTGTTTTTACTTGGTGGCCATATTTTACTGGATCCAAGAGAGTAGAAACACACAAACAAGTGACTGATATGTTTCATTTCAGAAAGTACTGGGTTAATTTAAGTCTTTGGTAATGCCAGAAGATCCAAGGAAATTGTTTGGGATGAGGGAAATGGTATATGCATCTCCAGAATAAAACTAGTTTGTACAAGCACAAAAGCTGGGACTTCCTGAGACCTTTTACCCATCTGGGAGAACACTGCCCTCAAGCAGTGTTGGAACAAAACAATTTGCTCCCTGACTCAAGGAACATCCCCTGATTCCATCCAGACTGACAGAGGTCCCTTTCTCTCTATCCGGCACAGAAATCCAGTGGGCAGTTGTGGAAGCGAAGAGACATTCTCTCTCTCTCTTCTTTTGAAACCAGCACCCTGCCCTCTGCCAATCCTAAGTGCTCCCAAAGGATATCATTCTATAGCGGTTGCAAACTTTGCTTGACTTTGCTGGAGGGCATTTCACTATGACTTCCCCCTAGGCTCAAGGTGAACAGAATTTAGTTTTATGAACAGAACATAACAACAAATCATTTATACTACTTAGAGAGCCATCCCATTTCCTCTCCTATTCATCATGAGCTTTTGTAAAGCTTTAAAACACAATTCATTTCCAGCTTACAAGCAACATACTTAATTCTATTGAGAAACATTCAGTTTGTGACTAATTTTCTGGTTCTATTCTTCCATCTCTGGCAAAATGTCTATTTTTAAAAAATGTTTCCTCGATTGTCTTGAATGACAGTGCAGGGCAGCAGTTCTCAATGTGTGATCCTTTTGACATTTGGAATTTAGATCCCAGAACCCCTGACCATTGCCCAAGCTGGCTGAGGAATATGGAAGATGAAGTCCGAAACATGTGAAGGGCTGAAGTTTTAGAACCACCGGTATAGGGTACTGCCTAATCATACCTTCAGCCAAACAAGATTTAGGCATGCATTCATTTTACTTGGTTGATCATTTATTGGTCAAAATACAGTCATCCATATACATTTGTGGGTTTAATATTCACAGATTTGATTATTTGCAAGGTTCTCCAACCCCTGCCCCCCAAGTGCTTCTTTTCCAGGGGAACCTTCCTTCTTGGTGGCTCCAATCAGGCCATGCCGCCCTTTAAAAACCTGCCCCTGGTCCTCCCCCTCCTCTACCAGCTACTGCCTGGCCAGCTAAGGATTGCTCGCAGCCCGATTTCTCAGCACCACAAGCCCTCTCCTGATACCTCCCACACCCAAGGAAGGAGATGTCTCAGCCTTCTCCCACAGACACATACATTTTGATATTTGTGGTTTTTCCACTTTTGCAGGGGAGTCCTGCACCCTTAACCCCAGAGAATGTGGAGGGCTGACTATGTTTTTATCCCGCTTTATACCACAAGATTGTGGGATGGTGTAGTTTTTACTGGTTTTCTTGCTCCTCATAAACTGGCAAAATGTTTTCCATACAGCTAAGAAACTTGTAGGTCTATTCTAAGATGAAAGAAAAATTTTAAAAAGTAAATTCAGTATGCAATAATTTCTTAATAAGCTGGGCTTTTAATATATCAGACATGATAATTTAATGTTTGTGTGAACACATAGCTGTGTTAGTCTGTATCAATATGCAAAGGGCTCTTGTAGCACCTTTGAGACTGAGGCCCTTTTCACATGTGGCGGGGGAAACGGTGTAGAGCGACCTCTCACGGAGGTCGTCTACACCGCAGAGTGGACTGGCGTGGACTACTTTTCGTAGTTTCACACCAGAATCCACTCAGGAACGCCCGGAACTAGCCGGGCTGCGTGTTTTTTAAAAACCTCTTTTTAGAGGTTTTTAAAAAGCACGGAGCGTGCAGCCCCGTGCCGCTCCGTCGCCCGGCTCTAAAGTGGATCTGCAGGCGCGCGCAAGTGCGTGCCTGCAGATCTGCCAGGGGCGGGCTTCCGGCTGGTGAGCTTCTTTGGTTGGTGGAGAGCCTCCACCAACCGGAAGCTGCCATCTGCGATGCCGGAGGAGTGTGGAGCAGCGAGCTCGCGCTGCTCCACGTGGCGATGGACTTACCCGGCTGGAGGTAAGCTCCGTTTTTGGGCGTTTTCGCCCGTTCCCACCCCCCCACATGTGAAAAGGGCCTGAGAGAATGAAATTTGTAGCATAAGATTGGGTCTACTTTATCAGTTATGATGAAGTAGACCTGTTCTATGAAAGTTCATGCTACAAACTTCTTTCTCTTGGTCTCAAAGATGCTACAAAACCCCTTTGTATGCCAAGCCAAGTTACAGTTTGTCTGGAATCCTGATGGGTAGTTCCGACTAGAGTAGACAACTGAATATTTGAATAGTCAACACATGGGTAAAAATAAATTATTCAATAGGTCTACTATGGTCAGGACTAAAACACGGTTTTCGGCAAAATGTATTTTATGTTCCTAAAGTAATCAAAGTAACTTTTAATCTGTAGTGGGTATAAATAATGCATTTTTTTCAATTTTGTCCAAAAAGCTTCATTTCTGTTTCCCCTCCAAAAAAAGAGAGTACATTTTTTCCTGCATGACTTTAACATTTCCAGGAGGTTTGAATCTCTATATTTGATGCTGGAAGAAAGCCAGCATCAGTACCAATTGAGCCTTTCCAGAACTGTTGTACCACAGTGGATTATCGCTTTTCATGTGTTAGACCTTTCATTTTACATATGCAGGCACTGATTACAGCTGGAGAAAATCTTACTGGGAAAGTGATTCCACTGGAATTTGGAACCCATCTCAACTAGAACCATCCTAGTCCAGGAACATGATCAACAGTGTTGCTAGTGAGCAGAGCACAGACCCTGCCAACCATGGCAGAGAGAGCATGAGAAGAAGCCAGCAGTCTCAGGAAGAGGGAAGGAAGAACAGAAGACAAAAACATAAGTGTGCATTCTCAACAAGGCAATGAGAAGCAAGGGTGGTTGAGTGCATTCTGCTGCACAGTATGTCTGTGTCACAGTAGTTTCAACATAGCAAGAGATTGCATTCTATTTCATGGTTACTGCTGAAAATACTGCCACCTCAAGCAATTATCCAGGTTGCTTGGGCATCAGGTTATCCCTGCCAGGATGGAAAACTGTAACAGAGGAAAGGGGGTTTGAAACTTCATAAGGAGAATCAACATTTTATTTCCCTCTGTTTTACCGGTTTTGTTCCCATTCAGCTTATGGTAGCAGGGGTAGGGGGAATTAACTGTTTGACCACACACATTTCCTAGAACATCTCATAGCACAATGTAGATGCTGTCACTACAACTTTGTCCTTTTCTTCCTCCTTGGTGTTTTGACATCTTGGCCTGATGAAGAAGACTGAAGCTTTGAAAGCAAGTGTGATGTATTGGGTGCCTTTTGGCTGGCCCAATAAACACATCCACAAGATGGATTTTGGACTTTAAAAAAAAGAGAGAGAGAGAGAAAACTCTTTGAGCTGCCAGGTAACTAATTTAAAACTGCTTGGGATGCAACTGTTAAGAAGAACAGAGGGAACAAAGAAGAAAAGTAAGAGTAGAAGTAGTAGTTTAGGAATAAGAATGTTCCCGAAAGGTCAGTAATGATCTCAAATTATTTTGGCATGATGCAGACAGAGGGTAAGAAACCTTTGGCCCTCAAGATATGTTGAATGATTATTCCCATTGTAATCACCTAGTATGGCCAACTGTAAATGATTTTATGAGTTGCTCTCCACAGTAGGTCTCCTACCTCTGGTGCAGACTGATTTGTGGTTTGTATCTAGTCTATACCTCATGGAACTATAGTTCAAAGGTCTGAGGAAAATGCTTTCATGTTCCCTTCCCATCTCTGGAAACCATTCAGGTCACCTATATGAGATGATAGGAACTTTAACTTTATGAAATGAGATCTGATTCCACTTTGATGCTGAGGGCACATCCCATGAGAACAAATATCTTTGCTTACATGCTGGAAGATCTGAGCCTAAACATGCCAACCAAGTGTATTTTTATGGACTACCCTGTTCTCTTCTTGAAAATCTTTGTTCATGTTCTACAAATTTTATGCCTTCAGGTTCATACCTATCTGATGAACCATTTATGTGAAGATTCATCACTGTGATGATGATTCTGCTCTGCAAATGTATGCTTATTATTTACTTATCATTTCTTTCCTAGGATAATGAATGGGTTAGAAAAATTGAGGAAAAGCTTTGTGTGCTGTGCAGGATCTTCCAATGCCATACATGTGCCAGGAGCATTCCCTGCTCGCACAAACAAACGGAGCATTAACTGAAAGGGAGAGGCAACCAAATGGAAAATCCACCTTTCAGTGTGAAAGCTTTCACAGAAGACAGATTTTCTAGAATCAGTTACAAAAGAGAGTGTAAGGACAGAACTCTCAACACATTATACAAAAATTTTGCATCTAAATGCCCACATAACCATACTCATTCATGCACAGGCATGCATCCATGTGCATGTGATCAAAAGTAGAAAGAACAACCCATGTAGGGGGAAGAGACACTCTCTCACAATGCTAATTCATGCATGTACACATGCTAATTATCATGATTAGTAGCTTTGGGTTAATATTCAAACTTACATGTACATAAGAATGAGATGAGAAGACTGAGAGTATTTATTTAATTTATATCCCACCTTTCTTCTGGCACAGGAGTCAAGATGGCTCACAATCATTTTGAAATGTAGTTCACAAATTCAGAATTTGAAATACCTAACATATGAAACGATCCAGTGTGATCTAGTGGGCTCCAGAAGATCAAGACTGAAATCGTTGCTCATCATGGAAACCCACTGAGTGACCCTGGTGAGACACACTCTCTCAGCCTTAGAAGAAGGCAACGGCAAACAACCTTTGAACAAATCTTGCCAAGAAAACCCAACGACAACTATTAAGTCAGAGTCAACTTGAAGGCACACAACAATAAACTTTCAGGAGCCAGTACATTGTTAAACAAGGATATGATGATCCCATGCTGACCAGTTTCTTGAGGGTCTCTGTCTTGAAATATGTACTTTCCTAGCCATCATTCTTCACTGATAAAAATAATAAAATAAATAACAAAAATAAGCATAAGCAATTGAATACCTTGTTAGGCAGGCATGTATACAGAGGTCTCTTCAGTTCATTGCACTGTTCTTTGTCTATCTGTTTTTTCTCACATGCTTACACATAAATATTCTGAAGGGTAAAGCCTTCTGCTACTGTTGGTTTACATTTATCCCAAGCTGGGGAGATGGCTAGTGCTGCTTTATGATGGAGGAACGTGCATTCTCAGTCAGCTGCAAAGCATTTTAAAGAAGTGTGGTGTTGGGAGCTAGATGAAGATGCTCTACACATTGGGGGACCCTGTATAATTAAACAACAGCAGCAGGGCCCCTAATTGGGTTGGGTCCCAGCTCCATGGTGTACTTAGCATAATAGTTAATGAAGCCCTACTTTTAAGCATGGAAATGGCTGTCTAGCTGCATAATATCCTGATGAAAGTAAGGGAAGGGTGAAGAATAAAAAGAATTTTGACAGACCACTCTCTCCATGACCAGTTTCTAATGAAAGCTGAATATTTGAGTCTTGTAATAGCAGTTAAACAAGAGGGAATCAGCAAAAGTTAAGCAAGAGGTTATGAAGCACTGGAGAATGGAAGCTACTTTTCTTATACAGCAAGAGAGCTGCTGAGTTGTTAACTATGGGGCACCTTTGCCATTGAGACCTCTTCCAAATATCTTTGCTATCACCTTTCAGTGATTTTGCTACTGAATGAAATCCAGTAGCCATGACAATACATATCGATTCTAGTTCCCATTTTCAAATTCTAAACACTCAAAGCCCTGTTGTTGTTGCTGCTGTGTGCCTTTTAAGTTATTTGTGACTTATGACCACCCTAAGGTGAACCCATCACAATGTTTTCTTGGCAAGATTTGGTCAGAGGGGTTTCCCTTTGCCTTCCTCTGAGGCTGAGAGAGTGTGACTTGCCCAAGGTCATCCAGTGGGTCTCCATGGCTGAGTAGGGATTTGAACTCTGTTCTGCAGAGTCATAGCCCAACGTTCAAACCACACTACATCATGCTGCCTCTGGGCCCAGAGGAATCTGTCAGTTTCAATGTCTCCTGCATCTTTTTTTTTTTGTTAAAAGTCAAGGTCTCTCTGTTCCAAGCGCAAAGATACTCACGAATAGTGGTAAACTCAGGTTTAAAATGAATCGAAATAAAAACCTTGCCCATCCTTATTACCTAGTAAGTACCTCACGCAGATTCTCAGCAACTGAATGTCTTTCTTCTCAAATGGGAATTAATCTTGACCCAGAGTTTCCCATTGGAAGAAAAGGTTTTCTTTTTAACATACCTCTATGTACAGTGATTGATTCCAGCATCCTACTTAAAGGATTTTTATTAAAGGAAATAAAAATGCTTGGGTAAGTTGTAAGGAAAGTACTGAGCACTTTTAAAGAGAAGGGGGTTGCTGTATTAGTTTATTGCAGCAAAAACACAGAGTATTATGGTTCTTCGAGATGAACAAATTCTGTTTTGTGTAAGCTTTTATGAACTCCATTCCCACATCTGATCAATTGGCATGGCATCCAGGAAAGCTTACACCAAATAGGATTTGTCTTTAAGATACCAGAAGATTCTGTCATTTTTCAAATAGTTAAGCTAGTTACAGTTTTGAAATATCTGAACACTTTCCCATTTCTAACCAACAATTATTATTTTTAGGTACTTTTTGAAATATCTGAAGGCTGCAAACTACTGGTTTGTGGCTCAAAACATCTCCTTCCACTAGCATTTAGTGAGGGGATACCCCTGTAAGTATAAAAAATAACTAAAATGTTAAGTAAAGTGCAATGGGAATGAAGTTATTCCTGATTAAGATACAATCTTAATATAATGTTGTTATAATTTTTCTGCTGGAAAAAAAAAGAAAGAAAATGGAAAATTTCATGTACCTTGCTATTATTTGTAACTACTTCTGCCCTAGCCTTCTGCCAACCACATTGTGAACATGTTGCTGCTGATTCAGTTACAAAGGAGAAGCACCAGTGCAGACACCTCCTTCCTTCTGTCAACAGCTACCTGTGCAGTCAGAAACTCCCAAGGAGATAAAACAGTGCTTTTGATAACATCTCACTTCTGCTTAATCTCAGCCTTGGAGAGTTCATAAATAAAACAAGCGCTGGTTGGGAAGTTATCCTTGACTCCCAGTGCTCACAGTTTTCTTTGGTCCCGTCAATGTGTTTTTGTCCCCAGAGGTCCAGAAAACGAAGGGAACTTGCTAATAAACCAGCATTTCTGCCTCACCCAAGCTGCACAGAGAAAACATCACTGCCTGCTACTTGTAGGAAATCTTCTGCACTTGTTTGACAGAGTAATAGCATCTGACACCGCTGTTTTGCAATAAGGCTTCCAGGCTTTTAAATTTTTTTAAATGTATTTATTTCCTGTATCCCCCACTAAATGCTTACAAGTCAAGAGGAAGCTTTCTTCCCTTGAGCCAACAAAACGAGCTATAGGGTGGACTGACTCTGAGGTCCTTGTTGTTATATCCTGAGACAGTCCTCCTGCTGACAGATCCCCTGGCATAGCTTGGTGATTAGAGAGCATGCTTTGTGTCCAGGTTCAATACTTGGCATCTCTAGTTAATGGATGGACAAACTGTCACAATCCAGATGTCATCAGACTGCAACTTTTCGCATTCCTTGACATTGGCTTTGTTGGCTAGGGCTGCCAGGGGTTGCAATACCGCAACATCTGGAAGAATGCACTTTGCTCCACCCTGAGGTAAAGGATTCCGTAGCAACAGATGGAGAGACCACTACCCAAGGGACTGGAAAGCTGCTATCAGTCAAAGTGGACAATGCTGAGCCAACAAAACAAATACATTAACCTGCTCTACAATGATTTCCTGCATTTTTTTTCAGACAGTAGACATTTACTGTTAAGAGGACAGAGAAGGATGCTTTAAACCTAGGGCTGCTAGGCACCCCTCAAAAGGATTGTTATAGAATGTCAGGGACTGCATCACATCATATCACACCTTACAGGTCTGTGGCAATTGCTGCACATTCAGGGAAACTTCAAGGCTTGCAAAAGTACAAGCCTCAAACCTTGTATTTTTTTTTTAAATCACCTGGAGGCAACACCCTAAATAAACGATCCAAGAAGACCTAGCCTGCTTAGGAGACATTGAATATTGGGTATTATTTTTAAAAAGGAAGGAACACAGAAAATAGAGGATAATTGATAATCCTGTTAGGCTGTGAGAATACAATGCAACATATTGTTACAGGTCTTACCTGCAACTGATATAGTATTAAAGCTATGCAGTTATCTGTCACTGATCTTTGGCAGTGGAGGTAGCAGTCCATAAAGCCATGAACGTTTCTTTTTTTTTTAAAGTCTTCTGCTTCTTATTTCTTACAATCTGCATGCTTATCATTTCAGAAGGGCTGGATCTAACTGTGGTGGTAAACCTATGCCTAGCCAAGACCACTTCAGATTACACAATGCTCTTTACACTAAGCAAAGCAAAAAACAACAACAACCCATCTCCTCACCTACAAAACTGGTGTGGCAGGAAAAATGTGACTTGGACAAGACAATTCTCCCTCACATCAAGTTTTCTAGGCAGAAGGACTTGTTTTATACCAGAGAGCATTCAATCATGTGAGCCTCTACCCGCAGTCTGGAGTGGCACAGCTCAAACACTGATTTATTACCTTTGTGAGAATCAGACTAGATGTAATGGAACAGCTACATTTTCCTAGTTAGATTGAAAAACAAGGCTAATGATAGGGCTGTATGTGTATCAGATTCTTAAATCAAGCAAGGGCAATGAGTCCACTCTATATTTATTCATCAGTTTTAGAACATCAGCGTTGGAAATTTGTCCTGTCTGTGATTTTACTTAACTTTCTCCTCACTAAACACAACACAGGCCCCTTTCTGTGCCTCTACAGATGTTGGTGAACCACAATTCTCACCATCTTTGGCTAGGCTAGCTGGAGTTGATGGGATTGGATTCTAACAATGATTGGACAATCATAAGTTTCCCAACCATGTTGTGCAAACAATAACTTGTTAGGTAGCTACAAAGATTCTGGATGGCTTCATTCTAAATAGTTGTGCACTGAAGTCATTTGAATAAATCCATTCTTTGCTGTTAAAGATTTTCTGCATTTTTCTGGATCCCTGCAAAATCTTACAAGAGGTATTTTGATACTCCCCCCCCCGCCTTATTTTTGGCTCTTTCACCACTGCACAATAATAGCACTGATTCTGTTGCAACTGCCATGGCTGCCTCCCACACAATGCTGGGATTGGAAACTTGGTGAAGCAATACAGCTCTCTGGCAGAGAATTCTAAAGCACCCCTCCCTAAGCTGTAAATCCCAGGATTCCATGTGAAGGAACAGTGGCAGTTAAAGTGGAATCCTAGTGCTATAATTGTGTAGTATGAAAGGGCCCTTTCTCATACTCTGCTACTTTCTCCCATTTCTATTCAACTAATCTGTTTTGTTTATGGTCACCACCTTTTTGTTTGTTACTGCCTTGCAACAAGCTGTTTTATAGTTGCTTCCTCCAAGACTGAGGTCAAGAGAAGTGGGGGGAAGAGTCAGATCCCACTGCATGGCTTCTGGAGGGCCCAGACCTCTGAGAGCCTAGACTGTGAAAAGCAAATGATCCACTGGGAAAAAAAAAGATGTTTCAACAGATCAGCGTGTGGCTATAACATTTCTTGGTAAATTTAGAGAGGAAGGGCATACCCTCCAATGTTTCACAGATGAAAACTGGGATACTTATGGCCAAATAATATCAGAGTGTGATGGTGTGATCACAATGGCAAAAGTACTAACGAGGAAGAACACACAAAGCCAGGAGGGGCTGCAGCAGTTTGCTTTTGCCTGAGTCTATAGGGGATGGCAAGATTCCATCCCTTCCACTTCTCTTTGCTCTGGATAAATCACTTTTGCACTTTGACTCAGTTTGCATCAGCCAATCTGAGGACAAAGGAGGAAAGTGGGAGAAGAAAGAAAAACTGAGAAATGGTAAATGTAGTTGAAAACATGGGATGGCAGAGAAGTAATCATGTCTGTCAAACTGAGACAGTTACAGGGTATGAGATGGTGGACATCTTGCCAGGATCTTATGCCAACCCTCAATAATCGTGGCTTCTTCCAAACCTAATACTTTCTCTTAGAAATATCTGGATTATCATTTTAAGTTCCATTTTTTCCCTTTCTACCCTAAATTAAAGCAAATCACACATTTCTCAGTGCATACTTTTTATCTGTTATTTCAGCTTCAAAAATAAATTGGCAAATGGTGTATTTAATGTTTGTATTCTCTGTGATGTGGGATGGTAGAAAAAAAGTGATCTAGCCAAGAAAAATGGTTATAGATATATTTTTGTAGAGTTTTGAAAACCACTGTAGTAAAGGTCAAGTCCTGATTCATAATTTTTGAACCTTCCAAGCCTGCAAACCTAAATGTCATTGACCTCTGGAATGGGCAAGACTGAGCACTGAGCCTTGAATTCTGCAAGCTTCTCATGTCCTTTTCAATCAATAATTCTGAAATGCACAACTGTGGCACTGTCTTCCTGTTAGAGGTTTCAAGCTGGCTGTTCAGGCCATGGAAGTCTCTTAGGAAGCAGGGAAAAGTCAAGGCAGGCATTGTGCCACTTTCCCCACTGCTCTGCTCATGTGATGACTCGGTGTACACACATACCCACATGCAAGGGGCACTAGCAACAAATGAAATTTAAGGAGAGACACACAGAGGCAAGGGTACTGTTCTGGCTTTCTAGTTGTCCTTGGCAATGAACACTAGGTAATAGAGATATGCTCGTATCCTTCATGTGTATTTATCTTGGTCACAGTATCACATCTTGGAGGATAAAATCTATCAATGGCAATATGTTGCTCTCAGGTTCAGCAGCAGTATTCTTCCAAAATACCATTTGCTGTGGAACAACAGTGGGAGAGAGCTATTGCTCTTACGTCCTGCTTATGGCAGTCTTGGGTTCTGTGCAAGAAAAATAAATAAGCTAATGGCCAGTGCATGAAATAAGATGCTGGACTAAACAGGCCTTGGATCTGACCCATCAAGGTTCTTTTTATGTTCTTAAGTATGCTAGACTACAGCCCTGGAGATCAGGGTTTGATTCCCCCCTCTGTCATGGAAACCCACTGGGTGATCTTGGGTATGTCACACACTCTTAGTCGCAGAAAACCCCATAATAAGTTTGCCTTAGGGTCATCATAAGTTAGAACCAACCTGAAGGCACACGACAACAAAGAATTGCTAGATGTTGTGATGCAGCGAATAAAACTGAGTCCATAAAAAACCACATGGCAATTTACATGATACAGTCATCCTAAGAGTGTGCCCTTTCAAATTATAGGCAGAGGAATCATATTTAACCATTTCCTTTAACAAAAAGTTCAAAGCAAAACTCCTCTTCCCAATTACCTGTGTGCTTCTTTCTCTCTTTTGTTTTGAGCACACAAATCTTTTTCAAATGTAAGCAAGCCCCATTGTTTTCACGTGTTCCCATTTGGTGAAACTGGTAAGTCTCCACAGCAAAACATTCGCCAACTGGGCTGGCAGCCATAGTATGTCCTCTTGCCATCTGCTGTGGTGGTGCTGCAGAGCACCAGAGAGCAAGCCTGCATCAGATACTACTTCTTGCAGGCTGCCAATGGTTCAGAATTAGATATGCAGATATAATTGTGTTATTCAAGCACAGCTCACAGGCTAGTAAACAAGGACCCATTGGTAAATGAGAAACTTATTTTTCCTTTTAAGAGTCTTGTCAGTTGATATCTGTAATGGGGCACTGTTAGTGGAAGGGTTGAACACTTAGGGGGAGTGAATACTACTACTGTAAATTCTTTCAAATTGGTTTCCTGCCTTTCTTGTATTTTGCGTATTCAGTACGCATAAGCTGGAAGCCAAAGTATTTCCAATGTCTACGTATGGCTGTGAAGAAAGCTAACAAGAGGGGAATCAACTCATTTGAAATGGGGTGCTGAAGGGGAGTTCTATAAATACCATGGACTACCAAAAAGACAAATAAATGGCTCTGAAAGTAAATCAAGCAGCCTGAATTCCTCCGAAAACCCAGAATGACCAAACAGAAGCTATTATACTGTGGACATATCATGAGATGATGTGATTCATTAGAAAAGATAATGATTCTTGGTAAAGTGGAAGGCAGTTGAAAAAGAGGAAGACAAGTAGAAAAACCTCAGTGTAGCCACAACCATGAATTTGCAGGACATTAGCAAGGCAGTTAATAACAGGGTGTCTTGGAAGTTTCTCATTTATAGAGTCACTATATCAAAGCTGACTTGACAGCAATTAACAACAGCAACAAAGTTGGAAGCATTCTGTGCTTGTCCATAACTATCCACAACTGTAATGACTTGGTACAGTTCTTGATACCATCATACCATACTGATTATATCCAATCTCATCTGATTTTAGAAGCTAAGCAGAGTTGAGTTTCTTAGCGCTTGTATGGGAGACCATCAGGGAATACCAGGGACCTCTAGGTACGGCTGGGTATCTGGAGTCCTGGAGCTGTCCATCAGAGTTAACAACATTGAGCTAGATGGATCAACACTCTAACTGTAAGACAGCTTCCTATGGTCATAAAAGGGGCAGAGAATACAAATGACAATATTCTCTCAAGCAGATCCTCAATATAGTGACACCTCTCTTTAATCTGATTTGCAGAAAATAGAAAAATAAGTGTTTAGAAGTAACCAGTTTCTCCATCATTCATCAATAAAAAAGCGAGGTATTAGCAGCATGTGCCCATGACACATGTGCCCTTTTACACTGCACTGTTAATGGCATGTTTGTGGATCTCATATATACCACTTTGATTATTGTGTCCTGAGGACAGACTCTATGTTTACATGTTTTTTACAGGTGTCTAATAATTTGGTCTTTTCACAGAACAGCTGGCTTGTAAATCCAGCCAAAATTATTTCATACAGTTATACAAGGGATGTAAATGCGGAATTACATCCCTGTGTAATGGTGGTTTATGTAGTAAAATATTGATCAAAGCAATTTCTCTGTGTGTGTGCATATATGCCTTCAAGTTGTCTGTCAATGTATGGTTGCCCCATGAATTTCAGAGGGTTTTCTTAGGCAAGGAATACTCAGAAGTGGTTTTGCTGGTTCCTTCCTCTGAAATGTAGCCTACAGCACCTGGTATTTGTTGGTGTTCTCCCATCTGAGTACTAACCAGGGCTGTCCCTGCTTAGTTTCCAAGATCAGAAAGGATCTGGTGCCTTTAGGGTATTTAGGCATTACCTCAAAGCAGTTTACTGGTGCCATTTGAGCATTCTGTACAACAAGATTATTGTGCAGGATTATAGGTTGGCGGCAGGGCAGAACAGAGTGGTAGATAAGAGTCCCCAGAATGCAAACTGGCGAGGGCTTCTGTATCTTTAATGGTTGTGTAGAAAAGCGAATGTGGTATTGTGGTCTGAACACTGGACTATGATCCTGAGGACCTGGGCTTGATTTCCCACTTGACTATGGAAATCCACTGGGTGACCTTGGGTGTGTCACATGCTCCTAACTCCAGAAAACCCTGTGATAGGTTTGCCTTAGAGTTGCTGTGAGTAGAAGATGACTTGAAGGCATTCAACAAGAAAAGTGAGTTTCAGCAGATGTTGCTTGTTATGAAATGAGGTAACAAGCAACACTAGGTGAAACTCCCTCTTCTGCACAGCCATGGTACAGAAGCTTCTTCAGCTTTCACTCTGGCACCCCTAGTGGTAGATCACAGCTCAGTAAGGAAAGCTCTTGCTTTGTACACATAAGGTTCCTGGGTCCAACTAAGGCTTGTTCAGCTAAGAAAGGTCTAAGTAAACCATGGATGGAGAACTTTTTGGATCCTAGTGGCTGAAGTTGAATTTGATGGTATATCCTTGCATGGCAGAGGGTTGGACTTGATGGCCCTTGTTGTCTCTTCCGATTCTACAATTCTATGGGCAAGCTTTTGAGTGCCATACAATAACTTTTCAGGGTACCAGTCAGAACTCAGTGTCATGTCTAGAGCTCAAATCCATGTAATAGCGTCTCAGGTACATACTCTCTTATCTCTGACTAATGATCAGAAACAATAGCTGAAGAAATGGGCCAGATGGGGAAGCCTCATTTGCTCTGCAAACCAGAGGTTTCCAATTCATATAGTGGATGTTGTGTGAAACCTCTCTGGCTGATGGCCCAGAGAGCCACTGCCAGTAAGATCAAGCAAAACCAAGCTAGATGGGCAAACAAAGGGATCTATCATAAGGCAGCTTCCTATGTTCCTCAGAAGCCTGTAGATTAGACAGGTACTATTATCAACAGATTACAGAGTGCAGAAAAAGGCTGAGAAGTAATCATTTGCCTAAGGCCATCTAGTCAATTAGCAGGGGCTGTGCTGGATCAAGAGATTTTTCTAGTTCATAGGGCACTTTCTTTACAGGACAATGTTCTATGTCTCGCTTACTTAAGTGTCTAAAAGTTAAATGCATCTTCTTCTCAGGGTTATGGGACTAGAAGTGGGGATGGGATGGTATCTTATACTTCTATAATATAGTAACTCTTAAAACAGAAATGAATATATGCAAGCTAGTGTTTTATCCCATTAATGCTTCCTGTTCTTTGCTCCTCATAATCTGTTTTCTGTATAATACCTTCTGATTTGTGATGTATGCATGTTTCTCTCTTTCCCTTCCTCCTTCCCTCTTTCTTTCTCTCTCTCTCTGTATATTTTGATTTGTCTATTGATCTACTTGGTGGCTAAAGCAACCATATACTTTTGGTTGATGATGACAGTTTTTTCCAGACCATTTTCTCTATGGAAAACAGTGGTTGAGCTGTACTTTTTTCTTTTTAGATTCTCTTTTATTTACTGCTGTTATTCACTGATGCTCTAGTTCTACCTCTCAATCTGATCACCTTAAGAAAGCTTGAATTTGTACCTTTTGTGCCCTTTACCCTACTAGACAATGTAGAGTGGCAATTCTGTGATGAAAACAAGTAAGAATAGCTTTTGTGGAAACACCTCTGATCTTGCAATGTGTTTCCTGAACAAAAACTCTAAACTGCACATCCCTTCCATAATATTTATCACAACTTTCCATGTTGCAAGATCGCATTTTTCCCCCTTGCCTTTGCAAGTGGCAGCAAAGAAAACAGAAAATGCATAATGTTGTGATGTCAGAAGACATGGACAAATTGTCCTAAGCTAGTGAATATGATCTCCTTGTGGAGACACCTAGTTCTAGAATGTGTGCAAGGGAGAAATCTAAGAGTTTCCATTTGTGTGATTAGTTGCATAAACAGCATGATTGCACAATCAGTTCCACAAGTGTTGGTGTGCTTTGGAATCATACACACACAAAGCTACTGCTTGTGAAACTGGAAAAAAACAACAGAACTTTGTTAGTACTTCCACATGTTGAATTTTCTGTTGTTGCTGTTGCTGTGTGCCTTCAACTCATTTCTGACTTATGGCAAACCCAAGATGAACCTATCATGGGGTTTTCTTGGCAGAATTTGTCTTTGCCTTCCTCTGAGACTGAGAAAGTATGACTTGGCCAAGGTCACCAAGTGGATTTCCATAGCTGAACAGGGATCTGAATCCTGGTCTTCTAGTGTCCTAGTCTGTTATTCAATCCACTATACCACACTGGCTCTCATGTTGAATTTACACCCTGGTTATTAGATACTGGAGAGAAGCAGTGGCTGAGGACTGGGAGAGAGGATTATTTATGATTTTTACTTTTTGACAGCAGCTATGTATTTCCTGCAAGATACTGCCATGCTTTTAGAGCTGGTGTGGGCAACACCAGAAGCTTTTCGACTGCAGCCTTCATTATCCCTCCCCATGGGCTATGCTGGCTTGGGATGGGAATATCCTTTAGAGAGAGTTGTGTCTGACAAGGTTTAAAATTCTTGATAGTATGATCTTGCAGGCTATCATATGACATTCGTTTCTAATAAAAGTACTGCCCAGGCGTAGATTTTGGAATCCCCCACCAATAACAATATCTCTATCTTTGCTTTTGATAGTTAAAACTATCTGTAATAACTGTGTGAAAGGAAATTATGCTCATGGTAGTTTTATAGAAGGATATTCTGCTGTGTCACATGCATACATATACACAGAGGTCTGTTCCAAGAGATTTTTGCCTGAGGCAGTACAACAAATGGTGCCCATTCCATCAACTCAGGGAGCACAGTACTGCAGAACAGCCAAATTATTTTGGCACAGGAGGCAGATTGCCCCCTTCCCTGGCAGTAAAATACAATTATAACAAAGTAAAATAACAAAGTAAGAATTTGCTGCCAGTTCAAAATTTGCCTGAGCAGCTGCCTCACTTTACCTAATGGCAGGCCTAGTCCTGTATACAGAACTTTTGCTCTTCATACTGAATGGGGTCATCCCACTTTTCCAGCTTGCTTTTCTTCTATAGGCTCCTATGCCTGTTATCTCATGGGGCACAATAAATCAAATGCAAGACATCTCCCTCAGAGGTTAGGGCCAGTCTAGATGTCATCTGCTTTGTGGGAATTCGTTGTGCCCTGCTGAAATGTGTGTAGCTACCTGATGCACAAAAACTCTCAATGGAAAGTTTCAATGGCAGTGCCCCTAATTCTTGTGTCATTACAAGGAAGCAGCATACATTGGGCCCTGGGCCTACAGAAGTAACATAGTCATGTGAAGCTTAGCATTTGGTCCCAAATAGTAGGGCTGATACAAGTCATTTTGCTGGTAGAGACAAAGGTCATGTCCAACATTTCCTCACAAAGCTGGTACTCTGTCTCTTTATTCCCTGTACAGAGGCTGGTTAAGACTCGCAGTTGTCAGTATGAGACAATAAGTTCAGGAAATGTCAGTGAACTAAGGGAAGGTCCTGTGCCACAAACTGCTCTGCTCTCCATCAGAGGGGAATGTGTGACAAATTTTGACCAATGAGCCCATGGACTGCCACTGCTGGTTACCAGAGGCATTTGCCGTACTTTGCCTAACGCAGGGCTAGCCCTGTCAAAACTGAGACTTAAGTTTGATTTTCCTAATTCCAACTTGTTTCTAATAATACTTTTTGTTGTAGAGAAATTTGAGCTAAATGGCAAGATGTGGTTGTATTATCAATTTCTATATACTGTTATGAGTTATGCTTGGTAAATATTAAATGCAAGTAGACTTTGATGCATCAGGAAGAGAGTTTTCTCTTGCCATGGTCTGCACACTTGCAGGGTAGGGCTATATGTAGTTGCCTGGATCCCATGCCCATCTTGGAGAAGTCAGGCTTCATTGTAAAAAACAAGCTGGAACTTACCCATTGACTGCCCCTCCCTCCTGCTGACAAGGGAATAGTATCTTGATGTGTTTGGGAGAATAATCAGTACTTTGCTGACTTGTTCACTTCTACTGAATGGAAGCCTTGCAAAGTTGGTTCAGACTGGTATAACTTCCATTGTAAAGTAATGTGCATTGTCCAGAAATGTTGGGAAATCCCATCTGGATTTGAAAGAGAGCAAATGGCTATATTGGACTGGCTTTGTCTATCATTTGCATCTCCTCAGACTACTTAATGACTTAAGAGTCATTACTAGTATCCAGAGGATAATGAGCAGAGTTCATATTCAAATCTAAACTTTTGAACCTCTAGAGTATAATAGTCCCCAAGCTAGGAAAGGGTTAAATACAGAAACACATAGACTTGGAGAGAGGGGCTGCTTCCTCTGAGAAGAAAAGAGTCTGCTTGTGGGCACAGACTTGTAGACCTGCATCTAGATAGAAAAAGGCTGAAAAAGTGGAGCCTGGAAGAATGCCAGAGTAGAGACTTAATTGAAACAGACCAGAAAGAGCCTGGAAAGTTCACACAGAGTCCCCCAAGAGAAGGACTTGCTTTATTGATCTTCAGCCACCCAGCCAACTGGACTCTTCTTTTCACTGGAAGGTAAGAGAATCCACATGTATGTCTTACTCTTCAGCCCCTTAAGCTTAGCTGCACACCTTTAGTCCCCTTAGTTTGGTCAGGAGTAGGTTTTTAACAGCTGTGCCATTTTCCCCTCTTTTCTTTTGAGAAGCAGCTTGCATTGAACACAGATTGTTCTGTTGGGTTCTGCTGCTATGTTTTTCTGTCTTTTAGTAAAGGAATAATTGTGTTTCAAAACCAGCCTGTCTTCAATCTGATTTCTTTTTCTTTCCTTTTTTTAGAAACTACTCTGGTTAATTGTCAGTTTTTAAAACCTATAGGTTGTAAAATTCTGCAGAAAGAGCGAGAGAGAGAGTTAGCACCTGGGAAAGCTTTTCCCCCAAATCAGTAAAGCCAGTGCACAGCTCTCATCATGGTATGGTTGTGAAAGCTGGACACTGAAAAACACTGGTAGGAACAGAATCAACTAATCTGAAATGTTGTGCAGGAGGAGAGTTCTGTGGATACAGTGGACTGGCAAAATGACAAATAAATGAGTCTAAGAGCAAATCAAGTCTGAACTCTCCTCAGAAGCCAAGATATCTAAGCTGAAACTGTTGTACTTTGGACATACTATGAGAGGACATGACTCATTAGAAAGGACAATGACACTTGGCAAGTTAGAAGGCAATAGGAAAAGAAGACCACATTGCAGGTGGATTGCATTAAGAAAGCCACAGCCCTCTGTTTGCAAAATCTGAGCAGGGTGACTTGGATGTTTCTCATTCAAACCATCACCATAAATCAAAGTTGACTTGATGGAAGTTAACAACAACAATCAGGTCTAAGGCCACATGTTTTAGCAAACCACTATTAATCATGATTTAATGAGCACCATCCAGCAACTGCTAGTAATAAGTATATTCCATTGAAGCCAACTGGAGCTATAGTTACTTGTGGCCAGTCCTACTTCTCTGTTTTAAATAGGACATGCAGCTTAGATAGGCTGCAAGCTTTGAATTTTATTTGCTGGGGGTGCTCTCCATGTATTCAACACTGGCATCTTAGTTCCGTAGTGGTTACATGAATTGCTATATTTTTTTTAAGAGCAGAGCATGGAAATGTAACTTTTGGATTACAGCTCCCAGAATCCCACTTGTAGTCCAAAAAGTAATGTTTCCAATCTCTGTTCAAGAGGTCAAAGTAGAAGATCTCCCCATGATCATCTTAATATTAAAGTCCCTGTTGTACAGTTCTGACCTAGCTTTAGTCTATACCAGGCAAGAATAGAGCAGGAGATCTTGAATTAATGGATACACAAAATGAATTATTTATTTAGCTGCAACCATGTTCCTTTCCTGCCAAACATAGAAAAGAAAAGCAGTCTCCTTGACTGCATAGAAGCAAGGTGCCCTTTATAAAACATTTATGTGCCCGAAAGCCTCAAAGCAAGGTACCTACCTGCAAGTACTGATAGGCTAAGTCTTGATGGCAGGACTTGGATTTGAGCAGCGCTCTATCGATGGTAGCGGAAGCCTTTTGGCACATTTCCCGGGCATGGCTGAGTGTAAGTGTGGACCAGGAGCCTCTCTTGATGTAGTTGGACTCACTGCTGATGGGGATGTTGGTACAAGGGGTGACCTTGAGGTCATTATTGCTCTTGGAGGATTTCAGCATGTGTTCACTGATTGTGTTGTAAGCATGCATGAAGTACCTAGGCTGGCTGTGATCAGGCTGCCTGCCAAGGGTCATGAGGCCCATTGGGTTACGATAGCTGCAAGTGTCACTGTCCAGATTGTCATCTGAGCTCCACCAGCCTGATATGTTGGATCTGGTCCTGCGCTTTGTCTCAGTGGTTTTTGCCCGGTCCTTACTCTTGCTCCTGCGGTTCTGCTTGGAGTCCTCAGTGCCTTTCTTGCCATTCACACTGCCTTTGGAGGCTCCCTCCAGGGACTGCGACTTAGCAAAAAGTTTTTGGACTGAATGAACCAAGTGCCGGATCCTTCCGGGACTCTCACTCCGCTGTTTGGCATCGGAGCTTCTCTGGAACTGGAGGGTGCTAAAGCCATCTCTGTGGATGGGTAGTTGTTTCTCAAACTGGTCTAGCAAGTTGGCAGGCAGCCTGTTGATCTTGGTGGCTTGGGCATGGCTTGGGAAGGGATTTTCATCGGGCACCTCAAAGTGGGAGTTGTAATGGATCCGTGGAAATGTGCTGCTATTGGAAATCTGGTTGTTGAGTGGAAGGAGGCAGTCACTGTGGAGGGAATTTGGTGTGGGAAACCTAGGGTCCATTGTGTAGGAGTCTGTGGGACTGAGGAGATAAGGGTTCCTGTCTTGGGTGGCATAAAGAGAGTCTTGAGGGGAGTCCAGATTATCAGACAGATGGCGGCTTCTGTTATCGCCTAAGCCCTTCATAGCGCTACGGTTTCCTAGAGCATTGCTTCTGGAAGATGGCACTGAAGATACATTAAGATTTGGTCACTCTTGCTCCATGGGGAGATAATCCTAGAACCAAAAAAGACAGAGTGATAAGTGATGGGTAAGTGCTTTCTCAGGATCTTTCCATACAACCATTCATTAAACACCACTAGTGAATAGAGTAGACACTTTGTCACTCATATCCACAGTGGGGCAATACTTTTATTAGTACCAAACAAAACCAGACTAAGTGTTACAGAAATTATGAGCTGGGCAAGAAACAAGAAAGTCCAAAATAGATGTCATAGAACGCTCCCGTACTTTTGTGACATTTGATTGGTCTCCATGGCTACATTTGCTATTTCTTCTCCCAGGTCCTAATTTATGCATCATCTGCCCTGATGCAGATGATTCTGTAAAATTTTGGAGAACTCAAAGGTTTGCTCACTTTTGTGATGTTTTGATGGGTTCTAATGAAGACACTATTTAATATTGGGTTTTATCTTTGTTCATGTATCGGTATGACTACTCTTGTTTGTCATGTTAGTAGTTTGTGTCGGCATATAAACGAATCTTGCAGTATTTTTGAAACTGAGAGAAAGAATTCTCTAGCCTAAGTTTTCATAGGCCATTTCTGCACTACACAGTTATAGTGCTATTATTCCACTTTCAACATCCTATGGAATCCTGGGGTTTTCAGTTTAGGGAGGGACATTTAGAATTCTCAGCCAGAGAGCTCTTTGGCCTCAGTAAACTATAAACCCCAGAATTCCATAGGTTGTTGAAAGTGGAATAATAGCGCTATAACAGTGTAGTGTAGAAATGGCCATAGACTTGGTTGCAGTGAGGAAGTACACTGATTCTACAAAAGCTTATGCGGTAAACTACTTTTTCCCAGTTAGACCCAAAGGTGCCACAAGATTCTTTTGTTTTTATGGCATCCAAGTGACTTACAAATGTCAATTCAAAATACAACGTAGATTTAACCTGTTCTGTTTTGGAAATCTATCTCTTTTCTGAATTGCATTAGTGTATCTGCTTAATTTCACTGGAAAATCAGAAGGTCTCTTGGAATATGAAGCTGACCTCCCTCCATCCCCATTCCCACAGGAATCAATCCCCAGTTGTTCTCATCTAACATTGACTCATCTTAATGAGCTGGGAATCTGAAAATATTGTGCAGTTTGCTGGAGGGCAGATGAAGTCATGAATTCAAATTAATGAAAAAAAAAAACTATGACTTTTACCTGCTTTTGCTTTACATAAAGTACTGTACCTTTAGAAATGGAAGGGAGCTGTGGAGTTAGCCTGAATCACCATAGATTAATCTGTCCCATAGGAAAATTCAGTGGTCAATATTAAGAACTAGTTAGGGCTATGGATATAAGGAGAATGCAAGAAAGACCTCAAAAGCCTGTTTTTTATAATTTAGGCTGAGAGCACATAGATTTTTGTTAGTAAATCAAACTAAATTCAATGAGGCTAAACAAGCTGATGCCCAAGGAATAAGCTGTAAGGAAAACAGGTGTGAATAGGCTGAGCATTTATTTGTTTCTGATACTGATAAGCAATATTGACTACATGTTTTCTGAGCCTGGATCTAGCCTTGTATCACAGTCTATTGGAGCATGAAAGCCTTAATAACTACTTGTGGGGAAAAAACATAAATGAAAGGAAATGTTATTCTTTTATTTGCATCCTCACAAATTCCAGCTTGCCAACTGCTTTGGCTTGGCTCCTTTTCCATTTCTCATCATGCTATTGTGCATCAGGCACTCCAGAGTTTAGAAGGAAGCAGCTGTAAGGTGCTCTCCAATTCACTGAGATTGCAGTGATAAGATGGTGAATGAGAACTTGCATAGAGATGAGGCAAAGGACTCAAGTTGGGTCAGCATAGCAATGGGCCATGATTTTGCCCCCAGCAGCAAAGCTAATTGGACAGGCAGAAAGGTCAAGGACAAATCAGGAGCATCAATCATACTTTTGGGCTCTGGAACATCCATATGGATCTGCCCATAAATATGCATATAGGAGGCAAAGAACACAGAGTCCTCCACACACAATTCTACATTAGTAAGAGCGTTTGCAGCTATTCATGCTAAGATAATAGCCATCAAATCTTCCTTCCTGATTGCTGTAGGCAATTAGCTCCTACCCTAGAGCAAAGAGATGCTTTCATCCTTGCAGAAATAACTGGGATAGCCAGGTGCATTACTGCATTTTCATGCCTGCTTTCCTTAGAAGTGTTATGTATTCAACCATCATCATCGGAAGTAGGAGAGGATCTTGACAGACCATCTGTCCAGCTTGGCTAGCTTACAGGGTCACAGGTTTAGATGGCCTGATGTAGGACAAGGCATATGTTTTCTGCACTTCTGTTAATACCACCTGGGAAAGCCAATTCTTCATGCAGTATGGAAATAATTCCAGCACTCCTGTCGCCTGATACAGGGCCAGGATTACCAAAGAGAAAAGACATCCAGCATGTGTAGTGGTTTGAGTGTTGGACTATGACTCTGGAGATCAGGGTCTGAATTCTGGTCTGGCTATGGAAACTCAGTGGGTGACTTTGAGCAGGTCACAGCCTCTCAGCCATTGATGAAGGCAAAGGCAAACCCCTCTGAACAAAACTTGGCAAGGAAACACCATAATAGGTTCATCTTAAGATCCCTATAAGGCAGAAATGACTTGAAGGTACACAAGAACTACTGGTCTTTCTTAGCGCCTTTCTGCACTATACTGTTATAGTGCTATTATTCCATTTTCAGTATCCTATGGAATCCTGGGGTTTTCAGTTTAGGGAGGGGCATTTAGAATTCTTAGCCGGAGAGCGCCTTGGCCTCAGTAAGCTACAAACGCCAGAATTGCACAGGATGTTGAAAGTGGAATAATAGCACTGTAACAGTGTAATGCAGAAATGGCCTTGGTGTCTCTGCTGTTATATAGAGACCAAAACTGAAAAAATAATATCTCACAGTCTTCTCTTGAAATTGTGCAGTGCAAAAGGGATGTAGATGGCAGAATCAAAAGTTTTCATTTCATGACCTCCTTACTATAAAGTCTTTATTTAGTTACAAATCAATCTCTCCTACTTGTTAAAAAACCAGGGCATGTACATTTATTTATGGATATTCATTACAGTAAGCTGGAAATGACTTGAAGGCACACAACAACAACAAAGAGAAAAGAAGGTATATTTCTACCACATTTTTATGCAATTTAGATGTATAAATGAAATATAGAAATTGAGTTAAAATGCAAAACTAATACATATCAGACTAGTGGGAAAGACTATGAGCTGGTGAGCCAGGTATCTCTTTCATCAGTTTGTTACTCACACGTTAAGTATTGATGGGCAAGACCTCTTTTCCTTCCTTGTGGTTCTTTATGTTTCAGATGGATTTAGATAGGACAAACACTCAAACAGAAGATGCCTTCAAAGAGAAAACATTCCTTTGACAGCCCTTTGAACAGACAGATGTTATCTGAAGTAGGACACATGGCCATACTATGTAGGGTGCAACTAGGATGTTCTTCTCTTGCCTAAGCTCCACTGAAATGAATGAGAGATGTGCAAAGCCACAGCTTACACAGCATGCATTCATTTCTACAAAGCTTGAACAGAAGAACAAATTTGCACTCATTCTAAATTCCCCTCCCTACAATGCAAAGTCCAGGACTCCACAGAATGGAACCATGACTGCTAAAGGAGAATCATAGTGCTATAGTTATATAGTTTGAATGGGCCTCAGATCAACTGTCATATCACAAACAGTTCCTCTCCTTCTGGTCCAAATGCAGTAACATCTACTTTATGCCACCTTATAAATCTTCTGTTTTTTTTCTCCCTGCCTGGAACTACAAAAGCAGAGATGGGTTGTTAAGCCCTTGGAAGACCACAATATATGGCTGGAAGCCTGCCTTTGGCTTCCCTTGGTCACAAACTGTGCTGGCTTATTCTTTGCTAAGTGACTGCTCACAGAACATCACATTTTGTTTGTTTGTTTACTTTATGCTCTTTATCTGTGAAGACATTTAAATATAGATGCTTTACAGCTCCATTCAGATGGCCAGCAAATGTATGTATGTGGAGATGGAGGAGTGTAACAAAGTACCTGTCCCTGATTGGTATGAAGTTCTCTGTTGAGTCTATGCATGCATACCTGTACACACGTGGACAGACTTTTAAATGAATCCAGGTGGTGTCGCTGGTTGGAAGTGAGCCCAATTGCTATGATCCTACATTCACTCATCCACATGCATTCAAGAGTTAAACTGTGGAATTCACTTCTACAAGATGTAGAGATGGCTGCTAACTTGGGCAGGTTTAAAAAAGGGGATTTGAATATAATTTATGGAGCATAAGGCTATCAATGCCTCCTAAGCCTGCTGTTTATATATTCCTTCCAGCATCAGGGCAGTGGACCTGAGTACAGCAGTTGCTAGGGAATCTGATAAGGAGGTTGTTATTGCACATGAGTCTTGCTCCTGAGCTTCCTGTAGGCATCCAGTTGGCTACTGTGGGAACACCATGGTGGATTGGATGGGTTTTTGTTCTTACTGAGCATGGGCAGCTCTTGCTCTCTTAATAACCAGGAAAGTAACTTTTTCTCTTCCTTTCTCTTCAGCAGAGTCATGCTTCAAAATAGGCACTTTCTTCACCGAGCAAACAAGAACATTGCAAGCTAAGCAAGTAGCCATGAAAGAGGGTCTAGTGAGGTAGCTGGCTAAGGGCCAGCCTGCTGCAAATTGGAGGATCTTTGGCATCCTATCTTTCTTGAGTCCTTCGCTCAGTAGGTAACCCTTGGCTGACAGATTAAGCTCCTGGGTATCTGTCAAACTCAGCTGCATGGTTGGGAGAAACCAGGAGCCCCACTGAGAAGCAGCTGCCGCCTCTGAACTGAGCTCTCTTGAGGCCATACTCTACATGCATTTGAGGAAAGGATGAGAAGAGAAACAAAACAAAACCAAACAAAATCCATAATGAACACAGGCAGAAATTTGGATCAGCATGGGGTGAAATGCTGCAGCAAAGTCTACTGCTTAAGAGGTGCTGTGTCAGGAATTTAACAGAAATATCAAGATCTAATACACTGAAGCTGAGAATGAAGGCAGCAGGGGGAGGTGCTGGCTGGCTGTTTTCAGAAGGTCTCTTTTCACAGGAAGTGTTTAAATGAAGAAGTCTTATGGGAAATCCCAGGATCACACTAAGTATTCAGGAGCCTTTCTGCAAGCACGGACAGTGCCCAAGAAGTGAAACAGACAGGCAGCAGACTTAAAAATAAATACTTCTAGGGCTACGGATGGATGACATAGTCACTGGTCATGTCATATAAATCATTTTAAGTGGCTTTTCTCTTCTTCTTTAAAAATCAGTTTAGATTGGACCACTGGAATTTGTCCAGTCACATTCTTTTATTTCCTTAGTACAGAGATTTGTCTCTCATTTTTTACAGCTGAGAAGGGGAAAGAAGAGAAAACAGGAAAAACTGAAAAATTATTTTTTAAAATAAGTATGGGTGTAAATAATGTGGATATTTTTGTATTTGTACAGTCTGTATCTATACAGGTGTCAGGCAAAATGACCTTTTGGACTACGGGTCCCAGAATGCTCCAACCAGCATGACCAACATGAGAGTTGTACTCCAAAAAGTAACACTGCCAATCTCTGATCTCTTTCTATGCTGCAGACTGCAGTTCAGCTGGTCTGGGCAGGAAATAGTCAGACTTCTTGCTTTGGTGACTACTTGGAGGGTAAATCTATTGGTGAAATCACTTCTTTACAAAACCATTACCTCTGACTGCTCGATTCTGTGCAATAGCAGTAGAAGATGAATACAACTATTTCATGCTATTTGCAGATCTCCTGGAGGCATCACCCAGCTGGTGTGGTCTGTTGGGTAGACAGAATGCTGAGCTAGACGGACCATTAATATGATCAGTACAAGCTTGCCTTATGTACAAGTATATTACAGTACTTGGAAGCAATATGCTGTATACCATTTCTCTCACTTCAGTTGTTTCAGGCGGAGCAAATGGGGAACAAAAGTGCTTCTAGCACATGGCACTCTTAACTCTGCAGCAGTGGCAAAAAGAAAAAAGAAAAAAAAAGAAAAAAACAGGAAGGAAGCAAGGAAGGAAAACTGATAGGAATTGAGCTTTTACTGCAGATCAGAAGATGAAGTGACTTGTGTTATGTGCTTCATGTTGGTTTTTCCATATATCCAAATTGGATCTTATGCCTTTCCTGCCTCCCCAGAAGTATGGGGAAATGTGCATGGGATGGTTATTTCAGATGTTACAGAGAACTACAGTAGAGGAAGAACTGTTTTTACTGTTTCTCCATAACCTAAGAACCTGTTCTCTCTGTGAAAAAGCAGTTGCATCTTTCTCCTCCTTTCCTTTTAGATTTTCAAGGCCACAGTGTACAAGTGCCTTGATAGAGATAATATCAAATCTCCAGAAAACAAGAAGGGTAAAATGCTTAACTACATTAACATTCCTCTTCCACTTTGTGATGGCAGTGTGGGCTGTCTCATTTGAACTGTGTTATCACATCAATGATCTGTGCATAACACAGAATACATGCAGTATAACTGCATACCTTTAAAACATTTATACAGGTAAGTCCTTTGTTTGCATCCACAGAGCAGAATCCACACATTGATCTTAATTATGTTTCCTTGTTGTGTGCCTTCAAGTCATTTCTGACTTATGGCAATCCTAAGGTGAACCTATTACAGGGTCTTCTTGGCAAGATTTGTTCAGATGAGGTTTGCCTTTGCCTTCCTCTGAGGCTGTGAGAATGTGACTTGCCCAAGCTCACCCAGTGGATCTCCATGACTGAGTAGGTATTTGAATCCTGGTCTCTACAGTCATAGTCCAATGCTCAAACCACCACTCAGTGTCCTTCATGCTGGCTCTCTAATTATGTTAGGAGCTACATTTGAAAAAACAAAACCAAACACCATTAAGTCAAAACAGAAAGTACCTTTTGCTTCCAATGTTATTCAATATAACTTCATGATTTTCTTTTTCTGGGAATGACATGGAACAGAATTTTTATGACAACATTGTTTCCCGCATCTTTGCTATCCTTCCCTGCCTGCCAGTGCTCTGGATTTTTTCATGGTGCCAGCAGGAAGTACAGCAAACTGGCCAGCAGCAAGGAGAAAAACAAGGAGAAGGGAAGAAGAGGAAGAGGGAGTCAGTCCGTGGTGCTGCAGTTACTCCTCATCCTTCTGATGTAAAACGCTGCACAGGGAAGAAACACCTTCGGAGAAAGAAGAGGGGAAGAGTGGATGTAGGAGAGCAGAAGAGAGGAGATGGCAGAAAGGAGGAGGAGTGGAAGCAGATACACAGAAAAAGAGAGAAGAGTGGGCAGAGGACAGAAGAGGAACCCCTGTGGGCTTCTGCCTCCTGTACCAAATAAAGTGAATTAGGCCACTTCCACACTACACTGATATAGTACTATTATTCCACTTTTAACATCCTGTGGAATCCTGGGGTTTGCAGTTTAGGGAGGGGCTTTTAGAATTCTCAGCCAGAGAGCTCTTTGGCTTCAGTAAACTGCAAACCCCAGAATTCCACAGGATGTTGAATGTGGAATAACCGCACTATAACAGTGTAGTGCAGAAATGGGCTCACATGATCATATACTGTTCCTTAGGAAGGATCACAGTACCTGGGTGTCTGATTGTATAGGAGTATACAGGTGTACCTCAGTTAATAAAGCCTCTGACAGTGAAGTCACTTTTTATACCCACCCAGCTCCACTTTCTCCTCATCCTCTGTCAAGTTGGAAGTTTTTTTTTTTAAATCATCATTGGTATGGAGAGGATGGCGAAGAAGTGTTGGAGAAACACAAAATTTTGGTGCTGAATTGTAGCAACATGTCTGCAGCAAACAATGCAGGAAAAATTGATCTGTGAGTGAATGGGATTCTGCTCCAGCTGATCCTGTTCTAGCTCTGTCCCAGGCAATCCAAACAGCAACTGCATCCAGAATCCCTTACTAAGCATGCATGAAGAGAAAAGAAAGGAGAAAAGCAAAAAGCAAATAAACCTGCCTTATCAGCTACCTCCAGCACGCTAGCATAGAATCAAGTTTGGCTACTAAAATAGAACTCGTAAGAAAATTGGAAGCTGGTAAAATAAAAAGTCATGCCTGTATATATTTTGGAAGAGCCCTTCATGTGGTCTCTATAAGATTCAGAATGTTGTTGTTATGTGAGGCTTACCTGACCTCACCGTTTCACTTCATAGGTGCATATTGTTAGTTTTGAATAAAATGTTTTCTGACGCACATGAACTCCCCTCCTCTATCTTTTTTTGTGGTATAGCAACCTATTCCTTCCCACCAATGTTATTTCTGCCTCTGGTACCACGTTTTATGCTAAAAAAAGAGTAACACACAGGAACACATCTACTTTGCCAACTGACGTATACCAGCTGTCATGGGGTCATTAGTCCTATCTCAAGACAACTTGCAGTGAGAGTACTTGCGTGGGGTATTTACTGCCAATTTGGCACCCACAAGTTTGGTCTCTTATTGATAAAGGATATGCACAAAGCCACAAAAAACAAAAACAAAACAAAACAAAAAACCCAAACCAAAATAATAGCCCCCAGCAACGATGTGCACCTTTTGGGGAGAAGCCTGCCTACTCATTTCAAAGTGGTTTGGTTGCAAAAACATAAAAATGACTGGATGAAAAGGTCAGAGTAGAAAATAAGAGGAACACTTTAGGTACATCACTAGTTCAAAGTGAGTATGGGTGCATGTAATCCAGCATTCTGTTTTCTTCCCAGCAACAGCCTATCCAGCTATTCAGAAAGAATAGCATTTTTTTCCAGCCCTTTCTTTCTCTGAAGCCTTTTAGGCTGGTATTTGCTATGGTTATAAGCAGACTGCTGTATGTTCCAGGATCAAACAAATCAATAAGTTATGCCTTCATACTTTCTTTTCCTAACCTATGTTTTTCTCTGTTCTGTCCTAGGTTCATGCTGGTTGAAGGAGGTATTAAAAAGTACCAGCAATACTGAGGACAGGTGCAGCAATTGCTTTGCTGAAAGAAAACTACTCGAGACAGAATACTTTCTCCAAAGTTATATCAATGACACCGAATTCCAGAGGATGACGGACTCTGCTGAGGAGTAAACTTCTTGCTATCTCAATGAGCACCACAAAGAAATATCCTCCTGCCTATATGAGTTTCACTGAATTCTCCTTTCCTTTTTCGAACACAAGACATGCCATACAGTGTGGTGGCTGAGCACTTTTCAGTACAGGTGGCAATATCATGACTGATAAAAGATGCAGATAATTTAATAACATACTTGAGAACCCAGAGGCTCAGACCATCTGGGTTTGCATGGAAGCAAAAGTTTAGCTTTCAGAAAAGAGAAATCTAACTGGGTAGACTTTTTCTAAGATCTGTTCTTGTTGGGTAATGTTGATGGCAGTAAGGTGGATCTGGATCTTGCAAAAAAGATTTGGGATAAAAGTTGGAGATAAATACGTTTGTTTCCTGTGTGAGTGATTTATTTTTAACCTTTCTCGTTCTCTTTCAGTGAGTAGATGAGAAATTGAGTTATCAAAAATTCATGCAGCTGTTTACTTTTTTTCCAAGCTCACGGGGGCAGGGAGGGGCAAACTTGTGGATGGTATGATTTTAGTGTTGTAACATAACATAAATTTGTTGCCAACTTTAAATTAATGTGTTATGAACATCTCATTTTCAATGCAAATGTAATTAATTCAAGCTTTTTAGCTTATTTAGTAATTAACAAAATGTAAATGACTTTCCCACCAACTTTTCCTATCTGTACTCAAATCCATCATTGAATCTGCATCAGCTCTAAGAGACCATAGGGTCTTTTGGGTTCTTGCTGCTATAGATGGATTATCATCTTTTCATTCCCATCAACAGAGAGCCAAATGCAGTGACTGAATAACAAATTATTAAGATGGGGATACTTTAGCTTTGCCTTAGGACAATGGTAGCACCCCTTCCAGCTTTTAGAAGCTCAGAGCACTGCGCATCCAACCATTAGCCTTAATCATTGCAGTCAAACCTCTGATGAGCCACAGCAAGCCTCTTTGATTTTATTCTGAAGAACAGGCTCAAAAGCCTCCTCTTTTTTTCTGTACATAGGTATTTGTGGTCTTCTTAGATAGTGGATAATGCCAATACATTCAGACATAGAGGTGCCCCAAGACAATTTGCTTTCTTATAAAATGGGGGAAAAAAGAAAGAGAGAGGGGAAAAAAAGAGAAGTTGGGTGGAGGGGAAAGACTCTAGTGGCATTTTGAGACTGATTTATTTTAGCATGCAATTCTCTGGATTTTAATCCACTTCTTCGGACACACTGATGGAACATAGTATTAAGCCACAAATATTTAAGAAATGATTACATAATTGTAGAGAGTTGGATCAGAATGTGATGGGATAAAGAAAGATGCAAATTGTGGCCTTGGTAATAAAACTTCAAAGAGCTGCGTAAGATATACAAGTCTGTCAAGCAGCTTGACAGTATGAAAGTTTTGAGTGTCTTAGTGCTGAGATATAGAAGCAGCATGTAAATGTAGAAGCCAGCTGCTAGCAAATACATTCACTTTAGCTCCCTGTTTCAATTTGTACTTCCTCTGGTTTGCACAACATGTGCATTCTGGTGATTTTCACACCCTGACACCCTCTCATGGTGATATCATGTGGCCAGGAGTGGGGATTGGGAGGGACTGGAGGGATGATGGACTCATATCAACTTTCTGGAAGGGCTGTAGGTGTCTCAGGATGTTCCAAGGCTAAAGATGACAGAAGAAGATATTGCTATTTGCTCCTTTCTTCTTCTGTCTTGCAAGGCGGGCCCAAGACACTTTGCTCCTCTGCTAGTCTAGATAAAGAAGCCTAGACCAAGAACCGAGTTTCCTCCACAACACTGGAGGATGCAGGCTAGTTTATGGGGCCCAGGACTGGCTGTGTGGCATACAACAACTTGGTTCACCAGAGAGGCACAGCCAGTGAGATCAGGAGGGGAATCCGTGGTTTCACTGACAGAAATGCCTCCCTTAGTAAACATACATCATTGGATGTTGGTCCTAAAAGTTGGTTGGCTTGCAATTTCATTTTCCTCTTATTCTCACTCTGCCACTTGGTGTACATGCTGTCAGCTATCTTCCCTTGCAGATAGCCAGGCTTCAAGGGGTATGGTCAGCCAGGGAGGATGTCAGCGTTGCAGTCCAAAAGGTAATGTTTCTAAGCTCTGTTACTGACACAGCAGTGGGTGCAAAGGTGTGGAATTACTTGAATGATTTTGTGGGAACTGCCCATTCCTGGATAGTCTTGGTGTTGGGTAGTCAAGAAGATCCAGAGCATCCCTTCTTCTTCAAGCTGTTTTGCATGTACACCAACTTGTCCTTTCACTACCCTTTTGGCAGCCACCCCAGTAGGGCAAGAAGAGAAGCAGCCTTTCCACAAAACAGCCTTTCTCCCCAGAGACAGATTAAGTTGTTTTCATTACATTTCAATTCCCCCTTGCAATCTTTGATGCATTCCAGAGAGGCACAAAGAGGAAAAGCCTATTCTTTCACTTTTGTAAAAAAAAAAATTGGGAAGATGAAAAGCATAAAATTAATTTTCTTAAACCCATGATCCCTACAGCTTGCAAAATTTATCAAGGTCTGTAAGCAGCAGTTTAAGCCACATACTGGTTATTTCTGATAAAAAAAGGCTTTGTGCGTGCGTGCATGTTTCTTTTTAAAATTTCAATCTTACTGGGTGTCAAATTCTCCCCAATGATGTCTGATGAAGAGAAAGACACTAGTTAAATCAGCCACAGGTCTAAGTTTTCTCCTGCTTTCTAAATTTTGCTCCCTAGAGGTCGATATCTGGGATTACCACACATTCAATTTGTGGTTCTTTAAGCCCTTGCCCTGTGTTATAGTCCTATTCCTGGTCTTGTCCATCACTGCTAACACCCATTTTCATTTTTAAAATATTACTGGAATTATGGACTATAATACATTTTCTAAACACATTGTAATCATTTGTTAGCAAGCATGCAAGAATAAAAGAAGGAGCAGAGAGAAAGAGGGAATTAAAGGAAAGCGTTTATTGGAATGGAGCTTAGAATTAATTTAGAAACTGGTGTAACAGAAAGCTTCTTAACTGGAAACATCACCTCCCATGGTATCAACAAATGCCAGTGACAAATTGCATCTGCCAATGTTATTGCTTTTATTTCTTGAACTACTTGAAATACTTTTTCTGGAAGATATTGCTCATCTAGAAGCAAAGAGCAGGGTAGACATAGACACAAGACGAAGAGTGGAGGTGTGAAAATATGGTAATGGAAACTATTGTATTGCATTTCATTACATTATTAATACCTTAGTCTTCAGTCAAGCTGGGCTCTCAAAGTATTGTTTACAATTAATATTCACAGGAAGATACAATGTAAAAAGAGTTATATTGGTATTGGGGAGGCAGTCACTTCTGGGCACTAGGCAGCTTAGAATTAGCCCTACCCTTAGGCAGAATGAGGAGGAATGGTGATGATAGATTTTCTTTTTTCAGGCAAGGGGCAGAAAGGGTCATGAAAGAGCAACAGCCCAGCATGGTGTAGTGGTCTGCATGTTGGACTAGAACCCCAAAAGAGATCAGGGTTTGAATTGCTGCTTGCCTGTGGAAACCTGCTGAGCGACCTTGGGCAAGTCATACTTTCTCAGCCTGGCAAACTTTTTCTGAACAAACCTTGCCAAGAAAGCCCCAAGCCTTAGGGTCACCATAAATCAGAAATGACTTGAAGGGACACAATAAAACAACATGAAAGGGCAGTAAATTTTTAGTGATTTAATTTATTACAATTACATTTTTGCTGTCAGTATAGGGGAAAGAGCACTTGGAGTGGGGAGGTTTCTTACCTCAGGTGCTTTTGTTCTTGATCTGGGTGGGCAGAAGGCAGCTATGAAGGAACTAGATAAAATCCTCATGTGTAAAGACATATCATTAAGTACCAAAGTGAGAATCACCCATGCCACTGTGCTTCTGATTTCTATGTATGGCTGTAAAAGATGGACAGTGAAGAAAACTGCTAGGAGGAAAATCAACTGATCTGAAATGTCATGCTGGAGAAGAATTCTATGGATAGCATGTGTGTTGATTCAGAACTAAATGTAAGTCCAAGCATCTCCAAGGGTTCTTTCAGTGCTGGACCCTGAAACACGTTATTGCTGCAGCATAAATTTTATTGGTGGTACATGATGCAGCAGCTGGTACACAAGAGAGAAGCATTCTACTTGCCATCGTTTCACTGATGGGGTCCAGCATACCTTACAGCCTATGGTAGAACTAGGTTCCCAAACAGATTCTTCCTCGACTTATCCCTTTGGTTGGCAATCAGATCCAATCCTTACTGGTGGACATACAGTGCAGTTGGACTGGGGTGCAGTGCCCCCCACCCCAGGCTGAGGCAACTGCAAGATGGATTCTCACAGTTTATATAGTACAGAAGCAAACAAAGAAAATCAAAGTGTGCAGGTGTGACCCATCTCCCCACTAACAGCAATGAGAACTGTATAAGCAGGTTAGCAACTAAGAGAATTGTTCTCTCTCCATCCTTTCCCATCCTTCATATCTTTTTCCAGCTACAATTGCAAAGCAAATGTGAAAAGTATCCAACAAGGCAACCAATACAAGCCAGATCCTCCATGCCGTTGGGTAATTGTAATGTCTGGCCACAATGCCAAACAAGGACCCCAAAACCTATCTGCCTGGTAACAAGGACCCAACTCACTACAGCATGGACTGCCAAAAAGACAATAAATGGGTTCTAGACAATTTCTGCATTTGCCTGAATTCTCTGAATTCTAGAAACAACAAAACTGAGGCTATCACACTATGGATGTATCAAAGAATGACTCACTGGAAAAGACAATAATGGTCAGTAAAGCCAAAGGCTGCAGGAAAAGAGGAAGAGCGTACTACAGGTGGATTGATTCAATCATGAAAGGCACAGTCCAGAGTTTGCAAGATCTTATCAGGGTTGCAGATGACCAGAGCTCTTGGAGTTATCTCACTCATAGGGTCATCAGTGGTTGAAACCAACTAGATAGCATTCAACTACAAATAGTAATAGCAATAATAATAGTAATGACAACAGTGATCTGTACTGTGAAACTGTCACTGCCAGAGACAACAGAGATGCATGATAATCCACTTTCATTTTTGGATTACAGAACCAAAGATCTTGAACAAGTTTTGAGTACACACTCCAGAAGTTGCCATTCTCTCAGAATACAGTTCCTAAAGGAGATTACAAATTACTGAGTTGGAATTCATGCACAAATATGAAATCAAAAATTTATCTCAACAAATCCTGGGATATTATCTCTCTTTGGACATTTATTTGTTCTAATGATGGTCTTATTCACCATCCTAAGTGGACCATATTTGTTTGAATGCATTCCTACACTGTTGAGCTCTGCATTGTGCTGTGATTGCTTGATCATCTGATTCACTTTGTAACGCTAATCCCAAATGCCCTTCTTCTAATTTTGCTGCCCCATTTGCCATTGGTGAACTGGGAGTGCAGCCTGGCAATTCTGGAATGTGTGCAGAAAGGAGTCTTGCTGGTAGCAGTGTTGGTCCTATCCCTCTAACTCACAATTATGTGGCCTTCCAGATGTTGTTCAGCTGCACCTCATGGCATTTTTTACCATTGGCTGGGGTAACTAGGGCTGCTAATCACTTCAATACTATCTGGTGGGCTGTATGATTCCCACCCTTGTTCAGGGTCTCTGGGGTCCAGCATTTTTATTTCCCATAAGCCCCTCAGAAATGATACCATGTATTGCCATAGGGTAGTTGACAGGGGATTTATGGGAAACAAAAACGGTGGCTGGCAGTCTCCAAAGGAACACTGGTGCTGATGTGAACAAGTCTCAGGGACAGAGGGAAAAATGGAACAATTTTTGTGCAAGCTTCAATACTCCTCCCTGTTACTATTTCCAAGTAAAGTTTTGGCTCAGGTTTCTTGTTTTCAGAGCCACAAAGATGTCTCTTCTTCTTTCTCTCTCAGAACTAAACCATTCTATGCATATATCACAATCGGCTCTACCCTGTGAAACCTTAATATATTTGTTACTCTTTAAGGTGCTACAAGATTCTTTGTTGTTTCTGCTGCAGTGGACTAACAGCTTCTTCAGTGGAACTGGTCATAGACAAAAGTCAGCCCCCATACCCCGCAAGCTAAATGGAACTCCTTTTTAGACAAGAGTTGTTGAAACACCAGTGGGATCATTTCTAAAAGGCACTGCCGAGGGCATGTTCAAAAGGATGGGGCACTGACCAGAGATTCAACTCGTCTCTGAACATCTCTCTGGTGTAATTCATAAAAGCAGCTCTTTAATTTGCAGCACAAGAAAAAAGCTTTGGAAGAGAGGGTCCCTCTAGCATTATTAAGTATGAGAGAGTGTTATACAGCCAGGACTCTCAGACTGAAGTGCTGTGTACACCTGGGAGTGAGTCTCATTGAACTCTGTTCACATAATGTCTTAGTAGATCACCCACAGCAGCAGGTGGGCAATTTCACCAGAGGATCTCAAGACCATTTCCCACTTTTCCAAACCTGCTGATGGTGCATTACCATCTCCCTATGAAACTAGAAGTGATAAGAAGGATACTTCTAATATATTAATTGAAATAAAAATACTTCTAATGGGGGAGGGGGCACCCTGGCTTTCCTGATCAAACAAGGTATGTGCAGGCTTGTTTAGAGAGGAATTGAATACCCAGGAGGTGCAATTCTCTTTGTTCTTTGCAAATATTCTAGGAGGTAATAGAGGGTTCCAAGGGAAGCGAAAATGGCCTTGGGAGCCACATGCACTCTTGATGTCTAGGAATGCATTATAAAGATCTAATTGTATGCATACTTACTTTGAGTAAGTCCCATTGGACTCAGTGAAATTCCCATTGGAGTTAGTAGAACTGAATTTTTGAGTAAGCCTGCAAAGTCTTGCAATGTACAGTCTTTAAATATGTACCCTGCTGGAATGAGGATGGCTAATGGTGGTGTCAGAATGCTTGGAATTTAAGATAGGGAAGGCTTCAAAGTGATCTCAGTATCATTTTATTTGCACTGGTAAGAAGATGGGGTATCTCATAATGGGAGCAGCAAAGCCCCTTGTATGAAGCCACAATCCAAGTGTACTTATGGACAGTAGAATCTTCATACTGCTGCTTATTGGCATAGAGAGTAGAAAGCCTTAGAGAAAACAGCAGCAGTGCAGAGTTACTTCCTCGTCTGATCATGTTAAAATATAGTTTCAGTCTGCCATGGACCATGAACTGCAAAAAGATGAATAAATGGATTCTAGAGCAGATCAAGTTGCCTAAAGGCAATAGATCCTGTCTGATCTTGGAAGTAATTGATTGATTGATTGACTGATTGATTGAAATATTTATACACCATCCTATATCAAGAGATCTCAGGTCAGCTTACAACTGCATTAAAAGCATCAATGGATAGCAAGAATTGTGGACTATATTTCAGAGGAAAGAATTAGAAAAACCACTTTTGAGTACTCCTTGCTTGAGAAAATCCTGTGACTTGAAGGTACAGAGAGAGAGAAAGAGAGAGAGAGAGAGAACAATCAATCAAACCTGAACTCCCTCTAGATGCCAAGGTGACTAAGCTGACATTGTCATACTTTGGACATATCATGAGAAGATATGACTCACTAAAAAAGACAATAATATTTTATCAAAGTAGAATGCAGTAGGAAAAGAGGATGGCCACATTACAGGTAGATAGACTCAATCAACAAACCATGTCCCTGAACTTGCAAGACCCGAGCAGGGCTATTGATAACAGGGTGACTTGGAGATCTCTCACTCATAGGGTTGCCAAAAGTCAAAGTTGGTTTGATAGCAGTTAATAACAACAGTTTCAGAAAGCCTTGGATCTCAAAATGGTTGAAAGAGATGTTCAAAAGGTCTGCAGTTTCTGGGGCAGCAAGATATACTGGTGTGAGAGCCCCAGTTGGATCTCCAAAATTTATACTTGCTGTATGAGACCCCCAGTCTGAACTTGGACTTAAATGCTCTGTGAGTTTGTATTAGCCTCATTGCCTATAGTGTTTGCCAAATGGAATCTTTCAGTGGCCTACAGCTATAATTTGCTCCACATGTAAAGCACCATATGGCCAGGAGGTCATTAAGATTTAGGAAGGACAGTTTGGTTCAGAAAAGTAGCATAAGGCAGACAATTTACTCTCTATCCTCTAATCCCACTGTAGCCCCAGTGGTTGCATTTAACCTTTAAACAAAAATGTGGGAGATTTCACCAAGGTTCTCCTGCCATCATATTTAGTTTAGGCCTCACTTTCCAGTCAGGGAGAGCTTTGATGACTTCCTCTTGGGAGCAGTTGTGTTCAGAGGTGCTTCTGAATCATTAAACTTGATTGAGGGAGGATGAATCATAAATGCTGCAGCCTTTAGTAGCTGGCTGCAATCCTACTCCAAGATGGAACCCACTGTTGTTTCTAGGAGAGTGAGCTGAATCAAATGCAGCTCTCTTCCAAAGCTTATGCTTGTGCTGACTTGAGGATTCTGGGAGCTTCAGGCCAAAACAACAACAACAAACTATCCCAGGCTCTACTATTCTATTAATTAGTAATTGCATCAAGAGTAAGTACCAGACATGGTTCTACCCCGAGACCCAGCACAGTGCTCTGGTTTGAGTGTTGGATCTTGATCCTGGAGACTAGGGTTCAATTCTCCATCAGCCATGGAAACCCACTAGATAACCTTGGGTGTGTCACACACTCTCAGCCCCCAGAAAACCCCATGATAGGTTTGCCTTAGGGTCATCATAAGTCAGAAATGACCTGAAGGCAAACAACAATAACAATGGCTCTACCTTAATTTTAATCCCCTTTCCTCATCTTCTGTGGTGCAAAACCTGATCAGCCATCCCAATGCCTGCTACCTATACTTTAATTTTTTTAAAATGCTTATCTCTTATTGCAAAAATACTATCATACTAAGGGCCTTGAAATTAATAAGTGCCTTAATGCAAGCCAATTTCTGTATACTCTTCCAAGGACCATTAATACCCGAGACAGAATAAGGCTTCCAATGCAGATGGTAAATCAGTAAGTTTTTTGTAGTACCAAGACAAGCTAGCTTTAGGGATGGAAAAGAATGGTGACCTGTGGCTAGTAAGATTCAACTGCCAGTCTAGCTAGCATCTGCATCTTGAACTGGGGATGGAATGGAGAGCACTATACCTTGCCCTTAGCTTTAAGCAGCATCATGTCTTGAGGGCAGCCCTGCTTTGCAGAAGAAAGCTACACAAGCCTTTCCTTGAAAGAGATCTAGAAGCTGCTACTAGTGCAAATGCTGCAGCATGGCTGGTGTCAGGAACAGTGACAGCTGGTAGCTCCCATGTCAGGGGGGAGATGAATCCACTCTGGATTTCAGTTTGAACTTGAAAGGACCTATCCAAGGTGCTGAATTCTGGGGCTACGGCTTTGCACCTTTGATAGCTCCTTAAAGTTCAGACTAAAGATGAGAGCAGATTCACTTCCCCAATGACATGGGAGCAGCCACCAGTGAGTAGGAAAAGCTGGGGGGGATTCTGTTATATGTATCCTGAAACCACTTCACTGGCTGCCAGTCAGCTGCTGAGCCCATTTTAAGATCTTGTCTTTTCCATGTAAAGACCTTAATGAATTGAGACCCCATCAGATTGTGGGAGCCAGTTGTTACCAGCCAGCTAGCACTGTTTAAGCTGCATGATTTACCCTGTTCAATGGATCTATACATGAGGTGAGGGTGAGGACACAAGATAGCACATTCTTAGTGGTGTTACCCAATTTAATATACCTCCTTCCTAGCAAAAGTGACACCAGCCTCTGCTGTGAATATTTTTAAAATGCAAGTTAAGAACTTTTTAAAAAATTTATAAAATTGTTTGGCTGGCAATTTGCTCGCTTTTGTGTAGTTTCCTTTTTTTGATAGAATTATTATTGTCTGGTTTTACCCTTGATTTTATGACTATTGGAATTTGCATTCTGTCATATTTGTAAGCCACTCTGTGTTCCTGTTATGGCAGAAAGAGAGAATATAATAATGGCAAATGATTAAATTGATGAACGAAGTCTGTTGGGAAAAGGAAAATATTTTTAAACAGGGCAATATTTGATTTCAAATTACAAGCAGTGCCTGAATTTGTAATCAGTCTGCTGCTGTTTTGATAGGAGAGAATTCTGTTAGATCTGTGCTAACAGATCTAGATAACTCCAGGTGGTAGTCTGTGTGTTACACCCCAAAGTAACCCTAAGAGAGGGCCCCTGAATTGGCATGACTTCTCCCATATTGGATATTGGTTAGCAAAGGTCAGTCACAGTTAAAACAGCCTTGGCGTTGAATGGGAAATCCGTAACACTATACCGTCTCCCTCTGCTGAATGGGAACGTAGACAACATCCTTTAGGCTAAAAGACTGACCTATTGTTCTGAGTCATGTATCTCTTGGCAGACAATAGACTCACTCCTGAACACTGTCACACCCCAAGCCCTGTGCATAGCCAAACAAACAACATCTATCAATTCGGAATTTTAAGCCTATCAATCCCCTGAACATTCCCAGGAGAAACAATACCGAGGAGGGGTCGTGATATTTGCCTGACATTACATTCTGCAATCATTGCCCATTAACGCCACTTTGCTAGCCGATACCTGACCTGAGGACAGAAATTGGCTATAAAAATCCTCACTTTTTGAGCCTCTTCGGAGTGTCTCCCAGACCGGACAAGTGCCCGTTTCGTTGCTATTGAGGTGTCCCACTCAAGCCTCTCAGATGCTGCTGAGAGCTAAACGCGCCTCGCGCCTCCGATCCTCTTCGAACTCCGCTGTGGCCAGCCTTCCAGCCCCGCGATCCAGCCTCCCCTTGGTGCTTTACACTGAGCCTTCGCTGATCTTCTTACTCTCCAGGAAGCCTAGACTAAGGTCCGTATGCCCTCTCTCCCAATTGCCTCTTGTTTTTCCAACTTTATTTCTGTAGCCCTTGCGTGATTGTTTTATTATTTGCTAGCGTGTGTTGACCTTCGTTGTTATTTTTTTAAATAAAATTACTTTAGACTATTTCTCTGACTCCTGCATGGTTCTGACCCTGTAGACATAGGGTTAAAGATCCCTCACCCTGACCTCTTGCAAGCCTTGAGTTGCTCTGTTAATTCCCCTAGTTTGAAGCCTGTTTGGGTGTCCTTGAGATACCCCCAATTTTCAGGGTAACATGTGGACCAGTAATGATCCAAAAACCATTGATTGCTGGTCAGAAAAGAAAGAAACAGTTGTAGCCAATGGACAAAAATATACTTCTAACCCCTGGCACACTGAGGGAAAAGAACTGCCAGCCCACTCCATCAAATAACTTAAGCAGTAGTCTTCTAGAGCACAGGCTACCTTTGCTATACTGGTGACTAAAACTTTTTTGTAACCTGAAGTCTTGTTTGGTCCTGCTTTCATCGAAAATGGCCAAGCAGAAAAACATCTCATTCATGGCAGTTTACTCTCTGTGTGTTTCTTTCACTCCGATCGCTCTAGCTACGGCAGGCTGTGAGAAATAGAAACAATGTGTGTGTGTGTGTGTGTGTGTGTGTGTGTGTGTTTGAGCATCCTGAAAGAAAAAGTGACACAACAGGATATATGGGCAAATCTTAAAGTCAACAAAACAAACTGAATCCAGGTGGTATTCACAGATTGTTCCACATGATTGGCATGATATTCCCTCACTACTCTTCCCAAACAAGCTGCTTTAAGAATTTGAGAAATTAGCCATCTGATTCTAGGAGGCTACACTGGGTCTTTGGGATTCCTAGCTTTGGCAGCCTCTGCTTGCTACATGTCATTTTCCTTTCCTGGCAGATAAACCAGCATCTGTGTCTTTTTGCTCTTTATTCCTCTCTTTTCCACACCCAATTCTATGACAAAGCCACTGGTCACAAAGTGGATGGTAGCAAGTGTACAGCAAAATCTGTTTTCCCAGTTTCCTGCCTTTCCTGTGAATGAATGAATAAACAACAGTAACAACAAAGAATGAGAAAATCAAATATACATTATATTATGTGACATGCTGCTACACAAGGATTCTTGTCACACATGGAGCTGGCTTTTCAAAAAGAGACCCTAAAAGTGCTGAAAATTAAGAAGCAGCCATTACATACATCTGTCTCTCTCTCTTTCTCTTTTGCTCTGAAAAGTGCAGTGTGAGACAGTAGCCCAGTGTACAAGCCACTCTTGCACAGTGATCAGAGTGCTGGACTAGGTATCCAGGAGCCCAAGTTTGAATCCTCCCTCAGCCATAGAAACTCACTGGTAACCTTGGGCAAGTCATACTCTGTCTTAGAGAAAGGCAAAGGCAAACCCACTCTGAACAAATCTTGCCAAGAAAACCCCATGATAAGTTTACTTTAAGGTCTCCATAAGTTGGAAACAACTTGAAACCACACAACAACAAAGCTAGATATGTGGCTCTTTAGATTTTTAGGTGTGGACAGACCTGGCATCTGCATATGACATCATTAATCATGGTAGGACGCCCAACTGAGATCTACAGTGGCCTTCCCTTTAAAAAACTTTTCAGAAATTCTGGATTAGTAGATCAGTTCATAGCATCTCAATCTTTACAAAAGAAGGAGAAGAAAAAGCTCTGTACAATATGTGCATGTGCAAATTTACATGCACAGATCTACATTTAGAAAGAATTACTGTAACTTAAACAGAGATGCCATATATCTCACTAGGGTGAAGACAACTGTGACCAGCTAACCCTGCTTTTGCTTCTGATTAGGACTGGACAACGTTTCAAATATAGGATGCCTTTCAAACTGAGGGATGGCCACTGTAAAGTAGAATACCTGGACACCCAACAGTCTAAACAGCCTGGATGGAGATGTGGAATTTATATGGCACGCTCAATTCTGTGTTAGTTTGTGGTCTGAATAGGATAACACCACCTCTGCTTAGTCTATATCTTTGTGTAAGAGTCAGCTTGGAGCATGAGAAAGTATATAGGAGAGATCATCCTTCATCACATCCTTGTTTTACAAATACTTCTTACAGGAAGTTTCCTGTCACTTTCAGCCATACTCAGAAAAGTGAAAGTGGGAAGTTCAGAAATAGCCTAAAGTATCTGTGCCTTAAGAAAACTTCCCTAACCCCAAAACTTTAGTACATCTTGTCCACAGGTCATGCCATATATACCAATTGAGTTAAATCCTGCTTAGGGCAATCTGTCATATCTCATTCTACATCTCCTCATATATCTACATGTTACTGCTTAATGTGGAATAGGAACAATCACCCAGGTTATCTGCTAAGATCCAAGCTGAGAACTCAAGCAGAAATGTTTTCTATGCAAAATAAGAAAAGAATCCTTGAGCAAGAGCAATTAATCATCATCTTCTCTGATACCCCTAGAGGCATGGACAAAAGCATGTGAACATGCAGTGTAATGGCAAGAAAAAGCACTAGAGGCAGTATTCTGTAAGGGATGAAACGGGCTGAACTTTGTAATTTTAAAAACTGTTGATGTTGTTATGTTTTACAATGTGTTTAACTAAATGTATTAATATTATAACTAATTTAATTGTATTATAATTTTTAGAAATTAGTGACCAAGATCCCACAACAGTGATGCTTGGTATAAAATGCTGCATGTGGAGTTACACGTTAATTGTGCTACTTGAGCCTTGTGCTGAATGGCAACACTGGCCATTTCTGCATGCAGCGAGGGAATCACTCCCTGCTGCTACTCACCGGATCTTCTGTGGGTCCGGTCCGGTCTGGGGTGAGGAGGAGCACTGCGTGATCATAGATCTGCACTGCTCCGGCATCCAAAATGGCGGCTTCTGGTTGGTCATAGGTCTCGACCAACTGCTGAAGCTCGCCAGCCTAAAGCCCGGCCTCTGCAGATTGCAGGCACGCAAATGGCACGTGCCGGCATTTTGAAAGACCTGAAAAAATCAGGTCTTTCAAAAACACGATGGAGGACCACTTGGCATCGCTCCGGAGCAGACTGAAGTGTGGATCTACGGTAAGTAGTCTGGATCCAGTCCGCTCCAAGGTGCAGACGTTCTCCGTGGAGGACTTCCTGCACCGTTTTATTTACCCCGTGTGGAAATGGCCATTGAGCCACTGAACAAAGACACCAAATCTGAAATGAATGCAAACCAAATATGAATGCACATCTGTATGTGCAACTCTACTTCTACAACCTTTATTTGAATGCCTACATTCTGCCCAACTATATCTGCAGGGAAACATACAACTATATCTGTAGGGAAAGATACAACTGTCACTTGTTTTTAATGATGTTGGGAACCAGGATACTGAGTCAATATTTTGAAAAAAGTCAGAATTCAGTTCAAATCAAACAAAATACACCCATTCACACTTATACCCATCCACCCTCACACAGAGAGTTTGAATGTGCTGTGCTTCCTGCAAGGAAGCAGGAGCTAGTTAAGCCAGGGTTTTTCTGGTCTAAGGAGTGTAAGCAGTACCATAGCGGAATCAGGACTTCTAAAGAGAGATTCCATTTGACAGAAGTTATTCAAGGTGCCAAATCTATTTTGCAGATGGGAGTAAGCACCTTGGATAGCTCTTTTAAAATTCATACTAAGGCCCAAATGAATTAATTGCTCCACTGATATAGAAGCCATCTGCCACCACTATTCAGTTCAATGGGATTCACAGAGTCTTGCTAACACAGAAGAGAATGAGGCTGTACCATTACAGATGTCAGATATGGGTGGTTGTGTTATTTCAGAATGCTCCACTCCATTTTTTTTAAAAAAGCGGCTACAGTAAGCCGGCACATCAGGGAGAAAAGTTCACCACAGCTCTCTCCTCAAAATGGTAATTTACTACACACATTTAATTTGGGTAGGAGAGTATCCAAAAATCTCACACACTATCATTATCACCCCACTTTTTAGAGTAAGGTCCCTTTCACACTGCACAATTATTGCACTTTTATTCTACTTCAAATTTCAAGACAACATCCTATGGGGTCCTGGGGTTTGTAGTTTGTTGAGGCACTAGAGCTCTCAGGCTGAGAATTCTTCCTTAAACTGCAAGTCACAGGATTCCATTGGATGGAACTATAGGAATTAAAGCAGAATTATAGCACTACAATTATGTAGTATGACAGGGCCTTCAGGCTAAGAGACAGAAACAGAAAATTACTGCCTTAGCTCTTAGTCCTGACTTAATTTGTTTTTCTAGTTTGTGCTAGGATTTGCATAACTATTTCTTTAAATATGCAGTAGACATTTAACTTTGACTTTAGACAGACATACAGACTTTGTAATCTATTAATAAATAACCAAATAAAGAACACAAGATTTGTTGACCACGAAAAGAGCAATCCTTCTGATTTCAGAATTATTTTTAAAAAATTACAACCAGAGCACATATGACGTAGATCTGCCTACACATATGATTTCAAATGCTCCTCAAATTAGCCAGGAACATTTAATGTAGTGTTCAGCTGAAGCTGTGGCTTGCTTCTAGGGTGTTACATTAATGATGATTCAAAGAGTTCAGAATCTAATCATAGGGATAAAAATAGACAAATTCTACTTATAACAAAGCATTACACAATACGTCTTCCTCCAGCTTTTCTCTTACTCAGTACCTCCATGTGTGGTTCCCTTCAACATCTGTAATATTTTCACTTGATTTCAACTCCCCGACCCTTAAAAAAACCCTTGAATAATTGGGGAAGAGGGAGGGACTTAAAAAAAGTCTTCTAGGTCTTCCCCAGCCCTCTTTTATTCCAGGATTTGCCACTGATATTACCATATGACCTCCCTGAATTCCTTCTTGGTGACTAACTCTGATGCTGTGTGTTTATGGTTTGTATGTGCTTTGTATAGACTTGGCACCAATATCTGGCTTGTCTGGGTACCTGCCAGAGCCCACGGAACTTGGAGGGTCCACTTAAATCTGGTCTCCATGATCGAAAAGAAAAACTCTGGTGCAGAGTGAAGAAGAGGAGAAGGCCAACATGGCTGCAGGTATCACCATCACCTCCAAGTGCTTCTGAGCCCCACTCTCAAAATTTACTGCATTGGGCCAGACCTCAGCATTAGGGATAATGATAATGACATCAGCATGAGCTATCTCTCCTGGCACTTATCACAGAGGCCCTTTCCACACGCGGTTATTAAGGCGGGCCAATGCATCTTGCCATGGAGGTCTTCTGCACCTTGGAGCGGACTAGGTTCAGTTTATTTACCTTCGTTCCGCATGTAATTCTGACTAAATGCGCCCCCATGTGGTGGTAAAGTGCACTATTTGGAAACTGGAAGAAATCGGTTTTCCAATTTTCCGGATCGATCCAATTCGTACTTTCACAGTGGTGCAGACATATACATTCGTGCCAATGCAAATTGGTGGTCAGGGGAGGGCTCATGGGAGGGGCCAGGGGGTAGTACGGACTTATGCACATATGCAATGACGTACTAAACTATGCAAAAAAAAAAAAAAAAAAAGGGCCAATCACACCCGACAGGGTGGGGTGAGGGGAGTAGCGGGAGTGGCCACCGCAGAGGCAGTGTGGATTCATGAACTCGCACTCCTCCGAATCAGAATGGAACATATGCAGTAGCTGTGCGGAAGGAAATGAGGGAAAATCCGCCTTGTTTTGAGCCCAGAAAATCCGGTAATAAATGGCACGAACTGATTCACCAGCCCCGTGTGGAAAGGGCCAGAGTCAAGCTGGAGGAGTATTAGAAGACCTGCTTTGCTTTCTAAGCAGCTGCCCACTCCCTCCTCCTGCAGTCATTGGAAAGTCTAGCAGGATGGTACTTATAATGAGAACTTGGGGAAATTATTTTTTTGCAGTACAACTCCCAGAATCCACCAGCTGCCAATGGCCCTCCCTCAGGGCACAAACCTGGTGGCCTTGGTGCTAAAATTCACAACAGCCAAGTTGAAATCAAGGAAGTTTTGCCATCTGTGAAGCAACTTACAGCTACTGCTTGTCTCTCCTCTCCCCCATCTTTTCCAGTTTTCCAGCCCCTTAATTTTCCAGTTTGGTCTCCTCTCTGCCCTTCAGGCTGACAGAACAACCCAGGAGAGCTCTTGCAGATGCTTAGATGCCATATTGTCAATAAAAAACAAAGCAGGAAAAATGTCTTTTCATATCTCTTCGGAGATTCACACTTCTGCTAAGAATGACATCATGCTAGGTTGCAGTGTGTTTTATGATCATCCTCCATAGTTTGAGGAGAACACAACAATTGTTGCCATAAATAAAAATGGAAACATTGAGGGGAACACAACAATTGTTGTCATAAATAAAAATGACAGGAGGTGGCATCCATGTGGCCTTTCCCACTTCCCCTCAAATGATACTGAGGAGGAACAAAGGTATGGGAATGGGTATTGTTACTGCTCTGGCTAGTCCGAGCTTTGAGGATATTAAAAGATATCCTTTCGATATCATAATTCGGCTTCACTTATCTATTCCCTTCCACATGCTTGCGAGGCCCCTGGACAAGCACGCATACAGGCTCGGCTGATTATTGCCGTAATATTCCTGGACAATACAGGCAGGCCAGAAAATAGCCGACTCGCTGCTTTAGGAGACCTCCAGGCAAGTACTCTAATTAGGTATGCACGCAACCTACAAAAGATTCTCTGCCCCGCGCTGGCAGCTTGATGGGTAAACTATGCAATACCCAAGTACTCTGCGTTTGCATACTGGCTACTCTACTGAGAACCTTTGTGGTAACTCAATCATTCAGATTCTGACCTTTCGGAGGCTTTGTCTCCAACTCCAAATCTATTGTTTTCCCCCAAGTACGGCACAGCCTGCAGTCACATTCTCCTTATAAAAACCCTTGATTCCGAGACCTTCCTCGGATCGCTCCCGAGTTTCATCCCGCCTTGCTGCCGCTTTGCTTGGCGAGCCTCCCCTCAGCTCCACGTGCTGAGCTACATCGCACCCCAGCCTCGCTCTCTATTTTTCCGGGCTTCAGGACAGGTGAAGTATCACCCAAACCAGCAACTCCTCTAAAAATCCCTCTATACCACTCAAACCTTTATTTCTTTAGTTATCTTGTGTGAGTGTGCCGCATACACTGTTTTGCTTGTGTTTGTAATAAAATATCATTTATTGCTTCAACTTCTGTGTGCTCCTTGACTCGGCCTGACCCCGTAGACATAGGGTTCAAGATCTCGCTACGTCACCCTGCCTCTCGTAACGCTAAGCAGTGCTCTGAGCTCATTTTCCCCACCTTTAGTTGAGCACATTTTGGTGTCCCTCCCGGGACCCCCAGTACACAGGGTAACAGTATGAATGACATGAAAAAGTAATTGCTGCTAATCTCTCCAAACTTTTTTCTCTTTTTAGCTGTTTGCTTGTAGGAACAGAGATTGGGAAAGTTACTTTTGGGGATTATTGCTCCAGTCCATCAGTCATGGTGACTGGGGGACTTTAGGCATCAGATCTCATCTGATCTTGGAAGCTAAGCAGGATTAGCTCTGGTTATTACTTGGATGGGAGACCACCAATGAATACCAGGTGCTGTAGGCTACATTTCAGAGGAAGAAACTGGCAAAACCACTTGAGTATTCTTTGTCTAAGAAAATCCTATGAAAAATTGATGGGGTTGCCGTATGTCAACAGGCGACTTGAAAGCACGTATGCACATACACTCACAGTCTCCAAGTAAATATCATCTCCTTGTAGGCGTTACCAGTTTCAAGCCAGAGTTAGGTACTGTTATGGCAGGTATTTCTCTGGGACTGCTTGATTGCTCAACAGGACCGAAAGCCTACCAATAGGCAGAATGAGGCAGCAGTAGGTTTCAGATTTTGTAAAAGCCCCATATTTAATTTTCAAGGGAAACAGCCTGGTATAATGTGTTGAACTTACTTGTTGTTGTTTTAATTTTTAAAAACTGTTTTCAGATTTGACAATGGTTTAATTGCTTTTTAACTTCTGTATGCTCTTAATTTTTAACTATATTTGTTTTAACTGTTGTAAGCCTCTTTGAATCCCAAACAGGGAAAAAGGGAGGATCAAACAAACAAACAGCAAATTGTTAGCAATTTAATTTATGACAAGATTTTACTGCTAGAGATAATAAAAGGTGATTGAGCGATGGGGGAGATGGCTGGGGGTTACAGGTATCATATAATTCTCCAGATTCAACAGCTCCACTGGCTGTTAGTCTTTTCCAGGCACAATTCAAAGTTCTGGTTGTGACCTATAAAGCCCTATATGGTTTAGATCCAAGCTACCTGCCAAACCATGAGCCTGCATGGACCCTTGGATTCTAAGGAGAGGTCCTTCTTTCACTCCCAACACTTTCACAGGTACAGTTGGCAGAGTTATGAAATAGGGCCTTCTCAGTGGCTGCCCCTACTTCTGAAACTCTCTCTCTTGGGAAGTTAGAATGCCTCCCTCCTTACTGTCTTTCCATTGGCAAGTGAAGAGTTTTTTCAAAAAATTCAGACATGGTGTTAGAACTGAAGGTTTCTAAGGAAAGGGCTTTAAGAGGGTGCCATGCTGTTTTAAATTACTGTATTCCTGTAATATTGTCAATAGTTTAATTCTAATTTGACTTTTTGTATGTTTTTAACTATATTGTAGTTACTTTTTTTAACGCCATATTGAATTCCAATTTGGAAAAAGGTGGGATGATAATGATGATGGTGGTGAGGAGACCAGCAGAGATACTCAGTTCAGGTTAACTGGCTCACTATATATAGCCTCACAGAAACAGATTGTGTCCAAGCAGTCTAGCCATACTTCTCTTTCACAAGGTAAGATCAGCATAGCATAGAATCACAATCAGGCCTAGCCATTAGGCCTGTCACACAGTGTGCTTTTCTCATCTGACTTTCCCAAAGAGCCAGTATGTGCTTTTCCCACATAGGTGGGGAGCAGAGAAACTCCTTTCTAAGCTATGTTCCATCACAGTTGACAGGCTGAGGCCCAAAGGAACAATCCTGGGCAGTGTGTTGCCATCTCCTTGAGCCCCCAGCCTCATCTGGGTAAGCAACCACTCCTGGAAACTCTCTGGCTGTGGGGCTAGGGGCTCCTGTCATCTGCTACCTTCCACAACACTGGTGATGGAGACTTCACGGGGCTTTGTGGGGCTCCCTGCAGGGCAGAGTTGGATTTCCCTCCCCTCCATTCCCAAACATACTTCTGGCATGCAAGAAATGCCAGTGTTCCTACCACTGTCCTTAAACCGGGTTGAGCACTTTAAACAATCTTGACCCCAGTGCACCCCTCTATGCCTCACTGCAGTGTCGTAGGCTGATGGTATCACATTGTTTTTCTGATATTTATTATGTTTTCAAAGAATTATTTTGGTTATTAATGTTTTTAATAGTAAAATGCCAAAGGTGGTGTTTCTGGGTATATAAAGAACACACAGATAAAACAACATGTTTACTCATTCTCTGGATGGTGCTGGTGTTAGTGAAGTATACCAGAGTTGGCCAGCGGTGTAAACAGCCTGAATCTGAAGAGGGTTTTATAGCCAAGTAAGTCTCAAAGAGTCATCTCTGGGAAAGCACATACAGAAATTGTGATCCTATGGTCATAGAGTTTACAGATGTGGTATAGCTATAAAAGCTAGATGAATTTAGCATCCTTGGCCAGATGCTCCTTGCACACTGTGACAAAGATATGCTACCTTACCATGTTGCAATAATAAGCTCCTAGAATGGCATTAGCAATACTCTGAAATTTCTAATACTCTTGATAAATGCTGGCTAAGAACTAGGAGAGACAGAACATATTGCCTGTCATGTTGAAAGGCATAATATGCTAAACCTAAGATAAAGCAACGTATCTGAAATACTGAAGCTTACAATGAAATGTATTTTACAATAATGAAATATAATGTAGTCTAGGGGTGAGCATGCTCCAGAGCCCAGAGGCCTGCAAGCTGTCATGTTCAGCTCCTTTATTTCTTTGTTTGTTTAATAACCTACCTTTCTCCCATCATGGGATTGAAGGCAACACACAGCATCTAAGACACAGCACAATTTTTAAAAGTGCTTAATACAAAAGTTAAAACACAGTTAGAGATTCAGCCTGTGTTAGATGAGGCTACAGTCCCCCTGAAGACACAGGTTCACAGTTTAGGTATACTCTTGGACTCAGCTTGAACCTGGAGGCCTAGGTTTCTGAAGTGCCCAGGAGTGCTTTTCCACGTTTAAAGCTTTTGTGCCATTAATTTTGTGCATCCTTGAGATGCTGGATCTGGCCATGGTGGTGCATGCCTTAGTTACGTCCTGTCTGATCTACTGTAACACACTCTACTTGGGGCTTCATTTAAAGAGTGTTTGGAAATTTCAACTGATCCAAAGGGCTGCAGCCAGTCTTTTAACTGGAGCAGGCTATAGAGACCATACTATGTCCCCGTTGAAACAGCTGCACTGCCCGCCACTTTGTTTCTGGGTATTATTCAAAGTGCCGGTTATGACCTATAAAGCCCTATATGGCTCAGGTCCAGGCTATCTGGCAGACCATATCTGTCTGTCTGAAAAAGGCCTGGGCTCTGAGATCATCAGAAGTTTTCTCTCATTCCCATCACCATCACAAGCATGGTTGGTGGGGATGCAAGAGAAGGTCTTCCTAGCAGCTGACCCTAGGTTCTGGCTAGAACAGCCCCTTCCACATTGTCTTTCTGGCAGCAGGGTAAAACCTTTTTACTCAGACAGGCTTTTAATAAAGGAAGTTAATGTGCTTTTTATATCTTTTAATTGCATTTTTATTCTTTCCTGAGCTGTTGTTTTTAACTCTGTAAACAGTTCTGCTACAGTATTCGCTATTTATATATTTTTATATTGTATTGTTTCAAATTGTGAGCAGCTTTGTGTCCTACTTTTGAGAGAAAAGCAGGATATAAATAACAACAACTTTGATGTTAAAAACACAAGTTAAAAACAGCATTAAAAACATCAAACAGCATTAAAGCATGCCTCTAGAGCTCCAGACAGACATGTCACCTGTCTCAGTTGCCATTTTGGTGAACTGGAAGTGAAATTGCATTACTTTTCATTGCTGTTTTGAGGCAAATTAAAGATGTTTCAGCTGAAGTTCTTTTTTTGCTGTAGGGTGATGATCTAATAATGCTTAAGAGATATTCTTAAGGAGAGTATTCGGTTAGCCTGCCTATCTGGCTGTGCTGGGCTCTGCAGCCTTGGAAGACCAGGTGACCACAAAGGTGGACCAAGAAAGACTTCCAAGTTGGTGTGGGTAAACTAGTATGGGCAAGAACCTGCAATATTCTATAGAGATGTAGGAGTGAGGGCATCATGTCCTATTTCAGCATATAGATAAAAGCTAAAAACTCCCAATGTTGCCAGACAAACTTGGTGATGTATGACAATTCTATCAGTCACTGGTTGTCCAGATCAGGCTGTAGTGCTGGATGGGGAGTGGCTGTGCTGGGCAAAATTTTCCAGTGTTGTTGGTGTTGCTTTAAGGGAGATTTTTTTTTTGGCCTCTGGTAGTATAACAACTTGACTACCTTTAGACAGCATGCATCTTTATCTGGATGGCTGTGGAGTTCCATTTGGTATTCTGTATCTTTTTCAGGCCTTGTTATTCAGATGATCTTTAAACAAAAAGTCCCTGCAATTTATTGAAAACAACCAGGAGCAAACAGTGACAAACAGATAATGCAGTGTCAGGGCCAAGTCCAAAATTACTGAACAGATTGCATATCTCTACTGTGAATCATATAATCAATAAGCAGGAGCTGTGTGTTATAGAAATCGTCATGAAATTTATTATAGCCTCCTAACTGAACTGGCTGGATGAATTTTTCTCTTAGCTCAAAGCCCCATAGTCTAGTTTTCCCACTCAGGAGGAAGATTCTTCTCCATGTCTCCAAGAAGGAGCAATCTCTAATCAGTCTGTTAACATGACCTCCATCCCTGCAAGTACAATTTTATGCAAATTCTTGTACTGAAGTGGCTTATTAGCCTCTTCAAAAACTGACAGTAGGCCCAACAATGGTAATAATTTCAATTTTCTGTTTTGCTAGTTTTCCAGGCACCTTAAACTCAGACACCTCAAATTATTGAACCACTGTACACTGCTGGCACATGTCAGAGTCCACCCTCCGCAATATACTTTACTCTTTATCCAACATGTTTTACCGGTGGTAGGACTCATATAGCTTAATCTCACAGGGTTTAAATGATGCCTGTGTATTAAGTGTGTATTTGACACAGATTTCATGAGAACTTGATTCCAATGTAATAGTTACACCAGATCACTTTCTCATGCCAGCCACATGCAGTTTGTATCTCCATATAAGAAATCTACCATTGTGCTCTAAATTTTAGAAGTCAAATTCTGAATAGCATGCTCTAAATAGAATATGAGAGATTGAAGGTCTGCTAAGGGACCCACCACTTATGGTAATACTTTAGGCTTGAAAAGCAAATGAATTATTCAATCGATTTGTATGCAGGAGATCTGAATGGGCTGCGGTGAGCTGTTCTAGACTTTGAAGTTAAGTTTGTATACAAATCTCTATGTCTATACAGACATAAATCCTTGGGAGTGTTCAATGAACCAATTACATGAGATTTAGATTTGTTTTCAGAGCAGTGATACACAATATAAAAGTCTGTGGCCCTTTCCACATGTGGGGAAGGAAATGCGTAGAAACTCTACTCACTGGCTTTTTCGTGGGTCCGATCGGGTCCATTGGGACGAGGAGCAGTGTGAGCTCGTTGCTCCGCACTGCTCCGGCGTCCAGAATGGTGGCTTCCAGTTGGTGGAGGCTCTCCACCAACCGGAGAAGTTCGCCAGCCTAAAGCCTGCCCCCGGCCGATCTGCAGGCACGCACTAGTGCGCGCCTGCAAATCTGCACCAGAGCGCGCCGACGAAGCGACACGGAGTCGCGCGCTCCGTGCTTTTGAAAAACCTCTTAAAAGAGGTTTTTAAAAAGCACGCTGCGGGACCACTTCCGGTCGCTTTGGAGCGGACTGAGGTGCGGAACTACGAAAAGTAGTCTGACCCAGTCCACTCCACGGTGCAGATGACCACCGTTGGAGGTCGCTCTGCGCCGTTTTAATTGCCCCATGTGGAAAGGGCCTGAGAATAAGGTCAGCAATACATGATGTTTCATAAACTCATCCTGATGGAGATGTAGTGCTGCTAACTAATTGACTTGATCTGCTAGGATTCCTGTTATCAGCCAGGAAGATCCTACCTTCTCAATAGCTTTACCATGTTGTAAATCTACTATATAAAAGTCAAAGTTTGTCTGTGAGTTTGTGAGTTTGTCTGTGTCAGGCAGGCAAGACCTCATATGATTGGTTGTGTGAGGCAAGAAGACCTCATATGATTGGCTGGCTGTGAAGATTCTATGGAATCCTGGGGTTGGCAGTTCAGAGAGGGGCCTTTAGAACTGTCATCTGGAGAGCTCAGGCCGGTTGCTATGGAGACGAGGCCTATGAGCAAGAAGGAGGGCAGTGTACTCCTCAGGAATCTATCCTCTGTATGTTGACAACTCTGAATACAGATTGGACTGGGGAATATGGGGAAAAGTTACAGATACTGGAACAGGGCAGTTGCTATAGAGATGAGGCCTAGCAGTAAAGAGGAGGACAGAGAATTCCCACAGGAACTCACCCTCTGTATGTTAACAACTCTGAATACAGATTGGATTGGGGAATATGGGCAAAAGTTATAGGTATTGGAGAAGACAGTTTGGTGAGCTCTTAAGAGGAAAATAAAATCCCGGGCAACGCAGATTTGGGAATTAGAGACACAGGATATCAAATCTGTGTATTTCAACCACATCTAATTCCTAAAGTAAGGTAAGACAACTCCTAAGGTATTTCTAACAAGTGTTACCTATAAGAATATAAAATCCTGGGCAACGCTGGGTATATACGCTAGTTCTTAATAATCCTAGATGTTTGCTATCGGATGGGAATGGAATTACCTTTAACAATAGAATTAAACAATAACAGCAACCAGTCCTCAAATATCATATAAAATGCACCACTAAATCCATCTATGCAGAAGCTTTACATGTTTTAAAATACTGTAGTGCTTAATGTAGCTCTTTGGTTGTGAGAGCATGATCTAAAAAGCTTCTGTAAATTTATTTCAGAATTTTTCACCCTAAATAGTCCAAGATACGATCCTTAACAGGGAGCTTAGATAAATGAAAACTTTTTTTTTTTAGAAAAAACTTGATAAGTGCTGTACTTATTTGTGCTGAATCAAAAACTTTATCTCCCCATCTGTTCTTAATAACAAGAATTTTATTGCTTGATTTCACCTTTCTAATAGCATTTGTCAAAAGTTGTGAATTCCTGTTACAGAATTAACATGATTAGTCATGATTTGGTCTTATTTATTTCCAAAGTCTTTAACTCAACCTGCCTGTTGATGACTGTTCTAAAATGTAAAATGATCAAGTTTTTTTCCCAATGCAGCAATTTTCTCTCTTTTCTGGTCTACCTAACAGCAAGTGCATATTTCTTAGTGGATTGTGCTCTTTTAATGCATGGAGGAAATCATGCAGTCCAACCAATGCTACTAAATGCCAGCTCCCAGCATTTTTCACCACTGGCTATGCTGTCCAAGGTTGCTGTGACTTGCAGTCTAACAACCTCTGGAGGGCTACATGCAGGGATGTGGAGGGGGGAGATGAAGGGGGATGAGGACATTGTCTCCCAAAACAGAATTCTACCCTACAAATGAAATTTCCCTTCATTGCCCAAATTTCTAGCACTGCAGAGAGTGAGACCCTGGCAACTGTTCACACCCAAAACTTTTATTTGCCATGTTTTCATTCGCTTGGTATCTTTGCCTGCCCATTTTCTTTGGATGCCTAAAATAAATTTCTAAATTGTCAACTAAAGTTTTACATACCTGCAATGCTAGAAATGTGGGGACTGAATGAAAATTTAATTTGGGGAGCAGACTTCTTATTGGGGGACAATGCCTTCATTTTAACCCCCCCCCCGCAGCTACAAACCTAGCCATACTTCTGTTTTAATTTAATTTAAATGAAGTCCCCCAAATAAACATCTTCAGCATGCCCTACAAACTGTTAACTGAGATAGCTAGAGAAGACTTTTCGTTAATACATTGTTTCAGTTTTTCTTTGCAGTCTTGCCTGAGAAAAGAGGGTTTAAAGATATTTTTTTGCTGCCATCCAAACGATGCAACATCATCCTCTCCATCTTACTCCTTTTCTTGTCTCTCCTTCATTTATATCCCTCTTTCTTCTCAGAAATGAGAGTCAAAGTCAAATTGGGGCACGATCAGAAACTGTAAGTCAGCCTACAATGATATGGTTAATATTTGTTTTTCAGGCAGATGATATGAGAACATAATAGAACTGCAAATATAAGTGAGAAAGCTGTGGGGAAAAGTATAATGAATCCTTTTAACATGATGAATAACTCTCCGGAAATCTACCAATTCAGAGTCTTGAAAAAGGGCTGAATCGGTTGCCATTCTCATGGATCACAGATATTTCTATTTATTGTTGCATCCACCATAGAATTCAAATAACCTGCCAACAGCCATTTTTGTTCCTTGAAATTGTTTAAGATGCAAAGGTCTTCTTAAAAAACAAAATGTGGCTTCAATTTGGGTAGAAATTAAAGCCCAAAGTAAGTTTAACCTTCCCAATCAAACCTATAACAAAGATATAATGCACTTTCAAATCTTTCACAGAACCTACCAGCCTAAATTCGCCAATATCAGTTAAAACTCTCAGTGACTTAGCTGATCCAGTAGAAGTCTATACTTTCTAGTATCTGCAGCAGCATAAATATGATCTTCAGCCTGTTCTGTCATTGGAGGCTCTGCAGGTTAACATGATTTAGATGAGGGAATAGAGGGCATTCTTATCAAATTTGCAGATGACAGAACAATAAGAACAAGAACATAAGGGGCCAAAATTAGCACTCCTGTTCTCCCTCCTCACATGTACATCTGAACACTTGAATATGACCCATGTCTTCAAAATATTGTGTGTGTGTGTGTGTGTGTGTGTGTTCATGTGTCTTCAAGCTGCCTGCCAACTTATGGCACCCCCATGAATTTCATACAGTTTTCTTAGGCAAGGAATACTCAGAGGTGCTTTGCCATTTCCATCCTCTGAAATATTGCCTACAGCAACTGGTATTTGTTGGTAGTCTCCCATCCAAATACTAACCAGAGCTGATCCTACTTAGCTTTCATCCTCAGACACGATCTGGTGCTTTTAGGCTTCAAACAATGGCACAAATACAAAATTTTATTGGTCTCTTGGTCTAATTTTTTTTTATTGGCACTATTCTCCAGCTATTTCTTCTCTTCCAGAAACATCATATTGGAAAGACTTGATTTATCATGTTCCTGGATAGATTTAAAAAGTGGAAGCTCATGAAAACTTCCTGAAAGTAGCTCTAACAAGCCACCTTTTGTCATGATCATCGTCTTGGTCTTTTTGTGTTAATTAGCACCACCTGATTCTTCCTAATCAGGATCCCATTAAATCTAGCAATTAGTTGCAACACCTGGTTAAAAAAAGTCTCCTATCTGGAAAAAAAATCTTGCATGAAATAGGTCTTTTTGTAAGAAGGTTGAAGTGTAATTCCAAAAAACGTAATTTGCTGGCACAGTGGTCTTAACATGCCTTCTTAGTGAGTAGCTCCTTTTCTCTTGCTACAGAAGGGATGATGGAGCCTACTGCTATAACACTGCTCCTAGTTCTAAACTGCCAACAGCTTTCCCTTGCTAGCTAATGAATCTGAAGACTTTACTCCCATGAAAAAAAATGGCAGAATTCATCTGCCACGGAGGACATCACTGTATTTTATTAACTAGTTATTAGTTCTATTTATCTTTCCTCCATTTAACTCAAAGGACCTCTCCCCTCCTAAAGCTATCCCCACAACAACCCTCTAAGTAGGTATGATGGACTCTAGGGGGAGTGGTTATCTTGGGTGTCAGAGAAACCACCCACAACAGTTTGCTAGGCAAACAGAATGGCCACTCCAAAGAGAAACCCAGCTCTCTGTGTGATGGAGGGGTTGGAGGCCTCAGAAGAAAATACATAAACAGTAGGCACTGAATTGGGTCTAGTCAGATTTCCAGGAGAAGGGCTAAAAGTCAGTCCTTCAGCTAGAAAGTTTTTCAGTCAACCAAGGGAGATGTGTTTAGTGAGAGGGGCAGAAGAGAAATCAAACCACTTTTGAATCTAGTCAGAGAGAATGACCTAGATTTGGGAACAGAGCCTTTGGCAAAAGGATAGTCAGAGGGTGTGTGTGTGAGAGAGAGACCTATGCCTTTATGCTGATGTAAAGATATAAGAAACTATCTAAATGCATTCTGAAGATCTGTTTGAGCTTGGACATACATACAAAACCAACACTTTATTCTGTTGTTTTAATAAAGATTACAGTATAATTTTATAAATTTTGACTCAGCTGAATAACTTTCAGTAGTTAGAACCAAACAGAAACTACCATAGATCAGTAAATCATTCTAAATAAGGCTTTACCCTTTTTACATGAAGGTGGTGTTTTAAAGGGAAAGGCCAGAGCTGTATAAAGTGGCAAGGTGCTCTAGCAGACTGGGCCAGGGGGAAGCTGCCATACCAGTCTGTGAGGAAAAGAAACAGGCCTCGTCACAGTAGGTTAACTTGAGAGTGAGTGATCGGCCCCATGACTAATGCGTTCCTGAACTAGAACATGGATCTCAATGTCTACTACGTTTCAGTAGCTTTTCTTTTCCTCGTTCAAAAACACTGTCTCCATCAAGCAAGAGGGAAGAATCTGTGACCAGAACCATCCAGAGGGAGCTATTCTGCAAGCTCAACCACACACAACCCAGGCTGGGACGTTTATTAAGGAGCTACTTTAGGGGTGGACAGTGTGTCTACAGTGGTATTTTGTGGTCCACAGTGGTATTTTGGGGACTGTGATGTTCTGGACTTTTGAGAGGGAAATGTTGTTTCATTTATTAGATCTTAATGTAAAATGGTTATGTATGTGCTGGGTATTGGATATTTATAAGGTCAGGATCTGTCAGGAAAGGAGGCAAGAATGGCATGTTGGGAGCACGTGGTGACTGGCGGAATGCCTGAAGTGATTGTGAAAAGGCTGGGATATGACAGTTGGCCAAGGATGAAAAAGTAGTCTATCAGGATTACAAGTTAGTGAATGGGATTTAGGACCTTGAGTGGTTAGGAGAGTGTGAGTCAGGGTCAGAGTTAGCTAGGTGATGAATGTGTGAGACAGTGAGAGATGTGATTTAGATGTATTAAATTGTTAAAATGTGATGTTATTCAAATTCTGTTTAATAAGTCATTATTTTTGTATTATACATTTTTGCCTCTGGGAAGGCTACACATTGGAAAGCTGAGTTAAAAAATGGTGTCTGTGGTGGCAGCAGTGATTAAAGAGTGGAGGTGGCCAGTGGGCATAGAAGATAAATAAAATCTCACACAAGAATCATGAGGGCATCTAGGAGGTTCCCACAGTTGGTGGCTACAGCGATAGGACAGAAGGAGGTCCTCACACAGGTAGCAGAGTTTGGGATAAGGGAAAGCCCTCACATTTGGTGGCAGTGGTTGAGAAATAGAAGTCCACATGTTTGGTGGCAGCAGGGGATAGGCAGAATCTCAGAGGGGCAGCCAAGAGTCCTTGTGCCTGACTTCCTCCCAAATTTGAAGGATTCCAATTTTTTTGTCCCCAAATGGTCCATGACACTCTCAAACCTGTGGGTAAAGAGAGATGGGTCATTTGTCACATTATCAGGCTGGGGAAGAGTCTTAATTTTTTTTTTTTAGGGCCAAGCAACTCATGCCCTTTTAAACAGCAAGTGAGAAAACAGAGAAGGGGGTTGCATAAAGCTGTTGGGAAACTGGCCTGTCCACGGCTAAAAAAGAAGCTGAGGGGGTAAAAATCCCCAGATATGTGACAAAATAGCCATAGTGCCCCCAGAGGCAAAGGAGGGCAGCACTATGGGATATTTTGGTCCCACCATTTTCAGCCCTCCAATTTGAGGAGGTGTGTAGGTGAGGCAGCAATGGAGAGGGTGTGGCCCCAGGGTCCCAGAAGATGCTCATGCACCACCCTTCCAGTCCTTGGCAGTTGCCCATTCCAAGGTATTGTCTGGATGGTTGTTACTTATGGGAACCTTTGGATTGGTTGATTTGCTCTCCTTCACTGTGCTATCTTCATCTAGAAGAGAGGAAATACTTGGATTGCATGTGTTAATTCTCCCCCTTCACACCACATTTGGCCATTCCTACTTGCTTGTGATTGTTACAGTTTCAGCATATGTAAGCAGCTGCATTGCTTGTTCTATTTTTTGTTTCTTCAGTGTGCCAGAGGAGATTTAGCTGTCTGACAAGCAGGCCTGAGTATACATTAGGCAGAGGGAGGCACCTGCCTCAGGTGGCTGATGCTTAAAGAGCAGTGGTGGATCAGTTTCCATGCATACAACTTTGAGCATTGTTTGTTAGATCAGCAAGGATTTTTGACACCCAGTTGTATAGCAATAGCAATAGAAGTTTCTATACTGCTTATCAGTGCAAAGCACTCCCTAAGTGGTTTACAATGTGTTTAGCTAATTGCCACCAACAGGCTGGGTACTCATTTTACCTACCTACAGAAGGATAAAAGGCTCAGTCAACCTGGAGTCCTGCAGGATTGAACTCACAATGTTGTGGCTGCAGTACCGGCATTTAACCACTACGCCACTAAAACTCAGGGCAACAACATTAAGTCTCTCTCTCCCACTCTAAATAGGGTCCTAAAATAAAACCAGGAATGCATTTTTGTTTCAGAGATTTGGTAGTCCTTGGGGCTCAAGTAAAAAAACAAAGTAGGTCCTGCAAGATAGAAGCCTGATAACTGTGTCCTAAGCTAGTTGTCTGCTTCCAGATTCAGTGATGAGTGATGTACCATTGCCCAATCTGAAGTCAGTCCAGACAGCTTTGATATGTAGAACTTAAGAGGGGAGTACAGTCTGCCTTAGACAGAAAACTGTCATGGACTGAATTGGATAGTATGTGTGCACTGGCTACCCGGCTCTGTGCACTTTCTTAAGGGAGAAGAAAGTTATGCTGCTCCAGGTAATAGATATTCTTCCTTATTTTTTTCTTTATTAACTACAGTTCATTTCCCACTTTTCCTCTAAGTGCCACTCTTCTCCATTTTATCCTCACCATATACCTGTGAGATATGTTGGGGGCCACTGTGTGTGTGTGTGTGTGTGTGTGATTGAGTGAGTGAGTGAGAGAGAGAGAGAGAGAGAGAGAGAGAGAACGTGTTTTCATCCTGCACAGTTAGAGCACAATGATTCTCACTAACTGCCATGGGTATATCCTCTGGAATCCTCAGGTTTGTAGCTTGGTGAGGCACTAGAGATCTCTGGAAGACAATTCCAAATTTTTTATTAACTGCTACCAAGTCAGGGGTGTGGCTTCCTTGACTGAGTCTATCTACCTGCAATGTGGTCTCCTTCTTTTCTTGCTGCCTCCAACTTTACCAAGTGTCATTATCTTTTCTAGTGAGTCATGCCATCTCATGCTATGGTCAAGGCATGGTGCTGTTAGTTTGGTCATTCTGGGCTCTAGGAAGATTTCAGGGTTGCTCTAGGGCCCATTTACTGGTCATTCTGACAGTTCATGGTATTCATAGAACTCTCCTCCAGTACATTTCAGATGAGTTGATTCTTATCAGCTTTATTCATAATCCAACTTTTACACCCATACATAGAAACTGGAAATACATGAGTGATCCTCACTTTGGTATTCAATGATATATCTTTACACTTGAGGATGTTATCTAGTTGCTTAACAGATACCTTCCAAGACCTACTTTTCTTATGATTTTTTGACTACAGTTTCTATTTTGCTATATAGCTGAATCAAGGCACAGAAAGTCTTTAGCTATTTTGATGTCTTTGTCATCCACTTTAAAGTTATGTAAATCATCTGGGATCATTATTTTTGTTTCCTTATGTTCAACTGTAACCCTGCTTTTGCATTTTCTTTGTTTGCTATTTTCTGCTGGTAGTATGCTGTCATCTTAAACTGTTGATGCTTCTTCCTCCTGTTTTCATGTCTCTTGCCTTTGAGTCTAATCCAGCTTTTCATATGATATGTTCAGTATATAAATTAAACAGTTAGGATTATAGAATATATTTTTACCTGAGACCTTAGCAAATTGGAGACCATTCTATTTCTCCATAGTCTGTCCTTACGGTGGCCTCTTTCCAGAGTACAGATTACTCATCAGGAGAATCAATCAGCATATCTATTTCTTTTAGAGCCACCCATAATTTTTCATGATCTACATAATCAAAGGCTTTGCTACAATCTATAAAGCACAGGCTGATTTTTCTTCTGAAATTCTTTGGTACAGTCCATTATTCAGTGTATTGCAATCTTATCCCCAGCTTGGATATCTGGTATTTCGTGCTCCAAAACTGTGAGCATTAGTCTGCTTACATGGGAGATTAATACAATGGTCTAATGGTTGCTACCATCCCTGGTATTTCTTTTCTTGCAGGATGGGAATGTACACTCAGTGTTTCCAGTCTGTTCCATTTTCCATATTTATTTTGTCAGTTTTTAGTTAAAATACTACTCCCTAAACTGCATATCCTAGCATTCCATATGATGGAACCATGGCAGTGAAAATGGAATCACAGTGCATTGTGCTGAAAGGAGCCCTTAGTGATAAACCCAAGGTCACTCAATGAACTTCATGACTGAGCATGGACTTGAACCTAGATTGTTCACATCCTACTAACTACAACACTAGACTGGGCCATACCCTAAAGACATATGTAGGGGTATGCAGATACTTCAGGTTGAAGGGCCAAATTAAGAGGAAAAAAAACCCTAGAAGGCACAGAGAATGTTATGAGGATTTAAAAAAAATGGGAAGGCATTGGGGCCACAAAATTGACCTTGGAACTATGTGCAGCCCACAGGGATATTCACTTTCCCCACCCCTAATGCAGTGGATAAGTGCCTGTGAGCTGCAGTCAGTCAGGACTCTCTGACATGAGTCACTAAAGACTTTGCAGATCCGCATTTGCCCTTCACAGTTTACTGTAGGAAATGCTGATATAACCTACCACTAACATGATTGCTGTTTAAAGTGGGAAGCCACTCTTACTTAGTTCATATCCCGGTCATCTCAAGTAAGTGAAGCGTAACAAATGTTTTTGAATCCTGTTTCTCAGTAGAGTTTTCTCAGGAGGAGAGGAAACAAAGGAAAAGAAAAGAAGGCCAGTGATTCTGTAATTTGTTTCCCCTATCTGAATGTGATGCTTATCACCTGTGCCACATGCCATCAAGCCCTTTTGTGTTACCTCAGCTGGCTGCTGAAGGAAAAATAAGTGCTTGCAATGTGACAAAGGCTTTTGACTTCAGGTGTTGAGTAAGCTGCAGAAGTAGATGAACTCTTCACGAAGAGAGCCTATTTTAATGCAAATATCCTTGGGAATAAAATAAAATCTTGTGGGAACAAAAACCATCAGAAGCTGTGCAGAAGCTGCACCATTTGATTGTCCCTAAATAGAACTCCTCCCCTCCTCCCCCCACCGCCAAAGTTATCCAAGAGATGTCATCTGTTCAGCAAAGAGAATGCTAACATGTGAAGTAGGTCAAATCAGAACACACAGAGAAAATGAAACAGGGAAACACTAAGCTAAAAGATAGCCTGATGGCAAATTAGCAATGAAGAAATGTGTGAAACATTCAGATTTTATATAGAAATCTGGAGAGGGTTTCATAAATAGGGGAACAGTTAAGTCATAAAATGGCTTAATAGCCCTACTCAATGAGATCCTTTTCTGAGATAAGCATAAACTGGCCCGCATTATTTATACTTTTGAGACTAGTCTATTCCAGGCCATCTCCGCATCAAACTGTTATAGTGTTGTTATTCCACTTTCAACATCCTAGGGAATCCTGGGGTTTGCAGTTTTGGGAGGGGCCACGTGGCCCCTCCCTAAATTGCAAACTCCAGGATTTCATAGGATGTTGAAAGTGGAATAATAGTGCTATAACAGTCTAGTGCAGAAATGCCCCCAGTGTGAGGATAGCCAGAACAGGTGCCTTCAAGTCATCTGTTGACTTATGGTACTCCCACGAATTTCACAGGGTTTTCTTAGGCAAGGAATTCTTAGAGGTGATTTTGCCAGTTCATTTCTCTGAAATATAGCTCACAGCACCTGGTGTTCACTGGTGGTCTCCCATCCAAGAATTAACAAGGGTTGACCCTGCTTAGCTTCCAAAATCAGACAGGATCTAGTGGCTTCAAAGTATTTAGGTCACTGTTCAGTATTAACTAATCAAACAAAAGGAGAGAGAGCCAGACTTCTGGAATGATTTGAGTGCCAGACTACATGCCTGGAGAGAAGGGTTCAACTGCCTGTTTGGCCATGGAAACTCACTGGGTGACCTTGGGCACATCACATACTCTCAGCTCCAGAAAACCCATGATAGGTTTGCTTTGGGGTTGTCATAAGTTGGAAATGACATGAAGGCACAGAGCAACAAAAGGAGAGGCAGTCCCAATGCAAGTACATCGGGAAATCTCTAGCGCAAGGATTTAAGTGAAGTATGCTCACCTAGGCCATTTCCGCTGTACACTGTTATAGTGCTATTATTCCACTTCCAACATCCTATGGAATCCTAGGATTTGCAGTTTAGGGAGGGGCATTGAGAATTCTCAGCCAAAGAGTTCTTTGGCCTTAGTAAACTATAAAGCCCAGAATTCCACAGGATGTTGGAAGTAGAATAATAGCACTATAACAGTGTAGGGCAGAAATGGCCTTTTTTTTTTTTTGCTCTTTGGGTATGTCCAGATAGTTCCTACCTCTACAAACAAAGCAGAGTTTGACAGAAGATTTTTTGAATCACAATTCTCCAGCCAACTCCCACCTAGCATGGCCATTATGGAGCTGTAGTCTAAAAGTGTAACTTTTCCAAGCTCTGATATAAAGGCTATCTGTTGATGTAGTCAAGAAGAGTAACTGCTCCCTCTGAGGTCTTCTCCTCTGGGCTTGCTTATCAATTCAGGCTAGTGAAGGCTCAGCGTTTTCTGCAGGCAGACAGAACTAATGAACAGATTGAGAGATTAAAAGGACTCTGGCCATTTCCATACCGGGCTTCTGAAATGGTGCAGAGCGACCTCTCACGGAGGTCTTCTACACCATAGAGTGGACTGGCGTGGACTACTTTTTGGAGTTCCACACCAGAATCCACTCAGGAGCGGCCGGAACTAGCCGCGCTGCGCGTTTTTTAAAAACCTCTTTTTACAGGTTTTTAAAAATCACGGAGCGCGAAACCCCGTGCCGCTCTGTCACCCGGCTCCGAAGTGGATTTGCAGGCGCGTGCAAGTGCGTGCCTGCAGATCTGCCGGGGGCGGGCTTCCAGCTGGTGAGCTTCTCCGGTTGGTGGAGAGCCTCCACCAACCGGAAGCCGCCATTTGGGATGCCGGAGGACTGCGGAGCAGCAAGCTCGCGCTGCTCCATGTGGCGACAGACTTACCCAGCTTCAGGTAAGCTCCGTTTTTGGGCGTTTTCGCCCGTCCCCCCCCCACATGTGGAAAGGGCCTCTGTGTCTGCCTGTATTTGTCTCTGAAGGACAGTTCTTGCACCAGCAAACTGTTCATGACAGCTGGTATGATTTTTCAGTTTTTGCACTGTCAAAATGACCTTGGCAACATCATAAGCCATTTTGAGACAATTTGGTTTTCTTGGTTGGCGTTGGCTTTAAAGGCATCATCACGTGATGGGAGTTCAGGTTTCCCGATTGGCTGAATATACCTGTTCCAGCATGGTGATACTTCTCCCATTTTTACTATGAAACTTTAAATCTAAAATAACAAAAGGATTTGTGTATATGCAGGTATTCATATTTGAGTGTGGTGTTTTTTTTTTTGTGAAGGCAAGAGTTAGTATAAGTTCCTACATTTTTTGAATTTTGACAGCTCTCCAAAAAGATCAGCTATGTGAAGGCTCCCAACTCCCACTGAGAGGCAGGCTAATTCTAGATATACCTTAAGGTATATATGCATTTTTCTTCACTCATACTACTGTAAACTTGTTAGCATCCTAGAAGAAGAAATAATTGAGTCTCCCAAGCCTACAGCATTATTTATGTGGGCCTTTATTTCACATCCTCCTTTCCTTTGCCTGTTTCATCCTGTGTTCCATAGACATGTGAATGCTGGTGGAATGATCCAATGGCACTGTTGCCTGAACGTGTCAGTATGTTGTATAACAGGTGTGGGGAACATGTTCAACTCTGGATGTTGTTGAACTGCAACTCCTACCAGGGCTAGCCAGCGTAGCCAGTAGTGAAGGATCATAGAAGTTGCTGTTCACCAACACTGGGAGGTTCTGCATAATTTTCCTGACTTCATATCTGGACACTGAAGAATGGACAGGTCAAATTACATCCTGTTTTGTCTTGTCTTGCATGATCTAGAAAGTCATCCCAACAATAAGGAGTAGAATGCACATATAACACAGCACACCATAAGTTGGGGGACAGTGTAACACTTTTGCAGCTGACCATAATGCTTGAGAGCTGCTCGGTCTGCCTCATCCTTCCTGCTTTAAAAAAAAGACTTTAAAGATGCCTTTGTACAAGTCCAAGGAGGTTTCCAGACATACGAAATGTTGCTCTTAGCAGCTTCATTTCTTGCTGTGGTTCTTCCCCCCCCTCTTTTTTAAAAAAAATCCAACCCGAACCAAAAACCCAGATGAAGTTTCTGTTGTCCTGGATCATTATATGGCATTTCCCAGCATCAGCAGCAACATTTTATTCTTACCCACAGATTTTTTAAAAAAAAAATTCCAGAACTCATTGTGGGTTGGAGGCGGGAGTGCAAAAGTTTGCATGGGTTCCTTGGCTATTCCTCATCCTCCCAGGATGGAAGGAAGCAACAAAGACCTCTCTGACTGTATGTTAACATTTTTAGAACGCATCTGAAACAGAAGATATCCCCATACAGGTCTTACAACATCCAGAGCCAATAATGAGCAAAGGCACTAAAGAGATCTGAATGATGATTGGCCAATTAACATATGTTGTCATAAGATTTGAATGATTATTAGCCAATTGCCTACAGTGTCCAGCTTTTACAGGGATTGTATGGGAGGCTCTTTTGGATGCAAAAGCAGCATCAAGAGGCTCTAAAAAGTAACAATTCAGGGTCTCTCTTGCAAGAACTCTTGCTTCTTTGCACTAAAGTGAAAGTGTTCATGTTTGGACAATTTTAATGTGGTATGCCATTGATAACATCAAGTTCTTCAAGTGGATTACATTAGATGGCTGGACAGCCATAAAACCAATTTAAATACAAAGAAAACATGCAACCATAATGCCAACATAAAGTAAAACTCATAGCATCCTAAGATTAAACCCACAGATTTTACAACTGTGATGTGCAAGATACATTAATAATTTTAAAGGCATGGATAAAAAGAAAATACTTCACCTGCCCTCTACAAATTGTGTGACGATGCTAGGTGAACCTCTCTGGGGAGGTTGTTCCATGACATGGGTGTCCCTACTGAAAATACCTTGCCTGAGAGGTAGTTACCTGCTTCTCTCCATATAGTGAAAGTTCTCTGTGTTAAGACCTCTGAGGTTTCGGTGAATCTCGTGGTCCTATTTTGGATCAACTGTGGTGTCCAAACATTCTTAAAGGCAATACCATGTACAATACATTGTAATAACTGGAACATATGGTTAGCACAACATGGGTAATTGTGGCCATTCTGCAAAGGGTCATAGTTTTTTTCTAAGCTGCTCATTAATGGGTGGATTTGAATTCTTACAAAATATATATTATGTTTATATGTGTTTTTAAATTGGTTTGCAAACTTGTAACCACAAGCTGCTCTGAAAGTTGTGCTTGCAATAACTTAAACAAACAAACAGGTACAGCAGGTATCAATTCAATGCAATGTAATACTGCACTCCACTCCCTGTAATGTATTGGTCATTCAACCTTAGCATATTCATAAAAGGCTTAAGTAATGATAAATTAAAACACAATAAATCAATTCATTCTGATTAACACACAACTGCCTTGCTGCAACAGCTCTACCAGCCGCTGGTCTGTTTTGCGGCATAATTCAAACTGCTGACTATGATTGATAAAGCCCCATACAGCTCAGGCTCAGGTTATCTGAAGGACCATATTCTCCCATACAAACCTGCCAACGGCTTGAGATCCTCTCAGGGGGCCCTTCTCCATGTCCCACCACCCTCACAGGTACCTCTGGTGGGAATACAGGAGAGGGACTTCTCAGATTGATTGCTTAGAGGTAGTTGGCCTCACATAGTATGCTGGATTTTATATTTGCTGCTTTCTTTTTTTAATACTCTACATTTTAAACAAGTTTTTAATCTTTGATCATTTAATATATTAATATTTAATATATTGTGAATTTTTAGCTATGCTTGTTTTAACTGTTGTAAGCCTCCCAAAGTGGGAAAAAGATTATCATGATGGTAGTAGTAACAATAATAATATCATCACCACCACCACCACCACCATCATCATCATCATCAACATCGGCAAAGATAGAAACTGGATAATTATCAGTCCTGTAGTGGCAGGCCAAGTGGAAAACTAATCACCTCAGTCTAAAATAATGCAGGTCATTGCCTTTCCAAAGATCCACAGCAGAGCCATTTGCTATGGAGATTACTTCATCATACCCTCTTGAAGGCCCTATTTGTCTTGGATGACAAAACCTGCAAGGATTTTCCTCCCCTAGCTGATCAAACTAAGTCAATGTAAATAAAGCAAAGATTTGCCTTGTGACATCTGTGGAAGTCTTCAGCCTGTCATGCATTCAGATACTGTGGGACATATCCTTTGTCAAAAAGTAGGTCAGTAATAGACAAGACGTTGCTATAGCAATTTCCATAATATTTTGTCATTATCTCCCCCTTGCAATGTACATGGATTTCAGGCTACATACGTGCTGTTATTCATCCTTTGAAGATCAACTTCAGCCTTGTTTTCTCACAGTCTCCCTTTCAGTTGCTCTTTTTCATGAGAACCAAGAGCAAAATGTTGCAGTTTGCCCAACCTTCACCCCATTTCCCAGCTGAACAAAGGAAATTGTCATTATACCAGGACAGGTTGCTGTCCCACAATGTATCTGAAGACGTCATAAAATCATAGAGTTAGAAGGATCCCTATAGGCCATGAGGTCCAGCCCCTGATCAATGCAGGATCTCCAGCTAGACCATTCCCAGCAGGTAGCTGTCCAGACTCTTTTGGAAGACATCCAGAAAAGAAGATCCTCACCACCTCTCTAGACAATTGGTTCCATTGCCAAACTGCTCTCACTGTCAAGACATTTCCTTCTAACGTTCAATCAAAATTCATCCTCCAGTAACTTAAAAGCGCTAGACCTAGTTCTACCCTCTAATGCAGCAGAGAACAAGCCTGCACCCTCCTGTTTGTAGCACCCCTTGAGGTATTTAGAAAGTGCAGTTATGTCACCCCTCAGTCATCTCTTCACCAAACTGAACGGGTCCATCTCCTTCAACCTCTCCGTTTATCATCCTTGTTGCCTTTCTCTGAAGTTGCTCCAACTTGTCTACATTCTTTTAAAAATCTCAATAGCTGGATCCAAGGGCCTGGGAAATTGTAGTCCATACAGATAAGATAATTTAGAATCTTTGCCTCTAGCACTGAACTACATGCTATCCCTGCAATGGAGTTTTAGATGGAATAGCTATAGATGCAGACTTGGATCATACTATACCTCTCACATCTCCCTGTTGTTTAGGGACAGGTCCAACTCAAGGCTGTGCCCTCTTCTTGTTCCTCTCAGTTCCAGGTTTTGTCCTCATGAAGGTCTAGGATTTCAAGGTGAACAAATAAAAATTTCAAAAATTGAATCCTCTTTTGTTTTCATCATGAGTGTTTATAATTTGTATTTCATGTGCCAATTGAGCATCGTGGTCCAACTGGCACACCTCCAGGGAGTTCAGGCTATCGCAGCTAATTTGCACATATTGCCAAAGGGTTTAATTATATTTCATTATTTTGAAATATTCTCTCCTAAAAGTTCAAGGTGGCCAACTGCAAAACTACTAGACATGAAAATAAAATATGTAGAAACATTCTTTTAGTTTACAATATGTATGCTAACCATGCAAACACTGGCAAAAAACAAAAATGCAACAGGAATCAAAATATTTAAATCATGGAAGAAAAAGAGAAGAATTAATAGTAGCATGTTAAATCAGATACTACATGCCATTCTAAAAGGGAACATCTTTCCCAGCTCACAAAAGTTCATCCACCAGGAAGTAAGGCAAATCTCACTTGGAAGAGAGTTGCAGGGCCCAGAATTAGGACAGCATTACTTGTCACTGGCTATGCATGCATAGGCTGCTGGGACTTGCAATCCATCAATATCTAGAAGACCCCATTATTTCCTCAATATACATCAACATATAGAAGGCCTCATTATTATATAACTGCAGTCCCAGTCTCTGGAGCTCAGTGAATGAGAGCTCAGCTAACAGGCAGCAAGGCCAACCAGCATTTTGCGTGGGCATGGTGGAAGAGACAGCATAAGGCAAGCTTATATCTGTTGGGATAAACCTCTCCAGTCCCAGAGAGTTTGTTGGATTAAGGCTGCTTGTTTGCATGTTACTATGGGCTGGGAGGAGGCTTGCTTGCTCCTGTGCTTGTTAAGGCTTAGTTGTTCTATTGTGTTTTGGTGAAATTATGTCTGTGGTAGAAAGGCTAATTGTTTGTGTGACCTGAGGCAGGCTTGCTTGTGTGCTTGTCAAGGCCCTCTTGTTCTTTTGCGTATAGGCCCAGAGGAAGTGAATCAGAGACTTGGTTGGGAGAAGAACTAGCAGCCACTAGCTCACCATACAACTGCTGCTCTAGTCCCTGGAGTTCAGCAAATGGGAACGTGGCTAACAGGCAGCAAGGCAAACAAGCATCTTGAGTGGAGGTCAACAAGTGGCTCCCCTGATGGTGCCTCTGGGAACAGTTGGGCTTCTTGGACCATGGTCTGCAGGTTCATGAAGATGGGCTTCTGGCAAGGGATGGGTTGCACCTCATAGCAGTTGGCAGGAACATTTTTGCTAAGAGTCACAGAAACCTAATTAGGAGGGAGACAGTATTCTTGAGGGTAGGAGTTCATCAAGTTCTGGAGATGATAGCCCAAATCTCCAGGAGAACTGGGCAAACAGTATAAGAACCCAGTGGTGGAGAACTGGGAAACTAAAATAAAACTTTAGAAACTAAAATAAGCAGCTATGGGGAATGACCCATAGTCTCAGATGTCTCTACACTAATGCACAGAGCATAGGAAACAAACAGGATATACTTGAACTCATAGCACAGCAAAGTAAATACTATATAATAGGCATCACTGAAATGTGGTGGGATGAATCTCATGATTGGGCTGTAGCAATAGAAGGGTATAGCCTATTTCAGAGAAATAGACCAAATAGCACAGTAGGAGTTGGAGCAGGAGTAGCACTACATTGCAGGGACATTTACGCCTGTGAAGAGATCCATGACTTAAATCCTGGGAGCCAGGTTGAGAGCATCTGGGTAGAAATTATGAGGGAGAGAAACAACAGTGATGTTATAGTGACTCTCAAGCTAGACTGAGGACTTGGATGATGCTTTCCTGGAACAAATGACAAAACATTCAGAAAGGAGAGATACAGTAGTAATGGGAAATTTCAACTATCCTGATATTTGTTGGAAATCAAATCCTGCCAAGAATATCAGGTCCAACAAATTTCTCACTTGTCTTGCTAACCAATCCATAGTCTAGAAGGTGGAAGAGGGAAGAAGGGGAACAGCTATTCTAGGTCTGGCCCTAACCAACAATGATGACCAGGTTAATGGGATGGAGGTGGCAGTATCTTTAGATGGCACTGACCATGTTCTCCTGAAGTTATTTACTCAGTGGAAAGGGGAAGTCAAGCATTGTCAGACATGCATTCTAGACTTTAATAAAGCTGATTTCAGTAAACTTAGGGTATTAGGTGCCATCCTGTGGTCAGGCATACTAAAACACAAAGGAGTTTATGATGGATGGGAGTTCCTTAAAAGTGAGATATTGAAGGCACAATTTAAAACAATTTCAATGAAGAGGAAAAGTGGGAGGTGTCTAAAGAATCCAGGATGAATGTCTGAAAGAACTTTCAATGGAGCTAAAGATTTAAAAGGAACATGTATAAGAAATGGACAGAAGGAGAAATCACCAAAGACGAATTCAAACAAATAGTCAGCAAATGTAGGGAGAAGGTCAGAAAAGCTAAAGCCCAGAAGGATTAAAAGCCCAGAGAGGTTAAAAACAATAAGAAGGGATTTTTTTGGTTATGTCTGTAGCAAAGAAGAAGAACAAGGAAACGGTAGGGCCTCTGCGTGGAGAAGATGGTGAAACGCTAATGGGGACAGAGAAAAGGCAGAACTACTGAACACCTTCTTTGCCTTGGTCTACCCCCAGAAGAAAAACTCGTTACCTGTGGAAAATGGAGCAGATGATGCAGTAGGTGAAATACAGCACAGTATAGGTAAAGAGGTGGTATAGAAAGACCTGCCTACCCTAAAAGAATTCAAGTCTCCAGAACGAGATGAATTACGTCCAAGGGTACTAAAAGAGCTATCAGAAGTTAGTTCAGAACCACTAGCAATAATCTTTGAGAATTCCTGGAGAATGGGAGAAGTTCTGGCAGAATGAAGGAGGGCAAACATTGTCCCCATCTTCAAATAGACAAAAAAAGATTGCAAACAATTACTTCCCAGTCAACCTGATATCAATAAAGGGAAAGTTTATAGAACAGATAATTAAACAGACAGTCTGTAAGCACTTAGAAAGGAATGCCATGCTAATTAAAAGTCAACATGGGTTTCTCAAAAATATGTCATGCCAGACTAATCTTCTCTCTCTGTCTCTCTCCTTCCCTCTTTTTGTAGAGTTACCAACTTTGTAGATGAAGGGAATGCTATGGATATAGCATATCTTGACTTCAGTAAGGCCTCTGACAAGGTCCACCATGATATTCTTGTAAACAAGCTAGTAAAATGTGGGCTAACATGTGGGCTAGACAATGCTACTGTTAGGTGGATTTGTAATTGCTTGACCAGCCAAATCCAAAGGGTGCTCAACAATGGCTCCTCTTCATCCTGAAGAGGACTGACTAGTGGAATGCCACAGGGGTTCTGTCCTGGGTCCAGTGCTATTCAATGTCTTTATCAGTTATTTGGATGAGGGAAGAGAGGGCACTCTTATCAAATTTGCAGATGATGCCAAATTATGAGGGGTAGCTAAGACCCTAGAGGACAGGATCAGAATTCAAAATGATCTTAACTGAATAGAGAGATGGACCAAAAGTAACAGAATGTATTTCAAGAGGGAGAAGTGTAAGATACTACACCTGGGCAGAAAAAAATGAAATGCACAGATACAGAATGGGTGACACCGTGCTTGACAACCACACAACCACACATGTGAAAGGGACTAGGATTCTAGGTAGACCACAAGCTGAACATGAGCCGTCAGTGTGATGTGACAGCTAAAAAAAGCCAATGTGACTCTGGTTGCATCTATCGGAGTATAGAGTCTAGATCAAGAAAAGTGATAGTACCACTCTATTCTGCTTTGGTCAGACCCCACCCGGACTACTTTGTCCAGTAGGAAGGATATTGACAAGCTGGAATGTGTCCAGAGGAGGGCAACCAAAATGGTAAAAGACTTGGAAACCATGCCCTAGGAGGAGTGGCTTAGGGAACTGGGTATGTTTAGCCTGGCGAAGAAAATGTTAAAAAGGTACAAGATAGTTGTGTTTAAGTATTTGAAGGGATGTCATATGGAGGATGGAGCAAGCCTATTTTCTGCTGCTCCAGAGACTAGGACATAGAGCAATGGCTTCAAACTTCAGGAAAAGAGGAAGATTAGGAAGAACTTCCTGATGGTAACAGAAGTTTGACAGTGGAATATGCTGCCTTGCAGTGTGGTGGAGTCTCCTTCTTTGGAGGTTTTTTAACAGAAGCTGGATGGCTATCTGTTAGGAATGCTTTGATAGTATATTCCTACACGGCAGGGAGTTAATGTCCTTTGTGGCCTCTTCCACCTCTATGATACTGTGATTTTGTGGCTCCAACTCCTGGTCCAGGACCTAGACACCAGCATCAATGAGATCTTCTCCCTGTTCCAAACTGAACACATCTCTGGCTTCTTGAGACATACAAGGGGGCTTCCTAAGATGATTCAGTAGATGGACAGACTTGTAAGAGAGGAGATGATCATTCAGACATCCTGCTCATAAACTAAATGTGGGCAACTTGGGGCTCTCCAAATGTTATTGAACATATTAGGCAGTATGATCAGTGATCAAAGGCTTCAGGTTGCCTATCTTTGTCCAAACCATTCAAAGATTTAAAGGTAATCATCAGCATGATGAACTGTGTTACTTGGAAACAAGCTGGAACCATCTCCAAACCAATCTGATTCCTGTACAGGACCCTGTTGACAATCAGACTGCAACATTCTGGCCTGATTATAGCTTCCAAATGCTCTTCAAAGACATCCCTACACAGAACCGATCACAGTTATCCAGATATAATGGAGTTTAAGGTATTTAATACCCAGTCCAGATGTGCCTTCTGCAGAAACCAACATATCCGAGGCATCAGCTGGGCAAAGACAGTCATCGGCACAGCCAAAGCCTGGGCACCTGAAATCAGGACTGGGCCCTGAAGAAACCTCAAAGTATAAGCCTGTGTATTCAAGGGGAATGGTATCCTTTCTATCACATGCTGTTCCATCAGGCTGATATTCTCTCTTTCTTTCTAAGCACACTCTTTGGGAAAAGAGCTAAAGACTGTATTGAGCACCAAGTTGCAGGACTTTTCTTTTTCTTTTGGCTTGTATGGAAATATATTTGTTTTCTGGTTCTATGTGCATTATTTCTTAATGGATAAAATACCCTGCTGACTTCAGCAGCATCTTTTCTGCTAAGTTACTATATTTCTGCTTAAATTTGAAAAAATTTCTCCCCATGTTCTGTTAGCTATTATGACTTAACTCTAATTGGTAGTCCCAGGTAGAATTGATGCATTTAATCAACTCATGAATGCTAAGTCAATGCTTAGGTAAATTGCATAATTCAATAGGTTTACTATAGCTGGAGCTAGCAATTAGATGCAAGCTTCTGTGCTTTTCCTCAGTGCTTTTATTAGATACTGAAGAGAAAAGAATTTCCAGAAACAAATACCTTTGACTTGCAGGAGGCGGGTGATACCTATCAAGATAAGTGATGGTGATTCAGAAGGCTGAAGAAAAACGACTGTAGCCAAAGGAGACAATACAGAAGCATGCTAATGCAGCCTGAACAAATTTCCTATTAAAAATCTCCCCAAAGCTGCTATTTGCCCTGTTAAAGAAAACCAAGGCCTTCTATATCAAAAGGTACACTAGACAACAGACATTGGGTATCATGAAAGAACAGCAAACTGTTAAGTATTTTTTTGTAGTTGTTGTGTGCCTTCAAGTCATTTCCAACTTATGGCAACCCTAAGACAAACCTATCACGAGGTTTTCTGGGGCTGAGAGTGTGTGATTCACCTAAGGTCACCCAGTGGGTTTCCACGGCCAAATAGGGAATCGAACTCTGGTTTCTAGGGGCACAGTCCAAAGCTCAAACTACTACTCCATGCTGGTTTTCTTAATTTGTTTTTAGTTGTATTTCTACTGAGATGGATGGGGAGAAGCTTGTGGAATTTTCTGCCACACATTCTAAAATAACTTGGCTGGCTTTGAGGTATATGCATCTGGAATTGGAAAGACTCAGGGCTGCTTTTTCTTCAGGCAGCTAAATGTCTTTGGATGGCCCTGGAGAAAATATATAAATGCATGTTTTATGTGTTTTCCCCTATAAGGTCAAATGGAAGGGTAATTTAGATTCAGGAAAAACTGCAGAGAAGAAAGGCCATTTCCACATGGGCTTAAAGAAACAGTGCAGAGTGTCCTCCAGGGAGGATGTCTGCACCTGGGAGCGGACTGGGTCGGACCTACTTACTGTAGTTCCGCACCTCAGCCCGCTCCTGAACGACCCGAAGTGGTCGTCCAGCGTGCTTTTGAAAGACTGCTTAAAACAGGTCTTTCAAAAGCACGGAGGCACCACTCCGTTCCTGCGTTCCTGGGCAGATTTGCAGGCTCGCACCAGTGAGAGCCTGCAATCTGCCGGGGGCGGGCTTTAGGCTGGCCAGCTTCGGCGGTTGGTCGAGACCCTCGACCAACTGGAAGCTGCCATTTTTGTCCCCAGAGCAGTGCGGAGCGACGAGCATGTACTGCTCTGGAGCACCGCGGACCAGACCGGGGAGCCAATAAGTCCGGTAAGTAATGGCATGAGGCGATTCCCTTGCCCCGTGCGGAAATGGCCAAAGCTTAAACACTTTTTCCAGTTCTGTGATCCCACTTCAGTTTCCCTACTTCCAGCAGCTACTGTATTAAATAAATAAATAAATAAATAAATAAATAAATAAATAAAGGAAATCTAATCAGATTCTAGTAATGTAAAAACTACTCAAAGGCAGAGGGAAATAACAATGAACCAAACTGAACGAACCAAAGCAATACACCAACAAGATGTAAAGGAGATTCTGACTCTTACATTTACACCAAACATTTTTTTCATGTCTACTCAACATTCTGGAAGATAGCCCAGAAGTTCCCAGAAAAGTTGGAGATATCAGAACCAAAAGAGAAAGCTGAAAATAATGTCCTTGGCATGAACCTCTATCCTGCTTCTGAACTGCTCCTCACAGGAAGACTAGCTACATTCTAACGCAGCAGGCTTGGAATAGTTGTCTATGTTTCGCATTCGATAATGGTGGATTCCTAAGATGCCAGTGGGATCAGTCTTTATTTTCATTTGGGATAAACACTAACAAGTGATCTTTCTTTTACAATCAACACAGATGGAGATAACCTTTGAAGTATAAAAACAGAGCTTTACTCTTGTGCATGAAACGAACACAAGTGCTTTTAGTGTAGCAGGTATTCTGGTTCATTAGATCTCCTGAGTGAATATGGAATATTTTTTCTTGTATAATTCAAGGAGCAGAAACCATGCTGAGTTTCAAATACATCTTAAAACATATTTACTTATGCAAACCTTTCCTGGCAAATTAAAATTATCTCCTTCACTTCATCTACAAATTACTTGTTGCTTTTAATTTCTTATTTTTAAATTATTATTGCATTATTTTCTTCTGTCTTCTTCTGTTACATTATAGATGTTACATTTTCTTATAAAATATAGTTCCATATTGTCTTTTATACTATATTATATATGATTTTATGGAACTAGCTTAGATATTATATTATTAAGTGATATAAAACACACTTAGGTACTTACATATACTTGGGTCAGGCTTCACCCTCTACTGAAAACAAATATTTTTCCATATGGAAATTAACTTCTATTTAGTAATGTGTGAAGTTGGGCTCACGCTCTTTCAGTGTAGATACACAACTAATGTAATGAAAATGTCTTTTATCATAAAAACGCTATAATTCATCCTTGACATCCTCAATCCCACATGCTTCTAGCAGCCATTGGCAGGAGTGCCATTCTCTCTGTCTAAAGTGCCAAGTTTTTTTCAAAAGAGCACATCAGCATCCATTGCTAAATGTGCCAAAATCCCCTAGCAACTGCGTCATTATCTTTGGTCAATGAGACTGGCAAACTTTCATAACACTTCTGAAATTTGTCACTGCTGTCATTAGTCTCCATGGGTAACTCTATGATAGCGACCTTTACTTTTACTATTCCCATACATCACCAGTATTTTTGGTACCCTTTGGTAATGGTATCACTCACCATTTATTAGCAACACAACCATTCGTTCACATTAATGCTAGGAATGTTGATTATCAACACCACCTATATTCATCTTGAATGTTACCAGCTTCTGTTACTAAAGCTTTGACCATCCATCACTACCAGTTCAAAACTTCATTTGATATCTGCATTCACTAGTACCACAACATCTTTTTTAGGGCCAGCTAGACATATCACCAACATTCATCAATACCACCGTTAGCATCTATCTTGTGCTCCACCTACATCAATCACTGATACAGTGAGCATCCATGAACCACCAGCATCTGTCACCATGCAGTGAGAAGATGCTGACGGTGCCCTCCAGCAAACTATCAGCATCAGTGGCATTTCATAAGGATAAAGCTGGCAGGAGTCAGCTACGTTTTCAGAGAGAAAGAGCCTCAGGCTCCATCCTTCTACTCACCTTGGAGCTTTCTTAATTTGAAATGTTCCACAGAGGCAGTGGAGGAATGAGCCTATTGTTTGTGGCTCTGCTTTTGTCTTTTCATGCTACAGTAGCTCAAATATAGCAGTGCTATAATTAACTTTAATTAATAATCATCTAGAAAGTGCATACAAGCATTTGTGTCTGGGTTACACTAACAGCCAAATAGCACTCTTTACTTTCACTCCACTCCACAGTATCTCTATTTCAGCACTGACTCATTCAGTTTCTATTTGGATTCAGTTGGGATGGGAGGAAGATCAGGAAGATAAGTACAATATTACATCCTTAGGACTAATCTTGGCCAAAGCTGGAAGAGAATAAAATAAAACACCAACAAAATAAAATAAAATTCTATGTATGCCTTGGCTTCCTACATCTTGTCATTGCCATGTGAATGACTGAAGAATATCACTGGTCCTGCCTAATGAAGAGCTGTATGGAGTAATCTATAATAACTATTCATGCAGAGGGTCCGGAAAGTACAAAATATTTTACAAGAAGGCCTGACAAGGAACAGGCAGACACTCCTAAGACAATCATTCCTTTGCCCTTTCCACATGTGGAGGGGGAAATGGGGGAAAACGCGCCTAAACGGAGCTTACCGTCAGACGGGTAAGTCCGTTGCCATGCGGAGCAGCGTGAGCTCGCTGCTCCGCACTCCTCCGGCGTCCAAAATGGCGGCTTCCAGCTGGCGGAGGCTCTCCACCAACCGGAGAAGCTCGCCAGCCAGAAGCCCGCCCCCGGCAGATCTACAGGCACGCACTAGTGCATGCCTGCAAATCTGCACCAGAGCGCGGCGACGGAGCTGCACGGGGCTGTGCGCTTCGTGCTTCTTAAAAACCTCTGAAAAGAGGTTTTTAAAAAACACGCAGCACCGCCAGTTCCGGTCGCTTTGGAGGGGATTGAGGTGCGGAACTACAAAAAGTAGTCTGCCCCAATCCACTCCACGGTGCAGACGACCTCCGTGGGAGGTCGCTCTGAACCAGTTTAATACCCCCGGTGTGGAAAGGGCCCTTGGCTGCAAGAAATTATTTCCAGAAGCACAACTTCTCTAACATCCAGCAATCCTTAGCCCTCCCACTTATACTTGCAGCACCTAAAACATGCTCTAATGAGTTTTTCGACCTTCCCAAGCAGCCAAGCTAACTGGTGAGAGTGTCATGATACTTTAATGACTTAGGACATACATCTCACTTGAGGAAATAAAATAGAAAACTAAAGTCTTGTAGTTAAGGAACACTTTAGAGACTTCAGACTCTATTCTGCTGGCTTCAAAAGGCCTTTGAAACTTTTCTGTTGTCTCTGTTGCTCTTCGAGGTGAAATAGAAACACGGCTCATTCCACAAACAAGCTGACCTGCTTTTCTCCAATATTTCATAATTAGAAGCACCCTAAGTAGTGATGACAGAAAGAAAACAGGAGAGAAAGCATCTGAATTACCCAGTCAAGACATTTTGGCATTATACTGTAGCATGACTGAATGCCAGCCCTGGTACTTTTTTTTAGTTTTTTTTTTAACATTTAAACTGAAACAGTGTGGGAGAGAAGCCAAGTGGTTACTCAACAGAAGCACAGAGGCTAAATCCATACAAGTGTGTTGCTAAATTCATATAAGTGTACTGTGAACCGAAAGCAGACAGCAATATAATACTCCATGTACTCTCATGCTATGGCCTACCTTTGACATGCTATGACCTAAAAACTGGAAAAAGCTGGCTTGGCTTTGCATTGTGTTGTTAATTGCCATCAAGCTGGTTTTGTCTTCTGGCAAACCCATAAAGGAAAGACCTCCAGAGTACTCTGTCATCAACAGTTGTAATGAGATTCTGCAAACTCAGGGCTATGACTTACTTGATTGAGTCCATCCATCTGTGATTTAGTCTTCCTCTTTTCCTACTGCACTATAGTGAAGGATTTACAACCTTATATGTGATTTAAATAACTTTAAAATGTTGCTTTTTTGGAACTTTGGCTCCCAGAGTCCCAGCCAGCATGGCCATTGTAGTCCAAAAAAGCAATATTTGCTCTGGTTATTCCTTATTGTCTTGATTATTTGTTAGCCTAAATACTGTTGCTAGTTCCAAAAAGAGAATACTCATTAAATTAATTGCTAAATATTAAGTCACCACTTATGTAGATCTCATTAATTCAAGGGGTCTGCTATAGCTGGGACTAGCAATTTGATTTAAGTGGCTTCAGAGGAAGGCAAAGCCAACCCCACTTTGAAGAAATCTTGCTTAAAAGGAAAAAAGATAGGTTTGCCTTAGGGTCACCACGTCAGAAATGAATTGAACACACATAACAGCAACACTGTTGTTATTTTCTGTATTTTTTTATTTATTACTCAGTTCATTATTTTTTTTATTTTATTTTCATCTACTGTTTACTCTTTCGCTATTGCTTACTATTCTCTTAGTTTCAGCTTTCTGTCTATAAGTGGAGGTAATATTTTACAGGATTGCTATAAAGGATTACAATTGCATGATAACATCTGTGGAACATTCTAAAAGTACTATATCAAAGTTTAAGGACTTAAGTGATATTTATTTAAGTATGAACAACTCCATAAATGTTTAAATGCCTAAATGGGACAATTTAACTATATAAATGTTTAATACTTAAAATCCAATCCTTTCCTAAATGTTGTCATCATAATTGGCACGGGGGCTTTTCTCTGTGCAAGACCCAGAGAAGGACTGTATTTGCCAGTGTATAAGATGCACCTGTGTATAAGACACACCCCATTTATACACTGGCAAATACTATTTGCTGGCATATAAGACACACTGGCGTATAAGACACACCCCATTTTCAAACAGTATTTTTTTGGGGGAAAAGTGAGTCTTATACACCAGCAAATACAGTATCCAGTGGAACAACCCAGCTTGTCAGATGCCTGGTACTATTTCAGTTAGAGCAGCTTTAGAGCTGGTCCAGACTCAGCTTAAGAAACAAGCATAGGCAAAGCCTCTTTTGTTCATGAAGCCAAGGCTGAAGGACTGTAGGGTCTCTGTAAACATCATCTACCTAGTCATACAGCAAGAATGTGGTATACGTAGCCCTCCAGATGTTGTTGGAATGCAACTACCACCAACCCTCTAAGCATAATCCATGGTGGATGATGATGGGACTTACTGTCCCACAACACCTGGAAGGTCATATCCTCTGTACCTCTATCCCAGCAGATGGCTAGTGGTTTTGGAAGACCATATCTCAAGGCAAGATTAGTTAAAATAATGTAATCCTTCAGTGCATAATTCCTACAAGTGTATAGTAGATCTCATATCAGATTTAGTGTTCTTTTTGGAGTTCTTTTTGAAACCCCACAATGGTGAGATATGGGATGGTTATCATTTATATAATCCTGTAGGTTTCTTGACAACCTGGCCAAATGTAAAAACTGGAGTTCTGTTCACACAGTCAACAGGTCACCCTAAAATGCATGGGGTGGGATGGGAAAGAATGTTCGGCAGGTTCTGCAGCACCTTCTGTGTATTCATCAGCTGCCCTCAAAGGGCCTGGGTAGAAGATTGAAGTTCTCATTGGCAGTGGTTGCCACAACAATCACATTCCACCATCTTTTTGGGCTCCAAGGAGGAAATAGAGAGATCAGGTAAGTTGAATCAGAGCCACTAAAATACTAAATTTTTTGGAATCTGTGAAATGCAAAGGAGGAGCAACCAGGTGTGGGCTAGATTGAGATAGGGAGTCCAATCCTGATCTTCTCCCCAACCATTGTTGGGTGAATCACCCGAGCTCCGAGGGAGAGCAGTCCAATAAAGTGGTTGCCATCTGGCCATCCCTGCCATGGAGGGCCAACTCAAGGTGCTTCCCCCACAATTTAAAGTGCGGTCCCCACCCTGGGTTCTGTGACCTAAAGGGGTTATTCCAGAAACCACCCAAATGGTGCCTATAGGTGTTCACCAAATTCTTCCCCCATTACCTGCCAAGTGCCAAATGACCTCCACTCCACCTCCACTCCATGCCAATATTCCTAAGTCCCCCAGAAGCAGTGAAAGTTAGGTGAAGAGCCTGTAGAAAAGTGTGTGTGTGGGGGAAGTCCTGTCTGGCCCAAGGTGACCAGCAAATCCTACTCTACCCTGGAGGCAGGTGAGTAGGTGTGCTGACCGTTGGCGATATGAGGAAGACTTAGGGAGTAGCAAGGCCTTACGTACTCACCACCTCTGCCCCCAATGTCTCTGTCTTGCAGCCCAGAGCACAACTGCAACACAGAATCCACGTTGCTTCCTCCTGCACCAGCAAAGATGGCCCATCTCTGCAGGCGTGGGTGCTGGCCTGAGCGAGAGCCAAATTTTACCCATTCACTGTGCCTTTTTGATTATATGAACAGGACGTAAGTGGCACAAAAGAATTCTGGTATAAGGAAGAGAGTTAAGATCTGAAAAGCCTGCCATCATCCTGGCTTCCCCTCTGAGAAATCACAATAGGAAATGCTGCCCAAGATGTAGCTATAGAAAGGTCACTGCTATGCCTGTCCTTGGCTCCCCCAGTGGGAGTCATTAGAGCAATAAAGTGTAGCACTATTTACTAAAGCTGCTATAAAGCAAATATTGTTCCCTCTTGAATGACTCCACTATTGATTATGAGAGGGAAAAAGAATATAAAGCACAAACACCATTTCTCTGCTGTTCTGAGTTCTGAAAAATTGGCACTTGCTTCTTCTGGTGTTTCGTGTCCCTGAGTTTGCATTGCACTGGGGACAGTTTTGTAGGTTATGTATGGACAAAGCCAATAAAAGCCAATATTGAGCTATCTGATTCTGCCTGGAAGACATAAGAATACATAGAGGAGCACAGCAAAATGCCTGTCTCTGCCTGGAAGAGAAACAAGTGCAGCCAAGTCCTGCTTAGCTAAGTTGAAGCCATATTTATTATCTCCCCTAGCAAGAAGGTATGCTTCTCAACCAGTTAAAAGAGGAGAGCCTTTATTTCTTGGTTACACTTTCCAGAAGATAGCCCAGATTGATGGCATTCAAAGGCATGATGAATAGTTGAGATAATAGAAAGTTTCTACAAATGTCAGTACTGTCCAAGGCAAAGGCAGAATAAAAACACTGGTAGTCCAAGACCAGTCAAAGAGGCATTGACTGTAAGAGAGATGTGATGGAGGCTGCTATGTTAATTTTTGGGATCTCTCCTCATCAAAGTACTACTGCCTTGAGCCCTACTTTTGGGGAAAAGACAGTGTATAAATAATAAATAATAATTTGGGGTAAAATTAGACGTGATAGCCAAAAGTTAAACATTAGGATTGAAACAGTCACAATTCTGCAATATGTATGGCCTTTCATAACTAAAAATCCCTTTGACTGTGATTCTACATGGTGCTACCAGGCAGGACTGAAGCCAGTCCAAGACATTTTGCTGCCTAAGGCACAGAGCAATATAGACTCCTTTCCTATTTTGCGTACTGAAGCCAACTTAACTCTTTCTTCAGTACTGGGGATTGATATGCACTGTCCATTACATCTGGAGGCAGGAGCCTAGCTTATAGAAGCACAAGGTAGGTTGCTTAGCACATCATTCTTATCACTGATATCTTTCTTCTGCCTGAGATGACTTGTTGTTATTGTTGTGTACCTTCTAGTCATTTTTGAGTTATGGTGCCCCTAAAGTGCCCCTATCATGGGGTTTTCTTCACAAAATTTGTTCAGAGAGAGTTTGCCCTGGCTTTCTTTGGAGGCTGAGAGCATGTGGCTTGCCCATGGCCACCCAGTGGGGTTCCATGACCAAGCAGATATTCAAAGTGTGGTCCCCAGAGTTGTAGTCCAACATTTAAACCATACTGGCTCCAATAGACTCTATCCTTTGGAGTAATGCTGGGACCAACCCTGTTTAGGTCACTGAGGGAATCCTATGGACTAAATTTGTCTACTTCCTCTTGCTCTCTTCTGAGCAGCAACCAAACAGTTAAGTCTTTCTCAGGTCTCTAAGTCGAAATGCTTTGAAGCAGGGCCCAAACATCCCATGTGCAACTGCCTTAGATAAGAGATGTAGGCAGATGTCCAGCTTGCATTTGTTGTACTGTTTATGTTGTATGTTTATGTTGTACTGTTTATGTCAAGTCAGTTCCAAATTATGGTGCCCCTGTAGGTAAGAGACTCTTATAAGAGACCCTTATAAGAGACCCCTAAATAAGAGACCCTGTTAACTGTAGTTAACAACCCTACTAAGTTTTTGCAAACTTGGGGCTGTGGCTTCCTTGATTGAATAATTCACCTATAATATGGCTTTCTTCTTCCTACTGCCTTCAACTTTTACTCTTGTTTTTGCAAAAAGAATGGAGCTTCTCTGTCTTCTGTTTCCAATTATATAGTCTACTAGCGTATTTACCTGGCATAGCCCAGGATTTTAGTTTCTCATAGGTAACACTTGTTAGAAATACCTTAGGAATTACCTTACTTTACTTTAGGAATTAGATGCAGTTGAAATAAACAGATTTGATATCCTGTGCCTCCAATTCCCCAAACTGCATTGTCCAGTTCCTGTAACTTTCTCCCATATTCCCCAATCCAATTTCTATTCAGAGTCATTAACATACAGAGGTTCAGTTTCTGAGAGAATACACTGTTGTCTTCCTCCTTGCTGCTAGGCCTCATCTCCACAGCAATCAGCCTGAAGCCCAAGAACTCTCTGACCGAGAATTCTAAAGGCCCCTCCCTAAACTGCAAATCCCAGGATTTCATAGAATCTTCACAGGCAGCCAATCATATGAGGTCTTCTTGCCTAACACAGCCAATCTTAAACTCACAAACTTTGACTTTTATATATTAGATTTGATTTCTGTACTGGTTATCCAATGATGTCCACATATACTTAAGTCTGTTCAGTTGTCTGAAGAATGTGTTAGCAATGAACAGATTACTGGCTTTGCAAACTTGGATAAGTTGCTCTCCTGCTTCGTTTCTTGATCTCAGGCCAAATTCTCCAACAATGTTTCCTACTTTTGCATTCCAGCCACCTATGATTATCAACATGTCCTGTTTTGGTGTGTGACCAGTTTCCTCCTATATGCTGCCATAGAATATTACAATTTTTTCCTATTTGCCTCTGTAATTGGAATATAAACTTGGAATATAGTCAGATTGACAGGTATCACATGCAGTCACATTGGTATTATTTAGTCAGACTCTGCATTATATCCCCTGACTGCTTTTAGTACATCTCCCATCGCTATTAATGAGACTCTGTTTCTTCTTAGATTATAAGTTATGTATAGTTATGTTTATATATTCATTTCTTATTTTATCTTGTACCACTGCCATTGTCCCTAAGAGGTCCACCACAAGTATCATCTGCTACTGCTGCTGCCCAGTAGATTCCCTTCCAGAGCTGATCTGCTGCTCCTCACCATTGGAATTATCAGTATGCTTCTGTTGATGTGGCTGTTACTACCTGAGGAGGATGAATGCATCTTAGTCTGGTTTCTCCACCTTAGGTGACCCCCTAGGAGTACAGACTCTTAATAAAGTCTAACTTCTTGATTCCATTATTCTCAAATCTCATCAGTGTTTTAAGATGTGCATCTTAAGAGAAATTCAGCTTGCCTATGGAAAGGATAAAAAGGAGGCATAAACATACTCTTATCCCTATGTGCTCAAGATCATAGGTGCTTTGGAATATCTTAGCGTGTTTAGCACTGTATTCTACAGTGGGACTCAAAGCACCTTAAGAGACTGCAGTGTCTTTAGTGTGACAGTGGAATATAGTGGATTATACAGTGGAACTGTAAATGCTGTTGGATGATTACAAACCAGCAGTCCTTCCCTATGAAAGCTTCTGATCACAGGAAGGTTTGGTATCAAATTCAGCTGAGCACACTCACAACCCTTCTGCAGACCTTCATGCTCAATATATAAAGATATGCAGAGGAATCATGCTCAAATGGAATGGGGTGTGCTGGAGCTGCATTTTAGCCATTGTGTGTGTAGGCTGAAAGACAGCTTGGAGCTAAAGTCACCATCTATATCTGAAACAAAAAGTATGCAGTTTTTCGTTGTAAGAACCACAATATAGGGCTGGACCAAACTGTTATGTCTTTTGGTCTTCTCATCAACAATTGCCCTTTCAAAAACACCACTGTATGAAAATCTGTGCTTTCAAGGCTGATTAATTGGGTGCCTGTTCTTCCAGCTAGGCACATTCTAAAGTGGAGTAATACAGTCCCCTAAACAATCAGCTTTGTTTGTGTTATTCATTGACAGCTTTACTGGGATAGCACTTGACTGTTATCTAAAACTGTTATCTAAAACTTCCTTAAGTGTCATTGCTTTGGGCTTGGCGCAGGGCCCTATGATCCTCTTGAAAATTAATGTGATTTATCCTGAATTGTGCAGATAAATCAGCAAATGCCTCCTGCATAGCCCAAAGTGAAATATTGGTGAAACATTTTGGGAATCTTGCTTGCCAGGTCCTGTGAGAGACAATCGGCTTCTACTTTTTGTGGGAAGCAACCTGTCAATTGAAAATGCTCAACATCCCAATCCAGTGCTTTCCAAAGAGCACAGAGGAATTAGTTGCAGAACAAACTATTCTGGGCATGGCAATGGGCATGGATCTCCCATTGCATGACGAAAAGCAGAGCCCAAGACAAATATCTAAGAAGTGCAATAATTTTTTTCTTTTGTTTTGATGCCTTTGCTTCTGAATGTTCAAGTCTGTGCAGAAGTGAAAAGAATCCAGATATGCAGTCTCTGATTTCTGCAATGGACAAAGCTCAGGAATGTTACTTTTTCAAAACAGATTACTCAGATTCCCCAGACAGGATGGACCTGGCCACACTGGCTGGGGGTTATTGGAAGCTGTAGTCCACAAAAATAACTTATTTCTGATTATATTGTTTTAGCTGATTTTATATAATGATTACTCTGGGAGTAGTAGTGAAGTAGAAGAGAATTCTGAAGTGCTCCTCTTGATAATCATGGGGACACCACAGCTATGCCATTAAGTATTCAGCTAGTTGTTGCGTCTATATAACACTGCCCCCGCCCCCGCAGCGTTAGTAGCTTTCATTCCTGCTAGGAGCAGGCCTTTTGTAAAGCTAATGGATTTTAATTGCCAATTCATGGTCATGACTCTTTAAAACACTTTGTTTTAAAACATGAATAGTAGAATAACTATGGAGTAATGCTACTAAATGCTTTTGAATAGTGGTGACTGGTGACTTCCATATAAAACTGTGTAGTCAATCCATTCTGAGTTTTAGCCTAATCTTCAAAGGACCCATCCAATGTACTGAATCTATTTTTGGGATACAGTTCAGCACCTTGGATAGTTCATCTGAAAGTATGGGCTACTGACTGGAGGACATTTTTTGCCTCACTGTTATATAAGCCACCAGCTGCAACTGTTTTTACATGAATAAACATTTTCAAGCATCAGTTCAAAGGATCTTTGCTAAATGATTTTTTTTTTTTGGCAGGGACATACCATCAAATGATCTTGGCCACGAGGAAAGGCACTGCTGAGCAACACATTATGATATCAAATGTGATACGCTCAACCTTTACTTTTCCAGAACAACAGTTAAGATTTCAGGTGTGGAAGCAGTCCCAGAGCCTCATAGCTGGGTTGTACTGATTGATTGATAGTGTACCGTATAGTTCCTTTGCTCTTATAATTTTATGAGATTGCTTCTGTTACTGTGTATTTTATCTGGATGCTGTGTGATGAGTAGCACTGATATATATCATATTGTGAATGTTTGTATTGTGTTTGTATTTGCTTTCTTTTCCCCATCTGAGCTGGTACAATCTTTCTCCAATTGTCTGGGAAGCCATCTCTCTTACAGCAATAGATGCTCCGCAGGTGCCTGTGTTTAACGAGATGAGTAATTCCTTTTCACTCCTTTAACCAGACTCTTTTAATTAGTATAACAATCATCTTCTTTGGAGAGTTCATCTTTCACAGAGAGCTTTGGGCTGCTTTTGCTAGGATGGAGGAAAGTGCGCCATGAATTTTGTTCTTATTAGATATTTACTGAATTGGGCTTTTTGATGTATCATGTAGCTGAATATACTATTTTGCCTTTGAGACAGTCAGTTGGACTTCCACTGTGGGACCCAGTTTTGCAATGTAAGAAGCAACATCAAGAAGAACGATAGTTTTGCTAGCCATGTTTGGCTCTTTGCCAAACATTTTGTGCTTTGGTTGCTGCCTATATGAAGTTCCATATAGTGCTAGAAGATACCTAGTTCATTTTAGAGTGCTACAGCAAATATAGCAACAGCAGTCCATATAAGAAATTGGCCATTCAGGCTTGCTTTTTTAAAAGTTTGGCAAATCCAATGCATTCTGTGCTGCTTGCAGGGCCAGTCTAAGATATTTGGCTACCTGAAGAAAATTTGGTATACCTATCTTACCCTTCTCAGAGAGATTTTATGTACAAAAGCTGACCAGAGTGGCAACAGAAAAAAAGTCAAAAACATAAAAAATCACCCTCCTTTATTGCACCTGGATGCAACAGGTTATTTAAGAGGGTACAGGATAGTCACTATGGCACATACAGCTCTGTGTTCCAACATCTTGTACCAGCCAGCACCTGTCACCTGAGGCGGCTGCCTCACTGTGCTTTAGGCAAGGCCAACAACAAATCTATATTATAAAATGTCTAGTCTATCAGTCTCTTATGCTGAACATAAGCCATCTGCTTGGTCACAGAGTCACTGAATTTGATGTATTATCTAATCGGACAAAAATGAAAATGGTAGTAACGTTTGACATCTGATTTGTTCATGACTGCAGAGACCTCTCAAACAAATACTTTCAGTTTCTGTATTTTTTTTTGTACATTTTGAACCAAATCTGGATGTTTAAAGAACTTGCAGTTGAGCTAAGATTTAAAAGGGACATGTACAAGAAATAGAAAAAAGGGGAAATTACCAAAGAAGAATTCAAATGAATAGCCATGTAGTGAGAAAGTCAGAAAAGCTAAAGGGCAGAATGACCTCAGGCTTGCTAGAGAGGTTAAAAACAGTAAAAAGGCCTTTTCTTGTTATGTCCATAACAAAAGGAAGAACAAGGAATGGTAGGGCTACTGTGTGGAGAAGACAGCAACATGCTGACAGGGGACAGAGAAAAGACAGAATTATTCAACCCCTTCTTTGCCTTGTTCTTCTCTCAAAAGGAAAACAGTGCTCAACTTGGGGAAAAATGGAGCAGATGATGCAGTTGGGGAGATGCAGCACTGAATAGGTAAAGAGGTAATATAGGAATGCCTGGCTACTCTAAATGAATTCAAGTCTCCAGGGCCAGATCAATTACATCCAAAGGTATTAAAGGAACTGGCAGAAGTAATCTCAGAACAACTGGCAATAATCTTTGAGACTTCCTGTAGAACAGGTGAAGTCCCAGCAGACTAGAGGAGAGCAAATGTTGTCTCCATGTTCAAAAAGGAAAAAAAAAGAGGACCCAAACAATTACCACCCAGTCAGCCTAATATCAATACCAGGAAAGAGCAGATAATTAAACAGACAGTCTGCAAGCACTTAGAAAGGAATGCCATGATCACTAATAGTCAATATGAATTTCTCAAAAACAAACCATGTCAGAGTAACCTTATCTCTTGTTTTGGTAGAATTGCTAGCTTGGCAGATGAAGAGAATGCTGTGGATATAGCATATCTTGACTTCAGTAAGGCCTCTGACAAGTCCACCATGATATTCTTGCAAACAAGGTAGTAAAATATGGGCTAGACAATGTTACCGTTAGGTGGATTTGTAATTGGTTGACCAACCAAATCTAAAAGCTGCTCACCAATGGCTCCTCTTCATCTTGGAGAGGAGTGACTAGTGTTTAGCCTGGAGAAAAGAAAGTTAAGAGGGGACATGATAGCTATGTTTAACTATTTGAAAGGAAGTCATATGGTGGATAGAGCAAGCCTGTTTTTTTCTGCTCCAGAGATTAGGACATGAAGCAATGACTTCAAACTGCAGGAAAAGAGACTCTATCTAAACATTAGGAAGAACTTTTTGACAGCAATAGAGTTGAACAATAGAAGATGCTGCCTCAGAGTCTCCTTCTTTGGAGGTTTTTAAACAGAGGCTGGATGGCCGTCTGACATTAGTGCTTTGACTATGTACTGCTGCAAGGCAAGGGGTTAGACTAGATGGTTGGATGGATGTTCCTTGTGGTTCCTTGTGGTCCAATAGGATACTATGATTCTATGAAAGCTAATACATATACTTAGGATGGCATCCTAAAATATTATGTCCAATTTTGGAGTCAATGGGCAAATGTCAACTTTTCTCCCCCATGCTCCCCCAACCCTGCTGTTTTGTTCCCATTTTACATGGAACTTGGTGTGAATCAAATTTTAAGGCTTGCTCAGACGATTGGTCAACTTTATGCTTATTCAAATCAAAAGCAAAATAATCCAAATCAATTTGGGCAATGCCAGGTAAATTTTGTAGTAGTAATGATCACCAGTGTGGTGTAATGGTTTGAGTGCTGGATTAAGACTCTAGAAGACCATGGTTAAAATCTTCACTCAGCTATGGAAACCCATTGAAGGCACACAGCAACAATTTTGCCCGCAACACTTTCTGAGCCTTAAAATAAGGCAGTGGCAAACTACCTTTGAATAAATCTTGCCAAGAAAACTCTATGACAGGGTCACCATAAGTCAGAGTCGACCTGAAGGTAAATAACACAAATAATGTAAATGAATATAAAAATAATCTTTCTCTATTTTCTGACTATTTCAGCCAAGAGGAAATTGGGAGAGTGAATACTTGGACACTTCTAACTCATATTCACAATAGCACAGAATAATAGTATGCCTCAATTTAAACCAGAATAGAGGACTGCTTGGTAGTAACGCTGGATGTATTTCTTCTTGCTGGGATAGTAGCTAAATTGCAGGTGGAGGAGTAATCCACAGAAGCAATATTATCAGATTAAAGTGGATCTAGTCACAATATGTTCCTTGGCTGGTTGAAATTCAGTAGAGAGATATCAGCAATAAAGAGCATTCCTCTCAACTATAGATCCAAGACATCCTGCTGCTGATTCCTCTTGTGGTATTGCAAACGAAGGATGAAACTAGCAAATGGTAGGTACCCAATCAGAACCAGAGTTGCATGTTTTCTAAAAGATGGGCGGATAAACTATGAAAAATCCTACTCAATTCACCTACATGAAGAAAAGTAAGGTATCCTTATGATCAGTTTGTCTCTTTACTAATATTTTAGCTATCCTTTCTATTTAATATCCTGATCTTGCTCAGGCAAAGGCTGTCCATGCTGTTCTTTATATTTTGAATCCAGTTTTCTCTTTGGATTGCTCTTGAAATAAAGAGAAACAGTGAGCTGTAGAAAGCCCAACTCATCCTCTATAATATTAGAATAGGGTCACCCAATGATGGAGGGTCAATTCAAGTCATCCTTGGAAAAATTTTTGGATACTTTAGCTAGTCCAGAATGTTGTGGGCAGACTGTTGATTGGTGCTGGTTACATGGAGCATATGAAACTCTTGTTATTACAACTATATGAGCTTCTGGTAATAAACTATAATAAGAACAACTACTAGCTATTTCCAGGCACAATTCAAAGTACAGGCTAAGTCTTACACAACTTTGATCTCACTATTTGAAAGATCACATTCTACTTTATGATCCTACCTGGATTTTGAGATCATCCCAGGAGGTCCTTGCCTCAGTAGCACATTGGATAAGCATGCAGAGATAATCTTCTTATTGGCTGCTCTCAGGCTTTAAAATTCTTGGTGAGAGAGACTAGTTGGGTTGAACCTAGGATCCTCTCACTGAAATCAATGGGGCTTAAGTCATGCCAGATTAGGTCCGTAAATTTCAATAGAGCCTAAGTCAATCCTAAATACAACATGTAGAGGGAAAACAACAACGGAGACCTGTTGTCAACATACCTTGCTTGTGGATCTCTCAGAAGCATATGAGCAGCCATGGTAGGAAAGAAGATATTAGATTATGAACACTGATCTCATACAGCAGGCTTCTTCTTCCCAATTTAATGGTATCATATCATGGTATCTGAAGTAGCTGTGGGAGAAAAGAGATGAGAAACACTTAAAACAAATCTAACATGGTTTGGACAATAGTTCTTCTTCAAGGGGATGATGTGATGAAGAGGCAGTAAGACTTCCACAGTCAAGATGTCCATTGTATGAATCTTACTGAAGCGTTTTCCTTTATTTTTGTCATATTTTCCCCTTGAAGAATGATTATATATTTAGCTCAGAATTTCTCTCACCTGGAGTTTTCTCCTCTGTTCCCTTGACCTTGTTGCCATCTCAGCTTGTTTGTTAGATATAACTGTGACCTCCTTATGTCATGAATGTAATTGTGTGAATTCGTGTAGGGTCGTATGAAGTTTAGAGCCATAGGAACATAAAGAATATGCCTTAAACTGAGACATACTTGTTGGCCAGTCTAGATCAGTAGTGTTTACATCAGCCTTCCCCACATGACACCCTTTCGACATGCTGGACGACAATTCTTTATCTCAAGGCAATATGGCTAGTGGGGTTATAGGCATTGTAAGCCAACACATTTGGAGAAGGCCAGGTTGTAGAAGGCAGTGTCAGCTGCTCTCCAGTTTTTCAGTGGGAAGATGCCAGGAGTTGATTCCCCGCCCAAAGATGCCAACAACCGAACCCAAGACCTTCTGCATGGAAAGCATGCATGCTTTACCACCAGGCTATGATCTTTCTCTGTAAATAAATTCCCTGTATAGGCCTTGCATGGGCATCTATTTAAATAAAGCATAGCTATGCTATGCAAATGCCTACAGGTACCTTTTAAAATGCTGGGATTTTACAAAATATGTGCTTCTGGCTTAAGATGTATTTTCTATTTGAGAAGAGAAGAGGGGATACCTTTGGAGGTACTTGGCTATAAAAAGGTTAACAAACTCAAACACATCAAAATGTTTTCATCCTTTGCTCCGCATCCAGCCTGGAAGCAAACATCAGCACTGCTGCAGTCTAAATCAGCTTGCAGAATTCAGGAGCAGATGGAGAGCATAGCCCTTAGTGAGGGGCCAGACATGGTATAAATTCCCCCGGTCCTCTTCCAAACAGCTGCTGATTCTAGCAGAGCCTGAGCTACTAATCTTACCTAATTTGTTTGCCTAGCTTTCCCCATGATGTGGATAACAGAAAAAAACAAAAAAACAAAAAACATGGGTACAGCGGCATGGTATGTCCAGGGCCTCAGAACAGTTGGGTTGGGACCACTGCTTAGATGAACTGCAGGCTCAGAAAAGAACTGTCAGGAAGGAAAACTAGTCTGAGTTAGCCCTGTATCAGTCCAAAATACTCAAGGTAACAAACTGTTCCAAGAGCTATTGCTGATATATTTGGTGCCAATTGGGTTAAAGAGACAGGGGTTCAGAGAAATGTATAGCAAGAATGGAATGAAAAAAGAGAGCATTATGTTCCTTTGCACTTTGTAGGCAGGATGTAGTTGGGGCACAGGAGATCTGGATTCCAATCCAGCTATAAAAGCTGCTCGGCTAGCTACCATTTTCCCACCTAATCCACTTTACAGACCTGAGAAAACAACTGTTTCAACCCTGTGTTGCCACAAAAGGATATACAATTTTTACATTTTACACAATGATAGCTAATTCTATCAGTTTCATGTACTCCTTAATTCAATATTTTTCCATCACAAGTAGGAAACAATATACAAATTTTGGTCAGTTTCTAATAGAAAGAAACTAAATAAAATTGTTCCCTATTGGCATTAAGTAAATCTAGCAAGTGTGGACAGTTCCAGTATGGATTGCATTGTACCCGACTCCCATATAATTGTTAGATAAAGAGCTTCCAAGCAGGAAAGGGTTTGAATACTAATTCAGCACTAACATGGTTAAATATACAGAGATTCAGAAGCAGTCTTCTAAGAGTTAAGCATGGAAAGCCCTCAACCTGAACAGATGAATCTGTCAGTTTTGGTTTCTCTCACATTCGGTTTTCAAAATGTCAAGTTCTTTCCATTACTAATATGAAGAAATTTACAAATTTCGTAAGTTCTTATTTTTAAAAAACTGAAATGAAATAACGGTCTATCCCTATCTTTGCATGAATGTCAGTTTAGTCCTTATAGATGTTCAGTGCAAATTTTTCCTGGGGTTGGGGGGAACTATTCATACTGTCCCTGCTCCTCACATCAGCTAAAAGATTGAACAGGACATATTTAAACTTTTTCCCAGGTTTCTTTCTTGCAAAAGGAAGCTTATGCACACACTGATGGGAACTATGATGGCATCAGCTAAACACATGGAGGACAAAATCAAGGGCAGGGAGTGCAGTTCTAGGTCTTTTCTCAACATACACACTGATATCAACACACACTCTTTTGGATTTGACATCCCCTGGGAGCCCATGTACTCTACATAGGTTTAAAAGGAGAAAAAAAGACAGCATTTAACAATTCCAATTCCTCTGTAAGCTACAAAGAAAACAAGCAATGTTTTGTACAGCCCTTAATGCACTGTTGGGCAAGATAAGACATTGTATTAATAATAGATTGGTCTTTTGAAAAACCATTTTATTTAGGGAGGGTAATGTGACTACATTCCAGCCATTTGTTCAACTTACTCAATAGTTACCATGTTATTTAAAAGAAACTTTAGAAGACTTGATCAGTTAGTACTACAGTTTAAATATTGGAAAGATATTTTGCATGCACCCAGTTGGAAATACATCTGTCTCGCAAATCCAGGTAAACAATTTGATCAATAACAGAGCACATGTGTTAAGAAATGGTTTCTCTAAATCCAGGGGCATCATGCCTGCCTTGATACCTTACTAGGTGAAAGAGAAATGCCACTTCGTCACTTATTTGGGCCTTTTTGAGATGTTACAGAGCCCAAAACAGTGAAAAGGAGGATAACTGTACATTATGAAGGCCCTAGGAGGCATATTTTTTCTCTCTCTCGAAAAAAGAATTTCAATTAAAAAAAATGGGGGGTGTTAGGCAGTCTGGGGAAACTGAGCATTCAACCCACTGGAGTGCATGCGGCTTACAGCCCAAGGAATTTTCACCTTGCTCTGATGTGTATACTTTACTGGCAGATAAATGATTTTAAGTTCATTTTTTCCAGCTGGTACAAGAAACATAAAAATGATCATAATAAAACCATTTATTTGCTTACTATTGCTTTCTTCTGGATTCTCTTGAGTACAGTAAATTTGCTTTTATGGAGCTTCTGAGTTGGAAGAACCCCCATGCTGCACTATTCTACTCTGTATGTTCCACATTCCATGCTATTCTACTCCATATCTTCCATACTATATACTATTCTGTTCTGTATTTTTCATACTATACACCATTCTACTTGATATATTCTGTACCAGGCAGAATAACCATGCCATTTCATCCCAAGTGAAGCTATCCTTTGTCTGTTACAGATGCTTTTCTGAGCCAGAGTGTCCACTTGATGCCTCAGCGGTCTTGAAATTCTCAGCAAGAATTCAGATTTGGCAGTTACTTGCCATGCTGATGTTTTAATTTGACAAACACACTGATTTTGTTGTTGTGTGACTTCAAGTCATTTCTAACTTATAGCAACCCTAATGTGAACCTATCATGGGGTTGTGGGATGTTGAGAGTGTGTGATGCGCCAAGATCACCCAGTAGTTTCCATGGCTGAGCAGAGAATCAAACGCTAATCTCCAGGGTCATAGTCCAATGTTCACACCATTGCATCACACTAGCTCTTACTCACTGGTACATTTGGCTATTTTGCTGTTCATTGTTTTTTAATTTTGCTCTTCAGGGCCTCTGAATTTTGAAATAAATTCTTGGGAGTCTGTATTTCTGAAATTTAATCTCTGCCCCTTGGACTGTTTCAGTGGCCATTGGCTGAAGCAGTAAAATTTACTCTACTGTGCTATGTGAACTTAAAGAATTGGGTCATCAAAGTGTGCTACCAAGTACAGCAAGACCGGAATGGCCACACAGTATTAATGGCCTCTTTCCCAACTCTGTATTTAATAATCAAAATAATTCACCCCAATTACATTTTAGTTTCCATAAACCTCTGGACATTCTGTTCATTTTGCACAACTGGCCTACTGCACATTCATAATTTGCCAGCTTAAAATGGGGCAACAATAGGGAGCTAAGTGGTATTAACAATAAAATTAATAATAGTAATTTTGGGCTGTGTGTTTTGTGAAGTTCTTCCATTGGCACAGTTGTACATTGTAATTGAAAATGGAAATTGTTGTTTTTAGTTGAATTAGAATAAATTTTTCCAGAAAGTTTTCATTACAGAAGCTGCCTTGAGTCCTCGTTCTGAAGGATAATAATACTAATACTAGGAAGAAGAAAGAGGAGGAAGAGGACTTTTATCTTCCAGTTCAACTAAGATCTTTGGAATGCTTCGCTGTGGTTTGCTCACCTTGGTCTATTTCATGTCTGTTCTGTATGCTATAGGGCAGTGGTGAGCAACTGTAGCAGCTCTGACAGCCACTTTTCTATCTCTGGGAACATGTGGGTACTGCATATATATTGCCAAAAATACCCCCTATCATTGGAAAGAGCTGAAAGTCCAATTCTGGCTTTGAAAAATGGACACGTTATAAAAGTCTTAAACAGCACAGTGCCTCCCTGAAACGTATCTAAAAGGTCAATTGCTGATCCTGGAGACTTCTAGCAGTGACAATTTACCTCCATGTTTGCCCAGAGAAAGAATGGGTCAAAGAATCCAGAGGAGTTGAGGGCCAGTAGAAACAAGGCTTCGGGCTGGGGCACAAGTGGCCCTATGTCTGCACTTTGCCCTTCCTTGCTGTTGAAGGTAGTGGCATAATAGATTGTAGTTTAATCTTGAACAAAACACGTAAAACGCTAAGACCATTTCCACACTACAGTGTTCCAGTGCTATTATTCCACTTTCAACATCCTACAGAATCCTGGGGTTTGCAGTTTAGGGAGGGGCATTTAGAGCTCTCAGCCAGAGACCTCTTTGACCTCAGTAAACTACAAACCCCAGAATTCCACAGGATGTTGAAAGTGGAATATTAGCACTAGAACAGTATAGGGCGGAAATGGCCTAAGTTTCCACTATACTTCAGAATGCCTATATTGCTGCCACTTTTGGGGTTGCCAAATTATGAGAATTAAGAAATGTTCATAAGATGAAAAGGAATATGCTGACTTCCTCTGAGAAACAGATGATAAACAGAAAGAACGAGAGGAAGTCTTGTTCTACCTGCTGGAATCTTACAGAAATGAGGAAACGAGAAAAGGAAGACGACATGGTGGAGAGAAGACTTATAAAGGATAATGGGAAAGAACAAAGAAGAATTGGACTAAATACCTAGAAAGCTCCTGGTCGCTCCTTTCCACCCAAGGGTATTGTGAAATAAAACAGTATGGTGAGATGTAGGGCCTGCCATCTCAATGTTGCAAACTAGCTTCCTTGGAGGGAAGACAGGGGGAAAAAAGGAAGACTTGATACTCCCAAAATGTAATACTTTTATATCCCTACAATTTCTGCAGGAGAAAATTAAGTACAGGCCTACCTTTTGCAGTGCAGTGAAGGGAACTTCCGGCCCAAATCCACTCATGGTAGTATAAGAATTTCTGACCCACCTTCCTGCAGCCATGTGTTTAGGGTGCAAGGGGGCTGAATGAGATGTGCAGAAGGTTTTGTGTCTTTCCCATTTATACTCATGGAAGCTGCGTGTGTGGGCACAATGAGAGTGTTGGCTATGGTCTGTGGTTTTCTATGCAGCAAGTACATTCCCTGCATAGAAAGCCCATTTTCTGCATAGAAAACAGTTTCTGTGCAAAAAAGTTTGTGCAGAAACTGTTTTCTATGCATAAAATAGGCTTTCTATGCAAGGAATATACTTTCTGCATAGAAAACTTTTTTTTCTTGCCCCCCTCCCATGTTTACCTCTGCATAATAATTCTTCGATGATATTTGACTATCAGAAGAAAATTGCACAAAATTTTTGACAGACTATTATTGTTCCATATAGAGTTTCCTAATCATCAGGAAGCCTGCTTTTTGACCTGGGAAAAATAATAACCAGTATTTTTCCCATCTCTAAATTAAGAGTACAAACTTGTTCTGTGCTTCTTAAACTGCTGTTAACTGACACTAATTGAAACATGGGTGTGGGCCGTGCACGTAGTCTGAGAAGCCCAGCACAGAGTTCTTGGCTGGTCATTTATGCAGTTTAGTACAATAATGAATGATCATTCCAGAGCCAGTTCTGAACTAGGAGGTCAATTTTCAATTACTCAGGTGTGTTAAACCAGTTTTAAAGAAACCAGCTGTGAATAAATCTATGTCAACTTGATTAATCTTTAATTAATATTACAAGGAATGCTACATACATTCCTCCATCCCAATGGGCTAGAACTCAACTAGCATTGATTCTTTCCTTGGAACAGTGAGCAAAAGAAATATTAACCCATTCATAGCTAGGTTATTTCTGGTCTTGTACCTTATAAGCAGAGGCTCAAATGTTTCTCAGAGGTAATTCGAAGACACTTGAAGTAGCCTCTTTGAGTGTAGTTCATTTACTAACTCTCCCCAGCACCAAAATATAGACAGGTTGCTTTAAATTAGGAGGATGCTTTGAAAAAGGTTTCTTTTAACCTATAACTGGCAATATGGAAAGGACTAAGCATTCCAGTCCACTATATGCCTACTTTAATGCTGTCACTGCCAGTCACAGAAAACAAATAACTATCTTCTTGGTCAGAGCTTGGAAATGTTATTCTTTGGATTTACAGCTACCAGAATCCTTCACTTAGTACAGTATAAATAACTGTGATTTGTTTAGATTGAACCCTCCCGCCCAAAGCAATCAAGTATTAAGTGTGAAAGTGCTGCTTTTGACATGCAAGCTTTTTTCTTCTTCAGAGTTGGACAACACATAGCTTGGATGCCTCATACTGGTCATTTGTGAGGTCCCCACCACTCTCATTTGCTGCTGTCCATGGAAGAATATCACCAAAATACCAATATTCTGAAGTGGTGCAGAGGTCAGAGGAGGACAGAGAGAATGAGATCTTTTCTTCATTCACCTCTGGGAAAGGAGGAGATGCTCTGCTCTGCCCATCTGAAGGGCTCTGTGGTTCGGAGAGGGGTGCTCAGCAACACAACCATACCAATGAGAGCTTTCACAGTTATTGCCAAATTTTGGTGACAATTGCAGTGTTGGGGGCTGATTTGCAATGGTAGCAGCTGTGGAACTTCTAGTGGGTGAGGGATCCAAATTTTCCAGTTCTGGGAAGTTAGCCACCCTGGTGTAGGTGCATATAGCCCACATTAAGTTGCTATCCACATGGTTTGTTTGGTTTATTTCAAACCACAGGCACCCCTTATCTGTTGAATAGTGTTCCATATTGACTTGCCATTCCATGGGTGGACAGAACAGTTAATGAGGAATTTCACAGTCATTGTTAAATATATACCATGTCTGCTTTTTCAGGCAGTTCGCCAAGGAATGTCTGTTTTTTTTAGCATCAAGTACATTTGAGAGGCCTTATAATAGATTATTTTTAATAGGCAATATATAGATGATGAAATAATGGATGAAACCACAGACTTCAGTCATGCAAAGTGAACAAAACATTTTGTTTCCTTGGTTTATGAACACAGAGAATTCATGGTCACAGCCAAACTCATACAACATTGTGTCAGCTTTGAGATGGATCAAAAAAAGGTAGAGGAGGCAAATCTTCGTTAATATAATTCTTCTGCAATGAGTGTTTCTGTTATTTATTCTGTCTTTACCTCACTGTTCCCTGAAAGATCTCAGGATGATGTACATCATCACCATCACTTCAATTCATGATGGTATCACATGCCATTCTGAGGTACAGTAGAAAAAACAGGGACACACACTTCCTCTTCAGTTCCTGGTTTCAGCCATCCACCAAGATGGTCAAATCTGTCTCCCTCCCTTAGCCATGGTTCTCAACAGCCCAGCAATATGGGTTAGTCTGAAAGACAGTGGCTGGTTTAAGGTTACCCATTGAAATTTGTGGCTGAAAAGGAATTTGCACCAGAAGGAAGTACACCATGTATAATTTTCAAGGCTTGTGGTGCATATGAACAAAGGAAAAAATATATACACAAGCACATGTGTATATTTGAAAATTGTGCATATTTGGAAAAAAAAAAGCACAATTGAAAAAAGTACACACAAGAGTAAAAAAAAGTGCACAAAAATATTTTATTAAAAATGCACAAATATACTCATCAGTTTCTGTGACAGAAAGTAGAAGGAGAGAGAGCCTTGCAACCAAAACCAGAACAGGGACAGAATGAGAATGGCAGTGGAATTCTGTGAAACTCAATGAACAAGAGATTGATGGGACTTCACACTTCTTCCCAGAAGTTTCTCTGTTAGTAGTGAAAACTGATCAGAAATTTGATGAAACTCATATCAGCATGATAATGAAAGTTCTGTAATCACTCTTTGGTGGGAATTTGAGACTTAATGCAGCAGACCTGGCCTGTGAAGATCCATTGCTCAGGAATAACACTTAGTTGGTAGACTTTGTAGACTAGCAAAGTCATGAATTTGGCAGCCCCTGACATCTTTTACCTCTGTCTTTGGCATCTTTGCTTCTGTTTATTTCATTCTTCCTTTTAAGTCCAGATAGATACTTCTGTCCTGCAACTAATCTTGGAAAAGTTATTGTTTGGGGCTACAATTTCCAGACTCCTCCAGCCAATATCGGGTATTCTGGACACTGTACTTTACCTAGTGGCAGTTTGAAGCTCTGGCTACAACTTGGACAATATCTTCTTTTAATAAGACTGTTGCTTGAGTTTAGCTACAGAAAGAACCTTCAGTATCTGCATACTACCTGACTAAGAATGACAGATATGTCTTTCAAAGCTGAGGAAGAAAGATTACAAAAACAGACTGTGAATACTAAATAGCCTGAGGCCCTTTCACACTACATAATTACAGAGTAATGATTACACTTTAACTGCCATTGCTGCTTCCTACATAATCCTGGCACTTGTAGTATAGTGAGGCACTAGATCTTTCTGGCTGTAAATACGACCCCCCCCCCCCTTTTACATTGCAAATCCCAAGATTCCACAGAGTGGAACCATGGCAGTTAAAATGGAACTATAGTGCTATATTTGTATAGCGTTAAAGGGCCTCTGGTCAGTCAAACAAAATGTTCACAATGACCAGATGACTTCTTGCATAAGTGGCTAATATAATGGATTAATTAGGGGCTTGTCTTTACAATCATGTTAGGAGGTATGTCCTCCCCTGGGAAGCTTTAACAAACTGAAAATACATGGAATTTATACTTTAGAGAATGGTCAGGAAGCAGGCACAGCTCAGTATAACCTCATACCCTGTCGAGTTTGATTCAGTGCTCTATCCATCCAAGAATTTAGATGCAATCGAGTGCCTAGTTAATCTGTATTTCTAGCTTTCCGGCCCACCTTGATGCTCTGGTATGTCGGTATCAATCAAGGACTGAGTATATCAGGATCTGAGAGAGCATTTGCATTTATTGAAACTTATATGCTCTTGTGGTACTTTCTTATATGGGACGCACAGAGTTAATTGATGGATGGGAGTGGGTAGGGGCCTTATGTGAATTTGTGCATGTCTGTGTGCACATGACATTGTAAACAAATATTGTTCAGATTAGTATAATAAAATAATTATTGTTGGAATGAAGTAAGTTTGGTATTCCAAAGTTTACACTTGGGCCATTTCCGCATGGGGTATTTGAAACGGTGCAGTCCATCCTCCAGGGAGGACGTCTGCACCTGGGAGCAGACTGGGTTGGACCTGCTTAACGTAGATCCGCACCCCAGCCCGCTCCTGAACGACCCCAAATGGTCATCCAGCGTGCTTTTGAAAAACCTGTTTCTTTCGGTTTTTCAAAAGCACGGAGTGCACCAGTGCAAGCCTGCTCCCTTGTGCAGATTTGCAGGCTTGCACCAATGCGAGCCTGTGATCTGCCAGGGGTGGGCTTTAGGCTGGCGAGCTTCAGCGGTTGGAGCCCCTTGACCAACCGGAAGCCGCCATTTTCGACGCTGGAGCAGTGCAGAGCAACGAGCATGCACTGCTCCGGAGCAGCCTGGACCGGACCGGGGAGCCGTAAGACCTGGTAAGTACTGGCACGGGGCGATTCCCTCGCCCCGTGCGGAAATGACCTTGGAAAAAACAAGGAACTAGATTGTTCCATTTAACATACAGTGTCAAAGGGATGATGCTTTCGCTTCTATATTTGTGATTTCTCTGAATTTAAAATTGAGATGGGTTCAGCAAAAATGGATGTTTCAGGCATATTGGGCAACATTTTAAAAGAAAGGAGGTTGATTGGTTGGTCTGATGTTGGGATGTAACATGGACAATGTCTTTCTAAGGTATATGATGTGGTTGTGTCCTGTGGTGGTGGCTTCCATTTGGTGGGAAATTATGATTTGCATTTATTTTGTTTTAGAAGAATCTTTGTTGTTTGCTGAAGTTCATGCAATAATGTGGATTCTAACAAAAGTCTGCCTAAATAGATTCATTAAGCTCATATTGCTGCAAAGTGAATTATTGTTCAGGGTTGAAAAATACTCACCTGCTGTTTATTAGTCACTGGTCTGAACATCTCCTTGCTCTGTCTACTTTCAAACATGCATCTTCTAATAATTATTTTTCTTTTTTTGCACAAATGGACTGCCTATGTCAGAGACAGCAATCGTACAGACCTCCAGATGTTGGAGGGCAACTCTCAGCATACCATATTGGCTGGTGCTTCTGAGGGCTGCAGTCCAAAAACATTGGGTGGGCCACATGATTCCTACCCTGGCCTTAATCAATGCATGGCCTAAATTCCATTGCCAGTCCTGAGCAGGGTGGCCCACAGAAGCAATTGGATTTACATAAGATTCAATTTACTATTCACTAATTATTTCAGTGGAACTATCATAGTTGAGATTAGCAATTGGTTTTAAGCCTATATTTTTCATACATTTGCATTCCCCACTTTCTTGAATCTTCAAGATTCATTTTTTTTAAATGAAGTTGTGCACACTTAGTAGATATTAGAAAGAGCAAAAACAAACTAGAAAACAAAAGAAAAGGCCACATATATGAAATGTTCCCTTCCTGATATGATAGTGCTTAGGTTTAGTACATATTGTAAGAGCACAGCATGAACATTAGCTAATGAGGTACTTCCATACCGGATCAATGGAAATTTACCCCTTGGAACTCATGGTCCTTACAAACATGGAGACCAACTAACTAACCAATCAACCAACCACAGCACAGAAAGGTCCCCTTATCTGAATAAACTGTCCAGAACATGAGGAATATATACTATGAAAACTAACTGACCTTATAACTATGGAGACCACATAGCTGACAAAGAGAGGATAGATTATTGCTGTTACCCTAGCTCTGATTTTTAGTGCATAAAATTTGCAAATACACTGAAATAATATAAACACTGCCCTGCAACAGCATACAAATCAGGGACATATGCAACAATATTTATCCATGTATGTCCCCAGATTAGGGGAAGGGATTAAGCCTAAATTGTTATTATAAAGAACTATACTGAAAATCTCCAGATTGCCAATAGATTTCAGTTACATTTTTTACATGTGAAGTAAAGGGAGAAAATTATTTTAAAGAAACACTGCCTTCTGTCCATGAAAGCAAATGTACCCAACAGGTAAGGATCTTCCTTTTGGCTTGCTCATTTGCTGCTGTTTTTAAAACTTTTTATCACTATTTTAGAATTCTGTAACATTTATAATAGTTTAATAATTAAGAAACCCCAACCCTCAGGCCCATATAATTAATTCAAGAAGGGGGGAAAGAAATACAGCTTCTTAGTATACCTCAGGCATTAACACAGCCAACATTCCTCTGTGCTTAACATAAGGCAGAATGGTCCCTGCTCCTGCTTCTCCCAACCCCATATATATATATTTTAAAAAACCAATGATTGCTTCTAGTGTTAGGCATAGCATGAGCAGGCTTCCCCTTTAGACACAGCATTACTGGGTGGACATGGAGAGAGAGCTTGTATCTCTCTCTCTTCCTGTACCACATAGTGTGAGTATTGCAGACAGCTGGTCAGGTTTTGGATATGGCAGATGCAGACCCTCCCTGTTCTGTCCACACTGCTTCCCTCACTGGTATATTTTTCACCGCTTCCAAGTTAGGATGCTGCCAGAGAGGAAAGAACAGCAGATGTTTCTTTGGGGACAAAGGCAGTGGGGAAGGGGGATGACTGAAATAGGATCTCCCCCTCTGAGGACAGACTTCTTTTCCAGCCTTTCCTATCCCAGGAACTATAAGAGTGTGCTATAAATGTAATAATGTACCCTCTGCAGTATATTGGCTTAAACCCATTTGTTAGTTTTGGCTAGAGGCATTGATTTACTGCATAAATTTTGACTTGCCAAGTCCTTGTTGACTCTCTGGGTCTATTCATACATACAAAACCTTTGTGATGGCCATAGACTAGCTTCTACACTTACAAAGTAAGCAAGTGCAGGTTGAAGATACAGGAATATTCCAAAAAACTATAAACTCAGTAACAAAAATATAACTGTCTTCAGTGGGGGCACTGTTGTGATTACTAGAAAGATTTAACCAACTGATCTCTAGTAGACCATGCTAAAACACATTCCTGCCACCTTAAAAGCAGTTTCATTAAAGGAGTCAGAAAGGAGAAGAGAAGATTAAAAATGATCAGATCTACCTGGAAAATGTGTTAAAACCAGAGTTTTAACATATCCAACTGTTTCAACCATGCTCGATTGACAAGGGCAGGCACACTGGGGATACAGGTCTACTCTAGTTGGGATTGAAAATTGCATTTAGGCAACTGAATGTTTCTGGTCATTGCACCTTTGATTGAAAATTCATGAAATTATGCCTTTTGCTAGAAGGACTATCACAAAGGAAATGAAAACACTTCCTAGAAAATGTCTCCCATGTGGCTGTGGGCAAGCCCTTCTGCACAGCATTTGCTAGAAGAGTTAAAGAGAGGCATGGCTGGAATGTACCACACTGAGCTGCACAAATTAGCATCATACACTTGCAATAAAGTAGATTAAATTAATTGGATGAAGGTTATGATCCAGCTGAACTGGACACACTCCACTCTTAATAAATGGGGTTGATTAAAAAAAAAGTCACAGTCATTTCCACAAAAGCTTGTTAGCATTTAAGTAAGCTCAAAACCCCTGCTAAATGTCTACCATGTATTAGGGACAGCAAGGGGAACAGCCCTCTTCCAGTAGGGTTTACTGTAGGTATAACCTTTCTGCAGGAAACATTTGTGCATGTGCAAATGATATTCTGCAGGATCTATTTAGGCGGCTCTAGTTCCCGAAATCTAATTGCCCCTCTAGATATTTTTGGACTCTTGCTACCCCAAACATTCTGGTATGGGAAGAGGTGACTGGCCATTCCTCCATACCAGAAAGGCCACATGTTCCCCACACTTTCCAAACTTCTATTTCGGCCTAGCTTGGACAGGCTTCCCCTCTAGATGCATCATTCCTGGATGGATGTACACCAGATTGGGACAGTATTCATCAGAGACAAAGGGGCTATCATCCCAGCTTCCTCATATTTTGTTACACTCCAACAGAAGCCTTAACTTTGAAATGGTTAGGATTATTGTCCTAAGGTAGAGGCAAGAGGTGAGTAAGAAAGAGATTTTCTATCTGCTGGTTTATCCTAAGTCAATGTATACTTTGTTTCTCCAACCTGCATGAACAGGGAAAATAAAACTATTCCAACATAGAAACATCTAGGACAGACCAATTAGTATTGGTTTATCAACAAATCAATTGGGGGAGGGGAACTGTGGCCCTCCAGGTGTTTTGACTACAACTCCCATTATCCCTTACCATTAGCGATACCATTTAGGACTGATGGGAGTTACAATCCAAAACCCTTGAGAGGCATAGTTGCTCACTGCTGATATAAATAAACTCACAGTAATTTATTATGAAGCAAGTGCTTAGTTAGATAACTGCTCTGGGCAGAATGCTAGCAGAAGCTCCACTTTCTGTCATCCACATGGATAATCTGTCAGGCACTAAGATACCACAATAATCTTTCCTGGGGAGGAAAAAAGAAGGAGAGGGACAGCTAATGGGCATTTACTGACCTTGCCAGCAAAGTAGTAAATGGAGAGAAATGTTCAAGTGGCTGACAATGACCTTGTCTGACAAGATGTTTCATTCAATATTCCTATTAAGTGCAGTTACACTGCACAAAAGCTGAAGAGCCATCAGTGGCAATGAGTGTGATCAAGAATATGCTGTAGATTGGATGTTATAATGGGAAGCCCACAGGCTTAATGGAGAGGACGACACGGGCGTCTGCCCCAAAACATACCACAGATGCATACCATGCAGCTCTCTACACACTGGACTGCATTTCCTATCAGACCTAGCCAGCACAGGCAATGATGAGAAATTATGGGAAGTGCAGTACAACAATATTCCTGATGCCAAATAACTAATGCTGTAAAACCTCTGTGGAGCAGCTCAATATGCACAATTGTCCTTAAAAACAGAAGTGGAGGGAGGAGAAGAAGATTGCATGAACAGATCAAACGTTTAGAAGTTCCCCTATGCAGAATGACCATGTAAGTGATATGAAATGGGTTCAGCTGTGCCCCATAAATCCTAGATTTTAAGGCCTTCACTCACACCAAATAAATGACTACTATCAAAATAATACGAATATGAAATAATATGAAGAAGTATTCACATTCTATGAAAAAAAAAAGCTCTATTGTCACCTATTGAGGCATGTTTTAGCCACCAGTTCTGTCAAGGCAGTTGAGGGTCAGGACCATGGAGAGCTCCCTGAGGAGTAAGCTTCAGCATCAGGCAAGATACCGAAGTGTTGAGAGATGGAGGAGGATTATTTTACAGAGGAGTCCTCTGTTTGAAGGGCTGCTGAAGTCCAGTCTAAACACAGTGAACCATAAAGCACACATTTAGAAGTGGATACATGCTATATCCCTCTCATGAGAAGTTTTTTTCTTCCAAGTATACAAGGGAAATGGAAATACCTATTCTACTATAGCATTTATCACCCACAGTTTTTATAACTGAAAATAGCTTGTTATAAAGGAAAGAAACTCTGACTCCTGATTAGGTATTTTTAAAGCCAATCAGTTTAAATGGATTAACCTAATGGTTTCATCAAGTTGCCTCTTTTACTTCCATGAAATCTCTCCTAGAAAGCTGCCTTTTCCATCAAGCCCATGGCACAACCCTCCGCTTTCAGTCTTCTCATGTAACTATGCCTGTGCCTAAGCTGCAGTAGGCCTATTGTCCTTGGGAGCGATTTAGTAGGTCTCTCTCTCCATCCATGAAAAGAGAGGTATTGGCAGTAGAAGAAGGTCCGTCCTTGTAGGCCTTTCTGCTTGTGGTTATGGAAACCGCTGCTGTTCTTGCCTAAGCCCTCTTGTTTTTCTAGGATCCCTCTGGAATGGGTGGAGGAGGACAGTATGCCAGTCTTGGAGCCTGTATGCTTATTTTCTTTCTAGATATCCCATCAGCAGCTTCCATCCTGGTACTCTGAGCCCAGTAGGACTTTGGGTTTGGCAGTTCCCTCGCTGTTTCTTCCTATCCTTACTTAGTTAGCCTAGCTGTAAGGAACCATACATAGATAGCACAGCCAATATGTGTAACTGAAATAGCACATATTCCTTTACTTTAGTAAAGGTGTGCCATCCCCTTCCACCAAAAGATGCCTGAGATGGCAATTTTTTCCTGGCTACATTGTCATAGTTTCCCTCTCCCTCCTTCTCAGGGCTATCCCTACCATAATGGAGAGTGAGGCGGTTATTGTATGTGAAATATACTGGGTGGTATGAAGGGGGAAGAGGCACTAGCCTCTTACTGTTCTCTATAGCAGGACAGTTTTGTGGTCCAGATGACCTGCCTTGTCCTGCCCTCCCTCCTTTAAATTAAACCACTGCTTTCAGAACCAGGGGAAGATGCTGTCTGATTATCAGTTCTGTAGTAAAATTCAACTGCTAATATGGTTGGGTTGTGTATGTAGATGAAACAGGTTAGGGTGTCATCTTATCCTACATTTTAGGCAGCAGAATTGGGTGGTGCTGGCCCTGCTCCCCTATTGCTTCCCTTTGACCAGCTTTAGACCGTAGTCTTCTTGGGAGGCAACGCTATCCTCTTACATTTGCATGCAAAGCCACTCAACAAAAAGAACAAGAAGCTCCCGATATATAAAATCCCTTCTTGAAATATATGATCATGAAGGATGAAGTTCATAAAGATCAAGTCCTCCCACATGAGCCTGCCCCAAACCGTCTTCAGCACAGGTCCTGTTACATATCCCAACACCCTGTGAAGCTAGGCTAGTGAGTACACATGACAGGGCCTTCTCTGTAATAGCACCTCAGGAGTGGAACTCCCTGCCAACGGAGGTCAGGCTAACTAATCCCTTCTGAGTTTCCAGTAGGCAGTAGAGACTGTGATGTTTTCTATGGCCTTTGGCTCTTAAAATTAGAGATGTGTGATCTGTCTGTTTTTCTTTTTAAACGTCTGGTTTTAAAACTATTTTTTATAGAGGAGTTTGGGCAGTTTTAAATTGGTTTTTAGTCATTTACTTAATGGTATTAAATTGTTTTTACTGATTGTGCATTCCCTTGGAGGCCCTAGTGGGCCAAGAGGTGCTAAATTCATGCCTTAAAGGTAGGAGTACTTTAATGGTGGCAATTCCACTGGAACTTGGCTAGTGTAAAGCAACAGAAGTCAAATTGGATCAGGATTTGGAGTGGCTGAAAACGACTCCTAGTAAAGCTGAAGTGGCTTCCTTTTTGCTCATCCTGCATATGTGCCTGAGCTTCTTTTCAGATCCAAGTACAAAGGCACTGGGAATTAATCCACCAGCACTATTAGCAGCCTGTCCCCACTGCCTTTTTATAACAAACATTCTAATTATAAAGCAATAATCATAACTGTAATTACATCTCATTATTACTCCAATTTATTCTGGCACTATCACAATTATAATGTCACTGACAAGATTCATATTACAATAAAACAACACGGCCTCTTGAGCCTTGTAAACTGAGATACTCCCCTTCAACAATGGGGTGGACGTACAAGAGCACATCAGTGGTCCATCTCCTCTTAGCATCCCGCTCTCTGGCCCTGACTGTGACCAATACCTTATCCTTCCAAGGAAGACATAAAGCTCCTACAATCACCTAATTGCAGAGCCCCCAAGCTGTGTGCGTGGAACAGATTTCTTCTTGGCACAGCTGGTTATCATCTTATGACCTGAAGCATGAGGATTAATAAGCCTTTTAATTTTCATTCTAGTAGCAAGTGTAGCTGCAGCTTCTGCTGATAGCTGTAGAAATATCTAATCATTATTGGCAGCTCCTCACATGTGTTCTCTAAATCAAAAACTTCACATCCTAACACACCCATACCCACACCCACACAGCCTAATTTTTGCAAACTGAGGTCTCATGTTCCGTTGGCCACTGATGTCAGGATAGTTGTTGTTCTTGGGGACAGATATTGTGGGGGGCCATTTCAGGCTTATTTGATGGTGGGGAGATTTCAGTGGGGAAGAACAAGATTTAGACCAATGTTCTGAGGTCTGCTCATAGATATGTCCAAAACTATATCGCCAAAAATAAATGTAACTTTATGTTGCTAGTAGCTTTAAATAGCATTTTCTTAGTAGAACTGGGGAATTAAAATGTTGAAATAAAATGAAAGTAAAAATAAAATAGTATTTCAAAGGCATGTTGCCTGTTTACTTTTTATATGTTACAATAAAGAGTAAGAAAGGGGAGCAGATTTACTTATTTGAAAATCTTATTGGCCTGACAACAAAGGAAGAATAATATTTCTATGCCAAACAGTTGTTTTCTGTGCAAGAAGGCACTATTTCCTGTACAGAAATGCTATAGTTGGAGAATTATTCTGTGTAAAACTTGCTTGTGTTTTTTAATGCAGAGAACAGCATTTTCTGCACAGAAAGTAGGGATGGGATGAATCCAGAATTTTCTGAATCCAAATCCCTGGAAGGTTCTGGGAAACTACGAATCTCATGAATCTCGAATCTTTCGAATCCTTTTTTTAAAAAGAGTTTAAAAAGCAAGGGAAAGAAGGATAATCTTGGGCAAGACACACTCTCTCAGCCTTAGCAAATGCCTAGGCAAAGGCAAACCTCCCTCTGAAGAAATCTGGCCAAGACAATTGTCCTAGTTTTGCCTCAGGATCTCCCCAGATTGAAAATGACATGAAGGCCCTTTCTACATAGGCTGGAAAATGTGGATTTAACCTGGAGATAATCCAGGTTAAAACTATGCTTTTCTTTGCATAGCTCCTTCTGGCATCCTGGGATTTGTAGTTTCATGATGCACCAGCAGATTTTGGCAGAGAAGGCTGTGACCCCTTATAAAACTCCAAACCCCAGAATTGTGTCTGAAAGAGTTTTGCAAGGGAGCTCTGCAAAGGAATGTTTCAGCTGTCCTTGAAATCTCAAGCCTGTAGCTTCCAGTCAAGTACTGAACTTCAATATGAAATGTTCAATTTCAATATCTTAGAATACAACCCCAGCTGTAATTTCTGAAATTGTTAGCAAAAGCCATTATTACTCCAAGTGAAAAACTCACCTATTTACTATCTTCCTTTGTACATCTGATCTCCCAGGTTTTCAGGCATCCCAGTCTCCCAGGCTTTCAGGCGTCCCTGTCTCCCTGGTTTTCAGGCGTCCCAGTCTCCAACAATCTATTTGGTTGGCGGATTCGAAAGATTCGGTCTGCCTATTTTGGCACAGGGATTCGGATTCGGGAATCTCAAATCCTTACCCAGGATTCAAGGATTCGGTTGGCCCATCCCTAACAGAAAGTAATGTTCAGATACATAAGTATCATTTCCCCCAGAAGAAGCGGTGTTTCTGTGCACAAATACTGTTTCCTTCATGGAAATTGCTGTTTTTATATCCTGTGCTCAAACTACGAAGATTCTCATAAGTCTAGGATTCTCCTCAACACACCATGTCCTTTTTCTGCCCATAAAACACACATGCTACAGATCATACTTCAGCATCACACATGCATATTTTTAATGGCTTGTCCCTTGAAAATACATCTATGCAGTTTAAAGTGACAAGTGTAGCACATGTGCTTTGAACTTAAGGCCTTTCTGCCTTACACTGTTGTAGTGCCATTATTCTGCTTTCAACATCCTGTGCAATTCTGGGGTTTGTAGTGTACTAAGGTTAAAGAGCTCCCTAGCTGAGAATTGTAAATACTCCTCCCTAAGCTGCAAACCCCAGGATTCCATAGGATGTTGAAAGTGGAATAATAGCACTGTAACAGTGTAGTGTAGAAAGGCCCTTAGAGTCCATAGAAAAGTACAAGACATAATGGTAGCCAGCACAGTGGAACATTTCACTGTAAATAAAGTGACTTAGCAAATGCTGTTTGCTTTTATAACACCTGAATGATCTGCATTGCCTTACAATGGTATAATTCCAGTTTGACCTTTTTTAAGTAACGGGCTGATGGCAACCCATGTGGCACACATATCTGATTTGCATCTTTCTGTATCCTCATACATTCCCCTCCACTCCTACGACTGTGTAAATATGCTTTATACCTGAGCATTTACTATCACTCTGTACTACATCTGAAGAAGTAGGTTTACATCCATGAAAGCTCATGCACAAATGAAAACCAGTTAGTCTTACAAGTGCCACAACATTTCTTTCTTTTTCCCCCTCTCCCTTCCTCTCTCCTTCTTATGCTGCAAGAGATTAACTTTGGCCATTTCCACACCGGGCTTCTGTAATGGTGCAGAGCGACCTCTCACGGAGGTCTTCTGCACCGTAGAATGGACTGGCGTGGACTACTTTTTGTAGTTCCACACCAGAATCCACTCAGGAGCGGCCGGCACTAGCCGCGCCACGTGTTTTTTAAAAACCTCTTTTTCGAGGTTTTTAAAAAGCACGGAGCGCGCAGCCCCGTGCCGCTCCATCGCCCGGCTCCGACGCGGATTTGCAGGCGCGCGCAAGTGCATGCCTGCAGATCTGCCGGGGGCGGGCTTCCAGCTGGCGAGCTTCTCCGGTTGGCAGAGAGCCTCCACCAACCGGAAGCCGCCATTTGGGATGCCGGAGGACTGCGGAGCAGCGAGCTCGCGCTGCTCCGCATCGCAACGGACTTACCCAGCTGCCGGTAAGCTCTGTTTTTGGGCGTTTTCGCCCGTTTCCCCCCCACACATGTGGAAAGGGCCATGGCTACTTCTTTGAAAACTGGAATAATAAAGGTACTTACAGCACAACTCCATTGGAAGTAAATCGCATTCTGTTCAACGGGTTTTAACCACGGGCGAGAGGTATGAGATTATGATCTGAGAATCTGAGAACTATGAAAGACTTTAGGCATTGGCCAGCCTGGGTATGCTACCAGATGCTTCACTGGATTCAGCATGTCTCAAAAGGGATCTTCTGAAATGAGGATAAGTGCATAGCAATGCTGCTGCTACTCCTGCTGCTAATAAAAACAAAAGCAAAGCTGGTCCCATCCTCTGTAAACCCCTGTCTCCTGAACATTCATGACAATTCTCTCCACTCTTAAGAAGTCATACAAATATTAGAGACTCCATTTTCATATCTTCTGCACTATGGAAGCAACTGAACAGAGGCTTTTCTCTGTTCACAATATTAGAGTTGGAAAACATTATTCTTTTGGCATGCAACTTCAAGAATGCAACCCTTCTAAGGAATCAGGTAGCTGTTAGCTGTGTCTTTTCACACAGCTCTGGAGCGGTAGTATGATTCTTAGTTCCTCTGTTTTCTTTTCCTAATGTTTTCTTTAGCACTGCCCAGCTTTCTTTTTGTCTTCTCAGAAGTTCCCTCCCTTCTCCTTGAGTCTTCTTAACCATCAACCTTACAGCATCTCTTGAGGTGTAAGAAAGCTTGGTGTTCCAGTAATCTCCAGATTCACAGGGTTACAGTGTTTTATTATACTTATTTATAAAAATGTTTATAATATCCCCTCATTTTGAGCTATGGTTCCACTACAACAAAGAAGTAAAGCTGCATACAAAACCACTGAAACAAAACAGTGCAGCAACCTGTGGACTCTTTTGGACCCTCTTGGCCCATAATAATTCCCAATTTCAATTCCACTATTTTGAATCATCATTGATTCAAAAACATGCAGTGAGATGTAGGAACAGTTTGAATATTTGAACAAAAATCATGCTAAATTAAAATAAGAGAAATGAAATGAATAGTCAACAAAAGTTTGCAAAAAAAAAAAACTGAAAAAATGGGCCATATTTGCATTTTTGTTTCCTTTTAATACAAATACATCTGATGGAATTAAATTTGTACGTGGTGAGTTGTCAGCCATATGAGTTGACCACTGCCATCACACTGCATTTCTTAAATCCAAATTATGTCTATTTTTCATGAAACATACAGATGCCAATTGATGAAATTCTCTGCTTTCATTCTGGCATATCTTTAAAAAAATGGATTCACTTAACTCGGTCATTTTTATTGCTTTCCAACTTTTGGTCTAATCACTGCAACGAAAAAGGAAACTGGATTCACTTAACTCGGTCATTTTTATTGCTTTCCAACTTTTGGTCTAATCACTGCAACGAAAAAGGAAACTGGATTCACTTAACTCAGTCATTTTTATTGCTTTCCAACTTTTGGTCTAATCACTGCAATGAAAAAGGAAACATTTCTGACCCATCCAAATTCTGCTGTTGTGAACAACTTCCAAACTACTGTTTTACCACAACCAGCTTAATCACCAATAGATCCTAAAGAGTTGCTTGGATAATCCTAGTAGATCTGCAGTTGTAGTATATTGAATGATAAAAAATATTTTCTAAACAGTTTTCTTCCAAAAATATTTGATTTTGGGGCATCTTCACAAATTTGCTTAAATCCACAAGCTCTTCATCTTTCCAACACTTAACCATCGCTATATCGGCAAGAACACCATCCAAGTGCAATTTTTATGACCTTCCCAAAATGGGCACTAACAAGGCTAAAGCAAGAGAAATTCTTGTGAACAGTTTTGGCAGTAGTAAAAACCATCTTTCCCCTTTTCACAAATTTTCGTAATTGCATTGAAATAGTTGCCTACGCGGAGCAAGGCAATCAGTGTCCAATTGTCTGGGATCATTAATAAGACCAGTTCAGTAATAATTGCCCTTCTGTTCAACTATATTTCTGTGACCATCACACAGACAAATTTGATTGGGTATGTAACACTGATCTGGAATTCACTGCGTGGTCCCTGGTTGGCTGGAATCACTGTAACAAGTCCCCCCCCATGCCAAAAATGGCACTGAGGCAAGTGATCAACAAGAGTAAACAAAAGACAGTACACAGATTCAAAAAGAGGGCAATCATTAAAGGACTGAAGAAAATATTCTGACCAGCCCCACTATATTTTGGCCTCTAAATTTGAATCATAGAATCATAGAATCATAGAAATGTAGAGTTGGAAGAGACCACACGGGCCATCCAGTCCAACCCCCTGCCATGCAGGAACACCCTCAAAGCACTCCCCACAGATGGCCATCCAGCCTCTGCTTAAAACCCTCCAAGGAAGGAGACTCCACTACACTCCGAGGCAGCAAATTCCACTGCTGGACAGCCCTGACTGTCAGGAAGTTTTTCCTGAGGTTCAGGTGGAATCTCCTTTCCTGCAGCTTGAATCCATTGCTCCTTGTGCTGGTCTCTGGAGCGGCAGAAAACAAGCCCTCTCCCTCCTCTACATGGCATTCCTTCAAATATTTAAACATAGCTATCATGTCCCCTCTTAACCTTCTCTTCTGCAGACTGAACATACCCAGCTCTCTAAGTCTATCCTCATAGGGCTTGGCTTCCAGGCCCTTCACCATTTTGGTCGCCCTCCTCTGGATCTGCTCCAGCTTGACCATGTCCTTCTTGAATTGGGGTGCCCAGAACTGGACACAGTATTCAAGATGAGGTCTAACCAAAGCAGAGTAGAGCGGTGCCAGTATCTCCCTCGATCTAGACACCATACTCCTATTGATGCAGCCGAGAATTGCATTGGCTTTCTTGGCTGCCGCATCACACTGGTGACTCATGTTCAGCTTGTGGTCTATTAAGACTCCTAGATCCCTTTCACACGTACTGCCATCCAGCCACTATTTGAAACAGCAAATAATCAACATATGCTTATCTCTGACTTTTTCATGTTCCATCTCAGGTTGCTGCAACATGTCATGTCAGTAGAATTCTTGCCTCCAGAGCAGTGTCTTCCCCCTGCCCACACTGAGATGTGGTGAGGGTTGTGATGCTGTCTCTTGCTTTGTCATCGCACTGATTCAAACACTTCATCATCACTGCAGTTTTCAGTTCATGCTGCGCTTTGATGAAAGCATTTCTTGTATGAACCCAGCCTCTTTCTCTAGCGTTTTTCTCCTCACTTACCCTTACTTCTTTGTTAGCAAGTAAGTTTGCAGTGGACACTTTTTTGACCTCATCCATAGTTTGGATTCTGTGGCCACACCTCTGGGAGCAGAAACAACTCAAGTTTCTCTTCTTCTTGCAGAATGCTGCAGAAACTGGCTCTGCAGTAAATGGAGAACTGCATTTTCCTTTCATTCTGTGCTACAGAAAACCCTAAGAACCCTGCCTTAGAGTTATAACTCTGGTTCTCTTAGTCTTCAACTGTTTCATACTTTCCAGAGTGGGTTGTTTCAAAAGTTGAGCACCTCTCACTTTAACACATCACCTGTTTGTGCAAGAATATCAGCTGGCCAGCAAATATACTGTGCACCGTTCAACATTCTACTGAGCACATCTGTAGCCAGTTCTTGAGCACAAGAGGGAAGCAGAAGGCAAGTTCTAGAGGTGGGTTAAATCTCAGGGAACCCAAGCTTGTCCCATGACAGAGGTACATTCCTTTATCATCAAGGGCAAGGGCCTACTTACAAAGCACGTTTATCTTTTTTTCTGCAATAAACACTGTTCAGTATTCATTTAACCAAGTACAGCATAGGAATATAAATGTATGCAGCTATAGCGGCAAGTCAGACATACCTTGGGATCCATAGTGATGCCTCCAGTGAAAGCCTCCTACTCTTTCTCTTCCTCAGCTGCAGCCCTCTCCCCTCTCCCTCTCTCAATCCCCCCTCCTTTGCTTCTTTCCTCTGTTGCTAGGAAAGGGCTGTTGCCAGGTGATGAGATGCTGGATCCAGCATGTACAAATAGAGAACCCAGAGTCTGAAATATGAAAGGGAACTCCCTTCAGCTCTTCTCCCATGTTCCCAAAGAATATGAAGTTCCTGAGAAGGGAGGCCCAGGGTTGCCTGACTGACTGCTTGTCGGAGCTGGAGACCCAGGCAAAGCAAAGCGAACTCACTCCAGGGCTACAGGAGGCCACTGCCCAGCCATCATCTGTTTCAAGAACTGCAGTATGATGGGACCTCCCATTGAGAAATGAATAAGGGAAAAGATGCACACACAGCAGGCGATGGGTAGCTGCAGCAATGAGATGTACTGCAAAAGGATGGTTTTTCTTCACTCAGCAAAGCACAGTCATCAAACATTGGCCCGGAGAATGTAAGCAGAGTCTATGGCCCTTTCCGCATGATGTTACTGTCCCACTTCTGCCACAGGGTGGCAGCGGTCAGCAGGTTGTGCTTCTGCATGACGTTGTCTCCGTCCCGCTGCCATCCTGTCATGAAGCGTCTCACCTCCAATCACACAGCACTCCTCTACTTACCATTGTACGGAAGCTGAAGAAGCGCGATTGAGATGCTTCCCTCCTCAGCGCAGCAATGGCAAGTGCCTGGCTGCACTGCAGAAGGAAGAGGCGGAGCAATCGCGCTTCCTTCCACAGGGGGCAGGCAGACGCGGAGGGGAGCGTTGCTGACATGCTCCCTTCTGGACTTGAATTGCAGCGCGATGATGTGGAAGAGCGTTGTCGTGTGGAAATGGCCTATGAATAAGGATGTCAGTCAGTCTTAATGCGAACGGAGGCACCTGTCAATCAATGGCTTATCTGTGAACTGTTCTTAGTTCTGTTCTGTGTCAGGTAGTCATGTGGCTTTCAAGGTTGTCGTGAACTCTTTTATATGTCCAGTAGCCAGGGATACTAATATATGTACCGGGCTATTGTCATGAGGTTAAAATTGTTGTTAAGTGCCTTGAAGTTGTTTCCAACTTATTGTCATGAGCCCGGCTGAGCATGCTGCCGACTCAGACGGGGACTCTGAGTTAGACGGGGAACCCCAGGCGGGGATGGATCCCTGGGAGGGAGAGGGGGCTCCTGCAGAGGCAAGGGAGGGGCCTGCCAGCGACCCCACAGCGGTCCCTGAGCCAGTACCTGCAGCAGAGGAGACCAGTGCTTCGGGCTCGACAGAAGCGGCTGTTCCTGACTCCAGCCCGGAGTTTGCTGCAGACCCTCCCCCCACGTTCCTCCAGAGGCGGCGAGAGAAGGAGGCGGTTCGCAGATCAAAACGCTTGCAGGAGAAGCGTCTGAAGTCTGAGGGCCTACAGCTGTGAGCTGGGCCAGCGGACGCTTGATCAGCCCAGCTGGGTTAAGGACTATGTATTTAAGTCAGACGCTGGGGGGAGTTGGGCACGGGGCAACAACTGTCTTCCATCCGGGGAATCTGCATCCTGTATTTTCCGTTCCAGGCCTAGCTGTTGAGTTTGCTGTCTCTTTTCGTTTGGGTGATGTAACCTCTTGTTTATTTTACTACTTATCACTAAAAGCCATACACTTCGGCTCCTGCCTCTGTTTTCTGTTCAAGCCGCCACCTGACATTGACACTTATGGTGACCCTAAAGCAAGCCTATCAGAGGGCTTTCTTGGGAATATTTGTTCAGAGGGGGTTGCCTTTGCCCTCCTCTGAGGCTGAGAGAGTGTGGCTTGCTCAAGCTCACCTACTGGGTTTCCATGGCTGACTAGGGATTTGAATCCCAATCTGCTCAACCCACTACTCTGCACTAGCTCTCTATGATTAAAATGTACAGCTAAAATTTTATGCTATAAAATTAAAATGTCCACATAAAGATCTATGAGATTTCTGCATAGGAGGAACCACTTTAGACATCCATTTCTCTAGCCCAGGAGTGTCAGTCTGAGCTTTTAAGCAGAGTTCTTTCTGCAAATCCAGATGTCACAAAGAAAATTTGGGGGTCCCAATCCAGTGTTGTAAGCACTATTATGAAATAGTGGCAATAGTGCATTTGCAAAGAAAAAGTTGGTAAGAGAGATGTCCACCTTCCAGTTCTCCCCTGCAATCTCTTCCAGTCATCCCTGTTGTGGTAGGGTCACAAAACCAGAAATATGTCACTAAGAAATTTGTTGAGGAGAACTGGTTGATACAGGCAAAGTTAAGCACCCTCCCTCCCTCCTGTAAGTATAGGTGCCCATGCACACACTCGCTACCATTTTAGCACACATGAGGTTGGTGTTGGGTAGAGAAATATGCAGCAACTTTTGCACAAGTTACTATGTGCCACTAGTGGGCAGCAGGGGTAAAGACAGGTATTTATGGTTTGGTAAGCCTTGCTCCTTCATCTAGTGAGGAAAGTGCAGCCCATGACCTACATGTGGTCCCCAGACTCTATTCTTGTGCCTCCCAAGACCTTCTGTCAGTCCAACTAAATTTCACAATCCTCCTTTTTTTAAAAAAAATCAACATGATTTTGGGGCAATGTTCACCTCCAAACTGTGTCGAAAACTCCCGAAACACAGAAAAATCCTTGAAGACACCCTGCACCCACTTCTGCAACCTCCAGAACCCCTCGCCAATTCTAAACACCTCTGTTTTAATAGCAGTCCTTCCCAAACTAGTGACCAGCACTACACAATGTCACTCTCAATCTACATTCTGAGAGGGATTCAAGTTAAAATGGAGGCACAGTATGACATGCTTTTTCACTAAGAAACCATGACTAGATGCAACTTCCTACTCAGTGTATGTGTAGACAGCTGCGTAAGGCGTGAAATTTGATTCTTAAATTTATAGGAACTGAACCTAGGCCACATGCATTTCTCCATCACCCCAACACACAAAGGATTTATGTGGGATGTCAGTAACCTAACATTCAGTTATCGTTTTGTGTCTTCAAGTTGTTTCTAACTTATGGAGATCCTAAGGTGACCTTTTCACTGAGATTTTTTTTGGGGGGGGGGAGCTAAGAGTGTGTGACATACCCAAGGTCACTCTGTGTGTTTCCATGGCTGAGTGGGGAATCGAAGCCTGGTCTCCAGGGTTGTAGTCCAGTGCTCAAACCTCTACACCGTGCTGGCTCTAACAGTGATATTTAGGCTTGGCGCTAATAGTTCTATGCTACAGCCTGTCCTCACAAATATTCAGATATTATAGTGAAGCACCATAGGTGGTATACCTCCAAACCACAACTAATATTGATCTTATTAATATCTGTCCACTATCCATGGCAAAGGCCTCAACATGGCAGCTTTAATTTAAAAATCAGTCAACCAAGACCAACCTACTATATCAGAGATATAGGCAGTGAGGCAGCTGTGATAAATATTCATAAGAAGAAACTAATAGTACCATGAACAGTGCCCTGGATTCAATGTGACCCCAAAGAGCACAGCTAAGTTTCATGTGAACTCGTATAACACATTTTAGAATTTTAAAAGTTGCTTCCATAAATGCCCTATCACCACTCAGCAGATGGAGCCGTGGCCTCTCATTGAATGACACTGTCTAATATTGTGTTAAAGAGAGCTACAACAGATGAGAAAATATGATGTATGTATCGCTCTGTGACAGCTGGAAATTAAAAACGACACCTACGCCTACCTAAAAAGTTCTATTTTAAGATGGTTGCTCTGATTATTAATAATGACACAAAAGTACCTCAAATGTATACAGACAAATGGAGTAGACTGAGGACCCCAGCAGGGTGAATAATGCCTCGGGACAGAGGTTTGCCTTCTGGGGCAAAAGGTAAGCAACATTTGCATTTCTTATTCTGTCTTGGTGGAAAACTGTCTTGGTGGAAAACTGGGCAAGCACTTTATATGCCACCTTTTCTCCACTTTGGGAGAAAAGGCAGCATATAAATACAATAAATAAATAAAATAAAATAAATAAAATAAACAATTTTTGGCTTTGTGCTTTCCTTGTTTTTCTGATAACCCTCTGAACTAAGCTAATCCAACCCATTTGCCATTTACCAAATCCATTTTCAGGAGTCATTTGGCACAGGTATGCAAACACTATTCTGTACATGAGGATACTGGAATAACTGGTATAGTTACTCAGAAGAGTAACAGTGCAAGCAAAGTACAATTGTCCATAGCTACATTGGAATAAATTCATGGGATTGGGAGAGACTGAGGTGGTCTTGGAGACCTCTTTACACAAGTCAGCAGAAAGTCCAACCACTTGTAGTGGTGTCTGGTTATGCAAGCATAAACCTACACTAGGATTCTAGCTGCACTCTCCAAGAAATTGTAGGACAGATGGTCCCTCAGAGAAGATCTCTCTAAGCTTTGCTGATTGTACCCTTTTCTTCTGCATGTGGTTCAGATTCTGAAGCGATGGCATGTCTGCCTATCATTTGTCAAGCTTAGCAAGAGAACGTACTTGCAATAGCGTTCAGCCTTTATCCATTTCTGGGCCTTTTCCCCCTCTTATTGCCAAAATATGACATAGAAGAAACCTCTTCCCATACCCTTTAGACACTTCAAGGAAGCCTAGCTAATTTGCAAGCATGTGATTCTTTGAAGAGAAATGTCATCATGCATCTCTCTCTTTACTATGCCTACAGCCTCACAGCCAGCACTGAAAGGGTGAAGTGCTGTGAACCAGACCTAATATGCCTGTGAGACACACTTGCTAGAGCTCCTGGTTCTTCTTCGAATATTTAGATTTTAAGATTTTGGGACAGCAATGCCCCCAAAACGTTGAATGATCTAGGGTGAATATACAAGTCTTCTAAATGAAAGACAGAAGTTTCAATCTGCAATGTTCAGTTTTATCACTGGATTAGGTGGAAGAAATATAATGAAAAAGAGATGACATGGCAGAATAGACATGGGCCCATAACATGAAAGTTGTTGAGCTGTAATTCCTATTATTGCTTCCCATTGGCTATGTTGTCTAAAGCAGATGGAAGCTGAAGGTCAAGAACATCTGCATAGCCACATGTTCCCCACTCCTGGTTTAAAAAAGCTAAATGACCTTGGAAAAATTCTTACTTGGCCTTTTTTGATTCTCAGCACTCTGAAAATAAAATCACAACACTGCTTTCCCTCTGTGGATAGCACCTCATAAGAAAATACATACACACACACACACACACACACACACTGTAGAACTACGTACCTTCACAAATTTGAAAGAGGAGTTTATTTTGCCACAATTAGACATTTGAAAGCTGCCCACTTTCAAAAGATACAGAATCCTAGCCAATGTGTGCTACGTTCATAAGTGCTGGGTTTTACAACCCAGTACAAACCAATGAAGGAAATTGTAACCTGTAAAATGACCGTGATTCTGGCCTACATATTATATTCTTCAAGCAGAGTCCACTGAAAGTGACCCCTCTATCATCACCTGTCTGTTTTGTGACCATAATATTGGATGTACTAGTCTATTGATTTTTCTATATCCTTATGTTAGGAAGTGTTTCTGGCCACTGTTGGCCCTTTTTCTGACGAGTCAGTGTAGACAAGCGAATGGGAAGTGAAGACCAGTGCTATGCATTTTGTTTACAGTGTGGCAAGACTCCAGATGGAAGCTTTTCCAGTGTTTATTTTTTCATCACATATATCTTGCCTTTCCAGATAGAAGCCCATGCCATAATTCTCCCCACCATCTGATTCCCCCCACCTCCAATTTATAACAATCTTATGAGATACATTAGGCCAAGAGATCATGACTGGACTAGGACCACCCAGTAAGCTTCATGGCTAATCAGGGATTAGAACCTGAGTCTTCCCAGCCCTAGCGTAACATCTGGCCTAATTACCACACAACACTTGAGATATGTAGAATAGAAGAGTTCAGGAAGAGGCTTAGCCCTTGGTGCACATCTCTACAGGAAGTTCAACCTTATATTTTGAGACCATTAACCTAGTTACTGCCTAATTCACATACTCCTCATATTCTTCTTCAGGCTTTTTTTTTTTTGGTTAAGCTTAACTCTAAATTCCTGTACTTTAAAAGTTGTCCAGATCCACATCCTGCACTATACCAGAAGCCAAGCCAAGCTTAGGTTGCAAAACAGCACTCAGCACTGTCTATGATGTTATTGATTTCTAGTGCAGAATTACCAGTGAACTCTTTGGAGAAGACTTTTCATTCTGAACAACTTTTAAGCAGTCAGGCATAGTGAATAGAATGTTCAATGTAGACTAAAGAAGCCAGGTTTTTAAAACCATGCTTAACTAAGAAGATTACTGAAGGTAAACTCTGAGGACAGGCAGTTGGCAGATTTAGAGGCTATAACTAATACTATAAGTACATGAAGTTGTTGAAAACAAGCAGGTAATTATCATATATACTCGAGTATAAGTTAACTTTATATACAAGTCAAAAGCAGGTTTTGGGGCCAAAATTATGGATTTTTATATGAACTATTAATAAGTCAAGGGTCATTCCATGGAGAGAGGAAAGCATCAGCACTGCTTCAGGAGGCCCAGCTAACCATGGCCACCACCACCATTTTCCCACCCATGCATTAAAAAAGGTCTTTTGCCACTCTGCTCAGAGAAGGGGACAGTTCCTTTTTGAGGTCAGTGTTTCTTTTAGGTCCTCCTGGGACAGACTAAGCTCTTGCCTTTCACTACTCCACTCAAGTAAAGGGATGGTTCCTTTGTTTTGGTAAGAGTTAAGGTGCAGTACTAACATTGATTCACGGATAAGTCAACCCACATTTTGGAGGGCAATTTTTAAACTAATTTCTAAAGATATATACATGAATATATACAGTCTGTTTTACAGCAGCAATTGAAGAAAGAGAATAGAAGCTTAACCAGGCAGGGTTTTCACCAATGTGATAAGCTGCTCCGAATGAGGAGTAAGCCCTGAGGCCAGAGTTTATATGACCTGGTGGGCAGGGATTGGCTTTTGTGAGACAGCTGACTCAATGCTTGAGCAAAATGATAGTGTAGTTTAGAGCAGGGGTATGGAATGTATGGCCCTCTGATTATTGTTGGACTTCCATTTCTTAATCGCCTCGAGCCAGAACAGCCAAAGAAGAGCAATGACAAGAGCTGCAGTCCAACAACATGTCATGGGCTACAAGTTCTCTACTGCAAACCTAGATGTGTTTTCAAATTACATAGCTAAATTTACCATGTTTCCTATGGAAACTGGATGTTGACAGGAAGTAAGGCACCTGGAAGTCCTGGTTTAAGCCACGGTGCTTTAAACTGGAAGACCAAGGGCTTGTCATCTTCTTACCTTGCAGGATAAAACGAGATAAATCCATGACCATTTGCTGTGAGCTCTTTGGGAAAAGAACGTGATACAAATGTGGCTAGTGATAAAGAGAGCCCTGATCTTTCATGATCTGAAAAGAAAAACCTTGTTGCTCTCAAAAGGATTGCAAGTGCGGGAGTGCTGCTTTTGGCCTCAGCATATTCTCCTACCCTGAGGGCTGACTGACTAAGCAGTCAGATAAGGGAATCCCCCAGCCAAATTTGAACACTATTTTAAATTATACCATTTTGTACTTGTTAGCCACAAAGCCAAACAATCACATACAGCAAAGGAAATACAGAAATAAAAGAAGGATTATCACAAGCAAGACTAAATTCTAAGAGAACAAGGGACACTAGAATCTGTTAGAGTAAACATTAGACTCTGTTAAAACAAACCTGAGGCAGTAAACTCCAAGATTACAGTGTAAGACGATTATAGAAATATAATATATCCAACTTTTTTTCTCCCAGACTTGGGAAACCTATTTATCACTTTTGCTTCCAAATAGCACTCCTGTGACAGAGATATTGCATTTTCTCTATGTGTAAAATGCAATATACTGTTGATAGAAAAACCCGATGTATACCCCTGGTAGCACATCCTTTACTTCATTTATACTCTGTGGACTGAGGCTAAACCAGTATCCCAGACACTTGTTCGCCTGGCCTCTGAGATTGTCAAGAATACAGGTTTCCCCAATCCTGGTCCAACACTCCTAATTACTGTTCCATACTGGCTCTCCCCAAATTTACCACAACAGTAAATCATACAGAGGGACACCAGGCAAGATCTTCTGTGGATGGATGATTCACACTGCAATTTGCTTATTTATTTGTAGCTCAAAAATGAGTAGCACAAAGGTGTTTTTTTAAAAAAAAAATCATGGGAACTGCTGGAATTCTAGTGGTTCCCCTGAGTTTTGCTTGGGTTCCTGCCTGGGGATGACCACTCTGTGTTTGAGGATGATGGGATGAAATCTCTTCCTGACCCTCTGCCTTCATGCCCAAATTCCCATGTTCATTCCAGGCGAGTCTAGCACATTTGTATTTTGCCAGAGTTTTAACTGGGTCAGACAGTCTGAATTTTTTCAATAGTTAGCAACAATCTCATTGGTGCCACTAATGTGATTGGCTTTGGGCTGCCTTATTGACTACATATCAACCCAGTTCTCTTAATTATTCAGAGATGACAAGATCACTGAAAATAGGGGAAACTTCCAACCTGTGGTCAGTGTGTCACTAGGTTGATGTCCTTTAGGCAGCTAGAGAACTGTATTTCTTCCCCCTCAAGGAAAAAAACCAGTTTCCTCTGAACGCAACAAGAGTGCTCAAGTGAATGGCATCTTCTCAAGTCAGGATGTCACAAAAGCATGCTGTTTATGCATTTCCCACAGTACCTGCTATGTAACTATGGTACCTAAGTCATGGAGGTAGTGGGAATAAACATGAATAATGATGGTCCCCCCCCCCCCCCATGTGGGAACCATTTGCTCTCTCTCATCTTCTCTCTGTGAGAGATGCCCTTTCTGCTTTGAGCAGAAACTGGGCACTGGAGGGAAACCAAAAGGAATGTTGACTCTGTCAATTTTTCCAAAAACTTCTGAAATTCCAATCTGACCTAGATTTCTCAACGAGAAAAAACCCATCTTAAATATATGGACCAAAGACTGTTCATTTCTAGTAGAAAAATATCAGTAACCATGCATGATATGCTTTCGCCTCAGTTTTGTAAACACAACCCATGTATTTTTACCCACACTCCAATTCCCAAGTGGTGGGAAGTTCTAGGGGCAGTGCCATCAAATACAAAATCGCTTTAGATTCTCAGGTTTAGAAGAAGCCATTGTTGTAATATCTGGTTTATTTGCAAGCATGCAAAGACAGCAGAAGCCCCTTAGAAGCTGTGAGCTTCTAGAGGTTTACAACTTCTCCTATGCCCAACCAACACAGTAATTGGGGAAGGATGGAGTACAGAATAAGTGGAAGCAAACAACATGCACAGAGGTGCTAGGTAGTAGTTCTGTCACCCACATCAGATCCTGGATGTGAGAAGGAGAGATCTGAATTGACAAGGTGCCTTCAGCTCACCTGAGCTAGGGAATGGGAGGAGTTACCTCACTTTTCAAGTTTCAGTGCCTTCTCGAGTTCCAAAAAACTCAAGAACAGTCTTCCACTATTTCCTAACCATCAGCTCCCACGGAGAAAATATCTACAAATCATTCTGGGACATTACCAAGCAATTGTCCAGTCACTGTCATGATATATTCTCAAAACCCATAACAAATACAAACTTGTTTTACATTAGATGTGAGAACAGCTCCTGTACAGGTCAGGCTGGACCAGGAGTGTGCGCTGATTACAAGATTCAGTTCAGACTCCACTTGAGGGATTCAGAAAGCAAATCAATCAAGCTGAGATGGCTTTGGGGGCTGCAGTGATAGCAGTAGCATTGAGGACCATGAAAGAATTTGGTCCAGGGTACAGATTTTGCCAACCACACCACTGGAAAACCATCAATTTCAACTTGAGTCTGAACTGGAACATTGCTTCAGAACATTTCAACCTTTGCATGCCTTGCCATTCACTAGGGAAATTAGCACATGGGAGATTCTTGGGAAATCAACAACTGGCTATAATAGTTTTGTTATTTAATCATTGAGTGTCCTGCTTATTTATTAAAACTGCATGCAAGTAGTCTGGGACCTCAGACTCTTCCACATAGGTACTGCACAAATGAAAAAAAACATATCCACAGATAGAAATTCTGTCTGTAGAATTTTCTACCTGAGGAAATATTTCAAAGACTTGCCTATAACTGGCAGGAGCATTCTTGTTCCAACAAGGGATGTTTGTAACGTCCTCACCAATCTGCCAAGGTGAAACTACTACAGGCCTATTTATCTCCACAGACAAATGAATATTGCAATAAAGCTCTCTAGTAAAAATTGCAGCCAAGTTATAACTCTGGCAGCATGGCCCAGAAAACATTGCCAGGGAAGTGGATTTTGGCACTTGATGTTATACGTTAATGGGTTTAAGATAGGAATGATCATCAATCTTTGTCCACCTGGTCCTGGGCTGTGTGTGCATGTCTTTGAAAGTGCACAATATCAGTGCAACTTGGGCTGGTAACAGCTCATCCTAGAACATCTTTAAGGAGCCAAGAAGTTCTTGGGTCTTTATACAGGTCATTATATTAGTAGAAGTCAATGCCTGAATGAGACACCTGAAGACAAGCTTTACTGACTGAAGTTTGGATACATTGCTTAAGCCTGCCTGATCCAGCCCATCAACACATAGTGTAACAGAGGTTTCTTTAGGTGTCTTCCCAGGGCCAGACCTAGGCATTTCCTCTCTGAGATACAGGAGAAGGGGGTGGCCCTCTCTCCATTTCAAATACAGAACCCTGGGCTGGGAGTTTATTCTTCCCTCAAATACTGGCAATGAAAAGGTTCTTCAGACTACTTTGACCAGTGGAGAAGGGCAAAGACAAGTTGTGTGGCAGAAGAAAACAGTTGCAGACTTCAGGAGGGAGTTTACCCCAGTCTCCTCCACTGGACTTTGCCACTTAACATGATCACCTCATGCTGCCTAAAAGTAGGACTGCCCCTATGCCCCAATCCTTCAAAATATCATTAAATCAATATTATCTGCAGATTTGTAATCGTACAAGCAAAAAAGAGAAACAAACATAACTGGTGTTCTATAGAACAAGGGTAAGAAACCTTTCAGAGGCCAAATGCAGCTTGCAGGTCTCTCCTGCCAGCACCTTTCAGCATCTCCCCTGACATACAATTCCATTTTTTTCTTTTTTAGGGGAGAGTGTCTGTCTCACTTCTTCTTTAATCCATATATTCCTTGCTGGATACAGTAAAGAAGTGCCAAGATGGTAATCTATTAGCAAAGCTGTAGATGCAACCTGCACTACAGATCCTGCAGTGAGCAGCAGGTTGGATTAGATCAATGCTTCTCAAGCTATTTAAGCTTGAGCAAGCCAAGGACCAGGACCATATTATTATTAATGTTGCATAGTTTCTTGGAAACTCTCTGCAGACTAGCAGCTGATGGCTTGCGGAGTGACATCATCTCCAGAACTGTCACAAGAGGAAGGTTTGCTGCCTAGCAGATTGGTCTAAATTTGCAAAGCAATGTGAGCAAGGAAGAGAGAGAGAGAGAGAGAGAGAGAGAGAGAGAGAGATTGGAAAAGCCAACAACCAAGGTTTATTTCTGTGGCAGAAATAGGTGCATACTTCAGGACAAGTTTCAAAGTGAAGCAAAGGATACATTTCAGAGTCCACCTTATACATCCTTTTTACTGGTTGGTTTTCACATAACCATTCAGACGAACATTAACATCTAATTCAAAGCAATATCCTCTATCTTTGCATTCCATAAATATTTCCAAATTGTTCTGGAGATGGCTTTCTTTGTTCTGAATGGTTAATCATAGCAGATAAAATGGTTGTAGTGTGAAAATTTAATCGACAGTCACTTCAGGTTGTTAAACTTCAGAGAGTCTGCCACGTTAAACAAGGAATGCAATTAACAATTGCAATTATCAAGTAGAAAAACACCTTTTCTCACCTATGTGTTAAATCATAGGAGGAAATTAGAGGGTCTAGGGAACAACGGCCATCTGCAGGCTGCATGACACCCTCACTTACAGAGAATGGAATCAGTTTGAAAATATGGATTTTTCCAGATTAAAAGTAGGGCTATCATCATCATCATCATCATCATCATCATCATCATCATCATCATCACAACTAGAGCACTAATTTAAATAACATAGGACTAGATTTGGCCTTCTGCTCTGTGACTCCCTGGATCCACTGTACAGGACTATAACAGAGCAACCATGAATTAACAGCATTTTTACAACATAAACATCAACTCTGCTTAGCATGGTGAGGAGGGAGGTACACTTCTTCCTTCATGTTTGAACAGTGTGCTAACTTGTTTTAAAAACTCTGCTGTGTCTGGAGTCTGGGCAAAGAACAATTGCTCAACACTGAGAAGTCCTTTTCCTTGGACTCCTTTTTTGGCTTAGAGGCTAAGGGCCCTTCTGCAGTAAACTGTTCTAGTGCTATTATTCCACTTTCATCATCCTGTGGAATCCTGGGGTTTACAGTTTAAGGAGGGGCATTTAGAATTCTCATCTAGAGAACTCTTTGGCCACAGTAAACTATAAACCCCATAATTCCATAGGATGTTGAAAGTGGAATAACAGCACTATAACAATGTAGTGCAGAAAGGGTCTAAATCTGTAAATCTTCTTTTTGTCTTCATGTAGCACATCCATAGGGCCTTTCCAAACTACACTGTTCTAGTGCTATTATTCCACTTTCACCATCTTGTGAAATTCTGGGGTCTGTAGTTTACTGAGGCCAAAGAGCTCTCTGGCTGAGAATTCTAAATGCCCCTCCCCAAAGTACATACCCCAGGATTCTATAGGATGTTGAAAGTGGAACACTAGAATAGTGTAATGCAGAAAGGCCCATAGATTCTTGCCCTGTCTGATATGCTCAAGCACTTTGGAAACAAACCCTGAGTTTTTGGTATTCCCAAATCTCAATAACTTCTCCAACCTTTCTAACATTTAACATCTAACTTCTCTTGATCCTATTTTTTTAAAAAAGTTTCACTGCTCAAGAAAACAGATTATGGTTGATGAAAGCAGCATGTCCTCAGGATGAGCTGTGCCAGTGTTATAGACCTGTTTCAGAACTAGTAGAGGCTTTTCTACTGCTGATTAGAGAGACCAACACAGTGAAAGGGGCAGACAGGCAGTCCAGCTTCAGAATGAGTTTCTGCATCAGTTCTTGGCATTTTTTCCAGGCATCTGTGCCTTTGAGTCTTCATCTGCTAGCTGCCCAGACTTTGCAATTGAAGTCCACTGCACAGACAGATGTTTGCTCAAAGGGCACAGCAAAGGAAGAGGATAAGGGGCAAGTCAAGTTACTTCAAAGAAAGCAACATTTTGGAGAGCTGAGTAGAAGATTGTCGATGGCCAGCAGGTATCAGTTTTCACATGATGTCATGTCTAGACAGATATATAAAGGGACTCTCATATTTTGTTAAAGTGAGTTGACCTAAGTCAAAGGAGAGAGGAGAAAAAAAACCCTTGTTTGAGCCTTTTGAGATTTGTAAAGATAGGCAGCTTTGGCATGTCCTTTGCTCAGATCTTAAGATTTTAAAGCAAATGGCTTAGAGGAAACTGAAGGCGAGAGAGTTCTACAAGAGCTTAGACATTACCATTGTTATTTGTGATGAATTATTTTGGTTGGATAGTAGTTTGGGGCAATATCGTTGTTTCTGTGCAAAATGCAGTAATGTTTTTTAGCCCCTCCTCCCAGTAATTTTTTTATGCTTTACTTATTCCAGGGTGTAGGGAGGCTGACCCCCATTCTCAAATAGTCAAAGAAGGACCCCCTGGTGTTTATGTTGCTTGTTCCTCAACAAAGTAAATGCTATTGCATCCTCTGACACAATAGGAACACTTCCTGCGCTTGACTGAGTAGCAGGAAACCAGAGGCAACTCCATGGAGAAGATGTTCCCCAGTCTGGATACCATAGGAAAAAAAAGGATCTGTCCCTTCTTGTTACATAGTATTCTAATGAAACCTCGAGAAGACCCTCCCTCTCATAATGTTTGGCCCCAGTTTGCTGCCACTGGCTGAGACAGTTAGCCAGCTGCAGTTTAAAACAGATCAGATCAGAAGGGTGAATGGGATATAAGATGGAGAAAAACAAGATGTTTTACCGGAGAAAGTTTTCACCGGCTTGGGCAAAGGAAATATTAGTGTCAGCTCTGATGCAGGTTAATAGATCATTTTAGTTTAAAGAGAATTTGCCATCTTCAAACAAAACAATGAACTTGGAGACATAATTTAAATTTACAACAACCTGTGTACCATCATTTCACCCTTTCCCATCCCATGGGATGAATGTCAAAACCATAAGATGTCATCCTGATGGAACTGAACAATGCACAAATTTGGGCCTGTACCTAATATGGGGGCTAAAAGGGAGGGCGAAAAGTATGTGATGTATGTATGTATGTATTCAAATATTTATATTATGACTTAAGATCTTATAACCAAAGATCTTAAGTCAGTGTACAATAAAATTAAATAAAAACAATTTAAAATGAAAAAGGGAAAAAATTACAGTCTAAAACATATTCAACTATGGAATAAATTAAAACAAACAAATCAGTTAAAACTGCTCTATGTACAAACTGGATAAACCATCAAAGCCCAAACTCTTAAAGCCATATCTTAATCTGGTGCTGAACTGAAGACAAAATTGCCTGTTTAAGAAGTGTCTCAACAGTAAAGTTTCATGATCAGAAGTCACCCTGCCAGTTTACTTTTTCACATGGAGTTTGCTCTTTCTTAGAGAAAATTCTGCAGCTTTGGCCTCATTATTTTCAAAACAGACGTTTCTTTTAATTCCAGCCAAAGACAAGACAGATAGTATGATAATATAATGAAGTCTATTTGAAAACAAATGAGAGGGAAGACAAGAGGCACTGCCTACATCTTGGAATTAATGTGTTGATTCACTTGTCAAGTTATTAATTTACTACTTTATCCAATGATCTTAACAAATTCTCTAGATTTCCCCATTAACACTGAAATTAAAAATATGCTTCAGTAAATGAGGTCATCTAGAATTTGTTAGGATGGATTCCTGTTCCTCTATCGCATTCAGTATAACAGGAATGCTCAATGCCTCAGGTAGAATACTAGAGCTTGAGAAAATCTATCATATGGATCTGTTGTTAGACAGACTAATCTATGTACTTTCTTTGAGAAGGCAGAAAAGAGGGAGAGGAAAGGAAACATTCTGGATCCCAGGTCAGACAGTTGGGCTTATGGAACAAAAGGACAGCTAAGGCCCTTTCCACATGTGGAGGGGGAAACGGGGGAAAATGCGCCAAAACGGAGCTTACCGGCAGCCGGGTAAGTCCATCGCCATGCGGAGCAGCGTGAACTCGCTGCTCCGCACTCCTCTGGTGTCCAAAATGGCGGCTTCTGGCTGGTGGAGGCTCTCCACCAACCGGAGAAGCTCGCCTGCAAATCTAGTGCGCGCCTGCAAATCTGCACCGGAGCGCGGCGACGGAGCTGCACGGGGCTGCGCGCTCTGTGCATTTTAAAAACCTCTGAAAAGAGGTTTTTAAAAAACACGCAGCGCCGCCAGTTCCGGTCGCTTCAGAGCGGATTGAGGTGCGGAACTACGAAAAATGGTCTGCCCCAATCCACTCCACAGTGCAGACGACCTCCGTCGGAGGTCGCTCTGCACCGTTTTAATACCCTGGTGTGGAAAGGGCCTATGTTTTAGGAAGAAGAAAAAAAAGTAGAAAGAAAAGAAGGAAAAGAAACCTGAGCCTTGGAAGGGAATGGATGTGGAAATGATTTATTTGCCCAGCAAACACATCAGGCCCTCAAGCAGCCAGGGCACTTTCAAAATAACTTCTTGGGCTTGTATGGAAGGAGAATGTTTGTGAAGTGCTTTGGGGAGGAATAGATTGTGGCCATTTCTGCACTAGACTGTTACAGTGGTATTATTCCACTTTCAACATCCTACAGAATCCTGGGGTTTGCAGTTTAGGGAGGGGCCTTAAAGGAAATAGCCTGTGACTGTCTTCAGTAGGCTCTATTCTGTTGATTATATCCTGACATGGTTTCTACTATATACATGCTCTAATATACATTTATATAATATTTTGGGCTCTTTCAGAAAGGCCATTAGGCTGCCTCACAAGCCTGTACAAAAGGAAAGTGTTTGGAACCTTTGTGTGGTGTAGGGATGTATCTCCACCACTCCACTGAGTATAACTTGGAATGATTTCTAAAGCTTTTCCTCAAACCCATCCCCTATTTCTTTCTCTCTTGACTTCACCCTCTCTCTCTTTTTCTCCTCACCCTTCCCTTTCTGCTTTTTACCCACCCCTTCCTCTTCCTCCTCCTCCTCCTTTTTCTTACTCTCTTTAATTATGCAGTTTAAGCTAAGATGGGTACACAGAAGATAATTAAAATTGCAAATGCAACAGATTGTATTTGAGATTCCCAGATCTGCCCTGCAGGCAAAACCTGTGCTCTACGATTTTGATTTCCAGGCCACAATTCTTGACCAGGAGGGGAAAACGCAGAAAGGATGCAGTGATTCAGTTGTGCAGAAAAATATTCTGCACATGCTCAATGATTCTCAAAAATTTCTGATTAAGAATCTAGCACTCTCTATTCGCTGACCATTTTTTGCAGGTATCCATTTGTTGCTGTACTTGTGGTGGATCAGTACCATCTATAGCAATAGCATGTACATTTCTATACCGCTTATCAGCTAAGTGCTCTCTAAGCAGTTAACAGTGTGTTAGCTAATTGCCCCCAACAAGCTGGGTACTCATTTTACCGACTCACAGAAGGATGGAAGGCTGAGTCAACCTGGAGCCTGGCAGGATTGAACTCACAATCTTGTGGCTGCAGTATGGCATTTAACCCCTGTGCCACCAGAGCTCTTTTACTATCTATCTGAAACACCTGTCTCTCTTTCTTTCTTTCTCTCTCTCGCTCTCTCTTTTTTTTTTTCTTAAAAAAAGAAACAACAACCAAACAAGGCATTTGAAGAGTGAGTGAAATGTAGGTGCTGGTGAGATTGGAAAGAAAAGAGAAATGCAGATACGTGACAAACTGAATTGAAGAGGTTGAAAGAAGAAATCTCATTCTTTGGAACAGTCTTACTGAACTTGAAAGTTCTTGGATATGCTGGACTCCCACATTTCCCATGTAGCAATACTATTATGTGCTTTGTAGTCCAAGTGAAGAAAACATTCAGGTTGGAGGAAGGCAACTTTAAAAGGACAAAAAGAGACCTTTTGAAGGAGCCAGTAACAAAATGTGCCACTGTAAGATCATCAATGAAAACATCCATGCCATTGCCTGTAAATCTCATGACCTGCTCCCAAGCTAATGCTTTAACCAACAAGTTAACCAGCAATATCTTATTGACTCAAATGATTTCAGCTATTAGTCTTCATACTAGAGAATTAATTTTTCAGTTTCTAATGGTTAACATTATCAAATTGTTTTTCAAACTAAAGTTCCAAGCTCTGGGAGTACCTTCATTGTGAACAGGATTCCTGAGAATGCTACATAGGTTATCCAGTTATCTTTACCTCCTGCTGTCACCTTGGGAAAACACTGTACTCTGTTTCTTAGACTCTCTTACATGTGGTCCAATGGGCATGTGAACATTCAGAGAAAGTATAGAGTTTTGATTCTGCCTGCCCCCCTTTCCATGGGACAAAGGTAGGCTGGTTGATTTGTAAACCTCACCTCACAATGTGGCTCCTTCCTATAAAAGAGATCTGGATGACACAGCCCAATCTGCCAATCTTTCTTTGCATTATTCTTACTAATCCAGAAGAAACAGAAATGACCTACTCACTCTTCCAGTTTCTTGCTGCAGCTTCATTGTGAATTCCATGAATAATAACATGCAGTTCCATGGCCTGGAGGTCTTTACATTTACATGAGCACTGTTAGATTGCATCTACGGAATGACGAAGTCTACTTTGTTACATCTAAATGCGTTCTTTTCAAGAGAAATTTAAACCAGTAAGTGTTTATTGGGGGTACATTAATGTGTAGATGGTCATCTCCCACTTTGAATACTCCAGAAAGGCAAGAATTAAAACTGCCCATCTCTTTTCCACTGAATACTGGATGTCTGAGTGTTGGTTATTCTTCTCGATCCACCTGAATGGTTGAGTCACTAAATCGGATCTTTCTCTTCCATTTTCATACCCACACCTTCTGAGGCCCACAGTCAGGGTATATAGAAAGAAAGGCCAATATGAGCAAGAAGGAGAGAAGAGCAGATGCATAGTAAGTTACAGTCTTGCTATACATCTGTGCTTTTATATGCATGTGAGTTATTGTGACCCCATGAATTTCATAGGATTTTCTTAGGCAAAGAATACTCAGAGCTGGTTTGCCATGTGCTTCCACTGGGGGTGGGGGGGAAGGATGCACTAAAATTGTGAGTTCCAATGAGTTCAAATACTGGAACTAGAACTGCAAGAAGAAAATGAATATATGTGTAATGGACAGAGAGAGAGAGATAACATTTTCTTCTAATAATTGTGCTTTCAGACTCTCCAGCAATTTCTCTGCAAAGCACAAACACAAGATACCTCTATTAGTGCCCCTCCCTGCTTTTTCCTCAAACTGAGTGTATCTCTAAAACAAAGAGATGTCTGACTGTTTCTATATCTTTATAAACAGCACAGCACGAAAGCAGTAGAAATGAGTAAGGGCCTTTCTGCACTACATTGTTACAGTGCTGTTATTCCACTTTCAACATCTTATGAGGTTTGCAGTTTACGGACAGGTATTTAGAATTCTCAGCCAGAGAGCTCTTTGGCCTCAGTAAACTACAAACTCCAGAATACCACAGGATGTTGAAAGTGGAATAATAGCACTATAACAATGTAGTATGGAAAGTCCCTAAGACTAGGAAAAGACGACACCATTTTTCACATGATTGGAACTGGGTGACAGGGTGAGGACGACCCTGCTTGTAAGCTCCTCCTGCTTCATCATGTTCCCATCATTCCGCTCCCTCTATCATTTAGAAGAATGTAGAAGAGTAAGTTCTACAGTGGGGTCTCTGCTCTACTTGTGCCATCTTTCTGTGTGAGATAGGCCTGTGTGCTGGGTTTTAATTCTTGTGAGCAACCTTAAAGCAGGCTTCCCATTGCATATGCTAGACTTCTAACAGGAGGAGGCTGATGAATCCAAGTGCCAAGAAATTGGGGAGGGCGGGAGCATGGACAATATGGACACTACCCCTCTCTTGCACACAATTCTTATTGTGTTAGTAATGAACACCAGAACAAGATGAGGTATAAGAAGGAATGCAGTCCTGCCCATCAGAAACAGATAGGGTAGCATGAATCAGTGAGCAGATTCCAAGTGCTTTTTACTTTGTTTGTTATTGGGCTCATCCAGAAGGGAAAAGAGTCTTTGGAAGTATTGAGAGTTTTCAGTTCTTTTTGTTTTGATTTGAACTGTTTCTTCTTGAACTCCCTCCTCCCTTGTGTTCCTCCTCTTTATGCTTGATAATGTCAGAAATTCCCAGGGAAAACTTTGGGATGAAGCAAACATCATGTGGATCTCCAGAACAAAATTGGTTTGTAGAAGGAACAAAGCTGAGACTTTCAGAGATTTATTTCTTGTTCGGAGGGGCTAGTTGTACCTTTTCTGCTAGAGATGGGAAGATGTGCTCATGGGACTTCCGGTCCCCTGAGCCACAATAACCTAACCAGCTTTGGGTACTTGGTGTTGGCTGTGGATGCTGGTTTTGCTCTGCCTCACACAGAACAATATCTTGCACAGGCTTTGGAAGCAGAGCTAATGATAGCTGTACATTTCTTTATTCTTCCTCTCTTTCCAGTGACATCTAGAGATGATCTAGGGACAGTTTGATATTCTACTTTATGGATTTTCCTGCTTCCCACATGAATCAGCCACAATCTTGTAGTGGTGCAGGATTGGGAAGACTCACAGCACAATCATGCTGTATGTTGAATTTTGTATAACTGGATGTTATGGAGGAGGATGGGAGGAACATCTGTAGTTGAACACAGGTTTTGGAGGCAGCCATGGAGTTCCCTCTGGTGTTGAACCATGCTGTCTGAGAGGAAGGTGGTCTGTGCTTGGAAAAAAAAATCACACCTCTATCTCTTTTATGGAGGATGAAGGTGTATGTTTGTGTGTGTCTCTCTGTGTGTGTAGGAAATCTTTCCGATATCCTCCATCCACAGATGAGCTAGCTTAATGATATCAGCACTGGGGAGGGAGGAAGGGAAAGGGAGACAGCAAGAAATCTAGAAAGCATTTCATTTCCTTACAAGTTCATTTCCCCTTAAACTGTAGAGGCTCTTGCGGCACCTTAGAGATTGACAAATTTATTATAGCATAATAAGCTTTTGTGGGCTAGAGCTCATGCCATAATACATTTGTTACCCTTTAAGGCATCACAAGGTCCTTTGCTGAATTTTGCAAAAACCAACTAGCATTGGCTACCGTTCTGGAAAATTTCCCCTACTTTATTCTTCTGAAGATTGGTAAAGCAGAAATTGCTTCAGCACTGTGGGACCTCTCTGCTTCTTGATCTGCCAGAAAGCCGGGCAAGTCTAAGTATTCTGTTGACAAACTCAGCTGTGATAATATTATTGTCTACCTGTCTTTTCATTAGGGCTTCAGCACAGATGTTGCTGTTACAGCTCTAATGTAACAATGTTCATTTATCTTCATTGAGAAAACAAGCAGCCTACCCACAAACCTAGACTGGCATTTAATACTTTATTTCTCTGCAATGCAACACAAACAACTGACATTTAAGGCACTTTTTCCCCCCCAGCTAGCGGAACAGAGGAAGAGTATGGTAAATTGTACCCTGTAAACCCCAATAACATGTTGTGTAGTGAATGGAAAAATATGCGGGTACAAACCATTGAGTTAGATTGCAGACTTCAGTTTTGGAGAAAGGTCAAGCCTATTAGTACTGATCAGAGTTGGAGGAATGACTCTGAGCTTCATTGTTCACTTAAACTGCTACAGTTATTCTTACATTCTCAGACACAACTTATGTGGATGAAACATTTATGCCCCCGCCCCATGCCTGCCACTTCAGCAACTGCATTACAAAATGAAATGGTACACATGACATGTCCTCACAGTGATGCAGCATGAGTAAGGGTCTCATTAGGCTCACATTTTGAAATTCATATCACTTGTCTGTCAAGTCTGATGGACTTTGAAAAATTCACCTTATACACAATCAATAGGGCGCAGCTGGAACACCTCTTCAGACATAACAGCTGCCCTAAACCTCAGATCCAGGCCAAGACATACACCTCTGCTTTGCTGTTTCTTATGCCACATGCATTTATGTTATGTGTGCCAAATCCTACAAAGACCATTCAGCTGAGAGAAGTCCAGTTTAATCCCTTGCTACAGATGCATCACAAATAAATAAGAAACACTGGGAACTTTATAACTGTTCCATGCCTAATTTATCTTCAGCTCAAGACCACAAACACCATTGGAGCTGCAACAAAAAGTTGCAATGTGGAGTTTTCCTGTTTCAATGAGCCATGCCTTGTTGAGAAGAATAAGAAACCAGCAAGAATTTTACACAATTTCCTCCTGATTTTTAGATAGTCTGAAGTTTTGCAGAGGAATTATTGTTTATAGAGAACATGTCTCCTGCACAGAAAATGGATTTCTTGTGCAGAAAATTCCTGTGCAGAAAATAGTTTGTGTGTGTGTGTGTGTGTGTGTGAGAGAGAGAGAGAGAGAGAGAGAGAGAGAGAGAGAGAGAGAGAGAGAGAGAGAGAGAGAGCACATGTTTTTCCTCCATAACACTTTGGGATATTTCCACACAAGGAGAATACTGTAGAAAATATGAGAGTTATTTGTTTTCTCCTGCAGTGGGGGGGAAAACTATCACTGTTATTTTTCCTTGCATTGGAGGATGAAACATCTGAGGATTTAAATCTCTTGGCCACACTTATATAACTATAAAAATCAACAAAATTTATAGTTACACTTCAAAAAGATGAAGTTATTCCTGTTTAAGGTGTAATTATCACATAATATAATTATACACTCCTTATTAGATAAAGGAATTAATCTGAAAAATACATTTGAGCATATTGCCAGATGTGAGTTTTCCTGCCAGATGTAACAGGATATATCAGGCAATTCTTGATGAATAATGTGGGTAAGAATGAAGTAAAGAGTTTGTCTTAGCTTCTAGTGCTAAGGATGAAATGTAGCATGTGGTAAATAAATATGGATGTAGTCATCATGTGGTCATCCCAGTACTACCACACTATTTAATTATTATACGAAGTGATGATGGCCACTACCTCACAAGATTTTCATGAAACACTTTGGCAGAAATCCATATATTTATTACTTGGGATGCTTGAGGATTCTGCTCAGCATATTCTTTAAAGAAACTGACCTAATTCACACTTCTTGGGTTAATAGACAGAATGCAGCTGTCTCTTGTTTTTAATTCTCCTGCAAACGCTTAGCTATGTTCTGAGCTTAACAATGTACCAAATATATACTGAAATGCAGATTTTAATTTTAAACACATACCAAGATGGACATCTTGGGTTAAAATATACACTAAAGCATGTATTTTAGTAACAATGCACACAAATGTGTATTTTCTGGGCGGGGGCGGGTATGCATACCCAATGCAAGTTTTCCTATTTTTATTTTTATGAGGAAGATTGATGTGAAAATGAGATGGAATGAACCACAAACACACACATGAGAAACAGACACAAGTCCATCCATTCCTGCTTATGAAAGAGCTGCAGCCAGAATTTCTTGGGTTGATGTGATACTATCTTCTAGTGTTATTATTTGGGAGCAGGGGGTAATATTAATAAGGCAAGTCTGTATTGTTGTCTTTTCAGGATGTTATTCCCATCAGCTGAGTTACACAGAAAAGGCATAATGTCTATAATTCTCACAAAGCTTTTTGGTACTTAGTTAATACATTTAAATAACCATTGGGAGGGAAGGATAGACAGATAAGCAAGAATGGATACATGTACTTTTGATACAAACACCAGCAGTTGAGTCTGGAACTAGATGTTCCAGCAGATGTTGAGCTCTCTTACTTTACCCAAACCAACAACTCTCTGTCTTATTTTCCTCATCTCTAATAGAATGCTTGAAAAGTCTGAAAGCGGAATATGGTATCAGCATGCTGTGAGTTTCCACATCCCTGCTGCAGTCCATTGGCTACCACATATAAGCTTGGGGAAATTTGGTATGATGAAATTATTGTCATGCACTGAGTCCTTCAAACCATTCTTGGAGACAGGACAATCAGACAAAGGGTTACTTTTTTATAGAAGAACTCTTACGTCCAGTTATAGCTTGGGGTGGATTCAGGAAAAAGAAAATAAAATACGTTTTCCAACTGTATGTTGAATCAAGCTGCACAACATCCTTAGGGAAAGAAATGCCAGAGCTTAAAGAAAAGGCTTTCTTATGAGAACTTTTCATTTGTAAACAGTTCATTGTGTATGCATGGTGGCATCAGTAATCCTAATGAAGTCATTTTGCCTTAATGGCACATTGGTAGGAGCTTCTGTGTTAGAACTCAGCAACATTGTGCCCTAGACACGTAAACCTTGAAATTAACAAAGAAAGGCAGCTGGGTCTGAATGTAGGTCATATTCTGCCCACTGGTGTTAGTTATGGGCATTTCTATCAACATCATTTGTATTATTCCATTACAATGTTAAAATCCTGGGCTCTTAGACATTGGATATTTGGGCAACTTTAGAAAATTTCTCATCAAGGCATTTCTTTATTGGTACCAGGACTTCATTTTATGTTTAAAAATGCAGTGGGAAAATATATATTAATACGTTATTTACATATAAGCAAGTGCTTATACAATATTATGCAAGCCTCCATAGGACATTTTTTTAAACTGAAGCCCTGTTTCTGAAGTCTCACTGCAGCATGAAAGAGAGCAGAAGAAATCTTTTAACTCAGTTCACTGATTGGAGATAAGACACTGATAAACTGGATGGGGCTTTGCTGTAAGCCATTTCTGATCCACGGGCTGAAAATTCCTGGTCCAAACAAATAATGAGGGTAGGAAAGGAGGACATTCTCACTGTGACTTTGACAAGGTTAGAAGTATACTTCTAGAATTCTTGCCATCTGCAGAATGGTGTACACAGACTGGCATGCACAGCAATTCGTGCACGCTTTTATGAAGTCATTGGCACTGGCTGTACAATCTGGACAGCTGGTTTTGTTGCCTGCTCAAAGTGAGGATGAAGTCCTCCTCTACCAAAGGATATTTCTTGAATATTTTCTATGCTTAGTGCTAACTTGACTGTGTAAACCAAACTTGCCCATGCAGATATATTCATAACTCCTAGAAGGTCAAGCCAAGGGTGAGAGAAGACGCTGCTGTAACAGCTGAATGCAGCAGCTGCTGTCCCTAAGGTGAATAACAATAAATAGAGCCCTCCCTTCCTCCCATTCTTCTAGTCCCAACAGAAAAATGATCTGGATGGATCAAGTAGGAGTATGGAAGTGAGCCTGGAGACCATCAACTGGAGACTTTGGGGTGGTGGTCTACAGCTTGCAGTGTTTCCTTTGCTAAGAACTTCACTTGGCCCCCTCTTCTGTACCCTTCAAGTGGATCTGAATTGCTTTAATTGTGGCTCTCCACAAAATGATTTCATCTGTTGCATTTTTAAATTATATGTCATTTGTTTGGTTGTCTTATTCTTAGCATTTTTTTAATTAAAAGACATTTTGTGAGTATTTGCCCAAAAGGTGAAACAGAACAAAATGATCTTCATCCTTCTTTGTATTAGGTGTTAAGTGTGAAGTATTAGAAATGGAAGTGAAATGGAAGTGGGGAGTGCTCTGGGTAAAGAATATCCAATGGTCCTATTCCACAAATAGGGGGAGCACATGTGATTTTCACACTGTCAGCTGCAACGCTGTCGTAAGTAAGCTATATTACATGGTTGATACCAAAGCATGAGAACACATGCCCATGTAGAAATCATCCATGTATTTTGTAAAGGGTCAGCCATGGCCTCTTCTATAAGAGTATCTCCTGTGGGCTTCACTGGGCAGGTTCCTCAAAGGGCCCAGGGAGTGCTTGACTCTTCCTAAGAGCTGGAACCCAAGTTATTGCTGGTGGCTCAGATCCCTATGGCCTGAATCCTGACTCAAGCATACTGATTGAATCAACTGCATTTTCATGGGTGTTCACTAGCCATTCAACAGCTGATTCAGTGGGTCCACTCTAGTTGGCACTGTCAGCTGGATTCAGGTCAATATTTACTTTCTCAATCAGAGCCAACCAAATTAGTGCAATTCCTTTAAGGGCAGAGTCAGCATCAGTGATGCTCAATGAAGGAAGACATCTAATTATGCTTCACCAAACTTTTAGTCTCCTGTATGAAACAAGTGATTGTGGTTTTCCTTGCACTGACTTATACTTTATAACAGTATGAGGCCTGCTTGCTGGCAAAAGCACGGTTCAAAAATGCTGTGGAAATTCATTGCCTTCCCTAATCATGATGCCGTTCATAACATAAGGGGTATGTGGCTCTGATGTGAATCTTGCCATTTGCTCCAAGTAGTATCTGTTCCTACCCAAGCGTTACTTATGTGGAGTGTTGTATGAACTGAATTAATACATAGGATTGGTAATGGGTTCATAAAACAAGGTGATTTAGGAGAATATTTTAGCATAGCTTCTAAAATGTTCAGCACATTTCATGATCTTTACCTGTACAGAAGAAGATACAGAATGCCCTGTGGTATTCCTCCCATTCCTCAAGAAAGCTTTTGCTCTGTTGCATTCACCTATGTCTCCTTGTAATTACAAGAGATATTGAAGGTATCAATGGCATCTCATAAAATCCATACTGGGGTCAACCAGTGTCTCAGGCATCACACTCTCAGCGTCATCATTTAGACACAAGATCCATCATTGACCTGGCCCAATATAAGAAATATGACTTCAGGTAACAAAGCAATGATGCAGTTATATCACCATATTTATTAGTTATGTAGTCCAGGGGTGAAGAAAGTACATGCCAGAGTGCATGTGACTCAAAGGGCCCCATTTTGTGGCTCCTTAAATTCCCTGAAGCTCCCAAAGCCTCAAGCTGCCCTCCAAAATTTTTCGAAATGCTCACAACCCCTCCCAGTTATCTGAAAATTGTTTCCCCAGGACTTCAGGAAGTGACATAATGTCAATTCTGGCCATGTTGGAACCACTGTGGCCTCCATAGGGTGCGGTCTTAATGTGCAATACAGGGTTAAAAATGTCCCCCTCCATCTTACAATTGTCTATTCCTGATCTAGTTCATTCATCCATAATTATAGCAAGTTTAATTGCTTTCACCAGATTTTTGGACATCAGTGCTTACTTTGCATTACTCTAGCAACTTCTTGACTGGCATTGGACCCCTGCTCAAGACTGCTTTTTGAGCTTAGATCCCAGATTGCCTTGCTCCTGCTTTCACAGACATGGTGTGTTGGACCTTGGATTCATTTGGTTTTTCCACTGCCTGGTTTCTCAATTGCCAGTTCCTGTGAACTACAGATGGACTCACCTGGGTACCTGACTTCCTTGAACAGGGCACTCAGCCAGGAAGAGAGAGGCAGCAAGCAGGCAGGTATTGTTTTGAGGTCCTGGTTTTGATCTTTTCTACATATCACGCAATCAGTCTAAAAACATTTTAGAATGATTGCAATATATCCACCATCTGTGATCTGGTATCCACAGTACAAAAGCAAATGGCTTGCAAATTGTGCCAAACTCTCACAGTCAAAAACCATCCACATTTCCCTGTCCTTGGTGCTGAATCAGTTGCTTAGTCTTGCTGGTCACAGCATGATATTCTTCACTGAAAATGATTTAACTTGATATTCTATGTTCTACAACTTGAGCAAACAGCTACTTGCACTAATTTCAGTACTTCTGAGAGATTAGCCTATAATCAGAATATATGGTGTGTTTAATATTTTAATTCCATCATATTCTGTAAAAGTTTCATTTTCTGTGTCAGTGATTTATGAAAGTGATAAACTCTGCCTGGATGATAAGACAAACTGAAGGTTGAAGATATCTCTCTAAATGGTGGATAGTTCAGTTTGGAGTTGGTGCTATCCCCTAGAACAAGCTGGAACACGTCCACAGAAGAGCAACCATGACGATCAAAGGTCTGGAAACCAAGCCTTATATGGAATAACTTAGGGTACGTTTAACTTGGAGAAGAGAAGACAGAAGGGTGACATGATAGTAATCTTTAAACACCTGAAGGAATGACCAATGAATTCAAATTACAAGACAGAGAGAGAGAGATTCATCTAAATAACTGGTTCTTAATCTAACCTGGGAGTCCAGAGTCTTGAAAGCCCTGCTGCTGGACAGCAACAACAGTGGCAGCAAGAGGGATGCAACAAGAGAGGTGTGGGTGTGGGTGCTGAAATTGCTCCCTTATTTGCAAACAAGGAAGCAGTTTGGGCACATGCACATGCTTGCCATTGTGTCCCTTTTGTTAGGAACATAGCAGCAAGGGGTGTAGGCACTGAGGGACACAGTGGCAGGCTTGTACATGTGCCCAAACTGCTTCCTCACTTGCAAACAAGGGAGCAGTTTGGCCATGCTGCACACATCCTCTGCTGCCCTGTCCTTGACAAAAGGGACATAGAGGTAGGCATGTGCGCACCCCCGAACTCTGGAGAACACGGTTTGAATCTCCACTGATCCATGGAAACCCACTGGGTGACATCAGTCAATTCTCTCCACCTCAGAGAAAGGCAAAGGTGACAAATCTTGCCAAGGAACCTCCATGATAGGGTAGCCATAAGTCAGTTTTCAAAGGGGAGAGATATGATGGCTAGAAAAAGCCTTCTCCTGTCAGCAGCACTTTGTTCTTGTGTGCCTTCAAGTCACTGAGTTATACAACCCTAAGGTGAACCTATCACAAGGTTGTTGTTTTTTGCAAGATTTGTGCAGGGGAGGGTTGTCTTTGCCTTCCTCTGAGGCTGAGAGAGTATGACTTGCCCAAAGTGGGCCAGTGTCTGAGTGGGGATTTGAATCCTAGTCTCCAGAAACCTTTAATGAATGAATATTAAAAAAAATATTTGAATATTTAAATCTAAATTCAAATATTTAAATCTTGAGCTAAGTCTTGGGGGTCCCCAGCAACAAATTATATTTACAGAGGTCCTCAGTAAAGAAAAGTTTAAGAACCACTGATCTAAACATTAGAAAGATATTTTATTTTATTTATTACTGCAAGATATTATTTTATTTATTACTGCAAGATACTGAACTACTGTTCAGCAGTGGAATAGACTGCTTCAGGGAGTGGTAAATTCTCCATCTTTGGATATCTTTAAATAGAAGCTGGACAGATGTCTTTCAAGAGTACTTTATTTGTGAATTCCTGTATAGCAGCAGGTTGAACTCGATGGCCCTTGTGGTCTCTTCCATCTCTATGGTTCTATGATCTGGTAAAAATTATGGAGCTGTTTTGAAATCGTTCTGGGTTACTGCAATACTCTACCTTCTCAGCACTTCGTTTCAGTCCTTTCTCCTCTTTCAATCCAGGGAACATCTTAAGAGTCCTTCTTAGAGTCATTGAGATTCAAGACTGTTGTTTAGCCCTCAACTCAGAATACAGATACGTGGGTTCATACCTTTTGTTGTATTTTGTCATTTGTACCTCGGTAACTGCTTTAATGACAGGAAGCTCTCAAAGCAAACAAACAAGCACCCATCAATGGCAAGACAGAAGCTCTGTGGGATGTCTATATGTATTCTTCCATTTATTTTGGTGCAGCTAGGAACAAAATCAGATTTTCAAAAACCTGGAGACAGAAGACAAAATATGCTTTGATGTTCCAATGGGTTTAGATTGTTGTTGTTTTTTTCCTGGCATGCAGGAAAACAAGAATATTTTATATCTCCATCCCAGCTGTGTTTTGTTGAAAATAAAAAGCAGGGCAGACTTCAGTGAAAGTGATTTAGTTGTGATAATGTATGTTTAACAAAATCATAGCGATCCCAGAAAACAGAGCAGACAATTGGACCCTTGCTAGAGACATTTCCATTCTAGAGCTGTGCAAATGTTTCTAGCTGTTTCTGGCTGACTGGGGATTCTGAGAGTTGTAGTCTAAAAGATTTTTTTTTCTTTTTCTCCTGGTTCTATTTGGGTACTTATTGGGAAAACAAGGATGCTTAGGAAGATCTGGATCTTCAGCTTTCCTGCACACTCATGGCATGCCTTCTTTTTCAGTGACACTGCAGCAGGGCATTGGCATCTTCAAGACAACAACCCAAGAAGCTGCCATGGCAACACCGCTTTCTACTGCCATCCAAGTAGGACCAGTTTTATCACGGCCATCCAGTGGCAACTCCTTCTAAAAAGGCAAGGTCTGTTCTCTTGGAAACAAATCCTCCTGTTTATTTTAATTCTCTGTCAACCATTACAATTATAACACTTGTTACTTCTTATAACACCAGTACTAAAATGTTCCTTTTCACTTGCTCTTCTATTTCTTTTGCCAAACATCTTTCCAGTTTTCGTGTCTTAAGCTGCAGTACAATTTCTCTCTTGGGTATAGGAAAGACCCTTAAGAAACAACTACCCTGCTAAATCTTTCCATTTTCCCCCAATAAGTTTTTAGTTTCTTATGATTCAACATGGCATTAAATGTTGTTCAGTCTTTTTCAGTGCTGGTGGGTTCTCTTCCTAACTGATCCCTAAATGACAGCTTCGCTCATCCATATGAGTATTTCAGCACAAAGCATTTCAGATGTTTTATTAAACATAGATAGCTCTGAATTCTGTTCTTAGTTCCAACTACAGTAGACCTTCTGAATCAACAGAACATACATAAATGTAGAATTACCATGTTACTGTTGATTAATCTTCCTAGTATGAGAAGTCACATTTCCTTTATATTAATTCAAGTCTACAGCAATTTGGTTTTATGAAAAACACTTAAAAATATGCATGTTTCAAGGTCCTTTATTATTGGCTAAGTGGCATATTTCTCTTCAAACAAGCATGCAGTGGTAGGATTTTTTAAAATTAGTTTCCAGTGCATATGTCTCAGAAAGTACCCCAAAGATTTTATAAATATAAAATATTTAAAATAAATAATATAAATACTATTATATGATATTTGTTTCGTACATCTGTGTTCTGCAGATATCATATGCATCATGCTGGCCTTCCCCAACATGTCACCATCCATATCTTTTGAATTACAACTCCTATCAGTCCCAGATAGCATGACAAGTGGTCACAGAAGATGGAAATTGCAGTCCAAAATGTATAGAGGGCACTGCATCAGTGATTGCATTATATACACAACAGCAGTAGCTATTATGATTATGAGAACAGTTTTGATAACAGGCAGCAGATTCTCACCGAGTCTTTCCTTTTCTAGTTCATTGTCAGTGCAATACGGCTGGTCTAATATCAGTGCAGAGAGACTGAAGCACACCTGACTTTCTGCAAAAGCAAAGGTTCCTTACTGTCCTTCTCCTTGTTCCCTGCTCCACAGTTATACTGGGAATGTGAGTGTTCTCTAATGATGTCAGAACTGAAGAGACCCTGTTCAAACTGGAGGCCCCTGAAGCTTCTAACTACAGTCTGTGCCTTTAGCAAGATGCAAATACCATAACGGCATGATAGCAATTTACCATTTTATCATCAGTGGAGGTGTTAAGGTTAATGTGAAATATTCTGTATTTACCACAGCTGCAAGTAGGGGCAGCAAGACATTTCACAATATTGTTCAGTCTGAGAATAAATGATGTGTGTCATTGCTGCATGTTTCCAAATAACATTGCATTACACAGCTAGTAAGTCCCTTCTCAGTGATTCAGAATATGTCCCTCTTGCATTTATTTCTATCAGCAGGCACTGTTTTGCCCATTCTTTTTTTGCACAGTGCTGATTAGGCTCATTCATTAGCCTTTTGAAGATGAGAAGAAGCAAAAATACAACTCCCCCCCCCCCCCGCAAACTGCAAGCAGGGAGCAAAATTCTATAAAATATGTCCTTGACATTGGCTTTGTCATCTAATATATCTTGAGAGGGTGACTGTCATCCTATACTATAGTCATAAACATAAGCCAAGCAGTGAAAATTGAAGAAAATATAACCTGGGTGAATAGTTGTTTTGTAGTCAGTTTTAATTCTATAACCTTTAACTATATTTTGCAGTTTGCAACAACTTATTTTAATCTGCTGCTGAGAATGTGTGTGCATATACACATGCAAATGTGAACTGCTAAACAGGAATATTTTATAAAATCAGTTTGTACTTTTTGCCCCCTGTGAGATAAAAATACCTTATGACATTAAGTGTTGCAATTATTTATTGAGTTTCACGTACTAAAAAGTGGATTTTGTGAATTCAAAGACTGTGATTTGAGCCTGACATTCAGGTTCCGCTTCTGTTATGATTTTATTTACTGCAATAAAACTTCCAATTTTGGGAAGTTAGTTCTGATTAGGTTCCACTGAAATAGAAGAAATCAAAGTTAACCACAACCAATTTGTTTCCCTGACTTCTGTGGAACTTAATATTCTCTGCACTGGTTTAAAATGCCTTACTATTCTTTTCTTCTGTTACCTTAAAAATAATCCTGGATGGTAGATCAGATTGGGGGACGATTTACCACAAAAAACATGTCATAACTTTCATGGCGGATGAAGTATCATTTGCGATAACCCGAAACTTGTTAAATGAATACAAAAGCAGGACAGAAACCAGATTTTTCACAACCTGTCTATTCAGAACAAGGTTGTTTCATCATATTAAACAGCACTAGAAAGTTTAACATGGTAAAACAACCTTGCTCAGGTTACAGACTTATTGATGGAGTTTTGCATCTGTCCTTCAGGAATCTGGACAGATTTTAGAGCACTATGATTAGAACCACCATTCTATGTAAAATGTGGATATGGCTATTTCATATTTATACAATTATAGTGCTATATTCCAGTTTAGAGAACCAGCATGCTATAGTGGTTTTAGTACTGGACTACAAATCTGGAGACCAGGGTTCAAATCCCTGCTCAAGCATGGAATCCCACTGCATGGCCTTAGTCACGTGATACTTTCTCAGCCCCGGAGGAAGGCAAAGGCAAACCCCCTCTGAACAAATCTTGTCACGAAAACCCTGTGGTAGCTTCATCTCAGGGTCACCATAAGTGAGAAACAACTTGAAGATACAACAGCAGCAACAACAACAACAACAACAATTCCAGTTTAACTGCCATGGCAACATCTTATGGAACTGTGGGGCTTGCAGTTTAGGGAGGGGTATTTAGTCTTCTTAGCCAGATGGTCTCACTATCTCATCAGACTACAAACCCCAGGATTCCACAGGATGCAGCCATGACAGTAAAAGTGGAATATAGCACTTGAATTGTATAAATTGAAAGAGCCAACAGTCTTCATCATGTATGCAGATCATTTTCTCCCCCAGGATTTGTTAGTAGAGGGCTTCCAGATGACAACAAAGAGATATGTCACAATGGGGGGGGGGTCCAGACTCCATCACTTCCCCCACACATTATGTCCTTCACACATTGCCCCACACATTATAATTGTAGCAGTGACTAAGAACTCTGTGAAATATAATGAGTTGCAATAACATCTTCTGCACTAATTATTTGACCCTAAGAACACCAGTTTCCAATGTCAGGATTTAATCAAGAATTTAAATCAAGAGAATCAACTACAGGTAAATGGAGAGTAATTGTCTGATCCTCAGAACACATTATTCTAGAAGAAAATTAAAGAGTTTTATTGTATCTACTGATAAGAAAGTGGAGTGCAGCTGTCCACTGAAGGCTTTTCAGTTAGTCTATCTCACTTTCTCCTATCCTCAATAGATACAGTGGCAACATCGTTTGTCTGGTCTAAATTATTTTGATTTTATTATAGCAATGTAGGGTCAAAGGCCCTTTTCACATGTGGGCGGGGGGGAACGGTGTAGAGCGACCTCTCACGGAGGTCGTCTACACCGTAGAGTGGACTGGCGTGGACTATTTTTGATACTTCCACACCAGAATCCACTCAGAAGCGGCCGGAACTAGCTGGGCTGCGTGTTTTTTAAAAACCTCTTTTTAGAGATTTTTAAAAAGCAGGCAGCGTGCAGCCCCGTGCCGCTCCGTCGCCCGGCTCTAAAGTGGATCTGCAGGCGCGCGCAAGTGCGTGCCTGCAGATCTGCCGGGGGCGGGCTTCTGGCTGGCGAGCTTCTCCGGTTGGTGGAGAGCCTCCACCAACCGGAAGCTGCCATCTGCGACGCCGGAGGAGTGTGGAGCAGCGAGCTTGCACTGCTCCACGTGGCGACGGACTTACCCAGCTGGAGGTAAGCTCCGTTTTTGGGCGTTTTCGCCCGTCCGCCCCCCCCCCACATGTGAAAAGGGCCAAAGTCTGTTGCACAAGATCTATAGTCTATAACCAGAGGAAGAAATGCATGCACACAGTTTACCTAGAGTGAGTCATTGGTATCCAAAAGAGATGGTTTCAGGACTCCTTGTGGATACCAAAAATCATGCATGCTCAAGTCAGCTTTGTGAAGCTTGTAGAGAAACTGCAAACCTGAGGCAAGGCTTATAAGCCTATATTAAATATGGGATAGGGCAGCAGTGGAGGTGGCTGCAAGCCCTGGTTGCCAGGTGTGCTCTGGGAGGCATGCTAGCTGGGATATCTGGAGGCAGAGGAGCCTGCAGAATGTGGTGTGCTTTGTGGCTGGGACTTGCTGCCACTGCTGCTGCCCTACACCAGTTTTAATACGGACTCATAAGCCTTGCCTTGAGTTTGCAGTGTCTCTGAAAGCCTTGTGAGGCAAGGCTTATGCAGTAAGCCACTATTAAAAATGACGCCAGCTGCCCTCTTCTACTTTGCAAAGGAACCTCACTGCCTCGAAGGCAGCAAGGGAAGGGGTGCTAGTGTGCGCCATACCACAGATTCAAATGTACAGTACTGTGTACTTTTAAATTTGCTATAGGTTAAACTCACAGACTGTGAGCTCATAGACACAGCAAGCCCACTATAATCCAATCTTTTCCCACAGTCTTCTCCCCCATAGTGAGAAATATGTCATTTGATAGGAAAATTGATAAGACAGACTTTAGGAAATGTTGTGTCCCACTTCTGAAATTAAGGGAACAAGAGATGGGGGTAGAAATGCTGCCAAACGACTTAAGAAGAGAATGCTGCTACTCAAAGAAGAGAAGACAATGGCTGTGAAGAGAATGCAGACAAAACATCGCTCAAATTCATTCTGGTTGCATGCTGTAATTGACAGAGATCTATTGCATGTTACTTTGCTCCCTGCTCATCTCATGTTACTGGAAGCAAATTTGCAAAATCTAAGGATGGAGACACGATCCATGGAGAGGTGAGATCCATCACGTATATGCTAGATCTTTGCTCTTTCTGGTTCACAAAAGCTGCCAGAGAGGAACTATCCAAGTGGGTAAAGGGAGTGGTGAATGCCTTGCTACAGCATGGAAGAATCCAGGCCTGCCTAAAGGAAGAGGTGGTGAAAAAACTCTCACTGAATCCTATCATACTTGATAATTACCAGCTAGCATACATGCTCCATTCTTGGACTAGGTGCTTGAATATGTGGCTTCCTAAGTTAAACAGATTCTCGATCTGTTAGAATTAGAATTTAGACCTGCTTATGGGACACAGATGGCTTTGTTTACCTTGGAGGGAGCTGATTGGTTCTGCTTAGTGGCTTTTGATATTATCAGCCATGGCATCCTTCTGATTTGTTGTTTAGAGGTACTGTTTTATGGTAGCTCTTAGAAGCTAATCTTGAGGGATTTTCATTTGACATCCTCTGCCCTGACTGGCAGCTCCCTGAAAAATCTGTTCTATACCCATGCAGTTTAACATATTCATGAAACTACCGAAAGAGGTTTTGAGAGTCTGGGGGACTGGTTCTATCAGTGTGCTGATGACACCCAACATTACATCTTCTTTCCATCCTAATCCAAGGAAGTCATTTCAGTGCTAAATCAGCATCTGCTGGCACTAATAGATTGGATAAGGGTAAACAAACTGAGGCTTAATCCAGATAAGACAGAGGCATTCCTAGTAAATAAAAAGGCAAATCAGAGAATAAAGGGTCAATCTGTACTGGATGAGGTTGCACTACTATCACCCCAGAAACTCAGGTAGGCTGCCTACATGTACTCCTTTACTCAGTTCTCAGCTTGGATGTCCAGATTTCAGAGATGGCCTGAGGGAGTTCATTTACATAGTTAAAACTAGTGTGCCAGCTCTGTCTCTTCTTAGAGTTGTCTGATCTGGCTTCAGAGGTACTTGTCTTGGTCACAACTTGTTAGGACTACTCTGATAAGCTCTACATGAGGTTGCTTTTGGCAAGGGTTCAGAAACTTCAGTGGGTCCAAATTGCTGCAGTCAGACTGCTCACCCTTCTGCAACAGGCAATTAATGGCCAAATGACTATATAAAGAAAAAAAAAGTCAGTTGATTGATGGCTGGAAAATACCAAAGAGGAGATAGTTTGGCCTTCCATGGAAGAGTGTTGCACAGCCTGGGAGCAGCCACTCAGAAAGTCTTCTTTCATGTCTTCTCCACATATTCCTGTGAAGGTAGTGGGATTAAGAAAGAGAAAAAAATCTTCCTTCAGTAATCTCAAAATATGGTCAAGTGGAAGTAAGGAGATAATGTCTTTCAGGTAATTTTGACCCAAGTCATATGGACTTTATAGACCATTAACAGCATTTTGAATTATGCCTGCAAACAGAGTAACAGCCACTGAAGTTGTTTTATCTAAGAAGATTTACTTAGTGGCTGCTCCCAGGTCTTTACTTCTGCAAATCAGTAAACTATGAATAACAGATTTGCATTTTTAAACCTCTATGTAACTGTGCTGCAGTTTCCTGGGCCTATTAGGTTTTCAGACTAAGGTGCGTAGGTGTTGAAAGACATAATCATGTGACTGATGGCTGTAGATTCTGGTGGCTTCAGTGTCAGCAGTGTGTGGAATTGGAAGGTGCAAACCTATTTGAATTAATTAAAAAGATTTATCATTTTAAAGGTCTGAGTGGATTCACTGCCCCCTGACATCAGAGCCACCAGCCTCTGCTCATCCGTGCTTCAAATCTTTACTTCACAAATGCTGCAATCGAGTGTGCTACCAAAAGTGTGGAACTGTCTTGAATTCTTTCACATACATGCCTGATGCTTCTTACTAAGTTCGTGTGTTAACAGAAACCAAAACTTCTTTATTAAAAACAGAATGTCCATGCAGTGCATTTGCCCTCTTGCCCAAAGTAGGCATAACTTCTCTTAAGATTGTTTTAAGAATACAAGGGCACAAAGATCCTCTCATCCCTCTGGCCAATGAACTGAACTGAGCTGTAGATATTCAGAAATCCTCCACAGTGGGAATTTAAAAGTAGCTAATGACTATGCATTAAGGATAGTATCTTCCCATGGATTATTATTATGATGCTTTCACAGCTTGCCATAATGGCTCACAAGGACACACACACACACACACACAATGATGATCTAGCTAATAATATTCACTTCAATGGCAGACCAGTTTAATTTCCCCTCATGTTCATTAAGCTGCTATTTATTGTCCCCTCTCCCCACAGCAGCAGTTTAGCACACACATGCATCACCATATTGTTTGTGCATGCATTTCTTTCTAAATACCATGGCTGTAACAGACGAGACATGAGATCCCTGAGTGTTCTTCAAGATGCAAAGGAGTGTAAATATTTGAAGGTACACACTAGTCTAGGAAATACCTGGAAATGCTGGAACATTTCTAGGAAGAAAGACTGTTTGAGAATGACAATCCCCCATAGTTATTAAGCCCTAGAATCAATTCTGAAAACCAGATGCAATTTCACACACACTCCATTTCATCATAATGACAGCCAGCGTGGTGTAGTGCTCTCAGCTTTGTACTACGACTCTGGAGACCAGGATTCAAATCCCTGCTCAGCCACGGAAACCCACTGGGTGACCTTGGGCAAGTCACACTCTCTCATCTTCAGAGGAAGACGAAGGCAAAACCCTTCTGAACAAATCTTGCCAAGAAAACCCTATGATACATTCACTTTAGTGTCCCCATAAGTTGAAACGAAGGCACACAACAACAACAATTTTATGGTAACAATCAGGTACTCCACAGGGATAGTAGCAATGTCAGTGTCTGTTCTATTCTGCTATGGTTTGTATAGATATATTTCACCATCTTATTATATTTGGATCCCCCTTTGGCAATTAAATTTTATTGAGGATACAATCCTATGGTCACTGAGAAGGTGTGGAAGGGTCATATATACCATGGAGCTCTTCTTTCATGAAAGGAAAGGGAATCGTGTATGGAGGCAAAGCTTTCCATCACAGTGACTGTCCCATGGGTAGTCCCCCGTTGTTGGATTGGGGCCAGGTGAAGTAGCTCAGGATTCACAGGTGCCCAGGTCTCTTCATTCACCTGACACACCTTCAGATGGAGCCGGAAATTATGGTAGCCTGAGAAGTGGTACAATAAATCCCATCTCATAATTTGGAGGCAGTTAAAGAGAAAAATGCAAAAAAGAAATCCCCTTACACATTCTGCCTTGTTTGGAGCAAGTCAGAAGAGCTTCAGAAGGAGTGGTTCTTCCACCAAGAATCCCCACTCTCTACTTCACATATACATTGCTTTCTTAATTATTTTGTTCTGTTTCTCCCCCATGATAACAGAAGGCCGAAAAAAAAATTAAAGCATAACGCAAAACAATAAGAAATCAGCACCAGTGCAACATAAAACAAGAATCCTAGCCCTGACAGCTACTGTAGAAAACACAGCAGTGCTACCCAATCAGAGCACTAAATACAGTGCTATGTATTTCAGGTAAATACATCTTATATTTTTTTAAAGCAAATAATAAATGCACCAGAACAGAAAGATCATTCCCCAGTTTGAGAGCAGCAGCAGAAATGACCTGGCCACTTTCTACAGCTTTCATAGTCCTCTCAACTGACTTTGTACAGAACTCAACATTTGTATGTATGTGTTGGTGGAGGAGATTCTCCGAGATATGGAGGCCCCTGGTTATGAAAGGGTTTAATGAACAAAATAATAGTTACTAAGATATTATTATTTTATTTATTTAGTTACTAAGACCATTTCTGCACTATGTGGTTATAGTGCTATTATTCCACCTTTAACATACTGTGGAATTCTGGGGTTTATAGTTTAGTGAGGCCAAAGAGTTCTCTGGCTGAGAATTCTAAAGGCCCTTCCCTAGAATCCCCAGAATTCCATAGGATGTTGAAAGTGGAATAATAGCACTATAACAGTGTAGTGTGGAAATTGCCTCAGTAAATGAACCACTTTGATTCTGTTGCTTTTGCTTTGGAACTCTGGCTCCAAGGAAGCCAACTGAGATATTATTTTGACAAGACTGATGAAGACAAAACTGTTTCAGAGGACCTTTGGCAATTATCTGTCCGTCTCTCTCTCTCTCTGTCTCTCTCTCTCTCTAGGGCCACCTTTCAGGATAAAGATACTCTATGGAACTTCAACTTCAAGAAAAATCTCCAAAGCAGTTTACACTATTAAAAAAAAAATCAATCAAGCTATACTTAAAAACAAAGAAGAATTGCTGGTTTTAACAATGGCAGCAGAAACTGTGGCAGTGGTAAGGACTCACTGAGAGCCTGCAGAAATAGTAGACATCTGTAGGTGGTATGTCACCCACCTTTACTTCAGACAAGCTGGAAGACATTTTGGTGCTCCACCACTATCTAGATAAACTCTCCCTTCTTGTCTCTCTATTGGGCAATGTCATGCTGTACCAGTCCTGGTTTTCAAATCAGTCTGAAAGGCAGAGGCTCGGCTGTCACAGTTCACTTGGGGAAATGGGCAGCCGGGTGGTCGATTAGCAATCTGAAGGTTGAAAGCCAGGGAACCAAAACTAACATATGGTAGTAGCCTAAATTCAGGAACAGGGCTGAAGCAATTTCCTCATTAGGCTGTTATAGCGCTGTTATTCCACTTTCAACATCCTATGGAATCCTGGGGTTTGCAGTTTACGGAGGGGCCATCCAGCTCCTCCCTAAACTGCAAACCCCAGGATTCCATAGGATGTTGAAAGTGGAATAACAGCACTATAACAGCCAAGTGCTGAAATGGCCTGAGTCTCTGAGCTGGCTTGGATGTCTCTTGTGGAGTGGGTGATCGACATTGTTTCCGGCAGCTGTAGAGCATTTGCTGCCTGCCATATCTAGGAAGGCTGACTGTTCAGTGAAAACAGCAGGGGACACGCTAACTGAGCTGCAGGTCTGCTGAGCCTCTTCCTAAACACTTCAGTCCTGCTAGAATCTCTGAGGGAGACCCAACACTGTTCAATGTCATACAATTAAATGTACAACTGAAAGATCGTGCAAAGTAAAGTGTCTTGTCTCATGCTTTCCAAGGAAATAACTTCAGACATTCGCACCTTGTCAACAAACTGAGACTTTACCTTCTTCAAAAGCAGGGACTACAATTATAAGTGTTAACAGAATGCAACATTTCAAAGGGCTCAGTAGTGGCTCTCTGCATCACGCCAATGACTGAGGGTGCGGATGAACTCTGATTGCACAAATGGACTCAGATCAGATCAGGACCTCATCTGCTTAATTCTCTCAAGAAAAGTACTGAGCCTCCTCCTAGTTCCAAATGATTCCAGAGAGAAATGAAGATGCTTACCCTCTCTGAGGTGAACTCTTATCCTGCTGCTATTAGAAGGCAATGGCTTGAGGCACAGAAAAAACAAATGGGAGTCACAACAAAATGTTGCAGTGTGGAATGCTCCTATTCAGTGTTTCAGCCATTCAGCTATACCTTTCTTCAGTGCACTGCATTTCATGCCCCATTGTTTTACTTCTCACTCAGCACCTGCAAATAGTCATTCAACATTCTGGGCAACTCAGTCTCCTTTAGGCCATTTTGGGCTTCCTTCCCCTAATGATTATTTTACATTTTTGTGCATATGAATTTTTCCAAACCAAAGATGGAAATCTGTCAGTTTCAGTTTGTCCCACTACTTTTTTAAAAAAAGGTTAAATTCTTTCAATCCTGAATATGAAACAATGTGAACTGAGGCAGTGGAATACGCTGCCTCGGAATGTGGTGGAGTCTCCTTCTTTGGAGGCTTTTAAGCAGAGGCTGGAAGGCCATCTGCTGGGAATGCTTTGATGGGTGTTCCTGCATAGCAGGGGGTTGGACTGGATGGCCATTGTGGTCTCTTCCAACTCTATGATTCTATGAATTTTGATAAATTCTTCTAAAACAGCCTGACACTAAATTCTCCCCTATTTTAATCAGCCAAATTCAATAGCTACTCTCAGCATGGAAAAGATCACTCTGTACTTGTCTGTCATAAAGGTATTAAAGATACGGAGTCTCTCAGAGAAACAAATGAGAGAACAATCCTAATTCAAAATGTATATGTTTGAATACAAAGGGTTTTGAACCCAGACTTCTATGAGTTCAGCCCTCAAAGCCCTGTCAGTTTTAGTTTCTCCCACATTTAATTATTTTTTTAAACTCAATTTCTTTCAATCCTAAATGTAAAGAGATTAGTGAATGTTCAAGAATTTCTATCAAAGAGCTCTGAAAAGAAATTCTCTCACCTGTTCTTATCCATTGATACTGCTGATACTACTGATACCTACGGCCATTTCCATACCGGGCTTCCGAAATGGTGCAGAGCGACCTCTCACGGAGGTCTTCTACACCCTAGAGTGGACTGGCATGGACTACTTTTTGTAGTTCCACACCAGAATCCACTCAGGAGCGGCCGGAACTAGCCGCGCTGCGTGTTTTTTAAAAACCTCTTTTCCGAGAGCGCGCAGCCCCGCGCCGCTCCGTCGCCCGGCTCCGAAGTGGATTTGCAGGCACGCGCAAGTGCGTGCCTGCAGATCTGCCGGGGGCGGGCTTCCAGCTGGCGAGTTTCTCCGGTTGGTGGAGAGCCTCCACCAACCGGAAGCCGCCATTTGGGACGCCGGAGGACTGCAGAGCAGCGAGCTTGCGCTGTTCCACGTGGCGACGGACTTACCCAGCTTCAGGTAAGCTCCGTTTTTGGGCGTTTTCGCCCGTTCCCCCCCCCCCACATGTGAAAGGGCCTATGTCTTGTGTGTGAATGGCAACACTGAAAATAGAGGGAACAATTGGACATTTTCTTCATGCTAAAGTCTCTCATTTAGGTCTTTTTTTTTTTTTGCATCCTATCCCAGTTAGATACCCTGAGGACAAGACCAAAGTGCTTCTCAAATAACCACTGCATCTTTGCATGCATTCTTACCACCTAGGCCATTTGTAACATTCTTTCAGCGCAAAGCAATTCCATGCTACTGAAGCAAATGTGTTTATCTCTGGGAGTTTTATTCCTTGAGGCTATCACAGCTGAAAGGAAAGCCTTGAATTCATTTTAATCAGTTGAGAGTTGAAAGACTTTGCTTAGATTACTCTTTAACCTTTTGGTTTTGCAGACCGCTGAAGAAAGCTTCCTCACAAGCTCCTCAGTAAGCGTGATGCCACTCTCCTTACACTTCTCATCAACACTGTGATGCTGCTTTCCTTACCCACCGTGGCACCACCTCTCTGCCTTGCTAGATTTCATTGTTACAAATGTAGCTTTTTTTCCTGATGTCAATGGGAACACTTGGATCCCCAGATGACATGCATTCTTAGAATCAAGAGCCTTTAATACTTATGTCCTGTAATCAAGTCTTAACCTCTTAACCTTCTTTTGATAAGCTAAACTGATTGATTTGCTTAAGTCTCTCACTGTAAGGCCTGCTCTCCAGCTCTCAAGTCATTCTTGTGGCTCTTCTCTTGCTTAATGGAGTTAATACCCAACAGCATGATATTTCAGGTCCTAAGGAAACCTTAACAATTTAATTTCCTTCAGAAAGAAGGGGTGGGGAATCCCATCTCTGATTACATGATTGCCATCAGGAGGACACGGCTGTAAAATCAAAGTTACATAAGTTCTGTGGGAAACATTTCCTTTTGGGGATGTCGTGATAGTTAACAATCATGTTGCAAACGTCTTCTGGACAAATCAAACACTCTTATGTAAATACTCCAGGGATTGTTTTCCTGTGGGTAGGGAATGATCTTATAGCTCATGGAAAGCATGTATTCCAGTAGTGGAATACACACTTTTTGCGTAGAATGGTTAAGAGGGAGGGAAAAATTGCAAGCTCTGGACCTAATATGACATGCTAGAAGCTCTGGGTCACTTTCCCTGCTAAACCTTTCCCTTGTTGGGGGAAAGGGAATCTTCTCCCACTAAATCAGGAGACAGCAAAGTAAGATGGAAGCTCTCATCTGGTGTTTGCAAGCAGTTCCTGAGTCTTGATTCAGAGCGAGCTGGAGCTTACAGGGCAAGAACACTGAAAGCACATGGGGAAAAGGCAGAAAGAATGTAGCTGGATAATCTCAGCGGGTACTTGCAAAGATGACTTTATAGCACTCCAGATTCCTGTGCTCATCATGTCATGTCTTCTGACATCAACAGAGGTCAGTTGGGGGCAGGGAATCGAGCTATCCACTACAATATGGTGCCACCTGCTGATGCAGAAAGTCCAAATCTAATCTGTGGCACTCTAGTTAAAAATAATCTTGGTTAGCAGGGATTGGAAATTCCTGTTAGACAAGACTGTCAGAGTGTGGACTACTGGGTAGGTGGACTTCAGTATAAGACAGCTTTATATAATGTTATAGCATATTTTAGTTCTAGATTAAATAAACATTTGTTTTTAAATTAATATTTTAAGTAGTACAGTGAGATTAGATTTCTAAAGTGGTACACAATAGAAAATGTGATTTTTCTGAGGAAACATTTTAAGCTAGGTGCCAGAAAAAAATAATATTGACTATACAAGACTAGAAGCCAAACTCCTGTGGGTACCAATCAATCAGGAATGATAAGGCTGGAATGTTTAGGCTGTTTCATTTCCTAGTGCAGAGCTAAATATATTTAATTTCCAACTGAGGAAGCGCTCTGAAAATAGTAATAATGCTAAGCAACAATAAATGCAGAGTAATGAAATGAGATTTCTTCTTGAGAAATGAAGAGTCAACAGTCAGGATTGCCAAGTCCATTTCTCTTAGAAACAGCTGACTTAATTGCAAAGGAATATATAGATTGATATATTTGCATGTGTATATGTATGTATGCGTATCTCTCTCTCTCTCTGTCTCTCAGAAGTTGCAGTTATCCTCAGCCATGATGTCAAACATACAGAGAATCTACATGTTTTTGTAATCACCCCCTCCCCATTACTGTAGGAATGGTTTTGATTTATTTATGCTGTCTGACGGTAGCACTGGAACAGTTGGGGTTTTATGCTGTTCTAATCTTTTTGGAAATATAAAGAAACAATTCATGCATTTTCACAACATATGGTTCTCCACTTATGACAACAGATACCAGAACTTTCAATTAACTTTTTGGATGCTGAGAAGAGATCCACATGACTCATTTCAAAAGCACATCGATGAAGGAAATAATGTCTTATTTGCCAGATTTTCACACTGAGAGACAAACTAAATTTGGCATGTTTCTCTCTTTGTACATTAATGAAAACAGAACTTCTTCTCAATCTCATCCTTGACTAGAACTTGTCCAACTAAGTAGTGTGATATTTTATAATGATCCTGCCAACACTGAGTTGGTTAATTTCTTATAATGTGCTGTTGTTCAAAGATTAAATCTACCCAGACATTTTGGAAATGCATTCCTCTCAGCCTCAGGAAGATGTCCATTTCAACAGGCATATTATTTTCCGTAATGAATTTGATGTCATTCTTTTGACAAAAATGAATGTGTACATACAGAAAACAAGCCAAAGTGCCATGTAAACATTTTGTTAAGTTGACACATGTCCCAATATTCCTTAATAGTTATTCACCCAGTGTATTCTATTCTTTGTAACTGTCTCCAGGTGCATGATCTATCAGAAAAACAGCGATTACACACCACATTGTGCATCTGCTCCATCTTCATCTTTGCTAGCTTTAAATCATCACCACAGTTTCTAAGTGAACATCTTTTCCTTCAGTATGCCCCACTTCTGGCCTGGTAGGCAAGCAAAATCAAGGCATCCAAAAGAAGCCCCTTTCCCTTTTTTTTTTTTTTATTCTTAAGTGTTCAGTCTTGCTTTGAATAGCTGATGAGCAAAAGGTAGTTCCATACCCTCCCAGTTCCTGCCCATATATTCCAGCCCTTCATGTAACTTCCAGCACAACAATGCAGAGCTACTGTTCTGAAGGATAGCCCTTCCATTAGTCAGAGTTAACCAACTGCCCTAGCAACAGATGCTGTAGGGCAGCGGTAGCATCCCCATAGTTGCTCCACCTAAGTATGCCACCCACTGACACATCTGGAATAAAAATCTGGGACAACCACTACCCCGTCCAAAAAAGTAGTCCACTGCCATCAGATATGGTGGAAGACCCTACCCCACTGTAAGCAAAGTTCAACTGTTAGCCCAATCAGTTTCTATACACGGAAGGGAAGGGGTACCACTTTTTCCTTTGTTTCAAGGAACAAAATGTCTTGATTTAATCCTGGGTTGGGTCACATGTACTGTGCATTGGATTCTTCTATTATCATTTAATAAACACATGATGCTTTCAACCAAATGGATAAACCATTCAGAGCATAATTTAAGTTAACATTGGATAAAATTAAAATCCTGTTTTTTAGTGACTGATTTGTGATGGCTACGTTACATATGAACCTTCTTGTGTGTGAAACTGACTTCAGAGACATGGCTGGCAGGACAAAGCAAGGGGATGTTAATTACTGTACAGTGCTAACAATTATATACCACCTTTTTGCTAAAAGACCAATAAGGTAATGAACCGGAAATTTACATAAAATAATTTTTAAAAGCATGTGACTCTTGATTCCTTGTGTTTGCTTATACTTGCTGTTCTTACACTTTTCATATTTTGTAAGCTGCTTTTAGTGAGAGCCAGCATGGTGTACCTACTTGGTGACCTTGGGAAGGTTACACTCTCTCAACCTTAGAGGAAGTCAATGTCAAATATCCTCTGAACAAATCCTGTTAAGAAAACCCCATGATAAATTTGCCTTAGGGTTGCCATCAGTCAGAAACAACATGAAGGCATACGACAAGCTACTTAATTACTCTTTTTTTTTTTTTTGGTGGAAAAAAAGTGAGTTATACATTTTTTAAAAATGAATGGATAGATAAATAAATAATGTGCAAATCTTTATTTATGACTAATATGTCATGTGTCTCCCTTGGCTGCTGGAAGCTGTTGTCCAACAAGATTTGGAAAGCCACAAATTGCTCATCCAAGCAATAGAAAAAAATTATTACTTCTATAGTGCAAGAAGCCACTCAGTCTTGTATCACTCCTCTACACCTTCATTTTTGAACATATTTTTCCTACTAACTAAAGTGGCTCTATGTATTTTTCAATCACAAACCATTTTGACCAGTCAGCTTGACTGGGTTTTTTGCATATTCTCCAAAACACACTGAAGTCTTGCCAAAGTGTGGATTTTAGAGCCAGGATGTGAAAGAAACAATGTCACTAACAAATTTGAACCAAACTTCTTTTTTATCTCTATTTCATAGAAGTTCTTATGAACAGCCAGACATTTAAAAGACTCCCTTTGACTCAGGCACCTGATCCATCTTATTTCAGTCTTTGAGGACATGATTCAGCATCTACTCTAGTGGTTAGAACCCCCCTCCCCCAAATGTACATATCATTAGTGCCCATTTAACAGTCCTTTACAGCACAAGTCCTTCCATTCATGTTTATGGGATGATTCAGAATCTGAAGTACATCCAGCAGATGTGGGCATAATGTAAAGTAGTCATTGGCCATCTACCAAAAATTCCATGACTCTTCAAGGCTGTGACAGATTAAAAATATACAAGAAGCATAACTCTCTAAAGAAAAAAGGTTTGGGTTGTGGGGAAACCCTAAAATGTCTTTTTAAGATAAGTAAGCAAAAAGTGAAGAGTTAAGAGCTGGCTGTGAAATATCCTGGACAGTATTTGACTTAATTTCGGTATATGTTGTGGACGTTAAAATTAAGAAACAATTGATCCCATGATTACTCAGGCCGTTTCCACACCGGGCTTCTGTAATGGTGCAGAGCGACCTCTCACGGGGGTCTTCTGCACTGTAGAGTGGACTGGCGTGGACTACTTTTTGTAGTTCCACACTGGAATCCACGCAGGAGCGGCTGGAACTAGCCGCGCTGCATGTTTTTTAAAAACTTCTTTTTCGAGGTTTTTAAAAAGCACAGAGCGCGCAGCCCCGTACCACTCCGTCGCCCGGCTCCGACGCGGATTTGCAGGTGTGTGCATGTGCGTGCCTGCAGATCTGCTGGGGGCGGGCTTCCAGCTGGCGAGCTTCTCCAGTTGGTGGAGAGCCTCCACCAACCAGAAGCCGCCATTTGGGACGCCGGAGGACTGCAGAACAGCGAGCTCGTGCTGCTCTGCGTCGTGACGGACTTACCCGGCTGCCGGTAAGCTCCGTTTCTGGGCGTTTTTGCCCGTTTCCACCCCACATGTGGAAAGGGCCTCATGCTTAACCTAACCTAACCCTCCCCCCCAGCCAAACACATTTGCCTTGATGAGCCCACAGTGGCAAGTTATGCTGTGAAGAGTTTAAAGACTATTATCTAGATGGCAATCTGGGGAAAAAATGGGGAAGCTGTAGTGCCCCTCAATATAGAATGAGGATGGCAATCATGCAGCCTTCTAGATGTTGTTGGACTGAAATTCCCACCATTTCTCACCATTGGGTATGCTGACTAGGATTGCTGGCACTTGCAGTCCAACACATGGAATCTTGCTCTTATCCACAGCCCTCCAAAGATTTTATCTAGGCCCAATAGTTTGGTTCTCTGTGCCATGAGTTTTAAGTACTGTTTCAAATAAAGAAAGGTTGGCAAGAAGAGAAGGGGAACATCTCAACTTTACACTTTCTAAAACTACTGTCCTGGGCTAACCACTATGCTCAATGTTGTAATCTGTGTGTACATGTTGGACCTAGCAAGTCATAGGCCCTTTCTGCACCAGGCAATTAGAACGGGGCAGTGCGTCCTCTCACAGAGGTTGTCTGCACCTTGGAGCGGACTAGGAGTGGACTACTTAAAGGAGATCCACACCTCAGTCCGCTCCAAAACGACTCCAAGTGGTCCTCCAGCGTGTTTTCTAAAGACCGCAAAAAACAGGTCTTTATTTTCCTGGAACACGCCATTGCGTTCCTGCTCCCTTGTGCAGATTCGCAGGCTCTCACCAATGCGAGCCTGCGATCTGCGGAGGGCAGGCTTTAGGCGTGGTGAGCTTCAGCAGTTGGTCGGGACCCATGACCAACCGGAAGCTGCCATTTCGGAAGCTGGAAGCCGCCATTTTGGAAGCCGGAGCAGTGTGGATCTACAGACCTCACACTGCTCCAATTTGCCCTGGACCAAGGAGGAGCCCTGCGGAAGGGCTTCAGGGACAGTCCGTGTTGCTTCGGACCCCAGAAGAAGCGGTAGGTAACGGCACGGAGCGATTCCCTCGCCTTGTGAGGAAAGGGCCACAGGATCTCATGTAACTTTCAGTCCAGACTTCATCATTCTATGCTGGGGCAGAGAACATATGGTTCTCCAAATGTCGTCGAACTGAACCTCACATCACCCCTAGCAAGCCTAGATACCGTTGAGGGATAAGGAGAGTTGCAGACTTGCAGTCAAATAATATCTGGGGGGATACATGTTTTGTAACTATAGTCTACTCATCTTAAAAATGGACATATTCACTATGCCTTTGCCTCTGAACAGTCACTACTTGAAGGAAGCATTCATGTGAGCTTCATGTTGTGATGCATGTAAGGTATCTGACTTCAGACTGATTTATTGTAGATAGAAATCTGTTTCTTTTTTTCCCCATTGTGTCATATTGTTTTTCTGCCACAGAATCCTTATTCCTATTAAATTAACAGAATCTTTTAAAAATGAATTCTCAGAGCTGGTTATCCTTCTTAAGATTCAAGGAACAATCCACCACTGGTGAGTCAAATTCACTACACTCTGGTGGATGAGCCCCCTATGAGAGCATATGTGGGACTACAGATAGCAAGACATTTTCCATTCCCCAGCTTAAACCTGTGACTTCTAAAGTCCCTTCCTTCTGAAGAGAGCAAGACAGACAAAGAAAGAAGAAGAAGGAGGAAAGCCAAACAAGATCAGATAATGTAAAATCCACTCCCAAAGACTGCTGCATACAATTCTAGCTGTGCATATAAAGGAAAGTGAAGAGGAAGACTTGTGGAAGGTCAGAGGGCCAAAGGCAGAGCAGAAAAGACACAACGGAGAAATCACTTTCCCAGTTTTCTGAATTGTTTTCTTGTACTTCCTGTTTCATAAAGGACTATTACTATCTGTAAACTAAACAGGGAACATGACAGCGGTTCACAAATGAACCTCAAATAATGCTTCTACATGGTAAGAATCCTTTGAGTGACTGTAGTAGCTCTCACAGCGAGGAGCAAGGAAGTTATAGGGTGAACTGCAGCAAGTTTGTTCTGCTGTCAGTGTTGTGGGGTGAGTGAACAAATAAGTGGGATATATTTGCAAACGGCTAGAAAGTAGCTGTCTATCAGTGGCTGTAGATGCTGGCAAAACTCATAGATGCTGCTGTATCCTGGAGGCTTCTGACCACACAGGGGCCCTGTTTAGGACTCACGGGTGAACTGTCCTTAGCAACCTGAAACATGCCTTCATCATCTCTGACTTCCATATATTGAACGTCTAATCTAATCAATACCACCTGATGTCTGTCTCCCCTGCCCTTTCTGTTATGCAGATACCCGCAAGGGATTTCGAAAACAAGCTTTGTTTCTATCCGAGCTGAGTAGAAATAGTCAAGTAAGCACATTCAGCATGACAAGGCATCAGTAGTTACAAATACATTCACAAAATCACCAAGGAATACAGGACCTGCTTTTATCTGTGTAGACACAAGACTCTGAAAAGAATGACCATGACCTTCTCATCTCTGCTTCTCCCCCTTCAAACATGTCAGCATCCAACAAAACTCTTTCCACGTCCACAGAAACAGTTTTGACAAATTGCACGAGAAGGCACGTAGAAGAGAGAAAGCAACTGTCTGGTCTTGTGGTCTTTTTTAGCTGGGCTGATATAAAAGGGAGTTTGACCTGCGCTTGCATGTATCTGAAAGAAATGAGTGCGTTTGGTCTTCTCTTAAATTATTCCAAACCAACTCTTCTGGCTGAGAAATAAAATACTTATAAGACCGGTGATTTTTGCAAAAGACATTAAAGATGAATTAAACTGTTAGACAGCTGTAAAATTTAATTGGATTCAGCGTCTAATTTGCATCTGTGAAGAAAAAAATAAAGATTTTACTAGCCAATGTAATCAGTGGTTTTAAATGGCCTTCATCCTTCTACTACAAGCCCTCCTGTGGTTGATTATGATCACATAATACCCATAGCTCAAAAGATAACATGTGTGTTCCTTTAAAGATGTTTTCTTCTCCTTTACCAACTATCTTTAGAAAAGTCATCCATAATAAGCCTTTTCATTTAGCTAATAAACTACCTTTGGCTGTAATAACTTACAGAGAGAACAGGAAGAGTTGTTGAGAGAGGGGAAAAAAAAACCCTCACAGATAATTTAGTTCATCCCTCTAGATATTTTGGATGATAGCTCCGATAATACACGACCATTGGCTGTGCTGACTTGGGCTAATGAGAGTTATAGTCCAACACTGAGAGGTCCCCATGTTAGAGAAGGCTGATTTAATCCAAATGTTTATTATGTTCAAGCTAGTTTCTTCGGGATGGTAAAAATGTGTTTGGGGAGCTGGAGTCTCCCATTTCAGATCCCAGATAGAGGCTTACATACATCAATGCTTCCACATTAAAAAAAAAAAAATAGATCGCCAAAACTGGCATGTGACCAGAGGACTATTCCAGGATTTTTTGGGGGGGGGGGAGTTTTAGACTTTTTGCTATTTTTTTTAATTATGTGAAGCTTACAATTTAGTATGTTTAGATAGGAAACAGCTGCAATCTGCACTCCAAAACTGTACCTTGCTTAGCTTGTGCATAAATCTAGCATCAATGGAGGTGCACTCAGATTTCACCCACAGCTTAAAGTAGTACAGTCTAGTGCCTAGGCATAGGTTTATCACCTGATTGGTAAATAAGCTTCTGCATTTATATTGTTGCCATTACTTTTTTCATATTGGGAGCTTAGAATGATCAGAAAACTTCCATGTGGCAATCAAAACACGTCAGCTAAGCACACTCCTGCAACAGTGACACAATGACATGGAGATTATCCTCCTAACTATAATCAAAATAAGCTAAAATAAGCATCAATAAGCAAAAATGCTATAATCAGATCACCAAGCAGAACAAGGAAGAACTAACTATGAGAATGAAACAACAGCCTTCATCCAGCATTTTGTTTTCAACAGCATCCAGAACAATATCTCTTAAGAGCTCAAAAACCAGGGTGTGAAGGAGAAAATCCTTAGTTCCAACTTTGGCTCCAACTCAAAAATGAGAAGAGAGAAGCTCCCAGTTCCTGTCCAACACACACAAAACCATTATTACATAGGATATGATGAAGATGACGGCTGTTCCCAGTTTTTTGAGCCCGTTCAGTTGACACTTCAAACATAGAAAGACCAGTTAATCATCAGACTAACTACAATCTGATATATCTAATACAGTTGGCCTTCCACATCCACTAGAGTTAGGGGTGCAGTACACCTGCAAAAGTGGAAAAAAATCACAAATATCAAAATGTGTGCATGTTTGTAGGAAGGGCGCTGAGGCATCGTGGGGAGAGTGGGCACCCAGGGTCCCAGCCAGGTCAGGGAAAGGAGAGAGAAAGGGGATGGGTCGGCATGGTGGCCCTATAATTCCTCTCTCTTGCCCATCTCCTTTCTTGCGTGTAGGGGGCATTGGGAGAAGGTTGGTAGTGCTGAAAAATCTAGCTGTGAGCCATCCTTAGCTGGCCAGGCAGTGGCTGGTAAATGAGGAGGAGGAGGAGGCAGCTCAGTGGTGGGTTTTTAAAGAGTCCCACGGCCTGATCAGAGCCACCTAGAGGGAAGGTTCTCTCAGAAAAGAAGCACTTGAGGTGCGGCGGGGGACGGGGGTTGGAGAAACTCACAAATAATCAAGTTTGTGAAAGTGAAACCTGCAAATGTGGAGGGCTGACTATAATCCCAAACTCATTTTATTAGCACCATCCTAATAATAGCATATTCTTTCAGTGCAGATCTTCACCTAGCCACAGTGGTACAACCCATGCACAAGATTACCAGGCTCAGGGAATCATTGAGGTTTAAAGAAATACAAAAAGAAGTGTTTTTTGCTGCCCGGATAGCAGTAGTCCACACTGCAACATTTTGTTGCAGGTCTCACAGGCTTAGTCTTTTTTAAAGCCATCGAAGAGTGTGGTCATTTTCACATCTACAAGCTATGTTTATGCATTATGTGAAGAGGTACTTCCTTTTGTCAGTCTGGGACTTATTGCTATCCAGCTTCACTAGGTGACCCTGAGCTCATTTCAGTAAAACAAACACGGAAGGTTAAGGCAATGGACCATAAGGTATACGAAGGGAGTAGTAAAAGCCCATATCAATCAATTTCCCTTTTAAAGAAAAGTCCTCTACAGTCACAAACGAGGAGCTCAAAAGGTGGTGTGTGTGTGATTTCAGAGCCAAGGTGAGACCAAGAGACTGTGACTGTGATGAAGTGGATGCTGTGATGGATTGGATGTGGCCTAACAAGCTGAGCCGCAGACCAAAGCAAAGAAACTCAGCTGATCAGTAGACAAGCTAACAGAGGTCTGGGAGCACAAGTTCTTCTGAACTGAGCTGAACATCCCCTGAAAACATCACATTGACAATCTGGGGTTCTTCCTGGAGACAGAATTGTTCCTGGATGTCCAGAGGGTGACTATGACTTTTGCCCAGCTTCAGTTGATATGACATCTATTTATGTCCCTTCCTTGAGAGGGCAGATCTTGTCACAGTGGCCATGCTTTAGTCACCTTAAGTCTAGTAGAGCCATTTCCGCACTAGACTGTTACAGTGCTATTATTCCACTTTCAACATCCTATGGAATCCTGGGGTTTGCAGTTCAGGGAGGGGCCTCAAAGGAAATTTTACTACAATGTGCTCTGCAAGGGACTGTCCTTGAAGAATGCTTGGAAATTGCAGCTGATGCAAATATGAAAGCTTGAATTTTGTCTAGAACATATTATTTCAGATCATATTGCACTGGATTTATAGAAATTGCACTGGCTTTCAGTTCATTTCAGGATCTAACTCAAGGTGCTAGAGCTTACCTAGAAAGTTCTAAATGCCTAAGAGACAGTGTTTCAGTAACAGTAGGTACTATTGATTTATATTTCACATCACTTACATCTTCAGCAGTGGTATTCCCCATAACAGACAACCTTTTAGTTGTTCAGTACAAGAACTCATTATCTTCCTCACTCAAAATACACTTAAGACTTCACAATGCCCAGTACAAATAGAAAGAGGGCAATTTCAACTAATCACAATCTTATTACCTGCCTAATTTTAATCAGTTCCTACATGTGTCTAGATATTACACTTCAAAGGAGATTTAATGTATAAAAAACAAGCTAGGAGTAGAGAATAAATAATTCCAAGAGACTCAATAGTATCTTATGGGAGACAATGGAGCTGATATTCTTTGCTACGAACTCAATTGACAGATTTGTACAAAAGTATACAAAAATAAATAACAGCATTCCTAGTAAATGCTGGGTTATAACCAAATCAGCATCTGTAAGTTTCAGGCGCTATCAGGACTACTGGGCATTATTCGTCCATAATTCTGTTGGCTGTTGAATGTTCTTCTTAAGTCTTCAATTCCCACAGAACTGATTGTGGGAAAATCATTATATCAGATAGTGAATATTCTACAACTGTTATTTGTTAATAGTGTTAACATGTTGTTGTTTCTGTTGCTGCTACTGCCGCTGCTGTTGTGTACCTTCAGGTCATTTCTGACTTATGGCAACCCTAAACCTATCGGGGTGTTTTCTTGGCAATATGTATTCAGCAGCAGTTTACCATTGCCTTACCTGAGAGAGTGTGGGCTGACAAAGTTTGATGCAATGAAGGTCATCTAGTGGGTGGCTGAGCAGGGATTTAAACCCTGGTCTCCCAGAGTCCTGGTCTGGCACTCAAACCACTATACCACACTGGCTCAATTTGTAAAAAGTGCTGCTATGAATTCCTAAGGCAAATAACATAAGGTAGTTTTGCAATTCTAGAAACCATTTGCACTTTAGATTTGTGCATGTCTACACAGAATTAAATTCCATTTGGCCTAGAAGGATTTATCCTTAACAAATATGCATGGATTCCCATTGCAGTAAAGCAGGCCTCCATTTTCAATACAGAGCATGTCTGAGGATGGAAGGATCAACAACCACAGTCTGTAGAATGAGATGGATTTTGTTACATTATATCCTTATCAACTTCTTTCATCAGAATGGCACACAGAAAAAAGCTGTTTCCATTGTTACAAATGTGTGGGTGTATGTGAGATATAAGGGAGATGCATTTCCAAATGGTAAGTAACAGACAGTTCAAGACTGTGAAATCATTGCCCTTTCTTTTGAATATACAGCACACTGTTTTACTGTGCATGCACCCCTGAAAGAATTACACACTCTGTTACACAGATTTCATCCTAATAGTGCCTACAAAGGGGTGACTACTTATGCACAGTCAGAGGAAGAACATCAAAGAGACAGAGGGCCTTTCTGCACTACACTATTTTAGTGCTATTATTCCACTTTCAGCATCTTGTGAAATTCTGGGGTATGTAGTTTACTAAGGCCAAAGAGCTCTATGGCTGAGAATTCTAAATGCCCCTCCCTAAACCGCAAACCCCAGGATTCCATAGGATGTTGAAAGTGGAATAATAGCATTATAACATTGTAGTGTAGAAAGGCCCAGAGAAAGAGAAGGAAAGAAAGACAGAGAGAGAAATGAGGAGAGATGTGTATAAAGAGTCAGCATGGTATAGTGGTTTGAGTTTGGGCTAGAATACTGGGAAACCAGGGTTTGAATCCCCACTTGTCCATGAAAACCCACTGGGTGATGTTGGCAAGTCACACTCTCTCATCTTCATAGGAAGGCAAGGGCAAACACCCTCTGAGCAAATCTTGCCAGGAAAACCCTATGATAGTTTTGCCTTAGGGTCACCATAAGTAAAAAATGGCCTGATGACACACAATAATGAATGTGTTTAGAACTGGCATAATAAATAGATGAGATCGATTGATCGATCGATCAACGGTGTTTGTTTGAGGAAGAGAAAGAGAGAGAAATAAAATCCAAAAAGAAATACAAGACACATCAGGTGACCTGGCTGAAAAGCAACAATTCTCCTGTGATCTTTTCTTACAGTTCTTTAAACTAAACATGGCTTTGAAAGGAGAAATGTTCTCTGCAGAGTAGAAACATGGCCACACAACAATGTAGTACCAGCTTCCAGCAAAAATATATGATAAAAAACGAGGGAATGAATTTTTCTCCTTGGCTTTCTGACTTAACTCTTGCTTAGCTGAATTTGCCCTTCTCTAATCAATCTAAACAGCCTTCTTCCCCTTGCTGTGCCCCAACCTTCCATGGGCAGAAGAGATGCAACCAATCCAAAGGTGTAGATATGTATTTCAAAGAGTCAGAGGACATCTGTATCGCATGATCAAAATCTGAAGATATCAAACTATAGAAATTAAACTCTCAATAATCTCATCATGTGGAAAATCACTTCTTTCCCTCTTCTCATTTGGAGATACTCAATTTCCTCCTTTCAGTGCAATCCTTGAGGTCTGAATGAATTGGAAGAAAATGGGTAATGGTACTATTGTAAGCATCAGAAAGAAATTGTTGTGCTTCAGTCCTTTAGGCAGAATGCTTGCTGAGCCTGAATTTGTCAGAAAGTCCTTGGCCGAAAGTATGGTGCTCCACATTATTCTTAGTTGACCTGTGCAGGATGTAAAGCAGGGTTGAGCTTTTCTGACCTTCAACCCAGTTGATCTCAGAAAGTGCATTTCCTACTGACATCTGTGAGCTTTGTAGGAGCTTACAATATCTTGTTTTTATCCTCCAAAAAAAAGGCAGAGCAGCTGTCAAGTGAGAACCTATGAATGTGTCAGTACATTTCCCATCAAGACATTCCAAAGCCTGTGGAATTGTCTACCCTGTCCCTCAGCAGCTAGGTTCACAATTTTCCTTTTTCATCCAATCGTGTCAATAAAAAACAGCCCAATTTTGCTTCAGGATGAATGTCTTTCATTCTCCCTTGGAGATTTCAGTAGACTTCAAAGAGGTTACTTGTTGTTTTCCAGCAATCCAAAACCTCTCTAAGTAATTGAATAACAAAGAACATCAGAAGAATATGTCAAATTAAATCTGACCAAATAACTAGATGTTGAGAGGGGGAGGGAAAGAGGAAGGCAAAGAAGCTCAGAAAGTTTTTCTTCTTGAAACTGAAGCTGCCAACTTTGCAACATTCAATTTCTGTAAAGTTCCTGGTTCTGAGTTTCAAGTACAAATGTGAAATTAAAAATAGAATGAATTTACCACTATATTATGAGCAGCTGCATGTGTTCAGTCCTAGAAAAATCAGATGACCTCTCATAGCTGCTATGGAGTTATGAGTAGTGGATTACCACTATTACTAATCAGTTCACCAGTACTATGACTATCCTTTTTTCAGTAACTACTTTCAGTTAGGTTTTGTTTCTGGCAAGGGTAAATATTCACATGTGAACCAATGGATGCTGATTCTATGTCTGTTGGTGCCCAGTTGAATATTTCTCCCATGCAAAAAAGAAGAAGAACGAGAAGAAGGAAGAGGAGGAGGAGAACACAAAAACCTAACTGAATATAAAAACATAAAAACCAGAACATAAAATCTTAACTGAAAGAAAGTATCTTGCAGAAGCTGGTGTATGAGAGCTGGGCACCAGATCTCCAACTTTCTTCAACACAGTTACGACCTTCACTTGGTGACCATGTACAAGGATAGAGGACATTGAGCCAGTGAAGTTGCTAATTCCTTGCTAATTTTATACATGTGAGAAATGATGAAGAAATACTGAGTTCTGGATTAGTGGCTGTAGAAGAAGTCTTTATAAAATGCTGCTTCTTATTCAGTGGATTTGCCCTAAAGGAAAAAAAAAAGTGTGGCTACTTTTCTTCCACTCTAAAATATAACAGCTTACAAAATTGAGAATAAATGAATTCTTTTTCTGAAAACTACAAGCTGGCTCAGAACAGCTTAATTCTTCTATCTGTTCGGAAATCTTTTCTACTTGGGGCTGATCTCAGTTTAGTTAGATTGTGCATTGTATTCTCATTATATTTATTCATGTGCCAGCATCCATATAATGGTCACAACATTATCTTGCTACACGGTCACATTAAATGTTCACATTAGAAGTTCTCAGAATATGTTTTCTTGAATCCAGTAAATCTTGTCAATTTAATGGAGCATGACATTATGAAAAAATTCTGGTAATTTGGGGAACAATTTGGGGACAGTAGCCAAAAATGTTATCTCCATATCTAATGCTCCCCAACTTTTATAAAGTCGAGTGACAGTGATCATATGGCTGTAGGTTTCTGCACCCTGCTCCACAATATTGGTTCACAGTGATATAGATGAATAAATCTATGGCATGATCTATGCTTCACAAGACAGTGGAGGGATTGGCAACCCATAGTCTTCCAATATCATATTGCAATTCCCACTTTGCTTTTGGTCAACAGCCAAAGGCGGCTGGCAGTCCAGGAACATCCTCAAATTGTCCATTCCCATGCTAGAGGAAATCAGGGTGTCCCCAGAAATGACACTAGACATATTCATGAGTTGTCCCGTAGTATATATCAAGTCTATTTCTATGCTTATTTTCAGGAAGGAATGCTTGTAACCATGTCATACTCTAACTGGTGTTGCTTCTATTCCTCTCAAAATATCTTTGGATATTTATCTTGATTTTTTTTTAAAAAAAATACTAAATTTAAAATATGATATTTATCTTGATATTTGAAAAATATTTTTAAACCTTAAAAAGAGGCCAAACATTTGTCAAAGAGTAGCAAAGACAACACTGAATCTCGGCAATAAGCGATGGCTTTGTTCTAAAACTCTGCTGATGTTAAACTATGCACCCAAAATGTAGATCTAATATGTCAATTGTTTAGGAGTGTTTTAATTAATTTGCACTTAGTTAACCATGTGGCGCCCCTAAAAATACACATCAAAGGAGCTGATCTATTTGTGTCACTTCAGAAGCCACACAGGTTTAGGAAAACAACTGTCTTGTTGAAAGGAATACTGCAAATACAATGTATTATTAACTTGTCTTGTGCAACCTTTTGTCATGCTTGGCGAGATGCCTTTTGATATCAAGCTTCATGAAATGAAAGGTATGCAGGTGCCAGTCGTGAAAGAGAGCAATTTAACAGTCTTTCAACGCATGACATTACAGAAACACAGTGTAAGCATATGGAAAAGAACTCTAGGAAATGATGGAGAAGGAACTATTTTGTTATTTCTGTGATGAATCAGGGCTTGTTCTTCCTTTGGAGATAAACCACAAACTCATTCATTTCCCAACCTCTGTCTGCGCACATTCTGCAGTAATCAAATGATCAGTGGTGACCCTGCCCTTGAAGATCCCTCTCACTTCACAAAACAGACTGCAATTCACACACTTGGAGGAAGAGCCATCAATTAGATCTATTGCAGCCATACATCTTACCAGCACATGTCCACTCTCCTGGAATTAAAATTGCAAAGATACAATAATAGTAGATGATTTGCCACCCTTTCATGACACCCAATACTTGCTGCCTGAGGCAGGGGGCAAAATTGACTGGAAAAAGTTCTGGCAGCTGAGATTGCTTATGGTTTAGTAATGGGAAGCCACCAATTTCCTGTCGACATCATCTAAGGGATGGGTAGGCAACTACCACAAGTTGAGAGGTACGTCATCTTCACAGGACTCTGGAGGGACTACTTCCCCTCTTTATATAAACAACTCCATTCCCTGTCTGTCTGCCAAAATTATATATACAGACAGACAGACAGACAGAGACAGACTGTGTGTGTATGTGTATTATTCATAATGAACAAGAGTGCTCTCTAAGCATTACCATTGGCCATTTTGCTTCATTTCAAGCCATCCCCTCATCTGTCTCAGGTCTGCACAGCCCTAGAAACAGGTGAGGAAAAGCCTCCCCAAATGGCCTCAAATGTAAGAACATGGCAATATTATTTCCTTCTCCATCATTTCCTAGAATGCTTTGGGGAGGATGCTGTTGGCCATCTTTCAATGGAAAAAATCAAACCTGGTTTTGGGGGAAGGTGTGGGCAATGCACAATATTAATAGGCTATCGCTCTATGATTTTGTGGTCTGGAGGAGCAGAAATAGGTTATGCTTAAAAAATGTTGTTGTACAGTGATGCAGAAATAACTTTGGGGGGTCTGTACTTTCCCCACCATCTGCAGTATATTACAGGCCACTTCAGACTGGAATAAAGTTACAAAGAATAGACTTCTAAAATGTTTGTCCAAAAATTCTTTATAAATTCTTTATAATTTGTTTTAAGTGATCAAAATAGGAGGGGAAGAGTTCAGGAGTCACTACTTTCTTCTCTGCATATTCTTTTTTCTTCTGTTTGCTCTCACAGCCCCCTTTTTCACTATTTTTGCCTTTTAAGAGAATATGTCTGTCATTCCCCTGCCATCCTTTCTGTCTTTGTGTTTATGTCTATCCCTGTCTATTGTGTATTTCTCTCTGGGTGAGCTGGCATGCAGATATGGGTAAAATAATGTTTAAAGAAAAATCTTATTCCAGCCCAATGTTGAGATATCAAATTCATCACAATATAAGAAAATGGACTGAGGAAGCTATTCTATATCAAAGAGATGAACATATTCTATTTCTTTTGTAACAGCTTCTATGAATTTCAAATGCCAAAGCTCAGCTCTGCCCTCAGACACATATTGAGTAGAAAATGCATCAGTGTAGCCATGGGCAACACATTTGTTTTAGTGCTATCTCCCTTCTGCCTCCCTAGCTTGTAAAATCACAGAGAGAGATCCTATTAATATGAGCTTTAAGTTGACTTTATTTTGGCAAAAGAACCATGCAAAAAGAACCAAATAAACCAAAATTTAATGATTCAGCATATCAATTTTTTTCTTCAGGGGAGGCTTTTTATTGTTGTAACTAAGAGTGCATACCACAGCAGCAGGGATTTTCATATATTCTGCAACAGAGGACTAGTGACATGACTGTACTTTAGCCAAATACATTGATTGACCTTCAGTTACTAAAAGAAAAACTATTGAGCAACTGCATCCCAATCATTGTGGAAGCTTATGGTTGACAGGTAACACATTATTGCAATTATCAGAGGCAACTAGTGTACTTGGGGGTGGGGGTGGTAGTAACCACAGAACAGCCATGACTCACATTGAGTCATAACATTGGGCACCTGTTCCAGTACTGACTACTCTGACAGGAAGTTATGCTTCGGAGTCTCTGGCAGGAGTCTTTTCAGGACTGAATCTGGAACATTCCATATGCTAACCATCTCTTTAACCATTGTCATATGTTCTCCCTCAATCAGAGGGGACTATAGGGATCCAATGGATAAAAATTGGTGGCAACAGTGGCAAAAGGTGACATGGAAGGTCCTGACTGGAGCAGCCCAGAAAGACTGATGACATCTTGGGATCATGCCTTCACAAGACGCTAGTTACTAGTCACATGAACGGTGGTGTTCTCTCTGTCCTGACTTCCTCTGGCACCAAGTAATGCCCACCAGTAAAGGGTTCTCTCAGTTAGTACAGGCTTCCAAACTACCTCTGCACTCCACCTTTCCCCAGCTTAACAACTCCCAAACTTTTGGGGATACAGCCTTGTTGTTGTTGTTGTTGTTGATGATGATGATATTGTTGATGTGGCATTTCAGATTTATGAAGACCCCAAGGTGAACCTATTATGGGGTTTTCAGGGGCTGACAGTATGTGACATGCCCAAGGTCACCCAGTGGGTTTTCGTCGCCGAGTGGAGCATTGAACCCTTGTCTCCAGGATTGTAGTCCAACACTCAAATCCCTATACCATATTGACTCTCTAGTACAACCTTATGTCCCCTATTTTATTTATTTATGAATTGATTTAGTATCTTGTCCTTTTTTTCCAGTGTGGAACAACTGGCTCTGCTGGGTATTGCTGATAGGATGTGTAGTCCAAACCACCTGGCACTTATCAGATTGGGGAAGGCTGCCCAAGTCTAATGCCACAGCTGAATTCTCTAGTCACTGATTTGTTTCACCAGGAACTTTTTAAAAGGACAAATCTTGAGAGTTATCCTCCTTTCAGAAGTTCCAGACCTGTGAAAGTGACTCACTTTCCCTAGTACCTCTGGGGAGATAAATAAACTGCTTATGGGGACATAAAGAACCATAACTGTTGCCCAAAAAGAAAAGAAAAGCCCTATCAAGTTTGAAGAACTCTGCAGGATAGGCTTTCCTCATCCGTTTTTCTTCTGTTGTAGACCCAGTTCACTAATTAAAGAATAACTTGCTCACTGGGTAAGTTAATCCCCTTCACCATAATCAGCTAAAGAGTTCACATTCAAATACAGGAACAAATGGTCTTTTTATGAGATACCATGTTCTCTTGAAGAACTTCTCTCGAATTTCCCCCTCCAAAAAAAGATGCAGATCTTTTCAGATAAGTTTGACAAATATTCGAGCTGTAACCAACTGAGCCTGAAACAGAAACCTAGAAGGGGATTGGGTTGGTCTAAGGCATTACCTTTTTGGAACTTTGGGTGTTGGACAGTGCTAGCTTTCATCTTAGGAAGAGAGATTGGAAGAAAAAAAAATTTTTTTTGACTGCAGCTTTCAGAATCCTCACTATGGTGGCTGGGACAATCTGGAAGCTCTAGTCCAAGGGACCAACTTTTCTAAGCTCTCCTACATTCTACCTCATCAGGCTAATCATTCTCCTAGCCCAGGATGGTTCATCCATACTCTTGGGTAAAAGTTATTCCTACCACTTTCTCTGGGATCCTTTTAATTCCAGATGCCAGGGACTGTGTGTGCTCTGCTATCAAGCTATAGCCCTTCTTGCAGTCCTATTCTTGACCTACTTAGAAGCTAAATCAATTTGCTACATTCTTCCACACCATTGTGTATGATCATATGCTCATATGGACAACGATTAACATAAAGCAGACTGCATGACACACAGTGAGCAGGCTGGAAACCTTTTCCATAATTGCAACTGCTGGGGAAGAAAAGGATGCATCTGCAATCCTGAAAATGGCTAGAGGCTCACAGCCTGGACAAGACCCTCATTCAAATTAGTTTCTCCATGAGGTCATGTACTCCGTAGCAAACATGAGGAGGAAATTTGGCAGTGCAAACCAGACCTCAGTATCTTCTGTGCTTGGATGCTGGATTAACTTTTTTCAGCCCAGAGCATGAATCACTGCTGGTGCCTCATGTTTGTTGGATATACTGATCACACAGTTCTTAGTACTGCTACATGGGTGGGTCCATTAAATCAATTTACCTGCAAAGATTTAGGCATAGCATATCATGGTTGTTGTTGTAATTGTGGTTGTGTGCCTTCAAGTTGTTCCAACTTATGGTGATCCTGAGTTTGTGCGATGAAGCCAAAGTTACTCAGTACTGCCACATAATTTGCTAGTGGAGGTTTTTGTCTCAGACTGGTTATGGAAAATGACAAGTTCATGCAAAAAGGGGTTAACCCAACTCCCAGTTTAAGATGGCTCTGTTTTGGGGAAGAGGGCATAGAATAGAGCCACATTTTCCAACGGTTTCTGTTTTGCTCTTTGGAGCAAAAGTTTTGGGTTAGCACAGATTCAACACACCAAGAATGGCAGGGAAAAAAAAAACACTTTATAATAAACCTGTTCAGGCCACTGATGGAATCAACTGTCATACATAGCAAGCATTAGTTTTCCCCAGTTTGGCACCGTCCACATATGGATTACAATTCCCATTACACACATTCTGGTTAGTTAAGACTGGCATTGTACTCCCTGTTAGGACTGACCTATATAATAAGGAATCTTACAGAGATATAATTTAAAAGAACATGTGCATCTACAGATACTAAAGATTTTTCTAAGATAAAATGAAGGTGTCAAAATACATCCAACCAAAAAGGGGCAACCACCAAACATGTCCACATCATATGGCACAGGGAAACATTATCTTGCATCACCAGTACTCAGGTGAAGTAGACACATTTTTTCTCCTAAATGGTACAATGGTGTCCACTACACTTGAAACATCAATATTTGCTAGACCAAACATAGTTTAGGCATAAAGAAGATTTCAGATACTGAAACCACACCAGTTTTCCATTGACACATGACAATCTAATTCTTTATTCCACTCAACTCCTTATAGTCAAATTGTCCACTGTTGTCCCACTTTTTCAGCTGCTTTTAGAACATCACATATGATCCCTCTTCCTCCCACTTTCTCCCTTTCTCCTCACCTTACTTCAAGTGCAAAAGTTTGCATTCATTTAACTCAGCACTGGGGAGCAATGGGGAGGGGAGGGCATGGAATCTTACTTCTCCCAGTAGATTCAGGCAAAAGCAAAACGCCTCAGCCACTCCTAGCTTATGCTGTCTTCATTATTAATACCTTTTGCCATCTTGATCACATTCTGATGTTGCTTGGCCACATGTGTTCCAGTTTTCACCTATGAGATGTTGCAGGGTATGCAACTCTGACCTCATTAACATCAAATTTAATGCTTTCCAACCAAGATTTATAACACAGGAGGGGTAGGTGAGGCACTGAGAGCTGGTGGTCAATATATGCACACACAGATAAGCGCTGCAATTCTAAATACTGACAAAAACACAGTCTTTGGGGCCCTCCCCTCTTTTTTCAGCATGGAAATAATCACCCTGTCCACATGCCTACAGGACTTTTGAGTTTGGGGTGATTCTTGATATCTTTTGTACCACAGAGAACTGGTCACCATTACTGCCAAATTTCCACAAAAAACAAGAACTGTGGCAGCAGTAAGAACATCCACCAACATTTAGCAATGAAGACATAGATCAAATGGAGTCGGTCACCCTGACTTAGGCAATTAAGGAATCCCAGGTCACTCCAAAAGGGATCTGAGAAAGACTACAAAAAGATTCTCAACATCCCACTCCGCAAAAATAATCCAGATAATAGCAATAGGAAAGATATGTGATTTCCCATTCATGAAAAACCATCTGCAGCAATAATGAATTGAGTCAGCTCTTGTCAAACTAATTCAAAAAAGATTTACAGTAAGCCTTTGCCATTCTTTTTCTTTTTTTTTGCTAAAGAGAGAGAGAGAGAGAGAGAGAGAGAGACTTGTACAGGATCAGGCAGGGCTGTAGAGGGATGCTGAGGTACAAAGCAGTAAAAAGATAAAAAGATGCTTGGCAGTAATTGATGACAATTAAAAGGCAATGGGACCACAGCCTTATTCTGTCTTCATAAAACCATTGCCAAGATAAAGTGTCGTACATACCAGAAAAGTTGTCTGTTGGATAAAATGCTATTTTTATTCTGCTAAGGCAAATTTTTTACGATCATAGCTTACAGCAGAAATCAAAACTAACATCCATAGGCCCAGATGTTCCAAAGACTAACTTCATAGATGCAAGTACTGAAGAGCAATGACTTCCTAGTTGAAATTAAGGCAATTAAGAAATACGATACCAGTGGAGAAGCATGTTACAATCTGAGCTATCGTATGAGATCTCTCATATGAGGATGCCCAAAAGATGTGGTTCAGACATTAGATGGAAGGTGAAGAAAACAGCCCTGAAGCTGAAGCAACTCAGGCTGAGACACAGGGAAAACCTACAGATTAACAGATTAATTGAAGAGCTTGCCTAAGAAAAGGGTAATCAGGCATGCTGTTTCATACTGGCCAGTCCAGTTTTTCAGTTGTTATGGGTAACTGTTATGGGTAACTGCTGCAGCCTGAAGCATTATCACTTGATTCCATATCAATCTGAATAACTCACATGTACCCAGCACATAAACCTTTGTGACCTGAGGATATCCAAGAAAAGCTACCCGCCTAAAAACGTAAAAAAAAAAGCTGTAAAATACCACTGATGTATATATTTTTTTTTAAAAAAATGCAAGAACTGGTAGGTTCCCAACTGGTTTTGGTAGCACCTTTAATTGTTATTTAAAAGATTGTTATGTTAATTTGATAAAACAATCAGAACACAAAAGGAAATATTCCATAAAAGTAAGAATAAGCACATAAGTAAAATAACCTAACACTCTAAGATTTCATGATGCAACAATACAGACTTCAGTTTTCAAAGAATTTTCCACAAATGTTGATGTTTATATGGTTGCGGCTGTTTTTCTATTTTATTAAGAACATTATTTTTTCACTGTTTCTTTGTGCTTTTAGTATTCATTTGCACACTACTTAGAAATATTATAGGTAAGCAATTCATTAATATTGATAAATAATTGTGAATAAAAAACAAGATATGAGAGTTCTCATATCTCTGGAGTTCATTTATGATACTCGGCTATTTGTATGTAGAGTGCGCTAAGTATCTATATTGTTCATTTTATAAATTCTGTTTGTTTTCACGAATATTTTGCAGTGATAAAGTTATTATCAGGATGTTTTAGCCACCAGTCTTTGGAGCTGTCTTTCTTGGGGAGTGATATCCCAGAAACCATCATGCTTCATTTCCTCATAATTCCTTGCAATTGCTTCATTAACATATAGTAGTACATAGTAGAGAGAGATAATAACAAAAAGCTGCTTCTGAGACAAGTCACCATTATGCAGGACAGGGACACCTTGGAAAGGGGTACATTGAGTCCTACTGTGATAATAGTGTTCTTACACAAAAATAGTCACACATTAAGAGTAATTTGCTTCTTTGGCAAGATAAATATGCATGCCTCCTCACCTTACTCTCTCTGAGTACAGAACATGTGCTTTAGCATGTTAAGGACTTCTTAATTTGCAATAACCATGCAAAGAAACTCCCGGTAAACAAAAGATGAAAGCATTGACTGAGAATTACTGGAGTGTCAGACTTCAAGCCAAAGGCTTTTTGTATTTTTAATGGATTTTGGTTCTCCAGCAAGAGCATGTCAGCTTTTTCTGGGACCCTGTCCAGGGAGACTGAAGGATCTGTCTTCTTCTGTGATTCTGCTTCTTGACCTGTTAAGTTGCTCTATAGTCCCTGTAAATTGGTCCCTTGCTCTTCTTATATGCTCTGGACCACTGTTCATGCTTGCTTCTGTAAGGTTCTAGAATATGATTATCTTGGCCAGAAATGGGGGAAAAATACCATGCTTGGGTACTGGGTGGGGGGCCAGAACTCTTGTGGAATAATCATGACAGCAAAAACTCCTTGCAACATATGATGAGTTGTTTAGATAAGAAAGCCTTTACTTATCTGAAGAAGACCTTCAGTGAATAGGAGCTCTTTAAATATAATGTAATTTTCAATCTTCTTTCTGACAGATTTCTGTCATACCTCCCTTTAAATGTTCTATACCGAGCAATACTAATTTACTTGGTTCAATTATAAATGAATGGTAAACAGCAAACACAAAGTATATACTTCAATGAGACAACCACAGAAAATGAGGTATCATTCTGAAAATCAGTAATAAAAGAATGCCCCTGTGGGAAGGTTTTGTAGGATGCAATATGTGGTGCAACCTGGAAGCTCTCTGAATAAATGGTAATGCTTGCATTTTCTTTGGAGCTTAAAAATGGAACACATCTAGATTGGAACATTTTCTTTGCTCCTATAATTACCCCCATTACAAGTGCTAGATTAATGCAAAAACACTGACACTTCATTGAAGTGTGTTGCCCTTTAATTCCTTCCTAGCCAGCTGTGGGGGTTGTCATGGAGACGTTACATCTGTCACCCATTTGGTGTGAGCCTTTTAAAATTAACCAAGGCTAGAGAAGCTTTTCTCCCCCAAGTGTTTGTCTGGCCCAGATTTAGTCTTTTTGTTCCATCTTGTAGGCCCATTCTCCTTCTGAATTTCGGCTGTGCCAGGGAAGTTAAAACTTTCTGATGAACCTCTCCTACCTGTGACAAAACGGGGTGGGGGGAAGCAAGGACTCATTTATTAAGTTTGACCCACTCCTCAAACCTTTGTATGAACGTCTATTGGATACTGTAACAAAAGATCCATCCCTCCATAACACCACACTCTTGTCTGGGATGATGAGGACTTGGATAATCTAGGAAAGTTTCTTCTTGCTTAAGAAAAACCAACAAAAGCCCAGAAAAGCAATTTGTTCTTAAACCTCTTAGGGAAAGACTTTTCCCCAAGTATACTCTGCCCTCATTTACAGGCACATCTATTAAAATGACTTGGACCTCATATTAAGGCTAGCTGAGAATAAACTGAACACAGGTTTCTAGTCTTGAATAACCCCAAAGTCTTGCTGATCAAGGATTATTCCTTTCTCAGCCAAAGAAATTTGTTCCTCTGCACCACCACTCCCTCCTTCTCACACCCAGAATCATACTGTTGAAATATCTGAATGTTCTCCAAATACCAAAGCATTTAATTCCTAATTTCAAGGGATTTACATAATTCCTGGTGGTACATTTGGGATGAAAGCCTACATTTTGAAGAAAGGGAAAGAAGTGCTGTACCCTTAAAAGAAAATGTAACAAACCAAACCAAAACATTGAAGCTTTCAAACCTCTAGGTGCTGAAGCTAGCGATAAAAGCTCTAAAAATTTGGAGTTATCAGAACAAAAGGCCTTAAAATTAGAAGCATATCATGGAATAGAATACTGGAGCAGCAGGTTGATCACAAGGAGAAAAGATCCAAGGACAGCATCTCCTGTTGCAAGTATTAAGGTAACACAACTATTCCCTATGCCCTGCAAAAATGATTTTTCCTAAATTTTGCTGTCTTGTCCATGCATGTCATACATGTCAAACATCTACATCTTTCAATAAAACTGTGCTGTTTCTTTAAAAGTGATGATGGGTGGGAAGTTCCTGGGAAGATCATAAAATAGCCAATTCTAATATCATCCAGTTGCCAAGTTCTTGGATTGAGGTACTAATATATCACTATATTTATTATTAAAATATATATTGCTGTGCTGTCTGAGAGAGAAAAGAGCAGCCAGGCCTCCATTGTTCATTGGCTTCAGTGTCTGGTAAAAGGCCCTCCCCTCCTTTCCTAACAATATTGCTAAGGTCTCTGAGGATGAGACAAGCAGTGAGGCAGCCAGCTCCATCATGCCTTGGCCCCAGCAGCTGGTGAGATGCCTTTCCTCTATTCCAGCTGCCATTGTTCTAGCCTTTGAGGGAAAGGAAGAGAAGCCAGCATCTGCTGGATTTAATCCTATACTTCACTGCCATTTCATTTTCCTTATGTGTAATGTCTTAGTTAAGCTGTAAGCCTGAGGACAAGTAACTGTCACAAATTATTTTTGTAAGCTGCCATGGGAAAATTTTTGGCTTCAGTGGTGGAGTATGAATACGTAGAATCATAGAATCATAGAGTTGGAAGAGACCCCAGGGGCCATCAAGTCCAACCCTCTGCTATGCAGGAACACCCATCAAAGCATTCCCAACAGATAGCCATCCAGCCTCTGCTTAAAAACCTCCAAAGAAGGAGACACCACCACACTCCGAGGCAGCATATTCCACTGCCAGACAGCTCTGACCGTCAGGAAGTGCTTCCTGAGGTTCAGGTGGAATCTCCTTTCCTGCAGCTTGAATCCATTGCTCCTGGTCCTAGTCTCTGGAGCAGCGGAAAACAAGCCCTCTCCCTCCTCGACATGACATTCCTCCAAATATTTAAACATGGCTGTCATGCCCCTCTTAACCTTCTCTTCTGCAGACTAAACATACCCAGCTCCTTAAGCTGTTCCTCATAGGGCATGGCTTCCAGACCCTTCACTATTTTGCTCGCCCTCCTCTGGACACGTTCCAGCTTGTCGATATCCTTCTTGAATTCAGGTGCCCAGAACTGGACACAGTATTCCAGATGAGGTCTAACCAACGCAGAACAGAGTGGTACCATTACCTCCCTCGAACTAGGCACCATACTCCTATTGATGCAACCAAGAATCACGTTGGCTTTCTTGACTGCCTCATCACATTGCTGACTCATGTTCAGCTTGTGATTTACCAAGACTCCTAGATCCCTTTCATATGTACTGCTATCCAGCCATGTGTCCCTATTCCATTTTTTCTACCTAAGTGTAGGATCTTACATTTCTCTCTGTTGAAATTCATTTTTTTAGCTTTGGCCCAGCTCTCCAATCTGTCAAAGTCATTTTGAAATTTGATCCTGTCCTCTGGGGTATTAGCAACCCCTCCCAATTTGGTGTCATCTGCAGATTTGATCAGCATGCCCTCTACTCCTTCATCCAAGTCATTGATGAAGATGTTGAATAGCACTGGGCCCAGGACAGAACCCTGTGGCACCCCGCTAGTCACTTCTCTCCAGGATGAAAAGCAGCTATTGGTGAGCACCTTTTGGGTTTGGTCGGTCAACCAATTACCAATCCACCTAACAGTAGCCCTGTCCAGCTTGCATTTTACTAGCTTCTTTGCAAGAATGTCATGGGGAACTTTGTCAAAGGCCTTACTGAAGTCAAGATATGCTATGTCTACAGCATTCCCTTCATCAGTCAATCCTGTAACCCTATCATAAAAAGAGATAAGATTAGTCTGGTATAACTTATTTCTGAGAAATCCATGTATAAATAATAATACATTATAATAAGAATAATAATAAATTATTTATATATACACACATACATAAATAACCAACCAACCAACCCCAGCCTTGTTCCCGGTCCGGAACTCAAGGCAATTTACAAAGGTTACAAAAGATACAGCTAGAGGTAGTCAGTCCTTCAGAATGGCCAGGAAAAACTCAATGGACAGGTTTGTGTCTGTACCACTCTCACAAGAAGGACATAGGATGCAGCTAGCCCTATAAGAAGCTAGCAAACTGTTCTCTGAGCTCCACGTTTCATAGTGAAGTGGTTCTAAAAATATGGTCCATAGCCAAGCAGTAGCCTGCAAGCTTAATTCAAGGAATCCACTTTAAGGTTGCAGATGGTGAAGAACACGCACACACGCACACACACACACACACACAGAGCGCTTGGCTCTTTTTTCATGATGACAAGAGTCGTCATCCTAATAAGAATGCTGCATCTGACCTGAGCCTGAACCTATCACAGTACTTTGCTTATAAAGCCAGGCACATCCACTGCATTAGAAACAGAAGGCTGTAGTTAATAAATAAGTTATAAATGTGTTTTGTTGTGTAAGACAAAAATGAGTATATAAGCAGTCAGCCAATACACTCAACAATATTCTAGTAGTCTTGGGGAGGGGGAAGTGTTTGAGAATCACTAGCTTAATGCATATAAAAGGTTTTATAAAGGTAAGGGTACAATATAATGATTGTATCAAATATCACTCACAATATGATACTAAGCAAAGGTCAATTCCATTACCCTTGCTAGTTTTTCCACTGAAAAACAAAATTAAATCGAGGTGAAGAACCTTTGGCTCTCTAGTCATTGATGAAGTACAGCTCTCATGATGCCTTATCATTTGACAAGCTTTCTAGGTCAGACAGAAATTGGGGTTTGACAATATCTGGAGGGCCAAAAGATTCCCAGCTGTGTGTTAAATGTCAGGAATTGTTGTTAGGTGCCTTTAGGTTGTTTCTGACTTATGGTGATGCTAAGGTGAGCCTATCAAGGGGTTTTGTGGAGCTGAGAGTGTGTGATGTGCCCAAGGTCACCCAGAGGGTTTCCATTGCCAAGTGGCATTGCCCTGATCTCCAGGAATATTAACAGCAAAAACAAAAGTGTGCATACAATACAGAGCTGCGAAAGGAAAGGTGCAACATCCTCAGACCACTTCTGTGTACTCCAAGATACCTCAATGCCCTTTTCTTCCATTTTTTCTTAAAACCATCTATATGCCCCAAATGTCCCAATGCTCTTGGAGGTAGTATGGACACATTTCCCCCCTACCAACCTTCTAGGCTTAGGAGAGGCTCTTTTTCCAGCAGAAATGACCCATGAGGGGCAAATGTGTAGGTGGCATTTAGGGACAAAAAATTCAATAATTTCTGAGAGTGGGGTGCAGTGTCTCCAAAGTTCTCTGGGTGACCGCTGCAGCCTCCTAACTCGCAACAGTTGTTCTTTGGTTTAGAGAATATATATCATGGATGCATGTAACAGAATACATGCATGCAACTTGTTTAAGCATGGAAACCGTGTATATTTCAAACTACAGAGATTTCAGAGATTCCTCCCTGAACAAGCCAGCCCTGTTCTATTTCCTGAAAGGATCTATGAATCAGACATGTAGTAAACATGAGCTGGAAAGCATGCCCTTTCCCCAAGCCATCCATTTTTTCCTTGGACTTAGACTTGGAGGACCATTTCTGATGAACATCTGAGAATATTAGGATGCTGCCCTACACTGAGTTGGACTGTGGGTTCATCCTTCTTAGCATCCTCCATCTTGACTGGCAACTGCTCTCCAGAGTTTTAGGGTCAGAGGCCCAACTAGTGCCAACACTGGCTTCATTATGGAACCAAATTAAGGCTTTTTATTAAAGCCTTTGAGGACTGATTCCTTCTGAAATGTAAGTATATGTGGCTTTTAACAGTTTTATCCTTTTTGTCTTGTTAAACTGATTAATAGGCTTTTAAGTCTATTTAAAGTATTTTTGACTACCTGACATTTTAAACTGATTTAAAATGCTAAAGTAACTTTTCTCGTATGCCACCCTGAGAACTTTTAATATAGAGTGAGATATAAATATTAGAATAATGATGAATCTTTCTCAACCATATTGAAACCAAACTTGTGATGCCTGGCACCAAAAAGCTGCAGCCTTTTTATTCCATACTCTCCAGTATTTCACAGATGAAAACCAGGACACATGTGGCCAAACAGAACCAGTATTTTCAAGATGGCAAGTTATTAATGATGAAAACCACAGAGTCTAGGAGAAGGTGCAGAGTTTTGATTTTTGCCTGAGCCTACTGGGAAAGGCAAGATTCCATCCCTACTTCTCCTCTCCATTATCCCTGCCAGTTAATGGAGCACAAATTACTTTTTACTTTGAACTCAGTTTGCAGCAATGGAGATACGATGAAGACAAAAAAGAAAAGTAGAGGGAGGAAAGAGAAACTGTGGTATTTTAAAAGCAGCTAAAAAGTGGCATGACCAGAGGATTAACTGGGATTGTCCATGCCAAATCAGGACAGTTCGAGAGTATGTAATGCTGCCTAACAAATGCTGGAACAGTGCATTGTGGCAGAGGTGATATCTCAACCTGGTTCTCATCAATAAAGTGCATTAGCAATTAATCTGAACAATTGCTCTGGGCATCCAACTGGAAAACAATGCAGACTAAAGAGAAACAATATTATACGGTATATTCCCTGTTGCCCATGTTCTTTGACTGCAAAACAACTGTGTGCTGTTATCATCAGTAAAAGTTTGTAAATGGTAGAATTAATGACAGTGAAAGTAATAATAGATGAAGGGGAGCTTAATACCTAAGAGACATTTTAGAACTTTGTACAGAAGGGCATTTAAATGGGTGTCAGATTCTACTGAGCAAAGTGACAGTAATCCACTACTGATTGTTTATAGTTCGACTAAAAAAAAAGATGTAGTATGGAGATATATGGAAGGCTAAAGCCAAAATTAAAAGAGAAAGAAAGGAGGACTATGGACCAATCCATTCTCAGAAAAAAAAATGAATCAAAGCTAGGTATTTTGACAGATGTTTGGCAGCACCTAGAAAGGTCCTGTCATGCAAAATTTGTCATGAGCCTTTACTGAAGAATGTAGAAAGTTATTTTTAAAAAGGCTGAATATAATGATATCCTGAAGACCTCCATGGCAGACCAGCAGTGCAAATGATGTTCTAGGCCACTGCTACTCAAGTGGTGGTATCTGGACCAATAAACATGGGTATCAACCCCAGAATCCACTTCAACAAAGGACTACCAAAACACACACAAATAGAGATGACAACTGACAGTTTTGACTGTATTCAAAATACTGTTGATTGTATAGAAAACACACAACATGTTATGAAAAAACAATCATATATAGACTATGATCTTCTAAACATACAATAAATATATAGAGGGTACCATGAGGAAATAACTACAACAGAATATTAATATGAACGATACAAAGGAAAATACTATAAACAGGTCAGTATAGACAAGTCAGCATGAACAGATGAAAAGTCAACACAGCTGTATGTTTCCAAAAGCAGTCCCAAAAAGGAATCACTTTCCATAAGCAGATATGACCATCCCTAGGATAATTTATGGATATTTCGATGTCACATCTTCATCAGTCACAATCTTAATATTATGAATCCACCATTTCAGTCACAACTTCATCAGCCACCATTTCTCATGTTCTGCTTTATTAGGCTTTCAATCTCTACTTCACCAGTTGTCCCATGCAGAAACAGAGAAAGTCACAAAAAATATGATGATATCATGTCAAATGTGGAATAACTCCAACAGTGTTGGGGGTGGGGTGGGGGGAAGAGGAGGGACTGAAGATTTTGGTAGCAATCAGCCATGTCCCATGGCACCTACTTTCAGCCTCGGACACTGCTGGCTTTGATATCAATGGAAATATCACCTTCTTTGCCTCCACCTTTTCAAAATGGGGATGACAATGTTAGAAGCTGACACCAAAGGCTTATGTAGCTTAATGTGTTCATATCTGTTAAACCTTCTGAAGTGTCTGCATAGGAGATGAGAAGGAGTATTTAAATGGAAAAATATTCATTTATCTCCAGAACTGCTACAGTTTTGACAGCTATAGTTCAGGAACAGAAGCGAAAACAGACCTTGCCTGTTGAGCCAAGACTGACAGTTTATAGCCCTGTGCTCAAAGGAATGGCAGTATCAACAAAAAGGTACTAAGGAAGCCTCTTGATTTAGTTCATCTCAGCAGAAGCCAGCCAAGTGGTGAGTTGAAAAAGATTACAGACACATTCCTTTGGATAACACCCAAAGACCTGATGCTTTGCAAACTAGCAATGGTTTCCAGTGAATGTTCTTATTTTTCATCTGTTTAAAGCAGTAAGAGGAGCAGAGGAAGATTGTGCTGCCTCTGTAAAATTATGCTTTTATTAAACATGGAGAGTTTAACAAAATGAATCTCAACAGGGAGAAGTGTAAGGTATCACACTTGAGCAGAAAAAAATGAAATGCACAGATATAAGATGGGTGACACCTGGATTGACCACAGTATAAGTGAAAAGGATCTAGGAGTCTTAGTAGACCACAAGCTGAATATGAGTCAGCAGTGTGATGAAGCAGCTAAAAAAGCCAAGGTGATTTTTGGCTGCATCAATAGGAGTATAGTGTCTAGTTCAAGGGAAGCAATAGTACCACTCTGTTCTGATTTGGTCAGACCCCATCTGGAATACTGTGTCCAGTTCTGGGCATCACAGTTCAAGAAGGATATTGACAAGCTGGAATATGTCTAGAAGAGGGTGATCAAAATGGTAGAAATTCTGGAAACGATGCCCTGTGATGAGTGGCTTAGGTATATTTATCCTGGAGAAGAGAAGGTTAAGAGGTGACGTGATGGCTATGTTTAAATATTTGAAGGGACATGGAGCAAGAGAGTCCATCTAAACATAAGGAAGAACTTCCTGTTCCAGTTTGATAGTGGAATATGCTGCCCTGGAGTGTGGTGGAAGCTTTGGAGGTTTTTAAACAGAGGCTGGATGGCCATCCATCAGGAATGCTTTGATAATGTATCTCTGCATGGCAGAGGGTTGGACTCAATGGCCCTTGTGGTCTCTTCTAGCTCTATGATTCTATGATTCTAAACCCTCCTGATGCAGTTTCCCCATTTCCTTCCTCACCTTATTGAGTTTAGATAGTATCTAAATAACATACCATGTCCTTTAAATCTACAATTAAGAGAGGAAACAAAGCAATGCTAGCTTCTTTCCCCTGTTCTACTCTGCCCCATCCCCACTTTCACAGCTTTAGGGTTTCTTGGTTACACTTCCTGAACCTATACATACATATTAAGTCCTACATTCTCCAACAAGCCTCAGGGTGGAGATGATAGATAACAAGTACAGAGGAAGAATGGGCAAGAGAAATGTGGGTGATCTTATCTTCTGCTTCATTAGAGACTGTAAAGACACAGCATGACATCTAGGTTGCAGCTGGAGAATCCTAAGTACAACTGATTTAAGACAAAATTGTTAACTTTCCTACAAATCTGTATGTCCCTCAGCTCTTCAGCTAATGAGCCATTTCAAGAGCAGAGCGGTTGGCTTTAATTCCCATTGAGTAGAATGAGAGAACACTAGGGACTTGGGGTCTTTCTTATAATATTTACTTGTACAAATAAAGCATGTGTGTAGAAAAGGCAGCAGATCACTAGCTTTTCAGATGGCAAGAAACACTTACAAATGAATTACAATTACTTCTAATGTCAATAACTAAGGCACAACTAAATTGAATTTAGGCAATGCAACATGGTAAATCTTTACCCTGTTTGCAGTGTAACTAACTGTTTCGAGTTATCTTTCTAGTTACAGGGTGGTCTCCCAACTTACTTGGGTTTGTAGGATAGCCCAGTGGCTTGTATTCTTCTAGGTGTTTTTAAGGTAAATGCAACTATTTCTTTCAGTTATTATCGAATACTCTATTTATTATTTATTAAAATATTTCTATCCCACCTTGTATCACAAGATCTTAGGGTGGCCTATAAGTAAAATCTATATAAACAGATTAAAACAATTTATAACACAACAAAAAAATTTAAACGGGCTAAAAGCATATTAAACACATTAACAAGTTAAAACAGGTTTAAGAGGTTAAAACAGTTTAAAACCATGCACCTAAACATTTTAAAGTAAATCAGTTAGGCTCAAAGGCTTTAGTCAACAGCCTTGTTTCTACTTGATGCATAAATGAAGCAAGTAAAAACATTGGAGCAAGGGACAGTATGACAGTTTTTGCCAGTTCCCCCTCTCTCTGCAGCCCCCTGTGTCAGACATCTCTTTCAAGGGGCACAAAGAGTTACACTTCATCCTTCCTCAGGAGTAAATTCCACTAAGCACAAGGTCTCAGTGCACTAGATTTCAAAGTATAACACTTTAAAAAAAAATTACAATAGGTTTACCAGATGGAGCAAATTGTTTTTTCCCCCCTGACTTTAGCTAGGTTAGATCAACATTACTTATAGCCCACTGGTTTTTGGGGTATTTTCCCACATTCTGGGAATAGCTATGTAGCTTGAGTCTTGGAAGCAAATCAAAGAGTGGCCCTGCCAAAATCCTAATACAGGTCTACTCTGTCCTTGGAGATGAATTGCACCTATGATTGAATCTATCAAACAGTCTTCTAAAGTTATCTCTTTAAAACGAGGTTCTCAAGACAAGCAGCACAATGAAAAATTCAAAAGATGAAGTAAAATGAAATGTCAAAAATGAAAGCAAATTTTGTTATAGTCCCATTCACCATTTCACTGTGTTGTTTCTGCACTGTGACTATTATCAGCATCATACTAGGGATGGATTCACTGCTTCCTCCATCAGGGTTAACCACAGTTTTATATCTACCAGTTTTTAGTTACAGAGTTCAAAATATATTTCCTGCATTCATTAAATGCACTCACACTATAGCACTGGTGCCAATTTGTTTATGACAAGAGTATCCATGTAACCCCAGGCAACTGCTGCCGCCTCCCCACTTGATTTAATTCCCATCTACTCCTGTGGTCAGTAGCTACAATTTATCCTGTTATATACCGTTATCCAAGAAATTATGTAAAAGTAAACTGTATTGACATATAGCACTGGCTGCATTGCTTTGTAGCATGCTATGTGTACTGATGGTGCTATATAAATAATAACACTCAAAGCGCTTGTCAGTGTATTGTTTTTCTAAGCACTCCCTTAACAGGTTTTATTATTATGGCACAGTGTCTGCTGCAATTCCATGTTGCATTATTATAAAAGAGATCTCTGAAAAGGCTGTCAAATAGAGTCATCTCTTTCTTGTGGGTAGAGATGTTGGGAAATGAATGTCTTTGGCACTGGAATATCAGTAAAGCAAGCATAACAGTATCAAGCAACATAAGCAGAATGACTGGAGATTACCACATTGCTTTTTGTAACAGTAACAGGGGAGAAACTCCAGTACCAAAAATGGACCTTATCCTATGGCAATCTGCATATCCAGGTGATATACCACAGGAACTATTTCATCGAAGTAATTCCCACAGATTTCTCACGGTTGCAGGAAAAATGAATATTACTATGAAGTTTTTCTCCATCATTTGTACATCCTGAAATGTTCGGGAAAATTATTTTGCACAGAAATGCACATCTATGTGTGGGTGTATGTGTCTGTAAGCCATGTTTTTTTGTGAAAAAAGTAATAATAATGTCCAAACAACTTTTCTTTTATGCAACATTTGTTGGTTGTTTGGGTTTTTTTTTAAACAACCACTCACAAAATGTATGACGCTTCATGCAAAAACATTGGATAGAAATTGTGGTTTTGACCAATAAACACATTTTTCACACACGCAAAAAAACAGCTTCCAGAAACACATTTTTTAGTGAAAAATTGGAAGTTTTTGCACAAAACACCAGCTCTGCATAAAAGAGCAGGTGTTTTTCTGCAAACAATTTTTCTTCTACAAAAATGTGTTTTTTTTCACACAAGCCTCCCGACAGTTATTTAAAAAAAACCCTACATGTACTTTTGCGCAGCAAGACTTCCAAAATACTTCAGGATGTGTGAATGGTGGACTGTACAGAATTTTTGCCTCAAACATATTCTTTCAAGCTGGATTTCTGGGTGTTGGGGAACCCATGGTTCAGCTGAGATACAAAGAACAGTGAACATTCTCTCCATCTTAGTATGCAGCAATACACATACGGCTATGATCAGTTACCTATCAAAACTGAATGTGACTTCTGCTAGCTTACTTGTCCTTTATTGGTCATTTCTTGTCTCTCTCCATGACTAATAATACTAGATTAAAAACTCACACAAACCATTATTTAAATGTCTTGGAAAAGTAGGGAAGCCAAATCTCTGAAATGAAAATTACAAACCATTATGCATATTCTTTCTCCAGAGATAGATTCATCCCAAGGAAATGCCAATGCAATATAGAATATAGCCTTTGAAAAAAAATTCTAAGAAAAAGTATAATGTGAAACAAAGAATGGCATTAGCTTCCTCTTTTGATTTCCTATGCATTGATTTGGGATAAAACACCACCACAAACCACCTATAACTTGAGATGACTCCTTTGTTCAATGTCTTACTGGCTAATGGAGCCAAAAATACACATTACTCATGAATGCATGCAGCAATTCCCTTAAATCACAAAAATACAATTGGCCCTCCACATTTGTGGGTCTGACTTACATGGATGTCATTATTTGCTAATTTCTTCAACCCCTGCCTCCCTACTTCAAACACTTCTTTTCCAGTGGAAACTTCCCTCTTGGCAGCTGTGATCAGGCCACACAGCCACACACCTTGGGTCCTCCTTCTCCTCTTCCAGCTGTTGCCTGACCAGCTAAGGATGGTTCACAGCTTGATTTCTCAGCATCACAAACCCTCATCTAATGTTCCCCCAACGCAAGGAAGGAGATGGGCAAGAGAGAGGAAGTATAGGGCCACCACGCTGACCCTCCTTTCTCTGACCTGTTTTGGACCCTGGGTGCCCATTCTCTCCACCGTGCCTTGGGATCCTTCCCATACACACACACATTTTGATATTTGCAAGGGTCCTGCACCCCAAATCCTGACAAATGTGGAGGGCCAACTAGATTCCAATGAAAAATCTGAGCACAGATTTATGGGACAGCATTCTCTGTTTATTCAGATGTTGCAAATGAAATGATAACCATGGGAACCCCCCTGGACTCAGGGAGGACAACCTATTGCTTAAATTACATGACACCCAATTGTAGAAAATGCTGTAAGTGATTATGTATGGACGTCAGATGATTTGTACATCGATATATTGTTGCAGTATGATGCTTTGGGAAAAGAACTGGACAGAATGATCTCTCTAGGTCTTTCCTATTATGACTATTATCACTATTTAATAATATAGAGCAAACTTTTATTAATTTAGTCATTGGCCGTAACAACATATCCTATAGCAAAACTAATCATAATAACAACACATGTCCAAACAGCAAGAAACCCAAGAAATGAACATCAGATTCACATACACATGTTTGATTAATTCAGAAGGGCATCTAAGACATCAATGGAAGTAGCATCCAACAGGGAAGCTTCCTTGGTTTTTAAAATATAAATAAGTAATCTCTCTAGTCTACATACTTTTGATTCTTTTGCTACCAGCTAAATTCTACTCCACCCCCAACAAATGAAGGCAGAACTAATATACAGGTTATCTTCTCCTCGTTTGTATGCTGCATCTTTTCCAGAGAATAAAGAAGCAGGGTTTTGTTCTTTTCTGAGAACAAACTAAATGCGGTTCTGCATCTTTTCAAACTACTATCCTTGTTTCTAATGATACCTTAGAGCAAGTAGCTAACTAGGAATCAATGAAGTGGTTTTAATTTCTTCATTAGTCTTTTTCTCTGGTGTATTGTAGCCAAGAAAAATATGTCTCATTTAAGTGGATGTATCTCTTCATATAAATGAAATCTAACAGGCCAAATTACCATATAGAAGTGCCTTAGAGTTTTGCAATATTATTTTATTTTTATTTATTAAAGTATTTATATCCTGCCCTATCTCATAGAATCCCAGGAGAGTGTGCTATTAAAACTTGTTAAAACAGTTTAAAATAGTAAAGAATAACGGGTGATAAATTAAAAGCACAATAAACAATTTAACAAGTTAAAACAGATTGAAAGCGTATTAAATTTTAAAATTGTAAAATATTTTTCAACTATATACATGTACATTTTGGAAGAAATCAGTTAGGCCTCAGAGGCTTTAATAAAAAGCCACATTTTAATTTGGTGATGTAATGAACTCAGTGTTGGTGCCAATTAAGTATCCAAGGGGAAGGTACACCACTGCTGATAAAGCTCATGAAAACCCTATGATAATTGAAGAAGAAAGGTGGAGAGAGATTGACAAAGTTAAAGTGACCTACACACAGTTTTCTAATGGCAAGTAACTGTCGTCAGCTGCATGTAGCCCTCACATCCATTTAAGTAGCCCATAACTCCCCATCCAGGGGTGTCCCCATCTGATGTCAGAGCCAGCATGGCAACAAAAATGAACTGTTCCTATTCTTACTGTCATAGAAATCCTGCAAGACGCATTAATCTTTTCTGATCAGTTATAAGCACTATCAGAAGACATGAAAAAAAAAAGTGTACATGAACCATTCACCTTATTTCTGGCAAAAAACAGGTTTCCTGGAAACTTCTCAAGGAGTACTGTTAGCCACTCAGAGAAAGTGTCCATAATGCATGGGAATTTTTTTAAGGGAAGGAAAAAAGATCTCATTTTTGCTGCTTGAATGATTGCAGCAGAATATCTCAGTGAGTTCTGGGGTGGCAGTGTAGGATCTGGCCTCTGACTTATAGATACTGAACTGATCTGAGGACCTGAAATACAGCAAGAATTGTAACCAGAACATTCAGGAACTCTGTTACACCAAGGTGAACAAGTATAAGAAGTAGTCCTTAGGTAGTAATTTCAAACAATGTCTTGTGACTAGCAGCAATGAGCTAGTAACCAAATAATTATTCAGTGTCTGGATAGAAATGCAAGATGCAGTATGCCAGTACAACATGCAGACGTTGAAGTAAAAGTTATGCATGGCTATTTTGTTAGAACCCAGGGATGCAGGCAAAAGCAGATCTTACATCAACCAGTCCCTTTCTCGTAAAGTACCTCCATGTAATCTTTTCCTTATATCTATTTTTTTTTTTGGCCTAGGACAAGAGAGAGCAACTTGCAGCCCTCAATATATGGCAGTGCCCATCATTCCTAGCTAGCATTGCCAATGATGGGAGCTGTACTCGAATAACATCTAGAAAGCTACAAATACCTAGTCCTTGGCTTAGGAGAGCACCGGCATGAATAGGATGCACACAGAACTGCTTCCCCCAGTCCCAGACGAATTGTTTATACAATCTCCACAAACCTTATTCATGAGAACAGAACAATAAACATGGGTGTTGTGCAATGAAATAGCTGGGAGGAGGCTAGTAAACCTATGTTTGTACATCTAATTAGATCAGAGTAAACCTTCTGAATAGCAAAGTTGAAGCAGCATTTCCCTCTGGAGACAGTGGGCCTTGTCACGGTTGCAGCTTGGTTCTGTTCAACATAATTCTCAATAATCCTTAAAAGTGACTCCAACAATGAGGTTCATTGCACAGCTCACTGGATTTAATCCACCATGTTGAGTTCTCTAATGAAGCTAATAGCACAGACAGCACAAGAACACATGTATAGCTAGGAGGCAGAGATAAAGTGGTAATCCTACCATCTGCTTTCAAACGACTTCTTTTTGTTTTACTATCAACTCAGTGTCTCTGAAGAGTAAAGGAAAAGGAGGACATTGAGAAAAGGATAAAAAGGCTGATTCATTCCATGCGTGAAGGATATATAAATTGTTTTGCCTACATCTAAAGCTTAAGCTACAACTTCAGTACTACAGCTTGTAAGTTAAAACTGTGACTTAAGTGGTTTCAGTGTTGGATTATGACTCAGGAGATCAGGGTTCAAATCCCCATGCAGCCAAGGAAACCCACTGGGTGACCTTGGGCAAGTCATACTCTCTCAGCCTCAGAGGAAGGCAAGGGCAAACTGAACAAATCTTGCCAAGAAAACCCCATGTTAGGTTTGCCTTAGGGTTGCCGTAAGTTGGAAGTGACTTGAAGGTACACAGCAACTTTAAACTGTCTAGATCTCCAACTGCATGGAGGGGTACCCTGAATCCCATCAATATAGGCATTTCACCTCATGCCCCTGTTTAGAAAAGGGAAAAGGCAACAAGGTGGTGCAGTTCACCATTTGCCCAAAACTGTGGATAGCAGCTGAAAATTCAGTAAAAAACACAGGGAAAAGCACATTTGCATTACCGTAGTGTAGTGGTGGGTGTGGATCAGTGCAGATGACTCCCTTCTAGATCTTCCCTGCAACACAAAACCCCATCCAATCTGTGTACATTAGGAGTGTGAAGAATACTCATTAATATTTTCATGCTAGACAACATAGGATGCTCTGCACTTGTGAAACTCTGCTAAACAAGAAGAAAAAGACTGAGATTCTTCACACTTTGGGAAATCATTTGGAAAAAAATTATTTGCCACAAAATCGATGAGGCTCTTTTGCACAGAAAAAAAAAATGTTTTGCAGTCTTGACACTGATTTCTGTTAAAAAAAAAACACCTCCTTCCTAGATTCTCTATATTTGTGCAAATTGATTCAAATTCCATAAACTGAGCAAATATGTCATTTTGTGTGTGGAAAGCAATATTTTTTGCACGAGATCAACGTATTTTACACAAAAATACCATGTGTATTTTAGTGCAAATGAACTTTCCTAAACAGAGTCTCAAAGTATGAGTCACATTCAAAAATTGTGCAGAAACCCTCATATTCTTCAGAGTGAGGGAAAATTGCTTAAATTATTCATTCTTGCCTGTGGGAATGAAAGAAATAAAGATTTGCATTCCTAGTGCACACAGAATCAGATTCAGCGAGAGAATCTCTGAGCAGATGTCTCCGGCTGCAACAGCCTGCACCCCTAACTCTAGGTGATAGAGAGAGAATAATTAGGAATTACTAGGCATGGTTGAAAGCATCTTTTCTTTCTGACCATGCTGGTCAGGGAAGATGCAAAGTGCAATACAAGACAATGCAAGACATAGTGGTGATGGTGGGGGAAACAGGTTGAGAAAGAGCATGTGATACATGTAGCTTTGTGGAAGAATGGGAAGTTAAGATTTGATTACCATCCGGATAGGAATCCAGACAGGGAATCCGTGATACAGACTTTTTAAGTCTCTCTGGTGAAATATAACTGTAACAAAATGGTGTAGAATTATAACCTATAAAAGTGTGTATCTTAGATCAAGAATTACACTGCTACTATCAGAAAGGAAACACTGATTTTTTTGTCTTCAAGGTTTTAGAACCTAATTATTTTTGTGCATTTATTTAAAATATGTTATTTCAGCTTTTGAAGATCATGTATTCAATCAAAAGACCATTTCTGGTTATCAAATTGAATAGACTTTTAAAAAAATATTTAAGTATTTATTTGGCAAAGAAAACAAACAACATCCAATACAGAATAACAATACAAAATATTACATCTATATAACAATAACGTTATAAGAATATAAAAAAGTACATCTCATAACCAAAAGTACCATAACTGAGTGCATACAATGTATAGCTCTCCTTTGTACAGGACTGTTAGACTGTGCTTTTCCACAATAAAACATGCGGCAGCAGCATCAGCCATAGCATGAGCCAGCACCCAGATCAGATGGTATTTCTTGTCCTCCAATGACATCTCCATAACTATTGCATAATTAAACTTTACAGTTATACCATAAAAGGAGTAAAATATCACTCATTAACTCAAAACTGTAATGTTAACATAGTTGTACTTTCACGACAGGAAAATGCAATTAATTACAGTTAAACACTGTATGACCTTGAGAAAGTCATATTTTGTCAGAGGAAGGTGAAGGTAAACCTCCTCTGAACAAATTCTGCAAGAAAACCCCACAACAGCTTCAGCTTAGAGTCTCCGTTACTTGGAAGCACACGACAACAAAGCAGTTACTTCTAGAGTGTCATAAGGACTGCCTAATCATGGGTTTTCCCATACTAGGATAATTGTCCATCTATGCTCAGCACTGTTTGCACTGACCAGCAGTAGTTCTCCAGAGTTTTAAGACAGGAGGCTTTGCCATTTCTAGTTGGTGATGATAAAGACTTGAACTCAAACCTTCTGCATGAAAAGCAGATGCCTCATAATGAGTTACCACTCTTCCCCAAAGGGCTTGTCATACCAGAAACTGAATGCCAGTTATTCAGCAGTACAGGATCATCAACTTTAACAAATGCTTGCTCTAAAACAGAACAGCATTATAAATAACACTCCAATTTAAAATGTCTGAAGTCTGAGATTAATGTAGTGGTGAAAATCCCAGGTTACAGCAACTTTTCTAAATCTCTAGAAGGGGCAAAAATGATAATAGAACTGAATTCTCCCCACCTGTGTGTACCAAGGGAAGAACACCTCCAAGATGGTACTTACTATAGGTTGTTGTGGGTTTTCTGAGTTTTGCGGCTGTGTTCTATTAGTATTTTCTCCTGATGTTTCGCCTGCATCTGTGGCTGGCATCTTCAGAGGATATGATCATATCCTTCATATCCTCTGAAGATGCCAGCAACAGATGTAGGTGAAACGTCAGGAGAAAATACTAATAGGACACGGCCTTAAGACCCGGAAAACCCACAACAACCTATGGATTCCGGCTGTGAAAGCCTTCGACATTATATAGTGCTTACTGTCTGTAGTTTTCGTATGTGTTTGTAAGTATATGTATTAACAACAGTTTGCTTCCAAAACCAAGAATATTTTCCCTGATTAATAACGACAGTACATCTGTAAATCCTCAAAAGTTTTTAAAACAGATTATTCTTAATAAATCACTATGGCTTCATTAGTATACTTACTTGGATGAGGTTACAGATGTAAACCTGATGGAACTCAATGGGACTGTTTTCATGAGTGGACATATTTTGTGGCTGGAACACATGTGTGCTGGCTGTAAGCATATGCCAGGTCAGGATACCCTCAGACATGACCAGGTGATAAGTTCAGAAAGGATTAGGTGGAACAGCCCAGTGCTGATGGGTTCAGGATAATCCTTTCAAAAGGTGTAAGTTGTGAGTACTCCTGGGAAAAACAGCAGGCGAAACTGCCCACGTGAAGCAATCAGGGACCCCTACTGTGAGCATATCCTACGAAGATCTTCCTTATTCACACTACCTGACCAAAACATTTAAGAGATTGTCATGACTCCCATCAATGTTTTGTCATCTGGAGTTAAAACAACCAGCCCATCCTGGACACCTTTGTCAACTCCATGAGAAAGCCATTACTGCTTTGTCCACACACCCTCCTTCAGGACAGGAAATAGGGTATAAAAACCCTAGCTCTAGCTCCAGTAATTTGTAGTACTTGGACGTAATACGTGGTGCCCAGACTTCTGCTCATTCGTGCTACCCTCCTACATACTGTCTGAGCTGCTCTGCTTCGATCTTCTTGTTTAGGACTAGTAACTATCACCCTTTCCACCGAATTTCTCTCTATCCAACTTTTCTTGCCTCATTTTCCATAGCCTTGCATGTTTCTTGAGAGTGTCTGATTTCTTGTGTGTTTGTTTATTCAAAATAAAATACCCTGTTTAACTCTTGAGTCCTCTCTACAGTTAGTACTGGTATTATTTATCATATTTGTATATCATCTTCCTCCCAGCATAGGATCCTGGTATACACAGGTGAAAAGATTATGCTGTTACCCTCCTCTCACAGACCTCCTTTGAGTTACAATTTCTCAAACTCCAAGGAGATGCTAGCATTGCAGGTGGACCTCAAAGTCCCCCCTCTTAGGGTAACAGAGGACTGTGCTACCCATGGACAACCTGACCACTTGCCTGAGGGCAGTGGTTGCCTGCAATGGCAAATGCATTAGGACACATTGGGCAGTGAGATGCTGAAGGACAGATGTGTCTCTCTCATGTGACTTGCGCTGTGGTCTCTAGGTGAGCTTGCTGTTCTGAAGTGTGGTGGAAGATGCTGTCCGATCAGTGGTAGTGAAAGAACATCCAGCTGCCAGTCCATTTGAACTCTGTGTATGGAACTGGGTGGCGGTTAAGTTTAGAGTTAGTACTGGTTATGGCCACCAGCATTTGCAATTCAAAATCTGAATTTTGATATAGCAATTTTGTCAAATTGATATTTGCATTGCTTGAGTATGGAAAATAGATGAAAAATGATATTTGCTATGTATGTTTAGATCTCAGTGCTTTGCTATAAAAATAAAAGCAACCAAGGCTTCTTTAACTGGATGACAGCCAGAGGCTGCCTCTCTCCCTGTGTAACTTAAGAATTATCTGTGGATGATGTACCTTTAATCATATAAATGCAAAATATGCTCTTGCCTTGTCAACTTTTTTAGACATTACAAATGTATGCAAATTTAACTAATTAATTTATTAATCAATTTAAATTCATAAGATAAATCAACTCACATTTCATTAATGGGATGACAGCCTTAGGCAACCTCTCTTTGCCATATTACTTGAAAAGTATCTATGGGCGACATGCCTTTTAATCAAGACTATTCATTACGCATACAGAGGGAGGGGAAACTAAATCCACCTAGATGCATGGCATCATCTTTCATTCCATCACTAAAGACCCTGCTTAAAAATCCAATGAAAAGCCAAAAACATGAGGTGGTATTATGTGTCTTCAAGTCATTTCCAACTTATGGTGATTCTAAGGCAAACCTATCACAGGATTTTCAAGAATTATTTAGAATTATTCCTCTCAGGCAGAGAGTGTGTGACTTGCCCAAGGTCAGACAGTTGATCTCCATGGCTGAGTGGGAATTTGAACCCAGGTCTCCCAATTCATAGTCCAACACTCCAGCCACTACACAATGTTGGCATGAAGACTTAATCTGAAGTGAAACTTTCTTCCATCACACATTGTACTCATGGGAATACTGCTGGAGAATGGTTCATTTTCTTTGATGAGTTATATGTATCCTTTTGTTTCTTTGTTTCTTTTGTTTTTGAGAAGCCTGCATTCCTCCTGAAGGAATAGTTTTGCTGTCTGGGGATGTTTCTACATCTAGCTTTGTGAGTGGAGAGGCAGGTTGCTTCTGTGGTACAGGGCACTTGTTCCCAACTTGGATTGATGCATCAGCTAAAACCTACTTCAGCAGAAAACTCAATTTCAGGTATCCTGTTCTTATAATCTTCAGATTGGACTACTAGAATGCATTACATGTGACGCTGCCTTGCAAATGGTTCAAACATTGCATCTAGTTCACAGTATTGTTGCATGGAAATGGCCTTCAGCCATGGTGACATGTGGCAATTGTGGTGGAATGTGAGTTTGTGTGACAAATATAGCCCAACTGAAACAGTTTACTGGTTTATCTTTGAAATGATCAACTAAGTTTAAATTTTTATCATGTTCTATTACTGTATCACATCAACTGGAGAATTGTTTTAGTACAGGAAATGAAATCTAGTTTCAAAGAATGACTATCAACTTCAATTGATTTTGAGAAGTCTCACTAATGTTGGCTGAGGGTAAAGTAATAAATTAGTTCAGCCTCCTTGAAGCTGTTTGGACCAGCATTCCAAAACCCAACTTCTTCTGTGTATAGAAATATACTGGAAAAGGAGGCTTTTGCCTACACAAAATATCTAATTCCTGCCTGTTATAGGAAAACAATTGTCCACTGTATCATCCACTGCACCTCTCTATTTGCAAATATCATCTTTCATGTATTACTCATTTTCTTTTTATCCTTTATTGCACACTGAGCAAGCAATATAGCTATTGTTTGGCTAATGTCATACCCCTACAACAGTTCCATATGTATCTAACATAAATGTTTTTTGATATCTGCTAAATTTTATTTAGAAGTAAGACAAGCTAGCTTATATGCTGCAGAAACAGCGATAATCAAAACTAGGGACGGGACGAATCCAGAATTTTCTGGATCCGAATCCCTGGAAGGTTCTGGGAATCCACGAATCTCATGAATCTCGAATCTTTCGAATCCGTTTTTTAAAAAGGGTTTAAAAAGCACGGGAAAGAAGGATAATCTTGGGCAAGACACACTCTCTCAGTCTTAGCAAAAGCCTGGGCAAAGGTAAACATCCCTCTGAAGAAATCTGGCCAGAACAATTGTCATAGTTTTGCTTCAGGATCTCCCCAAATTGAAAATGACATTAAGGCCCTTTGTACACAGCCAGGAAAATGTGGATTAATCCCACATTTTCCTGCCTGTGTAAACAGGACTGCTACAGTACAGAAATAATCCAGATCAAAACTGGCTTTTCTTTGCATAGCTCCTTCTTGCATCCTGGGGTTTGTAATTTGATGATGCACCAGCACACTTTGGCAGAGAAGGCTGTGACACCTTGTAAAACTAGAAATCCCAGAATTGTGTACGAAAGAGCTTTGCAAGGGAGCTATGCAAAGGAATCTTTCAGCTGTCCTTGAAATCTCAAGCCTGTACATTCCAGACAAGTGCTGAACTTAAATATGAAATGTTCAATTTAAATATATTAGAATACAAGCCCAGATGTAATTTCTGAAATTGTTAGCAAAGGTCATTATTACTCCAAGGGAAAAACTCTCCCACTTGCCATCTTGCCTTGTGTGTCTGGTCTCCCAAGTTTTCAGGTGTCCTGGTCTCCCTGGTTTTCAGGCATCCTGGTCTCCAACAATCTATTTAGTTGGCGGATTCGAAAGATTCGGTTTGCCTATTTTGGCACAGGGATTCAGATTTGTGAATCTCGAATCCTTGCCCAGGATTCGAGAATTTGAGGATTTGGCTGGCCCATCCCTAATCAAAATCATACCACTCACAGGGACATTAAGAAATTGGAGGTGGTGTTTTCAGTATTAACAACCTGTGGCCATTTTTTTCCAAAATCTGAGTCTAAGGAGTTTCTTCCTACTTCCATTTAGAATGTTATATCAGAATCTAGAAGAGGGGAAATGGGTACTGTTTTTTTCTATAGAAACAAAACATATGGGAAGATTATGATGTTTACTTCTAGTTGCTAGATCTCTGGAACTTAATATCTCTTTTGAGTGTCTACAGTTTCCTTGAATAGAAGTCCTTGCACTTAACCTTTTGTATTAGAAGATACAACTTCAAGTGTGCAAACTCATATCTCTAACTCGAGCTTGGTGAAAGTACAAGGGCAGCTAAGTCAATCCATTTTATAGTGACATGTGTCTTTTCTGACTCAGTTTATTTAATTTTTCAGGAGGTCTTAGCAATAGCAGTTACATTTCTATACTGCTTATCAGTGCAAAGCACTCCCTAAGCAGTTTACAATGTGTTTTAGCTAATTGCCCCCAGCAAGCTGGGTATTCATTTTACCGACCTATGGAAAGATGGAAGGCTCAGTCAACCTGGAGCCCTGCAGGATCGAACTCGCAATGTTGTAGCTGCAGTACTGGCATTTAACCACTGTGCCACCAGGGCTGTCTTAAGCAGCTGCAGACAGCAAGCCAGTACTCTGTGTTTATACTACACTACGCTGAAGTTTGGATCTGACTGCAGTTTGTGAATCTCCCTCCCTATCTTATATTCTCCCATTCTCTCAGAACTGGTACTCAAGGCAGTTTACAATGAGATAAAAAACAGATACAAATGAAGATAGATAAAAGTGAATACAGATAAAAGAGACAAAACAGTTACAACACTAAAATGAGGTTAAATAAATTACCATATTAAAGCATGATTGAGTTAAAAAGCAATTTAGAATGCATTTTATAAACATAGTGCTATCCATTAAAAGTGACCTCCTTAGCAGCCAGCCAATTGCCAAAAGTTTGCCTGAATTAAAAAACAAAAATGAACTTTTTCTGCTGGTAGAAAGACAACAGAGGGCCTCACTAGGCAGTGAATTCCAGAGCCTGGGAATGTCCACCAAAGTGACCCTCTCTCACTTCCCCACTAAATGTGCCTGTAAGGGTAGAAGGCCTCTTCTGAAGATCTCAGAGTATAGATAGGCTCATATGGGTTTTTCAGTAACTTGAACCCAAGTTATATAGGGCTTTACAGGTCATAACTAGCATTTGAAGTATGTGCAGAAGCAGTGATGTAGACGCGAGTCAATTGACTCCGACTCAAGTCACTTCAGTGACTCGACCTGGACTTGACTAGGCAAAAATTACACACTGGCTCGACTCAGCTTGACTAGACTCGAGACTTCACTATTTTTAGTGACTGACTTGCTGCCATTGGTTCAGTAACATAACACATTCATCCAGAAACCTTACAGCTTACTGGTCACATGACTACTTGTCTCAAGCCCAAAGTGTGAACACATTTCTCAGAGGGAACAGTAAATGGGATAGGCAATGGGCTTGAGGTCTACTCAGTAGTCTGTCCCTGCTACATATAGGGGGAGCTTTCTAAAACTTTTCCTGAGAGCAGAAGGCAAGACTTGTGCCCAGGGTGCAGGGCACATATCTCAGAAGGGAACAGAAAATGTGCTGGCAATAGGCTTGAGGAGGAAGGATCCTTCCTTCTAAAACTCTTAAAGCTTCAGTAATGGGGAATAAGAAAGATCCTATTCCCCACTTCTGAAAAAGTCTCCAGCTTTGCAAATGGGAAGTAAGAAGGATTCCTCACTTCCGAAGCTGCAGAAAGCAAAATCACAAAAGTGGAGGGTCAAGTCTACTTAGATGGTTAAAACTGACTTTATTTGACTCTGTCCAGAAATTCTGGCATATAGGTTGGGATATAAAGTTGGCTTCCAGACATGAGACTTGATTTGAGACTTGACTTGAAAGTGTCTTGCATGGACTTGAGACTCAACTTGAGATCTGAAGGTAGAGACTTGAGACTTGACTTGAGACTTGGAGTAAAAGACTTAAATACATCACTGCACAGAAGCCTGAAACTGTTGTTAATGAGAGAGTTATGTACCCCCTAAAACCAGCCCTGATTAATATGCTGGCTGCAGTCCTTTGGACCTATTGATATATCTGAACATTTTCTGAAAGGAGCCTCATATAAAGAATTTCACATTAATCTAAATGTATTGTAATTAAGATTTGACTAAACGTGGCCAAATCAAATGTCCTCAGAAAAAAAGACAGCTGGTGCACCGTATTAAATACTGTAAATATGTCTCAGCTGCCACAGAAACCTGGGCAGCTAAGCTCACTGTTGAATATGTAGGAATACTCAAACTGAAAAACTGCAACTTCAGCCATCTGACGACCTTGCCTTAATGGCAAATTCCCACATGGATTTTGAGGATTTCACCATTCCCTGGAAGTGAGGCAAGCCATTGATGAGGGCTGGCCCTACTATTAGGCTGACTGAGTCAGCTACCTCAAGTAGCAGGTTTTGGATGTCATGAATGGGCTGTAAAATGATTAGCTGTTTAATTCATTATCGCCTTGTTATTGTCAGATAACGGGAGAGTCCTTCTTGAGGTATTGTATCCAGGATGACAAAATAACTTGATTGACCTTGGATACTGCCCACCTTATTTTGTGGGAATGCAGGAAGTATTTGCTGCTCTGACATCAAGTAGCGAAGTATGGGCCTTAGGATTGGTTGCCCTTTTTAGCCTCTCCTCCATCCCCAAAGTGATTAAAATAAGCACCAATAACCAATACTATTTTTGGTTAAGCTTCATGATGCAAGAGATCTTTAAATAAGGTCTTCTAATCTGGTTATGAGAGCCATTGTGGTGTAATGGCTTCAGCATTGGACTATGACCCTGGAGACCAACATTCAATTCCTTGTTTGGCCATTGTAACCCACTAGGTTACCTTGGGCATGTAATACACTCTCAGCCCCCAGAAAACCCTGTGATAGGTTTGCCTTAGGGTTGCCATAAATTGAAAACAACTTGAAGGAACACAACCTGGTTATATGTTGGATAACTAGATGAGAATTCTAGCAGAGGATAATAAACATGACCCGAACTGTTCCTACCAACTAAACATCTTATGTCACTATAAACTCAGGGCTTAGTCGTAGATTAATATCAAATTCTAATGCATGGGTGGACAATCTAGCACCCTTCAGATGATGTTGTTGACTACATGTTCCATCAGATAGCATTACCAATGGGAAAGGATAATGGGAGTTGTACTTCAACATATCTGGATGGTACTGATATGCCTTTCCTTGCCCTGGTGTAATACAAAAAAAATCAAACCAAGGGAGAGCTATGCAAATCAAAGGATGGGGCTATATAGACACAGGGATTCTATTCTCAGTGCTTTTCCATAGTTCCCATTATGTTTGTTTGCTTTTACTGTTTTCGGGGGGGGGGAGTGCTGGATGACCGAAGTTATACTCACAGGGCTCCCAAGGCTCAGGAACACAATATTATCTCTGCATGCAAAGCAGAGGCACACATGTAGAAACACATATACATATTAGGGATCCTAGCAATAAATAGGCCCTCCATCCACATATACAGCCTGTCCAGGACAATAATGCCCATTGTGTCAGTGTAATATTCCAGAATAGCTGTAGTAGCATGATATTGATTTCATTACCACTACCGTTACTGCTAAAACATTACTAAGGTACTGTTTAAAAATACTACAACTGAGTTTGTAAAAATTGCTTTGTTGAACTACAACTTCCAGAATCCTCCAGGGCTAATAGTTCTGGTAGCTGCAGGATTCTGGGAGCTATAGTTCATTAAATGAATGTCCCAAGGGACTCTGGTAACTTTCCCATTGAACATGGACACTGATATTTTTTCAGGGAGCCCTGGTGGCTCAGTGGTTAAATGCTGGTAGTGCAGCCACAAGGTTGTGAGTTTGATCCTGCCAGGCTCCAGGCTGACTCAGCCTTCCATCCTTCTGCAGGTCGGTAAAATGAGTACCCAGCTTGTTGGGGGCAATTAGCTAACACATTGTAAACCGCTTAGAGAGCACTTAGTTGATAAGCAGTATAGAAATACACATGCTATTACTATTGTTACCTTTGCTTTTTATGGAACTACAGACCCTTTTGTCAACATCTATAGATCTGTAGGATTTAAAAATACAGACATTCCCTGAAATACTGTTTTACTTTGATCACAGAAAGAGTAGTGGAAGGGTGGGGCATTGCTTGATAGGAACCAGACTCAAAAGGATGGATTTAGAAAGCTGTTTGCACTGCGAAAATTTAGCATGTCAACCCAGTTACAGAAAGACAAAGTTTTGCAGCTTGGGATAAATCCCATCTGGTTGCCATGGTTACCGTTACATTGCTGAGGGCTGACCATGCCACCCTTCAACTATAAACCTGCCGTGAAACAGTAGACTAGACAGGACTATAGAAGGCTGGCTTCTGGACACGCTCAAAATACAGGAGGTTAAAGCATCCTGTATCTAGAAACATGGTTCAAATCTTATTGTTCTGTATTTCATATTTTGTGCTGTTATTTTACTTGTGCAAGCCTCCAGACAGGGCAGGTTATATCTCTGGCCAGGACAGGTTATACATAGACAGATGAATGAAATTCACGCACAATGAGATGCTTGACTGCCAAGGAAGAAGAGACATTAAACTGGGCACAATGCAATTAAACATTTTTAGAAAGGGTTCAGAAAAGATGTCAAGTGGCACAGCTGTGCTTTGGTTCCGTGTAAGAGTGTTAAGCTGGCTTCTTCTCCTTCTTAGCAATAAATCTTTTTGATCTGATAGCACTACTTCAAGAGGAAATGCATGAACAGAAGGAAAGACAGGGAATACAGAATTCTATGCAGCTGGAGGAAAAACATGGTGGAGAAACTCAGGCTTGGGTATTGCTGCTTCCTCCTCCTGGAATCTTTGCAGGATGGAATGGAGCCTCTTTGAGTAAACTACCCAAAAATCAAGCGGATTCTGATTCATTAGAAACCAAACTGTACAGAAGTTGTGCTTTTCTCTCTACTGTGCTGGAAATCTATTGTACAATGCCTAGAAAAGTTGAGGACCAACAGAGTGTGAGAAAGAATTGTTGCTGTGATCAAGACTTTCTGCCTCTTTAGGACAGAATCATAGAATTGTATATTTGGGAGAGACCCCAAGGGCCATCTAGTCCAAGCATCTGTCAGTGAAGGAACTGAATCATCCCTGACAGATTGCTAACCTCTGTTTAACAAACCCCAATGAAGAAGGAGAACGCACCATCTTTTGAAATAGTAAGTTCCAATGTTAAACTGTGCAAGAAGTTCAGGAACAGCAGAAATCAAGCTGCTAAGCAACTAGATTTTACAGTGGGATTTATTTATACTGGCTACATAGTACAGGAAAAAAACCTGGAAGGTAGTAATCAATTTTTTAACTTTCTGATGATATCAATCAGTACAAATAGTAGAGATTTTCTCCTTAGTAACCATGCTTAGAACCACAGCACTTTTGTTCTCATTTACAGTTGGCCATGTCTCATGACCTTGGGAGTAACTTATTACTACTAGCTGTTGTTGTTGCATGCCTTCAACTCATTTCGAACTTACGGCAAGGATTTTGTAGGGCTGAGAGTGTGTGAAATTTCCAAGGTCACCCAGTGGGTTTCCATGGCTGAGCAGGGATTTGAACCTTTGTCTCCAGGATTGTAATTCAACACTCAAACCTTTACACGCTAACTTCCAGCAATTCAGACTTAACTAAACTACATTATAACTTAACAAGGGATAAAGTTCCCTTTGGCGGCATAACTATAAGATTTAATTACTATTACAGTTGCAAGGACAGGGGCACAGCAAATGGTGGAAGATGAATATTACATGGTTCAAGTGCTGCTGTGCTCTTGAGGAATACTATTACTGTATAAAAATAGTTCTAAAAATGTAACTTTATCCCTTTGTAAAATACTTAATGGTAAAACCCATGGTAAAGTTCATAGGTGTGACATCTGTATGGGAAAAGAATATTAATAAAAAAAGAAAACAGGTAAAGAATGGATAACTGTGGGAAGCAGTGAGATCTATCTCAGGGAATGGTAGGGAAAAAAAACAAAGTTCTACACAAAGCTAACTCCCACAAAATTAGCTTGTATAAGCAAAACCAGGTAAAACAAAAATCAAGTAAAAACATGACTTTTTATTAAAGCTGTTGGGGTCTAACTATGTTATCCATTCATACATATACATGGTCTTAAACTGTTTATTTATTTTTTTTAAACTATGCTATTATTTAATCTTTAGATTGTTTAACCGTATTTCGTGTTTTGGATTTTAAAATGTTTTAAATCATTTAAACTGATTTTATTGAAGGCTTCCCTGCTATAAGTCAAGATAGAAATACCTAAATAAATAAAGAATGAGATAAATGAGAACTATCAATATGGACTCTTAGAGAGGATGCAATGCATGCGTGGTGACCCTGTCCACTGGCAGTAAATTTCTGGGGAAAGTTTATATGGGAATTGAATTAGATAATAAAATACAATTTAGTTCTGAATCTAGAACTAGCTCTTTTAAATATCTGTACGAATTGAAACAAGACTGCTCCTGCATGAGAATTTAATTCTTCTCTATGTTAGTACTAGGTATGAAGAAAAAACCTGCTTTTTAAAATCTTTACTGTGCTTTGAATGTGTTTTCAACTTTTAAATGTTTTAATTGGATGGTTTGTTTAACTTTTTTAAAAAATTAGACTATATATTGGGAACAATGCTGAATATAAATTAATTAAACAGTCAAAAGAAAGAAGGTTAGCACCTCACTTTTTACTAACAGCTGGTATGGGAAAGTGTGGACATTAGCTCTTGCTGAAAAAGCAAATACATCAATGAGAGAAAGTAGAAATCAATAGCATATAGATCATTTTATTAACACCTGGTCTGTTTTATTTGTTTTATTGAAAATGACCCAACCTAAGTATGAAACCACCTAGAATACATCTGAATGTCTGGCAAAATATTATTGGGTTATTAATAAACTGAAACTAGATATTGAAATCTACAGAGGTAAAACTATTGTACCAGCAGAATATTGTTCTAGAGTTAAAATATACCCCCCACAAGAACCTCTTTTAGCTCTTTGTATTTATTGTAGCCATTGTATTGTGGATAGCTTTAGCTTTATTTTTTAATCAAAATATGTTTATCAAAGTATTAGTTTGCACTGTGCCTTGTGCTTTGTTGTTGAATTCACCGCAATGAAGTAGATGGGTGGAGAAGTGTTTTATATCACAGCCCAGCAGCTTTTAATAGTCAGCTTGTTAAGAAACTAAAATTTATCTATTTTGCTTAATTTTGAGAAACAGGAAGCAATCTGTTACCTTTTAAAATGCAACTATGGCCCTTTCTACATGATGGGGTTCAGCAATGTCCTTTTGCTGCAGCCCCGGCAGGAAGGGGAAGCGTGCCAGGAATGCTCCCCTCCATACCTCGTCTATCGCTGCGGAGGGGGCGCTCTAGCCCTGCCTCTTCCCTTCAGCAGTGCAGCCAGGTATTTGCCACTGCTGCGCTGGGGAGGGAGGTGTCGCCAGTGCGCTTCTGCCCTTCTGCATGGCTGGGAAAGACAGCAGCACAGCACGACAGTAAGTGTAAAACAGATTTTTTCCATTTTACAAATACCACACTTGCACAACGCACAGGGACAAGATGGTGGTGGGACTGTGATGACAGTGTGCAGAAGCACAACCTGGGGAGTGCTGCCATCATGTCCCAACTGTGGGGCAGCCACACAGTGTGGAAAGGGCCTATATGTGTAACTCATTACTGTTGTCTTGCAGGTAGAACGGTAGTTAATTATTTTGAACGTGTAATTTTTCAAGCTCTAGCAATATTTTCAGTGTTAGCAACACTTCTGGCTTGAAATACAGCGCCAGAAGCTGACTAGAAACTCAACAAAGCACAAAGGATTAAAAGCTAAATATGAAATGTATACAAATCAAAATCAAAAGTCAACTTAGTTCAGTAAGGCTAACCATAAAGAGATCACTGTAATGACGAGGAACCTAGTTTTAAAGAGGTCCTAGATTTGCTTTCCTGCTCTGTTGAGATGAAGAGTACTAAGCTAATTGTGCCAGATTACACGAGAGGAAACTGCATAGATCCCTGACAGAAGAGTCTAAGGTAAGAAAACCATCCCAGTGGTGCAGAAAAATAAATGTAGACATTAAAAGAGTAATACCTTTTTCATGATTTGTGTTAATGGCATGATCCTTCACTGCCAGTTAGATTGTGGAGCTAATAATTATACCATCATTTAATGTACCTTTTCTTCCAAACAGGTGCTTTTGCCAGAAACCTAGTATTGTCCTGCTTTGCACTGAGAAAGCACCTGGAGAGTCAAACGGAGGCAAGCATGAGGCAGGGGGCAGTTATCTTGGAAAGAAGACAGAAATGCTGGAGTTGGCAAGGTGAAGTCAGGCTACAGAAAGCAATGCAAGGTAAGGCAGTCATCCAAGACAAAAGGTCTGCCAACTTTGGACAGCTCCCAGGCAGGCAACATGTTCCAACAACCTTCAGTACAAAACCGAGTCCTGTATATTGGTGTGAACTCTGAAAATAGCTTCAGTCCTTGCCTGCTCAGTCATAAAGAGATCTTTATATATTTCAGCATAGAGCCTAATGCTTGTTTAGCAATCTGCACTCTCTTGGCAGCCTTTTTGACAATGGATAGATCAGGAGTGGGATTCATGCAGCCCCCCCCATCTGATGTTGTTGGACTGTAAGTACCAGCAGCCGTAGCTAGAATAGCTAATAGTGGGTGTTGCAATTCTAACATCATCTAGAGGGTTGCAAGATTCCCATCCTTGGAATACAATCAGCAGAGGATCTTTGGAAACTGATGGTGTGGCTCTGCAAACACCACAAGTTAGGGAGAAGTCGGAATTTCATCTGGTTTCTTAAAAATATGATCTTTCTAAAATTCACAAGTTTCTTAATAATTATGAATAAAAGCACTTCAGATCTTTTAAAAAAATGTGTATGAGAGAAAATGAAGTTGAAAGATTCAGCTATCCTGACATTGCTTAGTTCATAAATGTCTGGATTTGAATCCCTGCATTTTCATCCACGTTTCTGGTGTTGAACTAGGGTTGCTAACTCTTTTGTTTTTATTTCTGACAAATCCTCATCTTTAATGGCTTTATGGCAAACATGTACAGACAAAACATAATTTGGTTAGTATGGAAGGATGAAACTTTGTTCCACTTCTTTCTTCCTAAGGAATTACCAAAATTCCTAATTTCTTCAATTTGACAAAATGAATTTGATTTAAGATAAGCATTTGGGAGAAAGTAAAGTGATCATATTCATCAGTTTGTAGTTCAAGCTGGCCATTTGGGTGGTTTGGCTAAGCCACGCCTCCCAGGGTCTTCATAATATTTATTTTCTTCTGCTAACCCTCAGATGCAGCTTACAGTCGTGATACCTGATTACCATTATGTCCCCAAGTCTGTGTGAGAGTTGCTAGGCAGGGCAAAGGGTACATTCTTCTCTAAGTTTTTCTCTCAGTCCCTCAGTGGGCTACAGTTCTCTCAGTTCTCGCTTGGCCTTTATGGGTATGAAATTGCCTTTTCCAGGGAATGTATTTCATCCATTTTACCTTATCTAAGCCAGTCAAAATGTAAAATCTTTTCATAAAAACTATTTCAGCATTTATCCAACTTTATCACTCCTTTTAGAAACATCCGTCTTCATATTTAGCAGGTTCTGAACTAATCCTGCCCACCTCTTTTGGCTATTTGGGGAATGACTTCCACCCATCTTGTTCTTTGAGTATAGCTCATATCTATCCTCCTATCTAGATTATTATTTATCACAAAGAATAACAGACTATCAAGAAGGGCAGTAAAATCACTTATCAGCTCAGAAAAATGTCCGAGCCAAGGCTCTACAAAGAAAGGCGAATATACTACGATGTTAGATTACTGCATAGTGAAGCTCAACAATCTTTTCAGAATTTATTTCATTTTTTTATTTACATTTTTTCAGAAGAGTATCAAATTTGCACCAATTGTTGACATGCAGTAAATATTTTCAGGCATGGAAGCATGTGATTTTGCAAATGAACAGCAGATCTTGCATGGTATAAAACACCAGCACATTTTTTTTCCTTTTTCAAAGGTTTACATGTTCAAACATTTTAGACATGTGAATGAAATAACATTTTTGGCTTTGATTGGTACAACACACAATGGCTTATCTAGGGGTCTTGCATTGTTATGGAAAAACACAAAATTTACACCTACTGTGAATTTATACATACCATTCATATGCTGAGGCATATAGGATTCAATATGTGTGCTGAGCCGCAATCACTGAATGTGGTGTAACATCAATGACTCTCAGAGCAATTTTACATTTTTTTCCCCATAAAAGCACCAATTTTAGACCATCTGTAGATTTATGTCCAGTAATTATTTTCAAATATGCTCAGCACTTATACAAGAGAGTGTGTACTAAACATACATAGTACATAAAATATCATGTGCTCCAATATCTGAAAGGGGTTGCTCTGAGTGTGTTTTACTCCATAAATGGCATAAATGTGACGCCTTTATGAAGAAGCATAAAATTGTTATCTAAGTCATTATGTACTGCTCCATGCTCAAACAGAAACATATCATTTGGCTGTTCTGTGCAGAATAGTGATATACCATGCGCCTCTATATCTGAACGTGGTTGTTATTTATTGATCTACAAGTCATACAAATTTTCTGTCTTTATGAGAAACTGTATAACTGTAATACATGTCAATATCTTGCATCCTATGCACAGTTGGGTGTGTGTATGCATACAGTATCACAAACCTTCATATTTGAAAAAGATCAGCCTGTAATTATATACATGGTCACACTCTGAAAAGATGCACAGTTGTTGTCAAAAATGAAGCTACCACTATGAAACTATTGCCAGCCATATTCCTTCTACTGACGGTTAGCAGGCATTTCTTTCATGCACATATCTAGAATGTGATTTGCCAAATTGTTTATCAAAGTCAGGAGCCCATCCATATTGTCAGGTGTGGATAAAATATAATTTTTTTTTTACCTCCTCAAGCTAACAATTCACTTATTCATCATCAGGAAAATATGATGCAAAGTTAAATGTGATGAATACAAGTTCATTGAATGTGATGAATGTTTAGATAGAAATACTTCTGTGAGTTAATCACACAGATACAAGAGTTATTTCATATATTTATGTACATCTGGAATGAGATACTAGATGGGAACTCTGTCAGATGGATCCATAATTGGTTGGAAAACCATGCTGAAAGAGTCATTATTAATGTCTCCCCTTCAAACTGGAAGGAGGTCTCAAGTATAGTACTACAGGGTGCTGCCCTAGAACGATTATTCTTCAACACCTTTATCAATTTATCAGGATACCTGGACTGGAGGGAATATTTATTAAATTTGCAGATGACACAAAACTGGGAGAGGTCTCTAACATGTAGGAAGACAAGAACAGAATTCAAAAGGACCTAGATGAACTAGAGAATTTGACAGAAAATGATAAAACGAAGTTTAGTAAAAGAAATATATTAAAGCCTGTATTAATAGAAGTGTACTTTCCAGGCCAAGAGAAGTAATTGTCCCACTATATTTTGCACTGTTCAGGCTTCATCTGCAATACCACATTCAAATCTGGGTTCATCATTTTAAGAAGGATATAATCAAGTTGGAGCAGGTTCAGAGAAGGACAATAATGATGGTAAGAGGTATGGAGAGCAAAACTTATGAGGAAAAATTGAAGGAGCTGGGCATGTTCAGCTTGGTGAAGAGAAGACTGAGGGGGGTGACATGACTGCACTCTTTAAATACTTCAAGGGTTGTCACAGAGAGGAAAAAGCAGGCCTAGAAGTTCTCTGATGCCCCAGAAGATAGGACCAAGTCTAATGGTTTGAAGTTACAGGTGCATAGATTTTGATTGAACGTTAGGAGGAACAGTAAGAGGAGTTCAGCAATGGAAACAACTGCCTAGCAAAGTGGTGGAGTCTTCTTCTCTAGAGGTCTTCAAAAGGAGTTTGGACAGCTGTCTGTTGGGGATGGTTTAGCTGGAGATCCAGCAATAACCATGGGTTGGACTTGATGGCTGATGAGGTCCCTTTCAACTCTATGATTCCATAGTTCTATTCTATGATCCCCTTGGCAGACTTTTAACCAAATGGTTTCAGCTAGGCAGAATAATTAGATATCTACATAGCATCTGTATCCTGAAGCTCCTCCACTGGTATGGCACCTCTGACTATTTATGAGGCAACTGGATCTTGTGACACTTGTCCATATCTTGGTAATATTCAGTTTAGAGTACTGCAGTCTAAAGTACTGCAATTAGTCATGGAGTTATCTTTGTGAATATTTATAAACTTTAACATGTCCACAATGAATTATACATTATAAAATTGATCATAGTAGTCTGGTGCTTAAAAATCTATAGAGATAGGCAGAACATCTCCTTTGAACCTATTTCCCCTCTTTCTTTCAATATGACCGTAATGGTATGGAGTCACATTTTGGTCTCTGAGGAGAAGATAGGGCTGCCAGGTTGGATATTGAATGGTATGCTTTAGTTCTAAATAGTTTGTGGAGTAGGATAAAGTACCCTAAAACTCCACCAAGAAAGACAAAGGTACCTGCCCTCCTTTACTTCTCAAACTCTAACTTTCAGTCACAGCAATACCCTCTCAACACAGCTATTGCCTTGCCAGTGGAAAGCAGGGGGTCAGGTGGCAGAGGCACAATCAGAAGAATACAGCTGGGTGGGTCCTACACGCCCGCTGCTCACCTTCCACTGGGGAGGAAATAGCCATGTTGGGAGAGGATGGCTGCAGATGAAAGTTGAATTTGGAAGGTGAGGGAAGAGAATTACTTTTTTCCCACTTTACAGAGCTCTGTGGCACCTCTTTCTGCTCCATGATCTGTTCAGGATTAAAATTACAGCAGCTTCATCCTAGATCCAACCTGAGAACCCTAAAAGAAAGAAAAGATAGTGCTCTCCCATTCCTTGCATGGAAATGACCTGGCCTCATTTAAAAAAAAAATAATTTTTTTTTTCAAAATGGCAGGTGTTGTATGCTCTGAACTGTGGGGCATTTTCTGCCATTGAGAGTTCTGTGATTGCTGTTCTTTTTGATATGCCTAATGTGTGGCTCATACTGGTTTCAACATGGAATAAGCTGATCTTGATATACCAATAGGATCAGTGTGGGTGATAATGGCCCTTTCCGCATGTGGGGGGGGGGACACCCGAAAACGGAGCTTACCGGCTTTGTTTTCCGGCCGGCTGAGTCCGTCGCCACGAGGAGCAGCACGAGCTTGTTGCTCCGCACTCCTCTGGCATCCTAAATGGCGGCTTCCAGTTGGTGGAGGCTCTCCACCAACCGGAGAAGCTCGCCAGCCGGAAGCCCACCCCCAGCAGATCTGCGGGCACGCACTTGCGCATGCCTGTAAATCTGCTCCGGAGCCAGGCAACAGAGCGGCACGGGGTTGCGCGCTCCGTGGTTTTTAAAAACCTCTAAAAAGAGGTTTTTAAAAAACACACCGCGCAACCCATTCCAGTCGCTCCGGAGTAGACTAAGATATAGAACTACAAAAAGTAGTCTGCCCCAGTCCACTCTATGGTGCAGAAGACCTCCGTTGGAGGTCGCTCTGCACCGTTTAAATAGCCGGGTGCGGAAAAGGCCAATATTTCAGATCAGAAACTAGGGCACCAAAGCACTTTTTTCATATGCTGGTTGTGGAGGAAGTGCCATTGGTATGTTAGGGCTGCAGTATCTAGGCTGGGTGCTCAAATCCTATTGATTTCAGTAACTGTATACAAAATTGCATCTTACATGTTCAAGAACTCAAAGACAAATATGAATGGACTTAGAGTGAAGTAAATGCTGTACATCAAAATTTGTATTGGCTTGACTCATAGCTCAAAAATAGAAATACAGTAGTTTTCATGTCTTTGTCCATATATGCATATGTTATCATCAGATATATATGCAGTTGGGGGATGAATGCCACAATGCTGTACATACAAACAGACAAGGACATGTGAACAACAGTATTGATTATAGAATTATTTCTTCAGTCAAATCAAAGCATTCATGTCCCACTTGCCAGTCTGAAAAGCTTTCACAGCAGCTTACAGATCAATAAAAACAAGACAGTCCCTTCTCTCAGACAAAAGCAGCATGATACTAAAGGAAAAAGAGGATCGAGGGTAAAAAGGAAGACAAGACAACTCAAGCACCCATTCTTAATTTTATAACGATCATCTGTAAGGCAGCCATGAGTACATCACAAATATCACGTTCAGGATCTTGGAAAGCAGCAAAAATGTATAATTTTGTTTATAAAAACAGTTTTTGAATCCGTGCAAAAGATTGCCTGTTATTGATTTTTCATCTTCCAGACTGGGGATGAAATAAACCATATCCATGAGTAATGAGACAAACAACTATGCCTTCTTACCATGCAGAAATGAGCTCACTTGAGCTTATGTATAATCCCAAAAGTTTAATTGTGCTTTGCTAAAAAACAATATAGCATTGGAAACAAAATGTGCTCCTTTTTCGTCTTTTCTTTCAGAATGAACACATGATTAACCTGTGGAAATTGTGGCCTCGAGATATCATTGAGACCAAGAGCTTAATAGGATTTCATAGACAGCAGAAGTGGCAGGAGATGTGACAAGTTATCCCTGGTGGAAAGTCTAATTGAGAAATGATACAGCTTTGATCTCAGTTGGTGCTCCTCAGTGCTGCTGTATAATATTAATAATAACTGTGACTCCAGTGCTGTCAAGAGAATTTCAACTGATTTACATTTAAGTGAGAAAGGAATTAGGCCAGAGTCTTTTAAAAGGACAACCCTAAATAAACAGAAACATATTACTTACATGCTCCTGTACTATTCAGCCCTATATTTGGTCCATTGCCGTCAGCCACCCATTTCTGAGTTCATATGTAGATAATTTATATTTCATATATTGGACATGTTTCTTTCTCCTCCTGTCTGTGTAAAGCAGCACTCACTGTGAATCATGAATGTTTTATTGTGGAGCATGAATGCTTTGACTGAAGGGGGAAAAAAAAGTCTAAAATAAATGCCATTGATTCTCTCATATTGGGAGAAAGGCCGGATATATATATCAAATAAATAATAAATGAATAATACTCTTCTGTGATCTAAAGGGGTTTTTTATTTTTGCGAGCAGAAATAAGACATACTGGCCAGAACTAAAGATTCTGTCAAACTCAAGATGTCACCCTTGCCAAAACTGCTCCAGAACATGTACTTTACTGAAATCCAGAGTTCCACTATAATTCCAAAACCACTGTTGATAGGGCTCTGTAAATAAATCTCTAGTTTTTTTGCAGCACGAAGGAAAACTTCTTTTTCACAATATCAGCAACAAAATAACTCAACCGTCTGGAATTCTACTATAGAAATAAAGGAAACTTGAGGTAATAGGAATGAAATTTTGTGTTGAACTCAAAGGACTGTGAGTTCCACTAAGTTACTGTAGTCACAGAAAATTCCTGGCTTCAGACTTTTAAGATCCAGTGTACATACCAGGCTCTAACTGATAAATCTTTGGGTTCTAGTAAACCTACAGATATAGATATCACAAGCCTGAAGGCTATCCATCTCTGCAAGCAAGGCCTCCGACAGTTATGACAACACCAGAACCTGACCTGACATAGGCATCCAAAATACTTAATGGATGCTGGCACAGATTTTAGAGGTCTGGCAGGATCCAGATTGGGAAAAGCCAAGTCTGGCAAAGTCCATCTACAGCAGGGTGTCAAGGCTCTGCTCATTTCTAGGCAGGCCTCCAGAAACATTGTGGTAATGCACTGTGGATGTGTGTCAGGCCCTCCTGAAACAGAATGCTTAGCCTTTAAGCCTCACATCAAATGTACACCCTATATAAGGTGACCTCAAGTAACCTGCTGTTCCTAAGTGGCTGGGATTAGTTTCAAGCTCTGAGTCACTATAAAGAAAATATTAATTACTTGTTTTGCAGGATTGCTGTGAGAATGAATGCAATGAAGAGTTCAAAGAATACAGGACATTGCAATCGTGTGACAGACATGCTCAATAGCAATATTTGCTATTGGAGCTAAAGGAGCTAAAGGAGACTAGCACTGGACCATGCCATATGGAAGGGAGGATGACAACACAGTTAAGAATAGTTTCTTCAGAGTTCAGGATTAAGATTCAAATATACAAACATCTCTTACAGTTCATCTGTTCTCAAGATTTGGAAAGTTACGGCTTAAAAGATAACCAATACCATTACAGACACAAACCCACAATAGTTAGTTGCTGTCACAATTAAAATTTTTTTAAAAGCAATGATTTCTGTTTTTTAATTTCTTGAAACTATGTGCAATAGTAAATTTTAGTTACTTTTCAAAATGTGAGTATAGAAGTACAAGGTAAAATATGAAAATATGAACCAGTTCTCAAACCATGTGATAATTGTTCCACCATTTAGGGAGGCCACAGCCCTATAAAATATGGATGTTAAGGAGGCACTTGTTTAAATTTTTCATTCCTATAGGAGAGAACAAATACAGTGAGTCCTCTTTACCCATGACCTCTATGTGCACAATTTACACCTCACGCAAAATGTTGCAAAATGAGAAGGGAGCTGGAGGGGTAAAGGAAGGGGAAGAAAAAAAAGAAATGTAGCAGCACCACTAAAACTAACTTTTTATTTTTGCATGAGCACTTGTGGACATAAACCCATTTCTTTGGATGTGGTGGGTTTACATCCATGAAAACTCATGTGAAAACAAACAAACAAACAAAACAAAACACTCTTAAATGGGTTGCCACATTTCTTTTTTCCCCCCTTCTTCCTTCCTTTGCTCTTTTTATGCTGCCAAAGACTAACACGATACTTTAACAACTTGAGGGGGATTCTTCTTCTCATCAGGGTTTTCTTATACTATAGAAGCCCCTTTCTCATTTTTTCTTCAGTCTTTGAATACTCTTGCCTTAATAAATGCAACTAAGAAGTTATAGTACACTGCCAAATGAATAAAGTCATTCTTTCAGTGCCTTGCAGAAGAATTCACCACCTTTGTCTTTTCCACATTTTGTCTGAAAGGGATTTAATTGGCATTCTCACTATGGTGATGTACACAAGATACTCAATATTGTGCAAAGAAATTTTCATTGAGGCACAAAAGTAAACAAAAACAAACTGGCACGTGTTGGTTACACAAGTATAAATACACACACACACACCCCAAATTAAAGGTAGAAGAACCTTTAGCAGCACTTACAGCTGCAGGTGTTACTGGGTATGTCTTGTGGGAGAGCATTCCTAAACAAACAGCATAATGCAGACCAAGCAGGTATCAAATGAAGCCCAGGATAAAGTTATTTTATCCTTTTTCTCTTGCGTCTTTCTGTCTCTCTGAGTGAGCATATAAATTATGCCCATAGAATCAATCTTAATGCATAAGCAGCATGCATACATTGCAGATACTACCATAGCGAAGAAAAATGGTTACGAGCTTAAACATGCTGAAGCAAAATTTAAAAGTGGTTAGTGGAGAAACCCCTGGATCTCCTCATCCACACTTTCTCAAGATTAATCCCATCTGAAGGGATTAATGTCAGGGTTGGCAGGATTTGGCTCCTCTGAGCATAAGCAGAGTGCAATCTGTGAAGCAAGGCTTCGCCACAGCAGAGGGTCCAGAGAAGATGGTGAATTACTAACAGGGGGAAGAGAAAAGGCAGAACTACTTAACACCTTCTTTGCCTCCGTTTTTTCCCAGAAGGATACAAGCACTCAACCTGGCGGTTGGGGAGCAGGGGAGGAAGCAGGGGAAATGAGGCACATAATAGGTAGAGAGGTGGTACAGGAATACCTGGCCACACTGGATGAATTCAAGTCTCCAGGGCCAGATGAATTGCATCCTAGGATATTAAAAGAACCGGCAGAGGTCATTTCGGAACCGCTTGCTATAATCTTTGAGAAATCTTGGAGGACAGGAAAAGTTCCAGTAGACTGGAAGAGGGCAAATGTTGTCCCCGTCTTCAAGAAGGGAAAAAAAGAGGACCCAAATAATTATCGCCCAGTCAGCCTGACGTCAGTACCCGGAAAGATTCTGGAGCAGATCATTAAGCAGTCAGTTTCTAATCACTTAGAAAGCAACGCGGTAATCACGAGAAGTCAACATGGATTTCTCAAAAATAAGTCATGCCAGACTAATCTTATCTCTTTTTATGATAGAGTTACTAGCTTGATAGATGAAGGGAATGGTGTGGATGTAGCACTTCTCGATTTCAGTAAGGCCTTTGACAAAGTTCCCCATGACATTCTTGCAAAGGAGCTAGTAAAATGCGGGCTGGACAGGGCTACTGTTAGTTGGATTTGTAATTGGTTGACCGACCGAACCCAAAGGGTGATCACGAATAGCTGCTTTTCATCCTGGAGAGAAGTGACTAGCGGGGTGCCACAGGGTTCTGTCCTGGGCCCAGTACTGTTCAATATTTTCATCAATGACTTGGATGAAGGAATAGAGGGCATGCTCATTAAATTTGCAGATGACACCAAATTGGGAGGGGTTGCTAATACGCCAGGGGACAGGATCAAAATTCAAAATGACCTGGATAGATTGGAGAGCTGGGCCAAAGCTAACAAAATGAAATTCAACAGAGAGAAGTGTAAGGTCCTCCACTTAGGTAGAAAAAATGGAATACAGAAATATAGGATGGGGGACACGTGGCTGGATGGCAATACGTGTGAAAGGGATCTAGGAGTTTTAATAGACCACAAGCTGAACATGAGTCAGCAGTGTGATGAGGCAGCCAAGAAAGCCAATGCAATTCTCGGCTGCATCAATAGGAGTATGGTGTCTAGATCGAGGAAGGTACTGGTACCACTCTACTCTGCTTTGGTTAGACCTCATCTTGAATACTGTGTCCAGTTCTGGGCACCCCAATTCAAGAAGGACATGGTCAGGCTGGAGCAGGTCCAGAGGAGGGCGACCAAAATGGTGAAGGGCCTGGAAGCCAAGCCCTATGAGGACAGACTTAGAGAGCTGGGTATGTTCAGTCTGCAGAAGAGAAGGTTAAGAGGGGACATGATAGCCATGTTTAAATATGTGAAGGGATGCCATGTAGAGGAAGGAGAGGGCTTGTTTTGTGCCGCTCCAGAGACCAGCACAAGGAGCAATGGATTCAAGCTACAGGAAAGGAGATTCCACCTGAACCTCAGGAAGAACTTCCTGACAGTCAGGGCTGTCCGGCAGTGGAATATGCTGCCTCGGAGTGTGGTGGAGTCTCCTTCTTTGGAGGTTTTTAAGCAGAGGCTGGATGCCCATCTGTGGGGAGTGCTTTGAGGGTGTTCCTGCATGGCAGGAGGTTGGACTGGATGGCCCGTGTGGTCTCTTCCAACTCTACATTTCTATGATTCTATGATTCTATGAAGCAGAAAGAATTCCAGAGGCTCATTAAGTAAGACTTAGAGGCTTGATTTATTGCTGCACTCTAAGACGAGGCTTAGCAAAAACATACCAGCAGTCCAGCAATTAGACAAATAAGAATAACAGAAGATAAAGGAGAAAAATCGGGCAGCATCTCCCCTTACAATCAGTATACTGCCAATGGCACAGCAGATCCAGCTAGGGCATCTAACTGGCAGCTGGTCAAGGCAAACACCAGCCTTTTTATGCTACCTTGTCACCCTGGAACAAGTGGGGTAACCTAATCAGTGCTCTGGCGTGTGGCCTTCTCTAATACACAAGACATAGCCAAAACAATCCTGCTGGCCTTGTACCTGGCTGTCCGGCCACACTGCCTCTTCTCTCTGCTGTCCACTCATAGGAAAACTTTGCCTGCCCAGCAACAACCTTGACAATTAATACAGTATTTTCAAAATTCAAAATGTTATGGGAAAACAAAAATTATGGCCATTTTGAAGTGAACTACCAAAAGAGTCTGGCACAACCCTGCCCTCAGACTATTTATCTGCAATTTGTCATGTGTAACCTCCTCTATGGCAGCTAAAGTGTCTCCAGGTTTCACTCACATATGTCAGACAACAGTAACAATGAATTATGGCCACTTTTATTTATGGTACCAGAAAAATCCAAATTTTGATTTGGGTCTGAATCAAGCTGATCAAATCTAAAGTAGATCACAATGAATCAAGACCAAATCTGAATTGCCAGATATAACCACAAACCTGCAGTGGAGATTTTCATGCCCTCATAATTGTCCTATTAATCACACAGGACTAGACCTGGCTGTAATATACCAGTGGATAGAATAGCCTCAGAAACTTTGTTTGAGCTTATGATAATTCAATTTGAAGTGTTAGGGATCTCATGATAGGCTAGCCCACCATTACAAGGCTGCTGTCTAAGCACACTGAAGGCTGAGTACATCTTCAGGTACCAGGGTTTTTCCTTCTTCTCTTAGGATTATTTATATAAGACCTCTTTTCTATGGAATGGCCATTCTTAAATCATTTTCTTTGTTTTTACAGAGAATACAAACAATTTTGTTGTCAAATCGTTGCATTCAAATATTTTCTGTGTTGTTCTCCAACAGTTTTTTTTTTTTAAGATCTGATTTGCGGCATTTAAAAAGGTTGGTTAAAAAGATAACTTCAGAATCAGCCTGTCCACTGTGAACTGGCATGGGCAACTGCAGCTGTTAAGAGCTACTATTTTCATCAAACTTTTCTTTTTGCAAGCTGTGCTCGTTTGATTGTTGTCTGTGAAGTCTGGTTGAGTGTTAGTGATAAATTGTTGATCTTCTGGTTAGGGCAAAAACTGGGCTCAACCCATAAAATACAAGCAAGGAAAAACTGACAAAAGTAACACATAACAGAACCAAAATAAAATTAGTAACAATGAGCAAAAACACTGAAACATATAAAATCAAAATAAAACCATTGCATAAAAAAGAATGCCTTAAATATTGTTGGCAACAAAACTGGCAAACTAAAGTCCAAATTCAGACCCTGCCTCCAGATAGTCGCATGTTTACATATAAAGAATGTATTGCGTGTGTGTGTGATATGCAAAATTAAGTATTTATTTTCTGGATTCCAAAACTGTTGTTGCCACAGCTACTGAGATACCTGCTTAATAGGGACTGTTATTTATGTTATGCTAAATCTGTTCACCGTTTGTCATAGCTTGCAATGACTAAGGATACTGTATCTAGCAAACCTCCTCTTATACTAGATGCATTCAGTCCAATATGTACCAGCACATCAGGTACAGGAAAATTGTGTTGGGGTCTTTATTACCAAGAATGCCTGAAATTGTCACAGAACAAATGCTACTGAACAGCGTTTCCTAAAGCAGTAGTTTTAGCAGTTCCGCTTCTGCTTGGTGCACAGATCTGTTCTTACCCTACAATGGGAGCTGTTAGATAGGTATATTGCTGAATGCAAAGCCCCAGTGCTGGGTGAGCAGACTTTTTTAAAAGTATTTGGTAACATTTGAAAATCTAGCTGTTTAAGAGCATTTTAAACACACACAGCCACTGCCTTGAAGAAAGGAAGAGAAACCCATTAGTGTTTCTGTTAAAGTTTTCACTTTTTCTTTTTTTTTGCATGCTTAAAGTCAGCAGTCCCTTTATTGACAAAAACTTCCTATATGGTCAGCTATTCATCTCTCCAAGGCTGCTTTCCTAGTCTGCTTGAGAAAAAAAATGATGTCATTTGTGTCTGCTGTTTGTTTCTGTCCCTATTTCATTTCAGACAAGCCTCACCCTTATTTACCTCCAGATCCAAACTAATAAAGGTGAGCAGCTTATGCAATTATCAAGTTTAGACAGCAGCTGTCCCCAAACGCAGCATGCTGCGGAAACAAGGTCTGCAGCAAAAGTGATTAGATGGACAGAGATTTCTATTACTTTCTGCTTGCCAGCCATCCTTATCCATTCAATTAATTCAAGTAATGTTTTTTTTTTCACAATCAATTGACAGTGAGAGGCAGAGGCACAATTATGAAAGCACAGAAACAATTTTCTCCATTGGGATCTTCCTCTTGTTCTCAATTCTGTGGCAAGAGGCTAAGGTCTCATACATCTCCACCCCCAAAAGAGGGTGGAGAGAAAATAAAGGATCTATGCAAAGCTGGATTCATCACTATGCTCAGCGCACTGAAGAGAAAGGGATTCAACTAGAGTTCACTAAACAAGAGTGCTTCTATGCAAAGAGTGTGCTTGTTGGTTCAATATATGTTAAACGTTTGATTAGAGTGCTGAATATTTTTCCATTAAAAATCCAAAGCACCCTTCACAGAACTGTAGTTCCACGGAAAAGAAAAGAGCCAGTTTAAATCAGAAGGACAGTGATGCCTTTTGGCTCTGTTCAGACAATAGGTTTTGAGAGATTTGCAGGTAGTGCTTCATATTACTCAGAGTTTCCTGTTCATGCATTTTTTCCATGTGCCATCACCATGGTCTCAGGTTCAGCCAGGGTTGTGGGTTTTCATAATACTTCCAGCTGTAGCCTGGAAATACATGGGCAAGAATCATGTTGGCTTTATGTTTACTTACACTGGCCAGGGCCACCGGGATTGAGGTTCAATATCTGGAAGGCTGCAGAATTCCCACTTACATCCTAAAAGTATGACCCATACTTCTGCAGTAAATGCCAGTGTATTCTGAAGTAACTGACAGAGATTCCTGCCATGTAAAAGTGATACCAGCCACATCCATTCACACTCATGCTCATGATGGCTTTGGAACAGCTTCAAAGATACAGTGGACTTTTCTGGTTATTAATTGTAAATTGTCTTCCTATCTCTCACTGTCTCCAAAAGGCAGTCACACTGAAGTTTTGATAATGTGCAAGTAAATTTACATTGAACACTACTAGACAACTACCTACATAAATTATTCAGTTTCAGAAAGTACTGGAGAGATGGCTAGAGATCCTCCTCTCTGCTTCATTTCTGAGAGATGTACTGCTGCCAGAGAAAACTATCAGAAAACTGTTTTGGGTTGGACTTGAGTGAAAAGTTTGTAAGCATCGTCCAACACCTCTCCCTTTTTGTTTATGTTTACACACATTTCATACTGCATCTCCCATTAGTCCCAGCCATCTGGCCAACCATCAGAATTGGAAGGTGTAGTCCAAAATATCATCTCCACCACCATCATCAACAAATGTTACCATCATCATCAATAAATGTTACTTCAGCTTCCCACTTGCAATACCACTAATTGCTTCAGGAATTGAATTCTTGCCATCATTTAACTAGCTCAGCATTTACTTAGAGGACTATACTCGGTACCTTCTCAGCCATGATAAATTATCTTGAGATGAAGGACACTCAATGTCAGGCTTCCCCATTTCCATCCATATGGACTGCCTGACGCTGCTTTGGATCACAGGTCGTGTTGCCTGGCATTTTCTCCTTCCTCCACCCATGAAGGTACAAAGAACCAGACCAAAAAAGAGAGAATTTCAGCATAGAAGCAAATTTCAGCATTATGGCTCTTTAACTTTGTAGCAGGAGCACCATAGGGCAAAAAAAGAGCAATGTGGGCAGAGAAAGGCACCCAAAGTCTCTGAAAAATGAAAATGACTCCCAGGGTTTTGGAACATAATTCACTTCCAAATTGATCTAAATACTAGCCTAGGGCACCCAATCCTTTCCATTTATTCTTGCTGAATAATCAAGTTTAAAAGCTGCTGCAAGCATTTGCTTTGATTTGTGTCTCAGATCAAGGAGTGATGTTTGTGAGCAATAGAAGAAAGGGAGAGGGGGGTGGGAAGGACATGTGAAGAGTATTTATGGGAACTAGGAAGGGTGACTTGCAAAGAGTAGCTGAAATGGTTTAGCATTAGTCAGGTCATATATACCTTCACCAAAACCCTATCAGGAATTTCTTGGGAATTTTCAAGCATCAACATTCTAGAAAATGGCCTGAGAACAAAAGCCAGTCTAGTGAGCCAAATCTAACATCCTGGCTTTCCCATTCCATGATAACCTACCTTCACAGTTCAAGAACCTTCCATTCACACAGGCTGGAATATACTGACTTCATGGCTCTGTCTGTTATAAGCAGGGCTGGTGCTATCATTTGCCAGAGTAAGATGCTTGACTCAGGCAGTGGATTCTGAAATGTGTGGAAGGGCATCAGCTGCAGCTCTTCCTCAAACCCCCAGATATTCTTCTTCTTCTTCTTCAGAGGATAGAGGTATATGTGCCACATGACCTGCTAAAGGGTAATGCTATTCTATTACTACTGTTGCGGTTAGTTTCAAATAATAGTAGGTGGTTTCTTTTAGTTGGTTTCAAATGCTATTATTGGTGGCTTCTTTATGTGGAATTAGGATTGCCAAGTGTCCCTGATTATAAGAGATGCTTCTTATTCAGGAGCTTCAAAGCTTGTTCTTTATGGGACTGACAGGTGTCTCTTGTTTATAAGGGTGTCCCTCTTTAAGGTGTGGAAAGTTTTTCATTTTATAAGAGACTGAACAAGAAGCCAATAAATCCTGAATTCTGGTCTGGCCCTTTCATAAAGGCAGAAATGTGGGTGTCATGTAATTTATGGATGTGGACAATATGTTGATTTTGCAGAGAAACACATGGCCAAGTTAACTGAAATTGCTACTTTTATCTGGTATTTCAGTGGAACAGAAACTTGTCAATAGCTTTTTCCTGAATGTCAAGGATGCTGTAAATTTTGCCTGCCCCTTATGGCTACTTTAAAAACCTGACAACACTATGTGGAACTGGTAACTCTGCTGGTTTAATTACTTCAGTCTTTGCTGGTTTAATGACTTTAGTTACAAATTGAACAAAATAAAACTCTGGCAGGTAACACCTCTGATCCTCAAAATTTGTTCTACACCAAGTTCCTGAGAAAAAGGACCCAACACAGCTATTTTTGAAAAGAAACGGAAATCAAAAGTCTGTCTTTACTGAATGTTCCTAAACTTGCACAGTGATGTTTGAGGGGTCAATTTAAGTCAAGCTTAGTCAAATGTGCCCCCGTCCAAAATCAGAGATTTGTAAGGCATCCAAATAGTTAATCAACTGGATCTAAAATCCTAATATGGTCTTCATTTTGGTCCCATTCAATAACAGCTACATCTGGTGACTATGCTTGTTGACTTGTATCACATAAGAGACAGAAAAAACAAACACTTGATCTTTGCCTTGGGAAGCAAAATGTTTTAGGTCAGTAAAAATTTGTGGATCTTTCCCAGTTTCCATCTTTTAATCTCACCTTCTTAGGTTATTGAAAAATGCCCATGACCCATTTCTCTATATTTTCAATGTCTGACAGAGTTATATGCTAAATGGCCCCAGAAATGAACTTAAGCCTTCATAATCACATCTGGCTGCAGGATTCCCCCCCCTCCCAGCTCCACAGGGTTAAGCAAGTGGGGATTATGTCCTATGACATCTTATAGAATCATAGAGTTGGAAGAGACCACAGGGGCCGTCCAGGTCAACCCCCCGCTATGCAGGAACACACATCAAAGCATTCCCAACAGATGGCCATCCAGCCTCTGCTTAAAAACCTCCAAAGAAGGAGACTGTACTACATTCCGAGGCAGCATCTTCTACTGCCAGACAGCTCTGACCATCAGGAAGTTCTTCCTGAGGCTCAGGTGGAACCTCCTTTCCTGCAGCTTGCATCCATTGCTCCTTGTCCTAGTCTCTGAGCAGCAGAAAACAAGCCTGCTCCCTCCTTGACATGACATCCCTTCAAATATTTAAACATGGCTGTAATTTCTCCTCTTAACTTTCTCTTTTGCAGACTAAACATCCCCAGCTCCCTAAGCTGTTCCTCATAGGGCGTGGCTTTCAGACCCTTCACCATTTTCTCACCTATTGAAGACCATGTTGGATCTTTACTCCTCACAAGTATGTTCTCAATTGTCTTGACTTCCTCTGTAGAACCTGGGCCAAAGACTTCGCACCTTTTCTTCCTTCCTTGGAATAACCTACTTTTTATATGTTTGACAACCTAACTGGTTTCTTTCTTCTCCAGATATTAAAATAATTCCCTCTGCCACTAATCAGCAAATCTTTGTGAATGTGGGCTGTCATACTGAGTTCTACCATTTTTTGGGTTACGAAGAATATTTTACAGATTTCTTTCTTCTGCATAATTTCACATCATTTCCCCAGGTTTGTTTATTACTGCTTTAATTTCAAGAATCTCTCCCTCTTCTCTCTTAAGGATATTGAAAGGAAAGCAGACTTTGCCTTCCTCCTAAATACTTGTATTGCTCAGTTACTCATAGTAACTGATTTGAAGATATGGAATGCTTGATGCCTTTTTACAAAATATGGCCTGATCAATGTACCTCTGTACGATAATGATGTGAAGAACTGGTCATATTCAATGCAGCTACCCAGTTCCTAGAATTTCAATAGAAGAAGGGTGAGGAGAGGGCTAAAATGCAGATAAAATGCTTCCCTGCTCCTAGAGAGAATAAGGAGGCTTTTTTAAAAAAGAAAAAGAAAGGAGGGACATTGGGTCAGAAACGTATGCATTTCCCTACATCTGTTCCTCTGAACACGGTTAATAAGTGGATAGCATTTATCCAGTCATCCTCCCCTTCAGAATTCTTTTTCCTGTCCCTTGGGTATATAGATGTAATTTCATGAATTCAAACATAACAAAAACAGTGCATAAACACCTCTTATGTAAATACCCCTGCATGCATAGTCTTAATGCACACATCTCTGAACCTATATGTCTATTCCACAGCACTGAAGTGGTGGTGTATGAAATAAAACTGTTAGCCTTGAAGGTACTGCAAGAAGGGATTCTCCTCTTTATTTTTCCACCACTTTTCTTTTATACCAAAGAGAATCAAAGCTTTATCTCTGAAAATTAATACAGGGGCAGATATCCATACATCCATTTGCTCAGACACATTGCAAAATGAGAGCTTGCATGTCATAGCAATTTGAGCATTGGACTATGACTCCGGAGATTAGGGTTTGAATCCCTACTCAGCTATGGAAACCCACTGGGTGACCTTGGGCAAGTCAAGCATTCTCAGCCTCAGAGGAAGGCAAAGGCAAGCCTTCTTTGAACAAATCTTGCCAAGAAACCCCTGTAGTAAAGTTCATATCAGGGTCACTATAAATTAGAAATTATTTGAAGGCAAAATCCCATTGTTTCTGAGTTAAACATTCTTCCCTCAGGCAGTATAATTGACAGGTTGGTGTAAGAAAGCATCTGAATTGTAAATGTAATGGCTAGCAGGCAGAAAGGGACAAAACAGAGGCTTGGCTATGCTATGAAGCCAGGCGATGGTAAAACTTATGTTTTATTTACTTTATGAAAAGAAAAGGCAGGTAAGTGGTCATTCTATGAATAGGCATGCAGCATGTCCAAAGGAGGGCAACCAAAATGGTGAAAGGTTGGGAGCGGCTTAGAGTGTTGGATTAAGATGTCAGGACATAAGGACTCAAATCCCTGCTCAGCTATGGAAATCTACTGGGCGATCCTGGGCAAGTCAAACTCTTTTAGCTTCAGAGGATGGCAATGATAAATCTCTGATTAAAGCTTGCTGAGAAAACCCTATCTATCATAGGATCACCGTAAGTTGATACTCGACTTGAAGGCACATATTAAGGTAAACCCTATTCCACTCCTAGTTTGGGCCACAGGGTCACCAGTGGCTCACAGGCCACATTTTGCCCACCTCTGTTCTTAAAGAATACAATAATTCCTTAGAGCAAATGGCCAAAACTGGGTTTCCTATACCTTCCTCCTTCATATCTTTATGTACAGTACTACTAAGGTTTCATTTGATTTCTTCCCAGGTTGTGAGCTTCTAAGTCCACTAGGGGGGCCCACTGATGTCTGATTGGGATACCAATGACTGGCTCTTTGCTAAGGGCCCTCTCAAAGCTAGAGCAAGCACAGGAGACTACTTTTGAATTGGATTACTTATTTATTTTTCTCAAGACTACAGAGGAAAGAACTGGCAAAATCACTTCTGAGTATCCCTTGCCTAAGAAAACCTGATGAAATTTATCAGGACTCCATTAAGTTGGCAGGTGACTTGAAAGCAAATGCACAAACACCAAAACCAAAACTGCAAAACATATGTTGGGGTGCCCAGAACTACTAGAGCAAATGAAAGCAACATGACATGAGTAAGCTATGAGCATGTTACCCATCATGGAAACTGCATGTTAGTATTTTTATTGTTTTACCCAGGATCTAATGGTGGGAGAAGGTAGGAAAAGAAAGAGAAGCAGCAGTCTGATCTATACTGAGCCATCCTAGAAGACATTTCAGAAAACAGACCTACTACACATTTGCAGCTATGTCTGTGAAACTTTTAGCTGAAACATCTTTCTAGGAACTTATCTCAACAGTGTAAAGATGTTGCTGAACTGCAATTTCCAGCAGCCTTTGGCAGCAGAACTAATGGTGAGAAATTCTGGGAGCTGTAATCCAGCAACATCTGGAGGGCTGCAAAATTTCCATCCCTGTCCTATATGGTATTGTTTCCCTATCACAATATCACCCTATCTAGATGTTAAAGTCATCTTTCAGTGGTCTTTTCCAGGTTCCCTAGTGGTTGGCAGTCAGATGGATGGTTCCTAAAAGAGGGGGCCTGGTTGGACTACAGTGCCACGCTTGTGAAACGCTTTCCTTGCAGAGATTCAGAAGAAGCCCACTTAGGTGCTGGAAAAACCACTTGATCTTCTAGGAATTACAAACCTACGTATGCTGTTGATCTATTTTTATGTTGATTGTATTGTTTGGACAATCTAGAACAGATCAATTCCTTGGTTCTACTGAAGGTGAAAACTTGTGGCCAAGCAAAGCTGAATTAATACAGAATGGTGACTCCAGAGAAATGGCAGTCCAGGCCTGGGTTTGCCTAATTCCTCACTTTTGTCCCCCCCCCTTTTTTTTGCCTCCTTTCCAACTCTCCCACTCTTCAGTTGCCAGTTGAGTCAAACTAGGCAACAGAACATAAGGTGACAAAGCAGCGTGTGAACTGTTCACCCTGCTTCTTGTGGGCTACCTGCTGTCATTCAGGCATGTGGCACAGCTGTCATGCCTTACAAAAGATGGAGGTGGAACAGAATGTATTTTGCCAGCTCCATCCACAGGAAACAGCAGTCTGCTGCAAGCCCTGTGCCAGAGCATTTGGTGTATTCCTTCCCATCTCCATGTGACTTTCTGTTTTCAAGTTGGTAGCATGCACACTTGGCTCAAACCAGTGATATAATTTACCTTCCAATTTTCAAGGAGCTTCCATTTGCCAAACAAGCAAATCCTAACAACATCCTGCCACCTTTTCCCAGTGTGGTGCCAAGGCATCCAAGCAGTCAAACAACAACAGAGGCAGCAACTCAGGAGGTGCAGGGAAGCTGATCTCTCACACCTGTTTCACTTGACTGAATATTTTTAAAATGAGAAAGTAGAGGAAAACGCAGCAAACCAATAGCGTCAGTTTCTCTGTTAATGAATAAATGAAACGCATCCCAAGAGAATAATTAAGTGCTTAGAACCAAGCACGTGTCACCTTAATAATAAAATAATAATAATAATAATAATAATAATAATAATAATAATAATAATAATAAAAAACCCATAAGAGCAATAAAGAAAATATAGAGAAACAAATCAAATGATGGTAGTTAAAAGGAAGATATACATGTGTGATTACTAAAGAAACCCCCCGAGATTACTAACAAGGAGGAAGCTCTCAATAAACAAGTTTCTTTTTTTGCTAAGTACCTCCAAAACAAATCAGGGAATCATCACATTGATAACTACAATCAAGAGCTATGAAAACAACCAATCAGAATCCCCGAATTCGAAATGAAGAGCAATTCTACCCAGTGCATGAAATAAGATGGTTATATGGCATGCTTAGTACAGGCATGAGTAAAACATAAGCCAATATTTTCTGGCAGAGTTCTAGGTGGTCTGTCTTAACTTGATTACTATCTCTGATTCCCAGTAGTTTAACAGGAGCTATTAAAATGGCAAGAAGAAGGAATCACTTCTCTCAGTCCCAGCATTTCTTTGCTATAAAACAGGAACATTTTGCCTTTGAGCAAGCCTGATATTCAGTTCCATATATTTCTGTTAGAATACTGATTTGCAGAAATTCCAGGGCAGGAATGAGCAGCTGCCAGGGGGAATTCCATTCTTTCCACCCACCCACTCCACAGGTCACATAGCTGCTCATAACGTGACTTATATAGTCAATTTGCACAGGGTAGGAGCAGGCAAGGAGGGTAAAGTCATCATACTTTTGTGGTAACTTTAGTGGTTTTAAACTGTTTTTTTTTCCTCAGCCAAAAAAAGAAAAAAAAATTGAAGGTAATTTGGGGAGCTTCAGAGATCTCCAGGGCATAGAATAAGCCACCTGGAGGTGCATGAAGCCCACATGCCAGACTTTCCCTACTCAGTTCTAAGGTGACCACTTGTGTGTGCATGTGCTTCAAGTCACTTTTTGACTCACGGTGTGCCCATGGATTTCTTAGGGTTTCCTTAGACAAGGAATACTCAGAGAATACTCAGAGGTTTATGCCAGTTCCTCTTCCTCCTCCTTGCTGTTGCTGTATGCCTTCAAGTAATTTCTGACTAACGGTAGTCCTAAGGCGAAATCATCATGGGGTTTTCTGGGGCCGGCAGTGTGTGATGTGCCCAAGGTCACCTAGTGAGAGTTTCCATGGCTAAGCGGGGAATTGAACCCTAATCTCCAGGGTCAGAGTCCAATGGCCAAACCACTACACCATGCTGGCTGCCTCTCTCCCATAATACTGAAAAAGAAGATATGCATCACTAAAAAGGAGACAAACAGGAAGACTGATTTGGATTAAAAGGTGTATGCCAGACTTTTAAAATAATTTAAACACACTTCACCCAAGAGGGGAAGACTGTATAGTCCTCCCTCCAAATATGCAGATTTAACATTTGCAAATTTGATTATTCCTGAGAGATGTGTGCCTTCCCTCACATTCTCCCCCACCCCATTCCTTTTTCTTCTGCCTGGATGCACATGCCTTCATTCCAAGTGCCTGGGCACCTGAGGGAGGATGGAAGAGGGCAGCCATGCATGCGGAGAAAACAGGTGCTACCTCCCCACAATCTCCCCCTTCCATTCCCTTGCCTTTTGCCCAGGTGCATGTGCCATCATTCGAAATGCCCGGGCAAAAGGCAAGGGAATGGGAGGGAGAGCATGCAGGGAGAAGGCACGAGTGTGTCTTCCCTTGCTTGTTGAGTCGGGGTGGGGAGTTATTCCTGGTTTTCCAACTTTGGCAAGGGTTCTGCACCCCAAGCCCTTGCAAAAGCAGAGCGGCCATTGTAATGAGGTGATCTGTGTGCCTACTGGGTCTGCTCTCCAGTTGCTCACTGTGGATGGACAGCTCCAAAGTTCCTTAACTCTTTCCCTATGCTTCTTTTTCTTTAAATAATACCTGCAGTGGAGATCTTCAAAAATTGAAATATCTTATCTAGTGGCCTTCCAAACAGAGGACTGTCCTCTAGCAGAGAACGTGTGGTCACCTTAAGTTTTAAATATGAATAAATGATTTAAATAAATATTGATTTTATATGCTCTTTTAAGAGTTTTTTAACTAGCGTTATGTATATTTTAATCTGTTGTTGTTAGTAATTCAGATGTAGATTAGAACACATCTACACACTGTCCCACAAATACATGTATGGCTTATGGAGCACAGAATCACCAGTTTGCATCTGGCTGGGGCTGGTGATTTTCAGGATTCTCGGCAAAAAGAAAACAGAAAAGGCCAAAGTAGATTCTACAAGCCTGAGGCTTGCCTACATGTAATTTTATTTTCAACCTTTTTGGTTTTAAGTAAAACATACAGCTAAATACTAAAAAATGCATAGTTATTCCAAGAAAATAAATATATTCTATTTTTTTATTATTTTGAAACGTGATTAATTTACAATGCAGAGTTATTTTGAGAGAATCTTACATAAGTTGCAAAGTTAAACACCTGCCACTTTGGAAGAGTTATATCTATGGTTGTATACAGAGCTATATGCAGTTCATCCTCTTTGGCTTTGTAATATGCTTGGTAATCAGCTTTGTAATATGTGCAAATGTGTGCAGTGTCATAGTCACAGGCTATAGTCTAGTGCTCAAGCCATTACACCATGAAGGAGCATATGTCAGCTCCCAACTTAATTCTTACAAATCCCAGTAATATTCATTGCAAAGCACTTTGATTCATGACATACATCATGTCGGGGTTGCTGGTACTGAGCATGTTCTCTGTTTCTATACTGTAGGTTCATGGTCCATCTCATATGATATATTCCAGAAAGGACTGTGGGTGAGAAATTGGAACAGGCCTTGTAGGTATCATCCATTTTTTCAGTAAGCCCATTTGAAGACAGCATGACAGAAATTTATTAACTCATCAACTCTCTCTCTCTCTCTCTCTCTCTCACACACACACACACACACACACATGCCCTCCACAAAATCCTATTCTACTAGCTCATTGTGCCATGGAAGTGACCCTGAATCCTTGAAAGCTGAGCCAGTTGAAAGCATGGGATAATTCTATCAGGTTGGTAAGGCTTTAACTATGGCCTGAGTGGCAGACTATGTATCTGTCATTCAAGGACAGATCTAGCTATGCTAAGCTAGACAGGCTTGTTACTAGATGGATATTCATGAAGTGGTATAGCAACTAAGCATGGAATAGTTACAATCTGCATCAGTGGAGAGACTGATGCAGTCCTAAAAGTTTTTGGCACTAAACTTCAAGGTATTCATACATCCACAACTTCACAACGTGGGCTCAAGGCAGATGAAATAAGGACTCCTTCAGAGGAGACAGAATTTAATACCACATGATGTGGTGATAGTACAGGCTTACCTCACTAAAAGAAGCTCCTTTTTACAAAGTCATTTTACAGGAGCCCAGCTCAGTACATACACACATACACCGGGGGGGGGGGGGGGGACAGAGAGAGCTTTTCTTGTTTTCTGTCTAGCTGAAAGCTTTTTGAAGCACTGACATTGGGAAGATGATGAAGGAGGGCTGGAGAAAGACAGAGTTTCAGCGTTGGGTTGCAGCAGCATTTCTGTAATAAACAACATAATAAATTTTGACCTGAGAAAGAATGGGATGCTATTCTAGGTGGTCCAACTGTAGCCATGTGAGCTTACCTACAACAACCAAGGTAAACAGCTGCAACCAGAATCTTTTACTGAGCATGTATGAAAAGCAAAACAGAAAGAAAAGGGAAAAGCAAATTACTCTGCTTCATCAGCTACCCTGTCATCTTGAAAAAACATAAATCTGTAAGTTTCACCATCAAATCATAAGAAAATTGGAGGCTGTTGAAAGACAAAAAAATCATTTTGGAATGTATTTTGGAAGAAGCTTAGTTTGGGATAAAAAGTTTGCTTGAAAAATGTTGAACTGCTCTGTGTGTGTGTGTGTAGCATAGGAACCTATCCCTAGTTTTTCCTCATTACTTCTACCTCTGGAGCCAACATTTCTGTTAAATAAGTAAAGCCTAGGAACACATCTACTTCATTAACTGAGGCATACCTGTATTTGCCTCGGAAGATTTTTGAGAGATGTCTTCACTTTTGTTACTCTGCAAACTTCCCAAACAGAATACACAATTCTCTGCATAGCTTAGCAGAGACTGGCTGCAACTCTGAGCTCTGGTGACAGATCCCTATTTCATCTATGAATCAGGACTAGAGGAGGATGTGTAATACAACACCTACAGATTTTGTTCCTATCCGTAATGGCATCCAGAAGAAGCAAAGGAGTGAGCTGCAACATGTTAGCTAGAATAATCTGAATGTCTTGTTCTCCTTGTTTGGTTTCCATTACATACTTTTATTTCACTTGCTGCTTTTCCTAGTTTCACCCTTGACACTCTGTAATAAATAGGGCTTTCAATTCAGGATTGTTCCAGACCCTTAGGTTTCTAGCCCAGACTTGAAACCTAGGAATGGGCACTGGTGATGTGATTAAGAATGATGCAGCTCACAACTTGCCCTTCAAACAAACACACATGGGGGGGAGGGGGGAGAGAGAGAGGGGGGAGAACATGTTCCAGTTTGGAAATTAAGACAGAAATTTTACCTAAAAGAGATGTTTCCAGATCAAGGTGAAATGGGGGTATCATCTGAGAAGGGAGAAAGGATATTTAATTTCGCCTACTTTTTAAATTTAAATTTAAAAATTAAAATTTAAAATTTAAAAATTAAATTAATTAAAACTTTAAATTTAATTTAGTCTACTAATTTAGCCTAGCCAGAAGGTAAATGCAGAGCAGAGGGTGAGCCCTGGGAAGGAAGGAGACAGCTTACTAAATAAATACTGTACTTAGACTGCTACTAACAAGCCTTGCGTAGCAAGCCACAGCCCTTTCCTCTTGCCTGAAGCTGAATCCATCAAAACTGAAGAATTTGCATACTTGTCGCTCACCTGGAGATGACCCACAGAAACTGGAGACTCAAGAGTCAGGCCCTGAGATATGCAGCCTTTTGAACTTACCCAACTTGCATCCCAAATTGCTCATTCCATGTTATGCTTTCTACATAGCTGTATGTATGTATTTATTTATAGTCACCCTGTAGCAACCAGCTGTTGTGAGAATATACAATAAAATCTTTAGACATCAGATCAAAAGCAATGAATAAAACAGTTAAATGTATCAAAAGCTAAAATAACAGGAATCACAACAAGAACAACAAATTGGAATGATAAAGCTAGTTAAAACACACGAAAGCATCAGAAATATACAAGGGATTAAAAGGACTTAAAGGATTTGGCCATGATACGGGAGGGGAGCAATTCTTGTTTGTGGTAGCAAGCAATGAAGGCATTGCTTGCTGCCAAGAAGATATAGTAGGAGCCAAGGGGCCTCTCACAGCAGAGTATTCCAGAACTGGGGGGCTACTAATAAATAGGCCTCATCCTAAGTAGCTACCTGCCATTACTTCAGTGTGAGCGTGTGGGGCCATTTGAAGCAGCACCTCTGCTATGATCTTGGACCTGAGATAGGAAGATACGGGAAAAAACATTCCTTCAGAAAGTGTGAGTGCAAACTGCCAAATGTTTTATAGGTTAACACCAGCACAGTGAACTAGGACAAAACAGAGCCAATGCAGATTATACAATTTTGGTCTAATAGTATTATAGGATTGTTATGCCCAATTTTAGTTAGTCCCCAGGAGGCAGAAATCACATGGCCTTTCAGATGTCATTGGAGTGCAAGCCCCAACAGCTCTAGCCAGCATCTCAAATGATTGAAGAATGCTGGGAATTGCAGTCCAACAGCTGAAGGGATGAATTATCTATAGTCCTGCATTCAGTACAGATGCAGTAAAGAACCCAGTCTTCAGAGTAGACCCAATGTGCAGAGCCTGGAAAAGTTATCTTTTAAATAAATTGCAGCATCCCTCAGCCAGCATGTCCAATGGCTGTAGTGGCTGGGAGGTGCCTTGTAATGCTTTGTAGATGTGTAATCGTCTTGGGGCAATATATATTCTGGCACTTTAAAAAAATCAGACAAGCACATTGATTGGAAGACAGACATTTGTTTCATGCATGCCAAAAAGTACAGCATATTCAGAATTTTTTTTAAAAAAATTAATTTTAATTTTAAGCTGTGGTCTTTCATTAGGAGACTCATATGAAAAACAAGACCTGCTTCTTTCCCTCCCATTTCGTAGCCCAATTTGCTATGAAGTGGGGGACATTTTAATGGCTTTTATGCCTGAGTAGTAGTGTGTTTGAGAAAGATTCAGTGGAATTCTTTAAAGCTCTGCCAGTTCAGTCAGTGTCATTTTTTTGATTTCCTGTCATTCTTTGCAGAGGGAAAAGGTGTCATAACATTTTATAGTGGCTACTATACTACCTCCTTTAGAACAGGGAATTTAAAAAGCAGCTGGTAGCCAAGCAAGTGCCTTCACATCTCTTCCCCTTGAAAATCATGCCATCAGTCCTTGAAGATACATAGCGTACAGCTCAAGGAAAATTAACTCCATACTCTCCTGGGTATTCAGAATTAGCTGAACATTTTGTTGGATATTTTCAGGCTGGATGGGTGACTCTGGGAGCTGCAATGCAAAAAAGGAACTTTTCCAAGCTTTGCTCCAAGGATCATGTCATGAGTTTTTACAAGTTAATGCACACATCCATATATGCTTATACATGCACACTCTTCCATCTTTAGTATCAACTTCATGCATCTGGCAGAGTATTTCTAGAACAAGGGAGCTAAGATTGATCCTTAACATAGTACGGGACACTTCTGATTTCTCACCTACATAGATACAGTTCTAGCAGGACCCATAGTTTTTGTCATCACTTTTTGTTTAAAAGATACAGGTAAAGATGCAAGGGAAAAGGCAATGCTAAAAGAGTTGAATTGCATTGCATGTTACGCAAGTTGAAAGTCTGCAGAAATAAGACAAATGAGCAAACATGTGCCAACAAATTTAAATCTCTTAGAGGCTGACTAAACAAAACAAAAAAAAGGAAATACACAAGAAGCTTTGTACCCACTTTTTTGGAAACTATATTTGAGATGGAGGGGTGCTGGGGAGGCTCAAACCTTACAATGCTTGCACAATGAAACAACTGTAGGTAACTGTAGCATCCATTTCTGGATATATATTTAAAGGAATGATATGAACATTAGAAAGGGGATGTGTATGAAAGAAAAACTATAACAAAATCCTTGTAGATAGAGGCCACAACAGTGCATACGAAAGGCACACAACTAAAGGCTTTCCAAGTGTGCTGGCCTACAACCACTCCATCTCTAGCCAACAACACAAATGTCATGCAGGCTAGTGATGATGGTTGTTGCAGTCCACATGGAGGGATCCAGGTTGTGGAAATCAACTGTAAAAACACAACCTGGCAATAAGTCTTACCAGACTAAACCAGCTTACTTCACAGTAGACATGTACAAAGTTGCACTGATAAGCATATTTAACTTCCTCCCTTCAAAATTGTAGTTTCAAAGTACAGGTTGCACACAGGAAAATTTCTTTTCGTATTATGCTTACTATCTCATGATTTCTCTGGTTGAGCAACACTAACACTGGATTCAAGGACAGAAGGAGAGAAATAAGTTTCTGTACACCAGTAATATACTTTCAAAAGCAATGTATGCACCTTCAGGCAATACATTTTATCTATAATATAAAATTGTGTAGGCAATGAAGGTGATAAAAAATAATGTCTCCAGCACAGAAAAGCTATATGGGTGCTCCCCAAACCATCACTATAGCAAAAGGTTGGGAAAAAAATGTTACAGTAGGATGTTAATGGCTTTGGTAAAAAGAATGTGTTCTGCAAGGTATATCATTTTTTAAAAGTCACACCAAAGAGCAATTGAGCATACCACTATAATAGGCAGAAGACTTCTGCCCCCCCAACACTTTTGAACATAGTCAAAGCTGTATGGTTTGGTTCTTTAATGTCCCCCCCCCTTTTTTCCTCCCTGAGTCATACTTGTGTACTGGTGTCTTATCTTGAGGGTGTATTGATCCATAAAACTACATGAGTCTTCTGTATGGATCTCAGAGGCTTTGAGACGTTATTGCTATTAAGATTTCATGTGTAGTTCTTGAAACTTTGTTCCACATTGAACAAATTACTCTATTGATCTGAAGGTAATGGGAGAACAGCTTTCAGATATGCTGGCGTTTCTATAACTTTGAAAGTACTTAATCCCTTGGCCTTATTATAGATAGAGATGGATAGACAGGTCTGTTTCTGATCCTTGTCGGTTTCACATCTTCATTCATAAGTCTTTTCCATCTCATTACCACAGCCATCTACCTGTTAATATTAGTTTTAATAGTTCATTAATATCTCACTTTTTCCTCAGAATTGGGATTCAAACTGGCAAAGATGTGGACACTAATTAAATCCCGGAGCATCCAGAATTACAAATGCACAACCAAAGCAGCGGTCCTACTTTGGATTTGAAATCGTAGCTACCCATGGGCTTTTTCTGTTGATGCCCTTTTCATTTGCTATTTCAACATACAGGGAACCCACTTATTAGCAGCATTGCAAAGACAGTATGGCTGTGATGCCTAAAAATTATTGTGAGCCTGCACTTCTTCAAGTTCCAATAGAAGGCTGCACGATAGTCTCTCTACCTCTGAGTCATAGTACCACCATCGGACTCATCAGCCCTGTTACTTTGGCCAAAAAGGGAGACTGAATGCATAGAGCAGGAGAGGGGGTTTACTGAAGCTAGCATGAGCCACAAGCCAACATGTGGACAACTTGTACATGTTTAGATATTTTCTGTGCAATTGGCAATTCTTCTTTTTGTGCAGGCCCAGATCAAGCATTCCAAGTCTAGAGCAGGAGTGGGAAACTTTGGGGCTTACAGAACAACACTGGAACTCCTGGAAAGCACTACAGGCCACCTTTTATCCCTGCAAACATGGCCACAAAAATTCAGACACATCCACATCCAGATCTGCTGCTACAGATCACTGCATGGAATGAAGCCTTTAGCATCACTTCCCTCTAAACTTGATAGGTCCAGTGGCTAAGATGTTGTACATACGTAGGCCCTGTGCAGAAGAGTCAATGGACATGGGAACAATCCCATTCCCTGCCTTAAATATCCCCTGCTTGCTGTTGTGATGATTGTTAATGACTCTCTTTGAAATGGCCAGCAATCCATGTGCAACACTCCTACTTATGTGATATAGGGGTGTCTGTCATAAATATGATTTCACAAGTAGGTGTCATGTGAAAACTTTATCCTGTGCTTGGTAATGGCAGGCCTATAACTTGCTGGCTATAGATAGAGAGATGGCACACATAAAACAAATTAAATCAATCACCACATGCCTGAGTGATATGTGTGGACACAGCCATATCAAGATATTGTTTTTGTGATTCCATAAACATTGCAGAATAATTTATAAATCAGTATCTTGTGCACCTTCAACATTCACAGAGAACTACAATTAAAACTCAGGACCCAGTTTTTCAATTATTGGTCGGAGAAAACAGCAAGGGAGCCAAAATAGGAAAGTCAAAAGTTCTGGTTTAACATAAATCCAAACAATTTATCCTAAACTGAAGAGCTCACCCATGCAATAACCAATCAGGAAACCTAACTTAACCTCTGTTATATAAATAAATTATGATATATTTCCACAAGACAAATACAATGTAAGCATCTACTCGTCACATTCAGAGATTTCCACTGTGCTGTGTTATTACCATCTGGATCAGCAGAAGGCAATGTGAGATAGAAACAAAAGACAGGCATTTTGTCACTTCTTGGTAGAAAACATTGTTTCACATTGCTCTCGGTGGAAATGTCAACCACAGAGTATGGAAAAGACAAATGTCTCTTTTTGTGCATTTCTAATTGCTTCCCAGAATCATAGACCACTGGAGCAACCAGTCAGTTTTCAAATCAGGCCACAAAATGCTGATCCAATTCTATATGTAAAGTTGAAGGCTTTCACTGCAAACCTCAGGATTCCATAGGATGTTGAAAGTGGAATAATAGCACTATAACAGTCTAGTGTGGAAATGATCACAGAGAAAAAAAACAGGCAAGTGGAACTGGAGGGAAATGGAAATTGGTTGTTGTGGGTTTTCCGGGCCTTGAGGCCATGTTCTATTAGTATTTGCTCCTGATGTTTTGCTTGCATCTGTGGCTGGCATCTTCTATATGCCAGCCACAGATGCAAGCAAAAAGTCAGGAGCAAATACTAATAGAATATGGCCTCAAGGCCCAGAAAACCCACAACAACCAATTTCCATTTCCCTCCAGTTCCACTTGCCTGTTTTTTTTCTCTGCGGCCATTTCCACACTAGACTGTTATAGTGCTATTATTCCACTTTCAACATCCTATGGAATCCTGAGGTTTGCAGTTTAGGGTGGGACCTAAACAGGACTATAACAGTCTAGTGTGGAAACGGCCTATGTTAACCATAGCTTGGAAATAATGCATTAAATGTAACAATGTTACTGTAACATGTTAATTTTGAGAGAGGTAATGAAAGGAAAAAAGGTTGTTGTTTGTTTTAAGTAATGCTGTTACTTCTTGTGTGTAATTGTTAACTTCTGAAAGGAATTTTTATCTTTTTCAGACTTTGAGCCATTTTCTTACTGATTTAGTGAGATTTTCTTTTAAAGCAGCTAAAAAATAATAAATAATGAATGACCAATGTAACAAGTTGCTTTTGAGAAAGTATAATGAGTAAGACTGTTTATAAAAAGTAACTTTCAAGCTCTAGGTATACCATTTAACATAAGTTCCCAGCTAACAAATATGCATCCTGGTCACCACAGTATATTAGTACTCCATTTTAAAAGACCATAACAGTTGTCCAGTACATAATAGAGGGATGCCTTTCTACAAAAACACTGGTCAATGCAGTACACAATAGGGAAGAAACCGTAGTCTGACACTCACCATAAGAATAGTCATCAATGGGTTCAATTTCTCTTCTGAAAAAAATCCTGCTTTTAAGAAGAACCTTGTTATTTCTGCATGCTTGCCAGGCACAGCTGTTTGCCACAGGGAGATTTAGGTTTGTCACAGGAGTGGAAGGCTTCTTCTCAGCGAAGAACAGAAAAGCAGGAAGAATAGACTCTTCAGTCTAGAAGGAGAGAGTGAAAAACAGACATTCAAAAAATTCACTGACCAAAGACTTGTTGTCTCTTTTTAATCTAGCACCAGCAATTTGCTTAGAACTTCAGAGAGTACAAAGGGATAGGTCCCTACCACTGGAGTAAAATCTAACGTAAAGAAGGAAATTTAGGAGGGAGAGGAAAATGGAAACAGTGCTAGGTTGATGAAATATATGTCTACTTAATGTACATGGATCTAGGCTTAAAATTGGGGTTGCCAATAACTGAAATAAAGAATTGTTATATATAGGAAATGTGCTGACCAATCCCATTTGGTTTACAGCAATGGTTCAGAACAGTATGAGATCACAGCATACTGGGTTGCTCCAGGGGTGAAGTCCAGCTGTTTTATATAGATGTCGTGGCAGAAACTAGTACAAATTCTGTTTAAGCTGCATAATCTAAAAAGGAGAAAGAGAGAATGTCTCACTGATGGTGGGATCTTCTTTTCCTATTTTTTTTTAAACTGGCTAGAGCAGCTGGCTAGCAACCTTTCATGCATTTAATACCAAAATGTGGAAAAGTTACTGTTTTTGGATTGCAGTTCCCAACATTACCAAGCCTTCATGGTCAAAAATGGAAAAGCCATCGTGTGAAGCTAATTCTGAGGTGAAATTGCTCAAACTTGACTAGCCAATCTAACCAACAGTTGTTCCAAGTACCATATGGAAAATGATTGGAAGAAATAGAAGAAACTGTTCTTGGTGACTGAGCGGCAACTGTGAAATCGACATTGACCTGGCTTGACTAGATTTCCACCTGATCCAGCATGTGGTTCATTTTGTATAGTTTTCAGAACTGGCATTCTCAGAATGAAATTTGGCTTGTAATGCCAAAGAAATTATCTCCTTTTGACAAAGTGCATGGCACCTTATTATTATGAGGCGTTAAAGTGGTATGTTTGGACCAGAAGTGAATGTTGAGGGGAAAAAAAACAAAAACAAAAGGACCAAGATATTTCACTACTGGTTCAGTGGCTGAGCTGGCACGCTAGTCCTAAACAAAGCCTATGTAGTCAGACATTCCATGATTCTTCTAACAATATGTTTAGAATAATCTCCCATGATTATGTAATTGCAGCTCCCATGATTATGCAACTGAGTCTAGCTATCACTACCTTGAGAAGCTCTGCCATCATTCTGTGTCAAGGATGAAGCCCTTAGATTTGTGACAACCACACAGGCCCAGGCAAAGCCTAGTGACACCTCAAAGCTGCAGGGCTACTTCTGTAGGATTTCTGCTGAGTAAGGGGCACACCATAGTAAGTGAAACATAGGAAGCTGTCTCATACCATCAGATAATTGGTCCATCTAGTTCTGCATTTCCCACATTGACTGGCAGGAGCTCTTCAGGGATTCAGACAGGGAATTTCCCCAGAGCTGTGTGGAGATGTCATAGAATAGACTGGATCTGAGTCCCAGTTTTGGGTGAAAGGCAGGGTATAAACAAAGGAAGAGAATACAGCGGAATATTTTGCAGGGCAAGCATGTGTACAAACCTTCCCCTTCAGTGACCTGCAAAACCTCCTGCCCCTTCCCATAGCAGAAACAAAATAAATAAAAAATATGCAGATTTGCCCAATTTATACAATCTATACAGACTGCAGCATTCTGCTTTTTGGTGCAGAGATTTGATTTACCTCTTTCAGCACAATAGCTATCAGCCTTCACTGTATCTGTGACTTTTGAGGAGTTAAAAAACATTTGGGAACCATAACCTTTCTAATGGATGGATAGATTGAGGCAAATGCTTCTCATGGGATATGCTAAGATGTGGGGAAAGACTGAGCTGCCATTCTGTTGACTTTCTGTTCATCTAACAAAAGAGGATATACGGTTATGTCCTTTGCTTCAGACAACAATATTTCTTGGGGCAGCGTTAATGAGAAGCACCAACAGCTCAATCCTGTACAACTTCCATTAAGTAAATGGAATTTACTCTCAAATAAGTGTGCAAATGCAGCCCCGGACTGAATTAAGCTGTGACAAGCTTATCTCTTCCTCCATAGACTAGAAGTAGGGTACATGGAGGATGTTAAGGTGCAGCACCAGAGGCTAGCAAGGGCTGGCCCTAGCATTAGGCATCTCAGGTGGCAGATGTTGCACAGCAACAACAAACAGTCTTTTCGCTTTTCCTCCAGCATTATTCAAGGGGCCAATATTTAACTAGCAGTGCTATCAGCTTCTCTATGTGAAACAGAAAGGACAGAGACACCATCTCATTCTTCACCTCAGGCAGCAGCCTACTCTTCCACATTTCACATATGAAATGAGAAAGAACAGACAAGCTAAGAGTTCACTTTTATCTGAGACTGTTAGACAGCCAGCATGGTATAGTGGTTTGAGCTTTGGACTATGACCCTGGAGACCAGGATTCGATTCCCTGCTTGGCCGTATAAACCCACTGGGTGAGCTTGGACACATCACATACTCTCTGGCCCGGAAAATCCCATGATAGGTTCATCTTAGGGTTACCATAAGTTGAAATTATTTGAAGGCACACAACAACAGCCACAACAACTGGGGAAGGCATGATAGTTTCTCCTCTTCTCTTCTCTCCTCCCACCCTCCGCTGAGTTTACGATGTATGAACTGAATTTGGACTTTGAACTCTGTTTACAGCAAGGAAGGTAAGAGAAAGACAAAAAGCAAAAGTGGGAAGAGGAAAGAGAAACTGGGACATTTTAAAAGCAGATGAAAAAGTGGGACAACAGGATTAATCAGGACTGTCCCTACCCAAACTGGGACAGTTGGAAGATATGAAGCAGAATATCATAGACTAGTTCTGAAGCCCAGATGCAGATCACAGCATGTATTCATCACAGTTCCTGTGGATAACATTTCATCTATTAAGAGATTCTGTGGCATATTCAGAAAGAACAAAGCAGGTTGATTTTTCGAGCTGGTCCCTGAACAGAGAAGTGAGGAAAAACGCGGAAGGCCTTTTGGGTGTTCTTTCCCCACATGCTTCCAACACCGTCTGCTTGAGTGACCAGCTCCAGCCTCTCTATCATTCTCTGACAATGAACAGAATAAAGGCAGTACAGTTTATGTAAGTAATTTGTAAAGCAAGAGACAGCCGGATTAGAAAGGTGAAGTCCAACAAGCAGATGAAAAGAGAGTTGTTCATGATAGAAGGGAAAGCACAAAATGCATTTTTCTTTTTTGCACTTCTATGGAGGAGAGAGAAAAGGTCTCCTATAAAAAAGAGAATTAAGGACAGCTGAAATCAAATGAAAGGAGAGACAACTGAAGGGGAAGGTAGCAAAGGAAAAAGCTAAGCATGGTATGAAAAGACAGCATGTCAAGGGCACACCTTGGAACAAATTACTGAAGCAAGCAGGAGGAAAAAGAGGTGATTAGCAATGTCTAAATACTTCCCACGCCCAACCTCACATTTTCAAAAGGAGCTAGCAAAGGTCAGTTTTGTAGAAAGCCAAGCCTTCTTATCTGCAAGAACAAACCATGCATAAAGATGCCATGTTGTCTTATCATTATAGATGCCAGGCAAGATAGTATCTTTTATTGACAAAAATAGAAGAATGCAAGTGGTTAATAATTTTCGTCTCTTGTGTTAGCCCTAAACTTACCAGAGATCATCCCAGTGATTCCTCAAACATTATGTACAGCAGGGATGTGAATCAAGTGGCTCTTCAAATGTCATTGAACTGCAAATCTCAGCATCCCTCAAAATGGACCGAGTTGGCCAGGGCTGCCAGAATTTGGAGATCAACAAAATCTTCAGGAACACATGATTCCCAGCCCTGATTTATAATATTTCTTCTATTACAGAACTCGGGGCGCTGTACGTAAGGTTTACAGGGAGTCTCCCAATGAGCCATTGTTTATACCCACACCAGCTTAGCTTCAGCAAAGCTGATACATAACTGAGACTTCGTATCACATCACAAATAACATCCTGACCAAATACAATATGTTTTTGTTCGAGCAACATCTCTGTGTACTGTTAAGATCTTGATGCATATGACCTGAAAATGCTCTGAAATGTAGACTAAGCAAAACTTGGCTAGCGGCAAATAACTAATTGTAATTAACTAAGGTGTAACTATATCACATTATGGATATAACTTAACAAGGGATAACTTCATTCCTTTGGGCCTATAATTATCTTTTTCTGTTTTTTTTTTTAAGTACAGAGGCATATTCCTACTGTATGGTAGACAAATATGAATTGGTTCAAGTGTTGGTTTGTGTTGAGGCTTGTTCTTCTTAAAGAGAAAACATTTTAAAAATTACGTAAAGGAGCAATTACTTTAATATGTAATTGAAATTGTAACTAACTATATTTTGGAAGGGACCTTGGAATGATAAATGTAACAACTCCCTTTGTAAAAGTAACCTTCTCAGCTTCAGGTCTCATGGGTAGTATGGCTGCTTTACTACACACTTCTGTTTTAATGTGAATTTGCTTGATTTGCTAAATCAGGGGAAGGAATTCTGTGGGCCTCCAGATGCTGTTGCCCTGAAAGTTCCAACAGCTGTAGCCAGCAAAGTCAGATGGAAGAACTGAGAGATTGGAACTGAATTGAGAAATTGGAAACTGCAGTCCAAAGACATCAGGAAGGCTGCATGATTCCCAACCCCTGTGCTAAATCATCTGAAGGTTTTTGTTCTGCAAGATTCTTTTCTATGATGTACCTGATCTCTCCTGTGGCACACTGTGATCTGCTCTGCATCAATTAATAGCTGCATGGATTCTCCTGCTTTGGGGCTGGCAGCACGATTACGTGGCCCTTGATCTTCTTACTGAGCCATCACTTATTAACTCTTGGAAGTATTTGTAGTGATGGAATACAATGTCAACATGCATCAAAGTAATGACACTGCACCTGCACTGCAAAATGTTTCTTCCTGTTATTAAAAACTAGCTGAAGTGTACCAGCATTGCCTGGGTCTGTAGCTGATACACCAAAATGGGAACATGAGGCCTCTTGTTTTCTAGCTGCATGTTTTCTGCCAAAAACAGGGGAGCGTGACAGGAGTGCTCCTCTCCACACCAGCTGCCTCCATGAATGGAGGAAGTGCAATGGCATCGCCTCTTCCACAGCACAGCTGGGCACTGTACCTGCTGTGCTGGGGCAGGAAGCACAACCATTGTGCTTCCAGGACCTCTGCACTTATAGTAAGTGTGGGAGGGTGGCTGGAGGACTGTGCGATCACTGGTCATTGACAGGTAAAGCCTGTTAATGATTTACTGCACGATCACACTGCCTAGGGATGGGGAGAACAACAGGACTCAGATGATGTTGTGCATAAGCGTCATCAGGGGTCCGTCCTTCTCTCATCCCCAGTGCGGGACGACAACATCCTGTGGAAAGGGCCTGAGGGTGAATTATGTGTTGGAGAGCAAATTTGCATATGGGATGTGATTGACTGATGGAGTGAAAGGGGGGAAGTGCTTTTGTGGGAATAAGGTCATAAAATGCTGGCCCTCCTAGTTTTACTTCCCATGGATTCTCTCTCCTCTTCCTCAGGTTTGGAATTCAACTTGAGACTCAGTACTGCAGCTTGCATGACTACTGAAAATGCTGTCAGCTTTGAAGGTGTCTGGCACAATGTCCTGATGACTGCTGCAGACAGACATTCTTTTTTATTATTACCAACTAGCTGAAGAGTACCTGGTGTTCTCTGGGTGCAACCTAGTACCCCCAAAGCTGTTTCCTGACCTGTCCCCATTTTAAACTTCAAGAATCATGGCCATATGTCAGAGAAACCCCTTCCCTTTTCTTTGCCTCCACCCCAGGAAACTTAGCAGTTCTCCCACATCCCCCTTTTATTATCCCCCCCTTTCTTCCCGTCTCATAAAATCTAGAAGCGGTTCCTCAGAAAGCCATCTTCTGCTTTCTAGAAGAATTTTACTTGGCTTCACCTGAGTTTGTATGTGATATTCCCAAAGGGGGCCATGGGGCTTCCTATTTTCCCATGCCTCTCCCTTTTGAAGTATCTGGCACAACTTCCTAATAATAAGCAAAAGTTTATACAAACTTTGAATGACAGGTGTGGATTGTGCAGTGGAAAGTAAGCTTGTATATAGATGATAACTGTTTGAAGGGGTGAGAAAAAAAGTCAGTGTTGAAATGATGTGGTGGGAATCTATAGAGGGACTATAACACCTTTTTGGACAGGCTGTCAGCTTGGTGTAGTGGCTTGAGCACTGGGCTACGACTCTGGAAACCAGTGTTCGAATCCCTGTTTGGTCATGGAAACCCACTGGCATAAAAACCTTAGGCAAATCACACTGTCTCAGCCTCAGAGGATGTCAAAGAAATCTCCCAATATTGCCAATAAAACCCTGTAATAAGGTCGCTGTAGGATTGCCATAAGTTGGAAATGACTTCAAGGCACACACCAACAACTTCTTTGTGTCTAGCAACCTTCTTGCTCAGAGAGAAGCTTTGTTAATTGTTGTTGTGTACCTTCAAGTTGTTTCCAAGTTATGGTGACTCTAAGTCAGTGATATATTTAAATCTTTTACTCCAAGGCTCAAGTCAAGTCTCAAGTCCTTGAAGATACTTTCAAGTCAAATCTCAAGTCTGGAAGCCTACTTTACACTCCAACCAAAATTCCAGAATTATTGGGTAGAGTGAAATAAATTCAGTTTTAACCATTTAAGCAGAGTTTGTTCTCTATATTTGCACTTTTTCCATCTGAAGCTTTGGAAGTGGGGAATAGGATCCTATCTTACTAAAGATTCAAAAGCTTTAGAAGGAAGGATCCGTCTTCCCCAAGCCCATTGCCTAACACATTTGCTGTTCCCCTCTAAGAAATGCACCCTGCACTCTGGGGGTGAGTCTTGTCTTTTGCTCTTAGGAAACGTTTTAGAAGGCTCCTCCATATGCAGCAGGGACAGGATGCTGAGAAGACCTCAAGCCCATTGCCTAACCTGTCTGCTGTTCCCTTCTGAGAAATGGTCCCACACTTTGAGCTTGAGAGAGATTGTCTTGTGACTAGTAGGCAAAAAGAGATGGAGCCATTGTTCAAAGTCATAAGGTTTCTGGATGAAGGCGTTATGTTACTGAACAAAGGGCATCAAGTCAGTCATTAAAAATATACAAGTCTCAAGTAGACTAAGTTGGCTAAGTTGAGTCCAAGTCAAGTCACTGAAGCGACTTAAGTCCAACTTGAGTCTGAGTCTATCGATTCGAGTCTACATCACTGCTCTAAGGTGAACCTATAATGGGGTTTTGTTGGACTGGGAGGGCGCCAGAATCCAAGGTCACCTAGTGCGTTTCCATGGTCTAGTGGGTTTCCATGGTCTAGTGGGACATTGAACCCTAGCCTCCAGGGTCATAGTCTGATGCTCAAATCACTATACCATGCTGGCTCTTACCATTCTGAAAAAAAGGTTGAAACTGAAGTTTTAAGAAACCCTTTGAAATATAACATTAAACCCAGCCATTTTCATAAAGTAACCTACAGATCCTTAGGTGATGTTTCAATACTTATTCAGGTCCACTTGATTTAAGACACAGAGCATATGTGAACACATTCAGTCCTAAGACAAGTGAAAAAGAAAAAAACTTTTTCAAGTGAATGTTTGATTACAGAGGGAACCTAAGAAATCACACACCAAAATATCTGCTGTTTACTAAAGAAGTAAATAGGGCTTAAGGAGTGGAATTTGCTGCTTACTGTGGAAGGAAAGGCTGATAATTGCATGATTTGATTGTGTTTTCATGGCATGCTGGAGCACCTGAATATAACAGTTGCTGGACTGCACTAATTAATGACTACGCCTGATAATAAGACAAAGTGGAAGGAGACAAGAAAGCAGAAACAAATGAAGAACTGTTACAACGTGCGTGTGTGTGCGTGTGTGTGTGTGTGTGTACTTTCAGCATTTCTCACCAGATTTTATGGAACAAAGATTTTATGCCCTCAGCACCATTTGATTGGGATATTTTTGGTTTGTTTTACCCACAAAGAACCTTGTACGTTGTTGGTACTGTATAAATAAATGATGATAACAACAATATTAAGAAACACGAAAGACTGATGAGACATATCTGGGTCATTTGGATTCGTAATATGTATCAATTTATGTGGCACAGTTTAATGCCACTTATTGAGAATTCTTATCAATTGTCTATCCAAATGCTCTTCTGATTCTTAAAAACTGCTCAACAGAACAGTGGCAGAGCTTGGAGTGTGTGGAGGGTGTGTATGGGCGTGGCCACAGTGCATGGCCACGGTGCATGGGGTGTGGCTACAGTGTATGGGGACATGGCCATGGTCCATGGGGTGGGGCTATGGCATGAGGGGTGGGGGTACAGCATGCGGGGGCATGGCTATGAGCTGGGACTCCCCAAAAAAATTGCCACCCAGGGCAAACCACTCCCATTGCCCCCTGTCCCTACAGAAAACAGAAAATTGGCACATTTCAGTTCATTTGTGGCCATTTTTGATTATGTCTAGATTGTGACATTAGTTGTGAGTATTATTATTCTCATGCCTTCTTCTTCTTCTGTTTTCCTCGGTATCTCTTCACTGTTTAAAATACAATTCTCTAGAGGAAGTGTTTCAGACCTTCTCCTGAAGATGTATTGATCGGGATGGGTAAAACAGTATCGGGAGCTGGGCTGCCAAAGCATTGCTTAGGTTGGCCTTGAAAGACAACAAGTGGTCTATATACCCACTTCCCAATTCCGCTTTTGTCTTTCTATTTGCAACAACCTCTCCACTTCTTGCCAGCTCTCTCCACACCATTTGGGGAAGATCCCCAACTTCCTCTACATGTGCATTTCCCATTCTTTAATGCAGCATGAAAGACAGGTTGTGACTAGAGAGTGAAAAGTTAACACCTACAGGCCATATTGTTCTGCACAGAATGCTACACCCCAAACCAAAATGAAATGAACCATAGCAATAGGTGAACATGTGGATCCAGAATTTAAAAGGCACTTAAATGCAACAGGGCAGAAACAAGTGCTGCATTCAGCTAAGACAGTGGTGATGCTCCCATGTCTCTATTGCTGCTGCTGTTCTTGTTAGTGTCCAGCAGGGCTTTGCTCCAGATTAAGAATCACAGAGTTAAAAAGTAAAAAGTTGTGGCAATTGGTAGGAGTTATTGGGAAATACACCATGACAAGAGAAAAACTGTTTGGATCTCAGAAATAAAAGCAGTAAGTACAGCAATGAAAGCTACCACTTTCAATCATATTTAGCCAGCCTAGATGAGCCCATAATCTCTTAACACTAACTGATTACTGACATGCCTGCAACTGTGCTGCCATTAAGATTATATGGTAGACATAGAAGCATTAAGTCAGGCACTAAAATCAAAGTGCAAAAGGTAACATGGAAGTGGGACAAAAGAAAGACCACATAGCTCTGCTCCTAATGTTGCATGCACTGCAAGATGTTGCCCACAAGGACTTTGGTGTGATTTGGAACTTAATGCAATTGGAATTGTTAACTTAGGCCATTTCTACCCTTCACTGTCATAGTAGCTGTTATTCCACTTTCAATATCCTGTGGAATTCTGGGGTCTGTAGTTTACTGGGGCCAAAGAGCTCTCTGGCTGAGAATTCTAAAGGCCCCTCCCTAAACTGCAAACCCCAGGATTCCATAGGATGTTGAAAGTGGAATAATAGCACTATAACAAGTGTAGTGTGGAAATGACCTTAAATGGAATGCCAAAATCCAAAATCAGGCAATATTCTTTTCTTTTTTTTTAAAGGACTAACCAAATATGCTGACAGCTATGGGCAAGCTTTGGAGCTCTCTAGATGTCTTCATTAGACAAGATGTTAGAAAAAGCAGCACTTTGAAAATTATTTTTTACAAACGAATATAATGACATGCTGAATAGTATCATTCAGTAGAAAAAAAGTATATACATATAAAATCAGATGAACTAAATGCATTTCAGCTCTGTGGGTTTCTTTTTGCAGTTAAAGATTCTTACACCTTTTTTTTAAAGGCAAATATATATATTTCTTTGCTTATTTTATCTTCTAGGTCGTGCTGCAAGAATAATTTGAATTTCAACCCGTTATGTACACCATGCCCTAAGCATGGAGGAGTTTCCTATATGGTTCCATAATACCTATGAGACACTCTATATATACTCTTTTTGCCATGCAGTGGTATTGTGTATAATGTCAGTACTGATTATGCTGCATACATCTAGTGTGCTTGTTACATGTTGGTTTTTGAAAATGTTATACTATCATTGTTGTGTTGGTATGTGCCTTCAAGTGGCCTACTGACTTATGCCAACCTGATGAATTTCATAGGAAAGGAATACTCAGGTAAGGAATACTCAGAGGTAGTTTTGCCACTTCCTTCCTCTGAAATATAGCCTACAGCACCTGGCATGCATTTGTCTCCCATCTAAGTACTAACCATGTTCTTTGCTGTTGTTGTTCTTGTGCAACTTATAGTCATTTCTGGCTTATGGGGACCCTATTGCAAGATTTTCTTTGCAAAATGTGTTCAGAGGATGTTTTGCTAGTTGTCTTCCTCTGAGGATGACATACTGTGCCCTTGCTCAAGGTCACTCTTCACCTAATTGTTGTATTTCTTAATGGCTGAGAATAGCTCTTTTGTTTTGTTTTGTTTTGTTTTTGATCAGCCAAGGTTGCAGACAATTCTGCACTAGATATTTTTAAAATGTGGGAATTGGTCATTATATGCTTGCATTATAAAAGTCTGAACAATAAATACTGTATTGCACTTGCAACCAAGAAACTCTGATGCCAATTGGGTGAACTGCTGTGGCAGCACAGAATGTTTAGTTGTTCACAGATCTAACAAACTGGCTCTATTCCAACTCTTGTGAAGAGAAACTGCCAGCTTGCTGCTTTTGCAACGGGCTTTGGCCCACAAGACATTCACTGCACTGGGTATTAGAAATCTACTGCTGCAAAGAGGTACATGCATCCGCTTAAATTCTGAGATAATGTCAACTAACTAACATTGTCTGTCTTTTCTGTTTCTTTGTTAGATTTTAACCGTGATATAGCAAGGCAGCGGGTCCTGATGTGTGACCACAGCATGGTGTTCTGGGCAGTGCACCAAGCCTGAAATTGCCATTTTGGAGCTCAACTAGGGTTGAGCAAGGTGGCGGTTGTGGAGTGGCTGGGCAGAAGAGGCCTCCAGTGGATAGGGTTTTTTGCCTCTTTTGTTTAGGGAGTGCATTGGGCTTCCTCTGGATATTTTAGTCATTCACCTTGGTGGTAACGACCTGGGCTTGCTGAAAGGCAGGGTCCTAATTTTGCAAGCGCTGAAGGATTTTCACATAGAAAGCCATTGGTCTGGAGCTTCCCTTGGTTTTTTTGGCCACTTTGCCCCAACAAGTGTGGTGAGGGGGCAAGTCGTCCCAAGCACGTTGATTGTGTCTGCAGGAATACTGAGGAAACAATGCCCTGGGCAAGGGGTTGGGCCACTTTCTTCCCTACCCTAACTTGGGCCATTTCTGCACTAGACTGTTATAGTGCTATGATTCCACTTTCAACATCCTATGGAATCCTGGGGTTTGCAGTTTTGGGAGGGGCTCACCGGCCCCTCCCAAAACTGCAAACTCCAGGATTCCATAGGATGTTGAAAGTGGAATCATAGCACTATAACAGTCTAGTGCAGAAATGGCCACAGTTTTTCAGTGGCCGGAACTCTACAGGGCTTATGGTGTTCATCTGTCAGAAAAGGGAATAAGTTGTTCCTGGGAAATTTGCAACAGGGAATGAGGGCCATATTGGCCAGCCTGATGGTGGAAAGGGACTAAGCAGATGCTTGTCCCTTGTTTGTGACAGGAAGTGGGCGGGGGTGGGAACATAAGGCTTCGGTGATCATCTTTGGCACCCCTTTTGGTGTAGGGTAAGGCTCTGAAACTCCCCTTCTAGTGTTCTGCAAGAGGGCTTGGAAAAGGAGGCTACTCTGGGATTAAGGCTGTAACTTATAGAGTTTGGCAACTTGGATGGGAGTCCCTGGGTTACCTTCCAATTATGCCAGGCCATGGAGCAATCAACAGTATTTGGATTGCCCTCAGGGAAGCCTGAGGAGGTAGTTACAGGGTGACACCTTGGTCTTAGCTGGACCTGTATCAAGTTGCTCCTTCTCCTTGCTCCATTTCCAGGCCAACACAACTTAAATAGGTTGGGTTAAATAAAGTGGCCCTTATTTAACCAAATTTTCTGTGTCTGGTCTCATTATTTCAAGGACATCCATCTACTAAGCTGGCTCTGCTCCAGCTCTTGTAAGAGGAAACAGTCAGCTTGACTGAAAGTTAAATTGCAGGGTCTCACAATTGCAGGTTGAATACAGGAAGAGGTTCTGGAACATGAAGGAAGCAAAGGGTGCTCAGAAGCAAGGAGGGTGGAAACTGTGTGAAGTATAAGCAGTAAATTGACAGAGATGTGATGAAAAGATAGATAGTGACTAAGACCTGTGAAAAAGAGAGAGGAAATAAGGTAATGAGTTGACAATTTAAGAGGAGAAGATTGAACAAGTGGTTCAAACAAGGCTGTCCAAAAGACATGGTAACACGAGAAGACGGGATGAAATTGGCAGCACCCTAAAAGTCAGAACTCAAGGAAACTATGCCTGGCAGAGGGACATGGGTTTTTTTAAACAGGTTGCATAGTCATTTGTTTGAAATGCTTTAGTTGTGGATCCCTGCATGGTAAGGAACTGATTAGAATGCCCTTAAGGTTCCTTCCAACTGTATAATTCTAGAGTTATGTGGCAGCATAGGACTCTTCCTCTCAGTAATTGTTACATTTTCCCATGACACTGGGCATTTCTGAGGACACCTCACATTGTAAAGACTGATCCAGTGAAGTGCTAAACGCACTCCTCCTTTCCTAATTTTAATGGGAGATGGAGTTCACCATGTTGCAAACCAAGGGCCAAGTAAATCCATTACTCTTGCCAAGGCACCACTGTAATTTACACATCCCAATTATTGTGAGTTCAAGGTCACAGGCCAAGTGCAGGGCTTCTTGTAAATAAATTGCTACCCCATTTGCATGTGCTCGGATCTTCACCTTTTAATAGCAATGGAAGAACACAGCAGTTAATGACCTCCCATTTTAAGAGGTGACAAGCATATTTATTTTAATGACACGTTTCCACCTACTTAATTTCAGTTACACAGGGTGGGAAAAATCATACTCTTCAGTACCATTACTGTTGCCAATCAAATGAGGACAAAATATATGTAATTAATTGTTTAGTACGTTCAGATTTTTTTTAAAAAAAATATTGTTTAAATGCTGGCAAATAGTGATACTTTTTTTTTTAATGTTCACAAGAGGGCTGTTGCCACACAATTAGAGAAAACTTTCACTTCACAGCTTCCTGGGCAATGGAAAAGCATCACCACTTGGAAAGCAGTCTCCCACAGTGCTCAGGGAACAACAATAATCCTAGGAATAGCTTAGTGCTGTCTTCTGGCTTGTTTCAGCTGCCCTGTAATTAGAGAAGTGAGGGGAAGGACAATTCGGCTCAAGACACTGGTCAGATCACCACAGACTGTTTAAATGCAAGAATAAATAAGAAAGTAAATATGGATGGGTTCTCCGTCTCTGAAAATCAAAGGAAGAAAAGACTTCTGTTGAAACATGGTAACTCTGGATTTCCTGTGCAAAGCAGGTAGTTGGACAAGGGGCGCATCCATATTACACATAGAGTGCTATTTTGTACCTCAACTACTGTGGCAACATCCTATGGAATTCTGGGGTTTGTAGTTTAGTGAGGCTGAGAATTCTAAATGCCCCTCCTTAAACTGCTAATCCCATAATTCCATGGGATGTTGCCTTGGCAGTTACAGTGGAATTGTTATTGTGTGCCTTCAAGTAGTTTCTGAGTTATGGTGACCCTAAGGCACATCTATAATAGAGTTTTCTTAGCAAGATTTGTCAGGGGCAGTTGCTTTTGGCTCCCTCTGAGGCTGAGAGAATGTGACTTGCCCAGGGTCACCCAGTGGGTTTTCGTATGTGAGTGGAGATTCAAATCCTGATCTCCAGAGTCATAGTCCAATACTCAAACTACGAAACCATGCTGTTTCTCTTACAGTGGAATATAATGCTATAATTGTATAGGGTAAATAAGCCTTAGATAGCCTACAGCATCTCTCAAACTCTGTGATTTTATGATTGTTCCATTCATCTAAGTTCCTGTTCTCTTTAAATGTACAATTTTAAATATTTGCATAAACCTCTCATGGTCTTGGAAATGAGAGTGCATAGAAATTAAAGGATTTCCCATGAGGGTGACAGCCTACATTTATTTCTTTATGAAACTGCACTCTATAACTATTGCCAGAGTATTTGTGTTCTTAATCCCACCCCAAAGTCCTGATGACACAATAGCCCCACAAGTTGAATGTTCATTTCTCAGAATATACATGCAGCATGATAGAACTGGAATGCTGTTGAAATCTGGCTTTAGATGAAAATTGGTGATGGATTCATTGATCTATCCAAGGACTGTATGGAATCAGAGATTAAGAAGGAGACATTTTATAAAGGAGAGTCCAGAGATGACAATAAGTGACTGAGGCATGTTGAAGAGCCATGGTTCAATGGTGGAGCAATTTTTTTTACATACACAAGGCCTGGATAGAATCCCCAGTACAGGGTTAGGAATGATTCATGTTTGAAACTGTGGAGATCCACTACCAGTCTGTCTGGGCAATACTGAGTTAAATGGATGAATGGTTTGATTTGGTCTAAGACAGTTGCCTAATTCTCTGTACTAGGAAGTCTACAATACTGGTCTTGTTCAAGAGTAATTATGGACTATGTGTAGCATCCAGGTACATTAGTCTAACAGCTCCTGTATAATCAGTATACCACAGTAAGCACACAAACAGCTTGGTAAAACAGAACTCAAAGCAAATCATCATGCTATTATATCATTTATTGAATGTATAAATCATACTGTTTGTCAGTCATCTATATATCCAAGGTGATAAAAAAACCAAAAACATTAAAATGTCATTCTCCAAGGCCTTTGAAAATGCCAAAGAAGCAAGGGGAAAAAAATCCTGCCATATAATAAAATCTAAGGGTGACAATATAGAAAAAGCAATAGATCCTTAAATATTAAAATCAGGCAAAATAAAACAGGTTTTACTGCTCATCTGAAGCAAAATAAGAAAGAAATCAATCTCACTTTTCTCATAAAGAGTTTCTACAACTGAGGTGCTGCTACTGAAAAGGCTGATGCTAATATATTTCTATAAGTTGGTGTGACACGTAACAGGAACTCCAGTAATGATTGTAAATTAAAAGGAAGTTCATATGGAAGGAGGTGGTCCTTTAGATAATCAAATCATTTTGAGCTTTATAAGTAAAACAAATGGAAAAACCCCAGCCATCTTGAATTGTACCTAGAAAATATGGCTGGAAGCTATTGAAGTTCTTCAAAATTAGTACAATACAGTCGATACAAAAGTACAGCCATTGCATTTTACAGTAGTGGTAGTCTCTGAACACTTTTCAAGGACAGCCCAATGAATAGCACATCATAATAATCAAAAGATGAAATCATTAAAGAATAATTTATTGTAGATAGATCTCCCTTCCTCAGTTCTGCTGATGTATCAGATGAAGCTTGGTAAAGACATTTCTGGCCACTCTTGCCATTTGTTCTTCTAAGGCCATTTCTGCACGCGGCAAGGGAATCGCTCCCTGCCACTACTCACTGGATCTTCTGGCGGTCCGGTCCAGGGTGAGGCGGAGCAGTGCGTGGTCGTAGATCTGCACTGCTCCAGCATCCAAAATGGCGGCTTCCAGTTGGTTGTGGGTCTCGACCAACTGCTGAAGCTTGCCAGCTTAAAGCCTGCCCTCCGCAGATCGCAGGCTCATATTGGTGCAAGCCTGCGAATCTGCATCGGAGAGCAGGCACGCAATGGCGTGCGTCGGCATTTTGAAAGACCGGAAAAATCAGGTCTTTCAAAAACACGCTGCAGGACCACTTGGGGTCGTTCCTGAGCGGACTGAGGTGCGGATCTACAGTAAGTAGTCTGGACCCAGTCCACTCCAAGGTGCAGACGTCCTCCGTGGCGGACACACTGCACCGTTTTACTTACCCCGTGAGGAAATGGCCTAAGAGCAGTGCCAGTCACAAGCACCCCAAAACTGTATGACTGATCTCTCAGGGAAATAAAACCCAATCCGTAAGAGGTTGTACCACCAATGCTGAGTTAGCCCTTGTCTTGTGTGAGCCTTAGTTTCTTTATCTTTATATCCAATTCCTTATTTTGTTGTTGTTGCTGTTGTATGCCTTCAAGGCATTTCCGAGTTATGGTGACCCTAAGGTGACACTATCATGGGATTTTCTGGGGCTGAGGATCTCTGATGAGCCCAAGATCCCCCAGTGGGTTTCTATGGCCAAGCTGGGAATCAAGCCCTGGCCTCTAGGGTCATAGCCCAATGCTCAAACCACTGCAGCGTGCTGACTCTAGTTAAAAGAAAGAGCTTGAGAATTTCCTTTAAAACTAACTGGTTATCATTATAGTGCCACAGTACTCAAAAATCATTCCTGTCTCTCAAAAGTAACTGATGTTTTTTATTTACTTAAAAAAAAACATTCCACAATGATCAAAATACTCTCCTCACTTTCACTTCACTGTCACTAATACCCACAAGACAATGAGGTAGTAACACAAGGCAGCATTTGACGCATGTAGTATTCCTTCTCCACCACTGTGAAATCATGCTACAGTAGTTATGAGTAACTTGAATGAAATAATTGCCATAATTTTACCTTAATTATTGAGAAAAGAAAGTATCAGTTATAACTAGTTACTTTTAAATTCTATACAGCTAATGTATAACTATAATAATGTATAATGTATAATATATAATGTTTGTATAATTTAGATCATATAACATACCTAGTCTTAGGTATGAGGAAGTCAAATAGTGAACAAGAAGGAATGCTTCTTGTCATAAATATGTACTACAACAAATATAACAGATATTTAGAGGTAGTAAGATAGGATAGGACTATTCAAAATGTCAGTTTTAGAATACTTCAGACTTTTATTTATAGAAAAGAAAAGGTTTAATTTGTCTTTTTTGTCTTTTGTAAACCACCAATATTTGTTTGAAAAAAGAAATAAAATGGAAAGTGTTCCAATAAATAAATAAATACATAAATTCTACTTAGAATTCTATAAATTCTAAATAAATGAGAACTTCCATAGTCTCCTTGGCATCTATTGGAAAAAGAGAGACAGTTCTGTCAGCCTACTGATGAGTGTTTGTGCCTTCAGGTCTTCTGATGACTTACAGTGAGGCCATGAATTCATAGGGTTTTCTTAGCCAAGGTATACTCAGAGATGGTTTTGTCAGTTCCTTCCTCTGATGAGACCCAGCCTCAAAGCTCCAGATGACTTAGGAAGATATTACAAAGCACTGCAGAAAAAATAGAACCCCAACGAATCCCACAGACTGAAAGCCAAGATCTCTTTTCTCCTGAGCATCACCTTTTTACCGTGTGACAGTAAAAAAAGTCCTTCCAAATCTTTTATCGTCCCCAAATCCCCAGAGGAGACCATGGTTGACAGACCAAATGCTTCCAAGAAGGCCCAGAGAACCAACGAGGACAGTCAAATTCTCCCAACTTCCAGTTTCTCAGTGTAAGTAATTAGCTAAGGCTGTTTCTCTTTCAGAATTGGACTTGAACCCATTCTGAAAGGGATCCAAATAATCAGTCCCATTCAAGAAATCCCGTCAAGAGGAAGGAGGGTAATAAAAGGACAGATTGGGGTCTTCACATGAGTAAAGGCTAGTCAGAGCTCTTCTTTAGGACAAAGTGCACTACCTACTTCAACAAAATGGGGAAAACTTTTCAATAAAATGATATGGCCATCCAGGTGGGGAAGGTATAATTGTCTTTATAAAGGTCCTTGTTACTTCAAGAATAAGTCTACTGGCAGATGTCGTCTACTCTCCTGCCATTCTGTCACAGGAAAACAAAGTGTCTCATAAAAAGGTGCAAAGCTGCAACTAATTGAATTAATAAAATAGCCTAGGCAGTTCAACAACTGGTGACCTAGATCTTCGGTACAAGACTGGCAGGTAATGTCAACAGGGTCCATCACGAAATCTGAACGCTGCACCTTGAGTCTGCAGTGCAAATTGCTTTTCTAATAGAGCATGTCACTGCCTATAACAATTGCTAGTCATCCAGATGGAGCTGGGCCATTTGCATGCTCAGAATGCTGAGGTTAGACAGGCAGCTCAGGGGAGAAGGAAGAGCTGGACTAGGAATCAGAAGCCAGCAAGCAGCTGTTCCGGGTGCTGGCTGTGGGTGCCTGCCATTATCTGGATGCTTTACCAGGCTGTTCACTCCATCTGGTGAACCTGGCAAGTTTATTTTTGTACTTTCAAGTTTGTTCACATCAACTCTTCCATTTAAAACTAATGGGAGCACTGGGCTGAAACAAACACAATCTGTGCAGCAGAACTGGGAATGATGCACGAGTGGAGAGTGTTTGGGGGGATATTTTTGCCCCACGGCCACACACGGATGGTTGTTGTTCCCAGATGGAGCCCCCAAAAGGGATCATTACAATAATAAAAACAAACCGTGAAAAGAAGACTCTGTCTTGTGCTAAAGGACAGCAGGAAACATGTGATCCTTCTGAACTTGTTGAACTGTAGCTCTCATCAGCCCTAGCTAGAATAGTCAGTCAGGAAGAATGATGGGAGCTGCAATCTAACAAAATCTATTTGTGGTACCATTACATCCTTAATGGAAAAAAGTCACACCACTTGGGAGATCCCACAAAGAAAAAAAGAGAATAAGCCACAAGATTTTTTTTTTTGTACTTTGGGAGATATTTCAGGAACTTTCATTGGTACAAAAAAATGCACAAGCACAATATACAAAATGCACAAAGTACACTGTATTTTTTGTGACAATCATATTATTTCAGAGCAAAATGACTAGTCTGGGAAGGTGTCCCAAAATTCTAACATTAGTCCAAAAGAGACACAGAATCCCTTAGACTCTTGCACAATTGGTAGAAAGCTGCAGAAGTTCTTTGTTCTTGTATGCAGAGAGGAAATAAGTGAGGATTTGCATCCCTATGAAGGAGAAAAAAAAAATTCTGACAATTGAGAGAAATGCAATCACTCAGCACATTTACATTCCTAGTCAAAACCCCAGAAGGATTTTGTTACTGTTATAGTTCCAGTTTTTTAAAAGGATGTCTCAGTGAGAAGTAATGAGTTACTTTGAGTAGTAATTTTTAAAAAATCAAAAGAAGCAGCATGATTTGCCACATGAGCCAGCACTTGAACCATGTGATATTCCTCCGTCACTATTGAGAGAGAACATACATCTGTAACTATAGTAATGTTTAAAAATTACACTGCATAAAGACTGACGCTATTCCTCCTTAAGTTACAGTTGCAATGTGACTTAGTAATAGCTTTATTATTGGGAAAAAGGAACTGATTACAAACAAGCTGTTGTTTTTAACAAGATACTTCCAAGCAGGTGGGAAGAGATGCTGCCTACACACTTTAAGAAACAGGTTAAACCCATACTTTAATCTTTTTTTCTAACTTCTTCAAAGCAATACCACAGCTTGAAAATTCTTTCATGAAGACGGAGGATATTGTATGCATTGGGGAAGATAACAAAACAAAAGCATTTCTGGTGAGTCAGTGCTGGCAATACAGTCAGCATCTGACTTAATTAACTTCAGCATTCATGATAAATGCCTAGATGAATTGCAGATTTTTCCTATGTCAAGCACAAAAATAGCAGCTGAAGTTTTTTTTTTCACATATGAATTTATATTAGTAATACTGCAACGAACCCCAGCGCTTCCTCTAATCGAAGAGTAGGGGGTCTGTGACCTTCCAGATATTCATGAACTCTTCCTTCCATCATCTCAGGTCAATCTAGCTGCAGCTGGTGGTCACTGGAGTATAACATCACCTACCACAACTCTGATCTAATCCATAGAACAAAGGTAGTCAACTTGTGGTTAGTTGGCTACAATCTCCAACAGCCCTAGCCAGGGTTATCCAATGCGGAGGGATGATGTGTTTTGCAGTCCATCCTACCAGCTACCGATGGAAGCCAGTAAGAGCCATGGGTCAATTTACAGGAGGATTCCACTATCAATACAAGGCACTTCCGCACTGATTAAGAAGATGAGAAAACTCCAGATTTTGTTCCTGTTCTTTCCTATTTCATTTTGGAGATCTGTACACATTTTGTATATCCCAGAATATTTTCTCTCACCTTGCAATGCAGTCAGAGACTTTTATATCAGCTCCCTAGTTTGTTTTATTTTAACTGAGTATAAAAACAGAAAGAACATGAACAAAATCTGGGACTTTTCAATCAGTATTTATCAGCCAAAGTAAGGATTAGTTGCTCAAAGCACTGTATCTTTTCTTGATTCAGGCATTTCATCCCCTCCAACTGGACACAGGCCTGAAAGACCAGGGCAAAGTATGGGTGTATCAAAGGAAAGTTTTAGGCAAGTACAATTTGTAACACAGTATATCATTCCTGATCACTGGGCACATCTATAAAGGCACCAGCTTCTAATTTTGTGGAGTGTGAGCCAACAGGAGGTAGCCTTAACTTGTCTTAAACCAGCCAGTTTTTTGTATAGACTGTGCTATGAAAAGCTGTTGTTGACTTATTACCTTGTTTTGTGTCTACACCTCATTGAAAATAGTTGTAAAAATACCATAAATGTCCTCTCAATGAATAAAGTTTATAGTTCTTTAAAAGCAGCCTTTAATTCCATTTGTAACTTATATCTCCAGATGAGGAAGACATAGGCCATTTCCATACCGGGCTTCTGAAATGGTGCAGAGCGACCTCTCACAGAGGTCGTCTACACCATAGAGTGGACTGGCGTGGACTACTTTTTGTAGTTCCACACCAGAATCCACTCAGGAGCGGCCGGAACTAGCCACGCTGCGTGTTTTTTTAAAAACCTCTTTTTTGAGGTTTTTAAAAAGCACGGAGCGTGCAGCCCCATGCCACTCTGTCGCCCGGCTCCGACGCGGATTTGCAGGTGCCCGCAAGTGCGTGCCTGCAGATCTGCCGGGGCGGGCTTTCAGCTGGAGAGCTTCTCCAGTTGGTGGAGAGCCTCCACCAACCTGAAGCCGCCATTTGGGACACCGGAGGACTGTGGAGCAGCGAGCTCGCGCTGCTCCGCGTAGCGACGGACTTACCCGGCTGCCGGTAAGCTCCGTTTTTGGGCGTTTTCGCCCGTTCCCCCCCCCCACATGTGGAAAGGACCATAGTTAGATCTGGTTTACTACATATGCCAACATGCTAGTCCCCCAGCTGGTGCTCTCCAGATATATTAAAGTACATGGCTGGTCATGATAAGTGCTGCAAGCCAAGGCATCCAGAAGATACCAGGTTGGGAACAGCTGTCCTAAGCTTCTGGCACAAAGTGCGTTTTCTCTCTGCTATCATACTAAGGTTTAGAATATTGACACTACTCATAAAAGGTGGCAGAAAATCACAGTACTAACTTTCATTCCTAAGACTGAATGGCTAAAGTTGGGCTGAGATCAGGGCCAGACTGATTTACAGGTAAATCATTAGCTTAATTGCTTCCCGCTGCAATAGAAGTCTATTCTAACAACTTTGAGCCCATTCACACTACAGTCCTCCCTCCACATTTGTGGGCATCACTGTTATAAATCTGCTTATATGCAAGGCATGCATGTGCCTTCCCAGGCATTCTCCCACTCCCATTTCCTTGCCTCTTGCCTGGGTGTGTGGAAAGAACGCAGCCCGGTGAAAGGTGGGGAATGGGAAGGGGAGAATGGGAAGGCACGCCCATACTTTCTCTGTGTTTGGGGTTTTTCCCTCCCATTCACTTGTCTTTTACCCAGGCACAGAGAAAAGGCAAAAAGCAAGGGAATGGGAGGGGAAGCACAGAGAGGAAAGGCACACACATGCATTCTCTTGCTCGTTCACCTAGGGAGAGGGGGGAGTTATTCATTTTTTAATTTTTTACTTTTGCAAGTGTTCTGCACCCTGAGCCCTCATGAAAGTAGAGGGGCCACTGTACACAATTAGAGTAATATTTTCTATATTAGCTGCCATGGCAACATCCAATGGGATCTTGGGACTGGAAAATTAGTGAGGGCATTTAGAATTCTTAGCCAGAGAGCCATACCTGTCAACATTTCACAGATGAAAACCTGAGCATACATGACTAAACGATATCAGTGTGGTCAAGATGGCAAAAGTTATTGATGAAGAAGAATAGACAAATTAGGAGAGGCTGCAAAAGTCTGCTTTTGCCTGAACCTACAGGGAAGGGCAAGATTCTTCTCCTTTCTCTCCTCCCCCCTCTGAGTTGACACCAAACTACTTCTACACGTTGAACTCAGTTTGCAGCAAGTGGAATATAGTATAATATTTATGTAGTGTAAATGGGCCCCTGATATGTATTCCATGCATGTTCTCCTTCTTCAGCTATGGAACAACATCTTATTTGTCTTGTCTCTCATTTGTGTATTGATTTACTATGTTTATCATAATGCCCCATAACACAAGCTCTGTGGGTTGTTCACAAAACAAAAGGCAGATTTAAAAGACAAAAATAAAATATAAAAGATATTAATGTGAAAACAGAATTAAAACACAGATTTTAGGCTGGGAAGTCCAGGCTATGCATTATTTAGAAAAGCTCAGTGATTTTTTTGTAGAAAGTCTTCACCTGACACCAAGAAACCATGAAGACCTTTCTAGGAAGGCTGTTGTCCCTACTGAAAAGGTCATCTCCCTAGATGTCAGTTGTCTCACTTCATTTAGCAGGCTAGCTCAAAGCAGAACTTCTGAAGTTCTTAAGGTTTCAGTAGTAGGTAAATTGGTGAAAAGGTGGTCTTCCAGATAATTGGTCCCAAAGCGTGTAGGGCTTTAAACATTAAAACTGGCACTTTAAATTGGACACTTACATTGTCCAGACATTTTCATTTTCTTGTTTCAGAAGCTTCTTGCAAGTAGTATTTATTGCTGAAATAAACAAATCTTTTCCATACTTTCTTCCATTGAGTACCCCGTAATCACCATACCAGGCGCAGGCCTAATTCTCACTAAAGTGATAAAGCTGTGTGTGGGCTATACCACTTCAGACTGCAAACTGGTGGCGGGGGGGGGGGGGGAGTTCTGATTGAATGTTCATCCACACACAAAAACAAAATAAATCTACATATAGAAGACTACATATAGCAAGGAGAGTAGGCTGTAGCCCATCTCTATCACATTTTATTCTTTTATGTGGAAGTTCTTTTTTTCTTAATGGAGGATTATTAATAATGTGAGTCTCAAGTAGTAAAGTCCAGACACAGGTGCAAGACAAGAATGAAGCTTTTTCTCCGCTCACTATCCACTTTTGGTGATTAAATCACCACTTTAGAAACCAGAGTACAATTGTCTGAGGACTACCTGAATACTGAATATGTACTCTCCAACATTTTATGGATGAAAACCAGGACACATGTGGCCAAACAATATCAGAGTGTGATTAAGATGTGGTCAAAAGTCATAAATGAGGCAGAACACACAAGCTAGGATAAGCTGCAGCAGTTTGCTTTTGCCTGAGGCTACAGGGAAAAGCAAGATTCAGCCCCCTCCTCTCCTCGCCTTCCTGCTGAGTTATTTGAGTTTTGCACCTTGAACTCAGTTTGTAGCAACTGCTGTAAGCTGAAGACAAAAAGGGAAAGTGGAGGGAAAAGAGAGAAACCGAGACATTTTAACAGCAGCTGGACAAGTGGGATGGCAGAGAATTAATTGGAACCGTTGGAGGATAAGCTGAACAGGAAGACTACTGAAGCACACTTAAATGAACTTGTTTGTTCAGAGTCCAATGTACGAGTTAGCCCAATCTCTCTCTATTAGTACCAGCCAGCCACCATTAGGGATGTGGAGTGCTAGTATGCATGGTCACTCCACATACATGCAATTGGACAGTTACATGATGAAATCACTGAGAATGTTTCGCTTCCTACCACTGCTCAAAAGTGCTACACATACGAAATGTATGAAATATCAGGAAATACAGTTCCCGTAATGCCTCTCTATTGATCTCACTGATGGGAAGTAGAACTTGTCAACATTTGGAGGGCCCAAAGTTTCCTCAACTGTGTTCTACAGTATATATGTTGGTAATGTATGAGCAAGGCTCAAGCTGTTACTTTATCAAAAGAGTTCTACTGCTTCATGTGGCTTCACTGAATGAGAACTTCTGAGAAACAGCATTGGCCAATGGGGATGGGAGAAGCAGAAGTTATAACTGGGTGAATTACCATTACTTGGCTTAGTGGTGGCCTCTCTTTCCCTAACTACCACCAGACAGACTTCTAAGGTACCATGATCCCTGAAGAGTTGGTAGAAGAAGCAAAGTCAGCTTGACTTCATGAAAAGAAAACAAAGGAGAAAAGAAAGAATAGTACAGAAAAGAAAAAAAAAGAGAGAGAGAGAGAGAGAGAGAGAGAGAGAGAGAGGGAGGAACAGGTCGGTTCAAAAGGAAAATAGATTGTATTCAGGCCTGCACTGCATCTATCAGGCCAGAATCCTTCTGGGCATCTGAATCAACCAACATTTGGGGGTTCTGTTGTTTTGGGGAGGGGTGCTGCCCCCAGTTCCTTCCCTTATGTCTTGTTTCTTTTCATCTTTCTTCTACTTCATCGTTGTAGGCCTGCGACCAGGAACTTTATGTCTATTGATTCTTGCAAACTGTTCAGGGGGCTTCTTTTTGGTTGAAAAGTAGAGTAAAAATTCTTTAAATAAATATATGACTCAGGTGAGAAAGTTTTACTGCACCAATATTAATGATCACGAATTTGTTTTTTTTAAAATCCTCAGATTTATAATGAACCAGGTTGAGATGACAAATAAGCAAACAATTGTGTGCAACCTGCTAGTTCATCCTGGAACTCCTACAGTTTCAATACAATTGCCTCAGCATTCTATATAGAAAGATTGAGACAATTCTGACTTCTTTCTCTTTATATTTTTTTTTTTCAGGCAAAACCTGTTTATTCATGGACAGGTCTGCCTTGAGGCTGAAAAGGTCCATCAATTCAGGATCTCTAATGGTTTGGAACAGTTATCCTGCTGGTGACTGTTGAAGTGTTGTCCCAGTACTAGTTGCCATGACAGTGGTCACTGAGAGTTCTCCAGTGGCTGCTCAGCTTACTGGATGGTAGCCACTCAGCTGGCTGTTCTGCTAAATGACCCATTTGGTCTTCAGCCATAAGAAAGGACACCTTATTTAAAGGAATATCCTTGCTTTAGAGCAGTGGTTCTTAACCTTTTCTTTACCAGGGACCCCCTATAAATATAATCTGTTGCCAATATGTATTTAAATATTCATATTCATATTCATATTCATATTCATATATATATATATATATATATATATATATATATATATGGCTTCTGGAAACTGGGATTCAAATCCCCACTCAGACACTGAGTGACCTTCGGCAAATCACAGCTGTTGGTGTCTAGCAGCAGGGCTCCGTGGACCCCCTGTGAGGGCTAACAGGACCCCTTGGGCTCTACTGCTTTAGAGTAACTGACATAGCAGGGGCATTGGTAGCAGTAGGGGTAAACATTTCTGTAACTCCACAGCCCCAAAGAGCAAAGGAATGGTAAAAGAGGGAACACAAAAGGGACTATACAGTCTCTCAGTATTATCAGCCACACCTAATCTAACTGAAGTATATGGAAGTGAAAAAAATGCATGTCCACACCACAAACTTATATTTCTGTGAAAAGCAAGGAACACCCAAACAAAATATTGTCACCACACTTAAGGAAATATACTGTCCAGGTGTGGTGGGGTTATTATGATTAAATTGGTTTGAAAATGATTGATTTGTCATGTGGGTTTTCTCCTAAACCGCATATAGGCACCACAGACAGACATGTTCCCTGAGACAGAGGTGAACAGAATGTTGTTTAGGACCAGCTGATAGAATTCTGGATGTTTCGTGGTACAATGGCAAGGATTTTTGTCTCCAGCTGGTATCACAAGTAACCCTGCAGAGAAAAAAGTATTCTTTGCCATGGCTAGGCATGTGGCGATTGCATACCTCTGACTCAGAGTTCCTCACCGATAAAATATTAATACTATTTGGTTGCTTTTATCCAGAACTTTAAGCACCTCTGCTTAATAGTTTTACAGTGTTCTATAAGAATTCAGTCTACAGTAACTCGGGTGTTGATTCAGAGTTTGGAAAGTTATTTTTGAGGAGAACAAATACAATGACATACAGAAGCAGTCTGTAACTGAGCAGTGGTACAATGATGCCCTTCAGTACCATATGTCTAATGATCTAACTGGGCAGCTGGCTTCTGTGTTTCTACTGTCAGTGCCTGTGCTATCCATGTATTTGTTTTAGGGTTTTCCCCAATGTGGTTTACTACTTCAGAAAAGCAGATTCCTTCCTGTTTTCTTCACATCTGAATATGCCAAGGACATTTAGCTGAGAAGAATAAACAGGTCGAAACACTTAAGAATACACCAGTTCAGATTTGCTGCACACAACCATAACACAATAGCAATCGTGTTTTAGGTTGGGACACCAACAGTTTTTCTTTAAGAATCTCTCTTTTTATGGATTGCAATCAGGAGATTCACTCCAAAGACATGCTTTATTGTAGACCACTGTACTATTTTCTTACCTTTTCAGTTCTTTAAAATTGCAGGAGTAATTTTTAATTTATGATTGCTTTAAAGTGCTTTTAGATATCATGAACTATCAGGCCTGATAGATGGAAAGGCAAAGGAGTTTGTTCACAAGACCATGCTTTAAAGATCAAGTTTGCAGCTGGGCACTGATCATGGATCTGGCATTGCTGCAGAGCCAGCATGGTGTTGTGGTTTGAGCATTGGACTACAGTCCGGGGTTCAAATCCCCATTTGGCCATGGAAAACCACTGAGTGACCTTGAGCAAGTGACATTCTTTCAACCTCAGAGGAAGGCAAAGGCAAACCTCTTGTGAATATATCTTGCCAACAAAACCCCTGATAGGTTCACCTTAGGATCACCATAAGTCAGAAATGGCTTGAAGGCACACAACAGCAGCAGCAACAATTTATGTATATTTATTTAAATTACATGGCACTTTTCACTCAGTATTGGACCCAAAGTGGCTTGCAGCAAACTAAAACAAAATATGGTGGAAGCCTATTTGATACAAACGTTTTAAAACCAACAAATAAACAATTGTAGGAAACACATTAAATTAAAACAGTTTAAAAACACATCAAAACAGTAAAAAATGATAAAAGCATAACACGCTGTTTAAGAGACCCTTCTGCAACAGTAAGATAAGAGCCAAAATCCTGCCTAAATAATAAAGGTCTTTGACCACTAGGGGAAAGGGAGCAGACAGGAGCCAAATGACATGCCTGTAGGAAGGAATTCCACAACTTAGAGTAGCCACTGAGAAATTTCTCTCCTCTGTCTTCATGAAAAAGGCAACTGTGATGTTGGCATAATGGAGAGAAAGCCATCACCCGAAGATCTTTAAAGTCAGGCATGCTCACACTAACAGCTGTGGGCACGTTAACAGCTGTCAGGCAGGTTCATGTTAAGAGCTGTGAGAAAATGAGTACATTTTTGTCACTTTTAAACAATGCACAAATTGCATCTATTCTGGACAATTAGGACCTGGCTGATATCTTACGTGCCCTGGAAACCTTCACTTGGTTATTTTAATGTGCAGTGGTAGTATTTGACAGGGCAGGAGTAGGGGGCAAGACTTTTCTCTGTTTCCCCAGAGGTCAGGACCAGGTCTAATGGTTTGAGAGAGTAGATTTCGATTGAACATGAAAAAGAGTTTCTTGACAGTAAGAGCAGTTTGGTTGTAGAACCCAACTGCCTAGAGAGGGGCTGGAGTTTCTTTCCCTGGCCATTTTCAAAAAGAGACTGGGAACCTACCTGCTGGGGATGCTTTAGCGGGAGATCTTCGTTGAGCAAGGAGTTGGACCCAGTGGCCCATGAGGCTTCCAGCTCTGTGATTCTAGGCTCTGTAACAAAAGAAGCCCTGGGCAAAGTGTTTCTCTTCCATTGACATGCCATAGCCGATTTACCTGGCAGTAGGTATCACTATTTCAAATACTGCTGGACAGCTGGGTCTTGCAACCATATCTGTTTCTTACACTTGCCCTGAAGCAATGCTAGATACAAAGCATGGTAAAGTTAAACTGGCAGATGAATCCAACAGCTTTGGATTGTGTGGAGTGCCAAATATTTTTTTCCCCCTAAGAGAAGTCCATGTTTATCAGTGGGCACATCTGGCACCCCTCCAATTACCCACAGCCAGATGTTGATTCTAACCTTGGGATTCCCCTTGAAAATACTTCAGAAACTTCATTTGAGACAGAACAGCTGTCACAAGATTTTTTTTGTTACCTTTTTTTGTTGCTGTTGTTAATCTCTTCAGAGTGCCTATTTATATCTAAAGCAGGGGTAGAGAACCTGAGGCCCTCCAGATGTTGTTGACTGACAGTTTCCACCATCATTCCCTTACCACTGGCCATGGCTGATAGGAACCAAAGTCCATCAGCTAGAGGGCCACAGGTTCTGTAGTCTGGTTCTGCAGCTCTAGTAGCTAGAATTTCTTGTATATTTTACTCTCTCTCATAAATTTAGCTCAACAGGAACATGCTGGTTTCATATGGTGCTAGAGTCAACAGTGAGATTCCCCTGTACCAACAACTGCATTGGCTGCTGGTTTATTTCCAAACATAATTCAAAGTGTTGCTTATGTCCTTTAAACCTCTATATGGCTTAAGTCTATCTGACAGATCACATCTTTCCCAGACCCTGAGGTCTTCAGGCGGGACTGCTCTTTCAGTCCTAGATCTTCATAGATACAGTTGGTAGGTACACGAGACAGCGCGTTCTTAGTGGCTTTGGAACTCCCTGCATAAGGAGGCTAGAATGCCCCCTCCTTGTTCTCCTTCCACTGGCAGGTAAAGACTTTTTCATTCAGACAGGCTTTTAAAATTGAAGTCTTCTTTTTTTAAACAGGTTAGAAGAGGGTTTTGTGTTGTTTTAAACTGTACTGTTTTAAGTCTTTTATAAAATCTTTTTAAAGGGTATGCTTTAAATTGTTAAAACATGATTACTAGTTTAATTCTATTGTAATGGTCATCTCTTGTACATTTTGATCATATCATAATCATTTTTAATTTGTAAGTCACTTTGAATTTGGGGAAAAGGATAGAGAATATAAAAAGAGTTAATAATAACAAAAACCACAGCAATAGGGCTCTTTCCTGTTAGTAATAGGGCTCTTTCTCCTAGTGATGACACAGATTTGGGAATTCCATTGTCTCTCAGGAAGATTTGTCAGTCCATCAGAATTTTTAGAAGGTTGGTGAAAATTTTCCTATCCGTTGCAGCTTCTGTTTTTTGACTGGTGCTAATTTGTTCCATTTTAGGCCTAAAAAGAACATTCAAAATTAATTGAAAAATGGTCAAGATGTGTTTCTTGAGTGTCAGGAAATTTTAAAAATTTCCTGATTTTAAAAACCCTGGACTGACTAGAATCTTTGTAATTCAGGACTTAGTTTGTGAAGAAAATGCTGTTTCCTGCCCAGAAACATGTTTTCAGTGCAAAACAATCACATATGAATTTTGTGCTGAAAATCAGTGCAACTGTGAATATTTTCAAAGAGCATCTTGCAGCAGGGAAGAAAATTGCTAAGACTGCTGTTGCTTTCTTCAAGACTGAAAAGAGCAAAAATTACATTCCTAATCCTTTTACGACTGTAATGTCTTGTTTTTTTCCTAAACATATGCAAACATATGAAACACACTTCCTCATCATACATGCCATTGTATGTATCAGAAGCACAGTGACCATGAAAACACAACAATAATACAGATTACCTTTGTTCTGGAAGTCCCACAAAGTGTATTAATAATTATACCAGCAAAAAGAAATTGTAACAATGGTGAGAAAACTTTTTATTTATGTACACTAACACTTTAAATTGTTGACAAATATCAAAACTATTATTTTGTACGCCTTCCCATAGTAACGTTGGTGTGTGCCCTCAAGTCATTTCTGACTTATGGCACCCCATGCAGTTTTCTTGGCAAGATTTGTTCAGGAGCAGTTGCCTTTGCCTTCCTCTGAGGCTGAGAGAATGTGACTTAGGCAATTTCCTCGTTACATTGTTATAGGCCCTTTCCGCATGTGGTTATTAAGGCAGGCCAATGTGTCTTGCCACGGAGGTCTTCTGCACCCTGGAGCGGACTAGCTTCGGTTTATTTACCTTCGTTCCGCACATAATTCCGACTAAATGCACCCCCATGTGGCGGTAAAGCACGCTATTTGAAAACTGGAAGAAATCGGTTTTCCAATTTTCCAGATCAATCCGATTCGTACTTTCACAGTGGTGCAGACATGTACATTCACACCAATGCGAATTGGTGGTCAGGGGAGGGCTCATGGGAGGGACCAGGGGGCAGTATGGACTTATGCACGTACACATGTACATAATGACGTACTAAACCATGCAAAAAAAAGGGCCAATCACAGGTGGGGTGAGGGGAGTAGCGGCAGTGGCTATGGCAGAGGCAGTGTGGATTCATGAACTCGCACTCCTCTGAATCAGAATGGAACATACGCAATAGCTGTGCAGAAGGAAATAAAGGAAAGTCTGCCGTGTTTCGAGCCCAGAAAATCCGGTAAGAAACGGCACAAACTGATTCACCAGCCTCGTGTGGAAAGGGCCATAGTGCTATCATTCCACTTTGAACATCTGATGGAATCCTGGGCTTTGTAGTTTAGGGAGGGGCCTTTAGAATTCTCAGCCAGAGAGCTCTTTGGCCTCAGTAAACTATAAATCCCAGAATTCTAAAGGATGTTGAAAGTGGAATAATAGCACTATAACATAGTGGTGTGGAAATGGCCTTCCCAAGGCCACCTAGCAGGTTTCTATTGCTGAGTGGGGATTTGAACCCTGGTCTCCAGAGCAATAGTTTAATGCTCAGACTCTACACAACACTGTACTGTTACTATTTCATTAAGTCTCGCCATTGCAGCCACATGTTAAGCCTTATTTAATCATTTCTTTTCAGTCCACAGACAAGCGTAACAGATTTTTGCTGCTATTAAGTTTCTTCCCATTAATTGTTATTGCTGTGTGCCTTCAAGTCATTTCCAAATTATGGCAACCCTGAAGAAAACCTATAATGAGGTCTCCTTGGGAAGATTTGTTCAGAGGGATTATCTTTGCCTTCCTTTGAGAATGAGAGAGTGTGACTTAACAAAGGTCACACAGTGGTTTTCCATGGCTGGGCAGGATTTTGATCCTTCATCTCCAGAATCATAGTCTAATGCTCAAACAACCAGTCATTGTCTCCTACAAAACACACAGGTTTCAGCTAAAATGTATTCTTACAAGAAACCCAACAAAACAGAAGGGTATCCATTAGTAGGGTATGTCAAGCCACTTGCTTTACATGTGATATTTCTCAAAAAAAAAAAAAAATAAAACAAAAAAATAAAACAAAATATTGCTTTCTACCAAGTGTGTATAAAAGGTGCCATAAGTTCACATGATTTCAAACTTATATTACAGACAAGAGGGTACCTTTTTAAAAATAACTCTTTTGTTTTAAATACCAGTGACATAATACCTCAGAATAAAGATCTTTCATATTTATTGAAAGGGATAAAGCAGTGCAACTAGTAAATAGAAAATTTAATATCTCCTTATTAATCTCAGTATCTTCTACTTAAATCATTTCCCTTCCCAATGTATATTCAGTCTACTTTGGATAATAAAAATGTTAGTTCATCTTTAATATCCCTTTTCGCAAGTCCTTCATGCACAAAACTTACCCACAGAAAATATTAGAATTCTGGAGTGCTCTTTTATTGCATCTTTTTTGTTCAATTCTTGTTTTCACTATTTTTTTCCAATCTATTTTATTATAAGCAGCTTTGACAGCCATTTCTTGGTAGAAGACTGGTCTATACTTTCAAATATAAGTAAACACATTCACTCCTAAATTCCTTGCAGTTATTGACAAAAAAGACCATCTGCATTAACTTCTGAGTTATTTTTTTAAGCCCGAACTCCAGCAGATGCAGACTAAATATAGCTGTCTCAGAATATAGAGGCCATGGAATTTTGATCTTAACTGAGCTCATGAATCCAAAATAGGTTATCTTAAATCAAAAGCATTCTGAGGCAATGATTAATTCCTATAAAATATATAAAACTCCAACTGTCCCCATCTAACATAGGCAGCCCCTATTTTCCGCTCTCTAGCAAATCACTTTTTCTATTTCTGCATTTTGGGAGATGTCAGTAAAACACGCTACCATGACATGTGCTACCAGGGGCAATTTGTTCATGAGGAGGCATTGCCCCCTCGCTCAGCTGTGTCCCCCTGTGCCCTTATCAAACTACAGATAAAAAGAAAGAAAAAAGGCAGAAGCATTTTCAAGATAGTGTAGACAGCACCTCTACAGGAATACTGAGAGTAAAGACTGAACTCTGGCCTGACTGGAATGCTGATAAAATGTCTGACTGCAACTTCAGCATGTGCAAAGGAGATGGCCTTTTAAGCATACCCCATTCCTCTCAGTACAGTTTACTGCTAATAAACTATGAAGTGGATTTATTCATGGAATATACCTAATGCTTTGGATGCCACACGTGGTCAGAATCAAACCTGTACCTTATAGCTTTTTCCTCTTTCCAGGGGTATGGATGAGAAATGAGCACAAAGGTAGCTGCTCACTGGCAGTTGCATCCTTTAACGTTTCAAAAGGGCTCTGTTTGGGCAAGAACAGAATCGGCAACCATTCTCTGGAACCAAATATTAAAATTTAGAGCAGAGCTCTTGAGCATCAGCAGCATGATGTTAATTCTGAGAGAGGGAGAAATTTTCTTTTGGCCACCAGGTATGTATGAGGAAAGAGTGACTCTATTCAGCTTCTAAAATTATAATTATACTAGCTCAAAATTGGAAAACAAAGAGTATTCCCTAGAGAAAAAGACTGGATTTTGAAATTAATAGATATGATATATATGGATAAGCTTACAATTTTATTTAGAAGAGGAAACTTTGAAAAAATTATAAATGAATGGGACACTGTCATGACGCACCTCAAGAACACTTGGGGAGATATAGTGATAGCAGGCTTTGAAGTCTTACTTCAAAGTTACTTGAACTTACTAGGATAATTTTATATGTAAATAATATAAAGAAATTAAAGAACCAGAATCATTTTCTATTACAGACGAAAGAATACAAAATTTATATATAACGTAAATCCAAAATTTGTCAGGAGGAAATCAATGTATGCAATGATGAAAGTTAAAGACGATTGTGTTTGTTATGTTAGATGACTTCTTTTTGTTTTAGTGTTATGAGGTTTATTTTAATAAAAATAGACTAAAAAATTATATGCACATGCCCTCCAACTGTCCAGATTTGGCAGGGACGGTCCTGATTTATCCTCTATTTTTTTCAACTGCTTTTAAAATGTCCCAGTTTCTTTCTCCTACTTCTACTTTCTTCTTTCGTCCTCAGCTTACTTCATTTGCTAGAAACTGTGTTCAAAGTGCAAAAGTAATTTGTACTCAATTATTTCAGCAAAGCAGAGAGGAGAAGAAGGACACAAGCTTGTCATTCCCAGTAGGCTCAGGCAAATACAAACTGCTCCAGCCTTTCCGAGCTTGTGTCCTGGTTTTCATCTGTAAAATGTTGGCGGATACGCATGTGGAAAAGATCAGATGGGCTGGTGACAAGAACAGACAGCAGCAGCAAAAACCAGCCAGTTACCACAGCTTATGATTCCAGCTCTTGATTTGCATATATAAGGTATGGTAAGCAAAGCAATATTTTCAAAAAAGAACAGTAACAACAACCACAAATCATACATTTTACAGAGTTTACAAGAAGCTATGCAAAGAACAATGTTCCTTAGGGTAAATAAAAAATGCAAGTCACAGTTCATTTCTTGGTGAATTTTGACATGTTTGGTTCAAAATGACCTCATTCCATATATTTGTGTAATGTAGTGGGCTTCCTCTGTTTATATCTGCGTGGTCTTTAAACCCTCCTATAATAGGTTTGTGGGTGAGCTTTGCATACTGATTTTTTTCTTTTCTTTTTTTGACCTTTGGGATATATGTTAAGTTGAGAACAAGCTGATGTGATGTAGTGGTTTGAATAACGTATTAGGACTTTGGGAGGCCAGAGTCTGAATCTCTACTCAAACATGGAAGCCCACTGGGTGACTTTAGGCAAATCACATGTTCTCAGCCTTAGAGGAAGGCACTGGCAAACCACCTCTAAATAAATCTTGACAGGAAAATCCTAGTATAGGGTTGCCATAAGTTGAAGCTGGCCTAAATGCACTTAAACAGCAAGATTATGGGGGAGGGGACTTGGAGTGGCTTCCCCTTCTGTTTTGCAGTATTAAATTTACCCACTTGTTTTTGTTATATTCTATGTGCCGTGTGTGTTCTTGAGGTAATAAGGGCAAGAGCTCCAACATTAGTTTTGTGTTCCTCTGTGGATCATGATGACTACTGCTGCTACAATGAAGCTGATTTTGGATGTTCTTAGGATATGGAACCCATGTTGATCCCTGAGTAATCCAGTACATTTTACTTCCAGGCAGAAACGAAGTTTTTTTTTTCTTTACTTTTGTACTATGCTGTTCTTCAGTTTTTTCTGGGTATAGTACATATGCAAAGAGCCATTTGTATGCAACCTTTTTGTAGTGATGATGATTGCTGACAATTTAGTGTTGTTCTTTTTCTTTAGAAGCACACTTTGTTTAGTCCCACAGTTTTTAGTTCTGGAAAGAGGAAAAGGAAAGACTGCTCGCAGTAAAAATCCAGTGCACACAGCCACACCTATATGTGTATTATTGAACAAAGTGGGACTTGCTTTCTGATTGAAATGTTTAACACCATTCCACATATGGTAGGAGGGAACCCCCAAAATAGACTGGCAAGGTCTAAGGATATTCAGTAGGCATGGAATGGTATGCTGGTTGACTGTTGGAGGGAAGTAGGTTAACTGGTACTGGGGAGGGGGAGAAAATATATTTCTAAAGAAAGGCAATACAAGCACTGGATTTTACTGTGAGCAGTCTTTCCTTTTCCTCTTTCCAGAACTAAAAACTGTGGGACTAGACAAAGTGTGCTCCTTTAACTCAGCCAGGCTAGACAAGAGGAGGGGGGCAGAATCTTACACTGCCCAGCAGACACAGGCAAAAGGGAATGGCTTCAGCCTCTCTTAGCTTGTGTGTTTCTTTGCATTAATCACTTTTGCTATCTTGACCACACTCTGATGTAGCTTGGCTGTGTGCATTCCAGTTTTCATCTGTGAAAGGTTGAAGGGTATGCTTGCTGCCTGTTTGTGCTTATCTAGATACCTTTTAAATGGACCAAGTATAAATTACTTTGGAAGATGGAGGTTTGCTTCCTAATTATGTGAAAATTACAAACAGGATAATACATAATCTGTGGGGTGTTTGAATAAAATAAGAGCGGTTCTCTTTTGTTCCTCGGCAAATTGTACCTGCCAACTGTAATCTTGAAAATCTCTGAATATGGAAATCCGTGCCCTCCTTTTTCTTCTTTTTTGGCAATGTATGAGGTTATCCTCATTACCGTGGCCCAGCAATGTATTTTTATTCTTTTTTCTATCAAATACATTGTCACAGTTTTCACGGGAGCTATGAATTACAACACCAGTGACAGGGACCCTGTAACTTTTGGTGTCATGCTCTCTGCACAGATATTAGGAGACAGAGGGACTGGGGAGAAAGTTGGATGTGGAGGAATTTCTACCTTGTTATGTGATAAGCTCAGCCTCCTACAGGATTGCCATAGAAACAACACTTAAAAGTATTTTGTTCTCAGAAAAACATCTCCATGTCCTGAAAGGCAATTTATAGTTGCTGATCTTGTCCCCAACTCATTTCCTTTTGGTTTAGTCATGCTGCTAAATCCATGGGAAGTTTTTCACACTAGTAGTTTTGCTTTCTGAACATGCTGTGCTACAAAACATTGGACCCCAATCTCCATCTAATTATTAAGAACAGACCCAGACAAAGTCTGCCGTAGACATGATTGAAATTGTGATGGAGTACATGAATAGAGGGATGGGGTACCCTAATGAGAGCGGCACAGCATATTTCTAGGATCTGTGTTCTCATCTTTGTCAGCTGGAGATCACACCATATATGGATGGCAGGAACACCCAATAAAGTTCTTCATTAAGATTTAAGGTTTCAGTAGAGATATACCAAATGTTGGGTATAACACCAGTCCTCCTACACTGAGTTTTTAACCATGGGGTTCTATGAAAATGTATTTGATAATGCCCAGGATAGCAGATGCAACCGGCACTTAGTTAAGGTATTCACACCAAATGCCCAACATTTACTAAAACAGATTACAAACAAGATAGATTAATATTGTTTGCAATATTGATTTTTCTAGATCCAGAGAGTTAACACAAGTGACAATTTTCTAAAGAATAGCTATATGATCCATGCATAGAAATAAAACTCAGTGTTCTGTAATATTTTATTAGAACGGCCACAAAAATAGAGAGCATATAATAATGACGAGCCATGATTTGAAGTAGTTATGCCAAGCTTATTTTAATGCTGGATCTGTTACTGAAATTCTGCATCCACTGGCAAATGTTATGATCTTTTCTTGGTTCTCCATGCCTGACTGTTCTCATACACTTGTACACTTGCTACAATGCCTAGCTTTCAATGTTAAAGCCTAACCAGTCTTCACAACTATGCTCACTGCAACAAGATGGGCATCCAACCTCAAGAGTTTTTCATATACCATTCTCCAGCCTTCCAAACGTGTTGTACTACAACTTATGTCATTCCCAGACAGCATGGCCATGCTGCCAGCTGTCCCAATCCCTTGTAAAATTATAGAATTTGATGTCCACAGAGGGGTTTGAGAGGGACTGGGCCTACTCCACACTCCATGCATTTCAGTCATGTTGTTGGACTGTAAATTTCATTATTCCTCACTGTTGGCTATGTTAGCTTGAACCTGAGAGTATTCGCAGTAAAGTAACATCTGGGGGAGAGATACTTTGGGGTAGTGGTTTAAGTGCCAGATTATGACCTCAGAGACCAGGATGTGATTCCTCACTCAGCCATGGAAACCCACTAGGTGACCTTGGGCATATCATACACTCTCAGCCTCAGAAAGCCCCATGATAGATTCATGTTAACATCACCAAAGTCAGAAATGACTCAAAGGCACACAGCAGTAGCAGCAGCAGCAGCAGCAGCAACAAGAACCATTCAAGTTGCTTGCCCATCACTTAAATGTACATGCAGAGAGAGTTACTTAACCATTTACCTTACTATGGAAGGCATAGAAACTGCTCTTATTGTGTGCCCCACAATCCCTGCCTCTAATAATTGCATGTTCACTGTGACATTTAAAAGTCGAATCATACGCAAAAGTTCCCCGTAAAGTTTTTGCTCTAACAAAAACATCAAAATGTGTTTCATCATGTGAAGTAAAATGTATCTCTATACCTCAAATTTCATTTTTTCCAGCCCCAAGGCCAGGAGTAAGCAAATGGTAGGTTTTGGGAGACCAAATTAAACCCCCATGGGATATTGGAGGACAACACCCTGTATGGTCACCCCATACATCCCTTTAGAATTTAAGGGAAATGAAAAAAAATAGGGCCTAAACCTTCACAACTATGCTCATTGAAACAAGGTTGGCACCAAACTCCAAAAATTTTTCAGATACCATTCTCTAGCCTTCCAAATTTGTTGCACTACAACTTATGTCATTCCCAAACAGCATGGCCATGCTGCCAGCTGTCCTACTCCCTTGTAAAATTACATAGAATTTGAGGTCCACAGAGGGCTTTGAGAGTTCCTTCCTAGTTATGGTTATTTTTCATTTAAGCAAAGACTTGCTGCAGATAGCTCTTTCTTATTAAAGTTGGAAACTAGAAGTCACTATGAGTCTTCTTTGAACATTGGAATGTTTTATGTGCTTTCTGCATTAATTTCCTCACACTGAACAGTGAACAACTTTGTTCTTTCAAAACCATTACAATTCTCAGATAATCCCTGAGTCAACAGTGGAGACAAGTCTCTACTACATGACTTTTGGTATGATATCTTTCTGCTAGCTGGTTGTTTGCCTTGGTTAATTTAGAAAAGTGTCTGTGATGTACTTGCTGGCATTTTATGTGCAGCTGTGCACAAAAAAAGTGTAACCCACTGGAAGCAAACGAAAGGACTCGGCTGATATCTGCAGCCACTGATACAATATTTTCTTCCCTGCTCAATCGGAGCATAATTTTGGGATATTCACTATGACTAAGCACTCATTAACAACAACAAACTTCTCTGACTAAATTATACCATTGAGCACACAGTGTCCTCAGTGCCAACAGAACAGGTGGATAGCTGGTCCAGTTGGTATTAAAGGCACTGCCCCATCACCCTAGAAAGTCAGTTTTTGATCTTGGGCTTGGAACAGACTTTATATGTATCCACAGTAGAACCAGATTATCAATTGTTCAGAATACAAAATCCACTAAGAACTTTGTGACAATTCAGTTACCATTAAGACACTGCATAGGGACATACTTAGAGTCGTCAGGAGGGGATCACACCTTTCCTCTCTCCATAAATATTCCTCAGTATTTTCGGGAAAAGCAAAAAAACAGAAAACATCCAATATAACCCTTGGAAAAATGGAGACACATCTCAAGACACTGAAAATTATGACTAATAAGTAAAAAAACCCAAAACAAAACCAATGCATTTTGACCTGTGGATACTTTAAGGTTTTCTTCAGTGAGTTAAAGAAAAAATCTGCAGAAACGTTTGATTAAAAGGGTTCCAATATCATATCAGTAAGCTAACGAAAGAAGGAGGTTAAAGATATTATGAGAGAGCACACAAAAGCAAAAGAAAGGTCTTTTTTGAGATGGATGAGAAATGGAGTTTTCAAAAAAAAATCATGCAGCTGTTTCCTTCTCTCCCAAACTCAAAATAAGGGGAAAGGGAAGGGAATTTGAATAAAATCAACAGTGGCATTTGCAGTTTCATTCTAGTAAAGCTACCTGTTCAGGCTTTTAGATTAAATTAAAATGGCAACTAAACATAATAGTTACATCCCCATACTTCTAGGATAGATGTTATTAAATTCCTTAGCTCCTTCCCAGCTGTTACACTGTGATCTGCTAACTATCCTAGCTGCTTATCATTTTCTCCCTCACTCTCTCTCTCCTCAGTCAGTCAGCATTCAGCGCACACTGCCAATTTCATTCACCTTCTCCCCTTTCTTGCTCTCACATAATTAGTTCCAAATACTTAGTAACTTGCCATTAGTTCCTTTCCAGATTAAAAGTGGTAGTTGGTGCTCATCTGTGAATGGTGAAACCACAGTGAACTGAACAGGACAGAATGTATTTTGTACTACAGGTCAGTGGCTTGTAGCATTCTGTATTTAAAAAAATAAATATTGTAGTTCCTTCCAAGAAATAGGAAACTAAACTGTGGCTTTTAAAAATTTGCAATGATAATATTAACTACTGTGGGGTCTTTGGAACCATAACTAAAAAATTACATTCTGAAATAATTCCACAAGCTTTGCGTCGGCTGTACCATACCGGTCAGTGATCATCCATGGCAGTATCCCAACTGTTTCTGGTTTGGGAAGCAGTCTCAAAAACAATTTGTCCATAAGGTCCAATTCAGATGATACATTTTCAGCCACATGGATAATCCAAAGGGATGTAGTATTGAAAATATTATGTCAGAATGATGAAATCTGTATCAGTTTTCTGGAGAGGCAGTGCTGCGTAATACTAGATTCCTGTTCTCTCTGTCTGTTGGAACTCACATGAACGAAGCTAAAGAAGTTTTAAACTGCAACACACTATTTCCCATGGATATAATTCTGCTTGGTGGAAAACTGTTATCTGTGCCCTATTTCCTGAAAAAGTGAAAAGTTCCAGGCATGTGGCACATGTCTGAGCTTAGGTTCTTTTAGAACATAGCCACTGGAATTTTATGGCAATTACATTTGAGTTTATTTACATATGTACAGGTTAAACATAATTTGGAGCACAGCTGAAATTCTCCAACAAACTACCAAACCTACTGTCCCACATTGGATTTACAGAGAGAGACACAGTGGCATAGGTATGGGGGGGAATGGAGGGTGGGCAATTGGGGGCAATGGGTGGTAGCCCTGCCCCCACATACTGTAGCCCTGCCCCCCTTGCCCCTCCCCCCGTCCGCACGCTCCAAGCTCCGCCACTGGAGAGACAGCTAGCCACCCATAAGGCTGTTGCTATAACTAAACTCAGCTCTGCCTGTGTTTCATTTAACCTTATTCCCCCATGGATATTTTAGTCATCTAAAGACATCTTTTGTTGCACAATTTACACCAAATTAGACCTATGTAGTAGGCATATTATGACATTGTCATATCAAGAATTTTAAACATGGTCCCCAGGTTTCAGTCAATCACCATCTCCAAGTTTTTTTTTAAACTGACCAAAACAGCTGAGACAAAAACCTCTAAGCAAATCTATTGCATTTGTTTGTCTCACATGGCATAATTTTGAGGTGGAGGCATCCTATGCTTTTTTGTGGTTGAAATGTGGTACAGAAAAGCTGATTTGAGTATCTCCCCTTCCCCCTGCTCACAGACGGGAGAGCAGCAAGGGCATATTCACTGGATCTTGTCCAAGGGCCCTTTTACATTACGCACACAGTGATAATCCTATGATTCTACTTCAACTACCATGCCTGTGGAATCCTGAGATCTGAAGTTTCAAAACAGGTATTTAGAATTCTCAGCCAGACAACTCACCAAAGTAAAAATCTCAGGAGTCCATAGGATACAGGAATGGCAGTTAAAGTGGGATATACTGCTATCATGGTGTCATGTGAAAGGGCCTAAGAAGAGACTAAGTGGAGATAATGATGTCATCAGAGGCAAAGTAGAAGAACCTAGCATGCGCTTCCAAAGATTGCTTGCTGTAGAACAGCCTTGTACATCACTAGACACCTTTGCTTGCTTGCAATATATAGTTGAGCCACATTTCCACACTGCATGAAAAATAATGGGAGACAGTTTTTCACCATCTAAGAACGAGAAGAAGTCTGTTAATCAAAGACTTGATGTACCTTGGTACTATTCAACAGAATGAACCACAGGCACATACCCATATTTCTTCCTCAATAAAGCAGCAGATAAGAAAACTGGCATATAACGTCCCACAGCAGGTAAATTTGCTTGAAAGAACCCCTGTAGGATCCAAGTGACATGCCTTGGTTGTCTGTAGAAGCACTGGTACAAAGAACAGGCCTTCATTGGAGGCCATTTCCTTCAGGAGACACTATTGTTGCTGGTACATAATATCATTAATGCTAAGTCATCCTGTAAATAAGAATGGCTGGTTTTTTTCAGACTGACTTTCTTTCTTTCTTAAAATCATTTTGTTTTGTTTTCTGTTGGAAATGGCAATGATAGTATTTATAGGATACAGAAATTATAATTTTTTGAGGAATAGAAGTGTGTCAGTTATTCAGGACAAATAATCTGCCTCATGTGAACCTGTGTTTTCTTGATCTGTGTGTTCGAGCATCATGAAATGCCCTTCATTCTACACACCATGAACACTCCCATGGACATGGGGCATTTTTATCCCCTGAACATACTTACATTCCTGATGTCAGAAAGTATGTCAGATCTCAATGAATGCAAGTTTTTTTTATAAAAGAAAATTCAGCTAGATTAAGGTTATGTAGTGCTGTCTTTGACTAAAACTGTTTGTATTTTTGCCCTTCACGCAGAAACATCTAAGGCTATACACTCCTTAGTTAGGAGTGGGAAAGAAAGGCATGCCCTTACTATTCAGAAGAATTAAGGAAGCTGTGGTTAATTTTCATCAAGTTGACTTCAGCTTATGGTGACGATATGAATGTGAGACATCCAAGTCATTCTGTTATCAATGATCCTGCTTAGCTTAGGATCATGGCTTCCTTGAACGAGTGTATCCATCTGTAATGAGGCTTTCTTCTTTTTCTGATTGCCTTCTATCTTTCCAAGCATTACTATCTTTTTAAATGAGCCATGTTTTTTCATGATATATCCAAAGTACAATAATCTCGGTTTAGTCATTTTGGCTTCTAGGGAGAATTCAGGCTTGATATGCTCTTGAGTCAATTTATTTGTCTTTTTGACAATCCACGATGTCTGTAGAATTCTCTTCCAGCACCACATTCCAAATGTGTTGATTTTTTATCCTATCTGCTTTCTTCACTGTCCAGGTTTCACACCTCTACACAGAATTAAGGAGGATCACCTAACAATTGGCTCCCACCAGAGGCAGATCTAGGGTGGGGCAACTAGAGTGCCCGCTCCAGGCACCAATGTCAGGGGGGGCACAAAAAAGAGGAATCCTCCCACCTGCCCCCCTGCTGTTTGCCCCACCCACCTCTGCCTGCCCCTCCCACACACTCCCACTCACCCCTGCCCACTTCTGTCATTCGCCCCATCTACTCCTGCCTCTTGCCCCACCCAGTTCACCCACCTCCACTCACCCCTCTTTGCCCACCCCCACTTGCTCTGCCCACTTCTGCCGCTTGCCATGCCCACTTCTGCCTGCCACTTGCCCCACCCACCTCTACTCTCCCCTCCCTCACCCCCCAACTTGCCCCACCCACTTCCACTCACTAGTCACCCCGCCCCCTTGCCCTGGGCACTGTTAACCTTCCATCCGCCACTGGCTCCCACAGAAACAGATCTCTAGAATAAGCCACCCAACATTCCTTTGTCAGCTTCTTCAGATGAAAAATACAAGACTGCTAGGTAGTGTGCATGAAGGAAATCTACTATGATAATGCTTTTTGGAGAAATCTGACAGCAAAACTCATCACAATGTTATATTCCATTCAACCCCATGTTATGAATTGGAATTGTGAGGCATGAGTAAGACAAAATATTGCAAACTTTGATTTGTGGCTACTCCCTTTCACTCTGTTAGTTTGATGCATCGTCGTTCTCTCCCATAAGAAAGATAATGGTCTTGCTATTTAAAGATTTTAAAGAAACTTTTGACTGGTATGTCTTACCAAGATGCAAAACAGATCTAGTCTCTCTCTCTCTTTTTTTACAAACACATTACCATCTTTGTAAAATTTTGTAATTTTCACATATGTAAGAAGCAAACCTTAATGCTTCCAAGTTTCACCTACTGGCCTCACTAAATGCCTGTCTGGCTAAGTGCAAATCCATCACCAGATAGATATATCTACCAGACCTCCCCTAAACAAGGAAATGGATCTCTTCTTATCATTTTTTAGAAATCTTCAAACAATATTTCAAATAAAGATCTGTCTTTTATCAACGAGGACTCATGGCCACCCTAATGAACATATCACTCTTTTTAGGGCTGGTATTGTGGAAATGAGTATATCCCTAATGCTTCAGTACTTCCAAAGTCAGCTATAATACAACTTTTGAATAAAGATACATACAATTTTTCACCACTCAGTAGAGTGAGATAATGTCAGACCTGTTTATTATATACAGTTTTAAAGCTCCAGGTATGTATTATAAGAGGTTGGCTCTCTTTTCTATTTATGAAGTAGAGAAATATTAAGGACTTGGGTGAAGTCTTTTAAGCCTTACTCAGGTTGCATGGGGAAGGATTTAGGATTCCCAGATCTCAGGGCCTGGTTTTTCTTTTCTCATCTTTAGGATGAGTGGTGAGAAATCTCAGGGTAAGAGCACTACCCTGAAAGATGTGTATATATGCATATTTTCTCATTTGGAGATTTTTTTTTAATTATTTGAATGGCATACGTACACAATTGTGGTTGATGCTTAACATATGATGTTTAATGACATCAGCAGGACTGCCCCTTATAGCATCACTACAGCCCACATACTGTGTTATCTTACAGAGGGTCAATCCCAGATCTCAGGCTTTGGCCCTGAACTTTTAGGGCCTGGTCTTGACCTAGCAACACTAATGGAAACTATTTTTCTGAAAGCAGTTGCAGTTCCTTCACAACAGGCAGAAAGTATAAAGAAGCCCTCCATATGGACTGTGCCTTGTATGAGAAACCGCTCTATCCAGGATACTAGTCTCCACTCACATGGCTGGATCATATGGGTCCTGTTACTTCAGCTGCAGCATAACCAATCAAACAAAAACTGGATTTTGCATTTTGCATTCAGTTTAGAGCAACTGAAGCAAGCTGAGAACAAAGGAGGAATGTGGGAGGAGAAGAGAGAAACTGGGACATTGTAAAACTATTGAAAAGTGAAGTGATAGACAATTAATTGGGACTATCCCTACTTTAGAGCTTTTGTGATTTTTTCTTGATGTTTTGATATGGCAAATTTAGATGTTTCTAAGCATTTAGGGGCTTGGTGCAGTTTGCCCCATGCAGGTGCTGAGGATGAAAATTTGGCCCCTAAGCCTGCTGATTTTTGCTGTTAATTTTTTAATTACACAAAACAAGTTTTTACACATAAAATCTTCTGTAAAATATTTCATCAGAAAAAAATCATAAACTGCCAAAAGGGTGGAGGGATATGCAAAAACATGTCACCTAGTGGGGAGAAAAATTGTGCAATATTTTGTTCCAACATTCAAGAAAGAAATAAATGGAAAGGTTACATCTTAACTGTGGGGAAAATGCTTTCACAGTAAAAGTGATAACTTCATCTCTCAAGTGGCAGACTCTCCTTGCTCTGGATGAGATGAGGTGAATGATGTGATAATGTAGTTTTCACATTTACTGTTGTGTGTGCCAGGTCTGCTTAGAGGAAGTTGTGGAGGACAAGGAAAACATTCAAGCAGAGAGACTTGATACTATTTTCAGTCATTGATAGGACTCCTGCATCACACTAGCAGTTTAAATAGCAAAGCTTCTTTGAAGATTATTTGCACTTTTGTTCAATAGCCAGAGGCTGCGTTTAGATGGCAAAAGATGTTTTTGTTAAAACTCACTGTGTTTTACAAGTTGAAACTATGCAGTTAGGAGTAACCATCAAGGAATTCAATGGTGCCTAGTGACAGCTAACTATTCTTGGATTTCTGTCATGCTCTGTAAAGTTAATTGTGAACTTTCATTAGAGATTTTTAATTTGTTTTGAATGTCAGGATGGAAAATTACATGGGTATTAGTTCTTCCTCTTCCCTCCTCCTGGGTCACACCCTTCCTGACAGTAAATATAAATGCCTCCTTTCTCAACTGTAACCCAGACAAAATGGCAACCATAAATGAGATAATGTCACTTCCAGTGGCTGTTTTGACCAGAATAAAATTTTAAAGAGACGTATTTGAAGTAGTGATTCTGGGGTGAAAGTGTTGCTATGCATTTTCATAGGTGTGTGTGTGCACACACACATGATTCAGGTACGGTTTCCAAATTGCCCAAAAATTATGCTCAGAATTGGGAGGTTTCAGAAGACTAGTTGGAGGCTTCACAAGCCACAGAAATGGGATCTGGGAGTTACAGTCTCCCCACTCATCATCCTTTCCCCCACCCCTGATATAAAGAGAAAGATGTGTGATACATTTCATACATACAGTCTATGGCCATTTCCACACGGGCTAATAGAAATGGAGCAGAGCGTCCTCCAGGGAGGACGTCTGCACCTGGAAGCAGACTGGGTCGGACCTACTTAATGTAGATCCACACCTCAGCCCGCTCTGGAATGACCCCAAGTGGTCATCAAGCATGCTTTTGAAAGACCGCTTAAAACAGGTCTTTCAAAAGCACGGAGCGCACCATTCTGTGCCCGCTCTCCAGTGCAGATTTGCAGGCTCACACCAGTGCAAGCCTGCGATCTGCCGGGGCGGGCTTTAGGCTGGCAAGCTTCAGCGGTTGTTCGAGACCCTCGACCAACCGGAAGCCGCCATTTTCATCCCCGGAGCAGTGCAGAGTGATGAGCACACACTGCTCCAGAGCAGCGCAGACCGGGCCGGGGAGCCAAGAAGTCCAGTAAGTAGCAGCACAGGGCGATTCCCTCACCCCGTGCGGAAATGGCCTATGTCTCTATTTGACTCCAAATATTGACCAACAAAGCTTTTAAAGGTTCAATTTTTGGTTTGGTATGCTTCAGAGGACTCCTTGTTTATCTTGGATGCCTTCCCGAATAAACCAACTTCAGTTAGATAAACTTGGCTTATCTATAGTTTGTTTGTTTGGTTGTTGGTGTTATGTGAGATCAAGTCTGCTTTTAATCATGGCAACCCTATGAATGAGAGACTACCAAGAAACCCTGTTATTACAGCTGTGGCTTCCTTGATGGATTTAATCAACAGGTAATGCTGTCTTCCTCTTCTCCTACTGCCTTCAACTTTACTGAGAATGATCTTCTGCAATGACCCATGTCATCTGAGATCTGACCATGCTCATTGTTTTTTGCTGCTGTGTTGCTTATTATGATACTCTGTTTGGACTGCCTTGCTAATCTTTGTCCTAACCTTTTACTTAATGCTGAAGGCTGCTGCCATCTCTTAGTTTGGAGCCAAAGTGTTGGAGCTTCCAATGCTTCTTCATTGTCCTGCCTCCTCTCTCTGTCAGATGAAAATGAAGCCGTCATTCTCTCCAATGCTCCTACCGCTTGAATCAATTTTTTCTGAATCCACATGTCACATTCTGGATGAAGGGCTATACCATGGCAGGCAGGAGAATGGGAGGTAATGTGGGAATTGTCTTGTACTACTACAATAATCTGCAAATTAGATGCCCAATTTCCACACTGAAAAAGCATCCTCGTTGAGGCAGTTTTAATTCCACCACACAGAAGATAAGCCATCACTGAATGACCATCTGGTGGGCTAAAGTTCTGGGGAAATGGGTTGGGGGACAGGAAAGAAGCCTGCATAGGTTTATTTCATAGGGCCTTCAGGACAAGATGGGAGATGCTCCCCTAATGCTAGCCCTCCCAGTCTGAAGAAACCTTAGAAGTGTTCAGTGGCAATGCTGGACTGTCTTTCACTGATGCATCTTAAATTACTTTGCTTCACAAAACGGCACAGTATTGGCACAGACAAATCTATCAACAAGCAGAAAAATGCAGAGCTTAAAATCATGCAGGCAACAGTGGAAATTGGTGGGAAAGTCACTCTTCTTAGCAGGTATCTAGATTGATGAGCATTTGGCCCTACCTTATGGAGCAGGAGGAGTCACTACCCCACCCCTGACTATCCTACAATTGAGAAAGTAAATTCATGGTAAGTCGAACTTCTCCATTTGACTGCCTTGCTAACCTTACACACACACACACACACACACACACACAATGCATCTTGGAGGAAATCATTTTATTTCTGGATTGCTTTGATTTTAGTGCAAAACAATGTCTGGAGTCATACTGGTTGAAAAGCCATGTATGAAACTCATAAATAAAATTGAAGAGCATCTGCTATTTGATACCTGAAGTAAATTGCTACCAAGATTGGTTAGAACAATCTTCTTTTCCAAGAAACATCTTAAGCTGGGTATCAGCTTAAAAGAAAAAAAAAAAATCAACACTCTTATTTGCAGGTATTTGTGTCAGTTGAGTTTTCTGAGGTTCAGTGAAAGAGCTCCCTGCTTCTTTCTGTCCTTTGAAATCCAAAACATGTTGTTGGTGCAGCCAGCTTTAGACAATCTGTCATTTTGCTGCACACCGTGAAAAAGATAGGATGGCTCCTTATATTCCAACTCCCAAGGCCTACTAGAGTAGCAGGTGAGTTTTACTCATAAACACGGATGATGGAGAATGTCTTCCACTGCAGTGGAGGGCAGCGGATTAACAGGGTGAGAAGGGCAGTCTGTGTAGTACATACAAAAGGAAATGGGGAAGAAATAAAATCTGAAACACACAATGGTATGGAACAGCTCAGGAAGAGCAACAACCAAGGAAGCTACAGCTATAGCCTTTCTACACCCTAAGCATCTGCCTCCTTGAGGCATTTGCTTCATAATGATTGGTGATAGGACTAGATCTTGCATAGGCATATGTAATCTTGCTCTTCTACATCCTCTATGCTTGGATGAATTTGGGAGTATCACATGCATGATTACTTATTTGTTTGTTGCTACACTGATTTAAAATGGCAATGAAAGACCCCCCGCTTCTGAAAAAAACAAGAATACTTGATACACGTAAAAAAAGAGAATCACAGTTGAGTGCTATGAGAAAAAGCTCTGAAGACAGTTGATTTGTTTCAGAGATTACCCATCCTTCTATACAAGCTGATTTCCCCCCCCAGAAACATTAAGCAACAACCATTCATGGTTCTAACTTATTTACATAAAACAGTAATAACAGCCATATAAGATTTTTAACTTATTAAGAGTGTGTCCACAGAATATATTTTGTAGCATTTTGATCTGACTTAAATTCCAATGATGCCATTCTGTGGAATCTTGAAATTTGTACTCTGTTGTAGAAGACTTCCCCCCTGAACTACATACAGTGCTAGAGGGTCTTTTGAATGGGGAATTCTAAGTCCCTCACCAAACTACAAATCTCAGCATTCTGTAGGATGGAGCCATAATAGTGAAAGTAGTATCAAACTGCTCCAATTGTGCAGTATGAGTAAATCCTGAAGTCAGTAAGCACTTCCCTTGGGGTTAGAAACTATTCAGGCCTTAGAAATGGTGTTCTAGGAAATGGAATATAATGGTTAGCTCTTAAAAGTTTGTTTATAATTCTAAACATGCTTAGCAGGAAGCCTTACTGAACATAGCAGCAAATACTTCAGTGTATTGTACTTCCTCCATTTAGGATTTTTTCCAGCTATGCCATACAGATGCAAGACTAACCCACGCCGATCCCTCCAAGATTTATCCACTTGAGTGCTCAATAAATGTTGCTGCATGTTTTAAAAATGGAGATCCAATTATGCTTCTACTCTCCATCTGACAACAAAATATACAGAAGCAGTGCTACATGTATAGGTCTAAGTCAGTGAAGTACACACAGTTGCACTCTACTGTGCTTTCCCTTAAATTTAAAAATAAAACATTTCCCTGGAGCTCTCTGTCCCAATTCAGATGGTCTCTTCTTTGGTCTCATTATCAGGGAATGAGAATCCTATATGCCCTGGGCTGCCTTTTGCAGTGTATTCTCAGGAGAAATAACAAGAGATACTTTTCTGAAAGGAATACAGATATAGAGGGCACAATAGCAACGGCACTTACAGCAATTACAAGATACAAAAGAATAGGCATGTGGGAATAAAAACGCTTGATTCTTGTAAATTAGCCATGCAAACAAAAGGTTACAAAAGGGTGAAATAACTGTAAAAATCAATACAATTGGCATTCATTATGCCTATGAGACACTTTGTCTAGCCTCTGGCCTCCTGTACTTCAAAAGCATGGTAGCTGGAAGCTAAGAAGAGAAGGTTGACCCAGCCACATGATTTCCCTCTGCAAACCAAGGCATCTCCTCTTTGGTTATGGCTTGTTTTCCCATCAAAGTAGTCTACTGGATTCTTATAGACATATACCCAGATAATATGTCCATGCTTCCACTCAAGGATGCGAAGGGACACCATAATTTAACCTTGAGATAGAAAGTATATTCAGTGTTATTGGTTTCCTGGCCTAATAACAGATTGCCCAACACTCAGCGAACCCAGTTGAAAAAAACAATACAGTAGAAAGAATTTTGCACAGTTTTTACTTGCACATCCTGAAATGTTTCAGGAAATTATTCTGCACAGAAATACACATGGCATTTTTGTGTGAGAATTGCAGAGGATTTGGGCCAAAGCACTGCTTCCAGATAGCTATGTGATTTCTCGGTGTGTGTATGTGGGGGTGCAAGAATTCTATGCAAAAACAGCAATTTTGCACACCAAAAATCCTGTACAATAAAAATCTTCTGCAAAACCCTGGAATCTGGCACACACAAAAAATAGCCACATGGTTTTGTTGCATAAATGGCTGTTTTCTGTGTTTGTTGTGCAAACCTTTGCAGGATCTTTTGGGCAAGAATTTGTGTGTGTGTGTGTGTAGGACAGATTTGTTTTCTCCATAGAATGGAGAAAACTATGGAAATTTTTCATTCTCATTTGCCAGGACAAAATAGTTGAATATTAATATTCCTGATTCAGGCAAAGATGACACCTTGCCATCTAACTGTCAAATAACTAAATAGAATGCAGGTATGCCCAGACTAGGCAATTGCTCCATATTTGAATGACTAACCAACAAATCAAATATGGAGCAACTGCCTTGTTTGGGCATATCTTTAGACTTAAACTAATTTAATAATCAAACCTTCACACACACACACACACACACACAAACCCCTAGGCATTGCAGTGATCAGGAAGAGAGAGAATCTCAGAAAATTTTGATCCAAGGTTCTTTGGAGAAGGCTATAGCAATTCATCCATAACTGCTTGGTTCTGAAATCTGATGTGCCTTCATATAAGTGCTTAAGATGGTGCATATTTACAATAGTGCTTCTATTAAAAAAAATGAGCACATGTCAACTGTTGGGTATCAGGGAGTATCTTTAGAAAAATACTTGACAACATGAGAAAACAATATATAATGAAGTATAGTTTTGACTGGGTTGGTGGACAGGAGTCAGCCCGAGAGTAAGAGCCAGCACAGATAGCTTCAGGTTTTGACATAGAAATGAACTCATTATATTGAAGATCTTCAGTTAATCACTAGCTTGAGATCAGTTGTCCTCATGGCCATTTTCACAGAGCATTTCCATTTTAACATTATCTGATCACTATTTTTTTTTAATTTTAAAGCAATAGTACTTTTCTTCTTTCTGCCTCCTCTTAAAAAATGATATGGTTTCAATATTAGCTTGAAAGTCTCCATGCTTCATCTGTAAAACAGTAACACTTAGATTGCAGTTACAGCTTCATTCGGCACTGGTCAGTTTACTTTTAGGTTTTTCCATTATACATCAATTACACAGCAACTGAGATAATGAGCTCATTTCTATACAAAAGAGAGCTGACTTCAGTCCATTTTTGCTCTCTTCGCTATGCTTAATTTGCTTCTTTTTGATGCTTTTTGCTGAAGAAATTGTCCTTTTGGATATATACAAAATGCCACAGTGAAGAAATTATATTAGTATGGTTACATACTGGATATCTAGCACTTTGTATTTCATTCTCTTTCAGAGGCAAAGAACCCATGAACAAACTGAAAATACATAAACCCAAGAACATATTTTTTTAATTGTGAAATATTGTTATACACAATTGTTCAGGATTTTGTCACAGACAAAGGGTATCCCATCATATATTGTCTCTTCTGGTTCAGTTTGCTTTCAGTCTATGGCTTGCAAGTTAATAAATCTCACCCTCTCTCTCTGTCCTTTTAGTATGTGATGAGGTAAATATAATTTAGGTACCACTGAGTTGCAAAAAGGGTTACTAAAAGTACTATCTACCTGTCTTTACCAAAGAAAAGAAAAACCTTTAAAGATATAGTCAATTCTCACCTCCACAACCCTCATAAATGTCCAGTACCAGAATGAATCCAGAGAAAGGTAATCAAAATGTTTAAAAGTCGGGGGGGGGGGGAACACCACTCTATGAAGAATGAATGAGGGATCTGGACATGGTTAATCCAGAAAAGGAGGGGGGAACAACAAGGGGTGACATGACAGCCATGTTCAAATATGTGAAAGCTGTCATGTGGAAGATGGAGTGAGCTTTCTTTGTGATAGGAACCAAACCAACAGCTTGAAATGACAAGAAAAGAGATGCCAAATAAATATTAGGAAGAACCTCCTAATAGTAAGAGCTGTTTCACAGTGGATCTGACTGCTTTGGAAGGCAGTGGGTTTTTAAGAAGAGATTGGATGACCATCAGTAAAGTTTTAGCTCTAGATTCATTCCTTGGCAGAAGATTAGATTACGTGACCTTTGGGTACCTTCTAACTCTAAAATTCTATGGATCAATTATACGAGGGGCCAAAGAACCCCCAAATCTGACCTGTTTCTTTACTCTTCCATTGCTTCTTTTTAAATCGAAATGTTTTTCCTTTTATTTCTCTTTTTCTTCTGAATTCCAAATGTAGGTCTATAGCTCAAGGATCTTTCTTGAAACCAGCACTTTCAGGAGACACCCCAGATCATTTGTAACCTTTTCGAGATGCTGGCTGCATACTAGGCAGCTTGGATTTGGGAAGGAAGGAAGGAAAGAACAGATGTTAGATTTTACTGGGCTGAAATGGGCTGTAGCCAACCTCATGCTCTAGAGTGGTTGATCTTGTGGAGGGGCTTTTTATGACACTGAGAACATGCAAGACTGGGTCGGGCACTAATGTTGACAAATTGGTAACATGGCAAACTACTTTTGTAAATATATTAATGATAAAGACACTGGCCATCTCATGTTTTTAAATAACTAGAACATACTCTTTTTCAAAAGTAATATTTCAAGCTTCTCTGTTTACTGTTCTCCTCTTGTGCCCTGGCAGTTTCCTGATGCTGCTTACATGGTTGGCTCATACTTATTTTACATTAGAGCAATTCAAACACCCACACAAAGACTCAAGAAAAAGTATAGTGGTGGATATTGTCAGAAAGATGCGGGAAAATGGCAGCAGGCCTGGATAGACTAAAAAGGCTGCATCTTATACGTCCTCTGTGTGCCCTATGATTCACTCCATTGGGACAAGTGCCCATACAGGCAACCCCAGCTTCTGTGTTTATTCAGTCAAATCCAGACCAATTTATAACACTAGACACTGAAATCTTCCTATTCCAAAGGATTACAAATTACTGTCTGATCCGCTAATTAGGAGCAGGAGACTAGAGCATCTTTTGACAGCAGTGGTTAATAGCCATTCAGAAATGAATCAGAAGTGATTTTGGTGCTGTTAGCACATAGCGCTATAGCTCTGCAATGTGGTTCATGCAATGAGATGACCCATGAAACCACAAGGCCACTCGTTTACCCCATTAGCACAGCCTTACATTTTCATCCTGAGCTTATTCAGATTTATAATTTATTTGGGGTTGGAAATAGGATTTGCTGAGAAGTTAACAATTTCTACAAAGCTGTACTTTCTCTTTTGGATGCCCAGAGGCATCTTGGCTCCCATCTCTGCCGCTGCTACATTACAGCTATTTAACAAAATTAAACATTGCTTAGCTGGGCAGTCTCACGAAAAGGAGACAAACTGAATCTTCATGCTGCTTCCAAATGAGGAAATATGGTAGTGAGGCAGATACAATGTTTTCCTGTAACCAGTGATATGATCCTTCCACAAGGGGATTTGGAAAGGTGCCATCCACTGCTTTACAATATCTGTTTAATTGTACAATGACAGATTCTGCCTAACACCTTTCACAGTGGTCAGACGAAACACTTTGTTAGGTATAATTAGAGTTTGGAACTCATCTCCACAGGATATAGCTGAAACAGAGAATAAAGGGATGACATGTTTTCATTTGCCTACAAGATAATCTAAAAACCTTGGTACTTCCTGATACTGGAAGGATTACAAAACCTTACGCTTCCTGGTTAATCCATCTTGATTTGTTACATATTTGGCCGTGAGATTCGGGGGGGGGGGGAGGTGAATGATACTACAGTTACTTTTAACCACCGGTGGTTTGTAACAGATAGCTGGTATATATGTGTTGCAATTCTTTTCACAAAGGCAGACCTCAAATACCAATAGTATTGCTCACAATTTCATAGCTACCAGATCTACTTATTGTTGTACATTATTCTCTCTTGGTTATTGCAAGACAGAGGTGAACAGAAGTAGTTGTTCAAAAATATTTTATTTTTTTTAAATATTTGAGTCTCTCTCAGTTAAGATGAAAGAACAGTGGGATGGATAGAGTCAAACAATGATAAAGGCTAAAGATGAGAAAATCTTTTCAGTGCGTGCAGGGTCCTCATTCCAATTTAGGAAGATCTCAAAGACAGTGCTCAAGCAGTCAGTGGAGCTAAGGGCAAAGGCAAGGCCAAATCAAAGTGGGAGGTGTCAAGATGTAATTCTTCCTAGTGGCCTTTTCACACTACACAGTTGGAGCACTCTGATTCCTTTCTACCTGCCATGGTTCTATCCTGTGGAATCCTGGGATTTGCAGTTTAGGGAAAGGTATTCAGAATTCTAAGCCAGAGAGCTTCACTGCCTCTCTAGACTACAAATTCCAGGATTCCATAGCATATTGCCATGGCAGTTAAAGTGGAACATAGCACTTATTCTTATGTAGGATAGAAGGGCCCCAGATTTGGACTCTTTTCACCAAGCATGCAGAGAGCATAACTTTTCACAGACTCCAGTCTAGTTCCTTAGCTCAGTTCTGTGTGGGCAGTATGTCCTTCAAGTGTAAAAGTCCTCCACAAACCTTCATCTTGTTAACATTTACATCAAAAGAGGCAACATATGGTTCTGGCAGTGGTTGGAGCTAGCCTACTTGGACTCCATGTGTTCTTTCAAGATGTGGATTGGAATCCAGTTGATAAGTCATCAATAGAGTAGATCCATTGAATTGTTGGATGGGAAGTCAACATACAGGTAAATTCAAATGATTCAATGGTGCTACTATAATTGGGACTAAACAATCTGAGGTAGGCCGTGAAACAGGTCATAAATATCCCCCTCTGACCTTCATCCCTAGATGCTATAGCTTCAAAATCATACTAGCTGCCACAGAACAAGGGTTGAGAACTTCTCTTAGAAGAGGATAAATTTGTTGCTGGAAATGAGGAAATGCATTGACTGTCTAGAAGCTATTAGACAGGAATAGAAACACTGGATAATGTCCGCAGGGAGCAACAACGAGTGCAATGGCAGTCTCTGTCCTATTAGTTTTCTTCCTGCTTGCACTTCACCAATTTGTAGAAAGCAATTGACTCCTTCACCACAGTTTGGTCTGAAGCAGACGACAACCCAAATCAGTTTTTATTTCTATTATCATTTGTCCATCCTTGTGTGTCGTTGTACTGCCCTTCTATGGGTCACACTAAGTTAGCTGATGAAATATCCAAACGAATATAAGTTTGTTTAAAGTTATGATAAACAGTATATATGATGAATACAAAATGTATTGATAAGTACATCAATAAGTATACATTTGTTTGCTCGGCAGCCCTATTCATACAGAAATATGAAAGAATGCCTTGAATGTACTTGGTTTAAAAATAACTAGAAAAGGAGCTTTCCTTTCCTTTCCTTTCCTTTTCTTTTCTTTTTGGAAAGTTGATTTTTAAAAACTATTCCAGAGATGTTCTGCTTGTCCTCACCCAACACTACACATGTGCATTAATGAGGCTGAATGAAAGCATTAAGGACTAGATGTCCAAAATGCCATAGCAGCCAGCATGATAACACCAGCAAGGCATTCAGCACTTTGGGTGGCAAGATTACTGACAACCCAGCCTTAAATTGCCAGATCTTCCCTCACACCCACCCCAACACCATATTTCTTCAATTTGCACAATACAGCTGAGTGAACATTAGAAAGCCTGCAAGCCATTCTTTGTCAGCAATCATTTTGAAACATGCAGTAAGGGTAATAGAAATTTTCAATTTTTTATGTGTTCACAAACTTGGCTCTGGTAGGAGTGAAACACTATTTTTGCAAGCAGAAAATGAACTGACAATTTCTTATATTTATAATATTGTGAATCTGTCAACAGGCACAAGTGGGAATTACATCCAGCCCTTGTTACTCTAATATACTGGATTTCTGTTCAAAAAGATGGCTTGCTTCTATATGGACCAACTCCTCCTCCTTCTCCTTCTCCTCTGGAAGATGTGGTGACCAGGAAGACTGCCTTATATGTGGTGGTACCATGAAAGCAGAATACAGTCCTCCCTCCACATTCATAGGTATCACCTTTGCAAATTTGATCATTTATAAGGCATGTGCTTGCCTCTCCCCTCCCATTCTCCTTCTTCTATTCCCTTGCATTCCTCACCCCAGGCTTGCAAGGCTTGTGTTTAAAATGGATGTTTTTTTCCTTTTAGTTGAGCAAAGTCTCCCCCAGACACACTGGAAGTGTGTCCTCTCTGCCATGTGGCTGCAGCTGCTGCTGTGTAATGGCTACTGATTGGTTAGGTGCTCTCTTTGCTCTTGCCCCTTCCCTCTGGGAGGAATTTCAAGATGGTGACAAGAGGTAGCTAGAATGCCAGAACTCAGCACTCCACTCTTCTCTGTCTGAGGGGAAAGTACCAGTAAGCCCTTTATCTTGTCTGCCCCCACCCCCATGGAAGTACTGGGCCCAGAGGCAAGGGAATGGGAGAGGGATTGTGAGGGTGGGTGTTATTCATGGTTTTTCTGCTTTCATGAGGGTTCTGTGCCCTGAACCCTTGTGAATGTGGACGGGCCATTGTACTCTCTTGTTGTCTAACTTGATGAGCTTTTCAATTTTTCAGAACCCATTCAGGTTTGTTTGTTTGTTTAGTTGCTGTTGCTAAGCTGCAACACCTAGAAGCCCCTAGCCAATGCAGCCTGTGGTGAGCAATCCGGGGAGTTGCAGTTCAGCAGTATATAAAGGACTGCACAATTCCCGTCTTTCATACAGACCAGATGAAATGCTTGGCTATGCCTGATTAGAGCTTGGATTTCCACAGAATGTAGTTGTGATGGAAAAGGTGTAAAATTTTATATTACTTTGGCTCTGTCTTATTGTTGTTTTTATTGCTTACATGCTGATTTTATTGCATATGATTGATTTTAGAGATTTCTTTAAAATGCTACATGCAGAGAGACAAACACATTCATTAATTGCTTAGCCAATTGGGTATTTCTATATCTGTTATTGTCACCTCAAAAATTCCTGGAAGTGTCTCAGGACTGTGAATCGGATTTTTTAAAAGAATTGTTTTCTTACTCTTTCCTTCTCTATTCCTTATCCCCCACAAGTTAGATTCCTGCTTCTTTGGGTCAGGATCTTCTCTTTACTGTTGTTAATCTATAAAGCATCATGTCCATTGCTGCTAGGGGTATGTATTGGATTCAGATAAATCCTGAACCAAACAGGGGCTGATTTTATACAGGTTCAGCATTTTCTGAAGTTAGCTAAGCAACCATACTCCAAATTGCCCCAAACTAGGTCCTCCTGAGAATTTGTGGGCATTTGGGTAATAAAGGGAGAATCAGTCAGTATCTGGCAATATTGCAACATTTCCTCCTCACCTTTCCTTATAAGGAAAACAGGGTGAGGAGCTGGGAAAGGGGGAGTAGGGGGTTGTAGCATTGTGACTTATCCAATCATACCAGAGGCTCTTTCACACTACCCAGTTATAGCACTATGATTCCACATTAACTGCTACGCCTTCATCCTGTGAACTCATATGTTTTGTAGTGTGGTGAGGCAGTAGAGTTCTACAGCTGAAATTCTTTTCCTAAATTGCAGACCCCAGAATTCCATAGGATGGCACCATGGCAGCTAAAGTGGAATCATAGGGGCATAACTGAGTAGTCTGAGTAGAACTGTAGTCTGGGAAGATGATGTTTTCTACGTGTATCTAGAGGCCAAAATGCAACTAAACACAGTTTGGTCACCTCTGCTCTTCCTTGGCCACTAAATGCCCATGCAAGGGGACCATCAGCAGCTGCCAGGTAAGTGATACATATTTTCACTTGTAGGATTTATGGGATACCTCTTTGCACAATGACCACAAGGTGGGTACACACACACACATACACACACACACACACAGAATCATGTAATGCCTGCATATGTCACCAATAGAATTCCAACCAGAGTCTGTGTTCTGTATGTAGTCTGTACAAGAGCTACTATTTAATATATATGGTTAAAGTATCCAAAATTTTATTTCATTGATACTAACTCTCTGTGTACTGCATCTCTGAAATTTTGAGGGTTGTTTAAATTAGGGGATCTCTACAGTATTTGCATACAAATTTTTTTTTTAAAAAAAAAATTCTTACCCACCAATTGTAACAGGGCAACACCTCTGGAACCTATCATTTTGAAAATTTGCATGGAGCTTTCCAGATGTTAGGAGACAGTTTTTTCCCCTCTATGATATTTGTTGCATTCATATAATGCCTCCTTCCATGAAACAACAAAGAGATAAGTAAATCTTTCACTCTAAAATTCCTGCATAACTTGATTTTGCACCACAAGATTTAAAAACTTTCTGAAATTTGATGCCCCTCCTCCACCAGGAAACAAAGCTTGCAGTTTTCATGAAATTCTGCCTTTTTAAAAAAAATATTGCTCATTTCCATATTATCTATTCAAAGGTTACATGCACAAAAAACCCCTCTACATATATTTGGCTGATATTTGGCAGGTTTCATCCACACAGAAGAGACTCCAGTGCCTACAAATCTCGTTCCATAAGCAATGGCTTCAAACTTCCTAAACATTAGGAAGAACTTCCTGACAGTAAGAGCAGTTCGCCAGTAGACTATGCTGCCTTGGAGTGTGGCGGAGTCTCCTTCTTTGGAGGCTTTTAAACAGAGGCTGGATGGCCATCTATCAGGAACGCTTTGATTGTGTACTCCTCTATGACAGGGGAGTTAGATTTGATGGCCTTTGTGGTCTCTTCCAGCTTTATGATTCTGTGATTCTATGATCCTATGATTTTCAACTAATATTGAATTAGAAGGGACAAAGGTTGGATTTCTTGAAGCAGGGTTCTCATTTGGAATCAAGTTGCATCATGCAATGAGAAGCAATGAAAGCAGAAAAAAGTTGTTGTCCAAACTGCCAAAGCAAAGCCCAAAACAAATCTTGGGGCCAGGGAGCACTCTTCCGTCATTTCTATTAGCTATCAACAAGAACCATGGAGTCCTAGCTTCTCTCTAGATTCCTTCTCAAATAAACAGACAACACTACCTAAATATTTCTATGGAGTCATTGTGACCATACCTCCTTCATATATCTCTGACTGCAGAATAGGCCTTGAGCCTCCAACTCTTATGGGTTATCTCACAACAGTGCAAATTCTCCAGTTCTGCTGGGGTCATTTCAAGGCAAGAAGAATGGACTGTGTGCACATTTCTAGCTTAACTATTAAAGCAGCAGCTTGCTACAATTAGCAAGGTTTAATAGATTTGTTGAGGCACCTTGCAAAGACTCTCCAGAAGGTTTATCAGTTAGCTTTCACTTTCTTTTCCAGTTTCCTTAGCCCTAGGGCTCAGACTCAGCTTTCCTCTGCATCCACCTTCTAGCTAGAAACAAGTAAGCTAAATCTTTATCCTGTCTCCCATAAGTAAATGAGAAGCAGTAATCCCCCTTGTTCTGGGAACAGCCCCTTTAGCTAAGATTTCTGTCTTAATTTCCAAACAGGATAATATTTTTATGTGTGTGCATTTGCCATTGTGAGACACTATGGTTGGCCCTGTGAGCCACTGTGGTTGGCACTTAATACACAAGGCTTAATGACATCATCAGTGGTTTTCCCAAGGTGTCAGGTCTGGGCCCCAAAACCTCAAGGCCTGGGGCAATTCTCAACTGGCAACCCTACTGGAGAAGGATGACAATACAATGAACTTGCATCTCACAGTGTCACTTCAGAGCAATGCTCAATACTCATTTTAAGAGGGTCCACAGAATTTGTTTCCCATGCTCATAGAGATAGAATAACATTTGTAATCGTCCAGGCCATGTTGGGGGGGGGGGGTTTCCTGACAGCCAGGAAATCCCATTGGAAAGTATAAAGATTAAGAATAGTAGACCAGAGAAAATATTGCACATTTTTCTCTTGGTATTTGAATGGCTCAAAGTATTGTAGAGGAATTATTTTGCAGAAAAAACATCATTTTTGGACAAGTTAGTTTCTTGTGGGGAAAATATTGTCAAGGATTTACATCCCTACCCAGAAAATACTGAGAACAGAAGGTATCAGTGATGCCAGGCAGCAGTATGTATGTGATCTGATAAGCTGGTGGAGATAAAGGAAGCTCCTCATAATTGAGCAGAACAAGATGAAACAGAAGAGACCTGGAACACATTCAGACTATACAGTTATAGCACTAGAATTGACTTAAAGTGTCATGGTTCCATCCTATGGAGTCCCAAAGTTTGTATTTCAGTGAGGCTCTAGACTTCTATGGCTGACAATTCTCAATACATCTGCCTAAACTGCTAATCCCATGATTCTATAAAAAGGAAGAAGCAGTTAAAGTGTGCTTATAGTGCTATAACTGTGTAGTGTGATAAGCCCCCTGGTGTTTGCAGTTTGGTGAGGCACTAAATATCTCTGGCTGAGAATTCTAACTACATCTCCCTAAACTGCCATTCCCAGAATTCCATAGAATGGAACACTGGCAGTTTAACTGGAATCATAATGCTAAAATTGTGTAGTGTGAATGGGCCTCTGCTCATGACAAGTTTGATGGAGAGAAAATGGTTAAGTCTTACTTCCCCCTAAATGAGAGAGAACTGGATATTGTCAGGATCCAGCTTTGTGGCAGCCAGCTTCAACGTTAAAAGCACATGCATAACTTCCTTGTCTATATTAAGACCAACATTGTCAATGGCCCAAGACCCGCTGTCTCACAAAGTTCCTTTGGCAAAGTTGTAGAAGCACTGAAGAAAAAGAAGTATGTCACTTTCCTTTCTTTCTCAGTGGGAAATTCAGTAGTAAATGTGAAGACAAAGTTAGAATTTTGGAGATCTTGCTCCCTTTCCATGGCATAAAATAGACCCTCCCAATAGTGTATTTTAAAGGATTTCCTTAGTACTTTGGCTTCTATTACATGTTTTTGCATGACTTCCCTCCTTCATCATTTGTTGTATATCTTGAAATTTCTCTATATATCAATTCGACAGAATCTATCAGATCTCTAACTGCAAAAATAGCAGAAAAGTAAAGCCTAATTATCTGAACAAAAGATAATGTTGACATTTTTTATATATATAGTGAAGGTTATTACCTATTTATAGAAGAAAGTACATGCTTTGTTCTCTGAAGCAGCAAATTTGTGTCTTGGCTGTACCACTTCAGGAGAGGGGGACTTATATATTTGAATGGCTGTTTCTAACGACAACAAAAAAGCAGCCATCGTAATCTACGTGCTGGGTTTATTCATTTAAGGGATAAAAATTCCATCATGTACAGTCCGTCCCTGCAGAGCTGAAGTGGTATGGTTCATATTCATGTTTACCAACTGTATGGAAATTACGGACATTATCCTCGTCAGATTTATGAAGAAATATTCAGATTTTGGAAAGTTACATTCAAAAGATTAACTGTGGAATTCTCTCTCATCCCAAATGTAAACAAAACTGATCAGCAATGAACTGGGGGTGCCTACTCCAGACCTGGGCTAGAGTACCAACAAAAGCCAGATTCAACCACACTATGAAAGCCCTATGCAAGAGATGCAGACTGCTTGCATGCAAATAAAATTGCTGACAGGATGTAGTCTCTCTCTCTCTCTCTTTCTCTCTCTCTCTCTCTCTCACACACACACTGTTCCCTATGGTCTCATCCCTACCCGTCCAGCCCTTAACTTTCATCCACTGAGTGGGGAGATCTAATGTGAGCTTCCGCTCACTTTCACTTGAATGCAGTAGATCCTCTCTGTGCAATCAAAACCCCTAAAAAAGTAACTCACTATGTTAAAACACTGCTTGCATTCAAGAGCAGAGGTACCTTTAAGAACTTATTCTCAACACAACACAGGAAGTTGGTGACTGAACACTGGGGGTGGAATTCACTAATATTTTCACTAATATCCTCTCTCCACTTGTAACCATCACATCACCAAGATGAAAACCTGCAATGGGTTTTTGGTTTGACACAAATGCAAGAGGTTTCTCTGACCACCCCTTTTTTTCCCCTTATGCTTTCTGAAGTCTTCATTCTGCAGGTATTCAGATCCCTGTTCTACTAGAATTGTTCTTCCTAGGCATGTACTATGTGTTTTGAGTGTTTGGACCAGTCTTTTTATCTCTTTATCATCATTATCGCTGCCATTATAGAAGGATTGGAGTGTAAGGTTGAACAATTCTGTTTGCACCCCTCTGTTCCGCTTTCTTCCGCCCTATTCCATTTTAATTCACTTTAATATTTTTTTAAAAAAAATCTCAAGGCCTTTCCCCCCATTTGTGAATTTTCATTAAGTTCTTCTCAAAAACAAACTGAACAAAATTCTCAGATATTTGGCACTGGTCACATTTGATAGGTACAACTATATCTGGAAAGGATAGGACTGTAGATGTACCAGCCTGCCATAAAGGTGTCAAAGATCAAGAATTTGTCAGAAAGAAAGAAAAGGGGCAATGCTAATTTAGCACCACTGACATTGATTTAGTTTAGTCTGAACATTTCTCACAGCCTTCCTTTCTGTGCTGGATAGGGCTAGCAGGAATGGGAATGTCCACCCATTGCATTTTCCAATGAGTACTCATCATCTGGAGTCAAGGCACCTGGAGTCATGGTCTTGGCAACAAGTTCCTGTAGCTCAATCCAGACAAGACAAAATAGAGGTGTTCTTGGTCAGTCTAAAGGCAGATCAAGGAAGACAGATTAACCCCTTGTTGGATGGGGTTACATTCCCCCGAAATCTCAGGTTTACAGCTTGGGCATACCACTGGACTTGGAACTGAGGTTTCAGTGGTGGTCAGGAGTGAGTATCCACAGTTAAAATTAGTGTGCCAGCTGTGCCCATTCCTTGAGAAGTCAGATCTGGCTACAGTGACACATGCCTTGATTAATGTGCTGTATGTGGGGTTGACTTTGGAAACTGTTCAAAAAGTTCAGCAGGTCCAAATTGCTGGGGATGGTTACAAGGATCATGTGAATTCCCTGTTGAAACAGCTTCACTGGCTACTGGTCTGTTTCTGGGAAGAATTCAAAGTGCTGGTTTTGACCTTTAAAGACTTACCTGGCTTGGGTCAACACTACATGAAAGACCATATCTCCTTATGCAATTCAGTTTCAGTTAGGATCTGTAGAGGAGTGCTTTCTGTCAGGTCCACCACCTTTTCAGGCATATTTGGTGAGGATTTGGGAGACAGCTTTCACAGTGGTGCTACCAGACTACGGAATTCCCTTCTGCAGGAAGTCTAGTTGCCCCCCTCCCTGCTCTCTTTCCATTGTCAGGTGAAGATGTTTTTATTCAAGCAGGCCTCTGAAATTTGATTATGGAGCACATGTGTGTGTGTGAAGTAGTTTGCTTTTTAAAAAAATCTTTTTACTGGTATGTTTTAAATGTGTTTAACTCTTTTTAATCATGTTTTTAAAATAATATGATTTCTTTTAAAACTTTTATAAATTAATATTTTAGCTTGATCTTTTTTAAAATTAATGTAAGCCACTTTGAATCTCATCTCAGGAGAAAAGTAGAATATAAATTCAATAACTCACTCACTCACCTGCTTATCAGAGGAGAAGTTAAGAGTCCTCTGTGACTAGGGATTCCTGACAGCAGATGTCAGTGGGACTCTACTGATGTACAAGTTAGTGAGAATGGTAAAATTTGCTGCCATTAAACTGGAAATTGAAGTAAGCAGATTTTTTTTCTTAGAACTTCTAACATTAGCAGATAATCCATCAACTACATAAACTGCCTCACTGCATATAAGACAGCAGTTTAGCCAGCAACAGTGGTTTCTACACTATTGGTTCCTAATTTACTTTTTTTTTGTGAGATAAAAAAATTTGGAACAGTTTTGGAAACCACCAATTGTATTTGGTTCTGCCAAGGTGGATGAAAAAATTCCAACACTAACTTATTCAATTAAAGCTTCAAACTCCAGTCTTCGGAAACACAGTGGATTTTCATCAAATTAAATATATTTAGAATCAGGTTTGACACAGAGAAAACTGGAGAGGGCTCCTGTCTCTTGAACGATTGGATAGAAGAGGAGGTTTCAGTAGATGTTGTTTGCTACCTCATTGTGGGATAAGTACCTGCTGAAATTTCTTCTTCTACATAAATAATATAGGGATAGGAGCCCCCTCCAGCTTTCAATCTGGCAACCTTATTGACCTGTAAACTATTTGTAAGTCGTGTGCCAAAAAGACTTAAGGACTCATCTCCTAAAGTATCTTTGTAAGTCACCGATACTTTGGGTTCTGATTTGGCACCCAAAACAGATGTAAACCATCTGGTACCTTTCTGACTACTTCCTCTTTCAATCCCCAGTATCCAGGTGCCTTCGTTTACTTTCTGTTAGTTGCAGCATTTCTACTGGCCAATTTTCTTCCCTATATATAAATTTCTAAGTTCTTCAGTAGATTAAGCTATACATGACCATTTCTTATTTTTGTGCCTTTGGCAAACTGTTATTGTTATGAACTAATTTGCAGAAAAAATGTTTGAGGCCTTTCCTGTTGAGTTGCATGGCTTCTTTTCTATTTCCTCATTCTGTAGTGATCAATCACAGACAAAATTTTAATGCTACAACTTCAATAGGAACCTACTTGTCTTTAAATCCATACTGCTCAACTTGACTCCAAGCCTACAAGAGGTGTTCTGTCCTCTGTAATAACAATTGTATCCTTGCCTCCATACTTAGGTTTGCATGCACCATATTTGTAAATGATGGTAGATGCTTGTTTTCCAGACTTTGTGACTGCATGTTTGATTGAGGTCTATTGGACAAGCTGTTCTGGAGGCAGGCATGGAGTCGACTGACTCTAAGGCTCTTGGTTGCTTAGTACTGGAATCACGTTTAAATAGAAAAAAAAATGTGTGCAGTTGCTGTTTGCATTAACAAGGCTTTGCTCCTGTAGCTGACACTTGAATATACTTACAGGTTTTCTTCATTCTCACTCTGATGAACAACATGATTGAAAGTAGTAAGAAATGCTGCTTGTATTCTTGACAAGAGTCTCACACCTCCAATTACTGTTTAAACAGTGTGCTCACTGGCTGCTGCAAGTCCCTGCCCTCTTCCTTGCACTTTATGCCCTTTCTAGATGATCCATTTATGGTACTATAAATCCAGTATTCATTAGCAACTTATTGTATACAGGCAAAATAAAAATCTAAGGAGAACTGTGCAGTGCTTATCTAGTACAACATTCGGTCAGACAGTTGCCTAAAAGGGAATCCTTCCAGCAGGACAAGAGCACAACTTCATCCTCCATGTGGCACCCCTTACCAACTGATGCACAGAGGCACTTCACCTTTCACACTGGAGGTGATTTGTAGCTGTTCTGACTAGTAGCCACTGATAGCTCCATTCTCCATGACCCACACTCCAATTGTCTCAGTTTGGCAAGGACAGTCCCAATTAATCTTCTATCATCCCACTTTTTCAGCTGATTATAAAATGTTCCAGTTTATTTCTCCTCCTCTTATTTTCCCTCTTTGTCATCACCCTACTTCAGTTGCTGCAAACTGAGTTCAAAATGCAAAAGCAAGCTGCACACAGTTAACTTGGAGAAGAGCGGAGAGGAGGATGCAAAATCTTACCTTTCCCAGCAGGCTCAGGCAAAAGCAAACTGCTGCTACCTCTGCTAGCATATCTGTTCTTCCTCATTAATAATCTTTGCCATCTTGACTATGCTCTGATGTTGCATGGTCACACACACCCCAGTTTTTATAACTGAGATGTTGAAGAGTATGCCATGAATGTATACATTTCCCCTTTAAAGCACTCCAAATCGCAAGCCATGACTACATCTTGTGGCAGTAAACCCACAGTTTAGCTAGATGCTGTTTAAAGAAGTATTTTGTACTATCTATCTTTAATCTCCCCCAACATGGCTTCAATGGTTTTTCTGGATTCTAGTATTATAACAAAGGCCTGTCCTATTTTTTTCACATACTACACAGTTGAATACATGTCTCTTCTTACTCACCCTTTTTTCTAAACCACATAGCACCAAATGTTACAGCCTTCATGCACTGGGCAGTTGCTCTAGTTTCTTTATCATTTCTGTTCCAGCTTACAATATTCTTTTTAAGCGTTGTGAACAGAAATGTGCACATCATGGATTAATATAAAGGCAGTATGTTATTGGACATTTTCTTTTCAGTTTCCTTTCTAAGTATGTCCATCATGCAATTCATATGTTTTGGAACAACTGCACAGTGGGTCAACATTTTCATTTGGCTGCCTACTATCACCCAAGATCACCTTTTCTGGTCAACTGCTGCCAGTTCAGATCTCATAAATGTAGTGAATGAAGGTGGGGGTCCCAATATCCATCACTTTACACATGCATATACTGAATCTCATTGGTCATTTTTCTGCCCATTTTCCTAGTCCCTTATTGAGTTCTTCGCAATCCATTTTTCTAACCACCCTGGTCATATCACTATTCGCCTCTAACTCCAGATCACTAATGGACGTCCATCCATTTATTCCTTCACTCTTCTTCCTGTTCTTTAACAAGTTTTTCAATCTACAAGTGAACTTCTGTTGATTCATCACTGCTACATTTGCTCAGAAATCTTTGTTTTCAGACCTTACCAAAAACCCTTTGACAGTCCAAGTAGAAAATGGACCTTTCCACCCTACACCGGCCATTTCTGCACTACACTGTTATAGTGCTATTATTCCACTTTCAATGCCCTATGGAATCCTGGGGTCTGCGGTTTAGGGAGGGGCATTTTGAATTCTCAGCCAGAGAGCTCTTTGACCTCAGTAAACTACAAACCCCAGAATTCCACAGGATATTGAAAGTGGCATAATAGCACTAACAGTGTAGTGTGGAAAGACAATGTCAGCTAGATCACAGCTGGACACATGTTTATTGAAACTTTCAGAGAACTCTAAAAGGGCTCTAAAAGAATCAGAGGGGCAGGTTCTGAGAGAGAAGAGATTTCCTACTTTTTATTTTCTCCCAGCTAAGATCCCCTTTCTCCAGCAAAGCCTTCCCAGACATCTTGGGCAAATACTTGCTGGTAAAAATCTGTCACATTTGCATTGGACCATGACTTTCCTTCCAAGGCCTTTTTTTTTCCTAAATAGCTTGTGAGGAAGGTGACAAGGAAACCTAGAGAAAGTGCTTAACTCCTAGGAACCGAGTTATGTGATCTGAACCCATTCCAAACCTAATTCTCTCTCCATTATTTCTCACTAGTTCTAATCTATGAACCAGGCAAATATGTACATGGATGAAAGCAATTAATGTGATCATGAGAAGTGGAGAAAAGTGAACTTGTAATGATGAGAAGGATTCCCAGTGCTGTTTAGGACCATCTCGTTAATGTTATAGGTTAGCTTTCTTCAGAAACAATGGGGACATTAACGTAAAATAAAGAAAAACATAATGGCTGGCATCTTGTGATTTATTCAGACATAATTCCAATCTATACCTGCATAAGTCATTCTTTCGGTTATTGCACAGGTCAAAATTCTCTACCAACCTCACACAATGCCCTCCCAACTGCCATTTACCAGTGATGTATTTAAGTCTTTTACACCAAGTCTCAAGTCAAGTCTCAAGTCTGAAGCCAACTTTATACCCCCACCAAAATTCCAGAATTACAGGAGAGACTGAAATAAGTTCAGTTTTCACAATTTAAGCAGAGTTGGCTCTCCACATTTGCAATTTTGCTATCTGCAGCTTCAGAAGTGGGGAATAGGATCCTATCTTACTCCCCATTACTGAATGTTCGAAAGCTTTAGAAGGAAGGCTCCTTCTTCCTCAAACCCGTTGCCTAACACATTTACTGTTCCCCTCTGAAAAAAACACTCTGTACTTTGGAGGTGAATCTTGTCTCCTGCTCTTAGGAAAAGTTTTAGAAAGCTCCTTTGATATGTAGCAGGGACAGGCTGCTGAGCAGACCTCAAGCCTTCCTGAAGCCCATTGTGTAACCTGTTTGCTGTTCCCCTCTGAGAAATGCACCCACACTTTGGGCTTGACAGAGATTGTCATGTGACTAGTAGGCAAAAAGAGATGGAGGCGTTGTTCAAAGTCATAAGGTTTCTGAATGAATGCGTTATGTTACTGAACCAAAGGCATCAAGTCAGTCATTAAAAATATACAAGTCTCGAGTTGAGTCGAGTCAGTGCACCATTTATGGCCGAGTCGAGTCCGAGTTGAGTCACTGAAGCGACTTAAGTCCGACTTGAGTCCGAGTCTGTCGACTCGAGTCTACATCACTGCCATTTACTGGTTGCATAAAATGGCATTGCCATGTTGGTTGGTGGAGAATGGAGTGGTCGAGGGGAATGGTGGAGAACTGTCCAGCTATGTTCCTATAGCTAGATGCACATCAGTGATGTCATCCTCCAGGATCTCCAGAGGAGCTGCAAGGTCAGGATGTGCAAGGTCCTGAAAGATAACTCATTGCTATGTGTCCAGCCACAAATGGATGCTTCACCACCACTACCCAACTCTCCACCAGCTAGTAGATGGCCATGTTGGGAAGAGGGCCTACAGCTGTAAAAGGCAGGTGGTGTTTGGGTGGGGAGAGAGAGGCTACTGCATATTTCTACCTGGTGAAACTATATACTGCATCTCCTTGATCTTTGCCACTGTTTCAAGCAGGATTTTTTGAAAGAAAGACAAGATGGATTTCAGCATTTAGAAAATTTTGAAATTCAGCCCTCCCCTCGCCCTGAGCCATCTTTTTTGAAATAAATTAACTGAAGCCTAATTGGGAAAGGCCTTTCCTACATTAGGAAATATATACAGTCTCTGTGAACTAAAGAAAGAGAAGCTCAGTTTAAAAATACTAGCACTTCAGGGAGCATAGAATGATTTTGGGAAGAAATCAATAGGTTGTCACTTAGCGGCTAGATTTATGAATGGATTACTATGTGGCCATTAATCAATCCACACATTAGCAATCAGTAGTTGTACTGTCTATGTTTTTCTAAATAGCCTGGCACAGATACAGAAAAATCAAGGCTAGGCAGAAGCCAGTCAAACATTTTCTTTGCCCTGTGCAAGGTTGTCATTATAAGCATCAGTGCCTTTTACAAGAGTGAATTAAAGAATATCAAGGGCAAAACTATGATAGATTAAACCCCTGTAATGTTTCATGGTGACATAGCTTTGGAGATCTGTGATGGTTATGTATGACAGTTGAATCGTAACACTGTAGCATTGAACAAGATTTCAAAAGGTCATTTTGCTCCCACAACTACACAAGACATCCAAAGCCTCTGATCTTACACAGTTTGACCTGAAGAGCAAGTATATGAGCAAGTCAGATTACAGTGGAAAAGTCACAAGCAAACAATGGGTGAATTAAATTGCATCACATTTAGAAATGCCTGTGGAACATATAATTCAGTGTTGCTTTTTGCATTGGGGGGATTGTTGGTATGAATGAATGGTTCCATCTCAATGCAAAGAGAAGTTGAAGGATTTTTTTTTTTTATCGTTGTTGTTGGAGGAAACAAGAATAAATTCATAAAATCCCCTCCTTCTGTACCTATGCATGGGCATATCTCTCTTGGGCTTTCCTTCCCACACAAAGGGCAAATATACCTTATGTAGTGTGAGAGAAGCTCCAAGGCAATTTTAATCCTGGTTTGTGAAAATGTCCTTTGCTGACAGTGTTAGCCTTAAAACACATATAGACACAAACACACACAGTGTGTAAAAAAATGCATATAGTGCCAGAGTGTTGGTATCATACCAGTTAGTTCTACATGAATGTCCAACTGATTTTGTGAACCATTTGCTGTGGAGGCTTGTTCGTTCAAACAGCCTTTTCCAGCGTTCTTCAAAGTATGTGCATAGTATATATGTAGGTGGTTTGTTGCACAGATATCAATTGTCTACACCTGGGACAGGCAGCTGATTGTGTATTTCTGCATGGTAGGGGGTTGGACTTGATGGCCCTTGTGGTCTCTTCCAGCTCTATGATTCTAACTCCCATCATCTCTCATCACTGCCTATGCTGGCTAGGGTTGATGGGTACTGCCATCCAAAAACACCTAGAAAGAACCATCACATTGCCTGCCTTTGGTTTACACAGTCTACTGAAGTGTGAGAGAGGAAAATCTATCACTTTTTCCTGCATTCAGTTTTCAGCCTCAATATCCACCAATTTGGGGAAATTATTCCAAAATTAGAAACAAAATCCTCCCCACTCTGCCCTATAGGCAACACTGTTCCAAGGATAGAAACACCCATGATGTAAATGCCTGACCTATAGATGTAAAAGATGAAAAACTTCTCAGAAAAAAGAGGTGGCAGTCCCAATTCAGCAGCACAAAAATACTTAATACACTGGAACTCAACACTAGATTTCTGAGAATGAAAGACTTAAAATCCTAGACCTGGAAAGATGAGTGTGTAAGATTTGGTTTCTCCCACACTGAGTTTTTATTTTTTTTTCTAGAAAAACTGTTTTTTTCCATTCTGAACATGAAGAGATTTGTACATTTTGGTAAAAACTTTTCAGGCCCAAACTGAAATAAAATTCTTCCCATCCCTAGGGAACTGGACCTGCTGCTGTGGTCTTGCTCCTTTCCTGTCTGTCTTCACAACTGTCCCCAGACTGTTTGCCGAAACAGGGATTTTGTGGCTTCCTCCTGATACAAAAGCTGATTTGCAGCAGACATTTTGTGTTCCCAGACAGTATCCGCAGATTGTTTTCAAGATCTCATTGATTTTTTTGGTTGTTACTGTGATGCTGCAATCATGCCTCATGGAACAACCCTATTTCTCTGCAAGGCTTGATTGTCAACACATGAAGAATATCCTTCCAAGCACAAGAATCTGCAGCCCAAAGGAAGGCAGTGGCAATGTTCTGGAAAAGACACAACCTTCAGTGGAAAAAGCATGCAGCTGAAATAGGATCCTCTTGGTCCCTTTGAGGCTTCACTCTCGCTGATGCAAAGGGCATGCTTAGCAAGTTGTACCGAACAGAGTGTATCATCTAATTATATCATTTCCCCAACATACTGTGGAGAGAACTTGTCATAGGGATGTCCTATATTAAAGATTTCTTATCATTTCTATTCTTTGGTGCAGATGCCAGCTGATGCTTATATGTAAGAAGGGCAGTGCTATGACAAAAATCAAAACTAAAATATATTTTTCAAATTACTTGTTTATTTACTGAGTGTTGCCCAGGATTTTATCTTCTCATAGGGAACACTTGTTAGAAATACCTTAGGAATTACCTTGCCTTATCTTAGGAATTAGATGCAGTTGAAATACACAGATTTGAGATCCTGTGTCTCTATTTCCCCAAACTGTCTTGTCCAGTACTTGTAACTTTTCCTCAAATTCCCCAATCCAATCTGTATTCAGAGTTACTAACATACAGAGTTTGGGTTCGTGAGGAAATGCACTGCCCTCCTTCTTGCTGGTAGGCTTCGTCTCCATGATAACAGGCCTGAGCTCTCTGGCTGAGAATTGAGAAATGCAAACCCCAGGATTCCATGGAATCCTCACAACTAGCTGATCATATGAGGTCTTCGCCTGGCTGACACAGACAAACAGACAAACTCACTCACAAACTTTGACTTTTATATAGTAGATGTATTTATTAATTTTAACATAAACAATCTAGTTCACAAAAAACTAAAATTATACTAAAACTAAAGCATAATACTAAAACAGTAAATTAAACACTAAATACTAATTAACTAAAACACTAAAACCTAGCTTACTAGAACACAAAAGGGCTCTGCTCTCCCAAGCCAAACTGTAATGAAAGAAAAAGAATAAAAAGGGAAAAAAAGTATTAGCCATTACAAATCCACTAGACTTACTAGTAACCATAGCCACAGATTATTGTGTCATTAGATTTTTTCTTATTGCTTGGAAAGTCTACAAATGGTTTCCAATCTTTCAAAAAATCTTCACTTGGCTTATCTTTTAAAACCCCTGTTAGTTTGGCAATGTGGGCTAATGCAGCGACCTTAACAATCCATTCTTCCATCCTTGATGCTTCAGTCTGTTTCTAAGAAATCAGAGTTAAAATCATGATTCGCTGTCATTGCCACCCAAACTAGGGATTTTGCAGACAGCCGGGTAGAAGAGCAGCCAGACAAGTGGCACTCACTTTCCAAACTCAAATAAATGCTATTATTCATCCTGTACCTGTACTTGTTATACTGTCTGCCCTTTAAAGAGATGTCCAGTTCTTTAAAAGGGAAAAAGAGAAGAAGAAAGATGACAAAAAAAATAGGTTAGCTAATACAAGTATACAAGTATATAAGTACGTTTGATTGTTATATTTGGATATAGAAAACTAAATGAAAATTAAAAACAAATAATGTAATGTATCACTGGGTCAAAGATGCTGGGAAGTCAAGAAGATACATAGAGATAGAATAAGAGTTCCAGAAAGGAAGAAAGGAAGATTCTACTTATTTACTTACTTATTAAATAGCAGATTTAAGGATGTTCATTAAAATGTAAATTTAATAGCAATAAGATTAGATGGAAAATGTACAAATCAAATACCTAGGACATTGAATACTGTATTGTATTTTTTTCATTATTCCAAAATCTACATGTATATAAGTTCTTATATAAAAATGAAAATATCTGTACAACTAATAAAAATATCTGGAAAAAAAAATAAAGAGATGTCCAGTTAGACACTTTACTTTTCTCTGAGAGTCAGTAGAGGATTATAACTTCTGTAGTCTGACTGAGGCTTTTTCAAGCCCTTTGCTTTTAAAAAGTAATCCCTGTCCTGAAGCCCCCGAAGTAGTTATTGTTTAAATAGATAGACAGACAGACAGACATTAAGATGATAGCTGTAAAAAGGACTCTTCACCTTCCCATATCTCAACAATAATTAGAACCACTGACTTTCTAGTTATTTCATAAAACACACCTGAATGCTAGAAGCCACTGGCCCCTGGTATCAAACACATTGGCTATTGCCACACTAGACTGTTATAGTGCTATTATTCCACTTTCAACATCCTATGGAATCCTGGGGTTTGCAGTTTAGGGAGGGATCTCTGAGGGAGGGGGCTCTGAGGCCCCTTCCTAAACTGCAAACTCCAGGATTCCATAGGATGTTGAAAGTGGAATAATAGCACTATAACAGTCTAGTGTGGAAATGGCCATTGTCTCTCCCACAAATCCACCACACTGTCATCTCAAAACCTACATCTGAGCGAAAGGCACAGCATGAGCCAGCACTTGAATCTTTTGCTATTGTTCTCCCAACATTCAATGTATCTTCTCCTTGTCACTATTAAAGTACATTTAAAAATCAGTCACACTGAGAAAGAAGTAAAGTCACAGTCATAATGTAAATTCGCTACACCCCAGTTATTGCAAAAGGGAATTAGTTGCATGTAACTAGTTCTTTGTTCATTGTTCCTTTTGAGCTCTGAAACATACTCTCCAAGTGAGGATTTTTGACATATGTCAGATTTTTGCCAGCATATACATACATCTGTAAAATGAGCTTTAAGCTTGCCATGCCTTCTTTATTAACTGCCCGTTATTTGTAAAAGAAAGTGCCACAACAAAGGCGAATTAAAAAATGTCCATGAAATGGAATTGACCCATCAAGATTGTTGTATTACTAGGACCAGAACTGATACCCATTCCCTTATTTTATTCAGACGCACCAATTAATATTAGAAGTGGGGATGTATCAAACATTGCAGAGATGGGGAGAAACTGAATATTACACAGGTTATATCCATGCATATAAAGAAAATGCATCCTACAACACTGCAGCTGATGTAATAGATACTTTGTAGTAACTGCTGCAGTGTATCCTCACAGAAACCATGCCATGGATGTAAACAGGACATCAGCATATGGAGTTATTTAAACTGAAAACATCCTACTGATGATGATGTGAAGAACGTTTGCAGAACCGTTCCTTCTTGACAAGACAGGGTGTCTCATCATGTTGGGGCAGCCTATCACAATATCAACCACACCACTAAAATTAACCCTACACTTGCATATATCTATTTTTGGACACTGCAGAGGTTGGTATCCCCTTGTCCCTCTGTAGTGATCAAAGCCTCTCTTCCTCAGATATCTAGCTATGTCCCTATAGTCAGATGTAAAGCAATTATCTCAGCCACTGAGACCGCTAGAGGACCATGGTAGACCTTCACAGCTGAGATAATTGCTTTGCATGTGGCTATAGGAACATGGCCAGATGCTCCTGCAATCCTCCTGCTCTCCTCCAGGGGGCTTCAGGGGCAATATCGTAGGCTTGGTGGGTGGTAAATGGCTCAGTGTTGTGGAGTTGTGGAACTACTATGCTGAACCATACAGGTTTGCAACCATTATCTGCAAAAACTGCATCTTTCAGAATCCTATTACATTCTATTCCACTCCCAGAATTGTATAATATATTTAATATTAAAAGGTTCTAATATTAATATTAAAAGGCTGTCACTCTGTGCAGCATCTGAAGAAGTGGGTTTATATCTTCAAAAGCTCATTCTAAAATAAAAACCAGTTAATCTTCAAGGTGCTGCGACATTTCGTTTTCCCCTCCTTCTGCCTTCATTCTTCTTATGGTACAAGAGACTAACATGGTTATTTCTCTGAAAATGGCAAAAAAACTGTGCAATTTATGCAAAAAAAAAACAAACCCCAAAAAAACAAAAACGAAAGCTACCACAAATGTGAACACACCCTGCTGAGAAAACATAAGCCATTTCCGTACCGAGTGTTATGGTGCTATTATTCCACTTTCAACATCCTATGGAATCCTGGGGTTTGCAGTTTAGGGAGGCGCCTTTGAGGCCCCTCCCTAAACTGCAAACCCCAGGATTCCATAGGATGTTGAAAGTGGAACAATAGTACTACAACAGTCTAGCGCAGAAATGGCCACACAAAACTCTCACCAGCTTTCAGATGAGGAGGGGAAAAAAGAAGTTTCTTGTTCTCGTGAGTAACAATGTACAAGGCAATGATTTACATTCTTACATCCTATAGGCACTTATCTTAGAGTAAGTCCCATTAAACTCAGTGATGTGTGCTTTTGAGTCGGTATCCACCATATTACACAGTGACAGGGTTATCATATGAATGAAAATGTTTTAAATAGTTTTCAGTTCTACAGATAATTTAATCACATTTTGAAAATAATTTTTGTAGTTTTTTTTCCCCTGTATGTATTTCTATGTGTACTTACAGTGGCCTCTCTACTTTTGTGAGGGTTTGGAGTGCAGAACCCCTGTGGAAAGTGGAAAAACCACACATAACTCCTCCTGCTTCCCCTCCCATTCCCTTCTGCACTCCCTCTTTCCGATTCCCATGCAAAACGGAAGGAAAAGGAGGGTGGGGGAAGGCTCGCGTGACTCTTCCTTTTTCCCTCCAGAGCCCCCCCAGTCATTCCTACGCATTTTGCCCCAGTGCTAAGAACTTGTATGAGCCTTCTCCCCTCCAGTCCTTTCATTTTGCCTCAGCATGACTTCTGCATGCCAGGGCAAAATGCATAGGAATGGCAGGGGGAGTCCTGGAGGGAGAAAAGAAGGCTTGTGCAACTTTCCCTTATCTCTCATTCCCTTTTGTTTTGCCTTGGCATGAATTCACTGCCCCAGAGCAAAATGCATGGGAATGGGAGGAAGAGAAAGGGAGGGGGGAAGACATGCGTGCTCACAAGTAAGCAAATTTGTGGTCAAACCCATGAATATGGAGGGAAGACTGTACTTTTATTTCGTAATCTGCTTCTTAGGAAGAAGTGCTATTTAAAAAACCAATACAAATTCAGCAGATGGCCCTGTGAACATCTGAACTAGCTCTCATAAATTTAGCTGGCGCCTCACCTGAGTGTTCTCTGCATATGGCAAGCTAGTACATAGACCCCTAATAGAGAAATGCCCTTAAAGTCAGGCTATTGTGTTTTTAATGTGCAGTTGCCCCATGGAGAAAGCATGGCTTTTGCTCTATTTACATTCCTTCAAGAGACTCAGGGGAAATTTTAAAAGCCCCTTTTGAAGGTTGCAAGGCTTCACAACTGCAGAGATAAAGCACCTGTTTTTAATAGTACAAGTGAACACCATTATGTAACAGGTAGTAGAATAAGGGGAGCAAAACCCATACATATCTGTAGCACCTTTTAAAAATCCACTTTCCATTCAGAAGGTCTTTAGAAAAATAACCAAACCAGTTGGAGCTTTATAGAAAGAGGTTAACAAAATAATCATACTAAGCTGAATGTCAGGCAGAAACTGAAACTTTTACTCTGAAAAAAAAAAATTCTAATGGCTGGGTGGATGGCTGCCTGGCTGCCTTCCTGATCTCCAGCACATCCTCAGAGTGAGCAATTCCAGAGTGGGATGGAGATGTTGACGCAACTAGTAAATGCTTGTGACAAACAAAAATTTCAGAAGTCACAGACGTTTAACTGTGACACCTCCCCCCCGCAAAAGGCACCCCTGTGAACTGTAGCTCTTTGAAGAGACAATAAAGGTTGCTAACCAGTCTGACCATTGTCATAAAACTGCATGTTTATTTTAAAATTTGCCTACTGACTTTTAACAAAAAGTCCTCTAGGCAGCATACAGTAAAACACAAAGACAAAATCACCACCACCACCACCATCAAACTGGAACATAAAGTCTAAAGGATTAAGATGGCATCAGAACAAAAATGTGCTGTAGAAACTATCAGAAAGAAGAGATTCTAAAAGCGCTGAAACAAAGCACAATGGGAAGGTCTTGACCACTGCTGACTAACAAAGTCTCTTTGAAGAGGACATTTTACAACAAATCTTAGGTCAGTAGGTCAGGTAAGGGCTTCGTTCTGAAGAGGATCTAACATTCAGGTAGGCATATATACAAGGAGATGATAGTCTAGGTACCCTAGTCTCAAGCCATTTGATGGTTTAAAAATTAATACCAGTGCATTGAATTGTTCCTGACAGAATAGAGGACAGTGTACATAACAAAACACAGATATTATTGGTTGCATTGAGAATTCCCCATGAACATTTTCACTGTCCTATTATGGTGCAGCTGAAATTTCTGGTCTATCTGTTTCAAAAAGCAGCTCCACACATAAGCAATGTAGTCATTCAACAAGGAAGTTATTGGAATGTGGTTAACTTCTGAAAGGTTCTTCCTTGTTCAGATCAGGTTTTCTTTGTTCCAACTGGTGGATCAACCTAACCCGGAAAGAGGCATTCTGAGTCACTGAGCCCCACAGTGGACAGACAAGGTTTTATTCTGAACTTGCTCCACTTAAGAATGCAGATGGGGATTCATGTATTTCAATGTCTCAGCGTGTGAAAAGCTTTTTTGCATTAAGGAAAGCAGTGCATGAGGACGAGCATACATGAAATCAATGCTTGTTAAGCTATCTGCTGTGATGGAGTTTTTCCCAATATGCCAGGGACTAGTACCATATTTGTGTTGTAGTATCATATCACATAGTTTTCTAGAAACTATGTTTTTTTCAGTTTTCAAAGAAGTAGCATTTTTGCAAAGTCAATTTCCTTAACAAGGTTTTGGATCCAAGAAAATTGACTTTTGCTTAGCAGATTTATTGCTTTCAGACATCAATACTAATTGATAACTATAAATACCTGAAAGACCTGTATCACCTTATGCAGCCCTTTGAAAATTTAGAACAAGGGTCATGATTTGCACCACTCAGGACCCTATTACATTTCCTCCCACCCCCACAACTGTGTAAATACGCTTGATAGCTGAACATTTATTATAAGGTTGCCATAAGTTGGAAATGACTTGAAGGCACACAACAACAATTTATTTTCACTCTGTACTGCATCCAAAGAAGTGGGTTTGCATCCAAAAAGACTCTCCAGAGATGTATGAAATAAAGAGAAATAACATTAACACTGAATACATCTGCTACCCGGATGGAATGTTTTTTTCATGGAGGATATTTCACAAATGGAACACCACCTCCTGTAATCTGAAGTGAGACAGTTCTGAATTCTACCATGTGTAGATTGGCTCTGATATGACAACACAAAACCTGTGAGTGGTGCTGAAAAGGGTATCTTGTTAGTCAGTGATATCATGTCTTTGGGGTTACATAGCAAAGCAAGCTGTTGTGTGATTGTGTACTGGATAAGCAGTTGAGCCTGCAGATCTGCAAAGTTCATCTCCATGACACTACCTTCCTATTAAGATGCTATTTGCACTATAAATATACTTGGGAGTCTCTGCAACTGAAGGCTCCAGACCATCTGGTCCAGTCCCAACTTTCACCATTGGTTCTACAACCACCGTCTGTTATCAGTTGGAACCATCTGGGTTTCATTTTCTGCTCCTAGAAGTGCCTAATATGCCAGTGCTTATTTTCTGAAATGCATGCGCTGCTGGAGGTAAGAAGACAGACTGGACTGTGTGGGAAGTATATGTTATTCTGTGCCACTATTCAAGATTTTCAGTCTCTGTTCAGAGCCACTTGCCATCAAGTTTAGAAAACCCTTGTTCAAACCAAGATCTGGTTAATCTAACACCAAGCTCTCCATCACAATAATAAAATCTGTATCTTGGATACCCACATTTACTTCAAATTCTATCACGATATATCTGAAGTTGGGATAACTTGGTTCAGTGTACGCCCCTTGCACTTACTTACAAAGTAAGTTGCACTTACAAACAAAGATTGGCTTTGCCAATCTTTGTTTGTAAGTGCAAACTTACTTTGTAAGTAATTACAATTGGCTTTGCCAATCTTTGTTTATTATCTGGCTAGAAGTCCTTTTAGAATGTTTCACAGTCTGTTTCAGTTATGTATTTCTCCTTCTGAACAATTTAATAAAACCCACAATCATGGCTAGCACATTGCTTACTGCAATTCTAAAAATAAATTGATTAGTTCTTGCCCTAACACAGATTCTTGAGGAACTGTTTACAGACTTCCATTGTGAGAACTATCTGCTTATTCTTCCACCCTGCTTCTGTTCTTTAAGCAGTTACCAGGGCTGGGGAACTTTTAGCCCTCCAGATGTTGAACTGCTATTCCCGTCATACTTTACCACTAGTAGGGCTGATAGGAATTGGAGTTTAAGAACATCTTGTGGAGGATAGGTTCCCCAGCTCTAACATAAATGACTTATTCTCTAATTCCTTGGCTGCTCATTATTCTCAGAACTCTTTGGTGAAGAACTATAGTGAAAGCTCCCCCCCCCCCAAGTCCAGATATGACATGTCTACTAGAACGTCTCCTATGTATATGTTTGTTGACACTCTCAGAGAATTCTGAAAGGTTTCTAAGACAGGATTTCCATTTGTGGCAACCATACTGATTCTTCCTCAGAAAGTGCTTTCTTTCTGATTTTCTGGTGACTATGAGAAAGAGGGGTAATGCCTTCATACCTTGCTTACAGAGGTTGGAGAAATTCCCCTTTTAAACTACAACTCTCTAAATGGACCTTTGGCAGGATCCAACAGACCTATTTTTTTATTATATCATTATCTGAAATAGAAAGTCTCTGATAAGTTCTCACAAAGACTTCAGAAATTTTCACTGGAATTTAAGTCAGTAGATTTTCTCATAGAGTATTAGCTTCATAATTCAATTTTAACAATGCTGCTTTATTTCATGTATGATTCTAATTTTATTAATCAGTTTGATCCTTTAGGAAAAATAGTTTATAGATATCTCAGATCAAATAACTTGGTTTCCCATAGACATATTCCCTTTAAAAATTAGTATCATACTGTCTTCTTTCACATTTCTGATATGGAGACTAGTTCTAGCAACATCCTATATATATTTTTCTTCAGCACACAATAATTTCAAAGCTGAGTTCTTTATGAGTTCTCAGGTACATTGCATCCTGTTTGCTGACTTATTAGCATGTCAGTTAACCTTAGAACTTGCCATCTCTGATTGACATGCAGAATAATTCCACACACTGAATTCAACAAGATTTATTCCAATGTATGTCTAGATCCAGCAATGGTATAGTGATGTGGGTACTGGACTAGGACTCTAGACACCAGGGTTCAAATCCCTGCTCAGCCATGGAAACCCAATGTGTGATCTTGGACAAAACTCACTTTCTTGGCCTCAGAGGAAACCAAAGGGGGGGGGGGGAATCCTCTGAACAAGTCTTACTAAGAAAACCCCAAGACCTTAGGGTCTTCATAATTCAGAAATGACATGAAGGCACACAAGAACAACAACAATATTTCCAGATAGAATTACAACATTTTTGTTGCTAATTAGTTGGCTTTGACTTATTGTTACCCTGTGAATGAGAGACTTGTATATTATTGTCATGCCCTGCTTTCAGGACCTAGACATAGACTCTGACTCAGAGACTGAAACAGTGGAACCTGAACAGGAAGAGACAGTACCACCCACCCCAGAGGCAGAACAGGGGGCAGTGCCAGCTCCAGCAGAGAGCCCTGCTTCTTTTGATACGGAAGATAACTTACCTATACCCACCTTTTGCTGAGCATAGACACTAAAGGAAAACCTACACAGATCTTAGCGAATTTATAACAGACAGCAGTTAATTAAGCACCACTGTGCTGATCTCTGAACCTACAAAAGCTGAGCAATTCCCCCCAAAACCTGACGGTGATTAACTGACTATTTCTCCTGCTATGTCTCTGACTTAAGATTATATTGACTATATTTTATTCATGAATATCACTGGGACTGTTGTTATGCTTCATACTTGTTTGAGTGTTTCCCTACTAGATTAACATAAGGAATCTCACTGTGAGACTGTGGCTCATTGCTGCTGCTGGCTCTTATCAGCTCCCTTTTTTTTTTTTGGCTCACTGCCCAGACTGACAGTGGACAAATATTAACAGTCCTGCTCAAGTCTTGCAACCTTAGTTATCTAGATATTATCCCCAAAACGGCCATTAAATCATATATCAGTCTGTCCAACATGCTATTGTTGTGGTGGTGGTGGTTGTTTGGTCCAGACTTATGATAAATTTATTGTAGGTTTTGGCAATATTTACTCAGAGGAGGTTTGCCATTGCCTCCCTTTAAGGCTGAGAGAATGTGACTCAGTAGGTTTCCATGACTGAGCAAGGATTTGAGCATAAAGAGATAAGAGGAAGGCACTGCAGGTCAGGAAGGATTGTGAAGATTAACCTACTCACCCAAGAAGGTTGACTATTCACCCTTAACAAGAATAAATATCCAAAATGCTTGACATAATAAAGCACTGCTTTCTCAGGGGAGGAGGAAAAGGAGGGCCTCTCAGCATCCCTCAGCAATAGGGACAAGGAAAAAAGGAATCAAAATATGACATTAACAGTATCTGCCACACACAACAGGTACAGGCCAGCCCCCACCAAACATAGGGGCTGGGGTGACAAATAGAAAAGAGCTACCATGGCATATGATGCAGTCTGTTCTTCCATCACTTTCTGGTGTGCACTGACCTCTACATTGCAAAGATATGTGAGATAAAGATGTGATAATCTGAAGAGGGCACAGAGCAAAATCCCTTTCCAGCTCAGGATGCTCCCATATGGGAGATCTGAGTAACAACAGTCTACATTCTGTAACTCTTCTAATCCACATTAGCAGCATCCAGACACTTCCTGATTAGTGCAAGAGAGGGCTCTTTAAAGCCCCTTTAAAATGGCATGTAAGAAAATGCCCAGTGCCCCCACAGCAGACCCAGAGATCTACTGGGTTTTGAGGTTTGACTAGACTGTGAAATTAATTGTGCTTACTGAGGTCTCATGTTGCTGAGAGGTATACACCAGCTAGCAAGGTATTAAACATTATCTTCCCTCTCTAAGTGAGAAACTCTCATGGGACCGAATTACACATTCTACAACTCCCTTATGTCTTGAATCCTAGCTGCCACTTCTCTATGAAACAGCTTTGGGGAACAATTTGCAGGAAAATAGCAGCAGCTAGGATCTCAGGACTGTGTTTCCATGCAAACACAAATATGAAGCTTTGGCTAAAGGAAGAAAGCTTTCTTAGCTCCTTCTCCCTACAGATCACTCCCACTTTTCAGAATACAGGAAGGAATGAGGGATTCAAGACATAAAGTGGTGGGATGTGTAGTTTGTTTGTCTTGTTATTTGCCATCAAGTTGGCTTTTACTTGCAGTAATTGTATGAATGAGAAACTTCCAAGAGCCAGGGTCATCTACTATCCCATTTGAGTCTTGCAAACTCTGGGCTATGGCTTCCTTGATTGAATCAATAGCAAGAGCAGTTACATTTCTATACTGTTTATCAGTGCAAAGCACTCCCTAAGCGGTTTACAGTGTGTTTAGCTAATTGCCCCCAATAAGCTGGGTACTCATTTTACCGATCTATGGAAGGATGGAAGGCTGAGTCAACCTGGAGCCCTGCAGGATCAAACCCACAGCGTTGTGGCTGCAGTACCAGCATTTAACCACTGTGCCACCAGGGCAATCCAACTGTGATGCTGTCTTCCTCCTTTCCTACTGTCTTCTTTACCAGTATAATCACCTGTTCCAAAGTGTCATGTTATCTCATGATGTCTTCAAAGCACAATACATGCAATTTAGTCATTTTGGGTTTTTAGTGAGCATTCAGGTTTGATTTGTTCTGGGACCCATTTGTCTTTTTGGCAGTCCATGGTGTCCGTAGAACTCTTCTCCAACAAAGTTCAAAAGACATTGATTCTCTTCCTGTCAGCCTTTTTCGCTATCCATCTGTCACAATCACACATAGAAACTGGAAATATGACAGCCTGAATTATTTTGATTTTGATATTTAATGATATATCTTTGCACCTGGGGTCCTTGTCTAGCTTCTTCACAGCTGTGAAGAAGCCAGTCTTAGCCTTCTTCTTATGTGTAGAGAACTAGTGGATAGTTTAGGGATAAAGAACCTTCAGCTTACAGGCCAAATGTGTCCAATGGGACCTGCCTTCTTCTAATGGAGTTTAAAAATTCTAATTGCTGTGGAGAAGGCAACTGAGGACCAACCATCAGGAAAGAAAGGTGAGAAGAAAGAAGTACATGGGAGAAAGAGTCGGGGACAAAGAGAGTGTTGAGGCAGATAGGATAAGTACAGGCAGGCAAAGTGATTACAGTTGTATGTGTGACAGGCTAAGAGATGGGAAGGGAGTGTCTATAGAAAGAAGACTAGAATCCTACTCACTAATCACTACTAACTTATGGTCCCTGAAAGGTTTTGCAAGAGATTATGAAGATCTTGGGCTGCAAAGGTGAGGACAGACACGCACAGATATGACACTCCTAGTGACCTTGGCTCTTGTCCTTATATGGAATGGGAGACACAAAACTTGAGTCAATACATATATTTTAGGACTAAGGAAGTATCCATATTGCAGAACTACAGGAGTCTGAGGACACTTTCACTGTCATGGCCCTATCCTTTGGAATCCTGAAAGCTGGTGAGGTACTTAGAATTCTCTGCTAGAGAGCTCTAGACCACTCTTCCATGAACTGCAGTTCTTCAGAAACCACAGTGTAATTCTTAATCCTCTCTTCTCAGGGCCCCATGGGAACTGTAGTTCAGGGGAGTGGACTAGAGCTCTCTAGTAGAGGATTCTATGTGCCTGATGAAATTACAAATCCCAGAATTCCATAGGATGCATGCATGGCAGTCAAAGTTGTCCAGCTATGGTTACTGTGTAGTGTGGATGCACCCTAAGACAGAACATTTATCCCAGTAATTCTGGGATATCTTATTGAAGTGGGTTTAAGTAAAGGTAGCATTCCTGTGTGACAATGGAATATTCTGGGCTGATGTTTGATTATTATGACTGGATCTTTCACTACAGCTTTACCTAGGCCATTTCTGCACTGGCCCCTCCCAAAACCGCAAACCCCAGGATTCCATAGGCTGTTGAAAGTGCAATAATAGCGCTATAACAGTCGAGTGTGGAAATGGCCCTGAAGTTACTCTTACAGAGAGCCAGAGATTTGATGGGTAGGGTGGGGTTGATTACACCGTAATGATCTTTTAATAGCTGTTGATGTTTCACTGAATGGTCTGTTTGCCAGCAGAGGCTGGTTCTGTGGCAAGTGCTTAGAAAATTTTATGTGAGAAGAACCTGATTAGCCATTTCCTTGGAATGTCTCCTGAGACTGGAAATTACAAGTTGAAGTAACACCTTTACTTGTAATGAGTTACTACTGGTGGCAGAAGGGGAGACAAGGAAGGCATAATGGCATTTCAAAAGTACCCAGAACATGATTAGTTTGAACATAATGAGTTACATATTCTGGTTCCCTCTCAAAAGAAATTTTAAAGCATTTTAAGAGACATTTTGACAGGAATTTTTCAAGCCTGATGCTGTCCTGTCCTAAATGAACTATTGTGTTTGATTAAATAACACAACATACTTTTTGATGGGTGTGCATGGGGTAGAAAGCAAAAAAGAGATGCAGAAGATCAGTAGCAAAACTTAATAACAAAGGTTATTAGATGCCATGCTTTGGAACCATCTTCCCAAACTGACATTTTCTAGGTGTTTTAAGGCTACACATCCTATCATTCCCATCCAACAATCAGATTATGGAATTTGTGTGCCTCTGGAATTCACCAAGTAAGGACAGGCAACTTAAACTTGCAAAAGAACACTTTTGAAGGAGCCAACAACAAAGCGGACCACTTGTGGGCAATGATGTCGATGAAAGGTATTACCATTTTCTCTCTCAGTCCTATGGTTTCTAACAGCAACTTAATCTGTTAAAAAATTCCTCATTCAATGTGAATGTAAACTGGTGGTTCTATTATTATTATTATTATTATTATTATTATTATTATTATTATTATTATTATTATTATTGCCATGGATCCCTCTGAGAATATGACAAAAATGATGAAAAAAATTGCACTTAAACAATTTTTTTCTGAAAAAAATTCAAAGAAATACCCATGTTAGTTTCTTGAAGTATAAAAAAAGAGGATGAAAGGGGAAGAGAAAAAGAAATGTGGAAGCACCTTTAAGACTAACCGGTTTTTATTTTATCATGAGCTTTTGTGGATATAAACTCACTCTTTCAGCTGCAATATTGGGTGGACTTTTTCCTAGTGTCCAGAAGAAAATTAAAAGAGAAAAAAACATGGTGTCTGGTTCATGGACACCCTGAAGACCATTCATGACTCCGTTAGACAGTTTAAGAGCCCCTGGTATAAACATTTCAGAATTTCAGGCTTACTAGCTATTAATGAAACCTCTTAAGCCTTTTGTAGTAATGTTCCAATCTAAATTTCTCACTGCAGTAGCAATATACCTACATAATTTCCAGAGATGTAGCTATGCCTTAACTATAAAGCTATCACTCACTATTTGAAACATATATATGGGTTTTTTTCCTGACATTTCTCTCAAGGATCTCAAAAGCATGCACTCATGAATGTTTAAATGACTCTGTACTAGGTAGTCCTCAGATCTTGATCAAAAATGGTTTGCCCCAGATCTCCGGATGAGTCAGAGTTGGCACTAAGCAAAGCCGTTTCAAGGTGAAGATGAAAGAAGTAAGCTTATATCAGTAAATGAGGCCAGGGTTGGCGGGAGATGATGGGAGTTGCAGTCCAACACAGCTGGAAGAAGGCAATTTTGGAAGCTCAGTTTTGGGCACTGTACCACACCAGACCAAATGTAGCATTTGAATTCCTGCTCTGTAATTCATAAACATTGCATGCTATTGAGAGTGCATTCATTTATATACAGCACAGGTGACAATGTATGTGCTTTGTAAAGGCTGGTAATATAAGAAAAATGGTAAAGACAAAGCTCAAGAGATCTATGGTTTGATAAAGCAGCTGTCAAATGATTTGAAAGGATCCAAGATTCCCTCTTGTTTTGGGATATCATATGACTAGCTGCCAGTTAAATTTCAACTCTGATCTGTTCTAGTTCTAGGTTATGGAGGAAGAGGGCCATCCTTTTACGGCTGATAGCCAGAGCAGAGCTGGCCCTCCTACTGTGCAGAGTTGAGCGGTCACCTCAGGTAGCAGAGACTGTGTGATATGTGGGGAGGAAGGTTGCAGCTCCCTCTTTTGAAGATGAGTGTGTTCCAGGTAATCAGCCTGTTTGCTATAGGTTAGCCTATGCCTCTGAGTTGTGGTGGAGGATGTTTTCCCATCACCAATGATGAAGGAAGATTGGACTGCCAATCTAGCTGCCTTCCATAAGTGAAAGTGGGGAGCAGAGGCCAGCTTGTCATTCATCATGGGCAGCAAAATGACTTGGAAAAGTCGTAATGGCAGCTATGGGATATGCCCCTCAAATGTTTCAAGGAGTCCAAAATGATTTCACAGTGTTTCACTGTGATTTATTCATATACACAGAGACACACAGTTAGACATAGATTTAATTCCAATATATCCTTCAGGTTTTCACCAGAGACTCAGTTCTTCTATGGGATCCTTTGATAATGCCTGCCTATCTCAGTCTACTGTTCACAAAATATCCACCTAATCCATCTTATATAATTGCATTTGCTAACCTATTTTGCAACCCCAGCTCTTCCTTTTATTGAATCATATTATGTAAGTTATTCTGAGTGGTTCTCTAATATGCTGCGCATACCCATAGCATCACATAGATCTTAGGCAGTTGAAGGAAATGGCACCATTTTGAGAATTTTGTCTCCTCCACACGAAAAATTCTGTTGACATGTATGGTCATCGGAACAGGCTGACAGGTCCACATTTTCTCTGGCTTAAAAAGGTAACTGTACAGTGGAAAATACAGGGTTCCCAGTTGAGGATGTGAAAATATCCTGGTCTCACCGTTCTTTCATTTCCCTGAATCTGAACTAGCTGTTCTTCCTGCCTTTGTTTTGTAACAGGTTGTGAGATTTTTTTCCCCTTCTGCATGGAAATTTGTGTGCACTTGATTTTCTAAAATATGTATGTCTATTCATTTTTCCAACTGATCAAACCAAGGGTGGGAATCATGTTGCTCAGGCCACTTGGGGGATCTACAGGCAGCCCTTGGAACTCCACTGCTTGCCGTGAGCCTACGGCACCTCCATATTCTGGCCAAATTAGGCTAAATAATGCAATTTTAAGAGAGACATCCTCAAACAGCCCAACAAGAGGTCCAATATGCACCAAAAGGTAACCAGGAGTCAATTCCAATCACCCAGTGCCAATACCAGTCACTCAAAATGGCAGCCACAACAGATTGTCATCATCTCCCAATGATCTGGAGGAGGAGTACAGTGATAGAGCATGGCTACCCTTGGACTGAAGCATGTTGCTTCTGTACATTTTCCAAAGAAACACAATTTAGTAATTTATTTGAGTCTAATTTGACAAAGAAGATGCTTGCAGTTTCTTCTCAGTGACAGGAAAATGAAAGATATTCATATGCTTTCAGACCACAAGCTGGAGAAGTTGATTAAAAATTGAGTGAAGCCAACATCTTTTTAAATATTTCCAGCCCTGTGTTTGTGTGCTAACACACAAAAGGAGAGATGGAAGTTCTTAATAACTGTACCAACATGCTTTTTTCTTTGTGAATTCATCTCCATTGCTAGTCTGGCAACCACATCTTAGGACATTGCCTGGAGGCAGAGACAGTTGGAAGGAGGAATTTTAAATGAAAATTGATAGGTAAGGGAAAAAAATAATCACATGCACATACACATGTGCACGTTCACACACGGACATACCTGCATATACACACACCATTTGTTGCAAACACAAGGTCAGGAATCCCATGGCCACTGTCAAATAAATAGTTCCAGCCTAAATCTTTCTAGTGCCGGATTGGTAAAAAAATTAATTGCCTTAAACAACTCATTAGCAAGGAAGTGTCACTTCCAATTCCCATGGTCAAAAATGAAAGCTGCCACTGCGCGCGCGCGCGCGCACACACACACACACACAAATCCCCTCTCCTATGATATGTACTAATCACCTATTTTGGTAAGAGCTTGGCAGTGCATTATGGAGACTGTAAATATCTCCCAGGATGCTGCTTTGTTAAGAAATGCTAGAGGAGCATTTCCTGCTCATACTGCTATGTTGGGCAATAAAGGTAGGAAGGGTGATGCCCTGTGGGGTAGCAAAGATGTGTGCTTCTGCTCCAGTTCAACAGGAAGCACAGAATCAGATTTTTTTCCCATCAATAAAGAAAAACAAAGAACCTGTGGAATTTGGATGGTCAGCCATCACAGTGAGGGCTTCTCAGGATCAGCTGAAGATTCAGAATATCTTTAATTTGACAAATGCTTCATGCATTTGCTTTGTACAGGGCAGAGGCATCTTTGGAGGTACCCTTCAGTCCACAAGTGACAAGTTCTTCAGTTTTGCTTAAGCAGAAAGAGAAACAAGAATAACCAACCCAAGTGTATTTGCAGTAACATTTTGCTATTGCTATATTTCTAGAAGAGACACACCAAAGTTCTCTACCATGGAATGACTTGCAGCAACCTGTGACAGTTTGCTGTGTAAATTTTTTCAGGCACAACTGAAAGATTCTGCAGCAATCATTATTGTTTCACTGGGAGGCTACAACTGAGGTAGTTATTATCTGGAATTTCCATCCATTTCTTCCTTCCTGAATTTTCAACTAACTGCATGTTCCTTTCTTGCAAGACCATGGAGGACAACCATTTCTAAAATGTGAAAGGGAGAAAATAGGTGGAACAGATATGAAATATAACAGCCTGGGGGAAAGAGGACTGGAGGCTAAGACATCACCATCAATCAGCTCAGTTGATCCTTCTCAGAATAGTGGTCATGTGGTATCAACTATCTAATGAGACATAAGAAGGTGCCAGACATAGACCCCATCATCATCTTCCTTGATCAGCTCAGAATTGCCCTTTCCACTGTTCTCTTTCACCTTGTTTGAAAGAGGTAATCTTTCTCCATGTGCAGGAGGGTATTTTTGAGTTCAGCATTTCAGAATAGTGTGTTTTTTCCCCTCATGTTCTTTTTTCCTCAGCACACCCCTTTTGTCATATCCTGGATCCATTTATATGCTTTACCTGGGGAGGAAGAGGGGTCAATAAGGGCTTGTGAAACAACCTACAAAGTAGTAATAATTGTAGTAGTAGCACTAATAGAAATACTACTACTTCCCATTTTCCTTCTTATTATTTCCTCAGTTTCACGGAAACACTCTAGAAGATGTTACTGACTGGAGTTTGGACCTCCGCTTTGGATCTTTGGGTTCTATCCAAGACACTAAGAAAGAGTGAGGTATCATTGGATAATGTGACAGATGGTGGTGGTGGTGTTAATAATGACTATGACAGCAATGATGATAATTGTTATTATTTTGATCCCTGAGGACTCCAAGGCACTTCACTATGAATAAAAGAACAAAATAAACAACAAAATACAATGAGCAGTGATATATTTTTAAAAAGGAGAAATGCAGCAAATAAATAAGTAAACAGAAATGTCACAACAACAGCATCACAGTAAAACCTCAAAGCATCATTGTTTTTTAAAAGCTGTCTTAAGGAGCTATATTTTCATAGCTTGGTGGAAGGCAAGCAAAGACTGAACAAGGTCATATCCTCCAGCATTTCACAGATGAAAACTGGGGCATGTATGGCCCAGCAACATCAGAGGGTGGATGAGATGGCAAAGAACTCACAAGCAAGGAGATCTGTTTCAGTTTGGTTTTGCCTGAGCCTACTGGGAAGGGCAAGATTCTATCCCCTCATTTCTTCTCCTGTCCTGTCCTGTCCTGTCCTCTCCTCTTTTGCACTTTGAAGTGACTTTTCAGAACAAACTGAAGGCAAAGAAAGAAAATGGGAATTGGGGAGAATAACTGGGACATTTTGAAATAAGCTGGAAAAGTGGGATGATAAGGAATTGATTGCGATTGTCCCTGACAATCCAGGACAGTTGGAGGGTATGCAGATGGCTTTTCATGGCCATGCCACAATTACTGAAAAACACCTCAGAGCTCCTATCATTTGCCTTTGAAGGTGAAAGAACATCAAGCAGGTTCACCCAATCATAATGTTCACCCAATCATAAATACAATTGCACTGCTGTACGGGTGTCATGAATTGTCAGGATACAATGTGATATAAACCAAGATAAATAAAATGCACACTTTATCAGGGAAACAATGCAAAATTCTCAAAGAGAGGTTTAATAGCTTGAATGGGCATTACACAACAGCTTGAACAGACTGTACAGACAGTACATAGTCAGAATGGCTAAAATGGATACCAAAGCTGGTCGTACTAAACAGTACAGTGAAACAGCCATGACAGATGGTACTGGCATAGTCTGAGCACCATCAGAACATGCAGAATTATCAGTCACTTAACCTAATTTGATTTCACTTTTCCCACCAGGAAGCATGATATTTAGCTTCTACCTCTTTTGCCCCCAATGTTCTGGGTTCATGCAGATGGGTGATATGGGACAAGAAGCCCACTGGGAAATGTGAACAGTTGTACTCACTCCCACATTCAGCCATAATGCTCCATAAAACTGAAATAACTGTGTTTCTTGGCCATCAAATAGCCTTCTATTTTATCCTTCCTCCCAATTCTTTCCTGGGGTCAAATTCTTTAGTGCAGCATTTCTAGATCCATCATAGCTGTATATTTGCTGCACCAGCTGTTATTGACCAATGAATCTTGCCAGCTCTGCCCATCTTTGCTTTTTTTCAGCTTCTGTCTTGTCCACTTAAGGGGAACTACAATAAAACATCAGAGTGGAGCCATCTAACCAATAAATTACAATTGTCAGGTGTTCAGATCAAAATTATGGGCTATTTTCTATAGATAGAGGAAAAACTTGTTATTGTGAAGTTTGGCAAAAGCATCTGATATTTCCCAAAGGACAAATTTAAGAATTTCACACGTGAAAAAAGGAGCAGTTTCAGCATAACTTCACTTCCCTAGCTAGAGCAATTAGTGAAAGAACAATGAATCTGGTAGGTACTAATCCAGTTGATCAACAATTAACCCAACCTAGACCAGGCCTCCAAAAATTGGTGAAAGCACAGGACTTTGGAATCAATGATATATTATAGGTTGTTGTGGGTTTTCTGGGCTTTGAGGCCGTGTTCTATTAGTATTTTCTCCTGACGTTTTGCCTGCATCTGTGGCTGGTGTCTTCAGACGATCTAGTGGCATGGAAGTAAGACAGAGTATATATACTTGTGTGGTCCCCAGGTGGGAGGGAGCAATTTGCATGTGTTACAGTTGGTCTGTGTGAAGGCCTATTGTTAAATGGGATATCCCCCAGGGTGGGCAGGTCTACACAGGGACTGAAAAGTGCAGCATCCAAACATGAATCAAAGAACACAAAAAACACTGCAGACTGATCCACCCAGAAAAATCAGCAGTAGCAGAACATGTTATAAACCAACCTGGACGCAGAATGCTTTTTGAAAGCACAGAAATTCTGGATTGTTCTGACAACTACTATATCAGACTACACAGAGAGGCCACTGAAATCCATAAACACATGAACAATTTCAATAGGAAAGAAGAAACTCGGAAAGTAAACAAGATTTGGCTACCAGTACTGAAGAACACTAAAATCAAGACTCAAAATATGCCAATGAACTCCACTCAGACTCTGGAGGTCCCTCTACAGGGAACAATACAATGGGTTGCTAATGTGCTTAACTCACTGTTATGCAAACCCCCTGACTAACAATACACCCTGGGGGATATCCCATTTAACAATAGTCCATTACACAGGCCACATGCAAATTGCTCCCTCCCACCCGGGTACTACACAAGTATAAATACTCTACCTCACTTCCATGCCACGAGATCCTCTGAAGATGCCAGCCACAGATGCAGGCAAAACGTCAGGAGAAACTACTAATAGAACAGCGCCTCAAAGCCCAGAAAACCCACAACAACCTATGGATTCCAGCCACGAAAGCCTTTGACTTTACATCAATGATATATTGTTAAAATTGCCAAAAGCCAGTAAAAGTAAATAGGATCAGACAATTGCTCTACTGGATCCAAGAGCCAGCATGGTGTAGAGGTTTGAGAGTTGGATTGCAACCATGGAGGCCAGGGTTCAACTCCCACCTTGGCCATGGATGGATGGAGCCATAGATAGTTTTCTATGGATCGTAGACCAGCATAGACTTGGCCACGGAAACCCGCTGGGTGACCTTGGGCATGTCACACACTCTCAACTCCCAGAAAACCTTGTGATAGGTTCACTTTAGGGTTGTCATAAGTCAGAAATGATTTGAAGGAACACAACAACAACAACAACCTAGATCAAGGTACAGAATTACATCCTAAGAGGTTCAGGACCTTAGCTAGTTCCTTCAAAGTTCAAAATAGAAGATATTCCCTAGCCCTTTGTCATGGATGCCACCAACCACTACTGATCCACTAACAGCACAGGTTATTCTTTTTTTTTTTTTTACTCTGACAAGTAAAACAAATTGGCCAACTATGAGTCCCATACCCATCGAAGATACCACCTGTCTGTCATAAGCTCTGACTAACGTCTAATTCAGTGACTTCACCAGTGACTTATTTTCAAGACCCACACCCAATCACTAAATTAAACAACAGAAGTTATTAATTTCCATGAAACATTTTATTTTTTTAAAAAATTTTTTTTTAATAAAGTTTACATTTGAAAATATATATAAAAAAACCCTCCCTACTTCCAAGCTTATTTTTCTCAGTTGAATCTGCTTATTTTCATTCCATTCACGCATTTTTATAACTTATTCAGTAAAAGTAAAAGATCTTACATTGTTTCATCTTACATGGTTGCATCCTACATTGTTACATTGTTACATTGTTGCATTACTTCACAGACAATCTTACATTGTTTCTTTTTCATTTCTTGTGTTATGTCCCTATCCAAACCAGAACTTTCCTGTATTCCCTTTCAAAGTTCTGGATAGGTTTGTTTTTCAAAGAAAATGTCAATTTTTCTGTCTCTACCATATCCAGGACTTTTAATTTCCATTCTTCTATATCCACATTTTTCCTTTTGTCCAATGTTGTGCATATGTTAACCTTGCTGCAGTTATTAAATACAACATTATCTTCTAATGACATCTTATTTCTCTTTGTTGCCCTAGCATTTTTAGCAAATAAAACTCTGGTTTCATTTCAAAATTTAGATTATAGATTCTTTGAATCTCATCACGTATTTCCTTCCAAATTTTTTTTGCTATCTTACAAGTCCACCACATATGAAAGAAAGACCCCACCTTTTCATCACATTTCCAACATCTTATATTTCCATTTTTAGTTATTTTTTGCAATCTTTCTGGTGTCATATACCATCTATATAACATTTTATAAAAATTCTTAAATTTAGATTTGGTGTGAATTTTATATCAGTTTTCTACGTTCTCACCCAAGTCTGCCATGAAACATTTTAAAATGAGAAGTGGCTTGTTGTTATTGTGTGCCTACAAATCATTTCGGACCTATGGTGTTCCTAAGGTGAACCTGTCTTTCTGAAGGCTTCTTGCTGTATAAATCTTCATTAATATTATTTATGTTATCGTTGTTGTTCAGTGCCCTCTGTCCTGCTTTCGCCAGCAATTGCCAAGAGTTTGGCAGGGGTGGGGTGATAAGCAGGAGCTGTCAGGTCATTATCCTATCCTAGTCAGTAACAAGGTGCCAACCCATAATGAAGGGAGTAGTCATCTGGTCTATGTCTGTATCAGCAGCGGCAAGGAATTCAAAGTAACGAGCCAGAAGGGATTCCAGAAGCAGTGCATGTTGAATGAAGGTCTAGGGTCACAAAGTAACACAAAGCCAGAAAGGCTGCTAATCAGCCAGATAGGTCAGTTGTGAGCAAGGAACTCCCAAAGGCATGACAAGAATTTATAGCTAGCTATCTTTAAACAGCTGGCAGTGGATTAATTAGTTTCTCTGACTTAAGAGCAGCTGGGATCTCTGCATGCCCTCTTTGGCCCTCCTTCACTCCATGACACTAGGTTTGCTCTCAGCATCTTCCTCCTCCTGCTGTGAAGTATTGTATTTTTCTGTCTGCTGGAGTTTATGGTCCCCTCTTGCTTCACCCCCAGATACAGATGCTGCAATTTCTGTGTCTGTGTTTGTGTTTGACTCAGACTCAATCAGAGGGTGAGGCATGACATCCTCACACCGACTCTGACTCATGGAAAGGTTGTCACAGGGTTTTCATGGCAAAATTTATTCAAAGGAGGTTTCCCATCAACTTCCTTGGAGGCTGAGACAGTATAACTTGCCCAAGACCACTCAGTGACTTTCTACAGTCAAGATAGGATTCAAACCCAGAATCCTAGGGACCCTCAAATCACTACACCATGATTGCTCAATAGTTGTATTATTTATTCATAATATAAACATATAAATATTTTATATATTCATGTATTTATTATTTATGACCATATTTTGCATCACCAGCATAGTTACCAATGCATAACTATATATTGTCTCCTGATTCAACTTTGCAAACCTATTTTAATGGCCAGCCACTGCACTGAGAGATGGAGGCCTGTCCCACTGGAGATTGAAGCATGTTGAAGGATGATTTTTCCAGCCCCCTCATGCCAGGGAATGGCAGTGTGACAATCAGAAGCAGGGTCCCTGTTGCAACTTCTTGTTGCACTGCAACTTGCTGGCAGGAGGAGGCTGGAAATGGCATCCTGCAGCACACTGATTACCAGCAGAACAAATCTTCATTGCTCATTGCAGCTGCTGGCTGTCGAGATAGGTTGGGGCAGGGAGATTGGTGATTACAGCAATAGTGCCACAGTCATAAACGAGAATATTGAACAGTTACAAATGAGTGAGTCCAGCTTATGTATTCATAACTGTACAACAAGATGTTAGCCTATATTATTATTAATACTGTATTGCTTCCATTATGATTGACATTGGCCCTTTCCACATGTGGGGGGGGGGGGACGGGTGAAAACGCCCAAAAACAGAGCTTACCGGCAGCCGGATAAGTCCGTCGCGATGCAGAGCAGTGTGAGCTTGCTGCTCCGCAGTCCTCCGGCGTCCCAAATGGCGGCTTCCGGTTGGTGGAGGCTCTCCACCAACTGGAGAAGCTCGCCAGTTGGAAGCCCGCCCCTGGCAGATCTGCAGGCGCGCACTTGCGCGCGCCTGCAAATCTGCGTCGGAGCTGGGCGATGGAGCGGCACGGGGCTGTGCGCTCCGTGCTTTTCAAAAACCTCGAAAAAGAGTTTTTTAAAAAACACGCAGCGCAGCTAGTTCCGGCCGCTCCTGAGTGGATTCTGGTGTGGAACTACAAAAAGTAGTCCACGCCAGTCCACTCTACAGTGTAGAAGACCTCCATGAGAGGTCGCTGTGCACCATTACAGAAGCCCGGTGTGGAAACGGCCATTGTCTTCCAAACACACTCAGGTCAAAGCCACAAAAGTTTCCTGTACCATGATGAAAAATTAAAAAGATGGATACTGCTGCTGTCCTGTGTAATTTGTGTAGTTCCTGGAGTTTGCAACACCGTGCAGCAACTGTTCTGTACATTTTGTCTTTCTCAGCCCAGAAATACAGAGGTATATAATTCAAACATACCCCTCTTTTCACCTTACCCAAGAGGGTTATAAATCATTACTTCCACAAAGTGCTGCATAAATGTCAAGACTGCCTTATCACAAGTGGGGAGACAAATGTAATGGGTTTTGAAATTCTGTCTTACTGCTTCGTCACCAAAACAAAAGTACAAATATGACTTGGATTTTAATCCAGTATGCCAGGAAATTTCCCTTGCAATGGATGTTGATCATAGGTATGGTGCTTGATTTTATTTTAAAAATGACAGTAAAGAGGAGGTGCAGAAGACAAGGTTATGAAATTCCTTTGGTAAGCATCACTTCGCCAACATATCACTGAAGCCTTAATAAGTATAAACGAAATTGCATCTAAATGCTATCAAGTACTTTCAACGGGGTAATACCGGAGAGAGTACTTCAGCACTGCTGTAACAGCCAGTGATTAAAGCTCTAGAAGTTAAATGAGATTCTCCCAGCTCTGTTGTATTTTTTGCTAGCAAAGGAAGTTTTAACCTGGTGGGTACCAGGTGGGAGAATATCCAGCAAAACACCAGAGAGCTTTGTGTATAGCATTCCAAGCTTTTAAAAAGAAGGGCAGGTTTTGGTAGCAGCCTGTATCTTCCATCTTGTTCCAAGCCAACAGCTAATGTTGGGTAGTGGATAGACTCCTGAATACAAAGAGATAAGATTCAGATCTTGGAATCAATTCCTTAGCCATAAATCTCATTGTGTGACCTTGAACCGGTTTCTGAAGTCTTTACTTACATCACAGAGTTGCAACGATAACTCTCGTGTAAAAAACGCAAGCTCCTTAGAGGAGAAACACAAAGCAGTTTGAGTCCTTTCATCAAGGTCAACAAGCCACAAAACATAGGGCTAAATCCAAAATTAGTCCTTCCTAGAGCAACCCCACTGAAATAAATAAGACTTATTAGTTAACAACTAATTGAAGTCCCATTGATTTCAATAGGTCTAATTTAACTGGAGCCAGCACTGGATTTGGCCATGTAATAGGTTACATCAGGGTGGGAACTGTCTGGCCTTCCAGATATTCATGGATTGCAACTCCCAGCAGTTCCAGCCAATGATGTGGAATGCCGACTATTGCAGTTCAACAATATCTGGAGGTCTGCAGGATTCCCACCCCTGCCCTACTTAATTCTACTTCCTCCAAATGTCTAGGAGTTTGTCTAAATAAAAACTCAGAAATGTAACATTTAGCTTACTGTGAGCACCTCATCTGTAAGGTCTGAGACTTCTGCCCTCTAATTGTTTACTCTAATATGCCATGCAAAGGCAGACATGACATTCATGAGACTTTTCTCATATCCTTTCTGTTCTAGCAAGAAGAGATGTTATCCTTGGAGGCATCCAGCTGAGTTTAAAAATAAAAGTCCCCTGAAAAGCTTTTATATAGCATGAAATGCAAATAACATGCTGCAAAGTGACATTGTTTGGTTGCAGGAGAGACTGAATTCCCAGAAACAACCAGCCAAATACGAGTGTTTCATTAGCATGGCATTTGAAGATGATACATCAGCAAAGAATTGCTTCTACATGGTAGTACTGAATAATTAGCATTGACAGACATCGATCAATATTAGACTTTCACCCAGAGACCTAGGCAGCCATCGGGTGGGTCTGGAATTCTTTGCAAAATAGAATTTATAATTGGGAAACCCTAATGCTACAACTGAAAATATACTGTACAGCTTATATTACAAAAAACTGCATCTGTATTTTGGGTTTCCAAATTTACACTTAAGGACAATATGCATGTACTTGCATGGTGATATAGCAGAGGAGAAGATGTAAAAGCCATAGTCTTGATTAATTAAGCCATAGTCTTGGAAATATACTGTGGTAGCGTATCTGGAAGCAGGCAAATGTGTAGCTCAAAAGACATCTTTGAGGCAAGTGGAACCAATCCGTTTTGTTCTGTTGCATATCCCTTGAGACTAGACAAACATCTCTTACTGTTCTTTCCAATCCTGTCTGATCCTGGAGTCTAAGCAGGATCAGTCCTGATTAGTATTTGGATGAGAGACCACCAATGAATACCAGGTGCTGTAGGCTACATTTCAAAAGAAGGAACTTGCATAATCACCTCTGAGTTTTCTTGGCTAAGAAAACCCTACGACATTCATGGGCTCACCATAAATTGACAAGAAATTTGAAGTCACACACACACACACACACACACACAAATACAGAGTTGTTTCCATAGAATCAAAACTACGTAATGTCTGAATTCCCTTGAGGTTACATCTGATATGTTTCATTTTTTGGCATTGCAGTGGTCTGAATTGAAGAGGGGAAATCTCTTTAAAATAAGGGATATCTTTCCACAATAAAAAAGCAATGCTAGACATCTCAGCTACAGCTGAGGAACATTCCTGTTTGAAACCTTGAAGAGTGACTTCCCGTCAGTGTAAACAATATGTATCCAGAGGAAGGCAAGCTGGTGCCCAGTTTTGGACTACAACTCCTATCAGCTCCACCCCAGATGTGTAATGGTCAGAAATTATGGGAGCTGTGTCCCAAAACATCTGAAGGGCATCACCTTGCCTACCAATAGGCTCCTAAAAGCACCAACGCTATGACTTGGTATAACATACTCTCCAACTGTACAGATTTGGAAGGACAGTCCCAATTAATCCTCTGCCATGCCACTATTTCACTGCTTTTAAAATGTCCCAGTCTCCCATTTTTCTTCCTATTTCCCCCTTTGTCTTCAGCTTACTTCAATTGCTGCGAATTGAGTTCAAAGTGCAAAAATAATTTCCACTCAAGGAAGGAAGTAATTTCCCCTAAACCACTTCAGCAGGAAGAAATCCAAGGAAGGGGGCAGAATCTTGCCTTTCCCATTAGGTTCAAGCAAAAGCTTGGACAGGCAGAGACTGAGACAGCAGGGAGGAAGCGAAGGTGAGGGAAGGAGTGGAATCTTGCCCTCCCCAGCAAAAGCAAACTGCTTCTGCCTCGCCTAGCTTATGTTTTCCTCCTCATTAATAACTGTTGCATTTTGACCACCCCCTGATGTTGCTTGGTCACGCATGTCCCAGTTTTCATCTGTGAAAAGTTGGAGTGTATGGTATAAACTTCCGCTCTTCCTACGTGAGCTCTTTAAAAATAACATCCATGTTCATGAGCAAACACTACACTGTGTTCTAGAAAGCCAGATTCCTCATTTTGACTTTCAATAAACAAAGTTCTCTTATGCACAAATCTCATAGAGGCCCAGAATTAATGAACACCATTTTGCACCTTGATATTTTTATGTAGGGAAGATGGATGGAATGGTCTTTTCAAGCTGCAACTACAATGAAAATGCTTCTGTGACAGAAGAAAAATGGGATGAAGTGTGTTCCTGAAAGCCAACTAGATCAGAAACCATGCAAGGTTTATAGAAGAAAGGCAGCACTTTGAACTGGATCCAAGAACTATATGTGATCACAATATTAAGAGACTTATATTATCTCCAATAAAAGACTCCATGCTAGGGATGCCCTGGTTTCCACTGGTTTGTCATTGGGCTGGACTGGTGTTCCAACATCTCTCTGACATCAATATCAATTCTTACATATTGAGATAGCAGAACAATACACACATATGCACACACATTCCAGACTTTGGCTATTTGTCCCTGAGAAAAACAAGTGAAAAATCAGCACTCAGTAGATGCCTGATTGCAAGCAATTTAAAGAGTACATTGAGTGCTTACTTCCAATCCTGCTGCACAATTGTCTTACTGAAAAATAAAGCAATTTTGTTGTTCTTGGTGTTGCAAGGCATAAACCAAGTTGCATCAAGATTTAATGTTTGGAAACAGATACTAAGCTGATCAGATCAAGTTTTGTTTTGCATCATTTAATGGGTTGACCTATTGCTGCTGTTTACTGGACTAAACATTGGTCAGACAGAAAGGTGATTTTGATTTTATGAATTACTACAGTGGCTGATGGTAAATATAATGCTTTCTGCAAGCCCAGAGAGAGGGACTGAATCTGAAGCAATGTAAGCAAGAATATAACTTCTAACATTTTCCTAGAAAATATTTGCCCAAATGCTAGCAGAGAGGTATTGGAGAGAGGGCTCACAGGATTAGCAGGAAGAATTATTTCATGTGCTCTTCCTCTAAAGTTTTTCTGTTTCCTCTGAGATCTTATGTTTCCTAGGAGGGAAGACGCATTTTTCCGGATACAATCTTGTGAGCTATCTCTTTTATAGAAAGTTGGAGAGAAAGGGTGGCTTGGCCTTCAGTAAACAATTAAGTCCCATTAACTTTAGGAAAGACCTGCTTTTGGTGAAAATGAAAATTGCTAGAACTGTTTCACTGATATAAACCAGAGGTGTCAAAGTGCAGCTGTGGGGCCACATGTGGCCTCCAGGACTGTTTTTGTGGTCCTTCATCCCTCCAGATTCCCCAGACTGTCTCTTTTCTGGCCAAAAAGAGAGGATGAACTTCTTCTCCTGGAAGCCTCCAGGCGCAGCCACGCACCTTTTAAATAGATTACAAGGTGTGTTCCCCCTCACTGCTCTATTTAACATTATAAAATACCTCTTTTCGAAAAACCTGACATGGACTTCGAGTCACTTCCAGTTATTCCCTTGTGGTTTTTTTTTTAAAGCATTTTTGGAAGGCCATGCGACCTCCTATTCACTCTTAGGGTAGATCTTTGGCTCCTAGACCTATCATAATTGCCCATCCCTGCTATGGCTCAGCACCGCTGCATACATCTTTAGACACAGTGGCATGGTTAAGAGGGCTGTCATGATGGGCACCTTCACTCCAAGGTTTATCACCACACTTCTGCAGAAGGCTTTGTGCCTTTCTGTAACAGGTGTGTGGGTAGTGCCATATAGTTTGTCAAGGCCGGGGAGATCTGGAGCAAGCCAGGGCTATGACAATCAAAGTCTGCTAAATCTCTTCCTTCTTCGAGAATGCAGAATCCTTCTCAACTTTTGTCCCCCACTGGCTTTCTCTTCCAGTCTATCTCCCTCTACTGCTTTCCCTAAATCTACACCCTTTCAGATATAGGGCAAAGCATGGATTTATCTGTTCAACGACTGTGTCACTGGTGGTAGTGTGTGTAACCAATCCAGATGAAAGAGACACTCTATTGAGACGCTCGTTACAAAATATAAACAATTCTTTATTTAACACACTGTCAAGGAAAAAGGTAAGGGTACTTTAAGGAGAGCAAATAGCACAACACTTGCATATTTAAACCAGCACACTTTCTTTCTCAGACACACACTCTCAGGTGAATCTCTCGCTCTCTCTCAGCTTCAAGCTCTCTCTCCTCATTTCTGCACTAGACTGTTGTATTCCTATTATTCCACTTTCAACATCCCATGGAATGCTGGGGTTTTGCAGTTTAGGGAGGGGTCTTTGAGGAGTGCAATAGAATGTCTTCTTTGAGGCCCCTTCCTAAACTGCAAAACCCCAGGATTCCACAGAATGTTGAAAGTGGAAGAATAGCACTATAACAGGCTAGTGCAGAAATGGCCTCTGTTCAGAACCTCAACTCCCCTTTTCTTTAGTTAAATTTCAGTTACTCACTCTCCCCATCTAGCCCCTCTCTCTGACTAGCCTGAGTTCCATTTCCAACAGCCAATCAACTTAAATCCCAGGGGTTGCTAGGGTACTCGGTTGCTAAGGCCCCCTCTGGGCTCATCACATAATTAGCCAGTTGCTTGATACCAGACTCAGTCTCTGGATGGAGTCTGGCATTTCCAGATGTTCCAGTTTGAGGGAGGTATATGTGTTGTTCCATTTTCTAATGGTTGTGATCCTCCAAGCCAAGAGTGGGAAACATGTGACCCCGTAACTATTGTTATACAGTGTCATCAACAGTTGAAGATAACAGAAGAGACAACATCTGGAAGGCCACACATTCCCCGCCCATGCTCCAAGCCTTCTATGACATGGTGTCAGAAGTCAAGTATTATGACCAACAGACAGTCAAAGCAACATCTTTTGCAATGTTTGGTAGATGGAAACCAGAACACATGTAGCATCAGGGTTCAGTCAAGAAGGCAAAAATTATTAATGAAGAAGAACAGATAACTGAGCTAAGCCTGCCACCTCAATTAGACTCAAGCAAAATTTGCTTTTGCTTGAGCCTAATGGGAAAGGAAAGATTCTGCCCCTCTCTCTGGATTTCCTGCTGCTGAGATGATTTAGGGGAAATTACTTTTGCACTTTGAACTCAGGGCAATAATTAAAGTAAGCAGAGGAAAGTGGTAAGACAGAGAAACTGAGGCCTCTAAAAGATAGCTGAAAAATTGGAATGATAGAGGAATATCTGGGACTTTCCCTACCAATTCAGAACAGTTAGAGGATATGAGGTAAGGAAAACTGAACAATTCCCTGCACCTTGACCTTTAATAATCTTGCAATACGGCCAGAATGGAAAGAAAGATTTGCTTGCCTTCACTTGCCTGCTCACAATGCTCCACAAGCTAGCAGCTGCTAATGGATCCTGTCATTGGGGTAGTGAATCTTTTTGAAGATATCCAAAGAAGAAGACCATGCTACTTCTCGAGGCGACTGATTCCATTGCTGAACCACTCCTGCTGTCGAGAAGTTCCTTCTAATGTTCTATCAAAATCCAGTCTCCTGCAACTTCAAACCATTACATCTGGTCCTACCCTCTGGGGCAGCAGAGAACAGCCCTGCCCTCTCTTCTCTTTTACAGCCCTTGAGGTATTTAAAGAGGGCAATCATCTTATCTCTCAGTCTTCTCTTCAAGAAACTGAACATGCCCAGGTCTTTTAACCTTTCCTCATATGTTTTGCTCTTCATACATCTTGTTATCCTCCATATCTCTTATCATGTTCCTTCTCCGAATCCACTACAATGTGTCTAAATCCTTCTTAAAATGAGGTGCGCAGAGCTGAACTCAGCACTCCAGATGAAGCTTGACCAGTGCAGAATATAGTGGGACTCTTATTTCCCTCAACTTGGATACTATGTTTCTATTAATGCAGGCTAAAATAGCATTCACCTTTTTTGCTGCAGCATCACACTGCTGGCCCATGTTCAACTTATGATCAACAGTAATTCCAAGTTCCTTTTTGTATGTAGCACTGCTGAGCAACGAATTTTCGCAGGCTATACAGCTACCTTTGTTTTTTGTGGCCTAAATGGAAAATTTGGCATTTGTCTCTACTGAATTCCATTTTATTAATTTCTGACCATTTTTCTAATTAATTGATGACCTTTTGAATTCTGTTCCTATCTTCCAACGTATTAACCATCCTTACTATTTTTGTCATCATCAAACTCAATATGGATTCCCTCCACTCTGTCATGTAAGTGATTGATAAAAATGTTGAAGAGTAATGACCTTAGAATAGAAACCTGAGGCTCTCCACTTGAGTTATCCTTCCAGTTTGAAGAGCAGCTGTTAATGACAACTCTTTGAGTAGTTTTCCAATCAGTTATGGACAGCATTCCCATCTATTCCACATTTACGGTCATCAGTTTGATGGTAAAAACTTTATGGGGAACCTTATCAAATGCTTTGTTGACATCTAGATAAATGACATCCACAGCATTCCTGCTATCTACTAAACTAGTGACTTGATTGAAAAAAGATATAAGATCAGTTTGGTAAGGTTTGTTCTTGACAAACCCATGTTGGCTACTGATCACTGCATAATCATCAAGATATTCACAGACAGACTCCTAAATAATCCATTGTAATATTTTGCCTGGTATTGAGGTTAGACTGAGTGGTCTACAGTTTTCTGGATATTCTCTTTTTGGCTTTTTTGAAGAGAGGGACAACTGCAATTTAAAACAATATAGCACTAACAGCCCTTTAGTTAAAAGTCTTCAATACTAAAAGCCCGTCTGCATAAAAAAGTCTGCATTGTTAAAATTGTATTGTATTGTATTGATGTTGCTTGAACACACATGTCCCAGTTTTCATGTATGAAATGTTGGAAAGTATGTGATTTCGATTCCTTGATTCCCTCTAGTAGAAAACTGTGGTGAAGGATGCTAAAGCAGGGATGTGCAGCCCATGGGTGATTTATGTCCCCTTCCAAGGCCATTTTTGGAGCTTCCAGACCTCTTTGTACCCCCATGTCTGCAGTTCTTGAACAAAAGATGAAGTGGAGTAGAAACTACTTCTGGTTTGAAGGGGGGGGGGATTGTGGCCAACCTGCACCCTGTGAAGGCCAAGAATTGAGGGCAAATGAAGAGTTTATGGGAGGAGGACATGGCTGGCTAGAACCCTGAATGGTGACACTGCAAGTAAGGCAATGATAAGAAAGTTCAGCAGTTGGTGCAGATTCCCCCAACTGCAGATATCATTACATTTTAGCTCTCCTGAACTGAAATCCTTACCCTAGAACTGAACTCTGAAAATGGAGCCCTGCCTACAGGTCATCCTAAAGGCTTTTCAGGCATGACATACCTGTGATTCCATGGAAGGATAATGAGAGGTTTTTGTTCAGCTGCAATAGACACCCAAAGCAACAGCAGGTTTCCAGTTACCTCAAAGGAGATCCTGCTTTAATTAGGCACTTGCTTCTGCTGAGTGGGCTATCAGAGATTAGTTTAAGACTGGGGCTTGACTCATTAGCAAAATATCTTGACAGGTAAGTCTACCCACTCGTTTTAGGAAAACAAGTTCATTTACTCTACATCAAGGCCATTTCCGCACTAGACCGTCATAGTGCTATTATTCCACTTTCAACATCCTATGGAATCTTGGGGTTTACAGTTTAGAGAAGCCCACCTTTGTGGCCTATTTGAGGGAGGGGTAGTGTGGAGGGTTAAAAAATTGTCCCCAACCACTAGAGTTTTTTTTTAAGTTTTTTTAAAAAGTTGTACCAGTACAATTCCACAAAACTAAACATAAAGCACAGCACAGTACCAGAGCAAATGTTGTTCTTGTACTCTAACCTCAACAGAAGCATGAGGCACACACATACAAGGCATTCTGCTAGTCCTCTGCTCAGGAAGAGAATTTCGCTTACAGTTCTTCTGCCAATTTGTTCATTTTTTAAAAGCTCCATTCAGACACATGAAGGGCTGAGTATGTTCTGCACAAAATGTACCCACAGCATTAAAGGACCAATGATCTATCCTTTGTACACCTGCATAATTCCTCTGAAGTTAGTGGAATGTTGTTAATTTACACCAGCTGGTTCCAGATGTGGAAAAGACCCCATACTTCACACAGTCCAGATCATTATTGCAAAGACCAACACAGGAGGCATTGTGCTCTCAAACTGCCAGCCACAGTCATCTGGAGCATCATTCCTCCCTCCCTTTCTCTCCCTTTCCCTCTCCTTGTCTCACACTAGGTGGTATCTTTTTGATTTTTCCTCCCATTTTCACGGAATCTGCAAACACAAGCAGTCTATCAACATTTTGATGAAGCATGGTAAATAAATTCTCTAAAGAAACAAAACAAGTGTATGAATGAACGAATAATTTTTGAGGACTGTTTTTTTAAAAGCCTCCTGGCTATGCTGTATAGCACCTGGCATGTGTGTGTGTACTTTCAAGTAGCCTGTGGACTTAGGAACTTCATAGGGTTTTCTTGGGCAAGGAAGTACCTTCCTCTGAAATATAGTCTATAGAACCTGGTATTCATTTGTGGTTTCCCATCCAAGTACTATTCAGGGCCAACCCTGTTTAGCTTCCAAGATCAGACAGGTGCTTGGCATAGAGCTGATGACAAACATGTTTAGAAGTGAAATAAAGGTCAATAGACTACAAGTCAAATCTACTTCACTTCACCTTCACTTGTATATGCATTTCAAATTTATTTATTTATTTTGCAATGAGATGAGATGCCAACTCATTTTCACTAACTGGCCAAGGTTGAAGGAATATTATTTTGAGCTGAACATCACTTAGGCCCTTTTTGCACCTTACCCTTTTGCGGTGCGGGGCTAGCGCGAGAAGCCTGAGGAGGAAGGCTCTTGCGTCCCTGCTGCTTCGGCTCCGCAGCTGCTTCCTGGTCGCACGAGCGTCCCGCTTCTTCTGTTCGCAGTGCAGCCTGGGACCTCCCAGGCTGCACTGAGGAGAAGACGTGCGACTAGCCCGGCTCCTGAGGCTTCGCACACAAGGTAAGTATGTGCGGGGCCCCAGAGCGATGCGCGACTGTGCAGCATTTTCAGCTTTGAGCCGAAAATGAAAAAATGTGCTCACGGTCCGCGTCAGGCCCTTGAGCGTCACACAAATGTGAGTGCGTCGTATAGACCGCTCCTCACATTTATGCGATGCTCAAGGGGCCCTTTTGCTTCAGAAATGCTGTGCGAAAAGGGCCCTAATGTCTGACCCCTTTAGTGGAATCTATGCAATGAAGTCCAGGCCTGGTATAAAACCAGAATCATTTCATTTGTCTGATGGAGTATGTGGGACCAAAGTAGAAGCAACTTTGGCAAGTGAATGGTATGGACTGGAAGGAGTAGTTAAATTCTAGCATGTAATTTATATGCATTGCCCTACACAGTCCATGTAACTCAGACCAACTTGGAAGTTACATAGGCCATTCCTACTTGGTTGATTGGCTAAGGATGATGCTTTCTGATAGCCAAATCCACTTCTGGGTCACCAACAGAGCCAGAATACTAATGTGACACAGTGGTTAGTGCACTGAGATTAAATACTGGAAACCAAGCTCAGCAACCTCATATACCTCCCTTGTTCAAAGGCCCAAAAAAGAGTGAAAATCTAAGAATAGAGTTCCCAGGTCTCACGCCTGGACCTTCTTGTCCAGAGGGCAAGGGGAGGAGGAATCTCAGGGTAAGAGCACTAGCTTTATAAGTATGTACAGTCAGCTTTCCGCAGCCATGGGTTTAACATTCACAGATTTGATTATTTGCAGATTATTTGCCACTGCCTCTGCTGTTGGCCTATACTATCTGCATTTGCAGTCTCTCTGCAAGCCTTGTAAGACTGAGAGAGACTGCAAATGCAGGACTTGTAAGTCCCATTAAAAATGTAGGAAAGCAGCAGAGGTGGTGGCAAGCCCTGCCAGTTGTCCACTTCTGCCTTGTGAAGGAATCCTGACACCTCAAGGCAAAACTGGGTGGCTGGCATGCTCACCACTGCAGTGTATAGCTATTCATGGTTTTCCGACCCTCTTGGGGGTCCCTGACCCCTGCGAATGTGGCAAGGTAACTGTGTATCTATTTTCCGCCTTTGTTAGAATTGGTGGTATTTTTTTTAAAAAAAAATCAGCAGCATCCTCTGTGCCACAGCCAATGCTCCTTGTATCCTACATAATAACATCACTAGGGCACTCTCCCTGTAACATCACAGTTTTTTCCCTAGGTCTCCAGGTGTGGATAGTCATGAGCTGGCAGTTCTAGCTCAGAACCCCAATGGTCGCCATGGAAAAGTCATTCACCCTAACTTGTTTCACAGGATCATTGTGGTGCATTTCTGCATTTGTTTACGGTGTTGGGAGGAAGTATGGATATAACTGTAACAGAACACTTATGCCATAGCTGAGCCCCATCCTGAGAACAGTACCTTTGACAATGTCATTATGACATTACTAGTTGGGCACACAGTTTTGTTTTTGCTTTGCTACCTCACAACTACAACACTGTATGTTGCCTGCACCATTAGATGGGATGAGGCAGCTGCCTCAGGCTGCTGACTGAGGAGATTAAGAAAGGGCGGCAAATTATTAGTCATTTAATATGTTATTATTACGGTTTTGCTGCCAGCAAAAGGGAGAGGAGCTTGTGGGATTCTCACTCATTTGCTAAAAATAACTTGGCTGGTTTTTAGCTACTATGTGCTTTAATAGGGGTGGGGAAAGGAGGTTGGCATGTAGTGTTCTGCCTCAGGCAACAAAATGTTTTAAGCTGACCTTGTTTGCAGCACTTTTAGCAGTTCTGCAGTGATGCAGTGGATAGAAACTCCCTCACCATGTGCCATAGTCAGTCCAGATGTATTCAAGTTACCTACTTTCTATAACTGCGTGAACTGCCTCAGGGAATAAACCACAGCCATCCCTATACATTTACCTGCCTGAGCTGACAGAAAGTGTGTACTCTTCTCCCTGAACTGGCAGTTGGATTTTTCATCACAACTGGCAGTGGGATATTGTCCCCCACCATACCTGTATATTAAGAGAGAGGGTGTGAACCACTTAGTACACATCACACTGTCCTTCCTCACCTTGCTGCCATGTCCCAACTGCTTGAGTTGACTGTCTCACTGTGCCTAATGGTAGTGCTGGCCCAAGGGTAACTTTGGATACAGGGCTTCTTTGTTTACCACCCATTCTCTATTTTGCTTCTAGGCAGGATTTACATGTGGGAGCTTTCTCAGCTTTGGAACTCTTTGAACCACTCCAGCTCAAAATGATAACATGTATCATTTTAGATACACATTTCCTACAAACCCTACACTTTTTCACTTTTTTTCTGTATCAACTGAGTTTTGCTCTTTTGCAAGCCATGATAAGTGTTTATCACTAGCTGATGGCATCTACAAAAACTTGCACAGGAACTGTGTATCCACATGGACCAAGATGCTGAGAAATGGTCCAATACAGATTTATATTCTATATCCTCATCAACAAGAGACTACATATGCCTCAGTCAGGAAAACTATTCCAATCACTTTTCGATGGGAACAGCACTTTACCCCACAGCACCCCCTGCTGCTCTCCTTATAGCACAACACATACTCTCTGTTGCTGCAGATTTTGAACAAAAATTCAGTGCAAGCTGTGACCAGGAACATAGCAAAAATGGGGAACAGCTGAATGGTCTTACATTACATTGCTTTAGTGTGCAACCTTAGTGGGCCACACTGATTCATACTGAAGACGGTAGGAAACATGAGACTCCAAAATAACAGAGAAGAATTGAGAGACCCAAGAAAAGGAAATATCAGGTAAGAAATTGTGAGGCTTATTGACTCTCAGATTCTCACACCCACCACTCACTGTTGACCTTTAAAAGCATCTAATTTCTCTAGCTCCATGGTGCCCTCCACATGTTTTGGATTACAACTCCCTCAGCCCCCATTAGCATGGCCAATGCTTAGGAATTATAGAGATTTTAGTTTATACCATTTAAAGGCCACCAGATTGCTCAGCCTGCCTTAGCTACTTCAAACTTCTTCCCCTGCCATCTCCATCTTTCCAACTTCACACCTCCCTTCCATATTGTTCCATACTGAAGAAAACTCAATAAAGGCTGAAGGATTTGCAGAGCCTCTCCAAGTCGCTATAACTTAAACATCCCTTCCAAGAATGGAAGCATGAGATGAGTTCCCTTCTCTCCTTTTCCTCCTAAATGATTATCATTATTTATCTTTTCATAATACTAGCAGAACATCTGAAATAGGGAGCAGAGCAGCAGTAGAGCTTTTCCCACCCCACCCCCTTGTTTTGGGAAAGACCTTTTTCTCCTTCCACCTTCCCACATGCAGACGGGTTGAAAAGAAATGTCTCAATGAACCAAATCCATATCCTCCCACTCTATTGCTACAAGGTGGGAAATCGCCACTGGCTGAAAAAGGTTTGTTCTATCCAGGGGGCACACGCATATATGCCCATTCTCTCATCATAATAGGACTGCTTGCAGTGGTCCTCTCACATGCACACATGCACACACATGCACCACATACACAGTTGCTCATCACATTTCTACACATGAGAGAGCCATCCCATGCTCAGTTAATCATCACACCCCCACCCACCCCTGGCAGAGGAATATTAATGTCACAAATGTCAAGTCTCCCATTATCACAGTTGCGTGCACATATGCCCCATTATCTAAGTGTGTGTGCATCCATACAGAGAGACCTAGACATAAATATACAGATACGTATATGCTGATCACATACATCTGTGCTAAGCTGTGTGAGTGCTGAGTCTTCCTGAAGTGAGGTGCAGAAAGACTGCAGAGTATGAGGAAATGGGTACAATGCTTCGACCATGAGTCTTGGCCATGTGAGTTGGCAAATCTCCTAAGTTTTCTCTAGCAGTGTGGCACAGGATGTCCCCCACCCAGAACAAATGCTTCTGTAGGCAAATGGGTTATCTATAAAGATGTTTTTTAAAGTCTCCAGGATATTAGTGTTAAGTAATTTGCACTCTCTGTCTTTGTTCCTTCTGATCATGCTTTGTTGGTTTTTACACTGGGCATTGTCCTAGAATGATAGGGCATGTATCTCTTCAACAAATAAATACTTTTATTGGCTCTGCTCTCAAACCAATCTCACTATGGCATACCTTAGGATATCAAAATAAAGCTCTGTCACTTCCCAACAATAGAATGGAATCACTTGCCCATAATCATGTCTCTCTGTCTTTTGGGGATGTTATCTGGGGCTAACTTAGTGGGCCTGAATATGAACCACCCACCCATCTCACTGCTGCCCATCACCATGGTATCTGACTTTGTGACGCATAAAATCAACAGCAACGCAGAACACTCAAATCCTGCTGCCAAGTACAATAACATTAAATGGCTTCCTTCTCCTCGACACTATTTTGTTGAGATTTCCCACCCAGGTTGATGGAGATCCTCATTCTCTGTCCCCCTCTCTTCTCATACAGGCTAACAGGAGGCAGGAGCTGGCAGTTAAAGCAGGTACATTTCAAGGTCCTCAGAACTAAAGAGGCATGGAGACAACTGTCAGGATGGGCCAGGGTAGAAGACTGACAGAAACAAAAGAATGCACTAAGTTGTCTGCATGAATCACCAGCATCCAGGGCTGTTGCATGACAAGAGGTGAGAGGACAGAACGGTCCTGCACAAAACCACAACAGATTTCTCAGGCACCCCACCCACCTTCTCCACCTCACTTGAAAAGACAGAGCACAACTGTAATAATAACATTGATATCTTTACACTTCATACTTCATTACGGAAAAGAAAACCATGCCGAAAGGCAACTATGCCATTTGTCAAAGCCCCTAGGCAGCATCTTCCCTTTTTTTGCTTCCACTGGTTTTGGCACAAGAGGAATGAAAATCGGGCTGGACTCACCTGGATGTCAAAGGAAGGGACAGCAGGCGATCCACCAGCAGGTGCTATCCCTTGCTATGGAGTACTTGTCCAAAGAAAGCTTTGTGGAAAAGCCCGTCTTAATTGTTCTGTCAGTATCTTTCTTCTTTTTCTTGTCTGCTTCCCTCCCCTCTTTTTTCCTTCTTCAAAGAAAAAAAATCCTCCTCTCTATGCAGCAGCCACCGTTCTCCCCATAATGATCACTGATGCGATGCCCATTCATTCAGCTTTTTGTCCCCCTTCCGCCTCTCTTTCCCAGCCTCCTGGATTGAGGTTGTTAGTGATGCTGCAGCAGTGCTGAGATCCCCCCTGAGAGTACAGCGCAGAGAGGCTGGGAGGGGGAAAGAGAGAGAGAGAAAGAGAGAGAGAAGGCAGAGATGAGAAAAAGAGAAAGAGAGACAGGAAGGCAGGCCCCAAAACCAGATCTGGATTTGTAGAGGAGTCTGGAATACTACAAAACATGCACATAAAGGAAACTAGGACAGAGAAAGAGCTGGGCCAACGCTTTTGCTGCAACACTGTGTTATTGTGCCTCTGGCAACCTGAATCATGCATAAGGTCAACACACCAGAAAATCTGAGGCACTCAATAAGTTATTAGCAAGAAGAATCAGGCAATGCAAAGAGGCAGGCAACAGACAGGCCCTGCTTGATTGGAAACTTTGTCAATGCTTTCACCGCATGCCTTGATTTTTTCCAGATGGGTAAAATCTCACAGGCTGGAATGAACCACTGCAGCTCAGCAGGTGAAATCCAGCATGAGATAATGCCACCGACTGTGGACAATTCCTTTTGTTTTTAAGGCATGGAAAAAAAACAAGCAAGAAGGGTGCGGAATCTTTTCGTTGTTGTTGTAAGTGTCACAGACTGGAGAATGACAGCCTGGCAAATTAGCAATAATGACCATAACAATAACTCTTTGCAATTCCCAGCTTGTCAGTTTGCAAGCTGCACAGCAGAAAAGAGCTTTTTTTTTTTTTTTTCCAGTTCTTGGGTCTCTTTGTTTTGGAGTAGTCTCTCTGTGAAGACTATAGGATTTTACAGTAGCTAGTGGTTGAGTCATGTAGCGACAGTTTGCATATGGAAAATGTCATGTAAAATTCCACTGTATCCTTCAGTTGGCAGAAGGGAGGTGTGTTGGGGGGAGATGGAGAAGGGCTGGATTTATTTTGCTAAACTGCTAATTTTCTCTATATTCCAGCCAAAGCCGCTGTGTTATAGTCCACCATGACTGTCATTCCCACTCTGTTGTCATCCTGGAGTTATAAGGGGTTTTAATGTCAGAATTATATAATCCAGCCAACAAATATGTATGAGTACTGTATAAAGAATGTGATCTTAAGCTTAGTATGCACACATACACTTATGTAGAGTTAGAGTTTGTTAGGCAGTTATACTTTGTTTATTTTCTCAGTCACAGTTCTAGGTCCAATTTTAAGTTACTCTTTAATTTGTTGTACTTTTGTTATTTTCTTTTTCTGTGTGTGTGTGTAAGAAAAAACAAACCTGAAATAACAGTAAGTTAGATACAAAGAGCATTTCCACACTACACTGTTACAGTGCTATTATTCCACTTTCAACATTCCATGGAATCCTGGGGTTACAGTTTAGGGAGAGACATTTAGAATTCTCAGCCAGAGAGCTCTTTGGTCCCAATAAACTACAAACTCCAGAATTCAACAAGATGTTGAAAGGGAATAATAGCACTGTAACAGTGTGGTGCAGAAATGGCCTAAGTTTTCAAATACCACAACAAGTTGCAGCATAAGCAGCTGACATGTGCCCATATATCACATGACACAGCAGAAGGATGAAGTGTGCCATTGTTGAGATGGAGTATCAAAGCATTAACCTGTAACTAGAAAGAGATGGGTGGACCTGTTCACCATTCTCACCCAGTTCTACTTGGTCAGGAAGCTATGAGACAGACGTCTGATAACCTAAAATCACCCACTTGCCCTGGAGCTTGGTGAATGGGACCTTGGCTAACAGACAGCAAGGCCAACAAGCTTTCCTAGCAGGGCAGTTTTGCAGGGGAGACCCAGAGTTCTGTTTCAGTGCCTACTTAGGGTTACTGAATATGGATGTTGAGGGAGTTGCTGCAGTCATCTGCAATAGCAATGGTATGTTTGTTTTCTTGCCAGCAGATGTGAGCAGCTACACCTGCATCAAATGGAAGCTGGTTGTCCTGTTGAAAGAGAAGGTCCAGCAGCGTGAGGCCCATGCATCCACTCTTCAGCATATTAGGGAGCATGAGGTTTTCTTGGACAGAACAGAACAGGCTGTACTGAATGAGGAACACACAGGGGAGGTCTCTGAGGATAAGGTCAGTTCCCAAACACAGGAGGTAGACATTTGGAGGGATGTGATACATAGAAATAGAAGGGACAGAGATCTTTCTGTGAGTTTGGAGCTCCAGAACTGTGAACAAAGTTCTCTCCCTTATCACTGAGGATGAGGGACAGGAACAAGAGCAACAGTGTTACTTCTCAGAGAATGTGCAAGAGACCTTGGAAAATTCAGCACATGGATTGGCCCTAATAATCCCCAAAAGAGGTATGTGGTGGTGTTAAGGGACTTCCTGCTAAGAGGAACAGAAGCGGTGGCTAATGGACCTAATAGAGTGCTTTGAGAGGTGTGGCGTCTACCTGGGGCAAAGATCCATTGAACCAGTCAAGCCCACTGACTGTCACCCCTTCGTTTTGGTCCATGTGGGAACCAATGCAAGACCTTCAGGAGATCTTAAGGAATTATGAGCTCTGGTAGGAAGCTGAAGGACCCTGATGCACAGACTGTCATTTCATTTCTCCTCCCAGTTGAAGGAAAGAGTCCAAGAAGGGAGAGAAGAATAGTAGAGGTGAATAACTGGTTCCACAGGTGGTGCCTCTGGGAACTGTTTGGCTTCTTGGACCATGGCGTGTGGTTTCATAACGATGGACTTATGGCACGTGATGAGTTCCCCTCACAGAAGTTGTCAGGACTATTTTTTTTTTTTTTTGGTTGCTAAGAGTCTCACAGATCTGATCAGGAGGACTTTAAACTGAATTGGTGGGGTGGGAGGCAGGGGAAGACAATATTCTTGAAAGAGTTCATTTAGTGCTAGAGATGACAGCCTGAATGTTATGGGGATAAGAAGGCAAGTAGTGCAAGAACCCAACAGTGGGAGGGGGAAAAAACTTAAATAAACAGCTTGGTGGAATGACCCATGAACTCAGATGTCTCTCCAGTAACGCACAGAGTATGGCAAATAAGCTAAAAGAACCCAAGCTCTTAACAGAGCAAAGCAAATATGATTTAACAGGCATAACTGAAAGCTGGTGGGATGATTCTCATGATTGCAATAGAGGGGTATAACCTATTTCAGAGAAACAGAGCAATGTTTACACCTGTGAAGAGATCCATGACTTAAATCCTGGAAGCCAGGTTAAGAGCATCCGGGTAAAAATTAAGGGGGAGAGAAAAAAACAGCAATGTCATTGTGGGGGTATACAACAGATCACCAAACCAGACTGAGGACTAGGATAATGGCTTCCTGGAACAGATTATGAAACATTTAGAAAGGAGAGATGTAGCAGTAATGGGAGATTCAACTATCCTGATATTTGCTGGAAGTCAAACTCTGCCAAGAGTATCTGATCAAACAAATTCCTCACTTGTCTTGCAGACAATTTCCTAGTCCAGAAGGTGAAAGATGCAATGTGGGGAATAGCTATTTTAAATCTGATCCTAACCAACAATGAGGATCTTGGTAATGAGGTGGAGGTAGCAGGATCCTTAGGTGGAAATGAAGATGTTCTCCTGAAGTTTACCATACAGTGAAAAGGGGAAGCCAAGCGTAGTCAGACATGCATACTAGACTTTAAGAAAGTTGATTTCAGTAAACTTAGGGAAATACTGGAAGTGAGCCCATGGTCAGAGATGAAGGGACTTCATGATGGATGGGAGTTTCTTAAAAGTGAGATATTGGAGGCACAATTTCTAACAATTCCAACAAGGAGGAAAAAATAAGACATTTCTGCAGAATCCAGGATAGATGTCTAAAGAACTTTCAATGGACCTAAAATTTAAAATGGACATGTACAAGAAATAGAAAAGGGGGGAGATCACCAAAGAGGAATTCAAACAGGTGTAGGGAGAAAGTCAGAAAAGCTAAAACACAGAAAAGTTCAAGTTTGCTAGAAATATTGAAAACAATAAAAGGGGCTCTTTTGGTTACATCCATAGCAAAATCAAGAACAAGGAAATGGTAGGACCACTGCATGGAGAAGATGGTAACAGGGCACAGAGAATGCTAAGAGGAAAGAATCTGCCCCCACCCAAAATAAAAATAAAAAATGGATTCAAGTCAGAGAACTATTTACCCAAAGAGAAGATGAAGCAAGATGAAGTTTACTGGTACTCCATAGGATAGCACATGAACCAATTGATTTAATTTTTTTTTTTTGTCTAAACATTCAGAAGAGTTTCCTGATGGTAAAAGCTGTTTGGCAGAAGAACACACTGACATTAGATGCTTCTAAATAAAGGCAGTTCCTCATCTGTTTGCAGTGCTTTAACTGTGGGTTTCCTGTATTCGTAAGGGGTTGGACTTGATGTCTGTTGGGATCATCTCTGCAGTGGATTCACTCCTGTGGTTGTATTATTCTGACTGACCTGGTCTAAACGATAAATTGCTCAAAATAAAGGGAAAAATTGTACCATTTGTCTATAGACAATAGATAATCTTGAAATTTGACAGTCTTTGGAGTCTGTTTCACATATAACTCTGAACCATACTAGGTGCAGTATCTCATATCAGGGATACTATCAGGGACTGACATAGGCAGATCTCTGCCAAAGAGGTCTTCCTCACCGTCAGTATTTGCTATCATGGCTTGCTCACTGGCCCTGGGAAAAAGAACAACATGGCTCCTCTTTCCTCATTCAGAAGCTGACTGAGTTGACAAATGAAAGGTTCTTCAGTCTGGCAATGGAATATTGCCACCCCACCATACCAGTGGATGTAAAACAGCCTGGGAAGTGTACACAGCATTGTCCTCTGAGAAAGTAAACAAGCACAGGACTCAGAAGGAATGGTTGAGGCTTGCGATTGTACCCCCTGCTTCTGCTGTCTGAATCAGGCATCTTAATCTTTTATGGCAGAACTGGCCTTCAAATATCCTCTCCAAGCACCTGAACAATAACTAGCATAAGGAGGAAGAAGAGGGGAAAGGAGGAGGAGGAGGAGGAGGAGGAGGAGGAGGAGGAGGAGGAGGAGGAGGAGGGGAGGGGAGGAGGGGAGGAGGGGTGAGGAGGAGGAGAGGCGGGGTGAGGTGAAGAGGGGGGGGAGAATCACAACCTCTGCTCCCCACCCCTGCTTTTCCTTATGAACGGAGCCAGCAGAATGAGGGCAAGTGAATGGATAGCAGCCACAATAGAAAATAACTGAGGTTAACTTGAGAGCAAATCCTCTGAGTGTTCCTTGCCTAGTCCTCCCCTCCCATAGCACCAACACTGGAATCAAGACTAGACACAAATATGAAGGAAACATCCTGGAATATAATCCCTCAGTCTTATAGATACATATGTCCAGGAAGGGAAATACACTTTTGAAGGTGTTGCTTTGCAGGATTCGGATTTCTGTGCAAGTTGAATACAGGTATGTATTCACATCACAAATGTCTGCTGTGATGCATCCAGTGCAACCCCTGTAACCCGCAATGCAGATGGGGAATGAACATCTGCATTTGTCATCCTCAGCCACTAGGCACCTTATAGTGCATGGCTACATCTGCATGGAGGTCAGCACTCTGGCCAAAATCCTACCTCACTTCAGCATAGCATATATATGGCAGAGTGAGGTCACAGAGCTTCTATACTGAATACCAATGTAGCACAACATATATGGAACAATGGTCAATGCACATGGCTGACAATCTGTTGTGCAATTGCAAGATGCAAGGTGCAAGAGCAAAACATAGGAACAATGTTCATATGCTACTCTGTGTAATTTAATGCACTACCACATGCACAACAGTCCCATATAGTTGTATTCAGAGACATAGCCATGTTACTCTATTTGCTTACACTGTTGTCACCTGGATACAATTACTGGACCTTGTCCAAAAAGTCACTCCACATGTGTAGTGCAACTTATGGATTCATATGCTACTACCAGGATGCTAGTTTATCAGTGCAGTTTACCCTTTCAGAGACCGCTGCAATTAAGATGCAATTAATAGGCAAAATATTATCTGTGATTAAAGTATTAATAAACTAATGACACTAATTAAATGAGTTAACATTCAGAAGGGAACCAAGTAAACTGGCCAGCTACTCTAAGCATCCCCATTGGTATTCATTCAGATGTGCACTGCTGCAATGATTTTGGAGAGACTCCAGTCTCAGAGGAAAATGGAAATAGAGTACTGTTTGCCTGCCTATTGCAAATAAAATTTGGAGTGTGCAAGAGCACAGCTGCCTTTACAGAACTAATATTGAAACAGGGGCAGCAAAGCTGAAGAGACCTCTTCTCCACCTCAGTAATAAATACAAGTATATAGGCACAGTTCTTGCCTCTTATTGTACAGAATCCTATCAAATGAGAAATGTGGAAAGTCAATTTAATTAGCTACAGCTACAGTACCAAGGTCCAAGAAGTAGTGTTATAGCTGATTTTTTGAAAAAGTGTTTCCATCCCTGTTTCTCAAAAGTAAGACACAAGCTTGCACTAGTGACAGTCTCCCTCCACCATACCCATATCTATGAAACTAGCTTTAAATATTATAGTTAGACCACAAAAAAGAGTGAGGTTATTCCCTATTATGATACAACTGTAATGTTATGTAATTATATACTGTTTCCTGGAAAGGGAATTAATCAGAAATACCTGGTCATTGGTAGATAGATACTTTCAGGCTCTAGAAACTACATCCCTAGCCTCAGCTTGTTTTAGAGTTGCCATTTTATAACCTGGGGAATTATGTACTCTTAAGTAGCGTAAGTCTACATAGGTCAAAGAATATGAGTGGTGTGATATAGGCGCATTGATTTTGTTCTAGGTTGTGAACTCTGAGACCTGGAAATGTAAATAGTGTGTTTATAAGGCATAACATATAAAACAGGAAGCTCCACGTGTTAGACAGGGTTTGTTCCAGGTATAGTACCAACACAACTATAAACAGCATATGAGAGTATAAACAGTAAATTGACCAATATTGAACCCTAGAACCCTAGATAGGTGCTGAAAATGATTGGTGCAATCAGATGACTGAGATAATCTGATGGCAGTCAAGTCTACCTAGTGTTACATGACTTCTAAGAACCTGATTGGAGGGGAGAAAGATGCTCAGATAAACAGGTTATAGTGAGAGTCTTGAATCTCACTAGATAAGATCTGTCAGCTAATTAGGCTAGGAAAGACATAAAACAAGCTGAGAGGAGATGGAAGACTGATTTGTCTGTTTCCTCTGAAGTTAAGATTATGATGCAGCCTCTAAACTGTACTGTCCCTAATTGGTAATTGCATAGGCTATGCTGATGAAGATCGACCATGATGGTAAGAGAAGAATCTATATATCTGTGCCTACATGTAATAAACAGCCTAAAAAGACTAACAGAGAGCCTGCTCATTCTCTCATGTAAACATCCTAAGATTCCAAGACATAAGAATGCTTAAATGGAGTGTTGATATTAACTCTGCTTGTCTGGATTTTACCACTGGCCACAAGTTGGATGCCCAGGTGTCCAGAGGGTACAATAAGGAACCCTAGCTAGATACAGATACAGATTAGCTGACAAACAAAGAACCCTCAATTCTTCACAATAGTTTGGTTTACAATCTCTTTTCTCTAAATTGGAAATTGGCTTCTGCTTTAGTTTTTTTTCAAAATTTTATTGGGGTCTGGAGTAGCAAACCCCACCTGGGTCTAAGGAGCAAGAGGACTGACCTTCAGACCCTCAGAATGTCCCCACTCCTGTTATATAAATAGACATTATAAATTTGCAGTGGCCTCTCATTCAGAAGAAACAAGAACCTAGGGTGCTGCCCCTGGAATTAGAGATATGCAAATACTTCTGTTTTGCTTTCTCTCGAACCAAATTTTCTTAATCTCCTGTTTTAAAAAATGCACCAAAACAAAATTCTCAGCCATCTACCCTGACCATGCACCTTTTGAGCACTGAAATCATGTTGCACCTTAGGTTGTTGTGGGTTTTCCGGGATTTGAGGCTATGTTCTATTAGTATTTTCTCCTGATGTTTCGCCTGCATCTGTGGCTGGCATCTTCAGAGGATCTGGTGGCATGGAAGTGAGACAGAGTATGTATACTGTGTAATCCCCGGGTGGGAGGAAGCAATTTGCATATGTTAAGTTGGCCTTTGTGATGGCCTATTGTTAAATGGAATATCCCCCAGGGTTGAGTTAGTTAGGGGATATGCATAACAGTGCGTTAAGTACATTAGCCATCTGTTGTATTCTTCCTTGTAGAGGAACCTCCAGAGTCTGGGTGGTGTTCATTGGCATATTTTGAGTCTTGATTTTAGTATTCTTCAGACTGGTAGCCAAATTTTGTTTACTTGCCGAGTTTCTTCTTTCCTGTTGAAATTGTCCATGTGTTTATGGATTTCAATGGCCTCTCTGTGTAGTCTGATATAGTAGTTGTCAGAACAATCCAGAATTTCTGTGCTTTCAAAAAGCATTCTGTGTCCAGGTTGGTTTATAACATGTTCTGCTACTGCTGATTTTTCTGGGTGGATCAGTCTGCAGTGTCTTTCATGTTCTTTAATTCATGTTTGGATATTGCTTTTTGTAGTCCCTATGTAGACCTGCCCACAACTGCAAGGTTGCACCTGTCTATCACATAGCTTTTAAAGATGAGAAGCCTGTTGGAACAATGAAGTTGCAATAATAATTCAGCACCACAAACACGGTTAAATGCACAGGGATTGAAAATCGCTCATAAGTCTGTGTAGACTTTTTACAGCTAAGAACAACAACCCCAGAGTCTGAATCAACAGACTGGTCATTTTTGCTTTCTCCTGCTCTTGCTGCTGCTGCTGCTGCTCTTCCTCCAGTACTTCCACTTCTACTTCTACTTCTACTTCTTCTTAAAATGCAAGTTCTTTCCATCTAATTGAAGAAGGAATTTAGCAAATTTGGGGAAAGTATTATCAAAAATCAAGCAAAACAAAATTCTTTGCTTACCACTGTCAACAATTTTTATTTACTAGGGATCAAATTACATGTTATGTTGAACATATATTTTACAGCTTAAGATTCCACCCCACTTTTATTCTAACATATACACTACCCCAGTCTGGACCAAGACTGGAGTAATGCATACTTATACTTTTGGATGAAAGTTTGTATGGTTCTTTGTCAATGAAAAAGACAGTTGCCTTGAGGAAAAGCAAACCTGATTGAATAGCTTTCTTCCAAAAAGTAATTTACACTATGGGCCCAAGGTACATTAATGCCTCAGCAAAAGGCAAGTGGGGTTCTTACATTCAGACTTGACAGCATACAGACCTTTTATAGCTTTTGCAGAGCTGGGCCTTCTATTCCCAGACCTCTCCTGCTTCTCTTCAATTTGATGTGTGATTCCCAAATAGGTGTGGGAATGTGATGATAACAGCCCTCACTGTTATCAGCAAGGATGATGTTGAATTAGCTGGAGTAGAATAACCTGTTGAGCTCCTCATTCCTTCCCCTGGCCATACCCAGGCAGAAGAAGCCCAGTGGTGCTGCTTAGTATCATATTCCTCATGTCAGAAATGCAAGTTGGTTTCAAATGGCTGTTAAATAGAAACACAGCAGGAGAAGCAGAGCAAAAGGCCAGGCAGAAAAGGAACAGAGAAATGCCACAGACTGAGCCCATACTTGTGAAGAAGGGTTTTGTTCTAAGGTGACAATTCAGCTTCAAACTCTTTATTATAAAATCAGAGAGAAGGAGGGTCATCATTATCTAAGTTCAGTTGCTGAGAGATTTTTCACACAAGCCATTTCTGACAGCTCTTAAGACATTCTTTTCTCTCGGCAGAATTCCTGCCTGCTAGGCCCTGGTGAACCCTGGCCTGAAAATACTTGCCTGAGACCCCTTACTAAGGAGTGACTAGGAAGCACAATGCTCTGAGGGGAGATGGTCAAGATGATGGACGTAGCCATTAGTGGATGGCCAGCTGGCCAGCTGATGAGACTTGTGACCAGGTAGTGGTGGGAGTTGCTTGAGGCTGTATAGTGAGTTCAAACCAGTAAGTGATGAGAATTTCATTTGAGAAGTTGCTCTTTTTGTTTTAAGAACTTACTCAAAATAGCCAATTTCTTCATAAACAAGATGTGAAAAGCTAGATAACTAAAACATTTTAAAGTGGGAGAAAGAAAAACCATCAAAGTTGTCTACTGTGACTGAGGTCTTTAAGTTGAGGTTTAACAAGTTACTTTTTTGGAGTACAACTCTCAGAATTCTCCAGTCATGACTACATGACAGGTAGGTACAACATGGAAACACCACCCTGGAAACAGCTGTTTCTATTGCTATGGCAATGGATTTTGTTTGACTCTTTCCTTTCATAAGAGCTTGCCAAAATTCATAGATTTCTTCAGGACCAGTATGGAAAGAGATTAAGATTTTTAAAAGTGTGAGAAAATAAAGTGGATAGATTTGTCAGTCTTTGGCTAAACTGACGCAAGGCTGGACCTGGGATTATACACAGCTTGTCTTTGTTCATCTTCTGTTGAGCACAGGACATCTGGTTGAACTCAGCTGAGACATGAAGACTTGGGGAAATATCAAAGGCCATCCCTGCTGGAGAGCAGGATCGAGAAGTGGGACTGAGGACCAGATTTTGTATCCACAAAGGGAAAGTTACAGGTTGAGATCTTATACCAGGTCATATACTTTGCATCTCCACATGTGGAGTTATGCTTGATAGTGCAACATGACCCTTATGTTAGATGATGTTACCCTGTGTACTGGGGGTCCCGGGAGGGACACCAAAATGTGCTCAACTAAAGGTGGGGAAAATTAGCTCAGAGCACTGCTTAGTGTTACGAGAGGCAGGGTAACGTAGCGAGATCTTGAACCCTATGTCTACGGGGTCGGGTCGAGTCAAGGAGCACACAAAAGTGCAAACAATAAATGATGTTTTATTAAACACAAACAAAACAGTGTATGCGACACACTCATACAAGATAACTAAGGAAAATAAAGGTTGGAGTGGTATAGAGGGATTTTTAGAGGGATTGCTGGTTTGGGTGATACTTCACCTGTCTTGAAACCCGGAAAAATAGAGAGCGAAGCTGGGGTGAGATGTAACTCAGCACGTGGAGCTGAGGGGAGGCTTGCCAAGCAAAGCGGCAGCAAGGCGGGATGAAACTCGGGAGCGATCCGAGGAAGGTCTCGGAATCAAGGGTTTTTATAAGGAGAATTGTGACTGCAGGCTATGCTATACTTGGGGGGAAACAATAGATTTGGAGTTGGAGACAAAGCCTCCGAAAGGTCAGAATCTGAATGATTGAGTATCGCTGAGGTTCTCAATAGAGTAGCCAGTATGCAAACGCAGAGTACTTGGGTATTGTATAGGTTACCCATCAAGCTGCCATCGCGGGGCAGAGGCTCTTTTGTAGGTTGCGTGCATACCTAATTAGAGTACTTGCCTGAAGGTCTCCTAAAGCAGCGAGTCAGCTATTTTCTGGCCTGCCTGTATCGTCCAGGAATATTACGGCAATTAACGGCCGAGCTTGTATGCGTGCTTGTCCGGTGGCCTCGCAAGCACGTGGAGGGGAATAGAGAAGTGCAGCCGAATTGTGATATCAAAAGGATATCTTTTAATATCCCAAAGCTCGGACTAGCCAGGGTAGTAATAATGATTACATTAAATAACCAATGACCAACCAAATGCACAACTGAATAGGCGTCAAAATTCATCCTATCACCAATTTCAGCTGGTGCAGAATCTGTTACTTGTGGCTTTTTCCCAGTGATGGCAAATAGAAAGGTATGTGCATGCTTTTCTGAATAGTTTTCTGGATTGCTAACTGGATAAATTAGTAATAAATAAATAAATTTGCAGTTAATGCAGAATTATTTTCCTTCCTTACTGACATTTCCAGAAAGGATACCTGGTTAGTGGGACCTTGAAAAATTGGGACATAGTTTGAAAAGAGAACTTTTTGAGGCTAACCCCCTCCCCCCCCACACTCTAGAGTTGCTTGAGATGTTTAAGCACCACTGATTCCAATCTTAGTGTAAGTAATGGATGTGTAGTAAAGAGACTGTCAATATGATGTTAACTGGCAGTACCTTTCATACTTGATCCCATCAAAGTATCTCCCACTGATCTATCAGTGATGAAAACCTGTGAAACATGCCCTAAAATGCAAGTCTTAAAATATTAGGATCTATTCAGTACTCCTTGTCATTGTGAATGTGATGGCCCATCCTACATGCTTGTAATTCACTTTAGGCAGCAAAAATAACCTTGGTTCACTCCCTCATCCCATTTGATTTGGTGAATTCATCTTGACCCACTTTTCAACTCCGTAATCTTGGCAAGCCTGTCCACAGAAATCTTTTTCAGGGCAATCTGATGTCTTACATACACTGGAATCAAAGTTATGTATGAACCATGGGACTTTCACACCCTGAACAAATGCAAAAACCACAACCTGCTAGGTCTTTTCATTACAGAAAAAAAAGAAAAAAAAAAGAAGTTCACAAGGCAGCTGAGAACAGCAGGCAGACTCAGTGAACACACTGGAAAGTGCAGATAAGGACAATTCAGGAACCCAGATGGCTCCTGCCTAGCATTACATACCTGCAGGGCATTTATATAGCATAGATTACAAATTAGACGGACATGAGAAAGCTGGTGCTTTAATCACAAGGGCATTTTAATTACCTAGATATTGACTGGGAGGTCTGCCAAGAAAAGATGCATCCACTGATAATGCTGGTTATGACTCTTACACTGAAGCTAGAAAACTGTCTGCCTAGCATGGAGCCACAACACAGCCCTATTTAAGCCTGCAATGCTGTAGTGTAAGAGAGACACAGAAAAGTAAGCAACAAGATGGATGGAAAGGACATTCCTTGCTGGTTTAGGATTTATGCTCATTCTAGATGTATACAGTCCAGGAGAGACTGTTGTTGCTATGTGCCTTGAAGTGGTTTCTGACTTATGGCAACCCTAAGGCAAACCTATTATAGGTGTTTCTAGGGCTGAGAGTATGTGATACACCCAAGGTCACTCAGTGGATTTCCATGGCTGAGAGAGGAACTGAATCCAGGTCTCCAGGGTCATGGCCCAGTGCTCAGACCACTACATCACACTGGCTGGAATGCTTACTTGGGAGTAAATCTTTTAGATATCAGAAAAAATGTGTTTCTGAAAAGTGAACAATGCTACGTTAAACACAGGGGATGTAACCTAAGAGTTCTTTTCCCCCCAGTTTTTTTCAGTTCTATGCTGTATGTTTTACATAGTATGCAGCTTGACCCAGAGTCAATATTGTGAGGAAAAGTTGGACAGAACCTAAGTCCAAATAAAATATACATGATGTATCTTTAAGTTTGCACCTGGGAATGACAGTGGATGATGCAATCCCATGTAATACCTGCATGAGTCATTGGGTTGTGTAACCGAGGCGGGAAGGTTGCATCATACCTCTAGCAAGGGCTGCTAGAGTTGCATCAGCAATGGCTGTATGTAAGGGGGTGTGTTCTAGCCCTCTAAGCCCTCATGTTGTCTGGAGAGCGGCCGGAGGCTATGTTCTGCATGCGTTGAATGCTGAATACTCCGTTGGACAATTGTATATACTGTATGTATTGTAACTCAAGAGTAAAGCCTCCTGTTGGAAGATAACATTTGCGTGGGAGTATTTTTCCTGGCTTCAGGGCTTTGCTGCTAATGTTAAACACTCTGCTGGGACGCTTCAAGCTGCGTGAGTAAACTCTGCTGTATGGTGATTTTTAAGCACTTGACTCTGGTGAACTGTCTTTTTGCCAGAGCTCAGTGCTGGAGGGAAGTGCTGCCGGAGTTTTTGTGTAGCTCCCATCATCCACCATCCCTCTGACAAATATTCCTAACTATCACACATTAAGAGATCACAAATCACCCATCAGTGCAGTTGTCCTTGCTGTTGAAGATGCAGTGTGATCGAAAAATATCTCTCTGGATGCCTTTCAGCACTGAAACTCTCAACAAATTCAGAACAGTCCCCAAGGTTGCCATAAGAGAATGCAAAATTATTAAAATCCAAAAGGTTTCCCCAGAAAGACAGAGTTCTTCCTCATATCCCAGTCATAATGTATTTCCTCCCGGCTAGATAGAAAGATGCCCTGTCAAGTGGTAGTCATTATTAAGGAATATCTCTGTCTTTTCAGATGCACATTCTTTTCTTGTTCCATTTATCTATAGCAATTAAACACAGCACCTAAAAAGGCCAGTGCTCTAGCTAACATCCCTATTGGCTGCTACAAAACCTCCAGGTAACTAAACCAGGCCCCCTTGCTTCTGCTTCTGGTCAGCTTGAACTTAGAAAGAGCCCAAAGGAGAATCATAGGCCCTTTCCGCACCTTACCCCATTGTGGAGACATCCGGGGTGGACCCCAGGATCAGCTCTTCCAGGAGGGGAGCATGACAGGAGTGCTCCCCTCCACACCGGCTGCCTCTGTGTTTCAGGAAGCATGATGGCCATGTGTCAGGTAGCCCTCCATATTTTAGGTATGGGACATGTAGTTGGAGTTAATTAGCAGCTTGCTTGCTTGTAACAAGGTATGAGAACCAGAGACCGTTAGATAAACAAAGCTAGGAATGTAGTGGTAAGCGCTGCCAGGCTAAAACAGAACTCTAAGGTCTCTTGCAGGCAATTGTAAATGAATGCATGAATATTATTTTTTGTTACTGTGGTTGGCTTTACTCCAACCAGGGAGGCCATATGCATAGTTCTTTTTTACTGTGTGCCACTTTTTCAGGGCCTGTGAAGGAAATCTCACCGATGAGTAACATACAACTCTTCTCCAGTGGCTACCAGAACAGAAGCCATGGCAAACAAAGAGAAAGGCCTACATCAAATCTCTAGTATCTTCATTCCCTCCATAGTTTACATATGCCCTTCCCCAAGTTATAGAACACCTTCTATGGAGCCATATGACTCCAGATAAAAATCACTGTTCTGGCAAGTATAGGCAATGAGAAACAGCATCACGTATTCAAGAGAGATTATTTTTAAGGTATCAAGAGCTATACCGGATAGAGAAATTGGCACCAGAGATTTCTTGAAAAATGAATGTGTTTGTTAGGTTTTAGAACAGTGTTCCCATAAATAAGGAATATGGCCAGCTGTCTTGCTTGCCAGTTATTTATCTATTTAATTAATCCATTAATTAATCCATACTGTGCAGGAGAAGGGTTATTGCTTAGGGAGACGCTGAAAATGATGTTTTCAGTTAAACTTAATTGGATTATTTAGCTTGTTCACTTGGCGAGTGAACGAAGGCAGGGAAGGAGGGATCACTATTATGGAAGACCATTCACCTTTCCAACTCTTGGGCAGCATCAGGGAGGTGCCTCCCAAAACATAGTATGGATCAATCCATTGATTTCCTTGCAAAGGAGGTAGAGTTCCCAAATGCCAGCTGTGAAGCTTCAGTAGCGCTATCAGTAAAGGTGAGCAAATTACTAGATGAAAACTCCAGGCGCTGTGCACAGCTGCTGCTCTCTCTTTCTATATATTGTCTTTCTTTGTTAATAATCTAAAGGTACTTCAGAAGCAGTACATTTTTTAACTACATTTTTGTTATACAACAATATGTCAGCCCAGCTGCAATTTCAAGAGCTTGGGAAGTGATGCAGACATAGCTCTCAAGAAAATCAAGACCCTCTGAACTTTTATATGAGTATGTGGCAGAAGGGCATTGAATGACACTCATTCAAGATGTCTCTTTTGTATATAATATACTTCTTTACCTGCAAAGTGTACATTTCATAAAAAGGTCTATCGGTTTGGAAGGAAAGATGTAATCAATTTTGGCTATGTGTGTGTATTCCAGGCATGAGCACATATAGCCGTTTTAAAAATATTGTATGAGTACTTCATCCTTTTTCCCCCCTGTACTTTCAAGGAGCAGACAAAAAACTGTGCAGAATATGCTTTCTATACACAACAAATGTGCTTGATTTGCATAAATGCACATTAGCTTGCCCAGATCTGAGGACCTATCTGCAACTGACACGCATGCAGCCAGGTACCCAAAGGCTCAACAAAGAGCCTAGGGCAAACTACATAAGGAACACACATCCAGTGATTTTTTTTCCTTGGATGCTCTGGTTTTACAAAGTCATCAGGCCCTGGAAAAGATCCAAATGAGAATAAAAGTGATTAAGAGAATGGGATAAAATAAATGAGTGGAATAAATAAATGAAGCAGCATGATGAGATTCCAATTTGCATTGTGCTGAGGTAGCTCAACCTCTGACAAAATAAGGTAGGGTCATGGCAGCAACCCATAGCTATTTCAAAGGGTCATGGGGCACTGGGAAGAGAGAGAGAGAGAGAGAGAGAGAGAGAGAGAGAGAGAGAGAGAGAGAGTAATGGGATAACACCAAAGTGAATACTGTAATAAGAACCACAAAAAGCATTAATAGTCATTACGCTTAGGATGAAATTGACACATATCAGCCAAATGCAGAAACACACTAGCTTTCTTTGCCTTGCAGTTAGCAGTCACCAGGTGGGATTTTAGAGGTCAGAAGAGTTATTTTTTGGAGAACCCCCAAACCAGAATATCTTTGGTCCCGGTGGCCTGTGGGATTATGTGAACTGTAGTCCAAAAATTACCTTTTTCAAGCTCATATCCAAAACAGCAGCAGTGGGAACAGCAGCAACAGCTTGTGGAGATGACACTATGTTTCCCATAGTGCCTTCATGAGGCATCACATCACTGCCTTCTACCACATAAATCTTTGGCTTGTAGTGTTTCTTTTTTCTTATATTGTCTTCAGCCTTTGAGAGCTAGAGTCAAGCAGATTGGCAAAATATAAATATTTTAAATAAATAAATGCAATCACCTCTTTCTTCTACGCCTTTGTGAGGGCAAGCCAGTACACTGTGGTTGTAAATTCTGATGCACAAGCACTCATCATGACAGTCTGTAGTGCAGGGGTGGGCAAAGTGTGGTCTTCAGGCCACATGTGGCCCCAGGGTCACCTTTGTGGTCTCCACTGCACCCCAGAGGTTAAAAAAAATTAAAAAAAAATCCCTCCATTTCTTATAGAAGACATTGAGGTACTTTGGCTGTCTTTTTTTAGGGATTCCCTGCATTACCTTAGACCCAAAAGAGGCCTTTTTAATTAATAAGAAATAAACAGGAAGTGACTTCAGGTCACTTACTGTTGTTAAAAAAAGCCCAAAGCATAAAATATGGCAAAATGCTCTCCCATAGCTCCTAGATTGGTGTTGGAGACACTTGGGAGCATTTTGTATTTCTTTTGTAGGGGGTCATTGGGCAAGTGTGGGCCTTTGAGATCTTCTTGGGGGCTAACATTGTCCCCCAGCCTCACCTTATTACCCACTTCCACTCCAGAAGCAGACCCTCAAGGAGAATCCAGAAATGAAGGCAGCTGTATTGTTCCATCTCAGGAAACTAATTCTAGGATTTTCTGTCTCTGTCAGGAGCAGGTCTTTTGCCAAGGTAATATATCTTATTGGCCCATTAAAGACCAAGCCACTCCCAAATATTTTATTTCACAATAGATACAGTTCATGTAATTATTGCTAGGGGAATCCAGTGCTCACAGCTGCTGTAATGATTTCAGTTAAGTCGAGACAGAACGTATGTAAAAACCAAGTGGAGTGGTAGAAGACATGGTCATGGCTTCCAATCAAGAAGTGCTTTGAACCTCTGGCTCCTGACTCCACTACAGCACTGGGATAAAGAGGCATGTAAGGCATGTTCTCCATTTGAAAAAACATCTTACACTTAAAGGTGTTGCTTCTATGTTAGAAACATCACAGTCTAGTTAAGATGAAAAAGCACCCCTTTCCATTAATACCATTATATGGAGACAGGACATACAATCCTGTGGTAGATAAAGTATAGAAAGTAAATATGATTGATGCCAAATGCACTAGAACTGACAATTTTTAAGGCACCATCTAGGAGTGGCATTTGAACACACACTGAAGAGAATAGCTTTACTGTATAGCCACTGCAAGTACTGACGTCAGGCTTATCTGAGAAGATATATTCTAAGATGTAAAAATGACCAGAGAAAGCAGGGTGGTTCACCAAATCTGCTACAATTTATCTTAAATGGAATTTGAAGAGCACTTCACAATCCATTCACCGGAAAAAAAAAGCCTCTTGACACCTTGATGGGTTAGGCTCTGCTTGAAATACAAAAGGGAAGACCTGGGGCGTTGATAATTTTTCCCCATGTTAAACATTTTAGAAAGTTAAATGGATTTTTCCCCCTTTCAAGATCAAGGTTTTGGGCTCTCAAAGTCATCCAGTAGAATCAACTTTTCTGCCTTCCCACTGAATTTTAATGGAATTTGGATACTTAAATCCTTTGGGATGCTTTGAAAATATCATGATGAACAAAGAACATGAGGGAACAAAAAGAAAACATGGAGCTGCGTAGGTCAGGGAGAGGAGACAGCGATGGAGGCAAGCAAATAGTGAAAAGAGTTCCAAGAAATTATCATCTAATTAATGTGTCAGGGAGACCAACCAACAGCTATGAGCCACAATGGCTAAATTAAATTTCTGCGTTCTGAGGGAGCATGTCACTGAGAGTAGCCTAGAAAAGGTCCTCTTTGGGAACTGTAGTTCTAGGAGTACCTAAGGTAGCATGGCTAGTACCCATGAAGAGTGGTGGATTCTAGATGTTATAATCCCAAATGGGAACTTTTCCAGGTTTTTCCACAGAATACAAACTGCTGAGGCGCAGCAATGAGAAAGTTCTCCCATTGCCTTCACACTGTTGTGATACATTTTAAAGCATTCAATTGTCTGCTGTTTGGATATTGGACTAAGCAGACCATTGGTCTAATCCAATGGTCTAACCCAATGTTATTGGGAATATATTCCAGAAAAGCCTACATTCTAAAGCAGAAGGTTCTCAGAAATAGAGGACATGAGCTTAAAAAGAAAAAAAAAAAATGGAAAAAGGAGTGGTGGAAAGGAGGCATCACCATAGGGTTATGAAAAAATGTGCGGAGGAACTTGCTACCAGTTATTCCATTACTAAACGAGAACTTAGTAATGAAATTAAAGTTTTCTATCAAACTGTATTTAACTAAACATCGAGTCCAAAGGAACATAAACACAACACTGGAAAATTTTTTTCAAAACACAGCTTTAAAGAAAAGCAACTCAAAACATCCATGTATACTTAAATTTGCCTTCCAAAGTCTAGGGTCCTCCAGATGTTTTGAACTGAAAGTCCCATCAACCCGAGCCAATATGGCAAATAATCAAGTATGACATTTGTTTGTTTACATTTATATACCATCTTTTGTGTTCAGAGCGCAAGGTGGTCTACATGGTCCTCCCAATTATCATTATTCTCACAACAATTCTGCAAGGTATGTCAGGCTGAGAGACAGTGAGATCTCCCCTATCCAATTCCTATGCTTTAAGCGTGACACCATATTGGCTCTCCTTTGCAAGATCTCTGACAGCCAATCCCAGTTACTTAGCCACAGCTGAAACTTTTGGCTTTTTACCTCAAACAGATGAGACTTGCGATCTTGGTGTATACAGTTCAAATTTCTGTATCTATCATTTGCGGTAGTCATTTTTCAGAACAGGGATTTGTTTTCATTAATTAATCAATTGGCTTGCTTTACCCTCACGTTCAGTCTTGCTAATAAAAAAGATACAGTAGTGATAAAGTTGAAGTACCTCTTTTCTAAAACATCAGAAATCTAGCTGGACTGATAAGAATAAAAATGAAACTGAGCAAGGACAAATGCAATTTGCTACATACTGGAAAGAACAGATTGTGTTGGGTAAGATTGTATTAACAGGATAATTTTATCGAAGACGAGGGACATGACAGAATAGTACAATTCCCCTAAGTCCTGATGACTCTTCCTGTGGAATACAGATTTCATTTCTGAACAATAGTGTTCAAGAAAGATATTGACAAATACGAAATGATTCAGAAGAAATCTATGATGATTATAAGAGATCTGCAAGGCAAACAATAAGGAAAACTGAAGGAACTGTAGATTGTTATGGTAACTGGCTGACTATTAATTTTCTCCCCTGAAGATGGCCAGCTGATGAACATTTGTTTACATACTAATTGAATAGCTCAATTCTGCTCGTCAGAAGAATATCTGAGTCCACATTAGAGTGCTCATTTCCTCCCAATCCCCTAGGTACTCTCTCTTTTTCCCTATTCTGCCCTTTAACTTCCCAATGCATTTTTGATCTTTTAGTCCTTCTGTTCTCGCACACATCAAAATGTTCATTTTCTTTTACCTTTCTTTTCTTCTTTGCCTCCCCCTCTCCATCTTTGTGACACTTTGTGTTCCCTATGGAGCCGCATAGAAGCCTTTTTGGACAAATTAATACCCCAAGCATGACTGCAGCTTCCTATCTGATGGGTTATGGGAGTCTGCCATCTAGTTACTGAAGGTGGTATTGCATGCTACTAATAAATTTAAATTAACTGAAATGAATTAATCCATTTCAAAAAACCAAATAATTCTAGAAATGCAATTCCCAAGTACTTCAGTAGGCATGCCAGGCTTTAGCTGTCCATGTTTCACAATGGCAGACAAAAACAGAGATAAATACATGCACCTATTTATTACTATAGACTGCTCTTTAAGACTGCTGGATAATCAGTTAGCTGGGTAGTGCACAATTAATAAAAATATGCATACAAACAATAAAACAATGACTAGAGATGGTACACAATAAAATCAGCAATAAAACCAGCAATGAACCAAAAATACTATAGCATATTAAACCAAAGGAAAAAACAGCAGAAAAGTAAGAGTGCTAAGTGGCAAAAAAATAGTTCTTAGAGTGCTTGGGATGATGAAAAGTTCTTTACTTGGCATGAAAAAGATCATCATGTTGACACAAAGAGAGACTCTCTGGAAGGTCATTCTATAATTGGAGTGCTACCACCAAATATTAGGAGATGGCCATTTAAAGGAAAAGGCTTCCTGTCAGACTGAGAATCTGAAGGAGATGGTCAGTAGAACTAATGACCCCTATGTTGGCTGGTGGTTCCAATGTTAATGGGGTAGTGAATGCACTCATATGCAAGGTGCTGATTCCTGTCTCCAAAATGAGTTCAACATCTTGATATTTTTTTAAAAGTTCAGAGTAAAATACAGAGTGGACTTATCTTCCTGATACTGGAGCCACCAGCTGACACTGGATGACACACTTCCATTTAAGAATGGAAGAAAATGTGCATGAAAAACAGAGCCTGTCCATTTGTGGGAATGAGACAGAAAGGCAAGAGGGGCAAGAGGTATAAATTGTTGAAAGCAGGATATATATACTCCTTCTGTGGGAATTTAATCTGGGTTAGGAGATCTGTTAATTGAAGAAGTGCTTCATTTCTCCATTTATGTCCTGCTTCCACATTAGTAAAGAATGCAAACGTTTACATATTTGGAATAAGGAAAAAGGAATGTTTAGCCTGAAAAAGATGGCGAAGAGGTGCTAGGACTGTCCAAATATTTGAAGGACTATCACATAGATGAAGGCACACATTTGTTTTCCCTTGTTTCAGAGAGTTAGGACCCAATCAATGGATTCCAGGTATAATCTTTACAGTCAGATACTGCAGAGATAGAAGGGTTAATTTCTAAAATGTATCTAATTTCCTTTTTGTGTTTGGAAAAAAAGCAGTAAATTTTATAGTCACTTGTTGCTTGAGATTTTAAAAAGGAATAACTCATTTTATTACCTTTTAGTTATTTTATTTTTTTAAAAAAATGAAAAAGTTAAAATGGCTCCAAATGGCTGTCCCCAAATGACTCCCCAAGGACAACATTTTAGGAATAAGAAATAAATATTACTTGTGACACTAAAAAGTGAGCAATAGTCATGTTGCTTTTCAACAGTAGCAACACTGGGAATGCCATTACTTATAACTTATTACCCACAAGCTCTGTATCCTTGGTCCCTATGATCTAGTATGGCCCACACTGCCTTGCAGGTTTCAAGTAGGAATTTTTCCTTAGTCTGCCCAAAGAATATAATGGGCCTTGCTTTATCAGTGAGCTGAGGCCCTTCCCATGAACTGGCTGACTATGCTAGACTAAAGTGAGCCTATACTGGGGCTTATATATTCCTTAATGGTTTTACACAGCATGAACTTTGCATGTTCTCCTTGTTCCTTTGTTTTCAAGGTATCTTATCTTTGTATTTGACAGAACAATAATCTGTGGAATCATAAACACCAATATTTTTCCATAGGCTACTTAGTTACGTTTGCATATCTAAGTAACATCTCCTGGCCTGACCCACCTCCCCACATCTTAAGAGCCAGCAGCTGGATTGGGTGAAAGAGGTCTGTCTCACCAGCAATTAGGGCACAAGAACAATTAGGTTTCAACCCCTCCCATTAGTGAGAAAAACTGTGGGAAGGAATTATGCCAGGGGTCCTGGTTCTAACCGTTATACAGTTGCTTACTGCCATGAGGAGGATGGAAATATCATCCTCCCTGCACCTCAATTGAAAGCTGAATGAACATCCTTCACCTGATCTGGCTGTTCACTCTTAAGTTGGGTTAGCGTGGCATTTATGTAGTCTTACAGGAAGACTACGTAGTCTTACTGAATGCAGAATAATTGCAGGTCCATAACTCTAGGTTATGAATCCATAACTGCAATACTCAGTGCCACCTAAGATAAATAAGTAGGAAGTCAGATAAGCCATGAGGTACAGCTTCATGCCTCCGAAATCACCATCAGCCGTACACCATAATCCCAAGGAGACTAATTGTTTTACTGGTTGCTTCCTGCTCTGCAGCACCCACAGAAAGTAGGTGCTAATAAGATTGCCAACAACTCTCCAAGCTGACCTTTATGATTCTTATGAAGTTCCACTTTTCACATTCTTCTTTTCTTCTTTTGCTAGAGAAAGCAAAGATTCAGGACTATAAGCTAGTTCAAATCCTGTTTTAATGACAGCTCATCTCCAAAAAAATACCTTATTATAATAAACAGTAAAATCCTTCTTGTGACTGCCTTTAAAGTCAGCAATAAAACAGGATGCAGAACACTATCTAATAGCCACAGATGATGTCACTTTCTAGAAATACCAATCTTTGACGGCCAATAAGGGGCTTAGATATATCAATTTGTAATTTTAAAAGCCTTTTTATTTTGAATTAGAAATGTCTGTTGCTTCAGGAAAAGTGAGGTTTCCCAGCATCTGCCCTTTTGAGAATTTGTTTTACAAAATGGGTTTTGGTTGGGAATAAAATGTAAAGGACTGGATAAGAAGCTGATTATGCAGAAGGATTATAAACGGATAGTACAGAAGGTGCTATAAAAGAAAAGAAAATCCCATCAAAACGAGGATCATAGGACGTTTCCAGGAAGGAAGTATGAAAAATAAATTAAAGTATGCATGATAGATGTGGTTACAACTGTATAACTCTCATTCTGTAACACCACAACAACCAGACTAATAATGACAAAATGAAGTAAGGTTAGATTTAACAATTGCCTACTAGTGTAGTATACTGGTCGAGGATTTGGGGAGACCAGGGTTCAAATCCCACTCAACCATAGAAATCAATTGGGTACCCTTGGGCAGTCACACTCTCTCATCCTCAGAGAAAGGCAATAGCAAACCCTCTCTGAACAAATATTGCTAAGATAACCCTGTGATGGGGTCACCGTCAGGTGGAGATGACTTAAAGGCACATAACAGCAAGAGCATACATGTTCTTTTGGGGGATATCAGCCAGTATTGACCAAGGCTCAATGGCTGATGGTATATCGTGGGATTTCCGCTACGATTTTTTTCCTCAAGCATTAAAGTACATCCAGATAGAACAAGGATAAGAATCATGCAATCCATGGTTGTGTCACTAGGATTGGTGTCACCCTGTCTGATGATATAACCTGATGAGGTCCATATCTGCTGCAGCCCCCCATGACACCACTGTGTTGCTCCTTCTGTGTGTGTGTGCATGTGCGCATGCATGCATATGCATGTGCATACATACACACAGAGAGAGAGGGGAAAAAAGTAAGATCACTTTTTTGGGGAAAAAAGAGTATCCTACCTCCCTCTTATCTAAAGCAAGATACAGAGAGTTCCTATATAGTGTTCTGACAGGAAGTATGGGGTGAGGATGTGGTTGGAAACAAGAAGCTTTCCAGGGGGTCCTACTGACTGGAAAAAAAAAATGCCCCTAGAGCTTGTTCTTCTCCCCAGTGTGATAGAGGATGCTTCCAGACAGGCATCTCCCAGGACTGCCAATCAAGAGGCACTGTTCAGCTCTTCTGTTTTTCCTTCCTTCACAGAGGATTCTCTGAAGTAATAAACATCAAAGAAGCAATGTGAGGGTTACAAATGGAAGATGACATTGGATAGATCCCCCATGAAATCCCAGAAAAAAGGCAGGATAATTGCATGATAAAAGCTTTGCCTGAAAGTTTTCCCAGAATGTTTGTCTGGTAAATGCTTGACACTGAAGAACTTTGTTACTGAGGTCCATGTCTTTAGGATATCAACCCTTGTGGTACTTTTTCAGACAGTGTAGCAGAATATATAAACCAGTTGTGCTTTATACCAGTGGTTCCTAACTTGGGGTCTGTGAAGCCCTCACAGGATGTCCATGCAGGGTTACCATTAATCTTGAAAAATGAGTAAAATACCAGATTTAAAGGATTAAAAAATGTCTGGCAGGAAATGCAGCATGTCCCCGATTTCCCAAAGGCAGTAGTGATGATGGAGGTGCCAGTGATGATGAAACACAAGTGGGTGTCTCATCCTGCACTGGAGTCTCTGGGCACTACTGCACAGGTGCACCAGAGGCAGGAAGGTGAGAGGAAAGCTCAGAAGACAAGGGAAGACACCCAGCCCAGGCCTTGTGTGGTGAATATGGCAATGCTGCTTGAGCCCAGAGCCGGGCAGAAAGGTGGAGTTTTGCTTCCAAGTAACCATAAGGATAGAAGGGTGTCCCTTTACTCTTGTGGCTGCTTGGAAGTGAAGTGGCAAAGGTATCAGTGCTCTTTGGGGGAAAACATGAAAGAAATGCCATTTCCCTCTGGAGGAGCACTGAGAGTAAAGAGGATAGGTGCTTTCAAAAGAAGCACTTACCCTCTCTATTCCTCAGTGGTCCTTCAGAGATAAAAAAAACATTTCTTTGGCTGTTTTCCTCCAAAGCAGCACTGAGACTCTTGCTTTCTAAGCACTGCTTTGGGGAAAAGAAAGGGCAAAAGAAACACCAGTTCCCCAAAGGACTACCAAGAGAGTGGAGAGAGGGTAAATGCATCTACAAAAGAAATTATCCTTTAGGCCTGCCTCCTATTCATAACCTTCCTTAGGAAATTCCAGTTTATTCTACTCTCCTGGCACTTGAAGGATCTCAGCATGCTACTCCACAGATGAGCAACTTTAAACATATATTTGAATATTTAAATAAGTATTTGAATATTTAAATCTAAATTTAAATATTTAATTCTTAAGTTTTGGAGGGCACTGGCAACAAATTGCATTTACAAGGGGTCTCCAGTAAAGAAAGGGTTAAGAACCATTGCTTTACACCACAAACTACTGTGATCGTGCCAAACTACCTAAAAGTGTTTTGATACCTAAAAGTACTTAGAAAAGCACAAGATCATAGTATAGGTAGACTAACTCAATGAAGGAAGACGCAGCCCTAAGTGTGCAGGACCTGAACACGGCTACTAAAAATAGTATCTTTTTGGAGGTCTCTCTTCTTTAGGATTGCCATTAAGTTAGAGCTCACTTGTCTAACAACAACAAAGAAGGAGCTGATGGTGATGATGGTGATGATGATGAAGGGTGAATTTTGAACCAGGGGCAGGGGAGGCATCTGAAGTAATCTTTGCTCATGCAATTGCAGTTCTGCTCCTCATTTTTTTTTAAGCACAGGGGAAAGCAACCTGCACTTGGCTTGAAATATCTTATTTGATTTTAATTCTTGTTCTTGTTATTTAATTATGAATCATGACAGCCTTGCAAATAGACTGGAAACTTTTAAAGTAATGGAACTGCTTAATTTTTCTTTCAAACTTCCAGCATTTTTTTTAATTCTCCAAATGAGTATCAAATTAGCCACACTGGCATACCACGTCGACCTGGAATATTTGACTTCTTGCATGCATTAGATGAAGGAGCACTTTCATTGGAAATCTGAAGATGCTGGAAGTGACAGCCCTTTTTTTCCTCCTGAGTGTTAGCATTAAGAGCTGAAGCAGACCAAACGACACTCAATGGTGTGTTTGCATGTATGTGTTTATTACTGGGATCACAGTAAGTATGTAGGAGGATTGTAGCTCCTTCCTCTTTTGCTGTGTCTTAACACAATTAAGTCCTCTGATGCTGCTCTCTGCATTGGAGAGAAATCTATTCTTGCCAACGCAAGAAACAGCTTCCAAAAAGCAAGCTTTGTTAAGATCACAGCAGGGGACAATCACAATGCTCATAATCACAGTTATCATCCACCCACAATCACAGTTACCAGTCACCACCCCAGCAACTGTGACATGCAAACATCACATTTTATTTATTTATTTTTATTTATTCAAGGCATTTATTTGTTGTCCCTAAATTCACAATATCATCCGAGCCAATACAACACACAGGCATGAGTTTCATCTTGTTTTTAAGCCATAAAATCTCTGGTCTTGCTACCAAACTTTTTCACATTTGCAGTTTAGGAACAACATTATGGAACTCACTCTCAGGGAAGGTTTATTTGGCCCCTTTCTGGTCTCTTTTTGCTGGCATGGAAAGATTATTATTAATTATTACTATTATTATTATTATTATTATTACTCAAAAAGTGCTGCATCTATTCATTGATAGTAGCATAAGAATCTTTCAATTTTTTTAAAAAAATATTTAATTAAATATTAAAACATTACACTGAACAAAAAATAGCAATAAACTCCTCCCTTATTGCCTCTCCCACCACTCAGCAATTAACACAAAAACAAAGGAAAGAATGGTGTTAAACTGGTTCTTGTTCCAACCTTGAACTTTCATATAAAGTATAACAGTAAAATAATAGAGTATATCATAAAAGACAAGGCAACATATCCAAAGCAATTCTCCCCCTTTAAAATGCACTTATTTTAACTATTCCATCCTATGTTCAAGAATTGAAACAACCATGTTTGATGCTGATATCGTTAGAGAAGGATCTTTTAATGGGGTATGCAGGGTTTTCTTACATCTCTATTCAGCTCTGGAGGTGTCTTTAACTGTTTTAAATGTTCAAATTGGACTGTTTGTTTAATATTAGTTTAACTTTTGTATTATATACTATTTTAGCTATATTTTGTTCTTAACTTATAATATGGGGTGCATGGTGGCTTACAGTATAAGAAAAATAGAATATGAAATAAATGAACAAACATTTTGCAAGTTTTAAGAGTACCATAGCTTGGCTACAGATTGAGCAGCATTACTATACCTCTAACAATTTCCAGGAAAAGGGACAATTTTCCCCATATTATAAAGATGCAACATAAGGCAGACATTTATCATCTTCCTCTTTACAGGTTAAATGTATGAGAAAAATATAAGACAAATGACGCAAACCTTCTTTTTACAAAATGGTAAATGAAGTGGAATTCCTCTGTATGGGAAAGCAGTAAACACAACAGCGCCTGGAAGCACTGAGCCATCACAGAGCAATTAGCTTAACATCAGTGTGGAGAAAACTCAGGAAACATTAGAAGCTATTTTGGTAAACGGTCTCGGGGAAGTGTGCCTTGAGAGCCATAAATTAATTAGAGTCTCCTGCCAGGATGGATTCTGGAGAACATGGCATGCAGCAAAAGGACAACATCAATGTCAGATTGAACTAGGTCTGATTTTTTTTTTAACTTAGTTTTTGAAAGGACATTTGAAATTTCCTCTGTGATTGTACCACTCTCTTCTGGTAAGAAAAGAGAACATAAGGATGCCCAGGGATGCTTACATGGTCAGGCAACCCAAATGTATAAAATATCTCGTGAGGGGAACAAAAAATAAAAATAAAAAGAGTTAAAGGCAAGTCGTAAGAACAAGTAGTTCAGACTATATACACCACTTCACTTTTTCTCCCTAATTTAATTTAACACAGATTATTCTTACATCCCACAGTGACAAAAAGTATTAGATTTTGAGTTCAGATTTGTTTGACCTCAACATCAGCACATAAACACATTCAGATTATACTTAGGTCAAACTCCTCCAAAACAGCCATGTTGCCACAGTGATGGGTTTAAATCTGGCCTATTTGAATAATACTACATAACAATGCAGGCCTAAAACAAAAACAATCAAAGTGACACACCCAGGTGATATGTACACAGAGAAACACACAGAAACATACACACAGACCATTCAAATGGATGATTGTGAAAAAGGTTGGAGGCAGTAAAATGGTTCCTCTTCTGCATGTCTTCTACAATTTGCCACCCAAAACAAGCAATTCATATTGGCAGAAATTATTGCCCCAAAGTTATATGGATGGACAGCTTGTTTTCTGCTGCTCCAGAGACTGGAATACGAACCAATGGATTCTAATTTCAAGAAAAGAGATTCCACGTAAGTATTAGGAAGAACTTCTTGAATGTAAGAGTTGTTTGATAGCAGAATAGACTATCCTGAAGGGTGGCAGACTCTCTTTCCTTGAAGGTTCTTGAAGAGATATTGGATGGTCATCTTCCAAGAGGACTGTATTTGTGTGTACATGCATACAGAGGGTTGGGAAAAGAGGTCTTGCAGCTGCTTCCAATTCTATGGTTTTATGACTGAGGATAGCTTTATCTAATTACCATATGTAGTTAGGAAGTGCTTGCTGGAAATATAACTCAAATTGAAGGTGCTGTTGGTTGTTACTTGAAACGTGGCTTTAGTCAAGAAGATTTTCTCTCAAAATGATGGTTGCTGTTCTGATGTTGTCAGAAATTATATGAAGCTGTTGTTTTTGTGTACCTTCAAGTCATGTCCAACTTCTGGTGACTATAAGATGATCCTGTCACAGGATTTTCTTGCCAAGACTTCTGTCAGTCAGTCAGTCAGGCCTTTATTACGGTCAACAAACCATGAGGCAAAACACTTATTACATACAAAATATAACTTCTATGTATGTTATATACATTCTACGTGGAGATAAAAACATGGAAATATAAAATATTTATAATAAGATAAAACACTATATGTAATTAATTAGATGTAATGCATTTTAAAAGCAGCTTAATAAATTAGGTTTAACATTAGATAAGAAACTATAAAATTTAAAACATATCATATGTGAAAATTTCTATTGAAGCTCATACAACCTTTTTTCCTCATATAGAATTCTTAGTAGCCCTACAGTTCCTAGAGATATGGCCCCATCTCAGGTGATTACCGAGGAGGGGATTATTAAAATGTTAACATTTGTGTACCATTGACCAAAGGCCAAGACTTCTTTGGGTGGGGTTGCCTTTGCCTCTCTCTGAGGCTGAGAGAATGAGACTTGCCTAAGTGTGACCCAGTGGGTGCCCATAGCAGAGCTGGGATTTGACCCCAGATCTCTAGAGCTGCAGCCCAACAATCAAACTACTATACCACACTGGCTCTCTAATTGTATGAGGAGGACATCCCTATTCTTCAGTAAACATATTCACGGGTAGCTGTGTTAGACTTGCAGCAAAATTGCAGAGAGCAGCATCAGAGGACTTAATTGTGTTGAGACACAGCAAAAGAGGAAGGAGCTACAATCCTCAGGTCATACCTGTTCTGTTCCATCAAATATTCCATCATCCCATCAAGGGGACACTTCAGTCCAGCACACACAGGATAAGGAGGTTGACTGGTGGAGATCTGGAACAAAGCAGGTTCAGGACCCTGGACAGCACTACTGAGCCTGCTACCCTCCCCAATTCTGGCTTGAATTCAGGACCATGGCTAGCAATCCCCCAGTTAAGACAATGCAGCATTGCCACCCAGTCCTTCTCAGGAGCAGCTGGAAATGTTTAGAGCCTTGCAGGAGAGATTTTCTGGAAGCTTAAACCCTCAACCTTATTTCTACAGGATTAGCACCCTTTTATGGTCTCAGTGTTTTTCTGAAGGGTGGTTGTCTGAATGGTGACAATCTGGTTGGGGAATATTTCCCAGTGCCTTCCAAATTGCTGAAGGCATATGAGATCTACTCCTTGGAGCCACAGAATCCTGCACAAGTGCAGAATCCAAGATGGAAAGATCTACTCAAAAACTGGAGCTGGAACTGAAGTTGCTGGTGGTACAGAATTCAGCCTCTAAGGCTTTGCAGTTCTGGGATATAATGGGATGAATAAGTCTAAAACTAAAGGAAATGTTTCCAAAAACTTCAGCAGTGCTACATTTATATTCTACTACATTCTCTTTTCAGTTAAGAACAAGGAGAGGAAGGTGGAAGAGATTCTGCCCACAAATACTTGGGAGTATTCCCCATCTCTCTGGTGCATAAGCAATGGAAAAGAACTTGTTTAGGCAGCTATGAAATGTTTTTGTTCATAAAATTCAATGGATGAGGTTTTGCTCTACTGAGAGACCAGCTGATCATCATCTTTGTGCTGGGAGGGAGATTGGCTAGATTGGTAGTGAGGATAATTGCATTTTTCCATGAGAAGTTGGTTCAGCCACCTGGATGCTGCAACTAAATTGTTTCTTAAATCATGCAAAATGCCTCTAATTTAGTCATTTTCCCCCATTTCGCTATGGCACAAAACACTTTGGATGGTGCAGTTTAAATGGGAATGAGTGGGTAAGGTTGGTGATTTGTAGGTATTGCCTCATTAAGATTTTATAGTAAGGGTGGGCATAGTGCAGCCTGTGGGACATATGTGGCCCTTGCCCCTCTTTTGTGGCCTCTGAAGCCCTCCATGGGTCTCTCCAGCCTCATTTAAAAAAAAAAATAAGCACAATTTTCAGGCAATTGTTGCCCCCAAACACGTGAAAACATGAAAATCCCTTGCTCCATCCCCCAAAACCCTTCAGAACCCCCACTATCCACTTCAAATACCTACATTTTCCTCTGCAGTCCCTCTCAAAATGGCAACAGGAAGTCATTTTGAGAGGGACTGCAGGGGAACACAGAGATATTTAGACTTGCTTTTAGATAGAATTGGTCTCTGGCCCCCACACAGTTGCCCACTCCTGTTCAAGGGTATCTCCACTGTCTCTATTCTTGATCATTTTGATAGTTTTTTAATATATACAAGAGAGAGAGAGATAGCAAACACACACATTTACACACATCCATATTTATAACAGTTCTGGAAAGTCAGTACCTAAAGATACCATTGCACTTTTAGAGAAGAATTCCCAGGCTACCTAGACACATGCATATCTCAAAATTGTACTGATAATACAGGATTCATGCACTCCTACATACTATCTTTCTGAGGACCACAGCATGAAATGGAATGGTGTAGCAGGTGCAGAGGTGTGTGTTTGTGTGTGTGTGTGTGTGTGTGTGTGTGTGATTACCTGCTTGACAATTACTGGACATATGGGGTGCTGCATTGACAGGGGACTATTTATGACATAGAGGTTTATTCAGTGTGTTCATGGTTTAATTGCTACACTTATTTATAGTGTGGTTCTGATGTATTTCAGGATATCAGCACTTCCTAGTTCCAGGCTTAAACCAAAAGCGTTTGGCACAATCACCTGCAAACAATAGAAGGGGGATGGACTGCTATCCAGCTATGCAGTAAGATGAATGTGTTATGCATCTCAGCCAGACACTGTCTGTTTAGCATATATATGAAAACACCAGCTGAAGAGGAAATGGCACACTTGCCTCTAGCCCCCGTCCCTTGTTACACAGTGAGGCACTCTTGAATCTGCATTATGGGGCTCTCTATAGAGAGTCAGGAGTATCACCCTCTGGCAAGACCTTCATCCAACCATTAAGGCATCAGTCAATTGGGATAGGAATTGATCATGAAGAACCATTGCTTTAGGGATGTGGATATACCTGCAACAAGGAGAGGAGAAAACCTACTAGAGTTCTTTATAATGCTTTCAGAGAATGAAGACCTAATTAATGCTAGACAGCTCATAGCAGCCCATATATTTCTTTTTTATTTCTAGTGGTCGTTTTTCAACTTTCCCACACTCTGAACCCAACCAGATACAAATCATCTGATCCACAGGTGAAAGTTTTCTTTTTTGAAAGCCAATTTTTGAAACCAGCCATATGCACACAACCTACTTTGCTACGCACAAGGATCTGTAAACTGAAGGCATAAATCCCATACTGGCATTAGAAACGGAATGGAGTGAAGTCCACTTCTAAAGCTATGCATGAGGAAGCATCAGAGCAGAGAAGGAGCCCATGCAATACTAAATTCCATGATTCCCAAATCACATAGAGATGAAGAGATGGGCCCAAGGTAGTGAACTGGAATTTTTACAAGGAGCTATAAAATCAGTGTGCTTTGGGACTTGCCAAGCATACCAAGTTGACCCTATAACATTGGAAGCCATGTGCATTGTGAGCAAAGTGGTATATTGGCATGGTCTAGTATCTGGCCCTTTCTGCACCATACCCCATTCTTCCATTGCAATTCCAGCATTGCCATTTGCGTGATGGTAGCAGGTTACAAATGCTCTCTTCTGCACCCTTCTGCCTTAAGTGGATAAATAGCGGTATTGCCACCAGTGTTTCTTCTGCACTACAGTGTCTTTGGCCACTCCCTTTCCTGGACTTCACCCTATCTCACTGCCCCAATTGCTCTTTTTCTGTTTTTTTTTTTTTTTTTGGAAGCTGTACTCGTTCAGCAATGTTGTGATGGCATGACACACCAGTACCTTATTGCACTTTTGCACTATAATGCTTAAAATGTATTTAAAAAATAAAGTTTTAACTCAAAGGAGAAATTTAAAATAAACAAGGAGAGGTGATAGATCTCGAAGTTACTACACCATGGGAGTAGCTGGTAGGGGGGACAAGCTGGGTATGCCCACACCCCATCCACTCCTAGATCCGGGAGGACAGGAAGTGCTATCAAGCACTATTATAGTACTGCACTAAGCCAGCTGAGATGATTGAAGTGCTAAAGGAGGCTGTTAATGGATTTTTTTCTGGAAATAATATAAGGTAGTTTTGGAACACCTGGGGACAGGATGGCAGCTGGATAGTGACAACATCATGCGGTAGCATGGCTTCTGGGTTGGAAACAACTCACTGCTGTTGCAGGATAGCCACACCATGTGGAAATGGCCTCTGTTAACTCTGCTGAGGAAACCATTCATTGTTGAAGGCCAAATACCACTTGGTAATGAGACAAAAGGCCTGCAAAAATGTACACATTGCTGGCAACTCATAGTGGAGCATGTGCTTTTCTGCCTAGTTTGTTAGAGAAACTGTAAAAACAATGACATGCTAAAATCCCTGCTAGTCTTCCAGTTGTTCACTTGTGAAGAAGACCTTATGTGACCAGGGTAGAAACCCTGGGAGCTCATGTTTGGAGAGAGGACTTTGACAATTCTGTTACTAGCACCTCTTATTAGTCACATAGACTAACATAAAAGCCATTCAACAGTGGAATAAGCTGCCTCAGAGTGTAGTAGAGTCACCTTCTTTGGAGGTTTTTAAACAGAGACTGGATGGCCATCTGCTAGGGGTGTTTTGAGTGTGTATTCCTATACGGTCGGTGGTTGGACTCAATGGCTGTTGTGGCCACTTCCAACTCTATGATTCTATGATACTCTATGATTTTACAGACGAAAACTGGGACACATGTGGGCAAGCAACATCAGAGTGTGGTCATGAAGGCAAAAATTATTAATGACAAAGAAACTTAGGAGTGGCTGCAGCAGTTTGCTTTTGCTGGAATCTACAGTGAAGGGCAAGATTCTGCCTCCTCCTTTCCTTTCTCTGCACTGAACTAACTAAGTGTAAATTCTTTTTGTACTTTGAGCTCTGTTGGCAGCACTTGAGTAAGCTGAGGTCAAAGGGAGGAAGTGGGATAAGAAGAGAGAATCTGAGACATTGTAAAAGCAGCTGAAAAAGTGGAACAACAGGGGATTAAACAGGACTGTCCCTGTAAAACTAGGACAGTTGGAGTTTATGTAGTCATAACGTTTCACAGGTATTAATGTCACAAAATTACAATTTGTTTTCACATTATACTTTACCTTTTCTTCCAGATTTTCAATGAGCCATACATGAGGGTGCCCTTTTTTATCCTGACAGGAACCTTGTGGTGTATGTTAGGCTGAAAAACAGTGACCGATTTGAGGTCACCTAGAGAGTTGCATAGGAAGTGAGGATTTGAATCCACATCTTTCTGGTAGAGTCGAAGCCTTACATTACCCAGTCAGGTCAATGCCAACCTGAGACATCTTCCACTCTCTTCATAGTAATGAATATATCCAGCCTGTGCAATGATCAGACTGTTTATTCAGTAACTTATTTATTTCCAGGATGTTAAACATCTGAAGAAATCACAGAGGCTCTCTACGTTGTTAATTTCTTGATATAAGAGTCAAAAAGTTTCTTTCATATCTCTGGACTTTTATAAACAGTCATTTGGAAGGAATGTGATGCACAAGTAAATGCTAACTAAGGTAAATATGCTCCCCACTCCACCCCATAGTGTTTGATTTTAAGGACAAATCTCCTCAATAATTCACAAATTCTTATTATCACATTTGACACATACAAACTTCCACTGAAACTCCCAGCTGCATTTCAACAGCTCTGACATGATTTGCTCTGGAAGGGAGCATTGTTTCCATTATATGGAAATTAAGATGGTGCTGTCAAAATGCTTACTTGGGAATAAAACTTATAACTATTCTGGCCATGATTATACAAGAAAACTTCTGGAGCGATGCGTTCCCCACATTTAGGAAGTAGGGGAGCACATGAAGAAATCTAAGGCCCATTAATATTACACACTTATAGGATGATGATTCTACTTTAACTGCCATTCTTCAGTCCTATGGAATCCTTGGATGTGCAGTTTGTTGTTGTATGCCTTCAAGTCATTTCTAAATTATGGAGACTGTAAAGCAAACCTGTCAGAGTCTTTCTTGGTAAGATTAATTAAAAGGGGAGTTGACTTTTCTTTCCTCTGGGGCTGAGAGAGTGTGGCCTGCCCAAAGTCATCGAGTGTGTTTCCGTGGCATTTACACCCTGGTCTCTAGAATCACAGTTCAGCATTCAAACCCCTACACTATGCTGGCTCAAACATTTGCAGTTTATTGAAGGGTATTTAGAAATCTGATCCAGAGATTTCTGGATTTCACCAAACTACAAATCCCAAGATATTGTAGAATGCAGCCTTGGCAGTTAAAGTGAAATGTAGCTCTAAAAATGTCTAGTGTGAATGTGCCCTTAGTCTCTTCCTTCATTTTGGGAATTTACAGATATCAAAAAATTTCATAAAACACTGGAGACTAGGGATGGTGACTCATCCAGGTTTTAGTGCATAGAGAGACAGCAGTGAAGACAGTTGACTGAGCCATGCAAAGAGGGTTAAATCAACACACAAGGCACAGACACACTCATCCTGAACATTGTTATTTTGTTATTTTGAAAGCATGAAAAGTGAGGATTCCCAAGGGGAGAGCTTCATCTATGTGCAGAAGGTCTACAGATATGCCAGAACCCTAAAAAAAATCTTAGATCTGGCTCATGTGGAGACCCTCCATTGGAAGAAGATGCTCAGAACCACTTCAGAACTCTTCACACTGTCAGACCAACAGGGGAGGCACCAATCTTTGGTTGTCCCCTTTGTAACTCCCCTCTGCACTCCTCAATAGGGCTAGATGGACAAGTTTGCAAAAAATGCACATCAGTTTATCCATTTGACTATACCCATAATATAGATATTTACACAGAGAGCTTTTGCAGTCCAGATCAGAACAAGGAAATGTTACTTTTGAACTACATCCCCTCAAATCCCCCAGCCAGGATGATTATGGGGGAAGGATGAGGGCTGACCCCTTTCTTCTCAACTGTGTCATATTCCCTTTGTGGGAGCAGAGATTTTCATGATCCAAGATGTGGACCCAGCATTTAGTTCTATAGCATTTTCCCTCTCCTCACCCACATTAAGCCTCACCAAGAAATGCAATGTGAATGGCAGCCTGGTAACAGATGGTACAGGCAGATTAAGACTAGAGAGGTTCAGCAAAAGTTCAAGGAATGCATAAGAACACTTGTGATTATTCACCTTTCATCAAATCACCCTTTTTGGTGAACGGAATGAAAAAGTTGGAACTTCATACACAGAAAAAAACTCTTCAAAACAATAAAAAGTCTATACCAGGTCATAATAACGTGGAGCTTCAGTTCTACCCCTGTGCCTATGATACTGTCTCCATTTATAATGGCTAAGATCAAGTGACAAAACCTGGCAGCTTTATTAGCTCAAGGGTTGTACTCTAAGTGCATTCTTCCAAAAATCCATCATCTACCCTTTACAGCCAACAAAGGGGCAGCAGGGGGACTTCTTTCTTCATTGGTGAAATCCACATTTGCTTTAGTAGCATTGAAAAGATCCTCAGCAGTTTTTCCCCCCTGCCTACCTATAAGCAATTGTACCAGTCGGCCCCCCAACTGAATGAGCCTGTAACTGTCTATCAGGTGTCTGTTAGTACTGGCACCATCTCTACTTAAGTAATGATATGATTTTCTGTCAATTCACACAGACGTTTGTGTTATTGTCACTTGCCCATCAGCTAACATGTGGTTTCTCTGATGTATGTAGGAGATCGAGTGGGAGAGAAACTGTACTTAGGGCTAAAAACACTCTGTTCCATTATTCATCATTTCCTTGGCTTGCTATCAAGCTTATGTAGAAATGGACGCTATGTAGAAACATCAAGCACTGGGAACAGTCGGGAAGCAATTCTTGCTCTCTCCAAATCTGTTGCTTCCCATAATGCTTTGTCTAATTTTGAGCCATTCAGAGGCTTTTTGTCCAAACAGCTGCCTTACAACTGAGGCCTGTGTTTCTTGGATTCAAACGTCAAGGAGTCCAGAAGGAATGTAATTGAACAGCACAGGAAATTGGAAGGCAAGCTTCAAATGCACATTCAAAGCATATAGAGATCAGGATGAACCTGACGGGAGGAAAGAGTCAGTTTTATGGTTTACTTGAAAAACAATAATAACAGCAAATGACACTCAATGCTAAGGTTACTATATCCCACAGAGAGAAAAATAATGGGAGCTTTGTTGATCCATGAGAAACATAAAAAGCAAAATCTATAATTGGTTGATAACTTTGCTAGGACAATCCGAAAGTGTTCAAGTTTTCAGGTTCCCCAGGGCCATTTCTGCACTATCCTGTTAAAGTGCTATTATTCTACTTTGAGGCCCCTCTCTAAACTGCAAACCCAAGGATTCCATAGGATGTTGAAAGTGGAATAGCACTATAACAGGCTAGTGCGGAAAATGGCCCAGGATTCTTCATTATACTAGGTGGCACAAAAAAAGCAGGGAGAGGAATAGGGCAAGAAGCTGGAAAAGCCAGCATGTTGTACTAGATATTTTAGCTGTAAAGTCAGCAGCTGAACTCAGTTTCAAGATGGAAATGGCAGACTACATGGGTACCTAGGTGCGTGTACAGATATCAGATATACCCAATGAGAATGATACTATCACACTAGGATGAAGAAGCAATAGTGAGTCTCAGTTTTTGAAATCATAAGGCTGGCTACAACCATTCCCTTTCACATCTGCTAAATCTGAAAGATCGCATCCTTTCAACTTTCTCTTGGTTCCTCCACCATCCCAGGCGCATCTGGGGAGGGTAGAAGAGAGACCCTTTTCAGTGCAATTCTCTTCCACAGGATGTTAGGCTGGCCCCCTTTCTGCTCTCCTTTAACCAGAAGCCAAAGATCATTTTATTCAAATAGGCATTTAATGATTAATTGGTTTCACCTAATCTTTTTCACTGGTATGCATGTGTGTGTCAATCTTATTGTTATGCTTTAAACGATTAAATGATTTTATGCTTTTAAAATTTTAATGGTGTTTTTAAACAATAGTATGTTTGAACTTTATGATCAAGTTTTTAGCTCTATCTTGGTTTTTTTTTTTTTTTTTAAAAAAAAAAAACAGTTTGGGTCCCATGCCAGAAGAAAAGCAGCAAGCAACAATCAAAGCCACCTGCGGCCAAAACTGGGCATATGGGGAGATTTCACACTCTGGTGGCATCAGGATTGGAAAAGATTACGCACACAGAGAAGCCAAAACCAAATTCTCTGTGTTTGCCCAGTTATAAGTCTGAAAGCCTGACCACTTTGGTCTAGTCCAGTTCAGCCTAAGAAAGATCTCCCCCAATCATGTCTATTCCTCTACAATGGATAAAATGTCACAAGTGTCTTCATGTTTTGAACAAATGAGGCAATCCCTATCTTTTCCCAAAGTCAAACATAGGAATTGGTGCTTTCGTTAGATCTTAAAACCTTTTCCTATCTCGCATCACCCCACTCACCCCCCATTCCCAGCTATCTCTGTTCCCTGTTTGTTACTGTTGTTAAGTAGCTTCAAGCTGACTTCTATGTACAGTGATTGGGTTTTCCTTGCAAGATTTATTCAGAAGTGGTTTGCAGTTGTTTTGTCCCTCATGAGAAAACCTGTGGGTGATCTCCCTGAGAGATCACCCACATCTTTTCCACGGAGAAGGCCAGGATTTGAAACTTGTTTCCCAGGGTCATAGTTCAACACTTAAATCACTATGCCAAGCTGACTATATATCAGTGCTACTTAAACATCAATGAACCTAAATACCTGAATCTGTGCATAAAACCTATTATAGTTGTTCTTTTAAACAAACACATCAATTCTGTAATACACTATCAATAGGGCCAGCCATAGCATGAGACAGAATGAGTGGGCTATCTCAGGCAGGCAATTCAAGGTGTCTCAACACTGCAGAATATTATTTCAATTAATTACTATTACTGCTGCTATTCTTTATCCAGAAATGAATGGAGATGCTCTTATGGGATTTTCTGCATCAAGTGCCAAAACAAGTTGTCTGATCTCTACTCTGCAACTTCAGCTGACAAGCTTCTCTCAGGCAGCAAAATGTCTTGGGTCAGCTCTGCATAAGCTCTGATAGATTTAGTAGAATTTACCATTGTTTTTTTCAGTGGGTTTCTTCTTTTATAGCAGAGTCCACAAGAGCAGGCATTTCACATATGGCTACAGATTCTTAGCTGGGGAATTCTCCTGCATTTCCTATCGTTTCATATTGACATGAAACATAAATGCTTGAAGAGTTCTCTCTCTTCCCCATTCAGACTCAGCACCTAGCTATAATAAATTATAAACATTTTGTTTGTTTGTTTTTAGCAAAAACAAAGACAATCTAATCCTAAAAATAATTAAAATAAATGCATTAAAAGGCCTCAAAAGCAGCTTATCATGTTATAACATTATATAACTAAGCTTCAATAGACCAGCCTTCAATTTCTTATCAAAAAAGGCAAAAAATCCAACAGTGTATTAAGGCTTAGGATGTGAAGTGAATGATCATTTCTCTCTATCTGTTTCTCAGTCTCTCCCAACCTCAACCTATACACGTGCACACATATACACAGAGGTGAAGCACAGGAGGACTTTCTGGATTGCTGTTGATAAAAAAGTGCTATCTTAGGGTTGTAGAAAAGAATTACAGTCATCCTTCCATATTTGCTAGGGTTAGGGGCACAAGACCCCTGTGAAAGTGGAAAAACTGTGAATAACTCTAAGGCCTCCCAAACCATATTTAACACACACATAAAAGTAGGATCACCATATTCAACCCAAGGTGGATTTCTTTGAGGCGTCAGGGACCCTTCACAAGGCAGAAATGGGTGGCTGGTGGGGCTTACTGCCACCTCCACTGCTGCCCCACATTATTTTTAATAGGGACTTACAGGCCTTGTTTGTAGTTTCTCAGTCTCACAAGACTTGCAGTCTCTATTAAAAATGGCACAGGGAGGCAGCAGAGATGTCAGCAAACAATCCATTAATAATCAAATCTGCAAAAGTGAAACACGCAAATGTGGAGGGTTGACTACATAGTATAAAAATGTGTATTTAGATTGGATGCCAAACTGATCACAAAGTGTTGGATTGCTAAAAATTTTTGATAGGCTGATGGATGACATCCTCTTTCTGTATCTGGATCAGATCAGATTTAAGACATTATCTTATATTTTGTTGTTGTGTGCCTTCATTTCTGACTTATGGTGTCTCTAAGACAAAGCTATCATGGGGTTTTCTGGGGCTAAGAGTGTGTAACACACCCAGTGTCACCCGTTGGGTTTCCATGGCATGAGCAGGGAATCGAACTCTAGTTTCCAAGGTCGTAGTCCAGTGCTCAAACAACTACACCACGCTGGTTCTTTTATCCTATGCTACCCTTTATATAATTCATCAGGGATAACATTCTTTCTTCTTTTTCAGAATCTTCTGGAAAGTCAGTCATGATGACATTTAGAGGACAGTTAGCCAAATTTGAACAAATTTGTTACCCTCGTTTTTATATGCTAACAGCAAGAAAAGGTACAAGCCATGTTTTTAGAAAACCTGAGCAGCTTTGCTTATCAAGGGATTTTCTGTATTTAAATCATCAAGGAATTTTACAGTTTTGTGTTTTGACGACTGCTGTTGCTGTAAAGTTCCATGCCAGTCTCCACCTGGATTAATGGCCATGTGCACACACACAGACAGTGGCACCTCCACTTTCCCAAGGATTTGGGGCACAGAAGGTGGAAAAACCATGAATAACTCCCCACCCAATTCCCTTCCCATTCCCTTCTAGGGCTTCCTCTCCCATTCCCTGGCCTTTTGCCCTGGTGCGCAAGTCTTCCTTTTCTGCACTGGGGCAAAAGGCAAGAGAATAGGAGGGAGGACTCTGGAGGGGAGAAAGAAGGCACACATGTGCCTTCCCCTGGTTCCATTGCCTTTTGCCCTGGCATGCAAGCTTTCCTTCTTCAGACTGGAGCAAAAGGCGAGGAAATAGGACAGGAGAGCTCCAGAGGGGAGAAGGAAGGCACATGTGTGCCTTCCCCCATTTCCTTGCCTTTTGTTTCGGTGTGCATTCCTCACACTGGGGCCAAAACCAAGGCAATTGGAACGGGAGCTCTGGAGGGGAGAATGAAAGTGCACATGTGCCTTCGTCTCCATTTGCTTGCTTTCCTTCTCTGCGCCCGGCAAAACACAAGAGAATGGGAGGAGGAGAATGAGGGGAAGGTACATGCATACCTCACGAATGATCAAATTCGCAAGCCCAGGAAATGTGGAGGTAAGCCTGTATGTTTGTTTGTTTGTTTGTGTGTGTGTGTATTACTTTTGTGTTTCATCTTGTTATGGCCTGTGGCAATGAAGAAGAAAGGACTTACCAATATATTTGCCTTAGCTGCTCATTCTTAACCAACCAAAATGATAAACTTTAGTTGCAAAAAGCTGAAAGGGGGTAAACTTCACCTTTGCTTCCCTCACATATAACAATAATATCATTTTAATAGTAATTTAATGCTGCCGCAAGATGAAGTTCCATTTTGCCTACTAGATTTTGATCCATTGAAAAGTGGAGCATTTAAAAAATATTTTATTTAGCTGGCAATGTTAAATGAAGTAAACTGACATTACAGTTCATATACTCACTTTCCTAGGAATAAGCCTCAGTAAACCCAATAGACTAAATCAAATGTTAGTCCCAACTAAAGCAGACTCATTGAAATGGATAGGACTTGTTTTTCAAAGCTTACAAGTTCCATTGCTTACCTCAGGTCTCCTCAAGTCTAAGGAGATTTCCACATGGCTGTTGTTTTTCACCCTCCATTCTGCATGTTTCCAATGTGGTTTGCTTTCCTCTCATCACATTCTATTAGCTTCAATCCACCTATAATGTTCAAACTGTCATGGTTTTTGCTCTCTCCATCATTCTGCTTTGATCCACAATGTTGTACAGGCTCTTTTCAATATCTGCAGGCAAACTCCACCCTTCCCTCCACTGTGTCACTAATATTTCACTTCTGTCTCACCCATTCACTTCAACTTGTGTTTGTGATTTGTCATGCTTTTCAGAACAGCTGGTTGAGTATCTGCATTTGTATGTGATCCACAGGCACTATTCCTGTTCACATGCAGTGCAAAGCACAATCCCTTCCATTGTCCATTTTCCGTAGTGAACTGGAGTGTGCATGATACTGGTGGAGATGTTTGCAAGGTAGGATTTCATTTCCTGGTGGGCCTACTTTACACAGAAATGACAGGTGTATCTTTTTGTATGGTAACATACCATCTTGTCATGTAGTGTCCTGACACTATTTTGCTCATGAAACTGGACTTGGAGTAGAACTGGATAAGACCGTACTGTTAAATCCCAAATAAGTAAAAGAATTGCTCTTTTGGTATAAGATTGCTACCATCTGGTCTCACTCCCCCACATTGCAGAAAAATGACAGAGAAAATGAATGAATGTGTGAACTCACTCTCCACACTCCTTCTTCCTATATCTGATCCAAGCAAAATGAGATTTTGTAACATTTTGTTTCCACTGTTTTATTGCTTGGTTACCAAATCAACTTGACATCATCTATGATAACATTTTTAATTCTATATTGTAATTTGTCAGTAGCCTGTATTTCATATTTTAAGGATCTGCTTCTATTTGGTTTTCTAACACATTTTCATTGTACTTTGATGTACTGCTCATAGTTCTTGGTGTATGCTGCAATTTATGTTAAACGTGTGATTTCATTTTGTGCTTTATCTCTCAGTATAATCTCATTTTATGCCATTGCTGCCTTAATACCTCCATGTTTCATTTCACGCATCTTGGATTTGCCATCTCTCAAGTCAATAAAGCTTTTGGAACTCTCTTAAATCTCATTGTCTCAATCAGACTCTGCACTGCTTAAAATTAAATAACTACAGCATGTTCTTGGAATCAAGAGAATTACATCTATTGTTTCTGTTCAAACCCCTTGTTACAAGATACCTCTTTGGTTAAAAACCATTCCATACATTGCAAAGGATCAGACCTCAAGTGACCACCAAGTATACTCAAGCAGGGAGAAAATAATAAATATTATTAATTATTTATATCCCTTCTTTCAGGATACAAATCCTCCCCAGGGATAAAATGTAATCCCAGGATGGATTACATTAAAGTATTTTCATGTTACATTAAAGTAACATTAAAATACATTAACAAAATCATCATGAAAATGTTTAAACATAAGTTATCAGCTGGCTTTCCATAGTAGGAATGGGAAGAGTATTCAAAAATATACAAACAATTGTTGAAAAACAGTTTTTTTTTTCAGCATTAAGAAATCTTGATGAAAAGAATCTTGGACAGACAAGAATCTCCACAGTTCAGGATTATTCTACACAAAATTGCACACACGTGGTTTGTATATGTGTGTGTGTGTGTGTGTGTGCAGAAAACAGGATTTTCTGTGGAGGGAATAACATTTTCCACACACAAAACAACCACATGCAAATTTTGTACAAAATAAGTCTCACACTGTGAATTGTCTTCATGAACTGTGTAGATTTCAAAGTCTTTTTCATAGTGAAAAGAAAAAACGCTGAAATTACTGGTTACTTCCTTTGAGAAGAAAATTACTGAAGAATCACATCTGTAGAAGTTAGTGGTAGATAGCATGAGAAACAGAACAACAAAGCTTATTCCATTTTACTAATTAGTAGGGACGTTGGCATGAAGGGTGCTGTTCCACATGTCTAGCTTGTGAGCTTTGAGTTGAAAACTGATTAATCACTGTGTAGACAGAATTATAGACTAGAACAGAATGCTTCAGTCTTGTTTGTCTGGATTAGGCTCCAAAATCCAGGCAACACCCTCTCGAATACCTGAGTTGCAATTCTCCCTGAGACACGATAAGAAACTCATGTTTCTTTTCCTGCTTCAAAGACCAGCAGTTGCCACAAAGATCTTAATACCTACAGTGCAATGTGCTAGGCATAATAGAGCAGAGTATCGTTCTTTCCTAGACAATAATGGCAGCCATAAATAAGTTTTGCTATTAATTCACTGAAATAAAAGTGACATGCTATGAACAGAACCATGTATTTAGTGTGCTGATTTTACAGACACTCCGGTGATTGGATCCCTTTGTTTTTAATGCTACACATATACTCAGATAAGAGAATCATTAAATGAGGAATTTAAAGAACTTCCTCACCTTGGTAGCTAATGCTCTATGCATTTTATTGTCCTACTATTCCCATACTTTTAAAAAACTTTATCAATGGTAAGCAGATTTTTCTTTTGAGGGTCACTTTCTTTCAGGTCTAATCTCTAGGGGGCAGCATGCCAGCAGAAGGTGGGACTGAAGCTGGCAGCAGGTGGAACAAGACTCCTAGTCAAATGTAAGAATAGTTAGGACTGCAGCTCTAGAGCAGTGGCTCTTAACTTTTGGCCCTCGAGAGGTTTTGGACTTCATTTCCAAGAATCCTTGACCATTAGCTATGCTAGCTGAGATATCTCAAAGATGATGTTCAAACACCTTAAAGAGAAAAGGTTGAGAACCATTGCCCTAAAGCAAGAGACCATGTCCAGCAATCCTCTACTGCCCACTAAGCTGTATGACATTCACTAGGATTTACATGAGTATACAAAAAACAAGCACATTATTAACTACTGGATTGGGAAGTTGAGGAGGGAAAGCCGAGATCTTACTGTCTTTGGACCTGGATGGGCCAGTTTGTGCTTCATTTCTGTTGATGTATCAATTGTGAGTAGGTTTCAAGGAGATTTATAGGGCTTTCTGAGCCGCTGCTCCAGGTTCTGGAATTGCCTTCCCAAGGAGGCCAGACTAATCCCCTCCTTGCTGTCCTTCTATCAGTAGGGAAAAAAATTTTTTGTTCCAACAGCCTTTTAGAACTGAAGGTTGTTGAAGAAAGGCCTTTAGGGGGTGCTTTATTGTTTGCATCCACTGTTTTTGTTTGCTTTTTATTCTTTTAGGTGTATGTTTTAAGTTGTTTTAATACCATAAAGAGTTTAATTCTATTTTAATGTTGATCTTTGTATGTTTTAGCTGTTTTACCATGTTTCAGCCCCCACTTTGGCAAAAAGGCAGGGTACAAATAAAAATGATGATGATGATGATGATGGCAATGACGATGATGACGACATAGCAGACGCCTTATGGTGCATCCACTCTAACAGTGTTGTATTGACTCTGATAGTATTGTAAAACAAATGCACATCAGCAGAGTTAATTAAAATGAAAAGGCTTTGGGAAGTCTGTTTCTCCATCTATAGACTAACATCTTAAGATTGCTGTAGGGCTAGAGCAAAATTAGTTATACTTAGCATAGTGAGACCACAGCTTAGGCCATTTCCTCATGAGACTGTTATAGCACTTTGATTCCACTTTCAACATCCTATGGAATCCTGGGGTTTGTAGTTTCGGGAGGGGCCGACTGGCCCCTCCCAAAACTGCAAACCCCAGGATTCCATAGGATGTTGAAAGTGGAATCAAATCGCTATAACAGTCTCATGAGGAAATGGCCTCAGAAGTAACATATTCAAAGTAATGTTGTTACTCATTACTCTTTTGTGCAATGATGCACTGCTCCAAGACGGGGTGGAAGGAAGATTAATAGGTATTTATGAGTATGCAGGATGCTTCTTGCATGTTATTCCTGGATCTAAAAAAGGCAGTAGAAGAAAGGTTTCAGTATCTGTTCATTTCTTGTGAGCAACACTGTGGCCCTTTTCGCGAGGCATTTCTGAAGCAAAAGGGCCCCTTGAGTAAATGTGAGGAGCGGTCCATATGGCGCACTCACATTTGCGCGACACTCAAGGGCCTGACGCGGACTGCGCACACATTTTTTCATTTTCAGCTCAAAGCCAAAAATGCTGTGCAGTCGCACATCACTCCAGGGGCCCCCGTGCACTTACCTGGCGTGCGGAGCCTTGGGAGCCAGGCCGGTCATGCGTCCTCTGCTCAGCGCAGCCTGGGAGGTCCCAGGCTGCACTGCAAACGGAAGAGATGGGGCATTTGCGCGATGAGGAAGCAGCTGCGGAACCGAAGCAGGAGGGATGTGACAGCATTCCTCCCAAGACTTCCTGTGCAAGCCGAGCAGCCCAGCACCGGGAAAAGGTAAGGTGCGAAAAGGGCCTTAAACATGTCTGAGTTGCTGCGTTTTATCTACATGGGCTTTGTACCTTTAACCATTGCATTACAGTTGGAAATTTAAATTCAGTTTTTTTCTTAATAGTGGTGTTGCCTGAAGCCTGAATCATGAGGAAGTCTGAATCAGGAAGAAGCTTCTAGCTTCTGTTCCAGAAGCCTGGAGATGTCTCGGCGTACTTGTTTCTGTCTCCTGTGGCAGTCTCTTGGCTATTTAGATGCACAAGTAAAAGCTAAAAGCAAAGAAATGGGAGAAAATGTGGTGGGTGACTTAAGGGTCTACCTGCAATGCCAATGCCTCTGTGGAAAGATGGGGAATTATAGCTCAAAAAGAGAGGCCTGCCAGAGGGGGGTACCTGAAATATCCTTTCACCTGTGTATACTGGTTCTAATGCAGATACACCAGTTGGAGTCAAAGGAATGTTTTACTGGGGGGAAATCACAAACGCACATAAAATTCAAGCAGTCTCACAACCATAAAAGGCTAATAAAAGGAAAGGAGGGAAACACTGGATAGCAAGGATTCAAGATGAAGTGAGTGATATTTACCAATCTGAAGAGAAAAAAGTAACAGCAAAATGGCTTAAACATGAGAGTTTGAGGGCAGGACACAGGAACGAGAGTCTGGGATGCAGAGTGATACCCAAGTGCTAGCAAGTTGCAAAAATTACCTGGACTGAAGACTGGAGCTAGGGTTTTTAATATCCTTTTTCTACCCTGCAGGGGAAGGTGTTACTGGCTCTCTCACAAAACAAAGAAAGGGGTCTGGACATGGCTAATGGTTTTAGCATTTGATGACAAAGCACTGATGGGATTCATGATAGCTTACTAATGTCTGGGCAGGTGAGGAAAGAAAAGGGAAAGTTCAGCAGGAAGGAAGCTACAGGATATTGGTCATTGTTGCTTTGTCTGGGAGTTTTGGTGGCTATTGTTTTTTAGCTTTGGGGCACTGAGAAATTCATCTTAAACCCCTTTAATCAAGTTCTCTGATTTATCGTCAGTGAATTTATGACCTGGACATGTCTTGAGGTCCCCTCTGACCTAATTCTTCACATGTATAACCAGTATGACTTTCAAGCCATAAATATATGATTTATATTTTGTGTCTATTAAATAATGTTCATTGCCAATTATACCGTATCATGGAGTGGGGGTGTATGGCATAGAAACAAGAGGACTAAATGTTGCTAATCTTGGCTAATGCCCTACATCAACTATCTAGTTAGGAATACTTAACTAAGTAAACTCTCCTGGCCCAACTCACCCAAACCTGACAGAAACGTCATTCACCAATGCTCCAATCGCAGTCATGTAGGGACGTGAAGGCAGGGGGGTGATTTGCCCCAGGCGGCAATGCTTCTGGGGTGTCCTGGCTGTAGCCACACCCTTGCACACCCTGGCCACACCCCGCATGTCCTGGCCACACCCCTGTGCACAGTGGCCCCGCCCCCTCTCACCTCACCTCCACACAGTCAAAGCTCCACCACTGTCCAATCTCCAGCAGAAAAGACTTCTTCCTCCTCATCCAGCTGATGCCCAGTAAAGTAGTTTGGGAGGAAGTTATGATCATCTCGTTATTGTGTCACAATAATGATTAAATAGCAATCATGAATATAGAACAGTTACAGTAAATCAAGGTAATTGTTCCATACTCACAATCACTACTTAGACACAATTATGACGCTATTGCCACAATCGTAAACATCCCCCCACACACATAGTTTACCAGGCATCAGCTGCATGCAGAGAAGGAGGTCCATTCTGTCAGTGATCAGAGCACAGGTGGTAGATATTTCTGTCAGGCTTGGAGGTTGAGTTGGGTCAGGAAAGGCTACTCAGTTACGTATACTTAACAATGTAGCTGATGTAGAATACAGTGGGCCTCTGGTATCTGCTATGGTTTGTTTCAAGGACCACCACTCCCTGGTTACCAAAATTCATGGATACTCAAGTCCCATTATATACAGAGGTGTAGTGAAGTGGCATCTCTTATATAACATGGCAAAATCAAAGTTTACTTTTTGGATTTTTTTAAAAAAATATTTTCAAGCTGTGGTTGATTGAACCTGTGGATATAGTATCTGAGGATATGGAGAGGTAAGTGTACAGGCTATTATTTATTTAAAGTATTTGTAACCTGCCTTTGTTGATTGCTCATCGCAACATAACAATATAATTTCAAAACAGCGTTATCTAGTTTGCTTACCCCAGGAAGCAGTTCTGGGTGATGGCTGGACCAGGAGAAAGATATGGTAGAAACATTTCAGGTGCATCCTCCCCACCACCAATAACCTGGCAATATAACAGCTTAATAGCTCTTGTTTCTTACCTCCCTGAGGAGTGTATATGACAAGAGGTCACAAGTGGAGTGACTTTGAGGAAATGAAGCAATTCCATATAGTAAATGTTTGTCTGTATCAAAAGATCTATTTCACAACATGCGATGGAAATAATTGCTTAGGGAAACCTGTACACTCAAAATGGAAATTGGAAAAGAGGGAGGGATGTGTGGGTCAGGTAGGAGATGCACTGACTGCCACATTTTGCTGTTTACATAAATGGAAAATATTGAGTAGGCTGCCTAGGCACAGTAGGAGCCAATAACAATGTTTATTTAACAGTTTCTGCAGCCTCTGTTAGCACATTTCATAGCTGTTTATAAAGCTACGTTGCTTGACACAAGGGTTTCCAGCAATTAAAGGCATATTGCTTTATTTTGGTAGAATGTCCCAAGGCAGACTTGAGCAGCAAGGGCTTGAATGATTTAAGACAAGGTTGATAGTTTATTACAAAATAATTGAAAAGTCTGAGAAAGGAAATTGCAATGTTGGCTGGAAATCTTGGGTGAGAATGTATGCAGCTAATTTCTAGGTCATTTTGGCAGCATTCATTCTTGCTGCTCATGAAGAATTCTAAAGATCCATCAATTGCAAAAAGTTGTCACTTTAATAATATTATACAAGAAGGAATCATTCTTGGGTGTACAATTAGAGTAGTTGTCAAATGACTTTACACAGGGACTTCATATTAGAAGTGCAATCTTTACCTAGAACTATTACAAATCCATCAGTGTGTGTACTTCCCCATATTTTTTTGACTGACTTGACATCTCTTATGTACAACATATCCTCAGTTCTAATGGGGATGGTCGTTTGCATTCAAGGGGGAAAGAGAGCTAGAATATGTATTTTTTGTGGCAGTATCATTGGTTACTTTTTGTCATCATTTCCACTTCGGCCCTTCAAACCATACCCATGTCCCCACCCTTCTACTTCTTTGCTCAGTGAATAACATCCACATTTGATCAAACTGTGGCTTCCCATTACATTCAAACTAGTAAACCATGGTTTAAGCAAGCCTTACAAACTAGGGCCCTTTCCGCATGTGGAGGGGGGGAATGGGCGAAAACGCCCAAAAACAGAGCTTACCTGAAGCCGGGTAAGTCCGTTGCCACGCGGAGCAGCGCGAGCTCGCTGCTCCGCAGTCCTCCGGCGTCCCAAATGGCAGCTTCCAGTTGGTGGAGGCTCTCCACCAACTGGAGAAGCTCGCCAGCCGGAAGCCCGCCCCCGGTAGATCTACAGGCATGCACTTGCGTGCCCCTGAAAATCCGCGTCAGAGCCGGGCGATGGCGCGGCACGGGGTTGAGCACTCCGTGCTTTTTAAACACCTCTTGAAAGAGGTTTTTAAAAAACATGCCGCACAGCTAGTTCCGGCCGCTCCTGAGTGGATTCTGGTGTGGAACTACAAAAAGTAGTCCACGCCAGTCCACTCTACGGTGCAGAAGACCTCCGTCAGAGGTCGCTCTGCACCATTTCAGAAGCCCGGTGCGGAAATGGCCTAGGATTGAAAATCAGTAATGTCTGTTTTGACTAAAGTTAAAAGCTAGTCATTAAGGTGTACATTCCAAGGGACAAAAGTATACTGTCACAGAACTCATGCCTGATCATCAAAACTATCTGAAAGCAGCCTTACTGTATTCATCCAAATTCAGCAAGAGTTCATGAAACTTTCTCACACCAGCCTATGGAACTTCAAAACATTGCAATGAATGCTGAGGAACTTATACAACCTAGAATATTTATTTAGCAAGTAGAAACAGTTGAATATATCATCTGTATTAGAAAGTCAGGACTTGCCTGGTGATAGAGAGCTAGATATCATCCATATAATGATATATAAGAATATATCCAAAACATTTTATGGATATCGCAAACAATATACCTATTAAAATAACTTGTTCTTAAGTTAATTAAGAATTTTGTTTGGTTCTTTATTTTAGTTTATTTTTTTGTAAGAATTTTCCAAAATACAGAAACATCTTAGTAAAGTAACTGGGGAAAAATTACTTTAAAAATAATGTAGAAGAAAGCATACCAGACAGATTTGCTTGGGGTTTGACTGCTTAGCTTTTAAAACTCTGTATCTCTATGTGTTCAATAAAGTTATACTGTATTGTATTAGGACCAATATCTCTTCAAGGTTAACAGTTGTATGGCATGCGGGTACAACATTATCTTCTCTGTACTCAGAAAACTCTACCTATTGGAACTGGGTTGGGCAGATGGGTAAAGGTTTCATTCCATTTGCTTTAGGGAAAAACTTAACAGAATTCACAGGTACCTTCACAAATCTGGCAGAAAGAACATGAGATTCTTTAAAAAAAATGATTCAGAATGGAGAAATTTAACCATTCCTACTAGTTGCTGATTAGGTTTTATTGTGTTTCTCAAGAACTAGAGTAGGAATAATGAAATTCATATTTCAGCCAGCTGGAATTTTACCTCATGAAAAATTTTAGCACTTATAGAAACACCAGTTTGGAGTTGTTTTTGAAGAGTTCTGATAGAATGATCAGCAAGTTTCCTTTTGTATCCTGTTGGTGCCTCACAGCTGCACTTTTTACCAAGTTATACAAGGGTAGTATGCTGATGATGGTTGTGCAAGTAGGGTTCCACTGGTGTAAACATTACACAATCAATTGCACTTTTGAAGCATTGTGTTAAGTGTATCCCATCACATTTTTTCACTAGGAGCCTATATACGTACAGTGGGAGCTCACATCATATGATGGTTGTGCATTGGGACAATCTAGTATATTGGCACTCTAGGACAATCATGATAAATCTGTACAGGTACAACTTTACTTAACTGATGTATTGGATCTTTGGCCATAGGTCCATTATATCATAAAGTTCTTTTATTAGAAACAAATCATTCCACTATACACTCTTTTAGGTATTCAAAAATAAGGAATTATTCACAACATAGCAGCCTTGATAGATGAACCTCTGGAAAGATTGGCCCATTTATATCCTGCTACCCATGCAATTTCTTCCTTCTTCTGAATGTAGTTTTTCTCTCTGAGAATTATTAACTGGCTCATCTGAGGCAGGTATTTCTAAGTGCTTGTTCCATCAATCAGAGGGTTGGATGTGTTTTTTCCTGTTACATTTATGGTCATACAGGATTGATCATTATGCTGTCTTATAGGTAACATTTAATAGCTTACTGTGTACTGTTCTGAAAGTGTTCAAACCAATCCAGCAGCTTTTGACAAAGTCCATGTATTGTTAGAGGAGAGATCAGAAAAAGATGAGCATTCTGTGAAAGTTTCCCTTTCAAAGATAAATACAAACTCTACCTTAATAGGCCAGATGAATTATCTGTGTACAGGTACCTCAGGATTTCTAAAAACCACTAACTTTGCCATCTGTGGGACGCAGATGTAGTTAATGGCATTGAAATCATGGAGAAAGGTGAAGATATAAAATCTTTGAGGAAAAGAGGAAGACTGCATAACAGGTAGATAGACTCAATTAAGGAAGACACAGCTCTAAGTTTGCAAAACTTGAGCAGGGCTATTAGTAACGGGCTGTTTGGGGGGCCGTGCCATAAGTTAGAGCTGACTTGAAAGCACATTAACAACAACAAACAAGGACCTCTAATTCTAATGATAACCAGATTATACTGGCAGGAACTCACTCTAACAGTCATGGATGCACAACCAGGAGTTACAAGCCATATCTGATTCGTATTTATGGTTCCTATGTAAAAGTTTCCTCATTCTGCTTTAACACTGATATCACAAACAAAGATAAAGGTATAAAATCTTTAAGGAATAAAGGACGACTGCACTGCAGGCGGATAGACCTGAGCAGGACTGTTAATAACAAGGTGTCTTGGAAGTTTCTCACTCATAGAGTCAACCCAAGTCAAAGCTGACCTGGCAGCAATTAACATCAAGAACTATAACATTTTTGGTTCCTCTTCTACTTGCTTTCTGTATGAAGTGAGTACTAACTGGTCTAACTGTTCTCCCAGTAACAGATAGGACAGAGAATAGGACAAAAGAGGAGCCAGGGCCTCTTGTCACAACAGGGATCGGGCAGAGGTTGATGGCCCAGGCAAACCTCAAGTCAGTTCTGATTAGCAGAGGCAACAATGGTAGGGGAAACCATTAAAAAGAGTGCATAACTGATCGCTGCCAAGCATAGTGGAACTTCAGAGAAGGTAATCCACAAAATCAGTCTTTGGCCATTTCTGCACTACACTGCTAATAGTGCTATTATTCTACTTTCATTATCCAGTGGAATTTTGGGGTTTGTAGTTTAGGTAGAAGCATTTAGAATTCTCATCCACAGAGATCTTTGGCCTCAGTAAACTACAAACCCCAGAATTCCACAGGATGTTAAAAGTGGAATAATAGCACTATACCAGTGTAGTGCAGAAAGACTCTTAGATCTTTTGTGGGAATATATGGTTATAATTATTTAACATAAGCTTCTTAGAGGTGAGATCCTAGGCAGTAGAAATCTGCCTCTCATGTGCATATTGAGTAAGCTGTATCTAAACCCAAAGTTACATACAGAACTGTAGGACAACAATAATTTTTGCGTAGCTAGGATTCATATTTGCATTGGAGTGGTTCTCTTTTATATAAAAATGGATAATTATATAGTTTACATAAAAATTTGCTTCCTGCCCATCTAGTACCTGTGCACCACCGTTAAAACTAGGGAGACCAAATGTACTACTTTAGAGAGCACAGTCTTCTGTTTGAAAGGTTGTCAAAAAGATAGCCCTCTATGTGAGACAACCTTTATCTTAAGAGCTGTTTGTTTCCAATCTGGTTTAAAGATAACACATTATATAAAGGCCAAGAGGTTCTGTACTATTGTGCACACATATAAATTAGTACGTGTTATTTTTATGAAAATCCTCATCTTTTTTTTTATCTTCTTATTGGTGGTATATAAGTGGCCACCCAAATTTAAAAAATGGGCCAAGATTCTACCTCATGGTCTATGTTTTGTAAATTTACTAATCGGTAGCTACATTGCAGAAATGCAATGTCTCTCTGTTAGTGAATTGTAAAGATATATATCTGGCCACCAGCAAGCGTGTTCCAATGTGCATCAGGCACCTGTGAGATGCACTGGGCACTTCTTATGTGTCTTTGGCACTTGTGATGTGCACTGGCACTTTCCATGCATATTGGGTGCTTCTCAAGTGTATTGAATTCTTCTGACACATGTTGGCTACTTCTGATACACACTGGGCTCTTCTATTGTACTCTGGCACTTCCTATCTGGGAAGTGCGTTGGGAGTGCCATGATTCACATCAATGCCAACTGCACATTGGGGACATGGCACATAAATCATTCAACCACATATCACCATGCTATAGATGTCCTTACACTGTAATATCACAGCAGCTTCAGGTGAATATGAACATTGCAAAGTTTTTTTATTCTACTTCCCAAACACATAGGTCTAACTATAAAGACTTAAGTCCCATGCTGAATTCCAGCTCAGAATACTCAATACTCAACTGAGCTGAGTAAAAACCAGACAAGTGCTTCTCAACTTGCTTCCTAAGCAACAGGAGACTAAATAGAATTCCTCCTGTGCAGTAGCCGCCCCTCCACCAAGGCCATGTTATTAGAAAAGAAGAAGATAAATTAAAACTGCTGAATCACTCAATCTCTGCTCTACAAACCCCTCTGAATTGACTTACAGTAGAGACAAAGGTGAAGAGCCACCCCTGTTTGAACAAAACTGTTCTTATCACAAAATTGTGTCTTCTGCCTAGTGAAGCTTTGTGTGCCTTTCACTTTAGAGTTATCATCACTTGGTAATAAAGATGAGGAAATAAATTTTCCTAGAAATAGAAATAGGCATCTTTTGTTTAGCCTGGTCTGAGTCTTTCTATAGGCAAGATAAGCAACTAGGACATGTCCTCTGTAACCTAAATTGCAGCAATATTCCCTGGATAACAAGTTTTAGAAGAATTAAATGAAAAACAGCATGATTCATTAGGAAGATGAATTTCCATCTTAGGCTGTTTCAAAGTAAATTGCAACATCTAGGAGCATCCGGGAAACAAAAGAAAGAGATCTGGCTCCAAGGCCTGCCTCCTGAAAACTAAAACCTGAGCTCTGAGAACAGAGTTGTCACTGTTGTTTTGTGCCGTCAAGGCATTTCTGACTTACAGCAACTATAAGGCAAACTTATCATGAGGTTTTCTTGGCAAGCTTTGTTCAGAAGGGATTTACCTTTGCCTTCCTCTGAGACTGAGAGACCATGATTTGTCCAAGATTACCCAGTGGGTTTCCATGGCAGAGCAGGTATTTGAACCCTGGTCTCCAGAGTTGTAGTCCAACATTCAAACTACACTTTTCATAGAGTTGTCAAGTTGGTGTGTATGTGCCTTCAAGTTACGTTTTGACTTATGGTGACTCCATGATTTTCATAGGATTTTCCTACGCAAGAAATACACATGTGATTTTGCCAGTTTCTTCCTTTGAAATATAACCTATAGCACCTAGCAGTCATTGGCATAAATTGGCAGAGCCATTTTTGTTGTAGTCGCTGTACAAAACTAGAGCTACAATGCAGACTTTCTGCAGCATTGTCACTTGAACGGTTGTAATCATTTCCCCCCAAATGTCTGCCATGTGACATGTTCAGGGTTTAATAAATAAATAAATAAATAAATAAATATCCAGACAAAAAAGTTGTAATAAATCTATCGCATTCCGCTGCTTAGGTACTTTTTTGTTCAAGCCAACATAACACATTGCGGTTAAGATTCTCTGTGGTCAAACACAGTGTAAAAGTTCCACATCCAGAACTTTGCTATGTCTCCTCTGTCACCATCCTCTATGATGCACCATTGCACTGTCTCCCCATAGCACACTGTTGCTGATGGAGAATTGGAAGGGTGTGTGATTGAAAAAGCATGTGGCAATATCCCCATAGCCTGAAGCACGCCAAGGACATCTTCTTCCAGGATCTGCTGGATTCTCCAAAGGTATCAGCAGATGATGCCGCCAGTCTGCATCTAGTTATGGGGACATAGGCAGATGCTTTTTCTATCCTCAGAATTCTTTCAGAAATGGAATGGCCATGGACAGGGTTGTTGCAGTGTAGTCATAAGCACTTTCAAGGAGAGGAGGTTTGGACATTGTGGAAAGAGGAAGGGAATATCAACCTCTGCAATGACCAGCAAATACATAGCACGAAGTGGACTTACTCTTGCATATGTCACTAACAGGATGCTGGTCAGTGACAAAGAAAGGTCCCATGCTGGGCTTCTTGGGTAACCGTGATGCAGTAAAGCAAAAGTATCTGTTCTGATTGTTAGTAGACCTGGTCCTTTTTTGGCAAATGGAAATTTCTGACACTGGAATTCTCATTGTGGGCAGAAAATACAAGTGAATATTAATACCTTATGCTAATTGTAACCATATTCTTGACTGTATCCCTCATTCCATGGGTTCAGAAGATACCTCAGAACTTATACAACACAATTTTTTAAAATTCCTATGGCTTTATCACATAAGACAGGCAAATCACACTTGCAGCATATGACAACAGTGTCATGGAAGAGCTACTGAGCGGGCAGTCCTAAATTCTATGTGATAAGCTTTTAGCACAAATGAATGTAGTAATCCCAGAATGGTTCTGAAGGAGCAAAACCAAACAGACCAATCCTGATTCAATAGTATTTTTACAATAAAGCTATTTTAGTGGGAGAAGAGCCTGGTAGATAACGCCCCTAGTGCATAAAGTCTAATTGTGAACATACTGTATTTTATTGTGTTGGGACACTTTTTATTGTTGGTTGTTGCTAAAGCAATACAATTGTTCTCTGCTCTTAAAATATTTTGATTGCTGTTGTATACTTATCTTCTGCTGCTGTTTCTGTGCTTTGGTGTTTAGTGGGTGTGTACAAGGAAGGTTGTAGTGGTTCAGTTGTTAGGGTGGTTTTGACTCATAAAGTTATGGGTTTTGTTCTTAAAACCCTTGAATTCTCAGGAGGAAAGGTGAGTTATAAACATGTTTATTACTGAATGAATTTTCTTAGCTGAATTTGGAAACTGAACAGCTATTCATCAATAAATATGCCTCCACAACTGGCTTTATTATTAGGCAGAGTAAGGCGGTTTTTGTAAATTATAGTTGCTGGAGGATGAGGAGCACTGACACAGTATTGAAAAACCAAGCAGTGTACATCACACAACTTTCTCTGCAGTTCTTAAGCTATCCTGCAGTGTTTGAGTGTACTGAAGACACTGCCTTATCACCAGTGTTGAAGAACAATTCCACTGCCAGCCTAGGTGGTGTTATGGATGTGGTGTTCTGCATATGACCCTCTCTGTGGGTCTTTCCACATCACACTGTTATAATGCTACTATTCCATTTTCAACATCCTGTGGAATTCTGGGGTTTGTAGTTTACTGAGGCCAAAGAGCTCTCTGGTTGAGAATTCTAAATGCCCCTCCCTAAACTGCAAACCCCAGGATTCCATAGGATGTTCAAAGTGGAATAATAGCACTATAACAGTGTAGTGCAGAAAGGCCCTATGTTTCTAGGCTGCAACTACAAGCAGCTCAAGCCAGTAGGGGTCTGGGAGATTTAGTCTTTAAAAGATAACTTTCCTAAGCTCTATGCCCTATGGTAAAGAGATAGTAGAGCCTGTGCCTCAGACAATGGTGGCAGTTAAATTAGATTTGAAAGTCTAGCAGTTAGCCAATGTTCCATCTTCCCTGCTGACCATCCAGAGTTCATTCTGATCTGATAAGCTTAGTACTCAATGTATTTAAGCATATGAAGGCCAACACATGGCCCAAGGAAACCACAGAGAGAGAGAGAGAGCACTTAAGGAGTATGTGTCTATTATTGGGACTTCCTACTGTGTTACTTGAGCAGTAGCCAGCCCCATTCAGGGATGCTTAGAGACACTCAAAGAGCCACAGGGCACAGCTAGCTTCTTCTTGGCAGCTTGGCAGTTCAAAGCACAGCTCAAGCAGGAGTAATGCAAGGTGAGAGGCCCCATAAAAAGCAGCATATTGCTCTTAGCTCAGCAGTAGCAATAGATCTAATGGGAAAAACAGACAGCATTTAGCCTTGAATAAGTGATGAAAACTCATGCATAAAAACTTGGTGATGTCTTGCTTTTTTCAAAAGGCAACTCTTATGAAATTTGTTTTCGGATAAAGATATAATATAAACCACAAAGTTGAAAAAGAAGTGAACCATCCACTTCAGCATCATATATCAAATAGAATTGTCCCCAAAACTCTACTACCTCTTTTAAAGTGCTGCTTTTAAATCATCGCCTTTACCAAACAGAATAATTTGATAAAGAAGATAAAGAAGGATTTCTTCCTTTTTCATTCTCAGAGCTTACACACAGATGTCGTGTTACAGAAAATGTACTTATTCTTTTCCTTTGTTCTCCCAAAAGAAAATCATCAGATGGTGGATAGTGGATGTGCTCACTCAGACGTAAGTCCCACTGAGTTTAATTGGACTTATTTTGCATTATTAGAAAGTGTACAGTGTTACTCAGGTATCATTTTGGACAGCTATCCCATGCCTCACAATCTGTTTGGTTGAGTTTTGTTCCCACTCTAGGAATCTTTTTGTTTCCTATAGTTTGTGTAAGACATTCTTGGGATAGACATCCATAAGTCAAGTTTTCAGTGTAGTTAGTGTCCTTTGGTCTATTGATTTCACAGAATCAGAATTATTGGCTATGACCTCCAGTCATTCCCACTGGTACTTGGTGTCTACCACATCAATGGCATGGTCAATCCACTCTGGATTTAGTCTGAACTTTAACGGAATTAGCCAGAATAAATCCAGGCTAAAACCCAAAGCAGAGTCATTGCCCTCAGTTATTTCTAGATACCACTAAGCATTCAGGCCCTTTCTGCAATGTGCTCCAATCCTGGCATGGGGAGGGGAGAGAAGTGGGACCATGACAATTCTTCTGCATGGAATCATCACAGTCCCACTCCTCTCTCATCTCCATGTGGTACAATTGCAGATTAAATCATTGATGGGTTTTCCCTATCAATGAAAGGTTATTACACCACCATTCCACACTTACCTGTCCTGCAGAAGGGCAGGAAGTGCAATGGTGGAGCTTCCTGCTCCAGCACAGCCTGGGAAAGTACCCAGCTGAGTTGCAGAAGGAAGCAGTGTGTTCACCACACTCCCTTCCACAGGGAGCTGGTCTGTGTCGGGAGCATTGTCGTTGCGCTCACTTTCTGGCAGAGCTGCTGCCAGGATCGCCGCTGGAGCATGATGGGACACGGTAGGGTGAGGAAAGAGTCTCAGTGTTGAACGGTTGTAAGGATTTTCATCCATAATTCAATAAAGAGTATGATGCCTTAAACTCACATGGAGCTGAACCTTTTGTGTGATGGGGAGGAGGGTACTGTTAGGCAAAGGAAAACTGACTACAGCTCTACCACCATGGCTGGCTAGCAAATGAGACAATGCAACAGTCCTCTTTCGAAAGAGAGTTTATCTACACTGGGCCAGTTTACCTAAGAATGTTTATGCATAGTTCAGGACTCCCAAATACTAAAATGGGCATGTCCAAGAATCTGGGTGATGATGATGGGCCTTTGAGATCACAAAAAACTCCTTTTGCATTCAAACGAATAATCACTGTTTTTGCTGCTGCTAGTGTTTTAATTATAACAGTGTCTCTGGTTTTCAGCGTAAACTTAATTATACCTTAATTATCAAATAGTGCTTCTGCTTATTGTGTTTCCTCTAGCATAAGCAATGCGTAACCTCTCTTATGGATAAGAGAGAATGCATACTTTCGTTTTAAAAACTGCAGATAGTTTAAAGGTAGCATTACAAATGACATATGAGCAAAGAGTGAAAAGAATGTTTACCTTAGAGGGAAAAAAAGATTAAGGAAAGCCATGATAGATTGCTCTGTAGTCTTTGTATGGTTTAAAAGGAAATCACAAGTAACATAATATTTGTTTACTGAGACTAATGAGGGAAGAAGGAGAAATAACAGGGTTGTGTTGCACTGCAGGAAAACAGATCTATAGTAAATATCCTGAAATACTTCCAGATTTTTGTAAAAGGCAGCTTTTATCCTTACTGCTGTACTTAAGCTAGTCCCAGTCCAACACCAGTAATGCATGTATCTTCACTATATAATGGATGGGGCAGCCCGTGGTCCCCAGGATAATATCCCTATTTATGTGTGTTGTTTCAAAATGTGAGAGATGTTCCACAAATGTGAGAGATGATTCCATGGTACCTGATGTCTCCAGTGTCAGGCTTATTGACAGTCCATTCTGGATTTTAGGCTTCATTTTTGTCCAAGGTGCTCTTCAAATGAAGCAGTGGGGGGGACACACGTAATTAGCTTGAATCACCAAGGGGATAAAGCAGATTAAACGATCAAAATATGGATATTCCTCTAATTTTTCTCTTAGGAATATGAGCACCATTTGGGTTTTTTTTTTGGGGGGGGGGCTACAGCTCTCTAGAGACTTTTGGCCTACAGCTCTTATCAGCCCTGGCCAGCATATTCAATGGATGATAGGGATTGCTATCTAAAATGGATGATAGGGATTGCTGTCTAAAAACATATTGAATGCCCTGGCTGTTTACTACACAAAAGAAAAGCCATGCACTCAAAGGTAATTTGCAATGAGGACAAAACTTTCCCCTTATCCCTCACTGGTACTGGCAGAAATGGCAAAGGGGTAGATATGCCCAGAGCAGTTACTTTTTTGACTGCAAGAGGTTTTGGACTGCAAAAATACATAGATTTCCCCATATTGTTATACCCTCTTGAGCTTAGGGAAGTTACTTTTTTGAATTGTAACTTCCAGAATCTCCCAGCTAGCATGCATGGAATGTTGCAATACAAAGAAATAAGAACCAGCATGATGTGGTGGTTTGAGTGTTGGACTACGACCCTGGAGACCAGAGTTCAGTTCCCCACTCAGCCATGGAAACCCACTGAGTGACCTTGGGCACAGCACGCATTCTCAGCCTCAAAAAAACCCCATGATAGATTCACCTTTGGGTCACAATGTCAGAAATGACTTGAAAGCATACAACAGCAACAACAACAAAAAAATAACTTTTCCAAGCTTTGGAGGTGGAACATTGTAGGGGAAGTTGCTTCTTATACATGAATGTATGTAATGAAATATTGTTCCCTTGATTCCTCATGAATATGGAGTGAGAACATTCATATAAGGATGTGCAGCAAGGTGGTGTTTAATCCTTTCTTTGCTTGTCATTTTTTTTTTTCAGATCTCCATCTTTCTCACTCATTCAGGCAGACACACATACAAGTTTCCCCTCTCAGATTCCCCCCATCCCCATGTTCCCCTGTCAGACTTCAAGGAATGTGTGCAAGAGTTGCGGTAGGAAAGTCTGTCAAGGTGTTTATGATGTGGGGGACATATATACCTCCTACCAGGAGAAAAAAAAGTTGCCCCTTTCCCCACTGTCACCCAAAGAAATCTGTTGCAGAGGTATTTTAGTTTCCATGCATTAAATGCACAGTGTTTTGAATCTGGAAAAGGCATTGTATTAACTGGGTGATGCTAATGATATAATTAGGGTTTGTGCTGCCCATTAGTGGTGTCATTTCTTTCATGGGCATGAATTTTGTTTCTTTAAAATATGTTGCTGTTGGCTTTGTTGCTAGAATGCTTCTGCAGCGATGAAAGACTTACCTTGCTACTATTCCAAAAGCAACGGTCTGTCCTGTGCCCTGTTGCTGCCTCCCTGTTGCAGAACCTTTAGATTTTATAATTACCTTGCCAGCTGTGATATCTGTCCTCTGCAAAGCTGAAACTCAAGCATTCGCTCAATCCTGTTTACCAAAAGAAAACATGAACAACACCACAGCTGTGTTCCCTCCAGCAATGCTCACCCTTTCCATTACGTGGGACAGAATATGCTACATCAGCCTAGTAGAGGTATGGAGCCAAGGAATACATTTGTGGCATTTATCCATTTGAAAGCTCCCAGCTGACATGAGCCAGCTACTATAATAAATTGCCCTAAAATGTTAGTAAGCCAGAGTCTGTTATGTATACTTTTGTTTCATAGCTCCAGTTTTTAAACTTTAAGGCATTTAGCATGGGATGGGGAACCTGTTCCTCACTATTGTTGAATTCTACTTCCCATGAGTCCTAGCCAGCATGTTTACTGATCAGGGATTATGGTGGCTGAAATGCCTTTAATATCTTGCCTTTAAGAAACCCATATGCATTATGAACATTTGGACATTTCTGACCATGAGATCTCATCCAGTATCTCTCTAAGTTTACTGAAATCAGCTTTTAAAGTGCAGAGTGCATGTCTGACTATGTTTGGCTTCCCCATTCCTCTATATAACAAATTCCAGGACAATGTGATCACTCCCTTCCCCCAGAATCCCACTACTTCCAAATATTTGACCAGTTCTTCACTGTTGATTAGGATTAAGTCCAAAAATAGCTGATCCTTTTGTTGCCTCTTCCACCTTCTGGACAATGAAATTGTCAACAAAATAAGTGAGGAATTTGTTGAATCTTCCATTTGTGGTAGAGCTTGACTTCCCAAAAATGTCAGGATGATAGAAGTCTCCCATTAGTACAATAATCTCTCCTTTTTGAATGTTTGGTAATTTCATCTAGTAAAGCATCATCCAAGTCCTTGGTCTAGCTTGGAATGTGTAATAGAACCCCACAATGATGCCATTGCTGTTTCCCTTCCCTTTAATTTTTATCAAAATGGTCTAAATCTGTTTTCCATGCTTAAAGTCATGGATCTCGCAGGTGTACACATCCTTGACGTATAATGCTGACTTCTTGTGTTAAGACTTCAAGTTCATCTTGCTTATTTCCTATGCTCTGTTCATTAGTGAATAGATATCTAAAATGATGGAATCTTTTCTCCAGCTATTTCCTTGTTCTTTTTTCCTGGCCTCTGTCACCCAATTCTCCCTGTATCATTGAGAATATTGTCCCCAGTATTTGAGTCTTCAGATGTTATGATAGGATTGTGGCACCTTGACTTGGCAGGAGTACCTGTGAAAAGGGACCTAGGTGTTTTAGTGGATTAAAAGCTGAATATGAATCAGTAATGCAATGTGACAGCTAAGAAAGCTAATGCTGTCTTGGCTACAATAACAAAAGCCTAGCGTCCACATCACAAGACATAACCATGCTCTATTTGTATTAGCCAGGCCATATTTGGAATACTGTCTGTAGAGTGGCCACAGGAAAAAAAGGACAGGGCACTGGTATCTTTAATTCAGAGGTGGCAATTTTGTTGCTTCTTCATATTCTGTTAGATTGCAATTTTCCACAGCCGTAACTGGTATAGCCCATAGCAGAGAATGCTGGGAGTTGTGATTCAAGTATTCTGGAGAGCTGTCCAGTGTCCAACCTTCTTTAATAGCTGTGTGGAAGATGGGATCTTAGCAAGGCACACTTGCTTGACAGACTGCACCTGTTGAAGTTTCCTGTTGCACACAACTAATAAAGGTAATTAACATCAGCCATCTTTTTCATGTGACCATTCTAAGTGTCCAGTTCCAGGGACCACATTTTAAGAAGGACATGGAAAAGCTGAGGTACACCCAGAGAAGACAAACCAGGATGGTGACAGCTCTGGAAACCAAGCCCTATGTGGAACAGTTCAAGCAACTGAATAGATTTAGTCCAGAAAAGATAAGATTATTACAGTGGTCTTCAAATATCTGAAATATATGAAAGGAGATAGAAAAGACTTGTTCTCTGCTGCACCAGATGGGTAGGACTAGAATCAATGAGCAGGAACAATAGAGAAGCCTATTTTGGCTGAATATCAGGATAAAACTCCTAAGAACAGAGCTGTTCAACAGTGGAACAGACTGCCTTGAAAAATGATGGATATTTCAATAAAAACTAAATGGCCAGCAGTCAGGGATGCTATCGCTGCATCTAACATTGCAGACCTTGCATTAAGCAGGCAGGTTGGACTCTGAGTATCTCCATTCTACACATTTATAGCAGTTTCTTACCAGTTTAACTGTCATGTGCATATCCTACAGCATTCTGGGATTTGTAGTTTGATGAGGTTCTTAGAATTTTCTGCCAGAGAGCTCTAGTTTATGAGAAGAGATTAGAGTTGTCCAACACAGAATTCTAAATGTTTTGCCAAAGTACAAAATCCTACAGGATGGAACAATGGTAGTAAAAGTGATATTGGACTCCTATAACACAGCTGTATAGGTGCATTCAAAAATTCTGTCATTTCATTCCATCATGTTCTCAGCATGAAACCAAGTAGACTGGTAAGGGAAAACACTCTGTCTACTGTCACTTCAGTCACTTGCCTCCATGAAATTCCATGTGGCTGTCTGTATTGCTGATGCAAAGTTTGTGAAAATAAAATATATTTCAGATAAACAATGGATGTCCTTCCGCACATGAAATTTGTCTCATAAGGCTGCAAAGTGGACTTTAGGGCACATTCAAACCAGTATTTTTTCTGCTGTTTAATACTGGTATTCAGGTAAGAAAATGTCTTCACTGATAGTTTATCCTGCATTGCTTTTTCCTCCTCATTTTTTTTTCATGCCAAGGTCCTGAGGTGCTGGTGTGTGCCTGGGAAAAAGTCATAATAATATATTTGGCAATGATATTCTTTAAGTCAGAGATGGGCTACTTGTTGAAATGAAACTCTCCTTGGGCCTAGGTAGCCCAGCGCTTGGAAACGTTACTTTGTAGAACACAATGCCCAGAATCCCCCATCAGTATGGCCAGTGACTGGGAGATCCTAGGAGTTGTAGCCCAAAAATACATTTTCTGAGGACCTCCCTTTGCTAATGATGAGGGAGGATGGGAGCTCCAATCCAGCAACATCTGGAGGGCAAGTTGACTCATTCCTGTCCTATGGAAATTCAGTCTCAAATACTTTCACTTGTAAGTGGAGAAGCATCTGAGCATTTAGAAAAGAAAATCAGGAGTTATATCATGTAATTAATATGGACAGGGGTCGAATACTTCCTGGTAGTTGGCCTGCTCTTTCCCTTTCATTATCATAACCTTTTAAATGGTAAGTTGTACCCTTCACCAAGACATTTTCTTAATTAAATCTGCTGATTTAATGTGGCTGCCTCATGATCCCAGAGCCCAGCTATTTTGCAAACCTTTCTCAAATGCTCCTCCCCAATGTTCTCTCTCCTTACTTTTTGGCAAACCACTTCAAATTCACTTGGTTGGGTAACAGTATGCATGTGAAATTGCACCAAATTAGTATCTATTAAAATATAAAAAAAATGAACGCATGCCCCAAAATTATGGGAGAGGGAGTGCTTAACTAGAGGAAGAATGCAATTATTTATTTGGAGACGAGGGGAAGGGAGCAAAGGAAATGCCACAGAATTGTAGATCAGAGACAAAACTGTTGCTGCTGCTGTTGTAGTAGTTTTTCAGTGTACTGCATAACTGTAAGACAAGTCTGACAAATAGTGGTCCTTCATTATCTAGCCCATTACTCTACCTGGATTTACGCTATTCTTCCAATGCCGAAATCATACCTTATGTGTCATAGCCCTCAAATATCTCATAAGGGCCATGTCTCACTAGATGAAATGTTCAATATGACAGTCCTTTTCTGCACAGAAAGGGCCTTGAATCCCAGGCATTGTTTGTGATGAATGTGCCTACTATTTCCCTGAATGTGCACATGGTGAAATGTCACAGCAAAAGAGACCCAGAAAAGTAAATGTGCGTATATTATGAATTATGCTTGGCAAGTGACATGTGCCCATTAGACAGCTTCATACCCGGAAGAAACTTTCTTGACAGGATCTCATCTTGTGCAAATCCTAGCTCATAGGCAATATTCACACGTATGTTGCTGTTGTTGTTACAGTGTACTTTCAAATCATTTCCAACTTAAGGTGAACCTATCACAGGGTTTTCTTGGTAAAATTTGTTCAGAGGGGGATTTGCCATTTTCTTTCTCTGAGGTTGAGAGAGTGTGACTTCCCCAAGGTCACCCAGTGGGTTTCCATGGCTGAGCTGGGATTCAAACCCTGGTCTCCAGAGTTGTTGTTGAACACTCAAACAACAATACCACTCTGATTCTCCTATTTACATGTACTACTTGAAAGAAATTATACAATTGGTCCTTAAACGCGTAATGTCAACCTGAGTAAACAATTCTAGGTGTTACATACACAGACTAGAAAGGAAGCCTGAACTTCACCATAGTAGCAACAAGAAACTGCTGGCAACTGGTGGCTCCCACATCACTGAGGTGGTATATTCATGTCATGCTCCAGTCTGAACTGTAAAGAGGCTTAACTTAATTGGAGACAGGTCCTATAAAGTCCTCACTAAGAGACAGAGTGCCTCCTCTTCACCACTGACCCGGGAGCCACCATCCACCACTACAAAAATGCTAAAATGCAATACAACACTCAGAGAAATTAGTTTCTGGACTACAAGTCCTGGAATTGTAGTGAGCATTCTCACTGCCAATTCTGGGAGCTGTAGTACAAAACTGTAGCTTTTTCAAACTGGGATCCTTTTTTGCTTTTCTTTTTTTCATTTAACGTAGACAGATGAGGAAAGTCCTAAACAATCAGAAGTTTGCATTTGGGCTACACCTCCCAGAATCCTCCAGTCGCAATGGTGATAGCACTTCTAGGAACTTCACTGAGCTCTGGAAAGGATACACCGAAAATCTGGGACAAGTCTAAGAACCAGCTTTTCACATTCACTTCATTCTTATTCTCCCTCTGCCATTTTAAACTCATTTACCTCTATGCAAAGTGTCATCTCATGCTACATTCTTTTAAATTATTGAGTTTGACACTGAGGCTGTAATTGCCATGTGGAGCTTGGCAAGCTATTCTTGTCAGTTGAACTCCTTCATTAGAAAACTCTTGTGTGCAGTGTTACAGACGAGAGAGCTCCTGGGATGGGATCACGGAAGAAGGGCATACAAAGTTAAGGGATGCAGAAGCTGGTCCTCTTCTATTTAGCATCCTGAAAGTCAAAAAGTAATAATAATAAGATTATCATGGTCAGCAATGCTTGGCCAAAGTGAAGTCCTTGATGATAAGTGAAACGATCTTCAACCCATCTCCAAAATCTTTAGTCCAAGAAATATAGAGCTTGTCTCTGACCTCATTTGATTCTAAAAAGGCAATTTGCTCTTGCTTAGCATAGCAGTTCGGGAAATGTAGGAGCCAGTGACAGCTATAGACAAGAACTGATATGAACAAGCCCAGCTGTAGTCAGGCAGTCCAGGGACCCACCCCCCCCGAGGAGACCAAGGAACAAGTATGCATTTGGCGTAAGAGAAATGCAGCTAATAACTCTGCACTGCAGGATAAGCTAACAGAGACTGAGTTGAACAGACTAGTGTAGGTGGGGAGTCCTTGTTTAAGCATACTAATGAGCCTTGAATGGTGTAGAGAAAGGGAACGTACTCTCCTTCGCATACTCAAGGTCACTGTACAAACTTAATCTGCAGTGAGTTCAGCTACTGTCAAAATGAATGCATACAACTTTTTTTAAAGGATTATTGCTTTTTCAATAAGAAATTATTTTGCAATGTTTTCAGAGGTTTACATGGCTACTGTTTCATTTAAACATATCATTTTATGATAGTCCTTATTATTGAGTACTTGAAGTATTGAAATATTAACATATATTGTGTCAAAGTCCCATATGCACTGATGGTGAGCTTATACATGACATCATCCAGGTTCTGTCCTTCTCTCATTCCCAGGCAGTGCAATTACACCACAAATCATTGACAGGTTTTCCCTGTCAATGACCGGCAATTGCACCGCCCTCCTGCCACACATCCACACTCACCCGGTATGTGGAGGCCCTGAAAGCTCAATGGGTGTGCTTTCTGCCCCAGCACAGTCTGGGACAGTACCCAGTTGTGCTGCAGAAGAGGCTGGATCATCACACTTCCTGCATAATGGAGGCAGATGGTGTGGAGGGGAGTGCTCCTGTAAATTAGGTGTGGAAAGAGCCCTAGGTGTAAGACATGAACAGGTACAACATTTATGTTTAGTTTATCTTCTGGTAGTTTCCCCCTTGCTAACCAATTGTTGCCCATTTTTTGGTGAGAGCAAACTACCAGAAACGATCTAAGCAGTGTCGAAGAGACAGTCCTTCCGAACTTTTCTAGGATCTTACTTTTTTCAGCTCTAGCAAATCCAGACAGAATTTAAACCAGTTCTGCATTTTCCCCATCAAGAACTCAGAATATTAATAAAGAAACTGAGAAAGTAATACTGTGTGTTAGGGTTTGATGTAACCAGGAGCAACTCACAAAATGTGTCATGTCATTACTTAATGGGATTTACCAGCACATGTTGTTGTGATAGTCACAAGTTGATATGACTTTTTTTTTTAAGAGGACTAGACAAATTCATGGAGGGAAGTCTTGTCAACAATTATTAGCAAGGAGAACTAAGTGGAACCATCACAGACAGAGGCAGGGCACCTCTGAAAACACCAGCTGCCGGGGGGAGGGGGAAGACAGCAGGGGAGAAAAATCTGTTTCATATCCTCCTGGAGCATGATCAGAAGTATTTGGCTAGATGCCATAAGAAACAGAAAACTGGATTAGATGGCCCTTGCTGAGATGCAACAACACAATTCTTATAAGTATAGATAAATCTGTTGTACCATGTTCAGAGAATTTTTTCTCTATAAAAAGATGTGTTCCTTCAGTGACCATCCACTAGGTGACACATGGTGACAGTAAAGGGGTCATCAATGTTTGTGTTGAAACTATCAGAACCAAAAGCAGGTAAGACCACTCTTGTACTCTCTCTGTTTCTATCATTTTCCCTTTTTTTCTATCTCTATCACACTCTAAATTCCTCATTCCTTCTCTTTCCTTCTTCTTTCGCACCTACCAAACTGCTGTGAAAGGACAGATAGTCTCTTTCAGAGACCTGAATTGAACTCTTGGGGCAAAAGGCCACAGGAAATCAAAGTGAGGACCACATGCAGCCCCAGGACAACAGGGTTGCTTGCTCCTGGTCTATGTAACCAACTGTCTTGCTTTCCATCATGGCTTGGCAGATGGCTCTGAGCAGCCCACCTGGGATCCTTGAGGTAGTGAGGCCTGAAGTGCATGCTACTTAGCCTATGCCGTAACACAACCTTGGCTGTACTTAGGAAGACCACATGCAATGAATGTATTGTACATGAATAGAAGGAATGTAGAGCTTCTCTGGATAAAGCCAGTGCATTGTAATCGTTTGAATATTGGATTAAGGCTCTGGGAGACCAACGTTCAGATCTCTGGTCAGCCTTGGAAACCCACTGGGTGATCTTGGGAGAATCACATTCTTCCAGCCTCAGAGAGAGGTGTTAGTAAACCTTCTCTATAAATCTTGCCAAGAAACCCCTGTGACTGGTTTGCTTTAGGGCTGCCAAAAGTCAGAAATGACTTGAAGGTACACAATGACAACATGGGTTTCTCTGGAGAAAATCTTGACCTAACAAGGCTGGATGGGGCCCAGAAGACCCATGTTTTAGAAGGAAGAAGTTGCGGATCTGGAACAAAGCTTCCATCACATTCAGAAAAACTCTGAAGCTAATAGTCTGAATTGAGTTAAAATTGATAAGCTAGAAAACCACACTGCCTTGAACCCAATAAAAACTGGTAACCAAACTCTACAGTATTATAACATACCTGATATGAATCCAAAAGAAGCCTCAGGTTTTGGGGAAATGCAACGCAGCAGCTGTTTCATGTCCCATCGTCAGCATTGATATTTAGGACCAATGTACTTTAGGAGTGTTTTCTGAGCTGATGCTTATAACCGCATTAAAAACAATAGAGCAAAAGGACAACAGATTCAACTTCAAGCATCCCTGCAAATTGGCATATCACTCAAAATTCAAGCCTTATTTTAAAATATTTTATTCTCTTGTAATACTATTATCTTAATATAAAGAAGGAGTCTTGTTTACAAGAAAAGACACTTAAAAGCAAAAGCTGTAATGTCACATTTGCTAAATATTTACTGTTTCTGATTTTTACACATTTGTAAAAACAAACCAGGGTGATTTCTTATGCATGTCATAAACTAAGTTTGCAACATACATTATCCAACTCTCCCAGAATCCTTCTTCTCATCTCTACAGAAGACTGTCAAGGTCAAACCTTTTCCTTTTCTGATTTGTTTGCAATGTAGTGTCTCATAACATCGGCACCACAGCAGAAATCAAGGGTTAGAGGGTGTTATAAGTATATAGCTGTGACAGATTTACATACATTTTGATGAATATTGCTTCCTCTCTCCATACACTAATATATCAGAGCAACACAAGCAGGTCAAATCCTAATTGCATCTATTTACTCTCAATTTAAATAATCTATTCAGCAAGAAAGGCCAGAAAGAAAGTACAGAACTTCTTGTGCCATGTTTTCTTTGCCAACAGTTTGTTTGCACACTTTCCCAAGAATAATATTGCCTCAGATAAACTGAATTTCTTTAACATATACAAAGAGAGTCTCCATTAGTTTTAATTACTTACATCTTAAAGCCGGAATCTAACATCATGTACTCTAATTTAAATCATTAATGTTCACTCATCTATACAATGTACTATGTAACTGCAAAACTATTGGATCAACAAACCTTGCTTCTGCATATTAGTTCATCAGAAGAACAAACACCAAATGTTGAATTATCAGATAATTCATTCAATTTTTCATTAACTCATTAACAAAAACAATCCGACTGCTAACATAATCTCCCAAGCCTGCTAGTTAAATGTAGATTCTGAACCTGGATTAGCAAATGTGAATTAAAAATGCAATAAATATTTGACTTGCCTTGAATATTCATTGTAGTATTCACCTTGTATTTGTACAAGTTTATGCCAGGCATTGGTATATGAAATTCTAGGAGATGAATTTTAAAAAATACTGTGATTGCTATACTGAATAGTAATCACCCTTTCCCAAAACTGCCAGTTTCCTCCAAAACTGCCAGTTTCCTCCACCAGATATGATTATAATCTCAAAGGGGTAGGATGTAAGTTGCAGTTTCATATGTTTTGAGGTTGCCAGATTGGCACAAGCTGCTTTGTGCCATCGTTATATTTTTCCAACTAAATCATGGGTTCAGTTTTCAAATAATTTGGAATAGACAAAAAATAAATAAATAAAATAAAATAAAAGTTTTTTAAAAAACCAAACACAATTCCAGTTAGAAACTCAATTTGTATATATGATGCCCTTTCTGCAGCATTTTTTAAAGAATGAATCATTTAACTTCAGATTTGGAAGGAATCAGACATCCATCTAATCAACTTGTTATTCAGATGGAGTATGTGCCTACAAGCTTTTTGCTAATCAAAACCCCAAGCCCAAACCATGGCATGCTATATAAGAAGAGAAAAGTTGCACCACAAAAATCTGCCGCAGAGCAAACGGATGTAGCTTGCTTAAACAGGCAAAAGAGACCATATGTTACAAAGAAAAAGGAGTCATTCACCAGAGTGATTCAGAAGGGAAGTCCTTCCCAGCCAAAAATACAGTGAACAGTCAGACTGTGAGGGTGAGCAGCTCTGAAGATCTTACCACAACTATCATCTTGAACACATTCAACTGAATTTGATGTTGGAAGCTAAACAAGCTCAGGTCTGGTTAATGCTTGGATGGGAGATTATGAGAGAATACCAGGAATCTCCAGGCAAAACTAGAAAAGAATGCTGCCTGAAACTCTGGGAAGTCTCTGCTAGTCAGAGCTGACAGGACTTGGCTAGATGGATCAATGATTTCACTCAATATAAGGCAGATTCCTATTTATTTATATTTTTTTTGCATACAAAGCATGCTCCTGAAGTGGAACCTCTACCCTGACAATGCTGTGGCCACAGTCCACAAGCAGAAGGTTTCCCATGTTCAGCCATTCTAACAAACACTGCAGGAAAAGTCTGGTTGTCTTTTGCAGGAAACTGTCTCTCACCACAAACCAAGTGGAATAGATCGTCACATGGTGATGCCATCTAGGATTCAGTGCTAATAAAGAAGTGATTTAAATTCCGCCTGCAAAAAGAACAGAGCCAATGAATTATAGCAGGTAGAGTACTTAAAAGAAACTTGGAAGACGCAGTGCAAGTTTATCACTGAGCCATGAAACTCATTGTGTAGCTTTGGGCCAGTCATTTTCTGTCAATTTGACCTACCTCTCAGCATTGTTGTGTGAGGGAGAGTCATGTATGGCTCTTACAACACATTGAAAGAAGGGTGGGATTTAGAAATGTAACTAATTAATAATTAAGGAAAGGCTGAATCATGTTAAGTCCCTACCTTTTTCTGCTTCCCCCACTACTCAGAGATCTGCTTTTCACTCATCGTGCACACACATGCACATCACAGTTGAGGATTTCAATTTAGATTTCAGCTTACCTTAAAGAGCAAATGGATCCAATGAATGAATGAGACATCTAATGAATATTCAGAATTGGCAAAGCTGATTGCTTTCAGCCAAATATGATTACAATGATGGTTAAATTAAGCTGCAGGTTTAACGCAGAAAAGAACAAAGAATAAGGATCACATAGTTCAGAGAGACAGGTAGGTTTAGCCAAACCTGGCAATGTACACAAGACAAAAATAAAGTTCCTTCTGTAAAAGAAATGACAAAAAGAACTGAATCTTAGATCTCAGTAAGGTTTCTATGGAAACGTTATCTTTTAATTTTTTTTTTAAAAGAGATTGTAAATGCCTTGGAGATAACAGATATACTGAAGATCTAGGACTAGAAGAAACACTCTGAAAAAGGTTATAATGAAGAAGACAAATATGCTCTTGTATTGAGGCAAGGACAAAGTTATCCAAGCAAAAACTGCCATGTGATGTATGAGAGTCCAGATCTCTAAGGCACAATTGCAAGTAAAGTTTTAGATTTTATGAATAGTGAGATAAGACATGATATTGGATATTTGTTCAATACAGGAACAGGATCTAGGATCAGATGGGCTGGGGCCACAGGCTTGTTTCTGCTGAGGAGTGCTAGAGCCCACGATGGTCAGCTCCACTGGCCATGCAGCTGGGGAGTTGGGGAACTGTAGTCCAAAACCTAAGTTTTCTAAGATCACATTCTATTGTGTGACTTAGCATCAGCCTCCATCCTTTTGCCCCTGACCAGCATTGTCATCTATAAAATCAGAATTTGACATCAGCCCCATAACTTACTCCTGACATCACATGTTTAATTCATCTGACCTTGTCAAAGATGGACCATGAGGAAAGGGCAATATCATCAAAACCAACCATGTGCATTCTTATTCATAAATATGAACTGGTGGTGGATGCATCTGTCAGGTGTTGTTGCTGTTGTTGTTATGTACCTTCAAGTCATTTCTGACTTACGGGGACCCTAAGGCAATCCTATTGCAAGGTTTTCTAGAGCTGAGAGTGTGTGACATGCCCAAAGTCACCAAGTGGGTTTCCATGGCTGAGTGGGCAATCAAACCCCAATTTCTATTTTCTTAATGTTCAACTGTAAACCCGCCTTTGCACTTTTCTGCCTTGACTTTCTTCAGTAATTGTTCCAAGTCTTTGCTGTTTTCTGCTAGTAGTATGTATCACCTGCATGTCTTAAACTTTTGATCTTCCTCCAATTTTCACGCCTTCTTCCTCCAAGTTTAACCATGCTTTCACATAATATGTTCAGTATACAAGTTAAACACTCAGTGTGATAGTGTTGCCTGAACCCCTTGCAATTGAAAATCATTCCATTTTTCTATAGTCTGTCCTATCAGTACCCTCTTGTCCTGCATACAGTTTATGCATTAGGACAATCAAATGTTGTGGCACACCCATTTCTTTAAGAATAATCCATAGTTTTTCATGATCTACACAATCAAATATTTCTTGTAATACTAGGTGGCCCTTAAGACCCCTTCCAGTTCTGAGATTCTACAAAATAACAATGTATTTCTCCTAATACATTGTAATCTTGTGGAATCATAGAAATGGAAGGAATCCTAAGGGCCGTTCAGTCCAAGCCCCTTCATGCAGAATTACACAGCTAAAGATGGGCACTCAAGCTCTGTATAAAGACCTGTTGTGAGGAGTGTTACCATGCCATGCTCCCCCAATCTGTGATACAGTATAATTGGTGATAAATATTGTTTAACTGGCATAAAATAAATATAAATCTTATGGCTGAATGCCTGGCAGAAAAAGGGCTCTGTCTGGGAGCTTCATGCTAAGATGGATGGCCTCAACACGGCCAGGTTGTAAGTTCAGAAGGATTAGTCGGAAAGCCCTGGCACTGATGGGCTTGCAATAATCTCCTCAAAGACTCAAACTTCAAGTACAATAAGGAACGAAACTGCCTCAATGGAGCAACAATGGTCATCAACCTGTAACCTCTTCCTGTAGAAATTGCCCTTTTGTCTCTACACCTGCCCAGACATTAAGAGGCTATCACAACTCCCATCAGTTCTTCTTCACCTCAAGTTAAGACCATTAATCCATTCTGAACCCCTTTTATTTACTCTGCCAGGGAGCAACTAACACATTCCCTCCCAGGGCAGAAACCTCTCCTCCAGCACCTCTCCTCCTGATACACCACTTTCTTTGTGGTGGTTTTTGCAGTTTGTACAGATATAATTTCTGTAAACCTTCTGTCCTTTTGCAAAGCTAACTTATTTTGCCTTTGTGAAGCTGAGTGTGCAAATAAGCACAACGGAACATGTTGATGATCACAAAGACAAAACAATTCTTACAGTGCTACTGGTTTTATTACTTGAGGCTACAAAACAGTTATCACATTTTCCAAAATTGTGCTTTTCATAGAGATATACAAAAGCCTCTTACAGAAATGCACACATTTGCTCTGAGACCAGTTCCTCCAAAAGCCTGCTGAAGCTTTTTAAAGTTTTCCCATTCACCCTGTGAGAATGAATAAACTCAAGGTTTACATCACCATGGCTGAGATAGATTACTCTCGAGGTTGGAGCATTCTGACATTTTCAGAGCTCTGCTGGACCTCTGCCAGCAGAGTCAAAAGGAAGAGGAGGAGGAGGAGGAGGAGGAGGAGGAATGTTCACTGCTCCTTTTCTTTTTTCCCCTTACACCTTCCCCCTGGCCAACTATCCTGTTGTACGCAAGGGAAGGAGAAACTATCCCACTGACTCTTGGGCTGGTCTAAATCTTCTCCTGTTTCAGAGGTAAGACAGTGGACTAAAAGGGTTTGGTATACTGTGTTTCCTGAGTTCCTCTCACTCAGTCAATACCACATCCCCAACCTAGCAATTTCCCTCTCTCTCAGTACTGGAGACAGAAGAGCCAAAGGGAGATCCACAGGAGCAGGGAAGAAGGATGCAAGACTGAACTATCACCTCTGAAGTCAGAGACCTATTAACTTAGAAGTCTCAAAGATAGGCTCTGTCAAAGAGCCCCTGATATTCCATGCCACAGACTAAAGAACTATACTGTCCATAGTGGCTGGTTCTCTCTCTATAGAAGCAGGGTGGTGGTGTTTCTCAGGTCCCGGTACTTCTTACATGCACTGACCCATCCGCCCATGGCCTGAAACATGGATGAGCATGGGGGTCAGTGTCTTATGGGTCTTCTCTAAATGGTACTATGAAATGGTACTATGAAATATTGAGGGAGGAAAACAGGAAAATATGCTCTAGAGAAGGAGCTAAACATAATTTCTCCCTGAACTTTCTTTTATTTTCCTGGAAACAGTGGTCACTAGTAGTTTCCATGCCAATGGGGTTCTGAGTCTGCTTTTGGTTTTAATTGGGATTTCAACAAGGTGTGGAACCCTATCCACATAGTAGGGTCAAGCATTTTTGACTGCACTTTTAACATGTGAACTAGATCCCAGAGCAATATCATTTCTCCTCTGAAAAGGAAGCCATCAGACCACACTGTGCAGAGTTGGAAACCCAAATGGATGCAAAACATGGAAACCCCATTTTTCCTAATTTCTGTTTCTCATATGCTGTTACTCATCTCTTGTTCTCCAGGATGTCTGACAGATTTTGGCATAACAACAGCCAACCTGATAGACAGATCCCTAGTTTCCTCCTCTGGCAGTCTTGCAGCTGTTGAAAGAATCAGCATGGTTCTGACAGGCAGCAGGTGACTAAGGAGCCTGGCCTTCTATTCCTCAGTGTACACCTACTATGCAAAAATGGATGCAAAACATGAATGCATGAGCATGTCATCCTTTCACCCCAATGCTTCATGCCTGTGCAATTTGAGACCCACCAAGCCAAAAACATTATACTGTAGCTTGCCAGCTGCTTGACAAAACCTGTTTTTCAACCTTAGAATGATGGCAAAACCAGGAGGTTTTTTGAGCTCCTGCCACCTCATTATAAAGGGCTGGCAGGCAGTGAATTTCTCCACATCAGTTTAGCTTGCCATCACTCTAAAAACGAAAGTGCCTTGATGTTTGTTTGTATATGCAATTAGAAACATTTTTTTTTCTGCTACTGGAGATCAACAGTGTTTGTCCATTCTTGGGGAAGACAGCATTGGAATTACCCTCAAGCAGAGCTTGTAAAAGTTATTTTTTTAGGAAGTATACCTCTCAAAGTGCCCCAGCAAGCATGGCCACTGGTAATGTTGGCTGGGCAATTCTGAAAGTTACAGAGAAAAAAAAATAACCCCTCCTACTGGCTGGTATATGGAGGACCCTCTCTACGTACGGTGGCAAAATGCAAAAAAGAATATGGTTCTTTCACCTTTAATGACTATATAGAAGGAGAGAATTCAGTTTATTTGAAATTACAGCTAATGAAACTCCTTTTTCAATGGCACAGCTGAAGATGTTCTGCTTGTCCTTATATAAAATCAGTGTGCCAGCTATTTTTCTGGCTCAGTTTATGTCATGTGGCTATATAGAGAGGAAGAGATGGGGAGGGGGAGAATTACCTGCTCAGTTTCTACAGCTCAGGCAGCTGTTTAAAAGTACGGAGTCCCATGAGAAAAGAAGTTGACAAGCCTGTTACAAATTATTTCCATCCACCTACCTACACTTTATTAATTGTGACTTTAAAACAAGAGACCTGCCAGAGCTGGAAAATTACTTTTGATGTGCTGACGCCACCCATAAATGAACAGTGGTAGAATGATGCTGTGGAATCCAGAGTACATCCCCCTACCATCTATTTATGAATGGCTTTAGTCTGTTATTGTATTCATTCCTCTTAAAAGTAACTAGTTTTCTTTAAAGTAATTAGGCCAAGGGGTGTACTGTTGTCAGGATTCATTGAGGGCATTTATCACACAGCATTGGAAACAGATTCAGATCTGCTCTAAACCAGTTCACATTTGCAGTGGGAATATGATATGTTACTCTTTTTTTTCATGTTTAAAGGAGAGCTTGTGGTGTATACAAGTGTGCATATCTCTGTTTACTGATTCAACTGTATTTGGAGTAGGCTGATCTTGTGCCTGTGGGCTTATCTCCTAAAATCATTACCTCTGTTAGCATTTTGAATGGTGAAAGTTATTAAGAGAATGTTTTAAAAGTCTTAGAACCACAGCCAATGTGAACTGTACTGTGTAATTAGCACTAAACAGACACTGCAGAAATCAGCAGCAGTAGTGGGTGGATTTACATTTTTAGAGCCAGAAGCCAACATTTCGCTTGTAATATGGGCTGTGAAGCCTAGTAAACAACTTTGAGGGGCAGGGATCAACGTTTCTCCTCCATCCCCACTATGGATATACACCAAGCCCAAATACCTCCTATTTTCCTCTGCAGACCCTCTCAAAATGGTGACAGAAAGTGATATGAAATCATTCTGAGATGGACTGCAGAAGAAAAAAGGAGATATCTGGGGACACTATGGAATTCTGAGGTGCCTGTGAGTGTGTTTTGCATGTTTTCATGCATTTGAGGGTAATTTCTGAATGACTGGGGGGGGGGGATTTCCAACAATAATGCTGAAATATTTTTTTTAATTGGGGAGATTTGGGGAACTGCTGGAGAACTTCAGAAGTCATTGAAGTGGGGTTCAGGAATTTCATGTTACATGGGTGGAAGTATCTGGCCTATGTCCTTTTTTGTTCAACCCATAATGATGGCAGGGGATGACAGTGAAACCATCCCCATTGGCTGATCAAGCTGCTCTGTAGGTTCCCGCACACCCACAGAGCCAGCATGGCAGATTCATCTCCCAAGAGGGATGACATTCACAGGAATCACAGTTCCTGCAGCCTTTTGTCTTGAGCTGCTGAGCCACTGCCTTTACTTCAGCCAGTGTAGTTATAAGACCCAATAAAATCTTTGTCAACGTTTCATGAAAACACATTTTCTACCTGCTGTACTTCATCAACACATCTACACTGTTTATCAGTTTTTGCATCTACTCTGAATAATTTATTTACACAGGAGATAACGCCAGAAGCAAATTCTTAGATAAAGTATGAAAAGGTTCAGTTTATCCTCCTGCAGCCCAAAAGGAGAAATCTCAACATCTGCACCAGAAATATGCAAATAGCAAAGTGAGTGCATAACCTTAAAAGCGGAACAAACGGAATATGATTGCCAACATGGTTATTAGTCCCTGCTCCTGGGCCTGGGACAGTAGCATGTTTGGTAGAGATTAGCAAATGTAGTGTCAATGCCCTGAAAAACTTTGCAATGATTTCTACAAATCAAACTGCATTCAAAAGATATGAGAAATATGTTCCATGAAAAGATGGCAGCACTGCACAGTAAACCATAAATAATGGGGATGATATCAAGTTATTTAAATGTGTGAAAAGAGAAGAGGTTTACAGTGTTCCACTCAGGACAATGGTCATTAGAACAGAAACTGTGGTTTGTCATAATTAAGTGCAAAATGATATATGCAGGAGCAAAAAAATATCCTCACTTTACATATATATATGAACACACAAACACATACACTAACAAAATTGAGTTGGTTATGCTGACAGATCATGAAAGAGATCTTAGATTTGTGACAGATAGGTCAATGAAAATGTTGTATAGCTGTCGTTCAGAATAAATCCATGTTGGATCACTAAGAAAATGACTGAAAATAAAATTGGTAACATCATAATATATGGTGACACTGTACCAGAAATATCATGGACAGTTCTAGTCACTACACCTCAAACAGGATAATTGTAGAGCAAGAAAAGATTCAGAGTGGGGCAACAAAAAATGGCTAATGAACTGGAGAAATTCCTCTGTAAGAACCATCGCAGGTCTCTGAGATGTTCAGTTTAAAAAACAGATGACTAAAAAATGGAAGACATTATAGAGATACAGTTATTCATGATGGGAGAAAGTGGATTGAGAGATATTTTTCTCCCACTTGTTCTCTCAGACTGTTAGAATAAAGCTAAATGACAGATTCAAGACATAGAAAAGAAAGTACTTAATCCAGCATAAAGACTTCATCTATATGCTGGATTAAGAAGTCTTTCCTTTTCTGTGTCTTGAACCTGCCAAATGGTTTGCACAATATGTAATGATAGATGGCCATTTAAACAGAAAAGAGTTGTGACTTAAATTTCCTGGAATGTTTAATGTGTATAGCAATTGTCTCAGAATAACAAGAATTTGTTACTACTCTGCTTTATAAAGATCCATAGATCACCTACAGGTCCCACGTAAAAAGACTTCTTTCAGTAATGACTACTACTTTGGCAAAAATACTGCCCTCACAGTCTCTGGGTGGCAAGTCTTTACTTGCTTGCACACAACCCCATCCCAGCCTCAAACAACTACTCATCTTCAAGAGGCCACACAACATGGTTGGAAACACAGGGACAAAACCCTGCTACAAGCCCAAATGCCAACTGTGTCCCAATATCTCCTCTGGTAATACCATATGGGGTCCTAGTAATGTCATCTAAAAAAACAATAGTGCATTCACTGCTTCATTTGTTCATCTTTAAATGTCATATATGCCATCTTGTCCCACCAATGCCTTTCTTCCTTCTGTACCAGACAAATAGTCCAGTCTGTTCACAAGAGAATAAATGAAAACAAATCTGACACTAGAAATAGCAATACACAAAAATCAGTGTTAGCGCAATACAATTGTCCAGGTTACCCTGTCAGTGATCTCAAAGCACTCTATTACTGATCTGCACAGGAATTTCAAAGGAAGGCTGCATTCTGCTATCAGATGTTTGAAGGGAGATGATGGCTGCTTAGCTCACTACATATACTGTTATGCTGTTTGTCATAACAGTTATGTATGCAATGAAAAACATGTTCGAGAAAAGCCTCTGCCTTGAACAGAAACAACTTCCTGAAAACAGTATGTATTTTTTTTTTTACCTCAAGGACAATTAAGAGCAAGACTCATGTATTAGCTTACAGAGCCCAGATGGTTATGCCAAAGTAGCCCTTTTGAGGTTCATAACAGTGCTACGATAGCATTTTCCTGTATTCCATTACCACCATAATGGCATGTTTTTGATACTGTTTGGACAATTTTTTCTAATTGTAATTTCTGAATGTGTCTCCAACTCAGTAGATTAACTCTGCCTTTTCACTGAGCTTAGACAATGACTTTTCTCTATCACCTTTGTGTTTATCCTCTTATCTACATTACGATGCTCTTCATACTCATCTATGTCTTTTTAAGAACTCTTGGCCATTGTTATTAAGATCTGTACTTTTTTATTCCCCCATCATCACACTAGTATATTTCTATTACATCTCTCTCTCACACACACACACATACATGCCATTCATGTGTACAAATATGTGTCTATTGAGGCTGCATCCCATGCATCTGAAAAAGTGGGCTTTGGCCAAAAAAGGTCAGTCCGAAATAACTTGATTAGTCTTAAAGGTACCACAAAACTCCTTTTGTCTTTCTCCCTTCTATTTATGCTTGGTGTACTTGGCTCTTTGAAAACTGCTGTATCTTTAGCTATAGATTAATATCCTTATTAGCCCCTTTTCATTAGTTTTTTGGTTGGCAATCTTCAGATCCATATGATGGAACCAAGCACCTGCAGCATATTGGAGAGAACCCTCATTTCCATCATCTATAGAAAGTGAAAAATGGGCTAAAAACATTTGCTAATGTATTGCAATCCCTCACATTCCATATTTCTAATATTAACCCACTGCAGCATCAAACTTTGTATTTTAGTCACTCCATATCTCCTCAAGAGATCGAACAGTATCTTTCTGAAATGTCAAAACACCTAGTGTTTTAATCAACCTATTCTTTCCCTTAAGTGAAAGTTTGGAAGAAAAATGGAATATGTTAATTAGTTTTTTTTTTCCAGGAGCTCATTACCATCAAGGGAAGCAAAAGAAGACCAAGAAAATTTAACAGGAGTACTGCCTGCTGCTTCCTCTATTTTGAGAAATCCTTTCTGGCTCATTTCCATTTATCTCTGCTTAGCAATTCCTGGTTCAATCAACACCTTTGTAGGCTGGAGAAACACTCAAGAGTAACACCTCTCTTTTTATTTTCTCTTTATTGTCTTGTACGTCTGTGAACCATTCTAACCTAAGAATGATTTTCACTCAAACATAATCTTCAGAAAGAGTTTCTTAAAATATCATACCACACTGGGAGCCAGGCTTTCAATATGTACATTATTGCTGTTTGCACCTTGAAAGGCATCTATGTGGCGCGAATGTGAAAAAATTGTCAATGAAGTAAAGGTTAAGCAGACCTCTTCCTTATCATTCTTCCTTTGCCTGTTTAATTTGCAGTCTAGATACCAAGGCTCCTTTCAATAATAAGAAGAGAAACTGGGGAAAGCAATATGCAAATAACATAACTTCTAAGTCTCTGTACTGTTTCCAGAGTGACAAATTTTCTGTGTGGACAGGACTGACATCTGGCTCAAAATATGCAAACTATACATATATCAAGGCATGTACCAAACACATATACATGCACCAAAACAGACCTGTTCATATAGTCAACCTACCAAAGAACTCATTGATGCTACAGAGATAGAATCTATCCAACTTCTAACAAAAATCTGCCAGCCAATATGGAAAACAAAACAATCACCCACAGATCAGAAATGTTCATGTCTATACACTTCAATCAACAAAAAGGGAGACAGCAAGGATTGTAGTAGCTGTTGGATTATTATGTTAAACTCCCGTGAAAGTGTGATGCTTAAGATTTTACGATAAAGACTTACCAGATATGGAGCAAGAAATACCAGATGTCCAACCTGGATTCAGAAAAGGAAGAAACACTAGATATTATACATCAAATATTCATTGTGTCAGAAAAGGTTGGACCAAACCTCAAGAAAATACTTTGTGATTTAAGTGTAAATGTCATGTTGCTTTAATTGCTTTAATTGTTAAGTGCACCTGTGGAAAGGAATGTGACTCGAGCCAGTTAATGCTGAGTCATGCTGATGAGCACCAGGTGCAGACAATGCAAGGGTTGGCCAGGATTGGCTAGGTGTCTGTATAAAGGTAGCACAATCCCAGCCAACAAGTGTATATGTTGCCTGATGTGTGTTGCTGGAGGCTCTGCTGTAAAGACTAAGGTAAATATGCTGGTTTGCTATTTGGCCTTTGTAAATATTGTATATATTTTGTAACAAAGAATAAAGAGCCTCCATATTGGAAGATTACAAGCTGAGTGGGTGAGTGTTACTGGCATAGTGCATTTGCTGCTAAAGGTGTTCTTTGCTGCTTGGCACACTTTGAGAGCTGTGCAGAGCTATCTCTGCTTATCTATATAGAGTTTTTCTTGGCTGGCTTTGTTTTTCCCTTTGTTCTTGTGGCCTTGAACACGCCATAGAAATTCAGAAGGAAAACAGCCTATGCTGTATACATATAGCAAAACCTTTGATTGTTTGGAGAAGAACTATGTATTGCTCTAAAAGAAAACCTTTGATTGTTTAGAGAAGAACTATGTATTGCTCTAAAAGAAATGTATGTGCCAATTTGAATGTCCTGATGCATCACCTGTACTCAGAACAAGAATCCACTGACAGGACAGAATATGGAGAAACAGAATGATTTCCAGTTGGCAAAAGCGTCAGAAAAGATTGCATTTGATAACCTTATCTCTTTGATTTATACACAGAACATATCACACAGAAAGCAGGACTAGACTCAGAGGAAGGACATAAGAAAATTGGGGGAAGGAATGTCAATAGTTTCATATCTGCAGATGATATCATTTTACTAATAACAAAGTATTGATTTAAGCCAAGGATGAAAGTGCAAATACAGGGTTAAACATACATTAAACATACAAAAATAACGGCCATAGATGATTTCAATAACCTTAAATGAGGGTGATGAAGACATTTAAATAAATAAAGATTTTACCTACCTTGACCAAATTAATCAAAATGTTAGGCTATTCATAGCTGCCCCCTCTAGATCCTAGTCTTCTTTTGATGTCTTGACTATAGCCTAACATTTTGATTAATTTAAGTCAAGACATCAAAAGAAGACTAGGATCTAGAGGGGGCAGCTATGAAGGGACTAGGTAAGATTCCCAAGTATTTTTGTTGACAATCTTCAGATTCATATGATGGAACCAAGCACCTGCAGCACATTGGAGAGAACCCTCATTTGCATCATTTATAGAATGTGAAAAATGGGCTGAAAACCTTTGCTAATGCATTGCAATACCAATGCATCCAAAGCCAGGCTCATCCATACCACTGTGTTTCCAATTCCTATGTACGGTTGTGAAAGCTGGACAATGAAGAAAGCTGACAAGAAGAGAATAAATTCATCTGAAATGCAGCTTTAGAGGAGAACTTTCCAGATGCTAAGTACTGCTAAAAAGACAAATTAATGAGTCCTCGATCAAATCAAGGCTGAACTCTGCCTAGAAATCAAACAGACTGAACAGGTGCTGTCATACTTTGGATATATGACGAGACAACATGACTTATTAGAAAAGACAATAATAGCTGGAAAGGTAGTAGGGAAAGAGGAAGACTGCATTACAGGTGGATAGACTCAACCAAGGAAGCCAAAGCCCTGGGTTTGCAGGAACTGAGCAGAGCTATTAATAAGGGGGGGAGGGGGGGATGGAGGTCTCTCATTTGGTGGGTTGCCACAAGTCTAATGGCAGTTAACAAGAACACGTGGAATTGTCGCACATGGCAATCCATGCATGCTGTATGGATATGACAACTGTTCACATCAGTGGGTTACCATTAAGAGAAGTGCTGCTCCCATTTTTGCTACAACTTTGTCACTTGTCAGAATGCAAGAATCATCATTTATCAGCACACTGAATTAGGCTGACAGTCGGGTGATTCTTGGAAAAATGGAACATTTCCAAACCTATTTAGGAGCCCTTGGCTTTGCCTGCTAGGAAAACCATTGTCAACAACTGTTTGATGAACTAAGGATTTGTAATTGGTTGATACTTAATGAATAGCTTCACTGTCAGCAGAATTAATGGTGACTTGGACTGCTGGAGCAAAAGCTATTTCCAGTCCATGGCGAAAAGGTCAAAGGAGCTTTTGGTTCTTTCGTACTTTCTTGCAAAGCAAACCACACCTTCAGAAACATAAGTAATAATAATAATAAAGTTCCAGTACCACCACACAAACACATCTGAGTGAGGGACTCACACCTGGTGCCATTCAGAGGACATTTGTGTTGCTATATTATTTTTACACTTAATCTTTCTCCCTTAAGATCAAATCATCAGTGAAACCCAGACTTGCTTTGCTTTTTTTGCAGGTAGTTCCATTACAAGTCTTTATGCTGTGTCCTGGGTTGCATCAAAAGAGCATTCAGTAACCACACACATACACACATCCATGCCTCATTCTATTTTGGGTACTCAAGTAGTACCTAACCATCACTCAATGTAAATGTGATGGGGTCCTCATGCTTTGTTATTATTCACCACATTTGTTATTATCTGTTGTGTCCCATATGGTAGAGTAGAAGCTCATATGCTACAGCCTGCAGACATCTCTAAAAGCACAGAAGGTGTTGCTTCTATGCCATAGAATGTTTGTTGTGAACATATATTTATTTATTTATTTCACTTTCTACCTACTTAATAGAATAACCCCATTATTCCTCCTCCTAATGACCAGTCTGCATGATTAAATGTAGGCCCTCTGGCATGCCATGAACTCTGTGCATATTAAGAACATCTATATGATATGGAAGTCAGTGCTTCATCATGTAGTTACATGACCATTATTCAGTACCTGTGGAGGTGAATGAAACTTGATGCCTATAATAAGGTATGACATTAAACAGAACACTCCTTTCTACACGTAAGTAGATCCCACTGAACTCAGTGAGCTTTACTCCCAATTAAGTTAATATAAGATTGCAAACTGCCATTGTTAATTTGAACATGTTTGACCTCATTTTGTTGTCAGCTTCCAGTGCCAAAATTAAGAGGACCTTTTGTCTCTTTAAAATGTTATGTGGTAAGATATGTTTGATATTCTTTGTCACTTCTTTTCCCAAACATTGAATTTTTTCCCCTATCTTTTATCTTTAGTTGGTTACCAAATAACGTCCACAATACCTCCCTAGTTTCCATATGTAGCTGACCAGATTGTGGATAGTGTACTTCTGTAGACATGGAATGAACTATGGGATTTGTATAGACCCAGGAGGCCTAAATACCCTAAAGACATCATATACCATCTTACCTTGGAAGCTAAGCAGGATAAGCTCTGGTTAATACCTGGATGGGAAACTGCCAAGGAATGACAGCTGCTGTAGGTTATATTGCAGAGGAAAGAACTTGCAAAGCCACGTCTAAATATTTCTTGCCTAAGAGAACCCTAGGAAATTCATAGGGTCACCATAAGTCAGCAGGCAACTTAAAGTCACAAACATGCACACGCACACATGCACATGCACACAGATCCTTCAAGGGCTTGGCAAATGAAGAAACATCTTACAAACATGACTGGTATGAGGCACAATCACCAGGATAATTAATAGGAACATTCATATTTACAGACAGATGTAGCACTCTGTATCAGATACTGGAGAACAAAGAGAAGGTGGACATTGTTATCATGAGCCATATGAGCCTGCCTGGGCCTGAGATCCTCAGAAGAGGCTCTTCTCTCAACCCCACAATCTTCATAGGCACAGTTGGTGGGGATGGGGTAAATAGGATTTTCGTCGTAACTGGCCAGGCCTCTAGAACTCCCTTACCAGGGAGGCCAGAATGGCCTTCCTTGCTGTCCTACCATCAGTGGGCAGTCAATGACAATGGCTACTACTACTTCTACCTCCTTCTCCTTCTCCTTGTGACAGTCTTTCAAAACTACAGGCTTTTAAAGAAAAGAGTTTTAAGAGTATACTGTAATTGTTCTTATTGAACTGTTTCTAACAGCTTTTTATCATTCTTAAGTGTATGTTTTAAAATGTTTTACTATTTAAATAGTTCAATTCTGTTTTAATGTTGACTTTTCTATGTTTTTAGCTATTGTACTTAATTTTAAGCTGCCTTAAGTTTCATTTTGTAGCAAAGGAGGATATAAATCATCATCATCACTACCACCATCATCTTGTGTCCATTTCAATAATCTGAGAGCAGTCCCAAGCGCTGATGCAAGTACTAAGCAGGAAATCTGGAACAGTCAAGGAGTTCTTCATCATCTTGAGTAGTAAGGGTAAAATCTTGGCTAGTGAATCAGCAGAGTCCTGACAGTGAAGCATTTCTGAGCTCTGTACTGATTATAGAGTCCTGCAGAAGCTGAGCAACTGGAGCTGAATCCATAAAACTAGGTGCTACATTTCCCCAACAGAGCCCTTGTCCTGATAAGGGACAGAAGTTTTACAGTGGATCTAACAGCTCTACCTCTTCCAGGATCTTCTCAGGGCTCTGATCCAGAGCATGCATGGGGCTAAGCACTCCCCCTTTCCTCCTGATAAATCAGATGAAGCATTGGATTGCCCAACAGTCACCAATTTTGAGCTTTGGTAGGAGCATACTGTTTCTGATACTCCTGAGATCCTGGAAATCTGGTATGAATGCTTGGGACTTCAGCAGAGGATTGTGAGTGCCTTGTTATTGCAGCTTTCATTGAGAGATATCCAGGAAGGTAACCTTTAGCTGTTCTTCTAGGGATATTAATTCCACAAAGTCCCCTTATGTGCTTTCCATTTTGGAAGAAGCCTTTTCAAGTTCTGGGACTAAACCCTGGTAGATACTAAGGCTCTTGAAATTTGGCAGGCTGCTTTGGAAACCAGAAGGTAGAGTTAGATTTGGTTTTGAACTATTAAAGCAATTATTATATTCTCATTACAAATGATTTGAAAAATGTTATTCATTAATAGGAATTGATGTTTACTGATCCCACTGGGGAAACCAGGAACAAAAATGTTGCTCAAAGAAAATTACTGACACTCAGCATATCCCTTCCGGAAACCACAAACACAACAAACTGCAAAGCAAGATAACAATAGCAGTCCAGCCAAACCATTTCTCATTCCTTTATGAGTGGAATATTCCCCTTGCCTGAGATTAACCCAGAGAACAAGGGGACTAGATGATGCCTAAGAGATGGGAATAAGGTCCACCTCTATGTATTGTCAAGGGAATGAATGGATCCATTAATCACAGGCATACAATTGTGCAGACCTATCTATCCAGAGGGAGAGGTGACTGGTTTCCTGTTGCAGACTGGGATAATTACACAAACCACAAAAAGGCAACACATGGAGCTATAAATCTCACAACCTGAGTTATTGGCCCTGAAAGAATAGGAAATTGTTGAGCAACTCCTGAGGAAAAAGCTTAGAATATCAGAATGTCCCTACAAAAATGAATGGGCTGGTCAGAATGAAGCTGATCTCTCCCGAACGTCTTTGGCCTCATTATATTTGGAATGACTTACATGAGAATAAACTCTGTAAAATCTTTATCTCTCTCTTCAGTTTGATACAGTATGCCATAATGTTGGGAATTCTTCAAAAGAGCTGTAGATGCCCATTGCCCCTGCAAAGTTCAAACACACTTGGCCATAAGCTGTGATTGGTATGTAGTTAGTATGTCTTTCAAGTGGGACTAGTCTAGCTAGACAAAGTATGGCCTGAAAAAATATAATTGGGCAGCCATACTGAAGACCTTGTGGATTTTTAGGAACAATGCATGCAAGAGACCTGAGGTAGAAAGCTATTGTAACTGAGATTGTGTGGTATTGCCTTTTGCGTGTCGTACACTCATTTCCATTAAGCAGATTTAGGGAGCATTCCTAAGTGTGAGGAGCCCAACAGATGAAGCACTTTCATCTTGGAGGTTCTGTTTCATCCAAAACCTGCTCAGTTCTTGGCAGCAAAGCAAAAGTATTATTGAAGCTAGTTTTTGGCCTCTTTTCTCCTTCCATAGTGCTTGCAATCAACTTTGGGAGTTGTCTTCAACTTTTAAAAAGCCTTCCCACAGCAGGAAATGCAGGAGGCACATCTACATTTCTTTTCATCTGGATGGCATGGTTGAGGTTGAAAATACTTCTCCCTCCCTCATTCACTGCCTCACACTCAATATACTCCTTGCTACTCTTCTCTGTGAGCAGAGTTTAGAGGGTGTAGGATCAGTATAGAGTGGATCCAACATTGCATTTCTCTCTTTGAGAATGGAGCTTCATTGAAGAATTAAAGGGGGAGATATGCTGCTTTCTTATGGCGTTTGAGATGTGTTTACAAGACTGTAAGATTGCATCTTTAAGGAAGGAGATACCCACTGATAGCTCCAGAGGTCTTTAAGATGGGGTCTTAATGTTGGCCTACTGAGGTCTGAGAAAGCAGTCCACAGCTTGAAGCAAACCTTATCCACATGGTATTTATATCAAGACTGGGCTGTAAGCAGCTGCCAGAGATGAGGCAGGGACCAATCTGAGAGACAAAGTAATAAGTTAAAACTAAGCATAACACAGAAATACACTGACTTTTTCTTGTTGTTGTGTACCTTCAAGTCATTTCTGACTTATGGCAACCCTAAGGCAACCCTATCATGGGATTTTCTTGTCAGGATTTGTTTGGAGGGGAGTTGACTTTGCTTTTCTCTGAGGTGGAAAGAATGTGACTTGCTCAAGGTGACCCAGTGGGTTTCCATGGCCAAGGGGGGATTTGAACTCTGGTCTCCAGGGTCGGAGTCAAACATTCAAATCACTACATCATGCTGGCTTTCTAGAAATATACAAGAATCAGGGAAATCTTTGGTAAAGTACCAGGTCAAACAGGAAGACTTCCTCTCCAGGAGAACTCAATAGTCAGTCCAGAGCCCAGAAATATCTCATTGTCAGGAAGCTGCTTCAGGGCTGAATGAATGTTCAAGTTTCCCTTCTGACAGCTTGTCTCACAGAGCAGCTGAAGATATTGTTTGTAGTCCTCACTCTGGTAGCTTCAGACCCTTTGTTTTCACCTTAGCTAGGGTTGCTGTTGCCCTTGTTAAAAAACAAATGTGCCAAATGTCCATTACATTCATATTCAGCCTTTCATTCCTTGAATTTAAGGAAAGACATCAACAGAATTCCCAGGGATCCATCCATCCAACCATTTACTAGACTGATACTCGCTTAGCTTCAGTAAGCCATTATATAAGGACTCATCAGACCATGCCTTGAAACACAACATGGATCTCAACAATATCATTTTAGTTTTTTTCACATGAAAGCATAAGTCATATTGGTACAAGACTTTGGGCTGGTTCTTCATGTGTGACACTCAATGAGAAAGGTTTTTTTTTATGACTTCCTGCCTTGGGGCAACCATAAGCTGGGAAAGAGAACTATTTGAGATCCTTGATACTTTATTAAAAGCCTGATTTTGCTTCTATACGTATGAAGCAAGTATTGGAACAGAAAGGAGAGCAGCCTTTTGAAAACATAACATTTGCTGTAGTTATTTGCTGCCTGGACCAGCTGAATTTGCAAATGAAAAGTTTGCCTTCACAATACAAGCAAATTCCTCTTGGCTTAGGAGTTTGCTTGCTTCCTGTTTAATACTCTCTTCTTCGGGGAACATGCAGGATTTTATCTTCACCTCCTCAAAACACACATAGGTTTCGTGGCCACAGTTGCTTATCAAATATCACTTATTGGCATCTGATTGTGTGCTGGAAACCTATTAGACAATATTCTCTGAAATAAGCTTGACAGTTAGCCAACACATTCTGTTCATTGATTCCACAGGATGAGAAAGTCATCACTGGTAGAAAAAGCTCTTTTAAACTCATGCCATTGCAACATTTACCGCTGTGTGGCTTTTCAAAGACGGGTTTGTGATTCATCTACTTGCCTTGACTCTCCTGTGGTACAATGTTAAAGAAAATAATACAGACCCTGCAGTTAACACTCTGGCAAATGAAACAAAGGATCTGGTTTTTCTGGTGGTCAAAATATTTCCAACTGAAAAAAGGAAAAGTTTAAATGTCAGTTTTATTGTTTCTGTAGGGGTGGAGCTACAGGTGGGAGGCAAAATGAAGGTCATAGTTGTTGTGTGCTTTCAAGTCATTTCTGACTTATGGTGACCGAGGCCCTTTTCCCATGGCATTTACCATGCAAAAGGGCCCCTCAAGCGTTGCACAAATGTGAGGAGTGGTCTACACGATGCACTCACAATTGCGTGACGCTCCAGGGTCTGGCAGGTGCCACTCATGCACTTGTTCATTTTTGGCTTTAAGCCGAAAATGGTGCACAATCGCGCATCACTCCGGGGCCCCGCACACACTTGCCATGTGTGCGGAGCTCCGGAGCCATGGCGCTCACGCTTCCTACCCCAGCGCAGCCTGGGAAACTCCCAGACTGCACTGCGGAAGGAAGAGGTGGGGCTCTCATGCCAGCAGCCAACAGCTGCGTTGCTGAAGGAACCGGGACACGAGAGCCTCTCGCTGAAGGCTGCTTGCACGATCCCCGCAGCCCAGTGCCAAGGAAAGGTGAGTTGCGGAAAGGGCCCCTAAGGCGAACCTATCACAGGATTTTCTGGGGACTGAAAGTGTGTGACATGCCCAAAGTCACACAGTGGGTTTCCATAGGTGAGTGGGGAACTGAACCCTGGTCTTCAGGGTCATAGTCCAGTGCTTCATAGTCCAAGGGTGTTCCCCTCAAAATAAGAATTCTGATTCCCCTAATCTAATTTCTCTTCAGCCTCCTTATTTCTGGGATTGTATTAACTTAAAGCTTCAGCTGAGCATTTGGAACTGCAGATTAGGCATCCAAAGATAAGGCCAGGCAAAGTTACCAGGAGAACATGAATACAGCAAATATAAAAGTCTGGAGTGTGAACAATTTTCAGTGTCTCACTCTTTGTAATGCTAGAAATTTGGGGACTGATAGAGTATTTCATCTGGGGTGGGCAGAATTAATATTTGGGAGGAAATGCTCTCATTTTAACCCACTTCCCAGTAACTGCACCCCTGTGTATCTGGGAATGTTCATTAAAAAAAAATTTAAAAATCTGCATTTGTATTTTCAGTTTTCAGAAGCCCAAGTGCATCTCTCAACTATTTAAATAAAAGAAATATACACAATGTGGTTTCTTAGAGGGTTGGCTCTGCCCTGCATTTGACATACAATTTGGCACAACCAGCAGAAGAGACTTTATTTGTACAAGGTGTACATCAGAGGTGACCAGCACATGGCCCATGGACTGCATGAAGCCCCTCCCTCCTGCCCATTTTTGCAAGGCTCCATTTTTGCAGACTCCAGACTGGAATCTTGTAGATGCCCCCCAGGCAAAATTTGTGTTACTGTTTTTCATGAAGGAGATTTTTTACTCCTGAGGCCTCCCGAAGTGGTGATTCTCCCCCAGAGCAAGGTGCTGGTATTTAATCTGAAGTGAGCTTCTAGACATTTCTGGCTTTGAACACTTTGCGAAAAACGTGCCTTGCATTTTTGGACTGGGGTAATGGTAGAAGACCAGGGTGGGGAAATTAGCCATTGCACCTGCCAAGTGTCCCAAATTTGGTATAAATTGGTATGCTTTGCTTGTGTGATTAGAGTCCCCAGTTATGTGTTCAGAGCCTTTCCATAATAAATTGCAGAACAATTGTTAGTTCTTTAGTTTTTTATTATTGCAGCCTCAGGTGCAAGAATAACTTGGGTGATTTGGAGTATCTGCTACCATGAATAGAGTGGGAATGAGCAGGCATCATTTTGTTGCTGTGCCTCAGAGGGATAAATAAAGGCTTCCCCCATTTATCTGACAGATTAGGGACAGGAGCACTGTCAGAAAAAAAAATTGGTTGGAAAGCAGAAGCCATGTACTGTACTGTAAGGAGCATGAAGAACTTAGGAGGCTCACTTGGGACTGACCACATGCATACTGCTTGCAAAATCTCTCAGCCAGTTCAGCGCCTTCCTTCCCAGCTTGCCTTTTCTTCAAATGTGCCTTCAACAAAACATGTTAAGCTTGCAGTCCTATACTCAGGAGTAGTCTCTCTGAATTCGGTAGAATTTTCTTTTTGAGTAAACATGACTAGGAGTGTATGATCAAGAGTCCTAGTACTTTTTGAGACAGAAAACTGCACCAGAAAAACTTGGGATCTGGCAACACTGGCTGTCCTTTGCCAAGTATTTCTATTTCAAGACTGTCCCATTTTTTTTAAGAAACTTCTCCCTCTTTCAAAGTATTTGAGTGAAAATAGTAGACTTTGTTTTCATCAGTTCTACCAAAAAAAAAAAAAAAAAAATTGTTATTGTTGCTATTCCTCCCACAGAGTATATTATAACATGTACAAAATAATATTTTTTCAGGCAATGGCCTCCTGCTGTTTGCATATTTCATTTTGGTCACTTTTTTAATTTTGTGAAGTGATTCCAAATAATGGAGGCTGCCTGACTAACAGAATCACTTCTATGTAATCTGCTCATAAGTGAGTCCCACTGAATTAGAACTACTACTACCTAAGTGATTATGGGATTGTAACTTCACAGTATACTCAGTTACTCCCATTCAGGTTTGCATAGGACGGCAACAAAAGTCACCCATCTCCAACTGTGGCCATATGGAAGATGATTTCTTTAGGGGTATCCCAAACTGAAATCGCCATCAAAACTCCCTGGACTACAACTCAGTATACACAACCAGGGTAGAATTAATCCCTGTCACCAAACAGCCAATTGGAATGATCATAAGTGGCTTGACAAAGATGGTCATGACCATAGCTGGTTTGAAGCTTTTTTGGAAATTCCAGAAATTTCCAAATCCTACCCCTCCCAATATGGGAGGCATTAACTGGCATCCTGTTATTAACTTAGATGTGCGTAGGTCCCTTTCTGGACAGGGCACAGAGTGCTATTCCATTGTTCTTGCATTCCACTGAAAAATTTCCCATGCCCAACCGCTGTCAAACTTCAATACGGATTGCTGCTGCTCCTTCTTACCAGAGGGAAGTGGGGTAGGAACTGGGGAGATGATTCAAACCAAGAAGATCCTGCTGCTTTGAGCTCCTGGTGGAAAGAAAATGCAAGTGCACTCTATTTGAGCATATCTTCATTTCTTTCCCCTTACTTTGCTAAGACCATCCATTTCCCTATGCTCTGAATCATGTCTCCCCTCCCTGTCTTCCCAACTGGTAAGCAACAACAGCACAGACTTGTCCAAAGGGCTGACAGTTGCAGGGTGGTGGAAGGACATGGAACTGTGCATGTAGAGCTATGCACACATATGGAATCTTGGTCATAGTCTTAACAAAGCATGCTGGGAAAATGTTGACATGCAGCACTATCTAACTATTAATAATCATATTTGTATACCTCCCCCTGCCCATTCTTTCGGTTAGCGTAGAAGAAAAAGATCAAGAGAAACAAAGAATTTAAAAAGGACAAGGAAGATTTGACCTTACTTTTAGAAGTACCTCTCAAAGGCAAATTTCAAACATTTGAAAATTCAAGAAGCCAAATCTGAATTCTGCCATTTTCCCTCCACGTCACCTGCATGGGGAACAATTGTGACTAGGCAATGTGGGAGGAGAGAGGATTGTACTTTGAAGATTTGTAAAGGCATACTTTTCTTTATATCTGCTTTAGAATTGCATTTCAGGGCTGATCCTAGATGGACACATGCTAGGGCCATATCCTGCTGATGCTTGACTTAAACCTTAGAATTTGCCAAGGCTGATCTGTTACATTTGTTACCCAAACAGCAAATAAGAAGTTCCGTTTAGGGTAATATGCTTCTGATTGTTTCATCCAGACAATAGCCTCAAGAGGCAGGCTGGTTAAGTTCCTTCAGGACCCCTAGTTTGCTTCATGGCTAGGTAAGCATTTAAACCAACATGGTAGGCACTACACTAGTCTGGCTGCCAATGCCTTAAAGCTGCTAAAACCACAGCGTGACTATAGCAATCATGGTTATTTTTCCTGTTTTAAGAAGATTACATTAAAGCTTGAACTTTCCCCTAAGACATTATCTTTTGTATTCCATTCTATTCTGGAACAGAAATTTGGAGCTCTGACAAGCCACAAAACAATAAAACTCATGAAAACTGAAAAGACATCATTTTAATAGCTAAGAAACCTGGCAGGAGATGTCAGAGGTGATGCAGAGAAAGGCTCAGGTAAGTCTCCAGTTTGCAAGGCCTTAAAAATAACTTAATTTAATCGGATAAGTGTGGAGTTTTTTCCTTGGGAAAAAGTGTGACATTTTTCAGTCTGACATTTGTGTGTAACATTCCTAGGTGCCTGGAAATAGCTATTCAAGTACTGAGGTGTGACTGAATAAGTCGATAAAAGGATGTTATTTTTTTTTTCTCCCTCACACACAATAAGAAAGACCAAAGGATATAACTCCCATTGGCAGAACAAGGAATAAGTTCTCATGACTCAGTGCACAACTGTGTTTACAAGGATATGTTTATGGGTTTATTTACTGAGCGAACAGCAATGCAAAACTGCAGCTTAAACCCTCTATTAGGTCATGGAGGACAACACAAAGGGACAGTCTGCTTCCTTTTTTGACTAGGTAAAAATACCCTCTTATTCTGCTGCAGTTCAAGAAAAAAGGACTAGGACCTGGGCATCAGCCTTTGCATCTTCATTCCCAAAACTGTAAGATATAATTGGGTAAACAGTTTGTGATGCCTTGCCATGCATTGTGACATCACGACATGCATTGCACTAATTCAGGGGTGGGAATCTAGGAATATGCAAGGAAGAACAAATAATTTAATCAATTTTCTCCTCACTACCAGAGATCTTTGAAAACTATACAGTCTCTATGCAGCAGAACACAGGTGATAGGGCAATAGCATGCTTCATCCTAACCTGACTTTCCCCTTCTTTCCCAAAGTTATCTGGCAGACAGATGGAGGGATTCAAGAGCAGATGCTGAAAGACTATAACCTTCTGATTCTTGTCTGATTTCCCCCTACTCTCTCAATATCAGTCAGGGAGATATACCTTTGGAAAGGTATAAGAGTGAAGCTAGGCAAGGATTGGGAGATTATAGGCTTCCAGGATCCTCTCTTGGCTCTGCCACATGACATTAAGTGGGGAAGCCAGGCAAGATCAAGGAGACTATAGACCTACCTCTTGTGTTTTCTTAGCTAGTTCCATCTGAACACAGCCCACAGTGGCAATCATCCTTGCTGGTCTGACCCGCTTCCCATCCTGAGGACAGGAGATGGGTGAATCCAGGGGAAAGGAAGTAGTCCTTGAGTCTATTTGAGGACTGGGAAGAGAAGGGTCTTGAGGAGGAGTCTCCTTATCAGGATTTTTAAAGACTCAAAAAGCTCCTTTCTTGTTTTTTTCCCCCTCTTCTGTAAGTATTCAAATATTCTTTCCATCCCTATGTGAATCAGGCAGCATTCAGGCTACTTTCAGACTGCAAGTACTAGCACTCTCAGCCAGCATAGGCAGTGGTGGGAAATGTTAAGAGCTGCAGTCCAACAAAATCTGGAGGACCACATGATTCTCAGTGTTGTACGAATTAGACGTGGATGAATCTGTTTCACATGTCTTCAGTCATAAGTCTATTCTAGCCAAATTTCCACATAGTTCTGCAACTTATACATTTTTTAAAAACAGAAAAATATCCATGTATTTGTGCATGCAACATTTCCCAGTATACATTCTTTTGTGTTCAATTTGCCCCAATCTAAACATATGTTTGCATGAAATTTTTGGAAGATAATTGTGCTACAAAATTCATGGAATGCAGCCCAGGTTAAAATGTGTTCTGATCCAATATCAGCCTGGGAAGTACACATCCCAAATGAACTGGTTCACTTTACAATTCAGATGAAACAACATTCTCTAACATTCCTAATGCTAACAAGTTTGTATAGCAGAAAGAACAGACACCAGACCAAAGGAAATGTATGCTTTCCATAAAGCCTGAGCTCCAGAATAATTGAATATTGATATAGAAAGTTTGCAAATAAATTTTTCCTCTGACTGTATTGTAAAGGAATCAACATAGGTATAAGGTACTAGGCCTTCAAATAGGATAGCAATGAGCAACAACCATGTTTCATTACACTATCACTGAATCATCAGGCTGAAAAGAAGCTATTACACTGAACCCTTCACATGAGATCCTCACTGCAGCTATTAGTGCAGCAATGGTCAGGTGAGCTGAGTAGCCAGTGAGATCCCATCTGGCCTTTTATCGGTCTGTCTGGCTAATGAGTTCCTGAGCTGGTCTTGGACAGTTGTTGAATGTAGTACACAACAAATGTAGAGAACTGCTGGTCTGATAGCTTTAAATAACCCTGAATAGACCTCCACCATCATTTATCTATGTTAGGGTTGTTTTTATTTTGTTTTGTTTTATGCATCAGAAACTTGGAGGAGGTGGGGAATGCAACCAATGTTTTTCCTACTTTACTAAAGCTTTTTGTTGGACAAATGGGAGCAATTTTATTTGCCAAGGCAATCAACTTCAGAAACGTAGCACCAGGAAAGGCCAAAACAGTGCACCATGTTTGATGACTAACTCAAATTTCCTCTTCAAGCATAAAGAGTTTAAAGTGTACGTGAACTCCCTAGTATTTCCACACACTTCAGCAAGCCTCACCTGTTCCAACTTGGTCATGAAAACAAGTGTAAACTAAGTGATTTGCAAAATTCACACCATACAACATCTACCTTAAGTACACAACATATAGCTAGAAGATTATCATTTTTGAACTCTGCTCATTTCCATTTTTCCCCAAGCATGCACACAGATGTTTGTGCATACATATCTGGTCATTCACAGCAGAATGAAAGAGAACAACTTGGTATCTATAGTAGCAGATATATACTACAACAATGGAATAGACCTCTCCCACTAGTCGCACTATACACAAGTCATGAATGACAGCATGGTAGCAGTGCTCTCCAACCTGTTGTAGGATTCAGGAGAAGGCCTGCACAACACCTTCCAGGTGTTTTGGATTACAGTTCTTAGAATCTTTAACCACTGGCCATTCTGGCTGTGATTGATGGGAATTGTAACCTCATGCATTTGGAGGAAATCCAGTTGCCTATCTTCATACTACAGGTTTCTGCTGTAGGAACCCCTGCCCTCCTCGCTTCATCTCTAGCTCAGACTTGATGCCATTGCTGTGTAATGTTGGAAAAGTCTTCTGCAGCTCTTTCTTGGTTTTTAACCTTTACTATGAAAGGTTATACACAGGTCATACACAGAGGCTGAAATCCTGTAAGTTTCTTAACACATGTGTATGTTACCCTACAGAATGGAAAGTATATTTTTGTCCAGTGCAGAATATCTGTATTCAGTTTGTAGCAGAGACAGCATTGCCCATGCAGTGTTGTCACACATGGTAAAGTGATTCTTGACTAACACCTGTCTGTCTGCCCTTGCTAAAATTTGTGGCAGTATTCAGTTGGCTGTGTATTTGGTAGCACATGTGAATGTGCATGCAACAATGCCATCCAACAGATGGTTCATGTAGAACAATCAATGTCTAACTACATAGAGAGATTTAGGCAACCCAGTGTAGGATCTCGGTCATTATCTCCTACTAATTGCCCTATGCTGGTACAAACAGGAAGATTTGTTCAGTTACAGGAATGGTTTATACAAATCGCAGTCAGAGGTCTAGACCTGAGTTGCTGTATCAGCATACCTCCTGCATAAAGAATGAAGTTGCTGGTCACCAATTAATTACCAATTCATTGGTGACAAAATTAGCAATTATGGGAAGTCCAATTAACATCCACAAAGGTCTTCAGAGATTTAAACTCAATCAGGATATTTGCTGAAAGAAAGAAATACTAAAGCCTGATTTGCAGATGCAATAAGGAGGAGCACTAGCTCCATCACCCACAGTTCTTTTATTCAAAACTCTTAATTTCTTTCCCATATGCAAAACTTCCTACAAGTGCTACACCCATAAAAATAAATATATGACTCTATGGATGGATTAGGTGTCCTCCAGCAATTCAAACAAATGCGCTGCTTTGTTGGTTTTCAGCCCTTAACTTGGTAAAGGGCAAAGAGGGAGAATGAAGCACAGAGGAACACCAGAAGGTATCCTGCTAAAAGGCCACTCAGCTGAATGAGCATATATTGATTGCTTCATCCATTCATGCATTCATACATGGAGTCTGTATTTGCAGTGAGCCACATGCTCAGTGGTTTGTTAGAAAGGTCAGGCCAGCCATTTTGCCATCTTAGGGGAACAGCATATTAGAAGAAATGTTTATTTTCAAATATGCATCTTCCTAGGTGCCAGGCCATTGATTTGCATCATTTCTGATACCTTCGTTTGAAGTTTCACAGAAAAGTCAAAACCTTCCTGATGTGGAAAAATAAGAAATCAAATGGCACATTGAAATGGTATACTGTTGAGGGCATGCGCATGAAACTGCTATAATTGAATTGTGTCCATGTGACTAGATAATCTGATAAACTTGATAATTCAGTGAATCTTGCAGATCACAGGACCACCCATGAGTTACATGCATGGAACACTCACGCACATGATTTTATGTTCTATTGTGTTATTTTATTTTATTGCACAGCAATAATTTGGAAATATTAAGGAGTGGACATCCATATTTTTTTTCCTATACCTTCCATCAGTTCTAGCCAGTATAGCTAATAGTGAGAGACTGTGGGAGTTATAGTCCAAAAACAGTCACACACATCAGATTTTCCTGAGGTTGGGGGCCACACTGGATACCATGGAACTCATTGGAGCTGCATTATAAATAAGTTCCTCACTGCTACAAAAATTCAGTGGCAGACAATTTTCCCATCACTGTTTCAGCTGACATCATTTTTTTTTCAGAAACCACAGTGGCTTTCTGTGGTGCAGAACAATGCCAGAGCATCCTCTCACAACTGGAAGCCCAGCCAGTCTGCAGGAAAAAGAGTTTTCTTCCTTTCTGGGAGAAAAGGGAGAAGGAAAATCTCCCTCCTCCCCAAACATGCCTTTCCCCTTTTGGGGTGTGATTCTGCCATGCAACAGGCTGGTTCTGTTGGCAATAGTGTTTTGGGAGGATTTTGGTGGCACTAGGAACCACAAAAGTAACCTTGGGTGACCCCTTGAGATCCACCCCTGATTAGATGCAAACTAGCATGATAGCCCACCAAACTGCATCACAGGAACAAGCGGACAGCAAGACCCTCACTACCACTTCAGCTGGAACCAGTTGCCATTTGACTTCCCTCCTACTAGGATTCCTTCCATGTACACTCAGTCCCATTGGGCATATTAAGTTATTATTTTAATCTGCATGTGAAAAGGATCTAAGGGTTGTAATAGATCACAAGTCAAACATAAGTCAACAGTGTCATATGGCAGCCAAAAAAAATCAATGCAATTCTAGGCTGCATCAACTGAGGTATAGTATCCAGAGTGAGCAAAATAATACTACCCCTTTATTCTGCTTTGGTCAGACCTCATCTAGAATACTTTGTTCTGTTCTGAACACCACAGCTCAAGAAAGCTATTGAAAACTGGAATGTTTAGAAGAGAGTGACCAAGGTAGCAAAAGGTCTGGAAATGTCTTATGAGAAATAACTTAAGGAGTTGTGAATGTTTGGCATGAAGAAAATAATATTGATTGGTGACATGGTAGTTATTTTGAAATACTATTGCACAGAAAATTGAGCAAGTACGTTTTCTACTGCTCCAAGGATTTGGAGATTAGAATCCAAAGTGCAACAAAAAAAATTTCACCTAGACATTAGGAAGAAGTTCTTGGTGGTAAGAGCTGTTTAATAAAGGAATAGAGTGTTTTGCAGGGTTATGGACTCTGAATGTCTGTATACAGAGGCTAGACAGTTGGTGGGGGTTGAACTGGTTGGTCCTTGCAGTCTCTTCCAGTTCTATAATTCTAGGATCCTGTTGTCTGGCCATGCTGGTAGAAAAGTAGTTGTATCAATGTGGATTTGGAAACCTCTGGAGTGGATCTCCCATCTTCCATGCAAAGGGGCTATTTGGAGATGGGTCACTGCTGGAGACTCCCTCTATCCTGCAACCACTTCCACCCTACCTCATTCCATTGCAGTTAATGTCTAGTTACCATTGTTGCCAATGGGATCTTCTTTTATACCTAAGTGCTATGTGAGGTGTATGGAAGGAAGCAGAGAAAAAAGGAGTGAAGAAAGAAAAGTGGAAGAGAGAAAAGGCAGCACAAAAAGGGAAGGAGGGGATGAAGAGAAACAACAGATGGTTGGAGGTGGAGAGGGGAGGAGAGAGGAAGGGAAAGAAGAAAATGATGTTTGAGCATAGGGTAGCTTCCACCCATTTGCTGTAAAGTTCAGTCCCTGGAAGTTTTCCCAAAAGGGTACATAGCCCTCAGGTCCAGAAATCTTCCTCACTTCTGTAGAAACCCATTAAGTAAATATGTCCATAGGTCTCAAAGTTAATATAGTTGCTCTTGCATTCAGCCTTTCTGGGCATTGCTTCTAACATTTCTTTGCATTCCAAGAGTCTTTATTATTTTTTCTTTATTAATTATGGAAAAAAGTAGAAAAAAATATATTTACATACACACACACACACATATATATACAGAAAATAGTGCTAAACAGTTGTATAATAATACTACGATTTGTACATATATTGATATATTCTCAACATTTTCAACTGTAATAACATAATTTATGGATAAATAAAATAGATATGTATATACATAAACAATTGATCTATATTCATCTCATCTATTTAACTAGAAATTTTTTCAATCCTTCCTAGTACTTTTTTTTTTTGATTCCTAAGTAACACATTCTAGTACCTTTTATGCATACACTTCTAAGTAACTTGTAGCATTACATTGTTTCTTTATTACTGTTGCTTCTGAAGTTTTTGTTAAACATCACTTAGCCCAAACGAATGTCACACATCCTATTCCACACAAATTTTAAGTAATCCTATAAATATATATATGAACACAACATGCGGTAAGCATGTTGGAGATCTCTCAGCCTGTAATAACATTTGTTATGCTATATTATTTTGGGTGAATAGCTAATTAGTCAAATTTGTCTGGCCACTCTTTAGTTCCTCTGACCCTAAAAAACTCTCTTATCACTGGACCCACTCCTCTTTTACTTTTTTCTCATCTTGCCCTTTAATTATATGAGTTAATATATCAATGGATTTCATTTCAAAAAGTTCCTGCCATGACACCACGATTAAATGGTCTAGACACCTCAGTGAATCCATCTCCTTCGATCATTGGGAATTAAGCTGGAAACAAATGAACAAATTCACGCTCGCTCAAAATCTGAGTGAAAACTATATGAAGATGTTGCACTGTTGGCACTTGACACTCGTAAAATTGAACTAGATATATAAAATCATTTTGGCCATGTGCTAGAAATGTCAAGAAAGGTCAGGACCTTCTTCCACAGCTGGTGGACATGCAGGAAAGCCAAGAACTACTGGTCAAAAATCCACAATAGGATAATGGGAATGCTCGGCTTTAAATTTGCTACATCACCGAAACTTTACTTATTAAATATGCTACATGAACTAGACTGAACACTTGCAAAGAAACACTGGAGAACTCTGCTCTACATGATTACTGCGGCCAGATTAGTCTTTGCTAAAAAAAATAGAAAAAGAATGATACCCCAGAGATTGAAGAAGGGTCTTTTTCCAAATCTGAGGTCCCTTTTGCATGGCATTCACCATGCAAAAGGGCCTCTGGAGCATTGTGCAATTGCAAGGAGCTGTCCACATGATGTCCTCGCAATTGCGTGATGCTGCTGGGGCCAGCAGGCACCGATCACGCGCTATTTCATTTTCGGCTTCTAGCCAAAAATGGTGCATGATCGCACATTGCTCCAGGGCACCGCATGCACTTACTGTGCGTGCGGAGCCTCCGGAGCCACGGTGCTCACGCTTCCTGCCCCAGTGCAGCCTGGAAAATCCCAGGCTGCACTGTGGAAGGAAGAGGAGAAGCCTTCACTCTGTCTGCTTACTAGCACGCAGAGGCTGCAGAGGCAAAGCAGTGGAGACATGAGAGCCTCTCGCAAGAGGCTGCCCGCATGATCCCTGTGCCCCAGCACTGAGAACAGGTAAGTTGCTGGAAGGGCCTAAGATAAGAAGAAAAGTAGTAGCATAATTAATAATGAACCTGTTAGTAATATCACTGCATAGTAGAGCAGCAAACTGAAGAGAGATCCTCGAGCCATTTCTCACAAGCCTAATGGAATAAGTTGTGTGAGAAGCCATGCATACAAAGGGAGGGCATCCACAGCAGCAGTACATTTCCTAGAGGGATCTTAGGACCAGAGGATATACACAGGAAGAGGAGTGTCAAGTGATTCTAGGAGCCCATACCCTCTAACATTTCATGGATGAATACCAAGGCATGTGTGGCCTAGCAGCATCAGAGTGCAGTCAAGATAGCAAAACTTATTAATGAGGATGAACACACAATCTTAGGAAAGGCTGCAGCAGTTTGCTTTTGGGAAGGGCAAGTTGCTGTCTCTTCCTCTCCTCTTTACCTTGCTGAATTAACAGAATGCAAGCTACTTCTGCACTTTAAGCTCAGTTTGCAGCAACTGAAGTAAGCTGAGGACAAAGGAGGAAAGTGGGAAGTGAAGAGAGAAACTGGGACATTTGAAAGGCAGCTGAAAAGTGTAATAGCTGAGGATTAATTGGGACTATCCCTGCCTAATCAGGGCAGTTGGAGTCAATGGTGATGATGTTAGGACTGATCCATATACTACTCAAGTCCATGGGGTCCAAGCTGGAAAATTATTACCATCAGAGCAACCGAAGCAGGGTAGAGGGCCACTAATACTCAGGCCATTACTAAAACTGAAAATGAAGACTTCCATCTCTCTAGACAGGTCGGGAGGCAAAGCAAAGTGAAAACTACCTGATCCAGAGCCTGTGAACAGATTAATACCATAATTTTGATTACTCATCACATATGTCTATAAGATCTGCCCTACCATATGGCAGAATGAATTAGCCACTCCAGGTAGCAGATGAAGGATGAAACAGTAGGCCTCTTTCATTTTAGTTCAGCCATACAGCCATTTTGTTCTCATGGGTGGTGGAGTTTTGTGTGCCACAAAACCTGCCAGTAATAGGGATGTAATTCTTTGCTGATTGCATTCTCAAAGGAAGTACTGAGTAATTTTAAGGATTTGCTTCCCATGTGAAAAAGTCTTCAAAAACTGCACAGTTTTGGTACTTCTGTGCAAAATTCGCAAGTGCTTTTTTTGTGTGTAGGAAATACTGGCATCCTGTTCAGTATTTACTATATTGTACTATACGGAACGTCCAGCCCTCTCCTGGCAGCAGAGCACTTTGTGAGAGGCAGCCACAGGCCCCCCTGTGAAGTCTTGTTGCAGGTTTCTGTCACAAAGTGCCTTGATGCTGGGAGATGCTAGACACATCTTCTCTCACTACCCTGCTCACCACTATCCTCAGAACTCTCTATCTTGGTTGGGTCACCTAGTTTCTTTGGTATGTTTTGGGGGAGGGTTGTATTGGGAAATGAAGCTTCAATGACAGAGCTCCATTGTTATCACTATGGCCCTTTCCGCAGGACATTGTCATCCCGCAATGGGGATGGGAGAAGGACGGGACCATGATGATGGTTACAGATGACGTTGTTGCAGTCCTGTCCTTCTCCTGTCCCCAGCCGACACAATCATGGAGTAAATCATTGGCAGGCTTTCCCCGTCAATGACCTGTGATCACCCCACAATCCCACACTTACCTGGTGTGCAGAGGGTCCGAAAGCATAATGACTGTGATTCCTACCCCAGCCCAGCCTAGGAAAGTACTCAGTTGCACTACGGCAGGAAAGGGCAGAGCTGTTGCACTTCCTGGATCATGGAGGCAGTTGGCGCAGAGGGTAGTGCTCCCATCACACTCCCCTCCCAGCACAGTCACTGCCAGGCTCCCTGCAGGATGCTGCCTGGATAAGGTAGGGTGTGGAAAGGACTTATGTTTCAGGATGCAGGCTCTCAGTCTGCATTTTCTGCACAGAATGTGTTGAGAACATATTCTGCACAAAATTCACATATGATATTTTTGTACAGAAATCTACGTTTTCTGTGCTGGAAGAAGCATTTTCTTCACAGAAAATATTTCTGCACAGAAATATGAGGGAAAATACTGCTTCCTTCATGGAAAGTGCTGTTTTCTATATAAAAATACCATATGTGTATTTTGCAGAGAATAAGTCCCAAACTGTGAAATTTCTCATCAATTTTCCTTCTCAAGGTGTTTACCCCTAGAGCCAAAGAAATTCTTTGGATTTTTTAAAATATTCTTTCCATTTCTAATCAGGAACCTCCTAAATTAGCCTTCAGGTGCTTTTAGATTTTTTTTTTAAAGTATACTGTTCCTCCAGTATACTTGAAATGAAATGTAACTGCCAGTCCAGTTTGCCTGTAAATGATGGACTAAGGGTGGATCACCCAGGTCACAGAATGTCATGGGATGGCCCAAAATAACTGTAGAAAATTATAGATTCTTGGTTTCTAGCCCCAGTAGATACTGAGAGATGAGACCCTATGATCTCATGGCTGAGACTGCAGCCACCCAAAATTTCCCAGATAAATTTGTAGCAATACATGAGATATTAGTGTATAAGCCATAAAGATTTCCACCTGATTTTTTTTCCCTTTGGATGAACAAAAGGCTTCCAGGAAGCTAGATAAATTGGCTTTGTTTCTAATTATTTGCATGAGGTTAGGCTGAGTTAACCATGAATATTAATGCTCTGTGAATTATGGAGTCTGCCTTCCCCAGCACTCCATGCACGCGTGCACAGCAGAGCAATGCTCGGCATCGTTACGCTCATCAGTCTTCTCTCTTTCTCACACAATCGATGGCCATATGTCTAAATGTTCCATCTTGTTAAGAAAACAAACCAAGAGCAAAAATACAAACAACATCTTGTGGGTGGGAGAGTGGGTTTCTCCTATGAATTTGAATGAAGCTAGAACTGTAGAATGGGAATGTAACTAAGGAGTAAGACATCTGAGTTCCCAGCTATCAAAACCAGGATCAGGGAGTTCAGGAGGCAGCCACCAAAGTAAGTTGCATAGCTCATGGATCTCAACTTAAGTACACAGTTCAGTTTCATGATTTTGCTGAGGATTCACAAAGGATAAGGATATTTATTTCATTTCATTGTATTTCTAAACTGCCTTTCTCCCAAATTTGTGACCTATCAATAGTGTGCTGGCTTGATTGCATTTGTTTCCCACTTGTCTTCTAAAGTGACTTACAAATCAATATAGAGTCATACAGCTGGAAAGGACCACAAGAGCTATTTAATTCAACAACCTGCATGCAGGAATATACATGGGATAAATGAAAGCTTAACAGCTAAGTGTAAAGTTTTCGTTGGGCAGCTGTATTACAGAGATATGGCAACCATTCATTGATTTTGTAAGCAATGCATCTGCTATCTCAAGATGATTGGGGTGTTAGCATAAATACCAGAAAAATTAGTTATGGGATCTTTGATGTTTTACATTTTGGAAACTGAAAATTCAAGATTGTTCACAGGGAGGAAAGAGAAATATATTTAGGCTGCACTGGACAATTGATTGTATTTCAGTGAGGGGTTGGAATAGAAACTTTTTTGTCATATGTGAAATATTTATGTTTCATAATTTTGTGTTAGGTTTTTTGTTGTTGTTGAAGTCAACTAATACTTTGTTTAAAAAAAATAAATTGGTTCAACATTTCAAGCATGTAGACTGAATTTTTTCTTTTGTGATCAACATGCTTCACTGGTTTTTCCATTTTCTTATGTACTACTGGTAAATGTCTAATTTAGTTCTATTAAAAAAACTGAGGCACATCAGCTTCTTTAAGGCCACTAAAGAACTATATTAAGTGTTTCTTTGCTGCAGTGGCACTGGCAAACAGTTGTCTTCATTTTGGATACTTCTGCCTTTTTTACAGGCAATTGTAACCCTCACACACTTGAATGGAACACTTTAGTCACCCAGATTCATGCTTTGTTGCAGAAACCACACAAAATCCCACCTACAATCTAGCCATTTGGCACAGTGGTAAAACATCTTAACAAACAAAAAATGCTTTTTGCTATTGGATGTAGCAGCCAATAGCAAAGTCGCAGCCAATATAATATATTGTAAAAATATCCCATGATGTTTTTGGCAAATCATGATGAAATGAAGCAGAAATTATGTGTTCTCGTTGTCAGAAGATTGACCCCATTCAGAGGAAATCAACATTTCTACCATGGGGATTTGCGGGGGGGGGGGGGGATTCTCTTTGGATCAGAAAATATAAAAGAGGTATATGCTTTTTCCTAACACTCACCCTGACCTTGATCCTAACCTACAGTAAGTTGGCATTCTTGTTGGTGGCCATTGGTTAAGAGGCAAGCGTCAAAAGATTCAAAACTCAGGCCATTTCTGCACTACACTGTTGCAGTGCTATTATTCCACTTTGAACATCCTGTGGAATCCCAGGGTTTGCAGTTTAGGGAGGGGCATTTAGAATTCTTAGTCACAGAGCTCTTTGGTCTCAGTAAACTGCAAACCTTAGGATTCCACAGGGTGTTTAAAGTGGAATAATAGCACTATAACAGTGCAGGGCAAAAATGGCCTAAGAAACTGGTTTAAAAGAAGGAGAAGAGCTTTACTTGGGTTCATTGACTGTACTAACCAGGGTGTATTGGTTTTGTATGGCAATTTAGGAGTGGAAAACAGATTATATATATTGAAATCCCAGAAGCCTTAATCAGCATTCTCAAAGGTGTGGAATGCTGTGGAGTTTCAGCCTAACAATATTTGGAGCACTGCACGATTCTCACCCCGGTCTGGCCTAAAGGAAAAAAAGTCTCATGTAGATACAAGTATCCTTTTAAGCCTTACAACAGAGAGGAAAGGAACTTTTATGCTTAATGGTATGGAACTAATGTGAGTAAAAGACAGGCATTCTTACATATGAATGCAAGAAGACAGACTGGTGAGCACATTTATAGACAGTGGAGAAATTTCTTGAAGTGACACTGATGAAAATTAATTGCATGCTGCTGGACTTTGAGTTGCATACAAGGTACTCAGTTCTGAACACTGCCTGGCTCTTTGGTACTAACAGGAGCTTTGTTTTCTGAGGTTAATTGCTGTATCAGAGAAAGAAGAATTTAGCTTCTCTGCCATGTGTGTTATAGTCCTGATTAAAGTGTTGGCCTCAAGGTTAAAAAAAAAGAAGAAGAAGAAAAGAAAAAAGAAAACTCCATATGTAATTTATGGCCACACAAAGTAGTGTCTGGGTTGACCCAGGGGCTACAATCCTGTGTGCACTTACCTGACTTTAAAATGTCTTACTCTTAGTCCATTCACAAAAGGTTGTAGTGTGACACAAGAAGCCCTTATTTACAGAAGCAGTGAGTTGCTAAGACTCCTGTTTGTGTGACTGTGTGGTTGAATGCTTCCCCATGAAAGAAACTGGAGAGGAAAGACCCAAAGCTAAATGAGTATACTGGGCAGAAATTGCTGCATCCATACAGAGCTTGGTTCATATGACACTTCATATTTTCTAGCTGTGTCCTTTATTCCAGAAACTGATTTCCAGCACACCTGTGTGATGTCACTGCTCTTAGTTTATTCAGATCTCCCCTGACATTTCCAGAAATCCTTTTGGCATGATTTCCACATACTGTTGCAACTCAGCCTAGTTACTTATGCACAGTTCCTCTTACTCACTTTAGGTTATGCATTCGCAAAATGACGTTCACAAGAGAAAATAGAAATGTGACTGATGTAATATACTCCAAATTTGGGGTCCACCACTGAGAAGCTCCTACATACTGTTATCCTTTTTAAGAGTGAACACTCAAGAAAAATCCCTGAAGCAGTTCTAAGTATACAGGTGAGATTGTATGACTAAATGTGGACAAATAATTGGTCCCAAGTTTTTCAGTGCTTTAAAGTTTAAGAGCAACGTTTTGAATGGTCAGAACTTCCATTGAAATACCTGCACTTTCTTACAGTTGGCCATTTCTGTGTTGTCTCCTCTGTAACCCAATGTTAATTTATGAATTCCTTGGAATTTATGGATCTCTTGGAGTTCATAAATCCCTTGGGATAAGGAGCAATCTGCTTATTTGTACTTGTGCATATTTGACCTTCTTATTCAGGCAGGACTTTGGTTGAAAATCTATGTAACAAAAAGAGTTTGTGGTGGACTTATGTTTTTTAATCTTTTAATCTTTTAATCTTTTTAATCTTTTTATCATGAGCTATGTTTTTATATTGTATAATCTTCTGCCTTTAACTGAAGTGCTATTTAATCTTTAACTTTTGCACCTTGGATCCTGCATAGCGAGAAAGGCAGGATATAAATCAAATAAATAAATAAATAGAAAGTTGCTGCTGCTGCTGCTATTAGTGGCAGCAATAATAGTAATGCATGAGTGATATGAGAGAGAAATATCTGAAAAGAAATATATGAAAGACAATGGAAGTGGGAAATATGATTTATTTCAGATATATGTACTCAGGATAGGGATAAATTCTGTAGTGCAATAGCTCATCAAGATACCATTCCCAAAGAAAATTTCAGCTTGATTTCCCCAAGCCGAGCGAAAACAAATAAGCTCAAGAGGAAGAATCAGTTTTCCTGGAATATCTGTGTATAAGAAGAGCAATAATCAATTATGTGAATTTTCACACAATTAAACAATGTCATCATAGTCTTCAGAAGTAGTGTTAGAAACAGCCACCAAAAAAGGAAGAAAGAAAGAGAAAGAAAGAACGAACGAAATCAAGCAAGCAAGCAAGCTGAGGAAACTTTTTATACTTGCCCTATGACCAGGCCAGGAGACCACTTCATGAAAGCAGGAAAAAACTCCTAAGTCCTCTGTCATATATTTGGTGTAACTGTGGTATTTTTTGGATCTCCCTGTTCTTCCTTCCTTCCTTCCTTCCTTCCTTCCTTCCTTCCTTCCTTCCTTCCTTCCTTCCTTCCTTCCTTCCTTCCTTCCTTCCCTCCCTCCTTCCTTCCTTCCTTCCTTCCTTTATTTTTGAATAAATATACTTATATTGAATTAAGTCTTGTATGTCCTTGGCTTCTCAGAAGATGGGCTGATAGTTCAGGCAATAAGATGATCCAGGGATACTGCAGGAATTCCATTTCCTGGACCAGATTACTAACTCCCATATAGATGCTCTATTGAACTATATGTAGTAGGAGGATCAGTCCATCTGTTGGACCCCCATCAATCAAATGAAAGAAACACTTTCCTTTCATTGATTAGTTCCCCCATTCTATGACCTCCTCAAAGCTAATCTGTCACAAACTGTTAAACTTAAGCCATATTATATCACCTTATTCACTTCACACAACGGTCACCAAGAGGACCTTCTCGTTGGCCACCCCTGACCTGCTGGAATACATTAGACAGCAAAATATACTGTCTGAATTTTTAAAAATGTTAAAGACTTATCTCTTCCAGCAGGCCTACCCAGTCCATTTTTAATTATGATATTTCAATTATGATATGTTTGTCTTTTGAATGGTTTTTTGTTTATAGTATATTTTAATCATAATGTGTTTTTAACTGTATTTTAACTTCTGTTGTATTCCGCCTTGAGCTTTGAGGAGATGTGGGTAACAAAAATTGTTGTTGTTGTTGCTGTTGTTCACAGAGAAAGAAGAGTTTCCTCAGTTGCTGATCCAGCAGATAGCAATGGTAGTAGTGGTAGTATGGAGAACAGCTCTGAGTTATTTATCATGGTTAACACATTCTGGAATTACAGTTCCTTCCTCAAGGGTTTTCTGTCCCCAGAAATCCACTCCAATATGCTCTCGTACTCTTTCTTCTGCCCAAAAATTTAGGGAGGTGCCTGGGTGGGTCAGCCAGTTGGGGTCTCTCGTGTGTGTGTGTGTGTGTGTGTGTGTGTGTGTGTGTGTGTGTAAGAGAGAGAGAGAGGCCCTTTCCACACCAGGCAATTAGAACAGGGCAGTGTGTCCTCGCACGGAGGTCGTCTGCACCTTGGAGTGGACTAGGAGCGGACTACTTACCAGAGATCCACACCTCAGTCTGCTCCAAGATGACCCCAAGTGGTCCTCCAGTGTGTTTTTGAAAGACCGGAAAAAACAGGTCTTTATTTTCCTGGAACGCGCCATTGCATTCCTGCTCTCTTGTGCAGATTCGCAGGCTCCCACCAATGCAAGCCTACCATCTAAGGAGGGCGGTCTTTAGTCGTGGAGAGCTTCAGCAGTTGGTCAGGACCCACGACCAACCGGAAGCCGCCATTTTGGAAGCTGGAAGCCATCATTTTGGAAGCTAGAAGCTGCCATTTTGGAAGCCGGAGCAGTGCGGATCTACAGACCTCGCGCTGCTCCAATTCACCCTCAACCAAGGAGGAGCCCTGCAGAAGGGCTTCAGGGATAGTCCGCGTTGCTTCGGACCCCAGAAGAAGCAGTGAGTAATGGCATGGAGAGATTCCCTCGCCTCATGCGGAAAGGGCCAGAGAGAGAGAGAGAGAGAGAGGGAGGGACTGACTATCACACACTTTCTCTTTTTATTGGTTTGGAGGCTCCAGCATCTGAAAACATCACTCCTGCTCCAAGAATGATTGATTATTGTGCTCCCTTTTGTTGCTTTTTAACTACACCATTGATTGAGTGTAATTACAGGGTGGAAGGTGTAACAAGTAGTCTCCCCTTCAGTGAGCAGATGGAAAAAGTAGCTTTCAAGATGGAGTTTGAAGAGGGCTATCCTCACCTCTTTTCTTTTCTTTTTTTTTTTAAGGTTATCACATTAACGGAAAGACTCCACAGATACAGGAGTCTTTTCTCTTTACCACATAAAGAAAGAAATAGCTTCAGCAATAAAATGGGGAGTGCATTTGAAGCTAATGTATTACCCTTCCCTTTATATGTCTTTTTTTTTCCTCAAAAAGAAAATGTTTGAATGAGGGCCTTTCCACATTACACTGTTATAGTGCTATTATTTCACTTTCAACATCCTGTGGACTTCAGACGTTTGTAGTTTATGGAGGCCAAAGACCTCCCTGGCTGAGAGTTCTAAATGCTCCTCCCTAAACTATAAACTCAAGAATTCCACAGGATGTAGAAAGTGGAATAATAGTACTATAACAGTGTAATGTGGAAAGGCTCTGAGACTAGAGAGGCAGCAAGGTGATACAGAAGGGAGCTCTTGTCCTTGGCAATCTTCTGTGTTAATTTTATTAAAACAAAATTAAAAAGCCAGGACAACAAAACAAAACAAAAATAATCACATCAAGCCACTTACAGAAGTATTTTAAGCACCATATTCCATTTTTCCTTTTGTACTTAAAATTGTGGATACTACCAGTATTTCAAATTAAAAATGGAGTTTTCCAGAATTTCAGAAGCTCTGATGAAGGTTCATGTGAGCATGACTTTTTTTTTTAGCAAACACCCAAAAGGGTTGCCTGTTATCAATATGGTTGTCATAACAAGTATTTTCTCATGTAGATCACAGTCCGTATGTCAGTTTATCCATCAATACCAGTGACCAGATCCCATTCTCAAAGTCTGCATCTCTCCAGTGCTTAGAAGACTGATCCAGCAGCTATAATTAAAATTGAAACCAAATCCTTAGAGTAGAGAGAGAAATTGGGACTATTATATATATGGAAAGTATCAACCATGCTCCACATCCGTGGATTGTTTTGAGTTAACATTTTTCATAGAAAATAAAGTGTCATTTTCTAAAACTTTTGATACCTCTGGGCTCTTTAGAATTGTGGACCATTGTACTCTGTTCTTCACATCCTATCCAACAGAATTTAGCTGAGATCTGGTGTCATTTCTGAACAACCTGATGTACATTATCTTGACATTATTTCAAAAACAGAAATACCAAACTCTTCCTTATTTCAGTATCACTGAATCCCATACTTCATTCTAGTTTTCAGAGAGTTTTTGATTTTTCTTAGAGACAATAAGAAAAATTAATAATCCAGTTGTAAAATTACATACCATGTTCTTATATTCAAAATTATTTGTCACAAATAATCCTCCAAATTTAGTAATCCATCTTGGACACTTCAACTTATGGAAATCTGAACTGGCAAATTTGTAACCAAGGTGTGACCTAACATACCAAATTTACCATTTAACGAATGTCACCACATCCTTCTCCTTAGGCCCCTTTATTAATCATCCAGACTTCTCTTTCATAGACAAGGGAAAACAATGTGAGAACCAGAAGGTTATACACACTATCCAAGATTTGTTTCAGATGCATTGCCCAATAAATATACATTTATCTTTAGGGACTTTGTTGGAGGAATCTACTCAATGTTCTTCATTCTTGGGTTTTTGAAATAAGAAATCCTCTCCTATGAAATCACTTTTCTAGCATAAAGCAGAGGACAGTGATTGTCTTGGTACTGATACTTCTAAGATGTTGTGGTAGCCTTTTTTGCCTGAAAAGCTGGGTAAAAATACTATAAGTAAGTAAGTAAGTAAGTAAGTAAGTAAGTAAGTAAGTAATGTGATCTTCAGTCATTATCTTTTTTCAATTCATCCCTCCAAGAATAAACAATTAAAATGTTCTTTTAAAAATTGTCAGTGGGCCAAAATCTGCTCATCACAAACCAGATGTCTCTCCTTCTGTCATAGTTGCGGATATGAATGCAAGAGCAGAATTTGGGCTGATACAAGGAACCAGTTTTAGTCACATATTAAGTAATAGAGTGAATCTGCCAGTGGAGAAACCAGAGTGCCAGAACTGTGCTGAGGAAGCTATAGTGTGTGTGTGTGTGTGTGTGTGTGTGTGTGTGTGAGAGAGAGAGAGAGAGAGAGAGAGAGAGAGAGAGAGAGGCAATGAGCTCCAGTTACAGTGTTGTTAAGGAGTCAAGGGACTGGGGTGGGGATGCAGTGAGCACAATGAAAATGATAACTGCTATCACATGCCAAAGACTCCTTTCTGCATCCCTGAACAGGAATGTATCATTCCCCATCCAACTCTTCATTTTGTTTAGCTAAAAGTGAACTGGAAGGATTTGCATCCAGCCATTTGTACAGATGGTTCTTTTACACGGCCACTGGAAGGAAAAGAGAATGACTATGCTGGGAGGAAAACTATTTATGGAAGATCCGTAGGTGGAACAATATAGGTGTTTTTTTTTCCCCAACAGGAAATTCTGTTCTTTATAAAACGTATGTTTTAAAATGTTGAAATTAATGTCCCTGTATTCTCACATTTTCCCATCCCCAAACATTGTCTCAGATATGAGGGAAAATATGCCCACCAAATATAATAGCAGCACAAGGTTCAATCAAATGTACACAACTGATAAGGTGTAGCCACAAGGGAACATCACAAGTGTACTTTTCAGTTGGCAGTGGGGCACCCACATTCAAAACAGAGCTTGGAGCACTTTTTTTAAAAAAGCAGTAATTCATACCTCCACTTGTTACTGATCCCCAAAAGCAATTCATTGTTGTTCATGTTATAACACAACATAAGAACAAATTGCAACTTGTTGTGTTACTAGTTGCTTTTGGAGGAGGACTGAAAAATGGCTGATAATGGGCCAACTCCTACTCATCCAATAATTACATTTGTGAAATGACTCATTAACATTAGGAGCACTGGAGCACTTGGGCATTATCATTGTAACACATAAAAAAAATAGCATTGCCTCCCATCACCCCAAAAAGCAACATATTGTGAGAATGGAGTACTGAAGCCCTACAACTGCCATTTTCATGAGAAAATGCTCTCATTTACCTCAATGGGAGTGTTTTTCTTTTGCACATGGCAGGCCTCTGGGACCTCTGTCTGGACTAGGATCACAAAGGACAGGAAAGGGTTAAAAAACCCAATTCCTCCTTGCAAATGCTAGGTTCAGTCATCTGCTTGAGTCCCCCCCCTCACCGCCCTCATTTGAATAAAGAAGAATAAAGTCAGACCTAGTTGCCTGCTATGTCTTAAAAGTAATTATAGTTTTGGCTCTAAATGTGGGATGAAAATCAACAACTGACAGTAGCTTGTAGCAGCACCACCTATGTGCTTAAATGATGGTTGTGTCAAGCTTGGCTTGAGGGTTGAATTCAACATGGAGAAGCAATAGGTGAGAAAGGAAGCAGAATCCACCCCCTGCCTGCTGTCTCCCCCGTCTGCCTGAAATCAGTTTGGAGATTTTACTGTCTGACAGACTTATTTCATATCTCAGGGTCTGACCAGGAGAAAAGAAGTTGCTAGGATGGTGTTTTGGAGGTGAAGCAAATGAGGGAGGATTAAACTTCCTTCCCATCCACATTCTTTATTGATTAAAATCTATTTCTCTCTCTCTTTCTCTCTCTCTCTCACACACACACAGAACTTCATTTTTTTTTATCAATAGACCATTCAAAAACATGGGTCTACTATTGTCACATCTAATTAGACCCACAGCTGCACCTCAAGCCTGATTCACACATGTGTATGTGTGTGTTTTTAAAGGTATTCCTATTCTACCTGTCTTTTAAAAAAAATCCCTGAGGTGCTTATGATATTCCAGCATTAAAAATCACAAAATTCAATAAAACCAAGAAATAGAACAATAAAACAGCAATAAAACAATAAAATATTTCATTAAAACCAGTAATCTACTACTAAATCCACAAAAGAGCGATACCTTTATTGGCCAACCAAATTGCAGTATAAAGGTATCACTCGTTTGTGGATGTGGAGGGAGGGATATTTTGTTTTTTTGTGTTTTGTTTGGTTTTGTTGTATTTTCGTGCATGACCAAGACAGTTACCCCAAATATACTTCCTGCATTTGAAAGTAGTGAATTTTGTCACAACAGGCGAAACGGAGAGAGCTAATAGATTGCGACTTATTTCTCTGAGGCTTTGTTTTACAAAGGTAAAAACTCTTTCATTTGGACTACAATTGGCAAATTTACCTATACGTGACCTAAACGGTCTTCCAAATTGTTTTAAATATTGTTTTAAATGTTACAAAATAAGCAGCACAAAAGATTTTGAAGGCCCATATACTTTTAGTGCAATAGGATTACAGCATAGCCCTTTCCCCCATTCCTGTCCTTCCCATCTGTTAAGATCTTGGTAGCTCTGACTATGCTCCTTCCCAAAGTATCTCTTTTCTCTTCTTGCTATATAATCGTGATTATGAAGTCAGGCAATCCAGAAAATGTCATGCATGCCTCATTTTTTGCAGTATAACCTTCTTAAATTAACTTGCAGTGCACATTTTAAGAATAAGGAGCCAGTAGGCGGCTGAGAAGCATTTACTACCAGGGAAAAAAATGGTGATAGGCAATAGGAGAAACTATTTTTGAAACAGAAATCCTCCCCCTAACACATACTACATCAGCAGCATATGAATCAGGGCTAAATAAAGAGCAGAAGTCAAAGCCTTCAAGAATAGGCCAGGCCTTGCTTTCAAATAAAGTTCTCTCCCAAATGGTGGCAGCATTCTGGTTTTGAAACCAATTATGTTGCTAACAAAGAGGCTGAAATATCCAATTTTAAGATCTACTCTGCTATGTCTGCCACCTATCTTCATACACATTATTCTGACTAATTGCCTTCTGCTAGCTTCCAGAGATGAGTAAGCTGTGTCCCTCTAGATGTTGTTGGACTTCAATTTTCCGCAGGCTGACCCAAGACGCTCAGTTCTAAGGTATGATGGGAGTGGCTGTTGGTCAGTTACTGGAGGAGCATAGGTTCCACACTTCACTGGAGAGCCTGTTTGATGCAGCACTGTCCGTTTGTTTTTCAGATCATCCATATATGTCCACATTTGTAAAGCCATAAGAACAACTTTCTCCTCTTCCTCACATTAAAGAGTTCCCTCATATGCTAAACATGTGCTGAGAGAGGGATTTCAAATATTGCTGCCATTCATAACATGCATTTTGAGTAACTTGTGAAAGAGCTGGCATACAAATAAATGGTATTGCTTAGATATTATGCCTTGCAACAGCTTCCATTTATAGAAAAGGAACAGTTCTTCAGTCATACTTAACTTATTCAGTCATAATACTTACAGTTTGTAGTTTACTGAGGCCAAAGAGCTCTCCAGCTGAGAATTCTAAATGCCCCTCCCTAAACTGCAACTCCCAGGATTCCATACGCTGTTGAAAGTGGAATAACAGCACCATAACAGTGTGATGCAAAAATGGTCTGAGTCTCAGCAAAAGTAGACCCATTAGATCAATGGGAATTTGGTAAATCAACATTTGTGTAAGCTCTATTGATTGATCGGGTCTACTCTAGTTGGGTCTAACACCTAGATTTCATCTCACAGGTGCACATATCAGGGTGCACTGCTTTAAAAACGTATGTGTCTGGAAAATTACATTCAAAATGCATGTGTTAGAACAAGAAACATATGGAAATAGATGTGGATGACAACAACTACAATCTAGATTGATGTGGAAGGCAGACAGATCAGATTTATGATTCAATACATGTGAAACTGATCCAGACTGGGAACAGACTGGCTTCTCCACATCACCATTAATTTGTACTGGGGTTTTCCTTCCAAAAGGAAGTCCCAAGTGGCTAGCAATACAGATACAAAGGTATCACATAAGAGGACAGCAATAAATGTACTACCACAATCATAAACATGGTTTCAAGTCAGTTAATAAATATGAGCATTGTAAATATATCAAACAAAGGGAAAATGAAATGCAACACACATTTCAATGAACAACAACAACAACAACCATACTAATGCTCTATTGAGAGCAAACATGGGAAAGTGGTTTGAGTGCTAGACTACGGCCATTTCTGCACGGGACTGTTATAGCACTATTATTCCACTTTCAACATCCTATGGAATCCTGGGGTTTGCAGTTTCGGGAGTAGCCAGCTGGCCCCTCCCGAAACTGCTAACCCCAGGTTTCCATAGGATGTTGAAAGTGGAATAATAGCGCTGTAACAGTCCAGTGCAGAAACGGCCTACAACTCTGGAGACCAGGGTTCAATTCCCCACTCAGCCATAGAAACCCACTGGGTGACCTTGATCGGGTCATGCTTTCTCAGCCTCATAGAAAAGAATGGAGAAAACTCCCTGGAATTAATCTTGCCCCCAAACCTCCATGCCTGGGCCACCTTAGAGTTGCCACAAGTTTGAAGTTATTTGAAGGCACACAAGAACAACAATGCCCCACTTCAATATCTAATACATTAAACCATCTGGACAAACTTTTAACTAAACTGGTGGATCCATGCTAGGCCAGTTAAAAGAAAAACTAAAACAAAAACCAAATGTGGCCAATTTATATAGAATATAAAGAGCCATCATACTGCCAGCCACAAAATTCTCACCATAGGAATAGAAGAATGTGAGGTGGTCCACATTGTTTTCATGTCACATGCATTCAACTGCCAGATGCAAGTGCAATGTGACTCTATTGGTGGCTGTGATATTATAGTCCAGTCTGGAGCATGCTCAAAAGGTGCTAATGACGACATCACTTCTTCCAGGTAGAGGGCAGACACAACCATCTCAAACATTCATGAGACATGAAATTCCATGAAGGTCTACATGTAAGTAAAGTGATCTCCTTGTGAGCAGTAAGGAAATCTGAGTAGGAAAACAAATAACACCATTCCTCTGCTGCTGTTCCCCAGCCAGTAGCCTAGCATTACAACATGCAGAAAGAATTAACATTCAAAGAAAAAAGACATATGTTTTACAGAGATTGTACTACACCTCTCAAATGCACTCCTTATCAAAGCCCCCAGTTCACAATGACGACAACGATGACAATGATGACAACCATATGATGATGATGATTGGTTTTTTAAAACCAGCATTTAACTCTCTAAAATTGCAGCCCTACATTTCCTTGCCTGGAAGGAAATCTTGTTGACACCTGTTAATATTCTGTGGTCATGGTTTTGGAATCTGCTGGGTTAATCATAGTCTAACCCATCCAGGATTTTAGGCAGACTGGCAAAAAAAGGGGAATTCTGGAAGGAAAGATGCTAGTGCACCTGTGATTGTGTACAAGTGAGGAACTATAGATTAAACTCTACATCTTTGAAAATATAGTCTAAATCTATATTAAATTTCTAGGGCTCTGAACACAGTAGCTTTGCAATAAATATGCACAGGTTTACACTGAATAACAAATTTCCCATGTATTAAAGATTCACTTTTCAAGTGTGCTGATTCCTGAGTGTGAGTTGTGTGGCCATTGTTTAGTCACCTTGTTTCTTTCCTACGGATTATGCATTACATGAAAGGATTATATTTAAAACAGATCTTGCAAATGTTCTTCTTTGGACTTTGGGTTCCAGATCCCAAAGTCAGAAAAACCACTGGCCATGTTGGTTGGGAGGATTTTGGTAGCTGTAGTTTTAAGAAGGTAACTTTACTGAGTTCTAATTTAAAATGGTCCCTGAGTATATTCTTCCAGCAGAGAAGAATATCATGCCTTTTCTGTTGTGTCTGGCCTCACCAGCAGCAAGACATAACTTGCTGGTGGGTGTGTTTTCCGAGAGTGTGAGCACAGGTCAGGAAAACATCCCAGAACTGTTTAAACAGACTAAGGCCATTCCCACACGGGGTTTTTAAAATGGTGCAGAGCATCCTCCAGGGAGGACGTCCGCACCTGGGACCGGACTGGGTCGGACCTACTTAACGCAGATCCACACCCCAGCCTGCTCCGGGACTACCCAAAGTGGTCGTCCAGCGTGGTTTTGAAAAACCTGTTTCTTTAGGTTTTTCAAAAGCACGGAGTGCGCCACCACAAGCCTGCTCCCTTATGCAGATTTGCAGGTTTGCATTGGTGCAAACCTGCGATCTGCCAGGGGCGGGCTTTAGGCTGGCAAGCTTCAGTGGTTGGTCGAGAGCCTCGACCAACCGGAAGCCGCCATTTTCGTCCCCGGAGCAGTGTGGAGCAGCGGCCACGCACTGCTCTGGAGCAGCGTGGACCGGACTGGGAAGCCCAAAAGTCCGGTGAGTAGCGTCACGGGGCAATTCCCTTGCCCCGTGCGGAAATGGCCTAAGAAAAAAAGACATATTTCTTGTTATTTCTGATCTGTTTCTTTCATCCAGTTTAGCAGTCAGACTGATCTTCAAAGTGAAGGCTGGACCTAAACATTTTACTGTCTGAGACAAAGAAGAAAATGGTATCCCCTCACATTCCACGGACAAAAACAGATATTTGATTATTTTTGATTATTTTTCAGTACTGGTGAGGGGATTTCACTATGTCTGGAGGCAGTAGGCTAACTTAGGAGATATACAGGGTGTGTGCCGTCCAACAGTCTTCTCCAATACTTTATTGTGCCATTCCCCAGCATCTGCCATCTGAAATGACTGTCTAACTCTGCTTAATGGAAAGGCTGGCCCTCTGCAGAAGAATATTCAACACTACGGAGCATGGAAATGTTACAGTTCGCCAGCTACCTGAATGGCGACTATGATCATTGAGAAATTCTGGGAGTTGAAGTCCACAAACGTAACATATCCAAGCTCTGCAATGTTGCACTAAGAGGTTTTATCCTCTGTGGTGCTTTGCTGTTGCTGCTAAATTCCAGCAGTAGTACATGGTTTTGTTCGTATTTTGTCCTGCACTGCTTTCCTCCAAAGAAGCTAGATCGTTACATTGCAATAGAGAGCTGACACTCTGCAGTCTTGTCAAATGTCAGAGACACGACCTCAGCCTGAAGTCCACCTCCTCTGGAAGTATCATCCATCATTTGCTTAACCATGTACAAAACCTAACCACTTGCTCCCCAAGGTGGGCTGTGACTTCTGAAGACAGCTGTATTTAAGGCTTACTTTGACATCTCCAGTAAACAGGGAGCAAAAGAAGGACAGATACTCAGAGGTAGAGATGACAGCGAGAATCCCATTTCTCTTTCAGCTGGCACCAGCTGCCCACGGGCTATTCCTACCCTTAGAAATCTATTTCCAGTTTTTAAATGAATGTATAAAATGATGGCATCAGTCATTTTTACAGAGCAAAAGGCAAGGATCAATAGAACAACAAGCTGCAGGAAACCTCTAATGCTTTCCTTTGGGGAGCACCTTGACTCATATATGTCATTTTTCCCCCAGAGGCTTAGGGTGGTTCACAGGACAATAATAAGAATAATAAAAAGGATAAAAGAAAAATATTGTTTGTTTGTTTGTTTGTTTGTTTACTGCATCTCCCCAAGGATCAACATGGGTTAGAACATAGATTGAAATACAATATATGACTAAAAACGCATAAAACGATTTAACATATAAATCTAGATTAAAACACAGCCATAAAATATACCATTTTAAAATTGATAGTTTAAAATCAACTTGGTAGACCTCCCAGAGGAGATAGGTCCTTAATAATTTTTGAAATTCAGACAGTAAGTTTATAGCCGTCAAAGCTCTTCTGGTAGGTGCAACAAGGCCTGCTTTTCCTCCTCACAGACTAGTATGGTAGCTTCCCCTCCCAGTCTACTAATGCATCTTGCCACTTTATACAGTTCTGCCTTTCCCTTTAAAACACCGCCTTCATGTAAAAAGGGTAAAAGCCTTTCAGTTGTTATTTAGAATGTACTCCTGATCTAAGAAGGCATGGTTCTATTTGGTTATAACTACTGAAAATCATTCAGCTAAGTCAAAATTTATAAAAAAATATACTATAATCTTTATTGAAATAACAAACAGAATAAAGTATTGGTTTTGTATGTATGTCCAAGCTCAGACAAATTTTCAGAATGTGTTTAAACAATTTCTTGTATCTTTACATTACCATAAAGGCATACGTCTCTCTCACACATACAAGCCCTGTGGCTACCTTTTTGCCAAAGGCTCTATTCCCAAATCTAAGTCACTCTCTCTGACCACATTCAAAAGTGGATTGATTTATCTTCTGCCACTCTTTCTAGGTTTTCTCTGAGAAAACACGCCCCTCTCATTCAACCCTCCTTGGTTGACTGAGGAACTCTCTAGCTGAAGAACCAAGGCCATTTCCGCACGATGACACTCTTCCGCATCGTCTCGCTGCAGTCCTGGGTCCAGAAGGGAGCGCATCAACAACACTCCCCTCTGCACTCGCTCGGTCCATGCAGAAGCGAATGCAATGCAAAAGAATGTCTTCCTTCTGCAGCGCTGCTGGGCTTTTTCCATTGCTGCGCTACGTAAGGAAGTGTCGCCAATGTGCTTCCGCAGTTTCCACATGGCCAGAAGTGACGGGAGCACCATGCAATCGCAGACACGAAATGGATTTTTTCCGTTTTGTGAAAACTGCGCAAGCACTGTGGTCCACAACAGGATGGCAGTGGGATGGTGACAATGTCATGCGGAAGCATGACCTGCTGACCGCTGCCATCCTGTGGCAGAAATGAAATAGTGATGTTGTGCTGAAAGGGCCTAACTTTTAGCCCTTTCTCCTGGAAGTCTGACTCCCAAACCAAATCAGCATGGCTGCTATTTATGCATTTTTCCTCCCAGGCCTCCCATCCCTCCTTCACACTAATGGGCTTGATTTGTTTCTGGAGTGGCCATTCTGCTTGCCTAGCAACCTGTTTTTGGGCAGTTTCTCTGATACCCGGGATAGCTATTCCCCCAACTCTGTCACAAGAGGTCATTCCACAATCTAGGAGTGGCCAGTGAAAATGTTCTCTGGGTGACCGTTGCCAGTCTAGACCTGGCTAGTTTAAATTAATTGCCTCCGAGGACGTGAGTGTATGAGGCAGATTGTATGGGAGGAGGTGATCCTGCAGGTAACTTAGATCCAAAGGTAATAACCAACATTTTGTATTTTTCCTGGAAATTAATTAACAGCCAATGGAGTGATTTTAATATTGGTGTGATATGCTCACTCCTTGATGCACCTGCAATCATTCTGGCTGCCCTATTTTGGACCAGTGGGTGTTTCCAGAGTTGGTACAAAGGCAGCCCAACATACAGCACATTGCAGAAGTCCAGCCTTGAGGTTATCTGCGCATGCACTACCATTTTTAGGTCTTCCAATTCTAGGAAGGGGCACACTTGACATATCAGCTGAAGCTAATAATAAGTGCTCCTGATTGTCACATCTGTCTGAGCTTACATTTGGAGAGACAGATCCAGAAGCATTTCCAAGCTACGAACACAGTCTTTCAGAGGAGTGTGACCCCATTCAAAACTGGTTGACACAGTTCCAACCCCAGATTATGACCCTTAATTCAGTTTCAATCTGTTTTCCTTCATCCAGTCCATTACCTCCTTTGAGATATCCTATGCCCTATCCTATACCTTTGCATTTAGTTTTTGTGGTCTAAATGTAGAATCTTGCATTCCTCTCTATTGAATTTCATGTTCTTAATTTTAATCCAGTTTTCCAGTTTATTTAGATCCTTTGGAATTCTGTTTGTGTGGTTGCTACCACTACAGTCCTCTCTTTTCATTCATTGGGGTTATGGGTGCAGAACTCCATGGAAGTGGAAAAAGTACAAATATCTATAGGCCACAGTGGGGAGCATGCCAGCTACTCAGCTTTGTCTTTGAGACACTGGGATTCCTTTGCAAAACAGAAGTGGGTGGCTGGTAAAGCTTGTCCTACATCATATTTAAGAGGGACTTGCAAGCATTGTCTTGTGTTTGCAGTCTCTCACAAGCTCTCTCAGTCTTTTAAGGCTTGCAGAGAGACTGCAAACACTATACAAGACTTATAAATCCTTATTAAAAATGGCATAGGGCAGTAGCAGAGGTGGCAGCAAATAATCTGTGAATAATTGAATTCACATATGTTAAACCTGCAGATGTGGAGGGCCAACTATATAAAATGGATTAATCACTGGAATTCACATAAGGATAATCAAAAGTGAATATTACCCTTCACCATAAAAAAGAGACAAGCACAGGAAACATATGAAAACACCACAGCACATAGCTTCTGCAATTGTGTGGGAATCTGGGCCTTATTCAGGGATATTATTTTAGTGCCTGAAGTTAAATAGGCTGCAGGTAACCAGGTTCCAAAAGAATCAGCATGATGTAGTGCTTTGAGAACCATGGGAACCCCATGGGTGAACTTGGGCAAGTCACAATCTATCAGCGTCAGAGGAAGGCAAAGGCAACCTCCCCCACCCCAACAAACAAATCTTGCCAAGAAAACCTCATGATAGGTTTGCCTTGGGATTGCTGAGAGTTAGGAATAACTTGAAGACACACAACAACAAAACCAGGTTCCAAGCTATTTATGACTTTATCGGATAATAGGAAAACCTTAAGCTTGTCCTGGAAGAAAATGAGTAGCCAGTGCAATTCCTTTAGCAGGGGCACTATATTCTGCCAGCAGATCACCTCATTCAGAAGCCCAGCCAAAGTACTATATTTTGCTCCAGGTTCATCTTTTGTGTCAACCTTAAGGAATCATAATAGATTGCTTTGAAGTTGCCAGTGCCTGGACCACTGTAGCCAGGCTATCCTTTTCTCCCACCCACCTGCCACCAAAAATGAAGCAGGTGTACCAGGACACTCTAGAACAAGGTATCCCAAATCTGAACCATTAAATTGACCATGACTTCCAATGACCATGATGGATCCTGGAGTATGTCTGAATTGTTCATTTCATTTTCCAACAGAAACCACCTACCCAGCTGATCATTGTCTCCCATGGTAAAAGTGATGGTTAATCTCTAGCCCTCCCATCTATTATTAGCAGAACATATGGTTTATCTTGCACTGTACCAGCATATCCTCTCATTTAGTACTGCTCCACCTGAGATCACAGGTTAATGCATTAGGACTTGTTTCATTTCTCAGGAAATCCCCCAGATACAGGGAGAGAAAGTGAGATCAGGGTTAGAATCCATAACTATAAATATAGCTTCACCACAGTTTGTCAGATGTTTCTCCCTTCAGTACTGCAACAGCAAGGGTATTACCCAATCACTTTCAATGTTCCATCCTTTATATTTATTTATTATTATGAGTTATTTCCTTCCCAAGTAAATTTACAATCCATTTCAAAAGAATGTGGCTGGATCCAAGCTGGGACATGCAGCATGAAAATGGAAACTGACAGGAGTAAAATCACTTTCAGCAAACCCATTTTGTATTTGTTTCTCACATCTTAGTTTCCGATAAACAGTTACCCTTCCACACTCTCCGCCCAGGAAAGGAGTTTGAGCAAGGGTCTGCTATTAATTACATAAAATAATGATGGGTGTTGTGTAGATGGAAGGCAAGGCTCACCCCCATCCTCAGCGTGATAACAACACTGAATGAAGTGATGAGAGAAATGAAGTGATGAGAGTTTTCAGGAAAGCATACATTCAACTCCAGCCCACAGGCATCCAAGAGGGCATCAGACAGAGAAGTCAAACAGCAAAACTGGAAGGATATGCTGCCACCTGCCTATCTTCTTTGTTGATGCACCAAGAGAACAAACTAGAAGTCAAACAAAGCCCAAGTGTTCCTTAAATGTCAGAACACAGGGCTGTCCTCAAGGGGAGCATCATTGGTAGTCAGCATATATTGATATCTGGCTCCTTCCACTTCCTTGGTCAGGAGAAGAGCCACTGCTTTGCCATGATAAATTGAAGGCACTCCAGGCAGTCATCCTTCTGCTCTCAGATTTATTTACAATTTCATTCATTAGAGGAGCAAATTGATACAGGGCTGAGGGATAGAGAGAGACAGGTGCAACACAACAGCAACGATCTCCCTTCTTTTCTCCAGACTCAGCTGATAAATCAGAATGATCCAAACCAAAGAAATGGAATCAACAAAAGACTTTTTCATTTTGTGGAGGAGAATGGGGCCTAGTAATGTGCAGTGAAAGGCTGGAATGGAAGGCTATGAAATATACCTTTTTGGAGAGAGCTACAAGGATTTCTGATATATTGGCGAACCCTGCAAAATGGGAGTGTTGTGATATTGGAGTATATATATTTAGGGGCTTTGTCAAATGAAGACTCTAGTTTCTGCTGTGTCCTTTTCATATTCCTTGCACTTCTGAATGTAGCAGTTTTGCCATGAAATAGCAAGTAATAAACTTAGGACCCTTTTACATTATACAACTATAGCACTACAATTTCATTTTAAGTGCCATGGCTGCATCCTATGGAATCTTGGGATTTGCAGTTTAATGAGGAGCTCTCTAACTGAAAATCCTTCCCGAAATTGCAAATCCCAGAAATCGAGTCTCACTGTAAATAGTGCATGTATAACCATGACAGGTCTCTCTTCTCCAGAAATGGGTGCAGTATTTGCACTGAATGAAATTTGACAGAAACAGTCTTGGACACAGCTGTGAGTGAAGAACCCTTGAACAAAACTGGCCCCAGAAATACTACTAAATTGTGAGCCTCATTCTTCAGAGAAAGTGCAATCTGACCCAGAACTAGGGATAGGGGATAATGTATGGTTTCACTTTCTCCTAAATTCCAACCTTTTTTTTTTTTAAAAAAAAAAAGTCAAGCTCTTTCCATTTCAGATATAAAGAAACTTGCAAGCACTGGTGAATTATTCTAAGGTGAGCTGAAACAAAATTCTGTCCTATTTATACCAGTCAAATTCAATAGACACAGCTATTCAATGTGAGGACCATGCACACCTGCCTCCTGTGTAGCTGTAAAAGGCCATTTCCACACTCCTCTGTTATAGCGCTATTATTCCACTTTCAATATCCTGTGAAATTCTGGGGTTTGTAGTTTACTGAGGCCAAATTGCTCTGTGGCTGAGAATTCTAAATGCCCCTTCATAAACTCAGGATTCCATAGGATGTTGAAAGTGGAATAATAGCACTATAGCAATGGAGTGCAGAAATGGTCAAGGATAAAGAGACTCAGGGACAAAGAAAGCAAAACCAACACTAATTCATCCCCACCAACATTGGCAGCTGGTTGGCAGGGGCAGTGAATGTTGGCAGGGGCAATCCTTTGAATCCTTTGTTTTCACCCTGATTTTTTAAAATTCAAATTCTAAAGTCGGAGCTCATAAACTATGGCTTATGAGCCTCCTGTGGCCAATAGGGCCATTTTGTGGCCCCCAGGGGTCATTTTTTAAAAAAAAAAAAAATGCCCCAGCATGTGCCCAAATGCCCTCTCAGGGACATGGGAGGAATTTTCACCACATTTCTGAGCCCCACCCAAACCAATTTAGGCCCAGGAGAGACTTTAAAAAAAAAAAAGCAAGCTGGAAGTGACTTCCACTTACTAACTGATGTTTAAGAGGGCCTCTTCTGGATTTAATGGCCTGGGGAAGACCTAAAAACATAGTGAAAATGCTGCTCACATGTCCTAGAGGGCATTTGGGGGCAAAAAAAGTTATTTTACTCACTGAGCCACTCCTTCCCAAAGGACATGTATGAGACGCATTTTTCATAGTTAGTAGACATTCAGTCTGAAGAATCATGCTGGAAGAACTTTTTATAGGTCATTCTGAACAACGTAAGGTTTTGATATTCTGTCCTGTAATAGGCTGATTCTATATTTTGGCTTCAAGAAAAAATATAGGTCATCGTGGCTTCTTTTTACAGAGGTAGCAGAGAAAGATTTTAATAATTATATAATCAGAATGGCGGTATGGTAAGTCACTGGCCTGCTTTGGTCTTGAAAGAGCTCAGGACGCTGATAGGCAATTATAAAGTTATCTGAGAATCTGCAATTTCATTCGCAATGCTTTCTTTTAACATCAGCTCTCACTGGAAATATCCTTGCTTACAGTGGACTTCTTTCCCAGCGCTGGTGTTTATATAAGCTTTCCCACAGAGAATATTTTATCAAGAGAAGAGGGACACTGGCATCCCTTTTTGGACAATTGTAATAGTATTAAAACAGATGCCTCATTAAAATGATGCCTTTTTCTTGAGGAGTAGAAACTAGACTTGAGAAACAAAGTGCCATGATAGAAACTGAAGAAAACAAATCAGGTTAATGACCAAATGTGTTTGTCAAAACTTGCTATCAACGTAATGCAAATTCAGTGGGTGCAAAATAATGAAAGACTGCATATTTAGGAAATAAAGAACTTGGGGTTTAAACAGTTTAAATGTAGGAGAAAGGGGAACACAGATTTTCGTGTTTCTCCTTAAAAGTCAAAGCTGTTCCACATTAATTGTGTTAATAGATAGTGTGTTTCAGAGGTCCACGTTGGATTGCAAAGAGTACTTCATTTAAATGTCTTTTACAGGGACACTCACAGCACTCCCACATACTTCTTAAAATTCTGAAGTGCCAGTTTAATTGAAAAGGATGAGGGCGAAGGAAGAGGTAAAATCACTTTGTGAGCCAAAAGAGAAACTATCCGAGGAAAGTAGTTCAGTGTTTACTATAACTGGAACACAGGAAGAAACCTTGTACCCAGGCCATTTTCACACTGCACTGTTATAGTGCTATTATTCCATTTTCAACATCCTATGGATTCCTGGGGTTTGCAGTTTAAGGAGGAGAATTTAGAATTCTCAGCCAGGGAGCTCTTTGGTCTCAGTAAACTACAAACCCCAGAATTCCACAGGATGTTGAAAGTGGAATAATAGCACTATGACAGTGCAGTGCAGAAATGGCCTCAGTTAAACCATTTTAGTTCCATATTGGCCACACCAACTGGTAGTCACTCATGCATGTTTCCCACTTTGATGTCAAAGATTCGAAACATGTGGCTTTCCTCCAGTGAGCTCAAGGCTGTTTCAATGGCTCTCCTCCTTTCCCTGTTTGTTCTCACCACAGTAATCCTTTAGGTGAGGGAGGTCAGGCTGAGACAGAGCATGGCCTAGATCACTCAGGCAGCTTTATGGTTCAGTAAGGACATGAATCTGGTTCTCCTAAATCCCAGTCCAGTACTCTATACCACGGTGTTCTAGTGTTTCTTCTCCAGTTGATTCTTGAAGCTTTTAAGACTTACAGTTTTTCAGCCTACATCTCTTGACAAACATTTGGTTCATTATGGAAGTTAAACTCTAAAAATCATGAAGTAGCCGTATGCATGAAGTAGCCATGTGCAGTTCTTAGAAACACTAGCGAGAGCTGATTCACATAGTCATGACTGCTGCAAGAAACGACAGCTCATGTGTCTCAATGAAGAACCACACATCAAACTTAGCACTTACATAGCGCTGCTTCTTACCTCCAGTGGTGTGCTTGCCCGTGGTGTTAAACCAGTCCAGATGAAAAGTGAAGCATTCAAATATTACCCAGTCAAATGACTAGCTAATCACACATGTTTGATTTGGTCTTTGGGTGGTCAAGTTTGATTCTCTTTTTCTCTTTTCCTTTTTAAAAATTACTCCATATTTTTTTCCAAGACTGGTAACCTGTTTTGGTGCGTTGCTAAGAACCGGCCTAATTTATATACAAAATCAGCAGAACAAATATCTGAGCAACATGAGACTTCAGGTGAGAAATATTTTATTCTATTTAGGCCAGCACAACATATCTGGACGACATCAAGTTGCGGGCAGGCTGGGTACTATATAGGTGCAAGTTTTAGCTATTCACAATCATTCTCCTCCCATCAAGAAATGAGACTCGAAGTTTGGCCAACTGCTTATTGCTGCTCCACGTAGCTTTCTTTGCTGCTCAAGAAAGGTAGGTTTCCCTTACCAGCTGTCCTACGTGGGAAAAAAGTTATTCCTCATATGCCAGGGATCGAGAACATTTGATTCTGCAGTTGTTGTTGGACTGCTGTTCCCATGATTTCTCATCATTGATGGAAGTTAGTCCAACAGCAACCCTCTACTTCCTAGATAGTGCAATCACTTGCACAACTTTTTGTGCACCCATAACACGGGTTGTGCAACCACCCTTATGCAGCCTCTAAGAAATTGCACCTGCTTGCATGATGACATTGATGCCAATGTACAGCTGATACTCTAAATCGAATGCACCCTGTGGCCTTAAATTCTCTTTTAGTTCTGATTAGAGTACACCCATTGAAATCATTAGTTTTATCTACGCGTTGTCTCATCATTCAACAGTTGTTTGAATGAGTCTGCTCTAACTGGGACTAACCCACAGAATGCCAGCCTGTGTCTACAGCTCCAACCTACCTTTTCTGAATGCCTCATAGTTTTTCCATAGAGTGCTTGAAAGACTGAGGCAAAGATCCTAACCAGTAAGTGTCACTGAATGACTCTCCATTGACAATGAACCTCTGTTAGAGAGACATGGATATGGAAAGAATCAATAAAGCACGTCACTTTATCCAACGTTGAAGCAGAGCTTTCTGCAGAACAGGTGTAAGAAACATGTAGCATTTCAGATATTGTTAGGTCACACCTCCCATCACTCCTAGCTAGCATAGTCAATGATTAAGGATGATGGAAGCTGCAGTCAGACAAAAACTGGAGTGCCAAATATTCCCCAGCCTCCTGTACAGCACTGTCATATTCTTCTCATGAGTTGTGAGAGAAATCATCACCTTCACTTTAGCCCTTACCTTCAAAATGTCCTGAGGTAAGATTAATAGCTTATTTCTCGTTTCTTCATCCCTGTTTAATCAAATCTGTTCCTGTCTACTTACCCTCAAGTTTTTGGTTTTAAAGAGGGGGAAAGTAGGTTCTGCTTGTCCTCTGCCTCTTTAATTTATATCTTAAACTGACAGAAAGGTACCAGGAAATACAGACTTTCAAGTCAACCATTCCTTGTTCAAACGTAAGAAGGAAAGTGGGGGGAAAGTAGCACTTCAGCAATTAGTGTGTCTATTCCTACCATGACCATGGCTTCTCTTCTGCTCATTGGTGGCTGTTACCATGGTAACCAGCTATTTTCTGTTGCTGAATTTTCCAAAACGTATTGGAGGCATTTTGGCATCATGAATTAGTCAATTGCTGAAAGTATCCTCTTGCTACAATTAATGATATCATAAGAAAGAGAAAGGCCTGGAAAGCTTATTGATCATGATCTGGCTCTGCTATTAGAGTGAGGCAGCTGCTTCACACAGCAAATGCCCTGGGGCCGATCTTTGTGTACCACATTGCATTTCCTGTACCATAAGCCACCCTGATGCCCTCAAATACAAGGAAATAAGGAAGCAAAGTAAGATTCAACAGCCAGACAACCTGACTTTCGGTCCAGGATTAGAGGAAGACATCGTCTTGTCTTTCACCTGAGACAGCAACACATCTTGGATAGCCCTGCAGGCACTGAAAGGCTGACTTCCCCGTGAATTATGGTGCACCCACAACCAAACCTTTATAAGTTCCCTTGATCTACAAATCAAAATGAATGATGATCACTGAGCCATAGCTTGGAGCTGTTTCTTTAACCCTATGTGCTCTGGGTACAAATAAAAAGAACAGGTTTGAAAATAAAAGACATTCCAATGGGCAATGCGGTATGACATACAAAAGATGGCAATAACGGTCAAACTAGATGCAATGAAGACATACAAGAAACAGGATGATGATGATGATGATGATGATGATCTGCTGCTGCTGCTGCTGTTGCTTCTCCTTCTTTTTAATGAACAGAGTACCTGTGAAGGGCCAAATCAAACTGGTGCTGTGGGCCTGAAGGAAGCAATTTAACACTTTCCTCTGTCCTCTTTTGCCTACTCAAATAAACTGTTCACTCTCATGTCTGCACACACACAGCACCCTATGCCTGTGATTTTAATGAGAGAAATGACACAAGATGGAAACATTAAATATCCCCCTTTCTCTTAGCTCCATAGTCCTAATCAGGTTCAAGTTCCCCAGAGCTGTTTTGGTTGTGTTTTTTTTAAAATAATCTTCAACCATTGTCTATTACAGGAAAACAGCCATGTTATGTTCACTTTTGTTTTTACAGCACTTTATCCAGTCTACACTCTTCTGGATTAGCTCTTTATAGATCACATCAAGTGTTGAAAGATGTGATTCAGTGCAACAAGTGTTGAGTTTCTCTCCCCTGCGTCATGCAAGTGAGAGATTTTTCAACTGAAAGTTAAAACCGGATTGGACAAAATAAGAACTTTATCCTTTTTTTCCCCCCAGAAATGCTCTCTGAAGTGGTAAAAGATGTCTGGTTGTCATAGCACATAATTATCTTCATGTACATATTTTACAATTAGCATGCTTTGCTTTGTGATTGGTCATTGGAAAGAAAGTATGGACTTTATTTGCAAATTATAAACCACATATTTCTAAGAAAAGCATATATTTCTGAGGAAATTCCTTTGTAGGAGTGAAAACAGCTTATTTTTAGGAAACGTACATTATGTTGAGTTTGACCCAGCTAAGCCCATTCAGTTGTATGTGCATAATCTTCTCTCTGTGCAAGTAGGGAACCTGAAAGTCAGAGTTCCCAGTTTTGTGGAGAGCTATAAACCTGTAAGAACAATTGTTCTCTCCTTCCCTTACATATGTTAGCGGTGGAGTCTGCCGCTAAATCCTCTTTTTCCTCCTCTTCCTTGGAGTTCATTCCATATTGTATATCAGTATTTCTACTCTGTTGCATATTCAGAGGTCACAAGGTGGAGTACAACCAATAAAAGCTACTTATAACTGCTCACCACAAACCAACACAGTTAAAATAAGAGCAAATAAGCAAAATGAAGCAGAATAAATGGGGGGGGGGGAATCACACACTCTTCAACAGACCCAAATTAAGCAATGATCCCTGGATCCCCAATGCCTGAACAAGCCACATTTTAACGTGGTATCAAAAGGAAGTCATCCCTTGAGATAATGATGCATTTACTATCCCCAGACCCACATGGTTAATCCATCTTTGCTAGACAGTTTCAGCCAAATTTTGGGCAAAAGTCTTGTTCATGTCACAACGTCACAACAACTGGAGTTGATCCTAAAAAGCAACACTAGATGGTACTCTAAATATTTGTCCAGGGCTGTCATAACAGAGGTGCTAATTGGGAAGGGCTTTGGGCATATTTTCCCCCTTGATTACAAACTGGAGACATACTTTATACCTGTGCCCCTAAAGATTTGCCTTTATATTTTGTGAGAACAGGAATGACTTCAGGAGAACCCAGCCATACAATGTCAGGGGCCCTGTGAGAAATTTAAAATGCCAGCTCACAGTCCTAACTGTCCAGATGAAGATAGCTGTCAATGCTTGTTAATTCTGCCAGGGTATCATGTTCAGAAGGTAAGTTTAAGGCCAAGATTTAGTATGTAAACAGTTTGAACTTAAGTGAATACAAAACTCTCAGGCAAATGTCAGGGGATGTTCGGTTTCCTGTTGGAGATAGCAAAAGCTTTTCCATATTCCAGAAATGCCTGTTTATGAGGTGTTTAAAAGGATGGCTGGGAAATTATGTTTTAACTGTGTGCGTGTGTGTGTGTGTGTAGTTAGAATGGCCTATTGAAACAGCTATCACATTTGGACAAAAGTTTTCTGCTGCTTATAAATTAACCCTCCATTCGAGCCACCTCTCTTCTACCTCCTTCTTGCCTAGAGAAACTTCAGAGATGTCACTTGCCAGCTCAACATGCAAGGAGTCTGTGACACATGTGAGTGCAGCCTCTTTGTTCCCAGCCCCCAGGGGAGCACAAAGACCTTCAAGCTGAAGTTGATGAATGCCACTGGAAACTGGAGATAAGCTCCACTGGGAAGCCCATGTGCTCAGTCCTGGCACCTGAATAGCAATGCCTCCGTGGGGCGACCTATTTCTGTAAACTCCTGAGCCCTGGTGCCAGTCTTTGCAGCTTATATTTATGCAAAACCATCCATGCAAGTTAATCATATGGGCGCCCGCAGGGAGTAAGCAGGAGGAGCAAGCAACAGAGAAGGCTGAGTTACTCATGTGGGAATTTTAACATTTATCATTTTACTGTATTGACCACTTTATCCTGTTTACAAAATTCCATGTAACTCATTTACAATCCTTAAGGAAAGCCTACAGACACAGACCCTTAGATACCTCAAATGCTGTTTTTGTCAAGGTATGATCCCGCCTGCAGTCCCTGCAGGTAGGGTATTTCAGCTAAATTAAAACAGGTGTGTTGAAACAAGCAAATGCTAGCTTTAATTATTGTAAAGCCTAAAAAGGCAAGTGGCAATTAGCAAATAAAATGGATATGAGCCAGGATCAACAATAGCTCAGGTAAGAGGCTTACACATTGCATTAAAATTAATCAAGGATAAAATATGCTATGTTTTAATGCAGTGCACTTTTGAATTAGCTTTATGTACTTACTCATTCATTAAAATAATGCATAAAAAGCTATGAGGGTATATAACAAATATATTTCAATATAAAGACAAATTACAATAGAGAAAGACTTTTATGCAGTCAGGCTTTTGATGATTGACCCAGTGCAAAGAAAGAGGCTTTTAACGGATTGATGCTGTACTTTTTATTGATGTGTTTTTAACTCCTATGTACAAGGAAGGAACATTTTAATGCCGCAGAATCAACACAGAAATAGATCAGTAACGCCAGTTTTCCATAAAGCTGTCACTTGAAGTACTGAAAACAGATCCAATTGTTAGTCCCAACTAGAGTAGCCCCACTGAATCAATTTAACTTACACAAGTGCAGACTTACCAAGTTTCTACTGATTCAGTCAGTCTACTCTGGTTGGGTTCAACAATTAGATTTAGGCCTGGATCCCCAAGCATTCCCAAATGAGAGCCAGTGTGGTGTAGTGGATTGAGTGTCGGAACTATAACTTCCAGGAGACTAACTTCCCCCAACTTAGTGCCCACCAGAGTCTTTGGGCTGCAGCTGTCATCATCCATACTCACCTTAACTATTGGTCAAGTCATCTGGGAATAAAATCTGTCATCTCCAATACATCTGGAGCAATCCAGGCTGAGAAAGCCTGGATTATTTAATACATAAACCTCATTTCTTCCATGAATGAACACATGACAGCACATCTAGTTTTCCCAGGCTATTTATTTCCCCTGTAGAAGTGACCAACCCTTTTGTAGAATGGCTGCATCACAGGATAAACTCACTATTCAAGAAAGAAAGATTAAAATGATTAGGTAAGAGGCCCAGTATAAAATGGTGCAGCTATAATCCACAATCAGAAAGACAGCATCAGGCTACGGTTCAATGGGACTTCCTTCTAGAGGAACAGGAAGACATTACCCCCTTAACTATATGCATAGCTCTAGAAATTCACTGTCATCACTCTCCCTTCAATCATTGATTGGGAGACGAAACTCTTTGACATGATGCAGATGGATAGCTTTACCTTTATGCTAAGGGGTGAGGGAGTTGATAAATTCGTCAAAGATTGGGATAAGGTGATACTTTATTACAAGAACAATTGGGGTGATATTAAGATGCTCAATATCAATTTTTAAAAGAGCAATTGCACAGATAATAGTCATATCTGATGAAATGCCTGGCATAATAATTTAGAGTATATTCTGGCTGTCCCTCATTTGGGGGGAAGTTTGGTGTGAGAGAAGCATGATTCTAAATGATGATTGAGAGGAAAAGAAGGAAAATACTATGGGATAAAATTAAATCTTTGCCCTTTATTTTTTGATAATATGTTCTCCCTAGGGCATTGCCATTATATTGTGTGTGTATAATATTTACTTCTTGATTGAATGTGGGATCTTTATTAAATGATTTATTTAATTATTTTTAATAAAAATTTTAAAAGAAAAAAGAAATTCACTGTCATCATTCCCTTCTCAGATGTGCATCTCAAATTACCATATTTGTTGGCATATAAGACACACCCCATTTACATGCCAGGAAATACTATTTGTGGGCATATAAGATACATTGGTGTATAAGATGCACCCCATTTTCAAACAGCATTTTTCAGCAAAAAAACAAGTGAGTCTTATGCACTAGAAAATAGGGTACATTACTGGACTTTCAGTTTTAATCAACTGAAGAGCCAAACAGAGCTTCAATCACACCACAGATTGGGCTGTACACTCTGGATCTCCTAGTTTCCTGACTTACTGAATTCTCTCTTTAAGGCAATGTACCTTGTACCATCTAGAGATGCTGAGATTGTATGGTCATACTGCTTGGGGATGGTGAGAGTTAAAATCCTGCACATTCACAAGACATCAGGAGTGGGAAGGCTGCCACAAGGAGAGGTGTCTACATTGCCTAGGCCAGAACACAAATGTGATTTTAAAAGATTAAATTTGCAAAAGCAAAAGTTTAATGGGCCTCACACACTATCTTCATCCCTTTCTACAGTGGGTTTTTTCAAGTCTTTCGGTATTGCATTCCATGTTGCCATTGTATCTAACGAGGTGTTTCAAAAGGCTACAATGAAAACAAGAGAGCAGCTCAGAAAATCCTGGAATGCAACAAGCTTGTTAAATTGCCTAGTTGCTTCATGTAAAGCGACTAAAAGGAGCTGTAGTCCAACACATCCAGAGAGACCTAGGTAGGAGAAATCTGAGCTATCAAGTCTCACACATTTCACACACTGGCTATTCAGATGAATCTGAGAGCACATGATGAGAACATGAGAGTCCCTTTCCTCCTTTATCCATCAACTGGTATTCGGTGGTAAAATTCTCCAGTCTAAAGTTTGGTTATCATGACTAATAGACTTATGCACAAATTGGTCTAACAAATAATGCACTATGTGAAATAGTATTTTTTCCCCCCATTCTGCATCTTGTTGCTGTTTTGTGTGGTTGACTTCAACTTACAGTGACCCTAAGAATGACCCCCAAGATTTGCTGTTAATAACAACTCTACTATGGCTTCTTTTATTGAGTCAACCCATCTGTAACGCAGTCTTCCTCTTTTCCTCCTGTCTTCAGCTTTCATGGAGTTAGCTTCCTAAGATATTTCTTTCCCTCCACTTTGTTGGCAGTAGCAGCATTTTATTAATTCCACTCCCCCCCCAACACAACATGTTGTAGGGAAGTTATTCCATCTTCTTTGTTCCAGTCACTCTGTTCAGCATCTTTTCCATCTCTTTAATATCTGTGACAGGGCAACCAGCTGTTGATAATATTCTAAATATAGCTCCTAGAGAAATTTATAGAAACTATTACAATTCCTGATAAAAGGGCTAATTTCTCTTTGAGCTAGTCTGGTTTACCACACAAAGCTAAGCAGGCTTGTTGTTTAATGGGACTTAGCCCAATATATGTGCGCAAAGGATTGCATAAAAATGCAGGAGGAATCCCTCTCAGAATTATTCCCATTTTACAAACTTCAGTTTAGAAGTACAATCTTACATAATGCCTGTATTCAGACATAGCATTATGAGTATGGTTCAAGTTATTTATGGGTAGACCTCATGCTCATGCATTTTTCCTTTCCTCTGGCCTCCAAACCAGATACAAGATCAGAAGTATCCACTTCCATTTTCAACTAGCTAGTTTGTTGTTGTGTAAGAAAATTTGCAGTTAGTTTTTTCTAAACAAGCCAACATAAAATCAAGATTTACAATCCTGGCCTGTTCGCACGAGAAGGAACAAAATCAAGCTAGTTTGGACAAAATGGCAAACTATAATTAGTATGGAAACAGAAGCTAATGTTTTCAATCTATTTATAGCCATTCTAAAAAGAAAGAGGGCAGCAGCCTTGGGTACATAATATTCAATAGAAGTGGAGCTTTAAATCTAAACAGGGCATTTTGTACATGCTGTAAAAACAGATGATCCCAACTTACATTATGTCAGACTTCTGTTTTTTATGACTTCTGCATATATAAAAGGATAGACCAAATGATTAATGGAAAATTGTGTAAGTACAGCACTTGAACACCAGCTAACAATGAGTCTGAGTCAGACACTTTACTTAAAAGTGAAAAGCATGATAAACAGCATTTCACCCCCATTGCAACAGTGCCAACAATAACCAAACAGATACCTTTTTTTTTTTAAAATCACATATAAAAGACTTTAGGGATATTTTGTAAGAAAACTTAACACAGATTGTGTGCTGAACACTGACACACAGGTTATCTTGTTAGATACACATACCAACATTTGAAGGACCCTAATAGCCTGAAAAGGAATGAAAAAGACTAACAACTAAATCCCTACACAGTAGGGATTCTTGTTTGAAAAATTCAGCAGCATCCTGCATCCTACAGAAAGCATTAGAAGACAACAGGAAGCGTTCTTGCTGCAGGCTGTTTTACAGCATTTTCATCACTCTGCAGTTACAAGAGAAAGTCATTGCCTGCCCTGGCAGGTAAAAAGAAATGAAAATGTTCTATATACCTTCTTAGTAACAACTTACAGGCAGGATACTGCCACTGAATAAACAGATTTTCCCCCTTTACTCCACAGCTGCGCTCCATGAGAATTTCAGCTACTTTGGAAAAAAAGACACGAATATCAACCATTAAAAGCCAGACAGAGGTGTGGCATGAGCATAAAAGTGATGAAAAATTCCAGTACGCTGAGTCTGACATGCTAAAGTCTCTACCAGGAAATTTCTGCTAAAAGAAAATACTTTGAACCTTGAATTTTATAATAAATGACAATGCTGCCTTGCGACGAGGTATAACTTCATTTGGAATATTTATGAGACCTCTCTATTCAGAACTGTTCAACTCAGGCATCTGCTAGAAAATGATATACAGCCTTCTGAGCACAAGACCATTCAAGCTTACATTTTTCTCATTTATATAGCATGACACAGAAGAATAATAAAATCAAGAAAAAAACCACTGTCTCAAATCAAGTTCTTCAACTAACAAAACATTATCCCTTTAGCATCCTTAGAAGCCACACAGTACAATCCTATACATTTAAACCCCATGTAACCTCATACTGCTTACTGGGACTTCCTTCCATGTACATATATATGAGAATACACTCACAGAAAAAGGATAACATGACTCCATTTTGTGGATGATTTAGATGAAATCTAGTCTTGTTTCTCAGAATATCTATTTCCAGCAAGTCTCACTGATTTTGTTTTTAATTTCTAGCTCCAGGCAGGACTGATGAATTGGATGTTCTAAATGGCACATTTTCACTAAATGACAATCCAAACAAGTAAAAGAAATTAAAAGACAGTTTTAAAAACCACCAGATCGAGAATTATCCTCATTCAATCTACAAGAGTCCCTTCTGGTAGCTCTACTACTACAGGGGCGCAGTCCTCTGGCTCAGCCTCAAAGTCCCACTTGAATTTCTTGGTTAGATGAGCTTTAAAGCGCTCTGCCTTCTTTCTTAGAGTCCTGTCTACGGTTGGGCTACAGGTATAGGAGAAGAACACCTGGAAAAAATAATAAACAAGTTTTTAATAAAACAATTAATAAAACAATAAAACAGTATCTTCTGTGGATGTCTAGTGTGGAAGTATATTTTTGTAAAGATCAAGTGAATTTATCCACAGGTTTTTATTCTTGTTAACAGAACTGGTTATTAATAGAACTAATTATTTAAACTTGATAATCAACCCTTATTTTGAACTGGGCTGTTCATTCTGTCACAAACAAACCTGTTAACTTTTCACCCAAGCATTTTCTTCTGGTTTTTTGACCTATCATTTAACTTTTTAATCAAGCAAATCTCCAAGCTCATCAATTCTGCTACTGTGCTAAATTTGCTACACATAATTCATTTCAAAGGAACAGGCTGATGCCTAAAAACAAATTCATTTCTATTGCAAAATGAAGTAAAGGATAAACATGCAACAGAATATCCAGGCACAAACAGATGAATCTAAAATCTGCAGATGCAAGAGAATACACAGAAAATTATACATCATTCATTGTTTTGCAAATGAAAGTCACTTCTCCTTGTTTATTATACCATGAAATGCCTGTCTTCTGTTAAAATCCTTACTTTATGAAGTAATCCTAGTATTACAAAATGCAAAGCTCTATAGTTTTGTTTCGCTCTCTTCAGCAGCACAGTAAAGTACATAGGAAACTGATACTGGGAGAGTGACCCCTCCCCCCCGGCTACTGCAGTGGATTGAAAATTTCTGCATATGGAAAATTTGGCTTCTGGTAAACATTCTGGGCACTAATGGGGAAAAAAAACAAAGTAAAACAAGAACTGAAGAGCCTTCTTTCTTTGATATATTTTTTGCTGAACGATACAAAACAGCACTAAACAACACAAAATGAAAGTATTCTATACAAAATATTTTGTAATGATTTCAAAATAACCTTTTACCCCTTCACACATGAGAACATGTGTTAAAAAATGTGCAGGATCTATGAAACGTTTCAGATTTTAGGTGTTCTCCTTCTTGACAGGTTACAGGCTCTTTTACAGTCCTGTAGAGCCTGAACATGCACTTAATTTATTACTCCCATCCTAATAATTTACAATGCCTTACATGAAGAAAGAATTTTTAATTTTTACAACGTTTATCTGTCATTCACTTTTCTTCTTCTTCTTCAAAAAAAGACGACCCTATGTTCATGCATTTGTAACATGATAAAAAGTTTGCATTACTTAGTCTGCAATAAGGTAATCACGTATCCACCACCAGCATTCTTTGGTAAAAAATTCTCATTTCCTGGCACAAAACGCTTACAGACCAAACTAAAATACCATTATCAATAAAAATGGTTATCCGTAAAACCTTTTCTAAATGTTTTGTGCAGGAGTACAAAATTATGGAGCTGCCACTCACGGTGGGAGGTGGACTTGAAAAGGCCAATGGCAGCCAAACAGTTTTTTGTCAGTGAGGTGAGAGGATACATTCTGTAGTGCAGCCATTTTTCACTTTTTCATTTTGCCGGGTATACTTCTAACTCTACCCTCTGACAGTGCCAGGTCAAACCTTAAAGGACTAGGAGGGAAACAGTACATGTGTGATAACTGGAATGAAGAGTTTTAAAATGTTCAATAGCAGTTTTGTTTGAAAATGACTTTCTCTTAATATTTATAACATCTCCTAGTCTTCACTAAATACTGAAAACCAAGGAGGAAATATATATTCTGATGTTAGGTGTTTGATGAGTCCCATGGTATCATCACAGTTCAGTGGCATTCATATACTGAAGGAACAAATTAAAGCCTCAGTCACTGTGTAGGGACAATATGTATGCAAAAAAGGTAGAAGATCAGTTTGCTACAACATACTTGTAAAGAGATGCACAAATCCTTCCCATGTTGCACATATCATAGTTCTTTACCCAGGATTTATCCTATTTTATTGGCATAAAAACTTTGCAAGCTAAGTTAAGCTACAAAATGGTGAATGGTTGGAGTTACCCAATAAGCAAAGATCTAAAAGTAGATTATAGTGGCACTTCTCCTACTATAATGTACTATTTTGGAAACAGTAGTGTTATGAACATTTGCTTGGTTTTAAATGACCAAGATAGCCAAACAGATCTTCTGCAAATGTAGTTTCTTTGAGGAGCTTTAACCAAGGCTCCATAAAGATACAAAAGCAGGCTAACATTTTCTTAGGTTGTCCAGATAAACAGATACAATTTTAGTTGTAAAATGGCTGTCGTATTATCAACTGCCACCTGCTGTCAACAATTCTTGTTTATCTCTGTCATAAAGCAGCTAAGAGATGCCTCCACCAGCTGTCTGGGGGAAAAAATTGCACTGCTTCTGCTTCATTACAGCACTGAAGACGAACAATCTATAATTATTATATAGCCTGATTGGATTTGTTGACAAGACTGTTGTCAACAAGACTGTTGTAACTGTGTCGAGAATGACAAACAGGAAATAGCTAAATCATGTGGCTAGGATTCAAAAGGTCACACTCAATCTTGTGTGCATAAGTTCAGCTCCTTTTCCTATCACAGTCCCTGTTCTTCTCAAAGGCTGATCTTGAATGTCTGCAGACTCCCTGGAGCAAAACTGATTGAGACACGATGGGGTGCTGATTGGAAAATTGGTCATCGGGATGCACATGAAAAGGTCTCTGGATCCTGGTCTGTTACATTAAAATGAAATATTTTCTAACATCATTCCAATTCCCCCACCCCCAAATAAAGGCAGCACACTTCTACTATGCAGTAACCTATGCGTCATTTAATTTTTGCCATAAACAGCTGTCCAATACCCATGAATAAAAGGCGAATGTCAGGACTAAACCAGAAAAGCAAAGACTGAAATTAAGCTGCTCACGGAGGCTGTCGAAATCTCCTTCACTGGAGATATTTAAGTAAGGTAAGATAGGCATGTGAAAGAGATGCCTTAGACCTGGGATTTTATTGACTTATTGAAATTGGAGTCATCCTAACCATTAGCATAATCAAGGAGGCTGGAAAAAAATATATCCACAAGAGAAACAAATCACGATTCCAACATGGTAAATTTTAAAAACCATCCATATACAGAGCGATTGTAGATGTAACATTGGTGAGCTGAATGTGGCCCATCCCTCCACTGCTGTAATTTACTTTGAACTATTTCTTACTATACTGGGAGAGGAAATGGTGAACAGCAGGTCTTCAAATTATGCAGTGAGTCTCTTCCAGCTCTTCAAGTCAGTTCTAATAAAAACTAAGAATCTGTATGTCTTGTCTTTCAATCTGATGCTTTACTGAGTCTTTTTAATAAGACTTGATTTCATCACTATTTCATCAATGGAATTATATAAATTATAGAAATCTGAGAAACAATTCTGTTTGGATAGTATGGAAACACTGTGTACTGTGGCCCCTTGGACTCAAACGACTGGTGCATACTTCCATTATATGATTTAGCAGAGAAACTGTATGTAACCCTGAGACTTTGTTCTTTCTCAAAAATGATCTACCCTGCAACTATTTTATGTTCTCATTTTCATAAAAAGTAATAAATGACACAAATGAGATATACTATAGCCAAAGACTATAATCCAAAAAAAGAGGACCATACCTAAGCTTTTCAGCAGGGGATGATGGTTCTATATAAGGCTTAAAAGCCACCCACAGAGTTTCTGAATGTGCTGCTATTTCAGGCAAAGACTTCCAGTGTTCTTTAATAAACTTCCCATATCAAAGAATAAGCTTCAATATGGCCAGAACTGGAGGCAACTGCTCTCCATATTGCTAGTTCAAAGGGACAGCCTTAAACTGCATATCTAACCTATCATGCATATTTAAGGAAATACAAAATGCAAAGCCATCATGTGAAGAGTTTCTCAGTCCCATGACAGCCAATAGTTTGGAATAAGGACATAAAAATGCATAGGACAATGCCACATGATACATTTCATGAAAGTCAATTAAGAAAAAGCAAATGGGAGAAGAGAAACAGGGCTGATCTCGTTGGTGAAAAACCTATGACTGCTTCCACATCAAGTTGTATCGAGACAAAAACACTGTTTTGTTTTAACGGAGGACAGTTTTGTTTGCGGTTTGTTTTTTAAATCTGTTTGTAAATTTGGTTGTAAATGCTTTCTGGCATTCAATTATTTTTATGCTGCAAAAGTCTCAATTTAGTTTGGTGTGGAATTTTTAGAAAATTATCCATACTACTGCCACTTCATTTAGACAACACTGAAACAGCTCCCTTACCTGTAAAGTGTTTGTTAAAAAGTTGTCTTGGGAGACTATGTCCACAAAGAAGTCAGCTGGTATTTCACTGAGTTGATGATACAGGACAGTAATCAGATTGATGAACATGGCTTGATGCTTCACAATGGCATCTTCTGACCTGCATAAGATATTCAGGAGTTTTTTCCAGTGCTCAAATGCATCATAAACATTCCCAATCAGGAAACAGATGAATGCAAACTGCAGCTCTCCTAGAAACGTCCAAACAAGAGAATTGGGGGAGGGTGGGCAAAAAAACAACAACAATTTAGCTTCAGTACTGGTGCCACAACTAAAGGGCACATTTTTAGTATTTTTATACCATGCTTCCATCTCATTTCTATGGTAGTTTACAAAGAGATGAAAACAGAATGTAAAGAAAAAGTATTATAAATTAAAATCCACACCATTATAAAAGCAGTACGGAACAGCCAACAGGATGAAAATTGTATCCACAAATCTAAGGAAAATTAGAGAAAGATCTTTACCTGGTCCTAAATGACAATAAAGTAGGTGTCAGGCAAACCTCCCTGGAAAGAACATTCCGCAGTTAGGAAACTACCACCAAGTAGGCCCTTGCTCTGGCTGCCACCTGTGGTACTCTTACTTCAAAATCCCCATTCTCTTCCCATGGGAACGCTGCCATCAGGATTCTGCATAGGATCCACTTCCTCCAAGTCTGTTGCTCTTATTGAGTTTATAGACTCTAACCCTTCTCAAAACATAAATTATTAATATATGCAATACTAATTTTGTTGCTAATTGCTGTCAACTCAACCTATGGTGACTTTATGAATGACAGACCTACAAGATGCCCTGCTATCAGAAGCCCTGCTTGGGTCTTGCAAACTCAGGGCCATGGCTTCCTTTGTTGAGTCTACCCAATAAGAGTGTGCTCTTGCTCTTCTTCTACTGCGTGCTACCGTAACAACCATTATTATCGTTTCTAATGAGTCATACATTCTCACGATATGTTCAAAGTATGACAGTCACAGTTTAGTCATCTTGAATTCTACGGGAGTTCAGACTTGATTTGCTCTTGGATCCATTTATCCGTCTTTTCATCAGTTCATGATATCCACAGAACCAATAGTAATTAGTTTATTAATAATGCCTACAATATATTATGGATCTTCATTATAAAAACTGTAAACCAATTACAGTGTGCCCACCCTTCATGCAGGGGTTCCATTCTAAGAATCTCCACATAAAAAAAAAACCACAAGTGCTGTGTCAATGGACACAACATACGTGCTCCTGTAGCAGCACAAGCATGTACATGCCACATCTCCTGTCTATAATATGACACAATGCTTCATGCAACCTCACATTCATGCACTGGAGGTCACGCCAAAAGAGGTGCACTGTATTCTTAAAGCAATACACAATCCACCTTACATAAGCACTCTTTGACTCTCAAACCTTTCACCTTCCTCCTCCTCCCGATTTTATCCAAATCCAAACTCTATCTGGCTCTCACGCTCCTCACTTTCCTCATCCCATCCCTATACTGCCTCCCACTTTCTCACCACCTATCCCTATGCAAATCTACCCAATATTCTAGTGTTGTCACTCAGTGTTCATACACACTTCTAGACACACTTACCTTCTAACATAATATATTACAGGATCAGAATATAAACCACAATATAACCAACGTGATGTCTCAGACACCAGCAAGAAAATCTGTTGAAGATCTTCCCGTATCAGCAGATACATACAATGGTTCCTCAAATATCCTGGTCCTAAACCTTGAAAGGCTTTAAAGGTCAAAACTAACAATCTCCATTGGATCCAAAGTAGACTGGAAGCTTGAGTGGTTGGAATACATAATACAGTAACATGCAGTTCTAGTTAAAACTGTACTGGCTGCATTTTTCACTAACTGCAGTTTTCAAATAATGTTCAAAGGCATCCACATGCAGAAAACATTACAGTAGGTTACTAAATCAAGGACAACCAAGGTCAAGCTATCTTGATCCAAGTAGGATAGCAGTTCTTGTACTACCCACCACCCCACAAACTGTGAATTTGCTCCTTCAGAGAGACTGTTTCTTCTAACACAGGATGACCACTACTCTTTTGGGCAAACAAACTTTCTATCCTCATTATTATCTACTTTCAGACTTTACCGGCCCTCATCCAGTCAATTATTACTTTCTTCAGAATAGTTTTATCTACCTCAGGGAAAGGAACCTCTAACCCATGAAGGCCCAGCTTCTTCCCAGGATACATGCTCTCTTGGAAAGAAGGGAAAACAGTAATCTCACTGCTATCTCCTATCAGTTACTGGAGGTAACTGTGTGGATTCCCAGTGCTTTAATTCCCTAGTCTTTCAAGAAAAAAGGCTCCCAATGACTTGAGGAAAATCTGTATTGCTGCTGAATGGTTCACTCAGGATTTCTCACTTGGCCTATTCCTAAGGCTCAGAATGGGTGACACTGAGAAATCGTATGGGGAACTAAAAATACTGGATTGGCTTAGTGGTGAACCCCAATTTGTGCTCACTTTTACATGCTTTCTAGCATACGAAGAATGTCCAAAGGAGAGGCGGAGATTTCTTGTAATTTATTTTGGGGTATGGAAAAGAAAAGAAATAGTAGAGGAAAAGTCAGGGCATGCATGCTGCTGAGCACCTTTCCAGGCAGGGGCACTTTTCCTTGAGAAGCAGACTTGTGGAGGCCAAAATATAACGTAGATAGATCAGCACAAAGAGTTTAAACTCAGCATGTGTAAAAATTTTAATTACTTCTAAGAAAACTGATTTAGTAGATTTTACTGCACATATGTGCCAAATGTTTTACTTTCATGTAAACTAGGAGAAATAAAAGGATTTTATGGTCATTACTAATCTTCTGGGCTTTAAATTCAAGAAGACTACTGTCATCCTAGCTGGCTTTCACAGTTCTTGCCAAATTACATTTACAGAATGTTATATAAGCATATTCCCTAGAGCAGGCAGTATACCTATAACTTTTACTGTTTTCTAAGGGTGAGAGCAGATAATTAAGGTATACTGCAGAGAAACACCAGGTATTTGTCTCTAATAAGTCATTAAATAATGAATGTCACATTTTTTAATCCTATTAAAGCAGCAGCAAGGCTTTGCCACAAGGGGTCACCAATACTGCACATGCTACACTTCTGAATTCCTCAATTCCCTTCTTATCTTTCTACATTTATTCAGAATATTGCATACTGCCATGCCAGGTGACTCCAATCCCAAGGGTAGTCACAGAATAACACCATAAAACAATAAAAGTATAGTTACATAAGACAACATTTAAAATAAGCATAATAGCAAAGCAGTAACAAAGAGTATCAAAGGTTTTTAAACATCAGTTAAAAACAGCATGGAACAACCACATCTTTAAGGCAAATTTAAAAATATGAGGCTATTATACTTCCTCAGACAGGTCGTTTCATAAGGATGGGACTACTACAAAGAAGGCCCTATCTTGATTGCCCGCCAAACTACGACACTTAATCAGTAGGTATGTCAGATGAGCCCTTGTTCAACTTTAGGGTCCAGACAGGTTTACGTGGGTGCAGGTGACCCTTCATTTAACCCAGGTCAAAGCTGTTTAGGGATTTAAGTGACATCAGCACTTTTAACTGGACCCAGAAATATACTGGTAACCCAAGCAGCTGGTACTCTTTAGCTTCTGTAAGCAACCAGGCAGCTTCCTTCTGCACAGGCGCACCCTGTTCAGAGTCTGTGAACCATTTTTATAGGTAGCCTCATGCACTGTACATTACAGTTGTCTCTATTTATTGTTTAAAGAAGACTATCTAATGGCATGCCACTACAAATGGTTATCTTACCATTATCTTCTTGATCTTACAGAATGGTTCATTTTGTGTTCTCTTATATGTAGTTTTAAAAACTCCTGATTTTTTAAAATTTGTTTTAACTTGTATTGTTTGATACGTTTTCAGCTTATTTAAAATTTCTTTCTTTTTTAACCTGTTTTAGTGCTATTTGTAAACTACTCTGAGATCTCTTGATATAAGGCAAGGTATAAATATTTTAATTAATAAATAAATGCTGGGGGGATATGTGGCCCTCCAGATATTGTTGAACTACAACCCCCAATCAACTTCGCAGCATTGTCAATGAGAGATCATAAGAATTGCATTCCACTTTCAGTAGGACTGCATGTTCCCAATCCCTACATTTACAAAATCACCCAGCACAGTTAGTACTTCATACAATCTCATCAAGCAAACAGCTATGTGTTTAACAAGGGGAATGCACTGTGCAGTGTGAATGGGCTGCTTCTCAAGTTACTTCTGAAGGCACTGGCACACAGAACATGCATTGATATCAGAGAACAGACAACAACACTACAAAACAGCAAGTGGCTCTAGAATAAGACTAGGAAAAGTATGCTGTGGGTGCATGTCCCCATCAGGGCCATTTTTGTGTCTCTAAGGGTACCCTAGACTCTGTTTTTTAAAATATTTTCCCCTCAAAGCCCTCTAGGGGGCATGCGGTGGAATTCTGCCACATTTCCCAGCCCATTTTAGTTCAAGGAGAGTCCTTTTTTTTCCTTACAGCATGTGACTCAAAAACTGACTTCCAGATCACTTTCTATTGTAAAAAGATCTCCTGTGAGCCTAAAACGGCCTGAACGGGGAGAGAAAGATGTTGAAATTGTCCCACATGCCTCCAGAGGTTTGGAGCAGGCAAAAATGATTTCTTTGTGCAATGTGTATGATTGTGGTGGTTGTGGCCCTTCAATATTTCTTTGGGGGCCTACCCCGTCCACAGACCCCCAAAAATTACCCACCCTGGCTCTAGACACTACATGTCAATTCAAAACTGAAGCACACATTGCAGAGTTATTCTGAAAGCACCATAAAAGGCAACTAGTGTGAAGAATGGCTGAACTCACCAAGCACATCCTGGGAATTGCTGGCATACTGTTTATTGATCACAGTCTCTAAGGCATAGCTTAGGTCCATGGAATGCCTTGTAACTTCCTCAGGTGTAGCCCCTTCAGGGTACATCTGCTTGGGTATTTCTGTGAATCTGATTTCAGTACCAGCTTTCACCTGCATTTTAGGCAGCCGCGCCAGACCTTCTGCATAACTCTTGCACTCTGTGTCATACCGGGGCAGGTTTTGTTCAGCTCGATCTTTCGTATACTTCCCAGCCAGAACAGGCAATACCTCTGAAAAAGCACATATTTGTCCACTTTCTGGCTGCAGCTTCTGCATCACATCTTCACTAACAAAATTTGTGAGGGAGATCCACTTTTTAAGGGTGCCATAAGGGTAAGGACCCAGAAATTTGTCCATCTCCTGGAGATTGTTTCTCATTGCTTCAGTTTCATTTTCAGATGCTGGGGTGAGATCCACCTCTTCTTTTACTCGGTCCCAACGTAGCACTCGTAGATCACGCTGTTGTAAGTTCAAGAAGAAGCCAGTGCGAGGACCACTTTCTTTCCTATTGTTCTGATCAACAGAGCTGTAATGAATGAAATGAATACCTGGGGGTATCATCTTCACTCCACGGAACTTGGGCCCCACTTGCCAACTGTTGTAGTCAATGCCAAACTCTGTTCTCTCAGGCACATTTAAAATTATAACAGTGGCACCCTCAAAGAAGAGGCGCTTGGCCAGGTCTTGATCTATCTGCATTTCTGCCATCTCTTCTGCTCCCTTCTTACACCACAACTTCTTATGAGAAGGCTAGCAGGAACAAACAAATTATATTTTAATATATTTGACCAGCATGATATCTGACATGAGCATGGCTAAAAGATAAGGGAAGATAACTGCCACAAGAACACAATTCTCAAACTGCCCAAAGTGTGAGACATATACTTTAAATGCTACCAACCTAGTCCTTAAGACTGTGACTATTTTGGTCAAAATAACACAGCTTCTGTTGTTCCATTTTAATTCCACCACCACCACTTTTCAAAAGATTAAGATCTCGGTGTTTAGGTAGCAAAAGGGGCTGCATCCTGCAGTTCTCTCTTTTTTTTATGGTGCAGTCACCATTTTGCTTGAATAAAATTAAGAATTTTTCATAAATATGTCCAATAATGCAATCCTACATGTTAAATAAGTTATAAATGAAGCTAACGCTGCTAAAGCAGCGAAATAAATTTGTGTTTTGTAAATTCCATACATTTCAAATCCCTCCTGCATTTTCATTTTTTCCAGAAACCAAATGAAAAAGAAATCTTTCCATGACTTCAATATTTCCACAATTATTTTTCTTTCTAGCCAAAGGGTAGCATAAGCCAGCCCAACTGAGGGCAGAAGATTAACTTAGGAAGTGCAAAGCAGACTGTATGAATCACTCCTGTTCACCAACACCTTGTCACTACTCTCGAGTTGTTGACGATTATCTTTCTCTGCTTTTTTAGGAGTAGTGACAACTTAACATAAGGCAATAGGTAATTTTAAAATGAGGAAAATCAAGAACATGTGAAAACTATACTCAAAAATGTATATTGGCCCACCTCCCTTGAAGACCTGTCTTTTCATTCACTCTCTTATGGGCAACACATAGAGAACTACGCACAGTAAATGTCTGACCTTCTTATTCAGAGAAAACCCATATCTTTCAACAGATGCATGCCACACAAAAATTCAGCAGTCCGTAGTCCTGTGGCAAAACACTTTTTTTCCCGGTGTCCAAGTCCAATCAGTTGCAGACGTCTCATTAAAAGGCCTCAGGTCATCTGACTCAGAGTTAGCCCTGTCCCAGATCCTATGGGTGGACCCTTAGATTATTCAGTATGGAGCTAGACGAAGGTAAGCCTGATTCAGGTCAAAGCAGCCTCACCAAACCCCTCCCTTCTTGCCTTTCCTTTCACTGTGAATCTGACAGAAGTTCCAGCCCCTTGTTCGTGTCCTGAATTCAATGGGGTTTAAAACAGCTAAACTACAGCGGCATGTAGATATCTCGAATTGCTGGAGAGCTGCTGCCAACATTATTTTCCCTGATGGGAGAGGGAAAAATTCTGGGAAAACAGAACAGAAGAAGACAGGGGACAAAGGTCTACTATAAGAAGGGCTTCTTGTCTCTCTCCCTTCCCTCTGAACTGAGAGCCAGCGCCATGAAAGCTGCCCAACGAGTGCAAAAGTTCGCCTGCAGAAGTTCAACAGATGCAGCTCGGTCAGCACAGTCTCCATGCGGGGAAGCTTGCACCTGTCGGGCTGTCAAAAACACATCACAAACCCTGCTGAAAAGAGAAGAGCGGCCACAAGGGAAACGACGAAAGACACCCCGAAGCGGTTGGGCTAGCCGGCTCAAAGGGATGGAGACGGCGGAGGAAGCTCGGTACGGAGAGCGACGCAAAGACAGAAAGAAGGGGCGCAGGAACTACGCGGCGCGGCGTGCGACGGCCAGGAAGCGACTCCCGACTGAAGCGCCAAAGGAAAGAACTCATTCAGGCAGAAAACCCGCCACGTACCTCACTCCAACCGCTCGCACCATCCAGCCAAGCCTCGGGAAGCTTCGGGAAGCACTTCGCGGCAACTTCCGTCAGGAAGCGGACGACGACAACGGAGACGCGCCAACTCCTTCCGGCCCTGTAGTGAAACCGGCCGATCTGCCCCCTTGACCGAGTAACTTCCGGTCCTAAGCAGAAAGTGTTGGAGACGCAGCACCTCCGTGCTAAGCCTTGGAGGCTGTGGCCACTTCCGCACTAGCCTGTTGCAGCGCTCTTATGCCACTTTCAGCGTCCTATGGAATCCTGGGGTTTGCAGTTTAGGGAGGGGCCTCGAGGCCCCTCCCTAAACTGCAAACCCCAGGATTCCATAGGACGCTGAAAGTGGCATAAGAGCGCTGTAACAGGCTAGTGCGGAAATGGCCTGTGTTTGTCGATTGCGATTGTCCGAAGGGCAGTTTTTAGGAAAGGGAAGAAACCGCTGTGTGTACTAGATGACATGGTCATTGTTTTGACTTGATAGGACTGCGGTTTTAATCCTGCTTCTCCCTTTTAGGACGCGAATAGCGGAGATGCAAGGAAAACCTGTTTACACGGATGCTGAGGTTTTCTCGTTGGGCGTCATCAGCACAGACCGTAGAAGAAGGGAGTGGCTTTTGAGGGGGATCACGTTAGCAGGTCTTCGGTCAGTGCAACCATTGTTCCCTGGAAAAAATCTCACGACATTGTATGAGGTGTGCGTTGTAGGGGTGTTGAGGGGGCGACGCGCCGAAATACTTGCTGTCAAAGTCAAAGCAACAGAAACGTGAAAGGTTGTAAGATAGTCATGGAACGGTTTACATTAAGGGCCATTTCACACTATACAGCTGTTGTGCTACGATGCTTCTTCGACTGCCGTAGCAGCATCCTGTGGAATTCTAGGGTTTGCAGTTCACTGAAGCAATGGACCTTTCTGGCTGAATATTGTAAATTCAATATTGTAAATGCTTCTCCCTAAACTGCAAATCCTGGGATTTCATAGGATGTTGCCATGGCAGTTAAGTGGAAGCGTAGCGCTGTAGTTGTGTCGTCTGGAAGGGCCTTGGTTGCATGTAAGAGTTTTTTCTCCCTTGAAAAAAATACCAAATTTTGCTTTTCAAAAATTGGTGGACTGGGGAAAATTACCATCATGATGGATACTCTGACCAGTCTGTTCTGTTTTATCTAGCATTCTGGCCCTGGAGGCAACCAACTGTCTCTATGAAGGCTACATGCAGGACACAGGTCTTTCCCAGCCCTGCATTCTGCTTTCATTGGATATACCTAGAGACTGACCTCTGGAATTTCTGTTATATTCACAGCATTTCTTTGCCGGTAGGGTCACCACAAAAGGAGACGAAGCATCTATAGTACTTATGTGGAAGAGAACATTTCCACAGCAGATTATAGTTTTTGCAATTTCCTCTTCCTCATTCCTATCAAAGGTATAGGAGCTCTACCTTTTTTTCTGTAAAGCCATCCTATTTACCAGTGATCCTCTCCTCATGCTTTTGTCTGGGAAGGATGTCTGTCTGCTCAAGTATACAATGCAGAACAAGGGAGCAGGGGCCCAAATTTAACCAGCCTTGGAAATTGACCCAAGGAATTGGGGCTGACGGGAGCATGAATGAACCATGTGATTTTTCAGGCTGCCTTAGTAATGAGGCTTTAGGGAGTTTATTTACTGTTAGGGTCAAGAGGCATTTGCTTCTTTTAGTGACTGGAAGCAAGCTGGGGACAAAGAAAGTTGAAGTCAGGCAAATAATATCCCAGATTCCTTCCTGCTATTTCTCTTTTCATGAGGGCTGTTCTGCAGGCTTGCTGAATACATGAAGGAGTGGACCTTCTGGTCTGTCCCAAATGTCAGTGCACTACTATTTAGCTGAAGAACCATTAGTCGTAGTGGTTGGAGTTAATAGGAGTTGTGCAAAAGCATCTGTGGGTCATCTGCATGGCTTTCACTGATGTGAAGAGAAGTCCTGCTGAATTGACATTCCTAAACATTTAGAAGTGCTTATGTCTTCCAGCTGTCTGTGTGAATGCCTCATACTTTATATGAGTTAAAGTTGGCCTTCTGCTTTCATGCTTTGAATGGCACATCCGAGCAGACAGGAGAATGAAGTTCAGTCATCTTTTCACAGGCTGACCATCCCTAGTTTCCTCTAGGTTGTTTCCCTTCCTCTTGAGGCAGAAAGGCCTACCCAATTGTCTTTCCCTCAGACAAAAAGGATCAAGCTATGACTGTTCTTGCAATTAAATTCACATAGTTGTAGACCTTGAATCTGTCCCTCCCATTTCAGCCAAGTTATTGTTAATTACCTTTTGCCACACTTTAATAATCAATTCACACATGTCATCAAAAGGGGCTAAGGAGGTGTGTTTTAAGTGTGTTCTTAAAAGCCCTAGGTTTCCTCTGAAGCTTTTCTGAGATTCCATGATGAGAAGATAAATAATGGGGTGCAAATTTGCCTGTGTTCCCTTATGCTACCTTAGGGAAGTACTCTTGCCATTCTTGATGTGATTACATAAAGTTGCTCTAAGATCCAGAAAGCCTGGCTGATACCTTGTGCAAAAGGGATTCTGTGTCTGCTTCAGCAGACGTGGATGTAGATGGGGTTCCTGCAGGCAAGAACTCTGAAAAACACTGTCAGAGACAAATTTAGGCTATGGGAAACCTTGGATTTTGCTTCATGTGTTTTTTCTCTCTTTGCTATGAGTGCACGTATGTGTATTCCTTTTGCCCATAAGTCAGTTCAGAATCAAAACTTCTCCCTTTTGAGCCTTGCACTGAAAAACTGTACATACAAACACCCTTTCTTGAAAAAGAGGAGGGGGGGAGAAAGGGATGTCACAGCACCTTTAAGAGTAACTGATTTTTATTTCATCATGAGCTTTTGTGGATATAAACCCATTTCTTCACATGCAGTACTGAAGAAGTGGGTTTACATCCACAAAAGCTCATGCCAAAATAAAAATCAGTTACTCTTAAAGGTGCTCCTACATTCTTTCTCCCCCTCCCTTCTTCCTTTGTATGCTGCAAGATCAGCTACTTCTTTGAAAACCGTTTTTAAAAGTATTCTTATGCTTTTGTGTCAGATTTTGTTGAGGATCAAGCTCAGAAAGACAACATTCTGACAGTAAATATCAGAAGTAGCTGCACAGAACACTCGATTGGCTGAATGCCTGTGATATCACAAAACATAATCCCCATAGCTGTTGTTCCATTTAAAAAACAGCATTTTTTAAAAAACAATCTGGTGATCTATTCTTGTTTAAAGGCATGATTGTCAACATTATGACCACAAAAAACACAGGGAGAGATCATCCACCAAAAGTGTGGTTGCAGAGGTCAGCCTGGTGAGGAAATCTGTTGAGTCAAGTACATGTTTTTTGAAGACCAAAAACAAAGGGAAGCCAGGATCACTGTTTTTATACATGTCTGCACTTGCCCTAATTTTCTTCTTTTTCAGCTTGTAAGCCTGGCAAAACAGTTCCTATTTAAAAAAACCCCGCAGTACAATTTTCCCACCTACATACAGAACTCTCTGACAAGGAAGGAATCAGAGTGGCAGGACTGTGTTGATGTATCTGAACTGGCACCTAGAAATAGGACAGACAAATGAGGATGACAGCAGCAGAATTGATCAGGAGCAGCTGAGGACAAAGGATAATGATGGAGAAAGAGTGAGTTCTGAAATGCACGCTGAAAAGCCATGGACTTAGTACATGAACACAGACAAATAGGGCAGGACAAAGCTCTCCTACAGTGACTTAGAATGTGGATATCTGTCGTCATCATCATCATCATCATCATCATCATCATGATCCCCATAGCTCTTCAGAGATCTACACCCATTTAAATAGATGCATCTTCTATCTGGAAGATAATGAAAGACATCCAGATTCTAGCTAAGTGTGACAACAACTCATATCTGCATATAGAGTACTGAATGTCAGTGCCAGATCCTTAGTCTCCACTGCCCTCCTTCCTAAGAGAAAAGTCAGTGAAAGCCACAAAGTGGTTAAGCATCAAACACATTTATTTCACTTTTATTGAATACAAGAACAGTGAGCACACACGCATACACCACCAAGCACTGAAAGAGGGGTATGATTGAAAGGGGTGGGGGACAAAAATAGGAACAAGGAGCAGGAGAGGACAGAGGAATTAGTGAAGGAATGACAGAGCATTGCAGTTTGGTTGGTAAGGTGCTTCTCAAATAATAAGAAAAGAAATATGAGTTTTATTAATTCATGCAGTTGCAGGCCAGTTTTTGGAATCAACTTGCAGGATTTGTTGCAAACAAGCAGTGGCATCTCCCACCCCCTTCAATGGAAAGGTTTCCCCCCGCAAAAGGAAGGGAAAAAGAGTGACTGATATATCAGATGGTGGCAACAGTGATGATCAAAGTGAGAAGAAACCATGACTTTAAAAATTATACATGGCTTCAACACTACCACAAATCATAAATATATATTTGTATATATTTATATAGGTATCTGTATATAAGCCACATTTTGCTAGGTGAACAAAAAAACTAGTTTTTGTTAATGGCTACCCATCAGACAAGCTGCAGAAGGAATCCCAAAAAAGCAAGTCTATCTTAGCTTTCCTTTGCTTGCCCAAAGTTGGATTCCCATCTTGCGCATGTTGATTCTGAAATAGTTCATCTCCACAGATTTTAGTGTCAAGCTCACCCAATTGAATGCCAGCATTAAGTGGTTATCATACTTTCCATTTAGCTGCTCAAGAAAGACTTCTGATCTGGTTTTGTTTTGAAATCCAAACTCAAAATCTAAAGCTTGAGAAGGGATATAATAATGTAGGCAGCGACACCATCCAGATTACCCTGGATTTTTAAAAAATTGAAAACAAAAGGTTTTTTTTTACCCTTAAAGAATGATTTGGAATTCACATGTATACATGTTGTATCTTTACTTTTTGGTTCTGGGACATTACATGCTTCTGAAGGACAGCAGGAAGTGGGGAAAATGAATAATAAACCTCAGACAAAATTCAGGAAGAGAAACATAGATTTGGATATATGTGAACTGGACATTACTTCTATAGCATAAAGATTAATTTATGCTTTCAGTGCTTACTGAGGACATGCCTGCATGCCAGAAGCAGATCCAGTCTTATGAAGCAATATTAGCAGACAAGTGGAAAGATGAATTATCAAGTCCTTTCCACAGTGGCAAACTGCTTACTATGGGGGATATTTTCATCACAATGATGGTATTCAAGTAGGCCCTTTCTCCATCAGATCTCTAGATTCCAATGATAGGCACTAGTTAGATGTTTTTCTCCAAGTACCATGTGTGTTAAAGAGGGGTGACAAAAGGCAAGCATGGCATAGTATTTGTTGGCCCTTCTCTAGCATCTAGAGCCACTGGCCATCCCGCTTGAGAACAGGTTCATTTGGGTACGTCTTTTTTACATTCTGCAACTGCTCTAACATCCCTTGCATGACAGCAATTCATGAAAAGTAATAAAGTAAAACTTTAAAGTTCCAGGTTCCATCAGTAGCAGAACAGTCAGACTTAATGCCTTTATTATTTGCGAGGATTGTCTGACCCCCCGTGTTCCCTGGTCTACCCTTCTAAGCTCCACCTCTTGCCTTAATCTGGATGGATGCACTTTGAAACCATGTGTCACTTGTCCATTCATTCTACTTTACAGAAGTGTTCAGAAAGGTGAAACAATTCAGAAGGAAACAATGCTGTTTGTACTGATTCCCCAGTCTTCTAAAATCTGACATCAATCTGGCAAAATGCAGTCAATTTAGCATGCAGGTAGCAAGGAGTACCTCTTTGTTCAATGCGGACACTCCCCTTAAAGAACTACCAGAACCATTTATGATACAGTACTAAAAATGGATTACTAAAAGTGGCTAGCCGTTTCTGGGAAGACCACTCAGTTTGGGAGCCAGTTTTGTTATTCTGTAGAACTGATACATGGGACATAATAACTTTACTGCAGCTGAACTCTTAGGTCTGAAAGATCAAAGACTTCTAGATACTAAAAGGCTGTGAATGATGAAGCAACCTGAGCTGATGTCCCCAAGGTGACCAAAGTTTCCTGGGCCTAGAGGATGAAGAAAAAATGTCTGAATGGCACTTTTTAGTGATTCTAACTGTGGGCTGCAGTAACACTGATCCACTCTGTCTTCCTTGACTCACTCCACATGTTGCCAAATGCTGCCTTATCATATACCAACCAATTACGAACACTATTTTGTCACTATGCCAGTCCCTTTTCCAAGACAGTTGGTCAGGTGAGTGACAAATACCACCCCTAGAGGAAATTAGTGTTTTTTTTTCCTTACTGTTTTCATGATATTGACATGATCTAAGAGTCTCTTAATACAATAACCACAGTCAAATAATTATAATGTAAAAATGTCATTGTCATACTTATCAGCACTGTTTAAATTGTTTTAATATCATTCCCCACCCTCCCCGGTTATATATAATATACATAACTTAAAAGCACATCCATATGGAACCTCTACAGGCTGCATTTTGATCAATGAGAAATCACAAACATATCATTTTGCTTTGTTTTAAGTGAAATCCAGTCATAATCTTCAGCAGAAAAAGGGACTGGATGAAGCAAAAGGAGAGAAGGTTAAAAAAAAAGAAAGGACAGGTTAGGAAAATAACAGAACCAAAAAGATGAAGAAACAGAAGTAGCATTAGGTAAAGAGAAAGGGTGATCACCACACATCCCTAACCAGAAAATAATTAAACAATTATACAGGTGAATGGTTTTTGATTCTTTCTTATGCAGGGAATCATTTTTGTATTTCTGCTCATTTTCTGCTTGTTGATTTCTTGCTTTGTTGCAAAGCAGTTTTGCTTTTCCACTCAGTGTGCAACAAATGAGTTATGCTTCCTTAAAATGTAACATGCAGAACAGTGGTTTTTGTTTTGTTAATAATATTATTATCACCATGATTTTTTTTTCTTTTAGATCAGTCCAGTCAATTCTTCACTTTATTTGAAGAGGTGGTTGGTTTTGTTTGTTGCTAAGGTTGCTGTTTATAATTCATCTCCAGCATATAGCAGCAGTGCAAGGATGCATTTTGTTTCCTGTATATATAATATATAATATATTTGCTATTCCTTTTTTATTTTATTTTTTGTCTCTCAACATTATTCTGGCAGCCAGGACGTTCTATGTCTCATTGAGGAATCCAGCATAAAGGCCCCTTCTTTACTCCAAAGTTAAAATAGAGATGCCAACTTCTAGAAACACGAAGGTCAAGATTCCTGTACATGGGCATGAAAATAAGTAAATAATCCAGTAAGTATAATATCTTCTTTTAATCTGAGACAATAAAAAAGTTTGCCTCTGGCAAATTTTCCAGCGCAACTTTACTGAAATAATACAAACAAATATGAACAACTGCTGCTAAAATGGCATTATTGGTACACCAAGTGAGGCAGGGGCTCTGCCATCTTGAACCTTTTGCAGATAGGTCTGATTTAGGGCACTGTGTTTGCAAGTTTATTATTTGCAGAAATCTTTTACATATGAATTAATTTAACAGGGAACTCTTGCACATCTGCTGTGGCATTGTATTCTACGATGTGTTCTAGAATGCACCCTTCATTAGCACAGAGCATCATCCAAGCCTCTTTGTTGTAGCTGTTGCTCTGTGTGATATACTGCAACAAATGCCCAACACTTGCACATTACAAGTTCAGCACTTATGCAAAAAGCACCTGGGCTGTTCAACCCCTAGAAGCACTTTATTCCAAAGAGAAATTCCTGGAAAACATTCAGGAAACTCAAGGAATCCTATATCTAATATATAAAAATCAAGGTTTGTGTATTTGTCTGTGTCAGGTGAAGACCTGATGTCATATGATAGCCTGTGTCGGGCAAAGACCTCATATGATTGGCTGCCTGAGAAGATTCTATGGAATCCTGGGGTTTGCAGTTTGGGGAGGGGCCTTTAGAATTTTCAGCCAGTGAGCTCTTGGACCTGGCCGGTTGCTATGGATGTGAAACATTTGTTGCATATAATTGTAGACCGGAAAGTTAGCAGAAAAGGTTAAATGTATCTAGTTATTATGCTTAAAAGTCTAGTTCAATTAAATTTATGTTTGAAGGGGACAAATTAACGATTAAGTTAGTGTTAAATTGCCATTTAAATTTAAGTTAATTCCTTCCATTACAACCTTAGTGAAGTTACAAAATGCCATCTCTCCCCTGCCCCAGTCCCTGGGAGAGAAGGAAACAGCTATGTCAATTTTGAACAGCCTGTTTCTCATACGGCCAACTAAAAACTCTTCTCTTGCTTTCCCCATTTCCCTCTCTTATAAGCTCATCTTCTTGCCCTCCCCTTTTCTTATTGATCTCCACATGAAATGAATCTCAATAAAAGTCTTAAGGTTATGAGCTTCAAAATCCAGGTTCATCAGACAGAAGAGAAACCTCTATGTGTTGTCTGCAACAAAACATAGCAGGACTGTTTGGAGGCAAGGAAGATCAACTTCCCCCTTTCCAGCTGCCCTTACTACTTGTTGGTTTAGAATCTTTTTAACCATGGCATTAATGAAACTATCATATTCCAATCATGAATTAAAATAAACAAACATTTATTTGCATTTATTTAATGATCTGATGGTCAAATTAAACAATTAGACAGACATGTCTGTATGACTGGATTACTATCAGTTTTAATTCTCATTTGCAATGGACTGTGTTTGCAACTATTAATCTATTGAAATCATCCTTAAGGTGCTCTGTAGGGGGAAAAAATCCTTGTTTGGTAATTATTTACTCATGTATTCCACTTTTTCCACAATGAGTTCAAGCTGGAATTCATGACACTCCTCTCTGTATCCTGTATCCTCACAACAACCCTGTGACATAGATCAAGTTGAGACTCAGTGAGAGGCCCACCATCAGCCGGTGAGTTTTATGGCACTATGGGAACTTGAATTTGGATCTCCAAAGTCTCAGTCCAATATTCTAACCCTATTTTTATTTTATATTGAGTAAATAAATTTCAAAATCAAATCTATAACCATCTATTTTATGATTTAATAAACCAGCTTTATGGTGATTCCTCTTTTTTCATTGTAATTTTGCAGGGTAACTAAAATTAAACAGAGCATAATATATTCATTCAAACATATCTTAGTGATTATTTACCTTGATTTTCTCCATTCTTGTATTTCTGCAACTGAATTTTAGCAACTCAGATGTTTGGAAATACGAGACTATGATCTAAATCCAGTTGCTAGCCCCAGGTGGACTAGATACATTGAATCAATGAAAGTTATATAACGTTGACTCACCATTCAGCAATTGATTGAGTGGGTTTACATTAGTTGGAACAAGCAATTGGATTTAGGCCATAAAGTGTTTTGTGAAGTATAGGACAAAGTTTCCTTAAATTATGGGGAAAAAATTATGGAAAATAAAATGGAAATTAAATTAAGCCCCCCCCCCCTTTTTTTTGGTCTTTACTTTGCATAGATTTCAGGGTTTCTACAATGTTCTGAAGTCCTGCAGATTTTATAAAGAAATGGCTGCCTTTAGTAATATGAATTCTCTCTTGTTTTTAGAAAAGACAGCCACAGAAACTCTTAATCGAAACAATCCCACTGAAATTACTCTTAGGTAACTTGTTTGAATCTTGTAATCTAAACACTGTCAGTTCCCAACGTGATGGTACAACACAGTAGCTTTGCAAAAGTAGTTATCTAAGAAGTACTCTCTAAGAAGTAGTTTTGTAAAAATCCAAGAGAACTATGTTTTGAGTAGAGAGCCAATTGGGAAATGTAAAATTTGTTGGCTCTTTAACATTGATGCTTAGTTAATTAATAACATCTGACTTCTGGAATTAAATTAATGCTGAAATTCCAACTTAAGTCAACCACTTTAGTTGAAAAATAAATTCAATTTAATTTGTTCTTTTCACTGGGAAGTTTTTAACTTAACTGATAATTAAATTGATTTTAATTAGTTAGTTCCTACCACTAATTAAATGTAATTCTATTACATTGTTTAGCATGTGTACATACCTGAGGCTTCTTGTCCCTTTCCTCTGGAGATGGATCTGTTTCTCTATATACTACAGCTTTGGTTACCAGCATGTCAGGGTGCTGCAGTTTTGCTTCCTTGATTGCCAGAGCCAAAGCCTATGGAAAGAAAACACAGAATGTTAAATAACAATTCACTTGAGCACACAATTGAAGAACATGGGAACTAATAAAAAGGTAATGTTATTGAGGACACACAGAACTGTCTTCACTGTCAGAGAAAACTTGCAACCTTGCAAAAGATTTTCTATTCAAATTTATGAAATGGTCCTGTGAAAACTGGTTGGTATATCCCGATGCTAATACATTGGAGCAGAATTACCAATGGAAGCCCAATGCTACAGACTTATTTTTTCGCTCTTGTGTTATTTTGACAGTGTGTTGACATGTCACAGAGGCCATCAATACTAGGCATCTGCTATACAAAAATGCAAATACCTCTACCACAATCTTATCCCTACCACAATCTGTCTTTGTATTTAGAAGAACTTTTCAATAACTACAGGGACATAAAGTGTTTTAAGAACTTCCTAAAAGTTCTGACAACCTCATATGGACCATATTTTGTACCTGGTCTTGATCAACATCTTCATCTCCGGTTATGATGATTCGCTTTTCTATTCTGGTTTCAGAAAAGCCTCCTTTCACAGTCTGGAATAAAGGAGGTAACATGTTTTCAGGGTATAGGACTTCTAATGTGTAAGTTGTCTTTTGAACCACTCAGCCACAGAAACTCTGTGAGGTCTTTCACACTGATTTCTTAAAAACAAACACATACACACACACAAACACCCAAACCAAATAGAGACTTGGGGATATAATGTAAGTCCATCCAGTTCAACTGTACAAACAACATAATTAAGGGAAAATATGTTCCTTGAATAGCTTGGCCATGGCTCTTTTCCTTGTGTAGAATGCTTTAAAGTCATCTTGCACCATCATTCACATTAAGTGGCCTTCATTAGCACACACTCCCTAAATTCTGGAAATATTCTGATAATTCTGTTGTCTTTCCTGATCTTACCTTGGTAACGTGGGTAGTTGTGGAAGTGGAGAGGGTTTCTGCAGTGGCACCAAAAAGGCTGGTGAAGGCTTCTTTCCCAACAGCACTGCTGCTGATCTACAAAAACATGCAAAACAATGTGCAGGTCAAGTGACCACTGGTTTCTCTAAAGCATGGTTCCTGGCTTATCGAATCAAAGGTCTTTTTACCCTGACGCTCAGTTCTATCTGAGTCAGTTTGTTGGGGAGGTACAGTTCTTCCTCCACATTTGTGGGTTTCACTTTCGCTAATTTGATTATTCGTGGTGTACCCGCTTACCCCCCATTCTCCCCCCACCCCATTCCCACCCCGCTTATGCGTCCCATTCTCCCTGCCCCCGGTGCAGGCATACCCTGCACGGGGGGCAGGAAGGTCCAGGGAGGACGATCGCCAATTCCCCATTCTGCTCCCACTGCCCTGCCACTGCTGCAGGTGTAGGCATGCCTGTGTGGGGGGCAGGAGGGTCTGGGCAAGGTGATCGCCAATTTCCTGCACTGCTCCCACCGCTGCTGCAGGTGCAGGCGCGCCTGCACGGGGAGCAAGAAGATATGGGAAGGGCGATCACCAGTTCCCTGCACTCCTCCCACTGCGCTTGCCACTGCTGCTACAGGTGCGGATGCACCCCCCGTCGGCGGTAGGATGGTCCAGGGAAGGTGATGACCAGTTCCCTGCATTCCTCCTGCTGCCATAGCTGGTGTGGGCGCACCTTGCAGAGGTGGGAGGAAGGTGCAGGGAAGGTGAGTGCCTGTTCCCTGCCTCCCTGCCCCCCACCTGGATGAGTGCACCTGCCAGGCAGAAGCTTGTAGGGAGGGTGCCCTATTTGTGATTGACATTCACAAGGGATCTGTGTCCTATCCCTCATGAATGTGAAGGGCCTACTGTATTTATTCCTTACTAAATAAGGTCATAGTCCAGTAAGAGTAGATGCTTTGCACTTTTAGAAGGTTCTAGGTCCAATCCCTTATTCGGTTGAACTGATCTAGGTAGCAGGATTAGGAAAGCTCTCTTACTGAAACCTTGTCACTGCTAGTCAAAACTTAAACATGCTAGACACTAAACCTGGCTGACCAAAGACATTTTTCTGTCTGAATCAAAGGAAGGAAGATGTTCCCCTTCTCATTCCAACCAGACCAAATGTTGACTTTTACTTGAACATTAGAGATGGGACAGCATCCTCTAAGATGGGTGAGTTTGGAGAGGCAAGGCAAATTGAGCATGACACAGCCAGCTCTGTTCTCCAGTACCTCTGCATCATTCTTGACTTCCCAGCTGTGTCCCTTCCTGGTAAGTACAGGATCTGGACAGTTTTTCATACCTTTAACATCTCCCCATTAGACTATTGTAATGTGCTAGGACAAAGTGCGCTGGGCTTTTCTGGGTAAAATGTTTGACAATGTTGGGATCAAAAAAGAGAAATTTCTCTGTCTCAACATATGAAATGAGAACTCCTTCTGTACAGTGAAGATCAAGAACAAAAAGATGCTCGCTTTCCACACTGTTGTTGTTCTGTGCCTTCAAGTCATTTCTGACATATGACAACCCTAAGGTGAACGTATCATGGGGTTTTCTGGGGCTGAAAGTGTGTGAGACACCCAAGGTCACCCAGTGAGTTTCCACGGCCAAGTGGGGAATGGAACCCTCATCCCCAGGGTCATAGTCCAATGCTCAAACCACGACACCACACCAGCTCTCACTTCCTACATCAGTTTCATGTTTTGTTATTGTTTTCTGCAAAAGGCAATTAAGTCCAGAAGACACTATGCTGGTCAACCTGAGCGCTAACATTCCTAACTGAAATGCAACATTTACCAGGAAGGTCAGAGCTCCTGTCTGTGCATAGTCAGATATGCCATTATATGAGTAGCTGATAGGCATAGGAATCTACTCACTGGAGAGATGGAACGAAGTTCTGTTGTTCCTTTCCCAGGCCTAGTGCTGTGATCCTGCAAAAACACAATGTTTGCTTGGGTATACAGGAACAACAAAGTAAAAGAAAGAAAGACTGAAATTTTAAAAAGTCCCATGTTCTAATTCTGTCATACACAGGCAATATTTTTTCCCAAATCATTTACTCCATCTTGGAGCTCAAGAAGCACAGAAAATTCTCAGTGGAGACTAGTGGCTCCATTGACAGTCCAGGTTTAATTCCAGATTTTAAATGAACTATCCCAAGCAATGTTACCAAAATCGTTCAGCATCTTCAATAACCCCTTAAAAGTTTTACTAGAACCTGGAATAGATCCGCTGCTGCACTGCACTAGAACCACCAGTCTCCAAAGGTTCTCAGATTGTGACATCCAGGGCTTGCACAGGTAGTAGTTGAAGACCATTAAATGCAGTTGTGGTGTGTGCCCCTTCTTCTGGTTTTTTGCATTGCATATGCAACTTCAGTGCCTCTCACACTGGAAGCAAACTGAGTATTTGCCTTTATTGATACTTTTGTTTAACTAAAATATGTACACTCAACCTTTTAGTTTTTAAAACATGGCTAAGAAAGAAATAGAAAATGAATGCACATAACATAATCACATCCACAAAATTAATTTTAAAGAATAAACTGTAGAAACTGCTAAAAACCAAAAGAAAAGAGACAGTGAGAAATAAATCAGTTGTTAATAGCACAAGCAAATAAAACAGTCTTCATCTGGCAACTGAAAAACAACTGAAAAGGTATGTCTAGAGTAGATATCTCAGAAGTAGATATTCTGCCACTGAAAAGGCATATCTCTTGTCACATTTTTCTTCTCCTTTAATGATGGAGGCTGCTGAAGCAGGAACTGTCAAAATGATCTCAGCAATGAGGGACAGTCATATTCAGGCTTCACACACCAGGAAGTTACCTCTTGCATACATTAGAAAAATGTTTCTCTAGCTTTTGCTGAAATAGTTTGCTTTACTCCTCCCACCGGTATAAACTTTTTCATAAATGCGAAACAGAGGCAGCATAAGAAACAATCCACAGTAGGTGAATAATACACTCCTGTCACTCTCACTGTCCCCCCGCAAACATACACACAGACAAATGCAGAATGTTACATTAGATTTCTGTATATATAATGCCATGTTTTAGCAGCAGCATTCAACACATGTTTTTATATTTTGTTATGTTTCAGAATAAATCACATTTTATGCTCAGCAGCACTTATGCATGACCTTGTTTCCCATATACAACGCATTTCTTGCATGAACAGTTTCTGGACACCTCCTCCATTGTATATAAAATGAATGCTTTTGTAAATTGCTGGTAAGACTTCCTCTTTTTCTCTGCTTTTAAAATACAGATTGATTTTAACGAATTTGTTTTCCGTAACCGCTCTGCCTCTTTCAAGTGTTTTGCCACTGAATTGTATTTATATGGGAGAGATATGGCCGATGTTTACTCAAGTCCATCCTAGAGCTGTTTCCTAAATCTGCACAAAAATGATATCACATTCCAAAGATGTTGCCAGATGTGGACTATTTTTGTCTGCAGTTGTGTTTTTTAAGTCCTTAATTTTCATTTTTAATTATTCCTTTGAGAGAGGCCTCCCTTTTAAGTTTCCTTTAGGATGGTAAAGAGCCAATGCTAGTCGTGAATTCTGTAAGATACATATAGTAGAAAAAGATATTTGATATTTTATCTGTTATATAGATGATCATGTACATGTCAAATCTCAAGTCGGTATCTATGTTTGATGTATACACAGTCCTCCCCCTATATTCGTGGGTATGACCTTCATGAATTTGACTATTCACAAGGTTCCTGCTTGCCTCCCCCCCCCCGTTCTCCCCCTCCCACTCCCTGGTCTTTTGCTCAGGTGTACTACCTTGGCAAAAGGCAAGTGAATGGGAGGGGGGAAGGTCCGTGGGCATGCAAGACTTTTCCTTTTAACTCTCCAGCATGCCACCTCGTGGCTGTGCAGAAAGAAGGCAGGGCGCGTGGGCAAAATGCAGGAGAACACAGGGGAAAATATCTTCCCTCCCTCCAGTCTTGTATCTGTTGTCTTTGTGAGTGGGGGACAAGAGAGTGCAGGGAAAAAAACTTTCCCTTCCCTCCACTCTTCTACAGCTTGCCTGCACAGGTGCGCAGAAACAAGGAAACCCTCAGGAAAGTGCAGAGGGGAAAATCTGCCCTCCCTTCCACTGTCCTGTCCCTCATCCACACAGGCATGCAGGAAGAAGGAAGGCTGCACTGGCAACAGGCAACAGGTTGGAGAGGGGAAGGTTTTTCTCATGCATTCTCCTGTCTTTCTGCTTTGGAAGCTGCAGAAAGAAAGCAGGAGGAGAGAGGGGGAGCACTCACTGGGGGGACTTATTCATGTTTTTTTTTTTAATTTCATGACGGTTCTGTGTCCCGAACCCTCAAGAAAGTAGCTTAAGAAAGTAACTTATCCACATGTGGTGGGGATGTGATAAAGCAAAGAGATTCTGGTATGCCATATGAGCCAGCATGCAAAAAATTTTGAAAACAAAAATTGAATTAATTCCTGAAATTTTTTTTATTGGGAATTTTAGGTGCAGATAACAGTATGGATTTCTGTACCAAAAGACTAGTTTGGCATTTGATTGTGGCAGCCAGACTTGTCTATGCTAAATACTGGAAATCAACTTACATCCCCACGGTCGATGAATGGTTAGAAAAAGTTACAGAAATTGCACAGATGGACAAAATGACTTATAGATTGGAGAACAAGATGGATAGTAAGTTCTATAAGGCCTGGGAGTTGTTTACAATATTTCTTCAAAATAAGAAAGTTCCAACCAATGGTCTTCAGCGCTGAGTATTTGGAGTGCTTAGGGGATTCCTTTTTGGACTTAGTTTAATTAAAGTTGTTACCGCCGTTGCTAGGCCGAGCTTGTGGGATATTAAGATATCATTTTGATATCAACAATTCGGCCTTCTGTACCCATTCCTCTCCACGTGCTTGCAAGGCCCCCGGACAAGCACGCACACAGGTGCGGCCGACAATAGCCAAACCATTCATATTCCGATCTAGGCTGGCCAGTCATTGCCTAATGCAGCTTCAGGAGACCTCAAGGCAAGTATCACAATTATGTATGCACACAACTTACAAAAGATCCCCTGCCCTGCGCAGGCAGCTTGATGAGCAGACTATACAACGCTCAAGCACTCCGCGTTTGCATACTGCCTACTCTACTGACAATTTGGCGATAACTCAATCATCTAAAGTACTGACCCTTCGGAGGCCTTGTCTCCAGCCCCAAACTCATTGTTTTCCCCAAGTACGGACTAGCCTGCGGCCACAATTTTCCCTATAAGAACTCCTGACTTTGGGCACTTCCTCGGATTGCTCTTGGCTTCCATCCTGCCTTGCTGTCACTTTGTCCAGCGAGCCTTCCCCTCAGCTCCACGTGCTGAGATCCACGCTCCCCAGCTTCTTTGCTTCTAACCGGGCTTCAGGACAGGTATAGTATTTCCCATACCAAACCTCCTCAAAAATCCCTCTATCTGCTCTTACCTTTATTTCTGTAGTTTCTTGCATGAGTGTGTTGCATACATTTGTTTGATTGTGCTTAAATAAAACAATTATTATTATTTCAACATCTGCCTCATCCTTGACTCAGCCTGACCCCGCAGACATAGGGTTCAAGATCTCGCTACGTTACCCTGCCTCTCACATTGCCAATTTGTGCTCTGTGCTAATTTCCTCCCCATTGTTTGAGCACATTTAGGTATCCCTCCCGGGACCCCCAGAAATCAGGGTAACAAAATCTTATCTCTAATTTTATGGGGGAATATGCTATACTTTAAAATACAGTATATCCTCAAAGAATAAGTAGGAACGATGTAATTTATTGTTAATATTTGTAATTATAAATTATGGGCGGTAATCCCCAGGTAATATTGTGGAGGGAAGTGGAAGAAGAGAAGAAGTTTTGATGTGATTGGTTTTTCTTTGACAGAACAGGGATGGGAAGGAATACCATTAATATTATGTGTGAGACAATAAGAATTTATTGTGAAGAATGATATTGTTATTATATAACTATTATATAATCAGAGGTTGATGCAGATCGGTAATATTCAGAACATTAGTTTCTCCCTTTCTTATACGGGGAGGTATATTTCATGATACTCTTAAGAATATAATAAGGCTGTTTCTCACTCAAGGGGGAAGTTCTTTATGTTTTTGTCTTAATCATGTAATTAGTATGTAGTAATTGTATTATTTGTATATATTGTAGTAGTATATTTGTAAGTGGTTATGTGTAGATTGTATGTTGAAATGTTGGTATGTAGTTATTAAAAAAAAATAAAGAAAGAAAAGAAAGTAACTTATTTTTTCCTTTGGTGGCTTTGAGGTGTGCTGGACCTCCCTTAGAAAAGACATAGAAACCCATCTTTTCTGCTTTTCTGCTGAGATTGTCTCTTGCACTTATCTCTTATCTTGGAGAAGCATTTTCAGATCCTATTCAATCTTCAAAGCCAAGTGTGGTCAGATCTGATTAGTAATTGGATGGGAGACCACCAATGAGTTCCAGGTGCAGTAGGCCATATTTCAGAGGATGGAACTGGCAAAACCATCTCAGAGTGTTCTTTGCCTAATAAAAGCCTAAGAAATTCATGAGGTTGCCATAAATTGATGGGTGACTTGAAGACATATGCACACATATACCCATCTTCAGTAGCCTGGAAATAATGATAGGATTTTATCTTTCCTTCCCTTGGGCTTCTAATATATTTTGCATAACTATATCCTTAGATACCTTGGTGTTTCTCAGTTTATAATATTATTTTGAGATTTCTTAAAAAGATGATTTGCTAGAATGTTTTTTTTTCTGATTTTTTTTTTAATCTTTGTGGCTGAATTGCATCAAGAGACTGTACAAACTTCATGTCAGATGGATTTATGTACTAAGAATCTTTGGCTTATCATCTTGTGCATACTTGCATCTGGGCAGGCTTATATCAAATGGACCAATTAATAGGTTCTGGGGACTAAATTTCTGGAAGGGTTTCCTTCCTTGTCAATATTTCTTCTAATCCTCAGAAATTTTTCTATTTTCATGGTGGTTTTTAGTTTCTAAATATATACATTAAATAGCTCATTTTGCTTCAACAGACTTTATCTAGCAGTCTAATAACATGTACGCAAAGCTTTTGCTCCTAAGATAGTATAGCTGGAGAGGTTTGTCAGGCAAATATTCTGAGTAATTCACTGTTTTTGTCACCACTGGTTTTTACCATCTCACCTGTCTTTTCAAAAAATGTTAAATTTGATTTATTTTGAGTGCAGCTGTCATTCAATGATCACTCTCCATAAATCTCAATAGAGCAAAACAGTGTTGTGATTCAACAAAGAATCTGTTTTTCAATGGGTACTTACTGAGGTTGTTGATATGGTTTCTGTGCTGACAACATGGGAAGTGGTTATTGTCTCTTTTCCATTTGTAGTCGTACCATCAACCTGAATATGAAAAGGGAAAAAAATGAAGCTCAAGTCTTTAAAATGTCAATATATGTTCTATTTTGGTTGATAATTTCTACTTGATTTCTTCACTAAAACTGATATAAAATGTAAACATTTTAGAAGAAGTCAACTTCTACACTTGGGCTTTTTACCTGAATATAGATTGGGCTGCTTGGTGCCTTAAAATTATAAGAATGAAGTACACTCTTTTAAACACATACGGTCATGCAACAGGCTTATCGATGAAGAATCTCTTGTAAAGACAGTAAAATGGAGGATGTATGAACCTAGTTTGCACACCACCTCTTCCAATTCAGCAAAAGTCAGAGCCACTCTCCAGGGAAGATGTGATTTGAGTCCTGCTTTCCCAATGGGTTATGTAACAGGGCCTTGTTTTATGTTATTTTGGCTGTAGTGCAAGATAAGCAGGAGAGTGCAAGAAAATAAATTAATATTCTAAAATTACCTGTGTAATTTCTGTTTCAGTGATTCTATGCTGCACAGAGGTGTCAACTTCTGCTTTTTTCACATTTTCTGTTTTTACAGTTGAAGACTACCAAAGGAATAAAAGAATTTAGCAATAATCCAATCTCCATTTAACAGCATAAAATCACCACTGTAGGATGTCAGAAATGATGTTATTTTAACTACATAGTCCTTGCTTAGATTGAGCCCAGAAAGTCTCCTGTTGAAAAGGACAGGTGTTTTTTAAAAACCAGAGATAACTGACTGAAAACAGAAGCCATGGCAATGAAATAAGGAAGTAGTTCCAGTAGACATAAAAATCTGTGAGAAGGGCATTAATATTCAGAGGCACAGTAAGATAGAAAAGCTGGAGTCCTATAGCAAGGGGCATTCAAGACTGAATTCAAGTATTCAGTATCTTGTATTTTATTGCAAACCCTTGCAAATGAAACCACAATTCCATTGTAAGTATTACTGAAGTCATCTAGTGTGGGCTATTCTTACAAATGTACAGCATTTAACTTGATTTTTTCCCAGCATTTTCACTTTTTACCTCTGTTTTTCAGTCAGTTTGTGGACTTTTCAATTAACTACTTGTTCTACAACAATTTCCATTTCTGACCTAAAAGAACCAAGGATATGTTTTTGCTTGACTTAGCTTGCTTCCTAGAGGGTGCTCATTTCATGAAATTCAGTTTCTTCAATACACATGTTATTTTGAATTCATGCAACACAGAAGGATGAACTTACACCACGGCATATATAGTGAAACAGCCAGGTAAATACAGGTGGTTAAGATACGATGGTAACTTCATGGTTAGCAGATACATAAGGACACTTAGAAGACAACCATGCATTTTGATATAAAAAAAAACATGCAGACAAAATGACAACATTTATGAAGGTACATTTAACCCTTTACAAAGGTGTTTGGGTTTTGTTTTGTTTTTAGTTGTTTGGAAATAGATGTGGTCATCCAAACATGTGAGTTGTGCAGTCTATAAAGCAATGCAAATGCCAAAACAGACAACACTGCAAATGAGGACATTCAGACAAATCTGTGTACCATGGCTCCCTTTTGTACCTCTTCTGGGATAACGGGGGGAAACTTATCCCCATCCTTGGCATCATCTTCCTGCCTGAATGCTGGTTTGTCAGATTCTTGAGAAGAAATCTGACCTTCTGCTTCTCCCTCACACTTTTCCTTGTCAAGCTCAGGCAAACTCCGGGAGAAGTCTTCAAAGGCTGCACTGTGGTAGTCACCAATGACTGTGAAGTCCACCTCAGCTTCGAGGCTGGAAGTTGAGCTGACGGTGATACTTGAGCATTTGCGCTCGATGGCCAAATGGTTGTCCTTCAGGAAGACTGAGTCTCTTTCCTGGTCTTGCTCCTCATCCCCAGTGTCACTTTCAGGAGCCCTGTGACGAGGCGGCTTAGCTTTCTCCTCTGTGCCCTCCCTCAATCCCGCTCTCTGAATGAGACAAAAGGGAGGAAAGAAGCTGAGGCTATAAGCAGTGAATGATAGGTCAGAATCACCTGAACCCAATGAAGGAGGGAAGAGGAAACATCATAAAACAGGGGGCAATAAAATACATCCCAAACATGACACCAAAACTTCTCACAGCAAAGTCTCTGCAGGGAGGCAAGAAGGGAAAAGCCTTTCGATTTTATTTGCAAAACTGCAAAGAGAAAATAAAAACATAACCTTGCAAATATTAGAGTCAAAGAAGTGACTGGATAAACAGGTACTTATACCAAAAGTAGATGTGTGCAAAAAGAGCAAAGGCTGTAAGACATTAAAAAGGGAGCTCAGATTCTGAGTGTCAGAACAGGGGAAAGAAACATAGAAAGGGGAAAAGCAGGAGAGGTAGAGGACAGGGAAAAAAACTGAATCTGGGGAGAAGACAAAGGCTCCAAACAGCTGCACAAGTTGCAGGAAAAGCAAGAATATTTGTCAATTTCACTGAGACAAAGTCATTAGGTATATTCTATGTGTTGCCCTTATCTCACTTAAGTTTTTAAAGTTTATTTTTAAAAGTGTGCAAAGAACAGTCAATGCTATCCTGAGGGAACATAGCATTTATATGAAAATGCTTGTGTTGTGAGCGCTCACATCTCTCAAGTCAGTCTTCCATCAGAGAAATCCCCACAAGTATTAGTTTTCTCCTGCTGTATTTTTAATCAGTGTAATTGACAAGAAAAATCAGAACAAAGGGATGTTTTTCTCCTAGCTCATTTTGAGGGTTACACATACCTCTCAACTGCATCAGAGTGGAAATTTCACTCCCATTGACTTGTAGGCTGCTTTTCAAAACATCTCAAATTGCTCATCCAGTGAAAGTTTACATCTGTTAAGAGTCTGAACCAAAAGTCACTAAAGTCAATGGAGAATCTCCTTATGGCACCAGTGGGGCTTGGATTGGTCCCTTAAAGGAAACATCCTTTTGTAAAATCACCTGCTTTGATGTCCCACCTCCTTGTGCCTGTTTTTTTCCAGAGTTCCAGTATGTTGAGAGGTATGAGAAAAGATAGTTAAGCAGAAAAGGAGCATATATCTATATTTATCTATATACTTCTGTATAGATATATATATCTATTTCAGCTCAATAAGCAGAGGAAGGAGATGGTGGCACATGGCTCTCTGTTTTAGGGTGAACTTTACACCACAAAAACAAGCAGTTAGTAAAACAGCATTGAGACCTGAGGTGCCACTGGAGCAGCAGCCTTTAAACTCTCTTCTTTCGGAGAGGCTTTTACTGTTGGGCCTGACAAATCCTTTTCTTCCCAAGCTGGTTCTTGAAATTTGCTCTAGATTAGAGAAAAGGGGTTAGTCTTAAGGAGCAGAAAGGAACTTTGCTAGTGCCTTATTGGAACAGTGGGAAGCTATCTTGTCAGCCAGCCACTAGCTTGTCAAAGGCAGGGGAGAGAGGAAGGGCTCACAAGCCAAGCAAGAAAGGATATCAAAATTAAGAGATGCAAGAAGAAAGAAGCTGGAAGCATGAGAATGTGGCTGCTAGGTGTGTGTGTGGAGGTATGGGCAAGGTACAAAGCTCTCAGCGTGTCCTCCCTTCCCACCCTGCCATTCTGCAACTTCACTCAATATTCATTGGCCTGGTTTTAAGTTAGCAGCTGGCATTCTCCAATTAGCCAAACCTTTAGGTATTTTCACACACACGCGCACACACACGATATAACAATCCAAAAGCTGATGAGTTGCCTGGGCCAGCAAGTTTGCATTCAGCAACTGAGCCAGGTCACACGCACATACAGAAAGGACAGGGGATGCAAGCAGTGGCTATCAGTCAACGGCCATGTTTTGAAGGCATGGCGTATGATGCATAAAGACGAGTCACACAACATGCTTTATGAACTTTCCACTGGGACAGTTCATCTGGGGTGTTACCACAGCTTCTGCCAAAGTGATTTCACATCCAGAATCGGGAGAAGCCAGTTCAGCATCTCCATCGCCATCGCCATCCCCTTGTTCTGAACCAACAGAAATATCTTCCTTCCAAGATGAAGGCTGAGATGGTTCCCCATCACTTGGTCCTTGTGTGACAGCTAGGTAGACCACTTCTGATGCTATACCAGGATCCTTTGCTTTGCTGTCTAAAGGGTCGAAGGGCACTTTATTTCTTGTACCATTCCTTTCAGAAAGTATATCATTTTGTGAGAATGTTGCAGGTAGTTCTATGTGCATCTTCGGTGGACTCTTTTGTGTCTCACTACCAGGACAACTCTCATCGAATCTCTTTGGAGGTACATGTTGCTCTTCAGAAAACAGAGTATATGTTTCACTTTGTTCGAACATCCTAATTTTAGAAGCTACAGAGGTTTCTTTGGTTGTCTCCTTTCTATGCTCTAAGGAGTCCCCAAGGGTCTCTACTGGTGGAGCTATATCTTCATTTTTTTCAAGTGGAATAGTGGTATTTAGGTCACAAGCAGTGAGCTTCAGTGGTTCCAGATTTGGTTTCTGCTTTCCACTGGAAGTTTGTAGTTCTTCCTTGCCCTGCGCCGTGGCATAAGAAGGCTGTGAACATTCTCTTTCCCCTTCTGTCAACCCAGTCTTATGAGAGACATCATGTGCAGGTTCATTGTCTTCTTTCAAAGGAGATTTACCTTGAAGAATCACTCCCAGTTCTGAATATCTAGAATCAGAGGAACCAGCCTGAGATAAAATGTAATCCCCAGATGGCTGTTTCAAGTCAGAGGACTTATCCTGGCCTCGCTCTTCTGAGCAAACTGTGATCTCTTCTGACTTCTGGAAAGTATCTTTGGCCAGCTCTTCTACTTCACAGTGTTTATCCTTAGGCTGGACTTCAAAACCTAGGACTTTATCCTTAGCTGCTCCTTCTATTTCTGTGTGTTCATGTATTTTTTTGAGTCCATCTTTAGCCAATCTATCCATTCTATGTGCTTCCTCTCTGCCTGACACTTCACCCTCAAGAAACCCATCCTCAGCTGACTCTTCTGACTGTGGGATCTCTTCTTCTGCCATCTGTCCCATTTCAACATTGTTGGCATTGGCTTCATCTTCCAGTTTCTGGAGTCTGTCTTTGGCTACTTCTAATTCCAGGCTTTCATCTTTAGCTGCCTGTTTTAATACAAGGTGTTGATTATTGCTGGATCCCAGTGTTCTGGTGCATTTATTTTGGATTGTCTCTTGAACTTCAGAGGATTTGTCTGGAGTGGACTGAGTTTTATCAGGGGCTTCACTCTGGTCTAATTTTCTTGCATTTGCATGCTGTGGTTTATATTGCTCTCCATCTGAAATTGCTGTAGTACAGGGATGCTGCTGTAGCGAGGAATCGGGAGCGGATTTTGTGGTCTCTATGTCTTCCATTTGAAGAAGTATTTGTGAAGTTTCCATTTCATCTAAATTATTCCCTTGCTTTTGATTTTCTGTCTTGCTTGATACTTCTGTAGAAACATCAGTGACCTTCTCATCAGATTCTTTTCCACCTTCTTGAAGAGTGCTATAAGTTTCATCAGCTCTCTCTTCTTGCTTAGGAGAGAGATGAGTTACTGTTTCTTTTGTAGGAGATCCAGACTTTAGTTGTGGCATTGGTACACGGAAAATGCTATGACTGGAATCCTCTGTGGAAGGGTATGGGCTTGATTCACAGTAATCTTTGGGTCCACTATCAGATGGCTCCAGAGAAGCTCTTTCCTCTGCCGTTGAGGAATGCTCCTCTTTTTTAACAGTACACTGCTCTATACGGTATGTCTTTTGATCATCCTCTGCCTCTTTGTCAGGCTGGTCTGATTCTAGAACTGGCTTCCTGATCTCTGTTCTTTCTTCAGCAGGTGTTGGTGAAGGGGGTTGGAATTCATTATCTCCACTTGTCTCTCCTGCATCTGCAATTGGTACTAATCTAGTACTCTTCTCATTTTCATGGGATAGGGCTGTTTGGTTTTCCTGCCTCTCTTCTGATGAGGAATACTTTTCTTTGTAACGTGTTTCCTTGATCTCATCACTTTTTTCATCAGTTTCTTCAGAATCCAAATATATTATCCTTTCTGCAGCAGAAGATACTGTCTTATCACTCAGTTTTTTAGCCTTAACAGACTCAGAATCAGATACATTTTTTAAAATTTCCTTGTCTGAGATTGTCAAAATAGTCCTCTGTTCTTGAATTATAATTTTGCTTTCTTCTTTTGAAGACTCTGTCCAAGAAGAAGTATACTTTGGTTCTTCCTCAGCTTGGAAATCTTCAGGGCCAGCATTCTTCTCTCTCGGGGCTTTGACAGTTGGTTGTTCAGATTTGGTGGATAAAACCACCACTGTATCCATTTTGTCTTTCTGCTCTTCTTTTTTTTCAGGTTCACCAGAGACACCTAGCACTGCCTCTGTTTTGTCTTCCTGCTTTTCCTTCTTCTCAGGTTCAGTAGGAAAAACGAGCACTGCCTCCATTTTATCTTTCTTTTCTCTCTCCTCTGTTGTCTGTTTTTCTGTCTCAGAAGAGTGTTTTCTGTTCTTTCTCTCATACACATCATCCTCCCATAACGATTCAAAATCCTCTGGACTGGCAATCATTTTGGCTCTTTTGCACATCTGTGTTTTGCCCTCCTCACTTACTTTCTCCACCTGTTCTGCTGCTGCCTTGAGTTCCCCTGCTGCAGTGGTTATTTTCGATAAGTCCAGACTGGCTTGCTTCTTTGAAGGACCTGCACATGCTTCTTCCTTCTGGGTCTCAGTAATTTGTTTTAGTGCTAGCTCTTCCAGCCCAGAAGTTTCTCTTTCTATAAATACCCAATGCTCTGAACCCTGCATTGATATTGGAGCAAGAAGAGTTAGCATTAAACATAAATTAAACATGTAATGGGTCTTGACAAAGTTTTTGCATTAACCGAACTATATTATCACTGCCAAGAATCACCTGAGGTAGATGCCCATAAAGAGATATTTGATACTACATAAATGGATGCTGAAATTTCAAAGTTCAGTTCTAAGACTGAGATGGAGAACTAAATATTAACAGGTAAGATTTTGTCCTTTCTGATTATCGATATATGATGCCAAATGCTTCCAAAAAACATAAGCAACATTAACAGATTGCTATCCTCACTTTTGGTAAAAGATTCAGAAATTTGAAAATCTCATAATTAAAAAATCAGAATTCTAATATATGTTTTAAAACAGTTTGATCAATTGCTCAGTTATTTTATTCACAGTTAAATGATTCTAATATAGCTCAATTTCTATACATTTATGTACAAACAAAGGGAAATGAATTAGCTTTTGGATATTTATCAAATTTACATTTAGTTTTGTTATTATTATCCTATCCACATCCCGTTAAAAGTAATTTTTGAAAGAATTTGGCTAGGAGATACACAGCAGTTCTCAAAAAGAATTTTTAAAATTACAGACATGTTTATAGGAGAATGTTGCATCAGTTTCATTTAAATATTTAATATTTCAGTTTTGTTAAATATTTAACAGAACTGAATAAAGTTGTATGATGTTCTAACACTGATTTCAGTGCTAAACATCAAAACTTGAGCATTTCAATTATTTTCATGGGTCCAGTCTAATAATGTCCAGATCAATGGGTCTAGTCTAATAACTTCTAGATATAGCTCTATAGATCTCCACAGGGAGGTTTGCTCCATATAATTATGTGTTTCCTACGAATTTATCAACTTCAGAGGAAATCCCTTCAACTTACTGACTTTCCGAAAGCCCCAGAGTGCCCTGTCTTTATAGATTTTACCAGCATCTTAAGATTTTCTACACTGATTAAGAACAATGTTGTGAGACACTTTTTTGTGATATCCCTTTTCTCTAAGGAATCTTAAGCAAAGCAACCATTTCTGTCCAAATCATTAGTAAACCTGAATCCAAGCCAACTTCTGTTCAAAAAATGAAGATCAGAGGGCTAGGATTAGAAAAGCAAACCTGAGAATGTCAGCAGCAGAAACTGCTACAAAAACTGCAAAGTGTAGGAGGCAGATAAAAAGAAAGGCTGTTGTTTAGTGCCCCATGTAGCACAGCAGTACCAAATTGCTTAAACACTGAAAATGCTATGCACTAATATGTAGTGATTTGTATTTAATGCAGTGTGTGCTATCCAATGCCATCACCCACTGTATACACTCAGGAGTGCTGAGATTCAGTCATCCCCATGGAAGAATGCACAAAGAGCACATACTAATGATATAGTGGTAAAACAGTGACAAAGAATTAGATTAAGTACCTGCTATTATGCTCTGTGTTTTAGAATGTTAAAATTAGAGACACAAGAGGCCATGGTTGGCTACTTAAATCTCTTATCTGTGCTTGGCAGCATTATTGCTAATTTTCTAATGAAAAGAAGGATCTGCAAGTAACCTCGCCACTTTGTTCCAGTGTCACATACCATACTGGATACACTACAGTCGGTAAACCTGGGATATTAATTACACCACAGTATACTTCAATACTGACATGCAGCTGTGGGGCCATAGTGGTGTGGCTCAGAATGTATGCACAGGATGAATTATTAACTATATACCAAGTTGCATTCCCAAACATTAATTCAGCAAACTTGCACTATATTTATTGATTTCCAATAGCAAAACATTCACATGGATATGTTTTTTCCCATTGCCATTAAACATATATCAAGAAAAACTCAGATGAATCCACCAATCATTTCCACTTTTACCATCAGTGATTTTTCTACCACCTGGATCTGCACCAAGTGTTCATTCATTTTATTTTGGGAGTCAACATAGCCCAACTAGTGCTTTCAGAGAGGTCAGCAATATATATATATATATTTTTTGAAAAATTCCTTCAGTGTGCAAATGTTCACCTTTTCTCAAGCCTGTTCGTTACCATTGCTTCCATGTCACTTGCTGCTTTATGGGCACTTTTCTTAGCTTAGAGCTTCTTTTTTCCTTTAAGAGGTTCCATGTAGTCAGGGATCACACAATGAATACAATGACATCACAACACTATGTCAACTTAAAGGTTTGCCTATGTGGGTATGCCATTAAGACGAAATGAGGAAGATTTAGGGCTCTTTCACACTGCACAGTTACAGTCCTGTGATTTCCCTTGTACTGCTATGGTTCCATCTCATGGTATCTTGGAATTTGCAGTTGAGGGAGGGACATTTAGAATTCTCTTCTAAAAAGTTCGAGTGCCTCAGCAAACTACATACTTGAGGATGCCTTTTGCTGCAGCCATGGCAGTTAAAGTGAAAACATAACTGCGAGAATTTTGTAGCGTGCAAGTGCATGTAGAATGACAGCAATGCTTTTTTGGGCTGGTCACATGGGTGATCTAGCCAGTTAGGGTTCATATAGTGAATCTGAAACAATGCTTCAATTGTTTTGTTTTTTTAAAAGAGGTGCAAATATAAGATTGTCATATGCTGAATCTTTGATTTGCAGCTGCAAAAGATAGACAAGAAATGTCAGCTAAAACTTGAAATTAATCCTGCTTTGTGCCACAGCAATTCAGAATAGGGATGGACAAGTTTTCTCTCTTTTATCCATTGTTATGTTTCATTTCTGCATTAATATATTATTTTTTTTTAAAAAAATCTCTCAAAATGCATATTTAAATATGTATTTCTCTCAAAATTCTTACTTATATTCATATTTTGATACAAACTACTGAGAACAGCATTACAAAATGACACCTGCAAAATCTGCTGGTTAGGTAAATTCTGATCCACACATTATTACCAGCAGTGTGGTCAAGACATGCTGCATGGGAATTAGCAAAGTTAAAATTCTTCAGTTATCCTTACACATCAGCCACTTCATCCAACAATCAAGTCAAACAACCACCCTATTAAATGCATTGATCTTTCTCCATATCCTGTATTTTTTTTTAAAAAAGAAAAAGCTTTGTGGACCACACAATACAAGAGTGTATCCTAGCGTACATGTGATTAGATGTGTTTGCTCATGCATGAAAAGAGCAGCACGCTGGGCTTCTTGCTTCACTTGCACAGTAGATTGTGTAACTGGAAGTAGACACATTGTTTTTGCAGCCATTAAACTAACCATTTCTGTCTTTTGTGACTATTTCCCTGTATGATCAAGTCAATTCTAATCAAATATGTTTATAATAGGAGTTTAAAGAATCAAAATTCATGGTTTGTTTGATTGTTTTGTAAAGTCTGCTTTCGTAAGATAACAAAAAAAATGATTTATCTGGATCCACACCTTGGGCTGCTAGTTACTCTTTGCCTGGCTATAAGGAAGGCTAGAGATAATAAAGCTGGACTCGGTAAAGTAAATTCAGTTGCTAGTCCCCACTACAGCAGTCCCACTGAATCTATGGAATTTACATAACTATTGACAGTATTAGTTGATTCAGTGGGTCTGCTCTAGTTGAAATTTAGTCCAGTCTTAGTTGCAGACATGTCAAGTTAACCATGACTACCTTTTAGATTGTTTTCAATAGGACCTAAGTGTGAATGCAGCCAACCTCTGTATTTAAAACTGCCAAGACCTTTCTTCCAGTATTTAGCTCACAAGTTCTAGGTGAGAAAACTACTGATTAGAGATAACGTGTGGGATGAAGGGAAAGCATACCAATCATTAGACACAAAGCTAGATGCCAAAATAACTGGGAAGAAAAATAAAGCTTGCCTATGGCCAACTTTGGTGCCTACATATTACTAAATAGGTGTGATGAGTATATGATTTTGAAGGATTAATGCAGGATCTGGTAAAGATGAAGTGATGATACAGTTGCAGTTATTTCAGCAAACACCAATTCATACACATTCATTCATAAGTTCAACTGAATATCAAGTCCCCCCCTTTCCCACTGGCAAACAGGTGCTGTGGGGTTTGGCTGTCGCCTAGATACCTACTATATAACAGGGAATTCATCATGCAATTTCTCTATGGGGGCCATCTGTGAGTGTGCATAAACATGATTTTTTCCTCATTTCCTTCCTTCTGTTTTATGTAGATCTTAACTTGCATGTTTATTTTTCATTTCCTATCTTCCACTGTCGACTAGAAGGCAATATACTTCTCTGTAACTTGGCCTTGGGCCACAGCAATTCAGTTAAAGGTCTGTATGTTAAAAAATGTCTCATATTAGATCAGCAACTGCATTCAGAATTGGCAAGAATGATATACTTGCTCTCCACTCTGGGATAGGATATTCAACATACAGGGAACCAGCTCACAGTGAGAACTGGCTTGCCAGTTATGTTGCCTGGAAAAGCAACTTGGGTGAAACCTCAACAGCTAACTTCAGATATATGTCATACATTTGCTTATCTACGTTGATGTAAACTACTGTAATTCTGACAGCTTTTTAAGCGACAGGGCATTCTACCTGCTCAATATGTACAACAATACTTGGATTTAAGTATTAAGGGTTTAGTTTATTATGTGTCTTATTAATTCTAATTCACCCTATTGTAAGCTGGAACTCTAGACAAGAATTGTGCTGTATCGTAAAAAGGCTATTCACCACCTCTGCCATCAGAAGTCTCAAGTTTTATTTTTTCTTTTCTTTTCTATATTTCTAGATACATGGCCACTGAATTGGAACATGTGAAAAGTGAACTGGCCAAAATAGACAGTTCTTTGGAATAAAGACTGCCATGGTACTGTCTAACCAAGTATCTCTTCTTCTGCATTTAGGTAAAATGCTTGGGCAAACATGAAGTTGTTCCTTGCACAAATCTACTAGTTCAGTGCACTGAGTGAAGAATTACTACTTGCTTTGGCCTCATGCACATTCACTAAAGATGGCCTATTTCATGGAAAGCACTGAAGAATGGAATGCACTAGGAGAGCCTCAGAATTTTTTTTTTATATATTCATATTAACATAGGAAGCCATTTCAACTGAAAAAGACTGTTGATCCATTGAGGTCTATACTATCCAGTTGGATACTCTCTCAGGTTCAGATAGGAGTCTTTCCCTCCCTATAAATGCCAAGGATCGAAGCCAGAAAATTTGCGTGCAAAACAAGTTCTCTTCTCCAGAGTGATGGCTCTCTTGTCAGATAATCTGGACAGTAGGATACTTTGGAAGAGTAAGCAGCCAAGAGGGACATCCAATTTACACAACACATCTTGGATGCATGTAGATCCATTAGCTGGAGAGAACTGAATACAATATCAACAGAACTTTGTGTAGCAATTGATTTTCAGACTGTTGTCCTATTTAAGCCATGGTACTAGGTTCAGACTCACTTTCCTAAACCATTAACCTCAGAGTCCCCTGTAAAATGTATACACACCAAAGACAGGGCAATAGTTCATAATAATAGCCAATATGGTGTAGTGGTTTGAGTACTGTACTACAACCTTGGAGACCAGGGTTCAAATCCCAACTCAGTCATCAAAACCCACTGGGTAATCTTAGGCAAGTCACATTCTCTCAACCACAGAGGGAGGCTCTGAACTAATCTTGCCATGCAAACTCTGTGATAGGTCTTAGGGTCACCGTAAGTCAAACATGACTTGAAGGCACACAACAACAAATATCTGCCTTTAACAGTCTCTCATCAAAAATTGCTGCTGCAGATGGAACAAACTTTTGTTTGAGATGAGTTCCAAATGTATCCCTAATTTAATAACTTGGGCAGCTAAATCAAGGCATGACTCCTTAGTAGCAACTTCCACTGAGTTCTTTAAGGATTATTACCAAGAGTCTGTATAGGATTTCAGCCCAAATTATCCTAACAACTACAGAAGGAAACAAAAGGAAGAAACAGATACAGAAAAGTAAGAGAAAATGAAAGAGTGGTGATAACCTCAGGAGAAGAAACAAGGCTTTTCTGTGTAAAAGACTCCATGATTAAGGCAGCTCCATGATCAGATGACAGATCCTCTGGAGAATCTTCTTCTGACATCTGTTTCATCAGGGTAAACCCAAGACCCCAAGGCAAAGAGACAGAAAGAGAGACAGACAGAGAAAGAGACAGGGAGAGACAGAGAAAGACAGACAGTAAATAAAATCTGGAGAATATACCCAACTCCTGGACTTTTCACTCTGCTCTGAAAATTTCACCTGGCAATTTTTCTGGGATAACATCCTTCAGCTTCCACCTTCTCTATATGAGTAGCAGTAACAGTCAATGACTAGCTGCACCTAGCTATTAGATACTATTTTCCTCTGTTTGTTGGGACACTCAAACACACAGCAGTCAAGAGAACTTCTATGAACAAAGTTTAAGCTCAGTCTCATACCAATCTTGCATTTCACAGTCCTTTTATGCAACAATACTTTTCATCCTAAGGGTCCGACTAGATGCAATAGAAGAAAATATAGTGGTTGACTTAATATGCCTGCCAAGTTCATGTATTTAGTTAGGGGTAGCACTGCCTAATTTCAACATCAAAAGAAGGTGCATAGAAGAGGAAAGCAAAATCGCAGTCATTTTCATCTGTTTATGCACCTTCAGGTATTGCTCATCCAGACTTGGTCACTTCTTTCATTGGAACTGAACTGCAAGAAAAATATCCTGAATAAAGGAAGGCTGCCAGAGAAGTACAGCAGGGCTGAGCCATTTACCAATTAATTTTTTTTTCCACACAAGACACGTGCCTGTCTCTTTCTCTCATTCATGCTATTTTACCCATTCAAAGGTCAATGGTATACAAAATGTTATGTTTGTCTACTTAAGAGTCCCTATAGGTTTTTGTTTTATGACTATTAATTATAACAACAACAACAATTTATACAGTTTTCTGAAACTTGGGGCTAAACTTTAAAGCAACAGACAGGGTATATTCCTGTATATGTTAACAGAAGAAGAGGACAATAGAACCAAAGGATTTTCCAGCTAACCTTCCTCCATTTTATCCGAATAGCCACAAAAAACAAAAACAAAAACAAAAACAAGGCCAAATCAGCTTAGCTTTGGGGCACAACATACAGAAGAAAACAAATCCAGAATAAAACTCTTGTGACAAAAAAACATAGGTTTCAGCACAATCATCAAAATCGTAAGCCTCATGTTACAAGTTTGTGTGCCAGACATCTGTATGTTCGTGCCTGTAAGCTGTATAACTGCAACTCTGTATAGGAAAAGTTCTATCCTTTTCTTTGAATTCAGTCTGAGCTTTGCTGCCAGAAACATCTTGGCATATAATCATATTGCTACTACCCAGTATTTTTACAACAGAACTTCCTTTTCCTGGGATTATTTCACTATTTAGACCTCACAATGGATATGACAAGATAATCTAGAAATAGTTCCTTCCACTCAGCTTTCAAAACAATTCTTCTCTTGATAAGAGACAAGTCTTATATGACTTAAGGTGTCCACTGACTGATTAAGAAACAACTCTCTCCTAAACTGCGACTGTGGAGAGAGACAGAGAATAAGGAGGCAGACACAAAGCTTGGTTTAACTAGGGCCACAGTTTATTAAATCCTATGAGAATGACCAGCAGAGGGGAATTGATGTTTGGTGGCAACCTACCCAAGCTGAAGGCTTAAAGCCTGTCAGATTAGGCTAAATACTCCTGGCCTATGAAAAGGAATGAAACAACACTTCCTCTCCTCTCTCACAGCCACGCACTCACATGCAACACATGAGGCTGCAGCTGCAAAGGAAAATTATATGGAGGGGAGGACTGCCTGATCTTTCAGGCACAAGGCTCACTCCCAACTTGGCAGCTGAGCTTCTCTTTCCCTCTCCTGCTTATTATAATTATTATTTAAACTATAACAAGAATTGAAGACAGTCCTCTTCCATACACCCTGTAGCACTCTAAACCACTGCCCAAAAAGGCTTAAAGAGTATTCCTCCAATGTTTTTTCATTGTGAGCCACTACAGAGAAAGAGGTTTGAACAGGAAGAGAAACAGGCTTAAATACTCTTGGTTCCCCCTTGCACATGGTGTATGCCAGCATGTAAAGCCCTTCTGTATTTCCCTACTTTCCTACTGTCTTAGCAAATGACATTTCCAAACCAGAGTGTAGCATGGCTAGGAAACAGAATTCTTTGAGAAAGCTGAAAGGAACAGCTACCATACTGAAACTGCTACATTCACCTCCCCACCTGGGAAAGTCTCCATACAGGAGAGATAATGTTCGAAATCTGCAGGGGATTATCTCTGTCTCATAGAACAACATGACCAGGATGATTCATATGGCAAGCAGCTTTCTAACCCTAAGCCACCTGCATAAATTTACCGTCTCAGGGAAGCATTTTAGGTAACTTCCACACAACTGCTGTAACATTTCAACCAGCCCTAATTTAGTCTATGTAATTACACACATCTCACAACTTCAGTATGGCACTTTTAATTGTAGTATTCAGCATCTGTGCTGAAAACAAGAGTATTAGATATAATGCTATTTCCTATTTATTTTGATATGCGTGATATTTTTTTCCCCTTCTGCCCCCTCTATAGTTTGGTCTAACATTTACCTCACTTAATGGGTTTCTTTCTTTCTTTACAAACCACTTCTACCTAAAGTTTCCAGAACAATACAAAACAACCAAACATGGTATCAGTATATCAGCATTATCTACGATAGGCTGAATAACTTTGGCAAAAATTCTTAAAAGTAATAATTTCTAGAGTGTGCTTAATGTCAGAGGAAGAATATTCCATGTAGTGGGTTCTTTACTTATCTTACCAAATCACCAGTTTCCTGACTCCTGGTCTGCTGAGATGGACCCTAACACAGATAAGAACAGGGAGTAGTGTGAAGCCATTTGCTGTGTCAGGAAAGGTGTGTATTTATAGATTCCTAGGAAATTCCTGTCTCCCTTGATATTTTTTTTAATAAAATGGTCAGCAGTTACTGCAAGTGTAGAGTGAAATGTGGTTGGCCTAGTCTTGAATATAAAGAGAGCAACCCAGAACAGAGTAGTTTTGAGGAGGCAGGCATAGTGAGAGTATGAAAGCAGAACAATCCACAGTCTGTGACACCAACAATCCTGAAATCTTTTGAGCGGCTAAACCGCTACTGTAATGCACCACTTTATTCTTGCCTGTTCAATATGAATACTCAGTACCAGGGACCTATCCTTCTAGAAGCTTTTATGCCTCCACATTAAAAAAACGTTAAAACATTATGTTTTCTGTCATTGCTTAGGGTTTTTTAATACATAAGGAAGTAATACGGATGGTTCTTCACAAACAAAAGATTTTATAGCTGTTATAGAATTAAAAACACACAGTTCTTTTATACAAGGTAAGATATTGGCTCATTTAACCCAGTCTTGTCTCTAATTGGCAGTAATTCCCTGGGATCTCAGAATGAGATCTTCCCACCACCTGATTTTTTTAAGGGAGGATGCCAGGCACTCATAGACCTTCTTCTGCACACCATGTGTATGCTCAGTGACCATTAAACTCAGGTTTATCCTTCATAAAGCAGTTCCTTGCAGAGAAAAGATGGTGAAAAGGGAATCCTGCTGTTAAAATGTTACTTGTATCTTTGCCTAGAACTGAAGAAATCATCATTTTAAAGGAAAAGAAAAAGAGTGTTCACCACATAAACAGTCAAGTATGAAATGACTCTGACAGTACAGAGTGCGGAGAATTCAAATACAGTAAAGAAAATGTCACATGGCTCCTGATTACTGACTGTGCTGCGCTGCAGAGTAGATAAAGAATCAAGTGCAAAACTGTAAAGGCATGTTGCATAGTCTCTCAATATCCACCAGTCAAACCTTTGTATCATTAAAATAACAGCAAAACAAACCTCATAGGCCTTTTCTGGAGTTCCCTTTGGTGTCTCATCCTCATGTTTGGGAGAGGAAGAGGCAGGTGAGGAAGGCAGTCTCCTATCCCGGTCCCTGTGAACGAGTTTGCTGTTGGGTTCCTTCAGAGTCCTCTTCAACTCATTGATGCTGGCCTGGTGCTTTAGCAAAACATCTTCCGGTTTGTCTAAAAACTTTTGAAGGGAGAGGGGAAGGTAACTACTGAGGAGAGGGTTAGTGGAGGAAACATGAGTGGGACAAACGAGCAATGTTCTGTAAAGTGGAAGCTTCACTGAATTTAGAATCTCTCATTTTTAATTTAATTGAGCTACAGATTTGGCTGACCAATAGTGCTGAAAGCCAAGTCCTGCAAGACAAGGGATTCAAGTGTTATCCTTTAAGGAAAGTAGAGCTTGGAGCCAGGAGCAATTCCCAGATGTTTATTATCATCATCATGTTAGCTGGGGCATTCTGGAGTTATAGGAAGAAAAAACAAAACTCCAAGCTCTTAAAAAAAAAAACTAACCGGGATAAAAAAAAAAAGAATGCCTTTGAGAGTCATAAAGGCAAACTGTATTTGTTTTTGAATAAACGGGTATAGGATCTAAGCTTTTAATGGTTCATTTTATTGGAAGACTAGTAATTATAGAGCCAGCAGCTCAAGAGATGAAGGGAAAAGCCACATTTGTCCCCACCCTGTGTTCACGGTCTCTACATTTATTTCCACTAGGTGTCCTCAGGAGATCAAGTCTGTGACCAAAGTGGAATCAAAATTAAGATGTGAAGCAGGAACCAGAAACAGCGTATTCCAAATAGTAGTAAAAGAAGCAGAACATGTTTGGACTTATTAAGGCAGCAGGCATGGCTCTCAATAAGGCATTTAGGCAAAATCTTTTTTTCTGGGGGGGGGGCATGTGGTCAACTGAAGCTCCACTCTGTTGGACTGTGCAAACTGATTCAAAGAAAAGAAGATCTTAAAACCAGTAAACCCAATTCACATATGAATTTCAGTTTAAATGGTCCCATCCCCCAGCTGCTAATCTTTTGTTCTGTACTGGATGAAAGCGTCTTCTTCATTTTAACGCTCTGTCCAGGTGACATTAAAAGTAATAAGCCATCTCTATTGCCTCATCCTAGAGCAGCATTTCCCAAACATGTGATAACTAAAATAAAACTTCTTTAGAATTTAAATTGGAAGCATCCCAAAGGTTTTCTTTTAGAATGGGTCAGGCTAAGTATGACTTGCTTCTAAACACTGCACTCCTTCTGTCTCTGTTTGAGTCACTGTTCTGACTGTGACTCCCAAGTGGAGGGAAGTAAATCCAGAACAGCAATTCATGTAGAAAGAGCAATTTATGGAACAGGGACTCCTTTTGAATGATAGGTAATTCTACTGCCTCTGCATAGAAAAAGGATGAATAATCCAAGAGCATCCAAAGCAAAAATAAAGCAAAATTATTTGCCTACAGTTGACTAGAAAAAGACAAGGGCAGAGCAGTGAATCATGCAAAGGTACAAAAGACAGCCTCCTGCTTTGATGGGTGCTGAAAACAGCTTTTTACAGTGTGATCCAATACTTAGAAACAAGTTCCAATGTTTTTAGTGGGGCTTACTCCAAAATATTTGGATACAGGATTGCAGCCCTCATGTAGCTCCTACAGAAGGTTAGCAGTTTTCCTGCAGAATGCAACAAAACACATTTAGGGAAACGTGGCCCTAGGGAGGTGGTGGTAATAATAATAATAATAATAATAATAATAATAATAATAATAATAATAATAATAGGCATCTCTGAAGCAGTTTGCTCCTTGCCCCATTCATGTACTGGTGAGGTTGTAAATAAGGACCATAAAGGGATGCATTACAAAACATGCAGAAGGAATGGATGATGAGAGAACAACACGGAGGGAATAACAACCGGCACTGAAGATCAATGGCTTGGAGAATATGTATGTGTGTGGCATGTGTGTGTCTTCATGAAAGTGACAGAAAGACTGACAAAAAGAAGCCTGTGAAAATGGCCAGGCATTAATGAGTAGCTGGCAGAGAAAAAATAATTTAGCATGGCAAACTTAGCATGCAGCTAAAGCATTTCTTTCTGCCTATGGTTTATTTTTTCTGGCCTTGATTCTACAGCCTACTAAAGCCTACTAAAATAAACAAAAGTTCTTCAATGTGATTATGTGATTCAGGTGAATTTAAATAATTACTCTGCAGTTCCGTCTTGCCAAAAAAAATAATAATAATAATAATAACAAAATTTTAAAAGCTGTACCATAGTTCTTCCTGAAAGAATTCATTAGCAGATAATAAGTTTTATGAAGAACCATCAAAACTTCTTGTTCATAATTGTGTACAAGATAGTCTAGTGGGACTGGAAAACAAATATATTCTACTGTATTTGTTTTTGTGTCACATTAAGCCTATCATTCAAGCAAACCTGCAACGAACGTTGTATCTTTGCTTTCTGCTGGTTGGCAGCTGAGTCAGTGGATAGCTGGGAAATCTAATTTGATTTTTGGCCAAAATTGGACCAATGTACGCATAATGATTCAGAGGTTCTGATCTGCAATTTAAGTATATAGCTTCTTGTCATACCTATTTCTGAATCCTCAATAAGTATCTCCTACTTGAAGTCATCAGGGCCGGAAAATGAAAGAAACAGAGACAATGGGATGCCAGGAAAACACAGGAGAGTCAGCTGGGTGAGACATAGGTATGATTTCCGAGGAAGCAAGTAGCTGAAGTGACCTGCTTGCTAGGTAGATATATGAAGGGAGAATGACTTACTTAGTGGGATAAAAGATGCTGCTTGTGCTTTGAAGAACTTGCCCTGCAGTTTAGGATCAAATTTGTCTGCAAAATGTTCTGTAATCCCAAACTGAATTGCATCTTATATTCCACTAAATAGGGTTACATACAATGTTGTTTGCATTTTTAAAGAGGAAGATGAAAACTAAGATGAACTGATGTGGAATTAAGACATTCCAGAGAGATTATACCTCCTGCTTGTGCCTTGGAGTGGTTTCTTGTTCCGGCTGGTAGCAAAAAGAGGTGGAAGGAAGGGAAAGTAACTGGCAAGATCAGTCACGGGAACTTACATAATATACATTAAACAGTTTTAAGTTAGGAACCAAGAAAAAGATCATCTGCAACTAGGAATGAGAAAAATTTCTCAATCTCATTTAAAGTTGGAAAACAAACTACTGAAGTTAATATTCCTGTTAAAATTATCTATTTTCTATTTCCCAAAAGTTATCACTTGCCTTGGAAAGCAGCACATTTGTGAAGTCTGCAGTTTGTTTCAGAGAAATAAAATATGCATAATTTTTAAAAAACAAAACATAAATGCAAAGGCTAATTCTATAGCTGAAAAATATGCACAAACAGGTTTCAGTTATTGAGAAAAGCATGTACAGAAATATACACATTGGGAAAAATGCATTCAGAAATAAATACATCACAAAAAGATGCATACAAAAATATACAGTATATACATTTCCAGGGATGGGGAAGATCAGTTCTTGCAAACTGAGATAAACAAAAGATCACATAAGAAGAAAGGTAGGATTGATTGAAATTAGCAAAATGGAGACGTGCCTAGTCTCATTCTTGTTGTATTTCTCAGAATCTCACTGGAATCCTGATTCTACACGATGTTGCAAAGACTTTCCCCATTCATTTATAAAAATTCTTGCATAATTTTGTGTATTTTTTTTAAATATTACACATTTCTAAAGCAATTTTCTAATCTATGCATTTTGTATGTATTTTTCTACTGACTGAACTAAGTTTGTGTGTCTGCATGCCTTTTTAAATGTACACCTGATTTTCTGTGTGCTTTCCTCTCCAAAACATACTGTAAACCTTGGAATGACATAGATCTCTAAAGCAAGATGTGTTCTTCTTTGCTGCCAGTCTCAGGAGGTGAGAAATGGTTACAAATGAGAAACCAATGAATTTATCCTCCATCCCTACGTATGATACCACATGCGGTCAAGAGAAAGCTTTCAGTGGTGAAAAGAGCTCCCTGTGGTTTAGGTGTCTTCCCATTAGTGAGGAAATCAGTTGCATTCTGTTTCACTAATCCACTGATAGTGGTAAATTTGGAAATGAGATGGAGAATATAATGTGATTTGGGAGGTTCCATTTTTGGAACAGAATGCTGGAATATCATTCATTTATTCATTTGATTTGGTGTTATATATAATGAATCAAGGAGCCAGCATGGTACAATGGCTCAAGTGTTGCATTAGGATACTGAGAGACCACAGTTCAAATCCCTGCTCAGCCATGGAAACCCACTGGGCAACCTTGGGCAAGTCACTCTCTCTTAGCCTCAGAGAATGGCAAAAGCAAACTCTCTCTGAACATATCTTACCAAGAAAAGCCTGTGATAGGGTCACTTTAGGGTGATCATAAGTCAGAAATGACTTGAAGGCACACAGCAACAACCTATGAATCAAGGCCAGATCCATCAGAATTCAGCCCCTGCTTATATCATATTAGTTCCTATCACAGCCAAGCTACCCTGCCAGTCTTACCCACAACACACATACCATCCTAAGGATGCCTATCCTTACCAAGGGGGACCTGGTGACAGGGTGGGTTCACTAGAGATAGAGACCTAGAAGCATTAATCCAGTTTGGAGGGCCCTGTAGACATGCTGATGTTCCTGTGGGATACTGGCAAGTTTTGAAGTCAAAAGTAGTTCCAAAAAAGATGGGGCAAATGTCCAGATCAGAATTTGTAAAAAGTTATTTTTTTGTGTGGAGTACAGCTCCCACAACTCCCCAGTCAGCATGGTCAGTGTCCATTCTGGCTGATGAATTCTGACAGCTATAGGCCAAAAAAATAGTGTCTCCAAGCTATGGCCCAGATGTAAAGACAGAGGCTTAATATTAGTGCAACAATACATCAGAGGAACTCTGCTCCACATGGAGAGCAAAGCTGCCTTTCTGACTAGATTTTCCTCTTATAGGGGTTTATTTTGTCACAGCAGGTCTATCTGATATCAAGAACAGCCTCTAAGACTGGCAATATAGCTGCCCCTGTACAGCACGTTTGTTTCCGCTTCTGTGTGCTAGGGGAAAACCAGCAAAAGTGATTTTAACTTTATTATGCTTTTAGCTTATTTTTTGCCTTTGTAAACCACTTTGGCTCCCATGCCAGAATAAAGATGGTTAAATGGCCAGAAATGGAACCTCACCTATTGTTAATGGATAAACTATCTCATAATTCTGTCATAGTGACACAGGTGGAACATATTCTATGTCATATAGTGGCAAAAACACTCTTCCTGTAACAAAAAGATATCATGACATGCACCCCAAAAGGGTAGTCTGCCCATGACGACAACTCTGACTGACTGTGTAGACTGGCTCAGTAGAGAACACTGCACAAAGCTGACAGAAGTCTACAGAGGCAACAGCTACCCTTCTTTGAATACCAAGGACAGTCTTGCTTATCCTTGGCTAAACAGTATATCTACATTTCCATGATCATTGATGATGGGAGCAATTTATTATCTTAAGTCTGGGAAGCACTGGGTGATAGTGGTGGAAGCTAGTGATGATATAACCATTGCTTTCTGTAATATTTATTATACACCTCTTATGAGGAAGCTATGATTTGGGGTACCACATTCAGATACAGCCAAAGTCTCCCTTCAAGTGCAGATTTCCAAGGCATGTGATATCGATGATGTACCTTTAGCTCCTTGATTTTTGTTGGGGTGGTCACTTCTTCATCCTCTGTCTCTGATCGTGTCCTTCCACCATATTTGCTGTCTTCATCTTTCTTGTCTGACTCTACCCCTCCATCATGATTTTCACTGACTGAAGCTGGGCGAGAGAATTCTGCACACGACAGAGATAGGCAGGGAAGCCCTATTTTTAACATTTCATCCAGGTAAAAGCAAGGTCCCTTTGTTGCCTTGAGGTTATTGTATATATTTCTCTGACTAGATCCAGTGTGGTCTCAAGAAATCAGAATCCTCCCTGTTCCATGGGAAAAGCTCAGAACATCCTCATGGGTGAACACTGACATAAAATCAACTCTGAGATCCGTATTTTATTTTGATCTTTGTTTCCAATTCCTTAAACCAAGGTTTGGAAAATGTCAGTCCTCTGTACATGAAAGGGCTACTCCTCCCACCATCCTTTACTATTGGCCAGGCAGGTTAGGCCTAAATGGGAATTAAAGATTAACAACATTATGGAGGACCACAGATTCCACAACATTGTCTTAAATTCTTTGGGTCTAAATCCTTGGCAAATCTAGAATAGAATACTCAGGTATATTGGGCCTGATTATGGCCTGTTTAGAACAATGTTTCCTGACTGACTTACATACACTTTCACCAATGATATGAAAACTTGCTCCACCAGTAAGTAAGTAAGTAAGTAAATAAATAAATAGGAGTCAGTCAATTCAGGGTGCTACCTTCCCCCCATATTTCATATAATATGTGATGTCTGAAGAGCACCTGTATCTCCACTCAGCTAATAGATGTTACAGAATGATTTGTTATAATAGTGATTCTATGTATTTATGACAGATAAATCCTTTTGCTTAAAAATAAAATTGTAACTGATTGATCCATGCTGAGAACACAAAGTGTATAGAATATACTCGTACATTATACAACTTTTCCTTTTGCATTCAAATCCTGAATATATTCAAGATCAGGCCTGAAAATGCTGAGAATGTTTTTGCCATTCTGCCATCAAAATCTTAACTGGAGCTCCTGCATCCAACCTCTATTTGGCTTCTCAGTTTACACAAGTGTAAGTGACACGCAGAGATGTGGTGACTGAAGACCATTCAGTTAGTCTAGGTTCTCTCTTGCTCCCCAATCTCTTTGCCACAGTCACCTACGCACCAATTTTTGAAGAATATTCTTGTCCTCTGCTACCCATTTGTCTCCAAAAGCAAGAATGAGGTCTGCTTTAGGGAACACAGTTTGTTAACTAAGGACAAAGAGAAACCTCTCTGTCACTCACAGAAAATGAACCTCTCTTGTCCAAGAGCTGCATTCACACTTTGCTCAAGCTGAGGTTCATTAAAAGTGTTAATAGAATCATATAAAATATAAGACTGGGGAAGAGAAAAATGAACGCATTCTGGAGATTCTTTATCTGCACTATACTTGGACTCAGCATTGACCAAGCACTAAAGAACAGTGCCTATGAGTAATGTCATGGGGGACTTTATCTAACAGTTGCTTTATATCAGCCCTCTCAAGTGATGTTCTAATTCTTGCAAAGAGATAGGTATCCCACTAGTGTATCTGTTCTTTAATCAATAGTCGAACACCAAGCATCCTACAGAAGCACTAATGGAACCTGGGAAGTAACTATTGAAGTCAGTTATCTGTAAAAACATATGCCACCATAGCAAGGCACGTGTGAGTCAGGAGAATCACAGCTATTTGCATCAAAAACAAAACTCTAGCACCACTGCTATGTTTTCTACTACATGTAACATTATTATATACACATTTGCATAATTTGCTCTGGTTCAAGAAAAAAAAGTATATATACACATTCGCATAGTCTGCTCTGCTTTCAAGACGTTTGAAAGAGAATTCTCCTTAAAATTAGTAGTCCCTGTCTAAATACCAAAATCTGTTTGTTATTGTTTGGGAGTTGCTGGAAGCTAAAATCCTTGATAGCCCTTTGTGCTGTATTGTCTCACCTTGGGCTGCCTGGCACACCACGCAAAGGATTTCTAGAGTCAACTGAGGGACCCCACACCAACTTTGAAGAAAAACTGTTCCAGTATTATATTCTTATATTCAACCACCCAACACCTCTGTACACAACCCCACCATTTCAACAAAAGCCTCCCCGTGCCCACAAGTGAACCAATCTCCCACCCCCTCCCCAATTTGGGGCATACCTCCATCGAGGCTGCGAGACATGGTGTACCGTTTGCTGGAGGAGCGCTCGAAGTATGGGGCAGGACGATCAATCAGGGCACTGGCCTGCCGAGTTTGAGCCTGTGTTCGCCCACTATAGCGGAACTTGGAGCCCATGACAAGGAAGCCCTTTGGAGGAGGCTCTGGAGACACTAGCCTGCAGGGGAAAGAAGAAAAAACATGTTCCAGATCAGAGTGTCAGCCAGTAGAACTGATATAAAAGGAGGGCAGGTAGGAATTATTGATAAAGGTAAAACTCAGTCAATGGTTCTTTCCTATGCAATAGTTTGCAGTCAACCTCAGAACTCTGTGATCTCCGCAGCCTGCCATATCAACACATTAAAATCTAATGCTAAATACTTGCGTATCTTTCAATTTTTTGAACAAATTTGGGACAAATACCATCAGATGACATGCTGTTATATGCAATTTTTTGTTCCATGTGTACCCCATTAAAAAATTAAAATACAAGAGTCTTATCTAGTTGAAGAGGTTCCCATCCATCACTCATAAAAATTCATAAGTGCTGCAGTGATTTTCTACAGGTTATTTTGTGGCAACACACACTTTCAAATAGAGTCATTTTCAGGGAATTTACTCATCCTAGGATGAAACTGATTTGAACATTTCTTGACCAGGCTCTACTGAAAATTTGATACATTTCTGTTCCATTCAGGCCTGCTATAGGTCTTAGAGCCCTTCTGCTTGTTAAACAGAGTGAAGTGAGGGAATTCTGAATGATGTCCATAATGTAGGAGTCTGACATTTTTAAACATTTTAAACATTCACTCATGGAACTGGCTTCCTACTAACAATAATCCAACATGCTGGAGAAGAGGCATCAATGCAAGTTATGAAACCCTACCACTCACAGTCTGAACTGATCCTGTCTAGAATGTTGTCCCTTTAGCTACCTACCTTTTCCTGTGTAACACATAGCATCACTTTCATATCTGAAGACAATTTAGCTATCGTTGGATTCATTTTCTAAGTTCTGGAGTGCAGCGAAGGAGGAGGAAGCAAACAAAATTCTGTTTCCTGCAAATCATTGGTTCGTGAATACTATGATCAATTTTCTGTGCTTGCCTAGGCATGAGATGGAATATGTATTCTTGAGGATGGTATGTAAGAAGCACCATAACAGGGGCCCCACTGACATAAAATATGGAAACATGAGTTATAGTTAGTCCTTTTAATAAGGAGGGATCAAATATTCAATGGTATTCCCTGGGTGTAAAGAAACTTTGATAAGGGAATCCTAGATTGGTTCAAGACTTATCTTGTATGAAAAATGTGTGTTTCTATATTTTGTTTGCATAGAAAATGATATTTTCAGCCTGGAAAGAAAACAGCATTTTCTGCAGAGAAAATTTCTTTTTGTACAGAAAATGCCATTTCAGAAAACAGCATTTTCTGTTACAAAAATAAAATTTTTGCTCAAGATATTTATTTTCTGAGCAGAAATTCTGTCTTCTATGCAGAAAATTCTGTTTTCTGTGCAAAAACCCTACTTCATGCATGTTTTCTTTTGGGCACAGAATAAGTCCTGAATTGCAAAGCCTTTCAGAACTATGCAATTATCAAAGACTCAATGAAGAGAAAAATAGTAATATTATTACTTATTGCTTGTAAAAAAAAAAACAAGTTTACCAAGATTTACATCCTTTCCTTTCAGCTGGGCTCAGGAAGGACATGTGAAGGCTAATGATTCTATCCACAGGTCACACAGTATATTGAGAGCACCCTACCCTTCATTAAAATAAACTTTGAAAATGAACAATTATCTCTGCATTGTCTTTTTCTGGCTAAGAGCAAGTAGGGCAGTGTCAATAAATGGGTTAGAACTCCTATCAAGTTTCACCTTACTATATCCCTTTATAGTTTTATGGATGTTTTTCCAAAAGTTAAAAATTTAAAACTTTTCCACAAGGGGAGAATATGTTCTGTTGACTCTTTTTTACTTGTTTTTTTTTAAATTTCTGTTAATTAGTATTGGTCTTAACTTTTTTTTTCCTCTGATAAGCTGTTATACTTAAAATAATTTCTAAAGCTAAGGGTTTCTTGGGGCTACTGTTACAGTTAGAAGGTTGGGAAACAGATTTATATAGTAAGTAACTTGATCTCTTTCTTCACTGGGTACCAAGGGGAACCTTGATTACAGATCTTGAATTTTGATACAGAAGCTTAGACAATTGGTACAATTCAATATGAAAGAACAAAGCAGTAGCCAAGTTTTTGGTCCAGTAATTAATCAATGTAGCCCCAGCTTCATTTGAGGTGAAGTGTTTGGGTTTGAATTGTACGAAGCAACTAGCCAGGATACAGAGCACTTTGGGAGAGTTACAGAAGCACAGTTTTTGTTTTGCTTTGTGTTTGGTTTTAATGCATCTTTGCTGGGTGTTGGTAATCACTTTTTGATTTGCTTTTATGCTTTTACATGCTGTGTGTGTATATGCCTTCAGGCTACCTGTAGCCCTGAATTTCATTGGCTTTTCTTAGGAACACTCAGAGGGCTTGTGCCAGTTCCTTCCTCTGAAACAGCCTACAGCACCTGGTATTTGTTGGCAGTCTCCTATCCAAGTACTAACCAAAGCTCACCTAACTTAGCTTCCAAGATCAGACATGGATATTCAGGAGTGCTGCTTTCTCTTTCCTCCACCTCTTCTTCTTTCCTGTCTATTTCTTTTCCCTACAGCTTTCTTTTATGAAGCTCTGACTATGCTTCTCTTCTTAGACGAAAAACTACTTCTCTTTTAAACTTCCTTCTTCATCTTTGCTGCTAAAACTTTCAATAAACCTTTATTATTTTATTTCCTTGACTTCCCTCAATCTTTGTGGATTGTTTTTGAACAATTTTTGAACTTTTGCCTGGAGAATCTTTTAAAATTCTTTTTTTAAAAAAAGATTTTAGGGAGCTTTTTATCAAAAGCTTCTACAAATCTTGAACTCTTCACTGAAGTGACAGAAGTATATTTCTTCTGTAGCTGGGAATTTAAAAACCTTTGATTAGTTGCACTGCCACAGATGCTAGACCAAGTTAGAATTTAATATTAATACACTTTCTCCTATATTCTGTTTATATTGTCTTAAAATAATTTATAATACTAATAATATATTTATATTTAAATTTATTTATATTTATATTATTATTATTACTACTATGAGTGCCACTACTACTACTCTGGGCATTTTGTTAAATGCATTTCCATGGCCTTGCGCTTAAAGTTGTTGGGCTGGATGAATCCTTCCATTCATCTAATCATGCCTTATCAATTAAAAAAAAAAAAATAACATTTGCCAGTGTAGTAAATATATGCCAGTGTAGTTACTATGGATCCCACGGTTATGTAACTGTTTGTGCACTGGACATCAAGGTCTTGATCTCACTCAGCAGTCAAGTAGCTTCCCACCCTCCAAGTGAGAGAAGGCAAGTGTGTGTACCTGTGGAACAACTGATTGTACTAGGGACTTCACTTGTGCAACTCCAAAGAAAGCACAACTACTTGTGAAACAATTTTTATGCTACCATTGTGCCCCATCAAGATTCTGGCTATAGTCTTTGTTGTTATGATAGTGACATTTAACTGCTAGCTGTTATGCTTTAATCAGTATTAGTATTATTTTTAATGCAATGTTTATATGATGTCTACTTTTTTATGAATATCAGCATCTTTTCATCATTTTGCATGGTGTTTCAATAAAATTTAAATTGATTTTATATTTAGTGTGACTCTGGTTTAATGGTCATATTCCATATGCTTACTGAAGTAAATTAAAATAGAATGAAGAACCTGTCTTTCAGCAGCAACTGTAACTCAGTTTCAGTTTCCTGGACCTCTGCTACTCATTCAAAACCACCTCATCTCATTCATCTCCTGTGCCTTCCGCTCCATGGAAACTGCCTGCAACATCTGCAGTCATATGCATAACTCTACAAAACAGAGTAATTCTGATTTTCAGCTTCTTTGAGCACTTGAAGTACAAAAGGAGGCAACTTTGGGTAAATCTACCACTTTGCAATAGGTTCATCCCTGATCTGCATGCCAATATGTTTACAGAGGAAACTACACTGAGAAAACTACACTGAAATAAATCAGAAATCTCTCTTGAGTTTGTATATCTCTATGTGTATCTGGCAAATATAGACACTGTACTTTTGAATACTCACTGGCATCTACCTATAAAAACTGTCTGTGGCACAAGAGCAAACATTTATGTCTTTGTAAGTTGTTTCCTTTACTAACTGAATTTGAAACTTGCGCTTCCTGCATGGAATATTTCATTTCATCTTTTGAACAATCCTGGGAGATTAGTTAGACTGGGGGATGAGTGCCTTTCTCTTGGCTGAACAGGGGCTGAATTTCCAACCAAAGTCCAGCACATGTCCAGCATCCCTGGGTGTTGGACACGTGGGTTTCCTCAGAGGTACTTGCACCCCTGGCATACACTGTCCTCCCCCACATTCATGGGTTTCTCTTTTGCAAATCTGATTATTTGCAAGCTGCCCGCTTGCCTACCCCCATTCTCCCCCTCCCATTCCCTGGCCTTTTGCCCAGGCACAGGGAAGGGGAAAGATCTTCCCTCCCCTGCACTCCCCCACCCGTCGCCCATGCAATCGCACTGGCAGCGGCCGGCAGGAGGGTGAAGAGAGGAAGATCTTCCCTCTCCTGCACTTCCTGCCCATTGCCCGTGCGATGCGGTCAGCAGGATGATGCAGGGAGGAAGATCTTTGCTGCCTTGCACTTCCCTGTCTGTCACCCACACAGGCACATGAAAAAAAGGAAGGGAGCACAAGCAGCAGGCAGAAGAGCACATGGGGGAAAACCTTCCTTCTTCTTCACTCTTCTGCTTGTCGCTCACATGGAAGAACAAAAACAAGGCAGGGCACAGGGGGCAACAAGCAGGAGACTGGAGGAGTGAAGGTTTTCCCCCCTCCACTCTTCTGCCTTTCCTCCTGGTGGCAGCAGCCAAAAGAATGAAGGAAGAAGGAGTGCTCATGGGGCGAGTATTCACAATTTTTTGACATTTGCGGGGGTTCTGTGCACTTATCCCTCGCAAATGTGGAGGTCCTATTGTAGTTCCCCATTATAGCTTTTTTGGCCAACTGAAATGCCATAGTTCTATTGTTCAGGGGAACCAGAGGATGAGGAGTATGTTGGAACTGATACTATGTGAGTTTTTTCTAATCTCAACTAAAATCGTAAAAGAGTAATGTCCACCTATGTTGCTGAAAATGTTCTTAACCATTTAATTAACCTAATGCTATCTGAAGAAAGTTTGCAGATGACAGACAAGAGCTACTTCTCCCATACATTCCTCAGACATTTTTTGAGGTATTAATAACTGGTCGTGGTGGGGAGGAGAGTCATAACTAAATAGGAGTGAGATGACGACCAGGCATACACAAAGGCCAGCATAGCATGTTGGTTTAATAAACAGACAACTGCTGACACAGCTGTTTGGAACAGATGCATTTACATTGCTACAAGTATATCCGCTCTTAGAAGGCTATGTTATTATGACAACATCTGTTTCCAAACATCTGTAATTCCATCAATATAAATATAGGGTTGGTATAAAGCTCATGAGGATTTGTGGAAAGATTAGGTTTTAAGAATTTTATAACCACCCTGTACAGAGACTACAGTAGGCCTAAATATGGCACAGACAAATAAACACTGAATGCAAACTCCTGTTGTTTTTACACGAGGTCCCTGCCATGCATGAACTAAAACCAAGCATAAAATAGTGGCACAGTCAAACTGGCTGAGCCAGTTACCTGCGACTCCCTATGTGCAATGACCTGCACGTACAGATCAGGCATTCTAACACAAAACTCAAAAACTAACCTGCAAATTGACATAAAGATCTGGTCCAAGGAAACCAGTTAATATATAAATGAGTAATGAGCGAAAGGTCAGTCATAGTGCCATCACAAAAAAAAATCATTATAATTTTTTTTTTAAAATAAACAAGTTATGCCAGTTGCATTGACAGATAATGCCCCACTTTCAGATTAGGACCCCTGTGATTCAGAAATGTGCATCTTGTCCCCACTTCCACAAACTTTCTGCATTTCACCAACCTAATTTAGAAGGGGGAAAAACTATTGTTAAATAATTGAAAGCTCCTCCTATCTTAGTGCATCACACAGAGATCTATCAGTAGATCTTAATCTATATTGTACCATATCTGTTCTAGCAGATGTGTTACCTTTGATCCAGGCAATCATGCCATTGATTCTTACTCCCTCATTCATCCTCTTTTAAGTTCTGACCAACCATCTTTCTGAATCTAGATCACCTTTTTCTCTGATTCTTTTCACACTCTTGCATCATTATATGGATTGGAATATCAGCTCTTTCCAGCTACAGACAGAGAGGCCTTCACTTCCAAATTTGTTAGATCCTAACGTAGGCTGAATTCTGACACAGTGTACTTTCTCACTGGTTTGCTGTGAGCTACAAGTGTAGACAGAATGACATGCCTCTGCCACATCTATATTCTGTATACAGTAGGCCCTCCGACATTTGCGAGAGATAGGTGCACGGAATCCCCACGAAAGTAAAAAAAGCAAATAATTCTCCCTCATCCATCCCTGCGCCATCGTGCCCTCAGCCCCGGGGAAGCAGAGGGGGGAGGATGAGATTGCCCTCCCTACTTCCCTCTGCAACTGGCGTGTGAGGAACAAAGTGGGGAGGGCCAGGTCATCATCCCCACTTCCCTCTGCAACCCACCCCTGGCACAATTGTGCCAGCAGCAGCAGGGAGAAGAGTGGGAAAGGTGAGATCGCCCTCCCCACTTCCCTCTGCAACCTGCCCTAGGCACGATCAGGCCAGCAGCAGTGGGGAGGGCAAGTTCGCCCTCCCCACTTTGCTCTCCCACCCACCCCTGGTGTGATAAAGCCAGCAGCCACTGGGAGAACCGGGTGGAGGAGACGCCCCCTCACTTCACTCTCCCACTGGCCAGATAGCTGGGAATGGGAGGGGGAGAATAGCGGGAAGCACATCACACTGTGAATAATCAAAACCACGAGTGCCAAACCCGCGAATGTGGAGGGAGAACTTTATAGTCAATCACACATAACTGGGAGCAGGGAATAATCTGTTAGTTTTATTTTGATTTCAGTGTCTCAGAATGCAACCAGGACTCTTGACCCATTCAAGTTCCATACTATTTTATGACACTTTTTCCTCCTTCCTGCATAGAAATTCTGCATGTTTTGGTACACGTTTCCCATTTTCTTGTATACACAATTTTGTACACATTTACCCATTGAGAAATGTGTTCATGTGCCTTTTAAAAATAATTTGAAAAACAAAAAAGCATTTAGAGAATTTGATGACTGTAGTTTTTTTCCTAATTATGAAAAACTTAAAGGACATTGAATTTCATTTCATTAATTAACTCACAGATCATGAACTGTTTAAATTCACTAAAAACCCAATTAATGAAAATTTATATTTATCCTCAACTGTGAGAAGTACTATATGGAAAAGCAAGATTTCCCTGCACTGTGTAGGGGGGTTAGCCAAGTCTGAAACTCACAGCCAGTCACGCTTGATTTTTATTGTCATCTAAACAAAGCTTCTAAATGCATCCATAGATGTTGTGCCAGATGCTTTTCAGTGAAATGGCAAAGGAAGTCACAGAAAACCTACAGGGTGATAGATGTGGGAATACATCTTGATATATAAAACACTGGCCTGCCACAACAGGAAATGACAGAAGTAGAAAACTTGAAATTATGAGGCCAGAAATACAAAGGAAAATGATGTTTCAAAGCCTTTGCTCCTTTAAGAGTACTCAGACACATTTAGGTTTGTTATTTTATTTCACTTATATCCTCCCTAGCAAATATCCATCAAGGATGGAGCAAAGATGTGCAGGCAGACAACAGTCTCCGAAACAGTGTCTAATGTAGCCACCCTCATCGTTAGCTATCCTGTATGTTCAAATGAATTCCAGTTCAGCTCACCAGTCAGGTACGCTTGTATACATTGACTTTTGCTAGTCATAGGGAGGGGCATTCCTATTTACTGAAAGTCCTGTGTGGCCTGGTACAGCTCATATATTTCCAGCTCATCTTCATAGCCACGGACCAAAAAATTGGAGGTTTTTCTCATTTAAAAATTATTATTAAGACATTGATTCGCATACCAGATACCACATTCTCCTCCTGCACCAACTGATAGGGTAATATATAGAACTTTGCCATAACATGTAGCTTATGAGAAGTCACTTACAAGTTGCAGCCTCTGAGTATACTTACAGACCTTTTGGCTTCTTTGATACTTCAGGGACAAGGACAAAATAGACATATGTAGACCTAGAAGTGTCTCAAAAACCTCACATTAATGACCAAGTAGCTCCACCACCCTCTCCTCCTTCATAAGAAAGCCAGTACTGTATATATAATCAGGTATGAACTCGTGTAACAGAGAGAGAATTTGTATGTTTTCCAGTTGGTGGCTTTATGCATCAATATGGGTAGTGGATCATGCTAGCATTATCATAAATATGTGATAAAAACTTCAAGGAAACTCTTGTAAAGAATTCTGGTAAAGAATTCCCCATTCTAAATACAAGGTAAAGGCTGAAGTGTGGTTTACAGCTGACTACTGATACACATAGTTAACAGTTCAAATAGCAGTTTAATGTCTGAGGATGGAACAAAAGGAATATCATAGGTCAGTTTCCACAAGCACAGTATGAAACAGACTACCAATTGTTAATATATGACATGTTAATACATCACACATATCTCTTCTTCATACCCACAGAAGAGTTCTGCACTCCTATTACCTGTTAAATCAATGGTGGGCAACCCTTTTTTTTCCTGTCAAACCAAATCATATGTTAAAGGCATCATGCCAATGGTGGACAAAGTAAGAACCAAAAGTAGGCAGAGCTAACCCTTTGGCATCTCTTAGTCTTCCTCTCTCCTTCTATCTCTCCTCACCACCTTCCTTACCATCCAGTGGGCAACCAAGAAAGGGACAGATTACTATTGACAGACATGTCTGTTTTCAGAGGGCTTTTGAAATTAAACTAAAGGTTGCCTGAAAGCAGTCTGAGGGATTCTTGTGGCCTAGTTCTTCAGTTGTCTCAATCTTGCATTAAATGCACAGATTAGCAGCTACATGTGATGAACTGATTTTTATAATGATTAATAATATGATACAAATGAACAGAATCTCATCCAACAGTGAAAATTCATAGCTTCTTTGTTTCTGCTTCATAATTGGGGTCAGTGTACAAAAATCACGAGGGCTTTGGCCAGGGATATAGAACCTGTGGTCCTTGGACTGCATACAGCCCCCAAACGAACTGGTCTGTGGGACAGGGCACCATTCCCTGGTTTCTAAAATTGCTTGTAGATGGAAGATCTGAATACGCATCACTGCCACTTCCAGGACTACTGTTTCCCCATTATTAGGAGTGGAAATTATGTCTGTGTATACATCTTCATATGTTGTCACCCCCAACTAAGACCAGACAGAGTCCTAGGAAACAAAAAAGCTGTGTAACTGTGCCCTTCATGGAATCACATTTTATCCATCATTGCCTTAGAGAATTAAATCAGATTTACTCCTGCATTAGCACTTAAAAACAGTGGGAGTCTCTCAGAACACACAAAGGCCAAAATCCTTTACAATTCTGCTAGAGCAGAAATCTTCATGGGCATAACTCTGCTGCTGCCTAACTAGCTCTGCAGAGTGTCAGGGATTCCAGGCAGGGAACCCTGGGAAAATGATCAGCCCACTGCAAAGATGTTGCATCATGCCCCAGCTGTGGGTAATTGCAAGGTTGCATAAGAAACTGGGGTCGTGTGCAGATGGTAGAGTGAGGTGTGCAAACCTCTACCTGATTGGTTGTAGATATGTATATAACAAAGCAACACCAGTATGTATTTGTCTGTTGACCAAACCTGGTGCAAGCTTTTGTCCGTCTGTCCTATGTTTTGTATACAATGGAACTTTGCTGCAAGATAAAGTGCCTCCTGTTTTGGAAGAAACTCCTCTGTGTGTGAGTATCCTTACTGGGGAATAAGGCTGCTGCTGTTGGTTCGCTGAACTCTGGCTTTTCTGCTGCGTTTCTGTGGGGCTGAAACTCCTATCATCCCCAACACAGAGGAGATGGCCACACAGAGTATGCCTCTATCTAGCTGCTTAATCAATGGCCGGTTTCTATGGCTCCTAAAGCCATGGCATTATGGGATAGTTGGCTTGGCAAATGTTCTGCACAAGAAATTTTCCAAACTACCACTAACATGGTACTCAGGACCCCTAAAAAATAGGGACTGAAGAAATATCCGGTGGGAGGCATGTGGCATGGCTACACGGCCAGGGTAGTCTGTTACCGTTCAGTATCACCACCATTCCAGAGATCTTCTCACACATGCCCTGAAACTATTTTTTAAGTTTCAGTCTAGGGCCTCTTGCACAAGCAGTCTGCCTCAAAATGATGCTGATTAAAGCATCCTTTTCTACATCTGTCTACCCCCTACAGTGGCATAACTACAAATATGAGACATCTTCTGTGGCTGAAAATATAAGTGCTGTTCCCTCTTTGGATAATAAGGCAGCCAGAGACAGATTCTCAGCTGTAGAGTGGAAATGACAGTTAAAAGAAACTCCAATTAGGAGCCAGGATGGGATCATCCACTATGCCAGGATTTCTTTGGGTTGTCACCCCACAGTATGGAACACATTTGGAGACATCCTATTTTACAGGATGCTTATCCAAAGAGTTAATCCAGCTCTGTTCAGTAGTTTAATTAGTTTTCTAAGCGAGCTAAAATATTTTTATTATGCGTTGGTTTTACATAATAATAATCCTGTGAAGCAGGACAGACTTAGAGATTGTGAGTTGTGCAATGCTATTTAGTAACCTGCCAAATCCGTATATTCAAGGCCTCTCACTCTTATCTGCAGTAGCTCATCATATAGAACAAAACCTTCAAAATTTCCCACTGTCTCACCTGAAGAATGTGTGGTGCTCAATGCAAACCTTCCAGAGTCTCTTGGCTGAGCGATGATTGGGCAACTTGAAGCCAATTGTACTCTCAAATTGCTCATACTGAAAATGAAAGAAGCAAAAGACCAGACATTATGACTAGGAGTTGTCAGCCCCTACCAAGCTGTGCCATGGGCAGCACAACAAAGAGACCAGAAGGGGAAGTTTTATTATACACTAGACCTTTTCAGTTCCAGAAATTGATAAACTAAGCTGCCAATAGCAACTGCCTTTGTCCTTCTGGGTGCCTCTGCCATGATTACCCAGAAAAAATAATTCTACTCCTCCAAGCTTTTGGTTTGTAGAACTTGTAGAAAACCAAAGGGCATGGAGGAGTCATTTACCACATCGAGCACAGCGCCCTTTCCCAAAGGCTTAAATATAAGTGTTAATTCCAATTTGAACGAATAGGATTTTGGTAAGTCAACAATTATGTAAATACCGTTGTTTCAGCTGGTCTAGTCTAGGGAACTAACAATTGGATTTAAAAACAAGTCATATACACAAAGCCCTGAGAATTCAGGAAAGGGGTCCTTCCATCGTCCATCTTTTATTATGAAGTCACTCTGTTTCATTCACCAAATTTAGCAAGGATCCACACATTGTCATCTTCCACATGTAACTGTACCTAATCTTTCTCTTGCTCCTTCCATCTTTTTTTCCTATCCCCTTATCACAGAAAGCCTGGTAAGGAAAAGAAGTTGAAATAGCCACACAATGTGAATTTTGAATAGTAACACTGAAAGCTTACTCGAATCACTAAAGAGGATTCAGTGAGAGGGATTTCTATGGCTTCTTTCCTTTTCCAAAGCCCAGTGTAACCTAAGAGGAAAGACCATTCCATCACACATCATTTCTCTGTATAGAGAACTCAGGAGGAAGCCAGAGCCTTGCTTTATTTTGCACTAGTCCCTGTGCTTGCTTCTGTTTTCGGAAACCTAATGCCCCAGCCCCATCCATCTTCTATCTGATCTCAAAGCACTCTAGGGAAGGGAGGAACCAGTGGCAACCACAAATAATGGCTGGCTATTAAACCAAGTCAAAATCTGTGGACCCATCAAACACTCATTAACCAGATGAGAAAATGGATTTTTCTAACTTTGAGGTTTTCCCCAGGAACTAATTCATGCCTCATTATTCGGTAAATTATTTACTAAAGAGTGAATTCTTTCTTTTCTTTCACTCCCCCACCACCTCCGTTAAATTCTCTCTCTGTCTCTCTGTCTCTGTCTCTCTCTCTTTGTTTGTTCTGAACAGAAAATGCTTACTTCACCAGGTCGAATTTTGATGTAAAAGTTACTCCTCTTGTAGGAAATCTTCAGGATCTTGGGCCAAGCAAAACGATTTATTCTCAGCCTGTCCCTATAAATGAGAAGGCCATTGGCACAAACGCCCAGCATGATGTCAATGCCCTCTGAATCCTGAACAAGAGCCAGGGCAGGAAATAAAGGAGAGAGTTATATTAGTGTGTTTAAAAACAAAAACATTACCAATACATAGTAAAGAGGACACTCAGAGCAAATTCTCAAATCCTGCTGGTCGATGCCAAGGTATTATTTTAAACTGGTCAACAGCAAGGATATAAAACAGAAAAGGAGCAGGAGTAGGTCAATACATTTTCTTCCTAAATTCCAAGCAGGTCACTGCCCCCCTTCACCTCCATATGACATATTTTTCACATATTAAAATGGTCTGAATTTTCCTAGCTCTGGCCTGGAAAAAAAAAAGGGGGTGGCACATGAAATCTCATGCTTCCTGGAAAGGGAATGATTAAGACAGTGATGTGTATGAGTGACTTCTTGATGTATGGCTTGCCTTCTGTGATTCTAAATGTTGGCCAATAGAGGTTGCAAGTATGTGTAAATACTTTCTACGAGTTACTGCAGCAAGCAACAGATGTTTGTCAAAGCATTTAGGACATAGTAAAAATGTCCTAGTAGTACGCTGCAAAGCAGTGCTTCACTGGTAAAGGAAAAAGACTACAGTGACTAAAGCAACATCTTTTCCATGGAAAGGCTATAATGTGGCTTGGAAGGTGTTTGGTGATGAGATTCTTTGTTCTACAAACCTCTTGCTTTTGAAAGATTAACTGTACCCCTCGCCCAACTGTGGTTACCTCCTGTAAAGTGCAAAAATGCTAAAATGGTTTAAGCTGGTGAAGTCCAAAATGACTGTCCCTGTTTCCATATGACACATGGATATGGAAGGGAAGAACTGTCAATGTAAGAAAGAAAAAGAAAAAGAACAAATATAAGAGAAAAGGGAAATTACCTGAAAGAATTAAAAGAGTAGGAAACAAAAGAGTATCTGCTCACCTCAGTAATATTACTGAGAATCTGGTAACAGTGTGCTTTACTTCTATAAAAGCTTCAGCTCTCACTTGTTACAGAACATGCTGTATGGTGCTATAAATTTCAAAAGACTCAAAATCTAAATCCTAAATATCTGCAAAAGTATATATCAGCATAAAGTCACAATTTATCACAGTGAAATGACTGTTCATATTATTCTCAGAGTAACCTCAAAGAATTTTCACACAATTCCTTTGATGTGTTTTGTGAACCTGTACAGAGTTTGGCTTAAAGGTGAAGTAACCTGGTAACTATTTCTGTACAAATTGATCTGGCAGCACAACCACTTTAAGGAAACCTTCATTCATTACATTCCTTATCTATACACCTGAGATTGTTAAAGTACACTCACAGTGCAATACTGCACATCTTTATTCAGAAGTAGAAACCAATGAATTCAATAGGATTCATGCCTGAAGCATGCATAGCACTGCAGCCTTAGAAAATGTCAAATTTGATATGAAGTTATCATAGCTGCTGCAAAACTGCAAATTTGAGTACTTCATTATCAGACCAAAAGAAAATGGCTCAGCTTTTTTTTTTTTAAAACATGTTTGGTTTTAGGCCTGTTTGAAATATGGCTTGTGATATCACACCATTGTTATGCAAGAGAGGAGCACAGCAGAGGAGTACAAGCAAAGCACATAGACTAGGCATTTTTCAAAAGAGGTGGAAAGGAAGCTTGGAGAAGACTGAAGGAGCAAAGCTGTGCTCCCAGCTGTATATTTCTAGATCTCAGGGTCAGAATACCTTGGCATGATGCAGGTCGACTCCATACATAGAAAGCTTCTTGGCATTCTCCAGAAAGTGAATTTCTGCCTCACCAGGTGTCATGCCCCTTTGGGAAACAATGACAACAATGGTAATAATGACACTGCCAATACATATTCTAAAAGCTCTCCATCAAGGATTTTACAGAAGAGGTGGGGAACATCAGGCACTGGGATTCAATCTGTCCATTCTGGCATCCTAATCTAACTCTATGGACTTCCCCCAATTGCCACACCCTCTTCCCCACAACACCAGCATTTGGGAGTTTTCCAACTGCTGTATAGACTTTTCTTTCTTTCTAAAAGGTTTAAATAAGGCTGAGTTACCAGCAGGAAGAGCTTTAAAATAAAATACGCTGGTATTTTGGAGTCGGTCTCTTGCCTTTGGCTTCACCCACCACCACTAGAATCTGGCACCAGTTTCTCTGAACCTTATTTGGCTCTTAGTTTAATGATATACCAAACTCCTATTTTACTTCTTTTCTTTTTCTTTTTTAAATAATTTTATTGTGATTACATCGTATAAAACAACATTTCTCATTGTACATTTTACCGAACTATTACCGCTATCTTCCACTCCTCTCTGGATTTCAATAGTGTTATTTCATCAGTGGAAGGAACTGTGCTACCCTCCGGATGTTCTTGAACTGCAGTTACCAGCAGCTATAGTTAGAACAGTCAACAGTAAGGAATTCTAGAAACTGCAATTCAGCAACATCTGGAAGGCTGGATAATTCCCACCTCTACTTTACAGAATGATGAAACAAAACTTATAAGCTGTATAAACTATTTGACACCAAAGGTTGTGAAGTGCCAAGCTTCCTGGCTCTCACTAGTTCTAAGAGGAAAACTTACTCACCGGTAAGTCTTATGCAGCTCCATAATACGCTCTTCTAACTCCCTGGTTTGGTTTGGAGCAAAACGAAGCTCACCAACATAGTTGCCCACGTGCTCCTCACAATCATAATCTCCCAGTTCAGCCTGTACAGCATAGGAGCCTAGTAGTGCATGCGTAACAAAGGAGCATGGCAGGCGCCCACTGATGATGTCTGATCTGAGCTGCAAGCATAGGTAGTATCTAGGGAGGAGAAGGTATCAAGATGTTAAAATGTCGACATGAAAAATGAGCAAGACTTGCATTCATTTACTGAGGATGCCATTTTCTTGCAGCCATTTACTGAGGAAAGGTTCACGTTGCCCTTTTAACAAGGCAAAACTACACAGCTTATATCCATCAAGCCAAAGGCATCCCAGAGTTTGAGCACCTGGAAAACATTTAGATGTGAAAGAGACAGATAAAGCACCCAATATGCTTTGCTGAAGATGGATAGGATGCTGAATTTGAAGCTGACATTTATATTTTCCAAAAACTAGAAGATCAAACTTTTCTGCCTTTCTGACTCCCAGCATTCCAAGGAGTTGTTCCATGTGAACCAAAACTATCACATCATCTGATGAGCCTCATCTGAATGTCTACCAAAGCCCTCTTCCATCTTTCCACCTCAGGATGTCATGCAGCCACATTAAGTCAATTTTGATTTATTTTCTTATCAATCCCACATAGCCAACCTGCTTTTTGTAACATTTTCCCTGATGAAGGAGACCTCAAATCTTCACACATGTTTTGGGTTATAAATGGACAGTCATACCTCAATTAACAAAGCTTCTAACAAAGAAGTTCCTTTTTACAAACCATTTTTACACCTGACTAGCTGCTAGGTTTTTGTTTGTTTGTTTTTGCATCATTGGCATTGGGAAGGTGGTGATGAAGGGCTGGAGAAACAGACTTTCAGTGCCAGGTTGGAGCAATGTGTCTGCAGTAAACAATGTAATAAAGTTTGACCTGGAAAAGAATACTCCAGCCAATCCTATTGTAGCCATTGTGCTTGCCAACAACAGGTAAGGTAAACAGCTGCTGCTTCCAGAATACCTTACTAATCATGTGTAAACAGCTAAAGAGAGAGGAAGCGGGGAGACTGGATGAGGTTGACTCACCAGCTAACCCTAGTATGTTTTTTTTTTTTTAAAAAAAGCATCATTGTAGAATTTTGGCCACCAAAATGGAAATCATAAGAAAAATGGAGACTGGTGAAAGAAAAAGTCATCCCTGGATGTATTTTGGAAGAAGCTTCCAAGAGGCCTCTTGAAGGTTTAAAATGCTGTTGTTCATTATATAAGACTTACCTGATCTGTTTGTTTCACTTCACTTGTGGAGACTGTTAGTTCTGAATAAAAAGCTTCTTGAAACATCATCTTTTAGGGGGGCCGTAAGATCCAATCCCTATTCTCTCCAAATTATTTCTAAGTCTAACACCAAATTTTCTGTGAAAGAAGTAATGCTCAGGAACACACCCACTTTGTTAACTGATTTGTATTACATTTACATAAGACTTTTGGTTGGGCTGATGAATGTATTATACTAACACAGACACCTACAAAAAAAAAGTGGTATATGTTGTTAAGGACAAAGCAGCCACAATATTTGTGGCCATGCCATTGGGGGATTCTAGGAGCTGTCCATAATATTTGAAGCCATGCCACTGGAAGATTGTAGGAATTGTGAAAAAAGCAAAAACAAAAACCCGAAAAGAAATAACCCTTCCAAGTTTTGGTAATAAGTGAAATTAATTCCCCAATGCTGCCTTGTTCAATGCTGGCTTTCAACACAGGTTAATTTTGTCTCTCAGCCAAGACAAGTGGTACTAGCAATGGATCATATCTAACATTTCACTCCTCTTCAGATCTCATGGGTGCAAATGGACCAATTTGTTGCTTCTGGAAGAAAATACTATGCTGTATTTCTCCAGTGAAATACAGCATACAAGTGGTTGAGGACGATACAAGTGGTTGAGGAAGTACCTGGAGACTAGTCATTCTTTTCTTTTGCTCATGAAGGAGAAAGCAAGTTCTAGGACCAATCCCCAGCTGCTATCACCTCTCTTGGCCACAGATGGAAAGAACACAACCTGTCTTCATGGCAAGCTGTAGCTGTGGGTGACTCAATGTGTTCTCTTCTTAAGAAGATAATGTTAGAATCAGCTCCGAGAGGAACCGTGCTTTACTAACCTTGTTATGTCTTCTGTGAGTTGGGCTGGGTCTGGTGGGTAAAATTTGACAGTGAAGGCAAAGTTCCAGGGGCCACCTGGAGAAAGAAGAAAGGCAGAGTGAGAAAAGAGCATTTAGCCAAGGCCTCTTTTGCTTGCACCTCTCAACCACGTACCCATCATCTCTATCTGTTGTTTCTCTGATTTGGGCTGCCTCACATCCCAACATCTCTGAAGTTTCTAAGGAAACTACCAATGTCTCTAGAGAAGACAAATTCCTCAAAATCAGCAGGGATCTTTGCTTGACTGGATGTTCACTGCCGAGGCAAACGGCAGGGTGCGCTTGCCTGCTAAGGCCTACGACATGGCAGAACAGCCTTTGCCGCCGCACACAGCGACCAGGACTTGCTGTTGCCATGGAAACAGGCTCATGTCTCCCAAAGGGCCTGCTGTTGGGGAAAGACCTCCCATGGCATCTGTGCAAACCACTGCAAAGCAAAGCCAGATGCTGCTGTTCTAAAAGCCAGTTCCCAGAGGGATGTCTCCTTCTCTTAAAACTAAAGGGGTGAAGAGGCCAATCAGTCCAACCCCTGTCACCTCTCTTTCCCCCTGCTTGCTTACATCACAGTAGTGGGCACCTCTCGCTTTATATGACTTTAGTTATAAATTTGACACACACATACAGACACACACACACCAGTCCCAGAGGATTAAATAGTGAGAAGCTGTTTGCAATGCAGGCACCTTTTTGAAATGTATCAGCCATCTGTTTGTGGCACATCTGGGACATAACTATGGAGGTGGATCTGTGGGAATGATAGGAGGACAGTCCCACCTATGAGTTGGGCTGCAAGATCTTTGGGTCTTTTCCAGCTCAATGTATCTGGGTAGGGGATTTCAGGCTGCCCGCATGTGTCCATTTGGGAAAGATATGAGACATACACCTTCCAATTCTAACAGGCTTACAAGAGAATAAATCTGTATTTTCTTAAGAGACATTTCTCTCCAGCTCCTCTGAAGAGCAGAATTATATTCCAAAGGCTCAGAAGAACATTAGAGTGAAAAACGTAGCTAAGTTCTTTCTCTAGGTATGTGTTAAATGGAAGTCCAAGAAGAAGTAACTCTAACTGCATTAGTGACCATAAGAAAAAATCATTTCATAGAAAACTGGCCAGAGCAGCCAACTGGTGCAAGTACAATAGCACACTACAAACTTATTCTTCTGAATGTACAATAGTATTTCCAAATGATATATATAATCCTTGTTGATTTGTTTAATTAAAAGCACATTTTAATTATTGTTATATATGGGAGTCCTGTTGTACAAAGCACTGGATACACTCACAGGTTCTTGACTACAACCCTTTGCAGTTGCTATTATTTCTGTCTGACATACAGTGATACAAGAAAGTGCCATGGTTAAGGTCAATACTCTGTGTATAATCAAACAGATTTCCAATGCAGTGGAAAGCCTCAGAAAGTGTCACTGGAGAACTCTCAGATGTTATTAGATCCCTGTGGGTTTAATTCTCCAGTTAGCTCTGATTCAGCTGCATTCACTTACTTTATGGGTGCTTCTACATGGAGAGTTCCTAGCACTACCGATCAAAACACATTGTGGAGCTATTGTGCCTTTTCCTCCTTCACAGGTCTTTTTGAAGAAGGAGAGAGGGGGAAAAAAAGAACTGAACCAACAGTGGGAAAATCTGGAAGGCTTGCAAGTGAAATATGGTGTTGACACCTAGAAAATCCCATAAGATAGCAGAATAACTGCACAATACAATCCTCATTTGGAAGCAAACAAATGTCCCTGGAATTGTTTACAAATGGTATCTTATGGATAATATTCTGCCTTCTCCACTCCTTAGAGGCTCTGTCAGAAAAAAAAAATTCAAAGCCTCTTGAACCCACACTTTAAACTACTCACTGCGAATCTGCTTCTTTATTTCTTTAGAGGGATCCAGCCAATTCTGAAATGGTAAGAGACAGGATATGAGGGGAAGTCCCGTTTAAGCACAACATCTTGAATGGAAACAGGACAGAGCTTCACCGAAACATACCTTCTGACTGTCTGAGTCACAAAATGTGAGTCCAAAATAATCCTTTTCCAGGAGATTGAGGTGCTCACAGACCATGTCAAAGAGAACCTGACCCCGGGCATGTTTCTGCAGGAGACACAGACATATAGTAAGAACCAAAGAGTCTTCTATATAGACGGAGGCAAAAGTGAGGATCCTTTTCTTGATCAGGCAATTAAACACAAATGTTCCTTATTCTTTTATAGCATGTGCAACATTCACAGCATCATAGACCACCTAGTTCATCCTGCCGCTCAGTGTAAGCTAATTAACGTTTATGCCACAACCAGGGTGAATAAAAGTAGGTTTAAATTTTTTTAAAAAAATTCTGAGTTCCATACCCAAACCCAACCACACATATAACAGTAACAATAATATTTTAAAAAAATCTAAACAGCATTCTTTTCAGGTAGAAACTGGATCCCGAAAGGAAGTAGTTTTAAACTGAAGTAGGTTTAATAATATGCTTGAAAACACGTGTTTAGATAATATATGCTTTGTTACGATATGTACCTTCTGGTCAACTCCAACTTACATCAACCATATCATTGGGTTTACCTGGCAAGATTTATTTAGAGGAGGTTTGCCACTGTTTTTGTCTCTGGGTTAGAGAGTGTGACTAGCCCATAGCCAGTCAGTGGATTTCCATAGCTAAGCAGGGATTTGAACTCTGGTCTCAGTTCAGTACTCCAAACACTGTACCACAGTAGATCTCATACATAATTTTAGCTAATTTTAGCTAATATGTGCATGATACCTTACGGTAAAACATTTTCTGCATAAATCAAAAATCAAACTGGTCATTTCTCAAAGATCAATAATATTTTTACTCTACTATTTGTTTCTTTATATAGCATTTATTCCACAATCTACAACTGTAAGGACTTTCAGAGAGCTTAAATATCATATTAAGTTCCCCCGACCTGCCAAAAACAATCCCCAAACAACACAGTCCCTGCCCTTAGGCTTATAATCTATAAAGATACAATGCAAATGGCAAGCATGGAGACAGACAGTGATAGTGCAAAACATCTGGAATGAACCATACTGGGATAGCTGCTTATAACTTCTGTATTTCTTGTGGGCAGTTGTGAAAGTCGTCTACAGAGAATGGAAAGCATCCCATTCTAGCAAGGAGGGAAGAATTTTATTTTTCATACCTTTAAAATAGATAGCAGGAGGATAGCCCTGCATTCTCCCCCAAAAAATATTTTTTTCAAGATGCTCCCAATGTAATTTAAATGGGAATACTCTGAAAATAGAGACAATAGGATCACTGTTTAAGAGCCTGAGCTAAAGCCTTTATAAATTATCAGAAAAGGAGTGCGTGTTGCAAATTGCTACTATCAGCAAAAAGAAATAAAAGACAGTAGTAGCCTTTTTAAATAAAGCAATTAACCTTTTTTTCCACAAAAGTACTTACTGTATGTAGAGACTCATTAACCTGGCACAGTAAAGAGTACTGAATCAATTTAGGCATTTAATGTGGGTCTTTTCTCTCCCTCTCTCTCTCTCTCCTCTCTCTCTTTTTTAATTCAAAAGCAGGTTCACGAGACCAAACTTTCTGAGTGACAACCTACATTAAGAAGCTAAACATCAGTGAATGAGACAGGCACTGATAACATACCTGGTAGCAGATAATAAAATACTGCTTTCTGAGCTGTCTGCAGGGAGAAGTATACTGACTGAAAACTGCCAGACATATCACACCCATTTTAGTGTCAGATTGGAAAGCCTTGCCTAAATTCTCTTTTTTCTATGATCATGTCATCCTTTTTCTTCAGTTGCTGTACTTGCAGCTCCATGGCTCACTCAAGGTTCTAGCTCTTAATTGTAAAGCTCTGCACTTGTCAACTTCTAACTTTAGCCCACATCACCAGTTAAAATTTCTTCTTGGTATTTATTTCCCTTTTTTCCCTCACTTCCTGTTCCTGGAATAGTTAACACTTAATTTTCCTAGTTTAGCAGGGACAGTACAGGTTAATCCTTAGCTGTCCCACTTTCTTCCTCCCCACTCCCCCTTCATCCACATCTCACTTCTGTTGCTGCAAACTGAGTTCAAAGTTCAAAAGCAGTTCACACTCAACTCAGCAGTAGAAAAGGACGAGGTAGAGCCTTGTAGGCTCAGGCAAAAGCAACATCTGCAGTGCTTTCTAACTGTGGAACAGAACATTGTGTGCAACTCACTATTTCTTCTTGAGATGTACCTTATAAAAAGTAGGGAAAAGGAAGAGTCTTGCCAATTAAGAGGAGGAGGTCCCCTCTGAAATCCAGCTGCTGTGCATCAGGTGTTTGCTGAATTTCTCTTTCACACAGACACATATAAATCCTTTCACCCCATCTAATGTCCCTAAAATAGGATCAATATTGCACAGAGGTATGTCTGATTTGATTCTTTTTTTTTCTGTCCCTTCAGTTCCATTTTGTGTTTCTTTTAAAGATTTGTCCAAATCTTAATTTTTAAAACCTCTTTTTACTGGTTTTCTCCTCTCCATTCCCTTTGTTTTGACTTAATAATTCACAGTATGTCCCAGGGCTGCACAGTGTCACAGGAAAGAAACAGTAACTTGTAGAGATTGAACACTGTAATAAATTTTACTGTCTATACTACTTACTTTGGGACAATCTTTTTTCCTGCACAGCAATGTTTCATTTACATTAAAAATTTACTCCTAGGTAAATTTGTACACAATTATAACCGAAGACCATCTAAAAGGCAATGGGAGCACATGTATTCCTTTACCACAATCATGGTTTTTCCAACTAATATCCTTCTTATTTGTGTAGATTCCATTTTTCTTCTGGAGCTAAAAGGATGGCACTTTTTATTTCTCATCTATATTCCATTTTTATTTTAATAAAAACCTTGTGGGTAGTTTAGCCTGAAATGCTATGAGTGGTTCAAGGTGGCCACATGAGTGTTATATTATGGGGAAGCTCAAATTTAAACTGTGCATTGGGCAGAGAGGGTGGGTATGAACACAGAGTTCATACAGTAGATTTGACAGAATGTCACAATTTTGAGCTCCTACAAAAAGGCATTTTGATTTTATGACTACATATTACATAATATTATATTTATGGTTAATCATTCTATGTGCATGCATGCACACATACACACAGAGTATTTGTTGACCCCCCCCTTTTTTTTAGGCTTTCCTAAACTAAGCACATAAACTCCAGAGTTTCTGTGCTTAAAACAGTAGCTTTGTGTGTTCTTCCTCATTAATCACTTTTGCCATCTTGACCACACTCTGACATTGCTTGGCTACATGACTCCCAATTTTCATCTGTGAAATGTGGGAGCATATGCCTGCCTCCATTTCTGAGACTTGCTTCCACTGCTTGACTCATTCTCCATCAAAGCTTCATCTAAAACCACCCAGCTCAACTTATCTTACCTTCTATTGTATGCCAATCCCTTCTCTCCCCTCTTCCCCTGCCAAACATTGCACTTGTCGAATGTAGGGAGAAAACGCTTTCATCCTCAATTCAGTGCTCCATCTAAACAGTAAGCTAAGAGCAGTACAGTGACACAGATCCCTCTGTGCATTTGTCAGTGGCAAAATATCAGCCACAGTTTTCAGAGAAAGGAGACTAATTCCATGAACCCTTTTAGGCCTCTGAAAAGCTTACCTCTCCAGCTTTGAAAGTTCCTTTAATAATCTATTCTCTTCCATCCCCCCATCCCCATCCCTTTTGCTTAAAGATAACTTTCATCTCTGTTAACAATCAGACCCTCTGCAGTCAGTAAAGCTCCCTCTCAGAATCTCACTGTTAGGGGATGTCAGCTAAAGAGTCTGACTGCTGGAGAGCTGAGATGAAAGCAGCAGACAGGCTCTGATCCCTTTCACCTTCTCTCAGTCCTTGATTTCACTGCATTTATTTTACTCTCCTTTTCCTCCCTTGCATATTACCCAAAGTGGAGGGCCTAAATCCAGTTGCTGGTCACAACTCAAGTAGACCCACTGAATCCATGAAATTTACATAAGTGCTTATCTAGCATTCAGTGATTGATTCAATGTGTTCACTCAGAACTAGCAATGCTATGATTTCCAAATAAAAAAACAGTAAAATTAAGTTCATTACCTGGAACCACAAGGAGTCTTTTTAAACAGAAGGATCAAATCAAGTTACAATGGACTTTGTTGAGCCTTTTGGGAGGAGAGTGTTTTACAATTTAGAGGACACTTCTAAAAAAGACCTTCTATATGGTTCTGCCAACTACAACTGATAACATGAAGGGTATTTACTTCTTATAGGTATTTGAGGTGAGAAACTTCATGCAACCTCACCTTTTAATATACAAAGTCTCTGTTCTTTTTACTAAGTTGGGTTGGAGGTCTCCCTTTGTTTGTGTGATCTTGCCCATGTAACAATTGTGATACGTAAGCTGCTTTAAACAGCTGCTTATGGCAGCTGCCACCATGGAATTACCTGTTTATATTCAAAGACTCATCATCCAGATCAAAAAATTGCCCCACTGCCACCCAGGCATCAGCCATTTCTGCATGACGACGCTCTTCTGCATCATTGCGCCGCAATCCTTGGTCTCGAAGGGAATGTGTCAGCAACATTCCCCTCTGTACCTGCTCGCTCCATGCGGAAGGGAGCACAATGGTGCTCTCTTTTTCTTTCACAGTGCAGCCGCGCACCTTCCATGGCTGCACTATGGAAGGAAGCATAGCCATTGCGCTTCTGCAGTTTCTGCATAGCCATGAGGAACAGGAGCACTGCACAATCGCAGATACAAAACGTATTTTTTCCGTTTTGTGTAAACTGTGCAAATGTGAGCTTGGGGATGGGATGGTAGTCAGCTGGCAATGACGTCATGAGGAACACAACCTGCTGACCACTGCCATCCTGTCCCAGAAGCAGCACAGCCCGTTGTGCGGAAATGGCCATCCTTGCATTGGTATGGAGTAAATCAACCAACTTGTATGCTCAGGCATTGCATCCATGCAGTTGGTTCACTGGGTATATACTGCCAGGTATTGTTTTCTCTCCCTTTTCTCATGCAGATTGGATATTTTTAAGAGGGGGGGTTCCCTACCCTCCACCAGCGTTTTCCTGAAGAGATATGATGCCCACTTTTCTGCCTTGCTTCTAAATCTCCCCTTCCTTAATTGGTCCAGCAAAAGACACTGCCTTGACCAACAGAGGCTGGTACACTAATGTGTAACTACCATTGCTTTCAGCGGAAAGCGATGCTTGGAATCTCTTAAAATTAATTATACTAGAGCTAGCAGAGAGCAGGGAGGGGGCATTCTGCATCTCTGGCAAAAACACAAAGCACTTGCGAGGGAGGCTATAACAAGACAGAATCAGCCCATCGGCAAAGATCAAGAAGTTGGGGACCCTTGAGAGGGAAGTTGTTTGAGCCAAATCTTTCCAACAGCACTATTCAACCTGTGGAGGATACTACTCCTTCTCTGATCCTCATAACATCTTCCACTGCCACTTCATTTGGCTGCTCTCAAAAGCTGTGAGGAGAACATGAAGGAGTTCCTTTTTGAGACATCAGTTTCCAGAATCTCCCAGATAGCATGACCATAGCTAGCATAGCCACTAGCTATGGTGGCTGGGGAATGCTGGAAATTGTTATCCATTTTTCCCCAAGCTCTGCTGATAGCACCCCAGTCCTTTATGAAACTCTGCCTGTACCTTTGAAGTAGAAATATACCACTTCATGTTATTTTCAACAGGGGCATCCACTTGCTCTGTTTCTGAACAAGGCTGTTCCTTTCTGTGAGTTTTCGAGACACTATGTCAACACTTTCTGTACTCAGATACAGAGCCACATACAGTGGAACATGGTACACTTTCCTGATCACCATATCTTGTGTGTTTTGTTAAGAAAAAATTTTTTGGTCGTATCCAAATTTCATGCTACTTTTCTATCCATCACCACAGTACAAAAAGTATTGTTGTTGTTATTCTTCTGTGCCTTCAAGTCAGTTCTGATTTATGGAGACCCTAAGGTGAACCTATCACAGGGTGTCTGGGGCAGAGTGGGTGTATCACACAATACTAATTGCTGCAATCATTATCTTTGTTTGCACGGTTGCTAATCCCATCTGTCTATTTTCTGTAACACTTATTTTTGAAATCATACCACCAATATCTGCTTGGCTTCTTCATCCCTTATGTTGCTCCTCTTAAATTACACCCTTGTCTCATCTACCCATAAGGTACATGAAATTGTTTGCAAAACATCTGGCTCACTCCCCCTCTCCCCATATCACTGTAAGATCTATTGGTTCCAAGGACTTCCAATGTGTTTGGAAAACCTAGTTTTGATATTACAGACAACTCTTGCCATAACCAGCACCCTAAGTTATCTTCTCAAATATTAATGCTCCCTTCTCAAGTGTGATCCTCACAGGGTATGTTGAGAGGGCTTCAACCGATGATCATTTTCAGTTGCTTCTAGGCCACACATGGAGTCACATTTTGTGCAGACTTGCTTATAAGCGATAGAAAAGTAACCATGCTGGAACTTAACTGTTCCTATCACTTTATTGGCCTACAAATGCCAGTATCCCCCAGACAGCACAATCAATGGTCATATTGGCTGGGAGATTTTAAATCTTGTAGTTAAAAAAAAAGTCTTGTAGTTTAAAAAAATAGTCTTTCTCATCTCTGTTCCATCCCATCAAGGCTTCCCCAACTATTTGGGTAGAGTCAGTCCTCCATGTTTGTGCGTTTCACTTTTGCAGATTTGATTATTTAGAAATTGCTTGCTGTCACCTCCACTGCCTCCTTATGCCATTTTTAATAGGGACTTCAAGCATTGTGAGACTGAGAAACTGCAAACAAGGCTTGTAAATCCCTATTAAAAATGGTGTGGGGCATCAGTGGAGGTGGCAGTAAGCCCCACCAGCCACACACTTCTGCCTTGTGAAGGAACCCTGATGCTTCAAAGGAATCCATGGTAGGTTGAATATGGTGATCATACTTGTTTTGTGTGTTAGTATGGTTTGGCAGGGCTTACAGTTATTCACAGTTATTCACGGTTGGAGACCTTAACCCTAGTGAATATAGAGAGATGACTGTATTTAGGTATTTAGGTAAGGAACAAAAGTGGAAAACAGACTTTCCATTTCCATCCCTTTTGCACATACTCTGCACAAGAGAGCAAACTGTGCCTTCTCAAAAGGAGCATTACCTTGTTGGACCTTGCTATTTCATTTGGAAATTTGAATTCTGGCACTCCAATTGCTCCAGTTGCTGGAGTAATATTTGCATATTGCTATGTCTCATGTGTATGTGTGTGTTAGAACTTCTTTCCTTTGTTTCTCTCTTTCACTTGTTTATAAACACAATTGGCAACATTTTTACTAAATTGACCATCCAACCAAGTGTTAGCTGACAAGCTTAATGGAGGTACAACAGCTCGCCCTAACCCTCTCTCCTATCCCTAACTATCCTTAATCCTTCCACAGAAATTCACCAACCTGAGGTGTGCAGCACCTTTTCCAAAAAAGAAAAATTCATGGCTTCTCCATGAAGATTACATTTGGGGGAGGGGGGGGCTTTTAACAGCACCACACACTCTAAACAATTGGCATGGTTTAATTGGCAGATATTATTTCATTGGCACTATATTAATTGGCATTGATATAAATGATACCTGAGGTGATGGAAAGGTCAAGCTGGAAGAGGCAAATTACTTACTGTAAACGTGAGATAGCAAGGCAGGTCAGCCACGCCCACCTCTTAGGCAGAAATCAAGTCACTGTCAGGCTAATAGTGCAGCCACTCTTGAGACAACAGGCTTATGCTAACGAGCCAGACATCTCAAAGTTAAATGGGGAAATTCTCAACGAATTGTGATTGTTTCAATGCTGGTCTCTGAGCAGTTGGATGTTTTCCCTATTGTTTCCCTACCTCTCCACAATAGAGGGCTATCATGACAGCCATTACCCTTTTGTCACCTAAACACTAAGACCATTAGCTCCATCTGGACCTCATTGTTTGTGTTGCAACTCCCATTGTCCACTTGGCTGGGAGAGTGACTCACACTCATACCCACAGGATATTTTTGGGGTATAAGAACCCCTGATTTCAGACTGTCCAATGAAGTCTCTTGCCATTCTGAACGCCACGCTGTCCATCTGATTCTCAAACAAGAATTGTCCTTAGGTGTCTACCTAAGCCATGCTGCTACTTCCTTCACTACTCTCCAGACAGGTAATTATCACCCCAATCCCTCAAGATCCTCTACCCAACTTTCCTCCTTTTTCCTTCGGTTAGTCGTTATGCAAGTACGTGAATGTGTGAATCTTCTGCATGCTTGTGTGGATCTTGCTAATAAAAACAATTTTTTAGTTTACATTTTAAATCTCTAGCTGGTTCTTTCCTATATGACCCCATAAACATTGGTAGAAAAGATCTCCCTAAGTTGCCCCCCCTCCACAGGTCTCCTATTTTTGAACTAATTACTCCTCATTTTTGAATGGAGGTACTGGCATTGTTGTTGGGCCCTTGAAGCACCCACATTTTGGGTAACACCATGAAGGTAAATAATGGATTGCTTCCCATTCACTTGATAGGAAACAATGGTTCCAGGTTCTACAGAGAGTTGAGCCACTGCTTAGATAGCTTTCCTTCCTGCAAGAAGGCATATGTCTGCACCAAAACAGGAAGGGACAGATAACTGTATAAATGAGGCTTTGGAAGCTTTTATCATAGCCTTAATGTATTGCTTGTATGCTATTAATAACATTCTCTTTCTTGAGGGATCCCAGACAGGGTAAAAGTTACATAAATTCTCACTCTTACTTTTTCTCTGACACACACACACACACACACACACACTGCCTATGCTTCAATTTTCACCATAATATACAAATAGCAGACAGCCCACACTTAGAAACTTGTGAGTCATTCACACCTGCTTTCCTTGTGCATCTCTATGGGGAATTAAATGCACATGTATATGTGTCTTTGGCGAAGCTGAAACCATTAACTGATTTAACCCACTGATCATTGGTCTTTTAAAAGCAATGATTTTAGTGTATGCTCTTTCCAGAAGGGTGCTGAAGGCCTATGGTACTGTGCAGTGTAACTTCTACATAAACATATTAGTGGATTTTAAATGCTGAGTGTAACATCCCCGGCTTACCTCCACTTCACACTCATACTCTGAGGCATCAAGCAGGGTTACTCTGCAGATGGCACTCTTGAGCTTCTTGGTGACCTTCTGAGGTGATTTCTGGGTCTTGCTGGGAGTGGTTTTCTCAGAGATCCCATCTGCTTCACTGTAGTCCTTCTCATCCATGTCCACAGCCTGCAATACAGCAAGGGAAACAAGATGAGTAGCATACATTACTTTCCATTCATGAAAATGTCAGTGATGTAGACTCGAGTTGATTGACTTGGACTCAAGTCAGACTTAAGTCACTTCAGCGACATGACTCAGACTTGACTTGGCAAAAATTACACACTGACTCGACTTGAGACTTGCATATTTTTAGTGACTGCTTTGCTGCCCTTGGTTCAGTAACATAACACATTCATTCAGAAACCTTACAACTTACTGGTCACATGATGATCTGTCTCAAGCCCAAAGTGTAGACACATTTTTCAGAGGGAACAGCAAATGTGTTAGGCAATGGGCTTGAGGTGGGGTTGGGGTCTGCTCAGCAGCCTGTCCTCACTACATATAGGAGGAGCTTTCTAAAACTTTTCCTAAGAGCAGAAGGCAAGACTTGTGCCCAGTGTGCAGGGTACACATCTCAGAGGGGAACAGAAAATGTGTTAGGCAACAAGTGTGAGGAGGAAGGATCTGCTCCTGAAGCTTCAGTAATGGGGGATAAGAAGGATCCTATTTCCTACTTCTGAAAAAGCCTCCAGCTTTGCAAATGGGAAGAAGAAGGATCCTATTCCCCACATCTGAAGCCACAGGTGGCAAGATCACAAAAGTAGAGGGCTGACTCTACTTAAATTGTTAAAACTGACTTTATTTGACTCTGTCCAGAAATTCTGGAATAGAGGTTGGGGTATAAAGTTGGCTCCCAGACTTGAGACTTGACTCAAGACTTGACTTGAAAGTATCTTGTGAGGACTTGAGACTTGAAGATACGGACCTGAGACTTGGGGCAAAAGACTTAAATACATCACTAGAAAATGTCCTCTTTGTTTGGAGCCAGGTTCCCAAATTCTGCTAGAAGTTGGCTCAAAAGATTTAGGTTATGTTTCCTGCTATTTGGCATTGTGTGTCTGTACATGCCTTTAAGTTGCCTGTCGACATACAGCAAACCCATGAATTTCATGGGTTTTTCTTAGGCAAGGAATACTCAGAGGTGGTTTTGCCACCTCCTTCATCTGAAATAGAGCCTACAGCACCTAGAATTCATTGGTGGTCTCTCATCCAAGAACTAATTAGGGCTAACCCTGTTACGAGTTATTTGGTATTACAGGTATTATCTCATCTTTCTGGGTACTGTAATGCTTTTCCAAACTCTCAGGGAGAGAACTGTCATTTGTTCAGCAGATATAAATTATACACCTGTAAAACCAAATACAGGTATGTAACTTATATTCTCTGAACAAATGGCACTTTCCTCCTCCAGAGTTTGGAAAAGCAATGTATTGTCCAGAAGGATGAGAGCAGAAACCAGAAAGGTTCTTTTTGAGTGCTATACCTCTCAGAACATCCCCCCACCTCCAGCCAGTATGGCAACTAGTCAAACTGACTGGGAAATTCTGGGAAATGTAGCCCCCCAAAAGGAGTTTTTCTGAACTTTGTCTTCTCATCCTCCAAGGTACTACCACACCTCCTTGAAGAAAACTGATTCACCAAAGGTCTTTTCCTAAAAAGGGGTGTCACAATGATGTTCAGTCTAGAATTGCTGTCTACTGGTCTGGGGTCTGTGGACTAGCAAACTGAGGGTCAATCCAAGAAATCTTGCCACCTGAAGCAAAGTAGCAAATGGTGCCTCTCACAATTGACTCTTATAGCACCCAAAGCTAGTTAGGTTACTTTGATCTCTGGAGCAGAAAATCCTGCAAGGGCATCTCTCTGTGTCTGGTAGTAAAAATTAGGGATGGGCCAACTGAATTCTTGGATCCTCGAATCCTTGGGAAGGATTTGAGATTCGCGGATCTGAATCTCTGCACCAAAATAGGCAAACTGAATCTTTTGAATCCACCAACCAAAAAATAAAGATCTCATGCTTCCCACTCTTTTCCTGCCCACTGCTGGTGCAATCTTGCCCAGAGTGGGTGGGAGATTACGGGGAGTGCTCCCTGCGCTTCTCCTGCCTGAGATCCTGAAAATTTTCCTGAAAGTGAAAACTATTATTTAATTTGTTTTTCATTAAACAAAGATGTCAAATTCTGCCTCCAAAGCACTTTTCAGTAGAGGTGCCTTCCTTCCCTTGCTTGTAAAACCTTTTTTTAAAAAAGGATTAGAAAGATTCGCGATTCATGAGATTCGTGGATTCCCAGAACGTTCCAGGGATTCAGATCTGGATTCGGATTCAGAAAATTCTGGATTTGTCCCATCCCTAGTAAAAATATAATAATAATACATTCAGTGACACCCCCAAATAGGCTGTCTCACTCTACCTCCTATTATGGCAAGGCCTGTCCTTTACTCAGGACTGGCAGCTGAAAGCAGTGAAACAGCAGATCCAGCCCTCTAAAACAAGAGTATCTTGGCTATGCCCAATGACTCCAGGTAACTTAGAGAACTGCTCTTCAACTGGTCAGCCATGCGCTGATTATACTACTTATCTCTTCTCTCTTTACATTCTTTTGTTGTTGTTATTGCAAGCTTGTGGGAGGACATATTTTTGTTTCTAACTACATTGCACAATGCTTAGATTGAAATATGTCTATAAATAAATATAAATACTAGACACTTGAGGAGTGAGATACATGCAATCTTTCTAGTGGTCAGAGCCTCAGTATCCTATATAGCATAGCTAGCTATAGAAAATAACTAGGAGAAAGAAAATTAAAATCCAAAAAAACAAATATGCTCAATTCCCCCCACGCAAATACACTCAAATATACATCATTTAGCTTTCTCGTTAGCACATGTTGATTCCTCCCCTCACCACATGTTTACCCCCAGATGTGGAATATACACAACTATAATCTCACTTGCAGCTGTAGCACACCCTTGAACTGTCCTAATTTGGGAAGGACAGTCTCGACTAACCCTCTGACATCCCATCTTTCAGATGCTTTTAAAATGTCCTCATTTCTCTCTCCCCCTCCCACTGTCCCCCTCTTTCTCCTCAGCTTACTTTATTTGTTGCAAACTGAATTCAAAGTGAAAAAATAGCTTGCACTCAATGGGGGTAGAGCAGAGGAGGTAACTTTCCCCTCCCTGTAGAGTGAAGTAAAAGCAAACTGTTGTAGCCTCTCCTCACTTAAGTGTCCTTCTTCCAAGTAACCTTCGCTGTCTGGATCACACCTGATGCTGCTTCGCTACATGTGTCCCAGTCTTCATCTGTTACACGTTGGAGGATATTGTTGCTGTTGTGTGCCTTCAAGTCATTTCTAGGTTATGGTGACCCTAAGGTTAATCACTCACTGGATTTTCTAGGGCTGAGAGTGTGTGACATGCCCAAGGTCACCCAGTGAGCTTACGTGCCCAAGTGGGGAGTTGAACCCTGGTCTCCAGGGTTGTAGTCCAGTGTTCATACCACTACGCCACGCTGGCTGTAGCCCAAAATATAACTACAACTCCCACGCTCCCTTTGCCAGCAATGTAAACTTTTCTAAGCACCAATATGATGGCACTGCCTGACAGTGTTTTATCTGAATGCCTCAAGTAAATAAAGATGGGGGACAGGGCCAGAAAGCAACAGATGAAATCCAAAGTGGGCAGAGTGATCTCCTAAGGGCAAACTGGTTCTTGTTAAGATGTTAAGAACTCCATAAAATGCTAATAGCTTGGCACTCTCCCAAAGTGACTGTTGTGATGTTTCTCAGTGGACAGACAAAGCTCTGCTAGAGACAATGCCTCAGCCCATACAGCAGCTAGAGTGGCAAGGTCCTTCCCCGTTAGTGGTATTCTGGACATTAATCCACCATTCAGCAATATGTTCAGAATGGATTCTTAATTCTAATCCCTTATAGTATTAAAGGCACGTCTGACACAGAAGAACCCAAGGGAGAAATAGGGATGGCAGAGGTTTGGCTTTAGCAATGCAAGACAACCCTTTGACAGAAATTACCTGGAAAGGAAACCTCAGGGCTGGTATTTCTTCTTGCTGGGCACTGCTCACTGCTCTCCACAACACAAATATAGCAATCCCTTACCCAAAGCCTTATTAAGGGTACCTGGCAAAAGAACGCTTCTCAATCAATGGGTGGATGGACAATGAAACATTTTTCCTAAAGGCATCATATCAACCTTTCCCAAATATAAAACTACTGGTGATCTTCTAATGCATAAAGACTTACTAAACCTGGGCAGATCTTCATAGTGGCTAGTGCAGATGTGCACGAAACATGCTGAAATGACTTTTTGTGCAGATTTCCTCTGGTCTACACGGCCCAGACTAGATAGGCAATATTGGGATTTGGGTTCCTAAATCTGCACATTACCAAATGGCTGCAGATTTGTCCAATCAAGTGGACATAGAAAAGTGAGCACATTTCAAATGTGCAGAGAAATACAAGTATGCTAGAATGCACTTAGTGAATGGAAAACATGCAATCAAACAATGTTTATGGTTTGAAAAAATGCACACAAAAAATGTGTGCATTTCCAGGAAAAAAAAGACTACGCAAAAGGGGTGGTGAGTTTTGTCTCATTCTCTTTTTTAGAAAAAAGCACAGACAGAAGTAGGCATAGTCCAGAGGCAGAAGTAGCAAAAGGGAAAAGACAATGGATGTGGAATGGCATGTGCATCTGTGGTGACCAGCATCCTAACTTGTTGTTGAAGATCCAGAATTGGGATTTCAAAAAGCCATAGGACTGCTTGTTGCCTCTTCTCTGAATTTGGGGAAACTAATCTGGGGAACACCTCCATCTTGTTTTGTTTTTTTTGTTTGTTTGGGGGTGGGGGTTAGTCTGCAGAAGAGAAGGTTAAGAGGGGACATGATAGCCATGTTTACATATTTGAAGGGATGTCATATCAAGGAGGGAGTGGGCTTGTTTTCCCCTGCTGCAGAGACTAGGACAAGGAGCAATGGATTCAAACTGCAGGAAAAGAGATTCCACCTGAACCTCAGGAGGAACTTCCTGACGGTCAGAACTGTCTGGCAGTGGAATATGCTGCCTTGGAGTGTGGTGGAGTCTCCTCCTTTGGAGGTTTTTAAACAGAGGCTGGATAGCCATCTGTTGGAAATGCTTTGATGTGTGGTTTCTGCATACCCCTGTGGTCTCTTCCATCTCTATGATTCTATGATTTATGTTTTTTTCTGTGACAGACTATCAGGGGCTTCATTGCTCTTTACTGGCTTGTCATCTATTCACCTCTGATTCACCCACTTTGCCAGCTTGCTTGGAGAAAAATATGCCTCCCTCCACATTCAAGAAATTGTTGTGTCTAAGAAATGAACTTGCCTGTGCTATGATTTTGGTACCTTCTTGGTCATACTGTCTTTTCCATTCTTCTGACAAGATCCACATGCTGATCATATTTCATGAATGTTGTTCTTCCTGTTTCTGATAAGTAGTTCTATCTTGCTCTGCTCTGAAAGTCTCTGCCTCTGACCTTGTGGCTGACTCATGGACAATGATCCTATTTAGCAGTCTGGCTTGGTTCTTGGCTCTTGAAATCCTGCCTGTGACTCAGCCATGGGCTAATATTGCTCCCTCTCCTCTAGACATGCAGACTTACAAACACTTAGAGTCCTAACGCAATGTCTATTCACATTCTATGCTGATTCTCTTTGACCTGACTGCCCATCACTCAAAATGAATGGAGAAAAGAAATATCAAATATCACCTTCTGTTTTATGAAGGCAAGAATGAGCTGAAGGCTTGCTTTCTTAATATTTATAATTAGTTTCTTGAACTGATATACCCCCCAAAAAGTATATAATCACAAAAGTCCAAAATAGTCAATAAAATAACAAAAACAGTGCTGCCTACACAACTGATCTGCAGCCTGCCAGATGTTATTGGATTAGCTACCATAGCCAATGGATAGGATGAAAGGAATCTAGCAGCATCTGAAGAGCCACAGGCTCCTCATCATGCTCTAGAAGAACCAATTGCTTTCACAAGCCTTCATATTACAAAAGCTCAGGAAAGTTAACTTTCTGAGTTTAATTCATATTATCTTTAAATTAAATATACAAATAATAAGGAACAATAGGATACCCTCATCCCCAACAAATATCTACAGAAAATAATGACTTCTATGTAAGAAGGTCGGGGAGAACGGCATCAACCATCTAAAATCTGGATGCACTGGCTAACTAATGATCAGTTGCCGTAACGGTAGTGACATGGGGGATATATCATAAACAGAGAACCGAAAAAGAGAAAAGGACAGATCTTGGACACATCTGGTCATTCTGTGAAAGGTTTTTAGAAACATCATGCTTTGCTTAATCGTTGAATGCACTCCAGAACATGGAGAGCCTTATACAGGATTAGTGGCATCCTAAGATAAGATTCTAATGTTCAAAGAAGATTGAAGGAAGATGTTGACATCACAGGGAGACTTAAGGACTTCTTAAAATCACAGCCTTGTATCTTCCAATTATTAATTGTATCACCCAATTATTTATTGAGAAGTATTGCTGATGACATTTATTTTAATGGAAGCACACTTAGAATAGTACCTTAAGGTGACTGATGCAGATGTATCTCTTGACCAACAGCAGCTGTTCAGTTACCTCTGGGCAACTATAAGTAGCTTTTGGCTAACTGTCCCATCAAATCAAGTAGCTGCTCTATATTTGATCAAATGGGAAATGCTCTCAGATGGCCCAGAATCAGTCCAGATAATTTCCATACATATCAGATGGAGATGACTTTGGGCAGATGATATAGCATCTAAAAGTAACAAAGATGGTTTATCCCTTCCCTGCTTCAATCCACACAGCTTCTCAGACATTAGATTTTTTTTGCACGGGGATTGGAGGGGACATAATATAATTTGTTTGTTTTCATTTTGTCCTTTGGCCTCCTACTCAGTTCTTCTCATGCCAAGAGCCTGGTCTGCCATTTTTTTACTCCTGTGCAGAAAAATACCCTGCATCTTTTGGCTACTCTATTTATATGACTGTTTTGGCTGTGAATTCATTAGCTCTGCATTCAATTGAATGAGATGCAATAGTTCCATCTCCACCTACTAATGAAGCTTTCTTAAAGAGGAAAGGAAGAAGAACGGCTTTCAGGCTTAGAACAATTTCTACATGTTATGCTAAACATTGGGTACTTCATTATATTTTATGAGGTAAACAAAGACCCTATATAGCTATGAGGTTTAAGGGAGAAATTAAAGGTCTCTTTAGCAGAGGGGCAAGGTCAGAAATATAACCTTGGTAAAGCAAGTTCCATATTGATTCTCCCTCAGTATGAGACTTCAATACAACCTCATGCATCTTCCTAAGCAGGAACAAGATAGAGCCGCAGGCTGCTCAGCCATGCGAAATGGAAAACAAACTGCAACCCTTCCACTGCACATGTTCCTCCTGATGCTGAGAATCATGGTTTGAGGATTTTTGGGGGTATATGATCTTTCATTCTCTTCCCTACAGGGACTGGGCTTATCAGAAGATAGAGGTTACAGGACTTTTCCTTTACTGTACTCAAACAGGCATACCAACATGTGCCAGAACTGCAAGTGAATCAGGGATGACACTGAGCCTCATCTTTGGCCCTTTCATTACTTACTACAATTCAGACTACTCACAAAAATTGCTTAGCCAGACCATCCAGCTTTTGGGCAGAGTTACAATTACTTTTCTGGACTCCAGAATTCTCACATCTGCATAGCTGTTAGCCATAACTGCTGGCCTGAGGATATTGGGAGTTATAGCAGTAAAGTTTTTTTTTTAAGCTCTATTTTTTTGACCTCCAGATGAGACAGGCCCACTTTCTATATTGGGCTTTTCTGCAGCAGATCTGGGAGCAGTTACACCAGGACTTGTCAGCTTGACAATAACCTAGAGCAATGATTCCCATCCTGGAGTATGTGTATCCCCAGCAGTAAGAGCAGCGACATTTAGGGGTACATAAAAAAAATTGAATAATGGCGTAAAAAGTATAAAGTCTAATCCATTCTCGGAGGATGTCACAACTTCATGTGGTTTTTGATTGCCTAAGGCATTGGCATTCCTATCCCAAAACCTTAAGAGATGGGGCGGGAGGGATCATAGAAATAAAAAGCCAAATGTCCGGCTGCCATTGGCCTACAAACACAAACTTTTAAAAAAATCTTTCTCACATGCATATGCATGCACAGCCTACTATTTGAGTTGCTGCAACCCTAGCCCACCCACGCTAGATGGCTTCTTGAGCTTTGCATTCACATGCTCTTCTCTCCCTCTTCCTTTTGTCCCTCTCTATGAGGAGAGAGTGCACTCATTAGAGGCATCCAGTTCTGTCCCGAATCTGGGTGAGGGAGGGACAGGCAGCAGCAGTTGCTCCTCATCGTGCCTTTGCCCGGGGGAAAGCTGGATCCTGAGACCACAAATAGTGCCCAGGTGGGTAACAAGGCATGATGGGATGGAGAGGCTTGTGCAGAGTGGCCAGCCTGGTACCCTGCCTTTCCTTCCATGGATGTAGGGACATTTCCTCAGAGCTCACAGAAGCTATCTGATGGGGCCTTTTTCCCCTCAAAAGAAAGGCATGGTGGCAGAGGGGGGATCCAATTTACGGAAACAGGCTACCAAGCGGCACCCAAGTGAAGAAAGGCTTGGGAAGCACAGAACTGGCCCAGAACACTGGACTCCAGCTTGACAAAATGGAAGGCAGAACTGCAGATTTTAATCTTCTTTAATGACATTAGCCAGCTTGAGCAAAAGTACATTTAAAAGACACCATTAAAAAACAAAGTAATAAAGATCCGAATTTAAGTTTGCTAATCTCTCCAGCATAGGAATTCTTCCCACAAATGGCAGGAGGGTGCAGAATTGTTGCTGTTCATGTTTTCTTTATTTACAGCCTGCCCTTTTCCCCTAAACCAGCACTCAAAATAGTGTTGATTTTTTAAAAAAAATGCTACATAGTTGAGAATACATAAGATCAACGTTAAAATAGAATTAAACTACTAACACTAAAAACAATTTAAAACACAGAATTAAGATGTCTAAAAGCAGTTAAAAACAAATCAATTAAAACAGTACAGCCCTTCCTTTAAAAATCTTCTGCTCTCACAAGCCTGTTGGAATTTTTTTAAAAACTCTATACCTACCTACAGAAGGATAGAAAGAAGATGACCTATTCTAACCTCACATAGAAGGGAGTTCCAAAGTCCAGGGGGCAGCCACGTAGAAGACCCTCTCACATATCCCTGCTAATTGTGCCTAGGAAGGCAATCAGACTGAAAGAAAGGCCTCTCGTGGGGATTTCATGATATACTCTGTGAGATGGACATTGACTTGTAGTAATGAAAAAGGAATTTAGGTCTCCCATGAATTTAAGCCCATATTCTTTGTCATCTTGTGCTTGCTTCCATATGTGTTGCCATGTACCTATTGCCTGCCACCTTCTAAGGTCCAGATAAGCTTTTGGCTTGAGCAGCTACCTTTGTAACTCTGGGCCTTTCTGCACCGCACTGCTATAGTGCTATTGATGAAGGGGTTAAATTGTAGAAACTGCTTGCTTGAGTAGAAAAATAGAGAAAAATAAGTCAGGCAGATGTGTCTCTTATCTTATCAAGAGCTTAGGTGTGGGAGTTTGGGAGTCCATGCAACCAAGGGAGAATACTCCCTGGTACAGAGATACTTCATTTTTGAAACTGTAATACATCATTTCGAAACTTAAACTTTTGTAACCTGTACTTTTTCATATATGGTAATCATTTCCTGTACTTGTTTTTTAGAAAGTATAAATGTGTGCTGAAACCTAAAACGGGGCTCTCAGTCTTTTGGAAACTGATTCCACTGAGATCCCTGCGCAGTATAATAAACTCTTGTTTTCTGATCTGCTGGTCTCAATTCACTGGCTCACCACAACATTTTCTGGTGTGTTGGCCGGGAATTGTGAAGGGCTTTTGCCCACTTTGGCGGATGCCAGGGCGTCGGAACCGTCGCCCCCTTCCTGATACAACCCAGGGCGCCCTCGATTTTCTTTTGTTGGAAGGATTGGTTCGGAGTGGGGCGATGGCTCTGGCGACGGTGCTCCAGCCAAGGAACCCGAGGTCAGAGCAGAAAACAGAGCCCTCCCTCGACTGTTGGTGAGTGACCTCCCCGCAAACTCGGGGGGAAGAGGGGCCTGATCAACCCCTTTCAGCTTTGCCCTAGTACCCCACTGTTGTTGTGGGTGAAGCCACAGAGCTTTTGGGTGTGGTATTGAAGGTGGGAGGTTGTGTGTTGGTGTGAATGTGTGGAAGGATGGTTGTGTGACGCCACAGTTTCCAAGTCATGCCATTGAGTTTCCGGGTGCTTGGATCGGCGTGAATCAAGTGCTGTCTCTCCCCCTTTGTGTCGATCCGTGGGACCCCTTACCCATGGGTCAAATCACTTTTTCCTTGTGCGTGTTGTCCGATTTGGGAGGAAATGGGAGGGGGGCAGAGCCGACAAACCTCTTCAGGCTATATGTTGAAAAACTTTAAGAAAAGATTTAGTGGGGATTATGGAGATCCCCGAATGATGCCTGAACGGTTGAGGACCTTATGTGAAGTAGAATGGCCATCCTTTAAGGTGGGGTGGCCCCTGGAGGGGAGCCTGGAACCCTCACGAATCAGGGCAGTGTACTCAGTGGTGGTCGGCGAGCCTGGCCACCCTGATCAATATCCATACATAGATTCATGGGACACAGTGGTCACTCAAAACCCCCCTTGGTTGCGGAAATGTCAGGAGCAAATTAGTAGGGCTATGATAGTAATGCAGGATCGGACCAGACGAAAGTTTGGAAAAGGACAGATATTGGCAGAATCGGTTCCAGAGGAACCTAGTGCTCCCCCTCCCCCATATGTGCCACCACAGCCAGCTCCACAGCCACCAGTCTTACCCCCACCGCAGCCAGCTTCGCTGCCGCTAGCCCAACCCTTGCAACTGGACCTCCCGGAGCAGGAGGGAGCCACAGCCAGGGGATTGACGGATTCTAGCCCAGTTGCACAGGGGATGGTGGAATCTCCCGGAGCCTATGATCTTAGAACAGGGCCGAAAGAGAAAGCCAAGATTAAGAAGTCCAAGCATCAGAAAGAGATGGATGAATCAGATGATACAGACGAGGAAAGTGGAGACGTGGTTGCACCATTGCGATAAGTTACTCAGCTAGTGGCAGGCCCCAATGAAGAAGGAGGATACCGGCGAGTACAGAGTTACCAGTACACCCCTTTTACCTCTTCCGATTTATTGAACTGGAAGACCCACTATGGATCCTATACTGAGAAGCCCCAAGAGATGGTAGAGCTGTGTACCAGCATTATGGCTACCCATCTCCCCACCTGGCAGGATTGCCAACAATTGTTGTTGACTTTATTCACTACTGAGGAGAGGAGGAGAATATTGGAGGAAGTGGAGAAGGTAGCAGCGGCAAGGGTGGGCCCAGAAGTGCAAGATGTAAATGCCTGGGTGCGGAAGCGAGTCCCCCCTGTGGATCCACAGTGGGATCCTAATGATAACCAACAACGGGACAGATTAGCAGAATATCGGGCAATACTGTTGACCGGAATGAGGAGAGGTGTGAAGAAGTCTATCAATATGGCCAAAGTACAGGAAGTGACACAAGGACCTATTGAGGCCCCAGGGGAATATTTAGAAAGGTTGTTAAAAGCCTACTGGCAGTACACCCCCATAGATCCGGACGCTGCCGAGAACCTCCGAACGGTGACTGCGGCGTTTGTGACAGGGAGCTACCCTGATATTCAGAAGAAGTTACAAAAATGAGAAGGGTTTGAAGGAATGAATCTCAGTTAATTGCTGAGCATTGCTCAGAAGGTGTACATAAATAGGGAGCAGGAAGAAAAGAGGGAGCAAGATAGGAGAATGCACAAGAAAGTGGAATTATTGGCCACGGCACTAACGGCAAAGGAAGGATATCGGAAAGGTGGAAGAGGAAGGGGAAGAAGCGGATTTCCATTGGGACGCAATGAATGTGCCCTTTGCCGTCAGGTGGGGCACTGGAAAAATGAATGCCCTAGACAGAGGGAATTGGCAAATAGAGGAAGAGGAATGGACCGAGGAAGAGGAAGAGGAGCAAATAGAGGAAGAGGAAGAGGAAGAGTGATGAATGGAAGATATGAGCCAGAGGTGGACGAAGGATTCGAGGACTTGATTGGGCTCGCTGGAATGGAACTTTACGATTAGGACAGACCGGGCCCCCTTGCTCTCGGCCCCGGGGAGCCTATGGTCACAGCACAAATTGGGGGCCGAGCCATCCCAATGATGGTGGTTACGGGCACTGCCCGTTCTGTATTAAATTCAGCAGTAGCTCCAAAAACTGAAAATGCCATAAGAATTGTGGGAGCCACCGGAAGAACAGAGCAACACCCTCTTTTGGAGAAAAGAATTGTGGATTTAGGGAGACACCAAGTTACTCATCAGTTTTTATATTTACCAAACTGCCCTGTACCTTTATTGGGTCGAGATCTGTTGGCTAAACTGAGAGCCCAGATTTCCACTGAAGAAGATGGAGTGATGGAAGTAAATTTTAGAGGACCAAAAAGCATCTTGGTAACCTACCCAAATGGAAGAAAAGTGGCGAAGGTATCAGATCATGGTTTGTCAAGAACAACCCACTACCTTTGGACCCCCAGGGGTATGGGCCGAAGATAATCCGCCTGGGCTAGCCCGATTTGTGGCCCCCACAGTAGTGGAATTGAAGCCAAATGCTGTTCCCATTTGTGTAAAACAGTATGACTTGCCCAGAGAAGCCCTGGAAGGGATTCAGAAACATTTGGGTCGGCTGAGGAAATACAACATAATTCGGGAATGCCGCTCTCCATGGAACACCCCGTTACTCCCTGTGTTGAAGCCTGGAACGAAAAAATATCGCCCGGTTCAAGATTTAAGGATGGTGAATGAGGCTACAGTGACCCTACACCCAGTGGTGCCAAACTCGTATGTTTTAATGGGACTAGTTCCATCCACAGCTACTCACTTTACGGTGCTGGATCTTAAGGATGCTTTCTTCTGTATTCGGGTGGCCCCACAAAGTCAAGAAATATTTGCCTTCCAGATGGAAGATGTTGTTACAGGCCAGAAAACCCAGTTTGCTTGGACTCGCTTGCCACAGGGTTGGAAGAACTTGCCTACAATTTTTGGGACATCCCTAAGTCAAGACTTGAGAAGATTCAGATCCGAGCCCGAGAAACGAGTTTTGCTGCAATATGTAGATGATCTGCTGTTGGCAGCCAACAGTGAGGAAGAGTGTAAAGAGGCTACAGTGGAGTTGCTCCAGCTTTTGTGGGAAGCAGGCTACAAAGTATCTAGGAAGAAGGCCCAGTTGTGCCAGGCAGAGGTGCGGTATCTGGGATTCCAAGTGACTCAGGGAAAGCTAGCGCTAGGCCGAGAAAGGAAGGAGGCTGTGTGTGCTCTACCTGAGCCCCGGAGTCGGAAGATGGTGCGAGAATTCTTGGGTGCAGCTGGGTTTTGTAGAATCTGGATTCCTAATTTTGCAGTAATGAGTAAACCCTTATATGAAGCTACCAAAGGCCTGGAGACTTCTGAATTTACGTGGGGAACAGAACAGAAGAGGGCCTGGGAGCAGATAAAGAAGGCATTGATGGAAGCTCCAGCGCTGGGTCTGCCTGATGTGACAAAGACATTCACTCTATATGTTGATGAAAAAGGAGGAATAGCGGTGGGAGTACTGACGCAGATGTTGGGATCTTGGCATCGCCCTGTGGCGTACCTTTCTAAACAGTTAGATCCTGTTGCCAGAGGATGGCCTGAGTGCCTAAGAGCAATAGCGGCAACCGCCTTGTTGGTAAAAGAAGCAGACAAATTAACCCTAGACCAGAATCTGACAGTGAAAGTCCCACATTCTGTATTGACTCTAATGGAGTACAAAGGCAATTATTGGTTCACATACAGCCGAATGTCCAAGTATCAAGGAATGTTATATGAGAATCCTAGAGTAAAGTTGGAAACATGTACCACTTTGAACCCCGCAACGTTGCTCCCCATAGAATCTGAGGTTACACATCATGATTGTCTTCAAACCATGGATGAAGTGTATTCAAGCAGACCAGACTTACAGGACACCCCGTTGCCCCATCCTGATGTTACTTATTATACAGATGGAAGCAGCTTTGTACGAGAAGCAAAGCGAAAGGCCGGATATGCAGTAGTCACAGAGGATAAGATAATAGAGGCCAGAGCGTTACCCGTTGGTACTTCAGCTCAGAAGGCAGAACTCATCGCCCTTATTAGAGCTTTGGAACTAGCTGAGGGACTCATCGTGAATATATACACAGATTCAAAGTATGCTTTTACTACCCTACATGCGCATGGCGCACTGTACAAAGAAAAAGGATTAATCGACTCTTCGGGACAGGAGATCAAGTACGGAAGAGAAATAGAGCATCTATTAGAAGCTGTATGGGCCCCTCGTAAAGTCGCTGTAATCCACTGTAGAGGACACCAGAAAGGATATGATCCAGTGGTTCGTGGGAACCAAAAAGCAGATGCGGCTACAAAGGAGGCTGCGGAGAGGGAATTGGAAAATGAGATGGAAGATTTGCCCCAAGAATTGGTAATGCCACTCTTCCAAGTATCATTGAGTGACCAGACCCCTAGATACACCAAACAAGAAAACGAGAGGGCTGAAAAAGACCTGAAGGCTATGTTGGACAAAGACGGTTGGTGGGTCTTGCCAGATGGAAGGCGGTACATACCTCAATCTATGGGATGGTCAGTTGTGCAGAAGGCGCACGAAGCTACACACTTGGGAAAAATGGTGTTAGCTCAGCTATTAGAGAAAGATGTGTTCATAGACAGAATGAGCCAGTACACCACGCTAGCATCGTCGCGGTGTCAAACTTGTGCTCAGAATAACCCGCGCCAAGGACCAAGATTGGAGGGGGGAATACAATATCAAGGATCTACTCCTTTTGAATCCCTAGTGGTGGATTTTACAGAAATGCCACGGACGGGACAGTACCGGTACATGCCGGTAATGGTATGTACTCATATCGGATGGGTTGAAGCATATCCTACCAGAACTGAGAAGGCAAAAGAGGTAGTACGAGCCTTGCTTCGGGACATCATACCGAGGTATGGATTGCCCCTCCACATTGGATCCGACAACGGCCCAGCTTTTGTGCATGGAGTAATCAAGAATCTTGCAGAGACTCTAGGAATCACTTGGAAGCTACATTGTGCATATAGACCCCAAAGCTCTGGGAAGGTGGAGAGAATGAATAGAACAGTGAAGACTCAGCTTGCTAAACTGTGCCAGGAAATGAAACTCAAGTGGTTAGATGCGCTCCCTATAGCACTTCTGAGGATAAGATGCACCCCCCATTGGACAACTGGGCTAACTCCATTTGAAATGCTATACGGAAGACCCCCGGCCATCCTAAAAGGACTAAGAGGGGATATTCGGGAGTTGGGAAGTCTGGCCCTCCAAGAAGAGATGCAGGCACTAGGAAAGGCTCTAGAGAAGGTTAAAGCCCACGCTTTAGAGGTTAGACGAGTTTCGTTCCTCATGAAAGCACATTCCTTTCAACCTGGGGATGAGGTGTGGGTTAAAAACTGGAAAGGAGAGCCCCCATCACCAGGGTGGAGGGGGCCATACCAGGTGTTGTTAGTTACCCCCACAGCAGTAAAGGTAGCGGGACTGAAACCCTGGATACATTATACTAGGGTAAAACGAGCATTTACTGATTGGACTGTGATCTCATCACAAGAAAACCCTCTGAAATTGAAATTGTCCCAACAGAGAGAGGGGAGAGAAGGTTCGGACTAGACTCTGCTGTGGTCATACCAGGGAATTGACCACTCTACGCAGTCAGATCCGCAACAGGTGAATGAAAATCTAGGCTAGACCCTACTGCTGCCACACGTCTGGAGGCTGGTAGCTCTACGTACGGTCAGACCTAGCGACTGCAGAGGAAGGAAGACCGGGACTAGGCCTTGCTATAGTCACTTCGGAGGCTGACTATTCTACACACGGCCAGATCCCCTCCGGAGGATGATGATGAGCAATGAGTGTTAGTGAACTAGTAATAATAGTAGTGTGTATACTCTTTGGAATTTTAGCTCTGGTGTATTTCTTGTATATGTATAGAAGGTACTGGTGTGGGATAAGTAGGTTTGGACCCCTATTTGACTCTGAAGATGAAGCGGATAATGTTGATAGGAGTGTGGGGCATGATGTGTGGAATAATTGAGGCCAACTGGTTGAAGCAACACGCTGCTCATATGTTCCAACAACATGGACCCAATGTCACTCTAATTTATGAACACCCACAGACCGTGGCAGATTTTGGTTTTATGCCCTCCCTCGTTAATGAACCGGGAGTGGTTGTAGGAGCCCTGCAGTCAGCATTAAAGGGAAATCCCAATATGTTTGCTAAAGTTGACGGTAGTCTAAACAAAACTCTGTTTAGACGGCTGAAATTTTATACTTATTCCCCCAGAATGTGTTTTTGTTGTTACCATAGTGGAAACTGGGATTCTAAGTGGAAAGGATATATACAGCACCCCTCATTTTATGCTAAATTGGGAAATTATTTGGCCTGTAGTAATAGATTTTATTTGTATGGCTCATATAACAAATCCTATCAACCCGAGACAGATTTAAATGAAACCAGTCTTGGAGAGTTGTATCCGGAATATCCTATGTTTACTCCTAATTATACAGAATCTGGCAGTATATGCTCCGGATTGATGGCTCGGGATCCAAATTTATGGTTTTATTTTAATGGATGGGCCACCAATTATCACCCAGGGACTTATCAGTGTGTGGGAATCGGGTATATGACTACATCTGTTCTCCTTCCAGAATGACCAAAACGGGCTGTTAGAAGAAGAAGGAACCTGGTGGGACCACTGGGTAGCCAATGTGAAGATCTGGTCATTGTAGGAGGGAATTTGGCTAAGACTGAGGCCAGTAGAGTAGGAGGTGGACTAATAACGGGGGTCCTTACTTTGGGATCTTATCCAGGGATCATAGCTCAAGAAAATCATAAAAGTATATTAGGATTGACTTGTAGATCGGAGAAAATTATAAATGCAACTGGGAAGTTGATACGGGCCCTTCAACAAGAAATTGAAGAGCTCAATCAGTTATCGTTACAACATCAGATGGCCTTGGATTACCTATTAGCCAGAAAAGGGGGGTTTTGTTCTATAGTCAAAGGAGGATGCAAAGTCACCTTCCATGATTTGAACAAGACTATAGAGGACGAGATACAACACCTACAAGGGCTAATACAAAACAATGACAGTGGCATTGGTAATACTTGGGATTGGTTGACTTCCTGGTTACCAGATTTTGGCTAGCTGAAAACTTTGTTTTTAGGCATTATAGTTTTGATTGTAGGAGTGTTTCTAATGATGATATGTATTTCCTGTGCTATGAATGTGTACGGGCCTCTCTCTCTGAAGCTATGGCAGGAAAGGCAGCTCATTTTGCTGTAATGGCTCAAAAGCAGGCTTAAGCAAATTATGCTCAAATTGCAATAGAATCTGGCAGAAAAGGGGGGAATGATGAAGGGGTTAAATTGTAGAAACTGCTTGCTTGAGTAGAAAAATAGAGAAAAATAAGTCAGGCAGATGTGTCTCTTATCTTATCAAGAGCTTAGGTGTGGGAGTTTGGGAGTCCATGCAACCAAGGGAGAATACTCCCTGGTACAGAGATACTTCATTTTTGAAACTGTAATACATCATTTCGAAACTTAAACTTTTGTAACCTGTACTTTTTCATATATGGTAATCATTTCCTGTACTTGTTTTTTAGAAAGTATAAATGTGTGCTGAAACCTAAAACGGGGCTCTCAGTCTTTTGGAAACTGATTCCACTGAGATCCCTGCGCAGTATAATAAACTCTTGTTTTCTGATCTGCCGGTCTCAGTTCACTGGTTCACCACAACACTATTATTCCACTTTCAACATCTTGTGGAATTCTGGGGTTTATAGTTTACTAAGGCCAAAGAGCTCTATGGCTGAGAATTCTAAATGCCCTTCCCTAAACTACAAACTCCAGGATTCCATAGGATGTTGAAAGTGAAATAATAGCACTATAACAGTGTAGGGAGGAAAGGCCCTCTGCAGAAATGCAATTTTTCTCCCTGCTTCTGCATGCAATAACTGGAATGTTAATGATCAGTTTGATTGTGACACATTAAATCTTCACTTATAATGGACTCAGACCTCACTCAAAAGCACTCTTTTCTTCACATGGGTTGTGTGGGAGCCCTGGTATTGAAAAAGCCTTGCCAGGCTCAGCCCTAGTGGTAGCAGACTCAGCATTCAACTCAACTCACCCGCTCTGCATGTTTAGAGTCACCATGGGCTCCTGGTTTCTCATTAGCCTCGGCTTCTTGGCTATTTGCTGTGGGCGTGGAGCTGGTCACTGTGTTCGGCCCACTTGCTGCCGCCTCGAGTTGCTGCTGGGGAGCTTCCTCTTGGGCATTCTTCACCTCCGAATCTGGGCCCGTTTCTGTCGTCATGGTTACTAATTATTCTGCATTTGCAAAAGAAAGATGAGAGGAAGAAGGAAGGGATTAAGTGTGCAATCCTGGCTACTGAAACAGTTTGTTTCTGAACCTGCAGGGACGCATGTGCCTCCTGGTGACGTTGTTCACGCAGGCAGCTGCACACAGCAACATCGCTGCAGAGGGGCTTTCTTATCAGATCTACCCAATCATTGAATCTGCCAGCTTGGACACTGCAGGCCAATCTCAAACGCCCCACCCTGCTGAGATACTGCACAGGGATGGAAATCTTTCCAGTAAACATCTCTGATGGATCAGCCTGATACCCACACTTCTGCGCCTTTTGAAGTTCGAAAGAATGAATGCCCAATGAGCATTTTTTTTCTGTTAAGAGAGTTTTGTACACCCTGCCTTTTGCCCCCTCCCTTGCAGAGTGCCCCAGCTTTGTGACTTTCCACAACTCATAGATGCCCCTTCTTTTGAAAATTTGATCCCGCAATCATAATAAACAGAGAGAATTCAGACTGGATATAACCTTGGAAAGACACTCTCAGCATACTTGCCTTGCAGAGATGCTCTATGAATAAATGCTACGAGGAGCGCAAAGCAAAAAGCACTCAACATCACAGTCACACTTGTACTCTGAAAAGCTCAAGAGGCAGAGAGAAAACCAAGATGTTATCTTGCCAGGAGTAGGCACATCCCTCTCAAACAGGAGCAGGCAACCTCAAAATCTAAGATTGCTTTCAAATGCCCTCCACAGGTGACTAGTTCAAAACTTGGACTAAAGATGATCTTGCCTTCACACTCAGCAGTCCACCTGGGGGCCAGGGAGGGGGAGGGGGCACTGATGGCTTCCATATCTGTGGGGTGGTGAATCTGCTTCAGGTTTTAGTCCAAACACTAAAAGAGTTATCAAAAGAACTGATCCTATTTTGCTGATAGGGTTCAGCACCTCAAATACATCTTTTAAAAAAACTTTATTTTTATAAGTGAAAATCCAGAAATTAATTCAAAGTACCAATTATAACATTACATTGTATTCTAAACAAAAGATATAAATACAGCAAACAAACAGACACAAATGGGTTGAATTAATTGTTGACTAATTTACCATTAAGTTTAGTTAAAGTAGTTATAATTGCTCCTTGGGTTTCCATATTCAAACATATCAAGTTACGTTGATATTTTGTTAGATCCAAAGGAGTAGGGTAAAAAGGAAGAATAAGGGCCTTTTTGCACCTTACCTTTTCGTGACGCTGGGGTGCGGGGATCGTGTGAGCAGCTCTCGCGTCCCCGCTGCTTCAGCTCCGCAGCCACTGCCTGCTAGCGAGCAGGCAGCATGAGGGCTCCTCCTCTTCCTTCTGCAGCGCAGCTTGGGATTTTCCCAGGCTGCACTGGGGCAGGAAGTGCGAGTGCCACGGCTCCAGAGGCTCCACACGCACGGTAAGTGCGTGTGGAGCCCTAGAGCGATGCGCAATCATGCACCATTTTCAGCTAGAAGCCAAAAATGAAATAGTGCGCGATCAACGCCTGCTGGCCCTGGCAGCGTTGCACAATTGCGAGGACATCATGTGGATGGCCCCGCGCAATTGTGTGACGCTCCAGAGGCCCTCACGCATGCCGAATGCCATGTGAAAAGGGCCTAAGGGTGTTGAGTGCAGAATGAACTGAGTAGAGGTTTTACACAATAGGGAAGTGTAGGAATAAATAGAAACATCAGTCATTTCTGCACTACACTGTTATAGTGCTGTTATTCCACTTTCAACATCCTATGGAATCCTGGGGTTTACAGTTTAGGGAGGGGCATTTAGAAATCTCAGTCAGTGAGCTCTTTGGCTTCAGTAAACTACAAACCCCAAAATTCCACAGGATGCTGAAACTGGAATAGTAGCACTGTAATAGTGTAGTGTGGAAATGCCCTTCCTTTAAAGATTAGGCTAAACCCTAGAGTGGATCGACCACCCCGCCATATGGAAGCTACCAGCCACCCTGAGAGGATGAGAAAGGTGCCAGAGGTGGAGAAAGAGAGGGGAGAGAAAGGAGCCATGGCAGAAAAAGAAAGAGAAGTGTCAGACAGAGAAAGAAAGAAAGAGAAAATGTGTGTGAAAAAGAGAGAAATGCCAGCTCCCCTTACTTTTTGTTCTGTCCTCACTTTGCCTTTGGTATATAAACCCTAACCTTCAAGGGTATGTGGTCCTTAACTGGAGGAAAACTTGGGTTCCGTATCTAGTCAAAAAGCTGCAGCTTTGTTAAAGATGCAGCACAGCAACACATAGCAGCCAGCATTGTGTAGTGGCATGCTTGGACTAGGATTCCAGAAGACCAGGGTTCAAATACTACTCAGCCATGGAAACTCACTGGGTAACCTTGGACAAGACACATTCTCTCCACCTCAGATGAAGACTAAAGCACTCCTGCCCCCCCCCCCCCGGAATAAATCTTGCCAACAAAAGCCTTTCATTGACTTACTTCAGGGTCACCATAAGTGTGAAATGATTCAAAAGCACACAACAATAGGAACACATGACATGAATTTATACTATGCGGAAGCAAGTCTTTGGCCATTTCCGCACTAGATTGTTATAGCACTATGATTCCACTTTCAACATCCTATGGAATCCTGGAGTTTGCAGTTTCTAGCCCCTCCTGAAACTGCAAACCCCAGGATTCCATAGGATGTTGAAAGTGGAATCATAGCGCTATAACAGTCTAGTGCGGAAATGGCCTTTGAGCTAATAATATAGAACAGTCAATCTGTGCTAAAAGTATTTGTGGGTAGCCAGGATGTATGTTTGCAGTCAAATCTGAGCTAAATTTCAGTGGATCAGAGAGATGTGTAATTGCAGAGGCAATGTGGGCAGGTAGGACCCACATGAGCAAAATCTGCCATATACCGCAGTTTTCAGAACATTGTGATGAAAGCTCTGCAGTACCTATGTGCTTATTTACACAACACACACACAAGTCTAGAAAACTGAAATGGTGCTCCTGGCTGTTCGCTATTCTCATCTACAGTTGCATTTATCTGGTGCTGCTAAATTAATGCTTTACCATAGATTTTTATGATGTCCTATGCTTCTCCTATCTGTTGCTGACACATATCTGCTGTTTCCTAACCCAATGCTTTCCAGATGTTTTGGATGTTAATCTTCAAAAACCCTGACCACTAGCTGTTTTAGCTGCGACTGATGGGAGCTGAAGGCCAAAATATCTCATAGCCACAAGATTAGATATGCCTATTATAGAGGTTTCAGCCACTTAGGAAAGGTATCAACAAAATCTCAGCAAAACTTGTTATCGTTGTGTGCCTTCAAGTCATTTCCAACTTATGGTGATGCTAAGGCAAACCTATCATGGAGTTTTCTGAAGGCTGAGAATGTGTGACATGCCCAGGGTCACCCAGTATGTTTCCATGGTAGAGCGGAGAATTGAACCCTGGTCTCCAGGGTTGTAGTCCAACACTCAAACCACTATACTACACCAGATCTACAGAGGTTTAAACTATTTAGGAAGAGTATTAGCAAAATCTCAGTGAAACTACACAGAGCTAAATCTTTCCGTAGCCTAGGGAACAGCACTCGCCTACAGAGATTCTGCCTTAGGGATGATTACTGAGCAGTTTCCAAAGGTGAATGGGTTACAAGTCCAACCACCCTCAGCACTGCTCTGCAGTCTAGGACTGAGGGGATCTACTACCCCACAACATCTGGAGAGCCACATGTTCCCCATTCCTGCCCAATATACAATCTGCCTGAAAGCTGTATCTAGTCATTATCAAAGGCATAACTTAACTGTACACTACACCCAATCATTCCACTGTTGAATCTGCCCCCCCCCCCAAAAAAAAACAATCCACATGAATATCAAAACCCAAATGCAAGCACTCCCTGATTACTGAGCCTTGACTTACTGCCATTAGGCTGACTCCATGCTGTGTAAATTGTTGCCTGGGCTAACGAGATGGCAGGCAAAGCTGCGCATAAGGGCACAGATTAGTGTGCTCATCCCTGTGCCAACCTAGCAACATCCCTCCAAATGGCTAGTATTGTTGATCAGTACCCAACACTAAGGTTCCCTCCCAATGACAGTACAAACAACAAAGCAGATCACACAGCCTGCAAATGCGCATGAAAAATATGCTGTTTCCATTTAGATGATTACTTTGCATGAAAGCCCATTTCCCCAAATACCAGCATCTACCACAGACTCAATTTAGCAGGTGGCTGAGAGACCCCGGCCCATGCTATTGACTCTGTCTTTCCTAGTTCTTATTCTGTTTGTGATCTGAACTGTATTTGGGATGAGGCAGGCTGATTTTTTAAATATAAACAGCAAAGCTTCAATGTGTTCAAAGAACAGCATTACACATACAGATACACATACATACACATGCGTGCACATGCACACACACACTGTAGCATTGCATGCATTTCCAGCATTTCATGGAAAATTGTTACAAGCAAAGCTTGTATCAGGTAGTTCAGGAATGCAGAGATCTTGGAAAGGGGCAGGGAGAGAGAGAGAGAGAGAGAGTTCCTCAGATTGGGGAAACGATTAAAAAGTGCAAAATGCACAAAAACTCTTGCAACTTGCCCAGCAAGGATATAAGGTTGAAAATTTTTGTGTTCATATGTGTGAATGAAATAAAGACTTATCTCCCTAGCCAGTTCCCTACATAAACTGAGGGTGTGCCCTGAAGCATGCCTTGAAGTCACACACATGAGCTTCTTAGTAGGTCCTTGGCAGAGAAGTGTGGAAGCAATGCTGATGTTCATACTTCCTTGGCTCACACTATAAACCTGGGGATTGATTCACCTTTAACATTAGATGGATGCTACAACTCTGCAAGGTCCTCTTTGGATCTGATTTTAATCTGAGCCAAAGAACAACCCAGCTCATTTCCTTTTCCCTCTCCCAAACATCTGGTCTCTGAACCTCATTTTCTCCAGCTGCTGCTGTGGTAGTTAGAAGGGAGACAGAGTCAGAGGAAAGGGTTTGAAGCCCTGGAAAGATTCTAGTTCCCAAAGCTGCTAATTCCTGTTTGCTGCCAGATCAACCATAGAGAAAGGGAAAGGAAAGAAAGACTTCTTATCTTAACTGACATCTCTTATCCTAACTGATGTAGGCCAGCAGACAAAGTTCATATGAAGGGTAACAGTATAGCACTTTCTCCATTTAAAATGTTACATATTTATTGTGTTTTTAAAGGGAAAAAAACTGAGGTTCCTTACAGGAAACAAAGCCAGGTTAAGGGGAAAATGTCTTTGCAGAACGAAGAGGAAATGGGAAATTGTCCTTCAAGGCAAATATAGAGGGAGCTACCCAGCAGACAAAATGTCAAGATCCCTGGAGTTCTGGCCATTCCAATGTATATTTCAACACTACATTTTCACTACTAAACTGGAACAAAACTGTCAACATGAACAATAGAGTTTTGAGCCTGAAATGCTGAAATGAATAAGCTGACATTAGGGAAGGAATGGCATGTTTGCACATGTCAAAATAACATTTTTCCCCATTTCAAAATGCCATTTGAAAGTGACATGTTTTAAACTTTCCCTAGTGTGACAACTCATTAAAAAAAGAAAGTCAAGACAACTTTTCCTTAAGAACACCTTTGACATTGACAAGTTCTATTTTCTGATTAAAAAATTAATGCTGTTGCTACAAAGATACTGAGATGCTGCGTAAAGCACTTTTTCCATTTCTGAGCAATATCAGTTTGGCAGTCTCTTTGAATTACTACCCTCTGTCCTGAATTGCTACACATCGTTGTCCAGATCTCATGTCACAATAAGCAAGTGACATGCAGAAACCCTGGCCTACTCTCGATGAGCAGTGGGCTTGTGCACAATTCCCAGTCATTTTTGCTTGCAGTAGGAACAGCTAAGAAAATCACAAAACTTTAGTTTGTGGTTTGCTCACTGTGACACATGCACTCAGACTGTGCTTCCTGGCCTATTTTCCTTCCAGCAAACCAGAGAGCTAAACAACGAATTATTCTTCTGATTTGTTGGTGAAGAAACAAGCTGAAGACTTGCCTCTTCCTAGGTTCACAAATCACAATAATTGACAGAAGGCCCACGGCTGATTTAACTATATCAGCTACAGGTGGAAATATTAGCCACTACGGACTGGCACATTCTCATGAAGCCAGACCTCTCTTCAGGGCAGCCTATCTGCCTACTATATTTCTATTAAAAACGATGAGATGCAAAAGCTAAATAAAGCCAACACAGCCATTATATAAAATGCCTTTGCAAAAAGCAGTGATTGGTAATGGAAATGGAAATGGAAATGGAAATGTGTGATGCTGTCCACTCCCAACTACTACAATGTAGCAACCATTAAGATATTTGTGACTTGTGGGTAATTAAGGTGCCAATTCTTGAAATAAAATTCAGTTACCTTGATGTGGCCTGATAAATAAAGGCTAAAGTGGCCCCAGAAATGGATATGGAGGTAAAGGACATAGAGGTTGTTGTTGTTGTTTTGAGATCTTGCAGGTAGTGCTCAAGGTTTTTGCTTGATTGTTCAACAGATTATGGGAACCTAACAGTGGACACCTCTGTCAACCTAAAAACCAGAGTTTCCTTCTTACATTACAATTCTTGCTTCCTGGTAACAGGTTCAGAAGAAACAAACAAACAAACAAACAATGTGGGCCAGTGACACCTTCTGCACTCCATCCCTTGTTAGACTGGCAATCCCAACAGGTATTGCAAGGCGCACATACAAGGCACAGAGGGAATACAAAGTGAATTTCTGGAAAACTCTAGATTTCCTGTTTGGGTTGGCCATCCACAAGGAAGTGTCTTGTGTTTATCCCCAGATATTTTGGTCATAAGTGACATCTGTAGTGAGATTTCACAAACCAAAACACCATGATGTTCCCTCTTACCACAGCAGATTCTACATGCTGTGTATGCTTTGTTCATCTAAAAGCAGCTCGTTTTGCACACAGTGATTTAGCCTTATGCTTCAAAACTGCAATGTGAACAGTTCTGTTCTGTGACCAAATAAGGATGTCTATTTGCTAGGCTTACCAGATTACAGTCCAAGGACTCCCTCTGTCCCTTCACATCTATCACTGAACTGGGCACTATTTGAGTTTCAGACTCTCCTGACTGTTTCTTTCCTCCCTGGGTGGGCATCCCTGATATCAAAGTAAGCAGAAGCAGTAGTTTGACTCTTTAAATCCCCAGAAGAAAAATATTAGATCCTACGCATTAAGCCACAATGCATGCGGGAAAGAAGTAGTAACTACTTTCATTTTAGATTTACCAAATTCTATAGAAAATGAAAGGCAGAGCTGGTCCTTCTAGAACAAATACTTACTTTACTGCAAGATCTGGTTGCAGATCAATCCTGCTAGCATTATTTCAACATTATTCTTCCAGAACAAATTTTGAAGTTTTTTTTTCCTCCTTCACCTTTCTTGGACTACTGTGGGTGTGGACATTCAGCTTACATTCTTACATCCTGCTTACATTCAGCTGTGATCACGTGGAGCAGAAATAATTTACAGAGTGATGGTTGGCATCCTTTATTTGTTTCTTTGTTCAGTCTAAACAGGCATGTAATGGTGATTTCTGACAAGATGGAAGCCTCTTTTAAAAACATATTTTAGTAAAGAGCAGGACTAAAGCTTAGTGACAAAGCACATGTTTTATATATCGAAGATCCCATATTCAACCCCAGAATCTAGTTACAAGAATCTCTATCTGACATCTTAGAGAGCTGCTGCCAGTCAAAAGTATGTAATGCTGAACTAGATGGACCAGTGTTTGCCTTGTATAAGTCAGTTTCCTATGCTTTTAATGTAGCATTGTAAATCTTCAACTACCTCATCTGTGTATGTGAGGAGGAGTAACATTTTTTCACAAAAAAGCCCCACAGGTTTCTAGAAATAGTGGGTTTCACATGCAAACAAATGTGGGGTTTTTTGTACAAAAATGTACTTTTAACCCTGAAATCCCTGACATTTTCTGCAGAGAATAATTTCCTGAAACGCTTTGCGATATGTGAATACCAGGAGGAAACAGTACAAAATTCTCATGTCTGTGTTATTGTTCCCAGTCAGGTTTCCACAGTGTCAGCACACTCATTTTTCAACTGGGAAATGGGAACTGTGCAGATCTCCAGATATTGTTGAATTGCAACTACCAGCAGCCCTACACAATATAACTCATAGTAAGGAATCTGGGAGATTCAATTCAACTGTATCTGGAGAGCCACACAGTTCTTCTCTAGAGGAAAGCATCCAAGGATAAAAAGAACAACACACACACCATCTTGTGGCTGATTCTAGAGGAAAGCAGATTTACTATGGGAGTAAAACTGTCCACACCCAAAGCAACAATTTGTTGTGGTATCTACTCTGTTATTCATTTATGCAATTTCACCTAATCCTTCTGAGTTTTGTCATGCATATGTGTGGTATAACATTAATTTGAAGTTCTCCCAGAAGGAATAAATAAATAAGTCTGACATTAATGAAGTTGTTATTAATTTAACTTATTTAATGTTAGACCAAAAAGGTGGAGAGGGGAGGGAGGGTGGAAAGAGAGAGAGAGAGAGAACAACAAGCAGACTGGAATATATACAGTCTGATGGAATGTGGAGCAATGCAATAGATCAGCACATGCTGAAACATTTTTATGTTGAAACATTGTTTATATTTATATTCGTAATTACCACTCTGCCATGATATATATACCAATCTACAAGGAAATAATTCTAATGCATTCACTATGCGCAGGCACATATTTGGGGTGATTATGGAGTAGGGTAACTTATGACTACCAAGTATAATCCAGCAGTGCTTGAAGAAAATACATAAGTGGGTCTGTTGATCAGTGAAGACGTACATGAAGGCTGTAAACCTAGATTCCCTTACCTAGGCATGTCTTGTTTCCGTTGTTGTTACTCTTACTATTGTTGTGTGCCTTCAAGTTGTTTTTGACTTACAAAGATCCTAAAGTAAACTCATCATGGGGTTTTCCTGGCAAGATTTGGTCAGAGGAGGTTTCTCTTTGCCTTCCTCTAAGGCTGAGAGAGTGTGACTTGTCCAAGGTCACCCACAGGAGTTCCATGGCTGATTCAAACTTTGGTCTCCAGAGTCATAGTCCAACATTCAAACCACTACACTAGGCTGGCAGACTAGGAATGTCATTCTAACTTCAATGGTCTTACTTCTGAGTACTTGGGCATATACTCAGACATGGCGTAGAACCAGGGTGAGAAATATGAAGTTCTCCAAATGTTGTTGAGAACTACAAGTCCCAGCAATTTCTCAGCACTGGGTATATTGGTGATGGCTGCTGGGAGTTGCAGTTCAACAACAGCTGGAGAACTGTTTAATTCTCAGCTGTTATTTCAGCTCGCCAGCCTGAGTTTTAAAAGCAAGCTGGAGAAGTTGGTCTGCCAGCCACACTAATCATGCTCTTTGAGGTATAGCATCTCTGGAGAATTTTCTGAACCCTTCCTGACTTTTATGGAGTCCTGCTCCTGCCAACAGTACCCCGAGTTTGATTTTAAATCAAGGTACAGAAGCATTACTTGAAAAAATTAAGAGGTGCTTTCCTGCATACTTTCTTTTAAAATGGAAGTACTGTATTTTTGGTCATTCTTTCAGTTGCAAGATAGGCGTGTGTATGCAGCCCCAGTGGTCCAGGGTGATATAAAACTACCCTTTGTATCCACCCTAGAGCTTTCACTGCCTTTTATCTTTTTGCTTGAGCAAAGTACACGACATGATGTCACTGCACTGTGTGTTGCCCCAGCCCTGCAATTGCCAATCTGCAAGGTGGCAACTGCAAAACACACAAAATGACGTGACATGAAATCACATGCTATGGTAAAATCACATCAAATAACTAGATACTAGGAAGAAAAAGAAGGGGGGGGAAACCCTCACAGAACTGCAGCTGTATTTTCCTGGTGTCTTTTATATGGTCTTAAGCTGCTTTCGGTTACTGTTTTAAAACTAATAGATTTTCTCACTGCAGATAATTTATGCAAATGAGGATAGAAACTACAGTGGGTCTAGAAGTCGATTTTTTGCCCTTGGGATGCATGGGTTGCTCAAAATGGCAACAACCAAAGGAAATGACACCACCACATTGGATGTGACTGAAAGTGCATTTCTGGCTGTGATTTTTTTTTTAAATGTTGAACGATGTGCATGTTGGGGACATAAAATCTACCCATAAAACAGCTACCCCTGTAGGCTTCCAGGGAAAACAATTTATTCTTGAGGGGCAGAAAAGGGGTGATCTGGGAAACCCAAATGGATTGAGGGCTGCAGAATAGCATTGGGGGTACACTTTGTGCACCCCAATCTAAATTAAGAGAAAATAAGTCCTTAGAGTAACTCAGTTCTGTATATGTTGATTCAGAAGTGAGCCCCAGAAGGCTCAGTGGGATTGAACCTCGCAACTATTGAGTTTGGGACTATGATAGTGGCATGTCATCTTTTTGGGAAACAGACTGTAAACACAAAGGTGTACTTAAACTATTACAGAGACCCTGTCCTACCAGCTTAGTTACCTTAACCAGCTTAAACCTAAGAATCCTCTCTCTGCAAACGCTGAACCAGCTAAAGGAGATTTAACAAATCAGTTTTCCCCTCCTTAGTGCTGGCAAGCCTCTTCGATTGTTTAACACATATCTCTAAGATTATGTCTACAAAATGTGGAAGTCTAATATCTTACAAAGGAAATCATTTACAGTAAATGTTAGCTTAAGGATTGACTTGAAGGTTGAGAACAGTACTCCACACAGCTCAGATTGTCTCTCACTGTGGTTAACCAGATTCTTCTGAGAAGACCATAGAAAGGAATGAGAGGGAACAATTCCCAGTGGTTTTCCTGGAACATCTGATTTTCAGAGGTAGCTTTTCTGAACATGGCAGTGCCAATTAGCTGTAATGTCTAATAGCTATTAACAGGCTGTCCTTCATTAATGTTTTAGCCCTTTATAAAAAGCCAGCTGTGTTGATGACCATCCCTCCTAACATCCTGTGACAATTTCGTCCATTAATTATGCATTGCTTAAAGTGGCACATGGCTTAGTCTGCCCATTTGTAGCAGTCAAGAACATTTTTCAACCAAACGTCTACACTGGGTTCAAAAACAAAGATAGTACGGGTATGAGACATCTGTAGCAATCACCAAAGCACAAAGTACATGAGGCCATCTCCATTGTTCCCCACTCTCTTTCTTTACACACAGACACAGACACAGACACACATATCATGTTCTTGCACACATGTATGTGCACGCTTATCATGACCACATTTCTCTCTTCTAACAGTGTGGAGAGGTGCTTTAGGGAGGGACCTAGGGAATAATTTTTCTATCTTGACTTTCTGCCCCTTTTGTTCTTAATATTTTAAAAAACATCTACTATCTTCCTTTTTAGGATTGCTGTGAACTTTAAGCAGCAGATGGGTTTCCAAAGCACAGACCACATATCTAAGCATTGAAGATCACAACGGCTGAAGGGGAGGTGAGCATTTTTAAATGTGTAGTGGACACATGCCAGGGATCTAAGTCAAAACTGTGCATCCTTGGTTTGCATCTCCTCTGTGTTTCCTTCAAACAGATACAGCAAGACACATGGCAGACACACTGGAAGCACACTTGCTTTCCTCTGCAATCACCCCCTATGTCTGAAGAATTTCTTCATCAGAAAAACATTCCTTCTTACTCTATTTCCTCAAACAGTTTAAGTTACTTCCTCCTGTCCTTGCTTCCACGCTACAATATTGTTTGGAAAATGATCAGAATAGTAGGTAGTATTCTGTTTATGGTTGGACCAAAGTGCTACCATAGTATGCTACTATTTCAGTATCAGTCGCTCTCATAATCTCTCACTGAAGTTGCTATTGTCACTGCAGCTGCTGCTTTTTAACTACCACTGCACTGAGCCGGCTTTGTCAGTAAAATGTTGAGATCTTTCTTAGCTACATTTAGGCCTCAACAGTAATCTATGAAATTAGAAGGCATTGCCCTATTGTGCATCACTTTGATTACAATCAGTCTCATCTGTCATTCTGTTGCCCAGTCACCCAGCAAGCAGAAATGTGTCACCACGTCCACTTAATCCTTGTCCTCCAAAGTGTCTGTACATCTTCTGCCTGGAGCACATCCCTGGTTTGCACCCTTAACCTCCTGGCTGATTGCTCCCTTTGAGCTTACTTTGTGTTAACCTGTGGTTCACATAGATCTGGCAAGCAGTGAACTTGAAAGGAATAATTGCACAGACAGCCCTTGAAGGGCTATTCCCTGAAGGGAAGAAAGCAAAACTTGCTCATAATTTTAAATTATAATAAAGCTGCAATCTTATTGCTTTGTCCCTTCACTTCAGAAAGAGCCCAGGCTGGTAACAGTGACCCAGAGTGATAGGGAGAGAGAGGAAGGGAGAGAGGGAGGGAGACAGAGATTGAATTGTGGAAAATGTACTATATAAAAGTCAGTGTTTGTCTGTGCGTTTGTCTGTTTGTCTGTGTCAGCATATGATTGGCTGTGCGAGGTGAGAAGACCTCATCTGATTCGCTGGCTGTCAAGATTCCATGGAATCCTGGGGTTGGCAGTTTAGGAAGGGGCCTTTAGAATTCTCAGCGACAGAGCTCTTGGGCCTCAGGCCAGTTGCTATGGAGATGAGGCCTACCATCAATAAGGAAGCCAGAAAACATTTGGGAGTCATATGTGAGAAAAATTAAAGTGATATAAACAACATAGCCCATTTTCATGCTACACTGTCATAGTGCTATTATTCCACTTGCAACATCCTATGGAATCCAGGGATTTGTAGCTTAAGGAGGGGCATTTAAGAATTCTCAGCCAGAGAGCTCTTTGGCCTCAGTAAACTACAAACCCCAGAATTCCACAGGATGTTAAAAGTGAAATAATAGCACCATAACAGTGTAGTGCAGAAATGACCATAGTTACAAGGCCTTCTCGCCTCACCTGTAGAGGTTCCATATGTGAGGAATCTTAAAGCTGAAATTCAAAACAAAAAATGCTTCCAGAAAAATGTAAAGCCATTGCACAAATTCAACAGAAAGAAAAAGAAAAGCCAGTACATCAACGTTACCAGACAACACAGACTGGATTGGGGACTATGGGGAGAAGTTACAGGTACAGAAATAGGCTGGTTGCTATGGACACAAGGCCTAGCAGCAAGGAGGAGGACAGTGTTATTCCCTCAGGAACCCAAACTGTCTATGTAAATAACTCTGAATATAGATTGCATTGCAAAATATGGAGAAAAGTTACAGGAAATGGAGAAGACAATTTGGTGAGTTCTTAAGAGGAGAATAAAAACCCTGGGCAATGCCGGATAAATACGCTAGTGTGCCTCTAAAATGCATTTTGGTTCAGTAGGTAACGTAGCAATGCAGGTGGGTCAGGAAGTATAAAAGAATACAGGAATTACCTCTAAACCTTGAGTTGCATTTTCTAGAGCCGTTCTGAACAAATGAAGAACCATGTTGAATTGGACCAAAGATTCATTGAAGTCCAGAACTCTGTTCATAGGAGAAGTTAGCCCTATGGGAAGCACGCATACAGGACCTGAATGCAACAGCGCCTACCAATCCATTCACTCATCAACCAGCACTGGGATGATCTCTTCTTCTGACACTGACTAGCAAGTAGTGCTTAAATGCTTTCAAACTGTCAAAATATTTCACAAATGAAAACTGGGACAGATGTAGCAAAGGGTTATCAGAGTGTGCTCAAGACGGCAAACGTTATTAACGAGGAAGGACAAGGAAGCTAGGAGACGCTGCAGCAGTCTGCCTTTGCCTGAGTCTGCTAGGAACAGCAAGTCTCCACCCTCTTCTCTTCTCCCTGCTCCACTGAGTTAACTGTGTGAAACTGTTTTTGCACGTGGAACTCAAGCTTCCAGCAACTGAAGTAAGCAGAGGATAAAGGGTTAAGCAGAAGAGAAACTGGGACATATTAAAAGCAGCTGAAAAAGTGAGAGAATAGGAGATTGATTGGGGCCATCCCTGACAAACTGGAACACATGGAGGGTACAAGCCTTGTCCTTGATGAATTTGTCACCCTATTCAGAGGCCATCACTACATTCTGTAATAAACAAGAGCACATTTTAGTTGTGCAGCACGTAAATAAATGCTTTCTTTTATCTGTCCTGAATTTCTCATCATTCAGCCTCAGTCCTGATTTTAAGAAAGAAAGAAGAAAGTTTCTCCCCCTCTACTTTCTCCATTGCTGTTTGTTGTTGTGTGCCTTCAAGTCGTTTCTGACATACGGTGATTGTAAGAAAAACCTATAATGGGATTTTTTTTTTTTTTTTGCAAGATTTGTCCAGAAGGGATTTCCCTTTGCCTTCCTCTCAGGCTGAGAGAGTGTGACTTGCCCATGAGCACTCAGTGGGTCTCCATGGCTGAGCAGGGATTTGAAACCTGGCCTCCAGAGTTACAGTACAATGGGAAAACAACTATACCGCACTGACTCTCACTCTCTTCGTACCATGCGTGATTTTATGAACCTTTATCATTAGTATACTCTTAATCATATTTTACTAGGACAAACAACCCCAAATATTCAAAGACTTGATCATGTTAGTTGGTTTCAAAGTGAATCCTGTGGCACCTTTGAGATGGAAAAAAATAAATTTCTAGCATAAGCTTTCATAAACTCCAGTCCACTTCACCAGGTTGCACTGATGAACCTGATGTTAGAATTTTCTTTCTTGGTTAGTCTCAAAGGTGCTACAGGATTTCTTTATATACAGAAGGTCCCCCATAACTGTGGGGCATACATTCCTGGACTTAATGCAGGTGGTGAAAAACATGGAGAATGGAGAATGGGAAACCATGCAAGGTTTTGCATGCCTCTCTCTGCTGCATCCGTCTCTCCCTTGGTGGAAACAGGCACAGGCTGGAGCCGTGATGGGTTCGCACTCCTCCTTCCTGCATCTGTCTCTTCCTCAGTGGAGATAGGGGCAGGGGCCATGCTGAGCTTTGCATACCTCTCTCTGCTACATCTGTCTTGTCTCTTCCTTGGTGGGGAGAGGGATGGGGGGTGCCATGCTGGGTTTCACATGCCTCTCTCTGCCACATCCATCTCTTCCTCAACGGAGAGGTGCTGGGGAGCCATGCTGGGCTTTGCATGCCTCTCTCGGACGTGTCCATTTCTTCCTTGGCCGAGAGAAGCATGGGAAGCCCAGCTGTGCCTCACCATGTGCCTCTATCATCTGCTTGCACAGGACCACAGGCGGCGGCAGCAGCAGCAGCCATCGACCCAGCTCAGATCAGAGGTAAATGAAACCATGAATATCACTAATGCAGTTATGGGTGACCTACTATATTTTTAGCCTCAGACATTATAATCTTTCCTTACAGGAGAGGTGTCCTTGATCATTTTGATTGCCTTTGCCTGCAGAGGTGCTGGCTATCCAAATGTGAATAGGATACTCTGAAACAAAGGGGGACGGCTCAAGTCAAATGAGCAACTTCTCAAATATTACATATTGGAAAGGATGCCATATGGAAGATGGAGCAAGCGTGTTTTCTGCTGCTCCATAGACTAGGACATGGAGCAAGGGCTACAAACTATAGGAAAACAGATTCCACCTAAACATTAGGAAGAACCTCCAAACAGTGATAGCTGTTTGAAGCTGCCTGGGAGTATCATGGAGTCTCCTTCTTTGGAGGTTTTTAAACAGAGGTTGGATAGCCATCTGTTAGGAGTGCTTTGATTGTTTATTCCTGCATGGCAAGGGGTTGGATTGGATGGCCCTTCTGGTATCTTCTATTTCTATCATTCTATGAATGACTATTCTGAAATCTGGCTGTTTGGCTATCCAGATGTGAATAGGATACTCTGAAACAAAGGGAGTTGGCTCAACTCAAATGACTCCATGATGACTCTCCTGAAATCCAGGGGATAGCTTTAGGGATCTAATTTATAGTGCAAAATAACAGCAAAAGGCCAAGAACGTTCCTTGCTGTTCACATATTTCCTTCACCTTTTCATTCCAGTGGCTTGGGGGGACTATTAATTGCCCCATCTTTCTCTTACCACTGAACTTTGCTTCCTAATTTAAACAGGTCTACAAAATATCTCATGGCTCAATGGCAGAGCATGTATTTTCTATACATAATGGCCTAGTTTTAGTCCCTGACATCTCACAGATCTCAGAGAGCACAACAGTAAAAGACATCTGCCTAGACAGAACATAAGAAGATAAGAATGGTTATATTGGATCAGGGCACAAGCCAATATAGTCCAGCATTCACGCTGTCCAGTTGTCTATAGGAAGCCAAATAGGAAGACACAAGCACAACCACACCTTGTCTTGTGCTCCACAACAACTAATATGTAGATACTAGAAATAATATACTGCGTAGCCATCCTGACTAGTAGCAGGAGATGGCTTGAATCCTAGAAAAAGAGAGACAACATTTCCACTTTGTATAATCTGTGCTGGACTTGACAAACGAAGCAATGTTCTGACAGTATAAGGAAGCTTCACAGATTTATGCAAACATACAAGGGGTATTTATATTTATTCATTTAAAGTTTGTAAACTGCCTTTCAGGGGGTACTGACCTCCCAAAGTAGTGTACAAAAATCTGCAACAAAGCATCATATTGTCCAGACCCATCAGATTAAAATAATTTTATATTCCCTTTAAAAAGTAGCACCAGCAATAACAATTAATGCAATGTACAATCACTCATACAATGCAACTGGAAATAAAAATGTCTTAAAGAGTTCTTTGAAAAGGCAATAGTGATAGGATCACATATACATTTAGAGAGAAAATTCCACAAATACTATTACTAGTCAATCAGTCTTATTAACTTAACAAAAAGCAGGACCCCAAACCTCAGGCAGGTTCATATAGTACAGTACTGGAGGGTACTATATCAAGAAAATGATGAAAAGAAAATACCTGCAAGTATTCCCTCTACCATCCAACACTTTTGGCAGGAAGTCTTACAACTTTCCTGGTTTAATTCTGGTATTCTGTTTATTTTTGAGCTTCCTGCGGGCAAAGAAGAATTGATCATCTAACTTGATGCTGTTTGCGGCTGTGTTGTTGTTTTCACCCTAACTTTCCTCCAGAACTGGGACTAGTGGCTCACAGAAATTAAAACAGCTTCAGATAAAAACACAGATAAGTAAAAACATATCATAGTTCAAATGTAATAAAAATACATATAGAATTAAATACAATTTAAAACATATTCCATTAAAAAGAAAAGAGATTTTAAAAATGGAACTATTGGTCTTTTGCTTAAAAACAGTCAGTTCCCCAAAGCTAGTTGAAATGAAAAATTCTTCACCAACTGGTGGAAGGGCAACGAGGGAGCCAGCCTAGCCTTCACCAGAAAGGAACTCCAGAGCCTGGAAGCAGCCAGCATCTCTCCCTTGCATTCCCATAAAATGTACCTGTGCCTTGGATTTAAAGATGTAAGAGGAAGAGATGTGAGAAGAGAGCCACTGTAGAACTGCATCTAGAATTCTGGACTGGAATTTGGGAGCTCTAGGTTTTCCACTGAGCCTTGAAACTTACTGGTTCACCTTAAGCCAGTCATTCTTGCCTAGCCTGAGGAATAATGTTGCTGTTAAATAAAACAAAATCCCAAATCCACAGAGCAGCAATATCTTTCTTGGGTCAACTCCTATGCATAAAATACATCGTGCAAACTTTCGGAGCTTCACTATCTTTTTCATCAGGCAAAGATGTTAAAAATCATAAAGGGGAAAAATGCTGATGATGTGAGAGTCACTGGTCTACATTCTGTCTCAGATGTTCTCTGTTGTCAGTTAAGAGGGTATTAAGGGATTTCAATGCAGAGAGAGGCCACTGTCACTGTTGTGAGCCATGGACACCATCTTCAGCTCACTGGAGGAAAGGTAGAATATAAATGTAATAGAAAATAAGATAAATAAAGAACAGGAGGATTTGGGCCAACTCCTATTTATTTATCTTCCATGTAAAGCAAGGGAGGATTGGTATAAACACTCAATTCCAATGTATTGTTTTCCACATTTTTTTTTTATGGTACCTTTCTCCCAGAGTGGGACCCAAGGCAGCTTCCAAAACAGTTAAAAACATTAATAAAACATTTAAAACAATTAACTAACATGTATTCTTCCACAAAAGGTATACCAAAATCACTCCTCTGGAAGGAAAAATTGCTCTGGAGATATCCTCCTGTGAACTTGCCCTTCTGGCCAAGACATATTGACAAGTCACATACCGCCTACTTATGTCGCTACCAGAGTAGCCAAGGCCACCCTGCCAAGCAAACATGACCAGCTTGAGACATGGTGCTCTCACTCTCAATACTCCATTCTGCAGGGCCAAACTCACATTGAAATCCACTCCTTTCAAACTCTTGATGAGGTAACACAGCAGCTCTCAGACTAACAGCCAGTACCATGAAATCACCATCCAAAAACAACAGTGGCCTTGTTTGATCCAGTTGGTTCAAGTGAATGGTACACTGGACTCTGACCAAAGAGGAGATGGATTCCAAATCCTCGTTCAGCTACGGACTTAATGTGTGGCCTTGGGCTATCCTTTTATGTTGAGCCTGGGGAGGAATCAGGGCTACTGGGAAGTGCAGAATCATTCACATAAACACCAGGAGTCTCTAGGTCTACAACAGGAGGAACAGCAGGTTAACAACGATTTGTAGGATTCAGGGTTTTGATTTTTTTAAAAACTTCATACAGTGGTGATGCACAGGTGAAGTCCAGGGGCCCCCAGGACAGGAAGAGCAAACAGAGTGCCAGATAATGGGAGCAATGGCAAACAGGCTTGGGAGAAAAGCTGGACTGACATTAGCATGCTGGGGCTGGCACAGATTCCTGCAGCATCATGTCTCTTATTATTATTAAAGCTGGTAACTGGATGGGCATGTATATAATAAAAGATGTTCCTTCTACTGTAAAAATATTTTTTTTCCTTATCTACAATGAAATGGTTCTTATTCCCAAGTAAATGTGTTTAACAGCAGAACAGCAGAAACAAGTTCCATTTTTATTCTTGTAGTCATGATGGTGCCATGACTTAAATGAGTTTAAAATGTGAAACAGCATATGCTCTGCTTGAATCTATCTATTTCAATCAGAAGTGGAAAACAGTGTTTTGCTTCTTTGCTCTAATACAGGAATGTAAGAGTTGTAAAGCATGGTATAGCAGCCAAGGGTATATGGCTGTGTGCTTCACAACTACAAGCAAGAGATATGGGTGTTTAAAGTCCTGCATCTTGTAAGTTCACTGTTGTTGTTTACATGCCTTCAACTCTGCCTTACAGTGACTCTCTTGTAGGGTTTTCTCAGCAAGATTCATACAGATGAGGTTTGCCACTGCCTTCTTCTGAAGCTGAGAGAGTACAACTTGTGCAAGCTCAGTGGGTTTCCAGGGGCTGACTGGTCTTCAGTGCTCAAACCACTATATCACACTGGCTCTCTGTAAGTTTGTTAAGGCTGCCTGATATTGTGATCTGTTTGGCATCAGAGGCCCATTCACATTGCACAATTATAGCACTGTAATACCTCTTTAATTGTCATGGCAACATCCTATGGAATCCTGGGATTTGCAGTTTAGGGAGGAGCATTTGAAGTTCTCAACCAGAATGCTCTACGGCCTCACTCAACTGTAAATGCTAGGATTCCACAGCATGGAACCATGGCAGTTAAAGTGGAATAACAGCACTATAGCTGCATAATGTGAATGGGCTCCAGGTGAATGTACACTGGCCAGAGATTCTGGTTAGTAGTTGGCTCAAACTGTAAAAAATAAAATAAATATTTGTTTATTAAATTGTTATTTATTGAATGAATGAATTAGATCAATGATTCCCAAACAGTGGGTCGGGACTCTAAAGAGAATGTGATAGTTGCTTTGGGGGGTGTGTGTGTGCAAGAAAAGTCAGCCTGAAAGTACAGCAAATATGCACAAGAAGGTCAAGCCTCTGTGGTGTGTGTGTGTTTGTGTGTGTGCACTGCTGAGGATTGATTGGTCTCTGTAAAAGAGTGACACAAAATGACTTCCCCTGTTATGCCTTTCTCCAATCTCAGACATAAAAAATCGGCTACCCTTTTTGTAACGCTTTTCCATTCAGCTTCTCCAAATGTTTCGTCATTGGCTCAGCAGGCACAGACCGCTTAGTGACCATGAGAACTCAGTGTTAAGATGGAGGGTGCATGTGGCAGCATGGGGGAGCTGTGAGAGAGAGGGATAGGAAAGGACATGGGGAGGTGCGACATGGAAAGGTCACACAACATCCCCATGCAGATGTAAAGGGGGTCACAGAGGTAAAAAGTTTGAGAACCACTAAATTAGATCTAGAGTTCAAAATGGGGTGGAGAGCTGAGGAAATTTTCTGCTACTGGGATGTTGGAAGCTGCACCTATTGCCAAAAAACCCCATACAAAGCCACCCCCCCGATCTAAAAGTGGCTTGAAGTCCATTTCTTCTTCTTCTTCTTTTTTTTAAGTTAAACAATATAGGGTGGGGTAGCATACTCTGCTTCCAAAAACAAGAGTACTGGGTGTTTATTTAAATTAAATACCATGTTTCTCCCAAAAGACAGCTCACAGCATAGATTCAAACAAAATATGCTGAAGAACTTATTATAACAGTAAAAACAACCCAATTCAAAACAATTAAATAAACTATCCTATTAAAACAGCACTAGTTTATAACAGTTTCAAAGCAATGAAAGCATAAAAATAAGGATGCAAGTACAGCATTAAAAGATACTTCTGCAGCAACCAGTTAATAGCCAAAACCCTGTCTCAGGCCATTTCTGCACTAGATTGCTATAGTGCTGTTATAGAGGCCCCTCCCTAAACTGCAAACCCCAGGATTCCATAGGATGTTGAAAGTGGAATAATAGCACTATAACAGTCTAGTGCAGAAATGGCCTCAGTATTAAAAAGGCAACTGTCTACCAACAGAAGGAAGCAGAAAGGCACCTACTCTAGCTTCCTATTGGAGAGAATTCCACATTCTGGGGGCAACCACTTGAGAAGGCCCTCTCATATGTTCTCATCAAAAGTGATTGTGACATTGGAGGCCTCAAGTGAAAGTCTTCCACTGAGCATGTCAAAACTCAAGACAGGTTCATATAAGGAAGTGTGGTCTTTCAAATAGTCTGGACCCAAGCCATATAGGTGTTTATAGTTCACAACATATGCACACAGACTGGAGATGGCTTAACACTTCACATCCACCTCTGTTTTAAAGACATTCAGGGACAAAAGATTGAGTCAAGAAGCATTCAGGATCAGGGGCAGTTTTATGGTGTTCATGTTTTTTACTTCCTGGAAACAACTGCTACAGTGTTTTAAGGCAGTCCCAGAATGTTGTGGTTGTTTTTGTTGTGTGCCTTTCTTAGTTTTCTTTAGAACTCAAGGTGACCTGAAGGTGAACCTATCATGGGGTTCTCTTAGCAAGATTTATTCAGAGGGCGAGTTTGCCTTTGTCTCTCTCTGAGTCTGAGACAGTGTGATTTATCTAAGGTTACCTACTGTGTTTCCATGGCCAAATAGGTATTTGAACCCTGGTTCCTAGGGTGGTATCCCAAAGCTCAAACACCATGCTGGATCTCAGAATCTTGTACATGACAATAGTTTTCTAGTATATATGTAGTTAATCTCTAACGAAGAACGTACAGTGGTATTTCCTTGTCCTGCTGTATCTCCTCAAGCTAGTAGGGCACTGCCAAAGAGGCATGCTTTGTGCTTTGTAAGAATGGTTGTCACTAAGGAATGTAGGCACATTGACTTTTATCATGGAGTGGGATTACAAATGGGCTCTCCTTCTGTGGACCAATATCATGATTCCAGAGTCCAGGAGTATCCTGAACTGTGAGAGCATATGCTGCAAACTACAGGCCTGTCCTTAATGGCTTTCTACCTTGGAGGAAAGATACTTTTGGTCTGAAGCATTAAAGCAGGGGAGACGACTTCAGTGGATTGTGGGTCAATTTTGATACGTGCCTTAGGTGCCATGCCCCACAAAAACTGTGGGGGATATTTGGTTACCAAAGGCACCCTTTCACGAAAGCAAGGAGAGCATCTGTGTCTTGCTTTAGACGAGCATTCCCTCTCCTGGAAGTGTCCATTGATTTGAACACATACACACCATTTTTTCCCCAGTAGAAGCAGCTGAAGGGCATCTGCGGTTTGCAAAAATGGAGCAGGAGGTGTGGTCACCTATTGTACAGCCCTGTAGATAAAGCTTCTGTATGGTCTCAAACCTTTTTGGAGTTAATTGCTCACTAGGAGGTCTACCACACATGCTACATAATTATAGCACTACAGTTCCACTCTAACCGCCATGATACTCCTATGCAATCATAGTACTATAACTGTGTAGTGTGAAAGAGGCCCAAAAGGACACAGTGGCTACAATCATGAACCACTCTGGCACCACCTGTGTGCAAGTCACAAATGCCTAGGGCAAAAAGTTACACTTCCTCCCTTTGTCCTTTTCCAAAAGGGATATCAAAAATGCAATCAGGAGGGAAAGTCTCAAAAAACAAGCAAAGAGAAAGGGCAGGCAGGCAAAAGGAGAGGACAACTGGATCACTAACTTTGAGCCAACCTACTTGCTGTACTAAGTCAGGCATCAGCTTCTATCAGCTCTTTATCTCCCTTTTCCTTGTTCTTTGTTCTCTCTCCGTCCTGAGACTGTATGGGAATGCTGGAAGACTTCCAGCTACACAAATTGTGTTCTGTAGGATACTGTTCACGGCTCCCTACACTCTTCAATCCGTCATTCTCCTTTATTCCTTTCTGTCAGACTGTCTTCTACTGAAACTTCTCCCCTTCCCTCTTGGACTTGTTTGCCCCGTTTTTCCAAGCCTGTTCCTCCCTCCCCTTTCCCCACATCCCCCACTCTCTGTCTTGCACATGTTTCTCCCTTCCTCCCTTCCCCCCTCCAGCACTCTGAGACCCTGAGAGGCACCCGGCTCAGAGGCAGGACAGTCTGAGAGTTGTAATCACAAAATTTCAAACGAAAGAGAATTCGCTTAATAGAGTTGTCACGGCTGATATTCGGTGACGTAGACCTAGCCCCTGGCAGCAGGAGAGAGAGAGAGACCGTTTTCTTACTGGAGCACACATCTTGGCACCTCTGTGACTTGGTTTCAACCATCACAATGACACCGATCCATTTCTCTCTGTCTATCACACACACGCCAGCATTCAGGTGTAGAAAAGAGAAAAGCTTTTCTTTTTTGAACTTTGTTTCTTGCAATCTTCCTCGTATAACATTATTCTTCAAAATCTAGCCCACTCTGTCTATCTTGCTCATCCAGCCACTTCATATCTTATGTGTAGCTCTCAAGAGCCAGTTGTCAAGGGTGAAACCAATATGCATTTCTGTGGCATACATAATTTCAAAAAAATGCACACAAGTTACAAGGTGTCTCCATAAGTCAGCAGGAGACTCAAACGCAGATATATACACATATATGTCAATGTTTGCTGTCCTTGGGACTTAGTTCTCAAATGCAGCATATTAACATATGCAGCAGACTTACGTTTTTTATTCTACTTTGCTATAAACATTGAATCAAGCACTGATTTGCATGTGTGTGTGTGTGTGTGTGTGTGTCTTTGTCTATCTGCGGGGAAATAACATGAAGAAATGACAGGTTTGGAAAACCCGAATGTAACAGTGCCCAGCCTCTTATTTCGTACTGGCACCTGGGATTTTCAGTGCATTTGCTCATTTAAAGGGCCATAAAAATCTTACCTATATTACTCATAAAATCTATCTATCTGCAGTGGAAATTTCAACTGGCAGATGTAAAAAGAAATTAACTTCCAATATTTTAAAATCACTTTCATATCAAATTTTGAATTATTGACTTGCTTGATATTATACTTCATCTGCTCCCCTATTTCCTCAGCTGAAAACCACAAAGTATTTATTGCAGAACTACTGCAATATGGATTCCTTTGTTGCAGGAAAACAAAACAAAGCAAACATGTAATTTGTGACATCAGTCTACAGCATGGAGGAGGAAGGTTATTCCTCCTTACTTCCCTCTCCCAAGCAAGTCATGGGAACCCTTGTCCTGTGCCATGCAGCTGAAGTATGAAGTAAAATCAGGGAAAATCCACATAATGAGACATCGTAAGAACAAGTAAAGTTGTCCTGGAGAAAAGCCAAACATAACTGAAGTTATATTATCTATTCCTGTTGTTCTTGTCTTTAAATTTGGAATTCACATTATGCAAGCGACCTTAAGAAATCATCAGTTACCACTCATGTGGTCTACAGCCATCAGCAACATGCTTTTATTAGCACTTAAAGGCAATTTATTTTTTATTCCATATACAGTCATTTCTTTGGGGATGTGGGTTTTGGGATGTCACTCCTTTTGTTCCCCACCTTTGCTGGGGGCATTCTGCCTCATTAGCAAAGTCCAACCCCACTATTATTCTGCTGGTCACATTGTCAGCCAAGAGAGGTCACGTACTTTGGCAATGGTGTATACGTGGAGCCTTCCATGCCATGAAAGCCATAAAGCAGAAGCAGCACAGTAACCCCCAAGAAGTTAGGTTCATTGAATCAATGGGGCTTACTTTTGAGTAGACACTATTGGATAGGGTTACCAGTTCAGGATTGACCCAGCTCTGATTAGATTATCAAGGAAACAGCTTCTTAAAAGAGCAGGGAGAGAGGAGAAGTTCTATCTAATGTCTGCAGCAGGACACATATGTTTAGAAATACTCCAAGAGTTGGGCCCCTTTCACACTATGCAGTTATAGTGCTATGATTCCACTTTAATGGTGATAACATCCTATGGAATCCTGGGATTTACAATTTAGGGAGTAAACCAGGTCCTCAGGTTTCAGCATTATGAATTTAGTATCAACTTCAGTTACTCATAGCTTCTCATTCAAACACATGCACATGTGTGTGCACACACATACTTTCCTGTCTGGAAATTAAAGCAGAAATCTTAGCTAAGGGGGCTCTTCCCACATCAAACTGAAAGGAAGGGATTATTCTTTCTCTCTCACTTAGTATAAGGGGTAAGTAACAAGTAATCTAGCGTACTTGCCTCTAGCCAGAGCGGAGTGAAGAGTGAACTCTGGTGCTACAATGAGTAGGAGGAAGCTAAGTCAGTAAATACACAGATCTCCAGGAAAGTCTCTGCAAATTACAGTGACAAATCAATTAAGCCTACAAATTGTAGCAAAGCGCTTCTCTACTAACTGAACTGGAGATTTTCATATACGCCTTCCCTCTTGACCAGAGCTGTGCCCACCAAAACTGGAGCATTTGCAACCTTATCTCTTGTCTGGAGATGAACCCCAAAAACTGGAGACTCAGGGCCAAGCCCTGAGATCTGACAAATCAACTATTGGATTGTACTGCATAAAGCTTCACAAATAATTGAAAAATAAGCATGTCTCCATCTTCTCTCCCCTCCTAGTAGCCGTACAAAGCTACTTCCGCCACCTCCTACCAAGCCACCCTGCCTCCCAAAGCTTGGATGAGGTGGCCATGGCAGAATGGATGCATTGGAGGGGACATTGACAGGCACTGGTGAGCTAGAGAAGGAAGTTCCCCAGGGAACTCTTTCTACATGGGCCTGACCTGTGCTTGCCTTCTGAAACATTGCATCCCTTATGAGTACAGAATTCCACTAAACCAGTGGGGCATATTTCTGAGGAGACACTATGGGATTGTAGCTGGACTGGACAGAAGTTATTGAAAACCAAACATCTCCACCTACTTGTCATCCATCCATCACATCATTTATATCCTGCCTTTCTTCCAGGTTGGAACTCTCTTCTCCTCCCCCCACCCCTGGCTAGGGAAGGCCACTGCCACCAAAAAGATCTCTGGTTGGGCCACTCCACATTCCAAAGTCCCTAACCATTTCCTGTAATATCCTATGGAATCCTGGTATCTGCAGTTTAGGGAGGAGCTCTTAGAATTCTCAGCCAGGAAGCTCTTGGGTCTCATTGAACTACAAACCCCAGAATTCCACAGAAAGTTCCCATGCAAGTTAAAGTGGAAAAATAGTATATAATAGTATACTATAATAGTACAGTGTGATAAAATGCTAGGACTCTGGGAGACTAGAGTTCAAATCCCCAATCAGTAACTGAAACCCACTTGTTGACCTTGGGTAAGTCACATTCTCTCTGCCTCAGACCAAGGCAATAGCAAATCTTCCTGAACAAATCTTTCCAAGAAAATCCCATACTAGTTCCCCTTACAGTCATTCTAAGTCAGAAACAACTTGAAGACACACAACAACAACATGATAAAACCAGAATGCAATACTGTATTTCTGTCAAAATGTTAAAAATGTAATTTAAAAAAAAAGCCAGAAAGAAGTCATTTTTAAAATGTAGGGTTTTTAAAATAGTTTTGATATATGAAATGTGAATTTTGAGCAAGCATGGAAATTTAGGTCACCTGGCTCATTATGTTTTAATTGGGGCTTAGCATCATTCCTCATTAGTTTAGAGACAAGTAAGTACAGAAGTAAGGCTCTGTGGATAACAGTCAATCCAACATGGAATAGCTTTCAAGTATTTAATTCTGCAAACTGAATAATTCTTTTGATACAGATTTATGTCTGTGCTGTCCACCACAACCAGTGCAAATACAGAGATTGCTCTAGTTCTGTGACTCTTCTTCGCTATGTGCCCTCAGTTCCTTTTGAACATGGCTGGGCAACAGTTATTCTCCAGATGTTGCTGGACTGCAGCTCCCAGCAGCTCTAGCCAGAATAGCCAGGAATGCTGGAAGTTGCAGTCTAGCAACAATTGGTGTGCCCCCTTTTTTTTTTAAAAAAAAATGGCTCTAAGCAGAATCCTCACTTTAGAAGAAAAGACAGGATATAAATTAAAGCAATTGATCGCTTGAGAATTGAACAGTATGATTTGGACTAGAACTGGGGAGAGCTGATCCCTGCCGTGAAGCTCTTCAACTGGGTTACCATCCACTACTATAGGGCAGCGAGAAGAACAAAAGTGATGGACAATCTGTGTTACCCTGAACACTTTGAAAGATAAGATGGGATTAAAATTTAACATTCATCCTCTTTAGCATTCACCCTCTTACTACTAAGGCCTAAAAGTGTTATTAGCGAGCTGGTGTGGTGGTTTGAGCATTGGACTACAACTCTAGAGGCCTTGGTCTTCAATTCCTTGCTTGGGCATGGAAACCAACTGGGTGACCTTGGGCACATCACACACTCTCAGCCCCAGAAAACCCTGTGATAGGTCCACCTTAGGGTTGCCATGAGTCTGAAACAACTTGGAGGCACCAATAACAACAACAACAAAAGTAATATTAGCTACAGTAAACCCATGGAAATCAATGAGACCAGAATCAGTTGTGATTACCAAATCCCCTTTCCCTTAGTCACATTGTTTATTGCAATGGATCCAGCCACCATTTCCAGCATAGTCATTGGTGAGGAACGCTGACAGCTGCAGTCCAACAATGCCTGATGTCTGCATGATTCCCACTCCTGATTTAGGCCTAGGAATTTGTGCCCAACAGAAACAGCATTCTGTTTATCAGTCCCTGGCATTGTAGGTTTAGCAAAAGTGTGTCCTAACAATTCCCAAAAGCAGGGCAGAGAAAAATCCAGCCTTCTGGCCTAATTTGACCCCAAACAATCGATGGAAGACTCCACCAGTCTAAATGAGCATCCTCTCAAGTCTTACAGGAATGCTAGCCTGATATTTCCAATCACTAATCAAGGCCCTGTTCCTGGCTATGAATAAGAAATAGGGAAGAGGAGTGAAATTGGCTGCATTCTCAGCCACCAGTTGCAATTTCAGAGAGCGGAGCACAGGGAAATCTCTCCACCTATCTCTCCATCTATCAAACTGTGCCTCCTCCCATTCTTGCCCTAAAGTTTCCCTTCCACTAAAGTTTGGGTGTTACAACTGGGAACTCCATATACCCGCCAACATTTCACAGATGAAAACCAGAATATATGTGGTCAAGTAACATCAGAGTGTGGTCAAGATGGCAAAAATTATTAATGAGGAAGAACATACAAGCTAGGAGAGACTGCAGAAGTTTGCTTTCATCTGATCCTACTGGGAAGGGTAAGATTCTACCCCCTCCTCTATCTCCCCACACCAAATTAACTGAGTGCAACCTACTTTTGCACTTTGAACTCAGCTTGCAACAATTTATGTAAACTGGAGACAAAAGAGGAGCAGTGTGAGGATGAGAGGGAAAGCTGCACATTTTAAAAGCAACCAAAAAGTGGGATGACAAAAGATTACTCAGGACTATCCTGGCTAAACTGGGACACTTGAAAGGTATGACAATAACCAGAACTTCTAGCAGAGACTGCTGCCTGTGAAAGAGGGCATAGAAGTTGCAGTAACACCTGTGAAGAAGGGAAGAGTGGGGAGGATTCTGCACTTGAAGTGCACTTGACAGCAGTCCTGTATCTTTTCCAACAGGCACTTGTAGAGAGAGCAGAAATCTTCTAAATTTAAACACAGCCTGCTCACTGTTTATATTGTAAATTCCAGATCTGACGCCAAGCAGGGTTTTTGGTTTGATTTTGTTTTGTTAAGATCAGCAAGCATAGAATTCAGTATCAGATATCTCTCGCTTTTTCTGTGTCTCACACATACATATATGCATGCACGCGCGCGCGCACACACACACACACACACACACACACAGTGACCAACCTCTCTTGATTTACAGCAAAGAAAGAATATTTGCCTATTTTCAGTGACAAGGGAAAAAATCCTTTTCTTCTTCTAATCCACCCCCAAAGGGAATCTTTATGCTTCTCATAAACACCAACCTACAAAAGCTCTGATAACAGAATTATTCATTCCAAAGAAGAATGATTCGTCAAAGAGTACAGAAATGGCAAGCCTCAGAATTACTTCAGCAGAATAAATCCAAAGGACAGTTTTCTCTCCATTTCTTTCACTACTCACATAACCAGATTCAACTGCTTGCTTGCTTGCTTGCTCCATCCAAGCCAACCAATCTCCGAAAGAAGACAAAATGTCAGAAATAACTACTTTCTGACTGTGATCTGGTTGTGAATTTTATGTAACAATAACATGGGATCTTCACAGGCAGAGCTCATATTCATAGGTAGCCATGTTGGCCATGTAGCAAAATACAACAAAATCCACAAAAGAGTGATACTTTTATCGGCCAGCTGAGATACATAAAATACATCATGCAAGCTTTTGAAGCTCCACTGGCTTCTTCATCAAGCAAAAGGTATTTAAAAATCATACAAGAGAAAAAAGATGATGATGTCAAGTCATAGGCTTACATTTTGTATCAGACATTGTTTCTGCTTTCACTCAGTTCTGGAGGGACCCCAAAGTGGGCAGAGGTCACTCCCGTACTTTGCCATGTAGAGACTAAGATAAAGGACACTAAAATTTAAACACCACTAGCAGCAATAAAGTAATTCCCTGGGGATCCAGATTGTCTCTGCCCTCAGTGAAGCCACAGGCTTCTTTCTTAGGTGGAGAACACTGAATTATTTGAGAAGTTTGTGTATACTACATCTGGAAAAACTCTTAGGTGCTGTATAAGTAAAACTGACCCATTACAATCCAAATAAAAAAGTTTTATCTTTGTTGGAGGTTGAAACCCTGAAGAATTAAGTCCCAGTCGTTTACTTCCTCCTGTTATAAGATTTCCCTATTGCAGCTAAATTCAGTATCTTCAAATCCAATAAATATATTCACCCCCTGTTGCAGCTAAATTTGTTTTTTCCAGATGTAGCAGCACAATTTTTCCAGATGTAGCAGTACACAGACTTCTGAAGAAATTCAGTGTTCTTTGCCTAAGTAAAAAAGGCTATGGCTTCACTGAGGACATATCTTCTGCCTGGTGGAGAAGCAAGCAGAGCTTTGAAGGTTTGCATGATGTATTTTATGGATTTTGGTTAGCTGATAAAGGTATCATTCTTTTGTGGATTTTAGATTTTATTGCATAAAGGCAGGGCTGTGACTATGCCAGTCTGAATCTTTTATATTCAAACTGGACTTGTGCTCTGAATTTGGTTTCTTTAGATTTTTATTTAATTTAAGAAAATCCTTCTACCCCAGGGTTTCAAGGCAGGTCAAAAGCTGTAAACAGTCAGGTCAAGATATTCTGCCAGGCAACTCCCACCATTACCTACCACTAAAAACTACTCAGCACATTTCTAATCTCTCACTTATTTCTATGTTGTCCACAACAGCTGCAGTTGTCCTTGTGGGATTTTCCTCAAATAATGTTCCTCTTAATAAGCTCATACAAATTAGGTAGCTTCACAACAATTTCCATAAAGTGCTTCATTCTTATGTCTTTGGCACATAGATTCTGCGCACAGATCTTCACAGTGGCATTTGGAGAGATGCCAGAGCTACACTTTCTGGGCTCAGCAGGTCACTTTCCCTGTTTCAACACAAATCCCCTTGTATTTATAAAACAGGGGTGCATTTCCCTTAGCCAAGTCTCCTGCCGAAAGCTCCAAGCTGAAATCCTGCTCCCTTCTGAATGAGAAAGAACAGCCAACCTCTCTCCCCTTTTCCCCGCATCTGTCTGTGTAAGCTGTGCAACCTGCCTTTCAGCAATATCCCCAAAGTCCTCAGTCAGCCTTGCTCTGTGGTATGTAGACTCTCTCCCACTCCCCCACTCCCACCAGCCACTGCCATGATCAACTTCTTTCATTAATAATGAGTGTCTGGTTTTTATCAGCTCCAGCCACCCCAGGCTTAGTCCATTATACACAAAAAAGAGCCAGCCACTGGCAGCTGTCAGGCTTGGCGAGATGAGGAGCTGCAAAACACTGACAAACAACCCTCCTCAGAGCTTTCTGTGCCCACTGAATACGGTGCAGCCTCAGCTAAGCAGAGGTCGGTGCTTTGCATCTTCATTATTTATTTTCACCATAATGACACCATTTGCCTAAATGGGGATGAAGCCTCACTGTGCTAAACAAACAGAGCAATTCAAACAAAAAGGAGCCTTATAGCACCAGTGAATGTTCATGCCACAATAAATGTGCCTGCCTTTAACAAGAAATGGATTGTGGCAGGAACTGTCATAGGCTCTTAACTTTTGTTAGTTTTAGAAGGAGCCACACAGTCTCTCTTTTTCTGCAAAAGGCTAATATGCCTACACTTTCAGATGAAAAGACAGTCTGTATATCTGAAGAATGTACAACCCATCATTTAAGTTAATATATTTTCATTCTTCACTTGCTCAGGAACATGTGGATAAGGTTCAGTCACTAGGTGGCACTAGTTTCAGTTATATCTGAGTCAGTAGTTTGCTATTCTGTTTTTGCATAAAGGAGGCAATGAATGTCTTGTCTGGCTGCCTTACTGGTGTGTCTTCTGAGCTAACTCTTGTCCCGCCCCTAAAATGTTTTGGACCCCAGCTCTCAGAATCCCTAACTATTGCCAAGGCTTCTGAGAGTTGAAGTCGAAAACATCTGGAGGTCCAAAGGGTGACAACTTCTAATCAAAGACAGTGTTGAGGAACTGTTGGACTTCCAGATGTTTTTGGCCTACAGTGCCATCAACATTAGCCAGGCTAGCCAATGATGATTCATTATAGAAGCTGAAGTCCAACCACCATCTAAAGAGTCACACATTCTCTGTCCCTACTCTAATCCCACAGCACTCAACTCAACAATGTCAATTTACTTCTAAGTACATATGTGTAAGAGTACAGGATAGGACCACATTGTTAGTTATACTGTATGGAGGAACAACAGTGCGCTTGTTCTACCATTTACATATACTAGATGGGTAAAATGATTAGAAAAGAACCTCTGGGTCTTATTTTGTGTAATGTTTCAGGTGCATCACAGTTCAAAACTACAGAAAAAAAGAGTGCTTTGGGAATATACAAAGTGAGTTTTTATAGCTATTTAACAATGTAGTCCATAAGTTTTTCAGTCAGAAAATTAAGTCCAAACACTTGCTGCTATGGAGATGTATTATTTATTTGCATAATGATTGGCACTGAGAGTATATTTGACTGTCAATCACCACACTGATTTTTATGGAGGTCTTAGAGGTGTCAACTATGGAATTAAACTGACCTCAACATCAGCCTCAGAACTTTTAGCACACACTGGCATTGTATTTTCAAACTCCTGGCTACAGCCATGAGGACTAGAGATGGGAGGGGGGAGTTGTTGCTGTTGTTGTTGATGATGATCAATGACATAAACATCATCCTCATTCTGTAACTATGTCTTGTCACCTGATGTGATGAAATTATACAATTGTAATTGCCAAAGGTATCCATTCATCTGTGTTGTTCTCTAGACAAACAATGCAAATCATCACATCCCATTATAATCAATGGACTCAATGTGGGCGTGCCAGCAACAGTGTAGGCATGTGTCCCCTGCATTCATTGACTATGGGACATGGCACTTTGTGCGACCTTGCATTCATGCATGTGGAGATCACACGAGAGGAGGGCCCACCGTATTCTGAATGTTTCAGGACCAAGCTCCTGACCTTTTTTCTCATGTGTGAAAACACAGTGTTTTCCCACTGCTTTCTTTTGAGTTGCTACCATTATATTCTACTGCAGGTGGGAGGAATAGTAATCTGTCAGACTTCTACCAGTTTGGGCCATTCACAAAGCAGTTGAACACACTATGTTCTACAGAGAATGATAGTAACAGTACATAGATGCAGAATCTGCTGTAGAGATTATGTGCTATCAGTATACTTCTACCTTGTTTTAAGCAGACAAGAAATAGAGAGCTAAGCAGATTGCCCTTCTTGGATGGGCACCCAAACTGGAGAGTAAACTTTGTTGAAATAAATCAGGTTTGCAACATTTATATATTCTTGTGTGGTTTATATTTACAAGAAAAAATGGGGGGGGGGTGTTTCAGAAATCTCCGGAAGTGTAATCTATTGCTGCTGACTCAACAACCCTTTCCACCACTCTCTTCAGCAATTATAAAAGAACTGCTAGTTTTCTAGTGCTTAACTGATTCTTCAACTGATCAAATTTGCATCATTTTGCATATGAACAAAAAACCTGCCAAAGCACAAAGTATGTTCTTTCTTTTTATATTAGTGCCTACTGCATTTAGCATATCCCTATTTTAGAATAGGCAAACTTGCCTCTATATGAGACAAGAAACAAAAGCCTCTTCTAAGATGGCACCCATCTCTATAAATATTTGTACTTAAGCAATCTATACTTGATCAAAAGAATTTATCAGGAGAATTAGCTAATTCATTTAAATTGAGGTTGGGAGCACTCTGGTTCTAGATTTCTGTTTTAGACTTCAGCTCCCAGAAACCACAGCCAGTATGCCCACTGATAAAGGCTTATGGGGACTGTAATCTAAACCATAGGAGGGCCAAGGTTTCTGCACCTCTATTTTAAACCAAACCGATTAATCGGGCATGGCTAAATTATATCCATTTTACCAAATCACCATCATCTCATTATGTGTTCAAAGTACAACACCCTCAGCTTAGTCATCCTCACTTCTAGTGAGACTTCAAGCCTGATTTGCTACAAGACACAGTTACTTGACTTTATAGCAGTCTATTGTATATACAGAACTTTCCTCCATTACTACACTTGAGATTAACTGATTATCTTCTAACCTCCATGAATTTATCTAATCCTTTTTTAAAAAGTCATCCACGCTGGCAGCCATCACCACGTGTTGTAGCAATTAATTCCACAACTGAACTGTGTATAGTGTTGTGAAGGGCTTTTTTTTATTGGTACTGAATTTCACCACCTTCACCTTCGGTAGATGACATTGGTTGTAGTATTATAAGAGGGGAAGGAAAACTTTACAGAGCCAGTGTAGTACAGTGGTTTAAGCATTGGACTACAGCCCTGGAGACCAGGGTTCAATTTCTCGCTCGGCCATGGAAACTCACTGGGTAACCTTGGGTTTGTCACACACTCTCAGCCCCCCAAAAACCCCATGATGGCTGGACCTTAGAGTTGCCATAAGTCAGAAACAATTTGCAAGCACAAAACAATAATAAGGAAAACTTTTCTTCATGTATTTTCTCCACAACAGGCATCACTGTATTCACCTCTCACATATCTTTACTTGCTGACACTTAGTAGCCCCAAGCATCGTAACCTCTTCTTATAGGGGAACTGGTCCGTTCCCTTGATTATTTTGCTTGTTCTTTTCTGTACTTCTTCCAGCTCTACAATGTCAGCTCCTCCAACATTAAATGCATAGCTCTATATTTTCAAAAGATGTTTGGTCCTAGGATGGCTGAACATCTTATTCACAAAATGCTTCTTCTGGACTTCCAGTTCAGTCCGTCCCCTGCTTGCTTCTCCTTTCAACCCAACGGGACAGAGGGAGGGGTCATGGTGGAAGGATTACTGTCCAAGGCGCCTCCTCTTAATCAGCAGAAAAGCCATGGGATCAGAACAGGCTGCCAACTCACCGACAGTAACTATGCCACTAGGGGATTCTCTTACGGCAGCTTGCTCTAATCCGTGGTTGTTGAGACACCAGAAAGCCCCAGGGTATATCCAGCCAATTGTCTTATATGTCTTAGCTATGAATTTTCTGAAAGAAAGCATTAGGATTACATGGCTTTCGAAAATAAATCGGACAGCTACTGCTAATTTAGAGAAAGAGAGGAAGAAAGGAGATAGTAGAGATATGAAGACATAGGGGAAAACTCAGGAAAAAAAGTATTTTTTTTCCCATTCCACCCTCCAAAAAAACAAAAACAAAAAACCCTTCCCTCTCCAAAAAAAAAAAAAAATATGGAAAATTTTCTTTTAGAATGATGAATAAAATGTTTAAGTTACAGTGTTTACATATTTACTGCTCCAACATCTTTTCTAAAAATGATGGAAGAGTAAATTTTTTTATATAAGACTATATACAGTATCAGATCACATGTGCATGTGAGAGCACATGTCCCTTCAAGTCTTTTGTCGAATTATAGTGACCCCATGGATTTGATAGGGTTTTCCTGGGCAAAGAGTACTCAGAGGTAGTTTTACCAGCAACTTTCTCTGAAATATAGCCTACAGTGCTTGATATTTTTTGATGGTCTCCCATCCAAGTACCATCCGGGGCTGACCCTGCTTACCTTCCAAAATCAAACAGATCTGATATCGTTAGGGTATTTAGGTCATCATCAGATTATAAGTCCTGGTTCCAGATTTCTTTTCTCAATCCATTTTATGAAAATAAGTGTATTAGGTCTGCCTGACAGTACAAAGAAGTAGTGGAGACACAATAATTTTCTCCATTTTGCTAATGTTGATGTTTTGTTCTGTTTTTTATTGGGATTTTGGTTTGCTCCTCAAACTGACAAAACCAAAAAGGTTCTTTATGTTTTAGGGGTTCTTTACAGTTCTGGACCTATCAGTTCCAGTTGTAGAAAAAGAAAATAAAGTAAGCTCAATTTGTAATTGTCCTTTCAATAAACTATACTTTCAATATATCATATGTGTTAATTTTATGCCAGAGTTATACATAGGGATGGGACGAATCCAGAATTTTCCAAATCCGGATCCGGATCCGAATCCCTGGAAGATTCTGGGAATCCACGAATCTCACAAATCTCAAATCTTTCGAATCTTTTTATTAAAAAGGGTTTGAAAAGCAAGAGAAAGAAGGATAATCTTGGGCAAGACACAACCTTAGCAAAAGCCTAGGCAAAGGCAAACCTCTTTCTGAAGAAATCTGGCCAGGACAATGGTCATAGTTTTGCCTCAGGATTTCCCCAGATTGAAAATGACATGAAGGCCCTTTCTACACAGGCAGGAAATGTGGATTAATCCTCCATTTTCCTGCCTGTGTAAACAGGGCCACATACTACAGTACGGAGATAATCCAGGTCAAAACTGGATTTTCTTTGCATAGCTCCTTATGGAATCGTGGGGTTTGTAGTTTGATGATGCACCAGCACACCTTGGCAGAGAAGTCTGTGACACCTTGTAAAACTAGAAACCCCATAATTGTGTCTGAAAGAGCTTTGTAAGAGAGCTATTCGAAGGAATCTTTCAGCTGTCCTTGAAATCTCAAGCCTGTACCTTCCAGTCAAGTGCTGAACTTAAATATTAAATGTTCAATTTAAATATCTTAGAATACAACCCCATATGTAATTTCTGAAATTGTTAGCAAAGGCCATTATAACTCTAAGAGAAAAACTGACCTACTTGCCATCTCCCCTTGGGTGTCTGGTCTCCCAAGTTTTCAGGCACCCGACTTGCAACAAACTATTTGGTTGGTGGATTCGAAAGATTTGGTTTGCCTATTTTGGCACAGGGATTCACATTCGCGAATCTCGAATCCTTGCTGAGGATTTGAGGATTCGGTTGGCCCATCTCTAGTTATATATAATGATTTTTATGTTCCTAAGGTAACAAAATGGCTTTGAACAGTGGGTTAATATTGCATTTTTTTAATTTTTCCAAAGTATTGCATTTTTTTCTGAATAAACAAGAAAAAATCCCCCCATTGCTACAAAATTTCTGGAAAGTTTACATCTTTAGTAGATACTGGGCAACTTACTATAAACAGTATGTTACTTAGAATATGTTCCTTTTCCCAGTAGTAAGCACATTGTGTGGTTTAGTGGTTTGAGTATTGGATTAAGACTCTGGACTAGGATTCAAATCTCCACTCAGCTATGGAACATGTCAAACTCTTTCAGTCTCAGAGGAAGGCAATGGCAAACTGCTTCCAAATAAATTTTGCCAAGAGAACTTTGTGATAGGTTCAACATAGGGTCGGAAATGATTTGAGGAGACACAACAACAACTACAATTCCATAATTTCCACTCCTCTTGCAGTAAAACTGTAAGCTTTGTTTAAATTTATAAACAAAGAGATTGAGGCCTCAATAAATGGTAGAGGAGGGATATCGAATGGTCCAAATGCTGGCTTATGTTATACCTCACACTGCTACAGTGATTATTTTTTTTAAAGATAACTAAAGATAACTTAGTCACCTCTGAAAACTGAAAAAAGTGAAGACTTATAGAATCGTTAACTATAATGGTGAATAACTACTTTGGATGCCTCAAGCTATAACTCTGCCTCATTCCTTTTCATGCTCTTCATACTCTGTACTGGGCTAAGCTATAAGTCATCCATGCTAACAAGAGATCAAAGCCCAAATTCTTCCTGCTGCATCCAGATGAACCCAATAGATGCAAGCTGGGCTCAGCCAGCCTTCCCCAAAAGCAGCCAACAGTGGCAAGCACCAAGTAAGACTGGCACTGGCACAGGCACATTCCAAGGGCTAGTGACAAAGGCTGTATTCAGGCTCACATCACTGCTGCCAAACTGAAGAAGCGAGCAAACCTGCTGGAAGGCAATCAACGAGCTACTGTCCCTTCCTTCTCCTCCTGCAGCCTCTGCAACAAATATATATTTGAGAAGGCCACCAAGGAAATCTTTAAGGGTAAAAAATCTACTGGAAGTGGCACCATCACTGTGGGGCTTAGCCTGTTGAAAGTGATTGCCAAAGGGGCCCATGGACTCCAGCACTGAGATTGAGGCTGCATTCCCAGTTGGGAGACCATCCTTCATAATTATGAGAAACCAGGTCAAGCTAAGCTCAAGACATATAGGGGTCTGGGGAAAACAACAAGATTGCATTTCCCCTCCATCCAAGGGACAGACATCAGCCAATTCAACGGCTGAATATTAGGTTAGCACTTTCTTGTTTTCTGTCTTCAAGTCATTTCCAATTTATGACAACCCTAAGGCAAACCTATCATGGGACTTTCTGTGGCCGAGAGGGTGTGATGTGCCCACAAACCTACCCAGTGGGTTTCCATGACTGAGTGGGGAATCAAACTCTGGTCTCCAGGTTTGTAGTCCAATAATCAAAACCACGATGCAACTCTGGTTCTCACATTAGGACTGGAAATGGGATATAGTTCTCTAACATACCCAGGGGCAGCCGGCTAGTTTCAGGGGTGTAAGAAAATGGAGGAAAGATGTAGAGAAATGGCCCTCAAGAGGAATAGCTGGAGGGTTGCTACTACTTCTATTTCACAGAGTTTTGCCATCAAAAGTGGTTGATTCCTGCCCTAAAGATAAGGGCAGCCAAGAAAGGTGTTACACTTACATCCACTTTGCTGACTTTGATGGATTTACCACTGTGATAGTCAGAGTGGATGTTGCCAGACATCCACTGCCAAATATACGAATATGAAAATTGGCAAAATAAGGCTCAGTCTTCCTTCTCCCTTAAAGTTATAACAGAGTATGTAAGGAAGTAGTGGTAGGCAGAGGATGGGAAGGGTAGCTAATATCTTCCAAATGTTTTGATTTGGCCGGAACAGATTTGGCAGGAATCTTCTGTCATCTCACTTTCTTAGCTGCTTTTAAAATGTCCCAGCTTCTCTCTCCTGCTCCTGCTTTCCCCTTTTATCCTCAGCTTACTTCAACTGCTGCAAACAGAGTAGTTAACATTCAATTAACTCAGTGGGAGTGGGGTGGCAGAGGAGGTGCGAAGAAGGAATTCTGTCCTTTCCAGTAAGCTCAGGCAAAAGCTTCTCCTAGCTTGTGTGTTTTCCTCATTAAGAACTTTTGCCATCTTGATCACACTCTGATGTCGCTTGCCACATGGCTCCAGGTTTTCATCCATGACATGTTGGAGGGTATGGTAGCCCAGGAAACTAGTAATTCAGTGTATGGAAGTGGGGCTTAACCCCTACACTACAGTGCAGTAGAGGGTTTCAGGTCAGAACTGCAGACGGAAGGGGAGGATTACTCCCCTTCCCTAATTTTTGACAAGCCAGATACACAGCAAGCTGTGTCATCAATCCTGAATCTGAGTAGTACAGGCACTAGAGTAGTTGAGACTGGTGGGAAAGAACCCAGAGTTGCTCCTTGAGCAGGAGCTGCATGATGTTCCCAAGGCTATTTATGTGGTCTCCAAACCCCCGTGGAGCCCCCACCCTGTGCCAAAATAAAAGTCAACAAAAAACTTCTGGAGGCCTCCAAAAGCACCAGGCTTTTGCTTTTAACTGGTTTCAGGACTCATTAACACCAGCCCAACCTCTTGCAATCCCCTAAAAATCAAAATTGGCAGTGGATGTCCGGCAGCATCCAGGCTTGGCTATTGGTAGGGGTTTTTTGGTTTTGGGTTTTTTTTGGTCTTAAAAAAACAAAAACAAAACAGAAAAAAAAACCCAAAACAGAACAAAAAAAAAACAACCATTCTAAGCTTTTTCCACTTGCTTGGTGTGGCAGGATACTAACCTTCTTTGGCCAATCCCACAGACTCACTTTTATTTCTGTCAGAGAATCTTTAAGTGTTTCATAGAATCATAGAAATGTAGAGTTGGAAGAGACCACAGGGGCCATCCAGTCCAACCCCCTGCCATGTAGGAACACCCTCAAAGCACTCCCGACAGATGGCCATCCAGCCTCTGCTTAAAAACCTCCAAAGAAGGAGACTCCACTACACTCTGAGGCAGCATATTCCACTGCCGGACAGCCCTGACTGTCAGGAAGTTCTTCCTGAGGTTCAGGTGGAGTCTCCTTTCCTGCAGCTTGAATCCTTTGCTCCTTGTCCTGGTCTCTGGAGCAGCAGAAAACAAGCCCACTCCCTCTTCTACATGGCATCCCTTCATATATTTAAACATGGTTATCATGTCCCCTCTTAACCTTCTCTTCTGCAGACTAAACATACCCAGCTCTCTAAGTCTATCCTCATAGGGCATGGATTCCAGGCCCCTCATCATTTTGGTCACCCTCCTCTGGACTTGCTCCAGCTTGACCATGTCCTTCTTGAACTGAGGTGCCCAGAACTGGACACAGTATTCAAGATGAGGTCTAACCAAAGCAGAGTAGAGTGGTACCAGTACCTCCCTCGATCAGTACCAGTACCAGTACCTCCCTCGATCTAGACACCATACTCCAACATCCAATGTTTCCAACATTCTGTTCTGACAAGAGGGCTTTGCACATGTGCAAACATGGAGAATCTAGAATGAGACTATAGAACACTGGTAATTTTGCTATTACAGTGAATGAAATGAACAAAGGAGGCTTGTAACAAATATTACAGTGTGGTATGCTCTCATTCAGGGTTCCAGCTAGCCAACCATACTTTCTAGAATATTTGTGGCTCTCTGAATGTTGCCAATTTCCACAGCCTGATCCAGCCAGTAGGACTGCTCTGGTCCTCTGCTTAATTTAAGAGCAAGAAGTTACTTATGGGACTCACAATACTGTCCCCCCTCCTGGCCCAGATGACAGTGGCAAGAATCTTTTCTCCACTGGTAATAGAGACACCTACCCCTCTTTCCTTCTAGAGAAAAGCAGCTTCACACCATCCAGTTAAAACAGAGATAGGAATTGTGTAATCTTCCTTCCACCTGTTGCTTGACTGCAGTTTTGCTAATTCCCTGTCATTGGCTATGCTGACTAGGGCTGCTGAGACAATAACTGGAAAGATCAGTGATTCCCACCCTTTTATCAGTGTTAGGAACCACAATACTCATGAGAAGAACATGGAAGAAATAAGTCAGGCCCCTCTCCTTTCTGTAAGATGTGTTGCAAACTGTTGGATGATTGGCTGCACATCAAAGTTTGGATGGAACCTATATAAAGACTGAACTGGAAATGCTTGAAAATTGGTGGAAATTACATAGGTCATCCCATCTTTGCTTCTTGTGAGTATCATAATCAATTTCAGTAAAATGCTCTGCTCCTAGGCTCTATCTTGTTCCTCTCACATGCATCTTCTGGACATGGCTGTGCCCTGTGTGGTAAGGATATAATGACTTGTCATCCAAGAGACCAGTGTCTCCAGAACCTGACCACACAGCCTGGATTACTTATGGCACTCAGAACCTGACTCATATCACGGTTGTGTATAAAATTGGGTCAGAGAGTAGAAGGTGACTAAGCTGCTCCTTGCCCCATTTCTAGCACAACAGCGTAACAAGCTCAAAGAAACAATGCAAATAATGATCACATCTAGTGCCAAACTAGATGAGATGGCTAAAGATCTGCAGTAGGATGCAGTAGTTGGGGGAGGAGATTCCTTGAAGAAACAATAAGGGGTGTACTTTTAACTCCTTCTCCGGTGCTGCTGGTATGATGAGTAGTATTGTGCTTGCAAAAAGTTATTTTTGGACTACAACTCCCAGCCAACGTAACTCACGATCATATTGAACATCTGGGAGTTGTAATCAAAAAGGAACTTTGACAAACTCTGAACTGTATTATCCTCTTTCTCCTTGTTGCATGCCATTTTACAATTTTTTTTTAAAATGGTCATTGAACCACCATTTCATTTGCAACATATCTACATGGACAACAAATCTGCAGTTTGGGTCCAAGCGAAACAGACAAGCAAAACATTTTCAACGTTCAACAAAGGAAGCATGGGACGTTTCTAAATAAACTCAAATAGGGGAGCTCCATTTCCATTTAACAAATGTGCTAATTCCGCAGATTCAGAAAACATTGCTGGGAGGGGAGATGAAAGAAATAGAAATACAGCATGAACTGGGTTATGTGACCTATTGTAAAATTAGCTGCCTCCGCTTAAACATTTAAATTACGAGAAGCATACCACGTGTTTGGCTGCCAGTACAATGGGGCTATCCATCTGTGAATTAATTGATAGCGCTATCAGCTCAGCACATTTGAACTCTACAACACAAAGCAAACACACTGCACTCTTTGCTACAAATATATATTTGAAAATGCAGGGAGTTTTGTTTTTACAGGCCTGATCTCCACATAACAGAAGTTTTGAATAGCTCTGCCAGATCAGACCAGACCTACTGCGTCCAAAACTCTCTTCCACAGTGGCCACTGCAGTGACTGTGGTAGGCCCATGAACCCATAAGGGCAACAGCAGCCTCCTTTGCCTCATTTGGCAGCCAATATTGAAAGGTATACTCTAATGGGTAATATAGAACAATGATGGCTACTTACCACTGATAGGTTTATCATCCATGAATTTGTCCAATCCCCTTTCAAAACCATCTACGTTGGCAGCTGTTGCTATTTCTTGTAGCAACAAGATGATAAACCCTCAGCTAATGTTACAGTAGTCTCAACATAACTACAATTCTTTGGGTGGGGGAATTGCCCCAAGTGGCTTTGACACAATAACAAAGAAGAAGAAGCTTTTTCTGACACTCCAGTTTTAAATGGCACGTAACAAAGGCCAGCGTGGGCAAGACTGTTTGGGCCAGACCCTCTGCCATAAGTAGTTCTGATGTCAGTAGGGCAGGAAATCCACTCTATGTTTAGTCCAAACTTTAAATGAACCATTCAAAGTGCTGACGCCTAACCTCCCTCTGACACCCACACAAAGGTTCAGCACCTTTAAAGCTTGGACTAAAACCTGGAACAGATTTACCATCCCAATGACACCAAAGCCACCAGCTGCCACTATTTTCCAATGCAAAACTTGGTTTTGTTCCCCAAAATAGAAATTTTATATCCATGAAGAAGCTAGATAGGGCTTACTGGCTTCTTTCTTCATCATCATCTGAATTTTTACTTGTTCTAGGTGCTCTTCCAGGAAACCATCTTCAATATAAATTAATTTTCCCTTTTTCTACCCACTCCCTTTCTTGTAGCACAGAGAGCAGTTGGGAACAGAATTTATGTTCATGTTTCAACTTGGATGCCAACGTTAATACTTCCTAGAGCCTTAATTGGTATGAAAAATATAGCTTACCCTATAAATTCCCTTGAAGCAGCAATCTTCCATTCTTGGAAAAAAATAGTCTCAGAATATTGGAATTCATGCAGACTCCCCTTAGAAGAAATCCACTGTCTGGCACCATTTGGCTGAAGGTTTGGGGGTGCCATGTTGCCACAGGAGTAAACTGGCAAACCTCCGTTTCTCTCGTACACTCCAGTTTTCACTAATCCCCATTCTCACTCATGGTAGGGTAACCCAGAACTTGAGAGCCAGAGTGGTATAGCAGTTTGAGCACTGGACTATGAACCTGAATAGCAGGGCTTGAATCCCTTCTCAGTCCTGGAAACCCACTGGGTGACCTTGGCCAAGTCACACTCTCTCAGCCTCAGGGGAAGGTGAAGGCAAACCTTTTCTGAACAAATCTTACCAAGAAAACCCTGTGATAGGTTCTCCTTAGGGTCTCTGTAAGTCAGAAATTACTTGAAGGTACACAACAAAAACAACCCAGAATCCCTGTTTGTTGTATCAGGCAAGAGAGGGGTGGGTGAAGGGACTGAGTGAGAAATAGGATGAAAGAGCCATTTCTCTGTCCTCCTTTTAGCTGAGAGGTTGTTAAAAGGGACAGACGCAATCTCTGGGTTGCAGTCAGGCAACCACAACATAGTCTTATGCCAAGGAAAATTATCATACCATTTCGACAGAGTGACCGGGCTGCAGAGGAGGATGAAAAGCCTTACTTTAACAGCTGATAATTTAATATGCAAGAGGGAATGAGACAAAATCGCTACAGTTTGTCCTGCAAATTCAGAATACTAATTTGAGATTGTTAATAGTAATTTTAAAATCCTTATTATCATTGGTCATGTCATTGTTCATATTTATTGGCAAGCACATCAAACTGGTTGAACTGAACCTCTTGAAAGCTGCTAATTCTTTCTCTTCTACATATTGAGTAAAATGATATAGAAACCAAAGATTGGAAAAGGGACTTTTGCAAGCTTTGATAGGAACCAGCCCTGACTTTCCTCTGGCCTATTTGCTTCTTTCTACTCCAACAAAAAAAAATGATACAGACAGTGACTGTACCTTCCTTTAATTTTCCTGTGCTTTATTGTGCCTGGTCATTCTACTCCCATTGAAAAGGCAAACAGCTCTTCACTGAGGGTTTGCGGGATGCAGTTATTTTAAGGGCTGCATGACAGAAGGAAGTTTTGCAGGTGTGTGACCTCCCCTAAAACAATCCTGCAGATGATAGTTTGCCACAAATGTCATCATCACCGCTTTCCACCATGCAGCTCTTAAAAGCAGCAGAGCACCTTTCTAAGCAAGCTATTGGCAATTCTCCCTAGCAGAAGTCTACATTTTAACAATGGTAAGAAAAGGAGCTGCCAAAGATACCAAAAGTATATAGTCTTGGGAAGACTAGATGGGCCCACCTTCCTCAGCCTGGTACCCTTCAGATGGGCTGGACAGTGGGCATGCTGTCTGGGGATTATGGGACTCGTAGTGCTACACCTCTGAAGGGCACTAGTTGGGGAAGGCCAGGTTAGGCCCTATCCTCAGTGGTGCATTTTCCATACATCCATGGCCACAGCTCTTCTACAGCATTGTTGTGGTTGTTGTTGTTGTGTGCCTTCAAGTTGTTTCTGACTTATGGGAGCCCCGAAGGCAAAGATATCAAGGGGTTGTCTTGGGAAGATTTTTTCCAAGGGAGTTTGCTATAGCCTTCCTCTGGGGCTGAGAGTGTGTGACTTGCTCAAGGACACTCAGTGGGTTTCTTTAGCCAAGCAGGGATTTGAACTCTGGTCTCCAGAGCCCTAGTCCAACACTCAAACCATGCTGGCTGTGTTTTCTATGGTATACCTAGCATTTCTCGTGACAGCCAGGGTGGTGTAGTGGTTTGTGTTCAGATCCCTGCTCAGCCATGAAAATCCATTGGGTGGCTTTGAGCAAGTCACACCCGCCTCAGCCTAAAAGGAAGACAATGGCAAACCTTCTCTGAATAAACTTTGCCAAGAAAACCCTAGGATACCATAAATCAGAGTTCATTGGAAGACGCATATCAACAAACAACAAAATGTATATGAATACTCTTGCTGAATAGCTTGCCTAGGCATTTCACAAGAAAACGTCTTAACTGGGATGGGGTCGGGGGTAGGAGTGAATCATAGGAGAAAATGTAGAGGGTCTATTTAGGCATCCTAAATCCCATGCCCTGATTCTTCCTAATTTTAATCAAGTCTTCCCGTCTCTCACAGCTAAAAAGCAGCAGCTATGGGGAGCAAATGTGAACCCAGTTGCCACCACCCCTTTGATACGAACCTCTCAATGTGCTTCCAATGCTATCATATCTAGAATAGAATACACAAAGTTACCTGTAAAATTTGACCATAAGAAACCGTCCTGGACCGGAAGCGGGCTGCCTCACCCCCTTCTATAAGGCCTGCACGCAACAACCAAAAAAGCACATCCTTCTTCTTTCTGTTCCTTTTTGCAGCACCGTCTTCAAGAGCTGCATTGCACTGGTTCAGGCTTATAACAGTGCAGGTAGTTTTTCAAGAAAGACAAGCCCAGAAATGCAGCCATCTCAACAAACAGCCTATTGCCCTGGCAAGTAACAAGAAGGTTGAAGAAACCTCTGGAGAAGCAGCTGCATTGTAGAAATAGCACCATCACTCCCGAACCATCCTTTTTCCTCTCCCAGCTGAGTCAGCCTTACCTTTGCAAACGCTCCCCATCTCTGCTGTCTCGCTTCACTCAGCTGGGCTGATGGTGCTGTGTGTACAACACACTCCTTTCTGCAGTGCAACCTCTTCTCTAACTTTAACACCCCCCACGCATTGATTGATGCATACTGCAGTCACTGCAAACCTCACAGCCCTTAGCTGCTGTTGTTGCTGCTACTGCCAGAGCTGGGGAGACTGGGATCCCCTCCCACATGGACAAGACGGAGCCTCAGTGGCAAAGCAGCCTCTCTCCATCTCTCTCTCTCTCTCCTGTCTCCCCCGTCCTGGGGGATTTCCCTCTGTAATACGAATCCAGCAGATGGTTGTAGACTAATAGCGTGAATCCATGTTAGGCACCCAGTGGTTTCCATTGAGCCTCCTACCCACCACCTCCCTTTGGTCTCCGAGAGCTACAAACATCTGGCTCATTTCAGAGAGGTCTCCAGGGAAGACAAAGCTACTTGCTGCCTTCCTGATACCATACCAGACTGCTCCGAGAATAACACAGAAAGGGAGAGGGGTTCTTTTTGAGGTCTGTAATAGGAGCAAGTACTTCTATGAATGCTTGGTTTCATTTCTCACACTCACAATTAGGGCTGTTTATTAGCAAGACTCAGATCATCATCCCCAGAGCCATCAGCATAAAATGTCACTGATGTTTCCACTACTTTTTGCATCAATATGTCCTAGAAGAAACCTTCTCCCCCTCCCCCCCCAAAAAAAAGGCAATTCAAATGCTACCACTTGTAGAGCAACACCAAGGTAGGCAAGGAAATTTTGGTAGTCCAAAGATATTGGAAGTCTACTAGGTAGGACAGGGAGAGCATAATCTATGGATCAGCAGCCATAAGCCCAGTGTGTAGTGAGCTGCTGACTCACACCAGCTGGCAAGTGTGAGAGGCATGTGACCATGACAACAGGACTTGAGTGTGGAAAAAGGAATGGGGGCAACTATGGAAAGCGTGGGGTTCAATTTTTCCCCTATCTATTCCCCCTCCCCATAGACTGCCTGCTTCAGAAATTGGTGAATGAGCAGCTGGGGGGGGGGAGGATTTTGGCCATTTTGAACCACTTTTTAGGGCGGTGAGGTTTTGAAGGTATCCATCCATGAGATGATTTGGGGGGGGGGATTGGGAAGTGTAGGGTGCACAGGGGTGCTCCATGCAGCCACAGACTGCCCAGTCCTGGCCTTGTCCAACATCCATTAAGCAAATTACTGACTGGGGTGGATATGAAGGTTAGGCATTCATATGCTGTACAGCAACTTATGGTAAATACTAATTTCAAGGTACTGGTGCTTACCTTTTAAGATCTAATCGACTGCAGAGACAAATGTCTGCAGGAGTACTTTTCTCTATAGCCTACCCATGACCTAAGATTGCTAAAGGATTCTTCTTCAAGTATCTTGGGTGCAATTTGTACCAATACTCTTCTTACTTATGCTGTCCCAACTATGGAATACCTTCCCCACATAACTATGACTGGTGCCAACACTGCCACGGTTGTGGTACCAGCTCAAAACTTTTCTGCTCCCCAAGGCATTACAATTGGTTGGTGTTTGCTTTACCGCCTCTGCTGCCTTCCTTGTTTGATAATGATTATGATGCTAATGTTGATGTGTTTTTGACATTTCTGTTTTGATTATATTTCTACACCACCCTGGTATCTGTAAGCCTGAAAGCCTGAACAGAATGAATTAATAATATTAAAGTTCCAGATTAAAAAGCTTTTGGGTTTCATCTGGAACAGACACAATCATAAACACAGATAAAGCACTTATCCATGGATGATAAAGCACCTACCCAGTGACACCCCACCACATTTAAATGCATGTTTGCTCTATGCAGTCAACACATATAGATCTGGTAGGGCTGGCCTAGGCAGAGTACCACTGTTAGTATGGCAAATGCTACACATGAATATGCCGATCCAAATAAACCTAGCAAGAGTACATATGGGTATGGGGCAAATGTCCTGTCTCCTTTGTCCTTTATTTAATACCATCAAAGGGTAACTTACAATACCATTAGTAAATTCAATATTTGGAGTGGTTTCTGGTGCTGTCTGTTAAGTGGAAAACCACTACCTGTCAGTGCCGAGTGCAAAAGGTGCACCCAAGCCTCACACTCAAGGCCTGCCCAGCCTGACACCTCTTTGTGTTCAGGTCTGAACAGCCAGGAATCAAGCCAGGGCCAGGACAAACAGGTCTGCCTCAGTTATCCCTCTCTGAGAACGCAGTCCTTCTTCACTCTTGTCCCTCCTTGGCTTCTTCCTTTCAGGACTCTTCCCCTTTACTGCCTTCCCTAAATCTGCCCTTCTCCCAGATATAAGGATCAGCAGTGATTTATATTTTCCAATGCTATGGTACTGTTGGATCTAAAGTCAAGATGAATTGGTAGCGTGTATATTCGAGAATTCAGAATGAGACTCTGTGACACTGTTTAAAGGAACACAGAACTTCAAACATTGATTGTAACACTGTTGCTTTAAATGTGTCTCGTATCTAAATGTTTATAAACAGCACACCATTCTTCTCTCTCTCTTTTTCAATTCATTCACTATCTCTCGTACACCCAATTTCTCAGTTCTCTCTCCCACAGAACTCTTCAAATCTCCATCCATCCCCAAACACACCACAAATCACACTCCTCTTCAAAGGCACTCCAGACAGTTAAAATCCGTTATTTTACCAGCCCCTCCCCGGGCTATCCAAGGTTCCATTTCACCAGCCGATCAGCTTAAACACTCTCAGTTGCCAAGGAGGCTCTGTGGTCAGGACCCCCTCCCATCAGGTTCGTCACACTGTCCTCTAAAAAAAAATTGCCTTTAAGATATAAGATTCAGCTACATTTTTCCAAGACACCAAGAGAAGTACCAGCGAGAAGTAACCATTGTGGGCTCAGGAGTTCACTGGCTAAAGGTTTGATCAGCATCATTATCTTCTCTATAGAAGCTTAGTAGAGAATCTCCAAACATTTACCAAACAATCAAAGGATATGGTTGAATGGCACTGTTGTGAAACAAACTGACCTGAAGTCTGTGAGAACCTGATCCAAGGAACAAGTTTGGGGCTCCAGCACACATGAAGTTAAGGATCTCAACATGCCGGTTGCTCAGACACCTAACCTGGAGCCCCAGATTAGTCCTTCCATCACACACTGCAGATCCAGATTTTACCTCTTCAGATACACACATGGAAGCATCATGAGGTACGGTAGGAGGCAGAGGAGGACGGATCATGTGAGTCAACACCCTGGTCATTATCCTCTAGGACCACAGCTTGTACAATCATGCCCCACTGAGCCAATGACAAAACTAGATAACAAATTTGAAACAAATTTGCATGCTCACAAATTCAGTTCTAGACAATAGGGAAAAAATGTTGGCTTTATTAGAAATTAATTCAACTGCAGTATGCACAAAGGGACAAAAGCAATGACTTGGCAGTTAAAATTTTCAAGGTTAGTTAATCAGCATGTCCATCTTAGTAACAAAAATGTTCAAATCTTCATGTGGATTTTGTCAGAGAAATTTTAAAAATAAGTTAAATAAAATAATTTATTTAAGTTAAAAAAATAAAAATAAGCATTACGTGGATGAGCTTCAGAGGTTCCATGAACTGGCAGTATTTTTTTTTCTCTCTCCTTGATTTCCTTCTTATGTTTGAAAACTATGTTTAAGACCATTTTTCTGAAGATGGGTTTCATAGTTTTCACTAAATTCTCAGAACCATCTTTTCTGAATAAGCCACCAGGTAAGGTAGGCCAGTATTATTAAACCATATTACAAGATATGGCTTGTAGTGGTGTGCAAAGCCACCAGTGATAGCAAGCCTTGTTTTATTAACTAGTTACAAATCACAATCTGAACCTATGATTCATGATTGGCTTATTTAAATCATGGCTTATTGTGACATCTCAAAATGCAACCACTGCTTCTTCCTGGCTAGTTTTCCCAGTTGTCTGACCTGACCACGGAGTTGGCAAAAGCAGCAGAAGAGACACAAGGCACAAATGGGAAGGCAAGCTATATTATGGTTAACACAAAATATAGTTTACTGTCACACACAAACACCAATTGTTTTGATAGCTGAGATTCAATACCAGGGCTTCCAGACTCAGAGCGCAGCTCTCTTGAACATGAAACATTCCAAGTTTACAAATACAGGAGCAACAACCACTTCCCTTTGAAGGCTGTATTTACTCCAACTATAGCAATATATTTAAACTGCAGTTATATATATTTGCTGTGGCTGCAAAATTTACTACCTGCTGGTCACCTGATTTTGTCAGCAGATGTGCAATCCCTCAGTTAGTAGGAAAATGGAAGAATTAATCTCTTCCTTTCTCCTGCTCCACTGAATGCTAGCTGGGGATTTTTCCACAGCAAGGTTAGTGTCAGTAAATTCAATTAAATTAGACATTTTCAAACACATTTTATTATTTTCAGCTTAATTGATTGACTTAAATTGCATTTTCAGCATTACTTAATTCTAGAATTGGGATTCAATCTGGTATTAATTAATTAAATGGAGACCAATGCATTTTATACTTCCCACTTGGTTGTTTAATAAATGGAAATAGCTATAGGAATCTTTAGTTTTGTTCGGAATTAAAGTACCATAGTTTAGTTAGTTCCCAGATTAAAACATTTTAAGAGAGGCTTAAGGCTTCTGTGCTCTACATTTGACCATCATTGAAGCTCCTCATCTGTCCTAGAACTTTTGAATTTTGAAGCTCTTAGCTTTAGACATGTTTGCTAGGATTCACATGGGAATCGGTTAGTTAAAGAAGGTTAAATTAGGTACAAAACGGCAATGGGAAAGGATGTTAATAGTTTCTGGTGGGGTGGATGAGAAATTAGTTTTTTAAAATTAATGCAGCTATTTCCTTCTCTCTCAAGAAAAACGAGGAGGGTAAAATCATGTACAGCATAGCATATTTCAGTTTCATTCTGGTGCAGCCTTTTAATTTTAACCTAAATGGCAATTTAACATAAACTTAATAGTTAATTCTCCCTTCTCCTAGCATAAATGTAACTGAATTAGATTTTTCACTTTTTAACAATTAACTAAATGAATAACTTCTTCCTAGCAATTTTCCTATTTCTGAACCCATTCACTGCAGAAAAGTAGCAATGAAAACTACTGAAGTTAGTTGCTGCTATGGATCAAAGCAGCTACCTGCAGTTTTGGACTCTCTGGCTGCAATCCTGCATAGTACTTCTGCATGGGAAAATATTCTATTTATCACTGTTCTTATCATACTGCAGCTGGGGCCATCCCTTTCATCATGGTCATTCATGCCTGGAAGAGAGGAGCATATTGATATAACCTGGGATCCTTCAGAGGTCTCATCAACTGAAGTAACAATCTCACATCAGGCTATATGGACATAGCCAGATGCTTCTGCAATCTCTTTGCTCTCCTCTAGGCACAAATGGCCATTGGTAGAGGGCTTCAGGTGCTCTATGGTAGGTCCAGAGAGGCTTTGCTCACTGCGGGAGGATGGGGAATACCAACCTCTGCAGTAGACAAACATAGACACTCACAAGCATAGGATTAATTTACACCTGTATGTGCCACTAACAGAATGCCAGCCTCTAAGTGGGGAAGTAGAGGAAGGAGCAAGCTTTTTTTCTGCTGCCCTATAGACTAGGACATGGAGCAATGGCTTCAAACTACAAGAAAAAATTCCACCTAAACATTAAGTAGAACTTCCTGATGGAAAAAGCAGTTCGACACTGGAACATGCTGCCTCAGAGACTGGTGGTGTCTCCTTCTTTGGATGTTTTTAAAAAGAGGCTGGGTGGCCATCTGTCTATAGTGCTTTAATTGTGTCTCCCTGCATGGCAGAGGGATGGACTCAGTGGCCCTTGTGGTCTCTTCCAGTTCTATGATTCTAAGATACAGAAATGAGGTTATAAAAGGCAGTGGAAAAATGGAGAGAAAGAGTGAACAGGAAATGGTATTTCAAAAGTAAAGGTAGCTGGTTCCTTCTCCCCACACCTCCAAACAGGGACAGATGTAGTGGGATAAATCATGAACAGTACTTTCTGTTTCATTGTGGCAAGGCTTTTACTTCAGACATCTACCTTCAACTTAAAACAGAAATCTAAAATCAACTTAACGGTTGTTTTTCCCTTCTAACAGAAATGTATTTCCTTGGATTTTTTTTCTTAAGCTTTTGAGCTATTAAACACATTGTCAGAATTCTACTGGGTAGTTCCAACTAAAGCAGACCCATTGTATCAAATGTTGATTAATGAGTCAACACAAAAGCAAATCCTATCAACTGAATGGGTCTCCTCTAGTTCACACTAACAACACAGTCCAGGCCATCAAACCTTTTCCACTACCTTTCCTATCTCTAATTAGAATGCACAGTTATGAAGCAGCAGGCCAGCCAAGTGGCCATTACACAGTTCCTTCACAAACGTCACACGTGACTTTGCTGCAAATATAGTCTTTGTAAGTAAATTCATAAATGTGACAGTGAGGCTATTTCTCAATCTCTGAGTAACTGCCAAATAAATAACAGTCCCTGTAACAGAGTAGCATCAGGATGCACTGAAAACTTGATGCTGCACAGAGCAGTCTGAAGTAGAGCTGGCCCTCCTATTAGACAAAATAAAGCAGCCACCTCAGGCAGCAAATGCTGGGAGGCAGTGGTGCCAGCTGTAAGTCTGTTCTACCTGAGCTTCCCAGATGTATGACTTTCTTGAAGGACAGAGCCCTATATGCCACAAAACCTGTCCTAAGTCTAAACTACCATCTCAGTGCTGGTGGAGAAAGCAATCTGGTCCAATCTGGTCTGTTTGCAGAACAGGCAAGGGACGCCATTTTGTCTTATGTCTTGAGCTGATCCTGCTAGTCGTTAGGTTTGTTGGTTCTAGTTCAGAAATGGCTTTGAATTTCTTCACTGCAAGTGACCTAAGACTCAGATTCATGTACTCCTCACTTCCTCCGAACTAAGGATCAAAGCAGCAGCAATCTGTTTCTTCATTTGCCCCTTATGTAATTTGCTTCCTTAATGAAACAGAGATTCAGAGACTGAATCCCTGCTGGATCTGCTTTAAACCACATCCTGAAAAAAAGAGGCTATATTAAATGCACATTTTTAATTCACTTCAACTTTCAGGTCAGATATGAAAGCTAATCTGTCAGAGTTCCTTAAAGAGCTTAAGAATCTATGGGTATGTCTTTCCAATATCCAGATGAATCTATATATTTGGCGTCCACGCACAGGCCTACTAACTAAGGCCATTTCCACACTACACTGTTATAGTGCTATTATTCCACTTTCAACATCCTGTGGAATTCTGGGGTTTGGCTTTACTGAGGCCAAAGAGCTCTCTGGCTGAGAATTCTAAATGCCCTTCCCCAAACTGCACACCCCAGGATTCCATAGGATGTTGAAAGTAGAATAATAGCACTATAACAGTGTAGGGTGAAAATGGCCTAAGTCTACAAGTGTGTTTGCATGGAATACTTACATCAGCTAAACCTTAGCTAAAGAAAAATTTTGTGCATATATTTTCATTCAAATTTTTGCAGCCCTGCCCACTCTGTCATCGCTATGCCCAATCACTGTACATTCTTAAGCTAAATCCCAAGTGCCATCACACACGAGCAGTGCACACAGTCTTTTGGATTTCTATACAGGCTTTGGTTTAAACAGGAGGAAAAGGTCTTGGGACTCCATGCCACCAGATCCTTTGAAGATGCCAGCCACAGATGCAGGTAAGACGTCAGGAGAAAGTACTAATAGAGTATGGCCTCAAAGCATGGAAAACTCACAGCAACCTAGGTCTTGGGACTTCTTGCCACTAGTTACCATGGAATCATACAGTTTAAGTCATACAGTATGATCGCCAGAGACCTTGTATGTATTTGACACGCTCTGTGTTGGCAGTGATGTGCGTGAACGGGATAAGGCCCACTCTCTCAGGACATTCTATTGAAGTGGCACTTTGGTGAAGTGCAAAAACATTCAACCACAATAGAACATGTACATGTTGCAAAGGAGGGTGATGGTCTTATACATTCACCAGCTTTACACAACAGGGCATGTTCTCATCCACCAGTGACAAGCTGAATTTATTAGGTACCAAAATGCCAGAGAATGGAACTATAGTTGGCCCTCCACATTTGTGGGCTTCACTTTCATGGGTTTGGTTATTTGCGGGTTTCTCTAATTCCTGCCCCCTCCCACCCCAGATGCTTCTTTTCCAGGAGAACCTTCCTTCTCAGTGGCTCAGGGGCCTTAAGGCCCCTTCCTAAACTACAAACCCCAGGATTCCATAGGATGCTGAAAATGGAATAATAGCACTATAACAGGCTAGTAAGGAAAGGGCCCAAATATGCCTGAGAACGCGGTGAGATCAAGAGAAAGCCCTCTCTCACAGATCTTAAAAAGTTAGGCAGTCTCATATCAAGAGATGCATTCAGATAGTCTGGACCCAAGCTGCATAGAGCTTTTGTAAGTCACTTTGAACCACGCTTGGAAATGAGCTGGTAGTCAGTAAAGTTGTTTCAACTTGAAGACCAGTATGATCATTCCCTAGTCCTTCAAGTGATGTTGGACTGCAGTTCCCATCATCCCTAAGCAGTAGCAATGCTAGCTTGGGACTAAAGGAGTTGCAGTCCATTAACATCTGTAGGGCCAGTCTATTCCCTCCCCTGTAGGACAAGATAGTGGGAGCCTGCTAGAACTCAGTGAAATCAATTTCAAAGTCTGTTGACTTCAAGGAAAAGTATACAGGTGAAAAGAGCTCCTGCTCAGGATCCAGAGTGAATAACAACTATTTCTAACCTGGTATTCTCCAGTTGTGTTGAACTACAATTCTCATTATCCCAGAGCTAGCTAAACTGGCTGCATACCTTCCAACTGTCCTGATTTGGCAGCCCTGATAAATTCTCTTCCATCTCACTTTTGCAGCTGTTATAAAATGACCCACTTTCTCCTCTCCCCATCTCTTAAGCCTCAGCTTACCTCAACTGCTGCAAAGTGAGTTTAAAGTGCACAAGTAGTTTATACTTTATTCACTAAGCAGTAGGGAGAAGAGAGGAGGGGAGAGTTGAAATCTTACCCTTCCCACTAGGCTCAGACAAAAGTAGATGGCTGCAGCCTTTCCTAGCTTTTCTGTTCTTCCTCATTAATAACTTTTACCATCTTTACCATGCTCTATGATTTCATTTATGAAATGATGGAGGATATGTGGCTGGGGACTGAGGGAACTGTAGTCCAACACAACTGGAGGGCACAAGTTTGGAGGACGCTCATGGAAGAGAATGGGATGGAAGGAGGAGTGTCCTAGAAGTATCCTAGAAGAAGAACATCTAGAAAAACCACATATTAATACTGCCAGTGTTATATAATGAAATGGTTAAAATAACAGCGTTTTTGATCATAGGAGTTCTGGCATAATGTATCACAGTGCAACCTTTAAAAAGTAATTTCCTACTGCAAGTAATCCACAAGTAACCCAGTTTCTGCTACTAGTAAGGTAACTATACAGTTCTTTGTTCAACTGGACATATCTCTTACTACATATGTCGGTAAACTTCCCACACAATTAATTTTATGGGCAACAATGGCCCAGAAAAAGTGCCAAGTGATATACTGATCAGCATTTTAATTTTGTCCAATCAGCTGAATAACTATTTTGTCAAGGACTTGGCAACACAGATGTGACACAGGGAAAAAGAAACCAGGATAGCTAAAATTGATGCTAAAAGCTTTTATCTGAAGACTACTGTGAGAGGCTCATCACCTCTGTAATTTTTTTCAAGGATAGGAATCTACAGATGACAAAGAAAAAAGTACATATCTGTGCCATTGAAAATGGTGAGTTTGCTACAATTTTTTTTTTAATGGAACATTGCCATTTGTTTATGGCCTTTTGACTGGAGAGTTGTCTCACTGAGAATTACTAGCTGGTTAGTTTTTTTTTCAAGAAAAATGTCTTACAAAAGCAGCTGGTAAGAGGCCGTCTCTCCATTCCAACTGCCATTGCTCTGGCCCTGTTAGAGAAGAGCAGCCAGCCACAGTGCCATCATGCTTTGGTCCCAGCAGCTGAGGAGAAGTCCTCCATCCATCCCAAATACCACTGCTATGGCTTCTCAGGGAGAGGCAAGCAGCTAGCATCTGCAGGTCCTAACCCCTTCTCCTCTACGGCCATCTTTTTTTGATTATAAACGTCTTCTTAGATTATAAACCTGAAGGTAGAGAACTGTCAAATAAACAATCTGTAAACTGCTCTGGGAAACTTTTTGGCTAAAGGGCAGGGTGGAGCTAAATGTAGCAGACCTTCTTCGCTGGTACATACCAATCTGCAAAATATATAGCACTCATTTATTTAGAAAGCCCTCAGTACACATAAAGGAAGACATGATAGAAATATATTAAACTATATATGGGGCTCTTCTAGATTGCTCTAAGAAGTGTGAGTTCTCACAATCTAGCTCACTGGGTTCTGCCAAGTTTTTCTGGTTGTTGTTGCCACCACACTGACCCATTCCAGTCTTTTGGGGTGCTATTTGTAGTGATTTTTTGGATTCATCCAAAGCTTAGTTTGAAGAGCTGGGTCTATATATTAAAAGACAGTTTCCGCTCCTGGAATTTACTTACTTACTTAATTTATAGTATTACAGTGCAAAACTAGTGGTAGTAGCAGTAGGAAAAGAGGAAGACCACATTACAGATGGATAGACTCAATCAAAGAAGATAACGTCCCTGAATCTGCAAGACCCGAGCAGGTCTGTTGATGAGAGGGTGACTTAGAGACCTCTCATCTGCAGGGTCACCATAAGTTCATGTTGACTTGACAGCAGTTAACAACAAAGTGCAAAACTACCATTTCACTGATGCACTGATAGACTATGGCACTATAGTTCTTCAGAAAAATTAAAAAGAAAGAAAGGGAGAAAGGAAAAGGATACTTTTCCATAAGTATAACTACGTCCTGGAATTAAAAAGGAACCAACTTGAGAGTGGGATAAAATTTACCAGGAATTACCAGAACAGTCTGGGACAACAGCAACATCCTTTGGCTATCTTAATAAAAACCTAAAAACTACAATTCCCAGCAACCTCCATATTTGCCCCATCTGGAAGGCCCTCTGGTGTAGAGAAAGGGGACAGAAGATAGTTTTATTTTTATATGTGAAATGGTTTTACAACCTGTGCAGCCATCTCTACCCATTTCCTTTAGGATCCAGGGCTCTCTGGTTCAATACAAAGCTGGTTCCATGTGTGTTGCACTTGTGCAACATCAGTACACTAAAAAGTCAGGAGTGACAGGAGGGAACTAAGGAGGGTTGGCCACTGGTACATTCACTTAAGAACCCCCATGCCATTTGTACCCTCCATGCCCAGGGAGCAAATAGAGTTCTAGTGAAGCAACTTATCAGCCTTTTTCATGCTACAAGCCCTGATAGTAGTGTTATGGGGCTTAAAGAGAAAAATCTCTCTCTGAAGGTTGGTCATTAGCCTTCCACATGCCCCATTAGCATCATAGAGTCTGGAAAAAAAACCCACTGTCATGTTGTCCTATAAGCAAGACTGTGTGGTATAACAGCCTTCTTGGAAACGGCAGCAATTGCTGAAGTTCTTAGTTACATTTTGTCACAGGCTTGGTTATCAGAAAAAAAAAAAAGTCCCCCACCCAACTCTGGGTTGCCACATGACCTGGTTAGGAGGGGTTTACCCTATTTCTGGGACCTCAAGCTTCTGCTCTTAAATTTTAAGGGATGGGATCATGCTGACCTGATAATCCTGTTTGGAGATATACATTTGAAAGTGCCTATAGAGGAATTTCCTTACATGGCTCTTAGGTTTTACTTGCATCTTATCATACAAAGACAATAAAATGAATGGCATAATTAGTAGAGACAACACATTACTGACCCAGCTCTTGCATACATGAACAACATGAGGACAACATGTCTTGGATGCAGACAGGCAAATTTCCGGTTATTTTATTTTTGCAAAGAGAAGGGGGAAGCAGGAGAATATTAATTTATCTCCTGAAATCTCCTACATGGTCTTCAGAACCCAAAGATATGCCTATTAAATTCTATAGCCCTCCCTTCAAGGCACATTATAAAAACCCATAATCATTATGGAATGCATGTCAGATCTGATCCACTCCTCCTATTTCAATCTGAAACTAGAAATTAATTTGTACCAGCAGATTCTCCTCAGTGGAATTCTGCATCTGCATTGACCATGAATGGTGAGCAAAATGGCCACACAGCTTGCACTGATTTTTCTACACATTTTTATGCATTTCCTTCTTTCTTTCTATATAGTCAGAGAAGTTATCTTATATAGTAAAATATATAGCCATGGTTAGGAAAGTCACAAATCAATCTAATCTTTTTCTTCGTCTCTGATATTTCTTTCTTTCTCCTTTTTTTCCCCCCCTTGACTTGTTTATATTGAAAATTTTCATGTGTGCGTGTGAGTATACACATACACACACACACACACACACACTTTCCAACACGAGGTTTCTATAGCTTCCACTCACTAATTCAATGCAGCACTAATCCAACTGAATAGACCAGAAACAATTCCTTCATGAGGCTTGCTTTGTGGTCAGAAATGACTCTGTTTCCCAAGCACAAAAACAGCCATTCAACATGTTGCCAGTAAAGATCTGGTGTTCATTATCGCCTTTTGGCCAGTGTTGTGCTGAGACACTGTTCCATTTATGGCTGCGTACAGAATGCTGACTGTGGACAAAATTCATTCTTGCAGATGAGATGCTGCACATTGCAAACTGGGATGGTGCCAGGAGATTATGACTAACTGCTTAACATCTTAACATTTACAGCAAAGTATTAATCCCAAGGGGTCTACAGATTCATATACATAGAAAAAATGATATTGCCTAATACTGAAATGAAGCCATCTCTGAGATTACACAAACAGCAAAAGCAAAGAAGTGAGCATTCTGTTGAAATTAACTAAGATACAACATGACCACAACAATATCTTTTACTGAAACATCCACCAGAGAATGGTACAGAGCTAAGGAAAGAATTAAATTTTCATGGACACAGTCAGCAGCAGAACCAAAGACATGTGAAACACAGATGTTTGCATGCTTGTACCCCAACCTAAGCTGCCCCAGTAAATAATAATATTAAACTTCAGAGTGGCATACTTTAGATATAGCTGAACTCCAACTGCCATCTGCCCTAGCCAATATTGCCAATGAGCACTGGTTTCAACGGCCTCTGTAAGGTCTCACGTTACCACCCTTGACTTAACTAAAGGGTCATGATCCAACCAACTACATTCACTGTTTTCAATTAGAAGTTAATACAATCACTTAAATCTCTGTCATTGAAAGAAAGTGGGACCAAAGTGCATCATTCCAGCTGGATCTCAAATACTCTCTGATCGTTTTATGATCAATAAACTGTAACTGTCAAGTTAAAAATTCACAACAAGAATTCTTAAGGTAGAGGTTTAAAATCTTTTCCATTTTGAAACTTCTGACTGAAGAAAAGACCAGGAAATTTGTTTACAGGAAAACTACTCTGGCATAACTTCACTAGGCTGATAGTTTTATCAAATTGGTTCAACAAAATTAAAGACCTCAAGGGACTTGTGACAAAGAAACATTGGCCTTACCTGTGTTATGTTCATTTCCAGCAGTAAAAGATGAACATCCTGTCTCCAGTGGGTGCTGTCTGGTTTGGTTGCACCCGATCCAACACAGGGACTATGGGTGCTTTAACCTGTTCCCACAGCTGAAGCATGACTCAAGCCCCCTGCTTTTCTGCTCTGGCATGAAGGAAGGAAGGAACTTCAGTCCACCCAACATGCCTGAACAGTTTCTTCCTTTTGGGTCTCCAAGGTGTTTGCAGCAGGACTGCTCCTATCTTTTCCTCAGCTCAGGGAGAAGCAACCCACCTCAGGATGTTCAGCCCTTTGGTGCTTGGAAATGGCTTGTAGCAACTTTAATTTGACCTGGTCCTTAATGTAGCTAAACTACATCTCAATTAAACTAATCTCTAAATTCATAACTTCTAATAATAAGGATTACCAAAAAAAAATCTGGCAACTCTTAATCACTAGAGCAATTTGATTGTGACATAATTTGAAGATACAGTGATTACAAGGTTCATTGTTGTTGTTGTGTTGTTGTTGTTGTCATTGTTGTTGGTAGTGGTAGTGGTGTGCCTTCAACTCATTTCTGACTTATGGTGACCCTAAGGTGAACCTACCTACCATGGCTTTTTCTAGGGGCTGAGATGCACCCAAGGTCACCCAGTGACCAGGAAATCAAAGTCTGGTCTCCAGGGTTGGAATCCAATGCTCAAACCACTACACTACACTAGTAGCTGGGTCTAAATTGTCACTGATTATTATTATACAGAGTCTGAAGATAATATAAATATTGGCTACACTAATGCAAAATTATGCACCCTGAAAGTGCCATTCAATTCAGTGGAGCTTTAAGTGTGCCTGATTCAACAGGCACGTGGATACCATGTGCCAGTCACTCTGGGTTGTCATATCTCAGCAGTGCACTAAGTAATGAACAGTTCAGTAAAGGATAGAACTGTCCCAGCACAAGTCAGATGATGCTGCATGGCTAGGAGAGCAAGACAGATTAATCATTCCCAGGCTGTGCTTTTTTTAACCTTGTCCTTTCTTTCAATCAAAGCAAATCTCCCACTTTGCCTTGCTTGCACAGTTCTTCCATCAATCCAAGAGCACTGCAGGAATTATTCATCTGAATGCTGGCAGGTGCCGCTTCATTCACTGGATAAGCAATCAAGAAACTGCCAATCAGAAACTAGAAAAGGATGCGTATGAAAAGAGATTCCCAGATTTGGTTCTCAGGCTGCCACCAAATTGCTGCAAGGTTGTACAAATGTTTTGATGTTTTCATTTTACTTTTGCAAGAATAACAAATATAAAATCAAATCACAGCAGAATAAATACGCTGTGAAGAAATTAAGGGACCTTGCTGAATCAAAGTATGTGAGTTGGTAAGGCTCTATCCAGAGTAACCTCTGATGACATGAAATTAAAGGGAATTATCTAATTTAAAAAATAACTCCAACTTTATTAGACGTCTAGCTAACCAGTTTTTATATATTAATTTTCCCATAACAACTATCTTCCAAACTATGTTTTGCTAGACTACTGTCTAACTGTACAAATGAACACTGTTTTTCCAGTGTCTTACCATGTTTATTTTGGTGGCCACTAGTGTATTCTTGAGAATCCTGCGGATATGAGACTGGGTTGCAGGGTTTTTAAATATCTGAAATGAACATAGAGAGAGAATTCCAAGACTCTTGCCCATGCGAGAACATCTCTGCCACATATACAATTATGTCCCTTTCACTTAGACCTTGGAAAATTTACCTTTCTGGATTACAAGTCTCAGAATTCCTGAGTCACTGGCTGGGAAACTTTGGGAGTTGCAGTCCCCTAAAATGGCTTTTCCAAGCTCTGCTTTCATTGCACATAGACCCCTTCAGCACACTTAAAATAGATCTTAATTATTATGATATATTGATGCTCTCTGAACTCAGCTACCATTCTCCTGCTTCCTAAATTTGCCCCTGTGGTTCTCCTGCAATTTAAGAAACCACAGATGCAAGGTTACTTGGGTCCTAACAACTCAGTTCACTTGGTAGAGATACAAAAAGCAAGGCCCAATGCTAGAAATTTGCTAACACAGGTATCTCATACCACACAAGTGTCCCTATTTGGTAGGGGCACTCCCAATTAATCTTCTAATATCCCACTTTTTCAGCTGCTTTAAAAATATCCCAGTTTTTCTCTCCTCCTCCCACTTTCCCCCATTGATCCCAATTTGCCTCAATTGATACACATGGATTTCATAGTGCAAGATGAGTTTGCACTCAATTCTCTCAGCAGGAGGGAGTGAAAGTTGGGGAAGAATCTTGCCCTTCCCAATAGACTCAGGCAAAAGTAAACTGCTGCAAACTCTCCTAACTGGTGTATTCTTCCTCATTAATAACTTCTGCCATCTTCATCTCATTCTGATGTTGCTTAGCCACAAGTAAACCACAAGTATCCCAGTTTTCATCTGTTTAATATTGGGGGTATTGTGTCTGTTGTAGTCTTCCCCATCCTGGCTGTAGAATTATGAAAGCTGTAGACCAGTCTAGCTGGAGGGTACCAGGTAAGGGCAGATATTGGTCTCGAATCTGGTGCTCTCCAGATATGTTGGTCAACAGATGTAATTCTACACCCAGGACAAGAAGGCCTGAAACCTTGTTGTAATATATTTTATATGCTGTAACAAGAGGAGCACATTGTAATATGCTTTAATATATTGTAATGGGAAGCCCATCACCCCAGGGCAGCACACCCTTCTGTAGCTGCTCTGAATTAAATGGGAGCTTTCCTGGTGCTGTACTCTGTTCCTTCAGAGATTTGCACCAGCACAGCTTCCACTCAACTTGCAGCAACTGTCGAAGGAATGGCAGTAAGATCAGGAATAGATGTAATTCCCCTCTAGTCAGATCTGTACAATTTGTGAGCCAGAAAAAGCCCACTAAGAATCTTGTCTCCCAGTTTTGAAAAAGCATACTCTCCAAATTTGGCAGTCCCATGCAAGCAGCGAAACCAGGAGATCCTCTCCGAGGCTGTTATATACAAGCTTCTTGCATTTGACTTGATGGGTTACAAACAGCACAACTGCACATGCAAGCACAAAGAATTTCCCTCCCTGCATGAAAAGCCTTTCTACTGAGCTGTCAAAACCATACAGGAGTTTTCAAAAGCTAACTACATATCAATTTATTGTCAAAATAAATATTGCACTGCCTTGTTACATGTGAGGTTTTGATGATAATACTGATTGTATATTATATTGATAATATTTTCTCTCAAGTGAGCACAAAAGAGGGAAAAAATCAGTGCTTAGGAATTTTCTTTAATGTATTGCCTGACACCCAGAGGCGTACAGATTATTCACAGCATTACCATCTGTCACAAGGGGTGCTTCAATTAAAATCTTATTCAAAATTTGCATTCTAAATACAGTCTTCATATGAAAAAAGAGGGGGAAAGCTTAGTAATTCCACCAGGAAACAACGAGTTCAATTTTTAAATAATGTTACTTTTCTTGCTTTCAGATAAAACTACAAAGACTGTGTTTCCCCAACATGGTGCCCTCCAGATGTGTCTGGAGTACAACTCTCACCACACCCACTATGGCATAGCCATACTGATATTAAATTTTTAAAAGAAGCATCTTGAGTACCATTAAATTCACAAAAAGGGATATTTACCATTCCCGGAGGGAAGATATTAATCAAATTCATGCCAGAGGTTCAACTAAACCATAATAAATGTGTGTGTGTGTGTGTGTGTGTGTGTGTGTTTGAAGTCTCATAAGTCAAGTCAGATAACATAATCTTGAAATAGATTATAAATAGGCTACGCTGCCCAGGGAGTTCTCATGAAACATATCTGAAAGGCACCAGGTTGGGAAAAGCAACAAGGCCCAGATACCACTGCATTGCTGAGCCATTTCAACTTCTAGTAATTTCATGAGGTGCCTTGAGTTGCATGGAATCAGCATTCAGTTTTTTAAGATGTGGGCCTCCAGGAAAAGGCCAAGACATTTTGCAAGGTGAAGTACCCAAGTACTTCCCTTGTTCCAGAAAAGAAAAATTAAAAGGCTTGCTGTCCATTCATGCCTTTATCTATAGCCTTTACCAAATGCCACTGGTGTAATGCCATCTAAAACAGCTAATTTATCATGACACATGGCTACGTATTTCTCTAAAAAGAAAAATCAGAAGCAGATGGAGAGTGGAATTGAGTTTCTTGCAAAAAATCTATAATCATTTGTACATTTCAAGCAATCTTTTGCGCGCTTATTGTTGACCAGCACTGGAGAGGAGTCATGAAACACAAAAAAAAAAGTCCAGAAACACAATCAAGTGAAACCTTTTCCTAAAGAAGATGAAAAAGCCATAGGCATCTTGAAATGCATGTGCATTTAATTAAAGTATCATATGTAAATATGTATGGGCCAACAGTGAAGCTGAATTAAAAATAATAACTCCCAACAGAGCTGCTTTGGTTGGTTTTAAAACTAGTTGGGTTGCAAGAATATATTAAAGAAAAACATAGCCAGAAGATAGAGTTAGCTTACAAGAATATTTCTCAGGAGCAAAGTAGGAAACCCATGCATTTTAGTGTCCCTTTGGGGTGGAAGGAAATCATTTTCCTCTCTGCAGTTTCAGACTGGCAGAAGCCTGAGCAAGAAGGGCATGCAGGCCAAGCAAGATGGGGGATGGAATAAATAATCTGAAAGAGGGTAACCCCAAGAGGTATAGAAGAGAATCCTCACCTGCCAAATGTCCTGACACAGGACCACTGATGGGCCAGTTAAAATCACAATAATATCTATATGAGAATCACAGAGGAAATTATTTACTCTGAGTTTGTGGGAAAACAAGGCAGATGGAGAAGAGAGACATCAAGGTCATTCTGAAGCATAGTGAGGGGGTAGGAAGACTGGGCATGTTTTCCAATAGCTCTAATTACAAAACCAGCATCCAAGGAGGGTAAAAGCAGCAATAGCTGAGTCAGGCTGCTCCCAATGACTCTGCAATCTGCTAGACCCATCACAAACAAGTTGTCTGGGAAGGGAAAGGTTCTGACAGATGCAATTTTTTTCTCAGGCCATTGCTGTCTGACCTCTTGACTGCTGTCTGCAGTCAGAAGGCTCAGGGGAGAATGGATATTTTCCATAGAATAAAGAAGGAAAATGTTCTCTGTCATTCAGGGCTTTATCCTCTGTCAGACTAGAGAGCGATCACTACAGAAGCATTTATGCTCAGAGTCAAGCATTTTGCCCAAAATGCATGCAGATGAAATAAGCCAAATGGACTGGTTCTCCATTTAGCTGGTTGTCTAAAGCAGTGGTTCCATAACAAAGTCCTTAGCTGTTTGACTATAAATATCAGAATCCTTCATAATTTGACATGCTGTTTAGAATTATAGGAGTTGTGGTGTGACAATAGCAAGGCACCCAAGAAACTAATGTTTCTTAAGCTATCTGATGTCAGAGACCAGCAATGTTTTTTCCCAACGTGCCAGAGACTTGCAGTGTATCTGTCCTCATTGGCTACCACTGTTTCTTTCTTTCCTAGAAACTCTCTAAGGACTGGCAACCAGTGGCTTAGGAACCAACACCAGTCCATGGATCACCACTCTGAGTAGCAAGACACTAAAAAAACCAAACCAGAAACTCTAGTTCAATGCTGGAAAATGTGTGGCCATCTAGATCTTGTTGTACTGCACCTCCCTTGACAGCATAGCAAATAATGAGGAATGTAGGAGTTGCAGTCCAACAACATGTGGAAGACCACCTGTATCACCACCCCTGCTTTGGATCAGAGGGAATGAAGGGGAACAAAGAAGCAAAATGTCTTTGGGAAAAGAGAAGGTGGGAAAATGAAAGTCAGCACAGTTCAGTTGACAGGAACTGGACTTCAGTGTGAGTCCTGGTTAAAAATCTCTTTCTGTCAGAATTAAGCCTCCAGGCTAGCTTTTTCTGTTTCCTTTCATATCTCAGCTGCACCTGGTGTTTGCAGCCTGATTGACTGTTGAGATTATACAGCTAGACTCCTGGGAAATCCAGAGTGACTTTAGAGAAGATGTCGCAGCCTCTTAGGTCACATGGCTGTGGTTTAATGCCTTAAGGCTGTTCTTAGTCATCTGGTTCTTGATTTCCTCTTGATTACCGAAACCTTGTCTAATCTGCTTGACCTATTTCCCTACTGGCCAAACAGTCTTGGAGAGGGTATTGTATCCATCAGATTGTTGCTTGGGTTTCTGCTATAGGCTTGGTCATCCAGAGATCAGTTCTGATAGATGGGGCCAGCCCCTTTCACAGAGTGGGCAAGTGCCTCAGGCAGCAAATACCAGAGAGCAGCAGTGGCAATCTCTCAACTGCTTTTGAACCCTTAATACTTACACTATTGTGGAGACAAGAGATGTGCATACCACACGAGCTGCTGATGGGCCCCCTAAACTACCTTTGTGCCTGAGGCAGAGGACCCTATCCTATCCCTAGTATTGAAGAAAGATTCAACTGCGAGCCTAGTCAGCTTTTACAAGTGGACTGGGGAAGAATCCTTCAACTCAGGCAGCAAAACATACTAAGCTAGCCCTTGCGCAAAATCTCCTATGGGCCTCATTCCTAATGCAACATCTGGGCCATGAGTGAGAAACGTGTGGCCTTCAAGATATTGTCTGACGTCAAGTCCCAGCAGGCCTAGCTAGCACAGCTAATGATGGGGAATGCTGACGACTATGCTCCAATAATATCAGGAAGGTTGCATTATTCCCACCTTAATTTATGCTCTGGCTCTGGGGAAGAATCCTACCAGCAGCATGTTCTCGTTACCATGTATTCTGGCCTTTAACAAATCACTGTTTTTGCAGCTTCCCCTCTGTGAAAAGGAGATAATGTAGGCCTACCTCTCAGAACCGTTGGGAAGACCAACACAATATAGATGGCAAAGAATTTTGCAAATTCAAATTAAAAGTGGTAGATAAAAGGAGACAGAATGGAAGCACTGATTATCACGCTAACCATGCACATCATCTGCCTTCCAAAAGGCCTACAGATTTGCTGTGTACAAAAGGCAATCTGTTGCCTTAGCAAGCTCTCCTGGTAAGCAGTCTCTGTTCTGCCACCTAAAAGCAGGTTGGCAAAATCCTGTGCTGTGTTTGGCTGTCAGCAGATGAAGCATGCTGTTCAGATGCCATGAAAGCAAGGCAGCCATGGCATGCTACTTGTAGCCTGCCAGGACCTATTAGCCACTGCACAGCTGAATACTTACCAGGAAACAGTTCTAACATGGCCAGTGGTAGCAAAGTCTCTCCTATTCCATGTACCATTTCACACTTAATTGGAATAAATCCATAGGAATTCTAGAATCTCTATGCAGAAGTTTGTGGATTCCTTCTCCTGCAATGTCAAATTGATGGGCTGAAAAAATGCTTGCAACAGTGAGAGGTGGCCCTAATATTAAGCGACAGGAGCCAACTGCCTCAGGCAGGTGATTCGCAGTATCCAGAAAGAGCCTGTAACTGTTGGTTATTTTATTTCTTATACTTGTATATTTACTGCCAGGGATGGGAAGAAGTGCTTGGGGGATTTTATGCCTCAGGTACCCAAATACCTTGGCTGGCTTTGGGTGCTGTGTACCTTGACTTTCGCATATGATAAATGCCATTTGCTGTTCTGCCTCAGGCAACCAAATCAGCAGCCTGGAGAGGCTAGCATTCTGAATTATACCTCTCAGAATCCAACAACCACCATGGTCAATGACCATGCTAAGGTAATCTGGGAGTCACAAGCCTGAAAGGTAACTTTTCTGACAAAAAAGTCTTAAATTGGTCATAGTGGCAATGAAACCTTCCCAAATTTGACTACTGAATGTTTCTCTCATATACACAGTGCAAAAGAAAACTCAGGATGGAATATTCTGGCTGGATGAAAGGAGTAAATTAAAAACTAGTATAAAAAATAATAATAAAAAAGGGAAACAATTGCACAGAGGCAAGAGTTCCACATTGCTGGAAATGAGCAAGCAAACATCCCTGTTTGTTCTCTGGTTATGCCAATAATGGCTGAGCTGAGATATACATTTTCCTGTGTCCTTGCAATCATAACCTATGCTGGGGCCCATCATTTGCATTCTGTGTGGTAACCAGCAGTACTTTTCGATGACTCAGAAGCTTCACACCAAATGCAGCTTCCTCTCAGCTGGCAAGGAACATGTCTCAATATCAAAATTCTTTGGTGGGGTCTCGGCTAAAATTTAATGTCAGTTTACATTTAAAACCCTGTACTGAGAAGTCCCTAGAGCTCAGTGGGGGCAGGCTTCAATCACCTGGCTACAGCCTGTCTAGCACATCACTGTCAGGTAAATTAAAGGACTCTGTTACTCTTCAAGGGGAGGTACCTGAAAAATGAGACTCCCTGAACAGCCTCCTTGGCTAGTTCTCAGCCTTATTTGCCCAGATAAGATTAATGGACCTAATACCCTTTGGTCAACCCAGAGTTTTCCAAAGTGGAATATCAATGACATAGAGCAAGTGTAGGAATCTTGTGGCCCTCCAGATGTTGCTGAATTGGAACTTGAAGCATTCCTTGCCCTTATCTATGCTGGCTAAGGCTTCTGGGAACTGTAATCCAACAACATCTGCAGAGTCACACAAGTCCCATCCCTGGCATATTTCTTACTTAGCCAACAGAGCCTGGCAAAGTCACTTTATATTATAACTTCCAAGAGAAGTCTGGGAGAGCTAACCCAAGTTCTGCAAAGACCTCTAGATGTTGTTGTGACATCAGAGGCAGACCTCTTCCTCCTTCGAAGTGGTGAGGTCCCTTTGCTTGATTTAATACATGAAGGAAGTTTCTGCCACAACAAGAATACCAGCTGCTGAATGTAGCTCTTTGTCAGCACTTTAGCAGACTACCTGTGGGGTTTTGCAAAAGGTCAGTCTGTACAACTCGTAGCCTGCCTTGCCAATTGCAGTCCATTACCCACGCATGGGAGCTTACAACAGGTTAGATCACTCTTGTTTTTACCACTTGATTGCAAAAAAAAGCAGTGGTTGTAGGTGGCTACTGAATGGTACAGGCCAGGTAAAGATTAACCCTGGCTTTTCTGCACAGTAGAACATGCCTGGAATACTGCAACTTAGGTCATGTTGCCTTTGCTGAAATGGGACAACACTGAGCTATGACTCAAAAATGCTATAAGGAAATGTCAGCTTTGGGAAGAAGGGGAGAGAAAGATTATTTCTACTCCTTTAATCCTAGTTTTGCTAGTACTCTTTATAAGTTTGAATGAAGAATGAAATACAAAAGTAAAGGAAGGAACCAAGAACCCTGCACTGAAATCTGTTGCTTTTAGGTCTTGCCTGGAGCCAGCCTGAACATGTAACCACAGTAGCTATGATTCAATTGCTTTCCCCAGCATTCTCTTATTTGGGCTGCCTGGGGCAAAATGATTGAAAACGCTTTAACAAACAGCCAGTGCTATGCAAACCAGCTAGATAGAAAATAAACACACAGCTCATCAATATTTTTCTAATTTTTTTTCCTCCAAAAATGGCCCAGGAAGCATATGTAGCCCTCAAATTGTTTTCTGTTTCTGTGTCTTTTATTCAGTTGCCTATTGATATTTTGTTCAAAGAGATAAATGCCTATAGTTGACATGTACCCTCAGCTTCTCTTCAGCTTCTCTCTCAACAGGCTTGGGGCTTCCAGGAACATAGGGACCCCAAAAACATTTCACAGGTGTGCACCTCACTCTTCAGACTTGGCAGAGAGCCTAATTCTCCTATTCATATCAGCAGTATACCAAATCATAATGACTGCTATTGGCTCTGTCTTCCCAGTGGCACATCACCATAGGCTGAAAGCACAGTAGTACCAAAGGACAAGAAACAAGGACAGGACTCCAAGAAAGAAGAAAGAAAGGACAAGACTCCGAGTGGGGCCAAATACACCCTGAAGCAGCACGGCAGCCAAGTCTGAAAAAGGATAATAGGGAGAGGTGGGGCCAAATGAGAAGAGGGGACAGTGGTGTAGCAGGTCCCATCCCCTGGCAAGAGAGTGGAAGGTGGAATGAGGGATCACTGTTGGCAAAATAAGCCACTATATTCAGACAAAAGCGCATGCACTTATGAACGAGAAGGCATACTCAAGGGTCTTTTATAGAGGGGCTGCTTCAACCCTCCTTTTTACCTTCAACTCCCCATTTTTGCCTTCCTTCCTCCATTGCCCATTTCAGTATCTTCTCCTCCTGATGAAGACGGCAAAAGAAAAAAAAAAGAGGTGTTTGAGTGTTTCTGATAGTACACTGGGCTGTTCTCCACTGGAAAAGAGGGAAAGTGATGCGGCAACCAAGAAAGCCAACGCGATTCTTGGTTGCATCAATAGGAGCATGGTGTCTAGATCAAGAGAGGTAACGGTACCACTCTATTCTGCTTTGGTTAGACCTTATCTGGAATACTGTGTCCAGTTCTGGGCAGCTCATTTCAGAAGGATATTGACAAGCTGGAGCTTGTCCAGAGGAGGGCAACCAAAATGGTGGTCTGGAAGCCATGTCTTATGAGGAGCAGCTTAGGAGCTGGGTATGTTTAGTCTGCAGAAGAGAAGGTTAAGAGGGGACATGACAGCCATGTTTAAATATCTGAAGGGATGTCATGTCGAGGAGGGAGCGGGCTTGTTTTTCACTGCTCCAGAGACTAGGACAAGGAGCAATGGATTCAAGCTACAGGAAAGGAGATTCCACCTGAACCTCAGGAAGAACTTCCTGATGGTCAGAGATATCCGGCAGTAGAATATGCTGTCTCGGAGTGTGGTGGAATCTCCTTCTTTGGAGGTTTTTAAGCAGAGACTGGATGGCCATCTGTTGACAGTGCTTTGATGTGTGTTCTTGCATGGCAGGGGGTTGGACTGGATGGCCCCTGTGGTCTCTTCCAACTCTAAGTATCTATCATTCTAAGAAGGGCAGATGCTGGCTGGCTGGCTGGCTGTCATCTCTTTTGTCACTCAGCTGCTAAGCCTGCTTCTTGCCTGTAGCAGAGCAGCCACATGAAAGACAACATGCAGTCCCAGCCAACCAGCCTGCCTCTTTTTGCTTAGCTCCAGTGATGTCACCATTCCATAATAGGGAGGAGACGGACTGAGCAGCCCTCAAGTCTTTCATGGACCCCCTGTGAGGGAATCACAGACCCTTGCAGACCCCAGGTTAAGAACCACTGTTCTAGAGACCACTTGAAGGCTTCTTCCAAACTGCACCCAGAGATAATATTTTTAATTTCACAAGCTTTAACTTTTCTTATAATTTCCATTTTGGTGACCATGCTTATAGATCTATAGTTGGTTTTTTGTTTTTTAACACAGTGGGGGTATCTGGTGAGGCAAACTAAGTTGCTTTTCCCCTTTCCCTCTGTTTCGCTTTTCGTGATTGCTCAGTAAGGGATTCCAGAGACTGCTGTTATTTACTTTGCCTGTTGTAGGCAGGCACATGCAAGTAGCGTAGGATCAGCTTAAGATAATCCAATTCTTTCCAAGCTCAAGTTTTATCGCAGTGCTTACTGCAGATATGCTGCTGCAACCCAGCAAATGAAAGCCTGTGTTTCTCATATCCTCCTTTACCACCCTCCAAATGCTGTTAAAAATTTCTACCTAGAAAGAGGAAGAAAAGAAGATGGGGTAGGTGGGCAGAAAAAATCTTTGTTAAAGTCTTTTAGAAGCCTTGTTCAATGAGTTATGCCTGTATTCTAATTTTTACATGTTTTACTGATATGTCCTTTTATCTGAATCTAGTTTAAGTTTTGTAAGCTGAATTGAGCATTAAAGCTGGGGAAAAGACGGTACACAGGGTTGCCATATCACCCAGCTGGGCAGGTTCCACCCAGTATCTAGGCTACCTGGTACCCATTTGGACCATCATATGTGCCAAATTCCAAGCTTCCATTACAAAAAAAAAAAAAGCCTCTAGCCCTTGTAGGAGTGGAATTATGGGGAACAAAATAATTCTTCTGTCCAAATATTCTGTGAGAAACAAAAAACTGCCTTCAAGAGTGCTTAGCTAGTGAGTTTTATACATTTAACTGATTTTAACTGACATTTGTGAACCATCTTGATTCTTTTTTTTTATTTAATAATTTTTATTGACATTTTTACTGACACTTAACTTTCAGTCCACACTAGGCTGTTATAGCGCTATTATTCCACTTTCAACATCCTATGGAATCCTGGGGTTTGCAGGTTAAGGAGGGGCCACAGGATGTTGAAAGTGGAATAATAGTGCTATAACAGTCTAGTGTGGAGATGGCCTAACATATCACCAAACAAAACTCTGACAAGTAGCAGTAAGAAAAGAAAATGAAATTGAACTCATTGGAAAAAAAAAGGAAAACAAAAGAGAACAGAAAGGAATATAAGAAAAAGAAAAAGATACCTATACAAAGAATATCAAGAGGGGAAAAAAGGAAAAGAAACCACTTACCCCCTCCCCTCCCTATAACTTTCCATACTTTTTGCCATCAATTGTTTAACAAAGATAAATATATTTCCCCTCTTTTACAAAAAATGGGAAATCCCCCCTTTTTATAGATAGTCTCTTATCTCTAAAGTGACCCATCTTGTTTCAATTATCTGGATTACCAATACAATTCTGGAGGAAAGTCCTTGCTTTTGGAGGAAAGTCTTGCTGAAGTCTCTTTTATGCAGATTCTTGCAAAGACTACACGGAAAGCAACTGAGTTTTTGGAGTGAAGAAGGGGGACTGAAATAAAGGACTAAAACCTGCAATACAACAATCACTATTTAAGTTCCACAGAGTCCATTGTTTTTCAGAACTAGCTTGATGCAGCTATATTATACATTCTAGTTAAATGTCCAGGGGGGAAAAAGTCAATTATTTATTTATTCATTGAAATATTTCTGCCCTAAAAAGATCTCATGGTAGCATACAGGCAAAATCAATACTAATAGGCTAAAACAAATTAAAACAAAAATAAAAATAGTTTAAAAAGACTGAAACATATGAAACACATTAGAACAGATTTAAAAGATTAAAACAGCTCAAAAATCCTGGCATAGCATTTGAAGTAAATCAATGAGGGCCAAGGGCTTTAATAGCTGTATTTTGCTTGGTGACTAAATGAAAGTAACATTGACGCCAATAAGGCCACAAAGGGAAGGGCATTTCACAGTTGGGGTACCACAGCTGAGAGGATCCTCTCTGACATCTTCACATAATGTACTGACCTCACTGATAAAACACAGTGTTCCCCTCAGCAGACCTCAATCATTAGGCAGGGACATATAGGGAAAGACACTTCCTAAATCTCAAAGTACCAAGCCTAGGGGTTTAAATGTCATCACAAGCACCTTCAGTTCAGAAGGGAAGCATTTGGCAGCCAGTGCAATCCTTTTAGGACTGGCATCATATGATGTTGATATAATATTGAAATCAGCAATTGCATTTTGTACTACCTGCAACTTCTGAGCCATCTTCAAGGGCAACCTCACACAGAGCACATTTCAGTAGTCTGAAATTTACCAGTGCATGAACTATTGTGTCTAGATTATATTTATCCAGCAAAGGCTGTAGTTAGTGCAACAGATGAACATCAAGCACTCTGAGCCACAGTACCCCCTTGAGCCTCAAGTGACAAAGATGGATTCAGGGATATTCCTAAACTATGCACCTGCTCCTTTAGATGGAGTGGAGCCCTGTCCAAGACAGTCTGTTTACCCAGTTCCCAGACTTGAGACCAACTAATCAACAGTGCATCCATCTTATCAGGATTCAGCTTCATCCAGGCACTTGTCCACCATCTGTACAGCTCCTGCTGATTCCAATGACAGGGAGAAGCTGAGAGGAGTGTCATCTACATGCTGATGCCATCCAACTCCAAAACTCATAATGTCTTGCCCAGTGTCTTCATATACATACTGAAGAGCATGGGAGATAAGATGGAACCCTGTAGCACCTACAGTTTAATAGCAATGGGACTGAACAGGAATCACCCAGCGTTAGTCTCTGAAACTAGCGCTGCACATAGGAATGAAGCCACGGTAAGACAATGAGAGATAGTGGCTCCTACTCCCATCCCACAGAGCTATTCCAGTAAGATGTCATAATCAGTAGCAACAAAAGCCTTTGAGAGACCAACATCCTCCTCTGGTCTTCCTCTGGAGTGGGTCATCAGTCAGAGCAACTAAGACTTTCGGTGCTGTATCCTGGTATGAAACAAGACTGAAATGGATCCAAATAATCTGTTTCCTGTAAGAATACTTGAAGTTGTCCATCCACCACATGCTCAAGCATATTGCCCAGAAAAGAGATATTTGAAATAGGGTGAAAGTTCTCATATACCTCTGAGTCAAGAGAGGCCTTCTTCAGAAAAGGGTGCACCACAGCCTCCATCAAAGCAGTAAGCATCCTGACAAAGTGAAGCATTTATCACCCTCTGAACATACCTACTCTGCTAGATCTTAATAGCCAAGATGGGCAAGGATCAAACTCACATGTGGTTGGATCAAGTGATTCAAGTCCACATCATCAGGCTGCAATAACTCAAACTGATCCCAGAAAATCTGACTAGAATGGTGCATAGTGTCAAGTTCTGAGTGAATATCACCAATTGTCTCTTTGAAGTGTCTGGCATTTTTTTTCACAGCAGGTAGCTTAGGGTTCCAGTCTTGATATCTCTGGGCATATTCTCAAAAGGCTTCTTGCCACTTAGAATATTCTTTCTGAGTGGGAAGTTGAGGATGCAGTCCTAGAAGCTATAATAAATTTCTCTGGGCCAAGCTCACTGTTGCATAATAGGCACCACAAAGAGTGATGCTGCACTGAATATCCAGATGGATGAAACTGGAAGAGATCCATCTGCCAAGTTCATTTGTGTAGGCTGCTGTATGGTTGGCCCCTCCATCCACAACCACGTCATGGATAGTCATTTTGTTACAGACTGACCTGGCATTCAGGAATAGCAGAAACAGATCAGAGTTTCATTTACATTTGAACATTATACTTGTTCTCTCATTATGCTTGTTGGATCACAGATTAGTTTTTATAAAGAATGGTACCAAGGATGAATCATAGTGGCATTAAAAAATACAACTATTTGGGAGCTAAATTTGCATAATAAGAATGCAAATTAATAATATGCATAATTATAATTATTGATATAACATGCAGAATAAATACCCAGATTTGAGAGGATGAAATATAGCAACTCTAGATGTATACAAGAGACCAGCATGGTGTAACGGTTTGAGGACTGGACTATGACTCTGGAGACCAGGGTTCAAATCCCCACTCAGCTATGGAATCTCAGGGTGAGAGCACTGTCCTGTCTGTCTGTCTGTCTGTCTGTCTATCTTACTGTGTGCTACTGGTTCCCCACTGCTGCTGTTTGCTTTGGAGAAACTGCTATAGACTTTCCTGGGACAGCCTCCTTCCCTCTGTTGTCTCATTTGCTGTTTCTTTGAAGAAAAAAAAATTGTTAACATTTTCTTTGAGATATAAACCTATCCAGAACTTTGAAAGGGAATGGAGAGAAGTTTTGGATTGGATAAAGACATAATATAAGAAACGAAATAAGAATAAAGCAAGATTGTAAGTAATGCAATGTAATAATGTAGCAAGGTAAAATAATAATGTAAAAATGTAACAAGGTAGTAAGGTAACAAAGCAATTGTCTAACAATGTAAGATGTAACAAATCCCTTGAGTAAGCAACAGTTATGTATGAATGGAATGGATACACGCAGATTCAACTGGAAAACAAGCTGGGAAGTGGGGAGGGTTTTTTATTTTTAATTAAAATCTTTAATAAAAATATTTCAAAAAGAAAAAAACTGAATGACATCCTCTGAACAACTATGTTTGATGCTTAAGGTATCATGCTTAATAATATCACCAGGCCCCACCCACTATTACATCACCAGGGGATCTCACTAGGTCTCAGGTTTTGGCCATGAAATATCAGCCCCTGGGTTATTCTTGACCAGGCAATCCTAGCCACCCTGGCTAAAGGATTCTGACAGTTGTAGTTCAAAAAGTAACTCTTAAAATGATTGTAAATTGGCAGGAATAGGTCAGGGGTCCCAACCTAGAAGCTCAGAAGCCTTTCTCTAATAGTCACTACAGTCACTAAGACATTCTGTACGAGAATCTGAGAAACACAGGAAAAATGAGGTAGCTTTGACATGAATGACCAAAGCATGGTGTCTCATCTACGCAACAAAGAACCTACAGCACATTGGATGCCTTTAGCATTTTAGGCAGGAAAATTGCAAGGTGCTTTCGTGTGCATGCTTCTCAATGCCTTGTCTCAGGACAGCTTGCTGGCTCCTGCCTTGGACTAGTGAGAGGTTATACTCAAGAAGATGTGAACTGGTAGTTCTGCACATCAGCAGTCTCTGGTTTCTAACACTGTAATCATGGACATGGACAAAAAACCTGGAAAAATGTTAAACGCCTACCCCCATTCTAGAACAAGTGTTCATGTTCCAAGGGTACTGATTGGACAGTAACTGTGATATCAGTACAAAAAGACAACTTTCTCCTATAATGACCCCCACATTATTTTCTGGGCTTTTAAAATATATTTTTTCTTTTTTGTATTCTTCAGAGGCTAAGCATTATTTATGGTATTGCAGAAGCACAGGAGCACTGAGTAAAAACACTAAAAATTATGAAAACCAGCAGGTTTTTTAATTAATACACTGGAGTCAACAAAGAGTGAGTCAACAATAGCAATTCAGAAGTGTGGTGATTTGCATGGGGTCAACCAATTTCTGCTGATAAAATTATAGCACTAGCTTAAACTGGTGTGAAAAGGTAAAATGCTACTGATGCTTTTATGGGCTCTTGTGCTTCTAAATACTTCCTGTTTGCAGACTCAGCCTGTTTTAATGCTCTGTGATAAACATGGCTGGGGAATTAGTGGTTTAATTGCTCTTGAATCATCTCACTTGTTTATCCCCATGTCCATCTCTAGGCAGGTGGATTGGGAGGCTTGTGTTGCTACATTGTCTTGCTTTCATTTTCCTTTTCATCTTTAGGAGCAAAATGCCTTTGATTTTATTATTAAAAGACTGGCAAAAAGAAGGACAATACAAAGAAGATGTTAGCAATAAAAGCCACCCTCAGGGAACAGAAACTAATAGTAGAGCAATGATTACTTAAATCAGAGTTGGTCACCGTGCAGTGCTCCATAAAATGGACTGCAACCCCTAGCAGCTCTAGTCAAAATAGTGTTGATGAATTCTGTAAACTGCAGTCTAACATTGTCTCCAAGGCCACACGATTCTCATCCCTGCATACATGGTCTAGTCCTGGAGGATGTAAAATGTACACCTCAGGCCACATATTTCCCCTCAAGCTGCTTATGCAGTCCCCAAGGCATTCACCCCCCAGCTCAATATTTTGCAATGGTCACCGGCTAATAACATAACAGCCCACGTTAGTACTTAGTTTGGAGACTGACAGGTGGTGTAGGCTATTGAAAGAGAGATTCATACCCAGCAGTGTAGTCCAAATTAGCAGAGCAACTTGACCAAGGAGTTAAGAAAAGGCAAGGTTTATTTCTGCAGCAGAAATAGATCAACGCCTTCTGAAAGTCCAAAGTGAGACAAAAGAGAACTCCCATGACTTCTGTGTATAACACTTAGTTCAATGGTTCTTAACTTTTTCTTTACAGGGGGAATATAATTTGTTACTGGGGACCCCCAAGACTTAACTCAAGATTTAAATATTTAAATTTAGATTTAGATTAAATTTAGATTTAAATATTTACATTTAGATATTAAAACATTTATTTATTTATTTACTTATTTATTTGAGGAGTCTGGATACTAGAATTTAAATCCCTGCTCAGGCACTGGGTGACCTTGGGCAAGTCACATCTCTCAGCCTCAGAGAAAGGCAAACACAAACCCCCTGTGAACACATCCTGCCAAAAAAATCCTATATGTTCACCTTAGGGCTGCTATAAGTCAGAAATGACTTGAATGCACACAACAATAAAGTGCTGCTGAGAAGGGGAAGTTCTTTCTAGCCATCATGTCTCTCCCCTTTGAAAATGGACTTATGGCAACTTTCAGGCAAACATATCATGGAGGTTTTCTTGGCAAGGTTTGTTGCTTTTGCCTATCTCTGAGGCTGAGAGAATGAGACTTGCCTGAGGTCACTGAGTGTGTTTCCACGGCTGAGTGGGTACTCAAACCCTGGTCTCCAGCATCATAATTTGGGAGCATGCACACAACCTGCTGCTGTGTCCCTTTCATCAGAGATGCAGCAGTGTAGTGTGTGTTGGGGTGTGTGTGCAGGTATCAAATCTTGCCCCTCCCTATAGACTCAGCCAAAAGCAAACTACTCTCCCAGCTTGTGTGTCCCACTAACAACTTTTGCCCACACTCTGATGTTGCTTGGCCCCATCTGTCCTGGTTTTCACCAGTGCTGTGCTGGTTGGTACAGTTTAAGATGATCATGAGCAGGGGGTTGATGCAGGTAGAGACCCCACACACACCTTTTTGTGGCTGTGTGAGTGTTGAGGACAAGGGCAATCAAAGCAAGGTCATATCATTTCTGTCTGGCAGAAAACTCTGTGAAATTCATGTAGTTGCCATAAGTCAGTAGGTGACTTGAAGGCACATACACACATTACTCTTGTGGGAAAGTGACATACAAATAAACAAACAACCAACTGATAAAGAATCCCCGTTTTAACTCCTTTTGTAGCTAACTGTTGAAAAATAAAGCTTCAGCAACACTAACAAGCTCTACTGCAGAAGTAACACCGGAGGAATAATGAGTTACTGCTAAGATGCAATACAGATAGGGCTCCCTTTATTGGATATTTTGGATAGCTCATCATTTCTGTAAAACTCAGAGGACCTGCTTATTCCCAACTGTGTAACCCAGCATTCTTTGGCCTACTGAAAATTCCTGTTTCCCTTCCTATTTTGCACAGTTATTTGTCTTCTAGTTGGATTTTTCTTGGATTTGAAGATACTGAATTTAGTCCCAACATGGGAACCTTTAATAACCGGGAGCTAATGGACTGGAATCTAACTCTTTGAGGCTTCTAACTCCAACAAAAGTAAAACTTTCCCATTTGGACTAGTTTTGCCTATGTGTTGTTGAAGTTGCGTGCCTTCAATTTATTTGCAACTTACGGGAACGCCAAGGTGAACCTATCACGGCCTGAAGCTGAGAGTGTGTGATGCAACCAAAATCAACCAAGATTGAAACAGAACTGGTCTCCAGAGTTCAAGTCCAACGCTTAGCCACTACACCATGCTGGTTTTCAGTTTTACCTATACAGCTTCTAAACATTTTTCCAGTTGTAACAGTATAGGGACTTCTTGAGAAATTCAATGTTCTCTGCCTAAGAAAAGAGCAGTTAACCTTGCACAGGACAGAGATAGCCTGGATCTCAATCAAATTTACTTTGTTGCTGCTGCTAATGGATTTAAAATTTTATTGTCTGTCTTTTAATGTCCTTTGTCCCCAGTCCCCACATGGCCAAGAAGAAGAGTGGCCTCTGTCGGCATTGATATCCCTCCAGATCACCTTAACTGACAACAGAAGTAACATTCAAAACAAAATGTAGTGACTCTAACTGTGACTCCAAAATTGTCACTTTTTTTCTTCAGTATGATTGTTTAACATATTTGCCTGATGAAAAAGGTTCAAAAGCTTGCATTATGTATTTTGTGCTTTTTAGTTGGCCTAATAAAGGTATCAGTGTTCTGCGGATTTTGGACCTTTTTTGGATTTTGCCTTTGAACTATTTTCAATTGCATGCATGTGCCCATGCCCACATCCATGGAAGGGTGAGTGACCACATGTCTTTGTGGTGTTCACTTTCTGCTTAGAAAAAAAAAGAAAAAACAGGGTCAACAGGAGGGGAAAATGATAGGAATGTAGTAGTGTCTTTCTCTCCCCACTCTTTATGTGCGTGTGTGCATTCACACAACTTCAAGTCACCTGTCAACTTATGGCACTCCTGTGAATTTCATTGGTTTTCTTAGGCAAGGAATATTCAGAGGTAGTTTTGCCAGTTCCTTCCTCTGAAATTTAGCCTACAGCACCTGATATTCCTTGGTGATCTCTCATCCAAGTACTAACCAGGGCTGACCCTGCCTAGCTTCCAATATCAAACAAGATATAGTGCCCCTAGGGTATTTAGCCTCACCCCACCCTTCCCTCACAGAGGGAAAAAAAGAGAGAGAAAGAGACGACAGAAAATGCTAGATTGCTGCATTCTACCTGGCCTTCATGAGGAAGCAATCAAACTCACTGGCACAAACCTACCGGGGTCTTGTAACTGGGCTCCTGCTATGTGTGTGTTCTGTTCCATCTCCTACAGTGTGAAACTTCTCTTGCTATTGAGCTTTACTGGAATCTGAATTGGCTTCTTTTTCTCCCTTTCATTTTCTTCTTACAAAACCCAAATTGGTATGCAGGCCAGGAGCAGAGAATCTGGGAACCGGGGCAAATACTATCACTGTGAGCCTGCCTATGATGGAAACACACACACACACACACACACAGACATTGCCTAGTACTTTCAGAACATTTAGTCAAGTCAGCTCTGTTTCCACTATTCTTTACAAGCTTAAGCCTTCTAACAATAGCTGTGTAATGTACAATCTACAGAGATAAACATGCATTTTGCACGATGAATACTGAGCCTTAAGAAAAAGGAGTTTTGCTTACTGTGCCTTTCTTTTCTTTTACCTTTTTTTTAAAGTGGTCTCCACATACTATATTAAGTGTCAGCAGGCTGATCGTAAAACGTAGGTGATATCTCCAGGCCTTCTGCTAACGGAATGAGTACCCCTATGCTCCTGAGAGAAAATTTCACTATTAAAATAGCTACGTATTCATTTATATTTCAAAATCCACTGAAATAAGTGAAGATGGATCCATATTACTGCTGGCACCTGATATCTTCAGGAAAAAGATGTCAATGCTTTTTGTCCAAATGCAAACTGAAATCTGCTTTGCACCTAGCTGAACAAAAAGGTATATAACATGTTGCATAACTATTTTTATACAAAAAATTGCTGCTAGAAGGCAATGGAATAGTAAGAAGGACAAAGGAGGGAGTTAAGTTCTCTATTCTCTACACAACACTGAAAAGTCTTTCTCTAAATGGAAATGGCAGCTGCAGACAAGTTAATTTAAAAAAAAAATCAGGACTGAAATCTTAGAGAAACAGGTTAATCAACTCCTCCCCTCCTATTGCAATTCCAATAATTATCATGCACACACTCTCCAGACTTCTCTGGATGATACTCTGCATCAGAGAAATGGCAGCTAGGTGGTTGTTGGCAATGTGTAGCTTCAGGCTATTTCCCTTATGATTCAAACCCTGGATGAAATGGATTATCTAGATCCATTTCAATTTGGCTTCAAGCCTGATTATGGGACTGAGACAGCTTCGGTCACTTTGGTAGATGACCTATGCTGGGAACTACACAGAGCAAGTGTGTCCGTGTTGGTTCTGCTGGGCCTCTCAGTGGCTTTTGATACCATACACCATGGTATCTTTCTGGACTGACTCTCTGGGATAGGACTTGGGGGGTGCAGCAGTTCCCATCATTCCTGAGTGGAAGAACTCAGAAGGTAGTGCTGGGGGACTCCTGTTCAACTCCTTGGCTGTTGGCCTGTGGGATACCTCAGTGTTCTGTTTTTCCGCCCATGCTGTTTAACATCTACATCAAACTGCTGGGAGAGGTCATCCAGAGTTTCAGAGATCGGTGTCACCAATATGCTGATGACACCCAACTCTATCTCTCCTTTCCATCTGATTCCAAGAAAGCTGTTTCGGTGCTGAACCAATGTCTACTGTCAATAACGACCTGGATGAAGGCAAACAAATTGAAGCTTAATCTAGAAAAGACAGAGGTGGTCCTGGTCAACTGAAAGGCAGATCAGGGAATAGGGACTTTGCCTGTGCTGGGTGAGGTTATACTTCCCCCGAAATCTCAGGCTCACAGCCTTGCTGAACTGTTCGACTCAACTGTGAGCCCAGATGCCAACGTTTCAGCAGCGGCCAGGAGTACATTTGCATAGTTAAAACTTGTGCATCAACTGCACCCTTTCCTTGAGATGTCAGATCTGGCTATAGTGCAAACACGCCCTGATTGCATCTTGGTTGGACTATTGTCACACACTCTACATGGGGCTGCCTTTAGAAACTGTTTGGAAACTTCAGCGGGTTCAAAATGCAGCAGCCAGAACGTTGACCAGGGCCAATTACAGGGAGCACATAACTCCCTGTTAATTTCTGGGCACAATTCAACATGCTGGTCATAACCTATAAAGCCCTATATGACTTAGGTCCAGACTGTCTGAAAAAATGTATCTCCCTACATGAACCTGCTAGAGCCCTAAGATCTGCAAGGGAAGGTTTCAGTCCCACCACCATCCCAGGCTCACCTGGTAAAGACACAGAAGAGAGCCTTCTCATTGGTTGCTCCCACCCTGTGGAACGCTCTTGCATGGGAGGCTAGGCTGGCCCCCTCCCTGCTTTCCTTTTGTAGGCGGGCAAAGGCATTTCTTTTTAAGCAGGCCTTTAATGGGTGAGCTGGAGACCTTTTACTTATTATCTGTTTTGTAAAAATTATTATTAGTTTTATAATTTCATATGTTTTCAAATGTTTTAATTGTTTATATGCTTTTAATGTTTTTTAACATTAAAGGCCACCTTGGATCCCATCTTGGAAGAAAAAGAGGCATATAAATTCAATAAATTAATAAATATCGCAGCAAGATGATTGGTTCCTCCTACTTTCCTCTGTCCACTACTTGCCTTTGAGAACCAAATCCACAGCCTATACAGTTATCTGACTTTTTCCTTTGGATTTCTATGAGGGCAAACTAAGTATTCAAAGCCAAAGGGTTAAGAAGAATTAATGAGGGGCTATGACAGAGCAGTCAAATACAAATTAGGGTCAAGGAAAATAAAATCTAAAAATCTGTCAGTCCCTCAGCTATTGTTATTGTTATTGAGATTTTAATGCTGTTTTTATATGCATTTTAAAATGTTTTAATTATTATTGTGGTTTAATTTTTGTTTTAACTTTTGTACATGACTGTTTTTAATTATGTTTCTTTTAATGGCTGTAAGCCGCTTTGAGTCCCCTCGGGGAGAAAAGAGGGACAAAAATAAAGATGATGACGACGACGACAACAACAACAACAACAATAATATTGCAACTCTTGCCTGCATCAGAACTGCATTGCTTCCAAATTGGTGCAGAGACCATTTAACCAAGGCCATGTGGCTGAATTATGGCTGCTGTGGGAAGTGTTACAACTTAGAGAGGTCAGTGTTTCAATTACTTCAGTTGTTCAGCACTGTGCGTAACTATCAACTAGTCATAGTCAAATAGGACTCCCACAGGCGTAAGCTAGGCAGAGATTTTGGAAACTGTTGAATGGATTGTTGGAGTTTTCTGGGTAAATTTCAAGATGTGACCTGTTTAGAGGCAAGGAAGGGACCAAGTCTAACACACCTGCTGCAAAGCTACTACTCTTTGAAGGAACACAGCCTGAAACTAAAGAAGCTGACATTGCAGAGGACACTGCAGGAGGAGGTCCCAAAAGTAAGTAACTCCTTTCTTAATTTGTGCAGTAAGCAAAGTGGTAGAAGAAAAGGATTCACTGCAGAGTTTACAGAGCAAAATTGGTAGAATGTGTGCCAGTTTCCAGAGCCGAACCCCTAGTACAACTTTATGGAGGGTGCACTTAAGCATACACAAGTTCAGATATGTGGCTCCTGTAATGCTGTATGCCGTCAAGGAGCAGCTGCAGCAGCAGAAAAGTTTTTATAAAAAGATGTGCCTGTTGTGGTGACATGGAAGAGGGTATGAGGGTTCGAAAAGAGAAACATTGCCCCCATGTACAGAACCTGAGAGACTTTTTTGCCTTTTTTAAAAAAAGGAACACTGCCAGCAAGGACATATATTGTCAGTTGTTATCCAAAAAGTAAATTTTCCAAGCACAGAATAACATCATGTTTCTACATGTCCAGGTTACTCACCAATACAAGTGAAGAACCGTACGGCTGAGCTTACTGCATTAACCACCCTTTAAGATCCAAAGTAGAAGAGAATAGATAGCAGTGGTCCCAGCCACTTCATACAGCTTTCCTGATGAGTGCAAAACTGAGTGCTGCCATCACCACTCCTCACTTGAACTAGTAAGATTACTGAATGAGCGGGTGCAGCAAGCAGCAAGTTGAGGACGGATGGCGGTGCTTAGTAGAACTGTCAAATTAGGGATGGAAAGAATATTCAAAAATATTTTTAAAAATGGTCAAAACCATGGTTTTTGAGTATTGGAAAATCCTGGCAAGAAGAGCCTGGGACTGCTGAGGATCACTACTATCTTTCCTAACCCTTTTGTTAGTTAGTTAGGATCTAGTTTCTCCAAAGCATATGTTAGTGTAAAGTTTATTATTAAACATTTTAAGTTTGGAACCTGAAACTGCCTGCCTTGTTTTGCTTTCAAGTCAGCCTCCGGTTCAGGAAAGCCACACAGAGATTGGGACATGCTTTTTCTGCAACTCTGTTGAAAGAAGGCTAATTCGTCACAGCTTTAGCTTTCACAGAATTTCCCCAAAGGGCTAACACCCTGGGAAACTTTAACTCCCAACACTCTCAAAGATACTGAGAAGTAGAGAAAAGAAAAGGAGAAAACAAACCAATCATGTTAATGTAATGGGAGATAACAATCAAGATGTAGTGTAGGACAAATATACAGCAGCATAGGTACACTAGATTCCCATACTTCCCAACCAACTGTGCAAGGAGCATCCAGGCATTGAGCTCATCCACTGTGCAACACAGAGTCACAAAGTCAAAGAATCGTAGAGTTGGAAGAGGCCTCATGGGCCATCGAGTCAATGTAGGAACTCCTAAAGCATCCCCAGCAGGTAGCTGTCCAGCCTGTTTCTCAACACATCCAGAGAAGGATGCCACTACTTCTCTAGTCAGTTGCTTCCACTGCCAGACCATCCTTACTGTCAAGAAGTTTCTTCTAATGTTCAACTGCAATCTACCCTCATGCAACTTCAAATTATTATACCTAGTCCTATCCTCTAGGGCCTGTCTGCTCCTCTTTGTGACACCCCTTGAAATTTTTAAAGAGGAGAATCATGTAACTCCTCGGTCTTTTCTTTGCCAAGCTGAATATGCCCAGCTCCTTCAACCTTTGCTCATGTGATGTATTCTCCAAACCTCTTATCATCCTTGCTGTTCTTCTCTGAACCTGCTCCCACTTGTCTATATACTTCTTAAAATGAGGTAACCAGAACTGGACATAGTACTCCAGAGGAGGCCTGATCAGTGCAGAATATAGTGGGACTATTACTCCCCTCAACTTGAAACCTACGCTTCTATTAATGCAGGCTAAAATAGCATTTGCCTTTTTTGTTGCAGCATCACACTGCTAGCTCATGTTCAATTTATCATCAACAATAATCTCAATGTCTCAATGTCCTTTAGTGCTCTGAACCATATACCCTCCATTCCGTACCTGTGCATTTGGTTTTTGTGGCATAATTGTAGAATTTTGCATTTGTCTCTATTGAATTTGATTTTATTGATGTCTGTCCAGTTTGGCTTTTTCAGTCAATTAGTTCCTTACCAATCATGTGTTTGCACTAGCAGAATGACTGGAGGCATTAGCAGCCACACTTATACAACCTCTGAGAATGCGCAACCACATGTGCAACCATTTTTACACTAGCATAGCATCCCAACAGGATTTCAGACTCATTTGGAAGCCACACTGGATCAATCAAACTTGAATAAAATGATCTCACACCCATGTGGTTCTTCATTTTTCCTCCCACAGAAATCCTACATTTGACTGAAAACGTACCTTATGGCAGAAAACACATTTATAATGAACTAGCTGTCTGTTCCCACCTGCCAACCAAACTCCTAAACAAAAATACAGAATTGTTTATAGCTATTATTCTAGTAGAAAGCATTGGCTTTTTGCAGCATATGTTCTCTTCTTTCCTAGGCTGGACACATATAGCAACAGAGTTTTAGGTTTGATTTTGAAGAATTCCAACAGATGGAGGAAATACCATAATGCACAAAGGGGATCTGAAAAAAGTACCGGAGTGCTGAGTGTTGCTGTTCAGAATTCTAGCTAGCTAACTATGCCTTCTTTTCATTATACTCCATTCCATTCAACCTCTCCAGTTTTTTAGCTCCCATTCCCACTGGTCAGCCAGCACAACAGTCATGCGCACTAAGCATGCAAGAGATATCTTGGACTAGGGGGCGGTATATTCTGTGACCATGGGGTATTTCTAAGGTTTCTACCCTTTATGCATTTTTTCTTTACTTCTTTGCATCCCCACAAACTTGTTGGTCTATCCTCTTTGTGAAATGGATGATGCTGTTTTGGATAGAGAATACCACCAGAAAACCGAACTCACTATTAGTATGTAAGTTTCGGAACTGGAGCATCATAGCCAATGTCCCATCACTAGTCTTGCAGATTTAACAGACCTCCTTACAGCCATTGTGAAAATGCCAGCACACTATATCACCAGGTACAGTTTGTGAGCCAAAGGTAAAACGGGCAAGTATAGTACATGCAAAGACCACAGGGTCCTTAACTTGCTTGAATAGATTTGGCAAAACTGTCTAAGACAAATAGGCAAGCAATTAATTGACACCTGTTGCATGTATTTTTAGCTAATTATGCATTTGTATCATGTCAGCAGTTGCCTGGAGCCTGGACATCTGCTTCCCATTGTGCACGAATGAAGCAGTTAGCAAACATGTGACCCTGCACTGCCTACAACACTTTTGACTGAAAGAAATGTTCCTTCTTTTAACCTATCAAGAGATGCAGAACAAAGATCAAATTTAGAGTCTTCTTCCTTGCCACAGAGAAAGCCCCACTGAATTCAGCAACTGAAATGAACAGAGATATATAGGGTGCACTGTCAGAACTGTAAGAAGCATTTTTTAGGATAAAGAACTCTTTATTTCTTTATCAGTCCCAAGACTGTTTTTACGGTGTGCTATGGCTCAACGTTGGCAGGAGGGTCACTAGTAATTGTGGCCACTTGCTGGTATGTTTTTATAACACAATGAAAACACAGAATACATTGTGTTAAAACAATGGTTTCCATCATCATCTTCATCCAGTTGAAGCTGGTAACAATTAGAGTACCATTAAAAAAAATGATTATATAGTACACATCTGACTGATAATTCCTCAATGACATAAGGGACAATTTTGCCTGATCATTTCACAGATTCTCAGCCCCCACAGCCCAGTCTGGGGGAGGGCTTGACTTCCTCCATCTCCCCTACTCAGTGGTCTATGACTTACCACAGAGTATCAGAATGTACATTAGGATGTGTGTAGAAAACACATCCCAACTGAATATAATGCCTGTCATAACCCAAAGGGTGATCACGAATGGCTGCTTTTCATCCTGGAGAGAAGTGACTAGCGGGGTGCCACAGGGTTCTGTCCTGGGCCCAGTGCTGTTCAATATTTTCATCAACGACTTGGATGAAGGAATAGAGGGCATGCTCATCAAATTTGCAGATGACACCAAATTGGGAGGGGTTGCTAATACGCCAGAGGACAGGATCAAAATTCAAAATGACCTGGATAGATTGGAGAGCTGGGCCAAAGCTAACAAAATGAAATTCAACAGAGAGAAGTGTAAGGTCCTATACTTAGGTAGAAAAAATGGAATACAGAAATATAGGATGGGGGACACGTGGCTGGATAGCAGTACGTGTGAAAGGGATCTAGGAGTCTTAATAGACCACAAGCTGAACATGAGTCAGCAGTGTGATGCGGCAGCCAAGAAAGCCAATGCAATTCTCGGCTGCATCAATAGGAGTATGGTGTCTAGATGGAGGGAGGTACTGGTACCACTCTACTCTGCTTTGGTTAGACCTCATCTTGAATACTGTGTCCAGTTCTGGGCACCCCAATTCAAGAAGGACATGGTCAAGCTGGAGCAGGTCCAGAGGAGGGCGACCAAAATGGTGAAGGGCCTGGAAGCCAAGCCCTATGAGGACAGACTTAGAGAGCTGGGTATGTTCAGTCTGCAGAAGAGAAGGTTAAGAGGGGACATGATAGCCATGTTTAAATATTTGAAGGGATGCCATGTAGAGGAAGGAGAGGCCTTGTTTTCTGCTGCTCCAGAGACCAGGACAAGGAGCAATGGATTCAAGCTGCAGGAAAGGAGATTCCACCTGAACCTCAGGAAGAATTTCCTGACAGTCAGGGCTGTCCGGCAGTGGAATATGCTGCCTCGGAGTGTGGTGGAGTCTCCTTCTTTGGAGGTTTTTAAGCAGAGGCTGGATGGCCATCTGTCGGGAGTGCTTTGAGGGTGTTCCTGCATGGCAGGGGGTTGGACTGGATGGCCCGTGTGGTCTCTTCCAACTTTACATTTCTATGATTCTATGATTCACCAGAGGAATATCTACAGAAGGAAGGGCAACAGCACATGGTCTACATGTTCCCCTCACTTATTTTTCTGGGTCTCCCCATGTACTCACCTCCCTCGCACCAACATTTGGAGATGACAGACAAAAGAAGCCAGCATTTCCCTTTAAATCAAGGGGCAGAGGAAGACGAAATGTTTTTTGCATACAGGAACGAGCATGTTTTCTTAGCTGAAATGACAGCCTGTACACTTTGATGAAGCCAAAGAACAAGACTTTCATGTCTAAGGGGAAATGTCCTACTCACCACTGCCAAAGAAATGAGTTGAGGTTTTGAGGCACAATTCATGCAAAAATGAAGGCACGGGGGAAAAGACGGTCCATCCATAGCACACTGCAATTTCAGAAGAGCTGATGACAGGAATCTAATGTCCTGCCTTATCAGATCTTTGTGTCTGAAACACATATGCATGTAAAATGGGGCAGACAACTTCCCAGAGGGACGTGATGCTGCCACCGCCAAAAACTGACAACCATCTCTAGGTCTTCCAGCACTGGAAGACCTAGATATTCCTAGAGAGAATATATATTTTTTTCTATGGCAGAGGTCAATACAGTAAAGTTTTTGTTTGTTTGTTTGTTTAGTAAACACATTCTATAAATAAAATAAATAACTCACAAAAGTGGAAGGCCAACCCTACTGGGTAGGTCAGCTCTTCTAATCAGTCCAACAGCTATCTTTAGCAGCCAATACCTTTACAATAGGAGCAAACTTAAATGAGGGGTGGTTTTAACATTAGTAAAGATCATGAAATGTTCCTAAGAGTTCCTGGCCCATAGCTCTCACATCATAGGCAATATGGTATAGCAATCACACAGCAGGGAACTGAGCAGGTTGTTGCTATAGGCTGTAGAAACATTCAGGAGTTTGTTGATCAACTTGTAGCCTTCTTGAGAGTGCACAAAACAACTGAGAAAGCTTCAATGCACTGATCTTTCTCAGTACTCTGAGGCAAAGCCTTGATGCTGGTACTAACGACAGCTCTCAAAATGTCATCAAAGTTTTGCCACTCTTTCACTCTACTTTTCTGCCATTCTACCATTCTTTTCCTCCTAGTAACAAGAAACAGCTCAGGAACTGCATGCTTCAGAGCCCTCCACAAGTTTCAGAATCATCATCAGGGTACATTTTGTATATCTTATTTTTGGGACCCTCCCAGGACATTTTGTTTCTTCAAAGAGAACAGCAAATGGGAGCTTCCTTGTCCATCCAGGTCAAGGTGCATAGTACACCAAACCAGCCAAGTCATTCTAGCACATGATGCAAAAAAAGGCATAATTTTCTCATTCCTGGATGTACAAATACAGTGTTAATAAATTAAACTACTAATGATTTGCTGCCTTTTGTGATACCCCAGATCTGCTCACTCTGCCTATCAAAAAAGCCCTCCCTGCTCAGTTCCTGTCTCACTTATACACTCAAATCTATCCAAGCACATTTTACCTCTTGACAAGGACTAAGCCAGGAAGAGAGATGAGTTCTAAGCCATTTTGAAAGTGAAGGAGCAAAACAGAAAGAAGATCTTGAGGCATCCAGATGCTGTTTTGTGATTGATAATATGCAATTCTCTTTCACTGAGTTGTTTTAGTTCACCAAATCAGTGCATTATTATTTTATCTACAAACGGGCTCTTCCTTTATTTTATATGTAAAACAAACACGATATTTAAATAGGATAAAATTGCTATTTTGGATTACAATGGGGTTTTTTTTCTGTTGGGGAAGGCAATGTGCTACAGTGGTCAGAGTGCTGAAATGGGATGTGAAAGATCCAGTTGGCCTTGAAACTCACTGGGAGACTGTGGGCCAGTTACCTTCTCTAAGCCTGGGGTTGTGGTGAGGATAGGATGAAGATAGGGCAGTGCCATGAACAACGCTACCTTGAGCTCATTGGAAAAAAAGCAAGATATACAGTTGGTCCTCCATATCCACATGTTCAACCAACCATGGCTCAAAAATATTCGGAAAATAAAAATCCAAAAAGCAAATCTTGATTTTGCCGTGTGCCAAGCAGTACACAGATGTGTAGGCATACCCTGCTGTAGCCTCCCACCATTTCATAGATCCTCAGGCTCTGTCTGGTACTCATTTGAGTTGTTTGCCATTTTATGTAAAGTGCACCACTTTGCTACCCCACTGTATATAATGGCACTTGATCATCCACAGATTTTGGTATCCATAGGGACCCAGGACCCAAATCCCAGCAGATACTGAGGGCCTGCTATTAACAGAACTGATAAACTTTTTAAAAAATGTACTCATCACCATAATTATGAGCAGCAGACATCTGCATCAGTAATGAAAGAAAAACTCAGAGGCTATTTAAGTATAAAAATAATTCTGTTTTGTATGGGGAAGAGAGATAAAAAAAAATACTTGGTAGTATTTTCTGCTCATTCAGACAGATGAGTTCTCTTTTCAGGGACATTCAGGTCTATTCTTCATGTTCACAGTATGTCAAGATTTTCTCATTCTCACCAAGATTCACGTAAGTACCAGTATTCAGGTAGCTTTGCACACAAGCGATGAGTGAAAGGCATTTCAAAATGAGGACTCAGAATGGACTTGATATTAATCACCAGGTGAGAAATAGGGCTCTCTGCCTTCATTTCTTTATTGAATTTATATCCTGCCTTTCTCCCAAATGGGATTCAAGGCTACCTTTAACTTGTCCTGATCAGACAGCCGTGATTTTCACAGAAGGAAAGCCACACCCAACTTAGCTCTAGCGAATATATCAACTGAATTAAGGTCATTTACTAAGCAGGCAGACCTAATACTCGGGATATCTGAACAGCTACTGCCTCCAACAACAAGCAATCTCTACCTTCGTTGGTTGCCTGGCAACATCCTCCCCCTCCCCCAGGATATTTACCTCAACCCTCGTACCTTCCCCAGCTTTCATTCTCCCGATAGGAGTAGCATCTCAGCTCACTGGAACACTGCCCATCTCCCTCTGATGCCTTGAACAAAGACCTGGTCAATTTCTGGTTTCGCACAGCTGAGATGAGCAAAATCTTTTGGTTAAATAACAGCAGCAGCAAAATCTGCTTTTGCATTTGGATACAGCTTTACACAGTTAGTCCCTTACATGCTTACCTCTACTTTGAGTAAGACAGCTCCACTAAGGAAGAAACTCTAGCCTTGCCTATCCCAGGCCACTTCTGCACTACACCGTTATAGTGCTATTATTCCACTTTCAACAGCCTGTAGAATTCTGGGGCTTGTAGTTTACTGAGGCCAAAGAGCTCTCTGGCTGAGAATTAATGCCTCTCCCTAAACAGCAAACCCCAGGATTCCATAGGATGTTGAGAGTACAATAATAGCACTCTAAACAGTGTAGTATGGAAATGGCCACAGGCGGAACAAGCATCTTTCAGAATCATCTGACTTCCTGAGGACTTGGGATAGCATTTGTTAATTTTGTGCCTCTGACTTACGGTGATCCTAAAACAAACCTATCACAGGGTTTTCTCGGAAGAATTTGTTCCGAAGGGTTCTGTCACTGCCATCATCTAAAGCGAAAAAGATGTGACTTGCCCAAGGTCACCCAAAGAGTTTCCATGGCAGAGCAAAGATTCAAATCCTGATCTCCCGAGAATCTTAGGCCATTTCCGCACGACGAAGCTCTTCCGCGTCATCTCGCTGCAGTCTCGGGTCCAGAAGGGAGCACGTTAGCAACACTCCCGTCTGCACCCGCTTGGTCCATGCGGAAGAGAACGAACGCAATGGTGCCACGTCTTCCTTCCGCAGCGCAGCTGGGCTTTTTCCATTGCTGTGCTATGGAAGGAAGTGTCACCAATGCACTTCCGCATCTTCCGCAGGGCCAGAAGTGACGGGAGCGCCGCACGATCGCAGGCGCGAAATGGATTTTTTCCGTTTTGCGAAAACTGCACGTGACGCTCCGTGACAGGATGGCAGCGGGACGGCAACAACATCATGTGGAAGCGCGACCTGCCGACCGCTGCCATCCTGTGGCAAAAACACAACAGTGACGTTGTGCCGAAAGGGCTTTAGTGTCACACTCTAACCACTAGACCACATTGAGATAGCACTGCAGCTGGTTTATCAGGCCCCCTTCCCGCTCTCCTTTTACCAGCAGGAAAAAACCTTCTCGCTTAAGCAGCCTTTTAATGACCAATTGTTTGTAAGGAACCTTCTTATGTGGGTACTCTGGTTTTAACTTTTGTATGTTTTTAAAATGATTTTATATTGATTAATACATATTTTTAAAAATATTTTAATTGCATTTTAATTTTATTGCTATGTTTATAGCTAATTGTGTTTTATTGTTTGTAAGCCGCTGTCAGAGAAAGGTGGCATATAAATGCAATAAATAAATGAATGAATGTCCCCCCCTTCCCAGCAAAACCATGAATGAATAAATATAGTGAAATCAATCTTTGGCCATTGGTTTGTTTTCCATGTTTGTTGGCAGATTTCTGTCAGAATTTGGATGGATTTTGTCCTTGCAGCTTGAAATAACTCTGATTACATAGCATCCCTGTTCTTGATTTAAATTTCACTTTGATTTCTGAGATCTTGTGGAAGAGATACCATGTTCTACATTTATGGCTGTCTCCTATTTCTTGCATTGATTATTACAACAGATCTCTTTCTCCTGATGTGCATATCATTGAACAGTTGTATTCAGGTTTCTGCTCCAATATCTGTCTGACGCAAACATATAGCCATCAATTTTGGAGACCTGCGCTTATTTCATCTGTGTAGACCCATGGACCCTGAGACCTCTACGTATCACTATTGCAACAGTGCCCTCTTGTTCCTTAAGAGAGGAGTCTGCTCACTCCAAGACCATATAGTGGGTTGCCCCATAGTCAGAGAGGGGAGAGACAATTGCATTGTTCTGTCTCTCACACTAGTCTATTGTAGCTTCAGCCTGTACTACCTGCAGACCTAACCTTTGGCTAGGGAAGTCTTCCACTAATGAACAAATACTATACTCTAATTTTCAAACACAGAGATATACTTACATTAAATTAAAACTAATTAATGACTTTTTAAAAAAATAAATAATCCCCATGTGTCTAGGTTTCAAGGACTTGGAACTTTGTTGTTGTTGTTGTTGTTATAGGTACATAGGAAGACAGATAGATGAAGCCATAGGGAAAGATCATCTGATGCTCTGGAGTTGGGTGTGATCTATATGCTGGTAGCTGTTGGCTGTAGATTTTATTATTTAAAGCAGCTAGGAACGACAATCCTGCTTGTATAATGTCTTAAGGTTGTAGCCAAATGCCTCCTGGTTAGCAAACTGACCTGGACATTGTGTTAGTGGGGGGACTAGGGACACTCTGGAACCCTGCCAACCTATAGTTTAAGATATGGTCTTTGCCCTAGTCAAACAGGGAAGTAGTCTAGGAGTCTTCCTGGTGAAGGTGAAGGAGCAAAACGCCTCAGACTGGTTCTTTTCTCATGCATTGTAGGGAAGTATAACTCCCAGTACAATGAAGCAGGAGCCCAAGCATCAATATGGAAGTAAATGAACTGATCACCAGGTTCTAGATCAGGAATGGGGAACTCCCCCCTACTTCCAGGATCTAAATTCCAATTTGGGAAGGGTCTCAAGGGTTGCACTGCAGCCATGGATGGGGCTCAGGGAACAAAACAAGATGAAAGCAAAGTGAGTGAAGGCAGTTCTTACCAATAGGCACATTTCACCTCAAGCCATGCAAAGCACAGCAAAATTCTGTGCATGTCTACTCAGATATATGGCCCCAGTGTAATACGTTCCTGGGCTGCAAAAGAGAAGTTGATCTGCCAAAGCTCAGCTCCCAGATGTTAATGGCCTTTTATCTTTGATCACTGATTGGAGGTAACAGCAAAAGGGTTCTCTATTCCTCTTTCGAACCCAATTCAAGGGGCAGGCTTCTAAATTTAAAGCCATTTGTGCCTGTTTCTTCTGAAGGTATTTCTCTCTTTCTCCGCACCCACCAGCCTCAAACTCCCGAGATCTTCTGTTAGGTTATGTTCTATTTTTAATCTTTACCAGAAGTGACAGTCTGTAGTAAGTAAAAAGGACTTCATCTTCTTTTGTCCCAAAGCCATGCTGGAATGATCTTCCAGCAGATGCATGTTTACTTCTTTGTTTTTAGAAACAAACAAAGCCTATTTGTTCTTCAAGGATTTCAGTTAATGATTGAGGCAGTGTGATTACAGCAGCTAATTATGACTGCTGCTATTAGTCTTTCTTGGACTGCTGATTGTTTTAAGCTTATATTTATGGCTAGAGAGTTATTTTTATTTTGTTGTAAGCCTAACCTTGACTACATGGAAAGGCACGATGAATTTTTTTTTTAATAATCAATGCACGTATATAGATGCAAAGTAACAATGTGCTGCTTCCCCTCCCTTCTCGCCACCACCCACAGCTGTCTTGTCTGATGGCAAGTTTGACTCACTGTGCAAGCACTGAATCTATTCTAGAATAAATACAAATCCCATTGTAAAATTAAGAAAATTTTAAAATAATCTAAAATTCTGTTTTGTTTGGTTTAAAAAATGGAAATTAGCGTATTTAGCTTATTGACACACCCCATTCCAGAAGCCATGACAAAGGAAAACAAACAGCAGATATGGGAAAGAAGCCTTCCAGCGTATCTAATGCATGATAAAGGTAGTTATTTTTGATGTGGGAATAAGCATTACAAACACATTGCTATCATTATTTTCATCTATGCAATTTTGAGGGATATTTATTCATCTTCTTGTACAAATGACATGGGCACATACATATATATGCAGACACACAGAGATGCATACACAGATACACACATACATGTATGTATTTGTTGTTGTTGCATGCCTTAAAGTTGACATTGACTTATCATAATTATCCTAGGGTTTTCTTGCTAAGATTTATTCAGTGGAAGTTTGCCATTCTCTTCCTCTCAGGCTCAGAGTGTGTGACGTGCCTGAGGTCACTCAGTGAATTTCCATAGCTGAGCAGGCGTTTGAACCCTGGTCCTCCAGTGTCCTAGTCTAATACTCAAGCCACAATGGCTCTCTCTTTCTCCGCACATATATACAAGATGCAGACACACACACAGATGCATAGGTACACACACTCATATATGAGAGAGCCACATGAAAGAAAGGCACAACCAACCTGACAGATTTGCCAAAGGTTAAGTAAGGAAAAATAAAAATGCATATACTGTGGGGATGGCGGTAGAGTCAATTAATAGATTAAAAGCCTATTACACTGTTGAACCAAATGCCTATTTAAAACCAGCACTCCGTATCCCATGATATCCCTGGGAAACTCACAAGCAAGACATGAAGGTTACAGCCTTCTTAGCCCACAGCTGACTCCCAACAACTTCCATTCAAAACCACACTACTACTTCTGATCATGAAGGCAATATACAGCCAGTATGGCTATTTGATGCTGTCTTGTTTCCTAGGACTTTGTTTGTTTTTTAAAGTTGCCAAGATGTGGTCATCACCACTTCTTCTCTTAGTTAATTCCACAGCTGAGCTGTGCATGGTGTGAAGGACCTCCATTTGCTGTCTTGAAACTTCCATCTCACAGCTTAATCAGATGACCTCTGGTTCTATAACACTCAGCTTTACTGGATGACCTCAGTTTCTAAAACTAAGATGAAAGATATTTCTCTAGATTTATGAAACTTGGTTTCATAAAATTGTATAATCTTAGAGATGGAAGAGATCATGAGGGCCATCTAGTTTACCACATACATAGTTTTCTATGCATCTATCCCCCCCTCGCCGCCTTCAAGTTTTACTGAACTATAGTAACCTCAAGTCTTGCCACTTTTCCTCGGAAGAAAACGCTGCAGTCTCTGATCCTTTTGGATGCCCTTTTCTTGCATATTTTTCAGCACTACAATATAAAAAGCAGAACACTGTGTAAAAGAGTAATTTAGGGCAACATTATTTTTCTGTTTACAGAAGGTAGCTATGATTTGTAATTCATTTCAGCTCATTTCAAAAATAAGGTTAATAAGCTGTTTGGAAGGAATTAAAACAGTATTAATCATAGCAAAAGCTGAAAAATAAAATCTATTGCACTTCTTTTGAAGACAAAGAAAGAGGGCAGATCTACCATCTGAACAGAGAGCTCTTTAAAATTAGAAATACACCCTTTTTCCTGCTATACTGGTGAATAAAAACAATTGATCTTTCCTTTGATTGGCATAATCACAATTGTTTTATGCCAAGGGCCCTCTGAAAGGATAACAACATCAGGAAATGTGAACAAATTACAGAATTTTAAATTACCATCATTACAACTTGCTACTAAAATTGAGACTAATATGATGCTTCTAGCAGCAGAAGAACCTAGTTGACTATTCCTGATATTCTGATTTATCATTCTACATCACTTTTTCAAAAGCTACCAAATTTCCAGAACTTCAAGGTCCTTTAATAAGCAGGTAAGTATCACTTCAAATAGAGGTATACATTTTGCAAGGCAACATTAAACTATCAAGTCATGTCAAGAAACCAGTGGAAATTTTACTTCTCCACATATTTTGGGGGAAGCAGAAAAAACTTGATAAAGATCTGAAAGTTTGTTTAAGAGTGCAACAGACACCTTTATTTACTCTATTATTTACTGTTCTGTAATATTAACTATTAGAAAGACCTCGAACATCATAGGATGTATAGAGAGAAAACAAACACAGTAAGATGTCTCTTTTTTAGATGCAGAGAAGGCCAAGGATAGGCTAGAATGGATATACTCAAAAAGAACATGTAAAACGTTTGGGCATCTGAAAGTCTCAAGGGATACACTGATATATTCGAATCCACATGCACTGCTTTTAGAGGAAATCCAATGACACAAAACTGGGATTCTGCAGTAACCTGCAAAATCATGATGGTTCTTGGGAAAAAGAAGTCTGGCATGCGGGGCCATTGCTGTCTCTGCCATGCTTATCACCCTTTGCTGCTCAGGCACAAATAGGGAATCCCAGTTAAATGTTGGTACCCACAATTCTTAAGAATGCTCCCTCTTCAAAGAAAGAGTTTGCAGATTTCTACAGAGTTTCCAAATCCTGCAACAACATACTTGATCAGAGACCATTATAGGGTAGAAAAATGAACATGTGTGTACCTTAAGCAAGACGGTTTGTATACCTTCAGATGTGGCCTCTTACAGTTACAGAAATCAAGTATCTTTCAAAGTAAGCCAATATTTTAAACAGGGAGACACAGCCTTTACACATGGAGTATGAAGTAAACTATTTGCAGCTATGTTTATAATAGACACTATCTTTCATTGGTCTTATAAAGATTGCAGTGCTGGCAGGAAAAAAAACAGATCTAGCATCTTACTTCCAGCTTTTACTGGAATCATATCTGGATATGCCTTGAGATAAACATGCTTGCAAACGTCTGACAGAGCAGTGGATTCTGGCAGAGGTGGTTTAAGAGGGAAAAAAACCCATATATTAACTCTGGGACAAAGTTGGCAAACACGAAAATAGAATTAGTATAGACTCAGATCCTCTGGGGGTCATTTACTTAAAAGACTAGACTGGCACTGGTCACCCAGAGGTGCTTTTCATTGGCTGCCCCTAGATTGTGGAATGGCCTGCCAGAAGAGATTCGTCAGCAAAATATGCTGTCTGAATTTTAAAAAGTTCTAAAGACCTATCTCTTCTGGCAGGCCCACCCAGTCAATTTTTAACTATGAATTTTAAATCTGTGTATTTTAAATGGTTTTATGTGTCTTTAGCTGTATTGTCATTTATGATGTACCCCACCTTGAACCGTGGAGAGAGGCATGTAAGAAATAAACGCTTACTATTATTTGATTATTATTGGAGGCTATGCCACTCTGCACAGGATGTAGGAGCCAGTTTTCATTCCTGCAATTTCCCTCAGGCCATATCAGTGCATCCCAGTGCACCAGAAAGGATGTCACACCACTTCTGGTCACTGTTTTTAGCTGGTTTTCAGTCAGAATAAGGTAATGGGGGACCCATGCATTCTGAGGTGAACAGAAAAGTGAAACCATAAACTTTGGTTTTCCTTGGCTAGGAGCCATTTTGAAATAACGAACCACCCAGGTTTTGGGGGGGGGGAGGTTAGGGGGATTCACCGGTTGTAAAGGGGGGTTCAGGGGTCACATGTGGTCCACATGCCACTTTTGTCACCCCTGTTGTAAACAGATAATCCTCCCCCGAAACCAAAAATATTTCAGTTTAAGATACACACATAGTGATACCTTTCATCTGTTATATTGTATTAAAAATCCTGTGAAGTAAATTGGACTTAGTGGTACCAGCTTGCCAAAAGCCACCAGGGCACCAAATAAGACAAGAATTTTTGAAGTTTATTCTCTTCTATGTGAGAATGAAGTAAGCAAAGATTTATATCCCTAGAATGTTATTGAACTTGATCAACTTGAAAACAAGCAAAAAGCAAAAGGAATTCTAGACCTTACCTTCAATCCAAGATCGCAAAATCAGAATGCTAATACAGTAGTTCTAACATACAAGTCAAGATGGAGGACCTTGAGAACATAAATCTCAGTGACTAGTTGTGCATGTCAAAGGACTGTCCAAATGAAAAGGTGAGCTAGCTGTGAAATCTGCCCTGATCTAAAAGGTCATACGGGATCTGGTACCTCCAGGGTATTTCATTTGTGCTGATAACATTTCCTCTGAATGTACATTGGAAACACTGGATTACAGCCTTTAACTAGGAGCTGGTTTGAATTATTTATTTTAATCAGAAAATATCAGAATCCCCTTCACTAGGTAAATTTATTCCTTTAATAAAAGTACTAAAATACTATCAGTAATGAAACGGGTGTTTCTTTTTCCTTCTCTTCCCTTTTTTTTAAAACCAGTATTAGTTTCTGGCCCTCTGAAGCCTCCCTCTGCTGATAAACCACTGGTTTATTACGTTTAATTCATTTGTTTTATAAGAGCTGGACCAAATACAGGGCTTTCTGAATTTGCAAATAAATGTTGGTTGATTGATTTCCTTTAACAGACAATGAAATCCATAACCTCTAAGGCTGTTCACACGAAGCTTAAATTTGTTTTATTAGACCGATTTTCAGCAAAGGGCCAGACTTTGCAATATGAATGTGCATTGCAAGGATGTAAGACAGGCAGGTTAGCTGACTAAATAACTAACTAGACCACCCCCCGCCACTAATCTCTACAATAACAGACATTATTTTATACAGAAAAATAGTGGGTAGGAGAAAGGAGGGGGGAGACTTGCTTTCCTGCTCGATAAAAACAAAAACTCTTAAAAGTCCACCATGGTATATCAATACTGTAAATATTAGCTTTCTAGCATGAGTGCCTCCAAAGAATCCTGGGAGTTGCAGTTTGCCAAAGGGACAGAGAATTCTACGCTAGAAACCTCCAGCCTCACTTCATGTTTTCATCATACCAGACTTCAGAAAGGGTTGGCATTAAGACTGGTGTTAAGATCATGCTGGAACCTCTTACATTTTCATTCTGCTCAGCAAGCAGGGGTATAAATGTTCACCAAATGGAGCTACACTCCGTGCATCCAATGAAGGGGACAGGGTCTCCAAAAGCTTATGCCAGATAAAACTTGTTATGTGTTTAAATTAATATCTTTAAGGTACTGCAAGACTTTTTTTGTTTTTGTTTTGCTCTAGCATTATAACATAACAACTCCTTTCAAAATTATAATTATTTATGGCTTAATATGTCATCCCAATGTTTTTAAAAATTATGCAGTCAGCAATCCTGCACCCCACTCCTACACTACTCTTGTAGATTTATGTACTTTACATTGTGAAGCAGGATTGATCTTGATGACATTTTAGAACTACATAGCTTTATTGGGAAAGGACATTTCTCAATAAAGGCATGATTTATTTTTTTGGCAGTTAATGTCACTCTTAAATAACTTTCACCTATTAATTTTATCGCTTTTCTGAGCTATATTTGACCCCCAAACCAGACATAGGACAAGATCTTACATCACAGGCATAGTTACAAATGCATAACTGTGTCTTTTCCCTGCCTTCACAGCCAACAGCCACACTGAGCAACCAACTTCTATTCTGCTGCTGACTGGGGCACAGTATATGACATTTCCGGCCTCCCTCCACCAGCAATTTCTGGTGTGATGAGGAGTTGGACAGAGGGTCCTGTTTCTGACTGCCAAACTGCATATCACTGATGGAAGGAGGCTGGAAATGCCATTCTGCTGTGTCCCAATTACCAGCAGAACAGACGTTCATTGCTGAGTGCAGCTGCTGACTGTTAAGTTAGGTGAAGGGTGGTATTTGCAATCACAGCAATACTGCTATGATCCTAAACATGAATACTGAATGTGTAAGTCTTGCTTACACATTCGTAGCTGCTCGATATGATCTCAGGCATAATTTTAAAAATAATTGCTGTGGTCCTTTTCGTCAGGTAAACTGTCCCCGTGTAGGGAGTGACAGCAGTGTAGGCAGTGGCATGGTGGCAGGGACAGCTAACCACAGGCACCGTGAGGGAAGAGGCAACACTGAAAATAATCTCTGCCTAGAGAGAAAGCCACGCTGCTATCTCCCCAAGCCACTCAGGCGTACCGTTCTCTGGTGACAGAGATGGTTTTCTCTTTCATCCCACCACTTCCGCTATGCAGAGTTCCAAAACAGTGTTTTGTGCCAAGGTAATGAACCACAATACCACAGTAAGGTACCAACAGGATTCTGGCAAATATATATTACTAAAGGGAATACTTAGACACCAACAATATAGAAATAGCTAGCCAATCTCTTTTTCAGCATCACTTGCAAACAAATTGCCACAATAAATCCACCCTGAGGAATAATGTCTAGTTTCTTATTAAGTTTAGGAAAAAGGTCAATGGTGTTATTCTACGGAGAACACAAGGTGGGATGGGAATACATGTTGCACATAATTTCTGGCCAGGGAATAATTTATGGTGTGGTTTATGCGCTAGCAACATGAACAATGCTTGCAATATTCACTGCTCTGCCTAGAATGTGAATATTTAGTTTTCCAACCTTCAAGAAGCAATTGAAAATAAGCAACCTAGCACTGAGAAGGTTCTCCACAAGATTTTACCTCAGACTTCTTCACAATTTACCTCACACACAGCTGGGAGGAGAACTTGATGAGAATTTAGTTTCAGTTTCATGACTGTTGGCTCCTAATTATGTACAAGCCACAGATATAGGGATGGGCTAACCAAATCTGTGAATTCTCAAATCTTTGAGAAGGATTCGAGATTCACAGATCTGAATCCGGCTCCCAAAATAGGCAAGTGGAATCTTTCGAATCCGCTGTCTATCAGGCCTTGTGGGAACGATCGTGCCAGGGTGGGCTGTGAGAAAGGCTTAGAGCGTGGGATCCTGCTACTCGCGCCTTTCCCCACTCACCCTGGGAACAATCATGCTGGGGCGGGCTGTGAGAAAGGCTTGGAGCACGGGATCCCGCTGCTCGCCCCTTTCTCCACCCACCCTGGGAACGATTGTGCCACGGCGGCCTGTGAGAAAGGCGTGGAGCACAGGATCCCTTTCCTCGTGTGTTTCCCCACCTGAGGTGGGCATGATCCTGCTGGGGTGTCTTTCCCCACCCACCCTGGGCACGTCTTTCCCCACCCATTCTGGGCACGATTATGCTGGAGCGGGCTGTCAGAAAGGCATGGAGCGTGGAATCCCGCTCCTCACGTTTCCCCATCCAACGTGGGCACGAGTGATTGGCTGGCAGACTGGCATAAAGCCTCTCACACACTGGAGACCATCATTTCTCCCTCCGGTTGCCTGTGCCCCTAGTGCTGCCTCTCTCTGCTGCTCTCTCCCTCTGCAAGGTAATTTTGGGGTAGTGATTGGGAGGTGAGGGACGGAGGAGCAAAACTGAGTCTGGTTGGGGGTCTAGGAGCTTGTGGGAATGTCCCAGGGGGTTCCAAAGACTGCAAAAAGTGGTTCAGCGGTTCCATGCAAGCCATGCCAGCCATACTTTCCCCTTCACCAGCTTTCTTTGGTCAATTCTGAGACTAAGATTGTCATGATGCCACTTCCTCTCTTAGTTTCTGTGTCTTGAATACATGAATACTTCAGTTAAACCATTTTGAAGCTCCCTTTTAGAAAGACTTTTTATGCTTCTCAACCGCTTTTCCTCTTTTTCCTCTGTCTAGCTGCAAGTTTATAAGCAGCATTGCCATTGGAAAAGTTGCAAAGGAGAGCTGGAGAAACACAGACTTCTGGTCTTGTGTTGCAGCAGCATGTCTGTGGTAAACAATGAATGCCAAAAAACCTGAGCTGGGAAAGCACGGGATTCTATTCCAGCTGATTCTATAAGAGGAGTGTGTGTTGCCTCCAACAAACAAAGTGAGCAGTAGCTGTCTCCAGAATCATTTATTGAGCATGCATTAATCTGTATTATTTTTTGATTTGAGACTGGAGGGTAGGGATTGGGAATTGTTGAGATAGGCGTAGAGATTTGACTTGAGTGTCCCTTGCAGGACTTGAGAGTAGAGAATTGACTGGACTAGAGGCTTGCTTGTGTGAATGTGTGTGTGTGTGTGTGTGTGTGTGTGTTTAAGTGCTTCCTTTGTTGCAGAACTTGAGACTTGACTCTTGAGACTGCAGGGTGCAGGACTGAGATTGGACTAGAAGCTGTTTGTTTGTTTGTTTGTTTTAAGTGCCTTCCTTGTTGCAGGACTTGAGACAACTGGAAGGTACAGTCTTGACATTTCAAGGACAGCTGAGAGATTCCTTTGCAGAGCTCCCTTGCAAACATCTTTCATACACAATTCTGGGGTTTGTAGTTTTACAAGGTGTCACAGCCTTCTCTGCCAAAGTGTGCTGGTGCATCATTAAACTACAAACCCCAGGATGCCATAAGGAAATATGCAAAGCAAATCCAGTTTTAACCTAGTTTATCTCTGTACTGTAGTGGTCCTGTTTACACAGGCAGGAAAATGTGGGATTAATCCACATTTTCCTGCCTGTGTATACAGGGCCTTCATGTCATTTTCAATCTGGGGAGATCCTCAGGCAAAATTATGACAATTGTCCTGGCCACACTTCTTCAGAGGGAGGTTTGCCTTTGCCTAGGCTTTTGCAAAGGCTGAGAGTGTGTCTTGCCCAAGATTATCCTTCTTTCCCTTGCTTTTTAAACCCTTTTTGAAAAAAGGATTCGAAAGATTGAAGACTCGTGAGATTCGTGGATTCCCAGAACCTTCCAGGGATTCGGATCTGGATTCGGAAAATTCTGGATTCGTCCCATCCCTACACAAATATTAGTTTAAAAGAAACTCTAAATAAACAATCTTTAAATCAAAGATTGTTTAGCTGGCTTGTTTAACACATAAAAAATTTGTTTTAAACCATGATTCCTGGTTTCTACAGGAATAATAGAAACTTGAATTAATGCAGGTTAAGTCCCCTTGCTGGCCATACAGGAGACCAAGATAGAAGGTAAAATGCACAAGCATGTGTCTTCTTTGCTCTGGCTCACAGAGGCTCACTACTGTAGCACCGAATCACGGTTTAGCATTATATGTGTTTGTCTAGGATAGCTGCTCAGCATTCATTGTGGAGAGGTCCAAAAACATCTGCAAGGAACTGGAGCATGACAATAGTAGGGAGGTGATCTGGTCAGTTCAGCATCTAACGATTGGAATATCTACACACACATACAATTTAGCTTTTTAAAATATGTACTGAATACACCCACAGAATCACATCCAACACACATCTCCAGGCTGAAATTAGAAAAACATAAAGAACCACCTCAGTGCAAGTGCTATGAGTCATCATCAATTCCACCTCCATCACACACCTTCTCTATCCATTCCTGAGTCATTTCAGAGCTTTTAATGTGGCTGCCATGCTGTACCTAACAATGTCAGATGCTGCAGTCACACTGCACCATTGTGACAATCTAAATCAACATCTAGCATCAGCTTGATTCACTGCTAACACAAAACCACATGGTACTAGGTGACAGCCTTTATGCCCAACATTGTACATTCATTTCCATGAATCAGGTCGTTCTACTACTGCCAACGCTGATGTAACATCACCAGCAGAGTAGCCGATCAGCCTATACATTAATGCTCTTGTATGATAAAACTTAATTCTGAGGTCTGAAAAGCCAATGAAGTCATCAACGTCCAAATTCTAACAGTGTTCCTGTGCTCTCGTTGTGCCCTTGATTTACCAGATTCTTCCAATTTCTGCCCTTCATCTCTCAGATATTGCTTTGACCTACCACCAAAGCTCATAACAATATTTTCTGATTACAAGAATGCCAGTCAGCATAAGAATTTAAGAAGTGCTGTGATGGATCAGGTCAAAGGCGTAACAGGGTGGGCAACTATGGAAAACTAGGGGACCACAATAGCCCTCTAGGAAACTTTGGAGGGCTGTAATGCTCCCACAAAAATCCCTACTTTTTGCCTCAAAAACCCTCTATGACACATGGGGGTATGTTTGGAGGCCTTTCTGTGCCCCTAGCTGGTATTCTGGCACATTCTGAGGCCAAAAAAGAAAAAGAAAGAAAGAAAGAAAGAAAGAAAGAAAGAAAGAAAGAAAGAAAGAAAGAAGGAAGGAAGGAAGGAAGGAAGGAAGGAAGGAAGGAAAGAAAAGGGAAAAAAAAAGAAAAGAAAAAGAAACAAAGAAAGAAAAGAAAAAATTTGCAAAAATTTGTGTCAGCTACTGGGAGGTCCAAAGAACCAAAACATACGGAGACACCCTCTACATCTCCTAATTAGCTCACTATTTGGTACCCACAGTGGCAAGTCCAAAAGCAGGGTATGAATGTACCTGATGGTTTAGATTGTCTAAATACCACATGGCCTGAAAGCCTTAAATCCACTACATGAATCCAAAGATCAAGAGATGAAAACAGAGGCAAAGACAGGAAGATGAACACATTAGTACAAGTAAAGAATGGCTGGTGTGGTCACAATGAAGACCAAGACTGGGGAAAGTGTTCCAGTGCCTCCTTCAAGGCCCTCAGCTGCCTAGAATACAAAATAATGACAAAGCAGGGAAAGCAGCCATCTCTCATAAACAAGGAATTGTTGATGGGCACAAAAGGATACCACGTTTGCAAAACAAATTTTCAGAACGTATTACTGTCACTTTATTTTAAAAGGTACTAACATTTTGTTGACATTGCCGTTCTTCAAATAAGAGATTGCAGCAGGCAAGAGAACTCCATAATTAGGAAGTGAGTTCTACATCAAACCCTGGTCTTCAGGGATACCTTCCATCATTGGATGCCTATGCAGTTGAGGTCCATCTACTTCACTACACACCATTTATCTATCTTCAGCCATTAAAAGCACTGGATGGAATTCTGCATTAACATAATATTATCATATGTTTACTACAAGTATGAACAAGATAAGAATTACAAAGCATTTTGCATAAGAAGAGCGCTAGAGAAATAGCAAATTTAAATTCATGTTTTGTTCAATATATGACACTGGCTGTGAGTGACCTGAAGATGACTGATACAGTTTCATAGTTCAAGCCAAGCAATACCTGCTGTAGCCTCAGCCATATAAGCAGTTGCAAACAGACCCTGAAGTCAAGTCAGCAGTAAAAGCAAACAAGATGTCATCATCAAAGCAGGGAAGGAATATAGGATTAAAAAAAAAATCTTACAGATGCAGACTGAATGACAAATTAAAGACATAGGATTCCATATGCTTTGTCAGTTGTGTAGGAACGGGGGGCCGGGAGGCGCTTCGCCCCGGGTGGCAAAGTTTTTGGGGCATCCCATCCCAGTGCCCCATGCACTGTGGCCACACCCCCACTCACTGTAACCCCGCCTCCTCCTGCCGCCATCCACACACTCCAAGCTCCACCACTGTGCTCTGTAAAATTCAACAACTTTTAGATCTTATTACAGCTTATCATAAAAACCACTGTAACAGTGACTCCTATGGCACCTGAAATACTAACAAATGTCTTACAGGATACATTTTAATCAACTAGACTCCACTTCCATGGCCATAATAAGGCTATAATAAGTTTGTGATTGATAGATCAGAGCAGATTTCACAGCTAGCTCACCCTTTCATTTGGGTAGTCCTCTGACATGCACAATTAGTCCTTGAGATTTATATTCTCAGAGTCCTCTATTTTCACTTGTATGTTAGGACTATCGGCATTCTGATTGTCTTGGATTGAAGGTAAGGTTTAGAACCTCTTTGCCTTGTTTTTCAGGTTGATCAAGGACATTGTCTAGGGATATAAATCTATGCTTAATTAATTATGACATCTAAGAATATACAATAGTTCAAAAGATTTTTCCCCCACTAGGGGAGATTACAGGCTTAAATACTCTAAAACAGTGGTTCTTCCCCTTGGGTCCATGGAGCACCAGGAGGCCACAATGACTTCACAGGGAGTCTGTGAAGGCTTGAAGAAATGTTATGAGCTTTTACAGTTAAGAAAGAAAGAAAGAAAGATGGATGGTCGTACGTTGATCTCAAAGAGCACAGGTCCTTTGCCAGTGACAGACATCATTTGTACAAAGTTTCACTATAATATCTCAAACCATTCAAAAGTTATGAAACTGTTTGATAGCAAAAAATGTACTCAGCACTTGCTACTTCTGCACCCAGAAAGACTACGCAAGTGAATGACACTGAGTGGCTGAACAAAAGCATATGATATTTCTTGCTACCACACATGTAGCTAGAAGCTAGCTTGAGTTAAAAAAATTTTAAAGGGGGTTTGTAGTAAAGAAATGGTTAAGAACCACTGCCCTAAAGGCACCAGATCCCATCTGACTTTGGTTAGTACTTGGATGGGAGGCTGCCAATGAATACCAGGGGCTGTAGGCTGTTATTTCAGAGGAAGGAATTGATACAACCACCTGTGACTATTCCTTGCTTAAGAAAACCCCGTGAAATTTATGGGGTTGCCACCAGTCAATGGACAACTTGAGGGCGTGAACACCTAGGGAGATTACAAGATATGTTTGCATGTTTTCAGGTGGAGTTGTATTTCGGGACTATAGGGTGAAAATTGCATGAAACATTTTTGGCAAAAAAATAGTTTTGCACTTTTATACAAAAAACCATTTTTGTGGAAAACAGGTTTATTTACACACAAGAAAATGTTGGCATAAAAAAGGCTTCTGTGAAGTGATGATGTGAAAACCAGTTATTCTTCCCATTTTTGTGCTAAAAAAAAATCATTTCTATCAGGTAACTCAAGGTGTCAAGACACCCTTTCCCAAAAGGATGAGAATATTTTGCTAATACACTCACTTTACATCCCTGCTGTCATCCAATCTTTCTGGAGCTTTCATCTGAGCTTGATGGTTCAATTGGTCTTGGCTTAGCCTTTGCAATGTTAACTGCTTTGGAAAATCAGTTACTTCAGGCTGGGGGAGAATGTTGAAATGCTGACTTCAATGCAAAGTGGGTAGTTAGTTTGCATTCTATGCAAATCTACAGCCACTTCACAGAACAAATAATACACCAGGCAAACAGTAGTCAAAGTGTAGTCATGACATACTGTGCCTCCCAAGTCTATTTTCGCAAGGCATCACATGTCTTTGTGACCTACCCATACTTCCAGTTTTACTAAAAGTAGCCAATAATAGACATAAAACATTTCACATCTTCAGGCTGCCAACAGTCTGTTTTAGGCATGTGCAGGTCTAAATCAGTTAAGGAGAAGTATAAATGGTAGAAAAAGGCCACCAATGATACTGGGAAGGAGGTGCTATTCGCCTTTTTGTTGCTACCAATGTTTTTTTTTCTAAAAATGGGGTGTGGTGGGGAGGAGGAGGGAAAGATTATGACGGCCGGGGGTGGGGCACGGCATCACTCGAATGTTGCCTGTACCTGAATAAAAGGAATGCAAGAGTTTCCAAGAATTGGCTTTATACATTTGAAGGGTAGGCAGTACAAAGCACTGCAATTTTATCCATTCATCTTGGTTGCTTATAGGTTTCTGCTGTAATAAATTTGTTAATCTTTTTGTTAATATGTTAATCTTTAATTAGTCTATTGGCTCTAACAGACTAATAAGGCTAACTCTCTGGAGACAGAAGGCTACAGAAATGTGTCTTTCATGAATCAAAGTTAGAATTCTTAGAAGTGAGACCATTAAGAACGTTTTAGTCTTCACTTTATCATCTGCCTGAAAATGCCTTGCACTTGCTTGCTGAACATTAATGGGGTATTCTGCACACCCTGAAAGTCCTGAAAAGCATAAAGACTGCTATACCCATTTTACAGTGCCATGTACAGACAACACTGCATCAGTCTACGTGAATGAGCTCTTTACGGGTTCACAGATTCTCTGGACATGGCAAAGTGTGAACATGTTGTTACACCAGTAGCACTGTTTGCTGGTGACAATAGCTGGGATTGTTGCATTACTTAACACCACACATGTGCAAAGGCAGAGCAGAGGGAGTTTAATTCATATTGAGGGAGTTTAATTCTTTCTTTAAAAAGGACAGAAGATAAACTGTAAAGCCAATAGTGATTCCTAATACACCCAAAGCCTTGGTTACCTTGGAAACTCTGACAACGGTGCCTTATTAGCAGCAGCAAAGTGATCTTGTGCAGAATAAGCTACACTGAATCCATAATAGGATTATGCTAGCCCGTTACTTTCTCACTCTCTCTCCCTCTTGTCCTTTTCATCAGAAATTCATGATTAATATATAATCCTCTACTGAGGAAAAAGAATGTTTCACATCTGAAATTGTAGGGTGGGTTGCAAATTATGTTGAGTTTCCCTGGAACCAGATTTGACATTTATAAATGATATGGCAATCCTGCCCAATGGAAACTCCAGCAAGCATTTACAAAAGCACTGGGAGGATCTGATGAAGCTCCCTGATAGTTTACGTACATTGCTAGATCTGGAGGATGAACCTTTCCATGAACTCCCATTTGTCTTGGGAACTGCTAATGATCTGTTTGTGTGAGAACACTGAACACGGTATGTAAACCATGGTATTCAGCAACCAAGCAGGACAGAATGGTATCAGGGTTATTGAACGCACTCCACTTCATTGTTTTAAATCAAGGCCATTTCTGCACTACACTGTTAAAGCACTATTATTTCAACATCCTGTGGAATTTCAAAGAGCTCTCTGGCTGAGAACTCTAAATGCTCCTCCCTAGGATTCCATAGGATGTTGAAAGTGGACTAATAGCACAATAACAGCATAGTGTAGAAATGGTCCAAGAGTGAGGGACCTCCTTCGTCTTTAGGACCGAATTTCAGATGAATTCTTAGAGGTCACAGTCCAGTGGTAGGTAGAGCTAATGACAAGATGGTGGGACAAGGATTACCAACACATTTTAGCCTAAAGCTCTTAGAAAAGGCCTTATAACTGCTAGCTAAACTTTAGGAGAGGCATTCCCCTCCACCTCCATTCTTTTAGAATGAGATAAAACCTGAATAAAAACTGAGAAATGATCAAAGGATGGTGTCAGGGGGGAAAGCTGTGGCCATTTGGGCAAGTCCAGGTGGCATCTTGGGAACTCAAGACAGGCAGACTCAGCCCCAAAGCTGGGGTTTCCCATCACCCCTTAACCTATAACTCCCCTACATAGACATCAGTCTCATTTCTGGCACAGAGACACCTTCAAATTAAACTATTTTAGACTGCCTGCTTCCAAGATGTACAGCAATTTCACATAAACAGTATCTTCACTAATTGGAAATAGCAGTTGCTTTTGTAATACAATAAAATGCAATGAGCTCACATCACAAAACCAGTTAAATATAATTATAACAAGATGGAATGAAGAGTTTTTTTAAAAAAAAAAAACCTAGATCTTTAAAAGGTCCTCAGGAATTTTGTAAAGATAAGGAAGGAGGGAATGAATGATTGGCTTTACCACCATAGAGATTACTCAATGAATTTGTGCAAGAAGGTGTCAAATAAAGGCAAGCAGCATGTAGTGTCTGACTATAGACCTTCCACTCTCAAGAGTCTTCTGCACACCTTGAACACCCCATAAAGGGCTGCAATGGCTTCTCCTTCAGATTACGGTTCTCAATCTAGCATTCCATGCCTTGGTCTATTTCTCTATAACCTTCGGAGTATACAGATTCCTTCAGAGGAGTCTCTGAAGCCAAAAGGGACTAGGGGGAGAAACTCCAAATTCAGTATTAGAATATGCATAGAATCATAGAGTTGGAACTGACCACAGGGCATCCAATCCAACCCCCTGCTATGCAGGAACACACATCAAAGCATTTCCAACAGATGGCCATCCAGCCTCTGCTTAAAAACCTCCAAAGGAGGAGACTTCACCACACTCCGAGGCAACATATTCCACTGCCAGACAGCTCTGACCATCAGGAAGTTCTTCCTGAGGTTCAGGTGGAATTTCCTTTCCTGCAGCTTGAATCCATTGCTCCTTGTCCTAGTCTCTGGAGCAGCAGAAAACAAGCCCGCTCCCTCCTCAACATGACATCCCTTCACATATTTAACCATGGCTATCATGTCCCCTCTTAGCCTTCTCTCCTACAGACTAAACATACCCAGCTGCCTAAGCTGATCCTCATAGGGCATGGCTTCCCTTCACCATTTTGGTCGCCCTCCTCTGGACACGCTTGTTGATATCCTTCTTGAATTGAGGTGCCTAGAACTGGACACAGTATTCTAAATGAGGTCTAACCAATGCAGAATAGAGTGGTATCATTACCTCCCTTGATCTAGATACCATACTCCTATTGATGCAACCTAGAATCGCGTTGGCTTTCTTGGCTGCCACATCACACTGCTGACTCATCTTCAGCTTGTGATCTACCAAGACTCCTAGATCCCTTTCACATGTACTGTTATGCAGCCACATGTCCCTATCCTATATTTGTGCATTCCATTTCTTCTGTCTAAGTGTAGGACTTTACATTTCTCTCTGTTGAAATTCATTTTGTTAGCTTTGGTCCAGCTCTCCAATCTGTCAAGGTCATTCTGAATTTTGATCCTGTCCTCTGGCATATCAGCAACCCCTCCCAATTTGGTGTCATCTCCGAATTTGATCAGCATGCCTTCTACTCTTCATCCAAATCATTATGAATATTGGCCGATACCAGAGCTGGTGCAGCGGCTAAATGGGGGTACTGCAGCCACAAGGTTGTGAGTTCAGTCCTGCCCGGCTCCAGGTTGACTCAGCCTTCCACCCTTCCGCAGGTCAGTAAAATGAGTACCCAGCTTGTTGGGGGCAAAACACATTGTAAACTGCTTAGAGAGCACTTAGCTGATAAGCGATATAGAAATACACATGGTATTGCTATTTTAAAAATCAATTAGTTCCACTTCCAAGCCGAGTCTTGCCTCAATTATTGCAAAGAGGGATTAGTTACAAGTAAGTCATTATTGAGTCAGCATGGTGTAGTGGTTTGAGTGTTGGACTGTGACCACAGAGACCAGAGTTCCATTCCCCACTCAGCCATGGAAACCCACTGGGTGACTTTGGGGGTGTCACCCCTACGCAGCCCCAGAAAACCTGTGATAGGTTTGCCTTCAGTTCTCCATAAGTGTGAAATGACTTGAAGTTACACAACAACAACAACAACAACAACAACAACAATGTATTATTTGTATTTCATTCTTCCCAACGTGTCATCCACACTCCTGGATATTACCACAAAATGCCATCTTGAATCTCATCTTGGGAGAAAGGTGGTACATAAAGCCAATAAACAAACAAATAAATAAGCAGTAGAGTGATCAGCAGTTTTAAAGAAAACATGGGCATCCTTAGAATACAATGTTTACAGACTAGAGACTTCCTAGGTAAGCCAGCACATAGGCCAAGACCCATAAATTGTTGAGGGCAGAGTCACGTGATATTTAAGTTTCCATGGTGTGAAAGGGGGAAAGGAAAGGGACACTTTGACTGCTTCAGTCCCTTAACAATCTACAGTAGCATGGAGGAAGTGATTTTTCAGAGGTTATACAGAAAGGTCTCCCACACTAAAGGGGGATATTTTACTGAAAGCAAAAGAAGGATGCTGTTTTCTTTTTTCATTCTTCCATATTGTTCCTTCAACCTGTACTACAGAAGTAATACACACAAGTCTAATGTTGCTTTTTCAGGCCAATTCGATTCTGAGTCTACCCTTATATGCTTGTTTCATATTATCCAGTGCATTTTACTGTATCTTCTGGTGAGCAACGTAAGCTTCCTCAAGCTTCTTTAACTTCCATAAGCTTCTTTAGCAGATTTGCTTTGAGTACAACACTGTCTTTCCCACTGTTCCTATGAGATAGCCCATCTCATAGATGGTCCAAAACGTCAAATCTTTTGACATTCCTACTTGTATCATCAACATGTTAACAAGCCAAAAAGAAAAAATAAAAAAAAATAAAAAAGAGGGGGTGGGGAGGTTATCATTCCTTACCTGAAAACTAAATTGCATTCAGTGGCCCCTAGACTTCCACAAGGGTTCAGAGTGCAGAAACCTCACAAAAGTCAAAAAATGCAAATAACTCCCCCCCCACCCAAGTGAGTGCTTCCTCTCCTATTCCCTTCCAGGCCCACGCCCCACATTCGCTTGCATTTTGCTTGAGCAAGCTGCCTTCCTTCCAGGTGCCCAGGCAATAGACAATGAATAGCAGGGGGCAACCACATGCCTGGAGAAGCCGTACATGTCTGCCTTCCCCTGTCATGCACTTGTATTTTGTCAAGGCACACTGCCTTCCAGGTTCCTGGGCAATTGGCAAATGAATGGGAAGAGGCATCCGTACGCTCAAAGAAGGTGTGTGCATGCACCTCCCCCCCCATTCACTTGCATTTCACCTGGTCGCATTGCCCTCCAGGCACCTTGGAAATAGGCAAGTGAATAGGAGGGGCAGGAACCTCATGAACAATCAAATTTGCAAAAGTCAAACCAGCAAATCTGGAAGGAGGACTGTATTTTCAACAATTTATTGGGAACATTAATAGTCTAGCAGAGACCAAGGTAATCTATATATCACATGTTCCTTGATGCTGTACTCTGTCTTTTGATAAAAGTCTCTAGATCATCCACAAACTCACTTTGCCAGCTAGAAGTCAAAGATTCAGCAATGAGGTGGCACAAAGCTATATAGCTATGTTCCTGAAGAGAACAAAAATATAGCCTCAAAACCATAGTAGCTGTCCCCAGAATTCAAAAGAATTTTCAGAAGAATAACACACTTAAAGTTCACAAGTAATTGTTGAGCTATAGGATTTACATAGCATGGTGATCAAAACACATCACATACATCCCTCATAGTAATCCTTTCAGCTGCTCTTTAATCAATATTTTCCCTCATATTGCTGTGAGGGAACTAAGGCTGTGGAACTTCTCTTCTCCAAGTCCACCTATTGCCTCAAGGCTAGAGCAACATCTAATTCTGATTCTGATTATTTTTCTTATTATGATAAAAACTGCTTAGATACCATATTACAACAGTTCTTAGTTGTTTTTTTCCAGTGGTGAACAGTACTTTTAGAAACCCAAAGCAGGTTCTGGAGAACTTCTGTTAAATGATTTCACTCAAATCCCTCCTCCTGAGAACAATAATAATTCCAATTTGGGGGCAGGGAGCAAAAACTGGACAAACTATGTATAAATGTACTTCAAGGGCAAAATATTTTTGTTGACAATATTCGGGAGAAATGTTTTCAGTGAAATACTCCTGATCTCCAATATACTTACCAACTGTCAGAACAATCCTACCTGTATGTTTGTTTTCCACTATTAGTCATAAGTTTTATCTTCTTTTGCCTTATCTTTCCTTGCATGGCTCTTTTAAGAGCCAGAACTGAGGTTAAAAAAAAAAGAAAAAAAGAATCAAATTCATGCTCCCTATGCTACCATAACATTGGCACTGCCCCAGCAGCACTTCAAGGTCACCCCTCTGGAGGTCACAATTTAACTGTGGAATCGCAACATGGACAAGTTCTACCAGGTCCTTGTTGATATTGTAGAACAAAATGTGATTCCTGTCTGATTTGTCTGCACAATGGAGTGTGGCTCAGCTGAGGCTTCCATTGACTGAAGACTTGAGTCGTTTATTATCTTCTGCTCTTAAGGTGCAAAAGAAGAAAAAATGCAAGTCAAAAGAAGGAAGAGAATCTGTGTGTGAAAGACAAAAGCAAGCAGAGTTCACGGACAGCCTCATTTTTTCCTTCAGGTGTCATGCCCTGCCTTGGAGACCGTGGCAGCGAGGAGGAGGTTTCTGACTCTGAGGTAGAAGCTTCCCCAGAGGCTGAAGTGTTCCCAGAAGCTGGTCCAGAGGAAGATAATACACAACAATAACAAGGGCCTGAGCCAGGGGAAAAAATAGAGGAAGACATAGCTGACACACTTACCTTGCAGCAGAGATGCCGTGAAAGGGAGGGCTTGTGTCGCTCAGCCTGTTTAAGTAGCAAGCGAGCTCTAATGAGGGAACACCTGTGGCGACAGCATCCATAGATAAAACAGGGCTCCAACTGGACTTTCCTTCCAGGGTCAGCAACTGGTCTCTTTGGCCCTGAAACCCTGTGCTGTGCTCGTGGATCTGGTTGTCTTGGAACTTTGCCTGTTTCAACTATGGTTTGGATTTGCCCCTTCAGATTAGTTTGCTCTAGGCTTCCTTTCTGTTTGGACATTCTTTGACTCTCGCCTCGTAAGTAGGAGCTGTGCCGCTTGTGATTTACTGCCTGCTCTGCTGTGGACACGACATCAGGTATGGAAGGTAATGAGACTGTTTTGCTCATATTTTCTAGCATTCCATAGATTTTCTGAGCAGTCTGCAGAACAGAAGGTTAAGAGGGAACATGATAGCTATGTTTAAATATTTGAAGGGATGCCATGTAGAGGAGGGAGAGGGCTTGTTTTCTGCTGCTACAGAGACCAGGACAAGGAAGCTAGTAGAATGTGGGCTGGACAGAGCTACTGTCAGGTGGATCTGTAACTGGTTGACTGACCGTTCCCAAAGGATGCTCACCAATGGCTGCTTTTCATCTTGGAGAGAAGCGACTAGCGGGGTGCCACAGGGTTCTGTCCTGGGCCCAGTGCTGTTCAATATTTTCATCAATGACTTGGATGAAGGAATAGAGGGCATGCTCATCAAATTTGCAGATGACACCAAATTGGGAGGGGTTGCTAATACGCCAGAGGACAGGATCAAAATTCAAAATGATCTGGACGGATTGGAGAGCTGGGCCAAGGCTAACAAAATGAAATTCAACAGAGAGAAATGTAAGGTCCTACACTTAGGTAGAAAAAATGGAATGCAGAAATATAGGATGGGGGACACGTGGCTGGATGGCAGTACGTGTGAAAGGGATCTAGGAGTCTTAATAGGCCACAAGCTGAACATGAGTCAGCAGTGTGATGCGGCAGTCAAGAAAGCCAATGCAATTCTCGGCTGCATCAATAGAAGTATGGTGTCTAGATCGAGGGAGGTACTGGTACCACTCTACTCTGCTTTGGTTAGACCTCATCTTGAATACTGTGTCCAGTTCTGGGCACCCCAATTCAAGAAGGACATGGTCAAGCTGGAGCAGGTCCAGAGGAGGGCGACCAAAATGGTGAAGGGCCTGGAAGCCAAGCCCTATGAGGACAGACTTAGAGAGCTGGGTATGTTCAGTCTGCAGAAGAGAAGGTTAAGAGGGGACATGATAGCTATGTTTAAATATTTGAAGGGATGCCATGTAGAGGAGGGAGAGGGCTTGTTTTGTGCCGCTCCAGAGACCAGGACAAGGAGCAATGGATTCAAGCTGCAGGAAAGGAGATTCCACCTGAACCTCAGGAAGAACTTCCTGACAGTCAGGGCTGTCCGGCAGTGGAATATGCTGCCTTGGAGTGTAGTAGAGTCTCCTTCCTTGGAGGTTTTTAAGCAGAGGCTGGATGCCCATCTGTCCGGAGTGCTTTGAGGGTATTCCTGCATGGTAGGGGGTTGGACTGGATGGCCCGTGTGGTCTCTTCCAACTCTACATTTCTATGATTTCATGCAAGCTCAGTAAAGAAGGCACAGAAGCCCTTCTCAGATATTCTGCTGTCACTACTCTGTGTGGCATAACTTGGAAAGAGCTTCTGTGCAGAGGAATGTAAGAAGTTGCCATATAGAAGATCAGTTTATTCATTTCTCTATCCCTGTGACTCTGATTGCCAGTGACTCTTGGGCAGAGACCTTGCCTGTTTCCTCCCACCATTTTTATAGAAAAGGTACCAAGGTATGAAGTGGGTCCTTGCACATATAAAATGTTAGCCTTACCGTTCACCTTCCTCCCTAGTCAAGAAGACTGGAGGGCTGATGAGAGAGTGAGTCTCTCCTATATGCATTAATTGAATATGTAAAACAGCGCATAGTCTGAAAAGAGCTGAAGGGAAACTCCATTCTGTAATGAATTGTATTAATACGCAAACATGCATGAAGGTACTTGGTTAAGGAAAGAAGAAGTGGCTGAGGCTGTGAAGATTTGTTAGAAAGCCTGCTGTAGGATTTGCTTACCCCAGAGGTCCAATAAAGCACCAAGATATTATCTTACTCTTCTGCCCTAACCAAGTGCATTAGAACTCTCTTTAGTTCTCCCACCACAGAGATGAGGTCTAAAATCTTGCCCTGATTTAACAGAAAATGATTCTGGGCTAGGTATTAATTTATGTTACAAACAAGACCACTTCTGTGCCTTCACAGTATGTCAACACTGGGCCTCTCCACACTACACTGTTATAATGCTATTATTCCACTTTCAACATCCTATGGAGTCCTGGGGTTTGCAGTTTGGGGAGCAGCATTTAGAATTCTCAGGCAGAGAACTCTTTGGCCTCAGTAAACTACAAATCCCAGAATTCCACAGGATGCTGAAAGTGGAATAATAGCATTATAACAGTGTAGTGTGGAAATGGCCATATTGTCGCATTTCTGTAATGTAAAAAGCCCTCTGACGATGTGTTTCCCATAGGCAAATGGGCATGAACAGAATGTTGGACTAGGTCTGCTCTTGTTCTCATCTGGCAATACTCTTCTTACATTCTTAGGCATGTAAGTTAATCTGCAGTCCTTCTTATGATAGTGTTGTGCCAATTATTCTGGAAGACTTTCATCTATACAAACTCATCAGTGTCTACCTGCTACTATGCTATGTGAACCAAAAACTTCACTGGGAAAATCAAGGCTGCCTCTAAACACCATACTTCTAGGAGCCCTGGAGGAGATTTTGCTGCCTTTTTCTCCTTCTTTTCTACACAATTGTAATGAGATGACCGAAAGAGCCAGGAAGGTTTCACTGAACTTCTGCAGCCAGGCAGCTCCTCAACTCCTGGCCTGCACTTAAGAAAGAATAGAGAGCAAATTCTGCAATAACATTATTTTGATAGTGCATCCATCTTCCTCTGGAGTGCTTAGGCACTATAAACAGGGGCTTGAATACTTTGGCCCTCCAGATGTTATTGGAATGCAGCTCTGGCATTCCTCACCATTAGCTATGTTGCCAGGACTGTTGGATGTTGCAATCCACCAACATCTGGAGGGCTACCTGATTCCCATCCTTCCTCTAAAAGATACTAAACTAATATGCAAGAATTATATTTTGGAAACCTAAAGAAGATTCATACATTAGAATTCTGATCTGTACACACGTCTCCATAATTGGCAAACATTAAGAACTTGTATGCAAAGGGATCTTTTGTAGCACCTTTTAGCCTGAGAGAAAGGAGTTGGTTGTATAGGCTTTCATAGACTTAACTCTATTTCATCAAATGCAACTTGGTCACCACAGACACAAAGAAGGAATTTCTGCACTTGTGGGGAAGGCACAAGGAGAAGATGCTGCTGATCATATTCATAACTGCTTGTTTCTCATGTTGTTTTTACCATGCAACAGCATGCCAAGGAAAGGTTGGATGTACAAGAACAAAATTCATGCCCATTCTACATGAGCTGATCCTCAGTTCTGCACAAGGAAGTGCAATCCAGCTGTGAATACAAAACAGCTTGGAAAGGAAAGGCACCCACTAGCTCAGGCTTAAAACGAATTCTGCTTGAGACTGTTATTTGTCTACACCTTCAGTTCCAAAGCAAGATAGCAATGTTGTTGTTACTGTGTGCCTTCAAGTCATCTCCAACTTATGGTGGCTCTAAGGTGAACCTATCATGGGGTTTTCTTGGGCTGACAGTATGTGACATGCCCAAGGTCACCCAGTCTATGGCTGAGCGGGGAATCAGACCCTGGTCTCCAAGGTCACAGTCCAGTGCTCAGATCACTACACCACAGTGACTCTATCCCTCTTTTATAAAGATGCTGAGTTCAACTGAAATTCATTGAAGGTTATAAAACATTTTTTCCTATAGCATTTGGATTGGATAAAAACAGGCAACCAAGACATATTGTTTTCTCTAATACCTGCACTCCAAGCCTCCTTTTCTCTGGACAAAATTTCCAACCAGAACAATTTCACGGCACTTCCCCCCTCAACTGATTCATAAAGGCGTAATGAAATCATCTTGGTCCCATGGAATCTCTGGAGCATATTTAAGAAAAAAATAAAACTGGATTGCACATCTGTCAAATAATGGCGGAAAGGGGTGGTTTGCAGGATTTATGTAAGAGGGTGCATATTAACCTTGACTCTCCTTCAGACAACACAGAACAGTGTATAATCCCTCCTGTCCCAATTTTATCCTAACCACCACAATGGGAAATAAGTTTAATTTTTTAAAAACTATCTGGCCTTTTTCTCAATATGGGACCCAAGCTGGCTCACAAAACAGAGAAATCCAAGGTGGATCCCAATCCAGCACTCTTCCATTCAGTTTTGCTACATATGAATGTCACATTCAGTTCAGGTCTAACATTATATCCATTATCCCAGGTGCCAGCAACCTGATGCTTTCCAGATGTTTTAGACTACAACTATCATAGGCCCCATCCAACATGGTTGATGGTCAGAGATGGTGGGTGTTGTCATGCAAAATACCTGGTGGACACCAAGTTGCCCACCCCTGCACTACACCACACTGGTTTTCATGTCAGAACCAGTCTGTATTGCCAGCTGATAAATTCAAATTGAGACTGTTTTATTATGACCAGAAAAATTAAAAGTTATATGTCTTATTCACTGGACATTTTGGTATGAAACTTGCCATTTTCAGTGTAGAAGGTGGACAACAGGAAGAGCAATCTTTACCCATATGTATTTTGCTCATATGTCTTTTTTTTGTTTGTTTGTTATGTGCCTTCAGGTCACTTCCAATGACTCTTTATGGCTACCACAGGGTTTTCTGGGCATGTGTGTGTGTGAGACATATCCCAGGTCATCCAATGGGTTTCCATGGCTGAGCTGGGAGTACAATCCAGGTCTCCAGAGTCATAGTCCAGTGTTCAAACCACTGCACCATACTGACTTTACTCATATGTCTTTACCCGTATGTATTTACTCATATGTGTTCTGCGCTAATTTTATTTCTGTCCATAATTCAGAGAGCCACATACACGAAGTGAGCTAACACTTCAATTATAACAGTGAAAGGCTGCACACCTTTTTTCTCTCTCAATACTTAGTGTAAAAATCAAGAAGCCTAACATGCATTTGCTACTGCACTTGGTGACATAACTTTTTGGCAATATATATAGAATGCCATGCTTATTTGCAAAGGTAAGAAACCTCTGGCCCCTAGTATCCCATTACCTGCAGAACTTTGCCAGCTGAAATGCCTCCACCTGTTCTTGTCATACACAGGCCAGGACAGGTAATAAACCAAATACCTATAATATTTGAGTCAAAGGACTTTTTCAGTTTTACCTACCTTCAGTCTGCCAGCCTCCACAGTCGCCAGCCCTGCATGCCTTGAGGATGAATAAGAGACTAAATGGCCCCGAGGGGAATAACGTTTGGGTTAGAAAGAGGGGTATGCAGCCCTTTGTCTCCAAAGATGCACATACTCATAACTGCCTGCAGTTTATCAGCATCTTATTCTAGTCTGTACTAGACGTGCCTTTGCATCTCAGACCCTCATCACACAGTTGGCTGCTTCTTACTTGAGAGGCTGAACACAGCAGGTTGCAGTCAAAGAGAAATTGGAGGTATATGACCACCGCACAGAATAAAAGCAGCATAAAGGCCTCATAACAGGGAATGAGATGCAGGGGCAGGGCTGACTGAGGCAGGCTTGGAGGCACACAGAGTATCCGCCCAAGGTAGTTAAAAGGCAGGAGAAAGGAAGTGTCCCTGCAAAGCTAAAACCCTACTCTTTGGAAACAGCCTCTGCAGGACTCTTCTCTGTGATCCTCTACTGTCCTGAATGGGTAATTCATCTCTCCTCCTATCCCACAACCAGTGCAACTGCACTCTCACCTTTTATTCCAATATGCAAAGAAGCTCAAAGAACAGCCCCACAATAAACCGGGGTTCCAAGAAAAGGAGAGGTGTAATGTGATAAAGAGCCAATGCAGTATAGCAGTTAGAACATTAAGCTGCTGGCCAACTTGGAAGATCCGAGTCCAAGTCTCCACCGTACCATCTAACCCACAAGGAGTTGTGGGCCATTCATTGTCTTTCAGCCTGACCTACTCACAGAGTTGTTGCAAAGATGAACTTGAGAAGAATAAGTAAGCCATGTATACCATTTCAAGTTCACAGGATGAAATGTGGGACAGAAATAGAAACCTAACTAGAAAAGAAATAATAAATGTCGAATGGTAACACCATATAAGATGCAAATGATTATTCAAGTAATTGCTTTTGATATAAATAAGTGGAAGATTCTCAGTCTTAGTTATGCTGCATATATCTAAATCCTTGCATTCTTGTCCCATCCTTTGTTCATCTGAGGCTGTGAGACTTTGTTTTTGATCCTCACTTGGAAGAAAATTTTCATAGTATTTCTCATATATATAGTTGCACTTTTATACACAGTTTTCCCATTGAATAAAGCTTACTTGTGCACATTTTTGAGTTTATGCATATTGAGCCATTCACATTTCTTCTATGCATAGACATGTTTTCATATACATATGAATTCTCCAAAATATACCACATGCACGCAGTTTTCAGAGGCAAGAGTGCTTTGTCTTGCAGTGAATCTCAGAAGGTGTGAAACAGATAACTTTTGACTCCAATAAAATTCTTTTCCATCCCTGTTTGGATGAAATTTCAGTTGCTCAACCTGGAACAGCAGCATGGGTCAGTCACTGAAACTGGCTCAACAAGCTACAAAAGCCAGGGAGTAGGTTTTCCATGCAAAGCTATATTATAAACAGTTTTAAAACATATGCTATAAACAGTTTAGAAGAAATCTTGTTCCCTAAAATAAGACTCCAGAAATGTAGTAAATTCTTATTTCAAGGGCCAATTAATGTAAACAACTGAACTGACTTATGGAGCTTGCAAATCTCTACCAACCTTAGTAGAGCAACACAAACAGAAATTAAACCATATTTTCTATGCCAAAACAATTAATACTGATTACTGCCATGATTTCTGCTGCTTTCAAGTTTTTGCAGTTTCTACTTTTGAAGTTTGTTTAAATGACTCCAAACCACAATGAAGTCTTCTAAGTAAAAGCAGAATAAAAATGTTTTTAAAAGAATTAAAATGAACAAAAAAGAAGTTGAAAATACAGTTTAGTTTCCTGCTAAAATATTTACATAAACACTACAATAGTGCTGAAATCTGAACTGTGCACAGTGGTTTGATCCCAAATGGATCTCCTTTCCAACTTAGAATTGAACTTTTTAAAGAACCATGACATATTTGATCATGGATTTCCTGTTCTGACATGTGGTTTGGCACTAATTATGAAGTTAGAAGAAAATTATGAAGAAATTGAAATATTGTTTTCTGTGTAGAAAATGTCATTTTCTGTGCAAAAGACATATGCAAATTTTATGCAGAATTAATCCCAAACTGCAAAGATTCTCATTAGTCCAGCATTCTCCTCATCAGGGTTCCTGCTACTCCAGAAATATATATATATTTTTACCATTTTTCAAATATTTTGAAATAATCTTTCCATCACTAAAGCAGGACTATTGAACCAGTCCAACTGAAAGCCTATTTCTTTTTTCCTCCTCTCTCTCTATCATTTTTACCTTTTGTATTGTTGCTGTTTTAGATTAGAAGCCTGTGGCTCAAATACCCTGAAGGCACCAGATCTCATCCGATCATTGAAGATATGCAGGGTCAGTACAATGTGCAGGGTCTTGGATGGGAGACTGACAACAAATGCCAGTTGCTGTAGGCTATATTTCAGAGGAAGGAACTGGCAAGACCACCTCTGAGTATTCCTCGCCTACAAAAACCTGTCAAATTTATGTAGTGGTCAAAAGTTGGCAAGTGCCTTGAAGGGACATACACATAGGGCAGGTATCTCCTTTTATTGATTACTAGTGTATATACCCAGCATTGCCCAGGATTTTATTTTCTCACAGGTAATACTTGTTAGAAAGAACTGAGGTCCTGTGTCTCTAATTCCCCAAACTGTCTTATCCAGTACCTGTAACTTTTCCCCATATTCCCCAATCCAATCTGTATTAAGAGTTATTAACATAGAAAGGTTGGGTTTCTGAGGGAATACACTGCCCTCCTCCTTGCTGCTAGGCCTCATCTCCATAGCAACCAGTCTATTCAATACAGGCACATTTGACTGAGGCCCAAGAGCTCTCTGGCTGAGAATTCTAAAGGCCCCTCCCTAAACTGCAAACCCCAGGATTCCACAGAATCTTCTTAGGCAGCCAATCATATGAGGTCTTCGCCTATCACAGCCAATCATATGAGGTCTTCGCTTGACACAGACAAACAGAAAAACATTGACTTTTATATATTAGATAAATAAGCCACTCCAAATGCCCTTCTATGTAAGTGCTGTCTTGATATAAATGAATATTTAGTTCTACAGCCCTTCCATTCTTTTGGGGTAGTCACTGTCTCATAGTCTGATCTACCCCACAGGCATAATATGTCCCACAGACTTTACAGGTATATCTAGTGGGAATTCAGAAGAGGCCCTGGCTGCTCCCCAGTCTGGGACTCCATTCGTACAGAAGTTGAACTGGTGCCCTCCTTCCTATCTTTCCATAGGCAAGTGAAGACCTTTTTGTGTCAGCTGGGCTTTCAGGCCTGATTGCTCAGGGAGAAATGGCCTTTTACAGTGTGCTGTAGTATTTGTTGCCTGATTTTTAAAGATCATGTTTTTACCATTTTTTTCTTAAAAATTCTATTGTTAGTTTAATGATTTTTTTAAACTTTTGTATGATGTGAATTTTTAGCTGTACCCATTCTAAGCTTTGTAATCTACCTTGAATCCCAGGCTGTGAAAAAAAGGGGCTATAAAGAAATATGACAACTACTACTACTACTAGTAGTAGTAGTAATACTACTAAAATGAGGGGACACTCTATGCAATGAGATGACGCCTTTACTTTCAAAGACAGGGGAACAGATTACTAGAACCTTCACAGAAAGAAGAAAGTGACAATAAAATATTGAGTATACAATGGGAAAGCAGAGAAAAGGGAGCAGCAGAAGCTACAAATAACACTGAAATGTGTAAGCCAAGAAATATGCCCAGGTGTGAATGAACTGGGGGGCAAAGTTTAATCTGTCTGTGGATTCTGCACTGAAAGGAAGAGCTGGGAAAATGAAACTGGTTTGGTATTTGATTAGAGAAGGATGAAAAAGGATAAGATATACAGTGTGTAGACATTCTCCAAACACAGCATACCTTGACTACAATAAATGGACTTTTCTGATACTTTCTGCAACCCTAGGTATGCAATTTTTCACCCAAGACCAAGCAACAGGACAAAGTATTGATTGAAAACTGCATCAATTTAAAGATGCTGTTACAAGTCAGAAGCAATTTTGGAAAGAGTAAAAGATTCATTGATAAGGGTCTAGACAGCATAAGAAATTCCAAGCTGAGAGAATTCATTTAACTTCGCAGAAAAGCTAGGAGAAATGCAGCTGAATTGTTCCAAAACAGGATTCAATCTCTGAAAGAAAGAGAAAGTCTCTGTTACAATCCATTAGAAAGGGGGTAGAAGAAAACTCAATATAAAGAACAGGAGTGGGCAACTTTGACAGGTCTGGGGATACATTCATCTCCAAACCCACTGCTTGAGGAGTATACGGAGCATCCGTTCCATACAAGAAAATACATTTTTGTCAATGCATGGCTGCAACAGGAGATCCTCACTTCTTAGAGGTATTGAAGAACATGATTCTCCTTGCTTCCCACAGGCACACATTTTGGGGGAGGAATCTGAGGACCAAAAAAATAGGTTGGAGAAGCTGAGCCCTGCAGCTGAATGAAGAAATTGGGGAAAGTATGAAATACAGAAGTATCCGGCTGGTTTGGCTTGAGGGTAAAGGAACATTGCATCCATTGCATCAAACTGTAGAATGATGGATGGAGCCCAGATTACACACAGACTACAAATGTGGGTCACAGACAAAATATATTTAATTTATTTTTTATATTTTAATTTATTAAAATATTTATATCTTGCCCTCTATCCAGAGATCTCGGGGCAGTCAACGATAAAATCAATCCAACAAATTTAAAACAGTGTAAATTTAAAAAATGATTTTAAAAGGCTATTAGAAAATTTAACAAGTTAAAAAGACAGATTAAAATGGTTAAAATATTTTAAAATAATATAAAACCATTGTGGAAAACCAATTAAGACCCAAAAACTTTAGCAAGTCATCATGTTTTCATCTGGTACTCGAATGACAGCAAGGTTGGTGCCAATAAGGCTTCTAAGAGGGGATGTTCCATAAGAGAGAAGGTCCTCTCCTGTGTCCTCCCACAGCATATTGCCCTGACTGACGGGATACAGAGGATGGCCCCCCAGTAGGCCCCTAAATCTCCAGCAGGCACACATATGGAGAGATGTTCCTTCATGTTCCAAGCCATTTAGATAAACACTGTGCAAGCAAAACAACTAAGCCAACAATATCAAGATAAAACGGTAAACATAGTTTGGAGAAATTTTATCAGGCATCAGAACCAAGCTATATTTAGTCATGCTGCTGGGGAACTAAACTATACAGTTCCAGTTAAGATTGTCTTGCAATATCCTCTCCATACATCTTTGGCCCTTTCAGACTACACAATTATAGCATCATGTTTCTCTTTAATGGCCATGGTCCCATCCTGCAGAAACTGAGATTTGCAGTTTAGGAAAGAGTATTTAGAGTTCTTGGCCAGAAAGTTCTACTGCCTCACTAAACTACAAATCCCAGAATTCCACTGGATGCAGCCATGGCAGTTAAAGCAGAATCAAAGTGTTCTAACTATGCAGTGTGAAAGGGCCCCTTGTCAACTTAGAATGTTCCACTGGAAGCCAATGATCAATGTTGAAGCCTATGAGGGAACAAATGCAATCTCAAATATCATGACCCTGAGGGTGGATTCCACATATTTGAAAAGGATGAAACCATGGACTCAGACTCAGTGTGGAAGTTGCCCAGATAACCCAGATATACCAGTTGCCCATTCTAGATTGAGGGAGGTAATGGTACCACTCTATTCTGCATTGGTTAGGCCTCATTTGGAATACTGTGTCCAGTTCTGGGCACCTCAATTCAAGAAGGATGAAGATAAGCTGGAACGTGTCCAGAGGAGGGCGACCAAAATGGTGAAGGGTCTGGAAGCCATGCCCTATGAAGAACGCCTTAGGGAGCTGGGTATGTTTAGTCTGTAGAAGAGAAGGTTAAGAGGGGACATGATAGCCATGTTTAAATATTTGAAGGGATGTCATGCTGAGGAGAGAGCAGGCTTGTTCTCTACCACTCCAGAGACTAGGACAAGGAGCAATGGATTCAAGCTGCAGGAAAGGAGATTCCACCTAAACCTCAGGAAGAACTTCCTGATGGTCAGAGCTGTCCGGCAGTGGAATATGTTGCCTCAGAGTGTGGTTGAGTCTCCTTCTTTGGAGGTTTTTAAGTAGAGGTTGGATGGCCATCTGTTGGGAATGCTTTGATGGGTGTTCCTGCATATCAGAGGGTTGGACTCAATGGCCCCTGGGGTCTCTTCCAACTCTACGATTCTATGATCTTGTCAACTCCTCAGGCTCAATTGGTTAGGCTGCTGTCTCCTACCCCTACCCACGTTAGCTGCTGAAGCAGTGAAGGCCCCTTAAGCTTGAATGAGCTTCTCCTGGCATGGGAGATATAGCTAACTACCCAGAGTATGCTCAGGCCCTCTTTAAGTTTTAGTCTGGGGTTGTTTGTGTAGCATCATGTGGGTTGGTTGCAGAAGCTTGCAAGGAACTATCCAGGGTGCTACCTAGAATCTGAACAGGTCAAATAAGACAAAGAGACAAAATTATGGGAAGCAAAGATCATTATCAGAAGGAGACAAACAGCAGACAAAGTCTGAAATACAATAAAAGATCTCTCATGAAAACAATGTAAGCTTTCACTGAGGAATGAACTTTGCTGGAGGACAAACCAGGAACTAACAAAAAATCTAATAGGAACAGATGCTACAAGCCGATAGTAACTGAGACATACAAGGGGAGAAACATGGAAAGAGAGGATATCACAGCAACACTTAAATATTTTGCATCCTGTATATACCAAAAATAGGCAGTGGTGAAGGAAGCCCAAGCTATGCGCTCACTAGAAATGTGTGTGGCAGGTAGAACGGCACAGTACAGAGAGGAAGGCTGAACCAACCATATCTATTATTAACTACATTTATAAACCATCTTTTGTCCAGTGAACAGCAGACATAGCCTTCCCTGCCTCCCTACTTTAGCCTTACAACAACATTGAGAATAAATAACTGGCCCAAGGTCACACTCTGACCATTATACCACACCAACATACCCTGATACTGGGGTGAAGTAGCATAGAAAAAGACAGCAAAAGAATGGCACAGTGAGTGCTAAAGGATGATGGGTGCTGAAACACAAAGTCTAAAGGGCCACACATTACCTAGTCCTGGTTTATTACTATATGATGCTATAGTGTGTAGTTTTATCACTTGAGAAGGAAGGTGAAGGGCAGGAACAATGGACATGTGACACTTCCTTGTGAGAATTTTGCTGTGTCCTGGGAATTATTGGGTTATACTATATGTAAGTCCTTGAAAAGTCCTATTGGGATTTTATCCCACCATTGTATCAAAATTATATCAGAACAGTGTGAAGACTAGACTAAGATGCTCTGTAGAATTTGTTCTACATAAAGCTGTTTTCAAAAGCAGAGAATCAAAAGATGCTTTAAAAGAGAAGACTCCTACCCAATCCAGCCATCTTAAAACCTCACTGATCTTACTTCCAACAACTCTGTATAACCATCATGCCAACTAGTACGTTGAGAAATCCCGCAGCCTACATACACAAAACTGTCATGTACCTCCAAAGTTACAAAGACATCATTTATATCTTTACTAGCAGCAACAGATTGATTGAAACAGACATAATCTTAGAAAAAGTACACAACAGTGGTTCAGGCCACTTCTTTATCTCTTTCCTGTTTGATATACAGACACACAGTCACAAGCACTATGTGATATTCATAAAATAGATTATTATACTAGCTTGTTCAAGCTGTAGAATGAAGCCAAAGACAGATAACAGACTCATATGCACACTGAGAGGGTTGTTATTCCACTTCTCTTTGTAAGGATCCTGAAATGCTTGCTCAGAATAATCAAATTGTGGGTGGTAACTTTAGTGAGGTGTTTGCAAAAACACCATCAAGATAGGAAACACGAAGTCTCATCGAATCCTGCAGTAAAGCAAGGCTTCAATCTACATTCTTACATGCTGTCTCAGGTTCAACACACATTTATGTCCGGCCAGTTTCTGAGCGAGGGAGACAGCATAGTGTAGTGGCCTGAGAGTTAGGCTAGGACAAATCTCTGCTCAGCCATGAAAACCCACTTGGGTGACCATAGGCATGTCACTCTCTGCCAGCTTTAGAGGAAGAGAATAGCAAACCTTCTCTGAATAACTCTTGACAAGAAAATCCCATGACAGAGTCGCTGTAAGTCTGACTCAACTTGTAGGCACTAACAGCAACAGCTTCTGAACTGAGTGGTCATATGTATTTATTGCATCTAACAGCTGTATAGCAAATCACACTGGGGGGCGGTGTATTTATATGAGTTTGTAAAAAACCTACTGTGTACTTCCTGCATTTGCCAGTTGCCATTGCCATTTGCCATATCAGAAATATATGGCTTTGCTTTTCTAGCACTGCTCTGCTTTTGACTGTGGGTAACAGTTGCACTCACGTATAAATGCTAGCTTCTCACATGTTAAAGAAGACCATAGCAAACATATCTCATCAGAAAAAGCTAGGCCACTGCCTTTCTTCCTGGCATGTCTGTATTCTTCAAGGAGGAAGTTCTGATGTAAGAGATTATTAACCCATATTGCTATCTATTAGCAGCCTGAAGCAGTTTGGCACAGAGACCATTTCAACAATACTAGGGGAGGAACTAACCAATTTATTTTAGCATGACCTCTTGTGGATTTTAATACATTTTTTCACGGAAAACTAATGGAATCATATTAAAGCCACAGGTATTTAAGCACAGTTACATAGTTGGGAGTTAAATAGGGTGTAACAGCTGATGCAAATTGTCAAATAGGGGGTAGGGGTAGGTCAGGACATAACAGAACAGAGAAAGATGAAAATGCCATGGTTTGCATCTTTCTGTATCTTTACACCCTATCCCACCTCTCAATTACGTAATTGTCCTTAAATACCTGTGGCTTTACTATCACTCCATCGGCACATCTGAACAAGTGGATTAAAGCATAGAAAAGCTTGTGATAAAATAAATCAGTGTTAAAAGTTCTACAAAATTCCTCCCCCTGCCTCCTTTTCTTTACCTTTGTATGGTGTAACAGACTGACATGACTATTTATTTGAAAATTGCTAGATGGCTGTGATAGTTCTGAATCCCATAGATCTCCATAGTAGATACCTATCAGAGTCCATGTTTACTCTGACAGGTACTGTGAAACCAGGAAAAAAAAAACTCAACATGAGATCTCTAGTGATGGAGATGTGACACTCTATTGGATTAGAAGATAATGGATGGCTGCACAAGAAAATGAGGTCCAAGCAAACAGAGATTTTCATACCATATTAAGGAAATATCAACAGCCTATTTCTAGTGATGTTCTTTTCAACTCCAGGTTCTGCTATGAATCCAAGAAAACTACACAGAATACCACTCACCCTACTTTGAGAAGACTGTCACCCATCCGACAACAGCCTCTCCACTTTCCGAACAGTTCAGGGTGCAGAACCCTCACAAAACTGGAAAACCCAGGAATAACTCTCCCCTCACCCATACTCCCCATCCTATTCCCTTCCAGGGCTCCCCTTACAATTCTCTTGCCTTTTGCCTTGGTGCACATTTTCTGCACTGGGGCAAAATGCAGCGGAATGAGAAGTGGGAGCTCCGGAAGAGAGAAGGAAAGCATGCATATGCCCCTCCATTCCCTTGCATTTTGCGTCCATATGCATTCTCCATGGCAGGGCAAAATGCATGGGAATGAGAAGGGGAGGTCCAGAGGGGAGAAGGAAGGTACATGCATGCTTTCCCCCTCCCTTCATTCCTTTGCTTTTTTCCTGAGCATGCTTCCTTCCCCAAGAGGAAAATTGGGGATACACACACATGCCTTGTGAAAAATCTAATTCACAAAAGTCAAACCTGCAAATGTGGAGGGAGGACTGTACTTTGTTGTGGTTCCCTAGCAATTATGAGAATAGAGTGGAAAGATGGCATTGTTTTATTCATGTTCTTTTTCAGTAGCAGCCCTAAGCATACACATTGCTAGTTACCCTGCCACATGCATACATACACTGCCAGTAGCAGCCAATTCCTATCACTAACTTCAAGGAGCCCCTTTCCAGTTCCCCAGATAGGCAGAACAGGGACTGCTTGGTAGTCCTATAATCATTAAACTTTCCTCCACACAGTAACATTTTGTTTCAACATCCAGCCAAGAAAACACCATGCTTGGAGGGGAGGGGAGTATGACATCAGATTCCACAGCAAAGGGACCCAAAGAAACAAAATGCACACACATACACATCACTATGGCAAAGGTACCCTGAAGAAGGCCAAGCACAAGCAAAGGCTGTATTCTCAGATCTGAATTCAAGCTTCTAGATTCTTCAGTTCTCTTACAACTTAAAAATCGGGGCAGATTTCTAGAAATTCCCCTAGGTTGATAAGATAACTGCCAACTTAGTTTTAATGCAGTATGCCCTTCCTTTTCCTTGCTGAGATGCTCCCAACTTGAGATGAAGTTAAATGCCCTGTAAAAAACTGGAAAACTTTCAGAACAACAACGAACTTCAATCACAATCAGGGTTCAAATTTTGGATACCTAACACTTCGTACATCCAAAAATCCTGAAGACAGAGAATTCTCCTTCCCTCATATTGGCTACCTGTAAATTTATTAACTGCACTGCATTCCTGTCTTTTTGTAGTGAGAATTAAGAAGTCTAGAATCCAGGGAGGACAGAAATTCTAAAGATTAAAAAAGACTCCTACCAACTTGTTTAAGACACAATCAGATAATGGGTAAAACAGCTAAGGGGATTTTTAAATAACGAGATCAAAGCAATATCTTTATCACTAGGAAGACTGAAATTTTAGATGAGCAATACAAGATACATATGTGGTCAGGTGAGATGAGGCTAGAAAGTGGTAGAGCTACATGTTTAAGCTCTGATCTGGTAGAAGCTAGTCTTAGAACCAAAGGGGGCACACAGGTAAGGAGTACAGCATTCTTTGTTGTCCACCCCAGTGCTTTACTTTAGTGGATACTGCTTCCCAAGATGATTTTTCTCCCAGGTATGCTTGGGCTCTAATACAGACAGTGGGCCCAGTTGGAAGGAAGCTCCCTGGAATGGGAGACACCCTCTTGGAGCCAATGCAGTGATTCCCCACCATACTGTTTCAGATCAGTTATGGGATTGTGATCTTGAATATGATTGCCAGCTAGATGTCCAGCAAGAAAGAAAGAGTCTCAACATTAGAAAGAATGGCGAATCACTCAGAGATTAAAGTAGAAATGTCACACGTATATTAAAATTCACTCCCATTGTGAGAGTTATCTATCACTACCTGGCTGGGATCACTGGAGCAGACAGGGGTGTATCTCCACTTCAACCTTTAGCAGAACAGGTCTGACAAGGGGTCAGAGGCAAAGCACACCTTTCAAAATGCAACCACTGTGTTTTCACATGTGTGGGACTGAACTAGAGCAAGGAAGCATGCAATGCATTGAGATACATGTCAAAGATTTTGTCTATCTGTAAACCTCTCTTCCTTTTATTGTTCTATTTTCACTGGATTTGATTATCTTTGCAATATTCTGCAATGGTAAGTGGTTTTAGGATCTTTTTTTAAAAAATAAATAAGTCATAGGTTAAAAAATATCATAGCATATGGTAATAAAGGAGAGGCAAGAATTTTCTAAAACAGTGGCTGACAAAGACATCTCAATTAAGACAAAGTTGGCAAGCACATGACCTGAGGCATGTTTCATCTTGACAGACAGCACCAGAAGAAGAGGAAAATTATGATTAGGTAGAAAGAGGCTACTTTTTCTTAGACATGGGGAGAGAAAAGATAACCAGGGATTTACCTCTCTTATTCTTGCTCAACTGCTCAATGCAAGTTAGAAATATCTCTTATTTCCAGTGCATTCAGATTTAAAAACACATAATCATAGATTTAAATATCCACAGCCAAAACACTACCCCAGCCTCAGGGGAATACTGAGAAGTAGGGATAGGGAACATTTTTTCAGCACAAGGGACACACACTTCTTCAAACAGCAGTCGCTGGACTGTGTGCTAGAGATGGACAAGGGCCATCCATGTAAAAGGTGGATGGGGCAACCTCACTTGGGGTAATCCATCTAGCCCAGAATTGTCAACACAGTCTGGTGGTGGTTTTTCTGGGTTTCAGGCAGACATATCCCAGACCTTCCTGGAGATGCCAGGGATTTACCTGGGACATTCTGCACATGAAGTCATTTTAGGTCAGAGCTACTGCCCCTTCCCACAGTTCACATGTACACACTTTCGTACCCAGACATTCTCATAGACAACACGCATACACATGCATTCGCCAGCACTCTCTTGCACTGCATTTTTATGAGAGGCACCACAGTACACATTAGCAGGGTATTTGTTCCCCTACCATTAGCATTCCTCCCAAATGTCCCCAGATAGCAATAACAACAGCAACAAGAACAACAACAACAGCCACAGTGTGGAAGAGAGATGCCAAAGATTCCTTACACTTGACATAGCTCTCTACATTCATCCATCTTCCAAGAGACATGTGCAACCTAACACGCAAAAAGCAATGTTATTCCATTGTTTTAATTCTATCCAGCTTTTTTGCCCAAGGCAGTATGAGACCAATCATTAACTGCAGTAGAGGAAGGTGCAGGAAGGATGAGGGGGGGGAGAAAATATAGAATTTAGACATGCTCACCAATCCCTGTAATAATATAGGGTAAGTCCCTTGGAATTACTGGACAGAAATGGCTCATAAAAATTTACAAGCCAACCTGCTCAGAGAGAAAAACTGATGGCCCCTGAGGCACATGCATGCATTTTATCTTCATCCATGCCAGTGACCCATTTATAGCTTTCCTCAAAGACATGGATTCTCCTTATGTCAGTGGAATGATATTTATTTGCCTTGACGAGATTGCAGTTAGTGCTTCACACAGAAAGAGTGCAGACTTCCTCCTGCTCTAGAGAGTGACACAAATCTTATCTTACAGAAGAAAAATTGCCAGGTTTTGTCTTACCTGAATTTCTGCAACTACTGGTACATGATGCCATTATCAAAGGAGGAATGAAATGAAGAAATCTAGAAAGATCTGAGAAGGATCAGCTGATCACTTCAGATGTGTACAGTCCTAAGTCCAATTGCTACTCCTAGCAATTGATTCTATGGGTCTGCACTAGCTAGGAGCAGCAACTAAGATTTATGCTACATGTAAGAATTAAGTTCGGGGAGAAAAATTATACACATTGTGCTGCAAACACATTTGCTGCCACCAAAGCTTGGAAAAGTTGATTTTTTGACTACAGCCCCCCAAATTCCCAAGCCAACATGGTCACATTTCCAAGCTTTCACAGTGACAACAGCATTTCACCACAGCAAGTACATTAGGTACAGACACATGTCCTGAAACACCAATGCAATGGCAGCTGGTAGCTCCAATGTCAGTGGGCAGTAAATCCACTCTGGTTCTTAGTCTGAACTTTAAAGGTGCTATCCAAAGTGCTGAGTTTCTTTTGATGATAAGATTCAGAACTTCAGACAGTTCCTTCCAAGTTCAGACTAAAACTTGAATTAGACTCACCATTCCATTAGCATGGAAGCCACTAGTCACAACTGACCCCATGCACATGTACCAGATCTTCTAGGAAAAATGGACAAGGTCTTTTCAAAGAGTGCATGCAACATTTATATGTCCTATAATTAGCTGCATTTACATGTTAGAGATACAGAGAGGTGTATTTGCATGTTATACAACAGGTATCATGCAAACTACAAGTTCATCGTAAAGTGTGAAGTTGCTCTTATTGCAGATTCTCACTCTATGCAGCAAAATAAATTCACATTGTCTATTTAGAATTCCACTGATATTCCTCAGAGGAAGCATTTAAACCTTGTATGACATACATAAATCTTGTCAGCCAGTAAGCCCCTTTGTCTGATAAGGTATTTGGTTTGAACTAGCTTATTTTGAAATTTTGTTTTCTGTGATTTGCTTTTATCCTACTGTGTACATCATGAAATATTATGCCATCACCTGAACTGCTAGTACACTTTCATTCTGTTCTGTGTATATCCCTTGTACCATCACTGTGAATGACTGCTACCATGAGTAGAAAGAAGAGACAGTGGCAGGCAGGTGCATACACAAATGCAAAAACCAAATCACAGAGCAGGATGTCTAAAACATCATTCAACAGGACATAATGCTGCTCTTGATACTACCTTCTACAGGAGGTCTCTGAGTCTGCACATGAGCCAAACTGCCTATCTGTCAGGGCCTCTTTCTCCTTCTCACTGGGGCAGTGACACATGATTGAAATAAATGCGCAGGGAACATCAAGGACCACAGTAAGTGAGTCCAAGGGCTGCATGAGGGTAAGAGATTGCCCACCTCTGATTTTTGCACTTGCTGCTATACAAAATAGTTTGATCGACTATTGAACCATGTACTATTGACTCAATATTGAAGTTATGTTGGGTAGAACTGGGCCAAGAATGGCTGATACGGAATTCCCAGCTGTGAAGGGATTCTTGCTCAAACCAATAAACTGCATAAGGGCTAGCCAAAAAAGTTATCTACAAAGCTCCAGGCTCACCGTAGTATAATAAATGGGGCTGGGCTGGAAAAGCCAGTCTTTTGAGCAAAAAGTCATACCTCTAACCATCCCTGGCTTAACTCCCTGCAGCCCCTGTCTCCCAAGGCACTTTTTTCTTCAAGGCTGGAAGAGAAAGGTATTTGTATAACAAACTTCTGGAAAGAAAGTTTTCAGGAGGGGGAAAATGGCTCAGTTCCCTCATGTGTTCCTTTTGCTTTGCTCTGAAAAATGGATCCCCCATATCTTTCGCTGTCTTGCACAAGATTTGAGCTGGCTCAGGTTTGAAACCAACAGATCCTCAATCACTGCACACAGACTGAGCCCCTGCTACACACAAGGATGATAAAATCACCCATGTCGTTAACATTTCACCATCCCTGAAAGCACAAGAGTGCAACATAAGATCCTTAGGATAAAAAAGATTTAAGTAAAAAGGTAAAAACTTATAGATTTAGAGTGCTGTACAGTCTGAAGCCAGCTCTGTCTAAACTGAAACCAGTGAATCCCTAGCCCAGAATTTTCCTAAAAGGACTTAGTTTTTCAACATGATTATTACTGAACATTAGACTTTTAAGTGTCAGAGAGCATGGTATGTTAAACATGACCTGTGCATCTATATCCGACTTTTTTCCACTCTGGTATACTCTAAGAGCACACAGACCTGATTCAGATTGTGAGTAGTTCAAGTTAGAAAGGCTTAAATCTGCCCCCATTTTTCCCTTTTTTTTTAAATTCCCCATGCCTACACCACAAAGGTGTTAAAAAAAGAAGCAAAGACTCCATTGGCACCAAAAATAGATAGCACAATTTAAGCCTTTTCTACCCACACTAGTCCCACTCCAGATCAGGGTCAAGAAGAATATGGCACGCACGCACACATATACACACACAAAAATAGAAAACAGGGCACATAATGCTGCACACTACGTGTTCAGCATACCATATAATGTGACCCTAAGCCTACAACTCTGGTTGCAAATTACAGCTGAAACTTGACATCTTACCATATTTATCTGTATCTTAGATAACCGAGAGGCCTAAATCCTGTTGTTAGTTCTGCTGGAGCACACCCCCTGAATCAATGGGATATAGCTCCTTGTTGGCTCGACATTGAACAATTGATTGAATGGGTCTGCTGTAGCTGGGACTAATCAGCATGATGCCAGCTAAACTGCAAGCAGTTCTGATCTGATGTCCAGCAAAAAAATTTAAACCACTTGCAGTTAAGGCAACCAAAGTAGTTGTTCTGTGGTTTCTAAGACTAAAACCTTCCAGTAATTCAGATGATGTTTACCAGGAAAGCAAGTGAACTATGAAGCAATAGCTAACACTTTAAAAAATGGTATGACAACTATTCGGCCTTTTTCATTGGTAATCTTTTATTTAAAGAAACACAAGTGAGAAGTCTGATAAAAGGACAATTAAAAACTCAGGAAAAACTCACTAAGTCTCCAGCTGCTGGCCTGGGATCTTTTGTCACTGTTCAAGGACTGTTCCAAACCTAAGAGAGAGAAAAATAAGAGAGAGATTGGAAGACTGTAATGCTTTTCTTGAAAAATCCAGAGCTGGGTCTCATACTGGAGTTGTGACTGTTAATATACGTCCTATTTCTTAGTAAAATGAGGAACTTTCCCTACTATGCTGTAACACTGTAAACAGCTCTACAACTTATGCATCAACTATCATGTGAATGCCTCCTGCAGCAAACATGGAATACATAACTGGTAGGCATGCATTCTTAAAAATACCCATGTGTTTGCATTGTGAAAGCATGGCTAATAAGATATTAGATACACATGATATACATGGATATTTGAGAAGCTCACCCACAGCTTGCTTTAGGAAACACTAATGAAACACCAGCAAAACAATGGTTGTGTATAAAGCCACCCTGTTGTTAATACAGCTGAACAAATTCAATAAAACTGTGTCCACATGAGATTTGCATTGACCAAAGGTGAACGCAAAAGAGGCACTGCCTTCAGTCAGTCAGTCTGCTTTCTGTGTGTGTTTGCCAGCAGACTTACTTATGAACAAGAAGGTATTTACTACAACCACTTCTGGGAAAACAATCATCTCTCAGCAAATGAAATGGATACTATTCTGGCCTGCACAGCAAATTGTTAATCACATTCTAATGCTAGGGCCATCTGTCCCGTGTTCCATTATCTTCTCATTATATCCTTTACTTTCGCCCATGGCTGCTTCTGTGGAGACAATGTGATCACCCAAGTGTTCTGGAAGGCAGCATTTGGCCTGCGGGGCCATGACAGATCCTGATGCAAGAGCTACAAAAGGTCTAGTTCTGCTCTTGAACATCACAGAATAGTTTACAAAGTCAGCCTTTCTTTATACAGCCTGGATAACATGAGTAGGCAAAATGTGATACAAGGCCTACCAACATGTTTTGCAATAGCCCTTAACTCTTCCAGACTTCCTGGTGTACCCTTCTTCCACCCTCTCCAAAGATGAATTGGCAATCCAACTTTTAAATATATTGCATACCACTCTTCAATATTAAAAACATTGGTTTTTCAAAACCTGAACCTGTTTAGTTTTTTCATTTTTTGGTCATTTTACTGGCTCCTCAGAGGCTCCCTGGGCAGAAAACTGCTCCATAGACTTGCTTCAATTGTTCATCTTTACTTTATATATTTAACATCAGTCATGCCAGGCCAGCTACTAGATGTTGCATGTAACAACTTAATGTCTTTAAGATCAACCCAGGAACAGGGTCTATGATATATATTGGCAGATAAAGAAAGGAATATGTTTGGTCAACCAAAGCTGTAAGTGTATTCAGATACAGAAGGGAAAGTAAATTTACGATTGTCATCTGATACATATGAAATTGACTCAAATAATAAAAAATTAATCCCTACTTTGGTGCAGAGGCTGTGGTTTCCTGGGTATTTATTTTCACACTTGGAAATCTTACCCAGTATTACAAGAAATTTGGCTAGGTGTACAGACTGATATAGAGAGGAGTTCAAATAAAAGTCACATTTGATCCAGTTCTAGCTCTGTTAAATATTTTTAGCAGTCCAGATGAAAATCTGGTAACCAAGAACTTTATCTTCCTTTTGCTGACAAACAGAGTGGTGGTTGTCTCTAACTGAAAGAAGGTTAAGAACCTAAATCTAATTTTATGATAGTGTAAAAATCTTAGTCTTGCTAGAAAATGTAGCATGCCAGATCAAGCACACAAAGGACAATGAGACAGTGGTACTTTTCAACACACCTGGTTCACTTTTATTAATTTTATGGGTCATAAGGATAGCAGAGCTGCTCCACTGACATCTCACAAGGAAGAGATCTGGTTAGAAGAAATTCAAAGGTCTTTCTTTGGGCAACTCTTAGTGTCATAAACTTTATTCTGTATCCAGCTTAAAATCTTCAAATCTAAAAATTGTTTTGAAGCAATTGAGTGCATTTATGTTCCTTGTTTGTGAACTGTTTAATTTGTGATATTATTAAAAGTGGTTAAAAAAGATCGAGTCAGAGGCTGAAGTGTTGCTTTTTTGGACTACCATTCCAAGAATCCGCCAGCTGGCATAACAAGTGGCCAGACTCACTGGAGGATTCTGAGAGCTGTAATCTAAAAAGACACAATTTTTTTTTTAAACTGCAGCTCTGACAACCCCAAAATGGCCACTGAGATTCTGGGATTGTGGTTCATGACAAGAACTCTTCCAAGCTTTGAATCAACCTGAAAGAACCAACACACCCACTAATCCCAAAGTTCCCTGCTTTTCACTTCTGCTTAAGTCACACTGAACGAAAAAAAAAATTATAAAAGACCAAAGTGAACATGTTCTGTTACTTGGGCTGACACAATACACCTTGGGTCAGTACACAGACCTGTGAAGACTTTACACAGACAGTAAAGTTCTATTACTGTTGTTAATTACCTTCAAGTTGACTTTGACTTATGGTGAACCTTTGAATAAGATACCTCCGGGAGCCCCAGTCATCAACTGCCCCCCTCAGGTTTCTAGCAGGAATCTTTAGCACAGAGTTTTTGCAAAACAATCAGGACAGCACAGATTTGTCTTTAGCCTTAGGGGCTAATTTTATATGATGTCTCAAATACAAAGATGACAGGGATGGCCCAAGACATTTTGCTGTTTGACGCAAAGCTAGAAATGTACAATTAGTGGAAATGTTTAAGCCCAGGGGGCTGTGATGTCCTCACAAGGAGGTCCACAAAGATTTGCAGAAATGTTAAGAGCTTTTACAGCTAAAATAGAAAGGAAGAAGGAAGAAAGGAAGGAAGGAACACAAATTTGTATGGAATCATTCCAGTCAAAATATTGTAACCAGAGTGTGTTTATTTACTAGTTTCTCCTTTCTCTCCAAATGTGAAGAGACTTGGTGAGCATCTTTACATATATATTTGATGTGCTTTAGGGTTTTCAATTTTGAGTTAAGTCTTGGTGGTCCACTGCAACAAAAGATATTTAAAGAGGGTCCGTGGTAAAAGAGAAGGTTAAGAACTGCTGGGTTAAGCCATAGACAGTATGGGGTGGGGTAGATCTTTCTTTCAAAGAGGTTGGGGAGGAAATGAAAATGTTAGGATAATTTGGGGGGAAAAATCAGTATTAGCAGCTTTCACAGATTGAAAGTCACTTTTATTACATCAGGAACATAAAACGTATTGTGTATAACTTCAGTTGTCACAAAATTATTATGTCTGGTATATTTAAAAATAAAACAAATTTTAAAATAATTAAAAATAATAGTTTCTGCAGAAAATAATTACAAATTGAATTTACTTAAAATAATAATGAATTAAGTTACAAAGTCCTGAACCGCAAGGAAAACCTGGAAGATAAGGAACTGTTTCCCTCCTCTACTGCCAGTTTATGAGGAACAGGCCAAAACAAAAACAAAAATAGTGAAAGCAGATTAAATAATCAACATTAGTAAAACAGAGAAAATTATTTCATCTCTGCTAGGCCATAATGTCAAACAGACATAAAGCAGTCATCCCTATAAAATGAACTAAGAAAAGTAAAGCAAAGCTGGTGAATCGAACAACCTGATACTATATATAGGCTTAAATTGTAAAATTCTTCCTATTACATAGTTTTTAGGAACCAGTACAGGGGAGTAAATATATAAATGCTTAAAAGATTAATTCATCACTCTAAAAGGTAATATTCCACAATCTCCCTCTCCATTTCTCCAATTATTAAAGCAGGAGGGCGGAAGGCTGCAGAAGAAAAAGAAAAAAACCTGATTTTCCCCTAATTTTTCTGTTGTTTTTTTCTGGATTTCTAAAAGCAGCAAAATGTCTCCCTCCTCCCAGCAAAACCATGACATATAACCCCTCAGATCTACCAAACTGTTCTGCTCCCTGGCCCAGAAAATCCCACAAGCCCCTCATTGTTTTTCCTGATAACAACACAAAAATGAATTCTAACTACTTGCTGTCTTTTCAAAATACCTCAGGTCTACTGTGTGAGGTGGCTGCCTCCCTCTAATGGCAGAAGAAGCCCAGAAGGCAATATGCATGTATGTATGTGTTTTCAAGTCACCTATCAACTTAGGGCAAGCCCATGAATTTCGTAAGGTTTTCTTAGGCAAGATACCCAGAGATGATTTTGCCAGTTCTTTCCTCTAAAATATAGCCTACAGCACCTGATATTTGTTGGCAGTCTCCCATCCAAGCATTAACTACAGCTCACCCTGCTTAGTTTCCAAGATCAGACAAGAGCTGGAGCCTTTAGGATATTTAAGCCAGAAGGCTACATAAAAGCTTGGAAACATTAGTGTTAAAGGTAACATGTTAGCCTTAACAGAACTTGGAAATTAATCCATTAATGTTGATTTATTGTACATAACATTAATGTGTTAGTTACAGTGGCAATTTACTTTTAAATTTAAAAACAAACAAACAAACTATTAAAATGGCACACAGAAATAAGCTAAGCAATGCAAAATGTTAATCATTACTCAAATCATCACTGTCATTGATGTTAAAATGATTAAAACACCACCTTATTTTTAAAATCTTTTACAAGTTATAGGTATTTCTAGCAAATTTGAACAAATCTATTCCAAACTTAGTTGTTGATGTTCCTACTTTCTCAGCCATTATTCCTTTTGTTGTTCTGTGTCTTCAAGTCATTTCTGACTTACGGCAACCCTAGGTGACCATGTTGTGCAGTTTTCTTGGCAAGATTAGTTCAGAGAGCATTTACCATTGCCTTTGTTGAGGCTGAGAGAGCGTGACTTGCCCAAAGTCGTCCAGTGGATTTCCATGGCTGAGTAGGGATTCGAACCTCTCTCTCCCAGAGTCCTACCACAATACACAAACCAGTAGACCATATTGGCTCCCTCTTTCCTTCCTATCCCTTTATTACTCTAATCTCTGCTCCCCAATCTCACATATTCATGGTCTTCAAAAATATCTCAAGTGGGATAAAATATGAAAAATAAATGGATGCCTGCTTGGCTATGAATAGTGTGTTTTTCTTGCAAAGTCTGCATTTTCTAATTGTGGAACCTAAGGTTTTCCAAGCTTAATTGTGGGGGTTATCCAAATGAAAGATAAGGAGGTTTGCCATGAACCCAAACCAGCATGATCTATAGCTAATACGACTTTTAACTATATACAGAAAGTCCTACTAGATCAAACTGCAGCTCTTAGATGGAACCTCCCAAGTATTACATGTCCTCTGCTACAGAAGAAAACAGTTCCCATTATAGCCACTGTGTGTGCATTCGAGAGGATGACTGTATGGGTAATCTAGTAAGTATTGTGCAATACCCCGCTTACAGTATCCAAACTGTACAGCTAAATCTTCCAAGTCATTTAGAGCCATCACCATCTATTACAAAGGTGACTGTCAATCTCCTGTGAATTCAGTAAATGAATTAAAACATTGCATGACTACATCACAAAGTATGAAAGCTGTTATCCTGTAATAGTTTCACTTCTGCAAATTCAGAATAGCTATACTTAAGTATAGTTATTTGTTTTGCACCATTTAGTCTACTTTACCTAGTCATGGGTGTAGCAAAAAAATGTGCCTCACACTGAAGCCTCACCCATGTCCACTAGACTTTTTATTCAACCTTATCTCAGGCTTGTAAGATTTCATTAGACTCCCACACACATAAGCAAACACTTTGTGTGGTTACCAGACTAGAAATATGCTTGTAAAAAAAATAATTAAAAAGAGAAACCTCTGGTTTTTCATGATCCAGAATTTTCTGCTCAGCATCAAATTCAATGCTGACACAGTTTTCAAAAACTTCACCCTGACTATAAATGCTAGTATCTCAAACCAGAGAAAGAGCAGGAAAGGAGCAAACAAAAAAGTCTAGCATTGACAAGAGCAAAGGGGCAGGTGTGCTGCGAATTATTATCTGATTGGCAAACCCAGCAATTCCTGCTATTCCAGTTCTCTTGGATCTCTGCTAGCAAAACCTGCCAACTGCATTCTAAAAACATAGCAACATACATTGCAAGGACAAGTAAATACATTCTAACAACTTTTCTACAATAGAACACTGATAATGCAATCCATCAACAAGAGGAGTCAATTACTGTAATCTTCAAAGGGTAGTTCAAAGAACAGCAATAAGGGTTTGACAGGCAGTTTGTGTGCATGTATCCGGTAAGCCGCCTTTATTCTTGCAAGAATTCATTCTGTTGTTTTGCTATGGTCTGCTGTTGTTCTCAGATTATTTTGCTATCTGTGATGGCATTCTGGTATTTTGCTGTATGCCACTTTGGGGAATTTTGCCAAAGCATACCATACAAACAAGTAGTTTCAAACTGTAAATTCGCAATAAAGCAAAATCACTGAAATCACTCTTTCTTCACTCTTTCAATACAAATGGATAAGTTTGCACCAACATGTTGCCTGTCAGCTGTCCGATTTCAGCTCCTTATTCCTCAATTTCAGGCCATTTCTGCAGTACACTGTTATAGTGCTATTGTTCCACTTTCAACATCCTATGGAATCCCAGGGTTCACAGTTCAGGGAGGAGCATTTAGAATTCTCAGCCGGAGAGCCCATTGGCCTCAGTAAACTACAAACCCCAGAATTCCACAGGATGTTGAAAGTGGAATAATAACACTATAACAGTGTACTGCTGAAATGGCCTAAGATTTGGTCAGCTTGTGTTGTGACTGATTCGGATTGTAGTAAACTTCTGTTTAACATGTTTTGTTTTTTAAATATCTTCTGCTTATGTTTTTGAATGGCTTATAATTTGTTTTTTCCTAGCCATAAAACGAGAAGCATGTATGGGTTTTTCATTAAACAAAGATAAAACTAAAATAAATAGAAGAAAAGAAAGTAATAAAATCTAATAGATAATATCAGTGCCTTGTTTTTCAATACCTATTATTTGAAAGATGAATCACTTGAGATGATAGGACCATGTACCAACAGATCCAAATTACTAAAAAAGATATTTTTAACTGAACACTGAGAAGAATTTCCTGGTAACAAAAGCAGTTTAGCAATGAAAAAACTGAGAAGATGTTAAGACACTTTTTTGTTTCGTTTTTGTTGGAAGTTCTTAAACAGATGTTAGATAGCTATCTGTCAAGCATGATCTAGCTGTGGATTGTGCACACTGGAAGAAGGTTTGATTATATGATCCTTAAGGACCATTCTAACAGTAAAGTTCTGTGCTTCAGCTACCATCACTTGCAACAGTACCTGTGCTTTCTATTTTCAGAACAGCAAAAAGCAAGGGAAAGAGTCCCTAACTACCTTACTCTTAAAGCAGGAATGGGCAGCAACAGCGCTGAGTAATTTTAGAATGGGGCAGTTAAGTGCACCAATCGTGTGGTTCAGTTCAGCTCCTTAGCAGGCCATTCCAGTGCATTCCAGTTGCCCAATAAACTTTTTTCAGTTTTGATTTACCTTTATTTTCGGCCAGTTTGCAAAGCTGTCTCCCAGTTTGGGGCAACCCGGAGCCCCAAGCCAAAATGCTAGCTGTTAGCAGTAATTTGGGCAGCTTTCTGGCACGCCATCCCCCCAATTTAAAATACTAGCACATTGGAGGTTTACTAGACAGTCATAAAATGGAGGGTGGTAGTCACATAACCAGTCTAAACACTGTACCTTCCCTATCCCTGTTTCATACCTATTACTTAATGCTACAGGGCCCTTCTCTTAAGCCACTAAAAGAATGGCTTCGGTTGTTACAGCAGCCTGTACTAGCATTTCTATTCCCCACACCACTGTTCCATGCATTACCACTATTTTTACATTCCTGAAATGTTAACGCAAAAAACCTCCTGAAGTGTTTTAGTAATCATGATTTTTAGAAAGAAAAATGCACAGCATGTGCAATTTAAGCTCAAATCACAGCACCATCATGACTACAGAAAGAAAGCAAAATTTGTGCCTTGGTGGTAAACACGCTTGCTTGGGGATGAGCATCGTTTTGCTGTAGAAAATGGTAGTACATTTTAAAGTGAAAAATAATAAAGTGGGCACCTGTAATTGTGCATGTTCTTGGCTTGTCACACTCTTACTATGAAACAGTTGTAGCTGTGGTGTAGCAAAATAAGGGTATTCAGCCCTCAAATATCTAGCATTGCCAAGAGTGAGACACTGAACATCATTCACATCATAGGACTCATATTTGCTTTGTTTGTATTCCCTTGGTACTTTGGCCTGTCCCTTTTTTTTTGGATGCCTAAACTGTACTTCTAAATGCTCAACTGAAGTCCTAAGTTAGTACAAGACTAAAAATTTGCTGTGTGAAAAAAATTTCAAGGAGGAGAAAGAACTCTTATCAGAAGGACAATGCCCTCATTTGGCCTTCTGCCCATACCTACACCAGTGCTGTAACAACCTTTTTTTAAAATTAGGAGAGAAGAAAGGATATTACAGTGAGCAACATCAGTCCTGGCATGGGCATCCTGACCCAAGTGTTGATGCATGGCCTGTTTGCCACTACCTCTATCCCTGTTGCTCTCTAGGCAATCTTTGGGGTCTGGCTGGGCTGTGGTGACAAAGACTTTGCACCCTAGACCCAGACCAATCTGTACCACCAGGAATAATATGGTGCTAGAGAACTTCTTCATACCAGTCATGGAAGAGATAACAGTACATTGCTCTTTATAATTTGCCTCCTGCAATCCAGTTGCACAACATTGTGTGGCTAATGACCCAGGGTAGTTTCCCCTATGGAACCATGGTAGAGCCAATCTGTAGATATTAGTCAAGATATATGAAACTGGGAGGTTCAACTATTTTTTTTTCCTGGATTCCTTCTTGGACAACCAGCGTGGTATAGTGGTTTGAGTGTTGGACTACAACTCTGGAGATCAGAGTTTGCATCCCTGCTCAGCTGTAGAATCCCACTTGGTGACCTTGGGCAAGTCACGCTCTCTCAGCCTCAAAAGGAAGCAAAGGCAAGCCCCCTCTGAACAAACATTGCCAAGAAAACCCTGTGATAGGTTCCCCTTAGTGAAGTCAGAAACAACTTGAAGGCACAAAACAACAACAATGGAAGCAGTAGTGTCAGTAAGCCAAGCTCAGCATCCAGCATTCCCTATTTCTAGAGGAATTTTGTTATCCCTAGCTATTCAAAACTTGTTTTACTTTACTCAGGAAGACTCAGCATGTGAAAAATTTCCCTGGAAGAATGCAGAAAGTCTTTTTTCAACTACTACTTTTATTGTGAATTCACTGGAGATACTTTGGTCCTCATGATTGTAGATGCCCTGCAAAAGAGGGCTCAAAGACTTGGACTCTTGCACCCATTTAAAAGAAAATACATAGTAAAGCTCAAGAGACAGCAGCTGGGGCAAAAAGTAATGTACATCAATATCACTCTGTGTGTTAAGTACGGCACCTGCTGCTACTCCGAGCTGGAAGACAAGAGTGCCTTGATCTAGTATAGGATTTCTGAGATACATTTACTCCGCCAGAGGAAGAGAGGGAAAGAGATCTGTAACTTGCTCAGTTTATTTAAAAATTAAGAAAGGAAGAAATAAAACACTAAAATAGTCTTTATGATGCCATAGAGGGTATATAGCTGCTTAGGTGTGAGCTCCTAGAAATAACCTCTTTGAAAATTGTGGTGAACTGCTGAGAAAGCCGGTTATTCCTGCCTTTCAACTCCTAGAACCACATGCCTATCAGTAGTAGGGCAAAGTACAGGAACCAGTGGGAGATCTCCATTTCTGCAGGCTTGCTTTAGGTTTGGGCTATTTCAAAAATACACAGAAACGTTTTTTCTACTGGAGAAGGACACTAGGGCACATTTGTTTCTCAGTGGAATTTTCCCACAAGGTGGAAAGAGGCTTGGAGATGACTTTGGCATAAAAAAGCCTGTAGAGAGTGATGGCTGATGGCTCCCATGTCAGTAGGGGAATGAATTTGCATGGGATTCTAGTTTAAAGAGTTGTCCAAGGTATAGAAACTATTTGGGGGTAACTTGTCACTTGTATGCTTCTTTTAAAGTTCAAAATAAACCCTGGGGCTGTCTGCAAGCTATCCAATATGTATGGTGGCAAGGAGGAGACAAGCAGCTTTTCCCTTCCTGGAGGGAAGATGACACATCACAGAAGGAATTGCTACCACAAGATTGACAGATGTCCTGATTCATGGATGTGGCCCTTCTCTGTGTCCCACATGTGTGAGCAACACACTGTGGGAGGACACAGCAGAAGGCCTTCTTTGTTGTAGCACCCCATTTCTAGAGCGCTCTGTCCTTGGAGGCTTGATAGGCACTGCCAAGCTAAAACAGAACTTTTATTAAATCTTCTGGGGCCTAGTTGAATATCTTCCCCAAATGGACATGTACATGGTTTTAAACTGTTTTAACATATAAAATTGTTTCTGTCTATTTAAATTTAAAATTTGCTATTGTTTTCAACTGATCTTATGTGTACACTGCCCTGAGATAAGAGGTGGGATATAAAAATGTTAATAAGTAAAAATCTGATGGAAGAGAAGTATAGGAACCTACACTTAGAAGTAGGACAGTTTTACTCAGGTCCTCTCTAGACCTACAAGTAGAGGCAGAGATGAGTCACCAAGCAATTCAATGGTAAGGAAGGGAATAATGGGCAACTCAGGATAATCTGTAATTAATTATAACCTCCTGCCCTCCAGGCAGAAAAAGAAACACACATGCTGATTTTTACACATGCTTTTAATTGTTGCAGGCATTACTAAGCTAATCAGAAAGGAATGAACCACTAAGAATGAAAAAAACAAAACAGTTTTTTTGTCTCCTGTACTCAAATTTTCTTTCTGTAGAATGTATGAAAAATTTGCAAATTTTGGAAAGTTCATACAAAAAAAAATATGAACCATAAGTCTCAATTATCCAGCCCTATTCAACAGGCAGAGCTACTTCCCATAGGAAGATGATCACGTTGTGCCTGGTTGCCATCTAACTAATAGAAGGGAGGAAATTCTCAGATTGGGATAAAGAGAAAGAAGGTCATCCTCATTCACATCACAAACAGGGTTGAAAACATGGGGATTCCAACTTAAGACTTTCTACACTGGTACACTGAAACACCTCTGTTTTCCATGGATGAATTTTGTCAGTTTCATTCTCTCCTACCCTAATTTTTTAAAAAAACCTCAAATGTTTACTGTTTAACTGATCAAGAAATTTGCCAGTACTGGAAACTTTTCCTGAAAAAAAACAAAAAAACATGTAGTTCTCAGCCATATCAAAAAGCCACCATTATCAACATAATATTTTATATGCATTATTTATCTCCCAGCTCCAGGCCTCTATAAGTATGTGCATTTTCTCATCTGTTACTATAGGTGCTTCTCAGCATTTTCCCCTGTATAAACATAACAACATTATATGTTGTTGTTTCCTGCCTCTGTCGACAGGAAGTGGTGAGTAAGAGATGAATATTATTAGTAGCAGTAGTAGTTAAGCATCCCTTATCTGAAAATCCAAGATCTGCAGCTTTTGAAAAGTAGAGCCCAGTCTTCCTCCTGTAGGGAGCATGAGGGAATTACAGGGGTCGAAGGCTTTCACGGCTGGAATCCATGAGTTGTTGTGGGTTTTTTGGGCTATGAGGCCACGTTCTAGTAGTATCTGCTCCTGACATTTCGCCTGCATCTGTGGCTAGCATCTTCTGTATAGAGATCCTCTGAAGAGGATCCTCTGAAGAGATCCTCTGAAGATGTCAGCCATAGATGCTGCTACTAGAACATGGCCTCATAGCCCGAAAAACCCACAACAACCCATGAATTATAGGGGCTCACGTGGGACCGCACACACGCACTGCTTGTAAAGTCTCTCTGTTGGCCTGGCACCTTTTCCCCCTCTCAGCTTGCTTTGGATCGTACGTGCACATGCACACTGCTTACAACTGCTCTCAGTTGCTTGGCACCTTTTCTTTCTCTCTCTTAGCTTGCTTTGCAAGTACTGTGTGTGTGCGCGGTCCCAAGTGGACTGAGAGGGAAAGAAGGATGCCAAGATGACTGAGAAACTGCAAACAGAGCACTGTCCTAAGCAAGCCTTTGTAATTCCCTCACGTTCCCCACAGGAAGAAGAACAGACAGAAGAGCAGATCCCTCATCAAAAGAATGGTATACAGTATTCCAAAATCAGAAAAAATCCAAAATCCAAAACACCACTGGTCCCAAGCATTTTGGATAAGGGATACTCAACCTGTATTAGTGTTAGTGAAGGGAAAACTATACCTATATGAACAAATACACAAAAACCTAAACCCTATCCTCTCAAAATGCATGCAGGGGCAAGTATGTATCACTTGGTACAAGCATCTCTCTCCCCCAATCTCCATGTAAGTGTCATGTTATGGGGCAAAGTGATTTCTAGTGGAAACTGGGTCTCCACTTTCCCTTTGCTGTATTCAACCATACGCCAACAGCTCATGGGAGTTTGTGAAGAAGATTAAAGACTGTTTCTATCACCCTTCCCCATCTCATTAGAACAGGAGAAAGATCAACTCTTTCATCACATACACCTGCAATTAACACTATACCAGATTATCTTCAAATGCTACTGTGCTTAGTAGACATCTCCCTTTAGCCACTGTTCCCCTTGACGGAAACTTATTGTCTCTGTCAGAAGTGCAAACTGCCTACTTAATGCTGGCTAATTGTCTCACTTGAGCCTCCCTTCCAAAATATCCTAAGCAATCAGTGGATTACCAAAGAGAAAGGGGGGGGGGGGATCTCAGAATATTTTATTGCATCTCTGCTCTGAAATAGGCTGAGGCTACGGAAAGAGTACAACTAAGGGTCAAACAAGTTTCTGAAATAAAGAGAAGCAGCAACACAGGGATCAAAGGGAGAAGAGGGCATGGCCATGTGATGAATAATGGGGTCATCAAATACTTTAAAGGCACCTGATTCTGCCCAATCGTCAGTACTTGGACTAAAGATTGTCAACAAATACCAAGTGCTGATACTCGTACTGGTATTTCAGAGGAAGGAACTGGCAAAACCATTGCCGTGTATTCCTGGCCTAAGAAAACCCTATGAAATTTAGGGGGTAACTATAAGTCGACAGGCAACCTGAAGGCATGTGCACATGGGCACGTTGCCCCACAATACTTCTTTCATTCACCATCAAAAGTATAGCTGACCATTTGGAACATTCCCACTGAACAGAGTGTGAAGCAGCATTCTGGAACACCCAGCTGTGCTTCTTCTGCCCAAAGGAGGCCTTCAAGACTTATAACTCATAAAGGATTGTGCATGCAACTAGCTATGTATTATGGCCTACCACTAGCTTGACATGAGTTTGCTGCTTGCCCGGGACTGAAATTACAGTGGTGGGTAGAGGAGAGGAGGTGGTCCTGATGTCCAACTCAAAACCTCAGTGACAGGCCTATCTATCCCAATGAATGACCTGTTGTTGTTGTTGTTGTTGCCTGCTGTCAAGTCAACCTTAACTTATAGCAACTCCATGAATAAAATACTTTCAATATTCCTGACCATAAGCTACCCTTCTCAGTTCCTGCAGTCTCAGGTCCATGGCTTCTTTGCTTGAATAAATCCATCTATAGTGTGGTTTTCCTCTTCCCCTACTGCCACTGTTTAACGATTTGATCTCCTGTTTGGCAATATTAGCAGCATTGTTAAGTGTCTGCCAACCACGGACTACCCAAGTATTACCAAACCTACTACCAATGTGGAATATTTGTACACTTCCGTGCCTTGTCAGAAAGCACTGGTTTGCAATGCAAAGAACACAGCAGTGATATTATTCCATGAGGCACTCATTTTAATCTAGTTTGCAAACCAGCATTTTGAGGCCTGGCAACAGATGGCCACATCACCATAAGGCACTAGAGCATAAGGAAGAAATGAAATGGAGCAACATATCAAATAAAACCTTGTGCCGTTGCACTAGATTTCTAGTAAGGTCCAGCAGTAAGAACACAGCCTTTAACATTTACCTTCCATGATTTTATGTGATGCAGGGAACCTCTCCCTGATCAGTGCACTAGAAGAAATCCACAGAAGAGATAATGCTTATCTTTGAACTGTTCGTAGATTGCCCAAGGCAATTTTAAAGTTTATTCTTAAAAAAAAAAAATTACTTGGCTGTAAGCTCCTTGAGGCTCCCTGCTTGGCCATTATGATAACAGAATATAGACCAGTTGAGTCTTTGGTTTGATCCATCTCACCCATCCCAAATCACTTGCACCCAGACCTTTAATTTAGACTAGAATCATAGAATCATAGAGTTGGAAAAGACCACAGTGTCCATCCAGTCCAAACCCTTGCAATGCAGGAACACACATCAAAGCACTCCCGACAGATGGACACGCAGACTCTGCTTTAAAATCTCCAAAAGAAATTTTTCCTAGGCAGCATATTCCACTGCCAAGCAGCTCTGACCCTCAGGGAGTTCTTCCTGAGGTTTAAGTGGAATCTCTTTTCCTGAAGTTTAAATCCATTGCTCCTTGTCCTAGTCTTTGGAGCAGTGGAAAACAAGCCCACTCCCTCCTCAAAATGACATCTCTTCAAATATTTAAATATTCCCTACAAAAATTCCCTAACTATTCCCTACAAAAATGAGATGACTTAGTCATGCTAAGTATTGGCTTCTGGAGAACCTCCCTTGCATAGAGAAACAGCCATCAATAGCACATGACAAAACTACTGCAGCACAAGGAGACATCCAATTTTATGTCTGTCATGTGTGTGTGAGAGAGAGTATAAGTAAGAGAGAGAAAGGAAGGACACAAACTGAACCCTCTGGCCACTGTATTGGCAATAAATTGTACATTTGCACTACTTAGGCATCAAGTTTAGCATGTGTCAATATTCACATCACTGTAAATTATGTTATAAAAAGAGTATACAGCTTCTTCTAAATATATTTATTTGAAGGAAAGAGGAAATGTAACTACTAGTGCCCTACCTGTGGTTCCCATGGTCTCATTCACACATTAAAAAGGGGGTGGGGTGGGATGGAGTCATCACAAAGCAACTTTGTCTTAACCTCAGTCAATTTCAGTTTAATCACATATGGTCTGACCTTTTAAAAGTGTTTTTTTTAAAAAAAAAAACTGGAATAGTGTGTAGTTTGATTATATTATATTGTGGTTTATTTTGCTTTTCATGTCTCTTGGGGATTGTCTTGAGAGAGCCAGTACAGTGTTGTGGTTTGAACATTAGATCAAGACTCTGTGAGGCTAGGGTTCAGATCCCTGCTCAGCCACAGAAACCTAGTGGGTGGCCCTGGGCAAGCCACATTCTCTTAGCCTAAGAGGAAGGCAATAACAAACCTTGGAGTAAATTTTGCCAAGAAAACCCTATGAGAGAGCACCATAAGACAGAGCTGACTTGAAAGGAACGTAACAACTTTATCCTGGTGTCATAAAATGAAGATAGCTGAAATACTTTTAATAGATAATATGCACGGATACTTATGGTGACATAAACTTTTCATCCTAAACACCCATTTCTTATGAAAATATTTCATGGTTGTAACAGCAGATCCAAAAACACTTCAGCTGACAGGATGGAAAACCAAAGCATTTTGACCAGTACTATGATACAGTTCTGTACAGACGGTGGCTTTTTCAGTCTGGGCAATTTTAGGAGAGTGTGCTTTGGTATGTTGTACTAGCTCATTGAGCCGTCAGTGAAAGTTCTTCAACATAGTGGAAAATTTGACAAGAAGACAAGCTTTTAAAAGTTTCAGATGAAATTACTCCCCTTATGGGGATAGGAACATCAAACTAATTTCCTGACCAGTCGTGGTAAAAATGAGACAATTTGGAATGTTTCAGAATATGATCCTGCAAATATGTAGGCCAAGACACCCAACTTATACCTTGCTATATCTGGAGCATAGCTAGCAGGCATATACTCAGTATGCACACAGTAGACATGGTTTGTCCATCTTCATGAACAAACTTCATCTTCATCTTCATAATTTACCTGGGTTAATTGATTTAAATAGCTTGCTCCTGTCTTGTTCAGAACTGAAATTAGAAAGCTGTCAATTTTGACAAAACTGATACAGACTCACCAGTGGTCTGACTGGATATCAAATCAGCTTCCCAAGCTCTATAACAGAACTGCCTGAACCTTACTCTGCACACAAACAGTAGGGAAATACACAGCCTTTGGGACCCATGTAGTCTTCACACTTCTGTTACTGTGTCCCCCACAGCAGCTCTCCCATCATAGAATTCATAGCTGGCTATCCATACTGTTCAAATCCCAGCACTGAAATCTCTGTATCCTTCCCTTCCTATCACTTGTGGGAAGGGACACAGAGCCTTGTGCAACTGCAAGGCACAGCATCTATAGTGCAGAATTTTGTCCTATAGTGAACTGTCACAGTTGCTACCAGATTTTATCAACAGCAGCATATCCAAGAGAACTGCTGCCCCAAAGGGGTTGAATGTGGCTCCCTGACCCCAGGAAGTTGTCCACCCTGCTATATACCAAATGTGAGGAACCTCTGTCCTCCAGATGTTGATTAAATACTCTATCATTGGCAGTTTAGGAAAGGCTGATGGCAACTGGAGTCTAAAAAACATCTGGAAAACAACAGGTTCTCCAGTGTTGCTAAATCCCTTCAAAGATACCCAGCAAAGGCCCTGTTCCTTGCTCTACACCAAGGAAAAGAGTGACAGAACCTTATCTTATTAAGGTCTTCTCATGGTGGCTAGTTCATATGGGAAGGGGCAGTTCCTAAAGCAGGGGTGTGAATCAGGGGCTGTTGAAATGCATGCCTTCTGACAGATGTCAAGATCCACTTGTCCTTACACCTTACCAGTTGGATCTAGTCATGGGATGGGAACTGTGTGGCCTTCCAGATGTTGTTGGACTACAACTGCCACCATCCTTCACCACTGGTTATGCTGGCTAGGGCTCACAGATGGTGCAGTCCAACAACTTGTGCAGGACAACATGATTCCCATTCCTACCCTGAAATATGGAGCCAACATGCTATAGTGCTTTGAGTGTTGGATACAGACTCCTGGAGACCAGGTTCCAATATCCACTGAGCCATGGAATTCCACTAAGTGACCTTGGCAAGTCACTCTCTAAGCCTCAAAGAACAGAAATGGCAAACGCACTCTTAACAAATCTTGCTAAGGATGGAATTGTCATAAGTCAGAGTGAATAGAGCCCACAAAGTATATACCTACTTTGTGAAAAGTTATTGGTAACTATTTACTTCCTAGCCTTTGAATGGATGGTAATGAGCAGGAGTGGATTAATTATAGCTACCTGAAACAAATTACTTTTTCTAATAATTAAGGCATAACTAAGTTACATTAAGCTTGTAAATTAATGAGAGATGTCTTCATTCCTTGGCCTCACTAAATGGAGGAGAAGAAATAGCATAGTTTGTGATGTGTCTTATGCTGCTGCTAAATGAAAATTTTTTTAAAAAAAAAATGTTAGTTTTTGAATAATGAGAAAGCAAAGTGTTACCTTCAAAAAAAATAATAAACATTATGGTTCTAAGTATTTTTTGGAGCCTTGTAGCTATACAAGTATACCTCACTGAAGTGGATATGTTACGAGGCATTATTTTTTAAGAGAATATTTGGTAACAGGGACAAAAATTGCACAGAAAGTATAGGGATAGGTTCCTGTACCATCACTACCAAAAAGCAAAACAAAACAAAAAAAGCAATTCCACCTGTTTCAGCAATTTTTTTAAAAAATCTGAAACTAACAATATGCAAGTATGAAATGGAACAGTCAGGTCAGGGAAGCCTTGCATAAGTAAACAAAAATACACTGAACCCTCTATAGAGTACTTGAAAGCATCTACTAAAATACATCCAGTGATGATTCTTTCTCTCACCAGCCTCCACTTGTCTTGTGATTTCCATCTCGGTGGCCAAACTTATAAGTCTCTGTTTTTTTTTCTTTTTTTTTTAGATATCCCAGAGGAAATTGGCACAGCAGGCTTGTCTACCGTCACCTTTTCACTCTGTTTTGCTATTCATGCATATTTCATAAGGGATACTGGGGGCAACTTCTGATTATATTTACCTGTTGTAGGTAGGCACACACTGTTACAGTAGGAATGGCTAGAGAAGAATCCAATTTTTCCCAGTCCAAGCTTACACTGTTTATTGTAGATATGTTGCTGCACCCTTGTATTAAAGGTCTGCATTTTTCCAGCCCTTCTTCACTATCCTCCCAGTGCCAATGCCACTAAAAGGTTTCCAGCTAAAGAGAAGATGAGAAAGAAAGGGGAAGGGCAGTCATAAAAATGATTTAATAACAGGAGCTGCTGCTGCTGCTGCTGCTGCTGCTGCTTCTAAGAGGCTTTGTTGACTGAGGTATGTCTATAATGATGACTAGATTCTTTTGGAAAGGAGCTTTCTAAGCTCTGGTTCAGTCTTAGCTGGATTCATAGCTTCAGTCTGTTATCTACCTTTTTCCTTTTCTACTGAATTCAAGGAGACTTGTGCACACAAGGCACCCTCACTAAATGTGCTTTGCACTGCAAACTTACTGCCACCAGCAATGCCCATAGGAGGTCTCACTTTGGAATAGGGAAAGCAAAAGCATATTCAAGACTGCTTTGTGTACAGAATATATAGAGAGACCTAAATCCAACTGTTGATCCCACCCAATGAATCAATGGGAACATGGTAACACTTACATAAGTTTCATTGATTCAATCAATGGTTTATTCTAGTAGAGACTAACAATTCGATTAGGCTAAAAAATGAGCATAATAAATATACCTGTGCTGATCTCTAATGGTACAATATAGTATATCAGTCATTTTAAAAACATATTTCAAAGACTTGGCTCATTTTTTAAATTTTACAGTTCCCCAGGCTTGTTTGTGGGGAAAAGAAAAAAAGAACAGCAGAAGTCCAGACTACCCAGCTGCATGCCAGGCTACCCAGTATCGACAGAAAATCTTGCCAGCAGAAACAGTGCCAGATCAATAGTGCATCTAATTAGAGTACTTTAATTGCTTCCATTGTTCATTCAGATCCATCATCCGAGAACTCTAGCATCAAAAGTAACCAACAACGCCCTTCCAGCATCCTCACCTCTGCCTTCTCACATTTACATCAACATGATAAGTAACCTTCCCAATTCCAGATCTGCAAGGATGGGGTGGGGGTAGGGGAGAGGTTTCCTGCAGACTGTTTCTTCTCTGCCTTCAAAGCGTTCATCCTTTCAACTTCAGATGGCTCTCCTGCAAGCAGCAGGTCTTGTCCAGCTCATACCTGGCTGCCTCTGTCTGAGCCAATCATGTTTTCCATCGGCACTAATGGCAACAAAAAAGATTAGGCAATTACAAAGAGAGGTGTCATTGAAATGCGTAATGGGGTTCTTCTTGGCCTCCCCACCATCACCTCCACTTGTAATGAGACAACTCCTGAAATGGCTCCCTCTGCCAAGACCCAGTTCCCTTCAAGATTCTGCACAAGGGAAGAAATCAAAGCTAAAAATATCGGCTGAAAGGTGGCATGTCAGAGAAGGCAGAATGTGAGGAAGGGCGGGAGGGTCATGAATTCATTATGAGCCCCTAACGAAGCTTCAGAACAGCCTTTGATCTCTTCCCCATTTATTCAAAATTTTAATGGGGGGGGGGAGAGCAAGACAGAGAAGAGAGAAATACTTCCTTTGTGTAGCCAGAGACTGCTCCACCCTGTGTATTTGCATTCCCATCTGATCCAAAGCACTTAGTACTAGAGAATACGGATCCCAGATCTCTCTGTTTAGGTACCAAAGAGGGAAGGAAAAGGGGTACAGAGGATAAGCAATAAACAAATAAGATCAAACAGATTTCATTTTATACTTTCAAGTTTTATGTGCATTTAAATCTTGGTTCTTTCCCCCCCCCCAAATCTTATATTCTGAAAAGAAGTACTGTTAGTGGCTTTTCAAATAAGTGAACCAGAATTACAGGTGTAAGTACCATGAGCTTATCACCCCAGCTATGGCCATGCAACCCAAGTGTTGTGTTCTTATCATGAATGGCAAACATTTATTATAGTATTTCAGCTTTCCTGTCAGAGGTGTCTAAATATTCAGATGATTGTTCCTCTATGAAAAAGCAAAACATACACAAAAGAGATCAAAGAATAAACAAACAAGAAATGGCCTATGAAAAAATTTACAGGTAAAGAACTTGCTAAAACAGATAATCAATCATTTCAAGCCTAGTTATTCAGGTAAGGGCCTCATGTTTCCAGCTGAGCATCCATTTTAGCAACAAAAACTTAAGAGAGACCATTTAGGACAACTGCTGAAACATGTGCTGCCAAGGGTGAGACTGAACATTTCTTCCCTACTGCCATTAATATGAGAATATTGTCAACTGTTGCCTCTGTAGATTAGGGTGGCCTGGGCATCCTGATGCAACTGCAGCTCTAAATCCAACAGCTATCTCTGGCAAGCAAGCTTTAAGACAGATTAGCTATCCCTAATCTTTACAACATTTTAGGTCAGGATTCTCTTTATTCCACAAATACATTAGAAAACAGAGGCATATCTACCATAAACAGCACCTAGGGCAAGCATGGAAGTTGCTCCCCACCTCCATGGTCACTTTCTCCTCTTTGTCTGCAGCTTCCACACAACCTTTCTCTGCCCCCCTGGCATTGGTGCCTGGGGCACATGACCTGCTTGCCCCACCCTAGATACACCTCTGGGAAACTAACTAAGAAACATTTGGCTATTCCATTAAGAACAAAGGATGCTCAGCCAGATTTATCAAATACATGCATGCACTTTTGTACCTATACTTTTTTTTTTTTTACAGAGCAGCAAATTCATATAATAAATAGTGGGCATGCCACACACTTTCAGCATTACAATTCAAGTGGAAGTGTTCTCTTCTCTGTCTCTATTTTTATGTCACCATTCCGAACACCAACACCAGAACAGAGACACACACACCCCATACACCTGGGGGTTCCAATACCGACTCAGAGCTCCTTACTTGCAGAAGCCAACCATTTTGCTTCAACACTAGTGAGCAGACAAAAGTTGCTGCTTTCACTAAAGTGAATGGGCAAGCACACTGATGTATTTCCACTGGAAACCTCTGTACTGAAGCAGACATAGGACTCTGAATCTGAGGGCAATGCTGTTAAATCAGAAAGGAATTTGCATCTTGAAGAAGAGAAAGACTGTAGCCCTGTTCAGACCTTCAGGACTGGCTTAACTTCAACATGTGGGGAGAGGGAATGTCTAGCCCAAACTTCACCCTTGGTGCACTCTCTGTGTAGAAAAAGGCAGTATGAAAAGAGAGTCTACTATGCCTGGAAGCTCTCTGCACGCCCTAAGAAAGCACGGTTCTCTCTCACGTAGAAAAGCTGCATATACAGAAGATGCTGTCTTCTTCAGACTAGGGATGGAAAGAATCTTTCAAAAACCATCTTTTTCAAGTGTTAAGAAACTCTTGACAAGAAGAATCCTGAACTGATGAGAATCTCTGAAGTTCAGGAATTATTCTGTACAAAATTCACACAGGAATATTTTGCACAGAACACTTTCTGTCCAGAAGGCATCTTTTGTGTGTGTGTGGAAAACAGTGTTTCAATGCAGAAATATTAATTCCTGCACAAAAAACACTCTAATTCAGGATTTATTTAGCATAAAATGCACACATGGTTGATTTGTATGGAAAACAGATTTTTCTGTGTGGAAAACAGTATATATTGGAATATTATTTTCCAAGCAAAAAAAATGTTGTTTTCTGCATAAAACAACCACATGCAAATTTTGCACAGAATAAGTTCCAAACTGCAAACAGACTATGAAAACTGTGTGGTTTTCAAAGGCTTTTTTGCAGTGGGAAGAAAATTGCTGAAATTACTCATTGCCTTCAAGAAGAAACTCAGTGAAAAATTACCTCCCTACTTCAGAGTGATATTCTCTTTGTTTGGTGAGAGAGTAGGAAAAGAGTGGGGCTAAATTGTCCTCTCTCACACTATGTTCAGTTTAAACCAGTCCTGAACTCATCAATGTTGTTGTTGCTGTTGTTGTTCTTGTTGCTGTGTGCCTTCAAGTCATTTCCAACTTATCATGGGGTTTTCTGAGGCTGAGAATGCGCAATATGAACAAGGTCACTTGGTGAGTTTCCATGGCCAAGCAGGGAATCAAACTCTGGTCTCCAGGGTTGTACTCCAGCTCTCACTCAAGCACATCAATAGGGCTTGTTATAAAACCTACCAGGTATAAAGCTATCACACCATCCTCAACTGTAAAAATGACAGAACTCCAAAGTATATATTACATATTTTAAAATATATGTGTGCTTTCAAGTTACCTATCAACTTATGTTGACTCCATCAATTTTATGGGGTTTTCTTAGAGAAGGAATATTCAGATGCATTTTTGCCAGTTCCTACCTCTGAAATCTAGCCTGTAGCACCTGTTATTCAAAAACGCACACCCTAAATAAGGTAAGGGTCTTATCAAACAACAGCATGATTCTACAAGCAGCAAAGTATTAACATTTTCACTTTAAAAAAAGGGAAAATGGAGTGAAGAAGCAAAAGTAGATAGCCTCTACACGATACTCCAAGAATGTAAATGAGATCTCTGAACCAGTATGTTTAGAACCAGACCTTACAGCAATCTAACAACTGTAAGACATCACAAGAAGTTTTTCAAAGGCAGGCACTGGAAATTAAGCCTCTAACTGACCTTTGTAGCTTAGAAGAACAGGAAAAGAACAAAATATTTCTTTTGCCAATGGATCAGTCAAACAGAGTCTGAAAATCTGTTTTATGATTAACAATGTAGTCATCTAGAAATTAATGGCAAAAAATTCACCTCTTTCATTAGATAAAGCTCTTGAAATGCAATTCCCTTCCCTGGAGAACACACAAATCAGTAACATGGAGAACATTAGTGATCTTTAGCGAAAAATAAGACATTGATTCTCATCTTTCAGAACCAAGAGTGAATCAGCCACTGATTTTGGACAGCATAGTACAGAAACCAGCCTACAGAGCCTCACAGTGTCAACCTACACCTTCCTCAAGATGTATGTGCTCCCACTGCAGCGGTAACGATCACAAATGTTTCATTCCTATTTATAGAAAATGTCTGATTTAATGCCTCCATTACTACCCGAAGTTGCTGTTAAAGCAATAACCGCAACACAGAGATAGCAAACAGAATAGAGAAATATTTCACTGCCATCCATGGTTCCAGTGACGGAAGGGGCACAAGGGAGGCTCACACTAGGTACAAAGATAAGTGGCCAGAACAGAGGAAGCATCGGTAAAGCTTACTGAAGTAGGCTGCATTCCTCATTTATTCTGAAGAGCTAGAAAAAGCCATTGGGTACAAAGCTGCGTGACTGCCATTATGAGGGGTAGGGTGAGGAACAGAGGGTGCCTACACTGCAAAGATCCTTGGGAAGTACTGTGCATCCTTTTTCCACTTTGTGTATGAGAATAAGAGACAATCAGTTTTAACAGGAATTCCTTTCCAGAAAAGGGGGAGACTATTGTTGGCAGGGGGGAGCATGCTTTGTTGTCAGTGCATCAGTACCTGTTAATCCACTCCAGAACACCACTATGTTTTTTAATGTGCATATCTACACACACATAAACACACACATACATAAACAGCATTCAAAGCCACCAAGAATTAAACTTCTTCCTGACTATGTAGATCCACCCTGGGTTATGGCTTTTGTGCGTCATGCTTATGATAGAATGCTGCTTTTTATACAGCATTTATACAGCTGTCCAAAGGTATGAAGGAGCAATAAGGTGGAATCATTCATACTAATTCCAACACATGTCTTTGAGGGTCACCACCAAGGACTCCCTCTTCATTCTTAGCCCAGTGTTAGGCAGTGAAGTCAGCAAAGTATACGCTTAAGAAGTTATGTTCATACCAAAGAATTACCTAGATAAACAAACTTGCTCCAGACCATCAACTACATCAGGGGAAGATGTCTAACTCACAAAAAGAACATCACTAAAAGAGTTCCACAACCCAATATCCAATACCTTTCTTCTGCTCAAGTTGCTTGGCATATGTAAAGACAGAAAGGATTGCTACACAGAGGCTGCTAAAATAAATTCTTGCTTACACGGATGTACTATATAGCTCACCAGAGCGAAAAAGTAGGAAGATCTTCAAGTTAATACCCAGAGAAGGGCAAGAGACAGAGACATAAGACTAGCAAGTGCCTCAGAGGCATTCATTACGCACTCAAGACCATTCCTAGTGGGTGGACTTATTCATAAAGCACATGAGCAGTTAATATGAGTCTACAAGCAGCAGCATATCACAGAAGTGTTGTTGTGTGCCTTCAAGTCATTTCCAGTTTATGGCAATCCTAAGGCAATCCTATCATGGGGGTTTCTAAGATGGGAGTATGTGATAAGCCCAAGGTCACCCAGTGGGCCTCCATGGCCAAGTAGGGAATTGAACCCTGGTCTCCAGGGTCATAGTCAAATGCTCAAACCACTACTACACCATGCTGGGTCTCATATCACAGGTAAGTGGCATAAAACATAAGCCATATGTAGGAATTTGCCTGGTCATGTTTAGGACTAGAGCAGAGACAAGGTTGTAGACATGTGTGTAAGTCCCACTCCTGAACATCCTCATGTTTTTAGCAGCACTGCAACTTTGGCATGCTGAGGCCTAAATCCTATTAATTCTGACCTGTAGATTTACCTACATGTTGACTCACTATTCCATAACTGAGTAGATTTGTTCTAGTTAGGGCTAGCAGCAAGATGCCAGCCTGTGCATGAAGCTTGTAGCAGGCTCTGTAACCAGACTGAACTCAAAAATGTTACATAACAACCATGATCAAAAATCTGGATAAAGCCAGATTCCCAGACATGGAAGTGCTGTAATGACTACTGAACCAACTGTGGTTAAATAGTCCTGTACAACCCTTTGCATTGAATGGTTGGGGGCAGGACTTGGGTGCACATTCAGATTTCTGTGCCACATGCTAGCATGTACACAATGTTCCAACAACAGGTGTCTGAAAGACAGACACAAACATCATCTTACCTAATTCAGACTGCAGCTTTATGCACACTTGTACTGTATAAAATGAGGCTTCTGAGTAGATGTATGTAGGATTATGATTACACTATATACAGCATGGATTACAGAGTGAATGTAATAGAGCAGACTTGGGCAGCATGCAGTCCTCCAGATATTGTTGGACTGCAACCTCCAAGAGTCTTCCCAATTGGCTATATTGGCCAGGTTGTTGGGACTTGTAAACCAATAACATCTACAGGGGCACATGATTCCCACTCCTATAGAGAGTCTCCAAGCAGAGTTACTTTTATGATAGGAGTCCTGCCAATCTGTTTTTTCAGTGGGCTTACATTATGGCTAGTGTAGTCTGGAGAAAACAGCTTATCCAAATGCATGGTGACCATAGACACCATCATAGGCTTGGCTCCACAATACCATCCAGGAATGCCACAGCAGTCCTCTCTTCTCACCATGCTATTTTACACAAACAGAAGAATCTGTTCTCAGAGTGATCTGATGTAGATAAATATTGAAACATTTTCCACCGTACTACAAAATTGCAATGTTTTTTAAGAAAACATATCTTTACAACAAAATATGAAAGACATCTGGAGTCGAAATCCATTCTTGAAAAAATGATTGAAGAGACTCAGTACTCCACACAAATTAGCTGTGAAAGCCACACTAGCAAGGAGCTTGAAACAAAAGGAGTGTGGCTAATAAGACAATCAGATTTGAGTAACATAATAAACCACATTTAGTTCCTGTCTTTCATGCACGCTGCATATAACATGATGATGTTCACTTTTAAACTTCTATCTGTTGAGGAAGAGAAATCATATTTTATTAAAACGGGGGAAAGAACTGACATGCTAATCTTCAGTGAAAACAGTGTAAAAAGCATAATGCACAGAATTAACTACAGCAGAAATATTTTTAAAACCTTAGCATCAACTGCCTATGTTAATTAAACACAACAATGTTCCATTAGGAAAACACTTATTCCAAATCTCACTTCTTCCTATATGATTATACTCAAGACACAGACATAGCTACAAACCCAGTCCTAGCTACCTGTATCCTCACGTTTCATGGAAACAGCTTGACTGAATATCAGCACATCTCTTAAAGCGGTTTATCAAGGACAGCAGAATAACTTCAATTCCATCTTAATACAAAGGGTGGATTCCCCACACCATCACTCCATTCAGCTTGCACCTTCTCCAGTTTGCCTGAAGTATGAAATGCAAAATTCACAGGCATTTTTCATACAACCACTCAGAGTTATGTGGCATGGCAACCAAAGTCAGACAGCTGGGTGATATATTGCTTTAATTCATTCTCAGTAATTCCTCAGCATCAGAAACTGCATCAGGAAGATAGCTCCTTAAGGAATATCTTACAGGACATCAGCAACAAATCAAGCATTGACACTGAAGAAATTTGACTGTAGGTTAACACACATGTATAACAGTCTGTGAGGGTGCTGTATGCAGAACAGTGATCCAACTCCTGCTCCCAGGGCTTCCAACCTTGAAATGAATGCAGATCATCTAGAAGTCCATGGCAAAAATGTGCAATGAGCTCAGAGATACAAGATGGAGCCCCTGGTGTTTCAAATGACAAAATGCAACGGGGGAGAGAAAAAGAGACAGCACCTACACACATGAATTTCAATTGTGCTAAAACATTTGCAATGGATTGTTCTTCAGGCCAAGTTCTTATAACATAGCCCTCACTGCTCTATGGGTTTGTCAACAGAATTACCAGCCATACACATCTGCTGTAGCACAAAATACCAAAAAGTGTAGTGGTACATTACAGACTGATAAATTTATTATGGCACAAGCATGCATGAGTTATGGTCAACTGAATCAATGAACGCCATAATAAATGCATTGGGCTTTGAAGTTCCACCTGATGCTATGCTATTATGTATGTCACATGTTGATATTCTTGATTGTCTATTATTGGTTATATAGGGTTCACCAACTAACATACAGTAACAATATTGTTTTGCTATATGGAGCAGGATCTCAAAGCACAGGAGTCAGCAGTTTTTCCTTTCAATGAACAGTGAATAAATTGCCACTTTTCTAGCTCTCCAATGAGGAGCTTCACTCAGAAATAATAATCTCTCAGCATAACTGTCACTGGATCTTCCTCTGGCAAAGCACGTGAGCAAGCCATTTTAAACATATTTATCTTACACATGTTCATCCACCTGTAGAACTCATTGAATTTAACAGGTTGTACTCACAGGTAGAAATACCTAAGACTACAATCTGAGATGGCAAGTGTATTAAAGCCCCAATGTGCTCAGTGGGAACTTACTCAGGAGTAAACAACCTTAAACCACAGCCATCCCACTTTGCCCAATCAGTGATTTCTCTCTTGAACATTTACAATCACAAGCAAACTTTGAGACTGCAGGAGTTTCAACCACATATTGCTACAGGTGTTATCCAATAAATTTAAACTGCTGTTGTTCCTCTTAAATATGAATAAGCATTCAGAGAAGACACCCATTTTCTCACGAGTTGATCATTACTACCTTTCAAAACTAAACTGAACTATGTATAACCTTGGGGGAAAGGCATATTTCCACAAGGTGATGATGAATTCTAGATGGTGTTTGAAACCCCTACCACGGTTCTAGGCTTGTGATCAAAACCACTACAGAGGCTGGGATCTGGGCGTGGCAGCCGAGCTAATCTTTCAGTATCTCTCAGCTAGGAAAACAGGCATGAACTTCCAAAGCCATCTGACCTTGCCAGGGATGCCCTCGCCCCGAGCACCTGCCCAGGTAGACAGAAACAAGGAAGCCAGAGCAACGCCCTTCGAAGAAAGCGTTGCCTTCCAGCGGAAACTACCCATAAATCCTCTTTTTTTCCTCCCTCCATTTAAAGGGAACAAGACTGAGTCCGTTCGCTCTGGAGAAGTGCCTCGTTGGAGGCAGGAAAACTCTAAACAGAGACGGGATATTTTACACTGATCTACACACGTTTCCTTGTTTTGGAATCCTTTACATATTAATGGCACTGTCTTCTACAATACACAGCAGCGATTTTTTTTTTCAAGCCTATGCACAACTCCGCCCTCCTTTCAGTGATAAAAACTGGAAGCACCCAGAGTGACAGATTCGCCCTTTGATCGACTGTCAGAGCGAGCGTGGAGAAGTCCGGGAAGCAAACACAGTCGCTTCCCCGCTCCACGTAAAACGCAATGAGTCCAGCCGACTGTTCATCCCCTTTTTAAAGCACAAGATTTTTGAAAGAAGGCAAGGGGGGAAAAATGTAGATCAGCAAGAAATGAGGGTATGGCATAAATCCTGCGAGAGAAAGAAATTTCACGGTGGTTTAAGGGAGGATTATTTTTTTGGCTTACTTCTTTTTGCTTCGAAAGGGGAGAGGAGAGCAACAGGGCGCACCACTAGCACACCTGATGGCCTGCCTGGGGTCCTCTTCTCCCGCCCCCCCCCCAGCAAATGGAAGGCAGGAGTTGGGGGGGGGGAACAAGGCGCTGATTCGTCGCGAGGAGGAAAGAAAGGGACACACCCCTCTCTCCGAAGGGAGGAATATGGGCCGGGGGGGGGAATGCTGCCGCACAAGGCAAAAAGGCGGTGGGGGGGGGTGACGATCGAGTGGAATGCAAGCATGGGATTCCTCCCGTGCCGAACGGAAAAAAAGAACATTCATTCGAATCAATGTCATTGTCACCTGGACCCGGATCGCTACCGATGAGGAAAGTGCGGGGGGGGGGTAATCAAAAAATCGGTTTTATAACATGGGGAGATACACGCGTGCTCCGATCCCTCATCCCCTCCTCCCCATTGGCTACAAGAAGCGCCGAACTCTATCGAGACCCTCTTCACACGTGATTTCGGCGCCCGGCTGGCTCCCCACAGCCTCCCAGCCACCCACCGGAGGCGTCTCCCTGCTGTGTCCCCCCCCCCCCGTGAATCCTGCTCGCCCAGGGGAGGGAAAGCAAGACCCAAGACAACGATGCCATGGGGGGGGGTGGCGATCGTGGTTCGAAGGGGGCAGGGGGAAAAGATGGTGGTTATAAACCGTCGCCATGGCTCACCTTCTGATTTTTTGCCCCCTTCCTCCCGAGTAATCCGGAGTCAAGAGGTCCAGCAGTCCGGGAAGACGGTCATCGGGCGAGCAGCAGCGAAGGCTCCCGGCCGCCTTGTGATTTTTTTTTTTCCTTTTAATTATTCTTTCAGACCGAAAATAGATGCCGGAGGTGGTGGGGGGAGGCAATGAAAGCAGCCGCTTCCCCCTGCTGCTTTCTTGCCTTCTCCAGCAGCAAGGGGGAGAGAAATGAATCGGAGCTGGCTGGCTGAGCGAGCGGCGGGAGGGAGGGAGGGAGGGAGGGGGGAGACGCGGGCGCGCGGAGCGGGGCGGGCGGGCGGCCGGCCGGGCGGGGGAGAGAATAATAATACGCGGCAGCTGCAGCGGGAGGCAGGAACGAGCGCGCTGGGAAGCGGGAGGGCTGCGAGCTCAGCACGTCATGTGCCGCTGAAGCAGCCTCTGAGGGAAGGAGGGGGCGCGACAGGCGGGCGAACGAGCGGGCCGGCGGAGGAGGAGGAGGAGGAGGAGAAGAGACTCAGCCGCGACCAAACGAAACCGCCTTTGCCACGACTGACGGAGACCGGCGGCGGCGGCGGCGGCGGCGGCGAGGCTCTCCTGCTGGGGAGAAAGGGAGCCGTCTCTCACACGAGCGGGAAGGGCCTGGGAAGGCGGCTTCCAACCTGAGGCGCACCTGTACAGGGGAGGGGAGGGGGAAATGGCAACCGAGGCTGCCCGGGCGAGTCCTCCTTCCCCGTCCCCACCACCCTCAAGCGTAAAGGAAGCGCCAGTCAATGGGATTCTCCTTCGGTTCCGGGGCTCGCCCTCAACTTCTTTCCAGCCTCCTTTGCTTCTCTGCCAGTCAGAGAGATCCAAGAGCGCCACCCCCACCCCCAGCAACTCCCTTCTCATTGTTCCGTAAAGCAAGGTATGTACACGGGCACGCCCCAAAATCACACACACATGTACACACACACACACGCCTCAGTGAGGCTGTGGAAGCTGTCGCCGTCGCCTTGGGTGGGGCCTGGCGCGAAATCTTAATTCTGCCAGGTTGGACATGCCATGCTGAGTTGCTGCTATTTAACCTTCAACTATTCATTCTTCTCTCTCCCGGTGTATAAAAGTCTGCCTCAGTTGCTGTATTACAGTCATCCCTCCACATTGGCTAGGGTCAGGGGCACAGGAGCCCCTGAAAATGAAAATAATATTTAACACACACAATTCAACTCACCATGGGTTCCTTTGAGGCATCAGGATTCCTTCACAAGGCAGAAGTGGGTGGCTGGTGGGGCTTACTGCTGCCTCCACTGCTGCCCCACACCATTTTTAATAGGGACTTACAAGTTTGGTTCACAGTTTCTCAGTCTCATGAGGCTTGCAGTGCCTATTAAAAATGGCATAGGGAGGCAGCAGAGGTGACAGCAAATAATACGTGAATAATCAAATCTGCAAAAGTTAAACCCACAAATGTGGAGGGTTGACTGTATTTGTATTCCAAGCTAAAACTGGCCCTGGGGTCATCTGTTTCAACCCCTGCTACTTCAGGCACTCACTGCTCAATCCACAGCTAAAAGTAAAGATATTCAACTGGATACATATTTGCCACCAAAAGGAGAAACAGTTTTGAGACATGCTGCCTTGTTATGGTAACAGCCCTGCACATCAACACTAACTGATCACTGTAAGGATCTGAAAGATCAGTATCACCTCACTCAACCCTTTGAAAATTTAGAGTAAGGGACATGATTTGTATCTTTCCAGTTCCTCTTGCATTGTCTCCCACTCACACAACTATATAAATATGCTTTATAACCTGGGGCTTTAATATTACTTTGCACTGCATCTGAAGAAGAGGGTTTGTGACCACAGAAGCTCATGCGAAAATGAAAACCAGTTAGTCTTAAAGGTGCTGCCACCTTTCTTTTTTCCTTCTCCTCTTATTCCTTTTGAACCCTGCAAAGTAAATGAGGCTGAGAGTAAATTTATTACAGATAAATCTTTGCTCCCCTTACAAGAAAGTGCCCCTTTCCAAGACGGCAGAAAATGCATCATGAAGAAGAAGAAGAAGAAGAAGAAGAAGAAGAAGAAGAAGAAGAAGAAGAAGAAGTTATTTAAATGTGTTTAACTGTCATTGAGCTATGTAGATTTGCAATGTCATCTTTTTCACACCTTCTGTCACATCTACTACTGAATGAGCCCAGCCATGTGTGTCTCTTTACTGTGTGCAAATAATGCTGGTTTGTGAAAGTGAAGATAAACAAATGGTAATACGTAGGAATCACTAAATGTATTAATGCTCCATTTTTCACAGTGGGCAGAGCTATCCTATACTTACATCGGACCAGGGCAGGAGATATGCTAGTACACCAGCTGCTGTTTCCAATGTACACAGTGCAGAGGAAGAAAACGACATGCAGAATGTGCTTCTGCTCAGAAAATGTAAAAATGGTTAAAAAATAGACAAATTCAATGTGTCCCTTGGAGGCACAGCAAAGCCTATCAGTCAAGGCTTATGATGGTGACAGAGAGGAAGCTAGCCTACACTGGGCATGCCATAGGCATGTCTGATATCACTAAGTGGCAGGTCTTGGCTGCAGTGTCAGTGTGGAAAACTATATCCATTCTGAGTCTTAGTGTGAACTTTAAAGAAGCTAACCAAGACACTGAACCTAGTGTGGAATTGAACATCTTGAGTAGCTCCTTTAAAGTGTGGATTAAACACTGCAGTGGATTCACCACCCTCTGGCACTGGAGTCACTACCTGCCATTTTTCAGCCTCAAATGCACAAGAAGTGCAGAGAAAAGGCAGTAGCTGCAAATAAGGCTAAGACTCCATGTTCAGAAATATGCAGGAGGTAACTGTTTCTTTCCCTAAACCACTGAACATTTCACCTATGGTGTATGACCCAATGGCAGGAAATAGTAAAGCCAATTCACCACAACATACAAGAAATCTATGGTATGGTCTGCAAAGCAGACAGAAGCGTGCTTAGGTTCGTTACTAGCTGAAATGCACACAAGTGGATTTTTCTCTTTTCCTTGTAGTCATAGGTTGTTTTAATGCAAACATGATGTACAGTTGCAAAACACACAAATGAATGCAGGCTAAACTTCTGTGGACATTTGATTCAAATGCACCCAGGGGAAAACACATCTCTCTCACAATCAGATATAAGCAGACAGAAAGTCCCAGACAGCTTGTGTGGTGAATAGTCCTAGGAACAGACAAGTCTCCAAGTATCCTGGCACCCCAGTTGTGGGGCTGAAGTGAAACTTACTTGCATGTGGGAATGAGCCTGTTTGAGGACCACTGCTCCCTCTTATGATGGGAGGGTCGGAAGAGCGATGCAAGTCAGGTAAGACACTGTATTCATAGAGAGTAAAGGGCATAGAGACATTGGAGATGGTTGTAGAAGTTGTACTGTGTAGCATACCTTCCTTTGTGCTTTGCTTATCTGTGTGGCATATTTTTCCTTGGCAGCCCCAGCTGTTGATGTGGTATTAAGTTTTGTAGATTTGTCTCTGGAATTCCCAAATGAAGTACCCATGGAAATCTAAGAGGAGCAGTGTTAGTTCTTCCCCCCTCCCATCTATTGTTGTTATGTGCCTTCAAGTCAACTCTGACTTATGGGAATCCTATCCTAGAGTTTTCTTGGCAGGATTTATTCAGTGGAGGTTAGCCATTGCTGAGAGAATGTGACTTGTCAAAAATCACTCAGTGGGTTTCTGTGGCTGAGTGGGGATCCAAAGCTAGGTCTCCCAGTTTTTTTAGTCTCAACACTCAAACCAATACTCTTGCCCCACTTATGTCCTACCCAATTTACCCCATTTATATCTTTTCAACAAAATGGCTGCACGTGTGATATGTGATCCACTAAAGGTACTTGTCATGGCAGTAGGGCCACTAGCATTCTGTTGGTATAGCAAATCCTTTACCAGATTCAATAGCCTCTCTCTCAGCTGTTCTTAGGATTGAGCCTTAAAGGAATAAAGAAAACACAGTTCAAGTTCTACATCAGAATGACAGCTTTATTGACAGATTTGCAGAGTTAGCTTCTTGATATTTGCACCTGTGTGCAGCTCAGAATACTAAAACAGAGTGCATTTTGGGGGTCTTTATCAAACAAGGATATTTCTGTCCACAAACCCCCTTGTCTGGACTTCTACCATATTCACAGTACACTTTCATATGTTGTTGGCATGTTTTGATGTGGAAGAAAACAATACTTTCAATGCAAATATACCTGAGGAGTGGGGGAGTGTAAAATATTACAAGCCAGTGCTAGTCTAGAATTTAATTTTGTATGTACATATTAAACATTTTCTGAATTTAAACATCATATATCTACGATGAGCATAGGCAAATGTTTTAGGACCACCAGCTCCCAATGATCAAGAGATTCAGTGCTAAAACTGGAGAGAACCTCACCACGCAAATGCAACATCAATTACATGTAATATATTTGTCAATTGATATGCAAATTAGATGTCTCTATTTTGCCTTTGGCCTCAGGCTCCTGACTGGCTGCCAATATGGTAACAGGTGTTGCTAAGTCCACGCCACTTCTTCAACACTATACTGTTAGCATTAGCAGCAGAGCACAAGTATATTTAGAACCTACCTTCATCACAGAAGACCAAAAAGATTATACAGTTTCTAGTCCAAAAATCTAATTTTCTTTCTTGTGTCTTCTCTTATAACTGCAACATTGTGTCCTAGCAACCCATAATAAAGGTCAAAACTCAAATGGAGACAATGAAAGTAGATTTTAATCTATCAATTAGAACTTAAAAGCCAATTATTTGTTACCAGCTTCATTATATATTAAGATTTGTTCAGTGCACTCTGCACTGAGGCTATAAAATAAGCCACACCACTCTCAGACTGTGGATCTTCAGCATAGGATTGCACATTTAAACTAACTACAAATCAGATTCCAAACCACAGTTTTATCCTGATTTGCAAGCCTGGATTATAATCAGAGCTTAAACAACAATGTACAGTCCTACCTTCGCATTTGTGGGTTTGACTTTCATGAATTTGATTATTTACAAGGCATGTACATGACTCTCCCCCATTCTCCTCTTCCCATTCTCTTGCATTTTGTTGGGCGTGGAGAAGGCAGGCAAGTATGCCCAGGCAAGGGAATTGGGGGGGGGGGCAGGTACACACCTTCCTTCTCCTCTCTTGAGCTCTGCCCTCATATTCCCTTACCTTTGGCCCCAGCACTGAGAATGTGTGCTGAGGCCAAAGGCAAAGGAATGGGGAGGGAGGCATGTGCATGCCTTTATTCTCCTCCCCAGAGGTCCCTTCTCCTATTCCCTTGCTTTTGGCCCTGGCATGGAGAAGAAGTCTTGCACACCAGGGCAAAAGGCAAAGGAATGGCAAGAGGAGTCCTGGAAGGGAATGGGAATGGGATTGCAGGGGGAGTTATTGTGGTTTTTCCACTTCCGTGAGGGTTCTATGCTCTGAAACCTTGTGAAAATGGAGGCGCCACTGTAAAGACCTAATCTTACCCAGACCTTGTACAGAAGCTGGAAATATCTCAGAAAAAATAACATAAGGGAGACATCTGGAAACCCTAATTCAAGGAATCATGCAGTTTTCCGATGTTGCCAGAATATAAATGCCTTCAGTCTTAAACATCATAGCCAATGATGCAGAATGCTGAAAACTGCATGCATGAACCTATCCAAATCTCCTTGTGGGCTTTCTATAAGCAACTGATTTGGCTATTGTGTTAGGCCTTTGTTCTAATTTTATCTGAAAGACCATCTCTCCATTTATGATACATGTTTTAAGATCCTCAGGAAGGGAATTTCTCCTGGTCCCACCATTATCAGAGACCCACCTAGTGAGGATATGGAAGATAACCTTCTCAGGAGCCATTCCCAGGTTGAGGAATTCCCTTCCATAAGAGGCTAAGTAAGCTGCCCTCCTTTCTGTTCTCCTTTCACCAGTAAGCAAAGACCTTTTTATTTAAACAGATATTTCATGGTTAAGTGGCTCCAGGGAGTCTGTTTATGGTATGTGTGTATGCTGTGTTTTTATCTTTATTGTTAAGTTTTTTTTTAATGATTTACACTTTTTAAAATTAATGGCATTTTAATATGAATTAATGTAATTGTGTTTTAACCTATTTATCATCAAGATTTTAGCTTTGTCTTGCTTTAGCCTTATTGTAAGCTTCCTTGGGTCCCACATTGGGAGAAAGGTGGGGGGGGGGAGAGAGAGAGAGAGAGAGAGAGAGAGAGAGAGAGAGAGAGAGAGAAATAAATAAATAAATAAATAACGGCAACCTTTGCAAAGCCACACAATTCCCACCCCTGGCCTAATTGACTCCCAGAATTTGTTTAGGAGTCCCTGTTAAGTCCTCTGGAGTATTCATTGGTCACTTTGGATGAAATCCAAGTCCCAGCCCCCCTTACATTATTCCTATTGATTAAAGAAATTTGCATAAGTGTTGACTTACCATGTTTCTATTGATTCAGTGGGTCTGTTCCAGGACAGTTGGGTTGAACCCTTTGCATTTTCTACTCTAGAAGCTGCCTGATTCCTTATGGTTGTTAAACAAGATGTTCTTTCTCTCTGGCTAGCTGAGAAAGAGTGAAGACAAGACTAAGCCAGATTTTGGAGTCCTGAGAACTTTTTCCTGTAAGCTACTGTGATGAATCTTTCTTACAATCTAGATGAGTCATAGTTAGCTAAAGTTTATGTTTACTTTCTTTCAGGCAGCTCTTTCTGAAATACTCTCTGCTTGGCTCTTCAATAAATATTTGGTATTGAGCTTGGAATTGGTTTAGTCATGGCCTGCTCTGTGAGTTGGTTTCATCCATGTACGGGACTGCTTGACAAACATGCTGCCTTGGCTTTTATGGAGATTAGTAGATAATCTGCACAAGGAGCCTCTTTCTCCATATAAAAGAACCCCAAAGAATCCTGTGTATCCAGGTTATGAGTTATTAAATATTAACATGAAACAAGAGTTGTTAAATACATAGGTGACAGCAAAAATTCCATCTCAGAGGAATACAGGCAACCTGTGTGATCTTACAGCCTGTGCAATCTCGCAGAGCTGGAAGGACAGGAGTACCAGTTTGTTACACAGTTTCCTGCTGCTTTGTATGTAAAAGGGAAATTCTGGTTTAACAAGCCTCAGGAGATTTGCATTTAGGTGAATGAGAAAGAGTAAAAGGGAGCGCCTGGGCCCAGTGCTCATTCTCTGTGCAAAATACACCATGGGTTATAAGACTGAGTTGTGTACAGCTGAACCAGTGCAACCTGTAGATATAATCATTATATGTTTAGAACAACATGGAAAATACAGACATGAATGTCAGTGGGCCAAGGGGGGGATCAATGACAAGCCCAGGCTAGTTTTCATGCATACTATGTAAAATGAACCTGAACATTCCTTCTGTTATTTGGCATAGTAAGGATATTATGTATCTCTGAGGATGTTTAATGAAAACCACAGTTTCTGATGGCTGAAGGGCAGAATGTATAATACAGAAGAGCATCCTGAGTGACAGCAGGTCACTGATGTCAACACTATGCTTTTGAACACCCTCTCACAAAGGGCAGTGTTGATTAACAGCAAGTTTTCAGTCTATATTTTTCATCTGTCATTAATTAATGCATGTATTACCTATATCAGTTGATCTATTAATGCTTCAGCTAAGCTGAATAGGTTCGCCAGATATCAGGGCCTGGTCCTGTGTCTCTAGTTTCTGTGAATCTTCTTCAGATAGGTACAAATTCTCCAGTTTTGGGGGCAGGGGTGTAGCTCCATGCAGCCAGCTTGGTATACCAGTTTGAGCATAGGACTACAACCTTGGAGACCGGTGTTTGAGATTCCCCAATTGGCCATGTAAACCCACTGGGTGCCCTTGTGTGCATCACATACTCTCAGCCCCATGATAGAGTCCCTTTAGGATTGCCATAAATTGGAAATGACTTCAAGCACACAACAACAACAAGCTCCAGGGAAGAGGACATGACTGTGTGCAAATCTCAGGTCAGCTAGGAGAGCAGAAGCTTGCTACAATTTGCAAGGCTTAATTCATTTGTTGTTGCAACTTGTAAAGACTCTTCAGGGGAGTCGATGTGGTTACTTAGGTAGCTTTCTTCTTCCCTTCTAGTCGTTGTAATGCTAGGGTTCACCTTCCACTCTGCTTTGCTTCCACCTTCTGGCTTGAAGCAAGTAGATTAGATTCAATGTTCCTTATCTGATTTCTCTAAGGAAGTGAGAAGAAACAATTCCTTCATTTCACCTTGAACTGAAAACAGACCCTTTAGCTAAAACTTCTGTCTTAATTTCAAAACATGGAAATATGTTCTGTGTTCTCTCTCTCTCTCTGGCCATTTCCACACTGCACTGTTATAGTGCTATTATTCCACTGTCAACCTCCTGTGGAATTCTGGGGTTTGTAGCTTACTGAGGCCAAAGAGCTCTCTGGATGAGAATTCTAAATGCCCCTCCCTAAACTGTAAACTCCAGGATTCCATAGGATGTTGAAAATGGAATAATAATAGAATAAAGAAAGAGGGAGGTGTTTAGTTAAAAACTGCAATGAATAGTTGTTTATTTCTTCAGTATGCATATAGAGAATAAGAAAAGGAGATTATATATAAAGAGGATGTAATTAACAAAATGGAAAGAAAATGCTAAGAAATGGAATTGAGGGTTAGGGGGAGGAACAAAGATTGTATAATTACAGGAAACATTGATGTTTAAAGAAGATAAATTTTATAATGGTGGACATTTTTTAATATCCTATAACAGTGTAGTTGGAAATGGCCTCTGTGTGTGTGTTTGAATCTGCAAACAACAACAAGCTGGAAACAACTGGGGATGTTACTTAATGTATAATGCTTATTGGCATCACTGGGGCTGTGCCTAGGTCTCTGTTTCTGGCCCAGAAATGTAAGGGCCTGCAGTGTTTCTGAACTGGTAACCCTATATTTCATATACAGATGGACCAATAAAGCTTAAATCTGTTTGGGATCCATCTTTGATTTTTTTTAAAAAATCACTATCATTTTTCAAAAACAAAGCAGGTACAGTTATGGCTGGTGGTTTCCCCTCAACAATAATCTCTGATAGAGAACCCATGGCAAAATCGGAGGCATCAGTTTGAATTATAAATTCCTTTTCAGTATCTGGGAATAGGAGTAGCGGCTCTGAGGTGAATTTTTGTTTCAGAGCGTCAAAGGCGGTTTGGCATTTGTTAGACCAGATAATTTGCTTGGAATGGCTACCGTTGTTATCAGGGGCCTTTTTCAGAAGGTTGGTGAGTGGGAGCGCAATCGTGGCAAACCCCTCTATGAAGTTGTGGTAAAAGTTTGCAAAACCAAGGAATTGTTGTAGCTGCTTTCTGGTTTTAGGAGCTGGCCAGTTCAAATTTGTATCAATTTTGGAAGGGTCCATGTTTAAGGTGTTGTTGCAGACTCGATATCCCAAATAGTCAAAAGTTTGTTCGTGAAATTCGCATTTTGAAAGTTTCACAAGTTCATTGTCTACAAGTCTTTGTAAAACAGTGCACACAAGTTTGGTGTGATCTGCAAGGTTTTCTGAATAGATTAAAATGTCATCTAGAGAAACAACACCACCATTGTAGAAGAGATCTTGCAAAACAGAGTTAAGGAACATCTGGAAGGTGGTGGGGCCAGCTTGTAATCCAAAAGGTAGAACAGTCCATTGGTAGTTACCCGGGGGGCTGAGAAGGTAGCTAGCCATTCACTTTCAGGGTCCATTCATATTCTGTGGAAAGCCTCTTTGAGGCCTAATTTGGTAAAGAATTTGCCCCTGACCAATTGGTTCATGATATCCACAGTCAAAGGAATTGGGTACGCATTAGGCAATACTGCCTGATTGATTAAATTATAGTTCACAATGAGCCTTGGGTCTCCTCCATCTTTTTTCTTACGGAAAAATATCAGGTTCGCCGTAGGGGTGGATGAGAGCTTAATGAATCCGTGTTGCAAGTTTTTATTTAGAAACTTTTTTAGAACTTCTAGCTCTTGCTTGTTCATAGGGTATATGGATTTTTCCAACATGGATTTTTCAAAAATAAGTCATGCCAGACTAATCTTATCTCTTTTTATGATAGAATTTCTAGCTTGATAGATGAAGGGAATGCTGTGGATGTAGCATATCTCGATTTCAGTAAGGCCTTTGACAAAGTTCCCCATGACATTCTTGCAAAGAAGCTAGTAAAATGCGGGCTGGACAGGGCTACTGTTAGTTGGATTTGTAATTGGTTGACCGACCGAACCCAAAGGGTGATCACGAATGGCTGCTTTTCATCCTGGAGAGAAGTGACTAGCGGGGTGCCACAGGGTTCTGTCCTGGGCCCAGTGCTGTTCAATATCTTCATCGACGACTTGGATGAAGGAATAGAGGGCACGCTCATCAAATTTGCAGATGACACCAAATTGGGAGGGGTTGCTAATACGCCAGAGGACAGGATCAAAATTCAAAATGACCTGGACAGATTGGAGAGCTGGGCCAAGGCTAACAGAATGAAATTCAACAGAGAGAAGTGTAAGGTCCTACACTTAGGTAGAAAAAATGGAATACAGAAATATAGGATGGGGGACACGTGGCTGGATAGCAGTACGTGTGGAAGGGATCTAGGAGTCTTAATAGACCACAGGCTGAACATGAGTCAGCAGTGTGATGTGGCAGCCAAGAAAGCCAATGCAATTCTCGGCTGCATCAATAGGAGTATGGTGTCTAGATCGAGGGAGGTACTGGTACCACTCTACTCTGCTTTGGTTAGCCCTCATCTTGAATACTGTGTCCAGTTCTGGGCACCCCAATTCAAGAAGGACATGGTCAAGCTGGAGCAGGTCCAGAGGAGGGTGACCAAAATGGTGAGGGGCCTGGAAGCCATGCCCTATGAGGATGGACTTAGAGAACTGGGTATTTTTAGTCTGCAGAAGAGAAGGTTAAGAGGGGACATGATAGCTATGTTTAAATATTCGAAGGGATGCCATGTAGAGGAGGGAGTGGGCTTGTTTTCTGCTGCTCTGGAAACCAGGACAAGGAGCAATGGATTCAAGCTGCAGGAAAGGAGATTCCACCTGAACTTCAGGAAGAACTTCCTGACAGTCAGGGCTGTCCAGCAGTGGAATATGCTGCCTTGGAGTGTAGTGGAGTCTCCTTCCTTGGAGGTTTTTAAGCAGAGGCTGGATGGCCATTTGTCGGGAGTGCTTTGAGTGTATTCCTGCATGGCAGGGGGTTGGAGTGGATGGCCTGTGTGGTCTCTTCCAACTCTACATTTCTATGATTCTATGATATCTATGGGTTTGGGAATTTTGGCTCCATCTATTAATCATAGTTTGCAATCAAAGTCTCTGTGTGGGGGTAGTTTGTCTGCTTCATGGTCCTCGAATGCTTTCTGCAGGTCCCAATACTCTTGTGGGATTTTCTACAGTTCCTCAGGATTCAATTTAAGTGCTCTGTTTGGTGCTGACAGTTTGGGCACTTGTTTGGCATCATTAGCATGCATGAGCAATCCTTGGGTCCAGTCAAATTGGGTGTTGTGATTTTTTTAGTCAATCATATCCAAGAACTACTTGAAACCCAATTTTGTTTGGTACTAGGAATCTTAATCGCCCCCATATATTCCCCACTTGAATAGGTATGGGTCTGGTCCTTTCCCTTACAGAGCCCCTGGCCATGGGTCAGCCATCCATTTGAGACAATTTGACAGCTTTCTTAAGGGGTTTGAAATTTACTGCAAGTTCTTTGTCCACTATGGGGTTCAATAAGCTAGTGGTGCAGCCTGAATCAACCAGGGCCCAGTACAGTTGCAATTTCCCATCAGTTCCTTGTAAAGTCACTGTAACATATACATGACGAGTTTTAGCTGTACTTACATTAGCAGATTGGTCTGGGTTCCACTCATCACTGTCCAATTCGGAAGTAATTAGGGGGCTGTCCTCGCCATCGCAAGCTCTAGCGGAGGTCCCATCCACCGGTAGGACGCTTGGTTGGTGGGTTCGGAGTGTCGGCTTTATGGAAAGCAGGCTTGGTGGAAGGGGTTACGGGCTTTTCTTCGGTGGATTTCTTTTGTGTCTGGCATTTGCTGGCGATGCGGCCCTTCTTCCCAAATAAAAAGCAGGTTCCCTCTCTGAGCCGTTTTTTCTTTTCCTCGCTGCTTAGGAAGGTGGTCTTGCGGGGTGCTGGGGTTCAGCAACCACTTTTTTGGGCTTGTCTCTGCCGGGCGAGCTAGACACTTTCCATGATGCTCTCCACTTCTCCAGCCAGTTTCATCCATCCCAAGAGGCTGGCAGGCTCTCCTTGTGAGAGACAGCGATCCAGTATGGTGGGGTTTAATCCATCTCAGAAAAATTGCTCGAGTATGTCATCTTTCCATTCCGGCACTTTAGTAGCTAGTTTTCTGAACTCACAGGCATATTCCCTGACAGTTCCTTTCCCTTGCCGTATTTTCCTGAGTTGGTATCTGGCTTGTTCTTGGAAAAAAGGGTCTTCAAATCTTTCTCTGAGGTGGTGCATGAACAGCTGTAGATCTGCTGTTTCTTCAGCTTGTGACTCAAATAAACTAGTGACCCACTCCACTGCTTCTCCTTGGAGGTGCTGGCTCAGATATCTAACTCTGGTGGCATCATCTGGGAAGCTGTTCCCATAGTCGACCATGTAATTTGAAGCCATGTTAAGAAAGTATGTCAGGGTGGTGCCATCTCCATCATAGTTGGTCTTCAACTCTTGAAAGGGTCTGGGACCCACTTGGGGAGCCTGTTTTCCCAGAGGGGCCAGGGCTGCAGCCACCACTTCTGGCATCTGTGGAGGCACATGCCCGATCTGAGGTACCAGGACTCTCCAGTCGTGTAACTGAACTCTCAGTTTGGATATCTCTTCTCATTGTTTTTCCACTTCTTCTTCTCTGGCTAGGAGTTGTTCCATCAAGTTGGTTTCAATGATCTAGGTGTCCCATCTTGTCGCATGGCGACGCTGTCAGTGCGCTGTTTCAGGTCTCTCTCCCCAGGTCCAGGTTTGGTCTGCAATCGGGGTGGTCAGAGGGACCAACGGTCACACCTTGGCTCACACATCTGAGGGCCGATTGGAGTTTGTTTTGTCTCTTTCGATGATTCTATCGCCTGGAGCTTCGAGGACTCCACTGGCCACCCCTTCTTCCAGTGGATCTTCTTCAGATTTTTGAAACATGTTGTAGTGTTTGCCCAGAGAGTTCCTTCACTCTGTCAGGAACTGAATCCACACACAAAAATAGTACAGTGCATAAACACTATTTATTTAGAGTGAGATACATCGTGCAGGACTTCAGTGAAGGAACTAAAGGCAATTAGCAGATTCAAAAGCATAAAATACCAAGACATTTCCCTCCCACTCACAAGAGACTTTGAAACCGTGAAAGCCTGGCAGCGCTAATCAATACATTCGTAGCTTTTTGTTTACCTAACGGTCTCTGGTTCCCATACCTTTGTTACAAGCAAGCAGCTAATTCAAAACCTATTACATATCCCATTACTATAATATGGAGGGCAACCCAACAAGTGGGGTAATGAGTCTGTTCTAGGTTTTACGCCAGACTTTTATACAAGGAGCAGAAAACAATCCTCAACATAGATGCTGCGCTTTAAATAGCTTGTTTAAAGCTCAGATAAAAAACCTGCAGCAGGTATACCACCTCTTTGACATGGGAATGATGAGCCAATGCTAAGTATGTGTCTGCAAGGATGGGTGAATGGGATAGAAAGCCTGGTGTCCCAAAGTCTAAGTCCAACACAATAGCTCTTCTATGTGCAACCAAGTCAAAGGCATAAAAGCTTATAGAAGAAAGGGGATCTCCTGCACTTTGGGAGATCTATCTTTTGTGTGCAAGTATCCACTCCTAGGCACATGCAAGGATTTACTTATTATTTGTTTTATATTCTGTTTTTCTCCTAATATGGCATCCAAGCATTTACTAGCTTAAATATAAGACCCTAAAAATAAAAAGATAACCATCTGTGACAGATGGCTTTTTAGCGTAATATATATGGTGGACTCTCCGTCCTTGGAGGATTTTAAACAGAAGTTAAACAGAAGTTGAATGGTGATCTTTCAGGAGTGCTTTAATTGTTATTCTGGTAGACAACTGGACAAGATGGCCTTTGTGATCCCTTCCATTTCTAAGATTTTATGATTCTACAGGTGTGGAGTGGCACTGAATTCCACCCTGACACCTAAAGCCATACTTGCCTACCATAGTAGTGGCCAAAAAAGCACACTTATCTTGAAAAAAAAAAGTGCACCAAGAAGCATAGTTACATTAAGTCAAATTCATACTCCCAGAAGCACAAATCTTTGTAATAAAATACATTCACTTATTGCATACTATGGCATTAAACTGAAATCATGCTTTTTAACATTGTTAAACATTGTTGCCAGATTTCATTATCAACAGCAGCAGAGGGATCAAGGCATGAAAATGCACGGATGCTGCTCACAACTTGTGGGTCACATGCTGCCTACCCCTTGTGTAGTATAATGAGCTTTAATGCAGAAATGTAGATTACACAGTATTGCTAAGGAGAATCAGAATTCTCACAAATTCTTTTTAATGTCATTTTTATTAACAGCTTTTACCAATTACACTAAAAACTGCATATACAAAAAGTGAAAGAAAAGAAGGCTAGAAGGAGAGGAATAAAATACATAGAAATACAGAAAAAGATATAGACTATTTCTGCACTACACTGTTATAGCGCTATTATTCCACTTTGAACATCCTGTGGGATTCTGGGGTCTATAGTTTACTGAGGCCCAAGAGCTCTCTGGCTGAAAATTCTAAATGCCCCTCGCTAAACTGCAAAGCCCAGGATTCCATTAGATGTTGAAAATGGAATAATAGCACTATGGCAGTGTAGTGAGGAAATGATCATAGAGAGAGAGAGAGAAAAAGAAAAGCAGGAAGAAATGAAAGGTGATTTCCAACTTTCTTGCTGAGGGTTATACTCCATCCTAACATAATCAAACCTCTTTCATTACAGTTATATATTATACTTCTTCTGCAGAGCAAATCCTTAATAATTATCAAAACCCAAAGTTATCAAATCATGTACTTTTTTCCCTTTTTTATGTTGTTTTTTCCAAAAAGGCCATAAAGGTTTCCAATTTTTTAAAAATGTCCTTTGATATTTTTCTTTGATCAGCTAGGTTAATTTGTCCATTTCTGCCACGTCCATCGATTTCCACAATCATTCTTCCTGGGGAGTGATGATGGATACTTCCGTTTCTGTTCATCTATCAAACTTACTGCTGTAGTCATATACTGAAATAATCTTCCATATCTACAGATTTTCTAACTGTTCATCAATGAGTCCCAGAAGAAAAAGTACTGGTTTTAACTGAATATTTACCTTTAAGATTCTCTGCATCAGAGTGCAAATTTGAGCCCAAAATTTCTTAGCCTTTCCTCATGACCACCACATATGCTAAAATATCCTTTCATGTTGTTCACATTCCCAGTATACATTTGCAACACACTCATACATTCTGGACAATTTATGTGGTATCATATACCAGTAATACATTGTTTTTATAAAAGTTCTCTTTAAGATAATAATATAATGTAAACTCAACCATTTTAACCACACCACCTCCCATTATTCCTTCTGTATATTTCATCCAAAATTTGTAGCCTATTTTATGGTACAAGCTTTCATTTGTTCCTGTTCCATATCAAATTTTCACAAAAGTTTCTTCACTTACTAATCACATGTTCATCATCTCTACAAAATTGTATTTTAAATTCTAACTTATTTTTTTCAAAACCATAGTTAATTTTGTTCATTTGAAAGTTTTCAACAAACTATTGAAAAGAAAGCCACTGAAAAGTATACCCCTCTGAAGTAACTGTTCTTTCAGTTTAACTTTGTATTCTCGTTGGTAGTTCTCCAATAAGTCTTGGTACGTTAACCATTTTTCTTTGCTTATTGTTTCTTGTCTATAAAAAACCTTCTGTGCTGAAGATGTTTTCTAGCAGAACTTCAGTCCATCTTCTCACAAATTAGAAGAATATAAGGAGAGCCATGCTGGATCAGATCAAAGTCCTATTGATTTCAGCATTCTGTTTGCACAGTGGCCTACTAGTGGTCCATGGGAAACCCAGAAGTAGAACATGAGGGCAATTCCACAGCTTAAACTCTAGCACAGCCTACTCCAACCTGGTGTTCACCAAATCCTGTCTGATCTTGGAAGCTAAACAGGGTCAACTCTAGTTAGTACTTGAATGGGAGACAGCCAATGAATTCCAGCTGCTGTAGGTTATATTTCAGAGGAAGGAACTGACAAAAACACCCTTGAGTATTCCTTGACTAAGAAAACACTGTGAAATTAATGGGGTCACCATAAGTTGACAGGCAAGTTGAAGGCACATACACACAGAGACTACAACTCCTGATGCTTATGGTTAATGGGTCTGATGGGAGAGTTAGTTCAACACAACTGAAGGACATCAGGTTGGAGGAAGCTGCTCCAGTATGTCACTTTGCTCTCACGACAGTTATGAAGCTTAACTAGAAAAATGGATAGATGGAAGGAACCTCACCAGAAAAATAATGGTATACTGTAGAGCAGAACATTAGAAGGAAGCTATCATACAAGTTAACTGTAAAATCTCCCCTCTCTTTCCAATTGATTGTTATTCACTTTGAACTGAAGTGTCCTGCTCAGAAATACTGTGCACCATAACAATGCCACAAAGCTCCATCTGAAAGTGCTGAACAAGGTGGTACTTAAGTAAATTGGGAAAGCAGTCTGCAAAGGACAATGCAAATTTATATTGTACAATGTACTAACATGTGTTCTAATTCTGAAGTGATCATCACAGTTTTGGGCTAGTTTAACCATCAGATTGAGTGGGGGACAGAATACAGCAATTCTTTTGATGAATTTATTTCATACAGCCTCCATCTTGTTCCTTTTAACGTTCCTTACAGGCTAGAAAATGATGGACCTGACTATGTGAAAATAGCAGTTGCTTTGTACTCTACAGCGGACAACTGTAATTTGCTAGGAGTCTGCCCTGAATCAAGAAAGGGCATATTGTCTGATAGCAGTATATTTCCAGTGTGGCATGAGTGTTCTAGGAGAAGTTAACCTAGCTGGCTTTCAGAATATGGCTTCACATAGGGTGGTAATATCCTTCATTCTGGCCATGTCATCAACACAATAGAATGATTACTTGAAAAGTTGAGAAAGATTTTTCAGAACTACATTACCACTGCTTTCATTCGTATATGAAAGAAATGACAATGCAGCATTTGATCACCTATCAAACTGAGTAGGCAGCTAAGTACCTGTTAGAATGAATTTAACTAATATCACATTTATACTATGCATATGGATGTAACCCACAACTCAAATATGTGAAATATAGTTTATCCAAAAACTTTGATGTTGTCCTGTATTCAGCACGAGGTCATGGATACTGCAGACTCAAACCAACAAAACTTGGAAGGCTCACTGTTGTTGATATTAGCAGTGCCTGAGTGAAATCTAAAGAGGACGCCTGTACTTTGATGGTTTTGCAAAAGAGAAAATTTCAGCAGGTGTTGCTTGTCATGCAACCAAGTCAGAAGCAACACTTGCTGAAATTCCTCCTTCTACACAACTATTCCAAGTAAAGGAGCCCTCTCTGGTTTTCATTCTGGCAGCCCTAGCAGGTACCACCTGTAAGTGGAAGCTGAGGACACATTTGAGAAACTGCAACGAGCTGCACTGGCCACTTGGAGGGTCTAACTTCTATCCTCTGCCTCTAAAGGTCACGGCCATGGCCAATTATACTTTTTAAAAAACCTTTTCTAAACAAAGGTCTTAGGGGGCATGCTGGTGAATTTTGCCCAAGGGTCCATGCAGGTCAATTTTATTTCTAAGCTGTTTTAAGCCTAGGAGGTCCTTTCTAAAACTGAAAGTAAACTGGAAATTGACTTTTTATAAACTGGAAGTTGACTTCCTAGAAACTAGGACATGGAGCAATGGCTCCAAACTTCAGAAAGAGTTTCCATCTAAACATTAGGAAGAACTCCTTGATGGTAAGAGCAGTTTGGCAGTGGAACACACTGCCCAGGAGTGTGGTGAAGTCTCCTCTTTGGTGGTTTTTAAACAGAGGCTGGATGGCCATCTGTTTGGAATGATTTGATTGTATATCCTTGAATGGCAGGGGGTTGGTCTTGATGGTCCTTGTGGTCTCTCCCAGCTCTATGATTCTAGTTGATTCTAGACTTGTGTACTTCTATGAAGATATATTACAAACTCTTTTACAATCTCTGACTACTGAAATGGAGAGATGAAAAGAATTTGCAGTGCAGTCAAGTTCTTGCTCAGGCTGCCCATTTCTCATCACTAAGACTCATTTCAAGACAAAGGGTACCTTGCCACAGAAATTCATGCCTTAGCAAGGCTCACAGTAAGTTTCAGAGAAAAAAATATATACATGAAATCATGCATACATTTTAAAAATTGGAGCCATAAAACTCCATTCTGGTCAAGGGGAAGCATGTACAAAAATGCATGTGTGTGAGAGAGAGAGAGTGTGTGTGTGTGTTAGTGAGCTTTCAAGTCAACTTATGGGAACCACATTAATTTCATAGGGTTTCCTTAGTCAAGGAATGCTCAGAGATGGTTTTGCCAGTTCCTTCCTCTGTCATATAGCCTACAGCAGCTGGTATTCATTGATGGTATCCCATCTAAATACTAACCAAGGTTGACCCTGCTTAACTTCCAAGATCAGCCAGGATCTGGCACTTTTAGGATATTTCAGTCATCTTTGCATTAGAGAAAATGTATACATAAATATGTATGTTATGCAAAATGCAAACAGAAAATGTGTTCAAATGTCTATATAGGAAGGTAAGGGAGAAGCCTTACAACAAAGAGTATGACTGAAATGCAGATGGGATGCAAAACGTACGGGGAGAGATATTTCCATATATCTGCTAAAATATGGGGGCAGAAGCTGATCATCTGACCCCTCACTGCTAGCACATGATTTACAAATTATATAACCAGTCACATGCTGCATCCCCCGTTGCTGGTTTGAGAATAGTCAAATGACCTCCCTGCCCCATCTAAGGATCTATGAATTCTGCAACCACAGTCTTACATGCTCGTTAAATAACATGCATATTTGAAGGAATGTTTTTGTATTCATGCCTTCCTCTATCATAAGACACAGGCAGCCTATACAGTTCAGACTAGCAATTTAAGAAAGAAGACTTTTTTTTCTATTCCAGATCTGCAGAGCTTTTTTTAATTCCCTATGTGAACTGCTCAATTTAAAAAAAAATCATAAAATGAAGCCCAGCACTGCTTTTCCTCCAGGCACAGTGCAGAATTTTTAACAAGTTACTTCCTTCAAAGAGTACATTAGAAACTGACTACATCCAGAACAACTACCACCTGACCTAGCACAGCATGAAGATAGGGCCAAGTGTGAATTCTGATTTTTCTCTGCTTATTGTGACTGATATACTAAGATACAAACTGCCGAGAAATGGCTTTCTGAGTTATAGCAGCTGAGTTTACTGCCTGATGCTTCGAGTTGATTAAGCTCTAATGTAGATGGCCAAGCTGACACTAAAGCAAGTTCCTGCTGAGGAAGGGCAAACTCACTGGCAATAATGCAAGCCTCAGCTTGTTGTGGGCCCTTGTGGAAAATATACCCCACACAGATCCACATGCACTGTTGACAATTTGCAAGAAAGTCTTCTAACACTATCTCAAGATAAGTTATGGCTTGTGCATAGTTGTACCAGCTTCCATTATTTTATAGAAATTCAGACACCCTCCCCCCAAAAAAGTCAAAAAGATTTGGCCAGGCAACAAGAGGACAAAAGTCATGAATGTAGCAAAACACAAAAACTATTTTAAGTAGAGGAAACCTAGGATTGACGTACTGAGTTTGGAAGGGCAAGACCTTGCCTCCTTCTCTTCTCCCTCCTACTGAGTTATAATTGAGCACTCTCTTTGCCGCAGTCGTACCCTCCAACATTTCATAGATGCAAACGGGGACACATGTAGCCAAGCAACATTAGAATGGGTAAAGTTATTAATGATAATTAATGAAGAAGAATAGACAAGCAAACTGCTTTTGCTTGAGCCTACTAGGAAGGGTAATATGGAAAGTACGATGAGAATCCTGTTGTTTGATGAAGATCCAGATGGGGATTGAGTTCTTAATGTAATTAGTTCATTTTCTGTGCAGAAAACAGCATTTTCTGGGCAGGAGGTAATATTTCTCTGTTGAAATATTATTTTACATGCAAAAAATGCTGTTTCCTATGCACTGTTTTCTGAGCAAAACAACCCCATGTGAATTTTGTACAGAATATGCCTTGAATAGCAAATAACCTTCAAAAACTAGTTTTCAAAGACCTTCTTGCAGAGGGAAGAAAATTGCTGAAATTACTCATTGCTACCTTCAAGTAGAAACTTAGTGAAGAACTACATCCTTAATGTTGGGAAATGTGAAAGACAGTAGCACATCCCTCAAGTAAAGTAATCAAACTGGTAAGGCAGAAACTGAACAACAACCAGTCCCACCCTCCACCCCTACATAGGATCTAACAGATAAGAAGAAATAAGCTTAGTTTTCTTTGTAAAACAGATAAAAGGAACTTTCCTTAGAACTTATTTGTGCATAGTCAAACACATCATCTAATGGAGAATGGAAAGGGAAGAAGATAAGATGGCTGCAGTTCAGAGTGATGCAGGAAGAGAACAGATGTGGTAAAAGAAGAACACAGAAAATCACTCTAATATAAACTAGCAGCTAGTGAGCATTGGCATAGAAAGGTTGCGAACTCTTACTACTCATAAACATGACCATTGTAAGATATTCCATTGTCTCAAGTGAAACTCAAGATGGTGTCTCCTTCCATTTCATGCACAGAAGACAATAATCATTGCAGTTATTGTGAAGACACCAGGGGCCTGCCCAGCCTGACACCTCTTTATGTCGAGGTCTGAACAGCCAGGGAGATTTCTGGACCAAGCCAAGGCTATGACAATCAGGTCTGCTTCTATTCTCCCTTCCTAGAGAATGCACACCCTTCTAATTTTTGTCCCGACTTAGCTTCCTCTTCCAGGTTATCTTCCTTCACTGCTTTTCCAAAATCTGTACCCTTTCAGATCTAAGGACAAAGAGAGATTTCTCTCCAATGACTGTGTCACTGATAGTAGCATGTGTAACCCAGTACAGAGCAACTGAGACAGCTTTTTATAAAAATATAAACAAATCTTTATTTAATAAACTGTCAAGGTAAAGGTAGTTGATAAGTAAGGTTTCTCAAAACAGTACAACACTTCTCCCTCTCTCAGCTCCAAACACACACTTCTCTTAACATCCACACTCAACTCTCATCACAACTCTCAACTCTGTTCTTCAACACTTCTGTTATGAATCTCCACTGTCAGTTTTCAGTTAGATTTCTGTTGCTCACTCACCCCCATCTAGCCCGTCCCTCTGGCTAGCCTGGGGTTCCATTTGCCCCAGCCAATCAATGTGAACCCTCTGGGTTGCTAAGGTGCCTCCATTGCCAAGCCCCCCACCTTAGGGTTCGTCACAGTTATGTCTTACTTGAATTACATCTTATTTGAATTTTAGAGGTGCCCTGCATATAAGAGGGCCAAAAAAAAGAAGAAGAAGAAGAAGAAGGAAGAAAAGAAAAACATTACAAGCTCATACACTCTGAGGTGTGATTTGATTTAATATTTTGATGCACACTTCTGTAAAGCACATCCTGCTCAGCTCTGCTTTTTTTGTTGCACGCTGTGACCTAACTATGGATAGGTTAGCGTTGAGTATGCACAGATAACATGTGTGCACATGTTCCTTCCCTACAGTGTGAAAGCTGATGCAATGAATTCAGGTCTCTGAGACTGTCATCCAATACAACAGATCTACCTGGATGTATGTCCCATATACATAGTACTGACTGTCAAACTTGTTGTTCCAACGTGAAGCTTTAAAGTGGGACTCATTTTGAGTCACTGCAACTCTGTCCACAATTATGTCCAGATTTTCCATTGAAATCAGAAAGACTTAAGTACGCATGACTGTATCTGGAATCACAGCCAACATCATTAATTCCAATTAATAAAGAAACTTCACAGAAGAGAGTTAACAAACCAACATTGTCTAACTCTTCTCTTTATTAAAAAGAAAGAAAGAATATCTGAACAGCAATCTTAACTCATGTTTGTTTAGGCATAAATGTTACTGCCATGAGTTTTGCAACAAAAAAAAGGTAGAAAATTAGTTCTGTTCTACATTCTCACCCAAGTTCTCCCTCAGAATGTTTTAATTCAAAGCACTGTATTTGTGGGTACACAAAAAAGTCTGTGTTCATGAGAACTCTGCTGTTCTGTTTTACGCTGAGGTGATGATACACATGCACTTCCATACCCTCCAATATTTCACAGGTGAAAACCAGGACACATGGAGCCAAGCAACATCACAGTGTGGTCAAGCCAGCAAAAAGTACTAATGGGGAAGAACACACCAGCTAGAAGTGCTTGAAGCAATTTGCTTTTGCCTGAGCCTACAAGGAAGTGCGAGATTCTTCCCTTTCCTCTCCTTTCCTTTCCTCTCCTTCTTGCTGAATTAATGGAGTGCAACCTATGTTAGTACTTTGAACTCAGTTTGCAGCAGTTGAAGTAAGCTGAGGACAAAGGGGGAACATGGGAGGAGGAGAGCGAAAGTGGAACACTTTAAAAGCAGCTGAAAAAGTGGAACAAAGGATTAATCAGGGCTGCCCCTGCCAACTGAAACAATTGGAGGGTATGCACCTCTCTCTTGAGACATATATCTGCAATTTTTAAAAGTAACCTTTTGCTTTCTTCTTATTATTAGAAAGTAATCCAATAGTTACTTTCAAAAATCATCAGGATGTTTAAACTACTGGCCTTCAGTCCAACACACACCAGGGCACCATGCCTGTAACTCTAAAAACAACTAAATCTGAATTTACTTCTGATTATACTTTATCGCCCAGTCAGCCTGACATGAGCACCCGGAAAGATTCTGGAGCAGATCATTAAGCAGTCAGTTTCTAATCACTTAGAAAACAATGCGGTAATCATGAGAAGTCAACATGGATTTCTCAAAAATAAGTCATGCCAGACTAAACTTATCTCTTTTTATGATAGAGTTACTAGCTTGATATGAAGGGAATGCTGTGGATGTAGCATTTCTCGATCTCAGTAAGGCCTTTGACAAAGTTCCACATGACATTCTTGCAAAGAAGCTAGTAAAATGCGGGCTGGACAGGGCTACTCTTAGTTGGATTTGTCATTGGTTGACCGACCGAACCCAAAGGGTGATCACGAATGGCTGCTTTTCATCCTGGAGAGAAGTGACTAGCGGGGTGCCACAGGGTTCTGTCCTGGGCCCAGTGCTGTTCAATATCTTCATCAACGACTTGGATGAAGGAATAGAGGGCATGCTCATCAAATTTGCAGGTGACACCAAATTGGGAGGGGTTGCTAATACGCCAGAGGACAGGATCAAAATTCAAAATGACCTGGACAGATTGGAGAGCTGGGCCAAGGCTAACAGAATGAAATTCAACAGAGAGAAGTGTAAGGTCCTACACTTAGGTAGAAAAAATGGAATACAGAAATATAGGATGGGGGACACGTGGCTGGATAGCAGTACGTGTGGAAGGGATCTAGGAGTCTTAATAGACCACAAGCTGAACATGAGTCAGCAGTGTGATGTGGCAGCCAAGAAAGCCAATGCAATTCTCGGCTGCATCAATAGGAGTATGGTGTCTAGATCAAGGGAGGTACTGGTACCACTCTACTCTGCTTTGGTTAGCCCTCATCTTGAATACTGTGTCCAGTTCTGGGCAGCCCAATTCAAGAAGGACATGGTAAGGCTGGAGCAGGTCCAGAGGAGGGCAACCAAAATGGTGAGAGGCCTGGAAGCCATGCCCTATGAGGATAGACTTAGAGAGCTGGGTATGTTTAGTCTGCAGAAGAGAAGGTTAGGAGGGGACATGATAGCTATGTTTAAATATTTGAAGGGATGCCATGTAGAGGAAGGAGAGGGCTTGTTTTCTGCTGCTCCAGAGACCAGAACAAGGAGCAATGGATTCAAGCTGCAGGAAAGGAGATTCCACCTGAACCTCAGGAAGAACTTCCTGACAGTCAGGGCTGTCCGGCCGTGGAATATGCTGCCTCGGAGTGTGGTGGAGTCTCCTTCTTTGGAGGTTCTTAAGCAGAGGCTGGATGGCCATCTGTTGGTAGTGCTTTGAGGGTGTTCCTGCATGGCAGGGGGTTGGACTGGATGGCCCCTGTGGTCTCTTCCAACTCTACATTTCTATGATTCTATGATTCTATACTTATATCACAGAAGTGAAGTAGTAAAACTTTGCAAAGAGGCTTCAAAAGCGGGCTCTAGTATTTCATTGTCAAGCTAGAAACTGGTTGCATACTCAAGTTGGCTAAATTAACAGTCATGAATGGAAAGTCTCTTTATCACTATAGTAAGCTTCAACTCGCAAGAGAGATTTAGGCTGCTAGTTATACACATATCAAGCTACAAGTAGTTCTGGATCTTCACAATCTACCTATCAATTGTTTCTTTGAACCAAATGCTAACATCAGTGGACTTAATCTTTGATTCCCAGTCGAACTTGCTGCTACTGCTTCAATCATGTTCAATCCAGTCTTCCCTTTCACTTCCAGGCCAAAGTTCTACAAAGTCCCTCGGCAGGACCCACATTATCCTGTCTTCTTCCTTTTCCTTACCAAGCTTTCATTTCACTTTTAAATAAGGACAGTGTAGCACTATTCTGTACTCATTATGGCCTGATCTTAGCCATACACATTTCTACTAAAAAGGCACGGCAGTAGTGGGGAGTATTGAAATGTTTCCTCCAAAAAAACATAGTTGCACAACCAAGGATTTTTTCCCCTAGTTTCCTAAACACATCCTTATCATTTCCTCTAATAACAAACTTGAGTGGATAAGAGCCACAGCACACAGAAATGGACTTGACAGTATCCACCACAGCCAAACACAGACAAGAAAGGAGGGGTCTACAACACTCGGAATGCTTAGATAAGAAACACTGACTAATTAGGCAATATCTGTGGGAGGCTGCTAGACCATAAATATCCCAGCACCTCCTTCAGAAAGTTCATTAATGACAACCAACCATTCTGGAGAAAGCAACGCTTTAGTCTCCTGATTCCTGGCTCACGTTTCCAAAAAACCTTGGACCCTGCTTTGTTCACTAACCATGCTACTTGACACTCCCTTGGATTGATGTCTTGGATTTATTGCTTTAGCCTGCTCATCTGAACTGCCTAGACTCCAAGAACTGTAATTGCTTGGGTGGTAAGTTCCTTCATATGACTGAGACTATTATATCTCTCCTTTCTGAATGTTGTGTCATCTGTTCCAGGAAGACATTGTGTCTGTCTGACAGATTCTACTTGAACATTTACCCCTGAACAGACTCCAAAACAGGACACTCATGGTCTTAGATGTCTCTATACTAATGCAAAGAGTATGGGAAATAAACAAGATGAACTCTTAACGTAGCAAAGCAAATATGATATAACAGCCATCACTGAAAATTGGTGGGATAAGTCTCATAATTGTAGTAATAGAAGGGTATAAGCTATTTCAGACAAATAGCCCAAAAAGGAAAGGAGGGAGAATAGTATTACACATCAAGGAGGTTTACACCTCTAAAGAGATCCATGACTTAAATCCTGGGTAAAAATTATGGAGGAGAAAAACAACAGTGATGTCATTGTGTGGGTCTACTACAAACCTCCAAGCCAGACTGAGAATTTGGACGATGCCTTCCTGGAACAGATGACCCAACCTTCAGGAAGGAGAGATGTAGTGGCAATAGGAATTTTCAACTATCCTGATGTTTGTAAGAGGCCAAACTTCACCAAGAATATATAGTCCAACAAATTCTTCACTTGCCTTGTAGACAATTTCATTGTCTAGAAGGTGGAAGAAGCAACAAGGAGATCAGCTAATTTATATCTGATCCTAACCAACTGTGATGACCTGATTAATGGGGTAGAAGTGGTGGGAGCCTTAGGTGGAAGTGACATGTTCTCCTGGAGCTTATTATACAGTGGAAAGGGGAAGCGAAGCACAGCCAGACATACATTCTAGACCTTAAGAAAGCTGATTTCCATAAAGTTAGGGTAATACTGGGAGTGATCCCATGATCAGGAAATACTAAAAGAGAAGGGAGTTCATGATGGATGGGAGTTTCTTAGAAGAGAGATACTGAAGGCACAATTTCAAACAGTTTCAATGAGGAGGAAAAATGGGAGGTGTCTAAAGAAGCCAGGATGGATGTTCTTCAATGGAGCTAAGATTTAAAAGAAACACTTACAAGAAATGGGAAAAGGGGAAAATCACCAAAGAGGAATTCAGACACATAGCCAGCACATGTGGGGAGATAAAAGTCAGAAAAAGTAAAGAACAGAATGAGCTCAGGCTTGCTAGAGAGGTTAAAAACAATAAAAGGAGCTTTTTTTTTTTAAATGACTGTAGCAATCAGAAGAACAAGGAAATGGCAAGGCAACAATATGGCCAAAATAACCCCAGAACCTAACAATAATGTTCGAGAATTCCTGGAGAACATGTGAAATCCCAGCACAGTGGAGGAGGCTAAACGTTGTCTCTTTCTTGAAAAAGGGGAGGGGAGAATACCTCATCAATTACTTCCCAGTCATCCTAACATCAATACCAGGAAGGATGGTAGAGCAGATCATTAAACAGATGGTCTATAAGCACTTAGAAAAGAATTCCATGATCAATAAAAGTCAACATGGGTTTCTCAAAAACAAGTCATGCCAGAGTAATCTTATCCCTCTTTTTTGATAGAGTTGCAAGCTTGGTGGATGATGGGAATTCTGTAAATATAGCATATCTTGATTTCATTAACGTTTTGATAAGGTCTCCCATGATACTCTTACAAACAAACTAGTAAAATGTGGGCTAAACAATATTACTCTCAGGTATATTTGTGATTAGTTGACCAACAGAACTGAAAGGGTGCTTGCCAAAGGCCCCACCTCATCCAAAAGAAAAATGACTAATGGAGTGCCGCAAGCTTCTGTCCTGGGCCCAGTGCTATTCAACATCTTTATCAATGACTTAGATTAAGGAATAGAGTGCATGCTTATTAAATTTGCAGATGAGACCAAATTAATAGGCATAGCTAATACCCCAGAGGACATGACTTTAAGATATTAGAGAAAGGGGCCAAAACCAACAAAATGAACTTCAGTAGGGAGAAATGTAAAGTACTACACTTAGGTAGGAAAAATGAAATTCACAGATATAGGATAGGTGACATCTGGCTTTACTGAAGTACAAGTGAAAAGAACCTAGGAGTCTTAGCAGACCACAAGCTGAATATGAGTCAACAGTGTGATGAAGCAGCTAAAAAGCCATTGGATTCTAGGCTGCATCATGAGGAGTATAGTGTCTAGATTGAGAGAAGTAATAATACCTCTCTGTTCTGTTTTGGTCAGATCTCAGCTGAAAAACTGTGTCCAGTTCTGGACCCCACAATTCAAATAGGATTTTGACAAGCTGGAATGTGTCCAGAGGAAGGCAACCAAAAATGGTGAGTCTGGAAAGTATGCTCTATGTGGAGCAGCAGCTTAATTAACTGGATATGTTTAGCCTGGAGAAGAGAAGGTTAAATGGTGATAGCCATGTTCAAAGGATTTGAAAGGATGTCATATGGAAGATGGGGCAAGCTTGTTTTCTGCTGCTCCAGGGACTAGGATATGGTGCAATGCCTTCAAACTACAGGAAAAGAGATTCCATCTAAACATTATGAAGAACTTCCTAGAGGTAAGAACAGTTGCACAGTGGAATATTATGCCTCAAAGTGTGGTAGAGTGTCTTTTTTTTTTCTTTCTTTGGAGGTTTTTAAAGATGGCCATCTGTCAGGAGTGCTTTGATTGTATATTCCTGCTTGGCAGAAGGTTGGAATGGATGGCTTTTGTTGTCTCTTCCAACTCTGATTGCATGATTCTATGAAATCCCAAGATTCAATAGGAAACAGTCGTGACATTTAAAGTAGAATCAATCAGCTATTCCTAATAATGAGACTTGACAGAACACTTTGCCCTCAGAGGATTCTTCATCTTTTCTCACTGAAAGATTCACTTTTTCTTCACTACCCTCTCTCCAGTCAGAAAAAGGAATTCTCCTGAGTACGGTGTCCATATTTATTTAACCTTAGATTCTAAGTTTTCTTCAGTGAATAAAGTACACATGGCTCTCCTTCTCTCAACTTTATCCTCACAACAACCCTGTGAGGTTGGTGAGACTGCCAAAGATTGAGTGGTCCATAATTTCCAGTGAATATCCTGGTTCATTGGCAACCTGGGTTTCTCAAAATTCTAGTCCAGTTCTCTAACTACTTTGCCATGCTGGCTTTCCAGTCATTCTGTTGGAGCTCTGATTGAAAGTGGTTGAGTTACCTTATCATGCCTGATGTGGACATCCAGCATTAATTAATAAGAATCCTACTAAACTTTCTTTCCCTTTGGTGATTTCATGTCTGTTGATGACAACTGAGTATTTTGAGAACCCTTGGCTTCGTTTGTTCGAGATATGATGCAATGCAATAACAACCTTCGTTGCTCCATTTTGTTTACCCAGGGCATGAAAGGTCTCTTTGTTTCCCTTCACCAGCTGGTTGCCACTGGGGAGATGAGAGATGCTTACTGACCCTTGGTAGCGGACACATATTTTCCATGCCTTACAGCAGGGCTCCAAGCTTAGACGCTAAGAAAGACAGAGCTAACAAAAGTCAGTCCAAAACATAGAATGCTTTTATCTTCTTAGGATTAAAACACATGATCCTATAAAGGCTGGACTTGCAAGTAACTAGTTAAAAACAAGTAGTTACTTATAATCAGGAGAACATAGTGTTTTGTCTCAATAAACAGCACCCTTTTGCATTCAGATGTTGTTCACTTATAGCTTCCAGTTGTTGATTTAACTAACTGCTATCTGTTTAACTAACTGCTTTAGTCACTTCTAAGAAATGAGAAAGTAAATATTTAATTGAGAAAAACCAACTGTAACTGTAACTAACTACTGGTGGTGGTCCCATATGTTCATTTTCATGCACCACTCAGGAAAGTACTGTTTCCTTACACAATTCTCCTGAGAGCTCCTCAACATTACAATAACCATATATCTATCTCCATAAGATACAGATGACTGCAGAGTTGGGCAGAGACAGCAGTGCACTGGTGTTTTTAAATAAGGCTAAATGAGTGCCATGTATGCAAGCACTATATAGAAAAAAAGGAGGGCAAAGCTATTATTTTTCAAAAATGTAAAATGTCAGAACACAGTGTGGAGATGTGCGGAGGAACAGTTGTTAATTCTGGGCATTAAGGATGTCATGGAGCCCGTCCAACAGAGGTCAAGGAGACTTGCACAGGCAATGAGTATCAAGTGGGTTTATTAGACACAATCCAATTAAAGTCAGCTGTGTTTAAATTGTTCACTGCTCTGTATAAGACAGGTTATTTGCATCCAGCTTAAGTCCCATTTCAAGGCAGCTATTTCAGCAGGAAAAGACTAGTAATGTCAGTCTGAATTTCCTTGTTGCACAGGAAAAAAAATGGTTGTGTTGGAAGATTCATACTCCTAGAGCCATTTTAAAAAAGGAAAGTCTCCAGTCATTATTAATTCAATAATCTAAAAACCAACCAGTTTAAGACCAGAGTTGAGGCTATTTCATGTTCGCTCATCTCTGCAAAGTCAAGAAATGGGAAATTAACAGACATGCGCTGCAATCAAGAATGAAGGACGATGGCCATTTCCACACGTGGCGTTGGAAACGCCCTGTGCCGGTACTTACCGGACTTCTTGGCTCGACGCTGTAGTCCAGGCTGCTCTGGAGCAGTGCGTGGCCGCCGCTCCACACTGCCCCGGGGACGAAAATGGTGGCTTCCGGTTGGTGGAGGCTCTCCACCAACCGCTGAAGCTCGCCAGCCTAAAGCCCGCCTCCGGCAGATCTGCAGGCTTGCACTGGTGCGAGCCTGCAAATCTGCACCGGAACGCCGGAACGGAGTGGCGCGCTCCGTGCTTTTGAAAGACCTGTTTAAAAAGCACGTTGCGCAACCACTTCTGGACCTTCCGGAGCGGACTGAGGTGCAGAATTACAAAAAGTAGCCCGACCCAGTCCACTCTACGGTGCAGATGTCCTCTTTGGAGGACACTCTGCATTGTTTTTTTTAGCCCGTGTGGAAATGGCCGATGTCACAAAACATGCTTGCTTACAAGTTACCCTCCATTACTCACAGTTTGCATTCTCTTTCAGGCCCGAATCCAGATGTGGGTGACTGTTTAGGTCAACTCGTGACAGGATTTGTCTAACAATACTGTAATGCTCAAATCTACAATATAAAAGTCAATGTTTGTGAGTGATCTTGTCTGTCTGCATGAGGCAGGCAAAGACCTCATACAATTGGCTGTCTATGAAGATTCTATGGAATCCTGGAGTTGGCGGTTCAGGGAGAGGCCTTTAGAATTCTCAGCCAGAGAGCTCAGGCCAGTTGCTATGGAGACGAGGCCTAACAGCAAGCCCCTCACGAACCCAACCTCTGTATGTTAACAACTCTGAATACAGACTGGATTGGGGAATATGGGCAAAAGTTACAGATACCAAACAATACAGTTTGGGGAATTAGAGACACAGGATCTCAAATCTGTGCATTTCAACTGCATCTAACTCCTAAGATAAGGTAAGGTAATTCCTAAGGTATTTCTGACAAGTGTTACCTATGAGAAAATAAAATCCTGGGCAACACCAGGTAAATACGCTAGTGCTTGATAAAGCAACAGATGACTAGGACAAGGTGGGACATCCTGCCTGGTGAGGTACCAATGTTGCATGCCATCACCACCAATAAAAGTCATGATCGTAAGAGGAAGTGACTTCTGACAAATCTGAAGACTCCTTTTCCATAAAAACTACTTCTTCCCTTGTTCTGAAATCTGAAGATCTCTTAGTGAGGGCTGCTTCTATGAAGCTTGCTACTTTCCATCCATCCATCTATCCATCCATGTATTTATACCCCATCTTTTCCTCAAGTTGGGACCCAAAGCAGTTAACAAAACAGAGAAAGTAGAAATAAAACTACATATGGTTAGAAAGAGAGGCAAAAAGTTGTCATTAAACTATCAACAAAATTAAAACAATTTAAAATATTAATTTAAAATAAAAAAATAAAAGAAGTATGACACTAAAAAGCCTTGTTCTTATAAAACAATCAATACCTCCAAGCCTGCTTGAATAAAAAAAAAAATTTAACCTGCTGATAAAAAAAGACAGCAAAGAGGGAGCTAGCCTGGCTTTCTAGGAATGGAGGTCCAGAGCCTGAGAGCAACCACAGAGAAGACCCACAGAGAAGATGACGGGACTGAGAGAAGCACCACCTCTAAAGATCACAGCACTTCAGCAGGCTCATATGAGAAGATATGGTCCTTCATATACCTCAAAAGAGAGTGGAGTGGGCATGGGAGTAGATGGTGTAACAAATAGGCCATTTTCTCACTACACTGTTATAGTGCTATTATTTCACTTTCAACATTCTGTGGAATTCTGGGGTTGGTAGTTCATTGTGGCCAAAGAACTCTTTGGCTGAGAATTGAAAGTGGAATAATAGCACTATAACAGTATAGTGTGAAAATGGCCATACTCACAATTTTTCTTGTACTCAATGGGAGAAAGAGTTTCTCAACATATATTGTTACATTGTCAATGAAATGGTAAACTCCAGTGAAACATCACCTTTCTTTTTGTGTGTGAAAAATGCATTTACAAAAAAAACCCCTGGCTTTGTGAAGAACCCAACATGTTGTGCAGAAAGCAAAACACACACAAATACTTTGGACCTTTCTGTACTATCAGAGTTGCAAGATTGCAAACTAGGGTGGGCATCTGTACCTTTAATGGTTGTGTGGGAGTAGGAATTTCGCCAGGTGTGGCTTGTCATGCAGCCAGGTGACAAGCCACACCTTGTGAAATTTCCACTTCCACACAACCATTAAAGGTACAACAGCTCTTTCCAGTTTGCAATCTGTAACTGTTGTCCTGAGCAACCTCAAATAATTCTTTGCATCAAGTAGAAGACAGTATTCTATCAGCAATGCTGGTATATAAGTTAGCAGTCAGCGTCTGCATATGAAATGGATATAGGATGCCACCTTGTCTTCTAAAGGCAACAAAACATCTGATCCCAGAATGCCCAGGACAGAGCATGATGTGCTGCATCTGCTAAAAAATGCCTCATCTACACACCTAGTAAAAGTGCTGGACCCTTGACCACCTTTGCATCTGACCACATGAGTTGCAATATAGAGACTATTCAGCCTTTCATGGAACTATCATAAATGACAAGGCATATTTTAGAAGTAAACCCCACTGAGTTCAACTAGATTTACCCTCACATCATCTGTGTACAGTACTGACAACATTATAGCATGGTCTCAAGCTTGCTTTCTCAAACAAAATTGGACAGGATTACTACCTTATGGAGCTTACTTGTAGGTGAATGTGTGTACGATCACAGACTTACTATTTTAGCAATCTATCTGCATTGAAATCCTGTTTGGTCACTGCTTCATAGCCCATGATGAGAAAACAACCAGTTGTGCTATTTTTAAAAGAATAGCTCTGAACAACAAAGCAGGCTCAAAAGATAATATAAGAAGTACCATTATGGACGATTTATTTATGTATTTAGTATCCAGTTAAAACAACAGATAATACAAAGGTTAAAAACTATCAGAAATATTAATTTAAAAGAATTTTAAAAAGGAAGTTAAAATATAATACTATCCCTGCAGCTATCCTAATTTGTCAAAGACAGGCTCAGTTAATCCTCTCTCATCCTACTGTTTCAGCTGCTTTTAAAATTTCCCAGTTTTCTCTCTTACCTCCATTTCGCCCCTTTGTCCTCAGCTTGCTTCAACAGGTGCAAACTGAATGCAAATTGGAAATGTAGTTGCTTTTGATTAACTCGAGAGAGGAGAGGAGTGGGTAGAATCTTGCCCTTCCCAGTAGGCTCAGGCAAAAACAGACTACTGCACTCTCTTCTACTTTGTCTTTTCTTCCTTATTAATAATTTTTACCACTCTGACACTTCCTGATGTTGCTTGTCCACCTGGGTCCTTGTTTTCATCTATAAAACGTTGCAGAGCATGTGATAACAATAATACAAATATATCACATCCCACTAAAAGACATCAGCAACAGACATTCAACACTCAAAAGCCTGGATAAAGGTCTTTGCTTCCTGGTGAAAAAAAAGAAGGCCAACTTAGATACCTGCGGGAGTGAGTTCTATAGTTTGGGAGCAGGCATCAAGAAAGGTCTCTCTCTTTTCCTTACCCAATGGCCCTTTGATGATGATGGGATATGGAGAAAGCCTTCCCTAGGATCTTATAACTCATCTCATATTAGAAGATATGGCTTTTCAGACAGGGTTAGACCAAGGCTCTAATACAATGGCTAGTCAGTTACCTATAGAAAGCCTACTGGCAGGACATGAGTGCAAAGAAACCCTCCTGCTCATGATACCAATGAAATGGTCCACAAAGTGCTACTGTTGACAGGAACATATACTCCTCATGGCCAATCCCAACCTCAAACAGTTCCACCCTTCATGAATTAATTCAGTCTCCTTTTAAAGCTCTCCACATTGCTAGCCTTCACCACATTCTGTGAAAGCAAATTTCATGGTTTAACTAGGTACTGCATGAATAAGTGCTTTTATCACTTATCTGTTCTGGATCTCTCATTGTTCAGTAGATGACCCTGGGTTCTGGTATTTTGAGACTGGGGAAAAAATGCTTCCCTCTCCATTTTCTCCACAGTTATTAATTATTGCATTTATTAAATCAGCTTTGACTGCTATGTTTGCCTGTGTGCACATATATATGTACACAGCCACAAGTAGTATTTGAATATATTAAACAACATATACAGGAATATAAAAAGCACATAACAAATGAGGAAAACAAACACCTACAAATAAAGAGGAAAGAAAAAACCTACTCTAAACAAAACTAAAACTAAAAGATAACTAAAGACACAACTAGAACAGTCAAAACTAAACTAACCCAAAAGGGGGCTAAGGAGATATGCAGATGACTTCCAGCCTTTCAGTTGATGGTGTATGGTAAAATGCTAAATATCCTTTTTCAGCATTATAACACTAGTAGATACCTCTGTAAAAGCCAGAGTGGTATAATGGCTTGACCATTGGATTATGACCCTGGAGACCAGAGTTCAGTTCTCTGCTCATCCATGGAAACCCACTGGGTGACCTTGGCTGTGTCACACAAACTTTCAGCCCCAGAAAAAAAGGTTACCATAAATTGGAAATGACTTGAAGGCACACCACCACCACAACAATAGACACTTCTGCATATTAATTAAAAACTACTAATTTTCAAAACACAAAATTGATATTCTCCCCCAACAAACTCTCAAATATCCAATCACCATGTCCCAGTCTTTCTTAAACATACTCAATGGTCCTTCCTTAGTCAAAATAGTTAATATGTCCATTTCTGCCAAATCAAGCAACTTCAGCAACCAGTCCTCTTGAAACAGAGTAGTTGAGTCTTTCCGTTTCTGGGCAAAAAGTAGCCTGGCAGCTGTAATCATGTACTGAATAATTCTTCCAAGGTTCTTATCTATCTAGCAAAAGTTCAGGGTTTAGCTGAATCTTTAACTCAAGATGTCTTCTAACAGCTTGTATGTACTTTTTGACTGTTAATGTTCTGGAAGCTGCCTTGGCTCGCATCTGGGAGAAGGGCTGCATATAAATGCAATCAATCAATCAGTATGATATCAGATCTCTGATCCTCTGTACATTATTGGTTTCCACTCCACGTGAAAACAAATTCCATTAATCACCTTGGGTTTTTAAACTGTTTTTTCAGTAGAACACAGAAACATAAAGGTAACAGTTTGTGCTGCATAATAAGATCTTTCTCTTTGTGACAAATAAACTGTTTGCTTTCATATTTTGATATATATTGGTCTGCATGCAATTTACAGTTTCAGGGCTTGATCTTTTGACTCTTATTTGCCATGTTCACAGTTTATGCCTGCACGCTTCTCCATTTTAACTTGCAGCCTGCCCCTCAGAAAATTGGCACGTGTAGCTTTCAGAAGGCAAACCATAAAAAGCACTGAAGCAAAAGCCTGCTTTATTTGTGAAAACAGCCAATTTATCATTGTTGCATTTAAGTGTTTTGAGTGTGACCACTCTTCATCAGAGATAATAGTCCCTTCTTCATCCACTGAGTAAAAAGCCCTTTTGTCTTTAGGGAGAACAATAAAGGGCTTTGGGTGATCCAGAGGTGTAGCTATGGGGGGAGGATGAAAGCATTGACCCCAGTAAGAATTGTGCCGCCCCCAGTGCAGAGAGTGAGACACTGAAAATCATTCACACCCAGAACTGTTACATTGCCTGCCCCTTTTCTGTTTTTCCTAAACTGAACTTTAAAAACTTTTCCTGTCCCTGACTGTTTTTCCTAAATGTTTCACAAAAGCTTTAAATTACTGCAATGCTATTTGGAAACTGAAGGAAGAAATTCAAGAAGGGGCCGAATTCTTATGTGGGACAGCCTGCTCATCCCACCACCATAGCTACTCCCCTGGGACAATGAAAATGGGAAAACAGGACAGGACTCCTGCAGCTTTAATAGTTGTGTAAAAGAGGGGTTTTCTTGCATAGCAAGTTAGGTCTGCTGAAATCGACCATTTTACAGTGATGAGAAAGTATACAAGCTTCGTCCTCTTTTGGATCCGGCCATGTGAGGCGGTTTGTTTTTCTTCAGCACCTTTGCCTCCTAGTTTTTGACTTTCAAAATGGGCAGTGGGCTATTCATTTCTTTCGGGTGATATTTTCTTCTACATTTATTTTCATTCCGGGAAAAAAGCTTCATGTGCAGTCGTGTAGGGATGTGGGAGCAGGGGGTGATTTGCTCTGGGCGGCAATGTTTTTGGGGTGTCCTAGCCCGTAGCTACACCCCTACGTGCCCTTGCCGTACCGCCACATACCGCGGCCATGCCCCTGTGCACAGTGGCCATGCCCCTTGTGCCGTAGCCCTGCCCCCCCTCCACACAGTCCAAGCCCTGCCACTGTTCATGTGCTAGATTTTTTTCTGTGTCAAACTGTTATTAAAGGGTGAAGAACAAGGCCAGAGAAACTGCAGAACTCTACTGCTACTATTACTATTGTTTATAGTGTTTTTCATTTTTACATGGTGCCTTGGGGCTAAGAACACCTCTCTATAAACAAGTTTTTTCTGGCTTCCATTTCTGTAGAATCTGAGCAGCTTAGGATTGTTGTGAAAAATGTAACACAAAGCAAAAAGAACCACTGGTGTCACCTGACAAAGCACTGCAACAGGAATGGAGTGTGTGGGTGTTGTTTTTTTTTCTATTACTGCTTCAGTCCTTAGCACAGGGGTGAGAATCATGCAGTCCTCACAGTGTTGAGGGACTGCAACTCCCAGAAGCCTTAGCCAACATAGCCAATGGCATCAGGAGGCCACTTTATTCCCACTCATTCCCGCTAGTCTTCTGGAAGCCACATGGTAGAAATGCGTGGCACCAAAGCAAAAGTGATCAGTCACTCAATACATAGTCTCTGTCTCTCTCTCATCCACACACACAGCTGTGCGTACACAATGCATTCATGTAACACAGCTCATTCACTCACATAACACAGTCACACTCATATACCTCCACTATAGGACATAGTTACACAACTCATACAAGATTATTGCTCTATCTACTCCAGTTTTCAGCTTAGAGTAGCAAAATTTTAGTTGAAGGTAATCAACTTCAGCTTAAAGTATCAAAACAATGAAATTATTTTAAAATAAAATCTTTCCCCAGTCTTTATTTGTACAGCAGAAATGGGAGCCTGCAGCCTAGAAGTGTATGCATAGATAGAGTGATACTTGCAATGTACAGACAGATAGGTTTAGACTAAACTTTGCATGGTATAATGGCCTGAGTTTTGGATTAGGACACAGAAGACCAGGCTTTGAATCCTGCTGAGCCACAGATATCCACTGAGTGACTCTGGGCAAGTAATACTCTCTCATCCTAAGAGGAAAGCAGTGGATAACCTCCTCTGAATAAATCTTGCCGAGAAAACTTTGCGACATGAAGGCACAACAGCTATCCTAATGGGTAAGGCATTCTTCAGTCAAATCCCTATCATCTCCATTTAAGAAGAACCCCAGAAACAGGGCTAGGGCGGCTGCCAGTAGTTAGAATGAAGATGATACTGGGCTGCAGTTCCTAGGTTTCCGAGACATTGGGTATGCTGGCTAGGGTTGATGGGAGTTGCAGTCTAAGAACATCTGGAAGCCTTCACTTGGCCCTCCAAGGTGTTGTTGGACTGCAGTCCTCATCATTCTTCATCATTGGCTAGAGATGCTGGGAGTCCAATGTCATCTGGAGAGCTCCATGCATCCCACTTCTGAGAAAGACTAATGGTCTATTTCAATTGAAGGCAACTTCATTAATTCGCTTATATCCATCTATGTTTTGAGGTGGCATAGTATCATGAAAGGACTGTACCATATCAGGGCCTACAAATTTATGTTACTAGAAGAGTTCATGTCTCTACAAGTAACTGAAATAATACCCCCACCCCAATTAACTAAGCCACAATACATCTTTTTGTTGTTGTTGTTCCATTCTGTATCAGTAGCACTTGCACCAAAAACCAGCAAATGTTTGTTGCAGCTAAAAAAATCAGTGCTTCCCTTCCCTCTGTTCAATCATGTTGATTTGAAGGCATATAATAAATTTCGGTGTAAAACCAATTTAGCAGTATGTTCCTTATGTCAGGAGCCCAAGCCACCTTGTGGCTAGAAGTGTGATTGCATAGCTTCATGATATATCTGCACCGAAACTACAGGTAGGCACATCTGTTGAATTTGCTTTTGCTCAATGTGTGAGATTTTCACAACTGAATTTATGATGTCCCATTTGTGTGTCAGTTTTCAAAGTCTGTTTTTACAAGTATGCATCAAAACTCATCCATTTTTTTGTGTGCAGTTCTCCAAATATATGCATTTGCAACTGATTTTTTCAAAAGTACATCTGCAGTATGTGGATTTTGTACTTAGTTTTTCCTAGTATATAAATTTTGAGCATTTTTTTCAATCCAAAGATTCAGAAAAATGCAGATTTTGGAGCACAACTACTTCCCATGCATAAATTTTTGGAGGGCCAATTAAATATGTTTCTGTCAAAATGTAAGCCATATGAAAATTCCCCATCCCTAACCAAAACCATTATTTTGGAGAAGAGATATTTGCGAACTTGTATTCATAAAACCTGTGACATTGAATCTTTCTTTGAATTTGTAAATGTTGGGGAAAGAAAAACATCTGTACAATATAAGAATCTTATTTGCTCTCCTTGACTCTCCATCTCAGTTAAGGAAATACCTCTGAGATTTAGCTTCTGCTACTACAGTAGAAGTTTAACAGCAAGAGGATGAAAATAGAGGATCTGCTTAGACTGAATTAAACTAAAAATCTATAGTTGCAAAGTACAAGCTGTACTAAGAGGACCAACCATCTGGATGACAGATTTGAGAGTTATATGTCTCTCTTGCCTTAATGTGGATGCTGCTCACTGATTAACTGTGTCACAGCATCATCAACATTCAGAACCACAAGGCCTTTAACCTATCTACACGGCTCCCATAACCTGATCGAAAGTACCAAACCATCATTCAGGAACAAGGTTAGGAGGTTGCAACCTGAAAATCTGCACTTTTTTTCCAATATTGCAGAAGGCGATACCTGAGGTTTCTTATTCCCATCACCCTCACTCCCATTGCTTGCTTGCCTCACCCAAATACTGTATTCAATGCTTCATCTCCTGCTCATCGCCATGGGTGAGTGAGAAGACAGATGGCCAGAAAGGAGAAAGTCCACTTTGATGCAATTCTCTTTTAGACCCTGAACTGAAGGAAAACTGTGACTTCTTCACACAGTTAACTTATAGAATTCTCTTCGATGAGATGTACTGATGGCTGTCAACCTGGAGAGCATTAAAAGAGGAACAGAGCAAAACTAGGAAATAAGGATGTCAGTAGCTATTAGTCATGATGACTATATATTACTGTCAGTATCAGATGCAACTTGCTTCCCAACAGTTACTAGGGAACTGGGATGGAAATCGTATTCAAAATTATTTGAAAAATGGCTAGAAAATGTTTCCTGAGTGTTGGGAAAAGCTGATGAGATGAATCCTGGACTGACAACAATGTTCACAATTTGGTATTTACTGTGCAGAAAATATTGTTGGCCTGAATTCTGTCGTTAGTCTTATTGCTAGTAGACCCACTGAATCAATGGGATTTACCTATATGTTGACTTACCATTCAACAACTTATTGAATGGGTCTACTCTAGCTGGAACTAACAGGATTCTTGCTGTCATTTTCTGTGCTAAATAAATAAAATTTTAAAAAAAAATAAAAAAATAAAAATTTTGCACAGAAAAAGTCCCCAACTACAGCCTTTAGTATATGTTGTTTACTGTAAAAAAAAAAAATCTCCAAATAATTCCAAATTGTGAATAATCTTTGAAAACTGTACAGTTTTTGTAGGCTTTTTGCAGTGGGAAGAAAATCGCTAAAGTTACTCTTTTTTTCCTTTCGTTTAACATCCCTAGTAGGCAACTTAAGTGAGAACATCTTTTCACACTCCTGTCTCGACTGTGGCCATTATGGGGCTACGTGCCTTTGATCTGATCCAGCTATTACATTCTTCATCCTTTTATAACTTTGGCCACTACCACACTTTTAGATGTCTATGTGTATTGTGAGGCTCTCTCTCCCCCTCTATCAGCATTTTGTGCTTTTTCAATTGTAAACAAGATATTTACAACAAATTCCTGCTATGTTACAGAGTAAAAAAAAAAAAGTTTGCTGTTTTTTTTAAAGAAAGAAATGTGCTGAGAACATGCGGTTTCTCTTTTTAAACTCACTGAAAACATGGTGCCTTCTGCTCCTCAGATGCTGAACACAGTTTCTGTAGAAAGAGATATATTTAATAGGCAAATAACATCATGTGCATTTCTAGCATTGTGTCAGATCAGCAAGTGTCCAAAAATGACACCAGAAAGCTAGAACTGCAAGAAGCACATACTGTGTTTTCTAGCTGTTAGGCTTGAAGACTTTTCTATTTCCAACTCATATTTCTTTAAGCCATATACACTATTTAAACTATATATCTATAGAATCATGGAATCATCGTTGGAAAAGACCACAGGGGCCATCCAGTCCAACCCCTGCCATGCAGAAACACTCATCAAAGCATTCCCAACTGATGGCCAACCAGCCTCTGCTTAAAAACCTCCAAAGAAGGAGATTCCACCACACTCCGAGGCAGCATATTCCACTGCTGGACAGCTCTGACTGTCAGGAAGTATGTGTGTATACAGTGGATCTGCCATATTCACAGGGGTTAGGGGCGCAAGACCCTCATGAAAGTGGAAAAAACACTAATATTGTAATAACTCTCCACCCAAGATGAATACCACTGACTCCTTTTCCCCCAATCCATTTCCCACTTTGTCATGCGATGCCTCTGCCAGATTTTCAAGCCCTTCCCAGCAGACTCAGCTCCTTACCACACTCCTCCTGCTCCCCCTCCTCCTTTTCACCTGTCTCTTGTCCTGCCAGGAATGACAACCCCTCACTCCCTTTCCCATCTTGCCACGACCAAGCCTTGGCCAGATCTTAAGCCCCTTCACAACAATGGATTCTTCCCTCCACTCCTCTTCCTCCCAAGCCTCCAGGAGACTGAGAGGAGAATTGGGAGGAAGGGGAGTGGGGGAGGAAGTGGATGGGCTGGGAAGAGATTTAAAATATGGCTCAGGCAAGGTGGGAAAGCACTTGATGGGCTGTCACTTCTGGCAGGACAGGAGACAGAGAGCAGCAGGGGTGAGGAACGTCAAGCAGCAGCTAAAAAATTGTGAATAATCAAATCCATAAATGTGGAGGGTGTATGTGTGCGTGTGTGTGCGCACGCGCGCGCCTTACAGAGGCCATGGTGGCTGCTTCTGTGAATCATAGAGTTAGAAGAGACCACAAGGGCCATCAAATCCAATGCCCTGCCCTGCTGGAATACACCATCAAAGCATTCCTAACAGGTGGCCACCCAGCCTCTATTTAAAAACCTCCAAAGAAGGAGACTCCCTCATACTCCAAGGCAACACATTCCACTGTTGAACTGTTCTTACTTCCAGGAAGTTCTTGCTAATGTTTAAAAGAAATCTCTTTTCCTGAAGTTCGAAGCCATTGTTCCATGTCCTCAACTGTAAAAATACAGAACATAGAATCACAGATTTGGAAGACACCACAAGGGACAATAGAAATTCTGATCTGGGACAGCTTTGTTTCTCATTTTATCCAGTCTACATTCAAGAGCATCATGGTTTTTTGGACCCCAGAATGGAGGGAGTGGAGCTGCTCTTTTCTAGACCACGAAGAGGCCATCCTTCTTCCCAAAGCATACACTCCAACATTTCAAGGGGCACAAGCAAGATTCTCTATACCAATGCTCCTTGAGCTATTTGATGTGTGGAATAAGCTGGGGGGGGGTCCCCAATGTGCCAGGGACCAGACCCATATTTGTGCCCACTGACCGCAACTGTTTCTTCTTTCTTTAAAATTTCCCATGAATTCATGGCCAGTAGTAGATATATCTGTTTTGCATTTTGAGAGTAATTTGTCTACAATCCTATATCATATAAAATTACTCCACAGTTTTTACTCTTAAATAATGTAGTGGAAGGGAAGGGAAATTAGGACACCTTACAGGCATTTGTACATTCACTTAATAGGGTCTTGCATATTTCCCCCTTTGCTTGGTATGCTAATTATGTATTCATTTGTTCATTCATTATATTCAGTATTATGAAATTTCATTTGAAATGTTGCAGTTGCTTTCATGGTAGTTATTATTAGCTGCTTCAATTATTATTAGTAGCAGCAGTAATAATAGTAGCAGCAGCAGCAACTGTAGTGTTTTAATGCAATGTGTGCTGTGTTTTCAGTGTTTTGTAAAAATTGTACCTGCAAGCAGAGATAGCATTGTGTAATGGTTTCAATGTTGGACTAGGACTCCAGAAATCAGGGTTCAAATCATGGCTCAGCTGTGGAAACCCAGTGGGTGATCCTGGACAACTCACACTCTCTCAATCTCAGAAGAAGCAAGTGGCAAACCTCTTTTGAATAATCTTGCCAAGACACCCTTTGAGAAGGTTGTCATAAGTCTGAGTCAACTTGAAGGCACAGAAGAAAGAAGAGGAGAAGAGCAGGGAGCAAGAGAAGGAGAAAGCAAATTTAATAATAATGTGTCTGCCAGTGTTGAGCTACCATACACACACCTTAGAAATAGTTCCAGGGACCCTGATGACTTCCAAATTTAAACTATGTTCATAATGAACAAAGTTCTGCTTTCAGTAAGATGCCCTGAATTTTACATGCCTCCTTTTGAGACACTCGTCATCATTTGGACCATGCTGAAATGAACACTGGGCACAGTGCTCACTTTCCTGCCTGCAGGATTCCAGGCAGGGACATGGCTACTAAATAAATGGGAAGTTCTCTCCATTTTAATTGGCAGAGTTCCCTTGAGGCAACTCTGAATAGATCCCCTGTCAGTTGTTCAAGTCCAGTGACACATTACTATGCTGGTAACCTTAGTGTGTGTGTGTGTGTGTGTGTGTGTGTGTGTGTGTATTTAAGCACTTGAGGAACTTACTCAGTCTCAATGTGTAATAAAGCCTGGAACACACACCGCTGGACAAAACGCTCTCATAGGAGCTGGAGATTCACCAGAAGAAATTTCAAAGGGCCAGAAGAGAACACAATTTTCCAAAGAAGTCACAGAATTCCTGCCAAAAATGCAAAAGGCTTCTTCAAATGTTGGGATTCACAATTTCAAGCAAGAAAAAAAATATTTTGTAAGGGCAGTCCAAGAGGCAACCTAGATACAGTGTTAAATAGGTCTTCTCACTTAATAGATACAACTTTTTAAAAAAACGAAAATAGCAGTCATGGAGAGCAATAATTAATAGGATTGAAGCAGGCAGGAGAGCAAAGTTTACCATGCTACAGTTCTGACAAATGATTCATTGAATTATTAATTATTAATTGTTAATTATTATATATTTATTTATATCCCACTCTTTTCACAGTTCAGGACTCAAGGGAGTTACACCAGATTTTTAAAAAACATAGTTAAAAATTCACAAGATGTAAACGTTAAGCAGAGATCGCACTATTAAAAAAATAAAACCAGTTAAAAATGTGAACCATTTAAAAAAAAAACCACCACCACCAGCACAACAAATAGCAGATAGAAAATCCAGCACATTCTACAAGGCCCATTTCAACTAAACACTCAGCCCTTAAAGGTCTGTTGAAGCAGAAAAGTCTTCACCTGTTTACAGAAAAAAAGTAAGGAGGGTACCAGTCTAACCTGTCTGCGAAAGGAGGTCCATAGCCTGAAGAAAGCCACAGGGAGGACCCTCTCCCATGTTCCCATCAGATGTACCTGTGAGAGTGGGGGGACAGGGAGAAGGGCCTTCCCAGCAGATCTCAAAACACAGACAGGTTCATAAGGGAGAATACAGTTCTTCAAATTTAAAGCCACCATTTGCACTGGGAGCCAGCATGGTGTGATTGTTTCATGGCTGTAACAGACTACGTTTCTGGAAGACAAGAATTTGAATCCTGGCTCAGCCACAAAAATCCACTGAATGTTCTTGAGCAAGTCATAGGGTGTTTCCACACTACATTGTTATAGCGCTCCTATTCCATTTTCAAACTCCTGTGCCACTTTCAACCTATGGAATCCTGCGGTTTGCAGTTTAAGGAGGGGCACTTAGAATTCTCAGCCAGAGAGCTCTTTGGCCTCAGCAAACTACACACCCCAGAATTCCACAGGATGTTGAAAGTGGAATAATAGCACTGTAACAGCATAGTGTGGAAAGGCCCATACTCTCGCAGTCTCAGAGGGTACGGCAATGGCAAACCGCTTCTGAGAAAACGTTGCCAAGAACAAATTTATACTGAGAGGCAACCTCCCATCAGTGATAATTCTCTGTTGTCCAGAGTGCTGACAGCCAGTGCAGTGTAGTGGTTAGAACATTGGACTATGACACTGGAGACCAGGGTTCAATTTTCTGCTAAGCCACAGAAATCCATTGGGTGACTCTAATCCCCAAAAAACCCCATGATAGGTTCATCTTAGGGTTGCTGTAAGTCAGAAACAACTTGAAGGCACACAACAACAGCAACAGTGGCAACAACAACAACATTGATGTGTTCAGAACTGCGTTAAACTGAACATAGTGACACAGTTTAGTCCCACTCCTTTCCTAATCTCTCTGAACTGGGATGTAATTCTTCACTAGGTCCCATACACTCAGTCCCAGAAAAGCCCATGATTGGTTCATCTTAGGGTTGCCATAAGTGAGAAACAATTTGAAGGCAAACACCACCAACACCAACAAAAAACAATAGGCTTGATTTATGACATAATTTTACTTTTTCACTTTTACCATTGTTGTACCAGTACAACCAAAACTAGTCTCCCCAAACCTACCTTAGAAGCCAGGATGTTCCACCAATTTAGGAATTTCCAAGTTGCTGGGGAGTGGGTGAAAGAAGAAGCACCCAGCCCCCTACTGGCAGTGACAGGTAACTATGACTATGACTACCCCAGCAGGGGTAGTATGGAATACGTATTAGTAGTTGTGCAGAAGGAAGAATTTTGTCAGAAGAGAGAATTTCGACAGGTTTTCCTTGTGTGACAAGCAGCGCCTGCAGAAACTGCTGCTTCGTTATAGAATAAGTATAAGCTGAATGTAATGAGGTCAAAAGTAATAATGTAGAATAGAAAAAATGTGGATGTAAACACTAACTCAACTGGAAAAATGATGTTCGGAAGTGGGGGGGGGTTGTGTAAAACTTAAAAAAAATACACACACAAACACACACACACACACAAATAAAAAGAAACTGCTGCTTCTACACCACCATTGCAGATACAGGAGCCCTGACCTCTTTTGACTTGACAACCCTAGGTGGTAATTATGTACTCTGCTGCAATTTTGTTGACTTACCCAGGGCCCTCCACCCAAACAGGAAAAATCCACAAGGACCCTACCCAAACTGAGGGTGTCATTTTCCTCTAAAAAGAAGTTATGCTCCTTGCAACCTCATTTCAGCTCTAAATACAAGAGATTTTAGAAACTCAAAGTGGTTTCCATATTAAGATGCCCATATGTCCCACTGCAGGATCTTGAGTCATGCAAGATGGCTCCTGGAACTTGCTGTGCTGATGAGCAACAGCTTTCTTGTGTTTCTGATAGCAATGTTGGCTTTCCCTATTTGGAGGAGTCAGAGGTTGGACCTAGGAGCATCTGGTCTAGCAAAGATATTAAAAAGATTCTAGTAATAGACACAGTTTTGAGGATACTGACTTTCTCACAAAGCTGACTCTATCTGTCTTTGTTTGCTCAGCCTCCCCGTCTCTTCATTATGCCCACTTTGTACTCATTAGTGCATTTTGTAATTAGGAAAATTACTGCAAAGATTTCATGCATTTCCATTCTTGTCTCCTTGTAAGATTTTGCAGTGACAAAAATTGGATTTGGATGTTACTTTTACTTGGACCACTACAATGTCACAGAAGCAGAGAAACTTCAATTTCTCCAGATCTCTTCAACACACTGGAGGGTACAAAAATTGGGAGATGAGGAAGGAGGAAAGTCCAAAATCTGGACAGATGGACTGGTTGTTGTATCTGCAGTTAGACAGACTTCAGGGTAGAGACTGCAGATTCAGTGAAGAAAAGAAGTGTGAAGGTGTCTATTCACACCTGGTGTTGTTCATTAGAATACATAGTTAATAACTGCTTTCTGCCTCTGTAGATAAAGAGATGGCTGTAAACCAGAGGTCTGTCCACTGCCTTGGGCAAAATAAGTTGGCTTCTGTGCGTAGAATAATGCTGCAGTCTTAAGAAAGGTGGAGATTAATGTAGGCAATGCATTATATTAAAAACAACAACAACTGACAGTCTTGTAAAGCAGAGGTTCAATTATGCAGCCCTTTGGGTGTTGCTGGACTGTATCTCCCAGCACACCTCACCATGAACTATGCTGCATAGGACTCTTGGGAGTTGCACTGTAACAAAATCTGGACGGGAGTATGATTCCCAGTCCTGCTGGAAAGGCTGCCCTGAGCTTTGCACTGCCCAGCAAGTCAGAGAGTAACAGAATGCTCACCTAGAAAGTATTTCCTCAGTTCCACCTGGTTAGTTTTGCAGTGGAAAAGATATCAGGAAATTAGAAGCAAAATAGTCATCAGACCAAAGAACAGAACAGCAGCTTGGTCTTGCTGCAGGCATAATTCCCACCAACTGAAAAACAGAAGAGAGGGTCAAGAGCACATCCTTGGGGAGTAGTAAGCCCAACTAAAAATGTGCTGCTTGAATAAAATTGCCACGTTGTACATCAGTGAGTTCAACAGAGCTCCATGATGTGTTCACTATTAGGTCCCCACAATCCAACCCCACAAATCTTCATCTTTATAGGATAGAAAACTAAGCAGATTAAAACCAATGTGTTGAGCAGGTCAGGAGGATAAAGGATAGGGAGATTAGAATGATAGGATTACATTAGAGAAAGCTAGACATTTTCACTGTGTAAAAGGAAGGGCACATGTATGCTTGCATGCATGTATCTCTTCCTGCCTCTCTTTTGATCAGTGTGCTCTTATTTGAGGTTAATCTATTGCTGCCAAAGTCAGTCCCTTTATAACAATCAGTGTCTCTTCATCGGCTGCTTGCGGGGTACCATCGTCCTTTAGAAACTATACAGCATCAAACTGTGTTCTCTCCCGTGTTTGGCAGAATGTAAGAGAAACAAGATGGCCTATTGTTTTCATGAGCTCTGCTTCAGAGCACAACATAAAGAAGGAGACAATATACAGCCAGGGGAAAAAAAAGAAAGAAACCAAAGGTATGCAGTAGAGAGATAACCTGAGGACAGAGATTGCTTTTACATATGAAGAGATGCTATTATGTCCAGGCTTTCTATTCATATAACTTAAGTGTCCTTGAAATCAGGTTGTTTTTTTTAGAAGAGAGGGGCAATTACCTTAGGCTGTACCAGAATGTGGTAAAGTTATTCCTGGGCAACGTCCAGAATCCAGGTCTATGATGGCTGCAGGAGTCTGAGAACTGTAATCCAAAAAATATCTTCTCCATGCTTCTGACATCCACGTCAGTACTGATTTTCTTTGTGGAATTTATTTTTTAAATATCACAAACTAAACAGTCAAAAATAAACATAAATCTATATCATTACCTAAAACCAATTCATAACAGCGGAAGATCTTAACTTGGATACAGAACAACATTTATCACATAAAACAGTCAGTCAGAGAAAGAGCTTTGCTTCACCAGAAGACCATATCAGTATGGATGACAACTGGACACACTCAAACTGAGAAGAGGGGCTCCCACTGAACATTCAGGCCTAACTTCATTGTTAGTCCCAACTAAAGTTGACCTGCTTTATCAATGGGATTTGTTGTTGTTGTTGTTGTGTGCCTTTAAGTTGTTTCCAAATTACAGAGGCCCTACCACAGGGTTTTCTGGGGTTAAGAGTGCATGACATGCCCAAGGTAACCCAGTGGGTTTCCATGGGCAAGAGAGAATCAAACCCTGGTCTCCAGGGTCATAGTCCAATGCTTTAACCACAACACCACGCTGGCTCTCATATCAATGGGATTTACCTAAATATTAACATTCAACAAGTGATTCAGTGAGTCACTAGCAATTGGCCTTAGCCCTTTAGCCCTTTCGCATCTGTAAAAAAAACATATGCTTGGGAATGTTGAACACAAAGGTATTGAACGGTGATCTGAATGGATATTGACATAGGCTGAATAGTTTATGACCAGTTCAGCATACTGCTATTGATTCCATCTTATTATTATAGAACAGCAATATGAAATTATGTGTTAGCATTAATTTTATTGTTCTGATCAATGCTGCAGGTTTCATTTTTCTTCCTCTTTCCCCTGCTATTGTTTTCATTTTTCTCCACCACCATCTCAATCCTCCTCCCCGTCATTTCACCTTTCTCTTTTTTATCCATGGATCAGGCCATTTGTTTTCGTCCTTCTTTATTGATTGTACAGCACCTAGTTATTCAGGCACATATTATTAGACATAAATAATAAATGTCTTTAGATTATTCAGAGAGAGAGAGAACTGTGTTAGTCTGTTTCAGTGTGAAAAGAAAAGAGTCTTAAGGCACTGTAAAGTCTATCCCATTTATTTCAGCATAAGCTGTCATGGACCACAGCCTAACTTCTTCAGATGATTGATTAGATGATGACGATTCATTGGCCATTTCCGCACTACACTGTTATAGTGTTGTTATTCCACTTTCAACATCCTGTGGAATCCTGGGGTTTGCAGTTTAGGGAGGGGCACTTAGAATTCTCAGCCAGAGAGCTCTTTGGCCTCAGAAAACTACAGACTCCAGAATTCCACAGGATATTGAAAGTGGAATAATAGCACTATAACAGTGTAGTGTGGAAATAGCCATTGAGAACACATGTGTGCCATAGATCTTAGGTTCCAGCCATCCCATACCAATGAGGTTAGGAAACAAACTTCCCACAGGAACAACAACTCCATGTAGATAAGGTACAGCCACATGCTGATTTCAATCCAAAATAAATCACCATTGAGAAGTCAGAAGCAATCGTTTGATGCTTCAACTGTCCTAATTTAACTGGCCAAACACAAGGTGAGATCAGGCTAGTCCAGCTCCCTGTCTCTGGGAACTGTTAAGTTCAGACCTGAAACAGGAGCCCAAACCCTAGTACAGTTCTGAATGAGCATCTTGCTCTAAGATCTGAGACCAAACTGAAGGCTATTATCCTTCACACCTGAAGATCCCTCCCAGACTCAATCCCTTCCTACAGAGGGGTCAGAGAGAGAGATTTTGGCTTGCATAATGGAACTCCACCATCTCTCCAAGAGCTAATGCCAGGCCCAGGCCCACTGCTGGCACTGGCTGATCAAGTCCATGATTTGGGGAGCTCTTGGGGACAGGTATGCTGGAGATAGGCTTAGGGACCATGTTGATCCAGGTTCAGGGGTTTCAGGTTTGAAGGATTCACCATGGTGCTAGGCTCTAATAACCTCTGTGTTAGCAATATTAGATCCTCAGCCTGAGTTGAGCTACTGCTGGACTCCAGAGTAATGATTGTAACTCACTAGTCTGAACTGGATGCTGAGTTTTGTCATTTTTCTACCCTAGAAAGGATTTGCATGCCATATCCAATGCAGCAAGGATGGGGGTTGTATGATATGTGTGTATGGCGCTTAGGGTCTGAGGGAATTCCCCCCCCCCCCGGATTCCCTTTATTTGCTGTGGAAAAAAAATGTTTTTCTGTTGAAAATAGATTTCAGAGGGACTGCTTTGGCCCAAAAAGGCTGTTGTAGCCCACCCTAACCCATAAACACCCCCAAACCAAACCAATCGCTAAGTGATTGGAGGTATGCTATACATACTGAAAACGTGCCTCCTACCTTCAGACTGTGGCCACACCCATTATACAAATTGCTATTGTTGCCCACTTAATTCTTTCATCCATGCACTGCTTTTAGGGGGGATGAGATAAGATGCTTCACTATGTCTTAGCTTGCATTTTCAGACTTCCTCTAATAAAATGATTAATGTACATTTTAGGCAAGCCTAGTGCCTTGATCCTGATCAGGCAGGGGGCATGAAGTTCAGCTCTTTGTAATACAAGAAAGGAGCTCTGAATCTGCAGTTGCTAAAGGGGAAAGTAAGCAGAGATTTGCACAAAGGGAATGGTTAGCTGAAGTGACTTTAAAGCTGCACACAGAGAACAAAGCTTTGCTTACAGTTACATCCTGAGCTAACAATTGGCCTATGCTGATTGACTCAGGTATAAATTCAGGGTCCTGCTACACAGCATGTTAAGTAACTGGCATGCAGATGACCCTCTATTTGTTTTTCACATACAAATAAATGTGTAGGGCCTTGATCCATGTTGGGGCCTTGATCCACATGCAGGCTGAGGAGGTTTAAAATCCCCTTCTGTTAGTTCCCACATAGGGAAACTGGTGCCTATGCAGATTTTTGTGGGTTTGTTTTAGCCATATCAGTTCCAGAGAACAAGCAGCTATTATGTTTACTGGTAAGAGAGACCCTATATGAAAGGAGCAGGCAATTATGAACCCTCAAGAAACCACATAGACTGCCAAAATAGTAAAAAAAAAAAGAGAGAGAGAGAGAGAGAGAGAGAGAGAGAGAGAGAGAACACAAAACATGTGGATGTGGCCATATCACCACTTCTGGTTTTGAAAAATAGTTTTTGTTTGTTTGTTTTTGTTTTTTGTGCTGCTGGGGCATGCAATCTCTTTGTGATTTGCCTCTCATGGAAGCTTGTTTGGGTTTTGTTCTGGGTTTTGTTTTCTTAAGGCAGTCCAAGGAGTCTAGTAGGGACAAGGACAACAAAAATAGCCCTGAGGCTGCATCTGGCCCAAACACCACACACCCCAGCTACACTGGAATGTAGTGAAGGTAGTGCCTCAATAGGTGAAAGAAAGTCAAGTAGGCCAGGAGGCTGGCTGGTCCACAAAATGCACACACCAAGGGTGGGCAATGCATAATTCATGAGAGGTAGGCCACTAGGGTCATCACACTCCACTTCTGAAAATCCAAACATAGAATTTGCATTCTGGTTGTGCAAATTCAGCATATTAATTGTTGCATTCTTTCCTAAAGTTTTCCACAGTTAATTTCTAAATAAACAAATATATAAATGATGTTTTAACCTTCATACCAATTTTGACAACTACAACCGATCTCAAAGAATCAATACAGAGTGCTGAACCTCAAACAGTGCTGAACTTCAAACAGAGAAACATAGGTTCAAAGTCCTGAACCTCAGAGAAACATAGGTTCATATCATGTGACCTTAGGCCGCTACCACCACCTCTCACACACTTCTTGTGCTCTGCCACTCGTAGTGCTCACTTTCCCTTCCCATCTCTCCTTCTTTCTCCTCTCTCCTTGTCCCTCCCTTGCCTCATCTCACGCCTCCACAATGCATTCTGCCTTTACTCCTTGCAGCCACCAGTGCACCAACCATCCTCTCTTCCTTCTTTCCCTTCCCTCCTTTGCTTCACTTTCCCATCCTTCCTACCCACTGTTTTGCTTCACCTTGCACACTTGCAATGTGCCCCTCCACCATCTGTACAGTTTACTCTCCTTTCCTTCAAGCCTGAAAACCTGAGGGGGGATCGTTTCTTGCAGAACATATCAACTAAAGCGTGCTTCCATTTTTTGTCCCATAGCCTCAGCTTCCCCAAGGAGTAGAAACCATTTTTTTAAAAAGAGAAAGTAGGGAATCTGGCCCAGATAATAGTCCAAACAGACACTTGGTGTCATGCTTAGAATCCAGGTAGAACCCAGACAACCTGGAGGGAGTGGTATGGCTACTTGGCAAGCCACATAGTTGCCCTTACATGTTTTTGCAGTCTCTGGATTTCCTTAAATACTCCCCAGCTGATTTTCAAAGGAGATCTGCCAGTCTAGGAATGCTCTAGGAGCTACCACTTTCTTCTGCAACAAAGCAGAAAACTCTCTCCATCTTGTATGTTTTTTTAAAAGAAAAATGACAACAACAATAGTAGACTTCCTGCTGCTTCTGATTTCAGATTTCCAGGTTGATGCTGCCCACAATGAGTCCTGGTACAGGACCATTGGACCCCTGGAACTTTTCCCCTAATGATGTACCAGTGTGACAAAGAGATGCATGGCTTGGGAACAAAGCAACAGTGAAAGCTATAGTCTATTTTGTCATAAATTAATGTGGTTTAGTGGTCAGATTTGCAGAAAAGGTATAAAAGTTATCAATAGGGAATTTCCTGTAAATCAATAATTTTAAAAAGGTTTCTTTTGTCATAAACCACCTTGATTGCAATCAGTCCACCCTAGGAGATGGCAGATGTAAGATTCTCATCCTGTCAGAGAAGAAATAAAATAAAATCCCCACACACACCTCAACTACCACTGCCCTGCCTTGGAGGGAGAGAAGAAGAAGCAGGCACAGCTCCACCATACCTAGGCCCAGAAGCAGACGAAAAGTCCTCTGACCATCACAGCTGCCACTGCTCTGGCTTCAGAGGAAAAGAAAAGGCTGCCATAGCTTCATCGTGCATAGACTCTGAAGCAGAGGAAATGCTCTCTCTCCATCCTAAATGCCACTGCCCTGGCCTCAGAGGGAGAGAAGAACTGGCAGTGCCTGCTGGACTTAATCTTGTCTTCCACCACCATTCCCTTTTCCTGGTGTGTTGGGTCTCACTTAGGATGTAAGCCTGAGGGCAGAGAACTGTCAAATTAGCAGTTTGTAAGCTAAAGAGAAGGGTATAAATACTAAAGAGAGGGGTATAAATGTGAGGGGAGTCACATTTCCCGAAAATTGCATCCTTCTTAGGAAATGCTATTAAAAAACAGCAAATAATCCCCCTCATGTTCATTCTTGTTTTTCCTTAAAAATGTTCAAGTTAACAATGTGTAAGTTTGCTTCCCTAAACTCACGGTACTATTCCCTTTCCTTTGAATCTAGTACTCAATAATATCTGCTGGAAGTGGCCAAGAAAAACATTAATAAGAAAAACCTTTAGCCAATACTGTGAGATTATAGTTGTCTCCTCTGCTGGGCCAGTGGGGATTAGAATGAACACCCCCTCCTCACCAGTGACAGAACTATCATCTTTACTGGAAATTAGAATCATGCTGAAGCCTGAGAGGAAAGGCTCATGGGGATAAGAAGACAGCTAAGCCTTTGTTTATTTGAAAGTCAAAGAAATGCAGCTCTTCTAACGCATATAACCCCTACACTTTTGCAGAGAATGTTCTCTCACAGTTGGAGAATACTGCAAACCAAAGAAGATACTCACAGTCCTTCATGAGGTTAGCATGGTCTAGAAGGAAGACTTGGACTACTTGAAGACCTCGTGGCCTACTAGCTGTGTGACCAGCTCTGTAATCAGTAAAGACAATATGAATCAGCTGTCCCAAAAGACCTAGCTGCTCTCAGCCAACCTTGTGAGTTGCAGTTCATAAATCCACAGCACAGTTTAATATGTTGCTATTTTAATCAAAGCTTGGAAAAAACACTTTTTTTTTAATAACTGGAGGAATTTTGGGAGTTGTAGTCCAAATAAATAACTTTCCCAAACTCTAGTCTTAGGCCATTTCCTCACTGCATGGTTATAGTGCTATTGTTCCACTTTGAACATCCTGTGAAATTTTGGAGTTTGTAGTTTACTGAAGCCAAAGAGCTCTCTGGCTGAGAATTCTAAATGCCCCTCCCTAAACTGCAAACCCTAAGATTCCATAGGATGTTGAAAGTGGAATAATAGCACTTTAACAGTGTAGGGCAGAAATGGCCTAACTCTACTTCTTCTGAGGCAAACAAGTTAGATTTAGTTCCATTACTAATCCGTCATCATCAAGCAACCAGAGGTGGCTTTTAAAATGGTAAGGGAGAGGGCTACCTACTGTATGTCATCTCAAAACTGCCCTTCACAACCTGACCTTTTTTTCCCCCCTCACAGGGGAAAAGCTGTGTTTTTTTCAAAGAGGAAAAGGACATGTATACCATGTTATTGAACAGCTGATACATTGGTCTTTCTGCATGCAAGGCAATTAACAGTGGGATATTGAAAATAGCATTAATAAAAATGTTAATACAGTGTCAGATCAATATGGAACGGTAGTAGGGATGACAGCTAGTGTGTCCAAATAAAACTGAACCTAATTAATTAGGGAAAGATGAGGTAAGGAAGTTTGTAAAGATGAACTAGTAATATTCCATAACTGGAGCAGAATCTTATACACATTTACTTGGGAAGCAAGTATTGTTACATTTAGCGGTATGTACTACTGAGTAAATTTACTTATGGTCACAGGCTGCTAAATGTTTTACTTCATTGCTCTGAAGATCGAACTACACTGAGAATAATACTAAGTTCAGCATACCTCAGGCATTTAGTTCTTCCCCCTTCTCTATTGAGTAATCCATTCTTTTCCGTCAAAAAGAATGCACATCTTTCATTGTGATATATAAGAAGCTGAATATTAGGTTCAATTTTATGATAAACTCACTAAAATCAGTGGAGCCTACACCCATTTGTTAGCCACAACTAAAGTAGACCCATTGACTCAATGGAATTCACATCTTTTGCTGATTTAGCAACTTTCCTTTGATTCAATGGGCCTGCTGCAGGTGAGAATAACAGATGGATTTACCCCAGGGACTTTAGTTAGTCATAACTAGCTTGTCCTATTGATTTCAGTGAATCTGCTCTAAGCATGACTAGATCCAGGTCCCTTTTATACTACACACTTTTAGCACTTTGGTTTCACTTTAATTGTCACAGTTCCCTCCATGGAATCTTGGGATTTGTAGTTTCATGAAGTCTTCAGATTTCTCTGCTAGGGTTCCATAGGATGCAACCCTTTCTGCTAAAGTAGAATCAAAGTGCTATGGTGGTGTAGTGTGGAAGTGTTCCTGGTACTAGTTCATTGTTTACTGCCTAGAACCTCTGCATTACAGCAGAATGCACACTGAACTATCTTTTAAAAGCCCACAAAAAACAAACACTTCTTTTAAGCTATGTGGGTGATAAATTTCCATCTATGATCTCATCATTATTTACCAGCATGGCGTCTTCTTCTGCCACAAAGGAAGCTCCAAGGTAAATTTTAGAGCCTGCGTTGTGTAGTTTCCCTTCTGCTTTGCAATAGTTTGGTGGAAGCGCATTGCCAAAACTAGGAAAAGCTGAATTCACCCTCCCTTTAATTTTTTTAGCATCTTTTTTGGACTACAGCAACCAGAATGCCTCTGGGAGTTAGCTGTAATCTAAACCAGTCATTTTCAACTGTTTTTCCTCCAGATGTTTTGCACTTTGAGTCCCAGAATTCCTGAATGTTGGTCATAGTGGCTTGGACTTCTGGGAGTTGGTGTCTGAAGCATATGTAGGATCTAAGCTTGAGAATAACTGATCTAAACAAGTACTTTTCCTAAGCTGTGATCATGGCCCAGGGACCTTCCATGTTCTTTCTGTAGCATAAGAAGGAATCCCACAGAGTTAAAATAGAAGAATGCCAAAATGTCTTCTCTGAGTTATGACCCCAGGTCACAATTATCTCATGGCTCCAGGACAAATAAATTTGACAAAACATTGTTTCTTAATTCTGTTCCAAATTATTGCTCAGCTGGGTTCCCCATTGGTCTTCACAAACAAGACAATTGTTAGTCTATTTGAGATATACCATCTTGCCTCTTCATTTCTACCCTCAACCTCCCTTTGGGAGGGGGGAAAAGCAACAATGAACATGACGATGTTCTTGGCAATGGAACTGATGACTCTGACCAAACACAAACACAAGGGAATTAACTAGAAGAAATTGGTGGTGGTGGAGGAGGATTTGAAAACAAATCCTACTTTGTCTTTGCTTCTCCCTGTAGTTCCTGGGCTCATTATGATTCATGAATCAGCAGCAGCAGCAGTGCACATGACCTCACAGCTAGACAAGCAGTGAAGGGAGGAGAAAATGCAAAGACAGAAATCTTGCTCTTCATACAAGAAGCTTTTAAAAAAAAATGTTTCTCCCAATTTGCACAGCCTAGGGGTGCTGGCAGCTTAGGAGAAAGAGGAGACTACATCATTATTTCTATCCCATGCAGAGCCATAGAATGTATGTGGAAAATGAAGGGCTAAAATGATCCCGACTGAACATTAAATACACCCCAAGCTACAAGATTCAGGCTTAGATTAGACAAGATGCAAATTATGCATCCAGTGCTGAAAAGAGCAACTGTATTAACTCCATAATATATGGTTGTACTTGCCCACATTATGATGTCACAGTGCTGTACGTTCCGCTCGGCCAGCAGTAACCAATGAGAGGCAAAGGAACATGTAGTACCTTGACTTCACAATGCCATGAATAGATGTAACTATAAATAGGCATAAAATGGGGATAGAGTTAGGGATATATATACCTCATTTTTACTGTTCTAGTGTCTTTAGCATAGGAATGGTCTACTTTGGGGGAGCTTGGAGGCTATTTTCAACCCCTTGGACTTACAATGTGCCACAGCAACCCCTCCTAGTGAAACTGAGAGTGACTGGGTTTTTAAAAATGGCTTTTGTTTTGTTTTGCTAGTTAAAGCAAGATTTGGGGACAATTTTAGTGGAGAACTGCTTCCTGAAGGTTGCCAAGAGTATAAATTCTCTCTTCCTTTTTTTTTTTTTTTTTGCAAAAACAAAGGGGTATAATTAAGGTGTAGGGGTGAGGTGGGGGGTTCAGCAACTGTAAATACTGCTTTTGGGGCAGACATAGCTCACAGGCAGCATATTTTACCATCCTGATTAAGCGTAATTTCTGTTAAGGGCCTCAGGTCCCAGAGATACTTCAGACTTACAGTCACACCTCCAAGATTCCAAATTCATTAATAAATACCAGCCTCATATGTCAGCTAAGAATGTCATTTGTCTGCTTAAAATAATTGCTTTTTTAAAAAATGTAATTCATACAAGTATTCAATAGGAAAGATCAGATACTAATTTCTATGTATTTTCCTGTAAAAAGAAACCAATTTTAAATGTACATCTGCCATTCTCAAATGACACAAGGCCGAACATGTGTGTTTGGGATCCACTAACAAAGTATAAAATAAGCTGCCTTCAGCAGATGTTCCTCCAGATTTGGCTAGGAAGTTATTCTTTTAAGGGCACACATAACTCAGTTTTCAATTGGAAGTTGCAGACAGCCATAATTCCAAACTATAAGGATTGCAGAAAAGTTTAACAAGGATCTTACTTTTTGTTTTCATGTAGCTATTCAGCTGAATTCTGTAGAAAAGGGACTCCAGATCTACAAGGACATTATTTGGTGGTGTTTGTTTAAAAGAGAAATTATTAACATTTTCCAAAACAAAACTACAAACTCTACAAATACATAAATAAGTATATATAAGGAGGGAAAAATAGAAAAAAGAACTCTATCTAACCACACACCCAAACACCTATGAATTAAATATATGAATTAAAAAGCAACAGTGAAAGAAAGAAGAGAAGAGAAGCCAAAAAGTTCATAGAATAATTATAGAGCTCGAAGAGACCACAACAGCTATTGAGTCCAACCCTTGCCATGCAGGAACACACACTTAAAGCATCCCAACAAATGACCATCCAGCCTCTGTTTAAAAACCTCCAAAGAAGGTGACTCCACCACAATCTGAGACAGCATATTCTGCTGTTGAATAGCTCTTACCATCAGGAAGTTGTTCCTGATGTTTAGGTAAAATCTTTTTTCCTGTGGTTTGGTCATCACTATTGGTTAAGATAAGATTCAAAATAGCTGATCTGCTTGTTGCCTCCCCCTGAACTCCCTCTTTCTTTGAATGGAATATAGTTTATATTTCCATATATAGAGTTCCGTATACTTATGGAATATAGTTTATCCCTCATACCAAGCCTCTTCTTCCTCCTCCTCGAATTCATACTTTCTAAAAGAGAAAACATGTAAACTTTCTATTTTTTTGTTAACATGCTTATAACATATCCCTGTTCAACCAAACCCTCCTGGTTGTAAACCACCCCTAAAGTTGCAACATATCACTTGAGTTCTGCTTCTGTTTCTTGCCTGGCCACTCACTTTCCATCTTGTTTCACTTTCATGTCCACTTTCATATCTTTCTCTGTACCTTTTTCTGTATTTTTCCCTCTTAGATCTCATTTCAGTTCCTGGAATTCTTACCTTATAATGTCAATCATGTGTTTAAAATCTCAACATATTTGCTCCATGATCCCTTGTAGAAGGCCATCTAACTACTCTGTGGAAGGTTCCATTTTTCAGCAATTATGGAGTTAACAATTCACTTCCCTGGAATCTGACAAGAGGCTGCCAAACCAAACAGTGCCAGCTAAAAACAGCCAGTTATTTCTCATGCATTAATTTTACTTTCCTTTCCTTATTAGTGCCCAATGTATTTTTGCAAGTAAAATACAATTCAATACATTCAAATAATAAATAGAGTTAGATTTTTAGTTCTTGTTTCTTCTATTTTTAAAACATCAACTCCAGTTTTTAAATTCAACTGTCCCAGTCTTATGGGGAAAAGAGACTTACTCAGCTCTTGATTGCAGGAAGAGTAACAATGCAAGAGGCTCCTCTGATCTGTCTTAATCAGAAAGTTTCTTCACTTTAATGACTTTCAAAGTTATTGAGTTTTCTTATTTTAAGAAAGCAAGTTGCCAGCATAAGACCATCAGATCTTACTATCTAAACAACTGTGTTCCAGGGTAAGGGCAAAATATTATTCCCTCGGTCCTAGTGTGAATCCCAGATTCAAATGAATAATCCTCCACTCCCCTTTTGTTAGGGGTGGGGGTAAAAGCTCCAGACAGAGATCCCTCTGGCCAGAACTTTACCATGAAAGCTTTCCTGCCAAATTAGCCCAGTGGAATGTGATAGTGGTGGTTTTGAGGATCTGGCATGCCTTTATTTCATTTGGACTGATGAAAAGACAGTTATGCCATTGTGTAACCTGTGCCACCAGCAAACTTCTTTAGTTGGGGCACAGCCTTTCAAGAGAGGTCCTGTCCCATTTCATATCTTACAATTCTGACTTGCTGACAAGAGTGTGTTAACACTGCAGATTTGCAGAATTTGTAAAAGGTATTTTTTGGATTAGAACTCCCAGCATGTCAAACTAGCATGGTTGTTCCAACTTGCAGTTAAAAAAAAAAAACTTTCTACAAGTTCTGCAGATCTAATAGAGCTACATCCACGTGCAGCTGCAGGATCCATTCATGTCAATGTCATCAACATGGCATTGTGGGGAAGGATTTTTTCAAGTAAGCATTGTATCAGCCTGGACAAAAAAAGTCCTTCCACTGATTATATTAAAACATTTCTCTAGTTTTTCAGAATATGTAGCTGCAAACACATACAACATGAGGATGCTGCAAGGAATGTGTAGTATAAGGAAAGTGTAAAAGTATGATAAACTATTTAAACTAACTAAGTAAGGAAGGAAAAATAGGATGCCTGAACTGGATGTTTGAATCAACCTACAGAGGCAAAGAGGGGGAAAAGGCAAAGCAACCCCATAACAAAGTATTTGTTATGTTCAAAGATTGGGCCTATTTGTCTTTGTTGGGTAGAAAATAGAAGATAGTCCAAGATAGGAAGAATACTGAAGACATGGGAGAGGGCAAAACGTTCATCTATGCCTTTAGTAAGTGTCATTAGATGGGAGGACATTTGAAGAAAGGGATTTTCATTAATAAGAAAGGAGTACCTGGAATGAATGGCAGAGCAGAGAAGCATTGCATCATGTGTGGTTGCTCTTGGAAAACCAATGCAATTGTGCCCTCCATGGGAATCAACTAGATTAGTTATTTAGGTTGAAAAATAATATAATGCAATCTGAGATTGGTCACTGCCAGCCCTCCTCCTGCAGATCTTTGGGCATGATATAAAGAGGGCTTTGACAATCCTGACCTTGCCACCATGGAACATGCTGGCTGGTGGCATCTGGGAGTTACAGTCCAAAACCAAAACTTTTCTATCCTCTGATTCGGATAGAACAGTAAACCCACCTAAAAACAATTTTCCATTTGGTCAATGTTACTCTTATTTTTAATTTCTTCCTTGCCTATTAGGGCTAGCAAGCAAATCCTACATCAAATATGATGCACAATTTCAGAAACAGAATTAAAAGGCAAAAGAAATATCCATCCAAGTTTCACAGATGGGACCTATTTTGCTATGTATGTACTCATCTTATTTTTGGACATTCATTCATCACAAAGTTCCAAGGTGACCAGCTGACATTGCTTGAGGAGCAAAGTTGCTGGGACTTAATAGGTTGCTCCAAGCTTCCCTTTATTATAAATGATATTATTATTAATTCATCTCCTCCATGTGTGCTTGGTGCTTCATGGAGGAATCAGATCTCAATGAACTCATTGTCTAAATTTGGCACTTGTTAATGGGAAAAGATAAGAAGTGGAACCTCCAGAATGTTCTAAGATTGCAGAAACTTGGCTGATGTCACAACATTCATTCAAAAGATGTGCATTTCTGGCAGTTGCTATAGCCTAAGGCCTAGAAAAACTGACAGCAGCTGCTGTTAGATACAGCTCATTTCATCTTCACTTTATGTTTCCAAAAGAGAATTAGTTGGTTAGATGACAATTCATCTCAGAGAATGGCTCTCTGTCCCCCTCTATGGTTTGATTTTGGAACTCACTTTTAGATTAGTTTAGAAGCAAAGAGCTTTAGATAAATCTGTCAGTTTTTTCAAAGAGACCAGTGAAATGGCATGTCAGAAATTTGGGGAAGAGGACTTTTCTTCCTTATCTGAAGATTTTTGACAGTTAGTTCACCACAAAAAGTCTCAGCAATGGAGCACCCATCCACAACCCACCCTTTCTATCTGATTGCTGTGCTCCATGCATAACTTTACACATATACACAAAATTAATTTCTTAAACAGCATTATGAGCTCATTCCTTGCATTAGCATGTTCAGGAGTCTCCAGGGACAGAACTGGTTATCTATTCTCTGTTATTCTTTGTGGTGAAGAGGTAGAGACTCAAGGACTCTGCCTAAGATGTATTCTCTGCTCCAGGATAATAAATTGGTCCACCCAGGCAGACTATTGGGTTCTCCCTACTCTGAGAGAACTATAAAGATAATTGATAGAGTCATTCTACCCAGGAAAAAAAGGAGATAATTTAATTAAAATAATAATTATAATTAAGTCACTGAAATCTATTTATTATATTTTTAAAATTACACATTGCCATGGGCTATTTTTTGGAAAAGCAAGTAAGAGCAAAGAAATATATTTTATAGTGTGGTGGAAGTGATTGCAACACTCTCTTGATGCGTTTTAAGGCATGAGTGTGTTCACACATCCATATTATCCATATTTCCAGCATCTGTGTTTAAGAAGGAGAATAATTTTGAACCCATTCTTCTCTCTCTAGCCCTTGGTAGATTCATGACAGGCAGAGGATCTGATACAAAGGACACAACATGGTTCATACAGCGTGTCTCCAAGTTGTCCTCAGCAACATTAGTCTTTGACCCCAAGAGATTCAGTTAATCTTTTCCCCTGCTCCCATATTATCTCTGGAGAATATTTCAGGGGTTTTAAGACTTCCTGCTTTAATCCTTTATTTCCACCACAGTGAGAATGTGTCATCTCCACCTTTGCCCTGCAGCATGGTACAAATAAATAAATTGTTTTCCCTTAGGGGATCTGTGCTCCAAGACATCCAGGCAGTAAGAACACACTTGCATTGGAAACATCAGCTCCACCCATCAATGTCAAAACATGACAGAAGCTCCATTCAGGACACATCTGTGGGGAAAAGAGAAGTGTTCTTGAATTGCTTAGGGAACAGAAGCTTGCAGGCTAGCTCTCCACAGGCAAATGCTAGTAAAAGGCCTTAGTCAATGTCTATGTTCTTTGCAGTAAACAGCAGAATGATGAGGCTTTGACAAAGCTCTTTCAGAATTTTGTTCACCTGAAATCAAGGGGATGTACTCTTTTGTTGCTATGTGCCTTCAAGTTGGCTCCAACTAATGGCAATCATACCCTAAGATCTTCTTGGCAAGATTCATTCAGAGAAGGCTGAGAGGGTATGACTTTCCTAAGTTCACCCAGTGCATTTCCATGGCTGAGCAGGAACTTAACCCATGGTATCCCAGAGTCCTAGTCCAGTACTCACACCACTATACAACATCAACTTTCCTAAGAGACCCAGAACAGAAATCCCAGAATTCAAACCATGAATCAGTCTTACTGCCTGGTGGTTTGCTGGCATCTTCAAGACAAAGAGAAGGTCTACAGTAGAACAATGCGACTGATGGATGCTTGGCTTGCAAACAGTATATGTGAAAAGGATCTAGGGCTCTTAGTAAATTATCAGCTTAAACATGAGTCAACAGTGTGATGTGGCAGCCAAAAAAAGTTGGTAATTCAAGGCTGCGTCAACAGGAGTGTAATGTCCTGATCAAGAAAGTTGTAGTAACATTCTATATTCTAGCTTTGATCAGACCTCACCTGGAATACTGTGTCCAGATAGGATTACCAAGATTATCAAAGGCCTGGAAACCAAGTCTTGTGAGGAATAACTTAGGGACTGGATATGTTTACTCTGAGAAGAGAAGATAGAGTGATAGTATGATAGCCATTTTAAAATATCTGAAGAAATGTCAAGTAGAAGATGGAGCAAGCTTTTTTTTTTTCCTGCTGCTCTGGAGACTAGAACATGAGCCAAATTACATTATTCTAATTATTCCATTCAAAACTTTAGGAAGGACTTCTTTACTGTAAGAGCTGTTCAACAGTGGAAAAGACTGCCTTGGTGGGTCGTGTTAGAAGTGCAACAATGCTTAGCACTGAAGAATCAAGAATGGACAGCAATAGTAGGCCAGGTAGTTTGAGTATCCTCCCTTCTGACTCTACCTATCCTGACCCCTCTGTGATATAAACTGATACTCTTATGGATGTTTTCCCACCTCGTGCTATCTCTCTGTTCCCAGATCTTCCATGAGAATGCAGCTAGATTATGATAGAACCCTAAGTAACTTTTCTATCTTAGAATGGAATTCTTATAATAAAGCCTTTTACTTTGTTCCTTTAAGCCATTGGTGTCTTTGCTCCTTAATCAGCATTAAGGCCCTGCTGTAGACATGTACTCTCTATCAGGTCATGGACTCTTTGGGGGGGGTTTTCTGCCGGAGGTCAGATGGCCATCTCCCAGGATTGCTTTAGTTGTATATTCCTGCATTGGACTAGATTACCCTTCTGGATCCTTCCAACTCTAGGATTCTGTCATCTGTGATCTTTTTGGGGAACAGCACTGTGAAAATCAGTGATGTGTTTAAGTCTTTTACTCCCAAGTCTCAAGTCAAATCTCAAGTCTTTACCTTCAAGTCTCAAGTCAAGTCTCAAGCCCTTAAAGATAACTTTCACGTCAAGTCTGGGAGTCAACTTTATACCCCAACATACATTTTAGAATTTCTGGATGGAGTCCAATAAAGTAAGTTTTAACCATTTAAGCAGAGTTCACCCTCCGTATTTGTGATTTTGCCAGCTTCAGACATAGGGAAGAGGATCCTTCTTACTTCCCATTTTGGGAGCTGGAGGATTTTTCAGCAGTGGGGAATAGGATCCTTCTTACTCTCCATTACAGATGCTTCAAAGCTTTAGAAGGAAGGATTCTTCCTCCTCAAGCCCAATACCTAACACATTTGCTGCCCCCCCCCCAATGCACCCTGCACTCTGGGAGCAAGTCTTTTCTGCTCTTAGGAAAAGTTTTAGAAGACTCCTCCAATACTCAGCAGCACAGGCTGCTGAACAGACCTCAGGCCTGCCTCGAGCTCATTGCCCAACCCATATTACTCTGAGAAATGCACTCACACTTTGGGCTTCAGACAGATAGTCATGTGATCAATAGGCAAAAAGAGATGGAAGCGTTGTTCAAAGTCGTAAGGTTTCTGGATGAATCTGTTATGTTATTCAACCAAGGGCAGCAAGTCAGTCACTAAAAATATACAAGTCTTGAGTCAAGTTGAATCAGTGCATCATTTATTGCTGAGTAGAGTCTGAGTCGAGTTACAAAAGCAACTTAAGTCTGATTTGAGTCAGTTGACTCGAGTCGGCATCACTGGTGAAAATAGCAGGGTGGAGCAGGGGGCTGGGGAGAGGGACCTTGACTTGTCTCACTTGGCAGCTCTAGTTTTGAATGTGGAGCAGAAAGACTCCGCTTCATCTTCCAGTCACTGTGCTTAGTAAATAATGTTCTTTAACTCCTTTGCTAGTTCTCTGTTAGCAGGATGAATGTATCTGAGGGAGCTTTGCTCAAATTTGGTGGCAGTTTTGCGCTTACTGTAACTTGTGTTTCTTGTCCCTTCATCCCACCAGTACTCAGCTGTCAATCCCCCTTTTATAATCCATTCCTCATACAATTGATTCTTTATCCTGGTTATTTATTTAATGGAGTCTGCATATTGACCTCAATATTGTTTCAGTAGTAGTTTTATTAGATGCTTCCCTCATACCTTTGACTATCTATCTCCCACTCCATTTTGACTAGTTTTAAAGTGTGTTGTTTAGTTTCTTTGACTAGTGTGTGGTTCCATGTGCTTAGACTGTTATTTTTCATCTTTGCTTGTACTTTGTGTTAGTATAGTAGTACAGTTGTTCCAGTAATTAAACTAATTCCTGGGGCCCTTTCACATACCAACAGGAATAGATTATAATGGTTTGGCTGTTGCTACAGACTATGGCTGAAGGGTAAATATGTGTTCTTGCTCATCTTCCACTCACTTCCTGACTTTCCTAGTGTTTTATGTATTACTTAAGCAAATGAGTAAAAATACATAGGAGGAGGCTTTAATCTCAGAGGTACTGCAGCAATTAAAAAAATGGACTAATATATGTGCAGAAGTCTGGACTGTTATTGTACTTTATTATTCATTTGTTTAATTAATTAAGACAGGTCATGCATGTACAGAAAAGGGCCTCTATTTCTGGAACTGTTCCAGGACCCCAACCACCTTAACATGGTCTTACACATTACACAGTTGTAGCACTATAATTCCATTTTCACTCCCATGGCTGCATCTTATAAAATCCCAGAGTTTGTAATCTAGTGGAGCACTAGATCTCCCTGGCTGAGAATGCCAAGTACCCCTCCTGGACCTGCAAAGCCCACTATGCCATAGGATATCCCCTTGGTAGTTAAAGTGGAATGTAGCACTATAACTGTGTGAAGTAAAGGAGCTCCTGGTTAAGGCAATCAGTGTTTATTCTCTAAGCCTGAAAAATTTTGGTTTTGAGGTTACAAATTCTAGAATTTTCCAGCCACCATAGCCATTTGTCTTGTTGGCAGGGGAATTATGTGAATTGCAGGCCCAAAAGTAATTCTTCTAGGTTCTGCTTATTCTCTACTTCTGAAAGCCCCTCCTTCTCAACGTATGCCAATTTATTAGGGCAGAGGGGCGAGGTTAATAGCTGGGACACACAAGATAGAACCAGGAGCCATTTTAATGTCAAGGGCAATGATGTCACCAGCATGCTTCAGTCCATAAAGCACAAAGGTAGACTGGAAAGTCCTTCACTCTCCTTTCCTTCAAATATTATGAGGAGAATTGCAGCCTTGCAATTACAATTCTTCACCATCCATCAGAAATGCAAATACCCATTATATATTCTGCCACTGGACCATGCCTAGCAATTATTTGGTGCCATTAACATGATTACTTGGGACCACACATATAATTACACTGTATGCTTCTGGTGCCGGCAGTGGCATGTAATGGACAAACTGTGATACAAGGAGGTCACTGTGCTGAATGAAGTAAAGAACATGATCTGAAAGTATCACTTTGCAAAGCTAGCAACAGGAGTTGCCCAGAAATACTAGCAAGGAACACTTACTGAAAAGGTGGGCCTTTTCCAAGCAGAGAGGTTCTGCAGTTCGGATACACTAATGAGTAAAGTTTGGGAGCAAAAAAATAAACAAACAATTTGAGAATCATATCCTTGAGCTGGTTTCACAAATCATTACCTGTCTTCAGGGAACCTCAGCAACTGCAGTTTTATGAGGGGGTTGAGGAACTGCTAAGGCCATTTTGAGAATCTTCCCCAAACTGCAGATTCTAGAATTCTTTTGGCAAAGCTAAAGCAGCTGAATTGGCTTAAATCCAACACAGGTTTACACTTTAAATGTATCTTAAAAGCCTTTTTCAGATGGTCGTCAAAGATCAATAACAGCAAAATGAAGTTATAAATTTTTAGTAAAGGATTTCCCCCTTCAGGAGGCATTTCTACTTCCAGAGTATCAACGGTAATACCTCCATGGTTTGTATTTCCAAGTTTGAAGCTAGGAATAGTGGCTTGTAATTTACTTCAAACACACAGCCAGTGTTATTGCTCTATAACATTGTTTTCTATCTTGGAATTTCACATAAGATAAAAAGAAGTTCTTCCTCCTACTTACCTTTTGCCTCTAAACCAGGGATGGGAATCTTACAGTGTTCTAGAATCTTACAATGTTGCAGAACTGCAATCCAGCCACTCTAATTAGCCAATGATGAGAAATCCTGGGAGCTGAAGTTCAGCAGTATCTACTCTGATTTCCACTCCTGCTGTACACCCTTGTCCTTCTCAGTTACCTATTTTTTTGCTGCTGTGAAAGAAGAAGAGACGGAAGTCTCTTTGTCCATCTTCTGGTGGCTCCCATGTTCGTGAGTGAATTCATTCTGGGCCTTAGTCTGAATTCAAAAGTGGCTGTCCAAGGTGCTGAATCCAATCTCCAAAATAGAAGATGGCAAATATGGGTGACAACTTTAAAGTTAAGACTAAAGCCTTAAAAAGATCCACTACATGGACCCCAGCATGGAAGCCAGCAGCTACAATTCCTCCCCACCTCATACATGGGTGCCTCTGGAACATCGGGGGAGCTTTGGAAAGTATGAAAAAGAGAGGCAGCAGGTGTGGGGAGATGTGGGAAGGAGGAGATATGTGTCCTGTGTCTAGGCACAGCAAGTGCCAGGAAGACAGACTTTAGCAGGGTGAAACAGTCACAGGAGAGTCAGGCCAGTCCAGGGCATATCTGTGTAGTCGAGAAGATTATCTGAAACTAAGGGGAGTTGGTACGCAACATGTCATGTGAGTGTTCTCATGGCACACAAGAAAGCAATATGATGGTCACTTTGCTCCCTGCTTTAATATATGTCTCCTAATTCTATTAGTGCTTGGAAAAGTGACTTTTCAGGACTACATCACCCAGCATCACCCAGCCAGTGTAGCTAATGGCCATACTGATTGAAGGACTCTTGGAGCTACAATCTAAAATTGCAGCTTTTTACAGTTCTGGATTTCAGGCAGAAAAACTGTATGATGGCTTGGAATGAAAAAATGTGGACAGCTGTCAAATGAATGAGGCCTAAGATTATGCTATCAATGAGCTACTAAAAAATCATGACTCCCATCAGAAACAATCCTTCTTTAGATCTCCAAACAATCCTTGGCAATATGAGTAGAACAAGCAAACCCCCATTGCCTCATTTGCTTCTGAAAAACTCGACTAATGTACAAGTCATGAGAAACAGATATTAACCAACAGCCCATAGTAAACCAGTTTTGCCAGATGTTTGTGACTGGTATTTACTGGTCACACTACTTTCTCCAGAGTGATATTTTAACATACTTATCAGTTGAAATTAACCCAGTGCCTCCAGGCAAAGCAATGAATGAGAAGATTCCTCTCTCTCCCTTTTGGCACAGCTATTTTAAATGAAGAATGGAAAGAATATCTGTTATTCTTTTCCAGCTTGAATACCAGGGCCCCTGATAGTCAGGAAACTTGTCGAAAAGAATAAGCAAGCAAGAATCTTGTAAATTTTCTCCCAGTATTCAAATAACCTGAAGTTTTGTGGAGGAATTATAATACATAGAAAAGCATGTGGGTTTTCGGGGGGGGGGGACTGTTTTCCATCTAGAAAACAGGTACCTTGCACAAAACCTGCTTTCTACACTGTTTCCTTTTTCCACACAGAAAGTAGGGTTTTGTGTACATGCACACATACACACAAATGTGTTTTTCTATGCAGAATAATTCTTCCATAACACTTTAGTGTGCTTGCCTATGTAGAGAAAACTGCAAAGGAATGGTCATTTTCTCCCGCAGCAGGGGAAAAAAAACTATTGCAATTATTCATCTCTGCATGTGAGGATAAAATAGTTAAGGATTTACATCCCTATTTTAAACCAAGTAGAATATGGCATCTGCAGCCCAAGTGGCAACAAATGTTTATGGCATAGAAAGAGCACATGCTCAGAAAAATAAAAAAAGCTATTATAACAACAACAACAATTCTCTTGTAGTCTTGATTGCCTTTACTCCATGAAAAGAAGGAAACAGCACTGCCACCATTTTGAAAACAAAATTAGTAGGATGGATGTGTGTGTGTGTGTGTGTGTGTGTGTGTGTGTGTCAAAGAAGAAAAAGGTGCTGTTCCATATCTGTTTGGTAAACAGAGATGGAAAAGAATCTGGCCTTGGATGAAGGATGAAATCCATGAAATGTCTCAGAAATCCATGCATTTCTGAGATTTATGATACATTTCAGGAAAAAAAAAAGCATATACAAAAAAATGCATGCAACTTAAACTGCATCTTTTTGGCAAATGCAAAAGCAAGTTTAAAAAAAGGGTACAAAATCATAGAATCATAGAATTGGAAGAGACCCCAGGGGCCATCTAGTCCAACCCCCTGCTTTGTAGGAACACCCATCAAAGCTTTCCCAACAGATGGTCATCCAGCCTCTGCTTAAAAACCTCCAAAGAAGGTGACTCTACCACACTCCAAGGCAGCATATTCCACTGCTGGACAGCTCTGACCATCAGGAAGTTCTTCCTGAGGTTTAGGTGGAATCTCCTTTCCTGCAGCTTGCATCCTTTGTTCCTTGCCCTAGTCTCTGGAGCAGCAGAAAACAAGCCTGCTCACTCCTCTACATGACATCCCTTCAAATATTTAAACATGGCTGTCAGGTCTCCTCTTAACCTTCTCTTCTGCAGACTAAACATACCCAGCTCCCTATGCCATTCCTCATAGGGCATGGCTTCCAGACTCTTCACCATTTTGGTCACGCTCCTCTGGACATGCTCCAGCTTGTTGATATCCTTCTTGAATTGAGGTGTCCAGAACTGGACACAGTATTCCAAATGAGGTCTAACCAATGAAGAATAGAGTGGTACCATTACCTCCCTCGATCTAGACGCCATACTCTTATTGAGGCAACCAAGAATCGTGTTGGCTTTCTTGGCTGCCTCATCACACTGCTGACTAATGTGCAGCTTGTGATCTACCAAGATTCCTAGATCCCTTTCACATGTACTGCTATGGCCGGAATCCTGTTAGAGGCCTATGTCTTTATAAGTGGACTTTCATCTGTGGGAATTAGAACTGGGAGGTTCCATAACAATACATATCCAGTAAATCGAGTACATTACTACATAGGAAAGCCAGTAGAGTGACCAATGTATGTTGGAAGTGATGTACAACAGGACCTAGGTGCTTTGGAACTGATGGGTGCTTGTCCCATTGTCCTTTGGTCTAGTTGTGCAACAGGACAATAACTAGGGAATGCCAATGTGCATCAAGACACTCTTGCCAGTGTCCTGTTAGGCATCTTTGCAATTCACAAGCACAGTTCTTAGGGCGTCTGCTATATGGCTAAGTTTATATGAGGTTATTTAATGTACACATGATAGAGAATTCTGGTCAATATCTTTTGGAGAAACTAGAAACAAAACTAAAACAGATTGAGAGAGAGAGAGGGAGAAAGAGAGAGAGAATAATATAGGCAAATGTCTGCTCAAGGAGAGGTCTCATAACATAAAATGGACCTCAAACAGTAAAAATACTGGTGGGATTCTGAGAATTACACTGAAAATGATACTGACTGATTTTTAAATCTTCCTCTTTGAAACACCACCTGTTTTCATCCTCCGTACCTTTCATGCATTCCTCTGTGATTTCAGCCTTTAAAAAAAAAGCCGTTTCACCCTTTCAGAAGTCCTGATTCCCATCAATTTGTTTTCAAATCTGTCCAAGTTCTTCTGAATATGCCTGCAGCTGCTGGGGAACATTACAGCAAACAGAAAACTATGAAAGGTCCTTTGTCCCCAATCTGGACCCAACATGGGAATATAATAGGGAGAAACAGTACCAGCAGTCAAAAACTATTGCTGCATTCACCTATGACAGACAGTCAGTGGTGCAGATAGGTAATTTTAGATTCTAGGTTTATTGATTTGATGGGAAGTTTGCTCTTTCAGTGGTAATTGTGTGTGTTGCTTCACTCACTCTACAATATAGGTGGCCAATTCAGAGGCTCCAGGCAGTATTTTTGCTGCCTCACAAATCTACCAGGGATACAGAGATGGAGGAAGGGAATGAGGTTGTTGGTCCCCCAATAAAAATTCTGCTCCCCCAATGAAATTTTCTGTCAGCCTCTACATTTCCAGCACTGTGATTGAGTATTTAGAAACACAAGTCAGGCATCTAAAGAAAAGGATATGGTGGCATTCTGCAAAACCACAGCACTAATAACTACACACACTTATTAAAATGTTATACATGTACAAAAAAGCTTTTCTGTGAATGCACACATTCTATGCTGCAGGACTCACCTCTGGGTGTATCTACAGCTGTGTGTAAAGCAAATTTAGTAGTCTTGGCTTTTGAAAGTAACTTATTTGAAGGAATTTCAAATGGACAATTTCTCTGCAAGTTTGCAGAGAAACCACAGCACATTAGACATCATTTACATCTCAGATCATTACAGCAAGATGATTTGCACAATATGCATTTACTTCCTAGTCACTGTTATTTAGTTTGCAAACCATTTTGCACGTAGAAAATAACTATGGCCAATATCCTACAGCAGACACATAGTCACAATGTCATGGCTATTTTCCAGCTCCTGATTTGACCCTCAAAATGCACCTTAAAACCCAACCAGCCTCACTCAGGGATGGAGATCTCTGGTGCTGGTGAGCAGGGTGTTGAAGTATGGCACATCTAGCCCCCTCCTGCCAGTGCATCAAGCAGAAACTGGAACTCCAGCAGGTTCTTGTCATAACTCCTCAGCACATTGGCAATCACTGGCTGAAAGGGGTTGGAGGCACTGCAGAACTCCATCCCTTGGTACAGTTGGCTGAATTTTTAGGGCGATTTTGAGGGCATTTATGACTGTAGCAATGGTACTGATTGTAAATAAAAAGGAAATGAATAGGAAACAGTTACTAAGTCATAAGTCTAACTTACTACATTGTAACTGACTAACAGGATACCAGACTATATTTTAAATTGATTTGCTTTTTTGGAAGCTTTGCAACAAATTTTCAAACTGAAATGCATTAACTGGGTGTTATTCTTGTCATCACTATGAAAACATATTCCCACAGAAAGCTATTTTTAGTAACTGATGCCTAAAGCCTTCTTCCCTCATTCCATTTTTGTTTCTGCCTTCCCTCTGACGATAATCTTATTACACCCCAGCAGCAAGCCACACCAGACCATTTTTCAAAACCAGAAATGACCAGAAGTTCATTTTTTGCTTTCAAAGGTATTTTCAAAAGAGTATTCCAGGCTGAAACAGGCTTAGGGAGAAGAAATAGCTTTTAAAAAGCCTACTGAATCATGCCAAGGTTTCTGGAGTGTGTGTGAAATAGGCTGTTCTATGTCCAAATAGGATGCCTGATGGCTGTTAGAGGAGACTAAGAAGCTACACTGAAGTCCAGTCATGCCACACTTTGCCTACCTCTGTTTTACAAAGTGGTAAGCCAACCCAGCTGTATGAGGTGCTCTCCGTTCTGCTGAATTGCATCTTAGACTTCTGCTCCAAAATTCTACACTGACAGTACCATTGTGGATAATGCCAATGTCATGCAGTCTAGAGGGAATCGTTCCAGGGTGACATGCTCTTCCCTCACACTACAGGCTGCCTTAGCAGACTGATGGAGAAATTTTGTGCTCAGACTTTAGTTCCTTTTACAGTGATCATGCATTTTTTGCTCTCCCAATACTAATGTTCCATCACTATAGTCTTCATTTCAATACCCTTCATTCCTTGATGCTTGTCTCACCTTGACATGGAGCACCCTTTATTTGGGGTTTTGACAGCTGAGCATTCTTTTCTCATCTTGCCTCCCTGTGGAGGTATGACTAGCTCCCTGATTCTCAGGACCAAGAAATTTTGCTGCCTGAGGTAGAGCAAGAAATGGCACCTTTCTCTAAAATGAGGGTACCTACTCAGAAAAAAAAATATTGGGGCACATGATTATATAACTAACAATTGGCTGCCATTTCGTGAAGCACAATCTGCATTTCTACCACCAGTTGGAGTGACATGACCAGTGGGAGGTAGCATTAAAGAGCACCAAGTGTTATATCTATTATATTTGTATCATAAGAAGTACTATTGATTCAGTGTCCTGGGACACATCTGCCTCATCCTAGAGTTGTCATATCTTTGTTTCATAGAATATGAAACAGCCTATGGTTCACTCTATAGTTCAATTTGTGCATGTCATCCTATGCAGTTCAGCCTATGTGTACCTACGCAGATGTATACCACACTGAATTTAGGGCGGGGGGTTATACCCAGGTAACTATTATTAACATTGCCGTTCTAATTTGTATACTGTACACTTCAGTCTTTAATTATGGGAGACAAGAACATTAAGTTACAGCTTTTTCCAGTAACTGCTTTACAACCTGCTTGAAAGAGGGAAGGACTAAAAGGGTGGCATAGGCAGATGTGTGTTTGATTCACTTCCAAATTGCTTCTGTATTTTTTTTCTTCTAAGAGCTGCATAATAGTAGAGGAGCTTTGATATCTGACTGATAACTTCCTTTCTGCAGTGAGCACTATTTTCTTGTTCATGCCATAAAACCTTAAGAAAGGGGCTGTAGAAAAACATTTTGCTTGGCCATTTACTAGTGTTGGGGAGGGAGGTGCTGCTGCTTCTGATGGTGATGATGATGCAAATAAGCAATAGCAGCAGCAGCGGTAGTAAAAATAATAATAACCAGAAGACATTGTGATGAGCACCAAAAGCTATGAGGTGTTTGCTTGCAAAATTTACGGGTAGGCCATTGTATATTCCTTTGTTTAGCATGCATACCTTGACAATAGCAAGCACAGCATAGCTGCAGACAAGGACCAGGTCACACCAAACTGTTTGCTGCATTCCATAGATAAGAGGCCTTTTTAAACTGCACAATTATAGTACTATGATTCTGCTTTAATTGCTGTGGCTACCTCCTATGGAAACCTGGGTTTTGTCATTTTGGGAGGCATTACTGCCCTCAGGCTGAGAATTCTACAAGCTCCTTCCTAAACTGCAAATACTAGGATTCCATTGGATGGAACCATGGTAGTTAAACTAGAATCATAACAGTATAATTGTATAACAAGAAAGAGCCTGAAATAAATCACATGTTTCTAGCTAGGCAACAGATTGAGTTTCTCTCCTGCTCCTCACTAAAATCAATCTGCTGGGTGCTTTGACCACACTTTCCCCACCTTTGATGGCAACTTCTAGAAGTGTCATTGGGAATGCATTCCAGACCCAGGAGCATGAAAGTGTCAGAGATGTTTGCCCCATTGGAACACATCACTCATAGCTTAAGGACCCATATAACACAAAAGATCTTCTAAGTTTGCCTTGTCTTATTCTTTTCTGTATTCTCTGCATCCACAATCCATCACTGTATTGAATAAATACTGTGTTATTCTTTCATGCAAGTAGCTTGGCCTCCTTCTCATCACCTCAAATCTGCATGGTGAAACTCTGGATGGATCAAACTCTGGACTAAGTTAATGACAACAGCAACATGTAGCAATTTAATTGCATTCTATTTTTCTGGCCTTTTCTTAAGAGGCCGAGAGCACAAAAAAGTATGGTGGAAAGAGATGTGGCCAACTTCCATGTTGTACCACCTTTGCTTCAGATATTTCAAACAATATATGTTTCACCATCTACCCCTCAGTTAATATGAAAGTTCTTTCAAGTAAAAGGTAAATTTCTTCTCTCAAATTTTAAAACTTTACCATTTCTATACCAACTCTCTCCTCTTAGTTTGCAGAATTTAATCTTAAAATGCCGTCCCCTTATAATCCATAGGATGACATTTGCAAATCAAAGTCCATCGTAACCATAATTATTTGGAAAGTAGTCCCATTAATTTCACTTATTTTTTCCAGTGAGTACATTTAGTATTAAAACTTTAGACATCTGAGATTTGGGCCATCATCTTATGGTGTTTTAGGGCACTGAGGCCTGTACTGAGTGCAGGTTTGATCCAGATTTTCAAAGGAAGTATTGCTGTCACAGGCCCAACTATCAGGTATGTTAGGCAAATTAATTAAAAACATTATTTGGACTTGCTATGTCTCTTCCTTAAGAAATATGTAGAGGCGTGTATGTGTTTTGAGGAGGGTACTATTTAGATTTGTGTAAGACGTGGGGATTTAACTCCTTTCTCCTGCACTGGTTCCTTATAAAACATCCCCCATACCTATTATTTGCTTCCCAAATGTGTTATTTGGAGCAAAATTAGTATTTTGAGAGGCAAATAGAAACATCAGGAGGGTTCTTTTTTCATGAAAATATAGCATGGAAGGAAGGACCATCATCCCCCACAAAATGTTCCTGGTCTCAATTGTGGTAACCTTTGTGGTAACATTTTGTTGAGAAAGTAAAGTGTGAAGTCCTCATTCCTTGATACACACAGACTCCTTTTTAAGGAGTCCTCATATGATCCTTCCACTCATGAGTTCAATTAGGAAGTTGGAGGGTATAATCATGTACTCACTGGCCATAACTCCAGTGCCTCCTGGACACATCCTTTAGTGTTGAAATGTTTAGCATTAATGAGAAAATACTGCCTAGATACATACCAGTAAATGCTTCAGGTACCTCCACCAGTTCAGGAATGCAGACCAATTATAGTTTCCGGTTAGTTGAAGGAGCCTTGTACACAGACAACTGTATATACTTAAGTCCTCTCTTATTAGCACTGTATATGTAGCTGTTATTGAGCGTTCCACTAGGCAACTCAACAATTGGGGGGGGGGGTTAAACTAGTCAATAGGCACAATCCCATTCCCCAGTATGTATCTACATAATGCAAAAGATGTTCATTGGGAGGGTGAATGAGGCGAGATGGAAACCTAATGTTATCTCATACTCATGGTCTCAATATTGGGAATCTTTCCCCTCCCAACTTCAGGGGTTGGATGTTGGGGAGTGGGAAGGACAACTTCCACATCTTCCACAGATTGGATTAAAACCATCCATGGTCGAAAATGATGGTAAAACATAACCCAGACACATTTTCAATCCTTCACAAGACTGGTTCTTCTACATGTCAACATTCAACCAGTGTTCTGCCTCTAAAAATGGTCTTGTCACCATCCATGCATACTTGGGCTTCAGAGGAAACTAACCTTGACAAATTTTGAGATCACTAGCCAAGTGTGTTCCTTAATCTGAGGGCATGTACTCTTTCATTTGGCAAATCCACTGCAAATTGCAAACATAAATTCTGCATCAGCTAAAACCACCTCTGCATATTATGACTCAGGTGCCCTTTCACTAGATGACCCTCTTCCTAATGCTCTGCCTTAATAACTGCAGTTAATAAGCTTATTAGAGAAAGAGGATTTCAACAGTCATATCATTAACAAGATAAAAGTTCAAATCTCCAGCGTGGACCAAATTACTCCTTAAAATAACTTAGCTTGCCCTCACTGGCAAAACCAGTGTTCTCTCTCTCTCTCTCTCTCTCTCTCTCTCTCTCTCTCTCTCCCTCTCTCTCTCTCTCTCATATTAGATTTACCACCGCACACCCTGTCAGACAGCATGATCACATGGCTATCAATATTACTATAATTACTCCTTTTTAATATTGAACAGAGAGCCTGGCGCTGATAGAACTAGAGACAAAACAACATCCCTAAGAAACACAAGGGAAATATCAGCATGATCAGTGGAACCCTGTGGTTTGCAGAAGCAAGATTTGAAAACAAGAAAAAAGAGGCCTATTGAGAAACAGCCTTCTGAGGACTGAGCAAGCTCCATGTCTTTCAGCACTGGAGTCCTAAAATGTTGACTATCATCTGGGGAAAAAAAACTAGGAACATTTTATGCTATGTGATTATACCCTCATATTATCCCAGTTGGACAGAGACTCTCCCAATTAATCCTATATCTTCCCACTTTTTCAGTTGCTTTAAAAATATCCCACTTTCTCTCCCTTTCTCCCACTTTCCCCCTTTGTCCTCAGCCTACTTTAATTGCTGCAAACTTTAAAGTGACTCTGGACTTTTGATGTGCTGGTATCATGCAAATCCAATACAGAAACATACAATTGAGTCACTGAACTCTGGTTTCAGTTGAGAATGGATGGAATTGGGTATCCAGTCCTGAATGCCACATCACACACAAAAATAAGATTGTTCTTTCCTCCAACACTGTTTGCCCTGAGATTTGTCTTCCTATCAGCAAACAATGGTCCACTTCACACCACACAATTATAGTGCTATGATTTCACTTTGACTGCTATGGTTCCATCCTGTTGAATTCTGGGATTTGCAGCTTAGGGAGACTCTTTAGAATTTTCAAATACCAGGTGCTGTAGGTTATATTTCAGAGGAAGGAATTAGCAAAACCACCTCTGAATATTCCTTGCCTAAGAAAACCCCATGAAATTCATGGGGTCACCACAAGTCAATGGGCAGCTTGAAGCATGTTTATACACACACATTTAGAATTTTCAGCTAGAGAGTCCTAGTGCCTCACCAAACTACAATCCCAGGATTCCATGGGATGTTGCAATGGCAGTTAAGATAGGATTGTATTGCCGTAATTAGATAGTTTGATAGAGCCTCTGGATTATGGATCAGTAGGTGTGCAATTAGATAATATAAGAGCAGCAGTGGAGCAGGGCTGCTACTGCTCTAAATTTGAGTTCTTTTAATGGAGCTACACAAAGTGCTGGGACTATTTTATGGATAAACTTTAGTACTGTGGTTACTTCCTTTCAATTTCAAAGTAAAAATCAGAGCAGATTCATCACCCCTTGGACATGAAAGCCATAAGCCACTGCTGCTTATGACTAAGGCCATTTCTGCAGTACACTGTTATAGAATCATAGAATCATAGAAATGTAGAGCTGGAAGAGACCACACGGGCCATCCAGTCCAACCCCCTGCCATGCAGGAACACCCATCAAAGCACTCCCGACAGATGGCCATCCGGCCTCTGCTTAAACACCTCCAAAGAAGGAGACTCCACCACACTCCGAGGCAGCATATTCCACTGCCGGACAGCCCTGACTGTCAGGAAGTTCTTCCTGAGGTTCAAGTGGAATCTCCTTTCCTGCAGCTTGAATCCATTGCTCCTTGTCCTGGTCTCTGGAGCAGCAGAAAACAAGCCCACTCCCTCCTCTACATGGCATCCCTTCAAATATTTAAACATGGCTATCATGTCCCCTCTTAACCTTCTCTTCTGCAGACTAAACATACCCAGCTCTCTAAGTCTATCCTCATAGGGTATGGCTTCCAGGTCCCTCACTATTTTGGTCACCCTCCTCTGGACCTGCTCCAACTTGACCATGTCCTTCTTGAATTGGGGTGCCCAGAACTGGACACAGTATTCAAGACGAGGTCTAACCAAAGCAGAGTAGAGTGGTACCAGTACCTCCCTCCATCTAGACACCATACTCCTATTGATGCAGCCGAGAATTGCATTGGCTTTCTTGGCTGCCGCATCACACTGCTGACTCATGTTCAACTTGTGGTCTATTAAGACTCCTAGATCCCTTTCACACATACTGCTATCCAGCCACGTGTCCCCAATCCTATATTTCTGTATTCCATTTTTTCTACCTAAGTGTAGGACCTTACACTTCTCTCTGTTGAATTTCATTTTGTTAGCTTTGGCCCAGCTCTCCAGTCTGTCCAGGTCATTTCGAATTTTGATCCTGTCCTCTGGTGTATTAGCAACCCCTCCCAATTTGGTGTCATCTGCAAATTTGATGAGCATGCCCTCTATTCCTTCATCCAAGTCGTTGATGAAGATATTGAACAGCACTGGGCCCAGGACAGAACCCTGTGGCACCCCGCTAGTCACTTCTCTTATAGTGCTATTATTTCACTTTCAACATCTTGTTGAATTCTGGGGTTTGTAGTTTACTGAAGCCAAAGAACCCCTCCCTAAATTGGAAACCCTAGGATTCCATAGGATGTTGAAAGTGGAATAACAGCATTATAACGGGTTAGCGCGGAAATGGCCTAAGGACTTGATAGTATTGAGGAGGAGGAGTCTTTCAGTAATGTGTAGTGCTGTCAGTCATGCTGAAATTAGTGGCCTGCTGGTTAATTCAGCTGACTGACTGAACTTCTACTCCCAAAGTTCTGCCCTGACAGGACTGTAGTTTAAGCCCTTTAATTGGAACCGTGGAGGAGGCCATCTGGCTGGCCTGATCTGTGTGGAAGGACATTTCTATGATGAGGTTAGGAGGCACTGCTGCTGCTGCCACTGCTACCTCTTCTTCTTCTAATAGAAGAAGACTGCTTCTATTTTCCAAAATATGTGCTTCTGGAGATGATTTATAGCCGCCAAAGGGTTAAATGGAAAAAAAGTCACTTGCTCCATGTTTACCAGAAGGAAATCACTCAGGGAGTTAATGACTCTGTACAAGCAATGTGGGGTGGAGAAAGTAGAGCACCATGTCAGCCTGGAAGCTGTTTTGCTTGCTTGCGTCTCACAGCGCAGGTAATAAATCATAATTAGGCAAGGGATGGACTAATAGACTCTGTAAGGGCAAGATTCAGAGAGCCGCACAAGGCTGAGCATCCAAATGAGCAGAAAGAGGAGGCAGCAAGGGTTGTACAGGACCCAGACAGTAGCATTCTTCAGTTTGTTACATTATATGCATTATATGGGTAAATTCAATTGCATGTGAATTGAAACTGTGTTATAGGATCCATACGTTACATTATTATAGATACTTCACACCAATTGTAATTTGCTGGAGGTTTTCTTACTGGGAGTGCTGGCATGGAACTCTGCCCTGCCATGGTGGGTTGCTACGGAAGGAACATGAAAGGCACCCTCTGTACTTTGCTTGATTGCCACTGTTGTATATTGCAAGAGGGTGTGTTAAGGCTCCCATGTAGTGTTGCCAAGTTTGCAAAATAGCAATAAAGGATGGTCAACATGTATGACGTGCATGTTGACAATCAAGAAGTAGCTATTAACAAGTTTGTGTTCTACCTAAAGGCCAAATGAAAGCATTGACTTCAATTGACTTAGCCAGGCGTTTCCCCATAAAATTAATCTACTGTCTATGTTCATAAATTACATGATACACACACTTCTGTCTTTATGAAGGTCCCACACCCCACTGGGACCTTTGGCTTGTTCAGTCTATATAAAAGGAAAAGCTTTCTAACCCTCAAATAAAGAACATCCTTATAACACCTGTCAACCCCAGTCACAAGTCATAGGTAGTGAGATGACTTTAGCTTCTACCTGATCCTAGAAAGAGACTGACTTTGGTTTGGAGTTGAAATCATATCATAATGAGTTTGCATTTTTAAAATTTCCAAAATGCCATCAACTGATACATATACACCACTGTCAAAATAAATAATATATAAGGACATACATCATTTTACGTCATTATAAAAAAAATCACATTCCACTGATTAATAGACAAATTAAATTTAATTTCTCTGTAAATCTTTTTATGCTTATTTACTCCATTTATAACATGCAAGTTTAGTTAAATGTGTTATGAACCATACCTATTCATATCAGCTCAGGACTGAGGTGGGATAGGAGTTCTATATTTTAAAAAATCAGTACACACACACACACATATAGTTAAATTGTTGTATTCCTGTGAGGGTTTTTTTAAAATGTCCTTCTATCTTTATTAAAAATCTGATTTGTGGCATTTTTTCCTTATAGTGGTAGAACACTAGCTTGCCCAGTCTGGACTGGAATGAATCAGTGATGCACCTGGAAAGCAAAATTATCAGGGGGCAGTTGTCACAGAAGGATGGTAAGAACCAGAAAAGCTGGCTGGCCTAAACAAGTGCTAGACTATTGGTCCATGCAGCTCTCCTGCAATTGCCTCGGGTATATCAGAATGTGGGATATCCCCACCTACCTACTGTGAGGCTTCACTGTGGCTTCAGTCCAGTGACTTCCAGCAGGTAATATCTAAGTTGCCATACTCATAAATGATTAGGGCTCATCTTCCAACCCCTGTAGTCCTGGTATCTATTTTGGGGTCTTGGGCCAGGGGATATGGAAAAGATAAATCTCCCATGATATGTCCGCTTCTTATCTGATGCTGCAACTGAGTACTAAAGAAATGGTTTAGTGTTTTTTATCAATCCAGATTTCAGTCCTTGCGAGTCTATCTCTTTGACCTTCAACGTGACTTTGCAAATATGCAAAGGACGACCAGGACTATGTTCACCTGCCTTACAAATTCTCCTCTCTTGCTTCCCCAACACCATGCCTGATGAAGTCAGCCACCTGGTAGAGGTAGGAATCATGTAACCCTCCAGAACTTGTTGGACTGCATCTCCCAGTATTTCTTACCATTGGCTATGCTGGCTAGAGCTGATGGGAGTTGCAGCCCAACACATCTGGAAGGCCACATGTTTCCCACACCCACACTAGAACATGGAGTCTGTGAGCCACTACAGCAGTTGCAACATCAAATGAGAAGTCATCAGAAGTCCACTTCCATTTTTGAAAATGGCTATCTTTTAATGTCAAACGCTTTACTAGGGGGCGGGGGAGAGGCTGGAACATCCTTAAAGAGGAGTCACCAATCCTGGACGGTCCAAGTGGAACAATTTGCCCTCTCTATTTTGGCCAGAAAAATGGCAGTTAGTGCAGAGTGGAGTGGAATGGCAGTAGAGGCAGAGGCTTCAAAAGTAGCTAGCCCTAGGGAGGGATGTAGGTCTTCATAGATTTCACTCCCACAAGCAAAAACAAGTAATTGTAACATTTTTCTCCTGGCAGCAAGAAAATCTTTGAAAACTGTGCTACTTTCAAGCACCATTCATAGATCAAGACTTGACTTTCCATAAAACAAGCAAACTCAGTTTTCTGATGTGTTTTTTCATGGCAAGTAAGTAAGGCCCTTTCCACATGTGGGGGGGGGGAACGGGCGAAAACGCCCAAAAACGGAGCTTACCGGCAGCCGGGTAAGTCCATCGTGACGAGGAGCAGCGCAAGCTCGCTGCTCCGCAGTCCTCCGGCGTCCCAAATGGTGGCTTCCGATTGGTGGAGGCTCTCCACCAACCGGAGAAGCTCACCAGCTGGAAGCCCGCCCCCGGCAGATCTGCAGGCACGCACTTGCGCGCACCTGCAAATCCACGTCGGAGCTGGGCGACAGAGCGGTGCGGGGCTGCGCGCTCCATGCTTTTTAAAAACCTCGAAAAAGAGGTTTTTAAAAAACACGCAGCGCGGCTAATTCCGGCCGCTCCTGAGTGGATTCTGGTGTGGAACTACAAAAAGTAGTCCACGCCAGTCCACTCTACGGTGTAGAAGACCTCCGTGAGAGGTCGCTCTGCACCATTACAGAAGCCCGGTGTGGAAATGGCCTAAGTTTCAATCTCTTTCTTCTAGTATTCTCCTTGACAGGGTTTTCCAGCACTCAGGAAAGCATACCTTCCAATGTTTCATAGATAAAAACCAGGGTACATGTGGCCAAGCAACATCAGAGTAAGATCAAGGTGGACAAAATTATTAATGAGGAAGAACACACAAGCTAGGAGAGGCTGCAGCAGTGTGCATTAGCCTGAGCCTACTGAGAACAGCAACAGCCTATCCCTCCTCTCCTCTGAATTGAGTGTAAACTACTTCAGTACTTTCGTTGTTTTTTGCATTTTTATTGCATTTATTTCAAAATTACATCAGTACAAAATATATTTCTCAAGTACATTACTAGACATTGAAAACATCCATTTAATCATCGAACACTTTTCTTCGTCCTCATTCTTCCTTTCTTTCTTCATTCTTCATTCTTTTCTTTGTTTGTTCTTTTCTTATCTGTCTAATAATCAATCTAACGGATAACCAATTTTTAACTAATATATAATAACAACAAAACCAATAATGATAATAACAATACAATAACAGTAATACCAATACCAATAGGCATATAATCAATCTACTTTGAACTTTAATTTACAGGAACAAAGGTATGAGAAATCAATTTTTATCTGTTATTCATATATTTTTGAATATTCTTTCCAGTGTTACCCTGGAGGCCACCCTCACACTAGTTGCTATGACTGTCAGGGTGTGGTTGAAGGCCTAGTCCAAGGATGGAGTCATGCAACAAATGGTATCTCATGCCACTGAAGTCAAGGGGCTCAGCACCCAAATTGAGGAAGAGTTATTTAGGCATAAGAAGCATAAAATTCTGCCAAACCTTGGAGGCAAAAGTACAGTAACCACAAATTAAACAATGCTATAAAATTGAACAAATTAATTCAATTTAAAAGTAAAATTAAACTGCTTACAATACCTATTCCTCCTATCATCTACAAGAGAAAGAGAAGGTCTACAGAAAGATTGTTCAGCTATTGGTACTCGGCTTGAAAGAAATGCATATGAAAAGGATTTGGGGGTCTTAGAAGATGACAAGCTAAACATGAGTCAACAGTGTGATGTGGCAGCCAAAAAAGCTAATGTAATTCTAGGTTGCATCATCAGGAACATAATTACCAGATTAAGAGAAGCAGTAATACCATTCTATTCTGCTTTGGTCAAACGTTACCTGGAATTCTGTCCAGTTCTGGGCACCACAGTTCACAAAGGATATTAACAAGCTGGAAGATGTTCAAACCTCAGTGATCAAGATAGTAAAAGGTCTGGACACCAGGCTCTGTGGAAAACAGCTAAGGATGCTGGATATGTTTAGCCTGGAGAAGATGGAGAGGTGATAGCCATGTAGAAGATGGAGTGAGACTATCTTCTGCTGCTCCAAAGACTAGGACATGAACCAGTGGATTCAAATTACAAGGAAAGAAGCCTCCACTTAAACATTAGGAAGAGGTTCTTGACAGTAAGAGCTGTTCAGCTGTGTAACAGAGGATTTCAGAGGGTGATACCTCCTTCTTTGGAAGTTGAGTATTCTTGTGGTTGGACTAAATGGCCCTTGTGGTCTCTTCCTACCCTATGATGCTGTGATTCTATAAATTTGTCAAATTAATATGTGTTAGTGTGCTTGAAATATTTTTATTGTTTTCAATCATTTAAGTTGATTTTATTTGTATACCAACCTGAGATCTTAGGCCTTTGAGGCCCCTCCCTAAACTGCAAACCCCAGGATTCCATAGGATGTTGAAAGCAGAATAATAGCACTATAACAGGCTAGTGCAGAAATGGCTTTACTCTAAAGGGCAGGATATAAACATTCTAATGCAAATAAATAAGTCATACTAGTACAGTTTACTGTTTAAAAGCCTATTAGGTCAACACAAATCAAGAATATGCTGTGTGGGTGTAAGACAGAGGCCTCCACATGCTTTCTACTCTTCCACACACAAACTCACCCTCCCCAAATGTTCAGCAGTTGGGAATCCCAGCATGCACTGGGGCATCTCTGACAAGATAGTTGGCGCATCTTCTACATCAGTGAAGGGAAAGGGGGACCGCCATGTCTCACTGCTCTGTCCACCTCCAAAGCAAAGCTGCACTTAAGCTGTCACTCTCACTTTCCAGGAACAGGAACTGGCAGGCAGGCTTCATTTTTTTTTTTTTAATGTAACAAATGCTCAGCGAGTGCAAAACAAGCATGAAAAGGGTGACCTTTGGGAGTCAGCAAGGAGCAATGTGGCCAGGAGAATACTGAGTGGGCTTGTTGTAATTACCAATGCCACTCAGATGTCTAATGAACCCAGAACCAGGGGTGGAGTATGGGTGAGAAAGTGATCCTGTCTCTGTTCTGAGGATGGGAGGGATACTGAAACTGCTGCTGGTGCTGCCAAAAAAAAAGATGCATAAATGTAAAAGCTGTCTGCATATACGAGAAGAAGCATGATAGAAGAAAATGAGGGAAGATGGGCATGATCAAAGCAAGCAGAGCTTCTAAAGTAGTAGGATGGGGGGACAGTGAAGAAAGGAAAGGAAGGAGAGAAGAGAAGACTAAAGAGAATGGGATTTTTTTCTGCAAAAACCTGTATGTATTTTAAGTTGCTTCACTTCAAGGGATATGCAAGACCCCTTTTCTTTAAAAGAAAATGATGAGATAATACACATTTTGCTAACTTTTCTTGTTTAGTGGGGAGAACAAAACAGCAGTCTTTGGTGTCTAAAAGAACATTATCTCCTATAACATCTTCTGCTGACATTGCTTTTTCCTGATGCCAAAATTCATACTGAGGCCAGAAAAAACCCCAGGTAGTAGTTATAGAAGTGAATATTTTGAAACCAATCTGCTGTCATAGATGGGAAGAGGCACTGGATTGTAACATTTATGCTCACATGAAAAGATAAGATGTTAGTTCCCCAGAGTCAAATTTGTTGCAGAATCTCACAGCACTGTACCTACTACATAGACATTCTATGGCATGATCACCCGCACAGCCATAAATAATGCTTGGCTTCCTGTTAGATTTCAAAGACAGAGCCATGTTAGGCCACTTCTGCACTGGACTGTTATAGTGCTATTATTCCACATTCGACATCCTGTGGAAACCTGGGGTCACAGTTTAAGAAGGGGCCTCAAAGACCCCTTCCTAAACTGCAAACACCAGAATTCCATAGAATGTTGAAAGTGGAATAATAGCATTATAACAGTCTAGTGTGGAAATAGCCTCAGTCTGGTTCATTGTATATTTGCCAGTAAAACCGGAAAATGCAAATATCTTGAACTAAAAGGATAAAGGGGAAACAAAAACAAAAAGGAAGAAAGAGAGAGAGAGAGAGAGAAAGAAAGAAAGAAATCAGAAATGCTTTTAGAAGGAGATTGTTGTGAAGAAAGAAGAAAGCCATTATAGCTGCAATTATTTATTTATTTATTTTAAAAAAAACATTTACTTCTTTGTTTGCCAAAAGTAACAAATACCCAATGCCTGGTAAAAGGTTTGCTTCACCTGCACAGTAGTGAAACACCAACTGTCCTCTCTCATTCCTTCTTCAGAGAAACTAGTGGATGTGTTATTAGTGTGACATACTTGTGGGTTCCAACCCATCCAGTGAAGATCAACAGATAAGAGTGTCAGATGGATATGGATATCTGACTAAGTGATTTGCCCTCCTGCTGACAGTGGGGAATATATTCATGGCACCTCTACAAACACACTCCAGAGACTAAAGAGAAAATGATTAAAAGGCTCAGGAAAGTTCAGTGATCCCACAGCTGCTGGCATTTATACAGGAAATTACAAAGAGAGAGCTATGTATTTTGCAAACCTCAGTGATGGATTATCAGCTTATTGCACTGAGTTCACAGGAGTAGCTGTTCTTTTGGATGGGATTCTGTATTACTTTGCACTTTGTTTGGCTATATGCATCAGCTGTGGGTGCTGTGCAGGTCACATAGGAGGAGCAAATACTGCCACGGCTGGAGTATAAAAGTATGGGGTTTTGTTCTGTTTTTTACAGAATCTGCTTTGCTCTTAGCCTCTATCAATATGAACAACAGCACTGACTTGTGGCATCTATGTCAGTGGAGTGATAAATCCACTCTGTGTCTCAGTGTGAACTTTAAATGTGCAGCCCAAGGTGATAAACTGTATATCCCAAATTGATTTAGAATCTTGGAAAGCTACCTTAATGTCCAAAGTAAAACCTGGAACAGATTCACTATTCCACCAACATGGAAGCCACTAGCTATTGTTAATGAGGAGGTTAGCAATATTCTTAAATCTTTATGCACAGACTTTGCCCAGTGATACTGTGGTTCATTTTGAAGTGTAGGCATTCCTCCAGACAGGTCATCATAGGCATGCTCCCAAAGATGCGTACAAAAATGCAAGCAGCTGCAAGAATCCATATCAACAAATTCATTCTAGTAGTTTTTAGCTCCACAAGGACTAGGTCTTTTGTAGGGTTCACAAGTCTTAATCCTCCATAGAAGAACAAGCTGTTCCAAACTATACTGCATCACAACAAGGACAGCCGGCAACATACATTTTAGACTTAGTGGCAATATAACTCTGCTTGCCAGTTGTGAGATTCCACATGTGGAATGCATGGTTACCCTGCTCCTAAGCTAGGCATGACTTTGTTGCTCACCCTCACAAAGTCCCATAAGAATACTCCCAATACTGCTTCTGATAGTAATCCATGCCCTATCCCTTCTCCAATTGTATCTGGTTCTTGTGTTCAAACAGCCCCTAAACTGTGACAAAATATCAGCATTATGACCCAATGACAGATCAGGTGAACAGCAATCAACAAAGGGAGAGAGAGGGTGGGGATGAGGCTCCAGGGAAGACTGACAGAGGTTAAGCTGGAATCTGGCCCAAAGCTTGTTTAGACCTAAGCAAAGCCTGCATCTTGACTTCACAAGTCCTACCAAACAGCACAGCCAGGTTGTACCTGTTTAGCCGATTTTGCTGCCTTTCCCAAAGCTTGCACAAACTCTATGGGTTTCTGGGAAAGGGAAAACCATTTGTGCCAGAGAAGATGGCACCTGGCTTCAACCCACAAACAGTGCCACCCCCACCCATGAGCTGGAGAATGCAACTGCTACTTCCTCTCTATTACTGTGACAATTTCAGAGAAGTTCAGAGGAAATAAAGAAAAGTGGTAGTGCTACAGGGGCAACAGGCAATGGGCTCTTCCAAACTACTGTAGAAAAATGACAGTTCTCACAGCAGATATGAATGGATGGTGTCTCTTGGCACTGCCTAGGCATTCACACATAGTCTGTAAAAGGCAGCATGGCAGAGGGATAGACGAAAAAAGGATATAAGAATCCACATGGTGTGGGCAATCATCTGTCAGATCTAATGGGTCTTCCATGTCTTTGTTCACTATTGGAACTGAAGAGTGTGGCCAATCAACACTCAGATCTCATAAAACTGTAAACAACTGGGCAATCATAAGTCTTCTTCCATGATTTTGCTCACTATTGGCTTTGGAGACCTGGATGGGTATGTCTTCTTTTTTAAAGCTACAGTATTCCAAAACTGTTACTATAATAGTAAAGTATGTTGTGCTTCTTCTCCTTCCATCTAGAGAGGAGGAGGCAGGATGCCCAAGGAACCCAGTTGAATTACAAATATATAACCATACTGGTCCTGTGATGGTGGTTGTGGTTTGTTTTGCTTTGGTTTGGTTTTGCTGCAATATATCCTGGAATTAAAAAAAAACAACTCTCTGGATGGGAGTAGAAAGCTGGTGAGGATGCCAGATTTGTCATCAGTGTTTCCAAGATAACAGCAATGTCATTTGTATGATAAGATTTTTAAAAAAATGAGATCTGCCAGTCCAAATGCTGCGATCTTTAGCAACATTTCACCCATCTGAAGACCACTGACAATGAAGACCACTGACAAAAAAAGAAAAGTGTCATGCTTTGACCTGATGAGTCCTGGTCTCATTACGGAACTAACTGGGTCACTTCTGTAGAGATTGTAGCATATCACTAGTATTAAATATGTATGAATTAATTTTAACAGTCCATCATTTGGCTTAAAATACCACAGTATAGGGAAAGGGCTGGTTTGGACTATAACTCCCACGAGCTCCCAGCCAGAATATACCAAAAACGAAATCAACTTCCTCAAGCTGTGCTGCACCTTAAACTTCATTGCACCATGACTGTACATGTCATGAACTGAATTCACACACACAAATAGAACAGTGCTTAAACACTATTTATTAGGACCATGATACTTCGTACAGGACTTCAGTGAGTGAACTGGAGGCAGTTAGCAAGATTCAAAACATAAAATACAAAGAGTACATCTTCCCGCCCACAAGACACCTTGAAGTTTTGGTGCAGCCTAGCTAAGCTTATCAGTGCATTCCTAGCTTTTGTTTATCTAACGGTCTCTGGTTTTCATACCTTGTTACAAGCAAGCTGCTACTTAACTCCTACTACATATCCCATTACTAAAATGTGGAGGGCTACCCGACAGTACAACTATTTTTTCACAAGGAAAGACTCTATGACATAGTGTCTAGAAATGGTTACAGTAGCAAGGGGAAGAGAGAGAAGCTGCCATTTTGAAAATCAGACTGAGGCCATACACATGTTGATTTACCTGGTACTAATGTGTCACTGCATTGTGCATTGTGTAGCTTCAATAGAACCAGGAGATACAACTTCCCAGTAGGAGGGAGTGAATATGACAAATGGACCAATTACTATCATTTAGAGACAAGCCTGGCTTTGAAAAATGAGAGAACTTTTCATTTATCATTTTCCTTTGTTGGCCTTGATTTCCCTCTCAGTCAGTAGGCCAAGTTTCAGAAAAGGCAAAAGGAAATGCCTTCCTAAAAGGGGGAGAAAAAACCAATTCAACAAAAAACTAATCCTAGGCTCCTGAGGAAAGCAGTTAGGGGGCTGCTGAATGTGGCAGATCTCCCTTTCTGCCTCACTCCATTACCAGATACATCCCCCATCCTATTACCACAGGTCTTCCGTGGAACCCTGTAGAAACTTCCACAGCTGTGACTGCTGCCCTGGCAGTAGCATTCTCTCTTTCCTAGACCCTCCAAAAGTTGGCAACTACATCAGCCCTTGAAGTGGGTAGAGTAATTTTCTCCCTCCCCATTAGTTTCAACAGGAGGATACATTTTAGAAAGGAAAATGGCCCAGGAAAAAGTCCTCTGTTACTCTCTGGCCATGCTCCCATAGGATTGCTTTGTAAAATTGGCCTGGTGAAGGAGAGACTGCCAACTGTACATTTTCTAAAGTGTATCTTATTCCAGAGTATTTCCTTTCCCTAGCCCAGAAGTCACTCTCAAATTATTTCTGTGAAATTTCATGAGTTCTTCGCCCATAGATACAGACCGCTGTTGGATTTGCAAGATCTGATGAGCTACATTACAACTGTCAATCAGCTGTGTTTCTCAGTTAATTCCTTACTGAATTCCTAAATACATTCAAAAACCTTTAGCCTGCTGAATTTTTCAGAGAACCATCTCAGACAACCCAACTCCTGCTCTGTCAAAGCAAGTTAAATCTGTTACAAAATAAGGGTAATATCTCTTTCTTATCTGATCCCATCTTGTTTCTGAAAATGGCATCAGCTCCCAGTTCTGAGTCTGTTATAACAACCTGCAGTCCTTTGAGCCCCGTGTTTCTGAACATTAGAGAAATGCAAGTGCGTTGTCAGAATTTGATTAAGTATCTTAGCAGCATCTGCACATTTGGGAACAGTGGCGTACGTGTATGCATGGGTAGGTGTCTTATTGGTACATTGTTATGTTTGTATTGCAGTGCTATCTGAATGGAAGCTCCCCTTTTTTTTTTTTTCAGCAAGGGGTGAATTTGTTAAAAGGGCATCTTTCACAAACCAAGCAGTGGGTTTTCATGCATTTCCATAGATTTACAACTGTAAATGGCAGCCAATGTTTTGCATTCAGTACGGTGTAGGGGTGATATTTAACTTTCCCTTATGGAAATGCGTTGGCTTCTTCTTCCCATTTGACTTTCCCAGCCTCTGCAAGTTTTTGCCCAATCAGTCTCAACACTAATTGTCTCTGTAGCAGCTGCATTTGAGGTGTTGAATGAAACTGAATCTGTGTAGTAGGCTTGGAACACATCCCTATCCCAACTGTCCACATTGTTCATCACCGAGTGGATGAAGCATTCTTTTTCTTTTAGGTTGCAATATATATTCTAGCTTTTTTTAACCAGGCCCCCTGTCAGATGTTCCAAAGTACAACCTCCATCTGTTAGAGAGCCAGCACTGCTTCTCTGCCATGTTAGCAGTACTTAGCTTAGTTTAGCTTAGCTGTATAATGGCCATATTGCTATATCAGTATTTGGGTAATGGGAGGGGGAGCCTGGTTGGAGCACGGGAACCAAGTTCATTCTAACAGACTGGTTTGATCCAGTGTGTGGGAATAGAATGTGAACTGGAAGGCACTGGGAGGGGCATGAGGGGTTCTTAAAATCGAAACCTGTATTGTATCTTCAGTTCTGGCAAGGATGTTGTCTGCGTCCTAAATAGAACCTTTCTGGATCTATCTGTGAAGTCTTTTTTTTTTAATAAGTTGGGACAAGAGAAGACATTACATTATCACCTTCCCCACCCTGAATGTGGTTGATGGGGACTGTAAAACAACACAGTAAGAGGACACCCAAATGAAGAAGGTTAATGAATTCTCTCAGGCAATTTATTCTGTACTGAGAAGGGTCATAACACCATGGCAGTGTACCTGTTGTACATGCAGACAATCCTACAATCACATACTGGGATCTCCAGGATGGGATGGGAAAGACCCTGGTTTGCAATTGTCCACAACCACTGCTAATCAGTGTACATTACGGTGTACATTACAGGTAATGCTGAGCTAGATGGTATAAAGCAAGTTTTTGTGTTCCTATTTTTCTGTAATCTTTTTTGCTGTAACAATAAAGCTCAAAAATTTAAAGTGAGGAATCTCATGGTCCTATCCAGCTGCTTGGTTGTGGGGCAAAGGCAATAATTTTGTCAGGTACTATAAAAGGACATAATTGAAGCATCATGCAAGTTACTGCTCAAATGGACAAGACAGAGACAGGATAGAAGAAGTAATAAAGGCAGGCAGTAGAAAAATGGGAAACACAAGGGACTGGTTTAAAGGCAAGCAGTGTAAATTTTGAAATATAGGTGCTCATTGTAATGTTGGCAACATCATGCCCTTAAGGACAATCCAAAACTGCAACCAGATGCATATCAACAAATCAGTTCTAGCATTTTTTCATTACCACCAGGAGCTACTGGTTTTCAGAGGTAAAGGGTTTTAATTGTTTGGTCAAGATGAAGCCACTGACAGATACTTTATAACAAGTAATTTATAATCAACAAAGATAGTTTGCAATGGTTTATTTATCTGGCAAAATCCCTGCCCCCATCCCATCCTAGTCACTGTGAGAATTGCAGCTAAGCTGAGACAGAATAGGAAAGCTTCACAGCAGATGTTTGATGACATCATTGTCCCAGGTAATCAAAAAGTCTCAGCTGTGGCTCTACTACAGCACTAAAGCCAAACTTGTTTTTCTAATTCACCTCCAGTACTAATGTCCAGTCAATTTATTCAAAAGATATAAAAGCTCACAAATATAACAGCAACCAGGTGTCTACCTCCAGATCTTTCAGGTATTTTGGCATGTTCATGCATGTACACACACACACACACACTGGTGTGTAATTTGAGCCTAGGGTTAGAAATTTTAAACACATAGCATGATAATACAGAAAACAGGAGGAAATTGCTCTGCTTAGAAAATCAGTATTACATGTTATTAAGACACAGAGAAAACAAAAAACCTCATAGACATGAGCCAGGCACAAGTTGGCTCCCTGTAGGTGACAGACATTATGCAGATAAAGGAACAAATATGCAGACTGATTGGAACTAACCGCTTTGCCAGGATTATCTGCAGTGGAATTTGAGCCTTTTGCAAAATGGGAATACAAATTATAGGAGACAACGGATTGCCCAATGGCACTATGGAGCTGACGTGAATTTATCCCAAACAATTCTCCTCAAAATCCTTTGGAAAGTGACAAGTGTAATGTTTTCTAGATGTGTGAACATCCAGTGAATGTTTGTCCTCCAGCATTCTTCTTTGATTTCCACTGATTTTCCACTAAGGCAGCTAATAAACTGTAACCCAACTTCGTTCAGTTCCAATTCAGTTAAACTTCAACCTTTAACCTTCCCTTTAGTAGGGCAGTATGGGTGGAAATATTTTAATTTCAAATATTGATGTCAGGTTCTGATGTCCAAGTCTCACCAACCAACACAATCCTGCACATGTTTACTCCAAAGCAACCTTCATCATATTCAATCAGCTTTACTCATAGGTAAGACTGCAGCCTTAGGTCTAGAGCTGCCAGGTCTCAGGGCACTACCTGAATTCTTATGGAAATTTGATGCTTTTCTAGGGAACCATTCACACTACACACTTACAGTGCTATATCTCACTTTAACTTTTATGGGTATCCAGTATGGATTCCTGGGTTTTGTATTTTGGTGAGGTACTAGAGCTCTTTGAAAATTCTAAATAGTACTCCTTCAACTGTAAATCCAAGAATTCTGTTAGGTGGAACCATGGCAGATAAAGTGAAGTCATAGCACTATAACTATACAATGATTGTTTCCTGGTAGCGACACAAACCTCAGGGCAAACAGTCTTGGAGAAGGAGAAAGTCTGTTTTTGAGTGTGAAGTGACATTAAGGCCTGGTCACCCATCTTCACCCCTTCCCAGTTGGCATCAGGCTTCAGTGGTTTATTTGTATTATGAATAGGTTAGATTTGCACAACATCATCAATTAAAAGTCAGGGGTGAGGGGAGGAGCCATAGGAGAGAACTTGTGCTTTTGGGACCATCATGCCAGCATTGTGACACATGAACCACCTTGTTGCACAAGTCATGGCAGCAGCAGCACAGGATCTAGAGGGAAATAGCTCCCTGTGGAGTGGCAGTGAGCCTTTTACAAGCCAAAGCAGCAATGTAGGGCCTGAAAAAGTCTGTGTATAATGAATGCTATAAGTAAGGATGCATGGGATGGAAGACATAGAGAAGGTTGATGCAACTGGTGCAGCTTCTGGGTGCATATTGCTGCCCCCCGCCCGCCAAAATGTTCTTTCTTCCCTGATTCTGAGCTGCCATATTACCTCATTAGCTGGGTTTTAACTAAAAGTAATGATTTTGTTGTTAACACTATTTTAATCTCAACTTTTGATATGTTTTAAACCATATGTGCTTTTACTGTAATTACATTTTGTAAACCACTTTGTATTTGTGTATTTCATGCTAAAAAAAGTTACACAAAAATGCACAAAAATTATGAAATGTTCACAAAAGTACAAAAAAAGGTCATTGAACAGTGTGAAAAATCTCACATAAGGAAAAGGTTTCTGCTTAACATGCAGGAATGAAATAAGCAAAATTTACTGCTCTAATTTAAAAGCAGTAAGATAAGCAGATGCAATGGCATAGAGTTCCAGCAAAGTAAGACCAACAACTACAGCTACAATCCCAGAAGCTCTGGCAATTGGCCATACTTGATAAGGCTTCTCAGAACTGTGGGCCAAGAATATCTGTGTATCCAAGTCTGAGGATCTCTGGTCTAAACTATCGTAAAAACTGTCACTAAGTAACATAAATCAAGTGTGCATGCTTATATTCAAGGGAACTAACCAATTTGTTGATTGCAGGAATGGTTAAGGTGGAGAAATGAAGAAGGGAAATGGAGGGAGGGCACTGAGCTACGTAGGTCACAAAAATGTCTTCTTTCAAAGTCCAGTTCAAGCCTTCTGATTCTTCAAATGTTCTCCATTTTATCTCCTGCAGGCAGTCAGTTTCCATAATTTTTCCCAGAGGAGAAGTGGAGGAGAAATGGAGAGAGGAGTTGCCATTCTCAAGAACCCAGATCTTGCTTTGGTTCCTATGTTTTCCAGGGTTAAATGTATTCCTTTGTGTAATATGCTTGTTAACACAGGTGGTCAGAGATCTATTGTCCAAGCAATTAGTCCATGGAATCTGAACAGCTGAATACAAACTATTGCAAATTTTAGCTTTACAGTATTGCTGCAAAAGCCTGGAAGCTCTCCAAATTCCAGGCGTATAGCCAAAACTCCCAACTATCTGGGAAAGATTTAAAGCATGCATTCCTACCTTCTTTAAGTGGTTGAGTAGAATGTACAGCAAATGTTAGTAGAGCACATTAGTTATAGTTAATAAGAAAACTGGAAGGCATAGCTGATTATCTGTCTATAGCAAAGATATGTAAGGATATGTAAGTTTCAGTATGAGTTTTGCAGACTTCTTTCAGTCAACATTTTTCAGTTGTCCACAGGGTGGAAATAATTTGCACTCAAGAATCCTCACGCTGATGGGCAAACGTAGACACGGATCTGGAAGAAAATGCACAGCTTTGAAAAGTAAACACAGAAAATATGGCATACTTAAAGGCATACAGGAAACCATGGGGATGCATTCAAGCAATGTGTGCATTTTAAAACCTGCATACAAACACATGTATGTTGAAAGAACTATGGAAAGAAAGGCACTTTTCCAAGCTCTGTGATCAGTTATGCTTCACCAAAAATACAGGACAACACAATGCCACAGCCAATTGAGTCCAGAGGCTAGAAAAGATGCTTTCTTGATGATATGTCCTAAAATCCCCCAACTGGTATGGCCAGCCAGCTGGAACTTTTTCAAGGTCTGGATGAGCCATCACTTCCCATTGCTCTTCATTTGTTTCTGTATCCATACAGTGATAAAGTTATAATGGGGATCACTAATCTATCAGCTAAAGAAGATATTGCAGTAGCATTGGAGTGCTATGTTGGTGAGCACACTTGAGTTTCAGTCTTGAGGAAAAAACAGGGTTTGAATAAAGTGACTGATTGGAGCCTTGCGGGTATACATTTCCCTTTGTATCCATGTTTGGAATCCATCACAAATAAATAACTTAATATGATTGACAGTCTCAGCCCAATAATCTCTGAAATTCCTGTCCCATGGGAAATGACACACTCATAACTTGATTTCCCTGACCTGTAGGCTTTTCAGAAGAGTGATCCATTAGGACTTCTTCATGTATAAGCATGGATAAGATGGCTGGGGAAAAATATACAGATGAACATCTGGCTATAGAGAAATAATAACAGCATCTTCAGGAGACATCAGTCTGGAATCAAACTGGAGCTCAGAAAAGCTACTTTTGAGATTACAATTGCCACAATCCCTGGGTGGCCTGACTACTAGGGATTCTGGGGACTGCAGCCCAAAAGCTAACTTTTCAAATCTCTGCATGCAACCTAGAGAACGGTTGCAGAGAATATTTGGGAGGAAAGGAAAAATGGGGGCAGGGGTGTTAAAATTGTTTTCAGATTACTGCAGGGAAATAAATAGACACCAACCAAAATCTGTAGCAATGCTGATGGGGATTTAGGGCTGGGTATGGAATACAAATGATTGTGCTATTAAGAGGCCAGTTTCTGCTCCTTTTGCATGCTGATTCTAGGGCTTGTGTAATGCATGCAAGAAAGCCAGCCTCTGAAAATCACCTCCTCATTTGTTGGATTTACAAAAGCTTGACTATTCTTTGAATTATCTGCTACATCCTGATAGCTTTCAGATGACACTCCGAAAGGGAAAGCGTTAGATTGAAAGAGACGTGGCAGTGCCGAGAGAGCCAGAGAGTGAGAGAAGGGAGAGAGCAACTGGGACACCAGCCATTGGCCACATTTTGTTCATTCACAATGTATTATTTAATAATTAACCAGGGAACAGCAGGCTTCTAAACACAAAACTCATTAGTACCCACAAGGTGATCGGCTGGCTTCCCACTTCTCTTAGAGCTCATTCAGTCCTGCCAGAGACTGAAGTCCTTTACAGCTGGCTTTGGTGAAAGAAAGGTGTATTTGTTCCTTGTTGGTTGTAGAAGGAGAAGGAAGTGCTCCAGAGAACTATTGAAGGAGAAAGTTGGTGTTGTAGATGGAGGCACTTAAATAAAGTGCAAGGAAGCTAATAAAGGGGAAACTGGGCTGTAATCTCCATCCTTGGTGAAGTCACCATAGTGTTGTTGACATTGGTATTTTACTGATCATTTCTCCCATGGAGAACATTCCAAAACACAGCCTTACACATATTCATCTGAGATTTGCCATGTCCTCAAAAACCAACAATGAGCAGATAGGAAAACAGAGTCATTGTGATCAAGCAGTCTTATAGCGGCTTATATTCTAACAGCACAGTAAAAAGCATCTTTAAAGCAACACTCACGGATTCATAACAAAACATAATTCATCATTTTGTCATTCTATACTTACCTTTTTTTTTCTTATGGCATACCAAGCCAAAATAAATGTTGATGTCTTTTCTTCTCTGGACTGCCTTTCCAATTAACAGTGCACATTCAGGATCATTAAATGTAGAATAATTTCTACTTTTCCTGTATCATAAGTGTGACTGAGTAGTTGTTAAAGGACTGTGGAATATCCAATCCACATCTACAGAAGCTTACCTCATAACGTGTATGAACATCTTCAAGATGCAATAGGATTCCTTAGTATTGTATTCATGTGGAAAACACTCACTGCTAGAACAACTCCTTTTAGTCACTGCAGAAACCATCTCTTCCCAGAGGAGCTTAACTGACACATTGCTGGCTGCTCTGTGAGAATATATCAAAACTGAACTCTCAGTGTAATACTCTGGTTGGAACTGGTCCACCCTTATTCCCTATCTGCCTCTGGCATTTGGAATTACCAGGGGAAAAAAAGAGAGAAATATGTTTATTAGAGAATGACATTTAAGGGGTAAGAGAAACACAAGACATGAAACATGTCAAAAGGAGGCCAACAGAGACAGTAGGGAAACCATTATGAGAAATGGTTGAGTGAGATTGGCATGTTAAGCCTAGAGGAGAAAACACTGAGAGGGTGATATGACAACCAAATATCTAAAGGGCTGTCTTATGGAAGACAGAGCAAGCTTATTTTCTGCTGCTCCAGAGGGTAGGACCCAAAGCAAATCACAAGGAAGGAAGTGTCAACTAAACTTTAGGAAAAACTTTCTGACAGTAAAAGCTATCTGACATTAGCACAGATTACTTGGGAATGTGGTAGGCTCTCTGTCATGTTGGATGGCCATCTGTCAGGTATTCTGAGACTGTGGACTCATGCACTAGCAAGGTGTTGAACCAGATGGTCCTTGGAGTACCTTCCAACTCTACAGTTCTATGATCACTTGATTCTACCATTACATATGTGACAATAAGATAAAGAAAAAGAAGTATGTGGCAGGAAGTGATGTTACATCTGAAAATATCAGTGTATAGGTGAGGAAGCAACAGACCTGACACGAGGGAACATAGCAGGTATTCTTAACTATCCGTCTCTACCTCTGTTGTCCCCAGTAGGCATACTGTTACTTGCACAAGTGTACTTACACATTTCTTCACTTCCAGAAGCCTCTACCCATTATTATTGCCAATTCATTTTCATATGGTTTTCTGGGGGATTAACACACTTGCCATTCTTTTAGAAAAGCAACAATCCAGGCATCTTCAGGATTAAGCATATGGTGTAGTGATTTGCGCATTCTACTAGGACTCTGGAGAACAGAGTTAGAATCCCCATTTGGCCATGGAAACCCACTGGGTGAGCTTGGGCAAGTCATATTCTCTCAGCCTCATAGGAAGGCACATATAAAACCCCTTCAGAACAAATCTTGCCAAGAAAATCCCATGATAGGTTCACTTTAGGGTCACTATCAGTCAGAAATGACTAGAAGGCACACAACAACAATAAACATCTAACAATCTCTTTTCTATATGGAAAGAATATTTACCATTATTCAGCTCCTGTGTGAAAAATGGGTTTCTCAGCACTTGGGAAATGTGGTCAGGGAAAACAGGGCAATGGTAAGAATTCTGTGCAGTTTTCACCCAGTATTTGCACATCTCAAAGTATTGGGGGAAATTGTTCTGCACAAAAATGCATGTGCATTCTTTCAGTGAGAAAAATATGTGCAAAACCCCACATTATTTTGCATGAAAAGCTCATTGTTTTGAAAAAGCCATAATATTTTGTGCAAGATTGCTATTTTCTGCACAAAACCCAGCAATCTTGCACAATAAAAAAATCTTGCACCAAAAAAGCCACTGTTTTGAGAAAGGCACAATTGTATTGTGCAAAATTGCTGTTTTCTGCACAAAAAAATGGACAATTTTACACAAAAACATTGACAAAAAAGCCTTGCCCATTGTTCTGTGCAAGATTGATATTTTATGCACAAAATGCAGAAGTCTTTCTTGTGGCGGGGGGGGGGGACTCATTTGTGGCTATCTGGAAACAGTACACAAAATTCTACAATTCTCACAAATAAAATCACATGTATTTCTGTGCAGAGTTTGAGTTTGCAAGATTGGAACAAGGCAGTTTATGAGCGGGGCTCTTGGATGTTATTTGTTCATAGGGTTGCCATAATTTGATGGCAACTAACAGCAACATTTCTATGAAACACTTTGTGAAGTGCAACTATCATTTAACAACTGCCCAGAAATATATGTTTTCTTCACAGCAGAGATAAAATTCAGGAAACTATGCATCAGTTTTGTCAAATATACTACAAATTTGAAGCAAAAAATGACTGTGCCCAATGTTGATTGACGAGCCCACATTGATGTCACATGCAAACCCCCCTTCTCACAAGCAAGCTTTTACCAAAAGATCCTGTGAGTCCTGTGAGGCATAACACCATGATTGAAGAGGAAAATGCATGAACATTCATAAAGTATAACAGGTGCACTGCCTGTCTGAAACAGGAAGCAAGGAGAAGACTGATGACTGAGCCAGCATTCAATTCTCTGGTATGCACATCTGTCATTTCAGTTGTGAAGCCAGCCTTGCACTGTAGCTGAAGAATTTGCTGCAAGCTCTGTGTTTATATGACGTCTGTTCTTCCTCTGAGAGATGGTGGATTAAGTTACTTTGAAAAATGGCACAATATTCTGAGTGAAATTGAGAAATACTCTGGGAAGTGAACATTATGCAAATAGGCACTCTACCTATTCCAGAGGAGAAGGGTTTAAAATAATGGTAATAATGCCATAAGTTAGCCCAGTGCTGTGCATAAACTGCATAGCATTTGCTTAATTCACTGACAGCTGACCTTAGTCATGTATGGTAGAACTGTGGATGCTGCATATATAGAAAATGCATTGCTTGGAAAGCTGGAGTGACTGGTAGTGGCAAAAAGAACATTTATCTGCTGTTGAATTCTTGATGATGCATGAGTTTCCCAACTGTTAAGACTCTCCAAAAAGATTTGGACATAGCGAGATTCTTCATAGTTCAGGACGTTTTTCTGTCAAATGTGGATTATGAAGAAGGTATAGATCAGGGTAAGGATAATGATTCAAGATTTTTTTAAAAACTATGAGACCAGTGTTTCCTACACTCCAAGAAAGGTTAGCCACAGAGACCTCTGCTTTCCACTTCAGTGTGCAGAGAGATGTTTGTGAGTCCATTGGGAGTTTGGGATAGAGAGAACATTTGGGCTGGTACAGCAGAAAGAATTTTGCTGAATGGGTTTGATTTTGAATAACAGGGAACACAGGACTTGCAGATAATGAAAAACAGTAAGCCAAATCTATAACAATACGCACAGGGAAAGAAAAGCTAATTATAGTTAACAGCAGGGATACCTGTGAGGTTTTGTGCTAATGGGGGAAAGATGGCCCTAAAGTGAGGAGAATGTCATCTAGCTCTTCCAAAGCATTCCTCATCCTATAGAGGTCCTTTCACACATTGCTGAATAGCACTACAATGGCTAACAAAAGCCATTTTTTTCTGCTATTAGCAGAGTCTTCCCTCAGCTGAAATGTTAACTAGATTCCTGGCTTATTAATTGTTTAAGAGACATCATCACTGTACACTAAAACAAGTTCAGTGAGCCAGGCTTTGTAGTCCAGGAGTGATAATTAGGCATTATATTTGTTTGCTAAGGACTAGACTCACCAAGCAAAATTGGAATATTCCATACATGAATAGATTTATTCATTTATCACTAAGACATCCAGGTAATGTAGCGATTAGAGAGATGGACCGGTGATTGGAAGATCCAGGTTCAGGTTACCACTGAGCCATGAAACTCATTGAGGGATCTTGGGTCTTGTGCTCTCTTTCAGTCTGACTACCTCACATAGTTGTTGTGAAGATAACACAGCAAGAGGGAAAGTCTTATGTGCTACCTTGAGCTCATTGGTTGAAAGGTGGCATAGAAATGTAGCTAATTAATCTGTTTGTTTGTTTAAATAAATAAGTAAATGTTATATACGACGTAAAAAAATTAGCTCTTGTTTTTGTGTACTCTCCTCAAAAAATACTCAAGCTCTAGACAGACACTATTTCTTCCATATGTATCCCTCCACCCACCATTCTGTCTTCTTCCATCTTGCTATTGTGTGTTTACCTGAAGGAAGATGTAAGGATTCTGCTATTAATCATATGCTCAGAAAAATCTTTCAGGTGAACAGTGTGTCAGTATTTCCCAAGATAGGTCAATTGTAATATTAATATCATATGACAGCATCCCATCAATCTAAATTACAGAGCACAAGTTGATTGGTAATTATGTCTATTAGGAATGTTTCTGACTCACTCAACCAACCAAAGGCACTACTACTGTGGCTGCATGTGTATGAGGAATGACATTTGTGTCAAGAGTTCTATGGAGCAAAAATACACTTCTGTTCTGTTTTGTCTGTTGTGAGTCCTTCAGATCTCAAGATAATACAAGACATTGGAACTCTTGGCTGGTGGAATGATAATCATGAACAGAAAAGATTAGTTTATACAGGATCTGTGAGGGAGTATAGTTTACACAAGAGCTGTGAAATGAGTATAAGAATGAAGGCGCTTCCAAATAATTATGCCTCGTTTGTGGAATATTGTCAGAGTCCTGACTAACGGTTGGAAAAATTTCTTTGGGGAATACAACTACTACAAATTTCCATCTAGCACAGCCATGCTGGCTGAGGAATTCTGGGAAATGTAGTCCAATAAAGAAATTTTTTGAAGCTCTGAATAAAAATTACATGTTTGCCTTTTTTCTGAAATAAATGTTTCTTTTAGACTTTGCATTACCTTATTTTGTCACCTGATGCATTAAAAATTTTAAAGCATAACTGCTGCTTTCTAGTAAATGCTACTGGCCATTCTGTCCAGGAGACTCCAGCATTAGTAATTCAAAAAGGTAATTTTTCCAAGCTCTAGTTCAGACAGACACTATCTCTTCCATATGTATCCCTCCATCCACCATTCTATCTTCTTCCATCTTGCTTTTTGACAGAAGAAAAGGAGGAAGAGATGAAATAGCTGTCCCTGCCCTTCATAGCTATAGGGGTCCTCCATCCAGAAAAGCATTAAAGCTGCATTGGGGACAGGAGAAGGACAGGACCCAGACGACAGTTTTGCATGACATCATCCAGGTCCCGTCCTTCTCCCATTCCAAGGTGATGTGATTGCACCACAAATCATTGACGGGTTTTCCCTGTCAATGACAGGTGATTGTGCCACCATCCTGCCACCCAGCTGCACTTACCTGGTGTGTGGAAGTCCTGGAAGCACAATGACTGTGCTTCCTGCCCCAGCACAACCTGGGACAGTAGCTGGCTGCAATGCGGAAGGGAGAGGTAGCACCATCATGCTTCCTCCATTCCTGGAGGCATCCACAACTCCTGTTGTGCTCCGCTCCCAGCAGAGACAATGCCAGGACCCACACTTGGATGGATTTAAAGGAGGATTGGATAAATTCATGGAGAATGGAGTCATTAGTGATCATTTGTCATGCTACTGCATATAGGGTTGCAAGACTTACAAGGGGGAGGGCTGCTGTACCTTTGATGATTGTGTAGAAGAGGGAAATACAGAAGGTGTTGATTGTCATCCAACCAGGTAAAAGCAATTCTCACTGAAATTCCCTCTTTTCCACAGCCATCAAAGGTACAAGATCCCTCTCCAGTTTTCACTTTAGCAACCCTAGCTACATGTCACTTCCAGTATCAGAGAAAGCATGCCTCTGCATAGCAGTTTCTGGGGAGCATGAGATGGAAGGTGGAGTTACATTCATGACCTGCTGGTGGGCTATGCTTGGGTAACTGATTGACCACTATGTAAACATAATTTAGGATCAGCTATCCCTTTGGTCTAATCCAGCATAGCTCCTACAGTTTTATTCTAACTTCATCCATCTAACCCTCCATCCAGGAAATTTGGGGAGAGAGGCATACTCTCTTAATTAAGTCTCTCTTCTGAGACTTCTCTGAAAACTCTCAGAAACTCTTTGCTCATGTAGATAGGAATTGTTGCTCCAGACTAACGTCTGTTGTTTTATGTTACATGTATTTGCTATGTTTTCCACAGTGTGCACATAAGAAAACACAGTAGAGGTTCCAGAAGAATAAATATATAATGATGACAGAGGAGGAGAGGAATTAAAAAGTAGATATAATGTTAATCTGTCCATTGAGCCAGCTTTCTAAATCAGGTGCCATTCCACTTTTATATCTGATGTCCACACTCATAATTGCCAGCCAGTAACACTAGTGATAATGGAAGTTGTGGTCTACTATATCTAGAGTGCACTTGGAAGGGGAGGGTTGCATTTTAATTCACCAGTTTAATTGCCCAGTTATAAACTGACCAGAACAAAATAAAACTTGCATTTACTTCATTCTTTCTAGTGGTGATATGATATGAATTTAAAAAAAAATACCCTGAAGCTGTAATAGATGAAGCAGAAAGCAGAAAATGTTTTTTTTAAAATTCTAGCAGAACACTAGATATAAAACCTAAGCATTTCTCAAAGGAACTGAGAAATGATGAGACATAAAAAGTTTTGTGAACTGAAAGAGACCTATTTGCTCCCATTCTTGTCCATTCTTTGCATCGACAGATGCTTCATGCAGCTGCAATTTGTGCGCAGTCACAGGAGGATATTTGCACACAGTTGAAATTCAATTTTTATGGAGCAGACTTCACCACACAAATACTACCCAACCAATATTTTCCTGTTCATTTGCAGTGTGTTTACTGAATATACACTGCACAAAATCAATCCCAGAGAGTCTCTGTGTGGTGCCAATTTGGGGACAAATTCAATCATGTGAAAATACTCTGAGGGGCTCTGGTAAAACTGAAGGAAACGGGGGAAAGGTTTCTTCAATCCATCACTAACACATTGATCACAAAACAATGTTTTTAAACCTAGATCTTTTGTAACCTAGGCTTTTCTAGCACCATTAATATCTCTCCAGGGGAGGAGAAATAACACAGTTGCTAGAACAACTAATTCACATTAACTGAAAAGTGACCATTTAGATGTGGGAAGTGCTTTCACTGATATTCTCCCATATAAACATAAGAGTGCTTAAGAGACGGCAGCATCTGCCAGTTATGTTATTTTTTTTCCTGTATACTGTTTTGTTTTTCTTGTCTTAAAAGCATAAATATGAGGTCCAGAATGTAGCATTATCTCTGTATTGTTATATTTTTACATGTGTGTGAAAGAAGGTATCTAGCACCTGCTTACAAAAATAATTCTACTTTACTCTTCAAATAAGAATTAGATTAAAGGTCAGCCAGCATGTGGGCAGAACTCTGCCCCCCACACCTGAAACAGTAACCAGAAAGGACAACATGCCAGGTCATTCACACAAGTATGTGTTGGAATTGACAAGACTTACAACTCTAGTTATTATGGGGTTAATTGGTCTATTGGTGTTATAGAGGACCTTCACCTGCTTCTGTTATTGGCAGCAGGTGTAAAGGCTCTATAAGAGTAGCATTGTTTTAGTGGACACTTACTTCCACTTCCTGATTTGCTGTTGTTTGTATCATATCCTGCTTCATTGTGGTATTGTATTATATTTTGTATTTTAACTTGCCAAACTTGCTCATGTTCTCTTTTAACCTTTTGTATATTAAGAATCTATATGCTATGCTTATTTTTAACTAGAATATATAAAAGACTATTTCTCTTTCTTTATTTGTCTTCTGAATTCCCTTTTTATTTACAACAGTATGCTAGCGGGACAAGAACTTGGCCACACTGCCCACAAAATGTGCATCTGACATCAATGTATCCAGGCATTCATTATATGATTAAACTAAACTGTGAAGGGGAGGGAGATTTATCCCAACTTGTTCTGCTGCTGGAGGGTAAGGATCTGAAGAGAAAGAGCTTCCACTATACGTAGAGGCTCTCCATATGATTCAGAACACTAAGGAATCAGGCTTCCAGATCACATGGGAATGCTGTTCTCTCCAGAATCACTCTCCACCAAGACTTATGATGAAAGTGTTGGGACTAGTACACACCCATCACATGTTCAGTTTAATTTTATGTTGGAACATGCATATAGCCCTGAAAAGGGCTATAACCTGCATTAGAAAGCTGATCAGATTCCTCTAAACCAGCAGTGGAGAAACTGAACAAAAAACAAACAAACCGTTTCCATTAGGGAAATTCCCTTCCTACACATGACATTAATCTGGAATGATATATCCTTTCTCCCAACACTTGGTCCTTGCTAAACTGTGGCACCTGTTTGTATGAGAAATTTCATCCCATTTCACTCCCCTCCATTGATGATGTGCTGACAACTGAGTATTCAACTGCCTGCCTGTATTCTCTTTACTTTATGCCTCCTTGCCCCAAAATACATCTAGGTCTTTTCATTGTGCAAGGGTAGGGAGGATGAAAGTGGCACTTGGATATTCTAAAGCCTACCTTTTTAGTCCTAAGTTTATGCTATCAACCTTAGTGCTGGCTTACTCCACTAGCATCATTGAGAAACTACAGAAAGGCAAATGTGAGAGTACCAAATGATGCTGTTTCTACTCAGAACAAGAATTCTTAAATTTTGTATCCATCAGCCTGATCCACACAGGAATGTCTTGTCTGCAAGACAAGTAAATGGCAATGGCAGTTTCTCCAGCATTCAAAAGCCCCAGATGCACCCATGGAAAACCTCACAGGCACAAATCTACTGCTAGGATGTGGAAGGTCCCTAAATGAAGGCACTCCAGGGGGCAGGATAGCTGAAGCCAGGTGTGATTCTGCTGAATCTCAAGCTCTTCCATTGCTCTGAGAGAGGCTTGGATCAGGCCCTCCATCTTTGCCAGCCTGATTTAATGAAATACTACCTACTGAAAAGGCTTTGGAAACAGAAGAGATCTGACACTTTACTCACCCTCACCATGACTGTATTTAGGATGATTCCCTTAATTGTTTTTGTTCTTATGCTTTTATTTTTGTATGATTACTTTAGGTCTTGCATTTTGTCACACCTTCCAACATTTCACAGATGAAGACTGAGACACACAGACCAAGCAATATCAGACTGTGACCAAGATGGCAGAAGTTATTAATAAGGAAGAATGTGCAAGCTAGAAGAGGCTGCAGCAATTTGCTTTTGCCTGTGTCTACAGGGAAGGTAGAGTTACCTGAGTGCAAACTAGTTTTGTACTTTGACTTCAGTTTGTAGCAAGTGAAGTATGCTGAAGGCAAAGGGAGGAAGGCGGAAGAGGAGAGAGAAACCGGCAGCTGAAAAAGTGGGATGATAGAGGATTAATCTACACTGTTTCTGCCAAACTGGGACAGTTGGAAGATATGTTTTTATACACGTTTCTGTTAGCCATAAGGATGTAAAGTGGTCCTAGCAGCAGCAGTATTTGATTAATATTAACCTGATCCTAGTTTGCATTATGTAGCATAAGCAAAAGGTGCAGCAAAGCATGGCTGAAATACGTATTCGTGGGAATATGGGAAAGAGAAGGTATGGGGTGTCTGTCGAGAGAGAGAACGGAAGGAGAAGATGAAGAGTGGCTGCAGAGACTGTGCCAATTAAAAGGACCCTAGTGGTCGTCTTTGACATACACACATTGAAAGAAAGACGAAAAAATAACAAGGTTGTTAAGATTCAGGTTTGTGTGCGTGTTTATTTCTACTTGTCAGGCAAGTAGGCCAGAATTTTCATTTCTGTTTTCCCCCTCTAATGACAGCTGCTTTGAAAAGCATCAGCCTCGCCTTTTTAGAGTGCTGATATCTGTAAGCCCTCTGGTGGGATTGTAGCAGCTAATTGCCTGGGACTGGCTGCGGTAAAAGGAAAGGAAAGGCAGGCAAAGATTGCAGAGTTGAGAATAACAAGGAAAGAAGAAAAAAAACATACCAGAAAGGTAGAAAGAATGACCTGGGGGAAAAAAAACAGCTTTGGGAACTAGAGAACAGCAATGCTTTTCTCTACTCCTTTAGCCCACTCCCTTTCCTTCAGTTACAGAGCAGAAATGTATAGAAGGACTCACTCAGCATCCATTTTCAGGAGGTTAAAGGTTCTTAAGGTAGCATGGAGTTCTCTGTGTTAAAGTAAAATGAACATTGCCCAAGGAACTATTTTGCAATGTGGATTTCTGGCATTGTGTATGAGACAGAAGCAGGCCCTGAGTCAGCATCCAACAAGGTGGGGCAACTGCTGGGACCCATTGAGCTGTTTCTTCCTCCTTTAAATACCACACAACATAGACATTATTTTTGAAGGCCTGACACTGTACAGAAAAGTGCTGGGCCAAGAAGTTTCAAGCTTATTCCCAAAGCTTTTGGATCTCTGATGTCAGAGAGCTCCATCCAAGTTACTCATTTCTTATTATTTTGCCCGGCTCCTGTTACCTACTTTACTTCTTCATCCAAATTCTTCCTTGGGTTTCACTGTGACATAATCTCCAGCTGTCCTAATTTGGAAGAGATAGTCCAAATTATTCCTCTGTCATCACACTTTTCCAGATGCTTTTAAAAAGTCCCAGTTTTTCTACTCCTTCCACTTTCCCCCTTATTTCAATTCCGGCAAATGGAGTTCAAAGTGCAAAAGTGGTTCGTATTCCATTAACTCGGGGGGGAAGAGGAAATAAGGGGTAGAAACTTGCCCTCCTTGCCTATCAGTTTTGGGAAATCCTGGAGAATAGGTGAAGTGCCAGAGAGGAGCAAACAAAACGTTGATCCTCTCTTCAAAAGGGGCAAAAAGAAGATCAAACAGACCATTTGGCCAGGAAAAATAGTAGAACATATTTTTAAAAACGTCTGTCTGCAAGTATCTGGGTAACAATGTAGTGATTACTAGAGCCATTCCGCACTAGACTGTTATAGTGCTATGATTCCACTTTCAACATCCTATGGAATCCTGGGGTTTGCAGTTTCAGGAGGGGCCGGCCCCGAAACTGCAAACCCCAGGATTCCATAGGATGTTGAAAGTAGAATCATAACACTATAACAGTCTAGTGAGGAAATGGCCTAAGAGCCTGCATGAGTTTGCCAAGAACAAATCCTGCCAAACTAATACTATATCTTTTTTTAAATTGAATCAGTAGTTTAGTAGACGATGGAAACACTATAGGTGTTTATCTAGATTTCACCAAAGCATTTGATAAAGTTCTCTATATTTCAATTAGGAAGCTGATAGAAGAGATAGAAATAGTGTCAGATGGATCCTCAACTGGATGAAAAATCAGATTCAAAAAGTCATAATCAATATTATATATAGGGTTTTTTTAAAAAAAATAATGTTTTTAACTTTATAAATTGTTATAGTTTTTAATTTTTTTAAAATGACTTTTATATTTATGTTGAAGCTTTTGTATAGTTTTTAATATGCTTTGCTGTTGAATATGCATATGTTGTTAGCCATCTTGAGTCTCATTACTGGGAGAAAGGCAGAGTACAAATGAATTAAATAAAGAAATAAGTAAAATATCCCCACTACAGTCTCTGCTGTTCAGGCTTCATCTTGAGTACTGCATTCAGATCTGGGCATCTCATTTTAAGAAAGATATAGACAAGTTGGAGCAGGTTCAGAGAAGGGCAACAAGGATGACAAGAGATATGGAGAACAAAACATATGAGGAAAAGTTGAGGGAGTTGGCCATTTACAGCCTGATGGATAAATGAGCCCTGATTGTTTGGAATTAGTCTAGGAAGCAAGTTCAGTGATTATGTTAAGCAAAGGAAGCACTTCTGTGAATTGGCGTACTGCTGCCTTCCTCAGGTGGGGAAGGGGAAAGCCATGCCCAGAATCTCTCTCATATAAATAATAGCAGTGTATTTGCAATTGCCTCTAGATGTTTCCCTTGAAGGAGAAAATGGTAGCTATTCTCAGCATTCCAGCAGAGCTCATTCCATCCAGCCCTGACACTTGGCTAGGACCGGAGCACCACTCAAACCACTGGAGTTGAACACATCCTAGATTGCCTGTTGGACCTAACAGAATTCAGCTGAGCCCTCAAAGGCACAGAACTCCCACACTGTGAATGAGTTCTAGATGAGGGTCTTGCCTGAACATTGACTTCACAGTCTGCAGAAGATTTCAAAACAGTGCAAAGATATATTGGAATTATAGTGGTGTACTATATCCTGGAGGTCATTTGTCCTCTGGAGAAGCTCAGGTTACTGTTTAGAGACTGAGTTTCTGGCTCATGAAGACAAATGGCCCCGTTTTGTGTTTTGACAGCCTAGCAACAGTGCTGGGAGCCCATAAGAGAGCCCACTGCTGTTTCTGTGAACTGGGAAAGGAAGCTTTACATAGCACTGGGGAAGATTTGCAGCCTTTTTACTTCGGCAAGCCACAGCTGCCTTGCTTATTCACTTGTTTCAGGCAACATCCATTAATCTAAGAGTTCCGTCATCTCCCTATCACCCAGCTAAAGCACATTACCACTAAATGGGAGTCTGTTCAGCAGCATCTGCCTCTAGCACACTTGTGTTGTCAACAGCCATCATGTCACCTTAATAGTAATTTTCAGCTCATCTACCTTAATCTTTCCAGTGGCAGGCAGGTGGATTTCAAAGACCAGTCATCTTCTGCTTTGTTACAGGACCATGTCTGGTCTTATCTTCTTGGGCGTAGGACTGGTGTAACTACCACATCACTAGTGTGGGAGAGAAAGAAGAGATAAAAGAGCTACAGTGGAAACTATTGCTGACAGTCCACACAGGTGGATAACACACACACACATACACAGAGCTCCTGATTGGAGATGTAAATCCCTGCTTGTCAAGTGAGAACAAGAAATACTAACATTTTTTTCTCCTTGTTGGCAGAAAGAGGAAATATTTTCTATTGCTCTCAACAAGAACCTTTGTGTTTGTGTCCTGAATATTGCACAAACTGTGAGAGCAACCTCTGTTCAATCGATAAGAGCTGGTGCTTTGTAGCATGGACTTCTACAAATTAAAGTCATCAGATGGGTTGTTTGAATCACTTTCATCAATCGGCTCATTTTGTGCTTACTCTTTCTGTGTTTGCTTTGCTTCACAAAGGGGAAACAAAGGCCCTTTCCACATGTGGGGGGGGAAACGGGCGAAAACACGCTAAAACGGAGCTTACCCGCAGCCAGGTAAGTCCATCGCCACACCGAGCAGCGCGAGCTCGCTGCTCCACAGTCCTCCGGCGTCCCAAATGGCAGCTTCCGGTTGGTGGAGGCTCTCCACCAACCAGAAAAGCTCGCCAGCCGGAAGCCCGCCCCTGGCAGATCTGCAGGCACACACTTGCGCACGCCTGCAAATCCACTTTGGAGCCGGGCGACAGAGCGGCACAGGGCTGCGCGCTCTGTGCTTTTTAAAAACCTTGAAAAAGAGGTTTTTAAAAAACACGCCGCACGGCTAGTTCCGGCCGCTCCTGAGTGGATTCTGGTGTGGAACTACAAAAAGTAGTCCACACCAGTGCACTCTATGGTGTAGAAGACCTCAGTGACAGGTTGCTCTGCACCGTTTCAGAAGCCCGGTATGGAAATGGCCAAAGTTTTATGGAAGGATTTTCTGTGTGAACTATGGAAACCTTGATGGAAAAAAACCATCCTTTTCCTTGTTCTCACACTGGAGGCAAGAACTCTCAGAGTAGCTGGCTTGTTTCCCAAAAGGCTGGTAAGAAATGCTGCAAATGATTCCTTTCTGCTTCTATTTCATAACATCCCTCCCTGTGTCTGACTCAGCCAGCATGTACCTTGTGGTACATGAAACCATATGAACCAGTATGGTCAAAGTATTGGACTAGGGGCTTTTCCACACTACACTGTCACAGTGCTATTATTCCACATTCAGCATCCTATGGAATCCTGGGGTTTTCCATTTTGGGAGGAGCATTTAGAATTCTTAGCCAGAGAGATTTTTGGCCTCAGTAAATTACAAACCCCAGAATTCCACGGGATGTTGAAAGTGGAATAATAGCGCTATAACAGTATAGTGCAGAAGGGCCCCAGAACTTTTAAGAATCAGCCTGGAATAGTGGTTGGATTCCAATACCCACTCTGACATGGAAACCCATTGGGTGACTTTGGGCAAATCCTACCCACCTAGCCTAAGAGGAAGACAATGGCAGAACTCCTCTGAATAAATCTTGTCAGGAAAACCCTGGGACAGGGTCACCATAATTCAGAGTCAACTTGAAGGCACATAGCAACAATAACAAAAGCAATGAAAGACCAGGGAGACACAGGTTCAAATCTCTTTCTGACCATCGTTTATGGAGCAATCTTGAGACAATCATTATCTACCAGTCCAGTCAACTTCACAGCTTTGCTGTGAGAATAAAAATGCCCCCTCCCGCTTAAAGTGAAAAAAGTCATGATTTTTTTTTCTTCCTTATATATGGAAATGTTTACACAATTGGTGAAAACCCAAAAACAGAGAGACAAAGCCTTTCATTTCAGCTTCACACAACTGCGCATTCACTGAGTGCTATATGATATGAAGTAGTTGAGAATTATTATTTTTAAAGGTTAATTGCTGGTTATAGCTGACAATATTCTGAGTTACTCTAGTAGTAAAAAATGCCTGGCAGAACACCTTGTCTAGAATAAAAGATCTTGCTTCTGTGATCTTTTTGTGCTGTGGGGAACATGCAATTTCAATCTCACAGGGGAGGAATTTGGTGAGTCACCTCAGTTGCTCCCTTGCAGTGGCACAGTTGTACAATAGTGTGGGGAAAAGCATTGTGGAAAATAGGCAAATGCCCATGTGTTTGCCAATGAGGTGACCCTGTTTCAGGACATCGTGTTGTTGCTAAGATGCTCGTAGAATTTTAAACGGCTCTTTGTACTGGGCACTTCATCCCATTGGCACGCTGTGATCAGGCTTAGAAGACAAGAACTGTTCTGTGACCTAACCCATTGCCAAAATTCTGCTGCGAATCGTACACCCCTCCACTGAACAGCAAGCTTGTGCCTTTCTGCACCTGTGGCATAGGAAAATTCACTAAAGTTGCATATGCAAAGGCAAACTGGTTTTTAAAATCCACCCATGTCTCTAACCAAGGAGGAAAATGAGCCTTTTCCCCCTTCAGAGAGACTGGAAAAGTGTTAATGAAGAAATTAATTGATAGTGTTACAGAAACGGGAGAGAAGCTGCTGGAGTGGAGTAGCAAACCATAATTAACCATCAGCCTGTAAAGGTTATGTAAAATCCTCAAAGAAAAGCGGAGACTTTATGAAAGACTGGTTATCTGACAGGGGAAGAATTTCACATTCAAGCCAAACATTAGAGGCTGGTACAGTCAGGTTTCTGCCAAAGCCCATCAGAAGGCCAGCTGCTGATTTGGCATTGCTATTGCTGATGCCAGACCCTTCCATTAAGAAATGGAGGTGTGATGTGAAAATGATCCATGAGGTTGTACTCCACTGATAATTCTTCCATTTGGACATAGGAGTTCCCCATAGGGTTGCCAGATTAAAAACTGGAGCCCACTCCTGTAGTTTTAATGGCTGTGGAGAACAGGAAGGTTCAACAGGTGTTGCTTGTCATGTACGCAGATAACAAGCAATATCTGTTGAAATTCCCACTGCTACACAACCGTTAAAGGTACAATAATTGACTCCAGTTTTCACTCTGGCAACTCTACTTCCCCCGTAAGCCTCCGGGAAGCTCCGTAGAGGAAACAGAGGAAGAAAGACATTATGTGAACCCCATGTACAGTGGCTTCTCATAGGGAACTGACTGGCGATTGTGGGACCAGAATGCTATACTAAATAAGTCTTTGGTCTCATCCAGCTAATGGCCATGCAGGCTGCGGTATTCTGGGAATGGTAGTCTCAGAAAAATAACTTTCCAAGCTCTGGTTCTTGAGGTGTTTCTTATTTGTTTCTGATTTTATTTTATTTTATTTTCTCAAAACGTATAAACCACCTTTCATCCACAATAGAGTTTAGGGTAAAATAGGCTGACCCCAGCCAATTGTAGCATGTAGAACATAGTGTGCCCCAGACTGACATTCCTCTGTGCTACCCTCAGACAATGTCTGAGCCCCTCCATTGCAACCTCTTGCTTCAAGACTGGGAACTATCACCCTTTCCACTCATAGTCTCTCGCTATCCAACCTTTCTCACCTCACTTTCCTATAGTCTTGTATGGTTCTTAACAGTATCTGATTTCTCACATGTTTGTCAATTCAAATAAATTTTTTTTTTAACTTTAACTGGAGTCTTCTCTACAGTTCACACTGGTATACATAGGTGAAAAGATCCTGCCATTACCTTTCCCTCACAGGCCTCCTTTGAGCTATAATTCCTTCAAATTTTAAGGACATGCTGGCATTGCGGCATGTCCCACCCTTTAGGGTAACAACAATGACTTCCATGATTATACTCCTCCCCATCCTATTTTGAGCTTGGGAAAGAATGAAACAGCTGCATGAATTTGTGACATTTTCTCATCCACCCAATAAAAAACATTTTTCTTTGCTTTCCCTCTCTCCTTCCTTTATAATCTAATCTTCTTACTCTCACTCTTTCTCTAGCTTACTGATTCCCATAGGGTAGATCTCAGCAAAAGTCTTTGGGTCAAAAGTTCCAAAATTGAGTTCCCTGGGAGAGATGAGGAGCCTCCAGGTGGTATGTGGTTTAGAATACAGGGAGCCTATCTGGATGTAGAGATAGGCCCCTTCTTAGCTGCTCTTGTTGGCTTAAACTCTTGTTTCACTTTGGTACTTAGTGACTCAGCAGGTACTGGCATACAGGTAGAGTCAGAAACGCAAAGCATACCCTTACAACACACTTTGAAAGCACCGGTGTATCCTTTTCAGATCATTTGTGGGTGGAATGGTCTATCTTCAAACAGCTGCTTGGCTATATAGCTGTCATTCAGGCTGAGCAATTATAAGGATTCCTCCCACTGCCTGGTATTTTAAACCCTGCCACTTTGTTTCCTCATTGTTGAAGAAGGGAGGAAACGTTTGCCACCTTGACATAATTCACCACTTCCAAATTGAAAGCAGCTAGGGTTCCAGCTCCACCATTTAGAATTAATATAGGTATTATTATGCCTTATTAACATCCTGCCCACTCAGTCTTGCAGCTGGGTATCAATCAATCAACAGCCAAACAAACAGGGATGGTTAGATTTCCTTTCAAAAGTTTCTCCCCGTTAATCATACTGTTAGCGAGATTACACTGCTGCTGAACAGTAGGCAGAGATAATATGATTTGCATCAGAGATTTATGCTGAGAATGAAGCTTCCATAATTCTTAGATGCAGGGTGGAATTGTAGCACCCAACAGGAATTGATGGGGGGGGAGGAGTGCACACATATGTGTGTGCACCTGTGTATGTGTGTGCATGTGTGTTTAAGAGCAGTGCTTAAGAGGCTGAGCTATGACCTGAAAAGACAATAATTCAAGACTAAGGCCATTTCTGCCCTACATGGTTATAGTGCTACTATTCCACTTTCAACATCCAATGGAATCCTGGGGTTCGCAGTTTAGGGAGTGGCCCAAGTCCCTTCCATAAACGGCAAACCCCAGGATTCCACAGGATGTTGAAAGTGGAATAATAGCACTATAACAGTCTAATGCAGAAATGGCTTAAGCTCAGTCATACAGTGGGTGTTGTTTGAAAATCCAGTATCTCTCACTCTTAGCTTCCTCACCTGTAATAATGACATAACCATATTGCTGTGTCATATTGTTGTAAGACTCTTGTCTTGCTGCTGTTAAGAATTTTTCAAAATTGTCTTGTTGTTGTTGTTGTGATCTGTCTTTACAGCTCTGCCTTTTCCCTAAGTTTGGGACTCAGGATGGCTTACAAATGAAAATGATTACAACATAGTTAAAAACATACCAAAAAAGGTCAATATTAAAATAGAAGTAACCTACTAACAATATTAAAACAATTTACAGCATGCACTTCAAATGATTTTTACAGCAGTTCAAAAACAGTACAGTTTAAAACAGTACAGCACCCTCTTAAAAGCCCTTTCCTTTAAAAAAAAAAAAAACAACCTTCAGTTCTAAAAGCAAGTTGGAATAATAAAAAAGCTTCACCTGCTAATGGAAGGACAACAAAGAGAAGGTCATCCTCGGGAAAGAGCTCCAGAGCATGGGGGAAACTACTGAGAAGGCTCCATCTAATGGACCCACCAAACATCCTTGTGAAGTTGGTGGGACTGAAAGAAGAGCCTCTCCTGCAGATCGCAGGCTCTGGGTGAGCTCATATGAGTAGATACAGTCTACCTAAGTGATATAGAACTTAATGGGTCATAACTAGCACTTTGAGTTGAATTGCATGTCATTAAGAATATGAACCACACTGATTGCTTAGGGAGAAAATGACAGCTGTAATTTTTCCCCCCTTTCACTGTGTTTTGGGGGAAAGCATTTACTCAGGCTCCAAAACCCTAAAACCCAGATCAGTGCTGAGCACACAGGTAAACTATAAACATGAATTCAGGTTATTATATCAGAGGAGGACAAAATAATCTAACAATATGTGCTAGAAAAGCAGAATGACAGCCGCTCCTAACTCTTTCCTCCTAGGACAAAACCAGTCCATGGACAGTTCTATTACAGTCCTCTTGAAGGCTCAAACCTTACATGACAGCAGCAATCCTATATTCATATACTCACCAAGGCTCACTTCTAAATAGATAAAATAAGGATTGTATTGTGTCATTCAGTTGTGTGTGAGTTCAGTACCACTACCCACACAACATTTGGTGTTTAACCTGGAAGCCCACCCCATCCCACTTTACACATGGATAGGTGGAACCTGTATTTAAAGATCCCATTCTGCCATTGTGTATGTAGCTTAAGCCACATTTATTGAAGCAACACAAACAGCTGACAAGCAAGAAAATACTGGTACGAGCTCTCTATACTCTCAGAAACTACTTGTCTCTTTTCTGCTGATGAGGTAAAGTTTTGCAATTATTTATTGATTTATTGGAGGGGCAGGGTTCAGCACTTTAGATAGCAGCTTTGATATTCAGACTAAAACCTACAGCAGATTCACTGCTCCACTAATGAGGCCACTGCAGATGTGAAAATCTCACTTTGGGCTATAGTTAGCATACTGGAGAGAGAAAGGATACCACTTCCCTTTCATTATCTCAAATTATTTGATGCAGCCGTACTGGAATAGCAAGAGGGAAAGGAGGGTGTGGGGAGTATAGGATTGCCACATGTCACACATCATAGATGACAGTCCACTGTTGAAGAGGGCTTCCAGTTGCAGTCCAGTTAGAGATGAAGAACAATACAAATAGAAAGCAGCAACCTCAGCATTGCCCATATAATTCTGGAATAGTAGAATGAGCAAAGTGAGAAGGAAATAACCAGGTAACTTGTGGAGAAGTACAGTGAGTGTGGCATTTCTACCTATATTATACAGTTCTCCCTCCACATTCACGGGTTTAACTTTCACAAATTTGAGTATTCTCAAGGTGCCTGCTTGCGTCTCCATTCTCCCACTTCTACCCCATTCCCACCCCACCTGCCCCTCCCATTTTCCTTGCCCCCGGTGTGGGTGTGCCCCGTGCGGGCAGCACAAAGGGCCAGGGAGGCCAATTGCTGGCTCCCTGCGCTCCTCGCATTGCCCTGCCACCACCGTGGGTACAGGTGTGGCCCATGCAGGCAGCAAGAAGGCACAGGGAAGCCAATTGTAGGTTCTCTACACTCCTTGTGCTGCCCCACCCTGCCGCCACTGCGGGTACAGGCACAGCCCGCGCGGGTGGCACAACGGCCCAGGGAAGCCAATGGCAGGTTCCCTGAGCTCCTTGTGCTGCCCCGCTGCTGCTGCGGGTACAGGCGCAGCCTGCACGGCAGCACAAGGAAGCCGACCGCAGGTTTTCTGCACTCCTTGTGCCACACTGCCACCGCCACAGGTATGGGTGCAGCCCACACAGGCAGCACAAAGGCCCAGGGAGGTCGATCACTGGTTCCCTGCTTCCCTGCCCCCACCTGGATGGGTACACTGGCTGGGCAGAAGTCTGTAGGAGGAGCACCCTGTTCGCAATTATTTGACATTTGCAAGGGATTTGTGTCCCTATTCCTCATGAATGTGGAGGGCCTACTGTAGTAGTGATTTCTGTACTGATATCTATACATCTATCTATACGTGAGAAATGCACATTTCATGCAAATTGGCATCTTTTCTGTTTTTTGCAACACTTTTCTTGGGTGTATGTTCCAACTTTTCTTGGTTTGTTTAAAAACAACACACAGCCGACCACCCTAGAAAAGAGCTACTGCAGCTCTGAATGGAAAAGGAAAGATATGAATGCAAGTTTCCATTCAGAAATTAAACAAATTAATACTTATATTCTCCTTCTCCCCAGAACCTTGCTGACACCATTTTGGAAGAAGGGCAACATGTTGCTTTGAAAATATGTGCTTGGGGCCACTCAATGGAACAGTTGGCCTTTATTTATCAAAAATGTGTGCATGCCTCTCTGTAACACAAGTCATAATAAGTAAGTATTACAATAATTTAAACACTAGGCTAAAAATCTTTATACTCAAACACAGCATAAATATAGCAGCAAAAACAAATCAAATCAGCAGATAGCAATTCCAGAACTAAAATACTGATTCTCTTATGTGTCCTGGATACATTAGTTGTAGCAGACAAAGCATAATGGGGAACTGAGGCAAGGAAGTCTTTATTTCCCCATCTTTGAGCCAAAGCTTGTCATGAGTGGGCAGCAAAGCAAAAACAAGAAGGTGAACAAGTTTGACAGCTTTGCTTTAGCCTAATATTAACTTCTGAAAGCAGCACCACCACCATCAAATACACTGTTACAGTGCTATATTCCCCTTTGATTGCCATGGCAACATCCTGTGGAATTCTGGGATTTGTAGTTTAGTGAGGCCCAAGAGTTCTTTGGCTGACAGTTCTAAATGGTCCTCCCTAAACTGCAAGTCTCATAGGATGTTGGCATGGCAATTAAAGTGGAATACAGCACTATAACAATGTAATGTGATAATGGTCTCTAAAGGCATGACAACATCATGTAGCTCCAAGGGGAGAAAGAAAATGAATATTAAAGTAAATCAGTGGTATAGATTCATCCTGGAGTTACAATCAAATTAAAGCACTATGGATGACATCCAAATTACCAGTGGCTAAGCTTTTCTTAAGTGATAGTTGCAAGCAATAGCAATGATATCAGCAGTTATACAATGCTTTTGGGTTTTCAACGTGTTTTGTCATGTGTTTGATCTTCTTTAAATCTTTACAAGAGCCCTAGAAAGTAATTCAGTATGTTTATTGCCTGAAAGCCAGTGGGGTGTAATGATCTGAGCATTAGACTACAACCCTGGAGACCAGGGTTTGATTCCCTGCTTGGCCATGGAAACCCATGGGGTGACCTTGGGTGAATCACACACGCTCAGCTCTAGAAAACCCCGTGATAGGTTTACCTTAGGGTTGCTGTAAGTCAGAAACAACTTGAAGGCACACAACAACAACAACAACAACAACAACAACAACAGTTATTGCCTGCAAATTGCAGATAGGTTTCGGGAGACAGAGGCAGAGAGAAACATATCTAAAGATAAGGTGAATTCATAGTAGAAGCAACATCTGAATTCAGGACTCTCTGATTCATATCTTAAACCAAAATACAACTGTTAACTCAATGGAACTTACACATGTGTTGACTTAGCAGACTCTCATTAATGCTACGTATTCTAGCTGTAACTAGCCAAAGGGAGAGAATCATGTGGCTCTCCATGCATTGTTGGACTGTAACTTGTAGCTTACATCAGCATTGGCCGTAATGGCTAGATCTGATGGGAATAGTAGTCCAACAACATCAGGACAACTGCATGATTTTAGACTGTTACCAGGCCGTACACCCCCACATTTTGATATGGTCTAATTGACAAAATATATTAATTGGCAGATATGTTTAATTGGCATAAAATATAAATTATACTTATGGCTGGAAAGGCCATGTGGAAAGGGACACTGGCTGGGAGTAGATCAGAGATGAGCCCAGCATGGCCAGGTCAAAGGTTCTCTGAAATTAGCCAAGAAATCCTGACTTAATGGCTCTGTGCTAATCCTATCAACTGCCAATATCAGAAAACAATAAGGTGCCCAGGACCCCTACTGTGTGCATATCCTACTGCAGATAGCCCAGAAACCCCCTCTCAACCAAGACATTGAAACCAATCAGTCCATTCCAGATCTATTGTCCACAACAGGTTCCCTTTGTCTTGCATCTGGAACCTTCACTGCCACAGGCTATTTTCAGGGTACAAATACCCCTGATTTCAGGATGCCCAGTGCAGTCTCTCCAAGGTCTACCCGTCACTCTGTCTGGCTGGCTCCTGAATGAGAACTATCCTTCGGTCATACCTAAGCCAAAACACATTTCTGCTCTTCACTACTCTTCTAGACTGGTAATTATAAATACTCCCAAACCCCTCAGCCTGTCTATAATTTTTCCTTCCTTTCTCTTTCAGTTAGCTCTTGTGTGAATGTTTGAGTGTATGTATCTTGTGTGCATGCATGAGTGAATTCCCCCAATAAAAACACATTTTTTAGCTTACTTTTTAATCTTTGGCTGGCTTTTGCTTGGTCTGACCCCATAAAAATTGGATAGAAGATCTAACTGGGTTACCCTGCCCTTTGTACTGCTAAGGCCAGTGCTCTGCTAATTTCCTCAACCTGTGCATTTTTGGAGTGACTCAAGGTGCCCCCCAGGGGACCCCTATAAGTCAGGGTAGCAAGACCATGGACTGGAAATTGGTTTAAGGTCTCCGTGTATTAAGCACTAACCATGCCAGCTGTATTGCCACTAAACATTTCATCTCAAGCCAACTTACTCTGAGCTCAAGGAAGAGCTGCTACTAAAAGGAGGGGAGGGAGGCAGTTGGCCCTGGTGACCACTAGAGGATGAGTACCACTTTGTATGTATTTCTACATATGCCTGCACATTCCAGGTACTGGAAAAGATGGACCTCAGGGAAAGGATGTTCTCCTCCATGGCTCTCCACCTCTGCAGGGCCAAGTTATCTACCAGCTATTGAGGTTCACCTGAAGGAGATGCAGGTCCTCTGTGGTACTACTGTGGTTTTAAAAGGAGAGGTGGGAAGTGAAAGAACTACTCCATAAACCACGTACATTGACATAATGTGTCTGGAATTGGAGGGGGGCACAGGTGAGGTGGTCCTGTGGTGCTGATCCTTTACATAATATAAGAGGGGAAAGGGAAGAGGAGTAGCTGACCTCACCACTGCAAGGAACAAATAAGCCACCAAACCAGCTAAACAATTACACATTCCTTCTTTGTCACACAAGTATATTTCCCCAAGCAATTCAGACCCTCTATAGGCAGCCTTAAATAAACTTCTTTCCATAGCTGGAGAAATATTTGCATTCCAACACCTCTTTCCAGACCCTGTCTCCCACTTTTTGCTAGATAGCTTGGTTTTGAGAAAGACACTGTTTGTTGTGGCAAGTAATGCTGTGTGTTGCTGCTACTACTGTTAGTACAGCCATTCATCTGAAATCCGTCCAGATAACTTTTGAAAGATCCTGTTTCTTTCTGAGCTACAAATTAATTGAATCATCAAACCCTGGGGTGTTTGCTGTACGGAAATGAAATTTCCTCACAGCAGATTCAACATACACACAAAATGTACTCCCCCACCCCCTGCCAAATGATGGTAACAGCCTGGAAAGTAAACTAATACTGTCCCTGAGGATACCAAAATAACTCGGGATGATCTTGGTTTTATAGGGGTTTTTCTTCTTCTTCTCCTGCTCAGGTTGGCAACTGCTTTTTGAACAAATCTTGCCTTCATCTCAACTATAGCCCAGAAAAATCAAAAAGGTCAACACTTTTCACTGAGTTGCAGAACTATTCAGACAGAGAAAAAAGACAATGAACATGTCAGTGATCTAGTTGTCCAAAAACATGTTCCATATCAGAATAATTGAAATTTAGAAGAAATTCAGCATTTTGAGACTGAGCCATCCTACCCCACCCTACCCTTAACTCTGGATTTTCTATGTAAAGAATTGAATTTGTGTCTGGGTAACATAATATGCAAAGGCTTTCTTTTTCATGCTGGCACAGAACCTCAACTCTTATCCATCAAAGACTCCATCTAATAATGGCTACATGTCAAATGTATCATTTGCTAATAACTGTATCACCTGTGTTACCAAATCATTTTGAAGAAATCCAGCGTATAGATGGTAGTTTGATAATCAATGTCTACATAAGAATGTCAAAACAACCCTCTGATTTAGGCTAGTAGCAAGGCTGACTCTATGTTAGTCTGGGTAAGTCAGCTGCCTCAGATGGTAAATGCTGGAATGGGGAAGAGGTTGGAGAAGAAAGCTAAATTGACCATGTGACCTGCCCCGTACCTCCTAAGTTACCCTGCTTACCTAGCTCAGTTCCAAAGGTTTTTTTTCTTTTTTTAAACTACCATGGATGGAAGAGAAGAACACCAGCATGTCTTTTTGTCTCAGAGAGCAAGCTGTCTTGGATTGCCCTCAAATATGCTCAAAAAAAGGTCAGATCTATGTGCTTCAGGGGACGAGGGGGAATAATGTATTAAACACATAATAAGATAGATTTTCCCCAACAGCTGTGCAATATACAGCTGGCATCATAAATTGCAGTTATAGATTTATAACCTAGAATTACAGATCCATAACTGCTATGCCTTGCGTTACATTCTATATTCTGTTATACTATATACTATTTGTAATGAGCATAAATTCCCCTCCCCTCACACAATAAATCCTATCTTAAATTCCACAGAGTCACTCAGAGCGATGGAGGTTTATTCTGCTGGTTATCATGACACAGCAAGATGACGTTTCCAGCTCCCTCCCACCAGCAAGCAAGGCTGTGGCCAACAGAAGCAGGACCCCCGTTGCAATTACTCATCATACTGCAGATTGCTAATGGAAATGGTCATAACATTTTGTGTATAGCACAAAGTGAATAAAGAAACTAAAATCACTTTCAGAAGCAAGATTGACTCTCTAAACTAAAGGGGCTAAAACAGTATATCTTAAAAACTAGAATTTCTAAACTATTTTAACAGTTTGGAAGAGCAGAAGACACTTAGTCTGGCTTTTAAAAAATAGCAGTGTGAGCACCAAGAAATACTTCCTCTGGGAGAATTCTCAAGATCTGAGGGACTATCATCAAAAAACCCTCTCTCTTGTTGCCCCCTGAGAGTTAGAGAACTGACCCTTCCCACTCAACACGGGGAAGTTGGGAAGGTGCAGGCGGAACACTAGAGATGCAGTCTAGCATGCGTGGCACCCACTCTCCCCTACCACATGTTTATTTTGAAGACCTGAATAGGATTTCTGTTTGCATGTTTTTCCCTCAATAAAACAAGAGCTTGGAAAAGTTACTTTTTTACCACAACTCTCAGAATTCCTCCGAGCCAGTACGGCCAGGAGATTCGTGGAGTTGTAGTCCAAACAAGGAACTTATCCAGGTTTTAGATATGACGGTTTTCATGTAGCCCTTGGTTCCTGTGAAAGCAAATATGGGAGGCCAATCTCTTGGCATTCATAACTGTTTCTACTCCCCTCCCATGTACCCATTTCAGTTCTTTGGTCTTCTTTCCAAAATAACATAGTTGAAATGGATGATTTATATGAAACATTGTTATAAATTGCACTATTCTGTTTAACAGCCTATTTGCCATTTTGAGATTGCAGTATTTTCTATACTGCCCCACATGCTTGCATAGCAGTAGGATAAAATTTGCCAAATACTTCTGCTGTGCCATCTCCACTCTGCAACATTTCTAATGGAAGCTGTATGAGTCTAGTGAGTACAGCAGCATCACTAGTTAGCTGCTCCTTTAGAATACAGGATTATATTTATGTTATAAGCAACAATTCTGTGCAAAGCCTGTGCTAATAACATATTTTTCACTGCTAGATTTTCCTGCATTTAATTGTCTTTGGACATCATTGGATGATGATAGATGATACATCTATCACATATTTTGTACAGGTGCTCCCCATGTGGTACCTAATGTGCATTTGTCAAAGCCAATTATTTCCCTCCTTTACATAGTTTGCATTTAGTGTGCTTCTTGTGAGATTGGTCACTGGTAGGCAAGGAGATTTAATTTGTAAATGTGGTTGCTAGGGCATATATTTTTGAGGAAATCCCACTGTGGGAGAGAAATGGGTTAATAGTGGGGAATTCTCCCGTAACATCTAGTTGGATCCACAATTCCACTCTTGCTTTGAAATGTGTACTCTCTCTCCCTCCCCCCATATATACATACATATGCATGCATGCTATGTGTGTGTGTGTGTGTGTGTATAACTATGTCTACTATATATATATGTACACACACACACACACACACACACACGAAATTCTGGACAGCACTCCATGCATCTGTTCAAGTGGGCTGTAGTCCATATACACTCACATTATAACATTTTTTTTTTCATCTTTAAGTTGCCATAGGACTTGTTTCTGCAGAAAGAGGCCAACACAATTATGGCTTCTGAAATTATTTCTGCCTTGGTGGACCTGAAACCTACATCTTGATCCCACATAACAGAGAAAATATGCACAATTTTAAATGCTATGTCAGGAAGACAGCTATATCAAAAGGAGCACATTGCTGGAAGGCTCTGAAGCAGCTTGCATCTGCACATAGTACTAAATTGCCACACAAGTATTCTGAAGCTGTCAGCTGCACATTCCGAGCCAGCAATTATAGGGGCACTGCTATGATTATTTGCCCTGTATTTCGACCTACCTTGACAGCTGTCTCATGTTTAAGCTCTTTCCCATAAAGGATTCTAAACATGTCATTATTTTTGCATCTCCAAACATAACCTATCCCATCAAGCACCTGACTTGGTACGCTGTTTTCAGCAAATGGATCAATATAGACCGTGATGTCTCCTATTTTTAGATCTGCCTAGCAGCTTTGACACTTCCCCCTTTAGGGCAGATATATGGGCTAATCTGGTTTTCAGACAAGCAAGTTAGAATCAGTATGACAATTCATTGATTGTGGTGCATGTGTCCATTCCATTTTTGTAAACCATGGTGAGGTGGGAGTGGTTGGAAAGTAACCTGGAATGAAGTATTATACAATCCCACAGAGCAGGGCAGCTTTACATTCAAATGAGAGCAAAGCTTTACTCTCAAATTAACAAAAGCAACACAAAAAAAGGCAGAAGTAAATAATCTTAGTGAAAGCCCAGTTATATGCTGCATCGAAACCTATAATATGGTTATTTTTGTATAGTCAGCCCTCCATGATCACTAGAGTTAGGCGTGCAAGATCCCCACAAAAGTGCAAGAATTGCAAATATCAAAATATGCATGTCCATGGAAAGAGGGATGAGGCATGGTAGGGAGAGTGGGCACCCAGGGTCCAAATCAGTTAGGGAAAGGAGAAAGAAAAGGAATGTGTCAGCATGGTGGCCCTATACTTACTTTCTCTTGATCATCTTCTCCTTTGGGTGTGGGGGAGCATCCAGAGAGTGTTCATGGTACTGAGAAATCATGGTGCCAGCCGTCTTTAGCTGGCCAGGCAGTGGCTGATGGTTGAGGAGGAGGAGGACTAGATTCAGGGTTTTAAAGAACTTCACGGCCTGACTGGAGCTGCCCAAGAAGGAAGGTTCTCCCAGAAAAAAAGCACTTGAGGTGTGGAGGAGCAGGGGTTGGAGAAGCTCACAGATAATTAAATCTGTGAACGTTAAAACTCATGAATGTGAAAGGCTGACTATATATACCCTTGCCATATCTCACATAGCCATTCAAATTGCAATATTCTTCTCCTTTTTATTAATACACACTCACATGTGGAGAGTCAGAACTGGTTTTACTATGCTCTCAGATGAATGTTTAATTTTTAAAATATCAATCAAATGTTCTTCTGCCTATTGTCTCTTTCATCTCTCCATCATGACATGATTACTGTCTAGCTGTTAATATTTAATTGTTATTATGTCCCACATAAGGTTCCAAATAGCAAATCTCAAAAAATTTAAAAAAAAATTAAAAAAATTACAGTAGGTGGAATTATAACCATCAGATAACAAAAGTATAAACCTGCTCACTGTTCTACAGAACCCCACCAAATGTAGAAGAATCACAGTATGATGCAGCAGAAAGCAAGGAAACTAAATTGATCTCTTCTGGGAATACATTCCGCAGCCATGTGGTACTATGACCAAAAAGGCTGTGACCTCCATACCACCAGCCACCTTAACTCAAACAGCAGGGGAATAAAGACTGTGGCTCCTGATGTTGTCTAAGTGGATGGGTAAATACATGTGGGCCCAGATGGCCTGAGATATAGAAAAAGTGAGATCCGTAACAGAAAGTTCCACTACAGGATGAAATCATGTCAGTTGAAGTGGCACCACAGTGCTATAATTATACAGTGTTAAAGGGGCCTTAAGCCATTTCCGCACTACATTGTTAAGGTGTTATTATTCCACTTTCAACATTCTACAGAATCCTGAGGTTTGCAGTTTAGGGAGGGGCATTCTCAGCCAGAGAAGTCTTTGGCCTCAGTAAACTACAAACCCCAGAATTCCACAGGATGTTGAAAGTGGAATAATAGCACTATAACAGTGTAGTGTGGAAATGGCCTTAGTCTTGCTGAGTAGGACTTACTTCCAAGTAAATAGACAATGAAGGATCAGGTTACATCTTACAAGTCATATGTTTGTTTTTCCACTTTCATAGGAGACTGTTTTAATTTTTCTCATGCAATTTAAGTGGAAATTTTTTTTTTAAAAAAAGTCTATTATGAGTTAGATCATACCAGGCAAGCATGTATCAGGAAACTCATTATCTTACCTGCTTTATAATAACTAGAGAGTAATCTGCTGAAAATACACAGCAGTCCAAGCAGAAAGACTTCTTGTTACCAGTGGCTATTTCCCATTTTGGTGTATGAATTTTTTGGTTTTTGTTTTTTTAAAAAACACTCATTCAAATTGCTATCAGCATGTTGTAGCAGCCTGAATAGTAGATGAGGACTTCAGGAAACCAAGATTTGAATCCTCACTCTGCCACAGAATCCAACTGGGTGACCTTGAGCAACTTATACTTTGTTAGCCTCAGAATAAAGCTTGCAAAGAAAACCCTGGCATAGATATGTTGTAAGTCAGAATTGACTTGAAATCTCATGGCAACAGCTTCGTAAACCATCCTGTAAGATGTCTTGAACCTAGAACCAGATAATTAGCTATACCTCTTTAGACAGCAAAAGGAGAATTCAAAGATTCCCCCTATAAGAAAATGAGCAAACAAAAATCTATGGCTCCCCATGATATGCTACAATTCTCCACCCTACCACCCTGCCATCAATTTTTTCCCCAGATATCCTAGATTATACTTACAGGGAGGCGTTTTTAGCATGGGGAAGCATTTAAGAACTTCATTGCCCGGCTGCAAACCAGAGTGGCATAGTCTGTTTTACCATTGCAGGATATCATCATCCCAAAATCTCTCACACCCAAGGATCTAGAAATTGGATGGGGATGTCATTTGACCTCTTTTAAAAATGGGATATTTTAGCACTGCCACACTGGAGAATGAGAAGACAAAATCTCAAAAGGAATAAAGAAGGAAAGAGGGGAGAAATGAAGCAAAAGAACTAGGAAAGGGTACAGTATTTGCCAGGAGGATTAAGACTAGCCTTGCAGGTGAATGCCCCTTCAGAAAAACAAGCACACGTCTGCATGAGTGCTTCACTGCTTGAGTGATTCACTGAGGTAAGCTTCTAATGGAATCTGTAAAAATCAATACAAAAAATTAAGTTCATAAAATTGCTTCCTGGACTGAGGACATCTGGACGTGCATTTATTCTGTACAGGGAGGGAGGGATCATCTGGAACACCCATGAAGGATAGTAGAAATATGACAAGACATTTGGATTGTATCTAAATTTAAACTGAGCAGAGGTTCTGAGGAGGGGGCAGATAACTCTCAGCACACACGCAGACACCCATACACACACACAAACACAATTTTCCCAATCAAATTTCCACCTCCCACTGAAACTGTTGATGCAAAAAAAAAAAAAAAAAAAATTACAGGTACCACCTGTGATATGCCTCCATTTTCCCTTGCAAGCGAAAAAATAAAAAAACAGTGGGGGGGAGCAATTTTCAACAGAAAAGGGATAAGACACTCCTCTAATACTAGTGTTTCATTTTTGTTTGCAGGCTGCAAAGCTAAGTTTGTAAAACAAACATTGGAAACAAAGGATACATGACTGACCACCATGGGAAGGTAGAACCTCTAGACTTCAAAGTTTGCCAGGGTGTGCAAACTCAACCTGGACTGAATTCAACAAAGGAAACAATATATTCTTGGTTATTCCCAGTCGTGGAAAAGGTTTCATGAGCCCATATCCAACTGCTGTTCTCAACTAGAGATGACCCATTAAATCAATGGAAACTGGATCAGACAACACCTATGTAAGTTCCAGCAGTTCTTTGGGTCTGCTGTACTAGAACATGGATTTAGGTATTATTGGCTTGCATTTTAAGGGAAGCCTTGGTCTGTAAAAGGCATGGGGAACTTGAATAGATGTTGAACAACATCTCATCATTCTTGATCATTGACTGCCTTGGTTAGGACCAAGGATGGGCAAATCTATCAATTTCACTTTCTCCACATTCCAAGTTTGTGTGTGTGTGTGTGTGTGTGTGTGTGTGTGTGTTTAATGAGTTCTTATCCAAAACAAACGGAAACAAAATTCTTACCTATTCCTAGGTAACACATGGGAGTGGGATTCCATTACCATTTGGCAAGCCACAGGTTCCCCATCCCTTGTCTAGCTTTGTGCCCCTTATCCTACATGGCTTGAAAACTTTTTTGTACAGATGGAGCTTGATATTGCTACTGTGATTGTTAATAGAGAAAAGTGTTGTCGTGTGTAATGGCTAAGGCATTGTGTGTATGTGTGTGTGGTGGTAAATGCATAGGTGTTTCTCATGAGGTACTTCTCAAGGAAAGTCCAAAACATTCCTGCAGCTGTGCTGATCCATAGGAATAAAACAATTCCAATACTTTTCATTTCAACCAAGAGCAGGTTGTTTGTAAAGCTACTGGGTCTTAACTGTCTGTTCAAAATCAGGATAGCTCATAACAATATATATTGTTCCTGAGCAAACCCACTTCCAGTTTGCTACCATGACAACTTGTGATGTACAGGCTAGTTCCATGTTTGTGTAATTAGGCTTAGATGTTTCAAAAGCTTTATTCAAGAACATTGAAGAAGCAATAGCACTCCTTGGCATTGCCAGGACTAAAGAAGCATTGGATTTTCAGCATCTTATAAGCTGTAACATTTCAAATTAGCTCACAGTAGCATAATCATAGCAACCCTTTCCTCAGGCTGTTTCACCCCGTCCCATTCGCTCATTCAGTTTACCAACAATTCGGTCTTGTACCATGTCTGTCTGCCTGCACCTGTACTCTTATCACAGCTCGTTACAATAACATTTTCCCTGTTCCCAACACATTTTCCCCAGCCAATCCCATCATTCCTTCACAGCCCAGTAAAGTATCAAAGTAGCTGCCTAAAAACATGGCAGAGAGACCATAGCCAACCTGACACAATTGCATCAAAATTCAGAGAAGAGTATGGTAGATAACGTTATTGTCTATGCTAATCAGTCAGTTCCAGTGCTTTGATGAGGCTCCATTATGCCACTGTACATTCTTAATTTGTAAAGCAATTCGAAGTCAAGGTGAAATCTATTTTTTCCTAAACACAAAATGCAAGACTATATTGGTCAATGTAATGATACCAGGAAAGGAGGTGTGGCATGGCAGCAAAGGTACAATGGCTACAAATGCTGCAATGGTGGTGTTGGCTTTGGCTGATATTCCCACTCTATTGCCACTACGTCCAAAATACTGATCTATGCCCATGTACAGACCCTTATAAGTCACCAACAGGACTCCAGTCAAAGCTTCTCACTATAACACACACAAATCTTTGACCATAATATGTATATGAATTTATCATATAATTGACACTATAATTTTCCATGTTTGCCTATCTTCTATGATATACATATTGACTTTCTTGATCACAGAGGAACTAAGCTTGGTGTTTTATCTAACGGAACCTAACTGAAGAGCACAGGGACATTTTGGATATTTCTAAACCAACATTTGTCTAAAGGTTGTTATATGGAGGCTGTCACTAGGACTGCCTTTACACAGCTCGGGCTGGTGATGCAACTATGTCCATTCCTGGTAAGTTCAGATCCATTATTGTAGTATATGCCTTAGTTCTATCTAAAGTGAGGTATGTTCTCTATAATCTAAATTAAATATTAATTTTAAAACTGAATCTTCTATACTATAATCTAAAACATACTATTGTATCTTCTGTGTTTTACAGTCATAATGGATAATCAAAGCAAAATCATCAACATCAGCCTAGAATCATAGAGTTGGAAGGGGTCTCATGGGCCATTGAGTCCAAATCCTTACTCAGTGCAGGATCTCCAGCTAACGCGTCCCCAACTGGTAGCTGTCCAGCCTCTTACGAAGACATCCAGAGAAGAAGATCACACCAGCTCTCTAGGGAATTTGGTTCCACTGCTGAACTGCTCTTACTGCTGAGAACTTCCTTCTAATGTTCAAATGAAATCTACCCTCCTGTAGCTTAAACCATTAGACTGGTTCTACCTTCTGGGGCAGCAGAGAATGGGCTTGCATCCTGCTCTCTGTGACAGATCTGAGCAACACCAAGAACATTTCCTAGTTTCACAAAGTAATTTAGAAAGATTCATCTTTACAGAGCTTTCTGGGCATATGTTAATTAGTCTTGCAGCAGTCCTGGGAGATGGGATTTCTCCCCATTTTATGGAACCTGGGCTGCAAAGCTACTAATCCATATGAACTTCCATGATCTTCACTGAAAAAGAAGGGGGCTGCACTTCTTTAGCAAAATCTTCCAGCTGAACATACTTGCTAAGGATGAATGAGAGGAGCAAGAGTTTCAGCTGATACACACAAAACCCAGCCTTCTCCAAATTAGCACCATTCTGGTGTTTTGGATATCAGTTCCCATCACTCCAAGCCAGTGTGGTGAATGCTCAGGAATGCTGGAAACTGTAGTCCAAAACATTTGGAAAAGATCAGGCAGGGGAAGGCTGATGCTTTGCCCATTCTTTTCCAGCTACATGCCACCCCCTATTAAATGGTACTCCAAAAACAGGCACGTGAAGATTAGGCAAGGACAAGAGAGGAAAAGATGTGTGTGTGTAAATTAAAAATTACATTATATGTAGCATGTAATTCTTTTGTTTAATTTTAACTGTGTGTGTGTGTGTGATTACTGTGTGAAAACTGTGCAGGCAATAGAATGGTGCTACTCTTTGTTGCATAGCCTTAGTATAAAACTTTGTATCTCAAACCTCTAACACATTAGAGTCTACAGTAAGCCTGGAGAGTCCAAGATCCACCAGATATTGTTGAACTCCAATTACCACCAGCCCTGCTCAGCCTCATGAATTGTACAATATGGAGGAGGAGGAGTTCATCAACATCTGGAAGGCTGAATGTTTCTTGACCCTGCTTTAACTTGAGTCCTTTCTAATCTAGCTCACATCTGAGGAGCATGGTACAGGTAGTCACCAAATCTATTTTGCTGATACTTAAATATGCTCAATTAAGCTCTGGCTCAATAAATACACACACTACCTCAACTGACAATGCCTCTGACAAAGAAGTCCCGCTTTGGCCATCCATGTGGCTTGGGCTTCAACACTTAACAGACCCACTCAGCATGGTCAACTTCACAGCTGGATTAAAGCAGCCACAGCCTAGAAGCAATCTCTCCTGACACCCTGCCTTCTCTGCTCTCTTCTGCACTCTTCATTGGTTGCTCAATTGGGGGAATGTTCTGAGCATGCCCAGTAGTCATCCAGAGAGGCCACCAATCATGCTGTTTAATCCCCTAGCCAAAAATTGAGGACTTGGGACATTCAGAAAGTGACTAGAGAAGAAGAGGAACCATGCTCTGCTGTTTTCCTTCAGCAGCAGACGCCTAACCATTGAGAATCCAAGTCTGTCAATGATAAGGGTTTGTAGGATTTTTTGTTCAAAACAAATGGATGCCCAAAGGTTCTCCATCCCTATTCTTGTAACCACCTCACCACAGAAGCTCTACTGTTTATCTCTATGGAATATATTATGGATGCTTCATCCCACCCTTCTGAATATCATTGGGGCAGATAGAATCTTTGACTTCCTTTCTGTGTTGCATGGTATGGCTGCAGGTGATACATATTGTAGCCTTAGTCTTTTCTGAGGACAAAAGCCAAAAACAAGGCTCTAATTAAAAGACAAAGAACAAATGAGAAAGCAAAAAGCATGACTAATTGCTTTTCAGATGCAGAACAAAGGCTGTGCCTCTGCCTAATGAGATTGCCAAAATGAAGAGAATTCAATAGGAACTACATATAATCACACCAGCAAATTAAAAGCAGTGCAGGGGCCCCTTCCAACAGATATCTGAGGGCATGAAAGCTCAAAAGCCAAAAGGATGGAAATCATGAATGAGCATTTCTGTGTTCTGCCAGATGAAGAGCTAAACTACACATTCCAAAATGTTACATGGTGAAACGATTATACCATTCTGGCTCTGTTGATCCACATACTTGACCAGTAATTCCACTGCTGATTTAACTGCCAGTATTTTTCCATCCCCTCTAGATGGACAATTAAGTGTTCATTTGCTGCCATAAATAAAATAACACTGTGGAATTGTGTTGTGAAAAGCTCCAATATGATTCTGGCAATGGGGGATTGATGTCACACACCAGCAGCCAATCAAAATGCATGCAGCCAGCATCTACCATACGACCCACCTCTCAAAAGGATTTTGCATATAGGATAAGACAATGGTGAGTGCCCTTCCACCTTCCACATGATAAGTGAGTCCATTGGTGCTTAGATGAAAACACTCAGAAGAAACATAAGGCAACCAGCTAAGGAGATATGGGGCACAAAGCCAAGAGAACTGGTCCTACCATTAGGCAGAGGGATGTATGCACTTTAGCCAGCTACTTTTGTCTGATATGAATGGTCTGTATTTTTTACACAATCTCACTCATGTTCTTGGGACTTTGTAGTTTAAATGGAACATTGTTGGTTATCTATTACTATTGTATTTTTATTCATAGAGAAGGGAGATGATTATATGATGATGATGACAAATATTAATATCCCATCTTTTCCCCAAAACTGGGACACAAGTGAGCTTATAAAAATTTACACAGATAGAGATTTTAAAAAGGACAGAAAAATAAAAACACACTATAGTTAAAATATAATTAAATCTTTCATAGAATTAAGAACAACTTAAATCACATCCATGAAAAAGGCAAAATAAATAAATAAATAAATAAATAAAAATAGTATAGAACATTCTGAAAAGCCCTTTCCATAATAAAAGGCAGTTTGTCTATCCTGAATGCCAACATGGCAGCCCGCTTCGGATGTGAAGCATCTTGATGGGTGCTAGGCTTATGGCGTTCACTTACAGAAATCAAAATATCTCAGGCTGACCCCAGAGAGGTACACATGAGTGACTCTCACCTTCTGTAACCCTGTATCCTAAATATCCAAAATTTGTCCAGAAAATAATACTTAATTAAATGTAAGATGGTGCAAAAATATTTACATAAGATTTACTAAATTATGCTATTTTCAACAGAAACTTGGGGATGGGAGACCCATATTAAGTGAATATGTTTCTGTCTGCACTCAGCTCAAGATGGCGTTGTTGTTATTGTTGTTGTTGTTATTGTTGTGTGCCTTCACATCATTTCTGACTTATGGCAATGTGACAGGCCCTTATTTCTCACCAGATTGAGTTTGCACTTTCAACCTAATAAGGTGAGCTGACACTTTCCACAGGACATTGTTGTCCCACACTGGGGATGGGAGAAGGACAGGACCTGGACAATAGTTTTGCATAATGTTGTCCCAGTCCTGTCCTTCTCCTGATCCCAAGTGGCATGATTGCACTGCAAATCATTGATGGGTTTTCCCAGTCAATGACTGGAGATCACACAGCCCTCCCACTGCCTGCTCACACTTATTTGGTGTGCGGAGGTCCCGGAAGCACAATGGCTGCACTTCCTGCCCCAGCGTAGCCTGGGACGGTACCCGGCTGCACTGCGGAAGGAAGAGGCGGTGCCATCATGCTTCCTTCATTTGCAGAGGCAGCCAGTGAGGAGAGGAGCACTCATGTTGTACTCCCCTCCTGGCAGAGACAATGCCAAGACCCACACCAGATGTCTCTGGAATAAGGTAAGCAGCAGAAAGGGTGTAACCCTTTGCCCTAACTCCTCCCTTTAAACACAACCTTCATGTCAAAGGGTTAGGGTCTTAAATATTCCCTCAGAATCAAATAGTTTATTTTACAGTAGCACGTTCTTTTTTGTTACCAGTGACTTTGGATAATTCCGGCTGACTCAGTAGATATAAAAATAAACTGTATCCTTTATTGTAGAAACATTAGAAATAAAGTATCTTGTCAAGGTTCATGTAAAGTACAGTGTTGTTACATTAAACAGTTCAGACTTCCGATACTCTATGCCAATAACTCCCAGCCTTAGACACAAGTTCTCTGTGTCTTTTCTTGGGTTGCTTAAACACAATCCAGCCCTGTATCTGACCAAGATCTTATTGAAAGCTCTCTTCTTTCAAGCAGAGTGGCTGCCTCATCTATAATTCCTCTCATCCATAAGTCCCTCCCATGCACACCACTGTGTTGGGTTTTACTCTTAAGGTACTGCTGTTGCCTAGCCACTAGCCATTGAGTTGCATTTGCATTCCAAACAACTGACCCCCATCACAGGTGACCTGAAGGCTTGGGGTTTTCTGGAGCTCAGAGGGTGTGATGCACCCAAGGTCACCCAGTGGGTTTCCATGGCCGAGTGGGGAATCGAACCTATGTCTCTAGGGTCATGGCCCAATGCTGAAACCACTATACCATGATGTCTCTTTCAAGATGGCACGCACAGCTTTTATTCTTCCCCCTTTGTCCACATAATAACCTTTTGAAATAGGTTAGGATAACAGTACTGTAGTTCACCTAGGCAAATGAGAAGCCCAGTGGCTGACTAGCAGTTCAAAGGCTGAGAGCCAGGGCATTAGTCAGAAGCCAAGGAACAAAAACGACTCCAGTCCTGCTAGCATTTTTGGAGGAGGCCAAACAGACTGTGACTCACCCAAAGGACTTTAACTCAAATCTCTCAGGTCCCAATCCACACCTTATCTACTTGAATGTTAATAGGATGAGATTAGAGTGAGTCCAGAGAACACCCCATCTCTGGTTTTCCAGTTAGCAAGCACCAGGTTCATTGGGGCTGAATGAATTTTTTTAACATAAAGGCTAATATAAGGAATATCCATTTACACAAATAGTAGATGATATATCTTCTTCTCTACAAAAAAAAAAAAAAAAAAAAGCCCATTATTTTAAGTTTCAGTGTTGGGTTGTTGCAGCATATATGCAGCAAATAAATAAATAAAATAAAAATTGCAGTAAAGCTTGAGCTGGGAAGAAATTGAATTTACACTAACTGATCCTACTGTAGCTGTGTGTGCCTGCCCACAACAGGCAAGATGAACACCAACTAACTCGTGAACAGCAAAACAGAGAGAAAAGAAAAAAGCAGATAAACATCCCTCGCCAGCTAACTCCAACTGGTTAAAAAGCACAGATCTGTAAGTTTGGCCACCAAAATGAAAATCATAAGGAAAATGGAAGCTGGTGAAAGAAAAAGTCATCTCCGGATGCATTTTGGAAGAAGCCATTACGTGATCTCTTGAAGATTCAAAACACTTTTGTTTACTTATGCAAGGTTTATCTGATCTGGTTGTTTAATTTCACATATGTATATTGTTAGTTTTGGAATTTTAAAAAGTGATGAAGCATGTTATTTAATTTTTGGTAGCCATGTTTAAATATTTGAAGGGATGTCATATGGTGGATGAAGCAAGCCTTTCTGCTGCTCCAGAGACTAGGACAAGGAGCAATGGATTCAAGCTGCAGGAAATGAGATTCCACCGGAACCTCAGGAAGAACTTTCTGATGATCAGAGCTGTCCAGCAGTGGAATATGCTGCCTCAGAGTGTGCTTGAGTCTCCTTCTTTGGAGATTTTTAAACAGAGGCTGGATGGCCATCTGTCAGGAATGCTTTGATGGTGTATTTCTGCATGGCAGGGATTTGAACTTGATGGCCCTTGTAATCTCTTCCCACTCTGTGATTCTACTAAAGCTAACCTTATTCTTTCTATTCTGCCTGTGGTACCAAATTTTCTATTAAAGAAGTAATTGCCTAGGATCATATCTCCATCAGTTGAAGTATTCCTGTACACAAAATGCAATGGTGGCTTTTTTGATCTTGGGCTTCCAAGCAGGAGTGGAATCAAAGGCCAGAATACCTCATTCTAGGGTCAGTTACAAGGGATTGCTTGACCTTGATATCTTTCAGTTTACATCTTTCATTTTGGCCAGTGGAACAATTTTAGCACAGTCCAGATGGCCTTTTGAGAACACCAATTCCAATCTTCCTACAATTTCATTGGAAAATTGAAATTCTGTCCAAATTATTGTTTACTCAGTCCATGTTTTGGACCAGACACATGTTGTCAGTCACTTCACTTAAGCCTGATTATTTCTGCTAGCTGTACAGAATCAAAGAGGGACAGGGAGACTCTCTCCTATGAAATAGTCCAATCAATATTTCATTTTTCTTGTTTATGGCAGGGTGAGAGGGAAGCATCTGCATGGATAAATTAAAGAAAATGGTAATAACACAGGACTATGATAAAAGGCTGAGATGATTCAGTGATATCTGCTGGCAGTCATCAATACGACAGCCCAGCTGCATCTCAAAAAAAAAAAAACTGTTGAAAGAAGCTGTCAAATCTGCATCCGATGAAGTGGCATTGGAAGATATGATAGTAGCAGCAACAACAACAGCAAAAGCCTTTCAGCACCTGTTTTTTGTACATACATCTTTATCATTCCAAGCAGCTAAGTGGGAATGTCGTATCTATTCTAGGCAGCATAGGAAAGAGGAAATGGAAACAGAAAAAAACTCTCAAAGCAGGAGAAGTAAAACACCTGATGTTATATATTATCTGATCACAGTTACAGACTGCTCCCAGCCCAGTTCAGAGGTGCCTAAATACTGTCTGCCATTGAGCAAATAAGCAGAAATCAGATTGTCAATAACCCCAGAGGAACAGAGAAGCTCTGCAAGCAGAACGTTTACAGAGATAAATTAAGTTCTACCAGATCACAAAGGCCCTTTTCGCATGTAGGGGGGCGGAACGGGCGAAAACGCCCAAAAACGGAGGTAAATCTGTCGCCACATGGAGCAGCGCGAGCTCGCTGCTCCGCAGTCCTCCGGCGTCCCAAATGGCGGCTTCCGGTTGGTGGAGGCCCTCCACCAACCGGAGAAGCTCGCTAGCTGGAAGCCCGCCCCCGGCAGATCTGCAGGCATGTACTTGCGCGCACCTGCAAATCCACTTCGGAGCCGGGCGACGGAGTGGCGCGGGGCTGCACACTCCGTGCTTTTTAAAAACCTCAAAAAAGAGGTTTTTAAAAAACACGCAGGGCGGCTAGTTCCGGCCGCTCCTGAGTGGATTCTGGTGTGGAACTACAAAAAGTAGTCCACGCCAGTCTACTCTATGGTGTAGAAGACCTCTGTGAGAGGTCGCTCTGCACCATTTCAGAAACTCGGTATGGAAATGGCCATTGTTTTGGATATTGACAGCTTTTAGAAATGAATATACCTCACATTTTCTCTCAAACAAGAGGTTTTCCTGATCTATACAAGCAAGGTTTCATTGTTTACCTTGTGAATGGGAAACCTGCCATTCTACCTCTTTGAACGGATAACGTGGAAAAGGTTAGTTCATTGGTGCAGCACATACACTGCATTCAAAAGATTCCTGAGTCGATTCCTGGCATATCTGGGTAGAAAAGAAAAATAAACTGCCAGGTATTGTCCATACTGAACCCAGTGGTCAAATGCTGTGGCTTTGCATAAAGCAGCTTCCTATGTTCTTGTTTGGTTGATTATATATTCTGCCTTATCCTGGATGTTCACAGTAGATTCAGGTTCTTCTCTGTGATAGAAGGTTGTCTGACTCCATAGCAGCCTCTGCAAAAAGTTTTATTTCCTCCCTCAGGTAACTTTCAGGTAACTTTCTTACAACCACACACTCCAGGATGTTCCAGGTCAGCATATTTAATGACCAGTAAACTAAGTATGGCAGTTGATACAAGAAAACCTCCCTCCATTTCAACCTGGCTAGATTAGGATGCTATGCTGGCCCCTGCTGATACCAACTATGACTCTACCTTAAGAACAGATCCAAACATATCTATGAAACAAACCTGATTGTTCTGGAATGAATGGAGGTTCTTTTCTTTTTCTAATGCAAATGGCAGGCAGAAAGGCCTTGGCTTGGAGCAACATAGTGGGGCCACTGATTAACACCTATTTGCATAAACACCATGGCCCGGACTCCCAATCCAGTCAGCACAGAAAAAAGGGGTGAGGTCAGGACTGAGGAGGATATGCTTTGTGAGCTGGATGAGCTTCCTCTGAGGGCTATAGCCAACAAAAATCTGCTAGTTCTCCATTCCTCCTCATTCCTGCTTTATTTGATAACTAGCGTATTTACCCGGCATTGCCTGGGATTTTATTTTCTCATAGGTAACATTTGTTAGAAATACTTTAGAAATACCTTACCTTACCTTAGGAATTAGATGAACTTGAAATATACAGATTTTAGATCCTGTGTCTCTAATTCCCCAATCTGTCTTGTCCAGTACCTGTAACTTTTGCCCGTATTCCCTAAGCCAATCTGTATTCAGAATTATTAACATACAGAGTTTGGGTTCCTGAGAGAATACACTGCCCTCCTTCTTGCTGCTTGGCCTCATCTCCATAGCAACAGGCCTGAGCTCTCTGGCTGAGAATTCTAAAGGCCCCTCCCTGAACTGCCAACCCCAATTCCATTTCTCACCTCACACAGTCAATCGTATGAGGTCTTTGCCTGCCTGACGCAGACAAACAGACAAGCTCACTCACAAACTTTGACTTTCATATAGTTGACAGTGGGCAAAGATAGCAGTACATTCACATACTGCTCAGAGTTAAAGTAGGCCATGGCGGGGGGGGGGGAGAATACCCTGGAATTAATGCCTGTTGAATGTATACCCTCTTCCAAGAAGTTGAAATTTGATTTCTAAACATCTAACACAAGCAGCAAATAGCTGAGGGTATGAACAGGGCATGGTAGGCAAGTGCCAGACTGTGTTGACAAAACAGCCAAGAAGAGATCAGTGCTAAAGGAAAGAGAATACAATCTGGGAGCCCAAAACTGAAGAAAGAGAAAAACATAGATCAAGAATCAAACAAAAATAAAAGTCTCAACAATGGTTTGTGTGTGACAAGTAAACAGTTAGCAGCCAGGTGGAAGGCCTGCGGAGGGATGAGATGTAAACCTGAATGTAGAGATTGTGATTTAAAAGTAGACAATGCTCATGATATGAAAGCAGTTCAGGAACAAGGAAGATGTAATTACAAGTGATTATCAAGAACGAGAGTTTCTTCCTAGAGCTTCTCTTACAGTGATTACGAAGGGATGGTCCCACTAAAATAAAGTCATCCTCAGACATTTATTGAAACTGAAGATTACTTTCACACATCAGTCTATATGTGTGTACAGAGAGTTGTCCATATTACTTGTCAAGTGTAAACATCATGTGTTAAATGCCACATAATGTCCACATGTACAATAATAATTGGTGGTGACTTCAGTTATCGGCAGCAGTGTTGGCTGGAAGGTTCTGTTGCCATCCTCCAAAAAAAAAAAGCAATTTTTCCAAGTTTTGCTTTTGAGCTGAAAAGTAACTTGCCACACTTTTTCAGTTTTTAAAAGGCCAGATTGATTGTATTTTGTGAATCAAACAAACTGTAGAGGAGATTACTAAATATCTGTTTGATGTGTTCTTGCTCTTTACCCCATTGGGCCTTCTTTCTCTCTGATTGTGGCATGTTATAATCTAACACAGTGTTATTTTTTAACATTCTCTTTTGAGAGATGTTGACTTTTTGTGTTGATTTTTCTGACAAGCAGTGTTTGCCTGTGTGGAGCTCCTGTGCATTCCATAAAGCAATGAGCCAGAAGAACATAAAAACATCCCTGCTAGATTAGGCTAAAGGTCCATCCATCTAGCCTAGTGCCTTGTTCCTTTTGGTGACGAACTGATGCCTCTAGGAAGTCCATATACAAGGCTGAAATAGAAACAAGTCAACTTCAGAAAGCTGTATGTCTCACCACCAAACATGCTAGGCTGAAGAATCCATGAGGAAAGTTTTCAGAGGTTTTTTTTCCTCCAAGGGAACACCCCATCATTGGGGTTTGGAGCAAGGAAGATGAAATTGGCTCCATCCCTACAGAGTTTTAGACAAGCAATGAGAAATGCATTGTTTTCTAGTCTTCTGATAAAAGTTTGATATTTTGTTAATATTGTTGTGGTTTGTTTTAAGGAATATTAATTTCTGTTTTTATTCCAAAATGATTTTTAGGAATATTTTATTTCTGTTTTTATTCTGTAATAATTTTATACTATTCTTGTGTTGTGTTTTAAATTTTACACTGCTTTGATGGCTTTGGTGCTTAGAAAAACAGTGTATAAAACCTGAAAGAGAAAATTACACACACACCCAAGACTTGTGTGTTAGTAGATAACATAATTTTCTGGCTTCTTCCAGTTCTGCTACAGTTCTATGATTCTATATCACTACAGAATACTTTTGTGCATGTTTCTTCTGAATCATTTTCCAGAGTGTCTAGCTCTTTTTTCCACACTCCATTTCTTCACAGTCTAACTAACATTCTAAAATACAAAATGCATTCCTAGACTTAACTTTAAATCCATTTTCCTAAGTAATGACTATAACATACCCACCATAAAGATTACACAAAGTCAATTCTTGGTTTGTTTATTTGCTCTACATTTTATGGGTCCTGCATTTTAAAATTATTTTGTATCTTCATATTTTTCCCCTGATGAAGTACATTAGTTACCATGGAAACCATCATTAGTGACATCCACCAAGGCAGAAAAGAAGACCATTTACACATCACACCTTTTGTTTAGCTAATTCAGTATCTAACTATCAGAGAATCACCAAACTGAATCAAAAGCTATTGAATCAAATAATTACTTAATGAAAGTAACATAGTTTCTGCACCAAACCATGATACCTGATCTAATACATCCCTAGTTAAGAGGAAGGAGGAATTAATAACTATTAAGATCTGTGCTATGAGTAGAAGCTGGCAATTTGGTCTGAAGATCCCCGAGTCCCATCTCCATAATCAATTAACTCCAAATGTGATGGAAAATAAGGCCATTTCTGCACTAGACTGTTATAGTGCTATTATTCCACTTTCAACTTCCTATAGAATCCTGGAGTTTGCAGTTTAGGCAGGGGCGCCCCACCCTGAACTGCAAACCCCAGGATTCCATAGGATATTGAAAGTGGAATAATAGCACTATAATAATCTAGTGCAGAAATGGCCTCAGAGTCTGGTTGCGGTCGCGTAGGGATGGAGGGGCGATGGAGGCAATTTGCTCCGGGCAGCAATGTTTTTGGGGTGGCCGAATCTGTAGCCATTCCCCTGTGTGCCCTGGCTATGATGCTGCCCCCCCACAGTGGCCACACACCCCATGCCATAGCCCTCCTCCCACCCACCCTTCCACACATTCCAACCTCCACCACTGTCTAGTTGATTTAAAAAATCACAGCAGTATTTTTCAAGATTCATTCAATGTACTGAAGGTGATTTGAATTTCATTTGAACGCATATGTACTAAAATAAGCTCTGGAAATATCTCTCTCTCTCTCTCTCTCTCTCTCTCTCTCTCTCAAAAAAAATTTAAAGCAACAACACCATTGTTTTCATGTAGAACCTGACTCACTAAAGGAAACTATAAAACTGATGCTGATTTAATTAACTTTAATAAAAATATTCAAATCAGATTTTTTTAAAAAGGCATCAAATTTTTTGGCTCCCTTCTTCACTATTCTCAAATGGAATGAGAGAAATGAACAGCATGCAGGAGCAGGTATACCATTCCCATGGTTCAAGAACGCAACACAGAGAGAAAGAGATGTGATTAAAAGGCAAACCAACAGTACTTCTCCTTGGATCTAATAAGGATGCAGTTAATCACTAAAAATATGATGGCTTCTTCCAAAATCACACAATCATAGAGCTGGAAGAGACCACAAGGGCCATCCATTCCAACCCCCTGCCATGAAAGAATATACCATCAAAGCACATCCAACAGATGGCCATCCAGTCTCTGTTTAAAAACCTCCAAAGAAGGAGATTTCACCACTTGTACCACTTGTACACCACTGTCAACTGCTCTTACTGTCAGGAAATTCTTCCTAATGTTTAGATGGAATCTCTTTTCCTGTAGTTTGAATCCATTGGCCATTCCACATGGGGTTTTCAAAACGGTGCAGAGCGTCCTCCAGGGAGGACGTCTGCACCTGGGGGCAGACTGGGTCGGACCTACTTAATGTAGATCCGCACCCCAGCCCGCTCTGGAATGACCCCAAGTGGTGGTCCAGCGTGCTTTTGAAAGACTGCTAAAAACAGGTCTTTCAAAAGCACGGAGCGCGCCACTGCGAGTCTGCTCCCTTATGCAGATTCATAGGCTCGCATTGGTGCGGGCCTGCGATCTGCCGGGGGCGGGTTTTAGGCTGGCGAGCTTCAGCGGTTGGAGACCCTCGACCAACTGGAAGCTGCCATTTTCGTCCCCGGAGCAGTGTGAAGCGGCTGCCACGCACTGCTCCAGAGCAGCATGGACCGGGCCGAGGAGCCTTAAAAGCTGGTGAGTAGCGTCACGGAGCGATTCTGTCGCCCCGTGCAGAAATGGCCATTGTTTCATGTTCTAGTCTCTGGAGCAGCAGGAAACATGCTCCATCTTCTACATAACATCCTTCAAATACTTAAACATAGTTATGTCGATTCCTAACCTTCTTTTTTTCCAAGCTAAACATACCCAGTTTTCTAAGCTGCTGCTCTCAATAAGGTATAGTTTCCAGACTTTCTACTGTTTTGGTCACCCTACTCTGGACATGTTCCAGCTTTTCAATAACCTTCTTGAATTGTGCTATCCAGAACTAGACACAGTATTCCAGGTGAGGTCTGACCAATGGAGAATAGAGTGGTACTATTATCTTCCTTGATCTAGACACTATACTCTATTGATACAGCCTGAAATCTCATTAGTAATTTTAGCTGCCGCATCACATTGTTGACTCATGTTCAGCTTGTGGTCTACTAAGACTCCTATATCCCATTCACATGTACTGTTTGTCAAGCCAAGTGTTATCCATCCTATCTCTGCGGATTTCATTTTTTTTTCCTTTACCTAAGTGTAGTATCTTACATTTCTCCATGTTGACATTCATTTTGTTAATTTTGGCCCAGTTCTCTAGTCTGTTAAGGTCATTTTGAATTCTGATCCTGTCTTCTGGGGTATTAACTACCCCTTCTAATTTAGTATCATCTACAAATTTGACAAGCATGCCCTCTATTCCATGACCCAAGTCATCGATAAAGATGTTGAATAGCACTGTGCCCAAGACAGAACCCTGTGGCATTCCACTAGTTACTCCTTTCCAGGATCAAGAGGAGCTACTGGTGAGCACCCTTTGGATTTGGTTGGTCAACCAATTAATAATCCACCTGTTACCCTGAAAGTCTTGGGGTCCCCGAGGGACACTTTAATATGCTTCATGTGATGGGGAAAGTAAACTCAACAGAGCACAAGCAATAGCAATGCGAGAGGCAGGGTAACCTAGCGAGATCTTTTATCCAGTTTTTATGGTGTCAAGCCCAGACAGAAATCACACAGAAATCACACAGAAAGGTCCAATGAATGACTTTATTGAATGGAAATATCATGCATTAACGCATACACTCACACACATGCACATCCAAGGGCTAAAGAAAAATAAAAAGCGGAAATAAGATAGCGGGATTGTTAAAGGATTTGTGGTTTGGGTGATACTGCACCTTTTCCTGAAGTCCTTGGTCTGGAAACCAGCAAAAGAAATGGAACTCAGCAAAGAGACGCTGAGGGGATCGCGCGGCTGTCGGGAGGGGGGAGCAGTCAGTTGGTATGACCGGGAGGTATCCAAAGAACTAGTCAAAAACGGGGACTATTTGTAGGAAAAATTTACCTTGAGGGCAAATCCTCTCCCAGGGAGAACAAAGGGGACTGCAACAGAAAACAACTTCACACCAGCACCTTCTTTGATATAGGAAGATAACGAGGTGTCACCCAAGAATCAGGATCTTCCGCTGCTCTGGGTTGCAGTGTGAGGTTATGTAGATGGTCCTTATCTGATAAGATTTTATTGCTTCCAGTGCCCAACTTTGTGGGAAAAACTCTTAATCCCTTCAAGTTGGCTCCTTAAAGGCTGAGGACCTTTTGTCCACCATGAGTTGGCACAGCTTGAGGTCTCCTGTGGCTATGTGACAGGGGAGTTTACTGGCCTGATCTGGTTCTTCCGATCATACGACTGTTGTTGCCTATGTGCTCATTCGGGTGACCTCTCTGGTGGGTTAGATTATGTTTTATATCAAAGTTGTAGACCCTGGGACACGGTTTACCAAGGGGGCAACACACCTAACAGTCAAATTGTCTAGTCCACATTTTACTAGCATATTTACAAGAATATCATGGGGGACCTAGAAATTACTTTTTATTTTTTTAAAAAATATAGGCGAACAACCCACTAGAAGTTCACGTGGAAGGGCAGGTTTTTTGGTGGCCATCTATAATATTATTTTTAGGACTACAGCTCCCAGAATCCCCCACTCATCCTGGGTATGGGTTTCTGTTTCTGAGAGTTATGGTCCCAAAAAAGTAATGTTCTGAGTTTCAGGGCTATCAGCCACCTGTCTTCTACTACCTCATCTAGCATTATTCAGCAGCAGTAGAGCTCCCACAAGAGATGAGGCAGGCAATAGTCATATTGGGGCCACTGAGGCCTCATTAGCTGTCTGAGATCTTTGTGTTTCAGCATCAGGCTAGGGAAATGGCCAAATTGGGGGATGATCCTAGATTTGCCTTACAGAAATGTGCATCTGTGTAGCTGGTTGCAGTCAGTTTCACCCCACAGGCAAAGAAGCCATTGTGACTGCTTAAATCTGTCTTCACTCCAATAGCACTATGCCAGAAAACTGTGAATCAATACAATCATTCTCAAACAATGAATGGTACTGACTGTCCTATTTGTTGATCTCTGTTTAGTGCAGTGTTGATGTGCATATGTGCATGCATGCACATGTGCACATACACACCCAAACACACACATTTTCCTGGAAAGATAAAATGATTTACATGTAAAAGTCTGCATAACCAACACTGGATTTAGATGATGTAAAGCTAAAAAGAATTTTAGAAGCAAAATAAAAATCTGCCTCCTGCTTCAACACTGATTATGAGAAATGACACCCCTGAGGTAATCCCCAACTGACAGTAATATGTTTAGGTGCTTGCTAAATCCAAAAATGTCAGCTATTTCAGGCTCACATCCAGCCCATGCCATGAGTACCAGAAAAGCCTTCTAATCATCCTATAATGGAAAAAAAGAGGTCCTGGGGTTGGGGAGAAACCAATATCTGATGCAGTTCCAAACAAGGCAGAATTTCAAGTGATCCATCAGGCAAGACTCAGAGGAATTAACATGCAAAGTTGTTCACAGCATCAGGTACCAATCTAGACTCCCCCTGCATTACAATGTGCTGATAAAACAAAACAATGAAGGGAGGAACATGGCAGTGAGAGATAGATATGTGTCAGGAGGCTAGGCAGAGTCTTTTCTTTCCTGTTTACCCAGGGAACTGTGAAAATTTATCGCACTGCTGGAATCCCATTGGTTTCCTCCAGCATGCTGGATACCATTTGCTGGCAGAGCAGAAGAAGATGGAAGTACAGAAGAGGCTCCATGTCTGGAACCACAACTATTTAAGCTTGCCCCCCTTCACTTTTGGTGTCTGCCTCTTTATTTCCTGTCTCTCTCTGAAAACGAGTCTACCATCTCTATAGTTCCTTTTTGGGTTTAGAATTTAGCAGTTGCATGCTAATAGAATCAGTGATAATACCAGTAGGCATTTATAGTCTGAATCCTATTGGTTAGTCTCAATGAATCATCAGTTGAATGATGTAGGGAACTCCCACTGATTCTAGGGTGTGCTTTAGTTGGGACTAATGATAGTATTCACTATTCTTGGATGGCATAAGGCATGTTATCTTTATTAGAGGTGGGCAATTTCTTTACACTGCCTGTTCAGCCTTTCCCTCAAAATATTTTTGTGTCATCCATGCAGTTTTGTTTAGACAGAGTTCCCAAATTCATATGTGAGACAGACATCACATATGAAACAGTGCGACAGAACCTTAATACCCCAGTATATCATCTTGACCACAGAGCTTTACATCACAAACAAGTCACATGGATGTCAATATACAAGACATGATGGCTTCATCAGAGGTATACATCTATATGCAACTTACCATTAAGGATGAGAATTCTAGCTTGCTCATGCTTCTAGCCCCCATAGCTGTAAGTGAGTGAAGCCATCACAGTTGTCAAGATTATGCCTGAGGTAGCCCACAGCATCATGCCCTGTTGTGGTTTTCCTTCTAAATATATGTCCCACCCTTCAGCAGGCTTTCCTGCTGCTCTTGGACATTATTATAAATTATTATTGTTAATTTCATTTATATTCCATCTTGTTTTTGTTACTGAGATTTAAGGAGGCTTACAAAAGTTACAGACTCACCATGGTACTACCTTTCTCCAGTAGTAGGATTCCAAGCTTTTATCAGACAAGAGGCTATGTTGTTGGCAGCAGTGTTGCTGATAGGGTCTCCCATATCAGACAGGTTTTTGCTGAGGAGCCAGTCCAAATGTGCCAAACAGCTACTGGGCAGCAGCAGGAGTGGGGGGTGACACTGATGGAGGATATCTCAGAGACAACACAGTGGCACCATAGCTAACATTTGTTAGTACTGTGAAGCAGGGTAAACTGCTTTTGAATGTCCTTTACCATGAAAGCCCGATGATGAGACAATCCAAATTGAAACAAGAGATAATGCTAGAAGATGATACCCTCAGGTTGGATGGTACTCAATGAGTTATTGTGCTTGACCAGAGGACTACTAAAAGTATCACTGTAGCTAATGACACAACCGGACTCAAGCTGAAAAGAAGTGCAGCTAATGTTGTGCTCAGAGGTGAAAGAAAAGTCCGAAGCTGCACAACACATATTACAGGAAAGTGGAATGTGAGAACCATGAAGCCAGATAAAGAAAAACAAGAAATGGAACAGATAAACATTGCAATACTTGACGAGAGCAAGCTACATTAGACAGGAATGGGACATTTTGAGTGAGATAATTATCCAGGGTTTTACTCAGGTAATGAAAATCTAAGAAGAAATGAGGTGGCATTAATAGTGAGGACAGATAAAGCAAAAGCAGTAAAGGGATATATTGCAAAGTCTGACCAAATTACATTAATAAGACTTCATGGGAAAGCTATCAATCTAATCATAATTCAAGTTTATCCACCAACTACAGAGCTAGAAAAAGAAGAAGAAACTGAAAACTTCTATGCTGGAATCCAGGAGGCAATTGATCACACAGAAAAACAGGACTTCTTGTTAATCATAGGCAATTTGTATACAAGCATAGTAAACAAAGCAGAATCAAAGATTGTGGGAAAGTTTGGCCTAGGCTCAAAAAATGAATCAGGAGAGCAACTGATTGAATTTTGCAAGGCTAACAGTTTGTTCATTGTAAGCACATTCTTCAGGCAACCCAAGAAGCAACTGTATACATGGATATTGCCGGATGGCCAGTACAGAAATCAAATAAACTACATAATTGCAAGCAAAAACAAGACCAGGAGCAGACTGTGGCACAGACCGTGAACAGCTAATATCAAAAATTAGAATAAAGCTATACCAAACTTTGTGAACTATTAAGCCAGAAGAACTCTGGACTAAACCAGGGACATTGTCAGGGAGGAATGGGAAAAGATAGCATCTGAAGCCAAAAAGAAAGAGAAACTTCAATGGACGACAGATGAAACTCTTCAAAAAGTTAAAGACAGACAGGACAGAGGAGAAGCAAAAGTAAAAGGTGACAGAAGTAGGATCAGAATCCTTAATGCAACTGTTAAGTGACTTTTGTGCAGGGACAAGAAAAACTACAATAATGAATGCAGAGAAATAGAAGAAGACAAAGAAAAAGAAAGGAAGAACAAGAGGCCTCTTCCACAAGATCCAAGAAATCAAAGGGAAATTTAAACCAAGGGTGGGGATGCCAAAAGACCAGCAGAGGAACATATTACATGATCAAGCAAAGATAAAAAGATTGTGTAAAAATACATGAAGAACTATAAAAAAGAATGGAGGCTTCCATTAATCAGAATGGAGGCTGCAGAAGAAGACTAGAACTTGGAAGGGCACCTGTTGAGGAAATAGGCAAAATACTGAAATGTACAGATATATAATTGAACACTAAAGTTATGATTGTTCATGCCATTGTATGTCCAATTTCTATCTATGGTTGTGAAACCTGGATAGTGAAGAAAGCTGATAGGAAGAAAATCAACTCATTTGAGACATGATACTGGAGAAGAGTTCTACAGATACCATGGCCTTCTAAAAAGAGAAATAAATAGGTTCTAGAAGAAATCAAGCCTGAATTCTTCCTAGAATCCAAGATGGCTAAACTGAGATTGTTGTACTTTGGACATATTATGAGAAAACATGACTAAATAGAAAAGATAATAATGCTTTGTAAGGTAGAAAGCTGTATGAAAAGAGGAAGACCATATTGCAGATAGATAGACTCAATCAAGGAAGCCATGGACCTGAGTCTGCAACCCCTGTGCAAGGCTATTGATGATAGAGTATACCATAAGTCAAACCCAACTTGATGGCAACAAAGGTAAAATGATATAGTTGAATCATTTACCGAAGTTATAAATTTAAACATACAAAAAATTATTATTAAAATATAATTAAATTACCCATAGAATTAGAAGCAATTCAGACCAATCTGAGGGAGGTGGCTGTGAACCGGCATTTCCCTTACTCACAATTTATGCTATTCTGGCCCATTAAAAATTGCATGTGGCTTTAATGATCCAGCCATGCATCAGAGAGAAGGTTGCAGACGGTAGGAGCACTATTAGGGTTTTGCCCTGCTGAGGTACAAGATTCCAACAGCTGTCTACAGATTCCAGATGCTGCTGCTGACCCAGATGGCGCACGTACCAAGGCTTCTGAAACAAGAAATGTCTTAAATCAAATGGAGAAGAGGCACCTAGTCAATCCACTGCCACAGGACGACAAATCCTCTCTCAGTTTTATAGGCATACCTTCCTCAACTGTTCTTAATCGTTTGGAAGCCATCTAGATGCTGGACTCATTTCTGGCACAAGTTTATCACTAGGAGAGCTCTTATACAACCTGCAGCAGCTGAAGTAAGACTGTCTGTAAAATCAATAGTGGATTCACTACTCCTGTAGCAGCCTCCCTTGAAATGGAGCCCAAATCTGCTTTCTCTTTAAGTCCCCGAGTAGCCTGATCAATGTTCTATGGGCTGAAGCATTTTTCAGAGTGGGAAAATTATAGAACAAATGGAGGTTGTACATAAGTCATGGTTTGCCAGCTACCACAGTAATGAACTGATATGCAAATTAGCTTGACAACTGCAAAGAAACCAAATCTATTGGAACCAGGCTATTTTAATTAATTTAATCAATTTAATCGGTAGATTAATCAACTGAGGTGTTAATAAAAGATTAAAAATTTGTTCTCTGACTAATCAGTGGGGCTGAAATAGAAAGGTATACTACTATGCAGCTTACAAGACATTCTAGCTTTCTTCTTTATGTCCTAAGTTAGATGAAAAGAAAGTTAGCAGTGGCATTCTTTTCCTGAGTGTATCCCAAAGTGCCATTGCAAAATATCTATAGATAATAATGGAGAGGCAGAAGAATGATAAGAAGAAAGCAAATGAGTGATTTCTCCAGGTCAATCATGCAAAAATCTGATGACTGCTTAATGAAGGACAGAGATTTGTTTGAATATAAGAAATGGAAATAGAATTCAAAGCCTGACAGATAAAGGGATTTATGGACCCTACCATTTCCTTGTTCAAACATCATTACCAGACCAGCCAGACCAAATTATCTCATTTTGATAGCTTTTCTGGTAATTCTATTGGCATATAATATACCAAGCATACAAATAAGGTCCACTTTGGGGAAAATTCCAAAGTGGAAGGGACTGCAATTAAGGAGAAAAAAAAAGGAAATAAAACCTTCTTGCATTTGCTGAATTTTGTGGAATCTTTACCTTTAAGATAGGCAACAAGCACCTCTAGACACACTGTTGAACTACAAACATAGGATATGATGAGGGGCGATGGTTAGTTCAGTACAGTAATATCTGGAGGTCCCTATGCTCCCCATTTCTGTTTCGTTTTGATTGATTGATTGGTTTTTTTTAATTTTTAAAGTTTTAAAGAAAGAAAAAAAAGAAGAGAAGGAGATGGTGGTGGAAGAGTATATGGTATATGATCATGGGCTAGGCATAAACATTGATATAAACTGATATCAGGATTAGCAGGATCTGGCTCCTCTGAGCATGAGCAGAGTTTGAACAGTGAAGCAAGGCTTCGCTGCACAGAGGTTCCCAGTGAAGCAGAAAAAATTCCAGAGGCTCATTAAGTAAGCTTAGAGGCAGAATTCATTCCCGCACTCTAAGATAAAGGTACTTGGCAAAACATTCCAGCAGCAATTAAACAAGTAAGAATAAATAAGGGAAGATAAATGGGCAGCATCTCTCCTTACAATATGTAAACTGTCAGCAGCATGACAGGTCCAGCTAGGCAATCCTGACTGGCAGCTGGTAAAGGCAAACACCAGCCTTTTTATGTCCCACTGTCACCCTGAACAAGTGGGGTGACCCAGTCAGCGTTCTGGCGTGTGGCCTTTTCCAGTATACAAGTCATAGCGAAAATAATCCTGCTGATCTTGCACCTGCTCGTCTGGTCACATCACCTCTTCCTCTGCCATCCACTCAGAGGAAACCATGCCTGCCTGGCATATAACCTTGATAGCTGACTCTTTTAAAGTGCACATTCATATTTAACTAATGTAATAAGTTCTTCTGACCACTGAACGATAGAAGGGAAATGTTTCTCTTTCCAGTCTTGGAGTATACATCTTTTAACAACAATACAAACATGCAGGATCCAGCCCCATTGACCACCAGCTAAATTCCACATTACAACAACGTAACACAAAAGAATGTGTGCATCTACTAACACCAAAGATTTTTTTCTAATCAAATACACTGTAATGCATCCAAGAAGAATGGAGTAACCACTGAACATGCTCTCATAATATGCTATGAGGAAGAATGGTCATTAACATTTAGTTGAAGTAGACAATTTCTTTTTAAAAAGACATAAAAGAATCCATAAAACTGATCCCCATCCTTATTTGAAACCAACCAGCAATATGTATGGAACTGTTCTCATTTAAAAATCTACCGGAATACGTGCTCCAAAAAGGACCAATTTGTACTTTCATGAGTTGTGTGTGTGTGTGTGTCTTTCTAAAAAGGAAAGCAATGCAAACTTACCAAGCTATGAGTCACATTTCAGCATGATTAATTGCTTTGTCTTGCCTCATAACATCTTTGAGGTTCTCAAGAGGTGTGAAAAATTAGAGACATACTTTGTACAAAGGGTAAAAAACTGATCTGTTTCATTGGTGGCTGTTGTTGGCAGGCTGCTTCACCTGAGAGCAGGAGATATACTCCTTATTAGCATTATATGAAACTGTACTTGTTGCTTATAGAGACTCTGCTTTGTCCCATATGGAGGCATTAGTACAGAAGGTTTTGCAAAATCAGCTGAAATGTTTCAGAAAGCTAAGTGAGGGCTTGCTTCATGGGTCAAAACCCTCTGTTCCAAGACATACAGCTGAGACTCAGCAACCAAAGCTAATTAGTCACTCCAGAATGAGAGACTCAGTAGGTGAACTGAGGCTTGGTAACTAGCAATTAGGTACAAATACACTGGACAAAGAATTGTATACCCGCAAGGTGTCACACACTTGGCAAGATCCTCCGTATTGGGGAACAGTGTTCACAAAGGCTGTGTCTTAATTAGATTTGGGTAAAGAAATCTTCCCTAAGTCTCTTCCTGAACAATGATCTACACTGCCTAGAGCTCCAACATGTACCCTCTGTTTTCAGCCTTGGTCTCCTGATTTCTTTTTGCTACCACTTGCTCCTTGGAAGGGCTACGTGACCTTTCAGGACCCTGCTTGAACTTTTTGCCTGCTGCCCATCAGGCCCCAGAAGATCTAGCATTCTCAGATGGATGGAGCATCTTTGGAAGAGAAGGAGAACACCTAATGGTGGGACCAATGAGATATGGTGCTCCCTAATAAGGGCTTTGGGAGTCTTTTTAATTTTCTTTTACAAAAGGCATAATAACAGTGCTGAAAGGAAATTGGAGAAAATCAGTCAATAGCTATAGGATAGGGCTCTCTACAAAAGGAATACAAAAGTGCTGGCTAGTGTTGGTGCAGTACTTATACACACTGGTTCCTTGTTGCAGCTGTCTTTTGGACAGCTCCCTTGGTGTGTGCCTTCAAGTTGTTTCCAACTTATGGTGACTCTAAAGTGAACCTATCACAGGGTTTTCTGGAGGTGAGAGTGTGTGACGCACCCAAGGTCACCCAGTGGGTTTCCATGGCTGAGAGGGAATTAAACCCTGGTCTCCAGAGTTGTAGCCCAATGCTCAAACCTCTACACCACGCTGGCTCTATGCTATTTGGAACCTTGTTTTAATACTAGTTTTCTTTCCTAGGTACGGAGCAATTCCACTTCTCCTTTGTTGACAATAGCTTTTCCTCTTAGGGTTTCTGTTCCTGGGATTCCATTATAGATTAAAACATTTTGATGATAAGATGCTCATAGTTATAACATTGGCACATACAAGTGTAATTTCTGTCTGCTACAATGAAATCCTTGAAGTACAATCAACAAAATAATATCTGCTAGCCTCAAATGCAAGCTGGTATTCTACCAATGCCAAACTGGACCATGAATGAATTAATAAATGAATGAATGTGAGTCATCTTTATATTGTCAGCTGATGAAACCACTGAGTCACTATTATGCAATCTTACATTAGTTGTGTAGATATAAGAAAAGTCTTCTTACCAATTCAAAACTGATTAAAGAATTTTAAGCAGAGAGGTTCTTATAATAGAGGGCCAGGAGCAAAGGGGGGGTCTCAGGGATTTGTTTTGGAACCATTGGAGTTAGAAATTGTTCCAAAAGGGAAGAATGGGTATTAAAATGGAAAACGAAATTCACTGTAAACAAGTGTAAAGTGGAGTATGTTGAGGCAAGAAAAAATCCCCAGCATCTGGTGGATCAGAGTTGGCAATGACTGACTTGGTCCTGGGATGGTGGTAGATAGCATGATGAAAAGTCAATCATATGGCTTCTGTATAACAGCTGCTAGAAAACATAAGATGGAGGATGTAGTTGCATTCATGGAGTCATAGAATCAGAGAATCTTAGAGTTGAAAGAGACCACAAGGGCCATCTAGTCCAACTTCCTGTCATGCAGGAATATGCAACTAAGGCACCTCTGAAAGATGCCCATCCAACTTTTGTCTAAAGACCTCCAAAGAAAGAGCATTCCCTACCCTCTATAACAATCATCCTGCTGTCAAAGAGTTCTTACAGTAAAGAAATTCTTCTTAATGTTTAGACAGAATCTCTCTTCTTATAACTGGAATCCACTGGTTTACATTCTAGACTCTGGGACAGCAGAAAAAAAGTAAGCTTGCTCCATCTTCTACAAGGCATCCGTTCAGTTAAAGATGGCTATCATGTCACCTCACAGTCTTCTCTTCTCTAGGCTAAACATATCTAGCTCTATTAATCATTTCTAATAAAGCTTAGATCAAGACTATTGATCATCTTGGTTGCCTTTTTCTGGATACATTCCAGCTTGTTGACATCTTTCTTGAACTGTGATGCCCAGAACTGGACACGGGATTCTAGTGAAGTCTGACCAAAGCAGAATAGAGTGGCACTACTACTTTCCTCAGTCTGGATGCTGTACTCCTGTTGATGCAACCAAGAATTGCATTAGTTTTTTTGGCTGCCACATCACATGGTTGACTCATGTTCAGCATGTGCTCTATTAAGACCCTTAGATCCTTTTCAGATGTAATTCTTTCAAGCCAGGTGTTACATTCCATTTTTTCTGCCAAGGTATAGTACCTTATTTAAATCACTGTTGAAATACTTTTTTTTTTTTTTAGTTTTGGTCCAGCTCTGTGAAGGTCAGTTTGAATTTTCATCCTGTCATCTAGGGTTTCAGTACCCCCGCCCCCCCAATTTGGTGCCATTGCAAATTTAATAATAATGTCTTCTATTCCATCATCAAAGTCATTTATAAAGATGTTAAACAACACTGGGCCAAGGACAGAAACTTGAGGCACCTCAGTAGTCACTTCTTTCCAGGATGAAGAGCAACCATTGGTGAGCATTCTCTGGGCTTGGTCTGCCAGTCTATTACAGATCCACCTCTCTGTAGCACTGCCCAGCCCATGGTTCACCTGCCTGCAAGAGTATCATAGGGGACCTTGTCAAAAGCTGTGCTGAAATCAAGATATACTATACCCACAGCACTCTCCTGATCTACCAAGCTTCTAACTCTTACCGAGAGAGAGAGAGAGAGAGGGAGGCAGAGAGGGAAGGAGATGAGTATGCCATGACTTGTTTTTCGGAAATCCATTCTGTCTTTTAGTAATCACAGCATGTCCTGTGCAACCAACTGACCATTCTGTGAGCAAATAGTTGAACAATATAGGCTTTAGTGCTGATCCAGCATGGCTTTTCTTATGGTTTTATTAATCCTTGAACATTTTAAGTTATACAATGAACCCACCTTATATGCAGGGGTTCTATTCCAGGCACCCCCATGTAAAACAAAAAACACAACTGTCACATCCTGTTGTAGTCAATGGACACAACATGTGCACCCTCCCGTTGACTACAATGGGAGTGACACTTCAAGCAATCTCATATTTGTGTGTGTGGAGGTTGCACCAGAAGATGGCACACTGTATTTCGTATACCAATCAGTTTTAAGTAGTATCAGAACCCAGACATGTGTTCTGTTACATATCTGACTAAATTAACTGGTCCTACTTACGCAAACTACTTTCTGGGGTTCTGTTGCACTATACCAGTAGAGAGCAACAGTTCCAGTCAAAGAATTCTAAATACCTCCCTAGACTACAAATCCCAGGGTTCCATAGAATGTTGCCATGGCAATTAAAGTGGAATCATAGAGCTATAAGTATATAGTGTGAAAGTGCTCCAGGTGACTTCACAGCTCAGATGCAGTCATATTCTCCTTTTAGAAACAGACATAGGACTCAATCACCTCCCTTTACCTTCTCTTGGCATTTTTGAAGTGCTAGTATTCCAAACCCCAGGTTTCATCTAAAATAAAGCTTACCCTGATTTTGGAGACCTTTCTGCCAATGCTTCAGTTCTAAAGAGAGCTCTCTAGGAGTGTTTCAAAAGTCAATTCCTGATTGCTGCTATCAAATCAAAATGTTAAGAGCTCATATTTGATATGGCTTTTGGGATGCCTGAATGTTAAAGCTCTCTTCAACTGTATTGTAGATGAAGCTCTTTCGTTACGATTAATTAAATAATAAGCGTTTATCTTGGGTGCATGCCCATGTTTGCAGAAAACCATGTCCTTACTATTTGTTTGTGGAGGAGGCATTTTAATTAGCTATACACACCATGGCAAAAATGAAGCCCACAATCTTATTCAGGCATCAGAATGCCCAGAGACACCGAGATACATGGAAATTGTGAAAGTTCAACATCCTCATCTTCCTTCACCTATCAGTACTGCAATATTTGTTTGACTATGCTACTCCATAAGGTTACACTATGAATGGAATTATAGCTCAAGTGTTAACAGCTCTCATACTAGGAATATCTGATATTGTTTTATAATCAGAGCAGTCCTAAAGCTAAAGAATCAGCACTGCCTGTTTTCAAAGCCTGTTGTACAAATTATTGAAGTTGTATATATCTATATAATGATGGATGAGTCAATAGATGAGGTATGACTGGGAAACACCATTTCAAAAAAAAAAAAAGTAAAACTATTTTATGTCCCCCACCTATCTTCCCACTGAAGCTAAAAGGTTTAACAACTCAAGACAGCTTGAGTTTTCTGGGATTTAAGCTTTTGATGAGTTATTTTCATGGGAAATTTTTAGATTGATATGAGCACAGTGTAGTGGTTTAAACATTGGAGACCAGGGCTTGATACGCTCCTCAGCCATGAAAATCCACTGGGTGACCTTGGGCATGTCATACACCCTTAGCCCTAGAAAACCCCATGATAGATTTGCCATAGGGTGCCCATAAGCTGGAAACAACTTGAAGGCACATAACAACAGCAATTACCTTCTAAGAAAGAAAGAAAAAAGAAAGAAAGAAAAGAATTAGAACTAGAGCTTCTCCTCAGACAAATTAATAAGTGTGAAATAACAGAAAATAATAGGGATAGTGCCCAGCTGAAAGCAAATCCTGGCCAAACTGTTTCTAATGAAATCTGGAATAATATGGAGCAGATCTCCAAAAACGTGTTAGCTCTTTTTTTAAAAAAGCTATTATTTTCCATTTCACCTTTCTTCTATTTTCTGTTATTGGTCTTACAACTATCTTTTGTGGAAGCTTCTCAATATTAGAAATGTAAAGAAATTGCATTCCTGACATTAGTTAAAATAAGCAAGTAGAAAACACCAAGGAGAAATAGCTCCTTGGAAACAGCAGGTGGCACTACTGATCCCTAGAGGACTGCCAGGCTCAAACATTCTTTACCAGCAAATTTTTCCAAGTAATGCTGAGGCAGAAAATGCATTTGCTCTCCAGGGCAGAAGAATCTATCTTGTAGGGTAAAGGAGAAGGACTAGGTCAAACCCATGTGGTATAATGGACGTACTGTTGGGCTTAAAGCAGGCATCAGATATTTCCTCAGCTATCAAGCATCAGGATTTTTCCTCGTCTATGAAATTCATTTGATGACCTGAGATAGGGATGGAGAACTTGTACTCTTCCATTTGTTGTTGGTTTGCAACTCTCATCATCCCTCACCATTGGCTATGCTTGCTAGAGCTGATGGGAGCTGTAATCCAGCAACATTGCAGGGCCACATCCCTACCTTAGACTAATCACCATTGTTGTGAAGATAAAATGCCAACGTAGGCCTGTTTAAACGTCTAAAAACATGAAGGCTTGAATCAGACTGCACCCACTATTCCCTCTTCTATATTCTGCCATCCAACTGAAGATGTGAACCAGGGTCTATACACACATGTGCAACAAACATACATGTAAACACACCTATACACGCATAAATGCTGTGCACCTTGACATTATTTCACAGGTTGGTGATCATGCAAAAAACCCTACACAAACACGATACCTCAGTGGACTCTATTCACACATTCCATTAAATTTAATGATTACACTGAAAAAAAATGGCAAACAGAAAAGATGTATGTGTGTAGGACACTGCTGGCACCTTCTCCTGAATCCCACAGAGGTAGGGAACAGCACAACAAACATGATTCTCTTCCCTTATCTAAACACTATGCCAGCACACTTTTCGAAGAGTAAAAAATCAAGAGGTATGAAATAAACATGGAACTGGTTTACTACATATCTTCTGGCAATGGGACAAATTTACCTTTAAGTAATTGTTTCAGTTCATAATACTATTACAAAAATACGGTGATCACAGCCAGCAAGAATGTCTTTTTGGCAGTCTATGCTGGAATAGAAGGAACCTCATCAAAAACATTCTTGTTCCACAAAGAATGGCAAATTGTTCTGGAAATGGGTAGGGTATTGACAGGTAATAATTCTTTTCATGGTAGCATGAGTAGTTAGAAGTAAAAATCAGTGGAATATTATGGAACATGTAAAGTAGGGTCAAAGAGCAGGATCTATCTTGTATGTTAACAAATGCAATGTGATGCATAATGTTGATATGTCAATGAAATAACACTATTGAAATCCAGAGAGGAGTGGAAGATAGCGGTAATAGTTCGGTAAAATGTACAATGAGAAATGTTGTTTTATACAATGTAATCACAATAAAATTAATTTAAAAAAAACATTCTTGTTCTAGTTCCATTTGTTTCAACAGCATTTGCAGCACAGGACAAATTCTGCAGATTACTTCAGTGAGCTGAAGCCAAGTATCTCCTTTGTGCCATAAGGTGTGCTGTCTACAAGTGTATGTATACTGAAGAGTTGCCCCAATTAATATCAGTTTAACTGCCATGGCTTCATCCTACAGAATTTTGGAGTTTGTAGTTTGCTGAGACAATTTTTTTTGCTAAAGAGATCTAGTTCAGAAGAAATGAACTGAAGCTCCTGAGCAAAGAATTCTAACTACCTCAGCAAACTACGTATTCTAGAATGCCATAGGATGGAGCTATGTCAAAGTGATATCAAACTGCTGTAACTGTGCAGTTTTGATACACACATAGGCCCTTTCCGCATGTGTGTGTGTGTGGGGGGGAACGGCCGAAAACAAAGCTTACCGGCTTTGTTTTCCGGCCAGCCGAGTCCGTCGCCAAGAGGAGCAGCGCGAGTTCGCTGCTACGCAGTCCTCCACATCCCAAATGGCGGCTTCCGGTTGGTGGAGGCTCTCCACCAACCGGAGAAGCTCACCAGCCGGAAGCCCGCCCCCGGCAGATCTGCAGGCACGCACTTGCGCGTGCCTGCAAATCTGCTCCAGAGCCGGGCGACGGAGCGGCACGGGGTTTCGTGCTCCGTGATTTTTAAAAACCTGTAAAAAGAGGTTTTTAAAAAACACGCTGTGCGACCAGTTCTGGTTGCTCCAGAGTGGACTGAGGTATGGAACTACAGAAAGTAGTCCACCCCAGTCCACTCTACGGTGCAGAAGACCTCTGTTAGAGGTCGCTCGGCACCGTTTTACTAGCCCAGTGAGGAAATGGCCTTAGACTCTAATCCCATCTAGTATTATACCTGGATTAAGACCAGTCAGTTTTGTAGGACCCAGTGATGTAGACTCGAGTTGACAGACTCGGACCCAAGTCGGACTTAAGTTGCTTCAGTGACTCGACTCGGACTCGACTCAGCAATAAATGATGCACTGACACGACTTGACTCAACACTTGTACATTTTTAGTGACTGACTTGCTTTCCTTGGTTCAGTAAAATAACACATTCTTCTAGAAGCCTTACATCTTTGAGCAATGCTTCCATCTCTTTTTGCCTACTGTCACAGGATAATCTGTCTCAAGCCCAAAAGTGTGGGCACATTTCTCAGAGGCAAACAGCAAACAAGTTAGGCAATAGGCTCGAGGTGGGTTTGAGGTCTGCTCAGCAGTCTAACTCTGCTGCATACTGGAGGAGCCTTCTAAAAGTCTTCCTGAGAGCAGAAGGCAAGACTCATCCCCAGATTGCAGGGTGTATATCTCAGAGGGGAACAGCAAATGTCTTGCAAATGGCAACAGCAAATGGCAACAGGCTTGAGGCAACAGCAAATGGCAACAGCAAATGGCAACAGGCTTGAGGAGAAAGGATCCTTCCTTCTAAAGCTTTTGAAGTTTCAGTAACGGGGAGTAAGAAGGATCCTACTTCCCCACTTCTGAAAAGGATTCTATTCCCCACTTCCAAAGCTGCAGATGGCAAAATTGCAAATGTGGAGGGCTGAGTCTGCTTAAATTGTTAAAACTGACTTTATTCAACTCTGTCCAGAAATTCTGGAATATAGGTTGGGGTACAAAGTTGGCTCCCAAACTTGAGACTTGACTCGAGACTTGACTTGAAAGTATCTTCAAGAACATGAGACTTGACTTGAGACTTGAAGGTAGAGACTTGAGACTTGGAGTAAAAGACTTAAATACATCACTGGTAGGACCTTTCTCCAAGTGTAAGTGAATACAACTATGCTGTAACTTTCCTTTCCAATTACCATATTTGTAATCTCTCCATTTCACACTGCAAAGTACGCAGGAAACAATAACCAGCAACAGAGATTTTGCTTCCACCAGAGGACAACAAAAGATCTTAATCGTGACAGCTAATTTTACTCTTACACCTACAGGAAGATTCAGCAGGCAACACACTTCTTGTTTACAAATGATGCACTATCGCCTCAGACTATCTTGTCTCCATTTGCTTCCTCCAATGACACCAGCGTTATTAAAAGAGAAAAAGGGAAGATAGTTCTGCTAACACTTAGCCCAGGGTGAATGACAATGACAGCACTGCCAGAAAAGGGCTACAGTATTACCAGCAATGCAGAAAGAGACACATTTACATTTTCATCTCACCAAGCTAATATTTTGCTTGCTGATATTACATTCACTTTTGGGGAGGCTGATCCTTGCCTATATCAATGGCATCTTATCTTCTGGCTGGTATGAGGCAGCAAGTTATTATGTGTTATGGTTTGCCTCCTCCTTCATAGCAATTTCAGATGTCACAAAATTGGCCAGCATTTGTTACTCCCTCATAAAAGTCAGTCTCACTCTGGGCTGTGATATGGGGGGTGGGGGGGCAGAAGGGAATTACTTGTTGTATGATATGAGTGGTTGCCAAGGCCTGACCATCTACTGAATCAAAGGGAGGATTTTTTTTCATCTATGGAGCAGACTTTGGAAAAATAATTTCCAAGAAGATGAATACTCTGATTTTATCCATAACTAAACATTTCTGGAATGATGCTATGAGACTCAAAGCATCATCCCACCACTGCTGAGGTACCGATAGGTTCACTGTTGTTATATCCATTGTTCTGGATATCATAACTATGATGGGTTTTTAATGATGACTTTAATAATGATTTTCTTGATTTTTAAAAAATATTCTGTCTTTTCTCCTACCATGTCTGGTGGACATGTTCAGTAACTCACAAATTCTGGACTAAAATACATACAGTGGTATCAGAAGTTTTCCAAAGTCAATTCCCTCTAAAGCCTGAGTTCTTTTTGTTAAACATGATTGATACTTTTGATGAGCATAACATTAAGAAATTTTGGAGAATTCTGCTATATGTGGTCTCCACAGTGAGAATTTTATGTGCTAAGAATTGGAAGAATAGTAGAACTGTGGATATAGATGAGTGGTTAGCCTACTTACTTGAGATGAAAAATCATGACTTTCTGACTCGTAAAATTAATGGAATCTTGACTAAAGACATCGAAGCTGAATGGAACCCCTTCATAAAATATTTAAGAGAAAGATGGAATACTGAGATACTAGATAGGAATTGACAAGGTAACATGACAAACTGATTGTTATACTACAGTTAATAAATGAGGGATTTAAAGTTTGGATATATTTTTATATATTCATATACATTTCTGAACATTTGGTAAGAAAAAAATAACAATAATAACAAAAAAATTGTCTTAGACAGGAGAATAGCAGATTTCCACATATAAAAGATAGCAGTCAAGGTTTTGAAAATCATTACATACAAGCACCCAAGAAATATGTAGGAGGAAATTTTGAGGAGACATATACAGATAAAACTGTAAACATTATTTAGATATGGAAAACCCTCTTTTTTCTTCTTCTCCTTTTTGACAATTGTACGTAAAAAAAATATTGATTTATGGTTTACAATTGTTGATAATTTATTCATGCTCTCTTTTTCTTTTTTTCCCCTTCTGTTATTATTTTTGTATTAATTATATGATAACTCAGTAAAGAGATCATTAAAAATATTATTTCTTTTAGTGAATTTAAAATGGTTGTAGCTCTATAGATCAAGAACACACCATTTCACTCCCTGCTCACTCTGCATGTTTATATGATATCTAAATAGAAATCCGAGCTAGTAATATGTACTCTCCTCTGTTTCATATTACATATGATTATTCCTCATAAGTACCAGTATGTCTTAACATTCTGTGAAAACTATCCATAAAACAATGGGGACAAACACTTTCTCAGTGCTAACTGTATATTCAGACAAAATGGGACTGTCCGTGAGTATGGATGTTCGAAGAAACAGAATGGTTCACGACTTGAACAAGATCATGAATGCAAGTGAAGAACATTTACGGCACCTGTCACAGCCAATGCAAGTATCATTCTTCATAGTTATATTTTGGCAAAATGGGATGGGGTAGAGTTTTTTCCCATCAGCACTCAAACTATAAAAATTGGTTTCCACCATGTCCGGTGAGAACTTCTATTAGTGGAATGTATTTGTGTGGCTGTGATGAACAGCCATAGGACAATACCTATGACATGAATGATTAGAAGTATGAGATCCAGAAGCTTGGAGCTGGCAGCAATGGATGACGAGACAGACAAGCGGATGAATAAGAATGTGCTGCCAAAAGGACAGGGAGTACAGAAGACAACGCTCAATGGAGGAGATAAATGACAGTGGAAGAACAAGATAGTCTCTTGCACATTACAGGATTATAGCACTTGGATACTATTGGGGCTGGTTACAGAGAACATATATCTCCCTTCTTGAAACAACAACAAACAGCTACCAGTCCCTTTCTGAGCAGAACTCAAAGTGCTGGTTATGAGGCTTAAAACAATACATAGCTTGGGTCCCAACTATCTGAAAGACTGTTATCTCCCTGTATGAACCTGCCCAAGTTTTAAGATCTTCAGGGTAAGGCTTTCTCTCTGCCTGTTCTCTCTGTCACAGGAATGTTTGATGAGGACACATACAAGAGGCTTCTTGGTGGCCATTCTTAGGTTATGGAATGCCCTCTCACGGGAGGTTCAGTTAGCTCCCTTTTTCCTCTTCTTCTGCGTGAAGGCAAAGAACTTCTTATTAAGGCACATCTTTGGCTTGTAATTCACATGTCAGAAGGAGTTTTTAGTGGGGCTGTGCTTTTATCTTCTCCTCATGTTTTAATTGTGTTTTAATTTTGGGCTTTTAACAGAATTGTGACGTAATTTTTTTAAAACTTTTGTACAAATATTTTTTTTTTTTTAGCTTTACCCTGCTCTTTGAATTGGATGTAAGCCACGTTAGGTCCTCAGCAAGGAGAAAGGCGGGATATTAGTTAATTAATTAAATATATAAAGCGATATTAAAGTGCTATAATAGTATAGCATGAAAAAAGATTTGAGAGAGAGTATAGGGTGTATTCCATTGATTGCAAAGTCAGTCTTTGCAATTCCTCCTTCCCCGTGCAGTCCATTATGCCTCTGAAAGAGCTGCACTGGAAGGCTGAGGCAGGGACATCAGTAGAGTAGCATTGAGAAGTGACAAAGGGATTTGCGATGTGATGGGAAACTGGCAAAAAAATCTCCCTGGCCACTTCCTCCAGCAGCAAACCTCTATTGGATTATTGTGTGTGAATGAAAGGAGACCTTCTGTTCATGGAACAATCCATTTTGTTTAGAAGACGACTGCTGCTTTAATAAATCTGAAGGCCAGGAAGGCTTTTGTGTTTTACTTTTCTTTTATTTCAGTATGCTGACACCTAATGTCACTGCCTAGGAACTGCACAGAACCCTCTCTAGCTACAAGCTCTGGTGTTGAATGCCAACAGAAAATGGCCTCTGCAGCCACTGAGTACATGGAGAGAAGGAGGCATCAGCATGCATGGGGCACAGGGTGGCTTCTTAACCCATAATCAAAAAGAAGGGAAAGTACCACTCTAAAAGGAGGAGGAAAGACGATGGACTTAAGTATAATGTGTATATCTGCATGTACTAATACTGGCACTCAAATTGAGAAAAATAGAACAAACATGCATACATATGCACTTGTGTGTGTGTGTTATGATACACATACCATAAAGCAAAAAATATGATCATATGGTCATTGGGGCTTGCTCAGTTTCCTGTCCAGATGATAAATGCTGACAGGTAAGTTGAATTCTCCTTCTCTCCCTTCAAACAACTTTAAACCATACCTGAGCTGGGTAACTCTTAGGACAATGGACTATCTCCTGAAAGCCATTCAAAAAGATAACTTTCCTCTGAAAAGTAGGACATATGGCCATCCTTCAGAAGGAATCTTAATTTTTTGCAAAAGGTTTTTTTTAAAAAAAAAATTAAGGGCAGTCCCTATCTTACCACAAAATCTCCCTTTCCCTGAGTGTATAAAGCCAATAAAAAAACAACTCAGAGATACTGAGTAGGATAAGAGGGCTTGTTTAATTAAGTCAATTAAAAATTACCATTAAAATTATCAATTGATCAATTGGACTGACATTTCTTTATACCAATTCTGTCAGTGATGAACACATTCTCCATTTGAAATTTATATTCTTCTTGTCCCTTCAAAAATGCACATTATTGATTAAATTTTGTACACTGTCAGCCTGACACAGCCTTTTACTTATCTCTAGAGCTACATTGCTTGCTGTTCTTTCCCCTCAGAGTTACAATCTTTTTCTTCCAGCACAGGTCAGCCAGTAGCCCATTGTTTTTCACTCCCGTGTCTTCTCATCTTTTTTCACATCCTGCTAACAAAACAGTTCCCTTTTACTGCTCAAAGCATGTTCCTGGTTATACTGTTAACACCCATCATCTTGCTTAAAGGCACATATTCAGTTGCTAACTTCATCTGCTAGAAAAATACTAACTAATTCATTATTTTACATTATGCATTATCACCTACCCCCAACCCTAAGTGGGTGGGAGAAAGAATTCAGTTATGAACCACAGAAATGTTGAGACTCAGCTGGAAAAGGAAACAGCAAAGGGAAGATACAGAATGGGAGGGAGTGGTCTGCACAACTGCTGGCACAACTGCCTGGCAGGAAGGGGAACAGTTTTGCTAGGAGCTGAAGCCCGAAAGATACACTACATCATTTTCTTGCAGATCCTACTTATATATGGATATCACTGACAAAAACTACCAAGGGAAAATTGACTGTGCCGATAGATAGATAGATAGATAGATAGACAGATAGATAGATAGATAGATAGATAGACAGACAGACAGACAGACAGACACAAGCTTACTTTGCAATAGTCTAGTGTCCTTTGGATGATTAACAGTTCTACATTGCCCACAAAACCAGGATTCTGAGCACTTTGGAATGCAGAGACTCCCCATAGGGAGCACGATATCTCTACAATTCTTTTGGACAAGTCATATGATTGTGTGACTTGTGTGTGTGCACCTGCATGTGTGTACCCCTTCAAGTTGCCTGTCAACCTATGGTGACTCCATAAATTCCACAGGGTTTTCTTAGGCAAGGAATACTCAGAGGTGGTTTTGCTAGTTCCTTCCTCTGATATACAGAATCTCTGATACACAGAATTCGTTGGCAGTCACCCATCCAAGTACTAACCAGGGCTGACCCCTCTTAGCTTCCAAGATCAGATGGTGTCTTTCATATTGTGTGCTTTATCCTTTTCTTGTTCACACTCAGCTAAATAGCTAAAACTATGGTAAAACAGGCAGATCTAAGAGCAGTAGCAGTGGGAGGTATAGGTAAGAGAAGGAGATGTATGGTTGCCTGGTTTCTTTAAGGTCATTTGTCTGAATATGAAGGAGAGTAGAGTATAGCTTAATCATTGACCCACTTACGTTGTGGCTCACAGATTAAGTCACAATGGCTGGACAAGGAATGAGTTGTTGCAGAGGCACCCTTTTCAGCAAATATGGTAAATCTCTAGAAAACAGATTTGCCACATTGAAGAGGTTGATTTGAAGTCCCCTTCTCCAGACCAAAGAAAATGCTTGAACATGGGGGGAGGGGGCAGTAGTGCCTGATCTAAAGAGGTAGTGTGGAATAGTGGTTTGAGTGTTGGACTATGACTTAGGGTTTGAATCGCCGCTCAGTCATGGAAACCTGCAGGTGACCTTGGGCAAAACACTCAGCCTCAGAGGAAAGCAAAGACAACCTGCTCTCCAAACAAATCTTGCCAAGAAAACCCCAAAGATAGATTTGTTTTAGGGTCACCATAAGTAGGAAACAACTTGAAGGCACACAACAACAACAACAACAACAGCAAGAAGCCTGATCTAAAGGCATGCCACATAGCACCCTAGCTATAGCTATAGCTAAGATGGCTTTGGTCTGGTCAGTAGCTAAAAATATCAAATCAATAGCCAAAAATATTTATTTCAAATATTTCTGCCCCTTCTTTCATCACGTACTTCAAGGTAGCTTACAAAAACAGGAAATCAACTAAATAAAAATTCAATGAATGTGTGTGTGTGTGTGTGTGTGTGTGTGTGTGTGTAAACATATTACTTTTTCCTCATGAACCTGTCCAACTATTAATATTATTCTTAGAGGCCCTGCTCCATTTCTTTACACACGAAATAAGGTAGGTCATTACCAGATTCTAGGGTAATGCAAGGTTTCCTACTCCCTGGGGCATGAGGACATGCATCATCTTGCTGCTGCCATTGCTTCCACAAGTCACTAATTCTGCATGTCGTCTCCCCAGGATTTCTTCCCTGCTTCACACTTCCTACAGCCTCCAGCACTACCACCTCATTTGGCTCTCAGCAGATGTTCATCAGAGTGAAGGACTGCAGACAGGGAGAACATGCAGATAGACTGTAGCACTGTGACACAGAATTTCTCCATAGCCACCCTTCTCATAATGCCTCATTCCTAATATCACTGACCAAGGCATTGGTGAGCCGGTGGGCCTGGAGAATCATGCACCAGCAATGTGTTTCTACAGCTGAGATACAGCTAGTGTGGCTTACTGATATCTGAAGGATCAGGCTGGCTGCTTGTCAATAGTGGCATTTGTCATCATTTGAAAATACCTAGTACAGATCTTCAGACCAATGGTGGATGGGTGGCAGGGCTCTTCGGAGAATCTGCTTGACCACCTCCCAGCTGTATAATCTACCACATCTGCCACAGGATTTATTGCTCCTCTTACTCTGCCACTCAAGGTAGATATTTTACTTTACCTCATAACAGTGCAGCTTTGACCAGGGCTATGACTTGTTGTAGCACTTTATTTGTGTAACTCTCTTCCCAGAGAGGTTTGTTAGTCTTTATTTGCTTTTTGGTGTCAGTGAATATACGTGCGTGTGTTTTAAAGGCCTAAGCATTTTTTGGTGCGTGTTCCTTTTATAGTGGACATTTAATTGTCTACCAAATTTCTCCTTACTAGATTATTTTATTTGTTGTATTTTATTTAGTAAGCTGCTCTGGGAGTTTTTGCTGAAAACGAACTACTAAATGTTTTTTATAAACAAACAAGAAAATAAAAAATAACCAGGCTATAAACTACAGGATACCAATAATTGAATCAGTCAAATAGCATCTTTGATTCAATGCATTGGCTGTGGCACTCTCTGCTGGCAACTGGTGGGTTAGCAAATTAATGTGCGTTGCTAATATATTGCAACCCAATCCAACATGAAATTGCAGGGATTGAAGTAAAGTGATAACTTTCTGAAAAAAAAAAAAAATCCAGTGTTTTGCCAAAATGAAGAATTTTTGAACGTAATATTAACTGTTAATGTTAAAACAACAGTTGACTAAATAAATTATTTATTTATGTATTTTATCACTTTGCTTCTCACATGTCTAAGAGGCATCAACTTGCCCATGAAATTTCACATATCTATTTATTTATAGAACCTTATACCTGCCCCTACTTTGACACAGATAAAATGATCAAAATAGCTTACACATTCAGATAAAAACTAGATTTTTTTAAAAAAAAGCAAGAAATCAAATTATATGAATGAATCAAAGTGAAAATTATAAACAGCAGGAAATAAGGCCATTTCCGCAGGATGACACTCTCCTGCATCATCCCATCACAATACCAGCAGTGCCTCTGCCAGGATGGGAGCGTGTCGCCAACGCTTACCTCTGCACCTGACTGGCTGTCTGCGAAAGGGAGCACGAAGGACACGCTCCTTCCTTCCGCACTGCAGCCGGCCTTCTTCCCACGCTGCAGTGGGGAAAGAAGAACGTGATCGTGCTTCTGGCCCTTCTCCGTGGCCAGTGGCCATGGAAACCTCATGCAATTGGGGGCCACTGACGGACTTACCCCGTGATTGCATCAGCTGGGGATGCAAGAAGGGTGGGACTGCAACAACATCATGTGGAAGTGTCATTGTGGTCCTCCTTCTCTCGCATCCCCATGCCAGGAAGGCACCATCCTGTGGAAGGGGCCTGAGACAAACTTGCAACAATACAACAAAAGCATATGTCAGTTAAAAAAGTAATCATTTTGTAAAAAGCATAGATAAAGAACAACATTTTGAGGTAGTGTGTAAAGCACTTGAAGAGAGTGGAATGGCTTCCAGGCTAGTTTATGCCTACCCCAGACCCAAACCAGATTATGTCAAGAACAAGATGCTCCCTTTGAAACCTTCCCTCTGCACCAAATATTCAACTCACCTCACCCCACCCAACACCCAGATTATCCAGCTCATTACACCTTTCTCCATGCAGAGAAAAGTGCTGCATCGCTTCCTTCAGGTACCAGCCTGCTTTGCCTAATAGTCATCATTTCACTTGGGACAGTGAGTAGCAGGCAAAGGCATCTAGCTAGTGACTGAAGGCTGTACCCAGGCTTCACATGCTGGTCATTGTACTGATTGGGAAGGCAAAGTGCAGACGAAGGGACTCAAGCAGTACCTGTAGAAGCCATTGTTACAAGGACTGTGATAATGGGGGTTCCCATTATCCAGGTAACAGAGCTGAAGGGAGATAGTTCTCCCTCCAGGCATACAAAGGGTTAATGAGTGCTGGGTTAGGTTGCATTTTATCGGGGGTCAGCATCACAGGTCATGACAGATAGTTGCCCAATCACAGGGAGAAAGGTGAGAATCTTCGAGATGCTTTGGTGAAGAAATTTTTAAAAAGCCTCAAAGGACCACGAGACAGGGGAAGAACAAAGGCATCAATCAGAGGAGGCATACGGCCAGTTGCAGGTAGACCCAGCTAGGCCTCGCCTCCCTGCTCTGCCTCTGTACACCATCTTAGAACCTGATCAACAATATTTTGTTCCACTTGAAGTTTATGACTAGACTTTCAAAGCAGCTTTACCTACAATGCATTGCAGAAATATCAGCCTGAAATATAAAAATAACTTGGCACAGTGGTGTGTGACTCAGTTTTAGCCCAGTAAGCAAGGAAACTGGGTGACTTAGATATCAGTGCAGCAGTGAACCTACTCTGTGATTTATTCCCAACATCAAAGGTGTTGATGTTACCCAAGGTGTTGAACCCTGCTCCCAAAATCAATTCAGCTCCTTGTATAAGGTCTTTAAAATTCAGAATAAAATTCAGAATCTGGGGATTCGGATTCAGTATCATCACAGCTACCCATCTCCCTTGCCAAGAGCTACTGGACTTTGGAAGAAAATATTAAAAGCAATGTGGAAACAACTTCAAATGCACACTGACTATCTTGAAAAATTAATTTTCTTCTAAATAACAGAGGCTTAATGGTATATTCAGTTATTTTATACTAGATGTGCAATGTACTTGTATGAATGGTATTTTCCCAGCTGATAAGTTCTTACAAAAAGCCCATCAATTTTACAAGGAAGTCGTTTGTGAGAACACATTATAAGTAATAAGCTACAGCCAAATATTAGCTCCTAGCAGAACAGACAAATTAGAGGAAGAGATATCTTTTATTGGTCTGACAATAAAGAGTCTAATAAAGGTTACCAGACCACTGGTTTCTGCCTAGCAGATTATGATTTATTACTGATTTCCACAGTCTTACATTTGACTATTGGACGGAGCTTTCATTTCACCTTTAAAAGGAAAAGGAGAGATTGATAGCATTAAAAAAAAATCATGGTCGTCATTCCCCTTTCTATTCTGTGAATTTCTTACTGCTCTCTCTCTCTCTCTCTCTCTCTCCCCCTCTTTCATAGCATGCCACAGAGGAAAGGTCACTCTACAGGTTACACTTGTACAGAACAGACCTCATTATTCAATGAAAGGCAAATAAAACTAATTGGTAAAAGTAATAAATGACTTCGGGCAATTAATTCATCTTGACATTCTCCAAACAGCAGGTTCATGAATCCTTGGGCAGATGAATGATTGACTCATAAGTTTCAAATATGTTCTGCAATGACTTTATTTACCACTTCCCAATGGAAGAAACCTGAAAAAAATCATATGGAAGGAGGAATTGTCTTAGATGTCTTTTAACAGTATTTTGTGAAGGGACCTGAAAGGATCTTATACCCATACACACACACAGTGGTTTTGTAAGTAGTTTTTATGCATACATGATAGAGATGCTCCTCAGGTTACAGAAATATTAACTTCATCCCTGGTAAAGTGGCTGGATGACATTCTGTTGGAAAAAATATTTGAAGGTATACACCATATATGTCATGCATGCTGTTTAGTGGAAGAGGACCCTTTAAAGCAGGGCTGTGAAACTGAAGTGGGACCCATATGGAAGCCCACACTGTCCCATTTTCAGGCAAAAACTGCAAGAAGAAATGACTCTTGATTACAATGTTTAGTTTCTTTGGAGTGTTTGGAAGAGTATGGAGGGAGGGAGAAAATGTTTTAAAGAAATCTGTTGCTCCAAGAGGCTTCCAGTAATGACTGATTGGACAAGGGATGTTTTTCATCTGCAAAAGATATTGCATGTGCAGGGACTGGAGCCTGCCAAAAAAGGGGGTATGCCCCATGTGACCCATGAGCTGCACCTTCCCTCTCCCTGCTTTAAAGTTTGGGAAGTTTTTGGAAATGATTCCCTTTTGTTGACAATTTGCTGCAGTTGTCTTATTTCCTGTAACTATGTTACAATCTCTGTCTCTATCACTGGCCCTTTCCACATCCTACCTTATCCTGGCAGCGTTCTGTGGGGATCCTGGCAGTGGGTCTGCCAGGAGGGGAGTGTGACGGGAGTGCTCTCCTCAATGCCAGCTGCCTCCGGGATCCAGGAAGCACGATGGCCTCACCTCTTCCTGTCACAGCACAGTCAGGTACTGTCCTAGGCTGTGCTGGGAGAGGAAGTGCAGCCATTGTGCTTCCGGACCTTCTGCACACCAGGAAAGTGCAGGATGGTGGCGCGATCACAGATCATTGATGGGGAAAACCCGTCAATTATTTATTCCATGATTATGCTGCCTGGGGACAGGAGAAGGACGGGACTGCGATGACCTCATGCATAACTGTCATCATGGTCCCATCCTTCTCCTGTCCCTATGGCAGAATGACAACGTCCTATGGAAAGGGCCTCTCTCTCTCTCTTTCTCTCTCTCTCTCTCTCACACTCTCTCTCTCTCTCACACACACAAATACCTGCATGCAAAGTAGCACTTGGTACAACCATAAAATCTCACTTAATTGTAAAGCCCACTGAGCACACATACAACTTGCCTTGTTAATGGGTGGAGTTGTTTTCTCTTTAGTGGTTTCTGATTGAGAAATCCACTGCATCACCAAGCCTTAATGAAGCAGCAGGAAAGGTGGTAGCACAGAGGAAAAAATTTCCTCTTCCTCAGCTTCTGCTATGCTGTCTGACTATTTAGAGCTTATCTGTGGCTTCCTAATATATGTTGGACACAGGCATTGTTTTTAGCAAGAGAATGCTTTTCTTCCTTCTTGTACCAGCAGCCAGAGAGAAAGGACTGGTGGATGTTAACTCAGGCTGCATGAGGGACTCAAAAAAATTCCATATATCTGCGTGGAGAGTAGATATCAAAAGCAGGCACCCATTGATTTGGAAGCAGTGCTTCTGGTTCTCAAGCTTTTCTTTGAAATCCTAAGCTAAGTAGTATTGCTCTTTCTGCTTCCAAATGGACCAATGGCAAAGCAGTAAAAAACACAGGAAATCTCTGGTATGTTCCTTCTATGTTCCTGCCTAAAGCACTATTATAGGAAGGTAAAAGGAGAGCCCTGATCAGCATTGCTTCCTGGTTAACAGCTAGAATTTATAATTTCTGCAGACATACTTCTGTGTGCCTACTGTAGTTGCTCTAGGCTGTCTCCTCTACCCTTTCATGTTTTTTTTTTCCAACCATGGCTAGCTGGTACCCTGTTGTCTGTTGAGCAGCTCTCTGAGGTACATTAACTAGGGATAGAAAGAATATTTGCAACTATTTAGAAAATGGTTGAAAAACATGATTTTTGAGTGTTGAGAAATCATGATGAAAAGAATCCTGGACTTAATCTTACAAGGGTCTTTGTGGTTTGAGTCTTATTCTGAGCAACTTTTGCACATGGTTGTTTGCACAGAAAACAATATTTTCTGTGCAGGAAACAGCATTTTCTGTGCAGAAAAGACTAAGAGGAAGGGAATGTTGGGGTCCACCTACAATGCCAGCATCCTCCTTAGAACTTGGAGGAATTGTAGCTCAAAGGAGGCCTGCAAGGGGAGGGCAATGGCAGGATCTTTTCACCTATGTATAGCAGTACTAACTGTAAAGAGAACTCCACTTAAAATTAAACAAAGTGTTTTTTTTAATTGACAAACTTAGGAGAAATCAGACACTCTTAAGAACCAAGCAAAGCTATTGGAAAGTGAGGTGGGAAAAGCTGGCTAGAGAGAGATTGGGGTGGAAAGGGTTATAGTTACCAGTCTTGAAGAAGGAGTCACAGCAGAGGTACTCAGACAGTATTTGAGCATGGAGAAATAGCAGTCTGGGGCACTACTTACTACGTATGACAATTGACTGAGGTCAAAACTAGGTTTTTTATATCCTGTTTCACACCTTGAAGGGGTGGATTGGCAAAGCCACAATGGCTTTCCCATGGGATTGACAAAGGGGTCCAGAATGGGCTGATTGCTTAACTCCGGAGTGAAAAAAAGCATTGATGGGATGCATGACACTGTTTGGTCAGATGGGAGTATAGGGAAGATCTCTGTAAGGCAGGATCAAGGGAATGTCTGTGATTGCTCACCAATCTGGGCAGTTCATGTTTCATTGTATTCAAAAATGTCAAGAGCCTAAAGTGGTGAAGGGATTAGCACAAACCCGTCAGCACAGGGTTTTCTGCATTATCCTATCTGAACTTTCATGACTCAAAACACATCTCTGGCCAGCAACACCCTGAACACGTTATCCAGCCAGTGTGACCCCAATTGTGTTCTCTGGTCCTTAATAAGAACTTTATGAAAATAACATATCTCATAGGAAGGGTGGTAGGGTATGGTAACAACACAGAAATACTAATTCCTGCACAGAAAATACTGTTTTCTGCACCAAAAATGCCGTAATTGGGGATTTATTCTGCATAAAAGTCACACATTGTTGATTTGCATCAGAAACAGCATTTTCTGCGCAGAAAACATTTTCTGTGCAGGAATTAATATTTCTGTGTTGAAATATTATTTTCCATGCAGAAAATGCTAGTTCCTGTGTAGAAAATTCTGTAATTGGGAATTTGTTCTGCATAAAATTTGCACAAGGCTGATTTGCCTAAAATAGCATTTTCTGGGCAGGCATTAATATTTCAGCATTGAAATATTATTTTCCATTCACAAAATGCTGCTTTCTGTTCAAAAAACCACAAGTGAATTTTGTACAGAATAAGTTCCAAATTATGACTAGCTTTTGGAAACTGGGTGGCTTTTGAAGACTTTCTTGCAGTGAGAAGAAAACTGCTGAAATTACTCGTAGTGAAGAATTGCATCCCTATATTAACTCTGCTTAGAAGACTGATTGGCAATGTGAAATATGTGCCTTTTCTTTTCAGAATTGTCTCCATCCCTGATGATGTTCAATAAGGACTTCAACTTTGCCATATACGTCGATCTGAATCTTGCTGGTACTTTCAAATAGAGTAAGCCTCTGGAAACTATTAGATGTACATAAAATGTTGAGTCAACATTCAATAATTGCTTTAATGAGTCTACTCTAGTTGGGACTACTAGTAAGACTGGCAGAGCACCCAGCCTCACTTCCTGCCTGCATGATGTAAGGAAAGTGGTAAATCTGGAGAGGAGAAAAAAAAAGTTCACTTCGAACCCTGCATTTTCCATCATTCTTTCGTGTATGGATTGCCTCTATGTGAATGGGAACTTCTGCTCAACCTTGTTATCTTCTGCAATATTAAAGTGATGACAGACAGGGCCAGGTTAGATGCTCTCCTCTTCCCATATTGGCTCTCATCTAGCAAGTAACACCTGAACAGATCTAAAGAATAGCAAGTAAAAAGGCAACATCTAGAGTAGAGATGGACAAACACATAGAATCATAGAGATGGAGGAGTCCCATAGGCCATTATCCAACCCTCCACTCAGTGCATGAACTCTAACTAGAGCATCAGCAGCAGGTAGCTGGGCCATGTTTATCCCTAGCCATTTTAATACTCAAAAGCCACCTCCCAGCAAAAAACATCTTGGAAAAAACAACTAAATATGAACAATTTTGCCATTTTGTTGGCATCCCCTGGGTGAAGAGACTTCTTGTCGTGTCATCCTCTGCACTGAGTTGAAAGGTAGAAGTTTTCCTTATACTGTACCACATCTATGCTTATTGTAAAGTTCAGCTGTTGGAAACATGTTCAGGCTCTGGAGGAGCAGAGAAGTTTCTTTCACCCCGGTCCTGCCTAGTAGCATTGCAACAGTGTACCATCCATACTAACAATATATCTCATGTCCTATTACCATTGCAAAGTTTTTGCCAAATGCTGCACTGCTCATTTGACATAACCAAGTGAAGTACAAAATTGCACGTTTTAGTTAGACTGAGTTTAGCAAAGTAACTCCTGTTATCTTCAATATATAAAATGTATTCGTATCAATCCAACTTTGATCCCAGCGGTGGTTATGTATCAGACCGCAACAACAACAGCAATAAGAAAAAAAACAGATTTCTGTGCTTATGATTCAGATAAGGCTGCAAAGTTATGGCCCCTGCTAACAGTGCTATGGAAACATCTGGGAGTTAAAGGAGTAATACAGAAAATATAGCACGACTATAAATGAAAGTGTTGCTTATTCACAGCACAGCATTAATCTAGATTATTGGCAAAACCTCCTGAGATTAGTAAATTGCTCTTTCCCTGTGATGTGTGACACCAAATGAGCATATTTTGCTCTGCAGAATCCAATCACAGGTTTTTCTTCTCCAGAGGAAGTTCAGCAATTAGGCTGTTACTGATTAGCAAGGAGACAGGAGTCACATTATGAGGTTTAGGTAGCAATTGTGGGAATCTCTGGTGGCTTTTTTTAGTGAAGTTAATACACAGAGGAGATTTGCCATGAAGCATTAGGAACATAAGCATAAAACTTGCAAATTGAAGGGTATTAAAAAGTAGGTTCTTTTAATGTTTTCTGGGAAAGGGAAGTGTTGAATGTTACCAACACAAAAACAGAGAAACCCAGGGGAGCTGCATATTTCCAAAACGAAGCAGTATGTCTGAGACAGATAGTAACATGTGCATTTTAATAACCGGAAAGAAATAGAGAGAGGTTGAAAGTACCTGGAGGAAAAAAAAACTGCAGAACAACCTTCGACAGCTGAAAGCTTTAGAAAAGAGATATCAAAATCAAATGCATGGAAAGGTCAAACTCTTTGTTCGGCAGTTGCTTATGGGCTATATTCATAATCTTTCACAGGCAAAAGAATCACTAGTATTGACGTTGGAATAGGTGAGTAGTTGGACCTGTGGTCAGCTTCTAAAAATACCATTTACCAACCAATGGTAATGTCCTAATGTTACACATCCAGCTGTCAATAACTCTTACCATCACCCTCACTGAACTCAAGGTCTCAAACTGGGACTTTCCCATACCAGGCTCTGGCACCTTGCCTCCTGTGCCAGGCTCTTGCACTCTTGGCCTTCACTTAGCCAATCAGGTTAAATTTTATAAGACAAGGGTGCCAAAAAGGCTAAAATTTTGATGCCTGCTGTCAGCTGATCTCCTAAATCAATAGAGAGAGGCTAGTCTCCTTCTCATAGGCCTAAGTTTCCTTGTGATATGCCTATACTAATAACATGCCAAAAGTGCTACTCATTCCTGACTAGACATTTTTGTTACCACAGTTCCCTTTGCTGTGGATCATAGTGTATCATCATTCCCCCATTCCACATCTTTCCACCATGGATTCAAGTGCACCTGCTATTCCCTTCAAACAACCAGTTCCCCATCCCATTAGCTGCTGCCCTTTGATTCCCCTTGCATCTTATGTAAACAGTACTGGGGCTGTACTCACTCTCTCTTGTGAACACACAGAGACACACATAGACATACACACCTAAGGGAATAAAGTTCTATCCCAATTTCCTACATAAAACATGCCTCCATATTACCTTGTGTTTTTTTAAATTATTTTTTAGCAACTGACAACTTCCAGCATGCCACCTTTGCCAATAATTATAGTAGCATCTCCCTTCCCAGTCTTAATGGGCATGCAACCATGCACTACAGTATTCTGTAACTATGCAATAGCAGCATTAAGCTATTTCTGCATTCCTGAAATACAGTAGCTCCTGCATGTCGCCAGCTACCACCTTGTGCTCTAGAAATTAACATTTGCACTACAGTAACCTGGAAGGGAGCTTATAGCCTCCCACTCATTCCAGGTTCCTCAGATTGTGAGCATGCAGCCATGCACTATGGTATTCCTTAACTATGCAATAGTGGCATTAAGCTATTTCTGCATTCCTGAAGTGCAGGTTTCTCTTTCTATTTTCACTGAAATGCTTCACTGGACCCAATTAGCAACGTGCACATTTCCTCTGGGAATGACTCTTGAAGTGTAAATGACAGCTTCCCAACGACTTGGGAAGGAGGCAGAGGCAAACACTACCACAGGATAAATCACAGAACACTGCTCTGGACAAAATGTGTAACATTAACAGCTCTAAAACTCTATATCAGTGGATACCAGCTTTCTGCTTCTTAACAAAGTACTGTTCCCTGGTACTAGAAAATTCAGAAAATTGCAAGGAATAACTTGAAACAAAACAAACATCATTTGGATCGCAGAAAGAAATGTACAAAATTTATCTCTCAAAGCCACTTTAACAGTATACTGAGAGGCCTGTCCTGAAAGCTTCATATTTTCTTATTTATATTCCTGGGTGAAACTACAGATCAGTGTTCCTCTACCCAAGGACTATTAAAATATATGAAGAGAAATGTGGAAATGTAACAGCTAAGAATTTACTAAACGTTATTTATTTAATTAATTAATTAACAACAACAACAATCAGAAATAATAATGAATTCATGAATTTCTTCATAAATGAGGCAGAAAAAAACTTTACAAATTCACCCATCAAGGCAGTGAACTTTGAATTCTTGACTCTCAGAAGTCTGAGTTTTAATCTTTTAAGAACTGAGTTGCAAGTCTAGAAGGATTACTGGCTCTTTTTACTGGCAGAGTTCCTAGTTTTTAACAACTATACAGAAGACAGGTATAACATGACCTTCTCGAGTGGATGAAGATACCCAGTTTTGATAGTAACTTTCCAGTATTTTTGTATTTTTCATAAACTCGATGCAAACAAGTATGAAGCTTTTTCTTTTTTAAAATCAAATATGGGAGAAAAGAAAAATATCAAAGTAAACCTCCCCAAGTTGCACCTATACCCTGCATAGCTACACACAGCCTCCCACTAGAAATTCATCCCCATTTTGAGGATTGTTAAAATACAGGGAGAAAAGGAACTCCTTACTCTTCAGCTCTGTTACACATGCAGTTTATTCCTTTTTACATCTGCAAATCTTCCCTTCTCCAAGCCTCAGTCTGAGGGAAAATATGACGGAGAAAATTCTATGTGCCTTCATTCCACATATGCTTTAATGTTATACTTGGTTTGCTTTCTGCTAGGCTGCTCTCATGAGATGGGCATAATACTACTTAGCATTTATTTAGCACATTTCAGGTATTCAAAGTACTCCACGTACAACATCTCAGTAATCCTTAGCCCTGTAAGTAATCCACCACTATCATCATTCCCGTATTGCAGGTGGAATTTGAGAACATGATATAGCAGTTGTCTAATTATGGTGATACTGGAACTGGGCACTTTTCAGTACAGCCATAGCCACGGGTGTGGAGGGACAGAGAGCACAGCCCTCTCCAAGCACACCTCTTGAATTAAAAGAAAAAGGCATGTAAACTCTCATTTCCTTGCTTTCCTCACTGTTAGAAATATATCAGCTGGACTGTCCTCAGTCTTACCTGTTCTGCTTTTCAGAGAATCCCACCTAAGGCTCTAGTTACAAGGGAGGCAGGTGGGCCGCTCCCTTACTTTTGTGATTTTCCTTTAGTTGCCATTTTGAGGAGGCTATGGGACACGGAGTTGTGATTTCACTCATATTAGGAGGAAAGGAATTACGGGTTCCTTGGAGGACTGCCTCTACCTTTTCTTCCACTGTCCCAGCAATGACCCCAAACAAAGGCAGGGAAAGTAATGAATTAAAGTAGTGCTATCTATAACAAGTTACTTTTTTTAAATATAACAATGGTACAACTAAGTTACATTTAATAATTGGCATAATGAGTGGCAATGGCATTACCTTGTTTGGTGAGGGTCCTTGAGGTCCACCAGCAGTGCTAGCATCTCCTTAGAAATTGGGGGAATTACAGCTAAAAGGGTCTGTGGGAAGGGGGTAAAAGCAGGATCTTTTCACCTGTGTATACCAGTAGGACTCTAGTTAAAAGTTTAAACCTGATGTTTTTATTGGAAATCAGCAGACACACACACAAGAAACCAAGCGGTCTCACAAACCATACAAGGCCAGTGGAAGGAGAAGCAAGAAATGTTGGATAGAGAGAGCTCTTGGGTGTAGACAGTGATACTTACTGGTCCTGGAGCAGAGGATCAAAGAAGAATGGCTCAAACACAAGAGTTTGAGGGCAGCATGGAAAAATGAAGTCTGGGGTGCAGTGTAATGCTCAAAGTGCTCGCATGTTGAAAATTACCTGGGCTGGAGCTAGAGTTTTTATACCCTTTTTCCCACCCTGAAAGGGTGTTAATGGCTCTCTGGCAGAGAAAACAAAAGGGGCCCAGAATGGACTTCTTACTTTGGATAACAAAGCATTGATGGGAGTCCTGACAGCCTCTTCATGTCTTGGTTGCGTAAGGTGAATGGGGAAGGTCTCTGTAGGAAAGGCACACAGCAGTGATGCTTCCCGGCCACATCTGGGCAGTTTTGTTGACTGTTGTATTCAGATGTCGGGTCACTGACAAGATTACTGGAAGCCTATTAATGCCAGCTTTCCTGCCTAACTCTTGACCTTATGACCTGGCCATGCTGAGGCCATGCTGACCTCGCCCAGGCATACACTCAGTGTCCTGCCTACTGCATGTTTTCCAGCCATAAGTGTCCAGTTTTTATATGAAAATGATATTTCATGCCAATTTTGCTATCCTGCAGAATTGGGTCTGTAAGGGGTGGTAACAGTATTCTAGTAATTTATAAAGAGCATTTTTAGAAAGCTTTTAAAGGAATTTTTCAAGTTTGAGACCATTCTCTCAAGTAATCTGTGGAGCTTGACAGGTACATGTTACCTCCGTGTGGGTGGAAAGAAGAAATGCAACAGATGATGGCAAAACTCAAAGGAACAAGGCATTAGACAGCATGTTTTAGCAAAAATTTTCCCATGTTGACACTTTCTTGATGTGTTTTGACTTCAAACCTCATCAACCTTTGCCAGCAATCAGATAGTGAGATTGGTGGAAAGTGCCAGGATGGAGAAGGCAACTTAATTTGCCAAATGAACACTTTCAAAGAAGCCACAAATAAATGAGCCAGTTGCAGGCAATGGTGTCAACCAAAGAATTATATGCTGACCTACACTTTCTAACATTAACATGTAATGTTTAACATAATCACAATTTAACATGTTAAAAAAATTCCCTGCCCGGTAAATGAATTAGTGTTTTGAACTCAGAATGTTAATAAAAGATGTTCATCCTTTCCTCCTAACGTTCCAGTGTCTGCTTCAACAACTCAGTTGCTAGATGATTAATCAGGAAACTGACCAAAGGTCCACCAATGTATTGACATACTTTCTGCACTACCTGCATTTTCTATGGTTGTGTACTTAGCTTCCTTTTAGCAGCTTATGAAATTGAATTTTAAAATTATCGCTGAATTAAATCGTTCAGCTGTAATTGTTTAGGTCTCTGAAGATTCAGCCTTGCACTTCAGTTTAATTTACATTGGAACGTTTTATGTTTTCTTCACAAATTAAATGATACTGTAACAGAGCAATGCTATACAATCTTACTCAGATGTGGTACTGTGTTCAGTGGAGCCTATCCCTGCACAGCAGAAACTAGCAGTCTACTGAAAGGTACAGAAAGAACAGAAGACCACTTATCAACAGAAAGTTCATTCCTTCACCATACTGAAGGAGGTGGTGAAATGTGTTGCCCAGATATTGAAAGGTTGAACTCTGAGCAGCATAGTCAAGGCTGATGGGATTTAAAGTCCAATAATATCATGCTCCCCATCCTTGCCACTGAGGAAAACAGGTTGGTCCCTCTGAAATATTGAGAAGGGGGAGGACAGAAAGCAGCTGAGAAGCTTGTAGTTTGGAATGAATCATTCCTACAGGATGAGAATTAAAGTATTTTTGATCACTTTAAATGAGGAGTGTGAAAAAGAGAGTGATTATGTTGCAGAACATGATAGCAAAGAATACCAGAGGACTGCAGGATTCACACGACATGCTGGACAAATGCACGTTCTGCTGGAAAGAACAGGGCTGTGGAGTCAAAGGCAATTTTGGGTGAAGTCAGAGTTAGCAGAAATGTTCTGACTTCAAAATAAAAACCTACAATATATGGTAAATGTATCATTTTATGTATTAAGTGCCTAGTTTGTTACATTCTGACTTTCACAGAAATTTAGAAAAGTCCTCTTGTTCAGAAATTTAACCAAAGAAATATATTGAATGTTCTGTCAATTTATGTGATGGTGATGAAATGTCTTGTGCACTATACTACAAAAAAGTTGTTATCACTAACAAATATACTTTTGCCATTCATGAAGGATTTGGAAGTTTAAAGCATGTGTGATTCCCTACTCCTATCCCTTTAAACTGAAAGATTGAGGATCCTTTGCCATTTGTCAACTAAACTGTTTCTGTCTGGGATACCTTTATCATTGCCTGGATGTCCAACTTGTGATGATGGTGAACTCCAGATGGGCAGAGATAACACTCCAATTAAGCACCCTTAAGTATTGAAATCTCATGATACGTATATGAAAGAATGAGCAGACTCTCTGTTAATATTTTAGTTATGTATTATAAGCTAGTTATTAAAAGCAATCATAGATATACACAAACATACAAACTTCCTTTAAGGAGAAACACAGACATGCCACTGTTTCATCACATTACAGTGTATTCTAATACAAATTAAGAAAGATGTTACACTTCCATAAGGATGAAACTTTAGATCTGCATCTCTCTGGCAGGCTTCTCTATAGTTAACATGCCAAGGAACATTACCATCTGAATAACTCAACTATTTATCCATTAAGAAATATCATCTAGAGGAACTTTACATCTCTAAACAGGCATCAGTGAACACACAGGCTTTATTTATTTATCATAGCTAAGCTGTTTCTCCTAGCAGCAGTGTCTATTTGCCTCAGCCTGTCAGCTCAGAATAGTGCAGCTGTTACGAAACAGCCTTCTTCATACAGTGGAGACTGGCCAGGTGATCTGACTCCTCTTGGCTTATTTTATACTCTACCAGCTTTTGCCCAGCGTATCAGCTGTCCTATCCGGTCCAATGAGGCACAAATCTCTAGTGAATCTTGTTTATATCAACAGCTCTCCCTCCTTCAAGGAGGTTCTCAAGAAATAATACAAACAAACCAGGTAGTGCTAGATCTTGGTTTTCGACTGCCTTCCACCAGACTGCATCAGCCATTGCTCTGTATCCCTTAAATTTATTATCAGTCTGCCCATATCTTTATAATTGAGTAGGCATTCTGACTGGAATTTGGTTGTCATTAGGCTCTCAGTAACACACACACACACACACTATCTAATACACAAAGCTTTCCCTGTTATATTTCATACTGTATAAGCCACTGATTATGTTTTTGGGGCTTAAATTTAGCAAAATTTAGCTCAAATCAGCACCTAGGCAGTTATCAGTTTATATTTTCTTATCTATCATCGGTAGTCATTCAAAATCTTTGCTAATTTGGGCAAGTAATATGGTGTTATCTGCATATCTTAAACTGTTGCCATTCCTTCTCCCAATGTTTATATCTGCTCCTGAGACATTCTACATATAAATTAAACAGACAGGGTTGATAAAATGCAACATTATGTGAGCCTCTTTCCAATGAAAAACATTCATGTTTCTCCATACTGTGTCCTGACAGTCCAGTACAGCGTGTCAGGATTAAAACTTTTATTTTTTTCTTAATTCTTTAGACAGTTTAACACATTGTGAATCATAACATTTGATGTGTTTTCAGCTATATGTATTTGTATTTTACTTTGCAAGCTGCCATAAATCCCAGCTTTGGGTAAACAGCTTGGTACAAATGAAGTAATAAATTGGTTAGCCACTATGCGAACAGCATTTTTGACTGACTAGGCAGGGCTTCAGTCTGATTCAACACAGCTATAACAAAGAAAACAAAACACACAAAAAAAGGAGGAACATCTCTAAAACACACTCTGGTTAATTTCTGATTAGTTTTCTTAATGGCAGGATTATTGTGATGGACTATTCTAAGAAAATGAATGCCTAAACAACAAAACCACACGATTCTGTTTTAGAGCAAGGACAGGAAACCCGTTTTCTTTCAGAAGTTGTATAATCCGTCTTTCAACATCCACACCCAACAGATGCATCGGTCGGTGATCACGTACACTGCAGTCCAACCACCTGGAATGCAACAGATTCCCCATCCCCTGCCTCAGGGTTTGGCTGGCTGGCTTTCTTCTCTCCCTCTATTCCGCCCTTTATCCCCTCTTCAGCTTTCAGGCGTACGAAAGCGGAACTCTACAGTCCTCCGATTGTCTTCAACAGAAAAACCGTACGTACAATGCGGTCTCACGTGATCTTCCAGGATTCTTTCATCCCCAGATCGAATACGAGAAAAGCGTGCAAATAGCTCTACGCATGCGCAGTCCTCGCCGTTCTTCGTCCTCTCCCTCACGTACTCTTTTCAACCATACAGGTTGTACGGTCCCTTGTGACGTCAGTACACGCTATGGTCGCCGGTGAGGTAAGCGCCGCAGGCCCCGCCCACCAATATAAAAGCGTGCGCGGGGGCTGGGCGCCATTGTGCTGCGGAGCAGGCCGCAGCCGGGAGCGTCCTGGAGAGTTGTCCAAGCGCTCGATTTCCCACCCCCACTTCCGGCTCTTTCGTCTTTTTCCTCCCCCTTTCCCCTCCCTTTTCCTCTCTCCTTTTCTAGGTCGCGGAGATGCCGCGCGTCTATATCGGCCGCTTAAGTTACCATGTACGGGAAAAGGACATCCAGCGCTTTTTCAGCGGCTACGGCCGCTTGCTCGAGGTGGACTTAAAAAACGGGTGAGGAGGCGGCGGAGGTGGTGGTGGTCGCGGGCGGGAGTCGCGCGCGGGGTGCTTTTGAAACGGGAAAGCAGGGGCGGCGCGAGCGGCTGAGAAACGGCAGGCTTGGGCCGGCCTGTCAGTGTCTCTCACCCTCCTTCCCTCCCGCCCGCCCGCCGCGTGGCGTGGCGTTGCGCTCAAAATGGCGGCTGACGAAAACTCGCCCGCCCCCATTGTCTTCACTGACTGAAGGGGGAAAGCAGAGGGAGAACGTAGAATAAAGGCCCTCGCCAACCCCCGCGCTCGCATACGTAGAAATAAAGAAATTGAGCCGTGTGGTCCGGGCGAAGAAGCAGTTTAGGACTGAATAATATCTGTGTGTTCTGTATAATGTCACAGACAAAGCGAGTCTTTTTTTCACGTGAAAGGGGCTGCCCAGGGATTTCGAAACGAAGTAGTGTGAGGCGAGGGCGCGGAAAAATTGGCGAAGGCCATTCCCGCACGACGCTGTTTTAGTGCCGTTATTCCCCTTTCAACAGCCTATGGAATCCTGGGGTTTGCCGTTTAGGGAGGGGCCTTTAGAATTCCCAGTAAACGACAAACCCCCGAGTTCCACAGGATGTTGAAAGTGGAGTGATAGCACCATAACAGTGTAGTGCAGTGCGGAAATGGTCGAAGAGTTCGTCCACAATTGGGGCGGGAAGCGTGCCGCACTCTGGATGTTCCTGGACTGCAGTTTCCAGCAGTCCTATCCAACAAAGCCAGAGGGCGAGGAATGCTTGGAGCTGCAGTCTTGACGGTTCCTACGTAGGAAGGTAGGATGGCTTCGGCATGTTCGAGTTAATACAGTCATTTCCCTCTTCCACCACCACCACCACCACCACCAGTATTTCTTTTCCCAGGTACGGGTTTGTGGAGTTCGAGGATTCCCGGGATGCGGAGGATGCCGTTTACGAGCTGAACGGCAAAGATCTGTGCGGGGAGCGGGTGATCGTGGAGCATGCCCGCGGCCCCCGCCGGGATAGGGACGGCTACAGCTACAGCAGCCGCAGTGAGTGTTGCTCCGGCGCGGCCTTCTTAGGGCGCGCGGAGGAGGGGAAGGGAAGGGGATGGCAGAGAGAAGGAGGCTCAGGCAGGGGTAGGGGTGAGGACGGCAGGCAGAGGAATGGAGATTTGGTTTTCCTAGGCAAGGAGGGGGGCAGTCAGTGCGAGAGAGAGAGAAAGGGACAGGGCTCTTGGGAGGGCTTGGAAAGGAGGGCTGTTTGGGAGGATAGGTCCTTGGTTAGGAGGGATGTAGTTCTGGGTGGATTCTGATATCTGAAGGGGGTCTAAGCTGTTCCCCTTTAGTTTTATACACTAGAAAGCTGTGTTAAGGAATTAAGTAGCCCCCTATGTAAATTGCACTCAAAAGTGTGAAATTTCTGGGGGTCAGAAGCATGGGGGAGAGTTGGGGGGAGTTCCTGGGGATTTTATAGCAAAAACTCACTGCTCTTAATTGGAACACATCTGGCATACCTATTACCAAAAAGAAACAACGAAATTAAATGGGGAAATAGTTGGCATGTTGTAAAGGTGCCAGTTGAAACAAGGGTCTGTCACTGTTCCTCAGGTGAGGCTATACTGAGCCATGCTTCAAATTCTCAAACGTGAGTGTCTGGGGAGAGTTTTGACATCGTGGCAGCTGATGAGACTCCATTGAATGACACTCAATTTGAAGATAATTAGATGGCTGATGCACAACCCATTTTGTTTTGTTCTTTGCGGAAATTGTCTGGGATGCATCAGATTCAATTGAATTTTACATAAAGATTAAGAGCAGTAAGGTAGAAAATGGCTTGGTACTGGTGGGAGTGGGGTTTCTTGTAAAATATGTATATGTTTTTAAAATTGTTGCATGTTCAATTCAAACTTTTTAACAAGTCCTTGATGTTTCAATTTAAAAGTGACCAGTGGGGCTGAGGCTGTGTCCACTGAGGCTAAGATGACTGCCTTTCCTGATTGGCCATGGCTTTTCCATACATTGTGTGACCCTTGCCCTATGACCCTTTGGCTGACCTTACCGGAAGCCATGACGACAGCAGCCTTTTGCCATTAGACGCAGGGTGATGGTGAGGATTCCAAGGGTTAGACAAAACTGGTTAAACTGAACTAGGTGACTGTTACCTTGCGTGTGTTGTGGCCAAACCACCACCAAATACCTCATACTGTGATGTAAGTACTTAGTGTAAACTAGTTAATTTTTTGTAAAATGTAGATATGCATGTAATCGGTTAAGTTTTATATTTTACAATGTTCTGTAAAATAAAACTTAGCAAGGTAAATCTAATAAAGGAGCAGTCACTCTCTAACAGTTTAGGAGCACAGTCTTGTAGGATTTTAGTCTTTGATTTGCCCTTAATATATAGATTGTGGCGAATTGAAAATTTTGTTGCAGGACTAGAAAACTAAAGTCCTACTCCTGTAAATACAATTTGTAAGCTAAAGTAAACTAACTTTTATTTGCTTTTTTATAAGATTAGTAACTTTGTCTCTTTGTATGATAAAGGTGGAGGATATAGCAGTCGAAGAACATCAGGAAGAGATAAATATGGACCACCTGTTCGTACAGAATACAGATTAATTGTTGAAAATCTATCCAGTCGCTGTAGTTGGCAGGATTTGAAAGTAGGTTGACAAGAAGAGCCTTCTCAGAACAGCAAATTATGGCTTGTAGTTCTTTATGCATGGGGCTGTCATCTAATGTGTGCATTTGTTCAAATTATTGAGTCTGCCAAATTTTGACATAAAATAATACCACATCTGTATTTCCAAAGCATGAGTAACAATTTTGTTTACTCTTAAGGATTTCATGAGGCAAGCTGGTGAGGTCACTTATGCAGATGCTCACAAAGAACGCACAAATGAAGGAGTAATTGAATTCCGTTCTTACTCTGACATGAAACGAGCTCTGGACAAATTGGATGGCACAGAAATAAATGGAAGAAAGATTAGGCTGGTTGAAGACAAACCACGATCAAGCCATAGGCGATCTTATTCTGGGAGCAGATCACGGTATGGTATTAACTGGTTTTAAGTACAAAGAAGATTTTTTTTTTTAAAAAAAAGTAGCACCTAAGAGGCTGAAGAGAAATGAAGGAAGTCCAATTTGCAGTTTTGAATGTCATTGAACTAGATAACAGAATCCCCACATCTCCCATTACTGCTTAGAGAATTGTGTGGCATGTATGATCATTTATCTCTGGGAGTTAGCTGCTTGCATTGTATTGGCTCACAGATTTATTAGCATTATCCCCAGTGTATGGACTGGAGCATAGTGTATTGAAAACAAGGAAGCCATACAGTTATTTCCATGTACTAAAAACTTTTAGGAAAAGCAGTCCTTGCTGAGCTGCTTTTAAGGAGGAAAAATACTTAGAACGCCCAGACAGCTGGTGTGGTGGTGACTTGAAATAAACTTTCTTTTAAGGTCACGTTCTAGACGGAGGTCACGTAGTAGAAGTCGTAGGAGCAGCCGCAGTAGATCTCGTAGTGCCTCCAAAAGCCGATCACGGTAAGAACTTCAATTACATTAAAAGTTTAGTTACTAGTAATATTGTAGGTGCATTTAAGTGGTTTCTAAACTAGTTGGTAAAAGTTAATATTTATGTGTAGTTTTACAATTAGTAATTTTTTTCTCCAAAAAAGCTCTAAATCTAGGTCTCGAAGCAAAGATCGTTCACGTTCAAGATCTAAAAGTAGAAAGTCTAGATCAAAGAGCAAGTCTAAACTGAAATCTGACAGAGGCTCACAGTCCCGCAGCAGATCCAAAGAGAAGTCTGAGAAGTCTCACAGTAGATCTAGGTCTGTGTCTCGATCACCCAAAGAAAATGGTAAAGGGGAAGCAAAATCTAAATCAAGATCAAGGAGCAGATCTCGTTCCAATTCTCCTATGCAGCACCAACCTGCAAAGGCTCGTTCAGAGTCCCCACCCAAAAGAGCTGCATCACGGTCTCGATCACGATCACATTCGAAATCCCGCTCACGTTCAAGATCCAGTTCACAAGACTAAGAATAGAACTTGTCTCCTTCCACATAATAATGGAACATTTGTGTGCCAGGCCAGAATTCTTTTTTATGTTAGAATTGGGGAAGCTGGCCTATTCTATTGCAGAAAGAAACTGCCAGAAAACCAAGTAAAAGTAAAACCAAGTAAATGAGGCAAAGTTTTTTTAAGTACTTAAAACTTCATGAAAGGTTGTACAAAAGTGGCAAAGAACAGGAAAACATCCTCTTTTTGTAGAAATTAGGGTAATCTTTGATTTTTTTTTTAAAAAAAATTGTGTCCCTGAAATAATTGTTGCAGAGTGGAAGATGGGTTTTTTAGAAAAGTATGACCACAGAGGGCTTTTGAAAAGGTAATTTTTCATAAATACTTCCATTATTTAAGGATTATGGAAATCAGTTTGTTTAATGGGCTGTGGCTTGTTTCTAAAAGTGCACAAAAGCCTTGTTGAACAGGTCAGAGATGCTTGTAAACATAATAGGATTTCAAGCCAGCATTGAGTTTAAATTGGAATATTTCATCTGTGCTGTATTATAACTTGCCAAAAGTAACTTTTTTGCTCCTTTCTCACCATCTTGAGGCAGTATTGATAATCTAATAAAAATGGTCTTCTCTAACTTTGTATGGTTCAGTTTTGCCTAAAGATAACTGAAAGTTCTGATTTATTTGAAAAAAACATTCTAGGTGCCACATGAGTTTTTGGTTCCTTCATTTTTTTTTCCTGTTCACTTTGTATCCTCTTGACAGCTCAATATGAAATCAAGTTACTTGCCCTAAAATTGATGGCAACATGAAAGCTTAATGTATGGAGCTGAAGTTCTAGTATTAATGAGTTATCTAAAACTAGACTTGCCAGTGCAGTTTGTGCAGTTGAAGTAGAATCCAGTGCTGAAGTCCCTTGTATGTAACAAATCACTTTAGCAACATTAGCAGAATATTAGCACAATCTTGTAATCTTTATATAATATGTAGTTTGACTTGTATAAAATTAAATCAGTGTCTCCAATATTTGCATTGTAGTATAGCTTTATTTGGTAGATACTATTGTAGATGGACTGGCCTCAGTTCTGGTACATGTGTAAAAGCAGTGAGAATTGTCTTACATGTTGACCTACTATGCATTGTTAAGACATACAAAACATGTAGTGACAGTCGCTGAAATGGAAATGTATGGCTGCTTTTTTCATAGATTGGTCATCATCAATCTGCTTTTTGTATTTTAAAAAAACAATTAGGCCTACTCTTGCACACGTTCTTTAATAGGAGCCTGAGTTTGAAAAGTCCTCATTCTAAATATAGCTAGTTCATACCATACTGGTTTCACAGGAATTATGTGCATAATGGTGCGTAATTCGTAAGACAGTACACATTGATTTTTTTGAATAGTAGTTAACCCGTCAGTTCTTTAATTTGGACTGAGCTAGTGCTCTGTATCCATTTCTGTCCAACAGAGTTTTAATGTCTAGATTATATGTTGTTCATGAAGGCCTTGAAGTTCATGGAGTTAATATAATAGCTGCCCTAAGTTCATAATTACTGTTCTCTAGAAAACCCAACAATGGGAATGTTTTTGGAAGGAGACAAAACTAGTAAACTGATATCCTGAGAGCAAGCCATAGTTATTACATGCCTTCTTTGTGTTCATAATGAATATATCAGTGAGAACTTTGTGACAAGGTAGGGAGTGCACTTCCAGATGTGTCATCACTCCTGGCCATTATAGGCAGTGCTGAGGAATCATGTCAGTTGCCGACCAACAGTACCTGAAAGAGTACACATTGTGCTGAAGGCTCCACAAAGTTTTTTTTCACTTTATTTTGGAAATGGTATCTTCTTTTGTGCATAACCACACTCAAATTTCCATACATAAAGAACGCAACGGATCAGTACAATCCTAAAACTATAAACAGTATACATCTATGCTAAATGTTATTAATTGTCTGATTAAATGCCTCTTAATAACAATTCTCAAGAAAGAAGGCCACATGTGTCAGCTAAAAATTGTTGTCTTATTCTGGCCAGCCGCAGATATGGCACAAGGGGGCATTTGAGAAGGGCCTTAAACTCAGTGAAGTTTTGTATGGGATCGTGAAAGAGGTACTTCCTGAGAAAGTCTGGTTCCAGTCTTGTCAGGGCTATAGAAATCAGTACAGGTTGAGCATTCTTTATCCAGAAATCCAAAATTGTCCAAATGGGTAGCTGAGATACTGATACCTTTTGGTTTCTGATGGTTCTATGTATACAAACCTTGTTTCATGAACAAAATTATTAAAAAGATTGTATAAAATTACCCTTCATGCTATGTGTATGAAGTGTATGAAACATTAATTTTGTGTTCAGGCTTGGGTCCCATTTCTTAGATAGCTTAGTATGTACATATTTGCAAATACAGGTATTCCAAAATCTGAAATCCAAAACACTTCTGGTTCCATTTCAGATAAAGGATACTCAACCTGTTAATTAATCTGGTAAAATAGGCATACAAGCAGTCATAGTTCCAGACAGCCCTCTGGCTGTAGCATTCTTGGCCAGTCAAACTTCAGACAAGCCTCATATTAAACAAATTCTGGCAATCAGCCTTGTGAGTATGATTAAGCAAAAACAAGTCACTCTTATGTGTCTAGGAACAGAAACCGTTCAGGATTATTCTAACCTTCAGATTTCTCACTTAAGTGTGATATGTACTGAACAGATTTCCAGAAGACTGAGTGGAATCCACAGAAGAAAAAGGCATTTCTTAAGATGGTTGAGAGGTGGTTATTGGTGTAGTTTTGCATTACCAGCATATAGATTCTTTTCCTGTATTGCAGGAAATAATTCCTGTGACTGAAAGCATTCAGATTTCAGGAGAAAATACAAGTAAACTACTTGTCATTATAGGCTCATGCACCCACTTTTCCTCTAGTAGATTACATTTCCTGTGAAACAGTAATCCTTTCTATCTGTCTGATTAAAAAAAAAAACTACTCTCAAAATAAGGAGACTTGGTTTCCTCCGAAGTCCTCCAGTTCTGGACTGCAGTTCGAGTTGCTTGAATCAGGATTGCATTTGGTTTAGAGGGAGCAATTCTAAACTGGCTGAGGTGCCACTGGATGTCAGCCATTGAAGAGGGAGGCCTGCCCATGCATGTCTTCCCTAGACAGCAAGAGAAAGCTCTGAGGGAATAATCAGGATGGATCAACAGGGACTCAGGATCCTAGGCCCTCTTGTTGCTTTGTTAGAGGTTCTGTTCCAAACAGCCAGAACCCTATAAAAGCCCAGTAGCTAGTATAATAGATTGTCAGGAGGAACCCCCCAGTGGTAAAATGACACCAGGGCTCTAGATGGGGCTGTGTCTTTTTCTCACCCAGGAACACTGAAATGCTCAGATCTGATGACAAAAGCATGCAGATCAGGAAGCTGTTATCTGTTGATTTCTAATGCAGTTAAGCTTTTTTTCCACTTTAGTTTTTAATTAACTAAACCTGTACTCATTTCTAGAAGATCTGTTGGCAGTGTACAATTGTTAATGAAAAATCCAATTTAAGAAACTGAAAACAGTGTCAGCAATACTGAAAAAAAAAAAAGGGGGAGGAGGAGGATAAAAAATATTTCCTGAGCTTGTTTACAAGCTAACAGAAAAAAAGTTTTTCAAACTACAGGTTCTTAAGCTATGGCTGAAAAAGCCCTATTTATAGTACTTGTCAAGCCAGAGATCTTGGCAGGCCTATACAATCAGGGCAGTTATGTATTGATACAGGTTGTCCTGAATTAATTGGGTTTTAAAATCAAAACTATAAATTAAGCATAGAAAGAAATAGGCAATATACAGTTTTAGTATTGCATACTCTGCCAAATCCTAAAAATCATCCTAAGCTGCATTTTCTCCTAGGTAAAGCCCAGCATCAAAAGCTAGCATGTGGTTTGAGTGTGGGACTATGATTCTGGAGATCAGAGTTCAAATCCCTACCCAGCTATAACAACTCATTGGGTGACCTTGGGCAAGTCAAATTCTCAGCCTTGAAGGAAGGCAAAACCCCCTCTGAACATATCTTGTTAAGAAAACCCTATGATAGGGTCATCTTGGGGTAGCCAAAAGTTGAAAATGATTTAAAGGCACACAGCAACAACAAAAGCCAAACATCAAGTGTATTGTGGTGGCCAGGTTTAACTGAGATGAGGTCTGCTTTTTTCTAGAGCCGAAGCTGGCCAAATAATGTAAGGTGGAAAATAACCAGTCCTAGGATTTTAATGCTATTTGCACCTCCAGGAGAACTTTCAGACTCTGAACATAGTTGTTCAAGGGGAGTATATCTCCATCCAGACAAGCAAACGGCCCAAGCCCCTGGTTATCTGTTTTACCTGGATTGAGAGTCAGTGTGTTTGTCCTCAAATTGGTTCCATAGATCTGTTCAGAGTCCACAGAATTCCTCCTGCTAGCAGATGGATAAGAAGTAGAGCTGTGTGTTACCCATACATTCATGATGATTTTAGCCGAGATTGCCGGATGACTTCTTTCAATTGTTCAACATACTAAAAATTATGTGAAATAAAATAAGGCTTTAATGGTCATTTCCCCTAATGCCTATGATGGCCATCAGGTAAAACATAAGCTACCCAGTGCCAGATTCTGAATCTGCCCCTCTAGAGAGAGAGTGTCACAGGTGGATACCTTGGCTGATAGCATCAAAAGCTATTGCGCATTGCATGAGAACAGTCAGAATTGCTGTCCTTGGCCATTCCTCTCTATAAGTCATCCATTGGAGTGACCAGGGCTCTTTCAGTCCCAAAACCAAACTGGAAGCTGTGCAGGAATGGATACAAATTGTCAGTGTAATCCCAAGAATGCAACCAAGAGCCCACTGTTGTCTTCAACAATTCTCTCAAAAAAGGTAATGGCTGAAAAATGATCTATTTGACAACAGTACATTTTTACCACATTCAGGCTGAAAGGGATGCAGTGTACAAGTAGTAAGCCTCAGTCCTTCAGGCAGCTTCCAGTGGTCCATATCTCAAGGCAGCACTATCCAACAGTATCCTGTTTGCTTCCTTTTTGTCACTCTGAGACTTACATCATCCAAATTATAACGGATACAGGTGATTTTTTTCCTGTAAAATGTAATGTAAATTGGTTACAGCAGACTGCCAGTGATTTTACCTGTTGATTCCTGGGCCCATAGACATATATTTCTTTCTGCATATCTTAGAGCATCAAGGAGCCAAAGTGGGGTTAGAATTTGGCTATTTACTTATTTATTTATAATTTATTATATTTATATGCTGCCTTTCTCCCAGAGTGAGACCCAAGGAGGCATCCAAAAAGTTAAAAACATTAGTAAAACATTTAAAACAATTAAAAACATTAAAAATATTATAAAAACCTGCAGAAATTTTAAGAACATCTTGATAAATGAAAAGCCCACCTGCTTACATATTAAAAGCCTACTTAAATGAGAATGTTTTTTCCTGTTGGTGAAATGAGAGTGGGGATGGGGCCAGCCTAGCTTCCTGACAAATGGAGTTCCAGAGTGTAGGAGCAGCCACTGAGAAGACTGTCTCTTATTTCCTCACCAGGTGAACCTGGGATGGTATCAGGGCTTAGAGAAAGCCTTCCTCTGTGGATATTAGAGCTCTCGCAGGTTTGTATAGGGAAATACAGTCTTTCAAATAGTCTGGACATAAGCTTACATCAAGGAAAAATCAAAGGATGGAAGGGGTGGAAAGGTATATCTAGTTCAGCTTCCAGAAATGCAGAAATTCGCTACTAAAGCACCCTGGAGAAGTGACTATCTCACCTCAACAAAGGAGGGTCTCTAACTAGTCTATTCCAAGGCTACTCAAAGTGGTGGTCCACAGACCAGTGGCAGTTCATAGAAAGTGTCAAGGGGGAAAAAAGAAACACTTGTAATCACTAGGCACAAAGAAGGTGCTGGTGTCTGGCACACTAGGAAAAAAACCCTCACCTGGTTCCCAAGATCAGATGGCTTGAAAAGCACTGCCCTATTCCATCCTTGAACAGCTCTCATCATCAGGAATTTTTTTTCATAACGTTTAGTTGGAATCTTCTTTACTGTAATTTGAATAGATTGTTTTGGGATCTGTCCTCTGGAGCAACAGAAAACACAGTTGGCCTGTGTCATTTCATTCCCCATAGATATCAAAGCCTTGGCAGAACCACACAAGACACTAGATGTCTCAGAGATAACAGTAAACCATCCAGAGGGTTTATTGTGGCAAAAATTGTCCATTACGTAGAACACACTTGATAAGAGGGAATTAATGGGCAACTACAGTGGTTCTTAACTTGGGGTCTGTAGAGCCCTCACATGGGCTCTGCAAAGCCCTGCTGCTGGACACAAATCAGTGGCAGCAACAGGGATATGGCAGTGGGTGAGTGTGTATGTGTGTGCGCGTGTATACGCACGTGCCCAAACTATTCCCTCATTTGTAAATTTTCATCAGGAAGATGACAGCAGGGGGTGTGAGCACCAAGTGACACAGCAGCAGGCACGTGTGTATTCCCAGACTATGACTGGAGACCAGAGTCTGAATCTCCACTTGGCCATGGAAACCCACTGGGTAACTTCAAGCTAGTCACATTCTCTCAGCCTTGGAGAAATGCAAAGGCAACGAATCTTGCCAAGAAACTCCTATGATAGATTCACCTTATGGTCACCATAAGTCATTTTTCAAAAGGGAGAGATGGTTAAAAAGAACCTCCCCTTGTCAGCGGCACTTGCTGTTGTGTTCCTTCAAGTCACTTTTGAGTTATGGTAACCCTAAAGTGAACCTATCACAGTATTCTGTTTTGAAAGATTTGTTCAGAGGGAGTTTGCCTTTGCCTTCCTCTCAGGCTGAGAGAACGTGACTTGCCCAAGATCACCCACTGTCTGAGTGGGGATTTGAATCCTAATTTCCAGAAGCCTTTAAAAATATTTGAATATTTAGATATAAATTTAAGTATTCAAATATTGAGTTAAGTCTTTGAGACCCCCAGCAACAAATTATATTTACAGCAGGTCCTGGTAAAGAAAAGGTTGAGAACTACTGGCCTACTGCAAAAGTAGCTTTTGCTTCCCCACTTGTTAGCATTCTTTGGGAGTGTGTCAACCTCAGATTTCCAATAAGCACTCAACAAAGTTCTGTAACAGATATTCTTCGCAAGCAGAAAAAACCTGCATTTTGTATAACAGCAATGGAATATTGCATTTGGGTCAGAAACAAAATACAAGGCACACATATATGCAGAAGCGATTTCAGAATCATAGCAGGAAGCTCACTACAAATAACAAAGTATGTTGCTGCACTGAATGATGAAGAGATTTGGCTGCAACCACAACATAGTTACAATGAACATATAAATAGCAAAGTATGTTGCTGCACTGAATGATGAAGAGATTTGGCTGCAACCACAACATAGTTACAATGAACATATCTCTAGGTGTCATTTTATTTTTATGCATAGCAATACAGATTTGTGTGTATGTGTGTGTGTGTTAAGTATGTCAAAAAACATAAGCTTTGAGTTGGTACCATTTTTCCATACAGATGCAAAATACTCTCCACCCAATATACTGTTGTAGTCTTGGTGAGGAAGGGTCCTCAAACTGGCAATTTACAGTTTAAAACCGTGATCCAGTAAAGAAATGGATCACCATTTTGTCCTAGTTATTCACCTAAAATGTTTAAATGTTGCATAATGGCAAGGCCCTCAGGGTGATTTACGAATAGCTAACACCGACTCTTTCAAATGTCCTGAACATCATCAGCTTACTCTCCAAGTCATCACAATCATAAGATGGTTTCCTGGTATCATGCAGGAAGATGTGACCCTTCACACTTTCTCTGCATTCTCATGGGACTGGTATAGGAAAGTACTTGGCAAAGCTCTTCAAGGCCACATCGCATCCAGGGGAATTTCATTCCTTCATATAATGCAATATTAATACATGAAAAATAAGCTCCACCTCACACCAATGTCTTCCTGATGTCTCCCATGGACCAGAGCTTCCTGTCAAATCTCTCCAGGTTGCCTGTTTTGGACCCTAGTCTTACAGACCAAACACTGGCTTTCCAGTCTAACCGAAACAGCCTAACGGCAATGAGTATACGTAACCATCTGACAGCTTGATGACAATGAGTATGTGTATTCCCTTGATAGTTCTGGGTGGTACTACAAATCCTTTTCAACATCCAAGAATTCCCTGCAAACATACAGGGTTTATTCTCTTGCACCTCTTCTTTAGTTGTTTTTAGGAGCCCAGGTGGAATGGACACTTATTTTACTGATGAGAGAAGAGCCTGAAACTATTTTTACAAATGCTTTCACATTTCCACTGAACAATTGTGATTGAGTTGGCATCACATCTAGAACAAGTAATTACTGCTTGCTTATAAATCAGAGGAAAGGATAAAATCTTAGCAGTTTGGCTTGGCATTAAGAACAGAAACCAGGAATGCTTAATCAGGATGCCCTTGAGGCTGAATTGGTATATCATATAATAAATTGGTATTCGGGATTAATATGACAAAGTTGCTAATGCAAAAGTCAACATTCCTGCATTACAACCCAAGATGCCATTCTCTGTAAAGACAGATAGAATGACAATTCAGAATTAATATTTTTAATTAGATATTGGAAACTGTACTATGCATAGTTCTTTTTTAGGTTTTGCAAACAGCCTCCAGTTTGCAAGTGTCCTTTCTGATGAGAAAATACGTGAATGGGCATTCGCTGCTTGCATTCAAAGTCTGAGGGGGAACTGCCTTCCAACCATAGCGAGAATGGTTGGTGCTGCTGTAACGAGAGAGCTAAGATACTCTCCTTTCAACCTGTGCTTTCAGTCTACACCATCTCATCTTCTTCAGCAGATGCAGCTATCTTTATAAAGCAGCTGTCCTTCATTTCCTCTGGCAGTTGCTTGGGTTGCTGGATTGTGGGAGATCAGCTGCTGCCAGAATAAATGAGGTATTGCTGCGTTGAAAAGATAGCCACAATGACTGGAGGGAACACATTGGCATTGGCACTTTAGCATCTCCTTCTCCTCCTCCTTTTTTTCTGCTCCCAGAACCCTGGGCAAGACAACAGCGCACCAGTCCCAGAAGACCCTGTTGCTTTTGTGGCAATGACTGTTTTGAAGACCAATGGCTGCAAGACAAAGGCTATTTCTGCTGTAGACTCTTATAGCATGACTATTCCACTTTCAACATCCTCTGGAATCCTGAGGTTTGCAGTTTAGGGAGGGGCCATGAGGCCCCTCCCTAAACTGCAAACCCCAGGATTCCAGAGGATGTTGAAAGTGGAATAATCACGCTATAAGAGTGTAGTGCAGAAATGGACAAAGATACGTCCTCTAAACCAATGGTGGGAACTGTGCAGCCTGCCAGCTGTTGTTGGACTGCAGCTTCCTTCAGGCCTTGCCAGCACAGCCAATAGGGAGAGATGCTTAGAGTTGTGATTCAATAACATTTGGAACGTTGCACAATCCCACATCTCTTCTAAATTCTGCACAACTGGAAATTCCACATATTTTCTCATTAAAGGAGTAACGTGCACTTGTACTTTCAAGGTGAACTCAATACTTTTTGTGGCCTGTGGTAACAGATTAAAAGAAACACCTCCATGCATTCTGCATACAGAAGCCACTGGAAGTTGACTCTTATTTGAAGACTGGTATTTGGTCACTGTCTACCATCACACCTTGGGACAATGAGGTAGTTTAGGAGGCAAGGAGCACACCATGTAATATTCATAAGTTTTCCAGCTCCTCACTGTTGCCTCCTGAGTTGCAGCTCTGCCATCTTGCTCTGACTAATTGTAGGGCTGATCAAGTGCTGTATATTTATTTTTATTCATATTTTTAATGTGTAATAAGCAGAAATGAAAACAACTGCAGTTCTTGCACCACTCTCCATTGAAAAAATGTTTTTACCACAGACCTGCATTTATTTTTCCTCCCCTCAAACATGCACCTTCTTTTTCTGTACTCATGTTTTCAAACTACATCTCAGAACACTTTGTCATGTCCCAGTCCCAGGTGCAAACATAAGATCCTCCCCAACAGCCACAGCACAGAGATATGAACAGAACAATACTTACTGCAGCCCAGCGTAGATGAGAAAGGGAGAGCCCACGAGACTCAGAGCATTTATATAAAGAAGATATATTAATTAGGCAAACAGCTGGAGAAGGCTGTTGGCTAATAAATACAAGGGATGAGAGGTAGAGAGAAGTCCATCACAGACAACTGGCATTTCCAGTGGAAGCAATGGGTTCTTCATTTGGATCCTTGGCTCATGTTCCTGGAAAACCTTGACGCTTGTTTTATGTGCTGACTAAGCTGCTTGAACTGGCATTCTGAATATATTACTGACTTGAACTGCTGAAACAAAAACAGTTACTAAGCTTTTGTGAACTTTGTGTGTGGCCGCTGCAATGGACTCTATTGGAGGACTGTGAGCTGTGGTTGGCTATCTAGACAGGACACACTTCCAGCTGTTGCTTGCTTAATGCCATGGTTGAACTTCAGACAAACTGGTGGGAGACAGGCCACATAAACCCTAAACTATTTAATTAATTCAGCTGTTCATTAGAATGTATTAACTGTTCATGATGCGTCAGTGTCCTTTTAGAAGCTAAAGGAATACTTGAGCCATTATGAACAATTCATGAGTTCTGAAGTATACCTGAATTAATTAAAATATAATACTAAGTTGTGCTGTAAACAACCTGTAAAAGTCTAGGCTCTGTTTTTTTAGAGATTAGAAAAGTTACTTTTTTTGCTACAACTCCCAGAGGCTCCCAGCCATGGTTTGCTTTTTTGGAAATGTAGTCCAAAAAAAGTTTTATTTCCAAGCTCTGGTTCTCAGTTCCTTAGTAGATCATATCATATAATTGTGAAGTTGTGACAACTAAAAATGCTTTCTTGGTCCCAAGAAGAACATAATTCTTCCCCCATCTTCTTTCCAAGGTATGGTATAGCCTTTAGATTTTTTTTGACAACTATACTGTGTTAGATCATTAATTACTGGAAAAACCAAGTTGCAGAATTTTTAAAATTATTTTATACACACCCAAATACTAAAATAGTTTCTGTGTCTTACATCTCCAGCAAAGCATTGTAGTATGATAGGTCTTACTCAGTTTATGTGGAATAAGCTAACCATATCAATTCAGACTTGCACTTTGTGCAAATAGAGCTTTTTAAAAAGCCATGATACAAACTTATTCCTCTTTCATTTCCAAATATAGACTCTAGAGAATAGGGTTTGAATCCCTGCTTAGCCATGGAAACTCATTGAGTGACCCTGGGCAAATCACACTATTTCAGCCTCAGAGGAAGGCAAAGGCAAACCCCCTCTGAACACATCTTGCTAAGAAAAAGCCATGATAGGTTCGCCTTCATCTTGCCATAGGTTGGAAATGACTTGAAGGAGCACAATAATAATAAGGAGGCTTGTTTCTGGGCATTAAAAAGAAATCATCTATATGAACTTCAATGTTATCTGGGAATTTTTGCATTTTTCTTGTGGGTAAGTGATCACTAGGTATGGATCTTTCATAAATACACGTGGAGATGCACAGCAGCTACTTCAGAAGTTCTCTCAAAATATGAAAAGGAATACGAATAAATTTCAATTTTACATTCTTTGTTTGACACTTCTGTATAAAACATCTCAAGTCACCTCAGTCTTTTCCTATGTACTTGGATCAGGTTCACCTATACTGTCCATTGATGCAAAGAATGTGTTTTTGGAAAGATATATAAATAAATCATTTATGCCCAGCTTAAGTAAGATCAGTTGCTTTGCTGCCTATACTAAATTAGTCTTATTTCACAGAACCCTAGAGTTCGAAGAGACCACAAGGGCCATCCAATCCAGCCTCGTGCCATGCAATAATACACAAAGTACTCCCAAAAGAAGGCCATCTGCCTCTGGCCCTTTCTACACTGTTATTGTGCTATTATTCCACTTTCAACATTTTGTGGAATTCTGGGTTTTGTAGTTAACTGAGGCCAAGGAGCTCTATGGTTGAGAATTCTAAATGCCCCTCACTAAACTGCAAACTCCAGGATTCCGGAGGATGTTGAAAGTAGAAGAATAGTATTAAAGCTGTATAGTGCAGAAAGGCCCTCTATTTAAAAATGAGGCAGAGTATTCCAATATCAAACTGCTCTTACTGTCAGGAAGTTCTTGCTAATGTTTGGGTGGAATCTCTTTTCCTGTGGTTTGAATCTATTGCTCAGTGTTCTAGTCTCTGGAACAGCAGAAAACAAGTTTGCCCCATCTTCCATCTGACATCCTTTCAAATATTTAAACATGGCTATCGTGTCACCTATTAACCTTCTCCAGGCTACACATAGCCAGCTCTCTAAGCCACGCACCATAGGGCATAGGCCATTTCCACACTACACTGTTATAGTGCTATTATTCCACTTTCAACATCCTATGGAATCCTGGGGTTTGCAGTTTAGGCAGGGGCCTTTAGAATTCTCAGCCAGAGAGCTCTTTGGCCTTAATAACTACAAACCCCAGAATTCCACAGGATGTTAAAAGTGGAATAATAGCACTATAACAGTGTAGCTCAGAAATGGGCATAGTTTCCAGGCCTTTTGCCATTTGGGTCCCCCTCCTCTGGATATGTTCCAGCTTCTCAATATGCTTCTTGAATTGTGGTGCCCAGAACTGGACACAGCATTCCAGGTGAGTTCTGACCAAAGCAGCACAGAGTGGCACTATTACTTCCCTCAACCTAGACACTATTTCTGAGGCACTGTAGACTAGTGAACCACTGCTATTTTATTGCTGTTCAGGCTCTGCTCAAAGGCGTGCATTAACAACTTTTCGAAATGATACATTCCAGACTGAGCAACACTGAATTATATGAATATGCCACATATTGGAGAGAGAAGGAAAGAAGGTGGCTCCATGCCTTGTTCCAGAGTTTTATGGGGGCAGGTTTAAGTACTATCATGAGGACTGGTCATCCGAAGTGGGAGCAGGACCCAGGGGATGTGTTGCAGTGTTACAGAAACAGTTACATTAATTCTTCACAGGGAAAGCGTGACAGAAAGCAATATCTTGTTTATTCCCCATGGGAAGTCATCATAAAAGTTCTACAGAGCTTCTGTTGTGCTTCCAGTTTATGACTGCAAAGAATTAGGATGCAATGCTAGTTATTATGCAATGATATTCAACTTTACTATTGTGTCTTTTTATCTGTCCAGAGTTATGCAGCTACCCAGTTAGCAGATCATGGACCCTTGAACAGGGAGCTTGACTGCCCCCCCCACCAAGACTAAGTCATGGGGGATCACCTCGTACCCCTGAAACTATCAGGCAAAAGTGCACCTAGATTTTTGTGTAACTGAGCCCCATCAGGAATTATCTTACATGATTTGCACTTCCATGTGAACTTTGATTATTAAGACAGCTATTGTAGCTGGGTCCTCCATGGAATAATAAAAGCTGCATGCAATATTTCCTAGCCACATTTACATGAGAGTAATCTTTACTGAACACACAGAGGGGATTTCTAAAAGATGTGTAAATGTGAAACTGAGGTGTTTGTGGGGGGTTTTGCCCCCAAATGCATCACTTTACATTTATTTTAACTTATTGTTCATACACTATTTTAAAGCCCATTCTCCCAGTTTAGAGAGAACCTTTTGGAACTCTTCAAAATATTTTTGGTTTTTACTGTTATTATTCCTATCATGCTAAATAATTTATTGTCAACAGCAAATGTGATTACTCATTCTACACCTCTAATTCCAGGTTTTGCATGAGGAGATTCTCTGTGCCTCAAACTTCGTAAATACATATGCTTTAATTTTTTTTTTTTGACAGCCTTATGTATGTAATCCTAATGTGTCTCCTTCACAGCATTTGTTTTTAAAACAGTTCAAGAGAGGAGTGGATGTTTATTCTGCCACTAGGCAAAATAATAACAACCGTCCTTCAAATGTTGAGCTTCCTTCGCCTTAAAAACAGTTCTGGGATCCCTGAACTGGATTCAAATGAGCCTAATGAAACTGAATCCAGGTTGTAATAAATTAAATCCTTTTGAAGTTAGTAAAACAGGGCCTTGCCCAGTGTTACTGACAGTGCTATACTTGGATTGTCCTTCTGATTGGCAGTTGTGAGAGATTCATGAATTCACTGCAGTACCTGTTACTTCAGGTTACATCAGAACACTTTTGAACATTCCAAATAAAAGGTTTAGGAGGAAAAGTATTTATGGCTTTGATCCCCATACCCAAAGGTTTTGTCCAAACTATAAAGAGAAGGAGGGTACTTTGTTTCCGAATATATTCTATTCCCGAAGTAGGAGAGTGCGTATATCCTGCCTTTTGATGAGACCCAAAAGCATAAATCACTTGCTTAAGCACTTGCTGGAATCTCTAAAGTGGTTATCAATGACTAAAAGCTCTTTTAGAACCATATGTGGGGGAAACTGTGATTTTGTCATTGTAAGATCCGGACTAACAATTGTAATTTGACAAGGTTACACAATATAAAATTGAAGGCAGCTGTTGCAATGTGCTCTCCAAAACTGTTCAGAGGGTTCAGATAACAAAACAAAACAGCTTTTCAGCAAAAACATATTAAATGAGGGTCTTTGCTGGCACAGTTTCTCTAAGGCACAATTAAAGATGCCTAAGCTCAGAAGCAGAAGCAGATGAAAGGCCTTCCCTTCATTCTAACAGCTACTTCCCTGGGCCATGGAAGGAGAGAAAAAGAGCCAGGTACAGCTCCATCATGCCTAGGCCCAGAAACAGATGAAAGGCTCTCTCTCCATCCCAACTGCTATCTTTACTGCCATGGAGGGAGAGAGGAAGAGACAGTATCTGCTGGAGTTAATCCCCTCCCGTGTTACCCTGATTCCTGGGGGTCCCGGGAGGGACACCTAAATGCGCTCTCAATTTTATAAGTTGAGGAAATTAGCCAAGAGCACAGCCTAGCGATACGAGAGGCAGGGTAACGTAGCGAGATCTTGAACCCTATGTTTACGGGGTCAGGCCGAGTCAAGGAGCACACAGAAGGTTAGACAATAAATGTTGTTTTATTAAAACACAATCAAACAGTGTATGTAGCACACTCACACAAGATAATTAAAGAAATAAAGGTTGGAGTGGGATAGAGGGATTTTTAGAGGAGTTGTTGGTTTGGGTGATACTTCACCTGTCCTGAAGCCCGGTTGGAAGCGGAGAAGCTGGGGAGCATGGATCTCAGCACGTGGGGCTGAGGGGAAGGCTCGCTGGACAAAGCGACAGCAAGGTGGGATGGAAGCCAAGAGCGATCCGAGGAAGCGCTCAGAGTCAGGGGTTTTTATAAGGAGAATTGTGACTGCAGGCTAGGTCGGACTGGGGGAAAACAATGGATTTGGGGCTGGAGACAAAGCCTCCGAAAGGCCAGAATTTGAATGATTGAATTATAGCCAGATTGTCAATAGGGTAGCCAGTATGCAAACGCGGAATACTTGAACGGTATATAGTCAGATCATCAGGCTGCCAGCGCGGGGCAGAGGATCTTTTGAAAGCTGCGTGCATACTTAATGAAGGTACTTGCCTTGAGGTCTCCTAAAGCTGCGAGTCGGCTATTTCTGGCCTGCCTGTATTGTGTTGGAATATTACGGCGATTATCGGCCGAGCCTGTATGCGTGCTTGTCCGAGGGCCTCGCAAGCACATGGAGGGGAATGGGTATGTGAAGTCAAATTAGTGATATCAAAAGATTTTGATATCCCCCAAGCTCGGGCTAGCCAGAGCAGTAACACCCACACTGCCATCCCCTTTTCCATTTCTGTGGTGTCTTAATTAGAATGTAAGCCTGAGGGCAGGGAACTGTTTTCTTGTTCTTTTACTTGTAAAGTGTCATATACAATGATGGCGCTAAATAAATAAATGTGGTGTTCTATTTGATTTATTTCCTAAACATCCTGTCTCACAGCCAGAGCAGGCTCCAGGTTTTTGTGGGCTCATGGCAGGACAGCCAGCATAGCACAGTGGTTTGGGTGTTGCACTAGGATTCCAGTAGACCAGGATTCAAATCCTGACTCAGCCAAGGAAATTCAGAATCAACTTGAAAACACATAGCAACAAGCAGCATTGGCAAGCTTAATATTTTTTACACAGAAGTGACCAACTTATAACTAGTGAGTAGACCTTGGGAAGTTATTTTCTAAAAGTAATTTGATGGAAATAAAAAAAAAAGGAATTTTTAATGTTTTAGTGCATAGATTTTACTTGTTAATTTTTAGTTCCATTTTTTTGGGGGAAAAAGCCATCTAAAAAAGTAAGAAATTGCCCTTAAATCTGAAAAGAAAGGCCATCAAATTGTCTCCAATAAAACATTTTTAGACTCTCCAAAGTAACAAGAATAACAAGCAAAACAACTCCATCTGATTTCTGGACAATCTGTGGCAAATGGAACAGGAATGTGCTGTGTGGCTCAAGGCCAGAGCTCAGTAATACAACGTCTGCTTTCCACACAAATGGTCCCAGGTTCTATTCCTGGCATCTCCTGGTATAATTGAGAAGAGTCCTGACTGAAACCCTTGAGACAATAGCCAGTCAGTGTTGAAAATACTGAGCTAGAGGCATGAATTGTCTAACTTAACATAAAGCACCCTACACCTTTATCAATTCTGTAATATTTCGAGCCTTGTAGGAAAGCATAATCCTTCCTTATACCAAATCATGGTTTGCATGAATAACCAAGGTCAAGATGGCAACACACACACAAACATAGAAATAGATTTATTCTCGGTTGTTCACCATAAATCTGTCTCAAGTAATTGGTCTTTCCCAAAATTTATTTAAAAAAAAAAGAGAGAGAGAGAGAGAAAGAATAAAAGAGCTTCTAGAAGTGACAAAGTGGGAGAATTCTGGTTGTTGCATGCATAACTGTCATAAAAGTTAATTGTGGTGGCATAAGGTAAACTTGAGAGCCAGTGTGGTGTAGTGGTTTGTTATTACGATCCTGGAGATCGAGGTTCGATTTGCCACTCAGCCATGGAAAGCCACTGGGTGCATCACATGCTCTCAGCCCCAGAAAACCCCATGATAGGTTTGCTTTAGGCTCACTATAAGTCAGAAACAACTTGAAGGCAGATAACAACAACAACAACAAAACAACGACAACAACGACAACAACACGGCAGACTAAATATCATCATTACTGAACAGGATGCCAGTCTGGTGTTACAACACCTATGTGGCCAAAAAGTGGGCTACTGAAAAACAAGACCAAGGCCATTTCCTCACTCCGCTGTTATAGTGCTATTATTCTACTTTCGCATCCTATGAAATCCGGGGGTTTGCAGTTTAGGAAGGAACATTTAGAATTCCCAGCCAGAGAGCTCTTTGGCCTCAGTAAACTACAAACCCCCAGAATTCCTCAGGATGTTGAAAGTGGAATAATAGCACTATAACAGTGGAGTGTGGAAAGGCCTCAAGTTAATGAGCATGCTCGAAGAACCCTGAAGATCTGGAGAATAAACATCCCTGGAAAGAGGGATTTAAGAGAGCAAAAACAATGACAATCCCAAAACACTCTAGTGATGTCTGAGTATGTTCAGTCAGCAGCCGCAGAATGTTGAGTGTCTGGTGGAAGAGAGGAATGGAAAATTGAAGTTGTGCAATGGCCACAGAGTCAAGTATCCTGAAGGACAGAATCACTGACCAGACATCCTATGCAGTGCAGCACTTCATTGTAGTTTCCCTGAAACAGCTGTTTAAACAATATATTAGCATAACGAGCCATAGGCTTAGTAAAAAGATTTTTACCTCTTACTTAAAAATGATGAAAACAATGTGGAAAAAAGCCCAAACTGTTACCACACAATTAAAAAAAAAAAAATCCTAAATACCCTACTCATTCCTCCTTAGTCTCTGTAGGAATCCTTAATTCATCATCTCTGGAGATTGACCAAAACTGAAACAATTGCACCACCATCTTTTGTACTCTTCTGTCCTTTCAAGATTCTCCCACCTCTGTCTCCATATTAATTTTGCGTATGTTTTGTTTTAAACATTGTTTTAAAGAGAGATGGGTGTAGGATGTGTGTGATCTACCCACTTATGGGTGAGAAGGACTGCAAAAGTTAAAGAAACATGAATCCTGTTCTACATCTCTAGGTGTTAACGGGTATCTGACCACAACCTAGAACTGTATACACATTTAACTGCAGTTGTTATAGCAACCAAAGTTCTATACCAATGCAATCAAATTCCAAAATAATGCAATGTGATTAAAAATTGACACTGCAGTCCTGTAGAACAAGTGTATTGTGTCGTTATGGAAACTGGAGCAGTTAAAACTCCACATGTATATATTTAAAGCTGGGGAAAAACGTACCAGAGCAGGGAGGGATGGAGAGAGAGTGGACAGGGATTTTTGCTCTCATGGAAGGTAGTGAACAATAACAAATACTCACTTACGATTATCAAACTGTATCTCCTTCGTGGTTTACGTTATCATCCCAGTCATTCTCTTTATTTCTTAAAACAGTTTCACTACATATTACATGGAGATCCATGATTGGATCTCTGAGTGTTTTTCAAGCATCTGCCAGAGAGTTGTATTTTAATTGGAGCAGTGAGCTGATAAAGGAGGAGTTTCACTCATTCCCATTATGATGCTTTCCTAGGCTAAATTGTTCTCACCTCCATTGCTGTTTGCCTTTCTGTTAAGAAAACACAGAGGCCAAGGCAAAAACAGCAGCTTGCTGATCATAATTTAAATCAAGAACAGTTTAAAGTACTTCTTTTCCCAGAAGTGCTATTAGGATGTCCAGACTGTGGCTCACCAAAAAAGGCCATTGCTTTTTATATGTTAAATTTATATGCATAGATACACATTTAGATAGCACTGCTATAATTTAAATAGAGATACAGAGCTTATCACCATTGTTGGAAAGGCTGAAGCTGATAGGACACCGGGTAACCATAGCTGCTATCCAGGTGCCAGCTGTTGATAGGCAACTTCATGGCCTTGTTTTCTACTGTTCGTGGGCTTTCCCAAAGTCTTTCTCCCTTCTTATGGTTCTTTACCTTTAAACTGGGCTTAGACTATACAGCCCTTCCAACATAAAACTGTCCTCTATAACAAATCTGTTTCTCTGCCCATTTTAGCATCTCTACTGCTGCTTTTATGTAACCAAAATATTGGGAGATCCAAACATGATACTGCAAGGCATACTTAAGCCTTTGTTTAATTCCTTGCAATTCCATAGTCCCAAGGGCTGTGGTTTTCAAGTTGCCCTCTTCTTTGATAAAGCCCTTTCCAAGCCATTTAGTCTGTCAAGAAATGCTGAAAACCTGAACATGATTCCTCTGTGTTGCAGAAAAAGTCTGGGTGTTCTAGGGCCCCGTACATGGAGTATTTAGCAGGTTCGTTGATGCTTCCTATTGCCACTCTTGTTGCATATTAATACTGGCAGATATCATGCAAGCTGCCTGCCAGGAGAAAAAAAAAGTCCCCCATTTCTGATCTCCTCATTAAGAAGCACATTGTAAGTTTTAGATGCTTACCAAGGTTTCAAAAACACAGCTATAATAATTTTCATTCTTTGAGCTTTGCTGTTCATTGAGGAAGAGCAATAATACAGGATTTGGTACAACTTTTCTGCTGTGTAGCTTCACTGAGATTCACTTGTTACTTGTTAATGTCCAAGCCTCTTAAAATTATAGTCTGTCCTTGGGGCCTGGTTATGATTCTTCTATGTTCTGAACAAATCTCAAACCTTCCAAAACCCCCACCAAGGACCTGAAACTCCATGTTTCTTTTCCCCAACTGTCTTTCAGCATTTTTATCTCCAGTGAAAGTAGCAAGGTCTGAAGAACAGACCTTGTTCATAAATTAAGACGGTGGTGCTGATTAGCAAGCCAATTTAATCAAGACAGAGTAGGGGATTTTGACATGCCTTGTGGTTTAGATTAATGACTGAAGTTCATTAAGTCACAGATGCTACAGTGACAAAGTTGAAACAACTAACCATTCCCTTCTTACCGGTCATTTCCTTTTTCTCTTGCATTCACACAAACAGATCCTTTAGTTCAGAAAACACAATCTGTACTTCTATTATTTTACTCTTGCAGTGACCCTGTAAGCCCTTTCCTAAGAGTAAGCCCTGTTGAACTTAGGGCAGCCTGCTCTTTATCAGAGCTTTGAAAAAGTTCTTTTCAGGGCTACAGCTTCCAGAATCCTCCAGTAAACGAGATTATTCTGGCAATTGTATCATTCTGGGTATGTATATAGGCTGGTCACACATTCCCTTCAACATGAAAAATGTAATTTTAACTATATTTGTTTTGACTGTTGTAAGTCTCCTTGAGTCCAATATGGGGGGGAAAAAACCAGGAGATAAATTAATGATATCAGAAATAGAGGCTTGCTTGGAGGGGTTGAGCAAGTTTCTCATAGAAAAGAATATGAGGCAAAGGTTAATTCTAGTACACTGGTCCTGCTCCACTCATATATCTCTGGACTCTTACTGTTAAATACCCATCACCTTTTCTTTCTCCTGTACCATCTTATCTGCTTCCCATTACAGGTGCGCTCTCAACTGTTCTCCTCTTCTTCCAGTTTTTTCTTTCTTCTCAGAGACAATTGTTACCCCAAGAGGTGGGGGACACTGGAGTCCATCCACAATCCCAGAATCTCTTTAGAATTTGGGGAAATTATAGCTCAAAGGAGACCTGTGAGAGGAGGGTAACGGCAGGTAACTATGTATACCAGTATTAACTGTAGGGAGGGCTCCAGTTAAATTTAAACAAGGTATTTTATTTGAATTGACAAACACATGAGAAATCAGACACTCTTACATAGCTATGGGAAAGTGAGGTGGAAAAGGCTGGCTAGAGAGAGATTGGGGTGGAAAGGGCGATAGTTACCAGTCTTGAAGAAGAAGGTTGCAGCAAAGGGCTCAGACAGCATCTGAGGTAGCACAGATGAATGGCAGTGTGGGCTACTATGTACCATGTACTATGTATTCGATACAATGCACTACAATTGGCCGAAGGGGTGTGTTGACAAAGTCATAATGGCTTACCCATGGGACTGAAAAGAGGTTCTGGAATGGGCTGATTGCTTTAACTGTGGACTGAAAAAACTTTGATTGGATTTATGACAATCTCTTAATGTTTGATCAGGTAGGGTTTATAGGGAAGATCTCCACAGGGTAAAATCGAGGGATGGTATCTGATTGCTTTATTTGGACAGTTCATCTTCCATTATGTCAGTATGACACCGATCATGTTCTCCAGTCATGAATAAGTCCAATTTATGAAAACTGCATATTGTAAGTGGGGTAGTAGGGTATAGAAATACAATCTGTAGCTCCATTAAACATTTTGAACCAGTGTTTTTCCTTTAGAGAAGGGGGTCTGTGTCACTTTCCCAATCCATGTCACTTTTGCAGCATGTGTGTTTATGTGCCTTCAGGTCATCTGTCAACTTATGGCAACCCCATGAATTTCATGGAATTTTCTTAGGCAAGGAATACTCTGACATGGTTTTGCCAGTTCCTACTTCTGAAATATATCAGATATGATCTGGTGCCTTCAGGGTATTTAGGATGTCACTTTTGCAGATGTTAACTTAAAAGTCCATTGGGCCCCACTTCCACCTTATTCTGCAATTTTTCAAAGCCTGCAGAACACTTTTGACGCACTCTCGTAGTCAAGAATTTGTCTACAAAAGTCAGAAGTGTCCAAAAATTAGTGTTCAGGGTTTTAAAGGTAGAAAACCCCAAAGACATATTTGAAGAAGGGTGATTAACAGTTCTGCTTTTATTTTGTAGAGGCCAATTGGCAAATAATGCAAACAGCAGTCTCTCTTCTGTTACCTTGCTCCTTCGGCAGAAGCTGGAAAAGAACTGGCCAGAGGAACTCCCTAACTAAGCTCTAACATTTCACAGATGAAAACTGGGACATATGCAACATCAAACTATGGCCAAGATGGCAAAAGTTATTAATAAGGAAGAAAGCACAAGCTAGGAGAGGGTGAAGCAATTTCCTTTTGCCAGAACCCACTAGAAGGGGCAAGATTCTGCCTCCTCACCTCCTCTCCCTTCCCCCACTGAGTTAACTGTATACAGACTACTTTTGCAGTTTGAACTCAGGACTTTATCACACAGTACATTTGTTGCATGATTGCACTGGCTTAGTTCCTTGTTTGATCTTTCATTATCACACAAAGTGTTGTGATTCTCCCATTGTTGCATTGCATTTCTATCACTATTGGATCACATAAAAAAACCCGTTAATGGCTCCAATATCACTACTGTTCAACTATTCCTTCTTTGTGCAATCACTTGTTCTCCTGCAGTTCTGATATTCTAGCAATCATGTGGTGTGAGTGGGTGTGGTTCTCTTCTTCTCCCCTTTCCTATCCCCAAGCAAGGTGATGTCTCTCCACTCCCACTGTCTGGACAAAGAGGACATTATGGTGCACAAGAACAACCTTACTTTCACTCCATTCCTGGTACATATTTCTTTTTTAAAAATTGTACTGTAATTGCACAATTGCACTGCAATGGCAGTCACCAGCATGTGGCAATTATACCATCACAGGCAAGCAAATTTTAAAAAAGAAAAAAAGAAAAAAGTATTGGGAAGTGGAAATTGCGGGGTGGGGGAAGGAGAAGAAATGAGAGTGGCCATTCAAATCTAGTCAACTGGGGCCACTAGCCTAAGTACATATTTATTTATTTATTTGGAGCACCTATATCCTGCTCTTCAGTCAAAAAGTCGCCCAGGGCAGCTTACAAATCATTAATTTGTTCCTTGCTCTCAGGCTTCCAGTCTAAATAAGACATGGAAAATATTGAAAAAGGAATGAGAGTAGGGGAGAGGATTAAGTCCAGCAGTTTCTGGCCGCTCATCTCCCCCTCAGAAGCTGGTGTTACTGCCATTGCTAGCCCGAGCTTGTGGGATATTAAGATATCATTTTGATATCAATAATTTGGCCTCCTATACCCATTCCTCTCCACGTGCTTGTGAGGCCCCCGGACAAGCACGCATACAGGCTCGGCCGATAATTGCCGTAATATTCCAAACAAATACAGGCAGGCCAGAAATAGCCCACTCGCAGCTTCAGGAGACCTCAAGGCAAGTACCTCAATTATGTATGCACGCAACTTTCAAAAGATCCTCTGCTCCGCGCAGGCAGCTTGATGATCGGACTATACAATGCTCAAGCACTCCGCGTTTGCATACTGGCTACTCTATTGATAATTTGGCTATAACTCAATCATTCAAATTCTGACCTTTCGGAGGCTTTGTCTCCAGCCCCAAACTCATTTTTTCCCCCGAGTATGAACTAGCCTGCGGTCACAATTTTCCCTATAAGAACCCCTGACTTTGAGCTCTTCCTCGGATCGCTCTTGGCTTCCATCCCGCCTTGCTGTCGCTTTGTCCAGCGAGCCTTCCCCTCAGCTCCACGTGCTGAGATCCACGCTCCCCAGCTTCTCCGCTTCTAACCAGGCTTCAGGACAGGTATAGCATTTCCCATACCAAACCTCCTCAAAAACCCCTCTATCCGCTCCTACCTTTATTTCTATAGTTTCTTGCATGAGTGTGTTGCATACATTTGTTTGATTGTGCTTAAATAAAACAATTATTAATTTCAACATCTGCCTCATCCTTGTCTCGGCCTGACCCCGTAGACATAGGGTTCAAGATCTCACTACGTTACCCTGCCTCTCGCATTGCCAACTTGTGCTCTGTGCTAATTCCCTCCCCATTGTTGTGAGCACATTTAGGTGTCCCTCCCGAGAGCCCCAGAAATCAGGGTAACACTGGGGCAATATCAGTTGGAATGGATGGAGGGTTTCTCACCAGCCTTGGGCCAAGGCATGATGAAACTGTGCTTAGATGTTCTTCTTTCCCTCAGAGTCGAGAGCAATGGCATTTGGAATGAAAAGAGGGTGTCTTGTCAGCTACTGGACCGAGGGACAATGGAGCTGTGCCTGGCTGCTCTCCTTTCCCTCAAGAGGCAAGAGCAACGGCAGATAGAATGGCAGAGTTTCTCATCAGCTGCTGGGTAGAGGCATCATGGGAGAAAGTCTTGCCTTTGAATAAACCTGTTTGTGATTAGGCTGTATACTGTGGTGTGTTAGTTACTATAATTACTGCATGTGGCTGTGGCGTTTTTATTCTATATTAGTGAATGCAACAAGTGCTTCCAGACTGGCATCTCCTAGTACTACCCAGGAATTGCTTTTCCCTTATGATTTTTATGCAGAATTGCAATTGATTTTCCATTCCACCAGGAGCTTGTATATTCTGCTGTTTTATGTCTACCCTAGTGGGTATAGTGCTTGTTGGGAAGGGGCCAATCAGCTGAACACACCATTTTAAAAATCTTTTAAAAATCATTGCTTAAATTTATCTGGAAGTGTTTTTTTTTCCCCGTTGAGGCACTATTGTGTGGTTGCTTTGATAACTTATTTAAAATATATTTTGAAGTGTTTTAGGAAAGTGAGAACATTAGGGGAAACACTGTGCTAAAATGGTGCCGACTGGAAAGGCCAAAAAGGAATGTGCTACATTTTTAAAACATCAAATATTAACTTTGCACGAAAGCTCTTTTTAGTTAAATTGAGATGGTAAAAATATATACATGGAATGGTACTGAACAACATTTTAAAATATGCTGATAACAAGGCACCACTAAGAGAGGTATAGTGAAGGTGTGCTAAAATAGATTCCAGGTAATAGTATCAACCTAAGCCTTTCTGTTGTTGCTCACATCAAAACTATGTCTATTTAAAAAAGCCCGAAGATAATTATGGGATGATGAAGGTGATTAAGGGAGTGATTGCACTACTGTTCATTTCCTTCCTCCCAAAGTTGGAGCATCTGTAATCTGAAAAAGCACGGAAACAGACTATTTTAAACTCTGTCCTTAATCATCTTATAAGAGGACTCCTCCTTAGGTGGTAATTAACCTTCACATGTGATGGCCCACCCTAAAGTAAAACAGCTAGCAGGGTGTATTGGTCTTAGTGTTGGACCAGGCCTCTGGAAGGCTGGGGTTCAAATCCTACTCAGCCATGGAAACCCATTGGGTGATCTTAGGCAAGGTACATTCTCTCAGTCTTAGAGGAAGGCAGTGGCAAGCCTTCTATGAATAAATCTTGCCAAGAAAACCCTATGATAGGACCTACATTGAATGTATATAAAACAGAATTTCTGTTGATCTCTTGTTTATTCTGCTACGTAGGGCCCTGGATTTCTGCCTCAAAGTTCTGCCCCGATGAAACCATTATATGGGGGAAAACACAAGTCAGTGATCTGATGACCACTGCATGTAGCTGCACTGACAAAGATGAGTGGTCAAATGGTGCTCCTCACAGTGAGTTCCTTGTTCTACCAGTCAAAAAGATATTGCGGATCTATTCTATCATTGCTTTCTTAACAGATTCTCTGTGAAAAGAAAAATGAAGGAAACAGGAAAAACACAGGATGACTACAAAAGGAAGGATGATGTCATCTGTATCCTGGTAAATTTCTGCAGGACAAAAGATTCCCTCTCCAGGTGTGGCTATTCTAAACACATACTGTGGTGCACCCAGCAGCGTGATCTTGTGCATTTGGTGCATCTTGTACTTCTGATAGTCTAACTTTCAACAAATCATTGCCATCAGTTCAACTCTGATACTCACTACCCAGTGCTTTAGAAAAAAATAGATACAGACTTATTTCATGAGGGTTTAGCCAAGATCCAGAGAGAAGAGTGACCCTTTCCAGACTGTTCAGAAATGTGCCATTTAATGGTCACTGAATGCTGCATACTTTTAAGAGTACAGGAAGCTTCCTTATATTAAATCAGACTATTCAGCCACCTAGTCTAGGACCAGCAGAATCTCCCTAGGGCAGAGCTTTCCAAACTTTTCACATTGGTGACACACTTTTTTGACATGCATCATTTTGCGACACAGTAATTCAGTTTTACTAGCAAACCAGAGGTACCCAGAGTTGTATGTAGGGTGGGGAAGGGCAGTCCCCCCCAATCCTGATCTGCTGCCATTGCCCTCATTGGGAAAGGCCTCAGCAAGAGCAGCGGCAGAGGGAAAGGCTCCCCCTCTCCCACCCAGTCCTTGCCTGCTGCCATTGCTCTTGCCAGGGAAGGGCCCCAGCGAGAGCAACAGCAGCGGGCCAGGCTCAGGTGGTGGTGGGGGTCTTTCTCGGCCAGAAAGGTGACATACCAATACGCTACAGGCGACACACCAATGTGTCGCGACACACCATTTGGAAAGCCCTGCCCTAGGGTTTTAGACCTTTGCTGTCTAGTTTTTTTTTCATGGTTTATGCTTTTAATAGGTTCTAAATTTTTGAATAATCACTTTTTAATGGTTGTATTTTGTGAATTTTTAATTTTTTTTAAAAAAAATCTGTTGTAACCCACCTTGAGTCCCAAATGAGGAAAAGGCATTATAACAATACCAACAGTAATAGTTAGGATTTTTTCCCCCCTACCCCTATTTGGAGGTCCCTGATATTCCTTGGTGGTCTCCCATTCAAGTCCTAACCAGGCCCAACCTTACTGGATTTCCAAAATGAGGCAAAATGGGGAATGTTCAGCATAATACAGAATTTCTTGTCACAGAACTTATGGCAATTAGCTGGTCAGTTCTATCTGAGCCTTGTGAGGGACTCCATTGGGCCTTTCTGCACTACACTGTTATAGTGCTATTATTCCACTTTCAACATTCTATGGAATCCTGGGGTTCGCAATTCAGGGAGGGGCATTTAGAATTCTCAGCCAGAGAGCTCTTGGGCCTCAATAAACTACAAAGCCCAGAATTCCACAGGATGTTAAAAGTGGAATAATAGCACTATAACAGTCTAGCGCAGACAGACCCCATATTTAGGAAATAACAGTCTGTTCCTGGTGAGGTGAAATTAGGCTTACTGTATACAACGAACCAGGGAATTGTTGTTAGCGTGTACTCTTGAGAAGGACGAAGGATCCCCACCCAAGGGAAGGCGGGAAGTCCTTCCAATAATCCGCTCTCGTTCCTATTTACTCCCCACCCCACCCCACATAACGGGTCCAGCTATTTCAACAGTTCGGATCCCATCCCCTCAACCCCACACAGATTTCCAGAGGTCTCCAAACTGCAACGGGCAGCCGAATCCGTAAAATGCGGAGGGTAAGGCGGAATTTTGGCGATGCTGCGGGTGGGCGTAGGAGAGGGATGCGCGTTATTTCCCGGAAAGAAGGAAGCCTTGCCTACACCTTCCGAACGCAAAGCTGTTAAAAAAAAAATAGATAAAACAGGCTCCGCTGGTGCCTCGTGCGGAGCTGGCCATTTTTATGTCTAGAGAGGATGGAATTCAGAAGGCGAGCGAGGGGAAAAAAATCACGCCTCCCCCCCCCCCAAAAAAATCCAGGGATTTTAGTTAATATTGCATTTCTCCCTCGTCTCCTTCAATTCCTTCCTCCCTCACCTCAAGCAGGAAAATATACTTATATATGAGGTGACATATTTTAAATCTGGACGCATTAAAAAAAACAACAACACCTAAAGCACATTCAAGTGGGAAAACCCGTGTGTCTAACATTTGAGTTCAGCTGTTGTTTTAGACTGAAGGAGAGGGCGATGGAAGCAAAAGCCCGCGCTCGCCAGAGAGAAAAGAGGGGGGGGGGAGGCGAGGGAGGAAGAAGACGGGTTAATGGTTGGTTTAATAATATATTTATATAAGACTGGGGATTGCAGCGTGGATAATAGACGGCTCCCGGTCCTTCCCCCTCTCCCGCTTTCTCTCTCTCTCTCTCTCGCTCCCCCCTTCTGTCTATTAAATATGCTTTGCTTGTCAATTCCCTCGCCCTGTGCCTTTCTGCAGGGAGGAGAGCCCCGCCCCCTGTGCGCGCAGGCGCGGCCACAGCCTGAGCTTCCCGCAGGGTCAGCATTCAGTGACCACAGGCTGATTATTGTAGGTAAGGAATCAGATAAGAAAGTAATTTATAAACCTCTTTAAATCATCGGAACGCCGCTCGGAAAAAGGGTCCGCTCCGCGTGCCGCAGACCTTTGCTCCCGTTTGCATGCCATGCATTGATTTGGAAATGTGTCTCGGTGCCTGCTTTTGCAAGTAGATGTGGCAGCATTTTGGGGGGTTCTTCCTTTTTTTCAAAAAAAAAAAAAAATCGAAAAGGGAAACCACAAATTCCTTTGTGATTGGTTTTTACAGTGAACGTTGCAAGTCCAAAATAAATAAACCTAAAAATTCCGAAATCAGAAAGACAGGAGAGGAAGAAAAAAAAAAGGAGGGGGGAGGAAAGCCAAACTGTTAGTGCCTAGCTTTTTGCATGGGTATTTTATATATTTGCAATAGAGAGAGAGGAATATACAGTATATTCCTGTGCGCGTTATTATATTCTCGTAGTCGCTTCCATGTTTCAGCGCTGGGGAAGAAGAAGAATTGGAAGACCCCCTTCTTATAAACAGATGACATAAAAGAGTTGGAGTGAAGCGATGCAGAAGAGGGCGAGCAAGAGGAGGGAGAGGAGATGCGTACAATGAATCTCTTGCGAGGGAGGGAGGAAAAGACAGGGGCTCCCCCCCCCAAACTTTCTCCTTTGCGTAATTCCATGTCTTTTCCTAGTCAGATAAGGGGAATATCTGTTTGTGCAACAGAATAAAAAGAGGGAGAATTCCGCCATTTTGGTTTGTTTGGGTTTTTTCCCCCCCAAAAAATAAGTAAAGACTTTGTGGATGGACCTGTTTCTAATCCAGTAGTCACTTCAGTCCTTGTTAAAAGAAGCAAAGAGGTGCACCACTCGTGCTTCGCCAGTGTGTGTGCGTTAGGGGAGGTTAGAAAAAAAATGGGTCCCTCCACTTCGTTCTTGGAGATTTTGTTTCAGATCCGCGAAAGTGAATATTTAAGCTAAGAACAACTCTCTGCCACTCAGGTGCCTCATTATGGATGTGCCCAAACTGTAGCAATAGGCAGATTCTTGGGAGACTAAAGGATGAGTTTTATTAGAAGTCTCTTTCCAAGTTTTGTTCATGGTTTTTAATTTTGGGAAGCGTGTCAGTCTTCTATCACATTTTTTTCTAGCAGATGGACCCATTTTGTCCTGCTAGTTCCAGCTTGCGTTCTGAACACACCTGACTCCATTCTCCATCTCCCTTCCAGTAATAAAACCTTCCAAAATTTCTGCCTGCTACCTTCCACTCTTACCTTGCCCTCTTTTGAGCATTTTACCTTGTGTCAGTTGGATAGCCAAGGAACATGAGTCAGGATCCCATGCAAAAAATGCTGCATTTTTTATGAACATGGATTAGTGTCAAAGCCATAGTGTAAAGTGTGATCATCTTGCTATTTGCAAAAGTCAAGGGGGAAAAGCGCACTTTTGTATAAGGCTGAAGGCTTGAGTTGCTTGCTCTGCTGGTGTTGAACAAACTGTTACATCCTTTTTCCTTACTGCTCCTGAAAACAGCCCCAAACTTACAAAATGCTGTTAATGCTAAGGTAGTGCTAATTGCTAAAGCTTAAAGTTAGAGCTACTAAATATTAATAGATATTTCTGCCACCAGGCAGGGGTGGGGAGACTAGCAATTGAAAAGGTAAAGAGTAGATGAGGATAGCAATTTTAAAACCTACATAAGCCTAATTAAAATTCAATATCTTGATGAGAATGTTGTGAAACTGGAACAGATTAATCCATTTGGGCATTGCCAGATACTTTGCAGCTTATGCAACACAAAAGAGCTGCTGTATCTTCAGTATTACAAAAGACCACTACTTAAAATAACAAGAATTGTCCACTTTGGCCCACAAAGTTGATATTTTTACCTGTGTCTCTTTATGAGCCCTCAGTGCGTAAGTGACTAACGAACAGAAATGACAGTGATGATTGTTTAATAGCTGGGAATTGTGTTTTAAATTATATAATAAAAGCAGCATAAATCACTAGACAGTCTCTAGTCCTTGGTCAGGCTATTTAATTGCAGTGACATTTAAAGGCATTTTATGAGCCTACAACATACTATACCAGTCTTAGGAAATGGTGTAAATTAAAATTATGGGTGACATTGTGACTTCTTTGTTGTTTACCAGATTATAATTTTACTAGTATTTCTGTAATGTTGCGTGCACCTTTGAACAAGCAACTACTAATAAGCAGTCGCTGTCAAAACTGTTTTCAAGAGCAGTGTAGTTCTAATTATTTTCAGGCCTTTTTTTCCCCTTTATGGATATATTATACAGACGAGTGGATGGTGATACTGAAAGTTTTTGCTTGCTTATCCTATATGTAAGCATGCATCAAAGAATTTCAGAATAAAATCAGTCTGTGCTTTCTAGATTATAATAAACCCTTTGATTGGTTAGATCATGAAAAACTATGGATTGCTCTTAAAGAAATGGGTGTGCCACAACATTTGATTGTCATGATGCATAACTGGTACTTAGAACAAGAGGCAGCTGTCAGGACAGGATACGGAGAAACTGAATGTTTTCCAGTTGGCAAGGGGCTCAGGCAAGGCTGCATTTTATTACCCTATCTGTTTAACTTGTACACTGAACATATCATACATAAGGCAGGATTAGACCAAGAGGAAGGAACATCAAATGACACCCTACTGCTAGCAGAAAATAGCAAAGACTTGGAACGATTACTGAAGAAAGTCAAGAAAGTACAAAGGCGGGTATACAGTTGAACATTAAGAAAATAAGAATAATGACCACAGATAATTTAAGACAGATGATGAAGACACTGAAATAGTTAAAGATTGTCCATAATTTGGCTTAGTCATTAATGGAGACGGTAGTCAAGAAATAAGAGGTCTAGAACTTGGAAGGGCAGCTGTGAAGAGACTAGAGAGGATCCTTAGATAAGTATGAAGATAAATAATTGAATACTAAAGTTAGGATTTTCCATGCTATTGTATTTCCAATTTGTAAGCATGGTTGTGAAATCTGGACAGTGAAGACAGCTGATAGGAAGAAAATCAATTTATTTGAAATGTGATGCTGGAGAAGAGTTTTAGAGATACCATAGACTTCTAAAAACACAAATAAATGGGTCCTGGAGCAAATCAAGCCTGAACTCCCTTCCCACAAGTCAGTATGACTAAACTGAGTCTGTTGTGTTTTGGGCATACCATAAGAAGACTTGACTGACTGGAAAAGACAATATGCTTGAGAAGGTAGAAGGCAGTTAGAAAAGAGGAAGAACCCATTACAGATGTACAGAGTGACTCAAGGAAGCCATAGCCCTGAGCCTGCAAGACTTGAGCAGGACTTTTGGTGGTAGGGTGACCTGGAGGTCTCTGTTTCATAGGGCCACCATAAGTCAAAGCCAGCTTGGCAGTAGTAACAACAAGTTATTTTCCCACAACTTTTCCAGTATTTCTGAGGGTAGTTTTCTCAGTGCCATCTCTCTTTGCAGCTTTGAGATGAAGCTAAGATTGCCAATTTTTACTGTTTTCATTCTTTTTACACTGGTAGTTATTTATTTATATTTGCACCTTGTCATAAAACAAGAGTTCAGGGTGGATTATAATGTCATATAATAAAAACAGTGCGATATAAACAGAATTCACTTTGGCATAAGTGCCATGGACCAAACTGAATGCAAGAAATTCATAGCCTTGACATTCAATTCATGTTTTACAGACTTCTAATGGAAACATAGCATAAAATAGTAGTTTGCAGCCTTTTCAACCTGAAAAACCACCTTTAACCTCAGTATAAGAAATGAGTCCCAGTTCTAATTTTTATACTATATTCTATTCATCTTCTTCTTTTTTTTTCTCCCTTTCATATCATGCCAGCAATGTACTTAGTTCTTTATAGCACACAAGAGGACAGTTCCCAGAGTTTTCCGTATAAAACTTGACACAAGGGAAACAGCAGAGGAAAGGGAGGGAATAAATAAAATAGCATACATTTATGTTACTAGGAAAAGAATATACATTTATATTGTGTCCTTGTTCCTAAGCTTAGTTACATTCTGGTATGGGCAGAGCTTGGAAGAGATAATGTTTTGGACAACATTTTCAAGAGTCTCAGTTGGAAAGCCTGTATAAACTGTTTCGGCTTTTCAGCAGAAGAGTGGAATAAAGATTTTTTTTTTTTAAAGAGCGTAACAGTATGTATCTCTGTTATTCCTGAAGAGCTAGAATAATCAATTCTCAGAAGTCTTCTCTTAAGGATTAGGGTGTTCAAAATCAGGGGATATGATTTCCAGGATAAACAACCCAGGAGTATCCCTGGTTTCTAAAATTAAGCAGAGTAAATATGAACAAGAAACCTGAAAATCAGGATTTGGTGATGAGAAGGAAAAATGTGCTCATTAGAGTTTGCTTCAGCACAAGATGAAATGCAGTTTTATTTCTTACTGAATATGTGGGAAATCCCATTTTAGCTTTTTTTAAATAGGCAGAAAAAATTGGTGGTTAAGGACATCCTTTGACCTAAAGTCTCATCACCTTCTCAGTAAGTGCTGCTGTTCATTTCAGACAATGCAAATACCCTTCTTCCTTTCTTTCAACTACAGCGTAGTATAGGAACTCATATGATTTCAGTGTTACTGACCACCATAGCAGTACTTTAAAAATCTTCTCAGTTAGGCATAACAAATAATGCTACTGTTTGAGTACTGAGCTGTATATTTAAAACCTGTGTCTGAGTGTGGCTTCAGATGCCAATGTGATACGGTATCAGCTGTTGACACTGTATCAGGTTTTTCCTACAGCTGAATTCTACTTTACAAAAAAAACTCTTTTCACACAACAAATGCAGGTAAATTGTTGAATATGTTTTGGGGAGGGCGCATGAAAAAAACAAGATGGTGTTCAAGTTCCTCCACAACCTATAGATCTTCATTCTATTCTGTGAAGTAATGTTTTGAGTGTACAAGCTGAGTACATACATAGGCCTGAATGCATGTAAATAGGAGAAGATTCTACTGTCCTGCTGTATGCATGCCAGACCCTTCTGCCCCATACACTGTGAAAAGACTGGCAAAGGTTTATGTATGGGATTCCAGAAAAACTGAGGGGACAGTTGACTTGGAAGTTCTCTAGTACAAGTCATATTAAAATGAATGTCCATTACTTTTTGTTAGAAGACCTTGCCAGCCTTTAAAAAAAAACAAAAAAAACCCTACTGTGGTTCCTGCTTGAGAACGTGGGGATTTATGCCCCAGTCTTATGTTTACTCAAAAACTTGAATCATAGATTTTAGCATGATAATTATTTATAATTCATATTGTGGTCACAATCCTTTTTCTTTAACGTTTCCGGGCTGTTTGATTTGTTCATTGCAAGTGATCAGTTGTACCTTTCTGTTGCCTTTTCCTGTTTCTCTCCACAATCTGTTATTTTCCTAATTGTTCATGACTGTGGAAGAGTGGAATACAATACCAATGAAATTGTGGGTGTTTAGTGTGTGAATATTGTGTGAAGCTTGTAAAAATTCATGTAGCAGTTGTTTGTGCAAGAAAGATTTGTGTCTCGGTGATCAGCTTGAGATGCTTTACAAAAATCAGTCCTTTCCTTGTGGTCCCATGCATGACCCCTGCCTCAGCTTCCTTGAAAAATCATTGGGTCATCTTGAATAGCTGGGTTGAATGTTTTCAAATTAGAAGATCTTGGTGTCCTGAATTGTCTGGGGTCTGCGTGCAGAAAGGGGTTGCAACAGGGTCACTTACTGACAAGGCAGTGTAAATTTAGGTACAGCAGTGTTATGATCAGGGAGATCAGATTAAGGCAGGGTAACTAAGGCATGAGAGAACCAGCATGGTGTAGTGTTTTGAGTGTTAGACGACACCCCTGGAGACTAGAGTTCAGTTCCCTGCTCAGCCATGGCAGCCCATCAGGTGACCTTGGGTGCATCACCCATACTCAGCCTCAGAAAACCCTGTGATAGATTCACCTTAGGATCACCATAAGTCAACAATGACTTGAAGACAAATAACAAGTAAGGCATGAAAGCCAGCATGGTATAGTGGTTTGAGCATTGGCTCTGGAGACCAGGGTTCAGTTTGCCACTCGGCCATGATAACCCACTGAGTGACCTAGGAAAAGTCACCTTGTGTTAGCCTCAGAGGAAGGGAAGGCAAGCCCCTTCTGAACATCTTGTCAAGAAAACCCCGTAATAGGTTCACTTTAGGGTTGCCGTAAGTTGGAAATGACTTGAGAACGCACAACAACAAGTAAGGTGTGTCTGGTAAGGTTTAGTCAGGCCAAAGCAGACATGACAGGGTAGAGTTACTTTTTTGGACTTCAGCCAGCATGGCCCCCAGGACCTGTAGTCTACCACAGAGTTTGGCTTAGCTAGGGCAGAAATAGCCATTATTTTTAACATATCACCATGAGAAGATAGGCTAAAGTGTTGCAACCCTTGAAAATCAAAATGTTGCTTCAGCGAACTGCAAAGGTTGACCCCACTGAAGGCTGTTTCACCTATATCTGCCTTTGGCCTCACTTCTTCTCAGGAGCTCCTGTGTCCGTAAAGAACCTCTATCTGGTATTAAAGCCGTTTGCATGTACAAGAGGATTTATCTGAGTGCTGATTTTCCCAGTTTCAGTAGATTCAGTTGAGCTGTGCCAGCTGGGACTAACAATTGCATTTAACCCTTAATTTGCTAGAAGTGAGAATTGTATTATCTTTAATATGCATAGAAAAACTAGATCTTTAAAACAGAACAGAACAGTAACATTCACTTTCCCCTTCCCCTAAACCACGGCTATCTGAACCTCTGTCAGACAAACAATCTGAACAGTCATGTCACACTTCACAGTTGCTTTGGTCTCGTGTAGCCAATATGATGGTTTAGTTTATCACTTCAGTGGGGATGACAGTTCAAAAAAACACAGTTCTTTTTTTAAGGCCTTCAGAAACCCAACGGAACGCCAAAAGATGATTTGTCTTCTGATTTTGTGATTTTTATCATGGGAAGATCATCATATCAGTCCAAACTATCAAATGATGGCACAAATTCTCTTGCTTCTAACTCATTTGAAGAACCATTGGTTACAAGAACTTCCCTTGATAAAGACAGGTTGTTGAAAGATGCCAGAAGCTATATGATTTTGCTCCTGCTGTCTTTCTTTTGGCCTTATTAAAACAGAAAATTGTAGCAACATATTAGGGCAAGTAAACTGTTATAAATGCAGTTTTGCTTTTCTCTCTCTCCAGGTTTTTTTTTCTTTTTTTGTGCATTGCCTTTACTTTGTCAGAGCTGTTTTAAGAAACTGATTTAAAAAAGAATTAAAAGAAGGTAGAACAGGATTAGGTCCATGAGAGTGAGGCTCATAATAAGTAGAAGGGAAACAAATTCAAAGGTAGGGAACAGTTTGCTCTTTGGAAGAGTTACATTCTTTCTCCTGTGCATGTTTATTCAGAAGAAAATCCCACTGAGCTAACTGATGCTTACTTCCAGGTAGCTGTGCATACATGTGTGGTTTAAACATGCAGTTCTTTACACAGTTAAGTGTCCTTAATCTTCTTGATTTCATTGAGCTTAGTCAAACTCAATTCTGTATAGGCTGTATAGACACTACATGGCTGTAATTTCATGCACTGAATTTAGGAGGATTTACTTCAGTGACCATTCATGGGAGTCATGATTAACAAATGAAGGCTTGGTCAGCTTGCCATTTCTTTCTTTCAGGACAGTTTCTTGGAGAGACAGGTCAGCCCAAGTAATCACAGGCTTCCTTCCGGATTCATCAGGGCTCCGTTTTCAGGCATGAGTTTTCACAAACTCCTCTGGTTAAGGCTGCCACTCCACCTGAGGTATTTCAGATAAGGAATTACTCTGTCTCATCTGCGGAGTTTTATCAAGTGTAGAGCAAGGGTGGACAATTTTGGATGGATATAGACCACCTGCTATCCAAGTTTTGCTAGAGCCCCTTCTGTCCAAAACAATTGTGAGGATGGTCACTTTTGAAAAATTGAGGGGGGGTCTTGTTTTAGAAGAGACCTGTGCTCCCTGTCTGCTTCTGAAGATCAAGTTCTCAGGGTTTTTTTAAAGGAAGGTGATGTAGCTGGGTTTCTGGGGCACAAAAATGGACTTGAGATGCCTCTTGTGGCTTGCAGGCTTTGCTATTCTGAACTCTAGTCTAGATTACATTTTCCTTTTTTAAAGTCATGTTTTCTCACCAGTCGTACCATCTGTATTCTTACCAGGCAAACAAACAAACAAACATCCAGTAAGATGTTTGAGTGTTATTGCTAAATGCTCTTTGTCTGGTAGCACCCTCTGATCTCCTGCTATTATATTTTGTTTTGTTTCTGCTAAAATGCAGGTATTCTTTTGTGCTGTGTAGAATATGGTTGCACAAGTGTAGCTGGCACTTATTGCATATTGCCCATGACATCATTGGAAATTAGCAGTATATCATTTTCCTTCACATCATTATGTAATCCTGTGTCATTATGTGGCCATTTAACAGGTTTTCTTTTCCTGTTATGTTACTGTTTTCATTATTGTCTTCAAAAGTATCCTACAAGGATTGACAACACTTATGTATCCATTAGAAATGCCCAGCACTAGCAACACAATAGCCTTTTCTGTCCTACATCCTCCTAATCTCTTCCTATTTCTTACTCCTTAAATGTGTTCTCTGGAGCCACCCACACAACTAAATATATGTGTTTCCTCTGTATTTTTTTTTAAGTTGACACCATTGTGGGGACAGGTATGTGATGCTACAGTAATACTATTGGTTGTAGCATCATTACACACAATTACAATTGCAGCACCAATGAAACAATAAGAATGTTTTTTTAAAAAATTCTCTTCTTCGCTTGGGGGAACTGATTAGCTATTTCTAGTTACAGAAAAATTATCTGTTTTGCGTGTGACATCCCACATATTTTTTTTCCATCACAAGTTCATCCTGTTAATTTCCAAGTCTGTGTGATCTTTTGGATACATTTTTGTTTGGGTATGTACATTTTTGCTAACATGTTCTCCTGAGAGATGCCTTTTTCATAGATCTGGAAATCATATAGCTACCTTTCTGGCATAACAGTGGAACAGAGACACATTTCAGTAGTAACATAATGAGTGGGAGCAGCAACACTTTATTGGTGTAATGAGCAATATTTTCTCGTTATTTTTTAACAGCTAGAGGGATTTTGACAGGAATTTGCCACATTTTCTGCCATTTGTTTGTCAATTCTGAGAACATTTCCCCTGAAAAATTACAGAAAAGCAACAAGTAAAGCAAGAAGTTACTTCTTATGTGCTGTGCTATGTAATGGCACTGCATCACTTTTTAAAACATCAGAAGGAGTATTGGCAACCCTTTATTTTTTAAAATTTAACTTTCCAAGCTCTGCCTTTGTCAATGCCATCTTCCCTAAGTGTGCGTTTTTGTTCTTGATTTTCCTCTAAGATACTCAGTTTGGAACACGTTTTTGATGGAATACCTATATCATAAAAGTCAAAGAAATGTGAAAACCAAAGGCTAATTTTAAATCTGCATTTGTTTCTTCTTGTGTGCCTTCAAGTTGTTTCTGACGTATGGTGACTCCAAGGCAAACCTACCATGGAGTTTTCTGGGACTGAGTGTGGTGGTGCACCCAATTTAAAGTTAACCGAAGCTCCAATCTAGGTGTTTGAAATGTTCCGTTGACCTTTCAAAATAAATGGTAGTGTATGACTTGCTGATTTCAAAGATTTTCAACGAATAAACAAGTTTTGAGAACTGAGGCTCTGGATGCTGCTAACAGATGGGTTTTTGGAACAGCGTGAACATGTTTATACTGAAACCACTACTTTTGGTAAGCTAGCTGGGAAGAAATTTTTCAGATGGTTTCTTTAGCTGCAAGAGTTTGTGGCAAAAATTTATATAATGCTCTCCTGTGGTCAAGACTCTGCTCTTCAGGTCTTCCAACACCTCTGGGTAGGCACTGGGTTATTCCTGTGTTCCATATACTGCCCAATATGTGGTTGGCATTGAACAGGTGTTAATAGCAGCAACAACATTGATGCTACATCAGATTTTTAGATAGGTATTACAGAGACCCTTGGCCTCTGTTCATTTTCTAAAATAAAGTATCCCATCATCTGAAATCTGCCAGTTGCATCTGTGCAGACTTTTGTATAGCCAGTAAGTTGCTTCTGAAATAGGAGATTATATTGGAAAACTTTATTTATACTTTGTTCTAAAATAAAAATAAAAATAGACAAATCTGTATGGTGATAGGTGAAGTCCACTGTGGAAAAAGTCAGGGTTCTAGTACTGCTAAAATGGTACAGATTGAATAAATTTGAATGAAGTTGCTTGTGATGCAGTTTTTATGCTGTTTCTATTAATCATAATGAAAGGGCACAGATTAGTGCAGAAAACTGAAGAGTTGCTCTCTGGCTGTTAACCTCTGTTCAGCTCTCTCCCAGCTCCCAGCCTGCTCCTCCTGGCTGGATCTGATTGTTAATTGTTGACTCCATGTTTTTTTCTCCCTTAGAATATTCTTTTAAAAAATGGAATCTGAGCTTCTAGGAGTGCAGAATTATCTTCCCACTCCCATATCATTTATTTTAATTTGTAAGCCTCCTTGATTCCTGGTTTTGGGGAGATGGTGAGGTATAAATGAAGATAATAACACTTAATAATCTCAAATACCACATCATGAATTCTGTGGTGGATATTGCAAGTTCCTAGCAATCCACTATCCATAGGCAGATGAGAATGTGTAAATCAGGGCCTTTCAGCACTACACTTTTATAGTGCTATTATTCTGCTTTCAACATCTTGTGGAATTCTGGAGTTTGTAGTTTACTGAGGCCAAAGTGCTCTCTGGCTGAGAATTCTGAAGGCCCCTCCCTAAACAGCAAACCTCAGAATGAAAACAGACTGGGTAGGCCTGCCAGAAGAGATAAGTTTTTAGTATTTTTTCAATTCAGACAGCATATTTTGCTGTCGAATCTCTTCTGGCAGGTCATTCCACAGTCTAGGGGCAGCTAATGAAAAGGTTGTCTAGGTAACTGTTGCCAGTCTAGTCCCAGCTGGTTTAAGTAAATGGCCCCCAGAGGACCTGAGTGTACAGGCGTATTTAAATAGTTAAACTTGTGGTGAATCCACAAATATCATAAGGTTTTCTTAGGCAAGGAATACCCAGAGGTGGTTTGCCATTGCCTTCCTCTGAAGTACGGTCTTATAGCACCTGGTATTCCTTGGTGGTCTCCCATCCAAATACTAACCAAGGTTGATCTTACTAAGCTTCCCAGATCACATGGGTCTGGTGCCACTATTCAGGCCTGGGAGAAATAAGCCTGGCGAAGTGAAGCAGCAGTAGTGCTAGAAATGAGTACCAGAATCACTGCTCTGACACATTTCCATTCCTCGTGTTTTCATTTTGTGATTAGGGCTGTGTGGAGGGATGGCTGCCATTGAGGAGGAGCAGGGGGGAGGAGAGATGGTAGCTGCAAGCCTTAGTTTCCATTTGCAGTGACTGATAAAACATAGCAACAAAAGCAGGCAACAGAATGGCTGAAAGAAGGAAAGCAGGCCCTTTTAAAACCCGCTGAAAAAACTGGGAATGCAAATCGTCAAACATGTCCATCCAGCTGATTTATGGCACTTGGAGGGATATGGTAGTGACCAGAAATTCACTTTCCTTTCAGCCTTTTTTCAAATACACTTTTTAGTCAAGAGTTGGCATCCTGTTGGTTAGTCTGAACTCAAGTAGACTCGTTTAATTAATTACTGAGCAGTGAGTCAATATATTGGTAAATTCCATTAATTCAGTGGGTCTACTCTAGTCAGGATTAGCAACAGGATTTGGACAAGGAAAGCAGCACCGCTTGCTTTACATGAGAATCATGCTTTTTTAAGTTTCCTTTTTCCCTGTCCTACATACACACGTGTAAAAAATCCACACTAGCAATGGTAGGGGTGTTACCCTTACTTCTGGGGGACACCTTGATTCGCTCCAAGTTATAAAGGTTGGGGAAATTAGTGGAGCACTGGCAATAACAAAACGAGGGGGCAGGGTAACCCAGCAGGATCTTTTACACAACTTTACAGGGTCAGGCCAAGCAAAAGCCAGACAAATGTACCAAATAAATGAATTTTATTAGATGAATGTAGTACCACGCACTCCTGCACTCACACAATCACGCACACAAGGACTATTGAAAAGGAAAAGAGGTGAAAATGGATAAGGAATATAGCAAAGGAAATATAGAGGTGGTGATACTGCACCTATCCTGAAGTCTTCGGTCTGGGAAATGGGAGAAGAACAGAGCTCAGCAAAGAGATGGCTGAGGGGATCACTCAACTAACAGAGTGCTGGTCTGCTAGCATGGTGGGGAGTTCTCTGAAGAGACCCTCAAAAACTAGGACTATTTATAGGGCAGAACGTATCTCGAGGGCAGGCCCCCTCCCGGGGAGAACGATGGTCACAACAAAGGAAGGAATGCCAAACAATGGCAACTTGGTCATTTGCATGATTGGTTTATGCTGGGGTGCAGGTGTTCAGGGTTGCGGTTGCAAAGGGTTGCAATGTAAGTTTATGTAGATGGACTTTGCCTTGTAGGATTTTTTCTAGAATCACAGTTGCTCAACCTGGGGAAAACACACTAATCCCCTCAAGTTGGCTATTCTTGTCTGAGGGCCCTTTGTCTATGTAGATGTGTATTGCCTGAGGTCTCCTTGGGCTGTGTGACTGGGAATTTTTCTGGTCTTGAACTGTTTTCGGTTGTTCGACCTCTTTGCCTACGTGCCCCTCCCTAAACTGCAAACCCCAGGATTCCATAGGATGTTGAAAGTGGAATAATTGCGCTATAAGAGTGTAGCGTGGAAATGGCCTAGGTCCAGTTCAAAATGCAGGGTATGAAACCTAGACCTGTTTGCACACACTTTTTCCTAATAAACACATTCCTAATATTTCCTAAAAAACACATTTCCTAATAATTTTCCTAATAAACACAAAGTCACATTTCTCTGCTAAAAACATTTTGCTCTTTTATTCTCCCTAATATGTGCACTTTTCATCCATCATTTTTATTTGGAAATTTGGAAATCACAAAATTTGGAAACAGAAAACAACCGAAGCAGAACTGTTTCAGTTTGTGTATTAGTCTGAATGAATAACATTGGTTTGCTTCATACTCTGCAAACTCAACAAATGTTTATTCCATCTCTTTCTCCCAAGTGCTCAGTGGGATCTTTTCTTACTGCTTATGTTCTAGTTACATTCTTTGTGCTTGGGCAAGGTGATGGATGGGCGGGCAGAGATGGAGGTTATAAGAAGCACAAAAGGGAATGTGACTGGGGAGGTGAGTGTCCATTTGGTTGCCAACGAAAATACTGTGCAAAGTGCCCATCTACCAGCAGCCGCCTTCATCATACCAGGTAGGTACTCAGAACTCAGTTTTCATTGTGCATATGGCTGTCTTTCTGTGTTCTTCTGCTGCTTCTCCCTTCCTGTTCCCAGAAGGCAACACACATAATGAGGAAAGCTAATCTTTTACCTAATCTATGTGTGCTTCTTTGCTAGGTTTTTTCCTTTGTCACTGCATGTATTTGTAAAAACTGCTCTATTTTGATACAGCAGAGCTTGCTAGAATCCCTACTCCAGCAAAACATTCTGGTGATCCAGTTACCCAGACATACCTTTGAACTTGTTGAGCAAAGTAGAAAAATTAAAACCTGGGCTAGGCATGCAAGCTGGTGAGGCGCAGATGCCTTATGGCACTGATAAGCAGTGAGAGTCAGTCACATAAAAATTCAGTAAGCTAACCCGGTGTAGACGTATGCCTTTGAGTCTCACATTTGTTCTGCATCTTCTGATCAAACCATCTAGGGAAAGAAGAAAGAATGCTTTCTGTACAAATTCTGACTCTAACCTATTTAGGTTGTGGGAAACCAAGAAAAGGTTATAGGCTGCCTCCTGCCTATCAGGGTTTTTGGTTTGGAGCAAATGCTTTCCAAAAGTGATCTTCCAAATCATGAGAATGTAAAGATGGTGAGGAGTCTTGGCAGATGACTGCTGCTTCTCCTCCCCCCCCCCAATCCTTACCTATAGATCAAAGCTTGGAATAACAGATTAAAATACAACAATAAATTGACACATAACACAGCTACACTATACATGACTCATTGATCTTACATAGCTTATTATTTCTGGTAAAGGATTTGGAAATACTCTGTCTTCATGTTCTCTTCTAGCATTTAATCTACCTGGATTGCAAAATTGTGTCCCTCTTGGAAAAGTTACTTTTTGATGACAGCTCCCAGAATTGCCCAGCCAGCATAGCCACTGATGTGGTTGGTTGAGGGATTCTGACAGTTGTAGTCCAAAAAGGTAACTTTTCCAAGATCTGATCCCTCCTTTCTCATGAAATTTCTCTGCTTGCATATGCCCACATATGGATAGCCTTATAATGTACCTGCTTTTCTTTCCCCCATCATGAGCAAACACAACCACAGTAAACCTTCCAACAAGCACCTTAGAAATCCAGCGATTCCCCCGGGACCCTCAGAAAAATACAGGGGCAGAGAGGCAAAGAGAAGTTACAGGAAGTGAACCTATAACAGCAACAGTCATTCCTCAAATCAGTGGTGTACAGACATGCAACACAATCCGGGTTCTGGAATGGAAAGATGGGGTGGCCACTCTTCCTGGAAGCAACCTAAGGGTAGGTGGATTAAACTCTTTTTCCTAATTTCAGGTATCTTTTTATTGACTGGGGAGATTGGGAATAGTGTTGGGTTGGTATATAGCACAACTTTCAGATTGCACAAAATAGTCTGCCTCACCAGATGGTTGTGTGACAATAAACAGGATGATTTCGATTGGATTTCCCTGTGCTTCTTGTATGGAAGAAGGGATACAGATGTTCTGAGGATGAAGCCTTGCTCTATTTTCAGCATACTGAGGACCCAAATCTGTGTTATTCTCCCCTTAATATTGCCTCCCCTTGTTGCTGCAGTTTCGGATAAATGAATATGGGACATTGAAGGTGGTCAGTGCTGACAAGATTTCACCTCCAGAACCCCTGAAGGATTGTCATCCAGAAAGAGATGCAGATGATGCAGTGGCTCTCATTAGCAAGGATAATCCCACTGTGGCTCAAGGTAAGCATAGGTCTTTGGCAAGTGTTCAGAGCTTTGAATACTCTTTGCATTGTGGAAGTTGCTGCTCGGGCGTGGAGATACTGAGAATGCTGGGAGGTGATGTTGCTTCTTTCTTGATGGTTCACTGGTTTTGTTTGTGGTGGTTGATAGAGAAAGGGATACCTTGAATATTTTGAATATCCATAATGTGGGTATTATTTCCCCAGGTGCAGGTCACATGTATTTATACCATCATTGTGTTCATAGTTGTTATGACCTATTTGTCACTTGTGGTAGGAGCCCACATTGTACTTGTCTCAGTGGACATGCAGTCCACTACTAGGTGGAAGCCTGGTAGAACTTGCCAGACTGTACCTTCCAGAGCTTGTGCTGTGCTAGCATACTCTTCAGAACCCAGAGTTACCTCCATGCCAGGATGACATGGCAAAGTAGGACTTTGTGGAGCAGAGACATGTATGGTTGCAGCTTCTGCCAATATTTTTTTCATCTGATGTTTCAGCTTACTGGATGTTTGTTTTTGGGTCTGTTCACACAACTTGTTTGTGGTTTTATGGGTTCAAGGATTATTTACTTTCTGTCCATAACAGGCCTTTTTTGTTTCCTGTTGCAGTCCCCTGAGTACTTTGTCATAGCGTAAATAATAAATCCTTGACCAGGATCCAGTTGGGGGTGTTATGCTTACATTGTCCCCAGTTGCATGAGCAGACAGATCTTTGCAAACTTTGCTCAAGGAGGCATCTAATACCTCTTTGTACAAGAGGAGGTATGCAATAACTCTGTCCCCACTCATCCTCAGCCAATGCCACCAGTCATTGTCCTTCAGGGGGCACTAAATGCCTGTTGGAGCATCCTCCCCCACATTGTTCCAGCGGCCACTGGATGTCACTGTTTTCTCAATATCCAGTGTTAAGGATACTGATGAGGCTCTGCCAGCATTATATTAGATATCTACTTGTATCTTTGACTGTAGACAGCCTAATGCAAGTCTTGGCAGTGCCACATGGAACATACTTTGTGTTTCAGACAGAATACTCAAATAACACCTGAATCTGAACTGGCCCCAAGAGGGATTCCTTGTTTGCTTGTGATAATTGCAGCTCATATAAAATTTTGCTTCTCTTTTGGTTTCTTTAGATTCAGATGTTCCTGAACCTCCAAAACTTCCCACTGTGGAAAGTCTGTTCCATTGCAGTACCTGTGGCAGGAGAAATGTTTCAGGATCAGCCCAGGAAGGCAGGGGATTTTGCAGTGAGAACTGCCACCGGCAATTCAAAGAAAGGTTTAAAACAGAAACTATGTTGTATTTGAGGGGTTTAAAACAGAAATTGTTGTTGTTGAGGGGTTGCAGGAGTCTGGTAGATGGGATGGAAAGGAATCATGAACTTTCTTGTGACTTTTTCTTATGTTCAATTAGGTAGAGATTACCTGATGCCCTCTAGATGTGTTGGACTACAACTCCCATAAGTCCTAGCCAGCATAACCAATCATCCTTGTAGTCCAGAACATCTGGAGAGGATCTGATTACCTTCCAAGTGCACATTTTTCTGTTTTTTCTTTCTTTCTTCTTTGAAGAGAAAGAAGAACAGGTGAGTTCCACAATTTGAAACCAATGGTTTCAAGAATGGTCCCACTTCCTTCACAAGAATGGGGACCATTCTTTTGGTATAGTAGAAGTGATGTGTCACTTCTAGCTGCCATTTTTGCTGATTTGGGGACTTTTTTCAGAGCTTTGTTGTTGATGATGTTTTTGTGGTATGAGGGAACTAAGGTAACACATTTGCAGCTGGTTCAGGGTCAATTTGTCTGGTTTGGGAAAATCACAAACAAAAACATAATTAAGAGGATCTGGAGACCTAGGGGGTCTTCGGGGTGTAGTGAAAAGAAAGGCCGATGTGTAGCTGGGTTTTGCACAGACTTGCCCACCTCTTCCCAGTGCAGTAGTGCTGCCACCAAGTCCTTCTCTGGGGAGCCAATCTCCCTTCCCTTCCCTGGATTCTGGAGAATGTCAGGGCTCAACACTTTCTGCCTCTCCCTTATTTTTTTCTGGGAGAAAGGGGAAAAAATCAAGTTCCTAGTAGATTTTGCCATGGAGATGTGTGACCAGAGCTTCCCACTCTCCCTTAAGGAGGAAATCAGACTTGTAAGGGCAACATAACAACAATAGAAAAATAGGGTACTAAGAATTAACCGGAGATAGATCAAGCAACTTGACTAGTTTAAAACATTGGCTTTCTGCATACTTTCCATCTAATTCAAGAGTAAGACCTAAACCCATAGGCACAGGCATAAAGAAAAGAAATATTATTCTCCAATGCCAGGTTGCCTTCCCCAGCCCTCTAATCCCTTTCAAAAGAACTGAAAGCCTAATGCATCTGATTAGGCAGTACCTGGTTTCCTCATAAGCCTTTCCTGGGATCCTTTTCCTTGCTCTAACATGGAATAGTTAGCTGCAAGCTCATACCATATGGCCTCTCCTCCTCCTTTTCCCCTGAAGCCTTCAGTTCCCCTGTCTTCTCACCTCCCATTGGCTAAAGGGTGAGAGAGCCAATGCACTCTCCCCCCCCATGATACTTGAGAACTCCTGAGTTAAACCTTTCTATAGCCTGGCCATTGCAAGGGGCCACACTTTGGTATCCCAAGGGCCACATGCAGCCTGCAGGCTGCACTTTGCCCACCTCTGCATTATGACCTTTGCTTTATTTATGCACTGGTCTCAATATTGTTGTAGGAGCAGATACTGACACTAAAGGGAAAGCAGGTCGTGTTGCTTATTTGGAAAAGCCTTTAAAACTTTGGGACCTGTTTTGCAGGTCTGTCATTGTGGAGAACTCTTCTGGCAGCACCAACTCCACTGAAATTCTCAAACCAGTGAAGAAGCGGAAGAGGAAAGATTATCAAAGTCCTTCTGAGGAGGAAGAGGAAGAGCCTGAGCAAACGGTGTGACTGGGATATTCTCATATATATGTTTAGTAGAGTCGTGTAGCAATATTTTGTTTTCCCAAGTGACATCCTTTGTTTGGCCTGAGTTAGGCCCAGACATTCTATTAAGTCATCATTCTTGGGCAGGGTATTCCTTAGAGCAGGAATGGGCCTCATATGGATTGGCCAGACCTTTCATTGCCACCAAAATCCCTTTTTGGGATTCAGCCTAAGGTGCAGCAGAAAGAGTAGCAACAATTGGTTTAGTGGCAATGAAGACAGTGCAGCTCTTGGTAGGTTTGAAATCACATGGAGAGGTTTTGTTCATAGAAGACTTGCTCCAGTTCACACTGGTAGTGTTCACATGTATGGGGAACCGAAACATGCAAGTGAGGGAGGAGGATATGCCCTACCTGAATTAGAGTGAAGCAAGAAATTAATTCGTTTAGAGTAGAAAAAAACATGTTTTTTTTCCCTGTATGGCATAGGAAGTAAAACAGAAGGAGACAAATGGCTCTGGAGGAGAACTTCCATCTAGCAACATTGGGAATGAAGAATGGAATGCGAGTCAGCTTGGTAAGCATATAATGGGATATCTATTTTGCTTGAGCCATCAGAGTGTTCTTTTTACTAAGGGCTCTTCTGCACTACACAATTATTGCACTATAATTCCACTTTAACTACCACAGCTGCCTCCTATGGAATCTTTGAGGTTATAGTCCTGAGAGGTATTGAAGCTCTCTGGCTGAGAATTCTAAATATCCCTCCCTAAAATGCAAATCCCATGATTCCATAGAACAGAATGATGGCAGTTAAAGTGGAATTATAGTGCAATAGTCATGTAGTGTAGAATGGCCCCCAGTCTTTTCCTTGCCTAGGTATGGTATGGTTCTCCTTATTTACTTTTGCTTTGTGGGGGTAAACTGTTTGGGATGACTGGATATAAAATTCCTGTTGTGTCCCTTCCATTGCTCCTAATTGGAGAAGAAAGTTCCAAAAAGAAGAATAAATGGGGAAGAAAAGCTGTCTTCCCAGCCCTAAGGTAAACATAACACACATACTTTCTGCAGTGCAAGTATGAACTTAGTAAGACACAGGAAGTAATGGTTCATACATACTAATTTCTCCCTTCCCTATGCCCAGTGCCTATTATTTTAATGAAAACTGAACACTACTGAAAGTGAATATGGAATGCAGGCAGTCCCTATAAGTTCATCCAGTTATTCCTTGTCTAAAGCCTTCAATAAGAGGGAACGCTGGCAACACCATCTATCAATAGGATATCAGTTACGTATGCAATCAGGGAAGTAATTTGGTTGTGAGTGCAAAGCCTTTGGTCACAATCACAAGGATGGGAATGCGGAACAAAGAGAGAAACATGATGGTTTTGTGTAGGCATGATGAGTCAGCTTATCCTTAATTATTTTATCTTTGACAAGTGAATGTGGTTGTCGGTCATAAGAAGAGAGAGAGAATAACTGGTCTCATTTCTTGTTTTCTGATCCTTTCTTCCAAGTCTAAATCTCTACATGCCAATTAAGCTATTAAATTAATAATTTTAATTTGATTTGCATTCTGCTTTTCTCAGTCTCAAATGAGGAGAAGACAGAAGGTTGGACCTGGACATCTTACTTGGAAGAACAGAAAGCCATTGCTGCCCCATTAAATCTGTTCCAGGAAGTGAGTTGTAGCATTCCTGTATCTGGGATCTGAGAGTGGAACTAGACTACATAAGACATCATGGTTCTTTCTTTCTAGTGAATCATGAAAATTGTATGGAAGAGTAGGCTAGAGATTTCTGTCAGAATTGTTAGCAGACTACCTTTTCAGGGTTCCGTTTTGAAACTATAAAAAGGAGGAAGGAAGGGGGAGGAAAAAATGTTGCAAGATCTTTAAGACTAACTGGTTTTTATTTTTGCATGACTTTTCATAGACATAAACCCAGTACGGAGTAACTCCATGGCACTGAATGAAGCCCATACACTGAATGATGTATGGCACTGAATGAAGCCATAGTAGTTACTCCCCCCTGAAAAAAAAAGTTTACTTTTTGATTGTAGATGTTTTGAATGTGAGAAAACCTGATATTCTAATAAGAGTCAGGGTTGTGTTTTTTGTTCGTTTCTGTTTTGTTTCGTTCTCTGCCATGTTTTATTGTTGCCACTTCAACAATTTAATTGGTAGTTCTGCATTATTTTCTTTAAAAGTCCATTTATTCTGTTAGCAAAGATGTCTCACTTCCATTTTTCTTAAGTTAGATTTTGGACTTCCTGCTCACAGAAAACTACTTGGGAGAGACATTTTAAAAAGTGCCAAGAAAAAAAAAGGACCCTACAATGTATTGTTCTGAAGAATTACAGATTTTAAAACCCATAGCAGCTAAATATTTCAATTGGAGGCTAACTTTTCTTGGCGTTGATGTTTAAATTGTGTACATTTCAAACTGATATTGAGTTTCATAGCCCCAGCCCCCACTGTGGTTATACATGCATTTTTTTCCCATCCTGATGTGGATTACAAATCAAACAAGATTTACCACTTCATTCTGAGCCTGAGACAATCAAATTCGTCTTTGCAGAAGAAAAAAATCACATCTGTGATTCCACAAAGATATATGTGTGTGTGTGTAGTTATGTCCTGTCTGATGTCAGTAGGATCCCAGGGCATAACTACACACACATATATATCTTTCGATCAGTATTGCAGTTGTTTTAACAAAGACATATAACTTAATGGTGTGCGCAACCAGAAAGAAAACCCAGGTGAAGTGTATAAATATACAAAATATGCAAAGGTTATTTTGAGCCAGTGAGGAAAACTTGAACCATTAGATCCGTTAGAACCATTAGATTTTCAGGGTGCAAGGAGGGGAGAGTCTTTTTAAGAGTAGCTAGCATGAAGAAATTGAGGAAGTACATTTTTCGCAGCAAGTAAATAAAATGACAGGGAGCACTTTATCATCTTGAACATTTCAGCTCAGTACTTTTGTTTCTGATTTCTGTTCATGGATCAGGAGCTGCCCCCTCCCAAAAGTGCAACCTTAGTGTTGATAGTGGTATGGATACAGCTTTATTCTTTAAGGTCCCACAGGCCCCTTTGTCATCTTTTCTGGAACAGCCTAACAGAGTTCATCTTTTGTCATTCATTTCTCATGGTGTTCCAGAGATGTTCAGAACTATGGCAAACAGGGTAGCCCATTTTGTCTCACACGATGGTGATGATATGTTCTTTATTTTTACTCATTGTTCAATCATTTCAGCACCAGTTGGCCGGTCACCATAAGAATGGTTTCAAGGTGGGGATGAAACTGGAAGGAATTGATCCTCAGCATCCCTCCATGTACTTTGTTCTCACAGTGGCTGAGGTGAGATGGGTTTCTACTTTTTTATTTTGTTTGATGTCAGCCTATATCAGTTTTCAGAATAGTGTATGACACTGATGGAAATAAAAATGAAAACAACCTGAAAGGGGCAGGAGAGGACATCAGCATAGAATGCTTCAAGGCTTACTACTGTCCGTGAAAAGGCATCACAAAGCTATTTTCTCTTTTCTTTCATAATTGATTGATTGATTTTTGTAGCAAGAACAAGAGATAGAAGAAACAGGGAGAAAAAAATGGGAAGGTTACAAATGGAAGATCTGTGAATGAGGCAGGATGATTGCATACTGAAGGCAATGTCTAGAATCTTCCTTAAAACAAGAAATGTATTTAAAAAAACAACATAGGCAGAAGGTTCTGGACACCATAGAATCATAGGTTTGGAAGGGATCCTAAGGGCCATCAAGTCCAACTCTGCTCAGTGCAGGATCTCCAGCTAGAGCATCCCCAACAGTTCCAAAATAAAACTCTCTTTGTATGAGCACCAGTTTTTTTTCCCTATTCCATAGTTACAGGGAGATGTAGCACAGTGCAAAAGCATAGCTGATGTAGACCTATTCTGTCGGGTTGTTCCTCTGCCCCTCCATAACTAGTAGATTATGTAGTAGACTCAGCTTGAAGGCCGTTAAGTAAACAGTGCCTGGTACTTGCCCCTGGTATGCACCTAATACTGATAACACTAGTTCCCAGGACCTTTGGAAGTGGGAGGGGTCACTGGTGATCTTATGCTCGCTTACTTGCTCTTTGCCTTCAGACCGCTCAGTAAAGTCATTACACACCAAATAAACAGTAATCAATGAACTGTATTATTTGTGAGTAAATTCTGTTCTTGACATATTCTCAAACAGGAATTACTCTGGTATAAGGAGAGAGAGAGCTAACATAGTGTACTGATTTGAGTGTTGAACTATCACCCTGGAGACTGGGGTTTGATTTACTGCTTGGCCATGGAAACCTGCTGGGCGACCTTGTGTGTGTGACACACTCTCAGTCCTCAAAAACCCCATGATAGTTTTAGGGTCACCATAAGACAGAAATGACCTGAAGGCGTACAACAACAAGCACGGGCAGCAAGTTCTGACAGCCTGCAAAATCTGTCTCTTCACATGAGGTTTTCTATACATGCATGCCATCTGAAGCAATGCTTTCAAAAATTAATGAAAATTAAGCTTTAGTTAAAAAAAATTAATGGTCAGTGGGCACTCTTCATCATTGCCCATTTAAATTGTGGTCCAGATTGACTCCATGGCACTCAATCAGGCCCATATGTGGGAGTGAGAGTTGTCCTTTCAGATGTTCTCTTTCACTGTCTCTCAAACTGACACAAAGAGAAACTAAAGGGATATTCGGAGCATATGTGTGCACTGTACGTGCTCAGAACGTGCCTCTTGTTCAGTCACAGCAGTACTGAGGGGAAGTGTAGGAATATTTGGTAGCTATATCAAGCAGAATGCAGCACAGCCAGTACAATATGAGGTTGTGGTAAAAACAGGAGAAAGTACGTAGGACACTCTTGTAAGGTAAAAAAGAAACATTTATAGCTTCAGGAAATATATCTTGAGATAGCAAAAGAGTAGACAAAAGAAGATTACTGAAACTTCAGTAAAAGAGCCCCTAAGGCTGGTTCTCATGTATGGATGTTGGCTAGCATCCATTCTGAGGCCACAGCCTCATGGACAATCCTTCGCAAACAAAGGGAGACAAAGGACTAGGAAGAAGGGAAAAGTGACCTCTGCAAGCAGGAAGTAAGCAAAAAGGCTGCAGTACATAGATCAAAGAAAGAAACAGAGAGGTGAAACAAAAAGGCAGGCATGGTCTCTAGATTTCCCTCTCACTAATCACCTTGATACCTCTTTCCTTCCAGCAAGAAGCACAGGCAGAAGTTGTTTTGGGGGCAAGGAAAGGGTAGGTAACAGATAAATGTTAAGTGGAGGAGAGATTGGAGTTTAGTGCTGACCCCTGAACCCTAGCATTGAGCTCACTCTTGTCTCCTGTAGTATAATAAGTCCAGGGACCCATTCATGCTACACAACTATAGAGCTATATTCCACTTTACTGCCACTGCAATATCTTGTCGAATCCTGGGGTTTGTATTTTGCTGAGGCACTAAAGCATTTTGGCTGAGAATTCTAAATATCCTCCCTAACCTGTGTATCCGAGGATTTCACAGGATGTTGCCGTAGCAGTTGAAATGGGATATAATGCTGTAATTGTGTAGTGTGAATAGACCCTAAGACTCACAGATCTACAGTTATCACTTTGTTGACAAAAGCTAGATTTAGGTAAACTTGTTCCAAGTTGTGTGTAAACTTTAAAGGAGTTATCAAATTTCCTGACTCTGTTTGGGAGATTGGGTTCATTACTGTGGATACCTCCCTTACAGTTTGGACTAAGGCCATTTCCGCGCTTCTCTGTTATAGTGCTATTATTTCACTTTCAACATCCTGTAGAATTTTGGGGTTTGCAGTTTACTGAGGCCAAAGAACTCTCTGGCTGAGAATTCTAAATGCCCCTTCCTAAACTGCAAACCCCAGGATTCCATAGGATGTTGAAAGTGGAATAGTAGCACTATAACAGCGTAGTGAGGACATAAACCCGGTTGTTAATTAGAGGAGGTCCATTGAATTAATCATAACTTAGAAGTTAACACTTAACATAAGTTCTGTTGATTAGTTTGTCTATTCTAGGGGGGATTAACAATAGGATTTAGTCCTATATCCACAGAATCCTTTTTGGTCTGGAAAGGATTGCTTGTGAATGTTACTGTTGCTTAAAAGGAATCTGTTTTAACATCAGATATAAACTGTAGATAACAAACTGGGAACATATCAGATGTAGTTTAAGAACTGTTGCTCTGCACCTACTTCTTACCTCTCCAGAGGTTGCATGGAAAATAAAAAACCTGATTAGTCCTAGCCTGGCAGAATTTTGAAAAGTCTGCCCCTGACTGGCCACAGACTCCTGAAAGGTTACAATATCTACCCAAGGAGGTTTACAGGAAAAAAACATTAACTAAAATGGAGTGTGCCTTTATTTTTTCTGCGTGCAGGTATGTGGTTACAGGATGCGCCTTCATTTTGATGGCTACTCTGAATGTCATGATTTCTGGCTGAATGCTAACTCCCCTAACATTCATCCTGCTGGGTGGTTTGAGAAAACAGGACACAAACTTCAGCCTCCCAAAGGTATGTTGACGTGGATGATGCATTTGCAGGCATCATATGTGGAGGTGATCTTGTTCTGAGGACAAGAGAAAAGCAGAACTTCCATAGATGTGAAGATGCCAGAGCAGGAAGATTATAGAGGTACAGAACTTGGGAGGTTTCTTTTTTACTACATCTCCCAGAATTACCAAATTGGCATGGCCACTGACCATGCTGGCTGGTGGAGTCTGAGAGATATAATCTAAAAAGTAATTTGCACAAACCCTGAGCTGTGGCATGGCAACATATGGGTTGCAACCCTTTTAACAGTCTCTTTTGGGTTTAAAAAGAATCTGGTAGTACCTTTGAGGCAAACTTGGAAGAAGAAATGTGTACAACGTAAAAACAGGCATACAAATATATTTGTGCTAACAAAAATTAACTGTGTGCATAATGGTTTACAAAATACTCATAAACATGCAATCAACAATATACAGACACATAGTTTTCCAAAGTAGGTCACAGATTAAAGAGAAGACAGTTTAATTGTATGGTTTTGCAGTGATGCATTTGAACTTTCCCATTTTGATTCAAGTTATACTGCAATATTTCTTCTAAATAGGCTTTCAGAGTAGAATATATACTCTTTGATTACATTATCACGGCTCTTTAATTTGTGACCTAATTTAGAGAACTATGTGCCTGTTTACTGTTGATTGTGTTGGGGGATGATAGGAGTTTCAGCCCCACGGAAACGCAGCGGAAAAACCAGAGTTCAGCGAGCCAACAGCAGCAGCCTTGTTCCCCAGTAAGGATACTCACACACAGAGCAGTTTCTTCCAAACAAGAGGCACTTTATCTTGCATCAAAGTTCTGTTATATAGAAAACATAGAACAGACAGACAAAAGCTTGCGCCAGACACCGGATTTGGTCAACAGCAATTACAGACTGGGGATTGCTTCCTTATGTACATATCTACAACCAATCAGGTAGAGGGTTTGCATACCACCCTGTACCTTTTGCACCCCACTCCATTTTCTGATGCAGTGTCCAGCAATCACATACACCTGGAGCATGCTGCAATGTCTTGCAGTGGGCTGAACATTTTCCCAGGGTTCCCTGCTCTGAATCCCTGACAGATTGTATGTTTATGAGTGTTTTGTAGACTGTTATATACACAGTTAATTTTTGTTTGCACAAATATATTTTTATGCTTGTTTTATGTTGTAGTTTATGTTTAGTTGGAGGTAGTAGTGGTTCTTATTGCTTTAAGAAAAAAATTCTAGTATAAGCTTTTATGGATGTAGTCCGTCTTATCAGATACATGCAGCAAAGCTTCTGTGGATATGAGAACAGGCTTTACTCTAGGCATCTGATGAAGTGAACTGTGTCCATGAAAGCATATGCTAGAAATTCGTTATCAGTTAGTTTCAAAGGTAATACAGGATTCCTTTGTGTCTTTTTATGCTAGAATAGGCTAACATGGCTATCTCTTTGAATACTATCTTGGAGTTTCATTGCCATCACAGAGGAAGCTGATATTTTGGAGGTACCTTAAGAATGACAGTCTTCATTCAGTGTGTTTTCTGTGTACATCAAGAAGAACGTGAGAACCTCATTAATGTTTCTCTTTTCATCTCTCCTTTACCTGAGGAGGTTTAGGTTATAAGGATGATGAATTCAACTGGACCAACTATTTGAGGATAACCAAAGCTCAGGCAGCTCCCAAGCATCTCTTTGTCACCCCGGACAGTGTGAGTGCCTAGCAAGATAACTGGATGATATAGAGGATTTTTTTTTTCATTCTGACTGTGCTGAGAAAACATTAGGGACAGAGGCTGACCACCTTTCAAAGGTTTTAGAAATCATGGAGAATAATGAGGAGTCCGTGTTGCCTGTGGCCATGAATCCATTGACATCACAAAGACATGTGTCCACATCAGATTGTGGAACTGATAACAAGATACTGGGATGGAATTACTGATACTGTCATACCTTGCTTGTAGAAATCCAAAGGTCGTGTCAAAACCATGGCACACAAGGTGGCTCCACTTCTGCTTAGTTATATATTAAGGGCTCTGAATTGCATAGAGAAAAATCAAAACTGCAAACACTTGACTTTCTGTAGATTGTCAAGAAGGGTGAAAGAAAGGTAGGATTGCTTGCAGCAGAATCATACAGACATACCAAAAGACTCGCGATACACACCTAGTAACCTGGGCACCATTTCCACACAGTGCCCCAAGGCTTGCATCTGTGAACAATATATACACACAGACATACATGTCCAAGGTTTTCCCATACAGGGCATTTCTGCACTAGAATGGAGAAGCATTTCACCGTGTGTCAGGAGCGGTGTTTTTTATTCCAACTTACCCCGATTCCTATCTGCATGCCCTCCATTTCTATTGAAGTAAAGTGGAGAAAATTGTTTGTAGCTTTGGCATTGTCAATTCTCACGGAACTCCTATTCCCCTCCCTCGCTCCACCCTGCTGCCACTTATTGGTCAATTTAAAAAAACAAGTTGTAGAAACTATTGCTACATTTTAGCGCAAGTGGTGTGAATTGATGTAATGCTTCTGCACGTAGGAAAAAATGTAGCAGAAATGGTTTGGGTGGTTTACATCAGAGTTTTTCAGTTTTTACAATACATTGGTTTAACATCGATGTTAACTGTGTTAAGACCTCAACTCGTGCGGAACCACAGAGGACAGAAGGACGTCAAACTGGTTTAACATGCAGATGTAGAAGTGACAGTATGACGCTACTGTGATGTATCAGCCTTGTGCGGAAAGGGCCATAGTCTCAGTCCTGCTTCCCATTGGAGTGTCAGTTTGCCCAGGAAGGACTTGCATGATCAGTGCCACCCATATATTTGCATTATAGTCAATCCTCAACATTCGCTAGGGTTAGGGGCACAGGACATGTGGAAAAAACATGAATAACTCTAGGCCCTCCCAAACCATGTTTAACACACATAATGTATAATTACCATATCTAACCTACCCTGGATTCCTTTGAGGCATCAGGGTTCCCTCACAAAGCAGAAGTGGGTGGGTGGTGGGGCGTACTGTCACCTCCACTGCTGCCCCACACCATTTTTATAGGATCTTACAAGCCTCGTTTGCAGTTTCTTAGTCTCTCAAGTTTATTAAAAATGGCATAGGGAGGCAGCAGAGGTAACAGCAGATAATCCATGAATAATCAAATCTGCAAAAGTAAAACCCGCAAATGTGGAGGGCTGACTGTATTCACATGTCCCCCTTACCTCTTGGATTGCACTACATCGTTTTCTAGATGGGATTGGACTTCTCATCTGAATCTTTCTGTCTTTCCTCAGAATGCTGCTCCCACAGGATTCCAGGTGGGCATGAAGCTTGAAGCAGTGGACCGCATGAATCCTTCTTTGATATGCGTTGCCACAGTGACAGATGTGGTGGACAATCACTTTTTGGTGCACTTTGACAACTGGGATGACACATATGACTATTGGTAGGTGAGAAATTGTTACAGATCAATAATGTTAACCAGTCCAGAATTGGCAGCTGCTGAGTTCTATGGAAAAGGAAATCAAAGACTAATTTGGAGATGTTATTTGTGTAGGGAAGACCTGAACAAATTTCAGGGAAGTTAGGAATGATGTTAATGACATTCCATAGGGATTGTTTCTGGTGATGTTTGTTAGCTCTCTTGAGCACTGTTTCTCTCTCTTTGTCCTTCTGTCCCTCTCCATTCCTCTGTGTTTGTGTATGTGTGTGTGTAAGCCAGAATACAGATGTTTTAACAAACAAAAGTAAGACAGAACAGTGAGGTAATTATCTACTGAAGTTATGTTTAGATATAAATCTAGATAAGGACAAAGAATAGCTAAACACTTTGGAGAGGCTAACACACCTGAGAAATGGGAAGAAGGATGAGAATTCAATGTCAGCCAGGATGTGATATGGGGAACACTGCAGTGAAGCTGGGACCCCTTTGTTGTGATATGCAAATGAACATGAGGGAATATGTATGATTGAAGCCCTTTTAAACAGCACAAGAGGCAAGATGGTTGTGGTGTGGAACTGTGGAGGAACACTGGTCAATCTGATGAAAGGAGATGATTCATGTAGCTTTCTCTGCAGTCTGAGGCTTTTGCAGCTTTGATTGTCCCATGGGCAGCCTGATTCAGTTGCGTAGGGACCAGAGGGCAATGGGGGTGGTGTGTCCACGGCAGGAATTATTTGGGAGCGCTGCGGCTCCTTGTTTCCCCTCCCGCACATGTCGTAGCTGTGCTCCATCTGTCGTAGCCTCACCCTGTGTGCTATAGCCCTGCCTTTGCGTGTAGCAGCCCCGCCTCCACCTCTCTGCCCGCCCCCCCTCCATGCACTCCAAGCTCTGCCACTGGCCTGATTACCAGTGACAAAGCACCAAAAGTTCCTGTGGTGGTCACTGTTGGGAGATAGTGTTAGATGGCCCTCCGGTCTGCAGATTACTACACAGCTATCTCATTTTTTAGTGTTTTCTTTTTAAAGCTGTTATTTTTAAAAAATGTTTAAACATATTCTGTTGTGTTCCACTGCCATGATAATTTCATTGAAGAGTTGAACAGAAATATAATAAGTAAGTTAAAGTATATTTTGCACAGTGTAAGTCCCAATTCTTTTCCAGTTCACATCAAAGCTTGAGGAAAATATTTTTTAGCGTACAGATTGCAGAACTCTCCCCTGTTCAGCCAACTTGGCTGTGTTAGCCAGAATATTCTAGGAATTGTAGTCTAAAAAGCAACTTTTCCAAATTTTGTGTTGTATGTAGGCCCACATACCTACTCACATCTCTGTCTGTGTCCCTGAACATGTTTATTCCTCCCATTCTTCTTTGCACTCTGCTAGTCGTCTTCTTTCCCCTCCATGATAAACATGCGTGCCAAATTCTGCTCCAAAGAAACATGCAAAGTAAAGAAAGACTAGCAAACCCACCAGGGCTGTAACTCAGTAGTAAAGACACGTGTTTTGCATATAGAAGGTAAATAGTTTAATCCCAAGCATCTCCAAGTAAGGCTAGGAAGGAATCATGCCTGAAATCTTGGAGGATTGCTGCAAGCCAGCGTTAGCAGAACTAGATGGACTAGTCTCATTCACAGCTTGTTCTGTTTTGGTAATGGGAAAGAGCAAGCTTTTATATATTTTAGGTTCCCATTCTATCAGTGTTTTTGGTTGCTGCATCCTTCATTAAGAGACACTGTGGTACTAAGTTCTCTTTTCGGGCCTATAAGAACCAAACTAGACATTACTTTCATTGCATGGTGAGTAAGCATGCTCCTTATCAATCAATCAATCAATCAATCAATCAATCAATAGTTAATTGAGAAAGGGGGGCGATTTTCATCAGAATAATGGCAGGTAGTGAGGTGAAATTTCGGTCTTCCGTCTTCTACTGTTACCTCTTTGAAAATCCCTACCATCATGGCAATATAGCTCTTGTTGGTGCCAGGTTTGTTTTTTGTTTTGTGTGCTATTCCTAATTCCAGTGGGAGAGGGACATCTGAAAAGCACAGCTGGGAAGAAGAAAATAAAATTTCTTTCTTCTATGTGTGGTGGTGAGAACCAGCATGGCATAGTGGTTTGTGCGTTGGACTATGATTCCAGGGACCAGAGTTCAGATTCCTACTCAACTCATGGAAACCCAGGGGGTACCCTTGAACAGGTCACATTCTCCCAGCCTCAGGACAGCAAAGGCAAACCCTCTCTGAACAAATCTTGCCAAGAAAACCCCATGATAGGTTCCCCTCAAGGTTGCCATAAGCTGGAATTGACTTGAAGGCACACAGCAACACTTTGGTGAGGTTCGGTCAGATCAGAGCAGACATGACTGGGGAAAGTTACATTTTTGGATCTCAGCCTTAGAGTTGCTGTAAGTCGTGAATGACTGGAAGACATACAACAACAACAGTGTGTTATGGTCCTAATGAAAATTGTCCCCCTTCAGCTTAATATAAGGAATGAGGTGTTTTTACTTACTGTACAATTAAAATAATGTCTTGTTTGGTGGTAAGTTCGCTTTGCTTTCATTGCTCTGTATAACCATCTTATTTCCATGACAGGTGTGATCCCAGCAGCCCCTATATCCACCCTGTTGGTTGGTGTCAGGAGCATGGAAAACCCCTCACTCCTCCACAAGGTGAATACACAATTGCCTGCTCTGTCTCTTCCCACAGCTGCTTCCATAGACACATAAGACATGCACACTGGACCATGTAGATTTGTAGTTTCTCCATCCTGGAAAATTGACCGAGAAATGCATGGTGGCATTCTCACATTAAGAATAATGAAGCAGAGGGCTGATATGGCTTCACTTGGACTAACTTAGAAAAACCTTAGTTTCAGAGATTTTCTTTCTGAAAAACAAGCTGACACAGTGACAGTTACAGTCACCGTATTTGATTCCTCCTTGAGCTGTAAGTTAAGGACTTTCTGACCTAAAAGGCATCTCTAGAAGGCCAGTTTAGGTACCTGGCCTGGAAAGATAACCAAAAAATTCAGATAGAAATATTGATTGAATGGAAAGTTACTCTGGCACGTGCAGAACACATGAGTAACCTGACAGCTTTTAAGACAGATGACTTTTGTGATGCACATTTCAGAACTGCATAGAAACACAGCATAAGCTTACTTTGGGGGTTATATGACTTGAAAAGTGCATACAGAAGTACACACATTTTATTTAAAAAACAACAACAGAGGCTGGATTGGGGACTGTTCCAAAAGTGCCACCAATGGTACCAAAGTGGATGCTGATTGAATGTGGAAGTGGGAAAAGGAGAAAATTGGTGGATGGAGACTTAGTAGATATGTACACCCCTAGGTAATTGCTTATTGCAACTGAAAAATGATTCTGAGACCTCTCTAGCAAAAAGTTGTCATCTGGCAGACTCTTTTATTTCCAGACTATCCTGATCCTGAAAACTTCAGCTGGGAAAAATATTTAACGGAAACAGGTGCTTCGGCAGTGCCAGTTTGGGCCTTCAAAGTGGTGAGTAGCCCACATTTTTCCTTAGTCTACTATATAGGAGCAACGAAGTGTAATGGAAGGTTGAGGGGTAGGCTGAAGAAGGTGAATCTGGCCTCCATGTGTGTCCAAGTAAATGCTGATAAGACAAATGCCCCATTCTGTTCACCCCTTTCAGGTTTTTTTTTTTTTTTTTTTTTAGTGGTGTGCAACCTTTATACCAGAGCTTTACAAACTTTTTATGCTGGTGACACACTTTTTGGACATGTATCATTTTGTGACATAGTAATTTAGTAAGTGGAGACATTCCCTCCATGTGAAACTGGCCCACCGCCACCCTTGCCAGGGTCTCCCTTGGCCTGGGGTGGCAGTGGTAACAGTGGGAGAGGCAGCCCCTCCACCCAGACCTGGCCTGCCACAGCAGCAGAAGAGGAAGCCCCTCCACCCATTACATTCGCATGACACACCTACACACTGAAGCCAACACACTAACATGTTGCGACACACAGTTTGGAAAGCTCTGCTTTATACTCTCAAGCCTGGGAATTAATGATTTGCCAAAATAATGAACTGGTCATTGAATGAAAAGCACTAGGCATACTACCAAACAGGAAGCAGACTGTGCAAATCCTTTCTTTAGGTACAAAAGAAGGAGGTGGGATGGGGGACAAAGTAATTGCCTGCCACATTTAGTCTTGTCCACCCCATTCTCTAATCTTCCCTTCATTCTCCTCACTTCAGAGGCAACCCCATGGCTTTCTGATCAATATGAGGTTGGAGGCAGTGGACCGAAGGACTCCTGCCCTGATCCGAGCAGCTAGTGTAGAAGATGTAGAAGATTACAGAATAAAGGTGGGTTTCTTCCCTACTTGGGGCTTATGCTGTAATGTTCAATCATCCCCTCCCTGCTCCCCTGTGTTTGTGATGCTGCTCACATAGTAAATGTTTACAAAAAGTGATCAGGTAGAACTGTATTGGAGACTTAGCCATTAAGAACATAAGAGGAACTATGCAGGGTCAGCCCAAGGGCCTGTCCTAGTCCAGCATTCTGTTTTCCCAACGGCCAGCAAGTTGACTGTGAAAAACCCTTCAAGCAGGCCATGACAGCAATAGCACGTCACACAATTAAGTATGCCTCCAACCTACTTACAGTCCATGATTTCATGTCAAGGTCTCATAAGGCATCTACAGGAAGAGGGTTTACAGTGTTTTTCTGGGGTTTTAATTGGTTCCTTTTGTGAATCGCCTTGGGTTCAACTCTGGGAGAAAGGCGGCATATAAATGAAATACATAAAATAAATGAATAAGGTGCTCTTCCAGCTCACTCTAGTCTAGAGCAGCACCAGCAAAGCACAACATTTGGTATTGAGTATATAATTTAGCATCTTAAGAAGACGGGTTCATGGTTTCAAAGCATATTTCCAATCTTATGGTTACAAAGAAAAATTTAAAATTATTTGGGCATTGCACAGTGCCCATGGAAAGCCTAAAAACAAGACATAATTACAATAGCAGCCTCCCATAATTAGATATGCCTTCTATCCAGTAGTGGAGTCATACATGGGCCCAGTAGGTTTTTAAATTGTGTGGATTTGCATAATTTTTGCATGGTTGTAGAAAACCATCTTTCTTAACAGAAATTGAATCATTGTAGTGCACAACATACAACATATTGTAGAGTCCCATCTCATGCTATTGCATGGACTCTGTTTATCTCAGCAACAGTTATCAAAATGAATGGACCAGTCCTCAGGTCCTGCTGCACTGATGATCTGTACACAGGTATTTACAAAAGTAGCAAAATAGAGTGAATGTCACAGTGCCATCATCCTGTCCCCTAGAAATTCTGGCAGTTCTCTTGCCACCTCGAAATATCAGTTCTCTGGATATTGGATCCCTGATGTTCATGTAGTGCCTTCAAATAATGCCACTGTTAAAGAAGATGCTTGACCTGTAGTGGAAACATGAGGGGTTCATCTCCTGTGACAGCATGTAAAAAAAAAAAAAAAGATATTACTTAACATAGATGGCAAATCAATATCCATGACACAGAACAGCTCAGGCTATACACACACTTGTGAGTAGTGTTTTAACCTTCTGGGGTATGGGGAAAGCAGTCTGCAGCCAACATAAGGAATGCCCAAAGGTGAGTTGCTGTCATCTTTAGATTTTTCTTTTCCAAGGGAGGTCTGCATATCTAATCCTGATAAAAGTATTCCAAGTTAGAGTAATAACTTGAGCTGTCTATAGTTTCCAACTGTGTGTTTATGAATTTTGACTCCTGAAAGTGTTACAAGCCAAATTTTTGTGTGCTGTTTTGGAGTTCTGTCCTGGTTCCTAAATCCTCTGCTCAGTGGAATCTGGAATGGTCCCACTCAAAGCACGTTTGGTTTGATGCTTAAAAGGAATCTTGCACCTTCTGATATAGCTTCTCTGATTCTAACTGATCAATTTTGTTCTTCCTGGCTAAGGTCTATTAAGGAGAATTTGCTGAAATATGGGTTCTCTTCTTTAGCCCTGCTACACTTGGGATTCTTCAGAGCTAAGGAAACAATTAAACAACAGATCTGGGTCATAGCCCTGTAGGATGACAGAGCTTGAATCCAACATTATTATATAGCAGGCAATCATATTAAGATTTTTTGCTCTGGCTGATTATCTTTATGTTCTGGATATTCCTAAACATCATGGAGCCTTACTTTGGCCGTTTTAATTTGCCATCTGCTCTGCAGCACAGGAGGTACTTAAGAATGCCCCGATGCACAGAGTATCTGCCTTTGCCAGCCAGGTATGGTCAAAACAGTGGACCACATTCTGCTTTATTGTTTGTCTTATAGGGATATCTGCTCACAATTGATAGCCTCAACTTTGTAAAAGTTTCCCAGGCAGACCAGATCATTATTATACCTCAGTTCTTCTTTCAGATTCTTCCATAGAATCTGTTCTGAAGGTTGCCAAGTTTTGTAATTTAGCACGTTCTACCAAAAGTAAACTTAGCGAACTCCATTATTGTGTGCCTTAGTTTGAGTGAATGCTATTAGTCTTGATTTGGTACTCACTGCTGTATTGACATTCATGTATATACACAGGAATTTTTGAACTTCTGAACTGTTTTTTTCTCCTTTTCCCCAGATTTCCTATTGCCCTGCAAACATTTGGCTTGTATCTGATCTGTGACTGTGATAAAGTAATTCATGCATTAATTTATTGAACATCTGAAGCAGCCCTTAAATGCATTAAGTGCAAGTAAACTTTTATCAGGGCCATTCTGCTGATAGCATTTTAAGCAAAAGGCTGTTGGATTTCCATTGTGGCTGTTGTACTAACAATTGAGGACCAAACTGTCATTTGGCTAATGAAATATAACAGCTAGAGTAGCCCCTGGTTTAATGTTAATGGATCTAAGGTCTGTGCTGTGCAACATATTGATTTTTGTCCATAGATTCACTTTGATGGCTGGAGCCATATCTATGATTTCTGGATTGATTCAGATCACCCAGATATTCACCCTGTGGAATGGTGTTCAAAAACTGGACATCCGTTGCAGCCTCCTCTCAGTAAGTATGAATGCCATATTTGAGATAATGGCTTGTTTTAGCCCAGTTACCCTCTGTATATGCAGGGGTTCTGTTCCAGGAACCCATGCCAAAAACAAAAAAAAGTGTTGCATCCTGTTGTAGTCAACGGACTCAATGTGTGTGCACCCACATGGGTGCACACCCATTACATCTATTGACTATAATAAGAGCCCCCTTCATGACTTGCATTCATGTATGTGGAGGTCATGCCAGAAGAGGGCGCACAGTGTATGTTAATGACAGAATTTGAAACTCACTCACTTTATAAATTGGAGCAAGGATAGTTTTTTAAAATTTTTATGGCACCTTCTGTATAGGTTCTAAAACCCTAACATACAGCCATATACAATAAGAAATTCCTCATTGTTGTTGTGTGCCTTCAAGTCATTCCCAACTTCTGGCGACCCTAAAATGAACCTATCATCAGGTTTTCTTAGGAAGATTTATTCAGAAGGGGCTTGCTTTTGCCTTCCTTTGAGGATGAGAGAGTATGACTTGCCCAGTGTCACCTAGTGGGTTTCTAGGCTGACATTAAAGGGCTGACACTGCCTACACTGTGAATGATTTCTACCTTGATTTTCACTGCTGCAAGAAGACACAGAAACCTGAGTGCTTGAAGGACCTTGCCCGAGGCTTCCTTTGGTTTCTGTGTCATCCACAGGCATTACGTGCATATCTTTTCTTGGCAGCCATAAAATCTGGAAGGGTGGGTGCTGTATTAAAAAAGGAAAGGGAAGTTGTTGAGATTATTGAAAAAAAAATGCTTGTGGAACACCCTTCTAAATAGACATCTATATGGCCTCTTGCTGTGCAGGCCTTTGAAGCCCCTTTAAAGATCCATTTATTTCAAGTGGCATTTTAAAAAAGATATTTGTGGTACTGCTGCTTTGACACTGTTTTAGAATGTTCTTTTTGAGTTTTGTTCGTATTATGTGGAGCCAATGTCAGATTTATACTGCTGTTTTAAAGGATTGGTCTATAGAATTCATAATATTTTATGACTGTGCATACTGTACTTTTCTTATACATACAACTTTTTGAATCTTAAAAGTAGGCCTAAATATCTAAATGGGTAAACCTATGGAACAACTGAAAATGATAGTTATAGAATTCTGCTTTCAGGAACATAATGGTTTAATTTAAAACGGAAAACAGTTTGGGGGCTATTCAGGAGTTTTTGGAATGGCACTGTATAAATATTCCCCATATTAAAAAAAAAGGGAGCGAATGATTGTAAATGAAGAAGCACGTTATCTTTAAACAATTATTTCATTCAGATTTATTTATCTGAAATGCAGTGCCCTCATTCTTCAAAGCATTAGAGTTGATTATGCAAAGTCTATAGAAATCCTGGCCACAGAAGGTCAATAAGGGCCTTTCCAAATGATTAAAAAGAACAATCCTAATTTTCCCCCCAGTGCTTGCATTTACTTCAGTTTATTGTCAGTGACTTGAAAAATGATTGTGTGGTAGATTTTGGAGGTGAGGAGAAAACCACAGTAAGGATCAGGGGTTTTGTCTTTTAGGGGTTGAAAAATGAGTACTGGCTTAGACGGCAAGGAAGTTTTTGTATAGAGAACTGGCCTGGAAACTGAGGAAAGGCATCTGAGATAATCCACATAATATTTTCACATAATATTTTCTCTTGTATAGGGCCAAAGGAACCAGTGTCTTCTGCCAATGGGAGTTGCCCAACCTTGACTTGTAAGACCCTCCCTACCACCAAGAGCTCTAAATACAGCTTTCACAGGTGGGTTCCTAGGTTTCTATGAGTAATAGCTGGGGAACAATTGCTGTAGCCTTGAGTGGAAAATGTGCTATCAAAGGTACTGTCGTAGGCCTGCATGATTCGTAACCTGTCAAACTGAACACAGCCAATGTATGTGACAGCTCACCAGGACATTGATAAATGTGCCCTGATTTCTAATTACTTCAGACCAGAAAAACAGGTAGAAGCATCAAGTACCCGTCAGGATGCAGTTCATGACTGCTGAGATGTTTTTGGCTGGGTCTGTATTGTGGTGTTATTTTTGCGGTGTCTTTCCATAAATGAGATTGGTCAACCGTACAGAGAACTGAGCTCTTTTCTGATCTCTGTTCTCCAGAAAATGTCCAACACCTGGTTGTGATGGTTCTGGTCATGTAACGGGGAGATTTACAGCTCACTACTGCATCTCAGGGTGTCCCCTTGCAGAGAAGAACCAGGGAAGAGTGAAGGCTGAACTCTCAGATACAGAAAACTCTGTTCGAAAGAGAAATCTCATTGGCTTCTCTCAGCGGAAGAAATCTCGACACCATGGAAGGTAAGGAAACAGCTGGCATTATTAATGCAGCTGGATGATCACACTGAGACATGTCATTGTAACATACAAACAAGACCTGTTCTTCACTTTGCTCTGTGGTTTCTCTGTAGAGGTTAGGCATTTGCTACTACCTGTGTAGATCAAGACTACTGGATTGAGATCTGTTAGCAATCTTATAGCTAGGAATCTGCATATGTTTCTCTGTGTGTATTTGGCTTTTTCCTTCTGCAGTTGTTTTTCATCTTCTCTGCTTGCTTTACATACTTCTCTCCCACCTATTTCTATTTCCCATCTGTATCAATGGGGTGAGAGCGGAGTCAGTTAATGTGGATGATCATAGTTTATTATTTTAAAATATAATTTGAAGGTAGAGCATTTTGTTTATTTCTCTAGAGGACGGCCTCCAAAATATCGAAAAATCCAGCAGGAAGATTTCCAGAGTAAGTGCATACCATCTCTCTGTTTTCCATGGCTCTGTTTTGCTAGTGTGCCAAAAATAAAATGAAATAGAGGTTTTCCTTCAAGAACAATTTGAAAGTTATACAAACAAGTGTCATAGACCATAGTATAAATGTTGCAGTTTGAAAATGGAGGGAATGTACCTGTGACACAGATTTTTAGGACTGGATTTATTTTGTTTTAAGCCATGTCTTCATTAAAATACTGTTTGATTGTACCCACAAAAATGTCCCTTTATTCTGCTTAAGATTAATTCTGTGTAATACCAGTAACTAAAGCTTTCCAAAAATGTAATATGAGAATGATTAAGGCACTGCTGCTGTGAAAGTTGCAAGTGCTATTGGGATGCATTCAGAGCACGTATGGGTAGCTTCAGCCCTCCAGGCCTCATTTCAGAAGCCTTCTGCAAGTGATCAGTTTCACAGCAAAAGTTATCTGGCATCTCTTGGTAGCTTCTTTGGGTTAGTAGGAAGACAAGGGGAAGAGGGGGCAGAAAAACACATAGAAAAGGAGAGTGGCTCTACCTACTGATGGCTTCATTCACCATTCACACTCACTAGACATGCAACCTGGACGTTTACCCTTGAACAACTGCACCCCTCATCAGGAAGAAGGTTTGATAAATATTTATTTATTTTATTTGTTCTATTCACCCTCAAACACTGCATCCTACAATTTCAGGTTTTGGTGTTCCACCAAGAGAAAGACACTTGTGGCAAAGCAGTTGTGGGACATGAAGGTGGAACTGGGATTCAGCTTCTCCCTGACCTCAATGCATTGTAACACACATGCCACCCACCGCATATAAACATTTGGCAGGAAACCTGATTTTAAGACATGAGTCTCTCTTATTCATGATCCCTAGTTTAGTCTTGCATCTCTTCCTGGCTTCACACATTATCCAGATCAGTGCTTCTCAACTTTTGATCTTCCAGATGCTTTGGACTTCCAAGAAGCCCAGCCACCATGATGAATGGTCAAGGATCCAAACTCTAAAACATCTAGGGGAACTAAAAGTTGAGACACCACTGATCCAGATGTTATTACCTGCAAGTTCTGAAAGAAAACATCTTAATTTTTTGTCATCAAATCTGATCTTGTTTTTAATGCCATTGTCAGCCATTTCTTCAGACAATATGCACCAGTCCCTCTTCATGTCAGCCTTGTCAGCACACCCAGACCGTTCTCTGTCTCTCTGTTGGGAACAGCACTGTAAGCTCCTGCCAGGCGTGGCTGGGATCACAGCAACTACTGTGGCCAAATGGACCACTGATGAGGTAAGAACATGTGCAAAGCAGGCATAGGCAGAAAACTCAACCATAGGCCATTAGAAGTACAGCCATGCTTCTGAGTGTACTTCTGTCACTCTGTGTTTCCACAGCCCTGCCCAACTCTAGGAGCATAAGTGGACTCAGAGGCATTTGACTGCCTTTTAATTTGCTTCTACAAAAACTCAGAGATACCCAACTCATTGAATTTCTGCTGACCTCAAGAAATACTGGTGAATGACAGGAAAAATTTTATATGAGCAGATCGTGAAGAATGTGCAAAATGCCATTCACACAGCGTCTGAAAAAGTTTTTAGTGACCCAGATTTTAATTTTTTTTTCAGAACTATTTGCTCACTACATGCTGTTACAAGAGCCAGCTCCTTGCTTTGTTCAGCAGTGCTCTAGAAAGCAAGACAGATGCTTCTAGTATTAGAGAATTTTAATACTGCAGATGTCTTCAGAGAATCATTTCTAGTCCAGCATCAATGCAAGATGCATCATTTTAGCCCCTCCAACAGTTTTATGTATATCTCAGAAGGATATTGAACACTTTTTCAAATGTCCCTGAACATCTAATGTGAGAGAAGAATTGCATGTCATGGGGAAAATATGAAAGATGATTACTTACCTCTCCTTCATCTTCCATTTTCTCCCCTTTAGATTACTGTACCTCTGCAGCCTGCTTCTTTCTCTTTCCCTCTCTTTTAATTAATCCATTTTCTCTTTTTTCTAAAGGTTTTTAGCTTTGTACAGACATTGACGGGTTGTGAGGACCAAGCAAAACTCTTCAAAGATGAGGTAAAGACATGGGTCATATAGTCTCATGGAGTGGAAATTTCAGAGGCACTTGGAGTGGGGAGACAGAATGGTTAGTTATGTGTGAACATAATCTTCTCCAACTTGATGCTTTCCAGATATTTTGGACACGCTGGATGGGAGTGCTAGTTGTAGCTGGAAAATTTGGTTTGGGAAAAATGTATTAATAGACCTTTAATGCTCAGGCTTTCTTAGAAACCTGCATTGATGATACTTCAAGTAGAAAAATATGGAATACTTCAGAAATGTCAAGCATTTTCAACATGTGTTAGTCATAGCATACGACTCCTGTGTCGTGCGACTTCTTTGCTGCCCACCTCCCAAAATGACGAGTCCACACGACAGGATTTGGGATGACCTATGGGCAATTTATTATTTATTGCCTATTTAGACATGAACTTGAACTTGACCTTGGAGATGACTTTCCAGTGGAAAGCTGGGAAAACTCATGGAAAGATACACAAAGATTTTTAAAAAGCGCTAGTTTAAAAGAGAATTATTACAAAATTTATTTCAGATGGTGTTACACACCGGTACAAATGGCTACAATAAGTAAGAATACTAAAAATACATGTTGGAAATGTTCTGAGAAAGGAACCCTGTACCACCTTTGTTGGAGCTGTGACATACCAAGGAAGTATTGGAGGAATGTACATGATTGTGTTACTAAAACTTTTTAAATTAATTTCCCAATGAACCCTGAAATATATTTGTTAAATATATTCAGTACCAAATACTTTTAAAAAGAGTTCATTGCGAAAAATGATGATCTGTACGGTTACAGCAGCCAGATTGGAATTTGCACAAAGATGGAAACAAAAAGAAACTCCAGATATTGATGAATGGTTATGGAAGTGATATGATTTATGTGAATTAGATAAATTGACAACTACATTATCAGATAAATCCAAGAAACAATTTAATGAAGAGTGGAATCTAATCTCCCCTCTTTGGGAATCCAAATGGGGGAAAATGGCTACGATTGGGTTAAAATTATAAGGTATAGGTTTAGAATTTCTTTATATGGTAGAAGAGAAAAGTTATGTGGCAGATTAATATTTTAAAAGTTATTATTCTTAGTCTAAATGGAGGTATCTGTACAGATTCGTTAAAAAGAATAAAAGCTAGAAATGTGACGCTAAGACCAAAGAGTTATAACCACTCATAAACAATATAATAATAATAATAATAATAATAATAATAATAATAATAGTAATAATAGTAATAATAGTAATAATAGTAATAATAATAATGGATTTTGAAACTTTGAGAGGTAAGAATCTTATTGAAGTAGCTTTAACATGCCTAGTTGAGGTAGAGGTTTATTTTGACATACTAAGTAAATGTTAAACTTCGTTGATAAGTGCTAGATAAGATATAACTGACTATGAAATAAGAAGTGTAAATAAAGGAAGATCGTTAGGTATGTATCTATATTTTATTTTGTTGAAATTATGTTGTAAATTATGATTTTGTTATTTATTACTTTTTTATTCTTTTTTATTCTCTTTATTATTGTTGTATGTGAAATTGGCTCCTTTTGTTGTTATATAATTGTTTATGGATATATCTTTTGTTTGAAGTTCCTTATGTTTTTTTCCCCTCTTCTTTTGTTTTAATGGAACAATAAAAAGAACTTAAAAAAAAAAAGAAATTGGACATGACATTGAACTTGACATTGACATTGAATTTGACCTCACCAGGGGCTGCATGATAGCAAAATGCCTAGTCCCAAGGGGAAGCCCCTGATCCTGGGTTGCCACCTTGGCAACCCCCTTTGGAAGGCGTGCCCCACGAAAGCCCACCACCTGCCACAGAACCCAGAAGTGAGGGCATAAAATATGTGGACCTGCCCCAAGGATGCCCTCCTTCTTCACCCCTCACCCCCTGCCTGACGACTGGGAGAGTGAGCTCGAGAGGCATATCCTACACCACTTTGTGCCAAAGGTATACACTGATGCCTTAATGCCTCACTCCTTCACCGCCATGTACAAGGACAAGCATCCACTTCGTCCTTGGATTCCTCCACCAGCTGCCAGGATGTTCCTCAGGTCGATCAGCAAGCTTCCAAGGAAAAGTTTAAGCCCATCTGGTGAAAGGTGAACCCCATCTGCCCTGTGTAGCTCATTTCGGTGCCATGTTACGTTACCATGGCAGATGTACACACCCAAGCCTCATCATAGAGTGTTGCAAATCTCAAGGTTGGCACATCGAGTGCCTTTGATTTGTCATGGGTTGCTCCCCAGCACACACCTTCTTGGGGATCATTGCCGACTCCATGATGCTAAACCCAGGCCACCTGCCTTTAATGATCCACATGTCATGAATGGCCGCTATGATCAAGGTCTTTCCTCTTAAAAGTCAATGTCATTATTTCCCAGGCGGATGACCAACCCTCTGGTAGGGGGCCAAACAACAGGTGGAGGCCACATAGCGCTCCAGAGCTTTGCCCAACAGCAAGCCTAGTTCATTACCACTGAGGTAGATGACCAAAACATCAGGTGGAGACTCATGGCATTCCCAGGCCTTGCCTATCTGCAAACCAAGGTCATTACCAGCAAGGTGCATGGCCCAAAAACATCAGGTAGAGGCCAATGGATCTAGGTCAATACTGTCAAGGTAAATGACCAAAACATCAAGTGGGGGCCCATGGCACACCAGCCGCCCCATTGGGTACCTAAATCACGACCTTGCAAGAAATCGCTTGGTGGTAGGAGAGAACAGAAAAAATTATGCACCAATTATGGCTTATAACTACTATTTCAACCTGTTTAATACATAATTTTCTTTCTGATCTCTCCTACCACCCAGTACAAGAAGTCACAAGACATGGGGACTTACGGTATGACTGACACATGTTGAAAATGCTTGACATTTCAGTATTCCATATTTTTACATAGAAACATACACTATCCTGAAAAGCATCCTTACATGTTTTGCAAACGGTTGAATCCACCAGAGTCTTAATCTCTTGGTTTGAATGACAGATGGAAGTTAATGTATAGAAATTGCCATTTGGCTGAATTTATTTTAGGGTATTTGGGTTGAGAGGAGAAGTCCTTGAAGGGTTCTTTCTCTCTCCCTCAAAGCAGTCAAAATAATTACTGAAAGATTCCGGCATTTAGCAGTTCAACTGTCTTCTGTAAAATAGTACTCCCATTAATAAATTCCTGTTAACAGTTTGGATGGTCTCAGGTGGTGGTATTTCGTCTCATACGTAAACCTAAATTACCAGCTACCGTTGTGGTTTTAAAATGTTGGCAGCAGCAAATACAGCTCAGAAGTATAGCTATACACAGCAGTGTAGCTGCAGAAGTTCTGCAGACCTCAAGCAAAATAATTTATTTCTGTTTTAAGGAAAATGGTACAGGGAAATATGCCACAATGTCCCTTCATTTTCACTCAGTTGGGGCACATAGCAACTCTTTATTGATTTCTGGGTCAGATTTGCTCTTGGTGGGGAAGTTCAGCAGACAGCCATAGCACGGTAAGGTCCTGGAAATGCAGATATATTTTTCCCAAAATATTCCCCTCTCAACTTTTGGAATGCAGACATTAATATTCTACAACCCCTGCTTGTCCCACAGTCTGCAGCTCTAGGTAAGGCTAAATGGATCACAATGGGCTAAAGCCTCCAAATGCTAGTCAGATGCTGAGATCTGATATGCCGTTTTGAGAGCTGCATGCTTGCCTATTTGTTTGTTTATTTGCTTGTTTATTTGCCAGAATAAACATGGAACAGAGAGAGCTTGCTTTGTGTGTGAAGACTCATAAATAAGAATGAGAGAGAAACTGACATTTTCAACATATCTCCTCTTCCACAGATGATTGATGGTGAGGCGTTTCTTTTGCTGACTCAGACTGACATTGTGAAGATCATGAGTGTCAAACTTGGTCCAGCACTTAAAATCTACAATGCCATCCTCATGTTCAAAAATGCCAATGACACCTTAAAGTGAGCCAATCCTGAGCAGCATTTGACTTTCCTCCACAAGAAAGATGCCAAACTCTCTTGTCTATGTCTTGTCTCAGCAGACTGGAGACTGTCCTAACTGCTGCAGCTGTAAAATCCTGCCAACTTGCTCTCTTTTTGAGTCTTCGTCCTTGTTTACGTGCCAAAACCATCCCCTGTCTGTCTTCCTCTCTTCTTTTACCAGCCTTTCTGAACACTGCCCTGACCACGTCTCACAGTAGAACTCTGGCACTGGTCTACCTGATCCCACGAAAAACCTGCCAAGAAATACTCCTGGTGGTTTTAAAGGCACACAGCATGGGTTTGAAACTGGGGTTGCAATTGGATTTAAACTGCCTTGGTTTTAACCCTTCAGCCCTGACTGCCTGTGCATTCCTACATTATTAAGTGTGCCTGGATGTACATGATGACATGCAGAAGGCAAATACATATATATTGGTCACAAATATACCACTTCCTCACTTTCAAGCAGAATCATGTATTTGGAAGCAATTCTGAACTCTGATATTTCAGGGAAAAGATCACTCACTAAGATGGATCAGACCATGAACTTCATAGAGGGCAAATAACCTGTATTTAGGGACTCGTTCCTTTTAAGGCAGGCTATTGGACTAACTGTAGATATAACTCATCCTTAACAATTTTGGATTCATTGCTGCTATGACAGTTTGGTGCTCACAATTTGTAGACTCACAGTATTGCCATGTTAGTCATGGAGGATGAGTGGATCAAAATAATACTGTTTTTTGCTTTAACCTCTATTAATTTAGTCCTTTAGGTTTCCATGATGCATTTTTCCCAAGAGTGCACCTAAAAAGAAATACTGGATTAGAACTTCATACAGACACACAAAAACCAAGCTAGCAAACAGCACTGGTACTTCATATCAAGTAAAAACTTCCCTTCCTTCCCTTCCCTGATGTTAGGAAGAGCTAACTAACTTCATCCATCCTCCTGGACTGTCAGGTGAGGTACCATTTCGAAAAGATTCTGTGCAATGCAGGAGTTCTTAGATTCTTTGTTCTGATTGGATTGTCCTCTTCTCCAGCAAACCTGATTTATTCAGTTTGTGCCAAATGTTTACGTTCAGCTACTTGACAATATCTCTTGAAGACATAATTTAGAAACTGTTCTTAAAAAAAAAAGACAGGTGGCTGTGTCTTTGTTTTTAAACTGCATGAATAGAAATTATATGGTGTGATCCTTAGCTTTTGAGTCGTCAGGAGTTCTGCTGTTGGCTACACAGGGTTTTTTTTTTCCCCTCTATGTTCTCATGACACTGAATATTGATGCACTGGCATAGAATGTTTCACTGAGCCATTTTAGCTGTGCTGCAGCCATGTGGGCTAAGAGGAAGATTGAATCCCAAATCCATTTCTCTCATTGGACAGAGTTAAGATGGGTGCTTTCAGGTATTGTGACATTTAAAGCAAGAAGTATTCCATTAATTTGTTTTACTATTGTGTCTTTGCTTTGGGAATGAAGGTGGAGGAGTCATTATCATTGTTCCATCTCAGGTGCCAAAATAACTTGGGAATGATCCTGTCTAATTTCAGTAGCTTTAGGATTTTATTTCTGGATCTTTCTTGCCTTTTGTCCTTATATAACAATATCTCAACTCATGATGGTCCTATGTAGAATAATCATTATACAGAGGATGGCAGTGGGGCCAAGGCTTCCATGGCCAAGCAGAGATTTGGACCGAATGTCTTAGATCCAAATACAGCCTTCAGTTAACTAGTACTTTGCATATTGTTCCCCATGTGTGGAGCTCATTTAGGCTGTCAGGATTTTTCTTTGTTCTTCTTCAGTCTGTGAAGGCACAGGCAGTTTCTTAGTCATATGCACACCACCATCATGTCTCATATAGTAATACAGTCTATGAAGTCCACTTCTTATGTTTGGGTCAAACTCATGCAAAGCTTCCTATGGAAATGCAGCATTTTGACTCTAGCGTGAGTACATATTTGGTGATATTTGGCTTTCTCTTTTCAACCCTTTAGCCACTTGCTATACAAGAGAAACTTTTATTTTAGTCTCTCTCTTTCTTTCTGTCATGGCACGCTTTTGTTTATAAATAAGTTTTGCCCTGAATTCAGTATGTTGTCTTGAGCATCAGCGTATGTTTACTTTTTGGGAGGTACAAAGTTTTGCACTTGTGATCCAGTCCTTCCAAGAGATGCAGCTAGTTCATGGTGCCAAACTATCCTTATATCCAAAGAAATGTTCTTTTAATCAACCAGCAAGAAAGAGAAGAATCTGTTCTGAAATATAGATGAATCTTACCACAGAATCTGGGCTTTAAGAAGAAAAATCTGTTTTTGCACATGATCCTTCCATCAAGTCCATGGTCCTGCTTAACTGCCTATATAAGATCAGTCAGTATATTTGCAAGAAACTAATTCTACAAAGAAACAAAGAAAAACTCTTTAGTTTTTTTTAAACATTTATCTTAACCCGTCCAAGTTGGAATATATTCCTCCTGGGTTGAAAGGTGGCTGGAACTTCACCGTAGATGGGCTGCTGGAAATTATGAAGAATTTTTTGTCAGAATTTGAAATTGAGTGAGGAAGACAACAGGTGGTTCAGAAAATGTTCATAGCCAGAGATGATTGAAGCAAGCTGTACTGGATTTGCAATGGGAATGAAGTTAGTATTTTGCTCCCATTAGCCCTGCATTCTTCCAAAATGAAATTATAGTTATTGGAAGTGCATGTAAAGTGCAAATATGTATGAGAGAGATTTAAGTTGATAGGAGAAAATAGGACATTTGTTGATTAGAGTATGCCTGCAAATGTTAAGCAAAATTGAAACTTAGCACTCCCAATTGGTTTCTGTTTGATTCATTGTCATAGGTGTTTGGTCTCAAACCACTTGGCCTGTTGAACTTGATTAATCTGAATTTATTAATTAGGCTGAACCCCTTAATTAATTTTAATGAATGAATGAATGAATGAAAATTAATTACGCTGAACCTCTTAATTAATCCAAACTGTACAGTACAGTTGAACAGATTCTTAGAGACTATTTACATTTAAACTGTGGTTGGAATCTTTTCTAGGAAAAAAACCAAATTTAAATCCAAAATTTTCATGTGTTTCTATAAGAAAGTTAAAGTTAAGATGCTGTTTCCCATATTTGTTGTTTTTGCCAGGGTTGATGTGGAACATTAGTTCTGGATTTTGGTTGACATCAGAAGGAGAGACGGAACACAGCATTGGACCTTATTAGATATTCCCTCAAAAATCTTTACCATCTCCAGTGGCAGGTTTGATCAAGACCTCTGCCAGAGGGCCTGGAGAGTTCCTGTCAGTTTAAATTGATCATACTGGTTTATATGGCTCATTGTTCTGACAGTTCGTGATAACACACCTCCTTGCATATGTTTTCCTTGTATAACAACAGGCATGTGCGGCTTGTTTCATCTCTATAGTACAGCCCAAGCTTGAGAAGAGTACCACAGAATCACTGAATCACTAAACTGATTCTCAAAACCTCAGTCCAATAAGGCATTATCTCCCTGGCACCATAGAATTTTGAATCCACTGAGGAACCCTAGAAGGGTTTTGTCTCAAGTGTCTTATTGATAGCTCCTGTTTGATAGGGAGCCAGTGGCAACTATAACGCCTCACAAGCAAAACAACTTGCCATGAGTCTGAGGTCCCAAGGCTCCTTAGCTTCTATGGAGACACAGGTTAGAAGTAATATCTTCTGAGACCAGCAAGACAATCAGAAAGACTCCAGTCCCAAGAACCTGGGAATAGCCTCTCTGTTGGCTAATGAAAAACTAGAAAAGACTTCACAAGGACATTTTTTCTTGTTCTTTGCATTGCTACTGTTGGTCTCTTCAAGGAAGAGTAGGTAGATTTAGCCCTCATAAATCTATCTTTTCCTTGCTAGGAACTGATGGGAATTGTTCATATCCAAATTAACCTGGAAATGTTCCAGAATCTGACTTTATCAGCACCCATATCAAAACAAACAAGCTTGAGAAAACAGTACTGGAGTAAATTGGCTGCAAAGTGCTGATAACTGCTCATGCTCACTGAAATCAGAACAATTTATGTTGGATGGTATCTTAGCTTGTGAGAGTAGTGAAGCTAAAAGATGCAGAACCTTCAAAGATTTTTGTTATTAAGAGCAAACAATACCCAGTATGGCAAACAGTTGATGTGGGAAATAAGTTGTTACTTTTCTATAATTATGTCAAACACTGTCTCTAGTTTGTGCCCTACAGAATCATGCAGTCATGTTCCTTGCAGTTGCCCCAATCCAGCCACATGCAGCAACTAATCTGTCATTCCAGAGGAGTGAAGACTACATCAAGTCTCTTGTTTCCCTCCCCCAGTCAGCTGGTTTGGTCCATGTGTGCATTGGTCTAGCTGCCAGATAAGACTAGCATCCCAGAGCAACAGATGTTATTGATGCAGAATTTCGTCCCACTGTGTATGAGCAAGAACTTTGCTTCTGTGCATGGACATCTAACAGTGCACAAATTAGGAGAAAAAAAATGTTCTCAGCTACAGAATACTTCCCCCAGTCAGAAAATGTCAAATCTGAAATGCTGCCTTTAAAGATGGTTTAATAGGATGAAACATGCATTTATTGCATAAAAACCAAGCATGTAAAAAGGCCCTAGATCTGCCTTACTAGTAGTCTGAAGGGCAAACTGGATAGCAAAGGGAATGCATATTCTCTATGATTACACTGGGTTTTTCCCTACTTAATAGATTTCCTCAGAGTCAGCGTAGGGTAGTGGTTTGAGCATTGGGCTATGACTCTGGAGATGAAGGTTCGAATCCACATTAGGCTGCGGAAACCCAGTGGGTGACCTTGGGCAAGTCACATACTGTCAGCCTCAGAGAAAGGGAAAGGCAATCTACCTCTGAACAACTCTTGCCAAGAAAACCCCATGATAGGTTTGCTTTAAGGTGGTCATAAGTTGCAAACAACTTGAAGGCACACAACAGCAATGGATTTCCTTACTGATACATGCCTTGGTAATTAAACTTGTGGCTGAAGACCATGATTGCTATCTAATGACTAGTCATGAAACAAAGCATATTAAAAGCAGGATACATAGGTGTGGAAAATCATGTGCAATGATAAATATCTTTCACCACTTGCACCAGTACCTTGCCCCCCCCGCCAAAAAAAAGATATCCTGTAGTTTGATCCTTTTAAGAATTCTTAGTGGATCTGGTATCTGTCCCTTGGTCAATCTGCCTAATATGTTAAATACATAGTATGCATACCAATATACCCCTGTTTTAAAACTACAGCAGAAGGTGGAGAAAGTGTAGCTTTAGGGCCACATGGGGCCCCAACTATGCATATCTATTATGGAGTAAAATAAAAAAGTATCTTTAAACTGCATACTAACTGTTTACTATACCATGTAGTTTGATCCTCAAATCTAGGTTCTACCTAAATCTCAAGCACTTTTGAAATGCAGAAGTCCAAACTCAAATCACAAAGCAGATTTACTATTTAGGGTTTATTTGGGGCTTGAATGCAATGGAAGCCAGTGAAGTTTTCAAAAACCCTTGATGGGTCTTTCTTCTTTCTCATGGTTCCTTGAGCTACTGTTGTCCTAAATGTGAAGGAACAGAAAGAATCTGTTAGGTTACAGCCAAGTCTGTAACGAATGCTGCCAAAAATGCCCTTTATTTTAGGGAGTATCTTTTCTAAAGGGCAAAGATGGTGTTTTCCGAAGAAGCATTTTCATGAAACTGAAGCTTTTATGCACTTTCATTCATTTGCACTTGTTTAGTTTGTCTTTTGATATTTGCACCTTTGTGTTTTCATGATGGAAATAACTCTTAATTGTATCTAGTGCAGCTATTCTGGAACTTTGTGTCCTGGGTATACAGAAGGTTAATATAAAATGAAAGCAAGATGTGATTATGTTTTGTCAGTGTTTTACAATAACAATAAATGTGAATTATGGAATTATATGACATGGGGTTGATGTTTTTGTTGTTTTCAGGGATTTTATTATGAATTGTTTACTTAATAATGGGTATGATGTATGTAAAATAAAGTCAAAATATTCAAAGAAAACAATACAGTCGTGTTGTTTTTTTAATTAAAATATTGGTTTCAACTCATAGGAAAAAAGGAAGATCCTTTATACTGAATCAGACTATTGGCCCATCTAGTTCAGTATTGTCTACACAGAGACTGGCAATGCTTTTCCAGGATTTCAGTCAGTGGCTTTAAAGTATAGACGTAGTCTGAGGTGCTGGGGACTGAAACTAAAAGCCTGGAACTGCCTGCATGGAAATTGAACAAGTGCCCTTCCCTTAGACCATGGGAATGGCAGGGCTTAAATGTAAACACAGAGCCAGTGTGATGTAGTGATTTGAGCATTGGACTATGACTCTGGCGACCAGGGGTCAGTTCTTCGTCTGACCATGGAAACCTACTGGGTGAGCTTGGGTGCACTGCACACTCAGCCCCAGAAAATCTCAGGTCAGGGTCGTCTGAAGGTCACCAGAAGTCTGAAATGACTTGAAGGTACACAATAACAACAATACAACTGTATTTTAAACTATGCCAAGATTAACTACAGTTATATATTTCCCTTTAGGTAGGTATAACCTAGGAATAAACAAAGGTTGGGGAAAATTGCTACCTACCCCAGCATCATAATGTCAGGACAAGTGTTACCAAGTAGTCTGTATCTGTACAACATTCCTATGACTATGTAGGCATATTCTATATGAGATTACTAGTTAAACTGGAATCTTTGGTTCAGGACAGAAGAGCTAAAACAGCAACTGAAAAAGGGTATCTCTCCTCAGACCTCAAGTCTCCGCAGAACATGACAGAAATATAACTCCTCAATAACAGTGATGATTCAATGTTTAACATTCCCACAATGTTGGGAACAATCAAATGGTTTTTGAGCATTAATATCTTCCGGTTATTAATCTCCCTGTCAGATAGCTCTGTGTGGATGCAGGTTTTTTTGATCCAACCTGTCTAATATGTCAAAGTTAAAAGATCCCTTACAGCTATGTATACGTGAAGCACATACAAGATCATACCTGTCTTCTGAGACCATACCTGGTAACTCAAGCACTAGCAGCCCTCTGAAAACATGCAAAAGATACATATAACTTGAGTGGTTTTCCTATGCTTTGCATTCACTGATTTCTTCCAGAAAATTTCCCTAATGTCCCCTGTCTCCCCATAGTTCTTAGAATCTTAGCTCTTATTGGCACACGTTGTTGTTAAGTGCTGTCATCGACTTCAACTTATGAAGACCCTATTAATGAGAGATCTCCAAGTCACCCTGTAATCAATAGCCCTGCTCAGGTCGCAAAAATTCAGGACTGTGGATTCCTTGATTGAGTCTATCCAACTGTAAGGAGTCTTTCTCTTTTCTTACTGCCTTCTACCTTGCCAAGCATTATTGGCTTTTCTAGTGAGTCATGTCTTCTCAGTCTCAGTTTAGTCATCTTGGCTTCTAAGAAGAGTTCAGGCTTGATTTGCTCTAAGACCCATTCAGTTATCTTTTTATTAGCCCAGTGTTCATAGAATTCATCTCTAGCACCACATCTCAAATGGGTTGATTTTCTTCCTATTAGCTTGCTTTGCTGTCCAGCTTTCACAATCATACATATAAACTGAAAAATATGAAGGCATGGACAATCCTAACTTTGGTATTCCTTCATAGCTGCCTTTCTAAGTCCTAGTCTTCTTTTGATTTCTTGACTGCAGTCTCCATTTTGATTGGTGACTAAGCCAAGGGATGGAAAATCTTGAACTATTTCAATGTTTTCATCATCTACTTTAAAGTTATGTAAATAATCTGTGGTTATAATTTTTGTTTTCTTAATGTTCAACTATAACTTTGCCTTTGTACTTTCTTCCTTTAATTTCTTCAGTAGCTGTTCCAAGTCTTTGCTATTTTCTGCTAGTGGTATGGTATCATCTTCATATCGTATGTTGTTGATGTTTCTTCCACCAATTTTCACAATTCCTTCTGCAAAATCTAATCCAGCTTTACATATGATACATTCAGCATACAAATTTAACAGACAGGGTGATAAAATGCAGTCTTGTCTGACCCCCTTGCCCATTGGAAGCTGTTCTATTTCTCCATATTCTGTCCTAATGTTGATTTCTTATCCAGAGTACAGGTACAGGTTAGAATAATCGAATGTTTTGGCATATCCATTTCTTTAAGAGTGATCTAAGTGTTTTTTTATGATCTACACAATCAAGGGCTTTGCTATAATCTGTGAAGTATAGTCTGATTTTCTTCTGAAATTCTTTGGCACATTCCATCATCCAACGTACATTTGCAATATGTTCCCCTGAGCCTCTTCCCCTTTTGAATCCAGCTTGGACATCTTGCATTTCTCGCTCCATATATGGAAAAAGTCTTTGTTGTAGAATTTTGAGCCTCACTTTGCTTGCATGGGAGATTAATGCAATAGTCCAGTGATTGCTGCAATCCTTTGTGTCCCCTTCCTTGAGGACTGGAATGCATATTGTGCTTTTCCAATCTGTGGGCCATCCTTTTGTTTTCCATGTTTGTTGACAGATTTTAGTTAGAATTTAAATAGATTCTATCTCTGTATCTTGAAGCACTCTGTTGGTATGCCATCTGTTCCTGGTGATTTATATCTCCTAAGTACTTTGAGAACAATTTCCACTTCACTTTCTAAAATTGTTGGGCACATTTTCAAATGAGTTCATCTTTGAATGAATCTGTCATACTTTCATCTCTTTTATATAGTTCTTCAGTGTATTGTTTGGAAACACTACATATATTAAAACATGAGTTTTCATCACAGCTGTACATGAAACAAAGAGTTCTCCTCTTCCCTGTTTTGTGACATACTTTACTGTTTTTGTACTGATATCAATGCCCTAGCTAAAGATCTCACTCCACTGTACATGTGTTTTCCTGCTTATCTATGCTTGTATGCAAAACCTGCCCCCCAGCTACTCTTTTCAACTATCGTTAAGACAATACTTGTCATCCCATCACCACATGAACTTGTTTTGTGTTTTCATTACATTTTACACAGCTATGACATTCCCGATTTGTATATATGTCTGTCTACAGAAGATGCACTGTGTGTATTGGATGAAGTGGAATGAAGTCCATAAAAGCTTATGTTGAAATATATCATTTATTCTTAAAGATGCTGCTAGGTCCCTCACTACTATTTCTTCTTATCAAGTTGGACAGAAAACATCAAAAGCGGCAAGTACAATATAATGGGCAGCTGACTTTCTACAGAGTAAACCCAACTGAGCTCCATGAAATTCCTTTGAATAAATATGCTTTGGACGGGAAGGCTGGCTTTTATCTAAAAAGCAATTCTGTCTGGACAAGAAACTTGCTCAGCTTGCACAACAAGCTCAGCATGCCCAACAAGGCCTGGGTTGAACAAGTGCATGTGTTTGTGCACAAAGTTCCTTTTCTTTAAATCATCAAGGAAATTAAGGAATAGAGAAATGAAATCGTGGGAAATGGGCAGTAAAAACCTATACCTGTCTTCTCATATGTAAGGTCTAATGGTGCTTACTTCCAGATAAGTGGTTATAGGATTGAACTTTAGGCATCAATTCTGAGTACACTTAGTTGAATGAGAGCCCCACTGAAGACAGACCTACTCCACATATATCCATGGCATATATGTGTAGGATTCCACTGTTTAATGTCACCATAAAGCAGAGGTGGGAATTCTGTAGCTCTCCCGATGCTGTTGGACTGCAACTCCCAGCATCCCTAGCTAAATGGTTAGGCATTTTGGGAGTTGCAGCCCAATAACACCAACAGGGCTGTGCAATTCCCATCTGTATTTCAAAGGAAAGCCTACGGCAGAAGTGGAGAACTTCTGGCTCCCTAGATGTTTTGAACCCAGTTCTTCATAAACCCTTACCATTGGCCATGCTGGGTGGAGCTTCTGGGAGTTGGAAGGGCAAAGGTTCCCCATCTCAAGCCTATATGGGTTAGAGGGGATAAATGGCCTTGGACTGACTTGTGGGGAAGGGTCTTGTCAGGTAGCCCTCCATATTTCAGTTATGGGGCATGCAGTAGGAGTTAATTCACTGCTTGCTTGTAACAAGGTATGGGAACCAGAGACCGTTAGGTAAACAAAGCTAGGATTGTAGCGATAAGCGCTGCCAAGCTGAAGCCAGCACTTCAAGGTCTCTTGTAGGTGGAATAGGAAACTATGTGCTTCTAATGTTTGGATTTTGCTAATTGCCTTCAGTTCACTCACTGAAGTCCTGTACTGTGCATAACACTCCTAATAAATAGTGTATTAGCACGGTTCCATTTGTGTGTGTGAATTCGGTTCCTGACAGAGTGAGCAACCTCCTGCAAAAATAACAACATGTATAAAATAAGTGAAGAAGAGCCTGAAGACAAGGAAGCCGTCGAAGCTCCAGGCGAGGAAATCGCTGAAAGAGACGAGATGGCCCCTAGCTGGGGTCCTGATGCAAAACCCAAGACACGACCTTCGATCTCTCCGGCAACCCCAACTGGGGGCCAGAATTGGGCCTGGGGAGAGAGACTGCTCAACGCCACCACTGTCGGGCTACAAGATGGGATACATCAATTGTCGAAACCAGCATGATGGAACAACTTCTAGGTAAAGAAGAAGAAGTGGAAAAGCAGAGAGAAGAGATTTCCAAATTGAGAGCTCAGCTGCATGACTGAAGACTTCTGGTGCCTCAGGTTGGACAAGCGCCACCTCAAGCCCCAGCGGCAGCGGCTGCTCCAGTGGCACCTGCACCTCCCAGTATACTGGCACTGCAAGTTGGGCCCTGACCCTTTTGGGAGTTGAAGACCACATACGATGGCGATGGTGCCAAACTGTCATACTTTCTCAACATGCCCTTTAATTACATGATCGACTACAGGAACAGTTTTCCTGGTGATGCTGCCAGAATTAGATACCTGAGCCAGCACCTCAAAGGAGAAGCAGCGGAGTGGGTCGCCAGCTTGTTCGACTCACAAGCTGAGGAAACAGCTGACCTGCAGCTGTTCATGTACCAACTTAGAGAAAGATTTGAGGATTCGTTCTTTTAAGAAAAAGCCAAATACCAACTGAAGAAATTGCACCAAGGAAAAGGAACAATTGGCGAATACGCACGAGAATTCAGGAAGTTAGCCACTAAAGTTCCTGAATGGAAAGATGACATTCTCAAGCAATTTTTTTGAGATGGATTGAATCCTATCATCCTGGATTGCTGCCTGACCCAAGGGGACACTGCCAGCCTCCTGGGATGGATGAAACTAGCCGGAGAAGTGGAAAGCATCATGGAGAGTGTCCAGCTTACTCGGCAAAGGCAAGTGCAAGAAATTGGCCACCGCACCCCGGGACTGCAAAAAACTACTTTCCTGAGCAGCAAGGAAAGAAAAAACAACTCAAAGAAGGCACCTGTTTCCAATGTGGGAAGAAAGACCACATCACCAGCGAATGCCAGGGATCAAAGAAACCCACTGAAGGAAAGTCGGGCACCCCCATCACTAGGTCTGCGTCCCATAAAGCCGACACCCCTGTTACCCTGATTTCTGGGGTCCCTTGGAGGACACCTCAATGTGCTCCACGTGATTGGGAATGGAAACTAGCCAGAGCACAAGCAATAGCAATGCGAGAGGCAGAGTAACCTAGTGGGGTCTTTTTACCCAGTGTTTATGAGGTCAGGCCAAGCCAAAAACCAAACAAAAATGTCTAATAAATGATTTTATTGAAGGAAAGTCTCATGCAGCATCACAATCACTCACACACTCACTCAAGACCTATTAAGAAGCAAAAGAGAGGAAACTGCATAGGGGAATATTGAAGGGGTGTAGCTGGGCTGATACTGCACCTTTGTCCTGAAGTCTGGGAAAAACAGCAGAGAAATGGAGCTCAGCACAGAGAGGGCTGAGGGAATCACTCAACGGATGTAGCAATGGTCAGCTGGGATGACTGGGGGTGATCCAAAGAACTGCTCAAAAACTGGGACTATTTGTAGGGGAAAAAGTACCTGGAGGACTAATCCTTTCCCAGGGAGAACAATAGGTGTTGGAGCGATAATGAAGCTCCACCATGGTAATTTCCTTTGTGTGATGAGATAGCAAGGTGTTGCCAAAGTCTTAGGATCTTCGGCTGTCTTAGTTTGTGGTGTGACTTCATGTAAATGGTCCTTGCCTGATGGAATGTTTGCTCAACTTGGGGCAGACATGCTAATCCCCTCAAGTCGGCATCTCAGGGACTGTGGACCCTTTGTTTATTGTTGGTTCACACATCTTGAGGTCTCCTGGGGCTACGTGACTGGGGATTTTGCTGGCCTGACCTGGTTTTCGATCTTTGACCATTGCTGCCTACGTACTCATCCGGATGACCTCTCAGGCACATTGAATCATATTTTGATATCAAAATTGTAGACCCTGGGATAGGGTTTCTCCAGTGGAGAAACACCCCGAAGCCAACAACCGAATGCCCTGCCGGAGGTACTGCTGCGGGAACTTGTGATGGTGAGGACAGTCCCCTGCCCACAGCCGACTCAGACAGCGATGATTGGGACACCGCAGAGTCTGCTAATGTAAGTACCACAAAAACTCACCATGTTTATGTAACAGTAACCTTACAAGGACATGATGGGAAATTAGGAATGTACAGGACCTTAGTTGACTCAGGCTGTACAACCAGTCTATTGAATCCTGCTTTGGCAAAAGAACTTGGCGTAAGGTTTGAACCCCTAAAAAGGGCTGTCAAATTATCTCAAATGGATGGCTCACCCATGGCAGGGGGCCCTGTAAGGGAAAGGACCAAACCTATCCCTGTTCAAGTGGGAACCTATCAGGGGAAATTACGTTTCTTAGTGCCCAGCAAAATCGGGTTTCAAGTAGTCCTTGGGTATGACTGGCTAAAATAACACAATCCCCAAATTGACTGGACACAAGGCTTACTCAAGCATACCCATGATAAAAACCAGATGCCCGAAGAAACCCCCCCTAACTCGGCACTCACTTTGAGCACCGAGGAACTGCAGAAAATTCCATTAGAGTACCAAGACTTGCAAAAAGCTTTTGAGGATCATGAAGCAGACAAATTGCCCCCCTATAGAGACTTTGACTGCAAACTCAGATTAATAGAAGGGGCCAAAATTCCCAAACCAAAAATATATCCAATGAACAACCAAGAACTTGATGCTTTAAAAAGATTCTTGAACAAGAACTTACAACGTGGATTTATAAAACCTTCCTCCGCTCCTACCACCAGTCCAATATTTTTTCGCAATAAAAAGGACGGAGAAGAACCGAGGCTTATCATAAACTACAATTTAATTAATCAGGCAGTATTGCCTAACCTTTACCCGATTCCTTTAACTAAAGATGTCTTAAATCAATTGATAAAAGGAAAATTCTTTACAAAATTAGACTTCAAGGAGGCTTTCCACAGAATACACATGGATCCCAACAGTGAGTGGTTGACTACCTTCTCAAACCCTCTGGGAAACTACTAATGGACTGTTCTCCCTTTTGGACTACAAGCTGGTCCCGCTGCTTTCCAAATGTTTCTCAATTCTGTTTTACAAGATCTGCTCTACGGTGGTGGTGTTGTTTACCTAGATGACATTTTAATCTATTCAGAAACTCTTAAACAGCACACCAAGCTCGTACGCACTGTGCTGCAAAGACTCATAGACAATGAACTTGTTGTTAAACTCTCAAAGTGCAAATTTCACACTCAGACTTTTGATAATTTAGGGTATCGCATTTGCCAAAACACCCTGAACATGGACCCCACCAAAATTGAAACCATGTTAAACTGGCCAGCCCCTAAAACTAGGAAACAGCTCCAGCAATTCCTTGGTTTGGCAAACTTCTACCATAACTTCATAGAAAGATTTGCAACTATTGCCCTCCCTCTCACCGACCTCTTGAAAAAAACAACCGACACCAAATCTAACTGATGCAACCACATCAGATGGATTGAAAAATGCCAGATGGCATTCGACACTCTCAAACAAAAATTCACCTCTGAACCTCTTCCTTGTTCCCTGACTCTGCCAAACAATTCATAATTCAAACCGATGCCTCTGACTTCTCTATGGGAGCTGTCTCCTGTAACACAACACAGACAACATCTAAAACCATGTGCATTTATTTCCAAAAAATTCTCTGAGACACAGCGCAACTGGCCAATTTGGGAAAAGGAAGCCATGGCCATTCCTTTTGCACTCTCCTCATGGAGACATTCCATTTCGAGTCTGGACTGACCATCACAATCTTGAAACACTAAAAACTGCCAAAAAACTTACCCCTAAGCAAGCATGCTGGGCTGAATTTTTCTAGCGATTCAGGTTCAAGATTGTGTTCAAACCTGGTAAAAGTAACACTTTGGGAGATCCTCTCTCAAGATTGCCCTGCTACCAACCTTGCTCCTCTCCTACTTATCCACTTATCTACTTATCTGTTTTCTCCAGACAATTTTGGACTACCCGTGTACAAGAAAAGGTATGTCAAACAGCCTCAATACTACTTGATTCTGCCTTCCAGCATTCTCTCAAATCTGCCTAACAAACTGACAATTGGCTGAAATCACACAAAGACTCAATCACTTCGTTTGATAATTTAGCTTTCATCGGAACCAAAATATATGTACCACCTCCCTGTTGTCTCGAAATTTTGCAAAGATACCATGATTCCAAACCTGTCGGACACTTCGGATTTCTGAAAACTCTACATTCCATCAGAAAACTTTTCCACTGGCCAGGTCTTACCAAGCAAGTCCAAGAATATATTAAAAACTGTGCAGTTTGCAACACCTGCAAATCTTTTTCTTCTAAACCACATGGACTGCTACAACCGCTTCCTGTTCCATCCTCACCTTGGGATGTTATTTCATGGGACTTTATTGTAAGCCTACCAACCTCATGAGGTTTCCACACTATTTGGGTTGTCACCAATCATTTTTCCAAACATTCTCACTTCATTCCCCTGAAGAAAATACCAACCGCTGAGAAATTAGCTGACCTCTTCATCAGCAACATCTGGAGACTCCATGGTCTTCCCTCCACAATCATTTCTGACAGAGAACCTATCTTCACTTCCAAATTCTGGACTTCACTCCTAAAAACTCTGGGCATTTCCCAAAAACTCAGCAGCTCGTATCATCCACAAACTGATGGCCAAACCAAATGCAGCAACCAAATCCTTGAACAATATTTATGCTGCTTCATCAATTCCAACCAAAATAATTGGGTTCTCCTCCTCCCCTTTGCCAAATTTGCTTACAACTCTGCATTGCATTCCTCTACTGGCAAAACTCCACTTGAATTTGTCCCAGGTACCACCCCAAAACCTTTTCCTTCACTACCTGTTACCCTCTCCACCACTCAACCTGCCTCATTTAACTCTTGGATTACAAAAATTTCTTCTACTTAGACCTCTGTACGTGACTCCCTCAAAGCCTAAAAAGCTTCTCACAAACAGTTTGCTGACCAAAAGCGACAACCCAATCCTATAGACAAACCCGGAGATCTTGTTTACCTCTCCTCCAAAAACATTTCCTCCACTGGTCCCTCCGAAAAGCTTTCTCCCAAATGTCTTGGTCCTTTCCCAGTCAAACATGCCATTAATGATGTCACCTTTGAACTTTCTTTATCTGACACTTAGAAACTTGTTCACCCTGTTTTTCATTCCAGCTTACTGAAACCAGCTCCTTTGAATTCCTCTTTGCAGAATAAGCAACCTACTTGATCTACTGTTCCTGCCTCCCGTACTTCAACAACACACATTTAACTACTGCAATTTGCATTTGCATTTCCTTGTTGTTCCCATTTTCTCCTCTCTTTTCCATTCCCCTCTTCCTTCCCCTTTTCCCTATTACTGATAATATGCCCTCTGTTCATTCAAAAACAATTTTTTCTTTCAGGATGGGCAGGATGTCGGGTAGCCCTCCGTATTTCAGTTATGGGACATGTAGAGGAGTTAATTCATTGCTTGCTTGTAACAAGGTATGGGAACTGAAGACCGTTAGGTAAACAAACCTAGGATTGTAGTGATAAGCGCTGCCAAGCTGAAGCCAGCACTTCAAGGTCTCTTGTGGGAGAAATGGGAAGCTATGTGCTTCTAATATTTGGATTTTGCAAATTGCCTTCAGTTCACTCACTGAAGTCCTGTACTATGCATAACACTCCTAATAAATAGTGTATCAGCACTGTTACATTTCTGTGTGTGAATTTGGTTCCTGACAGGTCTACTTCACAAAGCTAGAGAGATTTTGTCCATTCTGCAGCTCTGACTCTTACTCTATAACTAATACAAATTCTCACTCATTAGCATGGTGCCAGTTTAGTTTTTAGAATAAGGACCTGGCAGTGAATTTTCAGATATATACACAAACACATGCCTGGTCATCCAAGAGAAGAGAGGTCACAGATCCATAACTAAATTACTACCACTAGTTGGAAATCTAGGTTGTGCAGATGTAATCATGTCCACCAGGATCAAAATCAGATAATTTGCAACATGTAGTCTACAATATGTGGCAGATAGTTGTCATATGTAACATAGTGAAATAGTAGAATCCAGAAGTATTAGGATTCCATCACCTGATTCTGCAATGTTTTACAGCATTCTACCAGATGTTGTAGACTACCTGTACCCTCCCCCTTTAGGCTACAGGACGGGATACTATTTTCAGTCCTGAAAATAATAAAAAAAAATTGCTGCAAATAAAGACTAAATTGATACTCTGAGGGTAAGATTCTGCTCAGCAGATTTTCAGGTGCATTATTTTTCTGCTAGCAAGCTGTTTTAACACACACGCGCACACACATATATATAAGAGAACGTTCATCTATGTAATTCTACATCTGAAATGCTAGTTGTGACTTTTAAAGTCCTACATGGCTTGGGTCCAGACCACCTGAAAGAATGAGGCCATTTCTGCACTACACTTTTAATAGTGCTGTTATTCTCCTTTCCACATCCTGTGGACTTCTGGAGTTTGTAGTTTACTGAGGCCAAAGAGCTCTCTGGCTGAGAATTCTTAATGCCCCTCCCTTAACTGCAAACCCCAGGATTCCATAGAATGTTGAAAGTAGAATAATAACACTAAAACAGTGTAGTGCGGAAATGGCCTGTACCTCCCTATGTGGATCTGCCTGAGTTTTAAGATTTTGAGGGAGTGTTTCTTCTAGGTTATACCACCTTCACAGGCATGTTTGGTGAGGACACCGGAGAGAGCCTTCTTGGTAGAAGTAACCAAGTTGTGGAACTCCCTTCTGCAAGTGGCTCAGTTGGCCCCTGCCCTGCAGTCTTTCCACTGGCAAGCAAAGACCTTTTCTTTAGGCAGGCCTTTGCTTTTTAACTTGTTGCAGCAGGTCTGCCTTTTAATGTGGTGAGTTGTGCCTACAGTATTATGTTTCAAACTTTTTTTCATTGTTTCTTCCTTTTGTTTTTATAGACAGAATTGTGGTTTAATTGTTTTTTAAATATAGGATATAAATAAAATAAATTTTCAGATGATGCAGCCCATTCTGACTATCTCAGAACTCTTCCATCTCATATAAAATAAACTTTAAAGAAGGAGTGGGAATCATATAGCCCTCCAGAAGTTGTTAGATTACAATTTGTAGCATCCTGTACCATTTGTAGTTTGAGCTTGTAGTCTGATGACATCCAGAGGGCCACATGAATCTCACCTTTCCCTCAGAGTGTAAAAGAAGCTTGGATGAGCACTCACTTACTTTCAGTTACACCATGGACTCCTTGATCCAATGGGAAGCCCGAAAGACTTGTTTGTGCTAGTACCTGCCATTGTCCTATTTTGACATATCTGTAATGCATGTGTCTGGTTTTTTTTTTAAATGTAAATCCTGTTAACCAAATTGCATGGCTCACTTCAAGGAGACAGGAGAAGAAGACCAACATACAACTTTGTGTGGTACACAAAGTTGCACCATCCTAAATAAAAAGCTGGTGGAAATCCTTTGAGCATGCGATTGCAAGGTACTGGCTGACCCTTTACAAATACGGCTGCCAGAGGGCAAGACATTGTGTGAAATAGCACTCCTCTGTTCCCAGATTGTCATTGCTGCCAGCATTTAGAAAGCAACTCATGCTTTAATTACCTCCGCTCAGCCCCAGCATGTGACTGGCTGCCAGAAAACAAGGCACTTTGTTTCAATAGTTTTCAGTTCATCTTTAGGTCTCAGCAGGTCTCTAATCTTCCAGTGAAGAAATCTCTCCCCCTTCTCGTCATGCACCATCACCACTTTCTCCAGTATTTCCGTCCTCTTAGAATCAAGAGCAGGGTAATAATTTACTTCCTGGCCTAGGCCACTCCTCAAAAATATTCTGTGACCTTCAGACTAAATCATCAAAACAAAAACACCGGTCAGGAAGCAGGGAGGGAAATGCAAGCAGAAATCTTGTAATTAAAATATGGCCTTCTTCAGCTTCCTGAGGGAACCCGAGAACGCTGCCTTCTAACATTCCCTCCTTTAGCAGGTAAAGTTTGGGTTTGCATACTTATTTCACATTCAGATATTTTGAAAGAAGCACTAAGGAAGTAATATTGTAAGGAAAACTGATTTTAAGACTATGCACCATTTGTGTGAGAATACTCTCACACTACGGGACTGAGGCATCTAAATGCATGTGCCTAGTTTGTGTGTCTCCCCCTATCCAGCGATAGTTTTGTTTCAGGCTCTGGGTTACAAAGAGTGTTCCAGCCTAACATGAAGTTCAGGCACCAAGTTCATTTCCAAACTATGTTTGCTTTGGCTGGAGCTTTTGAGGACACGACAGTCTTGTGCAAAATGGGTATGAGATTTCTTGTTCAGCTACTGTGGATTAATCGTGCTACGTATGTCTGTATGTATGTGTGTATTTATAGAATTTTCTTTCTTACACTTACACTTCTTTTATGGGCAGGGCTATGGGCAATTTTATTATCCGTATCCTAGGGACAACAAGCTGCTGGTCTTAGTTCAGCATGGTTGGGAAACATGCAAAAGCAAAAATAAAGTTTCACCAAAAGTGACCGAGAGAGATGTTTTTGAGCTTCAGAGCTGTTTGTTTTTAATTAAGAGAGCAGAAGACTTAGGCTGTTTGGAAATAAATAGAGAAAAGATTAATGCTTTAGAATAAGTTCAGGAAGAGCTTCTGTTATAACTATTTCTGGTAGTGGGAGCAGTTATGTGGATATGTTGGAAGGGGAGAAGCAGTGTCTTGCCCCTCAAGAAGAATTCTGTCCCACCCATTAAAAGTTTCCTTTAGTCCAAAAATTTCTAATGTTCTAATTTTTTTTTTGCTATTTTAATATTTTTTTAAAATATATTTATTAAAGATATAACACAAAGACAAAAAAGATAGCACACCAAAGAAAATTAAATAATTACACGATTCAAAGAATACAAAAACAAACAAATACAGGTACAAATACACAGAAGAAAACATAACTGCATACACATATATAAATTTGTATATACATAATTGAAACATTGAAAATAATCCATACCTAGAACTATTATAATTGTTGGGTCCATATTCCCTTGGTAAGTTTTCCTGCCCCTTTTCTTTGGATGCTAAAAGTGTATTCCTAAATGCTCAAAGGAAGTTTAAATTACCACAATGCTAGAAATTAGGGAACTGAAGGAAAATTTTGTAGAGGGGGGACGGGATTCTTATTTCAGGGAGCAACTCACATGTTGCCCCCACTGATCCGGCATGGGCGGTAGCTGTGAAGTTTTTTGGGGCAAAAACTTATAGTCCAGTTCATCACACACATCAAGCCATTCTGCCTCAGCTGGTAGAGCAGCTAGAAGGAAAGGGTGAAGGATTACAATCAGTGGGGTCAGAGGGAAGTAAAAACAATCATAATCAGCCACTAACAAATGGCAGCTGGTGAAGTGCATCTGATAATGTGGGTTGGAGTCCAGGAAAGCATGTACTGGAAATTTCTTTTTCTCATCTAGTCTCCAAAATGCTACAGGATTCTTTTCTGTTATAGCAGCTGTGAGGTGGCAGAGATATCATTGAAACTGTCCTTTGACATTTGGTCAGTCAAGATGAAGTCATAGACAGAATGTCCTGAGAAACTAAAGTGGTTCCTTTACTATGTGTTAATTGTCGTTTCCAATTTGTACCTGTTTATTCTTTTGTGAAATTTTGCAGACAGACTGGTCTGCTTGTCCTCTGTAGAATGCAGCAGCATGTTGCTATCTAATGATGGTCTGCCCTGTATAATACTGGGGAAATGAACAGGCGTATGAACTCCTCCACTGACCAGTTACAGCACCCATTCTACTAGTGCATCTGCCCCTGCCCCAACACAGTACAGAAGACTTGTGTGAGCCACTATCACTGAGTCCTGGGAGCACTGGGTCCCATCCTGAAACCAAATGAAGGCAGATCAGGCTAAGGGAAGAAGCAGAACATAAGCTATTGTCCCTTTGCTTTAAGAAATAAAATTTATGGTGAAGCCATGTGGTGAAGATCAACATCTAGATTGGAGGATATTTTGGAAAAGATAGATGTATGGCGTTGTCAACAAGTAATCTGAGCAGAGTTTCTGTGTCTTCCATAGTGGCTTGATAGATAGCAGGTTGCAGGTACAGTGACCTTCGTGACTCCAACTCCATGGTAGGAACAATATCACCAGTTGCATAACTGCCATAGAGTTTACAAAGGTTGAGCTTAACTATCTTGTGCCAGGAGCATGCTGGAGCAAGTTGAATGGCAATCCACAGAAGCACCACTGCAAGTGAGCATTCTGCTCAGTGTTTCTACTTGTGGGGTGCCTCTCTTGTTGCTTTTACAGAATGGCGTGCGGGAGAAAGTCCTGTTTCTTTGGATAGGGGGGTAGGCCTGTAGAAAACAATGGCTGAGATGCTTTATCATCTCACCATAGTGTAAATATCCATCAGAGGAGTTATATTATGTAAGCACTACCCAATCCCTATACTGAATACCACTGAAGTGCAATGTATGACAAACTGTGAATGTACAGAGCTATCACTTCATTGTATAATGTATAAAACACAGAGGCAGTATTCTAGGTGAATTGTTGAATTGTTGCTACAATGGTTCTACATTTGCAACAGTTCTACATGTGAACCTCCCCTCCTGCCACCATCAGCTGGATATGTCCCTTCCATATTGTCTAAAGAAGTTACTCTGTACACGTAGTATAACTTCCATTGGCATAGGTCACCAAAAGGATTCTGGCCACAAAGAGATTAACAAGCAATAGTCAGAATCTGGAACTCATAGTCTTCAAATCTGCACGTGCAGAAGGTGTTTGTGAAAAGGTGAGAGAAAAGTGCGCAAGAGTGAGTGATGGCACCTGGGTTCTCAGCTAGTGCTTCTGTCGCAGTATCTGGGTACTGCAGTAGAAGTTTGTAGGGGTAGGAGGAGCTTGTTCAGCATGTGTCTTGGCTGTTGACCTTTAAGTCATGAGTGGGTAACTATAGCCTCCTAGATATTTTTAGCTCCCAACCGCCATCAACCCTAGCCAGCATCGATAATAGTAAGAGATGCAAGAAGGAGCACAGTTGTCCTAAACAATGGATAAGAAAGTGTTCTTAAGTATTTAGCTAATAGAGGTAATGGCTGCAGCAGAGAGCCAATCTTCTTCCATTAGAGAGCTGAGCAGGTACTGCTTTAAGTTTTTGAGAGTAACAGAGGAGTTCATTTCAGAAAAGACAGAATATCCGCATTTAGTAGGGATGGGCAACCTTGAGAAAGCTGGACAAAAATGAAACCAGAAGTAATTTCCATTCTTAATGGTGTGTGTGTGCGTGCGTGTGTGTGTGTATTCATGGACATGGATTAAGATGGATGAATGTGACTGTGAATATGGTTGTGACATGACTTATTTGGGTCTCTAAAACGAATTTATGGATCTGACCAGACTGACTAGGGAATTCTGGAATTGTCATCCAAAAAGGTAACTTTTGCAAACTCTGCCAAAATGTTGGCATTACAGAGCTGTTACACTAACACTTTTCTGGCTGCTGGTCCTTGTTTCACATGAGTTTTCTACCTCTTATTCTTTTTTCTTTCACGTACAGAAAAAAAAATAAGGGAACTGAAAGCAAGGATGCTGGCAGTACCAAGATCATGACATAGAAACAGTGAATGCAGGCAGCAGCCATCATCTTCTAACTGTTAGCTCCAAATCCAAATATATTTTCCTGCGACACCTCTTCAGTCAAAACATATTTTATCTTGGGAGGTAATATGTGTGGGGACAATTCTAAAGAAGGCCTTTCAGAATGGCAGCCAGCTAAACCTTTTGTATTTCAAACATTCTCCACACATTTTTTCAAGATAAGGACATAGCTTGTTTTTCCAAGGCTGAAGAAAATGAAGGTAGTTTCTTTATCTCATGGAATGAAGAAAAATACAAGCTTCTGCCAAACACTTAAGTTTACTGTCCCACAAATCTGTTGATCATCATCAGGCTGGAAACTGAGCTTGAAAATGTTATGTTGCTGGTAGTGATGCCATGTTTTCAAAACAGTAATAAAACACAGTCAAAATTCATGGCATGCAGGGTTGACACTCAGAAAGTGGCTATTAACAAGTTTGTGTTTTACCTAAATACCCCAGAAAGTATCAATTTCAGTCAACTTAGCTGTGCATTTCTCTGTAAAATTAATACAATCTTAACCATTCATAATTATAAATGTCCACATTTATAAACTGCACATACTTCTCTCTTTCTGCCCACCCCAAAATACAAGATTTTTTTAAAAAAAAACTTCTTGTTCAGTCTTTGTAAAAGGAATAGCTTTCAAATGCTCAAATAGGGGACTTCCCTTATAATAAGGAATACATGCCAGTCCTATAAGGGACAAGCTTTCGAGCCCTCAAATAATGGACATCCTTTATAATAAAAGACACCAGGTAATCCTAGTAATTGGACAACAGTTCCTAGAATCCCCCAGCTACTGATGTTGGATATCAATGCTTGCTTCAAAAAAGGTGAAGGAAAAAAAAGTCTAGTGGAGCTCCCCTAATGCATTTCCTGCATCATGTCTGTTTCAGCCCCTATTGTGGTAGACCAGATTGGCACTGGATTGGAGGGAGCCTTTTGACAAAACAAGTCTGCAGAACAGCACACTAAATAATTTCAAGAGAAAATCAGCCTGTGCTTCATAGATTAGAGCAAAGCCTTTGACTGTGTAGAGCGTGAGAAATTATAGATCACTCTTAGGGACATGAGTGTGCCACCAGATTTATTGTCCTGGTGTGTAACCTGTACTCAGAAAAAGAGGCTACTGTTAGGACAGAGTACAGAGAAATGGAGTGGTTTCCAATTGACAAAGTGGTCAGGCAAGGATGCTTTTTATCAACCTATCTGTTTAACCTATATGCTGCACATATCATATGTAAATCAGGATTAGACTCAGAGGAAGGAGATGTGAAAATTGGACAAAGGAACATCAACAGTTTAAGATATGCAGATGACATCATGCTACTGGCAGCAAATAGCAAAGTCTGGGAATGATTAATAAAGAAAGCCAAGGAAGAACGTGCAAAGGCAGGTTCATATTTAAACATTAGATAAACAAAAATAATGACTACAGATGATTTACATAACCTTAAAGTAAATGATCAAGACATTAAAATAGTTCAAAAATGTCCATACCTAGCTTGGTCATTAATCAAAATGGAGACTGCAGTCAAGAAATTAGAAGAAGACTAAGATCTGGAAGGGCGACTATGAAGGAACTAGCCAAGATCCTGAAGTGTAAAGATATATCACTGAATACCAAAGTTAGGATTGTCCATGCCATCGTATTTCCAATTTCTGTATATGGTTATAAAAGCTGGACAGTGAAGAAAGCTGATAGGAAGAAAATCAACTCATTGAAATGTGGTTCTGGAGAACAGTTCCATGGATACCTTGGCCTGCTTAGAAAAACAAATGAATGGGTCATAGAGCAAATCAAGCCCGAATTCTCTCTAGAAGCCAAGGTGACTAAACTGAGGCTGTTGTACTTTGGCCAGACCATGAGAAAACATGACTCATTAGAAAAGGCAATAATGCTTTGTATGGTAGACGGCAGTTGGAAAATAGGAAAACTGCATTACCGATGGATAGGCTCAGTCAAAGAAGACCTTGAATCTGCAAGATCCTAGCTGATAGTTGCTGACAGGGTGACCTGGAAGTCTCTCATCCAAAGAATGGCCATAAGTTGAAATTGACTTGACAGCAATTAACAATAACCACAATCTGCAAAATAGCCTCCAAATCCTTTGTAGGGCTGGACTGAGGCTGAACTGACAGCTATTCAGTGTGTGAAGGGATATTCTGTGATTACCCAGATTGCACTGAAAGGATCTTGACCGCTTAATATTTAACTGAAATGTTCAATGATTAGACATCTTAATTTTCCTTGTCATTTGGAGTTGGTACTGTGAGGGAAGAAGGTGTCAGGGCAACCTTGGATTCCCACAATTCCTACCACATCTCATGTGGCATGGTTTATCAGCACAGGAGACAAAATGTGCAAGTAGGCTAATTTACAACACAGTCCTGTTGATTAAGCATTTTACTACCCTGAGAAATGTCCTAATGTTGGAATGAAGAATGGGAGCTGTCTGGGCAGAGGACTTAGTCCTTCCTTCCCCTGAACTGTTTATATGCAGTTTCAGAAATACAGTTTTAATGCACGTTCACATTTGTATTTCAGCCTTCCTCCCAGAAGCTCAGGATTATTGAACAGTGCTCCTCTTTTACCCCCTTTTTTCCCCTTCACAATAATCCTTCAAGGTAGGCTAAGGTGAGAACAAATGAGCTCCAATCCCCTATAAACTTCATGCTTGAGTCCACATTTGAACTGAGGCCAACTTTGATGGTATCCAACATACCATTTCACACTAGTGATTGCCTTTTTGTTCTGACCAGTCTGTATCTTCCTTTTTCATTCTGTTGCCTCCTAGGCTGATTACGGTATGTGAGATCAGGAAAGGTAAGATGTTTAGCCAATGTTAAGCTTGGGAAAGAGTAAGAAGTGATGTGAAAGTTATCTTTAAAGATCTGAAATGCTGTAATGTAAAAGAAGTTGCTCCATAGGATAGGACCCAAATCAATGTATGCAGAAAGGAAATTCAGACTAAATGTTAAGAGGATCTTCCTGATAATAAGAGGTGTTTGACGTTGTAATAGACTACTTCAGAAGATGATGGACACTCCTTCATTGAAGATTTTTAAACAGACATTAAATGGCCACTTCTTGGGGTTGGTTTAGCAGTGGGTTTCTGCACTGGCAGGGGGTTAAACTAGATGGCCTTCAGACCATTTCCAACCCAATGTTTCTATAGACTGGTTGGTTACCTGATGCTTGTTAGTTGCTGAGATTCTGTAAAGAATGCTGGACTGGAGGGAGCAAGTTGGATCTTCTTAAAGGAGTGTTAGTCTGATGCAGAAGCACAACAAAGAGAGGTATGTGTTTTTGTGGATTGCAGTTACATTGTGAATGAATAGAGTATTACCTTAGAGTGGGAGAAGGAACCACTGGCCCTCCTGATGTTCCACTGCTAAAACCCAAACCTCTAGGCAGCCTAACCAGTGGTGAAGAATGTTGTCTGTTGAGCCCAACAGCACCTCAAGGCTTGCATGATTCCCACCCTGTTTTAGAGGATCAGGTACATGTGCACAGCATGTGGGGTTGGGAGTGGGATCAGAAAATACCGACACATAAAATCAAAACTTGGGGTAGAAAATACTAGCAGTGTCCTTTCTGTTATTAATACTGAATATGAACAAAACTGTTGGTAATACCAGAAACAGCATGACATCCAATTCAGGAAGATGCCCTTAAGCAAAAGTGAACATCGCTCAGAGGCGTACTTAGGGTGGGGCAAGTAGGGCACATGCTATGGGCACCAATGCTGGGCAGGGGGCAAAAAAGCTGTGCCAGAAGATTTAGGGCCTTTCTGCCCTATACTGTTATAGTGCTGTTATTCCACTTTCAACATCCTATGGAATCCTGGGGTTTGTAGTTTAGTGAGGGGCATTTAGAATGCTCAGCCAGAGAGCTCTTTGGCCTCAGTAAACTACAAGCCCTAGAATTCCACAGCATGTTGAAAGTGGAATAATAGCACTATAACAGTGTAGTAAGGAAGGGTCCTTAGAGAGGAGGCGGAGGGGGGGAGAAGGAAGCGGCGGCAGCACTGGAGAAGGAGGTGAGGGTTGCTCTAGGCGCTGTTTATGCCAGATATACTACTGACATTGCTTAACAGAATATAGTTATGCCTCAACTTATAACCACATTACCAGCCTGAATGCATCCAGTCTTGCCTGATTTTGGAAACAAAACTGAGAGGGATTAGTATTTGAATGAGAGACCATCAGATAATACCAGGGATCTCCAGGTAAAGCATTCTGCCTAAAAACCAGGAGAGATGCTGCCAGTCGGAGGAGACAACATTAGACCTGATAGACCTATGGTATGACTCAGTAAAAGACAGCTTCTGGTTTTCGTTATTAAGGCAGCCTTAATATTAACCACATTGGTTAACTAAAGGAAAAATAGATCGTACAAGGCTGAAATCATCTTTGGTCTGGTATAAGTTGGCCATTGACTCAAACCTTTTCTGATGCTAAGCTTCTGCTGAAGTGTAGCCATTCAGTTAAAAATAATTCCCTAACTATAAAACAGAACTAGATTAGAATGGATTTTACAGCTGAAAATCCGAGGCTTGCTTAAGAATTAGTCTTGGTGCGTTGGCAACAGTTCCTGTTCAAGTAATCAATACACTCTTTGTTCTCATAATCAAATGGTAAGGGATAAGAACATGAGTTTTATATTTTTCTTCACCAGTTGTATGTACTTCCCAGATCAATGCAAAGAATTATTACCTCACCAGACACACCAGTAAATAAGCTTATCACCACTGGTAGTAACTGGTGATAAACAGAAGCATTGTTCTTGGATATGCTTCTTTGTACAACAGCAGAATATTTGCAGATATATTTCTGTGCTGCACTGTGTGGTAGTGCTTATAAAAACAAAAGTGGTAAACAATCCTGCCTCCACATATTAGATTTGGTATATGAGATCATAGGGCCTTGAGATCTAGATAGTCTCCTTGAGACTTAGGCTTGCCAGGTGCTGAGATAATGATGAGAGTATTTTGCTGAGCACTTGCAACTTGTGAAGGCCTCCTTTGTGGGCAACACATCTCCACAGTTTGTAAACATTTTATACCCCACCCTGAAACTTATCCCCAAACTTTAGAAAATAGTGTTAAAACAATGTTTTCCAGTATTATGAAAAGCCTTGCCTGTCCTGCACCAAGCCCTGCTCACTCACCACCGTCTGTCTGGATTTTTAAAAAATACTATGCTGTCACAGGCAGGACTAGCTGCAGCACTTGGAAAAATAGGCTGTTTGGACTTCAGCTTCCATAAAGGTTAAGAGGGGACATGATAGCCATGTTTAAATATTTGAAAGGATGTCATGTTGAGGAGGGAGAGTGCTTGTTTTCTGCTGCTCCAGAGACTAGGACAAGGAGCAATGGATTCAAGCTGCAGGAAAGAAGATTCCACCTGAACCTCAGGAAGAACTTCCTGATGGTCAAAGCAGTCTGGCAGTGGAATATGCTGCCTTGGAGTGTGGTGGAGTCTCCTTCTTTGGAGATTTTTAAGCAGAGGCTGGATGGCCATCTGTTGGGAATGCTTTGATCTGTGTTCCTGCATAGCAGGGGGTTGGACTGGATGGCCTCTGGAGTCACTTCTTACTCTATGATTCTGTGATTCTAAAGCAAATTCATTTTGCTGGGAACCATGTTCTTTAGAATATCCAGGAATGTTTTGATTTAACTTTCTTGGAGAACTGTGAGAGGTCCTTCTTGCCTGTTGCCTGTACATAATTTTCTTGAGCCCCTAGATACAATTTTTCCCCTGGAGTTCCAAGCTGAAAGTAATCTTTTGGAATGCCTGTGGGTTTTAAAATCTGCTAGATCTGGAGGCAACTAAATGTTCCCTAAATTCTAGTGCCATAATTTCTCTGTTAAACGCTTCTGTATGTCTTACAAAGAAGATACACAGTGGTTATTTTGGTAGCAGCATTTTATTGCATCCATGTTCCTAACAAACCTCTCTTATCGAGAAACTTTTTTTCTAGGTACCAATAAAAGACAGGAAAACAACAATAACTTACTATAATTACATGTGACAGTTTTTATGGCAGTTTTTGTTTTCTGTATGTTTTACTGAGAGCCAGCATGATAAAGTGGTTTGAACATTGGACTATGACTCTGGAGACTGGGATTTGAATCCCCCACTTGGCCATGCAAACCCACTGGGTGACTCTGGGCAAGTCACACACACTCAGGCTCAGAGGAAAGCAAAGGGAAAACCCCCTCTGAACAAATTGTGCCAATAAAACCCTGTGATTAGTTTAACTTAGGGTTGCCATAAGTCAGAAACGACCTGAAAGCACACAATGTTTTACTTGATTTGCAAAGTATGTAGGCAAATAAAGGCACGGCCTTTTGTTATAACACTTGATGACACAGCAGGCAGTAGAAAGGCAACGTTACAGATGGATTGACTCAATAAAGGAAGATATGACTGTGAATTTGCAAGACTTGGGCAAGGTTTTTGATGACCAGTGCTCTAGAAGATCTTGAAAGTCTCTCACTCATAGGGTAACCATAAGTCAAAGCTGACTTGACAACAAATACCAGCAACAACCTGCTATTGAATGATTTGCAGTGGGTTGAAGTGCAGAAAGCAGGAAGTTATGATGTTCACATGGACATTTTATAACCTACTAGCATTTATTCCCAGCATTGGCCAGGATTTTATTTTCTCATAGTTCTCATACTTGTTAGAAAGATTTGAGCTCCTGTGTTACTAATTCCCCAAACTGTCTTGTCCAGTACCTGTAACTTTTCCCCATATTCCCCAATCCAATCTGTATTCAGAATTATTAACATACAGAGGTTAGGTTCCTGAGGGAAATATACTGCCCTCCTCCTTGCTGCCAGGCCTCATCTCCATAGCAATTGGCCAGGCCCAAAAGCTCCCTGGCAGAGAATTCTAAAAGCCCCTCCCTAAACTGCAAACCCCAGGATTCCATAGAGTCTTCTTAGGCAGCCAATCATATGAGGTCTCCGTCTCACACAGCCAATCATATGAGGTCAGGTCTTTGCCTGACACAGACAAACTCACAAACTTTGACTTTTATATATTAGATAAATGTACAGATAACTCTCAGGTAGGAGTAGGTGTTTTTTTTCTCTTTCCACCAAATAAAAGTAGTTTTTTTTTAAAAAAAAGATGATTCTCTTGCAGCTTATCTTTTGGAGTCTGCAGGTCAGCAGTGAATAGGGTCAGAGTTCATTCTTAAAATTGTCACTACACTGTCATGCCAACCTCAGCCACCATTTTCTCCTCTGTTTTTGTACATGCACCCTACATCCTCATCTATTTGTTCACATAACGTGCTGCACATAAACAGATGGACATCTGCAAGTGAAAAAGAGAGTGAGCAGGGCCAGCCAGTAGATATGCTATTGTTGGGTGGTGAATAACCTCTAAGAGCCAATGTGGTGTAGTGGTTTGAGTGTAGAGAACAGGGTTCAAATCCTGTTCAGACATGGAAGCCCACTGTGTGACCTTGGGCAAGTCAAACTTTCTCAGCCCCAGAGGAAGGCAAAGGCAAATCCTCTGAACAACTCTTGCCAAGAAAACCTCATGATAGGGTTTTAGGGTCACCATAGGTCAAAAACGAGGTGAAGGCACCCAGCAGCAAACAAATGCCCTCTTGATTTTACTGCTTCTCCTCTTGCGGCTGATCTAAGTTGAATAAGAGCTCTGATGTGCTGAACCACTTCAGGGATAGAGTCATGCACCAAGAGAAATCCCGTTAATGGCAGTGGCAGGTGACACAGAAGCAAAGTCAAAGCTGGATATTTATTTATTTATTTCATTTATACGCTACCTTTTTCCCAGAGTAGGACTCCCACTGGCTCCCAATAGGAATCAATTATTGAATCAAGGAGTCAATTAAAACTCGACAATAAAGTTTCAAGAAACAATTAAAACATTGCATTACAACAGTATAAAGTTATTTTAAAAGCATGAAACAGTTAAAAGAATAAAAAAATCACACACTTTGTGCTTTGTGCAATGAGAAGTCTCCCAGCGAGCAATTGCATATTGAAGGCCTGCTTAACAAAATAAAATAATAAAATAATAATAATAATAATAATAATAATAATAATAATAATAATATTTATTTCTATCCCATCTCTCCACAAGGATCGAGGCGGCGAACAACATAAAATACATTAAATACATTAAAAGAGATTAAAACATACCCCTTTGCCTTCCAGCAAAAGGAAAAGAGAGAGGGAAGCCACCTGCCCTCCCACAGAAGGAATTTCCAGACATGGGAACAGCCACTGAGAAGGCTGCCTCTGTGGCTGCAGATCCACTGGGTGCCCTTGACAAAGTGTGCATGGGAGTGTCATCCCCCCCTTTCACAGTTCCACTTCACTTCCTATACATTCATATACCCCTAGTTCTCACCTCCCCCCTCCCCCCCCCAAAGTATGAAAGAAGGAGAATGCATGGCTATAGAGCAAAGATGGCCATTTTGTGGCCCTCTAGCTTTTTCAGCTGCCATATTCCTTAGCCAGCACAGTCAATGGTGAAAGATGATGGGAGTTGCAACCCAAAAGATGGAGGCTCACACCTTGCCCTCTGTAGAGTTTTAATTGTTGATGGAAACCAAGCAGAGGCATATCTAGTGTAAACAGCACCTAGGGCAAGCATGGAAATTGCGCCCCCATCTCCCCTAAATCTTCCAGGACAGGTTTGTGGGGGTTTTTTGCACCCCCCCTGACACTGGTGCCCAGGGCACGTGTCCTACTTGCCCCACCCTAGATATGCCTCTGGAACCACGTGAATATCAGAGAAAATCAAGGCTGTGGAGCTAATTAAAAATTCTTTCTCTCTTCCTGCTGCTCAGCTGTTTCCTTCTAGTCAACTGAGAGCAGTGGAATCTTTTCTACCCAGGGCAGGGAGACAGGTCGTTTCATTCAAGATCTCAGAGGCCATCCTATTATTAAGCTGTTGCATGTAACAGCAGCACAGGGTGAGTGAGAAGGGGGAATTCATCAGGATTGTAAAGGGTTAAGCTTCCTCTTTTCCACAACTATTCCCTCCCTGCTGCTCAGCTTATTGGTTGCAGAGGAAGGAAAAAGTTAATTGACAGATAAAGTTATTCTTTACCTGCAGTCACACACCTTCTTCTCCACTGCTCAGCTGCTTCCTGCTGAAGGAAGAGGAAGTATGGCTTTCTGTTTGCCTTCTTGCCATACTCCAGCACGAAACCTGACAGCTTTAGAACATTAAATAGTTGACCACAGGTTAATTAGCCATGTTCCAATGGAGAAGGGAACACCCTTGCAACTGATTAGTGGTCCCTCTGAATATTTATCACTAGCAAGATGGAGGAAGGTGCTTTGCAGGTCTGGCACATTTCCAAAAACAGCCCCCACCCTTGGTGTCACATGGATGAGCCATTCTAGAAGAATGGAATGAAATAAACAATACTGCATTGCTATGCAGAATAGACCGAATTTTTCACGCCTGAACCCGTGCCTTGCAATGTCAGTGAGACCAAACTCCTGATGCCATGAATTTTTTTTGTGTGTATTAATTAATTACTCAAATAATGCACAAAATATGGATGGCAATAGACACATTGGTAAATTCACAAAGTGACAGAGGGAAGCTGCAGCACTGAGCAACACTTCAGGTCTAGGTCCCTAGCCAGTGAGGGGTCTGGAACAATTGCATTGAATAAACCATTAATAATCTAGCCCTGGGCTCTAAATATTCCCTCGCCCACCTTTCAATCAAGATATTAAACTTCTTTGCAGCACAGATTAAACCACTGGACCTAAATCCAGTTTTTAATGCCAACTAGAATAAACTCACTTAATCAATGGGAAATTGATAAGTCAGTATTTAGGATAAGTTGCATTGATGCCGTGAGTCTACCCTGCTAGTCCTGCTGGGATTAGTAGATGGGTAGAGGTTTTGACCCCTTAATAATGGTCTTTGCTACCCTTTCTCTCCTCTAGACTATCTTTCCTGTGCTGATGTTTCTACATCACCAATCTACTATTACTGAGCCAGTGTGATATAGTGGTTTGAGTGTGGTACTATGACTCAAATCCCCACTCAGTTATGGAAACGCATTGCATGACCTTGTGTAAATCACACTCTCTCAGCCTCAAAGGCAGGCAAAGGCAAATCTCCTCTGATCTTGCCAAGAAAACTGCATGATAGGTTCATCTTAGGGTTGTCATTAAGTTGGCAATGATTTGAAGGCACACAACAACAACAACAACAACAACAGAAAATCTACTATTTAAAAACACATATGCAGTGGAAAAATGAGGCAACTCAATGCTTTTCAGAAGGAGGTTTTGGCTCAGCACTTGTTCTCATGCCATTTAGACCCATGATGCTAAATGCCAGTGATGTATTTAAGTCTCTTATTCCAAGTCTCAAGTCAAGTCTCAAATCTCTATCTTCAAGTCGAGTCTCAAGCCTTTGAAGATACTTTCAAGTCAACTCTCAAGTCTGGGAGCCAACTTTATACCCTGACCTATATTCCAGAATTTTTGGAAAGAGTTGAATAAAGTCAGTTTTAACAATTTAAGCAGAGTCAGCCCTCCACATTTGTGATTTAGCCATCTGCACCTTTGGAAGTGGGGAATAGGATCCTTCTTACTCCCCATTACTGAAGCTCCAAAAGCTTTAGAAGGAAGGATCCTTCCTCCTCAAGCCTGTTGCTTAACACATTTGCTGTTCGCCTTTGAGAAAAGCACCCTGAACTCTGGGGACGAGTCTTGTCTTCTGCTCTTAGGAAAAGTTCTAAAAGGCTCCTCGGATATGCAGCAGGGACAGGCTGCTGAGCAGACCTCAAGACTGCTTCAAGCCCATTGCCTACCCCATTTGCTGTTCCCTTCTGAGAAATGTGCCCACACTTTGGACTTGAGACAGATTGTCATGTGACCAGTAGGCAAAAAGAGAGGGAAGCATTGTTCAAAGTCATAAGGTTTCTGGATGAATGTGTTATGTGACTGAATGCAGGGCAGCAAGTCAGTCACTAAAAATATACAAGTCTCAAGTCGAGTTGAGTCAGTGCATCATTTATTTCCGAGTCAAGTCGCTGAAGTGACTTAAGTCCGACTTGAGTCCGAGTCACTTGATTCGAGTCTATATCACTGCTAAATGCATCCTTAGAAACTGTATCTGTGGTTTGTTTAGAAAGGGAGAAAGATAGTGGCCCTAGACAATGATGGAGAGACATGTACATTTTACTACATAGGAGGAGTGGGAGGTTTAAATCTTTCCTTCCCTGCTGTGAGCTGGATAAATGTTACTTCTCAAATGACTACTAGTCTCAGCTGAGGAAAAACTTCCCTTGTTGGCAGTGAGTGCTTCTCCTCTTGAGCTATTAGCAGTTGTTGGAGAGAAGGGAAAGGATATTCTGCTGTTTTGTTTTTTAAGAAAAACCCTACACAGGTAGTTTGGTATCATGGGTTTAACATTCTATTTACTTTGGTTCTGAAACGTGGATGGGTCTAGCCTACAAACTATAAAACACTTGATCTCTTTAGAGGCCCACAACTTTACACAAGTGTATTATACTTCCAGGGTTTGGAGATGAACACTCCAGATTTAAGACTGCAACACAATATATATTTACTGGGAAGTAAGTCTCATTGAACTTAGAGTGTTTCTAGTCCACAGAGTTATAGTAATTCGATACCACTTCAACGGCCATGGCCTTCTTTTAAGGAACCCTGGGATGTATAGTTTGGTCTGTGCTTAGAATTCTCTGTTCACCCAAGCTTGAGCTATAGCACTAGAGCTGTTAAATGGAGAATTCCAAGTCTCTCACTAGACTACAAATTCCAGGACTCCATAGGATGGAGCCGTGTCAGTTAAAATGATTTTGAATTGCTACACCTGTGTGATGCAAATGCAGGCTTAGTGAGGCAACATTTAGAACACTGCACTACATAAAGTCACCTATTCTTAGCAGCTCCCTGGAAACATCCTTGGAACTGATTAAAGGGAATTTTTGAAAAGTGTCTTCATATGATGACTGGTCTTGTGAATATGCAGATTGTGCTTGCATGTTGCACTTAGATGGCACAATACACTAAAAGAAAAACACAGCTATCCATGGCCATTCTAGAGGCCAAGAGGATGATGAGCATATTTATATGATCAGTTGCCATGTGACAACAATACAGATGACAGTCCCCACCCAAAACATCTGCTAAGTCTGAAGAGGAAAACAACAACCTTAACGTTTCCATCTGTTTACAGTGAGTACAGTCAATGGGTTTCTATCTGTGTACAGGTTCTGCTGCTGGCACCAAGCCAACACTTAATCACAAAATTTTGTTTTACTTTCTACCTGTAGGAGAACTGACCTCAACTTTTTCAGAAGGACATAAGACTCAAGATCTCCAGAGTCTGTGTTCCTTCTTGCTGCCCACAGCAAAAGCCCAGCTGTAACGTGGACAAGAAAGCCTCCCACAAGATTTCTCAGGCTCCCTACAGGTCTCCAACGCTGACTTGATGCACCCACCTGGAGCAGAGTCCATTTTTACAACACTTGGAAGAACAAAAGGTAAAGTTGAATGGATTCAGGTACCCTTTAAACAATGTTTTTCAGCACACTTTTACTTGTGAGTGCGATGAGCATGAAGTGGTTTTGGTGGTAACTTATTTTCAGTGCATGTAAATAGTGCTGTGCAGGGTGGGGAAAAATCTCTAAGGGTACCAGCAGATTGGAAAAAAACTGTCCTAGCCTTTTCTTTTGCATTTAAGTGCAATGTGGTCTGCATAAAGCAGAGAAACATTTGACTGTAAACTTGTAGGGATTGTCACCTAATCTCACTAGATCAGACGGATGTTAAAGGCCCAGGAGTCAGGCTAAGTAAAAAGATTGGCAATCCTCTGTTAGCATTTAAAAAAAAGAGTTGCAGCAAGAAATACTGAATTACCAGGAGTTTTCAGCTTTTCCACTGTGTATTTTATTGCACTTGTTCCATTAGCTTCTTAATTGTATTTTTGTTGCTGTTGAGTTCTTTTGATATCTTTTTATTGGCCTAAGTGAATGAACTGCTTGTTCATTTGGATAATACTGTCATTTACTGTGATTTTGGTAGTTCCAGAAGATTTGGCAGAGACTTGAGTACTGTATGCTCAGTGATCGTGTTGGCAATTTTTTCATTGATTGATTGATCTTCAACTGATGTTTACTTCATTTTTGTTTTCTTTTTTTTTTTTTAAATGCAGTAGTAAGAAAAATGCTTGTTTCTGTTTTGTTTATACAATTCTTCTGGGGAAATAAGAATCATTAAAACTGTTGCTTATAGTGGGGGTGTGAAAACATCTCTTACAGTTATTAGTGTTCAGACCCATTTCGATAAGTGACAGTGAGAGGGTCATATCACGTATTGCTATCTAGAACATGCCTAGAATCAAGCTGTACATTGAGATAGCATGGGGTAGGGGGCATTAGTACTGGGTTTCACACTTAAGATTGTGACATGAGCTATAGGGAACAGTGGTTAAGCAGGTTTTGCTTCTCCCATCCCAGACCATTGACCTTGAGTTGTGCTAAACAGTGCATACTCTTTCACTGAACACACTGGCCCCAGCTGAATTCTAGTGAGGTAGAACAGAAATTAATATTTGCATTGATTTTACTTCATCAAAGTGAATATGCGGTTTAAGACCCTTGTGGCTAAGTAGAGAAGCCTGAAGGCATAACTTCTAAAGTATAAAGAACATCAAAGTATAGCAGGAGGCTTCCTATGTTTATTATTTAGTCAAATCGTGTTTTGATTGTGTCCAGAGCACCCACTGGGGAGTGAACAAGGAGTAGTAGTTAAAAAAAGAAAGAGAAGTCTTGGGTTGTTGTTGGCTATAGCATTTGCTGGCTGCAAAGTAGGTAGGTTTGGCATGGCATAGGGAGGATGGGAAAGAATTTATGTGCTTTCAAGATTATTGTTGAAATTATGCACTTTGTGCCTCCTGAGACCCACTGAGAAGCTACTGCACACTGCCTCAGGAATTCACAAATTTGTGAGGCTTGTGGTATGTTTTGGGGAAATAAAATGCGCGTGAACACTTGTTTGAATTTTTTAAAGAAGTATATAACTAAATATGTGTAAAATTGAAAAATGTGCAGAAACATGCTTTAGTCAATGGGGAAGATGTATGCAAAAAACCATCAAGTATGTGCTTTCAAATTGTCCATGGACTTAGGGTGACCCCATGAATTTCATGGGTTTTTTTAGGCAAGGAATCTTCAGAGATGGTTAACTATTACCTTCCTCGGAATGTAGCCTACAGCACCTGGTATTCCCTGGTGATCTCCCTTCCAAGTATTAACCAGGCCTGACCACTGCCTTAGCTTCCAAGATCAGATGGGATCGGGTGCCTTCAGGGTATTTAGGCAAATACACTTGTTAAGAAAAATTGAATAAATAAATATGAACATTTCTGAAAATGCTCATGAAAATCCATATGAAACAAAAACACAGTTTTGAAATCTAACAGACAGGGCATACAGTTGGGACTGGGAGAAACATGATAAAATCAAAACTGAGAGTTTTCCATATCCATAGATATAAGGCATGGATCTGATCACTGGGCAGACTTGACTGCTCATGGCTTTCTGTTCCCAGCCTGTAAGTCAGGTGCAGGTTGTCCTCCAAGTGGGCAGAGCATTGCCCCAAACTATATAAGCGTCCTTTAAGTGATCTCAGTACTTTCCCAGCTTCTTCAAAACAGATCTAGCTCAATGTAGAAGAGGCAGGCTGTGAAGCACATCCGGCTTGCCATCATATCTACTGTAATTGCAGCCAAGGCTGAAGAGCAGGTTCAACGTACTTGAGTCATGCTTCATAATCCTGGATGGAGAAGTGATTGCTACCTGGCCTAAACCAAATCCAAAAGCTGAAAGGAAATGTCAAGGCAATGACTTTGGTAGTCCATTGAGGCTAACGTGGATGGCAACCATGTTGTCCTCGAGGCATTCTTGGATTGCATATCCTTACAGTCCTAGCTAACATGTCTCATGGTCAGGAATGGTAGGAACTGCAGGACAACATAATCCAGAGGGCAAAATCTTTAGGACCACTGCTAAGCAAGAGGAAGAAGCCAACAGCTTTATTTCTCTTCTTTATGGCCCCACCAACTCCCACAGGATATATTGTCCAATGTCAAATCCAGAGCTAGGAAGTAACATGTTTCAACAAGTTAACTTTGATAACTAGTCACTTTTGGTAGTAATCAGCTGGAATTGTGCTACTTTTTGCCTGTAACAGCTGGGTTTGTAATTCACTACTATTCAGTGGAATGTAACAAGGTTTTTGTATATTAATGATTACTGGGTGTCTGAGCAATGGGAAAAAGTCACAAAGTTGGCTCCTTTGTGCTGACTCTTTGTAAGATGTTATACAGCTAGTGTGGAAGATGAGGAGAATCTAAAACAATGTGGGAGGGAGGGAGGCACATTGCAAATCTGACATGCACTAGAGACTGCATGCAGATGGTATGGAATTCTTTTTAAAAAATATTTTAAAGGTGTCCTGCCTTTTCCGTCTTCCTTTGTTTTGACCAAATCAGAGGGAGAATGCTACCGTCCTTAAAAAGAGAAAAAAAGCCAGTGTGAAAGTACAAGGAGTTGTGGTGGGGCAAGGAGACAGCCAGCTTGGTGGGTTGAATGCTCAAAACAACAGGTGGCTTAAAATCATACGAACTCTGAAATGTAGCAGCAACCATAGAAAATAGGAATTCTATCTCCATTGAATTGTGTCAGGGAGGTGTAGCCCAAAGCATCTGCGTGGGAAGAGACTGCTAAGGAAGTAATGTTCAGTAATGTATTTTGCACTTTATTTCGAGAATTTTCAGGATCTGAACTGGCCACTTGAGAGCATTTTACTGTATTTTCTGTATTTTTCAGTGGCACAAAACTAGCAGTAATTTGTTTGTAATCAGTAAATCTGCCAATTACCTTTTACAACAGCAGAAACACTAACGAATGATAACTGGTGGACTGATCAGAGTAAAGAGTAAAGTAACTACTTCCTTTTAAAAATAATATTCCAGGCTCTAGTCAACTCATCTTTCAAGCTGGTAAGACAAAAATTACCACATGATAAGAAAAGTAGTTGAGCAAGCAGCTGATATCCACCTTGTCAATACAAATAAATTTACAGTCTTTATGCCACCTGAATCTTTTCCTGCCAGCTTGATAAGACACGTAGCGCAGCAAGTTCACTTAGCTAATCTTGGTATCATATAAAATTAGATCTTCCAGCAATATCCATCTCTGACCATCTCTGGTAGTATGTAGCCTATTTTCCAGAACAAGATGGATGCCATACATGAAATCTTCCAAGTATGTAGAAGTCCAAAGGATGATGTTGTGTCTACACCTCCACACAGAATTCATCTCAAATCCTCTGGTTTAAGAGAAGAAAGATTCAGAAGTGAACCACCTGTGCAGCCAGAAACAGAGCCTATATGTGGAGCAGTTCTGTCTGTCCAGGGCTTCTGTACTAATTGCTATCAGTAGCCAATCTATTAGCAGATGTGGCAGAACCAATTTAAATGGGTTCTTATGGAACTTTGTAAAGTGCCATGAATGTGCACTCATGGGGTATACTATATCCATACCATCATCATCATCTTCATCATCTTAAAGTGTATCAAACAGACTGAGAGTAATTAGCTGGCACACAAAAACCAGGAATTAACAGACCTTGGGGAGTTACTTTTTAAAAATAATCTCCTTTCCATTACTCAAGGTTGCATTGTGAAACTTTGTCAATGTGTGTTACAGTTCACAATAACTAGCTTGTTGTATTGTTTGTCACGTTGCTAAGAACTTTTCCTTTTTTCTATCTAATAAGAAAAATCATGAGGATTGACCGTGTAAAAATACCCTTTAAAAATCCTTAAAAAGTAAATTTTAATTTTAAAAGTTTTAAAAGCAAATTTTAAAATGTTATACCAGTTGAATGATTTGTTATATTTGAAATGTGATTTTCTTACACCATTATTATTAAAAAAATATTTTGCTATCAATGACTTTGCTACTTCTAAGTTCTGGGAATTACTGAGCTGTTGGACATTAGCTCCTTTTGCCTCCTTGCTCCCACCTCCTGGCTATCCTGAAATAGACTTAGTACTGAGTGTCTTTTTCATCTCTTTTTAACAAATGCCCCAAAACTTTCCATTCCAAGCTAAAGTTTCATAAGAAATGCCTTTGAGATCTTATTATCACAGCACCAGCTTGCATACTTGGCAGCTACTCAGTGCCCTCTTGCTGGGAGGAGATTCCAAGCTTCTTCTCATTGGGGCTGGTATAGGCAGAAGCAGAAAGAGAGAACTAAAACCCTAGAGGAGAAGGCTGAGGTAGGTTAACTTTACAAACAATTTACACCCCCTCCCTCAGCAACTTCAGCTACAAAAACCAAGCTCAATGTTTGTGCTAGGTGGGTTTACCTAATCTGTTTTGGGTAGATTTGGGGGAAAAAAAGATACATTTCAGCCAGGTTGGCCTTGCTTCTTTCCCTGTTCAGTCAGGATGCTCCCACCTGACAGAACCTATGGCAGGTATATGTGACCTTATTTCTCTGTTCACCTGCTCTGTGATGTACTGGACTGTAGCCACAATGGAGGTAAGTAGTATTTCCATTGTTGTATTTGTGAGAATTATTTCAATGATCATGAGAGTATTAGGCCCAGAATCTTTTCCCTTTTATTGCTACTCTTAGTTTACAGTGCAAGAATGGTGTCTGCTCAGGTTCCATTTCATGGGAAATTCTGTTATTCAAATATGAGGATTTAATTAAGAGACTGTAATGTGTGATAGTGAAGCAGTTTCAGGATTCCCAGCTTGCAGTTGCCAGAATTCTAAACAAATGTAACTGTGAATGATGATTTGGAAAGGCAGGATGAAGTTGGATGTTGCAAATAGGGTTGTTGATGAGTTATGCTGCATCCTGTATTTCACTTCCAGCTGTTACAACCAGAAGAATCTAGCAGGCTGGTGTTTCTTCCAGCTGTTTTCCTAAATACTGGTTCATTGGGTTTCATCAGTCCAGGTCACTGATGACAGCAAAGTTACATAAAAGGCAGAGCCTCCACTCCTGTCCACCTTCTCCAGCCATTTGCAACTTCAGGGAATTGCTTGGTGTGTTGTATGTCATAATGGACTGGCAAAACAACCTCTGAATATGGCTCATCATCAGATCACCATAAGATGATAGGTGACTTGAAGAACTATTACATATACCTTCTTTGTTGGTTTGGGTGAACTGAGCAATTTTGTTACGGACATGGGATAGATGAAGCATGTTGAATCTGAACCAAATCTCTTAATTCTTTGTGAGAAGGATCAGTTTTAAATAAGATTGCTGCCTTCCTGGCAGTGCTTGAGGGCTTGATACTAGTTCACAAAGCAGAAATCCAGGAGGTGGAGTATCTGGAATTTAAACTTTAATAAGAAAAACTTTTATGTAGAATTTCTGCTGGTGTCTTAGTTCATTTGGCCTAAAGCAAAGCAAAGGGGGAATAATGTTGTCAAACACCAGTGGTTTGAAACAGACTGATGATTTATGCACTGCAGCCAATTAAGATGTCATATTTATCATAATTTCCAAAGAATTCAGTAACTGCGTTTTTATTTTCTCTCTCTCGCTCTTTATCATATTTACAAATTTGAGACCTTTCATCTTCATAACAGCTTGCTTATAAAGAGACCGAAGGCCTATCTAATCAGCATTTTTTCTGAACTACAGTGAGCAGGCAAATGCTTCTGGCAAGCTCACAACAAGCAGAATATGAAGGCAATGGCTCCACTGTTGTTCTCCAGCAACTGTTATTCAGAGGCTTTATCCTCTAGGATTTTTTATTTATTTAAATATTTATGTCCTTCCCCATATCCAAGGATCTTGAGGTGGCCATCCAAGTTGGTGGCTCTCACTGCATCTTTTGGGAGCCAAAACTGAGTTTACAACTGAGCCATGGACATAGTTGTGAATAAGTCATTCATGTTGTCCTTCCTGAATCTTTTATACTGTAGCTTCATTGGATGACCTTGGATTCCATGCAGATGTAGAGGATGCAAGTGGGATGAGGAGAGCAGCAAGATGATGAAAGTTCTGTTGGTCACAAAGCCTGCCCTATGGTTGTCCGATACCCTCCTGTACAGTAGAAAATGCTGTCTCATACTCTCCAACATGTCACACATGAAATAAGGGTACATGTGGCCAAGCAACATCAAAGTGGATTCAAGATAACAAAAGTTACAAATGAGGAAGGGCACACAAGCTTGGAGAGGTTGCAGTGACTTGCTTTTGCCAGCACCTAGAAGGAAAGGTGAAATTCTGTTCACCTCCTCTCCCCATTGCTAGATCAATTTTTTACACTTTGAACTCAGTTTGCAGAAATTAAGTAGGTTAAGGACTAAGAGGGAAAGTGGGATGAGAAGAGAGAAACTAGAATATTTTAAAAGGAGCTGAGGAAGGGGGACAATAGGATGTTTGGGACGTTTGAAGAGTATGCTGTCTCTTCAGCAGTACTGAAATAAAAGACAAACGCTAGTCTCATAATTTTCAGTACACAGAATCAGGAGGGGTCATTCTTTGACTCAGGAAAATGTTTTTTGAGATTGACCTATCTGAAATGTTGAAATTAAACAGCCATATTGAGTTGATGCTATTGCAGTTAGGAAATGTAGCAATCCTAAATATGAACTAATCCTGAAACAATTCTTGATGTATTTTTCTACACCTGATATCTGGTGGTTCTAGAGTTTCACTTAGCAAATCCCAAACAACCTTGAGAAAGTGAAAGTTGAACTGAGGACTGGCCTTCTGAACCTATCCCCTTTTTATGGCAGAGTAAAGAGCCTTAATCTCATTGCTAATATAAATATTTGAACAACGCCTGTTAACATTGCTCTTGTAGTCCTCCTGAAAAAATTACCCCAGTGAAGTAGACACTGTATATTTATCACACTGAAAGGTACTTTAATAGACAGAGGTGAGGGCACTACAGTAATGATGGAATAACTATCTGGAGTTGACTTATGACTCTTCAAAAGGGTGGTTGTTCACTTGTCAAGTTTTTACTTTTTGATTACCATACCAGAGTGTTTCCTGTAGGAAGCTGTAAATTTACCTACATGGATTAACTGCCACTAATGCTAAACAAGGAAATGCCAAACTCCTCACAAAATGAATGTTGGCAAGGATAGGAGTATTATGGTGTGAGATTTTCCTCTTTGCAACCATCAAAATCTCCCTTTGCAATAGGACTGCAATTCTGAATTAAATCTGGAAATTGTACTCAAATGCAATCACAACAACATCAATGTATGAATGTAGAACCCAGTCCAAGGTGTTGCTGTACAGCTAACAGTGTGCAGCTGTTACAGGCACAACGACACATTATTTTTTGCACTGGGAGCCAGCTGGCCCATTCCTGCACCTGGATAGCAGCAGCTCATCTTCCCCATTCGAAGTTTGGAAAAGTCACTTTTTGATTAGTGTCCCAAAACCCCAAGGCACCATGGCCTGTGGACATGCTGGCTCCGGGGATTATTAGAGTTGTCCCAAAAAGTTGTCCCTGTCCCTAAAGAATGCTATCTCCAAGTGCATGTAGTCTTCTTCTGTTTAGAATAAGCATTAAGAGTTGCTTTTGAAGACTGTCATAATTAGGGATGTTTTGCTGGAACAAGTGTCTCCTTTCGGATTTTATACTTATTTTTAGTATTGTTTGTGCTGATAGTATTTTAATGGTTGTTTTACAATTTCTTAATTGATTCAGGGGTCAATGGTTGAATAAACAATGGAATGATGATAATCATGCTGTCTTACCTTTGCATAAGCTAGGAGGTATAGAGGTAGAAAGCATTAGAAATAAATTTGAACAACAGCAAGTTGGGACATGGTACAAAACTAGACCACTCTGCCAGTATTATCAGTTACATTTATATCCCACCTTTCCTTCAAGGAGCTCATGGATCTTTTTTCCTCCATGTTCTCCTCACAACAAGCCACCAATTGCAAGGGAGGCCAGCAGAGGCAACGAGTGACTAGCCAAAGTAGGGACTTGGTTCTTCAGGGTCCCAGCCCAGTACTTGAACCACTGTGCCACACTTATATACCCACTTAGCTGTGGTTAAACTTTATCGAACTCATCAAAGTTTATTTCTGAGTAAGCAGGTTTCAGAGTGTTTCAAGGTGTATCCATACTGCACAGTTATAGCAGTTTGATACCACTTTATCAGCCACAGTTCATTCCTGTGGAATTCTAGGATTTGGAGTTTCATGAGATACTTGGAAATATTTGCAAGAGAGCTCTAGTGCTGCAGCTCAAGGAAGTGCACTGGAGAATTCTAAGTATCTCATGAGTACAAACTCAAGAATTCTATAGGATGGAACCATGGCAGTTAAACTGGTATCGAACTGCTGTAATTGTGTAGTATGGCTGTAGCTTCAGATTGCAGCATAGGATATTGTTTAAGGCTTAGGGCAGCATTGGACTGCACATGTGCTCATAAGTTCTCCTGAAGGTGACCTTGCTGTGAAAATCTGCTTTGGATCTTCTTGCTGAAACCTGGAGTAGCAGGGTGGTCACATGATTTGTTCTAGTGCTTCTAAATACCAGAGGACAATCTGTTCATATTTTTAAAATGCATTTTGAGAAACATGAGCTTTTGACACACCTTTTAACTTTAGTCTTGAAATATATTCATGCATATGTTTGCAAGACTCCTTTGTGTTTGGTGTTAACAGCCTAGCATGTCATTCTCCCTCTGGAATTGCAATGGAAAATATCTCACTGCTTGTCATCTTGAAGTCAAAGTTAGCGCTTCTAGGGTAGGCTGCAGATGAGATGTGTGTTTGAAGTTTACAATGTAGGTTAGATGATGCAGTGAGGCGGATAATATCAGGCAAGGGAGGGATGGGTACAAAGGGAAGCTTTTAAAAACGAGGCACTGATGCAGCCTTTTTTCCCTACAAGGTAGGAACTATTTTCTTCCAAGCTCCTAAAATTTTATTTTATAAAATGATTTATTACAAGGTTAACTTTAATGGGTTGCTGTTAGTGAGAATTGAGGAAAATACTTGCTGTTGAAATGGGATTTGTGCAGATATAAATAAAACATATATTTAACTGGGTTTAGAAGAGTTTCCTTGTCCTCTTCTCACTAGATGAAATGGGCAAGAAAAATGGCAACTGAGTTTCATGCTAAATAAGTGCAAAGTGATCCACATCGCAATTCCAGACACGCACTATGACTGCTTAGAAAGGAAACAATTGATTAAAACTTCTTGGTTTAAATCTCATAATTTGTTTAGTTGTTTTAAAAATTTACAATGGCTTACAGTTTTTAACTGTATTTTATTATAATGTTGTAAGCCACCTTAGTTCTGCGTAGAGATAAAACTGAGCAGGTAGGTAGGTAGGCAGGCAGATATAAAATAACTTCTGAGATCATGGAGGAGAATGGCTTCTGGAAATCATTGTTATATATGGTAGCAGAGGAATGGGTATATTCCAAGCTAGGAATGAATATGAAAAACGATAGAAATAAAATAACCAATATTCTTATACCTTTACAAAAAAAAGTGGTGTGGCTGCATTCAGAATATTATGTACAGTTCTCATTACTCTAATTCAGAAAAAAGTTAGAGACGTAAAATCTGAAAGGATGAAAAGGCTGGAACACCTTCTCTGTGAAAAGAGGCTAAAAAAACTTGTCCCAGACTGGCACACAGTTTTTGGACAAATACTGCCATTACCCACAGTGGTGGCTGAAGATGGTGGGAATTGTGGTCCAACCCACCTGTAGGGCATTAGGCGGTGGAAGCTTTGGTTAAAGTTTCTCAGGGCACACAAGTTTAATTTGTACCCCAGGGAAGGAAATGTTTTTAAAAAATTATACAACTGTGCATATTATGGGAGAAATATGTAGTAAGAACCTTGCTCCCTCTTTAATTGTATTACGATTCAGGTTCAGTCAGCAACATTAATTTGACTGTCCTGAATCTGCTGCCAAATAAATCTTACTTTGGCATGATGGGTCATAGCACCGGAACCTTTTGATTAACTGAGGCAATGACACTATCTGCTACCTTCTTTGGACTGCCATGTTCCTTCTGAGTTTAGCTGTAGTTCCCAGGGTAGCTTGAGTATAAGTAGATATTCTTAGCTGAGTTATTCCTGTTCTAATCTAAAATTGTTTGTGGGTCAGCTTGATCTTGAATAAGCACTGAAGATCCCTTAGCTTTACAAAAGACCTGTTCCTGATGTAGATGAAAACTGTTGCAAATGATTCAGCTGCTGTTTTGTGTTGTGTTTTGTTTTTGTGGGTTTTTGTTTGTTTGGTTGTTTGGTTAACCCTTTGTGGTGCTCTATAGCCAAGAATAAAGCCTGCACTTTTGAGACTATATCACTGACACTCAGAGTTGGGATCAGGGGTGAGTAATGAGTTCAGCAAAATCAGGATCATTATGAAGGGGTCTTCCTATCTAGAGAAGATATTAAGCAAATCATATCCATTGCCTGCCTTCCAACTATTCATTCATCCAAACCCTTGGAGGGGAACCGCACATGCAGACTCTGTTCACAAGTCTCACTGAAAGGGAGTGGGCAGGTGATTAGTCAAAAGGCATGGATCCACTTTCCCCTTTACATGTTCATTGTCTGTCCCCTTACATGTTCATTTATGTTCATTGTCTGTTGAAAAGTGTGTATAACAGAGTTCATATTGTTTGGCAATGTGTTTAAGAGATCTCCCATCTTTTGGGGAAGGAGAAGCTGCTTGAAGAGAAGGGAAAGTCTTAAGATTAGAAGCAGGATATGTATGTGGTGTTCAATGGCATGGAGTCCCTTTTTAAAATACCTTAGCTGAAAAAAAAATCAAAATCAGAAACTCTAATTTACTAGGCTAAATGATGGTTTTGTGCAGAGGCCTCAGTGCCAAAATGAGTCCCTTCAGAGTACCACTATCTGATTTAGATGAGCAGCTTCTTTGAAGAATATTATAGAATATTATAGAAACAAGAGGAAAGTAGAGAAGGAGGCATAGGTGAGACCATGGAAGTTATCACCACAGTTGGTGACATTTAGTTGCATGCAAAAATAAATCTATGATTCTAAGCTTTTTTGCTGTAGGTGCCTTGTGCAAAATTGAACCATATATTACCACATACACCTCCATTCTGTGGGATGTGCTGTTTTCACAATTGAACATATTTATGGCTGGAAAACATATTTGAAGTCACACTGACCAGAAAGCATGTTGCCAGGACAAGCTGGCCTTAGACATGGTCAGTTCATAAGTGCAGAAAGGATTAGGCAGGAAAACCCAACATTAATGGGTTTGAAAATTCAGTGAGTCTGAGGTCCTTAATAACAGACTGGTGACTGTGGCAACTGGATTGCTGACAGTACAGAAGGGCATGAGATGATGAGCAAGATTTCGAAAGTGAAAAAACAACAGGAACTGGAAGAATACTTGGATAGAACAAATAAATTAAGATTTACAGAAGATCACAGACTGATCCTGAATAAATCGGTTTCCATGATGGAAGTAATGGAAGCTATTAAGAACCTTAAGAATGATAAAGCTCCGGGTCCAGATGGATTTACGATAAGATATTACAAGACTTTACAACATGAGATTTCAATTCCATTGCAAAGTACTATAAATGAGATTATAAAAGAAGGAATACCGGACACCTGGAGAGAGGCAAATGTGGTGCTAATTCCTAAAGAAGACAGAGACTTAACAGATGTCAAAAATTATAGACCAATCTCACTTTTGAATATAGACTATAAGATTTTTGCTTCAATCCTTGCAACGAGACTTAAAAAGATTTTGGCTGAGCTTATTCATGAAGATCAGAATGGTTTTATACCAAAAAGATATTTAAGAAATAATATAAGAACAGTATTGAATATAATTGAATATATGAAAAGCATAATGAGAAGAAAATAGCCATGATATTTGTTGATGCAGAGAAGGCTTTTGATACGATCAGTTGGCCGTTTTTGAAAACAGTAGTAATGAAGCAAATGCAAGCTGGAGATAGATTTCTTTCATGGATTGAAGCAATATAAAGCCAACAAAGAGCTCGATTGGTTATTAACGGAGATAGAACTAAGCAGATTGAATTGAACAGAGGAACAAGACAGGGATGTCCTCTGTCCCCTTTGTTATTCATATTGACAATGGAGATATTAAATAACAACATAAGAGAAGATAACACTATAAGAGGAGTCCAAATCAAGAATTATCAATACAAACTTAAAGCATTTGCTGATGATTTGATTCTGTTTCTTGAAGTTCCTAAGAGAAGCATACAAAATCTTATTGGAATAATACAAGAATACGGAGAATTTTCAGGATTCAAGGTAAATAAAGAAAAAACAGCTTTGTTAATGAAAAACATGACAGACAAGGAGGAGAACGAATTAGCACTTGCAACTGGATTTAATAAAGTACAAAAAGCAAAATATCTAGGTGTCTGGATAGCAAAAAGGAATAATGAGCTGTTTCAAAATAACTATGAGAAAAAATGGAAAGAGATAATTAAAGACTTGGAAAGGTAGACTTCTATGAAATTGTCTATGTTGGGGAGAATAGCGACTATTAAAATGAATGTTCTTCCAAAGATGATTTTTTTGTTTCAGAATCTCCCCATAATAACAAACAGTAAACAGTAAACCTTTTATACAGTGGAAAAAAGACTTGCCGTTACATGGCAAGGGAAAAAACCAAGAATTAAATGGAATATTATGACAGACCAAATACCACAGGGAAGAATGGGAGTACCGGATTTTCAATTATATTATGAAGCTGCGGCATTCATATGGCTAAAAGACTGGATTAACTTACAAGATACAAGAATGCTTGCACTTGAGGGAGCAGACCTGAGGATGGGATGGCATGCCTATATGTTTTATGATAAAGCAAAAATTGACAAAGATTTTTTGCATCACTATATCAGAAAATCGCTTCTGAAGATATGGAATAAATATAAGAGTAAAAACATAAGGCAGCTACCCATGTGGGTATCCCCCCAAGAAGCTTTCTTTGGAAGATGGAAGGCAACAGAGAAATGGCTGAGATATGAGGATATATTAGAGAAAACAATGACAAGTGCTTATAAGATCAAATCAAGAGAAAAATTGGAACAGGAAGGACTGCCATTAAGTTGGTTTCCATACAGGCAGCTAAATGAGAGATTCCAGATGGACTTGAAAACCTATGGAATAGAATCCAAAGAAAGGACAGGAGTGATTAAATGGATCTTTGACAATCCACCGCATCTGTTAGCCCATATATATCAAGAAATATTAACACAGGAGAGACAGGAGGAGACTGTGAAATCTGCAATGATTTTGTGGGCACAGAATATTGGGCATTCAATTCAATTAGATGAATGGGAACAGAGCTGGAAAAGGACACAAAAATTTACAATGGCTCAGAATCTTAAAGAGAACTATTTTAAAATGTTTCATAGATGGTACATGACACCAGAAAAGTTAAAAAAGATTTACAATACAGGTACGGGAATGTGTTGGAAATGTCAGAAAGAGGTGGGAACAATATTTCATCTGTGGTGGTCATGTCCCAAGGCAAAGAAATATTGGAATGAAATACATAAAAAGATGTGTGAAATATTGAAGGTTCAATTTGTAAAAAACCCTGAATTTTATTTGTTAAACATGACAAATGTTCTTGAGAATACTAATATTAAGAGGCATTGGAGATTAATATTGTACATGATAACGACAGCGCGAACTGAATATGCCAAATTGTGGAAGTCTCAGCAAAAATACCCACAATCGAACAATGGTGGGGGACATTTATTGAGAATAGAAATGCGGACATTGTCTCACAAAGATTAAAGGGGAAATCGGACGATCAGATAAAAGCAGAATGGCAAATTGTAATGGGTAATTGCTGGGAACTGCCAAGTGAAAATGTCTGAATTATGGTAAATTAAAGAGGAATAACTGTAACATAACAAGGGTTGATGAGAGAAATGCAAGATCAAACACGCAAGATGAACATGGAATTGTGAGGCATAATTTTTTATATGTGAGTAGATATCTAGAAAATGAAAACTAGATCAGAGTGGAAGAACAAAAACATTACATGTAAAAGTACAATTTGAGATGATGTTTTTTTATTTGTGAAACTTAATAAAATTATTAAAAAGAAAAAGAAAAAAAGAAGGGCATGAGATGGTGGAGGCAGTCCTGATTAATCATTGGTTGTCCTGATTTTTCAACTGCTTTTTAAATGTTCCAGTTTTCTCTCTTCCTACTCTTCCTTTTCCCCTTTGTCTTTGGCATACTTCAGTTGATGCAAACTGAGTTCAAAGTGCAGAAGTAATGTGTACTCCAGGGCTTCCCAAATGGTGTGCAATGGCACATTAGTGTGTCACCTGAAGTGTGTAGGTGTGTTGCCTACAATCTTGGAAATGTATGTTATTATTTATAAATCATATATTTTTAAAAATATATGAAAGGTTTTCATGAGATATGTTTTGTCCCCATACATTTTGTTATTACAATTGATGCATGTGTCTGTATGTCTTATAAGGGGTTAGTTTAACCTCTAGTTTGCTTGTAAAACTGAATTACTGTGTCACAAAATGATGCATGTCTAAAAAGTGTGTCACCAACGTGAGAAGTTTGGAAAGCTGTGGTGTACTCCATTAACTCAGCAGGAGGAAGAGGAATGGAGGGGTCAGAATCTTGCCCTTCCTTGTAGACTTAGGCAAAAGCAACCTGTTGCAGCCTTTCCTAGCTCTTCTGTTCTTTCTTTTTTTCAACTACACTCTCATGCTGGTTGGCCACGTATGTCCCTGTTTTCATCTGTAACGTTTTGGAAGGTATGTAATGGAAGTGGGTGAGACTGAACCACCTATATCCATCCAGTTCATGAAACTTCAAAGGAGAAAGGATATGTAGACCACGCATTCTGTTAAAAAAAAATCTAAACCAAGGATAGGAAACTTGTTAAAGCCTAGGAATCATATTCCAATATGGGAAAGCGAGCAGCAAGCAGGCCAAAAACAGAATGGGCAGGACCAAATCAAAACAATAGGGTGAGAGGTAATTTCTACCAACTTTGGTGTTTGCTACCAGCATACAAAGCATAGCTCAGGTCTATTTGTGTCTAATCTCAGGAGCAAGCCCCAGTGCAACAAATCTCAGCCTCCGTGGCATCATTATGTGGGGTATTTCAAGTAGAATCACTGAGCAAAAATAACAGGAAAAGAAGCTTGTGGAACACAGGGGGTTGCATCTTGGCTTTCGGCCACAGGTTGCCCATCTCTAACCTAAATTAACATTTGGATTGTACCCTAAGGTTTTCTTGTCTTTATCCAGACAGAGGAATAGTTGGTTCTAGTACAGGAAGATGGAGGAGATATCTTGCAGCTGTAGAAGGAGAGTTTATCTAAGACAGAGTAGAATCCAAATAAAGTCTGATGTGGAGTAGTCTGGGAAAGTGAGGTTTTACTGTGTTCCACAGAGACCTGTAACTCATTTGAAATTAATCACCATCAAAGAGCATATGCAGCTACAGGTCAAGTTGTTCTTATCCCCCTCATTTTTTTTTATCCTGCTGATGATCTAAACAATCTGTCTGAGCTTGACCCAGACTTCCTTCTAGAGCAAGCAGCTTGTTATTTACTGCACGTACTTGATGGTAGCATTTGTTGACTTGGACCAAGACTCAGCCCAGCTTTCAATAAACTCAGATGAGCTTTTTGATGAGCTGGGCTTGACGTTTTCTTCAATGCTGGGAACTAGTCATAAGCATTTCACACTACATAATTATAACATTATATTCCACTTTAGCTGCCATGATTGCATCGTATGGAATCCTGGGATTTGCCATCTAGGAAATGGTATTTAGAATTCTCAGCCAGGAAGCTCCAGTGCCTTGCCAAAATACTAATGTTAAGATTCCACAGGATGTTGCCATGGCATTTATGGTGGAATCATATTACTATAATTGTATGAGTGTGGAAGGGCCCAAAGACTGTGTTCCTTTTCATTCTGTCAGACCTCAGCAGCTTTTTAAAACTCCTAACCATAGTATCTTTCTGATTGTATCTCTGGGATGGGATGGGACTTGGATATTTTATGATGGCTCAAGTCTTTCCTGGAGGGTGAGTTCAGAAGGTGGCCCTGGAGGACTTTAATTTGATGCCATGGCCACTGCTCTATAAGACGTTTTTAAACTAACAGTTGTCTGTCCAAATGGACGCTCAGTCCTAGGTCTTAGACAACTAGTGAAGACAAAGAACATGCAATTTAATCAGTGAACCAAAATTCAGTTTGGAAATTACACCAAGTAATGCTGGGATTAGATTCAGCATCATGTAGTGGTTTGAGCATTGGACTACAATCGTGGAGACCAGGGTAACTCACTGGGTAACCTTGTGTGTATCACACACTCTCAGCCCTAGAAAACAGCAGGATAAGTTCACCTTAGGGTCACCATAACTCAGAATGACTTGAAGGCACACAACAGCAACAACGCTAGGATATAATGTATATAAACATATATCCAAGTCCTTCTTGTTGTTGTTGTTTATCGTGTTTTTGCCTCAGCCCAAATATCAGGGTTGTATGTAACAAGGAAGCTCTCATTCATTAATCACGGAATGAGACAGTCTTTTAAAAAATACTTTTTTGTCCTGCGGTGTCCCTCCAACATCTTCTTTCCCTTGTTTTTTATATAAGCTTGTTGTTATTGTTGTGTGCCTTCAAATAATTTCCAATTTATGGTAACCCTGAGGCAAAACTATCATGGAGTTTTCTGAGGGCTGAGAGTATGTCACACACCCAAGGTCATGCAGTGGGTTTCCATGTCTGAGCAGGGAATCAAACCCTTATCTCCAGAGTTATTGTGCAATGCTTAAACTGCTGCACCACACTGACTGTCATCAAACAAAATGCTTTTACTCAGGCTGGCCATTGGCATTTAAGCTGGACTGGACAGGGGTGATGGTTTTAATTCTTCTTTAATCTGTTTTTATGTTCTATTTGTTGTTGAATTTACTCCTGTTAGCTACCCTGCATGCCAGTTTTGGAAAAAAGGGCAGGATGCACATGTGATAAATAAGTTTGTGGATTTGCCAGTGAAAATTTAGGAGCGGATCCATCACTGATGGGGTGATGCCTCCATTGACTAGTAGCAGCCAGAGGCTGGAAAAATTACTTTAGGACTATCAGAATCCCTCAGGCAGGCTAAGGCTTCTGGGAGCTATAACCAAAAAAGTAACCTTAATATGTAAATAGTAACTTTCACAAGCTCTGATCATGTAGCAGTGAAATCCACAGGGTTATTTTTTGTAATTGAACCAGTTTTTTGTGCCTAAAGCCTATAGTTGATCAGTTTTACTATATGGCTTCAAGGCTCCGTTTTTAACAAGCCTGAATGAAGTAGAAGATTGTGCCACTTGAGTTGACATGGGCAGAACTTCTTGAAGAAAAACAAAAACAACTTGTTGCAAACAGAAAACTAAACAAGGAAACTGACTGGGCTCCTATCTTTCTCCATGATATGCTAGTTTTTAAAACTTGTTTTAGTGTGAGGAAGTATTTAAAATGTATTTTCTAGCTATTGTTTGAAGAGATATAGCCCACACATGAACTCTGAATTTTACCACTCATTAAGTTTCAGAGGTAGAACAAATCTGAGATTTCTATATCTCAGAAATCTATTTATGAAATAAAGAATGCTTTTTCCCTATTAATTCACTCCACTTTATTCATAAACTTACACACACACACATAGACATTGTTTCCTTTTTATTACATCCTTGCTATCATTCTTTGCTAAAAGGTGACAGCTAGGACTTCTTATGCCTTTCTTCATAATGTTTTTCTTCATAATATTTTGCCTTGTTTTTCTGTATCTGTTCCAGATTCTTTCTTAACATAATGGATTCATTTGCTCATCTTGGCAGGGTCAAATTAAGCAAGGAAATGGAATCTCTTTATAACTCAGTTGCATAGAACTCAGTATTTGGCAGAGGAGGAAAGTATCAATTACTTCATCTATGCAGGCAATTAAGCTACAAATAAGCCATTGAATCAATTGTTTATTGGCTACACATTTGGAGTGTGCTTTCCTCTTAATGCAAAATATAATTTCAGTTATCTGTCAGTCTGGCCCTTTCTGCATGATGTTGGTGTCCTGGCATAGGGATGCAAGAGGAGCGGGACCATGACAACGCTTCTGCATGACGTTGTCACAGTCCTGCCCTTCTCGTGTCACCAGCCATTCCAATCACAGGCTATATCATTGAAGGAAAAACTGCGTCGATTGCATGAGCCTTCTGTCGCAGTCAGCCATGCAGAAGGGCTGGAAGCACAATCTACATGCCGCCGCCTCTACTACAGCACGGGAAGAAGGCCAGCTGCATTCTGGAAGGACGGAGCATGTCCCTTGCGCTTCCTTCTGCAGGCAGCTGGTCGGTTGCAGAGAAGAGCATTGGAAACATCCTCCCATCCTAGCAGAGGTGCTGCCAGGATTGTGATAGGAAGATGCACGACAGCATTTGTCGTGAGGAAAAGGCCTTTGTCTGCAACACTATACAAAACTACATGCATGATTGGAGTCATCAAATTTGGAGGTTCAATAATCGACCAATTATTTGGGGGTGTTTCTCCAGCAAACATTTTGGATTTCTCTTTTTAAAAAATGCTTTAGACTGTACATTTCTGAACTGATTTTGACCAAACCTAAAATATACACTTTGGTTATCATCTCAGACAGTGTGGACTAATCAGCGAAGTGGAACTTCCACTGCTTCACCTACTGTTTCTGGTCCAGTTTGCATGGAACTTGATATAATTTTTTTTAAAGGACCTTAGGCATTATCAGTTAAAACCTTGTTTCATTCAAATAATAAGTGAAATAATCAATCTGAGCAATGCTGGGTAGATTTCCTAGTCTTCTATAATAATAGAAGACAATGTCTTGTTGTGTGTGTGTCTGCCTGTCTTCATCATATCTCCAAGACCATGAAGTCAAGACATTTGAAAGTTGGAATGGAATACTAATACTCTAGGGGTATGTCTCCCTTGGTTATTTGGTTTTTTAAATGTGTGTGTTTTGTGCCTTAGTCATGACAAAGCTACTATCAGGATAAGAACTAAAAGAAGAGATTTAATAAGAAATCAACTTGCCAAAAAGCAACTAGAAAAAACTGCTGTAAGAGTTATTGAGAGCAAAAAGCTGCAGACACAATGGGAAACACTGCATCTAAAGTAGGCCAACGATGGGCAAGACAGCGGCAAAAAAACCCCAAACATTTAAAATAAGAAGTAAACAGAACAGCACTGCAGTGGTGGCAAGACTAGACTTCCTGAAATCAATTCTACCTTTCCTGTGAAGAATACTTCACAAGAAAACAAGACTTCTGGGTTCCACAGGTTGTAGCTTCATTCAGTCAATGTTCCTAACTTTCACAGCTCCAGAATTTAATTGCTTACCTCTAATATGCATTGATGTTCAAATGAGATGTTGGAATTGCATTGCCACAACTGCCATTACTATGCCTGTATCTGCAGTTGTCCAGGATATTTGGTACTGATCATCTTTCACTACCCAGTATGCCAATCAGAATGTTTCTTATGCTACTTCTGAACATTCATTAGATGGTTGCAGGAGGAAGTCTTCAGAAGATACAACCACCATTGATGATGGGAAGTTATATAACATGACATTTTCTTTGTCCTTATCCATTATTAATATTTAAAATTATTTCTGTTCAAAAATGAATGCTGTTGTGTGTGCTTCAGGTTGTATAAATAAACCTTAACCTTGTCCTTTCAGTTCAAGTAACTATTCTTAGCAGGTTATGGATGAGATCCATGCTCTGTCAGTATACACCATTCAGATCCATGAGATTTGTCATGACTGAGACAACACAGCTTAAGTTTGTCATAATTAAGACTCAGGTCTCACTGATTTCAGTCATTTTCTTCTGATTTAAATTTGGATCCAACCCAGTATAGTAAACTTTTCAGGAATGTGTCTTCAAATTCCCCATCACCATTTTTTTTTCCATTTTAGGGTAAACTGCTTCAAACTCTTCCATCTCAGGAAGTTCTGGTTAGGTCCATCAAGTGGATATTGTTCACGACACTTCCAGTGGAACCCCCATGATTAGAAGCGGTGTTTTGATCCTAGGGAAAAACAGGGTGTGCTGTTAGATCATGTTCTGTCTGAGTTTCTCAGTGCAGTTTTCTGCTAATTGTTGGAAATGGAATGCAGCATGAACCCGAAGAACCTTGGTCTAATGCTGCAAGGTCATTTTGTGTTCTCGAGCCAAGGGGCAAGAGGTTTCTTCTGTGTTTTTGTCATAGCAAGGCTGCCCTTCTGTGCAAGTTTGTTTGCACACTTTCTGCTGTTTAAATGTTGCCAGGGCGCCAAGCCTGCAGGCTTCTGTTACTGTGCTATCCTCATAACTACAAAATCTGGGCAAAACACTTTCCAATAACTTTATTTATTAGTCATATTTAAATCCCACCATTCCTCCAGTTAGTTGAAGACTGCTTAGGTAGCTCTCCTCCACCTCCTCCTTTTATTGACACAAAAACTCTGTGAGCTAGGTCAAGTTGAGAATGTAACTGACCCAAGATCACCTAGTGAAAGGGTGGGTAAAGTGTGGCTCTGCTGTTCTTGTGACCCTTGGTCCCCCTAGATTCCCTGGACTATCTTTTTTTTTCTGGCAGCAGGGCGAGTGAATTACCTCTTCCGGACACCTTCAGGGGTAGCAATTTATCTTTTAAACAAGTTATGGAACCTTGTGGCCAGGCTGTTGAGTGGGGCTGCCTCAGTAACCAGCTGCCATCTTCACCTTCCAGCAGACAGAAAACAGAGTGGAAGCCAACCAAACCTCCCATGAGAAGAAGTTCTACAACCTGTGAGCTTTTTATTTAGGAAGGCATTTGGTTGTTGGATGATGGTGGTTGTCAAAGAGAAATCACAGTGCTATAACTGTAGTGTGATATGGTCCCTAGAGAATTTCATGGCTCTGTGTGGACTCATGTACCAGTTCAGCTCTCTACCACTCTGGCTGTGAGAAGCCTTCCCATATTTCTATGCTTCCAGAAAACACCACCAAAGTTCTGACAGTTACTGCAGCAGAGCCCTTTATCACAGGAGGAGAATTTTTCAAATGTAGAAATCCTGCTTTATGTCACTGATTAAATGAAGGGGAGCTCATTGAGAGAACTTGACATATCTGAATCTATGTTACTTCCATCCACCTACCAAAACGCCGAGCTCTGTCCCTCTCTCCCATGCACTCTCTTCTGTAACAATACTTACATTATTCAGTCATGAAGGTGAGACCTCTTTGAGTGAAGCCCTTACTTAACTGGAGAAATGGTTGAATCTACTAGGCTAGAAGAAGGGGGAGGTCCTATGTGGCTGAGAATACACATCTACTTATAAAAGTCTTCTAATGGTATCTCAAAAGGACTGTTCTAGGATTCTAAATGATACTACTTGAAGCTTTGGAAAAGATGTCACCATGGCTTGATTGCTGTTAACATGCTCTACATGGGCCTGACTTTGAAGAATGTTCAGAATGCTGGTTATAAAGCCTTACATGGTTTTAGTGCAAGTTATCTGAAGGACTGTATTCTTCCATGTGAGCCTGCCTGTGTTTTGCGATCTCTGTCCCACCACTCTCACAGGTATATCTGTTGGGAATGCAGGAGGGGGCCTTCTTGATGGCTGCTCCCAGGCTCCGAACTCCCTGGAGAAGCTAGGCTAGCAACCTCTTGATATTTTTCAGTGAGCGGATGAAGACTTTTGTTCCAACAGGTCTTTGAGAAATGATTGCTCACAGAGAAACAGTCTTTAATATGCTGGGTTGTCCATATTTGTTTTTTTTAATGGTTGTACCTTTAAATTGCTTTTAATTCTATTGATGACTTTATTTTAATATTTGCATAGTTGTGAACTTTTATCTGTATCCGTTTAGCGGTAAGCCATCTTGAGTCCCAGGGCTAGGAACAAGGGAGGATCATCATGATGATGAGATTAAAGAAGAAGAATAAAATGATAGTGGTGATGATGATATAGGAAAATTCTTCAAAAGAAATCACTAGAGTTGTTTTTCAGGTTCTTCCTCAGGATTCACCAGCTATTTAATTGTAGATGACAAGGAATTTGTAAAAGTTCATTTTGCTTCTCAGCAGTACTAGGAGTAATTTTCCTCTTTCCCCTTCTGTGGTGATGGCCCCAATCTGCAGTGCTAATATTAACTCTACAAATGTAGAGGAGGAAGAGGTGAATGTTACTATGAAGGGGAAATTTTTAATCAGTTTTTCTAACTACACCAGCTTCCCTTGGACTGATAAAACTTTGCAAGCAGCTTAGTCAGTTTTACCATCAGCCTGCAAGTGTTCTTAAATGTCAGGGCATACGCATTCATTTGTCTGCTGGGGCTGTGTTAGTGGTAATGTAGATAGGTGGAAGCTGTTTGTTGTCTAGTTTTAAAAAGGAAACCATACAGTGCCATGCCTGTAACTATCTGGACACTTTCTAACAGGTAATCATAACAAGCACATCAAAATGTTGGAGAAGAAGAAGACGGAGAAGAAGAAGATTTTATTTTTTTTAAGTGAAATACTACAATATTGTGCGCTTTCAAATCATTTTCTAATTTATGGCACCTCTAAGGTGAACCTATCATTTTTCTTTGCAAGATTTATTCAGAGGAGGGTTGCCATTGCCTTGTTCAGAGGCTGAGAGAGTGTGACTTGCCCCAGGTCACACAGCGGTTTCTATGGCTGAGTGAGGATTCAAACTCTGCTCTTCCAGAGTTCTAGTGCAATCTGAAGCCACTACACCAGACTGGCTCTTGCTGAAAAGTGATTTTAATTAAAACACTTTCTGGTTTGTTTGTTTGTTTTACTGCAAGTTGCTTCGTAGGAGGTCTGCCATAAAAACAGCCTAGAAATAATTAAATAAAATGCTATATTGACTCCTGTTGGCCTGATTCCCTGACCCGTACCACCGACCCTTGAATGAAGTTGTTGGCTCTGAAAGAAAGACGGTGGCACAATTCATGTTCATAAAATGCTTGGAAAGCTCTGAATGAGAAGAACTGAGCGTGTGCCAAGTATGATGTATCAAAGGGTAGCTCTTCTGTCTCTTCTATCTTGTGACCCATGTCTCACAGGAAAGCAAGACAATTCCGGGTAATAGCCTCAGAAGCAGGGAGACTGAAGGTTGTTGTTTACAGGGCTTCATTCTTGCTGTGCCCGATTCTCTTTTTGCATTCTTATTTGAATAAGGTTAGAAACTCCCGCCTGGAGCAGCAAGGCTCTATCCCCAGCTTCAGTAAAAGCTTGGTTACTTTTGACGTGTGGGTGGGTGGTCAGACTAGAAGGGCAAGGTCACTTCCGAACAAATGTGTCTCTGTGCGGACGCTGCTTCTTGTGATCACTCTGCCAGCTGAACAGCTTACTTACTTTGCTAAATTTTCCCCCCTCCCTCCACTTCCTCTAGGTCTCATAAAACAAGGACGAGAGAGGTTAGAGCAAACTATCAAGGCCTCCAGTTCCAGACTGTCTTCCTAGTGAGTATCTGTCTCTTTCTATCAGTGGGTTGCTGCTGTCCCTTTAAAGCTCAGCCTGACGATAACCTCCTGCAAGCAACAAGCCGTGGATTGAGCTGGCTGGCACAGAGCGGGATGATGCACTGGGAGGCAGTTCTTGTACAAACAGGGATTTGTGGCTCAATATGATTTTGTTGTACAAGTCTGCTTCTTGTGGAAATGTAAGTAAAGTTGCTAAATGAGATTAACTGAAAGTGAAATCCATCAGAGCTCTGGTGTTTCTTCTGTAGTGTGATTTGAAACAAGGGGCTTCTATGGAGCTGTACCGGCTTCAGCTGCCACACAGTCTTCTTAGTTTCTTGCCAGGAAGAGTGGAGACTATGAAAATTTAACTCTTTTAATGTTTTCCTCATGACTCACCTGTTTGGTATTTATTTGTGATTTATTTATTCAATTTCTACCCCACATTTCTCCTATCAAGGAGAAAGAGCCAGGAGGATAACAATCATGTAGTTACTCTTGCTTACGACAGAGATGTTGTAGCTTGTTTTTACCTATCTTTTTATAGTAACTTCATTTTGGAGAAGAAAGAAAAACCCAATACGAGTATCTGTCATCTTTTCTCAAGGGGCTAATTGTATAGCATAGCACTCTGATTGAAGAAATGGCCAGAGTTTGGAAGAGTTACCTTTTTAATTACAACTCTGAAAATCCTTTAACCATGCTGGCTGGGGAGTTCTAAGAGCTGTGGTCCAAAAAAGTAAGTTTTCCAGGTTCTAGGAATGATATAGGTGGAGAACAGTGGCTCCAGTTTTCTCCCCTTTGATCTAATTTCTTCTTCTCCAAACCCTGCTTTTTAAACTGTGAAAAGTACATTGGGAGATCGAACGGGAGATCTTTCACACCACTGGTGTTTGGGCCTTAATTGGGGGGTCCAGAATGGAATGCTGGCTTCAAAAACAGCACTGCACAATTTCACTGAGTCCTAGAAGCACAAAAGAAAATGGATTATTTTAGTAATCCGAGTTTCAGTTCTTACTGACGTTTACAGAGATAGGTGTGTATATTCCAGCCTGAGTGGGCAGATGGTAGATTTGGATCTCTTGGCAGATCTCTGGATGATTTGTCAGTAGATTGGGTAGTATTTCTGATTCTTCATTATTTAATAATAGCAACAACAACAACAACAAAAACAACTGCTTCTTCACTTGTAGTTATAGTGCAGAAATGAAGAAAGCTTGGGATAATCAGGAATAGAATTTTGTGTAAGGACAGTGAGCTTTGTTCACTTCTGCTACTCAAAATAAACTTCTGAACTCAAAGAGCTACAATTCTAAATCTTTAGCACTAGGATGCAGTTGGTGGACCTCTAGGTATTAGAGAAACAACCCTTTCCTCCCCACCCCAAGAATCCACAAGTGCAAACTTCCTGCCCAGCTGCCCACTAATAAAATCTCAGTTCTTGTTTTGATAGAATGCATGTCTGTGGCTTTATTGGTTCATCTATAGCAGTCAGATTCAAGCACCCCACCAGAAATCATATAACATCTGTGACTTGAAATTTCTCTCTATGGAGGTGAAAATCAAGATTTTTTTCAGTCTTTCTGTTGCTCTCAGTTTGTGTGGGTTTTTTTCTTCTTCTCTGCAGTGCTGAAAGAGTCATCGCTTTAATGGAACGTTCCAAGAGCCCAGATGGTAACAGCCAGGTAAGGCCCAGGCACAGTATCATTTAAATGGGTTTAGTTGCATTGAGCCTGGAAGCACTAAAAAGGAAGGAACTTAATTACTTAGCTGTTCAAGGCTGCTAGTAGGGTAGAAAGTTCTGTGGGCTGGGCAGCCTCATCCATTGCTATAGGGCTGTGGCTATGTTGACATGTATACTCAGGCCTCCACATTCACTAGAGTTAGGAGTGCAGGGCCCCAGAAAAAGTGGGAAAATCACAAATATCAAAATACAAGTGTGTGTCTGTGGAAAAGTGGCCAAGGTGTGGTGAGGAGAATGAGCACCCAAGCTCCAAACTGGGTCAGAGAAAGGAGAGGGGAAGGGGGTGGGTCTGCATGGTGCTCCTGTACTTTCTCTCTTTTATCCATCTCTTTCCTTGGGTGTATGTGAGAGGGGACAGTTTGTGGTGCTGAGAAATTGGGCTGCAAGCCATTCTTAGCTGGCCTGGCAGCAGCTGGAAGAGGAGGAGGAGGACCGGGGTGGGTTTTTAAAGGGCTGAACAGCCTGATTGGAGCCACCGTGGAGAAGTTTTCCCAGAAAAGAAGCACCTGAGGTAGGAGAGGCAAGGATTGGAGAAACTTACAAATAATCAAATCTGTGAAAGTTAAGCCCGTAAATGTGGAAGGCCAACTGTATTCATTCTGTACAAACATACTTCACTTTCTGTTACACGGGTGTGATCTTCCCAAAACTTGGAAAAGGACTTTTAGGATTATAACTCCCAGAATTTCCCAGCTAATACAGCCAGTTCTCTCATATGTGCCTGTATGGTCGTTGCTCTGGCCCAGCGACATAGCTAATGCTTGACTAACTCTGATGATCTCCTTTTTGTCATGTTCAGCCTCCATCACCAACAGACACCATCAATCTTGGACCTTCTGCTAATCCCAAGTAAGTCTACAGCATTTTATGATTGTGCAGAATAGAAAGAAACTGTTTCCATTTCCTCAGTTGGGCTTGTTGTGGCTAGTCATCTTGAGCTCCTGTGCAAATCTTTATAGCAGATGTGTGGAATTATGGCACATCCAAAAGATAATTTCACACACCCTCAAATGCCAAAGGGTCTGTATTTCCTAAAGGAAGATTATGAATAGGAGGCGGGCCTAAGGACTAATTGCTTTTGCCCTTTCCCCCAAAACAGCACCTGGAGAGTCTCTGTGCTGCTTTGGGGGAAGGTGGGAAAGAAACGCCATTTCTCTCTGAAGAAGTGCCGAGAGAGTAGAGACAGTAAGTATTTCTTTTGAAAGCACCTACCCTCTCTACTCTATCATGCTCCTTTCAGAGGAATATGGCATGTCTTTTGCCCTTTCCCCCAAAGGAGCACTGAAACCCTTGATGCTTTGCTTCCAAGTTAGTCTCATGGCTGCTTGGAAGTGAAGCCCCACTGCACTGCCTGGGCTTAAGCAGTGTTGCCACACTCACCACACAAGGCCTGGGCTGGGTGTCTTCCCTTGTCTTCTAGGCAATTCTTTTGCCTTCCCACCTTCTGGGCTCTCTGGCATACCTGCACAGTATTGCCCAGAGCCTCTTGCATGGGATGAGATGCCCTCTAGCACATTGCTGCCAGTGCCACTACCGTCATCAGTATACTGCCTCTGAGGAATCCAGGATATGCTATGTCAGCTGGCCGGGGCATTTTTCAGTCCCTTAAATCTGGAATTTTCCCCATTTTCTGGGATGAATGGCAACCATATGAGAAACCCCTTTGAGGGCTCTGTGGACCCCCAGGGATACACAGACCCCAGGTTAAGAACCACTGCTGTACTGTATATACTTGCAAGAAGGGGAGTGACTTGTGCATTCACCAATAGGTATCCCAGAGAGATGCAACTACATTCCAGCCACTGTTCCAAATTGCATGGCCAAAGCTAGCTAAGGAAGAAAGTGCATGTTTTCAGGAACAACAGATTGTGGTCTGAGTATCCTGTGGAATATGGAGTATCCCCTGGACAAAAATGCTGCCTGCACTCCTGAAGATGGCTGTCTTATGTACAACAAAAGAGTCTTTTTAAAAGTTGAAGAATAGAAGAGAATGGAGTATTGTTATGTTACTTCGTTTCACAGGAACCTATTGACAAGACATTCAATACAGCAATGGGTGACTTAGTTGTGGAAAGGAAAAAGTCAATCCCCAGGGAGGAGAACAAAGTATGTCCGGTGGTGGGGAAATGATATTCCAACATAAAAGTAGAGCCTCAAGGGAAGATTTCTTGATTTTATTCCAGCAATGGAATAACACTGCAATATGTGTTACTCTACAGTGGCTTATCTGGAAAGTGTGGTTTGCATTGATTTTTATTTTTTATCTCCTTTATGAGTTGTGCAACATTCATACTTACAGCTTTCAGACTATATATATATATATATATATATATATATATATAGTGCATGCATACATCTTTAGGATCAAGGCAAACTGTTGATCAGATGGAAGAGAGCTTAGAAAAGGAAAAAAGTATAAAATAGGGATGTATGTGAATGTAATTTTTTTTTTTTTGTTAAAATGCCCCCTTTTTTCATAAACATGATCAAAGAACTTCAGGGTTGTTGCTTTTTAAAAATAATATAAAGAAAAGTAGAACTGACAAATTCCCTTACCCAGGTGGGAGTTTTTAACCACTTAGCTCTTAAAAGTCCACCTTGAAGCCTATGCAGTCAGCCTATGTCTACAGTGCTGAATTAGGCTTCTCAACTCTAGGACATGTCAAATATCATCTCCTTGATGGGAAAGCTTATTCAATTCAACCAGTGTGATGGCTGAGAATTGCTTAGATCATTTTTGATACAAATTTTTCAAGGTCTGTAAAATTCTTCAAAAATTTAAAGAAAAGAACTTGAGAGTTTAAAAAAAATAGAAGTACAAATATGGCAGAATGCAAAATCGATAAATTTCTCCTTCCCTATTATAGAGTAGTAACTCCTTTCTTATTCCATTCTAGCATGTGAGAATGAACAATTTCATTCATTCTCCCTGCTGGGCAGATTTATAAAAGGTTTTCCACATGTTACAATGATTTTTCACATCATGATTTTTTGTGAAAAATGTGTTTGTGCAAAAATCATTTTGCTCAAAAGTGTGGTTTTCATGCAAACCTGTTGTTTCTGCCATAAAACATTTTTATGCAGAAATAGTATACTTTGTATAAATGTGCATGAATTTTTCACAAAAGTCCAAAATTACAGGAAAAAAAAATTACAAGTGTCCACTTTCTTGATGAGGTGTCTTGATGTATTGAGATAGTCTTTCTCATTCAGGGTGAGAAAATGTATCAGGATTAGAAAATGTGTGAGCATTCTGAACATCCCTATGCTGGTGTAGGATATGTTTCTGTGGTCTGTTGTTTGTCAGCTTTGTTGGAGAGAGGAAGCACTGAGCTGGTCCTGCTTTTAGTTAAAATGTGGCAGCTGCAGAAGCTAGGGATAAGAAACAGCAGTGAGAGATGAGGACCGAGATGTGTGTGCTACCTTAAATTTGCCTGTTGACATCAGGTGCTATAAAGCAGTGCTATTCATTGGCTGGTTTGCGGAAGGTTTCCAGAAAAGCAAGGAACAGTTGTAGCTAATGGGCACAAACACAGTGACAGTACCTGGCACACGGGAGGAAAAATCCTACTGGTCTTACATATCACATAGCTTGAGAAGCACTGCTGTAGATGCTTTCCACTGCCAGTATTGAAGCCCAGTTCAACCGCTAGTCTTGTTGGCTTCTGTAGGTATAACGGTGTGGGAAAGCTTCAAAGACTGTCCTTCTGCTCAGAATGTTTGAAGGACCATATTTTCCTATATGAGCCTGCCCGCTCTCTGAGATCCTCAGAGGAGGCACTTCTTTCTATCCTACTGCTTTCACGGGCATTTTGGTGAGAACACAGGAGACTGTCTTTTCTGTGGCTGCTCCTACACTATGGACTCCCTCCCTAGAGAAATCAGGCTGGCACCTTCCTTGATGTCTTTTTGGCAACAGGGTAAGACCTTTCTATTCCATCATGCTTTGGGGAACTAACAAGGGAAGGCTTTTTATGCTGCTGTACTTTTTTTTTTTTAAAAAAAACCTTTCCTTTAAAGTATTATTTTAAATTATTTTAATTCTGCTGTTAGTTTAATACCGATTTATTCTCAACTTTTGTATATTTTTTGTGCTTTTATGTAGTTCTGTTGCTGTTCACTGCTTTTCGTAAGCTGCCTTGTGACCCAGTCTGGGAGAAAGGCGAGATATAGAATCGTAGAGTGGGAAGAGACCACAAGGGCCATTGAGTCCAACCCCAGTCAAGTAGGAATACACCACCAAGAGAAATAAAGGGAAAGAGTGGAGGAAGGAGGGATACCTTAGCTGGGTCAAGGGCAAAGTTTTGATTGCTTAAAAAATGCTTTCTGTGTTTTGTCTCCTTTTTCTGACAGTGCCAAACCAACAGATTTTGACTTCCTAAAGATAATTGGCAAAGGTAGTTTTGGAAAAGTAAGTAACCTAGCACATAAGGATTTCCTGTTGGTTGTCCTGACAACCAGTTTCTTGCTCTGTTCTGCCCTCTTAGCCATTGGGTTCTGACCTTCTTGAACTGGTGTCATTTTCACTGACAGTGTGGTTCTTCCCCTTGCCTTTGGTGATCATTACCCTCCTCATGTTTGGTCTGTTGCTCTTTGCTACCATTTTAAAGAGACACACTAGATTGCTACTGGAGAATCTTTAGTACCAGGCAAATCTTATCTTTGCTCTCAGGCAATGTTTCTGGAAAGTAATATGAAGCAAGAAGAGAATAGAATACTCCCGCATCTTGTGAAAGAGATGCTTCTCTTTCTCTTGCAATTAGCCTCTTCCTGTGATTTGGAACGCTAGTAGCTACTGAATGTAATACTCTGCTGGAGAAGGTGTTTTCAGACACAAAAAACAAAAGGTTTTGTGTGAAGTTTCTATTATCTAGGAAATTTTAATGCTTGTGTCCATGGAACAATGCACAAACCAGCATTTGTGGCTGCTAATGTTGCATTTCCCTATGCTTAACACCAGAGGAACTCAAGAGAAACTCTGGATGTTTCCTTTATTGCACCAGTGAAATACCGGTGCAACATCAGGGCCCTTTTTAAAATGCGCTTCTGTAAAATAATTTAAATCTATCATTTTTCATTCCTGTCCTTTCAAATTGCTCAGGACTGTATACATGGATCTTTCTTTGCTAGATTGTTCTCCTCTCAACAACTCTGTTAATTAGGTTAGGCTGGGGCACAGCGACTGGCCTGAGACCACCCAGTGAGCTTTGTGACTCAGAGAAAATTTCAATAGGATCTCTCTACTCTGAGCCTGATTGATTGGTTCACCATGTTCCAATAGTCAGGGTTCAATTTTAAAAGGCCCTTTTCTAAATTAAAGTCATATTCATTATATAAAAAAATACTAATTTTATTTATGTGTCTGGGTTTGGCTGTAATATAAGCATACAAAGTGAGACATAGTAACCTGTTGTATGCTACTGCTAGAGCACTGGATGGCTGGAAATCTAACATACTTTTGATTATACATTGATTTTTGCCCCAGATTGACTGGGAATAAGGACTAATGCTTGGTACTCCAAGATCAGATGAAAGAAAATCCTTCATATGATGATACAGTGTGGATCAACTGGAACAATTAAAACACGCTAGCTAGATCTTTCTTCAACCACTCCACACCCTGGGCATCTTTTTCCTGTTACAGGTCCTTCTTGCAAAACACAAGTCTGATGGGAGATTCTACGCTGTGAAAGTTCTGCAGAAGAAGTCTATCCTCAAGAAGAAAGAGGTATCTTTTTTGAAAAAAAAAACCTTTACTTGCACCATAAGGAAATTAATTTTGTTCAATAGAATGAGGTTTTGCTACTGTTTGGTCCCCTTCTATGGTTTGATCCCCTTACAAATGAGGACGCTGCTCTGGCTGTTTTGCCTATCTCTGGTTTTTCAACTATGTTTAAACAAAAGTTTTAGTCTGTTTTTAAATATCTTTATTTATATATTGAATGTTTTAAATGGTTTTATCTGTTGGACATCGTTTTGGCAGCTCTGATGAAAAGGGGGAGGGGGGAGAGAGAGAGAGGGAGAGGTTCATTAAATTGCACCATATGCCACAGTTATATCAAGTGAAACGTAATGTGTGTCTGTTTCTCTGCATCCAGAATAGGCAAGACTCTTAATAGCCCTTCATGAGAATTAATCCTATGTTTCAAAAACTTTTACTGGTTTTAAATTGTATGCCTTTTAAAACTTACAACTTAAATGCTTTAAAATCTTAAGATGTACAGTCCTCCCTCCACATTTGCAGGTTTGACCTTCATGAATCTGATTATTCATGACGTGCATGTGTGCCTTCCCCCCAATTCTCTTCCTCTCATTCCCTTGTGTTTTGCTACGTGAAGAAGGAAGGCAAGCGAACCTCACAAAAGACAAGGAAATGAGAGGGAAGCATGCATGTTCCTTCTTTCTCCCCCTCCAGAGCTCCCTGCTCCCATTCCCTTGCCTCTGCCACTGGCACTGAGAACTTCCACTGAAGAAAAAGGCAAGGGAATGGAGGGGGAAGGCTCGTAGGTGCTGTCCTTCTCCCCTCCATACTCCCCATCCCATTCCCTTTCCTCTGGCACCGGTGCTAAGAACTCGCGCCAAGGCAAAAGACAAGGGAGGCTCATGCAAGCCTTCCTTCTCACCTCTGGAGTTCCCCCCTCCCATTCTCTTGCTTGTGGCCCCAGTACTGAGAACTTGTGCGGAGGCAAAAGGCAAGCAGAGGGAAGATTTGCATGAGCCTTCCTGCTACCCTCTGGAGCTCCCTATGCCTATTCCCTTGCCTCTGGCCCCAGCACTGAGAACTCACACTGAGGCAAAAGGCAAGGGAATCGAGGGGTAGCCCTGGAAGGAAATGGGAGGGGAATTGTTGGGGGGTATTCGCAGTTTTTCCACTTTTGTGAGGGTTCTGTGCCCTGAATCCTTGCAAAGGTGGAGCGACCACTGTAATTAGATTATGACTAGTTGCAAAATACATATATGCATACTTTATACCATTTCCAACCAGGAATCCATCCAATCTGCCATCAGTTAATTACCATACATGGACCAAGAACCAAACTACATGTGAACCTATAGTTCTGTGAAACTTTTACTAACTGCCAGCTGCTGTTATGGGGAACTTCATGAGGACTACACCCATGGCATAAAGGAAAGGGAGAAAGGAAAGCAGGAAAGGAAATTCATGCTACAATCCCAATTAAACTGTTACCTTTGCAAAAACTGCTGTTTGGTACTGAAAGGAAGACAATAGGTTTTGCGAAAGACATTCGATTGTATGAGCATGCGTGTGTGGTTTTCACTGTTGCTGGTTTTAAAATCTTAACTCTATATTCTTGTTCAGTCCTCTCTGTTTCCCTCTTGATGCTTTATAGCAAAATCATATAATGGCAGAACGCAATGTGTTGCTGAAGAATGTGAAACATCCTTTCCTTGTGGGACTCCACTACTCCTTCCAGACCAAAGAGAAACTCTACTTTGTATTGGATTATGTAAACGGAGGAGAGGTAAGTGCAGTAGGAGACTATTTTCAATCTACTAATGTTTTTCACAGTCTTGTGACTGATTTAATTCATGTCCAGATCTAGTTGTATTATCTATATTCACCCTATTCATACTGATTTGCAGCAATGTACAGAATCATAGCTATTGGCACCCCAAGAGGCTTTCAATCAAAATGCTCTAAGGCTGGATTCTTCACTTAAGTTTGGAAGTGACTAGTGATGGCTGTTGGCTTGCATGTTAGTAGAGTGATGTGTCTGATCCAGACTTTGAAAGTACTGTCTGGGTTCTGAGCACTATCCTCAAAATAGCTTCAAGATCTTGGATAGCTCTTTTCAAGTTCAGACTAAAACTCAGAATGGATTCACCATTTTACTGATATGGAAACCACCATCACTGCTTGGGAAAGATCATGGTGTTGGAACTTCAGAATACAAAACGTGTTTCCCATTATAGTAGGTTAACTCCACATATTGCTGTCCTAATCAGACTTTCTTTATTCAGATAAGGAAGGGCTGCTGTCATAAGGGGAAATGTAGTTACGAAGCCCTGTGGTCCAGCTTCAAATTCTTGCACCTCTGTTTATAGCTCTTCTTCCACTTGCAAAGAGAGCGTTGCTTCCAAGAGTCCCGAGCACGCTTCTATGCAGCTGAAATGGCCAGTGCAGTGGGGTACCTCCATTCCCTGAACATCATCTACAGGTAAAACAATTTTAATAAAGAGCAGATAGCTCTAGTATATTTGTTGCTATGATATATAGATGGATGGGTGGATAGATTACCTCCTACATGCTCAAAAGGCAAAGCAATTTTATCACATTTTCAGTAATAAAGTCCTGAAATGTTAGCTGCCCGACTTAACAGGGTGGCACATTTGCGGCTTGGGCTGGTGTTGTTGGTGCTGCTGCTGCCTCCACAGCATCCCCCAGGACTGTTCAGTTGGCCTGCCATGCCATGCAGCTTCCCAGCCATGTGCTCAGCCCTGCTGGGTACTTCCTCATACCCAGCAGCCTTTGTGCAGCTGGAAAAAGCTCCCAGCCAATCAGTTCAAACCTGCTGGTTTGAACTGATTGGCTGCTTCTGCCCAGGCCAGAGCTCTAGGAAGTCTTCCCTCTGGTCCAAGTATTTTGTATTTAGCTAGGCTTTCCTCTCCCCAGAGCTCAATTCTTCTCTGCAGGTCACCCCTCCCATCCCCTGTTCATTTTCTTTTGTTATATCCTGCGTACTGTAGTTAGGTTGTGTCTTTGCCTTTTATTGTCACAACTTATAAAGCGGTTGGCATGGGTCCTGGATCCGGGTCTGCTATATCCCCAGGTCACTGGGGCCTGGGGATGGAGGTGGTTGCCAGGAGGGCAGGGTCGGCAGCGGACACATGGCGTGGATTGGGTGTCCGCATCCCTGCACTACTGGGGGGTCAGGTACTTCGGACCTGACTCCAGACGGTCCTGGCTTTGGGTTTTCAGTCTCATCGGTCAACAGGCAGGTTGGCCGATGCCAGGATCTGGACCCATGCACAAGCCAACCCTGTTTTTGCTGTAACCAATAAAGTTGTGGCCTATTTTCATCCAGCTTCATTGTGTGGCCTGCTTTATTCCTTGCACTATACCTCTCAGCCCTGAGCACGCAAAGCTTTTTGTTAAGTCAGGAAGTAAATTGGAAAGTGACTTTTGGTTTACTTCCTGGCTTTGAAAATTCCCCTCCAGGGACTAAAACAGCCTAGCAGCTTCCATTCCAGAAGTGGTGAAATTACCCCACAACTATGAACAATGAAGGGATTACCAGCCCTTGGGATATAAAAATGTTCTGGGGTCCCATGAGGCCCAGAGACAACACACCTGAGTAGGTCCTCTGTTTTGGACTTCAACTCCCAGAAACTACAGTCAGCTTCACAAATGGTCAGGGATTCTGGGAGCTGATGTCCAAAACGCCTGGAGGCCCAAAGAGTAAGAACTGCTAACTTCACCCACCCCTCCTCTATATACCTGGCTTGTTTGTTTGTTTTATATTCTACCTTCCTCCCAAAAACTTGTGGCTCATAACAAAATTAAAATTAAAAATGGTACAGAAAGCACAAAAAAATGGTAATATTCAAATAAGGTGCAACATGACATGACCTCATTAAAAACAAAAGCAAAAAGAAACCACAGCAGTAAGGGGAATACAATACCGAACCTTAAAAAACACTTACCAGTCAGTAGACACAGTCCCAGGTGAGTTAAAAGATGTCTGCCTGCTGGCAGCAGAACAAGTGAAAAGGGTCCAGCCTCGCCTTCCTTGGGAGCCTAATCACTCCCTGTTTATCAGCATGCCTTTCTTCTAGCCTTGCCAGATCTCAGGGCCTGGCTTGGAGTCTCCAGCTTTCATGGTCATCTCCAGGTGGGAGTTAAGGATGTGAATTCTCCAGTTTTGTGGAGCTCAGTTCTAAGCAAGAGAAAAGAGCTGTGCACAGACTTCTAGCTCAGCTAACAGAGCAGGAGTTTGCTACAATTTGCAAGGCTTTATTGATTTGTTGCTTCAACTTATTAAGACTCTTCAGGAGGGTCTATGTATTTACTAAGGTTTCTACTTTCTTCCTTCTCAGTTGTTGTGGTACCAGGGGTCACCCTTGGCTCTGTTCTGCATCCACTTCTAGAAGCAAGTGTTTCAAACTTGTGGCAACCCTAAGGCAAACCTGTCATGGGGTTTTCTTGGCAAGACTTATTCAGAGAGAGTTTGCCTTTGCAGGCTGGAGAGTATGATTTGCCCAAGGTTACCCAGCGGGTTTCTGAGTTGGGATTTGAACCCCGTTTTCCAGATCTGTAGTCCACCTCGCTTCATATAGTCAAACCACTGCATCACAAATGGTGGATTAAATTTTCCTTGTCCCATCTTCCTATGTCATTTCACATTGATCTGAGAGCAGCCCCTTTCTCTAGATTTCTCAGTTAATTTCTAAACAGGAAACATATTTATTTTCTTTTTCTCTCCCCATTCTCTGTTTGAATAACAAGCTGTGAGCAGCTGTGGTTGGTACTTCATGCATTACTCTTAATGATATGAGAAGGGGCCATCCTTTGGTCTTAGGTTTGGACCTAGAAGCCTCAGGGCGTGGGACAATCCTGAACTGGGAACCCTGATGTCTTTCCTGCCACAGCACTATGTAATGACTGCCTGCTGAGCTTTCACATTAATCTCTTTCTCTCTGCCCTTATAAATTCCTGATAAAACTCTAGCATGCAGATATGTGCACTTCCAGCTGTTACAACCAGAATAAAGTAGCAGGCCAGTATTTCTTCCAACTGTTTTCCTAAAAACTGGATTGTGGGGTTTCATCAACCCAGTTCACTTATGACAGAAAAATTACTTGAAAGGCAGAGCCCTTACCTCTTTCCTTCTTCTCCAGCCATTTGCAGCTCCTGGGAACTGTTTGGTGTGTTGTAGATCATAGTGGACTGGCAAAACTATCCCCTAGTAGTCCTTACCTAAGAACATTATCAGGTCATACACCCCCAATCCATGATATCATTTAATTGGCATAAAATATAAATTATACACTGCTATGGCTGAAAAGCTATGCTGGCAAAGAGGACTGGCTGAACATGTGCAATGGAAAAATAGGTCAGATAGGACCTCAGGGCATGGCCAGGTCATAGTCAGGGAAGCTCCAGTGATAATAAGCTTTTAAGTGTCCCTCAACAACTTGACTTTTAGAAACAATAGCACTCAAAATTGCCTCCATAGGCCAACTGATTGTCTTCAACTTGCTTCCCCTTCCACCAAAGTTCTCCTTTGTTTCCTCACCTGCCCAGCCATTAAGAAGTTATCATGATTCCCATCAGTCACCTAATACTAAGGCCATCAGCTCATTCCAGACCCCCTGTTTACTCTGCCAGAGCGCCATTAACAACATCCCCATCAGGGTGGAAACAGAGTATTTAAACCCTGGCTCTGAGCCAGATAACTCGTAGTACTCTGGATATAGGCCATCACTCTGCTGCTCTGATTCTTGTTCTTGTACTACCCTCAGACCCTTAGTCTGAGCCACCTCGCTTCATTTCTTCTCTGCAGGATGAGTAAATATCACCCACTTCACCCTAACTTCTCGCTATCCATTTTTCCTCCCTTTTCCTTCAGTTAGCCATGTGTGTTTGTGAGACTGCTTGGATCTTGTCTGTGTGCAATGTTAATTCCCCCAATAAAACAACACATTCTTTGGATCTCCGACTGGTATCCCTGCATTAGTACCGGTAAACACATGTGTCAAAGATCTTGTAAGGTTACCCCCTTCTTGCAGGCTTCTCCTTTGAGCTAATATTTCCCACTGTTTCACAGAGGCACTAGTATTGTGGGTGGACATCTGAGTAATCCAGCTTTTGGGGTAACAAGAAAACCTTATGAAATTCATGCGTTTCACATAAGTTGACAGGCAGCTTGAAGGCACATACACATACAAGTCATAGTGGCAGACGTGTCTCTGGTACGTATATGTATTCTTGAAGAGCCCCCACAAAGCTACTCTCCTGGCTCATAGTTGTATGGAATCCCCCTTGCCCGCCCCCCCCCCTTTTTCAGAGGCACTATTAAGTGTCCATAGCTTGCTGCGTTATCTGAACTTAGCAAACTGCTGTTCTTAACTATGATGAGTTTCAAACAAACCAATTTCAGACAGTTGTTTTCAAAATGGATTTGTTAAAATGGGCTTGTTTTGAAATGAGTTTTCAAAATGGGCTTGTTAACTGTTGTTAAAATTAACAGCAGTTTTGGGTTCATATAACACAGGTAGCTTTGTTTAATGAACAACAGAAGCAAATTCCTCTTCCTGTTTCTAAATTCATTCTTCTGCTGCTCAGGGAAGGAAAGGAGTGCTCAGGACTAAAGATGCATGAAGCTAGTTCAGGCCAGTGAGAAAATGTGAACAGATTTTGGAAAAGTGACTTTTTTGCTTATGTTGCTGTTAATTTGGAAATACAGTTCCTTGGAGTGCTCTGTACCCTCCAACTATTCTATTTTGGCAGGGATAGTCCTGATTAATCCTCTGTCATTCCCATTTTTTCAGCTTTATTAAAAATGTCCAATTTTCTTTCTCCTCCTCCCACTTTCTTTGTCCTCAGCTTACTTCAGTTGCTTCAAACTGAGTTCAGAGTGCAAAAGTAGTTTGCAATCAATTAACTCAGCAGGGAGGAAAGGGAGAGGGCAGAATCTAGCCCTTCTCTGTACACTCAAGTAAAAGCAAACTGCTGCAGCCTTTCCTAGTTTTTCTATTCTTCTTCATTAATAACTTTTGCCATTTTGAACATATTTTGCTGTTCTCTTTGCACACTTGTCCTGGTTTTCATCTGCGAAATGTTGGAGGCTATGGGGTGTTTCTAAACTCCAGATCTCTGCTAATGGAGAGATCCTTTATGGAGAAACCCTTTCCTGGCGCACGGTGCCTTCTGACTATAGAATTCTGTCACAGTTATCTCTAAGATAGCACTTCGGGTACACAAAGTGATTCTAATCAACTTGAATTTCTGCTTCAAGTTATGCATAGAAATATGTTTAAAAGATAACCTATCAATATTTTTAGTTTATTTAAAAAAAACCTTTTCTTCTCATACCTTGCCAGTGCTTTTAACAGATGTATTTATGAGGAAAATCAAATGCTGATTGAATCGTCTCTTTGAAACTACAGATAGATTGTCTGTCTTCAAAAAAAAAAACCAAAAAATTAACTGCTTCGTACACCTTTTACCTGACTTAACATTTAGTACCTTTAAAGCAACAGCGAAATCTCTTGATTTACATGCCTTATGAGAAAACAGGTTGTGATATCAGAACCCCCAACAAATTAGCTGTCCATTTCTGCTGGTAGAAGCATGTGTTTCCCATGCTCAGTGCTACTGGCGAGAGGTATGTGAGAAAAAAATGTGCTGAACTGACTTCCCCAGTGGCTTTGCTGCTCTACATTAGTTCATGTGCATGCACCTAAGACATAACTAGTTCTTCCAGGATGGTGGGATTTAATAAAAGCGAGACAGCAAATGTAGAAGTGATGGCTTCCACAGGGACTATAATATTATAATCTATAATAATTTTTTTGCCGGGGAGAAAATAAGGAACATGCAAAAGAACTGATTTAATCAGTGTGGGAAAGACACTTCTGAACTTTTTTGAAGTCTCTGCAATGTAATTTTTTAAACAGATATATTCAAGTGTTTACCACAAGACTGGATGGAAGTTTTGCCTTAAGATTCCAACAGATCTTAAACCTCCCAATTTTTTTTTCTCTTTCTCTCTTCTCTATATTAGGGACTTAAAGCCTGAAAATATCCTTTTGGATTGTCAGGTATGTTACTGAACTATGTGTCATGGGTGTAGGATTATAATTGCCCTCATAAAGAGATGGCGTGTTCTATAAGCTTAGTAGGAATACTAACTGAAGAACAAAATGTATGCATGGCATTTCAAATGAGAAGAGCACGTGAGTATACAATTAGGAGCATGTTGCACTTCAGGAAAGACTTTTTAAGCGAAAAACAGCCCAACTCTTTTCTAGCCAGTACTCCTGCATTGCTAAAAAATTTAGCCTGATATTCATAAGTGCACAACCTTTGCATGGGATGCACTGCTTTGTTTACTCAATCAAATATCCGTAGCTGGTTAGCAACAATAATCTGAAATTTCACTTTGTAAAATTGGAGTCCAATTGCTTTGTATCAGCCATTCTCTGTATTGTATTTATCCATACATAAAGCATCCATGATATGCAGTTGGGTTAAATATATTACAAACTATTCAACAGATAAGAGATTTTTAATACTTGCTTAGAAAAAAATCTGTATCAAAGAAAGGAGGAAATAAGGAGTATGTGGCCCTTTCCGCACCAGGCAATTAGAACAGGGCAGTGCGTCCTCGCACGGAGGCGTCTGCACCTTGGAGTGGACTAGGAGCGGACTACTTACCGGAGACCCGCAACCTCAGTCTGCTCCAAGATGACCCCAAGTGGTCTTCCAGCGTGTTTTTGAAAGACCGGAAAAAAACAGGTCTTTATTTTCCTGGAACGCGCCATTGCATTCCTGCTCTCTTGTGCAGATTTGCAGGCTCGCACCAATGCGAGCCTGCCATCTGCGGAGGGCGGGCTTTAGGCGTGGCAAGCTTCAGTGGTTGGTCAGGACCCACGACCAGCTGGAAGCCGCCATTTTGGAAGCCAGAAGCCGCCATTTTGGAAGCCGGAAGCCGCCATTTTGGAAGCCGGAGCAGTGCAGATCTACAGACCTCGCACTGCTCCGATTCGCCCTGGACCAAGGAGGAGCCCTGCAGAAGGGCTTCAGGGACAGTCCGCGTTGCTTCGGACCCCAGAAGAAGCAGTGAGTAAGGGCACGGAGCGATTCCCTCGCCTCGTGCGGAAAGGGCCTGTGTATATATGTGCATTTGCAAGTGAAATTATGTGAGTTGTAAGCATGCAGAGTAGTACCATCACCTTTTTAATGATTTTATAATAAAACTGCTTTTAGAATAAGACTGCTTTTAGAATAATACCAGCGATCTTCCAAATTTGCAACAAAATTTGGTCATAAATCTTGGCATATTTTATTACATTTCCAAAATCCTAATGGGTTTGGTAATTTTTTTCAATGTTCATTTTTTAGCTAGAAAAGTTTTATAATTAGACTTGGATGACCAGGTTGTATATGAACACAACAGTAGCAAATTTGGAAATGCAACTTTCTAAAGAAGTGGAAATTTCTCTTTTTTTCTTTCAGGGACATATCGTACTGACAGATTTTGGATTATGTAAAGAAGGAATGGAGCCAGAAGAAACAACATCTACTTTTTGTGGCACCCCAGAGGTATGGTATGGAAGGATCACTAGAATGTGAATCCATTTTTAATGGTCAATTCTGAAGCCTAGAAAATGCATTTTTGGACAAATTCCAAAATCCCCAACCAACATAGCTACTAACCATGCTGCCTCAAGGATTCCGGGAGCTGCAGTCCAAAAAATAAAAACTTTTCCAGCTGTTGACTAAAGCAGACATGACCCAGTCCATTCACTGAATTTAAAACTAACCAACGTTTTTTCAAAGCACTGAATCAGGAAGTCACAAGGTGGGCTAAAACTGCTTCATGTGAATAGTATCCCATGGAACAAGCATGGTTCCCCACCCCCATCCCCTATATTGAGGGTCCTTGCCAATTGTTAGCTAATTCTGGGTTCTTTCTAGGCTTATCTTTTTTAACTTCTGGTCACCCAATTTATAATAACGGTTAAACCAGATGGGTCAGATTAATATCAACACTTCACTTAAATATTTTAAAATCTTGGGAGCACCAGGATATTTATATAAGAGGGAACAGACTGTTTTGATACTATTCCAGGCTATTTATTGTAAGTATTCATTGATATGTACAGTGCATGCATATACATTTCTATCAGGAAGAATCACAGACATACCTCTGTCTGGGTGCTTCAGCTTAGTTATATTCCATGACATTATATATAAGGCATTTTTCCATTATGTTCATTTGGACTTTCATCTGAATAGAATAGAATAGAATAGAATAGAATAGAATAGAATAGAATCTTTATTATGGTCATAGACCAACACAGTCTATGTTGTCAGCTGTCCTCGAAGGCCAATACAAGAAAATCCCCTTCTCAGACAGACTATGCCCCTGTGGCTCTGGCCAAACTGAAACAACAGAGCATGTGCTTCTCCAGTGTTCGTACTACAGGGACATTTGCCTCAGCCTTATTTCGCCTCTCTTGCATAAATACCAAGGACGCACTGGAGAATTCTATACTTCTTTGTTACTTTCGGACACCAACCCCCATATAACGTTGCCAGATTCTGTGCAGCAGTGGTTAAAATTCGTCAGGCACTGACCTCTGCAGTAGACTAGTTCCAAGCTTGTCTTGTTATATGGGAGCTGTGCAACCTGAAGGAGAATTTCAGTGCTATCTTTATCCTGTTTTTAACCTGTGGTTTTATCCTTTTATCCTTTTTCTGTACCCCGTTTTAGCTGTGCTGGTCTATGACTGTAATAAAGATTCTATTTTATTCATCTTAATATTCCAACAATTATCCATGACAGAATATAATCCCAGCTATTGCTTTCAAGAATTAATTTTAAGCAAATCTTGAGCAAACCTTAACAGTATTAATAAGGCATAAGCATATAGCTCCTAGCCTTATCAGACTCAACATTTTAGAGCAGCATGTCAGGGCTTATCAGGAATTTTCCTTGGGAAGCCTTGAGGTTTTTGCCTTCTCTTCGCACATTGGAGGTATGCCTAAACAGCTATATTACCTGGCTCTAACTTAGCTCTTTTCAACACCCATGCAGGGCATTGCTTATCCAGAAGTTTAGATCTTATTTTGTTGTTCAGTACATTAGACTCTTTTAGAACATACCCTACTACCTGTTGTCAGGTATCTCTAATGTACTAACTTGCAGAATGACCTGAGTTCACTTTTTTGCTGTTTTTGTTTACATTAGTTAAGGAAACACCTAACATTCATCCTAGACATGAAATCTAAACAAGTATTTCCATTTCTTTTATTACAAGACAGCAAATGGACAGATACTGTCATGAATCTTAGGTTCTGTTCTCTGCCATCTATATGTTTTACCAGGTTATATGCCCTTTTCTTGATATTATACTAGCAGATGTTATACTACTTCGTTAGTGGCATTTTTATATGAATCGTGATTTTTGTATGTGTTTAAACAGTTGTGTCTTTTCACAGTACCTCGCTCCAGAAGTGCTGAAGAAACAACCCTATGACAGAACTGTAGACTGGTGGTGTCTTGGAGCAGTCCTGTATGAAATGCTGTTTGGCCTGGTAAGCTTTTGTAAATTTAGACTGCCTCTGGATTAGAAACTGAGGCTGAAGTGAACAATAATTCTATCGGCTTGTTTTGACAGAGGCTTGACATCTTAAGGTGTACATATAAGCAGATTTCTTTAGACCAGTGAGATAAATAGCTTTTCAACTTTTTGAAGCAATACTAAAACTTCACAAGCTTTAAAAACAATGGGGGAAGCTACATGGAATACCCACTTTCAGGTACACAATAAAAATGATTTTAAAGGGCTAAAAGCATATTTTAAAATTTAAGAAATAAATGATTTTAGAAATTACAAATGATCCATTAGCTTTACAAAGAACCTGTTCTTGATGGAGGACAAAAAGTTCTAACACAAGTTTTCTGCTGTGGGTCAACATAGCTGCATGCCTTTTAAAATTCTCTTTGGCTGTGTCATGATGCGTGCAGGTACTGCCAAATTTACCACTTCACCTATGATGTCAACATAATTAGGATCCCATTATTTCATGGCCCACAGATTGGGGAACACTTCTCAACTCGCTCTGATGTCACACTCAAGACAGTCAGAAATAGGGGGATTTCAGCATCTGTTGTATGATCTGTAGACTGTATGCTATCTATAGAACTTTCCAGTTGCACTTGAGCTCCGCTAATTCCACCAGCATACTTAGATTGAAAGGCACAACAACACAGGATCATGTCAGTGGTGTAAAACTAGCATTTGATACAGGAAACCTTTCACGCTTCATCTGCCATAGTTCCTTCTGTGAAATTGTGGGATTTGCAGCTTAGGGAACGGTATTTAGAATTTGTAGCCAGAGACCTCTAGTGCCTCACCAAACTATAAACCCCAGGATTGATAGGATGCAGCCGCGACAGTTAAAGTAGAATCATAAGGCTAGAATTGTGAAACGTAGAGGGGCTCATACATTCTTTTTCACACTACAGTTATAGCACTATGTTTCCATTTTAACTACTAAAGCTGTATATGGAATCCTGGAATTTGCAGTTTCATGAGGTCTTTAGAATTCTCTGAAAGAGACCTCTAGTGCTTTATCAAGCTACAAATCCTAGGATTCCATAGGATGGAATTCTGTCAGTAAAAGTGATATCAAAGTGTTGTAATTGTGCTGTGTGAAAGAAATCTCAGTGCCTAATAACATTCAAATAAGGAGAGCTAATTATAAGTTAGTCATGAATTTTTGCAAGTAATGTGTTGCATGTTAACATTTCTCATTGCTAGCAAGTAGCAAGTAAAGTAACACATTGCAAATGTGTTAATGTCAATATTTTCTATAAGAAAACATTCAAAGCATAAAATCATTTCAAACAAGGTTTTCTACAAAATTTATAAGAAAAAAAAATCACTAAAAATAGCCAAACCCTGAAAATTCCCCCCAGTAACATTTTCAATATTGATAAATTGTTACTTATTCAGGAAAAAAGCATAAAGTTAACATAAGTGCCTTGGTTGTGTACTCCTGCATGGCAAGGGGTTGGACTGGATGGTCTTTGAGGTCTTTTCCAACTCTATGATTCTATGATAATTATCATTAAGATGGTAAAAAGCCACAGTGTTAGTCCTCTTTACTTGAGAAAAAGTAATACATAAAGCAAGGTCATTGCTTTTAATACTGTTTTCATCCTCTAATTCAGTAAATTTTTCTGGAGACATGAAGATATTACATGAAGATATTACATGCAGCTATTTCCTTTAAAAAAAATGGACAGGTTTTGGTGTTGCTTCAGAACGTCAAGATGATTTTATTGTACGCTGCCTTAAAATCTCTACATAGACTGTGGGATATAAATATGTTAATAAACATATAAATTGTAATAGGTTGGGTAACATAAATTTTAAAGTACTATGCATTACAGCCAGGACTCCATTCACACTACAAAATGATAGTGTTGTTATTCCACTTTATGGAATGTCATGTTTCTGTCCTTTAGAATCTTGGGGTTGGCAATTTGGGAAGGAGCCCTAGGATAGCTCACAATACAGTATTGCTGGAAAAATCCGTTTCCCCCCATTTAAGACTTGCAGCTAAGTTTAAAGGGAGCAAGGAAGCTCAAAGCTCATATGGCATCATCATTCCTGATGATCAAAGTAATTGGACCCTACAAACCCGTTTACCCACACATTGCTGATCTCTCTTTGTGTGCAGAATGGAGTGGGACTGTGTCACTATAGTTGAGTAGCCTCTACACTGCACCTTTACTTACAGATAAGTAACTGATAGAGTGGTCTGTACTGTAATTTATTTGAAAGAACTTATGGTAATGTACGGAACAAAATTTAACATTCATCGCCCCCCCTCTCCTTCCTGGCTTTCCTGTTAAATTGTAGAAATACACAACCAGCCTGAATGATAGTTCTTCTGAGATTGGCATCCAAATAATATAACTGACCTGTTGTTCTTTTTCCTCCTCCTCCCTCCTGGTTCTCTGTGATCAGCCTCCATTTTACAGCAGGGATGTGTCTCAGATGTATGATAATATTCTGCACAAACCACTTCAGATTCAAGGAACCAAGACCATCGCAGCTTGTGACATCCTGCAAGGACTTCTTCATAAAGATCAGAAGAAGAGGCTGGGTGCCAAGACAGACTTTGTATGTGATACTACTTGTACTGCCAATCACCATTGTACATTCCTTGTCTTATTAAAATTCCATCCTTCCTGAGTGAGGCATATTTAAAAAGAGGAGTGATTTTACCACAGTCTCCATTTTCATGTCGATTATTGGTTAATCTGTCCTGTCCCACATTTGCTGCTTTCTAATCAAATTAGCTCCACGTCATTCACTTTTGTTCTGCTGTTTTGCATGCATTGTTAAACCTCTGAGAAAGGCCATGTTTTAGATGTATTCAAACAAGGTTCTTACTTAATTAGCATGTAATTTTATTAACAGCAGTAATAAGTGAAAGACTTACTAGGACTGGATCAGAGAAGGCAACGCATTCAAGTCAGAGGGCCCCTGTCACCTTTCAAATTTAGCCACATGACATACTATGGCAGACATCCTGTTGTTTAGTCCCAACTAGACTAGATCTAGTCAATCAGTTGTTGAATAGGGAGTCAACTCATAGGTAAATCCTAGTCAGGACTAACAACAGGATTTAGACGAAGGTCTGTTTTCATGGGCATGGTGAATGTTAAACAGTGTCAGCTACTGATTGTTTAAAATATGTTTGCATCCCCATCTCTGCATAGTAGCTTTGTCCTACATTCAGCATGCTATTTTACAGATGTGTACACGCTTTCTTTGTATTAGTGTACTGCTCTGTTGTTCCGTCTATGCATGCATGCATTCATGTACATGAGGGATGGAAAAAATGTAGCCTGGTTCAGGGATTATGTGTGTCTGTGGCACACTTGAATGGCACATGGGTGAAAATTAGGCCCTGCCAACTGTACAGCTGCCTAGCTCAGAGATATGTACTACTGCATGTGTATTCAGAGAGAAATGTGCAATGCTATGCACTCAAATGTTGGGCTATATAAGTGTGAGGGGCAGAAGAAATCACTGAAGAATCAAGAGATAAACACAGTATGGGCAAGTTGTTGTATCTAGATGGGAGTGCAGGAAAATTTATGTATATGAATAATTGCAACCAGGTATAGGTGAATGTATGTACTATCTGATTTAAGAATATGTTTTAAGTGAACATCTGGCTGAAATCTGTTCATTTTTTTCCTCTTCACAGCTTGAGATAAAGAATCATGTTTTCTTCAGTCCAATAAACTGGGATGACTTGTATAATAAGAAGATCACTCCTCCATTTGATCCTAATGTGGTAAGCAGTTTGTTCTGCTACTGGAAGTTTTCTGCTTTGTAAAATTTTATGGTCATCTGTTCTGGTTGCTTTTGGGGTTTATGGAGAAAAACCTCCAAGGTTTGCATTGTAAATGACAACTCACTGACTTGTTAGGTTATTTCAACCATTATAGCCAAACCATGATTTGGCCATGGGCTGTTCCTTGGGCTTTGCCTTCAAATCAAAATTAGAAATGGTTTTGAATTCTATTTGGGAAGCAAATGGTGTTTGGAAAGAGTCGTGACTTAACCATTTTGGACATTGCAACAAACTAGCTTATTGCTAATTGGGAAGCATGTGTGTTTCTGGCATGCAAACACATGGTTTGGCCTTGATGTCTGAATCAGGTAAGTGGAGCTCACATTGCTATAAATTATCTCAACAATTTTTAAACCACCCTTCATTCAAAAATGTCAGGGCAATTCCAAGAAAGTAAACCATACATTTTAAGTACTATTATACTACCATCACGTTCCCTGTCCATTATTATCCCCACTCCCTCTCTTCTGTTTTATAATTGTCTTGTCTGTGTACACAGGTCTCTAAATATAACTGAACTGTTTATTGCAGTTAGTTCTAATTCAGAGTGTGTATGTAGGGGTTACCAAAGCTAGTAAGGTTTTGAATATTTTCCCAGTAGTAATTACTAAGTGGAGAGAGGTTCATCCTGACCTGAAAGTTAGCTATTAGGTGGCAAAATTGGCCTCAGCAACTATGAGCATAACAATGGTGCGAAATAGCTGCAGTCTATATTGATACAAATGCTGCCTTCACTGATGAAATTGGTAGTTTTACTGTTTTGTATATGATTTGGTATACATATTACACTTGCAGTTTTTTAGCAAAAAGGGCAGTATAGAAATTATATGTATTTGAATGAGTAAAATGAATCTCTGTGCTTTCAGCTCTTGTGCAGTTGCAGAATTAGAAAAAATACGTAATCTGAAGGTAAAGTCCAGTTCACTTTGATGGAGCAAAGTATTCTCAAATTCCAGCAGATTAGTGTTCATGTATATATACTGCTGCATGTGTGTGTGTATGCACACACACACACACACACACATATACACACAAATCTTAATATTACATATATTAAAATATATTAATAATATTGATATGTTACTATTAATCTATTATATTAATAAATATTATTTTATTAAAATATTGTACTCCACCCTATGTCAAGAGATCTCAAGGGGGCTTAAAAATAGCATTAGGTTAAAAAACAGTAAGATAATTTAAGTAATCCAAAACATATTGAACAATATAATGAGTTAAAATATAATGAACACCTAAATGATATGAGTGCTGATGTCAGTTGGGCCTCCAGGGGAAGAAAATTCCACAGTTGGGGTGCTGCAGCTGAGAAGAGCCTCTTCCATGTCCTGATATGGTATTATTGATCTCACTGGTGGGGTCAATGACTGATGAGTGTCAGTTTAAAAGGCATTATCCTAAAAGCCAGCATGGCAACTGTAGTGACTTGGGTATTATACTAGGACTCCAGAGACCAGGTAACAAATCCCCCACTCAGCCATGGAAACCCATGGGGTGACCTTGGCCAAATCACACTTTCTCAGCCTCAGAGGAAAGTGAAGGCAAACTTCCTCTGAAAACATCTTGCCAAGAAAACCTTATGATAGGTTCACCTTAGGGTTGCCATAAATTGGAAATAACTTGAAGGCATACCACAACAAATCCTATAAGGTCTGCTGGATCTCTTCCCTATATGTACTCTGGCATGTATAATAATTATAAAAGATAATTATAATAATAATAATTTTGGTTTTATAGAAGCCAAGTTTGCTCACTAGAAATAATTTGTTTTTACTTTTTAAGGCTGGTCCTGCCGACCTACGACATTTTGATCCAGAATTCACTCGGGAAACAGTGTCCAGCTCCATTATCCGTACCCCTGACTTAGCGGCCAGCAGTTCCAGTGCAACAGATGCTTTTCTGGGTTTTTCATACGCACCGAATGATGAGGACTAAGACAACCTGTGTAAACAAAGCTTGAGAAAACCCAGTTTTAGCTTTTGGCTTAAATGAAAGGAAGCCACTACTCTCTGACTAATCTTCTAACGGAAACAGAGCCAAGCGCTCCAGCTTTGTGATACAGGACCTCACAATGTGAATATTCCTCTTAACTTGAGGGGAAATGCTGATTACCTTAGTTAAGATTATTTTATTTCTAAAGACTTGAACTCATTTAGTGACACAATCTTGTGCCAAAATGGATGTTGTCCTATATGAGAATGCTATGGGCTGTTTAAGGGGACCCAAGGTATTAAAGTTAACCAGTGATTCTGGAACCACTTTTATATATGGTTGGGTTATGTGCCTCCCCACTTTGTGATTCACCTCAGTTTGGTCTATGTTCTATGTTCTTTTAGGGCCTTCTAGACCGTGGCTCTTTCTTTAAAAGTGACTTTGTCTTTCTTTACTGATACCCTTTGGATTGCCTCAGGGAATTATCAGAAAAGACTGTTGCAGGCAGGGCTTCTCTGTTTCCAACAGCCAGTTCCCTGAAGTTAGTCCTTCTACAACAGTTTCATGGCACTGCATTCTCTCTTTTCAAACTGGACCTTTCCTTTCCTTTCCTTTCCTTTTCTTTTCTTTTCCTTCTAAAGCATTATGGGCCTAAAGCGATTCCAGCCTGCAGTTTGCATGTGTTTTACTTTAAGGGTTGAATATGCTGTTCCCCAGTTAACTGGCACTGATTGAGAGGGGAACAGTGCACCAGTACTAGCTTCTATGACACGACATTTTACCTTGGGAATCTTCCCAGCTTTCTCTGCATACATTTTTAGTAACCTTGCTCATTCCCCCTGCAACCCACCCCTACCATCTGAAAGTTACATGGTAATAAGGGTCTTGTCATAACTACCTCTTTATAGTACAGACAAGGAACAGGCAAATAATAATGTTTTTAAGAACATAAAGAAATAACAGATATGTAAGAGCTGCCTATTAAGGACTGTTGAGCACAAGTTAATTCTAGCAATCAGTAATCTTTTATTACAAAATAGAGCAATCCAGCTTCCAGCTAATGCAACAATACCCGCCTCAGTGCGCAGCCTTATTACCTTAGTTTTACACCATACTATTATCCATCCCAGGGTGTTTTATAAAACACTTCATTTACTGATGTAACTGTCTGAATCATTTCAAATTATCCACTATTCTTTAATCTCTTAGACTGTAAGGGAGTCTCCTACAGAAAATGAATATGGAAGATCTTGGATGAACAACAAAGCAGATAGCGTAGAAAAGAATTTCACTTGCTACAGCTACGGGCAAAACAACTACCCTGCTGATGAACTACATGGGCAGAACCAGAATTGACCTGAATGGGCTTTTAGCATGCATAAGACCACAAACATGATTACGAGAACAAATGTGGATGCTATGCCCTGAAGTGAAGCAAAACTTTTCTTCTCCTGTTTAAACAAGCACAAAGAGTAGGGTGTTTGGAGAATTCAGCTATGATAAGCAATGTATGCTACAGAAAAAAAGTGCTGGGTTTTGGAGCTTTTGTACTGCCAAATGCCCACCTTTTAGAAAGCAAACTGTGTCCAAGAAAAGCAGCCATTATCTCGTCTCAAAGACTTTGGTGCATTTAACTTTTAAAACTTTTAACTTTAAAAAAAATTAATGTGTATTAAGAAATGCCTCCTAGTGGCCATGCTTGCTATAGGAATTCTTTTTGGCAGTGGTTGGGGGGGAGAGTTCATCTTGATAATCAAAACCATGATAGAAGAAATGGACTGGTTCATGTGACAGTCTTGCCTGTTCCTCTCTGAGTTTTGTTGACATATGTTAAGATAATGGCATCATTGTGTTGAAAGATGCTTGCATTTTATTTTGTGCTCTCGCTCTCCCAAAATTTTTAGTCCAGTGAATATTTAAACCTTAATAAAAATATTTTAAAGAAAACATATCTTGCCTGATCAAGGATTCAAGTGTCTATGAAAAAAGCTATCTTTTCCTTTCTTTTTATATATATCCAAGGCTTATAAATCCCTTTACAGAATTATTGACAAGTATGACTCTACTTATTTTAGCCAGATAAACGTCAGCAAGCAAGAAAATCTTTAATAGTATTGCTTGTATATTGGATAGATCATCTTGAATATACTATGACTCTTATAATGACATGATCTGGATCAGAGTTAAGCAACCACAGTGGGCTAAGGGAATATTTTTTGCTAGAGGATGTTCAGAATCCCAAAAATGCCATCCCCTAGGGGCCAGAAGTCTATTTCTGGTTTTGAAAAACTTTTTAATGTTAAACATGGAAGACAGCTTATTTCAAAAGTTAACTGCAGGCCTTGGAAGCTTCTAGGAGAAGCAAGTTACTCCTTTTTTGGCAAGGAAAAGGGGGGTCTGGGGAGAATGAAAGGACTGAGAGGTACAAAAACAGCCTTGGTAGCTATATATGACCCTAGGTCTCTGCTTTGCCCACACCTGGCCTTGCATATGAGGAACTTAAAATTCTCTTGCCAAAAACATCTAATACTGTAGCTCAGAATGGGACCAGAGGTATAAATCACAGGATTTTGTAGAATGAAGTTCTTGCAGTTAAAGTGAGATCAAGCTTCTCTAATTATGAAGTGTCATTTCACACCAAGTAGATCTAATTTTCGGTTTTCTCCCATCCTCAGATCTAACCTTTAGCCCTTCAAAGAGCAGGACAGGTTTTCTTGAAATAATTAGAGTATTTTGAGTATAATTAAAATATTTACTTTGAGATTCATTTCAGATAAGGCATTTATCACATCACCCTAACTTGTTCACTGAATTTTGGGGGGGGGCTTCAGATGACCACATTCTCCTCTTTTGGCTCTTTCTTCTTTCCCCCATCATATTGTCCATCTTTGCCCTTGCCATTTAGGAGAAAAAGACAGATTAACTTCCAGTTGCTTATAATTGCTAGAGCGACAGCCCATTCCAGCTACATCTCCCACAATCCTTTTACCACTGATCATGCTGGGTTGCTGGTAGCGTAGTAGTTAAGTGCCAGTACTGCAGCCACAAGATTGTGAGTTCGATCCTGCTGGGCTCCAGGTTGACTCAGCCTTCCATCCTTCCACAGGTCGGTAAAATGAGTACCCAGCTTGTTGGGGGCAATTAGCTAGAAACATTGTAAACTGCTTAGAGAGCACTTAGCTAATAAGCAGTATAGAAATACACATTATTGCTATTGCTATTTAGACCACAAACTCTGAAGAGTGAAAGATTCCTTATCCTAATCTAGAGCTTTTGAGGGGAAGATAAGATATGCATTATTGCTGGCAACAAAGGGTTGGGGGACAAAGGTAAACAGTTATCTGAAACTTTTCTGTGCACTTGCTATTGTTGCTGCATGCCTTCAAGTCACTTCCGATTTATGACAACCCACAGGAAACCAATCCTGGGGTTTGCTGGGCTAAGAGTGTGTGACATTAACAAGGTCACCCAGTGGGCTTCCATGGCTGAGTGGGGAACTGAACCCCGGTCTGCAGGGTTGTAATTGAATGCCTGGACCACTACATCACAGTGGTTCTCAAAAACGGACTCTAGTTTTCCCTGCAGGTGGTTGCTGTTGTGGGCCTTCAAATCATTTTTGACTTGTGGTGAACCTAAGGCAAAATTATCTCAGAGTTTTCTGAGGCTGAGAGTGTGTGACACACCCAAGGTCTCCCAATGGGTTTCTGTGGCCCAGCAGGGAACGGAACCCTGGTACCCAGGGTCGTAGTCCAATGCTCAAAGCACTACATCACACTGTCTGTCTCTCTGTGTGCATTAGAGTTGCCCAATACAGAACTCAAGACTCCACCTGTACCTTTAATGGTTGTAGGAAGAGGAGGGAATTTTAACAGGTGCTGATTGTCATGCAACCAGGTAATAAGCAACACATGTTGAAAATTCCTCTTCTATACAACCTCTAAAGGTGCTGAGCCCTCTCCAGTTTTCAGTGCACTGCCTTCTGTGTTTCACTGAACCGAATTACTATGTTCTCATAGCAAATGAGAACAGGGCCAGATGAATTGCATCCTAGGATATTAAAAGAACTGGCAGAGGTCATTTCGGAACCGCTTGCTATAATCTTTGAGAAATCTTGGAGGACAAGAGAAGTTCCAGCAGAATGGAAGAGGGCAAATGTTGTCCCCATCTTCAAGAAGGGAAAAAAAGAGGACCCAAATAATTATCGCCCAGTCAGCCTGACATCAGTACCCGGAAAGATTCTGGAGCAGATCATTAAGCAGTCAGTTTCTAATCACTTAGAAAGCAACACGGTAATCACGAGAAGTCAACATGGATTTCTCAAAAATAAGTCATGCCAGACTAATCTTATCTCTTTTTATGATAGAGTTACTAGCTTTATATGAAGGGAATGCTGTGGATGTAGCATTTCTCGATTTCAGTAAGGCCTTTGACAAAGTTCCCCATGACATTCTTGCAAGGAAGCTAGTAAAATGCGGGCTGGACAGGGCTACTGTTAGTTGGATTTGTAATTGGTTGACCGACCGAACCCAAAGGGTGATCACGAATGGCTGCTTTTCATCCTGGAGAGAAGTGACTAGCGGGGTGCCACAGGGTTCTGTCCTGGGCCCAGTGCTGTTCAATATCTTCATCAACAACTTGGATGGAGGAATAGAGGGCATGCTCATCAAATTTGCAGATGACACCAAATTGGGAAGGGTTGCTAATACGCCAGAGGACAGGATCAAAATTCAAAATGACCTGGACAGATTGGAGAGCTGGGCCAAAGCTAACAAAATGAAATTCAACAGAGAGAAGTGTAAGGTCCTACACTTAGGTAGAAAAAATGGAATACAGAAATATAGGGTGGGGGACGCGTGGCTGGATAGCAGTACGTGTGAAAGGGATCTAGGAGTCTTAATAGACCACAAGCTGAACATGAGTCAGCAGTGTGATGCGGCAGCCAAGAAAGCCAATGCAATTCTCGGCCAAAATGGTGAGAGGCCTGGAAGCCATGCCCTAGGAGGATAGACTTAGAGAGCTGGGTATGTTTAGTCTGCAGAAGAGAAGGTTAAGAGGGGACATGATAGCCATGTTTAAATAAGTGAAGGGATGCCATGTAGAGGAAGGAGAGGGCTTGTTTTCTGCTGCTCCAGAAACCAGAACAAGGAGCAGTGGATTCAAGCTGCAGGAAAGGAGATTCCACCTGAACCTCAGGAAGAACTTCCTGACAGTCAGGGCTGTCCGGCAGTGGAATCTGCTGCCTCGGAGTGTGGTGGAGTCTCCTTCCTTGGAGGTCTTTAAGCAGAGGCTGGATGGCCATCTGTCGGGAGTGCTTTGAGGGTGTTCCTGCATGGCAGGGGGTTGGACTGGATGGCCCCTGTGGTCTCTTCCAACTCTACATTTCTATGATTCTATGATTCAAATCCTGGACTTAGCTTTCAGAGATGCCAGTCTGAGGGCCTCAAAATCAATGTGGGAAATGTAGTTATTATTATTTGGCAGTATCTTTTTTTTTAGAACAGGCCAACCAAAATACCACATAAAACCCTGAATTTTCAAATTCTCCAGGGCTCTTCATCAAACTGATACAAAAAGTAGGACTTGGAAGAAAGGAAAAAAAATGCAAACAGTCTGACAGATGTTGTAACCCCGAGGGACAGGCTCCAAATACAGTCAGCCCTCCACATTTGTGGGTTTCACGTTTGCAGGTTTGATTATTCACGGATTATTTGCTGTCACCTCTGCTGCCTCCCTATGCCATTTTCAATAGGCACTGCCAGCCTCATGAGACTGAGAAACTGCGAATGACACTTGTAAGTCCCTATTAAAAATGGTGTGGGGCAGCAGTGGAAATGGGCGGTAGGCTCCACTAGCCCCCCACTTCTGCTTTGTAAAGGAACCCTGACGCCTCAAAGGAATCCATGGCGGATTGAATACAGTATGTATGTATGAATGCATACTTTTTTGTCTGTTAAATATGGTTTGGGAGGACCTAGAGTTATTCACGTTTTTTCCACTTTCACGGGGCTCCTGTGCCCCTAACCTTAGCAAATGTGGAGGGATGACTGTAATGTATACAAGTCATTAATCAACTGGTAACTTTTCTTATTTTTCTAACTCCCTCCTGTGCCCCAGAGCAGACCGAGGCGCTCTCATCCCCTCTCCTGCGGCTGAAGCAGCTGCTGCAAGTACAGAAAAGGGACGCAATCTTGATGCAGTGAGTTGCGCCCCATCGTGAAAGCTTATACCACATAAACCTATTAGTGCTGCAGCACGCCTTGCTGGCATCAATGCTGCACACTAAGACGGCTCCCTTGATTTTTTTTTTCTATGAAACGTATTTGCCCTTTCCCCCATCCAAAGTTGGTAGAGGCCACCGCACCCCTCCAACAGTGGAAGATTCGAACGACAAATTCCTTCCCCCTTCACGAAGGTCTCTGCCGTCACCTCGCGAGGCCTGCTCCCGCCGGACGCCTGTTGTTTTTGTCAGCAGAACGGCGTTAAACGCATGCGCAGCAAGCCCGGACTCGCGTTGCTAGGGTGGCGGCGGGCCTTAGTTACTTCGCCGTTCATGCTGCCGTGGTGGCCGACGCTGTCTGAAGTCGAAGGGGCCGTCGAAGGATGGTAGCCGCTCCGCAGGTGAATTAACTTCCTTGGGTTTTTCCCGTGTGAGGTGCTGTCCTCACCCCGCTCCCAGTTACAGTGGGCCTTGCGAACTCCACCGCCTGCCCTTTTGCACCTGATATTTTCTGTTTATCCCCCGTTTACGTCGAGGAAGGGTAAGGCTGGTAATCCTCCGGGCGCAGCGTCCTTCGTCTACCCCTCCTCAAATGTCTTCGGCGCATTAGCCTTACGGAGAAATGGCAGCACTCGTGGCAAACGACAGACTCTCAGTTAGGCGCAGTCAGGGAGGCGCTGTTTTTAACGATACCCTATGACAAAGGAGGCGTGGGGGACGATATAAATCGGGGATGGAGAACCTTTGGGTTTCCAGTTCTTATGAACTCCGGTTCCCGTAACCGCTTTTTATTGGCTGTGTGCCTTGGAAGTTCTGGAGTTGGCAGTACAAAACCTCGGGGGCCCATTCAGGCTACACTATTACAGCACCGTCATTTCACTTTAACTGGCATGGCTGCGTTCTTTGGAGTCTGGAATTTGTAGTTTAGTGAAGTACTAGAGCTCCCTGGCTGAGAATTCTAAGTACCTCATGAAACATTAAATCACAGGCTTCTTTAGAATGTAGCTATGGTTGTTAAAGTGGCTTCGTAATGCTACAACTACCTAATGTGAAAGGGCCCCTGGAAAACAAGTTTTCTCGTGTTCTGTGGCTACTGAAAGTATACTTTCAATGCGAAACAAGATGGGGGTTGAATCCTTAAATGCCTGCACTGGAAACAGGAATCATCTCCATTCCCTTGCTGGTGAACAAGCTAATTCATGTCATAGCAAAAAAAAAGTTATATTTTCTGAATAAGGCTGTGTGCATTGTGTGGAGAAATTTCTCAGATCAAACTTATTCCACTTCGCCTTGTTACTTTACTAAGAGAACTACTCTTATTATTCCAGCTGCAAAACCATGTGCATAAGGAAATAGTATTGATTTTTATACCAATTCAACTGTCACAATGTCTCTGAAGAGCCCTGAGAAACATAGTTTGAAGAGCAGGCTCTGATGAGAGAGCTCTGCTTCCAGAACTACACTTCTAAGTCTTATTAGGTCAGTTTGGGTTAGTAGCGTAGATATATTCTCTGTGTTTTACGGATGTATCTCTACCCCCAATTGATACATAAACTTAGGGCATTAGTTTTATTAAATCAACTTGATCATGTTTTCTTTTTAACTAATCATTCTATAAATTAGTGGCAGCTGATGCCCATTGGCACTGGTGGGCAGAGACTGGCCCACTACAGGCAGAAGCAAGAGATTTCTGGAGGCGGAACTAACAACTTATAACTTGCCATCTACTTTCTTTGCTTACAAGACCTAAGTACATTTAGTGCTCACATGCTGGTTGTGAAGGTTAAGAAATGAGGCAGTGCTTCATCTGCCCAACTCATAAGAGTACCCCTATATGAATCTGTCATATGATGCTGGAGTATTTGAAAGAAGAGATTTCCAAAATGTTATGAAATATAGCATTTTTTTAAAAAAAACAAGGACCTTCTTGCTTTCATTGGTTTCATGGCCTTTTGGTTCCTGTTAAATTGCATGGTAGTGGGTTTTTCCTCTGTTCCCCACCCTCACTGGTGGGCGGAACATTTTGGTGAATAGATGATTCTTAAGTAGGATCCTTACTATTAGGAATGTCATTATCATAACCCTGTGTTCATCAGGAATGTAGCATTATCCTATTTGAATGTACCCTAAGTTCCATTGCAAAGGGGACTTGCTCTTGAATAACAGTGCTGAAGCTGTAGTGCTTCACAGATTGTAGTTACAGATTTTCATTAGATCAGTAACAATGTTTCAAATAATAAATACCATTAATTATAACATAGCTTCTAGGTCAGGCAATAAACATTGGATCCCAGTGCTTACCTTCAAAATACGTATTTGGGAAAAGAACATGGGCATGTCTTAGAATATACCACTTTATTATCTAAACGTGTACTAATTTGTCCTCTCTAAATGTTTTGTTTAGAATTAACGTGAACCTCTTAAAGAAGATGGAGAGATCTTTATACTTGATCTTACTGTTTTTAACATTGCAATCTGTTTACTTGCGTCATCAGTCAAACACTATTGCACATTCACCTATAGATAAAACAAGTTATTTAAAATCTATGAACACTAGAGAGTTTGTTTGCCTTTCCTTTGTTTATATAACTGTACTTTTCTGTTTTGAGGTGACTATGGAGGGAGACCTTCGAAATACAATAATCTTCAATGCTTCCAAAAAGGAGATCTTTACTATGAACAGTGGCTACAGAATTCTGCAAAAGAAACTTCGTAGTAACTGGAAAATACAGAGGTAAGTGGGATTTAAGATATAGCCTGTATTTACTGATAAATGTCATCTATCTGGATTTTATTACTGCTAAATGAGGTAGGAAAGTGAAATAAGTACATGAATAAACCATCTTTTTTTCTACAGTAGTGTTTGAGAAAAGCATAAAAATACTTGACCGTAGAAAAGAAGTGAGGCCCTTAGTTTAACCTGCATCTGGACTTGGTGTCAGTTTTTGGTACTTTCTGATATAACTTCCTTGAATTTTTTGGTAGTGGAATAAAATTTGCTGTGCTTGTACAAAAGGTAAATCTACATTTCAAAGTTAAATGCCAGCTAGACTTTTTATCTTGTTTTCAAAGTAGAGAAGAAAATATAAAATCTCTTGTAAGGTGATACGAGCTTTTGAGAATAGAGATCAAAATAGATATTTATGTGCATCTTCAGAACACAATTATGTATTTTAAGAGTTAAGTCCCAGCTCAGCCCACATCTATTTTCAAAATCAGGATGAAAATTCAAAATCATTATAGTATGACATCTGCCTCAAAGAATCTTGGCTTTTTAAACCATAGTGTACGTAAACTACAAGGTAGCAGACAGACTTCGTTTGGTCCTGTTTTTGCTTAGTCTGTTTGTGTTACTAGGTGGGTTAGCACTGCATCTCAATATTGAATTATGGTTTATTGCACCAAAACAAGACAGCATCATAAGCTAATTGTATAACAGTTTTGATGTTGTATGAATCCTGGTTTATTTAGACACAGTAAATCACTGTTTAGACACAGTAGGTCATATGTCTGGTTCAAGTGTAAAGACCAAGCAGGAAGGAGACAGTGGAAACAGAGGCTATTTCACAAGCTTGCAGCTTGTGTATTTTCTGGCTGAATGAGGCAGTGTTACTATCTTATTTTGTTATGTATTTATTAAAGTTTAGTCATTGAACACATTTCAGATAAAGCATGTTGCCTTTGATGAGTTGTCCTTCAGATTGCAGGGTAACAGATCTTCTTATTAATTTGTCCATAGCTTAAAAGATGAAATCACCTCAGAGAAACTGACTGGAGTAAAACTGTGGATTACAGCAGGACCCAGAGAAAAGTTCACAGCTGCTGAAGTATGTTGTAATCATAAACACATGAATAGATCTAGTTATCTTTATGGTGGTATGTAGTGGTTTGATTCTGTGAATCTTGTTGCAGACTTAGCAGTTTTTGTGATTTGTTTGTGTGGCATTCTGTTAATCTCTTAGAACATAGCAGCAGAGCAGACTAGCTTAAACATGCACCAATAATTGTATTTTGTATAGTTAAGAGTAAGATTTGCCCTTGAAGTGCTTCATAACTGCAGTTTTCTACCCTGTATATCAGTGGTGATCAGAAAGTAGATTATAGAATTCTTGTTTTTTGGTGCCTAAAACTAGTTTGTGTGTTCTTCTTTCCTTCTCAGTTTGAGGTTCTGAAGAAATATCTAGAAGATGGTGGGGATATCTTGGTTATGCTTGGAGAAGGTGGTGAATCACGATATGATACCAATATCAACTTTTTATTGGAAGAATATGGGATCATGGTGAATAATGGTAATGACTGACCTAACAACAGGCTTTTGTCTTGAGAATGCACTAACAACTGTGCCCTTAAAAGTAACAATTGTCTGCTTCGTAGAAATTTGAGTTTTTTTTGTTGCTTAATATTTAGAATGATAGCATTAGGACCAAAGAAAATTAGAATCAGAATTTCAGTTGTAGCTTCATCATTTTCTCCCTTTTAATCTGTGTCTGTTTATCTAGAAATTTAGGCAAAGTAAATTCTGCAACAAACAAAATTTAATGGTATGTTATAGTTGCAGTAGCTGAATCCTGATCTCTTAAGTGAACAGAACAAAGTTTATAGCAGATTTCCTGAATCTGCCACCCTTCATATATGTTGGAATACAGCTTGATTGTGCTAGCAGATAGCAGTGCAGGCTGGGAATAATAATGAAGTTATTGTCCAGCACAGCTGGAGGATGCACAATTGGGGAAAGCTGGTATAAAGAGAATCTCTTTCAGGCTTTGACTGTGTGTTGGTTATACTGTGCAGGTTTGTCTGGAATCTTTATGAGGCCTTGCACTTCAAAGTTTAAACTAATGTGTATTGCACATTACAGTATCCAGTAACCTTCTCTTTGGCAAACCCTCAGGCCATGCATTGTTATCTGTAGAAGAAAGAGCAAAGTAATACACTTCATTATAAGTAAAATACCTGAATGTGAGAGATGAAAGTGCTATGGTTTAATGAGAAAGCTGCCAGATTTCAGCACAGTTTGTACAGCAACAGTAAACCAAGTATGGTAGCAGCAGGAGAGGGATGATTTAGTGAGGCCCTGAGGAAAGCTGCCACATCTTTATACTTGTATAATCATTGTGTTAATTATATTTATGTACACTTCTTGTTTTGTACACATCACAAGAAAAATTCAGAAGCAGGAACTAGAAGGCATACAATTTTTCCAGCTTTTTGTGTGAGGGCAGAATCCTTCACTGGGAAAAAAAACCCCAACAAATTTATTTTCATTTTTCTAAGATTCTGTGGTGAGGAACGTTTATTATAAATACTTCCATCCTAAAGAAGCATTGGTGTCCAATGGAGTTTTGAATCGGTAAGGCTTTGGTCTATGTGGGTGCACAAAATTTTATCTCAGTGGCTTAGTCTGTGATTTCAAATAATAGTTGTTCTTTTGTTTCTACTATTGAGAGAGATCAGCAGAGCTGCAGGAAAAACTGTGTCTGGGATAATAGATGAAGACAACAGTGGAAATGATGCACAGTAAGTATGGTGAGCCCTCAGTATCTGTTGGGGGTTGGTTCCAGAACCCCCCTGCCCTGATACCAAAATCCTTGGATGCTCGTCCCATTATATACAGTAGTAAAGTAATTGGCATCCCTTATATAAAATTGCAAAATCAAGGTTTGCTTTTTGGATTTTTATATCTAATATTTTCAAGCCGTGGTATCTCCTTATTAGGTATGTTACAGGTCTTTTGAATCACTGTGTTGTAAAGTGAGAGGAGTGTTATCAAAATGGAGTATACGGTCATATGTATAAGATTCTGTATTTTGCTTCTCAAAATGCTGTCTAAAGGGAATTCATCATAGTGTGAAATCTAGGAAATGGAATAGTTTTTCATTATGTTGTGCCCTGTTCACTGTGTAAAAGAAGCATTGTTTCAGTCTGTGTCTTAGACACAAATTACAAAAAAGAAGAAAAATAGGATTTGATGGTATACTGAAATTCAGTCCTGTGAATTGTTGGTTTGGATCCAAAGATACTCCTCTCCTATTTGGAAGCCTCTTCTCACAGAATGGTAGTGGAATACTGCTTAAGAAAAGTGGTTCCCGCTCTTAATCAGTCTCACATTTTCACAAACTCTTGCTGTGGGTGTATGGACAAAAGGAAGAGACATACATTATTTTTGTGGTAAGAACAGAGTTTAGATAGATTATTTCAATTCATTACAGCTTCCAGAATCCCCCAGCTAGCAGAGGTATTGGTAATGTTGGCTCAGCAGTTCAAGTGGCTAAATCCAGTTATTAGTGTCAACTAGAGTAGACCCACTGAATCAATGGAAACTTAGTACATCACCACTTAGGTAGATTATGTTGATTCATTGAGTTACAATTGGATTTAGGATTGGGAATTGTAGTCCAAAAAGTAAATTCTTTAAGCTTTGTATAAGAATGTATTTAAAAGCATGTGAAATTCTGTGGAATATACAAATACTTCATAACATTATTTGGCTTTTTGTGTAGAGCTCTCACTTTTGTGTATCCGTTTGGTGCTACGCTAAATGTGATGAAACCAGCAGTGGCTGTTCTGTCCACAGGATCTATCTGTTTTCCTCTAAATAGGCCCATCTTGGCTTTTTATCATTATAAGGTAATTATTGCATGAAAACCATGTGTTGAATTTTTCATTCAATAATGTTGTTGTACCTTTAGCATGAAACTATTCAGATGAACTCCTTTTAGGTAAAGTAAATGTTTTTCTAGAATCTGGTCTTTAAAAAGTATGTGACTTTCAATTACAAAACAACGCACTGAACAGTTACTCCACCCCCTCTCTTGTTTATCAGTTTTTTCGTAATAATCATTGCCACTATTTCTAAAACACTTCTAAAACAAAGTACTGTATAGGAAATAAAATAGAAGACAAGACTTGCTCTTGGGTTTAGTCCTGTAGCTTCCTTTGTAGTGTGTTTTACCATCCTTAAAAGCTGTATAGTAAATATGTTGTTCATTTCATTTCATTTAGATTTATTTAGCCTCTTCCAAAAGATTTGTAGTAGATAAAAGTATATTAAATGATAAGGAAAATTAATGTGAAATTCATCAAAACAAGTAAGGCAATTGTACATGGAGAGAAACTCTGGCTACCCCAAAAGTTCCGTATAAAGATGCCTTGCAGCGTAGCTTATAGTTGTGCGTTTATCATTTCTTTTTGTGCATATGTGGACACATGCAAGTAGATGAATGGTACTCCAGACATTTTGCTTTTTATTGCACATAATTGATTGTGGCATGTCTTCTTTTTCACAAAGTCAAGCAAAATCAAATTCGGGAATATACTGAGGTATATTTTACCAAATGTAAAAATTTAAAGAAATAGGGAAAAGAAGAAGTAAAAGTAAAAACAATTATTTGTATTAAGATAGAGAGAAAAAGGTAGAGATAGGGAATTTTTGTTGTTGTTGTTGATATAAAGTACATAAAAATAAAGAGGGGAATAGATTAATTCAATCAAGCTAAAGTTTGAGATAAGATAGAGGGATAAGGAAATCATATTCAGACAGAAACCACTTATAAAGGAAAAAGAAGAGAGAAATGAAGCAAATCTTGAGATAGAAACTAATAATTTTGATTTAATATTTAGAAATTTAGAGAAAGGTAGAGGTTTTTTTTCTCTTTTTTTTTTCTTCTGGAAATGAAATTCATTTGATAATTTATTGCTGGTGAATACTAAATAGAGAATCACCAGAATGAAAACAGAAGAAGAGAATAAAGGATCTGTTTTGTATTGGAGAAGTGTGGTACTGAGTGTATTTATATATGGAATCAAAAATGTAAGAGGTAAAGTCATTAGAACAGATAAAGGAATTGATAGAGGAGGTATGAAAGTGTATGGCTATACTCTCTTGTTTTTATGTTGTTTCTCATTGCTTTCTACTGTAAATTTGTAAGGTGTGATATTTGTTTTATGTTATTAAAGATGAATAAAAATAATAATAATAAAAAATCCAGGAAGCCGGGACCTTGACTGTGTGTACCATGCTCTCCAGATTTTCTCTCTGTCTGAAATTTCTTGTCCTGTTATGGATGTTTCTCCGTACGATTCCCCAGTCTTTATGAAACAATTTTCCAGGGTCATTTTCAGTAGAAAATGGGAAAAATTTCAGACATCCTAGAACAGTTTCGTTTGAATAAATTGAATTAAACTAGTACCGGAGTAGGAGGATTAGTCTTTAACTAGACATCTTGTTTGCTCTTGTGTAGCCAGAGGAAATTTTAGACAAAATGCTGTAAAAGGATGCTGAAGAGAATGGTAGAATTAACTGTTCAGGCACCTCCCCCAAAAAAAGAATTGGAGATCCTGAGAAATCAGAGCTACCATGGTCAGTACTAAAGGCTTTTTTCACACTGTAGTGGAAAATAACAGTAGGGCTGAAGGTTTCCCACCCCTGAAAAAGAGGTATCTCCTTTCTGGGAGTCACACTGTAGTCTTGATAGTGGAGATACTCTGTCAAAGATCAGAAATACTGTCTTTAGTGGTCCATTTATTAGAAACTTGTTTGGAGAGCAGAGTAAGTTGCACCAGGTTTGTTTTGATTATCAGTTTCAAACTTAAGGTCTTCTCTTGGCTAATTTTCTTTTTTTCTGTGATTGTTTAGTTAGTAAAGCAGAAGGAAAACATCAGTTGTGTTTTACTTTAGCCCACTAAAGAAACTAGCTTGCATGTGTAGACATGTAGACACATGTCTGTATGAACCACTAAGAGTGCAGTCCCATACATGTCTGCTCAGAAGTCCCATTGAATTTCATGGGACTTAATCACAGATTAGTGAGTATAGGATTGCAGACTAGATGACATATTTTCCTTAACTGTACTAGTTATCTGTACCGTGAAGTTGAACTGTCCTTTATAAATTCACTGTACATGTTGTTTGCACTTTACTGGCTTAATAACAGTGAGCAACAAAATGAAGTAAACCAGTATTAGCCTCTCTTGTTAAAGTTAAAATCTTGTCGGTAGCATCAGAACACCCAGTGTGAATACTTGTATTTTTAGCTATACCAGGAGTGATCTCCCTGATCTTACTAATATGAATCGTTACGGTGATATAATATTAAAAAGTTTGACTGATAAAAGAAAGTGTTTATGTGTGCTTGGTGGTATAGTTTATATGTTCCCACAGATCAGTAATGTATTTTCTACTCTTTGATAGAATCAAGGTGGAAAGTTAGCTGTACTGGGATCTTGTCATATGTTCACTGACCAGTATTTGGAAAAAGAAGAAAACAGCAAGATCATGGTGAGCCTTTATTATAAAACTCCTTGTTTTATTACTCTGTTCTCAAACTGTCAGTTGATCAGCTTTCCTTGAAGCTCAGACATTACTCAACAGAGTGAATTTTATTTTCTATGAAACTGAAAGTGAAGATTTTAAATTCATCTTTGTGTCCACACAGATGGTGAAGAGGCAGTATATGATCCAAAGGCTTGCATAAGTTCACGTCATGCTGAATTATGGTTTAGTGTGACATTTGAAGTAAATATTGCTGCTGCTGCTATCCTTGTTACATCATCAGCATCATTCTGCTGCCTTTCTCCTAAAATAGAGACTTCTAGGCTTTTCATATATACAGTCCACCCTCCTTACCTGTGATCTCCAGATGTACGAACTTGAGTGTCTGTGTCATGTCCTATACCTAAAATGGTGTCAGTGCACACCCACACACACTGCAGCATCCATGCATACCTTGCCACCATTGAAAATGTTAGAACCGAGCATGTGTAAATTTTGCCATTCACAGGGTTTTTTGAATAGAACTCCTGTATATATGGAAAGCACACTTTACTTGTTTTCTGACTGCATATGAACAATCATATATGGCATGGAGATTAATTGAAGAAATTTCACAGTCATAACAGGGGTCTGTGATTTCTTAGGATGTACTTTTCCAGTGGCTTACAACTGATGACATCCACTTAAACCAGATTGATGCAGAAGATCCAGAGGTATGAGAAATCATTCCAGTAGTTACTAACTTAGTCTTGACTACCATATAGTTGATAAGTTTTGTTGAATTTTTAAATTTGTTTCATAAACTTTTTCATTGTTACCAAGAGGGAAAGTTTGGTAACTTTAAAGAAAAAAATGAGCTCTTTGATTTGATATTTGTTTTATGGAGGTACTGTTCTGAAAATCTATTTTTATGTTACCTGAAATTTTACATTGGTTTGCAGCATGTAATAATGTATATTATTGACTGATATTTTGCAGTGAAGACTAAGAGTGTTTCACTGTATAATTTGAAGCACCCATGTGGAGAATAAATTTATCTTGATCACCCATATTTTTACTGTTTAAAATGTTTTAAAATCTGTGTTCAAGGCCAAGAGATTTACTAAATGTGTTTAGGATCCAGCATGATGTAGTGGTTTGAGTGTAGGACTGGGATTATGGGAGATTAGAGTTCAAGTTCCAGGTCAGCTATGAAAACCAGCTAGGTGATCTTGGGCAAGTCAAACTTTTCTCAGTCTCACAGGAAAGCAATGGCAAGCTCCCTCTGAACAAATCTTGACAAGAAAACCCTGTGATAGGTTCACCTTAGGCTTGCCGTAAGTAGGAAGTGAATCAAAGACATATAACAGCCAGGCTGCAGAGATGAAAATCATACTAACTAAATGAACACCTATGCAGTTAGGTTTCAATGTATTATTTGTTTGTTAGGTAAGCTTTTTCATTCAGTTGTTGCAGGTGCAGTTGTTTATTTTAATGCTACCTTTTTCAGATATCTGATTATACAATGCTTCCAGATGTAGCCACTCTGTCAGAACGATTGAGAGTTTGTCTGCAGGAAGGAGATGAGAACCCACGAGACTTCACAACACTCTTTGATATGTCTATTTACCAGCTGGATACTACAGCACTTCCTAAAATCATCAAGTAAGTGTATGTGATGTTATTTAGTATACTCAGAACCTTGTTCTTCTGTTTACAAGTTAATAGTATAACAAATGATAGTTTGTTTCACTAGGTTTGAGGCAATTAACATTTTTCATAAGATGCAAAAAGTTTAGTGTGTCTTATGCTACAAATAGAAGGAGGACAAATGCTGGGAGTTCACATGTGCATCCCTTTAACTTAATAAGTCCTGTTTGTATTTAGGTCCTTTGTCTGTATTTAAGTATTTGAAGAAATCTGGAATCATAAGCATCAGAATATTAATCTAAAATGGAGTATATGTGCTGACTGATGATACAATCGTTAGCTTGTAAATTAGAGTGCCGTGTAAGTATATTTAAGATTAGTCAGGTTGTTTAGGATTTCAGGCTTAGCAACTGCTGAGCTGTTTACATAGGATAACATTAACTGGGCACACTTATTTTTTGTGTGTGTCAACAAGATTACTGTGTAAAGTGCTTGTAAGTATGAATTTACATGCTATTATCTTCCTCCCAACCACACCAGTTTTTACTTTGCAGATCTTACGAGCAGCTGAATGTGAAATACGAGCCACTTCAGCTAATTCAGCCTCAGTTTGAGACCCCTCTGCCTCCACTCCAGCCAGCAGTGAGTAATATTATCACTTGTTACAACAGAGGAATTGTGTAATGTACAGATGGGGAACTGCAGCCCCCAGTTCCAACTTCCATCATCCTAAACTATCTGCTGCATACCTAGGTCTGAGGGGAATTGCATTCCCACATATCTGGAGGGCCACAGATTGAACATCCCTGATGTAAAGAGAATAGGTATATTTTTGAGATACTTAGATTTCTGATATAAGGGATGAGAGCAAAAGGATAGCAGCAACATAGCAGTAGGATGGATAGGTGAGTGTAGAGTAACTCTAAAGGCAGGATAGGCAACAAAACATACAAATAGTCTTTCAGACATTTAGCAGGATGATTAAACAGAAGTGTAAGACTTCAGGTTTTAGACAACGGTAGGAGAGAATGAAAACTAAGATGCAGGAATAGAACAGTGTATTTAGGGTCTTGGACATAAGTTGGTTTGAGGGGCAACTACAACAGAGTCCTATCGCACCTTAAGAAACAACTGTGTTTTATTTGGCATAGGCTTTTGTGGACTTCAGTCTTTTTCTTTGGATGCAGAAGTAGGCTGGTGTCCACAAAAGGTTATTCTAAATAAAACTTACTAGTCTGTAAGTTGCCACTTGTTGCAATAGACTAACGCAGCTATCCTGGAAATTTTGTTGGGGAAAAGCAATGAAAATAAGTAAAGGTTTACACTAAGCAAAATGATCTATCAGATTAATAAAAAAACTGTGGCCACCTTATCTTTTTTAACATGTTACATTTTCACAGCTAGTCATATCTCTAAAGTCTCCTGAATCTACTCTAAGCCTGCCACTGCCTAACATCCTGATATTAAACATTAAACCCATTATTTGCCTTCCATTCACCATAATCCTTACCTTTGAATCCACTAATTTGCCGTTGAAATAGGAAAGGTCAAATTTGTATATGTTTATGAAGATGCTTTAAATAGAATGGCTGCTTGTCAATGTTTCACCTTGTGTGTATGTGCCTTCGAGTTACCTGTTGACTTAAGAGGATCCCATGAATATCATATGGTTTTCTTAGGCATGGAATACTCAGAGGTGGTTTTGGCAATTCCTTCATTTGAAATATACCCTGTACCACCTGGTGGTCTCCCATGCAAGTATTAACCAGGGCTAACCCTGCTTGGCTTCCAAGATCAGACAATCTGTTGCCTTTAGAGTATTTAGGCAGATCGTGCTTTTAGTGTATAGAAAACATCAGTATACAAATGTTGAATTTGAGAGTGTACCTGTGCTCTTTTTTGTTTGGAACAAGAACAGTACTGCATATGATAGTTTTACTTTTCTGTTATTAGGTTTTTCCACCAGCCTTCCGAGAACTGCCTCCTCCCAGCCTGGATCTGTTTGATTTGGATGAAACTTTCTCATCTGAAAAAGCCCGACTTGCTCAGATAACTAATAAATGTGAGCAGTGCTGACATTTGAATCCGGGGTTGTTATTATAGGATAAATTTCTTGAGTGGGTGACTGAGAAATCTTAATACGGATAAATTAGGACAAGAAAAATATGGAAGCTTTTAAACATCTTAGAAGAGTTCCGAATTTTGTTGTTCATCAAATGTTCACTGCAGTAAACTTTGGTTTCTAACAGTTTTCTTCTTGGTAATCTAATACTTTAGAAGATGGAATACTGAAGGTTCTCTGCTTATAAAAATCTTTGTCATAACTTAAAATAATGTTTTCATCTCTGTGTCATAATATCTCTCTGTTCTTGTCAGGTACTGAAGATGATCTGGAATTCTATGTCCGAAAATGTGGTGACATTTTGGGGGTAACTAGCAAACTGCCAAAGGAGCAGCAAGATGCTAAACATATTCTGGAGCACATTTTCTTTCAAGTGGTGGAGTTCAAGAAGCTAAACCAGGTAAAGTGTTGGACCTTTCACTTATAACGATATCTGATTGTTTATGGGACGTTGTGGGGGAAAAAACCCATAGGTTTTAGAAACAGCAGAGCCCTTCCTTACCTTACAGAGCTGTTCTAGAGGCACCACATTAAGATGAACAATGAAATAGAACCTCAGATTTATCTTAAGTTGCTTTAAAAGAAGGTACTTTGTTTTAGGAGCCAACATGATATAGTGGTTTTAGTGTTGGACTAGGACTCTGAGAGACTAGGATTCCAATCCCCACTCAGCCATGGAAGCCTACTGGATGATCTTGAACAGGTCATGCTCTCCCAACCTCAGCAGAAGGCAATGGAAAGCCCCTCCTGAACAAATCTTGCTGAGAAAAACCCATGATAGGTTTGTCTTAGGGTTCAGAAGTGACTTGAAGGCATACTACTCTGTTCTACCCTTTCTTTTAAATGAAATACCTTCTAGCTTTTTTGAGATTCAGTAGCGTTCCTTATAGTGTAACACTGAGTACCTAGACCAGAGGTGTGGAAAATGTGGGCTACATCTAGGACTTAATCCTTTTTTCAGACTCTCAAATTCTCTAAATCTTCCTTTCCACTTCTTGTAGTAAAAAAACCCCTACTCCCTAAACAATGGGTCACTTAGATCAGGTAGAAACACACCCAATCTCCTTGAAAAAAATGGAAACAGAAAATGGTTTCAGGTCATGATTTGCATCCCCGGTTGGCTCCAGTGATAGTTGTCCACTCATGTCTAGATGATTTTCAGAAAGATATCCAGTCAATCTATGCATCTGAGTACTACCACCTCCTCTTGTATGAGACTTCCCTTTCTTTTGAGAACTAATCTTCTTTATGCCGGTGTTAATGTTAATTACAGCTATAACCAGAGTTTTTAGCCATGACTGCTAACTGTTTAGTACTAACATTGGGTCAGATACAACTCTGCACCATCATTAGCTTTGAAAAAAGATCCAGAAAAGTCTTGTGCAAGGAAAAAAGAGCTTGGAAGCCCAGAGTAGTTATAAACTATAGCTTATTTTCACCTTCTCAGCATTAAGTAGGAGAGGTTTATGCAAGATACATCTGGTGGTATATCTGAAGAGAGATATGTGTTTTTGCTGTTTTCACCATTCATTAATAATGAACTTGCCAAGGAAATGTTGAAATTAGGCACATCTCCTGAGGTATCTAGAGATGGATCTAAAGTGGTCCTGCAGTCTATAGAGTATTGTCTGTAGCAGTTTTTTGTGCATGTAATAAGTCCTGGCATGTAATGTAAGTAACTGGTGCTGTTACAAATCTGATAAGGGCCTTAATCCAACATAGCATCTGCAGAGAAGAACAGATCACTAGTGTATATTTGTTGTTTTTTCCACTTGCACAAGGAGTAGTCCACTTGTTCTTGTCCTGTAGGCATGAAGAATCAGTTTTGCAGCTGGGTTTATGACTGTTCATATAGAGACTGCATAGAATTCCTCCACTGCATGTAGTCCAGATCTAGGTGTCTGGAGATGCAACACAACTTCTGTTTGTAGGACAGTACAACTGGGTACAGACCAGCGGTTCCATTTTTTTTTGGGGGGGGTGACTTGTTACCTTATTAGAAGGTGGATAGCAGTCAGATTGCAGAAGTTTCCAATTCTTCAATTCTACACATTGCCTTGAATTGCTTAAAAAAAAGTGCTCAAGAGGAAATGACACCAATGCGGGGATTTTTTTAAAAGCATCCCTTTTCTTTGTTGTATGCTAAGCAGATCCTTTTTGATCTTGGAATCTAAGCAAGGTCAGCCCCAGTTAGTATAGAAGAGATTATAGAAGAGAGACTATCAGCAGGTGGTGTTCGCATAATAACCTAGATCCACTGAATCCTCTGTAGCTGTTAGAGGTGAAGGAACCCTGTTCAATTTTGTACGTGGCCACCTTACATGCTACAGAGTGTGGACATCACTGCAGCAAAGGTTCTTCTACATACCTCCCTTAAAAAACGTAATGGCCTAAAGGCACCAGCTCCTGTCTGAACTTGGAAGCCAAGCAGGGTCAGCCCTGGTTAATATTTGTATCAGAGACTGTTAGTGAATACCAGGTGCTGTAGGGTATAGTTCAGAGGAGGAAACTGGCAAAACTTCCTCTAAATATTCCTTGCCTGAGAAAACCCTATGAAATTGATGGGGTTGCTGTAAGTTGACAGGCAACTTAAAGGCACAGGCATATACATACATGCTTCAGTAAAGTATGCCCCCTTTGTTTAGGGAAGGAAATTACTATACCTTTAAAAATGAAAGAAGACAGCTTAAATAAAGAGGGTAGAGGGCAGTGTTGGAAACAAAATTGCAAAATGATTAGTGGAGTGAACTGAGCTATTAGTTTAACAGTGTTGAAGGCTTTAGTTCATAAAATGCATTGAAACTAAGTTCAAGTTGTGTAATTATTGTAGTACCCAATACTGAATTGTGAAATGCAGACCAATTTGGTTTTTTAATCGGTATTTAAAATTGGAAAATATGGGAATGAAAGTGAGCATTTCTGTGTGTTTTCATAAATGCTTCTTTTTCTCTTCTGAAAGGAACATGATATTGATACAAGTGAAGCTGGATTTCAAGGTGGTTTCTAAACATTTACCTTTCCCTACATAAAGAATATGATTTCTCCGTGGCAGATGATGAAGAGACAACAGAGCCCAGTTTCTTCAGTGTTCCTTAATAAATTTGTTGACTTTTTTTGCCATTTTTCTGTGCCCTATGAAGTCTTGTAAATATGTAAATATTTACAGTATTCTTACTGGCAGCAATAATTTTGATAAGTTCCTATGTATGAAACATTCCATGTTTAATGTGGTTTTTAAATAAAGAGAACATTTTGCACCATTTTGATGTTCTTGATTCTTTTTTGTTTGGTTTCCCAAAGCTTCTATACGTAGCTTAAAATAACATGTATAGTAGAAATTAAGCAGATTGTTATGTAGCAAATGGCACGTGTAATATGGGGATTATCACAAATTCTTGCACATTCTACCTAAAACTACCTTCCGTGTTATTAGAGCAACTCTGCTGCCATGAAACCCTGAAAATGCTCTCCTGAAAGGAATTGACTTTGGAGAGAAGGTTTAGGAGACTGTACCCTGACTGGATCTCTGACTCCCAGCTTCATCTGGTGCTTCCTTTTTTTCTGATCAGTAATCTTATTTAATTGTCTAGGTATCTAGGTATGTTCTTGAAACAGAATTATACCATTTCGAACACTTACAGATGTGCAAACAAAAGCATCAACAAATAAAGGCAATGTTAAAAAGAACTGAAAAGAAACACACACAAACTGGTATACTGTAGCAACACATTGATGGAAGCATGCTGCACCAGTACCAAAGCATGGAAAGATACTGAGCCATAAATTGCCTATAACCTCAGATCAGTGTCTCAGATTATGTCATCAGTATGTATCAGCTTTTGAAACTACATAAGAAATACTGCTGCTCTTACATTCTTGACCATTTAGCCCTTTTAATGTCTCTGCTGCAGAAATAAGTCTGAATATTTGAAAGGAATGCATTTTTAAAACATGACTGTAGTACCTTGAATCTAAAATTCTTTAGCCCCCAGTGAGTATTCATTCTTTCTCTATTATTACTTTACCCAGAAAACTGACAAATTAAGGAGGTTATATTAGGGTGCCGAAAAAGTGCGATAGTCATAACAACTCACCATTTTGGTCATTCTGGAGGTCAAAATCCTGACAATAACTAGTGCAGCATTGCCATTTCTGTGCTGTTGGAAAGCAAGTGATTAAAAAGAGATGCATCCAGCTTTTTCCTGTAGGTGGATGTACTGCAAGGAAGATACCTGCAGAGACTGATACTTAGTGTAGGATAATTGGAATGATTTAGCCATGATTAACTTTTCTCATTTTTTTTCAATGGATCTACTCTAGGCATGAGGTCTGGGCTAGCCCAGGACATGACACATGACAAAACTAAGGCTTTCCTGTTTCATACAAGACAGAATTATTGTTTAGAAAAATGACTTCACCTGTGTTCCTCTCCCCACACATTGCGTTACTGTATTATACAATACTAGCGTATATACTCAGCGTTGTCAGGGGTTTTATTTACTCATAGGTAATACTTGTTAGAAATACCTTAGGATTTACCTTACCTTAGGAATTAGATGTGGTTGAAATACACAGATTTGAGATCCTGTTCTGTAGTTCCCCCAACTGTCTTGTCCAGTACCTGTAAGTTTTCCCCATATTCCCCAATCCAATCTGCATTCAGAGTTATTAACATACAGAGTTTGGGTTCGGGAGGGAATACACCACCCTCCTCCTTGCTGCTAGGCTTCATCTCCATAGCAACTGGTCAGGCCCAAGAGCTCTCTGGCTGAGAATTTTAAAGGCCACTTCCTAAATTGCAAACCCCAGGATTCCATAGAATCTTATAATCTTCATGAGGTCATATGAAGTCTTCTCTCCTGACACAGCCAATCATGAGGTCTTCTCAGCGTGACACAGACAAACAGACAAACTTTAACTTCTATATATTAGGTTCACAAGCAAAGGTGGAACCAACAGCATGTTGACACTGATTCTGTAGTGAAAAATCATCTGCTGTCAGATGGGGGGAAGCACCACCTGACTGTCATCATTTAGAGTCAATGGGAAAAGAAAGTAGCCCAACAGAAATGGACCTTTCTACAGCAAAAAGATGTGTGAGATTGAAAAGTGAGATCAATATAGTAAGATGTTGCCCCAGATGGTCCATCTCAGCTGAGATTGGATAGCAGGGCTATCACAGACCTGAAGTGGCTCTTGCAAAGAGCTTTCTACCAAGGACTGTAAAGACAAGGATGCAAATAGCTCTTAAGAACAGAAGGATGAACACTCTGTCCTCATCCAGTGTAGAGTCCAGGCTTGACCTTCATGATCCAGTAGGATACCACAACTGGCTATCCATATTACTATTCCTGGACATTTCATGTAGAGACACCTATCCAGGGTGTCTCAGGGCAGACATACTTCTAACAAAACTAAGGACCACAATGTCTCCAGTACAGCAGATCCAGAAATTTGTTTTCAGTATCAGAACTGACCTCCCAATATTTTCACACAACCCCCACACTTTTTAGTCGAAACTTCATGTCAGCAACCTAATTTAGAAAGCCCTTTTCTTGTAAAAGCATCGGGAACCAGAAACTATCTACCCATAGTTTCCTTTGCTCTGCTGACACCTGTGGCTCAGTTGTTCGGTTCCATTTATTGCTTTTAGGCTCCTTTCCCATCACAGAATTTTTTATAGATGAAGTGGAAGCTATTTCACCTTATTATCAGAGGCCCACAAAGAAAAAATAAGAAAACCTGCTGAATTTCAAAGTGAATGGCATCTTATGCTCAGATCTATAAGAAACCATGTTTAAAGGACCATTTCCAGCCTTCCTCTTTTATAGTGTAAATAGGTATCTTTGCATCCTGCAATTTTCTGCAGTTCTGTGTTCCTTCTGTTGTCAAAATAAGCTTGAATACTTTAGCAGTGTTTGTTTTAATTAGCCCACTGCCAGGCAGATCCTATCTAAAATATTATATTGCAGATTATACTTTTCAGTTTGTGTCTTCTTTTAGTGGATGAGTTACAAAGTAAAGACTATTAAGTTCTACTGCCCTTTCTTGCTAAACTAACCTTACCTGAAATTTTATGACAAAATCTTTAAGAAAAATTAAGGTACTTTCTCCCTAATATGAGTTAGGAATCTAGTGTTGTCCTTCATACACATTATTTTTAGCTTATGTGATTCTGTTCTGAAACCAGCAGCTGTCTATAGTCTAGCCCTGACTCATCACAGAACCAGGAACACTACCGTACTGTAAGTCCTAAAGAAACTTTCATCTGGGAGATACAAAGTTGTGGCCTATCAGGAAGCCTGCCTTGCTAGCCCCTCTGCATCCCTCTGGCTAAAATGGGTAAGTGAAGTCAGCCCAGAGCCTGAATATTTTTCACCACCTTAGAAGACTGACCATCCTGTGGACCTCAATAGCAATAGTGCAGAGAACTCACTGGCCCTCCAACACTCTAACCCGCTGGTGAAGCAATGAGTCATTGACAGCTACAGTGAAGACAAAAGAAGTCACTTTATTTGCATTTCTACAAAAAAAAAAAAAAGACAAGAGTGACTTGTCACTGAAGTGTACAAGAAATTATTATGTGCAACAGTTAAAAATAAATCCACTTCCAGCACTTGAGTTAATAAATTAATTTATGCTGATCATAGGTTGCAACTTGCTTTTCAGTCCTTCACAACTCCTGGACAATCCTGAAGATACTAGCACCCATATCTGAACATGGTAACAGAATTCCTTCCAATACAGTATTTAGCTTAATCTTGCTCAGCTCTGAAGTAAGGCTGTTCAGAACCTGTTAGGTTACCCCAAAGCCTTATACAGGCCTCTAAAATGTCCCTCCAACAAGAGGAAAGAATTGTACTGTCTTATCAGATGGTGTAAGACTTTTGTGTCGGAATAGCACACTACTTTGTGAAACATTAAATGGCTGAATTGGTAGACCAGAGCTTCAAGCTAACTTACATCACAAGCAAGTTTGGCTCAAACAACCGGAGCTTGATGTGCTGGCACATTACTACCAGCCTGTGGCATAGCAAAATGTGACATTTCTAGAGATGGAGTATCAGTTTTCATGCAGCCCAGAGACCCAAGTTCTTCCATGCTTGCTTCCAGAGAAAGTGTGTTGTCCAGAGTAGCTTGTATTCCAGAGATCTCCCACATTGGTGGCAGAGGTGGCTTCTTAAAGATTGTACTATCATTTATTTCAGAACTCTTTAACAGCATGTTCTCAGTTAATTTAGGGACCTTATCTTCTTTGCATGGGGTAGAAGATTTGGTTTCACAGAATACATCTACTGTGGAATTGGACTTGCTATGATTTGCAGAACTCAAGTTTGACAAGTCAAAAGCACATGGCTGGATTGGAGTTTTGCAGAATGATGTAGCACCATCACATGAAGCCTGCAGATCACTTTTCATGCCATTCAAAGAGGATTCAGTTACCTTGACAGCCAGAGAGCTGTCTTTTGACATATTCTGCATGTTACTTGCATTGTTCCACACCTCGGTTCTAGGAATGCTGTTCATTTCCAGGAGACAGCTGCTATCTGAAGAGAAGCTGTAGCTAGAAGAACTAATTAGAAAGCCATTTTCCATGATGTCTTTAAGTGACAATATACTAGCAGAGGTTTGAAAAGACATCCTCTGATTTCCAACTGAATAGAATAGGTCTTTAGAAATCTAGTAGAACCTGCTGATAGAAATAAAACTTGGATTAGAAAATAGTCTTAACAAGGTGCTGCTACAGTTAATATTTTAAGCAGCTGGTCACCCTTATGGACCTACCAGGTTTAGACACAGGATTGAGCCCACACTTGCTTTTCCACAAACAGAAGGGCTCCTTCCATCCATGGAAATAATCAAATCTAGCAGAAACTTCTATTCTACCGTCTGGATGCTTTTCTGGGTGGGCAGCTAGAGGGAAGAGGAAGAGGCAATTTTTGCCAATTTCCCCCTTCTTCCTACTGTCTCCCAAAAAGATTGGAGAGTGCATAAGGAACACCATGAAAAGACATCTCCCACTCTTCATTCATGGAAGTGTACTTTTTGTGGAGTTCTGCAAGCCATTAACAGATTTCGCTACTTAAACCAACTAGCACTGCTTTAGTAGCCAGATTCTAAGCATGGTTACTCAGGTATGCATCTATAGGAAAGAAACCATTATTTAACAACTATAGCAGGACAATTATTGCTCTGAAAAGCTTACAATCTAGAATTCAAGAGAAGAAACAAAGAGCAAGGTCTCTTCACCTTGGTTTCAGTGTTTTCATAGGCTTCCATTTTTTCCATCCCTTGATAAGAAAAATACAAGTTGTTCCGAAGCCCTCCAGAAATCAATTCCCTTTTTCTTTGTACAGAGAGTGTTGGGTAGTACTCTTTGTCAAGAAAATTTGGAACTACTCCAATTTAGTAAGACTCAAGAACCAATGCTTCCTCCCTATTTGTTCAACCCAGTAATGTAGCACAGTTGTTACCAAACATCTCAATGCTTGAGGACCACAAAATAACATCATCTCATAGCCCTTCAGGTTTGGGAAATACTGGTACACAATTGCTCCAGGTTGCAATTGGTGCAGGATATGATACTGATACCACAATGAGCTGATTTAATACTAGAGAGCCAATCCACAGCAACCCAGTGCCAACAATGCATACATGCTCTGTGGTTTCATCTCAGCTGCAGCTCCTCACTGGACCTAGTTCATAGGAATTAGCACACTAGAATAGTAGATGAATGGCAGTAGTTTATATTTTATGCTTGTAGTGGTCAACAAACAGGTTGCAAGTGATGATTGCTTTCCAAACTTACCTCTCTACTAGTGGTGACTAGAATTCTGCATTAATTTCAGGTTACTATGCATTATAGTAATATTACACCAGGTCCATTTACACATGTATGTTCTTCTGCAACTCCCTAGGGGCATGTAACCATTTCTCTGGACTTTCTTGCCATAGTGTATCATCTTTATCCCCAAGCATACACTTTTTTCAAATAGTGCTCAATGCTGAGTATGGGAGCAATATAGCTATGCAACTCCACTAGCAAGTAAGACATCATAAAGCCCAGGAGTCCTTTCAGTCTGTTAGCAAGAAAAACAAAGTCTGGGAGAGGATAGTAAAGTTCAGGTCACCACTTTAAGAGAGCCAGTTACAAGGCCTTCAGCGTCTTTCTTTCCTGTAGCAGTTAATTCCTTGCAGGGAAAAGAAATTATTGTTGTCTGTAAGTATTTGAAGAACCACTACATTAAGTAAAAGGAACTGCTATACTAAAAGAGCTTATTTACTATTTTGAAAAACCCAGATTGAGAGCAAGAGAGAAAAGAACATTCTAAACTAGTGAAGGGTGCAGATGTGCACATCTTTTGAACCCCACTGAAAGAGAGAAGCTCTTTTATCTCTACAAAAATCATAGCCAAAATGCACACAGTCCCGCAGGAGCTAATGTAGTTTCACTAATTTAATCTAGAGTCAAGTTAAGGAAACTGTCTGCTACCTAGGAAACTGACCTCTTACTTCTTGGGCCCAAAGTATTTTCCCAAAATAAGGCAAATACTACTGAAACTAAATCAATGTTTCAAAGAACCTTTGAACGAGAACTAATATAAAAAAATCACTAACCGTCTATCAAAACTGCTTTCTAGGACTCACTTTTTTTTTCTCCAAAGACTAATCTTTAAGAATCACCTGTATGGCCTTCTGGTGAGTCTTATACATCTTTTTCATGGATTGCAGCACACTTTTTTAATTTTCTAATTAATTTTTCTTGCTAGAACAACAAGGATGTTCTGAAGATACCACCTGAAGCAGTTTATAGAGGAACATGAACTACACGAACAGGTGTAGCTATTTTGTCTCTAACCATGGAGTCAGGATATTTGAACCAGCAGGCCTAACAGTATGTATACATGAAACTTCTACAATGTCAAACTTATTGATCCCAAGAGCTTAATATATACCGGCACTTTATTTATGTAAGTTCATGTTAATCCTTGTAATAGGCAGCTAATAATAATTACTTCAAATACAGAACTGATGCCTTTAAAACCAAGATCTACACTGAATCAATAAAGTATTACTAATGAGTTTTGTTGCTACCTCACATATCCATCTGACTTGTTTTCTCCACACTAGTGGATCAGTTAAGAAAGGTTTGGTGGATTAAGCTCCCTTTCAAAAATTTGCATTTTTAGTTCTGTGCTTTCAATCAGCTGTACGGCAGGCAATAATATAACAAGTGTAGTTTTTCATGGTGTGGCAATGCAAGGATTTAAGGTATACAAGGTTTATGATTTGAGGTTTAAGGCATTGGTATTAATATATAATGCCCTTTAGTACTCAGGATCAGGTTACCTTGGGAAAATTTCTCCGTTATGCCAGTCTTCGGTACGTGTCTATGTGTCTGCAAGCCACCTGTTGACTTATAGCAACTCCATGAATTTCATAGGGTTTTCTTAAGCAATGAATACTCAGAGGCAGTTTTGCAAGTTCCTTCCTTTGAAATATAGCCTACAGCATCTGGTATTCACTGGCAATCCCCCAGCCAAGTATTAACCGGGAGTGACGCTGCTTCGCTTCCAAGATCAGACAGGATCTGGTGCCTTAAGCCATTGTACTTTTAATGGAGGTATGTAGCAGAGCCTTCTCTGCAGTGATGTTCATGCTGTGTAGCATATAAGGTGACCAGGCGTAAAGCTGAACAGGGTTTCTTCAGCTCTAATAGCTGTATAGAAAATTCAGCAGATAGAGGTTATCATGCAAACTCCACTTGCTGGTTGTCCCTCTTCTATATAACTGTTAAAGAGGCAGAAGCACCGCTCTCTTTTGTACGTCTTGCCATCTCCCAGTGCTGGTACATGATAGGTATTTATCTTTTATCCTTTGCTTTGCCCAGTCACAAACTTTTTAGAAGTGGTTTTTGGTTTTATTCTCTTTTTGTTGAGAGGATGACAGTTTTACTGTTTTACAGTGTTGTGAACAGAATATGGGACAACAGAATGGTTTCCAATTGGCAAGGGGCTCAGACAAGACTACATTTTATGAAACAAAAGTAATGACCACAGATGATCTACATAACCTTAAAACAGATGATGAAGACATTGAAATAGTTCATGATTTTCCATACCTTGTCTTAGTCATTAATCAGAATGGAGACAACAGTCAAGAAATCAGAAGAAGACTAGGACTTGGGAAAGCATCTATGAAGGAACTAGACAAAGTCCTGACATGTGAATACTAAAGTTGGGATTCGCTGTGCCACCATATTTCCAGTTTCTATGTTTGGCTGTGAAAGCTGGAAGGAAGAAAATCAACTTATTCAAAAGGCAGTGCTAGAGGAGAGTTCTACAGATACCGTGGACTGCTAAAGAGACAAATGAATGAGTCCTAGAGCAAATCAAGGCTGAACTCTCCCTAGAAGCCAAGATGACGAAATTGAGGCTGTAGTACTTTGGCCATATTATGAGAAGACAGGACTCACTAGAAAAGACAATCATGCTTTGTAAGGTAGAAGGCAATAGGAGAAGACAAAGATCACATTAATGATGGATATAGACTCAATGAAGGAAGAAATGTCCCTGAATCTGCAAGACCAGAGCACGAAGGTTGATGATAGGGTGACTCAGAGATCTCTCATCCATAGGATTGCCATAAGCTGAAGGTAACTTGATGGCAGTTAACAACAACAACAGCTTTGTGTTTTTTGTTTATATAAAAAGTGGTTTAGACATATGATAAATAAAAAAAGTAAAGGAATGAATGCTGTATCTGTTGTATGTCATGCAGTTACTAGTAATCTAAAGACCAGTCTTCTCCACTAATCAGATATGTTGAATTACAGGAGTGATAGGAGTGGTAGTGTAACATAATTGGAGGGCCCTGGGTTGGGGAAGGTAGTCAGAAGACTGAAGGCATGCTTTAAGCCTACCTTTAAGCATAGGCACATCAATTTGGCAGTGATGTCAGGAGCAAGCTGTATAAGGCAGCAAACTCTAAGACATCTTTCTACTGAAGACCATAGATCATTCTGAATGAATTTTTGCTCCTCTCAACTGTATACTATTTTTATTTCTTTTAAAAAATGTGCCTGTCTCTTAGTGTGAAATGGCCCAGTTGAGTGGAAATCATGGAAACAACTTGCAGAATTTCCCCATTCATTCAGAAATGTCAATACATGGTATGGCCAAGCTGGCTGGGGGGCTTTGAGAACTGTAGTCCAAACAGTAACATTTCCAGTATCTGATGTTTGTTCAGAAGTATGTTCCACTAAATTTGATATCTAAGGTTGCTGCGCTGTGCACATGGAAGTGCACTAAAGTTTCAACTGGGTTTATTAAATGAGTCCTGTTGAACTCAATAGAATTGACTTTTTAGTAAGCATGCTCAGTTATGCATTGCTCTCAGTAGGATTTATTTCAAAGCGCATAGGATTCAGAAGATCCACAGAAGCATTCAGAGGAAATGTGTTATATTATTTTGACTCCAAGAAGGCATAAATCTATGCTGTTCCACTCTATATAAATCTGTGCTGTTCCACTCTAAACCATGGATTGTAAAGGTGTATATCTGTCCCCAAATCTTAGCTGCTTTGACAATGTTGCCCTTCAGTTTACCAGAGAAACACTTATCTGTTTATAAAGCACAACATTGCCATCTAAAGGCAATGACTATTAATGCAAAATCTTGATAAAATGTTTGTCTGTGGCATTGTATTGGCTTGCCTTCTTCTGGCTCCTGTCTTGTACAGAATTTTTGAACTATGCATATTAGTTGCTGAAAACTGTCAGTTCTGTACTCAATACCAAAACATATTCTTTCAAGAGGCTAATAAAAATGTCCTCTATTCCATTTTAAAATTCTAGAAATTACAGTACTTGAGGAATAGATTTACACAACAGACTGGGAAAAGTATATTTATTTGTAATGGATGAATGGGTTTATTTTGATCACAGACCAGAACATTTATCTGTAATGTGAAAAAGCGGGTGGTTCATTGACACATAACTGAGTGCTCCAGTGAGTTCTATACTTTAATGCAGAGTTGGAAATTTGCTTTTTTGGAGTACAACTCCTTGAATGTTGCGATTAGTAGGCTAATAGCCACGCTGGCTAGGGATCCTGGGAACTGTAATATAAAAAGTAACTTTTCCAAGCTCTTATTGTCTGTGTTGGAACACTGATTTTTTCCCCCCACTGAAAGTAAACAATGTTCATGTTGTTTGTGGTTTCTTGCCTATAGAAAAATGCTTACTTTATGCATGTAGAGGTAAGTTGGTCACCAGCTGAGGTATTTTCCAGATGAACATCTATTTTACCTGGGAGTGTGAGTGTGATATCTGTGTTGGTCTCTTTCATAGAGCTAAGCCAGTCACCAGACAAGGTATATTTCATAAGAATACTTGGCTTGGGTGCAGGTTAGCTGCAATATTTCAACAATCACAACAGTCTTGTGGCATTTTATATAGATTAACCAATTTCATTTGGCATAAGGTTTCAGGAACTCCTACACCCATTAGGTTTCATCAGCTGAAATCCTATGAAACATACAGTAAAATGTGTTGTTCTCCAAGGTGCTGCAAGATTCCTTGTTTTCTTAAGTGTGTTGCGACAAACAACGATAGGCGAGCATCACATGTGGCAGTTTAAACAAATATATTGCTTCTCTCTCTCTTTTCACCCCAGCACCTATAAAAGGCGTTGTTTCAGGTTGGCAGACTGTTATGCATATGGGTGGGTGGAGAGGTATAGTCATTGTAGCCAGAGGAAACTGAAATACAATAAGTATTTCAGGAGGTCCCTCTACAAGAAACAATACAATGGATGGCTAATATAATTAACGCACTGTTACGTGTATCCCTTGACTAACAATACAACCCTGGGGGATATCCCATTTAACAATAGGCCATCACACAGGCCAACTGTCAACACAGGCAAATTGCTTCCTCCCACCCGGGGACTACACAAGTATATATACTCTGTCTCACTTCCATGCCACCAGATCCTCTGAAGATGCCAGCCACAGATGCAGGTGAAATGTCAGGAGAAAATACTAATAGAACACGGCCTTAAAGCCCAGAAAACTCACAATAACCTATGGATTCCAGCCGTGAAAGCCTTCGACTTTACGATAAGTACATTGATGGTACCTTAACTGTGATACTAAAGGGCCAATTAACACATGTAAGGAATAGGCCCTTTGTTGCTGTTTAAGTCAAAAAGAGAACTTCCAGATGATTTTTTATTCAGCTGTGTCACTGCTTGGAATCTGCTGAACTTTTTTCTGTTCAAGAGATTCAAGCCTGAACAGCTTGATGTCAGATGTTTGGTGTCCTGGAAGACAGAAGTCTTTTACTGCTCTAGGCTTTTCCTTACTACTGCTATTTCTGACATCAGATATTTGGCTATTATTTTCTTTCTTTCTTTTTTTTGTCTGTGGGTAGAGATAAACCTGTATGCCTTATTTAAAAATACAAGAGGGTGTTGCTGGGAAATGATGGTAATATCTAGTAGAGGAAGAAAGCCAGTGTGGTACAGTGGTTTGAGACTGGACTATAACCCTGGAGACCAGGATTCGATTCCCTGTTTGGCCATGGAAACCCGCATCACGCACTCTCAGCCCCCAGAAGATTCCATGATAGGGACACCTTAGGGTTGCCATAAGTTGGAAATGACTTGAAAGCACACAATAATAGCAATCTGGCAGCTGAGCTATTTTATGAAAAAATTCCTCATGTTGTAGATGATACTAAGGCCTGTAATACTATTGTTCTATGGGAAAATAGAAATAGCCTGCGTCTGCTGAGAGTCTGATTCTTGTCTCTGTTTCTCTGTCGCAGAGTCTGCTGCAAGGAAGAAATCAACTTTTTAAAGATGAATGGAGATAAGCAAGCAGAGGCCTAGCACCCCAAGGCTTAAAGAATCATTGCCCAAGATGGGTTGTAGATCACTGATAATATATTTCAGTGGTTTTTGGTTTTTTCGCTATATGTCAATTGTTCCCTCTCTGTGCTTAAGCCTTGCTGAATTCATTAACTTGAGACACTGTGTTTCTTGTCAATCTACTGGGTTTAACACAATCCCTGCCATAGGGCAGGGATGGTGATTTGTAGTTTTCTGCATGGTATAGCACTGCAACTCCCATTACCACCAGCTATAGTAGGAAGGACTGATGGCAGTTGCAGTCCAACAACATCTGGAAGGCCTTGCATTCCTGAATTAGATGAAGCTGTGTCCAAAATGTGTATTGGGGGAAAAATCAGCTGCTTGCATAAAAGGTGATTTTAAATCATGCTACCGTGGACCAAAATGCACTGATCTCTGGAAACACAGAGCAGCAGTTTGTAGTAGAACAGGAGCTACACTATAGCAACATATGTTCTTAGCTCTGCAATACATTTTTTCCCCTTTTGGATTTCCATTTCTGAACAAATCCTTTTAAAAAAAACTGTCAAATGACACTTTGGTAACACAGGTTTTAGTATTTTAAAAGTGTAAACCACCTTGGGAATTAGCAATACGCATAGCTCTCCTCCTGCTTCTGCCAATTTCATCCTCACAACAACTCTGTGAGGTAGGCTAGGCTGAGGGATGAATGTCTGGCCTGGGGGCATGGTTGGGTGGGGATCTGAACCCAGGCCACCTACATCATAACCGAGATCGGAGGTAGAGGAGGACACATGCACACCGTTGTAACCCCTTGTAGAGCGAGATAAAATGTAAAAACCAGTAAAACGTACTATCTCACAGAAAAACCCTAAAAAAATGCCTTCTGGGTAGACGGTTGCATTGTCCGGCGGAGGTAATCAAATATACACTCTTAAAAAAATAATTGGGGAGGCGCGGGAGCTATATTAATGCTTACAGATTCACAGTGCGCTGTTTTGTTTTGTTTTTCCCCAGATATTTTTATTAATTGTACAAATATTTCCATTTTTATACAAGAATTTATATACACGCATATATATGATATACAATATACAATACTGTCACAGGGCGCTGTTTTGGAGGATCATTGTTTTGTTACGTTAAAAAAGAAACCTTAATCCTCCCGCCTCCCCACGATCGTGCCCCTCTGATACCACTCATTGTCTGCTCTGGATGCCCAGCGGCAGCACTGGGCGGCTCTGCTAATTCCAGGAGACAAAAACAGAAGTTTCCAACTCGCCCGCGCGCGCCACTTTCGCCCCGCTCCTTCCTCCTTGGGTCCAATGGTGCTTCGTTTCTCGTCATTCTCGCGCACGCAACGTCACGACGCCGGAAAAAGGTGGCTGGCTGGGGTGGAGTTGGCGCGAGATAGGAAAGTGCCTTTGGGTCTCCCGGGCGGGCGCGAGCGAGCGAGCGAGCGAGCTGAGGGCTGCCCGAGCTGCGCGCGCTAATTGTGGGGGATCCTTTAAGCCCCATTCCCTTCAATGGTGGCCGTGGCGGCTGCCACATCCGGCTCCCTCTTCTTTTCTTTTGGAACCCTAATTTATTCCTTTTGGCTGGTTTGATGGTTTTAATACCAGAAAAAACAGGATGTCCCGCAAGGTTCGCTGGTGAGTTTGCATGGCGTGCGTCGGGGTAAAAGTGCAGCTGCACATCTAGTGGAGGGAGCTCCTTAAGGGGGGGTTGAGAGGCGGGGGTCCTTCCTGGACCCCTTTTTGAAAAGGCAGTTCCTTCCCCCGCATTGAAAAGAGTTGCTTTCCCACCGGTTTATTGATCCATCCCCTATGGCAGGGGACATAAATATACAGGAGGGTGGAAATTATCAAATAATTTCCATGGGTGACTTAATTTGCGAAGGAGAATTGTGTGCGTGGGGGAGCTTACCAATATCAGAGAGGTCCTTAATATGGCCCGCGTGAATTGTCAGGGTGGGGAGAGGAACACAATTCTCTTTGCGCCAAAGGGTGGGGGAGGAAGCATGCCCTCCCCGCCCTTTCAAAGCGATTTATTTTTAATAACTTGGTTATTTCTATCAAGAAGGGAAGGTCGATTAGAAAACGAAACTATATTTGAAGGCCAAGGTTGGCCCTGTGATATCTTTATTACTTACTGCCCCTCCTGCCCCTGAAATCAAAGGAACTGGCAATAGATTTTCCAACACTGAAATGGAAGATGGAGCAAATCATGCACCAAATACAAGGCCATTTCTGCACTGGACTGTTATAGTGCTATTATTCCACTTTCAACATTCTGTGGAATCCTGGGGTTTGCAGTTTGGGGAGGCCCCTTTGAGGCCCCCCCCTAAACTGCAGACCCCAGGATTCCACAGAATGTTGAAAGTGGAATAATAGCACTTTAACAATCCAGTGCAGAAATGGCCCAAGCTTCAAAGTCCCTAGTGGTGTTGAGAAGATTGCTAGTTGTGTCATCCATGCAGGCTGTGGTAATTTTGTGTTAAGAGTCTGGCCTAAATCCTGCTGTTACTCTCAACTAGAGTAGACCTACTGAATCAGAAGAATTTACAGGTGGGGTGAGGTGCAGAGTTCCAGTTGATTCAGTGGGTCTACTCCGGCAGGAATTATTAAATTGGATTTAGGCCTGTATGGATAACCTGAAGGCCTACCTATATAAACTGAACCTTCCTGATGCCTGATGCTACACAGTTAGCTGTTAGAACCCCCTCCCCATTAAAATGTTCATGGAATGCCTGAATACCTTAGCTGGATTTGGATTTAGATAAGATCTGAGAGAGAATGCACGCTGATGAGGTCTGTGTATGGATTTCAGTAATTTGGTTTCATATTTTACCTCATCCTGAAGATGTAAAGTAGGAGGTATGTTAATTGTTCCCTATCTCACAACACCAAAAGCTGGTTGGAATAAAAGTGTCTTATACTGAAAGATGTGCAGACTTTTGTGACTCTTCAGGGGACATTTCCAAAGCCGAAGGGAGTCACTGGATTTTCAGAGAGCTTTGATAGTTCCCAAACTTGAAGTATAAAGTTATCTGTGGTGCTTTGTCTCTTTTCTGTCCCCACTGCCTCTTCCTCCTTGTTTCTTACACAATCTCCATCAAAGGATGTAATCCTGAGCATGCTTATCATCAAATAAGCCCCAGCGCATGTTTTACTGAGAAATACAACATTGTGCTTTTAAACTCACAGATGAATATTTATCACTTAGCCTGGCTCAGTTGTTCTAATGTGCCTAAACCAGACTACATCTGCCAAATGAGACAGAGCTTAAATAATCAGCTAATGATCAAGGTAATTCAGTATTGGGGTAACAAAGATTCTTTTCTTTCTTTAAACCCTGTTTGTCACAGTGAAGAGCAAGATGAACTGCATGGTCAGGATTCAGATGTACAGGAACGACGGGATAACAGGTGCAAAGTCAAGTGGTCACGTGAAGAGGTACTGCTATGTGTGGATCTTGAAGATGAAAGTGGGGAGAGGGGCAACAGAGTGGGTTAGACAGAATTTGGGTGCAAAACACTTCGGCAACACCCAACAAGTACAGTTATGGGAAGTGCTAACTTGCAGAACTAGGGGAGGTCCGGCCTTCCAGAACTCTCATCAGTTTTAGCCACCACAGCCAATATTCAACTCTGGGGAGTTCTGGCTGGAAGGGCAGCAGAGAATCACAATAAATAAAATAGGAATGCTATGCATAACTGCTTTGTACAGCTGTGTTTTCCTCTTTTTTCCCTCTCCCTTTTCCAACTTTTTTGTGTGACTATGAAGACCAGGAACTTGCTTTTAAAAGCAAACAGGCCCAGATAATCTAAAGGTGCCAAATTCTTCACTTAACTTTTATTTTCCGTGGTTGGAAATCACATACTCTTTTTGATTAGGCTTGGCTAAACTAAACCAAAGAAAATATGCAAACATTTTGGGAATAAAATCTTGTCAGTGAACAATTTCTGGTTCTGTATCCATATTTTAAAGTGTTTTACACCTGAATGTACATCCAATGTGTACATCCAATGTAGCTTATTCCTAATAGATGAGGGTGAATAAACAAGGCAACCAGCTTCCTGCTTGGTGCTATAAAACATTTGTATATCCCTTGTATGGCATCTTATTGCTGTAGTTTTGTGCTATAATCCTATTGTTAGGTTTAGGGGACAGCATAGACTTAGCAGTAGGGGTAGAATGGGCACAGATATTGAAATGGTGGGCAGATGGCTTAGGAAGGCATATCTCTGGAAGCATTAGCGGGCAGCTTTCTCTAACCATGGAGATAGCTGTCTATTCCATTCCTCCACTGCTGCTCTGCACTGCACTGCACTAAAAAAGTCTTACGCTGCTGTCACTGAGCAAACCACTGGCTTAAATGACAAAGAAGATTCTGACCATGGTGTCCTATTACACTAGATCTTACATGATGTTGGTCTACATAGTGTAGAACAGAAGTGGATAATTAAAACAGAGTGGGGCTTGGTGGCAGAAGCCCTCTGATTATTTTAGTTCACTATAACCCAGAAGGAGAGCCACCGTGTTGTAGTGGTTTGAGTGTTGGATTATGAACACTGAAGACCAGGGTTTGATTACCTGCTTGGCCATGAGAGCCCACTGGGTGACCTTGGGTGCATCGTACACTGTCAGCCCTGGAAAACCCCATGATAGGTTCCCCTTAGGGTCACCATAAGTTGGAAACTACTTGAAGGCACAGAACAAGAACACAGCTTACGGATCAGGTGCTTGTGGTACTTCAAATATTGTGATGGACAACTCCAAGAACCCTCACTCAGTATGGCAAATGGCAGGAAGTTGTGGGAGTGGCACTTCAAAGCATCTGCAAGTCCGAAGCTTCCTTGTTTTATATGTTATGATGTCAAAAGGTCACAAACCTCCAATCTACTGACTTATTCTCTTGTTCCTGAACTACTTATTTTGTGTATGAGGGAAACCCTTTCCAAACAGCATGCTGCAATGTATGTTCTTTGCGTGTAAATGGAGTGACAGCCTTTCTCTTTGCAGGATGAGCTATTGAATTCACTGGTGGCTCAGTTTGGGCATGACTGGAAGTTCCTAGCAAGTCATTTTCCTGTAAGTTGAGTTTTTCGGCAGAGTGAAGGGTTTTGCTGGGGATTATTTATTGTTTTTGAGCAGAGACTCATGCTGCTTTTGATTTTTCTTATGCCTATCCCAGCAATATTCCTTTCAATGTGTATCTATTTAAATTTCCCTGCAGAACCGTACTGAACAGCAGTGTCAATACCGCTGGCTTAGGGTGCTAAATCCTGTCTTAGTGAAAGGTCCTTGGACAAAGCAGGAAGACCAGAAGGTAACTCTCCTTGTAACAGTTCACAAACCTTGAATCAGTCCCAACTATTCCCCTCAAAACACCACAGAGCCCTTCTGGCTATTTGAACTCTCCAATGGCTACAGCTATTTTTAGGCTGGGTCCTATATATGCTTACTAGGGAGTATTGCAATCACTTTCTGAGTAAATCTGCATTAATTTGTACTCTTAGTACCTGATTCATTTGGATTTATACTAGACTGTTTTACATTAATGATTGCATTTTGGTTTTATTTTGAACTAGAAATGTCTGAATGACTGACTTCACTTAGTTGTTTGGTAGGTTGCTCATTCCACCTAACTGGGAATTCTGATTGCCCAAGGGTTTTGATTTTTACAGAGAGAACCCTTCACACATGTAGTGGTACATTGATAGACTTGGGAGTACTGTTGGCCCTCCGTGTCTTGCAGGTATTAACATTTGTGGATTTGATTATTCACGGATTATTTGCTGCCACCTCTGCTGATGCCCTACACCATTTTTAACAGTGACTTCTCATGTTTGGATTCTCTCTACACACCTTGTGAGACTGAGAGAGACTGCTAGGACTGTGAATGTGAAACAAGGCTTTTAAGTCCCTATTAAAAATTGTGTAGGGCAGCAGTGGAGGTAGCAGCAAGTTCTGCCAGTGACTCACTTCTGCTTCTTGAAGGAACCCTATTGTCTCAAGGCAAAACTGAGCAGCTGACATACTCCCCACCATGGTGTAAAGGTATTCACAGTTTTACCACTTGTGGGAGTCCTGTGCCCTGACCCTTGCGAATGTAGGAGGACAACTGTATGCACTGGTAGTAAAATCTGCTGTCATAATCCCTTCCCCTCCTAGACAAGTTCACTTACAACTGTTACATTACCTGAATAAATGTAAGAGAGAGGATGTTAGAGTATTAATTATTTCTGATCTGCACATGGAGCAGAATTGAGTGTCTGTACACTGCTGCAATCTCTTTGTGCTCTTACCATAGGCCATCTGTGTCAGTTTGAGAAGTTGTGGCATGTTTTGTTGTGATCTTGTGCTCCAAAAGGGAAAGGGAACCTCCATCTGTTGCCCTAAACTGGGCTTCAGAGGCTTGCTATCTAGCCTGTGAGCAAAACCTGCCCTTCCATAAGCCCCATTGCCAGCCTGAAGACTGTCTTGAAGGGAATCCTTGCTATGTCCATGACCAGAGATAGCAGTGTTTCTCTTCCTGGATTTGTTCTCATCCTATTTTCCTGCAGAAAGCTACAAGTTTATGGCTTCATCTTCTCTATGGAAGTGTGTATGTATGTGCATAAAACTGGACTTCACTAGCACAGATGCTGAGGAAAATGTAGAAACAATGGGGGTTCCCAGTTTCTAATCCTGAATGCTACTTCATGTTAAGCAAAATGGGAATCACCCTTAGTGGTGTTATCTTTAGATCTCTGTGTAGCTGCTGAATATTGAAGTGCTAAAACCAAACTATAGACAAGAACATGTCTTATACTTATTTATCTTTAATTTGCTACAAGGTTATTGAACTGGTGAAAAAATATGGCACGAAGCAATGGACACTGATAGCCAAGCACTTGAAAGGCAGGCTAGGAAAGCAGTGTCGTGAACGCTGGCACAACCACCTGAACCCTGAGGTGAAAAAGTCATCCTGGACAGAGGAGGAAGACCGTATAATTTGCGAGGCTCACAAAGTTCTGGGGAACCGATGGGCTGAGATTGCTAAATTGCTGCCAGGCAGGTAGGCTGCTTAGTCTGTTCTGACTTACAATAGGGTTTCTTGGCTGAATAGGAAGATGCTGGATTGCTTGCACTTTTGTTATTGGCTTTTGATACATGCATTCATTTTTCATTTTTGATCATTGTAGGACTGACAATGCTGTGAAGAACCACTGGAATTCCACAATTAAAAGAAAAGTGGACACAGGAAGCTTTCTTAATGAAACAAAAGAATCCAAGCCCCTCTACCTGTTGGTGGAGGTGGAAGACAGAGAAAGCCAAAATATACAGGAAGCTCAAAACCAGGTATTGTTCAGGGGAAAGCCTTTTTTAAAAAAAAAGTCGAGAAGGTACTTACTGCATTTGAAATAGATACTTTTAGAATAGCTTTTTCCTAACTGGTGCTCTCCAAGTGTGTTGGATTGCGACTCTCATAATCCCCAGCCAGTATGTCCATTGTGCTGTAGGCTAACCTTGTGTTGTAGGACAACACATCTGATGAGCACGAGGTTGGGAAAGGTGCTTCAAAAGTATGTTCTTTCTTTATAGATTTTCTGTGGGGCACATGAAATGCAGTATCTACATGCCTTGATTTAGATGTGTCAAGTAGTTTTGGTCTTCAACCGGTGAATGTGGCAACTGGTGAAAGTGGCAACGGTGGGCATCATGTAGTATTCTAGATCTTGGTGGTAACTTCCAGCATTATTTGCCATTGGCTGTACTGGGAAGGGCTGCTGGAAGTTGCAGTCTAGCATCTGGAGAGTATGGGGGAGATAAAGCTTTGGCCTTTCAGTTATTTTGGAGTACAATTCCTGGCTTTTGGGAAGTGGTAGTACAAAACATCTGGAAGACCTCTGCTTCCCTTCCCCTCTTATCTTTGTGACCTTGATTTCCTGTTACTACAGCTGACAACTTGATTTTGTGGTTCAGTAATGATAAAATTCTCATTTGCCTTCTGCAGCAAACTTTTGTTACCAGCTGGCCTGTTCAGAGTTTGGAAATCAAAGAGGAGAAAGCCACTGATGATGAGCCAGTTGGCTTGCAAATGCTGCCTTCAGAGCAGCTTCCTGAAAGCCTAGCAGAGGACAACATCAAAGGAGTACCAGAAAACACCATGCCTGATGACGCACTGGAGGAAGGTTCCTCTGCATACACATGGGTGGTTGAAACAGGCAGTTACTTGAGCACCTCAGCAGTCCCAGCCATTACAGAAGCTCTCGACATGATTGAATCTGTAAGAAGTGGATTGATCTGTTCTTCATAATGTAGTCAAGACTGGGGAGATAACAGAGCTGGGATTTTTTTTTTAAATGACTCTCAGAAATGGCCATTGGCTAATTTTGACAAACAAAAGAAAAACTTTCTGAATCTGCTGGAGACTTTTTAGCCCAGCAACTCTGCTTGTTGCCCATGTGAATAGAATGTTTGTTTGTTTATTTATTTTATGCGCCACTTTTCTCCCAACAAAAGATTGAAAGTGGCTTACGACAATTTGAGAAACACAGCACAACTTAAAAACTTATTAATATGAAAATTAAAACACAATTGAATTAGACCTGTGTTTAAAAACACATTTTAAATAATAAAATAGAAACACAACATTGCCCTGTTAAAAGCTTCATCTGCTGCAACTTATTAGAAACAGTGCTTCCCTAAATCAAAAGGTCTTAACCTGCTTGTGGAAAGGCAGCACGGAGCTGACCTTCCAGGGTAGGGAGTTGCATTTAACACAAAGTTTAAATACATAAAACAACTTGTAAGGGAATTAAGTACACACATAAAAACAAAACAATAAGAGACAAAAACAGTTATCTAAACCAAACAACACAAAAGACTAAAAAAACCTAAAAAACAGAAATTATACTAAAACAGGGCCAGAAGGGTAGACACTTGACTTCCAGCCACTCAGCTGATGGTTGTAAGATAAAATACTAGAGCTACTTCTTCAACATTATATAACTAAGAGATACTTCTACATATTGGCAAAAACTACTAATACTCAAAACCCAGAGCTGATATTCTCACCCAATATTCTCTCAAATTTGCAATATCTCAGTCTTTCTTGAAATTACTCAGTGGTTCTTCTTTAATCAAAATGGTTGGTTTGTCTGTTTCTGCCAGGAAGTTCTACAAGTTAGGAGCAGCCACTGAAAAAGCTATTTCCTATGCCCTCATCAAATGTGCTTGGGATGGTGGTGGAACCGAGAGAAAGTCCTCTTCTGCAGATGTTAAAAGTTTAAGCATGATCATGTATATATGCCCTACATCAGCTACAAAAAGGCTTCTAGCTTGTGGGACCTACTTGGTTTTTTGATAAAACACCAAAGACCCAGCAAGGACAGTCAGGAGCAGTCAGTGGCTTGAAGGGCAGGATGGATACATGATAAGGTCCTTGTGGGGACATACCTGTAACAAAATATCCTGCGCATTTAAGCACAAGTCTACATCCAGATTGCCACAGGTCATGCTGGCTGGGTATTCTGAGCGTCATCTTTTTCCTTCCTTCTCTCCTTCTCAGTCTTTCACACTTGGGAAGATTGGTGCAGGCTGTACTTATCCTTATCAGCAATTTTGTGTTGTTTGGAGGGATTTGTCTTAATCCTTGGAATTGCCCACCTCCAAACACACGCTTTACTGTCCTGTAGTTCTCATAGCTCTGAAGCTAATTTAATATTGCAGTACCAGTGCAATTTTTATTTAACATATTTATGTCCCACCCCATAGCTTAAAATCTGTGGGTGGCTTAGCTTAAACTCCATTTGAAGAATTTAAAATATAAGACAATAAAAAAAGAAAAATGAAGAACATTAAACAATTGAATAGTAATATTATTGCATACTGTAAGCTTTCCTAGTCCAGTGCTTTTCCTCACTCTTTTGTGTTAGTCTACAACTCACATCATTCCTGGCCTATGTGGCTGATGGAAATTGTAGTCCAAAACAGAAAGGGTGTCAGGTTGAGGGAAGGTAATACACATGTGAAAGGCTTCCAGAATTGAACTGTTCATTAATCAAGTACAATAGTACAGTTTGAGTATCCTTTATCCAAACCAGAAGTGTTTCATATTTTGGATTTTTTTTTGTGAGAGAGTGATTTTGGAACACCTGTATTTGCATATCCACATAATACAATACTGTACAAGAGGTGTCCAGAAATCCTGCAAACAAATGAGTAGGATTGTCCCACTGCCACATCAAAGGCAGAAGTGGGCAGCTGGTGGTCTTCCTAGAGGTCTCCTATATAGTACTGTATTTTTTTCTCCAGATACAGGTATCAGGTCCCTTAAATTCTCAGTCTCCCTCCAGCTTAATGTCTCATATACAGCCTAAATAGTGAACAAATGAGATGTGAGGCTGGAGAGAGACATGAAGATCTGTGAAATGGTGAGAGGTATGAATTCCCACCATTTCACAGATCCTAGTGTCTTTCCCCAGTATTGTGTCTCTCCGCAGCATCGTGTCTGGTTTGTTGGCTAATTGTGTATGAGATGTGGGGCTGGAGAGAGACCTAGGATCTGAGAGATGAACAAGTAGGAGAGTTGCAGCTGCCACTTTGAAGGCAGAAAGTGGCGGCTGACAGCAAAAAAAAAAAAAGGGGGTTCTGAAAGTTTTTGGATTTTTGAATAAGGGATGCTGAACCAAGGGATACTTGGGCATCACTTCCTCATCCTCAGGTTGACCTGTGTCGCTGATTTTCTCAATGTTGCTTTTCTGGCAGGACCCAGATGGTTGGTGTGATCTGTCTCAGTTTGACCTTCCTGATGATCTGTCTGTGAGTAACAGCAACAGCCCGGATAGACAGACATCTATCAAGCCCTACTCCTCCTCACAGAATGTGACAGAGTACCGTCTGGATGGCCATACCATTTCAGATCTGAGCAAAGGCAGTAAGGGCGAGCTCATCCCCATCTCCCCACGCACAGACATGAGCTTTGGCACACCACCTTCTGTACTCAAGCGGCAGAAGAGGAGGAAAATCAGTCTCTCACCAGTTTCAGAAGGTGGCACCAGTACTAATCTCTCCTTCTTGGACTCCTGTAATAGCATGATACCGAAGAGCACTCCTGTCAAGAGCACCCCCGTCAAGACATTGCCATTCTCCCCATCCCAGGTTTGTAGTTGTGAAACAACTAAGGGGTAGTTGCCAAGAATAAGACAGTAGCTACATCTATACACAACACTCCTGCCTTGTGGCAAACTGCCATCTTATTTTCTGGGTGTTGTCATGGTTGGCTGCAGCCCACCCTCTGGTTTTACATCAGAAATTGCTGACTTGATTTGTAGAAGGCAAAGAATATCCTCCCTCTGCTTCCTTTGTAGAAGGGTTAGGGAAGCTGTGGCCTTTCAGATTTCAATGAACCTATCATCCGTCACCATTAGTCAGACTGACTTGAATCAGTCTAAGGTCCACACCAGCTTCTGGAGGTTGACAGGTCTCCCAGCCCATTCTTAGAGTTCATTTTCTGAATATATTATTTAAAGTTCTGGAAGCTGCTCTTTTCCTTCCATATCTAACTATATAATGTGGGAAACATTTCTACATGGCTGCATCCAAAAAATATCATGTTAGATCAGAGATTCTATGTATTTCAAGCAGTCGATACACAAACTGTTCTTGTGTTATATTTTTAGACATGGAAGTGCTAAATGTAACTCCTCTGTCTCTTTAAATGTAATATGGGAGACTGTCCTCGGTCTTTATATTCTGCAAGTGTGGGAAAAACTTCCGTTCTTTGATTTTAGTTCATCTTTCATTTATTTGGAATCTGCTTACCACCAAGGAAGTATATTCCCATATGAAATTTTCATTGGCCTCTGGGAATACAGTGTTGTTCATAACAGGTTAGCAGAACAGCATGACTAGAAGATGCTCCTTCATCTTTCCGTCATGTTCTTGGCTTTATACTTTTCCATGCATGCCTAGAACAGGGAGCTACTGAGCAGTGACAGCAGCATTGTTTGGCATTGACATGGACAATAATTCAAGGATAGAATGTGACCAAGGTACTTTTGCATCATTAAGTAAATAGAGATAAAAAGTTGTTACTGAATATTTGGTGCTGTAAAATTCTATTGTTAGATGCTTTGACGCTGAAGAATACTTAGTGATCTTTCTTGAGACTTTCATTCTTTGTAATGTCTGTTTAGGGATATACTTTCTGTCTCCTGAAAGTGTGGTGTTAGGTTGTTTTACAATGTATTATAACTGTAGCTGCTCTTAAGTGACCAGCTGCCTCACACTCTGTCACACTATAACTATATCTAGCTAGGTACTGTCTGTATTAATCACCAGCACCTTTTTTAGGGTTTCAGGCAAAGGTCTTTCCTAGCCATACCTGGGACTGAATCAAGGGCTTTCTCCATGCATGACATTTTCTATGGATATTCTCTATTTCCTGTGTTGCACAACGAAGAAGACTCTATCAACATTACAGAGGAATAGAAGACTATACAAGTCATTTAGCATTGCAAATAAACAATTAGTGTCTGCCTAAAGCACTTGTATTATGAAATGATTGAATGGTATTAACATTGTTTTTTTCTGTATGGTATCATGTGGGAAAGATGATCAGTTTTCTGGTATTGGCATCTGGTACCAAAGCCAGAGTTTTTCAGATTATAATCTCCAATATGTTGCAGTAGTGGCTGGGCTAGCTGGAGGATTCTAGAGGTTGTAGTCCAAGTGTTTTTTAGCCCAATAAAGTAACTTCTAAGCTCTGTTGTTTTGTTTTTTTTAAAAAGTGTAACTCTTAAGAATTTCTTTATTCAAACATTTTCTTCAAACCCCTTTGTGAGCTATCTGCTACCTTATCCACAGTGACATATTTATTTCCTTCTCAAAACTTGGCAGTTCCTGAATTTCTGGACCAAACAGGACACGTTGGACCTTGAGAATCCTTCTTTAACTTCCACACCTGTGTGCAACCAAAAGGTGATAGTGACTACCCCGTTACACAGAGACAAGACACCATTAGTCCAGAAAAACTCTGCGTAAGTCTTCCCTTCTGCCCATCATTTCTCATGCTTGCAGGTTTCTTGCTGTGAGGAGGGTCTGCTCTTCACTGTGATAGGACCAGAACTAGCAGTGTGGGAACACCAAATTTTAAGAGTGAGTAGTGGTGAATTTAAGGTGGTGTAGGATGTAGATGAGAGACTGCTGTGAACCCAGCAGAAACTTCTGCTAGGCAGAATGGGATACACCAAAGTGGCTTCAACAGCCCATACTTTGAAGATTGTAATAGCACTCTGGCAAAACTAAGAGCCTCTCTTGCACTGAATTGATGCTGAAACAGAAGAGGCTGCTGTTATATTTCTTTGAGTGAAACCATACTTCAGGGCAGGGAATCATGTGGCCTTCCAATGTGTTAGAATCATATAATCAAAGAATAATAGAGTTGGAAGAGACCAGAGGGGCCACCCAGTTCAACCCCCTGCCATGCAGGAACACACATCAAAGTACTCCTGACAGATGGCCATCCACCCTCTGCTTAAAAACCTCCAGAGAAGTAGACTCTACCACACTCCGAGGCAGCATATTCCACCACTGGACAGCTCTGACTGTCAGGAAGTTCTTCTTGAGGTTCAGGTGGAATCTCTTCCTGTAGTTTGAATCCATTGCTCCTTGTTGTTGGACTCCCACCTCCCAGCATTTGTTACCATTGGCTTTGCTGGTTAGGGCTTCTGATACTTAAAGTCCAACAGTATCTAGAAGGCCTCACGATTCTCACCCCTGCTATAGGCCATTGACCATATGACACTTAAAGAAAGAAAGCTGTGAAATAATAGAGAACTTGCACACTTGATATTTTACTAGCATCTTTGGTCTAGTTTGCAAGACTACGTTAGAAAAGATTGCAACATTGCTTGATTTTAATATATTAACCTTCCATGTATATTGAAAGTAACAGCTTTTATCAGAATGGCTGAATGTCCTTTAGCTGCCTGATAAAATTTACAGGCAAACAACATGTCACTGTTTCAGTATTCTCATACCAAAGCATATGGTATACTGTTATACAGTTGCTTCTGCAAATTCTTTTGGAAATTGGAGAATCTTCCACTACTGTTTAACAAGTGTCCATCCAAATCGAGTATTGGAATAAGGACTGAAAACTGTTTTCTTCTTTTCTTTTGTGCTCTCAAGGTTTGTGACCCCTGAGCAGAAGTACATAGCAGACAACACACCTCGTACACCCACCCCTTTCAAGAATGCTTTAGAGAAGTATGGACCAATGAAGCCTTTGGTATGTATGAAGCAGTTTCATGGATCCTTCCTTTGGTGTGTTCCATTATGCTCCCTATGCTGAGAATGCTTAGGACCCATACAAAAGATCTCAGGGTTAAGCAAAAGATCAACATTCAACAGAAATATCCTTAAGTTACTTTATACCAGCCTTCTCCTGCCTACCCAGTAGACTGCTTTAGGAGGGACAGATTGCTCTTTCCAGATGCTTCACCTCATTGCTTGCAGAGAGCTTTTAGTAGCCTTAGGACCTGCTTTGAAGTGTCATGACAATTGGGAGGTGTGCCAAAGTAAGTCCAAAGTCAGTCATTTTCTTTCTCCATACTTGTTGTGCCAAATTCAATCATTTTCTACCTTCATAACTCAAAAAACCTCTTGCCACCCCAACTGGGCAGCCTCCTTGCTGAAGCAACTGAGGCGAGGAGCCTTTATTCCCCTGGGTTGCTTTCTGTCATGAAGGGAATACTTGAATACATCTTATGTGCATGGAAGGGCAACAACGCCCTTTTGGAAATGAGTGGAAGTGATCCTTCAGAGTGAAATGCTGATGTCTTTAATAACTAACCCATGATTTAAATTATTTTCACCATACTCTGATTTTCTCCTCCTCTGCATCACTGACTGCAGCCACCAACTCCTAATCTGGAAGAAGATTTAAAAGAAGTTCTGAGGAGTGAAACTGGCATTGAGCTGATCATTGAAGATGATGTGAAGCCAGAGAAACAGAAAAGAAAACAGGGCGTAAGTATCTCACTTAGCATTCCTATTATGTTTCTTCTTCTCTTAATCATCCTTGATATTGTTGAATTAGGCAATATCAGGCCAGGCTATTACTAGGTTGAAGATCATTAAGCTGCTGCAATAATTTGGAATATCTAGAGTGTTCTTTTCTCTTTAGTAATACTGTTTTTTTAAAACCCTGTATCACACAGCTGTCTGAAGATTTATTGCCAAGGGCACAGTTTGCATCTTTCTGTAGGCTATTACATTGTATCCCATTCCCATATTTGTGTAACTGTACTTAAAAACCTGCAGCTTTAACATCACTCTCACTCCATCAATGCATTCAAGGAAGTGGACTGATGATGGAAGCTCATGCTAAAATATAAATATTTTATATTTTATAAATACAAAAATATCTTAAATGTCTTAAAGTGTGCTGCTAGATTTCTTTCTCCTCCTCCATTTTTCATTTGTAGGGCCTTTTTTTTTAAAAAAGCAGAGCCAAGCCAATTTTCTGTCAAAACAAATGGCTTTCAGTATAAACTTCTTTCTAGAGATGGAATTTGATGGTCTAGCAATGTAATTTTTCACACAGTGTGCATTCAGTGAGCTCTTCCCACATTAATATGTCTGTTGAAGAGGCTCAGCTTGTAGAGCAGGGGTGGGCAACTCTGTTTGGTGTGGCAGCAAATTTTTGGCCCCGGAACCTTTGTGTCCACAGATTGACAAAAATGTCTAAAAAGTGACTTGGAGGTTCACACCTGTTCTAGAACAACTGGTTCTTTGAAAAGTTAAACAAAAGTTAAACAAAAGCAGCCCAAAAGCTGTTTAAAAGATCCATTGTTGCTCCTGGAGGCTTCTTAGAGAGCCGCTTCTTTTGGCCAGAAAAGATGTGCCTGAGAGCCACCAAAACATCTGATACAAATGAATGGCAACTTTTTTTTTCCTGTTAAGGACTGTATTCCCCTGAAGGTAATGTCTGGGGTGGGGCAGAGCCTTTTCTCTTATTTATTTCTGCTGCTGCTGCCACTTCCCCTTTTTTTCATCTCTTCTGCAATTTCACCTACTCCCTTTTACCCTCTTTCTCTTCTTTCTAGAAGGCCATTCAGGAAGAGGCAAATCTCTCTTACTAGAGTTGTGAATGTATTGATTGCTGGCAATCTCTGAAACTGATCTTAAAGGCTGCATGAATTAGGTGGAGGTGGAAGATTGCTCAGATTGTAGAGAATTCTGGGTCAGGAGTGATCTAGGTCAGGAGTAGGCAGATAGAGTGGATCTGCTGGTGGGTTGATATGCAGTAGATCAACATGGGTTTCTATGCTGTGCGACAGCAGCAACAACAGAAATCTTGCCCATTCCCTCTAAAACCAGTTAGCTTGTGGGAATGCCTGGCTTGTGCTGTGCTGGTTATATATTTGTGCTTAAATATGTAACACCTTTTGTAAATTCATGTCAAGCTGTGGGAGGCTGGCTGTCTTCACAAGATCACCAAATTGCACATGGTTCTGCCCTGCTTCTCAAGCCATTTTTTTGCTCCTCGGTGTGATTGCTGGTTCTCAGTGCTCCAATAACATGCAAGCAAAAGTAGATCTCAGACCTGCTACCTGTTGTAAGGACACACGTTCTGGTCAAGGAGGCAGACAAAGTTGCTGAGCCAGCTATTTTCTGAAGCCACACATTATTTGCAAGGATTACCTAGAGATTGGAAGAGTTAACTGTTTTTTTTGTACTACAACTCTCAGAATCTCATAACCAGCATGGGCACTGTCCAAGATGGCTGTGGGATTTTTGGGAGCTACATTCCAGAGAATTAAATTTTCCCAGCTCTGAGATTAGTAGCACTTGACTTTGTAGGGAATCCCAGAATTCCTTGCAACATAGTTTGAGAAACCATTCTGAAAAGGATCAGCAATAAAAGCATTTTGCGGTATTTTTAAAAATGTGACAGGTTTATTGTGGCACAAGCTTTCACAGACTAAGTGTCCTTAGTTTAACCTCTAGCCTACAGAAGTTATGCTACTACAAATCTCAATCTTTTAAGGTGTCATTACACATTATTTGTGCCTGACATAATAATGTAGCTATCACTCTGAAATTTGCTAAAGTCTTTGCTTGAGCTGATAGACACTTCAGAAGCCTGAGATTATTTGATATACTTGTTTGTAGATCTCTACAGTAGCTCTTCTTGACATCAGACCACTGCCCCAACTGTCCTGGCCAGATTTTATCCATAGTTATTAATGCCGAAGCTTGTGAACTTAGCATTATCCGGTTACTGATGGAGCTGCTTTGTTTTGATTTTAACCATAGCTTGATCAGGAATTCTTTTGCTTTTGCACTGCAGCTTACAGAATCCCCTGACCAGCATGGCCACTAATAGATGTTGAGTGAAAGATCTTCTAACTATACTTCAAAAAAATAACTTTTCCAAGCAGGGATTTGAATACATTGGTTTTCCATGAATTATCAATGACCAGGTGCTTTAACCTTAATGGTAGCTTCCTGTCTTTTAAAATTAATATAAGAAGCATCTTTATCTCCAGATTCTTGGTTTTTACATTTTGCTTCTTTTTGAAATCTAAATATTACTCTCTGATGTTCCTCATCTTTCCAGCTGCACAGGAGTCCCATTAAGAAGGTCAGGAAATCCCTTGCATTAGACATTGTGGATGAAGACTTGAAGATGACAGTTTCTACCATGGCCAAACCTGTTTGCTTCAAACGAACTCAGGGGAATCAGGTGAGTTCTTGGGACAATAAGTGAATTTTGAGCTCTGCTGGATGGGGTGCTACTATGCATAAAATAATATTGTTAACAGACATGTTTTTGTTCTACTTTTTTTTTTGAAGCAGCTCAGGTTAAGGGGTTTTGTTTGGTTCCTTGCCTTGAAGGCCCAAAATTTGCTTTGTGACATAAAATTTGCCAGTCGGGAATTGTATTCTATTTTTTTTTCATTTAAAAACAAGCTTCTGGTCCTCGTGGTTGTGAATAATGGTTTAGAACTGACTAAACTGAATGAGATGCAGGAGAAATGTGAGTAAACACATGGTGACTTTGCTTGTTTCTCTCATCACTTAGAAGAACTGTAGGATGTGGCAGCAAATTTGATTGAGTGAATTGGGCATAACTCTTAACCTGTAAGCTGTTTTTCTGATCAGATCCAGTTCCCCCTGATTTGCTTTTTGTACCTCACCTCCCTTGTACAGGAGAAAAGGCATAGTGTTGCTGAGGTCCCCGCTGCAATTCAGATAAGGGAACAGCTTAAGAAAGGGGATTGATTTTGGATCAGCAAAATGGCCCACAAAAAAGGTGTTAAATACTCACTTCCCCACTATTGTTTCTCTAATCAAATTAGCAGCCTCTGATTCTTCTCTATTTCAGTATGTGGAAGAGAGGGGTCAGGAAATTGCCCCTTTGTCTTTTGTAGTTCAGCCCATGGATGCCCTCATATTGCCGTCCAAGCTGTGAAGAGCTTGTAGCTCATTTGTAGAACCCATGCTTTGCATGCAGGAAGTCCTAAGTTGCATTTCCTCCAGCAAGGCTAAGGGAACTGTTGGAGAAATGTGGGGGCAACTTTGAGCTTGAATAAACAGAGGTGTGTTTTTGTGTCTCAGAGGCAGCTTCTTACTATCTTGTACAACCATTAGCCTAAAACACTTACGTAAAAGCATAGATGTGTATGCCTTCTGCCTTTGAAAATATTCTTATACTTCTTTCAAATTACTCCCTTTGCATCAAATAGATATCCTTTTATAGTCTAAGCCTGGAAAAGTTCCTGTTCTGGACCCATTGTACTCCAGAGATAATTTTTTAAAAGCTCTACTTTTAATTCTAGGATGGCTTACACCTAAAAGTATAGGCCCTTTCAAAGACTAGGAAGAATAATAATTTTCAATAAAACTTGTTGGAATGGTTGCCTATTGCCTGAAAGATTTCTCTTCTTACTTCAAGTGCTTCCGTTTTGATGGATATGTAAGAAATTACTGTAAGAATGAAATATTTAAAGAATCACTATAAGAACGAAATGCTAAGCTTTCATTTATTGGTGTCACTTCTGAGCGTGCTCTTAAGCATATTGATGAAAATGGTTAGGTAGTATTTTCTGTTACAGAGAAATATTGTGGAAGTGTACAGCACCTATCCAAACCAACAAGTCCCACATGGCTTTTAAAAATAATTGCTGTGTATTTGTGATTCATTAATCCTGATATAATAATCAATACCTGACTTGTTTAAGATGCAGTTTTCAGCTGTTACAAATAGGAAAGCCAAAGCTTGTTCTTGTTATGCTGTAAAATAGTTGGTCTCTGAAGACCTCTGTTTGGCCCATGTTGCTTTTAGCAGCTGCATTGTGCAGCTGTGGTCCTCATGTTACTGCAGGGGAAAAAGGATGATAAAGGGCTGTTAGATGTTGTCTGACTGGATGATTACAGGAAAGAAAAAGGGTGCAGCAGCAAACAAATACAGAACAGCAATTGTAAAAAAAATGCAAATCTTGCATGTATGTGGAAATATAATAAAATAGCCAAACATTCGACACATTTCCATATGTCAGGTTTCCTTATGCAGAGCAATTTATTACTTTTTTTAAAAAGCCCAGTGTCTCCCTGACTAGATGCTGTCTTGACAGAATACCCAATAAATAGAATTGTTGGGCCATTTTTCAGTAGTGTTTTGAGGCTTGTTTTTGTTCTTTTTTTCCCTCTTGCTGCCTTACAATGATTGTAAAGCCTGAAAGCAGGTACTTACTTCAGACTGTGCAGTCCTTCTGAGTGTTACAATGTGCAGGGAAATGTCAAACTCTGTCCTTCTTCTGAATAGTTTCATTTGATAAGGAGCTGTACAGCCAACATCATCATTGTAGTTCTGTGCCTTTGGGGGAAGTGTGTACGTTAGCATCTATGGTCAGAGCTTTGCATTCATAGCTTTGCATTTAGGGTTGAGCCCAGTTCACAACAGAATATGTTTGTGAGCAGATAGATCAAGTGTATGCTTACTTAGAAATAAATAAGCCCTGGAAAGTTCATTCACTTCTTTCTTTCCAAGCATACATAGATTTTCAGCAGGGGTGGGAATATTGTTGGACTGCTGGTTGCATCAGGCCTAGACAATGTAGCTGATGGTGAAGGATGAGAGGAATTGCAGTCCAGTAACATCCTGGTTTACTGTTTAAGTATCTAAAGAGCCACTCTATTCATAACCATAAATCAGGTGTTAGGATTCTGGACTGTGCCACTTTAGAGTACAGATGGAAGTGACATATGTGAATAATCTCCTTTTTTAAAAAAAAGAAAAAGAAGCTTGTCATTTTCAGGCTACTGTATCAGAAACATATGTTTAGCATAAATGGAGCCCTAAAGAGCTAGTTTATTTCACAAAAGTTCTTTAGGTAGTGTTGCCTGTGGTTTAAGTGCTGTGGTCCAAAATTTCACCACCACAACCTTCTACAGGATGTGTTGCATGCCTCCTGACTGGCCCATATATAAGACACAGTGCTGGTTACAGAGTTGAGATTCAGCATGTTCACAAGTTTGCTGTGTGGGCTTCAATAGCCAGCACTATTATCATAGGCCTAAATTCAGTTATTAATCCCAACTAGAGTAGACCCATTGAATCAGTGGAACATACAGAAGTGCTTGCTGAGTTCCCATTAATTCTGTTAGTCTACTCTTTTGGGGACTAACAGTTAGATTTAGGCCTAGGTATTGACTAATGATATATAACAAAGGAATATTAATAACTTGTCCAGGAATTGTTGCAAGGAGGCCTGATCATTTGAACATTTGACGTATTACTTTTTTCTGAGCCTTGGGTAATCAATGAGTTTCAGACTGAAAGGGATGTAAGGCTTATTGTTCTGATCATTGTACAAATGGAGTATTACAAACAAGGCCCTCTCTTTGCCTGGAAAGCTTACACCATTTCTAAAAGATAAGAAACATGTGATTACATTAAACCGTTACTTCTCTCTCTCTCTCTCTCTCTCTCTCTCTCTCTCTCTCTCACACACACACACACACACACACACACTTTTTAAAAGGGAGGATTTGAGGGAAATCAACAGGTTAATCTGAACAGTACCTCTGTATGTGTTCCTCTTCTCTTTGATTGCAGCCTGTGAACTTCCTTTCGCAGTCCCTAAATCTTTCTCTGTCAAGCAGCAAGAGTAACACCAGCTTGCTCAACAGAGGCTTTATGCACGTCAAGGCAGAGAAGACTCCATCTTCCAAGAGAATCCCTAGCAAGTTCAGGACACCTGCACTGGTAAGCGTCATCTGCTCCGGGTTTTTCCATGAATCCTGGTCCTTTGATAGGCAAAGCATGAGTGGATAAACTTCTTCTCTGTTGAAGGCCACATTCCCTTTGGGATTACTTATCAGGCAGGCTGAAAGTAGGCCTGAAGCCAGTGGTGGATAAATCCAAAGCCAAAAGCCTGTCCTTTTCTCTTTCTTCATTGTTCCTCTCCATGTGGTAAGTTGTTGTGGAAGGCACAGACTACTCCTGAAGACGGCTGAAAACTGATCACTTACAGAGGGCTTTTGAAATCAGGCCTAGGGCTGCATAGTACTGACTGAAAGCCACATGTAGCCGTAGGGCCACCGGTTGCCCACCCAGGTACTAAAACTTGCTGTCTCTATGAGCTCTGTGAATGTTGTACCATACCTGAGGGACAGGCACCACGTGTAGTATGCTGGTTACCATATGGGATTTATCTTTTCCATCTTAGATTTGAATTTAGTCAACCATTTTCTTCCAGGTGGCTCAGTTCCCACTATTTTGCCAATGCAGTGTGCCTTTTAACAGTCTTGTATCTGTAATCTGCAAATACAACTTTGTGCAGTTTGTTCTTTTTCCTCCTTGTGATATCACACATATATTTGGCTGCTTCAGCAAGTGAGCTTGCTGAGTCAGTTTTGTAATAAGTAATCACTCCTCTTTCATGGGGGTTAGGGATGGAAGACTTCCATGACAGTGGGAAAAAAACAAATAAAAATAGAAATCACAAACACTATTTTTTTTTTATTTGAGAACCTTTCTTTTGGAATCTCTAGGTCCTCCAGTGCGATTCTGTGGTCAACTTACAGCAGAAGTGGACCATAGAGTCACAGAATCACACAGAATCACAGAAATGTAGAGTTGGAAGAGACCACACGGGCCATCCAGTCCAACCCCCTGCCATGCAGGAACACCCTCAAAGCACTCCCGACAGATGGCCATCCAGCCTCTGCTTAAAAACCTCCAAAGAAGGAGATTCCACTACACTCCGAGGCAGCATATTCCACTGCCGGATAACCCTGACCGTCAGGAAGTTCTTCCTGAGGTTCAGGTGGAATCTCCTTTCCTGCAGCTTGAATCCATTGCTCCTTGTCCTGGTCTCTGGAACGGCAGAAAACAAGCCCTCTCCCTCCTCTACATGGCATCCCTTCAAATATTTAAACATAGCTATCATGTCCCCTCTTAACCTTCTCTTCTGCAGACTGAACATACCCAGCTCTCTAAGTCTATCCTTATAGGGCTTGGCTTCCAGGCCCTTCACCATTTTGGTCGCCCTCCTCTGGACCTGCTCCAGCTTGACCATGTCCTTCTTGAATTGGGGTGCCCAGAACTGGACACAGTATTCAAGATGAGGTCTAACCAAAGCAGAGTAGAGTGGTACCAGTACCTCCCTCGATCTAGACACCATACTCCTATTGATGCAGCCGAGAATTGCATTGGCTTTCTTGGCTGCCGCATCACATTGCTGACTCATGTTCAGCTTGTGGTCTATTAAGACTCCTAGATCCCTTTCACACGTACTGCCATCCAGTCATGCTGGAGGACTTAGAAATGCTTAGAGAAATGTTCTCTCTAAGTCCTCCAGTGGGACCCTATGGTCCATTTCCAGCAGAAGTGGATCATGGGATCACATTGGGAGACCTAGAGATTCCTAGAGAGAATGTATTTTTTCCATGGCAAGGGTGCATGGAGTAAGAAAATTAAAAAAAAAAAAAGTAAAATAGGCTAACCTGTGAATAATCAAATCCATGAGTGTGCTGAATGTGCAAAAGTGGAGAGGCCATTGTATTATAATTTCAAATTTGGAAGTGCTACATAGTTGTATATGGTCTTCTGTGATGGGAAGTTTATCTGCCTGCATGATTAAATAGGGCCAAGGATGTTACTCTGAGTCTGTCATTATTGTTTATTTGTTAGTTACCATAGCAAAACAAAAGAAATAGTGGTTTAAATTTGAAATAGACAGATGCTGTACAGTTTAAAGCTGAAACAAAATAAAATCTATAAAGTAAAGCATACATGATGAAGTCATTGAATGGACTGATTATACACCAGTAGACAGGATATTTCCCCAAATTCTTGCCACAATTTCTGCAGAACATAAATATTTCTAATCTTTTGTGCTGTCCAAATACAAAAAGAAACAAACTGTAACTCAAATATTTGTCCCTCTTAAAAGATAATAGTATTTCTCAATATCCTAGGCAGAACCTTTCAGGAAAACTTACTGGCTTTGTTCTTAAACACCTGTTACTTGTAGGATTTGTATGGTTAATGGACTATGCTCAACCGTAGCAACTTCAGATTTACTGTTCTTCAATACTTTTTGATGCTTAAATTTTCAGTTATGCAAACTGATTTACTCTTGCCATTGGATATTAAGAGTGCTCCTGGTTAATAAAGAATTTACATGAACAGGATAGTTTAATCTTTGGTGAAAGTTGTAACAATAAACTGGGAACTATAGAAAACTGAGCCTATTAAAAGATGTTTACTGTTTTTAAGGAAGCAGTACCCAATTGGATCAAGATGTTTTACTACAGCATTTTATGTAAGCCTAGGGGACCCGTTACTGCTCACTGAAAAAATATTTTCTTGAGTAGAATTTAGGTTATTGGCAGCCACGCGGAAGCCAGTTAAGGCACAGTTTGGTAGTGAAAGGGAGCAAGGAATAAATGGGAACACAAAATGATTGTGTTGCAGGGAATCTCAGGAAGCAAATAATTTGAATTTCCAGCATTTTGGAGGCAGTGTAGACAGCTGTGCCCATTGAAGCCTTTCAGATGTCCATACAATGTTTAAATCACTTGTAGCATGTTGGAGAGAGGTTTCATTTTTAACAATTTGCAAAAGCTTCCTGTATTTCTTTATATGCCCCCTCTTGGAAAGGTAAAGATAAAAGTCTTTAAAGAAACCTGCATTAAGAAATATTAATAGTCATAAATATATTTTTATGGTGTTCATTTGCTTTTTCTTCCTCCCTCAGATGTCTACTGCTTGGAAAACAGTGGCTTGTGGTGGTTCTCAAGACCAGCTGATCATGCAAGACAAAGCTCGACAAGTCTTGGGTGTGCTGAAACAGAACCACACATCACGGACATTGATCTTATCTTGAAGTGCTCTATGAACTTTTGTTGCTTCCCATTTTTATGTGACTGGCAGTAGGAAAAACGAAAGGACAAAACACAGGACAACTATTTTGGCAGGGCAATATTTCTTCCTTATCTGTTTACTGACTCCTGAATTCTGTAACAGGAGTCCTTAAGAAACTGCTCCGGGTTCCATGTTCTATGCAAGGCATAGAAGATAGTGTATAGAAGAATGAATGTCAGGTTGTGTGGCAACCCTGAATTCAAGTTGAACGTATCCACTCTTCTCCATAATTCTTCCGTACTTTCCTTTTTTGTTTCCATAATAGAAACAATGATAGCTGTTCCATGTCTCCTTTGGACCTGCAAGAAGGGCATGAGGGTTAAATGGCAGAGAAAAAACCATAAACTTCTAGATGGGGTTTTGCTTTGTTTGGGAAACTAAGCATAAGTATGTAAAGTCATCTGGTTCCCACTCTGTTTAGATTGGTATAGAGGGAAGTTGGAAGTATATGCAGTGAACTGTATGAAGTGGAATGTGGTCTGTTGCATTAGGTGAGTACATGCACCAAAAACCTCATTTTCAGAGCACTAATCTATAGATAATACAATCACTGTCTTTTGTTTAGATCTAAGATTTTTTAGCTAAATCTGTAGGTTATGGCTTGCTTTAGGTTGTTTTGTATTTTCAAGTCCACAAGATGGTGCTGATGCCAACCCCTTATACTTCTTCTAGCTCAGCAGCCTAATTAGATGTAAGGAACAGGAAAGCTATCTGAAATGTTGCTGGAGGGTTCTCACCCTTTTTCTTTTCACCTATGGTAAAAGGAGATTTTGTGAACCTCTGTGGAAACTGTATGTGTGAGCAAAGGTTTGGCACACCTCCCAGTGGGAAAGAATATGCCCTGGGTAAGTTTCATTGTTCCCCTACTGTGTTTGTTTGCTGCCATGTTAAGGAGAGCTGCTGTAAATAAACGGATTTTCCTTTGCTGACCACATCTAACATAAGGTGGACAGATAAGAATTTACCAGGTTTCTCAGTTTTATGCTAGACAGCAGTTTACTGACCAAAGCTAACATTCAGCAGATCCTATCATCACTGATATTGCCAGGTTGGTCCTACAAAATGGAGTTATTCTGAAGGTAACATTATCAACTGAGTCAGGTCCAGGTCCTAGAATTCAATCCAGACCTGTGATCTGTACAGCAAACTGCTATGCTGTATAACATTTCATAATGCTCTGATAGGCATTGTACACTTTTTAAGGTGGTGTCTGAATGATAAGTGTGTTTGCAAGTGCCAGCACCATACTGGTGCACAAACAGGGGGTGGTAATTGGCTTCATCCCCTATGAGCTACACTGGCCAGGTTGATGCCATCCAGATGATTTGGCCTACAACTCTCATCGCTAGCCATGCTGATTGGGGATGATGGGAATTGTAGTCCAAACACCTAAGGGGTCACTACATTGAAGGAAGGCTAGTGTACACTCAGTGGCAAACCCACCCTTGCTGCTGCTTAATTGATGAAATGATCTTAAACTGGTTGACCTCAAAAGTACTATACAATTAGTTTCAGGGCAGTGTGTTTTCCACCCCATTGTTAGAGGACTTGAGTGGATTCAGGGCTTCAAAGAATTTGTTGAATCTTTAAAATGTGTGTCTGCATCCTGCACACGTGTGTGTGTGTGTGTGTCTGTTTTGGGCTTTGAATAACATATTGTGATGATGATAGAAGAAGCTCCTGGTTTGGTCAAGGTCCCCTGCAGTATACATCCAAACTGGAAGCTTTAAGCTTCTCTGATCCCTGCCCTCACAAGTATCAACTGAAGCCAGCCTGTGCTACAAAACATGGCACCAGGAATGAGTAGGCTTTCCACATATTTCTGGATTGTAGTCTCCATGAGTCTGCCATGTCTTCACAGGGTTGAGAAGTTTTGGTTTTTTTGAAAAAGTACATGTAGGCAGAAAAGATAAATAACAACACAAGATTTAATTCATGCAGAGGTTCTGGAGATTGTTTGTATGCAAATGATAGTTTGAGGGGAACAGAGGAGCTTTTCTTAGTAAGTCATTTGGATTATTTTTCTGCTGCAAACCTTTTTCTTTTTAATGCCACAGGGTATATAAAGTCCTGGCTGTAACCTTAAATAAATTATCATTCATTGTAGAAGTTGGGGGCCAATTTGATTTGGAGTCAGCTCTAAATTAAAAGATTATGATGGAAATATTAAAAGCTATATCTAATCTCCTAAATCTGATTCTACCAGTGTGTCCTGCTATGTGTTTATTGCTTATTAAGGAAGATTTACTGTTGAGCAAATTTCAGGGGAAATGAACAGAGAGAGCCTGGCTAATGACAATTAACTTTTAATTGGAAAACTAAGACATTTCCTGTCGGAAACACATGCCTGGCTCTGTATTTTTGAGCATACACCTGTAGAATAGGTTATATCTTTGTGAGCCTTGGGTGGCTGTATTGTTGTAGAGGGATACAGCTGGAAGAATGAGCATGCTCAGAAGAGAAACATTTAATTTACTATGATACTAAAAAACATTTATGGAGAATAAAAGTAAGATAAATAAAGCAGTTATGAACAGATACATTTATTTTGTGTGTGCTGGAAGGTATTACGGGGTTCATCTTGAAAGAAACCGTGAGAGCTAGTTAGAAATGTTTGAGCTATATCACAGGTCCTGCTTCCACATGTGAAGGAGCCCTACATGCACAGCAGAGCTGTGGTTGCTGGGTGTGCCCACCCCACTTGCTTGAATATGTGAGGGTGTTCATCTCAACACTGCTATATTCTTGTGACCACTGGATATGCTGGCAAGCTCAGTAAGTGGCTCCCAAGTCGCTAGATGTTGGACTTGTTTTTAAAAGTCCCAGTGAGTGTAACCAAGAATCAGGGATTCTGGGAGTTACAGTCCAATAACAGCTGAGAGTCAGTGTGTTACACTGATTTGAGTGTTAAACTACAGCTGAAGACCAGGACTGATATCCCTGCTCAGCCATGGAAACCATTGGGTGACCTTGAGCAAGTCATACTCTCTCAGCCTCAGAGGGGAGGCAAGGGCAAGAGCCCTCTGAACAAATTTTGCCAAGAAAACCCAGTGATAGAGTTTCTGTATGTTGGAAACACAATAGGCATGGACCCAAGTCTGGGAACCTCTGCTCTAAATCAGTTTAAACCCAACCACTATAATGAGTGATAACATTTAGAGTGATACTATGGCTATAAAATAATTTTGGGTGTGGATTTTCCCTTTGTCTGGATGTCAGACTGAAGGCTGATGAGCTGCTTCCCATGTCAATGGCATGATGGGATTTGCATAATAAATAGGCTGGAATGTGCCCAAGTGATCTGCAAGCCCCTGGGCAGGGTGTGAGAGCTGGTGTGTGGGTGAATAGAACAGTGCTGAGAATAGATCAGTTCAGTCTGTTAATAGAGGAAGACAAAGGAATAGTGTCCTTAATAATGCAAATGTCTTATCCCAAAATGATCACAAGTGCCTTCCTGAGATGCATTTGTTGTGGAGTGGGAGTAATGCCAGCAACAACATAGGTTCAGGCAAGAATCTTTTATTGAACAGAAAGAGGCCGTTCTGTGAATAATGGCAATTGAGAAGGCATTGTTCCCTTGCTTAGGTGGAGATGTCTGTGTGCAGTTCAGAGATTCACATTTCTTCCATCATTCAGATAGACAGCTGGAACTGAAACAGTGAGGGAAGCAAAGGTTCTGAGCTGGGACTAGTAAATTGTGGAGATCTCTGCATATGTGAATGCTGTCAGCCATTGCTTTCGTTCTGCAGTTGAACTAAAGGTATCTCTCCCTACACTCCAACAACTTTTCTAAGAGTAAACACATTTATTATGCTGAGTCCCACTGTCTTTGCTCCAAGCCGTCTGATCTGTAGCAAGGGTGTATCATGTTATCCCAGCATAACATGTACTATATTTTGTACCTAGAAGGAAAATGCTTCCTCTAGCTGATGTGTTTCTCAGCGTTGTGGCTGCAGCATAGATGAAGTGCTGTGTCTTACTGATAACTGTTGTTTGTGATGCTGTTGGTCATTGTAAACACAGCACACTTATGCCTGCTGAAGCCATTTTGTGATCTTTCAAAAGAAACGCCTCCCCTTGAATGTTGTCCGTTTGTGTGTGTTCTCTGCTACAACTTGTGCTGGAATTCTCATCATGTGCCTATTTAAAACAAATAAAAAGAAAAGCAATAATAACAGTCCTGTGCTGCTTCAGTTATTTGTGACATTTATTTGCTTTCTTCAAGTTAACAGGGGTGGGAATTGTGTGGCCTTCCAGACATTGTCAAACTACAATTGCATTACTGGCTATGCTGGCTGGGGCTACCATGAGTTGGAGTCCAACAATACAAGTATAGCTCAGTCAGTGAAGCAGGATATGTAACTGGGCATTGCTTCCTTAACAGAAAATTTGGGAGCAGAGGCAGAAATAACATGGAAGGAATAGGGATAGGTTCCTTCCACATAAAAAAGACCAACAGCTGAACATGCTTCAGCAAGCTTTTTGTTTAAAATTAACAGTACACATGTGAAATAAAACAACTCAGGTAAGCTTTGCTTAAGTAAGAAATATTTTGAACCTTCTAGAGACCACTTGAAAGCTTCTTCCTAAATGTGTCTAGAGGTGACTTCTTTTTTTAAAATTAACCAGCCTTCACTTTTCTTACAATTTCCAGTTTGTAGTAGCCTAGGTTATAGATCTATGATTTTTAACATAATAGAGTAGCTCGTGAAGAAGGCTTACATGCCCTCCCATTTTCTCTCTGTTTTCCTGGCCGAGCATGCTCAGCAAGGGATTCTTCAGCTACCTGCTGTTTACCTTGCATGTTATAGGCAGGGACACAGATTTACAGTTATACCAGCTAGAGTAGCATCCCGTTCTTTCCCAGCTCAAGCTTGATTGCGTTGTTTACTGCAGACAGCCTTGTTGTGTGCCTTCAAGTTGTTTTGGACTTATGGCTACCCTAAGACAAATTATCATGGGGTTTTCTTAGCGGGATTTGTTCAGAGCTTTGCCTTTACTTTTCTCTGAGGCTGAGACAGCATGATGTGACCAAGGCCACCTAGGAGGTTTCCATGTTTGAGTGAGTGTTTGAAGCTTGTTTGCTGGAGTCATAGTCCAATAGTCAAACCGTTAAACCATGCTGGTTTGCAGACATGCCATTGCAACCGAATACCAATAGTCTGGGTTTCTTTAGCCCTCCTTCAGCAATGTCAATGCTGCTAAAAAACAATCTACACTAAAGATGAGGAAAGGAGATGCTGGGCAGGCATCCAAACACTCTGTGAAAAGAAGTTTTTTTTGTTAACTGAGGTACAGTAAGCCTGTATTAGAGGTCTTCAGGTTCCTCTCCCAGTTTTGTATAACAAAAGTGGCTGTCCATCTCCTGACCTCCCTTTTGAGTACAGATGTGATTCTTCTAGTCAGGGACCAGTATAAAGACAGTGCTGAAAGGCTGTGTTCTGTCTGAACTGTGACTGCTGTTTTGAAACATCCTTGTAAATAGTGATCACTTTTCTATCTCAGCAAGAGTTAAGGAACAGTACTGCTTTGTTTAGGATTAAGGGAAATTTGATCTTTGTCAATCCTGACATGAGCTAAAGTGATCTGTCCATCGTTCACTCATGTGAAAAATCAGAAAATGTTTAGAGATGCATATTTTGAGAGAGAATGCCTGGCATCCTGTTAGTTAATTATAATGGCATAAGTCTAACTTTAAGCCATTGTAACCCACTATTTAGAGAACCAGCATGGTGTAGTGGTTCGAGCATTGGACTATAACTCTGGAGATAAGGGTTTGATTCCCTGCTTGGGCATGGAAACCCACTAGGTGACCTCGGGAGCATCGCACACTCTAGCCCCCAGAAAACCCTGTGATAAATTCACCATAGGGTCACAGTCAGTTGGAATCGACTTGAAGGCACACAATAACAACAACCCGGTGTTTGGTCATTGTACGATAATGACCACACAACAACCCAAGTCCTACTTCAGCCCATGCTCTGTGTTTCTTTAGGTGGACCCATCATCCTCTAGTCCCGTGGGAGGTCCTAGAGGTTGCATGCTGCACTGCTAGAGGAAAATAGCTGGGAGCAACTCTGCTGTTCTGCCAACACGGAAATGTCCATCTTGGTGGGGAGCTGCCACATTGAAAAGAGGAACTTGGGGGTTGCGCGGGGGTGCATGCCGTAGTTACATACTGGAGATACATCTGATGCAAAATCTCAGACAAGGTATATAGGTATGTATTTAAATGCATCTTTTCATGAAGTTTTCAAAACTCATTAATATGGAAATAGGATGGAAAAAACTTACGACTAAACACATGTTGAAGTTCTACAGACTGGAAACAGAATAATTCAGCAATCCTTTTGTGAGAGAAGGAGATTCAGTTCAGAGGAAATGGAATACTGTGCATAGTAATGTGGGATAACTGGCTCTTTAGATGTTGGACTGCAATTCCTCATCATCCATCATTGTCTTTTCTATGTAGGGCTGTTGGGAATCGCAGGAGCCCAACATCTGGAGGGCCGCAGTTGCCCCAATCTTGCTATAAAGCTATTGACAATAACTTCCAAAAAGCTGCTGCTAGTATTTCTGCTGGTTGGCGTGACATACAAAATTACAATAGTAGGCATTACTCTCTTGCAGACTTGCTGATGCCATGAGCTGGAGATCAGACTTGCTACGCTGCAGGTTGGAAGTGCCCTTGTTTTGATGTACTAAAATCAAACTTCCAGTGCCATCAGAACAAATAATAATAATAAAAAATTGAAATCCAGCTGTAATACAGATAGGGCAGTCCCACTCCTCAGTACTTTCTCCTTCTCTTTGGCTAGATGCTGACCAGCCTGCTATAAATTCAAAATGCCTGTGACACCAAAAAAGAGGGAGCAGCTCCAAGATTACAAATGTAATTTTAAAAGGAAATGTTAGGTTGTGGAGTGATTTTATTGACTAGAATAGTTTCAATGAAGTATTGAATCATAAGAGCTGCTCTGAGTGTCCGTTGTGACCTCAATTCCCATTTTGATTTGAATCTATTCCTTTCCTTTGGTTTCAGACTGAAAATATTTAACTCTGGCTGGGTTACAGTTAGTGTCGTTAAATTGCTTCTTGGGTTGATTTGCACAACCGAGAGACACAATGGTATTTTATGGAAACCTTGAAGTGCATGTGATGGAAGGAGGAACAAATATTTTAAAAATGGATATGATGAGCTTCAAAATAATTTTCCCAGGTTGCAAGAAAGAAAGAAAGAAAGAAAGAAAGAAAAGAGGGGGGGAGAGGGAGAGAGAAAGAAGAGAGATGTCATGGAACCGAAGGACTGATTGGCCATCTCCATGGTTGTGATAATAGGCAGAGGGCAGGTTCTAAGCAGGAAATAAGAATCACATGATAACTGCTTGATAACTTACTGTTGGCACCTACATCATTATAGTCTTCACTTACCAAGCCTGGAAACAGACTGAAGCACCAGTGATGGAAGATGGGACTGTTAAGGCAGCTGAACTATCCCAAATGGCCAAATTAATGTGGGTTTTAAAGGATAAGCCAATTGAAGATTTTTTTTTTTAAGATTAGGAACCATTTTATGAACTTTTTGACCGATGACAAACAATGCAATAATTTGTGGGTATGGTTATTATTATTTTTTTTTAAAAAAATTTATTCTTTAAAATACACAGACAATAAACAGTAAGAAAAGAAAAAAAAACCCAAAGAGAAACAATAAATACAACAAAAAAGAAAAAAAACTTACCATTATACAATACAAAAACTTACAAAAAATTAGACATGTCGTTTTCACATTTATATTCCATAGTATTCCATCTCTTCACAATTACTCTTATTTATACATAACTTCTGGAATTGCTTTCCCTTCGTACTTCCAACTTTGGCACTGGAGTCTGTTATAACTTACTCTACTTCTATCTTGGTCTTTTCCTTCTAGTATAACTCTCAGTCCTTAAGTATTTTTTCAAAAATCTATATTAACCATTTCACTGTCATACCATGAATTCTTAAAATGCTGTAATGTTTTTTCCCATCGTTTTGTAAAATTTTCTTTACTCTCCCCTTTCAGTATACATGTTAATTTGCCCATTTGAATCATATCAAGTACTTTCATTTCCCATTCTTCTATTGATGGCATCATGTTCCCTTTCCATCTATATGCTAGAACCATCCTTGCTGCTGCTATCATGTAAAATAGTTGTTTACCTGCTTTTCTTTCGAGATCGTTTTCCATCATTGATAACAAATATACTTCCGGAGACACGCTAAATCTTATTCCTAGTATTTTTTCTATTCGTCTATGAATCTGCTTCCAGAAGAACTCTTTCACTATTTTGCATGTCCACCAGGTATGATAGAAAGTTCCTATCTCTTGCCCACATTTCCAACATTTGTTAGAACACGTATTTGTCATTTTCGCCAGTTTGTGGGGGGTTAGATACCAACAAAGGTACATCTTATACATATATTCTCTAATATCTTGACATGCCGTGTATTTTATAGTTTTTTAAACAGAGTTTTTCCCATTGCTCCATCGAGATTGAATGGGAGAAATTCTGGGCCCATTTTAACATTGGTAATTTAACTGTTTCTTCCTCTGTATACCATTTTAACAAAATCTTATAAATGGAGGAGATGGCTTTGGGTTTTCCTGAGCATAATATCGCATTTAATTCCTCTTCTTTTATTTGATATTCATTGAGTTTAATGTCATTTTTTAATTTTTCTCTGATCTGCCTGTATAAAAGCCAATGGCATTTTATGCCCGATTCATTCATTTCTAGTTAAGACTTAATTTTAATTTGTTTTTGTTGCGTCTCCACCATATCTTCGTATTTTATCCACTTATCGAATAAAATATTTTCTTTCTTATAAAAGGTTTCATGGGGGGATACCCATTTCGGGGTTTTTACACAGGCTCTTATAATATATTTTCTCCAAATCTTTAATAAAGCATTTCTTAAATAATGACGATTAAATTCTTTATTGCTTTTCCCTTTATTAAAGCACAGATAATAATGCCAGCCTGACCCTAGCCCATCTCCTTCTATGTTTAATAATTTCATATTTTCTAATTTAATCCATTCTTGTATCCAATTTAACCCACAGGCATGATAATATAGAGTCAAATTTGGTAATGTTAAACCTCCTCTTTCTTTGGCATCTTCCAATACTTTCATTTTGACCCTTGGTTTCTTCCCTCCCCATACAAATTTACAGATTTCTTTTTGCCAGTCCTTGATAACCTTTTCATTTTGGATAATAGGGATAGTTTGAAATAAATATAACATTTTCGGAAGTATTGCCATCTTGACTCTTGCTATAAATATCTTGCAAGATATTTTTAAATTGCTCCAGTTCTTTAAATCCTTTGAAATGGATTTCCATACTTTCAGATAATTATTCTTAAAAAGATCAGAGGTCTTATTTGTAATTATGATTCCCAAATATTTAACCTTTGATGCCAACATGTAACCTGTAATTTGTGCTATTCGTTTTCTTTCCGAACCTGTCATATTTTTCATCAATACCATAGTTTTTTCTTTACTAATTTTCAAACCCAAATATTTACCAAAATTATTGAGAATATTTTTCAAGATGTTTAAGTCCCCACCTGAATACTCCAAAGTTATCGCTAAATTGTCTGCAAATGCCTTTATCTTATGTTCTTTATCTTGTACCTTAACTCCTTTAATTTTGTTATCTTTTATCTTTAATATCAAAACTTCAATTACTAATAAGAATAGCAATGGGGATAACGGGCAACCCTGGCGTGTACCTCTTTATATTTTAAATTTATCAGCTTTGTGTCCGTTAACAGTTATTTGTGCATATTGTGTTGAGTAAATAGTTTTTAACCAATTTATAAAATTAGCTCCCAGACACATTTTTGACACACACTAATTAAAAATTTCAAATTAACCGTATCAAAGGCCTTTTCAATATCTAAGAACAAGGCAATCAATTTTTTCTGAGGATGGTTCTTGAAGAATTCTAAAATATTAATTAAATTCCTCATATTATCTTTTATTTGTCTTCCAGGAAGAAATCCAGCTTGCTCCTCTGAAATTAATTCATTTAATACTTCTTTTAATCTATTGGCTAGTATTGCTGTAAATAGTTTATAATCTGAGTTCAATAATGAAATTGGCCGATAATTTTTAATATCCAGTGGGTCTCTTCCGTCTTTGTGAATTAGAGTTATATTAGCCTCTTTCCATGTATCTGGGATATTTCCTTTTAATGCCTCATTCATAATTTTTTGCAATATGGGCGCGAGTTCTTGCTGAAAAATTTTGTAAAATTGGATTATATATCCATCTGGTCCCAGTGACTTCCCTTTTTTTGCTTTTTGGATTGCCTCTAACACTTCTGCTAACGTGATTGGTTTGTTTAGTTTCTCCTGTTGTTCTTCTGTCAATATTGCTAACTCTTGTTCTGCTACATATACTTCTATCGATTCATCTTGGAGTTCTTGGCCTTTATATAACATTGCATAATAGTTTGTCACTGTTTTTTTTATCTGCTGAAAATCTGTATGTATTACCTCTCGGCTCTTTAACTTGGTGATCAACGTCTTCTCCTTCTTTTCCTTCAGTCTATGCCCAGCCATTTTCCTGCTTTGTTTGCCCATTTGAAATAATATTGTCTGGTATAAATCATTTTCTCGTTAAGTTCCATTTCTATTTGTGTCTCTAATTGTTTTCGTGTTATTTTGATTTCCCTTTGCGTTCCTTTATCTGTTGGGTCTTCATTCAGTCTTTCTTCTTTCTTTTTCAAATCCTCATTCAGCTTTTGAAAATTCTCTCTTTTTCTCCTATTAATTTCCGCATTATGTTGGATAAAATGCCCCCTGATAACTGCTTTGGCCGTATCCCATACCGTCGCCTAAGTAACTCCTTTATTAACATTTTCCTCAAAGTACATTTTTATCTGGTACTTGATTTTATTTACAAATTTTTCTTCAAACAATAACTTCTCCTTTAATTTCCAATTAAATAATTCATCCGACCTTTGTTTTAACATCAATATAATTGGGTTATGATCAGAGAAATTTTGGGGTAGTATCTCTTGTTTAACAATCATTTGGGCTAGTGAATTAGAGATCAAAAACAAAGCAATTCGCGACAATGAAGCATGAGGTTCAGAATAAAATGTATACTCTTTAGTTAATCCATATTTATATCTCCATGTATCTATTAAATCTAAATTTATCATCATGTTATCAAATGATCCAGGAAGTTTCCCTTGTTTTTCCTTAATTTTTTTCCCTGATTTTCTATCCAGTTTTGGATTGATCACCCAATCGCCTAGAAATATTAGTTTATTATACTCTAGAGTCACAATTTTCCTATTCAATTCTTTGTAAAAATTTTCTTGTTTTCTATGTGGTCCATATATACCAATTACTAGAATTCTTTGTTTTTGCCAAGTAATTTCTACAGCGATAAATCGACCAGCTTCATCTTTTAGTATTTTTTTGGATGTAATCTTGAGTTTACATATAACACTACCTCTCTTTTCTTTATATTTGGAGCGGCAACATATTCATTTCCTAGCTTTTTATTACGAACCAGATGAGTTTTTCCAGATTGTATTTGGATTTCTTGTAGACATGCTATATCCAATTTTTTCTTCTCAATATAATGAAATATTTTCCTTCTTTTTTGGGGGGTTGCAATACCTTTAATATTCCAAGAGAGAATTTTCAAATTCATTCTTTAAAAATTTGCAGTTCAATTTAAGTTAATTATTTTCTTCTACAAAATCTGAGTTGTCTTCGTTCTCTGACTGGTTTCCTGCAGCTTCTTCCTCTTCTTCGCTTTTCCGTTCTGGGGTATCCTTCATTCTACTCTCCGATTGTAGATCCTCTTTATCTTCTTCATTATGTGGCTTTTGTCTCCAATGTTCTTTTCCATATCTTTTCATAAATATTTTAGCTTCCTGTATTGTATCTATCTTGAATTGCTTCTCTCGGAATCGGAAACTTAGGCCTTCTAGTTTCCCCCATCAGTACGATATATTTTGGAATTTTAGAAAAGTTGTTAAAAATCTATATTCATTTCTCTTTCTTAGGATCCGCGGCGGTATATCTTTGTAAATATGTACTTTAGTTTTATCAATTATCAAATCAGTTTTGAGACTTTTTTGAATTATTTCCTCTCTTGTTTTCTTACGTATCAATTGTATCATTACATCCCGTGGAATTTTTCTCTCTTGACTCTATTCTTGACTCTATCCTGTAGATTTTATCAATCTCCCACTCCATCTTTTCAACTGATATGTTTAGATATTCTGCTAGAGGTGGAATCAGTCTCTCATACAAATTTTCTTCTTTGCGCTCCGCCAATCCTCTTATTTTTATATAATTTTCTCTTGCTTTTAAATCCACCAGTTGCCTTGTCAAATTTTCCATTGTTTCTTCTGTCTCTTTCTTTTTCGTCTCTAATGCTGTTACCCAATTTTGTGTAATCTTTAGATCTTCTTGCAGTCCTCCTAGTGCTATTTTTATTCCTTTCAATTCATTTTTGAAATCTTGCTTCATCTCTCCTCTAAGATCTTTCATTGCTTGCCTTATTTCTAGCTTTATATTTCTTATCTCCTCTAGTAATGTTAATTGGTATTGATCCGCTTTAGTCTGTTCTGATTTCGATATTGGTTCCAAAGATAATTTCTGTTGACTGGTGGTTGTAGTCATCTTAGTTGCCTTTGATCTCTTTCTGGTGTCCATGAAGCTTTCCCATGTTGATAAAACCGGTATTGGCAACTTAATAGGTTTCAGGAGTTCTTTTATCATAAATTATTATTAACACACTGATCTGATAATAAACAGCAAATTAATACTTTTTTTACTCTATAAACTCTGATCAAATAACCTTAGATTCAATTGATATGTATACTGCTTTTGATCAAATTAAACGATACCCTTAGCTGAATTAATCGATATTATTCTACAATCCACTTTCACGTAACTCTATCTCAATTCTTCAGAAATCTACACTTATCAATTCATCAGATATCAGAAAAAAGGGATTCAAATGTTATCAATTCGTCCAGTATTAATTCATCAAATATTATCAAAATCAAATATTGTCAATTCAATTATCAATTCATCAGGTTCAAACAGATAATGATTATGATGATCTGTTCAAATTTATAATAAAACTAACGACGATTACCAGTCAATGGAATAGAATTCGATAGTCGCTAAGCAATAATCTATAAATTTGTCTATAAATTTGAGGGAGTGTGATACAATAAATAATACTTTAATCTACTAAGGTTTATAATATTTATAGTCTTTTGCTATTACGTGGTATAACTTCACTTAAACCCTAAGGCGCTATTGATGGCGACTTGCTTCTATCTCTTCGTTCCAGTTCCTTTCCCTTCTTGCTCTGCTGTTCCGTTCTTACGCTGCTTTCTTTGCCCTTCGCTTTGCTTTGCCCTTCGCTTCCTCAGTCCTTAATCAAACTTTATCCCCAGGTCTCTACGCAGTCTCTTTTCTTCCTTTATCTTATCTCCTATTCAACACTGTTTAAGGGAGTTTCACCAATTTTTAAAGTTTAGAATTGTAATCCACTCAGCTTTAATATACTTCAAGCCTCTTCTCAGCCGTCGCCATTAAAGTTCCTTTACCGCATCACCTCACTTTAAGTCCTCGTCTTTATATTTCTCTTTTACTTAAACACAGCAACAGTCCACTACCTCCCTCTGTCAGCTATTAAGATCTTATTCAAAGGTAAAAAAACTATCAGGCAAATGTTTTATATCCACGTGAGAGACGAATAATCCATCAAAACAATCCAAACTTGTAATGCTCACAGGAAAGTGGGTTAAGCTTGAAAATCAAAAGTTTTCCGCTAGCCTTCAATAATGGCTCCCGAAGCACATGTTCTGCCCGCTAGCGTATGTTATGTTCGTCCCACCTTCCGCTCACCCACCACTTTCCGGTAGAATAAATTTTCTCTTTCCGAATTCCTTACCCTCGAGATCTTTAAATGGCTTTAAGTCTCTATCAGGATGAAATGTTTGACCTTAGGATTTACTCTTCAGCCGAAGTTCTTTTAAAATAGTTTCCGGGCGCCGCTTGTGTGCCCAAGCGCTGACAGATGGCGATGGCTGCTCCGATCTTCTTCATCCTGTCCACTGCCGTCTTTCGTGATTCCTTCACACGGATGGTAGGTGGGAGACGCGTTCCGATGTCCAGAGCCTCTTTTCGATCTCCCTATACCAAGGGGGATCTTTAGTTGGTACGTTGTAGTCACCAACCATCTTCTGCCTTCTGACAAAAGTTCCCCTCGCACAGAGCTTCACAGAGAACCTTGTCGTGGTGCCATTGCCAAACCGGAAGTCGTGAGTATGGTTATTATACTAGTTTGTTTGGTGGGAACTATACTGGTTGAATAGTATTTCCTTGTTTTTGTTTTTCTTGCTTTCCCTTTCTCATTACAGTTTGATGTGGGGAAGTCAGATTCCTTTTGTGTTTTAACATGGTCATGTTTAGTCAGTAAGTTAGTGTTCAGCTTTTTTTCAGTTTATTGTTTTAGTATGGTGTTTTAATTTTAGTCTATGTTAAAACTGTTAGAGTTTATGCTGATAAATATCTAAAAAACTTATAGTGGTCACCTATAACCGAACTATACCTTTAAGGTGATGATAATTCCCTCCCTGCAACTCAAAGTGTGATCATGAGCTCCCCCATTATACTGCCAACACAGCTGAAGGGTGTAACGTCTCTTCCAGGTAAAGAAAGGGTTAATCTCATGATAGGTTAGGTTACATTTATTGGGGATCAGCATCATGTAGGAGCATCAGAAACCACTGCTAATGAAGGTGACCAATTTGAGAAAAGCATGGAAGCTTTGAGATGCTTCCAGCATAAGAGGTTATAAAACCACAGTGTCCTGAGGCACAACAGTGAGACTTTGAGACTGATGGAGAGGTAAGAGAGATGCTGTCTGCCTAACCATCCCTAGAGAAGCTTGGTTTGTAGGCTTGACAAAAAGGTCCAGATTCCCAGCTTTCAGTGAGCATCCAAATATCCAGAACATCACTTGTACTGTGAGTAGTGTAGGAATATTCAGCTAGTCACATTAGAGCTTATGTTTCCTTCTAAACTCAGCTGAACATGACTTAGAATGTTCTGTAATTTTGTAACCACTCCTAAGTGACGCCTGTAGGATGGTGCCTTCATGTACAAGATAGCCTTTTGCTAAGGTAGGATTGCTTGCTTAGAATAAAAGCTTTCCTGAAAAGATCTCCTCTTTTCCACTCTCTCTTCATGCATCTTTCTTCACTATGTGTATCTGTGTGTGGATTCTCATGTCCCACAGGAGGGGGAGGGGAAAGCTCTGCAGTCAGAGTCAAAAGTGGGAAAAGAGCAAGTTAAACCCCTCAGTAACTTCCCACTAAGTTACTGAGACATGTAGGGTGAATTAGTGCATGGTGGCAGCCACAAAGAATTTTTCTGGGGGGTCCCCCTCTCCTGCTCAACAGCAGGAGATGGGGCCAGAGCCCATCACACAGAGAAAGGAACGGAAGAGTATTTAATTTAGGTTAAACTTAACTTGGGTTTAACTAGGGTTTAATTTGGAGATTCTGAGGCAGGGTGCATAGGTAGCCAATTCTTAAGCAGCCACTGTATGCCTTCTGTTTGCCCACTTGAAATTGCCCACATTGTTTAAAGGGATGGCAGGAAGGCCAACCCATTCCAAAATCCAACCTGGGGAGAGTTATTGAAAGATCACTACAGCTCCTGAGCTTGCTCAGCTAGCGTGGCCATTGACCAAACAGACTGAAGGAATCTGGGAGTGATGAGTTGAAAAAGTAACTTTTCTAGTTCACTGTTCAAACACACGTTCTTTCCCCTTTCCACTGGAGCCCACCAGCTATTTAGAGTGGTTTTTTTCAGGGCTAAGGTGCAGTATGGATAGAAGAAAAATATGACTGATTCCCACTACCCAGACTTTCTTGTAATCGGGGAATAGATAGCTTCCAATGTGGTGTGGAGTAATTTTTGGTCTCAATACGCACCACAAACTGCATTACTCCCAGATAGGCTGAAAAAAAAAGACAAAAAGGAGTGTCTTGAGTTCCACTTCCATGGTGGAGGAATTTGGGGCCCAAGAGCCCCATTTTAGGACAAAAATGCCACCCCTAAGAAGCTTTCAGGAGCCTTCTTTGACTATGTTTTTAATCTAGGGACATGGGAGGAAGGCGCTGCAGAGGTCAAATACGGGCTTGGAAAATGTGTGTGGCCCATGGACTTCCTGTTGCCGAGCCCTGCCTGGAACCATAAGATAGAATCATAGAACAATAGAGTTGGAAGAAACCACAGGGGCCATCCAGTCCAACCCCCATACATGCAAAGAAGTCAGGCACAATAACGAGTAGCATGACTGTTCTCTACTGGCCTGGTTCACTGCTCGCTCCCAAAGTTTTATATGCTGTATCAAAAGGCAAGCCATCCTTGAGGGTTTTACAAAAGACCACCACAAAAAGTGTGTTTATTTTTGCAAGATTTAAGTCTTGCACAATCAATACGGTTCGCCCTACACATGCACAGGTTTAACATTCATGGATTTATTTGTGAGCTTCTCCAACCCTCCACCTCAAGCGCATCTTTTCCACGAGAACCATCCCTCTCAGAAGCTCTGTTCAGGCTGCACAGCCCTTTAAAAATCTGCCTCAGAGCTTCCTCCTCCACTGCCAGCCTCTGCCTGTCCAGGTAAGAAGAGCTTGCACCCCAAACCCTCCCCTGATGTTCCTCCCCACACACAAGGAAAGAGATGGCTGAGAGAGAGGAAATATAGAGCCACCATGCTGACAGACCCCTTTTCCCTCTCCTTTCCTTGACCTGGTTTGGACCCTGGCTACCCATTCTCCTCAATATGCCTCAGCCCCCTTGCCCCCCCCATTTTGATGTTTATGGTTTTTCTACTTTTGTGGGGATCCTAACTCCAGCAAATGTGGAGGGCCAATTGTATTACTCTCTGGGTTCCTTGCTGTCTTTTCTTCACTGAATTAGGATGTTGTTCAAATCATTCTGCTGTAATCGTTCTTCGAAAGGACACGGTGGAGTTATTTGCTTCACACTTCAGGCTGATATTTGATGAGTTCTTGTTACTTTTGTTTATAAAATCCACACCATTTACCACTTTGAATTTTATGAGCAGACCAGCCGCTCAGGTAAGTCTGATGTAAAGCCATAAATCTCTCAGCCACTTTACTGTCAGTCCTTTCCACGGAATCAACAGGGCAGAATCTTCTAATTGCAAGCACCAATTTGGAATCTATTTTGCATAACCTCATTGTTTTTCTTGTCTTTCCGTGAAAGGTTTAGACACCAGTTTCTTCCTGTATGAAACCAGCATTTTCTTCAACTAAGCTAAAAGAACTAAAATTAGCAGTAATATGACTGATGGAGAGCTATTGTGGTGTGGAGAGCCAATGTGATATGGAGCTTTGAGCACTGGACTAGAAGACCAGGGTTTGAATCTCAACTCAGCCATGGAAACCCACCAGGTCACACAGGCAACTCACACTTCTCAGCCTCAGGGGAAGGCAATGGCAACTCTGAACAAATCTTCTCAAGAAAACCCCATGACAAGTTTGCCTTAGGATCTGCCTTAAGCAGAGATGTATTTAAGTCTTTTCCTCTGTGTTCAAGTCAAGTCTCAAGTCAAATCAAGTCCTTACAAGATACATTCAACCCAAGGCTAAAGTGTGGGCGCCAACTTTAACAGAAGAAAAAGGTGGTGGTGGGTGTATAGTGGCGGTCAATGGGCTTACAAGGGTCTGCAGTGAGGAATAGGATCCTGCTTACTTCCCATTCTGAAGCCTGAGGCTTTTTTTTGAAAGTGGGGAATAGGATCTTTCTTCCTCAAGCCTGTTGTTTAACACATTTGCTGTTCCCCTCTGAGAAATGTGCCCTGTGCTCTGAGGGAAAGTCTTACCTTCTGCTCTTAGAAAAACATTTTAGAAAGCTCCTCCAATATGCAGCAGGGACAGGCTGCCGAGCAGACCTCAAGCCTTCCTCAGGCCCATTGCCTAATATGTTTGCTGTTCCCTTCAAAGAAATGTGCCCAGTCGCTAAAAATATGTAAGTCATAAGTCAAGTCAGTGTGTCGTATTGCTGAGTTGAGTCTAAGTCAAATCACTGAAGTGACTTGAGTCCAACTTGAGTCCAAGTCAATCGATTCAAGTCTACAATACTGGCTTTAAGTCAGAAATGACTTGAAGGGACACAACAACAGCCATATGTCTGACAGCAGATTTGGTGTGTAATATAAACAAAGGAAGGTATATGGTTCATAGCTTCCACTGAAAGTAGGCACAGAATCACATTTTGAGGTACTCTGTCAGGATATTCAATTTTGCATGGAGTACCCAACAGCATACCAAAATCAACATATGTTCGTTACTTTTGGGTAAGGCTAATGGAAACTGTAGGGCAAAAAACATCTGGAAGGCCACAGTTGCCAATCATTGATCTAAAAGCATTACCTGTTTGTAACTGTCCCTATGCCAACATGTTGGGGCAGGTAATAATACAACAAAAACTAACAAAGTTTGCACCTTTTCTTCTACTAGGTTAGTGAGATGGCAGCTTCCTCATTACAGAGATCACACAGAAAGGGAAAAGTATAAGATTCCACTTCTGATCACTTCAGCCCCATCTCTCCCCTTCAGGTGTAGTGGATACTAAAAGCACTTTTCAGCACATGGTGTAGGATTCTGAGAGAAGCCCTCTCTCTTGCTTAATTTGCAATCAGCGTTTCTTGAAAGCACATGACAAAATCCATTAAAATGAAATTAATTGACATGTGATACTAGATGTTAGGTAAAGATTACTGCAACCCTGATTTTAATGGAATAGCTTTCTGATTCCCCACTTCCTCTTTCAGAGTTGTAAATCTATTACTGTCAGTATTTCCAACTCAATCCTTTTTACCAATATCAATTTCTTACTGTACCTAGGGGATTCTTAAACAATTATGATCAAAACTGTTTTAATACAATTTAAACACAAGCGTTCTTTATATAATTATTTATTTCTTTTTCCCTCTGAGGTTTCTTGGAATTCCATCCAATGAACTTAGAGCTTTTGCATTTTTAATTGAAAGTTAACTCCAGAGAGTTTAATGGAGTTTATTCCTATGCAAACATGCATAGGATTTCAGCTTTAGGATCACAAGCATCCTAAGCCTTTTTACTTGGAAGCTAGTCCCATTAAATGCAGTAGGATTTACTTCTACATAAATCTGACAGGATCCAGGGACAATCAGTTTCTTCCATGTCAGTAGGATGGTGACTGTGTTCCAGGTTTTACTCTGAAGTTTAAAGGAACTGAACCCTATCTCCCTGGTAGATTGTACACTTTGGACAGCATTTTAAATTCAGACTAAAACTCAGAGCTGACTCACTGTTCCACTGGCATGGGAGGCCACAGCTGCTTCAGACTAGATTATAGTTCCTGTTAAATGCTGTGGAATTTATTTTCCAGTAAGTTTGCAGGACTACAATTTCAATTTTAGAGGGTTTTATTATTTTCCCCAATACATAGGATGCAGCACAAATCTTGCTTTTAAAGTAATTTGTGGTATGCTTGGTTATTCCTGTATCTCTTTATGCCTGAATAAGCAGAGGTCAAGTAGGAAAACTCTTTTTTTCCTAATTTATATAGCATTACTATAACACAGTGTACTGTTTAACCAAATCACATAAGCAAAAGGTTTTTGCCCTGGATCACTTATCTTACGAGAATGTGTGTTCCAAAAAGCCAGTTGCTGATACAGAACTTTGCCTGAAACCTACCTCAGCTCAAGACATCTTCCTGATTAAACCAGAAGACAGGATGGTACCTCTTTCCCAGTCCACATAGATAGGGTGACTAGACTGACAGCTGATGCTTTCTTTTAAGTGAGTGGTGGGATTGTGTCTTCCACCACACCTGAGGCTGTCCCAACGCAGAATGTGTGGTGAAGCTGTGGAATTCAGGTGGAACAGTTAGAAGGTTGCCACTGCTGCTTCCTCTCCCTCCATCTGCTCTCTAAGGTAACTGCCTCACCCTGTCTAATGGTAGGACCATCCTTGCTTCAAAATCATTAAACAGGTAGTATTCCTTCAGGAATATTAGATACAGTGGCTATGAAGTCCCTTGGCTGCCAGTTTCAGAGAACTGTTGCTCTCATATCCCGCTTGTGGGCTTCCCAGAAGCACGATGAGAAACAAGATGTTTACTTAAATAGGTCTTTGGTCTCATTTGCATGGCATTATGACCAATAATTATTGTAAATCTTTTTCCTCAAAGCTTCGTAACATATTTTTACGAACAGTGTATATGTAGATACACTGGTCTTAAAGAACTTTACATCTTCAGTTGCTTTTATAGCTTTCTACACAGCCCCATGATTACAATGAACTTGCATATACAAACTGCAGAAAATTTCTTGATAACTGCAGTTTATTTTTCAACAGATTAGGATTCAAACATTCTCTTGATTCTCCCAAAAGTAGATTCCTTTGCTTTTTTCCCTCAATTAGCTTGTGTATTTCTTGTTATTATGTAAGTTGCCCAGTTTAGGCGAAGGGAGGATATAATTAAAACAATACACTTTAACTTTTGGCCCTCCAGATGGTTTGGAGTTCTACCTAGCATGGCCAAAGGTGAAAGATTGTACAAACTTTAGTCTAAGCATCTGAAGGGACAAAAGTTCCTCATCGATAGTGATTGTTGTTGCTTTCTGGAGTTTCAGGCACAAATTTTACCCAGCAGCACCTCGAGATATAAGGGATTACAGCTGGAATCTTCTTCATCATAAGCATAGGCTGTATCATTGAGCTGTGTTCCTTCCCAAAGTCAAGTAAACGGATTTGTGGCAGAAGAAAGTATGGTAGATGCTGGTAGAAAGTATGATCCCGAAAATCGGAGCATAATGAAGTTTCCAGTATCTTTTTCTTATGCTAGTTCATCAGATGTTTCTTTAGAAGGCTGCTACATGCCAGCATGGTTTAGTGGTCTGAGTGACAGATTAGGGCTCTGGGAGACAAAGATTCAAATCCTGCTCACCCATGGACACTGCTTCGCTTGGGTGAATCACACACTCTGAGTCTCTCAGGAAGGCAATGGTAAACCCTCTTTCAACAAATCTTGCCAGGAAACAAAAAACATGACAGGGTTGTCTTAGGGTAGCCATAAGTCAGAAAGTTACATAATAACAACAAAGATGATGGCTGGTTTACATAATGGGATACTTTTGGGAACGGTTCAGTTCCAAGAGGTTGTGCTGCTTTAATGATTCATCTCTCTTATTAATTCAATAATGCAAAGACCAGGGTTCAGATTGAGGAAGATGCTGCAATGCTGGTTTCATTTTAAGCCAAAGTTCACTAGATGTCCCTGCTGGGAGAAACTGAGATAGCCAACAAGCTGATCTGTCAACATTCAAGCATTGCAGTGCCGTTAAATCTAGCAATAATAACTCGTTGTACTGTGTCAACAAGTAGCTAATCAGTGTGAACTTCCACCCTCTATCTGGTTCTGTTCAGACCACAATTCCATGTGTAGTTACATGGGGACACACAACTTACAGAACTCAGTGGAATTGATATCTAAGTGAGCACACACAAGAGCAGGTTGCGTATCTTATCAGAAAAGCCAAACTTGATCCTTAAAAGTAATCAGCATCATGAAATGGACATAATTATGAGCAAGGGCTTGAGCAAATGTAATCCTGAGAGTTGTCAAAGCAGATAGTCTCCAACATACATGATTATGTGTACTAGGAAGCTAATAATCAATGGTGTGGCAAAGTTCTCTTTATAGGGGAAAATGACACTGAGATTAAACTCCTGTATGGAGGGGAGCTCAACCACTGGTTTGAGTCTTACCCAGCTCAGAAGTGGGAGCAGACAGAGGCGAAGCAATGGGAATCGTGATCCTCCTTACTTTAAGAGGATCAGCACTCTGTAAAAAGAATCATTCAGAACAACACATTCTGTGCGGAGATGGAGAGAGAAATTTTTTGCTGTGGCATGTCAGTTATGCAATATTCTCCCCTTAGAATCCTGATTGGCATTGATGTTGCTTTCATTCTGTTGCCAGGTAAAAACACACTTGATTACTAAAGTCTTTATATAAATCCACACATGTGTATGGTTTTAAATAATTTTAAATTGTTTTAACCTGTTTAAATCAATCTTTTAGCTTGTGAAATTAATATGTTTTTAGCCTTTTAAAAATCATTTTATTGTTTACATTATTTTAAGTTGGTCAGGTTTTTTTTGTATATCACTCTGAGATCTTTTGACAGAGGGCAGAATTCAAATATTTTAATAAAAATAAATAAGCTTTTGTTGCCATACTGAAACAGCCTTGACTTGCAACACAGTACTGATCAGCAATGCGTCCCACAGATAAAACAGATTTGTCATGGTTTCTGTGTTTGGAGCAAGAAATCCCATAAGTTGGGATGGACTACTGTAGCAAGTCTTGAGGCTGATATTTTTGTGCTTGGAACCCTCTAGGGACTGAAGATTGTCCAAAATGTCAAGGAATGTAAACAAAATAAAAGAGCCTGGAGCTTTATCTCTAGTTTTAACAAAGTCTTTTTAATACATTGAATGGTGCAGGCAGAGCAATTTTATATATATTTATCTAAAAAGAACATTGTTGCTGCTAGAGACCTCCAAGAAAGGCCAGTCATTCCTCCCCCCACTTTTTTTTTTTTTTTTTTGGTTCTCAAAAGGACCGCATGGGAAGTGTAAAGGGTTGATGGCCACAAACACGGTTATGTGGCTCCAGGGCTGCACCATGTCCACCTATGCCTTAAGTAAGCTTCAACCACAGTCAAGACATCCATGGATTCCAACATTACTACATAAAAAGACTGCACCTTCGCTGTGCTCAGAAACAAGTATATCCTGTGCAAAAGAATGATATAGACATACCTCAGTTAACTACAACTCTGACTAAGAAGTTCCCTTTTACAAAGTTGTTACTGCCTTGGCTAGTCCGAGCTTTGGGGATATTAAGGATATCCTCTTGATATCATAATTCGGCTTCACTTCTCTATTCCTCTCCACATGCTTGTGAGGCCACCGGACAAGCATGTAAACAAGCTTGGCCATTAATTGCCGCAATATTCCTGGATAATACAGGCAGACCAGAAATAGCTGACACACTGCTTTAGGAGACCTCCAGGCAAGTACTCTAATTAAGTATGCACGCTACTTACAAAAGAGCCTCTGCCCCGCGATGGCAGCTTGATGGGTAAACTATACAATACCCAAGTACTCTGCGTTTGCATACTGGCTACTCTATTGAGAACCTCTACGATAACTCAATCATTCAGATTCTGACCTTTCGGAGGCTTTGTCTCCAACTCCAAATCTATTGTTTTCCCCCAAGTACGGCATAGCCTGCAGTCACAATTCTTCTTATAAAAACCTTTGATTCTGAGACCTTCCTCGGAACGCTCCCGAGTTTCATCCCACCTTGCTGCCGCGTTGCTTGGTGAGCCTCCCCTCAGCTCCACGTGCTGAGCTCCATCGCACTCCAGCCTCGCTCTCTATTTTTCGGGGCTTCAGGACAGGTGAAGTATACCCAAACCAGCAATCCCTCTAAAAATCCCTCTATACCACTCCAACCTTTATTTTCTTTAGTTATCTTGTGTGAGTGTGTCGCATACACTGTTTTGCTTGTATTTAATAACATCAGTTATTATTTCAACTTTTGTGTGCTACTTGACTCGACCTGACCCTGTAGACATAGGGTTCAAGATCTCGCTACGTTACCCTGCCTCTCGTAACGTTAAGCAGTGCTCTGAGCTAATTTTCCCCAACTTTAGTTGAGCACATTTTGGTGTCCCTCCCGGGACCCCCAGTTCACAGGGTAACAAAGTCTTTCTTTATATCCCTCCTTATATCCTATCCCTCGTCTTCTGGAGAAACACGGACTTTCAGATGGCAGCAGTGCTGTCTCCATAAACAACACAAAAAACCTTGAAACATGAAAGAATGAGATTCTACCCTAGCTGGCCCTGCTCTTGCTGGGTATACCGTCTCTTAACAGCAGCTCTCTCCAGAAGCCCAGGCTGAGAATGTGTGAACAGTAAAACAGAGAGACAGGGGGAAAACTGCAAAGTCTGTCTCACCAGCTATACCTAGCATGTTAAAGAACGATAGATCTGCAAGTTTGGCCACCAAAATGTAAATCGTAACAAAGGCTAGTGAAAGAGGGGAAAACAACAACAACTGGACACATTTTGGAAGACACTTTCAAGTAGCTTCTAGGTTTCGAATGTATTTGTTTACGCATGCAAGGCTTACCTGATCTAGTTATTTCATTTCACATGTTCATATGGTTAGTTTTAGATAAACATGTTGAACTGCTCTCTCTCTCTCTTTTTTGGCATTACAGGAACAAATCCCTAATTTTTCCATATTATTTCTGCTTCTGATACCAAATATTTTGTAAAGTAGCAGTGAGTAGGAACATACATACTTCGTTAACAGAGGTATACACCCATACATTGTAATAGTTTGGTCCAATGGTTCTCACATTGTTTTCTATCAAGATGATTTGAGCTTCACCTCCCAGAGTTCTTGAGCATTGGCCATATTGGCTGGGAATTCTGGAAGTTGAAATCAAAAACATCTGGAACACCAAAGACTGATTTGATCCCCTGATGGTGAGTTTGAGATCAACAGAAACTAAAATGTTTGCAGGACTGAAAAGCTTATGTAAAACCAAGATTTCTTCTCCCATTGCAGTACTGTAGTGGCAGGAAAAAACTGCACTTCCTATAATTCTCCCTTCTATATTAAAGGCACTAGTTCGATATTCCATTCTGAAATCTAACAAAAGGCTCTACCGCTTGACCATGATGAAAGACAGACAAAATAAGCAACTCGCTGTACAATGAAACTGTGGACTCTGCAGGGACTGAAATGGTCTCTTTTGAATTATGTTCAAAAGCTGCATCTATATGAATTTGTAACAGAGGCATTCAGTCCACATTACCATCATTATAGCCCTTGTTAATAAAAATTAAGTTGAATCAATTTCCCAGTGAACAACTATGAAATGGCATTTTAAGTTCTATTAGCAGTATTTCAATTTTTGTCCATTTAACATACAGTATTGTGCACAAGCAATTGGACTGCAGTCATTGGAAGAGATATACATCTAATACATCTATGACCTAAATGCAAGCCCTGAAAAATTGTGATTGTGTGCAGCTGAATGGAGATTCCTAGCCCATTTACACAAATGAGACAAACTGGTCCGTGCACTTTTTCTGTCACTGAATCAAACAAAGGAAAAAAGCTGTTGTCTAGGATTGAATTCAATTTCAAATGTTTTTTCCTTCTCATTTCCTGCAGTAACAATCTTTAAGTGTCTCACCTCAGACTAGGAAACTTTTGTGTGGCACAGTTTTAAGTCTGCTTCCACAATGAGTCTATTTGAGTTCAAGAGTATTCAGACAATAGCTTAGGGAATGGTAGATTATATACATGGACCTTAATAAACTGCCACTCATCCGTTTGCTTCAGCTTTCACTAGCCAAATTTTATTGGTAGGGTGTGCATGTAAAAATGACAAGAGCTCTAAAAACGGGAAAAAATGCATCACCCTGGTCTTCCACATTACAGTATACAGATTGCAGTTACAATTCAGCATTTGAGAAGTATCAACATACTAGGCTTTTCAGTTAGTAAATGCCTGTGCTCCTTAAGTATTGTATACCCTCAAAACACATAGGCAATCCTATCCATCAGTCTTGAAATTCTCTTCTGTGCCCACTCTGATGGTTAACAGGGCATTCTGACATTGTCTGCTATGTTTCCTTCAATCTCTCTGATTGTATCTATGCTACATAATTATAGCAGTTTGATACCACTTTAGCAGTCATGACTCCATCTGGTGGAATTCTGGAATGCATACTTTGAAACACTTAGAGAGTTTGTTGCATAGATGCAGTCCTGAGTGTAGCTGGCCATTCCACAAACACACACATACACAGCCCCCTCCTCACTTTTCACTTTATATGTAGAGTTAACGGGGGAGATCAAGGCTTTGGTACCCACTGCACAACGATTAGATCATATGCTGGCACATATTTATACAACACCAAAAGTCTTGGCCAGAATTGTAAGTATCACACCAAATTACAAATCTCAGGACTCTGTACAATGGAGCCATGACAGTTACAGAGGCATCAAACAGCTAAAGCTGTGTAGAACAGACACACTAAATCTTCCATGTGTCAGAAGAGAATCATCATCATCCTTGTTAATAACAAATTTGACCGCTGAGAACTAAGAGGGAGATATCAGCATGCTAAGGGAATTCCTGAGGAATAAGAAGGCCAGAATCCTGATGTAGACATATGTTGGCATAATCTTCAGTTATACTGGCATATATATTTTGATGTTGTGCAAGGAGGTATATGCACCTCCCTATTGAGTGTCATCACACCTGGTGAACAAGAACAAAAAGGGGGCTTCCAGATACAACTCCATTTTCCCAGCTACTGATCTGGGACCAGTCTGTGCCTGCATATGTTTGGCTGCCCTTGAGGACCTGGCATATGCCAGAGCACAGCCTCTTGCCCATAGGAGAATGGAGCACTGCCTGCAAGGCCCATTGTGGGGATAAGCAAACCACCTCTGTCATCAAGGGTGTAAGTATGCTAGTGGAGACATTCTTCCTTACTGTCCCACAAAACTCTTCTTCCAGATCAAACATGCTAACATGGCCGCTCTGATGAGATATAATGACCTAAGGCAGGAGCGATTTCAGACAAACCTCTGCCTGTATAGATGCTATCAGAATGTGACTGTCATAATCCTTGACCACTGTTTATGCTGCCTGGGGCTGATGGGTACTGGCAGTTATCTGGAGGGCCACAGGCTGCCCACTGTGATTGAAGGGATTATAGTGGTGGTGCTTTCAGAGCTAACTGAATGGTCTGCTGTACAATCAACTGACAAGAGAAGCAGAAAGCTAAATTGCTAAAAGAGTAGAAGAACATATGATTAAAAAACCCCAAACAGATAAAGAAGGCTGCAGTTCACATATGGCATTTGGAATAATCCAAATTTTTGCGTGCAGGCCTTTCATTTTCTACAATATGCCTTCACAATGTGAGTGGGAATCATGCAGAAGTCCCAGCAGTCCTAAGTGGTAGTGGTGAGCAACGCTGGGGGTTGCAGTCCTAGAACATCTAGAGAGTCACATGATTCCTATCCCTCCTTTATAGTAAGAGAAAATTTTGCTTTTGGACTGATGGTCTGAAAGAACGGCAAATTGTGCTCAGGCTTCACTGCTGACTGAAGGACACCACCCATACTGACACTGATAACTGTAAGAAAAAGGGTTCTCAGCAAGACCTAGGACTAGTGAGGTTAATTATCTGTTGGGGCAATTTTTGTCTGCAAGTGAACAGAGCCTTTTTTTTTTCAACTGAGGAAAACTTGTAGTGATGACTGGAAGGTGTCTGAAGTCAGAACTACATACCAACACTATTAGCATTCCCACCTTGTCTACTAAGACATAAAACAGGATTGGGGAGCATTTGGCTTTCAGGATCCAGCCGTAGTATTACTCCTCCAATCCTTTGTTATTGACTGTGGTGTCAGAGATTCTGGGAACTGAAGTCGAAAAGATCTGGAGAACCAAAGGGTTTCTCACCCTTCATGTAAAAGATTTCATACCTGCTGATGTGCTTCAAAAAAATACCTATCAGGACATTTGTGTCGTGTTGTCAGGCTAAAAAGGGTTTTTGTGCATACTCATGCTAACCTCCCCAGAGATATAAGATAATCACCTTCTTTGTGAGAAAAACAAACAAACAAGCCCTCAGATTTGGATTTTTTCCACTTTATCAAAACAAAAACCAAATCTAGACCTATAAGAAACATAGAAGACAAAGAGTGTTTACTAACTCTTACACTACTAGACCTTGGCATCACTAATCAGAGGTGATTGTCATAAAGTTCAGGATGGACAAAGGAAGTACTTTTCCAAAATGCATCAACTCATGAAGTTCACTACTGCAACATATGGTGCTGGCTTGGGTGTCTGCAAAAGACAAATTCATGGAGGTTTGATCACTCAGATATTGACTATCAGCCCAGACAGTTAAGTGACACATCAAGGTTAAGGGATATAATATAATCTGCCCCGCACACTGAGGTCCTCTGGGAGGAATTTACTGCAGCCAGTTAGAACTAGGTTGGCTGCGGTTACTCAGAGGACCTTTTCTTCTATCGCTCCCAAGTTATGGAATGGCCTGCCGGAGGAGGCCCGGCATATTACCAGTCTGGACTGCTTTAAAAAAGCGGTCAAGACTGATCTCTTTCGACAGGCCTTCCAACATTAGCATTTCCATCGCCTCCCATCAATTGTCTTCTTGTTTTCTTAATAGTCAACTGATTGACTGTTAATTGTGTGTTTTAAGGGGTTGGTTTAGGTGGGTTGGTGGATGGTGTGGATTGGGCATGTTTTTAATCTCTTTTAATGTATTTAATGTATTTTACGTTGTTTGCCGCCTCGATCCTTGTGGAGAGGCGGGATAGAAATAAATTTTATTATTATTATAAGAGACGGCATACGGTTGGATACACCTTTAGATCTTTTCTTTGTGAGTTGCCCAGAGCCTTGAGGATGGCCATTGTTAAAAATCAAATGTCTGAACTAAAAAGTCCAGGGGACAGGAAAATACCTGTTCTAACGGCTGGGTGTTCTGCTGTGCAGTATGCCAGTGGTTTCACCTTTTCTAAGGTCATGCAGCAGTGGCAAGGAAAACAGCCAAAAATTTGCTGACTCCAAGCAGTTTGTTTCTCCAATGCTTTACTGCTTTCCTGGCCACTGTGCCTGCAGCCTTTTCCCCCATTGTTACGAAAGTCTATGCTGGTGTAGTTATGTGAGCATAATTACACCAGTACGGTGCACAGCAGAGTGGTGATTTACCCCCCACTCCACCCAGCAAATGCTGGCAGAGGCTGATGGGAGTTGGAGCCAACGAGATCTGGAGAGCTGTATGTTTCCGGTACCTCAAACAATTCTTGGTCTCTTCTGCAAGACTGCATAGAACTTTTATGAGTGATGAAGAGCTACTGGAAACTTGGAAGTCTTTCTGCTCTCCACTAACCAACCAAACTGGCCCTACTTCATTTGTAAACTAAAGGAACACAGGTTTGGTTGCCTAATCTTTCCAACTAGCAAATGCAACATTACAAAAGAAAAGTCTGGATTTTAGCTGACAGGCCTATAACCATTTTAGATTTTTTTTTAAAAAAATATGGAGACGATCTTGTCTTGCCAATCAAATATCGGTTAGTCAAGCCCATGTTTTCAATCACATGAAAGAGGGAAATAGTCCATTATTAGTGATCCATCTCTTTAATAATAGGATTTTATATAGCAAACGCTCTTCCCCTCAACAGGAGCTTTCTACTCTTACCTTCCATATCAGTTTAATATGCACAATGATTCACAATCTTTTCAATTTTTACTTTTCAAACCAACAAGTTTGAGGTCATTAGTATTATATATTTGGAGATAAAGACAAATTCTGGCTTAGAGAAACTTGCCAAATGCCATCCAGTGAGTTCATGGCTGAGTGGGGATTCTGAATCCACATCCTCCATGTCCCAAGCCAACATCCAGCCTTATGCAGACAGTATGTAGGTAGTGATGTTCAGTCAGAAGTAAAGCCTACAAATATCAAGGGACTTGATTTTCCTCAGGTAAGTCTGCATAGGATTGCAGCCCAAACTGCGTAACTAAGCAGCAAAATACGGAACAAACAATAAAATAATGGAATGTCAGTGAATTGTACACTTCTATCATCCTAGGTGAAAGTCAACCATCCCCATATAACCCACCCACAAACTTATGCTGGAACCCTGTTGGGGCCTTATGTCTTTGTAAATGGACTTATGTCTTTAAAAATTAGAACTGTGCAGTTGCATAATGTCCATATCCAGTAGAGAGCTGTTGTTACATTACTATGTAGCAGAGCTAGCAAAATGTGCATTAGTGAGCAGTATACAGCAGTGCTCCATGCTCACCACACACCGATGTGCATCACACAGTGATGTGGACTGCACAACAGTTCCAGTGTGCATCCATCACTCTTTCCGGGGTCCTGTTACACATCTTCCCAAATCAATAAAGGAGTCTCTTAGTGCCTCTGCTATGTAGGTAGGTACACATAAAGTTACACAGTGTAACAGGTCACATAGGATTCCGGTGTTAAAATTCAGATATAAAGCTTTAAAAATAATTAACGAAAGAGGTCTGTCAAACCCTTCACCTTTCTTACTTTCTCCTCAAAATATATATATTTTTTAAAGATGAATGTTCACCCCAGAAGAGCCAATGCACATGTCTGAGGGACTGTTGCACAATCAGATTATGCTAGTCTTCTTCTTTTTTTATTTTCTTTGCCTGTGGTTGACCTTCCTCATCCTCAGAGGGAGCTGAAGATCTTGATGGTTTGGGATCACCAGGGTGGCATGCTGCCAAAGTGTTTAGGGCACTGTGCAGCCCTGTTGGTGGTGATGGAAGTGGTACAGAAGTGCTTGAGGAAGAAAAAGTAGGATCCCCCTGAGACACAAAGGGCACTGAAAGAGCAGGCACTTGAGCAGCAAACAACTGTGCCAGGTTCTCCAAGGCAGCTGTTTGCCTGTCCATGGCATCTGCAATCCTTCTAGTAGATGTCTCCATCAGAGAAATGAGTTTATCCATGTTTTTAGTAGCCTGGTCCACACGGCTTGCCAGGAGGGCAAACTCCTCCTTGTGGGCATTACTTTCCCTGGTCTGTGCAAGCTCAGATGTCTCCTTGTGTTTCGAGTGCAAATCACACAGAGCATTTACTAGTCTGTCACCCACTTGTGAGATGGCATCCACAAGGTCCGAGGAAGCTTCAGCTTGCTTCCTCTGCTTCCTATTCCAGTGGTTGTTCATACTGTCAGCATCAGCTAGGGCTCCCCTAGGGAAGGAGCTGGACGGCCCTGTAATGACAGAATGTAACACAAATGAATACAACAGCAGGATTCTGAAAGGATCCCAGAGCACACCCAATGCCAAAAGAACAAGTTAAAAATGAAAAGCAATTCATGCTTGAGGATTAATTTCAGCTGTACTTTATTAAAACAGTGAAACAACTTCTGACCATGTGAGGAACTCCCTTCCTTCAACATTGAATAACCACAACTATAAAACCTAATAAGGGTCTGATACTTTCCCATTATACCCAGGCTCTGAGAGCTTCAACAAAGGCCCTTTTTACAGTCCGACCTCCTTCACAGCTCTGGCTGGTGGGAACATAGGAGAAGGCCCTCTCAGCGACTGCTCCCAGATTTTGAGACTCTCTCTCTGTAAGGAGTTTAGAATGGCCCCTTACTAGTGGCAGCCAAAGATTTTTGAATTTATTCAATATTCAAAATGGTAATATGGTTAACTTCTACAGTACCCAATGTCCTTGGAGTCCAATACATCCTGTCTATGGCCAATCAGACTATTTTGGAAAACTTCATTCTCATCAAGCCCTTGATGAAGACCTGTTGAAACAACTCCACATTCCTGGGAGTAATTGTTTGTCTGCTGGTATGTGGCTTTTGGATCCTGTTTTGCTCATTCCTCCTATTCATATGCATATTTAAATAGACTTGGCTATGTATAAATATGGTTCCGGTTGTTATTGTGGAAATCCATATCTGGTTATCAGAACTGAAGCTGCTCTTCTTTTATCATTGTTATCTAGCTGTATATATTCCTTACAAGTGTTATACATTTCCAATAAAGTTGTCATTTGATTGTATACGGCCTTATAAACTGTGCTATTTAGTTCTATTATATTGTCTATAGGCTTCTGTTGTTTTGTAGCCCCTGTATTTCTCACAGTATTATTTACTGTCTTATTAACCCTTTTTTGATCTTTCTCTGTTGTTCTGTTGGTGACCTATCAGCACAGGGACTCATGAAATTAAGAAAAGACCAAACAACAATCTAATTAACATGTAACCCAAACTGCATTGCCAGAAAACAACGGTCTGGCATCCTGTCAGTGAATTACAATGGCCTTAAGTCCAACTGATGCCACTGTAACCCATGTTTTGGTCACTGCAGAATTCTGTTCCAACCATGCAACAACCAAAGCCCACACAACGAACCTTTTCCACATGGCAGTCCCCATGATGGCCAATTCTGTGTTCATGGAGCACTGGAGAAGCATCAGAGATGCATCCAGCTATTTTCCCTTAGCTAAGTGCACAGAATTTTACCGGATGCTCAGAAATCTCCCAGGGATCTCTATGAGGACCTGAGAATGCCTGTTATAGTACATCCAGTTACAGCAGAAGTGGTCCTATCTCTTGTTGCTCCTCCCACCTGTATTCTCTACTTGGACGGAAATGGCCATTATGGGGGGGGGGGTCGCACTAAGAAAGTGAGGAAGGGTGCACTGGGAAATGTATCTCTTCCCAATGCAAGATCTTGGCCCATGTTTTGATACTTGAATTTCACTTGTCAATATTTACCTGAATTTACAGAATGGCTCTCCCCTCTAGTGTTGTGAAAATTGGGTGAAGTCACATCACCTGCTAGAATGCTATCTTCTCCATGTTGTTCCCACTCATCACCTGGAGACTGTGCATTCACCAGATCAGAATCAATACGTGCATCATGAAAATAGCCATTGGATTCATCTGCAGGTTCTGGAATGGATGCTTCATCATCATCAGAAACAAGGACAACACTTAGCTTCTCATTCTTCTCCTGCTCCAGCCCCAGTTTTTGGGCCTCTCGATTCCTCCGATCTATGGAGAGGGAAACTTTGGACACCACAAGGCCCTTATGCATGCACAGGAAACTGTTCAAGGCATCAAAGAAAGGCAGGGCACGTTGTCCACTCACAGAGGAATTATTTCCACAAACAATAGCCTTGTATCCTCGTCGAAGCTCCTTGGCACGCAAACGGCACTGCTTCATATCCCGGTCATAGCCATATTCCCGCATCCTGTCAGAGATCCACTCATACTGGGCCTCATTACGAAAATTGGTAGCCAACGAAGCTTGGACTTGGTCATCACCCCAAATCTCAATGAATGTCCGGATTTCTTCATCAGGCCAGTAAGGGTTTCGGTGACGGATGCTCTTCCTAGGAGCAAATGGCTGGATGTTCATATTCTCTCTTGGCAATTGCTGTTGGTCATGAAGCAATGACTTTGTACCTATAGATGGAGGACGTTTTCCTGATGAAAAATATTTAGATCGGAGGTTGTTCAGTTCTTGCAAGTTATTCTGTAGATTTTTTAAGAGGTCATCACTGCCAGCCATTCTTTTCTTACTGCCCTTGCTGACAAAAAAGAACCAACACCATAAAATTCTACAGGAACATTGAGCAAAATTATTATTTTCCCTTTAAGCAGTTTCCCTAACTTCTGTTGGGTTCTTTGCTAACTAGGCACTGATCACATTAACTAGGGATAGGGGATATGTGGGCCTAAAATGTTGCTGGACCAGTTCCCATGGTTCCTCTCCACTGGCTAGCATTAACCAGAGCTGTAGTCCAACACTATCTGCAAATCCATATGCTCCTATTTCTGACATAAACAATTACTTCAATTTAGCTAGTAACACTGATTAGTTCATGTATTCTGTATTCTCCAAATGGGTGTACAATTACAGATCCTCTTTAAAAGCAGTTCCTTCTTAATTGAATATCCCTGTTGAAGCTATCAGAGGAAATCTCCCACCTTTCTGCCTAATGAAAACGGATGAATATATTTTGTGGTTACTTGCAGACCCTCATGTATAAGTGGAACTGGTTCTCTATCATACATGTAGAAGACTGCAAATATGGATAGGCACCCAGGGTCTTAAACAGGTGCCTATACTTTTTCTCTGTATAGCTAGATGTGGGGTTGATCCTCATCACCTATGCATGGACGTACAGCCACACAGATTACTGTACTGCAAATCTATAGTCCATACAAACATACTCAAAAGTACATCCCACTGAATTCAATTACACTTATGTGATTTTCAAGGAACTAGCCATGATCTGTTTCTGTATAAACAGGGAAAAAAGAGTTTTGTCGTATATTTAGGACATATAGTGATACATAGTGAAATACAGCTGTCATGCTGGCCGTGCAGGAAAATACAACAAAATCCAAAATTCACCAAACATTAATACCTTTCTTGGGACAACTAAAATACGCAAAATACATCAAGCAAATTTGTTTCCTGGGTTTTGAGGCCTGGTAACACTAATAAGTTTATTGTAACCAAATGTTTTTGGACTATATTCCCCTTCCTCTGATGCATGATGTTGGTGGGAGGCAGATATCCATTAAAGATGTTGCTATATTAAAAGCAGCAGATGTGGCTGTATTCCCAGTCCAATGGGCAGAATGGAGTAAACATGCATAGGGCTGTAGCCCTTGTTGAAGCCCATGAACTGGACATAAAATGGAGACATCTCACTTTATTTGGAAGCAAACCTTTGAACAGCACAGAATTCTTTGCAAGGTTTTAGATGTGATCCTAAGCACTTATTTAGAAAGAAATGTCACTGGCATAACTAATACGCGAGTAACTCTACGTAAGATCATTGAGTACACAAAGGGAATCTATGGCCCTTTCCACACGGGGCAATTAAAACGGAGCAGAGCGACCTCCGACGGAAGTTGTCTGCACCGTGGAGTGGACCGGGTCGCACTACTTTTCATAGTTCCGCACCTCAGTCCACTCCGAAGCGACCGGAAGTGGTTGCGCAGTGTGCTTTTCAAAAACCTCTTTTAAGAGGTTTTTCAAAAGCATGGAGTGCGCGACTCCGTGTCACTCCGTCGGCGCGCTCTGGTGCAGATTTGCAGGCGCGCACTAGTGCGTGCCTGCAGATCTGCCGGGGGCGGGCTTTAGGCTGGCGAGCTTCTCCGGTTGGTGGAGAGCCTCCACCAACCGGAAGCCGCCATTTTGGACGCCGGAGCAGTGCGGAGCGATGAGCTCGCACTGCTCCTCGTCCCGATGGACCCGATCGGACCCACGAAAAAGCCGGTGAGTAGCGTTTCTACGCATTTCCTTCCCCACGTGTGGAAAGGACCTATAAGTGTTGCATTCTGCAGTCAGGATACACTGAGCCATGTCAGATAATAAAAGCCTAGGTAACAGCTACAGTGAACTAATTTTAAGCAGATGAAAAGCTGGCATTATTACTAAAATTATTAAAATTCTTCTCATGGACATTTTTTTTTATTTTTGAAAGTTCAATTTGAAACAGCAATCACAAATGAAGTATGTCTGTCATCTACTTGTTACTAGCGTAGACTGAGGAATACATGTTCCTCCAGACCTTTTGGTCTGTAATACTCATCAACTTTAGCCAATGGTAAGAAACCATAACAGGAGCTGTGGACCAACATTATTTGGAAGGACAGTGGAGGAAATCGCATGACAGAATATAACAAGAAAACCAGGCGCAACAAGGCATCTCGTCCAGCATTCCGTCCACAGCGTGCACCAACCTGTGAGCAGGATAGGAATGCAACTGCAACCTCCTGTTTCTGCTGTCCAGTAACTGATATACATGGACATATTGGCCATTTATGCACTACATTGTTATAGTGCGATTATTCCACTTTTAACATCCTATGGAATCCTAGGGTTTGCAGTTTAGGGATAGGCCTTTAGAATTCTCAGCCAGAAAGCTCTTTGGTCTCAGTAAACGACAAACCCCAGAATTCCGCAGGATGTTGAAAGTGGAATAACAGCACTATAACAGCATAGTGCAGAAATGGCCATTCCCTCTGGTACTGAAGGTGGTACAGGGCACCGCTGACTGTGTGCTGATTGAAAAAGTTCTCCCTATTTCTTTCAACTGAATACTGCACCATTCAACTTGCGGGACTGCCTTTGCCTCCCACAAATCTGGCTTTGGCATTTTCTTAGCACGTGGGTTTGCAAACAATAATAAAAAAAAACAGATTCCAAAAAGCAAAGACAGGTAAAGGGGCTCTCCTCTTATTCACACCCCTAGCAAGCCCTCCTCCCTCCAAAGCACTGTTGGCTTTCAGCCTAAATAAGCGTCAGGAGGAAGCGAGATACGTAAGATGGCAGACCCTCCCCACTAAACTGAGCACCAGACCTCTAGCAGCTCCCAAGAGAATGTCTAACGACAGCATCACTTTTCCTCACAAAGAGCATTTTAACATTTCTGTTTTTTTATTTAAAAAAAGGAAGCGTATTTTGAAATAACTCTGGGATGCAGCCTTACTCTTCCTGGTCCCCGGTTCCTTCCTTAGAAAGTCCCTCCCCAGCAGGGCACCCACTTTCAGAGGCACCTCTGGGTGCTCTCCAATGTTATGGTGGCCACAAGAACACCCACAACCCTCCCGGCCCGCCCCACCGCTTTCCCCAAAAGCTTCTGCTTGTCCCCTATCCACACAGTCGCACACTTACTTGCAAGTTCCCGGCTCGCTCGTGGGCACGGAGGCCGGCTCCGATTGGGCTAACAGTGTGACGAGCGCGCCTCCCACCCAATCAGAGGCCGCCTCCAAGAGGCAGGACGCAGCAGAGGAAGAGGGCGGGGGGAACAAACACTCAATCAGGAAGGTGGGGAGGGGCAAGAGTCAAGCTGGTGATTGACAGGCGGAGCGTCGAATCAGAGGGCGAGTAATGAGAAAGCAAGGGGGAGGGAGTTGGAGGGAAAAGACACTCAGCAAAGAAAAGAAGCTGCAAATAAGAAAAAGACGCGGAGCGTGATAAAGCGGAGTTTCAGAGGCTTCGGTGTTTATAAACTAAACCAGCATTGGAGAATAATGCAACAGAAACAGAGATTAAAACAGGCATTTGCTACAGAAAGAAAGACCCCCCCATTACCTTGCAAACTCAATGAGGGAGGCTGAAGAGACGGACGGAGTAGGAAACTTCAAGGAGAGGAGGCAGCGGGAAACAGCCCGGCTGGCCGGTCTGCAACTTTAAGACTCCCCAAGGGAGGGAGCAGGCGGCGCTTTCCAGTTCAAATAACTTTACCATCCTTTCCCACCACGCTGAGAGCGGAAGGGAGCCGTGTGACCGTCGCCGGGCCGGACCTCTGGCCGCCCGAGGGGAGTGGCTCTCCGCCGCCGGCGCCCCCCGCAGCGCCACGAGGGGCACTGGGAGGTTAAGCCCGCCGTTGCGCTGTGTCCGCGCTTCTGCTCTGCTGCTGAAGGCTGGCTGGCCCTCGGGCTGGGTTGCTCAGAAGAAGCCTCAGGCCGTTTCCGCGCTAGCCTGTTCTAGTGCTATTATTCCACTTTCAACATCTTGTGGAATTCTGGGGTTTGCAGTTTACTGAGACCAAAGAGCTCTCTGGCTGAGAATTATAAAGGCCCCTCCCTAAACTGCAAACCCCAGGATTCCATAGGAGGTTGAAAGTGGAATAATAGCCCTGTAAGAGTGTAGTGTGGAAACGGCCTTAACTTTGGAAGAAGCATGTATGGGCTTATGCTGCCCGTGCGTAGGACTGTGGTGAACATAGGCGCATTTACCTGAAGGTTAGGGAGTTCTGCATTCAGAACCATTGTCCAGCATTTTCCGTATGCCTCTTTTGGTTCATTTTTATTCCATACCTAATTTCCTAAGTTCTTGCAATGTATTTGCTTGGGTTTTGCTGGGGTTTGCCAGTTGTTGCCTCTACATCTGCTCTTCCTATGACATGTGCCCTTTCTGGAGGGCTGCCAGGAAATTGGATATGGAATAAAAATGAACCAAGAGCGTCATACAAAAAAAATGCAGAGCAATGAATGCAGAACTCCCTAACCTGGTAAATGTCCTTATGTTCAGCGTAGTCCTTTGCATGGGCAGCATCATCCCATACGTGACTCTTCTAAAGTAAGACCATTTCCACACTAGACTGCTATAGTGTTATTATTCCACTTGCAACATGCTATGGAATCCTGGGGTTTGCAGTTTCGGGAAACTGCAAACCCCAGGATTCCATAGCATGTTGCAAGTGGAATAATAACACTATAGCAGTCTAGTGCAGAAATGCCCTTATAGTGCTATTAGTCCACTTTCTACTCTTATGGAATCACTACAGTGTCTGGTATTTTGGGGTTTGTAGTTGGGTGAGGGGTTCCACCTGAGCTTCCGTAGACATTCATCTTGAGTTCGCCAATCATTTTCCTGTCTTATGAAACGAGTGTGTGTTGCACATCTGCTGTTCATCCTTTACCACTACTTCAGTAGTGGAGGATTGTAACCCCATTGTGAGTGCTGAAATGATACACATTCAGCTTCAATCTCTGTGCTGGCAGTGGAGGAGGATGCTGTCTTGGATTCTTTTACAGTAAAAAATTATTATAATTCTTTGAGAACTCTTGGAGAACAGGAGAAGTCCCAGCAGACTGGAGGAGGGCAAATGTTGTTGCCATCTTTAAAAAGGGGAAAAAAAAGAGGATCCAAATAATTATCACCCAGCCTGACATCAATACCAGGAAAGATCCTAGAGCAGATAATTAAACAGTCAGTTTGTAACTACTTAGAAAGCAATGCCATGATCACTGAAAGTCAACATGGGTTTCTCGAAAACAAGTCATGCCAGACTAACCTCTTTTTGTGATAGAGTTACAAGCTTGACAGATGAAGAGAATGCTGTGGATGTAGCATATCTTGATTTCAGTAAGGCCTTTGACAAAGTTCCCGATGACATTCTTGCAAAGAAGCTAGTAAAATGTGGGCTGGGCAGGGCTACTGTTAAGTGGATTTGTAATTGGTTGACTGATCAAACCCAAAGGGTGCTCACCAATGGCTTCTCCCTGGAGAAAAGTGACTAGTGTGGGGTCACAAGGTTCTGTCCTGGGCCTAGTGCTATTCAACATCTTCATCAATGATTTTGATGAAGCAATAGAGGGCATGCTGATCAAGTTTGCAGGTGGCACCAAATTGGGAGGGGTTGCTAATACACCAGAGGACAAGATCAAAATTCAAAATGACTTCAACAGATTGGAGAGCTGGGCCAAAGCTAACAAAATGAATTTCGCCAGAGAGAAATGTAATGTCCTACACTTAGGTAGAAATAATGGAATGCATGAATATAGGATAGGGGACACGTGAGTGGATAACAGTATATGTGAAAGGGAGTCTTGGTGGACCACAAGCTGAACATGAGTCAGCAGTGTGATGTGGCAGCCAAGAAAGCCAATGCGATTCTTGGTTGCATCAATAGGAATATGGTGTCTAGATCAAGGGAAGTAATAGTGCCACTCTATTCTGCTTTGGTTAGACCTAATCTGGAATACTGGGCACTTCATTTCAAGAAGGATATGGACAAGCTGGAGCATGTCCAGAGGAGGGTGATCAAAATGGTGAAGGGTCTGGAAGCCATGCCCTTGGAGGTGTGGTTTAGGGAGCTGGGTATGGTTAGTCTGCAGAAGAGAAGGTTAAGATGGGACATGATAGCCATGTTTAAATATCTGAAGGGATGTCATGTTGAGGAGGAAGTGGGCTTATTTTTCACTGCTCTAGAGACTAGGACAAGGAACAATGGATTCAAAGTGCAGGAAAAGAGATTCCACTTAAACCTCAGGAAGAACTGCCTGACGGCCAGAGCTGTTTGGCAGTCCCTTGGAGTATGGTGGAGTCTCCTTCTCTGGAGGTTTTTAAGCAGAGGCTGGATGATCATTTGTCAGGAGTGCTTTGATGTGGGTTCCTGCATGGCAGGGGGTTGGACTGGATGGCCATTGTGGTCTCTTCCAACTCTATGATTCTATGAATTCCACTTCAACTGTCATGGCTGCGTCTTATAAAATCCTGGGGTTGGTGGTTCAGTGAGGCAACAGAGGAGCTCTGTGGCTGAGAAATCCAAAAACCCTCCTTTAACTTGCAGCTCCCAGGATTCCATAGGATTTTGCCATGGCAAATAGTGTGACATCATAGTGCTATAATTGTGTAGTGTGACACAATTGGCTCACCACCAAGACATTCTTTCCTGGGAATGCTTAAAATCTGTAAAATTTCAAATGGACCTCAGTTTAATTTAAAACATTACTTTTTAATGTTTATTTTTCAGAGTTACATAAAATGCAATGTCAATATTTATCACATCCAGAACTGTTGGGTAGTTACCAAAGCAGAAAAACAGTTTTTCTATTAGCTAAATAGCTGAATTTGAGGGAAATACTCCAGAAAGGGCACATCTAGCATACACCAGTAACTGCAGAACAATAAGGACTGTGAACATGAGAGAGAACTTTCTAAGTGACTGTTCCTAGATTGTGGAATTCCCTGCCACAGGAAATCCAGTTAGTCCTATCTCTACTCTCATTTTGCTGGGAGGTTAAGACTTTCTTATTTAGGTGGGCATTTGACTCAAATGGCGCAATACTGCTGAAGATGGTGTGCTCTTTGTATGTGTGTGTGTGTGTGTGTGTTTTAAATTATGTTCCAAATGTATTTTAAAACTAATTTTAACTATGTGTGTTTTGACAGAACTGACATTTGTTTTTTAAAAAACTTTTGAATAGTATGGTTTTTTAGCAAAACTTTTAATTTAAATTTTGTAAGCCCCCTTGGGTCCTTTGGCAGGAGAAAGATGGGATAGGAATTGAGTGAATAAATAAATAGTGAACTATCAGTGAATACATACTCCAATCATACAGTAGTACTTTTAGGGAATAATTTACTGAAGGCTGTGGGTTGTTCTGCAACCTTCTTTCTAAGAAAAAAAAATCAGTGGTGCTTCTGAGTTTAGAGTATTTTACAAATTTGTGCTTTCTAGGTGGTACGGCTACGGTTTTTTTAAAGGGAGCCATCAAATATGTTTGAGGAATACTCCGCACCCAAAGTAACCCTAGGAGTTGCCTTGTTCAAGCTACAAAAAATTTACCTGTCAGCTTCAGCTTTTGCTCAGCAGAACATCAAAATGACACACTCACTTCCTAATTTTTTTATTGTATTTTATGACACATTGATATGGAGGTTGGTGATAGGAAAATAATATCATTCTATAAAATCTGCTGTCTGGAACAAATGCTTTAATATGCTTCAGCTGAAAGCAAAGACAAACGTAGTGGTGGTTTTTATCCAGCATATTTTGGAAGTCAATGATGATATAATTTCTAAAAGAAGAATGCTAGGGCCTCATGCCATCTTGAAATCCTCTGCCTGCTCATACTGGCTCCATGGTGCCAGAAAATACCCTGCATGTGCATTCTTTTTATTAATCCATCCATGCTCCATAGTTTTGGCCTGGCTTTCCAAATATATTCCAGAAATACAACATGGCTCAGTTTAAAACTTATTGGAAGGCACGGTTGCGGAGAAGCAGATCATCAATATGCAGGCCACTGAGACTTTATAGGCCAAACCTAGCACCTACAGCTGAATCCAGAATCAGTGCACAGACATCTCTCACTGAGTATGATATGTCTACATCAACTCATGTTGGTGGAAAGATTCTGCATGAGTTGAAGTTTCTAGACTTCAAGGGCAGCCACATGTGGAATGCATTATAACAGTGCTTCCCAACTTTTTTTCACTTTCCATAAATTGTACTCCCTGCCCGCTACAACCTTTCTTTGAAGGGAAGCTTCCCATTTTTTTTTCTTTCAGAAAATTTATGTGAACTCTGAGGAGACATCTCCATACCCATGGCAGGAAAGGCAGGGTTTCAGGCTAGTCACCTGACCTGGCTTTTTTATCCCATTGTGTCCCATTACCCACCTAGAAGTTCTCTGAGATCTCACAATCTGGTTTGCTCCTGGCTGAGGGAGGAGCAACTGGTGTTGTTTGTCCTTCCCTCAGATGGATACAGGGTGGAACTGGATGTCCTCACTGGGCACACTCTCTCCTCATGGAAAGCAACATAAGGAAGAAGAAGAGAAGATTGTGTGCACGCAAGGCTCAAGAAGCCAGCTCGTGTGGGTGGGCTAGGGTTGCAGCAACTCGAATAAAAGCCTGGGTGTGCATATGTGTATGAGAAAGACCTTTTTAAAAAATAGTTTGTGGACTAATTGTAACCCTACTGTCCTGACAGTCTGATTGGCAATATCTCTCTGTATACGCAGATATGTTTAATTGGCATAAAATAAGAATCACATACAATTACTAGGTAGGGACATGTGGAAAAGGAATTGACTGAAAAACAGGTCAGAGATGATCTCAGCATGACTGAGTTCAACTTAATGGTTCTTGCAAGGAGAACAAAAGGAATCTCCTGAGAAGAGCAAAACCTCCTGTGATTTGCATACCCCCTGGAAAACCAAGTCGTAAAAATTGGCTACCCACTTCCAACACTCAGTGGTTGGAAAACTCAAAGAAAGAGTTTTTGGTTGATTGATAACTCTGGGTCAGGAAAACAGGATTTCAAAGAAATCTATAATTGCACCATCCTTACACCTATCCTTTTCCTAATCCCTGATTACACTGCCATAAAAATCTTTTATCTTATCTCATCTGCCTGATTCGGCCATTTGTCCTTTCCCAGGAAAAGGGTCTTGCCCCCCCCCCCTTATATCTGTGTTCCTTTTTGGGACTTTAGCTAGCTATTTTTCTCTCTCTGGTTTTTCTCTCTCTCTTCCTTTCGCTGGCTGGCCAGCTCTCTCTTTCTCAGGAGAATTTCCACCTTTGACTAGTGTCTGCTAGCTTAAAGGCTCCTGTCAGTCTTTTTCTTTGTCTATGGATTTGCCCGGTGTTTTTCCCAAAAACAGCAGCCTCCAAGATCAGGGCAATATATTCAGCTCAGTAGTCCTTGTGTGCTTGTGTGAGTGAATGCACTGCGTGTGTGAGTGTGAATAAACTTTGCCAATTCTACCAAATAAGAGACCATTTAAAAGGACACTTGACTTCTCTCCTTCTCATGCAGTCTGACCCTGTAAACATAGGATAAAAGATCTCGCTGTGTTTCCCTGCCCTCCATTTTACCAAGTTGTGCTCTGCCAATTTCTCCAACCTTTGTAAAATCCAGGTGTTCCGCCAGGAACCCCCAGAAGCCAAGGTAACACAATGGCAGCCAGAAGTTTGGTTTGTGTGTGTCACTCTTCTCTTTATCTATACAATTCCACCTCCCATCCCTTAAGATTCTAGGACAGGAATGCAGGCAATCAAGAACTGCACTGAGTTGTGATGTCCTCAGAGAAAGGCTTGCATTTTATACTTTTCCTGCCATTATTCATTCCCCCCCCCCCCCATGTATCCCCAAATGACCTTGGGCATGTGTATTCCAGGATGGGAATCACTGGCCATTTCCGCATTAGACTGTCCTAGTGCTATTATTACACTTTCAACATCCTATGGAATCCTAGGGTTTACAGTTTAGGGAGGCCCTTCTATAAACTGCAAACCCCAGGATTCCATAGGATATTGAAAGTGGAAGAATGGCCTTAGAACAGTCTAGTGTGGAAATGGCCACTGTGTTAGTACGTATAATCATATCTGGAAGCCAGTGTTGTAAATAGTAGTGACCAAATCTCTGTTGGTGAGAAAATGTCTGTTTTCTAGTAAGTAGCTGGTGTATCAGCCAACATTGACAACAAGTACAGTGGAACATTTGAACTTGTAAGAATAAGCTTGATTGCTGAAGTTTTTCCTAACAATTGTTCTGAATCTTTAGGGAGAAACTGATCCCACTCAGGATAAGGGTGTAGCTACAATGGAGAAGGAATGAGGGTACTGCACCCCCAAATAAGAATTCTGCCCCCGTGAAATTTTCTATCAGTTCCCAAATTTCTAACACTGCAGAATGTGAGACATTGAAAACAATCCACACCTGCAACTCTTATTTTTGCTCTATTTGCATTCCTGTGATACCATTGCCTTTACTTTGGATGCTTAAACTTTATTTTTAAATTCACAACTAATATTTTAAATTACTGCAATGCTAGATACTTAGAGACTGAATGAAAATTTCATTTGAGAGCAGAGTTCCTATTTGGTGGGGCAATGCCCTTATTTTACCCCCTCATACCACCCCTGATCCAAACTAGGTATTTCCATAATCAGTCAAGCTGTTTATTGACATTAGCACAGTGCTTTTTAGACTGAGGCCTTTTCCACATGGTGTGGCTGCCCCACAATTGGGACACAATGGCAGTGCTCTGGCAGTCATGCTTCTGCATGACATCATTGTGCTCCTGCTGCCATCTTGTCCCTGTGCATTGCACGTGCACGGTATTTGAAAAATGGAATAAAAAATCCATTTTACATCTACCATTGTGCAGCACTGCCACCCTTCCTGATGGTGCAGAAGGGTGGAAGCACGCTGGCGATGCCTCCCTCCACAGCGCAGCAATGGCAAGTGCCGGCTGCGCTGCAGAAGGAAAGAGGCAGGGCCAAGCATACTCACTTCTGCAGTGAGCTGGCGAGATGCGGAGAGGAGTGTTCCTGGCACACTCCTTTCCCTGCTGGGGCTGCAATGAAATGAAGCTATGGACTGTCGTTGTGCGGAAATGGCCTGAGTTTAAATTTATTCATCCCCAAACCAGTGTTCCATTGATCCTCAATGTGTGATGAAAAAGAAAGATATCCTGTTAGCCTCCCTCTATCTATACTGTCTGTAAATCATTTATGAGGGGAGACCTTGAGAGGAGGATGTTATCTGTGTGGACATCAGTGAAGACATTCTGCAGTGGATAATGGCCAATAGAAAATTAATGTACCTTGTACAAAGAAATTATTCTTTCACTATTCTTCAGCCATTCAAGTAGGAATCCCTAGACCTTATGAATCAAAACAAATTTAATGAGCTAGTAGTGCATTTATGCATTTTTCCTTTCTGAACATCTTCATAGGTCTTGAATGGAATCCAGAAACTGTCATAGGCACAATACATGTAATAATTCACATACACAATGTGGTATGGACTATCCATGTGCAAAGGAGTGACTTGGATGCTCTGAAGCATTGTAGTTCTTTCCATAATGGTATTGTTGTATGAATACAGTTATATGATGTCATATTATTTTACCCCATTGTGTATGTGAATTATTACATGTATTGTGCATGAGTATCTCAATAGGCTTAATGCTACAATACCACCTGATTGCTGAGCACATAGTTTTGAGAGTATTGGTTCAGGGGATTCCTGTTAGTTTTTGCTTATGGGTAAAAAGTGAATAGCTGATTCAGATCCAAAATGGTTCTTGGCGAAGCAACTCGCTAATATTGTCCTTATATTTCTTAAGCTAAAGCACTGGCACTGGTACAGCTGTATGATGCTTACAAGGTAGTTAGATATATTTTCAAAGTCTGGAATTGAAAGTTTCATCTTGGACTGACTCCTTTTGTTTTGATCAGATACAGATAAGCACGCAGACATCTGGCTCAAAATTGAAAAACTTTGCATCTTTCCAAGGTGAACTTGGATGGGATGCTGGACAGATTCCATAATGCAGCTGATTTAAGATGGCAGACTTCAACTTTTTTATAGTGTTGGGAAAGTAGGAGTGGGAATCAAATTCTTAAAAGGCTATTGACATTATAATGACACTGCTGGTATGCTTTTCATTTGAAGACTTTTTCAGATTAGCTGACACTGGAATGTGCCAGGTAGAAACAGCTACATGGTTTTTCAAAACAGCTACATGGTTTCCCCTCCTATTGGATTATAAGCAAACATTCCCAAATACATTCATGTACAACATTGGCCATACTGATTAGGGATGACGGGAGTTGTAGGAATGAGGAAACCAGGTTGAGAGAACTAGATTGTTGAGACATTACCAGGAGTCAGGGTCTGAGGTTGTGAAAAGTAGACATTTTGTGGGTCAACAAAAGAGCTAGGTTTCATTTCCTCCCTCAGTTTGTAATGACAGTTATTGGGCCTCCTTTTTGAGGATTGCATATATAGCATACGCTAGTTTTGTTGAGTGAATGGACTTGGGATATTTCACAAAAACTAACAGTACAATCCTGAACAAGTCTGAGATGTAAGTCCCAAGACTCTATGTGGGGCTCATTCCTGGCTAAATGGAAATGGGACTGTATTCTTAGAAACTGATTATGACCGGCTTTGAGCCAAATTGGGATCTATTTGTATTCTGTTGCATGTCTAAATATTTTGGGGCTGTTTCTTTCATTCCTAGAAAGTTACTTGAACCAGCCTGTTTGTGTGCCTCTGACTGTAGTGGGACTGAAAGTAATTTATTATATTTTTATAGGGCCTTCAAATAGTGCTCAACAAACATAATTAAAATCAGGTAAAAACAAATTAGACCATGAACCCTTAAAGTCATTATAATATCAAAACCATTAAAATCATCACAACAGTTACTTAACATAAGATTAATACAGAATCAGTCCAGCAGTAGTGTTTTGACACAATGAGTTGAGCAAATAGTAATGCGCTGAAAGAAGAGAGGCCAAATGGGCGATTTGTTATCTGCTGGATTAAAACTCTCTCTATAGATGTCTCTATATCTGTGTAGAAAAAGGCAGATTCAGCATAGTGTAGTGCAGGTCTTTCCAAACGGTGTGCTGTGATGTGTTAGTGTGTTGCCCAAAGTGTGTAGGTGTGTCGCCTACAATCTTGGAAATGTATGATATTATTTATAAACCATATATTTTTAAAAATATATGAAAAGTTTTCATGAGATATGTTGCATCCCCATACATTTTGTTATTACAATTTATGTATGTGTCCGTATCTCTTATAAGGGGTTAGTTTAAGCTCCTGTTTGCTAGTAAAACTGAATTACTGTGTTGGGAAATGACGCATATCTAAAAAGGTGTGTCACCAACATGAAAAGTTTGGAAAGCTCTGGTGTAGTGGTTTGAGTGTTGGACTATGACCCTGGCAACCAGGCTTTGACTACCTGCTTGACCATGAAAACCCAATGGGGAAGTCACTCTCTCTCGACCTCAGAGGAAGGCAAAGGCAACCCCCCCTGAACAAATCTTGCCAAGAAACCCCCATGACAGGTTTGCCGTAGGGTCCCCATAAGACAGAAATGACCTCAAGGCACACAACAATATAAATCACAAATGTTCTGTCATTATTTAGCATTATTCATACTACCTTTTAATGTGTTGATCTTGTAATCATGAGGAGGAAATGGAGTGATTGTCAGTTATGTCCAGCTCTAGGCAGGTGCATCTGTCCTGGTTGAAACAGATTTTCCTAACTCCTTCTCCCTGTGGTGTCCATATCTCCAAAATGCTACATGTGAAGGGAAGTTCTTGAAAACCCCACTTAGGCCATTTCTGCACTAGGCTGTTATAGCAATATTATTTCACTTTCAACATCCTATGGAATCCTGGGATTTGCAGTTAAGGGAGGGGCTCGCCGGCCCCTCCCTAAACTGCAAACCCCAGGATTCCATAGGATGTTGAAAGTGAAATAATAGCGCTCTAACAGCCTAGTGCAGAAATGGCCCTAGTTGCACTGAAAAGAAAAGGAGGGGAGAGAATCTATGAACATCAAATGAGGACATCTTCCAAGAGGGGAGTCACAGACTGGATCTTCCACAGTGGATAGGCAACATAAACTTACCTTCTTGGATTGTTGCATTTTCCGTTTGTCATTTAATTGAAAAAGTTACACTGCTGAGAGTGCATATGTATTCTATCTTCTGCATTCTCAATCAAATAGTGCATTTTTTTTAAAAAAAAGAACTCCAGAGAAATTGCCTGAAAATAGGAAGATGGAATTCATAGAAAATTCATAGAATTGTAGCCCTATGACAAAATCATTTGCTATATGTCAGGAAATACCATACCTTCCAGCTGATTAATTCTCAGTCATCCTGCTTTTCAGCTGCTTTTAGAATGACCCGTTTTCTCTCTTTTCCTCCCACGTTCCCCCTTTGTCCTCAGCTTACTTCAGCTGCTGCATACTGAATTCAAAATGCAAAAGTAGTTTGCACTCTGTTAAATTAGCAAGGAAAAGATTAGGGGGTAGAATGTTGCTCTTCCCTGTAGACTCAAGCAAAAGCAAACCTCTGCAGCCCTTCCTAGCTTGTGTTTTTTTCCTCCTCATTAATAATTTGGCCATTTTGACCACATTCTGATGTTGCTTGGCCACAAGTCTCAGTTTTCACCTGTGAAATGCTGGAGGGTTTGAAATATCCTCAGTATAATGTTTAACTCACTCCACTCACCTTAGCACAATGTTACCACACTGAAGTACTACTAATGCCCCGCCTGGTACTGTACGCGTTTTAACCTCAAAAAAGAGGGGAAAATATTAAAACCTCACACATGTTAAAGAGTGAATGTGAGCACCTCTTCACATGGATGCAGTGCTTAAACATTCTTCCATGCAACTGTCACAATATTACTTTCAAGACATTTTTCTTGATGATAAATTGACTCTACCATTAAAACCAACCACAGCAGAATCCAGAGTTTTAAAGTGAATGTTGTGAACAACAAATCACTCAAATGAGACGGTGTCGTGCTTATGTAGCCCAGTTTAATTTCGGTTGGATTGAGACTGCTTTTATTTTTTTAAACCGTGTCTTGCAGATAGATATGAATGAAAGGCTTTCAGATCAGACTGTGGTGTGGTATCTTTCTGCTTTTTATTCTGACTGTGTTCAGGCCTGTGTTGTTAAAGATCAGAATCCACATAAAGCATTTCCTGTTGTTACTATGACTTTTAAAAACATCATTGGTTTTTATTCACTCTTACAAATTCTTGAGGACGATTTATGATCTTTTTCAGTTGGCAATTGGCAGTTTTAACAGTTTAATTCTTCTCCCACTTCTATCTCCACATCAACCCAAAGGTTCCTCCAAACTAGGACCTCTTCCTTTTTACAAGAAACAATCAGAATTCGGTTTTTAATATCTTTCATAAAAATTACTGTTTACATGGAGGGAACTGTAGCTAGTTTTGATTAAAAGATACAACATAATTACAGAAAATTAGAGTATTTCGCATTTGTAGACTACATAAACAATTTCCCCTCTCTTTTCCTCGTCGTTTTTCCAAACCAGTATAAGGCAATTTCTCAAATTTGTTGGAATTTTCAGCAATGTTAAAATTCATTGTTTTAATTCTTAAATGTCAACCATGTTATAATTTGAGTAACAGTTAAATTTGTTATTGATTTATTTCATTACTTTTGTGAGGAAGTAATGTTAGGGGTTTGAGCCCTTTTGGCTATTTTTAGCAACTTTACTGCTTAATACAATTAAAACTTGGGGACAACAACATTGGCACTTTAGCAATTTTTTTTTGGAATATTTTTTATTGAACATTTAATTTGAAAATAAAATCCCCCCTCCCCACTTCTAAGTTTACATTACCAGTTGAATCTGCTTATTTCCTTTACATACATTCATGTATGCATAATTTCTACTTAACATATGGGAAAACAATTACATAGTTTCTTTTCCATTTCTTCTACCTTTGAATCTTTATCCAATCCAGAACTACTCTCCATTCCCTTTCAAAATTTTGGATAGATTTGTTTTTCAAAGAAAATGATATTTTTTCTATCTCTACCATATATAAGACTTTTAACTTCCACTCTTCAATGTCAATATATTTCTTTTCTTTCCAGTGTTGCGCGTATGTCAACCGTGCAGCAGTTATTAAATATAATAATATCTTCTGGTGACATCTTATTTCTCTCTGTTGCCCTAACATATTTACCAAGTAAAACTCTGGTTTCATTTCAAAATTTATATTACAAATTCTTTGGATTTCATCATGTATCCCCTTCCAAATTTTTTTTGCTATCCTGCAAGTCCACCACATATGAGAAAAAGACCCCACCTTTTCGTCAGATTTCCAACATCTTACATTCCCATTTTTAGTTATTTTTTGTAATCTTTTTGGGGTCATATACCATCTGTGCAGCATTTTGTAAAAGTTCTCTCTTAAATTTAAGTTTGATGTAAATTTTATGTCAGATTTCCATACTCTCTCCCAGGTTTCTAATTCAATTGAATGTCCAATATTCTGTGCCCACCTGACCATTGTATCTTTTACAATTTCTGATTCCATTTCTCTTTTCAACAATATTTTATAAAGTTTAGAAATTCTCTTCTTCTGATCACCTCTCATCAATAAATCAAGTTTATTTTCTTTTCTTTCAAATCCATATAATTTTTGATCCATTTTAAATCTCTCCTTGAGTTGCCTCCATGGGAACCAGTTAAACTCGTTTCCTGATGCCTTTAATTCTTTTTCTGTACACAATCTTGGTTTATCTCCTTCCCATTTTAGCAACTCTTGATATGTTAATAGATTTCCATGTTTTGTTGAAGCTATTTTATATGCTTCTTGGGGTGAAGTCCACACTAGAAATCCTCGATAAAATTTCTGCTTTATTTGTAACCAAACTTTCAGCAAGGATATCCGGATACAGTGGGTGTTAAACTCTTTATTCATTGTAATTTTATCATAACATAAATATCCGTGCCATCCAAACCTGTTATTTATTTCTTCCAATTCTTTGATTGTTGAGTCTTCTAATTGTGTCCAGTCTTTAATCAAATCCAGACAACATGCATAATAATAGGTTTTTAATGATGGCACATCAGATCCTCCTCTCTCTTTTGCATCTTGTAATATTTTAAATCTTATTCTTGGTTTTTTTCCTTGCCAGATAAAATTCTGTAAATCTTTTCCCCATTCTTGGAAAACCTTCTCTTTCCCTATTATTGGTAAGTTCTGAAAGAGAAACGTAAGCTTTGGTAATAAAGACATTTTAGAAGCATTTATTCTTCCTAGGAGAGATAAATTTAAATTTTTCCATTTTTCCATGTGAGTTCTAATCTCTTTCTAATCTCTTTGATTAATAGTTAGCAAATAATTCTTGGTTCTTGTTCGTTATAATGATACCTAAATATTTTGTTTTCTTAGTTAGTTGATATCCAGATCTTCTCTCCAAATCAGCTTGTTCTCTCTTTGTCATATTAAATGTCATCATCATTGTCTTTTCTCTGTTTATCTTATAACCTGCCACTTGTCCATATTTTTGTAGAATATCCATCAACACGTGTATTGAATCTTGAGGTTCTTCCAAAAATATGATTACATCATCAGCAAATGCTTTGAATTTCATTGACTTTTTCTTTATTTTTAAACCTCTCACCTGTGAGTCTTCATTTATTACAATTAATAGCACTTCCAGAACAGCTATGAATAGCAATGGTGATAGGGGGCACCCTTGCCATACCCCTTTATTTATAGGGAAACTTGTCGTAATATCTCCATTTATGATCAGCCTCGCTGATTGAACCTGATAAATCATCTCAATCGATTTACAAAAGGCTTCTCCTAAATCATATTTTTGCAAAACTCGATGCATAAAGTCCCAAGAAACATTATCAGTAGCTTTTTCTGCATCCAAAAAGATAAACGCTGCCTTCTTCCTTGGATTTTTGTCATAATATTCAATTGCATCCACAAGTGCTCTAACATTGTTTTTCATATATCCGCCTGGGAGGAAGCCTGTTTGACCTTCTTGGATTTTGTCCTGAAATATTGATCTCAGTCATTTTGCCAATACTGCTGCCCATATTTTATAATCTATATTCAGCAGAGACATTGGTCTATAATTTTTGACTTCTCTTTTATCTTTGCCTTCTTTAGGCATCAAAACAATATTTGCTTCTCCCCATGATTGCGGTTTACCGTATTTTTCTATTTCTTTCAAAGTTGCTTAGAATGGTTCTGTTAGTTCTTTTACAAACCTCTTGTAATATAACGTAGTGAAGCCACCCGGATCTGGCACCTTAGCTACCCTCAAATGCTTTATAACCACTTCTATTTCAGTAAGTGTTATTTTTTTATTTAACTGTTCCTGTTTTTCCAATGATATTTTTGGGATCTTAATCTTGGAGAGAAATTCCATAAAGGTTTTCTTTTTTTGTTGGGGGAATTTTGATTCGTAAAATAATTTTCCAAAGTATTCTTCAAACTTCTGCTTTATCTTTTCCTGTTGTGTGATCATCTTCTTCCCATTTTTCAATTCTACAACTATGTTTCTTTCTCTCCTCTTCTTAAATTTGTACGCTAGCCATTTCCCAATTTTGTTTGCTTGTTCAAATTGAGTCAGTTTCAACTGTTTCATCTTTTTTTCTATTTCCTCAGATGTGTTCATCGTTATCTCTTTTTGTATTTTTTTAATCTTTAGCAAATTTTGAAGGAACTAGTACTGTGCAGAAGGTGGCAACAGCCAACCACTCCTAAAGCCTTTTACCTTGAAAACCCTAGGACAGAGCTTTCCAAACTTTTCATGTTGGTGACACACTTTGTTGACATGCTTCATTTGGCGACACAGTAATTCAGTAAGTGGAGGCAGCCCCTTCACCAGCTTTCTATTTCTGTTTCATCTGCTTTCTGTTTCCTGCAAAGAATCCTTCAGTGCCCTCTGGGTCAGGGCTTTTTCTTTTACAAAGGTAAGCTTCCAGGAGTGGCTGCTTTTTGGTATGTGTGTGAATTGTAGCCCCCAAGCCACCAGCTTAAAAAAACCCAACATCAAAACCAGAAGTTAAATGCTGAATAACTTCTAGTGTTGAGTTTTTCTGTTCATTTCCATTTTGAGGAATGGTGTGCTGCATGAAGGAGGTTGTGGGTGAAAATTTGACCTTTAGTACCACCAGGGTTGCCCATTCCTGGTTTAATATAACTATCAGCTTCCCTACCTACACTTATGCCTTAACTTATGAATACAAGTGAGATAAGACATATATTTGCTTACTCTCATTGACAACCATCCCATGCAATTAAATCATGCCTCTACATCGGAACCTGGCTTTTGGGGAGGGGGCTGTATTATTTATACTCTGTAGTGGGCTGTCTTTTTATGTTCTAGCAGTGTAGCAGTACTGCTATATGTGGTCGATAGGTGGTGTTGGGCAAGGTCTGCTTTTTTCCCTCACAAACTGGCATGGTCACTTCCCCAGTCTGCTAAAGCACCCTGTCACTTCACTCAGCTCTGCCTTCCTCTTTAAAATAACACCTTTGTGTAAAAGGGATAAAGCCTTTCAATTGTTATTTAGAACTCCTACAATGATCTATGGCAGCATGGTTCTGTTTAGTTATAACTACAGAAAATCATTCGGCTGAGTCAGAAAAATTATAAAAATAAACTATAACTTTTATTAAAATAACATCCAGAATAAATATAAATAAATAAATATGTATTTCCAAGCTCAAACAGGCCTTCAGAATGTATTTAGACAGCTTTCTTATATCTTTACATCAGCATAAAGACACAAGTCTCTCTCCATCTGGCTACCCTTTTGCCCAAAGGCTCAATTCCCAAGTCTAGGTCACACTTTCTGACCAGAATCAAAAATGAGTTGATTTTTGACACTTTCTAATCAGATTCAAAAACAGGCTTCGCTGAAACAGAACAAACTCTCCCATTCAACCCCCCTGGTTAACTGAGAACCTCTCTGGCTGAAGGTCTGGTTCTTAGCCTTTCCTCCTGGTAGTCTGACAAAACCAATTCAGTGTGCCTTCTGTATATGCATTCACCTCTCAAGCCCAGCCCTTCCTTCATACAAATGGACTGAGTTTCTCTCTTGAGTGGCTATTCTGGCTGCCTGGCAACCTGTTGCTGGGGCTTCTCTGCCACTCAGGATAACCAGTCCCCCAGACTCCATCGGGGGGGGGGGGGATTATATGGGCCACCAGATGTTGGTTTGCATCTCTCAGCATTCTTCACTACTGGCTATACTATCTAAGATCTGCTGGGACTCGTAGTCCAACATTTGGAGGACTACATGATTTCCACCCTCGCCATGTGTCATTTACGGAAAGTTACATGAAGAACAAGGAGCATATACATCAGAATGGCTTGGATCAGCTTCCCAGTAACATTTGATAACGATTACAGTAAACCATCTGTCAGTATTTCAATATCCACAGAACCACAGGGACAAAGCCTTAAGGAATTTTGCTCTGTTATCTTTCAACAACCAAGAGTACATCGCATTAAACATTTAGAACTCACGACATGATTTCCTTTTTATGAAACTGAACATACAACATTTATTTGGTGTTATGACAGATTACAAAGTATGGAAGTTAAGGTGTGCATGTGTTATTATGGTGCCTTAGTGAATTTGCAGTATGTTAATGCTGCTTTTTAATCCTGAATTTTTGGTCCTAAACTATTTGTTTATTAAATACATTCCTTAAAATTGTATCCCATGTTTCTACCAAAAAAAGTCCCTCCGGATGCCCAATTACAGTAAAGTTCAAATAAAAACGCGTAGGATAAAAACATTAAAAACCATTTCAGAATATATCAGTAAGGCGAAAGGAAACAACAGCATCCTTCAACCATAACAAGTGACTGGAAAAGTTACTTTTTTAGAATACATCTTGCAGAATTCAAATCCCCAATGGCTGTGGGATTCTGTGAGCTGTTGTCCAAAAACAACCTTCTCAGATTCTGATAATCCGGTTTAGACGCCAAAGGCCTATGTTAGTCCCCGTGGTAGAAGAAGAGAAAAAAGGCCAGTTTCACCTTCGTTGGCAGGCAACCAAAGTGTAAGAACAGCCACCAAGAATTATGGAAACCTCTCAATGCACAGTGTTGCTGTTGTTGCTGCTGTTACGTGCCTTCAAGTTGTTTCTAACTTATGGCAACCCTAACATGAACCTATCATGGGATTTCTGGGACTAAGAGTGTGTGATGCACCCAGGGTCATTGAGTGGGTTTCCATGGCTGAGTAGGGAACTAAACCCTGGTCTCCAGTTCCATAATCAACCGCTCAAACCACTATACCACACTGGTTTTCTATGCACAGTATTAAAAAGCATTAAAAATCTCACATATGAATATTGAAAGGAGAAATAAGGGGATTTGCTGTGGCATCTCAGAAAAAAAGAGCTTGTCCAAAACCCAGGGTGCTGGTGAGAAATCCCCAGAATGTAAAGAGAAATGTTGGTGTTTAAATCTATAATTTCACCATCTGTAAAGCTGGTTTTACTGTGGACTTTGTTTTCCAGGACATTCACCAGAGTCGCCAACAAAATATGTTTCCTTCCCCCCCCCCGAGATTTAACCATTTTGAGAGTATTAAAAAAAAATAGTTTAAAAATAGAATAATACCTCAGTGTGGCTGGCTGGGTTGACAGCTATGCTGTGTATCAGACACTTGGTGGCACTATTTCATATCTCTGTCTTGCAAAGGATGCTCTCTGATTCTTTGGCTGTAAATTACACTATCATGATGAAAATGTCTAATATTGAAACTGCTGAGAAGGTGAGTATAAGGCTTTTTATCTGTAATTTGATCAATTTGCTGGTACTGAATGTTCAAAATCTATGTCAGATCACCCCCTCAAAAAAGGACTAGATAGGTTTATAAGATACTAATTTTAAATCCAGTTCTTCAGAAACATTTGTCTGTTTCTCAATCTCTGTGTAAATTGGTTTTTGAACTAAGCCAAAACAAAAGCTGTTGGCTTCTATGTCTCCCATCACTCAGTTCCCACAATTGTTAGTGAGCATAAAATCAAGGTTTCTTGTAGCTGCACAGGTCTTTTTTTCTTTATGAAATAAATTATTCTGAACAACCCCACCAGATATTTCCACAAACTACACACTACAGTGAAGGTCTTAGACCAACTCAGGTCTTAATCAATTCAGACTGAGGTCAAAAAACACAGGCCCCATCTCATACAGACGTTGCTTAAAGAAATTGCTATGCTTGTCTGTTTCAGTGTAGATGGAGGTGGGAGAAAGAGTCAGACAGCACCTTTAAGACTAAACAATTTTTTTCATATATGGTTTGTGGCTTTCAACCCAATTCTGCGGATGCATTGATAACAGCTGCATGCAACCCAGGTATAAATGCAATGATATAGTTGTTGCAATAAGATGAAAGTGAAATGTGGTACAGAAAAGAGCAGTTATCACATGCAGAGCTCATAATTCTTATAAAACATGTTGGGACACCTGCTGCTGTGATGTCTGCCTATGTAGACCAAGCTCCAGTGATATACTTAAGTCTTTTACTCCAAGTCTCAAGTCAAGTCTCAAGTCTCTAACTTCAAGTACAAGTCCTTGAAGATACTTTCAAGTCAATTCTCAAGTCTGGGAGCTAACTTTATACCCCAACCTATATTCTAGAATTTCTGGACAGAGTCAAATAAAGTCAATTTAAACAATTTAAGCAGAATCACCCTTCCACATTTGTGATTTTGCCATCTACAGCTTTGGAAGTGGGGATAGGATCCTTCTTACTCCCTCTTCCCAAAGCTGGAGGCTTTTGTGCCAATGGGCATAAAGAAGCCTGCAGCTTCAGAAGTGGGAAATAGGATCCTTGTTACTTCCCATTTCAGAAGCTGGAGGATTTTTCAGAAGTGGGGAGTAGGATCCTTCCTACTCCCCATTACTGAAGCTTCAAAAGCTTTAGAAGGAAGGACCCTTCCTCTTCATGCCTGTTGCCAAACACATTTGCTGTTCCCCTCTGAGAAATGCACCCTGCAATCTAGGGGTGAGTCTTGTTTTCTGCTCTTAGGAAAAGTTTTAGAAGGCTCTTCTGATATGCAGCAGGGACAGGCTGCTGAGCAGACCTCAAGCCCTTTGTCTAACCCATTTGCTGTTTCCCTCTGAGAAATGCACCCACACTTTGGGCTTGAGATAGAGTGTCATATGACCAGTAGGCAAAAAGATATGGAAGTGTTATTCAAAGTCATAAGGTTTCTGGATGAATGCGTTATTTTACTGAACCAAGGACAGCAAGTCAGTCACTAAAAATATACCAGTCTTGAGTTGAGTTGAGTTGAGTCGAGTCAGTTCATCATTTAATGCCGAGTCGAGTCTGAGTCAAGTCACTGAGGTGACTTAAGTCTGACTTGAATCTGAGTCAGTCAACTCCAGTCTACATCACTGCCAGGCTCTCAGACCATATTCATCAATCGTTCAAGTTATGTGAGGAATGCTATTGATATCCTGAGGAAAATACAGTGTATCCACAACCTTCCAGAAAACACAATCCTAGCCACCATGGACTTTAGATCTTGCACTGTGGATCTAGAGGCACTCTGAACCAGCACTCCACACAAGACTACAAGCAATCCAGAATATACTTTTAAATGGGACTACATATGGGACATCATATTTTCAATTTCTATATATGATTGTAAAAGCTGGACAGTGAAGAAAACTGATAGGAAGAAAATTAACTCATTCAAAAGGTGGTGCTGGAGGAGAGTTCTGCAGATTCCCTGGACTGCTAAAGAGACAAATGAATGGGTCCTAGAGCAAATCAAGCCTGAACTCTCCCTAGAAGCCAAGATGACTAAATTGAGGCTGTTATACTTTGGCCATATTATGAGAAGACATGACTCACTATAATGCTTGAAAAGTAGAAGGCAGTGAGAAAAGAGGAAGATGACTTTATAGATAGACCTAGTCAAGGAAGACACATTCCTGAATCTGCAAGACCTGAGTAGGGAAGTTGAGGTTAGAGTGGCTTGGAAGTCTCTCATCCATAGGGTTACCATAAGTTGAGATTGACTTGATCTCAGTTAACAACAAACACATATCTAACATATCTAGTTACCCAACTCTCACTCTCTACTGACTTCACTTTTAGAAATTATACCTTTGGATCTGAAGTACCTTCAGATCAATGACAGTGCTATGGGCAGTCACATGGCACCACAATTTGCAAACATATGCATGGCTGACCTGGAAAAAAAAAGCTTCCTCTGCACCTATTCTCCTTGAAAAACCTTTTCTCTCTCTGAGATGCATTGATGGCATCCTTACCATCTGGACTAATGAAAAAAGGAATCACTTGAAAAATTCCACCAAAATTTCAGCAACTTTTACTGTGCCATCAACCTGAGCCTTTCTCACTTTCTCAGGACCATCAACCTGAGCCTTTCTCACTTTCTCAGGACCATTTGCAACAGCAAAATGTGTGCGTGTGTGTATATATGCATAAGCACCATATTATATTGCAAATCCACTGATTGCTACACGTGCCTATGTGTTTTCAGCTTCCCCTCAGAACACACCACTACTATTATTGTCCATAGACAAGCTCTCTAATGCAACTGTGTCTGCTTGGATCCCCCAGATAACGATTCAGCTCTCATGGATTTACAGCAGAGATTTCTCAGACTACAAACCCAGATGCCAATGCTGTGTCCCCAGCTACTCTGGCAACATCATTACAAGCCCTAATAATGTCACATACAAGAAAAGACATGCATTGTCTTGCTCATCTTCCAATGTCATAACATATCTTTCTCTGCATCTTGCACAGGACAGAAAGAACTGTCTCTGTGTAAGATAATAAATGGACATGATTTTTATTATAAAAATGGCAGCATAAAAAAGTGTCAGAATAGTTCAGTCTCTCAGAATGCTCAGACCTCCAACACAAAAATTACTGTTGCAGGTCCAGTGATGAATATGAGACTTAGTGCATAGCAAGAATGGAAAAGGCCACAACTTTATTGGTTATAGTTGAATAAGCTTGGCTCACAGCATGGTTCTGGATCCAGGCATTGGCTGACCCACTTGCTGGCTAATGGAATTCACTCATTGGTCAACCTGCCTGCCAGTCAGTAGAAACCCATGCACTCAGCTCATTTGCTGGGTAGCAACGGAATGACAGATGCAGGAATCCATTTGCTACTATTTGGCTTCTCTGCTACCAGGGAGTGGAGTGGAACAATCTTTCCCCAAGCTGGACATGACTTGGTTGCCTACAGCCCCAAGGTTCCTTAAGGGGACCCTCCCTATAGTAGGTATGACAGATTCAAACTTCAGGAAAGAAGAGTCTATCTGAACATTAGGAAGAACTTCTTGATGGTAAGAGCAGTTTGGCAGTGGAATATGCTACCTGAAAGTGTGGTGGATTCTCCTTCTTAGGGGCTTTGTGAAACAGTGGCTGAATGGCGGTCTATTGGGAAGGCTTTGATTGTGTATTCCTGCATGACAGGGGATTTAATTGCAGGCCCTTGTAGTCTCTTCCAACTCAGTGATTCTATGATTTATCCATAGGCCTTGTCTACCTTGATTTGACCCTCATGTGAAAACTACCCAAAGATGTGACAATCGATATTAGTGGTGTGATACCATTAACAAAACCATTACTTACACTTAAACATTAAGTGGGTGGGGATGATGATCAAAGCTGCTTTATTGTTGGCATGACAGAGGAAATGCCATTGCTTTCTCCCAGATTCTGCCTCTTCCAGCTAATTAGGCTACCTCTGACTGACTGGTTTTCATGCTTGATACCTGAGCTTTGGAGAACCCTTGGGATTTTGGGAAAGAGAGGCAGCCCCACCACCAGAACATGATTCCAAAACTTGGTTTATTTGCAGCAATGATCCACAAATTGATGTTCCTGGTGAGTTAGGAATTTCAAGGGAAGATGAGAAAGAGATGATTGGAGATTCACTTACAAATTCTAATGTATCAACAGCAGCTTGAATACTGGTAATGGTTGCTTAGCACACTGCATGTCTTAATAGGTGGGTTGATATTGCAGTTGTATATATATAAAGAAATTCTTCTTCTGGGAAAGGCTCTGCTTTCAACAGAACCAACTTTCCTGAAAGCAGAATGTATTGTTTTCATAGTTTGGAGCCAATGATTAGCAGACATCCTGATTAGCTCACAGATGCTAGAAGGTACATCCTCTGAAGATTTATGATCTTTGTGTGTGACAACTGCCATTTTCTGTATTGCATTTCACTCTGATCTCACATGTACAACTGTGTAACTGCCTTTATACCTTAGGCTTGCATATTGTACTCCATGAGTGGGTTTGAGGAAGCAGGCTGAAAACCTTGAAAGCTTATGTGAAGATAAATCATTTAGTGTTAAAGTTGCCACTTTTCACCCCTTACTTCCCTTCTAGACAATTCTTAAATAAACAAAAAATACATTATATTAGATTTGCAGAACTCAGAGGAGAAGTTTTATGACTTTACTACTTTCTTTTCCTGCCCTTTCCTTAAAAACAACATAGTCTGTCACACTAAAGCAATTTTTTCTTGGATTTTCTGAGAGCTAAGTACCTGACTTAGATGTCTCTATAGTGTATATCAGATATCAGTTCAATGAGGCAGATAAAAATATTGATTTTTCCCCTCTTTACTAGTAAAGATGGTAAATATGCATCTCTTTGCATATTTCTAAAGACGATATGCACACATCTGCAAGCCTATTTTTCCCCCATCAATTTTGTGACCAACTGTTATGAAAACTATGTCGAAAATCCAAAGACCAGACTAATGGAGTGCATACTTAGACTGGCTTTCGAGGGGACAGAGGCTGCTCTTTTTTCCCCAAGTGCAATGGCATCCAGGCATTTCCAGGTGCAAAATCATACCCTGGCCACTGATCACCTGCAAGGGGTTTGCCCAGACATATTCTAGCTGCCCTTGCACACCAAGGAGAGATGAACGCAGTTTCTGGCTTTTGCGTAAGGCCGTTGTTTCTTCCCTTGCTGTTTTAAGGACAACAGGAAGGAACCTGGGAGTATCCCTGCAGTTGATCAGTAGCAGGTGTGGGAGGAGGAATTCAGCTGCACCTGGGAGTCCCACAGCTGCAGTTCTGTACCTGGAATGAGGGTCTTGAAGAAGAGGGTACTACATATCTCTTTCTTCAATTCCTCAAAGGTACAGATGTTGACATAACTGGGCATTTCCTCAGATTGCCTCAATATAAGTCTTATATTGGTGCTACCTTGCTGTATGGACTTCTAAAAAAGCAGAAGCATTGGATGGGTTGTTTATGTCTTTTTGAACATTAACATATAAGCCTTCAGTGCTTGATGCATGTGCTTTCTTTAACTAGGGGGAAAGAAACTAATTTTGCACTAGGGAATCTCTTGTGCAGAGTTCAAGGACCTTGCTGGGAAAATATACTTGGCATTTTGCTTTCACACAGGAGGCATAAAATCTGGCAATGTTTGCTTGGCAGGGCATCTCTGTATATCAAGGCATTTTTTTTTCTTGTTAAAGATGAGAAACTTGGTGCATATTCTTTATGCTCCTATAAGGGGTTATACAGTAGCTTAAGTTAATTCACAGCAATACCTGAAGTTCTGAACATGTTCCCTTAGGTGCATGGCCACAGATCAGTGGCAGAGAACATGCTTTGCATACAGATGGTGTTGGGTTCAGTCCCTAGCACTTCAAGTTAAAAAGATCTGAAAATAACTGGACTGGGGTGAGCTGGGCAATAAAGACCTCTGCTGGAGACTCTAGAGATAATTTGCTACTCAGATTTGACTGTGATGGGCTAAATGGTCAATTAGGCAACTGTCCTTGTTCCTAAAAGTTCTTTAACTTTTATACTTTGCTCTTCAACTCAGTTAGGGTTCTCTGAGTGGCTTCTGGATATAACAGAAATGTTACAAGGGGAGTGTAATAAAGACATAATGAGAGAGAGGAGAGGGGGAGAGAGACTATTTTGGTGTTTCAGTGCCCAGAGAGGAGACAACTTCCTCTGATTATTAAGGTCATCTTGCTGATGAACAGTTTTTGATCTTGCCACTGAGTGGGAGTGTTGTTGTTAGTAAGATGGCAGAAGCTACTGCTCAAAGAATAAGCTGTGAGTGGAAATATGCTAAAAGGAAAATGCTTGAAGACATGGCTGCTCAAAGTGCTGGTCAATGGATGGCTGGTCTGCAGGCCATTGGCTGCCCATCTGTGGCAGGTTGCCTGGAATGAATGAAACATTTGTAGAGAATCAACACAAATATGGCACCCATGGCACATTAGGATAGAAACTTGCCAGTCTATCAGATCAGATGACTTAAGAAGCAGTTGGATTATGTGTCCTTCAAAGTCCTTTTCAGCTCTACCATTTGAGGTGAGGAGGCATAGTACAAGATGGGAACTTGTAACACGGAATTATAGCTTCAGTTCCATAGATTCCATGTTTCTATTTCAGTGAACAGACAAAGCCAGGATTTAGATCCATCACTCTTACACTGACAATCATCCAGCTCCAAGCCAGAGATGAAGGTGGGACTAAACACAGAGTAGTATATCAGACTATGTCTCTATTGCCCACATAACCTGTCTATTAAGAGTGTAACCTTAAACTCTTGCAATTTTTCTCCATTTTGGAGCTTGAATAAACAAGGACATCCCTTAACACAACATATCAAACTGAGCATAGAGAAATATTGGGTGGGGGGAGGCATTAAAGTAGTAGTTAGGACAAAGGCAAAAGTACAGAACCAAACACAGTGACATATTTTACCTTAAAGCCCTTACTACTGGTAACTAAGGCCTTTTCCGCACTTTGTTTTTAGAACGGTGCAGAGCGTCCTCCAGGGAGGATGTTTGCACTTGGGAGTGGACTGGGTCTGGAATACTTTGTGTAGTTCCGGACTTCAGCCCGCTCCGGAACGACCCAAAGTAGTTGTTCTCCGTGCTTTTGAAAGACCGCTTAAAACAGGCTTGGATTTGGCCTGTGAACCTGAGGTTTATCACCCCTGTGTTAAACAGAAGGCTGTTTTGCTGGTTGAATATATATCAAAGTCCGCTAACTGAAACAGGATGATAATTGAACTCTCAGTATTCTGCAAGCTTGTCTCGAAGAAGCCAACTTTCCAAAAGCATGAAATTTTCCTTTGTATAGGCATGAATGCAGACTTATACCCAGCTGCCACTTCAGGGTTCCATACCAGCCAAGCTGCCCTGCCAAATTAATTCACTCTATCCTGCCTTTTGATTTGCAGCCGAAACAAATGCTGGTGCAGTCTTAAGATTTACGTTGCACGCGTGCCTTATTGACAGACAGCCAGGTTAGAAGGTTGGAGCTGCAATATTACTCAAATTTGCATAAAACAAGGGTATTTTATAATTTAGCTGGTGCTGATTCTGATAAGATGATATTTGCCGGCCATTTTATAATTAGTTGGATAATCACAGAGTAACCTTTGCTAGTCATCAAAAACCATTATTATACAAATGAATTCCAACTCAGTGTCCAACTTACTTTTCTTGTGTCCTTGAAGTCTGAGAGAAGATCAGGGAGGAGAAGGAGGAGGAGAAGAAAAATGCATAGGATATTTACTGGCAGGCTTCATTCCCCCACCAGTTTCACATTGTTACAATATTTTATAGACCAAAAATGTTTGCTCGATAAGGCAGTATTTTCAGGAGCAAAGCTGTTCCACTCTTCTTCTGCATGGAAATTGATTGGTGGGGTGCTTACAAAGCTTTGGACACAAGCTGACCATCTCGGATGTACTCTTCTGTGAGCTTAAGGGCAAGTTCGTTGGCTGAGCTTTGAAGAATTGGGAAGTTTATGGAGACGAAAGCATCCCCCACTGACAAGCAGCAAAAGAATACATGCTGCCCTTGGGCTTGTTAACCAACTTGTCTTGTTAATGAATGGCTGCAAGAAATCATAAAATATGCACCTGACTGGTAGATTAGGGCTTTGGCGAATAAACACCAAGCAGAGCCCCTTCTCCTCAACATGCCAGCAGTGCCTGGCTGCAAAGCACAGTCGTCTGTCACAGGAGGCTGAGCTTTGGTCCCTGCAGCAAGGCTGGAGGAGTTGACACTATGAAGTAAAGATGAAATTGCATTGCTGCAGTCCAACATAATTTAGCTACTCCTGGGCAGTCAAGCATCTTTGCTGACTACTCTCTGGCTGGCAAGTGGAGCTTAGGCCTTTAGCACACATCATGCTAGAGAGAGAGAGAGAGCGAAGGAAAGGGCTTTGCTAATATAACAAGGCTCTGTCAGATTTAATTAGAGAAAATCCCGAAGGGCAACAGTCTGGTCCAGACCTGATATTTTTCCTAGTAACGTTTAGAATAAATCAGTGGGGATCTGGCAAATATAATTGTATCAAAATCACTTTCCCAAAGCCACCCACAGCAATTCACTAGCTGTGGTGGAACTTAACCAACAACTTTCTATCTCCTAGAACCATAGAATTGGAAGGCTTTGCGAGGGTCATCTGGTCCAACACCTGTGCCATGTAGGAATACATAAATAAAGCACTCCTGAGAGGAGCGTCCTTTACACTCTAAGGCAGTCTATTCCATTGTCAAAAAAGTTCTTACAGTAAAGGAGTTCTTCCTGATGTTTAGGTGGAATATGTTTTCTTGTAATTTGAATCTATTTGTTTATGATTTAGTTGATGGAACAGCAGAAAACAAGCTTGCTCTATCTTTCAAATAACATCCCTTCAGGTACTTAAAGATGGCTATTATGTCACCTCTCAGTCTTCTCTTCTCCAAACTAAACTTGCCCAACTCCCTAAGTCTTTCCTCATAAGGCTTGGTTTCAAGACCTTTGATCAGTTTGATCACCATTCCCTGGAAACATTCCCACTGGCAGAGGGACGGGGGGGGGCAATGGTGGTGGTGCGCCCTGGGCAGCACTTTTTTTGGGGCGGTGCCACTCCTTGCCTGGCCCCCAAATGCTGTCGCCCCACCCATGTGCACTGTTGCCCCTCCCACAAGCATTGTTGCTCCACCCACGTGCATTGTCGTTCCTCCCACGTGCGCCGTAGCCCTGCCCACGCCCCTCCAGCCCCACCCCTATCCCGCTGGGGCCAAGCTTTGCCACTGCACATTCCAGCTTGTCAATATTCTTCTTGAACTGTGGTGGCCAGAACTAGACACAGTATTCTAGGTGAAGTCTGGTATAAACAGAATAGAGTGGCACTACCTGTCCATTAGGCATTCACTCTCCCTTCCTAATTCGGTGTCATCTTCAGATCTAATAAACCTGCCTTCTATTCCATCATTTAAGTCAGTTATAAAGATGTTCAACAACATTGGGCCCAGGTCAGCACCATGAGGCACTACTTCACTCCAGAATGAAGAGCAACCTTTGATGAGCCCTCTCTGGGTTTGGTTGGTCGACTAATTAGGATCAACCTAAAAGTAGTAATGTCTAGCCCACAATCCACCAGGTTGCCTGCAAGAATATAATGAGAGATCTTATCAAAACCCTTACTGAAATCAAGATACACCACATCCACAGCTCTCCCCTGATCTATCAAATTCTCTCTCTCCCTCTCCCCCCCCTTTCTCTCTCTCTCTCTCTCTCGATAAAAATCATTTGAAAAATCTATCCTGGCTCTTAACAGTCACAAAATTCCTTTTTAATCCCCTGCAGACTGATTGTTTAATGATCTGCTCTAGAAGAGTCTTCATCAGCCATCCTTAACTTGGTGCCCTCCAGATGTTGTTGGACTACAGCATCCAATATCCCTGACCACTGTGTTACCCGAATGGCAGACCCCATCCGGGGGGGGGGGTATCAAATTGATATCAAATATGCCCACCGTGCCAGAGAAGTTGCCCAGGTGGGTGCGTAGACAAATATGTTGAATGACCGAAACTAGGTCAAGGCCAGGAAAATCCCCAGTCATGTTTCTCCAAGGAGACCTCAGGCTAGACACGGCCACATGAACAAAGGGTCCTCAGCCACGAATAGCCAACTTGATGGGTTTACTGGGTTTTCCTCAGGTTGAGTAACTCTGACTTCGGAGAATCCTACAAGGGTGAGGTCCATCTGCATGAACCAATCATGCAAACTATCAAGTTGCTATTGTGTGGCATTTTTCCATCTATTTTGGCCATTGTTCTTCCTGGGAGAGGGCCTGCCCTCGAGGTATGTTCTGCCATATAAGTAGTCCCAGTTTTGGAGGGTCTCTTTGGAGAATTCCCCACCACGCTAGCAGACCGGCACCCTGTTAGTTGAGTGATCCCCTCAGCCGCCTCTCTTCACTGAGCTCCATTTTTCTCACTGCTTCCTGGACTGAAGACTTCAGGATAGGTGCAGTATCACCGCCTTTAACCTTCTCTGCTAAATCCCCTTCACCTCCTTCCCTTCTTGATGGGCCTTGTGTGTGTGAATGAGTGAGTGCATTGGTGTGTGAGAACACATTTATTGGTATCATTGTTTGGCTTTTTGCTTGGCCTGACCCCATAAACACTGGGTAAAAGATTCTGCTGGGTTACCCTGCCCCTCATTTTGCTATTGCCAGTGCTCTGCTAATTTCCTCAATCTTTGCATTTTGGAGCGAATCAAGGTGTCCCCCAGGGGACCTCCAGGAGTCAGAGTAACAACTGGGCATAGTGGCTGTAGCAGAGGGATTTGTAGTCCAACACATCTGGAAGATGCCAATTTGGGGAAGTCTGATCTGCACTATGGGAGATGAACGATATCGCAGGTTTATCCTCTTGGGGCAGTTTGATAGTGTTCCTCTTGCTCTAAATATATATATATATATATATATATAGAGAGAGAGAGAGAGAGAGAGAGAGAGAGAGAGGGAGAGGGAGATTCTTTCTGTTCTGGGGATAGCTTTAGAAAAAAAATAGATACATATAGGGAGAGGCAAGACTGAAACTTTATTATGTTCAGATTGTAATGCGGGTTCTACCAGTAGCTTAAATGGTAGGTGAAGAACCCATTGTGACTCCTTCATAGCAATTACCACATGCAACTGCACAAATTTTCTTAGAGTTTTTTTTTTTTGGTTAATTTTACACATCGCTCTGTGAAAGGGCTTTTTCAGTGAATAAAAGTACATTTTATGAGAGTGGTAGACCAGCAAAAAGGAGAAGGAAAAAAAACACCATCAGTGAGATGACTGAAGGAAATGATACTGACAGAGACAAGGGATAGCTGGCAAAGAATAACACACTGCCAGTGTGGAGAAGAAAGATGGAGAAAAGTGACATGATAACCATCTTTAAATATCTGAAAGGCTGTGACTTAGCAGATGGAGCAATCTTGTTTTCTGCTGCTCCAGAGGATAGGACATGAACTAATGGTTCAAATTACATGAAAAGAAATTCTGACTAAGCATTAGGAAAAATTCTGATGGTAAGGGATTTTAACAGTGGAATACATTGGGAAGTGGTACACTCTTCTTCACTGGAGTTTTTGAAAAAAGGTTAGCCAGCCACCTCTCGGGGTGCTTTAGTTTTGGATTGGTGCACTGGGAGGGTGTTTGGACCAGATGCTATTGGAGTCTATTTGAGCTCTATGATTTGATAAACACAGAAGCAGACGACCAGGTTTTGTTCTAAGCTTACATCTTCTTAATTGTTCATTTTAGATTTAATTTTTCTTTTCAGGTTTTCAGTGAGAACAAGACTTTCAGCATGTAAAAACATGAGCTAAGAAAATGGGCATCCCTCCTCACAAAGTATAAAAGAAAGGTTTACATTGTGAAAAGCTCCCAGGATTTCCTACAGAACGTATGCATCCTGGACATGTGACTTGTCTTTCTGACGTTACAGAAGATGTAGTTTGAGCCTTTTGGCTAGCTACTTCACTGCCCATTGCAAAACACGAGTAGACAATGTAATATAGAAGCATTCTAAAATAAGATGGCTACAGCAAGTCCTATAACCTGGTATCTAGAGAATCAACGTTGTTCCAGTTGCTTCAGATCTAGTTTATTCAATGAGCAGAACCATGTGTTAATTTACCATCTGGACTATGCAATTTGAGTTTGTAGAGCAGGAGAATTGCAAAATCTAATGGTCCTCCACAAAAGATGCATGTGCTGTACAGATAATTAGCATGGCTTTCTTTCTGACATGAATAAAAATGCAGACAGTATTATCAAAGGCAGGAGTGATTTTCTTTTTAAAAAAAGTGATTTCCTTGCAGCCTGAAGTAGTACAATCCAGGAGAAAGTTTGCGATTCAATTCTTCTAAATCTAAGTATAGTACAGACTGCCCTGTGCAGCAATGGTACTAGCATGACTATACCAATGTTTCCAACAAGATACATGTAAAGGTTGATGGTAGACACATAACCCCCAAACATGCAGTAGGTGCATACCAAAACTTGTGGTGCAACCTCAGAGCACCATAGTGCAACTTCGTAATCCCATAGAGACCCAAACTCAGCCACAAGTCAGGTGTTTACTGATAACCATAATGAGCACCAATACAGCACAGTGGTTAAACATGTGGAGTTGGAAGATCCATGCTCAAGTCTTCACTGATCCATGAATCTCAATGCAACGATCATTCTCTTTCAGCCTGACCTACTTCACAGGTTTGTTGTAAAGATGAAATGGAGAACAGGTGAGGCATGTATATTCTCTTGAGCTCATTAGAAAAAAGCTACTTTGAGTCCAGTTTGGGAGAAAAGTGGGATCTAAGTCAAATAAACAAATACATATCAATAGGTAAAGACATGCAGACTAGTGTTGTGGGAGCAAGCACAATTGCTGCACCATGGAAGTGATTCTTTGTATCTTCCTCGGTATCGTGAAAGATACTCTGTATATTTGACAACAATTTATTGCATTTCTTTGTATCTTTTCCTGTGATATAATATTATTTTTGAGACAGGGTAACGTCAAATTACCCAGAATGATTGAAAGTATGGATAGATTGTGTCAGGGATTCTGATATTTTTTATATACTTTTGTGGCCAATTCCTAATTGTCTCTATCATTTTGTCAGCAGATATTTCCATGGCTACCTTCAATGAAATTACATTGTTATGACATGTGGTATGATCTCACCATTGGATCAAAATAGCCAAAGTCAAGCTGGGCCACACTGTCACCATTATCTCCCTGTTATTCTGTCGATAATGGCCAAGGATACAGAATGTGGTTCTTAACTTATCTTTTCCCTGTGCTGTCATACTCAGCACTCCAAAAGCTCTAGTCTATATGTAGTTTTAAAAAGCAGAGTGTCTAAAGAACAGCATAGTTCTCAAACCTATCTCTTTCTCTGTTGGAAACGAAGAGGAGTGAGAGGGAAAGGAGAGAAGACAGAGTGGGAGAGAAGGAAGAACAGAAAAAAAAGAAAGAAAAAGAAAGAAAGAAAGAAAGAAAGAAAGAAAGAAAGAAAGAAAGAAAGAAAGAAAGAAAGAGAAAACCTTCTTTAGCAATGGATCCTGGAGAGGGAAAATAAAATAACTCATTTCATTCTCTTATTATTTAATTTCCTGCACTCATTAGGGTAGCAAATTACCTTGTGCTGCTCCAACTTAATTTGTTGTGCAAGTATATTTAACAAGTTGAATTGACCTTGTTTAGTTTTGCCACTTGAGTAAATGTTGAATCAGTTCCAAGGCAGATGCTGCTGCTATGTGAAAGATGGAACGTGTTGAACTGATGGGATCTTTGTTTATAAAAGCACAAGGAAAAAGCTTCATACTTTCAGGCTGCAATTCAATTCTATCTATATCATCACTGTTTGAGTCAGTACAAATTAATATTTCTTCTCTTGTTTGATTCCTTTTCATTTTTCAAGGCTGAATGCCGTGAAGTAGCTGCTGTCCAAGATGGTGCAGAGCTTCCTTTATGTCCCCAGTCAGTCTTGACTTACAGCATCAACAGACAGCAGTGGAAAGCGTGCAGAACAAATTAGCAACCTAGAACGGCAAGGTATCAGGACCCTGGACAGAGCACAGTGGCACTGAGGCTACAAAATCAGCACGTAATTTGTCTAGAATTTTGGATAATGACTGCTTATTAAAATTACAGAGAAATATGTGGTTTTGTCCCCTCCACTGTGGAAACCAATTTCCTCTTGGTGAGCCAGGACTTTTATTCCCAGGTATACACACTGGGAGTGCTTGTACATCTTCTGTTGTCTGCTGCTTCTGGATTTGCAACTAGTGTGAGGGGAAATTGCGCTGTCTGTTGGTAACCAACAATACCATTAGGGAGATTTTCTCAAAGGCACATAAAGAACGACATTTGGTCTCTGAAGATTTCTTTCCCTCATTATCTGCAGATATTCCTGCAGGACAAGGTCTCTCATGGCTACTTCCTGAGATGATCCAGGTTCTCCATCAATCAGAGAGTTCTCAGGATTGCTTCTCTGAACCCAACGTCAAGACTGTGATATTTCCTGATGTTTTGGATAACAGTTCAAGCTAGTTGGAACATGGCCCAAAATTGACATATTGCCAGAGGCACCACATAGGAAGAAGTGTGGGAGCTGCTGTCTTCTTTGTTTCAGATGATACATAATCACTCTAGAATGGTCATATTTGTGACTGACTCTTTTGAATTTGAGTGTGTGCATGTGTACATGGATATTCTGTATGATTGAGTTAGTTATCATTATGAAATAAATAGCCACAAAGAATGCCCATGTAAATCACCACTTTTTCTCATTTAATCTTCAGCATATTCAGGAACAAGCCTTTAAAATCTGTTCCCTTAAACACACACTGGATTGGATCTTGGAGTAGAGCTATCGACATCAATAGGATTTAACTCCACCCAAAGTCCTACTGATTTGCAACAGGTCTGTTTTAATCATACCCACTGTGTACATTTTGTATTCTTAGAACATCTTTGTTCCCAGTCTTCTTCCAGATAACTCAAGAGTGGTGAATAAAGCTCTCTCCTTTCCACACACTTCTATTTACAATACCCCTGAAGGGATATGTGACACTGAGACTTATTTATTGTTTTTGGACCCCTGAGTTCCATGGATGGATGAACATTTCTAGCCTAACGTTGTATCCACTGTACTACACTAGCTCTATCCTCCCTCCCTCCCAATAGAAATCCCAAATGAAACACCTGCCACTAGTTGTTTGGAAGGGGGCCAATTCTCAAATCATACCTGTGCAGCAGATGTAATAGAACTCATCAGAGGTAACACTAAGATTCATGTAAATATGGTCTCTAGATCAGAAACACTCTGTTTTTTTCACGCCCCCAACCTGAACCCCATTCATAAAAAATCTACATTTTTAATAAGAAAACTGAATGGTGTTAAAAACTACAGGGCACCTTGGGCATTAAATACTCTCAAAATGAAAAATTAAAAGGAATATGAATCAAGGTCACTATACTAGCACAGTTCTACATCCATAACACAAATTGCAAAGTGTGAAAATTCCTAGAACAACATTCTTTCTGACCTCCCAGACATAGTTATCAAGATACCTAATTCTTCAGATCCTGAATTATAGAAAGGCAATTTTAAAAGGCTTAGAGCACTGCAGTGATTGCATAAAGTATTCACATAGCTATAACTGTGTCCCATAAGCTATATAAACAAAGCTTTTCAAGGTCGATTGCTTGCACATCCTCTAAATGCAGAATGCTTACATTTTAATTATGCTGTCACAGAGAGACTGCCCTGTTCTGTGTGTAATAACTATGTGCTACTAAGGGCTCACACAGGAGGCCATTTACCACCAGTAACAAGAGGAAGTCATGAGTGGATTTCCCCCCCATGAAGATGTAAACACTATCAAGATAGTTAATCCCTCACCCCTTCAACTTGGGGAAATTTCTATGATGGAATTATTGGGCTGAATTATCACCAGTGTGCTGTTCTGTTTAGTACTAATAAAGAGATTTTACCATGGAGGTTATTGCAGCATCAGTACTCCAATAAAAAGAAAATAAGTACTTCAGAAGTCCTCACGTTTGTCATAGAGAATTGTTATTTCTGTGGCTTAAAGCTATGAGGCACAGAGAGGGTTTAAAATTCTTTATTGAAACCTTTTTTTAAAAAAAATAATTCTACAACTAGAAAATGAAACACGCATCCTGAAAACAGCAGTGTAAAATGTGTAAATCAGAATAATTTTATTTGGGTGCATGTGGAGAATTGAATATAATTATGCAGGTCTTCCAGGTGGGATACATGTTTCAGGTGCTTATGTTATTTGTTGCTGTTGCTGTTGTGGTTTTCTTTTTTTAAATAAACAGTAAGTATCCAAATAACATCTCTGTTGTCCTAGACTATTTTATGGCAATTCATGGCACCAGCTGCTACATTTTATTCCCACCTTCAGGTGGGCTTCTTTTCAATTCAGAGAGATATTGGAACACAAAAACTTCCTTTTCTTCTTGTTTTTTAGTGCTTTTTCATAAGAATTACAGTGCTACAGAGAATCGATGAGGTAGCCTGTTTGCATTGTAACAGTGTGACTCTAAGGTTATATTTTTCAAAGACTCAAGAGGAAATTTACCCTTCATATCATCGGACCAGCACAACAAACCATTCCTTAGCACAGATCCAAAGGATATTATAGGCAGCCCTCCAGAAAAGGCACATGTCATTGGAAGAGCAGATGTAGAGGGGACAATAACTGGCAAATCCCAGCAAAACTCAAGGAAATACATTGCCAGAACTTACGCTTCTTTAGACCAAACTAGAAGAGCCCATGGTTGCAAACTTTTCCAGTTTTATCTCCTTTTCTTGCTAGGAAATTGGATATGGAATAAAAATGAACCAAAAGAGTCATACAGTAAATGCAGAGCAATGGTTCTGAATGCAGAACTCCCTTACCTTCTGGTAAATGTGCTTAAGTTCAGCATAGTCCTATGCATGGGCAGCATAATCCTATACATGCTTCTTCCAAAGTAAATCTCACTAGGTTCAATCGAACACTGTTCAGAGAATTGAGGACTGTGACCTATGGCTCACCCCAAGAACCAGATAAAACTTTCAGACATGTGATAAAGTCTTCTTAAGCAACTGCATCACTCCAAAAAGTATGGGAGGGATAAATCCTATGTGTTCAAAATCAGGCTATAGTAACGATACAAAGAGAAAGAGCATGCTAGTCCCATCCCCTTTGTCTCTGTTTTTACTGCCATCTACACATGGACAGTGACTTTTTTTTTTTGGAAATTGATAGTTACATCATGGAGGTTCTTTCTTCTATCTCTTACTCTCAGGAGTTAGTTTCGCATTAGTATGGACCTTCTTGGCCACAGTTTCTTTCATGTTAACCTGGAGTTTCATCAATCACAGTGATTGAAAAATCAGTTTTTCTTCCTTGTCATAAATGAGAAAAGGAGGCATTGATTCAATATTTTTTTCACCATTTTTAAAAGTCACTTCAAAGTTTCTTTTCAGAGGATACCTCCTGTGGGCCAACACTTATTTCTTAGCTACTTGTATGCATGCTTCCTTTTGTAATGGAACTACAGCTGAGCTGGGATTCTGGACAGTACTGTAACAGTAATACTTTTCCATAGCCACCTTCAATATTGGTCAGGACTGAAGCATAACAACACTGTAGGGAGTGGGGGTTGTCATGGACCTCTGAAGCCCACACCTGTAGTTGTAGTGGATGAACAGAATATGAGGCTGTACCCTGCAAGTGCACCAAACTATTTATGTCTTCGTGGACCTGCATTGCAAAGTGCTTTGAACATGAAACATGAGTGCCCTTCTAGCTGTTTCTGTGCAATAAATGCACAGTTGTTAGTTATTTTATGAATTCGGACATCATGCAAGGAAGTGCTTCCCTCATGGAGATAACACATTTACTCAGCACCTTAGTGGCAGTATTTTGTGGATGCAAAAATGTAATCTTCACTAGCATTTCTAATCCTTGATTGAATACTCCGTACATTTGATGCATTTATTTATTAATAGGCATTTTCTCCATTCTTCAGCTTGAAAAAAAAAACCAAAAACCCAAAAAACTTCCAAGGTAGCTGACTTCCCACCTTTCAGCTACAAGAGCCCTCTTAGGTTTAGCACAACTAAAGCCAATACAAGCATAAAATGAAATACCACAATAAAAATACAGATATACAGACAAGAACAACATCGAAACCATCTATGGCAGCTAGGAGAAAATGAAAACAATCCAATTGCCTGGCAAAATGAAAAAAACACTTTAATGACATGCCTGAAAGAGAAGATTCTAAGGTCTCTCAATGGAAGAATCTCAGCAGTATGAATGGTGACTTTTGCGGTTATTTATGTCATGAATTCAGTGAGAATGCCTGTGAGGCCACAAGTGACAAGTGATGCAGGCCTCTCCTGCTGCTATAATGGCACCATGTTGCTATCTTTTTGTTAAAGCTCTTAAAATAATTCTCTTGACCTATTTACAAGAATGCTTATCTAACCATTCAAAAAAGTAATGGTGGTCTTTGGGATTCAGGACGTATTTTGGGTTTCCAACTATCTGCTAAATCTAAGAAATACAATGTGAAATATTGTCTTGACATGTACTTGAATACATTTATTTTCTCTCTCTCTCCCTCTCTCTCACAGCAAAGGAAAGAGGCCCTATAAAACTGTCCCGCAATTCCCATTGCTTGGGGAACAATGATTAGAACAAAATGGCTCCTCCTTAGAATGCACCAGCTGTATAATACCACATATGTTGTTCAGTTTCAGGATGCCTTGGCTGTGCAAGTTATCTCATGCAATTCTCACTTGTATTTGCTTGCCATTTGTAACTTCCAGTGCTCACTTCATAGCATCATACGCTCCCTAAGATACAGAATCTGAGGGTCAATTATTCTTATATGTTGCAGTCATGTTTACATTGAATGCCTTGGTGTTTAATTGGTTACCAATTACAGTGGAGACAGAAGGTATACAAGTCTTCAGAAGGCATGGGGGCCATTAAGTGACCCATCACAATTCCCCAGTTGCCTGCTGTGCATACTTGGATGCCTAATGATGTCCATGGTGTCCTGAAGTATTTTCCGTAGCAAAGACAGATCAAGCAACAGTGTGCCTGTAGCACTCGTTTCTCCTTCCAATGTGGAATAAGCCCCAGGGAATGTCGAGTTTAGCTTATTTTCTGGGATGCTAACACATAGGCTGTTTCCTCAAAGGCCCCTCCCTAAACGGCAAACCCCAGGATTCTATAAGATGTTGAAAGTGGAATAACAGTCTAGTGTGGAAATGAAGATAGTCCTCATTTCAGTGAGGACAGGATCATCCCATCATAGGGAACAAACTGCATGTGGGAGAGAGAGAAGTGCTAACAAATACCAATCATAGGAGAAAGAAAAAACAAAAGGAATAAAAGGAAGAGGGTGGGAAGCACAATTGATTAGGTCCCATTAGCTACCCACTCTTTAAACATCAGATCTTACAAAACACTCTTAAAAACCTGGCTCCATGATTACCTTTTTTGCAGTAGGCTGAAAGCAAGCCTTCCTAAAATGGAGCTCCTTTGAAATTCAGAGCCCCAGACGCATCTATTACAGAGATCAGGCCCTATTAAATATATTCAGTTTGAAGATTAGGCCCTATTAAACACGAAGCAGTTCAAAGTTGAAGTCCAATTAAGCACAGGCGGTTGGAAAATTGGTGCTTGTGGGGAAAGTAGGAGGAGGAAAGTCTTGCATATATCTTGGTCTTTGCTGACTGAAATAAATTAAATAACGCTCCTCATCAGGCTTTTCACCTACTACTCACTTACACTCCTCATTGAGGGAATTGAATTAATAAAGCCAAACTTTTAGCATTTTGCCAGATTAATTTCTTGCAAACTGGGCTTCAAAACAGAGGAGAGGAGCCAGGTTTGTGGACACAGAAAAGATCAAACAACAGAGTGCAGCTGTCCCCGTGTACAAGTCTTTGATATATAATGTTGCTGTTTATATTTGCTAATAACTTTAGAGCATAGTATGAATCTCCAGGTAGTGTCGGACCATATCTCAGTTTCACAATCTCTGCAGACTTATGCCTCAAGGCAAACTTATCCTGGAGTTTTCTTGGCAAATTTTTTTCAGAGGAGGTTTGTCATTGCCTTCCTCTGACTTCCTCAAGTTTGACTTGCCTAAGATGACCTAGTGAGTTTCCATGGCTGAGCAAGAATTTGAACCCTGATCTACCACTAAATCACTAAATTATGCTGGCTCACCACTATAACTGCCAGAACTGAAAAGGGGAACATTTTCAAGTTCTTCTACTCTACAGCAACTGGCAGTTACTCTTCAGTCATAGGCAGATATCTCCCATATTATCTCCTACCTGATTCTTTTCACTGGAGACACCAGGTAGGAAATCTGTTAAGTACATGCTTCTGTACATAAGTTATAGCCCTTCCCACTTTTGTTGACTGTAGAACCAAAACACTATAGGATCCTCTTGCAGCAAAAAGATCATGAAGGGATATTTGCCTTCCCAGATCTATTTCAGTTTTTCCTTCCTGGTCCAGGATCCCCTCCCCTTCCTTATTTTGGGATTCCCTCAGATTGCAGCAGTGATCCTGAATAACATTGCAAAACTATTCCAGTGTGAAAAGGGTTTAGACTGGGCCTCTACAAAAGATATTGAAGACTGACTGTCAAGAGATAATCTTATACTTAAGTATTTTTTAAATGGTGTGGATGTAGCCACTAGAGGGCTCTGCAATGCTTTCTCCAAACATGCGCTTCTGGGGTGTCCCCACTCCTGACAAAATGAACATTGAGTTATCCTTTTGGATACATAGATATGATGCAGGCAAGATTCTTCATCAATGCATCCTTTCTTTAAGAAAAAAAGTACATAATTTTATTTTCCTTAAATCTTTTAAACTGTATTTTTTCAAAGGGATTGGATGAAAAGGCCAACATCAACCAGCTCTCTGGCATGTTCAAAAAGTGGCTTTGTTTCTTCATTGCTTTCTTTGAAGGAAGCAGTGACAAAAAAATGGTTCAGAAAAGCCAGCAAATGCACTTGTGCTAGTTTAGCCCACCATTTATGGTGTCAGAAATCCACTCAGCAATGTAATTAAGACAGAGGCATTTTCACACCATTGACTGAAACTGAGTCATTGCAGAACACTTTCACTAAGCCTGAAAAGCCTGAAAAGACAGCCCAAAGAAATGCTGCCAAAAATACGTTTCAAGACAGAATAAAACTGGAAGATGTGGGTCTATACATTTCTAGGTTGGGTGCTTTATTGCTTTGGAATTATTATAGTATTTTAAAGTGTTCATTCTTCATAAACTGTACAGAATTTGGGCCCAGGCAATCTGACAAACTGTATTTCCCCTTATGAACCTGCCTGACACCTGAGGTCTAGAGGAGAGGCCCTTCTCTCTGGCCCTTTTTGCACGTGACTTCGAATGCGAAATGGCCACGGGAGTGATGCGGAATCACGAGGACAGTTCTGCATGATGTTCATGTGATCTTGCGTTGCTTCCGTGGCCATTTCGCGGCAATCGCAAATTATATCATTTTCGTCTGTTTGCTGGAAATGACCTGGAATTGCACATTCCTCCTGCATCCCCCCTACACTTACCTGGCATGTGCAACCTTAGCAAGCGCAATGGCCGCGCTTCCTCCCCCAGCGCAGCCTGGGAAAGTACCCGCCTGCATTGTGGAAGGAAGACCCTTTCCGCAACTCACCCATTTTTGGCACTGGGGTGCGGTGCTCACTTCCTTGCTCCTTCGACTCTGCACGAGCTTCGTGCTCATGCGAGAGCCCCGTCTCTTCCTTTCACAGTGCACCCTTGCTCCCGAGGCTCCGCACGCAAGGTAAGTGCGCACAGGGCCCTGGAGCGATGCACGACTGCACAGCATTTTCGGCTTCAAGCCGAAAATGAAAAAATGCATGTGCGGTCCGTGTCAGGCCCTGGAGTGTCCTGCAAATGTGAGTGCATCGTGTGGACCGCTCCTCACATTTGCGCAATGCTCGAGCGGCCCTTTTGCATTGGAAATGCCGTGTGAAAGGGGCCGAAGAGGTGAAGCTATCGTGCTTCCTTCTGTCCAGCACGGAGCTGGTGTGGAGGGAAGCACAGGGGACACAATTCCCTCCTGCAAGAGGCTTTTCACGCGATTCTCGTGTGATGGCGCAGTGAACAAGGTAAGGTGCGAAAAGAGTCTCTGTCCTACCACCTTCCCAGTTACAGTTGGTGGGAACATGAGAGAGGACTTTCTCAGTGACTTTGGAACTATGTATCCACCAAACTAGGGGCTATGCAGGGGATGTGAATATGAACAGTCACGACTGCATAAATCCAGGTTATGCATCTCTAACTGCAAAACAGGATTCTGCCTCCCTCCTCCTCCTCCTCCTCCTCCTCCTCCTTACCTGCTCTGAGAATATTATTGTGACTAAGAAAGAAAATACACAAGAAAATAAAAGTCATTTTATGCCTGCCTAGAAGTTACATCTCTCAGTGGTTTGAAGGTTTGAACTGGTTTGGTTTGAATCAGCTAACAGACTATTTCAGTACAGTTGTCCCTCTGTATCCAGAAGGTCTGCTTCCACAGATTCAACTAACCACAGCTCATAAACATTTGGGGGAAAAAATTCCAAAAAGCAAATGTTGATTTTACACTACATACACTATGCTGATGTATAGGCATATCCTGCTATAGCCTCCCACTGTTTCACAGATCTTTAGGCTCTCTCTGGCACTCATTTGAGTTGTTTGTCATTTTATATTAGGGATGCCATTTTACTGTGTCATTGTATAGCATGGGACTTGAGTATTCACAGATTTTGGTATCCATGAGGGGTCCTGGAAACTCCAGCAGATACTGAGGGCTCACTGTAATTAATGCATTTAAAATGAATCTCTGTACATTGAGCAGTGGTCATCCCAGCTCCCTTGCCACATGGAACATGAATCCTGGAAGTTAGCTCCATTCTGGCTGTGTAGCCGGATTTCTTTCAAGAATCAGGAAGTTTTAGGACCTGATCAAGCTGAGCAAAGTTGAAATTTTGGAGTGAGTGAGCATGACCTTTTTGGAGGTCCTTCTGCGTAAGAAAAGAGTGTAATATCAGGGGAAGCTACAGACAGGGATTATCTGTACTCTGATACCAAAGAGCTTCTCTCATTGATTTTGCGAAACTGGAGGTGGATGTTTTTGGTTGTTTTTTCAAAAAACACGATTTCCTTTTTAATGGTCGGGCCTAAGAGGTCCTCTGCCCTTCATTCTTTGTGAAACATAGCAGTGGATTTCAAGATGATGGGCTTCTACACAGCTGTCTGTAGAATCCACAGTCTACGTTAGTTTCCAACATCCTGTTCCACTGGTAAATATCCTACCAGTAAATTATATGCAGTGAAATCCAGCACTGTATATAGTATAAAGACGGTATGTTCATTATCTCTTGGTATATTTATTTTCCCCCTGTAGAGTTTATTGAGTGCAAACTGCTTTTGTACTTTGGGCTCAGCTTTGAAGGACAAAGGACAAAGCAGAAAAGTGGGAGAAAGATTGAGAAACTTGGATAACATAAAACCAGCTTACAAAGTGGGATGACAGAAGATTAATTAGAATGGTCCTTGCCAAATACGGACAGCTGGAGGGCATAGAGACTGGGCAAAGCAGAGCCTGTAGGCCTTGGGTCACCCCCTGTGTTTTTTCCAGGGCTCTCCCCTCCCCATCCAACCCCAAGGGAAAATTAAGGCTCCAGAAGCCTGTGGGAAGTGTCATTTGTCATTTAAATGTAGTGTTTAGCCCAGAAAAAACAAACTTTTTCTTTTAAAAAAAATAAGCTAGAAGCCATCATCCAGTTGCTTCCTGCTTCTCATCCCACTTTTTCTAGTTTAAAACAGGTTGAGGGTAAGAATGACAATTAAACGGACAATCATTGCCATTTGACTACAGTGGAGGGCATGATGTTACATTTTTTTGAAAAATAAAAAGAGTGGAGATGTCACAGGAAGGATATGGTCCACCACAGACCAGAGAGGGTTGAAAATTGCCCCACATGGTTAGAAGCTGTGTACTTCTGAGGTAAAGCATTAATCGTTCTCTAATCTTTTTTAGAAGGAATAATAACTGGTAATAGCTAGAGATAAGATCACACTGTTCATAAGTCTGGCTTTCCCCAACCTGTTGCCTGCCCTTCAGCAGTTTCAGAAAACAAATTCCATCACCCCAATTAATATAGCCAGTGATGTTGGGTCATGGGGGATGAAGACTACAGGCAACAGACTGAGGTTGATGGTGCTAAGGTGTCATCTGTTATGACAAATCCTTTTCCTTGTGTGTATGTCTGAGGCCATTTCTGCACTAGACTGTTATAGTGCTTTTATTCCACTTTCAACATCCTATGGAATCCTGGGGTTCCTATCATACTGGCCCCTCCTGAAACTGCAAACCCCAGGAATCCATAGGATGTTGAAAGTGGAATAACAGCAGTATTACAGTCTAGTGCAGAAATGGCCTGAGTGCTCTGTGCACTGCCTTTCTCTTGAAATCTTTATTTGAACATAAGGATCTCTTTTACTGGTGCCAGGTGCCATAGGTATACATTAAGTTCCATACATCAAGAGAGTAAACAGAAGATAGGAGGAATTTTAAAGACTTCTGCTGTGACACTATGTAAGTATGTAGTGACTTATTTCTCCCTCTTTAACATATCTTTACCCTATAAGTACAATGGCAATAAATGGAAATGTTGCATCCCATTGCAGGGCTGGTGGGTTTTTATCACTGCTGCAAACTCCCTGAGCTATTGAAGCAAAAAACATATCATGGGAGGCAGAAGGATGTCATTACGGTCAGAACACCACTTTGCAGCTGCTGGAAATAGGCAAACTGTGGCCTATATTTCACCTCTTTTGAAAAGAGAGGGATATAAAATTTGAAATGATAGTGCAGATTTTACTTTTATGAGAAGAAAGGGAGTGTGTGTCTTTTATGTGCAAAACACGTGGGAGAGCATTGCTAAAGTGAACACAGAAGTTTAGTCTGAATGTGAAAAAGGTAGGAAAAGGTGGAAAAGCAGTTTGTGGGTTAGACAAATCCTCTGAGGTGGTAGAATACAAGGATAGCTGGGCTGGATCAGACCAAAGGCCAACCTAGGCCAACCTTCTTGTGCTTGTCTTCAGTAATGGAATGGATGAAGGTGAACAAATTGAAACTTAGACTCTTTCCGCATGATGATTGCATCCCTGCATGGGGATGTGAGAGAAGCAGGACAGCGACTATACTTCTGCATGATGTCACCATGGTCCCGCCCTTCTCCTGTTGCCATCCAGCATGATTGGCGGAGTTGCCCTGTCAATGACCTCCAACTGAATGATGCTGTCTTCCTTCCTGGCCATGTGCAAGGCCTGGAAGCGCGATGGAGGAAATTCCTGCCGCAGTGCAACATGTGAAAGAACCCAGCTGCACTGCGGAAGGAAGAGGTGTGTCCCTCATGCTCCCTCACACTCACACTCCCTTCCCACCAAAGGCACAGCTGGAATCATGACTGGGGGACAATGGGATCAGGTAATGTGTGGAAATGGCCTTTATCCAGACAAGACAGAGGTGCTGCTGGTCAGTTGAAAGGGAGATCAGGGAAAAGGGATTTAGCTTGTGTCAGATGGGGTTGCAGTCCCCCTGAAGACACAGGTTTGCAGTTTGGGTGTACTCTTCAACTTAGCTTTGAACCTGGAAGCCCAGGTTTCTGTGTTGGCCAGCAGTGCTTTTGCACATTTAATGCTTGTGCACCAGCTCTGCCTATTCCCTGTGATACTGGATCTGGCTGCAATGGTACATGACTAAGGGTTTTATCACACACTAGTTTGTTGCATGATTGCACTGGCTTAGTTATATTTTTGATCTTTCCTTATTACCTGACACTGTCACTCTCCTGTTGTTGGATTGCATTCGCATTGTGATTGGGTTGTCTCTTTTCATTCATGGGAATTTCCTGTGAATGGGTCCAATAACTCTGCTTTTCCATTATTGCCTATTCATGTGATCCTTTCACTCTGCTGCAGTTCCGATATTGTGGCAGTCATGTGGTATCAGTGGCTGTTGTTTCCTCTTTCACCCTCTTTTTCCCCAAGCAGGGTGATCTCATTGCACTTCTGGTGTTTGGACAAAGATGACATCATGGTGCAGGTGAACAATGTTGCTTTTACTCTGTTTCCCAGTGTGTTTTAATTTTTTTTGAAAAACCTTTGGTGTCATTGCACACTTGCACTGCCCTAGTGGTCACCAGCACAGCACAATTGCACCATTAGAACAAAACAGACGACAAACGATGCACAAGAAGAAGAGCAAGAAGCTGAAACAGTGGCATGACAGGAAAACACAATGCCAAATGATGGGGAGAAAGTCTTTTGACATGCTGAAATTGTGAAAAGGAAGAGAGAGAGAGGGAAAGAGAGAGAGAGTGTGTGTGAGAGAGATAGCCCATGCACTATAGCCCATGCATGGGCAGCGAAGGGAGGGAGGGTCAGTGGGGTGGTGCAGAAGACCAATTGTGGGCACATGCATCACCAAACTGGCAGCTCAGCGTTATTACAGAGATAGTGTGAAAGTAATTGTTTCTATACCGATATGGTTTCATTTCCTTAGCTAATGCAATTGCTGTAAGACAACAAGCTTGTGTGATAAAGCCCTTAGTGACATGCCTTTTGGACTATTGTAATGAGTTCTACATGGGGCTGTCTTTGAAGAGTGTTTGGAAACTTCAGCTAGTTCAAGGAGTTGCAGCCAGAGTGCTAGGGGCAGGTTAGAGTGACCATACTACTTCCCTATTAAAACAGCTCCACTGATTCCCAGTTCGTTTCTGGGCACAATGCAAAGTGCTGGTTATAACATATAAAGCTCTATATGACTCAGATCCAGGCTATCTGGCAGAACATGGTCATTTTTGCCCTACACTGGCCCTTTCCACACCTTACCTTTTCTAGGCGCTGGGGTGTGGGGATCGCGTGAGCAGCCTCCAGCAAGAGGCTCTTGTGTCCCCGCTGCTTCAGCTCCACATGAGCTGCCTGCTCCCAAGCAGGCAGCGCAAGAGCCCAGCCTCTTCCTTCTGCAGTGCAGCCTGGGAGTTTCCCAGGCTGCGCTGGGGCAGGAAGCATGACCGCCACGGCTCCGGAGGCTCCGCACGCATGGCAAATGTGCGCAGGGCCCTGAAGCAATGCGCAATCACGCACCATTTTCGGCTGAAAGCCGAAAATGAAAAAGTGCACGAGCAGCACCTGCCTTACCCTGGAGCGTCGCGTGATTGTGAGAGTGTCTTGCAGATCACTCCTCACAATTGCGTGATGCTCCAGGTACCCTTTCGCATGGCAAATGCTGTGTGAAAATGGCCACTGTTATAGTGCTATTATTCTACTTTCAACATCCTGTGGAATTCTGGGGTTTGTAGTTTACTGAGGCCAAAGAGCTTTCTGGCTGAGAATTCTAAAGGCCCCTCCCTAAACTGCAAACCCCAGGATTCCATAGGATGTTGAAAGTAGAATAATAGCACTGTAACAGTGTAGTGCAGAAATGGCCTGTATCTCCCTATATTTGCCTGCTTGAGCCCTGAGATATCAGGAGAGGCCCTTCTTTCAGTTCCACTACCTTTACAAGCATGGTTGGTGAGGACATGAGAAAGAGCCTTCTCAGTGGTTGTAATAGTACTATAACAGTATAGTGTGGAAATGGCCAATGAGCCTGCTCTTTTTAGGACTAACCAACAAGATTCCAGCCATGTGGTTGTGCATTCTTTGATCCTGCATAACTATTTGTACCACTTTTTTGGCTAGGATTGCAGAAACAGCCACAGTGATTTCCATTTGTGCAATGAGACAACAAGCAGGCCCATGAGGAGATACACAGTTGGTTACACAGTGCCCACATTGTAGCCTTTTGGTGCCAGCCAAAAACTTTAAAAACATCATCCTAGACTTTTAAGAGTTTCATCTGCTGCTTTTATAGTTTTTGCAAACATGTTTATATTCAGTATTTTAGGATATTGTGGCTTTTATAGGTGTACATACACCACTCTGCAAACATGGCTGAAAGGTGGTCTAGAATAATAATAACAATGCCAAGGATAACAGATAGCATTGGCTTGTACTGAATGGATGTAAAATGGTTCTCAAATTCTTTTTCTTTTTGCCCTGCAGACTCTGAAACAGGTAAATCTTTGAATTTGCTGCTAGGCTTAATATTTTTCCCTCAGCCCCTCAGGGTGGTTAGCAACACAGTACTGTCTGCAGAAAAGAGAATCCATCTTTAAACCTGAGGAATTTGTGAGCCTGGCTTGCCTGAAATGCAAGGAAATGCTATTGAGCTAGTATGGTATCAATTTAAAACATATCCTACAGATTTGCAGTCTCATTCTTTCTGTCTCCCTCCCACCTCACATTTCTTTTTGACTAACTTAGAGCTCAGCTGGAGGGCACCAACAAAATCTGTTTAATTGTCATGTAATGAAAGAGAGAAGACCCAAAAGAGAATAATGTTCAGAATCATGGATCTCGTATAGAATACTTGTGAGATGCACTTTAAAAAAAACACCCTGGGAACTGGTGAGCAGCAATTCTTTGTGGATGGCTTGGGGATATCAATTGAATAAGTAAATAAATAAGACTAAATGATCCATATGCTGGAGCTGAGTTTGCCAGGTCAGGACTATCACAGGCCCTGAGAGCTCAAGGCCAAAACCTGGTGATCCTTTGGGATGTCACGGAATATGGGCCCTGGTGATGCTGCAAAGGTGATGTTACAAGTTTCATGGAGTGTGACATTCAAATAAAGAACATCCAACTCTAAGGCCATTTCTACATGGGGTTTTTAAAACGGTGCAGAGCGTCCTCCAGGGAGGACATCTGCACCTGGGACCAGACTGGGTCGGACCTACTTAACACAGATCCGCACCCCAGCCTGCTCCGGAACGACCCCAAGTGGTCGTCCAGTGTGCTTTTGAAAGACTGCTAAAAACAGGTCTTTCAAAAGCACGGGGCGCGCCACTGCGAGCCTGCTCCCTTATGTGAGCCGGCGATCTGCCGGGGGCAGGCTTTAGGCTGGCGAGCTTCAGCGGTTGGTTGAGACCCTCGACCAACCGGAAGCCGCCATTTTTGTCCCTGGAGCAGTGCAGAGCGGCAGCCATGCACTGCTCTGGAGCAGCGTGGACTGGACCGGGGAGCCTTAAAGTCTGGTGAGTAGCGTCACAGGGTGATTCCCTCACCTCGTGCAGAAATGGCCTAAGAAGTAAAAATATACACACATACACACACTTACTTACTTATTCTTCAAGCAGTGCTATTGCCCTGAGATTCCTCCACCTTGCCTTGGGTATTGGAGAAAAGGGATGAGGCCCTGAAACTCAGGATCAGGCCCTAGAATGTGGCAACTTTCGCTGAAGTTGAGGAGGTTATCCACTCCAATAGGGCCTGAAACTGTTTGAGATCAAAGGGGGGGGGGGGCAGGTGAGCAGGGATAGGAATTTGTGGCAGTATAGAGTCTCATCTTTCAATGGAAACCAATGGTTGGACCAGTGTTATTGTATGTCAGAGATAGTTCCAGGAGGAAGGTGACAGAACCAGAGCTTGGCCATGTTAGTTTTTGAAGTAACCCTAAATAATGCTTTATTTTTTATTTTATTTTTTATTTTTTTATATTATTTTATCAATTTTTAATCTATTCTAATCATTTTAAATTTTAAGTGTGTGTGTGCATATATATCTATATATAAAAATATATAAGAAGAAATGCAATCACAACATAAAAGACAGACAAGAAAAAGAATAAAAGAATAAAAATGCATTTACTGTGAAAGGAGGCAAAATGAGGGCATTGGCTTCTCAAGTACAAATTTGCCTCTCCCAGTAACATTTTCCTTTAGTCCCCAAATTTCTAGCATTCCAGAAATCCGGTTGTTGAAAATTCCTAATACACAGAAGACGTGTTTGCTGTGTTTATATTCTGTGGTAACTTTGCCTGCCCCTTTCCTTTGGATGCCTAAACTCTATGGCCATTTCCGTACTATGCTCTTATAGTGCTATTATTCCACTTTCAACATCCTATGGAATCCTGGGGTTTGTAGTTTAGGGAGGGGCATCTTTGGCCTCAGTAAACTACAAACTCCAGAATTCCATAGGATGTTGAAAGTGGAATAATAGCACTATAGCAGTGTGATGTGGAAATGGCCTATTTCTCTGGTTTCTCTTCAGATCGTATAAATCTTTTGCCTTATACTAAACTCTGTTTTTAAAGACTCTACAGAAGTTTTAGATTACTGCAATGCTAGAAACTGGGCAACTGCAGAAACATTTGGGGCAAGGATAGAATTCTTGTTTAGGGGCAATACCCTCATTTTGCCCATCTAAATCCACTGTGTGTGTGCAACTTAGAAACAAGTGTATTTTGATTTCTTTTTTGTGAGACATGTTTTATGTTGATGATCTATTTAAAATCTTTATGATCTAATCCAGAGATGTATGGAATACATGCTGTCATCCTACAACTACTTATCTGAGAATAGTCCCAAGAACACAATGGGATTTACCTCTTAATACAGGACTGTACAGGACTGTAATTCCAAAGAATTGCTAAATTTGCAATGATGCACAGAAGTCAAAATATGAGAGAGTATGAACGTGGAAGTGAGGATTAAGAATATGACTGGCTGAAGCAAAGGTGGCATAACCACTTCAGCAAGTGTGGCATAACATAGGCCCTTTCCACACCTTACCTTCTTCCAGTGCTGGGGTGTGGGGATCACGTTAGCAGCCTCTGGCAAGAGGCTCTCGCTTCCAGGGTCCTTTGGCTCCGCATGAGCTGCCTGCTCGCGCGAGAGCCCCACCTCTTCCTTCCACAGTGCAGCTTGGGACCTTCCCAGGCTGCGCTGGGGCAGGAAGCATGACCGGCACAGCTCCAGAGGCTCCGCATGCCAGGTAAGTGTGCGCTGGGCCCGGGAGCAATGTGCGATCGCGCACCATTTTCAGCTTCTAGCCAAAAATGAAAAGGTGCATGATTGGTGCCTGCTGGCCCCTGGAATGTTGTGCGATTGTGAGTGTGTCATGTGGATCACTCTTCACAATTGTGCGATGCTCCAGACACCCTTTCGCATGGAAAATGTCATGTGAAAAGGGCCATAGATTGGAATCTACTGGCAGACCTCTATAACAAAGCAAGACCTAGCAGTTGGGGGACAAGAACCAGAGGAAAAGTCGCAAAGTCAACTAGAATCAGAGGAAAGCAAACAGAACGAGTTCTAGTAAACTGCAAATTGGTTCACATGAGCTAGTTTTCTGTAGGAGTTCACAAAATTTCACCCATGGAAAATTTCAGGAGAAAGGGGAGGACCACACACAACCTATGAAACTCCCTAAGCACCTCTTCTTTCTTCTTCCAAATATGTTTGGAACCACTGTTTTCACGTCTTGAGATTCTATGTTTTTCTCTCACTGAGTGATGTCACACAGTCAGTAATGAGTGATATAAAATCGTAATGCGATCCAGGCAGTCAGTTTTGCCTATTTAGAATCATCACTGTGGTCAAACAAGGGAGGATTGTCACCATTTGGGAGAGAAGGAAGGAGTAGACCAGATGGCAGTGCTCAGTGCAGAAATCTCAGCTGTTTCCCTGGCTTCTTTACCTTTTCTACTCCATAATGCAAAGAACTGGTCTACAGTCAACTTTACAGTTGCCCCTTTGCTGCATATTCTGACTTCCCTTTTCCCTCAAGATAATAGGTATAACAACTTTGCAGGACTGGCATAATTTTTGAGTTACAGTCCTTCCTCTACATTCATGATGGATGTCATGAACATTAGCCATATATTTTTTTAAAAATGTTTACAAATGGAGTATAGTTTTTGGTATATCTGAGGGCCTTTCCACACTATACTGTTATAGTGCTATTATTCTGCTTTCAACATCCTGTGGAATTCTGGGGTTTGTAGTTTACTGAGGCTAAAGAGCTCTCTGGCTGAGAATTCCAAATGCCCCTCCCTAAACTGCAAACCCCAGGATTCCATAGGATGATTGTTACTGCCCTGGCTAGTGTGAGCTTTGGGGATATTAAAAGATATCCCTTGATATCATAATTCGGCTTCACTTCTCTATTCCTCTCCACATGCTTGCGAGGCCACCGGACAAGCACATAAACAAGCTCGGCCGTTAATAGCCGTAATATTCAAACTACAATACAGGCAGGCCAGAAATAACCGACTCACTGCTTTAGGAGACCTCCAGGCAAGTACTCTAATTAGGTATGCATGCCACTTACAAAAGAGCCTCTGCCCCGCGATGGCAGCTTGATGGGTAAACTATACAATACTCAAGTACTCTGCATTTGCATACTGGCTACTCTATTGAGAACTGCTACGATAACTCAATCATTCAGATTCTGATCTTTCGGAGGCTTTGTCTCCAACTCCAAATCTATTGTTTTCCCCCAAGTATGGCATAGCCTGAAGTCACAATTCTCCTTATAAAAACCCTTGATTCCGAGACCTTCCTCGGATCGCTCCCGAGTTTCATCCCGCCTTGCTGCCGCTTTGCTTGGCGAGCCCCCCCTCAGCTCCACGTGCTGAGCTACATCGCACCCCAGCTTCGCTCTCTATTTTTCAGGGCTTCAGGACAGGTGAAGTATCACCCAAACCAGCAATCCCTCTAAAAATCCCTCTATACCACTCCAACCTTTATTTTCTTTAGTTATCTTGCGTGAGTGTGTCGCATACACTGTTTTGCTTGTATTTAATAACATCAGTTATTATTTCAACTTCTGTGTTCTCCTTGACTTGACCCGACCCCGTAGACATAGGGTTCAAGATCTCACTACGTTACCCTGCCTCTCGTAACGTTAAGCAGTGCTCTGAGCTAATTTTCCCCAACTTTAGTTGAGCACATTTTGGTGTCCCTCCCGGGACCCCCAGTTCACAGGGTAACATGTTGAAAGTGGAATAATAGCGCTATAACAGTGTAGTGCAGAAAGGCCGAGTTAGAAAGAATACAAACTCTGTTCTTTATGAGTGAGAAAGAATACAGATCTCTCTCTTTGTTTTTTTTTTTCTATAGACATATTACCACCCAATTGTGGCTGCTCTATAATTGTGTGAGCAATTTTCTATTGCAGGGCTGGACAACTTTCCAAGGCTCAGGGATCACAGTGCATCCAGCATTTCCCCCAAGAGATCTAGAAGTGTGGTGGTGCTAGTGATCACAGCTAGGCCTCTGGGACAGCACATTTTGTCCACTCCTCTCCTATTGAATAGCAATCATCCACCCCCTCAGGGAAGGGGATTTTCCTTCTCCAGGTGATGTGTGAAAATTATTGCCATTACTTATACCCATTGGTTAAACAACCTGCAGATGTCAGAGGTGAAAGAATGGTACAGGGAGAATCTGGCATTTGGCTATTTCACTCAGAGCTTCACAATGTTACTTTCTTTGGAGTATAACTCCTAGAATCCCCTTGCCAACTTGGATTTAGGTAGCTGAAGTCCCCATAAGTAACCTTTCCAAGCTCAGTTATCAAAACACACCTTCTACAATGTGATTGGAAGATGATGTGGAGTGTGAGAGGAACAACAGTCAGAGATGGTTGGAGACTTTCAAAGACATGACATTTTAAAAATGAATAGTTTACCAAAGACCTTTTTGGATCATAATCTGGTGACTCTGAGGAGGAAGAGAGTGGGAGGGAACTGGAGACTGAATGAAGCTTTACTTCAAGATGGAAATGTTCTAAAACATGTAGAAAAATGGCAGAATACTTTGAAGATAATTCGGAAAAAAAACACCATATTAGAGTAATATGGGATGCTAGAAAAGAATTCATGATGTTCAACAAAGTACAGAGCTTGATAGCAAAAGAATTTATTATCTGTATCTGTAATCAACTTGCAAGTAAGTAGGAGTAGCATACGAAGAAATATTGGAGGCAATAGTTTAATGTTGTTATAACTATATTTACATATAACAAAACAAACAGGATGATATGGTAGTTATTTTTATCTTTGCTAACATCTTTTACTAAATTCCAGGAAGTGGGAAGTCAACTATATTTTTTTCTGTCTCTTACATTCTTTTTTCTTTTCTTACCTTAGTATAGTTTCATTCTTTAGTTTTGTTAAGTTTTGTAATTAGTGTGGTAGTTTTTTTTAGTTTATAGTATGCTATTTTATGTCTTTTTTTCTTAATGTTTATGTATGTTTTTATTGTATCTAAAACTTGTGCTGAATCAAATTACTTTTTAAAAAATGAAGTACACAGTTAAAAAAAGAAGAGTCAAGAAAAAAATTCAGCTACTCTTAGGTGAGATAAATAAAGAAGGAGCGCTGAAGAAGAATCCCATGAACAAGGCAGTACTCAACCAAATCAAGTTTCTTCAGAGACAACTATCAATGTTGACAATAGACAAGATCAAGAAGAAGTTGCTTTATGTGAAGCAGAAGAATTTCAAGTTTGCCAAAAATCCTGGAAGATGGGTGGCATACAAGCTGGGGAAAAAAAGAGACAAAGTTAATCCTGAAGGTACAAAAAGGGAATGAGATAATAAATGATAATGTAGCTATTAGGAAGTTGTTTCAACAATACTACACATCACTCTGTAAAAAGGCACAAGTTTCACGAATGAAAATAGGTGAATATCTAAATAAATAAGATCTTCCAGAGATTTCAGAATTGCAAAAGCAGATGGTGATGGGCCTATAACAGGAAGTGAGATTGTCAAAGCCATTAAGAAGATTAAGTCTGGCAAAGTTCCAGGCCCAGATGGTTTATCAACAGGTTATTAGAAATGTTTCAAGGAACAGTTATTTTTACCTCTCAGAAATTAGTGAACTCAGTATTATGGATGGAGAAGGCACCTGAGACCTGGAAAGGTACTTGAGACCTGGTAGTCTTAATTCTGAAGCAAAGTCAAGAACTTACGATGACAAAGAACTATAGACTTATTTCATTGCTGAATAAAGCCTATACATTTTAAAGAACAATTTTGGTAGAAAGATTGAAAAGGATCTTAACAAGAGTTTGTTCATAAACATTAAGCTGGATTTTTGCTGAAAAGACACTTATGCGATAATACCAGCTGAGTCTTGGATATTCTGGAATATTTAGATAATCATAAGGAGAAACAGACGGTGCTATATTTTTAGATGCCAAGAAAGCTTTTGACAATCTGTACTGGGACTTTTTTTTGGTGTTTCAGAGAAAATGAACTTTGGTGATAATTTCAATACATGAATTAAGGCAATTTATAATGTACCGGAAGCCTGGATTTTGGTTAATGAGTGCGTTGAGCAAGCCATGTGACATTCAACAAAGAACAAGACAAAAGGGTCCACTTTCCCCTTTGGTATTTATTTTAACTCCTGAAGTGCAGAATAGAGCTATAGGATATGAGGAAAGTATAAGAGGCATGAGAATAAACAAGGAAGAATATAAATCAAGATGTCAGAGTTTATATGGCAAGAGAAGAAACCTAGGTTCAAATATAATATTTTACAAGATGCCAAACACAGAGGGGGATTGGAATTACCATATCTGAAATTAATTTTTTTTTTGTTTGGAGGAAGGAGTGGATTATGTTGGCAAATAAGAGATTGTTGGATTTAGAAAGGCATAAACTGAGGTTTGGATGACGAAGTAATTTGTAGTATGAGAAAGCTAAAGTGAAAACAGATTTCAATAAACATTATGTGGGACATGCTATGTTAAAAGTGTGAAATAGATGCAAACTAAAGTTATGTCTTAAGACACCCTTAGGGTGTCATTTCAAGAGATCTTTTATAGAAAGAAGGCAACAGCAAAGGAAAAATGGGCAACTTATCAAGATCTTTTGGAATTTGAGCAAAAACACTATAGAAACAAGTCAGTTAAAGAATTAATGTCAGAAGGTTACAGTTTTCAATGGTTCTCTTACAGACAGATAATAGAAAGATTTAAAAAGGATAAAAATTGTATGATTTTGAGTTGACCAAATAGGATTTTGAAAAACATTTGTGCTCAGATGATTTGATTAGTAGGTGTATAAACTTTTGCTAAAACTAGAGATGGAGGAAGAACTGGTCAAGGACTGTATATTTTTCCAGTGTTCTTATTGTCTTTAGTTATCTTCTAATATTTAGTATTTTCTTTTTCCATACTCTTCATTTTTCTTTTTTTGTTTTTCTAGTGTATTTGTTGTCCTAATTTCTTTCTTTTTTTTTGTATTTTGAAAACTGTTAATAAAACTTAAAAAAAAAGAGATGGTAGCAGACTGTTGAGTAACATTGACAACAATGCATTTCTATGGAAAATCAACATGTCACTTGTCAGGAATAACCTTCACTGAAATCGGGTGACATATTTTAAGTTCTCCAGATGCAGCTTCCTCCCTCTGAAAAAAAAGTGTGTTCAGAGCTAAGTAAACTCATATGAAAGGAGAGGAAAGCCAGAAAGAATATACCCTTTGAGGATTTGTTAACTGGTATTGATTTTAATTTATATTTGTTATATGTGGAAAAAGTGTGAATAACACTTTTTTGTTTGCTTTATTTTTCTCTCAAATTCTTAAAAGCTCATCCAAAATAGCAAGGCAGGTATCAGATACAGCATGAGGGTAGAGTGCATGGGCAGCCCTTCTTTTCATTTTTGTTTTTTTCTGTAAATCAAGGATTTGCTTCTGTCTCCATTCCTGCCAGAATTCGTAGAAAAGGTTAGTTTATGGTGTGAAGTCTTCTCTGAGGTCCAGACTTCACTCTGCTTCTTCATTGGTGTGATAGACGTATAACCTCAATGAAGACTTCTTTCTAAAGTAAGCTTTCCATCTTGGTCAGAACACTCACACCGAATGCTCTGAGTTTAGATTCTCAGCTTCTGCTCACTGAACCCTCTTTTTAGTGCTTTAATCACAACTCCTTTGAAACTCTGTTGCCAGCTACTGACTACTAGTCTCTCTGTTCCCAGATTCAATTCAGGTATGAGTTTTCCTCATAAACTCAGCCTTACTTTTCTCATCTTTGTATCTTTCCCACTCAGGTTCTTCTCTGTCTGACTACAGCTGGTTATAAAGTTCACAGAGTGTTATGAAGTTAGATCAGAAACACGTTTACTTTGTGCTTCATTTGAAGCTGAGGTATTTAAGAGAAGTGAACGTGCATGGGCTCCCCAATTCAGCAAACTGGATTTGGGCCTGATTTAGCCTGACTCAATCTGGATCCAGTCCAATCCAATCCAATCCAATCCAGACCCCAAATCCAAATCCAAATCCAGAAATCTGGATTGTGAGTCCTCCCCATTGACTTGCATTGGGAAACCAAAATGGGTATAACTTTTTGGGGTCTTTCCCCTTCATACATATGCAAAAAAATTGGAGCACATGTGTTTCTGGCTAGTTTTGAGAGAAGCAACTCACCTTTACCCTTGTTTTTCTGGAGCCTGTCCCATTAGGATATAAAATAAATTAAAATAAATTTCAGGGCATATTTTCTTTTCCTGGTTTTCTTTTTTGGAAGGGGAATTGGCCATTTGTAAATGACTATAACAGTGACTATGGCCTTCCTAGCTGTGAACTGTCCTATATCAGGAGTAAGGAATGACATCAAACTGCTCTGTTTACATGAGAACTAGAAACTGCCTCATAATGAAAACTATTAATTCTTTCAACCCAGCACTCTCTAGACTGAGGCCCTTTCTGCATCTTACCTTTGTCTGGCGCCGGGGCACGGGGATCACACGAGCAGCCTCTTGCTAGAGGGTCTCGTGTCCCTGCTGCTTTGGCTCTGTAGGAGTTGCCTGCTGGCTGGCCGGCAACATGATGGCTCCGCCTCTTCCTTCCGCAACACAGCTGGGTATTTTCCCAGGCTGCGCTGGGGGAGGAAGTGCGAGGGCCGTGGCTCCGGAGCTCCATACGCAAGGTAAGTGCGTGTGGGGCCCTGGAGCAATGCGCGATCGCACACCAACTACAAGCTGAAAGTGAAATAGCACGATCGGTGCCTGCCAGCCCTGGCAGCGTCGTGCTGTTACGCCCCAGAGTAACCCTAAGAGAGGGCCCCTAAATTGGCATAACTTCCCCCATATTGGATATTGGCTAGTAAAGATCAGTTGCAAGAAAAATTGGTTTTGAATTAAATTCTCAAGACCAACAACGCCTTTGCTGCTGTATGGGAATGTAGACAGTGTCCTTTAGGCTAAAAGACAAAGACCTATTGTTCCCAGTCACGTATCTCTAGGCAGCCACAATAGACTCTCTCCTTGATTGATAAAAAGATTGTCTCAGCCCCAAGCCACGCTGATGAACTTTGCAAAGACAGACAATCAAAGTCTATCAATTTGGAATGATAATCCTATCATGTACATGGACTTTCCCGGGAGAAACAATACCGAGGAGAGGTCGTGATATTTGCCTAACATTATATTCCGCAATCATCGCCCATTAACGCCACTTTGCTAGCCTATACACAGCCTGAGGACAGAAATTGGCTATAAAAATCCCCACTTTCTGAGCCTCTTCGGAGAGCCTCCCAGAGGGCCCGTTTCGCTGCTACCGAGGTGTCCCACTTAAGCCTCTCAGATGCTGCTGAGAGCTAAACACGACTCGTGTATCCTACTCGCTGCGAAACCCTGCTGCTTCCAGCCTTCCAGCCCTGGGATCCAGCCTCCCCTTGGTGCTTTACACCGAGCCTTCACTAATCCTCTCCTTCTCCAGGATGCCTAGACTAAGGTCCGTATGCCCTCTCTCCCAACTGTCTCTTATTTTCAACTTCATTCCTGTAGCCCTTGTGTGATTCTAGAATTGTTTGTTAATGTGTGTTGTGGCTGTTTCTGTTAAGTTTAATAAATTTACTTTAGACTGTTCCTCTGACTCTTGTGTGGTTCTGACTCCGTAGACATAGGGTTAAAGATCCCTTGCCCTGACCTTTCGCAAGCTTTGAGTGTCTCTGTTAATTCGCTTAATTTGAAATCTGTTTGGGTGTCCTCGAGATACCCCCAATTTTCAGGGTAACAACGCGATTGCGAGGACGTTGTCTGAAACACTCCTCGCAATCGTGCGATGCTCCAGAGGCCCTTTCGCGTGGACACATGAAGCCTTGCAAGGCTCTCACTCTCCCTTCCTCACCTATGTGGTCACTGCCATTTTCAGAAAAGGCCTCTGTGGTTCTGAAACAAGTTAGAGAGAATAGAGCAATATAGCCCATTATGACCCAGGAGGACGCATTTTGCTGGGAGGGGGACAATTTTAGAGGTGCCCGTGTATGAGACAGTCAGAGTAGTTAGTGCAGCCCTTTAAGAACTCAAGGGCAGATGTGGCCATTGGATCTCTAGAGGTTCATCAATCCAGTCTACTCTGATTGGCAGAGGCCTTCCCTTTAACTCTAGTGTGGGCATATCATGGCTGGTGTAGAGGAGGCCTCCTCAGACAAGTAAAGGGTAGAAGTGAAACCAGGTAACAGGCTCCAGTTAGAGCCAGAGGAGGCTGGCAGCCCTGCCATGGACCATCACATTTTGACTTTGAAGAGGAATTTGGAGACTGAACTACTTCATTCTTTGGAGTATTGAAGACTAAAACAACAGCAGCAAAAGTACAGGCAAAGGAATGCCTTCCTTATAATCAAAATGCTGGGATAATGAGGCCAGCTATGCTGAGTTGCAGCTGGCTATAAATTAGTACGGCTAAGGCCACATCTGTGTTGCAGAACAACAGCATCACTGTCTTTGGCACCACACTGGTCTGTGCACTTTAGTTTCCTGAACCTTGGCTTGCTGAACTGGCTTTTGATCCTGTCTGGATTGCTTTTTGCCCTGAGACCCCAGACTTTTTGGGATCTTCTGTATATGACCCTGGAGTGACTTAGTTCCTGAATTAGAAGTGTACTTTTCTGGGCATTTGCCACCCTGAAACAGAACAGGGCACCTGCATTGGAGCATGGGGAAACCTTAGCCATTGTACTCTCTAAGACCGCTGGACTGGTATGAATGACACAGAGGTGACTGGAAATCTCCTTTGGTTTTGATTTAATTTTATTTTTGGGTCTTTTTTGGCTGTTCCTTTGAGTAGAAGTTGCGTGGGCATGTGGGGATTTAAACAAATTGCCATGTCTTGGTGGGTTTTGGTGGTAGGCTGCGTGATATTCAGGCAATATTTCCACACAAAGGTTTCCTTTTTTTTTTTTGAGGGGGGGGGCAGGGAAGTGTTCTGGGTGACTAGCATTCTGAGCACAGTCAGCAAGTGCCCACAACAGCAGGTTGGTATATAGGAGTCGTTGAGTAGTCTGTCCAGTCCAGGTCAAGATGCAGCAAGAAGCATGAGGGTGGTCTTTAGCCAGTCCAAAAGTTGTATCGTTAGGTCAGAAGTCCAGGTACGTGAGCCAGCTAAGAGTGACAGAACAGTCCAAAATGAAGTTAGTCCAAGCTCAAGGCAAAACAGGACCAGGAGAGAGTACTGCTAGGCAACCAGATAAGACAGGTGCAAGCATGAAGGTGGAGAGGCAACTGTTGCAATACTTATGAACTGCTCTTTCAAGGTCACAGGTGTCTCAGTAGTTAGTATGTATTAAACAGTGCTGGGATGGCATTTTCCCCTCTGTCTCTCAAAGGAGGAGTGGGGTGTATCATCTTCGGTGTCTGTGGACTCTGTCATATGTTGCCGGTGAACAGAATGCTCCACTGCCTTAGCCCCCATCTTCCTGGCCTCAGAGGAAGCTGCTGCTTCCTGGCAATCTGCTTCCTATTTCTCCTCATCTGAGGCCATTTCTGCACTACACTGTTATAGTGCTATTATTCCACTTTTAACATCCTGTGGAATGCCGGGGTTTATAGTTAATCGAGGCGAAAGAACTCTCTGGCTGAGAATTCTAAATGTTCCTCCCTGAACTGATGGAATTGTATGTTGAAAATGGTATAGTAGCACTACAACACTGTAGTGTTGAAAGGCCCTGTGTATAAGGACAGTTTTTGAATCTCAGTGCACCCAAGCGCTTGCATTGCTGGGAAGAAAAACTGGCTTGTCATCCTTATATCAGTTCTTATTTTGTGCACTTTTCCTAACCTCTCTGACCTGTTTGCTGCTCAGTCATTTGTGATTTCTTACTGTGTGGGAAGATTTTGCAAGGTCGGGGAAGTGAAGGCTCTTGGACCTTGAGCAAAGTTGTGGATGCCTATTACAGCAGAGAGTTGAGCCAATTATAGGACAATCCATTCCTTTCCCACATATTACTCACTTGGGAAAGGGAGAGCTTTATCTTAGCCCATCTGGCATCTGTAAGTGTGTGTTGTTAACCTTTATCCAGATAAAGAGCTGCTTTCCTGCTGGATCATTAACTACTTCTGTTGTACATCTAAAAGCTAATTCAAAGTATAGGCCCACATGGCTGGTGGAATGGCAGAAGATGGCATGGGGTAAAGGGTTCTGATGTACATTTTGAAAATGTCCCTCTTCAGGGAGAAGAGCCTCTTGAGAAGATATATGCTATGTAATGCCAGCACAGTCACAGATTCTTTTCTAGTTACTCTAGAAGGCAGACTGGAAGGGTCCTATCCATATTAGGTTTTGATTGTGTCTGTATTTTCCTTCAAGTTGCCTGTCAACTTACAGTGACCCCATTAATTTTATAGGGTTTTCTTAGGGAAGGAATATTCAGAGGTAGTTTGGCCTGTTCCTTCCTCTGAAATATAACCTGCAGCAGCTGGTATCCATTGGCTGTCTCCTGTCCAAGTACTAACCAGAGCTGACTCTGCTTAGCTTCCAAGATCAGACAGGATCTGGTGCCTTTAGGATATTTAGGCCAGAGCCCTATACAGACCTTTGTGCTCACTATGCCAAGGTCTGGGGAGCTGCTGGATGTACAGCAACATTTGGGAGCAAGGCTTATGTATGTGCTCACACCCTCACTCTCAATTTAACTCTATAAAAGAGTAAGCAGACTCTGGCATAGAAATGTTCTCTTTCTCTTTCTCTCTCAATTTCTCTCTCTCTCTCTCTCTTTCCCCTCTCCCTTCCATCTTTCTTAGGGCATATCTAATGGCAAATAAGAGTAATTCATTTTCCCCAGGTGACTCTGTTTGGATGTTATTGTTAATATATCTTCCTATATGTGTAGGTGTGAGCACGTTTATGTAGGTCAGTTAGAGAATTTATAGCATCTGTACCAACTACAATACCTAAGATTTTTGCTGAAGGTGGGGAAGGAAGCTGCAGTAGCTCAAACTGGATGGTATCAGTCCAAATTTGTAGGTTTATCTTTCCCTTCACCCCTTCTTGTTGCAGGTGAGTCTATTTCTTTTCTATCAAAATTGAATATTATGGTACAACTGAAGCGACTCATTTTAACTGAGGATTTTAGCCATGTTTGGATCCTGACCCACAAGTTGAGAATTAGGATCCTATAGTGCAATTCTCAGTTGATTTCAGCCTCCTTTACTGTTCATTAGTCCATTCATTCTTTTTTTCATGTTTATTAATTAATATGCTCTATCAACAGTTATGACTGCTTCTTCCTCAATTTCTGTCATGTTTCCCTATATCCTTACTTTCCTAGAAATTCATTCCTTTTTGCTTCTCTTTTCAAAACTGCCTGAAGTCCCTTTCCCAGTGTTTGCAACCCTGGCTTTGACATCACAACAATTATACTATTTTGTATGGGAGTGTTACCTCAAAAGATGGGGGACCTTGAGATCCTCCAGCAGTGCCAACATCTGCTTAGAAAGGTAGAGAATTATAAATCAAAGGAAACCTGCAAGAGGAGGGTAACCACAGAACCTTTTCACATGGATATACCCGTACTAACTGTAGGATACCAGTTGAAAGTCAAAAGCGTGTCTTTATTGGGGGAGTTCACACACATGCAAGCAATCAAGCAGTCTCATAAGCCACACAAGGCTAGCAAAGGTAAAGGAGAGAAAGGTTTGATAGTGAGAATTTTGGGGTGAAGTGGGTGATAATTACTGTTCCAGAAGCAGGGGATCGAAAAGAGATGCTCAAACACAAGACTGTGAGGGTAGCCCAGGGCATGAGAATTGGGGAGCAAATGGAAACGCCTACATGCATCCAAGGTGCTACAAATCGTTGATGTTGGAGCCAGGGTTTAAATACCCTTTTTTTGCCCTGAAGGGGAACGAGTTAATTGCTCTCTGACAGAGGTGACAAAAGGGGTCTGGAAAGTTCTGTTTGTCTTTGTGGTAGGTGAAAAAGCGTTGAGGGAAATCACAATAGCCTCTTAATGACTGGAAAGGTGAGGGAACAAAAGGACAGTTTCCATGGGGAGAGGAAACAGGATGTCAACCTTCTGGTTGTTTCTCCCAGCAGCTTCACCCACTATTGTTTCCTATGTTTGGGTACTCTAGAGGTCCATCTAAAACCCATCAGATTGGGTTTCTCCTAAACTTATGACTTGGCTATGCTGAGGTCCTTTGTCTTAGCTCAAAACTTCTAGCCAGACTCTTTTCTTTTCCACATAAGCATATGATTTATATATTAAAATGATATCTCTTGCCAATTGAAGGTGTATGACATAGTAACAGGAGGGTGATATTGTAATATTAGAGCAGAGGTAGACAAATTGCAGCACCCCAGATGTTGTTGGACCACAAAATCCAACATGCCTCATAATTGGCTATGATGGCTAGGGCTCATGGGATTTGTAGTCCAACAACATCTGGAGGACTGCACTTATTTCAGGATCATTATGGTTAGGAGTATGTATGAAGACTGAATGAGAGCTGTAGAGTGTTGAGCAGTGTGCATTTGCCAATGGGTACTGAGTGGCTAGTGAGAATGGGAGATGCCAATTGGACTGCTGAGGTGGAGGAGAGAATCAGATAGAATGAGAGCCCTGAAGATATCATGCTCTTGGCCTCCCTCTCTTACATGCACATTCCCTCACACAGTGTGGGTTTTTGAGAGAGAGATACTGCATAAAGAACGATTGTGTTATATAGGCATACACTATTAGTATCACATTAAATATAAAGGAAAACTGATTGTTTATTGTTCACAAAACGAAAAATGAAATAATATCCATGTGAAGTTTTGAGCTTTGTTAAATAAAATTATATTTGTTGATTGTCATAACCATGCTTGCAGCCAGTGATAGCAAAACAGAGCCTAAGAGCCCTTGCAAACAGCATTGTATATGAGTTTAGTGGAAGTGGATCGAGTGGAGATTCTGATGGCATCAATACTGTATGAAGAATGTAGTTATATTTAATAGAATCTGAAGAGAAGGCCAGAGGATGAAAACAAGGCAAAAGTAAGATAGAACCATGATGATGAAGAAGTGTCCTCAACGAGGAAGAACTCTAGAAGTTGCAGAGTTACTACGTTCTTAGAAATCTCAAGGAAAAAAAGATAGGGCACTCTGACCCTACCATTGACTAACTGGCATGTTCTCTTAATAACAGCAATCTGAAATAGAAAGAGAAAAGTTCAACATAAACAGTTTTCATTTGGTGTTTGCTTTGTAATTTGCTATTATGGCTCAATGGCTGATGTTTAATATATGACCAATATCTTCCTATGATTTCATATATGCTATTGTTGGGTAAGCTTTCAAAACTGCTATAAACGGTAAAGCTTAGGCTTTCTCTGGTGTCATTTGCTGAATTTGATTGCTCAGTTTGAACACTGACATCTCCCCTAGCATATTGCTAAATAAAATGGTGTCTTCAATAAACAGATTTGACTCTCTAACCTTAAAGGCATAAATGTTTCCCTACAAATCATCAAATATGATGGTTAGAGGTGTGATCACCACTTTTGGATCATCACACAGACCTTCTGTTGGTATAAGATGAAGCTCAATTTCACTCACTAGATTAGAACATTTCTAATATGTCTGATAATTTGAATTTCTGGTAAGTCTAATGGTGGGCAGTAAGGTACTTCTGACTTTCATTTTTCAAATAACATAATTGTGTTGTTACACAGTTACCTAATTCCTATCATGGATATAAAGCAGTGCTACTTTGATTTTCTAGTCAAAGTGAATATTTCAAGAAAATATTGACTACACATAATTTTTCATGACTTTGTATTTATTCATTTAAACATTTAAAGAAAAGTTGTTTTTTTTAAAAAAGAAAGGGAAAGAAGTAGTGGTTCTTTGGTTCATCAAATGTTTTGGACATCAGCTCTCATAAGCTCCAGCCAGCATGGCCAGTTGGTGGGGATTTGAAGTCTAAACAATCTGGCCAGCCAAAGGTTAAGAATCACCAATCTATATAAACATGAAAATAATTGGGTAAATAATTGCAGAAAGGGGGATCAAAAGGAGGTAAAGCTTGTTGAATAGACCCAGAAAACCTGGTTAATATGGTTGCTGTAGCTTCTGTCTACCTCATGTAGGTAGAACAGCAATTGTTCTTGAATAACTAAAACAAGTTTGCTGAATTAGGGTATAGGATGACAAATAACTTGGAAAAATGTACTACCTATATCATTTAAAGATGCTGCATGGTTATGTGTATAATCTAACAATCAAAATACTAAGAATAAATTATATAGGTATGTTCTGGTAGCTCTGGGAGATAAACAGGGGCAAATCAGGTTTTAGCCACTCAGTATAACTTTTAAGAGAACTCAGAAACAGACCAGGTGGGATGATAATTTATCATTAGGAGCAGCAAATACAAATGACCCAGTACAACGAACCAGCATGTCATGAAAAAGAGAAATAGTGGAACACCTGCTGAGACATAGCCTGAAGGTGCACTTGCCTCCCATTAGCTACAGCTATGCCACAAGTCTCATTATTGTGCTTTCACAAATGCTCCCATTTTGGCTCTTAGTTTAATGAAAATTTACAAATGTATTCTCAGGAGTCCCTTCTTTGATAGTTCAGATTTGTTTGCTTGGGACCACTCCTTAAAAATAGTGTAGATGTTGCCAATAAATCTTCTTTACCAGGAATGATCAGACTCCAGCTATCACCCTAAGCATCATGCCACAGTGAGACCCTTAATGTATCCATGCTACATAATTATAGCACCTCAATAACACATTAAGTTCCGTGGTCCCATCCTGTTGAATTCTGGGATCTATAGACACTTACAATTTGCTGCTGTAGGTCTGGGTAGTGCAAGAGAGCTCTCTGTAAGCAGAGAATTCTAAGTAGCTCATCAAATCACAAATCCAAGCATTCCATAGGATAGCCATAACAGTTAAAAGTGATATCAAAGTGCTATAGCTGTGCAGTGTGGCTACATCTATTATTTGGAATTCAGTCACTTTCATAGACAATGGTAACAAGAGAGATGGTCATTCATGTTCCTTCACAGGTCAAAGCTTTTAGTACTAATCTCAATATGGATGCCAAATGTAGGATGTATACATCCTTCCAACATACAGTGTAAGTAGTCAAAGAGTATGAGAAGCTTGCATGCAGAGGATGTGGAGGAAGTGGGTCATTACATACTGCTATGTGAGGCATGGGAAATCTCCTTCAAGGTTATCACTGGACATACTCTCATGGCCTTGGAATGAAATACATCTGACTCATGTTAGCAGAATGGAAGACTGGGCTTTACCAAGGGGAGAGGCTATACAAATCCTCTCTAGAACTACATGGGAAATGGATTATGCCTATTAATTCTCCAGGCTTTTTAAAAAGAAGTAACTGGAATTTTAAAATCAGATTCACATTATTCTTCATAAAAATAAATTGCAGTTATAGAAAGATGCAACATAACAGCATATGCAGTTTTTCTACACAGCAAATACCATTTGGTCACCCCTTTCAAAATATTGATTTGCTTAAATAATATTTTTTTGAACCCTATGAACAGTATTTTAAAGTACAACTGGGTGAGTTTTTATTTAATTTTCATTTCATGTATTTCATTTTAAAAGTGAATGGTATATAGTGGTATATGTGCTGGATTAGAATTCCAAGAGGCCAAATCGCTTGGTCATGCAAACCACTGGGTGACCTTGAGCAAGTCAAGCTATTCTAGTGAAATTGATATACCCTACTTGAATTCATAAGTGCATCCCATTCAAGAATTCCTAACTGCATCCAATTTGTTTAAGCAAAAATCGTGATGTGGGTGGGCAAATGTGACTCTCCAGATATTTCTGGCCCTACAACTCCTATCAGCCTAACCAGATGGTGAAGTATTATGAGTGATGCAGACGGAAAACATCTGAAGGGTGACAATTGTCCAACCCTGTTGATGTGGTAGCAAAGCAGCAAAGAGTGCAGGGTTGGATCCAGACTTAGTAATGCTTTGAGTATACCCATTGAAATTAGTGTGGCTACTTTAATTGAACCAATTAGTCCTATTGATTTCAGTGGGTTGACTCGAAGCTGGACTATGTCTGAGAACCCAACTCCAAGAATTGTACTTCATGTTAAGCATATGTGCTGTTAATTCCATGAGGAGCTGTACTGTACTTTTCCAGTTGTTTGGGTACTAAATAGCACTTTTTGTTCTCTCATATGGCATAAAGTTTTCATTTTGACAGCAAATTTTGACAACTCCTGTAATAATTAGGTAATGGGAACTATATAGTATGAGGGAAAAGAGAACCCAGACCCAAGAGTATCATCAAATTCCTGAACACCTGGAGTTAATGCCTGAGGCATTACAAAGGCATAAAGTATTGGAGAATTATGCTAAAATTTCCAGAGTCTGCACTTTGCAATACCTCATTTGACTAGTTATCTTGCCGGTACTGGAGGTGATTCCTTCAGTAGCAGGTGACATCTGTTGGAAGTAAAAATGATAGATTCTTTGCTGAAATACTTGAAAAAAACTCAAGCTGTCATTGGAATCTTAGGCTTGTGTGACTGATTGTCTTGCTGTGTCATAGTCCTTGATAAATGTTTAATTGGTTTTATTGATGCTTATCACTTCATAGTTTGTTTCATGCCTATCTGTGGCATCTTAAAGCAACAGTATTCTCCTTTAGTGAAAAGCTATAAGGATGACTAGCCTTGGTTCTTTAGTTCCAATTTACACAAACTGTAAAAAGTGGAATCATGGAGAACTGTAAATAGGGAGATGAAACTGAGGAGAGGGAGGTGATTCTGTCAACTTTATTGTAGACCAAGGGAGTGAATTCTTTTTCAGAGCCTTGAATGTGAACTCATGAGTGCTTATGTCAGAGCAACCAGGACACCATTCCAGAGGTAATGGAGCTATATACAAGTGTTTTGAGACTGAGGAACTTAAATGAGTGATAAAAAGAATAGGGTGAGATTCCTTCCCAATGCAGATAGCAGAAAGGAAGGCAATTTTTGTTGACACATTGACACTTCACAAACGTATAAAGTTTGGTCACCATGTACAAAGCTTGGAGAAGGTTCTTGTAACCTTTAATGACGATGCAGAAGAGATAATTTCATTAGCGTTGCTTGTTAGCTGGCAATATCACAAACTTTACTTTACTTTACTTTATTGCTTTTGGCCAATGGCCATTGCAAAAACAACAATAAAACAATAAAACAATACAATAAAAAAAAAAAGAAAACAACAATTACATTTAAAAATACAAAAATACAAGTTAACAAACTATAAAATTTTACAATTAAAAACCTTAACATAGGTGATACACTTTGGATGAAATCACAAAAAGGGTCGGAAACTAAGCACTTTATATAAAATTGTCACCATTGCAAGATACAGCTATCTCTGCCAGATGTTTCTTTCTAATTTTTTTTGCGGCAGTGGCAAATAAAGCCACACGCCAAGTCAAATATTTGTCTGTGTCCATTAGAAGATAAAGAACCATTTCTTGAAAGTTCAAAAAAATCTATTCCGAATTAACGATGAAATGAATCGTTCCCTTGGACCACTGTACAGAGGACAACAGACTAAATAGTGGATTAAGTCTTCTGAGTAAGGGCAGCCAGCTAAACATCTGCGGAGGTTTTTTGGTACTTTATTAAGCCTCCCATCTCTTTCAGATGACTCAAACATATTTAGCCTTAGTTCTGTGAACGCATGACGCAACTGAATAAAAGTTAAATTGTTAAAATAGTCAAGGTGGTCACCGAATTGTCTAAGTCTATAATATAGAGGAGCACACAAAGAACCTTGGAGAGTGTGCAAATCTGCAAGCATAGCAACCTCCTGTATTGTATTGTTAGTTAATTTCTTCCTTGCAAACTGATCGAGTCCTTTTAGATCTGCAATTGAGAGCCCATATTTAATAATTAATTGGGCAATATCACAAACAACACTTGCTAAAATGCCCTCTTCTGGATAGGAAATACGGGAACCCTTCCCACTTTTCATTTTGGCAATCCCACTTTCAGCACCATGAGGAGTTCACTGGGTGCAGGGAACTTGCTCTAACAAAATCCTTGCTTCAAATTCTAAATAAATCTTCCAGACTCTGAATCCAACTGCATCTACTGCTTGGGATCATGGCTATGATCCCTTGAACAGCTTGTGACCTTCAGGTTCCAGGAGACCTGATGTTATAAAGAGTGCATATAGGAAGAATAATACTGATGATGTGCTTTTCTGTAACACACAGAATGTATCTGCTTTATACTCTTGTACCAGTTTAAATGTCATGACTCTATACCATGCAATCTGGTACAGGTTAACAAAAACTTATGATACAGTAGTTCCTTTTTACAAAGCCTTTTCGTGCCTGCCCAGCTCCCCCCCTTTCCCACATTCTCTGTCTAGCTGGAAGGTTTTTTTTAGCAGCATCAGGATTGGGAGCACAGTGAAAGAAAATTAGAGAAACACAGATTTTTAGTGCAGCAACATCTCTGAAGTAAACAATGCATTGAAGCTCAAAGTGGGAAAAACTGGGATTTTACTCTAGCTAATCCTACTGTAACTATGTGTCCCTGCCTACAGCAAACAAGGTAAACAGCAGCTCCCTCCAGAGTCTCTTACTGATCTTGCATGAAATGCAAAAAGGGGCAAACAGATAAGTCTGCCTTACCAGCTTCCCCCATTATGTTAAAGAAAGTGCATAAATCTGTAAATTTCACTATCAAAATGGAAATCTTAAGAAAGGTAGAGCTTGATGAAAGAAAAAATTGTCCTTGGATACATTTTGGAAGAAGCTTTCAGGTGGTCTCTAGAAGGCTGAAAATGTTTTTGTTACTTATGCAAGGCTCACTTAAGCTGGTTGTTTCATTTCACAAGTGTGTATTGTCAGTTTTGGATAAAAACACTTGTTAACACTTAACCAAATGACTTTTTTTTTTGTGGTGTGGGGGCCTATCTCTATTCTTCTTGTGTTATTTTTGCCTCTGGTACCAAACCTTTACAGAAGTAATGTCCATAAACGTGCCTACTTCTTTAACTGAGGCCATTTCTGCACCAGGCTAGTAAAACGGTGCAGAGCGACCTCTAACGGAGGTCTTCTGCACTGTAGAGTGGACTGGGGTGGACTACTTTCTGTAGTTCCATACCTCAGCCCACTCCGGAGTGACCGGAAGTGGTCGCTCGGCGTGTTTTTTAAAAACCTCTTTTTCGAGGTTTTTAAAAATCACGGAGCGCGCAACCCCATGCCGCTTCGTCGCCCGGCTCCGGAGCAGATTTGCAGGCACGTGCAAGTGCGTGCCTGCAGATCTGCCAGGGGCGGGCTTCCGGCTGGCGAGCTTCTCCGGTTGGTGGAGAGCCTCCACCAACCGGAAGCCGCCATTTGGTACGCCGGAGGACTGCACAGCAGCGAACTCGTGCTGCTCCTCATGGCGACGGACTCGACCGGCAAGAAAACAAAGCCAGTGAGCTCTGTTTTCGGCCGTTCCCCCCCCCACATGCAGAAAGGGCCTGAGGTATGTGTATACTTAAAATTCTCCTGGACTACAGCACTAGAGCTCTGTAGCAGGGAATTCTAAGTACCTTTCTAAGGAAACTCCATGGGTTTTTTAGGCTGGAGCAATGAGAGTTAAAGTGCTATTAAATGCGCAATTAAATTGTGGTTCTGAGATAGGAAATGTAGTTCACTTTTTTGGTGCTCAAAATATCTATCACTTCTAATTTAGATAAAGATTTAAAAGGACCTTTTCTGTTCAGTGAAAAATAATGCTTCCGTTGGATGTCCTTTGACTGGTAAAGAAAAGCTTTTCTTTTTCATTGATTGCTGAATTGTATCTATGGTATCTCTCCAGAATTAAACCCATGTATATGAGCTGACAATCAGATCTACTCAGTCTCCATTACTGTGTCTCATCAGGGAATATTCTGCCAGCATAGAATTCACTTTCAAATATTTAGAGTGTAGAAAATAGAGTTGTGTAATGTGCCACACAAAATGCTTTGATTAGTTGTCAAGAAATTACTGTGTGAAAATACTCATATAGTACTCATGCAGATACAGTGGAAGGTTCCTTCTGTCTGGTTTGTTTCCCCACAACAGGCTTAGGCACCCTGTAGAATCCAATACACCAAAAGTACTGCCAACCAGATGTGCAAGAGCTTATACGTGTTCTGAATATACATGCTGTAAGACCTTGGCAGTAGTTTGTATTTTTTAAAAATGCAGTCAATAATCCTTATTCAAACAGGAATATCTAAGAGTGGAATTTTGTTGAACATACAAGAATCAAAATATGTGCAGTAGAGAACAGAAAATTCTATAGTAGAGCTTCATAATTAGCAAACAGTACATACAAAATAGAAATAATTACCTAATAGAACACAGTTGCTTTAGAATGAGGAAATACTGATTTCAAATGAACTTGCAAGTCTGAGAAGGCTTGTGTTAAGCAATATGAAATTTAGGGATTGCTAAGAGGAGGGGGAGGAGGAAAGAAAGAGGTTCAAAAAGTAAGGACAATATAATACACAACACATCAGAGAAAGTGTGGGCAGATGTGAGGAGCTGCAATGTGCAGTATGCAATGTGCAGTGTGCTTCCTGAAAGATAGATTTCATGGACAGGTTCCATCTCCTTAGTCTTGTTTGACCAAATGCAAAGAAGCGGGCCAGCTAATCAATGTTCTTTAAGTTAAGTCAGGACTTTAAGGGAGAGGATAAGCTAACCAGATTCTCTGCCCAAGCCCTGGATTTGTGGGAAAGGAGGTGGTCTGAAAGACTGATTTCAGCTTAAAAATGAGCAGATCCCAGGCTGTTGTTTAGCAAAAGGCTTCCAGAATATTCCTCTCAGAGCTCTTGGTTGTTGCTTAAAGTAGACTTGACATCTAGAACATGTTACCTTTGGCATCTGTGATCTTTTAAAGCAATTTCAGGAAGGAGAATAAGCTTGAAGTGAGAAAGTTCCTTAACAACAGAAGGGACCTCCCTAATAAAATGGTGCCAATCTGGGCTTCCTGAGAGACATAACAATAGGCAATAATGTCTTAGCCAAGTACCCACTTAAGAAAGACATCACTGAAATATTGAGTTGACCGCTTTTGCCCAAAATGCCCCCAATGCCATTTTCTGTTCATAATGTTGTTTGCCACCTGCAGGATGTAATGAGAGCCAGTGTGGTGTAGTGGTTTGAGCACTCCAGCTATGATTCTGGAGACCAGAGTTTAATTCCCTGCTCAACCATGGAAACCCATTAGATAACCTTGGGCATGTTACGCTCTCTCAGCCCCAGAAATGCCATGATAGGTTCACTTTAGGGTCGCCGTAAGTTGGAAATGACTTGAAGGCACACAACAGGAACAACAAGGAAAAACAAGGAAATCATACTGAGAAAGGTAGAACCTTGGTTAGGGATATGCAACTTTTCAACAATTTAATCAGTATTATTGACATGCCTGCAAGTAGTAGATAATGGTGCTAAATTCTTTCAGAAATGAGTGCTGGTTACAGAACTTGAAGAAAGAGTCTTCCCAGCTAATTCTTCTCTGTTTTTAGCTAGACAGTCAAAGTGGTTCCATATTAATGAACATCTTCTATATTGTCAGGGGTGTTGTACAAATATAACCACCTTGGGCTACAGTGTAGAATCTTTTCCAGCCAGAAAGTGAATTCAGTTTCAGAAAAAATCACTGTTACCAAAGCTCAGGGATAGACAGGACAAAGGGCAATGGTGTAGGACTAAGAATACCAGCATAATTAAGTTTAAAGCTTTGACTACCAGTAACTAAGCCTTAGGACAAACATTTCTAACTGTTAGAATGGAGGAAAAGAAGATACAGCAGACATTAGAAAGAGAATGTGGCCCCTGGGAAAATCCATAGAGGTGGATTTGGGCCCCACTAGGGCCAGATTTGGCCTTAGCACCTATGGTTTCCTAGCCCTGCTATATAGTAATAACAGTGTTCTTTGAGTGAGCATCCAAAATAGTAGTATCCAGGCATAGGAAGGATATGTTAGCAGGTTTCCATTATTCCATGTCTTGATGAAATAAAGGTTTTAAGGAAAAAGGAGATGGGCTAAATGACCTGATATGCTGCCAGTGAACATGGCATGAGGGGCAAGGAGCCAAAAAATGGTGACAATAGAATGGGGTGTCCTAGAATAAAGTACGACTAGATAGAAATCTGAACAGAAACACATCACATAGGAATGTTTTGTTGCTATTCTCACTGGTGTACCTTAATACTGAAGCACAGGAGAACCTCATAGTAACATCTCAATTCGTTTCACTCATAATACAGTCTGTTGTTAGCTCCCCTTTCTTATACATGCAGTTCAGCATGTACATGGCTCTGGGCAAGTCTGACTTCCAGGGTTTAGTTGTGCTAAATAAGCCTGAAGTCCTCTCAAATCCCTATGCTCAGTGATGCTTATTAAACCAATCTTAGACTATTTCCACACTACACTGTTATAGCGCTGTTATTCCACTTTCAACCTCCTATGGAATCCTGGGGTTTGCAGTTTAAGGAGGGGCATTTAGAATTCTCAGCCAGAGAGCTTTTTGGCCTCAGTAAACTACAAACCCCAGAATTCCACAGGATGTTGAAAGTGGAATAATAGCACTATAACAGTGTACGGCAAAAACGACCTTAATCTCATTCAGCTGCTTCTCTTGTGGACTACTAGCAAGACCAGCAGAATCAAAGGTACTGATTACTTAATTTTAATTGGGTAGGTGAGGCCACAATATTTTTGATTTAAAATGTTTCAAATGTCAAAACGAAAAGGATATCATATTAACTAGATGCTGGGAACTATAGCACTATTTTGCTTCTCCAGCCCTATAGTTGGCTCCTTTTGGAAGTAGTATGCTGGACTAGTTAGTCATTGACTTGCAGATTTGTGTACTTTTGCTGGCAACTGAGGTGCACATTCTCTGACAAGATTATGAGACTTCTTTCAGAATCCCAAACATCCTTGCTCTAAAAAGTGCATAGCTAGCAAGATACAACAGAATCATGCAGAGTCTCTAACGACCTGTAACATCGGCCATTCATTTCTGCAGCCCATAATCTTCCGTAGTTTACACCATCAAACAGATGTCCTTACACAGGAGAATGAGTAGACACTGATCAGACTAATCTAATTATTATGGCAAGAACTGGAATTGAAAGTAAATGAAAAAGATCTGGAATTCTAACAGCTGACAGACTTAAGAGAGCCCAAAATACTTCTCTAATGGTTAGCTAATTCATTTACTTAGATTCAGCAGGGGAGAGAGTGTCAATGAATTTATTTTAAGAAACATGGAAGTTATTTGATAGTTAATGGCATTGAAGACATTAAATATGTTAAGCCTGACACTTTTCATCTTGAGCATTGAATGCTGTTATTCACAGAACCATACAATCATACCACAGTAACACTGAATGTGTCCTCAAACCCACTGCAAAGGCTGTAATCATAACTAAAACATTCCTCACAGATGACCATCTGACTTCTGCTTGAAAACTTTAAGAGAAGAGTCCAGTACTTTCTGAGATGGTAAATACTATTGTCAAGGAATTCTTTGTCATGTTTAGTCAGAACTGCCTTTCTTTTAAGTGGAATCCACTGTTCTAGGTGCTATTTCCTGGAGCTTCAGAAAACAACATATTAGTAGTAGCCTTTGCCTTTTTTTTCTTCTTTTTGAAAATGGGGACTTGACCTTCATCAATAGTGAAAAAGTGGTCAATGATGTGGAAGCAGCAGGAATCTTGAGTGGCAATGACTACATACGCTTGGAATTTGTCATTCAGGGAAAAGGAAAATCTAAGGGATGCACACTTTTGCCTTTCTGAAAGGCAATTTCTGATCTGCTTAAGGAACTGCTGGGTGAAATCCTTCAGTCAAGTATATGCTCAAAGAGAAGGGAATTGTTGATGGATGGGAGTTTCTGAAGACATAGTAATAAACAATTTCAATGAAGGTTTTGTTTGGGTAGCGACGTTTTGTTTTATGTCTTATTGTTTTTCCCATGTGTAGTTTTATATTTCTTAAAAGTGTGTTGATAAAAACTTTTTTTAAAAAACAAACAATTCCAATGAAAATGAACACTGGGAGGTATCTAGAGAAATCAGGTCAACTTAATATGGAGGTCTGGATGTGCTGAGCATTAAAAGGGGACTACGTAAGAAATGAAAGAAGAGGCAAATCACCAAGAAAGAGTACAGACTCTGAGCGAAGAGCTGTGTGGAAAGGTAATGTGGTTCTCTTGGTGTTGGCCCTGCAGCAGCAGCATGGGATGAACTCATGGCCAGTCAGCTCACACATTCCTGCTATGACATGTGAAGAGAATAAAAAGCTGCAGAATTGGGTTGCATTACTAAATTTATAGTTTTGAATAAAAAAAAAAAAGGGTGGTTTTGTTCCCATTTGCTTTCTAGTAATTTTGTGTTCCAGCAGCTGATTAGATTATGTTTCTTATTGCTGATTCACTTTTTTTACTTTAGTAATCTTTTAAACCTGATAGATCTTCCACTATATTTTGTGTTTGTCTGCTTGTGGAAGGCCTAAGTTTTGATAACCATTGTGCTGTGTTGATGCAAAACTGTCTTTTTATCTTGCCTTTTCCATGCTGACAGGTTCTTCCTATCTGGCCTTTTGGCAACAGCAGAACTGCATAGGATTAAGAGATGGGAGGACAAGAGAGAGGCTGGGTCTATCCCTTGCAATGGGGATACAGAGTTGGCAGAGGAGCACGTTGAATGCCTGTGCAAACCCAGTGCTAGCCTTAGGAGAAAACATGTATCTGTATGCTTTGTGCAAATGTTTGTTGTGTCATGTGCATATATTTATAAGCTTTTCCAGAAGGGAAAAGTCTCTGGAAATATTGAGAATTTCCATTTCTTTTTGTTTCAATTTCATCTGCATATTTCCAGGTTTGCATCCAGTCTCTTTCCTGAAACATCCAGCTTTCTCTCATCCCCTCTCGAGTTCTTCTTTTCCCCCTTCATCATATGTCACATCTAGTCTTGTTCAACATTTCAGAAATTAATTTCCAACACTAAGCCTTCTTTATTATTATTCAGGACTTATAGTTAAAATACTAAAGTGCTTTAGCAGTACTACATTAGTTAAAATTGGGATCATTATGTTTTGGTGCAAACATTCTTCTTTCTTTCACTTGATCTCTGTTGAATCTGTGTCCTGGAAACAATGGTTGTGTTTACTGGTGGTGACCATCTTAGCTAGTTTCAGAATAATTCAAAGAGACAGCCAAGTAGAGATACCTTTCATTTTGGAAAATACTGAGTTAATTTAAACTGACTAGGGTAGTAGGAATGAAATGTCCTTGGTAATGCAAGGAGATCCCAGAAAATACTTTGGGATGAAGAAAACATTGTGTGGTACCGGAAAAAAACCTGGGATTTTCAGAGACTTTTTTTTTTTTGGTCTGGAACGCGTCTTAACCTACCTTTGTTTCTATGGCCATTTCCTCACTACACTGTTATAGTGCTATTATTCCATTTTTAACATCCTGTGGAGTCTTGGGGTTTGCAGTTTGGGAAGGGCATTTAGAATTCTCAGCCAGAGAGCTCTTTGGGCTCAGTAAACTACCAACCCCAGAATTCCACAGGATATTGACAGTGGAATAATAGCGTTATAACAATGTAGTGCGAAAGTGGCCTATATACTTGTCTCTACATGGACTCCTTTGTAAACTGCAGGTTCTTGAGGGGTCTTTATGTAGAGAGAAATCTGCTTGTATAGTTTTTGGACATTGAAGTTGCATGGTTCTAGTTCCACCAAGAAGCTCCAAGTAAGTCAGGGCTAGTCAAAGTTGAGCCTTGCAAATGTTATTGGACTGCAAGGGCCATCAGACGTAGTCAACATAACTGATATTGAGGAATGATTTGGGAGATGCAATCCAACAAAATTTGACTGGACAGACTGCACCCATCACTGATGTATATAATGCAGCAGTCTCATACAAAACTGTATAAACATGAAGGAAACAGACACACATTTTGCTTCTGGGGAAAAAAGCCACAACATTTCTAGCTCTTTGTACTTGCCATATTTATCTAGTTTCTGACTGTAGATGGCACTGTGTAAACATCATGGAGACCAAAACTGGACAGCTTTTCAGTAATTTTTTTCTATAGCTTATTTTTGTTGCTCTTCAGTTCTAGAATTATGTGTATGAACCCTGTAATAAGGGTTTTCAGTTTTAGAAACAAGTTGTTGATTGCAGAACTAATCGATGCCATCAGTAGCAAAAGGAGGAAATAGCATTTTGATACTGGTAGAAAACTTCCAAAAATAAAATAAAATAAAATAAAATTTAATTTAATTTAAGGGTGGGTGTGCAGCAAAATACAACAAAATCTAAAATCCAAAGGCAGAGATACCTTTTTTTTTGTACAGCTCCAAAGCATAAAATATATTATGCAAGCTTTCAAAGCTTCACTGGCTTCTTTATCAGGCAAGGATGTTAAAATTATACAGGAGAAAAGTGCTGACAATGGTAGAGTCACAGGCTTGCTTTCCATCAGAGCTGTTGTCAGTTAAGATGATATTGAGGGATTTCAATTCAGGGCAGAGGTCACTTGTGTTTATTGACCAGGTAAGAACAAGAGACAAAGATATTATTTTACGCTTTGGCGCTGACTATCTAAAGGTATTGCTGCTTGTGGATTTTGGATTTTGTTGCATTTTGCTGCATGGCCAACACTGCTACTCCTGAATATTCTTTTTCCTGGATTTGGGGATACTAAATTTAGCTGCAATAGGAGAATCCTAACAAGAGGAAACCAAAGAAATGGGACTTAACTCTTTGAGGTTTTCTGTCTCCAACAAAGGTAAAACTCTTTTATTGGGCTACAGTTTGGGACTACAATGTGGCAAGTTTTACCTATACAACACCGAAAAGTTTTTCTAGCTGTAAACAGTACAGGGATTCCCTGAGAAATTCCATGTTCTCTGCTTAAGAAAGGAGAGGTTAGCTTCACACTGGACAGGGACATCTGGATCTCATGAAAAGTTCCCATTCTGTTGCTAATGGGAGTTGAAATTTTATCACCTGTCTTTTATTTCTCTTTGTCTTTAGTCCTCATACAGCCAATAAGGGAAGTGACCTCTGCCTACAGTGAAATCCCTCACTACCAACTTAAATTGGCAACATCTCAGACAAAATGTAGGCTTGTGATTCTAACATTGTCACCATTTTTCTCTTGTGTGATTTTTAACATCTTTGCCTGATGAAGAAGCCAGTGAAGCTTTGAAATGTTGCATAGTATATTTTATGCTTTTGAGTTGACCCCCGCCCCCCCCCAAAAAAGTATCACTGCTTGTGGATTTTGGCAGAAAACTTGTTTCCTTCTTTATGCTTTCATGCCAGTCACTAAGATGGATGCAGAAAACTGCTTTTTAATGGAGGAGGCTCACACCAAATGAATCCCAAAGGGCTGAAAGTGTAGGAGAGAATTTTGTTTGCCTGTTTTCCTTTGCTGTACAAGTATTTTAACAGAAAGTGAAAAATCTGATGATATCTTTAACTGCTGGGTTAAAGGTGGCTCATAACTAACCACGTAAAGGATATTCACAGTATCTTTTGTTCTTGACAAGACGGGGTATCTTGACAGATCTCAAAACTCTGTGGAGAAATTTTTGAGTGGGCTGTGGTTTGTAGCAGGGTCACCTAAGGTGGTTTGTGTCAGTGACATCATCACAAATAATAATAAAAGCAGACAGGGCCAACTGTCTGATTATTACAATCATAACCAAAGAAAAACCAAATAGATAGCTCATCAACCAAAAGTTCAGGGGAGAAAGACAACTTCAGCTTGGAGCCCCAGTATTTGAGGTCAAGAAAACCATCTATGGATATGTGTGGCTCAGACGCAGAAAATGCCAAGAACATCTCAGGGTTGAAATTAAAAAAACAAAAAACAAAACCCAAAACAACCAAAACAAAACAGAAAAACATATTGGGGGAGAGTAGTGAGGTTTCAGGGAAAAGAAGCAGCTAGAGACCCAGCATATCTGCCCCTTTCCCCCCCAGTGCTCGAGGGCAGTCCCTATTGGTCCACAGTCATCCTGCAGTCAGTGGGCAGGGGGACAGAAGTATGTCCACAAGCCCCCTGGCTGCTGTTGCACAGAGTGAAAGAGACTGTGCAAGGAGATATGATATGTTCTTCTGCAGTGTTCTAAAAAACACATATAGAGGTAAAATTGGGAGTTTATATCAATACAAGTCACTAGGGAGGATTCTTGCTAAGGGGTGACCCTTGCATCCAGTCTCATGTGAGAGGAAGTAGAATGCTTACATATGTCTTTTTTAAACTTAAGATTTTCAGTTGGGTCTCTTGTTGCAGGCTGTACTTAAAGATGGACTGAGTTGGGAAGTGTGAATCCTATTAGCAGGGGTGGCCCTATCATTAGAGTCAGGTGGTCTTCCCAGGTAGTAGCTTTTTTTTGTGGGGGGGAGGTCATGAAAGGGTGGCAAAATCATTATTTATCCAATGTTGTTACAATATATTTATTGCCAGTATTATTGAGCTGTGGCATCTTGCTTTCGTAACTGGGAGTGAGATGCCAATTGTTACTTTGCCATGGCAGCAAAATGTTTTGGGTCATCCCTGGCTGTTGATTTTTCTAACAGATTATGCCTTTGAGCAAAACAAGGGGGGGCTACAATTCTCCTTAGTTTTAGGGTCTTAGCTGATAGTGGAACCTGGAATGCAGATTCAAGTGAATCCTACTTTCTCTGCACCCACCCATATACCCCTATGAGGAAACAGCCACAATATTCTCTCTCTGTTGACCTTCCGTCAGATCTTCCAAGTGAGCTTTTGGGAATTATTGGGCTGTTTTTAGGAAGAGGTTTTTAACAGACGGACACTATACTTTTACTGCTGTGTTTTCAGCTTGCTTTCATCCTTGTTTTAGTTGTATAACTTTTTGTATTTTTTATTTGTACCCCCCCCCATCTTGTTGTGAGCTATCCTAGTCTTGGGGGACATGTAGGACATCTATCAATCAGTCAGTCAACTGAATCCTACTTCCCCTCAACATGTTCCTTCTGTGTCCATTCAGCATCTGGAAAGCAATTTTAAGTACACTGGTTTTATGCAAATACATTTCCTCATTCATAACTTGGGCATCTGTTTACCAGTGGCTGCTGATGGCTCCCTTGGCATAATATTATTAGCCATGGGAGCTATCCAAGGTTCTGAAATCCAGATAGGTCCGGCATTTTGGATAGCTTCTTTTAAATCTAGACTAAAACCCAAAGCAGATTCTGTGTTCTACTGACATGGGGAGCTGTCAGCTGTCACCTTGTTCACTCAGTGATCAAATCTGACTCACAGCAGAAGGAATTTAATTAGTTACTGCAGCATGCTGGGAAAGTGTTGAAGATCTAAATAAATGCTGGTTGTTCCATGCACTGATGAAAGCAGGTTGAACCAAAGGATGGTGGCTGTGCTGACAGCTCATGTTGCGAAGGGAGGGCACAGCTGGCTCTGACCCTGCCTGTTAGCACAAAGATTATGATCAGGCTTCCAGGATGCCCCCAACCTCACTCCCTTCTTCATATAAAGAGTTATTGCCCCAGTGAAAAGGGATTACTTATCTGATGGAAGATAAAATCCACAAGGTCACACATGTTGAGACCCTGCTGATGCTTCCTCTTAAGAACATTTGCGAGAGATTTCTTATTGACCTTGCTGGATAATGCAGGAAAAATGAAGATGGGGGTGCGATGGGGAAAGGCTATGAGGATATATGTCATAGCAATGAGGTCCATAGCCAAAAATTGCTGGTCAGCTCCTTCCTATTCTACCCAGCCCAGATGGAACAAATGCAGCCCTAGAAGTTCTGCTCAAAATCTTGTCTTACAAATGTTGACGTGAGAGATTCTGATGCATGTCTCTATGTTTTGTGAATCTTTTTCTTCCTATTGTTATTGTTATTCTTTTCAGACTTTATAAAACAGAGACTAAAAGAAAAGGAAGTCTCTACAGTCTTGAATTGTGAAAAAAAATAAAAACTGATCCTGTTCATACTTCTTCTGCTGCTAGGACACACTGAATTAGCCCTAGTTATGCATTAGAGATGCTACTTGGAACATGTGATTGCAGTGCAAAGTACTTCAAGTTCACAATAGTTGGACAAAGACCAGATCTAGAGGAGGAGTCAGGGAGATCATGGTCAACATTTTGTATCAGGGCTGCACAGTCTAAATATCTGCATGTGGAATTACATATTGATGATGCAACATGTCCTCTATATTGAATGGCAATGCTGCACAAGTAAATGTGCAGCCAGATGTTCAGATGAATGCACAACTGAATGGGCAATGTAATATACAACCAAAGTATATCACCAACTTTAGCAGAGGCAGACAATTAACACTGGACAAGAAGGCACATCTGCATTCACAACAACATTGTATCTGCAACTTCACTTCAACAATCTTGATCAGAATGTGGATGTTGTGCATTAGAGGGGAATGCCCAGTTGGACCTGTAGGGAAGCATACACATTCATAAGACACCAATTGGATTACAGCCTGTGAGTACCATGTCCTGAAAAAGGTAGCCCTTAGGTAACCTGATCCTGATATATTCAGGGCTTTGGTGGGGTAGGGAGCATGAGCACTCCGAATCACTGGGAAGCAATGCAACAGGGAATAAAGGTCCAATTTTGGAAGAAAGGTGGAGTGTAAATCAAATAAGCAACTTAATGACCAAGATCCTGCATTGTCAAATGTAACTATAACGACTAAGTCTGTCATCATGACTATGTCTGATGATTGTTGTGTTACCCTGACTTCTAGGGGTCCTGTGGGGGACACCTTGATTTGCTCCAAGTTATAAAGGTTGGGGAAATTAGCGGAGCACTGGCATTAGCAAAACAAGGGGCAAGGTGACCCAGCAGGATCTTTTACCCAACTTTACGGGGTCAAGCCAAGCAAAACACCAGCCAAATGTACCAAATAAATGAATTTTATTAAATGAATATAGTATCACGCACCAACGCACTCACTCACTCAAGCACACAAGGCCTATTGAGAAGGAAAAGATGTGAAAAATGAATAGGGGATATAGCAAAAGGGAATGTAGAGGTGGTGATACTGCACCTATCCTGAGGTCTTCAGTACGGGAAGTGGGGAGAGGAATGGAGCTCAGCAAAGAGATGGCTGAGGGGATCACTCAACTAACAGAGTGCCGATCTGCTAGTATGGCGGGGCGTTGTCCAAAGAGACCCTCAAAAACTAGGACTACTTATAGGGCAGAACGTACTTCAAGGGCAGGCCTTCTCCCGGGAAGATCAATGGCCACAACAAAGGAAGGAATGCCAAACAATGGCAACTTGGTCGTTTGCATGATTGGTTTATGATGGGTTGCCGATGTGTAGGATTGCGGTTGTGCAGGGTTGCAGTATTGGTTTATGTAGATGGACCTCACCTGATAGGATTTTTCCAGAATCACCTTTGCTCAACCTGGGGAAAACATGCTAATCCCCTCAAGTTGGCTATTCTTGGCTGAGGAACCTTTGTCTATGTAGATGTGTATTGCTTGAGGTCTCCTTGGGCTACGTGACTGGGGATCTTCCTGGCCTGACCTAGTTTTGGTCGTTCGACCTCTTTGCCTATGTGCCCACCCAGGCAACCTCTCTGGCATGACAGGCATATTTGATATCTAATTTATAATTCCAGAGATAGGGCATGCCAGTGGGATAACAGTTGTTGTTATTGTTGTTGTTGTTGTGTGCCTTCAAGTTTCCAACTTATGCTGATCTTCTATTATGGGGTTTTCTTTGCACGATTTGTTCAGAGAGGGTTTGCCATTGCATTCCTCTGAGGCTGAGAGAGTGTGACTTACCCAAGGTCACCCAGTGGTTTTCCATGGCAGAGTGGGTATTCGAACCCTGGTCTCCCAGATTTCCATCATTTAAACCACTACACCATGTCAGTCTGTAAACCCTACCTTCTCAGCTCAGTGGTGCACCAACCAAAAGGTTTTCCAAGGTGCTGGGGAATGACATCTTCAGTGCTCTCCTAGTCACGGGGCACATTGAAAACAAGTATCTGGAGGGACCCCTCATAGTCCTCCTCCTACTGCCACTCTTCTGTGACTGGGAGAGCACTGTTTGTTTCATTGCAAACAAGGAGCTAATGGGAGGCAGAAATGAATTAAAGCACTGGATTTGTATTGGGGTCTGAGTGCTGGGAAAATAACAATGGAGACATTGGCCAACATCCACCTGGCTGGTGTAACTATGCGAGTGGAGAAGGAGGTGGTGGTGGTGAAAGAGGTGGCAACATGGTGGCAGAGGTACAATGGCCATCAGTGTTGTTAGAAGTGAAAACCATTCCTTTGAGGAGATAAAGATGTCCTGGTAGCTCCCAAGCTGCCTGGAAACAAGCAAACCACCTACGCCTTAGGAGAGACGGTTTTTACTGACTCCCCACTTCCAAACACTATGCCTTCCTCCAAAAAGTGACTTATGCCAGCATCACATGCAGTTTAGGCTGCATGAATCATCCATAAAATTCCAACTATGGCTGAGATGGATACTTCCACCATCTGAGATAGTATACCTCTGAATATCACTTACAGGAGAACAGGAACAGAAAGGTACTATTGTACTCATGTCCTGTTTGTGGGCTTCCCAAGGGCATGCTGTTTGCTACTGGGGAAACAAAGTATTGGACTAGACAGGTCTTTGTTTTGATCCCTCATGGTTCTTCTTAATGTTCTTAAAGAAGATGTTTGCATATTTTGCAGACAACAGTAGTGCCAGCAACAGCAACAGCAACAGCAAGACTGCTGAAAGCCTGTCATCTCTCACAAAAAGCATTCTGTATCAGCAGTCATAAAAGCAAGAAAGATAGGGTGAACCACCAAAGTGCCAGAGAGAAGTGAGTTAATCCACTGTACTAATGTCATATTCACTTCATTAAAAAACAGATCTTTGTCTGAGTCAATCGTTTTCTTCTTAGCGTAGTGACAATTTTTTATTTCATTGCAGAATGAGACACAGAAACAGAGAGGCATATGCCATGCATCCTCTGTCAGTTTCATTCCTGTAAACTTCTATCCCTGTGGTTGTTTATTTGCATCATTTATTTAACGTTTTATATTTCCTCAAATGCTGTAGGAGCTGGATATAAATATTTCTGCTGCAAATACAAGCTTCAGAAGGCAGTTGCTCAGGCTCTAAGGAGCCCAGGGTCTACAAATTGGCATGCCACAAACTCTTTCATTTGAAGACATTTGCAAAGCTGCCTAAGCTTGTAAAATAGCTTGTCCTTTCTACAACTTGAAATGAGATATGCAAGGGGTTCATCTGAGTTAAGGCTGCTTCTTGCATTACAGAGTAACAGGTGATCTGCGCATTTCATTCACTCACTTAATTCATTCTAAAATTGATTGTCTCTCTTTCTAGAGTAGAATCCCTGCCCGGATGGTGTGCAATGAAATCAGTTCAAAGAAACAGTTAATACATATACACACAAAGACAATCAGAATTGTTTATTCTCCTTCTCCACCAAACAGCTAACAATGTAAATAAAACCAAAAAGGTAAAATCTATCTGGATGGGTTGAGATACATTCCTGTAATGTGAACCTGCTTTTTCATAGAGAGTGCAATCTCAGAACAGGTTTATAACCCCTCTAAGATAAGTAAAAAACACCAAGAACTAACCATAGGAGCACAGAAAGTTGCCCTAGTTAGATCATTCATCCTTTTAGCTCAACAATATTTGTTTCCAGAAGAAAAAGGAGGAAGGAAAGAGGTGGAAAAAAAAGTGCTATCTGGTTTTTATTTTAGCATGACTTTTCATGGATATAAATTCACTTCTTTGGAAGCAGTACTGAGTGGTATTAGCGCCTCAGGTATAAAGCATATTTCTACATTTGTGGGAATGAGATAGGATTTAATAGGGTCCAGAAAGATGCAAATCATGCCCTTTGCCCTAAATTTTCAAAAGGCTGCATAAGGTGAGACAAGTCTTTCAGATCTCTATAGCGCTCAGTTAGTGTTTATGTGTGAAAGCAATAAATTTGCCAAAAGGCAGTTTCCCAGGATTCAAAACTCTCCCTGGGAAGTTTTCATTTGTTATATGTGCAGTAGTGAGATCTCATGTATTAATATATTTAGTGTGCCATAAGTTTCCAGAATTTCAGACAGAGATCTTTCTCAGCTTCATCTGAAGATACTGGGCCTTCTGCATGCATGTGCATGCCTGTGCTCTACCACAACATAGCTCTTCTACCATTATTTTGCAGGCACTGGTTCAGAGTTGGGGCTGCTGTCTTTCTCTAACACTAACTCCTCTTCTCCCCTCCACAACCACAAAAAATGAGAATGAGAGTCGAATATCATCAACATATCGATTATAGCTCATTTCAAAATTTTGGGTGGTTTTTCATGGAAATTCATACACATATTAATTAACATTGGAGAGAAGGCAGAATCTTATGATTGCCAACTGGACGATACTGTTACCCTACACTGAACCTCCATCCTGCAGGATGTTCTTTTTCATATGGCTGGAAATATATGAATCGAAGGCATGCTGACCGAGAAAGATTGAGCTGACTTGAAACATGGTCAGGCCATAAATTCAAAGGGGATTAGGTAGAAAATCTCTGGCATAAAAAGGGTTCAAGCTAATCTCTTCATTGATCTCAGATCTTTGTATTTCTGAGTGGGCCCAGATAAGACAATCAGACGCTATCCCTTTGGATGTTATCCTACGGAAACCTTTCCTACATCCCCTACTGGTCTAGACTTCAAGAGGTTATCATGATTCCCATAAATTGTATCATTCTTGGTGTCAACGCAATCACTTATTCCTGAACCCTTTCTTAGTTCTATGAGAAGGTTTTAAGGCTTTGCCAGAACACCCCTTCAGGAAAAAAGGTATATAAACCCCAACTTTGGCCCCAGCAATTTGAAGCATGTTGGACGTAGCATATTGGGCATAATACATGGCTTTCAGACCACTGTTTGTCTGTGTTGCTGAGCCTCTCTACTTTATCTTTCTTCTCCAGATTGGTAACTATCACCCTCTTCCCCCAATTTCTCTATCCAACCTTTCATGTCTTACTTTCTGACAGCCTTGTATGGTTCTTAGAGTGTCTGATTTCTTGTGTTTTTGTTGATTCCAAATAAAATACTTTATTTATCTGTAACTAGAGCCTCTCTACAGTTAGTACTGGTCTACATAGGTGAAAAGATCCTGCCATTACCCTCCTCTTGCAGGCCTTCTTTGAACTATAATTTCTCCAAATTCTAATGAAATGCTGGCATTGTAGGTTGACCCCAATGTTCACCACCTTTTAGGATAATAATATTCCTAAGAATGAGTATTGTCTGTCATAGTATGTCACAGTCATCACAGAAGATGGCTGGATAAGAGTGGAACCACAACAGGTACAGGAGAATTTGATGGTCAAATCCCACTGCGGGGACCTGGTTGGTTTCCAGACACAACTCATCCAAAGAGATTTTAGTGGCAAATTCAGTCTGAACTCTGACTGAATTTCGTCTGGATAATTTGCTTCAGCCAGGAATGACTAGAGCTGCTACCCAAAGGGCTAGCTTGGTACTGTTACTTTGTTCCAATATGTCTTCTTCTGAGAAGATCAAGTAAGCCTCAGAAAATTGCAGGGTGCATGCATGGAAATATACCAAAGATAATGTGGGCCCAATCAGACTTCTGTCAGCTGGATCATTCTTTGTTATTTTGGACACAGCAAATGTCACTTACCAGATGCCTTACTTCACACTTCTGCTGCTTTGCATTCTAGATTTGCTGGTGGTCAGTTTTCATTTTGGCTAAAGCTGAAATGTCTGGCTGTATGGGATTCCATTTCACACAATTAATTAAAATAAATCTCCCAACTTCCTAATGTTTAACCTGATTTTTACCACCACTTAAATTCCATCCTGTCACTCTGTGTTGTTGCTGTTTTGGATCAAAAAACCACAGGGATTAACCCAGATATGAGATATTGTAAGCTCTTAGTTTGATGATGGTGGTGGTAGGGAAGCACATTAGGTGTTAGTTTATTTGTAGCTTTCTGACTAGAAGCAAATTAAATGCTTTTTTAAAAAACAAAACAGATATTATATAGCTCTATTGTTGTCTAGGGTGCTCCCTGTGACTTGGACAAATCACTTAAGCTTTGTGCTAGCAGTTTATAATTTCAGCAGAACCTTAGCCTTATGTCATACAGATGGGCCTAATTAATCCCCTCCACTGTAAATACATATATGGAAAAGTTTGCGTGTGTAGCACGTCCTAATGCGGCCAAGCTTTCAGCACTAATCTCTATTTTCATGCCCTAAGCAAGGCATCAAGGAGTTAATTAACTCCCTCTGGGGAAAGTGGCCTGAAATTTTACCATCTTATTATGCTGTGTAACATTGTTGAAAGCTTTTTTTTGTTTTATTGTTGTAATCTTTCATTTAAAGAAATTCCTGCTGGAGAACTCTTTCAATTTGCTCTGCAGAGCAGAAATAAACTGCCTTATCTGAAATCTTTTAATATCAGAGTCAGACTTTTAATAAACGCGAATTTCATCAGTTGCGGGGTGGGGTTTTTCCTTTTTGGAATGGAAAGATAATTTTGTATTAACACATCACACCTTATCGTCCAATAACACTTAGTCCCTGTAATCTTATGACAGGGTAATTTCTGTCACAGTGTCCCCAGTGTCAAATCCGCTCCATTCCATTACTGCCCAGACTGCTCAGGGAGACTTGGCTTGGTAATGAATATTCCAGCTTCGAAGCTTTTATCTAAGGATTATACAATGAATGAATGCAGAGTTTAGCCAGAGGGAGTTACTGCTTCATTTTGGTTTGTTAATGTCATTGGAATAAATGTGACAAGCACACACTGATTAGAAAAAAAAAGATGGTGTCAGAAACCTATTTTATACAGCCATAGTGCACATACTTCATGGAGCTGCAATGGGAGGAGAAAGATCTCCTAGGCTTGAAGCAAAAGTAGAAGAACTATTCATGCACCATGAGCTAGCATATTCTCTTAGATGTTGGGAAAAGAACAAAAGTTGCCTGTAAATACACTCTGATATTGATGGCTGCAACTTTGGCCTGGATCTATTAATTTTCCAAACAATCCAGTGAAGTCATGCAGTGATCATGCTATAGCTAAGGATGGCTGAGTCAGTGCTTTGACTGGACACATGCAGAAGCTTCACATATCTTACCTGGAGTTTCATGAAGGAATACAATGTGTGACAAGATGAGAAAGGGGATTATCAGATGTAGCACCCTGGCTGTTGAATGCCCTTTTTTTGGAGAACTGATTAGTACCTGAATTAGTCTCATTTCAGTGCCCACTTAAAACTTGGCTTTTTATAAAGGCCTTTGGGGCCTGATGACTTCATCCACTGTGTATAGACAAACATGCTTTTATATTTACTTTAAATTTTCTACTATGCAATTGTTTAACATATTTTTACAATGTTTACATTATTATTATTATTATTACTACTACTACTACTACTACTACTACTATTATTATCCTTTATTTATATAGCACCATCCATGTCTATGTTGCTTTACAAATTTAAAATACAACAGTTACCCTAAATAAATACATAATAAATATTTGTATTGTTTTAAATGTTATTGTCTTATTGTTCTGACTTTTCAATTGACCAATTGATTTTGTTTTAAGTTATCCAGATCTCTTATGATATGGGATGATAGAGAAACAAGTAAATAGGTAAATAAGAAAGATTAAATATAAATTTAAGTGAGTAAATAAATAGTTTCATTGGATCACTTGGTAGAACCAAATATCTCACTGTGTTCAATAGATTTATTATGAATGTACACAAGCATACTCTCCAACATTTCACAGATGAAAACAGATGGTTGAGGCCAGGCAAGATCAGAACATAATCATGATAATAATAAAAGTTATTTAAGAGGAAGGACACAAAAGGTAGAGGAAGCTGTAGCAGTCTACCTTTGCTTGAGCCCACTGGGAAGGTGACGATTTTGCCCCCCCCCGCTAAGTCTGTTGAGTCACCCAGCAACAGGTTGCCAGGCAACCAGAATAGCCACTCCAGAGGAAAACCCAGCCCTTTAGTGGGAAGGAGGGGTTGGAGGCCTGAGTGGAAATATATTTATAGCAGGCACACTGGCTTGGCTGAGAGAGATTTCCAGAGGAGTCAGACTATCAGGGATCAAGGGCGAAAGGTGAATCCTTCAGCCAGGAGAAGTTCTTATTCAGTTTAGGGGGTTGAATGAGAGGGGTGTTTTCTCAGAGAAAGCCTAGAGAAGGGGCAGAAGAGGAATCAACCCACTGTTAAGTCTGGTCAGAGAGTGGCCTAAATTTGAGAATATAGCCTTTGGCAAAGAAGGAAGCCAGAGGGCTCTGTGTGTGTATGTGTGTGTGTGTGAGAGAGAGAGACGTGTGCCTTTATGCTATTGTAAAGAGACAAGAAACTGTTTAAATGCACTCTGAAGATCTGTTTGAATTTAGATATACATACAAAACCAATACATTATTCTGTTTGCTGTTTTAATAAAGATTGTACTATTTTTTTTATAAAGTTGGTCTCAACTAAATGATTCTTAGTGGTTATAACCAACCAGAACCATGCTACCATAAATCATTAAAGGAGTTTTAATTAACAACTGAAAGGCTTTACCCTGTTTACACAAAGGTGATGTTTCTAGGGAAGGCCAGAATGGTGCACAAAATGGCAAGGTGCTTTGGCAGACTGGGGGGAAAACTGCCATGCCAGTCTTGAGAGAAGATAAAGCAAACCTTGTTGTCTGTCATCTGCACAGCTGGGTCTTATATATTGATTTGTTTCCTAAAAATATTCCTGATCTAGAATATTTCCATTATCAACAGAATTCAGGGTGTAGTAGCACCTGTAAGTTCACATTACAATAGTCCAAAGCAATAAATATAAAACAATTGGACAGAAGGAGAATAAAATCTGCAATGCACGAGATCAAAAAGCAAAACATGGTCTTCCTAGACCCCGAATATTCATGTGAATAGATGGGTTTTAATAGGTGTCTAAGCAGTATTTTGGCACCACCCAGACCTCCAAAGTCCTCAGCAGGTCCCAGCTCATCCATAGGACTTTTTTACTGCTTTCAGTTTCTCAGCAATTGTGTTCAATTCCTCATCCTTTGATCTACAATATATGATTTCTCCCTTTCTTTTTCTCTCCTCCTCCTTTTCCATGTTTGGTTGTATACATGGACAAAGTTTAGTAACTGCTACTCTCCCTTTAAGTCTTCTAGTATTCTAGAATTTGCTTATTTTTCAGATGCCTTTCTTTTCATTCCACATTGACCTTTCTGAGGCAATTCAAACTGGATATATATTCTAGTGCAGGGAATGTGTGAGGACTTTCTGAACAGTATTTATCCCATGATCTGATCATGTGATTAAATTTCCACATGATATGTTTATCTGTATCTACTGCAGACTGATTGAAATGTCAGCTCAGGTTAGAAAAATTAACCTACAAAAAGTTTGTGTTACTAATGCAATTTCCAATATCCTTCAATGTCTGACTTTGGTGGCAATACATATTTATACTACCTCATTTTCTGACCCATGAAAAAGTTATGGTACAGGCTTTGAATTTTATCAACATTTTGGAACCAGAATTTTTTTAAGAAATCAAGCAGATCTTTTTACCTCATAAAGGCTTACCAAGGAGAGGCAATTGACATAAAACATAACAAACAAGAAGACTGAGCAGTGAATTGTAGAACCATAGCATCGTAAAATCTTAGGCCATTTCCATCCTACACTGTTATAGTGCTATTATTCCACTTTCAACATTCTATGGCAAAAATTATTAATGAGGAAGCTATGAGAGGCTGCAGCAGTTTGCTTTTGCTTCAACCTACTGAGATGGGCAAATTTCTGCCCTCTCCTGTCCTCCCCTTCCAAGTTAATTGAGAGCAAACTACTTTTGCACTTTTAACTTTGTTTGCACAACTGATGTAAGCTGAGGATATGGAGGGAAAGCGGGAAAAGAAGAAAGAGTGGGGCGACACAGGGTTAATTGGGATTGTCCCTACCAGATTGGGATGGTCAGAAGATGTGCCATTTCTGTTCCTTTTCCTGATTGCAAGGATAAATATCTTAGGAGGAAGCACGTGTGCCCCATGCGCTAACAAATGACTGGGGAAGAATGATTAAAATGGCTGTGCACAAGACTCCTTCTGACACACATAGCCAACTTCTTTTATGGAAAAAGAAGCAAACTATTAAATCAATTCAATTTCAAAACCTGAAGTTGCTCTGAAGAAGAGTATTCTGGTTGAAATGTAATGGGAACTAAAATTGTTGCAATATATTTTACACATCCATAGGAGCTTGTGATGCTCCTCAGACAAGGGTACAAGACAATCTTTCTATCTTGATCATATTGTTAGCAGTAAGAACTGATATTAAGCAATAGGAAGAAGCACTCAGTGAGCAGGTAGGACGCTGGCCCAGGTGACAGATTAAAGTACCTTAGATTTACCTCTTCAGACCATCAATCTTTTTGTCATGGTAATTCGCATGTCAGGATGCTGGCACATGTCAAAAGGCTGGCTTTGGTTTCTTCTTCCCACCCACCCCCTTTTGCTATTTTTTTTTAATGTCTGCGGAGGTAACCGCTTTCACTTAATTTAATATGTGCAGCTTTGAAGTCTGAGGATGAGGTGAGCTCATTTGGCATAATTATCAGATATGTCAAGAATGTGCAATTCAAAGCAATATAACTGTCCTGGAGCGATCAACCCTCCCTCAACCCTGACAGCCTGTCAGTTGCTTGATGTGAGAAGGATGGAAGAGCACCTGCTTTTTCAAGCAGAAAATAGACTGTTAGAAAAATGGTAAAGACTAAACTGCTATCATGTTTTTCTGTTTAGCATATGCTCTCACTTCTTACTCCTCTGCCCTCACCTCTTCTCTCTCTCTCTCTCTCTCCCTCATGTGTCTGTCACAACTCACAGTGCCTTCAGAACACCACAGTGTGATCTGAAATGGAGAATATCACTCATATATCAGAAGGAGGTGATTCAGATTTTTAGTTCTAACATGGGCTCAGAGAAGGCATAGAGATGTGAGCCTATAAATGGCTATTAGCTTCAAAAACTAATAATAGAACCCAGCTCACATTTGATCTTCAGATACTGTCGTCATTGTGCACTGTTTGGGCGAGCTTTCCAGAAAGGGATTAGACGTTTACCTAGCAATATGGTTCTTTTTACATTTGAAGTGTATTGTTCTGCAAAATTGTTTGTCCTCATCATCTCCATCATCCTCATCATGCAATGGTAGGCAGCAACTCCCTCTCTCTCTCCCCCTTTTATTTATATGTGTCTGCAACAGTGAAAATGGCACAGTGCATAAACAGGGTGAACAACTGGCGGCTTTCCCTCTTCTCAGAAGCCACAGTGCGGCGGTTGGGGAGGAATTATTTTGCCACTGAATAGTGAGAAAAGCAGTCTCTGTACTTTTAAGGTGTGATTAAATAAAGTGCACACTCCCAGCACGTTTGTTTACAAGTAGCTTAATGCTCCTAAAGCCTCACAGAACCTTTCCTGCTTTGGCTGCGAAGGCACGAGGAGAAAGACAGATGATATCATTGCCCTGGTACTGCAGATGGCTTAACAGAGATGAGGCTGTGGGTGGGGATCATACATAGAGCTAAGAGCTTATTGTTTCTTTTTTGTAATTTTTTATTAACACACTTTTTCAAAAAATATAAAACTACATATATAAATATAACACATAAAACAATAACACATAAAACAAAACTTTGCCACAAAAGACAAACTAAACGAAACTAATACACAAATTTTATCTCAGGTAAGAAACTACAACTACCCCTAAGACAACCCAGAACGTAAAAGAAGAATACAAGTACACATTTGACTTCCAGTTCCGCATAGAACAGTAGTTAGTTATCCTTAGTTATACGTCCTTTAATTCCTTTATCAACGTTTATCTATATATGACCATTAATAAAACTTTATCCTCTCTCTAATTCGCTGTTAATATAAAACTTTAAAATTTAATGTTCTACTATAATAAATCTAAATAATAATAATAATAATAATAATAATAATAATAATTCTAAATAATAAATCTATCTTACCAATTAATCAAACTCAGTTGCTGCATGTATTCCTCCAGTTAACTTTAAAAACAAAATAACGCTTTCGCAATGTTTTTTGTTATCAGGAAGTGAACCATCTCTTAACAATGATTTCAATTTGTTGATCTTCATTATTCTCAATACCTTCATCATCCAGTCTTCTTGATATGGGACTGTGGGATCTTCCCACTTCTGAGCATACAAGATTCTTGCTAAAGCTTATTGTTTCTAAGCGTTGCATGGACTGGCTTGCACAAGAGACTAGTGATAGTTTGGTTGACTTCAAAGAGTGTCTATATCATCGCTTCCCCAGCCGATAGCATATGGAATGATTTTATGTATTTATTTATCCAAATAATTATATCATGCCTTTTATCATGGGGTTCCAGGCTAGTGTGCAGACAAGACAATAAATAATTTAAAACATGGGCTAAAAGCACAGTAAACATGACATAAACATAAGTAAAAATGTCTTAAAAGGCTACAACTATTAAAACCATGTACAGGTACCCTTAAAGCAAATTAATCTCTAAAGCCATTAATAATAACAATTAAAAAACATATCTTGACTTGATACCAGAAGGAAAACAACACTGGCATCGGTTGAAACACCAATGGGAGAGCATTCCACATTTGGGGTTCAACAACTGAGATGTTCTCTAGGAGGTGAAGAAATGGGAAAAGCAGGCAACTAGACACAGATGACTAAAGCAGATGGGATAAGGAAGATGCATGATTGATTTCTCAAATGTGTGCATAAGTCTGGGAGTGGCCGGATCAGCACAATAGTGCTGACGCAATATGGGAAGTGCATCCCTTTCCTCCATGATTTTTTTTTTTGCTGATCCAGGGTCTCAGGTAGTAGAATGAGGCTGTAAAGTTCCAAAGTACTGTAGAGTGTGTACACGGGAAGTCACCGTTCTGAATACACGTCTAACTGAAATCCTCCCCTTAAAAACTTTCTGACCATAGAAAGCCAAAATAACAGAGTGTGAATTTGGCTAGAATTCTTCTCCCCAAGATACAATTTCTATTTACATGGAGTTGTTTTGACGTGGAAGAGGATTCCAAATTATTATCTCTACCTGTAATCTGAAATGATAAAGCTACTGTTCCATTTCAGTGTTCTTGTTATCTCTGTCTCTTCTCTAGTCCGCAATTTGTCTGTTTGCCCTGCTGATAAAAACAAATAAATTGTTTATGTCTCGCCTAGTTTGCGTATGAGTAACCAAATCATGTCTGATAGTCTGGTGTTGTTGCTGCATTCTTGTGCTGGACAGTAATGAAACATGGAGAACATAATAAGATGAGGAAGTCAGAAGCCGGCCTGGATCAGGCTGCCATGAATTACTTGTTTGTAATTCTTATATTTTACACTTCCTTGAATGAACTTAGAGGAGCATTTTAGTATCACAACAACCCTATGGGAAAGGTTTGGTTGTGCCTGTGCATTTGTGTGAGCGAGAACTGTGTTGGTAAGGTCACACCATGGATTAAATGCAATGGTGGTTGGTGATTTCCATGGTAGTGGGGCAGTGAGCCCACTCTAAGTTTTAAGCCATTTCCACACTACATTGTTATAGTACTATGATTCCACTTTCAACCTCCTATGGAATCCTGGGGTTTGCAGTTTAGGGAGGGGCATTTATAACTCTCAGCCAGAGAGCTCTTTGGCCCCAGTAAACTACAAACCCCAGAATTCCAGGAGGTTGAAAGTGGAATCATAGCACTATAACAGAGAAGTGCGGAAATGGCCTTAGTCCAAACTGTAAGGGAGGTATCCACAGTAATGAACCCAATCTCCCAAACAGAGTCAGGAAATTTGATAACTCCTTTAAAGTTTACACACAACTTGGAACAAGTTTACCATTCCACTGATATAGAACTTGTTGCTATAGCTGAGCATGGATTTGAAACTGGTGTTCTGAGAGCTAAAGACTCTTGCCATTATACAACACTGATTCTTGTTAGGCAAAACTGTATGAATATAATTTTAATTATTTATAATTTAATTATTGTGTTTATATGTTGTCCTCCCTCCAAGGACCTTGAGGCTATACACGTGTACTTTTCCCTGTATTAGCTTCACAGCAGTCTTGTTAAACTGTTTATGCTGAGAGATGGCAGTCCAAAGTCACACTGTCAGCTTTTTGACTAGGCTTGTTGTGTCCAATATATTCTATGCTGGATCTTACTGTGACATTAGTGGGCTATTTTAAAGGGAGCCAGCAATATAGATATAAAAAATAATTATGGTATTGAGAATCGCATGGTCAGTTCCAGTTGGGAGTGTCTGCTGTAATCATTTTGGACTTTTGTAACAGACTCTATCCATGTTATTTTGACATGTTAAGGGTGCTTCTCACTCACTTTTGGATAATTCTAGTGGGTCTTTTTTTGTAAATTTTTTTTTCAAATACGCTAACAATGACAAATAACAAAGAAAAAGAAAGAAAGAAAAGCACAGCTCGTAATATTTGGGGACAGTGAAGTATTACTCATTATATGAATGCAGTGTGAAGTCAGGGGCATTTACATTGTATTTCAAGGTTGTGCTCTAGTACTGGAAACAGCTGCCAGGTCTTACCCTTTCTGAAGGCTGGCATGCATCAGATTCTGTTTACCAGACAGGTATTATGTCTCTTGGGGAAAAAAAAACTGTTTAAACAAATAATGTCCTAATTCACAAATCCCAGGCATAGCCAGGAGGTGCCTATTTGTGTGCAACAGCTTTCCCATTCCTGATAATGTCCGGGATGTCTGCATGCATGCATTTTCCATTGCGTGTGTCAAATTGCACTGACCTGGAAATAGTCAAAGAGGAATTCGATGCAGGTGCACATGGAGTTTAGGAATGTGTGTTAAAAGATGCTGTTGCTAAAGCAGATAGTTATCAATATGCTATCTGTTTCTATACTGACATCAAGACATGTTGGCATGGGAGATTCCTTTCATGGCAACTAATTTTATAGTCAGGCAGCATACTTTGGGTCTAGCACAGGGCTGGGACTTGTGCAGATCTCCAGATGCTATTGGACTACAACTGCCAGCAGCACTAGCCAATGATGAGAAACACTCAGACCTGCAGTCCAGTAACGTCTGGAGGGCCACACAATTCCCATCCCTGGTCTCCGAACTGCTGCTCTAGACAGTACATAATGCAACAGATTTTCAGGTCCAGTATTGTGAGGTTTACTATGTGAGACACAGAACTGACCCTGATCTGGTATTTACTGTGTCTCTTATAGAGAGGCACATGGATCTGTGAAATCTGTTTTGCAGAACAGATTCACATTATAATGTTAAGCTGCATTAGTGTTAGAAAAAACCTAAAAACAAAAAATGGGGGAAGGTATTAATTCTATGCTGCTGCAGAGAAAGCTTTGTGAGTGGTTTCCGAAGTGCTGTTTATTGAGAAGGGGGTTGGTTAAGAGGGAAGATACTCTGTCAACTGATTTATCTTTATTTTTTTATTTGTATTTTTTTAACTTATTTGAGCAATTGTCCAGTTAAGTATTAAAAATCACGTTTCACCTCCCTTTGATCTACCTTTTCTTAAGAGTTTGGAAAAGTCACTTTTTAGACTACATTTCCCAGAATCATCAAGCCATTGAGTCAGTCATGCTTCAAAGCTCTGCTTTCCTTCAATTCCTTTTTTTGAAAGTAAAATAAATGAGTTAAACTTTGAGCCAACTTGTAGGGGTTGCTCTGAATATGGCAAGTGCTGGTGGTTGGCATCTTCTATGGTAGTGGAGTCACAAATCTGCTTTGGGTTTTAGGGTGAACTGTAAAGGAGCAATAGGTTCACCTTAGTGTTGGAAGCAACTTGAAGGCACTCAACAATAACAAAACTGTTATTCTGTGCCACAGGGAAGGGTTGCTATTAGTTGGATGAAAAATGTTAAAAACTCACATGAAACTGAGGAGTTTTGCTTCGTTACTGGCTATAGTTGCTGGATCTCATATATGTTGACTTACCATTCAACAATTGTTTGAATGGGTTACTCTAGTTGAGATTAACCAGCAAATGCTAGCTGTAGCCTAATTTAAATTCTCTTCTTTAAGCAATGTTTGAATCAACTTATTTGCAACCTCTTTTTAGACAGACTGACGTAGATTCTTTTCATGAGAGGAAGGAATGGTGTGCCTTATGATCTCTCTGTTGCCATGATGGCTTGGCAGTCTCTTGTCAACTACAGCTTCATCTAAGCTAAGTCTATGGGCTAATCCTAATTTGACAATTGCAGGGCAATTCTTTCTTTGGAAGAAATTGGTTGTGGATTTATGTTTTGGATCAACTGAGTCGTCCAGACCAAAGATATAAGCCAGTTATCAGTTACTCAGAGGTATACTATGGCAATATTTACAAATGAAACACCTTGTTGTCTTTTTAAATAGACCATTGAGTGCCTCAACCAATTTGGAAACATTAATCATATTCCAGGGAAACATAAAACAACAAGTTAGCTTAAAAATGCTTCCTGAAAAGCATTAAATTTTATATTACTGAAGCTAAAGTTGAGTGAAATAAAGAGTTGCATTGCCCTACATAAATTAAACAAATGAAAAACCTCAATATTTAAAATCTCTTTAGACCTGAAGCTATGTTTGATCCACCAAAAATTAATGTTTCAGGTATGCTGAACACCATTATGTCTTTTAAGGAAGAAAACATCTGCTTCAATTAAATGTTGGTGTTGTAATGTTTCTTTGTGGCATATGATGCATATACTCCTTTTTGCTTGGCTGCGTTAGAACATATTAATTTTGTATCAGAAAAATAGTTGACATTTGTAGATGCACATGTTCTTTTAAATTATATTTCTGTGACATGGAGTCTAAGGGAAGGTTAATGTTCTTGGATCCTGTATGCTTTTACTGTTGTGAAAAGACTTATATTCCAAGGGTAGAAAGATAAACGTTCACCATCTATCATTCAATGGTTAGAAGATTGTATTGCTTTAGCTACACATGAATGTGTATTGTATTGATGTCAACCTCAAGGAAATATATTTTTGGAAACATAGTCAACTTATATCAAAGTATATGCTTAGCCTGCATTCATACTTTGTGTACTTCCTCTTCTCCTAAACTCTTTTTCTTTCTTTGTTTGTTTCCTTTCTCATTCTTTCTGTTTATTTTCTTTGTAATCAAACTTAAAAAAGATCCAATAACATAAAAAAAATCCTTTTGCAATTTTTTCTAGTGTCTTGAGACCACTGAGTCTAAAGCCATTTCCATACTAGCCTCTTATAGTGCTATTATTCCACTTTCAACAGCCTATGGAATCCTGGGGTTTGCAGTTCAGAGAGGGGCCTCAAAAGCCCCTCCCTAAACTGCAAAACCCAGGATTCCATAGGCTGTTGAAAGTGGAATAATATATGCACTATAACAGGCTAGTGTGGAAATGGCCTAAGGATCACAGGGGAAAGATGGGGAAAGAGAGAGGCAGAGATTTGAAGAGAGTTCTATATCCTGTGATCTATGAAAGATGGTGCAGTCCCACTGGGGACTCTTTGAAAGCTGCAGAGGATGATGCTTAGAAGTGTTGATTCAACAAGAGTAACCTGCTGGGAGGACCTTGGAAGAGCACAGCCTAATACATGGTTGAACTTGAAGAAGTGGACTTGATTTGCTCCATTTTGAATTTAAATTTCATATGCCCTCATTAAGTAAACATTAAGATGTTTCCTTATCCTAAGTCAAACACTGGGTAACTTAACTCAGTACCATTCCATCTTAGGGGTGGGAAACTACTGATGATCCAGATATTTCAGCCCATGAATCCCACAATCCCCTGCTTTCTGTGTTCCAACTGAGACTTGTGGGAATTTAAGCACAAAATATTAGGAGGCTCCAAGCTTCCCTGCCCGTACTACACAGTTACTAGTAGTGGTTTTGTCCAGTAAGGGGATGCTGCAGTAATCTTCAATGAACATGTGGAGGAGTAGCAGGAAGTTGTCTGTTGGTCAGGCTTCTTCCACACTGATAGACCCACTGGATAAATCTTCTGTTTGAGGCTCTTCAGTATTAGTGAGAGAGGGACTTATAAAAGTGTATCTGTATGTACACAGGGCTCCTTTCTCACTGAGGACAAATTAGTAATTGATGACAGATATGGCCAATGAATATGTTGGTGCAGAAAGGGCATGGAAGGGGAAGAAAGAAGGGAACAGACATACTAACACCATATTTCAATTTAATGCAACATACTGTGGTTAGGATACAGCAGTGGTAGGCAGTCTTTATAATCCCAGGACCTTCTTGGTTGTCTCTGGTCCACCAAATGGGGTCAAGTGCAAACTCCTGGTTCCTTCCCCATTCCCTGTTGCTGAGCTTAGAACACTTACTTTTTGGTATTAAACATCCCAAGATCTTCCAGCAAGCACAATGACTTCTGGGGACTGTAGTCCAAACATGTGACAGTTCTAATCCCTGCACTGCACTCAACACCATAACCCAGTAGCCTAATTCAGATCGGAAGGAGAGAAGTCCTGTCTTTTTTGCTGTTTCTATCATTAAGTGTTTGAGAGTCAGGAAAACCTTCCCAGAGTTACTCTAAATCATCAAGAAATTTATCAGGAGAACTTTGCCTACCTTCTCCCCACCCTTGGTGTAGAGATTACTCTCATTGGAGTTTCTCCAGCAATTGCCTCTAGCCCTGGCTGCACAGGCACTCTACTGATCTATCATTACACATGTAAGCAAAACATTTTGTTAAACCAAGCTGGAGGGCAGCCCCAGTGAACAACTGATTGAGCCTTTGATGGACAGGAACTGGGCATCACAAGCTGACAGATGCATCATTTCTATTGTTATGTTAAACTGTCTGAATAAGCAAAGAGATCAAAAATCAGATTCTGTACATTTCAATCACCCAGAAGGTTCTGCATGAAACACCAAATGTTTGGCAAGTATGGAGCTAATAGCCTAAAAAGGAAACACACAAGCTGAAAAACAATAGCAATTTGTAGTGTTTGTGCATGGGGTGGGATAACTGGAAGAGGAAGCTACTGTCATTTTGCTTCCCACTTATGTTTATCTTTCCAGCTTCTTTTGTGTTTGTGTGTATGGTAGTGGCAAGGAATGTATCTTCCCATGGAAGTCTAAAAAACTCAGAGCATAATCTCCGTGTCAGTGTGAATGGTATCTTAAGGTATTGGTCAAAAAGTTGCTTGATCTCACTGTGTACTTTCGGAGAGAGACCTGGGTTGATGTGTTGTGTTGATCTGCTGTGGTTGTTGTTGTCACAATGGCTATAGGAAGAAGTGATCTCTTCTTCTTTTGCTCCTGTGGTCATCTGCTTCTTTCCTGGGCCTTCCTTACCTTCTCAAACAGAATCTGCCACTTTATTTTGGTCTCAGAGTCACAGAAGGTATCCTTCGTATGGTGTCTCTCTGCAGATCCAGCTTCAGGTATAGTTGCTTTGTTGGGAAGCTTTTGTCTTGTGAAGCACTAGAATGGGTTTGATTTCGCTTGGTCTTTGAGCTTCAGCTGGATCCAATGTCCATTCCCTAGTATAAATGTCTTAAAAGACAGAAAACCATTAAAACATTCCTATCTCAATTTCCCCATCAAACCTTGATAATACAAATGAAAAGGATCATTGCTTAATCGAAGTAAAAGGTTGTAAATTTTACTTTAAATAATTATTCAGATTAAAAGAGTATTGTTTTAATGAGTATCATTTAAAATACCATCAAGTAGTCTTAAATCTTTTCTTTTTCTCCCCACTGCCTTTCCAGCTTCTTCCAGCTACAAGGAAACCTTTTAGTTGATGCACAGTGTAATAGTGCTAACTAGCTCAATGGCTGAGATCTGCTTGAATTTCTGTACTGACAAAACTCTGGCTAGACTCCTATAGATTAGGGGTTTCTCTCTCTCTCTCTCTCTCTCTCTCTCTCTGTTTTTTAAGGTCACTGAGCAAGGAAGTATTTACTACCTTCTTGCCTAATGTCCTGCCCATGTCTGCAACTGACCCTTTCGATTCCAGAGTGTGGGTCTATGAACAATCAATGGCTGGAGGAGGGTGGGGGGACACCCGTAGAATGTCTGTCCATGGCTTGGCAGCCAGGGGAACAGAGACATCTCCAGTTGGTGATCTGGGAGGGTGACATCTTCCATGTGCTTCTGTCCATGGAACCACAGAGGGATGCTGCCCAGGCACTCCCTCTTGGATATGAACCTGCCATGGAGGTGCAGCCCTCTATCAAATAGGTCAGTTTTGTGTATGGGGTGGTGGTGGTGTAAGGGGACAGAGGCATGCTGGTAGAGCATTATGCTCCGTCAACTTCATATAGGATTATGGCCTCTATTGTCAGAGTGGTGGAGGTGGAGGCACTGGCAGCCAGATGAAAAAGCCATGAGCACAGCAGCAGTGAGGGAAGAAAGGAAACTTGTCACCAGCATCAGGAAGAGAAAGTTCTGAGCTTTCTGTTCTTCCAGTCCATGGCTGTGGGGGAGTGGAGCAATTGGGAAGGCCACTCTTCTCAAAGCAACTTGAGGAAAGGATTGTTAAAGAGTAGACTCGTCAAATCAACTTAGCTTAGTATATCCCTTGTATTTGTGGAGATTCATGAATCAGCTAAATTCCACTTAAGAGGAATGCTGCTCCATCTTCTCTCTTAGTGGACTCATGTCCAACATGGCCTGTCTAAGAGAGCCACATAGTGACTGGAGGACAAATTTCCAGCTATGTTCCAACAACAACAACAGGATCCTCAGGACCTCACAAGGTCCTCCAGAGGTCCTCTGGGTTGATATCCTTGTGCATGTGGCTTTAGGGACATGACAGACACTTCTTGGCTGCCCACTGCAAAGCCATGTTGAGAGACCCCTGCAAGAGAGAGGTGAATCTTGGCGGAGGGGGGATGTTGCAAGAGGGAGGTAATGAATTCATCCCTCTGCAATCACCATAAAAAGATAGAAATTGGTGTTATGCCGATGCAAATTGCTAACAGGATGTGAACCATAACTTTAGGTTAGCAAGTATATACACGACATGCCACATCAGTGTGGCCTGCTGGAAAATGTTCTCAATATATGACAGAAAAAGAACCCATAATTCAGGAAAGTGTCTTTTTGTTCTTATATGCTGAATTTAAATCTAGCTTATTAATATTAGTGGCTTAAAGGCACTCTCTATTTATCAGTATAATCATTAATGAAGCCAATAAAATACAGTAAAATTTTAATACCAAAACTAATGGTCAACGCATGGGAGAAGTAGACAGACTTCGTCTGATATACCTGAAAGTTTACAGAGAGGGGCTAACCTAAGACATCTTGGGATACAATTCTATGATGGGAACCAGGGTCATTCTACCAGTCTTCCCGAAACATCATCTTCCTGAAGTCTCCCTCCTCCATGGGAGGAACAGAAAGAGAATCATAGTGAGAGAGTTAGTATCATTTCATTTCGCTTACTGAAAGTCCACTTCCACCATGCTCTTCCCTTAGTTGTCACTATCAGTGTCATTCCAGCAAGTTGAAGCTGAAGAAGAAGAGATGTAGAATGTTCCACCAGTCCTGCTGATGAACTAGCTTTTTCTCTCTTCCCTTCATGCTCCCTTTTTCTTTCATGTCATATCTTTTTTAGACTGTACATCTGTGGTCTGTCTAATTTCTTGTAAATTACTAAACAAATAATGTGAGTATCACTACAGAAAAGATCCACCTGATCTGTGATTTTCCCTGGAGTCTTCTGAGGAAGATCACAAGTGCTGGAGAGGTTCATGTGATACGCGTACTGTTTTCCACTGCTGTGACATCTCAGATCTTTCAGTGCCAATGTGTGACAGAAGTTGGTTTTAGCTGGTTCCATTTAGACACAGTGGTCATCCTTGGTGGTTCAAGGCAATTGTATTGATGTGAGTCTTTGTGAGTATAGTACTGCTCCTAATTTTCTGAAAAATTTAGTTGGGCAGTTGTTAAATCTAACTTCTGAAGTACATCTGGTGACATTCCTGAATGGCATAGCAGTTTCTGAGGCTTCATTTACATGATATGCCATTTAAGATGTTCCTTTAAAATTTACAGAAGATTAGTTGCATAAAAGCCAGGAAATTCAGGTAGGGAAGATGACGATTATTGATCAAAGGTAGGGCCTGTTTCAGGAAGAGGGGCAAGGTTAAGTATCTGGTTAGCCAGCCAGAGACTTTTTCATTTCCCCCTTTGTTATTTGGCAACAGAATTGCTTTGTGTCTGCACCTATTTCCACATATGCAACAGATGGATCCAAGCAGGTTGGCTCCTATTCATGCACAGCATAGAGAGAGCCGTTGGTCCCCCCCACATGGAAAATGCCTAATAATAAATTCAACTAAAAATAATTACCTTGTTGTAAATTAGGGATTAGCATATGAATTGGAGGGTTTAACATATGAAAGGGCTTTTGATGCCATATAAAACTGATATAGAAAATGACTGTAACAGAATAACAAATTATAATTTAAAAGGCAGCTTTATCTAGTGCAGATTGAAGGTTTGATGGCTGAATGGAAATGCCTGTGTTGGAGGAATGTGGGGGATGGATGGATAAGCAAGGTGAGGAGAAAATTTGTTAACTTTAGCAACTTTCCGCGTCATTTAAAAACAGTGGCTGTTTTATCATCCACCACCTCTCCTCCCCCTATTCTTTCCAATGGGGTGACTATAGCTCAGTCACAGAACACATGAATTGTTTTGGTCTCAATATTTGGGTTTACTGGTGTCACTGCTAGCATATTTACTTCCCTTCCACCAATTCCTCCATGTTGTCAGCCCTTTGCTTTCTCTCATGTGAGTAAAGAAAGGGTGCCAAAATTTAAAAGAATAAAACTAGACATAGCCAGAAGTCCACTTTTGGTTTTGAAAAAATGAGCATTTCTGCTGTTAAAGCAGTTCAGGGAAGAGACTTCAGTACCTGCAATTCTGCAAGGAGTCCTTTCCAGAATAACATAAGCATAAAAGAACACTTCTGTATCAAAGAATTTGTAATTCTAAAGTTAGACCCATTTTACATGTATCCCAACCAGTGTGATTACTGTCATCTACACAATTGTTCCCTCACTAATCTAAAAATAACTATAGAAATGTCTGCCCAGGATGTACATGATAGGAAGTCAGTTTACTCAAGTTTTCACTATATATTTGTCATGTGTTACATGCTTTTACCACATGTTATGTCTGGGCATTGAAGAACTGCTTTTGCTGTATTATAGCATTTGAAGGGGATGAGCTATTACAGTTTCTGAATTACTTATCTTCTTGTCCCTGCTAGGATGCAATTAGTAGTTGGGACCAGTTCCCTGACCTGGAGCCAGTTCTCCCTTAGGTTCCCTATCACTTCTTGTCAATTCATCAAGTTGGTTGTCATAGTATCATAAAGCTGTAGATGTAAATTAAACGATTGTCCTAACTTCTTTTCAAACATTATGGATCTAAGCAGAATAAACACACAAGGTGAGGGAGCATGTAAGAACTCCTCTCCCTTCTTCTACTGGTTCCCATCATCCCCTGCACACGGCAGACAACTTTTGGACAATGAGAACCTCCACTATCTATAGAGGCTCTCCATACAATCTGGAAAACAAACAAACAAAAAACATTATAGAACATGTGCAGAACCTCCTCAGACGGAGGAGAGTCTCATTTGTGCATTCAGGGTAACATAAGAAATAATGAAGGGGGATGCACAGTGCTAGCATGTTCCTCCTCATGAGCTTATTCTACCAAATACCTAAATGGGCCTCCATTTTGGCATCCCCTTTCTGTGTAATTATAATTACATGGAGTGGAGTCGGCAGGACCATCTCTGCTTGTTCGATCCCCACTGGTCTAGGTTTCTGACTCCCAGATATGGGAGAAGTGAGAGAGGATAAAACATATGTAATGTGGAGTTTGTTATACAAGTGTAGTTTTCTCCTATGACTAGGAACCCTAAATGCTCACAAGCATAGACTCTCCTCTGATTGGGAATCCTGCCCAGTGAGGCAAGCCTCTTATACACGTATAGGCAGGATCCCCTGTGCAGATGTTGTTCCAGTATCTGGATGGCGGCCAGTAGGCATGTTCCTGCTTTTGTAATTAGTGCTGCTAGTTGCATGGAACAAATTCTCAAATGGGGACAGAGCCAACGAGGCAAATTTGAGGAACTGTAGACCCCAAAAGTAATGTTTCTAGACTCTAAAATAGGGCATACAGTGCACCTTCTTCTGGCATGACTGCTGCACACATGAATGTGAGGTTGTACAAAGCATCACTCCCATTATAGTCAATGGATGTAATATGCCCATGTGGGCACAGCCACATGCACGTTGTATCCATTGACTACAATGGAATGTGTTACTTTTTGTTTCACACAGAAGTTCCTGGAACAAAACTGCATATATGGAGGGTGCACTGTATACGTTAGCCTATTTTTTTGAAGTGATTGCTTCTCATGGACTTTATTGATTTGCCATTTTCTAAGCTGAGGCGCAAGAGCCGGCATGCTGTAGCAGTTTGCGCATAGGACTAAGACCCTGGAGACCAGGGTTCGATTCCCCACTTGGCCATGGAAACTCACTGGATGACTTTGGACTTGTCACACATTCTTAGGGTTGCTATAAATCAGAAGTGACCTGAAAGTATGCAGCAACAACAACCTCAGGTGCTAGAATTTTTAAAGACAGCTGCTATTGCCTCAGACAGACAGACACATACACACAGATGGTCCTGATGCTGTAAGAAAGCACCCCGAAATATTTGTAGATGTTCTTGATTCTGATACTCCCTGTCCTTTCCCCCCCTGCTGCCTCTGACTGCTTGTGTTGTTCCCACCAGTTTTGGTGAATATGTTTCTGTATCTGGCACCTTTAATAGCTCAGCAAGAAAAATGGGAACATCAGCAGCAACAAGCAGGTCAGGAATGGAGCTACTCAGCCCCTGCAATGTGCAGGGATTTTCACTGAAATCAGGCCTTATTTTTAAAAGGCTGGCAGCCTTTAAAGGTTGCCCAGTAAGTGACAGTGATGAGGATAGATCCGGACATTTTGCTCAGCAGCACCAACATCGTCTCTAAGTAGTTTATTATTTTGTTTTCATCTAGAGATTGCTTTGTTCTCTTTCCATTTTTAACAGAGAGTAGGAAAAAAAATGTGTCTCAGGGTAACTTATCAGATGCTTTGCCTTTCTATATATCTCTTTTACAGCAGTGGCCTTTCTGCATACCTCCCCCTCCTCTTCCTCCCTCCCTCCTCCTCCTCTCTCTTTCAGTTTTTCTGAGCAGATTGAACTAAGGAGGGGAGAAAAATCTAATGGTGTTAGCCTCTGGCCTGACTATGGGTTTATAAGGAGCAGGAAGGGCCACTCTGTTCAGGTGATTTAGATAGCCAAAGGTGTAAACTGAGTCCTACTCAAAGCCCTTGGTGTCTCCTAGGGTTGCTAGAATGAAAACCAGAGAGAGCTCCTGTACCTTTAAGAGAGAATCTGAGGAAGTGTGGCTTGTTGTGCAACCAGGTAACAAGTAATATCTGCTGAAATTCGCTGTATTATACATCCATTAAAGATACAGGAGTCATTTCCAGTTTTCACTGTGGCAACGCTAGTCTGTAATGCTGTTATCTGGTTGTTACCATGGGCAAGAAGGAACTTCTTCAGCCCTATCCAGTGATGTAGACTCGAGTCAATACACTCGGACTCAAGTCAGGCTGAAGTCACTTCAGTGACCTGACTTGGACTTGAGTTGGCAAAAATTACACAGCGACTCAACTTGACTTGAATATTTTTAGTGACTGATTTGCTGCACTTGGTTCAATAACATAACACATTCATCCAGAAATCTTAGAACTTACAAGCCACATTCATCCAGAAACCTTACAACTTACTGGTCACATGATGATCTGTCTCAAGCCCAAAGTGTGGACACATTTCTCAGAGGGAACACCAAATGGGTTAGGCAATGGGCTTGAGGTGGGGTTGAGGTCTGCTCAGCAGCCTGGCCCTGCTACATATAGGAGGAGCTTTCTAAAAGTTTTCCTAAAAGCAGAAGGCAAGACTTTTGCCCAGAGTGCAGGGTGTGTATCTCAAAGGGGAACAGAAAATGTGTTAGGCAGTAGTCTTGAGGAAGAAGGATCGTTCCTTCTAAAGCTCTTGAAGCTTCAATAATGGGGAATAAGAAAGATCCTATTCCCTACTTCTGAAAAAGCCTCCAGTTTTGCACTTGGGAAGTAAGAAGGATCCTATCCCCGCATCTGAAACTGTAGATGGCAAAATCACAAAAGTAGAGGACCAACTCTACTTACATTGTTAAAACTGACTTTCGACTCTGTCCAGAAATTCTAGAACACAGGTTAGAGTATAAAGTTGGCTCCCAAACTTGAGACTTGACTCGAGATTTGACTTGAAAGTATCTTGCAAGGACTTGGGATTCGACTTGAGACTTAGAGTAAAAGACTTAAATACATCACTGGTCCTATCTAGTCAGCCATCTCAGGTGGTGGACTTGATGAGAATCAGTGACAACAGGGATGGCTGTCTCAACAATGCAGGGGGACCCTTTTTTCGGGGGTATCATACATACAGTCATCCCTCCACATTTGCTATGGTTAAGGGCACAGGACCCCCATGAAAGTGGAAAAACTGTGAATAACTTTAAAACCATATTTAACACACAAAAAAGTATGATCACGTATTCAATGTACCGTGCATTCCTTTGAGGCATCAGGGTTCCTTCACAAGACAGAAGTGGGTGGCTGATGGGGCTTACTGCCACCTCCACTGCTGCCCCACACCATTTTTGATAGGGACTTACAAGCCTCGTTTTCTCAGTCTCACAAGGCTTGCAGTCCCTATTAAAAATAGCCTAGGGAGACAGCAGAAGTGACAGCAAATAATCTGTGAATAATCAAATCCGCAAAAGTGAAACCCACAAATGTGGAGGGCTGATTGTATATATAATGTATTGTTGCTATTGGTAAATAATAATAGATTCCTCTATCAGAATGCTCTTTAATTTTTATCTATTTCTGAAAAGATATCTTCACTTGGAATCTCTTTTGTAATGGAAGCTCTTACACAGGAACCCAAGAAACTGCTTTTTCCTGAGTCAGACCCTTTGTCCACCTAGTAGTGTCAACACTCAATATCAGCAGCGCTCCGTGGTTTTAAGTTAGATTCTCTTGTAGCCTTTCCTAAAGATTATGAGAGACTGAAGCTAGAACTTTTTGTATGAAGGCATGCACTTGACTTCACCACTTGAGTCAAGAACAGGATATAGATGATTGAGGGTGAGTGAAAGGCACTTTGCACATGCTCTGAAGTACTTCAGTACTCTTCTTCCTTTACTCCCTCCCTCTCTCAAACTCTTGCACATTACTGACTTTATAGTAAAAGGTAAATGTAAATTTACAAGGTAAATGTAAAAGCCATCTATCTGTCTGTCTGTCTGTCTTTCTTCACATTATTTTGTGAACCCTTCAGATTGTCAAACCAAACCATACCAGAATCTCTACAATAAAACATCAATACTTATAAAAAATAAAATACTACTTGTGTTACAAACTATTAATTTAGCATTTTTTGAAAAAAATCAGTGGGCCCAAAGAGAGCTAGTGTAATGTAGTGATTTAAGTGTTGGACCAATGTATCTGTGAGACCAGGGTTTGAATTCCTGCTTAGGTGTGGAAACTCACTGGGTAAGCTTGGGTAAGTCACAATCTTTCGCTGTAGAGAAAAGCAATGGTAAATCTCCTCTAAATAAATCTTGCCATGAAAACTCTACATTAGGTTGGAGTTTATTCAAAAGCATATAACAACCACAACAACAGACTTAAAGGCTATTGTTCATCCCAACTAAAGGAAACCCTCTGAATCGATGGGAACTTGATAAATCAACACTTATGTACGTTTCATTGATTTGCTGAATCTATTTTAGTTTAGGCTAGCAATAGGATTTGGGCCAAGGTGACTGATTTCACTTTATGAATGTTCACTTTCCCACCAACATTTTGCTGAAGGAAAACACACACCTTGGATGACTTTTTCACTTCAGAAAATATTGATAAATAAATAATGGTGGGTTGATAAATAAATGCTGGTGGAAGAGAAAGAAGGAATGGCTTATTTCCCTGGCAAATGCAGCTTGGCAACCATGCATGGAACATTGTCAGATCCTTGATAGGCTTGCTTTTTCCAGTCTCTGGCAGGCGTCAAAGCAGGAACTTCATCTAGCATTGGACCTACAGTTTAGCTCCTCTGATTAGGAAAGACTTTCAAATACAAAAACAAACAACCCCTCTCAAAGAAAAACACTGAATATTTTTGTCATAATAATAATAATACCCACTTCTCTCTATCTGTCTTTTAGCTAATGCTATGGGTGCCTTAAACTAGACTGTAGCAAGTCTTAATCTACCCCTAGTCTTACTGAGTCCTGGGACCATTTCCCATTAGACAATTATAAGCATTATGATTCCACTTTAACTGTCATGGCTGCATCCTGTGGAATCCTGGGTTTTGTAGTTTGGTTTGCACTGGAACCCTCTGGCTGTGAATTCTAAATACTTGTCCCTAAATGGTTATTGCCGGAATTGAATAAGATGAAGTCACGGTTGTAAATTTCTATAATTTTCTAGTGTGAAAGAACCCCTGGTAGTTCACCATATATGTCCTGTGGGCTTCACTGGCTTTTGGTGGCTCCATGTTTCCCCTTTCTGTTTCACAGACAACATATTCAGCAATCTCAGTGCTGGAAAAAAATGTCATAGGAAGAATATAGATGGACCTCCTAAGACTGCCATATATTCAGGAACATGGCAGTAAAGAGGTTTAGAAAAAAGGCCTCAAAATCTAGGCAATCTTGCAAGCAAACTTGTGTATCACTGATAGCTGGGATTGAAGAAGCTCAGCTGAGTGCATCTGAATCAGAGTGGAAAAATGTGAATGATGGGGAGAGGGGAAGGGAAAAGTAGTGTCAGTAAGGGAAAGTCAGATTGATAGACAGGAGCTGAGTACCTTGTGCTGTCCCATCAGCTTCTCATTGTGAAGGGAAAGGGACTGTGAAATGGAACCAGATAAAAACACAATTATGGTATTCCATTTATGATGTCGTTTCTTCTATGAGGTGCTTTCAGAGCGCATATCAGGAGTTCATATCTTCCTGGCTGAGGAGGAGAGAAGTGTGCACCTGTGTACGCATGTATTATCTAATTTCTGTGTAAAAGTCTGATAGTAATATGAAGGAAAATATAACAATGGATTTTTACATTTTTTAAAAAATTGTCTTTAAAAATGGGCTTGGGGTAGGCACTAGTATGTGAGCCTAAAACCATTTTTTTCCAGATATGTCCACCAGAGACTTCTGATATAATCATATGGTTGCCAGTTCTCAATTACCTTCTGAAATTGAACCTTTAGCAGTTTTATAAAGCTGATGCTGTGATAAGTTTCAAATGCTAATTCTTGCACATCAAACTGTCATTTAAAGACACACCTAAGAAGCTACGTGAGCAGTTGTTTACTTTGCTCATGATGGAAGTTGGAGCAGAAAAAGGCGGGCAATTAACATGGTAAAGAAGCTGATTCAGTGCATGGAAGTAATTCAGTACAGTAGCAACCACTAATTGTAATGAGTTACATTCTTCAGGTAATGAGGAGCAGTGACGCTGGTATCTGTCTGTCTGTCCATCCACCTGTCTATTCATCCATCCTACCTTTTCTCCAAAACTGAAATTAGAGGTGGCTTATAAAATTGAAAGATAAAAACTGAATATAGATAAAAGGGCACAAAAGTTTATAGATAAAATGAAATTTAATATATAAAAGTCAAATTTGTGTGTTTGTGTGTGTCAGTCAAGAAGACCTCATATGATTGGCTGCCTAAGAAGATTCTATGGAATCCTGGGGTTTGCAGTTTAGAGAGAGACCTTTAGAATTCTCAGCCAGAGAGCTCTTGGGCCTGGCTGGTTGCTATGGAGATGAGGCCTAGCAGCAAGGAGGAGGGCAACCTCTGTATATTAATAACTCTGAATATAGATTGGATTGGGGAATATGGGGAAAAGTTACAGGTAGTGGACAAGACAGTTTGGGGAATTAGAGACACAGGATCTCAAATCTTTCTAACAAGTATTGCCTATAAGAAAATAAAATCCCAGACAACACCGGGTACATATGCTAGTTAACTATAAAATCAAAAGCAATTTAAAATACATCAATTGAAAAAAATAAAAGCAGTGTAGTACACTATTAAAGGCACTTTTCTTTAAAAGTCAGGTAGTTACAGAATGGCTGCTGGGAAATAAAGTCTTTGCCTGCCAGTGGAAGTAAGGGAAAGAGTCCAGTCCAGTCTAGCCTCCTTAGGAAATGAGTTCCCTTGCTTGGGATAAGCTGCTTCAAATGTATCCAGAATCAACAAGGATGCACTCTCCATGTCTTAATGCTCAGGACAGGTCACCCATCAAGGTGACTGATGCTATCCCATTCCATAATTAGGCCTGAGGCCACACTGCAATTTATCTAGATAAACTGGCTCATACAGAGTGCTACCAAATATTACAGTATCTTGTCTAAAAAGCATATGTTTCAGATAATTATTCGGGAAGATAAGATTCAGTTAGGGATTTTTCGGTAAAGGTATGACAACTACCTCTTTTAGACACATTGGCACCTTGTCTCATTGCAAGAAGGCATTGCATTTACCTACTCAACCAGCACCTGGGGTTCCCTAGTGGCCTCCCATCCAAGTACAAGAAGTTAAAACAAATACAGCTAAAAAAACTATTAATATATGAGTTAAAAAACCAACTGAACAACCATTCTGTTTAAAAACATAAGTAAAAATAAAATTAAAAAACACACTTAAAGACAGCAGGAAGGGGATCAGTTGGATCTCTTGTAGAAATGAGTTCCATAACTTGAGAGCAATTTGTTATTTGGTGAGGCAATGGAGCTGTCTGGCTGAGAATTCTAAATACCCCTCCCAAAACAGTAAATCCCAGAATTCCATAGGGTGCTGTCATGGCAGTTAAAGTAAAATATAGTGCTTTAATTGTGTAGCATGAAAGGGCCCTTGGTTTGAGGACTATAATGCTACCATTGAGCTTTTGAGGGTTACAGGGCTTTTGGTCAGTTCTGACTTAACTGAGTAACCAATGTTTGGTTTTTAAATGGTTGAAGCAATGGATTTTTCATTGCTGCTATTTGATGTTAATATGTTGCAAGCTGAAGCAGTTGAGATCAAAGCCAGCTGTTGACGAACATTTATAATCTGGAGATACTGTTGGAAACAATCTGTTGATGCTATAAATTATTATTTCCAGACAAATAGCTTTATTAGGAACAGAGTTAAAGTTGTAAAGATAGATCAATTACTTCTGGGAGAAAAACAACAACAACAACAACAACCCTTATTAGCATAAGTAGCTATAAAAGAAGAAAAACGATGATGGAAACTTTAGGAATTTTAAGCTGGAAAATAAAACACGCTCAAATGTTTGAATGTCTGGAGCTCAGAGATAAGGTTTTTTGGTGTTCTGAACTCTGTATTATATGTGTCTCTTAGTGCTGGGCATTCACTTAAAGCAAGCAGCCTATTCTTTTGTTTAGGAGAGCTCTGAAATATGTTACTTCAGCATATGCAAAGGTTTTGACATGTGCATGTTGGATATGGGGAGAATAGTTGTCAGCTCTGTAACTGGCTCCTGCCACAGTACTTTTAACAGAAGTTGGATGTGAAAGAATTACAATGATAGTCCAAGCTCACCTGATACGTGAGATGGGGGATGAAAAGCTTACCGGCACCCCCTTGAGTCACTGCCTTATTCACTGCTAGTACTGACAGAGGAAGAAAATAGGCAGGTTCTGTGGAAAGCAGACCTGGGTGGGCCCTAACACTTAATCCTGAACCAGAACACCTGACCCAGAATCAGATATTGTGGGTGGCATAGGTGATTTCCTCAAGCAACCTACTCATAAGGACTAGCTGGCTTTCAACACCCACAGGGCATTTCAGCCAGCAATGAATGAGTACACGAGGTTCCTCCCACTGATAGGTGGCTGGATGCTTTGCTACCTCTTGTGCTGTACCATGTAATGTGGGCACTTCATTCCGTCTAATGGGCAGCGAAGCCTCAAATTTGGCTATTATGATTGTTTGAGGGGAAAGCATTGCATTAATCAGAGTGAGGCTACTGCTTCAGGTGGTGGTTGTTGGAGGAGAGTTCTGGCAGCTTATCTATCCCTTTTGAGTCCTTCATCAACTCCTGCATCTTGTAAACCAGCTGGCTGCCCTCAGGTATCTGTAGCCAGTACTGGAGTAAGATTCAGTTACCAGTCCAGTTGGTTTCTGTACATGAAATTACATGGGGAGCATTTTGGTCTTTTGCTTCAGGCAAAAAAGGTGTTTTGGATGAGCCTTCCCTCAGTTTTTAGAAAAGACCACAACTATAGATTGCTTTTATCTGTTACGAATTGCTTCAAGAATGCTGGGAGTTGGTGAGATAGACAGACAGACAGGCAGACAGACTTCTAGCGGTAGTGGTAGGCTACAATAGGTTTGTTTTGTATGATAACAATGGATGTAAAGTGGTAGCCCTAGGCTAACTTTGGAGTGCAGAGCTGTTCAGGGTTAGGTACCAATAAGAAATCAATGGAATTCCTGGAGACCATACGCTTGAGAGCTTATTATGCCAGAATAGAGCTTTTGGTTACATTTTTATGGAACCATAGAGTGTAGTGTTTTGATCCAATGCATATCTACTATGTGATATTTCAACATTTGGGCCAAGATTCTATACACCTTTGGTGTAGTATAAATATGCACTGGCATGATTATGCTAGATTCCACAGATGTGCAACCAAGTGCACATGAGCGCCAGAGCTTGAACTCACCCACTGTGCCATGGTCAATTAGCTCCCTATTCATCAAGTCAGGAATGAGAGAGGTATGCATGTGTGTGGTGTCTAGATTGAGGGAGGTTGTTACCCTGTGTACTGGGGGTCCTGGGAGGGACACCAAAATGTGCTCAACTAAAGGTGGGGAAAATTAGCTCAGAGCACTGCTTAGCATTACGAGAGGCAGGGTAATGTAGTGAGATCTTGAACCCTATGTCTATGGAGTCAGGCCAAGTCAAGGAGCACACAGAAGTTGAAACAATAAATGATGTTTATTAAACACAAGCAAAACAGTGTATGCGACACATTCACACAAGATAACTAAAGAAATAAAGGTTGGAGTGGTATAGAGGGATTTTTAGAGGAGTTGCTGGTTTGGGTGATACTTCACCTGTCCTGAAGCCCCGAAAAATAGAGAGCGAAGCTGGGGTGCGATGGAGCTCAGCACGTGGAGCTGAGGGGAGGCTCGCCAAGCAAAGCGGCAGCAAGGCGGGATGAAACTCGGGAGCGATCCGAGGAAGGTCTCGGAATCAAGGGTTTTTATAAGGAGAATTATGACTGGAGGCTATGCCGTACTTGGGGGAAAACAATAGATTTGGAGTTGGAGACAAAGCCTCCGAAAGGTCAGAATCTGAATGATTGAGTTATCGTAGAGGTTCTCAATAGAGTAGCCAGTACGCAAACGCAGAGTACTTGGGTATTGCATAGTTCACCCATTAAGCTGCCATCGTGGGGCAGAGGCCCTTTTGTAAGTTGCGTGCATACCTAACTAGAGTACTTGCCTGGAGGTCTCCTAAAGCAGCAAGTCAGGTATTCCTGGCCTGCCTGTATTGTTGTTTGAATATTATGGCAGTTAACGGCCGAGCTTGTTTACGTGCTTGTCCGGTGGCCTCGCAAGCACGTGGAAGGGAATAGAGAAGTGAAGCCGAATTGTGATATCAAAAGGATATCTTTTAATATCCCCAAAGCTCGGACTAGCCAGGGCAGTAACACCCCCCCCCCCGAAAATGGGCGATGTTGGGGACAATATCGGACATTTTCCAATTAAAAAGCAAAAATCAATTTAGAGCCAAATAGGGGCTTACAGGTTGGTAGCCGTATCACTCTCAGGAAAGGGAGTTCCGGGAAGAGCAAAGGATTACTATCTTATAAAGACATTCCTAACTAAAAACCTAAACCTAAAAACACACACAGCAACGTCAATAATGCAATAACAAACAATTAAACAATAAACAATGTCCAATGTCCCGTCAATAGGGAACTGTAGTACATAGCAAATGCAATATGAAGCGATCAATGAAATAATCAATGGAATACTGTAAATCCAATGCATAGGCTGGCAATGAAGGCAATCCAATGAGCAAACAGTTCAATGTGGAATGAAAGTTCGTAGTCCGGGAGGAGGTGAGGTGCAAGCAAAAGTCTTGGCACCCCCCCCCCCTCGCAACAGGGAAAGTCTCTTAGCTGGAGCGGGAGAGCAAAACATAAGTCCATCCAGGCAACGGAGCAGGAACAACAACAAAATGTCCAAGTCAGTGCAGCCTGGCTCGCTGCAAGTTCAGGAGCAATGAGTCTTTGCAGAATTTGGAGCCTGGAATAGTCCATAGGTTTCCTCGGGTCAGCAAACAGTAGCAGAAATGGCAAAAAGTCTGTCTTTGCAATTGGAAGGCGGCATGGTCACCTTCCCTCACAGTCACGGGTGTCATCGAAGAACCAGGAATCTCCAAGTCTCATCCATCAGATGGAGCGGCAACTTTCTTCGTCACCCCCCCACGGTACTTGGGGGCGATAGTACGACCTCGGGATCTTCCCAGTCTTCTGGGTTAATTGACCTATTAGAGTTTTAACAGAAAAACTGACAGGATCATTATCCAATGTATACCATAAATGCAAATGGCCGGCTCAAAGCCTACTGGGGATTCAAATTGAAACTGGGTCATCATGACTGAAAAGACTAAGAGTCCACAGGGATATAAATAGCGACTGAGATTAAGGCGGTATTGGCCGGAGGACGGCCGTTGGTCGGGACAGTGAGACTGCTGGTTTGGGTCCCGCATCGGCTCATAGTTCTAGAGAGGTCGATGTTAACCTCCTCGCGCTGCAAGACTGGGATCTGTGGTTCCCATCTGCACGCCGGCCCTTCCAGAAGAAGGTAGGCAGCAGACCAAGAACCAAAGTCCTGCCTGCAATTGCCCTAGCCTCCTTACTCCGACTCAGAGCCGAAGCTCCAAGCCTGATGATGTTACCGAGGGCTTGGGGCGGCTTAACAACCTAGTACCGATGGTTCGATGCTGGCCCCGAGCAAGCAGTATCACTAGCCCACAGATATAGCTGAACTCCGAAGGCAGACCCGAAGACTGGTCGTCTTTGGATAGGCTTTTGCAACCAAACGGAACATTCAATTCAAAAACAATCCACAACAACACTAACACCACTATTACAACTACTTACATGGCAGAACTATTTACAGTAACAGGGGATCCAGAGGGGTCGCCACTCTGCCTCTATTCCCTTCAGACAATGGCAATTCAACCACTGTCGAATGCCTCGTAGATTGAGACAAGCATCTTGGATCAATTAATGGCTGGCACTTCCTCGCGACTCAAGGAAGTCTGGCAAATCATGGAGCTTACATTGGGTCTCTGGGCACTGGGATCTTCTGGCTCAGGGATGACCACTGATGCAGGATCAACCGGCTGACCCTTCCATTCTTTTTGCAGGGTCTCTGAAATTACCTGCAAGAGCGGCAGTGCCCACTCATTGCTTGAGACCCTTATGGCCAAATCAAAGTGGAGGCTGGTATCTAATCCATGTGCCTCCCGAAGTAATGTCTTTTGTGTTATAATGGTGACCGAAACAGAGCCAAGGACTGTCTTGGCCCAGGTAATGGTACCACTCTATTCTGCATTGATTAGGCCTCATTTGGAATACTGTGTCCAGTTCTGGGCACTTCAATTCAAGAAGGATGTTGACAAGCTGGAACGAGTCCAGAGGAGGGCGACCAAAATGGTGAAGGGTCTGGAAGCCATGCCCTATGAAGAACGCCTTAGGGAGCTGGGTATGTTTAGTCTGTAGAAGAGGAGGTTAAGAGGGGACATGATAGCCATGTTTAAATATTTGAAGGGATGTCATGTTGAGGAGGGAGCAGACTTGTTCTCTACTGATCCAGAGACTAGGACAAGGAGCAATGGATTCAAGCTGGAGGAAAGGAGATTCCACTTGAACCTCAGGAAGAACTTCCTGATGGTCAGAGCTATCCGGCAGTGGAATATGCTGCCTCGGAGTGTGGTTGGGTCTCCTTCTTTGGAGGTTTTTAAGTAGAGACTGGATGGCCATCAGTTGGGAATGCTTTGATGGGTGTTCCTGCATAGCAGGGTGTTGGACTCGGTGGCTCCTGGGGTCTCTTCCAACTCTATGATTCTATGATTCTTGCAGAATGATTGGCTGCACTAAAAACCACACATGTGCAAACTCTGAGAATGTGAAACTACAGTCACAATTATTTTTAAAGTAGCATATGCTCCAAAAGATTCTACCCATATTTTTGGTGTCCACATCCCAATTTCTTATTAATACATGCATCTATGGGATTCCTAGAGTAGGAGAGTTGGCAGCATCTTGCCCCAAACTGGCTTCAAGATGGACATGTTGCCCGGGAAGCCATATCTTAATGTCATACACATTATTTGGAACTCGCCACAAAACTGGTTCAAGGTATGTCACTGCCTAAGGCAAAGGACAAGGGTTTCTTTCACTTTGGGAAGAGTATTTAGATTTCATAGCCAGCCTTACCAACTACAAGCTCAGGATTCCGTAGGAAACTATTATGACATTTAAAGTGGAATCATAGTGCTATAAATGTTTGGTGTGAAAGGGCCCAGGTTAGCTTCTTCTTCCATTTCAAGAAGAAAGTTGAAGCACTGGCAATGGAATTTGAATCTTTCACTACACCAGAGGATGAAGAGCAGATCATGCAGCGCACATATTCCTGTTCTGTAAGACAGGGAGATGGTTTGCAAGATGAGATTCAGCCAAGGAATGGTTGCTGCCATCAAAGGAAGTTGTATTATTGTGCCTAATGGTAGGACCAGCCCTCATGGCCCAAAGTTTATTTGGAGATATTGTGATATCAACATCTATTGCCTTATGTAAGTTGACCTGGTAACCCTGAATTAATGATGATTTGGGAACCAGCTTCACTTTCACAACCCCTGAAGCTATCCTTTCTCCTGTCTTTGGTAGGTACTCACTCTGTTCTGTTTCTCATTAAAATAACAAACCTTTCAGCCCTTCCTCACTTGCTGAGGGAAAGAAACCCCTCTGTAGTGTAATAAATAGGCACAATTCACAGCAATTAGTACTTCCACAGCAGGTAGTTAACCCTCACAATAAAGTGTGATTTTCTCTAGTTTCTCTCATACTGTTATGAATTCAGAACAGTCCCTATATAAAGGTGTCGTTCTTTCTGTTAAACTCTCTCTCTCTCTCTCTCTCTCTCTCTCTCTCTCTGTGATGATTTTTTTTCTCAGCTCCGGAATAACCATTGTCACTCACAGGCTGATGCCAAGAAGAGTAGCTATGCTGAGACCTCTCTCTGAACATAGGCCCTAACTAATTCTTCATTCTTTCTTTACCCAGCATACTGTGTATGTGTGTGTGCCTTTCAAGTTGCTTTCAATTTATAGTGACCATAACGTGAACCTATCATGGGGTTTACTTGGCAAGACTTGTTCATAGGGGTTTTTCCTTTGCCTTCTTTTGAGGATGAGAAAGTGTGACTTACCCAAGGTCATCCAGTGGGTTTCTATTGCTGAGAGGGGATTCAAACTCTGATTTTCCAGAGTCCTAATCCAATGCTCAAAGCACTACACTACGCTGGGTCTCACTCAGCATACTACTGATCTAAAATTTCATGCATGAAGGGAAAAGTTGCACCAGTTTCACTAGTCCCTGCACAGCTGTCTGAAGAATGCTGAAGAATATGTGGAAAGAAGTATATCTATGGCAAAGAGATAAACAGAAGGGTATGAAGAGAAGTTCATATAAAATAAGTGCAAGGTATTTTATCAAATTACCGTCTAAGCTAACACTGTTATGCTGTTGTCATAGCAACAGAATTTGTGAAGATAGAAATTTTTGAAAATGAGGTATTGTAGACCACAACATTCATAGAGAAATCTTTTAACCCTAGAATACAAATTAATCATTTGTTTACGATCCCAATTGAGATTAAGCAGCCTCCGAGTGTTAGTGCTTCCGCCATCAGCTAAAACCTATTTGTTAATTCAGTCATTTCCTAATTATTTACCAGATTGTTAATGTTGTTAATTACATCCATGTTTTTTTAAAAAATGAATTGTTTTAAAGATATTTCTTCTATTTTTGATTACTATTTTATGACCTTAGCCTTTGATTTTATTGTATCTGTTTTTATTGTAAACTGCCTTGAAATTTTTTAAATGCACAACAGTATGCATTTTTATGTTCTTGAATAACATAAACAAATAAAGGTGCCAGTTGAGTTTAAGATTCCTGCTAGTTAGAATTTGAAGAAGCATATATCCAGCTCCTGTGTAACTTTTGGATCTGAATAACTCAGTTCAGTCCTATGTATCTCTACCCAGAGTTAACTACCCAGTGATTGGCTTTTACTCCCAGGCAAGTTTGCAAAGGATTATTGCCCTATTTTGGCATGGCAGACCCTACCAGCAGCACTCCTACCATCATTATAGCTTGTTGCTTCACAGGAGCACACAATCCCACCACCACTGAAAAGCAGTGCCTAGATACATCCATTTTCTGGAGGCAGATACCCAATTTTTAATTTTTTTAAAAATGCGTATTTGGAAGAAATGCATATAATCCAACAACACTGCAATAAAGAATTGACATTTCCTGACCCTATCTCCTTAAAAAAAAAAGTGAAACATTGAAACATCTTTCAAACATTATTGTCAGTGTTTTTCATTTGGTCCAAAAGTTCTCTTTAGCATTAACCTGAACTCTCTTTTTAGTAAGGAATGTCATATCAAACATTCAGCACAATTTTTGGTGGAAGTAACAAAACTCCTCATGTTTTGTCATATAAGAGTGACTGTTGACTTAGTCAGTCAGTTATTTGATATAATCAAGAGAGACTGTATTTGCATACTCAGTTAAGTCCAGCTTGATTTATTTATTTAGGGAATTTATACCCCACCTTCTATTAATGAGGGATAATAAACTGATTTTTAACAATTTTTTTCCAAGCTCTGGTTTCCACACACATATTTTTAAACGGCAGTAATGCACAGGGGGCACTTTGTGCTGTCTGATAGAGACAATGGAGCATATAGGTTGCATTTATAGAGCTTCGGTGATTATCTTGGCACCAAACTGCAAATAAGTTTCACAAAAATACTGCAGAGGAAGGCTGGATAATTTGTGACCTGCCAGGATGAACACTGCTGAACACAGTCACGTATTGAATTTTCGACTCCCTGTCCTGTTTTTGCATTATCAGGTGGGCAGCAAAAGCAAGAGGTTAATCAAGCTCATGGGGGACGACCACTCATAGCCGGTAGGCTGCAGTCAACTTAGGAGGCCAAATGTTATACCTGCCTTCTGTACAGTTATATCTACCTACTTTGCATTTTTACTCTGTTGCTCGTTTTAATTTGGTTTTGTATATTTAAAATGTTTTATTCTCTGCTGCTCATTTTCTCCCCATCGTACTATTATACCTCTATTATAATTTTGTCAATTTAAAATTTTTATTTAGTACAGCATTTTAAAAGGTTGTGTGCTACCTGGAGAATGATGGCTTGTGGACAAAGTGTAATTTAAAAGCAATTAACAAAACACCGGTGGTGAAAATGGGTCTATAATCTTTATAGCAGGGCTATAGAACATGCAGCCTACAGGATGCTTGTGGTTCCTCAGGGTTGTTTTTATGGTCTGCCCAAGGTACTCCATTTTTAAAAATCTTTTTTTTAAAAAAAATTGTCTTTCAAATACACCTGGGGAAATGGGGAGACAATTTCATCATGCCTTTGGTCTTCTCAGCCCTAGAAGAGGCCTTTGACCATTTCTGCACTACACAGTTATAGTGCTATTATTCCGCTTTCAACATCCTGTGGAATTCTGGAGTTTGTTGTTTACTGAGGCCAAAGAGCTCTCTGGCTGAGAATTCTAAATGCCCCTTCCTAAACTGCAAATTCCAGGATCTCATAGCATGTTGAAAGTGGCATAATAGCACTACAGCAGTGTAGTGTGGATATGGCCTTTGTTTTCCAAAAGAAAGTGAGCCTCCATTTTTTTTTGAGGTTATAGCTCTGCAACTCCCTTCTGAGGGAGGCCAGAATAGTTCCCTCCTTGCAGTCTTTCTATTCCAAGGCAAGGACTTTATTCTGGCAGCCTTTTGCAGGTGAAGATTTTAAAAGAAAGGGCTCTTAATAGGGTACTGTATTGTTGTCTTGAACAATTTTTAGCTGCTTTTTATCCCCTTTAAGTAAAGTTGCCACAGAGAAAACTGGAGAGTGCTCCTATACCTTTAATGATGGTGTAGAAGAAGGCATTTCAGCAGGTGTTGTTTGTTACTTGGCTGTGTGACAAGTGCTACCTGCTGAAATTCCTTCTCCAACAGACCCATGAAAAGTCCGGGAGCTCTCTCCAGTTTAAACTCTGGCAACCCCACTTTTAAGTGAATCCTTTAAATTGTTTTAATATTATGCATAGCTTATTTTTATTTTAATGTTGACTTTTGTATGTTTTTAAAGCTACATTGTACTTGTTTTAAACTGTAAGCTGCCTTGAGTCCCAGCGTATTTCCTTGAGATAGGGTACAAATAAAAATGATGATACTACTACTACTATTAATGTAGTGGGTGTGCAGCTCTCCAAGATCACCTGGGGGCAATAACCCCCAACATTGATCCACTCCTGCTGAAACAGTGAAGAAAGATGAAGCTAAGGGTTGGATCCTTAAATATATCTCAGCAAAAAATTAGTGTGAGTGTGTGTGTGTATGGAAGAATCTGGAGAATTCTTACAACTGCTGAGTAATATTTGGACTTATAGCCCCTGTCCTATCTCAATCTGGGCAGCAAGCCAGAGCTTGTAGCTGATAACCAGGAGATAATGCAGGCAAAATAACAAATAAAGAAACAGAACAGCTCAAAATCAGTCCCTTACTTTTTACTCAGTAAGCAAAAGGTCAAAGGCACAAACAGGGTCCAACAGAATCTACAGGCAGAGCAAAATAAGTCCAGCGACAACGTAATCCAAAAAATACAATCTGAGGGGCAGAAAGGTCAGATAAGCTCCAACAACAACTGGAGGGGAAGGCCAGTGTCTATCTATGTCAGCAGCTTAACACAGCTGCTGCCTAACTAATTGCTGTCTCCTATAAATCATTTGAGACTGACACACATTCTCCCTTTGCTGTCTATACTCAGTAAAGGTAGGTATAGGTAAGTTATCTTCTGTATCTGAAAGGGCAGGACTCTCTGCTGGAGCTGGCAGTGCACTTTGTTCTGGAATTTGTGGCTTTGTAACCTCCTCCTGTTCAACAGGTCCTGTCACATCAACTGTTTCAGTCTCGAGTCAGAGTCCATTTCCATGTTCTGGAAGAAGGGCATGACAGCCCCTTCTGAAATTAACAATGATGGGAGGAGTAATCAGGGCCAGCTCAACCATAGGGCAAGGAGAGGAAGTTGCCTTGGGTGGCAGATGCTAGGAGGAAGCAGCAAGGTGTTGGAGGGGAGAGTGCACATGGCTTGCCCTGTGTCCCTAAGCTATCTTGTTGTTTCCTGATGTGGTGGAGAATGGTGGCTCATCATCAGTGACAATGAAAAAAAAACATTCTTCATGGAATGGGAGAAGAGAATCTTTTTCTTAGCCATAGGTAGCTCTTTGCCTCAGGTAGCAAAATGGCTTGGGCTAGCCCTTGGGGGACTACTCAGATAGAATTTTTGCAATGTGGTGTGATAACTGAAGCCCCTGTCAGAGCTGCTGATGACGAGCAGCAGCTGTTGGTCCCTGTTGCTCTGGCTGGAGATGAGTCCTGCAGCTCAAGAGCTCCCCCTGCTGCCATGGACCAAGCAGGCTTGGACGTTCCTCTGCCTGCTCCTTTAGGGCAACAGGGATCTGATTCTGAAGATGCTTTGGAGCCTGTGTCAATGAGCCCACAAACAAGGCGGAGACTCAAGAGAGCTGAGCAAAGGGAGGCTTCCTTGATTAAGTTCAAGAAGCAGTGACTAGCCACACCTGTGTCTTGGGCTGTATAACTGCCTGCCTGGAAGCTTTTCTTTGCTTCTGGCAAACTTTCTGCAAGCCCTCTCCTTGCCTGTTCCTTGCTTCCAGCACCTGGCTCCTGATACCTTGGATTGATCTCTTGGCTCCAGACCCCTGGCTTTTGGAACTCTGACTACAGCTTTTGCTTATCACTCTGGCTTAGGTAAATGGACTTCCCTTGAGTAAGTGCTTCCTTGACTCCTCCCAGCAGGACTCTGCTAGCTCTCCCACTCCCTTCTCCAGGCTGCCTTGCCGCCCAGGTCTCTGACCCCGACATGTGGTTTCACCCATGAGGTATTATCAACTGGTTAAAGATTAACACATCTAACACCTTTTATTCCTAGATGTGAATTTGCAGCAAGAAAAGAGAAACCAAGGTGGATATATATGAACCAGAAATATTTTGTAAAATATTACACCTATTTTTAATCTGACAAGTGATGATTTAGGTCCAATACCTGTTCCTCAAGGCCATCACACTGATAGAAAGGTGTGAGAATAAACAGTATGTGGCTATAAGGATTTTAACTATCACAGCATGCTAGCCACTAAGATGGAACATTGCAAAGAGGAGTCCATGATTAACAGTTGTCTACTGTTTGGGCGTCTTGAAACAGGGACCTAGAAAGAAGAGGAAGAGATTAAACATTCTATTTTAGAGCAATTGGTTTGCAGACAGTTAGCTGGTTGTTCATGCAACAACTGTACTTTCTGCTTCCAGCCTATGCTTATTCATACTGTTAGAAGAAAAACTGAATGGTGGTGGATGTTAATGAAGCACATCATAATCAGGTTTCCAGAACAGACAAGAAGATATGGACGTACTTTTTTTATAAACCTGACAGAGGATCATAAGAAATTCTGTGGATTTTTTCCCCCTTTAAATGCAAATATATATTAAAATAGAACAGGATTAAAGCTCTCCCTTTGGTAAGAGAAAACAAAATGCAAATTGAATGCGTATATTAAAATTAGACATTCCCTTTTCTGCAATATTTGGGGGAATATCATAATTAAATTCATACATGGTTGTGCCTGGCCTGGAGAGGGAGATATTGTTTCAGATATGAGATCCTGGCATGGAGTAGGAAAGAGATCCTGACAAGTACAGATTTTTGATGAACCATCCTCTTTCTTTCTTTCTTTCTTTCTTTCTTTCTTTCTTTCTTTCTTTCTTTCTTTCTTTCTTTCTTTCTTTCTTTCTTTCTTTTTGAGCTTAGAATAGAGGCTGATACTGTTCCAGCTAAGAGATGCCGGTATGCAACAATATCTGATTGTCCATCAGACTGGAACAAATACCCTCTGTACAGATTTACTGCACCTGAACTGGAGATAGTGTTCATGTAGGAGATGTTTATAGATAGTTCTTCTTTTAGAAAAAAAGCAGTAAACATATTTTGCTATAGTAGTTCACGGGAAGAAAATCATGTTCAGGCTAGAGGTCATGACATGTAGCAATTTCTCTTAGCCAATCAGAATGGCACAAACTCTCTGGTCACATGTTGCAAAACATTAACGAGCAAATTGTTAATATCTATAGAATATAACAAGTAATTTAGAAACCAAAAAGAAAACAAATACAACCCTACATCAGTCATTATTCATATTAATATTTTTATTAGTAGCCAACTTTTTTTATAACATAAAACAGAGCAGGGTTTGTTTTTCTGGTTGGGATTGCTAATGAAAGCTCCCTAAACCAGTGGTTCTCAATTTTGGATGTTCCAGATGTTTCAAACTCCAGCACCTAGAAATCTTGACCACTGGCCATGTTGTCTGAGTGTTCTGGGAGTGGAAGTCTAAAACATCTGAAGGACCAAAAGTTAAGAACTACTTACAACTGTTTTTAAAAATCCATTCACATAACAAAAATTAGCGTGTTAGGGAGAAGATTGCTGATTCCCTTGGTTCTTCAGTTTTCTATACTGAATGTTTGTATGCCTGTGTTGAAAGAACATATTCATGAAAGAACACTCAGCAGCCTGATGTTGCGTAGCTTTACAATGTGGTGTGGGAATGTAAAGTGAGGTGACTAGGGAGACGACAGAACCACATCATATGGACCCCTGGTGTGTTTTGTAGTTTTTAAGGAGGAAGACAATTGTGAAGGCAATTGCCTTTGTGTTCTGCTTTGCATATACTGTATTGGTGGAAAGAAATACTGGACTAATTGGACATTGATATGATCCAGAAGGTAAATTTCCATATCCTAATATCTTTGCTTTCAGAAAACAGATATTTTCCATATTAATTTCCAGGTCTGAATTTTTGCCAGCTTGACTTCATTTTATCCTCACACTTCAGTATTTTTCTAAGGTGTACCTGCCTAGCTGTCAAGGACTAGCAGTCTAGGACAGTGGTTCTTAATCTGGGGGTCCACGGAGCCCAATAAAGTTGCAATAAGGTTGCAGATTGAGGAAGGGGGAAGACTTAGCAGCAACCAATCAACAAGCACCAAGAAAATTGGGAGGAGTAGCCTGCATTACTAATGGTTATTGATATCAAACCTATCTAAGGACCAGCCTAAGCTCCACCTTACTGCTAGCCATTGTCAGTATGTGTGAAGAGGCTGGGGCACAGTTTGCAGCACATTCCACTGTCAACTGCTCCCACCATCAGGAAGTTCTTCCTAATGTTTAGATGGCATCACTGTTCCTGAAGCTTGAAGCCATTGCTCCATGTCCTAGTCTCTGGAGCAGCAGTAAACAGACTTGTTCCATCCTCCATATGACATCCCTTCAAATATTTAAACATAACTATCATGTCACCATTTAACCTTCTCTTCTTCAGGCTAAGCTCAGCTCCCTAAGTTGCTTCTCCTATGGTATGGTTTCCAAACCTTCTACCATTTTGGTCATCTTCCTCTGGATACATTCCAGCTTTTCAATATCCTTCTTGAACTGAGGTGCCCACAGTATTCCAGGTGGGGTATGACTAAAGCAGAATAGGGGGATACTATCACTTCCCCTGAATTGGTTCCGCTCCTTATTTGTCTCTTTTAAAATCTATAAAAGCAGCTAGTGCTGCTCTCAGTTCTTCTAGTTTTAATTTTTCTCATCTTCTCCCTCCAACACACACACACAAACACACAAAAACACATAGATAAATTGTGTAATCTCAAGACAGCCTTCTCTAACTTGGCAGTTATAATCTAAAGAGTCCCCTCAAAGATACACCAGGATAGCCTGCTGTTTACATCATCTAAATGCTGTCTATGTGGACTTCTTGGTACCACAGCAAATCTTGATCCAGCATCCTATGGAGCTTGTAATTACTACATACTTGCTTCCTATACTATGGAACAAGTTGTTATGAGTGGAATGGCATTTACTCCCTATACTGGTCTTGGCTATATTCAAGGATGTTTGTACTCTGTGTCTGCATGTACACGGATGGCAGGGGATTCAGGAGCTGCCAGCTATATGGAGCACTGCAGCTTGTGGCTAACTCTAGCAGCTGCTGTCCTCTGAACCAATACGACATGGCAGGTTGCCTCTTGCAGAAGGCATGCTCAAGCACTATAAGTAGAAAGAGAAATAGCTTAGGTGCTGTAACATTGTCACATCTTTACCTGCCTCTGATTGGTTTTGCCTCTGCAAGAGCACTGTGGAGATAGCATCCTGATTAGTTAGCAGCAGCAGCATTGGCAGAGATACAGTGGGCACTGCTACATGAATACATTTTTCAGCTTTTGTTGTTTTCCATCCTCCTTTTTTTGCTCAGAGTATATAAACTGCAGTTAGATTATAGCAGAGTAATGTCAGCACCAACATGCTGTAGCAGCCACCAATGTAACAGTATTATAAGACTGATCTACTCAGAAATATCTTGGTGGCATGTGCCAAACCAAGACTTAGCAACCTGGTACTCTTGATAGTTTTGGACTACAGCTCCCACCATAATGAAAGGTGATACTTGGAACACAAGAATTGTCACTATACCATCACTCCATCAACAAAAAAAGGAAATAGTTTTAAAGCACCACTGTACACTTGGAACAGAGGTCCATATTCCTGATGTTGTTGTGAGCTTGTATTTCAAGCCTAGCAGAAGATGAGCCACTGATGAATAGTTGCTTCCATATCAATGGGGCTCTAAAGCTGGTCTGTATTTTAGTACAAAGTTTAAAGGAGTTATCCAAGGTGCTGAACATACTGTATTTGGGGGTAGGATTCAGTACTTCGGATAGCTCCTTTAAGACTGAACTAAACCCAAAATGAAGTCACTGCTGCACTGAGATAGAAGCCACCGGCCAACATGAGGGTGATCTGCATAAAAGCAAGCAAACTGTGTAGAGCTTAGCTCCCTATTAAGAATCCTTTTCTCTGTAGAGTGCATTTAGTTACAGTATAACAATCACTTTAAAAAACAAAGCTGCAGAACAGAATATTCCTTTCCAGGGAGGGAGGGAGGGAGGGAGGGAGGGAGCAATAAATCAATTCTTCGCAAAGTGAAAAATATTGCAAACACTACTAATAGTTTAGGACAATATTGCAAACACTACTAATAGTTTAGGACAATTTAGAGGACCACATTATCCATGGAGGTCATTAATCACATCACCAAACTCAAAGCAAAAGCAGGGAAATGTCACAGACTGGGCAATCTTCTCTCAATCCCAGCAGAAACAGAGCTTCTCTCTTTTTTTATCATTGGCGTCCAATACTGTCATACAAACAGCTACCCAAAGAGACAAAATTTCAGTACAGTTCAATTGATGTAGCTCCTGATGTAGTGCGTGGGAGCAGGTGGTTTCATTGGCACTGCTTTGACTACTGTCAGAGAAGCCTCCAGGGGAGCCCACATCTGCTTCTGTTGGGAGAAAATGGCAAGCATGACTCATAACACAAACCTCGCAGACCTTAATATTTGTAGCAGGTTGTATCTACACATTGATACAAAGCTCCAGAGTGCTACATACTGCCTGGACAATAAGAGACACAGCCCCTGTCACAAAGAGATTACACTATAAGACCCTGGAGGGAAAAAAAACACACAATATGCTCTTGTATAAACCATTGACCCAAAACTTATTACAGTTATAACCTATTATGAATGAATAGCTATTCCACAAGATTCATTTGATGCACTTTCTAAATGGAACAGAATAATGGTTACTCTGAATGCCAGAAGAAAGGGATGACAGGGACATGAATATTTGGCAAAGGCTGCACAAACTCCTCTTTACCATTTCTCAGACTATATCTTGATTAGAGTCTGGGCCCAATAAAGCTTTTGATGGGGTGCACAAAAAGGACAACGTCCCATTTCGCAAAGGCCCAGCTCTGCAATTCAGTCCTTGAGACAGATTCATAATGGTTTCAGTGAGGAGGGGGGCTTATAATTCTACTATAGCAGAGGGCGTCAGGCTTTTTTTTAAATTTATTTCCTTTTATTGGTTGTTTTTGTATTTTATTTGTTCTTTTTTTAATAAATTGCTGGTGACTTCAACAGCAGAACAGTAGCAAAAGAGCTGTGACCATCACCACCAGGTGTCGTAACTCACTCTGTGGAATCTGAGGAACCTGATGCAAAGGAGTCAGACCTAGGCTATTTCTGCACTGGACAGTTATAGCCCTATTATTCCACTTTCAACATTCTATGGAATCCTCAAACCCTTTGAGGCCCCTCCCTCAACTACAAAGCCCAGGATTCCATAGAACGTTGAAAGTGGAATAATAGCACTATAACTGTCCAGTGCGGAAATGTCCCAAGAAAAGCCTTGGACTCCAAATGACAGCTTCCTCCCAGAATCTGGGCAGCTGGTGGTAGACAGAACTGAAGAAGACCTTCCCACCAAAGCCAGAATTGACGGACACAAAAGAGACATACACCCTCCATCATTAGCAGTGAATTGGAAACAAAAGCAGTGTCAAAAGAGCCAGTGCCTCTTGCAGAAACTTAAATGAGAAATGCTGAGTAATTAACCACCTTGTGTCTCAAGGTCAAGTGAGCATAAATCTCCTAGAAACCCAGGAAGTTCTTCTTGTGCATAGCCATTTGTTCTGTGTCTCAGGGCTCTCATGCTCTTGGGTTTTCTTGAATTCTTGACCACTGGATTGGCATAAGTGGCATGTCCCACTGTCTTTTACTTTTGGCTTTGTTTATTGTCACTGTTCTCTGGACTGATTCTGGAACAGCTGAGGCTTTGCTACTGTGCCTCTTTTTATCTTTGGTGAACTTCCTAGCTCAGCCATCTATGATTTGGACTGGCTTGACTCCCTTGTAGCACTTCTCCTTACATCAGCCTGCCTTTTCTGGCACATGCTATTCCTCCTCCTTCCCAGAGTGCTTCTGGGAAGCAAATGGCAGTAGTCAGGGCCACACTGCTGTTGTTCTGCTGCCTAAGCCACTGACTTCAACTCACATGTGGGCAAAGTGACCCATAATCTGCATGTGATCCCAGGGCATTTTTGCAGTTCTTGGTCTGCTCCAGTGCCCTGTATTTCCCAATCCCACACAAAAAAATAACAGAAAATGCCTCTATGTTAGGGTCTTTTGTATACAAATAAGGCACAAAGGCCCTCAAACTCCATAAAACTTTAAGAAGAGAGAGAAGTAGCTTTAAAGCCACTTCAGTTTTCCTCTCAGAAAGAGTACTCATTCCTGAACCTGATAGAGACTGCAGTGTGTCCTAGGAGTGAAAAAATGGCTCCTGGACTCTCTGAAGTTGCCAGCCTCTACTATAAATAATTGTTCATGTTTATATTTTAAAAATGCATGAAAAAATGGGCTGTCTTTAAGAATAAAATCCCTTTTTTAAGAGTCCTGAGACGCTGGCTCTCTTTTGCACAAGGACAGCTGACGGGCCCATTTCTGACTTACGGCAATCTTAAGACAGACCTATCATAGGGTTTTCAGGGGGCTGAGTGTGTGTGATACACCCAAGGTCACTCAGTGGCTGAGCAGGGAGTCAAACCCTGGTCTCCAAAATTTTAGTCCAATGTTCAGACCATTACACCTCACTGGCTCTCACTCTCTCTTTCTTTTCCCTTCCTTTAATGGATTTCAGATTGCCCTTCTATTTCCATGAAACAGAACAAATATTACAACAAGCATTCCCAATTTAAAATGGTTTTTCTCCCCGCTTCAGTTCTGTAGGTCTGTTTATTCTTGAGATTTGCATCAACCTTATTTTACTGGTTTTCTTCTTCTCTCCAACTTCCTGGGTAGAGGGGGTGGGGTGTGAACATACAACTCCTGCAGTGACCAAGGATTTAAGAGGAAAACTGTAATTTTGAGCAGATCTGATGAAGGCACTTTGATTTTACAATAATGCATTACATTAGATTTATTGTTAATCGTGCTGCACCTGCACACACAGAGATAATATTGCATTTATTGGTTTGGGCTTTTTTTCTTTTTCTTTTTGCAGGCTTTCCTAAATTCAGTTCATAAATTCCATGGATTTTCCACTTAAAGTAGTAGTTTTGTTTGTCTTTTCCTTTTAATTTTTTTCCTCTTTTGGCCTGGTCATATCCTTTCAGCCACACTCTGATGTTGTTCCGCCACATGTGTTCCAGTTTTCCTTTGTAAGGCATTGGAAGGTATGATTATATTAACTTATGAAGCCTGAGCAAAAAGCAAGACTAGAAGTGTACAAAGCAGTAGAAAAATATGTTTGTGTGTTATGATACAGTTGCAAAAAAAGAGAATAAGGAGGGAGCTAGATGGCTGAATGGTGTTGGAGAGGCCAAAATGTAATGGAAAAACCTGGGATGCAATGACATGGGCTTAGATAGCTTGAGGGGTAGAGACAGAAGATGACAGGGGACAAACGAAGAGGTTATATTCAAGTTTTTTAAAAAAGAGAATTTAAGAGCTCTGGAATGGTGAAAATCTCAGTTCCAGCTTCAAGAGCTAACCGTTTACAATTCTTTAATTTAATTAACAGGGTGCACAGTACTTTTAAACTTTGCACATCCTAGGACTGTTGGGGGGCATTTTTCAGAAAATTTGCAGAGGGAAGATGTGTGTTGTGTCAAAACACGGACTAAACTGACAGCAAAATGATAAGCATAGATATACGGAAGGAAACAGAACCAAGGGGGAACAAGAAGCAAAAATTAATTTATTTTCCAATTCAGCCCACTTTCTGGAAAGGAAACTTGTTTTACCCTTTAGGTGGATCATCTTCAACTAAAGATAATTCCCAAAATGAAAGGAATCTAAGGTACTGAACTTTCTTGCCATAGATGCACAGAGGGAGGGAGGGAGCGAGGGAGAGAATGAGAATGAGAGAGAGAGAGATTTCTGTGTACAAGGTGATAGAATGTGTTACAATGGGTTTAGTTTTCTCTCCTTATTTGCTGTTAACACCAACAACAACTGTGACTATGCCTATTATTATTAGAGATGGTGATGATGATGTTTCATGAAGTGAGTATTTTTCTCACCATGGTTCTAGCTTTTCAGAATTTGCCTTGATTGGATTAGTGACTAGACAATCAGAGATTTCTTGTGTAGCAGTGGGTACCTACTGATTACTTAATTAGGCAAGAGAACTTATAGGGGGATAGCTCTTGTATCTTGGTTGATCATAAACTTTGTTTAATAAAAGGCATGCTAAAGTTTCAAGACAAATTAAGGTTTAGTGACAAAATGGAAAGCATTAGAAGGTATATAAATGGCTTTGGAAGCTAGAGACAGAAGATGAGTCTCTTAAACAGTACCTGATAAAATGGGCCCAAAATTTTGGCATAATTTCCTTATGGATGTATGGGAAAAATGTAGTCCAAAGGTATAAAATTTAGTTTGTTCAGTAATTTAAAAGAAAGCCTGTATTAGATTATATATAGATGGTTCTTAACCCCGAATAAGTTGTCAAAAATGTCCCAGAATGTTTCAAACCAATGTTAGGGATGTCAAGATAAGGAGGGGTCCTTTTCTCACATGTGGTAGACTTGTAAGAAGGCAAAAAGTTACTGGTCTAAGATTTATATGTTAATCCAAAATAAAAAAATTAAAGGTAGATTTTGTAATGGTATGAAAAATGTTTTTGTTGGTATTATGGATAAAGAACTGGAGAGTAAATATCAGTTACTTCTTTGAAATATGACTACAGCAACAAGAATATTTTTTTGCTCAAACTCGGGCCCTTTCCGCTCAACACACCCAACCTGCCACAGGGATGGGAGAAGGGTGGGACCAGTCATCCCAGTCCCATCCTTCTCCCATCCCCAAGTGGCAGTCGCAGAGCTTGGAGTATGTGGAGGGGTGGGTGGGAGGGGGGCTATGATGCAAGGGGCGTAGCCACTGTGCATGAGAGGCATGGCTGTGGTGTGTGGGGGCATGGCCAGGGTGCACAGGGGCATGGCTATGGGCCAGGATGCCCCAAAAACATTGCCACCTGGGGCGAATCATTCCCCCCCACCCCCACGTCCCTACACGACTACCAGGCAGTGCAATCATGCTGCAAATCATTGACGGGTTTTCCTCATCAATGACTGGCAATCACGCTGCCCTCCCAGCACACGCCTGCATTTACTTTGTATGTAGAGGGTCTGGAAGTGCACTGGCTGTGCTTCCTGCCCCAGTGCAGCCTGAGACAGCACCCGGCTGCACTGCAGCAGGAAGAGGCATAGCCATTGCACTTCCTGGATCCTGGAGGCAGCTGATGTGGAGGGGAGCACTCCATTGCACTCCCCTCCTGGGAGAGCCGCTGCTGCCATGGTCACTGGATGCCACTAGGACAAAGGTAAGGTAAGAAAAGGGCATTGAAGTAGTGATGATGGAAGGATGGATTGTTAAAGTTGCTGAATTTTACTATATGGGCAGGTTAATGTGGGTTCTAAAGGATAAGCCAGCTGAAGACTTTTTGAAAGTAAGGAAATTATGTATGGACTTTTTTGAGCAATAAAAAAAATCTAATCTGTGGTTATGGTTACTAGTAATTTTAACAGGATTATTTAGTTGGCTCTGTAATGGTAGAATAATTTTTTTCTTACTTTTCTTTTCATTACAGTCTGTGCACTGTGTATTACTTATATGTCCCCCCCCCTTTTAATTTTTTTCTTTCTTCTCTCTTTTTTTTCTTTCTGTTTATTTTCTGAATGCATATTATTTGGGTTGTAAACTAGATGTGATAGATGATGATGCTGTGATTGAGGAGCAACTGACTGTGCAGGGGGCTGAGCCAGTGACAGAGCAAGTCAAACCTGCAAACATCCCCTGCACTGGTAGGTCAAACAGAGACTGAGTTGCCCCAGCCAGCTCATGACAGAGAGGGAACCAACAGTGATGCAGAGGAGTTGCAGCCAGCTGTGCCCATTAGCCCTCAATCAGGCAGAAGGCTGAAACAGATTGTGAAGAGGGAGGCTGCTTGGACTAGTCTGAGGAAACAATAACGAGCAGCACTTGCTCACAGGGGCTGTTTAAGTCTGCCGGTGTGGCTGCTCCTTACTTGCAGCAAAGCCCTTACAACCTTTGTGTCTCCTGCTCCCTGAAACCCTCTGGACGGATCTCTGCCTCCTGAACCTTTGGTCTGGACCTTGACCTGGCTCGGCTTGTGTTTTCCTGGTGTTTCGTATATTCAGACTCCCGAAGTGTTCCTAGCCTCTCTCCTCCCTTGCTGGCTGCAGCCCGGCAGGGAGAAATTCCTGACACTAGATTTTTCATGTCAACAATTAATAAATACTTTTATAAAAACATTAACAGTCCTGAATAGTCAGGTTTATGGTAGTCTCTTTTCTATGTCAATAAAAAGTGGTGACTGAGATCACACAATGTCCTCAACCAGTGGTTCTTAAACTTTTCTTTATCAGGGACCCCCTGTAAATATAATTTGTTGCTGGAAACTTCCAAGACTTAATTTAGATTTTAGTATTCAAATATTTATTTAAAGTTGCTCATCAGGGAGCTTCTAAATTTGGAGTGAAGGGAGAAATAAGTAAATGTGCACACTCCTGTTATAATACTGGAATGATTACATACAGACACAAAGACAAAAGGCAAGAGAATGGGGGCAAGGAAGGCAAGCACACACTTTCTTTCTCGTCACTGGTGCTCCATCTCCCATTTCCTTGTCTTTGGCCTCTGTGCAGAGAACACACACTGAAGCAAAAGGCAAAGGAATGGGGAAGAAGCCATGCATATGCCTTCTTTCTCCCCTCCAGTGCTCCCCCCAGCCTTGCCTTTGGCCCCAGTGTGGAGAACATACACCGACGCAAAAGGCAATGGATTGGAGAGGGAGCCCTGGAAGGGAATGGGAGGGGAAGCGCAGGAGTGAGTTATTAGCTGTTTTTCCACTTTGGCAAGGGTTCTGCACCCTGAACCCTTGCAAAAGTAGAGGGGCCATTGTACTATTCTCAATGGGAGGGGAGGCCTGTGTGCTTTTCTTTGGAGGTTCTACCTCCTCCATCAGAGAAGCAGTCACCACTCCCAAAAGAAAGGAGACCAAACAACCAGAAGCATTGGGTGTCTTTTGTAGAACCTGCTGCCACTCACTTGCTCATCTGGCCAGCTGAGCAAGTGAGCAGGGAGCCAGCCATGGCCCCAAAGAGCAGCAGCTAAAGCAGCACCCTGGCCAGGATGAAAGTATAAAAAGAAAGAGGCCCAGCTGTTTTGTGCTAGTGGTCTATCAACACACTCCACACCACACATCTTCCACTCACAAACTACCTCTTTCTCTGGCGATTTTTAAGCAGAGGTTGGATGACCATCTATTGGGAATGCTTTAATGATATATTCTTGCAAGACAGGTGATTGGACTTGATGACCCTTGTGGTTTCTTCCAGGTCTATGATTCTATAAAATATTTTCCTGCCTGAGGCAGAGGACAAGATAGCATCCCTCCTCATTCTGAACTCAGAAACCAGCAGGATTGGTACTTTAGGGAATGATGTCTCCGACCACACCTGTGATATAGGCTAGTTTAGGGGACACAGGACAGGACACATGATGTACACTGCTGTGGACTGCAGCAGAGGAGAGAGTGGAATAGCACCTTGAACTACCATGACCTCAGGCATTGTCTTGCTCCATGCAGAGGTAACAAACACAAACTCCTTCTTACCCTCTACTCTACCATATTGATACCACCAAATTCTTTTCCAGATTCACTGCTACTAATGTCTGTATTAAAGGCTGTCCTTCTGGCCTTTTGACTCTGGTTCATTATAACTTGTAATAGTGACCAGGTACTAGGCATGGGCATTGGATTCTTCTTCTTCTTCTTTTTTAAATATGAGCATAGGACATGGTATGTATATTCTTCATTCTTTTCCACCTTTCAGCATATTAATATACAGAATCACAGCTTTACTATATCCTTAACACAATATTCAGCATTGTACAATTATAGTTGTTTGATATCAATTTCATTGCCATGATTCCAGCTTGTGGAATATGGGATTTGTAGTTAGTGACGTCCTTAGAACTGCCTACTAGCAAAATAGTTCTGAAAAATTATAGCAGTTTGATACCATTTTAATTGACATGGCTCTATTCTACAGATTCTTGGGAACTGTAACTTGGTGAGGCACTAGAATTCCCATGAACTATAATACTAGAGCTCTCTACCAGAGAATGCTACATAATTCACCAAACTCCAAATCACAGGATTCCATAGACAGAACCATGGCAGTGAAAGTGGCAGTGATGTATTTAAGTCTTTTACTCCAAGACTCAAGTCAAGTCCCAAGTCTCTAACTTCAAGTCTCAAGTCCTTGCAGGATACTTTCAAGTCAAGTCTCAAGTCTGGGAGCCAAGTTTATATCCCAACCTATATTCCAGAATTTCTGGACAGAGTCAAATAAAGTCAGTTTTAACCATTTAAGTAGAGTCAGCCCTCCACATTTGTGATTTTGCCATTTGCAGCTTCAAAAGTGGGGAATAGGAACCTTCTTACTCTCCCTTCCTGAAGCTGGAGGCTTTTGTGTCAATGGGCATAAAAGAATCTGCAGCTTTGGAAGTGGGGAATAGGATCCTTCTTACTTCCCATTACTGAAGCTTCAAAGGCTTTAATGGAAGGATCCTTCCTTCTCAAGCCATTGCCTAACACCTTTGCTGTTCTCTTCTGAGAAACATGCCCTGCGCTCTGGGGGTTGAGTCTTGCCTTCTGCTCTTAAAAGAAGATTTAGAAGGCTCTGCCAATATGCAGCAGGGACAGGCTGCTGAGCAGACCTCAACCCTACCTCAAGTCCGTTGCCTGTCTCCCTCCAAGAAATGTGCCCACACTTTGGGCTTGAGACAGATGATCATGTGACCAGTAGGCAAAAAGGGATGAAGCATTGTTAAAAGTTGTAAGTTCCTGGATGAATGTCTTATATTATTGAACCAAGAGCAGCAAGTCAGGCCATGTGGAAGAGGACTGACTGAAAAACAGGTCAGAGATGATCTCAGAGTATGGCCCAGTTTGACTTAATGGCTCTCTCAAGGAGAACAAAAGGCATCTGGAGAAGAGCAGAAACCCCCTGTGGTTTGCATATCCTCTGGAAAACCAAGCCATAAAAACTGGCTACCCACTTAATTTGGCTCCCAGTTGTTGGAAACTTCAAAGAAAGAGTTTTTGATTGATTGACTGAGTCAGGAAAACAGGAAGAGTTCAAACAAATCCATAATTGCACCATCCTCACACCTATCCTTTTTCTGATCCCTGATTACACTGTTATAAAAATCTTTTACCCCATGTTACCCTGTTTACTGGGGGTCTGGTGAGGGACACCAAAATGTGCTCAACAATAGGTGGGGAAGATTAGCTCTGAGCACTGCTTTAGCATTATGAGAGGCAGGGTAACTTAGCAGGATCTTGAACCCTATGTCTACGGGGCCAGGCCGAGTCAAGGAGCACACAGAAGTTGAAATAATAAACCATGTTTTATTAAAACACAATCAAAACAGTGTATGCGGCACACTCACACAAGATAACTAAAGAAATAAAGGTTGGAGTGGGATAGAGGGGATTTTAGAGGAGTTGTTGGTTTAGGTAATACTTCACCTGTCCTGAAGCCCGGTTGGAAGTGGAGAAGCTGGGGAGCGTGGATCTCAGCATGTGGGGCTGAGGGGAAGGCTCGCTGGACAAAGCGACAGCAAGGCGGGATGGAAGCCAAGAGTGATCTGAGGAAGCACCCAAAGTCAGGGTTTTTTATAAGGAGAATTGTGACCGCAGGCTAGGTCGGACTTGGGGAAAACAATGGATTTGGAGCTGGAGACAAAGCCTCCGAAAGGTCAGAATTTGAATGTTTGAGTTAGAGCCAAATTGTCAATAGGATAGTCGGTATGCAAATGCGGAGTACTTGAGTGTTGTATAGTCTGATCATCAAGCTGCCAGCGTGGGGAAGAGGATCTTTTGAAAGCTGTGTGCATACCTAATGAAGGTACTTGCCTTGAGGTCTCCTAAAGCTGCGAGTCGGCTGTTTCTGGCCTGCCTGTATTGTTTTGGAATATTATGGCGATTATCGGCCGAGCCTGTGTGCGTGCTTGTCTGGGGGCCTCGCAAGCACGTGAAGCCGAATTATTGATATCAATAGATATCTTTTTATATCCCCAAAGCTCGGGCTAGCCAGGACAGTAACACCCATCTGCCTGATTTGGCCATTTGTCCTTTCCTAGCAAAAGGGTCTGCCCCCTCCCCCGTCCTCCCAGGCATGCATGCCTATATTTGTGTTTGCTCTTGGGGCTTTAGCTAGCTTTTTCTCTCTGTCTGAGTCTCTGAAGCTCTCTCTCTCTTCCTCTCGCTGGCTGGCCAGCTCATTCTCTTTCTTTTTTGGGAGAATTTTCACCTTTGACTAGCATCTACTAGCTTAAAGGCTCCAATCAGTCTTTTTCTTTGTCTGCTAATCTGTCCCCGTGTTTTCCTGAAACAGCAGCCTTCAGGATCAGGTGTAGTATAGTCGCTTTGTCACTTTAATTCTCCCCTCTCTTAAGAGCTTCAGCTCAGTAGTCCTTGTGTGCTTGTGTGAGTAAATGCGTTTTGTGTGTGTGAGTGTGAGTAAACTTTGCCAATTTTACCAAATAAAAAACCATTTCAAAGGACACTTGACTTCTCTCTTTCTCATGCAGTCTGACCCCGTAAACATAGGATTAAAGATCTTGCCCTGCTCTCTGTTTTGCCAAGTTGTGCTCTGCTAATTTCCCCAACCTTTGTAAAATCCAGGTGTTCCCCAGGAACCCCCCAGAAGCCAGGGTAACATCAAGTCAAGACAAGTCGGTGTTGTTTATTTTATTTATTGCCAAGTTGAGTCCAAGTCAAGTCACTGAAGTGACTTAAGTCTGAGTCTATTGACTCAAGTCTACATCATCGGGAAGTGGTATAATTGTCCAGTGTGGATACAGCCTAGCAGTCTGAGTCCCTTTTCACATGGCATTTCTCATGCGAAAGGGCTTCCAGAGCGTCGCACAATTGTGAGGAGTGTTTCAGACAACATCCTCACAATCGCGCGACACTGCTGGGGCCCAGGCGCCAATCGTGCACTATATCGTTTTCGGCTTTTGGCTGAAAAGGTGTACGATTGTACATCACTCCGGGGCCCCATATGCACTTACCATCCGTGCGGAGCTCCGAAGCTGCAGCCCTCGCGCTTCCTCCCCCAGTGCAGTGTGGGAAAATACTCGGCTGCACTGTGGAAGAAAGAGGCAGAGTCCTTATGCTGTTTGCTGGCCAGCTGGCTGGCAGATCCTGCGGAGCAGAAGCAGTAGGGACGCCAGAGCCTCCTGGAAGAGGCTGCTTGCATGATCCCTGTGCAAACCCACCAAACGCAGGTAAGTTGCAGAAATGGCCTAAAATGTAACAACATAAGCAAAGTTTACCTTCAGAGACTGTTTCACTTCCTCCAACCAATCTCAACCACATAAATTAGTCCCTGTCCCTTCTAATGTCTTCCTCACAACCTCACTTCCATCTGAAATTTTCAGCCTCCCTGTTGTCACACTTCCTTCAGATTGTTGGCTAATCTACGTAAGCAAATAACTCTGTACCACACTCTCATTTATTTGTCATTAGGTTACCAACTGTCTAACATCACAACAGAGATGCATAAGCTACATTACAATTTATAATAAGGGACACCTAGAAAGCTCAAAAGGAACAGAATGGGGAGCTGGTGTCTCAGTTCCCCCCCACTCCGTTATCTCCTGCTTGAGGCAGTTGTCTCATTCAGTCTACTGGTAGGCCAGATGTCATAAGTAAGATGGAAAGAGCCAAACGGAGTTCTCCAAGGCAATGACAGATAGGAGTGTAATTATGCCTTTCTCTAGTGATCCAGAGAGAGAACAACAGATTTTGCTACTGTTGGAACACTAAACTGCCTCCTATCTGTGGTTTTCTTCCATGTTCCAGAGAGAAACAGCTGGGCTCAACGAATATATTTGGCCCCTTTAGGTAAAGGATAATATGATATCAAATGCTCCAGGAAAAAAAAATCCAAGTGCTACAGAAATATTTTAAACTTGGAAAACTTAGGTAGGTAAATGGCTGCCCCATGGAACATATGCCTCACATGGGGAAATGGGGGATAAATGTGATGATATTTTAAGGTATTCTGTAGCTCATTGTGGTAGAGGACCTGAGAAATAAACAAAACGTATAACTTCTGGCAGAGGAGTCTCAATGGCCATTTCTGCACTACGCTGTTGTTACTCCGATGGAGAAACCCTAGCCCGGGGTCTACAATTTTGATATTAAAACATGATTTCATGTGCCTGAGAGGTCACCAAACGAGCACGTAGGCAGGCACAGTTGAACGACAGAAAACCAGGTCAGGCCAGTAAAATCCCTAGTCACGTAGCTCCAGGAGACCTCAAGGTATGTAAACCCCCAATAAACGAAGGGTCCTCAGCCCTGAGACGCTGACTTGAGGGGGTTAGAGAGTCTGCCCCAAGTTGAGCAAATATCCTATCAAGCGAGGACCATTTACATGAAGTCACACCACAAACAAACACAGCCGAAGATCCTCATACTTTGGCAACACCTTACAATCCCATCACACAACGGAAATTACCATTGAGGAGCTTTGTTATTGCTCCAATACCCATTGTTCTCCCCAGAAAAGGATTAGTCCTCCAGGTACTTTTCCCCCTACAAATAGTCCTGGTTTTTGAGCGTTTGTTCGGATCACTCCCGGTCTTCCCAGCAGACCGTTGCTCCACCCGTTGAGCAATCCCCTTAGCCCTCCTTGTGCTGAGCCCCACTTCTCCCCTGCCTTCCTGGACCCAGGACTTCAGGAAAAGGTGCACTATTACCCCAACCGTACCCCTCCAATACTCCCCTATCCAATTTCCTCTCTTTTGTTTCTTAATAGCTCTTGGGTACGTGTGTGTGTGAGTGTGTTGGTGCGTGAGGCTTGTATTCAATAAAATCATTTACTGGAACATTTTCGTTTGGTTTTTGGCTTGGCCTGACCATGTAAAAACTGGGTAAAAAGACCACATTAGGTTACCCTGCCTCTTGAATTGCTATTGTTTGTACTCTGGCTAGTTTCCATTCCCCATCATGTGGAGCACATTGAGGTGTCCCCCAAAGGACCCCTGAAATTAGAATTCTAAATGTCCTTCCCTAAACTGCAGATCTCAGGATTCCATAGGATGTTGAAAGTGGAATAATAGCGCTATAACAGTGTAGTGTGGAAATGGCCAATTTGGTATAGGGGTTAGACTGTTGGGCCAGGACTTGGGAGATTCTCAGCCATGAAACTGACTGAATTACCTTGTGCAAATCTCCTTCTCGCAGACTCTCAAGATTGTTCAGAAGATAAAGTGGAGAGGAGAAGTCAGATATAAAAAAATCAGGTATAAATGTAACAAATGCATATGTTAATGTGGTAGAAACCAGGTTAGTGACAAGATATTGCTGTGGCTGGGATCAGCCAGGATCTGGGCACAAGGTGGTCCTACATTCTCAATTCATAAGTGATACACCAACTCAGAACAGGCAAGTGTACATTTTCTTCTTCTCTTGACATTTTTCTGACAGCATTGCAGCAAGGAGAGTAGGGGAAAATATCACCCTCTTAAAGCATTTGACAGATTTCTTTCTCTCTCTGCCTGGCAGTAACAGAAAAAGCCTGAAATAATGTTGTAGCTATAATGGAATGACACATTTTTTTAAAAAAAAATTCCTTTCTTTAGCACCAAGGCTGTAGCTTTAGATCATAATTGGAAACATTTGATCAGGTTGAGTGGAGATAAGTGTCTTTCTTGTTAAATAGAATAAAAACAGCTATTTTTCATCCCTGACTTAGGGTTCTTCTACGGGTTATTTAATGAAAAATAAAATCCACAAGTTTCCTTATTGATTCTACCAGCTGCAACAGGAAGGAACAATGTTTTTAGCATATTGTCACCATATTCTTTTATCTACAGAATTATTCTTTCTGTTCTGGCATGTAGGAAGAAAACTTAACATAGGAGGAGTGAAACGTATTGAGATACAGAATGGAACTCATACATCACTTTTTCAAAAGTCATCTACCCAGAGACAGATGTCTCTATTAACCTGTATAAACACGTGGCTAATGACAGTATGAAAATATTCCTTGTATCCATTTTTAAGAAGTGGTAGTGGAGGATCAGCCCATTGTTATTTTAGTTCTAGTTTCTTAATATTTTTGTTTCTTGTGGCCAGCTGTTGTTATTTATCTCAATTGTTAGAATTTTGAAGCACAATTTTATTTTATGCTAAGTAAAAGTTCATGAATCTCACAACAGCGGAGGGATGCTTTAGGCAAGGCGTGGCGAAAATGTAGTCCTCTTTGTGCTGTTGGTCAGCAAGTCTCAAGCATGCCTACTCAGTATAACCAATGGTGACCAACTGGCATTTTAGCATCATTTGTCCTTGAATAGATAATTTCAACTCATTAGCTTTACAAAAAAAAAAAAAAAAACCAACAAAAAAAACTGCCCTATGCTTAGAGGAAGCAAATTACCAGGGGAGGTAGGTTATAATCTGAGATGACTCATTACAGACAAGTCAAGCCAGTCCTGCTCATATACAGGTAGTCAAACTCCTCTGCTACAACAATTCCATTGGCTGCTGGTCTGCTTCTGGGCACAACTCAAAATGGTAGTTATGACCTATAAAGTCATAGATGGGCTACCTGACAAACCATCACTTTTTGGACGAGCCTGCCCAGGCTCTGAGATCTGCAAGAGATGCCCTTCTCTCAGGCCATTTTTGTCCTACACTGTTATAGTGCTATTATTCCACTTTCAACATCTTGTGGAATTCTGGGGTTTGGCTTTACTGAGGCCAAAGAGCTCCCTGGCTGAGAATTCTAAATGCCCCTACCTAAACTGCCAGCCCCAGGATTCCATAGGATATTGAAAGTGGAATAATAGCACTATAACAGTGTAGTGAGGAAATAGCCTCAGTCTCACCACCTTCATGGCCATGGCTGATGACGACATGGCAAAGGCCTTTCTTGATGGGTGCCACTAGGAAGTCTCTTTCCAGAGCGGCCAGAATGGCTCTCTCCTTCCTGTCTTTTCTTCAACACACAAAGACTTTTTCCGTTTAAAAAAAAGATTTTTTTTAAAGAAAGGTTTTCAAGAGGGTGCTGTAATTTCTTGTAGGTACTCTTTTAAACCGCTTTTATTATTTTTAATTTCCTGATGTGATGGAAGAAATCAAGGTGTGTATTGTCCAAAGCCAACCATGTTATTTTGACACATGAGTCAGAAAATTCCACAAATATTTTTAACCACAATAAACATAATAATAACAAATAATTAACAATCTTCTTTCCCGTCACAACACCCAAAATTGATTGTATGAGACAACTTCCTCATAAGGCAGCTAGCTCATTCTAGGTGATGGTAGAGCCACTTGTGTTACGAACTGTACCACACTGTGGTGCTAAGAAGCTGAGCGGGGTATAAACCATCAATCAGTGGCAGATCGTTCTCACTTGTCCATCTGAATGCATCACCTCCCCAAGCTCTGCTGACCAAATATGACAAAAGTACATGTTTGAATCTGTTGAAGCTACTTGCTAACATTCCCCTAAAGCGTACTTGTAGGCTTTTATTCATTCTACCAGGAGTAAGGTACTATTGATTGATGGTTTTCTTACTAATCTTCTTATCTATTGAGACAGTTTTGTAGGCCCACATTTACAAATATCTATCTATTGTTCTTCTGAAAATTATACATTGCCATCTGGTTCCCATTTGTGATGATATGCATTGCCCATGGTTATAAATCTTGTTCATACAGCTGAGACAGAAAATGATTTTGAGCTTTTTTTTGTATTTGCTTTCATGCTCCCATTTGTTGAGATTTTTGAATAGCTGCTTCCCATAACTCTTCATTCTAGAAGGCTGAAGTTGTACTCTTCTATTAGCAGTTTTTTGCAGGTCAGATATTTTGTCTGCTGGTGTTATCTAGTTCACTATGAGAAATCATACTACCCTGATTAAACACACACACACACACACACACACACAACTAACAAGCATATAAGAAGATAGCTGCTGGATCAGACAAGAGTTCTGTCTGTTCCAACATCCTCCAATACTTCAGTAGTCCTCTGAGACCTATAAGACAAAGACTCAAAACTCTTGGATTTTCAACAGACTTTTCTGAAACTACAATAACTACCTAAGGAGGTAAGGAAACAAATTAGCAAGGTAAGATTAATACCTGAGAACCATTTACTACAACACAGACCAAAAACATAAAATGACAGAACACCTCTAGTGGTCACTTGCAGTCTCCAGTTGAGACTACTCAAATGTGTCATCAATGAGCTATAACCATTTCTGGAAAATAACACAGCTCTCTCATAAGCACTGAGAGGCAGACCTTTATTGGCCTCCAGACAGCCTCTAAATCTTAAACAACTATTCACTCACAACATGATACATAACTTAGATAGTAATACAGGGAGAAGGCCCTACCATAAACCCAGATGCCAACTCTTCCCCTACATATACTCTGGGAGCAATAGTACAGAAGCCAATAACATCATTAAGAATACAGAGGTACTTGCTCTTCCTCCAATATGATATATACCATCCTATGCCAGCAATGCCCTTCTGTTACCCTGACTTCTAGGGGTAATCCTTGGAGGACACCCTGATTTGCTCTAAAAAGCCAAAATTGGGGAAATTAGCAGAGCACTGGGTTTTAACAGTGTGGAGGGGAGAGCAACACCTAGTGAGATCTTCTAACCCAGTGTCTACAGAGTCAGATTGAGAAAGAACCGGGCTATAGAGTCACTCAAGATATTTTATTCGAAAATATGTTTGATCACATGTACTCGGCACAAAGGCTCATGCAAGCGCACAAGGTCTATTGAAATGGAAAGAGGTGAAAATGGATAGGGGAAAAGTGGTGGGAACGAGAGGAGAGGGTAGTACTGTACCAATCCAGAAGTCTTCAGCTGGGAAAAAGACAAGCGGAGAGCAAAATTCAGCATAGGGGAGGGGCTGAGGGGACCCTTAACCGACAGAGTGACAGGCTGCCAGTCAAGTCTGAGAGAACTCCAAAATAGAGTCAAAAAGAGGTCTAGTTATAGGGCCAAACATGGCTTGGGGGCAGATCCTCTTCCGGGAAGGAACAATGGCAGAAACAGAAGGATGATGGAAGTATGATAGCCACCTGATGGCTGCATGATATCTGCCTGATGGCTACGTGATAGTCACATCAGGTGACTAGACCTTGCTTTGATATTCCTTGCTTTGTTCCATGCATTCCAGGGGTAAATCAGGCAATCTCCCCATCTTGCTGATGGCCCATTACCTGTGCCTACATGCCTTTTTGACGTTTCCTATGGAAAGGTGACGGGGGAAGTTATAAGTCTTTGATCTTTTGTCTGATCACTAGTCTGACTGTCTACGTACCAACCCGGCCACCCCTGGCTCAGAGGCATTTTAATATCAAAATCGTGCTTCCCAGGATGGGGGTCTGTCTGTGGGGTAACACTTCCATATCATACATTGGACAAACAGGACAGTCTCTATTCAAGAGGATTAATGGACACAGATCTTACATTAGAAATGGCAGTATCCAAAAATAAGGTGCAAAACATTTCAAATTTTCTGGATATACAGTTAGTGATGTATGAGTTGTGATCCTTCAACAGGAAATCACAAAGGAAGGCTAGAAAGGGAAACAGCTGAACTGAATTATATTTATGAATTCCAATTCATTAGCAGAGGCATGAACAAAGACAATGGCTTCATGGCACACTACATATATTAATACAAGTTTACATTCAACAAAAAGAATCTTTTCAGAGTTTTGAGCCCTGGGAAATGGACTTTTGGTAAGCAAATTTATTGCTTCACACATCAGCACTGTAAAGATCTGAAGACCTGTATCACATTATGCATCCCTTTGAAAATTTATGACAAGGGTCATGATTTGCATCTCTCTGGATCCTATTACATTCCAAACTATGTAAATTTGCCTTATGCTTGAGCATTTATTATCACTCTGTACTGCACTCGAATAAGTGGGAAAATTCATACAAAATTAAAAAACAGTCTTAAACGTACCACCATTTATTCCTTTCCTTTTCTTTTTTTCCTTCTGCCTTCCTTTCCCCCTTTTTAGACATCCTTGGAAAGTCTACACATAGGCCATGAAACCAGTAGCCTTTTCTCACTATGGTTTCCAGTGAGTGCTGTGGAGAGGGACATTGTCTTCTGAGGAAATATACAGATATCATGTGTCATCCTCTATGGGTTTAATATTTAAGCAGCTTATCATCCATGCATTTGTTTATTTCTCTTTTACAGTAATCTCAGTTGGTGGTTGTTGCCACATCTTGAGTGTGTGAAGAAGTATTTCCTTTTGTCTGCCCCAAATTTCCTGCTATTCTGCTTCATTGGATGAAACAAATGATAACGTTATAACTGAAAGATCCCTTTCCCACTCTCTATCCACTTTCTGGACAATGTGAACAATGTGGTAGTAATATATTCATGTTCAGTTCACTTAAAAAAAACAGGTATTTTTTGGCTGTCTTATCTCATTTTACATCTCCTGTGGCTCAGTAACAAGGTAGCTTAAAAACCATAGTCCTTTGAAAGGGACAAAGAGCAAAAGGTTGCTATTAGATAAATTCCATTACCCTCAGAGGACTATATTTTCCAGGGAACTTTGGGATAAAGGAAAATAATTCAACTGAGGAGTGCCATTGCGCTGTAGTGGTATTAGGTTAGGACTCTGGAGAACAGGGCTTGAATCTCCACTCAGCCATGGAAACCCACTGAAGAACCTTGGAGAAGTCACCCTTTCTCAGCCTCAGAGGAAGGCAAAGGCACCCTCCTCTGAACAAATCCCACCAAGAAAGCCCTGTAATAGGTTCCCTTTGGGGTCACCATAGGTCAGAAATGACTTGAAGGCAAACAACAACAACTTCAACTGGTATGAAGCTGGTCTAGATGTGTAGTGAGGGTGTGTTGTAGGTATAAAAAAATGTCAGTGAAAAAATTCTTTGGTGAGATCATTTTGAGCACTGTAGCCATTTTGATGATGAGAAGATTACAGGAGACTGGGCAACTTATGGCTCTCCAGATGTTGCTGGACTGCACTTCCAATAATATCTCACCAGTGTCTAGGGCTGATGAGAGTTATAGAGAAACAACATCCAGAAGGCCACAAGTTACCTGATGTAGGCAACTAGAGATCCCTTGGTGTTGTAGAGGCATCACTGAGAAGGAAGGGCAGCTTTTTGTCTTCTGAGATGTTTGATATCATGCTCAGAAACTCTCATTTCCCTTTCTCCTTCCTGACAGACTTTTATGTGTGCTATTTGACGGTGGCACAAACCTTGTGGCTCTGTCACATCAAAGCCAATCACGCCAAATGGAATTTGTTTCCATTCTCCCCCTTTCTTGTGCTTGATTTCCTCCATCCTTCCCACTCTATGTGTTAATTCTTTATGGACAAAGGATTACTTCAGTCAGGAAGCCCTGCTTTGATCAAAGGCAGCCTTATCCAGTTCCTGTGACAAGCCCTTCCCCAAGAAAATAGGTCAGCTCCCTGGCTTCTAAACTGGAGAAAGTGTGGGTGGCAAACTGCAGTCAGTCAACAGTTTCAGTAGTATGATTTGTTTATTATGTCATCCCTGTGTACTTTCTCTTTTTTCTCATTATTTCCTGGAGGCTGGTCCTTAGGGAATGCTCCCAATAAAAGAGAGTTAAGCATCTGGAGTGTCACTTTTGGATATGGAATTGAGAATTAGTGTCTGACCTATAAAGTATGTACTCAAATAGTACATTCCACCAGATAGCAAAGTGTTTATGTGCATGTTAACTTCAGAACTGACACCAGAATATCAGAAGGGTCCCTACGGATGAGACAAAAGGCCCATGCATTCCTGCATCCTGTTCAAGATGCTTGAGAAAGTCCATGAGTAGGGCATAAAAGGAGTAACCCTTTGTCATGGTTGTCCTCCCCACTGCAGGCAACAACTAATCATGGCTACTGAAACCTTTCTGCATAGCTATCATGAAAACAAACAAACAAAACTGATATATGTTGTTGTGTGCTTTCAAGTTGACTCCAACTTATGGTAACCCTATCATCCATAGGTTCTTTTCAGATTTATTCAGAGGATGCTTGCCATTGTTTACCTCTAAGGTTCAGAGAGTGTGACTTGTCCAAGGTTATCTAGTCAGTTTCCATGGCTGAGTGGAAATCTGAACCTTGGTCTGCTAAAGGCCTAGTCTGATACTATGGAAAAAGAATACTATAAGCAGAGCCCTGGGAAGTGGTTAGTATATTTTTCCCCCAAAAAAACAAAGGCAGATTTCTGGCCACTTCTAGTTTTGTTTTGTTTTTCCCAAGCATGTCATTTTTGGCAGTCCACGGGGGGTTCTAGGGTCAGCATATTGTCCCCCAGGTCCATCATTGTTGCCCATGTCTGTTGTAGGACCTTTGCTGTACTTAGCATAATGACTCATCCAACACTGATATTTGTTTTTAAGCCAGTACTTCATTTCTATCAGTTGGCTTTATCGTTCATGCTCCAGGCCTAGCAATATTTTTCAGGGGCCAGTGAATGCTGTTTACAAAGTAGAGGTGATGCACTCACTTCCCAGACACAGCTGTTCCTCACTGCTTCCTCTGGGCTGGAGTCATCATCATGACTGTTTAATGATGGCAAGGTAGAACCATATCCTGCTCCAGCCTTGGGGTTGAACTCTCTTGTCATCCCCTTAGTACTTATGAACCTTTTCTACAGATTGTTTGCCTTGGATGACAGTTAGTTTTACTGACGTGCCTGCACAGTGATAATAAAACTTTGCTTGTATTTTTGGAGGTTGTGTTTTTTAAGGTGGCAGGAACTGTTGCTCTGAAGCCTTTTTTCTAGGACCAAACTCTTGCCATGGCCCCAAAACATCATTAATCTCAAGCCAATGACCTTTCTTCCAGCTCATTAACATCAAATGCTAAAGAGATAGAGGGCAGAGCTATTATCTAGCAATTTATATGTAAATGCATAAGGTACCAAATAAAAGCAAATCCATTGGCATTCATTAAAAAAAGAACAGCATTATTGGAGTTGGTTGTGAAAGGTCTGTGCTTCCACGTTTATTAAAACACCATAAAATGCTTTTTGAAATAATTCCATCAGCCTCCATCTTCAATTCTGGTTACATATAGCTGTCTTATACCAAGTCTGGTTCACATAGCTTTGGTCCTGGGATAAGCTACTTACTGGCAGCAGCCCTCCAAGGTCTCTGTTAAAATTGAGATGTAAACAAAGGAAAAGCAAAAGCCATGGCAACAAAGTCAGAGAATCAGGAGAAAGAAAAACACTGAAGAACAGCAGATCCAGAAATAATTTGTTAAGCAAGGTTCTGTGATAGATGATGGCTCTGAGGTTGAGGACCAACTGATTGTGCCAGGAACAGAACCAGTGATTGACCAAACCAACTTGCAAACATTCCCAGCAGTTGAAGGACAAGCAGAGGCAGAGTTGCCCAAACCAGCTCCAGAGGGGGAAGGAACCAGCAGTGATTTGGAAGAATTACAGTCACCTGAGCTCCTTAGCCTCCAGTCACGAAGAAAGCTGAAATGGGCAGCTCAGAGGGAAGCTGCGTTGGCTAGATTAAGAAAGCAATAGCAAGTAACACCTGTCTCTGTGGCTGTTTAGGTCTGTCAGCGTGGCTTGCTTTTTGCTTGTAGCAAATTACTTGCAAGCCTCATGACCTTTGTGTTCTGGCTCGCTTGACCCCTCTGGATGGACCTCTGCTTTCTAGACTGTTGGACTGGACTTCGACCTGGCTCGGCTCCGTGGTTTCCTTGATAGTTGCTGTATTGGACATTCCTCGCTGCTTCCTTCTCCTTCTCCCCCTTGCTGGCAGTGAGGCACAGGCAGGGAGTTGGATGCTGACAGGAAGTCCTTTTACACCTCTTCCTGTCTAATGGACATCCTGAATGAGTGTGGGCACTCATTCTTGAGCCTGAGAATACTTCATTCCAACCAGAATTTGATAGATCATCATGTGTCCAGAAGCTGGACACATAATTCGATCCTGGTGTTTCTAGAATCATAGAATCATAGAAATGTAGAGTTGGAAGAGACCACAGGGGCCATCCAGTCCAACCCTCTGCCATGCAGGAACACCCTCAAAGCACTCCCGACAGATAGCCATCCAGCCTCTGCTTAAAAACCTCCAAAGAAGGAGACTCCACTACACTCTGAGGCAGCATATTCCACTGCCGGACAGCTCTGACCGTCAGGAAGTTCTTCCTGAGGTTCAGGTGGAATCTTCTTTCCTGCAGCTTGAATCTATTGCTCCTTGTCCTGGTCTCTGGAGCAGCAGCAAACAAGCTCTCTCCCTCCTCTACATGGCATCCCTTCAAATATTTAAACTTGGCTATCATGTCCCCTCTTAACCTTCTCTTCTGCAGCCTATTCGTCTCCCACCGCCCACGTGACAACAAGTGGCGGGGGGGGCACCTTTGCTGCCCTCCCACGAAGAGCAGACCACGCAGTCACCGTGCGACAAGGGTCGCACAGTGGGATGGGGAGGGGACGGGGTCTGTAGACCCCTTTTTAGGGCCGCGCCACCCCTTCTTCAGCCTCTTTGTTTGCTGGCGAGGCTGACGGAGGGGGCTGATGCTGCTGGCCCTGAAAGCCAGCCATGTGGCTGCCTGAGAGGCCTTTGTTTACGGCAGCAGAAGGAAGCAGCTGACGGTCGCTTCTGCGGCTGTCCAGGTTCAAGGCTTTTGTTTTGTTTTTGTTTACTCCCCTTCCTTCGCTTTTCTCTTTTCCCTGTTTTTTCTCCTTCTTTTCCCTCTTCTTCATATCTCCCCCTCTCTTGAGGCTGATCCTCGTCAGGGGAGGGGGTTCCTGTGGACCCCCAGCCTCTGAGAGGGGTTGCTGTTGTGGCGGCTGCGGCGACAGAATCGCCTCGTCAGTGGGGGGGAGGCTGTTGTTACGGCAGCGGCAGCAGCAGCAGTAGGCTTTCCCCTCGCCCCCTCTCTCCTTTTTTCCCCCTCTCCTTTCTTCCTCCTTTCCCCCGCTCATCTGCACCTCTTCCCCCCTCCCTGGGCTGATCCTTGGCAGCGGCAGGGTTGCCATGGGCCCCCTAGGCCCTGGGGAGGGCCGCTGGTGCAGCGGAGGCGGCGGCAGCAGAAGTTGGAAGCAGCCCATTCGGAGGCCCTTGGGCATTTGGGGGACCTATTTGAGGAGAGTAGTTGTTGTGGCTCTCCCTGCCCCCCCTAACTTTTATATATATATTATTATTTTTCTTTCTTCTTGTCTTTCCTTCTCTTTCTTTCTTTTCCTTTTTCTCCTTCCCCCTCTTCCCTTCCTTCCTCCTCTCCCCTCTCTCTCTTAGGGCATGTTAGGCTGAGAGTGTGCATGTCAGGCTGAGAGAGTGTGCCTTTTCACTTCCTTTTCTTTTCCACCCCTTCTCTCTGTTGCTCTCGCTTTTACACCTCTCTCCTGGGGGGAAGGTGCTCTTTGGCAGGTTTTGCCGCATCTGGGCTGTGAGAGAGTGTCCAGTGGGCCTTGGCGGGCTGAGAGAGTGTAATCATTTTGTTGTGGGTTTTGTTTTGTTTGGTTAAGGGAGTTAGGGTTTATTAGGTCTGCCAGTGGTGCTGATGGCTTCCAAACGAGCTTCATCAGCATCCAAGGGCAAGCAGCCCACCAAGAAGGCCACGCCAACCAAAGGGGCCATGCCGGCCAAAGTGGCCACGCCGGCCAAAAGGGCCACACCAGCCAAGGCCTTAGCTGCCCCAATGTCTGTCCTCATCGTTGGATGAGGATGGGGGAGCAAATGTGGCGGCCGCCATTTTCGCTAAGCTTCGGGCCATTGAGAGTGGCTGGCGGCCTGTGGGGCAGAACAGAGGAAGGGGGGAGCAGAGGGTCTCCATGCCAGTGAGTGTTATTAACCAGATTTTGGCACGGCTAGACGCTATTGAAAAGGACAGATGGGTGAGAAGCGGAGCGAATCGCCTCCAGAGAGGTGGGAACAAGCATCCTCATCACAACATGTCAGTTGGGAGGCCGGGCCCTCGGGAGAGTCGGAAGCAGCAGGAGCAGCACTGGGTGAGTCTATTGGCCACGAGGAAGGTACTGCGTCCGTAGCATGGCCCTGGAGTTTCATTACACCACCGAGGAATATGATATGGGCTCCGCCAGCAGGTTTCCCAGAGCTATCGTTTTCTTCTTCACCTTCTTCCCCTGGGGAGCAAATGTCACCCTCTCAGCTGCCATCAGGGGTGACGCTGCATTCCCACGATGTATCGTGGGAGTCAAGCAAGGATTCAGACCTTGAGGAGAATGCAGGTGGGCAGTCAGGGGTATTGGATGAGCACCTGACTTCAACCACTATTGAAAAGATACTGAAGGGAGAATACGTGGACCTATTCTCCCTTTTGTATCGAGAGCTTGATAAGAAAGAGAAGGAGGATTTGGACGCAGGCGAGAGGAAAAAATTGAAAAAACGCAGGATTGACAGGAACTGGACTAATTGGTTTATAGGTTATCTCATTTACATGGACGTGATAGTTAAGGCCCAGCCCTCCAGGGCTCACTCCCTGGTGGTATATTTGAACATGATTTTCAGGGCTCATGCAGATTTTGCTGGGACTGGTTGGCTGCACTACGATGAGAAGTTTAGGATGAGGGCAGCGAAGCAGCCAAGCCTGTGATGGGACAGTATACACCCTGAATTGTGGATGCAGACGTTGACCCCAGCTCGCCCCATTTTCGGTGAGAGGTCCCACTCCGGTCATTTGGTGCAGTTCAATAAGTTCGGAGGGCCTCCCAACACTCAGGGCTCGCAGGAGCAGCAGCAAATACAGCTCTGTTGGGAATTTGGGATGCAAGGGTTTTGTGCCCGTCGCCCTTGCAAATACAAGCACCTATGTGGGATCTGCTGGGGCTCTCACTCCATTCGCAACTGCAACAAGGGGAGAGGGGGAGGGACAAGCCTCAGGGATGGAGGTGGCAAGTGGGGGCCAGGAAATCAGCCACCACTTCACAAAGGGGCCCAGTCCAATTAATATGGAGAGGCTGCTGGCTTGGCTCCACTTTTACCCAGACCGGGCCGCAGCTCTATATCTGGGGGAGGGATTTACTCAGGGGTTCAGGATCCCAAGTATGGGATCTCGGCAGTTTTTTATGGTCAATAACCTTAAATCAGTAATAGGCAAAAAGCATGTAGTGAGGGAGAAAATTAGGAAGGAGGTTGCTGAAGGCAGGGTGTTAGGTCCATTTGACCAGCCTCCCACTCCCAATGTTAGAATTTCCCCACTAGGAATTGTCTCTAAGAAAGCTCCAGGTGAATTCAGGTTAATCCACCATTTGTCTTATCCCAGGGGCGAATCCGTTAATGATGCCATTCCGGCTGAGTTATGTTCGGTTACGTATACTTCGTTTGATGCAGCTGTACGGGTGGTGCGCAGGCATGGTGTTGGGGCCGAGCTGGCCAAATCTGATATCAAGTCAGCCTTCCGTCTGCTGCCCGTTCATCCATCTGACTTTGAACTTTTGGGATTCGCCTTTTGAGGGCAAATTCTATGTGGATCGCTCCCTCCCCATGGGATGTTCTGTCTCTTGCTCTGCTTTCGAGACGTTCAACACCTTTTTAGAATGGGCCATCAAAAGTAAATCAGGCCTTAAGGGCATTGTGCATTATTTGGATGATTTCTTATTCGTAGGACGCTGCGGTTCTGGGCAGTGCGCATTCCTCTTGGCAGAATTCACATCTCTTATGGGGGAGTTAGGCGTGCCCTTGGCACATGAGAAAACCGAGGGCCCCACACAGCAGCTTACATTTCTGGGCATTGAATTGGATACAGTCAACCAAGCTTGTAAACTGCCGCCAGCTAAGGTTCAGGATCTCAGGTCAAGGGTGGCTTCCTTCATGGGTAGGCGCAAGGCTACCCTTAGGGAATTTGAGGAGATCATGGGGCACCTGAATTTTGCCTGCCAGGTAGTGGCACCTGGCAGGGTGTTCCTTCGGCGCCTGTGCGATGCCATGAAGGGCATCACCAAACCGCATCACAGAATTAGGATCACCAGAGGGATTAAACTGGACTTAGGAGTGTGGCAGGAGTTCCTGGCTGACTTCAATGGTGTCTCTTTTTGGTGGGATGAAATCAAAGTCAGGGATGCACTGAAAATATCATCTGATGCAGCAGGATCCATCGGTTTTGGTGTCTTTTTCAGGGGCAGGTGGTGTGCACAGAGATGGCCTGAGAGTTGGACAGAGGCAGGCATCACAGCTGACCTTACATTTTTGGAATTTTTTCCAATAGTAGTGGCAGTTCACATCTGGGCACGTGACTTAGCAAATGCCTCAGTCCACTTTTGGTGTGACAACTTGGCCACAGTCAGAGTGATTAACACTCTCTCCTCTAGGTCGCAGCGCGTCATGTGCTTGGTGCGGGCTTTCACGCTTCGATGTCTCCGTTTTAACATAGTCTTTACAGCTGTACACGTTCCTGGTGTGGATAATTCCTTGGCTGATTCTCTCTCTCGTATGCAGATGAAACGTTTCAGAGAGCTGGCACCAGATGCTGCCGTCCTCCCAGAACCGATGCCCTTCGATCTGCGGAAGCTTGGCGGGGTGAGGTAGCACAGATCATCGGTATGTCAATTGCGCCCAGCACCAGAAAGAGTTACAATAAGGCCGCTAAGGATTTCACTAGCTTTCGGAAATCTAAAGGGTTACAGGACACATGGCCACTCCCGGTGAACCACATTTTGCAGTTCTGCTTGTCCCTTAAGGAAGCAGGCCTCTCCCCTCAATCCATTAGATCCCGCATGTCCACCTTGGCCTTTTGGTTCAAGGCACGAGGCTTCCCTGATCCCACCAGCAATTTTAGGATACGCAAATTTATCGAAGGATGGGTCAGGCAAAAAGGGATGGCCCGAGATGACAGGCAACCACTTTCTCCTGGCATTCTGAAGGGTTTGGGCAGCACATGGGAAGTCTTGTGCTCTTCTGCATACGAGGCTCTCTTGTTTCACGCGGTGGCTCTCACTGCATTTTTTGGCGCATTGAGGGTAAGTGAGTTGGTGGTTCAGAGTAAGGGAGACAGGTCTGGCAGGGCCCTAGAGTTTAAGGACCTGACCTGGGGTGAGCGGCATTTATGCCTTCACATAAGGGGATTGAAAACTGACCAGGCCGGGGGGGCACTGTGGTTACTTTACAGGAATGTTCTGATGCCGCTTTATGCCCTGTCAGGGTGCTGAGGGCTTATATAGCCAGCCGGGGGACACATTCAGGGCCTCTGTTTTGTCATGCTGACACAACCCCGCTCACTAGGTATCAATTCTGGGCCATCACGAAAAAGGCTTTGACCTTTCTAGGCCTACAAGGCACCAAATTTGGTACACATTCATTTCGCATAGGCGCAGCTTCCACTGCAGCTTTGATGGGCATGAATGCTGATGACATCCAGAGGATTGGGAGATGGAAGTCCAGGGCGTACCGGCGCTATGTCAGGCCGATTCACCTGTTATAACGTTTCTGGTTCGTTTCAGATCGTCCTGTTCTGGCTGGGAGGAAGCAAGTGCTGATCTGTGGTCACAGTTTCATCTTTTGGGCAGAGTGGCAGGCTCGTGATGGCCATTTTGGCCCTCATTTGGGATTGGGTGACCGAGCCTCGCTCCAATGGCTTGGCAAGAGAGGCATTCGCTGGCATGGCTTGTTGCCTGCGCTGTTTGGGGAGTGCCGTGGGCCTCCGCCTGATGTGTTGGTCATTCACCTGGGTGGTAATGACCTTGGACCTTTAAAAGGAAAGGCCTTGATCATGTAGGCCATTCATGATATGCGGCTTATTCTCAATACTTGGCCTGGCACCTGCATTGCTTGGTCTGCAATGATTCAAAGAAAACTGTGGGGTGGGGGAGGGGATCCTCGACCCTTGGAGTTCGCTCGTAGGCGAGCGAACAGAGAAATTCGCAATGCTTTGAGACAGGGCTTGGGTCACTATATTCCTCACTGGGACATTGTCTTTGATAAACCTGAGCTGTATAGGCCAGATGGGGTACACTTGTCATCCGAGGGCAATGAAATCTTTCTACGGGATTTGCAACGGGGGCTTGAAGCTATCCTGAGTGGGAGTTGGGGGGATAAGGACTAAGCAGACGCTTGCCCTTATCCATGGCTGGTAGGGGGCGGTCTAAGGGTTTTGGTGAGTACCTATGGCACCCTTTGATGTAGGATAAATGCTGTCCTTGAGGTGGCCTGGGACTTGCCCCTACCGTCATGAGACGGGGAGGGGGTTGCGGTTTGTGGGCTGGCCTTCCAGAAAAGGGCCGGTCAAAGTTTTAATCCAGCCTCATGGGTTGGCTTTGGGGCCCGGTACCTCGCCCAAGGAGGGCTGGGGAAGAGGTCTGGAGCTGACCCTTGTGTTAGCCTACCCATGCTGTTGACCCCCCCTTCTCAGGTCATAAATTCAAGTTCAAATTCATGGTCAAGTTTAAATTCAAGCCCAAGTTCAAGGTCAAGTTCACTTCCAGTTTTATGTTAATTAGGCATACATTAATAAATTGCCCTAGTTCAACCCAAGCCCTGTGTGTGGTCTCTTCATTTTGTGGGTTGGGCGGCAAAACATATCCAGCTCTCTAAGTCTATCCTCATAGGGCATGGCTTCCAGGCCCCTCACCATTTTGGTTGCCCTCCTCTGGACCTGCTCCAGCTTGACCATGTCCTTCTTGAATTGGGGTGCCCAGAACTGGACACAGTATTCAAGATGAGGTCTAACCAAAGCAGAGTAGAGTGGTACCAGTACCTCCCTCGATCTAGACACCATACTCCTATTGATGCAGCTGAGAATTGCATCGGCTTTCTTGGCTGCTGCATCACACTGCTGACTCATGTTCAGCTTGTGGTCTATTAAGACTCCTAGATCCCTTTCACATGTACTGCTATCCAGCCACGTGTCCCCCATCCTATATTTCTGTATTCCATTTTTTTCTACCTAAGTGTAGGACCTTGCGTTTCTTTCTGTTGAATTTCATTTTGTCAGCCTTGGCCGAGCTCTCCAATCTGTCCAGGTCATTTTGAATTTTGATCCTGTCCTCTGGCGTATTAGCAACCCCTCCCTATTTGCAAATTTGATGAACATGCCCTCTATTCCTTCACTCAAGTCATTGATGAAGATATTGAACAGCACTGGGCCCAGGACAGAACCCTGTGGCACCCCGCTAGTCACTTCTCTCCAGGATGAAAAGCAGCCAGTGGTGAGCACCCTTTGGGAACGGTCAGTCAACCAGTTACAATCCACCTGACAGTAGCCCTGTCCAGCCCACATTTTACTAGCTTCTTTGCAAGAATGTCATTGGGAACTTTGTCAAAGGCCTTACTGAAATCGAGATATGCTACATCCACAGCATTCCCTTCATCTATCAAGCTAGTAACTCTATCATAAAAAGAGATAAGATTAGTCTGACATGACTTATTTTTGAGAAATCCATGTTGACTTCTCGTGATTACCGCGTTGCTTTCTAAGTGATTAGAAACTGACTGCTTAATGATCTGCTCCAGGATCTTTCCGGGTACTGAGGTCAGGCTGACTGGGCGATAATTATTTGGGTCCTCTTTTTTTCCCTTCTTGAAGATGGGGACAACATTTGCCCTCCTCCAGTCTGCTGGAACTTCTCCTGTCCTCCAAGATTTCTCAAAGATTATAGCAAGCGGTTCCGAAATGACCTCTACCAGTTCTTTTAATATCCTAGGATGCCATTCATCTGGCCCTGGAGACTTGAATTCATCCAGTGTGGCCAGGTATTCCTGTACCACCTCTACATATTATGTACCTCATTTCCCCTGCTTCCTCCCCTGCTCCCCAACTGCAAGGTTGAGTGCTTGTATCCTTCTGGGAAAAAACTAAGAGAAAGAAGGTGTTAAGTAGTTCTGTCTTTTCTTTTCCCCTTGTTAGTAATTTGCCATCTTCTCTGCGCAGTGACCCTATCGTCTCCTTCTTTTTCATTTTGCTACGGACATATTTAAAAAAGCCCTTTTTATTGTTTTTGATGTCTCTGGCCAGCCTAAGTTCGTTCTGTGTCTTTCTGACCTTCTCCCTACATCTCCTGGCTACTTGCTTAAATTCTTCTTTGGTGTTTTTCCCCTTCTTCCATTTCCTGTACATGTTTCTCTTAACACTTAGCTCAACTGAGAGTTCTTTAGTCAACCATTCTGGTTTCTTCAGATGCCTTCCATTTTTCCTCCTTATTGGCACAGTTTTAGACTGTGCCTTCAGTATCTCCCTTTTAAGAAACTCCCATGCCTCCTGAACTCCTTTCCCTTTCACTATTCTTGACCATGAAATTTCAGCCAGCAGCTCCTTAAGTTTACAGAAGTCCACTTTTTTAAAATCTAAGATGAGTCTCTGGCTACACTAATCTTCTCCTTCCCACTGAATGCCAAATTCCAATAGGGCATGGTCACTCCCCCCTAAAGATCCAACCACTTCTACCTCATTAACAAGGTCATCCCTATTGTTCAGGATCAGATCTAGAATATTTGATCCCCTTGTTGCCTCTTCCACCTTCTGAACCATGAAATTGTCTGCAAGACAAGCAAGAAACTTGCTGGACCTTGCTGTCTTGGCAGAGTTTGACTGCCAACATATATCCGGGTAATTGAAATCTCCTATTATTACTGTATCTCTCCTTTTTGAATGTGCAGTCATTTGGTTGAGGAAGGCGTCATCAAGGTCCTCAGTCTGGGTTGGAGGTCTGTAGTAAACCTCCACCAGAATATCCCTGTTGTTTAGCTCCCTTAATTCTTACCCAGATGTTCTCGACCTGGCTTTCTGGGTTTAAGTCCTGGATCTCTTCACAGGTGAAAACATCCTTGACATACAAGGCTACTCCTCCTCCTTTCTTGTTTGGTCTATTTCTACAAAATAGGCTATACCCCTCTATTCCTACATTCCAATCATGAGACTCATCCCACCAGGTCTCAGTGATGCCTGTCAAATCGTATTTATTTTGTTATACTAGGAGTTCAAGTTCATCTTGCTTGTTTCCCATACTCTGCGCGTTAGTGTGGAGACACTTAAATCCCCAGGCCCTTCCTGCAAGTCCTGTACTATAGTTTCTACTCCTCCGACCATTGGACGCTTGTACTACTTGGCCAATATCATTTGGGCCTTTTCCCCCTGCACTCACCGAGTCCTTGCCCTGAATAGTATTGTTTCCTTCCCCAGCAGAACTTAGTTTAAAGACCTCTGAATCCTCCTTGCAAGACTGTTTGCAAAAACATTCCTGCCAAGTTTCGTGAGGTACAGCCCATCCCTTTACAGAAGCCCATGTTCATGGAAATTCAGGCCGTGTTCCAAAAACCCAAACCCTTGCTGGCGGCACCATGTGCGGAGCCAGTTGTTGACCTCTGCGATTGCCCTTTCCCTTCATGAGCCATTTCTTTGAACAGGGAGGAGACACGAAATGACCACCTGTGCACCAAGGTCCTTAAGCTTTGTCCCCATAAGCTCATAGTCCTTTGCGATGTGGTAAAAGCTGCACCTTGCAGTGTCATTGGTTCTGACATGAACCAAAATGAGGGGCTTATGGTCAGTGGGCTTGGCCAGCCTGGTTAGCCTCTTCATTATGTGGTTGATCTTGGCCCCAAGAAGACAGCAGACCTCTTGATTGAGCTTGTCCAGTTTGCAAATTGCCTGTTCGGTTCCTCTGAGCAAGGAGTCCTCAACAACCAGAACTCGCCTCCTCTGAGGCTTGTCCAGGGCTCCTCGATGAGTAGGTTCTTCTAGGACTGCCTGGGCATTCTGTTGAGGCTGGGAGTGTTAATCTAGTTCCTGTTGCCGAAGTTGGATTCCTTCTTGTTGACATTCTGTTCCCTCCTCCTGGTGCTCCTCGTCGTTCATAAGGCCAAGAACTTTGAAGCGATTGTGTAGGTTGAGAGTCTCTGTTTCCTTCCTGGTCCTTCTACTCCTCCGTGTGACATTCCTCCAAGCGTCCGTTTCCTGGCCCAGTGTGCTGACTTTCTGATCTGGCAGCTCCCCCGCGCATTCGGTCTTCAGGAAGGTCTTCTCTACCCTATCTTCTAATACAAGGACCTCCTAAAAAACTTTCTCAATCCTGCTTCCTTGTGATCTTTGAACTGGAAACTGAAGCTGAGACTGTATATATGCAAATAGATCCTGAAGACATCTGATCCTGTCTAAGCTGGGAAGCTAAGCACAGTCAGGCCTGCTCAATCTTAAATGAGAGATCACCAAGGGAATACTGGTGCTATAGGCTATGGCCGATTCCGCACTACACTGTCATAGTGCTATTATTCCATTTTCAACATCCTGTGGAATTCTGGGGTTTGTAGTTTAGGGAGGGGCATTTAGAATTCTCAGCCAGAGAGCTCTTTGGCCTCAGTTAACTACAAACCCCAGAATTCTACAGGATGTGAAAATGGAATAATAGTACTATAACTTTGTAGTGCGGAAATGGCCTATATTTCAGAGTAGGGCAATGACAAACCAAGGTCCTTTCCACAGCATACCTCAATCACACACTGGTTCCAGTGTCATCGTGGGATTGCTAATTGCAGATTGGGCCCAGTATACAGCGTCTATTTTTCTGCAGGCACCTGGGCTTCTGCATGACAGCATTGGCATTGCATCTCATGCGTGTTCCGCAACTTAGTATCCTTGGCCACTCTCAGTTCCCACCCTGTCCCTGCCCTACCGCTCCCGATTGCTCTATTATTCATAATTTTTTTGCCGGCAGCTGTGCTAATGTTAGCGCATTAGATAGTGGTAATGGTTTATTGCATCCACTCCAAAGGAAGTTCAGCAACTGAACTTCAGCTGTCTCCAAAATGGCAATGGGGATGGGTAGGGAGTGGGGGAAGGACAGGTAATCCTTATAACAGCTCTTGGCCATTTCTCCTTTTGGATCTGGGCAGCTGTTGGCAGGCATTATTGTGCTAATGGTGGTTCTGGCTTAAAAAAAAAATTGAAATACAGCCAAACCCTGGGAGCTGATGTTGTTGGGGGGGGGGGGTTGGCGCCGATGTCACTCCCAGGGTGGCCTTCCTGGCCGATGTCTCCTCACATGTTTGCAATAAGGACAGTGTCTACCCTGCTGCTGGGTAGAGCTTCCCCGGGAGTTGCTGAGGGAGGGACAGGCAAGGACCACCCACACTCAACCCACTCCCGGGTCGTTCAGGAAGGGACACCGGATAGGGGTTCCGCATGGGCTCAGCTATCGTGATTGCTGCTGGAAAGGCCAGTTATTGTTGTGTTTTTCCTGAAAATGAAAGACATCAGGATTGCCACCACCTGCAGCCAGGATAGCACCTGGTTGACAATGAAGTCATGCAGTAAGGTGGCTCCTGGAGCGGGAACAAAATGTGGCTGATGCAAATTTAAGATGCCATTCGAAAAGAGCCCAACCCTGAGTGTTTTTTTTGCCTAAGAAAACCCTATAAAATGTATAGGGTTGCCATAATTTGAAATACAGCTTGAAGGCACGCACGTGGGCATGGATGTGTACACACACAGGGATTCACCATAGTTTCTTTGGACATGCCATAATCAGTATGTGAAAACCAGAGCTCACAGTTTTCTAGTCCATCAGAAGAAATGCACAGAGAATAAACCATACTGCCTTATATATAATCTTAAATCTGCAAATGGGATTTCAAATTGTTTTTAGGGACTTAAAATGAAATCCTGCATAAATTCAACATTTGTTAACATTTTCAATTGTGCCATTCAGATGCTAAGTATAAAAGTTAAAATGTGAGCTTTGAAATGGAAATTTGAGTGCTTTGGACTTAACATCTTGTGATTATTTTGATTCTGGCATGCACTTGAAGAAGCAAGCCAGCACATATTACAGTCCATTACATGAAGATATGAAATATCATTGCATCATTCAGCTGAATATTACTAGAGTTAAGCATCACTACATTGAGCCTGCCTGCCCCACAACCAAAAATGAAACCTCCTCTAAAAAAGCAATCTCCTGCTTTCTAAAAGTCTGTCACCGAATATGTATGTGAGTGGAAAGGCTGGTCTAGGATTGCAGAAATTAGTTTAGGGCCCACCTGCAGCCCCTTAGCCATATCACAGACTATACAAGCTACTATTGGTATTGTTTAGGACAGGACATTTGAAATTGCGAAGTATGGACATATCAGTTTTCATGTCATATCATTAGAGAATTGAAAGCTAGACTATATATTCCATGGTACATTCCAACACAGTGAATTTTGATTCTAAGATTAAGGAAATGACAGTCAAAAAGGGGAATGGTCAAATCAGTCTAGCTCTAGTGGTGCAATGGTTAAATGCTGGTACTGCAGTCACAGTGTTGTGAGTTTGACCCTGCAGGGCTCCAGGTTGACTCAGCCTTCCATCCTTCTACAGGTTGGTAAGATGAGTACCCAGCTTGTTGGGAGCAATTAGCTAAACACATTGTAAACTGCTTAGGGAGTGCTTAGTACTGATAAGCAGTATAGAAATGTAACTGCTGTTGCTATAACTGCTATCTCTTATGTGTGAGGAGATGGAGCATAAAAATCTGTCCAATCAGAACTCTACTCCATCTCCCTTCTCACAGGATTCACATTACTTCTACTTCTCTGACGTATTCATATAGTGCCAGGGAAGGCTGTGGGGTGGCTGAGAAGTGGCTAAATATGTCCCTATAGCTAGACACATAACATCAAAGGTACTTTCCAGGGCCTACCAAGGATCTTCTGACATCCTGAAGGATTGTGCATCTGACTATATGGACAAAGCCAGATGCTTCTTGGCCACCTCTGGCCTCCCCTGGACACTATCTTGCAATGTTAGGAGGGTCAATGCAGGTGCAAGGTGCGTCTTCAGATGGTAGTGGTCACTGCACAAAAGAGGTTGTGATTTTCTCCCTTCACAGTATCCATAAAAACATATGTTAATATGTCACTAACAGGATGCCAGCCATTGTTATTGGTAGTACCCCTTCTGAGGTGCTTAGACTGGAATCTTAAACATGGTTATCATGCAATAAGCCCCACTGGACAAAGTAGGGCTTAATTCTGGGTAGATATTGCAGCTCCAGACCTGCTCAATGCAAGGTGCCATAGTGGATGGATCACCTTTGATGGGCTCCATTGGGAGACACCATTGCTGATGATGTCACGTGCAAGGTGTTGTGATGCAATGCATGAGGGGGTGAAGCCAGAGGATTTTTAAGGGCTGTCTACATCCTTCCAAAGCCTCTATAACAATGATCTTGGCCCATCCTCCCACCTCTAGTGAAGTGTGAGTGTCGCTGGTTGCTTTAGAGATGGGTAGGAATTTTCTCCCTCTTACCTGAGTTTTTTTTTGCTGACCTCACACTGAATCTGGGGGACTTTTATAATTGGTTCTGGATGGTGTCTTTAAATAGGTGGTTACTTGGAAGGCTATGGGGAGAGACCAAATGTGACTTTTGGTGTACTCCTTGGCACCCTTTTTGTGAAGGGCAAAGCTCTGGAGCTGCCTCTTTGGGTCCTGGGACTGGGTGTGTGTGGAAGGAATCTATCCTTGAGGTGGACCTGGGGTGTTTGATCTCACTTTAAGTTCTGTGACATGGGGGGATGCCTGAGGTCTGCTATTGAGTAGATGGCCGGCTGGGGAGCATGGATTGCCCTCAAAACTCAAGTGTTTTGCCCAAAGAAAAGCTGAGAAGGAAGTTGGGGTGACACCTGGCCTCAGTTCATCCTGTACTAGGTTGCTCTCACCTTATATTCCTGTCCTGGTTCAACATACCTAAAACAGGTTTACATTCAATAAAGTGGCCCTTGTTCAACCCAGTTCTTTGCGAGTGATCTCACTGTTCCATGATTGGTCATCAATAGCAAGAAAGTGCTTTTAAGAGATGACTAGTCTGGATTCCCCCTCCTCCCAGCTGAGGAATGTGCTACTCTTAAAATCTCTGAACAATGGAGTGGCATTTTGGGTCACATGCAGATTGAGGGATCTTCCAGATCCGTCTAAAGAGGTGTGAGTTCTCATAGTATAACTCTTTGGGTTTTGCCGTTTGCTACTGCCTTCGTGTCTGCACGTCTTTGGGGAGATGTTTATAATGATTGTTTGGATCTGCACAAGGGCTCTTCCAAAGCTTTTTGGAAAAAAAAATCAGGGGCCTGGTTTTATGAGGTGGTCCTACGGCTAGAAGGGCAAATTTTCTCCCTTCTGAAATTTACTTTTTTAAAAAAGTTATAATTATAATGAAAAAGTGCCAGTTCACTGATGCTGTGATATACTATGTACTATGGCACTATAACACAAAAAAGAAAGAAAGGAAGGAAGGAAGAAAGAAAATAGAAGAAGAAAAGAAAAAGAAGAGATATTGTTCGGAAATGTCTTGGACTTAAAAAGATAGCACAGTGGGCCCTCAGTATCTGCTAGGGTTTGGTTCCAGGATACCAAAATTTGTGGATGTTCAAGTCCCATGATGTACAATGGTGTAGTAAAATGGCAATATATCATATACAAATAGTAAAATATACTAAATGGCAAAAGCAAAGTTTGCTTTTTGGAATTTAAAAGAAAAATATTTTCAAGATGTAGTTGGTTGAATCTGTGGATACAAAATCTGAGAATATGGAGGATCAACTGCATGCCATATTGCAACTGCTGCCAGGAACAGCCAGAAAAATAGGCTATATATTTAAAAACCCCTGAGAACTATAACCATAAATGTTACAGTCTCCCAAACACATTTGCCCCTACTCAGGAGAAGCTCTCAGAAAGAACTTAACTGGATTTTAGGGGGTTAAAAACATCCTGGGGATAGAAAGTATCCACTGTCTCACCTCTGATTCAATGACTTTGGATATCTATCTATCTATCTATCTATCTATCTATCTATCTATCTATCTATCTAATCTATATCTGGAATATCTTTACATATGCACAACCTGAATATCTGCAACTAAACATAAACATTTCAAAGCACCAGTAAGCTTTCAATGGATTTATTTCAGAGGAAACTAAACCCAGGTAAGCATGTGCCACCGGGGTGTTTGCTTCTTCTTTAAACTCTCCTCATTGAGAAACCTACCCACTGCCTCTAAAAGATGGCTGAGCTGACTGAACTGAGCTCCCTGCTTGTGGTTTTCATGGTGTTTTGCTCATCTGCTTTCCTTTCGTGCAAAATGACACCCTGTCAATGGAGGAGCATTACTGATTTGGCTTGGGCCACTTTAATCACTGAGCACAATGTTTGTGCAGCTGTGTTAATGAAACTTACAGAAAATTCACCACAATATATGCCATCCCAATGTATTGTTTACAGGACAGAAATTAGTCTAGGGTATATTCCAGCTGACATCTTGTAAAATCTTTGTCCACAATATTATGAGTGGGAAAAAAAAGCAAATTACAATCCATGTTGCTTGTTTTCCTGTGGAAAATAAAGAAAACAGAGCCCCTTGATTCCCCTAGCTTGCTATTAATCCTTCATGTTGTGATTCAGTCACGTCACTTGCATAAAGCATCTTGATCTTTCCAGACGTTTTTATTCATTTTTATCATTTTTTATTTATCTTTCAACAGCTGTGTAGTTGAAGAAAGTATTAAAATCGGGGAGGGGGAGAGAGAGAGAGATGATAAAGATGCAGTGCTGAAGTCATAATGCTGCTATTAAAAATGCAACAAGCTATGCCCTATAAGAGATGTTCACTGCCAAAATACCAAGCAACAGAGATCCCATGAATTGCTCTGTAAGCTGGTGAAATTATTCTGAGGCAGGAAAACAAATACACAGTCAGCAAGAGTGCAGAGTCCCATGAAGCCAGCTCAATAGTCTTAGTTTGTCTATAATGAGAGTGAAGCGACCCTCCAGCTCAGGAAGGAAGAAGCTTGTCTCTATATCTTTTAGATAAGCATATGTGGAAGAAAGAAGATTAAGGGAAGAAACAAGAAAAAAAAACAAAACAAAAACCCAAGCTTTCTGATTCTTTTCTGGTTGATAACCATGATACCCTGAGTGACACTCTTCAATTCTCCATTATAAACATTTGTCTAAATATAATTATCTAGACACACTACAGAGGGCCAGCTCACCACACTTTGGGCTCCCCCAGAGCTCTAGAGGACCTCAGTGCACTGTTGTGGACACCGTTTTGGGTGACCGGGGCTTTTCACACTACATAATTATAGCACTATGATTCCAATTTAATGGACCTGAAACATCTTATGGAATCCTGTGGTTTGTAGTTTGATAGGGCACTAAAGCTCTCTGACTGAGAATTCTAAGTGTGTGTGTGTGTATATGTGTGTGCCTTCAAGTCACCTGTTGACTTATAGCGACCCCATGAATTTCAGAGGGTTTTCTTGGGCAACAAATACTCAGAGGTGTTTTTGCCAGTTCTTTCCTCTGAAATTGTGATAGATGCTGCTGCTGTGATTGAGGAGCATCTGCTTGTGCATGGGACCGAGCCATCTATCCCATGAGAGAGATAGATGATGCCTCTGAGATCAAGAAGCCACTGATTGTGCCAAGGACTGGCCCTCTGAGTGAGGAAGTCAACCTACAAACATCCCCTGCACTCGAAGGTCAAACAGAGACAGAGTTGCCCCAGCCAGCTCATGATGGAGGGAGAACCAGCAGTGATGCAGAGGAGTGGCAGCCACCTGTGCCCATCAGCCCTCAATCACGAAGAAGTCTGAAACAGTCTGCTCAGACGGAGGCTGCATGGACTAGGTTGAGGAAACAATAACAAGCAGCACCTGCTCACAGTGGCTATTTAAGTCTGCCGGCGTGGCTGCTCTTTGCTTGCAGCAAATTGCTAGCAAGCCCTCAAGACCATCATGTTTCTTGCTCCCTGAAACCCTCTGGACAGATCTCTGCCTCCTGAACCTTTGGACTGGACCTTGACCTGGCTCGTCTTGCATTTTCCCTGTGTTTGGTATATTTGGATTCTTCCTGAAAGTATTCCTGGCCTCCCTCCTCCCTTGCTGGCTGCAGCTTGACAGGGAGAGATTCCAAACAGAAATATAGCCTACAGCAGCTGGTATTCATCAAGGTCTCCCATCCAAATACTATCCAGAGCTGACTCTGCTTAGCTTCCAGAATCACCATGAGCTGGTGCCTATAGTGTATTTAGGAGAATTCTAAATGTCCCTCCCTAAACCACAAAATCCATTCGTTCATAGTGTACTGCTATGCAGTTAAAGTGAAATCACAGTGCTATAACTGTACAGTGGGAAAGGGCCACAGAAGTAATGCCTTTTTGACTCTTTGGCAAGGATGTAAAGAATTTTGCCCCAAACATACTGTCCAGAATTCACTTGGGTAGTTATGAGTGCATAACCTAGAGTTACACATTTGTAACTATTTCATATTCATTATTCCTATGTAGGGGCTACGTAGGGATCATGAAAGTTCCACAATCCCCACCTACTAGACAGCAGCCATTATAGTCAATGCGGTTTTGTTCTCCTGTTGGTCAGGAAGCAGAAGGTTAATGTTTCCAATCCTCCATGAGAGATCTCTGGTGCAAAGGGGAACTGCCGGTTGCTATGGAATTCACTTACAGGAGGGAGTGGGAGTGTCAGTCCCAAAGGACAGGGGAATGGACCTCCATCTACTGTGGTGTCTGAACCCCCATCGATTGCAGTAGACCTAGAAAGTGGGGATGGAAGAGGGCCAGACTGAGAGTCATTACTTAACTACAGTGGTTTCCCATTCATAATTGCCCAAGTGAATTCCAGCCACTGTTTTCTATACATCTGAAGAAGTGAATTTATAGCCAAGAAAAGCCATGCTAAAACAAAGCAGTTAGCCCTAAAAGTGATGCTGGATTCCTTCATTTGATACCTGCCCCTTTCATTTTATACTGCTTCTATTCAAAACCATTCTTTTTGCCCACACAACAAATTACTTTTAACAAAGAATTGTTTTATAGCAATTCACAATGTGAGAGATCTTAGAAAAACTAACAAAAACTCTCATAAGAACACTCTCATAAGAACACTGTTTGTTCTTGCATGTGAGAATCAAAAAAGCAATGGCTTCATCTCTAAAAGAAAGGCACTGTGACTTAACCCTCCCTGGGAACCATTCTATCCTAGCTACTCCTCATTCATTCTGGACATATTTAGTGCTGAAAGAAAAACAATTTGCAAACCCTCAGAAATGTTTTCTTTTTTCTTACTACACTTGCACCAGGACATAATCTCATTATTGAAAACAGATGTTGTGATTGGTTCTGGCTAAACTGATTGTAAAAATTCTTTGGGCTCAAGTCTGAAATTCTCCTTTAATTTGTTCTTTGACAGTTTTATGATCCATCAGTCACTTAGAATTCCCTTTCCACAGGAGGCTGTTTCCTGACACAGAGACGGGAGAGGAGCAGGACTGCAACGATGGTTCTGCATGATGTCGTCACGGTCCCATCCTTCTCCTGTTGCCAGCTGGCGCAATCCTGGGGTAAATCATTGGTGGAATTTCCCCATCAATGACCCTGGATCACATGACTGTCTTGCACTTACTTGCCCCGTGGAAGTGCCAGAAGTGTGATGGAGGTGCTTCCTGCCCCAGTGCAGCCTGGGAAAGTTCCCAGCTGTGCTGTGGAAGGAAGAGGCATATCCATTGTGCTCCCTTCAACAGGGAGCCAGTCTGGTGCAAAGGGGAATGAGCCCTTTGTGCTCTTTTCCCAGCAGTGCTGCTGCTGGGATCATCACTGGAGGATGACAATATAAGGTCGGATGTGGAAAGGGCCACAGTTTTGGAGGCAAGCATCTTGGCCTGCAAGTACAAATGTACAGTAACTAGCACTCACTGTTCAGCACTTATCATTCTAAGGCCCATGATCATTACACCATTATAGCACTATGAATCTACTTTAATGGCCATGGCTGCATCCTATAGAATTTTGGGATTTGCAGTTTTGGTGGGGCACTGGAGCTTTCTGGCTGAGAATTCTAAATAGACCTCCATAAGCTGCAAATGGGAGCCAGTGTGGTATAGTGGTTTGAGCATTGGAGACCAGAGTTTGATTCCCTATTTGGCCATGGAAGCCCACTGGGTGATCTTGGGCACATCATACACTCTCAGCCCCAGAAACCCTATGGTAAGTTCACCTTAGGGTCACCATAAATCAGAAATGACTTGAAGGCATTCAAGAACAACAACAAAGCTGCAAATCCCAGAATTTCAAAGGATGTTGTCATGGCAGTTAAAGTGGAATTGCAGTGCCATAATTGTGTAGTGTGAAAGGAGCCCTAATTCTACAGTGTGTTACTGTAACTGAACATGAAATTAATATATGGATAATAGCCTGGTGAACCCGTCATCCTTTAAAATGCCAATGCCATGCTGTCTGGTATACAGCCAAATGAGGCGGAAGAAAAAAAGAATGGAAATGGGCTAAAGCTATTTTGAGCTTGTGTGGCAAACTAGCTTGAGGCTGTTGCCCTCTTGGTAAACCCTGTCCCGGGGTCTACAACTTTGATATAAAATTAATCTAACCTACCAGAGAGGTCACCCGAATGTGCATGTAGGCAATAACAGTCATATGATCGAACGAACCAGATCAGGCCAATAAAATCTCCAGTCACGTAGCCACAGGAGACCTCATGTTGTGATAACCCATGGTGGACAAAAGGTCCTTAACCTTTAAGGAGTCCACTTGAAGGGAGTAAAAGTGTTCCCAGAAAATTGGGCACTGGAAGCAATAAAACCTTATCAAATCCATCTCCAGAAACTCACACCACAACCTCAAAGCGGAGGAAGATCCTGTTATTTAGATGACACTGTTGTCTTTCGAGAAATGCCAGGTGTGGAGTTGTTTTTCTTTTCTGCCCTGTTTGTTTTGCCCAGGAAAGGATTTGCCTTCAAAGTAAATTTTTCCTACAAATAGTCCCTGTTTTTGGGTTAGTTAGGAGAGAAAGACGAGTCAAGGAGAAAGGGTATGACGCCTCCCGGTCATACCAACTGACCGGTCCTCCCTCCCGACAGCTGCGCGATCTCCTCAGTGTCTCTTCGCTGAGCTGCTGTTCGATCGCTGCTTCCTGGACCAAGGACTTCAGGAAGAGGTGCAGTATCACCCAAGCTGCAAATCCCTCAACAATCCCTCTATCTTATTTCCACTCTTTATTTCTATTAGCCCTTGGATGCATGTGTGCGTGTTTGTGTTAGCGCGGACTATTACTATTCAATAAAGTCATTCATTGGACCTTTTTGTGTGATTTCTGACTGAGCCTGACCCCGTAAACATTGGGTAAAAGATCCTTAATTACCCTGCCCTCTTTGCATTGCTAAAGCCGTGTTCATAGCTAATTTTCCCCACAAGTGATAATTTTGACAGATGTTGAGAATCCCCCTAAGGGACCCCCAGCAAGCAGGGTAACAAGGCCATTCCAGCTCCACTAGTTTTTCTCTATGGTGTCACACCAGGTTTGGTGCTGTTAAAATACGTCAGGCCTGCCTGATCTGTGGCTCACATGGAACAACACTGCCATTTATTGACAGCTTATAAGTGGTCCAATAAAACTTCCCTTTTGTACTGGGACCATAAAATTGGAAGAACTGTCAGGCACCTTGCAGGAAACAGAACTCATTTGGTAGGGTTATATCAGTCTAGTCAAAAGTCATCATTTATGTGATGGAATATAGTCATTCAAACTGTTGTCACTAGTGATGTACAAATCAAATGTAATCTGCTCTGCATGTGTTTTAGCTGGTTAGGTGGTCTCATCTGCTTCACTGTCCACAGAGTTCTCTTTCTGAATTTTTTGTTTTTTAGTACTAGAGGATTTGGGAGGGGTGAATGATATTCAAAATTTTTTTTTTTTGCAGGTTTCATTAATAAAGATGATTGTATCCTGTATGAAAGATATGTATGCATAAGCATTGTGGTTATAGTGCTACACAGTCAATTCCGGCTTAACCCCCACAATCCCTACTTACTGAAAAGCAGCTGCTGTGAAAGATTAGAGCCTGTTCCCCTGTCACTCATTAAGCAGCTGACTGCTGAGAGATCACCAGTGTGACAAGGGGAAGCAGGACCCCTATCACTATTCCCTCTTGTGCTAGAAATCACTTGCACAAGGGGAACGAGAAAGTCAGATAGCTACTTATCAAATGACAAGGGAACCAGATCCCATTGATTGTACTGGCTGCTGCCTGGTAAGTAGGTAAGTAGGGATTGGGGGACCTACGTGGTCCCTATATAGCCCCTTTATGAGCGGCTACGCAGGGATTGTGAATATCTAGAGTCACAAGTACATAATTTTAGGTTACACATCTGCAACTGAGATACAGGATTCAGGCCAAAGCCACTGATTTTGTATTTGAATATGCAAAAGAGTGTTTCTTCTCCCTTCTCTTTTATTTGCATTGCTTCCATTACCCACCAGGTTCAATGGAAATATCTCTGTAAATTTTGAGGGCAGGAGATCCTATATGCCCAGCTATAGATCCTACTGAGACAAGGCAGTCCAGTGTTGCAAGGATGATGCCCCACCAGAACGGCAAAAAACTACTAGCAGAAGCACTAACAGATCAATGGTGGATTTTCAGTATCTCTAGCTGTCACTAATGCAAAGCTTGGAAAAGCTACTTTTTGGATTTTAACTTCCAAGTCTCTCCCAAAGAACACTGCTATATCTAGGAGCTGTAATCAAAGAAAGTAACTATCCTAAGTACTGTACTGATATTGCACTTGCTTAAGTCCATCATAGCTTTTGCAAGTATTGACTAATATGCATTTATTTTTTAATTTAATTTAGAACCCTCTTTCTCCCCATATGGTATCTAAAATTTTGTTGTTGTCATGTGCCTTCAAGTCATTTTGAATTTATGACCACCCTAAGACGGACCTATCATGGGATTTTCTTGGCAAGATTTGATCATAGGGGATTTGCCATTACCTTCTTCTTATGGTAGGAGAGTGTGATCTGCCCAACGTTACTCCGTGGGTTTCTGTGGCCAAGTGAGGATATGAACCTGGGTTTCCAAGACTGCTGTTTCAACACTTAAACCACTACACCTTGCTGGCTCTCTGATTTAGAAACAGAATCCCCCAAAACCTAACCCAGCATTCTGGCTGCTACTCTATGTTCTTATGCTGTGAACATCAGCTGTGCAAAGTTTGAACTTAATTTATAATCAGATAATCAGATAAGGCGTACTGTTTATATATTGATCAGTTATTCCTGCCAACTGGTGCTTCACAAAACTAATACTCATCACAAGAGCCAGCTTGGAGTAATGGTTTAAACACTGGATTATGACCCTGGAGAGCAGGGTTCAATTCCTCACTCAACTATGGAAACTCATTGGGTGATCTTGGGCATGTCACACACTCTCACAGCCCCAGAAGGACCCATGATAGGTTTACCTTAGAGTCACCATAAGTCAGAAACAACTGGAAGGCATGCAACAACAACAGCAGCAACAACAAATACCCATCAAAGACCATCAGTTTATCTTTAAACTGAGTAACAAAGTAAGCATGATTGCACAGTGATTTAAGGTAACTCAGGATGCCATGTCAGAATTGTTGGCACTGATAATCCTGTATTGATTTAACTGTCTTTTTTACAATTATCTCTTTTTAAGAGGTAACGAGAAGATTCAAAACTCCAGAAAAGCTTTGTTGGCTTCTTTACTTTAGCTTTGAAAAAACAAAAACAAACAGAATCAAACCGTAAGAGAAGTCATAAATAATAAAACTTCACCAGGCAAGTATGCTTTGATATTTGAGTACAACACATTGGCTTTTAAAAAAAATAACAACAAAATAAAAGTAGAACACTTCATTGACTTTCATAATTTTCACATGAAAGCTTTTGATAACAACAAAGACGAAGTCTTCCTAAATATGGATCTTTTGTCAGGGATTTTGTGTGCAAGAAGGTCTGCCATGTAGTAGATGGAGGAGATTCATTCTCTGTTCCCCTAGGAGGTAGGTTTTGAAGTAACAGGTTAAAATTACAAGCAAGGGGATTTTAACTAAACATTAGGCAGAATTTCCTGTTTCTCTGGGGTTTCTTTTGGCAGCTGGATTTGTACTCGCCAAGGTGCAATGGGAGCACTTCTTCCACAGAAAGAGGGGTTGGACTCTGTCTTGTACCTCCTAAAGTAGTCTCCTGGCCCCTCTGCCGCATCCGCTGGAGGACATTCCTCTGCCAATATGCAACTGACTGCCCAGCTATCTTTTGTATGTGGAATAGGGTTGCCTGATCTCAGGACCTGGGCTCTCTTCCTCATTCTTTGGGGTGAGAATTTCAGGGTGAGCGTGCTGTCTTGAAAAATCATGTGTTTCTCTCTGCTTGGATGCATTTTTCCACTTTGCTCTTCTTGATTTTTTAAAAACATTATTTCAACAGGAGACCCTGTGAAACTATGGATGATTTTAATGTAACGTGTTTAATGACATAATCTGGGGCTGCTCCATGTGGCATCAACTCTTGTCACATCACCATTGCCTGCTCCCTATGGCATCACATGGAGTCGTTTCTGGGTCTCAGGTTTTGCCCCTGAAATCTCAGGGCCCAGGATAGTCTTGACCTAGCAACCATAAAGTGGAATGGGAAAAGGCGTAAGGTAGCAAAATGAGCTTGGCAAAACATTAACTATGTTGTAAGCCTCCTTAATTCCATTACTGGAAGAAAGGTGGGATATACATGAATAAAACAGAAAAGGACAATAACAATACTTCTGCTTCTTCTACCTATCGGGGACTGAAAGCATGTTGAGAGAGCATCCTGTTTTAAATAGCACATTTTACACCTGGGGAAGATTCAGAAAGGAGCTGTAGTGAGGTTCTGGGGGTGTGGCTATCTGAAGTGACAGTGCAGTCTGGAACCAAGTTGCTAAGCAACCAGAATAGCACGTCAGGAGAAAAACCCAGCCCAGTAGTGCGTGTGGGAGGGGCTTATGGCTGACAGAAAAAGTTATATAAGGCCAAGTACCTCTAGGTATTTTGATTCCCTCAGTGAGAGCCTAGCAAGGAGCTAGGGAGTAGAATCACTTAGCCAGTCAGAGAGTGTGACCGTTTTGGAATGTTTAGTTCTCCATGGGAGCCTAGTGAAAGGCAGAATTAAACCCTAGTAGGATCTGGTTAGAGAGTGTGACCTAGACTGGGGGTTAAGTCTTTGGTGGGAGTTTAGCCAAAGGGCTTATGTATGATAATTGTGCCTTTTATGGAAGTCTCAAGATATAATTGACCTCTTTCTGAGCAGAAAGTTACCAGTCATATTGTTTAAAAAGTGCACTGAGGGAATATATCAACCTTGACCTGCATATGAAGTCTAACATTCTACTTTATTCTTATTGTTATCTTAATAAATGTTACAGTTTATCTTTGTAAAGACTGACTTGTGTACAGTATGTAAAGTAACACAGAAAACATGCTACCATAAAATTATTAAGTGGTTCTAAATAAACATTGAAAACCCTCACCCTTTTTCACAAAGGTGATGTTTATAAGCAGGGATGCAGAGCTGTATGGTAAAGACAGAGCATCACAGGGGCAATCAAAATCCATAAAGGATTGAAGCATATTCCTTTAAAGCAAGGGTGGGCAAAGAGGATTTTGTTAGATTGCCAAATCTCATTAGTTATGGTCAGCATAGCTAATGTTGAGGGCAGATGGGGACTTCAGCCCAAAATCTGTAGGGCCATGGGTTCCTACGGCATGCTTGGCTTGTGGCCTGGGTGGTACTGAAATGGTGAAATGGAGAACATATCTTGCTTGTGCACATGCTTCTTATTTATTGTGAAGAGACAAGGGAGGCCTGGGGAGTGTGATGAATATCAGCACTTTAAATTACCATTTCTTGTGAGTGAACAGTCATTAAGGGCTACGTCAACAGTTGGGAATCATCAGGAATCAGTTGGGAATCATGTTCTTGGACTATATCTCTTGGCATTCATTATCATTGATTCTTGCAATAGGAATTTTGTCAAAAATAATGTTTTTGTCACCTTGTGCTCTATATGTGAAACTTAAGAGTTAAAATGTCTTTAAAATCATAAGTCTAACAGGTACTATCTATGTAACAGACAGGGAAATATTAAATGTACGGGCTTACTTGCCTAGGTGTCACATTAGCTAACTTTTTAAAGAAGGAGATTAAAAAGAAAAACAGCTATTCTCTTTTGACACCAGAAAAGGGGAATAATGCTGATTTTTGAAAGCATTGGAATCTGAGATAGAGTGTTCCTTGTCTGGTGTTTGGAAGCTCCTAATTTGGAATGGTTTTCAAGTAGGATATATGAAAAACTCATATTAGGAAGCAGGGTGCTTTTCTTAAAATTACCAAGTTTCAGAGACAGGATATCTGTCACCAAATTGGATAAGCAAACAGAAAAACAAATGCCATGAAAACTATATAAACAGACACAGCAGCTTGTTGTTGAATTGACTGAACCACAACGCACAGGTACTGTTGACTGTTTATGGCTTCCAGAAGTATTCGTGCAATATGCCAAGGTCCTCAATAGATGAAATACAAGTTATGATGCCTCATTATTGTGTATCCTGATGTCCCTTACCATGTGAATGAGCTAGAAGTACTACATGACTGCATGAACGATGTACCTGATACAATAAAATGGTTGGATAGAGATTGACAGACATGAGACAAACAGCTTTTACTTCCCCAATAGAAAGATGGGTTGGGGGAACCATGCATGTTTCATGATGCTGGTATGGGCTGATGGAGCAATAGCAATAGCATGTGCATTTCTATACCACTTATCAGCTAAATGCTCTCTAAGTGGTTTACAATGTGTTAGTTAATTGCCCGCAATAAGCTGGGTACTCATTTTACTGACCCATGGTAGGATGGAAGGCTGAGTCAACCTGGAGCCCAGCAGGATTGAACTCACAACCTTGTGGCTGCAGTACCGGCATTTAACAACTGTGCCACCAGGGCTCCTGATGGACATTGCAGTCTGACATCAAGAAGGCCACGTAATTCCCACACCTGGCTTAAACCCTACAGCTAGTTCTAACTAGAGTAGATCCATTGAATTAGTGGAATGTACTAATGCTGACATGATAAAAATCCAGTTGATTCACTGTGTCTCCTCTATTTGAGATTAACAATTCAATTTAGCGTTCGAATTTGGAGTGAGGAAGAAAGAAGTTGCTCAGAAAGGGTGCTGCCACCTAGGTGCTCTTTCATTCCATGCATCAAAATTCCACTTTCCTCTGTCCTCAAAGTTGTCTCCCTTCCTAAAAGAAAAGGTATTAAGATCTACCCTGCAGAAGATCACACACTGTTGTGAGCTGTGCTGGAATTCATGATAGCAGTAGAAACTCTTTGTCTGGAGCTAACACACACACACACACAAATACATTGTGTAGTCATTCCATCCTTCCCTTTAATTGCTTTACTGTGGCAAGATGGAAGAAACAATGAGAAAACATAAATTGTGTGGATTACTTCCTTGGCCAAATAAAATCCCATTAGTGAGGCAAAGAAATTGCAAAAGAAAAGCCTCATATTGAAGGAATCTCTGTGTCCAGCAAGGATGAAGAGAAATTTCCACCAAAGTCTCATTCATGATAATAAAATAATAGAGAATTGTAGACATGGAAGAGACCACAAAGACTGTCCAGTCCAACCCGCTACCATGCAGGAATACTGAATCTAAGCACTCTTGACAGATGAGCATCCAGCATCTATTTAAAAACCTCTACTGTTTTTCTTTTTGAAGCCAACTACAACAAGGAGAAAGGATAGGCTGATTGCTCACAAAGATACAACCAGTGCTTGCAGTGTTTCCACTTTTTGATTGTCTATGAAACAAGACATTTGACCCATTCAACCTGTCCATCAGTTTCCAGTTTCCAGATGCCACTGAAGGTATTGGCTTGGACCTTCTGTGGGACATAGAACTATAGTTTTTGAAGGACAGTATTCTCCCTTATGAACCAGCCCAGGCTTTGAGATCTACTGGAGAGGCCCTTTTGTCTGTTCCACCACCCTCTCAATTGTATCTGGTGGGAATGTGGGAGAAGGTCTTTTCAGTGGCTGTTCCCAGGCTCTGGAACTCCCTTCCTAGAGAAGTCAGACTGGCATTCCCCTTCCTTTTTTCCGTAGACAAGCAGAGACATTTTTATTTTGGCAGGTATTCAATATGTGATTATGTTCTGGATAATGAAAGGTGCTGGCTATTCTTAACTATGTAGCATTTGTGAATGTTTGTATTTTAACTGTGTATTTTAACTTTAATTATTATCTTATGGCTTAATCTGTGTTTTAACTTTTGTATTTCATGATTTTTAGCTATTTTTTAAAAAATTACTATAAGCTGCTTTGAGTCCTTACCAGGAAAAAAGCAGGATATACATAAAGATGATGATGATGGTGATGATGATGAAGATGATGATAATGGTTCATCCTTGCATGCTGCAAGACAGGAACCAAAAACCCTTCCTCCCTCCCTCCCTTCCTTCCTGCCTGCTTGTCTTGGAGGCAATTTTTATATTTTCAAGATGTATTTTTCTGCATTTCTATAAACGCACAAAACTTAAAACTACAACACTTAACCAGATCACAAATTTCACCTAATCTCCATTTACTGCATGTTTTGTTACAGCCATGTCTGGTTCTGATCTTTCAAGGAAATAAAAATGGATCAATATTATTCTGCCAGCAGTAGCATAAGCTGGCATTCACCAACAAAACATTTTTACATTTGCCAATTAAAGTAGCTATGCTCACGTTCCTTGTGCCAGTACATGCTGGAAATTTACCTAGGTTTGCAGTGTTTGTTAGCAGGACTATTTTTTTTTCTGTAGAACACACTAACCTCATGTTTGTTGTATGAAAGGCAATGCTGCCACTTGTTGAATAATGGAGTGTACTCAAAGCCAGTTCACAGATTATCAAGACAGCCCGTGCTAGGGCTACATAGGATTCATCCTAACTCTAGGTTATCCCTACGATGCTGCCACTTGGTTTAGCTTCTCTGCTAGTGTTACCCTGGCTGCTGGGGTCCCTGGGGGACACCTGGATTTTACTAAGGTTGGGAAAATTAACAGAGCACAACTTGGCAAAAGGGAGGGTAGGGCAACTCAGCGAGATCTTTTATCCTATGTTTACAGGGTCAGACTACATGGAAAAGAGAGAAGTCAAATGTCCTTTTAAATGGTCTTTTATTTGGCAGAATTGGCAAAATTCCTCACTCACGCACAAAGCATTCACTCACAGAAGCACACAAGGGCTACCGAGCTTGAGAGTCTTAAGAAAGAGAAAGATTGAGGGGCCAAGCGAATATACTGCACCTGATCCTGAAGGCTGCTGTTTTGGGAAAACACGGGAGAAGGTTGTCAAACAAAGAGACAGAGTGAGAGAACGAACAGACGAATGGGCCCGAGAGAGAGAAACAGCAAACAAGAAAAAGTCCGCCAAACCTCAAAAACGGAACCCAATTATAGGGCAGAACATTCCTGGGGTGGGGGCAGACCCTTTTCCTGGGAAAGGACAGAAACTGGGTTATGCAGATGGATCTCAGCTTTGTAGTTCCTGCAATTTGTGATCGCTAACTTCAGTCAGGAGACACTTAGTCTCTCAAGGTGTCAAAATTGCAGTCATCTCATTTGAAATGTATACATGCCTTTTCCGAGGTCTTCCTCTGGATTTGTGACTGGGGCTACTTGGTCTGACTTACACCAAGGGAGGTTTCAGTCTTTTAGACCCGAATATCTACATTTCCATCTGGCTAACCTCCAGCTCAACAGACATCAAAATATTCTCTTTCCCGAGATAGGGTCTGTTATTATTCAATAAATATCTCCCTCCCACTGTCAGAGGATCAGAGTAATAAATCATGGGTTATACCAGGTTCCACTGTTGCCCCACTGGCATTAGGGTTCTGCTGGCACCATCTGCTGCCAGTAGAAGGTGTTACTATGTGGCATAGGTTTGCTATAATGTCATATTTTCAGGCCCCACCAAGCAGAGTGGGGATTTTGGAACAACCCTGTCCAAAACCAGTGGAACATGGGGATAGGATAATCCTGCAAAATATTCAAAGTGGGAAGAAAATGGCTTGTTTTTATTGTCAGATGGAGTTTGGTGGGAGAACCAGTTATGAATGATGCTTACTGCAGTTTCTTGCTGCTTAAAGTTGCTTTTTGGAGCACAGAACTAAAAAGATTATGGCATTCAAAGGAAAGAATTTAGAAACAGCAGATGTTTCATAAACTATGATAAAAAGAGACAATGTAGGCAAGTGCCTTGACTTGGAAAAAGGTATCTAGACCACACAGCTGCTGTGAAAGCCAAGGGAGGTCGGCTGCAGAATGGCAGTAAAATGCACATGCTATGCAGAGTCCATAATAGGAAATTTCTCCAGAGTGAGCAAAGAAGGGATCCAAGAAAAATTCATCTCATGCATTTTTGCACAAAACAAACAAACAAACAAACAAAAGCTGGGGAGGGAAAGGCAATGAGAGTGAAAAAGGATAACAATCCAACAGAAATTTTGGAAGAATTTTCTGCATGGGCTAAGATCAACCTAGGATGTCTTTCAGCTCATAAAATGGAATGTGACCTGATCCCTTAGTACTCTTATTTGGATTCTTAGGTGAAACTCTTTCCTCTGAAGAACTTTGAAACACAGGGACTTCCAAAGAGTAAGAGTTTAGAGCTGCTCCCTTCCAGAATGGCTCTTGGATGCAGCTGCAAAAATGTCCTTTGAATAAATCAAAGTGGGCTTTAATTCAAGCATTTGGTTTGATTGATTCCATTTCATCTGCATCCACTAAATAATAGAGCTGAGATTTCAGACCACATCCCTCTTTAATTACCCACTTTTTACTTTTCTTTTTTGTAATCATCTCTCTCCTTCTGCCTCCATTTCCGGCTCTTCATTTTGAGAGGTACCTTCTCTAACTGCTGTTGGTGCATTTGAAGCTTTAGACATCAAAAGAAAACACTCAGGAAAAATGTATCATTTTTCTTCCTGTTTCTGTGTTGGTGCTGTGAGATCTAACTTTCGAGATAAGGATTTTGTTTTCTATTTGAGTAGTCCTGTTTTTGTTTATAGGGTTTTTGGCAGGAATGTTTAATCACTATTAGTGGCATGACTGACAATCTCTCTCTCACACACACCCATGCTGTACTGAGCTCAAACAACTTGTTCAGTAACATGAGTTTTGGCTGCACAATAACTCTTTACAGAGAAGAATCTTCTGGGTTTGCTTTTACTTCTGACTTACTCTTTGGTTATGCTGTTACCCCAAGACCATGGGACCCCGTGAGATCCTATATCAGAACCCGCAACTAAGTATAAAAATGGGGAATTAATTAACTCAAATTAAGAACTTTGCAAGCATGGGGTAACTTCAGGATCTCTCCACCTATATTTACGAGGAACTGCTAAAGAGACCAGTCAGAAAACTTATAGTGCAATTTTAAATGTGTTTTATTGGGGGAAGTATACATGCAAGCACAAATAGACACACACAAGCAATCAAACAAGGCTAACTTGAAAGAAAGGGAGGGAAATTGATCAGGTAATAGGAAAAAAAAGGATTTTGGGGAATATTTACCATCCAAAGAAAAACGGTGATGCAGCTTAGGCTGATGCCAAGCAAACTGGCAAAGAGGTCCCCTGAAACTGAAGTGCTGTGTCAAGGATCCAAAATCAAGGTCCTTTTACATCCCAGAATGTGCCCTGGAGGTGTGACTTTCTGGTTGGACAACAAAGGATTTCCAGGGTGGACAAAGGTGACAGAATGGATTAATGACGGTTAATGTATGGTGATGATTTTTAACATGTTTTTTTGACATGTGGATAGCAAAAGATTTTGATGGCAGTGTGATCAGAAATCAGGAAAAGGATCATAGGTGTGAGGATGATGCAATTAATGGATTTGTTTGAAATCTTTCTGTTCTTCGTGAACCAGAATTATCAAACAAGCAAAAGCTCTTTCTTTGAATTTTCCAGCAAATAAATGTCAGCTTAAGTTGATAGCCAGTTTTTATGGCTTTGTCCCCCATAGGATATGCAAACCACGGGGATTTTTGCTCTTCTTGGGATGCCTTTTGTTCTCTTTGCAAGAGCCATTCTCAGCCAGGCTCGGGGCACCTCTGACCTGTTTTTTCCCCCAGTCGATTCCTCTTCCACACGGCTTTATAAAATTTATATAATTTCTATTTTATGCCAATTAAACATATCTGCCAATAAATGTACCTTGCCAATTAGCCTATCAGAGCAGTGGAGTTACAATGCCTCCTGGTTTGTTCTTTAGTCCTGACTTCTAACTTCTGCATAGGATTTGATTTCTAGCTCCTGACTCACCTCAAATTGCTGCCCATGATTCAGACTTGAAACTCTCTCTTTCATTTCATTTTGTTTCTTTCTTACCATCATTTCCATGACCCAGTCATTCTTTTGAGTCTCATGTGGAGCATAACACCCTCAGTTTCAGTGGAGTAGTTGTTAAGATTCTAGGCCTTCCGGTCCTCTGTCTAAGAGTCGTATGTGATTTCTGTCTTGTCTCTGCTCTGCCTCTTCAGCCTTGGAACTAGCAAGACAGTGTGACCCAGACAGCTGATAAGAAACACTTGGCTTCTCTCTGTGGGAATGCTGGAATGTTTTGGATAAGCGGTCACACAAAGCCTATAATTTCAGTGAGGGATTTCTCACTGTCTCTGTTTTTCTTCTCTCCACCCTCTCCTCCGTTCGGTCTTTTTACTGCCTGTGTTTTTCCTCTCTGTGTCATGGCTGGGCACAAAGAAGTCTAATGGATTTTGTCCTGCCTTTCTGATACCAGTATGCTACAAATGGTTAACTATGCTGTATGCAATAAACAGTAGAATAGTTTTTGACAATATGTTTTTGGCCTGGACTCTGTTCTTTTGACTTTGCTGGTTTTTATTTGCCTGGCCTGAAGCCCTGGAGCTGTGTAGCTGCCTTTGTGTGGGTCATGTTTCTCTCTTTGATGTCCTCGGAGTACAGCGTGGCCCCTGGAAACTCTAACAGTAGTAACTAAGGGCAGATGCCACAGTACACCACCAGAGTGTTCCTTAAAACATTTGTATTATCGCACAAGGAACTGAGAGTGGTACTATATTAAACAAGGGGAAAAAAAAATAGTGTTCCCAAACTTGGAATTTCTTTTTTCAAAGGAAAAGCTGTGTGTGTGTGTGTGTGTGTGTGTGTGTGACTTATGGGGGAAAGCAACAGATGAAGCAAGGAATAGAAACCTTCCTTTGTCTACTAGTATCTTATCTATCTTCATATTTGCAATACCTTTGCACAGTCAGAAACTTATGTGTGTGTGGTAATGCTATTCTGACTGACTTGAAGGAGAATTGAGCAAGGTTACTGTAGCAGGGCCAACAGCACAGTCAAAAGCCTACCTGAATTAAAAGTTCTTTGCCTGCTAGTGGAAGAATAATAGGGAAGAGGCCAGCTGAGCCTTTCTTAGAAGGGTGTTCCACAGCCTGAGAACAGTCACCAAGAACACCTTCTCTTACATCCCAACCACAGGGGTCTCCAATGAGGACAGTGCTGAGCAAAGGACCTCTCCCAGAGATATTAAAACCCAGGCAGGCTCATTCAGGACAATATGGCCCTTCAGACAGCCTGCACCCAAGTTACATATCTGTTAAGCCAACTAATCTGGGTTTAGGCTGGATGCATTCAAATATCATCATCATCATTACCACCACCACCACCACCACTATTCGCAGCAGCAGCAACAGCAACCAACATAGGGCAAAGCTGAGCAACTTCTTTCAGCACAAAGGACAAATTTGACTTCAGAGTAGTTTCTGGTGGCTGCATTGCAGTGGTGGACAGGACAAAAAGCAGAAGAGTGAGACCAAAAATACAAGTCTATTTTACCTTAAAGCTCTTAGTGCAAGTACTTAAGCCTTAAGAGAACAGTTTTAACCTTTTAGATTGGAGGAAAAAAGGACAGCAAAATTGTGAACTACCAAATAATGATGTCATGAGGAAGGGGTCACGGACAACTGGGAGGACCTGAGTGCAGCAATGGATGCTTGGAAGGGCTGGATTCAGCTCTGGGGCTTAGACTTCCTCACTCCCTGCTAAAGGATGTTGTTTTAAGCAAAGAATGAGAATCATGTGGACTTTCAGATGCTATGGAACTGCAGTTCTCATTATTCCTTACTATTGGCCATGCTAAATTAGGGGTCTTGGACTTACATCTGGAGGACTCCGTGATTCCTGTCCCTGCTGTGATTTTTGGTGCATAGCTAACCTTTGTTCACTAATTCCTCACTTGTATGCTGCTCTTTACCAATAAGAAGTTGTATTTTCAATGGTTCATACCCTCCCACCCTGATAAACATGGTAAAAGACTAGAATAAATAGGTTATGCCTCCCCTTCCATTCCAATGTACCACTGTTGAAATGAATCTGTGCTGGCTCACCTAAAGGAGCTTAGTTCCTAAGCTCAGCCTGTCAGTTCTTGTGCTTTAAAATGTGAAGGTCCTCAGATTGATCCTCAGTGTGGCAGTCATCAAAGTAATGGATCATACTGAGATACTGGCTTAGTTCCTTTTGTCACTTCAAGCTGACTGGACCCTCTATGGAACAGAAAGAGTGGCTTTAGTGTCTTGGTCTGTCAGCCAAGGATAAGGTGGATGGATTTAGCACTGCCTGAGCATAAGTGCATTGCAGAGTTCTTCTGGCACTCTTTCATTGATTTCTCTCTCTTTCTGAAAATGAGAAGAAGGGTCAGTAGCATATTAATGCTTTCAGTCTGTTTCACTTTCCACAGAACCAGATGTGCGATGGAACATATTGCACCTGCGAGTAAAGAGGGAGGGTTGCAATCTGTCCAGAGGTGAAAAATAGAGCTAAGACTTGAGGATGTATTTGCCTCTCACCAGCAAATCTGTTGAAGACAGAAGAGAGCAGTTATTATCTCTGGGATAATGTAATGTGACTCTCTATCTGTCTTTGGAGCCGAGTGACAACTGTGAAAAAAGCTGGAATCTACTCTGTAGCCTTTGAGAGGCTTTAGATGACTGAGGGCTTTCAAACTCTGGATTTGAAACTTTTGGACTGTTCCCCTCCTTTACTTCCTCCCAAGAGGCCTGACCTGAGGCAAGTCCACTTCTTGTAATCCTTAATTTTCTTCAGGCCCATGCAGGTATTTCTTAACCCCTGGCCTTTTTCCCAGTTTGGCAGAGGACAGGTATTGCTATCTTGTTACTTTTCTTCCCTATGTGTGTATATGCGTCTGCACATGTGGGGTGGTAGAGCATTTAGCATGTGCAACAAACTGTAAGTGATCAGTTCAGGCCTCTATAAGAATGACCTGTCCCTTTTCTAGGCAAAGAAGGAGAGAACAAAGGAGGGCAGGGGAGAAGGAGTAGAGACAGAGAGAAGGTGTGGGTTTGCCGATTTTTGCCTGGAAACACATCAGGCAATGGTTTCAGTCCCCCCATCTTGCCCCTTCCTGCATTTGACTCTTGGCAGACTACGGCCTCAATTCTAATCCCCTCAGCATAACATAAATATCCTCACACAGACCTATGCTACACTGAGCCATATCCCCTTCTCCCAACTTACTGATGAGCCCACGAAGCTGCCCTGCATGGACATTCTGTACTTCATAGGAAGCAGGCAGGCTTAGAGAAGCATCAGGCTGCCTCTCTATAGCCAGATGTGAAATGATGATCACACCAGCACTGAGACTCATGGAGAACCCCTGGCTGATGTCGTCATTTCACTCCTGGGCATGGGGAGATGCTTCTGTGATCCTGTCCACTCCCCATGAAGCAGGGATTGGCTGTGCAGGGAATATCAGAGGCTGTTCAGTAAACTGGGGGAGGGGGGATGAGTCTTGGGTGGTACAGATGGGGGCAGGGAGTATGAATCCCTGCAGTGCCCTCCCCAAGAACATCTACACACATAAGCAAAACTTATATGTGGGGATGTTCATAACAGAATTCTGGCCAGCCTATGTCAAGGGAATGCTGCTATGAATATGAATCTCTCTGTCTCTCTGGATTTCACTCTCTGGGGATTTAATATTATGGTGAAATTTGCCCTATTGCTGACTTGAGCTTAGACTGACATAATGTGCAACTGGCTAAGGTGAGCATTAAAACTAAAGCAAAAACAGTTGTATGGGGCGTTAGGAATCCAGATTTTTAGAAATTTAGAGCCCCTGGATTTGGCAGGAATCATTGTAAATTTGTCTTAGTTGAGAGGACACCATACATATTTATTAGCTGTAGATTAAAAGACTTGGTAAAGCTGATTTGAGTGATTTGTTCTATAATGTGATATAAAGATATTTACTCATCTTTATTCTCAGATATGGGTCTTCTAATCAGAAGAGGAGTTCACCAAGTTCCTGGTCATATCGTCTGAAATCTCTGGTTGTGTGGTTGTCTTTTCATTAGCTCCAAATCCTAGAACTGAACAGTTGAAGAACCCTGTGCGAGGAAAGGTCCAATGCACAGTGGTAGAGTATATGCTTTGTATGCATATACATGGAGGCCCTAACTCCTGGTTTCTGTCCCAAGCATCATCAGCAAGGGCCACACACACATCCTACAAAACCTGCCTAAAATCCTGGAGAACCACTATGGCTGTCAGCTGGATGGACCACAGCTCTGACACAATACAAGGCAGCTTCCAGCATACGTTCTAGCACAGTCCTGGATCGATGAGGAAGAGAAGTAGCACTGTAGATTTCTGCCTCGGTCAAGCATTTTTTTGTATCATTTAGTGCTGCCCTCAGATTAGTTACATGCTTTGAAGGCTTGTTTTGTTTTTACAACTTTGTAGCTCTGAAAAGTGTAAACAATGGAAAACAAGACAGTGGCAGCCAAAACAAATAAAAACTGCACATATAGTTCACATGCTTGATTGAATGCTGTAAAAGAAATAAAGCCTTTTCAATGATAGGGTATCTTCAAACTGCAATTTGTATCATGACAACATTGAAGGAAGAGATGCTGGGTATATCCAGATCAAGTTTTTGTTGTTCAATTGCCCTCTCTCAATTAGGAAATGTTACAGTCACTCCAGAAATTGTTGTTTTTGATTTCACAGAAATGTAGAGTTGGAAGAGACCACAGGGGCCATCCAGTCCAACCCCCTGCCATGCAGGAACACCCTCAAAGCACTCCCGACAGATGGCCATCCAGCCTCTGCTTAAAAACCTCCAAAGAAGGAGATTCCACCACACTCCGAGGCAGCATATTCCACTGCCGGACAGCCCTGACCGTCAGGAAGTTCTTCCTGAGGTTCAGGTGGAATCTCCTTTCCCGCAGCTTGAATCCATTGCTCCTTGTTCTGGTCTCTGGAGCAGCAGAAAACAAGCCCTCTCCTTCCTCTACATGGCACCCCTTCAAATATTTAAACATAGCTATCATGTCCCCTCTTAACCTTCTCTTCTGCAGACTGAACATACCCAGCTCTCTAAGTCTATCCTCGTAGGGCATGGCTTCCAGGCCCTTCACCATTTTGGTCGCCCTCCTCTGGACCTGCTCCAGCTTGACCATGTCCTTCTTGAATTGGGGTGCCCAGAACTGGACACAGTATTCAAGATGAGGTCTAACCAAAGCAGAGTAGAGTGGTACCAGTACCTCCCTTGATCTAGACACCATACTCCTATTGATGCAGCCGAGAATTGCATTGGCTTTCTTGGCTGCCGCATCACATTGCTGACTCATGCTCAGCTTGTGGTCTATTAAGACTCCTAGATCCCTTTCACACGTACTGCCATCCAGCCACGTGTCCCCCATCCTATATTTCTGCATTCCATTTTTTCTACCTAAGTGTAGGACCTTACACTTCTCTCTGTTGAATTTCATTTTGTTAGCTTTGGCCCAGCTCTCCAATCTATCCAGGTCATTTTGAATTTTGATCCTGTCCTCTGGCGTATTAGCAACCCCTCCCAATTTGGTGTCATCTGCAAATTTGATGAGCATGCCCTCTATTCCTTCATCCAAGTCGTTGATGAAAATATTGAAGAGCACTGGGCCCAGGACAGAACCCTGTGGCACCCCGCTAGTCACTTTTCTCCAGGATGAAAAGCAGCCATTGGTGAGCACCCTTTGGGAACGGTCAGTCAACCAGTTACAGATCCACCTGACAGTAGCCCTGTCCAGCCTGCATTTTATTAGCTTCTTTGCAAGAATGTCATGGGGAACTTTGTCAAAGGCCTTACTGAAATCGAGATATGCTACATCCACAGCATTCCCTTCATCTATCAAGCTAGTAACTCTATCATAAAAAGAAATAAGATTAGTCTGGCATGACTTATTTTTGAGAAATCCATGTTGACTTCTCGTGATCACCGCGTTGCTTTCTAAGTGATTAGAAACTGACTGCTTAATGATCTGCTCCAGGATCTTTCCGGGTACTGAAGTCAGGCTGACTGGGCGATAATTATTTGGGTCCTCTTTTTTTCCCTTCTTGAAGATGGGGACAACATTTGCCCTCCTCCAGTCTGCTGGAACTTCTCCTGTCCTCCAAGATTTCTCAAAGATTATAGCAAGGGGTTCCGAAATGACCTCTGCCAGTTCTTTTAATATCCTAGGATGCCATTCATCTGGCCCTGGAGACTTGAATTCATCCAGTGTGGCCAGGTATTCTTGTACCACCTCCCTACCTATTATGTGCCGCATTTCCCCTCCTTCCCCCCCTGCTCCCCAACCACCAGGTTGAGTCCTTGTATCCTTTTGGGAAAAAACTGAGGCAAAGAAGGTGTTAAGTAGTTCTGCCTTTTCTCTTCCCCCTGTTAGTAATTCGCCATCTTCTCTGCGCAGCGACCCTATCGCCTCTTTCTTTTTCCTTTTGCTGCGGACATATTTAAAAAAGCCCTTTTTATTGTGTTTAATGTCTCTGGCCAGCCTAAGTTCATTCTGTGCTTTAGCCTTTCTGACCTTCTCCCTACATTTCCTGGCTACTTGCTTAAATTCTTCTTTGGTGGTTTCCCCCCTCTTCCATTTCCTGTACACGTTTCTCTTAACGCTTAGCTCAGCTGAGAGTTCTTTAGTCAACCATTCTGGTTTCTTCAGGTGCCTTCCATTTTTCCTCCTTATTGGCACAGTTTTAGACTGTGCCTTCAGTATCTCCCTTTTAAGGAACTCCCATGCCTCCTGAACTCCTTTCTCTTTCACTATTCCTGACCACGGAATTCCAGCCAGCAGCTCCCTAAGTTTACAGAAGTCCGCATTTTTAAAATCTAAGATGACTGTCTGGCTACACGTATCTTCTCCTTCCCACTGATTTATAACTCTCACTCCTTCTTCTATCTTTTTTCTTACTTGAAAAAAAAAGTATTAAGTGGGGCAAAATAGAGTAGCTGTTCTGCTGTCTTCAGATTGGTAGCATTAGGAACCCTTCAACTGGAAACAGGCCAATGTTAAAATAATTTAAAGACTGTGCAGATAATAAGAGAAAGACAAGTGTATTCCCTTACCTATGCCTCAGCAGCACCTTTGCCTTCTTAACTGTCTGTCCGAAATCCAGGCTATAAACAGTCCATTTAAAATGAAAACAAAGCAAGTGTTCTGAAAAGATTTCCACTCTGTCTCCTTCTCTTAGCTGCAAACAGCGTAGTGGAAAAAGTAACCGGCAAACCACAAATCAGCAAATAGAAGAGCAGAACCTGGAAAAGCTGTTTTCGTCTACACCTTCCAGCAGTGGCCATGCTGTCTGGGGAATTCTGGGAGTTATACTTCAAAAAGCAACATTTCCAAGCTCTGTATAAAAGTCACATCATTCTCTGACTGTTTTTTTTTTTTAATTTCACATGTTCATTCATGTGGACTTATGGCAGCCTTAAATGTTCTGCTCTTCAACCAAAAAGAAAAAAAAAGTTATGATTTGAACCAGTAGCATTAGTCTGTAGTTGAAATTCTTAAAGCTGGGAACAGCTGAGGGGACAAGAGAAGAGGAAAATTCTTGCCTTGAGCTGTAGCTATCAGTGCACAGGCCTCTATCTAAGCCATCCCATAAACTCTTGAACTTGCTTATTTATTTGCTTTTTGTTACAGCAGCATATTTATGCAGTGCCAGCTAATACATTTCGCTGCCTAAAGCAGAGCATCAAGTAATACCCATAGCACATTGCAAGAGCTGATGCTTTAAACATTCTTTCCCCACTTTTCAGATGTCTATTCTTGGATTTATTTCTCGTCTTAATTATTCCACATGATTTCACATTAAATTATAATGTGTTAGATTTTAGTTGACATTGAGTGACGTAAATTTTTGCTTAGGATGCCTGGTTCTAGGGATGTGAATCAGATATGGCCAAAGAATGAATTTTGAGCTGAATGAAGCCCCTGTGCACCAGTTCTGTTACTTTTCAAGATGAAGTGGGCTTTCCTCCAAATGTGACCAGCATTGACACTGGTAATTTCTAACAAAAAAGGCAGACATTTTGGGCATTTCTGCACTAGACTATTATAGTGCTATTATTTCATTTTCAACATCCTATGGAATCCTGGGGTTTGCCGTTTAGGGAGGGGCCTAGAGGTCCCTCATGAAACTGTAAACCCCAGGATTCCATAGGATGTTGAAAGTGGAATAATAAAAACTACAACAGTCTAGTGTGGAAATGGCCTTTGTCTCAGGAAATAGTTGTCTTTTCAGGTTCCATCTGCTGAGGATGAGGGAGGTGGGCTAAGTGAGCGACAGGGCTCATTTTTAATCCCAGAGCATGTTTTACTAGAAGCTTTCAAATTACTGTGCTTTTATAGATAGATGTTATAAAATTCCAAGCTCTGACAGTCAACATGAGCAGCTTCCCTTATTAGGCTCTCTCCTGCAAGAAGAACTGCTTTGATCAGGCCATTTTAGAGCACGTGGAATGGGGCAGATACATGGCCACAAGATGGCAGTCCCCAATACTACCGTGGATCACCAACTGCTTTGATGATATATTGCTCGGTCAAACATTCAACATGGAGGAATTTGTCAGGTTTAAGCACCTGATGAAACTCATGACCCCATATTAAAGCTACTGTTGTACATCATTTTCAGCAGGTCAGTGGTTCCCTCTTTGTAAAGTGCATGGAGGGACAAAGGTGTTACAGTGTCACCACATTTCACTGCCAAGAAAGCCTTGAACCAACTTTCAAGCATCTTAACTCCTAGTCCTTGCACCTTTTCTTTACCTTTTTTAAAATTGTTCTTTTGCCTTTGGGGACAACTGAGTGATATAAGCCAACTTCATACAGATTGTGTATGAAAACATGAGCGGAAGGAAAAGGAAGTAAATCAGCCTTCCCCAAATATAAGGTCCTTTTTTAAAAAAAAAAAATTGCCTACTTCCACTATTCTGAAACATTGGCTAGAATCTTACTGGGGACTTGCATCTTTGTAAAGAGACTTTTGTCTATGTGAATTAGAATCAGGCTGTTTTGTAACACCCATATCCAGAAAGGGGCTGTGGTTGTGTTACTATGCTCATTTGATCCCGTTGTGTCTTGTAGCACAGCTAAAGAGTGCTGGTGCGCATCAGGGCACTCTTGCTGGTGTCCTGTGATGTATCTTCACAGTTCACTAACAGGATCTCTTAGCATTTCTGCTATGTAGCTAAGTATACATAAAGTTACATAACATAATCCATGATAGAAGATTGCAGCCATCGTATGTTTATCATTCATTGTCAATGCTGTTTCTCATTTTCAAAACAATGGTCTGCAAGAAAATTAAGGGGATGGATATGCTGTTTGTTGGGATCATTTCTAAGCAGAAAAGTCTGTTTTGGCTAAAGATCCCAGCAACTATTCATTTGAATACTTGGTATCCTTGATTGCCTAAGAAGAGACTACCTTATCCGCACATCCCCCCATTGCCCAGAAATAGAAAGTGACTGGAAGCTCGATTTAAAACAAATAAAATTTAAAAGTGTGCAAATCCCCAAATCCTAGATCTATTTGTTTGCCATTTGATAGAGTTCATTAATTTATTTAAACCATTTGCTGCCATTTAGCCAAAAAAGATTCCACCAGCAGTTTATAAGTAGTTAATTTAACAGTCCCTGTCTTCAGGCTTAAACTCTAAATAAGGCATCACACATGCAGAAAAGGTACTTTGATACCCCAAAGACAGCCTATGGAAGTCACAAACCTTCAGATGTTTGAATCCAGTTTGCCGCCCCCTCCTCACATACTTATATCATTTCATACTTATGGCAACCCAAGGAGGACCTATCATGGGATTTTCTTGGAAAAATTTGTTCAGAGAGGGTTTGCGATTGACTTCATCTGAGGCTGAGAAAATAGGACTTCCCCAAGTTCACCCAGTGGGTTTCCATGGCTGAATGGGGATTTGAAACCCAGTGTCTCATAGTTAAAGTGTCACACTCAATCCACTACACTATGCTGGCACTAGTTTGGGGCCAGCCATCAAATGGGATGGTCAAATCAGGTCATTTTCCAAAGCACAACATCAAGGTCCAAATTTTGTGGTCATTGCACAGCCCTATCTTATTCGTATTCACATAAATCACTAGATAATGAGTGTATATCAGCGAATTGGCTTCCTGATTCTTAGCAGAGGTACGTGTAGTGGAGAGGAAGGGCTGAAGACATTTCTCCCAAATAAATATACTTGTTCCCTCAATAAAATTTTCCTTTTGTCCCCAAATTTCTAGTATTTTAGTGGCTTCAAGATTTTGAAATATAATTTAGGGATTCAGAAAAAAAAAAGGGCAGACACCATTACCAACGGAATTGGGTGTAAACACAGGACGCATGAGAGTTTTAGAGGTGTGAATATTTTTTAAAGTCTCATTCTCTTCAATGCACAAAATTTTGGGAACTGAAGCAAAATTTCATGGGGAGGGCAGAATTCCTACTTGGGAGAGCAGGAATGCCCTCATTTTGCCCATCACCCATAGCTACACCCCTGACTTGTAGAAACTTGCGTATAAAACTGACGGCTCAGAATAGCAAGCATAAAAGCCAGCCCACAGTGATTTCCTTATTCACAAGCTGGGATGAAAATTTTTCCTGCTCTTCAATCTGTTATGTTTAGACACAGTATGACTGCTGTGCTGCAATGGCAGCAGAGGAATGGGATTTGAATCTATTTTTTTTTCTAGTGTGGCAGCTAAAACATAACAGCTACTTGCCGAAGATGAGTTTCACAGGGCCTAGTAATCAGACAGAGAAATAAAGCTGAAGGAATTCAGCTTGTTAAAAGGGAAGATGATGATGGAAATGGAAACAAACCAGTAGATGCTGTAGGTGTCTGGAGGACAGAAGCTTTTTAATGCATGTTTGAATTATTAAATTCCACCAGTACCCTCCTCATGCAAATTCTATTATCTCCTTATTTTAAAAATTGTTTCCAAACAAATCATCTCAAAATGTCAATTTAATAAAAAGTGTCTTAGTCCAGAAGCTGCTGTGCTGCATTGTCACTTTGCTTTCTCCTGCTTCCTTGTTCCCGAACTCCAAGTGCAACACCAGGCCAAAAGTGATTTTTTAAAAAAGAAAGGAGGAAAATTCAATGAGATTGTAAAAGTCCTTGAAGTACCTGGTTTTACAGTTTGCAAGTTGTCCTTGATTATTACTGGATATCACTGAGAAAAGTTGACAAAGTTTGGAACTCTGTCCCTTGTATCCAGTATCTGCTTGGCATGGAGATTAATAGGGGTCTTTTTTTAGAACTACAGGCTGGGGGTGGTGGGAAAAAGGATTGGAAATGTTAAACTTCAGGGTGGAGTGAGGACTCATTAGGCACTCTCATAGAATCATAGAGCTGGAAGGACCATCTTCCAAAGTGTTAGCTACCTCTCCCAGTTTTGTATCTTTTACAGACTTGATAAAGATTCCTTCTAGTCCACATGTGTGAAACTCAAGGCCCATGGGCCAAATCTGGCCCACCAGGCCATTTCATGTGGCCCTCGCACCTCTGTTCAAGCTGCAGCACTCCTCCCCACCTGGTGAGCCTGATTCCCACATTCTGGCCCTCCAGCTGCTGGTATTCTGAAGAAGGGCCCAGCAGCCAGCACTTACAATCTACTTCTGACTGCTCCTCCTGTCCAAGTCTTGCTGTCAGAGTATTGCCGCAGGTTACCATGGCAACGATCTATACAGCAGAGTTGAGAGTTGGACAGAGAAGCAGTCAGAAGTAGAAGTAGATCGTGAGGGCTAGCTGCTGGGACCCTCTTCAGAATACCAGCATCCGGGGCCCAACAATGTGGGGTTTGGGCTCACTAGGTACAGAGAGGGGTAGGGGGCAGACAGAGGCACAGAGAGGACCTGGGGGGGGGCTGAAAGAGGTGTGTATGTATGTATGTGTACACACACACACACACACACACACACAATCTTACATTATATTTATATAGTCTTATAGATACAACTGGCCCTTTGAGGGCAACCGTAATGCTGATGTGGACCAAGATGAAATTGAGTTTGACACTCCTGCCTAGTCTATCATCTAAGTTATTGATAAAAATGTGGAAGAGTGAAAGCCCCAACAGAACACTGAAGTGCTCTGCTTGAGACTTTCCTCCAGTTTGGAGCACAACTATTGATGACAATCCTTTAAGCACAGTTTTCTGACCCATTATAGATCCATCTGATAGTGTTTCCATCATGATAGGCTGAGGATGAAACTTGCCATTCACACAATTAGTAACAAGAGTGTTTTCTTTCTTCCAAAGGAAATATCAGGCATAGGGAATCTGACACTGTTAGGGGTTGCTAGGTGTGTTTATGTTGAAAGTCTTAAAGCCCCTCATGCCTTTTATGGTAGGATTATTGCATAGAATCATAGAGTTGGAAAAGACCGCAACAGCCATTGAGTCCAACCCCCTGCCAAGCAGGAACATACGCTCAAAGCACCACAGAAAATTGCCATCCAGCCTCAGTTTAAACACCTCCAAAGAAGGTGACTCTACTACACTCCAAGGCAGCACATTCCACTATCAAATGTCTCCTACCATCAAGAAGAACTTCTTGAAGAAGAACACCTAAAGAAGTTTAGGTGAAATCTCTTTTTCTGTAGCTTGAATCCATTGCTCTGTGTCCTAGTCTCTGGAGCAGCAGACAACAAGCTTGCTCCATCTTCAACATGACATCTCTTCAAATATTTAACATAGCTATCATGTCTTAACCTTCTTTTCATCAGGCTAAACATACCTAACTCCCTAAACCGTTCCTCATAGGATGAATGGCATCTCTGAATGGTTCTGCATGAATGGCATCTCTCTCTCTCTCTCTCATTCTTTTTATGGTGGCCCCTTCCCTTTCATGAGGGTTCAGGGCTCAGAACTGCAACTATCTCTCCCTCCGAGTGAGCAAGCAAGGGACCTCATGAGCAGACCTTCCCTTCCCATTATCCACTTCCTATTCCCGTCTCGGGCTCTGCATCTCTTCCTTCCATGCACCTGTGCAAAAGGCAAGTGATGAGAGGGGCCAAACCCCATGTGAAGAAGGAGCATGCATGCCTTTCTTCCATATGCCCAGACAAAATGCAAGCACAGGAGAGGGAGGAGCCCTGTCTGAGAAGGTGCATGTGTACCTTCCGTCCATTCTCCCCTTCCTGTTCCCTGCCTTTTGCCTGGGTGCAGAGAAGGAATTTGCCTTGTGAATAATCAAATCCGTGAATGTCAAGCCCATGAATGTGGAAGGAGGACTGTATTTGTGACAGAGCTTGGAAAATGACTTTTTGAACTACACCTTTCAGAATCCTCCAGGTAATAAAGCCATGGTAAAGCCTGCACAGTGGGACTTCATATTCACTATTGCAAACACAGAACTATAAGTCTTCATGGAATCATTGTTTTTATGGCTGGAGTAGTCCTTCACACGGTAGGGTATCTCCTGATTGTGAATTCAAGGCAGAACATTCACACTTGAATATATGGTTACTTCTAATTTCTTTTGCAAGCATGTTGAGAATTTGTATATTTTGTATATTATTTACTTGGTTGCTTATTCATTAATTAATATTCTGACTTTCTCCCAAAACGAGATCCAAAGTAGCTTACAAAAAAGTTAAAATAAGATGCAACTAAAAAACAAAGTTGAAGTTTTGAAAAACAGTTAAATAAGATGTCATATTAAAACAGTTTCCTGCTAGAATGTGTTACACTAACCCCAAAATGCTGTAATCAAGGTGTATGTCACTGCAGGAGCAAAAACAAAAACTGGAAACCACATATCTGAATCAGCAAAGAAGAAGGAGAATAAGCTCCACATGCTTGTAGATGGAATGAATTTTATTCTTTAAAAAGACCAACACATTTCAGCCTCTTTTTCCAAGTAAACCCCCTGGTTTAATTGGGAGATGACAATGATGAAACAAGTAAAATGGTGACTAGAACATTAGTGTCAGAAAACTCAAGCAGACACAGGCTAGAGCTCACAGGAAAGTCTATGCCATGGTGTAGGCAGAAAATCGTTCTTTCCTGTCATCACTCAGTCTGCACAACGCTGTCCAAAGCAACTGTTTTCAGTGCTCAGGGGCCTTCTCTACTCCACCCACAAGAAGATAATGTATACTACTCAATAGCCTGCAATGAAGAATTTGATGATAGTTTACAGACAAAATTGCTTGGATCCATTCTGATGCTGTAGTTGATACTGGTCGAGTGGATGTAACCTTGGCTCCTGCTTGTCCTGTGTTATCGAATAAGATTCAATTTGTGCAGCCTAAAGATGTGAGGAGGATACTTGGAGATGTGGCAACCACCACATGCATACTGGACATTTGCCCTCTCTGGCTCACAAAAGCAGCCAGAGGGGTGCTGGCCAAGTGGATGGGAAAAGTAGTTGATCCTCAATGCAACATGTCAAGTTCCTATCCTGCCTAAAAGATGCTGTGATGAATCCACTGCTTAAAAAACTCCCTCCCTGATCTTTACCATACTATAGCATTAACAGTCAGTCTTGGGCAAATTTCCAATTCCTGGACAATATTCTAGAATGTGTGGTAGCCTCTCAGTCCTGGATCATTGGTCTTCTTCCATTTACTGACCTGCCATTAAGCAGCTTTGTTTTCAGCCTAGTGGGCCTGTTGTTAAGGTGATCCAGACTATTTGAAGTGGCTGACAAATTAGAGACAACCAACACCTTTTGGCTTTCTTCTTTCCACAATGATCGAACTCTCTTCCTGTGCTGCATCTCTCTCCACTCACTGTTTTTGCAGTGGCTGCTCCTGGTTTACTTTTCCTCCTACACTTTCCAAATTAATCATGTTTTTCCCCCCCCTTTTGTGGGCTGGGGTAGTAATTTTTTTGAAAAAACCACAAGTATACACATAGAAACCAATCTTCTCCTCATTCCCAAGCAGGGAGACTGCCCCTCACCCTTGCTCCATTACTGAAGTGGCTCCCCCAAAGAGATGGGACTCTTTTGTTGACTTCCTTTGATGACAACCCCACCAGGGGGGACCCCACTATGTCAAGGAGCTAGCTTGTATTTCCTTTCAAGAAGGAGGCAGATAGAGTCTGGCTCATTAGTGAACAACTGGCTCAGTATCAGAGAACTTGCCCTGAAGGGGACAGAGGTCTACCAGACAGAAAGCAGTCCACTGGGCAGAGAGGGGGAAAGCAGGCAGCAATATTTTTCTCCTCTATGTAGTGCTAGCGATGGTGACTTGTATTACTTGGCCTGCTAATACTCAGTTCAGATCAGTAAGAAAAACACAGTACTGAAATATACGGTAGTTCAGCAGATAGATTTGTTGTTTTCTTGCTGTGAAGTGACTTTCTCATATACTAGACATCCTTGATGGATTTACATGAAACATGCACCACAAAAGCCTTCAGCTTAGACTTGTACATTTATGGTTTATTAAGTAATCCATTATTTGCAAGCTATGGGAAATGATTTTGCTCATGCAGATTTTCGTCCAGTACAGCCTTTGGTGGAGTGGCTGAGAGAATCCACCAGCAGGACAAGGTCTCAACTTGTTATACATAGCTGTAAATCTGCATATAAATTTCTTCCCAGTGATTTGGCCAAAAACAAATCCTACATAAGTTTGTGGATGCCTATGGCCAACATAATAAATATCAGCAAAGATGAAAACAAAAATAACCTACCGATATGCATAAATGCCACCTGTTAAAATGAAGCAAAGTAGTAAATTCTAGTAAGGTTATCTCACAATATGATGGCATGGGTGTAAGTGTCTTAAAAGTGGGATACCACTAGTTACAACCTCCCCAAATCAAATGTCCATACATGAGATGATGGGTTTGTCTAGACTGTTCAAAAGAAATTTGCTCTCTCACAATATATCCCCTTCATTTTTTCCAGATATTGCTTGTTATTGTTGCCTCTGCATCCAGTCCTTCCCTGTCAGTGGGCTCTTTGTTATTTTTTGTGGGGCTGTGTGTTTGCAGAATGTAGCAATTTCCTGGATCCTCACCAGAAGGTTTTTTAAACTGGCAGTGTGGTTTTCTGAGCTTAGTGCATGTTCTTCTGTTTTTGAAATGCATTCTTGATCATTTTTCTTAAGTGCATCAGTAAAATAGTGAAACTGTATCTCAGTGCAAAAGTGCATTTACTGTTTCACTGATGCTCTATGATGCCATAACTCTAAAAAATTTACAAAAGGAAATTTGGGAGAAGCAGTTGAATCTTACCTTTACCACCTGCAATCTTGAAATTATCTTGCATGCAAACTGGGAATTATGTGTTGCAATATACATCATTGGAGGAGTGGCCAAAAAACCCAGCATGAAGTACAACAATAGATGCCCATGTGTCCCTTGGGACTGTTTTGATCTGATGTGCCTTGATATTAAAAAAAAAATCAGAAGATGGGAATAAAAACTTGCAGCTGTTGTGGGGAACTGCCAGTGAATAGTCCAACATAACAAAAATGGTAATTTGGATGACAGCAATAAATATCACATCCTCTAGCAATTTGCCCTGTCTGTTTTCTCCCAGTGTGAATTTTTATGAAAACACTTGCAATGAAGAAATCACCAAAATGTACTTCACTATAAACAAGTTCTCTAATACTGAGCCAGTTGTTCACTAGCCAGCCAGACATGAGGACTGTTACAGGTAGTTGCCAGAATGTGGCTGCATATGCACAATGGACAAAACACAAGCTTTTTCAGAAATTATTTCTTCTCAAAACCATCCTCTTAGGGAAATCAGATTAACTACTTAATAGAAGAACTGACATCCACAAACCTTTGCATTTCTTATGGCAAAAGGAGATAATCTTTTGTTAAATAGACAGTAAAGATAGCAAAGCACTCAGCAACTGGCTGGTAAAAATCCCAGCAAATGATACTTGAGGAAGAAAACATTTTCACTAATATTACACAACATAATATAGAAAAGACTTTGTGAGCTAAAGAAAGATTTCAGGCAGCATCTGGATTGTACATATTTCCTTCTCTGGGACGTTACACCACCCCCAGAACAATCAGATTCTAGCCCTCATATTGCCTTTAGTCCTCAGCCCCTGATGAGCAATGGGTCAGCTGGCCAATCCCCGTATGTCCCCATCAAATTAAAGAGCTCATTTTCAGAGGGCTCAGCATTGAGATTACACTTTCTGCTTCTGATTGCTCTTAGAGTTTTAAACAGGGGAGACTAGCTGTAATTTATTCCTTGGCACAGCTATTGATGAGGGCACCAGGGCTGGGATACAATAAGGGGAAAGAGCTGAAGATGCAGAGTGTGGAAAGGCAATGTAAGACTGAGAGTCAGAGGGAATGCAAGAATAGAGAGAGAGAACCAGCCAAAGAGGAAATATAGTAAAATGCAACAGCAGCCTGCTGCACAAGCAATGTGCCACATCTAATGAAATGCCGGAACATGTCACTGGTTTAATTTGTTGATTCTTTAAAATATAAAGTTGAACTTAACATGGTTGGGAAACCAACAGCTGGTTGAGATAACCAAATGGCCTGATTTGCTTTCAGCTTCCCAAGTCTTTCCTGAGATGGGAATAAAACTCTTCTCACATGAATTTACTGCTCACAGGAGAGTGAACTATACCACTATCTAAACCTGGTTGTCACCCAGATTCTTTGTTACATTGCTCACTCAGCAGCTTCAAACTAAATGTGGGAAAAGGATTGCTGTTTATCCAGAGCCGTTGTATGATTCCTTGACTTTTCAGGTAAATGGGGTTATATAGAATTGATGATTATGAGCCCACAAATTGTGGTTTTACACCAGTAGCTCACCATAATGCAATATTCAGCTCGATTCAGAATGGCCTAAATCTATTTTGGAGTTAACATTCACTCCCAGCACTTTCCTTTGTGTCTTTCAAGGTAGCTAATTAGCTAGAAGAATAACCTAAACCTACATCACCTAACTCAATAGATGCCAATTGTCCAGAATAATGGTCACCTAAAAGCCTCAGTATGAGATCCCAGGGAGGTACCATGAGGGTAAAAGGGGCAAGACAAGTCATAGGAACCCTAAAGTTGGAAATGCCAATCTAAATATGGAATCCATCACAGCCCCCAAGTGTGGTCAAGCCATGGTTTTCAGTATCCCATTTTCCTAAACAATATACTCCATCAACTGGTCTGCCAAGTAGCCCTTTCCCATAGAACATTTGTAAACACGGAAGCATTTCGTGGAACATCCAGTCCATGGAAAACAGAGGTCAGGCCTGTTTGATCTTTTAGTCAAAGTGCAATGAACCAAGTATACCTAGGAACATTTCCAAGATTCCTCTGTAGCTGCACATTGTAGGGGAACAAATTAGCAACATTGGCTAAAATACTTTTGAGGTGGCTTGTCTACCAGTACTGATTTTCTAATTGAAAAGCCCTTAGAACAGTCATGTAGGGACTGGGAGGTGAGAGGGGTGGTTCACCATGGGCGGCAATGTTTCTGGGGCATCCTGGCCCATAGCCACACTCCCTCATAGCTGGCCACGCCCCCACACATCGTGGCCACACCTCTCGCACTGTAGCCCTGCCCCTCCCACCCCCCTCCACACACTCCAAGGTCCACCACTGCCCTAGAAGCCTCTGTGGAAGATCACTATTCAAAAAATTCAGACCCAGTCAACAGGCTTTTTCAAATGTTCTTCATATACCATAAAAGACTGATTGTCATTTTGCTCCTGTGAGATACTGTCCTGGTAAGTTATTAGTTAAAAGATGCAGGGTCTAAATTTAGATGTTAATCCCATCTAAAGCAGACTTGTCAGATTAGTGGAACTCATATAGCAAGTTTGCATTGATTTGGATGTAGGCCTTCCTTGCATGAAAAAAAAATATTCAGGGCTTAGCTGTCTTGTCATGTAGCAAAATATAACAAAATACAAATGCACAAGCAGTGATATTTTTATTAGGCCTACTCCAAAGCATAAAACAAAACTTTCAAAACTTCACTGGCTTCTTCATCAATCCTTACAAAGTCATTAAGGGGAGTGGTCTCTGCTTGCCTTGAAATCCAGCAAGACCGCTATTCCTCAGGACAGAGTCTGAAAAATGGAGGTCTAATTGATGCACACTGTGACAAATCCCCTCTAGAGCCTAGCAGTTCTAAGGCCTTGGGCTCCTGTTACCCATCTTGTCTCCTTTCACCTCAAGATCCCTCCCTGGATCAGGTACTTGGGCCTCAAGGTGATCCCTATATAGACCGGTGGATGTGTTCTTTGTTGAGTTCACTGTGATAACTCAAAACTTAACAGGAACAGTCAGACACAGCTGTAAAAAAAGAATAAACAGGTTAAAGTGTATTAATGCACAATTAGATCACACACACATTAACCCCTGTACTATTTGGTCATTCATCAGTCCCCAAAATTCTATTCAGTTCTTATGATGGCTGACTGTCCTATTTCTAGTACAGTTTTTCTGTGTCTCTGTGCTATATCTCTGCAATCCTCTCCTTATCTCTAGGCCATTTTCCCCGTATCTGCCCTCTGCCAGAGACAAGCCTCAGTTTTGTATCCTTTCTCCCCTGTAGGGTCCCCTTCACAACATTCCCTGAGCTGTGATTGGCTGGCACCAACCAGGCTAGCCTACCCTCTTTTCACATATACTTACCTGGTTCTGTAAGCAGCACAGTCTTTAGGGTTTGCATGATGCATTTACAGACACATTTTTGTTATAAAGAGGCATACTTCACAAAAAGTGAGGACCAAGATACTTATACTTAAGATAATGTGACTTCATTGCTTAGCATTCTGTATGTGTGTGTGTTATGAAAATGATATAATATGCAAGTTTCATCAAATTCAAGTGACAAGAGAATGGAAGTTTTAATAGGGTTTCAGAGTCAACATATTTATATTGCCTTTTGGGAAGAGGGCTTTTTATACTGCTAACCCAATGTCTTAAGGCGATGAACAAGAAGAAGATCAATATCCCAGTACATAAAAGTGGCTATAAAATATAATAAAGGCAGCAAAGCTAGTACACAGTTAACTAAAAATGAAAAATGCAGCCTTCCATTAGCCATGGTGCTAGCCTACTTAGGGTAGGGCAGGGTGGAGTGAAGGGCTTTTTTGGTCTAGGACAGAATTCTAATTGTGGAGAGGTCTCAGGTGCTACATTCCATTAGGGGGCAGAGACACCGGCAGAGGATCAAGGACAGAATGACAATGGATGGAGACAAAGCAAAATGGAGAGGACCAAATATGATTCCTACCAGTTTGGATATTTGCATACCCTCCAACATTTCCCAGATGTAAACTAAGACACATGTGGACAAGAATCATTAGTGTGTTGCCAAGATGGCAACAGTTGTTAATGAGGAAAATAGCTAGCAATTTTCAAAGGCAATTTGTAATTCAGGACTTATTCTGTGCAAAATTTGCACACATTTTCTGTGCACGATTCAATATTTCTGTGTTGAAATATTAATTCCTCTGCAGAAAATAATGTTATCTGTGCAGAAAATGTTGTTTTCCATGCAAATGAACCATGTAGAGAACCATGTTTTCTGGGCAGGAATTAATATTTCAATGTGCATTCTGCACAGAAAGTGCTGTTTGCAGTGTACAACAATGTACACCATGTGAGAATTTTGCACAGAAGAAGTCCCAAATGGCAAAGATTTTCATCAGTCCGGGATTTTTCTTGTCAAGGTTTCTTAACACTTGGAAAGCATATTTTTGACCATTTTTCAAATATTTTCAAATATTCTTCCCATCTGTATAATTGGCACCTCCAGGACAGCACCAACAGAGGTCAGGTAAAGATGTGGACATGTTAGTAGTTCTGACTACAGCTTGGAAAATGAAAAAGTTTATAATCTATTTCAATAGCAGTAGCAACCAACAACATACTTAAGGTTGCAATCCTCTGTCCCTTTACATGACAGTAAGCACCACTGAAAATGCTACAACTTCTTATTGTTCTTTGTCACAACCTCAACCTTTATGTTACTTTAAAGACATGGGCTGGCATTTTGTGTTGCAGTTGAAGGTCTGTAACCTAGAATTATGGATTGGCAACTGGTCTGTATTCAGTAATACCATGTAGTCTTACTATAAGACTATGTAGATGCTCTTCTGCCTACCTTAACATCCAGCAGCCACATTGGGTGAAGGAGGTCTGCTCAGTTGCTGATTGGAGTGCAAGGAGGATGTTTCCAGACCCCTGTCACCAGTGAGTGAGGCTATGACAATCAGAAGGAGGACCCCTGTTGCAATTCCTTGTCACGGCCTTGCTCACTCGTGGGAATGGGTACCATCCACCTCATACCTCCTTTGTGCAGTGTGGCTACTTCCTGTTAAGGTGGGCTGGAGGGATAATTCCAGCAGATGTTACTTAGGCCCTTTCTGCATCCTACCTCTTCTCGGCGCTGGGTTGCGGTGCTCGCGCGAGCAGCCTCTTGTGAGATGCCTTCACATCCAAGTTTCTTCAGCTCCGCATGAGTTTCCTGCTCATGCGAGAGCCCCACCTCTTCCTTTCGCAGTGCAGCCTGGGATCTTCCCAGCCTGCACGAGACAGGAAGCATGACCAGCCTGGCTCCCAAGGCTCCGCACACAAGGTAAGTGCGCACGGGGCCTGGGAGCAATATGCAACCACGCACTATTTTCGGCTTAAAGCCAAAAATGAAAAAGTGCGCGAGCGGTGTCTGCCAGGCCCTGGAGCATCACGCAAATGTGAGTGCGTCATGTGGACCACTCCTCACATTGGTGTGACGCTCGAGGGGCCCTTTCGCATGGAAAATGCCGTGTGAAAAGGGCTTTAGTTACGCATTCATCACTAAGTAGATAATGTAGAATATTGGCAATAGCTAACAATCCCTCCAATCAGATTTTAATCCAATATAGGTTAGGATATCATGTGGTAGGGTATTTTCTCTTTGTGCCTCACCATAAGATCAGGAACCTGAGGCAATTTCCACACTACACTGTTATAGTGCTATTATGCTGCTTCCAACATCCTGTGGAATTCTGGGGTTTGTTGTTTACTGAGGCCAAAGAGCTCTCTGGCTGAGAATTCTAAATACCCCTCCCTAAACTGCAAACTCCAGGATTCCATAGGATGTTGAAAGTGGAATAATAGCACTGTAACAGAGTAGTGCAGAGATGGCCCAAGTCTCCCCACTCCAAAATAATACAATGAAATAACTGAATATTTATGTTGTTGTTGTTGTTGTTGTTGTTGTTGTTATTTTATTTTACAATAAATAGTACAGCTGCCTTTTCTTCTAATCTGGATTGGGATTTAAGGAAAGTATTTCCACCTAGCCCCGCTCAAGATACAATTGTCCCACTCTGTTACAGATCCTTTGTTCTTATTTTTGAGTAAGGCAAAAAAGACACAGCTGTGAAGTCTTCAAAGTAATGTTTAGTTTGACCCTAAGTGTATTTCCCACAGTAATTGGTATGAGAATGAGCCCTTTCTGACCATTTAAGTCTGAATTGGGTGTTGTGCCACTCTATTTAATTACCACTGATTCTAGGTAGGTTACTTTCCACTGAGGTGGAGTATACATTGGGAAATATTACTGTATGCTAACAGCTCTTTTAACAGCTAAGAAAGAACAAAAGAAAAAAAATCTGCTAATTTTCAGAAGTGATATATTCCTTATTGTAGCTGTCAGATAAAATATAATTTAATGTATACACAAGAAAAAGATATGTTCTCTGGTCTAGTGCTAGACTTGATATTTCTCTCTTGACATATTATTTCTGGAATGAGTGCCAAGCTTCATCTCAGTTTTTTACAGAAAATCTTAAATACCCCTGCGAATCCAAACATGACAATAGAACTATCAAGAAAAAGACATATTTTGGTTCAGAGGAATGATTATATTCTCATTTGAGACGGAGAGAACTACAGGAGTGTTATTGTTGCAAGGCTAACAGAGCAAACATCCCAAAAGAATCGTCCTCTCCATGGGATGTATTTCAGGGTGCACAATCCAGTAATTCTGGCCCAGGCTTGAACAAATTGATGTTCATTAAGTTCAGTCCAGGCCACCATCTGTGTATTGTGTGCTTAACAATCATATTCAGAACTTGTAAAATAAAGATACTATTTTGGATGACAACTCCCCCAATCCCCAGCATGATCATCTTCTCTTCCCTATTTTCTCCTCCAGAGCAAGAGAAATCTATCATAAAGCATGGAAATGTGGGCTTACCTTCCTCTGCTGTTTATCATTGACATTCATACTGGCTGAGAGATTCTTGGAGTTATAGTTACTTTCAGAATTGCATGCAGTCCGATCCCCCAGTCCAATTATCTCGCATCACTGTCCATAGGCACAGTTGGACTTGTGGGCTGAAGCTTTTTCGGCTCGCCATAAATCTCGCCATGCATCCAGTTGTCTGAAAACAAAAGAAGCAAGTGGTTAAATGGTTAGCTGAAACCATATATATAAGGAATATTTTGTGTCCATGATCTGGCAGTGGCATAGCTAGAGCTTTTGCCACCCCTCTCAATAGAACAGAGGTGGCTTTAAAAATGAAACAATGGCATGTGGTAGTGGAAATGGCACTAAGGGGGTAGGGAAAGATGCCAGCTTATTAATATCAATGAGGAGGCAGGGAAAAAATGAACCGGCAGCTGGACACTTTGTCTTTTGCCCCAGGAGTCCTCTCAGCTTGCCTCAGCAGCTATGTTGCAAACAGTAAGGGGGAAAATGGCTGGCAGGTCCTCCCTCTGCCCTTCTATGTGCCTCCTCCAGGGATTCGAACTTGGTTTGCCCCAGGAGCCATGTGCCTCTTGCAGAAGTGGCTGGCTGGCACATACCAAAAGGGAAAGGCAGGTGGGGGAGGAAATGTTGATAGACTATGGAGGCAGGTTCAGTTTGATTTGGGGATATCATGGCAGCACCCCAAAAAAGTGCCACCTGGGGCAGACTATCCCCTCTCTAGGTACGCCACTGTGATCTGTCATGTTAGGATTATCATGTGAAAAACAGGATAGGGTTCCTGTACCTTTGATAACTGTACGGAAGAGGGAATTTTGGCAGGTGTGCTTGACACACATGCTCCAGCTGCTGGAGTTCCACATTCCACACAATCATTAAAAGTAAAGGAACGCTGTCCTGTTTTTCACATGGCAACCTAGTATTATCTGAATCTTTTAGTTTTTATAATCTGCTTAGAGCTGGGAAAAGGTAGAATGTAAATGGACATTATAATCTTAACAGCAGGAAGACAAGAATCAATGAGAACAGTACTTATGGGCAGAGTTTATTGCTCTGGAAGTCTTCAAAAAGAGTTAGGAAAGTTACCTGTTGGGGACACGTTAGTTGGGGTTCCTGCACTAAGCTGAGGGTTGGATCCGATAGCCCCATCCAACTCAATGATTCTATGTGTGAATTTTCCCCCGCAGCCCTCCATAGGCCAGATCACTAATGCTGTGGTAGGGACTGCCCCTGGGTGTTATTGGCTTGGTGGCTGCCTTGATTGGGGTTGCTTCGTCTGCATTGTACCTTCTTCAAGTTAGGGTTAACATGGCATGGGGAAGCTCTAGCTGAGCTCTGATTCACTTTAGGTTATCTTTGCATAACACAAGAATTGGAGTTTTCACCAGACGGCACTGGCCTTTTAGACTGATGGATGAAAACCCTCAACAGTGACAACAGCCTACCTAAGAGGGCAGCAGTGTAATGTTTCCATTAGCTCCTGACTATAATTTCTAACACTTCCTTCCACCCACAGTAAAAGGAACTTTCTATTAGAATTGGCACTTCTCCAGGTCTCTCAGAATTCTGCCTGGGGTTTGTATAGGGAGATTTTGTGTGTGTGTGTAGTTATAGTGTCTGGCAGACATATATGCAAATGTAATTAATATCCCCTGAATTAATCTTCCTTTCACAGAGGGAAAGAAGAAAAAGCCATGGCATACTTCTGTTCCTCTGCTATGCTCCCATGGTTGTCATAACATCTGCGTGAAATAATAGGACTGCTCGAAGGACCATTTAATATCCAGCCATGCCATTATAGAGCTCTGTTTGCAGTGCCCTGCATGGAAGGATAATCACTGTACCTGCTGCTATCGGACTTATCAGTATGAGCAGCAATTATTGGCACCTGCGGATGGGCGCAGAAGCTTATTCATGCTCCATGAAATGTCAAAGGCAATGTCAGGGGGAAAGACAGGAATACTTTGCTCACTCCCTTTCCTCTCTATTTTCCCTCTAGAGTCAGAGCAAACCTGTCATGAAGTGGGGAGTTGCGGGCTTTCCTTCCTTGGCTGTGGAGCATTGGCTTTCTGCTGAGAGCTAATGCAATGGACTGTAAAATGGGGAGGAAAGAAAGGGCTGATCACCTTGAAACTAGTCTGAGTCTCTTCTTGAAATAGCTTTAGCAGTGTGGCCAGGGTGCCTAGAACCAGAAAGGTACCCAAAAAGCCATCTAGTCCAACCTCCTGCCACACAGGAATCCACTGCTAAAGTACTCCTGAAATGTAGCCATTTAACATTTGTTTAAAAATCTTTATACAAGGAGAATTCAATGCTTTCTGAGACAGGCTTTTCCACTCTTCAACAGCTCTTACCATCTGGAAGTTCTTCTGATTTAAATGCATGGGTTTGGGTCCTACCCACTGAAACAGCAGAAAAGAAGCTCACTCCACCACAGCTTAGAAAGAATGAATTTCACGTGCTCTGGTGTGATAATAGTTTTGGATTCTCTAGCTCTAGGTAGCTCTAGATTCTCTCTGGATTGAAAACATGAAAAAAAATCAGTCAGTTGCGTTTTCACCGCATCTCACAGAATTTCACCAGCATTTTAATCAGATTTCAGTTGTGCATCAGGTTGCAAGCACATTTATCAAATATACACATTTTTAGTTGTGTACATTTTTGCAATGTACATACGCTTTTGTGTGTATTTTTCTTCATCCAAATTCACTGGACTGCACAGAAGGAAGAAGAGCTTCATCCCATTACCTGTCTCCAGAGTTACAAAACGGATCTTTTTAATAGGGAAATGTGATCATGTTGAATTTTTTCTTTGTCTCTGTTCTGGATGCAGGGCTACTTTGCCAGAGCCCACAGCACATTTTGATGATGTATTAGGGCTTGGAAAAGATTCAGAAGATGACAACAAAAATGTTCATGGGTATGGGAAAAAAGTCCTGAAATAAATAACTGGAAAAACTGGCCTGGAGAAGATAAGATAAGAGTGTGACATAATAGTATATCTTATTTGCTGGTATACAAGACTCACTTTTTCCCCCTGAAAAATAGTGTTTGAAAATGGGGTGTACCTTATATGTCAGTGCATCTTATATGCCAGCAAATAGTATTTGCCGGAGTATAAATGGGGTGTGTCTTACATGCCGGTGCGTCTTATACGCTGACAAATACGATACTTCAAATACTCAAAATTTTACCATATATAAGTTTGCAAATATTGCCCCAGAGAGCAAGGCTAAATCTAATAGGTCTAAGTTACAGGAGGGAAGATTTTTATTGAACATTCAGAGAAATATCTTTCTGGAAGAGCAGTTCAGTAACGGAGCCCAAAGGACAGTGGGTTAGCTCTCTTGCTGGTGCTCTTCCAGCAGGGATTACTAACCAGCAATTAAGATACTCTAAATATTCTAATGGTCACCTTCCAGTGCTTTGATCGCATGACTCATATTAGAACTGCTACCATATAACTGCTATCATGGAACAATTTACAGCAGCTTCCCTGTAGCAGCTATAATGCATGAAAACAGGCCCAAAGCTCAACTTCTTAGAAGAGGCTGTTATGTAAAACAGAGACAGAGAGGCAACAGTCTCCTGGTAGGATTTTTTCCAAATTAAGTTTAAGAATTTTTTTTCTTTGATACAGCTCTTTGTAATACTTTTCCCTTAATTTTGTTCGTTCTCCACTTCTGTCTCTTGGCAACAATACTAATAGTTACTCCTCATTAGATGGGTTCTGGTGCTGTTTGGGGTGATGAAGAAAAAGTGTAGATTTGAAGGACTGTGTTCAGCTGCTTTCTATTGACATTGTTTTCCTCCAAATTTAGCTGAGCCCAGAAAGAAGCACTTTCTCATAGTACCCAGATTTGGTGGAATCTTGGCCCAACCACCCTCAGTGAGTCTCTTTGCTCTGGCAGCAGTAGACTGTGTAAGCTGAGAATTCTCTCATATTCCATGTCGCTACACAAGCCATCAGTGAAAAAAAAGAGGTGGGGGGAGATAATAGCAACAACACAGAGATTGTTGCCCCTTGGACAACTTTGGAGCCCTATGCAATACCTGGGCCATTGCCGCACTAGACTGTTATTGTGCTATTCTTCCACTTTCAACATCCTATGGAATCCTGGCGTTTGCAGTTTAGGGAGGGGCATTTAGTGTTCTCAGCTAGTGAGCTCTTGGGTCTCAGTAAACTACAAATTCCAGGCCCCTTTCTGCACCTTACCTTGTTCCAGCGCTGGGGTGCGGGGATCAGGCTAGCAGCCTCTGCTAAGAGGCTCTCCCTTCCCTGCTGCTTCAGCTCTGCATGGGCTGCCTGCTCGTGCAAGAGCCCCACCTCTTCCTTCCGCAGTGCAACCTGGGACCTTCCCAGGCTGCACTGGGGCAGGAAGCGCGTCCACCCCGGCTCCAGAGGCTCCGCACACTAGTTAAGTGTGAGTGGGGTCCGGTAGCAATGCGCAATCGCACACCATTTTCGGCTTCTAGCCAAAAATGAAAAGGTGTGCGATTGGCCCCTGCCGGCCCCTGGAGCATCATGTGATTGTGAGTGCATCGTGCAGATCGCTCTTCGCAATTGCGCGATGCTCCAGGCCCTCTTTCGCATGGCAAATGCCATGTGAAAAGGGCCCAGGATTCCATAGGCTGTTGAAAGTGAAATAATAGCTCTATAACAGTCTAGTGTGGAAATGGTCTTGGTTGTGCCTTCCAATTCATGCAGGGCCCTTCCTTTTAAACATGTTTGTGAAGGGGTTAATATTAATTAACACCTTATCTTCCTAGCAGCATGGCTCCAGTCTCTCTCTCTCTCTCTCTCTTTCTCTTTTTTGGAAAAGGTAAGCTAAAACGATGGCTCATTAAGATTGGCTAAATGCCTTGGGATCTGCCAGGCATTATATTTGGTCTGACCAGGTTCCCCCCTTCCAAGTGATGTATCTCCTGTGAATTTCCAGCACTAGCCATGACATTTCAAACCCAGGACAGAAGGTGCTTTTTTCATGTCTTGGGAGTTCTTGAGACAAGCAGAGGTTATTTTTTTCCATGTCTGTTTCCATGGTCTCAGTTCTGTAATACTTCTGGGTGGTTTGATGACTCCTACTGACAATTTGTTGCACAGAGGTGGAGGAGGAGGGATGGAAACCCCACCCACTCCATAGTTAACCACAACTTAAGCAAGATGAAGAAAATAGACAAATCACTGATATAGCCAGTGAGCTGCAGGGGATATGGGGGCAGGAACACCCACTATGTGCTGTGCAACCAAGAAACAGAATAGCCTTGTATTTATCAGGATTATTGGCTGTCTGGAGGAGCCAGAGACTTAGGCCATTTCTGCACTACATTGTTATAGTGCTATTATTCCACTTTCAACATCCTCTGGAATTCTGAGGTTTCTTATTTACTGAGGCCAAAGAGCTCTCTGGCTGAGAATTCTAAATGCCCCTCCCTAAACTGCAAACACTAAGATTCCATAGGATGTTGCAAGTGGAATAATAGCACTATAATAGTGTAATGCGGAAATGGCCTTAGCTACAGAAGGAAAAGTAAATTTCAGTATGGGCTGTAAGTGGCTGCTTCTGGATTTTAATAAATAGATGTGGGATCCCCTGAATGTATAAATATGCTCTCCTTATTTCGTTCTTAATGCAGTCAAATCTTGTGGTTCACTAGTGGATTCACTATCCAGAGTCCTCAAGAGGAAAAGCACTATGCAGGAAGTACTAGAAAACCCGATGGAAAACAGTATGAGGAACAGCCAACTGCCCATTGATGTTGTAAGGGAGGATAGGTTAGGAAATTATATCCAGCATATATACATAACTTCTCGCACTTTGCAGCTTTTGCACTAAGCATGGTTTTTATTTTTTTGCTTATTTTAAATGTTGTAAGCCTCCTTAAGTTCAAATTCTGGGATATAAATGAGGATGATGATGTGTTCTGTTTTTACTCATTTCAGTCATGCGTATACATTTCTTTCCCCCTGGGATTAAGCTACCATTTACCAAAATAAATAGTGTTTGTTCCATATACCTTTACTTCATGAGCCTACTGTTTAGTTTTCCATTCTCTATGCTCATAAGACACCTGAAGACCCTTTTAATTCTGGGTGTCATGAACACTGAATCCTTCAAAGCTGTTTTACAACCCACCACAACCCACCAACCTGCGATATTGTCCGATTGTTCGGTTAACAACTGCCCAGGCTTTCAGAAGAAACTGGTTGCCACATTCCTCCTCCTTCTCCTCTTTCCTAAAGAAAGGCTCTTAGCTAAAGCAAGATTAATGGAAAAATCAATACGTGTGCTGTAATTCCATGTCATTAATACATGCAATAACTTAAAAGTAGAAAATAATAGAAAAGCAAAGGGGATAAAAAGACAGTAATTGATGGATTGCCTTTGATTTTTTAAAAAGAGGAAATAACTGTGTGTATAAGTCTGCAATGAGGCACTTAGTGAGCTGACATCATGTTCTGCAACTTTCCCATCCATTTAGTCATGAAAATCACTGTTTTCTGAACACCCGCAAAGCTACACTAAGTTGAGCTGTGCCTTTCTTGTCAAACGTGAAAGAGATGCTGAGATATGGTACAAGCAGTCTGAGAAGCAGAGAATTCATCTTCTTCTTCAGGAAACAAATGACGCTAGTCTGTATTCCCCTCACCTACAGGCTGTGGAGAATGTATTAACGGACAAATCATGATAAGCCTGGGCATATGGGAAGGGGCAATAATTCAGTAGAAAGAGCAAATATGTTGAATCTTTAAAGAGCCAGTTTTAATGCCTGGCATCTCCAGTTAATAAGATCCCATACTTCACAGGGAAAATGCCATTTCCACTCTCAGTGTTAAATACGGGCAACAAAATAGTGTTGTAACCAGTAATTGCACCCACTAAAGTCACTGACAAATCCAAGATGACTTTCTTTCCTCTTGTTCCACTCAAACACAGTGGAAGGTATGAAGACAGCTAGCTTTGCAACTAATCATGGCACAAAAGAGGTACAAGCCTGAACCTGCTCTGAGAGTTGTCACAACTCTGTGTGTGTTACAACTAAATATGTGCAAGGTATGCTTGAGGGCACTCAAGTGTCTGTTTTGCTGCCCCCTTGTCACTGCAAAAACTTAAACTGGGGCAGAGAGAAAGCAAAGGTGGACATGATAGCTTGCTCCAGCCCCTGGCAGAATGAGTTTTTGTCAGCTAGGAACTGAACTAAGAGTACAGGGTCTGGCAACATCAGCTGGGAAATTATACTGTGTACACTATTTCTGCTGAGGAGAGGACCACAACCCTAGAAGAGGTGTAGGAACAGTGTAACTCTTCATATGCTATTGAACTGAAGTGCGACAGGCCCTTCCTTCTCCCAGATTGGTGTGGCAGTTCACAATCTGATAAAGTGCTCTGTCTTTACCACACAGCTCTGTCTCCCCACTTATAACATCACCTTTGTGTAAAAGGGTGAGGGTTTTCAATGTTTATTTAAAACCACTTAATAATTTTATGGTAACGTGTTTTCTTTGTTTATATACTGTATACAACTCAAGCCAAATCAGTGCTTACAAAGATACAGTGTAACATTTATTAAGATACCAATAACAGTAAAGTAGAGTGTTGGATTTCATATACAGGTGAAGGCTGATACTTTTTCTCAGTGCACTTTTTAAACAAAATAACAGGTAACTCTCTGCTCAGAAACAACTCAATTATATCATTAGAGTTTCATATAAGGCACAAGTATCATACAACAGTTCTTTGCCTAAACTCACACCGAAGGCTTAACCCCCAATCTAGGTCACACTCTCTGACCAGATCCTACTAAAGTTCAATTACTCTTCTGCCTCTCACTAGGCTTCCACTGGGAACTAACCTCCCAGTACAGTCAAACCCACTGGCTAAGTGACTCTACTCCCTAGCTGCTTGCTAGGGTCTCACTGAAGGATTCCAATAACCACAGCTATGTGGCTTTGTATAACTTTTTCTCTCAGCGACAAGCCTCTCCCACACACCACTGGGCTGAATTTCTCTCCTGAAGTGCTATTCTGGTTGCCTAGCAGCCTGCTTCTAGGCTACACTGGCTCTTCAGATAGCCACACCCCCAGAACTTTATCACATGTAGCTTCCAGTGTTTCCAGCTGGTCCAACTAAGGCCATTTCTGCTCTACACTGTTATAGTGCTATTATTCTGCTTTCGACATCCTATGGAATCTGGGGGTTTGCAGTTTAGAGAGGAGCCTTTAGAATTCTCAGCCAGAGAGCTCTTTGGCCTCAGCAAACTACAAACCCCAGAATTCCACAGGGTGTTGAAAGTAGAATAATAGTACTGTAACAGTGTAGTGTGGAAAAGTCCTAAGACTGCTGGGAGATACTGATTAACAGCCTCTGGAGAGCAGCACAGTTCCCACTCCTGCTACAAGATACTAATGCATTACACTAGGGTAGGTTCTGATATAGTCATGATCATAGCTGGACCAGATGATTATTCTATCTGATAACAATTTTCATTCTCAGTTTGTCCAGATAGATATTTAGTGAGATAATAGTTTACTATAAATTAGTGGTTCTCAAACTTTGGTCCACCAGATGTTTTGGATTTCAGCACCCAGAATTCCTGATGGTTGGCTAAGCCTTATGGGGTTTCTGGGAGTTGAAGTCCAAAACACCTGGAGGACCAAAGTTTGGCAACCACTGCTGTAAACTGAATGTTGCCACTTGATACAGGAGAAAATGTACCATTTCTGAAATTTGGTGCTGATGAGGAATAAATTCACATTGAAATATTTACTGCTTATATCCAGTATGGAAAAGCACAATTGGTTGGATTATGGTGTGGAAAGAAACTGTCCCAAACTCACCATTATTTCATAGATCCATACAGTGGTGCTTTTACCCATTTGGATGTCATAAGAAAGGAAATAACAATTGATCCTACACTAACCATTTATCCACTTTACAGCAGTGGGTCAGTCCAGCATTCAGAGAAGTATAGGATTTGAATGAAGATGCCGTTTAAATCAAGATGCTAAAGTCCTTCAGCAACCATTTTCTCATGCTTGAGGCTGGGGCTTGCTAGTTCAAAATGGTAGCTTCTCACAGTACTCCCGACTAACCAGAAATAATAACAGAGACAAAACTTTCCTTTCAGGCTATAAAACGTAAGCACTAATATCTGTACCCTCTGTCCTGGTTTCCATGGAGATGCAGCAAAACTGTGTGATTCACCTGGCCTTCAGAAAAAGGTGGTGTGTGTGTGTGTGTGTGTGTATGTGTGTGTGTGTGTGAAGAAGGTTATATTTATAGAAATGACGCAGCTGGGTCAGGGCTGTGTGGCAGTTGGCTTCAGCTTCAGGGAACTTACATTTTTGTTCTCACTCAATTTATACACTCTCATGTTACATGTTCTGGTGATCGCTGATGATTGCTGTGCTGATTGAGCACAGGAAGTGAGGCCTCATACTGTTCTGGAACCCAACAGCAAGGCATTAATAGCTTATGTATGACTGTCATTCAGCCAGCCTATTCCCCCATCCTGCTGAGAAGCATGGGTATAGGTGGAAGTCTGCCATCTAATGAATATTTAAATTAAATTTTAAGAATGAACTGTCCCCCTGAGGCCTAATTTAGTCTCTAAGTGTTAAAGTATACGAAATATCATATCCAGGGATTGGGGGAAGGAATGAAGAGTTATGGATGGTTGCTGAGCAAGGGAGTCTATCAAGGGAAGATGTAGTGCTTAATTTTCTTCGGCAAATGTGTTGCTGATCCTTTCAAGGAGGTGAATTCTCATTAGCTCTGAAGATATACCACTTCGGTCCTTGCATCACGCTCATGTCACAGTGCCTGAATGGAATATACTGTGTCTCCCAAATAGCCTTTGGTGTTGTAATGCTGACTGGCTGAACTGACAGAGAAATGACCATAAAAGTAACTGAATGGGACATTGTTATCTTTGTCCTGTGGGCCAAAGTCTTTATGGATTGGGGCCAAAAGTGCAGAATGTAAAGGATACAAATCAGTTCCCAAATTGGGATGTGCATTATGGTTGTTAACTGTCATCAGGTTGACTTCGGCTTATGGCAAGCCTGTGAAAGAGAAACCTCCAAGTGATCTATTGTAAACAGTCTTGCTCTTGTCTTGCAGACTCAGGGCTTTGGCTTCTTTGATTGAGTCTATCCATCTGTAACACAGTCTTGCTCTTTTCCAACTGCCTTCGACCTTGCCAAGCATTGGCCCTTTCCGTACAAGGCAGTTAAAACAGGCCAAGGCGTCCTGGCACGGAGGTTGTCCGCACCTTGGATCAGACTAGGTATGGACTATTTAACTTAGTTCTGCACCTCAGTCTGATCCAACCCACCCCCAAGTGGTCCTCCCCCGTGTTAAGTAAAGACCAGAAAAATCAGGTCTTTACATTTTCTGGAATGCGCCGTTGCGTTCCTACTTACCTGTGCAGATGTACAGGCTCGCACCAGTGTGAGCCTGCGATCAGCGGAGGGTGGGCTGTGGGCGTGGCCAGCGTCAGTGGTTGGTCCACTCCCACGAAGACACTGGAAGCTGCCATTTTGAGCCAGAAGCCACAGGAAGCCACCATTTTGAGCTGGAGCAGTGCAGATCTACAGACCTTGCACTGCTCTGGTTTGCCCTGCACTAATGAAGGAGCCCTGCGGAAGGGCTCAAGGGAAAGTCTGAGTTACCTCAGACCCAAGAAGAGCCAGTAAGTAATGGCACGGAGCGATTCACTCGCCTCCTGTGGAAAGGGCCATTATAGCCTTTTCTAGTAAGTCAGTCCTTTTCAGTGTAAATACAGTCCAAAGTACAACAGTCTCAGTTTTGCCAATGTGGCTTCTAAGGAGAGCTCAGGGTTGATTCACTCCAGGGCCCATTTCTTTGTCTTTTTAGCAGTCCATGGTATCCATAGAACTCTTCTCCAGCACCACATTTCAAATGAGTAGATTTTCTTCCTATCAGTTTTCTTCACAGTCCAGGTTTCACAACCATATATAGGCATTGTATTCCTCTGAGTCTAATTCTTGTTTCCAGGTGGTATGTTAAAAGTACAAGTTAAACAGATAGCATGATAAAAATGCAGCCTTGTCTGTCCCTCTCACCAACTGGAAGCCATTCCATTTCTCTATATTCTGTCCTGACAGTAGCCCCTTGTCTTGTGTACAGGTTATGCATCTGGACAAGTAAATGTGGCACACCCATTTCTGTAAGAGAAATCCATAGTTTTTCACGATCTACCCAATCAAAAACTTTCCTATAATCTATAAAGCATAGGTTGAGTTTCCTTTGACATTCTCTATGTAACACGTGTTTGCAATATGATCCCTAGTGCTTCTTCCTTTCCTGTTTGGACATCTGGCATTTCTCACACCATATCTGGTAAAGTCTTTGTTATAGAATTTTGAGTATCACTTTACTTGCATGAGAGATTAATACCATGGTCCTGTGGTTACTCCAATCCCCAGTGTTATTGGGGCTCAGAATATAGCTTGAATGTTTTCAATCTGTGGACCATGCTTTTGTTTTCAGTATTTGTTGACAGATTTTAGTTAGGGCTAGAGTAGCTTTTGTCTCTGTAGCTTGAAAAAGCTTAACTGGTATGCCATCTGTTTCTGGTGATTTATTTCTCCCGGGTGCCCTGAGTGCAGCTTCCATTTCACTTTCTAAGATTGTTGGTTAATCTTCATATGGTTCTTCCCTGAATCAATCGGTCGTCCTTTCATTTTTTTATATGAACTTCCATGTATTGTTTCCATTTTTCTTTTTATATCTACTTTGTCATGTAATGTGTTCTGCTTCTGGTCAAAGAGCATCTCCAATCTTGGTTTAAATTTCTCTTTGATTTCTTGAATCTTTGGAAGAGACCTCTTGTTCCTTCTTGCTGTTGTCATCTTCTATTTCTCTACATTCATTATTATAGTAGTTCTCCTTGTCCCTGTGCACAAGTGATTGATCAGTTGCATTCAGGGTTCTGACCCTATTTCTGTCACTTTTTACTGTTGCATCTCCTCTGTCCTTAACTTCTTGAAGAGTTTCATCTATCATCCATTGAGGCTTTTCTGACTCGTTGGCTGCAGATAAAGTCTTTCAGCATTCCTTCCTGACAATGCCCCTGGCTTCAATCCAGAGTTCTTCTGGTTCCCAGTCCATTAGGCTTAACAGTGCAAATCTATTTTTTTACATTATCTGTAAATTCCAGAGGGATGTTCTTCAGGTTGTACTTTAGCACAATGATTGGTTTAGTGTTTGTTAGCTTTACTCTATTTTTTGATATCAGCAGTTCACAGTTTGTGCCACAATCTGCTCCTAGTCTTGTTTTTGCAGAGGGAGTGGCGCTTTTCCACGTTCTGCATCCAATTATGTGATCTGTTTGATTTCTGTATTGGCCATCAAGTGATATTTATTTATATAGTCACGTCTTTGATTGCTTGAAGAATGTGTTTACAATAACCATACTGCTGGCCTCTCAAAATTCAGCTAGTTGCTTACCTGCTTCATTTCTTGATCTTAGGCCAAATTTTCCTTTCCTAGTTTTGCATTCTAATCATCTATGCATAACAAGAACCTCTGTTTTGATATGTGGTCAATTTTGGATGCCAGCGTAGAATCTTTCAATTTCTTCTTCTTCTGCATTTGTAATTGGAGTATAAACTTCGTTTATTGTTATATTGAAAGATTTGCCCTGAAGTCATATTGATGTGTGTTTTCACTACATCTTTCTACTGCCTTTGCTACATCTTTCTTCGTTATTAATGCCACTCCATTTCTTCTTAACTTTTCATTTCCTGAGTAAAACAATGTAATTATCTGAATCAAAATGTCCCATTCCTCCCCACTTTAGTTTGCTTACCGCATTTCTTGTTTTACTATGTGTAGCTTCCCTTGATTCATGTTTTTCATATTTCTTTTCTTTTTTTTCTATAATATATAATATTTGTTGCATAGCTTTGGACTCCTGCTGCTGCCCAATAGCTTTTGGGCACATTTAATCTGGTTGCTCAGCAAAAGCCTGCCTGACATGGGAGACCCTATTAGCAGCACTGCTACTATCAGCCTCATAGGAGCACACAATACCGCCACGGTAGTGTCATGGTGGGATGTGTGCTATTAGTAAATGAAAAAAATATGAACAAGGAGAAACAAAGTCAAGAACACAATGGACAGCACTTTTGCTATTACCTGCTGTCAACTGCCTTCAACTTTTAGACCAGCAAAGGACAGATGAATGGGTTCTAGAGCAAATCAGGTCTGAACTCTCATTAGATGCCAAGACAAGTAACTTGAGGTGATAATAATTTGGAAACATCATGCGACAGCATGACTCGCTGGAAAATATGATAATGTGAAATGGAAAGCAGTAGGAAAAGAGGAAGATGACATTGCAGATGGATTTGTTGGGAGTTAGAGTTTCCCAGGATGTTAGCCCTTTGGGGGAATTCTATGAAAGCTAAAACTGTTAGGAATCAGCCTTCCTTTAGCAGAGTTGCAGAAAAAGCATGTCCCAATCTCTGTGTGGCTTCCCTTAATTAAGACTGACTTAGAAAGCAAAACAAGGCAGGCAGTTTCAGGTTCCAAACTTGAGTTTACTAATGAATTTTACAATTAAATATGCATTGGAGAACCTAGATCCTACTAACAAAAACATTAGGTAAGTTACTAGCTTCATTCTTAACTCACCATTTTTTTGGTGGAGAGAAGAAACATGGTCAGAAAGGAGGAAGTGAAGCAAGACGGCAAAAAGGGAGAGAAGAGAGGGAAGCGTGGTCTTTTATGTAAGGCCCATGGCCCTGGGTCACATGGTCTGGTCACTTGAATACCATAGTCATGTATTTAAACAACAAAAAAGGCAACACTGAGGCTTTAGTTGGGAAGGCAAAAGGCTTTGACATGCTAAGGAAAATGAAACCTATGCTAGCTATGTCCTAGAACAAAAGGTGGGGAGAGAATGGTAGAATTTTCCAACAAGATTCAATAAAGAATTGACTGCATTGTTGGTGTTCATTGGTTTGATTTCCATAGCAACCTGATTTCTAGCCTGCAGCACATGAAGTTGGAGATTTACCTCCTTGTTGATCACCTCATCCAGCCTTCCAAGATCTACTCTCTGTTTTTCCTTCTCTGTCATTGCTAACTCCAGTATACTTCTCCTCCCTTAGATCTCATTCCATTGTCTAATTTTAAGGCAAGAGATGTCAGGAAGTTGACATGCACTTGTTTGTAGCACCAAGGCCATTCTCAGATGGCCATGTTTATCTGACCCTAGTCTGTCCTCAGGGCCATGGAAAGCTGCTGCCCCATAGCCCTCAAGACTGTAGAAAAGCTTGGAAAGCATGAATCTGATCTAAATGAAAATGAAAAACCAGCTTTTCGGTTGGTTCAAATCTCACTTTTACATTAAGGTCAAAGTAAAGGATAAGGGAATGTAAATTATCTTGAAGGTGTGGATACGTATTTTCTGTTTGCAACAATAACTGCCTTTTTGTGCTTCATTTATTGGGTCTTTTTATCTCCACTCTGAGGGAAACAGTACTTCCCTAGCTGACACAGGACATGTGAGGATTGGTTAGTTAATGTCTGCAAGCTATTTGGAAGATGAAAAGTGTTTATTGTTAACATTAGACATAGCATCAGCTCTGCTTTATTCCAAAGCCTCCAGCTTCCCATCTCTCATGTCAAACAGGAAACTCTTTGTGGGTTTAAAAATAAGTCTCTTGGAGGCTGCAGATAAACTTTTTGTCTTTCAAATTTCTACTTTATGGATGTGTTTTAATTTTACCCCCTTTTCATGCTGTAATATATTGCAGTTACTTTTACTCAGAGCACTATCACCAGGGAAATGGTCCACATGGAAAGAAATTGCACCAGACCAGGGACAAAGAGAGGGAGACAAAGACTTTTGTGCTTTAAACAGAATTACATCTTGGCAAACTTGCCTTGACGTGGCTTAGAGTCCCCCTCCCCTCATTACTGGTAGCTGAGAAGTGACTATCCTCCCTGCCTTTCATGCTTGAACAGAAGCAAAAATATGTATATCATTGTTTCCTGCCATGTTGTACAAGATGCTTGTACACAGGTTAATGGAAAAAAATGCATGAATTTGGATAGATATATAAAGGTCCCTTGGGGGTTGAGTCATCAATCTTTGTAGCTGGAAGGCACAGCAGACATGAATAGGCCTGCCATAACCAGCTCCTTTACATACAAATGAGCCCTTGCCTTTTTTTTTTCAGTTGACAATATTATCATTTTAGATCCAAGAAGAATGTTAACTAATTTCTGTTATGCTGCTTCCATTAGAGCCAATTTTTGATCTCTGAATTGCAACAGCATCAGTGGCTGTAGGTTGTACATACAGATATTTTTTAAAAAAAATCTCCTAATTTGGTAGAAAAATCTTAGATCCATGTTATGGTAATACATTGGTGGCAACTGGATGAAGTAGAGAGCCAGTGCGATGCAGTGGTTTGAATGTTGGAACTATAACCCTGAGGACCAGGTTTTGATTCTCTGTTAGGCCATGGAAACCCACTGGGTGACTTTGGGCACATCACACACTCTCAGCCCCAGAAGACTCCATGATAGATCCATCTTAGGCTTGCCATAAGTTGGAAATGACTTGAAGGCAAATGACAACAAACTGTGTGAACTGCAGGGTGTATTTAGTTCAGCAGTGGGTGGGGGCACCTGGACCCTCTGAGTCCCCCAAAGGCCCCAGTCCCCTAATTCAGATGAAAATATCACTTTTTTCAGCTGAGAACAATCCCAAAATCCCAATGAAAATATATAAATGGCTCTTTTAAGGGCTCCTTGCTTCCAAACTGGGGGAACAGGGGTTGGATAAGTCCCTAAAGATGATGAGAGGTGCAATCTCACTTCTGGTTGCTCAAAATAGTGGGTAGAACTTTGTGGTGCATCCCTCTAGGCTTCAGAGCATGATCAGCTTTTGTGTTATACTTTTATTAAACTATATTCAGGCAGGGGGATGTGTGTAAGGTTTTGAGATCTCAAGATAATTTCGTTAGGCAAGAAAGTCTTATAAAAACTCCTCCCTCCCTCCCTCCCTCCCTCTCTCCCTCCCTCTCTCTCTCTCTCTCTCTCTCTCTGCGTGCATGTGTTTTAGCTGCCCTGACTTTGAGGTCATGTTACGATGCCTTGAGATGGAATAGGGAAGGAAGGTTATACAAGAATGCTTGATACCCCAGGGCAAGTGTAGTTTAAATGTTCCCCATGGTTTAGAGTAGTGATCCTCCTCAATTGGCTCTCTGGACATTTTGGACTTCAAGCCTCAGGAGCCCTAGAGAACATCGCTGATGACATGGCCAATGATCAAGAATTCTGAGAGCGGAAGTCCAAAACACCTGAAAGCTAAAGGCTGAAAATAAATATGAACTGGAAGATTAAAGTAATTCAGTAGTTTTGAGGTAGCTTTTGACAGACTACGTACAGTGTTTGAAGAACATAAGAAATTATGGGCATGCTGACTGGTAATGTAATAATAAAATAGAAATGTAGATTTTATTAATCCAGGAGATTATAGTCTGTCTCCAGATACGGAGATGACAGCACACATCTCTTATATTTACCTGGTTGAGAAGGTTTTCTCCGGATCTTAACCACATCAGGCAAAAACACTTATTTCATTTCTAGTGGTATAAGGATTATCTGAGGTTTAAAATATTACTCTTCTGGTCTGTGCATCAATACCTCTTCTGGTGTCTTACATCATAAGCAATAATGTAGCGGTTAATTCTGAAGAGACTGCATGTGCGTGCGCATGTGCCTTGAAGTTGCCTATTGATTTATGGCAGCCCCATGAATTTTGTGGGATTTTCTTAGGCAAGGAATACTCAGAAGTGTTTTTGTCAGTTCCATCCTCTGAAATATAGACTGCAGCACCTGGGATTTGTTGGTGGTCTCCCATGCAAATACTAACCAGGTCTGATATTGCTTAGTATAGGCCCTTATTATCATGGTCCCAATAGTCAGACTTCTAAGGGGAGTCCAAAAATGCAATCAACAGTGTTGATCTGTACCAACAGATTCCTTCTGGCAGTTTTTGTTTCCACTAGGAACATGTCTTCTGTAAAGCTGATGTGTCTTAATGGCTAATTCAAAACTAAGCCATCCAAAATTACAACAGGGATGCAACAATATAATATTGCTGGGAAAATCCACTTCTCTTACAGCCATGTAAGGATGGCAGCTAAGCTTAATGAGGTTGACAGACAACATCTTTGTTCCTGTCAGTCAAAAAGCCTTGGTGTTTCAATCCTTTGGCTGTTCTGTAACATTAACCATGAAAGCATTCCACCATTCCTACAGCCGAAAATTTTGTAGATGTGAACCATGTTGGAAAGAGGGCATTGTAAGTCAAAGGGAAAAGACAAAAATATAATGAAGCCTAAAATACTGTAACTAAAACTTACATGTGCACTCACCTTCACATTGGAGTTTGGGAAGTTACTTTTAGAAAGTAATATTTTCTGTTGTTCCAGTATTTAAAAAATGATCCATTACTCTTACTCGCTACAGTTATGAAAACAAGAATTTATTAAGTTACCTGGTGGGCTACTCACAGCTTTCCATTATTTTATGTTGCTTTTTGGAGGAAACACTTGATAATACTTGCATAATACTTGAAAAATGTCTGTGAAAATGCTTATAAAAATGCCTTTTTAGAAGTGACATTTGAAATGAAACTGTTACTTTTTACTTACTAGTTTTATTAGTTACATTATCTTCCAGCTGCTATGTAGAAAAGCATCCTCCCCCAAAAAAGGGAATGGCAGCATAGGAAACAATACTAGATGTGAGGTGACATTCATATGTGCCAGCATCATGTACAGCCAAGGACCATCTTTCCATGAGTCTTTGCTATGTATCTCCTTCTCTGTGTGAAACAGTGTGTGTATACACACGCAACTGCTTACTTTGCCTATATACTGCTTTTAAGCCTTACTGAAATCAGTGGAACTTAATGTTAGTTAGATGTTGCTTGGAATTTGCTGAATATTTATTGCCTTATGTTTGATGAACACCTTTGTTATTGAAATTTTGTACTTTCCAAAGCACAGCACAATTGCAAAATCCATGGCAAGTATTGTTTATGCCAGCCAATCACTACCTTTTCAGAATATAATGGAACTTTTTTTTCCCCTAAAGGAAGTTTACAGATCAAATTTTAAGGTGCTTTACTCCTTGCATACATTAGAATGAGATGCATTTATCAACCCTAGTTTGGCTAAAGAACAGCTGAGGCAGACAATATAGCTATGCATTGAGTTGGTAACAAGACAGCTGCACTCACAAAGCAATCAATATTAGGTTCACAGCCAACGGCTGTCATTCAGTTGCAGTCTTCCTTATGGGAGAGATTGTAATAGAGGCCTTAACATTTTTCAGTGAAAAGACAGAAAGAGGGTAAAATGATTACTATTTCTTTGGCAGTCTCAGAACCTGTACACTGTCCTTAAACATAGAAATGAAGTCAGCTGAGGTTTGCATGTTACCATGGAAGTACAATCAGAAGATTACGGAAAAGATTGACATAGTAGCCCTATTCAATCCTGAGGAAAATGTGTCGCAGCAACAAGTGAAAACAGGAGCACTTTTGCCCCATTCCTTCTGTCTGCACTTCTGTCATTCTCCTCACGTGGAGAGCAATGAGACTGAGCAGAGAGAGTTTCTGCTACACATGGAGCCTCTCTGTATGGTTGGGGACCCTGATTCTTTAGGGTTACAAATTGCATGTGAGGAGAGTAACAGAACTGGAGGTGGAAGTTGGTGTATATCCTCTCCTCTCCACTCAAGTCCAGTCCCCAACAACAAAAGGATACTTTTTAAAATAACAGTTTATTTTTCCACCTCTTACAAGTAATCTGCTGCCACTATATCCTAAAATGTATCTCCCTTTACTGTTAGGACAAAGGACTTGACACCCTGGCCAAACAACTAGGTATGGTAGAATAAACAATGTTGAATTTAGAAAATATATGTAAAATTAATTGACTAAAAGTGTGTTCATGTAAGCTTGTAGTTACCTTTTTGTATTCTTTATACTTTTTGTTTCAGCAGATCACCACAGATATACTCCTGATCTACATCCCTGCCTAATCAACCCTGCATTCCTACCCACCAATACCATTCCCAATTTCAAATGCTACCCCCTCCCCAACTGTGGTTCTTACTCTCTCTTTTCAACTGTCACATCATCTTTCCTAACCAATCAGCATCTGGAACACTCCAAAAGTTGTACCATGCTCACACATTCATTCCTCCCCATTCTCATATTTTACCTTATTTACTCTAAAATTCCAGCTTATAACTACATTTTATCATAATCATTCCATAATGCAAATCTGTATAAAAATATAAGCATAGGGTTAGCCAGGTTGGATACAAGACAGGACTCCTGTAGCTTTAATAGTGGTGCAAGAAGAGGTAATGCAAGACTTTGTCAACCATGGCAAAAGTACTTATTGTCTCTTTCCTTCTAAACTCCAGCTTTCAGAAAGAGTTATCTCCTCCCATTGATGGTTCTTGACTCACCAGTGGAGAGCAGGAGAGGGGATGTGGAGTTGTCAGAGACAAAAACAGATTTGCGTATTCCTTACCTCATCCTTCTCTTAGCTCTTTACCAGGGATGCAGACAAGGAGGCAGACAGCTATGGCTGGAAGTTGGAGTTTGGAAGGTAATAAAGGATGGGTACATTCATCCAGCCTGACTAGGGTTGCTAGATTTAAACTGGAGACAACTCCCATACCCTCAATAACTGTACAGAAGAGGGAATTTTGGCAGGTGTTGCTTGTCACACAACCATGTAACAAGCAACACCTGCTGAAATTCCTTCTTCTATACAACCATTAAAGAAACAAGAGCCCTCTCCAGTTTTTATGCTGGTGACCCTAAGCCTATCTTGCTCCACAAGATCTGTGCAGGATCAAAGTTACAGGATCCCTGTCCCATATCCAGACTGGCAATGCTAGCTGAGCAGCATAGTGGATTCTATTTGATTGTTGATTCAACTGGTTTTGTAAATGAGTGAGTAAAGTGCTTTCAGGCCTAGGTCCAGGTGGGGAGGAAAGGGATATGGCTGGGTGAGTTACTAGCAGAGGGGTTGGGAGGATGCAGTACCAAGTGAATGTGTAGTATCTGATGTAATTGTATTAATGATATCTGCCATGCCTCCAATGGGTGTATGTTAGAGCAAGTCTGGTATCCTTAACAAAGTGGTACCAGCCAGTATGGCTCTACGGGCTGGGAGCAATGCTTGTTGACAGTTGGCTACCACATGACTGTTTGCTGACTGCCCTGTGGCTGTAACTGTGCTGGACAGAGCTATGGGGCTGTTTCCTGTAGGGTTGTAAATCCTTCACTATTCCATCCTTGCATGTGAACATGAATAATTATGGTAGTTTTCTCCCCAGGATGAGAGAAAATGAATATTCATGAACAGTATCCCCCTCTGTATTTGAACATCTTGCAGTATCTTGGATAAATTACTCTGCAGAGAAAAATGCATAGATTTATTTATTTAGAAACATTGTTTTCTGTACAGAAAACAGGTTTTATGTACAGGAAACTGTTTTCTGTAAAGAAAGCCAATTTTGCATATAGAAAGCAAGTTTCCTGTTCAGGAATTTTCTGAATGAGAAACGCACACAACCCAAGAAGGTCCAGAGGCACCCAGCTGAACCATACCAGCTGGGGTGAGAGTTTTGGCAACCCATGGCAGTTCTTTTTTTTTTTAAAATAATTTTATTAAGTTTCACAAATAAAAAAAAATCATCTCAAATTGTACTTTTACATGTAATGTTTTTGTTCTTCCACTCTGATCTAGTTTTCATTTTCTAGACATCTACTCACATATAAAAAATTATGCCTCACAATTCCATGTTCATCTTACGTGCTTGATCTTGCATTTCTCTCATCAACTCCTGTTATGTTACAGTTATTCCTCTTTAATTTCAACCATAATTCAGACATTTTCACTTGGCAGTTCCCAGCAATTACCCATTACAATTTGCCATTCTGCTTTTATCTGATCGTCCGATTTCCCCTTTAATCTTTGTGAAACAATATCCGCATTTCTATTCTCAATAAATGTCCTCCACCATTGTTCGATTGTCGGTATTTGCTGAGACTTCCACAATTTGGCATATTCAGTTCGAGCTGTCGTTATCATGTACAATATTAATTTCCAATGCCTCTTAATGTTAGTATTCTCAAGAACATTTGTCATGTTTAACAAATAAAATTCAGGGTTTTTTACAAATTGAACCTTCAGTATTTCACACGTCTTTTTACGTATTTCACTCCAATATTTCTTTGCCTTGGGACATGACCACCAGATATGAAATATTGTTCCCACCTCTTTCTGACATTTCCAACACATTCCCGTACCTGTATTGTAAATCTTTTTTAACTTGTCTGGTATCATGTACCATCTATGAAACATTTTAAAATAGTTCTCTTTGAGATTCTGAGCCATTGTAAATTTTTGTGTCCTTTTCCAGCTCTGTTCCCATTCATCTAATTGAATTGAATGCCCAATATTCTGTGCCCACAAAATCATTGCAGATTTCACAGTCTCCTCCTGTCTCTCCTGTGTTAATATTTCTTGATATATATGGGCTAACAGATGCGGTGGATTGTCAAAGATCCATTTAATCTCTCCCGTCCTTTCTTTGGATTCTATTCCATAGGTTTTCAAATCCATCTGGAATCTCTCATTTAGCTGCCTGTATGGAAACCAACTTAATGGCAGTCCTTCCTGTTCCAATTTTTCTCTTGATTTGATCTTATAAGCATTTGTCATTGTTTGCAACCCATGGCAGTTCTGTTGGGCCCTGTCAGAGCTCCAGAATTTGGCCTGCCATGCTGGTTTCCTGATACCAAGGGCATCCAAAGGGTTTATGATTCTTGAGAAGTTATGATGTTTGAGGCCCTGCCACTGTTCCCTACAGGGATGAACATAAGGCAGGGTTGGAGCATAAACCAATAGTACACAAGGAACTAAGGAATAGTCTCTCCTTGATAGGGTGATTTTACCCTCTGTGGTGAGCATGGCTGCTCTGATATGTCTAAAAGTGATCAAGTAACTTCCACTTCTGAGAAGCGGCTAAAACTCCCAAGTTTTTGTTTTGTTTTGTTGTTGTTGTTGTTGTTGTTGTTTTTGGTGAGGGGGGATAGGGGAGCACTGGAGATTTTTGTTGCGGTTTGTGTTTTCAAAATGTTTTCAGTGTTTTTGGATTTTTTAAACAAAAGAAATGGGGTTTTGGAGGCTTTGTAGGTTTTCAGGGGCTACAAAATAGCCTTCAGGAACTGCATGCACCCATTGACCACATTTTCTCCATTCCTACAGTGGCCAAGCCTGTACCAGTGATGATGGGTTTAGATTACAGTGCCAGAGTAACCAGATCAGATGTGCCTAAAATTAGCACTCTGTCTGCTGAACCTTTTAGTCCTCTAAGAGTAAATCAGACTGCACCAGGAGTGGACAGATTCAGTGAGTCTAGGAGCCAATATTCTGACACCAATTCTCTCCAGGGAATGCACATATGACCAAAAATGTCTCCCAAATGAGAGTGGGGAGGATGGAATGGCTCAGAAGTCCATTTCTAGTTTTGAAAAATTGTTTTTTTTTTTCATGTTAAGCAGGGCATCTTCCCTACCCATGAATATTTATTAAAGGATTGAAATGCTGATCTTGGAGGATTTCAGGAAAAGCAATTTGTTCTCTTTCCTTTATTAATAGGAGGACAGTGTCTAGACTGAGGTAAGTAATAGAACCACTCTATTCTTCTTTGGTCAGATCTCACTTGCAATTCTGGGCACCACAATTCAGAAAAGATATTGACAAGCTGGAACATGTCCAGAGGAAGGTGACTAGAATGGTAAAAGTCCTGGAAACGATTCCCTATGATCAGCTGCTTAGGTAGCCTGGACAGGAGAATGTTAAGAGGTGATATGATAGCCATGTTCAAATATCTGAAAGTATGTAATATGGAAAATGCAACTTTTTTTCCTGCAGCTCCAAAGATTAGGACACAGAGGAATGGATTCAAACTACATGAAAAGAAATAACATTAGGAAGAACTTCCTGATGGTAAGAGCAATTTGACAGTGGAATATGCTGCCTTGTAGTGTGGTAGAGCCTCCTTTCTTGGAGGTTTTTAAACAAAGGAGGGATGGCCGTCTGTCAGGAGTGCTTTGAGTGTGCATTCCTTCATGGCAAGGGGTTGGACTGGATGACCCTTGTGGTCTCTTCCAACTCTATGAGTCTATGTTTTTCCTGTGCAGCCTGATGATGTAGACAGGATCCTTGAAGAGATAAGAGCTACCACATGTATACTGGCTCATTTCCCCTTCTGGTTTCTGAAAGCAGCTAGAGGGGGACTGGCTGAAGGGCCATGGGGAGTGGTAAATGCCTTACTGAAGCAAGGGAAATTTCCATTTTCCCTAAAAGAAGCCGTGGTGAGGCCATTACCAAAATTCTGAATAATTATAGTCCTGTCTCTAACATTCCATTTTTGGGCAAGGTTCTTGTGATAACTGAAGCCCCTGTCAGAGCTGCTGCTGATGAGCAGCAGCTGTTGGTCCCTGTTGCTCAGGGTGGAGATGACGAGCAGCAGCTGCTGGTCCCTGTTGCTCTGGCTGGAGATGAGTCCTGCAGCTCAAGAGCTCCCCCTGCTGCCATGGACCAAGCAGGCTCGGACGTTCCTCTGCCTGCTCCTTTAGAGCAACAGAGAGCCAGCTGTGATCCTGAGGATGCCTTAGAGCCTGCAGCAATCAGCCCACAAACAAGGCAGAGACTCAAGAGAGCTGAGCAAAGGGAGGCTTCCTTGATTAAGTTCAAGAAGTGGTGACTGGCCACACCTGTGCCTGAGCTATATAACTGCCTGCCTGGAAGCTTTCCTTTGCTTGTGGCAAACTTTCTACAAGCCCTCTCCTTGCTTCCAGCACCCGGCTCCTGATACCTTGGATTGATCTCTTGGCTCCAGACCCCTGGATTTTGGACTCTGACTATGGCTTTTGCTTGTTGCTCAGGCTTAGGTAAATGGACTGCCTATGAGTAATTGCTTGCTTTGACTCCTCCTGGCAGGACTCTGCTAGCTCTCCCACTCCCTTCTCTGGGCTGGCTCGCCGCCCGGGTCTCTGACCTTGACAGTTCTGGAGCTTGCGGTAACCTCCTATCTTGAGGGATTCTGGATAAGATGAATAATCTAGATCCATTTCAATTTGGCTTCAGGCCCGGTTATGGGATGGAGATAGTTTAGTTGCCTTGGTGGATGACCTACACAGGAAACTGGACAGGAGGAATACGACCCTGTTGGTTCTGCTGGCCCTTCCAGTGCCTTTTGATACCATTGGTCATGGTATCCTGTTGGGCTAACTCTCTGGGATTGGACTTGGGGGCATTTTTATGTAGCGGTTCTGGTTTTTCTTGGAGGAGCAAATTCAGAAAGTGGTTCTGGGGGCCTCCAATACCCTGGCCATTGGCCTGTGGAGTTTCTCAGTATTCTGTTTTGTCCCCCATGCTGTTAAACTTCTCCACTGGGAGAGGTCATCTGGAGTTTTGGGCTTTGGTGTCACCAATATGCTGATGACACGCAACTCTACTCCTCCTTTCCATCTGATTCCAAGGAAGCTGTCTCAGAACTGAACTGATGTCTGTTGTCAGTAATGGATTGGATGCGGGCAAACAAACTTTAATTTAATCCAGACAAGACAGTGGGTTCGGTGAAAGGCAGATCAGGGAATAAGGACTCTGCCTGAAATCTTAGGCTCACAAGTTGGGGGTTCTCCTGGACTCTACTCAGAGCCAGGTTTCAGCAGAGGCCAGGAATGCATTTGCACAGCTAAAACTTGTGTACCAGCTGCACCCACTCCTTGAGATGTGAGATCTGGCTACAATGACACAGAACTTGATGACATCTTGGTGGGAGTACTGTAACGTACTCTATGGGGGGCTGCCTTTGGAAACTGTTTGGAAACTTCAGTGCTGCAGCCAGAATGCTGACCAGGGCCAGTTATGAGTTACATGTAATTCCCTTGTTAAAGTAGCTTCACTGGCTACTTCACAAACAGCTACACTGTTTCCAGGCACAATTCAGAGTGCTTGTCATGACCTATATAACCTATATGACTTAGGTCAAGACTATCTGAAAGACTGTATCTCCCCATACAGATTCGCCACAGTTTTAAGAGCTGCAAGGGAAGGCTTTCCCTCTCAGCCCTGTTACCATCACAGACTTGCTTGGTGAGGACATGAGAGAGAACTTTCTCAGTGGCTGCTTCCACACTCTGATACTCCCTTCCATGAGAGGCTAGGCTGGCTTCCTCCCTATTTTCCTTTGGCCAGCAGGCATAGATCTTTTTGGTTAAGCAGGCTTTTAATGTATAGGCAGGGAAGCTTTTATTGGGATGCTTAATTTATCTTTTTAAAAACTTTTGTGTGTCTTTTAAATTATTTTATATTGTTTTAAGTGAGAATTTTAATTATTTTTAAAATTTCATTGTTCAGTTGTTGTTTTTTTAATTGACTCTGGAAGCTGCCTTGCGTCCCACTCTGGGAGAACGGCAGCATACAAATGAAATAATAATAAAAGAACAAACAAATAAATATATGCAGCTCAAAATACTATGGTGTGAATACTAAATGGACTCTAAAGTTCCCTCTGTGTCTGTGTGTGTTTTTTTAATCTTAAATTTCTCCATCTCTGACTTCACTGACATTGTCTGCCACACACTCTGATATGTTTCTAGATCTGCTTGGATTGCATTGTGCAACTTCCTGTTTCAGTTAGCTAAATTGCATTATTTTAACAGTGTAGGCAGCAGGGTGCTATGCTTATAGTAGTCAGAAAAATGAATGGTGTGCAACCACTAACATAGGCATATTCTTGAAAAACAAATAAAATCATGAATTTCAATGCCTTCCTTCTGTTCCTGCAATGGCTCTGCGTTGTTATTTTTTTTAATAAAAAGAAATGCAGTAGCATCCTTTTGAAAGACCTCTGCCCCCCAATAGACTGATACTCTGAAGGTGATGAACCAGTGCTGATGATGCATTTTGTACTTCTCTGCCACTTGAGTGCAGTGTCTAAGGATCTCTGGCACTTAAAGCACCTCAAACTGCAAAGCAATTCTGTTTCTCAGCTACAGCCATTTCCACACCGGGCTTCTGAAATGGTGCAGAGTGACCTCTGATGGAGGTCTTCTGCACCGTAGAGTGGACTGGCGTGGACTACTTTTTGTAGTTCCACACCAGAATCCACTCAGGAGCGGCCGGAACTAGCCGCGTGGCGTGTTTTTTAAAAACCTCTTTTGAGAGGTTTTTAAAAAGCACGGAGCGCGCAGCCCCATGCCGCTCTGTTGCCCAACTCCGACGCGGATTTGCAGGCGCGCGCAAGTGCGTGCCTGCAGATCTGCCGAGGGTGGGTTTCCAGCTGGCGAGCTTCTCCGGTTGGTGGAGAGCCTCCACCAACCGGAAGCCGCCATTTGGGACGCCGGAGGACTGTGGAGCAGCGAGCTCGTGCTGCTCTGTGTGGCGACGGACTTACCCGGCTTCAGGTAAGCTCTGTTTCTGGTGTTTTCTCCTGTCCCCCCCCACATGTGGAAAGGGCCCGTGTATTGCATCAGTAAATGGCTTTTGAATGCCACATACAGTAATGTAGACTTGGAGAGAAAAAGGGCTGAGGTCCAGGAAAATAAACTTTCATTTCTCTAATTCTTTCCATTCAGTGACTGGCAGTTTGGCACAGGACCAAGTCATGTCGTAGGCAGAGTTGGGAAAACTTACATTTTTGGATTACAAAACCGAGAATTTTCCTGCCATCTTGGCCACACTGGTTGGGAGATTCTGGGAGTTGTAATCCAAAAAATAACACTTCCAGACTCTCATCCCTAGTGAAGGGTAGACTTTAGTGTTTTCCTCTTTGTGCATTTTAGAAGATTACAGTTGTATCCCCTTGCATTACTTTGTTTCACAGTTTGCTTGTGTGATTTATCTCTGTCATATAAGCCAATACATTTGCTCACCTGGATCTTAGCACATTTGCTCACACTGCTTGCTAAATGGGCACTGATATAAATGTTAGGCCAATGTTGCCAGCTTTACAAGGGAAAGTGTACTGTTTGTATTACTTCTTTCAGCTGTTCCACGGATCAATGAGTAAATAGCCTGTGACTGTTGCCCCTTGAATCTGATATCTCCAAAGCCCAGTGCCCTAGGTTTTGCTTGGATTGCCTATCTGTAAATTGATCCCTGCTCCCTTTCCCTCCTAATGAACAGAATCACCTTCCAAGTCTTGTGATATCACTACATTCTAAATTTTCTTGACTGAACATCATTGGCAGTTATGGTGGGGTAAGCATAATTCCCAATGATTACCTTGCAAAACATATAAACGATTCTAAATGTCATGGGGGAGCTGAGGTAATTCCAATGACAGCTTGGAAGCAAGAAGTTTGAAGTAGCATAGTTATCTGTAATTACTTAGTTTTGAGTTTTTGGCAGTGAGGGCAGAATGACGTTACATTGACTAATTAATATGATGGCAGAAATCTTGGATCAGGAAGACATAGTAAAAAGTTCCAGCAGGTGGAACTCTATCATGTCTCCTCTCCCCTTTCCAAAAACCATCTTTTACTTGTTGTAGTCCTCCCAACGTGGCCTTTTACTGGAAGGGGAGAGCAGTGTGGAGAAGGAGAAGGCAATGGAGATGGATCCAGCTTCTATGACAGCAATCAGGTCACCCTCTGGGACCTCTACAGTGTTACCCTGATTTCTGGGGTCCCATGAGGGACACCTCAATGTGCTCAAAATACTGGGGAATGGGAATTAGCAAGAGCACAAGCTAGGCAATGCAAGAGGCAGGGCAACCTAGTGAGATCTTGAACCCAATGTTTATGGGGTCAGGCTGAGTCAATAATCAATCAGAAGTAAATAATAATTGTTTTCCTTTATTTTGAAACACAGTCAATACGTATGTATGCAACCACTCACACAGACCTAATGAAAGAAAGGTAGGAGTTGGATAGAGGATTTTAAGAGGGATTTTTCAGGGGAAATACTACACCTGATCCTGAAGCCCAGTTTATCAGAAGAAAAATCCGTTGTATCGGAGATTCTCAGCACGTGGGAGCTGAGGGGAAGGCTAGTCAAATGGAGTGACAGCAAGGTAGGATGGAAGTCAGAGCGATCCGAAGAGACGCTCAAAACCAGGGGGTCTTATAGGGGAAAATGTGCCTGTAGGCTAGTCCGTTCCCAGGGAAAACAATGGGTTTCAAGCTGGAGACAAAGCCTCCGAAAGGTCAGTACTTTAGATGATTGAATTATGACAGTGTTGTCAATAGCATAGACAGTATGCAAATGCGGAGTGCTTGACAGTTGGATATTCGGCTCGTCAAGCTGCCTGCTCAGGGCAGGGGATCTTTTGTAAACGGTGTGCATACATAATATGATCTTAAGAGGGTACTTGCCTGGAGGTCTCCTGAAGCTGCAGTCTGGCAATTCCTGGCCTGCCTGGATTTGTTTTGAATAGTTCAGCTATTTTCGGCCGTGCCTGTGTGCATGCTTGTCCGAGGGTAGTGAAGGCCAAATTCTTGATATCAAATGATATCTAATATACCACAAGTCCGGACTAGAAACTACAGTAACAACAGGACCCTTTGGGCTGCAAGCTTCTCCACAAACTCCACTTCCCACTGGCCAGTAAACGACTGTGCTGGGGATAGGGGGGCTGTAATAAGTAAAAGGTGAGTGGTGGGGGAGCTTGGTTGTAAGACAAGGTCAATAGAGAATTCTGACCGTTGTTGCTGCTGCTGCTGCTGCTGTGTTCCTTCATGTTATTTCTGACTTATGGTGACCAACTTATAGTTGTAGTCCCATGTTCAAACAACTACACCATGTACCCTCCAACATTTCACAGATGAAAACCGGGACACTTATGACCAAGCAACATCAGTGTGTGATTGAGGCCCTTTTCGCATGGCATTTTCCATGCAAAAGGGCCCCTCCAGCATCGCCCAAATGTGAGGAGTGATCCACACGACGCACTCACATTTGCGCTACACTCCAGGGCCTAGCAGGCACTGCTCGCACACTTTTTCTTTTTTGGCTTTAAGCCGAAAATGGTGCGTGGTCATGCATTGCTCCCAGGCCCATGTGCAGTTACCTTGTGTACAGAGCCTTGGGAGCCGGGCCGGTCATGCTTCCTGCCTCAGTAGAGCCTGGGAAGGTCCCAGGCTGCATTGTGAAAGGAAGAGCCAGTGATCTCGCGCGAGCAGGAAACTTGTGCAGAGCCGAAGAAAACTGGACGTGAGGGCCTCTCACAAGAGGTTGCTCACACAGGCACTGCACTCCAGCGCCGAGAAAAGGTAGGATGCAGAAAGGGCCTAAGATAACTAAAGTTACTCATGAGAAAGCTAGGCTGCAACAGTTTGATTTTATCTGGGCCTACTGCAAAGGGCAAGATTCTGCCCCTTCCTCTCCTCTCTACCAGCTGACTTAATTAAATGCAAACTGCTTCTACACTTTGAACTCAGTCCACAACAAATGAATATAGCTAAAAACAAAAGGGGAAAATGGGAAGAGGAGAGAGACACTACCATTAAAAAAAAAACAAAAAAACTGTAAAAATGCAATGGCTGAGGATTAATCGGGAATGTTCGTGCCAAATCAAGACAGTCTCCACAATAGCAAGACCAAGGCCATTTCTGCACTAGACTTTTATAGTGCTATTATTCCACTTCCAACATCCTATGGAATCCTGGAGTTCACAGTTTAGGGAGGGGCCCATCCCTAAAATGCAAATTCCAGGATTCTATAGGATGTGGAAGGTGGAATAATAGTACTATAACAGCCTAGTGCAGAAATGACCCAAAACCAAGAGTGACAACCTGACTTGCAGAGGTGCAAATTGGATTTGCAAACCACCAACTAAGCTCAGAGGTAAAAAAAATAGCCAGAGAGGAGCCAAAGAGAGATTTACATCAGGATAATGCTTTTGTAATTCTAACCACAGCTTGGAAGCGAGAAGTTTAAAGTAGCATAGTCATCTGTAATTACTTAAGAGATGACTGTAAATATAACATGTATTATGAAAATAACTGCACTACACACCAAATAAGAGAACACTTAATATGAAACAACCAAGGTTGATAAGTATATCATATAGTACATATAGCACATTGTTACTGCGATGGATAAGCCTGAACTCGGGGTCTACCATTTAATATAAATTGGTTATTAAAAATATACCCTTCCACATGCTTGAGAGGACCCTGGATAAGCACGCACACGGGCACGTCCGAACGGCTGAAAAATACAAAGAAAAATCCTGGTCAGGCCAGTAACTTTCCGTTGCGCTGCTTCAGGAGACCTCCAGGCAAGTACACATTGAAACACAATTAAGTATGCACCAAGGACACAAAAGATTCTCAGCCCTGAACTGTCAGCTTGACAGGATTAGCGCTCCTGACTACACAAACTGTCAAGCGCGGCCTATTTGCATACTGTCAGGGCTATTGACAACCCTGACTAAAACCCATCAAGTCAAGCACTGGCCTTTCAGAGGCTTTGTCTCCACTTGAGGACCTATCGTTCTCCCAGGAACTGTCTACCTTCCAGGCACATTTCCCCCTATAACTACCCCTGCTTTTCGAGCGCTTCCTCGGATCGCTCCTGGCTTCCTCCCCACATTGCTGCCGCTCCGTTTGCCGAGCTTTCCCCTCAGCCCCCACGTGCTGAGCAGCACCGCTCTCAAATCTCTGGCTCTATTTTGGCTTCCCGGACATCTGGATCAGGTGTAGTATTCCCCCGATACTCCTCTTGAAATCTCCTATCCATTTTCCTCTCTTTATTTTTCTTAGGTCTGTGTGAGTGACTGTGTTAGTGCACAGTGACTTAGATTTTAAATAAAGAAAATAATTATAAATTAATTTTGTCTGGGTCTTGACTCGGCCTGACCCCATAAAAGTTGGGTACAAGGTCTTGCAAGGTTACCCTACCTCTCGTGTGTGCTGGGCGCATGCTTGGTGCAAGTTGGAAATCCCCTTAAAATTGGGGTCAGACTAGGTGTCCTCTGAGGGAGCCCTCAGAAAATTAAGGTAACAACATATAGTTAAAATGCATATAGTATAGGGTATATGTATAGTTAAACGTATAGTATAAAGCACATATAGTTTCCACAGACAATTACGTAGTGAAACTACATTAAACACATAGGATATTATAAAGGCCACTAGATGATTAACATAATGCATATTTCAAATAAATTTTAGGATTGAAGCCCTTAAGGGTATTGGAGTGTGTGGTGGCTTCCGAGCTCCAGGGTTTTCTGGATGAAATGGATTGTCTAGATTCATTTCAATTTAGTTTCAGGCCTGAATAAAGGATGGAGACAGCTTTGGTTGCTTTGGTGATGACCTCTGCAGGGAACTGGACAGTTGGTTCCTCTGACCTTTCAACAGCTTTTGTTACCATTGTCCATGATACTGTTCTGGGCCACCTTGCTTGAATGGGAAATGAAGACACTGTTTGACAGTGGTTTCGTTCCTTCTTGGAGGGAATAACCTAGAAGGTTGTGCTGGGGGACTCCTGTTTGACCATCCGGTGTTGGCTTGTGGGGTCCCTCATAGTACTGTTTTGTCCCCCATGCTATTAACACATACATGAAACTGTTGGCATAGGTTGCCCAGGATTTGAGGTTGCTGTGCATCAATATGAGGATGATACCCAACTCTATCAGTATCTGTCCTGAGGGTAAGTAAATTGAAACTTAATCCAGATAAGATAGATTTGTTCCTGGTCAGTCAAAAGGGAAATCAGGGAGTGGCGATTCAATCTGTAGTTGGATGGGTTATATTCCCCCTGAAGATAGGTTTGCAGTTTAGGTATATTTCTGGACTCAGCCTTGAACTGAAGGTCCAAGTTTCTGTTCATTTTTTTAAGCCCAGGGACAGCTAATGAGAAGTAGCTAAGCAGCCCAGAATCTGGGGGAAGTTTGGTCCAGTCATAAACTGCCTATGTCTCAGTCTATCATGTGATCATCAGTTCCTATAACTTCCCTGATATGCAGTTCTAATAAATACATACTACTTTCTCATCGTGCAAGGCATCTCTGTGCCAGTACTTGATATTCTTTGATGGTTTTGGCCATAATATTGTCCGGCATGAAATAGCATATTATCTGCTACCTTATTGTTACATCTTTGTAACATTCAGAAGATAAGTTTTAGATATCTCGTAAACTTAGCAAGAGTCTCTAGTCCCCACTACGACAGACCAGAAAAGGATATGGAACAGGGAAACAGGCCTTGGATAGGAAGGAACTGATTCTTCAATATGTTCAGTCAACTTTTTGAATTCTTAGTGGAACAGCCAGTTAGAAGCACTGGAGAACCTGAAATACAGATAGAAGATGAAAACTTAAAAAGATGTACATTTGAGCAACCTATTGTCATAGAACTAAAGGCTGAACTAAAGGTTGCTTTTGAGGACCCTCCCACAACCCACAGATATCAGCATCTCTTGTAATTACATGTTATAGTTGGCAGCAGGTATCACCTCAGGCATAAAAAAAAAATGCTGGATCTGGTCAGAGAGCCAGACAGAATCACTCGTGTAAGGCTCTTTCCAAAGAGACTGATGTTTCTGATTTTTCTCTCTACTCATTTCAACCTTAGTTGTGGAAATCCTGTAAGTCTGAAATCATGTACACAGTTTGGGCTGGGCATTGTTTCCTGGCTACTGATGTGAAGAGTAAGTGAAAAGGTGTTCTAGTATGCACAATTATAGGCCAGACCAAGGGCCGTTGGAAACATCTGAAGACCTCTGTTTACAGTATATTATTGTGGTAGTTAACCTCTGACCAAGCTGTTCTCTCTAACTATTGCAGGGAACACATAGATTATCTTGATTTTTTTTTTTTTAAAAAAGGAAATACCTGAAGCTCTGTGGTTGTATAGAAAGGACCATGAAAACAAGTTCACAAGTGGAAATAAGATTATAATTTTTTTTGCTTTGTTTTCTACCATGGCAATAATAAAAATAATTGTTAATGGATACTACCTACTATATAAAGATGGTAAAGTCATTGCTGAGCATCATGAATTTATTCAATGGATTTATAACCTGCCTTTATCTCCCCAAATAGCCTTGAAGGCAGCTGATGATGATAATTTTAAATACAATAACCATAGTAAAACACACACACATTGCACAAAGGGGTCAAAAATACAGTTAAAGACATATCAATAAAAGAAAAACACCTATCCAGCTTACCTTCACACCAAGCCAGGCAGAATTACTTTGCCAGTCTTTAATATCCAGAATCCACAACTGGAGGATATGAGTTGAAATCTAAAATGTGACTTTCCCAAATATTGTCTTCTTGCACAAGTAGAGAAAAAGATACGAACTTGGTGAGTTGTGGAGTCTTTTATGACCCCGGTGAGAATTCCTGTGTATTCAAAGTTGGAGTATTTTATGACTCCAGTGAGACTTTCAATATATTCAAAATCAAGTTCAAACTCAGCATAAGATGTACAATTTTAGTATTTCCAGAACCCAGTGAAAATTTCAGTGTCCACACAGAATCAGGCCAATCACAGATTGTTGCTTATATTTCACTGTTTCCCGGTTTGCTGAAAAACAGTAATACGTTACATTAGCTAGGACAAAAAATATTGCAGTAAAAAAGGGAAGTATCAGAGGATCCTGACTGTTTTTTATTTGAAAAACAAAATGAAACAAAACAAAAACCTCATGCATGGCAAATGGCAGAAATGTAGGGAAATTGTTCACAACTGCTGAGGTGACAGTGTTTTAAAACGTTACTTTCTAGGTCTGGTTCTGTGTTGAATCTGCATCAAATCATGGCTCTTGGGAGTAAAATGTCCTGTGCTGGATATGAGAGTGAAAAACTCTTTCTGTAGCAACCCAGCTTAAGTGCCAAAGGCCTGACTGAAGAGAAAGGTTTTGACTGCCAGGAGAAGGAGTAGATGGGAATTGGCATAATGTATTGGGTTGACCGTTGAACTAGGACTGCAAGAGATCTCAGTTCAAATACTTGCTTAGCCATAGAAACTCCTCAGGTTACCTTGAGCAAGTCATATTCTTGTAGCCTCAGAGGAAACCAAATAAATATGCCAACAAAATCCTATTATAGGACCACCACAAACTGGAGTTGACTTGAAGGTACATAACAGCAACAAGAAGGAGAGCAGGAAGGGGGCTGGCTTAACCTCCTTTGGAAGGGAGTTTCACAGCCTGGGAACAGCCACAGAGAAAATCCTTTCACATCTCTACCAAATGCGAAACTGAGGGCAGTTGGACCAAGATAAAGGCTTCCCTAAAGATCTCAAAACCTGGGCATGCTTCTATAACTCCAGATCTGTTTCTCCTTTCTTTTATTGTTCCTTTGTAATCTTTAAGAGTTCAGTGAAAATTCAGAGTTACAATTCCAACTAGTCTAACTTTTGCAATTGAAGTCTAAATATTATTAAAACATAGCCTTAGGTCTACCACTACTGCTCAACCTAATTCACATTGCAAGAGTTCTTGTTGTTTTTATTTGATTCCTTTTTTCTAACTCTCTGAATGAGTTTTTGTAATCAAGGTACATGTCACTGCAAAGTGACATTTCCCTGCCATTTTTTTGTAGTTATTCATAAAAACAATATGACTCTGTGGTGAAATTTAATCAGTGTGAAATTCAACATTCTGTCATTTCACATGGTGGTTGTCTCCCAAGGTTGGTTCAGTATATATGTCTGACCTGCAACAGAAGTGTTTTGATTTTTACCAAGTGTTCCTCATTGCTTGGAGAGCAGAGCTCATATGCAGAGCTTATTGTTGGAACCAAAGAGGTTTCACCTCTCTGAATCTTTCTTTGACCTATATATTCAAGCACTTTGCTTTCTTCCATCCTGAAGAAGTCACTTCCTTCTTCTCCCAGTTAGTTAGTCCTTTGTCTCCCCTTGTCTGGGAAAGGAGTGTCCATGAGGCTATCACCTCAAGAGGGGGGCTAGCTAACACTCGTACATGAGAGCCAGGCTTAGGAGCTTCTCTACTAAAATGTAGGTAATCTCCTTTTGTCTATCTCCTTTCCTATGTCAAGATGGATTTCCCAAAACAATAAATGAAATCTTTCCTTTTTTTTTTTTAACTTAGAAGAGCATCTTGATTATTTTCTCTTGTTTTCTACCACAAGCTCGTACGGCACTGGCTAGGTTCCACTCTGCTTGATACAGCTACCAAATATTCCATTTATGTTGTGTTATAATACTGTTTTGCTCCAATAATGTAACTTATCAGGTGTTTCACATTTCAAGTCACATTATTTTAAACATAAATAATGAGCTGGAAAGTATAATGATATGGTTCTGCACACCTCATCAGCCAAAAGCATCTGACTACATATTTACAGGAACAAGTGGTTGTATGAACAAAAAGAACATTGTAGTATTCCTGTGCAAGAAATTAGAAGCAGTCATGTCCCAAACAAAGGAATCATGGGGACTTCATATTAATTTTTTGTGGAGATTTTTACAAATACCAAAAGGAAAAATATGATCATTTACAAGCATATTAACACAAATTGTATAAGGAGAAGAGATGGAAAGAATAAGAAAAAGCATTCAAAAGCTGTTTGATAAATATGTATTTCAAGTATTGAGAAACCTTGACAAGAAAAATTCTGGACTGACATGAATCTTCACAGTTAGGGACTTATTCTGTGCAACAGTTGCATGTGGTTGTTTTGAACATAAAAAAAAAAATTCTGTGCAGGAAACTGCATTTTCTGCCCATGAAATAATGCTTCTATACAGAAATATTATTTTCTGTGCAGTAAATGCTGTTTTCAGTGTGAATCAAAGACATATAAATGTTGTGTGGAGTAAGTCCCAAGTCGCAGCATTTTCTGTGCAGGAAACAGCTTTTTCAGTGCAGAAAAAGCTATTTTATGTGTCAAACAACCATGTTCAAATTTTGTGCAGAATAAGTCCCAATTTGTGAATGGGGTTGAAAAATGGCATGGTTTTTGAAACCTTTCTTGCAGCCAGAAAAAAAATTGTTAAAATTACGCCTTGCTTCCTACAAGAAGAAAATTAGTGATAAATTACATCCCTAATAGAGAATGACTTGTTATTTTTTGCCATGTTTTCTCCCTTCTGCTCAAGACATTTAATGTTAGAATGAACATTCATGAGTATTTTGCTAGCAGTTCCTCATTGCATTAAAGTAAGTTCTGTGTTGGTTTTGCATAGAGGCACTCTAGGGCAGGGGATGGGGACCATGTGGCCTTACCTTGGTGGACTCCAACTCCTGATAATATTTACTGGGAGAGGCAGTGATGAGGAATCATGGAGCTGCAATCTAGTAACATCACGAGGGTTACAGATACCATATTATACCCTTGTTGAAACAGCTGCTGTGGCTGCCAGTTTGTTTCCAGGGACAATTTGATTATGTCCTATAAAGCCCCATATAGCTCAGGTCTGGGCTGTTTGGCAGATAGTATCTCTCTGCATGAGCTGGCACAGCCTCTGAGATCATCAGGAGAGGCCCTTCCCTCGGTTCCACCACCACTGCAAGCTTAGCTGGGGAGAACCGGAGAGAAGGCTTTCTTGGTGGCTGCGCTTAGACTCTGGAACTTCCTTCCCATGGAGGCCAGAATAGCCCCTTCCCCGTTGTCCTTTCACTGGTAAGCTAAAATCGTTTTTTATTCCAATAGGCTTTTAAAACGGAAAGTTTTTAAAGCATGGGCTGTATTGATTTAACTGACCTGTTTTAAATAGCTTTTCATCTTTTCAAAGTGCATTTTATTCTTTTAACTGTAAATTGTTTTAATACTGTAAATAGTATAATTCTATTTTAATGTTCACTTTTTCTATGCTTTTAATTGTATTGTTCTTTCAAACTGTGTGAGCCACTTTGAATCCCAATTTTGGGAAAAAAACTGGAATATAACAACAACAAGAACAACAAGACATCTCTCTGCTCTAGGGACTGATCTTATTCACTGACTGTAAGCTGAAAATGCTGCTGAACATTTTACTTTAATTGACAGATTGAATCCCCCTTTAATTGGTAGACCCTCCAGATCAAGCATTAATTGGAAAGGAGAGACCCATGTGAGTTGCCTTTTCCTACAGTGGCTCTGGAACATTTACATGGAGAATTGCATCACAAGGAAGTATCTCTACTCACCTCTCCACCCCTACTCTCTGCGTATGTTCATATGTGTGTCTATGGCCATTTCCGCACTACACTGTTATAGTGATATTATTCTGCTTACAACACCCTGTGGAATTCTGGGGTTTGTAGTTTACTCAGGCCAGAGAGCTCTCTGGCTGAGAATTTTAAATGCCACTCCTTAGACTGTGAACCTCAGGATTCCATAGGATGTTGAAAGTAGAATACTAGCACTATAACAGTATAGTGCAGAAATGGCCCATGAGTGATTCATTCACTTTCTCATTATCATCTAATTACAAAATGTGCATCCATTTCACGCCACACAAATATAGCAATATGTTCCCACTTTAACTGCCATGGATTCATCCTATGTAATCCTAGGATTTGCACTTTAGGGAGATGTATTTAGTTTTCAGCCAAAGAGCTCTAGTGCATCATCAAACTACAAACCCCATGATTACCTGCAATATTGCCATGGCAGTCAGAGTAGAATCACTGTAGTATAACAATGTAATAGGAAAGGGCCTCTGGTCTTGAGGTGACCAACATTCTCTACCAATGTAATATTCATTTGAAACATCTAGGGTTGCATTCCCTACTTCAACCTATTCATAATTCCTCTGTGTTGTTTGGCCAAAGCAAAAGTAAGATGAGATGTGAAAGTTTCAATCTACAAATATTGGAAGCTTAGAATAATATTACAGAGGATGAGGAAGCTCATGAAACATGTATGTTGTCTCTTTGTGGGCCAGCCTACATTTTTCAGTGGATGCCTCTGTGCCCCTGGCCAACACTTTGAAGATGTTTCCTGTTTCTTACTATTTGTAGAAATCCATTGGGGAATTGTGCTGCTCCACTCCTCCTCATCTCATTGCCTCTGCTCTCCCTCTCCCCTCTCATCTTCAGTATTCTGAAGGCAAAGTTTTCATCGCTCATGCTTTCATTCTCAGGTGGAAATTTCCACTGGTGAAACAGTACTTATCTTCAGTGTCACATCTTTATAGCTGCTATTATTTAACTGCCTGCATAGGGCTACAGTGGTACAGTGTTTATCTATGAGCAGAGTTGGCACATTTTAGCTTGGTAGATTATGGGCAGTACAGCTATTTGCTGAAGTAGTGGAACAAAACAAATAGGACATTATAACAGTTTATGTGATTAGATAGGCATTAGAAGACCATTATTATTAATATTAAATAGTGAGTTGGAAAGAAGATAGCTAAACAAAGGATACACAAGCTACTGCATTTCTTCTGCTCCTCCAGGTCTTAGAGAGGGAAGCAATGGGTGACAAAGAAAACACAAAATTTGGCACTTTTGCAGAATGTTTATAGTTCCATTTTTGGGGACCCATCCTCTTAGTTTATAGACCACTAGCCTTGTGGTAACCATCTTGAACTATGAATTCTGACCCTTTCTCTGCTACTAAATGGTTCTAGGCAAGTCATTTTTTATTTTTCCATCCAAAATATGACAACATTATTTTAATTATTTATTTTCATGTATATACCTCTTACTCCCAGTTTTGGATTCAAAGCAGTGGGTGTCACAGATGAAAAAAACATCAACATTCTCTCCAATATTTCATAGAAGAAAAGCAGCAGAAATGTGGCCAAGTAACATCAGAGTATGGTCAAAATGGAAAATATTATTAATGAGGAAGAACACACAAACTAGGACAGGATGCAGAAGTGTGATTTTGCCTGAGCCTACTGGAAAAGGCAAGAGTCTGCCTGCTCTTTTCCCCTTCCCTCTGCTGATTTGTGTACAAACTACTTTTGGACTTCAAACTCAGATTGCAGCAATGGAAATAAGCTGAGGACGAATGGCAAAAGTGAGAGGGAGAATGAGAAACTGAGATTTTTTCAAGGCAGTTGAAAAAGTGGGACGGAAGAGGATTAGCTAGGACTGTCCCTGCCAAACTAGTACCGTTGGAGGGTATGCTTATAGCTCCAAAACTCTCATAAATAAACGATCCTATTTAAAACAGCACCTTCTTAAAACTGTTTAAATATCAATGATAATAAAAGTATAACACTCCCTATCAAAAGATCCACCTTCAACAACCAAATAATGACATAACGCCTGTCTAACTAAAAGGTTGTTTGTGTGTTGGTGGAAACAGGACGGGGGGGGGCAACCTAGCTTTCTGTGGGAAAGAGTTTCACAAAGGCCTGTCTTCCTGCACTGTTGCAGAGATAATAGGAAGATAATATGTGTGACATAATCTGTGTGCTCTAAATATAAGATAGCCAATGTAATGTAGTAGAGAAAGTGTTGCATTAGGACTCTGGAAGACCAGGCTTCAAATCTCTTGGCCCTGGAAATCCCCTGGGCAGTGATGTAGATTCGAGTCAAATGACTTGGACTCAAGTCAGACTTAAGTTGCTTCAGTGGCTTGACTTCGACTTGACTTGACAATAAATGATGCACTTACTAGACTTGACTTTAGACTTGTATATTTTTAGTGACTGATTTGCTGCCCTTGGTTCAGCAACATAACACATTCATCCAGAAACCTTATGACTTTGAACAACGCTTCCATCTCTTTTTGCCTACTGGTCACATGATAATCTGTCTCAAGCTCAAAGTCTGGGCACATTTCTCAGAGGTGAACAGCAAACAGGTTAGACAGTGGGCTTGAGGCAGGCTTGAGGTCTGCTCAGCAGCCTATCTCTGCTGCATATCAGAGGAGCGTTCTAAAATTTTTCCTAAGAGCAGAAGACAAGACTCACCCTCAGAGTGCAGAGTGCATTTCTCAGAGGCAAACAGCAAAGGTATTAGGCAACAGGCTTGAGGAAGAAGGTTCCTTCTAAAGCTTTTGAAGCTTCAGTAATAGAGAGTAAGAAGGATCCTATTTCCCACTTCTGAAAAATCCTCCAGCTTTGGAAATGGGGAGTAAGAAGGATCTTATTCCTGAGTTCCGAAGCTGCAGACCATTTTATATCTATTGGCACAAAAGCCTCCAGCTTTGGGAAAGAATAGTAAGAAGGATCCTATTCCCCACTTCTGAAGCTACAGATGGCAAAATTGGAAATGTGGAAGGCCAACTCTGCTCAAATTGTTAAAGCTGACTTCACTCAACTCTGTCCAAAAATTCTGGAATATATGTATTTGGGTGCAAAGTTGGCTCCCAGACTTGAGACTTGACTTGAAAGTATCTTCAAGAACTTGAGACTTGACTTGAGACTTGGAGTGAAAGCCTTAAATACATCACTGCTGCTGGGTAACATTGGGAAAGCCACATTCTCTCAGCTGCAGAGGAGGGCAATCTCAAACTCTCTCTGAACAAATCTTGTGAAAAAAAATTGGTAGGTTCACCTTAGGGACGCCAAAAGTCAGAAATGACCTGAAGGCACTCAATAACCAAAAGTGAAGTATTCTTGTTTAATACATTGACAATGGCTTTACAGGAGAAATCCTCCTTTGTAGAAGAAAGGAGGAAAAAGAAGTAGAAAAGAAAAAGGCTTGTTTACCCTCACTCATTGACAGTTTCTCTTCAGACTTCTCTCCCTGCCTAGTTTATTAAATGTTTCTAGCAAGGCATTAATGAGTTCTTAAGTAATTACTGTTGCCCAAATCAATTTGCTCTCCTGTCCAGTTCATCTACTTTTCAGAGACAATATTAGTATTGATTTCTGAACAGTTGCCCTTCACATCTCTAAATATTACACACAGAGACACAATGGCACTGCAGTCCCTGGCTGAGCCCTGGATCATTGCCAGCTGCCTGACTGTGACTAATACCAGTGCAGGGGAGCTGAGGAGGGAGAATGCCATGTCTTATGAAACCAAAGTCTGTTTGCCAAGTGCTGTTTTGTTTTGCTCGCCTGCAAATGTTATAGCTTCTTAAAACTTGAAGAGAGCAGGTATCTGTCTCAGACATTATTCTTCCAAGATGGCATTTTAATTCCAGAGCGAGCCCTGAGTCCAGCTCTGGCCTAGATCAATAGTAATACAGTATATATTTATTTTATTTATATCTTATCTTTCCCTCCATAAGAGGACTAAAGATAACTTATAGAATTAAAACAAAAAGGTGCAAAAGGTTATTTTTAAAAAATGCAATTAAGTTATCTATATAGCTAAGGCAAATTTAGAACAACCACTGGGAAACAAGGTAAAAGGCAGTACAGCACATTATTAAAAGTCGTTCCCTAAAAATTAGTCAGTTCTGGCAAGTCAGTTAGATTAAAATGGTATTTGCATGTGAACAGATAACAAAGAAGGGGCCAGCCTAACTACCAACTAGAAGGGAGTTCCAAAACCAAGGAAAATCTAATGAAAAGGTCATCTCCTTTTCCCCCACCAAACAGCATCTCAAGGATCTGACAGATCCTGAAGGCCTCAGAGCACAGGCAAGCTTGTTATGGTACAACACAGTCCTTCAGATAGGCTGGACCCAAGCCGTATGGGGCTTTATAGATCAGAATCAGCACTTTGAATTGTGCCTAGGAAAAGAACAGTAGCCAGTAAAGCTGTTCTATTAAGGAGATAAATCATCAGAGGCAACAACTGCCTGCAGGTCTTTGGGCCAGCTGATGTTTCTGACCACTTTTAGAGAGTAGGCTTGTGTGGAATATTTTACAGTAATCCAAATAGGGTGCAACTGAGATGTGTGTCACTGTGGCCACAGAACAAATCTCCAGGATCAGGCACACATGGTACACGCACTTTAGCTGTGTAAATGTGCCCCTGCTCACTTCAGAAGTCCAGGCATCCAGGCTTAGGGATGAACTCAATAGTAAAACAAAACTGCATATTGTAATTTTGTGGTAACAGAGATCAAAACTGTGGCCAATGTATTCCTGTAGTTTTAAGGTCTCCCTACATAATAGCTGCTGGAGAAATTTTGTTACCTGCCTGCCCGTAAAAAACTGGGGTCCCCTAAGCTCTGAGTTGCCATACAACTAGGTTATCCTGGTTTTACCCCAAATCCTGGGCTCATTTACTCAGATTCCCTGCATACTCATTTTCTTAATTAGGTGGCTCAGAAACAGGTCTAGCTCTCCTCCTAATCCTTACCTGGTCAATTTGTCACCACAACCTATCCCTATAATGTCACAAGCATTCACACTCTGTCTGGACTCAGGTTTTGGCCCTGAAATATCAGAGAATAACCTGCACTTCTACTAATGAATAGTGAAAGCTACCTATCAGATGGGAGTGCACTGGCATTTAAATTGTCCTTCTCCACTCAGCACTTGGACAGAAGATTCAGCAGTATGCATATGGATTATGTTGTGTGGCGTATTTTATTTCTATTTGAATTATTGTGACTTTCACCCTAAATTTACATTTATACATATACGTGAGCACACAAAAATGTTATTCCAGTCTATATCTCTCTTCATATTCTTTTGGGTGATGCATTTTTTTTCTTTGGTGATAGATGAGTGGCCATGCTATTACTTTGCCATTGTAAAATATGATGATGCTTCAGGCATAGAAGACAATGAAGACCTGCTTGGGAAAAAAATGATACCAAAACAGCAATGACAGATGAAAGAAACTGTAACTTCCTTTATGACAGAAGCAACCATAGTCATGACAGAGGAGATTGCTGCCTCTCCTATAGGAAGGGAATGAAAATGGAATTGGTTGCTGGGATGTATTAATTCAGGAAGCTCTGGGATCAGATTATGTGGCTGTGATAGCTGGATGAGACTAAAATCATTTAGACTAAAAATCATCAATTGCAAATAGCAATAAGAACTTGAGGGACAATTTCAAAGAAAACATTGTATAGGATTAGTCTGCATGTGATAGATCTTAAGGGCTGAGCTGCTCAGTACAGATTTGTTGGGGCCTAGTAGTGGTTCATAGATCTCTGTCATAGGCCATTCCCGCACTACATTGTTATAGTGTTATTATTCCACTTGCAATGTCCTGTGAATTCTGGGGTTTGTAGTTTACTGAGGCCCTCTGGCTGAGAATTCTAAATGCCCCTTCCTAAACTGCAAAGCCCAGGATTCCATAGGATGTTGAAGGTGAAATAACAGCACTATAACAGTATAGTGCAGAAATGGCTCATAGTTCATCCCTATCAATTTGTTCCAGCAAATGTTTGGAAAAGCCACTAAACTGGCATCAGTGGGAGAGGGAACATAGTGGAGAAAATAACTGGCTGAAAAGATTTAATTCCCTTTATCTCATGTATAGTGGGTCTAGTTTCAAGGCTATTCTGCTTTTGAAACATCATAACACAACATCACTCTTTGGTAAAGAAGATGAAATTTGCCAAAATGGAAGACAGTAGAAAAAGAGGAAGACTGCATTACAGATGCACTGATTGCATCAAGGTCATGGCCCTGAGTTTGTGAAACTTAAGCAGAGTTGTTGATGACCAGGACTCCTAGAAGTCTCATTCATAGGGTTGCCATGGGTTGAAGCTGACTTAATGGCAAAAAAAAGCAATAATTTTTTTAAAAAAATAAGCTCTGAAGAAAAGTGAAGTGTGAACTGCGCTGTTGGTTCTGTTATCAGACAATGACATTCCTATCAGCACAATTCAGCTCATATGCACTTAGCCGACATCCCCACAACATCTTCTGGGATGTGAGTTGTATCTTATATGATATGGGTAACGTGCAATGAGTGTTACAGATTGCTAGGCTGTAATGTTGAAAAGTAGAGATCAAATTAATTTGTCCCCCAAACTTCTCAAAATTTTGCTAAATATTTAATTGTTTTTGACAGACTTTGAAGCTAGATTTTCATGTCTGGTAGTTGAAGAGCTATGACATTCCATGTTGAATATTCAATAGTTGGGAAGCAATAGTGCTTAAGAATTGACAGTTTATGATAGTTCATATGTAATAGCACAAGTTACCTGGCAACTTTTGAGATTCTAGATCTTATTTTATGTCTGTGATAACAATCCAAATAATCAAATGAATTCAGATTGAGATAGATCACTTTGAGGTAAAATATCACATTGAAAATTCAAATAGGAAATTTCACATACAAAACAGATGATATTTTTCCAGATTATGGAAGATTTTTTTGAAAATTCTCTGGACATCTAAAATCTAGTCACAAAATTTGTTTTGCATCCTGACTTGATGATTCAGAAAATGAGTTAATTCATCCTGGACTGATTTGGAGGTCATCCAATTCAATATCGGTAAGAAACTGAATTTTTATCATTAATCCAGATCTTCATTTCTCCTATTCATTACTGTAAAAATCAACATATGGCCAGTGTAGCGTTGTGGTTGCTAATGTGTTAGTGTTATAGTGTAGTGTTTACTAGTGTTGGACCCTGGCTTGGGAGATCCAAATGCCTACTGGGCATGAAACTGACTGAATAATTTTGAGTCAGTTACCTCTCTTAACATGATCAGTTTCAATTACATCTCTTAGCATGACCTAGTTTTGAAGATAAAGTGCTATATAGCCACCTTGAACTCTCTAGAGGAAATGTAACATATAAATAGAATGAATAAAGAAATACGTATTTTTTTTTGTCCTGCTTTTCAGATTTTGATGGAGTCTTCAGCCATATTAACCCCTTAAGGTCTTATTACATCAGACAAATTTCCTATTTGTGTGTTTTTATGCTATAACCCTTAAGATTTTTTTTCCAAAAATGAACAAAAAAATCTCAATAAATTTATTGAAATTTGCAGGTAAAATGGACAGAATCAGATCTTTCATATTTCCAAAGAATAGATGTATCAAAGTTTGTATCAGACTCTCTTAACAGTTTGAGGACTTCCAGGAAAGGATGGATTTGTCTCCCTGGGTGTTTTGTGAACAGTTGTTAGGCAGATAATCTAGGGAGCAGATATGGCTTTAGTTTAGAAACTTGCACATTTTGAGAAGGGAAGCTGCTGAGTTTTGTGGAGAAGAAGTGTTGTTGGTTTTTTTTTTTTGGTGAGGTAGACAATTTGCTTCCTGCATCTCTTTCCATGAGTCTGGGGACAGTTTATATGAAAATGGCAAGGTTATAGAGGTAGTTATAGACAAAAAATCTTTAGAAGGACAGAGGAAAGTGAAAAATGATGTTTGAAAGGAAGAGGGTTTTTTTTTTTTTGGTATTCTGTCTAATTGGCACCAAACAGAAAGGACAATGTGATGAGATTGATGATAGGAAGCGAAGCACACTGGGGGAGGCTGTCCTGTCTGTGGGTGCAGGTGCCGAGGTTACTGTGCCTATAGTATAAGGAAAGAGCAAGAGGAGAAATGAAGCCAGTCCTGGGTCATACACAGGGAATCAGCAAGAGCATAACCCAAGGCCTAGGCACAAAAAGCAGTTTGGGTAGGGTACAGTGACAGTCAAGAGTAACCAAAGAGAATAATCCAAGGTTGTACATGGCAGAGAGAGAATGACTTAAACACACAATTTTTTCAAAGTAAGCACCCACTATTAAATCATCCCAGCTCCTACAGACTCACTAAAACAGTTCTAACATTCTCCTCTTGGGGGAAAGAGAGCTAACAAAAACACTAGATGAGCCCTGTTCTATATTAACTCAGTTTACCTCTCCCAAAGCAATGGAAATGGAGAATTCTAGTAAAACCAGTAAATATTATTAGAGGCCACAGCTCCCCATCTCAAAACTACATGTGACCTTTTCCTTCACTCTGATATTTTTCTCATATGGTGACCTTGAAGAGAAACCAGTCAAATTTTGGAGACATACATTGGCAGAGATCATATGTTGTCAAGCACAGGATAAAAATTCCACATGTTGAACCAAACTAAAACTCCCTTTTTGCCACCCTCAGGATGAATAATTTCATAGAATCATACAGTTGGAAGGCATCTCATGAACCATCAAGCCCAGCCTCGTGCTCAGTGGAGGATATCCAGCTAAAGCATCCCCAGGAGGTAGCTGTTCAGCTTCTTTTTGAAGATGTCCAAAGACAGAAACTCCACCACTTCTCTAGAAAATTGGTTCCATTGCTGAACAGCTTTTACTTTCAAAAAGTTCTTTCTAATGGTCCTTCAAATCTATGCTCCTGTTACTTCAAACCATTAAACTTGGTCCTACCCTCTGGGGTAGCAGATAAGAGGCCTGTCCCCTCCTTTCTGTGACTGCCATTGAGGGTTTTTATAGAGGACAATCATGTAACCCTTCAATTTTGTCTTCACTAAGCTGAAGAAGCCCAGATCCTTCAACCTTTCCTCATGGTTTGTTTTCTATATCTATTATCCTTGTTGCCCTTCTTTGAACCTGCTCCAGCTTGTCTATACTCTTTTTAAAATGGGGCATTAAAAACTGAATGCAGTACCTCGGAATAGACCTGACCAGTGCAGAATACAGAGGGACTATTACTTCCCTTAACTTGGAAATTATGCTTCTGTTAATGCAGGCTAAAATAGCATTTACTATTTTTGCTGCAGAATCACAATGCTGACTCACGTTCAATTTATGAGCAACAATAATCCTAAGGTCTTTTTCATTTGTAGCACTGCTGAGCAATGTATCCTTCATTATATACTTGTGCCTTTGGTTTTTTGTAGCCAAAAAGCAGAATTTTACATTTGTCTCCATTGAGTTTCATTTTCTAGTTGATCTAGGTCCTTTTGAATTCTGTTCCTATCTTCTAATATGTTACCCCCTTTCCAGTCTTGATAACAATTCCTTCTGCCCCATCATCTAAATCATTCATACAAATGTTGAAATGCGATAGCCCTAGGATAGAACCCTGAGGCACTCCACTTGAGACCTCTTTCCAGTTTGAAGTGCAACCATTGATGACAATTCCTTGAGCATGGTTTTCCAAGCAGTTATGGTTCCATCTGACAGTGTTCCCATCTATTGCACATTTAATTAATTTAATTGCACTGTGATGCCTCCCCATGGCCATTCTGTTGGAGGGAGCTGGAGAAGGGCAATCAAGGTAGAGGGTTCAGAGAAACATTTAGCTATATCCCCACAGCAAAACAGAGTGAGACTATTTTCTTTTGAGATCTGCTGTGGTCCACTGGAGGTCTCAGTGGATGATGTCATCAGCCTGCATCACATTATGGGAATATAGACAGATGCTTCTCTCAGCCCATCTGTTCTCTACCAGCAAAGGAATGGAAGGGGGGCTATTGCAGCAAAATAAAGCGAGGGGGAGCTTTTGGAGAGAATACTGACTTTTGCAACACATGCCTACATTACTAACAGGATGCTGTCTTGTTTGCATCTCTGCCTCTCTTCCAATGCAAATGACTAATGAATCTACAGGTGTGTTCCTATTTTGATTCTAGCTGCTTTGGAGGAATGCTGTGTTAATTTAGACTATCTCTGGAATCTGTCTAAGCCAGTCTGGGACTCATCTGAATTTGAAGAATATGTCTGTTAGTAATTATTGTTTAAAAAAATAGTTATGGGGATGATGTGGTCTTGAAGAGGTGTCCTAAGAGGACACAGCATTTTGCTGTGTGTGTGTGTATGTGCCTTCAGGTCATCTATTGACTTGTGGTGACCCCATGAATTTCATAGATACTGTTATTAAATGGAACATCTCCCTTTAGAGGGGGAGGATATTGAAAAATTGCTTGCATTTTTTTTTCTCCCAGTTTGATGCAATTGGATTTGGAAGGCTTCAGAGCTGAAACTATGGCCCTTTCCGCATGAGGCTGGTGAATTGGTTCATGCTGTCTCTTACTGGATTTTCTGGGCTCAAAACAAGGCGGACTTTCCCTCATTTCCTTCTGCACAGCTACTGCGTATGTTCCATTATGATTTGGAGGAGTGTGAGTTCATGAATCCACACTGCCTCCGCTGTGGCCACTCCTGCTACTCCCCTCACCCTGCCCTGTCGGCTGTGATTGGTCTTTTTTTTTTTTTGGCATGGTTTAGTACATCATTGCGTATGTCCGTACGTGCGTATGTGTGAAAGTCTATACTACCTCCTGGCACCTCTCATGAGCCCTCCTCTGACCACCAATTCGCATTGGTGTGAATGTACATGTCTGCCCCACTGTGAAAGTACGAATCAGATTGATCTGGAAAACTGGAAAACCGATTTCTTCCGTTTTTCAAATAGCGCGCTTTACCACTACATGGGGGTGCATTTAGTCAGAATTACATGCAGAACGAAGGTAAATAAACCGAACTTAGTCTGCTCCAACGTGCAGAAGACCTCCGTGGCAATTTGCATTGGCCCACCTTAATAAATACATGCGGAAAGGGCCTATGTTTCATTCACTTTTAGGAAGAAAAAGAAGTGATCCCAGATCCCTTGAAGAGAGTGAATGAGAAAAAGTGATGAATCAAAGCAGGCATAATGGATTACTGCTAAAGGAATAAGAAAATCTGCCTGCACTGATAATAAACATTGCGACTGCTTCCATAATGACTCCCCAGATCAGCTTGTTCAAACTGTAGTCATGAAAGAAAAATAAATGCACCCAGCAGAGCTAGCCTGTTTATAAAATATAAAAGGAAAAAAAATGCAGAGCTTGTCCTCTTTTTACAATTAAGGGCATACTACTTAAATGAACCTCAGTCTCCAAGACAAGTCCACAGGACTTAGAAAATTTAAACTGAGGGGTCATCCAGACTGATGATTTGTGCTGGTTATGTTGCACCATTTAATGCCACCTCTTGATGTTTCATTTCACTTCCTGGTGTAAGTGCTCAATCACCCCATTTTGCCTCCAGATGTGCTGTAATCTTCATATGGTCTCCTTCTGTTTTTGTCCCCAGTGTGTTCTTAACAATTTGCTTTATTATTATTATTTATTCTCTCTAGAACTTTAACATTATTCCTATGAGGAGCTATGGTAGAATTGTGTTTCTTTTTCTTTACTCCACTCTGTGTTAGAATTAGCAACCTTTGCATACCCATTCTCACTAACTGTTAGTTTGTGGACTTCCTGTTTGTTTTATGGCACCCTCTATCTTCTTGCATCACTCTTTCAGCCATTTCTCCTCCCCTCCTCTCCTCCCCTCCCATTACACTAGACCATATGTTTGACTATGACTAAGTAATTTGGAAGTAAAGTTACTTTTAATATTTTTTACAAAGCTTATTTCTTTCTCTATTAGACTCTGTGGAGCTTCTGTGGGTGTGGGTGGGCATAGGACTGACTATTGCTCAGCTTCTCTCTTGCCAAATTGCTCTGTTTGAGAGATACAGTACTATCTCTAACATTTCTCAACAAGCTGAGGGCTTATTTTGTTTTTCAAATAGCTTCCTTCACAAAAGGGTTGCCTGATTGAGGACATGGGAGAGAGTCTTCTCAGTGATTGCTCCCACCCTCTAGAACTCTCTTCCATGGGAAGCTAGGCTGGCCCCCTCCCTGCTTTTCTTTTGTAGCCAAGCAAAGACATTTCTTTTTAAGCAGGCTTTCAATGGGTAAGCTTTTACTTATTTATTAGCTGTTTTTAAAATTTATTGTAAGTTGCATAATTTTATATGTTTTTTAGTATTTTAATTGTTTACATATTTTTCATGTTTTTTAACCTTTTGGAACCTGCTTTGTGTTCCACTTTGGGAGAAAAAGCAGCATACAAATTCAATAAATGAATGAAATAAAAAGTAGAAAAGCAGTTTCCTGAAGAGGTGTTGGTCATGGGACATAGAAATGAAATGGGTCTAAAAAGTGGGCTGCAAAAGCAGTGCTTGGAATTGTGAGGAGCTGAGCAGGATTCTGAAGCCCTGAAATAAAAGACAGGGATACAGGCACACATTTGTTTCCATTTAAGATACCTCAGCCCCCAATCCTAGTCTTTCCATTTCCAACAACTTTCTGTGCATGTATAGACAGAGTGTCCCCTCCTGCTCCATTTCTTGTCAGCAGGATGGCTATTGGCAGCAGCGCTTCCTTCACCCTCTCTTCTCCAAAATGAAGCATGAAAGCTGGGTTGTGGGTGAGGCATGAAAAATTAACACCCATAGCCATGCCATTGCACACAAGAAGGTGTTGCATACCTGGGGTGAGGAATGCACCAGTAATACACACGGACACATGATGGAAGAAAATAAGGCCACAGCTTTATTAGCTACAGTTGTCTCTAGGGCTGGCCATGCATGGGTCTGGATATGGGCATCAAGCAACCTGCCAGTTTATCAGTGAACTGAACCAGCTGCCCCACTGCCGGCACCACTGGGCCAACAGAGAAGGAAACTGGCAAAAACACCTCTGAGTATTCCTTGCCTAAGAAAATCCTATGAAATTCATGGGGTTGCCACAAGTTGACAAGTGACTTGAAGGTGCACACATGCACAAACATACACACATCAACAAAAAAGAAGAAGCCAAGAATTCTGGCAGTGAATAAAATTGATTTAAAAATAGTTTAAATACTTGATGCATTCTGGAATGAAATAGTCAACATTCACAAGCTGAGTTTTTTTTTTAAAAAAACTAACCACTAAACACCTAAAGTTTCCTGAAATTGTGCGTTAAACTGTTACAAACATCTGTAGCCATGTCAGTGGCCATGTTGATTGGCAGAATCTCAAAGTTGTGCCTCCCAAAGTGACTTACCCAAGTTCTGACTAAAGAATTCTTTGCCCATATCTGTTTTGCAAGGACATGAGTCAATGGCTAGAGCCAATACTGCTGGCTTCTTTCCTCAGTTGAAAATGTGGCTTCTTAATTGAAAGGGAGATGTCACCCAGGAACATAAAATAAAATATGGAAGTGTCTTGTTTGTTTTCTAGGGTGGGTAATTGCAAATATTCAGGTCCTGGCAAAATGTGAATGATACCCAATAATAACTTAGTGTGTGTATACACGGGATTTGCATCTACTCTAGAAACTCTGGAAACTGGTGAGTACAGCAAGTGTATGACTGGAATCTTCTTGGTGTCATACATATATGTAGCTTCTGGTATGCATGTGGTTGTACTTTTTTGGCCAATGTGCAATGGACATATTCAGTTCATGGTTGCAATTGTAATTCTACAAGTGTAACTGCTTCACTTGTGCCTGAACCTTACTTGCCATATTGTATTCTCCATTTCACAATAGGACAATAAGCAGGCACACTGGCAGATACAATAGTGTTCAGCAAACAAGTATCGTGCAGTCACTGTATAACTATGTGAATACAAATTTACACTACATAAGCATGATGTATGATGTCAGCCTACATTTTCCAAGGGGCAGCCACATTAGTTTGTTGCAGCAAAAAAAACAATAAATAGCTCTGTAGCAATAGCTTAACACATTCATTATTACATATGCTTTTGGACACTACAACCCATTTCCTCAGATGCATGAAGTGATATCCTAAAGTTGGGGTGGCACTAGAAAGTGTAAACAGTGAGATTAGAGGAAAATGAAATGCACAAAATACAGACAGTGGCAATTACATTAGAGCTTTGCTGATAGCCATTCATAAAGAAGTGCCGGTGCTTTGGTACAGGTAAACTAATTAACTCATGCAGTGTTTTATTGAAATTCAGGCCACAGGCAATAGAACTGAACTTCTCGATATATTAGAATTCAGCAGCTGCACATTGCTGTCTCCCCTTCTGTTGCTCAAGAACAGCCACCTTCGAGTCAATAACACCGCATCTTGTAAAACTGAAATATCCTCCCTATCTTTTTTTGAAAATTGCTGTTTCTTGTGTAAGATTGTTGTCCATTTCTTCTTTGTGTGAAGAGTGTCCTATGTGTTGTGCCTAGAATGCAGAACAGCATGCATTGCTGGCAGATGATACCCAGACCATTTCTGCACTATGCTGTTATAGTGCTACTTTCAACACCCTGAGGAATTCTGGAGTTTGTAGTTTACTGAGACCAGAGAGCTCTCTGGCTGAAACTTCTAAATGCTCCTCTCTGAACTGCAGACCTCAAGATTTCATAGGATGTTGAAAGTAGAATAATAGCACTATAACAGTGTAGTGTGGAAATGGCCCATATTAACACATTGGAAGATAAACAAATGAATGAACTCTTGATTTTGGAGGTGACATTACTAGGGCTTCTAGCTGTGTTGCCTGTATTGAGTAAATATGGGGACAGATGTCATCTGGGATTTTTGCAGATGTTGTTCCTTGTGTTTCTGTCTCTGTCACATAGTCCATTATTGTCAGCGAGCTGGAGTTTGGGCTTAACAGAGGTTTCTACAAACATGTACATATGAAGCAACAAAGCACGCAACTGCTTAGCATACTAAACTAGGGATGTGAAAATATTTACAACCTTTTTTGTCTTTGACAAGAAAGGGCATATTGACACTTTGAGACACCCTGCGGAAAAACAAACTATAGACTTCCCTAGATATTTTACCCTTGCAATGAGAGTGAAAAAAGAAGCACTTTTAAAATGTTTGCTTTGTACAAAAATACATTTCATAGAAGAATATTTTCTTTACACAAATGATATACTTTTAGAAAAAATCCTTTTTTTCACAAAAAACATATTTTATAATTTTTTGAGAGCAAACAAATTTCAGGATCAAACCAAAGACCCATCTAGTGCAACATTCTCTTCACACACTAAAAGTTTTTGAAAAAAAAAAGTTCTGAAAGGGTGAAAAATAATTGAAAAACCTCTTGTGATCTTACCCAGTGGGAAAAAACATTTGATAATTTTCTTTCTTCTCTGTGAGAATAATATAAGCGAAGATTCAATTCCCTGCACTAACTCTGATATTTTTTTCTTCAAACAAGTCCAGGTTTGAAGAATAGGTGGTCTCAAAAGAAGTGCATTAGAACTTTCTTTCTCCTTGAAAATCTCCCTGAGTTGCCTTCTCAGAAGATAAAGAGTTCCAGGCCAGGTTTCCATCACAACCAAAAATCTGGTGATTGTCAATGGAGGAGAACTGTAGTGGGTAAAGAAAAGCCAGCATGTTATACTGGTTTGTGCATAGGACTATGACCCCATAGACTAGGGTTTGATTTCCTGCTTGGCCATGGAAACTTACTGGATGATTTTGGGTGCATCACACACACAGCCCCAGAAAACCCTGTGACGAGTTTGTCTTAGGGTCACCATAAGTCAGAAATGACTTGAAGGCACATAATAACAACAACAAAGAAGAGCTAAGTATCCCTACTTGCTGCTCTTCCACTCCACACGTGGCTCTCATATCAAAAACCACTTTGCAGATGTGTACACACTAGATTAGTACACACTAGTGTCTAATCAATGGCATTACCTTTCCATAGATTGTGTGTTCCAGCGATGCAAGAGGCTACGCTGATGGCAGTAGTGCTGCTGCTAGGGTCTCCCATGTCAGACAGGCTTTTTCTGAGAAGCCAGATCAAATGTGCCAAACAGTTACTAGTCAGCAGCTGTAGGAAGAGGTCACATTGGTGGAGGATCTCTCAGAGACATTGGAGTACTGATGCTTATTAGTACTGTGGAGAAGGAGGCACTGTAAACCTCCTTTTGAATATATTTTACTATGAAAAGCCTATGATGAGACAATCCAAAATGAAACAAGAGATACTGCCAGAAGATGAAACTCTCAGATAGAATGAAACTTAATGAGCTACTGGGGAAGAGCAGAGGACAACTTACCAGTAGTGCTGTGCTTGAGTAACTGGGCTCAAACCTAAAGGACATTCAGCTGTTAACATTTTCAGAGACAAAATGGAAGTCTGAAGTAGCACAATGAATATTGAAAGGACATGGAATGTGAGAAGCATGAATTAAGGGAGGCTAGATATTGAAAAAAATGGAAAACATAAATATTGCAATATTTGGGGTGAGTGGTTTAAAGCAGACAGGAATGGGACATTTTGAGTCAGATAAGTACACTGTATTTTACATAGGAAATGAAAATCTAAGAAGAAATGGGGTGGCATTAATACTGAGGAGAGATGTAACAAAAGCATTCAGGATTTAATGCAAAGTCTGACCAAAACATATCAGTAAGACTTCAGGGAAAACTTACCAATATAATCATAATCAAAATTTACTCCAACTACATAGACAGAAGAAGAAGAAATTGAAGGATACTATATTGGAGTCCAGGAGGAAATGGGTCACACACCCAAACAGGATTTCTTGTTAATCATAGGTGATTGGAATGCAAAAGTAGGAACAGAGCAGAATCAAAGATTGTAGGGAAAATTGGCCTAGGCTCAAGAAATGAAGCAGGAGACCAACTGACTGAAATTTGTGGGGCCAACAATTTGTTCATGACAAACATATTCTTCAAACAACCAAAAGAAGTGACCTGGATATCTCCTGATAGCCAAAATAGAAATCAAATAAACTGTATAATTGGAAATAGAGTATGGAGAAGCTCCATTATCTCTACAAATACAAGACCAGAAGCAGAATGTGGCACAGATCATGAACTACTAACATCAGAAAGTAGAGTAAAGCTAAAGAAGAAGGCTAAACCAACTACTGTGCTAACATACAACCTCAAGAACATCTGCAGAGAATTTCAAAATAATCTACAAAAATAGATTTGCACTATTAAGCCTAATTGACCAGGAGTCAGAAGGACATTGTCAGGGAAGAAAGGAAAAAGACACCATCTGCAGCCAAAAAGAAAGATGAGCCTCTACAGATGACAAATGAAATTCTTCAAACAGTTAAGGACGAATGAGAAGCAAAATTTTAATTTCCCATGCAAGTGGGAAGACTAAGACTTGGAAGGGCAGCTATGAAGGATCATGTAAAGATACACTATATCATTAAATACTAAAGATAAGATTGTCTATGGCATTGTATTTCCAATTTCTATGTGTGATTGCAAAAACTGGATAGTGAAGAAAGCAGATAAGAAGAAAATCAGCTTATTTTAAATGTGGTGTTGAAGCAGAGTTCTACAGATACTCTCGACTGTGAAAAAGTGAAATAGATGGGTCCTAGACCGAATCAGGCCTGAACTCTCCCTAGAAGCCAAGATGACTAAACTGAGTCTGCTGTTCTTTGGACAAATCATGAAAAGGAATGACTCACTAGAAAAGACAATAATGCTTGGTAAGGTAGAAGCTAGTAGGAAGATAGGAAGACCACATGACAGGTGGATAGACTCAATCAAAGAAGTCATGGTTGTGAGTCTGCAAAACATAAGCAGGGCAGTAGATGACAGAGTGACTTGAGATCTCGCATTCATAAGGTGATGACCTTACGTCTATGGCCATTTCCGCACTAGACTGTTATAGTGCTATTAGTGCTATTATTCCACTTTCAACATCCTATGGAATAGCACTATAGCAGTCTAGTGAGGAAATGGCCCTAGTCATAAGCTACTCTGATATGAGTGAACAACTCAGAAGCCAGGATCAGAGCTTGGAAAAATTACTTTTTTTGGACCAAAACTCTCTAGCTGGAACCAAATCAGGTTGTAAACTCAGACCAGATTTCAGTTTGCTCAATCCTATGCAATACAAAGCTATAATGTCCTTAGTTTTTAACAAAAGCTTATGGCTAAACGAGAAGTAAGTAGAGTTTTCATGAGTAGAATTTGCAATATCTTCTTCTATCACACAAAGAATCTATAAGTTTCAGTTTGGTCAGTGGGGTGGGCATAAGAGTTTGCTCCAGTACTGAGGCTCTTGTCCAAATTGCTTTCATCTCCAAGTCTCCCATTAGCTATAATAATAATAATAAATAATAAAATTTATTTGTATCCCGCCTCTCCACATGGATCGAGGCGGCGAACAGCATTAAATACATTAAAAATATTAAAAAACATACCCAATCCTCCCCACCCACCAATCCACCTAAAACCAACCCCCAAAACACACAACAATCAATCAACTATTAAAGGAACAGCAAGACAATTGATGGGAGGCGATGGAAATGCTAGTCTTGGAAGGCTTATCGGAAGAGATCAGTCTTGATTGCTCTTTTAAAGCAGTCAAGACTTGTAATGTGCCAGGTCTCCTCCGGCAGGCTATTCCATAACTTGGAAGCGATAGAAGAGAAGGTCCTCTGGGTAACCGCAGCCAGCCTAGTTCTGACTGGCTGCAGTAAATTCCTCCCAGCGGACCTTAGTGTGCGAGGCGGATTGTATGGGAGAAGGCGATCCCGCAGGTAGGCTGGCCCCAAGCCATGTAGGGCTTTAAAGGTAATGACCAACACCTTGTACTGTGCCCGGAAACTAATAGGCAGCCAAGGGAGAGACTTTAGAATTGGTGTTATATGGTCAGTTTTAGGTCTTCCGGTGACCAACCTGGCTGCCATATTCTGAACTAATTGAAGCTTCTGGACTACGCATAAGGGTAGCCCTATGTAGAGCGCATTGCAGAAGTCAAGCCGTGAAGTTACCAGCGCATGTACCACTGTTTTTAGGTGTTCCAGCTCCAGGAAGGGGTGCAGCTGGTGTATCAGCCGAAGCTGATAACAGGCACTCCTGGCCGCCGCATCTATTTGAGCTGTCATCTGAAGTGACGAGTCCAGGAGCACCCCCAACCTGCGAACACAGTCTTTCAGGGGAAGTGTGACCCCGTCTAGGACTGGTTGACAGACCTCCATACCTCCGCTAGGGCCCTTAACAGCGAGTACCTCTGTCTTATCTGGATTCAGCTTCAGTCTGTTTTTCCTCATCCAGTCCATTACTGCTTCAAGACATTTGTTCGGAGGCGACATGCCACCCTTAGTTGATGCTGTTATCCGAGGCATGGAGAGATATATCTGGGTGTCATCAGCGTACTGATAGCACCTTGCTCCATGCCTCCTGATGATCTCTCCCAGCGGTTTCATGTAGATGTTAAATAGCATTGGGGACAGGACAGCGCCCTGAGGGACACTAGAATTAAGCTCCTTTTTCGAGGAGCAACTGTCCCCAAGCATTACCATCTGGTATCTACCTGAGACATAGGACTGGAACCACTTAAGCGCGGTGCCCCCAATCCCCAACCCTCTCAGGTGTTCCAGAAGGATACCATGGTCTATGGTATCGAAAGCCGCTGAGAGGTCAAAGAGTACCAGCAGGGTCACACTTCCCCTGTCGATACCTAGGCAAAGATCATCCACTAAGGCGACCATGGCAGTCTCGACTCCATATCCTGCCCTGAAACCAGTTTGAAATGGGTCTAGATAATCTGTTTCATCCAAGACAGCTTGGAGCTGAAGACCGACAGCCCTCTCGATCACCTTGCTTAAAAATGGGAGATGGGAGACTGGTCTATAATTATTCATATCCAGGGGATCTAGGGAGGGCTTTTTTAGAAGCGGCCGTATAATTGCTTCTTTTAAACAAGCTGGAAAATTGCCCTCCCTAAGGGATGCATTAATAATGTATCTTAAATGGGTCTTAATTGCAACTCCTCCCTGGACGACCAGCCGTGAAGGGCAGGGATCAAGAGGGCAAGTTGTCTTTCTTATATTTCCAAGGAGCTTGTCTACATCCTTGGTACTCACTGACTGAAACTGATCCAGTATAATCCTGTTCACGGGGTCGCTGGACACTTCACTAGTAACCTCTGTGGTAACACCGGCATCCAAATGGGCTCTTATCTGAGAGATTTTATCTGAGAAATTATTATTCAAAGCATCACAGCAAGCTTCACTAGGTTCTAACAGTGAGTTCAGGGGAATGGGTATCTGAGTCAGATCCCTTACCACCCTGAACAGCTCTGCAGGATGAGAAGTCGCAGACACAATACGTGCAGAGAGGAAAGTCTTCTTCGCTGCATCTATTGCCACTCCATAGGAATAAAAGAATTCTCTATAGCGTGTCCTGTCAAATAAGAGTCCAGATTTCTGCCAGTTGCCCTCTAATCGTTGTCCAACCTGCTTCATGTTCCTGAGTTCTACTGTATACCAACGATTACGATTTGAAGCAGGCAGGAAAGGACGCTTGGGAGCGATCGTTTCGATAGCCTTAGTAAGATCACAATTCCAGGTATTAACTAGGGCTTCAACAGGATCACCGGTGATACCAACCATAAGACCCTCCAGGGCTTTCTGGAATCCAATAGTTCCATTAACCTTTGAGGGCGGACCATTCTAATAGGTCCACCACCCCTGCAGGGGCGTATAGCAGCCCTAAGTCTAACCCTGACCAGGAAATGATCTGTCCATGACAATGTGGTAGCATTTATTATCTCCACCCACGGCTGTGCCTGTTCCGTACTGAAGACCGCATCGAGGATATGACCTGCACAATGTTTTGGCCCAGAGACTAATTGGGATAGGCCTATGTTTGTCATGGACGCCATGAATTCCCGAGCTGCACCTGTCAAACTGGTCTCAAATGGGATATTGAAGTCACCCAGAACCAAAAACCTGGGTGACTCCAACACCAGCTCCGACACCAGCTCTGCCAGCTCGGCCAGGGAGTCTGATAGGCAGCGGGGTGGTCGGTACACTAACAGAATCCCTAGACTATCCCTTGCCTTCCGGCTCAGGTATATACACTCGAAGCGGTCTGTTTTCCGGACAGGTATCCTGGTCAGCATAAGACTGCCTTTGTAAACCAAGGCTACTCCGCCCCCCTGCCCACTTCCCCTTACCTGCTCACTGACAGAGTATCCGGCTGGCAAGGCCTGGACCCAAGTTGCACCACTGTCGTCCTCCAGCCAGGTCTCTGTAAAGCATGCCAGGTCAGCTTCCTCATCCTTTAAAAGATCATGGATAATATGAGTTCTCTCTTTCATTGACCTGGTATTGCACAGGAGCAAGGAAAGGTTCTGTGAGTGGTTTGGTTCACTCTCCAGACACCTTGGGGTAGCAGGGCGAATGGAAGGTGAGATAGGTATTAAACATCTATCTTTCCTTCTCCTGTAACAACATTTCGCCCTGCTATCGCCGTATCTCCCTTTGCCCAGCACAATACTTATTGTCGCTCCCCGTTCTTCATCTATAACATCTAGCTGCCCCCCATCATAAGAAAATACCCCCGGCTTGTTCACATCCCCACCCACTCCTACCCCCCTTCCTTCCTCCCTCTCTTAATTTTAAAGTCAGGCAGGAGGGTGTGGCCAATGACAGTAGAGGCTGCCTTTGATGTTTCTTCCTTCCTTCCACTGTCCGTCCCCATTATAGAGACAAAGAATGCCTCTGGTGTTCCTATTTCGTTCAACTGTCTGTCCCCTTTGTAGGAACAGGCAGGAGGGCATGGCCAGCAGCAGTACAGAAGCCTCTGGTGTTCTCTATAGAAAGGTGTAAGGTCTATAAGACAATTGTACAATGGATTCTTTGTATACAGAAGGTTCATCTCCAGGTAGGTTTGGGAAAGACTCTCCTTTTCAGAGGGATTGCCACCAGTACATGATGACAAGTTGTCTTTGAGGTCTTTTATTCATGAAGGTGCAGTAAGTTGAACCTGACTTGATGGGAAGTAATGATAGTGACAGTGATTTGGCATCAGTAACAATAAACATGTAGTTTCAGGTTTAGCATTGTTTTCTGTGTTGAGGGCCAATTTCCCTGGCAGTAATTTTTCACGGTTTGCAGTATGCAGGGCTAATTAGAAGTGGATGATTACAAAAACAGATGAGATCATCCTTTTTTCTCTCTGTCTTCTCACCTAGCGAGGGAAGTGACATATCGTTCCTGCAGTTAGTGTTTGAAATTAGACCAAGAGCCACATGGGATCAAGATGAGGGCTGCATGTGACTTTAGGGCTGCAGCTTGTCTATACCACATGTTGGAAATATTGATCTAGATCTTAGCTAGTATATGGCCCAGAGTAATTGATTCAGTGTAAGGCAGATTTTTATGTTCTGAAGATTTAGCTCTTCTGTGTTCCAAGATGATAGCTCCCTTAAAGCTGCTTTGTGAAACAGCAAAAAAGACTTGGGGGAATTTATCTATGGGATACACACTCACAAGCAGTTTCATTCTTAGACCACAGTTTGGAAAAGTAACTTTTTGGACTACAATGCCCCAAACCATTCAGACAGCAGTGGGGGATTCTGGGAATTGTAGTCTTAAGAAGTAACTTTTTCTAGCTCTGTTTCAGGAGTACTGATTCAGTGAATTCCACCTTCCTCCTCTAATGCGGTAATCACAAGAAGTCAACATGGATTTCTCAAAAACAAGTCATGCCAGACTAATCTTATCTCTTTTTATGATAGAGTTACTAGCTTGATAGATGAAGGGAATGCTGTGGATGTAGCATATCTCGATTTCAGTAAGGTCTTTGACAAAGTTCCCCATGACATTCTTGCAAGGAAGCTAGTAAAATGTGGTCTGGACAGAGCTACTGTCAGGTGGATCGTAACTGGTTGACTGATCGTTCCCAAAGGGAACCAATGGCTGCTTTTCATCCTGGAGAGAAGTGACTAGCGGGGTGCCACAGGGTTCTGTCCTGGGCCCAGTGCTCTTCAATATTTTCATCAACGACTTGGATGAAGGAATAGAGGGCATGCTCGTCAAATTTGCAGATGACACCAAATTGGGAGGGGTTGCTAATACGCCAGAGGACAGGATCAAAATTCAAAATGACCTGGACAGATTGGAGAGCTGGGCCAAGGCTAACAAAATGAAATTCAACGGAGAGAAGTGTAAGGTCCTACACTTGGGTAGAAAAAATGGAATGCAGAAATATAGGATGGGGGACACGTGGTTGGATGGCAGTACGTGTGAAAGGGATCTAGGAGTCTTAATAGACCACAAGCTGAACATGAGTCAGCAGTGTGATGCGGCAGCCAAGAAAGTCAATGCAATTCTCGGCTGCATCAATAGGAGTATGGTGTCTAGATCGAGGGAGGTACTGGTACCACTCTACTCTGCTTTGGTTAGCTCTCATCTTGAATACTGTGTCCAGTTCTGGGCACCCCAATTCAAGAAGGACATGGTCAAGCTGGAGCAGGTCCAGAGGAGGGCGACCAAAATGGTGAGGGGCCTGGAAGCCAAGTCCTATGAGGATAGACTTAGAGAGCTGGGTATGTTCAGTCTGCAGAAGAGAAGGTTAAGAGGGGACATGATAGCCATGTTTAAATATTTGAAGGGATGCCATGTAGAGGAGGGAGTGGGCTTGTTTTCTGCTGCTCCAGAGACCAGGACAAGGAGCAATGGATTCAAGCTGCAGGAAAGGAGATTCCACCTGAACCTCAGGAAGAATTTCCTGACAGTCAGGGCTGTCCGGCAGTGGAATATGCTGCCTCGGAGTGTGGTGGAGTCTCCTTCTTTGGAAGTTTTTAAGCAGAGGCTGGACGGCCATCTGTCGGGAGTGCTTTGAGGGTGTTCCTGCGTGGCAGGGGGTTGGACTGGATGACCCGTGTGGTCTCTTCCAACTCTACATTTCTATGATTCTATGATTCTGTGATTCCCTTTCATTAAAATATGAAAACCACAGCTTGAGTAATGGTGTCACAGGAATGTTGTAATCAAGAAATAGCCCTCAAATGGGGCATGTTCTCAGAAGCACCTTCCATCAGTGGCTACTGGTCAGAATGGCTATATATCACTTCTAGTGTCAGAGACAATCTGTCTCTGGCCCTTTCTGCACCACCTTCCCAATCCACCATGGGGATGGGATAAGGACGGGACTACGGCAATGGTTTTGCATGATGTCGTTGTGGTCCCATTCTTCTCCCATCTCCAGGCAGCACAATCACAGATTAAATCATTTTTCCTGTTAATGATCTGTGATTGTGCCATCATTGCAGACTTACCTGTCCTGCAGAAGCCCAGGAAGTGCAATGGCTGTGCTTCCTGCCCCAGGGCAATCTGGGAAGGTACCTGGCTGTGCTGTGGGAGGAAGGAAGAGGCGTGGGCATCGTGCTTCCTTCACTATGGAGCTAGCTGGTGTGGAGGGGAGTGCTCACACCATGGTTCCCTCCTGGCAGAGCCAATGCTAGGATCCCCACCAGAGGACTCTGCAAAAAGGTAGGGTGTGGAAAGGACAGCTATATATCTCTTGTTCAAGAGTGCAAGATGGAGGGTGCAGTTATACTCATGTCTTGCAAGTAGGCTTCCTTAGGTGACTTATTGATTAGTGTGTGAAGAGAATGTTGCACTAGATGGGTCTTTGGTTCGATCCTGAAAAGATCTTCCTACTTTGTAAAGAAATAAATAACAATTAAAGTCAAATAGAATATTTTTTCCTTCCAAGCTCAAATTAAAACAAAACACAATAAAATTTAGCATTATTTATGAAAACAGCTAATGTGGTAGGTTCAAAGTTAAATCAATGTCTTAACTTGCAGAATGTACCATTATTTACACTGTTCAGTGTGGGATCTCCAATGTCCCCACAGGTCTGATTAATTAAAGGAAGAGGATCTCTGCAAACTCTGCTCCCACCCCTTTTTAGCTACTCCTCTTCTTTATTTGGAGAGGTTCTCACAGAGCATGCTCTTCTGGAATGCTACGCTTTAAAAAAATGAAGTGAAAAATGAAGTATGTGTCAGCAATTTAACTACTTTGACAATATATAAAATCGGCTTAAGAAATATTAGCAACTTGGCCAATATTCCTGATAATTAAAAATGGATGTTATGACAGAATGCAGCAGTCATTAAATATATATCAGGTTTTGAGTGTATTTAAAACACTGCCCCCATCATAAATTTTGAAGCCTCATAAAGATATGGCAAGTTTGTGCTACTTTAAATATATCTGATATATTGTCCTATATATTTGAATTATTAATGTGCAATACAGCCAACAGAATAGTAAATTCCTGCCAGCTGCAGCTCTATGCAATCATTACAGAAGGAATTATGCAACTCCATCTGATGTGGATCAGCAGAGATAAGCAGTACACAGGCTCCTCTAATTTGGATGCTACGTCATGCTGAAATGTCCAGGATTTGTCATACCTACACATGTGAAACTACATTTTCCATTCATCATACCTTCTCTGGTGCTATAGCTGGCACATCATCTATCTGTGGTTTATGGGGCAAGATAAGAGGTTCAGCTTTACCATCCCCTCCAACATTTCACAGAAGAAAACTGGGCGACATGTTCCCAAGCACCATCAGAGTGTGGTCAAGAGGATGAAAAATATTAATGAGGAAAAAGACATGCACTAGGAGAGGCTGCAGCAGTTTGCTTTTGGCTAAGCTTACAAGAAAAGGCAAAATTAATCCTTCTCCTCTGCTGTCCCTCCTACAAACTACTTTGAATTCACTTTGCAGCAACTGAGGTAAACTGAGAGAAAGTGGGAGGAGATAGAAATGGGGAAATTTTAAAAGCAGTTGAAAAGATAGGATGGCAAAGGATTAATCTGGACTGTCCCTTCTGAATTAGGACAGTTGTGTGGGGGGGTACACACTCATGTTACCTTCCACCAGCTCACACTTTATTTGTATACCTACTCTAATATTATCTACACTGACTGGTAGTGGCATTCAGGATCATTGTTTGAGTGGCTTGAGGAGTGGTTTTGCCACCTTAGCCACTGGCCAAATGCCACACCAGGATGTGCTGTCACATGGTGTCATGCAAGACTGTGCTAGCTCTGTGCCCTGATTCAGATACCTTCATTGTTTCTGCTCCCCACTCACTCACCTCTGGCCATTTCCACATGATGGGGCTCTTGCAAGTCATCCTGTTGCAGTCCCAGCAGGGAAGGGAGTGTGACAGGAATGCTGCCTTCCGCACAGGATCGGCTCCCTGCGGAAGGGAGCGCAATGGCCCCACTTCTTCCTTCCACAGTGCAGCCAGGCATTTCCCAGGCTGCTCTGGGGAAGGAAGCATCATCATCATGTTTCTGCCCTTCCACAGACAGGTAGGTACAGGAGCATCGTGTGATTGCAGGTGCTAAACAGATTTTATGCATTTAGTGAATACTCCATGAATGTGATGCATGGGGACGGGATGGCAATTCTGCAATTATGTTGTACAGAAGTACGACCAGCCAATTGCTGCCATCCTGTCCCCACTGTGGGACAGCTCTGTTGTGGAGAAATGGCCTGTGTATTGCAGAAGGAATTTCTGTTCACCTTTTTGGAGCTGAGTAGGAATTTTTTGCTGTGCTATGTTTGGACAGTTAGACTTCCTTTTGGTCTACTTCACATTATGTAATCTTGGAGCCTATTGGCTACAGTTTATAAATTGGCTAACTGGTTAAGTGTTGCTTATGTGCCACAGCTGGAGGGATGCAGGCATTTTGTCTCTATCAGCACTCCTTGAAAGCTTGCAGGAGCACTGCAAGGTGAAAGAATTCACCTATTTTTCTCTATCATTGCTGACCAGCTTGAGGGGGGATGTGGTGAGTTCTTGTCCCAAGATGACTTCCTCAGGAAAGAGTGGCAACTAGTACAACCTGGAGGAATCCCTTGGGACCCTCTGATGCCTTCATGGGGTCAGGCTAGGATGAACCATGCGGTTTTTGACCCTGGAAGTCTCCAGTTCTGGCTTAACCGGGTTCCCCTGTGCGAATTCATGCCCACACATCCCATTGGCTGCCATCTTGCAGATTCTTGAAGTTAATAAAATTCTAGCCTTACTTCACCAACTCCTGGGTCTAGTGTTGTCATTTGGTGAGAAGGCAATAGGGAAGAAAGGAAAAATGCAGTGTTTACATGGAAGGGAAAGTAAGGTCCTAAAGTGGCACTTTTTATAGCTGTCAAAGTCTGGATACATAATAGACTCTGATATCTTCAAAATGTTAGCTTTAATTTTTAAAAAAGAATAAGCAAGTGTCTAGTTATCTTGGCTAGAAGGATGTAGGCTTGATTAAGTGTTCCTTATCCCATTTCCCTGAGTGAGAAGGAATAACCTCCTCATTTCCCCTTGATTTGGGAACAGGGAACTGCTTCTTTGGCTAAGATTTCTGTCTTAACTTCAAGTCAGGAAAATATTCTCTTTCCCTGCTCTCTTTCTCTCTGTGTGTGTTTGTTTGAATGACAAGCTCTGAGCAAGTGTGGTACTTAATGCATAATGCTTAATGACATCATCAGGGGCTGTTCTTAGATCTCAGGTTTTGGCCTGAAAAAACTCAAGAGCCTGGGACAATCCTGAATGGGAAACTCTACTGTGCATGTGGGCATTCGACTGATTATTGTTCAGTTTCTTCTTTGTCAAGTTGATTACTCTGCTTGAGAGATCTAGTATGATCTCTCACATTTCCCAGCAACCCACATCCCAGGTGGATGTGAGAAACATTTCAAGGGGAAAGAGAGCATTTTGGTGGGTTACATATTATTTAGAAGCCACTATTTAGTACAAATATTTCAGAGTGGCTTGCAAGTAAAATAATAATGTGCAGAATAAAATCTATAATAGAATCATAATGAAGACAAAAGCAAACAGCAGTATACAATGACAACAATAACACTGTGTAAAAAGGCCTGGGAGTTTTTTTTTTAAAGGTCTGAGGCAACATCAACATAGACCAAGTGTGAAAAAATTGCAGCCTGAAAAGGGTCCAGAGAATGGGTCTCAGCACCCTACCCCTCTGTATTCTCTATCTCTCTCAATTTTAAAGCATTTTTTAAAAAACAGAAAAAGGTCCTTCACACCATCTAGGAGGCATGCAGAACAATTTTGATAGAATTTTGGCTCCTTGTGTCGCTTAGGTGCACACTGTATAAGTGTGTGTGTATGTGGGGGGTTTCAAAGCTGAAGCTGGTTTTTGGTAACTTTCTGTTCTGAAAAAAGTCCCCCTTGAACCTAAAGCAACTCAGGAGACTCCCTCCCCCAAAAAACAGCTGGTGAAATTGCAATCATGTCTAGTGAAGGGCCATCTCCAGTATGTATGTGTGTACCTATGTATGTACAGTCCTCCTTCCTGATTCATGGGTTTGACCTTTGTGAACTTGATTATTTATGAGGCGCCTGCTTGCCTCCCTCCTATTCTCCCCCTCCCATTCTCCTGCCTTTTGCCCAGGCATGAAGACCTGGTCAAAAGTCAAGCAAATGGCAGGGGGCAGCCCCATGTGCGTGCCTTCTCCAAGTGCATGGCTGCCTATTGCCCAGGCACCTGGAAGGCAGTGTGCCCAGGCAAAATACAAGCGAATGGCAGGGGAAACCCTGGAAGGAAATGGGAAGCAGAGCACTCAGTTGGGCGGGGGACAGTTAGTGTTTTTTTTTTTTTTTACTTTCGTGACGCTTCTGCTCCCCAAACCCTCATAAAAGTCGATGGGCTGCTGTATGTATGTATGTATGTATGTATGTATGTGTGTATGTTTAAATAAATTAATATGAGCGCATGTGCAGCCTTATGCGGTTGGATAAGGTCCTGTGTGAGCCCCAAACCTCAAACTCTACCAATTTGTCCTTTCTTAGTTTCTTCTTTAAAATATGTTGAACTTTCTTAAGTAATTTCATTATTTTATGTTACTGTCAAGATTACTGATACCTTTGTAAAATTCCCTGTGTCTCAGCAATCATCAGGATGCTATATTGAAACCATGGTTATTGTTACAATATACTTTTTCACACCCATAAAACTGTAGCCTATTTGAATCCATTATGTGCCTGCTGTCTTCTTTGTGACAGCTCAGGTGAAAAGCCAAAGGCATCTAGTTTAGACTCTGATTTTTATAGCAGTTAAAATCTCCTGGCTCAGATTCTGAGGAACCACATCAATTAATGCAATACCTGGCCAGCTGTTCCATTCTGTCTCCCAAGGAATAATTATTCCTAATCTGACATGAGGTGATTAACTAGCACCTAAAATCTCCAGGATTTAAAGAGCAATTCAGCTTTACCAATTGCAAATACAACTGCTGGTCTTAATTAAACTGGGCTGAGTTTTCAGTTGCCATGTAGCCTTCTTTTGAATGCATGCATATGAAGAATATATGAAATGCTTAAAAAAACCTAGCTCACTGAGTAGAGCAGGTGGGGAGGGATGGTGTGTGTGTTTTCATATTTGCAAATCTTCTGTTGCATGAAGAAAATTACAATGAAGTGTCTTGAGGCCCTTTCATACTACACAACTATAGCACTATGATTCTACCTTAACTGCCATGGCTACATCCTATCCTGGGTTTTGCAGTTTGGTGAGGCACTAAAGCTCTCTGGCTGAGAATTCCAAATGTCCCTCCCTAAACTGAAAATCCCACAGTTCCATAAGACATTGCATGGCAGTTAAAGTGGAATCACTGCACTATAAATGTGTAGTGTGAAAGGGCCCTTATTCTCAGATGCAGTCAAGAACGGCAAGGGATCATACTAAGAGTCTGTTGGTTTATATGCTGGTACTCCTTGTACTGAACCAGAGCATGAAAAGGTTTTTGAATGACAACATCTAGAATAAATCAGAATGGCTGCTGGGGGCTGGGGCATTCTGGGAGTTATATTCCTCCCCACAGCTTTGGTTCTATTGTACATGTTTTTGTGTAAATCCTCCTGTGTTGAGAGATACCTCACAGCAAGCAAGTAATATGTTTGTACATTGCACTACCTGTTATTAAATAGCTGTGTTTTATCTTCTAGGCTGGGAATGACTGATCAACCACCCACATATCACAAGTGGCATATGTGCCCAAATTGATAGTATCCATGGAAAGAGGCTGAAAGTGAATGTATGGGGGGCAGTTCCATCTTCGGTTTTCATTCAGGAACTGAATACATTCTACTGGGCTATCCTGTGAATGACCACATTCAGTTGTCCAAACACTAGCATGAAAACCTATATTTCTGTGTTTGCAACATGGTAAATGTTAAGTCCCATTTTGCATACTATATTCTGCCATGCTGGGATTTGGGGAACTGTGGACCAGGCTCAGTACTGAGCCACTTGAGATTTCAATGTGGAGGAAAGATAGTGTGATAACTGAAGCCCCTGCCAGAGCTGCGGATGACGAGGTCCCTGTTGCTCAGGGTGGAGATGACGAGCAGCAGCTGTTGGTCCCTGTTACTGTGGCTGGAGATAAGTCCTGCAGCTCAGGAGCTCCCCCTGCTGCCATGGATCAAGCAGGCGCGGACATTCCTCTGCCTGCTCCTTTGGAGCAACAGGGATCCAATTCTGAAGAGGCTCTAGAGCCTGGGTCAATAAGCCCCCAATCAAGGAGGAGACTCAAGAGGGCTGTGCAAAGGGAGGCTTCCTTGACTGGACACACCTGTGCCTGGGGCTATATAACTGTCTGCCTGGAAGCTTCCCTTTGCTTGTAGCAAACGTCTTACAAGGCTGCCGCTTGCCTGTTCCTTGCTCCCAGCACCTGGTTCCTGCTACCTTGAATTGATCTCTGGACTCTTGACCCTTGGCTTTTGGAACTCTGACTAGGGCTTTCACTTGACACTCTGGTAAATGAACTTCCTTGTGTAAAGTGTGTGCTTGTCTCCTCCCGGCTGGACTTTGCTGGCTCTTTCACTCCCTTCTCTGGGCTGGCTTGCCACCCAGGTCTCTGACTTTGACAGATAGGTATTTTTATCCTTTGGATTCCAGCATGCTCATACCACAATGGGCTGTATCACAAAAGCTATTCATTGATTATTCCCAGACCTGATTCTGCTATAAATACTTCCAGATCATGCCTAGTCTCTGCCTGAGCAACACCCAGATTGTCACAGCTTGCTTATCCATGGCTGCTGCTGATGATGTCACTGGTATCTTAACACCAACTTTTACCAGTTTTCAGACATCAATTGTGATAGTTATTAAACTGATCTGATTATTTAGTTGTATACTTCACCATGTTAACGTGTAAATATTATATTTTTACTTATATGTTTTTCCTTGGTATAAGATTTTAAGCTGATATATATTTGTGTTTATTTTCAATACAGCCCCTGGAGAAGGCCAGTCAGTTTAAGTGCAGGCTGAAATGTGTTGGGCTTTTTAAAGAATACATTTGGACCATCTGTAGGCATGTGGAGCCCAGTCACCTTTTTTTCCCCTCATGATTTCACAATATCCAGCACATTGTATTTGCTTTCCAGCACACACTCCTGCTCCAAATATGGGGCCGAAGGGCAATCTCAATCAGGAACAAAACAAAATACAACTAAACTAATGTGTACTTCAAAAGTTTTTAAAACTATTAAATAATCTGTTAAAATTAATTTGAAATCATTTAAAAACATATTTAGAACATGAAGATTAAAGTCCAGCATACCTCATTCAAAAAACAAAACAAAAAAACACTTATATTTTTGCCACAACTGGCTGAAAGTCAAAGGCCCATCTAATTAGAAAGGTCAACAAATAGTTAATGTTGATAGTCAGAAGAGAATACTGGCAAGTTTAGAAGGCTCTTTTTTTTGGTGAATGTCAGCATTCACTGAGGTATATTGTTGGATGCTGAGGTATGCTGTTTATGCATCAGCTGTGATGGCTGTCTTATTAGTGGGACAGAGAATCTGTTCCAGTCTGAATTGTAACGTATTCTGGAAACAGGGTTTAAATGAGGGGTATCAGGGACTGTCACACTGCCATCTTCTGCTCCTGCTGCTTTTGTCAAACTGGGGAGTCTACTTGCTGCTGTGCTGACCTGTGATAGGAATAATGCTCGCAGCTGTGTAGTTGACTTAAAAACAGAGAGGTCCAGGAGATTCAGCAACCAGGGGGATGGGGCAACACAGGTATAAAAGCTGGTGCTATGTTGTAGTCAAAGGGTGTTGGATTTGTTCCAGCACTAGAAGACTGTGGCAGAAAGAAAGAGGCAAGGGCAAAGAGATAAGGAAGAGCCAGCAACCCACCATGGATGTAAGTACTTTCTTAGGGAGAGTAGAAGGAGGTCAAGGAAGAGCTTTTCAGCAGACTGTTGCTCAGGGTTTGGCTACTAACTGTGTAAGCTGTGGCTACTGTCTTCATAAGCTTTACTACTATCATCATAAGCTTCAGCTTGCCTAACTCCTTAACTCACCAAAACAGTTCTTTAGAACTGGTGGAAACTGGAGGATCTACCATATCTGCAAAGATTGTGGTCAGTTAGGAAAGGAGTTGTTCCAATCAGCTTTGGGAAACAGCTAGTGGCCTCAGTCCTGCTACTTCCACCGTGATCAGTGGTTCTATTGGGGCTGACTCTGCATTTGTGAAGTGTAATTTTCACTTATGCATGTTTGGTGAACCATGGAGACAGAGAAATGTGTACATAACCCACACTCCCTATGGGTGGGGTCAGAAGGTGTCACAGTCTAGTATGTTGTGTTGTGCCAGTAAAGTTCAGACAAAAATTTGGAATGGATTCAGCATTCCACTGACTTGATCAGTGGCACACGGGTCTCACTTAGGTGACTGTTAATGTTTAGCAACATAGCTCTGAATTTTTTTTAATGTACTGAACATTAATCTGGCATTGATTGTCTCCCTTGCTTTGATACTGTTTCTCACCTGCATGCATTCATTCAGTGTGATAATGACATTTCATTTTTGTCCCTTCCACTCTTCAGAGGGTGGAATATGTTGGGAATATTTTAGACAAATCAGACTGAAGTGGCCAGTAATTTCTATTATCGTGCAGAGTCAGTGTGGCAGTACACATTATAATGGCACATGAAGATTACTTTGGAAAATGTCAGCATTACATTTTCCTTTTCAAAGGGGCTCAAGATGCTTGTAGGTGGGTATTTTCTAAATACCATCACTATTAAATATCAAAATAAAATGAAACCTTGTCAGCCTGCAGAACATATTACAGAGGATAAATCAAGCTAGTCACAAAGGTAACATTTTCTTCAGCTTTCAGGCCTCTCAGGGTTATACCAACCTATCACTGCTCTTGCAAAGGAAAAGAATCATAAACTTCATGAGAAAGTCTGAAGGTGGGGATATGGGAAAACATAAATTTGGTGTAAAAGAAGAGCATGTGGTAGAAAGGCACAAGGTTTCAGACATTGTTGAACTGCAATACTCATCACCCTACCCAGCATAGCCACGGATGAGGAATGTTGGAACATGTAATTGAAGAACATTCAGAGGGCAAGACTTGGTCACCCCAATCAAGAAATAGTGTCATTTTTCTGTCTTTCATAATTGGGAGGCAGCCATTTCCTCCCTCTTTCTTTCATCTCCAAAATAGGTACAAAAATGCATACAGTTTAAACTGTATTTTCTTTGGAAAATGTGCACACAGATCCATTTTAGTCAGTAAAATATATGTGGCTAGAAATGCATACCACAGAAAAAGTGTGCACCACAATATGCATGAATTTCCATGTGGAACCCTCTTTTCAAGTCTCACAGTCTGATATGAAACAAAGGTGGGAATTAAATGGAGGTGAAATTTGGAGAAACACAATAAAACTAAGCTTGCAAAATTTTCATTCCTGGTATAATCTCATGCATTACAAAACTGGGTTAATGAAAACACAAAAAACGCAACGTCATATCCTCCAACTGTCCTGATTCAGCAGGGATAGTCCCAAAAATTGTCTGTCATCCCACTTTTTCCTGCAGCTTTTAAAATGTCTCAGTTTTACTCACCTCCTCCAATTTCCCTACTTTCTCCCTGGATTAATTTAATTGCTCCAAAGCGAGTATAAATTGCAAAAGAGAGGAAAGGAGGCTCAGGCAAAAGCAAAATGGTGTAGCCTCTCTCAGCTGGTGTGTTCTTCCTTTTGCCATCTTGACTGTGTTCTGATTAGGGATGGACCAAACGAATCCTCGAATCCTTAGCAGGGATTCGAGATTCGGGAATCCGAATCCCTGTGTCAAAATAGGCAAACCAAATCTTTCGAATCTGCCACCCAAACAGTTTGTTGGAGACCGGGACGCCTGAAAACCTGGGAGACCGGGACGCCTGAAAACCTGGGAGACCGGGACGCCTGAAAACCTGGGAGACCGGGACGCCTGAAAATTTGAGAGATGGCAGGTAGGTGAATTTTCCCCTAGGAGTAATAATGGCCCTTGCTAACAGTTTCACGAATCACATCTAGGGTTGTATTCTAAGATATTTAAATTGAACATTTCATATTTAAGTTCAGTACTTGACTGGAAGCTACAGGCTTGAGATTTCAAAGACAGCTGAAACATTCCTTTTCATAGCTCACTTGCAGACCTCTTTCATACACAATTCTGGGGTTTCTAGTTTTACAAGGTGTCACAGCCTTCTCTGCCAAAGTCTGCTGGTGCATCATCAAACTACAAACCCCAGGATCCCAGAAGGAGCTATGCAAAGAAAAGCCAGTTTTGACCTGGATTATCTTTGTACTGCAGTGGTCCTGTTTATACAGGCAGAAAAATGTGGGATTAGTCCACATTTTTCTGCCTGTGTAGAAAGGGCCTTCATATCATTTTCAGTCTGGGGAGATCCTGAGGCAAAACTATGACAATTGTCCTGGCCAGATTTCTTCAGAGGGAGATTTGCCTTTGCCTAGGCTTTTGCTAAGGCTGAGAGAGCATGTCTTGCTCAAGATTATCCTTCTTTCCCTTGCTTTTTAAACCCTTTTGAAAAAAAAGGTTTTGAAAGATTCGAGATTTGTGAGATTCATGGATTCCCAGAACCTTCCAGGGATTTGGATCCGAATTCAGATTCGGAAAATTCTAGATTCATCCCATCCCTAGTTCTGATGTTGCTTAACTGTTTTCTTTGGTGAAATGTTGGAGGGTATGTAATACAATGTGTGAGTATATTAAACATGAAACCAGCAGCCATTAAGTAGAAAGCCAGTAAGTAAATTTGCTTTAATAAACATGTTTTATCCCTGGGTTTAATTTGATTTCTTTTAATTAAAGTAATATATTAATATGAATTAACCAATGCACCTTCACGTTGGTCACTTTGCACTGTTACTGGATAAAGTGGGATTAGCATTCTGTTTAATTTATTTTGTGCCTCTTTTAGTCCTTCCAAGCTTGAAAAATGGTAGAAAGATCTGATTTTTTCCACCTTAACAGGAGAAAGTTAGACAACATTACTTTTCTTTTATGAATGGCAAGCCGTTTCCCCCTGCTCCAGTTATGTGAAGACTCTTAATTTAAATCACAAATAACATTTGCAAAGAAAATAAAGGGGGAGCCCCAGGTTAAATCTTCAGTAAACTGATGGTTGGTTTGCAGACCTCTGGCAGTTGCTTTCACTCTTTTTAGACAAACATCTGAAATCTCACAGATACGTGTTATATTTGTTACAGTTGCTGTTAGCACTGAGTGATAAGATAGGTAGTCTATGCCTTTAAGCCTGCACTCCTGTGCAGAGTTTGTTGTGCCGAAAACCCATTGATTTTCACTGGGCTTGGGCATGCTTAACTCTGTGCAGGATCAAGCTGCGTGGCTCACGAAAAAAAATTAGAAGAATTCTGAGCTCTGAAGGGGGACTGAGAAATAATAGTGTATGTTTATGAATTAATTCCCTGTGAGTACAAAGCTAAAGCTGTTTGCCAACAGCCAAACATGAACTTGCTACACAATTACATGGATTTCTAAATGTCTGTGCTTTACTGCTCCTGCCTCTGGATCTCCATAGGGCACCCTCCCAGCTTGCAGGTTGGCTGCCTTTGGTAAACAAAATAATTATGATTATAATTATGGAGCATTTCCAGATTCCTAAATATGAGCAACATATTCATAATGACAGAATATGGAACTGATCCATGCACATGAAATATCCCACCTAACTCTGGGCAAACACTGCAAATATTCACTGATTGCACTCAGTCAGGGCCAAATTAGCCAAGAGGGTGAAATTGCATATGCTGCTGAACACAAAGTGTAATGTTTTAACCTTTGCAACTGATAGAAAAATTTACCTGGTGTCAAAATTTATGAAACTACTTTATATTGAGTACATATAGATGTACCGCTGGTACTTCTAGTTCAAAGACATGTAAGTAGCTGCTGCTCTCTAGGAAGTTCAGACAGAGATGTTTCCTAGTCTTACATGGAGAGGCCAAAGATTGAACCTGGGATTCTTAGATGTGCAAGCATGAAGGACTGGCCCAGGACATTTTGCTGCCTGAAGCAAAGGTCAAGAAGGCAATTCATTTCTTGTACACAAACTTCTGTTAAATCTTGCTTTAATGCTAGAAGCAGAAGTGCATCCTCCCTGACATCCAACAATGTCAGAGTAGTTAAAAGGGCACAGGATACACTATGGGGAATATGAAGCTCCATCATCTAAAAACTGAGAATGGGTGGGAGGCGGTCCATGAAGAAGGGCTGAGGAGGTGCCACCATTGCCTCTCACTATGTGCCTGCTGCCTTATAGTGCCTATGGAGGTAGGGATTGCTAAAAGCATGTGCTCTACCACTACTGAGTAATATATGGCCATCTGTCAGGGATGCTTTATGGTATAGATTCCTGCACAGACAAGTTGTTGAACTGGGTGTCTCTTCCATCTTTATAACTCTATGGTTCCATAAGGTTTTGCATTTCCCTGCAAGAAAATGTAACTTCTCCCACATACTGCAGTTTTCCTGCCATTGTTTCAATACTGTGAGCAGCCTATAGATTATGATCTTTAATCTCATCTCCAAAGCCTCTTTCATTCTTCTCAGTGAACACTTAATCACCTTACCTTTTAAAAGAGAAGGGACGGAGCATACTGAACTGTCTCTCACTATGTGGAGCTAAGCTATTCCCACCATCTTCTGCAGGTGGACAGATCAGACAAAATAGAAGTAGGATTCTAGAAAGGACAATCTAATTGTGAAGTAGATTATGCATAATTAAAAAACCCTAATCCAATAAGGGTGGGACTGCACTATCATTTTTCTAGTGTGATTCTAGGCTTAATAGTCAAGTGAAACTAAGAGCATTTGTATGTTGCATTCCACCAATTTTGAACAATACCTCCGGCCAGTACGGACTGGGGAGTACAAAAAGGTCTGGCAGCCTGTGGCCCTTGGGTCCTATGTGGCCCTTAGATTAATTTCAGAATCCCTCTGCAAGCAATGTATTCAGACCTCTGGAGAGAGCAATCTGTCCCTCCCCTGGCAGCCTGCCAGGCAAGGAGGAAGTAGGAAGAAGAGGGAGAACAAGAGTGGCATAAAAGAAGATAGAAAATGGTGGCACTGCTCACCTTTGGCAGCCTTGATTATGATCAGATCCTGAAAGATTATCTACAGAATTCCCATAGATTGAGTCCTGGATCCTCTTTTCCAGTTCTCAGGATAAGAGGGAGAAGTCTCAGGGTTAGAACACCACTTTACAAAGTGTATGGATATGTATTTTCCTTTTTGTTAGACTTGTGTTTTTTTTTTAAATTAAATGTCACACTGTGCAACTATGGTTGGTGCTTAAGATTTTATACTTAAGTCACCAGGGCCCACTCCTGTGACATCACAAGAGGTTGTTCCCAAGGTCTCAAGCTTTGTCTCTGAAATCTCAGCCCTAGGACCTTTGTAATGTGGTAAACCTAATTACCCATAAGGGAGAAAACAAACAAAAGCTTCTACTGTAAGTTAGAGGGTCAGACCTGGTTTTCTTGCAAACAAGCTAGTAAAATGTGGGCTAGACAATGCTGCTGTTAGGTGGATTTGTAATTGGTTAACTGACCAAACCCAAAGGTTGCTCACAAATGCTAGAAAGAAGTGACTAGTAGGGTACCAGAGGGTTCTGTCCTGGGCCTGGTACTGTTCAAGATCTTTATCAATGTCTTAGATGAGGAAATAAAAGGCATGCTTATCAAATTTGCAGATGACACCAAATTAAGAAGATTAGCTAATATCTCAGAAGATAGGATCAGAATTCAAAATACTTAACAGATTAGAGATCTGTGGGCCAAAACTAACAAAATGACTTTCAACAGGGAGAAATGTAAGGTACTATATGAAAAATGAAATGTACAGATATAGTGTGGGTGACACTTGAATTGATCACAGTACATGTGAAAAGGATCTAGGAGTCTTTGTAGACTGCAAGCTGCACATGAGTCTACGGTGTGATTCAGCAGTTAAAAAAAACAGTGTGTTTCTAGGCCACATCAATGGGAGTATAGTGTTTAGATCAATAGAAGTAATAGTACCACTATTCTGCTTTGGTTAGATCTCACTTGGAATACTGCACACAGTTCTGGGCACCACAGTTTAAGAAAGATATTTACAAGCTGAACATGTCCAGAGGAAGGGGACCAAAATAGAAAGGCGTGGAAACCATGTCCTATGAGGAATAGCTTAGGAATCTTGGTATGTTTAGCATGGAGAAGAGAAGGTTGAGTGGTGACATGACAGCTATGTTTAAATACTTGATAGGATATCATATGGAAGATGGAGCAACTTGTCTTCTGCAGCTCCAGAGACTAGGACATGGAGCAATGGACTACAGGTAAAGACATTCCATCTAGATATTAGGTAGAGCTTCCTGGTGGTAAGAAAAGTTTAGCAGTGGCATATGCTTCCTTGGAGTGTGGTACAGTCTCCTTTTTGGGGGGTTTTTCAACGGAGGCTGGTGGTCATCTGTCTGGAGTGTTTTGATTGTGTATTCCTCTGTCGCAAGTGGCTAGACTGGATGACTCTTGTGGTCTCTTCCGACTCTGTAATTCTAAGTTTCAAATCTTTACTCAGTCTTGACATTTACTAGTTGACCTTAGGCTAGTCAGTGTCTCTCAGCCTGGCTAATGTCACAGGATTTTGTGAAATTAAAATGGAGAACTATGTAGACTGCTTCAAACTCTCTGGAAAAAGATGGATATAAATGTGATAAACACAAAGGCAACCTTAACTAAAATGCAGTCATGCTTTAATGAGAACACTGACAATCTATTTCCTTGGCAGTCTAGTTTTCCCACACAGGAAGGTATGCCTGTTGCAAAATATGGTTTTCTGCTGCTGTCATCTTTAAAAGAAAATCATAAAAATGAAAGTGGAACAAAAAGGGGAAAGAAAGAAAAATCTAAAACCATTAAACCCTTTTTAGGCTGGATTTTCTCCCAACTGCCATCTTACCTTGATGTCATTTTAGCTTTGAGATGATATGGTGAATGCTAATTTGGCTCCAGTCATTTAGCTAAACATAACCATCTTTCTGAGCCTTATCACTCAGTTCAGCCACATTTCATTTTTAATCTCTCTCTAACTTCAAACAATTTTCCCTTTTTCATGATACCTAATTAGCCTGCCTGCTTTAGATAATCATGTGAGGTGTTCATGCGTATGTTACAGCCCTGAGTGAAAAATTGAATCTCTCTTCCCTCTGAAAGGATCCATGGGGGATTCTGGCAATTAGTCTCTAGCAAACACATATTTGGAAACATCTGTACAAATTTAAGCTGGACCAGCAAGCAAATCTGAGCCATAAGAGGAACCAAGAGAGACAGAAATAAATATGCTAAAGAAGTAAAAAAGAGAAACTAGTAAATCACTTATCATATTGCAGGCTCACCTTATAGTAAAATATCTTGTCTCAATTTGGCAAGGGCAGTGTCAACTTACTGTCTCAATTTGGCAAGGACAGTCCTGATTAATCCTCTGTCCTCTCATTTTTTTTCAACTGCTTTTAAAATATTCTGGTGTTCTCTCATCCTCCTACTTTCCCCCTTCATCCTCCACTTACTTCATTTGATGTAAACTGAATTCTAAGTGCAAAAGTAATGTAAACTCAATTAACTCAAATGAGTTCTTGGTAAAGGAGTTCTTAGTGAACAAGCAAGGCCAACAGTGTTTTGCATGGTGGAAGAGACAGCATAAGGTGAGCTTGTGTCTGTTGGGTTAAACCATCCCAGTCCCAGAGAGTGTTTTGGGAGAATTTGTTGGGTTAAGGCTGCTGTGTCTTTTGGGGTAAGGCTGCTTGTTTGTGTAAACTGGAAGGAGGCTTGCTTGCGTACTCATTAGCACTCTCTGTTGTGTCCCAGACAGAGCTGGCAATTAATCACAAACAACAGCACAGTTTTTCCTCACACAGCAAGAGCCAGAGAATGTCATAAACAGAGCTTAGGTCCAGAAGCAGACAAATCCAAAGGGCAAGTCCAATTTGTAGTCAAAACAAGTAGTTTCCAGGTAATCCAGATGCAAGACAATAGCATAGGGTTTCACAACTGAAGAGACCAACTGCTGACCCTGGAAGGAAGGGCCAGCTGAAACCCTTTTATCTGTTGATGCTGTTGCCACAGATGTTCCTTCATTAGGGCTTGCTTGCTACTTAAACGTGCCAAGTGGCAAAGCCCCTCCCTCTGCTGATGTCTCTCTTGCAGGGTGTTTCTGTTATCTTATCCTCCATTTGTTCCCCTTGCTCAGGTCCCTGTTGTTGTCTATTATCTTCTTCTGGACAAGCTTCTGAGGAAGCTCCTGCCTTGGACACGGAATCTTCCTCCTTGCTGTCAGGGTCTCTGAGGCAGGGCATGACACTCTATTGTTCTATTGTGTTTTCATGAGCTTGTTTCTGTTGGGTTAAGGCTGATTGTTTGTGGGAGCTGAGTGGAGGCTTGCTTGTGTATTCATTAGTGCTCTATTGTTCTATTGTGTGTAGGTTCAGGCTCTCTGCCTGAGCATAGTACATATGAAAGAAATCTAGGAGTCTTGGTGGACCACAAGCTGAACATGAATCAGCAGTGTGATGCGGCAGCCAAGAAAGCCAACGTGATTCTTGGTTATATCAATATGAGTATGGTGTCTAGATCAAGGGAGGCAATGCTACCACTCTATTTTGCCTTGGTTAGACCTCATCTGGAATACTGTGTCCAGTTCTGGGCACCTCAGTTCAAGAAGGATATTGGCAAGCTGAAGCATGTCCAAAGGATGGCAACCAAAATGGTGAAAGTTCTAGAAGCCATGCCCTGTGAGGAGCATCTTTGGGAGCTGGGTATGTTTAGTCTACAGAAGAAAAGGCCAAGAGGAGACTTGATAGCCATGTTTAAATATTTGAAGGGATGTCATGTTGAGGAGGGAGTGGGCTTGTTTTCCACTGCTCCAGAGACTAGGACAAGGAGTAATGGATTCAAGCTGCAGGAAAGAAGATTCCACCTGAGCCTCAGGAAGAACTTCCTGATGGTCAGAGCTGTCCAGCAGTGGAAAATGCTGCCTGGGAGTGTGGTGGAGTCTCCTTCTTTGGAGGTTTTTAAGCAGAGGCTGGATGGCCATCAGTTGGGAATGCTGTGATGTGTGTTCCTGAATAGCCGGGGGTTGGACTGGATTACTCCAACTCTATGATTCTGATTCTAACACATGACCTCTGGGGGCAGGCCATCTTTTGAGAGGAAGTGAGTCAGAGACTTGGTTGGGTGAGGAGCTAGGAGCCATTAGCTCTCTGTATAGTTGCAGCCCCAGTCCCAGGAGTGTGGTGAACAGGAGTTCTAGGCTAATAGGCAAGGCCAACAGGAATTTGTGTGGGTGTTTTGAGAGGGAGGCCCAGAGTTCTGTTTCAGTGCTTAAGACTACTGAATAGGGATAGTGATGGAGTTGCTGTTGTCATCTGCAACAGCTATGGTGTGTTTGTGTTCTTCCCAGAGGATGTGGGTAGCTAAACCTGCAGCAAGTGCCCTGTTGGAAGAGAAGGTTCAACAACTTGAGGCCCATCTGTCTACTTTTCAGTATATTAGAGAGCATGAAGTCTTCTTGGACAGAGTGGAGCTGACTGTCCTGGATGAGGAACACACAGGGGATGACTCTGAGGAGAAGGTCAGTTCCCAAACACAGGAGGTAGACTTTTGGACGATTATAACAAATAGAAGTAGAAAGGGATCATTTGGTGAGTTAGGAGCTGCCGAATTGTTTTGAATCTCTCTCCCTTATTACTGATGATGTGGAACAGGAATAAGAGCAACAGTGTTAGTCCTTAGAGAACATGCAGGTGATCTTGTACATTTTCTAAGGACTAAGGAGGATTCAGCACATGCAATGGCCCCTGCCAAACCACAAAGGAGATGTGTGGTGGTGGTAGGGGACTCCCTGCTGAGAGGAACAGAAGCAATGATTTACAGGACTGGCAAGATGTCTCAAGACTTCCTGGGGCAAAAATCCATGGTGTAACAGAGAGGATGATAACACTCATCAATCCCACTAACTATTACCACTTCCTTTGGTTTGCAGGGGAATCAATGATACTGCAAAGCATAGGCTTCAGCATATCACAAGGGATTACAAGGCTTTGGATAGTTAGCTGAAGGACCTTGATGCAAAGGTATTAAAAGAACTGGCAGAAATAATCTCAGAACCACTGGCAATAATTTGTGAAAATTCTTTGAGAATAAGTGAAGTCCCAGCAGACTGGAGGAGGGCAAACACCCCCATCTTTAAAAAAGCAGAAAAAGGGTATGGGGGGGAATCTAAATAATTACCATCTAATCAGCCTTGACACCAATACCAAGAATAATTCTAGAGTAGATCTGCAAACAGACAATCCGTAAACACTGAGAAAGGAATGCAGTAATCATTAAAAGTCAAAATGGCCTTCTCAAAAACAACTCATGCCTGACTAATTATATATATGTGTGTGTGTGTGTGTGTGTGTGTGTGTGTGTGTATGTATTTAAAAACAGTACTAGCTGGCAGATGAAGGATGTAGCATATCTTAATTTCAGTAAGGCCTTTGACAAGGTCCCCCATAATATTTTTGCAAACAAGGTAGTACAATGTGAGCTAGATAATGCTATTGTTAGGTATATTTGTAACTGGTTAACTGATCAAACTGAAAGAGTGATCACCAATGGCTCTTCTTTTTCCTGGAGAGAAGTGACTAGCTGGTTGCCACATATTTCTGTCCTGAGCCCAGTGCCATTCAACATCTTTTTCAATGGCTTGAATGAAGGAATAGAGGACACGCTTATCAAATTTGCAGATGACATCAAATTAGGAGGCATAGCTAATATACCAGAGGACAAGATCAGAATTCAAAATGACCTTAACAGATTACAAAGCTGGGCCAAGAGCAGTAAAATGAATTTGAGAAGGGAGAAAAGTTATTACACTTAGGCAGAAAAAAAAAAAATGAAATGGATGATACCTGGCTTGATCACAGTACATGTGAAAGGGGTCAGGACTCTTAGTAGACCACAGACTGAACAAGCGTCAACAGTGTATTCCAGCAGCTACAAAAGACAATGTGATTCTAGGCTGCATCAATAGGAGTGTAGTGTGTAGATCAAGGGAGGTAATAGTACCACTGTACTTTGCTTTGGTCAGATCTCACTTGCAATACTGTGCACAAATCTGGGCACCACAGTTCAAGAAGGATATTGACAAGCTGCAATATATCTTGAGAAGGCAGATCAAAATGGCAAAAGGCCTGGAATCTAAGAGGAACAGCATAGGGACCTGGGTATGTTTAGACTGGAGAAGAGAAAGTTAAGAGGTGACATGATAGCCATATTTCAGTATTTGGTAGGATATCATATGGAAGATAAGCCAAGCTTGTTTTCAGCTGCTCCAGAGACTAGAACATGGAGCAATTGCTTTAAACTAGAAGAAAAGAGATTTTTCCTAAACATTAGGGAGAACTTCCTAAGCAGTTTAACAATGGAAGACAGTGCCTCAGAATACGGTGGAGTCTCCTTCTTTGGACGTTTATAAACAGATGCTGAATGGTCATCTGTCAGAGGAGTGCAGTGATTATGTATTTCTGTGTGGCAAGGGGTTGAACTGGATGAGCCTTGCAGTCTCTTCCAATTTTATGAATCTATGAACTCAGCTGTAGGGAGAGGATTAGAAGGAGCCCGATCATTATTCTTCCCTGCAGTCTCTCCTAGTATATGTGTTCTTCCTCATGAAGTGCTTTTGTCATCTTGACCACTCACTGATGTTGCTTGGCCACATTCTCCTCGTTTTCATCAGTGAAATGTTGGAGGACATGCAGTGACACCATTAGGTCATACTGTGGGCCCAAGTCTGCCCCCACCTGACAGTGGCAGATGACATTAGCAGCACAATAGTAGGTAAGAATGATATTTGTATCCAGCACTAGAATCATCAGGCTGACTCTAGTCAATACATCTTTCTTTTTTCCCTTAACAAAAAGCAACACCTCCCTTTTATAGTGATCAGGTGCATTGCATGGTGGGAACACAATCACTTTGTGAAAACAAAAGGTATGATAGTGTGACTGGAGCTTTGCTGTGCTGCTTGGATTTGGGACCATCCCAAACCCTGGGAGTTCAGTGCCCAAACCTGAGACCTAAGGACAACCTTTGGAGATCACAGGAAGCACATTCTAAGGATGTTACATGGATGATAGTACCTGGCACTGCCCCTGAGGATGTCAAGAAGTATGGAAATTAAACACCAGCTACAGTTGCACACAGTATGCCACTCAAATTTATTTTAAAAACCAGTTTTGATAAATTAAGTATACAAATAGATACACAGAAACATATAAACACATCTGTTTTCAAAGCACTGTTTTTGCCCTGTAATTCTTCTTTATCAACTAAAATCTGGAGAAAGGGGTTTGGGTCCTGATACTTGCGGTGTCACTATGAAAGATTTCTATGGGTGCTCAATAACTGACTGAGACAAAGCAGAATAGAGACATGTTGGAAGGAAGCGGAGTAGGACATCTGAGTGGCCATGGCAGATCAGGGTAGCAGGTCTCTGGAGGCCATAGTGGCTTGGGGTGGTGGGCCATTTACTCCATCTCTCTCAATTGTGTCAGGTGTGACCACATCCCTAGGCATCACAGAAGCCTCACTAGGAGCTCCCATGTGGGACTTCACTGTGAGGAGGCAACTTCATTCTCTCTTCTAATCTTTCCCTCCTCCTTCTCATCTGGAATACTGTGTCCAGTTCTGGGCATCTCATTTCAAGAAGGGTACTGACAAGCTGGAATGTGTCGAGATGAGGATGACCAAAATGGTAAAGGGTCTAGAACCCATGCCCTATGAGGAATATCTTAGGGAGCTGGGTATGTTTAGTTTGCAGAAGAGAAGGTTAAGAAGGGACATGATAGCCATGTTTAACTAAGAAGGGATATTATATTGAAAGGGAAAAGGCTTGTTTTCCACTCCTCCAGAAACTGGGACAAGGAGCAAGGGATTCAAATTACAGGAAAAGAGATTCCGTGTGAACCTCAGGAAGAATTTCCCGATGGTCAGAGCTGTCCGGCAGTGGAATATGCTGTCTGCGAGTGTGGTGGAGTCTCCTTCTTTGGAGGTTTTTAAACAGAGGCTGGATGGTCATCTGCTGAGAGTGCTTTGATGTGTGTTCTTGCATTGCAGGGGGTTGGACTCAGTGGCCCCTGTGGTCTCTTCCAAGTCTATTATTCTATGATTCTGTGAAAGGAAGGAGAAGAGGGGTAATGAAGCTAGATACCATCATTCAGTTCTCTGAAGGCACATCACTATGGTAGGGGATAAACAATCTTTTTTTCCTCTCTAATGCTACAAGCATTGAGAAAAATCTTTCTCCTATCTACTTTGCCCTTTTCTGTTGTCTGCAAATCTTTGCCATAGGTTTATATCCCTCATTGTGCTAAAGCAGGGATGGCAAACTGTGGATTCCTGATACTGTTGGACCACACATTGCATCATTCCAGATGTGCTGATTGGAGTTGGAATCAAATCATATTTGAAAGACTATATATTCTGCATTCCTTGAGAATGTGAACACATGCCAGGAGGGGAATTTTGTAGATACTGGGAATGCATGTGGCATTTGCCTGCTTCCTGAAGCTCAAATATTGCTAGAAATGTCACCCATTTTCCCTCCTGCCACCCAAAAGCTCAGACATTACCTGGGCATTTAGAAACAGTCATCTCTTTCCATACCATTTTAAACTGATAATTGGGAGGCTACAAGATTAAAACTCGCCCCTTCCAACCCTGCAGTGACCTTGAACAGAATGCAACATTCATTTAATGCCATGTGGTCATTTTCTTAGGCCTAGAACTATTTTTTTTTCACCATTGTGCTTCAGATGTTTTCTGTCTCTTTGACCTGCCCTTAGATGTAGATAGGAATCAAATCTCTGAGTGTGGGTTTGTTGACCTGCTGTTTCTTGTTTCAGAAATCCAGACCTTTAGCTAGCGACTAAACTGTATGCATGGAACTGAAGTAACGCTTGATAACATATGTGATATGTTTCTTCTATTCTAGTGTAATCAAAAAAGTGACGTGAAATCCTCAGAGGATTTCAATTTATCAGAGAAACAGAGAGTGAAAAGAAATGCCAATAGCTTTCTTTTCTTTTCTTTTTTAAGGCTGATGAATTGCTGCTTCATATCTTTTTTTTTTTTGGTGCACACAATGACAAAAAAAAATGGAGAAAAGGGCATCTTCCCTTTCCCACTGAGTGACAGACAACAACAAAAGAGGATGGTTGGCTGAAGAAATGAGCAAACACATACAGTTTCAGACGATTTTGTTGTTTATCTTGTAAAAAGAAGCAAAAGAGAATTTGTAATTGCGTGCTAGTGTGGTGCAAATTTGCTGTTCTTTTTTGACAAGTGCCACACTGGTTTCTTCTTCTATGGAATGAGACTTCATTCAGTTTCTCTCTGCATACAATGTGGATAGAGAGAGGTGGGGATCCTAGTGGCATTAGATTGTCACTGTCTTGTTTCTTTGGGCAAAAGGACACATTACAAAACAAACACACTTTCAGGGACCTGATTCTGTGTAGCTCAGGGATATAATTATAGGGGGATAAGGGTTAATTTGTTGCCTTCCCAAATAAGAATTCTGTCTTCCCGAATGAAATTTTGTTTTAGTCCCTAAATTTCTAGCATTGTGGTAACTTTAAACAACTTTAATTGGGCACTTAGAAATATGGCTTAGGCATCCAAAGAAAAGGGACAGGCAAAGGTACCAAGGGAACACAGCCACAGCAAATATAAGAGTCCTAGGCATGAACAGTTTTCAATGCTAGAAATTTGGGGACTGAAGGAGAATTTCATGGGGGTAGACAGAATTCTTATTTTGGGAGGCAATACCCTTGTTTTGCACCCTCTAGAAGCTATACCTCTTGCGTAACTCATAGCACCAGTGTAAGGTGTGAAAAAGAGGGGTAAGCAGTGAATCTTTGAGGGAAAATCAGCTGATGGGAAAGGCTAGTGAACTTTATTGCCCCACTTGACATTTCTCACTTGCAACTCCCCAAATGTTGTTATTGTTGTTTACTGTTCCTTTAAGATTCTAGTTCAAAATGCCTACGTTGAGGCTGAAACTATTAAGAGTAATAGGGCCTTGCATCACCTCTTCACTAGCCAGGACTACACTGGATCTATTGGATTAAGTTCAACGTTTCTTTAAATAAGGTGTTCTTTCTTGTGGGATATTTTAATAAATGGATTTAGTGAAGGCATCTGTCCATAGTGCTATTTCCCATATTTGAAATGTTTAATGTGTTTTTTCCCCATCTGCTGAGGTGTGAGACTGGATTGACCCAATACGTTCATGAAGAGATGTCCAGAGAGCATTTCAAAGAGGAACTGATTGATGCTGGGAATGTTAATTGACTTTGGTACTACAGTAGACCCTCCACATTCGCGAAGGATAGGGACGCAAATCCCTAGTGAATGTCAAATAATACCGAATCGGGTGCCCCCCCACAGACTTCTGCCCAGCCAGTGCACCCACGCAGGTAGGGAGGCAGGGAACTGGCGATCGGCCTCCCTGGCCCTTTATGCCACTCACGTGGGCTGCACCCATACCCATGGCAGTGGCAGGGTGGAGTGAGGAGTGCAGGGAACCTGCAATCAGTTTCCCTGGGGCTTTGTGCTGTTTGTGTGGGCCATGCGCGTACCTGCAGTGGTGGCGGGGTAATGCAAGGAGTGCAGAGAACTGGTGATCGGCTTCCCTGGGCCTTTGTGCCACCTGTGCGGGCTGCGCCTGTACTCGCAATGGTGGCAGGGCACTGTGAGGAGCACAGGGAGCCATGATCAGCCTCCCTGGGCCTTCCTGCTGCCCGCACGGGGCACGCCCATGCTGGGGGCAAAGAAAATGAGAGGAGCAGGTGGGGTGGGAATGAGGTGGGAGTGGGAGAATCAGGGGGCAAGCAGGCACCATGCGAATAATCAAATTTGTGAAAGTGAAACCCGCGAATGTGGAGGGAGAACTGTACTGATTCTTCCCTACCAATGCTTGGTCATACCTTGAACATCTGCAAATAGAAGGAATGAGGGTAGGAAGTATGGATGAAAGAAATATGGGTGAGGGAAAGAAGTCGTAGATAATTCAACATTTATAGAAGAAAAGGAAATAAAGGAACAGAATAGTTGGACACCTCCAGAGACCTCATAAAAGCTACAATCTTGTCTTCACTTAGCTGCGGGTAAGCCTAATTACAGGATTCTGTGGTAACTTCTTATAATATTGCGAAAGTCCCAGTTGTCATTCTGGCTAAGCAGAAGCAGAACTGGAGACACACATGTTGAGCAAATGGGTCAAAATCCAGTCCAAATGAAGTGCTTTCAGCTTTTTTTCTTTGCATTCTGTATATTTTTAAATGCTTAACTTGCTGGCTCAAGTGCATGATAGACTTTCAACAGAGCAATGGAAGAATGTCAATGTTTTTAAAATAGGTAAGAGTTTTCAGAGTTCATATTGTGGACTGGAGAAAATTGGACCACACTGTCTTTTGTTCTGAACCAGCGCAGATCCTCTTCACAGGAATTCATGCCAGATGCATGCAGAAATTAGCTTATGTCAACTTCCATCTCCATCAGTTGTGCTCAGCTGGTTGTGTGCATGATGCTGTTCAGAGCATTGCTTTCAACAATTAACAGATGAGAATAGACAGGTGTTTATTTCTTGGCCTTCAGAAAATTTCGAGAAATGCTTGTTATATTTTAACACACGTGCATACCCACACACTCACACAAAACAGTAGTTGCTTCTCACACTGAAGACAGGATAGGTGGCTGGCACTGCAAAACAGATCTGACAACTTCAGAATGGTATCTCCACTCATTAAGAGAAAAAAAATCTATATTTAGACACTACAGTGTGCAGTTTGCATACTGTGTATGTTTTAATGTTCATAATAGAAATGTATAGGTAGGGCTGGACATAAATTCCATCTGAAAAATTGGAGACCACTCAGATTAGAAATCACTGAGCCAAATATATCAATTATTTGATTTTGTATAAGACAGTTTCATGTGTGAGTTTGTACACTGTTGTTGTGTGTCTTCAAATCATTTCTGACTTATGGAAACCCTGAGGTGATCCTATCACAGGGCTTTCTTGGCAAGGTTTATTCAGAGGCAGTTTGTCTTTGCCTTCCTCTGAGACTGAAAGAGTGTGACTTCCCCAACATCACCCTGTGGATTTCCAGAGCCAAGCTAGGATTTGAACCCTGGTGTCTAGAGTTATGGTCCAATGCTGAAACTACTATACCTTGCGCTCTCTCTTTCTGTGTATGCCTGTTTCTCTCTGTGTTTATAGTAGGCAATTATAATTTGTTGGTTATTTTGAGTGGTACATAGAAAAATGGCCTAGGAATTTTAAAAACCAACATTTGAAATTGAATTATGCCACACAAATCCAGCTTCAATGCCATCATTTTCAGAATTTCAAATCTCAGTAATTATACCAACCAGACAACTGCCTCTCCATTAATGGACAGGACACAATCTTCCAGGAGTGAACAAACTTTTGATCCACACTAGCAAACGATACCTATGATACTGCTCAGTATGTATAACAAGGCAGAGTTAAATAACTCTAGATGGAATAAGAAAATAAAAATTATTTTTAATTTTTATTTTAAAAATTGTTCACTAATGGTTGGGTCCCTGTTTTTTAGTAAGTCCCATTTGCATCATTGGATAAAAATAAGGAAGCGGAGAGGAGACAGTCAGGACCTATGAACAAATTTGATTGATTTCTGTAGGGTAGGGCTTGGGGGAGAGGGAAGATCTCAAAGAGAAGTCATGGAAATGGAAGGAACCACAAGGGCCATCTAGTCCAATACTCTGCCTTGCAGGAATAAAAGCACTCCCAAGAGATGGCCACCCAACTTCTGCTTACAGATATTCAAAGAAGAAGACTTCAGCTCCCTATGAGGCAGCCTATTCCACTACTGAGTAGCTCTTACAGTCCAGAAGTTCTTCTTACATTTAGGCAGAATTTACACTGAATCCATCTAGTTGGTATCCTAGTCTCTTTGACAGCAGTAAACAAGCACCTTCTACATGTTATTCCTTCAAATATTTGAAGATGGCTATCATATCATCTCTCAGTCTTCTCCAAGCTAAACATACCTAGCTCCCTAAGTCATTCCTCATAGGTCTTGTTTTCCAGCACTTTGACCATCTTAGTCACCCTCCCTTGGACATGTTCCAGCTTGTCAATCTCCTTCTTGTACCATGGTGCCTAGAACTGGACACAGTATTCCTGGTGAGGCCTGACCAAAGCAGAATAGAATGGTATTATTGAGTCTCTTGGTCTGGACACTGTACCCTTGTTGATGCAGCCTAGAATTCCATTGGCTTTTTTTTTGACCATCATAATACATTTTTGGTTCATGTTTAACTTGTGGTCTACTAAGACTCCTAAATCTTTTTACATGTACTTGGTCAAGCCAGGTATCACCCAACCTGTATTTGAAAGAGAAGTACCTCTGTAGCCTATTCTTGTTGATACAGTCTAGAATTTCATTGGTTTTTTGGCCACACACCGCACTGTTGACTCACATTTAACTTGTGATCTACTAAGACCCCTAGATCCTTTAAACATGTATTTCTGTCAAGCTAGGTGTCACCCATCCTATATGTGAGAGAGAAGTACCTATTTGGCTTGTTGCTGGGGCACACACTAAATGTCACCTGACCAAGTGCTAGCACTACACTTCCTTCCTTCCTTCCTTCCTTCCTTCCTTCCTTCCTTCCTTCCTTCCTTCCTTCCTTCCTTCCTTCCTGTGTTGTGGTTTTTACTCCTATGAATGTGAGCGGGTTGCTTTTTAATTGTACTTGCAGACAAAATTGCAGGACAGTAGTGGACCTAAATGTGTCATCTCATGCCTGCCAGAATCACAGTTCAGGAGAGACATGCACGGGTAAGTCCATATCATAGCAGACTGCATATTCTACCACTCCCATGTTTTTCCTGCAGGCTCACCTGGATGGGATATCAGCCAGTCACTGCCTTTGTCCATTTTGCTGCACCAAACATTATACATTGTAACCATTGTTAGCTATGGCTGTTTATCACCCAGTTCTGACTATGGGCTAACTTCTGTTTGTCCAATCTAGAGTACCCTTACTGAATCAATTGGAATTTGGTAAGTCAACACTTATGTAAGTCCCGCTGATTCAGTGAGTCTTCTCTAGTTGAAAACAGCAATAGGATTCATGCCTGTATGTGCATAACTGCAGTTTTTCTCCTGCTATTCTCATTGTTCCAGTTAGGTGCTGTGGGTATAACTCATCCTTAGAGAAGTAAACAGAACAAACAAAGCATCTGCACTATTTAGTGGAGAAACAAGGAAGTGGTGGCAGTAATTTATTTCTGTAGAGCCTGGTTCATTTGTGCTGTATGATATCTACAGCCATTGAAAAAAGAAGGCAATATTACTCTAATCTAGTCTGACCTCCCTAAAAACAACTCATATGTTTTAACCACACCAGTACGTTTTGTGTCTTTATTTATATTTTTAAGTGTTTGTCTATAGTACCTAACTAGACAGTAGTACCTCCTGTTGTTTGATATGAATAATATATGCTACCTGCTAGTGCTCCATTAGGTGGTATGGATGTGCAGAGATATTTTAAAATAGAATAAATGACAAGAAAGAATATTATCCATTCAGAGCTGATATAGAAGGCAGTGTACTGATTTATGTCTGAAGTTGCTATAAGAAGGAAAGTGACATGACAATTTTGGGAATGCAGACGGAGGCGAGTGATATGTTAAAGAGAATATAAATTTTCAGTAATAATGCAAAGTGCAGAGACATAAATAGGTGAGCTAGAGAAAGAATGTAATGCTGAGAGCTGAGGATCTGCAGAGCTAACATTTGGGCAAAACATCTGTTTTCTACATTACAACGGATGTTGTAGCAGCTTTTTATGAAGTAGTAAGGCTGTCACCTCATGCATTACTTTGCATGACACAGCTATATAATGAACAATTAATAATTTTTGAAATGAAGGAAGGAAGGAGATTTGTACAGATTAATTATAAATTTATACAATTTGACCATTATTTTGGCTCACCAAACCTATGACTTTTAAAAGAGTGGAAAGGGGTTCATAATGTCCTACTTTCCCAAACAGCTTTCAAGACACAAGTTGTGATTCTGATACCAGATACAAATTAGTATTTCTGTATCACAGGAATGGAAGTCATGTGGTCCTCCAGAGATTGTTGGACTATAATCCTCAGTGTTCCTTCCCTCAGCTGTGCTGGCTAGGTCTTCTGGGAGCTATACTTAACCAACAATTGGGGTGCCACATCACGCCCATTTTTGCTATAGAACAACTGCTTTCATGCCTTTGAGCTACCATTGGTAGCTTCCCATCAAGATGGTGACAGAAATGGGTCAAAGTTTGTCTACTTTGGCAGGAATGTTTTTGCAAACAATCTCACAAGGAGGATTCAGAGGTCTTTAAACTAAGTTCCGCTGGGGAGGGAGACAATATTATTCAAGGCCAGGACTCGGCGAGTGCAGAGGGAAAAGGCCCAAATGATATTGGACAAGTAGTACAAGCGGCCAGTGGCGGGAGGAGTAGAAACTATAGTACAGGACTTGGAGGAAGGGCCCGGGGACTTAAGTGTCTCTACACTAATGCACGGAGTATGGGAAACAAGCAAGATGAACTTGAACTCCTAGTACAACAAAATAAATACGATTTGATAGGCATCACTGAGACCTGGTGGGATGAATCTCATGATTGGAATGTAGGAATAGAGGAGTATAGCCTATTTTGTAAAAATAGACCAAACAAGAAAGGAGGAGGAGTAGCCTTGTTTGTCAAGGATGTTTTGACCTGTGAAGAGATCCAGGACTTAAACCCAGAAAGCCAGGTCGAGAGCATTTGGGTAAAAATTAAGGGAGCGAGAAACAATAGGGATATTCTGGTGGGGGTTTACTACAGACCTCCAACCCAGACTGAGGACTTTGATGATGCCTTCCTCAACCAAATGACTGCACATTCAAAAAGGAGAGATACAGTAATAATAGGAGATTTCAATTACCCGGATATATGTTGGCAGTCAAACTCTGCCAAGACAGCAAGGTCCAGCAAGTTTCTTGCTTGTCTTGCAGACTATTTCATGGTCCAGAAGGTGGATGAGGCCACAAGGGGATCAAATATTCTAGATCTGATCCTGACCAACAGGGATGACCTTGTTAATGAGGTAGAAGTGGTTGGATCTTTAGGGGGGAGTGACCATGCCCTATTGGAATTTGGCATTCAGTGGGAAGGAGAAGATAAGTGTAGCCAGACATTCATCTCAGATTTTAAAAAAGCAGACTTCTGTAAACTTAAGGAGCTGCTGGCTGGAATTCAGTGGTCAAGAATAGTGAAAGGGAAAGGAGTTCAGGAGGCATGGGAGTTCCTTAAAAGGGAGATACTGAAGGCACAGTCTAAAACTGTGCCAATAAGGAGGAAAAATGGAAGGCATCTGAAGAAACCAGAATGGTTGACTAAAGAACTCTCAGTTGAGCTAAGCGTTAAGAGAAACATGTACAGGAAATGGAAGAAGGGGGAAACCACCAAAGAAGAATTTAAGCAAGTAGCTAGGAGATGTAGGGAGAAGGTCGGAAAGGCTAAAGCACAGAACGAACTTAGGCTGGCCAAAGACATTAAACACAATAAAAAGGGCTTTTTTAAATATGTCCGCAGCAAAAGGAAAAAGAAGGAGACCATAGGGTCGCTGTGCAGAGAAGATGGCGAATTACTAACGGGGGGAAGAGAAAAGGCAGAACTACTTAACACCTTCTTTGCCTTAGTTTTTCCCAGAAGGATACAAGCACTCAACCTGGCGGTTGGGGAGCAGGGGAGGAAGCAGGGGAATACGGCACATAATAGGTAGAGAGGTGGTACAGGAATACCTGGCCACACTGGATGAATTCAAGTCTCCAGGGCCAGATGAATTGCATCCTAGGATATTAAAAGGACTGGTAGAGGTAATTTCAGAACCACTTGCTATAATCTTGGAGGACAGGAGAAGTTCCAGCAGACTGGAAGAGGGCAAATGTTGTCCCCATCTTCAAGAAGGGAAAAAAAGAGGACCCAAATAATTATCGCCCAGTCAGCCTGACATCAGTACCCGGAAAGATTCTGGAGCAGATCATTAAGCAATCAATTTCTAATCACTTAGAAAGCAACGCGGTAATCACGAGAAGTCAACATGGATTTCTCAAAACTAAGTCATGCCAGACTAATCTTATCTCTTTTTATGATAGAGTTCCTAGCTTGATAGATGAAGGGAATGCTGTGGATGTAGCATTTCTCGATTTCAGTAAGGCCTTTGACAAAGTTCCCCATGACATTCTTGCAAAGAAGCTAGTAAAATGCGGGCTGGACAGGGCTACTGTTAGTTGGATTTGTAATTGGTTGACCGACCGAACCCAAAGGGTGATCACGAATGGCTGCTTTTCATCCTGGAGAGAAGTGACTAGAGGGGTGCCACAGGGTTCTGTCCTGGGCCCAGTGCTGTTCAATATCTTCATCAACGACTTGGATGAAGGAATAGAGGGCATGCTCATCAAATTTGCAGATGACACCAAATTGGGAGGGGTTGCCAATACGCCAGAGGACAGGATCAAAATTCAAAATGACCTGGACAGATTGGAGAGCTGGGCCAAAGCTAACAAAATGAAGTTCAGCAGAGAGAAGTGTAAGGTCCTATACTTAGGTAGAAAAAATGGAATACAGAAATACAGGATGGGGGACACGTGGCTGGATAGCAGTACGTGTGAAAGGGATCTAGGAGTTTTAATAGACCACAGGCTGAACATGAGTCAGCAGTGTGATGCGGCAGCCAAGAAAGCCAACACAATTCTCGGCTGCATCAATAGGAGTGTCTAGATCGAGAGAGGTGCTGGTACCACTCTACTCTGCTTTAGTTAGACCTCATCTTGAATACTGTGTCCAGTTCTGGGCACCCCAATTCAAGGAGGACATGGTCAGGCTGGAGCAGGTCCAGAGGAGGGTGACCAAAATGGTGAGAGGCCTGGAAGCCATGCCCTATGAGGATAGACTTAGAGAGCTGGGTATGTTTAGTCTGCAGAAGAGAAGGTTAAGAGGGGACATGATAGCCAAGTTTAAATATTTGAAGGGATGCCATGTAGAGGAAGGAGAGGGCTTGTTTTCCAGAGACCAGGACAAGGAGCAATGGATTCAAGCTGCAGGAAAGGAGATTCCACCTGAACCTCAGGAAGAACTTCCTGACAGTCAGGGCTGTCCGGCAGTGGAATATGCTGCCTCGGAGTGTGGTGGAGTCTCCTTCTTTGGAGGTTTTTAAGCAGAGGCTGGATGGCCATCTGTCGGGAGTGCTTTGAGGGTGTTCCTGCATGGCAGGGGATTGGACTGGATGGCCCGTGTGGTCTCTTCCAACTCTACATTTCTATGATTCTATGATTCTTAATTGCTAAGCATAGTGTCTTTTGATCACAAAGAGAGAGGCAAACAGTGCAGGCATATATAACAAAAGATATACTGACCATATTGGGCTGATTTGAATGGATGTCAGCGGTGTTCATATTGATGTGAAAAATCCTCTAAAGCAGTTCAGATTCAGATCTGAATACTGCTAAAGATATATGAGCAGTTTGTGTTTAAGGGAAATGGATACACAGGCAGTGTATCTCCAGAGGCTCTTGCATTGCTCTTCAAGCTCTCCATATAAAGAAAACACCAGAGATAAGCGAAGCAGATTTTGTATTTAATTTTGTGATTTACAGCACTAGCTTCTAATCCCAGTGAATGGTTTTACTAGGCCTATGCAATTCCACAGTGCTGGAGGAAGCATGCTGAAGTCATATAGCACAGGATGGACCGTATTCTTGAAAACTGTAGGTTTTACTAGATTTTCTGAAATCTCACAATAGCTAGAATTACCAATTACTATGAGATCTGTTTCTGGCACAAAAGGAGAATCTTTAAGCAAGAGTCCTTGTAATGATGAGGAGGCCAGAGGTGGCCAGATTCTTCTAGCTGGACTTCCCTCCTTTAGCAGTACCCCCTCCAGCAGGTAAAAGTAACATTCTCTCCATTTTTGAGCTATCTTGCTCCTCATCTGATTGGCACTACAAAGTGCTAAGAGAAGAGTACCAACGGAGGTGTCCTTAATGCCAAATAGCCAGGCAGCAGGGGAAGGGATAATTGAAATCCCAGTGTTATAACCCTCCCACCCTCAAACACAAATAATTACTTTACACTGAGTCAGAACATTGCTTCAACTAGCCTGGTATTAACAGCACTGACTGGCTGAAGGATCCCAGATTTCAGTCTGGATTAATTTCTGGTCCTACCTGAAGCCTCAGGTTTTTGGAGCTGGATCTTCTGCATATAAAAAATGTACTCAAGCATGTTCTGTCCTACTGAGCTGTGAGTTCACCCAACTCTTTTGTACGTATTGGCAGTGTGTCTGTCTGTGTCAGAGAGAGAGAGATTCAGCAAGTGTGGGAAGGCTGGGTTCATGAGGGAAAGTTAGTACAGAAGGAGAATATCCACACCACATTCACTATCCTCTCCAGCCCTACCTACTACCTAAATGAGGGCATGCCACTGTCAGGGGTGTAAATGTGTTCTTCCAGGATTAGGAAATCAAATAACATAACTTGGTCAGAATAAACCAACTCATGAAGGGATCTTGACATTGACAAATGTGAAGTAGCAACTTTAATCTGCATTACTAGCTAGAACAGTGACATCAGACCAGTAACAGCTGTTTTTATTTTCAGTGATGAATAAAAGCTCTTAATGAAAATGTTACTCTTACATCTCCAGGGAAAAGAAATCATTTGGATCTTGAGGTCTTAGACTAGCTTACACGTTCTATGCCTTTTGTGTGTGTGTGTGGCAGTATTACCTCCTTGAAAAGAAAAAAACTGAATACTTGGTTATGAGAATGAACTCTAATTATAGTCTGCTATTTGATTAAGTCCCACAGTGTGATAACTGAAGCCCCATCAGAGCTGCTGATGACGAGCAGCAGCTGTTGGTCTCTGTGGCTCTGACTGGAGATGAGTCCTGCAGCTCAAGAGCTCCTCCTGCTGCCATGGACCAAGCAGGCTCGGACGTTCCTCTGCCTGCTCCTTTAGGGCAACAGGGATCCGATTCTGAAGACGCTTTGAAGCCTGTGTCAATCAGCCCACAAACAAGGCGGAGACTCAAGAGAGCTGAGCAAAGGGAGGCTTCCTTGATTAAGTTCAAGAAGCAGTGACTAGCCACACCTGTGTCTTTGGCTATATAACTGCCTGCCTGGAAGCTTTCCTTTGCTTGTGGCAAACTTTCTACAAGCCCTCTCTTTGCCTGTTCCTTGCTTCCAGCACCTGGCTCCTGATACCTTGGATTGATCTCTTGGCTCTGGACCCCTGGCTTTTGGAACTCTGACTATGGCTTTTGCTTGTCACTCTGGCCTAGGTAAATGGACTTCCCTTGAGTAAGTGCTTCCATGACTCCTCCCGGCGGGACTCTGCTAGCTCTTCCACTCCCTTCTCCGGGCTGTCTAGCCACCTGGGTCTCTGACCCTGACACACAGTTATGTAATAATAATTCACAGCACTGCAACTCCATGATTTTTTTGCAACAATGCATTAAAAATGATAACAAAAGTTAACAAGATTAAAATTTGATTGTTGAGTGCAAAACACAGATTTAGGCTGAAATCCCAGACACACTTACCTGGGAATAAGTCCCAATAAACTAAATTAGACTAGGCATTCATAGGTGTGCACTGTCACTATCAGTCACAAAAGGAACTTTGCAAAGTTCATTAGAAGTTGTCCAGAGATATAGATCAAGGTGTCAGAAATATGCCAATGACATCTGGCTCCACCTTTCCTTCATCAAATCCAAATCAGGCAAGTGGTATTCTGAATCAGTGCCTAGTGCAGCAGTTGACTGAATGGGAGTCAGTAAACTGTGACTCAATCTAGACTTGACTGAGTGATGCTAATGAGTAATTCTTTTGCCCAGATGGATCATGTTTCAAACCACTTTGAAAAGGGTTAGACTCCTTTAAAGAATTGGATTCATAGTCTGAGTCTTCTCCTGGATTCGGTACTGTGTACTGGCCTTGGTGGCTCAGGGTTCCTTAAATCAGCTTAGGCTGATAGACCAGGACAATCTTATCTGGACAGAGTGTCACTGCAATGTCCACATTCTAGTGCCATCTTGCTTGAATTAGCATAAGGTGTCATATGTGGGGCTTGAAAATGGTTGGCAAACTCCAGACTAGCTTGGGTCCAGGTTACCTGAAAAATAATCTCTTCTCACATACTATGACCCAAAGATCCTTTTTTGAAGCCCTTCTTTAGATATGCCAGTGAGCGGTAACATAGGCAGGGCCTAGACACTGTTGGCAACCCTATTATGAAAAACACTTTTCAGAAGATCTCATCTTTTGCCTCCATTGTGGTCCTTTCAGTGTCAGCTACCCATCTTTTTATTGTCTCAAATTTTAGAACTTTAAAAACTGGTTTAAATGGAGGTTACTTTGGGTCTTGTGCAAGAAAAAAAGGTGTACAAATTAAATAAAGATTGCCAGCACTTTTGAGATCTTTTGTACTGACATTATCTTCTAGCACTGTCTATTTTTTCTCTTTTGGTTTATTACCATTGGCTTTTTTTTAAAAAAAGTATTTCCTTCCTTCCTTCCTTCCTTCCTTCCTTCCTTCCTTCCTTCCTTCCTTCCTTCCTTCCTTCCTTTCATGGTTTTAAATTTTTAACTTGTAAACCACCCAGGGACCTAGGGAATTGTTGTTATTGGGTGACATAAAAATATTGGCAAAAACCCCATTTATTAATTATAATTACTCTTCCCTTCTGCTTCATGTCAATCCAGGGAATTATCCACCTATAATACAGTCTTTCTCTTTTCCTAGTGCCTTCTACTTTTCCCGGTATCATTGTCTTTTCTAATGAATGATGTTATCTCATGATATGTTCAAAGTGCTGTACTCTCTTTTTGAGGATTATAGCTTTTAGGAAGAGTTTAGGCTTGATTTATCATAGAAATCATAGAAATGTAGAGTTGGAAGAGACCACACGGGCCATCCAGTCCAACCCCCTGCCATGCAGGAACACCCTCAAAGCACTCCCGACAGATGGCCATCCAGCCTCTGCTTAAAAACCTCCAAAGAAGGAGACTCCACCACACTCCGAGGCAGCATATTCCACTGCCGGACAGCCCTGACTGCCAGGAAGTTCTTCCTGAGGTTCAGGTGGAATCTCCTTTCCTGCAGCTTGAATCCATTGCTCCTTGTCCTGGTCTCTGGAGCGGCAGAAAACAAGCCCTCTCCCTCCTCTACATGGCATCCCTTCAAATATTTAAACATAGCTATCATGTCCCCTCTTAACCTTCTCTTCTGCAGACTGAACATACCCAGCTCTCTAAGTCTATCCTCATAGGACTTGGCTTCCAGGCCCTTCACCATTTTGGTCGCCCTCCTCTGGACCTGCTCGAGCTTGACCATGTCCTTCTTGAATTGGGGTGCCCAGAACTGGACACAGTATTCAAGATGAGGTCTAACCAAAGCAGAGTAGAGTGGTACCAGTACCTCCCTCGATCTAGACACCATACTCCTATTGATGCAGCCGAGAATTGTGTTGGCTTTCTTGGCTGCCGCATCACATTGCTGACTCATGTTCAGCTTGTGGTCTATTAAGACTCCTAGATCCCTTTCACACATAGTGCCATCCAGCCACGTGTCCCCCATCCTATATTTCTGTATTCCATTTTTTCTACCTAAGTGTAGGACCTTACACTTCTCTCTGTTGAATTTCATTTTGTTAGTTTTGGCCCAACTCTCCAATCTGTCCAGGTCATTTTGAATTTTGATCCTGTCCTGTGGCGTATTAGCAACCCCTCCCAATTTGGTGTCATCTGCAAATTTGATGAGCATGCATCCAAGTCGTTGATGAAGATATTGAACAGCACTGGGCCCAGGACAGAACCCTGTGGCACCCCGCTAGTCACTTCTCTCCAGGATGAAAAGCAGCCATTGGTGAGCACCCTTTGGGAACGGTCAGTCAACCAGTTACAGATCCACCTGACAGTAGCCCTGTCCAGCCCGCATTTTACTAGCTTCTTTGCAAGAATGTCATGGGGAACTTTGTCAAAGGCCTTACTGAAATCGAGATATGTTACATCCACAGCATTCCCTTCATCTATCAAGCTAGTAACTCTATCATAAAAAGAGATAAGATTAGTCTGGCATGACTTATTTTTGAGAAATCCATGTTGACTTCTCGTGATTACCGCGTTGCTTTCTAAGTGATTAGAAACTGACTGCTTAATGATCTGCTCCAAGATCTTTCCGGGTACTGACGTCAGGCTGACTGGGCGATAATTATTTGAATCCTCTTTTTTTCCCTTCTTGAAGATGGGGACAATATTTGCCCTCTTCCAGTCTGCTGGAACTTCTCCTGTCCTCCAAGATTTCTCAAAGATCATAGCAAGCGGTTCCGAAATGACCTCTGCCAGTTCTTTTATTATCCTAGGATGCAGTTCATCTGGCCCTGGAGACTTGAATTCATCCAGTGTGGCCAGGTATTCTTGTACCACCTCTCTACCTATTATGTGCCGCATTTCCCCTGCTTCCTCCCCCGCTCCCCAATCGCCAGGTTGAGTGCTTGTATCCTTCTGGGAAAAAACTAAGGCAAAGAAGGTGTTAAGTAGTTCTGCCTTTTCTCTTCCCCCCGTTAGTAATTCGCCATCTTCTCTGTGCAGTGACCCTATCGCCTCTTTCTTTTTCCTTTTGCTGCGGACATATTTAAAAAAGCCCTTTTTATTGTGTTTAATGTCTCTAGCCAGCCTAAGTTCATTCTGTGCTTTAGCCTTTCTGACCTTCTCCCTACATTTCCTGGCTACTTGCTTAAATTCTTCTTTGGTGGTTTCCCCCTTCTTCCATTTCCTGTACATGTTTCTCTTAACGCTTAGCTCAGCTGAGAGTTCTTTACTCAATCATTCTGGTTTCTTCAGATGCCTTCCATTTTTCCTCCTTATTGGCACAGTTTTAGACTGTGCCTTCAGTGTCTCCCTTTTAAGGAACTACTCCCATGCCTCCTGAACTCCTTTCTCTTTCACTATTCCTGACCACGGAATTTCAGCCAGCAGCTCCTTAAGTTTACAGAAGTCCGCTCTTTTAAAATCTGAGATGAGTGTCTGGCTACACTTATCTTCTCCTTCCCACTGAATGCCAAATTCCAATAGGGCATGGTCACTCCCCCCTAAAGATCCAACCACTTCTACCTCATTAACAAGGTCATCCCTGTTGGTCAGGATCAGATCTAGAATATTTGATCCCCTTGTGGCCTCATCCACCTTCTGGACCATGAAATAGTCTGCAAGACAAGCAAGAAACTTGCTGGACCTTGCTGTCTTGGCAGAGTTTGACTGCCAACATATATCCGGGTAATTGAAATCTCCTATTATTACTGTATCTCTCCTTTTTGAATGCGCGGTCATTTGGTTGAGGAAGGCGTCACCAAGGTCCTCAGTCTGGGTCGGAGGTCTGTAGTAAACCCCCACCAGAATATCCCTATTGTTTCTCACTCCCTTAATTTTTACCCAGATGCTCTCAACCTGGCTTTCTGGGTTTAAGTCCTGGATCTCTTCACAGGTGAAAACATCCTTGACATACAAGGCTACTCCTCCTCCTTTCTTGTTTGGTCTATTTCTACAAAATAGGCTATACTCCTCTATTCCTGCATTCCAATCATGAGATTCATCCCACCAGGTCTCAGTGATGCCTATCAAATCGTATTTATTTTGTTGTACTAGGAGTTCAAGTTCATCTTGCTTGTTTCCCATACTCTGCGCGTTAGTGTAGAGACACTTAAATCCCCGGGCCCTTCCTGCAAGTCCTGTACTGTAGTTTCTACTCCTCCCACCATTGGACGCTTGTTCTACTTGGTCAATATAATTTGGGCCTTTCCCCCCTGCACTCGCCATGTCTTTGCCCTGAATAATATTGTCTCCCTCCCCAGCAGAACTTAGTTTAAAGACCTCTTAATCCTCTGTGCAAGACTGTTTGCAAAAACATTCCTGCCAAGTTTCGTGAGGTGCAGCCCATCCCTTACCAGAAGCCCATGTTCATGGAAGTTCAGGCCGTGTTCCAAAAACCCAAACCCTTGCTGGCGGCACCATGTGCGGAGCCAGTTGTTGACCTCTGCTATTGCCCTTTCCCTTTGTGCACCATATCCTTGAACAGGGAGGAGAGATGAAATGACCACCTGCGCACCAAGGTCCTTAAGCTTTGTCCCCATAAGCTCATAGTCCTTTGCGATGTGGTAAAAGCTGCGCCTCGCAGTGTCATTGGTTCCGACATGAACCACAATGAGGGGCTTATGGTCAGTGGGCTTGACCAGCCTGGTTAGCCTCTCCGTTATGTGGTTGATCTTGGCCCCAGGAAGACAGCAGACTTCTCGATTGAACTTGTCGGGTTTGCAAATTGCCGTTTCAGTTCCTCTGAGCAAGGAGTCCCCAACAACCAGAACTCGCCTCCTCTGAGGCTTGTCCAGGGCTCCTCGACCAGCAGGTTCTTCTACGACTGCCTGGACACTCTGTTGAGGCTGGGAGTGTTGATCTAGTTCCTGTTGCCGAAGTTGGATTCCTTCTTGTTGACATTCTGTTCCCTCCTCCTGGTGCTCCTCATCGTTCATAAGGCCAAGAACTTTGAAGCGATTGTGTAGGTTGAGAGTCTCTGTTTCCTTCCTGGTCCTCCTACTCCTCCGCGTGACATTCCTCCAAGCATCCGTTTCTTGGCCCAGTGTGCTGACTTCCTGATCTGGCAGCTCCCCCGCACATTCGGTCTTCAGGAAGGTCTTCTCTGCCCTATCCAAAAACTCCTCACCTTCCCTAATAAGACGAAGATTAGAAACTCGTGCCTCCAGCTGGTGAACCTTCTCCTCCAAGAAGGTCACCAGCTTGCACTTGGTGCAGGTGTACCCGACAACATCTTGTGGTAAGAAAAGGAACATCCCACAAGTGCTACAGGTGACTGCGGCAGCTCCCTCACCTTCCATCCTTGATACTACAGAGAGTAGTACAGGGAGTAGGTCTAGAAAGAATAACAGGACTTTCTTCCTAAAATTTAACTGAATCAAGTATGTCTCCTCTGCTGATCGCCAAGGGATGAATTGGAAGGGTTGAAGAAGAGGGCTTCAACTGCGCGTGCCGTTGGGAGCTCCTAATAAGACTCCTCCCCCCAGCTGGCTCCTCCCCCTCGTTAGTCAGACCGTGTGCTCAGGGAAAGCACACGGCCAGCACAAGGAGACCTAACAAAAACAAGCAACAAACAGACAAACAAGCAAGCACAGCCCCACAAGCCTGTAAACAACACCTGGTCAAGGATGTCTTCACAGACCCAGCTCACCCTCTGCTCTCTCCTCCGGGAATGAGCTAGAGGGCCGTTGGGAGCTCCTAATAAGACTCCCCCCCCAGCTGGCTCCTCCCCCTCATTAGTCAGACCGTGTGCTCAGGGAGAGCACACGGCCAGCACAAGGAGACCTAACAAAAACAAGCAACAAACAGACAGCCCCACAAGCCTGTAAACAACACAATAGATGTTTTATGTACTTTCAATGTAAAAAGCCTCTAAACCAGATCCACAAAAGACCAACAGCCTTTCCATCACAAAAACTGTGGCCTTCAAGTGCTTGAAAAGAATCTGAAAAGGGGCCCCTGCTAATTGTCTGTCCCTGCTGGAAATCAGTCAGTGAGAGACAGACATGAAAAAGAGAGAAACAGTTAAGGAGGCAGAGGTTACAAGAGTGTGTGGGTGGTTTGATCACCAAAGTCCTAAAGGGCCTTTGACTAGAAAACAGGTAAGACCATAGGCTACAGGTATAATTGGACTGTCTGTTACAGGGGTATTTTGATATGAAATACTGCTGGAAACCAAGATCAGCCACAGATCTGAATGTTCCCGAAACTTGAAGCATTTAGAGTTCAAGGGTATGAGTCTTTCTGTTCATTATGCCCTTCAATATGCATTGCTGAATAGAGCTGAATTGGAGAAAGCACAAACTGTAACAAATGTACCTTAAAGAGTCACTTCTTAGCAGGTATAAGGTTCTTGTTCTTATGAGCCAGTCACTAGAGACAAAACAAGAACAAGATCTCCAGCTGGTTCACTGTCATGCTTGTTTGATAGGAATGTATGAGATACGTGAGTAATATGTAACTAGGTATTTTCATCTTTCTGCATTAGAGGAACAAACAGATTGTCTTTCTTTTGACCACAAGGGGTTGTACAGCTTCCTTTATAGGTTTTCATAGCACTATTGAGTGGGCTCTCTGTTGTCTCAGAGCAATAGCACCATGACTTACTGTAAAATAGTGGCTGCAGGCTCCCACATAGTGTTCATCTGACAAAACAAGTGTTTGATTTGCCAAAGCTTGACTATACTCTGGAAGAAGGACAGCATATACGGTTCTGAAAAGATAGAAGCATATTGCTCTGATCCAAAGGCTGGTAAATGCTTATGTGTCCACATGGGATTTTCAAGTACATGAACATAACGGTCCATTGCTTTTAAAGGTGGGATCCATCAATGTCAGCAATAGGTGGGCAACTTCTGGAAGTTGGGGGTCAAATTTTAACACTCAGTCTGTATTACCTGCCACATCAGCTTCCCAGTCCCCTCAAGAACAATCTTGAAAGTCATACAGTAATGGAATCATAGTGTTGGACTCAATGGCCCAGGAGAGCCCTTCCAACTCTATGATTCCATGACTGTATGACTTTCAAGATTGTTCTTGAGGGGACTGGGAAGCTGATGTGGTAGGCAATACAGATCTTGCTGTGATAGTGTCCATTTCTCCTTGTCGAAGCTAGAAATATGAAACTCTGTTTTGGGCGGAAATGCCCTTCAGGTCATTGCCAGAAGGCCTGGTTATGCCCTTAGGCAGAATGAGGTGGCTGCCTCAAGCAGCATATTGAAGGTGTCATGAAAGCATGGGAAATGGTTAGTTATTTAATTTATTGCAGTTGTTCTTTTACTATGATAAAAGAGACAGAGAGATGGGAGATTTTCTGTTTTCAGATGCCTGACCTAGAGTACTTTCCATCTTAACTTTTTTTTTTAATTGTGGCTCAGCCTCAGCTTCAGGCAGCAAAATGCCTTGGGCAAGCTCTGATTTCCTGCACTGGAATTCCATTATGCCAGTTAAATCTGCAAGTGTACCCTCTTATGTCAAAACCACCCACATTTTAAGAGCAGCTGCAATAATTTCTAAGCTTGGAAGTGGTGTTTATAAACTACACTTAAGAAGGTTACCTTTGAAAGAAAAAAAAAAAAGGCCGCACTGCTCTTTTCAAGCCAGTATATAAACTATGCTTCAAAGCGCAGTGACGGTAGTAATAAAAAGAAGTTACTGTGTAGTGCACACTAACATTTAAAAGCCATTATTAATATATTAGCACAGATGGTTTAATGGTAGAGATGATTAATTCTGTAGCTTCTGTCTTGATACATAATTGGAAATGAATATAATAAGGTTGCTTATTAGTCTCCTTTGATTTATGCCAAATTCTCAGTCTACTGCTAATCTCTGCTGAAGGTAGGTTCATTTGAGGGAGAAGGAGAAAGAATTCATGCATACTGTGTTGAAAAAGGTGTAAAAAGAAAATTACAGTGTTAATGAGGGCGCTTTCATCTGGCATACGCAGACACACGTGTTTGTATAGTTAGCATGGTGACCTCACAGTTAACATAGTTTTCACTTATCTTTCAGGAGGGGCTTCTTGCCACAGTGACATTTTCCTTGAACACCAGTCAGTATTAACAAGTGATTTAAAAAATACTTGCAAATTTTCTCATCCCTGATGAAAAATAGTTTCTTGACATATTGAGTCACCCCATCAAGAAAATGGTCAATGACTGCTTGATTTTTTTTTTCTTTTGCTCTTCAGGACTTTTCTCTGAAAATGTCATTTGCACAAAAACACTTGTTTGCTATGCAAAACAAGTTTTTTTTCTTTACATAAAGCAAGAGGGTTATTTTGACAAAACCAAGATTATTTGTATGATTTTTTTGTACATTCTTTTAAAAGTTGAAACCCCTTGCCAAATAAAAAGGTACAAGCTTCTGTGTGTGTGTGTGTGTGTGTGTGTGCACGTGCGTGCGTGCGTAATCTCTCTCAGTGGAGAATCAACTTTGACAATGAAACTGGAAAAGATTTTTATCTCTAGCATTGGCAGTGAACCTAATATGAACAATTTCATATAGAAGATCAAGGCTGGGGATTGCAATTTCTGAGTACCTCCCGAGGTCTATGCACCAAAGAGAAGGAACATAGCTTTATGAGAGAGTACACACTTACCATGAGAAAAGTCCCAGGTTCAACGGACAGCTAGAAGTACTCATGTGAAATATCCCCAAGTGTCATTGCCAGTCAGTGTAGACCAGAGCTTTCCAAACTTTTCATGTTGGTGACACACTTTTTAGACATGCATCATTTTGCGACACAGTAATTCAGTTTTACTAGCAAACCAGAGGTTAAACTAACTGATTATGCATCTGCAGTATCCGCTAGTGTATCTAGGGTGGGAAAAGGTAGCCCTCCCGATCCTGCCCAGTTGCTGTTGCCCTAGCCAGGAAAGAGCCTGGTGAGGGTGGCAGCAGTAGGAAAGGCAGCCCCCCACCTGATCCTGGCCCATTGCTATTGCCCTTGGCAAGAAAAGACCCCAGCGAGAGCAGTGGAAGCAGGAATGGCTCGGGTGAGGGGGGTCTTTCTCAGCCCAAGAAGGCAACACACCTACACACTTCAGGTGACACACTAATGTGTCACAACACACTATTTAGAAAGCCCTGGTGTAGACCATGAGAGGATAAATTGACACCTGCAGGCTGCATGTGTCTCTTGCGACCCCAAAGTAAAGCCCTAGAAGCCTCTCAAAGCCCTAGACACTCATTTTTTCCCCAAATTTTGCAGTAATTTTGGGATTTTTTTTAACCTGAGAACCAGCCACTCACCCCAGCTCTGCCCACAAATGGGGCAGCTTACTTCCTCCAACCTCCCACATCCCCCAAATTCCCACCCCCGCAAGAGGGAAAAAAATGGCCTTTATGGTGGCTAGAAATGATGTCATGTCATTTTCAGTACACTATAACACGCTGGTGTAGGCCCTTCTCCCACAGTTGCCCCCCCCCCAGTATAGGCCTGGTGAGACACAAGAAGAGCTTTCTATTTGAGAATTCTAAACTACTGTTGTTGTTGTACGCCTTCAAGAAATTTCTGACTTATGGTTATCCTAAAGTGAACCTATAGCAGGTTTTTCTGGGGGCTGAAAGTGTGTTATGCACCCAACATCACCCATCAGGTTTCCATGGCCAAGTAAGGAATTGAACCTTGATTTCCAAGGTTGTAGTCTGATGCTCAAATCACTACACCACTCTGGTTCTCAGTATCCCTCTCTAAACTGCTAATCCTAGGATTCCATTGGAATGAGACCATGACAGTTGAAGTGGAATCATAGACTATAATTGTGTAGTGTGAAAGGGCTTCAAGTGTGATCAGGCATGAAACTTGCAGTTTCTAATGTATTTTATCATTAGAATCCTGAAGCTCTCCAGCTGGAGCCATATATGATGGCTCAGGAAGAGGGAATCTAAAACTGAGGAACAAGGTACCTTCGAACAGCTGCTTATCAGGAAGGCTGGGAGTTCAGTTAAACAATAGCTATAAGACTATATTGGTAGAAGGCCTAGAACTCTTATGGTTGTGCCTTATCCTCTTGTTTACTTTTACTGCTTCATCTCCTACCCTGTCTGACGGAGCAAACACCAACAGATGTAAATAGAAGGAACTGCCCCCTTTGCTCACCTAGCTTCTCCCTCTGAGCAGACATGTTGATTAGTCCTAGAGAAAGAAAATATGTGAATGAGAATGGTTATAGTGGCAAAGAGGGCAGGACTCACTAATAGGCCCTGCTAATACCTGGAAACTGTATAGCTTTTTTTTTGAATACTTTTTATTAACACTTCAATAAATAAAAAATGCATATTAAATAAAGTACAGTTCTACAATCTGTTGTAGCTCATTTGGTGTCATGGTATCTTCCTCACATCTTTACCAGAGTATATAATTATGTGTATCTCATAAATAAGCAACTCTATAAAAAGGAGAATATTATATATATTTGTTCCTGATTAATCCTATCTATCCTGCCCTTAAGTATATTTCTTACCTTGTATATTAAATTTGTTGATACTCGAACTGTTTCCTATTCTGGATTTAGAGCAAATAAAGACAAAACAGCAATATTGACAAAAACATAAGCAAACAAGAAGAAGAGGTATTAACTGAGATATCTGGTTTTAATACAGTCGAGAAAATAAAATATCTGGGAATTTGGATCTCTAAATGTAATAATGAACTATACAATAACAACTATGAAAAGAAATGGAAAGAAATAAAAAAAAGAATTAGAGACTTGGTCAAAACAACGACTCTCTCTTATGGGAAGATTAGCAGCAATAAAAATGAATATACTACCTAAATTAGTTTTTCTATTCCAAAATTTACCTATTATAATAAACAGAAAGCCATTTGTACAATGGCAAAAAGATTTAACTAAATTTATTGGGGAGGGACAAAAACCTCGAATTAGCTGGAAAACCCTTACTGACTTAACAATTAGAGGAGGAGATGGAGCACCAGATTTATACACTTATTACGAAGCCGCCTCAATGACATGGATTGCGGACTGGATTAACTTACGAAATGAGAGATTACTAACTTTAGAAGGTGCAGACTTGAGAATGGGCTGGCACGCATATATCTGTTATGAAAAGGCCAAAGTGGATAAGGACTTTACACACCACTATATCAGAAAAGCACTCCTGAAAATACGGAATAACCATCAACGTATGTTTACCAGTTCGATCCCAATGTGGGTGTCTCCTCAGGAAGCTTTCTGTGGCAGACGGAAAAATACACCTAACTGGCTGAGATAGGAAGACATAATTAATAGATCTACATCAGGACCACCAACAATCAAAACTAGAGAAAAATTGGAGGAAGAAGGGATAATTTTAAATTGGTTTCCCTACAGACAACTAACGGAAAGATTTCAGATAGACTTGAAACTGCAAGGATTCGATATGAAAGAAACTGTATAGCTTTTAAGGTGGTGTTTAATATGATGATCAGTCTTATAAGAAATGGCTTGTTAGGGAAGTAGAATCAGTTACTTGCAACCAGTCTTTGCCACAGAGGTTCCAATCAATCTTTTTACTGCAACTCAACTTTTATAACTACATAATTTATCCCCCATTGTATATATTATCCCACTTTTAATTGGTGTAGTAAAATTTCTTAGTGTGTCCTGAGTAGGGGATCCAAGACTACATTTGAACTTTTCTGCAAAGGTCCAAACACTGCAGGAACTAGGGAATTAGTCGACCAAACACAGTAATATGCAGAAATCCTAACACCATTCTTCACCCCCTCCCTCCCCTTGTTGATATATTCATTCTCTGATAAAATTCCTGGCAATTGCCCAAAAGATGTGCCCTCTGCAACCATTCTAGCTTCTGTCTCCAGTTCTTGTGCATTATATTATGATTATAACACATATGGTACCACCACAGTTGTTGAAACTGTTCCCGTGAGTCATAAGTAGAGTTATGCAAAGTGCCTAATTAAAGCAAGACCAGAAATTATACTGATAATTGTTGCAGCTTTGCTTCCAGATCTCATTTGTATTTTTAAGAAATCACTCCATGTGCCCATATGCTATTTAAAGAAAAGCACATGATAAAATAAGCAACAGTTTTTGTTATTGTAAAATTGGACGTGATAAAATCACCGAGTGTTTCTTCTGAAATAAATGTTAAAAATTAACACATCCAGTTTTGATATATTTGGATGAGTTCTAAAGGGTCATCTTGTCTAACTGACTAGAATAGCTGCACCCCCTAGATCTCCTAGTATATTTTTTTATTTATGTCTACAGCCCACTTATAAAATCCAGGAAACGTAATTCGACATTTTACCTATGTCTTGGGAAACTGGAAACTTATTCTATAAGTTTACACACAGGCCTTTCATTTCAAGTGAACAAAATTTGCAGTTTTAACAGTCATGTGCTAAGGTAGGAATTGTTCCAGTGGTGTGTGACTTTGAAAACATTTTTAGAAAGAAACAACCTCAAACAGTACTGAGATCTTCCCTCAGGGTTAGTAGACTCACTTGTAAGTCTAGTTCTCTGGGTAATCCTTCAAACCAAACTCTTAAAATGGAACTGATGGAGTGGCAGCCTCTTCCATTTACCATACTACTCCCTCCCTTCCTCTCGACCACCTATCCACTTTGTGCCCATAAGCAGAACACCATCAGAAACCACTCACACATAACTTGAGATCAAAAATAGACTGAAGTTGTTTGAAACCAAGCAGATCTGGCTTCAGATGATTACCATGGCAAGTGTCTGGCTAGGGGAAGGGAACAGAAGGGGACAGCAATGGACTAGGCATTTAGATAGGGTTGTCAGGTCAGGACTATCCTAGGTCCTGAGAGTTCAGTCTCCAAACCTGAGACCTGGGTCTGACTCTTTGTGATGTAAAAGGGTGTTGGCCTTGGTGATGTTAAAAGAGAGGTGTTTCAAGGAGCAGCCCCTGGATATTAAGCATAATATATTAAATATCAATCATAGTTGCAGAATTCATATACATGTAACAAAAACACTGAGGCCCTTTTCGCACCTTATCTTGTCACGCAGACATCCAGTGTAGGTCCTGGCATTGGCTCTGTCAGGAGGGGAGTGCTCCCTTCTGCACAGGCTGCCTCCAGGATCCAGGAAATGTGATGGCCACACCTTTTCACCTTTTCCTGCCGCAGCGCAGCTAGGCGATGCTGGGACAGGAAGTGCAGCCATTGCACTTGCAGGGCATCTGCAACCAAGGTAAGTGTGTGATGGTGGTGTAATTGCAGATCATTGACAGGGGTTGCATCACCTGGGGATGGGAGAAGGATGGGACTGCAATGACATTGTGCATAAGCATCATTGCAGTCCCGTCCTTCTCTCTTCTCAATGGCAGCTTGGGAGAGTGGAGTGGAAAATGCCTGAGTCTAACAAACGACAAACATATATATGCACATGGCTTTCAAGCAGCTCTCTCGCAACCCTGATTCCTCCCCCTACCCTGAGGCCCAGGGAGCAGGACTTGAAATCTTAGAATCTTGTACCCAGAAGAACCTTAGAATCTTGCGGTTGTCTAACCAGGAATTGTTGCAGCAGTGCTAGAGGGAGATTTGAATTCTGGTTCTACCAATCCTTGCATCTGGAATCACTGCTGCAGGTGGAATGTCAAGAAAATAAAATCAGATAAAGGTGGTTTCTGTATCTTTGTAGAGATCATGTCAGTATCTCCAGATGGCAGGTGCTGTTCCTCTCTTCTGCTGAAGCTATTTGCATTTGAAATGACAAGTAAATTTGAACCTCTGTTTGAGGAGAGTGTATGTTATGCAGCTTTGGACATTCCTTTCAAAGCTGCTTACATTTTCAGGAAATAAAATTCTAAGAAGAAATGGGATGGCATTAATAGTGTGGAGAGATGCAGCAGTCTGGCATTTGCGACAATAGTGTTTGGCTGGGAAAGAGAATGGGAACAACTGAGAGATATAAATGTTGGGTAACTAACTAGTAAGAAAACAAATTAAGGTTGGGAAAGATGAATGGAAAAATGATGTATGAAATGATGAATGAAAACTGACTATATGTGATTAGTATTTAAGATGTATTATAAGATGGAATAGTTAGACTAATGCAATGGAATAGATAGAACGCAGAAACAAACAAGAACCTTGATATATAAAGATGTAGTACAGTTATAAAAGCAACAACAAGGAATTCTAGAGAGGATTGGAAGAAAAACAAGAATGTATCTAATGTGATGTAAACAAGGTACAGATGTATAATTTTCAGAACTGGAAATTTTAATAAAAATATATTTTTTAAAAATAGTGTTTGGCTGTAGTTGTGTTTCTACCTGCTGCGCCATGCTGATCTGCAACTGATGGTTACCAGAGAGCAGGACTTGAGATCTTAGAATCTTGTATCTAGAAGAGTCCATCTGATTTTGTGATTGCGGTCTGGTCACTTTTGTACCCTCTGGGTGGAAGATGTATGTCTTCCAGTGGCATCACATTGACCAAAGACTTGTGAGCTTAGGCAGCATGCAGTTATTATTGGCAACTGGTCTTGTGACTCCTGGATTTCACTAGCAAGGATGTAAATCTTCACTTATTTCATTCATACATGCAAAACTGGAATTATTTCTTCCAAAATTATGAGAGTTCCTTTCCTTTGTTTTTCTTTTCTTTTCTTTTTAAATATTATTTATTTATTTATTTTGGTGAAAATGTCCCTTTTTTAAGTGGAAAATTCATTTTGTTGTGTAAAATACAAGGTTTTTTTCTTTTAAAGAAATAAAAACTAATGAAACTGGGAGAAAATTAATGGATCTTTTTGCTCTTGTTCAGAGGCAACAACTTGCAGCACCTGACATTTTTTTGACAAGAGTATCTTGACATGTTGAAACACCCTTTCTCTTTTAGAATTGGGAAACTTGCAAGTACTCTTTACATCCATAGCTATTGCAGATAGAGTGCTTGCTCTATTTCTGCTGAATATTTTATTGTGCAATCTTACACTGAACAGATACCCCAACAATCTCTATTTTACAACAAAAAAGTTGGAAAACTATAATCAAAGGACTTTAATAAACTTAACATAATCACTTTGTGTAATTGGCACATTCCTGCGACCTTAAAGAAAGCAGTGTGGGAAGAAAGGGGGAAATCAGCACCGAGCAGTTTTAGTGCATGGATAACTTATTATCTAATAATGTCTTGCCTGTTTTCCTATTCCCAGCTTTCTCATTATTCATACACAACTTAATACCCTATTGCTAGCAGCAGGGTTGCAAAGACATTGCTGATCCATATTTTTTTCCCTCCTTTCTAGTGATGCATAAGGCCTTAACACTTGGATTGGAACTACGGATCCAGGCCAGGCAAATGTGAGGGACCAGGCCTGTCAAGAGGAAGTAATGATTGAATCGTTTTCTTTATCAGTGGGTACAGCTCTTTGAATTCAAAGGCAAATGGAGCTTGTAGCATCAATAGCAGTAATTACAGATACATTTGTACAAATAACTTGGATGCTGACCATGGCTGGGATGTCATGACTATGATTGCTTGATATCTTCAAATATACTTTGTTCTGACCTCTTGCAGTGTGATCTTGTACTTTGAACAGGATGCCATAAGCCTACTTGTCATAACTAGAAGTTGTTGCATGGCCCCTCAACCCACTCACTTCTATTCACAGAAGCGCACTTTGCTGGAAAGAGCAAGTCAGCTGAGCCATGTGATATCTGAATCCTGTGTATGGGGTTTGATGGAGATTCTTTCCATTTAAAATTGAGATTTTGGGACTGGGTTATGAGGAAATAATAAGAGTAATCCCCTTTCCTCAACTAGGACTAATCAAATATATTTTTTATGCCTGATGTGAAGGATGAGATGGCTTCCCCTTTGTAATTCCACCTACAGAAGACAGACAAATGGCCAGTTTATTCTGACAAATTGGTTAAAATAGTCTACCAATTTAACATGAGATCTCAGGCTGGCAAACAGATAAAATGCTACGGAATTAAGACAATTCCAAATTGAAATTCTTAGATAATTTAAACAAGAATTCTAACAACTCAAAATAATTTAAACAAACTGAAATAGTTTTAAAAATCATGTACATAACTTAAAAGTTGTTTATGCCCTAAAGGGTTGATGAAAAATTGTATTCCTTTGGCCCCAAAAGGAACCCGATGCTGGTGCCAGTTGGGTGTGCAAGTGGAGGACATTCCATGGGTTGGAATGTTAGAGTCAAGAAGGCCCTTTCCCATGTCCTCTCCTATCATTTTGGCCCCACTGGTGAAACAGTGGTACTTGGGGCTTTGAATGTTATCACAGCAGTATGAATTCACACCAGAAGCTTATTCAACACTGGCAAGTATCCAGTGAATGCTGCAGGCTATCTTAGGTAACATAGAGCAGGCCCATTCCACACAACTCATGAGGTACTATGGGGAAGGTGAAGTGTGTATCCATGGCTTTATGCTGCCCCAAGATAATTTTTGGTGCTCCTAGACCCTTTCCAGGCCATGCTTTTTCTGCGGGGCATGTGTGTGTGTCAAGTTGCCTCTCTTGGAAGCTTCCAGCATGGCAATTCATTTTTAAGATTGGTTGCAGCCCTTCCTTCAAGCTGCTTACCATTAAAAACAAAATGAGTTATCAAAATCAGAATTTAGACTGAATTAGGCCAGCTACCACAAGATTTATTTTGTTTGATATTTTGGCAGACTCTGGAATCCCCAGAAAATCCCAGGGCAAAATATTGCCTCCCATACCCACTACAGCTTCCTTAAGTGACTGCCTCATTCTTCCTAATTGGTAGAACTGGACCTGCAGAAATTATAACCATTTCTGGGAATATGACAACCAGTAAGTCCCCACTGAACCAACAGAAAATAATGATGTACTGGAAGAATGCATTTTTATCAGTGTGGTGATATTATCAGGATATATTTAACTGGAGTGACTTACCCCATGTGATAAAACATTGAGATGGACAGTTTTTAGGGATCTAATTCTTCACTAAGTTTCTTCATGAAGGCAGCAATGGGTAGTTTCAACAAATTTATTCCACTGTGAGAAAATCTTTGAAAACCAGTTTTCAAAGGCTATCTACAATTTCAGACTTACTCTGTGCAAACTTTGCACATGGTGGTTTTGCACAGAAAACATTTGCTGCTTATAAAAGAGCATTTTCTATCCCTAGCAGTTTCTTTTTTAAAAATTCTTTTATTTATTTATTTTTAGCTGTAACAATTTAATTTACAATCAAAATACATTAAAAAAAATAAAGCAACAGAGAAGAAAAGGAGATAAATTGAAAAAAAAACATACAACTAAAATGCAGTAGGGCTCTGACCCTGCTCCTGCAGTTTCTTATTGAATAAGCTTTTGGAATTCAAGAAGGAATGTGAAGAGTTTCTTTGTCTAGCTCAGGTTTGCATTGAGTAACAAGGTCTTCTGGAGCTAGTGTGTTCATGGACCCTTTTTCATTCTTGTCCATTCTTTGGCCATGACTGCTGACTTTGATTGTGCCTGCTTTCTTCTCAGATTCTGACTTGCTGTTTGATCTTTACTACTTCCTTCAGGGCTGGGGAAGATACAGGCATGCCTCTAGTGAAGCTTCTTTTTACACAGATACCCATGCTCCTTCTCAACCAAAAAGAAAAACCACCTAACATCACAAGCCCATGGTTTCTGCTCACCAGGCTTGAAGCCTTTTGCACCTACCTAGCCACCCCTTGCAATCTTTTTCTGCCATCTTGCTGGAAATTTCTTAGCAGTAGCATCACAAAGATGCCAGAGAGCAACAGCTGCAAGTTGGTAAAGAAAGGAAGTGTGCTAGGGGAGCACAAGAAGAAAGGTTCTTGCTTATCTTATGCAAACAACAGAAGCAGCAGCACCTAGTAGTAATCATATTGGCTGTAATCCCAATCTCTCCACAAGGAGAGTGACTTCCGTTTTTATGTTGCACAGGTGTGTCCACAGTAAATAAGGTGACTGGTGTCCTAAAAGCTCTTTTCCCCATATATGTGTCTCTGTGTGAGCTGGGAAAGAGCATGATTTTGATGTAATAATGTGTGCCAAAGCCACTTCTAGCAGCAAGGCAGGCAAACAAACAAACATGACCCAGCTGCCTTCTGAAGCTGTCACTGAGCATATAAGGAACAGCAAAACAGTACAAAAAACAGAGTGCAGGATAACCTGCTTCAGCAGCCCCCCAAAGCATGTCAAAAAAGTGTACCTCTGTAAGTTTGGCCACCAAAATGGAAATCATTAGAAAGGTGGAAACTGGTGAAGGAAAAGGTCAAGTGATACAGTCAACTATTAGTGAGGTTTCTCATGCTGTAAGAGTTCTATCAAATAGTGGTCCTGACTTTAATTGAAACTGTAGGGTGAGGAAAATTGTGCTCAGAGCTTTAGATTGCTACAGGGAGATGCTATGTGATAAAAAGAAAAAAAAATGAGCAAGACAGACTTCCTTGGATGTGTTTTGAAGGAAGTATGTAACACTTGCCTGACCTAGTTATTTAATTTCACTTGTGCATATTGCTCATCCTGAATAATGTTTATCATCATCATCATCATTTTGCTGTGAGAAATTCTCCTTATGCTTTCTGTGTTGTTTCTGCCTTTGGTACCAAGTTTTCTGTTAGCAAAGTAAGTGTGTTCCCTGGTATAACAGTATTATCTGTCCAATTATTGTTGGACTTAACTTCCCATCATCCCCAGCCTACTTGAGGGATAACGGGAGTTCTTATTCAGCAATATCTGGAAGGCCATAGGTTGCTCATTCTCCTTTACTTGGTTCTTGCCCTTGCTCCCTGGGTTTTCTTTCAGTTTTGACTAGTTTTTTCCTTTTGGCTATAGATGTTTCCCATAGCTTCTGGTTCCTAGCTCAGCTTCAACTACTGCACATGACCTAGGCTTGACAGATTATGCTGAGGTTGGGATAATAAATGCAGAATCCTCACCCCCAATTCTGCTGGATGAGAAGTGGGATATGTATGGGCAAGAAACATCAGAATGTGTTCAAGAAGGAAAGGTTGTTAAAGAGAAAGAACACACAATCTAAAAGAGTGTCCTTTTGTGTGAGCTTACTGAGAAGGGCAAAATTCCACCTCCTCTTTTCCTCTCTCCCTTGCTGATTTAGCTGATAGTAAATTACTTTTGCACTCTGAACTCAGTTTGGAGCAACTGAAGTAAGCTGAGGACAAAGGGGGAAGGTGGGCAAGTGTTGAAGAGGAAAGAGAAACTGGGACATCTTGAAAGGAGCTGAAAAGGTGAGATAACAGAGGATTAACTGGGACCATTCCTGTCAAAATACAATGGCTGGAGAGTTGCTAGTGGAGAAATTACTGCAGCAAGCACACACTGCCTGTGGAAGTAGGAAAACTGTATAGAGTTGCAGTATGTTTGTATAGTGTTTGCGCTCTTCTGTACTAATGTAGAATGATATTTGTGAAAAACATATGTTTAATTTATTCTGCTGGACTATTAGGAAGACTCAAGCAGATTTCCTCATAGGCACACTGAAGAACATTACTCTGACCATCTCAGGAGTCTGTGTAAAGCTGGAGGAGGCAAAGTACAGACCATGGCCCACACTCAGTCTTCCTGGGCTACAATGTGGTCCCCCAGGATCTCTGCACCTACCTGAATGGATACTTTTTAAAATAGAAAGTCCAGTTTCATGTTTTGGGGGACAATTTTACTATGTATTCTGACCACAAGTTGTTTCCAGCCTTGGGGACCTGCTTTCAAAACCAGAAGTGTTTTCTGGTGATTTCTAGTTTTGGAAAAAATGCACTTCCTAGGCCTTATACATATCATGTGAGGAGGAGACATATTGAAATTCCTTCCTTGTCCCTATAGGGAGTAATTTTGTTCCTTATTGGCCTTTTCGGGGGGGGGGGTAAAATGTGGGGTGTGTGAGGATAGTGTAGCCCTCAAGGGGGATGGGCATGCCCAGACTTCTGGAAGGTGCTAACCCCTGGTATAAAGCCCGGCTACGCAAGGCAGATTATATATCAAAAGATGCAGCAGGGATTATTATACTCTGTGGCTATGCTGAAGGAAGTATGTGCATAAAAGAGAAATTGGTGATGAGAGCCTAAGACAAAGATAAAGCTTTGAGAAAACAGCAAATACATATCCTCCAAAATTTCACAGATGAAGTCTGAGACACATGTGGCCAAGCAACATCACAGTTTGGTCAAAATGGCAAAAATTATCATTGGGGAAGAACACACAAGTTAGCAGAGGCTTAAGCAGTTAGCTTTTGTATAAGCTTACAGGGAAATGCAAAACTCGGATCACTCCCCACCTCACTTCCCACCCCAGAGAGTTAAATGAACTCAGTTTGCAGGGGTTGAAGTAAGCTGAGGACAATGAGGGAAAGTGGGAGGTGGAGAGAGAAACTGGGACATTTTAAAGCAGCTCAAAATATGAGATGACAGAAGATTGACAGATATCCTGATCCTGCCAGATCAGGATATTTGAAGGTTATGCACCTGTGTAGTTTAGAGATATCCTGACTCCCTTGCTCATCCTTTTTCAAAGAAAAGCCACCTAAGAAGGGGATACTATGGAGGAGAGAAACAAAAGGAGGAAAGAAATAGTCTATATTCCAGATATAGTTTGAATTCCTTATGAAGGAGGAGAGTGTCATTAGGGACAGGATTTGAAGCAGGTTAACTACATGATAGGTTCATCTTAGGGATGCCATAAATCAGAACTGACTTGAAAGCACACAGCAACATCAAAACTATCCCACCCTTTCTCCATTTCAAATTGGCTCCTGGTGAGAGAACTTTACCATGAGGGGAAATGGGATTACCAAGATTCAGTTGCATGTTTTGTATGTAACATCTACATAGCTTCTCATACTCCGACAGACAGAAATACAGCATGCTTTTTGTCTCTGTACCTTTTTTTCCCAGTCACTTCATGGGGGGTGGGGAGAAGCAATCAATATGTACTGCTTGGAAACTAATGTACCCATGGCTAAAAGCTATCATTTATATGTTTGGGAAACAACTTGGTTTCTATTTGGTATGGCTGCCTTTTTCCTGTCTTACTGGGGAATATGAGTTGTCAGCAGCAAGCTAGATAGCACATAAGTTTCATGAAGCAAATGGAGAAAGGGGTAATTATTGAAATAATACTAATGGTTCTCCCAGGAACAGAAGGAATGATGGTTTATTACTTAAATTGGCAGTCACAAAATGTGGGAACCAGACAATTCTTGCAGCATGTATTACTGTTGTCCAGTAGCTAAATCACTTATTTTCAGAACATGGAAAGTTTTTTTTTAAAAAGCAATTACTTACAATTATAGTTTCAAGTGCCCTTCAAAGGTATTAGTTATTGCAGTAATTGCAAGCTTTAAGAGAACTCTTTTCCTGGCAGAAAAACTGGGACGTTTTAAAAGGAGTTGAAAAAGTGGGACAATAAAGGATTAATTGGGACTGTGATTGCCACAGAATAGTTGGAGGACATGCAGTTAAACAAGCAGCCAAATAAGACAGAATAGCAATGGCAGAAAGATAATATTTTGTTTTTCTTAAACCTCTTCAGAGACAAGCATCTGCCAGGACCACTGTTTGTACTTCCGCAACTTGAAATGTAAAGGGAGGCATTGTCCACAAAGATAAGCAAAGAAAGAGGGCTCTCACAGAAAGATTTCTGAACAGCTTTCACAACAACCCACCAAGCTACTTAACAGATCCTGAGCAGTCCAACCCTCTTTCTGAAGAGTTTTTCCTCCTTTCTGCTTTGATCGAGGAAACAGCTCCTCTTGCTCAAAAGCTGAACAATCTCTTCCTCCTCAAAGGACAAAGATAAGTAAGGCATTTCCAAAAGAGGACCGTGTTGCCCACAGATTCGCACATTTTCAACACCAAGTCCTTACTATACAGAAATCAAGAGCACAACTATCTTTATGGCAGCACCATGTGGTACCAAGGGTATTCTTCCATTTAATTTTTGTTTTCTTTTATCCCCTTTATGTCTTGCTGTTTCCTCCCATGCTTTCTCATGACAGGCGAGTGGCTCTTCTTTTATATTTATGTTTGTTTGAATGTATTGCCACTAGGGATGGGACAAAACCAGAATTTTCCAAATCCGAATCCGAATCCCTGGAAGGTTCTGGGAATCCATGAATCTCATGAATCTCGAATCTTTTGAATCCTTTTTTAAAAGAGGGTTTAAAAAGCAAGGGAAAAAAAGATAATCTTGGACAAAACACACTCTCTCAGCCTTAGCAAAAGCCTAGGCAAAGGCAAACCTCCCTCTGAAGAGATCTGGCCAGGACAATTGTCGTAGTTTTGCCTCAGGATCTCCCCAGATTGAAAATGACATGAAGGCCCTGTCTACACAGGCAGGAAAATGTGGACTAATCCCACATTTTCCTGCCTGTGTAACCAGGGCCACATACTACAGTACAGAGATAACACAGGTCAAAACTGGCTTTTCTTTGCATAGCTCCTTCTTTGCATGGCTCCTTCTTTGCATAGCTCCTTCTCCTATTCTTTGCATAGCTCCTTCTCTGCCTCCTATTCTTTGCATAGCTCCTTCTCTGCCTTCTTGGCAGAGAAGGCTGTGACACCTTGTAAAACTACAAATCCCAGAATTGTGTATGAAAGAGCTTTGCTAGGGAGCTCTGCAAAGGAATCTATCCGCTGTCCTTGAAATCTCAAGAAGACTGTACCTTCTTCCAGTCAAGTGCTGAACTTAAATATTAAATGTTCAATTTAAATATCTTAGAATACAACCCCAGATGTAATTTATGAAATTGTTAGCAAAGGCCATTATTACTCCAAGGGAAAAACTCACCTGCCTGCCATCTCCCCTTGTGTTTCTGGTCTTCCAGGTTTTCAGGCATCCCAGTCTCCAATAAACTATTTGGTTGGTGGATTTGAAAGATTCCTTTTGCCTATTTTGGCACAGGGATTCAGATTTATGAATCTCGAATCCTTGCCCAGGATTCGAGGATTCGGTTCGCCCATCCCTAACTGCCACTAACAGCTACACATGACATGCTACATGGACAGTGAATAGTTTTGTAGCAGTTGCTATGCTTGTAAAGCTGCCTGAAAAAGTGAGGGTTTTTTACATGTTTTTTTTCCCCCTATGCTTAAGGCATGTCACAGAAGCCAACAGCCACCTATTCACTCTTGAATCGTCTTTTCATTCAGTCTTTATAGATCCATTTCAATAATCAATCAGCTGAAATAGTTAGGGTGAGATCAGTACTATGTCTGAATGCTTTCCATTCCCTCCTAACCCCTAGAGTTTGATCCTTTCAGTTTTGTGTGAAGTATCTTAGCACCCTGAATAAACTGATCCAACATCAACTGGTATGAGCAGTATCATGTGGTTATCTGCTGTGAGACCAAATCCTCCAACCTTCATATTTCAAAATATTATTGATGCTGTTTTGTTTTTCTTCTCAGTCAACCTATGATGAAGTCTATTCTCTGCTGAAATGAATCTCATAATCAATCCAAATGTTTGGGTTTCCACTGACCAGTGATTGTCACCATCTTTTCCCATCTCCAAGAATGTGATAGGATGACACTGTAACGTTATTCTTCCTGAACCATTCTGTAGAACAAATTGAGCCTTTTAAATATTTAGAGGTGCATTTCCCCACAAGGCATGAAAATTGCATCTAACCTGTACTAAACTCCAAGTGGGAAAATCAATTCAAACTATTTTAAAATTCTGGAGAGGAAGAGCCAGTCATTTACAGGGTGCAACCTTAAAGTCATGACCTACTTGTCCTATTGATTTCAGTGGACCTACTTTACACTTGACTGAATCCAAATCCAGGCTGCTTACAGACCTGGAGGAAAAGGCCACAACTACCTGGTGTTGAAAACCCCACAATGTAAAGGCTGGATGAATTTTTCTGGACTGGGCATTCCATAAACAGAGCCCCAAAGAACAGGCCATCTGACCTGCCATTAAAGGCAGTACATATGTGGAGAGAATGTTAGTGAGAACCACAACCTCTTTCTGGTAATGGATGCTACTGTGGCAGTGATTTGTACCCATTGTGACAGCTTGCCATAAAAACATGTATTTAGGGTATTGCCTCTTGAGGACTGTCTGCCATTTATATATTACATTTATTCCCTTTGCTAATTGCAAACCAAGCTGGTTTACAATTTAAAACACTAAAGTATAAAGAAACATTTCATAAAATGTTGTCTTAGGCCTCATGGTGGTCTCTTCAGAAGTAGAAGACATGAAACTTCTTCTCTTCTGCCTTTCCTCGTGACCAATGGGCCTTATTAAGATTAGCTATTCATTAACCACCAAAAAACCTCCAATAGTTTAATGATTTACATAAGGATAAATTTGTTGCTGCTAATTTTTGCCAGGTTGGGCTTGACTTATGCTAACTCTATGAATAAGAAACTGCTAAGTGACCCTGTTGGCCCTGCTCAGGTCCTACAGACAGGGTCATCACTTCCTTGACTGAATTGATCTCCTTATAGTTCACAGCTCCTCTTTTCCTACTTCCTTCTGTTTTCTTGAACAATATTGGGTTTTTTTTTCCCAGTGAATTGTGGCATCTCATGATGTGTCCAAAGTATAATAGCCTCAATTTGGTCATTTTGGCTTCTAGGGAGAGTTCAGGCTTGATTTGCTCTAGGACAACTTTGTTTGTCTGTTTGTTTGTTTGTTTTTGATGGTCCATTGTATCCCCAGAAAGTTGGAATGGTTCATGCGATCATTCTATGTATGGTTGTGAAAGCTGGACAGTGAAGAAAGCTGATAGGAAGAAAATCCACTCATTTGAAATGTGGTGTTGGAGAAGAGTTCTATGGATTGCTAAAAGCACAGACAAATGGGTCCTAGAGCAAATAAAGCCTGAACTCTTCCTAGAAGCCAAGACGTCTACTCTAAGACTGCTTTACTTTGTACATACCATGAAAAAGAATGACTCATTAGGAAAGACAATAATGCTTGGCAAGATAGAAGGCATTAGGAAAATGCAGAAGACTGCATTACAGATAGATGGACTCAATCAAAGAAGCCATGGATCTGAGTCTGCAAGATGTTGATGATAGGGAGGCTTAGAGGTCTCTCATCCTTAGGGTCGCCATAAGCTGAAGTTGACTTGACAGTAGTAAACTTGATTTTGACATGAGGCAGAAAATCCATAGACACTTCTTTCCATCGTAATCCACCAGCACCTCTTCTTCTCTGTTCATGATACCCAACACTTGCTTCCTGTGGCAGTCATCTAATGGTAGGGCTGGGCCAGGAATGTGACCAAATAATCTTTATGTTTGCTTCTTTATCTGATGTCCAGGTGCTAATTGTGGACGGGCAACTTCAAGGACCTTATTTTCCCACCTTTTAGAGTTGTCACATCTCCGAGCACCTGATGAAGTTTTAGAGATTTGCTATATTTTGCCAGATTTCTAGGTGAGAAGATGTCATGCCCTGCTTTCAGAGCATGGACTCTGACTCAGAGAAACAGAGGGCATGCTAGGGCCTGCTGTACAAAGAGAGGTTACAGTGCCGGAAACAGAACAGGGGGTGGTACCAGCTCCAACAGAGAGTCCTGCCTCTTCAGATATAGAGGAACAGTTACCTCAACCCAGCTTCTCAGTGCACAGGCAGCAAAGAGAGACCCAGTGTCGCTCTCTCAGGATTTATAACTGACAACAATTAATCAAGTCTCAGTTGCACTAGGCTCGGGACCTATTTAGCCCAAGTCCTCCCCCTTCAGAAGTTGTCAGAGCTTATCTGACCTGCTACCTTGCTGGATGCCTTGATGAATGCTTGGGTTGACCTTGGACACTTTCTTGCTGTGAAACCCTCCTGGACTTTGTTTACGTTGGACTTTGTATATGACTCCATGCTTACTGTCTGGAAGTAAGTAACAAGCTGGGAGATATTCAGTTTGTTTTGTTTGATTTATCAGCTATGCTGGGACTGAGAAAGGACAGAAGACAAATCTCAGAAGGTGGGGAGAAACATTCATTTTGGTTTGTGAGATGGCTTTAAAACTTAGGCACATATCTATATCCATTCCCAGTTAGCATCATGTTCTATGATCCAAGGAAAAAAAGAGATGTTTCTATGTGTGTTGTACTTGTGCAATGTCAATTTATCATTGAGCCAGAAGTGAAGAGAAGGAACTGGTAGGTGCTTTCAATTTGGATTCACTGTGCCATTTGATGCAAAGAAGGGAATGGAATGCAATGTATCTTATGACTTTTCTCCTTGTAAAAGCCCAGTGTATGACCCAGCATAGGCCCTGGAAAAAAGATCGCCAGGGAAAGCTTCCACAACCCCCAATAGTAGCACAGGGACTTAAATTCCCTCCCATGTAATTTGTCCTGTATGTATGACTGCGGAGGATGTGAACCATAGGCAGCTCCTAAACACCCATTGCCACTTGTCATCTGCCTGCCCATCAAAAAATGGCTCCAAGTTGCCATATTTCCTGGTTAGCTGGGTTTTACCCAAATTCTGGGTGCATTGCCTTCATAGCCATTGCCATAATCAGCTGACCCAGACACAGATCTGGCTTGCCTTCTAACCCATTATTGGCCAATTTCTGTGATATCACAAAGCTCCACCTTATGAAATAACAAGGGGAATCAATGCCACTGGCCTGGCAGTTGTGCTATGGCTCTATCTTTAAAGGACAGTTATCTGAGCAGATCTTTAGACAGACCAGTATCCTTGTAAAGTAGGACACATGTCCACTCTAGTTGTAATTAGCCAGTAGAAAGGTGAGGGTGTGGATGGGGAAGACTGTTCCAACAATTCACCAAGTTGTTGATGTCACTTTAGGAGGTGAACATATTATCACAATGGTCCATTTGTCTGAACCAAGCCACAATTTCTTATTACAGTCCTCTGCATCTCCGCTGCCTTCAACTGTCATCATTAGCACAAGACAAGTTGTCACAGAGAATCAGAATTATATGTCTGTGTAACAAATGTGTGGGAAACTTTTACTTCATGAACCAAGTTGTAGTATCTCTGTCCTTGTGCCCCTGGTGCTGTGATTATAAATGGAAAATTCTTTACTTTACAATTTAACTTAGTTGGAGAATTTGTGTGACAGCTATACCTACACCACAGAGCTGTTGCCAGAAATAAATTTGTATGACAAGTCATTTCTGGATTGGAGGATTATTAATGAAGAGTCAGCATGGGTCAGATAACTGAAGACTGCTGTAATTTGCAATTATTTATTGCATTTGAGCATGCCCATGAAAGCTGTAGTATCATCTTAGTGTGGGAGGGAGAGATTGATGTATATCATCTGAATGAAATTGTACAGAAGACAATTACAGTAAAGACTTGGGGGATATTAAATGATAAACATAGCTGGTTAGGAACCTAGTGTAAATTATTTATTTCCAATTTTTACAGCTTTATGTGTTTGCTGATTTGCATCTAACATTGCTGAAGAAGGATCACAGCTAGGCAGAAAGCAGACAACATAAAATGGTACAGAGAGATAAATGTACAGGCGTCGTGGCTTGAATAGAAAGCAAGAACATAGCTCTACTGTATTAAACTGAGTAGATATTACGTTAGGCACAGGAAGAATACTTGGGGTGTAATATCTGGGCCCACAAATGTTCATAAGACACATTTATGCTTGAGAAGGCATATCTTGCAGTTCCTGTTAAGGTACCTGAATGCAGGACTAATCTGAACTCTTTATAGTTTTACAGAATCACAGAAGATAAAGGTTGTCATCATCAGCTTGATGGAATCTAGATGGTAGTCATTTTTGAATTTACTATATAGGGCAGGAAACTTAGAGGACTTTATCAGTTTGGAAATTATGTTAAGTAATGATTTCATTCTAGCACAATCAGATTTGGGATTTATGTATTCTCTCCTCTCTCCTTCCCTCTTGTGAAAATCATGAAAACAAGACTGGAAGCATCACTTTCTGTTCTAAACTAAGTAGGAATCTCCTGGTGACTTCAAATTCTAGTTTGTTGAAAACTGTGGTTACTGTGGTTAACAAACCATAATGTAAAGTAACCAGAGTTCCTCCAGTTAAGACATGAACACTAGATCACTTAAAACATGAAGTGGATGCTTCGCATCCTATTCTCAAGGACAAGGGCACCTGTAAAGCTGTGAAGTTGAATTCACTTCTGCCTATTTATGTAGAAGTGAACTGTGGTTTAGTATGTCCTCTGAAAGTTGTCTGAAAGTTCTTCCCATGTGCTTTGCATGTTGGATTTTCAGGTGATGGCTTGCGTTTTCCCTCCTTCTTCTTGTGAACTTCCTGCATCTGTTTTTTTTAGGACTGGGATCTGGCCTCACTGAATTTACAGATTAACTAATGCAATGTGTTGCACATATGGCTGCCACTACAGAAAGGCAAGAAAATGCAGTCTGTTTAGAATGCAGTAGGCTGCCTTACACATATATTGAACAATGTAACTGTGCAACAAGAACCAGCGTAGTGCAGTAGTTTGAGTGTTGGACTATGACACTGGAGACCAGAGTTCAATTCCCTTCTTGGCCATGAAAATCAACTGGGTGACCTTGGGTGCATCACACACTCTAACCCCCCACAAAACCCTGTGACAGATTTGACTTAAGATTGCCTTAAGCTGGAAGTGGTTTGAAACCATACAGCAACAAACCATGCCACAAACACTTCTCAATGTTCTTTTTGCTCTCTTCTTTCAGATTTCGCTCTCTTCTTGTATCTAAACTGTACCCTCTAGTCCGGACTGTTCTACCACTTGGTCCAGACAAGTTTTTGCAAGGATAATGCAGAAAAAATATGATTTGGTGTTGTTCTGTGCCTTGAAGTCAACTCCAGCTTATGGCAACCCTAACGCAGAGTGTTCTGGTCAAGATTTATTCAGAGGTTTGTCATTGTGTGTGATTTGCCCAAGGTTATCCAGTCAGTTTCCATGGCTGAGTGGGCATTTGAATTCTGGTCTTCTAGAAGATGTACAGCTATGAGTAGGGGCAAAGTGAGAGCATTTTCTGCCAAATAAAATTTTACCCCAAATGTGTAGCATTGCAGACAGTGGGATACTGAAAATCATTCACACCTACAGCTCTTCTTATTTGCTGTTTGCATTCCCTTGGTGATTTTGCCAACACCTTTTCTTTGGATGCCTAAACTGTGTTCTAATGCTCAATGGAAGTTTTAAGTCACTGTTATGATAGGAATTTGGGGAATGAGAAAACAATAAAGATCATTATCATCATCATCACCATCATCATCATCTAGAGTGGCAGAATTTTTATTTAGGGGGGCAATGCCCTCTTTTTGCCCCAAAACAGCTATACTCCTGTCCTCCAGAATCTAGTCCAATACTCAGACCACTCAAGAACATGGTACCAGGGCAATAATACACCTTCTTCATGGAGTTTCTAATTTGTAGACTAGACGTCTACAGTGTTATGATAGCCGGCAGCTTCCATGTCTGTGGCACAGTGAATCTGCTCTAGGCTTTAATATAAACTTAATTATAAATATAAACCTGTTTGGGCTAGGGGTTCAACACCTTGGATAGTTCCTTTCAAGTATGGGCTAAAACCTGGAATGCATTCACCATTCCAGCGACAAGAAAGCTGTCAGGTGGCATGCCCACAGAGAGGAATCATGTATCGGTCTAGTCAAGTAGTTGTTATTTCTTGTTCAATATTTATTATTAACCTTATGATACATATTGTGCAGTTTGAAGTAGTTCATTTTGAACTCTTCTGTAGCTATGTCATATAGCTGAGTATGAAATATTTGGCTACAAATGTCAGATTAAGCACATCATTACAATCATCCTTCAAAATAATTTCCTGGCCAGAGCTCTGAGGTCTGAGAACCCATTGCTGAGATACCGAAAAGCAGCTAGTGACAAATAAAACAGGCAACTGAACAATTTGTTTCCAAGAAAGGCTTGCCTCAACTTCTGTGATTTCCACAGGTAGAGATATGCCATCCAGCGCTTCAGAGCGGCTGATTTCTGCCCCTAGCACCATCCTTAAGTCAGAAATGCAGGGCTGGCCTCAGGAGTTAGCATTGCTAGGATACTGCTGAGTTCATACTTGTTTTCATTCATACAGAAACTTTATGCTCTCTAAACTTTATTACTTACTTACTTACTTAATTTTATATTCTGCCTTTCTCATGCCTTGAAACTCAAAGTGGCTTACAAGATGGATTAACATGAAATGTAGCTAATGATAAAAAATGTTTTTAAAAAACCCCATTAAATAAGCAATCCCCTTAAAAAAAAGTCTAATCTTAAACAATGTAAAACACACTGAAACATAGCAAATGTACAGCACACCCCATTAAAAGCCCTTATTGTCATAAGGATTGCACAGGAGAAGAGTAAATAAAAAGGTATTTGTATGCTGGTGAAAAGATGATGGCCAGCTGGGGACACACACACATAGGCCATTTCTGCACCGGGCTTCTGTAATGGTGCAGAGCGACCTCTCACGGAGGTCTTCTGCACCGTAGAGTGGACTGGCGTGGACTACTTTTTGTAGTTCCACACCAGAATCCACTCAGGAGCAGCCAGAACTAGCCACGCTGCGTGTTTTTTAAAAACCTCTTTTTCAAGGTTTTTAAAAAGCATGGAGCACGCAGCCCCGTGCCGCTCCGTTGCCTGGCTCCGACGCGGATTTGCAGGTGCGCGCAAGTGCGTGCCTGCAGATCTGCCGGGGGCGGGCTTCCGGCTGGCGAGCTTCTCCAGTTGGTGGAGAGCCTCCACCAACCGGAAGCCGCCATTTGGGACGCCGGGGGACTGCGGAGCAGCGAGCTCGCGCTGCTCTGCGTGGCAACAGACTTACCCGGCTTCAGGTAAGCTCCATTTTTGGGCGTTTTTGCCCGTTCCCCCCCCACACACACATGGGGAAAGGGGCATAGAATAAGCTTAGGATTGGAACAAGTTGGATGTTTCTTATACACAAATCAATATTCATTATTCTGTTTTGAAGCTGCACCTTTATAGAAATGTTAGGTCCATCATTTGCATAATTTCAGACCAAACTACCCATTACATGCAAATATGTATATTAAACATCTGTAGCTTGTAGGGAAAAAAGCAGCTTTGGAAGGAAGCAATTTTCAACTGAGAAAAAAAATAGTCTCCTTTCTGCCCCTGCTATTTTTCTGCTAAAGGTGGTCCTCTCAGTTGTTGGCATCCAGCTTATATCAAGACTGGGCAGCATAGCTAATGGTGAGCTCTGAGGGATTATGGGAGTTACAATCCAAAAATAGCTGGAGCGCCACAGTTACCCATTCTTGCTCTAAACCATCTTTTCATGTTTTCTAAAGATTCTCCCATGTTCTTCCTTTCAATGGGAGGGGTAGTAAATACTCAAAAGGGTTGGGATGGAGTCAGTATGTCTTCCCACAAAACTACTTTTCTGCTGAAAATTGCTCCATATCTAAGAAGTACTGCTGTTTCATAAAGGCTTGGGTAGTAGGAGGGTCATTATCAAAGGATTTATGTATTTGTTTTATTTATACAGCACTTTTTGTTCATCAGGGGCTAATGCATCTTTGAAACATTAAAAAAGGCAATTTTAACTCCTCCTACACATGTTCCCTCCCTATTTCCAGTAAACGGAGAAAACACACACCACACATTCAAAAGCACAATTCCCAAACAAGGTACCTTGTTTCCACAGAGCTGGTTTTCTTTTTGTCTGTAATGTTCAGTTTGACTGAAGGCTTGTACTTGCAGGCTGTTGAGTCTCCTCAGATAACATAATGGGTGAGGAGAGCACTCCAGTGTAGAGGTGAATACATGCGTGAGACTCATTATAGATTCCCACCTCCTCCAAATTTTTGAGATGGAAGAACAGATGCACCCTGTTCAGGTTATCAAGACCTATGGAGGCCAGAGGTGTGGCCTCCCTAACCTCCTGAAATTGAGAGAAAAGCCTCAAATTATACAAGTGTGTTTGACTGCGTACAAATGCTGTTCCTCACAGAATGGGAAACCATGAACAAGAAAAGTGCACAAAAACTGCAGTAATCCCTCTACATTCACTAGGGTTAGGGGCACAGGACCCCCATGAAAATGGAAAAAAAAAAAGTGAATAACTCTAGGCCCTCCCAAACCATATTTAACACACAAAAAAAGTATGATCCCCATATTCAACCCACCATGGATTACGATGAGGCATCAGGGTTCTTTCACAAGGCAGAAGTGGGTGTCTGGTGGGACTTACTGCCACTTCCACTGCTGCCCCACACAATTTTTAAGAGGGACTTACAAGCCTCGTTCTTGGTTTTTTCTCAGTCTCACAAGGCTTGCAGTCTCTATTAAAAATGGCATAGGGAGACAGCAGGGGTGACAGCAAATAATCTGTGAATAATCAAATCCGCAAAAGTGAAACCCACAAATGTGGAGGGCTGACTGTATAAATTAACTTGGTGGACTGTGTACAAATTTCTGTATATTTTGGGATTTGGAGGAATGGTCTAGTCTCCAAGACTAGCTATGCTAGCTGTTATGGTCCTGTAATCCTTTTCCAGATCATACAACACTTCTGTCTTCCAAGGAAGCTGGCTCTAGAAAAGCTGCTTGGAATTTTCCTGTTGATCAGGGGAGGATGAAAAAAAAATGCTTCAAAAATTGAAAGAAAAATGCTTTCCTTTCACCGTACTGTTTCTGCTTTTATGAAGCCTTTGTTTTAAAGAGTGTCTCAGCATATTATGAGCTCCATAATATAAACACATCAATCAGCTAGGTGTCTGCTGTCTTGCCCCATAAATCACCCAGCAACACCCATAATCATGCTTGGAATTTGTTTTTAAGTAAACGAGGAAGGATCTGGAAAAGCATGGCTTCCAAAGAGAAATGTTCAACAAGTATCAAGGTTATTTTTTGATTATTCATCAAACCATCATTGGCTGGAGATGAATTGCAGATCTCCTGCCCCCTCCCTCCTGGAAACTGAAGAGCTGATTAAAGAAACATTATTCGATTAATTAAGCTTCTATTTGTGGATGGGTTACAGTTTAGTGGTACAGCACATGTTTTGCATGCAGAATGTCCTGGGTCTGATATCATGAAAGATACAGGTGATGGGAAAGACTTCAACTAAACACTGAAACCAGCGAAAGTAGATATTTCTGGATTAGGCTGACAATAGCTTGAGACAGTATAACATTCCTTTGAACTCTGTCATTCTATTTGTATAGCCTTAGTTTCCAATGTGGTAGTTGCAACATGGGATGGTAGCTTCAGTTGCATGTGTTTATTCCAGGCAACAGACAAATGTAGGACTTAGATTCAAGACTCTGCCAGAGAGCCATCTACTGCTAAGGCTGTGATGAAGCTTGAACTAACCTTAACATAGGATACCATAGCATATCCATATGGCCTGAGTAACACATGCTTTGACAGGGTGGTCCTTAATAGGGCCACTTCCTGGCATTTTCGAACTTGGATGAACATGTAAAGCACTTAGAACAACATTTTAAACCAACAGTTTTAAAAATTTTATTATTATTATTACTATTATTATTATTTAGCTAACTCATGCTTTTGAGTGCAGATATTAATATAGAACTTGGTACAGTACATTGTTCCACTGGCTGGGAATGCACTCTCTCTCACTGATACCTGGAATGCAAGCAGAAACTTCAAAGAGATAGACTGGGAGAGAAATATCTGTACTTTGTGCAACCATGTTTAGATTCTCAGCACATGAGCCACCAAGATAATAACAGACAGTTCCTCAAATCACAATTGAAAGTGTTGTGAGAAAGCTGCCTCACTCTGCTAACTTTCAATAATTGGTGGAGTGATTGCAATAGAATTTGTGCACTGTAGTGGAAGAGATCTATTAAGAGTGTTTTCCGAGCCTATGCCACTGCAAAGAAGAGTTAATTGAAACTACAGGGTTTGTATTAATTATGTCTTTCCATAAAGTTGTGCTTGAACTGCCATACAGAACTGACCACAGCAGTCCAATAATTCCATGTGATTGAGAGCCAGAAGGCAGGATGTTATGATATTTTGTTATGTGCCTTTGATAAAGAACAAACTGGGCTGATACTAAATGCTGGGAGCATTAGTGCTGATCAAAACAAATCTATGAAAAGGGAAAGAACTAAATTTGAATCTATCAGTACCACCAGAATAGGGGTGCCCCCTAGCTGTTGGTGGAATATAGTTTTCATCAGTCCTAGCCAGCAGAGCTGATGATCAGAAATGCTGCATGCTGGAATCCAAAAACATTTGGACAGCCACATTTTACTTAACCCCTGTTTTAAAATCCAGGGACTGCAGGATCATGGGATGGTAACATTCTGACATTCTAGAACAGACTGTACCGTTCTGCTTCCTAATATACCCCTTTTAGTCTTTTAGGGAGATTTTTGAGAGTCAGTATGGTATAGTGGTTTGAACGTTGCACTATAACTCTGGAGAGCAGGGTTCAATTCCATGCTTGACCATGGAAGCCCAATAGGTGACCTTGGGCCACCTTGGGCCCATCACATAATCTTTGATAGGTTTACCTTAGGGTCCTCATAAATTGGAAATGACTTGAAGGCACACAACAACAATGAGGTTTTTATATAGACACTATATTACTGAAAATCAGTAATGAACATTTTCCATGTTTCACAATTTTGCCATCTTCTTTCATTTTCAAATTCCATTTTCTGGCCAGTAGTGATGTACATTAGAATTGGACAAAGTACAAACACAACTCTGAATTGGGCTGGTTCTGATCCATTTTGGTGTTTTCCAAACTGTTTTCAAGGTCTACATACAGCAATCTGGTGAAGAGTTTAGTAAAGATAAATCTCCGGAATGCTGCAAACCAAGTGAATGTGTTTCTGAAAATGTCTGAGATTTGGGGAACAAATACTAATCAAATCAAGGACCAGTGCCAAAGTGAAAGGAAACTTGTTTTCAAAGAATAAAGGGAAAGGCATCTTCCACAAAGCAGATCCATGTGGATCTTGTCTGGATTGAATTTACTCACTCCCTTTCAGGTCATTACTGACTTCACACTGATATGATGTGAAGAAATATAGGATCCTTCCAGAGAACAAGCTTCTATTGTTCACAATTAAAAGGCACTGCACAGCTGTTCTATATATTTTTGTTAATACCTTCCGTTCTGCTGGAAAAGAATACGTAAAGATAAAAAATTGAAAGATCAGTGGGAAATCATGAGAGGGCTTCATATTGATGAAGTCACTGTCTTGAGTTCCCATAAACTGATGTGAATGAGGCAATGTAATTCCACACTGAAAGAATCATCTGAAAGATGTAATTCTTCACTAACTTCATTCTCATAGAATCATAGGATCATAGAGCTGGAAGAGACCACAAGGGCCATCCAGTCCAAGCCCCTGCTATGCAGGAAAACACATCAAAGCATTCCCAACAGATGGCCATCCAGCCTCTGCTTAAAAACCTCCAAAGAAGGAGACTCCACTACACTCCCAGGCAGCACATTCCACTGCTGGACAGCTCTGACCATCAGGAAGTTCTTCCTGGGGTTCAGGTGGAATCTCCTTTCCTGCAGCTTGAATCCATTGCTCCTTGTCCTAGTCTCTGGAGCAGCAGAAAACAAAACAACAATTCTTGAAGGAAGTAATGTGTGATTTTAGCAATTTTCTTCCCACTGTGAGAAACTCCTTGAAAACTGCAGTTTTTGAAGATTATTTGTAGATTAGGACTTATTCTGCACAATGTGCAGAAAATAGTGTCTGCACAGAAAATATTGTATTTGGGTACTTAGGTTGTGCAAAATTTGCATTTTTCACCCAGAAAATAGCAAGAAACAACATTTTCTGTGCAAAAAATAATATTTTTGCATAGAAATACTATTATCTGCATAGGAGATGCTGTTTCTGCACCAAGACCAAAAACTAAAAAAATAAAATAAAAAAAAATCACATGCATATTTTGCAGAAAACAAGTCCTTAACTACAAAAATTCTCATCAGTTCAGGATTCTCTTCATCAGAATTTCTGGACCATTGAGAAAAATGGTCATTTTTTAGCATTTTTCAAATATTACTGAATATTATTTCCATCCCTACCTTACAGCCCCATGCGGAGGTTCAAAAACACTAGAAGCTATAGAAAAACACTATGCACATGTTCACACACACACACACACACACAGACGTGACAATTGTCTTTGGGAACAGAAGGAATCTTCCGGAATTTTTCATCAAGCTAAGAGCACAACCACTGCAAAGCACTACTCTACCAAACCTACTGTACTTTGCTGTTATTGTTGTGTGCCTTTGAGTCATTTCTAACTTATGTTGGTGATCTCAATATGAACCTATCACAGGGTTTTCTGCAGTGGAGCAGGGAATCAAACCCTGCTCTCTAGGGTTGCAGTCCATGCTCAAACCACTGTACCACACTGGCTTTAGAACACATGAAAGGGCCCAGAAGGATACTGAGATTATTGATATAAAAAGCTACTAAGTCATTTAGAAGAATCAACAGGGTTACATTTTCTCACCTTTCTTCCTTGGCACAGGAGTCATTTTCTTCTTGTGTCATATGTGGAAACATCACCAACAGCGGCTTCATTCTGTGAATTGAAAAGTTCAAGGGGAGAAAAGAGATCACTAAGCTTTGCTGTTCCATTGACTCCGATGTACTTTTAATGGAAAGACCTTTCCTCTTCTGCAAATACTTGAACAGTACTTTCAAAAGGCCCTAACTTTCTGGTTCTATTATTAGCTCAACAAAGGGGAGCATTTGAAACAGCACCCAGAGGTTCAGACCAACTTCAAAGAATTTACCCTCTTTCCTATTCCCTGCAGGAGTGTGTTCACAAGGATTGGCCATTGCTTGCTACTTATGGATGAGAATAGAACTTGTCCAAAACTGAAAAAGACGCAAAGTTCCTTATGCTGCAATGCCAGAGAATACTAGGGAACTCTATGGCCATTTCCACATTACACTGTTATACTGTACAGTGTTATAGTGCTATTACTCCATTTTCAACATCCTGTGGAATTTGCAGTTTGCAGTTTAGGGAGGGGCATTTAGAATTCTCAGTCAGAGAGCTCTTTGGCCTCAATAAACTACAAACCCCAGAATTCCACAGGATGTTGAAAGTAGAATAACAGCACTATAATAGTGTAGGCTGGAAATGTCTAGGTGAAGGGGCAACACAGACAGATCTGTTTTCATTGAAAAAATGTCCATGTATCTTTACTTTAGCTTCAGTCCTTCCAGCAAGAAGAGCTGTCTTGCACACTTTCCAATATTTCACAGATGAAATTCAGGACACATGTGGCCAAGTGGCATCACAGTGTGGTCAAGGTGGACTTAATGAGGAAGAAGTCACAAGCTAGGAGTTGCTGCAGCAGTTTAGTTTTGCTTGAGCTTACTGAGAAGGGCAAAATTCTGCCCCTCTTCTCCCCTCCCTTCTGAGTTAATTGAGTGCAAACGACTTTTGCAGCAACTGAAGTAGGCTGAAGATGAAGAGGGAAAGTGGGAGAAGGAGAGGGAAATTGGGACATTTTAAAAGCAGTTGGAAAAGTGGGATGACAGAGGATTAACTGCGACCATCCCTGTCAGATTGGGACACAGTTTTCTTTATCGCTTCACAGATTCCCTGTTGCCAGACAAAAGTCCCCCAATACATTTGTTTTGTTTAGGTGGGAAGATTCCTTACTAGGGATGCAAATCTTAATAAATTTCATTCATTTAGGCAAGAATGAATAATTTTACCATTTTTCTCCTGCCTCCTAGAAAGTCATTGAAAACTGAAGTTTTCAAGGACTATTCACAGTTCAGATTTTTGTCTGGCAAGAGTGAGTCTGTGAAGTGATAAAGAAAACTGTGTCCTAAGGACAATAGATAGCATGTTTACATTCCAAAAACTGATGTTTCTATGATATTATATGCAAGCTGCCGCGAGAAAGAAGGTTGTTTTAAACAGTTGTCCATAAATTCATAAATACAAATAAAATGGAATAGTTGTTCTAACACTGCTCTGCCATCCCTTCTGAGGATCTCAACTGATATTGAAGGAACGGTAAAGTCTAGATATGAGAAAACATTTCCTTCCAGTACAGCATCCTTGGGTGCCAACATTGGATGTTGTTTTAAAGGCTGTGTGTTGAAACATTTGGTTGCACTTAGATCTTGAACATTTGTTTTGGTTGCTCAAGTGCTGGCTGATGGTATTAACCTCTTGATTTATTAAAATGGCTCACATTTTGTGTGCGCTGATGCAAGCCAAGTGGCAAAATGTAGAATTGCAGAGAATCAGACCTGTCAGTTTTTGAATTCACCTTCCGTTTAGGATCTCATGGGAAAGAAAAGAAAAAAAAGCTCAGAACATTCTTTTGTTTATTTGGATTAAAAATGCAAATTTTATTTTATACTGCAAATGTAGACAAGGTTAAAAAAAACACAGAGGGGAAAAATGATGCTTTCCCAACATCAAGATTTATGCTGTTGCTCATGAAAATAAATAAATAAATCAGAATGACATTTATTTGGCTGGCTGCACAATCCATGTTAACAAGACAATTAGTATGTGATGAAAGTTATTATCTTCCTCGACATGTCAAAGTCAGGGGCTGCTGCTGCTGCTGGAGTTTGGAAGCAAGCCTAGGTTCATTTCTTAGTCACTGTAAAAGATAATATTGAATTCTTCTCCCCAGATCTTGACAGGATGTAATTAATACTTTCTTTCTGCTTCAAATAAAATGAAGCCAAACACAACCACCTGCAAGAAGAGACTATTTTTTTTTAAATGAAATTGCATTTTGGAGGAAGTCACTGCTTACGAAAATGTAACTGACAGACAGCTAGGGGCAACCAAACCTATCTTTAGTCAGTGCCGATGGCAGGGACTTCTACTTTCTTGTTGACACTGTGACTGTATCTGTCTAGAATATGACTCTCTCACTGTCACTGGTATATCTCTTCAGCTGGGAGGAAAGGTTAAATTTCATAATCAACCAACAGCACCTGGCCAGGCCATTCTCAAAGGTGAAGAAGACTGAGCTAAGAACATGTCATTCTTTATAGTCAGACTTTCACTTGCTTAGATAAAATATCCAGATCAGTTGATTATAGACTGAGAGTATTCTTGGCCAGGGCTGTGAAGGGCTGTCTTCAGGTGTGCATATGTTATCCTAAAATGTGAGTGACTCAGGGGTCTACCCACAATGCCAGCAATACCTCCATGTGACAATGGGAAATTAATTAGCTCAAATTACGGGGACTGTGGGACGGGGATAACCTAATGAGATATTTCCACTAATGTTTATGGGGTCTTGCAGGAAAGAACCAGCCAGAGATTCCAAATAAACCAAACTGTGTTTTACTGAAGGATTCAGTCATTCACACAAAAGATTTACATGCTCACACACTTGCACAAGAGCTAACTGAAGGATAAAGGGAGGAAAGTTGTGGGCAGAGGTGTTTTCAGAGAATGAGCAATAATTGCCAATTTGGACAGCAGTGAAGAAAGCAGCAATGTGGCTTAGACTAATGCCTAAGGACAGTACTCACTTGGAAATCAGAGGGACAGTGTGGTGACCAGCAAGCGAAGTATTGCATTGAATCACTCAAATTGGAGGGTTCTTATACTTCAAAGCCACTCTGAGGGCATGGGTGTGAATGGCTCTCTAGGCAAGCAAGCAATGGAGGATGCCACATGGACAATGTGGTCCAGACAGAATTAATGGTCTTAGTGTTAGGTGACAAAGAGATAATGGCTGTTGTAATAGCTCTGTAATTGTGGAGAGGCATGGAGACAATGCAGGGAAACATCCAGATGTGAGGGAACACGGTTGAAACAATCAGTGTTTTAGTGGGAACTTCCCTTGACCATTGTAAGCTATCAGGGATGTTCCAGCTTCAGTTTAAGCCTATTATCTCTGGACCTGCCTGGTAATCTGCTTGACAATTACTTTGGTTATGCCTGGAGGGGGTGTTGGCTGACCTGCCTTGCAATCACATGTGTTCATTTAGAAATTTTCCTCTGCCTAGCTTGGCCTTCCAGTCACCTCAAGGTCCATTTTATATCAATGCCAATTAAATCATATTTCACCAATTAAACCATATTAAATCTTAGGGATGAGTGGACCTGTAACACACACATTTTAGTGTTGTGGACAGATTTTCAAAGGCCTCTACCCGATGTGTGTGTTTTCTGGATAGACTATTAAAATGGTCATGCTCACTAGCACATTGGCTATATCTCAAGTAGAGCTTCCAGAAGTGAAGCCATGGATGGATTGATCAGGGGTTCAGATACTAGTCCTCAGACAGGTGAGTAATCCCTACATTCAAAAACCCTTTGCAAATGGTAAGTTCCAACCTTATAGAACAATCTGTTCCTCTTTTAGTAACCTGCTGGGTGGAGAGAAAGCAGGAGAGGAAAGTGCATGTCAAAAAAAAAATGAGAGGTCAGTCTCAACCATATTTAGGCTCTCAACCATATTTAGGCTCCCTCAATAGGTTACATTCCAGGAGAGCATCCACTGGAAGAAAAACAGAATGTCCTTCTAGCATTGCCTGGTAGTCTTTAAAGGCAAAGATAGAGCACATTTAAGGACTGGGGAAGACCTCCATGGTTATTTATGTGACTGTTAAGGAACTCATACAGAGGAACATGTGGTGATGTTCAAACGCTGGGGAGGGGAGACTTTCCAATTTCTTTTTTTAAAAAATTCTGCTGCTGCTGCTGATTCTAATGTGCACTTTCAGTTTGTTACAATTTTGGAGCTGGTATCCAACCCACCAAAGTCCCCCCACTTCCTGTGTGTCAAACTGATTGAGGTCTGAGCTTGTATGAGACTGGCTGAGCATTTAATAATATTGTCCTCAAAGGAATGTTGTTTCAGTAACTAGGATGCAATGGTGGTGGAAGTGGAGGAAAAAGGAGAATATATATAAAGATGCATATGGCTAATTGTGATAGATCTGCATGTTTCTTTGGAAATGTGATTCTTTTTTTTCCAGTGCTGTATGATACTCTTTTTTGCTTAGGAAGGTCACCAGCTTCCTAACCAGCTGCTGCTATGATCTGCGCATATGGGCATGAAACTCATACATACATAGAGATGTAAATGTCATAGCTGGCTCTGGTTTTTCCTTTTATTTCTTCTGATTCGTAACACTCTTTTCGATGAGCCCAAAATGTCTTTGTCAGGTGGTAGCTGAAGTTGCTAATCTTTATCTAGCTTTATCTAGTTGTTATGTCTTCCAAGAGGAAACCATTCTCATATTCTCCAATATATCTGGGCACATATGGTCAACTGGAGGTCCCAGAGGATGATATCGTTGCTTTGTTCTGGGTATCAGAACAAAGCTAGTGATGATCCTACTTGACCCCAATTTTCCCTGAGACACTGCATGGATGTGTGGAGGAGGAGCAGGAAAAATGTGAGTTAGGGGAAGAGATTTTTTTCCTCCTTGCAAAAATGTATTCAAAACCTGCACAGTTCTCCAATATGTTTTCAGAGCTGGGAGAAAACTGTTTAAATTATTTATTTCTCTCATCAGGAACAAATAACGTAAATAAGCACATTCCTGGTGTGGCATCATTAAGCAGTGGAGGAAGAAGACCACATAGTTCTGGTGCTGGCTCATGCTGCTGGCTCATGCTCTGTTTACAATATGGATGGAAAAAAGTGTGCTTTATACCATAGGGTAATGATTTGAAGCACTGAATTGTTTGTTTTTAAGTAACTAAAAAGAATTTTTCCCCCTTAAAAACCATCCAAGAAAAGAGTTGTCTTAAAAATTGTAACTATTAAAATAACTTAGAACTTTGGAGGGCCCTTGAAACTATAATTGCAAGTAATTACTTTTAAAAAGCAATTTTCCATGCTTTGAGAAATGGGTGACATAGTTACTGGACAACACTTATACACACTGTAGGAATTGCCTGCTTTCCACATATACTGGCTGACAATTTAAATGATAAACCATCATTGGTTCTGTTTCTAGGACAGCCACTGATATTATTTCAATAATTATCCCTTTTTCCACTTGCTTGATGACGCTTATGTGCCATTTAGCTTGCTGCTGACAACCCATATCCCCCAGCAAGGCATGATAAAGGCAGCTACACCAAACAGAAGCCAAGTTGTTTTCCAGACATATAAATGATAGCTTTTAGCCGTGGGTGCATTAGTCTTAGAGCAGTATGTATTGACTGCTTCCCCCACACCCCTCATGAAGTGACTGCAAAAAAGAAAAAAGAAAAAAAAAGATACACAAACAAAAAGCATGCTGCTTCCTGTCTATCAGAGTACAAGAAACTAAGTAGATGTTACATGGAAAACACGTAACTGAATCCTGGTAATCCCATCTCCCCTCTTGGTAAAACTCTTTGAATAGGGTCCAATCTGAAATTGGGAAAGGGTGGAGATTGTTTTGTTGCTGTTTTGTGCCTTCAAGTCATCTCCAACTTATAATGGCACCTAGTTAACCTGCTCAGTATCCTATGCTTTCCTCAGTATCCCGTGTATCCTCAGTATACTGTGCTTTTTATGTTTTCCTCCCCAATAAGGAATTCAAAGTATGTTTGGAGTATAGATTACTTCTTTCCTCGTTTTTTTTTCTCTGCTCCATATTATCTCCTCCTTCTGTGGCTTTTCTTTGAAAAAGGACAAGCAGGAGAGCGTGGGTATCTCTACACTACACAGTAACATAACTTCCAACTGTCTGGCTTTGACAGGAGCAATCTCACTTCTCTGCCATCCCACATTTCGAGCGGCTTTAAAATGCCCCCGGTTTATCTCCCCTCCTCCCACTTTCCTGCCATTCTCCTCAGTGGTTTGCAGTTAGGTAACTCAGCAGGGGAGAGATGAAAGGAAGTGCAAAAATCTTGTCTTTCCATGTAGACTTAGGGAAAAACAAACTGTTACAACCTCTAAGTTGCTTGGCTGCCATATTTCCAGTTTCCTTCTGTGAAATGCTGGCAGTTATGCAGTTGTAATAGTTTGACCATCTGAAGTATCATAGCTCCTTCCTACAGGAACATGGCATGTGATTAACTCCTTTGCTAGAGAGCTCTGCTCCAGGGCCCTGAATTATAGCACTAACCCTCTCTGGCACAGAATTCTAAGTACCTCATCAAACTAGAGATCCCAGGATTCCATATGGTGGAGCTGTGACATTTAAAGGAGCATCCAACTGCAGTAAAAAAATAATCTGAGAACACTGTCAGTTACTTCATAACTGAGTTCCTTGAGAACAAAGCTTTTAATTAGAGGTGCTGTACTTCTGTCTTCCCCTTAGTTTTTAAAATTGTTTCTAAATTTGGTTGTTTTCATATGACACCATACTTACTTATGTTACAATGTTACACTTTTAAACTGTGTTTGTACTTAAATCATGTTGAAAGACTTTGAGCATCTCAGGACTGGGGGAATGGTGGAATATAAAATGAACAAATAACTCTGCATGCAAGAAATATATATGTAGCCCTCAGGAACAAAACCAGAAGCATTTTGAGCAGTCAGTAGTGTCTGCCACTCAGGCACCTAGCCTGTGGAACACAGTACAAGCAAGTACCCTGCCTTGGGGTCTGGCGACTGTTGTTGCGTAGATTTCTGCAGATTGGAATTGTACTTGGCAGTCATGTTGGTGTGGACATTCTCAAGGCTGGAACAGAGACCTGGTGTACAGATGCAGCAGAATGAAGTGAGAAAAGGTGCCAAATGAACAGCACATATCACAGTACAGCTGGACCTCCATTTTTTTTTTATAGTGATTGCAATCCAGTATGGCTCAGAGTAGTGTAGCAGGTCCACTTGTGGATCTACGGGCCTTTCTACCCCGCACTGTTATAGCGCTATTATTCCACTTTCAACATCCTGTGGAATTCTGGGGTTTAGAGGCCAAAGAGCTCTCAGGCTGAGAATTCTAAATGCCCCTCCCTAAACTGCAAACCCTAGGATTCCATAGGATGTTGAAAGGGAGTAATAGCACTGTAACAGTGTAGTGCGGAAAGGCCCTATGCTAGGCTGAGTCACATACTACTGTCTACCACACTGCCATTCTCTGCTTTGTGGGGAGGGGGCAGGATTACAGAAGAATCTGCTACATCCCCATGGAATGATTACAGCAGTACTGACACACTGGAGGATGAAGATGGTGATGATGATAATGATGATGATGATGATATTTCTTACCTGCTTATCTGCAACAAATTGATACATAACACAGTTAAAAGCATGAACACCAATTAGAAATACATCATCAGTTAAAAAGGTATATTAAAAAAGCATACCTATTAAAAACAATCAATTCATAATTTAAAAAAGCATAACTTAAAAATCCTTTGGATAGGCCTGCCAGAAGAGATTAGTCTTTAATGCTGTTTTAAATATCAATAGCACATCTAGCTGTTGGATCTCTTCCAGCAGATCATTCCAGAATTTGGAGCAGCTGATGAAAAAGTCCTCTGATTAATAGTTGCCAGCCTGTTCCTGACAGACTGAAGTAAATGTCCCCAAGAAGACCTGAGTGTATGGGGTGGATTATATGGGAGAAAGAGAACCTGGACCCAAACCATGTAGGGATTTGAAGGTAATGACCAAAGCTAATTGGCGACCGGAAGAATGATTTTAATATAGGCGTATTATGATCACTCCTAGATGCATCAGTAACCAACTTGGCTGCCATGTTTTGCACTAACTGAAGCTTGCAAACTTGGTACGGAGATCACTCAATATAGAGCACATTGCAGAAATCTAGCCTTGAAGTATCAGTGCATGCACTCTCATCTTTAGTCCCTCCAGCTCTAGGAAGGGGCACAGCTGGAGTATCATCGGAAGCTGATAGTAAGCATTCTTGGCTGTTATGTCTATCTGAGCTGTCTTTGGAGTGATGGATCCAGAACCACCCCCAAGCTGTGAACACAGTCTTTCAGGAGAATTGTAACCCCACCTGGGCAGTGGTGTAGCTAGAGCTTTGGCTGCCCTGGGGTGGTCCCTGACTTTGCTGCCCCTCTCAGGGGAGAGAGGACCTATCCAAAATACCAAAAAACCCCTCCTTGATTGGCATTGGGTGATTGGGCTCTGGGTGTTTGCACTCAGAAGGGGCGCTCTGCATGTGCTCAGAGACACACCAGCATTCCTGTGGCCGAGAGCGCCCTCTGTCTCTTCTCTGTCTCTCTCCCTCCCCCTCCCTTCCTCCTTGGAGGGTCGGCTGGGCTGGGCTCATCCCCAGTCTTGGAGGTGGGGGCGGAGGTGGGTGCCTCTCCTCTCCTCTCCTCTCCTCTCCTCTCCTCTCCTCTCCTCTCCTCTCCTCTCTTCCTTTTCTCCCTCCCTCCTTCTCTGCCTGACCTGGAGGTCTGCCGGTGTTGGCGCTGCTGCTTTGGCTCTAAACAGGTTTGACTCCAGATTGGGAGGGAGAGAGAGAAGGGAGGGGAGGAGAAGGGAGGAAAGGACAGCCCCCTTTCCTGAGGTGGCATACCCCTCCAGCAGACCTCTCTGGGAGGCTCCAGTGCCCATCTAGTTGGTGGACATCTGCCAGCGTGTGGAGGTTGGCCTGGCACCGCCCCCACAAAAACATGCTGCCAAGGGCACTCTGCTCCCCCCTCAGTATGCCACTGCACTCAGGACTCGTGGACGCAGTTCCAAGGTGTGTCCAGGAGTCTCTTAATAGTAAACACCTCTGTCTTGTCAGGATTCAGTTTCAGTTTGTTTTCCTCCTCCGGCTCATTGCCTCCTCTAAGCATTCATTGAAAGGAGATACACTATCCTCATCTGATTCTGTTTTTGAAGGCATGGAGAAGTTTTGTGATACTTCCTGCTCCTCACAGAGAAAGGAAGGGCTATACAAAGGGCTTCAGAGACTGCTCGGTAAGTCAGAGGTTGGGAGCTTTGGCTGCTGAGGAGGAAAGAAGGGAATACCAACCCTGGCAACACCCCAAAGGGACATATGCACAAATAAGAGAAACCTCCCTATGCATATGTCCCCAACACGATGCCAGACAATGTGTGTTTCTCTGTGTGTGTTTAGCTGGTGATGTGTATTTCTTCATTCCAATGTGTGATATTTGTTGCATTTCAAGGTCTTTGTCATCCTCAGAGGGGATCTGGAATTCTGGCCAAGAGTCTTGATGTGATAGAACTATAAAAGAGTTGGAATTGATAATATTGATGGTAACACTGGGTGCCAATTTGGGCAATTTAGTAATTGTCTCTCAAATTATATGCAGTCGTGCCCAAAATGTACATCCCTAAATGTTACTTTTGCTGTGAAATGTGACAAAGAGTGGTCGATCTCTAGCAGAGTAAACACATTGGCAAGGCAGAAGCTGAACAACAACTAGTCCTGTTCCAGTAGTAAGTAGTACTGGCAAGAACATAAAAGAAGAACCTTGCTAGATCAGACTGGGCTCCATCGAGTCCAGTATTTTATTTCCATTGGTCCATTAGAAACTTCTAGGAGTGGCACTATGTTAACTGCGTCCCCACTTGCTTCTCCAGCAGCAGACATGCAGCAGTATACTGTACTAAAAAAAGAGAGAGAGAGAGAGAGTAAGAGAATTTTATTTTTTGGGACAATAGCTGCTAGACGTCTCTGAGTTGGAAGAGTCTGTGTATTGTACTCCCAAAGAAAGTAATATTCCAATCACTGACAAATCTTTAATTTGATATTTAAATTTTAAAATTGAAAGGTCTAGCATGTCTAATCCTGGGATGGGAAAAGTATGGTCTGTAGTTGTTGCTGTATTACAACCCCTATCAACCCTGATCATTGGCCCTGCTACCAGTGGATGATGGACATTGTAGCCCAGCAACAGCTGGAGGAATGCACACGTACCTCACCTTTGGCTTGATTCTTTTCAAAAACTATCTGAGCTACCCCACATCTTATGGAAGTAAAGCCCTGCAGTTAATTAGATAATGTGTAAAGAAGCACAGATGCTAACAGGAGCACCAGTATCAGCACTGGCATAAATGCCTGATTCTTTATCTCAGTCTGCTGTAATTCCTTAAGTTGCTGAGTTCTGTCTCCAAACAGGTCTCCCTCTGGCAGCTAATGTAGTATCTACCTTAATTGCAGCTTCCTAGCACATTTTATTTCAAGGATATTATTATCTTGATCACAACCCAGAAGGTGTTGCTGTGGAATATTTCATTTTATAAAAGTACAAGCTAAAGACAGTCTCTTATTGGTGTTTTTGCATCAAATTCAATTTGAAGAAAATGAGATAGCTAGAAACAGTATGCATAGAAGGTAATGCATTTGGGGGCATAATACATTTTCCCCCATGCACAGTACTTTAAAGTAGGTGTACATAATGTAAAAGATCCCTGCTAAATGAGTCTACGCTATCAGAGGGGAAAATGAATATTGAAAATGTCCTAACATGGTATGACTTGTGATGAAGGTGCCATGCCAGAAGAGTACAAAAGATGATTTTAGAAGTCATCAACTATGTTCAGAAGTTAACACTTCCTGATGATGGAGTGGAAGCAGAGTGCTACCAAGAGGATGAAAGTTTCTCTGTGTTATCTAGGAACATGATAGATTCTCCACTGCAGGAACTGTTATATGCAAATAGATCATATATGTATTTCTTGCAGAATACATTCCTCTTAAGAAAATTCATAGCACTATGTCATCAGAGGTAAGTCTCATGGACCACCAACAAATTCCAGCTGCTGTAGGCTACATATTTCAGAAGAAGAAACTGACCAAACTACCTGTGAGTGTTTGTTACCAAATAAAACAAAAGAAAAGCTATGAAATACAGGCAGTTGCCATAAGTCAGTAGGTGACTTCAAGGCACATTCACATATACACTGGGGACCTAGGAAATTTGCCCTCTGGGCCACATATCAGGTACTGCTAGAGTTGCTAGGTCTTGGGATGTCAGCTGATATCTCAAGGAATGACAATAATTCTCTAGGTCCCCACGTGGGGAAACAAAACTCAGGGTAATCAGCAGAGAAGGAAGAAAACAGGTAGGTTTTGTATGTGAGGTGGTTTCAAAGCCTGGCCATCTATCTCTATTTATTCCCAGCTGGTGCCAGGGCTCCCTTCACAATGAGATATTTGTATGTGTGTTGTTTCTGTGTAATGTCAGTGAACCATAAAGCCAAGAACAAGGGCCCTTTATATTATTTTGTGCATAGTAGGGAATGGCGTGCCAGAATGACAATTCATGAGGCTTCTTCTTGTACAAAATCTGTCAGAAGTTCTGCAGAATATGGAAGTAAGTCTCAAAGGATTAGCAGTGACCTCTCCATTATTTCCAGCAGCAGGATAAGATCATATATAATGTGTACTGTAGAACCACAAACCACAACCATAAGATGGATCTAAAGAATACCGGCCCTGTTGGAACCTGGTCCTTTAAACTGGAGATGCCACAGACTAAACTTTGGGCCTCTTCCTCCTGAACACAAAACATGTGTTCTATGACTAATCTTCATGGATCACATTTTTGATTTTAAGTGGGGAGGCAAAGAAATGCTGTGTATATGCTCTGATGCAGTGCAAACTTTTTTTTTTTTAAAAAAAATTAGGAATCCCCCCTCCTTGATTCAGTGGCTGATCTTAGTAGCCAACTACTTATTGCTGCATTTGCAGTGGATTGGTGTCTTCTATCTGACATAAACCGTCATTCCTTACAGCTATCATTCTGTATTAAGCTTCAACCTGAAAGGTGTTTGAAGGATGAGTGAATAGTGTGTATGTTGGCAGGGAGACAAAAAAAAAAATATGCACATCACTGAGAAAATGTAATTGAAGAGCTTGTAAAATGAAATCCCATGCTTTAGGAGAGCCTTTCCCAGACTGTTTCCAGACATGATGGATTCCCTCATTTTCCAGGCAATGGTCATAATTATGTTTGTAGTCCATCTGGAAAGAACAGGTTTAATTTTTAGGTTTTAGGTTTAATTTTTTGTCAAAAATGACAAAAGCAGCACTTATGAAGATGACAATAACAAAATGTGCTTTAGAGAACAATAGCAATAGCAAGTACATTTCTATACTGCTTTTCAGTGCAAACACTTTCTAAGCAGTTTACAATGTGTAAGCTCATTGCCCCCAACAAGCTGGGTACTCATTTTACCAACTATGGAAGGATGGAAGGTTGAGTCAACCTGGAGCCCTGCAGGATCAAACTCACAACATTGTGGCTGTAGTACTGGCGTTTAACCACTGTGGCACCAATGATAACCTCCATGCCATGTTCTGAAATCCAGTATTCTAAATAACAAATTAATTGATGTTAATTCCTTAAATTATTTCAGTGGTGAACCCAAATAGTAATGAATTAATCTCCCAGTTTCTAACATATATAACTAATTAATCATTTTTCAAGCTTAACTGTCCAAGCTCTGTATTTTTCAACCTGCACAGCTGCTAATTTTTTTTCTTCCTCTCTTGATTTTGCATTGCAATATTATCTAGTTAAATAATTTTTGTTCAGATTCTGGATCCATTTCCTATAGTTACTCTCATGCTTCTTTGTATAATCAACTGAGCCAGAAGCAATTCTGGCCTATCAGCCAAGATTTCCCTATCTCAAGTCCACAACTTCACAGGAACTGACTGCTATGATGTCACAAGGTAACATCCCCAAGGTAATGTGCCCAGTCTGTGGCATCTCGAGTTTAAAGGATCAGGTTCTAACCAGACTAGTATTCTCTGGATCCATCTTATTTGTTTAGGTCTCTTAATCTTTGTATTTAAGGCCAATATAAAGTAATAACATCTGAGAGGTTTACAGCAAGGGTTCAGAAAGGAAACAAAGTGTCCCAGAGACTGATAGATGCATAATGTCACAAGGATGTCACAAGGTAACATCCCCAAGGTAACATGCAGCTGATGTGGCAATGCTAGGCACCACCCAGAAATGATGATAAGTAGTCCATGTTGCAGATGCTTTGCTTGGCACTTCTGTGATGACCATCAGGCTAAACTCCAGTTGCACATATAGCTAATACCTCTCACAGCTATCACACTGTGATTCTATCTCTCCCCAACCTACTGTGATTGCACTAAGGATGGACAAAGATTGGAAAACTTTTTTTTTTGCACTACTGTTCTCATAATTCTCTTGGTTATTCTTAGCTCTGGGATGGTGGCAATCAACTTGGCATTCACCACAGATACCTCTACTGTTACTGCCCTGGCTAGTCCGAGCTTTGGGGATATTAAAGATATCCTCTTGATATCATAATTCGGCTTCACTTCTCTATTCCTCTCCACGTGCTTGCGAGGCCACCGGACAAGCACGTAAACAGGCTCGGCCGTTAATAGCCATAATATTCAAACTACAATACAGGCAGGCCAGAAAATAGCTGACTCACTGCTTTAGGAGACCTCCAGACAAGTACTCTAATTAGGTATGCACGCCACTTACAAAAGAGCCTCTGCCCCGCGATGGCAGCTTGATGGGTAACCCATACAATACCCAAGTACTCTGCGTTTGCATACTGGCTACTCTATTGAGAACCGCTACGATAACTCAAATCATTCAGATTCTGACCTTTTTGAGGCTTTGTCTCCAACTCCAAATCTATTGTTTTCCCCCAAGTACGGCATAGCCTGCAGTCACAATTCTTCTTATAAAAACCCTTGATTCTGAGACCTTCCTCGGAACGCTCCCGAGTTTCATCCTGCCTTGCTGCCGCTTTGCTTGGCGAGCCTCCCCTCAGCTCCACGTGCTGAGCTACATCGCACCCCAGCCTCGCTCTCTATTTTTCTGGGCTCCAGGACAGGTGCAGTATCACCCAAACCAGCAATCCCTCTAAAAATCCCTCTATACCACTCCAACCTTTATCTTCTTTAGTTATCTTGCGTGAGTGTGCCGCATACACTGTTTTGCTTGTATTTAATAAACATCATTTATTATTTCAACTTCTGTGTTCTCCTTGACTCGACCCGACCCCGTAGACATAGGGTTCAAGATCTCGCTACGTTACCCTGCCTCTCGTAACGTTAAGCAGTGCTGTGAGCTAATTTTCCCCAGCTTTAGTTGAGCACATTTTGGTATCCCTCCCGGGACCCCCAGTTCACAGGGTAACACTATGTCCTATGTATGTTTCGTTTATGAGCATCAAGCCAATAGAAATGTAATCATTTAAAAAATAATTACTGAGAAAAAAGGAATGATGTTATCTTCAGTAGGCTCTGTGATAATGATAGCCCTTAGTATTTACCTTGCCACATCCCTATGAATATTAGTTTGGCCCAGATGGTGAGGAAACTTTAAGGAAAGGGCTGTACTTGCTAATTTTGTTCAGGAAGTGAGGGACAGCTGGAGCTAGAGAGAACTGCAGTTGCTAGGGCTAAGGAGTAGGCCTTTTTCACCTTGTATAAGGTAGTGGTATTTTCATTTGTGTATTTAAGAAGGAACAAAAGGGTTGATCCCTTGTAGTATATCTTCTGTATTGTATTTCCTTCTATTTTTTTTTTTAATTTTAGGGATTAAGGTTGCACCAAATGTTGCAGGAATACTGAGAAGAACAGACAGAAGAATTCTGGAATCAAGTTCTGCATTGGTACCTGATAGGATGTGTTGCACTTTTGGGACAGTGCACATTTGTATTGTTGTTACTTATATATATTGAGATTGAAAGTGTAGTTGTGTTGGCAATATTCAATTATAGGTGGCACTGTAGAACCTAGAAAGAAGTTCAGGGGCACAAGTATTGCATTCTTTCTTTGTGCTTCCTGCACTGTCACTCTTAAAAAGCTTATGGGAGCTGTCTCTCTTTTTAATGCTTTTTCAGCAATATGTGTGAAAACATTTGCCTGTTCATTAACATTTTCCATTCTATTGTCAACATTCAAATAGCCTCTTGTAGCACCACTGAAATCCTAACAAGGTTAAAAATAACAATGACTGTCAAAACAATGAAAGTAGTTTTAAGGGACTGTTTCTTTCCCACTTGTTGATAGGGTTTCTGGATCTCAGAGCCTGGCCTTGAGTCTCCAGTTTTCAGGGGTCATCTCCATGCGGAAGATGAGGACACCAACTGTTGGGTTGCCCTCCATATTATAGTAATGGGATATGCAGTAGGTTTTGAGTTAGTTGCTTGCTTGTAACAAAGGTATGGGAACCAGAGATTGTTAGGTAAACAAAAGCTAGGAATGTACTGCTAAGTGCTGCCAGCCTTTCATAGCTTCAAGGTCTCTTGCGAGCTGGAGGGAAAAGTCTTGGTATTTCATGCTTTTGAATTTGCTAATTGCCTTTAGTTCCTTCACTGAAGTCCTGCACAATGTATCTCATTCCAAATAAATAGTGTTTACCCACTGTACTATTTGTGTGTGTGGATTCAGTTCCTGACACCAGTTCTCCAGTTTTGATGGACTCACTTCCAGGCAAGAGGAAACAGATGCATATAAACCTCCAAGCCAGTTCATAGAGCAGCAGCTTGTTACAATTTGCAAGGTATTATTGATTTATTGCTGCAACTTGCAAAGGATCACAAAGGAGGTTTCCATATATTTAGTTAGTTAGCTTCCTCCTTCGCTCCCACTCATAATGGCACCAGACCTCACCAGTCCCTTTGCTCTGCCTCCACTTTCTGGCAAGTAAGCTAGATTATATGGTCCTTATCCTGTCTCCCTAAGAAGATAGGAAGGAATAATCCTCTTATTTCACCTTGATCAGGGAACAGACCCGTAAGGTAAGATTTCTGTCTTAGTATCCAAACAGATGAGACAAAAACTAGATAACACCCAATGGAGTCTACAGGAAAAAAGGGAGACATGTCTCCAAGTGGATGGCTGTTTTTATTTTGGAAAAAATCTAACACATTTTGGCCTTCAGTGGCTTTCTCCAGGAGCTGCATAAAAACATTAAATAGATATAAATATAAATAATCTGCAAGACTTACCTTGCGGATGAGTTGTGACTTGGGCCTGCAGCACTGAGCACATGGCTTTGCCAGCCACGTGTGTGGCTTGGAGCAGTTGTCTCCATCTTATTGCTGGGCCCTGTGCTGACCAGAAGGCCCTTCCTTTGGCAGTGGTGGCCAATGAGCTGACTGATGGGAAGAGCTTGTTCGCTGCCTGGGGGTGTCAGTATTCCCAGTGCAACTCCCCTTCTGGCAGCTTAGGGGATTCTTTATTCAGCTCTGTGCCTTCTGGCAGTCTGCTGGGCAGCGTTGTCCCACCCATCTCCCTTTGCAGACACTTTTATGGTACTTTGCTGTGTTAGCTGTTATTTGTTACAACTTTCAGGTGGCAGCATGGATACTGGATCTGGGATGATGGTTCCCAGGCCAGGACAAGGATTTCTGGGGCATTAGGAGTGCAGAGGGAATTGGATGTGTGGCTATTGGTGGTGCACACATCCTCTGCACTCCCTGGTGGGGCAGGCAGCCTTAAGCGTGCCACCAGGTGGTGCTGGCTGGGCTGGGTGTCTGGTTCATCAGTTAACAGGTGGGTTGGTGGATGCCTCAATCCAGACCCATGCGCATGTCAACCCTGTCACATCTGTAGCCAATAAAGTTAGGGTCATATTTTCCCAAAATGTTGGTATCTGTGTGGTCTTTTGAGAGATCAGCAACCAGCTTGGCCCTTAGTGCACAAATTTAAAATTAAAAAGATACCACATAATTCTATAATAATATATACAGAATACATCATAATACATATCATTCCAAACAGAAACATAGATTTTGGTGTGTGTGTGCGTGTGTTCTTGAATGATGACCTGTAACAGCTGTGGTTGGTACATATCATGCTTAATGACATCACCAAGTCCCACCCTGTGACATCACCAGGGTCAATCCTAGGCCTCAGGGTTTGGCCGAGAGATATTGAGGCCTAGAACAGTCCTGAACTGGCAGCTCTACTTGTTGATAGAACTGTTTTTTTGCCTTGAAAACTAATAGCTGTCACAGAAGAATATTCAGTGTCGCTTTTGGATTAAGGTGGCTAAAGTGGTAAATAAGTATACAACTTTACACTTTTTTTTCTATTTATGTGTTTTCCAGCATATAATGTCTTACAGAAAATTCAAAGTCTTCCCTGTTCTGGAGATAAAAGTTTTGCCTACCTTAACCACTTTTAACAGCAGTAAAATTAAAAGTTAATAAAATAAAATCCTTACTGACATCCGAAGCAGCTGTTGTAGGTAAGTGGTGAACAATATTTTCCTCAATCCCTCTAAATGTCCCAATTTAGAAAAAAATTGTGGCAAAGTAGCAATTTTAAGTATTGCTAATTTTTACATTGCAAGGATGATGTTTGACTTTCCATAGATATTGCTTATAGTGGTATAATTTGATTTGTTATTCATGCCCCAGTAATAATACAACATGGAGCATTCGTCTATTACATCTTCCTTGCAAACACTTTACATCCTATAAAGAAGGGGAAAATGAAACTGTGGAATTTTGTTCAATTATCAGTTTCATCCTGCCATTTAATAAAGGAGATGTCGCTTAGTTATAGCCAGAGCAAAACAATTTCAGATGTTGATGCTACTGTCAGCAGGGTGTAATAGAAGCTCATTACAGTTCACAAGGCTGATCTAATTACATTTTTTCCCTCTAGAAAGTTACCCTGTCTCAGCATGCTAATCTGCATGTATTCTAGCATGTGAATATCTATAGTGAATTCATCAGAAAGAGAGAGAATTATTATGTGGCAGAACCCCCTCTGTCTTAGTTAAAGCAGGTTGCCAACAAAATATAGATAAATATTGGAAAAGAGGACAATCATACTGGGTAATCTTCCTTGTGCCTTTTTTTCTGGCAAGGATTAGGGATCAGGTTATTGAACAAAGGGAGAGGAAAAGGATTGGAACAGACAATAGCCCCATCCACTGCAAAACTTTCAATGACTCACAGTGAGATCATGGTAGTTGCAGCAATACTGTTTACTTTTGTCAAAAATGGGAGAGGGAAAGTATAGTTATATCTGTGTATCCCGTTGATGATTAACCACAGTTGGGGGGATGAGAACATTGGCAGTGATTATTTATGATTTTTTAACCCCCTGTAGATAGAAAAAGATTGCTGTGTCAATATGGTTTGGAAGTCAAATGTACTCCAACAAAGCTATGAGAACAAATACCTGGGGAACAGTATTAAACACATCATTTCTAAAGATTTTTTTTATAAACTGCTTTTATTGAGAACTTTCAGTTTCCTGTTTCCTGCTGCTGTTTTAGAAGCTATCCAGGTGAATAATATTTAACAATGTAAAGTACAAACAACCTCCAAGGACACTGTGTAACTGTGTGTGATCACTGACTCCACTGTCTTTTTTTTAAAAAAAATATATATCTATATCTGTATCTCAACATGAAATTTACTAAGTCCACTGGTGGGGGTTAGTCTCCTCCAACATACTTATACTATCTTCATACTTTCTGATTTCCTCAACAAATTCACAATAAGAACCAATTGGACACCCAGGAACTGCACCATCCTCCCAGCCACTGATTAAGGTTGTGGGGTGGGGCACCTGCACCCATTCTAGCTGCTCTTGAGCAGCCAGGCTAGAAGGGAAAGCTTTCACCTCTAGCCATAGAATCATAGAGTTGGAAGAGACTATAAGGGCCATCCAATCCAACCCCCTGCCATGCAGGAACACAAATCAGAGCATTCTCAACAGATGGCCATCCAGCCTCTGCTTAAAAACCTCCAAAGAAGGATGAAACTCCACCACACTCCACAGAGGCAGCCTATTCCACTGCCGAACAGCTCTGACCATCAGGAAGTTCTTCTTGAGGTTCAGGTGGAATCTCTTTTCCTGCAGCTTGAATCCACTACTTCTTGTCCTAGTCTCTGGAGCAGCAGAAAACAAGCCCGCTCCCTACTCGACATGACATCTCTTCAAATATTTAAACATGGCTATCATGTCCCCTCCTAACCTTCTCTTCTGCAGACTAAACATACCCAGCTCCTTAAGCCGTTCCTCATAGGGCATGGCTTCTAGACCCTTCACCATTTTGGTTGCTCTCCTCTGGACAGGTTCCAGCTTGTTGATATCCTTCTTGAACTGAGGTGCCCAGAACTGGACACAGTATTCCAGATGAGGTCTAACCAAAGCAGAATAGAGTAGTGCCATTACCTCCCTTTATCTATACACCATACTCCTATTGATGCAGTCAAGAATTGTGTTGGCTTTCTTGGCTGCCACACCACACTGCTGACTCATGTTCAGCTTGTGATCTACCAGGACTCCTAGATCCCTTTCACATGTGCTGCTATCCAGCCACATGTCCCCGATCCTATATTTGTGCATTCCATTTTTTCTGTCTAAGTGTAGGACTTTACATTTGTCTCTGTTGAAATTCATTTTGTTAGCTTTGGCCCAGCTCTCCAATCTGTCCAGGTCATTTTGAAATTTGATCCTGTCCTCTGGGGTATTAGCAATCCCTCCTAATTTGGTGTCATCTGCAAATTTGATCAGTGTGCCCTCTACTCTTTCATCCAAGTCATTGATGAAGATGTTGAATAGCACTGGGCCCAGGACAGAACCGTGCGGCACCCCACTAGTCACTTCTCTCCAGGATGAAAAGCAGCCATTGGTGAGCACCCCTTTGGGTTTGGTTGGTCAACCAATTATAAATCCACCTAAGAGTAGCCCTGCTCAGCCTGCACTTTACTAGCTTCTTTGCAAGAATGCCATGGGGAACTTTGTCAAAGGCCTTACTGAAATCAAGATATGCTACATCTACAGCATTCCCTTCATCTATCAAGCTTGTATTCCTATCGCAAAAAGAGATAAGATTAGTCTGGCATGACTTATTTCTGAGAAATCCATGTTGACTTTTAGTGATTACAGCATTGCTTTCTAAGTAATTACAAACTGACTGTTTAATGATCTGCTCTAGGATCTTTCTTGGTATTGATGTTGGGTTGACCGGGCGATAATTATTTGGGTCCTCTTTTTTTCCCTTCTTGAAGATGACAATGACCTTTGCCCTCCTCCAGTCTGCTGGGACTTCTCTTGTTCTCCAAGAATTCTCAAAGATTATTGCGAGTGGTTCTGAAATGACTCCTACCAGTTCTTTTAATATCCTTGGAAGTAATTCATCTGGCTCTGGAGACTTGAATTCATTTTCTTTAGCCAGATATTCCCATACTACTTCTCTACCTATTCTGTTCTGCATTCCCCCCCCTTCCTCACCTGCTCCCCACTCCCCAGGTTGAGTACTTCTATCATTTTTTGGAGAAAACTCAGGCAAAGAAGGTGTTGAGTGGTTCTGCCTTCTCTCTTCCCTCTGTTAGTAATTGGCCATCTTCTCTGCACAGTGGCACTATCATTTCCTTGTTTTTACTTTTGCTGCGGACATATCTAAAAAAGCCCTTTTTATTGTTTTTAATATCTCTGGCAACCCTGAGTTCATTCTGCACTTTAGCTTTTCTGACCTTCTCCCTACCTATCCTGGCTATTTGCTTGAATTCCTCTTTGGTGGTTTCACCATTCTTCCTTTTCTTGTACATGTTTCTTGTGACACTTAGCTCAGCTGAGAGTTCTTTTGTCAACCATTCGAGTTTCTTTAGACACCTACCATTTTTCCTCCTTACTGGCAGAGTTTTCAGTTGTGCCTTCAGTATCTCACTTTTAAGAAACTCCCATCCATCATGAACTTCTTTCTCTTTCAGTGTTCTTGACCACAGGATTTCAGCAAGTAACTCCCTAAGTTTACAGAAATCAGTGTAAGACTTATTCTTCCCCAGGTGTGTATCGGCAGTAGGAATATTCCCTGGTGCACCCACACAGCTGATCAGTGGGAGAGATGGTAGTGGAGCTAATTCCAGAAGCAACTGCTATTGTATACCAGGTCGAGAAGTGTTGCATGAGGAGATCCTGGATATTTCCTTCTGCAACATCCTCAAAGATAATACATTGGCATGATTGGGGATTATCTACATACAGAGTCTATTTTTGGACTTCATTTCCCAGACATCTTAGCTGGGGAGCTTTGGGAGCTATAATTCAAAAAAGTAGCTTTTCCAAGCTATGTGTACATAAAAGTGCAATAGTCATAATTTGTGCATCACCTCATGCAACAGCAAATCCTATAGACCATGAAGCCATAGCACACATTGCTCTGTCAGCCACAGGTACTCCATGGATGAACCAGAGGGAAAACAGCTTGTGCACAATCACTATGTTGCAAAATGGACAGGAAAGGCAACACAGTTATTTCAAGCACATCATTGCTGATGTTCTCTGTCACTGTGTTCATGATGACAAATTTTGATAACTTGCTTCACTGACTTTTGAAAATCATTATTGGCACAGTAGGTTGTCTTACGTGAAACTGTTTGAAGGTTTTGCTGAACTGGTCTGAACTGGAGCAAGAATTTATAGCCTACTTTGAACTGAATTAGGGTTTGATTCCCTACACTGAGCCTGTTATTTTCTGCAGTATGTGATCTGTTAAGCCAAACACAGTATACCAATCATACATCATGTCAACTGCATGCCTGAAAATTCTCTTCTTCTGTGGTCTCTGGCAAACAGCAGTAATGGGAAGTTTTTCAAAAATCCCCAGTGGGCTATAATGTAATGCTGATGAGCTCTACTTAATGTAGTGTGTCACAAGTTGCATACCCCTTTCACAATTATGGAATATTCTTTGTGATCTCAAATACAATAATCAGACCATGAGGCATGGGAAGCAAGAGGAAGCTATCTATTAGAATTCTAGGAGGTATGTTTAAGTAGCTAGGTTAGTCTGTTGCATCAAAAACCAGCAGTTTTTAAGGTGTTGCAAGACTGTTATTTTTACCCAACTTTTTCATCCTCTCTTGAGAGAGTTTGGGAAGGTCAGCCAAACATTTGGTGATGTCTAACTGAAATTCATTTCTTGGTTTAGCATCCATTCACTGAAGAACCTGGATTGGTTTGTTGGTTGAGATTGCTTTGTTGGGTGGCCTGACAGTCTTGGAGTAGCAGGGAGACTGGTGGCAACATTTCCTGGAGCTAAAATTGTGATATTGGTGATATCGATGGCAAGAACAGAAAACAGAGGAGATAAATCCTAACAACAGGGCAGGACAGCACTGTAACAACACCACTACTGCCAGTTATCTCAAAGAGCAGTACTTGGGCTGGAGAGGATATGGAGGAGGATAATAGAGTGTAAGTTGATCCCTTATGCTACTGATAAACTTTTAAAGTGATGACCCTGGCTTATCTAATATGTTGTCATATATCAATATAAATAAAAATGTAGTCGCCATTCTGTTAGTGAGTTACAATAATATAAGCCAAACTTACACTGTCAAAGCCACTTTTTTAGTCCTTATGGTGGTTGGAATTCCTTATCCACAGTGACTGAAATCCTCCCCAAAGCCACCTTTTAAGCAATGTAGTCTCACAACTAGGGATGGACAGAATATTCAACAATAGTTGAAAAAAATGATCAAAAAACATGTGATGAAAAGAATGGACTAATGATAATTTTCACGGTTTGGGACTTTGTGCAAAATTCACACGTGGTTGTTTCCTTCACAGAGCAAAATGTTGTGCAAAACAGCTCTGTGTGAGTTTTGCAGATAATATACCCTGAATAAATTTCTAGCAGAAAAATTAGTGAAAAATTGTATCCCTGCCCCCAGTACAGATATTTCCATGCCAATGAAGAGCATGAGTCAATCAGCAGAGATACTTCAAACTGCTTTTCTCTAGCTAGACATGTTCCAAGGACATCATCTGTGGGGATTCCTGTGCTCCTTGTTGGATGCCTGTTGCAATGTTTCTAGGTACAGGAAAATAGCTGGACATATCTTTGCTGATTCTCCTTGTGATATACTGAGGCTGGCCCTAAAACTTCAACTCCTGGGAATCCTGTCACTCACCCTGCCCTTGTTTTTCCCAGATATTTCCTTGCTGGTTTGGGTTGCTGAGCCTCAGGGTGACCTCTTAAGTGTGGACATGTGGCTGTGTTGTTGTGTGGGTTCTTTAGTTTAGGTGAGCATGGTCTGACTCCAATTCAGGCTTAATAGAGAGCCAGAGACAGGTTTAAAAACAGCAATAAAAATGTTTATTAAACACAGTAGACAATGTCTCTCCCCGTCTCTCTCTCTTCCTTCATATCCATAGGTATTTCTCCTATCCTGTTCCAATCCACAATCCTGTCCCTTACAGTTTGAAGGCCTCTCTGTCAACTTCACCCTGTCAGTGCCAGTTCAAAACTCCTATCTTCTTTTCACACCATGTCTCACCCTATCTGAATCTCTGTGAAGCAAACCCCTCCCTTTTGATACATGCTATTACCCTGCTGGCTCCCTTCACAGCCGCTCTGAGCCACAATTGGCTGCTTGCATTCCAGTCTGCCTCCTTCATACTCCTGCTCTCCAGTGACACTGGAATGGCCATGCTGTGGGCAGCTGGGTTGCTTATAAGATAAGTGGTGAGGTAGCACAGGGCCAGGTAGCTGTAGAGATGTAAAATATATCTGTGTGCCAAACATATGTCTCCTGATGCAGGAACCCAACCTACATTTCTGTCTGTCTGCTACTGCATTATGCAAAAACAGCTTGAACGTATGTTTGGAATTTGGAACTCTGTTTGGGATAGACTGAGTTTAAAATATAGGCTATATAATGTACATGAAATTCACTTTGTGTGGGCCCTGGGGGATACTCCATTTATATTTCTATTTGCACAGAGTAATGGGGCATGTCATCTGAAAGGAAATGAGTTTTAAAAATTTACATTTTTTGAAGTTTTTCTATAACTATATAAAGAAAACTAAGTTGCTGTCTTATCTGTTTGTTACTGCAGCAAGCCTAAATAGCTGGTTAAATTTTCAACAAACTCAGAAGAAATGTGTGGGGTATTCTGACTTAACCTATAATATCATTACTGTTCTACCATAACACTACCTTTCTGTGGTGGTGGGGCTGTGTGCTCATGTGAGGCAAGAGGCTATGCTGATGGTAGCAGAGCTGTTACCATTATGGTCTCCTGTGTCAGACAGGCTTTTGCTTAGGAGCCAGACTAAATGTGCCAAACAACTGCTGGGCAGCAACAGTAGTGGGGGATGACTCTGGCAGATGAGCTCTCAAAAATTACAGCAGTGGCAGAAGGAGGCATCGTAAACTCCCTTTGAATGTATTTTACTGTGAAAATCCTAGGATGAGACAATCCAAAATAAAACTACCAGAAGATGATACTCCCAGATTGGAAGGCATTCAATGAGCTACTACGGTGCAACAGATGAAAAGTACAAGTAGCTCTGATGCTAATGACACAACTGGACTCAAGCTGAAAGAAAGTCAGTTGTTGACATGTTCAGGGGTTAAATGAAAGTCTGAAGTCTCACAATACATATTATAAGAACATGAACTGTGAAAAGCATGGATCAAGGGAAGCTACACATAGTAACTGATGTGGTGAGAAAACTAAAATGAAGAGGAATGGGACATTTTGAGTCAGATAATTACAGGAAATGAAAATCTAAGAAAAAAATGGGGTGGCATTAATAGAGATGTAGCAAAAGCAGTCAAAGGATATAAGCAGACTCTGATTGAATCATATATTTAAAACTTCAGGGAAAACTAACCAGTGTAACCATAATCCAAGTTTATGCTTCAACTGCACAAGCAGAAGAAGAAGAAAGCGAAAGATTCTGTGCTAGAGCCAACGCAACTATTCCTGAATATGCTTCCTGAATTGTCCTTAATTATGGCTAGTGATTCTACTGTGGAACACAGGCTACTATCCTATTCAGGTGCAAAGTGGCCATATATTCTATTCTTTTTTTTAAGGATCAGTACTGTATTTGATGGATTCTTCTGTCTGAAGGGTTATCCAACTCAAATTTAGTTTGAAGGGGAGCAGGAAGAAAGAAGGGAGAACAGAAGCCTTGAAACTGCATGGTCAGTTTGTTTCTGCATAGCAAGCTGAGAACAGGCCATTTTCTTAACAGATTACCTCAGCGTGATTAGATGCTATCTGTCTGTCTGTCTGTCTGTCTCTGTCTCTCTCTCTCTCTACGTCTGTTTAAATTCTAACAATTTTTGCCAAATGTGCATCTATAATAGAAATTAGCATGCATAACCATAGTGTGAGAACCATTGTGGTGTAGTAGTCTGAGTGCTGGACTACAGCTCGGGAGACCGCAGCTCAAATTCCTGCTTGGCCATGGAAACTCTCTGGGTGACCTTGGGCAAATCATACTCTCTCAGCCTCAGGGTAATGCAGTGGCAAGTCCCCTCTGAATAAACCTTGCCAAGAAAACTCTAGCATAGGGGTGCCATAGGTCAGAGTCATCTTGAAGGTGTGTAACAACAGCAAAACTTAGAGTAATTCTGTGTCCTCTTTTGCCCTCTTTGTTGGTGATTACAGTGGGCCCTCCACATTCATAAGGGTTTGGGGTGCAGGACAATTGCAAAGGTGGAAAACCATGGATTCCTTCCTTTTCTCCTGCCCAAGTGAGCGAGTGAGGGAATGCAAGCCCATTCCTTCCCTCCTCATCTCTCTCTCCTCCCGCCCCACTGTCATTTACCTAAGTGAGGAGAGGGAAAACATATGCCTGTGCCTTCCATCCCCAATCCTTTCCCTGCCTTTCCCTGTCATTTCCAAGCACAGAGAAAGCACGTGTGTGCCTTCCATCCCCACACTCTTCTCTCATTGTTCAAGCAGGGAGAGAAGGCATGTGCATGCTTTCTGTCCCTGCATCCTTCACTGCCTTCCTCTATCTTTTCCTGAGTGGAGAGGGAAGGCATGTGCTTCTGTTCTGTCCTCACACCCTTCCTTGCCTTCCCCTGTCATTTCCCAAGTGGGGAGGAAAGGCATACAGGTACCTCGTGAAAAATCAAATTTGCATATGTCAAACTTGCAAATGCAGAGGGCTGCATGTATTCATTTTCTCTTCATATAGCAACGCATAAGTGGCTACTCTATACAGTGAGGGATCTATGAGCTGAGATGATCCCAGGCAGCTGCCAGAAGGAGCTGAGGAATCAGGGATATACACAGACACACACACACGTGCAGACACACCTGTAAGATTGTGGAAACAAATTAGGGAAAATGAAGGTGACTCCTTAGTGTATATTGTCTGTCTCCATTATGATAATCTATGTGTCTTACAAAGGATGGATTTCATATAATCAATAAACTTGTCCCAATTTACTTTAGATTTTTGCGATTGCCCATGTTGGCAACATAGTGATAGAACTGTTGTAAAAGATTGATTTTATGGAGAAATTTATCCAGGCTGTTTGCTGTTTATTAAGAAGATCAAGATAACAAGTGCTGCATTATTGATCAGTCCCAGAGGGGGATGTTTCACTTATTTCTTTCTTTCCCCCAATGAACTGCAATTACATTTTCCCTATGCTCCTTGTCTGTTTCTGTCTCTCTGGAAAGGATCAATTTGGAGAATGGTTAATTTAGTAAATGCAAGAAATGCCAATCACAGTTGTCCAGTTGGCAGATGTAAAAGCATAAAGATAGGAAAAGGAGGGGTTTTGAGGAGGAAGGATGCAGGGAATATGAGGATTTTGTGCTTTGCTTTCTTTTGAAAGCAGGTTCAGTCTATATTTTATAAAATTTACGAAAGAAAAAGCCTTCTCTGTGGTGGGTCCTCAGCTTTTGAATGCCTCTCAGTTGGCAGTATGCCTGACACCAAGGCTGTATTCTTTTCAACACCAGACTAAAAACTTTTAGGATTTGCCCAGCCATTTTAAAATATTTTCAACCAGCTGAATAGTTTTATTGATTTCAATGTCGTTATATCATGTTTGATAATCCTTTAACATTGTATTGATTTCAACTTTTATGCATACCACTCAAAATCAATCTTTGGATTAAATCACATTTTATAAACTCTTAAATAATTAAGATTGAACAGTACATCTCTGCTGCTGTTATAGTGCATGCAGCAAGTCTTCTGAGTTTTTAAAATAAAAGCAAGCCATTCACTGGCATCTTGTTAGTGATAGACACAGTTATACGTATGTACTTTAATAATGCCTGATATCATCATCATCATCATCATCATCATCATCATCATCATCATCATCATCATCATCTATTTGGTCATTGCAGAGGGATGAATACACCACCTCCCTTATGAAATGACAGAACCATTGGCAGGACTCACCTTCTTTCTGCAACCCCCACTCCCACCATCTAATGACCGTTGGAGAGTGGTGGATATTGGAGAAGCATCTGCTGTGTCCTTGTAGCCAGACACAGAATGGCAAATACATCCTCCAAGATACAATGGCAAATACATCTCCAAGAGATCCTGGAGGATGATGTTGTCTTATATATTGTCTTATACATCTGGCTGTAGGGACCTAGCCACATGCTTCTCTAACACCACCCATTCTTCAACATCAACTAAATGGGTATGGAATGTGGGAGGGAAGAGGGAACATGGATTGTAGTTCCACCTGGGTGCAATACATAACCCAGTGTAGGAGCCTGGCCAACATTTCTTTTGAATCTCTCCCCCTGAACTCTGCTGGTATAAGGCCTATATCCCATTGCGGGTCTAACATGGAGTGGATTGAGTGAATCAATGGGGACTTACTTAAGTATTGTACAATCAATCCAATAGGTCCACTTGAGTTGGAACTCACAATTGGATTTAACTGTAATTGTTTATAAGTTAACATATTACATTATTACCCTTGTAATTACAAATAAAAATGAGTGACTGTTCATGATAGGTGGATTGGTTAGCACTGAGGGAGGAAGAGCACTTTCTAGTACAAAGTTTTGCTCTGTCTCTTCCTTCCCTACATCCACCAGGGCTGCCTAGCTCAGTTTTCTCAAAGGCAGATCCTTGTCCCTGCCATCCAGAAGGAAGAGACATGACTCAGTGAAGAAAGAGAAACAAGTTCACAGCCTTATTAATTATCTTAACAGATCTGTAATGAAATAAGAGTTAACTAGTCCTTTTACCCTTTGTCAGTGCAGATTATCTGCTAGCAAGAACCATCTGAAAAATGATAAATCTCACTGTCTTGCCTTGTTTTGATGAACTGTGCCTCCCATCTTAAATAGCAAATGTGTCTCAGAACTGCTTTTACCTTTTTCTGTAAGAGGACGGCATGTCATTGTATGATATCAGGCCCTGAGCTGTTAAGCTTTAGCTTCAATGAAGCCATCCAAGTTCAGTGATGCATCCTGTGCTGGATTCTCTTGAGAATAACAGCTGTTAAAGACTGCTTTTGGAAAGCTTCTCATCATCAGTATGACGCTGCAGAATAATCTTTGGGGTTCACTCTGCCTTTCCTTACCTCTGACCTGCAGTGCATCTATCTGTGGTACTGATCCAATTCAATGGGCTATAGCAGCTTACTTTTTAATTTCCATCTGTGCAAGGTAAGAAGGTTAGGAGAAAGTCATCCAGTTAAGGAAGAGAGGAATGACAAAAGGAAGAGGAGGAAGAAGAGGCAATAGTGACAGAACTCCACTTGGTTCTGTCAAATAACCATCCAGTGCTGTAATGCCGGAAAGCCAGATGAGTGAGTAGGGCATCACATCTATGCAGAACAAACATAAATGAGATATTAAATGATCAACAATAACCCCACAGTGGTCACCCAGCAGGAATCTATTAGAGACTCAGCTCCAGCCCAGCCTTTCGCTCCATTCTGGCAAGGGTTGAAGGCAAAGCTGTTCTCTTCTACCTATTCAGACAGTTGCTATGATAGAGGAAACTTGCAAAAGAACCCAGAGGAGCAGATTTGGAGCAGCACGCGTAAAGAAGGCACATCTCCAGCATTCAACAGACAAATGATTCAGAGGCATTTCTGTCATTAGCTGTTTTCAATACACTGACTCTGGATCTTAAGATATTCACAAGACTTCAAGGTTGGTGGAATCGCAAAAGCATGCCAACCAGACCATTTACAAGTGCCATAGGCTAGTCTAATTTTTGGTGCAGGAATACTATAGTTTCAGTGACCTGTAATCTCAAAAATACTAGATGAGTGCTATATCCTTCTCTTTACAACACTGTCCCCTATACCTCCAGTCACGCTACTAACTTACAATGAATTTACTTGTAAACTCCATTATAAATTCTCAATATTAAAACATTAGATGCTGTCTCAAAAACAGCAGAATGAGAATGAAATGTTATTTCTTCTCTAAGATACAGAAACCTAATTCTCTTGCCTCAAAATTAATATTTCTAAGTAAGATAGAACAGGGAAATTATCTGAAGGGGAAAATATTCCACTGGCATACAAAGAACATTTGCATTTGCAGGTTTGACTTCTCCGTTACTGATACAAAAACAAAAATGATCCATGATGGTCTCTAACAGAAAGTTAGTAACATATCTTGCATCATGGCGGTTGGTGAGTCAATACCAGGAAATGTTTAAACAGGGTTTTGTTTTTGTTTTTTTGACTACTGCTGCCATGGAACTTCAATTCTCCTAATTACTGCTATTAATAAAGTCCTGCTGATGCCTGATTAATGAGGACTCAAACTCAACTTTACTTAGTTTATTGCCCCTTTTTGTGCTTATGCAAAGGAAGTGACAGTTGTCAGGTTGCTGAACCAACTTAAGGTGAGCCTTTGAAATTGAAGGTGCCAGAGAGATTAATAGAGTGGAGGAGAAACCGCTTTGCAAGGGGACTATTTGTTACAGAACAAAGGATGCTTCTTGGGGGGAAAAAAAAAGAAAAGAAGGAGAAGAAAAACAGACATTGCTGAAGTCAGCCCTGGTTTCTTGATGCAGTTTTAACTTCTCTTTAAGAGAAATATATGATGAAAGACTCACTGTTTGATGTCAGGGATATAACAGGCATAGGAAATCATCATCATCATCATCATCATCATCATCATCATCATCATCAATTATCCCACGTTTTTCTCAATAATGAGACTCAAGGCATCTTGGAAATTATTAAGATCAGTACAGATTAAAAATATACAAGAACAAGAGTGTGCATGTATGTATAGATACACATAAAATTAAATCAGTCTACAGAATTAAAACCATTTAATATTCATTAAAACAAAACAAAACATAAAGTATCAACAAAACAGCACACCATTAAAAGCCCATCACAGTTAATTCCTAAAAGAATGATTGAAAAGGAAAGTTTTCACTTTTTGGCAGAAGGAGAATCTTCTGTTAACAGCCTTAGCCATTTCACATATTTTGGACAATAGAATATGTTGTGAGCTACCTTGGGTCCCATATTAGAAGAAAAGTGGATGATGAATAAATAAATAATAAACTCTCATAAGCTCTACCCAATATGATCAGGGATAAGGAATTATGGTGGTTGTCTTCTAAAACACCTGAAATGCAAACATTTGCCCACCCTTGGGATATAAGATAATTTCTTGCATTTTGTAAACAAACAGGACACAGCACCAGGCTGGGTAGGAGGAATTAGAATCCTAGAATCATAGAGTTGGAAGAGACCACAGGGGACATTGAGGCCAACTCTGTGTTATGCAGGAACACAAATCAAAGCATTCCCAATAGATGGCCATCCAGCCTCTGCTTAAAAACCTCCAAAGAAGGAGACTTTACCACACTCCAAGGCAGCATATTCCACTGCCAGATAGCTCTGACCATCAGGAAGTTCTTCCTGAGGTTCAAGTGGAATCTCCTTTCCTGCAGCTTGAATCCATTGCTCCTTATCCTAGTCTCTGGAGCAGCAGAACACAAGCCCGCTCCCTCCTCAACATGACATCCCTTCAAATATTTAAACATGGCTATCATGTCCCCTCTTAACCTTCTCTTCTGCAGACTAAACATACCCAGCTCCCTAAGCCGTTCTTCATAAGGCATGGCTTCCAGACCCGTCACCATTTTGGTCGCCCTCCTCTGCGCACGTTCCAGCTTGTTGATATCCTTCTTGAATTGAGGTGCCCAGAACTGGACACAGTATTCCAAATGAGGCCTAACCAATGCAGAATAGAGTGGTACCATTACCTCCCTTTATCTATACACCATACTGTTATTGATGCAACCAAGAACTGTGCTGGCTTTCTTGGCTGCCTCTTCACACTGCTGTCTCATGTTCAGCTTGTGATCTACCAAGACTCCTGGATCCCTTTCACATGTACTGCTATCCAGCCATGTGTCCCCCATCCTATATTTGTGCATTCCATTTTTTCTGCCTAAGTGTAGGACTTTACATTTGTCTCCGTTGAAATTAGTTTTGTTAGGTTTGGCCCAGCTCTCCAATCTGTCAAGGTCATTTTGAAATTTGATCCTGTCCTCTAGGGTATTAGCAACCCCTCCCAATTTGGTGTCATTTGGCATAGCATGGGCCATAGTATTGTCAGAGTGGCCATTATTAAGTTGAGATCACTATTGCTGGTGTCCACCTCATTGATAGGAACAACAGCAAGAAGCCATTGTTTAAGGCAGGACTTTCCCCACTTCTGTCTGAAGGAGAGAAATGGAAAAGACCGTTTTCTGATTTTCTTGCTTGCTAATTGGCTTTTTGGCTGAGTGAAAGAATAGGGACAAGTTCCAGTAGTAACCACATGTAGCAGTGTTGCAAACAGAAGGGGAAATCACTATAATGTGAGAGAACACTTGAAGGAATCTTGATAAATTCTCTCTCTCTAAGCTTCTAAAAGAGCTGGGAATCCTACCAATCAATTCTTTTATGATGAAAAAGGAAAGAGTCTTCTCTGCCAAACAGCTTTTAATGGTAACATTCAATGCTTATTTTCAAAGAAAAAATATTCAGTTCTACTTGACTTATGCACTGGGAATCATGTACCCACAATTCCACATCAAGTGAATTCATTTTGAATTGTTGAAGGACTTAGAGGAGAAAAGAATTGTTGTCCTTTGTACAAATGATATAATTGAGAATTCCTACAGCACTGACCTCTTGACCTAGTTAAAAAGATAAAGCAAAATTCTTAAGAGGCACTTAAATCTTTTTCTGAGAAATAGTACTGTTGTACAGCTACTTCAGTTGAAGAGATATAATTCACATTTGGAAAAATTCATCTTCACGTGACAGGGAGGAAAGGAAAAAGAAGCAAAATAGGAACAGTGTATGCCTTGTACTGAATCCAAAACACTTCTGCTTGCCCTCTACTTGTTACAAATATACCTAAATTCAGGAGTTTTTCAGTGTACGATTTTTATGTTTGCCAGAATGAGACTTGGCATATCTGTGCAATACCCAAAGTTCTCCTGTGCTAACACTACTATCATGAAGCTTAATGATCCCCAAAATACTGCTATACAGTTGTTATTAAATAAATGATTTTATCAGCCTATATACTTTTTATTGCTTGTTTATATACAGGTTGTAATTCCAAATATATATTTTTACATACAAAAATTCAGTAAATGGAGCTAGAATATATAAATATACACAAAGTAGTAAGTCCATATAGTTATGTATCAAATTCACCCTTCTTACTGAATCTCTCTTAGCACAGATGAGCAGGACAACTGTGTCCAGCATGTCTTATAGCATATTGTAGGCCTTAAATATTTTTTGCATGCCTATGAAATGTGACTGATAAGATCAATGATACAAAGTTCATACAGGTTCTGAGATTTATCAGTTCCAAAGGCTGTCTAATAAGACGTTGATCAGACCCAAGACAATCGACACCCACGAAAAATGGCCATTCTGCTATCCTATCTCAGTCCCAGTGGCACAGCTGATAATGCAAACAAAACAAACTGAATAGCTCCTGGCTTGTTACTTACCTTTATTCAGTAAGTACAAAGTCAAAATAAAGTCTAACAGAATTCTAAGGCAAGCGAGTCCAACATCATTCAGGGTAATCCAGAGTCAGGCGTGGGGTTTAGCAAGATATTCAGCAAGCAGAGAGATCAGATAAGCTCTGACAGCTCCTGGAGGGGAAGGGCTGCAGCTATATAGCAGCCTAATGCAGCTGTTGCCTGAGTAATTGTTGCCAACTATAAATTATCTGAGATTAATGTAGGCTCTCTCTTGGAGGTCTTCACTTGGCAAAGGTGGGTACTGCTAAGTTATCTTCTGTGTTTGAAGTGGCAGCACTCTCTCCTGGAACTGGCTCCTCTGCCTGTTCTGTTTTGTGGCACTGTAACCTCTTCCTGTACAGCAGGTCCTGGCATGCCCCCTGTTTCAGTCTCTGGTATGTCTCCTGTTTCAGACTCTGAGTCAGAGTCCATGTTCTGGAAGCAGAGCATGACATCTGCTCTCTTTTCACCTTTTACATTCTGAAACAGGACAGTCAATCAAATCAAACAAGTTGTATTCCATCTGCAGTTCCAAGTAATACAAATATTATTCACCGTTTGCTATGGTAGCTGGAGCTAATGGAACTTTCAGTCCAGCCACATCTGGAGACCCATGTGTTCTACACCCCTATTTAGAGTTATGACTCCTCATTCAGTAACTTTCCTGAAAACAAAGTTGTCATTCAATTAGGTTTCATATATTTTACATATTTAGCAACTTAGAATGATTTTAAGAAGAGACTTGGTATCTTCTGCCTCTGACAGGTCTCTAGATAGGCACACCATTGGCTTATATGTGAGGTTAACTATAGGTTAGGAGGTTAAACACATGCAGATACTCTATTCTGTCCTGCATATTTAGCATTTTGATAATCAGAATTTATTGATAGGTTCTCCAAAGTAAACACCACTGCCTCTGGTTCTAGGTCTGAGGTCCCCTCACTCCAACATAGTATATCACAAATAACTATGTGACTTATATTGGTATACTATATTGATACCTAGTATAGTGGTAGGGCAATAGTTCAGTGGCAGATTCATGCTCTGCCCCGAAATGTTCTAGGTTCTCCGGTGTCGGATTGGGAAAGACCTCTGTCTGACAGCTGAAAGAACATCTTGTGATCAGTATACTATAACATGAATCATGTTGTTAGGGTGAACTAAAGTAGACTGATTCAACAGTAGACCGAACCAACAAGATTGCATAGGCTGTCACTCACCAGGGGGGGTCTAGTCTAGTTGGGACTAACCAGTAGGATTCAAGTCAATGTTTGTCCAATCCATCTATTTAATCCATCTCAAACTTTGTTCCTCCAAGTGGTTTGGACTTCAGCTCTGAGAAACCCAGCCAGCTTGGCCAATGATTGGGTATTCTGAAAGCTGATGTCCAAAACATCTGGAGGACTGAAAACTGACAGCCACTGAGCTATACCCCTATATAAACAATGGACCAATGGTCTGATTTTATTGAAGCAGCTTCTCACTTCCACAACAGTCTTATCTGATCCTGCTGTGCAATGTCTGTACAGTCTGTAGAAATGAATGGGAACTAGTTATCTAAGCCAAAAATCTCTTCAACAGGTTTAATGAGTGGGATATTTTCAGGATCAGGCCTATTTTCCTTTCATAGATGCATAAGAAAGGGCCTTATGGATGATCTGGTCCTGTTTTTTGTCCAACATGGGAAAAGTATAGTTAGAGTATCAGTAGCAGATGGCTGTCTAGTCCCTGCTTAAAGATCTGCAGGAATTTTGCCCCCATTCTCAAACTATTTCTAGTCTTAAGCAGCCTCTATTAATTTTCATCAGAAACAAGCAGGCAGAACAGAATGTGTGAAAATAATACTGACTATAAAGAACATAGTCATTCCCACTGATTTGCAAACAGAATTTCAAGTGGTTTTGTGTGTGGAATTCATGATGGACATTCTTCTTAAGAAGGAAAGGTAATTTGGTTATTTGTGTAAAATCAAATGAAAAGGAGAGTTCTCACTGGGACTTGTTTGCTTCTCCATCTTCTTTTTTACCATTAGAGTACATTGCTCTCTAGCAACTTCATAATACAGAGAATAAAACATGACATAATGAAGATGTACGGTGCATGTTTTAGCTAAATTGGAAGACTCGCAAAAGATTGCTATCATTTATCTGTTTTTATCTGAAATCATAAAGAGGTAAGTGCAGCAGTTTACAAGTGGAATTTTGTTTTGTTTGGCTAAATAAAGAAAATAAATAAATGAAGAAAAACTGTGGTCATGAATGTAATAGTTAAGTTGAGAAAATATAGCGATCATTGACATTAAGTGAAACACAAGGCTGAACTTCACAATAAATTGTACTTTATATAGGTAGTTAATTGATGGAGCCCAATGCAGTAGGAACATACAATTCTGCAATCTATTTGATTCAGAAGAAGAAATAACTAGAACATCTGAGATCATTTTACCCAGCATGAGTGCATACAGATAGATTGCTTAAGCTATTGATTCCTCTGGTATGAAACAATATGATGCAGCATTATATTGTAATTCTTACTGAATTGTATAAAAATAGTAGCAATTAAAACCTGTACAAGTTGTCAAGGTGATTTTGGGAGCACACACAGTCCTACTAGAAAGTACATGATGATAAAACTGAGGTGTTGTAATTTGATTTAGAAAATGCTCTGTTGTACTCAGTCTGTCAGGAAGAAGACCCAATGAAGGATCTGGCATGCCAAGAATGGGGAAAGGAGCTAAAAGGTTATTGCTACTTTCAGTCTTGGGCATAATATGGGATCACAGAACATTTCTTCAAACATCCGAATCCATATAATTGAGCAATCATTTCACTAGGCTGGCAGAAGAAGGGAGAAAACAGGACCGCTACCAATCTTTTTGAGAAGGTAACTTTGTCTCTTCCCTATCTGCCACCCAACAGCCATTCTCCTCCTTTCTTACCCTTCAACTGACCTCTGCCAACAGAGATTAAATCTAAAATATGCATTGCTTTGTACACTGGACTGGTCACAACTTGAAACAGGACCTAAGTTTACATGGTGGCCATGAAGAGTGGCACCCTAGAGTGGCACACTGGAAGCTACCTTGGCACAGATGTTGAAAACACCCAGGACTACCTCAGTTAGCTTGACTAGGGAGTCTGATGGACAGCAATAGACAGTATGTTGTCAGCACCTTCAGTCTGTCTCAGCAGTCCTATGGGACATGAAAGAAATAAAACTTACAAACTTTAGTGAAGGATGAACACATTTGTGATGCCTATCTGGGTGAGGCAGGTATGTGTAACAGAATTTTGAAGCTTGGCCTATTTTATCGGGAAAAACAAGTGAGAGACTGGAAAGTTTGGAGAAGAGTAATTTGTTGTAGTAGGAGGGAGCAATGAATTTTGCACTGTCACTCCAAATGACATCTTGTAGCTTGTTGTCCAAGTCTTCAGCCTACCCCATGCATTTCTGCTTTCAGTATAACAAATTGTGTGAGATTTAATGGCAGCAAAATTAACAACTCTTTCTTCTCATAGAAGCTGAACTTCCCGACTAACCATTTTGTTTTTTGAGTACTTGGAATGTTTATGGGCAATGTTTCAACATTCTCTCTTATATGTACAATACAGTAAAGTTTGCTACTGTTACGAATCACAATATGGACGAATGATGTATAATTTTAATTTTGTTTCATTGAATAATATTGCCTTGGAAACAACTATGGATGGTTAGACAAGTAATTTAAATTTTTTTAAAATGAATTAGGGCTGTAAACCTACATTGAAGTAAACCCTAGTCAGCACAATGGAGCTTAGCTTTGAGTAAACTTGAATTAATAAGCAAGATATACCTACTACAAAGCATACATCTGGTTGGCCACTGTGAGATTATGATGGGCTCTCTGTCTTCCAGGCAAGTAGGAGCCATACATGTGCAGATAACTCAAAAAGTCAAATAAGATGCATGAAACAAATAAAAAATTAATCAAATAAATTTTAAAAAATTGTAATCCCAAGCGGTTCTGCAAGCCTGGATGTGTCATCTGGTCCTGCATCATTGCCCGCTACTGGATTAAATGGACCATGGACCAAGACCAAATCTGGCACCATATGTAATGAATATTGTTGTATGTAATATAGCTTTTGTATGATATATACCACAATAGTTGGAAACAAGCTGATGACTCTGTAATTATCAGTGTCTTCTGTTTGGAATCACAATTACAGTTGGCCCTCTTTTAGTTAGTTGCAGGACCTACACAAATGTGGAAAAACCATAAATACTGTAAGCCCCCTAAGTATATTTAAAACACACAACCTTTACTGGCACACCCTGGCCTGGCCCTGCATGGGTTCCCTTGGTCACTCACTTAGTTGTGTGAGTAGGAAGAGAGAAGGGGATGGGATGGGATGGGATGAGGGAGTGGGAGGAGGTAGAAATTCCCTCCCCTTTCCTCTTGCTGTCCCCATGCAAGTGAGTGAATGTGACTGCCCTTCTTTCCTTCTTCCTCCCCTCCCCTCACATCCTCTTCCCCTCTCCTGCCCGCACAAGTGAGTAAGGTTATACATGCACCATTCTCCCATCCCATTCCCTTTCCCCTTCTGTGCATGTGTGTAAGTGAATGCTCTCACCCCTCCTGTCCCATCTTCTTCCTCCCTCCTACTTGCAGAAGCAAGTGAGTGCGCACATGGACCCTTCTTCTCCCCTTCTGCCTTCCCACCCATCCATCCATGAGTGAGTGAATATGCATACCCACGAACCTCCTGTTCCCTCCCCCTTTCTCTTTCCACCGGCATTCTTTCCTGAACATATGCTTGCACGCTCCTCATGTTCCATCCCCTTCCTTCTCCTACCCAGACAGGTGAGCAAATGAGAAAATGCACACACACACACCCTCCTGTGTGTGCAAATGAGTAAATGCACATGCACACTCAGCTCCTGTTCCAACCCTTTTCTCCCAGTAATCCATGCATAACCAAATCTGAAAATGCTTAATGTGCAAATACGGAGGGCTGACTGTAAATTAACCTTACCCTAGGCTAGTCCTGCCATGCTGTATGGTGAAGTGTCCTTTTTAAGACACCAACAACAGGAGGAGACTAATGGGGAGACTACAATTTCTAGAGTACAAAAGGAGATCATATAACAGTTTGCTCTGTGACAAAGTGCACTTTACTTTGCAATTAAATTTGAAATTCCTGGTCTGCTAACAGGAGGGGTTTGCTGAAGTGAAAGATACAGGTGGATGTTTACAGTTGAGGGCACTCTCCTTACAGGATCCAGTCCCCATAAATTGCTAGACAAATAGAAAAAAATGTGGCAAGAGGTGCAACATACAACTCCCACGCTGCTCCAGGTGGTCTCCAATCCTGCACTTTTCCTTCTCCAGTGGGCATTACTTGTCACGTTGCCTGGGAGCGGGGGGTCTGAAATAAATAGTGCAAAAAAGTAACATTTCCATCCTCTGAAGTGAGTACTGAAGAATACTGAGTACTAGTATATTTAGCATGTATTTAACAAAAATGTTTCCTTGGGTGGGTGGAAAATGTCTGTTTGTTATAGCATATGAGTTCACTCTTCTACTTATTTAATGTGTTTAGTGTGCTTTATTTTGTGACTGATTATTAGAAGACAAACTTGGTCTCAGTTTGCAAGTTTGATTGCTGAGGGATGAATAGCTAAGTAAATCCAGTTGTTGGAGGGAAAGTATATTGTAAAGTTGAAGGCTTTCATGGCTGAAATCCATGGGTTATTGTGGGTTTTTTTGGGCTATGAAGCCGTGTTCTAGTAGTATTTGCTCCTGACGTTTCGCCTGCATCTGTGGCTGGCATCTTCAGAGGATCTGGAGACGGGAATGGAGTATATATACTTGTGTGATCCCTGGGTGGGAGGGATGTGCATTTGTGATGCATTAGTAATGCAGCTGGCCTGTGAGATAGCCCATTGTTGAGTGGACTAGCCCCCAGGGTTGCGTTGTTAGGGGATATGCATAACAGTTCTGTGTGCATTTCAGTACTCATTAGCAATTCATTGTATTGTTTTCTGTAAAGAGACCTCCTGAGTCTTGGTGGTGTTCACTGGCATATTTTTGAGTCTTGATTTTAGTATTTTTCATAGGGGTGGGCCAACGGAATCCTCGAATCCTGGGGAAGGATTCCAGATTCGCGAATCCAAATCCCTGTGCCAAAATAGGCAAACCAAATATTTCGAATCCACCAACCAAATAGTTTGTTGGAGTCCGAGACACCTGAAAACCTGGGAGACCGGGACTCCTGAAAACCTGGGTGACTGGGACGCCTGAAAACTTTGGCGACCAGACACAAAAGGGGAGATGGCAAGCAGGTGAGTTTTTCCTTTGGAGTAATAATGGCCTTTGCTAACAATTTCACAAATTACATGTGGGGTTGTATCCTAATATATTCAAATTGAATATTTAATATTTAACTTCAGCACTTGACTGGAAGGTACAGGCTTGAGATTTCAAGGACAGCTGAAAGATTCCTTTGCAGAACTCCCTTGCAAAGCTCTTTCATACACAATTTCTGGGGTTTGTAGTTTTACAAGGTGTCACAGCCTTCTCTGTCAAAGTGTTCTGGTGCATATCAAACTACAAACCCCTGGATGCCAGAAGGAGCTATGCAAAGAAAATCCAGTTTTTACCTGGATTCTCTTTGTACTGTAGTATGTGGCCCTGTTTATACAGGCAGGAAAATGTGGGATTAATCCACATTTTCCTGCCTTTGTAGAAAGGGCCTTCATGTCGTTTTCAGTCTGGGGAGATCTTGAGGCAAAACTATGAGCATTGTCCTGGCCAGATTTTTTCAGAGGAAGGTTTGCCTTTGCCTAGGCTTTTGCTAAGGCTGAGAGAGTGTGTCTTGTCCAAGATTATCCTTCTTTCTCTTGCTTTTAAAACCCTTTTTAAAAAAAGGATCTGAAAGATTTGAGATTCGTGAGATTCATGGATTCCCAGAATCTTTCAGGGATTCGAATCTGGATTTGGATTTGGAAAATTCTGGGTTCGTCCCATCCCTAGTTTTTCAGTACTGGTAGCCAACTTTTGTTTACTTTCCAACTTTCTTCTTTCCTGTTAAAATTGTCTAGGTGTTTACAGATTTCAGTGGCCTCTCTGTGTAGTCTGACATTCCACGTCCATGTCTCCAGATCCTCTGAAGATGCCAGCCACAGATGCAGGTGAAACGTCAGGAGCAAATACTATCAGAACATGGCCTCATAGCCCGAAAAACCCACAACAACCCACGGAAAGTATATTAATTGCAAGAAATACACATTCCCTCAAATGGGTAGTTTGACCCTTAGAGTATTTATTATACAATCTTGTAACAATAAGACACTGACTTCAATTCGAAATGGTGGTGGATATTCATGTGATGCTATTCTCTGTGGCATCAGGGTTGGGACACCCTCTGGAACAGTGGGGGTTGTACAGGGACCTGAAGTGAGAAACAAAGAATCAACTAAAATCTCCTGCTCCTTCTACTGATGGGAATCTCCATCACAGTGGTGGGAATCATGCACACTTCCAGATGCTGTCAGACTATAACGTCTAGCAGCCCCAGACAATACAGCCAATGATAAGGAATGCTTCAGTCCAACAATATTTGGAGAGTCACAAGATTTATTGCTTTGCACTATTCAATCCATTTGTGTATTCAATCTAAGTATGTGATAATAGAGAATTAGGACCCTTGAATGTGACAGCTCATACATGTAATTGTAATCCTGGCTTAAGTGTAATCACAGAAGCACTAAATGGTTTTCAGTATTCAAATCATTTTGGTTAACTGTAGAAAACAAGAGACTTGTTTGCCCACGCTACAGTTGTTGTTCGGTACATTATAGATTTAGCTGCAGAACGTAGAAAATATTAAACACATTCTCTTTCTCTCTCTCTCTCTCTTTCTCTCTGTAGTTTGGAGTAAACACAGCTATAAACCATGCTGATGTAAAACAACCACAAATTGAGGCATTACTTCAAGTTATTTGTACCACCAGTTTATTCCATTCACAGTTATATAGTATATGTAAATAAGCCCTGCATTGTAGAGAAAATGTTCCACAATAACTCAGTTATTTCATCATTAGTGAAGAAGGCAGGGAGGGGAGCTTGGCTTCCTGAGTACAGACTTAGGGGCTGCTTTGTACAAGAAAAGAGTCTGAAATAGCTACGGTGAGACTGTGTGATCTACTGGATAGGGTTATAGCATACCCTCCAACATTTAACAAGTGCAAACTGGGGCATGTGTGACCCAGCAACATCAGAGTGTGGTCAAGATGGTAAAAGTTATTAATGAGGAAGAACACACAAGTTAGGAGTGGTTGCAGCAGTTTGCTTTTGCCTGAGTCTGAAGGGAAGAGCAAGATTCCACCCGTCTTCTCTATCCATTTCTTTAAGTTTACTGAGTATGAACTAATATTTGGAACTCTGTCTGCTGCAACAGAAGTAAGCTGAAGAGAAAGGGAGGAAGCAGGAGGAGAGAAAAACTGGGACATGTTAAAAGCAGCAGGCAGGTGAGAGAGGACAGAAGATTAAATGGGACTGCCTCTGCAAAGTTGGGTCAGTCAGAGGGTATGTCATAGCCATGGACTATTGGACACATGTTCAAATACCTACAGAGTGACTACAGGCTAGTCACTATTCCTCAACTGCTTCACAGAGGTCATCCTAAAGTTAAGTGGGACAGGAAACAAATCTGTCTTAAATAAATGTCATTTTGTGGCAAAAATTAAATTGGCTGATTATCACAAATAACAAGTTTTTCATATCTTTAGTTGATTTGAGCATGACAGATAGTATATAAACTGAAGGAATGTAAATACTATATTTGACAAGCAAATGATGACTTCCCTAGCTCTTATTTCTTGATACCTAAAACAAATCTATTGCAAACAAAAACACAACTGAATGGCTGATAAAATGATTGGAAGCAAAGAAAACCTCCAAGTCCTCATTGACAGAATTTTCTGCATTTTCTATTTTTACATATCACAAATCTGTCTCTGAGTCCTAAAGTGCCCCCAGGCTGAACCAGTCTCATGGCACATGTGGACATATGCCACATTCAAGAGAATTGCAAATGCAGCAGAGGGAATGATGCTTTACTTGGCTTGTAATTTTATTAATGCCTATTTACTAGAATAAAAAGACGTTCAGGAGATTAGATGGATAAACTGATTATGCAGAAAGAGAAAGCACAGCAGGTCATTCTTCTAATATAATGAAACACTGTGTATCATTTTCATCTAGCCAAAGGGGAGTCAGTAAACTCTCTCTCTCTCTCTCTCATACACACACATATATATTCCATCTCATACATTTCTGAGTCTTTGAACTGACTAGCTAAAACTGTGAAATCCTGGGCACCCACAAAAACTATATCTTAGATATTTGTTATTGGGGATGATGCATAAAAAATTCAATTCTAGTTGATGCTGTGTACCTAATTGTTAATCTAAACAGGCTCAGAACTCCAGATTTTCCCTTCCAGGCAACAGTGGTTTAACACTATACCATTTCCCCTGTTTTCAAACATGATTACTTCTGTTTCCTTTCTCATTTTCCAAAGTGCCAGAAAAGTTATGCTGGTTTCCAGTTTTGTAAGCCCAGAGCTCTGGTTTCTTTGATGACTATTGGAAGCAGACCAAACCAGGTCAAAGTCTTTCTAGGGCCTTTGTTAATGTGTTTTGCTTTTTTTTTCTTTTCTTTTTCCTGGCCATCAAAATAAACCCCCCTCCCTGCAGTAATGATTCAGCACCTTGCATATGCTAAATAAATTAGTTCTCTGAAAAGAACTAGCTGTGCAAGCCACATCAATGTCGTTATATTACCCCAAGGTTTCTGGTAATTGCTGTTGATTGGTTGTGGTAAGGGGAAGCCATCCAAAGGAGAAAACACAATTTGTTGTTGTGGCCACCAGTTCCCAGATTTATTAACATGCTTCTTTCTCCCTAGGTGTTGTTAAACATGGCAAATTCAGCTGATTTTAGGGAGAGTTTTTTTTTCTCCTTTGGTTGGTTGCTGTTAGTTTAATGAGTGCATTCCCATTACTGCTTTTTTAAGGGCAGCAGTAGCTTATTGTTCACTTGGAAGCTATTTTGTTTCCCCTCAGTCCACTCTTTTCAGTCCTAATCTACAAAACCAAATTTAATAAGCCATTCATGTCATGCTTCCATCCCCTGGAAGTCTCCTAATGGTTAAGCAAAATGGAACATGTTATCAACCAAAACTGAACTGTATTTTGTAATGTGACATAGAGAGCTGACATGTGTAATACAGGCCATTTCCACACGGGGTATTTGAAAAGGTGCAGTCCGTCCTCCAGGGAGGATGTCTGCACCTGGGAGCAGACTGGGTCCGGACTATTTAACGTAGATCCGCACCCCAGCCCTCTCCGGAACGACCCCAAGTGGTGTCCAGCATGCTTTTGAAAAACCTATTTCTTTTGGTTTTTCAAAAGCACGGAGCGCGCCAGTGCGAGCCTGCTCCCTTGTGCAGATTTGCAGGCTCGCACCAATGCGAGCCTGTGATCTGCCGGGGGTGGGCTTTAGGCTGGTGAGCTTCAGCAGTTGGTCGAGACCCTTGACCAACTGGAAGCCGCCATTTTCGACACCGGAGCAGGGCAGAGCAATGAGCACGCACTGCTCCAGAGCAGCCTGGACCGGACCGGGGAGCCATAAGACCTGGTAAGTAGTGGCACGGGGCGATTCCTTCGCCCCATGTGGAAATGGCCAAAGATATGTCAGGGTTTCCAAGTTCATAAGGGGAAAGAGGACATTTTAAATATATTAACATAATGAGTGTAACTAAGTAAGACAAGTATCACAAAGCTTATTCCATATGTATCTTTCCCACTTTTCCAAACCAAACACACTAAAAGGATCAGGAGAAATGGCATAAGAGGAGACACATCCATCCAGGAACAGGTAAGGCTACAACATTTTTGTTTGTCCCTAAGAAAAGGGAAGGGGAAGAATCATATTGCTGTATATGTTTATGTATTTAATACTACGCCTTTCTCACTAAATTGAGATTCAACGTGGCTGAGAAAAATTAAAATAAATAAAGATTAAAAAGCCCTGCAAATATTCTACATCACCTACTTACTTTGTTTGTGTAACTAAGTAATGTCTCCTGCCCTCTCAGCCCACCTTAAGAGTCAGCGAGGGAGGTATGTTCAGTTTCTGACTGGGGCTCAAGGAAGATGATGTTTCTTCCTGCTGTGGTGACAAGGATGTGTGATAGGTGTCTTGCTTCTGATTGCCACAGCCTCATTCATCCTCCTTGAGTTCTCATTAGCAGCTAATCACCTCATGCAACTACCGACTCTTAATGTGGATTGGGAGGGACAGTAAAACTAGATAGTCTTACTGAATACAGAGCAGATATGGATCCATAATTCTAACTGCAATACTGAATGTCAGGCCACATAAGTAATATGTGTGTGTGTGCATATACATTGTTGTTAAAATGTAATTAACTATCCAAAAATTTTAATTAAAAATTAATTTTTTAAAAAATTTAAACCATTTAAAATATCTGTTAAAAATACAAGAAATTCAAATACAATACAGGAAATATAAATAAAAATAATAAAACACAGTATTAAAAAGTCCTTTTCTGTCAGATTAAAAGTTTTCACCTGCTAATGAAGAGGGAACCACTCTAACTTTTCAAGGAATGGAGTTGAAAAACCCATGAGCAGCCACTGATAAGGCCATCTCCCATGTTTTCACCAGACATGCCTGTGAGGATGGTAGAAGTGAGAGAAGAACCTTGCCTGATAAACTCAAACAGATTCATACAGTAAACTATTATCCTTCAGACAGTCTGGGTGCAAGCTGTGTAAGGTGGAAAGAGAGCAAATGGCTCTATCAGATTGGCTTTGTCCTATGTGTGCAAAATCTATTATCTGCATCTCCTCAGACTACTTAAGAGTCATTGCTGGTACCCAGAGGACAATGAACAGAGGTCATATTCAGATCTAAACTTTTGAACCTTTAGAGTATAACATTAATATCATGTTAGCCCCTTCAAGAAGGTGTCCTCTTGAATCCAGGTGACAGCGCCCAAGTTAGGAAAAGGTTAAATACAGACACACAGAGACTTGGAGAAGAAAAGAGTCTGCTTGCAGATACAGATGTGCAGATCTGCATCCCACCTAGAAAAGGCTGAAGGAAGGAGCCTTGAAGAACATCAAAGAAGAGACTTCATGGAGATAGATCAGAAAGAGCCTAGAAGGATCACAGAGAGTCCTCCAAGAGAAGGACCTGCTACCCTAATCTTCAGCCACCCAGCCAACTGGACTCTTTTTTCCATTGGAGGGTGAAAGAATCCATGTGCACATCTTGTCTGCAGTCCGTTAAGCTAAGCTACACACCTGTAGCCCCCTTAGTTTGGTCACTTGTACCATTCTCCCCCCTCTTTCCTTTTGAGAAACAGTTTGCATTGAACACAGATTGTTTTGTTGGGCCCTGCTGCTATGTTATTCTGTCTTTTAATAAAGAAATAATTGTTTGCATTTCAAAAATCAGCTTATCTTCAACCTGATTTCATTTTTCTTTCCTTGTTTTTGGAGCTACTGTGGTCAATTGTCTGTTTTTAAAACCTGTAGCTTGTAAGGTTCTTCAGAGAGAATGACAGTTAATGCCTGGGAGAGTTTTGCCCCAGTGCACAGCTCTCATTACTTATTATGAATTCTGTCCATGTAAATGTTGCATTTCTTAGAGATTCCTTGGCTGAAAACTACATCCCTACAGGTAGGAGTCCCCATATTCCCCAGATTCTGTGGAGACTACTCTACTTACCACGTAGTGTTTTCTGGGGTATCTGCTTGCTGCTTCAGCTATCTTTCATTCTTCTCCCTCCTTATTCTTATTGTATGGATGTGTCAGGATTCAATTTGGTTCACCTTTCAGCTTTGGGTCCCACACAGGAGAAACATGGGATATTTATAAAATACGTAGGCCATTTCCGCACTATAGCAATAGTAGTTACATTTCCATACCACTTATCAGTGCAATGCACTCCCTAAGCAGTTTACAATGTTTAGCTAATTGCCTCCAACAAGCTGGGTACTCATTTTACTGATCTATGGAAGGCTGGAAGGCTGAGTCAACCTGGAGCCCTGCAAGATCAAACTCACAGCATTGTGGCTGCAGTACTGGCATTTAACCACCATGCCACCAGGGCTCTTGACTGTTATAGTACTATTATTCTACTTTCAACACCCTGTGGAATCCTGGGCTTTGCAGTTTAAAGAGGGACATTTAGAATTCTTAGCAGAGAGCTCTTTGGCCTCGGTAAAATACAAACCCCAGAATTCTACAGGATGTTGAAAGTGGAATAATAGCACTATCACAGTGTAGTGCAGAAATGGCCAACCTAAATAAATAAATAAATAAATAAATAAAATTTCAGAGTTAACTGACTTGATCTGTACCATGGGGACTCATTCTAGATGCCAGAGGTAGAGGGAGAAGCAATGGACATTATATTAGCCAAACTGAATGGCCAGATCCATTTGGGATTGTCCTTAGAGGTCACCGTTAACAGACATTTGAACAGACTACAGCAGAATGAGAGGTGGTGGAAAAAGGACCGTTTGACCAACGAAACTAGAAGTCTACTTTTTTCCCCTTTTCTCTTTCTTCCTAACTTCCATTTACTTTTTGTGGCATGTCTTTCTTAAACCTACAGGTAAGAATTCTCCCCACTTCACTTTAATTCTATTAGCCACTCTAGGAGACTTTTGCATCAAGAAACAGAATTTTAAAATACTTTAAATAAATAAATAATAAAAAGGTAAAAGTTACCACGCCTATACCAGATTTGGCCTCATTGATGGGTGGCATGCACTGTTCGAGAACCTTTTGGGAGATGGAAAGAATATTAAAAAATATTCAAAAGATGGCTGAAAAATATGTTTTTTGAGTGTCAAGAAACCCTGATAAGAAGAACCCTGGACTATTGAGAATGTTCATAGTTCAGGACTTATTCTGCACAAAATTTGCATGTGATTTTTTCCTTTTTTTTTTTTGTGCAGAAAATGTTGGGGAATTGAGAGACTTTTAGTAATAAGTCTCCCAATCAGCAGAGTATTTTGTAATGCACAGGCAGAAGTTGAACAAATTATCAGTCCCACTTTATCATCTCCCCCCCCCAGACACACTTAATCTAGCTCAAAATAAACACAAACAGTTTGGTTAAAAATATGAAAAGTTTACTCACAAAATCTTGTGCATAGTCTAACAGGTTCAATTCTTGAAGAAAGTAAGAAGAAATTGAGCAGTCTCATGCTTGCTGAAAATAGTCCCTGTTAGGAGATCTCAGAGCATGCTTTCAGGACAAAAGATGAAGATAGAAGAGGAAGAGGAAGAAAACATACAAGGGGAAGTGGATGTTGATCAAACATCAGGAAATTTACTCTAGGCAGGCCCCTCTATGCCTACAATAGACATGCATACCAACTAGCCAGTTAATTAAAGCATGCAAAGGTTGCCACTCCCAACACAAAACGGCATTTTCCATGCAAGAAACAGCATTTTCTGTATGGAAAATAGTATTAGCAGAACACAGAAATATTAATTACTGAACCTGGAACGCTGTCTTCTGTACAGAAAAAAAAAGCTGTAATTGGGGATTTGTTTTGTGTCAAAATTCACATATAGTTGATTTATATAGAAAACAGCATTTTCTGCATGGAAAGTAATGTTTTCATGCAGAAATATTAATTCCTATGCAGAAAATTCTGTTTTCTGTGCAAAACAACCATGATTACATTTTCCACAAAACTATGGTTTCAAGACTATGGTTTTCAAAGACTTTCTTGCAGCAGGAAGAAAACTGCTGAAATTAGTTGTTGCTACGTTTGAGAAGAAACCTAGATATGAATCCGGTTTTCTTAACCAAAATTTCACATTATTTTAGTGCTGTTTGTAATATTTGCAAGCAGTGGCACAATGCTTTTGAAACAGATACTCCTATGTAAGAAAAGTGTCATGTATGAAGTAGTTTTAGGATCTAAGAAGGTGCTACAGTCTAGACAAAAAAGGCCTCCAAGGCTATACAGGCCACTAACTGTATGGAGCTTTCTTCTGCTCTAGACTTTGAGCTTTTCACTGTAGAGAAAAACCTCTCTGTGTTGCCTAGTGAGTTGAAATTGGCTGGTAAAGTTGTTATCCCATTGTGGAAGGTTTAACATTGAGGGTCAATCTGCTTTAGGTCTCTCTTGCATTCTCTTCTCACTGTGATCTTTGGAACTATTCAGTGTGTTTCTGAAAGGAGACAGAACTTTATATGATTTTGCCTTGTAAAGGAGAGTCTTTGCTGCAGTGAAAATAAGAGGGTTATATGTATATATGAATAGTCTGCAGAAGTGCGACTTCGAGACTTACTGTACCTCAAATGAATGAACATTTGCTTCCAAGATTACTCTTTGTGTCACTGTGTATGTACGTTTGTGGCTTTGTCTATGTACAGATATTGGGGGTATGTCCATGCTACACAGTTCATGTGCTTTCATACCACTTCAACTGCCATGGCTCTATCCTGTGGAATTTTGGGATTTGTAGTTTGGTTGGGTATTTAGACCTTACTGATAGAGATCTCTCAACTTTCACATAGTTCAAGCTAATACACTAAAGCTCTCTGGCAGAAGTTTCTATAAAATTACAACTTCTAGTTGCAGGGTAAAGACCATAGCAGTTAAATAGGATTAAATTGCTATAAGTGTTCAATGTGGATGCACTGAGAGAAAGTTGTGGCAATTGGATAAATAACTAGTTGGCTAGAAAAACAAAGATGGCTTGTTTGGATTTATAGGAAGCTGCCTTTTACTAAGTCATACTGTTTATCCATTTAAATCAATACAACCTATTCTGGCTGGCAGCTGCTTTTCTGAGTCTCGGGGTGGATTTTGCCAAGGACTGCTTCCTTTGATCCCACCCCATAGAAATTGAAGACGGGGCATAAATCCAATTGTTAGTTCCAGCAAGAGTAGACCCATTGGACAATGGAAGCTTGCTAAATCACCACTTAGGTGAGTTCTGTTGACCCAATGGTCTACCTTAGTGAACTATTAGATCCGGAATATGAACTTCTGTATGCAGCTCTACTATTGCACTGAAGTTCCTTCCCCATTTTCTTGTATTTTAGAACTGTCAGTGGTCTGACTCTGTGACTTCTGACACGTATGCTCCTTGGAATCATAAATAAAATAAACTTACAACCTATTAAGCCCAGAAAACTCTAGGGCCTTAACTGTTCTGAGAGGGCTTAACTATCCTGTCATTTTAAGATATCATTTTTATGCAGCAATGAGAGTAAAGTCCAATATAGGTCACAACCTGATTTTAGTGACTGTCATAATGCTTTGCCCTTTTATAAAAAAATGCTCAGGCCATTGGAAAAAGCAAAGACTTTTCAACCTTTCTTTATTGAGAGTAATCAAGTAATTATTTCTGCCAGCCCATTGCATAGAAAATCTGAATGAGAGGAAGTGCTGATCCAGACTTTTTGGCCTATGTTGTATTGCAGCCTCAAGGATTTGTACAGGCAGTATTTTAAAATTATGAGTGGTGCAATTGGTAAAACATGCTGCAGCTGCAAGAGCAGAAAGGAGCTGAACTCTATTATCAGGTAGACAAAGGCCCCAATCAATTATTCTGAAGGATTATGCATGAAACCAGTCTATAGGATCTTCCAGTTCTTGAGTTTACACTGGCTAGGTGGGATAGCATTGGTTCTAGATCCTCATACAAAAGCAAAATATTACTGCGCAGAGTAGAAGCAGGCCACTCAGAAAATGTGGAGTTTAGAATCAGAAAATGTGGAGTTTAGAATTGTAGGGTTGGAAGGGACTACGAGTGTCATCTAGTCCAACTCCTGACATGTAGGTGCATTTGCAAAGTACTTCTGAGAGACAGTCATCCAACCTCTGCTAAAAGACCTCCAAGGAAGGAGGTGGTTGACAGGACTAAACCAGTTCTGGGTTCAAAAATGTCTGTAGTCATTAAACTACCAGAGTGATTTTGAATAGTTTACTATCTCTCAGCCTCAAAAGCTTGTGAGGATAAATGTGTGGACTAGTTGGTGGTGGGACCATGACCTTTCTGTGCAGAAAAAGTGATAGAAAAATTGGGGAGATAAATATGAGGCTCTGGGGGTGAGATGACAGGGATTTGTTGGGGAAGCTTCAGGTAGTCAGGTCACTGTACAGTGTCAATACAAAATGCCATCATGCACAATCCATTTGCAGACAGCCTGCAGTCAAGATGAAAGAAAGATGAACATATGGTGGTGGGGGTGGAAATATGATGGGGGTTTATAAAATTATGTATGGTGTTGAGATAGTGAACAGAGAAGTACTTTTCTCCCCCTTTCATGAATACTGAGAGTCATTTAATGAAGTTGATTGGCAGCAGAATCATGACAGAGCAAAGGAAATATTTCTTTATACAATGCACAATTTGTTTGGCAAAGTGGTCACTATAAGATGTGGGAGTAGCTACCTACTTGGAAGACTTTAAAAAGGGGTTTAACAAGAGTGGGTGAAGCATAGCCCATCAACTGATTAAACGCAATTTCACCCTATGGGAGTAAAATATGCCTGGAGGATAATTCTGTCACTTTCCATCAGTCATAATGATTTTATGAAGCTTTCAAGTTCAGAGAAAGACAATGTTCAAAGGAATACAGAAACACAGGAAGCTGCCTTATACCAAGTTAGACCATTGGTCATTCTAGCTGAGTACTGTCAACTTGGATTGACTGGCAGTTGCTCTCTAAGGTTTCAGGCAAGATATTTTTAAAACTGGAAGACTCCTGGTATTTCCTGATGATCTTACATCCAAGTACTAACCAGGCTTAGCTTTGCTGAGCTTCCAAAACCATACAAGATCAGATGTGCTCTTCCAGATGGCACGAACTGGTAATAGCAGTTGGTAGGGAACAGCAGCAGGAGAAGGCTTTTGTGTAAATGGCCTGCTTGTGACCTTTTTCAAGACATCTGGTTGGGCACAGAAGGAAATGGGATGCTGGACAGATGGGCCCTAATTCTTATCCAGCAAGGCTGCTCTTGCATTCTTACTGCAATTTCCTAAATATTCAGATTTCCTTCACAGTTCCTTGGCCTGATTCCAGGTTTTTAGCTGGTTTTCTGATCCCCATTTAATGTCAGAGTGCTCCTGTAGTTAATTTTTACATTTATGGTCCCTGCCATCATATTCTTTGGGTCTGTTAAATTTTATGTGCTGTAAAAGTGTTTATGATTCATGGTGACCCAAAGCTTTCTTAGCTACAAAGTACAACTGTAAATCCTATGCTTGGTCTTCCGTAGTCAAATTCTACTCTCCCCCACCCAACTCTTCATCAGCTCAACCTTTGGGATTAGGAAAGCAGCTAGTAAAGAACATTAAACATAGAAAGCATTTTCAGATCAGGTAAAAGAACCATAGCTAAGTATTATGAACTACTCTTAGGTCAGAGAGCAGCTATCATCATATCTGGATAAAGAAAATGCTAAAGGCCATTAGTGGCTTATTGCACTCATTAAAGGCACTGTGTGTAATACAGAGAAAGTTGAGTAGTCAGAATTCAAAGGGATTTATGCAGAGTTTTTCTGGGCAAGTATCAGATTGTGTCTAGTAGCATTTTATTATTTTTAATTGATCTGTTTACTCCTTGCCTCTAGTCTATAGTTTAATCTGTTGGCTTGTCCTCAGGATACAGGGGAAAATATATGGTATCAAATCTATAAACTGTTTTGGTTATTTGAAATTCAGTGGAAAAAAGCTAGCAGAGTATCTCTTCTTCCTGAAGCTAATCCTGTCAGTCCCATCTCAGAGTCTGAAAAAATTACTTTTTTGGACTACAGCATCCAGGATGCTGCTGTCAGCATGACCACTAACCTTTTGTTCTCCACTGCAGATGGCGCTTCAGGCTATTTGCTGTGTTAGACAAAATGAGTAGATAGAAATTAGCACATTTATTTCTTTTGACTTGGAAATTAGATGGTGTACAAGTTAATTACCACACTATATTCTTATTGCACTGTATTCCACTTTAACTGTTATGGCAACATCCTATGGAATGCTGGGATTTGCAGTTTAGGGAGAGGCATTTAGAAGTCTCAACTAGAGAACTCTTGGGCCTCACTAAACTACAAACCCCAGAATTCCACAGGATGTTGCCATGACAATTAAAATGAAATATAGCACTATAACGATGTGGTATGATAAGAACTTAAGACAACAGCCTGTGACCTCTGGTTGACTCAGCAGTTCTGTCTGGACACCATTACAGGGAAACTTGCCAAACTCTTTTAGTAAAGCATTGCTTGAAGTGGCTCTGGTGATTTTTTTCTGACCCTCCTAAGATTTCAAAGTGATTTTTTGTAAGTTTGATTCTGTTGGAGTTCATACTTTCTGGGTGACCTTGGGAGCATCACACACTCTCAGCCACAGAAAACCCTGTGACAGGTTTGCCTTAGGATTACCATCAGTGTGAAATGATTTGAAGGCACACAACAACAACAGCAAGTTGGTAGCCAAATATGTATGGTGGTGGTGGTGCTGTCTACAAAGACACAAGGAACAGAAACTTGCTAACACAGGCTTAAGAATGATTCAAACAGTGGTGGCCAGTAGGTTTATGAAATAATGTAGACATTGTATAATGAAACTTTCTCCTACCATACAGATATCACAAACACAAATCAAAGACATTTTTAAAGTAATTATGCACAGCTCTAAACAAAGTTTCAGTATGAGTGCTTCACAGTGATTCTGGGTACAACAAAAAGTAGGAAAAGTATCACAGTTCTGTGAGACAGCCTGTGCTTTTCATACAAAATATCCTTAGTATTTCTGGTTAAAGGTGATATGAAATATCTGTATCTGAGAGCCAATGGGTTAGCAAATATGGCTGGTAGCTTCCATGGCAGTGGCTCTGCTTAGGATTGCAAAAGAGCTATCCAAACTGCTGACCTCTAGCCCCAAATACACTCAGCACCTTGGACAGTTCCTTGAAACTCTGGATTATTTTCAGCACCTCGGACAATACCTTGAAACTTTGCATTAAAACCCAGGGTGGGTTCATTGCCCACAGATTCATGCCCTGTTTGTGGGCTTCTCAATGACATCTGGTTAATGACTGCGTGAACAGCATATGAGACTATATAAGTCTTGGATCTGGTCCAGCTTGACTCTACTTCCATTGGCTATGGCCTTTCTCTTGGTCCCACCACTCTCACAGGCATGCTTGGAGAGGTCACATGAGAGAATCTGTTTGGTTGCAGCTCTTACACTGTGCAACTCTTACCCATGGGAGACTAGGCTGGCTCCTGTCTGCTCTTCTTTTGCTAGTCAGCAAAAGCCTTTTTTATTCAGACTGGTTTTGGTGTTTAACTGGCTGTTGCAGAAGGGACTTTCAATGAGGTATGTGCACTGTATTTTTATCTTCATGGATATATTTCAAATTCTTTAAAATGTTTTAAAGTAGTGTTATTTTAAATGGGATAGTTTTTTTTAAATTGTTTAAATCATACTCGTATTTTAGTTGTATTTTGTTTTAATCCATTGTAGGAACCACCTTGGATTCCATGTTGGGAGAAGGATTTCCATGTTGGAATAAAGAAGGGATATAAAATCAAATGATCAAACAATCATTGGTCCAAACCTTACTGTTAGTACTAGTTAAAGCAAACCTATAATACCAACTGGATTTGACTTACCTGTGTGTTGACTCACCTGTCAATAATCAATGAGTCTAATTCTGTTTGGGACTAACCAAAAGGATTCAGGCTGGTAATCATTTTGTTTCATCAATTTGGATTGCCTCTATTGTTCATGTCTGAACTTGCTTTTAGGCAGTCCTGCCTTGCCTTGCACAGTTTGTTTGTCCTTCAGGTTCTTTCCTCACAGTTCACTGTTCTTCCATGTAGATCTACATTGGTTATACTGTACCTGCCTTCTGGCTGCAGGCACTTCTGCCACTGCAGATTTGTGTAATGCTTCCATCTTTTTGAACAGGTCATCTTAGGCCTCCCAGAGACAATACTACTCATCTTTATCCTTCCTTTTCTTATGGCTAAACACCAGTTTTCTAGGTATGGATACTCATTGTCCTTGTTCATGTGATAGTCATGAAATTATTCACTGCATATGCAGATTTCAGCCGTTATCAATATATTCACTCCAAGGACAAAGGACGTCATACTCTTTTAAAAAATTCAGAGTGTATTAGTTGAGCCATGAAGACTGCAATATATTACATGTCTGTTCAGTAGCAGCCTGAGAGAAGGAAAATCTCATGATGAGTAGATGAGGTGAAAACTGGAAAATGCTAACCACTGCAGTTCTCCATGGTGCTATCTTGTTACCTCAAGGAGTGATCTGCCACAAGTAATTTTGTGGCTTTTCTTTCAAATATTGTATATGTCTCCTCAATCGCTCCAGCATGCAGCAGAACTTCAAGAAAGTATTCCGAGCTGAAGAAAACCACGTATCTGGGTCAATGCTTCAACTAGAGAAAACTTAATTACCTTGCACCTGTTCCCTGAACTTTGTTGGCAGACCTGCATATTTTCTGATTACCCAGTCTAGCAGTCAGATGTTCAGTTCAACCTATATTCATTTCAGTCTGAAGACTAAGCACGTGGCCCATATATTTTGCCGAAGACATCAGATTAGAGAATTAGGGTGAGTTTTTCACACGTCTACATTGACTTCTTCTTCTTTTCTCCTCTGCAGCAGATGTTTCACTCTAGAGGATCTTGGCTGTGCTATATAGTGTGATACTAATTGCATGCACTGAAAGGACAATCACCCAGAGTCTAATGGGAATCACTTTGCAATAAGGATACACAGGTCTGCGGCCCTGTTGAGCAGAACAGTTTACTCGTAGCCACCACAATGCAATCAACGATGCAAGTGACTGCTTAATGCACATTGGTTGCAATATGGAATTATAAAACACTTCATGGTGTTTCACTAATCTTTGTCTAGTGAATCTTGAGAAGCAGGAAATCAGATAAAAGAGGAGATGTCCCTTTAGGTTTTCTAGATCTAAAATTCTTCCCAAGCTCTATACAGTTAATTTGCTGCTCATGTACAGGCTAAAAATATTCATTAGCTTGAACATGTGTGGCCACGTTTGTGTGTGTGTGTGTGTGTGTGGGGAATTAAGAGCTTGCAACATTACATTTAGATTGTAAGTTGTCTCACTGTTTGTTAAATCCTCAAAGGAACAACTTGCTTTACATTATCTTCTGGATTTTTAAAAAGCAACATATTGTGTTATTTGCTGTGTTGACAATTGATGTGTTTGTGATGTGTGTGTGAAAGAGGTAGAGAGCATTTCACAGAAGAAAACTGGCACAAATGTGACCAAGAAACACCACAGCGTCATCAAGTCAACAAACATTATTTACAAGGAAGAACACACAGGCTAAGAAAGGCTGCAGCAGTTTACTCTTGCCCAAATCTCCAGCACCATTCTACCCCCACCTCTCCTTTCCCCAATGCTGCACTAATTGAGTGCAAACTACTTTCGCACTTCAGTTTGCAACAACTGAAAAGTTGAGGATAAAGAGAGAAAGTGGAAGGAGGACAGAAAAACTGGGATAATTAACAAAAAGGAGAAATGAGGGGGTGGAGTTCTGCCCATTCCAGTAGGCTCATTGTTTTTTCTTTTCTTTTCTTTTTTTTCAGGTTTTCCTAAATTCAGTGCATACATTCCAAGGCTGGGAATAGCAGTTTTTGTGTGTTCTTCTTCATTAAGAACTTTTGCCCTCTTGTTGTCTGGCCACATTCTTTTTACCACCATCTGATGTTGCTTGGCCATGTGTATCCCAGTTTTCATTTGTGAAATGTTGGAAGATATGTAGCAGCAGGCAGGAGCTCATGCTGCTGTGAGTGTCACAGAACTTTTGTTTTAAAGTAGAAAAATAGAGAAAACACCTCATGTTACCTTGTATAGTTAAGGGATATGAAACGTTCTATAAGCCCCCCGCAGACAATGACTTGCAATGAGTTATTTGTTTGCATCAAACAGTGCGGTCATTGTGTTACACTTCAAAATAAATGTTGTTACCTCCCATATCAACCCTCCAAATAACATAATTCAAGGAATCATTTTACTTCTTGCACATCACTTCTGAGCGTTGCAGGGAAGTGCATTCAGAAGAAAGCATTAACAATGTGGAAAGGGAAGACCATGGTTCCTCTACCAGATGGAAAGCAAAAGTGAGAACTGGTTGAAAGGAATGCGGCAAAGATCATTTTGTGGATGAGAGCCTCTTTTTTTTAATTAGGTTAAAAAGTATTAGGCAACACAGGCAGGAAAAGTAGGCAGGCAACCAGTTCAAAATGTGAAGTTCCTCATTAACATTTTATTGCTGTAATTAAACAGAATTGCAGGTCAGTGATGAGTGAATGTTTTCTTTCATTATCATACAAAAAAACAAAAACAAAAACCAGTGATTGACATGAAAGATTAGTTACAGTTGTGGAAGCTGGATCTTAGCATGTGTCTGGATCCAGACATTGATGGATCCAAGTGCCAGCCAATACAAACTGAGCACCCAGCCCCCTGCAATGGGAATTACCTGGGATGACAGTACTGGGATGCCACATGGTCAGAAGCCACTGTGTGTTTCCCTTGCCACCTGAGACGGTTGGAATCCTTGCCCTGAGCTGAGCATGGCTCCCCCTCTTCTTACCCTCAAAATCACATAACGTGATTGTAAGGGGCAACCTGCTCCTTATCCCCCTCCAGCTGGTCACATGCCAAAGCTACTAAAGTTGTAACAAATAAGGTTTAGTAAAAACTAACACATTATTTGTTACAACTAATAGAGAGAAGTAGTTGGAGAAGGGAATGTATTCTATCATCTGATCATTTTTTCATCTTTCAGATACACAGACATACAGTATAACATTTACATCTATTGCTATAACTTTATTTTGGCATTTCCCACTTCTCTTTATGTAATACAATATCCATAGAGTAATGATTAAACCTGCTTTAACTGTCACTTATGTTTCATTGGGAGTCATTATTATCCCACTGGATAGGTCTCACCATTTCATTCAAAATTCTCTGAGCCTTAATAGAAAAGTACCAAAATCCATTGAAGTGTGTGGTGTAGTTATATCTTTAATTGCCTGTGGATAAAATTATTGCTTTGCTTGGCAATAAAGGAACAACAGTTTTGATAGGATCCCTCGGGCAACTGTTACTAGAATGCAGTCTGGAAAATCATGTCTCTCTGCGGCCTGGATCTTATTGGTATTCCTAATTAATTGAAGCAGTTGAATTTACCTACTTTTGTTCATCAATGAATTCAATGGGTCTCAATATCAGGATTCAAGAGTGTCTTTTAACAGTTCTGCAGCATGTGAAAGCAGGGTGCCTTCTTCCATCCCATTCCAGGACAAGACACTAATGGGCTTATTGAGAATAAAGCAGTGCATGTGTGTAAAATAGATCAATAAATAGTAAAAACTACATATGCTATTTGAACTCTAGGGGCAGAGTTTGGTATCCTGTTGCTGACAGGCATGTGCAACCTGGGGTTATGTGCATGAACACCCCTTTTTTTAACATTAGGGGAGGAGATATGAAATACTTCTGGTGACAGGCTGTAGGTCTGGAAGGGGGACATCAAAAACTGCAACCAAATGTAGCCTCCCTCCAGGCCAGTAAATCACTGTGGCAGTGAAACTGGAATCTACCTTCTGGAATGCAGAACTGTGTGTCAGAGCATTTTGGTCTGTTCAGACGATAATCTCAGGCTATACTCTCTTGTTAGTATAGCCTATCATGAAGGAAGGAGCCTAGAAACATTAAATGTAGAAAGACCACCAAAGTGTGTAACTAGCTGATCTAAAGTACCAATTGACCCTACATCATAATAATTATATGTATTACAGTGGTAGCCACTGGTTCCTATTCACTAGCATAGTGATTCCATTCTGAATTTTTGTCTGATCTTTAAAAGAGTTATTTAAGATGATGGATCTATTTGGGTGGTAGAGATCAGAACCTTGGATGGCTCATTTAAAGTTCAGACTAAAATCTGAAATGGATTCTTTATTCTACCAACATAGGAGTTACCAGCTGCCACTGAATTTGACCATCATTCCTCTCTCTTAGAGTTCTTTTCTAGCTTGGAGTATAAAATAAGAGTCTGAGTACACTTGGTTAGCAGCCAGTAGGCCATCCTATGCTATCTCCTGTGTGGGCAGAAGTATAAAAATTCTTTAATATTGGATCTTGACTCACAATGAAATTTAAATTGATAACACTGAACTATGGATGGCATCTAACAATATCCACCCGCCAGTGGGCTCCTAGTAGAATATACTGAAGGGGTAAACGTTTGACGACATATTTTAGGGGTGCAGGAAGAGGAAGAGACTAAAGGGAAGTCCTGCTATATGAGTGGAAACATGCTCATATAATACTGTATGTCACCCTATGTTATAAGATCCTGTGATCAAGAAGCCATTTGTTTAGTGGCATTAGAAGAATAAATCCTGTTACTATTTCTTGCTATCATTTACATGGTTGTTCCCCATATACTTCTTAAACCCTCTCTTTCTTGTTCACAGGTATATGTAGTTTTATCTTCCGTGTACTTCCTAACACATAAGAATGAACTACCTGGAAGCTCAGAGCCCACCCAACCCCAATGTGCAACTACTATGTGACAATGGAAAAATTCACCCTTGCATGATATCATCAGCATGCTTACATTAGCATTATGAGCTGGAACACATTTCTGTGACACTTTATGAGGTTTTCCTTTCGTTCTCTAAGAAAACCTGGCTATACAGTTCCCAACTGAGCTGAAATGACCTTGTCTTCCACTAATCAGATGAGAACATGGCATCATATTAAATCTGAGTAAAACTATAACAGTGCAGCAATAAGAACAAAATATACAGGTCTTTCTTGTACTTGTACTTAGTTTGGGGAGGAGAACAGGGCAGGAGGAGACAATGGAAATGTGATGGAAGAAGCTAGAAGGTTTCCTTAAGGCATTTTACCCATGTAGATCTAAGGCAGGGGTGGGCAGCTGAGGCAAGTCTGAGAACCACTTTTAAACTCTAGAACATTCTGGGGGCCACATGGACTACCCAAAAATAAACTGTTGATAACATCAAACATCTCTTTGTTGACAAAGAGATGTTTGAATGGTCATATAGATAGATAAATAAATAAATAACTGTTGGAAGTCTGTTTCAGATTCTTAAAAATGGTTGTTAAACAGTACCAGAAGGTCTTGGAATATTTAAATGGTTACTTTTTGCCAGGAGTGCAATCCATTCTTTCCCTTTGGTCAAACAAAGGTCAGTCTGGGGACTGTGGAGGTGCTGAGAGCCACAAAAACATCCTTGGGAGACTCAGCTTGGTGCTTTGCCTAGCCCTGATCTAAGATGAATAGAGTCTTGGTACCTCCTGCTCACTGGCACTTCTGCCTTTTCTAGCTATTGCCTCAAGCTCCTTCAGTTATTTCCTACACAGCCCATATCAATGCCAGCCTTAGTTTAAAAAAAGGACAGGGAAATACAAAAACTAGAACAACACACACAACATATTTTTTAAAAAATAAATCCCTTTGGACATATGGATGCTTTCTTGTTTCTTGATCCTTTCCACTTTTCTTTTCTTATTTTACAAGAATACAGCATGAAGCAAAATTGGTAGAGATGAGACTCCATGGAGGAAACTGTATCTTCTCCTTGTCCTTCTTACTCTTTTATTCTGTTTATAACCAAGGGACTGGATGTGTTCTTTTGTTCATTCCTTTGGTTTTTAATTCTCATCCCTAAGAGGAAAGTTACTCCACTTGGGAAACTTTTGATATGCTGCTACAACTTCCTGCTAACAAAGGATGAGTCTCCAGATCCTGGCTGATCATGGAAGCTAAGCAGGGTCAGCACTGGTTAATACTTGGAAGGGAGACTGTCAATACATACCAAGTGCTATAGGCTGTATTTCAGAGGAAGAAACTGACAAAGCCACCTTGCCTAAGAAAACTCTATGAAATTCATAGGACCACCATAAGTCAACAGGTGACTTGAAGACAGACACACACACACACACACACTCATACTATGTCTGTGTCCAAATCAAGCTCTGTACATGTATAAACTAACTATGTTTCTGGCTTTACAGCAAAAATCTTTGGAGCTGGCCCTTAAAGCTGACGACAGTACACCCACACAGGAACATAAAGTTATTCTCCCACAAACCCCAGTATCATTCAAAGGCAGAAGGAGCAACTCAGTTGCTGCAGAAGACTGGCTTCCCATGGCTCATGATTGTTTAAGTGTTGCTATTGATGTTTGCTTTCTAGTAATTTCTAACTTATGGCAACCCGTAGGTGAACCTATCATGGGGTTTTCTTGGCAGAATTTTTTCAGAGGGGATTTGTCTCTGTCTTTCTCTGGGGCTGAGAAAGTGTGACTTGCTGAAGGTTACCTAGTTGATTTCCATGGTTGAGCAGGGATTCAAACTGTGGTCTTCCAGTATCTTAATCCAACATTCAAATAAGTCTCTGGAAAGGAGTTGGGAAACAAAAGAATCCCAAAGTTTGACTATTTTGTTGTTGTTGTGTGCCGTCGTTTCTGACTTATAACAACCCTAAGGTGAATCTATCATGGTTTTTTGGGCAGTTGAGTGTATGTAATGCACTCAAGGTCACCCAGTAGGTTTCCATGGCCCCGCGGGGAATTGAACCCTGGTTTCCAGGGTCGTAGTCTAATGCTCAGACCATTGTACCACATTGGCTCTCACAAATTGTTAAAAATAATATAATAGTAATATAAGAACACAGCCCTTTCATTCATTTGACTAGAGAGCTGGTGCTAATATCCCCTGTTAAAATACAAAGCTAGCCTGCTTGTAAAATGAGCTTTGAAGTGCTGAGCTGACAAACCCCAGGGAAAGCATGCCTTTTATGAACAACAGCTAGTACACTTCAGGAACCTAATTCTAATGTTTAGTGAAAACCTATTCTGTAAGAGTAAAAAAGCATCTTTGGATTGGGAAATCCGCTGGACATCAGAGGGCAAATTGTTTCTATTTTACCGTCTATGTCCAGACCCTGTTATCTCTTCCTTTCTGGGCCAATTCAATTTAAATTGCCTCTGAGAAAATGGATCCATTTTCTGTGTTGTGCAGCTTCAATTACCAGAGTTGTATGGTGAATACACTGCAGGCCTCACTGTATTATTACAGATAATAAATGCAAATATGTGTATCAGTGGTCTATATATTTCTAAAGATCTGGAGGCTTTAGAAGCAATAGGTAATTAATGCCAGCCAGGCTGTTGTCAATTATCAGAGCCATAACATTATATGGTTGAGTGTCTAGGTGATAGTTTTGCAGATTTGAAGATGGTAAGAGCTGTCCTAGGCCATGTGTCTTGCTATATTATGTCTGGTCAAATCAATTTAGTGAAGTTTTGTCTGAGAAGTATGTGGGAAGAGATGATACCAGCCACCCAGCAACATAACTGTAAGATGTGTGCATACTTTAAACCCTGTTCATGAATTCATTAATCTACTTGGAGTAATGATGAGAGGAGGGGGAATATACTAGCCTCATCCATTCCTTTTCCGCTTTCATTACTTCTCCTATAGAGGGAGTGTCTGCCCAGAGAGAAGAGCATCTTCCATCTGTGAAAGTTCTGCACACAATTAGAAATCATGGTTCCCAGTGGTGTACAGAACCTCTACAGACGAGGCTATTCACATGTGAAGAGCAAGGGTAGCAACACATTCCCCTCTTCATGTGTTTAGTTAAAGAAGATTAATGAATGCCTGGACAGAAGAGGGCATCTATCAGATACTGAGCATTCCAAACAGCACACTTTTCTAATGCCATTCCTGGAACTGTTTTGGGACTGAAGCACTAGAAGGGACACCAAGCAGCCTTTGCAGTTAGCAAAGACTAAAAACAAGTGGAAGGAACACATACCTGTGTGATAATGGGGCTTCCCATTATCTAGACTTGGCTGAAGGGGGATGCTTCCCTCTTCAGGTAAACCAAGGGTTAATGAGGTGTTGGGATTAGGTTACATTTTTACTGTGAGTCAGCCTCACAGGTCACAGGGGGAGAATGGCCCAGTCAAGGGAAGAGAGGTGAGCATCTTCGAGATGCTTCGAAGGAGAAGTTATAAAAATCCTGGAGAGGCCATGTGGCAGAGAGACAACAAACGAACCTCCTGGAGATGGGATCTGTGCCAGTAGGAGGCTGCAGGCCTAGGCCTCGCCTCCTGGTCTCATTCCTCTCCTAGACCATCTAAGCCTATGAACCCAAATGTGAGTAACTAGAATAAGGTAGTTAGTCACGTTAGGGCTTTTTATTATTTTCATGGTTGGCTGATCTTAAGAATGTATCTGTTGTTATAACTACTTGTAACTTAAGCGTACCCGGGAGGGGGAAGACTCTCACGTGTATTATTGTCTTGTTTACTTGCATGCCTTAAAATAAATGCTTTTCTGTAAAACTTCTGTTTCCTCTCCATTCTCACGCCATTCTTTGGCACACGCTTAGATAGAACTTCTCTCACTCAGAAGGAGGAGGGAAAGGAAAGATCCTTGAGCATAGAGACTGGCAATTCACTGACAGGGTCCCACTGTCCTGTTCAGTTACAAGTATATTCAGAATTCAGTGGGTGGTGGCAGCATGCGAATTAGTGAACGCTGGGGAATTTCTTGCTCCTTTTCAAGGGTAGAAGTCAGGCTTGGGGGGGGCGGGCTGGAAATAAACTCAGTATGACAACCCGTAGTATGAGCACCTCTGAAAGCAGCTGATGATAGGGATAGACAAGAGTTTCATTCAATTAGTGTTTGTGTATGTATGTGTGTGTGCACACATGTATATTTCACAGATTTCTTTATAAATAAGCTGGAAAGAACTTGAGATCTAATAAATTTGAGTGCAGAAGAAAGAAATTAATCCACCTGGAGAGCAGGATTCCAGTTATTTGATTTGGTTTATCAAAGTCTCGATCTGAATTCCTGTGCACAGTCATGTTTGTGATGCCAAATTGGGGTTCCATGTTATTTTTCCATCAAGTTTATCATCTTTCATGGCTGTTGGCTAGCAGGTACCCTCTTCATGCTGGGAACATACTTTCAAACTGACTTAGGCTGGTGCAGATGGGGGAAGTTTTTTTCAGTTGTGTTTCCCCTCCCCCCCCTTTGAAACAACATATGAAATGTCTTCATCAGTGAGATGGAAACAACTTGCATGCAGGAAAAAGTAAAAATGATAGGTCCATCCACATTGAACTCGTGGATTGCTCAGGCAGCAGAAAGGATTGTCAGCAAGATTAGCAGGATAAGGACAGCTCTAAAGAAGCAGGAAAGTTTCTGTAATTTGAGCCCACTTTAAAGTTTTCCCACACACTGGATAAATGCCTGAGGGAAGAGTGGCACAGAACATAGGAAAGTCAAATTTGCAAGCTCTGGTGAGGAGCAAAGCCATGTGGTAGTCCCACCATAAATGTCATACAGGTGATGAATGCAGTGGTGTAGTGGTGAATTTTGACAAGCTTTATAGTAATACACATGAGTCCAAATATGCAGGTGGCTATGCTGATTTAAATCATTTCTAGAAGTTTTCTTCTATATCAGGAACAAGTCTTTTTTGTAAATCCATCCTAAAATACATTGGTTTATGAAAGGAATGCTGGGAAAATCCAGTTTCTGTAAGTATTGCAGCTAAATGTAGAGGGACTAGGGAAGCCAAGGCACGTGACAGCAACTGATGCTAAAGTCCCTGCTAATCAAACAGGCCTGGGCTTTGATTCTGAAAACCCTGGCCCATGGATGGAGTCCTACCCTACCTATCTGCACATACCATGCAAATATCTGTAGAAGGGAAGCCTTCACACATACAGTTTCCATACCTTCCAAGATTTAACAGACAAAAACTGGGACACCTGTGACTAAGCAACATCAGAGTGTGGTCAAGATGACTAAAGTTAATTAATGAGAAAGAATGTGCAAGCTAGGAAAGTCTGCAGCAGTTTGTTTTTGCCCTTAGCCCACTGAGAAGGACAAAATTCTGTCCCTACCTCTCCTCTCTTCCCTCCTGAATTAACTGAGTGCAAACTACTTTTGTACTTTGAACTCAGTTTGCAGCAACTGAAGTAAGCTGATAACAAAGGGGGAAAGTGGGAGGAAAAGAGAGAAACTGGGACATTTCAAAGGTATCTGAAAACATGAAGCAACACATGATTAATTCAGATTGTCCCTGATAAGTGGGACAGTTGGAGGATATGCTGTACAGATAGGGAGCACCGCAACAGCTATTGGGTTTCCTACTTATGTAATGGTCCAAACGGATACAGCTATATATGTAAAAGCCTCCCATCTACAGACATGCATGTCATATTTGAGGCCAGAGAGGGAAGGTAGAGAGTTTGTCATAGGTACAATGTTGGGAGATCAAGCAACGGGGCACCACATTGCATCTCATTCACATGTTAGAATAATCAAATTCATGAATGCTTGGACGGGGCTGAATTCACAAGAAGTTCACATACTATCACTTGAAAACTAGCTGACAAGAGATGTAGCAGGCAATGGCCCTTCATTTGTGGCAACTTTCAATGGTTAAGATCATTATCCTGGAAAGACCTCCACATTTACTGTAGCTGAATTCATTAAAACTAAAAGCAAGACAAATGTTAATTTCCAGAGTCTGACAGCTGAAACTTATACAGGCTTATCCAGAAATAGGACTTGCTGTGTTCAAAGTCATCCACCGGAATGCCTGTTCTGAGGTGAGAGTGCCTATGATTTCAATGTTCACAAATACTTGGCATTAAAAATGTATCTTAATTGTGTTTTAATACTTTAATTTTATGTTATCCATTGTTGCAAGAAGACAGTGCCTAGAATCTTGATTAAACTGCTATAGTATCTGCAGTCGAAAGCAAATCTTAACTTACATTAAAAGAGATGCAATTATCATTAAGATCTTTGCTTCTACCACATAGTATAGTGCATTGTGGCTAGTGAACATTCTGCCAACCCAAGTACCATTAACTTCAATAAAAATTCCAGTGGTGCAAGAGGTTTAGGAACTGTTATTTCCTGAGTTCTTTTCAACAATACAGACAGGAGTAAATTAGGGAAGAAAGTAGACTGGTGTTTTCTTTACACCCACATGGGCCACTAGAGGCCACCACACACCTTGTGAAATAAACTGCCATGAAGGAATGCAATGTATGAGGCAAAATCAAAAGAATCCAATAGAAAACGTGATACTCCAAAGGTGAGCCTGTGGTAGGGTTATTCGTCCACTCACTAAATTCATCAGACTCTGTTTTTATATATTGTATACCTGATTCAGTACCATGTAAGTATTTTCACCATTTCTATAAAAATTGATCAGGTAAGCAAGGGACCAGGCCCTTATTTCTTGAATATCACACATGAAAAATGTACTGAGTTTTTTAAGACTGTAATTTCCAGAATTCCCTAGCCAGAATAGGTGACATGACTGGATGGTTCTGCAAGTTGTAGTCTAAAAAAATGTAACTTTTCAAAGCTTTCCTTAGACATTATGCAGTTCTCCATCTTTGCTTTATGAAATTTTATGTACACATTTTAGCATATCTTACATAAGGGATTTTCCTTGTTAACTATTTATCTGCCTTATAAGAGATTAACCAACTATATAAATACATTTTCATATTACAAAAATGTCAGAATAAATATATATCTTTTTATGCTGTTGAAGGAAGACAATGTTAGAATGAAAGAGTCATTTTTACTATTTTCTTTTTCATTGCAGTAACACACCAGAATAGAAACAGCGTACATAAAAACCTTTGTCCTTCACTTTGTGTCCTCTACAGTCTCAGTATATCCGAAAACTGTTTGTGTAGCTACACAGACATTTTGAAATGTCTCTTACTCATTTCCCCCTCTCATGCGAAGCTTGTGGTTGCACCTTTGGAATTTCAGAATCTCTCATCCTCTTTTATCCCTCAGAATTTATATAATAGGATTCAACCCACCTTTTCTTTCAGTATTTCTAAACTGGTTTGCCAAAATAGATTCCACTATTACACAGTTTTTAGTGCTCTCTCTCTCACACAAATTCCAGGATGAGACGGTCATAAGGACCAAATTATTACTACTTTCAGTTCATTTACCATTTCTTCACTGTCAGGATTAAAGGGCAGGAGATCCCCTTGCTCCTTCTGAGAGATAAAAGAGTCAGCAAGACAAATCAAAAGCTTCTTCAATATACCTTTCAATAAGCAACACTTCCAGCAAATGTCAGGCTACTGGTAATCCCCCACTACTTTTGTTTCTCTTTCTGAAAATCTTATGAATGGTTCCTGGAAGAGATTATTCATGTCTACTGGATTGCTAAGGATACAAATCTTCATCAGTTTATTTAGTTTTATCCTCAAAGCTGGAACCTTTTAAAAAACACCACAGTTTTTGAGGACAGTTCCGAATGCTCAACTTATTCTGTGCAAAAAAAAGTGTACAGAACCAGTCCTCTATGTAGGAATGTTGGTTTATGGCACAGAAAAATAACATTTTTTTCACATAAAACAACACTCCTGTACAAAAAAAATGCTGTTTTCAATGGGAAAAAAAATTCATAGAATCATAGAAATGTAGAGTTGGAAGACACCACACGGGCCATCCAGTCCAACCCCGTGCCATGCAGGAACACCCTCAAAGCACTCCCGACAGATGGCCATCCAGCCTCTGCTTAAAAACCTCCAAAGAAGGAGACTCCACCACACTCCGAGGCAGCATATTCCACTGCCGGACAGCCCTGACTGTCAGGAAGTTCTTCCTGAGGTTCAGGTGGAATCTACACAGAGTTATTTTTTTGAACTGCAAAGATACTCATCACACAGAAATTTCTCAGTTGGGGGTTCCTAACATTTGGGAAAGCCTCTTTTCTACCGATGCTCATTTTCCCCCCACATATATTTTCTATTTCTAGTCTGTTTTAAGTTGCAACAAGATATGACTTTGTTTCTCCTTCCCTCTACCTTTAAATTGAGCTTCTTTTCTTACAATCATGAGTATACACATCCTTTGCATATACGACAACGACTCCTTCCTTCTTGTTGGGTTTGTTCCTTTTGGACAAAATACTTTTTTTGATTGCTGTAGTCCAATTACAAGTCTTATCCCATTGAGTCTCCATTATATCTACAAGAGCATTAACATTTTGTGTTAAGATTTCAAGTTCACTCTATTTGTTTCTGGTATACTGTGTATATAGGGTATGAATTATATGGTCTCCCATTTATTTTTGGACTGAAGCTCCAGGCATTCCTTTCCACTGGCTATGCTGATTAGGGTTGATGAAAACTTCAGTCCTATAACATCTGGAGAACTACAGGGTTTCTTTCCTTGATAAAGATAATAGAGGCTATGTTGCACCTTCCTTCCTGTATCTACCTGAAAAATACTGTTCTCAACATAGTGGTCTTTCCCACTCCTTTATTCTTGTCTCTAATACTTGCTCATACTTAATTCAAGGCTTTCATCATTCCCTTCCCTCAGCAGTAAATGCAAAGTCCTCTTGATGAGCTTTGTGTGCCTCCTGCCAAAAGCCCATTTGGGATGAGAGGGGAGAAATCAGGTACCAGTGAGAACAGCCTAGTGGTCCAGAAAGAGACCTGTGACCCAATTATGTTGTATATGTTTTTGTCTTTCTCTGTAGCATCATTATTAGTTGATTGTTTTTGACATGCATTGTGTGATTTGTAAAAGACCTGTATTACAAAATACTAAAGATTCTTTGTTAGTGCACCATTGTGCAAGAGAGAGCAGAACTGGGGCCCAAGTGAGAGAAAGGAAGCTGCAGGTAAGCAAAGAGAAGCACTACTAGCAGTCAGTAGGAGAAAGGGAAACAGAGGGGCAGGGGGCATCAAGAGAATGAGAAGGACTCATAACATCAGAGGAAGCCTCAGATAAATGCAAGACCTCTGATGAGAGTGGTGGTAATTGGAAACAAGGGCCACACTGTGGATTCAGCTACCTGAAGAAGATGAAACAGAAGCATCTCCACCTCTGCTTCTACCACCTGGACAAGCAGATCTTCCAGTTCTTCTCCAACTCCTCTGCATCTGAGACTATCTTCCAAATGTCTCCAAGCTGGCCCAGATTAGCTGCCTCTCTTATGCCTGCAAGCAGCAAATGCTTAGAGAGACAGGGGAAACATCTACAGGTGAGTCAAGCAACTCTATGTCATGTGTGAATAATCCATGAAGTTCATGGGAGATGAAGCAGGAGCATGGTCTCAGTGAATCCAGACTCTGCTACAAGAAGCCAGCAATCCAAATGGCACAAACTAAATGGGTAAGAAAAGGAGAAGTTAAATGTAGCCAGTCCAGAGGTCAAGTTATATCTTTAATCTATGTGATATACTGAAAACCAATAAAGATAATTTATATAAAAAAAGAATCTTAAGAAATGCACAAGCACAGAGAACACTGCTAATCTGGGAGACTGAACAAATGTGAGCAATGAAGACTCTCAGCAGTTGCTGGAAGACTGATAGTGACTGACATTGAGATGCCAGGTGTTTGATTGCTTAGCATTTGATTGCTTGTTTGCTTAGCATTAAGAAAGGTTGATTTCTAAGAGATTCTATTGCTCCTACATCAGATATGAAAGGATTGGGGTATCTCTTTTGTGTCCATCAAGTCCTCCTGAGTCTCTCAGCTTCTCAGATTCAGGGAGGAAACTGTGCTTTGGAGCCAGAAACCCCTCATAATTCAACTGTGCTGCATTAGATGCCTTAGATTCCAGATGGTGAGTTATGATACTGATGAATGGTATGTGATGTGGATAGGAGGAGCAACCTCTGGGTGTGGATCAAAGTTGGGAAGATGGCTAGAGGAAGGGTGGATGCTTATGAGTGGTATTTCCCCTCTCTCTGCAAAGACCTGAGGGATCTTCACAGAAAATTCCAGGGCTGGGGGAAAAAAAACCAAAAAACAGATCCACTGGGGCTTTAATCTGCTATTGGTACCATTAAGTGTATCCCATCACCTGCAAGGAGACCTTCATATTGGTATTGTACAGGATGGCTCATGAAATGAAACCTTTTGTGATGAACCTATCCGTATGACCAGGTGTTCACTTTCAGTATCATTCTTTTTCTATGAAAGCTCTGACTTGTGACAGGAAGGACTAATAAAAAAAAAATCTGTGCCCCCAGCCCTTTCCACCCTTTTCCTATCCAGAGTATCTTGCTCTATTTGGAGATCCAAAGAGGGATTTTCAGGTTTAGGTGAAAAAAAAATTGCTTTATCTTGGTTACTATGCACCTTGACTTCTGGGAACAGAGGTATTTTCTGCTCAGCCTTGGCCAGCAAAATGTCTGGCCTTTGTTCTTCATTCAGGTATAGCAGAGAATTTACTCTAGGAAACAGCAGGCAGGAAAACAAAGTTCAGTGAACACAAAAACAAACAATATGAAATTCATACAACTTCAGTCTGTTAAAATCTGGATTCACTTGTGCTAGCCTCTGCACCTAAAATGAGTATTTAATTCTTCAAGCTATCTTATTGAGACCAGCAGAACAATTCACAAGAGTGACCACTCACCATGCCCCATAAGCACTGGAGTAGGATTCAAACACAGTTGTTGCCATACATGGTCAAGAAAGCACTGCAGTGATCAAAGAAATGAATCAGGAAAAGGAAAAGTGTCACTTCACCTACTTCACTTCAGGATATTTTGTAAATATCACAAACACTCCAGGTATCAAAGTATGAATTCAAAAAGTTCCAGATGACCCAGCTTTTCTTACAGGATAACAGGGATCAACAAAATGAAATTCAGTAAGCCTGGATGAAAATTGCGTCCATGACAGAGTGTGTTCATAATGTATGGTGTTTATGTGCTGTATCTCAGTGATTGTGCTGTGTGAACATCTGGGGTGTATGGGATGAGGTCAAGACTTTTCCATGGTATTGCAGGCTGACTGAAATAAACTGAGGCCATTTCTGCACTACACTGGTGTAGTGCTATTATTCAACTTGCAACATTCAGTGGAATTCTGGGGTTTGCAGTTTACCAAGGCCAAAGAGCTCCCTGGCTAAACTGCAAACCCTAGGATTCCACAGGATGTTGAAAGTGGAATAATAGCACTATAATGGTGCAATGCGGAAATGACCCTAGTGATAATTCAGAGTTCATTGTAGTAGAGCAGTGACTGCTAGTAACCTCTGGTTTGTTCATTAATTCAATTCATACTCATACAAATAAAAATTACTACTAAGAGTGAATGTATCATCCAATTTTGCTTTCCCCTACATTTGTATTTATTAATCTCAAGTTCTCTCCATTGCATTCAGAAACAAATCTCTGAATGTTAGGAGGTTCTTTAAAAAATGAAGCAAACAAACTTCTCATTTGCACTGGCCAAATTCAATAGATACACTTATTCCCAGCATGGAGGATGATGTACCAGCTTGCTGTGTAGCGGAGGAGCTTGTCAGAAGGAAGAGATACTGCCAAACCTAAAGTACGTCTACATAATACAGTTACAGAAGTTCAGAACCATTTTACTTGCAATGGTTCTATTTTATGGAGTCCTGGGATTTGTAATTCATGGGAGTGGAGCAGACCTTTCTAGAGAATATTAAATACCACACCAAATTGCAAATCACAGGATTTCATAAGACAGAGTCATGACAACTAAAAAAAACCCAAATTGCTATAACTGCCCTAATTCAGCACCACTAACATGTTTGAATACATATGGATTAACCCCCCCCCATATACTCTCAATTTTTTCCTAAATGAAAACTTTGATAGATGACAGCAGTTAAAAGGAGCTGCAAATGAAGTCAAAGAGCTATCTGATTATACAAACAAATACAAATCCCTGCCTCACCTTTTGACATGAGTTCTTGGCATATGTTAATATGTTAACAGGTTGATGCACTCTGTGGCCCCTTCACAAAAGAGTTTTCCAGAAGAGAATCTGAAGGTTGAAAGGACAGTGTTATGCTTTCAGATGTTTAAGACATTTATTCACAGACATTCATTGTCAGAGACATTTGTTCTTGCCAGGAATCCATTATACAGTACAAAAGAAGCTGCTTCTGGAAAAATTATGGCTTTGTTTCTAGGCACATGATAAGAGTCAATGATACAGCAGTACGTGATAACTTTCCCCCAACTGCATCCAGACCCTTTAGAACGCACCCCCTGCTCTGTTCTCTGTAAATGTTAGGAATGAAAAATGGAGTGAAAATATTCTCCTGTTCAGAGAAGACATGAAGAACTACTCTTACTCTCATTTGTTGTCATCACATGACCATACCCAATGGCTTTGCAAACTATGACCATATCCATTTGGCAACATTATCTCTTTGACTGTATAGTCCAGTGATTCTCAACCTTCAGCCCCCTATATGTTTTGATCTTTGGCTTCTAGAACTCAAAGCTAGTGTGGCTGCCATTGTCAGGAATTCTAGGAAGCCAAAAGCATCGGAAGGAACAAAGCTTGAGAACAAATGGCATAGCCAAAACCAAGAAGAATCTTCTTTTTTAAAAAAATTCACCAAACCATCTGGAAACCAAGCCCTATGGAGAACAACTTAAACAGATGGATACGTCTAGCCTGGAGAAGAGAAGATTGAGAGATGATACTACATCCATTTTTAAATGTCTGGATGGATGTCATATAGAGGGTGTACATATTGCTATCCTGCAATTTTGCCTACAAGTATAATTAGACAAAAACCCGCTCACACTACTAGTAATAAAATCCACAGCTTAGGGAGGGAGTGTGGAAAGTGCTGGCACTTGGCCAGGTAATACAGAAGACCTTAGTATGTGCACCGGGCACAGGCCAGGGAAACATTTATCTCTCAAACATAAGATGAGTGACCCTTGGCTTGACTGAAGTACATGTAAAAGGGATCCAGAGGATCTAAACATGAATCTACAGTGTGGTTCAGTGGCCAAAAAAGCCAGTGGGAGTCAAGGTTTCATCAACAGAAGCTGAGTGTCCAGACAAAGGGACATAATGATACCATTGTATTTTGCTTAGATCAGACCTCCCAGAGAACACTGCATCCTGTTCTGGGTACCTCAGTTCAAGAACGGTATTGACAATCTGGAAAATATCTGGGGAAGGACAAGCAAGACAGTCAAGGTTTAAAAACAAAGTCCTATGAGGAACAACTGAGAGAGCTGGGTATGGTGAACTTTGGAAAAGAAAAACTGAGAGATCATAAGATAGGCCTCTTCAAATATTGGAAGGAATGTTATGTGGAAGACAGACCAAGCTTGCTTTCTACTGTTCCAGAGATTAGGACACAAACCAATGGATTCAATGTATAAGAAACGAGATTCTACCTGAATGTAAGAAAAACTTCTTGATAGTAAAAGCAAGTTGACAATGGAACAGATTGAATTGGAGAATGATGGCATCTCCTTTTTTGGGAAAAGAGGCTAGATGGCCATCTCTTGTGAGTACTTTAACTGTTTATTTCGCATGGAAAAAGGGTTGAACAAGATGACTCTGCATGGAACTTTCTAACTCTGTGACTCTATGATCATTTAAATCAGGATGAAAAAGACAGGCTTGATGAACATTGATGAACATTTCCTCCCTAATGGATGCAGTTTTTGCTGGTGAAATCATGTCTCAGGATACATGTAGGTTGTTGTTGTTGTTGTTGTTGTTGTTGTTGTTGTTGTTGTTGTTATTTATATATATTTCTATCTTGCTTTTCCTCCAGTGAATTCAAGCCACTCTATATGGCTCACTGCAGGATTCTGGGAGTTGTATTCCAAAGACAGTAACTTTTCCAAGCTTTGTTCTGTGGCTGTTATATGGACTTTTGACTAATATATGTGAAATATTTGAATATTTTAATTGTGCTTTGTAAATACTGTGCGTTATTATTAAGACAACAAATCTTATCTTCCTGGTTTATATATGAAGTTTCCATTTTAGAAGTTGCTTAGCTTTGGCTTGGAAGTGATCTTTAAAATGTAATTCTGTCCGATGCTCATTATACTGTTTAAAAATAATCCATTGCTGTTAATTATTACAACTTTTTATACACAACTTATTATAACAACTTTTTGTTACTTTCTAGTGGAGAAAAATCCTTTGGGGTTAATGTGATCATGATATAAAATTTGTTTTTTTCTCCTAGACTTCCTTTAAAATGCCCCCCAAAGATAACTTTTGAAAGCAACTGGAAACTATTAGTTATTAAGTCAAAAAAGCAACTTTGCTAGTGTTACACTAGCTTTGCAGCCTCATCAGCCCCCCAAAGTCACAGTTATGAGTGACTGTGTTATTTGTTGTTGTTGTTTTGTGCCTTCAAGTAGTTTTCAACATATGGTGACCTTATCATGGAATTTTCTTGGCAAAATTTGTCCAGAGGGGGTTTGCCTTTGCCTTCCTCCAAAGCTGAAAGAGTGTGACTTGCTCAAGAATACCAAGTAGATTTCTATGGCTGAGTGGGGATTCAAACCCTGGTCCCCAGACTCATAGTCCAGTGTTCAAGCCACTACATCACGTTTGTTGTGTTACTTATGCACTTTTTATTTTGCAAGCTGTGAATTTACCATAAATGTTTAGCAGTGTTCTACAGCCAGGGAAACCTATTTCCATTAAAATGTTGTGATGATTCTAATCTATGCTCTCACTGTTTCTTCTTCCTTTGAAACTATTTTATTTTTTCCTCTTCATTACACATTAGTTGTGACCTTAGTTTCATGTGGGTCTATGTCCAAAATACGTCTACTTCATTTAGTTTGAATGTACATAATTATCCAATTACACACCTTCCTACCAATGATTACTTTTTGCTAACTCACATTCTCTTTTAAAATGTAATTCCTTCTTGTTTTTGGGATGAACAAACTCCTCTATGATTTTTTGCGGCAGTCAGCTGATGTGCTCATTTATCCTCTCTTAAAAGACCTGTGCTTGGAGTCACCTTGGTATTTTCAAAAATGAATACACCTTTACCAAAATTACTCTTCCAGAAATTATACCACTTTCTTTCCCAGACTACTTTGCATCTTGCTTCATGAAGCAATCTGTAGATCTCAAAAGCTTGTTCTTTTCATGGCCTTTGTTGCTCTAATAAAAGTATTACATTACTATGCATTTGGAAGCCAAAAATTAATATGCCTTTATCAGACTGTGCCAAAAACTATACAGCTTTCTCTCAGACCAAAAGATCACTGTATGATATGAAGTTCAAACTCCACCTTAGGCTAATCACAGCCACTCAGCCCAAACTACCTCACAGGATTATTGTGAGGGTACAATGTGTCTGGGAAGTGGGGGTGACTGAATTTAATCATGTATAGCATTTTTAGCTGCAGGAGATGAATGAATGAAATTATAGATATATTTAGGGAAAAAAGGTTGTTTTCAAAATGGAAATCAACACATTCCAATGATCTTTTATGATTTCCCATATAGCAGTCCAATATACATTTATCTGGGATAAAATCTTAATGGATCCAGTGAGACTTACTTCTGAGCAGACATAGCTAGAATTGCACTGGTAATGTACTGTGCATACTGGCAGTCCATACTAACAGAAGGAATCTCACCCTATCTATCCCTAGTAACTGTTAACAAGCAGGCAGCAAACTCACAGAGTGGAACAATTGATAAATGTCTTCAAATACTGGACTTTTTAATGCAACAGGTAAAAGCAAGTCACAACACCATTACTTCATCTCTGTGCAGCCAAGTGCTAGGAAGGTCTGCTCACAAGTAAGTACTAGCAAATTCAATGACACTTCGGGCCTTTCCACAGTGGCATCCCATCCTGGCATGGGGATGGATGAGGAGTGGGTCTGCGATGACACTTCTGCATAATGTTGTCGTGGTCCCACTCCTCTCCCCTTCCCAGGTGGCGTGATCTCAGATTAGATCATTGACAGGTTTTCCCCACCAATGACCCACAATCACGCCACCATCTCGCACTTACCTATCCAGCGGAAGGCCCAGAAGTGGGATGGTGGTGCTTCCTGCTCCATCTCAGCCTGGGAAAGTACTCAGCTGTGCTGTGGAAGGAAGACATGTGTCCATCGAACTCCCTTCCACAGGAAGCTAGTCTGGTGCGGAGGGGACCGCTACTATTGTGCTCTCTTCCTGGCAGAGCCACTGCTGGGATTGTCACCAGAGGCCACACAAGAAGGCAGGTTGTGGAAAGGACCACACTCTCAGCAAATTATTCAGGGCCACTGAGAGTGAGTCACTTTCCCTGCTGTTCATCAACAGTAGTTCTGCAAAACAGGTTGGGGCCAACAGTGGACACTTCAAGTAAGCACCTCTAGACCAGGGGAGTGGCTTCAGGCCAAGCAAGCCAAGGGATGCCCAACTGTGCATGAAGGGGTGAAATCCGATCATCAGGTCTATTCTCTCCTTCTCTGACTCCCCGTAGGCTGGGAAGATACTCTGTAGACTTGCACCATGGAGGAGGCTCCTAGCGTCTGTGCCTGCAGCATATCCAGTCTCAGGGAAGGTAAGCAGGTAGGCAGACAGAGTGAAGCAGGGGTAGAGTGAGGTGGCTGTTTGTTGTGGTGGGTGGGATGGATGAAGGAAGGCGGTGCCCAGAGCACCCTGGGGCCTTTTTCAGCTGCAGGTAGGGAGGGGCTTTTCTCTTTTGCTTCCATGATTAGGTCGATTCATTTGGCAGCTGTGGGAGCAATTCCCTGGGAATCTGACTTCATTTCCTCACCTGTCCAGTGACAGGGTTGACCCCTTTGTAGATTGGCTCTTTATGTAGGATTTTAAATTTTGTACATTATCATCTTTGAAATTTAATGAAGCAGATATCTGGAATTTCTTGATGATTACCTCAGTTTTGGCATTAGAAATGGCTTAGTGAATTAATTCTCTCACTCTTAGGCCATTTCTGCACTACATTGTTATAGTGCTATTATTCCATTTTCAACATCCTATGGAATCCTGGGGTTTGAAGTTTAGGGAGGGACCTTTAGAATTCTCAGCCAGAGAGCTCTTGGGCCTCAGTAAACTACAAACTCCAGAATTCCACAGGATGTTGAAAGTGGAATAATAGCACTGTAACAGTCTAGGGCAGAAGTGGCCTTTCATACAGACAGAATTGATAGGCACATTTATTTCAGGTACAGATACAGATAGATGTGGACATTGTAGTGTCCACTATCTATACTCCTTTCCCAAAGAATTCACTCATCAAAATCTGCCGCACAGAGCTTATAAATACTGAGGATTCTATTAGTAACGAAGGCTGAAAAATCCAGAACTGGTCCAAGGGTCTTCTGAGCCATAATATTCTGCTAACAGAAGTTCTGGTTGACTCCTACATTGTACGTCTTTTTTAGCACCTGTTGGGGGCTTTCCCCCCCACCAGCAGGCCTTTGATCAGTTTTTTTTTAACTGTCTCTTTTTATAATAATAGGATGCAAGTTTACAAAATTTAAAAATTTGTAACCTTTAGTAAATTTGTCTACAACAAGCGCGCGTGCGCGCGCGCGCACACACACACACGTGCTTAGAACATCTAATATTTAACCAATGGCATCACTATTTAAGTTGGAATACCACAACCTTGTCTGTGTTTGGAGACTCAGGTGCCATCTCTTTCAGATTCTATGGATGTAAGTTACACAGACTTAAGACTTTAACACCACATGATCTCAGTCTAGAGGATAATACTTAACATCATCATCCATGTGAGAACATTGAGAATAAACTGTTCTAAACTGCCACCTTGGATGTAGCTCACTTTTATTTTGAGTAATTGAAGAAAGCAGAAGCTGAAATGTTTTACTCCTGTGTTGTTAATCACTCATGCATGTGCACACTCACACACACTTCCCACACATCATATATACACATAGACTTCCTCCAACCCCCCCCCCCCCAGAAATCTGTTTCTGAAGGGTTCCAACCTAAATCCAAGTCCTGGTTTTTAATTATTTTTTATTTAAAGAACTATAACCTAACAAAATTCAACAGAACAAAATGAAATTTGCATTCTGTTGGCTGCTTTAACAAAACGTACAATACCCACATATACATACTTTTCTTTTTCTAGCTTTCAAGTTAAGATGGCATTCTAAAAACACTACTCTTTGTTGTTGCAATGTGCCTTCTAGATAACTCCTGCTTATGCAATCCTTTCACAGAATTATCTTGGTAAGATTTATTCAGAGGGGGCTTGCCAGTAGAGGTATTTGTAGGAGATTTGCTCAAAGCCTGAGAAAAAATGACTTCTCCAAAGTCACCCAGTGGGTTTCTGTGCTGAGCAAGGATTTGAATTCTGGTGTCCCAGAATCCTAGTCCCATATGCCAACCACTATATGATGCTGAGTCTTAAGTACAAATGGTAGGAACAGACATTGCTGTATCCTGGATCCAACAGAAAGTGCCATTTGGAGCTAGAGGTGGGAGCTCTTCTGGTGTGCTCTGCTGTCTTTCACAGCCTGACACCTAGCTTGGGAGATTGGGTAAGGTCATATGTGAGCCACTCAAAGCTTATTTATTTTTATTTAACTATTAGTTATGCTTATGTCCTTCTTTTATGCCAGTGGCCTTATTTTGCTCTTCCTTTACATTTTGTATCAGATTCACTATGTCATGTAGACAACGATGAGATGAAATGGTCTAGTAACACCTAGCATCTCCCTGGACCTGAATCTCCCAAGTCCCAGTCCAATTTCTAACCAGTTCATCATAGTGGCTTTCAGTGACTGAAGGCAGACTGGGTCATCTCAAAATGAGAATGATCTATTTCAGTGTTGGGCTTAAATTGCTTTTCACATTCTTAATTCTAACTGTCAGAAAGGTCACAAATGTTGTGAAATCAAGCAGCCCAATCTGAAGCCCATATACCTTAAGAGTGAGTTCATACATACATGTTCATCCTTCAATATCTGCAACATGAAGCAATTGCTTGAATGTACACTACATTCATAAGTCAAGCACCATAAAATGAGCTTTCATATCACCTAAGATCACCTTGAACCCAATACTTTTCAATGGGTATTTTTCATATGTTCAGTTGCAAGACTCTGAGTGATAAATCACTTAAAGCCAAACTGACTGTCACATTGCATTGCCTTATAATATGAGCGCTACATTTATGTTTGAACTGTTGGGAATGTTTTACAGTGAAAAAGCAGCAAAAGATGGGGAAAACAGTGCCTCCCACAAATTTTCCCCAAACCTGGCTGTTACCAGGGTGTACACCTCCACACTTTGATATGTTTTAATTGGATAAATATGATTTAATTGGCAAGATATATTAATTGGCTTTAGCGGAAAATGTACCCCGATGTGATTGAACGGCCATGCTGAGGAAGAGGAAGAAATTGGCTGAACTGCACTGAAAAGTAGGTCAGAAACCCCCTTTAGGCATAGCCAGGTCATAGTCAGAAAATCACCAGGTAACTCCAAAGATAATAGGCTTAAGCTAGCCATAATGACTCTGCCTTTTGGACAATAGTGAGTGGGATCTTCCCACCAAACTGCTGATTGTTTCAACCCCTCTTCCTGCCAACATATAAATCTCTCCATTGTCTTCACACCTATCAAACTATTACAGAACTATCATGATGTCCATTAGTCCTTTGTCACCTAATGCTAAGATCATTAACCCACTCCAGAGCTCATTGTCCACTCTATGAATGCCATTGTTACTCAGCCAGAGAGCCATTCACACCCTTGCCCTCCAGGCAGAAATCATGTATACCCCCCCCCCTTTTGGCCAGTTCAGATGCAGTACACCACTTGCTGGTTGCCACACTGTCACTTTGATTCCCAATTGTGTACAGTCCTTAGACGTAGGTCTAAGTCACAGCACTGTTTCTTCGTTGCACTCTGAGACAGGTAAATATTATTCACTATGCCCTGAATTTTGCTATCCAAAACCTGTCCTCCCTTTTTCCTTCAGTTAGCTTTGTGTGAGTGTGTGACTGTTTGGATTTTGTGCATATGTAATCAATTCCCCCAATAAACACATCTGAACTTACTTTTGAATCTCTGGCTGCTTCTTCCTTGCAAAGCCCCCATAAACACTGGGGGAAAGATCTCACTAGATTACCCTCCTCTGGCAGGCTTCCTAACTGAGCTAATATTCTCCATCTTTGCATGGAGGTACTGGCATTGTGGGTAGACCCTTGAGTCACCCATGTTTTGGGATAACATGGCTGTTGCTGTTACTCTTCATACAGTCCACCTAAAGATCTTATGCAAAGTCAGTTTTGCTTTCTCTTGCATTTGAATTTTTTAAACTTGAGGTTTCTACATCCCCTAAATGAAGAAATTTGTGAACTCTATTAAATTCTTCAACACCATATCAAAACAAAATTCTCCTCCATTTACACCAGGGAAGTTGAATATATACGAATCTTCTCAGTTTGGTTGTTGCTGACTGCCATAAAGATGAGGAGCTGCTTCTGCTTCTTTCCATACCAAATATGAAGAAGCTTGCACAAGTTCTTATCAATACAACCACAAACTAAAATTCTCAGTCATATCTACTTTGGAATATAATAAGAATTGTTTTATGATGAAAGAATGAGGTGGAATACTAAATAAAAGTTAAGAAACCCTGGGTGAAAGTCTTCCTTAAGCAGCTGGAGTGTAATGCTCTGCTCATACAATTCTGTGACCACTTCCACTTTTTTTTGAGGGGAGAGGAATGGGACACAAGGGTCTTTGCATACCATCGAAATCTTCCCTATGAATGCTGTCAGCCTCCAAGCAGGGGAGACAGATGCTGCTGCTGCTGCTTTCCAGAAGGGAAAGGAAGGGAGCATGGAGGCAAGACAGATGATGATGAAGAACAAGCAGTTCTTGGCTTAGAGGAGGAATGAAATGGGCATGTGCTCACAGATGCAATGCACCCTTGTATCCCTTTCCCTCTGGGGTGCATGATTTGATTTTTCTTCCAGCAGCAGTGGAGTTGGGGTGGGGAAAGTCTTGTACATTGAAGAAAGGGTTACAGAATAGCACTGTGTGCTCCATTCAGAAAGAGAAATAGGCACACCCAAGCCACACATAGAAACATGCACCTCAGTAACACTTCTACTTAGGAACAGGAGAGAAATTTGTTCATTATGGAGCAAACTTACATTTTGTGTTTCCTAAATTGAGAGCCCAGTTAGCACACAGTTATCCATTGGATTTCACAGTTCTTTGAACGTTGCGATGCAGTTCTTCACTCAAAAATACATACAAAACTGTTTATATTTGTGAAAGTTGTGAATATCATGGTTATTGAAGGGAAATCTCTGTGTGAAAGTAAATGCAGATATGTGTCAGTGTTGCAAAGTTACAAGCTCATATTGAAACTTGAAAGAATGGGCTTATGACGAGATACATTTGAAATGGATGGGACCAGATATAGACTGATAACAAAAGACAACCCCACCAAAAGTTATCTCTGTGCATCAGATTGGGAGCTTTGTACTTTATTCATTGCTTCACAGATATAGAGAATTTTTTCCATGATTATATTTTTACCATTCTTCAGTAAGTTATCCATCTGTGTTTTCATTTTAATTGTTTCATCTTTACAGGCTTATATTAAGAGTTTTTTTTTAATGCAACTGTAATGCCAGTTTGGCTAGACCAGGACCAGAACCCCTGCAGAGCATGGGCAGGCAATTATTTTGGCGTTCAGAAAAATACTTGACAAAAATACTCCACTGCGCAATTCCACCTTGCTCCAGTTCTCACTCTTTTGGGGCAGGGGGTAGAGGTGACCATGATTTTAAATGCACAATGTGTTACAGCTACAACTTCCAGAAGATTCAGCTTGAAGGACATAAAAATGGCGGTGGATGAAACCATGGCCACAGAGGGAAGTCTGCTACCTAAACGTCCATGTAGGGGATGGTCCAGAACAACATCCTCACAACTGCAAACAAAACTGTGTAACTGGTCCTAGATTGCCCACACATGCTGCACGAATATCCAAAGTGTGGCATCATTTCAAAACCAACCTGCTTGCTGTGTTCAATGCATTGTCCCTTGGCATATGGTAGGTACATCTTGTAACATCTGGACTTTCCATCTCACTCCAGTACGTAGAATTCAATTTCAAAAGCTATAATACAGCTTGCTGCTGACAGTAGCTATTTCTGTTAAACTTGAAAGTGCTGGATTGAGAATAATGTTTATCTTGAATTCCTTTCATGGTTAGCTTGCTGATCAGTACTTTCTCTTTTTTCTTTTAGTCTTTAGAGTCAGACCTTCAGACCATATCCAGCTGTCCACTGAAATTGACTTTAATGAGTCAAACTGGATATTTTTATCTGGCATATGAAGCCGAATCATATTTGAAAGCAATCCAAATGACTACTCCTTGCAAAGAGTTCCTGCAGGCTTTTGTATGCACACATGGACCAGAATGGGAGAAGGTAGGTCTTTTCTGTGCCAGAGCATCTGATCCATTAAGCTTTAAACAGAGACAGGTAAGAAGTAGTCCTGTTCAGGTGGCATGGAGGTCTAAAACTGAGGATGGAGATATAACCTTACATGTAAGCCCAACCCTCAAATGTTCCACACCATCTGGATGTAAGCTAAATCTTACATCTTCATGCATTGAGAACGGTAGAAAGTCTGAAGACTGCTACATCATTTCTGTGAGTGGGAACCATCATGTAATCACCTTCAGTTGCGCATAGTTATAAACCCCTCTTCTAATTTCACATTGAGCACATAAAGGTATGTGAGGCTTCTGGGTGTGTGGAGATGTCTGGATTAGGGCCAACATACCACCACCCTTTTAGTCTTTGACATGTTCAGGAGAACCCCTGAAGACAGCTAGTAACTTATTGGCTTTATTGTGATTCCTCATCGTTTTGCACCAGAGCTTCCTCTTTTCCCTTATTCTCTATTTAAATGCAGTTTGGAAACCAAACTTTCAGGCTAATGCCTTTACCTCCTTCTATCGCAGGGGTGGGCAAAGTATAGCCTATGAGCCATGTGTAGCCCTTCACGTACTCAAAATGCAGTACCTGGATTCCCCCAATTCCCCTAAAAATATAACAAAAGTTCCAAATGATTGTTTGCTTCAGCCCCTTCCCATGGCTCAAAACCAACACAAAACGCAGTCACTTTGTTCCCCATTCTCAAGGCCCCTACATACCCTGGAACTCACCCCACTGAAGCACAAAAAACATACACACAAAAAACCCAGCCACATATCAGCTGAAGTCAAAATTCAAAGTGACATCTAAGATATGTTCCTGCTTGAACTTGTAAATACAATACTTTAAGACTTTATTCCCTGCTTTTTTGTCTCTTAATGAGGCTCAGAACATTATGAAGGAAACAGCCTGTTTCTAGCAGAAACCTGAGAGCAAGGGTTCCCCCTTCTTTTAAAAAGGAGGGGAAATTACCACGTGCTTTGCCTACTACCCACCTTTCAATTCTTGCTTCAGCACATATATGCATGGCACATCCATTCCAGCTTGAGTGACATCTCTCTAGGAAAATTGTATCTGTAGCTCTCATTGTGAAAATGCATGATTGACTCAGATATGTCCCAATCCTCTTTTTCCTGTGTTTGAATCCACACTGAGAGACAAGGCTACAAATCAGTTAAAGTTTCTGACTTGCCTAGTACTAAGAGTATAAGGAGATCGGTTCTAGATCAGGCCAAATGCCTATCTAATTTAATGCCCTGTTCACATAGTGGCCAGCCGGATGTCTATGGGAAGCCCGTACAGAACCAAAACCCAGCTTCCCTTTAGGAAGTATGAGATGCTATCTTAGGTAGTGGAACATATCTCAGTGGTGCCTGGTAGCTTCCACATCAGTGGGACAGTGAATCACTCTGTGTTTTCATCCAAAGTTTAAAGATAATTCAACTCCTTGAATACCCCAAAGGCAGCAGATTCCAGCTGGTATTGGAAGCAAAGCAAAGTCACCCCTGCTTACCGCTTGGATGGGAGACTGACAATGAAAACCAGGTGCTGCAGGCTATATTTCAGAGGATGAAATGGGCAAAACCACCTCTGCATATTCCTTGCATAAGAAAGCCCTATGAAATTTGCAGTCACCCTAAAGTGATAGGTGACTTGAAGCTGTCTGTGTTTGGAATAAAACCCAAGGCAGATTCCCTGTCCCATCGAAGTAGGAACTACCAGCATCTACTGGCCACCACTATAAACACTCCAGTTGGCTGCTCACTAGCTGAAACAATGTTGAAACTGCGAAGTGGTCACTCAGCCTGGCTCTGGACATCAGGGCACTGTCAGACTCAGGACAGCCATACTAGCTGGTGTCCTGCATGCACGCAAGTCTCCAAAGTCAGCCAGTCCCCAAATGCTTTCTTCCAAGGTATTTTCCCTGGCTGGGTCTCTGAAAAGTAGCACTGACCACTTTGTGTAGCCATCATGGCTGCCCACAGAGGGTTGGTTGTGGTGGTGATGAGTTGGTGTCAATCACACTTGATGACAGCAATGATAATATGGGGCAGTGGCATTTCAATTGTAAGAGAGCCCTTACCATTACTTGGAGTGGCATAAAATATACAAGTATATATAGCCATCATGACTAGTAACCTGAATAGCCTTGTATGTATGTTCCTTCAAATTGCTTGTCAACTTATGTTGACATGATAAGCTTAATAGGGTTTTCTTAGGCAAGGAATATTGTTTTTGTCAGTTCCCTCCTCCGAAAGATAGCCTATAGCATCTGGTATTTCTTGGCAGTCTCCCATCCAAGTACTAACCAAATCTAACCCCACTTAGCTTCCAAGATAAGATGGGATCTGGTGCCTTCAGGATATTTAAGCCCTCTGAATATCTTTTTTCTCCATGAATTTGTTTAGCCCCCATTAAAATCTACCATGTTGGCTAACTACTAAATAGTATGACAACTGCTGAGCCTTTTTTGACTTCACAGAAAGAAAGAAATCAACTCTCCAAGACACCCACCAATTCTGCTTCATAGCCTCTAGATGGAGCTTGTGTATGGAGATTACTGTGTGTAATATATTACAGGCTTGCAAATTCAAATTTTAGATACAAGAGTTTTACCAGTGTAATGGCTTTACTTGATGTATTTCACTGCTTTGCAAACTATATTTCCATGAATGCTAATTGACCATTGATTTTTACTGTGTTTCCAATCTGTTTTGGAAATCAAGCAGTGACCCTATCCTTGAGCTATGCCTGTTGATGGGATGGGATAGTGTTGCATTAGTAAAAGAAATGTAAGAATTAGTGTAAAAAACGAAATAGGCCTATACTGGAGTACTTAGGCTGGAATGCTGTTGGTGTCACACACTGAGATAACCTCATTGCATCAGCACATGTACTTTTACTTGCATGTTGCAAGGAAATAGTTGGTATTCTACAGTGATTCCCACTGGTGCTACAAAGCTGAGCAAAGCCAAGTAGTGGCTGGGGAAAGGCAGTACAAAATGAGAATGAATTCAGATGTGGTTCCATATCCTGGAGAAGAAGTTATGGATAAACCTGGATGCCATGTTTAGAAAGCATACTGTCCTAAAGATACGTGTCTTAAAATGTAACTGTACATTTTGAAGAGCTACCACTCTGCCACCTTAAATACACCTAATTTTGTCTGCGTTTGGAAACTAAGCAGGATTCAGCTGGTCAGTACTTGGATGGGATACCACTAAGAAATGCCAAGAATCTCCAAGCTGGGCTTAGAAAGAATCATTTCTGAAACCTAGGAGAGATGCTGATAGTCAAAGTTGACAATACCACGCTAGATGGATGTAATACAGGACAGTTTCCTGTGTTCCTATGAATCAATTTATGGGTAGTTATTTATATTTATACTATTTATATTTAAGGGTCAAGGATGGTCATTCCTTTATTTGTAGAAAACATATGGTTTAACAATGTGATGCTTCTTTTATTTCCCAATTTTGCAGCATATCTTTTCCAAAACTTCTGATAGGAAGCAAATTTAATTCTGGTCAGAGATAAATTTATGGACTTGTTGGCTAAGACATCCTACATTTGACTGAGAGCCAGTTGTCTGCTAACTTTTGAGGACTAGATCACTCTGTTAGTACCTTTTCTGACTCTGAGCAAAGGTCACCTATCCTGAAAGTCTCATGAACCAGGAACTTAAGATGGAACCACAAGAACATTCTCCAAAAATAGGGTGAATTTCCAAGCTCTAAATGAGAAGGGACAATCCTGGACTCTCCAAACTGGGCCACCTCATGGAGACTTTTATGTCTCCTGTGGCATAGCAGAAATTTCAAGTCAAATCATTGCCTCTTTAATTACTTTGCAACTTTACTTGATGGATGAATCTATGAAAATCAATCCTTGATTGGGGATATCAAATAAAGCAAACTCCTCCCTGCTTTCATTGTCACCTATTAAACTTCCCAACCTGTTGCCCTCCAGATATGTTTGCCTAAAGCTTCTATAGCCTTCATCCAGCATAACAAAATTTAAAGTTTTAATCCAATGTATCTTGGAACAGGTCAGAAAAGACTGATATAAGACCTCGATTAAACTCTTCACCCTGTTGGATCTACCTTCTGTAGAAGTTCTCCACTGAGAGCTCTCTCAAGGCCAGGTGAGGTTGACTTTGCTTCTTTGGAATGTATAACTGAGCCTCTGCCTACATACTACAAAACATTCCAAGCTCAGTACCTAGCAATTTCAGTCGAATCCTCTGTGAGACTACAAACGGTCAGAAAGAGTACAACTAACTGATGGCTTATTTATTTATTGGAGTCAACACTCCATCCTGTGAGAAGAATGTCATATGGTCATGCATTATGGTGTTCATACCCTCTTATCACTTGATATAGGTGCAAAAACCATGCTGCCAGACATAGTGAGCAAGCTGTTTTTTTAGCCAATGAATTGAAAAGATATCAATTTTTTAAAATGCTTGTACCTCATCCTGTATCAGAAGATCTCAGGTTGACATACAATAAACTCTTTTTAAACAATTAAAAACTATCTAAAATTAAATCAGTTAAAGGCAAATGGTCTAAAAACACATTGAATAATGTAAAAATTTAAAAACAGTTACAACCTTTTTTAAAAAACAAAAACAAAAACCCTGTATATTTACAAGCTGAATAAGACATTAAATCTCAGAGTTTTTAATAAAAATCCAAGTTTTAAGTTTAATCAATTTAATTAATTAATTAAATTTAATTTTAATTGGCTCCAAATGGATCTCTAAGAGGAGGGGATTCCACACTAGAACACGGCGACAGAAAATATCCTTTTCCTCATCCTCATGAAATATGTTGCTATCAATAGGTGTTAGACAGAGGAGGGCCTAAGGAGATCTTACCTGAGATCCTGTTTAGTTCCCTGTCATCTCCTTGTCCTGGCAGCTGTCAAGTCCTCAGAGGGGCACCGCTACTTCTTGCCAGTGGGAATGAAGAAGCAAATGGTCTTGGCTCAGAGGAGGGAAGAATCAAGTGTGTGATTAGAGATGGAGTGCACTTTCCCTTTTCTTCTCCTTATTGCCCAGACCAGTCAGATTATTATCACCTACATTGCTTTCCTTTTCCCTCTCCTCTGCACCAGTAAGCAGCAGCAACTGCCTCTCATAGGGCTTGACAGTTACTGGGTGGGTGGGTGGGGGGTTTGGATGGGAACAGAAGTAAAGTAGCCACCTGTACTGCATCCCAAAATAGCAAGATGGTTGTGTAACCAACACTGGCATGTTATTATGCCACTAACAGGATGCCACCCACAGACAAATAATGTTCACTTGAGGGATAATTAACTAAAATCCTCTTCAGGCAGAGCAGCCACATAAACTGAGTGAGGGAAGGATCAGGACTTGTTCACCTTTACATGCTCACCATATGTATGGGTGAACATGAAGCTGCAGCAAGAAGTGGGTGTACCTCTGCCAAATAGAATTAAAAACACAATCATACGAAGTTAAAATATAATTAAAGTATCAATAGTATTAAATGCAATTAAAAGTGTGAACATTAAAAAGAAAGAAAACCGAATACACACAATATGGCACATTACTGAAGGTCCTTTCCTCATAAGTAACCAGACCTCAAAGGCTGACCCAAACAAAAGTCTTCATTTGCCCATGGCCAGAAAGCAGGGAGGGCATCATTCTAACCTCTCTAGCAAGAAAGCTCCAGACCCTGGGAGCAGTCATTGTGCAAAGGCCTTCTCCTGTTTCTACAAGGTCCATCTGTAAGCCTGCTGAGACAGATATAAGGGCCTCTCCAGAAGATATCAAACATAGGCAGGCTCATACATAGAGATATGGCCACTGGACTTAAGCTATACAGAGCTTTGTAGGTCATAACCAGCACTTTTAAGTGTGCCTTGAAATGCACCAGCAGCTGGTGGTATGCTCCTTGTTGCCCTCTTCATTTGGAGGGTTCTTTCTAACTCTTCCAAAAAGGGATAGTGCTTTCTCTTAAAAATCTCCGTGTAATAAATATCTAAAATCTAATTAAAAATATTTCATCAGTACTGGTAGATAGAGAGATAGCTGGACAGACAGATAGTACATGTCTATCCTGTCTGCCGTTAGTTAAACTGCTGAAATTCAGATAAAACCAAAGAAAATGGAATAAATGCTTCAAGGCAAGTTGTAGAAAGCTAAAACAGATGGCAGTAGCCATTACCACTTTGAAAGAACTGAGAACTAATGTGTTGGTCAGGCAGTGCATGAAGACAAATTATGTAATCATTTATGTAAAATGAAGCTAGAATGAGATAAATGCAGCACAAAAGAAGTTTGGGCAAAAGTGGCCATCAGAATCCAAACAAAATATATGGCAAACATATGCTGGGTAGTAAATAGAATCTTGAAAATCTCTACTCAACTGGAGAAAAACTCTACCCAACTTAGAGAAGTAAAAAACTTTTGTAGTCTCTGGTAGAAAGTAAGCACTAAACAGTAATGAACTAGTAGAATATGGAAGACAGTTAAGTCCAGCAAGGGAAAGGAGTATTCATTTAAGTTAAAGAAAGGTCTTTCACTGTGAAACACTAATTTTTCATGTTGTAATAGTCAACAGCGAGGATCTATTGTACTCTAATCTTTTACAGTCAGGTAGCCCTGGGGCCACATGTGATACCTGCCTGCTCCCTGTGTGGCCTATGAAGTCAGTGGAATCCCACCCAATGCAGGAGAAAGATTACTGGTTTCCGGTTTCCAAGACATTGTGATAGAGAATTAGCTTTCTCGGTAGAGATTGCTGGAGGGGCGATGTGCTAGGATGTGTGTGATGTGGAGGTGAAAGTGCGTGTGCACACATACATGTGTGTATGCATGAGGATGCATTTACCTGTTGCCCCTGATGTCCCAGCAGACATCAGACACAGTCTGTTGGACCAACGAACATTGAACATTAAGGGGAAAGTGTCATATTTGATTAAATGAGATGCTTCAACAATTCTGGGCCTTGGTTAAAACGTGCATTTACTTATGGGTGCATATGACAGGGGAAAACTGGTAAGTTGCGACATGTTATCTTTTAGGTGGCCTGTTCAGTATTCCCCATCTTCTCACTGTGGAAGTCTCATATTTTACAGTACATGATTTCAATATAACTGGCCTGAACTATGGTGGATGTATGAAGAACCAAGACATGTCGTGTGATAGATAAATTTAGGTTAAATGTCATCTAGGTAACTTTTGGAATACTTGTTCAGATAGCTCCACTTCTTAGTGTTGCAACTACCATTCACAACCTAGGCCATTTCCACACTAGATTGTTATAGTGTTATTATTCCACTAGCAACATCCTATGGAATCCTGGGGTTTGCAGTTTAGGCCTTTGAGGCCCCTCCCTAAACTGTAAACCTCAGGATTCCATAGGATGTTGAAAGTGGAATAATAGCACTATAACAGTCTAGTGTGGAAATGGCCCTAGAAAAATCTACCTCAACATCAGATCTTGTGATTGAAATTAACTTACCATGAGACCAAAGTTCACTTAATGGGCCAGACAAGAGATACTATATGCTAGGTTGAATACAACACGGCTCCTGGAGCTCTAAAATTGTTTGCAGATCCTGGATCAGAAAAACCTATCATAAAGTTGCAGCAGCAAGACCTACAGTATGTCTTCTCCCTTACCCCAACTCACATTTTACCTGATGCAGTCCCTCCCAACACAGCTAGGTACTGACTGGTGGGTGACTGGTGGGGCATAGGGCAGTGGTGGTAGAGAATCCTCATCCTCCTCATCAAGTTCTATTGCTGTATCTAGTTGCATATTGCAATAAATCCAGCTATAAGAGCAGAACTTGATGTTTCTCTACCACCATTGCCCCATTCTCTGCCAGCCAGTGAATAGCATTGGGAGTGGAAGTACATCAGCTAAAGGTTGGGTTTTGGAGGATGAGGGAGGAGACTTGCCTGATGGAACTTTTCAGTACATCTTTCTGACCCAGGATCTGCTAACTTTTGAATCTACAGGAGCCCTTTCCCTTATTCAACTTATTAAAATTAAATAGTGCACTGCTTAAATTGAACCACTTCACCATTGAGTCTCTAGGAATCTTGTTAAAGATGTCTCCTAAAAAGGATCCACTGCTGTTTCTTATTTCATATGACATGCCAGTGCAGGCTGATGTAGCATAAGATAACCAGAACAGAAGAATGGAACAACATGCTAGTATAAGATATGCATAGTATCTTATCAAGAACATTTGCTTATTGAGTTATAGGAGGGGAAAAAAAGAACACTGAGGTTCTGTATCAACCTCACAGAGCCTAAAGTTCTGCCAACATACTTAACCTTATGTGTTAAGTATGTTGGCAGTGAGGAAGGTGGTACTGTTCCTCACTGGTGGAGGAAGAATGGAGGTGGCCAGTCAAGTGGCAGTACTGCTGTTTTTTGCCTTCAAGTTGTTTCTGATTTACAGCAACTCCAAAGCAAAACACTTGTGGGATTTTGGTAAGATTTGTTCACAGAGAAGTTTGCCTTTGCCTTTCTCTGAGGCTGAGAGAATGTGACTTGCTCAAAGTCATCCAGTAGGTTTTCATGGCCAAGTGGAGATTGGAACCCTGGACTCCAAAATCACAGTCCAACACTCAAACCACTACATCATGCTGGTTCTCAAGTGACAGTGTAGGAGAATTGCTTCAATGCATTCCTATGACCAGTCAGTGGCCATTTGGGCAGGTGGTTGTGCTGTGCCCAAGCACTGAACAAACGTTTTGCATAAGGAGGGATCATCATCATCATCACTACCACCATCACATCATCATCATTTATTTATATAGCCCCAGCAAGGTGTAGAAGGTGCTGTACAAATAAAAGAACAATAAAAAATGCTCAGCCCTGCCAAAGGCATGCAATCTATCACACACACGTACACAGACAGGGTGGGGGGAAGGTAGAAGTAATACAAATATAAACTGGGTAGCTCCTCATATAATGCTTTAAAAAGCAGATATACTCGTGTAAAGCCCCGATATGATTGTGGCCAAAGAATCCAGGGCCCATCCACATGGCAGAATTATAATGCTATTATTCCACTTTAACTGTCATGGTTCCATCCTATGGAATCCTGGAATTTGTAATTTGATGATGCACCAGAGCTTTCTGGTTGAGAGTTCTAAGTACACCTCCCTAACTACGACAATAAAAGTGGAATAATAGTTCTATAATTCTGAAGTGTGAATGGTTTCCTAGTAAAATCCTCTTTCTCCTTATTCATTGGTCTCCATACATTATAGCATTCATTTCCAATAAACCTGCTTGCTTTTGTCATCTCATCACCTGTATATCAATGAAGCAGAAAATGCTGTGTTCCTTAGTTTCATTTCTGCTCAGAACATATTTATTTGCATTCCTCTGGGTAACAGCTAGCTGTCTTCCGCAAGCAAGCTAGCCAACACTTAGATTCCTAAGCAATGGAGAATTTCCCCCATTTGGATAGAAAAGCTGTCCAAAGCACTTTCATCTTCCAGGTTTTCTTTTATTTCCCATGTGTGTATTCGGTGGCATAACATGTCCTACAGAGTATTAAACCCGTCATTGCAGTGAGATATACTGCTGCTCCCAAACCTGACACTTTGTCCAAGCTTTGACAGTGGAGAAAAATCTTGGATGATTATCTTTAAGAGGATTTTCTCAGAATCCACACTTGTGTAAAATAGTAGGTTTTAGGGGGTTAGGTAGAAAACAAATTTTCTTTGCAACATGTGTCTGCAAATTTGATATCAAAAATATTTCATATCTGTTTCTGACATTCAGATCTTTGATTTCAAGATCTGGCATTTGCCAAAGTTTTGGAGATGATCTGCAGTGATTTATTTGCCTGTATTTGATGTCTGGCATACAGTCGTGTGTAATATTCCTCACTTGACAGTTTATGAGATTTCAAAATGATCAAGAGATCCCAGTAAGTATAAAGCATCTCAGTTCTGAAGAGGACAAATTTCCCACTTCAAATTTAAGTTTCTTGAGTGAAAATTAAAGGGGTGGAATGAATGAATTTGTACTATTTGTAGATACTACTTTTAGTTCCAAGTCAAATCAAAGCATTTAATTTACCTCATTTTCTGTTGGTTTTGCAGCACAATGTTCTGCTAGAAGTGTTTGTGTTAGGGAGTAGGAAAGACCCAGAAAGAAGTGATACATGTTAACATAAAGATTCTGAGTTATAGTCACTGATTACGTGAAATCCTACTCTGATGTTTACTCAGTAATGTTTATTGTCCCTGTCTATCTCATGGACCTTATGGGGGATCAGATACGATACTTCCAGAAGCACACTGATTATCAGTGACCAACTCTGAACTCCACTATATTAAAAACAAAAACTAAAGCAGAATTACAGACTTCCTAAGATATACTGTATGTACACACACACACACACACACACACACACACACTCTTATGTATATACTCATATATATCCTCATGTATTCTACTCAAAGGAGTACCGAGAGAGTAGAGGGGTTGGTGCTTCTTTTAGGTTGTCCAAGGAGAGACTTAGCTTTTGCCTTTCATCACTCTACTCAGAGAAGGGGATGGTTCCTTTTTAAAATAAGAATTAATATTATACCTTAAATTTGATCAAAAAAAGAACCATCTCATTCTGTTAGTGGAGTGTCAAAAGGCCTTTTCAAATACCTGGGCAGGAAAATGATGGTGGTGATGGCCAGGGGCAGCTGGTTCCCCGAGGGTGCACTAGTGTTTCCCCTCTTCATGGAATGACCCTGGACTTATCCATGGGTCATATCAAAATCTATAATTTTTTCCCCCAAACCTGCTCTTAATTTATACATGAAGTTGACTATCCACAACTGTGTATGGTAATACTGGTTTGTCCACCTCTGTGAAATCATTCTCCCTTTTGAAAAGTTTGTTCATTTGTTTGTTTTTAAGATTTCATATCTGAGATCCTGCATCACGTGTAATGACCTCCTCTTTATGCAGCTGTAAAGCCATTTATATTTTATGACTGTTTAGTGACAGGTTGGGGTGGGATGAAGTAGGTGACTAAATAGTGTGGATTTGAACCTATCTCAGCTGCAGTTTTTCAGAGTCTTTAGTGACTGAAGATGAAGGTGACATTAACAAAAATACTGTCTTTTGCCAAGTAAATCACTCTCTCTCCTTCTCTCTCTCTCCCTCCCTCTCTCTTTCTAAACTTATTGCATGTTGATGCCTGTTCTACACATGGAAGGTGGGTTCAATTGTCCTTCACTTTCTGCACAATGCATTATTAACATTATAGTGCAATTCTATGTGTGCATATTCAGAAGCAAATCCTGGTCTGTTAGCCCCTGTCACTTCACGTATGCTGTTTAGAGACAAGAAAGGAATAACTGTTAAAGGCAGTAATGACCATTTCAACATGAACATGAACAGCAAAACTTCCAGGAGGGGGAAGTAGTTTTTCTACTTACTGGTGAAGAACTATAACTGGGATAGGCTGTAATCCACAATGTACCTCCTTCCCTTTCTTCATTTCTCCTCCCTACCACAGCCAGTAAAAGACCATATCAGTGCCACACAGGACTTGACTGCTGCATGTGGGGAGCTTTGGGTATTGTGCCTGATGGAAAGTGTATTACGTGCAGCAGCTTGCAATTTTGATTAATGTATGAAGATGCCAGTGAGTAAAGAAACAAACTAAGGCTTTTTAATAAGTGCTACATTACAGATAGACTGCTAAGTTAGCATTGAATTAAATTAGTTTACTCACAGTAGAAATGAGACAAAAAAAGGAACAGGAAGAGAAGAAGTGGAAAGATCTCTAATTTAAATCTCAGAGCAGTTAGGATAGGTAGTTAAAAGAAGAGAAAACTTCAAGTTACTTTTTAACCCTATAGCTGTTGCTTATGTTTAGTTGAGCATTGTTGCTTCTACAATGGCACAAGGGGCTAGACGAGCCCTTATGCTGTAATATGTGCATATGCATGAGCATATGCATGCACACACACACACACACACACACACAATTTTCAAGGTAATGCTCTTGTCCAGAGAGTCTTCTACCTCTCTCTGATCAGTGGAGAAGAGAGTCCAGGTCCTAAGATCACAAGACATACGCTCATGCAAACCCAAGTTGCGTATGCATATGTCACCAATATGATTCCAGACATCAGTTGTCCTATAGCAAGTAGCTGTCAAGCTTATGTACAATTAAAAGCACTGAAGTGAATGTCATCACCTTCAGCAAATAGCCTCTAAACAGCAGACATAATGGGAAGTTTTTAGTGTCGCCCTCACTGCACTTACTAGAGTCTCATCAAAATGCTTCCTTGTTAGCTCTTGCAAGGTTGGTTGAATGTCTTGACTCAAGACTATTGTGTTCCACAGGCCCATAAATGTGCAGTCTGGTCAAAAATCATTGGTTTATGACTACATGGGCCTGTGTGGTGTGCTGAAAGTCTGTGGGGTACAACAAGGAATTTGTTGGTTCTGAATTATGTTTGAGACTAATTTATTAATAACTCATGAATCTATGGGGCCCTGTTAGAAAACAGAAAATTGCCATATTTTTACATGAATGAGTAGATGAGCGAATAAGTGAGTGAATAAATGAAAAAAAGAATGAGCCCTCTAAAGAGTGATGGTGACCTCAAAGAGAGAAACTGCCCTTAAAATGGCTTAAAATTGCTCCATTATTCCCAAGCAGCATAATTTGAGACACTCATCTCTTTTAATAAGTGAAAAAAGGAAGTGTGAATTGTTATTTATGACTGAGCAAACTTTGCACGCATCCGATGGTGTCATATTCAGAACTGCTTCTGTCAGCAGAACAAATCTGTTCACCCTCCAGATCTGCTTCAGAGAAATTGGATGGCATGAGAGAACTGAGAAGTGGTAAACTTGGATTTTTAGATAGCATAGAGGGCGGGAAAGGTGAGGAAAAGAGATAGAGAAAATCCAGCCAGTAAGTGTCTCCTGTGTGGTGATGAATTTAATTCTGTCATCATTAGCAACATCACCTTTCTGTCTGTCTTGCCACTTTCCCAGGCTAATCTGGTGAAAACACGAGAGAGAGTCTTTTTGGTGGCTTCTCCTAGGCCTGTGGACCTCCCCCCCCCCCCCCGGGGAAACTCAGTTGGCACCCTCTCCTCATTTTTTTTGTCAGCAGACAAAGACCTTCCTATTTGAACATGTCTTCAGCCTTCAAATGTTTCAAGTAGAAGAATGTGAAAATGGTGTGCTGTATTTTAAGTAAGCAATGTGTTTTAAGTGCTTTTGGTTTACATTAATTCCTTAAATATAACATTTTAATTCAATTGGTTGTTTAATGCTTTTTTTAAACTTTTGTACTATATGGTGTTTTAACACTTTTGTTTTAACATATATTGTAAGACTATTTTGTGAGAAAGCTGCAATATAAATCAAATCAAAGAAATCAGTTCCTGGAGAGAAAAAAGTTGGTGTTGGAGAGGAGTCAGCATCTTCTTTTGCAGTGATACACATTTTTACCAAAATCTAACCTCACAGATTGAGAATTTAAGATAAAAACCTAACATGAGTTCTAGCTTTCTAATTTGAATACTGAGAGCTGGAAAGTAAATGACGAGAGCTAATACAGAATTTATAGCTCCTGGGAGGAAAAGAAAATAAGGTAGTAGTTTTGCTCTTTTTGTTTTTCAATCCAGTGCTATATTTTGTGAAATTAAAATATGTTCTTAGCAAGAAGCATCCTTGACAAGTATTCAGAGGATGAAGTTAATCTAAATATTTGCCCAAATGCTACAATAAATGTGAGCCAATTTTTATGGCTTAAAAGTTGAGTTTCCACTTTCGTAAACTGCTGCTCATTTTCACCAAACTCCTTGGAACGTGCCTGCATGCTAAAACAATCAATAACAGCAACCACCACAGGGCAGTAGAAATCATTACACTTGATTTGTTTCATTACAAGCCTTGTAATAGGAAATAATCTTATCAGTCTGCTGGTAATGCTTTGATATCCTGCAAGTTACAAATAGCATAGTGACTGCATAGAATCGTTTTGGGAAATTTTAGACACCAAGACAGCTAGTTAACAACAAAAGTGTTTATTGTGCAAAAAAAGACCCAAGCAATCCCAAGAAAGGACAAGATTTTTATTTTTGATTATGTACTGTCTTACATTCTCAGTAATGTAAATTGATGCAACTAAGGGCGGGGGGAGGAGAGACAGGGGAAAGAGAGGGAGAGAAGAGTCCTTTCCCAGAGGAGTTTACAACCTAGACAAAAAAGAAAAAGGAGAACTGGGAGATGAAACAGGAAGATGCATCTATAGGGGGAGTAAAATGAGTGCAAATGCTGTTACATTTGGGCACTGCTGTAGTTTGGGACGGAGAGAAAATGAGTTAAACAAAGCCATAATAAATACAAGGCTTGGAAAAGTTGGGCTACAAGTCCCAGAATCCCCCAGCCATTATACTATGTGATGTTTCACCCAATGGAAAGAAAGAGGTGAAGTGAGGGTACATCTGGACAGATTTCAAAGACCAGAAAGTTCCAAATTTTGTTCCTGTTATTTTGGAGAGCCATAGACATTTTGTTTATCCCAGAATGTTTTCTGTCAGCTCCTCGTACAATCAAGACTTTTTATACCGGCTCCCTAGGTCAGTTTTAATCTGGTGTAACATCAGAAACAAAAGGAGCAGAATTTTGGACTTTTGGATTAGTCTGGATATGCCTTGAATTCCCCTCCAGTGGCCATATTGCAGATAACTGTCTCACTTTTCCTCAAACATTTTTGATGTCTAGGTCTTCAGACTGGTCTGAATCACTGTTCTGTTCTATTCTGTTCTGCTGGAGAACCACACTGGGCAATTCATTTTGATCCCATGTTGGCCTAAATTGCCCCAGTTCACTTTGAGATTTGACTGAATAGTTTACATGGCCCTCATTTTTATGCTGTGTCCTTTTTTCTTCTTCTGTCTTTTTGCCATGCTACTGCCCTCTTTTCTTGTGAACGAAGTGGTTCACATATTTAAAATGCACAAATGCAACATGAATAATGGCATATGTGCACACTAATCAGATGCCCAACCAGTTACACATATTAGTCTTAAAACACAGCATATATTAAACAAGCCTGGAACAACTTTCTTTTTAAAAAATGTGGAAAAGGACTGCCTTTACCATCCATTAGAAAGAGTGGAGAAAAGAGATCAGATGTGCCTCATGGGGGAGGAAATTCCAAATGGCTATGCATTCTTTCAAACAATTTCAATATTCTCTGTGTCTTTGAAGACAATTATGTGACCTAATTCATGATACAAAATGAAACTACAGCAATTCTCTTATCTTTGTTGAGTTGCTGGCTGTGCTCAATAGAGGAAACTCTCTCTCTCTCTCTCTCTCTCTCACACACACACACAATGCCAAAAATTAGCATATGTTTCATATTTTTCTACCTGTTCTACTGAGGCCTTTGTAAGCTCCACTCGTCCATTAAAACTGTCCTATGTACTTTTTCCTGTGCTTTGCAATCTTCTAATACAGTTTGTAGATCTCAGTGACAGGCCTACATGATTTAAAGAGTTTCATTAGAGCTATAATGAGATACACAACTATCTTATTTATTTATTTATAATTAGCAACTGCACTTTCTGCTCCTCCATCATGATATAAATAAATAAACTCCTACAGTAGGCATGGTGGCTTATCGCAAAATTTTAACCAATGATTAATCAGGCATGCATCTAAATCTTATCAACTATGTCTATAGCCTTCATTCAGAGATGGACAAAGACAATGCTCAGTTTACATTTGCCTTGCCTCAGTCATTGCCAAAAGTCTTCTTTTTTTTTCCCCCCTGTACAATATGTTTCCCAGTTGTCTATGTAGACCTGGTGCCAGAATACTGGAGCAAGAACCATGGTCCAGCGTGGTACTCTAGGTAGTGCATGCTGTTGGTTTTTACTCTGGCCTTGCTCTTTCTTTAGTGTGCTATCAGGCCCTATTCCACTGCCACTTTTCCTTGTGCAAAAACTGCATGTGTTTTTCTATGCAGAAAACAATATTTTTGGTACCAAGAATGTACAGAATATTGTTTTCTCCAAGGACAATATTTATGTGCAGAAATATTTTCTCCACAGAAAATGTTCCCCAAGATTTTCTGTAGAGGAAGTCCCAAACTGCAAAGATTCTCATCAAGGTTTCCTGAAACTCAAGAAACATTTAAAAATTATTTTTGAATATTTTTTCCCATCCCTACAGCTGAACCACAGTTGTCTGGCCCACGGTAGTGTCATAGAAGCTCCTTTGCTTTCATCTCCCAGATCTTGAAGATTATGCATGACTGCCTAGGTGCAACCTTGGAAATTCAAAATTTGGTAGGATTTAGGAAAAACAAAATGAAACTAAGCCAAGAGGCAGAAAAAAGAAAATGTCTGCGGTGGGGGGGGCGGGTAGGAAGCAGAAGAGGAAAGGAGAGAGAGAGAGAGTATAATTCTGGAAGAACAAGGAACAAAATGGAAGTGAAATTAAATTTGCCAATAGGTGTGGCACACAAACACACCACCAGAGCATCGATGATTCTTACTGAATCAACCATGGGCAATGGTACTGAATATATGATACTATAGCCATAACAGCAACAAAGCAGAGCTTTATTTCTTCACATTAGGATTCTCCTCATATCTGTATTAACCTTTCGAATTTATTTAGAAACTCATTAGTGCTTTCTACATAGTCCATTCTTTCCCTGATTAGCTCTCCTCATTACAATTCAAATTTCTTTCTGCTACATTTGCCACATTGTCCTGTTTCCTTTCATCTCCATTGTTGTTCAGCTTAATTTATTAAGGTAGTGAAAGAGGAGCAGAGAGGATGAGGGAAAAATCAGTTGACATTGCAGCCTTCCTATTTATTCCCAGGCTTCTCTGGGGAAAGGATGTACCAGAGGCCTAGAGGCAAGAAGAGGGGAGAACATCAGAGTAAATTCTCCCAACCTTTTGTATCAGTTGGCTGTTTCCCCCACCTTCTTTCTTCCTCTTCACTGATTCTATTATACACAGATTATCTATTTTATTTATTTACTTATAGCAGTTTTATCCCACTCCTCTTCCCAAAAGGCTATTGAAGAGGCTTACATGTAATTAATTTTAAAAGGCAGTCCCTACTGGAGGCTTACAATCTTTAAAAAACAAAAAAATACACAAAGGGGTGGAGAGCAAATGGGAAATAAGAAACAAAACAGGATACAGGCTCAATTGTAATTTTTTTTTTCAATTAGAATTGTTATTCTGTTCTGTGAAGTCATTTCTGACTTTTGGTGACCCTAAAGCAAACTATCATGGAGTTTTCTTGGCAAAAGTTGTTCAGAGAGGACTTGCCTTTCTCTTATTCTGAGGCTGACAGCGTGTGACTTACACAAAGAGAAAAGTATTAATATCAGCACCAAGACTGACATCGTATTAGTGAGTGACAATAGTGTAAATCTAACTTAGGCTATCATAATCCACCTTTTTGGTTATTGCCAAAAAGAAACTAAATCTCTTTTCCAGCTTTAAAATGACCAAAACCCTCTCCAAACCCACATTTTCAGTGTTCCAGCATCTCCCCAATATGGTCATTTCTGGGGATCAGCAGTGATGTGTCCATCTATTTTCCTACAGCTGGATGCACTACAAGGAGGTCAGCTACAGGAATTAATAAAGATCCTTGGAGGACCTTGGAGATGCCTGCTACAGTACACCCAGGTACAAAAAAAATTAAAAGCAGTGAGGGAAGTTGCTACAGAGACATAGGTCATTTCCACACTAGACTGTTACAGTGCTATTATTCCACTTTTGACATCCTATGGAATTCTGGGGTTTGCAGTTTAGGGAGAGGCCACATGCCAGGCATAGGCTTGAATCCTTTTGGCTAGACCAAAATAGAGTAGACCCGTTGAATCAATTATTGAATGGTGAGTCAACACATGGCTAAGTTCTGTTAATTCAGTGGGTCTACTCTATGAGGAACTAACAACAGAATTGAGGCCATACTTTTCTGATGCTTGATCTCACACTTCATTCATAGTGTAATGGGATACGGAGGACCTCACTCTAGATGTAAGTGGAAGTGATTTTCAGTTTTGTGGTAGGCTGCTTTTGAAAAGCACCCTGAAACATCAACTGAACCAAAATGTCAGTATCAAATTGGCCTCTAGGACTTGCTGGAAACTGCCGTGCTATTCCAGTCTTTACTGGAAATGTGCCCTACACACTCAGATCCTCTGGGGGACATTTACTTCAACAAGCCAAGACTAGACTGGCAATGGACATTTTCTTCAGCCACCCCTAGATTATGGAAAGACCTGCTGGAAAAGATTAGCCAGCTGGATAAGCTGTCCAGATTTTTTAAAAAAAGTATTAAAGACCAGTCTCTTCTGACAGCCCTATCCAGATGATTTTAAATTGTGAATCTTAACTATGAATGTTAAATATGTATTGACTGTTTTAATCAGTACTGTATTACTTGTTCTTTTAAACTGAGGTCATGTATTTTAACTATTTTTTCGTAAACTGGTGTTCTGTTTTTAATAGATGTTACATGTTATGTGTCAATTTGGTTGTTCCCCACCTCAATCCACAGAGAGAGGAGGGTGAGATATAAATATTGTTATTGTTATTGCCGTTACTAATCATGGTCTTTGTGGAATTTGGAGTTTGGAAAATGCTGGCCATGCTGGCTAGTGGATTCTGTGAGTTCTATTCCAAAAAATAGGTTTTCTGAACTCTAACAAATGTCTTCCTCAGGGAAGCGTTTCCTTATTCTTTTAAGACATGGCTGCTTACGGAGTTTAATGTGGGCAGGGTTCTCTCCCCTCCTTTTCACCACTATATTATATTTCTGATCAGTTGTGTATGCACTTTATAGCTGTTTTGATTGTATACAATAACATTAAAAAAAGTCATCAGCCTGTTTGAAATATTCTTCTAAAATAAAACACAGCAGGACAATTTTTAAAAATATACAAATAAATAAAATTTTAGGCAGTCTATGAAGGGATTGTTAGATTAATGCCTGTATGGAGACTCTTTAGAATCCCAGACACATACATTTCTCATTTTCCAAACAGAGTCATTCATCACTGTGTCCTCCTTGTTCCAATTAGACAGACAAATTCAAACTCCGTTTCAACAAGTAACTTTCTATATCATGCTATCCACTTTCCTGCAAGGGAAGTTTCTTTTTACATTGGGCTTTGTTTACCCAGCTTCCATCCCTCAGTTAATTTGCTAGAGAAATGGCATCAGCACCTAACCATGATGTCTATCGTTTCCCCCTCCCCACCAAGTCTATTCTTCCATCAAGATGCTGAACCTATCTCTTGAAACATTTATTTGAATTGATTAAAAGCAAAACACCTAATCAGCAACAAAAACAGCCTGTACTTGGCTGACAGCACTAATTACAAACAACCAGGTGGATGTTGTATATTGTCATACTTTCGTTTAGTTAAATGTACTACTGTAACATTTGCATGTGTACAGAATATCAATGTGTTTTTTGATTGTGCCGTAAATGACAAATGCAAATTTTCAAATACTAGGACAGTAACTCCCCTCCATTTGCCAGAATAAAATTAAAGTTCAGAAACTTTGCAGACATGGAAATGTAAAACTATTTGTGATGTATATTACCAGAATATGGCAGCCTAGTGCTGTGAGATTCTGGCTGTTAAACAGGAACAATTATTTTGGAAACGTGGCTATTTAAAAATAGAAAAGGTATATTTATTGCTTTAGAATATCTGTTAGAAATAATGTGACAAAGAAAAAAACCCACTTATACTCTGTTAGAGAAACCATATACCTGGCTTCTGTGTATGAAGGCCCACTGGTAGCCATTATGGATAACCCATGGATATGTCTACCTCATTCTACAAAGAGAAACCACAGTTAGGAACTGGTTTTCTTAAAAACAGTAGTATTGCAGTTTACATATCAGTGTCCTAGAAAAAGACATGAATAAACAGAATGTTAAAGTCCACCTGGCAATCTGTTGCCCCACATCATTTTCTTGTTACACTCATTTGTGGGATTTTGGTTTCTACTAGGAACTAAGATTAAACAAACTGTGGTCCTAAAACACTTATCTGGAAATAAACTGTCTTTATACAGTGTAATATATTGCCAATAGGGATGGCTGAATTTCCTCTTCTTTCATGCCTCTATTGCCCTCATATCCTGAAATGGAGATACAAAACTAAGAATATAAACCCTTACTTGTCCTGTTCTTGAACACAAAATGAGAAACAAACATTTTTCTACTTGCCTTGAGGACTGTGGGTTTTCTTCTGCTGGTTTTGATAAGAATTTGTGTAATTGTGAAATATTTTTTTAAACATTGCAAACAAAATGAAGAAGCTCTTGCCACGGATTTTTTTTAAAAAAACAGAAGCATTGGTAGCCAACCTTTGCTGTGTTTACATGCGTGTTCAACTTCACAAAAAGAAAAGACACAAGCTTTGTGCAGAGACATTTTATGCACAATGAGGAAAACATGGAGATAACAATCTTCTCACAGTGGAAGCAAGAAACTTCATGGAGGTTAAAACATTCATTGCAGGCTTTCTCAATATAACAAGATGGCCTGTCTCAGTAAGAATTTAACAACTAACAAGACAATTAATGAAAATGAGACAATGGCCAGCACTTTGCATCATTTTTGTGTAGTGCAGATCTACATTTGTGTAGTTACATGTTGACTATAAGACCCACCTTTCTGCTAAATACCATCATTGTACAATCAATGTACAGTGCAATGGGGAATTCGTAGAGACTGTTTCTATAATCTTAGGCCGTTTCCATACCGGGCTTCTGAAATGGGGCAGAGCGACCTCTCACGGAGGTCTTCTACACCGTAGAGTGGACTGGCGTGGACTACTTTTTGTAGTTCCACACCAGAATCCACTCAGGAGCGGCCGGAACTAGCTGCGCTGCATGTTTTTTAAAAACCTCTTTTTCGAGGTTTTTAAAAAGCACGGAGTGGGAGCTACGATATCGGGAAACATATCTGCATTTGAAAGGTGTTCCAGAGACTTCAGTTGAGAATCTTTATGGGAAAATAATACCGGCCTTGGCGGAATTTATAGACATTGAAGAAGAAAGGATGGGGACATATATTGACGGGATGTTCAGAGTTTCTTCCAGAGTTGCGAGAGAGAGGAAATTACCAAGAGACATTATTATAACTTTTACAAGAACCATGATCAGAGATAAAATATTGCAACGAAGTTATGATGGACTATTGAAGATTGAAGATAAAGATGTCAGAATTTTTAAAGATATACCTTATCAAGTCTTAAAGAAGAGACAAGAATACAAACCGCTGGCCAACCTTCTGTTAAAGCATCAAATTAACTATCGTTGGGAAAAGGTTGAAGGTTTATCTTTCAATTATAAACAACAGAGATACAGAATTAATTCAGTTCATAAAGCAAGAGAAATGATTGATAGATTGAAGAAAGATTTCCAAAAAGATGTCCATGAAGGAGAGAAAGAGATTGAGCCCTCACCTTCAGGGGAAGACAGAGAACAATCACAAGAGGAAGAAGAGGAAGCAGAGAAAGAGGAACTAATCGAACTTGAATATGGAGCTCATGAACAAGAAGAAGGTGAGGTGGATGGTGATATATTGAAGGATTAGGATAAGATCAAATACAAATTTAATATAATGTTAACAAAATGGATCTGAAGATTTACTCTTGGAACATTAAGGGGTTTAACTCTGAATACAAAAGAAGACAAATTTTTCATTTTATAGAGAAACAAAATTTGGACATAATATGTTTACAAGAAGTTCGAATTAGAACGCAAGATTTGAGATATGTCAGGAATTTGAAATTAGGCAGCTGTTTTGCAGCTACAATAGATAAGAAGAAAAGGGGAGTTTTGATATATGTAAATGCAAAACTGGGTGCGCAGTAAATATTTCAAGATGTTAATGCACGATATATAGGGGTAGAAGTTACTTTGAAACAGGAGAAAATATTGATAGTAGGGGTATACGCACCAAATGGGGCCAAAGGAGAATTCTTCCCTACAATACAGGAAGAGATAGTGAGATATCTTGATGAAACAGGCAATTCTAACATTATTGTTTTGGGGGATTTTAATGGTGTAATTAGTCCTTCAGTTGATAGGACTAAGCAAAAGTTGACTCCCCGGAACAATGGTAAACTCCCCAAAAGTTTCTTTAATATGATGGACAGTTTAAATCTATATGACACTTGGAGATATAAGAATGGACAACTCAATGGACATACTTATTACTCGGACAGACATAGGTCGATGTCAAGAATAGATATGATTCCTGTGAACAAACAGCTGCTGCTGAAAACTACAGATATGGATACTCTTCCCAATTTATGCTCTGATCATAATCCGCTTCAATTAAAGATGAAAATTCCAGGCAGAGAAAGAACATGGAGAATGAATGCTGAGATCTGGAAAAAGGAGAAGTATATAGCGAAAGCAAAAACAGAGATAACTAATTATTTTAAAGAGAACATGACGTCGGAGCTGTCGATGAAAACCATTTGGGATGCAAGTAAGGCTGTTATGCGGGGAAATTTTATCAGATGGAATGCAGAGATTCAAAAAGAGAAGAGGAAATCGGAGCAACGAATTTTGGAAAAGATGAAAGAAATCGAACAACAGATGAGACATAATCCGTTGGATAAACAATTGAGACTACAAATGAAGGTTAAGCAAGAGGAATTAAATCAACTTAATTTGGAAGAAATAGAGCTACAAATAAGGAGAATAAGATATAATTTTTTTGAATAAGCTAATAAACCTTCTAAGCTTTTGGCAAGTATGCTGCGGAAAAGAAGGACCAGAAACATAATAACAGAGATAAAAATAGGAGAAAAAAGAATTACAAAACAGGAAGGAATAAAACAAGCTTTTTATAACTACTATCTGGATTTGATGGGTAAGATTCCAAAAGGGGAAAGAAGTAAAGAAGTGGAGGAATATCTGGATAAAGTGAATACAATGAGATTCAGTGAAGAGCAAAGAACAATTCTGAATCAAACTATAACTATGATGGAAGTGATGGAAGCCATACGTAATTTGAAGAATGATAAAGCCCCGGGCCCCAATGGATTTACAGCAAGTTATTACAAAAATATGGATCATGAGATTTCAATACCGTTGCAAAGTACTTTAAATGAAATAATAAAGGATGGAATTCCAGATACATGGAAGGAGGCTAATATAGTGCTGATTCCGAAAGAAGGAAAAGACTTGAAAGAGGTGAAGAATTATAGGCCAATGTCACTTTTGAATATTGACTATAAGATTTTTGCTTCAATTCTAGCAGCAAGATTAAAAAAAGTGCTGCCTGAGGTGATAGATGAGGACCAGAACGGCTTTCTTCCTAAAAGATCTTTGAGAAATAACATCAGAATGGTCTTAAATGTAATAGAATATTATGAAAAGCATAATGAGAGGAAAATGGCCATGATATTTGTGGATGCAGAGAAAGCTTTTGATATGATTAGTTGGCCATTTTTGAAGACTGTTGTTAAGCAGATGCAAGCAGGGGATAAATTTGCTGCATGGATTGAAGCTATATATAGCCAACAACAAGCAAGATTGGTCATTAATGGGGAAAGAACACAAAAGATAGAACTACAAAGAGGAACGAGACAAGGATGTCCACTCTCCCCATTGCTGTTTATTATGACACTGGAAATACTTAACAATGCTATAAGAAAAGATAAAGAAATAAGAGGAGTACAGATAAAGAAATATCAATATAAGTTAAAAGCCTTCGCTGATGACTTGGGTTTCTTGCTGGAAGATCCAGGGAAATGTATTGAGAAATTGATGACTATAGTGCAAGAATATGGAGATTTCTCAGGCTTCAAAGTTAACAAGGAAAAAACAGTTTTCTTAACTAAAAATATGAATGAAAGAGAAGAAAGGGAACTGGTGCAAAAACAGGATTTAATAAAGGGAAAAAGATTAAATATTTGGGTATTTGGATAGCAAAAAGAAATAATGAATTATTTACAAATAATTATGAAAAAAAATGGTTAGAAATAAAAAAAGATTTGGAAATTTGGACTTCGATGCGACTTTCAATGTTGGGGAGGATAGCTGTAATAAAGATGAATGTTTTGCCAAAAATGATGTTTCTGTTCCAAAATCTTCCTATAATATTGAATATGAAGGCTTTCATACAATGGAAGAGAGATTTAACCAAGTTTATATGGCAAGGGAAAAAACCCAGGATAAAATGGAACAATCTGACTGACTTAAAAAATAGAGGAGGAATGGGACTACCAGACTTTCAAATATATTACAAGGCTGCGGCATTTACGTGGATAAAAGACTGGGTAGACCTACAAGATAAGAGAATGCTGGCATTGGAGGGTGCAGACCTGAGAATGGGCTGGCATGCCTACATGTTTTATGATAAAGCAAAAATAGATAAAGACTTTGCACATCACTATATCAGGAAAGCGCTTTTAAAAATTTGGGAAGACTATAAAACTAAAAACATACGGCAGCTGCCCACTTGGGTTTCACCTCAAGAGGCTTTTTTTGGACGATGGACAGATACTGATAAATGGCTGTGGTATGAAGACATAACGGAGAGATCAACGTCTAATAATTGAAAGGTAAAAACAAGAGAAAAATTAGAACAAGAGGGAATAGTTCTGAATTGGTTTCCCTATAGACAATTAGTTGAAAGGTTCCAGATGGACACTAAAACATATGGAATAGAACACAATGAGAAAACTGGAGTAGTTAAATGGCTGTTTGAAAATCCTCCTCACTTACTAGCTCAAATGTATCAAGAAATATTACAACAGGAGAGGCAGGAAGAAACAGTGAAGACAACAATGATTTTATGGGCTCAGAATATTGGACATACAATTCAATTAGAGTCTTGGGAAAGGAGCTGGCAAAAAACACAGAAATTTACAACAGCTCAAAACTTGAAAGAGAACTATTATAAGCTTTTTTATAGATGGTATATGACACCGGACAGATTGAAAAAGATGTACAAAACAGGTAATGGGCATTGTTGGAAGTGTCAGAAAGAAGCTGGTACGATCTACCACATGTGGTGGACATGCCCAAAAGCTAAGAAGTATTGGAATGTAATACATAATAAAATTTGTGCATTATTGAAAATTCAATTTGTTAAGACACCAGAACTGTATTTGTTAAATATGACTGATATAATAGAAGATGTTGATGTTAAGAAACAATGGAGAATACTGCTCTATATGATAACAACTGCTCAGATTGAATATGCTAAGTTGTGGAAAACTCAGCAAATACCTACGGTGGAACAATGGTGGGGTACACTTATAGAAAATAAAAATGCTGATATGGTCTCTCAGAGACTAAAAGGGAAATCAGACGAAGAGATACAAAGAGAATGCCAAATGGTAAATGGAAGTGGGTAATTGCTGGGTATACAGATGGAGATTGGTTATTCATGATGTAAGATAAGATATGAGTGGGTGGCAGGGTATATATCATGATGCGGCAATATGGGAGGGAAAGGCAAGAATCAATGAGTAAAAAATAGCTGTAAAATGTAGTACAGTATTATATATCTGAAAAATAGTTTGTAAAGCTAGATCTCTGTGGAAGATCAGAAATATGTCAAGTATACTGTCAGTTACTATGTATGTTTTTTATAATGTGAAATGGAATAAAATGATTAAAAAAAAAAAAGCACGGAGTGCGCAGCCCTGCACCGCTCCTTCGCTCGGCTCCGAAGCGGATTTGCAGGCATGCGCAAGTGCGTGCCTGCAGATCTGCCGGGGGCAGGCTTCCAGCTGGCGAGCTTCTCCGGTTGGTGGAGAGCCTCCACCAACCGGAAGCTGCCATTTGGGATGCCAGAGGACTGCGGAGCAGTGAGCTCGCGCTGCTCCGCGTAGCGACAGACTTACCTGGCTGCCGGTAAGCTCTGTTTTTGGGCGTTTTCGCCTGTCCCCCCCCCCACATGTGGAAAGGGCCTTAGTTAAAATAGTACACTGAAGGCACTAACAAGTAGTTATGCCTTATCCAGTAGTGTGCAATTGTATGGCTTGAATCCTGTTGATTAGTCTGAAGCCAACTGAAACCAACTGAATCAATTCTTGAATGGTGAGACAAACATAGGCTAATCCAGTTGATTCAATGTTCTGTTTTACTCAGGATTAACAATGGAAATTAAGCCGTATGAACTTGTTACATGAACTTGCAGAACCATGAACTGAATACATCTGTTGTGCAACAGTGAAGAAGCATAACTATGTGTATAAACAGAATTTACATGTGTGTATAATACCAAAAGAATTCCAACCAATTTCTTCACATTCCTACATAAAACATTTGAGAAGAGCTAACTACGTGCCATGATACTATTAATTTACAAGCTAAAATGGCGTTATACTGAACAAAATCCTCCAAATCTCATCTGGTTCAAGGCAGAAAAGATGTATGTGAGAAACAGGAGGTGGCATTTCTTGCTGCTTTTGAGGAATGTCAGCCCTACTTCAGTCATTAAGTCAAGTGTTTCTTTTTCAAAGACACCTATGGCCCTTTCCGCAACTCATCTTTTTGTGGAGCTGGGGTACGGGGATCGAGCGAGCAGCCTCTTCAGACAGGCTCTCACGTCCCAGTTCCTTCAGCTCCGCAGCTGCTGCCTGGTCGTGCGAGAGCCCCTCCTCTTCCTTCCGCAGCACAGCCTGGGGTTTTCCCAGGCTGTGCTGGGGCAGGAAGCGTGAGCATCGTGGGTCTGGAGCTCTATAAGCATGGCAAGTGCGCGCAGGGCCCCAGAGTGATGCACAATTGTGCACCATTTTTGGCTCAGAGTCGAAAATGAAATAGTGAGCAGTCGGCGCCTGCCAGCCCCTGGATCGTCACGCGACTGTGTGTCGTGTGGACCACTCCTCACATTTGCACAATGCTTCAGGGGCCCTTTCGCATGGCAAATGCCATGAGAAAAGGGCCTATGATGAGGCCTTGTAAGCCTAATCAATCATTGAGCTAGTGAGTTTCAGGGTAAATAAGCCCATCAGGGCCCACAGTGTACCCCAACTTTGATATAGAAAGTTGTTATAGCTGTAATGAGGTAAAGCCATCCTTTTCATACCACTTTTCTTCAATTTTGCCTTGCTTAAACATATCTTCTGTTCTCCTTCCTTCTCATGGACTCCCATTGCCTTGCTCCCCATCTTTCCTCTCCTTCCTTAATTTTCCCCAGCTCACTTTCTAACCTATCCAGTCTTCCCCCTGTTGCTACTGCTACTGCTTGGAAGAGCTTCCAGAGCTGATGATCACAGATAACATCATGAAAAGTATCATTCTGTAATTTCCTCCCTTGCAGCTGTTAAAGATGAGGCTCCTGTGAGAAAAAAAGGGAAGGCAACCCCAGTTCAGCAGCCTGACTAACCTGACTGAATAGACAGGATTTCAAAACCAAACTTTTAAGAATACTGGATAGATAAATCTCTCAGTTTTACTTTCTTCCACATCTGAAAACATTCTAAGTTACATGTTATTTCTATTCAGTGTGTTAAGTCATTTGTAAATGCTGAACAATTCTTACCAAAATGAAACTGATGACTGAATAGGAAAGGTGTCCCCATCAACGACCATAGAACTTTTGCCTGGCATTGTGTAAGAAAAGTGTAACTGCCTTTCTATCTTTTCACTGAATTAAAAAATGAACTAATAAACATTCCAGAAAGTAAATTAAGGCACTGTAGAATTAAGAGTAACTAGAACTCGGAAAAGTTACTCATGTAGATTACAGCTTCCAATGACCATGCTGACTGGGAAATTCTGGGACATGCAGTCCAAGATGTAACTTTTTCAAGCTACATGAGTAATCCAGTCTTTTCTGATGCATTCTTTATCTCCTTAAGAAAATTATGCTATTGAAGGGTTATCATGTAATTATTTTTGGATAGTGCTAAATTTAAAAAAGTTTGTGATGCTTGTTGACTATTTTGTTCTGGCTTCGCTTTTGTCTTTTTCTTATCTTTTCTGGCTGTATTACTAAACCTAATGGCTCAATAACATCTTGAGCTTTTGTGGCTATAGAATACTAGAAAGTCAACATAAAAGTCAGGCCAGTTGAGTAACCTATATCTAGAAAGGCTGCTCTTGTCAGTTTTCATGAGTGGGCCAGCTGCCCACTCTTTCCTGTAAGGCCCATGTCAAGATTTGAAGATCACTCACAAGACCTCAGAGTATGTGTGACATATGTCTTTTTTGGTTTTCCCCAGTTCTTGGAGAACATTCGTAAGGCAAAGATTAAATTCAAGTTTCCCAGAACAAACAAAAATATTACTTCTGCATTTGTTTTCATTCTGTGCTGTTAGAAACTTACCTCATTATGCATTTCAAGAGGTGGGGAATGGGGAAGGCAAAAACTTACTTTGCATGCTCCAACAGAAGCCAAGCAAAATGATAGCAACAGTCATAATTGTCTAAGTGCATAATTTTGGACTCCAACAGAGGCCCCAAACAAGCAGGGTAATTATTTCACACAACTCAGTGCCAATTGGGAAAGTGGGCTGCTCTGAACAGCTGAGCTTTTAAGATAAAGCACATGAATTGGAATCAATTCAGAAAGCAAAAAACATTCAAGAAATGTTTCAGAAAATGAGACTCATGAAAAAAAAAAGGTCACAGGGAGAGAAACTTCTGCTGTCTGGATGAAAATATCTTAAATGATCAGTCATCATGGCTTTTACCTGCTAATACCTATCAATGACAGAGGTCAGCAGTGGATAGACAAGTTAAAAAAATAAAACTTTGCCCGTTCACAGATGGCAAGATTCTGGGTGAGACAGGCTTTCTCAACATGATGGGAAGGGCTCAACACATACAGGCACCCTGTTGAAGATTCTCTGAATGCTGCAGGAGGTCTCTTCTCCATCATGAAATGATACACCAAGCACTTTGGAGAAGATTGTGTTTTCCATAATTTGCACAAAAATGTCTCTGTGAAGAGCTAGCGTCTTTTCCCTATGTAAACTTAAGCACACTCACAACACACATAGCAAGCACAAAAGAACAGGATGAGTGATTTAAAAACAAACAAACAAACCTAACAACGTAACAAATGCTACTCCTTTTTTAGTAGTCCCTGAAACAGGAAATTTACTGCAGTTTTAAATTTTGAACATTTACAGAAAAGCCCATTTTGAACGTATGCAAAACATATATGGGACTGAACAAAGACTAGAGTCCTGTGGGCAACATATGTAGGCATAATTGCAAATTATTGCTGGATAAGTCCTTTCTAAGTACCTAGCACCTCTGTCCACAATGTCCTGCTGTCCCTACCACCTACCTCTATGACACGTGGGTATGCCCATGGCCATTTAGTGGCTAAGAATGGGCAGGACGGAGAATTCAGCTAGCTTCTGACTATGTTCCAGTAGTTGGATGCACAAAGAAGCAATAATCTTCCTAGACCTACTGGTGGTTTCTGGGAATCCAAAAGGAGGATATTATCTTCAGATATCTGGCTGCAGGAACACAGCTGTATGATGCCTGGACACACATGTGTTCCCCATATCACTAAATTGCCGAAAGAGAATACTCAGGTGGCACAGAGGTATGGGGCGAATCCAGGGAGAGGGAGGGGGTTAGAACAAATCTTACAGAACATCACGCTTCTCCAGGTCCATGCAGAATCTCAGTCAACATGTCCTTCTGACTCACTCTGTGAAGGAAAAGATTTGGATTTTCTGACATTGTCTCCTGTGCAGGGAATTTTTTGTATGTGTACTAACAACATGACTTTTGCACACTCAATGCTGTTGTTCACTTGCACAGAAAAAAAACCTACATGTATTTTTGTATGCAGTAAATCCCTGAAAGACTTCATAAAGTGTGAAGAATCTTCAGTGTTACTCTATACATTCTACCTGAGTTTCCTGAGCACTGGAAAAGTAATTAAAATGAATAGTAACAAATATTCTTTCTAACCTTGGCCCTTTCTGCATAAACTGAGGGAATCGCTCTGTGCCATTACCTACTGCTTCTTCTGGGGTCTGAAGCAACGCGGACTGTCCCTGAAGCCCTTCTGCAGGGCTTCTCCTTGGTCCAGGGTGAATCGGAGCAGTGTGAGGTCTGTAGATCCGCACTGCTCCAGCTTCCAAAATGGCGGCTCCAGCTTCCAAAATGGCGGCTTCCGGTTGGTTGTGGGTCCCGACCAACCACTGAAGATTGCCACGCCTAAAGCTTGCCCTCCACAGATCGCAGGGTTGCATTGGTGCAAGCCTGCGAATCTGCACAAGGGAGCAGGAACACAATGGCGCGTTCCAGGAAAATAAAGACCTGTTTTTTCTGGTCTTTCAAAAACACGCTGGAGGACCACTTGAGGTCGTCTTGGAGTGGACTGAGGTGCGGGTCTCCAGTAAGTAGTCCGCTTCTAGTCTGCTCCAAGGTGCAGACGACCTCCGTGCGAGGACGCACTGCCCCGTTCTAATTGCCTGGTGCGGAAAGGGCCCTTAGTTGATATTGCAGTAGTCTCAACCTATAGAACAATTCTGTATCATCCTGCCCAAGAATATTTTACCACACTTCTGATTTGGATACTGATGTCTCGTGGAATTTTTTTAAAGGGTCATCCACAGGAACTATCAATATAAGCTTGTTTAAGTGAAGGCAAATGAAGGGCCTAAATACCTTGAAGACACAAGATCCTCTCTGACCTTGGAAGCTAAGCAGGGCTCAGGCCTGATTAGTACTTGGATGGGAGACTGCCAAGGAATACTGGTATGTGTAAATAATGTATAGCCATATGTCTACATATTTTAAAAGGAATGCTGTAATTACTGCTTTAGGGTTTTGCTCCTGTGTTACTGAACTCTAACATTAGATTTTTTTTCTTTCACTTGCCACAGTCCCTAGAGGATATGCTCTTCAAAATTCTTCAAATATGACTTCTTGCTATACAGGTTCAGTGTGTAGCTTATGCAAACTCTACCTGAGCTGGCAAATATTTGGACACTCAACAAACACAGTCATAAAGTGGTTTGATGCCTATCAGGGCACAGGAGAACATAAAAGAGCTGAAATAGCAAACCTGCTTTATTAAAAATGCCATTGGTGATATGAAAGAATGCAAGACGGAAAGCAGGAGATCATAGCACTGCTACTACAGTGAAAAAAATAAGAGTAAATCTATGTCATTATGTTGTTTTTTTAATTAAAATGCACATTAAAAACATAACAAAGTCAATAATCATACAATCCCATTTATTGTTATGTTGTTTTATATAGGAAAAGGTTCATCTCAAAGGACGGACTACATATGACCTTGACTGTTCTAGCACTTTTATACCCTTTTCAATTGTTTTTGTCAGGTGGATATTGCTGTCTCTGTAAACTAGTAATGGAATAATTGTAACTTTCCTTTCCATCGTTCTAGAATCATACAGTTAGGAGACACCTTAAGGGTCATCTAGTCCAACCTACAAACTGTATAGGAATACACTGCTAAAGCATTTCTGAGGCCATTTCCACACTACACTGTTAGAATGATATTATTCCACTCAACATCCCATGGAATCCTGGAGTTTGCAGTTTTGGGGGGTAGGCATTTAGAATTCTCAGCCAGAGAGCTTTTTGGCCTCAGTAAACTACAAACCCCAGAATTCCACAGGATGTTGAAAGTGGAATATAGCACTGTAACAGTGTAGTGCAGAAATGGCCTGAGAGATGACCATCCAATCTCTGATTAATGACCCTCTACTAGTCACCTGTTGAACATCTCTTACCATCATGAGCATGTTTCTAATGTTTAGGTGGAATCTCTTTTCATGAAGCTTCTGCTTTGCATCTTGCAATAGTTTAAAGTTAAGTCCAAATTTAAAATAACCTAACCAGTTTTTAATCATTATTGCAGTTGCTGAGATAAGATCCACACTTTTTATCCTGTACTGGGTCTTTTGATGACTCTTTGTTTAATGCTTAAGATTTTTTCAAATGTCACAATACTTCATGTGTTCAGAACAGAAGCAAGCTTCAAACATCCTGTGTCATAGCCAAGACTGGATTATGAGTGGTTTAACTGATGCAACCACTACAGGTCTGTCACTGGCTAGGGGCCCAGTGGTGAAAGCAAAATGTATAGCCTGCTTCTTCTTCTTTTCCAGTCATGACCTGAATCTCTTGACAGTTCTGATACCATCAATGTTTTTGTATCACTTGAGTAATTAAATAAAAAAATGTATTTATCAACTTCACTGAAGTTTCAGAGTTAAAAATAGGTTCACACATGGAAATTTTTTGCTGCTTCTGTTGTATTTTGTATTTTATTGTTTGTTTCTTTGTTCAATTTCTATGCCTTTATTCCTAGAACAGCTTAGACACTGCACACAAAGGGAGGCCTATTTTTTAAACTACTTCAGCACTCCAACCACCTTCATCCAGCCTTGGCTATAGTTTAGTCTTATTGGCCCCTTTGTTCGCACTTATTCAGTCCACCAGTAAATGCCATTATACCAAGGTGTAGGCACTATGCTTTGATGAAGTTTGTTTGGTTGTAGTGAGTAGGAGGTCCTTCTTTATGGTGGGTTCCACCAGGTCAAATGATCTTCTCACTGAGATCAGCCAATGTAGAGTGTTTCTGCTGCCATTTGAAGATCCATATGTTTGTTCAGACATTTTCCTGTCCTAACATCCCCTCTAGTGATGTTAGTGATTTTCCTGAAACATTGTTCAGGCATACTTCAATTAATGAAGCACATCTGTTCCTAGGCATTACCTCTTGACAGAAAATTGAGTATCAGATGCAGAAATTTTATGGAAAGAATAGGAATTGGTTCCTATACCACAGGGAAAAAAAACAAAACAAAAAATAGCATTTGAACATGTTTCAACAAAAAAAAAAAAATTCAAAGCAAAACAACATGTACATATGAAATTAAATAACTAGATCAGGTAAGCCTTGCATAAAGAAATAAAAATATTTTGAACCTTCTAAAGACCACTTGATGGCTTCTTCCAAAATAGGATGACTTTTTGCTTCATCACACTTCACTTTTCTTGTGATTTCTGTTTGGCCAAACTCATATATATATGAGTGTTTTTTGCTGAAAGTGGCCACTGAGGCTGGCTAAGCTGCTTTCCCCTTTCTTCTCTGTTATGCTCTCCATTGCTGTTTCTCCTATCTCTTGTAGCCAGCCTCATGTGGCTACAGTACGACTGACTAGAATAGAGCCCCCTTCTTTCCCAGCTCAAACTTTATTCCATTACTAGCATATTTACTGGCATTGCCCAGGATTTTATTTTTTCATAGGTAATACTTGTTAGAAATACCTCAGGAATTACCTTACCTTTAGGAGTTGTATAAGGTTGAAATACACAGACTGGAGATCTTGTGTTTCTAATTCCCCAAACTGCCTTGTACAGTACCTGTAAATTTTCCCCATATTCCCCAATCCAATCTGTATTTAGAGTTGTTAACATACAGAGGTTCGGTTCCTGAGGGGATACACTGACCTTGTCCTTCTTGTTGCTAGGCTTCATCTCCATAGCCACTGGCCAGGCCTAAGAGCTCTCTGGCTGAGAATTCGAAAGGCCTTTCCCTAAACTGCAAACCCCAGGATTCGATAGAATCTTCACAGGCAGCCAATCATATAAAGTCTTCTTGCCTGACACAGCCCATTGTATGAGGTCTTTGCCTGTCTGACACAGATAAACTCACAAACTTTGATTTTTATATAGTAGATTTACAACACATATCCTGTTGCAACCCGACCCAGCAAACCTGTGTTCATCCAGCTCCTCTTCATCATCCTTCCAATGCTGTTAACTGCTGAAAATTTCCAACTAGACAAAAGACAATGAAGAAAAAGGGGCTGCACAAGTTTAAAAAGGCTTTGTATAAAAGGGCTTCACTATCAGAGGCTTTATTAACTTTGGTAACTGCCTGTACTGTTTTATTGCTGTTGAATCATTTTATTGCATAATTTTAATGTATTTCATGGGTTTGGGCACTTTTGAAATTAAAAGTGCATAGAAATACCTTAATGAATGACAAAATATATAATTGTTAATAAGTGAGCAGTGTCACCACACATTCAGTTAATTTTATATTTTGTGCATGTTTGCACTGCTAGCAATTTTGTTTTGTTTGTTTGTTATTAAAAGATTTATATTGTTCCCGTATCAAAACTTCTCACGGCAGGGTGCTGACAGCAAAATAATTGAAAACCATCTGTAAACGGTAACAATTTGAAATAATTTAAACTGATTTAAATGTAAATTTATAGTATATAGTAACAGAAATCCATAACCCAATCAGACTACAACCTCTAGGTGTTCAAAGCTTCTAGGAAGATTCAGATTTAAACTTGGAGCCAAAATGAAGCCACCATCAGTGCCAGCTGGACCTTCATGAGGAAGGCATTCTACAACTTGGCCACCAGAGCAGAGAAAGCCCTGACTGGAATATTACATATTATGCAGTTATTATTATTCTTGTGATTATTTGTATCATGTGTGGCTCTTAAATCAGGCATCTAAGCTTATGCAATTGAGAATACATTAGGGGCATGATTGAAGAGGCACACTGTAACCCTGCAGCCTTTCATCATATGCCCAGTTATGCATCCCTCTATGAATTGTGAGGTGTTTTCCTGCTGTAATAGGGAGCCTGTGGTACTCAAGTAGGCACCTTGTAAAATTTAACCTGAATTTTAAAGTCCTTCTAAGTCTTTCTGGAATGTGGGTTAAATAAGTACATGAGAAGGGAGAGGCCACTAGTTGGATTTCTCTGTTTTTATTTCTATGGCCTTCCCTATGTGGGGAGTTTCTGCAAAAGGGAGGGCCTTTCCACAATACATTGTTATTGTGCTATTATTCCACTTTCAACATCCTGTGGAATTCTGGGGTTTACTGAGTAGTTTACTGAGGTCAAAGAGCTCTCTGGTGAGAATTCTTAAAGCCCCTCCCTAAACTGGTGGCTGGTGGCTTTGATATCAGGGGTGTGGTCAATCTTCTCTGGGTTTCATTGTAGACTTTAAAGGAGCTATACAAGGTGCTGAACCAATACCAGGGATAAAACACAATCAAAAGCTTCTTTAAAATTTAGAATAAAACTCTGAGTGAATTCAGGGCATCCCTAACATGGAAGCCACTGATTGACATTGTGTTTTGCTCTAGTTGTATGAGGATGCAGAGGAAGTTTCTTGGCAATGTGGGACTTTGCTTGGGTCTTACTATGCTCACATTGCTCTTTGCATATCATATCATAAATATTTGAAATGACGTCATGTAAAGGATGGAATGAGCTTGTTTTCTGCTGCTCCAGAGACCAGAACATGAACCAATGGATGAGAAATGACAAGAAAAGACATTCTGCCTGAACATTAGGAAGGACTTCTTGATTGCAAGAGTGATTCAAAAGTGAAATACATGGCCTTGAAGGGCGGTGGGCTCTTTTTCTTTTAAACAAATGCTTTAAATAAACTGTTTCAGAAATGCTTTAGTTGTGTATGCTTGCATGGCAGGAGGCTGGACTAGATAGTCCTTGTTTTCTCTTCCAATTGTATGATCCTATTATTCTGTTTTCATCCTGTATGCATTTTGCCATTTTTCCTTGAAGAAGAACAATCGTGTTCAAAATTAATGGGGAATTTCCCTCAACAATGACATTCTCTTTTACCACAGCAATGAAGAACAGGATTAATGAGAGTCTAAACCAAATATGCATACCATGTGGCAACCTATAACTACGTCTTGCAGAAACCTGATGAGTCCCCTGAGTTTGTTAGCTTGTCAAGAAACAGGGCTAGTCAACTATCCACAGACAAAAGTATAGGATTGTGCATTCATCTTGATGGATCACAGAGTATCTGATTCTTGTGTAGAATAGGGAAGGGGAAGCACTGTTCTATGGACTTAATTCAGACAGTAGCCAGAATCTGGTCCACAAAAGTTCTAGAGAATGCCCTTCTATCTCTTACACCCTGGAGTTGGGGGAAATCCAAAAGATACTTCAAATCAAATACTCAAGATTACTGCACAGAGTCCTCTGCCACCTTGCTTGCCTTTCCAGTTGTGAAGACCAGTAGCATGCAGGGGAATCTCCACTGATATCTCCAGTTCCTGACTGGAGAGGACAGTGGAGACTTTCAGCAGATCTGCATCTTCCCCAATGGGGAAAGGTGCAATGCAAGCAAAGCTGTCCAAGCCCAAGCAGTGGTTGCAGTGTTACTCATGCAACTCATGTGCTTCCTTTATCCAAACTGCACCCTCCTCAAAGTTTAAAGCCGCAAAGCCTACTTAACCAGCAGAAGTGATACTGCCTATGGTGCTCAGAGCTGGCTTTGTTGTATGTGGCTGTCAGGGGAGGGGTCACATGCAGTGAACATCTCTCCCCATGACCCAAACCAAAGTTGCCCTTGTGTCCAGTGCCAGTGAATATTTCATGGATATACTGATGATGTTCTGTCCTTTTGGGGCTATTTCTGAAGGTCTTAGGTTTCAGGACGTTTCCCTTTACCTTTTCCTACATACTTCTGCAAACCTCAGGGTTGCCAGAAGATCCTATTGCCTATTCTTGTTTCTCACTGGTCATCATTTTTTTTCAGTTCTGTCAGTAGCTCTCATTACCTGAGTTCAGTATTAGATGGTATGGTGTAAGCAGGATACATGTCTTCATACACTGAATGAATCAGTGTGGTTGATTCATTCACACATCCGTTTTCATATTGACTGAATTGATGTGGCTTTCCCTGTCTCCAATTCTCAGTGTGCACTGTTTCCACATGAACTGTTCATTTGGTACTCATCAGAAGATTTCTCTGCCAATACTGAAGCATACCTTTAGAACTCTAACAAGTGATGAGGGACCAGGACCCTTGTCAACTGTATAGAAATGTTCTGCACATTTATTTGCACTTGTGAGACTTGCACACCTTATGACAAACAACAAATAGATGTTCTTTAGGAGAGCATGGCAGTGATGAACAGCAGTGGCAGAGGCTGGGGCTAGTCCTTTGTCCATGCAAGGTATTAATTCATCATTGCATTTCATATACCAAGGTACACTAGGGTACTCAAGAAATAATAAGATAATACTGAATTTTCTATTTTATCTTATTTGGTAGACCCCTAGAGATTTATCTTGTACCACATTGTACATATTTTTCATTTCTCAAAATATAATAATTTATATCTGCTGAATATTGTTACATGCTCTAGTAAGAACTTCCTCAGTTTACTAAGGATATAATAAGCGTTTTTATTTTATTTTATTATATTAATTTTTATCCTTCTTTCTGCTTATGTGGGACTCAGTACTTTTCCGAATGTATTACAGTTCTTTCCAGATTACTACCCAGAATGTAATATATGGCGAGTTCACTCTACATTCAAGTAGGGAATTAAATGGTATGAGAGCATGTGGCACAAGATTTAAATCAAGATCTTCTTCAGTGCTTGCACTGTGTAAATATCTGCAGCATATTTGCAAGTGGCAATGGTCTGAGTGACATTCCATTGTCTGGTCTTGTCATTCTGATGGCTATTTTGGTGTCTATTCCAAATTCTAAGGAGTGGCTTATTGCTGGGACACTCCTTGTCTAAGAAGGTACTGAATACCTCCTTATGCAAGAATGGAAAAAGTACAACTGCTGGCACAACACGGAGTTATATATGTACATAGGACACAGAGTCAGTTATATAACACATGCACGTACCTTTACAATCTGATCCCTCTCTACCAATTATTAGTGTGTACTACACTTTCTTGCAGTTCCCATGGTTTATCCTTCTAGTCCACATTTCTCAAGCTTTCTTTGAAGGTTGTCATGCTGCAATGTGACATCATCTTGGCTATTCTTCCTACAGTTAATAAAATAAGTACTGCATTCTCTTAGATATTGACAAAAAAGGTGGTTTGTAGTGAACGAAATAATGTTTCTATATCTGAATGTTTGAAATAAGCTTACCGTCTTTTCTAATTTATGGCAAGGTCAATAAAGAAACTAGCAAGAAATGGTCCTCCAAAGACTGTTGAGCCTCCTCAGTCTTTATGGGTTCAAAAATGCTGGTGCCTGGAGCTGTCACTCTTTTTTCTGAAAGAGAAGGACAACTTCCTTTCTTTTTCACAGCAAAATGATTAAGCTCATGGGACTGCACAGAAGGGATTAACAAGTTGTTTGGTTAATTCCTGACCAAAATGGCGATATACTGAAGGCACTGGATGGATGAATTGGATTTGAAATGATAATTTATCTTTTTTGTACTTATTACCATACAGATCAATCCTGAAGCTTTGGGGTGCATTTGGGAGTTTGTGGATATTCTTGAATATTTGAAGGATATAGCTTCAAATATTGAAGGATACAGCTAGAAGAAGATTTCCAGGGATCATTTTTCTTTCCACGAAAGGAACCTCAGAATCAATATGAGGACGAGAATGTTAAAGAGTGAGAAGTATTAAGGCAGAAATCCTACTGTTGCAGACAAAGCACATTGAAGGTGAAAATGAGGGAAGCAGGAAGCAGGTCAGAAGTGTGGGAGGAATGGCACCTACCATTGTATCTTTACTTTAAATAAAAACCTCTTGCCTTTCAATAAATGGTTAACTATGGGTGACTAGAAAGAGGTCCTTCACACCCAGAACATTCCCCCCTCTATACATGCCATGACACTAGTTCTTCCCTCTGATGGGATAGGTCTGTGGAGGCAGGGAGGGGGGAATCCAACCTTTCAGCATTTTACATAACGAAGTGTAACATTTTACATAATCATATTTGTTCCTGTAGCATTTTGCATAGTAAAATGCAGTTAAAGACTAGTGTGATAATAATCTATAACCATATAAGAGATCTTTGTATGTGAAAAATGGGGAAGAAGAAAAGACATAGTATATCTAACAAAAAAGAGATAATTATGAGGAGAATTTTAAAAGTCTTCTTTAAAATATCTCCCGCCCAGGTTATATCTACAACTAGATCTGATAAAACATGCAAATGTTTAGTGTAGTTGTATTATTTGAATATTTCCTAGCTGTGATAGGAAAGTATGAACTGCCTTCTTATCATACTAAAAAAGTTTGTTTATTTAAACAAATGTGAGGAAATGGTATTTATACGGAAGGTGAAAGTTAAGCACTGAAGACCCTGCCACAGCAAGATTTATGACTGATTTAAGGTAAGTGCTTAAACCAGGAACACTGTGAATCAAACTATATGCGATTCCTAACATATCAATTGGAACTGCATGCATATTTAGTGGATCTTACAAAGCAGCCCAGGATGGTGTAATAGTTTGAGTGTTGGACTGCAGCCCTGAAGATCACAGTTCAATTCATGCTCATCCATGGAAACCCACTGTGTGACCTTAGGAACGTCACACACACTCAGCCCCATAAAATCCCATGATAGGGTCACGCTAGGGTTGGCATAAGTTAAACACACGCACAACAACAACAACAACAACAACAGTAACAATAACAACTGTACCAATTACAGGTTACTGCTGAAGTCAGAATCCTAAGCCTCACACAAACTGAGTATATTGCCTGCAGATTTGCAAAAAAGATTTCTCCTTCATTACACGTTTTCAATTCCATCTGTTTGTATTTTTCAGGTTTCAGATTATATCTGTGACTAGATCTGATGCAACATGCAAATGTTCAGTGCAGTTGTATTCCATGAATATTTCCAAAGTATGAATTGCCTTGCTTATCAGATGAAAAACCTATCTAGTTTTACATATTGTTCCAAACCACAATCAGCCACATGCCAATAAGAAGTACGTAAACAGTGCATAAAGAAATGGTCTTTCCCTGATTTTGGCCCCTAACATCTAGCATAAACACAAGAAGTACTGTGCGAGAGTAGGGTGTGGGACCACAGGACTAATCCAGGAAAATGGAAATGAAGCACCCCAGATGGGAATGTATAAATCTGTCTCATTGAGTTTTTCTCAGTTTCTCTTTCTAATCTTAACTTCATTTCATCTTTTCGTCCTGTTTGTGTTTTTTTTTAGGTCTCTAATTTTCACATTAATTTCTCCTAGTGCACAGGTTTTCATACACAGTTTTCCTAATGTGTACATTTTGTGCAGAAAGTGTTCAGCAACATTTACTGTATTTGCTTTACACTGATACAACCATTTTCTATTTACTTTCAGCTCATATATTCTTTGTAATATATATTTTTGTTTTATTGGGGAAATACATCACAAAAATCAGAGAAGTGTTACTCCCAAGTAGTAACTATGGTAGAGACCCTGGATCAGGAGACCTATCATCCATGTATAAGATCCATGTGTCTTCCATCCAACCTCCACAACCCATATTTTCTCTGCTGTAGCCCCTCACCTCCTGTACATGGCCATTGCCTAGCTGGTGGAGAGTGGGGGAAATGGCAGAGAAGCATTCCAGCTATTTCCCTATAGCTGAATATACAGTGACTAGCATCTGAGAAAATAGATGGAGGCTTCGCTGCCACTTCCTTGCTGATCCACCAGTCAGGATTTTTTTTTTATGCAGCAGAGAAAGGGCAGGGATTTTGAGGATACTTTTGATCACTGCACAATTTGTAAAGAATTGCAACCTCTGCCGTGACCAAAATAGTGAGTTACATTGTTAGACCTATGTCATTGAAACTTATTAATGGGATACCAGCCTATGTTTTTGTTTGTGTACTGGTTTAGGAAGCCCAAACTGGATAGCCCCAGGTTAAAATGGAAAATGGAGCAAATTTCTCCTCCTTTCTTAACCACAGATAGCCAGGAATAGAAAGGTCTAATTCTCTAACACAACAGAAAATTCTTGCTCCTTGATGTCAATTCATAGATTAAAGCCCCTAGATCAACAAGCCACTGTAGAAAGCTGTTGGAACAAGACACATTGACAGTTACAGGAGCAATAATAGAAACAACACCAGCAGCAATGACAATGTATTTGTATAACACTGTCAAGTATTCAAAACACTTAGCATACATATCATAATAATCCTTCAAACAACCTGTAAGGTAAATCAGCCTATACATCCTAGTGCAGAGTGGGGAGTGGGGATAGGGAGGCACAGATCTGAGGCCTGAGAAAGAATGTTTCCTCCCTAGGTCAAGTTGTGCATTCATGGTGGAAACAAAATTTGAACCAGGAACTTCCTGATGGAATGCTCCGTCTCTTAGCTTCTAAGTTACCATGCTGCAAGGCAAATAAAGTTGCTTTTGGCAGCGCCAAGGGATGGAGAAAGATCAATCAAAACAAGAATTTGTGCTGCACATTAAAGCTAGTCTGTTAAAAGTGTTGGTCCAAAGGGAGGGATTGGCTGTTGCATCTGGCAAGAGGAGAGAATAAGCTGTTGCTGTGTGTTTCTACATTTCCTGGGTTCTCCTAACCAATTCATTTGGTTTGGAATGAAACATACTGTGAGAAGATATTAAACAACTTGGATACCCATTTGCAAAAGTGAATATTTAGCTTCAGGGTATAGCTAACAATATATTCCTCTAGGGCCAAAGGAATAATAGAATATAAATAATCACCCCACTACTGTCCTTCTTTTTTCTCCAGCCCGCAAGGTGGCATGAGGAAGATCTTCTAGACCACAGGCTTTTAGATGCTCTACAGCTATCAACCTGCTTTGCATTTTTGAAAGGCAGAAACATTCACTGAACACAACAGTTGCTGATGATATGGGTTCATACTTTCTGTGAATGCACCTGTTATCCAAAAACATGGAGGACCTTGGGGTCCTCTAGCAGTGCCAGTGTCTCTTTAGAAAGATAGAGGGATTATAGCTCAAAGGAAGCATGGGACATTTTCACCTGTGTGTACCAGTACTGACTGTAGGACATGAGTTGAGAGTCAAAATAATGTTTTTATTGGGGAAATTCACAAACACATACGAACATAAAGGAGAGAAAGGTTGGATAGCGAGAGATTTTGGGGTAAAGTCGGGGATAATTACCATTCCAGAAGCAGAAGATTGAAGCAAGATGGCTCAAACAAGAGTCTGAAGGTAGCATAAGGAATGAAAACTGGGGAGCCAATGGACAGAGTGACATTCCTACATGCGTCCAAAGTACTACATTGTTATGAATGCCTCAGGGGTCCACCTGTGGTGCCAGTACCTCCATGTGACAATGCAGAATTAATTAGCTCAATTAGGAGGCCTGCAAGGGGGGTGGTAACTTAACGACATCTTTCTATCCATGTTTATGGGGCCTCCACAGGAATGAACCAGCCAGAGATTCCAAAACAAGCTAAATGTGTTTTTATAGGGGGAAATGTAATCACATGCACACAAGAGATTCATGCAGTCACACAATCACACAAGGCTAACCAAAGGAAAGGGAGGAAAATATTGGATAGTGAGTTTCAAAGTGTAGAATGGGATAATTACTAATCATGAAGACCAGTGTAGAAACAGCAATGTGATTTAGACTTGTGTGTCTAAGGACAGCACACAACTGGGAATCAGAGTGACAGCATGGCTACCAGTAAGAAAAATAAGAAAAGTACTGCATTGAATCACTCAAAACAGAGAGTTCTTATACCTTACATCTACCCTGCGGGTATGAGTGTGGATGGTTCTCTTAGCCAAGTAGACAATAGGAGTTGCTCCACAGACAATGGGATTTGGATGGAGTTAATTGTCTTAGTGTTTGGATGACAAAGAGATAATGGCTGTATTCTGGAGAGGTTTGGGGGACAATTCAGGAAAATGCCCAGGTGTGAGGGAACAGGGTTGAAACAGAGATGTTCCAGCTTCAGCTGAAGCCTATTATCTCGAGAGTTGCTTGGTAACCTACCTGACAATGATTTTGGCTACGCCGAGAGGGTGTGCTGGTTGATCTGCCTTGCAGTAACACATTTTCAGTCAGTAATTTTCCTTTGCCCAACTTGACCTTCCAGTCACCTCAGGTTCCATTTTATACCAATGCCAATTAATGTATTTACTGATTAAATAATATTTCAACAATTAAACCATGTCAGTCTTGTGGGGTGCATGGGGCTGTAACAACACCCAATGTACTATGAGTTGTTGGGTTTGGAGCCAGAGTTTAAGTATGCTGTTTCAAGCCCTGAAGGGGAATGTGTTAATTGCTCTCAGGCAGGGCAAACAAAAGAAGTCCAGAATGGACTTATGGGCTTAACTTCAGGTGACAAAGCTCTGACAGGAGTTGTGATAGCCTCTTAATGTCTGGGCAGGTGAGGGAACAAAGAAGAGTTTCTGCAGAAGAGGTTACAGGTTGATGACCATCAGTTGATCCATTGAAGCAGTTTCATTCACTATTGTACTTGAAGGTTGAGTTGTTGAGAGGATTACTGCAAGCCCATCTGTACGGGGGCTTTCTAGCTAATCCTTTTGAACTTACCACCTTGCCATGTTGAGGTCATATGTCTTAGGACGTGGGTTCCAACTAGAATCTTTGTCCACAGGCATTCCAGTCATAAGTGTGTGATTTTATATTAGAAATGATATCACCAATTAAAGGATATTTCTCACCAATTAGATTGTACCATAGAGTGGGGGTATATGGCATGGTACCGTACCCACCTACATAGGGCAACTTGCATTCATTGCATTAGAATGGGTATTGTGTACAGCAGTGCTAGAATGAATGTGGTAAGCCATTTTGTTCAGAAAGTAATTATGATCAAATGTTTTGTAAACTGAAGTTCTGATCACAGAGTGTACAGAAGATGTTTTCCCCTTTCTGCTTCTATGGTAGTTTATGAATTGTTTTTGGAGCCTGGAATGGCATGTGAAAAGAAGAAAAGGATTTGGAACTCGTCAGAGAAATGAAAACTTCCTTTTCTTTGCACACCCACACACCTTGTCCCAATTAGATCTTCTAGGGAACACACCATGAATAGAAGATGACCTTTTGCCTTCTTCCTTCTCACCTAAGCAGGAAGAGATTTGGATGACACAGTTGATGACAGATACCAGTTGTATTTGAACTTGCTCTGGAGAAAATCATTACAAGGTGCAAGCACCAGCTCAGTTATATTAAGGAAATCACATATAAGCTTCAAATGTTGGTGCCATTTGGAAACGCTACTGTAGGGGGAATGGAGGGGAGGATGAACAGAAATGCATTTTCAACTCTAAAGGTTACTGTAGAGAATACAGACTGAGTTTTGGGTTTTGACTTTTTGAAGAATGTTCTCCATTTGAGGAAAGTTCAGATAGAACTGATTTCATCTCAAGAGCCTGGTATTTTGCAATTTTCTTTCCCCCAGAATAGATACAGCCTTACTTAGAGGTGTATGTGCCCACAAGTATTTGATTTCCCCCCCGAAAGTAGACCTCTACAGTCTCCTTGCTCACAGAAAACATGGTTAGCATACATATCTGTCTTTAAAAGTACATGGAAGTAAGTTCAAAAGATACAGTAACCTTTGTAAGCGTATCTGTTAGAGGAACAAGGATTAGACAGCATTCAAGAAATGATAAGATGAGCTGCCAGGATGTGTTCTGATAATTCCTCATTTGGTAAAGCTAAAAGAATGAAATCATGTTTCCAGGATTTTTACGACTGAGAAGAGACAAGGAGTACAGTAAACATTTGCAGTTCTCCCACTGAAGTCAGAAGAGAGATATGATCACAGTCTCTATTACTTCAGGCAAACAAAAGTAGTAGTGATGGGGTTAGAAATTCGTTCAGTTGTCACTGAATACGGTTGTGCCTAATTAATCCTTCCTGAGCTAGAATTCAAACTGAAATGCAGTTATCTTTTCATACCTCCTGAATTTTGTGATTCAGTTCTCGGATCAAAGAATGCACACAAAAATGTACATATTAAGTGAGAATATGCACAAAATGGGTATATTCCTGCATATCCAGCATAGCGTAGTGATTTCAGCATTGGACTATGACCCTGGAGACCAGGGTTCAATTCCCCACTTGGTCATGGAAACCAACTGGGTGACCTAGGGTACATTACACTCTCACAGCCCCAGAAAACCCCATGATAGGTTCACCTTAGGCTCGTCATAAGTTGGAAACAACTTGAAGGTACACAACAACAGCATACAAAAATGTGTGCATCATGTAAATGTGCAAGAAAATGGAGATGTTAGGAAGAAAAATCACAAAATATGCATTACTTTTCTGGTGGGCTTATTAACAACAATGTAGAAACATTCAGATACGTCCTCTAAAGTTTCCACTTAAGAGTGGAAAAATTCCATTCTATTCCTATATGCCCTACCTTTTCCACAAGGATGCTATTTCAGCCAACATGGCTGTAAAAATAAAAAGAATTAGGTAGAACACCTGTAGCTTAAAATCTTTTATATATATATATATATATATATATATATGATTAACCTAATATTAAACTATCTGTAGAATTTTTTTTTTTAAAAAACATTGACTTAAAAGCAAAGAATAAAAGTAGCATTGGATACTAGAAAAGCAGGTACTTTTCTTGTTATATATTATCAGTCCTTCAAAGTTGCTAGAAGAAAAAGTTTTCACCTGCCAATGGTAACATGGTAAAGATGGAGAAACTGAGAAACTCCAACAAACCAAAATTGGTGGATTCTTTTTTTCCATTCCTTAAAATTAGAAATAGAAATTAAGGGTCTAAGACAGGCTGTGACATTAATTTCAAAGTATAGACCCTCATGATAACAGTTCCTATAGCAACGCTTCTAAGGCAAGTCCAAAAATACAGGCAGCTGTGTTGATATCTGTCTGTCTACCTATCCACCCATACCATTTCCATCAGGAGCAGACCTTTTGTAAAGCTGATAGTTCTGCCCATTCAGGATCTAGCCATCCTGAAATACTGTTAATTACAAAAGGGATAGTTCATAGTTCGTAGAAGTTAGATTAAGCAGAAACAGAGGAACCCAGGAAACTGATGTACTTCTCTTCTAATTTTCTTTTTGAAAGAGTCAACATGTAATTTTAGAAATATTCTTCTTGCTGTGAAAAAGTATTTGAAAATTTCAGTTTTTGAAGGCTAGTCAGGCTTCTGTACAAAAGTTATATGTGATTGTTTTGCTCATGAAACAGTATTTTCTGCATAGGAAACAAAATTTTGTATATTTCAGTGCCAAAATATAATTTTCTGTTTTAAAGAAATCTTTTTTTCTTCTTCAAAGAACAACTATGTGCATGTTTTGCATAGAATAAGTTCCAAACTCTGAAGATACTTGTCAGTTCTGGATTCTTTCCAGAAAGAACACTTTTTTAAAAACTATTTTTCCAATATATTCAAAACTTCTCATCTCTAATCTAGGATTGGTAGTGGCAGATGCTGCTATAGTCCCTGCTAATCAGAGCATCAACCCTATGAAGCCTGGCATCAATATACCATTGTCTAAAATGAAGGATACTGGCCTCAACTGACTTGGAATGTATACCATCTGATGAGGAGGGGTAGGGCCTAAATCCAATTACCAATTCCAGTTAGAATAGATCCATTGAATCAATGCAATTTATGTAACTGTTGACTTACTGTGTTCCCACTGGTTCAGTGGCTTGGGACTAACAACTGAATTTAGGCCAGGGAATGTTTATTTGGTGATCAATGGAAGATTCACCAGTCAGTCTTTTAATACTAGGCTCATGTTTAAGGAGTAACCTCTAAGATTAAGTTTAGATGTTTAAAATTGGGGCTGCACAAATTATTTGTCAGCTTCAATGCTGAAACTAATGATCTGAGAATGATTTTGGTTCAGCTGTTTAAAATACATACCCAGAGCTAACACTTGGCAAGCTTTAGCACATGTTAAGTTTGAAGATCTATATTTTATATCACAGAGTAAAGACAGTAGTAATTATTTAGAATGTCATGAAAGAGAAGTACACAAATTTCATTTTTTGAACTACAGTGGCTACTCATCAATGTCGATGGAATGCCCGCATGATTCAAATGATAGATTGTTCCAACAGTAAGAAAAAGGTTACATCATCTGAAAGGTATGCCAAATTAACTTCTCTATATTTTTCTGTGTTTCATCCTATTAGTATATATATACATATCATTTATCTGGATTCTGTTGTGATGGATAGCATGACAGAAGGTTCTGGGAGATCCAGGGCCAATTCACAGAGAAGTATAGTGCTATCATTCCACTTTAACTGCCATGATTCTGTCTTACGGAATCTTGGAGTTTGTAGTTTGATAAAGCACCAAATCGAAATACCCCTCTCTAAATGGCCAGTACTAGGATTCCATATCATGGTACCACGGCAGTTGAAGTGCAATAATGCAATAACTTTGTGGTGTGAATGGGTCCCAGCATTCTTCGGGACCTACTCACTGACTGCGGGAATGGAGAGAATTTACCACTTTTTCAAGCAACTCCTGCAGTCTCTTTGCTCATGCATTGAATTCCTAGGACCATACGTTGTAACTGTTTGTTTTAAAATGCAAACCCTACAACAGTGATTTTAAAGACACATTAATTTTAAAGGTACATTAGCACAATTGAATTCAGTGGGACTTAGTTTCAGGTAAACAGGCATGGGGATTGTGCTATAAGGCTTGAATCTGGTACATGCTTCCTTTGAAGTTAAATCAGTTAACTTGGAAGAAACAATATAGGAATAGTCTTTAAGATTTCTTTGAGGGACAGTCTGTTACTTACTTAAACACACACACACAAACTCCTAGGGCTCTTTCACACAATTATGACATTATTCCACTTTAACTATGGTTTCTTCCTGTGGAATACTAAGATTTGTAGTTTGGTGAGGCACTAGAACTCTCTGGCTGAGAATTCTAACTAACTCCCCTAAACTGAAAATCCTGAGTTTCCATAGGATGGAACCATGAGATAAAGCTAAAGTGGAATCATAACACTATAATGGTGTAGCGTGACTGTGTGCTCAGTCTACAAAAAAATTCAGACTTGGTTAGGAGGATAAACTGTAGTGTTCACCACTAATCAATTCACAAAATTGAGGTGGGTGTAACACTCACAATCAAATATTACAAAGCACGTGTGTGTGAATTTGCCTTCAAGTCATCTATTGACTTATGGTGACCCCATGAATTTCCTAGGGTTTTCTTGTCATATAGTACAGTTAATGCAATATCCTTGTGCTAGGGTCTTGTAATATGAATTTTGGGACTCTTTATATCCTCAGAGCAGAACTGAATCTCTGATGGAAGACATGTGGTCTTCATTGCAATAAATGTGTAACAAAATAAGAATTTATTGCCCAATATATTGGAAAGATCATTATGTCAAGCAAATATGGGTTTTGCTATATAATCATAATCTTCAGTCCCACCCCAATGCATGCAGCATAGTCTCATGGGGAAAAAAGCACCTTCTGGCCCATTTCAAGTTTAAAAAGCAAAACAAATTTCTAATAGAATGTATATTTTTCAATGACAGGTTTTATGACACATCAAAGCAAAGCTGACAGGGTTTGATGGATGCAAGTTTATATCTCTGTCTCATCTTTTCTGGCTGTTCTGGAGCTTGGCTCCCCTTCCTAGAGCAAACAGCCTTTAATTAATCCAGCCAGGTCATCTCCATTTATAGTGTGAGATTCTGCAGCCAAGAGAACAACAAAAATGTATGATGCTGGCAGACAGACAGTTTCAGGCTCTGTCTGCAATAAACAGGGAGAGACTCGTGAAATCAAGAGAAGTGGCATGCAGCTGTCTTCTTTGCCAAACTCATTATAAAGAACAGCCAAGTTATTTTTTCCCCCATTCCAGTTCCATTCTTTCATGGAACCAAATGTCAGGCCAATCACAATTTAAAGCCAAATTCAGGCTTGATGCAAACATATGTAGTACAACTGGTTTCATTGGTGTAACACCTGCAGGTACTAGGGCCTAGATCCCCTGCAGGAATGGATATTTGTTTATTTTGTTATGTTGGTTATGATAGAACATATTACCTTGATGAAGCGTTTTAAAGTAAGAGTTGAACACACAGCTTCAGATATGCCTGAAATGCCAGATTTAGACCTCTAAGCTGCCATGGCCTGCCAGCAATCTGAAGCTTTGGGTCTCACATTAGCTACAAATTCTGCAGCTGTCATTTTAAAGTGGCTGGCTATATGCACAATCGATTCAAAATGGCTACTGGCCCACAATGCTTCCTCTCCTGAATAGCTGGTGCCACCATGTTTGTTTTCAACTTCTGCATGAATGCATATGGCAGAGGTGATGGAAGTGGTTTGTAGAATGTAGAGCTGTCCATGGAGGCTTGTGTCTTCACCACAGAACAGTAGGAGGGACACTCCTCCATGGATCTATGAACTGCACAAGAGGACTGAACTTACCATCAGGGAGAAAGAACTCTTGCTTGACTAGAAGATTTTGACTTCTTTTCAAGGACACTGCCTGCTTACATCCTGTCAGCTCCTCAAAGTATCTTCCAAAATTCAGAAAGGTTGGAACCAACAAAAGCATTAAAGCTGCTTCATGTTTGGTAGTGTCGAGGAAAATGCACCAATGTGAGTGTAAACACACTATGGGATGACATCAAAGTGAGATGATAGAAGTTCTCTCCTCACCACTGAAGTCTTGTAGAATGATTCTGAGCCTATGTTATGGAGTTCAACTGCAAGACAAGTTGGATGGCATGGGCGGTAGTAAGGGATTCTGGGAGCTGGAGTCCAACAAGATCTGGGGACCCATGAGTTGAAAATCTCTTCTCTACAGAACAGTGGCTTTTGACCCAACCCTCTCCCCAGATACAATTTCTCCTTTTAAAATTGCCCTTATGCAGTGTACTGAAGTAAATGTTTAAACACATAAGGTCAGTTTCACGACATCTGTGAAAGTTTGGGTTGCAAAAGTCCCTCACTTTGTGAGAAAGACTTCACCAAAGCTGTACAAACCATCTGTCAGCTGTGGACACCTTCAGTCCAATAGGAATGTGGAGGATATAAAGCTTGGCTCTTCTTTGATGTGGTCTTTTATGAGCTAGCATCCCTGCAGGTCTTCTGTCAGATGAAGAGCTGGTTATATTTAATGAATGGAAGTATACAGAGAGAAATGAAATGAAGATTTTAAGCCATCTTAAGCAGTAACAGCATGCCAGTGAAGTGATTGAAAAAAAAGCAGTGGCATCCTAGCTCTGCTTGCAATATTTGAAACAAACTCCTATGCAAAATGGCGTCCCATATGGTTAATTTTACAAGGAAAGGGCACAAAATAAAAGTCAGCCATGCCCTTGTTTCTTGTATATAGAAATCCATGACCCTGCTCTGCCATGTACAGTAACAGTCAGGGTGTTTCAGTTGATAAGAATCATCTAAGACACTGCTCTTTAACAGCCTATAGAATTCAGCATGTACTTTGAGCCTACTGCCCTGAGAAAACTCTCAGAGATCATGCAGGCTTAGTCATAGCAGGCACCCCAGTGATGGTCTGTAATGGGAAATGACACATTTATGTTGAAAGCTTTACATGCTTCTGTCCTTAGGCAGGAAGGAAAGGACAGCTGTGTCTGCATGAGGTTTCTTCAGAGCAGGAGGAATCAGGAAAAAAAAAAGTTTCCCTTACATGAAGAAAACACTTGCTGTCTTGCTGAGAGAGAGAGAGAAAGAAAGAGAGAGAGAGAGGAGTAACTGTTACCGTACTAGTTTTTGCCAAGCCCCTGACAATGTCATTCAGGGACAGAGTTGTAAAGGCCCAGGTGTATCATCAGTCAGTATGCACAGTGGACCTTAACCTAGCTGGCACTGATCTTCTGGATATAGGCAAGATAGAAATACTAGAGGATGATTGGTTATAGAAAAAAAAAGTCTTAACCCTTGTAGTATTGAAATATAATATCAGCTGGTTGAATATGGAAATCAAAACTATAAACATTAAAAGATTTTTCTTCAACGCAAGCAGTGCTGAAAAAGAAATCATTCTGGAGTCTTGTACCCTGTGGTTATATATGACGCTTGGCATAATTTCCAAAGCCCTCTGCTAATGATTAGTTCAGATTGTCTGTTCCACATCAGCCCACTGGGTAAGGACAAGGAAGAAGATAGATAGGTGGAGAGAGAGAAAGAAGTGGCAGGGGAGGAATAAAAGGGTGATGAATGTAAGAGGAAAAAAATAGAAACTTTATTATACCTCACACCAGACTCATCCACCACTAGCCTGAGTCTCACACACTACTGACATGCCATTCTGAAAATATAATCTTAGAAAATATTTGGTCCTTGGCAGAAAAAAAAATGGGCCAAGGTCCTATATCAAGGAGACTACATGGCAGTTGCTTCCTTGTTAGTGAATTGTGACACTGCACAATGAAATGTGAAAGTCAATTCACAGTCTGCAACTATGCACAATCATATGCAATATGAACCCATGTGTTGACTTGTGTAATGCACATGTGCATCAACCCATGCATTAATAGTACCAAGTATATAACTTTGATTTTGCAACTTTGAACTAAATAAAAAAGTTCTGCAAAAATGTCCAACCACTTCTGTAGGAGAGCTGACACATTTATAAGACACCAATAGACTTCCAGTCATGGTTTCCCACCCCTCATTTAGGAAGAGAAATGGTGGAAAGGAGAATGTAACAAGTATTGGTTAGTAGTGGAAATGTTAAGAGCAGAGCTAGAATATACACAAATAAAATGAACATGTTTGGTGAAATTTCCAGTGTCACTATTCAGATATTTGAATGAGAATTTTTGAAATAAAGCTCAAACACTAATTTTGCACCTCAAAGATTTACGTCAAATCCCAAAAGCTATAGACATGGCATCCCAAGGGCTGCATGCTAGTTACTGTTGCATGATACATCTCCAGGCACTGAATGAAACCGTATGAATGAAACAGACAGTGGGTGAAAGCACGATCCACCGAATCTTACAAAATATAATTTCATGTCAACTTGCATATACCTTCTAATATTAAATACTACTGCAGGACAACCATCAAATACTATCAGATATAGGTCATTTCCTCGCTAGCCTCTTATTGTGCTAATACTCCACTTTCAACATCCTATGGAATCCTGCGGTTTGCAGTTTAGGGAAGGGTCCTTAAACTGAGATCCCACATCAAGGTTACATAGCATAAGTCTCTGCAAACAGTTGTGCTACACAACCCTTGTGTTGAATGGCAATATTATGCAACTGAACACATATCCAAGTGTGCAATTGAATGCACAATCCAATGAGCATGAACATCACATTTATATCTTGTACACATCTCATGGAAATCTACATAGCCAAAGGTACTGCATATGCTACTTCACTTCTGCAAACCTGAACTGAATGTGGATGTCCAGATGAAAATGTCAAACCAATTGGGTAAGGAAACTTATGCGTTCATAAGACGCCGACAGGATTCCGGCTGTAATGTTACTATTGTTTTTGGACTTTAGAAATATATTGGTTGTTCCTCAATGAATACAACAACTGGAAATTTGCTCACCATTCTTGATCTTCTGTTACAGACATGAGCAGAATGTTGACATATTCTAGGATATATATACAGTTTGTAGTGGATGGGATGGAGGATGAATTCTGCCCACAAGAATGGACTGCAATCGACATCATAGAACATATGTCCAAATCCTCTGCAATGTGTGGAGGCTCTGTAATAGACACACAGCCAGAACTTAGTGAGCTGATAGGACAAATATTCCTTGAATGTACTGTTTGAAGATTGACATCATCTACTTTTGTATACTAGTCATCTGAACTGTCAGAAACTAGTAAATATATTGCAGATAGCAAATAATGCAAGATTTTAACAGATAAAATGCACTGAAGTCAAATATCACAAAGCACATTATATATTTGGAGAACAGTCAACATATATTCAAGTAGACAAAGGACTCCAAGACTACATGATAGAAAATCTCTTGAAATATGATCTTTGAAGATTGTCTAGCTGAAGCCAACCACTGTTTCCAGCAGGTCCATTTTTAAAAAAAATTAAAATAGTCTCCTTCACTACAGCATACATAGTGAAGTGCATACTATACTTTTGTACACAAATGTTATTGAAATTGGAAGTCAAGTCACTGCTAAATTTAGGCTCATTTTACATATTCATTGACAAACATCTCATTGTGCCAAACTGTGTATGCAATGGACTGTTGGCAAGCAGTGTGACTTTTTTTTTTTACCGCTTGTGCAGGGAGGTGTCTTGTACAGACAGAAATCCCCTTGTCCCTTTGGTGGCTGTCATGTGCACAACAGAATGCAGTAGTAATCTAGCCTTACAATGCTGGTTGGGCTTCTTGCTCTGCCAGCATTCAATTGGCTCTCAGTTGGTAAAATCAGGTTGTGAAACCCTCCTAGATTATATCATTTCAGGCTGCAGTTATATGATTGCATGTTTGAGTGCTTCCCCATTGGGGGGAATATCTTTGCACTGAAATTTTCCTTGTTACTATTTAGAAAAAAAAGATAAAAATGATGCTTCTCTTAGCCATGCATCTTCTACCTTTGTGCAAAAAAACACATGCACACAGTCCTCTGCCCACAGTCTGCATGTTCTTGCACATTCCCTATTTTGGCAGCCAATCTGGTTACATAGTCACTGGATGCTATTTGGTTTCTGAGGGTAAAAAAAGAGGTAAAATTTAATCAGCCAGCTTGGCACCTTTTAATGCACTCTGTAGCTTCCCTTTATGCTTTTCAAAGTGCTGTTTGCATACAGGTGCCTCTTACAACTATAAATTAAGAGCATCAGCTACATTGGCTGTTGTCTTGGTTTTGCAGGGCATTTGATATCAAGCAACATACACATATTCACAATCAAAAAATATTCTGCATCAACTGAGGCAGCAAAGATATTAGGATGGATCAGATAATGCCTGTCGCTTGATCTGACCCATAGCATGGAAATACGGAGCATATGCCAGCTGTCCCCAATCACCTGGCACACCTACCCTTTCCCTACCACCCTATATGTGACATTCATGTAGGAGTGGGATATGTGAATATGATGGAGAAAAACATAGTTTTAAGGTGCATATGTCGAAAACAGACAGGCAGTGATCTTATACACTTTTAGCACAAAGTGAGTACATGCTGCTATAGTTATGCTGGATCCCACAGTTGTGAAACTGGTTGTGAAACAGATGCCAAGGCCTTAAGCTCATCTGTTGTGCAAAGAACAACTGGCTTCCCACAAATTGGCTAGTGTACTGTTAATGACATAAGCATTAGCAAGTGTAAGTCCAATGTACACTTGCTATTTTGTCTTTTTTAAAAATAGTTAAACCTAAAATACCTACAGCCATTGTTGCATTTAACTATTACAGAAATACAAATGCATCAGTTACATCAATGAATGGTTTTTAAAAAATAAAATTTAGATACTATCTTTTATATCTTACATATTAACACTGTCCATGAATTACTACACAGTGTTTACCTCTGTGAGAGCCAGTGTGGTAGAGTGGTTTGAACATTGGACTACAACCCTGGAGACCAGGGTTCAATTCCCTGCTCAGCCATGGAAATCCACTGGGTGACCTTGGGTGTGTCACACATTCTCAACCCTCAGAAAGCCCCATGATAGGTTCACATTAGGGTAACCACAGATTGAAAATAACTTGAAGGCAAACAATAGCAAAATGCACTTCTCCAATTTTCTGTCTTGTGGTTCATATGGTTGATGAGGCCATGCCCTGCCTTGGAGACTGTAGCAGTGAGGAGGAGGATTCTGACTCTGAGGCAGAGACTTCCCAAGAGGCTGAAGTGTCTCCAGAAGCTGGTCCAGTGGGGGATAATACACAACAACAAGGGCCTGAGCCAGGGGAACAAATAGAGGAAGACATAGCTAAAACACTTACCTTGCAGTAGAGACACTGTGAAAGTGAGGGCTTGTGTCACTTGGCTTGTTTAAGTAGTAAGCAAGCCCTAATGAGGGAACACCTGTGGCAACAGCAGCCATAGATAAAAGAAGGCTCCGGATCCCTTTAGTCCCAGGGTCAGCAACTGGTCTCTTTGGCCCTGAAACCCTGTGCTCTGCTCTTGGATCTGGTTGTGTTGGAACTCTGCCTGTTTGGACTATGGTTTGGATTTGCCTCTTTGGATTTGTTTGCTCTAGGCTTCCTTTCTGGGCATTCTTTGACTCTCACCTTGTAAGTAGGAACTATGCTGCTTGAGATTTACTGCCTGCTTGCTGTGGAAATGACAGCCAACTGCAGAACCTCAAAAGAATTGTCATCTGTTTGTTCCTTTACCTCTTTAATTTGATGTGTCAATTTTTCTGTGAGATCTAATTTCCCAGCTCTTTATTTTACCAGTTATCTATAGACATCAGTAAATTTTCTTTCCAGTTGCTCATAATGACCTACTGTACTGCTATCAACATGAAAAAGATAAGATTCTTGTTGAAAATGTTTGTTGGATATTTTTGTTGTTGAAATTATCTTCTTCTTTCACACAATGACTAAAACCCTTGACAACCTTCTTTCTCCTCTGGCCACTCCCATAATGCCCAGATAACAGCTGGTGGAGAGCAGGTGATGGTTGAGAAATGTCTGGCTATGTGGCAGTAGCCAAATGCAAAGCAATGAAAACGTCTTCAGGACCTTCGAGGATCCTCTGAAGGTTCTGGAACATAATGTCATTATTGTGCATCTGGTACTGTCACATAGCCAGAAGCTTCTCCCCATTTCCTACCCTCCACCAGCCATGATATGGCTGTGGAGGAGTGTGGCTTCAAGAAGAAGATGAATTTTGTGAGAGGATGCGGGTATGTTTTATAGTTCTGCTATGACAGAACTTTATGATACATCTTCCAGTGCAGGATCTTGGCCATCATGTATAAAGTGAGAAAGAAGGCTGTGTGTATGTTTGAACAATGATTGGCTACACTAAGGACCACACTTAATGCCATTCCTGAGCTAGCAGAAGCATTTGTTCAACTATTTTTACACTAGTGCAGTGTTCCACCAAGATTCTAGCCACAGCCAGTTGTTGATCAGTTTTAAAATCTGTACCCTATTTTGTACATGTATCTCTGCACAGACTTGCAGGAATTGTATAGATGGGGCAGATGTACTAAATGGATGGGGTGTGTGTGACAAGCAGCCACCTCGTCTAGATGATAATGGGCCAGAGGTATCTTCTATTTTGTCCTAACAGTTGACATTTCCTTGGTATATAACATACATAATCTATGAGCAGAACTTTATATGAAATTGTGTATGTAGGATCTTCATGAAAGGTTCCCCAGAATTTCATGGAGAAGCAGGATACATGTACATAGAGAGTGCTAGCATTAACTAGTTTTATTAGGCATACACTTAAAAAAAACTGAAGCAAATGACATTTAAAAGAAGGAAAATCCCTCTGTGGCAAACTACAACTGAACTTCATGACCATTCTTCCTGCATTGCCACATTCTTAACCAACAGGTTTTTGGATGAGAAAAGGCTTCAAGGGAGCCAAGTTGCATATGGCTTTGCAGTATGATGAGACTGCACAATCCCTAACACAGAACTTCCAAGTGCCTTTTAAAGCTAATGGTCTGTATGTAATAGTTCCTGGCCCTGGAACATAGGCTAGCAGCTGGTGCCACTAATTGGTAGCCCTAAGGAAGCCAGACAACCAATTCTGGAACAACCAAAAAAGATTAGTGTTGCAACACTGTTAATGCTATCACTCACTGTAATCTTTAATCAAGATGAAAAGTCAAAGGACCGCAAGGGGCTAACAAACAGTGGCTTGGTATGATTACTGGAGATTGTTTCATGGAAACCATGACATACTTTAAAACAGTTGGACCTGTGGCAAGTTGTGACACTGCCTACTCACAGCTGCTCGTCTCCTTTCCCTGTGGCATCTGCTGGGCAATACTGAAAATAACATGAGAGAAGAATGTGGCTTGGCTTTTGGCTGCCTTTTTTGGGACAAATCTTTTGTTATTCACAATGTTATGTCATCTTATGTTAAAAAGATAATGAATACCAACCAAAGTAAACTAAAATGAATGCCATAATACAGATTGTAGCAGCAGAAAGAGATATGAAATAGTATAATAACTTTTCTTTCCAGTTCCCCACTTTATCCTTAATTATCGCAGTGAATTTGAAGAACACATACATATTCACATACACACTTTTGATACATAGACACAGTACAATGTATATTTATTGAATAATAGAAAATCTGAAGGGGACTGCCAGATAGCTGGAGTTCCAAGTGGATCATGGATATATTCAGAGAAGAGGAAAGTTACATCTTGGACTACTGTTCCCAGGATATCCCAGTTAGTATGGGCACTAGCTTGGGGATTCTGAAAGTTGCAGTAAAAAAAGATAATGGAGGCTTAGCAGATGTGAGACAATTAATCCAAGGGAGCATGGTTTAAGAAAAAAGTAGACCATTCTTTTTTTTTTTAAAGAACAATATGTTTGTTTTCTTGGAGCCAATGGGTCCTTTTCTGCAACAGTTTAAGTCATAAGAATGTTTTCATGGCTCTGACTCCACACGTTGGATGTTTTAGGATGAGAAGTCCCATAATCCTTCCTATAGTTATGTTGATTTTGATGTAATAAATATATGCTGCAGGAATAAATATTTTCTAGGCTTTTGAAAAGAGGAACACGGAGCCAAATTAGACCACTTTTTTCCCATATGGGACCCAAAGCAGCATGAGATATGAGATATACATGAATGGTATTTCGTTTTTCTTTTTACTGAATTGGAGCTATAGAGAAGTACTTGTGTAGGGTATATGCAGATGTTTGTGTGTTCGAACCCTCAGGAAGTGAAACAAGTGGGCTCCACAAAGCCTACTGTACAATACAGTCATTAAGCACAGGTAACATGAGCCAAGGAGAAGGGTGCACACACACATGTGCACGCACACACACACATTCCTATAATATGTATAAACAGATGTTACTCATATGATTTCCTCACTCTGTCCAATAGCTGGATGCTTTAAATGAAAGCAGAGACAATCAAAGGCTTCAATCCCACATCTCCAAAGCGTAGCATAACTATCTGTACATGGGCCAATTTATTGATAAGCCCTTTAAACTATCCTGCACAGGCACTCTATGCTTTGTGTTGAAGAAAGCAGGCTCTGAAAAGCATCTTGTTATCTCCCTGCTGTACAATGATTAAAAAAGAGCTGAGACCCCTAGGGTATCTTCATGGATCTCAGTGCTGATGCCATCATTGTGTGTCATGCTTTGAGGATGCAGCCAGATGTTTCCCTGATCCTACCTTCTCTCTGTGAAGCAGAGAATGGCCATATGGGATGGCCTCAAGGGTTTTATAGTAAGTTTGTGTGGGAGGGGGACTTTGGGCAATGTGGAGGGAGGAAGGGGATACTAACCCCTGCAGTACCCAAAAAAGGACATCTGCATGAATAAGGAACACTTATATGGGTGGATGTTCTTAAGAGAATCCTGGCATATGTGTGGCCTACAGGACAACTGAGAACCACCTGTGTCCCTGAGGCTATTTTGTACTTTGCAGCTCCACTGTCCAACACTGACGGTCAAAACACAAAAAATGGCTGGCTGTGCTTCTGGAAGCCTCCAGAAAAAGTTAATTTGACTTTTTGAATAATTTTCTTGGAAGCAAATCTATTTCAGGCCTGGAGAACCTTTCTTTAGCACTATCAGTGATCATATCACAGTGATAGAACACAAATATGCGAAAATATTCAGAAAATGGTAAAAAAAACAAGCAAGCAAGCAAGCAACAGATTTCTTGAGTGCCATGAACGCCTAATGAGGAGAATACTAGAATAATTCAGGACTCAGGACTGTGAAAAATGTACGATGTTTTTTTGGTACAGAAAAAAATAGTATTTATCTGAAGGAGACAGGATTTTCTTTGCCAGCACGAAGTTTTCTTGTGTTGCTTCTTATAGAAAGAAAATACATGCACAACAGTCCATACCATTTAAAAGGAGGGAATGGCTAGAAATGTGAATAATTGAATAATCTGTCCAAGCATGCTTTTAGTAATGGGAAAATTCATGTGAAAATAAGTAAATCAGGAAAAATGTGTAAACACACACACACACACACACACACACACACACTAGTGATGGTGTGTATTAAAATATATAAGAATATCCATGTATGAAGAAAAAACAAAATCTTGTATCCTATGGATGGGATGAAAAGGCTGGCTAGAACTAGAGAAATAGAACACAACTGAGAATGAGTGTTTTTACATCCCTGCTGCAAGATAACGTTATTGCCAGATGCCAGACTTCATGCCTTTATCTGAAATCTTCTAAATAGGAAGAAACATGGGACCCATGAGCAACAAGAAGTGTGATTGTTGTCAGCACTGTATAAGCAGGTGGCAGCAATGAAAAAAAGTAGGAGTGGCTTGATATCACAATGTTTTTCATACCCACTCCACATCTGAGCCTTCAGAGTTATCTTAAGAATTTTCAGCTCAGCTTTACTTGTAGCTGTATAGGAATTTGGCTTCATATGAAGGTGGACTGAGGAGAGGAGGCTGCATTGCAATTCGAGTTCACAGATGTACAAACAAAGGAAATTGTGAAAAATTGCAATGACAGGGGTATTTGGTTGGCTTGTGATGCTGCAGCTTTAGAGAAATCCATGCCTAATGGGCCAAGGCAGCAAAGGTAAATTAAAGACGATGTCATTTTATTTAGCTTAGAAGCTGCAAAGAAAAGAGTACAGCAGACATTGTGCTTTTATAGATCTACTTTTTATTCTTCTTCATGATTTAAGGGTATGCCTCATTCCATCCTCTGAAGCCTGAATGAAGTTATTCCAGTACCTAATTAAAAGCTGCTTCACATCTTTGTCTGTGGTGGGTTGACAAGCACAGTAGGCCCCTCATTACTGTTTCACTGGTATCCATGGTTTTACTTACCTGTGATCTGCTGAAGGGCCATGGCTTCTGCTGCCAGCAAAAGTCCTTGCTCTGTGTGGTCAGTTAAGAGAAGTACATAGTGGGGCACAGCTGGGCTTCCCATACCTCTCTTAGCCAAGGAAAAGATGGACACTCCATCTTCAGCCAAGAGAGGCATGCAAAGTCTGGCTCGGCAAAACCATGCACCTCTCTTGGCTAGAGAAGGACATGGACACTCCTTCCTCAATGGAGAGAGGCATGCAAAGCCTGACATGCTATCCATGTTTTTCACCATTTGTGTTAAGTCTGGGACATACTTCTTGCAGATATGGAGCACCTACTGTATAGTTAGGAGGGAGATCTCTCCTGATCCCCTGTGTCTCTTGGTCCATGGTTTTATAGCCCAATAGAGTCTGCAAATCTACAGTTACCATGTCCAAGGGTGCAAGAAAGTGAGAGAATCTCTCTTTTAGGACTTGGGATCCTGAGATACAATACAAAATGTTGTCTCACTGTTCTCTGGGTTCCATCTCATTAGCACTGAAAAATCCACAGGGACGCATATGAAAATGTGTGCAGGGGGTGGGGAGAATCGTACCATGACCAAGATTGTAGCCTGACTGGCTGTTTGAGCACAGTAAAATAGAACCTAAAGGATTGTCCAACCTTTTCAAGAGAGCTCATTGTCAACATGAGATCAAGACACCAAATGGCTCCCCTCACAGTAGTTTCCACAATTTCCACGCAATATACTTTGCAAAAAACTACCAGCCTTTGCACAAAACTAGTGCCTGTTTCCGTGTATAAAGCTAAGCACGCACACACAGACACAACAAAGCAGGATTTTTGATTTCAAAGACATCATCCAATACTACTAGTACTTTTACTGCAAGGCATCATTTATTACTTTTAGACAGAAATGTAGAATTTTACAGAAATGTGCAAAGACACTTGCAAGATGTACAAATTTTCACCATCATCATCAGCAACCCCTACCCCACTAGCAGCATCCCCGTCAAGGAGATTTTTTTAAAAAAAGAAAAATTATCTCATTTATTTGATACAAATTCAGGTTTATATTCCTAGAAGCTCATCCAAGACATTTTGCATATCTCTGCCCATCCTATGAGGCAGGAAACAGACGTCTTGAGGACAACCTTGATCAAAATTTTCTGGTAAAGGGCTGTAGAGAGTACTGGAGAGTTGGAAGAGATTTTTTGTTTGTTTGTTTTTGAAATCTTAGCCAGAACTTTTTACCACTGTTTATGTTATTATCCTTTACATTTCACCTCATTCTCTCCTTTCTTCAATCTCTGTTCTCCCTTGTCTTCCTCTTCTTTCATCTCTGGCCCCATATGTTGATATGTGAGAACCAAATATGACTTTGCTTGTGGTTCAGTGACATAGATGCTGTCAACTTTCCTTGTATGTTTTTTCTGTTTCTTTTTTGCCTGTTTCCTTGTTTTATTTACAGTCGCTTTGCTTTTGAATCTGATTAACAAGCTATGATCCACTTTTTTAACTCTTCTTTCATACTGACTTCTCTCTCTCTCTCTTGTGCTCTCTCTTTGACAACCAGCTTGCTATTTCCTAAATGGCATTTCCTGAAATTATGCAAAATAAATTTTTCACCTTCCCTTTTCCTGTATTAAACATTAGATATCATTAGCTGGCTGGGAGCTTTTTTTGGTAGCAACATATTGAGATTTAGAGCACTGTATATTAAACATGCAAACAGATACTTTTAACAGTAACTGCCACATCTTGCAATATGTTTTATTAACGCCAGGCTGCTCCAAGTCATTTGTCACTGTCAGGATCACTACTGCTCCCAACATTTCTTAGCACCACATAAGTGAACAGAATAGCAGAGGATATTACAAGTTTCCCCAAGGATTTCTGGTAATCTCTGAGTAGTGGGGGTGGAACAGCAGGGGAAAAATGGGAGGGGGAAGGACAATCCATAGTGCTTTGAAATGCCTGTGTATGCCTGTGTAGGAAGTGCTTCTGCCTGTTAAAATTAATACAATGAGAGTCTATATTTGGAATAATAGTGTCTTTTAGGTAAAATGGCTACAGGTTGGCTCATTCTGCTCCTGAACTTCAAAGACTTCAAAATGCTTTGGCAAGGATTTCAGCAGAAAAAGGAAAGGAGAAAGGGTGTGGCAAATTATAGAGACAAGGGCAAGGAATAGCTGCTACAGAAGAGGTTAAATACTAGTGTTACACTAATGCCTGGTGTTCTGATCCCTGGAAGCCCTGAAAAGTCTTTCTTAAATTGCTTGCGATTATAGTAAGGTTGCTACTATGGGATGGCATTTAGAACATCTTTGTATAGAATCACAGAACCACTGAATCATAAAAACTGGAAGGCGTTTCAATAGCCATGTATTCAAACCTGTGCCAATAGAAGAAACCATCACAAAAGCATCCTTGAGGGGTAGGGGTTTAAATCCCGTTCTTGAGGCTGGCTGTTAAACAAACTGTCAGCAAAAGAAAATCCACCTCCTTGCAAGGAAATCCATTCCACTGTCAAACAGCTCTTTCCATCAGCCTTATGTCTAAGACTCCACCCTTGGAGCTTATTGTTTGTATATTAGTACGAATTTACACTTAAACTCTTGATAGCCGTGGTATTGCTCTGGTATGAAGTGGGGGGGGGCAGAATAAAGTTTCCAATGAAGAGATACATAGACTAACAGCATAGGAGGTTTCTATAACAAGTCTGGTCTACGTGAGTCTCCAGTACATGCATTACTACTGCAGCAATGGACTACTCCATACAAAAAAGCAATGATGAACTGCTGGAAAGGAATTTCTGGAAGTTTGCCATAGACATATACATTGTGTTCTAACAGAGTTGCCAGCTGAGCACAAATTTAAATCTGTTAGACTCTGTTCTCTTCCCTCACCCCCAATGAAGGATGTTCTTTCTCCCCCTGCCCTCAAATAATAATTCAGTTTACATGCATTTAAATATATTGAGCATATAAATGAGCAATAATAATTTTGTTTCCCTCCTGAGAAAAGCAGCACCCTTGTGTTCTGCTGGCTACAAGCTGACTGCCAAGTGAATTACACTGAGAAAAATACAAAGCAAAACACATTGAGAAACACACTCACTCACTCACTTGATGCAAACAAAAGAAGCCCTTGTATAAGAATCATTTACTGAAAGCACCAAGTGCACATGAAAACCCTGGGCACACAACTGGAAATGTGGACCCTTAGGGCTTTGCCTCCATTTGGCAGAGGCACGATAGCACCTGCAAATGTGGGGAAACACTAGCAGCTGGTGTTGTGATGCTTTGCTTAATGCAGCTCTGGAGAAAAACAAAACCACGAAATGCTGCTTTGCTTTTCCATATAAAACACAGATAATGGTGCCTTCATGTCTTATCTCCAAAGGAAAAATGCTGTAATCATGATGCAGATAGTGGTCCAATTCATTCCTCTGCATCTTTACACCAGTGCAAGAGAATCATCAGCAGTCTTGTTCCCAATTTGTACCAGCAACAGCAAGAGGAGAATCAATCCCTGGGGCTAAAATTTGCATGGGAGGTGACATTGTTATAGGAATTTACAGTAATACCAATTATCAGTATAATAACAAGAGTGTGCAAATGGGCTTTCTGAGCAAGCCCTTAGCCGCTATTAGGATGATGAGTGATCAGCATCCTTTGCATAGAGGGCATTGAGGGAGTTTCTGGAATTAAGATGGCAAGAGTCTCATAGCAATATTACACTGCATGCTGTTATAATTAATGAGGATTCATACTTTACAGGAAAAAATATTTCTTTTTCTCTATGACTAGCCTAATGAACAACAACAACAACAACAAAAGAATAGAAAAAATAAAACCGAGTGCTTCATAACAGAACTCCCATGTTCTTTTTTTAAGGCTCAGTGTTGGTAGTGAATTATTTACAGCATTTAGAATGATTTAAACACAGAGATGTCTAAGTAATGAATTCTCTGCTGATTCAGCCTGACCCCAGATGAATTGAAAAGTCTAATTAGCAGCCTTGATTCAATTCTATTTTGGAGTTGAATCTTTCACCCACAGAATTTTCCTGCAAAATAAAATAGTTCTTTTCTTGAGTTGGCCAGAGCTTACTGTAAATTTATTTATTTATTTATTTATTACATTTCTATGCTCCCTTTCTCCCAGAGTGAGACCCAAGGCGACTTCCCAAACAGTCAAAAACTAGAACCCCACCTTTTGAAAATTCTTTTCTGTTCTCTTTTCTTTAATTTTCAACAGAATGCCTACAGTTCATGACCAAGGAAAATGTTGGGTAAATGCTGGAGGGCAAATGTTGTCCCCATCTCCAAAAAAGGAAAAAAGAAGACCCAAACAATTACCACCCACTTAGCCTGACATCAATACTGGGAGAGGTTCTAGAGCTGATCATGTTGGGGGATGATAGGAGTTTCAGCCCCACAGAAATGCAGCGGAAAAGCCAGAGTTCAGCGAGCCAACAGCAGCAGCCTTATTCCCCAGTAAGGATACTCACACACGGAGGAGTTTCTTCCAAACAGGAGGCACTTTATCTTGCAGCAAAGTTCCATTATATACAAAACATGGAACAGACAGACAAAGGCTCGCGCCAGACACCGGTTTGGTCAACAGACAAATACATACCGGGGATTGCTTTCTTATATACATACCTACAACCAATCAGGTAGAGGTTTGCACACCTCCCTCTACCATCTGCACACGACCCCAGTTTCTTATGCAACCTTGCAATTACCCACAGCTGGGGCATGATGCAACATCTTTGCAGTGGGCTGATCATTTTCCCAGGGTTCCCTGCCTGGAATCTCTGACAGATCATTAAACAGACAGTCTGTAAGCACTTAGAAAGGAATGCTGTGATCAGTAAAAATCAACATGGGTGTCTCAAAAACAAGTCATGCCAGACTAATCTGATCTCTTTTTTTGACAGAGTGACAAGATTGGTAGGTGAAGAGAATGCTGTGGATTTAGCACATCTTATTTTCAATAAGCCCTTTGACAAGGTCTCCTATGGTATTCTTGCAAACAAGCTAGAAAAATGAGGGCTAGACAATGCTACTGTTAGGTGAGTTTGAAATTAGTAGACTGGCTGAACCCAAAAGGTGCTCACCAATGGCTTCTCTTCATTCTGGAGAGAAGTGACCGGGCCCAGTGCTGTCCAACATCTTCATCAGTGGCTTGGATAATGAAATAGAGACCATGCTTATCAAATTTGCAGATGACACCAAAGTAGGAAGGGTAGTTAATATTTCAGAAGACAGAGTCGGAATTCAAAATGACCTTAATAGATTAGAGAGCTGGGCCAAAATTAATGAAATTAATTTTGACAGAGAGAAGTGTAAGGTACTACGCTTGGGCAGAAAAAAAAAAGGCACAGATATAGGATGGGTGAGACCTGGCATGTGAAGGGGATCTAGGAGTCTTAGCTGAACATGAGTTAGCAGTATGATGTGGCAGCCAGAAAAGCCAATGAAATTCTAGTCTGCATCAATAGGAGTATATTGCCTAGTTCAAAGAAATAATAGTATCACTTTCTTCAGACCTCACTTGGAACACTGTGTCCAGTTTTGGGCACAACAACTCAACAAGGATTTTGAAAAGCTGGAAAGTGTCCAGAGGAGGGTGATCAAAATGATAAAAGGTCTGGAAACCATGCCCTATGGGGAATGGCTTAGGGAGCCGAGTGTGTTTGGCCTAGAGAAGAGAAAGTGAAGAGGTAACATGTAGCTATATTAAAATATTTGAAGGAATGTAATATAGAGAATGGAGCAAGTTTGTTTTCTGCTGCTTCAGAGACTAGGACACAGAGCAATGGCTTCAAACTACAGGAAGAGAGCCTCCATCTAAACATTAGGAAGAACTTCCCGACAGATTCTATAATTCTATGATTCCACCTTAATTCCTGTAGCTGCATCCTATGGAGTCCTGGGGTTTGTAGTTTAACAAGGCAGTATATCTCCCATGCTAAGAATTCTAAATGCTCTTCCCTAAACTCCATATCCCAGTATTACAAAATATGCTGTCTTGGTAGTTAAAGTGGAATCATATAATTGTTCAGTGTGAATGGGTCCAAAGTTTTCCCTCTTTAGCTTCCCTCTTTCTCAACTGTCTATAGCTCCAAAAGAAAAGAAAGAGGATGGGACTGTTCGTTGCCATCAAACCAGTGTGCGTGGGAGAATTGCTTTGACTAGAACTTTGCTTTCAAGAGTGCTGCCAGAAGGCACAGAGATATATTAGGGATGTGAATGTTTATTTTATTCCTGCACAAAAAGCAAAGGATTTCAGCAAAATTTCTCTTTGCTCCATGGGAATATGAGTGTTTCTGTACAGTTTTGAAGTACTGTTGGTACTTCAGGACAGCATTTGTGCAAAAATAGATGGTTTCTTATGCGGGAAATATATTTTTGAACAGAAAATGCACCTTTTGCACAGAATACACTGATTGCTTTAAAAAAAATACTGTATTGTTGCACAGAAAATTGTTGTTGTTGTGTACCTTCAAACTATTTCCAACTTATGGCAATACATGTAACAAAATTATGTGTGTTGTTCCTGCAATTTGTATAAAATGCATGTCTGTGATTTCACAGGGAAAAAAATGTATGTTTTTCTGCACGTGTTTTCTATGCAAAGACAAGTTTTTTTGTGTGAAGGAATCAATTTTTTTGGACATATATATTGAATTTATTTTGTTCAACTCCCCAAGCTGTCAGTGCTTTCTGTCCCAAAACACATTTTCTGCTTATGAAAACCATGTGTATTTTTATGAAAATGATGAGCTCACAGCTCATCTCCTTTGTCTTGATAGGATGGCAAAAATGTGAATGTTACTGAGCATTCTTCACATCTCTCTCCTGTGTACACACCTCCTGTGTACAAAACTGGTCAAAACCTTTTAAGAGTTCCAATCAGACACTCAGAAAGACCCCAAAGCGTCTGGGGTGCGCTTCCTTTACTGCTGTAGTACCATAACATACTTTCTTTATTGCCTCCTCAGCATTTGCATATTGATTCCCATATGCAGAAGCTATCATACGCCATTTCCGCACGCGGCAAGGGAATCGCTCCCTGCCGCTACTCACTGGATCTTCTGTGGGTCCGGTCCGGTCCCGGGTGAGGAGGAGCAGTGCGTGATCGTAGATCCACACTGCTCCGGCATCCAAAATGGTGGATTCCAGTTGGTCGTGGGTCTCGACCTACCGCTGAAGCTCGCCAGCCTAAAACCCACCCTCCGCAGAACACAGGCTCGCATTGGTGCGAGCCTCCGAATCTGCATCAGAGAGCAGGCACGCAATGGCGCGCGCCAGCATTTTGAAAAACCTGAAAAATCAGGTTTTTCAAAAACACGATTGAGGACCACTTGGGGTCACTCCGGAGTGGACTGAGGTGCAGATCTACGGTAAGTAGTCCGGACCCAGTCCACTCCAAGGTGCAGACGTCCTCCGTGGAGGACGCACTGCACCGTTTTATTTACCCCGTGTGGAAATGGCCATAGATTGTGTTTTTCAGACATTCCAGCCAGTATGCTTGATGGTGATATATTTTGTGAGCTGTAGTCAGTGTAATTTGGGAACACAAAACCATGAGCTTAGGCTGAGGTGATGAAAATGAAGACGGATGCTCCCATTCTCCAGCACACTGTCTTTTCCCACTAGCAGATTAGCTGGAACAAAAAGACCCATAAATTCAAGTGGTAATCTTTATTGGCCTTAGGAATAGAAATGAGAACCTGCTCACAACAGGTTAGGAAAGGTGAGCACTTGTGCTAGAACCAATATCACAACTGCCCTAATTATCAGAAAAGGAAGGAGTGATTTTGTTTTTACTTCTCTACACTTGAATATAAAGCATAGATTGTGCACTGGACTCTGCCCCAAGACTCACTAAAACTGCAAGACATTGTCCCAGACCTGTCAAAATTTGCCCAATAACTTTTTTTGAGGAATAAATGGTTGTTGGACTTTATACAAAAAAGAGTTAGATCATTTTATATGGTCCTAATTTAACTGGGAAGTCATAAACCTGTTGTCTGAAAGATGATTCAGAGAATGAAAGGGAGAAGAGAAAAAGGAGGAAAGAGAATGAAAGGTGCAATCAGAAGTGTATCAAAGAAGAGCAATGACAAGTCAACCTGTTAATGAGTTGTCCACCTATTCCACACTGGAATATGTCTTTGAAATTATTTTGCTTGTTGAAGGATGGCCACACTGAAGTCAGAGACAGACAGACAAATATCTTTTCAGTTTGGTTTTTGTTCTGTCACAGACAAACACAACTAAACTTCCTTTACTCAATTCTACAAAACAAAATTTGTATCTGCTGCACTCTTCTTGCTAGAAAATAAATAAATTTTTAAAAAGCACATGGAAATATATTAATGGACCCCAAAAATGACCTACTGATGCTCGTCTGTTAATGATTTGGTACTGTGTTTCTACTTGTTACGACTTTTCATGGTAATGAAAATCATATGTTCTTTTGCATGAGCGATATCACTTCATAGATCTCTGTGGTAGCAGTTTCAGTGCTTTCTAAAGCACAGATGTTAAACACGAATGTCTGCAGAGTAGTGATGGCTGATATCCAAAAACTATTACACAGTCATATGTTGTTATATTGCTCATATGGATAGATGGCTCCCATGTGTGTAAAAATGACCTGAGGCAACATGCAAGACCTAACTTCAGCCTAACCAAGTAGGGAACTCTAAGAATGGTAATAACCTACTTAGCACGAGGTATGATTTGAGAAAGACCTGAGATCACTACAGAGCTATTGTTTTCTCCATGATGCGTACAACTTGAAGACAAATTCAAATACTTCAGTCCCCAAGCCACATAGCCCAGAGAAAACTGATTGAAATTGATCAGGCTCTACTAGAGTAAACAGGTTCAGTGATGTAGCATAAGGTTGCTTACTTTCTGACATTCCTCTGATTGCTGGATTTCAAGTGGAGAACCAAAAGGCAGCCTTAAAAAGGAATTAAGATGGTAACAAGAGAGCAAATGAGAATAGACAGTTGGGATTTCCCAAAGCTAAGTACTCGTGTGCAGCAGATTAATACTCTGCAACAGCTCTGAATCTGCCACTGCTGATAGCCAAAGGGGAGTGAACTGAACATCTGCCATCTGTGATTTGTAACTGGCTGGTTTGCAATCCTTTACTTTTTTTCCCCCCGGTAAGTCAGATTGTATGTGTCCGACTGAAAATGTTTCAGCACTTGGTTTTATTGAAGACACAAAAGAACATCTATGACAAGTGTGGACAGGCAGTGCCTGACTTTTGGTCCCATTTGTTGATTTGACTGTGGGTATGAAACAGAACCGAAGATTCATCCTTTCCTGAGAGGGAAGTCATTTGTGAATGGCAAATCTGAGAATGTTCTGTATATATCCAGGCAGAAGGTTATTTAAAGGGCTCAGATAAACAGGGGATCAACTCTTGTGTATACTGACACCTCTATGGATACAAATCAGAAGTTGTGAGCATATCAGTGCTAGTTAAACATATCTGCTTTTTAAAGAAAAAAACAAAAACAAATATTTTTTCTCCCCAAACATTTTTCAATCCCCAAATAGAATTATAACTATACTTTGCATAAGACTTTAGAAGGGTTCAAATAACAGGATAACAGAATAACAGAACAAAACAAAAAGGATGGTAGTTTTTCTGAGACAGAAGAAGAAAAAGGAGGTGTGTGTGTAGATTTATATTTAAAAATTCAAGATAATTTCCAAATGAAAAATATCCTATATGGAATAAAAATTCTTCCTTAACCATTTACCAAGATTTTTTTTTTTTAAAAAGGCTGTTATCATCTAACTTTACCAAATATTTTTTTTGAAAATAAATAAATCTGGATAGGAAATAAAATCTTCCTTCTTCAAAATGTCATAAAATGAGTCCACAATGAAATTTTCAAATCTAAAACATTGTTGGATTCAGTGTGGCATTCTCATTTGACAGGTTGTAAATTAAAATGTTTGCTGAGAGTTGATCATAAGCTACAGACAACTAATTCACTGGGGCTGGTTCACACAAGCTCACTTATCAGGTCTGCATGGCGTTACCAATCAAAATGATAAGAGTTACAATGTGCCTTACATCAACTCAAACGTAACATTGTTCAATGAATATATATGACACCTTCTGTTATGAGCCATCAAACATGGAGTACAAAAAGAACTTACTTGCACGTGCAAATGAATCTTTAGTATTTTTGCACAAGATCATTTAAATATTCCAGGTCATCTTATTCCCTTATCAAACAATACTGGTGCAGGTTTTTCCTGCAACAGCTACTCCTTGAATTGATGCCAATAGCAAGCTGTTAAATTAACTGAAGAGGCTGTTGCAAATAATGATGGGCAAAGCTATCTATGTCACATTCTTACACATCCAATTTTTTAGAGTCTTTAAAAAGTGTTTTCTTCCAATATATTATAAGCATGCAAGTAAACCTTGATCCCCATGATGTTCTTTGGGGCCCCAATTACTCTTGACAGACATTGAAGTGAAATTTTTAGAAGGGGTTAAATGATACTCCTTGAGGTAGAAGAAGTCAGGTAATAGCACTGAAAATCTTCTTTATTGTCTTTCGATAAAGTGCTCCTGATAAAGATGGCCTGTTCTGTGACTGGGTTAATTTACTTTCCCTTCTCAGGATTTGTTCAAGTCCTTTTTATCAGTCCTGAACTTTGTCTTGACACCTATTTGGGAAAAAAAGATCTTAAATAGGAGACAGCTATGTTGGCCTATAAGACAGTGCATAGACTATTAGTATCAAATATATTTGACAGAATTTGACTAGAATTTGATAAATAACTTTTTAAAATCAGTTTGTTCCCTTTATTCATCACAGTGTTGGAAGAGTGGCATGGCATGGCAGAAAACTTAAAAATGCCTATAAAAATACCCTTTAAAAGTAGTTGTTAAAAGAAACCAGAAAACATGACCCATTACACCGATAAAGTAATGCTCTCCACTCATTTTACATTACTTTATTACATCTCTATTAACAGCCAAAAGTAGCTTGTTATGGATAGTTACGTTATTAGGCCCTGGATACTGCTGTTCAAATTGTTCCTTTGGATTTAGTCTCTCTATTGACATAGGTAAGCCATAACTGCTTAGCCCCAGCTCTTCTCATATTAAACAAAGGTGAGGGCAGTGGTGGTACTGGTGGTGATGAAAATGAAAACAAATGAGACATATCTGCAACCTGTATGGGACATAGTAATAAAGTATGTGAGAACTGTGAGAAACAAAGGCCCTTTCCACATAACGACACTCTTCCGTGTCGTGGTGCTGTAAATCTGGGTTGGAAGGGAGCGCATCAGCAACACTCACTTCTGCACCTGCTCACTGTCAAGACATCACTTTATGTCAAGAACAGGACCAAGGAGATCTTTTGGGCAGAGCCAGGGCTATGACACTCAAGGTCTGCTATATCTCTGTCTTCTCAGAGAATTCAGCACCATTCTATACTTTTGTCCCCCACTGGCTTTCTCTCCCAATTTATCTCCCTCTACTGCTTTCACTAAATCCACACCCTTTCAGAGATAGGAAAAAGCATGGATTTATTTATCCAGTGACTGTGTTACTTTCGGTAGTGTGCATAATCCAAATCCAGAGCAAAGAAACTCTTACTATCTATATCTGTCTGTCTGTCTGTCTGTCTGTCTGTCTGTCTATCTATCTATCTATCTATCTATCTATCTATCTATCTATCTAAACAATTATTTATTTTACAAACTGTCAAGGTAAAATGTAGTTGGTAACTTAAGAATTATCAACCAGCACAACAAGGTTATACGTAAATCAGCCAACACTTTCTTTTCTCTCTCACATACACTCTCTCAGATGGATCTTTCACTTGCTCTCAACTCCAAGCTCTCTTTGACTAGAGCCTCAACTCCTTGTTTTTAGTTAAATTTCCATTATTCCTTTCCCCCATCTAGCGCCTCCCTTTGGCTATCCAGGGTTCTATTTGCTCCAGCCAATCATTTTTAAATACTCTCAGTTGCTAAGGAGGCTCTGTTACTATGCCCCCCCACTCAGATTTGTCACACTCACTCCCTGTGGAAGGGAGTGGGTTAGTCCCGCCCCTTCCTTTTGCAGCACAGCCAGGCACTTGCCATTGCTGGGGGGGGGGCAGGAAGCCTCACAAACATGTGGCTGCAGCTTCTGCATGAGGGTAAGTATGGGAGCACTGCACGATGGGAGGTGAAAAATGGATTTCATCCATTTTTCAAATACTGCGTGAGTGCAACCTTCACAACAGGATGGCAGCAGGATGGTGATAACGTCATGCAGAAGCATGACCTGCCAACCACTGCCATTCCATGGCAGAAGCAGTTCAGTGATGTCATGCGGAAATGGCCAAAGACAGCCAGATCAAGATATGTTGCTGCCTGAAGAGGAGAAGATGGCAAACAGAAGCTGAATAGATTTGATTTTAACTTGAACAGTAGGTATGGGATGCTTCCACATCACCTAGAGCTGCAGTCTAATTTAGTGAACCTAGGAAGGTTGTGTGGCATACACTCCTTTGTCCACCAACTGAGACTTAAGGCCATTTCCGCACTATGCTCTTATAGCGCCATTATTTCACTTTCAACATCCTATGGAATTCTGGGATTTGCAGTTTGGGGAGGGGCCACGCGGCCCCTCCCTAAACTGCAAGCCCCAGGATTCCATAGGATGTTGAAAGTGGAATAATCGTGCTATAAGCGCATAGTGCAGAAATGACCTTAGAGATGAAGTGATCATGAGGATCAACAAATAGGCTGCAGTTTATGTCCCTACTCCCATGCTTGCTATGCAAGGCACTCATTTAGCTCTGACAAATGACAGCACAGAGGAAGTTGGCACCAGAAATTCCTGAACAGAAAAGGATAGAAGCTCCAGCAACCAATGTTCACTGACTTTGTGCTGGTATCCTTATGGAGGTCCTCTTTTCCTTCCTCCTCCTTCTTTCTAGGTGGATGAAGCAAAAGCTCTCAGATCCCACTAGCCTTGTGTTGCTTTTGAACTCTCTTGGACCTTTTTGGCATGGACTTCTTTGTTCTCTAATACAAGACTGGTGGCAATTCCAATTGTGTAAAGAGTGTCCCTAATCACCTCTCCAGTTGATACTTAATTTTATGCCTCTGATTGGTTTTGTTGTTGTGTGCCTTCAAGTTGTTTCCAACTGATGGCAACCCTGAGGTGAACCTATCATAGGGTTTTCTTGGCAAGATTTTTTCAGAGAGAGTTTGTCTTTGCCTTCCTCTGAAGTGGAGAGAATGTGACTTGCTCAAAGTCACCCAATAGGTTTTGATGGCTGAGTGGGAATTTGAACCCTGGTCTCCAGAGTCATAGTCCAATGCTCAAACCGCTACACAATGCTGACTCTCCCCTGGTTGGCTCAATGGAATAAAATCAGGATCAAATATAAAGAATGAGTGATGGAGGTGTGCAGCATTCTCCCTCACTGCTTTCTGACTAAATATAGAGTTGGGAAACATTCTCAGCATGTGTGCTTACTGAACATGCTGAGAACCTTTTCTTCTAATGGCAGTTGCAATGCTCAGTGCAAGAAATACTGAAACAATGTACCAGCCAGGGCATATAGCTAAATGCCAGTGGTAGTCAAGCAGAAGGACATGGAAGTAGAGCCAGGAAATAGTGTGGAAGGTGCCCAATGTTTCCCTAGCAACCAGCCATCCTTGCTTAGGAATGTTCTAGCTCTCAATCTCAATTTCCTGCACTGGGCAAGTAGTTGGATGAGATAGTCTGTGTGGTTACTTCAGTTCTATGATTCCATTATGATCCAAATCCCAGCATTACAAACAGGTATTGGTAAACAGTCAGCCCTCCCTATCCATGAGTTCTACATCCATGGATTTAATTAAACATGGCTTGAAAATATCTTCTAAAAAGCAATCCTTGATTTTGCCACATGCCCAACACCGTGCTGATGTGTAGCCATACCCTTCTGTAGTCATTTTACAGATCCTCAGGCCCTGTCCAGCACTCATTTGAGTTGTGTGCCATTTTATATAACAGATGACATTTTATTATGCAATTATATATAATGGGATATGTGCATCCACAGATTTTGGTATCTACAGGTATGTGTATGTCCTGGAACCAAATGCAAACAGATACCAAGGACCCTGTTACCGCTGTTTCTAGCCCAAGCTTGTGGGATATTAAGATATCATTTGATATCAATAATTTGGCCTTCTTTACCCATTCCGCTCCAGGTGCTTGCGAGGCCCCCGGACAAGAACGCACACAGACATGGCTGACAATAGCTGAACCATTCAAATCCCAATCCAGGTAGGCCAGTCATTGCCGAATGCAGCTTCAGGAGACCTCAAGGCAAGTACCACATTATGTATGCACGCTACCTACAAAAGATCCCCTGCCCCGAGCAGGCAGCTTGATGAGTGGACTATACAACTCTCAGGCACTCCGTGTTTGCATACTGGCTACTCTATTGACAACTCTGTCATAATTCAATCATCCAAAGTACTGACCTTTCAGAGACTTTGTCTCCAGCCTGCAACTCATTGTTATCCCCAAGTACGGACTAGCCTGCGGCCACAATTTTCCCTATAAGAACCCCTGACTTTGAGTGTCTCATTGGATCGCTCGTGACTTGCCTCCCAACTTGCTGTCTCTCCATTTGACGAGCCTCCCCTCAGCCTCCACGTGCTGAGAATCCACGCTCCCCAGCTTCTTTGCTATTACCGGGCTTCAGGACAGGTATAGTATTTCCCATACCAAACCTGCTCTCAAAATTCCTCTGTCCAACTCCTACCTTTATTTCTATAGTTCTTCTTGTGAGTGTGTTGCATACACGTGTTTGACTGTATTTCAGTGAAACAACTATTATCATTAACTTCTGCCTTATCATTGACTCGGCCTGACCCCGTAGACATAGGGTTCAAGATCTCGCTATGTTACCCTGCCTCTCGCATTGCAAACTGGTGCTCTTTGCTAATTCCCTCCGCATTGTTTGAGCACATTTAGATGTCCCTCCTGGGACCCCCAGAAATCAGGGTAACAACCCACTGTACTTAGCTGCTAAGTCAGGGCTGAATCAGACTTCAACATCTTGCATAGCTCCTTTCCTCTCACACAAGAAAGCATTACAGAATGCATGACACAAAATATGCAGTGCATTTGCCATTTTTTCTTCATCCATTCATTTCATTCACTCTTGCTTTTCTTTACTGCGTGATTTGGGTTCCTTCCTATGACACACTCTGTGGTATATTTCCAGTACAGGATATACGGCATCTGTATATATTTCTTTCTATTGTAAGGTGTCAATAGAAATGACAAATAACCATTTTCATGGGTAATGTTGACTGGCCATCTGTTCTGTGTTAAGAAATCATGGCATTATGTATTTACAGAGGATTGAGTTCTCCATTAGCATTTTCCTCCTCCTCCCCTTTCTGGGCTGTAAGAAAGTCACATTAATCCTTTGCCTTGATTGGCATCATCCCTTTTCATGGGTTCATCTGGTGCAACATGGACTCAAGCTTGTCTGAATCCGGGTGATAAGCTCTCCTTGTTAAAAGCCATTATATTCAGTACTAGCTGAGCATAATTCTGATGGACTGCCACACAGTTCTCTTCAGCATGTAATTGAATTCATATTCATCATGGAGCAATGAAAAATAAATTGTATATGTGTGTGGCTTTCCCCCTTGTCATAAAGCAAGCCATGCTGCTGGCTCTGTCTTTTTCATAATCTTCCTCTCTGCGATGTTGTAATAGAATTCACAGAAACAGAGAAGCTGAAATTGCATACTTGTGACCTGCCTAGAGGTATAGGTCTATTTAACTATCTAGCTAAAATTGATTCATTCTTTAGGAATTAAAGTTTCAATCCTATGCACACTTACCTGGAAGGACTCTTCACTAAAATCAGCAGAACTTGTTTCTAGATGAATATATATATATGTGTGTATAAGATCAGACTGGGAGACAAATTTTCTGAGCTTATACAGCTGTTTTCTGGTTGTAGTACTTCAGATCATTGTTATGTACCTTAAAGTCAACTCAAACATTTGGCAACCCTGTTATAGCGTTGGCTGCCAGTGGGTCTCCATGGCTGAGCAAGGGTTTGAAACATGATGTCCTAGAGTCCTAGTCCAACACTCAAACCGCTATACAACAGTGACTCTTAAGATGCCTATGATGTCATAACGTTTAGTATAGGAGCTCATGATTCCATGTTCTTGCCTACAACCTAAATGCACTCTTGCACACAGAAAACTAGCAATTACAGAGAGCACCTAAAACTCTCCTACTTGATATCTAATTTTCTATGTTCAGGTTTTGTTTGTTTTTTTAATGAACATCTGCTTGCAGTCTGAAATGGTGCAACCCAAACACAGATTTACTATCTCTGTGTGAATAAGATGTGCAAAGTGTTATCTGTGTGAGTTTAGTTGCAGAAGTAAAATAAAATGTTAACAGGCTTGTCCAAATAAGGCCCTAAGGTGAAGAATAAGCTGGTGTCCCACCCCATTCCATAAACAAAAGTCAACAGAACTTGCCAATCTTTCTTCAAACATCATTCTCCACCATACTTGAAGACAGTACACTAACTTAGGGGTACAGGGTGGGATGGCTAGAACCCAGCTCTTTCCTACAGTACTTTTCTGCCACCTCCCAGCATCTACTGTCTGATGAAATTGCCCCAATATGGCTGGTGGTAGGGAGATTCATACCAGATGCTGAGGTATGAAAATAAAAGGTGGCTGTTGAAAATAAATGGATATTAGTTAGTTACAACTTATGAATATTTGGTAGAGAGGGAGTCTTTACTCCCTCATCACAGGCATCCTAGCACCATCCTTGGCTGGAAAATCTCCATTTATAAAAGACATCCAATTTATCACTGCTGAGCCAGTACAGTAAATACGTGACTATTATTAATGTTAAGCATGCAGATATCAGTTATAATGCAAATTATTGAATTCCCAAGGGTGTTTTCTTCATTTCACACAGAAAACTGAATCTGACTTGCCTGAGGTTGCATCCATACTTGTGCTCTCACTGGTCATGCCAACATTGTGACCAATGGACAATAACAAGTGTTTATCTCCAGGAATTTTCTGAAAATCAAGACTGCTGAAAGTAGAAAAGAAATTCTGATTTGCAGATCAATGGACTCTCAAAGTTATTCATAATTTGAAATCTGTTAGATAGGAATTAAGTGTCATCACTCCTTCTGGAATCAATAATTACCTCTCCGAAGACTGAGATATTGTGGTGGTGGTGGTGGTGAGGAATCCATTCATAAAGGTGAATCTTCGACTATGACATTAGGTAGTACATCTGGTACCCTTCCTCAAGGGCCATAAGGAAGCCATCTCTCTGTGCAGATAATTAAGTCTGATAGGAGTGCTGCGGCCCAGGGAATAGCTGGCAGTGCTGTCAGATCCTCTGACTCTAATGATATAATTACATTCAACAATCTTAAAAATATCAGATCTCATTCATGCCTATTGGGAAAATAATTAATGCATCAAAAACAAGAATTCAGAAACCTGGCACAATAGCCCTAACCAACATTCTGTACTTGTCTGCAAAAATATCACTGTCTTTGGGGTGAATATTCACTGAGGAGGAGCTCATAGTTAATTTTTCGTCCTAGAACTTTTGTTCTTCATCTCAGCTGTAAGGGTTGCTAGGACTGGCACAACATACAGATTATCACAGCACCTAATAGAATGTGTCTGTAATATTACTAAATGTTAATTCTGCCTTTTATCAGAAGGTTTCATGTGTGCACATGCAGGTGTGTACACACATACACATTTTGCTGTGCTTTAAAAAACTATTGGTCCATATTTTAATTGATTTAATAAGCATTTTAAAACAGTAGGCTAGGAATGAAGAACCACTCCCTCCAAAGACCCATTGATTCAAAGGTAAAGTCAATGGTGAAGGGGGAGAACCAATGGTGAGTGAAACAGTTATAGTGGTGGATAGAGTGAGATCAAACATGGACCAGGTCAAAAACAACAATGGGTGTAGTTTCTGGTATTACAGGGTTTCTAAGATTTTTATCTTTCTGTGATACAAATTTTTCCCTCCTTCTCTCCTTTTGTCCCATCTCCTCTTCATTTTTTTTTCTCTCTCCCTGTTTCACCTACATGTACTCATTGGAAAAGGAAGTGATTCCCACAGAGGCAGGAGGTGAAAGTAAGTGTTGCTGTTTGCTACTGTACGTATTGCTGTCATTCTCAGTTTAAAAACAAAACAGAACAAGCAGATGACACTTCTGTTGTTCCAAATCATTCACTGGTAATTCCCAGAACCAGCAGAAACATTTTATTCCCACCCAAAGGGTAGCTTTTTCTTTTCTTTTATGATCACATTATGAAAATTCATTTTTAAAAAATTCCAAGGGATAGTACAGTTCTATACTTGTAGTTCATATTGTGTTCCTTGGCCATTCCTCCTCCTTTCCCGCACCAGTGTGTGGAGGGGAAAGAAACATTCTATACTATTTTATCAAGATTTTCCAAACACTATTCCTTAAAGAAAGAAGACTTGCCCACACCAGAGCTCAACATCCAGAACAGTTAGCAAAGGCATAGAAGAGATATGCTTGCTGGCTGGCCAAGTTGCCTACAGGGTCATGAGAACTGACTGATGATTGGCTAAGGTGCAAGCTATGCCTATAGCCTTTTATAGGAACTAATTTTAATCTAGAAGTTACACAAACAGATGACAGCTGTAATAAGCGTAGCTATAAGTTGTGAGAGCTCTTGATTTTTAGCACTACTCTGGAAGAGTCCTGAAGAGCAAGAGTGGGACCACAGCATCTAGAACCCAAACAAAGCCAATGGCTATATGAAATTGAGGGCTACATGCAGCCCCTAGGGCACAGGTTGCTCACCCCAGCTGTAGGCTGCTGTATTTCAGATCTTGAAGTAGCTGCTGTCTTATAATTCAACCCGCACCTTCCTTTGATGGCAAGCCCTCTGAAAATGTTCTCAGGGAATGCTCTCTGTGTATGAAAATGTATTCATGTAAGAACGTAAGAGAAGACATATTGGGATAGACCAAAAATCTATCTATTCCAGCATTCTCTTTTTCCCATAGTGGCCAACCAGATCCCTATGAAACCCAAAAGTAGGGCATGTGTAGGAATGCTGCAGGAAGTACAGTTCCACAAATTCAAATATAGTCTTGAAATGTTCTTCTAAGAGGTACAGACCTGAACATAGATGTCCATTGGCTTTTATAGTTCTCCAAGTTTTGTGATGCATTTCTCAGCTCAAAATTATGTCAAAACATTTTAAAGGTATATTTTAAAAGAAAATAATACACTTAGAAATGTGTATTGTAAGATTCTTTTTTAAAAAGAAAGTCACATTTTAAAAGAATATAAATTTTAAATATGTGTTTAAATACTATTTAAATGGAGAGAATATCCGAAACATCATTTTTGTTTGGATAGTTCTTTTAGGTTGCACATTAATATGGAAATAGGCTGCTATAGCCACTATGGGTACCCATGTGAAAAACTGCATTCACTGGAAACATCAATCTCTAGGCAAAGAAGCACAGAATGTTCCTGCTGTTTTTCCCTAGTGACTCGAAACTCAAGGGCAGGGACCCACGGATGCAAATTTTGATCCCCATGTTATGTTGCCAGAGAGACAGTCTTCAGTTGGGGGCCATCCAATGGATTTGCACCATAAGATTGCATGGTGCACCTTAAAATTCCCTGAGAAATCATTTACATGTGATATGCTGTTTTTATGTGCCTTCAAGTCATTTCTGACCTATGGAGACTCTAAGGCGAATTTATCATTGGGGTTTTGGAGGCTGACAGGTCCCAAGGTCACTCATTGGGTTTCTGTGGAGAATTGAACCATGAGGGTCTCGAGGGTCGTAGTCCAATATTCAAACCACGACACAATATTGGTTGTAGTCCAATGCTCAAACCACTACACACTACTGTGATGTATATCTTTATATTTATATCTAATTTATCTCTACAGATAAATTGGGCTTTGGACCACCCAGCCTTCTGTGAGCCTTCAGCTTAGCTGAAGAAAGACTTAATCCTAGGTTCTTATTAAAAAAAAAAACTGCAATGAGGTATATGTTCAGTCATAGACAAATTAATTTGTTCTGTGTTGGTCTCATCAGTTAGGAACCATAAAACACTGAAAATATTTTTAAACCTCTAATTCTAGGTGTTGTCATTCGAATGGGTTCATGCGAAGGTCTGTTTTTATTTAAATGAGCTCTCAACCATTGAGCACATTCTTATATAGGTTAATTATGTACTCTGTAAAATGAGGTTTTGACTTAGTCTGGCTTTTTTTTTTAATTTGCATCATTTAACTTTATTATATGCTTCCTTGTCCTTGTTTGATAAAGTACAATATCAATTTCTCATCTCAAATGTTGATCAAAGGGTTTATGCTTACTTATTCTATTCATATCAAACTTATTGCATTCAACCCGATAAACATTTTATTCCAGAAGACTTAAAGCATGTGTTTTCAGGCTCAAAATCTAATTGATTACTGGATCTGTATTGATGAAACAATTGAGACTAGCACCAAGTATATATATATATCTCATAGATTTACATCCTAGTATAATCCTGTTGTTTATAGCAGTTCTGCATCGCAAAATTAATACTTTTTTTCTAAAGGGGTTGATAACTGATATACTTAAATAGTTTTCTGGATAAAAGAAAACAAATGTAATAAAAATGGCTTTGTATTCAGATACTTCAGTCTTAAGATTTTCTTCCATGCTTAGCAGGAGTCATTTCACTATTTGTAGACTCTTTGATCCAGTGGAGGCTCCCACTGATGGTGGGGCAGGAAAGGAGACTCTGACAACCTGCCATCGGACACACCAGTCCCAGAATGTAAAATCAGAAGGGGTGTAGATGGGAAGGGGAATCAGCAAAAGCTACTTCCCACCACCTGTTAGCAGGAGCTGATAAAATTATTCAGTGAGTCAAACTCTTCTCACTGATCCAGCTCATAACATTTATTGTAAAAACAAACCAACAAACAGCATCCATGGGACACCATATATAGTCAGCTCCAACGGCCAACAAAAGGCATTGCTTTTTGTACATAGCCTTTTCCTAAATGGTTGTTTGTTGAAGAGATGATGCTGAATGAGATATTCCGTGTAGGATCCAGAGCTTAGTCCTAGCTGAAGAAGAGAGGTGATTTCTACAGATGTGTCCAGAAGACATGTTTATCATAATTCCCAAATTCTGGAATATTTTTCTTCTCCAACAGTAGCATCTACAGCCAGTTATAACTGATGAATGGCTACTAAATGGATCATTTGTGGCTAATGATTATATAAATCCATTCCAACACTGAAAGCAGTATTCCTTTTCATATTAGCTGCTGGGTTACAAAAGTAGGAGTGCCTGTTGAACTCATTTCCTCTTTGTGGAGTTCCCATGGACATTTGGCTGACTACTCTGTGAACAGAGTGCTGGACTGCATAGTTTCATGAAGTATGGTCCTTCTTTAGAATGGAGCATGAGTAAGAGTTAATAAGGATCAGAGATTAGTCTCAGGTCTGGTACCATTAGTACAGCAAGAGCTCTGAGCACATGATCATTAGTGCTTAGCCTTGTATCAGACCAGACCATCAAAGAATGAGATGTTCAAATATTTCTGATTACTATCATTCTACAGAATAAAATAAGGGGAGCTTTTTTCTCCTATAATACAGTCCAGCAAGACCAAGGCCTTTTCCACACTATGCTGTCATACTGCTATTATTCCACTTTTGGCGTCCTATGGAATCCTGGGATTTGCAGTTTAGTGAGAGGCATTTAGAATTCTCAGTAGGAGAGCTTTTTGGCCTCCCAAGAATTCCACAGGATGTTAAAAGTGGCATAATAGCACTATAACTGTATAGGGTAGAAATGGCCCAAGATAATATAGTATCTCTGGGTGACACCTAGACTGGGTTGGCTTTCACATGTATCATTCCCGATACAGTAGGGACAAATGAATCTTTCACTTTTGCTTTTCCTCATAATATTTTTTTAAATTAAATTATGAAGAAATTTCCAAATTTTGGAAAGTTATTTTCCACCTGCACTAGCCAAATTTAATAGGCTCAGCTATTTTTGATGTAGACAGAACTATGGTTCTATCTGTCTTTCATTTAGCTCACAGAGGAGGAACATGTCAGGGGGAAAATGGTATCAGTCCTAATTTAGCCCCACAAACATGGTTGAATATTTAGACCACTTCTAGTTTAGGGAGGGGTATTTGGAATTCTCAGCCAGAGAGCTCTTTGGCTTCAATAAACTACAAACCTCAGAATTCCACAGGATGTTGAAAGTGGAATAATAGCACTGTAACAGAGTAATGTGGAAATGGCCTTAGAGACTCAGAGTCAGTGTTTTGACAGCTCAGCACTTAAACTGTTCGAATGGATGAACTTTTCAGTTTTGCTTTCTCTTACACTTTTTGTTTGTTTGTTAAATCTTAAGTTCTTCCACATGTATTAACAAATGTGTAGATCTTGGAAAGTTCTTAACTAAGTAAAATTCAAGCCCACTCCTCAGGAAAAATAGCCATCCTATCAAGAATTTGCACCATGATAATGCTGATTTTATTCATCTTATCAGTTTAAAATGTTTGACTGTTATGCTAAACAGTTTCTTTATGACATTACACTCTAAGGACATTCCACACACAGCCATATTTCACTACCTATCCATTCACCTCCCCCAATTTTCTGGAGTCTCCCCACTACCTCCCACATTTTGCTACAATGTTTTTTGAAGTAGTGTGACATTGTGCCAGCTGGGTGTAAGTAATCATTTTTAGAGTAGCTTTTCAAGATTAGCAATTGTTTCAAGAAGCTTTTGAATATCAAAATCATGGAAACTGTTTGAGGCAAGTATGAGAAAACAATAAGCTGTATCTTCAGGTGAAGTTGTCAGGATCTGTCCAGAACCTTTGGATAGCTTGTGTATGGTTTTGGGCAGAATTCCCTTTCATGCTAATAAATCTGCTGAAAGGGATGGATGAGTTGTACTCAGTGAATATGATTCAATTGTAGGAGGAGACTATATAAATCTGGATCTCCTTTCTTTGGAACAAATCCCATTTTTAAAAAATTGATCTACTTTCCTGGTACAAACCAAAGAAAGGCTGGCATCCTGTTAGTGACATATATAGGCTTATCCATGCACATGGCTGGTTTTGATCATTGTGGAATTGGCTATTCTTTTCTACTTTCCACAACAACCAAACTGCCTCCCAGGATGCACTCTTGCACTGTGATAGCCCTCCCACACTCTCATTCTGTTGCTGGTGGACAGCAGAAGGGACTGGAGAAGCATCTAGTGGTGTTTGCATAGCCAAATGTAGACCAATGGCATCATCCACTGAAACCTCTGGAGGACCTCAGTGGATGTCAGTGGAAGATGTCCCTGGTTTGTGTCTCATAGCCAGACACTTTGCTGACTCTTTCCCTGCTCTCTACCAGCAAAGGAATGGCCATTGAGAGATATCACAGCACAGTGGTTACTTCTAGGGGTGATGTTGGAGGCAGTGCAATAGAATCTCACACTACAGTCAACTGTGTAAGATCTTGGCCAAGGTGTGATGTCTAGTAGTGGTGCCAATCTTCTCAGCCCAAGTTTCAGAATGGCAAACTAAGTTGTTGTTGCCCCTTGATCTCTTAGAGATTGGCTAAAACCTGTCTTGAAATCTTGGCCCATTTCACTACAGGCCTGACCTAAATGTATAATCCTGAGGCCCATATGTGTCTGTGTGTCTATGTGCATTATTGAAGAGGTCTTGTAGAAGGTTTCAGACAAGGCATCCCTTGTTACTATGATGCCTGGGAACTGTGGTTTCCAATTCATTTTGGTCCAAAGAATTTAATTAATATTATCTGAAAACTACATTTCTCAGATTCTTTAGCAGCATGGAAGACATCTTAGGAAGACTGCAATGAGAGCACAATGCTAGCGGGACTGTTTATCTTGGTCTTTCTGAAAACTCCGTCCCTCCAAGAACTTAAATCCAATTGCCAGTCCCAACTAGATTCTTTAAATCAAGGGGTCTACCTAAGTGTTGAATTGTTGTGTTGTTAGTTGTACGCTTTCAAGTTATTTCTGACTTATGGTGACCCTAAGGCAACCCTAGCATGAGTTTTTCTTGGTAGAATTTGTTTAAGGGGATTCTCCCTTTGCTTCCCATGAGGCTGAGAGAGTGTGACTTGTTCAAGGTCACTCAGTGAGTTTTTATGGGTAAGCAGGGATTTAAATCCTGGTCTTCCAGTGTCCTTGTCCAACATTCAATTAACAACACTATACTGGGTCTCTAGTGTTGAATTACTATTCAGCACTTGATTCAATGATTCTGCTCTAATAATTTAAACCAAAGCATTCTCCCCAGCATTTCCTAGAGAAGGCTCAGCTAAATACAGACCAAGCTAGTGGGAGTGGTACAGCTTCCCACCACAACAGCTAGTGATTTCCATGTCTGCATTACTGTGCTAACTGGACCGTCAGCATGGAAGCTTTCTTTTCCTGGTTGCCAAGCAGTTCATGCACACTGCAAACATTCCTTCTGAGAAGCAGTAACTGCTCAGTGCCTACATGCACATTTGTTCTTTGATGCTTGATTTGATTGCATCAGCCATCCAACTGGTTTGCCCATGAATACCATTGGCCCTGCATTCAATTCGTTTGATCTACCCGCCTAATCAGCACCATTGAGTGTGGGAACAATACATTTTAAAACACAGCCACCTCTAAGCTTGCTTGCTGTCAGCTCTTACTTCTGTGAGGACAGCAAAATCACCTGAGGTTAAAAAGCCGGGAAGTTTTGTAATTGAAATGTGCAGTTGTATATTAAAAAAGGAGAGAGACAGGAAAGTGCTGCAGGCAGGGTGCATTCAAATAGGGAATTTGATTTGCACATATTAGAATGTTCATAAAAGTTTAGTCAGTTCTGCACATACTGAATTACAATGCAGACTACTATGTTCCTGAGAAAAAGGGTAAATAAACAAAATCAAACAGAGAGTCTGGACCTTGAGGCCTTCTGTTGTACTTGCACACTGTTGAGGAAAAAAAAGAGCTAGCATTCTATGCAATGGCAACAAATTTGGATCAGTGAAAAAAAAAAAACCAACACAGTGAAAGCAGATGGCATCTGGTGCTTTGAAAAGGTAATCCTCTCTGGTGATAGAATGTTGTTGCAAAAGGTAGTGTTGGGTCAGCCAGGAGGCATCAAGAATATCTTCTCAACAATACGGCTGATAAAATAGAATCCTAGTGAATATTCAGTAATAATATAACCCATGTTGTTGTCATAGTCTGAATTATAAGCAGCATCAGCTGGTAAATGCACCATGCCTGCATTTACTAGCAAAGGGTTGTTGCCCCCTTGGTAAACCCTGTCCCGGGGTTTACAGCTTTGATATAAAGTTAATTTAACCCACCAGAGAGGTCACCCGAATGCGCACGCAGGCAATTATGGTCATACGATTGAACGAACCAGGTCAGGCCAGTAAACTCCCCAGTCACGTAGCCACAGGAGACCTCATGTTGTGATAACCCATGGTTAACTTTAAGGAGTCAACTTAAAGGGAGTAAGAGTGTTCCCAGGAAGTTGGGCACTGGAAGCCATAAAATCTTATCAAATCCATCTCCAGAAACTCACACTCACAGCCTCAAAGCACAAGAAGATCCTGTTATTTAGATGACACCTTGTTATCTTCCGATGTCAAAGAAAGTACCAGGTGTGAAGTTGTTTTCCTTTGCTGTCCTCTGTTGTCCTCCCTGGGAGAGGATTTGCCTTCAAAGTAAATTTTTCCTATGAATAGTCCCCATTTTTGGACTAGTTAGGAAGAATGCCTCCTGGTCATACCACCTGACTAGTCTCCTCTCCTGATAGCCATGCAATCTCCTCAGCGTCCCTTCGCTGAGCTCCTGTGCGATCACTGCTTACTGGACCAAGGACTTCAGGAAAAGGTGCAGTATTGCCCAAGCTACGAATCCCACAACAATCCCTCTATCTTATTTCCACTCTTTATTTCTTCTAGCCCTTGGGTGCGTGTGTGCGTGTTTGCGTTGATAATACTGTTCAATAAAGTCATTCATGGGACCTTTTTGTGTGATTTCTGACTGAGCCTGACCCCTAAAAATTGGGTAAAAGATCTCGCTAGGTTTCCCTGCCTCTCGCATTGCTGTTGCTTGTGCTTCATTGAGCTTACTTTCCCCATCATTTGGAGCATATTGAGGTGTCCCTCTGGGACTCCCAGATTTTCAGGGTAACAGGGTATAAAAATTGCTCCCTGTTTTTCCTAGAGTAGTGGCTGTTATAAATGTCAATGAACTCTTACCCATCAGCCCCATCTAGTCAATAGTCAGCATGATGGAAGCTCTAGACCAGAAATATCTAGAGAGTCATGTGATCCCCCCTCTTGGATTAGATTACAAACAGTTTTTAACATTTCAAAACAGACAGATCACTCTCAGATTCCAGATGCTTGACCCTGGCCTCAGAAGACAGAAGTTGCATTAGGAGTTTTAGCTGTACTTTGTTTCATTTATAAGCTACGTTATCACATATCAAGAGGGAATCAATGGTCTGATTTGGTATAACCTGGCTTCATACACACACACACACACACACACACACACACACACACACGAGCCAGTCTCCAGGAACAATTCGCTGCTGCCACCACCACCATCACCATTCCTGGACAATGGCTGACATTCTATTCAGTAATGACAATGCCATAAGCCTGACTTACGGCATTGCAATTATTCCAGTTCATGTTTATAATGACTGCATGATTGCAACAACCAAAAGTACCCCCCCCCCGGCCAAACCTGACTTTGAATCCTTGTAGTCCCCCCAACACAACCATTTCCTAGGTGTGGGGCAGTGAATAATAATGTGTCTATTCCTCTCCTAGTCGCTGGACATAATGAGAAAGACAGCTGTGACAGAATCCTGACAGGGCTTCAAAAGGATCTCTGTGGCTGTCTGTTTTTGAAAGTTACATGTCCAGGAGAATGCTGGACATGTCGTTACTCATCACCCTGTTTTCCAGAACCGTGGAAATGGCTGTATTGGCAGGGGGCAGCAGAGTTTCAAAAGCAGGATTTTGGAGGGTGATATCAGGAGATGTCATAGCTATGCCTCCATAGCTGTCTCCTGATGCAGGATTTTGTCCAGTGTTTTTTATACTACAAAGTAATGGGGGTGTATGTGGAACTGGGTGTATAGAATTAGGAGGCACCCAGGGTTGCATCTCTCCAGTCCACCAAGGTTGCTCAATATTCTCACTCCAGAAAGATGCAAAATTCGATGATATTTCTCCCTAGAGAAATTTATGCCTCCACTTTGTTCTCTTATAAATAAGGTAGAGAATTTTGCAAGGCCATTCACGGACAGCTCTTGCTAAGAGTGAATTGGCACTTCCCACATTAAAGATACTACAATGCAAATGTCAAGAAGAAAAGTAAACTAGACCATTCTTCTTGATATGTTAATATGTTAAATATCTTTTGCATGGTACATTCTTCAGGCTCTTTAGTCTACTTCTGTAGTACCAGCTTCCCACTGAAGAAAGACCCTTCTTCGCTCAAAACAGAGATGAGTCTTTCTCATACACTTTCACACATGTTTTGCTACTGATGCTGGAATTTCTAAGCAATAGCTGGCAAATGTCAGAACTTATTGATGTCACCCTAATTCTTATAAATACATAAGGCTTTTAAAACAAGTCCTCTGGAAACTGTTGATTTTTTTTTCTTTTTACTTGGGTAATATTTCACAGATTCATTTGTATCACTAATTACTCTGCAATGATTTTGTTTAAAAGCCAGACTTGGTTTATTAAAATACAGAGTTAGGTTTTCTCTTAAAAATCTTAAGAGTTTCTTTTTTACGAAACAACAACATTTCTTTAAGAGAAAATTTAAGGTGATTACAAATTCATTCATACAGCCCATAAAAGCAGTAACTTATTCAATGTCCTGTAAGTGGTAACATAAAGATATTCTGGAGTCTCATACATTCTATCTACTGTCTTACAGCTTAGCCCCATGCAGCTGCATTTTCCCTCAGTCTTGCAGACTTCCCTTTGTCTGCAGGGTTGGGGCCGAGGATATAAGAACTAAAAAGCCGAATAGCATATTGATTTAAAAAAAAAAATTCTAGATGCTTGCAGAGATGAGCACATTCTATTTCCATATCCTGTCACTTTCGTATGTATCAGTCCATCCCATTCCTTCCCTATTTTTATGCTGTTTTTCTTTAAACTTAAAAAAAGTGTGGAAATTTGTATTTAAATTGGGTTGAGTTGGGCATAAGGTTGCCATTTTGAGATCAGGAGATGATTAATGGTTTTGTAGAAGAGGGAGTTTCAGCAGGTGTTGTTTGTCACACAGCCAGGTAACAAGCAACATCTACTGAAATTCCCTTTTCTATACAACCCTTAAAGTTACAGAAGTCCTTTCCGGTTCTCAGTTTGACAACCATAGTTGTGGGCATTCAGTATCCTCTCAGTTTTACTTCTTCTTGTCATTGGGTTCAACTGAGGCTGTGCAGGCACTGCAATGGGCTGAATGGGTGCCAATAAACTGAAGTTAAATCCTGATAAGATGGATGCTCTGTGGACAGGTGGTTCATAGCTCCATTTGCCTTGGACTGTGTTGCACTCTTCCTGACTTTATTCCAGTGCAGCCTCCAAGAGTGTGTGTGTGGACACGGGACAGGGAGAGAAGAGGAAAAATGATGTCCCAGCCCAGTTGCCCCGGTGCTCCTCTTCCTCCTTTATTCTCTTTATATATACACCACCTTTTCCCTATATTTGAGACTGAAGGTGGCTGCTTATAGTAACAAAATGTAATATTACTAAACTATTACTATACTATTACTCTAGTATTTTAGAAATGGAAAGAAGTTGGGTTTTTAAAACTCACCTTAGTTAAACCAGTTAACAATCTACTTTTCAGGGCTGAGTACCAAAAGCTGTAAAAAAACCTTATTTTGAAAAATTACTTTCCAAGTTCTGGGGAAAGCAGGACAATTCTGTCAGGAAGGATTGCTAGGACTGATGTGGCTTGCACATTGTCTACTAAAGAATTGGCTTCGGTGATATTATAGGCACATTAAGATTATATGGCCTGAAATAACCCCAAGCTCTGATTCTGCTTCAAAGAACCCAATCACAAAGCAAAATGGAGCAGCCACATGGAGATCTGAAATAATACACACAATTGCTGTAGCCACTCTCTGTCATAATACTTTATATGGCTTCTTGGCTTTTGACCCACTCCACTCTTCACAGTTCACTTGTATAAAATACTGTGTTGTGATTCACCACTTGGGAGGACTGATCCTAATTATAGTGCTGTCTCTTTTGTGTGTTGTGGTCTATAATTTGAACCCCAAACACTCAAGTGTGTAATGAAGCAAGGTTTTGTGTTTCATGTCCTGACACGCACCAGTGATCTATTGATGCGTCTTTTCACGCAGACGCCAGGAATGCAAAACCCAACTTGTTTTTAAAAAGGAATAAAAATAGAACATCAACAAATGTGGGTTCTTTCCAATGGAAAGAGAGAGAAAAAAAACTGTTATTACATTGACTTTTAAAGCTTGCCTGCAACATAGTGATTTTAAAAGGTAACCTCCAAAGTCTGGACTTTCTTTTTCAGTTCTCATCACATCACATCCTTCTTGATATTGGCTGGCCCAGAGGAAATGCTGCAAGTAGGATCATATCAGAGTCGTTTCTGCCATTGACTTATGAAGACAGAATGCAAACGTACACACACATCCAGAGACACTTGCTGGTGTCTGAATGCCCTTCCCTGAGGAGTTTTAACAGACAATTCACTGTCTTGCTTCTATAACTTCCAGGCTGAAATGCCAGCTTAGATTGAGAGTCAGACTTCATGACTTCTGGTAGCTGCAGAGGGCCTGAGTTCCTTTTCGTTTTGCTACATAGAATATTTTATACGTTAATACAGTATTTAGTAGTATATTAGTGATTACTGGATGATTAGTAGTTGCTTTTCTAGGAGGCTATTCCCATTGTGACTATAAACAAGATGAAATGGCTAGATCCTGAGGGCAAGGCATGGAACTGTAGAAAGAGTGAGAAAAAAAGGAGAGACATGGCATTGTATGGGTAGCATAACGCTGGAAACATGCTATTTTTAAGAGCGAGACAGAGAGAGAGAGAAAGGAAGGGAAATAGGTTAGGAAATGTCTGAAGCAAGAAAATGGCATCAGAATAAATATCTATCGATATTTCAGATGGAGTTTTTCTTTTTCTAATTAGAGAAAAAGAATAGAGCAAGAAGGCACCAGTGGGAACAAACAAGGACTGCTAGATTTTCAGACATAGCCACTGCACTACCAGATTCTTCTTACTTAATATGAATGACTTTTAAATTAATTAAAGTTCATTTCAGAATGATGCAACAACTGTAAAAAAGAGAGAAAGAGAATGAAAGACATAATATCCATCCTGTCTTTCAGACTGTTATGTTTCTAAAGACTAGCTGTTATAACTTCATAACCCCTTATTTTTGCAGTTTGGCTGGAAATCTTAAGTAGGAACAGGGATATATATGACCTCCTACAGTTATGAATGACCTTCTTATTCCAAGCTGTTATACGAAAAAGGCTCCAGAATTGCCTTTGTGTCTCCTTTCTGATTCCTTGTGTGCCAACTTTGTTGGCTGTTGTTGCTTTTGTTGTTTTTACTGGTGGTATTTAAATGGCCGATGTCATGAGCCCAACACTGTGTAGCATTAAGAATAAGGTTTCTGGACTTATGAGGTTAAGCTGGCTCCATGTTAGACTGGAGCCTCCTTTGAGCATATAAATGAGGCACCCTGCTTTTCTCAGACAGTCCACAGTTCTGAGTTTTGCCCCGGACAGCTCAGACATTATTTCATACTCTCTCCACACCCCACTACTTTGGTAAATCTTGAGAGATAAACACAGAGACAGGCAGATGGGCAGACAGGTGCCCTAGGAAGTATTTTAGTAATCAAATCGGGTATCAGGATGTGGGCATGCATGTACACCTAACTCCAAACACCAGAGAAGCATTCCAGGCCTTAGTGGATTGAGCACAAAGGTCCTTAGCAGCATGCAGGTCTTCTATGAGTGGGAAAACTGATAAGCCCAGATTCCTGACCATGGAAATTCTTTAATTATATTCAGCCCAACATGTTTTGAAGGTCCTATATACTAGGTATGCAGTAATATTTGGGGGTCAGTTTTATGTTATGGGTACACCTATATCCCTGTACCCAGTTTTATCCTACATGTGGAGTTGCCAGGTATTCCTTACTGGAAGATACAACCTGCTTGAGAGCTAGAAAGCTTTTCCTTTTCTATAGCCTGAATGAAATGTGAAAAATCCAATATTTTTGAGTGTGAGTCCTTCATAAAGACAGGAATGAGTGCATCATGAAATTTAGGAATGTGGTCATTGTGTTCATTCTACAGAGAAATGCATAATTAATGTAGCTGAATTCAATACTTTCATTTGCTATTTAGGTTTTGTTAACAACTACTTCCTGATTGTCAACCCTGCATACCATTGCTATTGTCCCTCGTTGCTATTTTGAAAACCTGGCAACAATACCTACACTTGAGCAGCAGAGGGAAAGACAGACAGATTATGTTATTAACCTTCTTATATGAATATCTGAAGCTGTTGGCGACAGGCACATTAGGTTGGATCCAGGTAGACCATTCCATGGATGCAAAAGTGTCCTCCATTCATAGAAGGCATTGGGATACTGTAGGCCCTCAGTGGAGGAAATGAGGGGGGACCATTTTTTGCAGATTCTGATTTCCCCTACCAGCTCCTTGAATAATTTTTCACCCATAGAAATTTTCATGGGGCACTGGAAGCTGAAGAGAGGAAGAATAATTAATATTATTTCATTGTTCCCTTATTCCAGCTGAAACAGAACACGAGTAAGCACTATGCTGGATTCTACCCATTCTATTGAGGGTGTTACAACATCCAAGCTGTTCCATGGGATTTTCTTTGTGGTCATATAGGAAACCCTGGCAGGATGCAAATTGCCAAGAAGAAGTATATGTTAAGCTATTACAAGCAGATTGTTAATCTAGAATTGGACAATGATGGATGTTGTTTTCTCTGTACTCCACTCTCATCAGTCTAACTATGCTGTAACACTATGGAGTAATTGTCTAGTACTGTTTCTCCAGATTATGTGTTTGGTAATCAAGCATATGAATGTGCTCAGTGTTGTCTCAGGGATTCCAATCAATTTTTTAATATACAAGGATATAATTTCTATATAGAAAACCATGAGTACTAATTCTATGTACAAGTGAAAGAATTGTATTGCATTGTATTGCATTGTATTGTATTGAATTGAATTGAATTGGTTAAAGCAGCATCCTGTCCTCAGTTCTATGGGAATCTCATAATCTAAAATGTGTGTCAACAGTCAGTATACTGCATAGTTATGAAATTTGGGAGTGAGAAAATTCCCAGGAAAAACTGTAATGCTCCCTTTCAGTTTCATAAAACAGCATAACTTGCATAGGAGCTATTTAAATTGATTAGCAGTTGGCAAAGCATTACTCCTTGTTCCACGTTTTGCATAACTTTTGCTCCTGGGGTAGTTTCGCAAATTCTGACATTTTAATTGATAGGTGTGTTCATCGTGGGTCTCCATTTCATGGATCATCCTTGTTTAACATTGCTTCACATGTTTCCCAGGAGAGAAAGAGAGATAAAGTATGTGACTAATTTTATGTTTCTCCTCCAGTGTTCTCATATGAAATGTACTACATCCACATTTCTTTCCTTTGCATTAGATGTGCCACAAGGAGGTCAGAAAATGTGCATTGTTCATGCTTGTGGTTTTTCACTGCTTCTGTGAAATTAAAAAAGTCATCTCAATGAACACATCATTCATCTATCTCTGGTGCCAGGGGAGAGTTACAAATAAGTGCTGATGGTGCTTGGATATTTCCAATTAATCTCCAGAATTTGGAATTATAACATTCTGAAAAATAAAATATTTCTGAACAGGTTTCTACATTAGGACGACTGCGACCATTTCCCCCCAGATGTATTAGGCTGAAACTCCATTTATTCAGAAAGAAAGCAAAAGGTTAATTCAGACTCTGCTGAAAGTTTTCAGGGTCACAGGGTATGCACTGTAAGCCAAAGGGTTCACAACATCCCTTTATTTACTGTTTGTGTTCGACTTACTAGAACGAGTCTCTCCATGTGCATCATCAACCCTATTTCTCAAACCTTACTTCTCAAGTCCCTTTCCAGAGGTGACCTCAGGCTATCAGACAGCATGTCTGAAACAGCAAGCATGATGAAACCATTCTCACTCTCCATGGATAACATTTTTGCTCTATTTTTCAGAGAGAAGTGTGTCTATACAAGGGGACTCAATACCTTAAAGGCACCAGATGCTTCTGATCTTGGAAGCTAAACAGGGTCAGCCCTGATTAGTATTTGGGTGGTGACTTCCAATGAATAGCAGGTTCTCTAGGCTGTATTTCAGAGGAAAGAACTTGCAAAACCACCTCTGAGTATTCCCTGCCTATGAAATTCAAGGGATCACCATAAGTCAACAGGTGACTTGAAGACACATATTAGACACTTATTACAAAGATATTTTTTTCAGAGAAAACACTAACTTTTTTTGGCAGAGCCAGAAAGAATGCTTCAGATGAAGAGGGTAACACAGAGCATACAACTCCATTTTTGCAACAGTTCTACCAGCTGGCAGGGTATGTGTGTGTTCATGTGTGAGGTTGTGTGTTGATGCATGTGCATAGAGACATACTCATACAAAACTTCCTACTTTTCTTTTTCCCCCAAGTCTCATATGAAGCCTCTAAAATGGCGTCTTTTCTAATCTTCATATAAAAGATTTGGCACAAGTATGACACATATTTAAAATTGTATTTCTAGCTGTCTGCCTACGAAAGTTGTGTTAATTAATAGGTGAAATTAGCCAGCAGCTCTTAACAGCATAATTGTAAATAATTTCCTGATGATTTGCACACTCTATACAAATACAAAAGATTTGCTAATTATGATTTGGCAACCTCTATCAAAATGACAAACATTAATTGTAGGCTCTTATGATGTAATCTTTAAATTTAAGAGACTGACATTTCCACAAAGAAGCAGATAGAGAGGTTTGTTTGATGACCTTCCATTCCTCCAACATATTCTGTAACTTATGCTATTTTGAGCCCAGCTTTGTCAGTGACATGACAATGGTTCAGATTAATAGAGGACAGAGAGAAAAATAGTTTGTAACATTGGTGCCATCTGAAGTTATAAATATATGTAGAAACTAACTCATCATAATGGCTATTAATGAGAACATTTTGCTTTAGACTTCAGATCCAAGTCCTAAAATAAATATTATGCTAGTGGGGATGGTTGCTATTGTGGTCCCATAATATGGGAGTTTTGAACTGATATCTATATTATTCAGACCAGCAATAACCATGCCCCAAAGAGCCTACATTTTCAAGTGGTATGCTTAGTGTGGTTGCAGTTCTTACATAAGCAGTATTATCTAATTCTACCATCCCACCTTATCCCAGTTGGAGTTCCACCTTTGTTTTGCTTGTATTTATATTGTGGTATGATGTGTCAACTATTATTCTTCCGTTTTTTTTTTTCTGAGCCTTATCCTAGCCAGGTCTCAGTTCCTTCTGTTTCTTTGGGACATTTTATTCTTATGTACATAAGTACTCATATATACTGCTTGCAGAAATCCACAAGTTGAAGAATAGCTGTATGGATGCCATGGAGTGATGAAAAGAAAAAGACAATAATTCCTGATAAAGTGGAAGGCATTAGGAAAAGAGAGAGGCTGCTCTACAGGTGGATTGACTTAGTCTGAGAAGCCGCAGCCTTGAGTTTGTGAGAGCTGTACAGGGCAATTGATGACTGGGTATCTTGGATGTCTCTTATTGCTAGGTTTACCATATGTCAAAGTCAATGTGATGGCAAATGAAGTGCCTTAACCCCATTTGTGCATTGCAGTACAAAATGTGCTGTACAATTTATTGTAGCTTCCATTGGGCTAGGTGTTACTTGAACGAGTTGTACTAGTTACTCCACACGCATTGCACCAACACTAACAGGACAGTGCCACCTCTTATTTCTTCTACTAGTGATCACAACTTACAGTGTGGTATAAACTATACAGATTCCAATTCATGGATACACCAGCTAACTATGAAGGCACGTGCCTACTCAATTTAGAAACACTGAGGTAAATGGACACCATGATATAACATGTCTATTGGCCTGGAATGCTGTTTAATCTCACAGAGCCACTTCAATTTCATATATTTAAAAATAGGAGACTAATTCAATGTATTGCGAGTGGGCCATAGTTCTTATTTCTATGCTTCAGAAAAGCAAAACTTACCAAACTAGTACTTGATAAGTGGGACCCACAGTAAAATCTTCAATGGTATTCCAATTGTGCGTGTTATCTAAGCTAGTGGATGAGAGGGTCGGGGAAACAAATGTTGGCATCAAATATAGGAATCCTGGCTCTCACTTTCAACATTTCTTTCTTTTTAAAAATAAAGTCATCCCCAGTCCTCATGTATAGGAACGTCAGCATCCAAATGGATGCTGAATTTCCTCGGAATGTGATCCAGATTGGACAAGGGATATCGTCAATAGACTGCCTTCTGCTGTAACCTGAAACATATGAGTGTTCTTATCAGTAATGCCAAAACCAGGATTGACCTCACCTCTAGTCTGCAATTTAACATTAGACTACCTTCCAAGGTTGCTGGAATTTACTTTTCCTCGTATTTGCCAAACACAGCCTTCCAAACAACAATATAGGTATAAGAATGAAGTATACCACAAAGCTGTTGAGCATTATTCTCTCAGCTGAACCTGCAGGATGTGCAGAAAAGCAAAAGATAATGGTCAGAATGTTGTTGGGAAGTTAAAATGTATAAGCACTGTAGCTATGGATCTATGTAGCGACTCGTTCCCTGATCCTCCAATCACCATTTACTGGGCAACAGTTGCTGTGGTTGATAGGGGTTGTTCCCCTGTCAGTTGAGAAGCAGCTAACAAGTCCAGCCCCTCCCACAAGCATTTCTAGTACAACATGCAGAGGCAGGACCCCAGTCGCAATTCCCCCTTATGCCAGAGTTTAATCATGTGGGAGTGCTGGAGGGACCATCAGCCAATTGCTTCACAATCAACAGAGGAACAGATCTCCCTTGATCACAGGAGCTGCTGCCTGGTAAATGGGGGGCTTTCATGGTCCCTAGGCATCCTATAAACTAGGGACTATGCAGGGATTATGAATAGGAAACAGTCACGAGTGTTTAAGTTATGAATTCTTAATTGCTCAGTGGGATTCAGCCCAACATTTGCAGAGCTATTATAAGCTACTTTTGTAACTTCAGTCCAACCACAACAGAGGTTCTGCCTCTGAGTAATATGGTAGGATAGTTGTAAACAATTCAGAGCCTGATGTTCAGTATGAAGGCTTTCACATGAGATAAAAAAATTTAAAAGACTGGGAACTCTTATCTCCCCACTACATTAATTTTTCTGGATTTAATTGAAAAGAAATCAATTGATTTTTACAGGCAACTCTTACTTCCATCTGTCGACTCTGAAACAGTAGGTTTTCACGATAACACAGAATGACTTATTCAAACAATGAGTAAGTTCTCTATACACTTTTAAAAACTATGGCCATTTCTGCACTACACTGTTATAGTGCTATTCTTCTTTCAACATCCTGTGGAATTCTGGTGTTTGCAGTTTACTTAGGCCAAAGAGCATTCTGGCTGAGAATTATAAATGCCCCTCCTTAAACTGCAAATCCCAGGATTCCACGGACGTTGAAAGTGGAATAATAGCACTATAACGGTGTAGGATGGAAATGGTCTATGTCATTTTCCCTCTCTGTGTGTGTTCCCTTTCCAGACACGTCACAATTTTCCTTCTCTGATCTGTTTTTCTCTCTTTTTCCCCAAAAGACAGGTCACATTCTGTGACATCTGAGCATGCCCAGTTGACATGGAGTATTGGAGAGGAGAAGTTCTTCCTCTTCCCCACCCCACCTGGGATTTTTTTTAATGCTTCTATAAACCTTGATGGCCTTCTGAATCTGCCAGGACCACTTGCTTGTGTCTGGATACTGTCGTTACACCTACATAAACATTGTCATTCTCCTCTGAAAACAGATTTTAAAAATGATACAGATGCTTGTTCCTTTTCATGGGCAGATATATGAAACTCTCCTCTGTTGCAGAAATAGTTTGGCATGTCACATGTCTGGGCTGCTTTTAAATTTTGGAAATCCAAAGCTCTCTTACCTGTGTGGCACGTGTCACACATGGATCCTACGCTGTATTTATCGATAGTTACTCAGATCTTATCTATGCTTACCTTGGAGTAAAATCTGAAAAATGTACTTTTTAAACCATACTCCCCCAATCAGATAGTCAGCATGGTTTCCTGACTGGGGGATTCTCTAAAATGTGGTCGAACAAGTAACTTTTCCAAGTTCTGCTTTGACACAATTTGTGTTCACTTCGCAATGAAGAAGATTGCATTGTAAAATATGTATGGGACTATAGCCTATTTCAAAATTCAGCTTTATACTTTGTAGATTAGATTGAGCGCGGAATGCATAATATTATCTCAGCTTCCTTACATAATATATTTTATATCAGCCAAGGACATCATTGTTTAATATGGTAGGGCTGTTTTTTTTGTTTTTTGTTTTGATATGAAATACTTTGATATCTGGGAGATCTATGCCACTTGCTTCAATATTTTCTTTCAGGAGCCTGGTAAATCAGAGAGATAAATTCATCAAGGGTTAAATGCTGTATAGAGATCATATCTCCCTGAATACTAATGAAGGAACATGTGACTCTCCTCATTTCTTATGTACAATGAATCAGCCACAAGATAATTATAGGGTTGCTATATTTATAGAAATAGGGAATTTCAATTTTGTTATCTCCATATGGACTAGTGTACTATAAATAATCTTAATTGGGAATAATCACCACTGGAATGATTGAGTGGAATTACTAAGAACTGGAAAGGGCATACTGAAAGTATTGCCATTCAATGAAATGTTGTAAGTGGGGATAGGGTGAGCTAAACCCAAAACCACCCAGAAGAAAATCAGAATTCCAAATTTTGGTCTAAATTTACAAATGTTGGGAAGCAGAAAATTTGAACTGTGGTAAGTAATTGAACAGCTTGTACTTCAGTAAAGCCAACACTGTCTAGGGAAAAGAGTTGTTAACTGTTTGCAGAAAACTTGGCTTTCAGCACACTGTGGATTTTCAGCAGAGATTTGGCTCTACTGTTTAATTGCTAGGGGCATTTTTTTAGTGTTTTAAATGGTTGGCTTTTTTTCTTTATTTTGTCTAGTAGATACCAGTGTGATGTAATAGTCTGATTGTTGATCTATGACCCTGGAGACCAGGGATCAATTCCTTGCTTGGTTATGGAAACCCACTGGTGAGTTTGGGCATATTACACATACTTAGCCCCAGAAAACCCCATGATAAGTTTGTCTTAGAGTCACCACAAGTTAGAAGTGACTCGAAGGCACACAACAACAACAACAACAGCAGCAGCAGCAGCATACCAAAAACCTATCTTTCATTTTAATAAGACGTCCAAATTAGTGAACTGAATCAAACAAAGACAAATGGTTAGGTGTTCCTTTCATGATGAAAATGCCACCTTTTCAAACGGAATAGTCACTATTAGCAAGATAAAAACTGGTTCCAGATGGCGTGCGCAAGCAGAGCTTAAGCAAGGCCCAGGATGGCCAACAGCAGGCTGCAATCTATTTATTTATAATAAAACTAGTGACTTTGATAATAAACTTTGGATTAATTTACTCAGATTCATCAAACATAACATATTTCACTTCTGTAATTTCCATAATTGCTCAGTTTTATCCACTGCTATTGTTGTTTTACACAATGTTCTTCCTCAGATTGTTTCTACCACCAAGATGTTTCTGTCTCTTCAACACTATGAATGCATTTGAAGAAATGAGACACATGCTGGAAACATTGACAAACTGGAAAGTCTGCTGCTCCAGAGACTAGGAGAAACCAATAGATTCAAAGTACAGGAAAAGAAATTCCACCTAAATATTAGGAACAATTTCTTTCCTGTAAGAATGGTTTGACTGTAGAACAGTATCTCTTGGAGACTGGTGGATTCTCCTTCTTTGGAGACCTTTAAACAGAGGCTGGATGGGCATTTTTCAGGAGTGCTGTAATTGTGTATTCCTATAGGTAGGGAGTAGCACCAGATGGTCCTTGCAGTATCTTCTAACTCTGAGCTTCTAGGATTCCATGATTCCACTTTCATGAAACAGTCTTCTGACTCTTCTTCCTTCCATGTGACTCTCCATTCCAGGATCTAGAGGTAAGTAATGTGGGATGAGGCAGTTGGCTGTTTGGGAAGTGTGTAGGATTTTTTTTTTTTTTTTGGTGCTTCATGATGTCATGCCCTGCCCTGGAGACCCTGACGAAGAGGAAGAGAGTTCCGATTCAGAGGCAGAAGATAGCCCAGAGGAACAGAACAACCAGCAGCAGGACCCAGAGCAAGGAGAACAGAATGACCAGCAGCAACAGGGGTCAGCAGAAGAATCAGCACAGACACCTACCCACCTTTGCAGAATGGTAGAAAGAGAAAGAAAGTCTCAGGAGTTCAGCTTGTTTATATACCAAATGAGCTCTAATGAGAGAACACCTGCATCAACACTGATAAGCTATAAATAAGAAACAGCTGGCTTCTCTCACCAGGGTCCACAACTGCTCTTCTTGGTGGTCAAAACCCTGCATCTGTCACTTGCTTTCTGGCTAAGAACTCTGCAGCCAGTTGGACCTTTGCCTGCCATGAGACTCCAATTCTGGTTTGTGCCGTTAGATTTGTTATCTTGGGACTCTGGACTTTTGGCTCTGATTCAGGACTTGACTTGGACTGCTCTCTCTCTTTCTGCCATAAGAACCCTGCTCCTACAGTTTGCTAATTGCTTTTAGCTCTACCTGCCCTGTCTGATACATAATACCTGATTGGACAAAAGAACACTGGTGTTCCCTTCCAGTCCCTGTCACAGCACATCCAACTACAGCTGGGACACATTTATGCTAATCCCCTTGCTCTCTAATTAGAAATGGTAATGTTGTGGAGCCTGTGTGATTTAGAAGTTTTTGGGGTTTTTTTTTTTTGTGTGTGTGTGTAACACTGGAAGATGTATTTATATGTCCCCCAATGCAGGATGTCAGCCAGTATGTCTACCTGGTTCATATTATAAGATCTTTGGGGAGCTTAAAACAAAATCAACTGGAAGAATTTACATTTCAAATATTAACATTTACAACAATAAAAATAAGCTAAAGAGTCTAAAAGCATAATAAGCTAAAGAGTCTAAAAGCATAATAATAATAAGTCTAAAAATTGCATAATTTTACAAGCTAACATTAAAGCAATACAAAACAATTATTTTGTACATGTAGGATTGAAGTCATTAGGCCTCCAAGGTTTTCGTAAAAAGTCAAGTATTAACTTGGTGCCAAAATGAGACAAATGTCAATGCCACTTGGGCCTCCAAGGGGAGGGTATTCCATAAATGGGGTATCATGACTGAGAAGGACCTCTTTCATGTCCTAATATAGTGTACTGTTCCCAGCAGTGGTATGTGGAGGAGAGCCAGATATATACTGGCAGAAATGCTCTGCAAATATCAAGATCCCAAATGATTCAACATTTGACTGATGTGGTGCTTGGATTCATGTTATGGTTGCTCAACCCTAAATTAGATGATGTCAGAGGAAGTCTCTTGGGATTAAGAGTTGCACTTCCCTTGCCCAGGTTTATCATCTATTTAATAAATCTCTCTGCTTCTGCACATGCTCCTACAGTCAATTGTGCAGCGGCCTAGAGAGTATTTCAACCAATCCATACAAAAAGGTCCAAAAAGTCCATAGCTAACATTGGCAGCTTTGCTTGACTTCCTTCTTAACAATCCACTCTTAACATTGCTTTCTCCAGTGATGGGTTGCATAATTTAAGAAGGTGACATTAAAAGAATATAAAACCTGTAAACATAGGGTATCCATACACATAAGATGAAGTCATTAGGCTTCAAATGCTTTGGGAAAATGCCAGGTTTTAAATTGGCACCAAAATTAGATCAACATCAGTGACACAACCCAGAAATGTGAGAAGTCATTGAAATATTTGTCTCAGCCCAACTTGCCTATTGGCTTATAAATCTGCATTATTTTTCCCTAGTCAGTACAAGAGACAAGACAATGGAGAGATCTCAGTACAGAGAAGTAAAGGGGGGGGGAAATGAACTCTTTCCAGAGAGCAGATTAACAACCATTTCATTCTGTGACAGCTGACATTTGAAAGCCATATTGAGATCCAGATGCGTGAGTCTAAGCTGATAGTGTGTATGCCAGCACCTCTGAGTGCTGCAGAGTTCAGCCCAAGACATCTGGAGGTAAACAAGTGGCTTGGCTCATGGCAGCATCACTTGAAATCATCACTGGGTAGCTGAATGATGGGATTGCCACCCACTACAGTAATCCTAGGTTATTAAATGTGAGACACCACGTGTTCTAGAATGTCAGTAAAACAAAATGCAATGGAATTTGTCTTTTTATGGTCATTGTGACTTAAATATGAAGTCAAACCTGAAACATTTCACCTATCTGTAGGGTTAAGAATCACTCCTGACATTCCATAATTACTGAGTGTCATGTGTGATCTTCTAGATGAGGTTCATACAAGATAGCAGCAACAACTTGTTGACAAACTTTACTAAAAGTTTCGATTGCTGTGTGACAATTCTAGCAGGATGGCAACTGGAAATTTCAGAGTCTCCTTCCCTTCTCTATTCTTACACAGCAATTCGGAGCCCTTTCACACTAACCAGTTACAGCAGCATGATTCTACTTTACCTGCCATGGCTGCATCCTATGGAAGCTGGGGTTTGTAGTTTCATGAGGCATTCTGTTAATGAAAATTTCACACACACACACACACACACACACACACTTGAAAATTCTAGCATTACATAGGATGTTGCCAGGGCAGTTAAAGTAGAATCATGATACTCTCACTGTTTAGTATTAAAAGGCTTCAGATAATGTATGAATTCTGTTACATTGCTAGTTGTGCACAGGAACCTTGAAGCATATGGACAGAGGATATTAAGAGCATCAGGATATATGTGAGTGTGAATGAAAGAGGCAGACCATTAAAGTGCATATTAATATGAAATGAAAACTGCACTTAAAGGATTACTGTAATTTTTTTTTTGCTCTCTAAACAAAGCCTTTCTGTTTCTCTTCTAGTTTTTATTTACTGCATGTATAGGAGCTGATCCCACAGCATAATCCTGCTAGTGCTCAGTTATAGAGGTCTTCTACATGATATTATATTCATTCCTAAAAGGTTTTGTAGCGGTATAGTGGAACCAGTATTCACACAATTGGAACTCTTGTATTATTGGATTAGGAGGGATAATGACATCATCTTTGACTCTTTCCCATGACATCCCTTTCCTTCTGAGTTTAGATGTAATCTTCAGAGTAGTTAGAGTAAAAACTGATTTCTCTGAGCTATCCATATAAGTATTTTGCGGTGTTTGGTCCTCACGGGCACTTAAGGCCCTTTGGATTTACAAAAGACCTGCTCTTTGGGGAAATGAAATTTGTTTTTTAATTAAATGGATCAACATAGCAGTTTACATGGGGCCATGGCTTGGAGGCACTACATGATGACTGTCTGTACTTGGAAATGTACCATTACATCACTCTCTCCCATACATACTACTTTGCATGTGAAAGTCTTAGAGAATCTGACTTGTGAAGGGGTTGTATGCATATAATGGTATATGCAAGGTGGCAACTGGATCAGATCTGCTAATAGCTCTCATTTAAGAGTAGTGGAAATTAAAATCAGCTTAAAATGTATAGAACAAAGGTTGGTTAGGAAATAGCCAATTCCTTATAATAAGCTGGATATCTAGAATTTTACATCAAAACCACAGCAAAGATGCTTAACACTTTCACTGTCATGTGTAGATTTGCAGTATAGATTCCAAACACAGATGGTAACCAAAGGTGAGACAGAGAACCAAGATAGAAGAGAATCTATTTCTCCAGTGGAGGAGACCCCCTGGTCTTTGCTGAAAATTGTTGGAAGGCAGTTGAAATGACCATCCAATCACTCTCAAACCTCAGGGAATGCTTGCTGGCCAAGGATAACCAGCAGATGTTAGTCCTTAGCCTGTAGGGGGTAGATTGTGCATTGGCTGAAAAGAAGCTACTGTACTCACTTACATGAATGACCTTAGGTATTTGCTGGCTCCTCTGGGATATTACATTTTTAAGCTTTCAAAGAGTGAAATGAAACCTTGTAGTTAGGAAGCATTACCTTTGTCTGCAGGGAATTTTCCTAGTTTTGCCATAAAGGTGGTGTGCACATTTGCTACTGAGAAGACATTTTTCTATGTCCTATTTCTTCTCTCTTTCCCTTTTTCCCTTTTCCACTTGTTAGTGTTTTTACTGTATATGCCCAGCTCCCACATGCAGCTGTAGTAGGAAATAAATGCTTGTTAGAATAAAAATCCCAGATTGTTTCCAGTTTATTGTACATTTCTTGCACCTGTGGAAATGATTGATTTGAACTTCTCCCTTCTGTTTTATTTTCATGAGCTTTCACATCACCTGGCATGAAATATGAATACTTCCTTCAGCATTGTTAAGTTTCTTAAGAGTGGAAAATTCAAAAGTAGACATTTTCCAAAACCTATGGGCAGAAGGTTGTTTTACCTTATAAACCTCCAGCTCTGAGCTGTAGATACCCATGGCTATAAAACCCATGCTATAAAAAAATAAAACAACCAGTATGGTGTACTGGTTTGAGTATTGGTCTAGAACTCTAGGAGACCATGGTTTGAATCACCACTCAGTCATGGAAACCAACTGGATGAACTTGGGCCAGTCATAGTCTCAGTCTCAGAGGAACACAATGCCAAACCTCCTCCATATAAACCTTGCCAAGAAGATTCTGTGATTGGGTCACCATAAGTCAGATTTGACTTGAAGGCACATAACTATAACTTAATAAATAAGGTGTTAAATACATTTTAAAAAATCTGAACTTCAGCTAATTCCATGTGTACATGCTACTATTCTCAATGTCTCAACTGAGCTGAAGTTTTCAGATACTCTCAAAGGCCCCTCCCTAAATTGCAAACCCCAGAATTCCATAGAAAGTTGAAAGTGGAATAATAGCACTATAGTGCAGAAATAATAATAATAATAATAATAATAATAATAATAATAATAATAATATTTATTTCTATCCCGCCTCTCCACAAGGATCGAGGCGGGGAACAACATTAAATACATTAAATACATTAAAAGAAATTAAAAACATACTCAATCCTCACCATCCACCTAAACCAACCCCTTAAAACACACAACAATTAACAGTCAATCAGTTGACTATTAACAAAACAAGAAGACAATTGATGGGAGGTGATGGAAATGCTAGTCTTGGAAGGCCTGTCGGAAGAGATCAGTCTTGACCACTTTTTTAAAGCAGTCCAGACTGGTAATATGCCGGGTCTCCTCCGGCAGGCCATTCCATAACTTGGGAGCGATAGAAGAAAAGGTCCTCTGGGTAACCGCAGCCAACCTAGTTCTAACTGGCTGCAGTAAATTCCTCCCAGAGGACCTTAATGTGCGGGGCGGATTATATGGGAGAAGGCGATCCTGCAGGTAGGCTGACCCCAAGCCATGAAGGGCTTTAAAGGTAATGACCAACACCTTGTACTGTGCCCGGAAACTAATAGGCAGCCAATGAAGAGATTTTAAAATTGGTGTTATATGGTCAGTTTTAGGTCTACCGGTGACCATCCTGGCTGCCATATTCTGAACTAATTGAAGTTTCCCGACTAAGCACAAGGGTAGCCCTATGTAGAGCGCATTGCAGAAGTCGAGCCGCGAAGTTACCAGCACATGCACCACTGTTTTTAGGTGTTCCAGCTCCAGAAAGGGGCACAGCTGGCGTATCAGCTGAAGCTGATAGCAGGCACTTCTGGCCGCTGCATCTATTTGAGCTGTCATCTGAAGTGACGAGTCCAGGAGTACCCCCAAGCTGCGAACACAGTCTTTCAGGGGAAGTGTGACCCCGTCTAGGACTGGTTGACAAATCTTCATGTCTGGGCTAGGGCCCCTAACAGCGAGCACCTCCGTCTTATCTGGATTCAGCTTCAGTCTGTTTTTCCTCATCCAGTCCATTACCGCTTCAAGACATTCATTCAGAGGTGAGATGCCACTCTTAGTTGATGCTATTGTCTGAGGCATGGAGAGATATATCTGGGTGTCATCAGCATACTGATAGCACCTTGCTCCATGCCTCCTGATGATCTCTCCCAGCGGTTTCATGTAGATGTTAAATAGCATTGGGGACAGGACAGCGCCCTGAGGGACGCCAGATTTAAGCTCCTTTTTCGAGGAGGAACTGTCCCCAAGCATCACCATCTGGTATCTACCTGAGAGATAGGACCGGAACCACTTAAGTGTGGTAGCCCCGATCCCCAACCCTCTCAGGCATTCCAGAAGGATACCATGGTCTATGGTATCGAAAGCCGCTGAGAGGTCCAAGAGTACCAGCAGGGTCACACTTCCCCTGTCGATACCTAGGTGAAGATCATCCACTAAGGCGACCATGGCAGTCTCGACTCCATATCCTGCCCTGAAGCCAGTTTGAAATGGGTCTAGATAATCTGTTTCATCCAAGACAGTTTGGAGCTGAAGACCGACAGCCCTCTCGATCACCTTGCTTAAAAATGGGAGATGGGAGACTGGTCTATAATTATTCATATCCAGAGGATCTATGGAGGGCTTTTTTAGGAGCGGCCATATAATCTCTTCTTTTAAACAAGTTGGAAAATTGCCCTCCCTAAGGGATGCATTAACAATGTATTTTAAATAGGTCTTAATTGCAACTCCTCCCTGGACGACCAGCCATGAAGTGCAGGGATCAAGAGGGCAAGTTGTTTTTCTTATATTTCCAAGGGGCTTGTCTATGTCCTCGGTACTCACTGACTGAAACTGATCCAGTATAATCCTGTTCACGGAAGCGCCGGACACTTCACTCGTAACCTCTGCAGTAATACCGGCATCCAAATCAGCTCTTATCTGAGAGATTTTATTTGCGAAATGATTATTCAAAGCATCACAGCAAGCTACGCTAGGTTCTAACAGCGAGTTCAGAGGAGTAGGTATCTGAGTCAGATCCTTTACCACCCTGAACAGCTCTTATAGCCTTATAGTCACAACAGTGGAAGTGTTTCCACAGACAAACAATGTATGATAGTGATCCAAATGGTTTCTCATGAAAATGTTTACATCTTTTGAAAATATAGGCATTATGGGTAATACATTACTACATTTATGTAAAAGTTTTTCTCTTGCAAGTTAGTTAAATGCGCATGAGGTTTTTGAAGCACATTGTTTAAATGCATAGTAAAATTCTGAAATGCAAGTAAATGCATGGATCAAAATGTTCTTGTACAAGAACAAGGAACTCACAATCAGACTGCAGCACAGCTTTCTAGTTTCTGTATAATTTAAATGAAAAGTATTAAAAGTACTTTATTGTTCTTCTGTCAAATAAAGTCGTTATTTAATAAATTTCCCTTTCTAATTTCATTTGATGAAACTCTGCAGTTCAAATGTGACAGGTAGGTAGACAGACAGACAAGTCAGTCAAACTGTTACCAGCCCACATACCTCCCAGATTTGATATGGTTTAATTGACAAGATATGATTTAATTGGCAAAATATATTAATTGGCATTGATATAAACTGAACCCTGATGTGACTGTAAGGCCAAGCTGGCCAGAAGAAAAACACTGGCTGAACACATGCACTGCAAAGTAGATCAGAAATCCCCTCAAGGTGTAGCCAGGCCATAGTCAGGAAATAGGCTTAAACTAAGCTGTAACAACTCTGCTGTCAAACAATAGCAACCAGGGAAGTTCCCATCAAATCACTGATTGTTTCAACCCTTCTTCCCACTGACATGTGCATTTCCCCATTGTCCACACCTGTTCATCATTAATAGAGCTACCATGACAGCCATTTACTCTTTGTCATCTAACACTAAGATTGTTAATGTCAATGTCAGGCGGCGGCTTAAGCAGAAAACGGAGGCAGGAGCTGAGTTTTATGGCTTTTAGTAATAAAGTAATAAAGTAAACAAGAGGTTACATCACCCAAAATGAACAGAGGCAGCAAACTCAACAGCTAGGGTCGTCCTGGAACAGACAGCACAGAATGCAGATTTCCCGGATGGAAGACGGTTGTTGCCCCGTGCCCAACTCCCCCCAGCATCTACCTTAAGTACATAGTCTCTAGCCCAGCTGGGGCTGGTCAAACGTCCATTGGCCCAGCTCACCGCTGGAGGCCCTCAGACTTCAAACGCTTTTCTTGCAGCCACTTTGATCTGTGCCCCGCCTCCTTCTCCTGCCGCCTCTGGAGGAACGTGGGGGGAGGATCTGCAGCAAACTCCGGGCTGAAGTCAGGAACAGCAGCTTCTGTCGAGCCCGAAGCACTGGTCTCATCTGCTGCAGCTACTGGCTCGGGGACCGCTGTGGGGTCGCTGGCAGGCCCCTCCCTTGTCCCTGTAGGAGCTCCCTCTGCCTCCCAGGGATCCACCCCTGGCTGGGGTTCCCAGTCTAACTCAGAGTCCCCATCTGGGTTGGCAGCATGCTCAGCCGGGCTCATGACAGTTAACACAATCTAGACCTCACTGTCCATTCTGTGAACTCCATTGTTTATGTGGCCAGGTAACCCCCCTCTTGCAGGCCTCCTAACTGAGTTCATCATTCCCCACCTTTGAATGAGGGTACTAGCATCAGAGGTGGTCCCCTGAATCACCCATGTTTTGGGGTAACAAGACTTTCTGGTTATCTCTTAAAATCAATTGAAATCTAATCAAATCCGAAATCTAATACTCATCTCCAATTTGTAAAAAATGGTAGAATGGGGAATTGGTATATGGACATATGTAGTCCAGTCCTCAAGGGACTGAACTGACTAGAATTTTGAATGGGAGAATTTTGTTCTTTTTTGCTAGTTTCAGAAAATCATGTGGACAAACCTAGATTCCAATTTTATGGTAAAGAAAAGCCATTCTCTTTCATCTTTCCTAAGCCATCTAGAACTAATGAACTGTCAAATACAGAGTGGTTAGATTTCATTCAGCAGTCTAGGGAATGCCAGTACCTGAGCACTGGTGCAGCACAAAAGGAGAGTCTGCAACACAGCAAAAGTGAAAAACTTATGGAACAACTGGATGTGAAGAAAGCCACTGAGGAATCAAAAGAATTTGCAGACCTGAAGTTATTCTAAGGGAAATAAAGAAACAGGAGGAGGCAGGAAGACTGGACCTTAGATCTGTGTAATGTTCCTTTTTTCTGCTTTACAATAGCCTACAAGCAAGATGGCTTAGCTGTACATATAAATATTCATTTCTCAGTGGTAACAGAACTGTCACTGGACAAAACTGGAACAAGGAAACAGACGTCTTTTCTACCTTGAATTTCAGACATGAGCAATGGGGTGAAACCTACCAGCAGGAGGTGGAGGACCAATGACAGTTCATTTTCTTCTTATCAGAAAAGCAATATCTTGTTCACTTACATGTGAAGAGAGATTTACTGAATCACATTGCTGAGAGAGAAACAGAAGTTTTGATGAAGAAGTAAAACTAGGAAAGATCTAGTAATATGAAGCAGATACAGCGTGGATTGGAATATGGCCACTGTACATACAATACAGGAATGGAAAAATAGTCAAAAATATTTGCTCAATGGTCTAAAAGTGCATTTCCCAAGTATCCGGAAACTCCAATGAGGATAATTTTCACATGTCAAGAATCTTTAGTACTTTCCACAGAAAATCATTTTTTTCCCTACAGAAAACATTATTTTCTGCTCAGAGAAATACAGTTTTCAATGTAAAAAAAAAAAAAATTGGTGATTTTGGACAGAAAAATCCTGAACTATGAAGAGTCTTATAAAGTCACAGTTTTTGACAATTTTCTTGCAGCAGGAATAAATTGCTGAAATCAGTCATTACTTCCTTTACAATGAAATTAACAAAGATCTACATCACTGGCATGAGGAAACAAGTCTCAAGAAATGTTGAGGTTTCACTTGAAAGCAATATCAAATTTATTTTCTAGCTATTATATTACTTAATTCCTGACAGTAACCATTGGATCAGTGGTAGGAATCATTTTTCTGGTGTTCACAACAGCCTTCCCCTTCTACTTTGATCTTCAGGACAAAGGGGAGAAAGGCAAGAACACTAACTTGAAAAGTATTGTGTGTAAAGTTTCTTCATCTGTCGGGCCTGCTTTTCTTTTTCTTATTTGAATAACATATTTTTGCAGCTGTGGTAGATGCTTAATGCATCACGCATTGTGCCATCACCAGGGGCTGCCCTTGTAATATGACCTTGTATTATCTTGTAATATCACCAGTGCCTGTCCCTGTGATCCCACAAGGTGTTAGTCCCTAAGTTTTGGCCCTGAGGTTGCAGGGCTTGGCTTAGTCTTGAGCTGGCAACCCTACATGCAGCCCTCCACATGATGTTGAACTGCAACATCCAGCTTGTCTTACTATTGACTATGCTGGCTAGGACTGCTTGGACTTTCTTCCAACAAAATTTAGAGAGTTCTGGGATTCCACTCTTGCTCTGAATGCTTGCTATTGAAGTCTTCTTGGCAGAGCCAAGCTAAGAATTAAAACAGAACAGGGCTTTGGGTAAATACCCGCTCTAAACAAAGCAAACATCAGTAGACATCTTGTAAAATCCAGAATTAATAAAACAAACTTTCACAGGGAAGATGATATAAACACACACACACACACTCACACACACACACAAATACAGACGGCTTGAAAAGCAAAGTAAGGTGCTGTTATTGGTGGTTGGAGGCATGGAGCTCTTGGGAATTGCATTTACTAGAAGTTCAGAAGACACAGAGTTTACAATTCTACAGTTTCTTTGCTAAGATCACATATATATCAATGTATGTGGAACTAAATTGGGTGGTGACTTAGCACAACAGTAGAGAGATAGAGCCGGAGGGACATAGGCTATTAGGAGTTGAGTATTTTAAATAAAATTCCTTGTTTTTTTATATAGTTTTATAGTTTTTACATAGGCCATTTCTGCATGCAGTGAGGGAATCGCTCCCTGCTGCTACTCACCAGATCTTCTGGCGGTCTGGTCCGGTCTGGGGTGAGGAGGAGCAGTGCGTGGTCGTAGATCCACACTGCTCCAGCATCCAAAATGGCCGCTTCCGGTTGGTCGTGGGTCTCGACCAACCACTGAAGCTCACCAGCCTAAAGCCTACCCTCCGCAGATCGCAGGCTTGCATTGGTGCGAGCCTGCGAATCTGCATCAGAGAGCAGGCATGCAATGGCGCGCGCCGGCATTTTGAAAGAACGGAAAAATCAGGCCTTTCAAAAACACACTAGAGGACCACTTGGGGTCATTCCAGAGCAGACTGAGGTGCAGATCTACGGTAAGTAGTCTGGACCCAGTCCGCTCCAAGGTGCAGACATCCTCCGTGGAGGACGCACTGCACCGTTTTACTTACCCCATGCGGAAATGGCCATAGTTGTAACTAAAACAAAAGGAATAACATAGCAAACTGTCCATGACTTCAGTAACACTCAGGGGAAAAAAAAAATCTAGAGTGGACTATCTATACTTAGTGCAGGATATTTTAACAAAGTTGTCTCAAATTGAGGAACAGGTCTGCTATAAACATTATAGGAATAGTAACCTTTTCTCCTCATCAGGAACTGGAAAGAAAGTGTTACTACATTCTTTGCTAGTAATTAAAAAGTCAGGTTCAATTATGTGCCCTTGGAAGCTATTAAATCATGAACTGAAAGAAATTAATTGAGTGATGTATATGTTCCTCTGAATGTTGTGAACGAAATGAATGTCGACATTCACTGGTCAACCTTAAGATGTCAGGAGGCTGTAGTATTTCAGAAGAAATCAAGACTTATATTGCCAAGCAACATCAGAGTGTGTCCTAAACGGCAAAACTTATCAGTGAGGAAAAACATGCAAGCTGGGGGAGGCTACAGCAGTTTGTTTTTGTGTGAGTCTACTGAAAAGGGCAAGATCTCCCTGCTACTTACCTTTCTTTCTCCTTACAGAATTAAATGTGTGCAAACTACTTTTGCACTTTGAACTCAGGCCATTTCCACATGGGGTTTTAAAACGGTGCAGAGCGTCCTCCAGGGAGGACGTCTGTACCTGGGAGCGGACTGGGTCAGACCTACTTAGCATAGATCAGCACCCCAGCCCGCTCTGGAACGACCCCAAGTGGTCGTCCAGCGTGCTTTTGAAAGACTACTAAAAACAGGTCTTTCAAAAGCACAGAGCACGCCACTGCAAGCCTGCTCCCTTATGGAGATTCGCAGGCTCGCATTGGTGTGAGCCTGCGATCTGCTGGGGGCGGGCTTTAGGCTGGCGAGCTTCAGCGGTTGGTCAAGACCCTCGACCAACTGGAAGCCGCCATTTTTGTCCCCGGAGCAGTGTGGAGCGGCAGCCATGCACTGCTCCAGAGCAGTGTGGACCGGACTGGGGAGTCTTAAAGTCCAGTGAGTAGCGTCACGGGGTGATTCCCTCACCCCGTGCAGAAATGGCCTCAGTTTGCAGCAATTGAAATAAGCTGAGGACAAAAAGAGAAGGTGGGAGTAGGAGAGAGAAACTGAGTCATTTTAAAAGCAGCTGAAACAGTGGGATGTCAGAAAATCAAGGAGGAGGAGGAGGAGGAGGAGAAGAAGAAGAAATTTTTCTTATAATGCCCTTTACACCAAAGGGTGGGACAAAGACACTGCCCTTGCCAAACCACGACAGCTGGGGCCAACATGAAATTAACTTTTCCTTTTATTGCCTGTCCCTAACTCACTATAGAATTCTGGTCATGTTGGAATATCATTATAATAAAATCTGGGAACCTATATATGTACATGTGTTACATATATGTGCACACACACCAACAAAATGTAAACTTAAGCTGTCTTAATTTTGCTCAAGAACTTTGAAAAGTAACATTTATCATAACATATCTACCTGGCTGCATGGAATAGCACCGTCTCTTGCATCTGTTAAATGGGAATGTCACACAAATGCAATTTGTGTACATCTAACTCCATGTTCTTTTGCTTCAGTATACAGGGCAAAGCATCATGCTGTCCTGCTACCAGAAAGACAATCTCTCTCTTTCTCTCTCTCTCAGAGAAGAAGGCGGAGAAACATGTTATTGCATGCTTCCCTCACATGAGTTTTTCCCTCTTTGTAGATCAGTTGAGGATATGGTGCTCATAATCTGAGGCCCTTACCACACTACGACCCAATAGTGTGACATCCTGGTGCGATCCCAGCATTGCCATTACCAGGATGGGATTGGGGCTTGAGCGCTACTCACCACACCTAGTCTGCTGCCACAGCTCACTATTCTTCCTTCTGCAGTAGAGTGGCAATGGCAAGTCCCTTTTCCTACCCCTTCCATACCCCACAACCCATGATTGGTTGGTTCCTGCACTGTACTGCAGCAGGAAGTGCTATCCAGTGCTTTGGCCCTAAGTGCACACAAGTAGCTGACCGGATTGTTGTGGGAAGGGGGGCATTACCAGACTTTTTCTGGTAATGAAAAAAGGTATATTTCCCACAGATGGGGACATGACAGCAGCAGGTGAGTGATGACATTGTGTGATGGCAGGCATCTTGGACCGTAAGCAATGTGCTGGTCTACCAGGATGACAACAGCATGTGGTAAGGGCCTAAATTATCATAAGGGTGGGAGGAAAATATCAGTATAGAGACAGTATGCCTCATTTTGTCTTGTGCCTGGTACTCTCCACATCCGATGTGAAGGGAAAGAAACAAAACAAATTCAGAAAGAGATCTTTCACATGCCCCAGACTGACAGCATTAGAAATGGAAACTATATTTCTATATGGAACAGGTAGAGCACAGATATCATCTGTTTATTCTTCTTCCCTTTCTGAACTCCTGCTGTGAGCTCCAGCCTTCATCTAAGAACAGCACATAAGATTGCAGACTTGATGATATATGTGTGGAACAAAATATTGAATAGCTCTTCCAGAAAACTTATATCTCAGAATGGCTCTAGATTAATTCTGATATCAGTTTGATTCATTTGTAGGCAAAATAGGCTGACTAACTCTAGCTGCAAGCCTCAGATTTCAAATAAGAAGAGGATAAGACACACTTGATATAAATGTGGACCAAAATTCTGAATATGTCCTTGTCAAATACACACATCCTTGGATGACTGTGGAGAAGTGCTACTATTATCAGCATTTTTTAAAAGGAAAAATCCCTGCTGTTTTCAGCTAAGGGGCACATCTATTACATTTTTATCCCAAGCTTCTTTCAATTTCTAATATCCAAGAGTCAATATTAGAAATGGAAAGGATGTGTGGAAAAAATGGTCAAAAATGTATTTCTTGAGTGTCAGGAAGTCCTAAAAGGAAAATCTGAGACGGGTGAGAATCTTAGCAGTTTGTGACTTAGTCTGCATGAAAAATGCACACTTTCTTTTGCACAGAAGATGACCTATACATTTTTTTAAAGTCAAGCAATCAGTAAAAATATTGCCACTAATGTACACAGAAATAAATCCTAATGTGTTCTGTGGGATTTGCACACCTTTACACTCTCTGGAGTTCTAGTTACTAGTCCCACCTAAACCATTTTCAATGTAAGCAGTTTAGCTGCATAGTTTTCAGGGGGAAAGAAACCCAACAAAAAAACAATATTGTGAAATTTTGGAAATGGGATAAAATGCTAATTAAAGTTAAAAAAAAATCAACAAGAATTTAATAACAGGGAAAAGAGTGGAAGGAATTAATACCTAAAACATTTCGAGTCTCATAATCAGTGGCGTAGGGATGGGGCATGTTCGGGGTAGTTTGCCTCTGGTGGCAATGTTTTTGGGAAGTCCCAGCTTGTAGCCACACCCTTGCATGCCATGGCCACACCCCCACTCACTGTGGCCATGCCACCTGCTCTGTAGCCCCTCCCCTCCCACCCTCTCCATGCACTCCAAGCTCTACCGCTGCTCATAATAAACAAACTTAAGGAAAAGGATGGAGTCCAATAAATCAAATATACACTGAGGCCATTTCTGCACTACACTGTTATAGTGCTATTATTCCACTCTCAACATCCTATGGAATTCTTTAGTTTGCAGTTTAGGGAGGGGTATTTAGAATTCTTAGCCAGAGAACTCTTTGGCCTCAGTAAAAAACGACTCCCAGAATTCCACAGGATGTTGAAAGTGGTATAATAGCTCTATAACAGTGTAGTGCAGAAATGGTCTCAGGGTCTCATCTCATGACTGTCTGCTGTTGGGCTGAAATGCATCTGTAGGCTTCATCCCACTACTGTCTGGCCTCAGAGCTGCTGCTGGATTTCTACAAGGTTACGGTATTTGTTACAGTTTTTTCCTCCACTGTTTTCTTTAGCTGGTGCTTTCAAACCTCATTAGGCTCCTGCCCCCATATAGCAAACAGCTATGGGGGAGGTTACATTTTTGATGACCTCGATGGTCAGAGATCTGAAGTCTTTGCATTTGGTGCAAAACATCAGGATACTGTGGAGGAAGGTGGTAGAGTCAGAGACAATAAAAGTCCTGTCCACTGCTTCATGTGCCTCTTTCTCTCTTTCTGATCTCTGCTTCATGGCCCACTTTCCTGCCTCCAGTGTAGTGTGAACCTTGCTGGTCAGCTTGGGGCTGGGAAGGAATTTTCTCCCCTATACTTGTGGGTTTTTTGACAACCTATACTTTATCTAGGAAACTTGGACAATTGGTTATGGGCAGTGTCTGTAAATAGGATAGGTAGTGTGGGGAAAATGTAAGAGTTTTGGTGTATATTTGGCAACATTTGGGTGAAAACTAGAACTCTGGATCTGCCTCTTTAAGTCCTGGGAACCAAGGGGTGGGAAAACAGGCTACCCTTAAGGTGGTCCTGGGTGTTTTACTCTCACTGATAAAGTCCTGAGACTTGCGGGGAAGTGTCCTTAGTTTGCCTTCTAGTAAATGGCTGGGGAGCAAATCAGTTATTGGATTAGCCTCAGGGCTCAGGTGTTTCACCCAAGGAAAGGCTGAGGAGTCAAGAGATGACACCTGAACTTAGCTGATGTCATCAAGAGATGACACCTGACCTGCATCAGATTGTTCCTCCTTCTTGCTTGTTTCCAGATTCATCAAGGTTTAAATAGGTTCTGGGTTAATAAAGTGACCTTTATTTAATCCAACTCTCCATATTTGATCTTGTTGTTACATGGTTGGTCATCAAATTCTTCCTGAACTTTTTTCAATCTGTTTCCACTCTCACATCTTCTATTTTTCCTCAAAATTCCCTAATTTACATGAAGGTATGTGAGAAGATTCTCAGAATATTCTGTGTCAACTCCTTGAATACAAAAAGTGTTGTGTTGTTTGTAAGCTATAATGGGTTACACTTTACAAACTTTCATGAAAGAAACATATGCCCTTTAATTCATATAAAAATTCAAGGGGATTCTTCTATGTGGGTGCAAATCAATACGCATACAAGCCCTATGAAGTTATCTACACATCTTCTATCAACTTATGAACAGGTGAATATGCAAGAGCTGCTCCTTCCAATTCCAGTTCCATCATGTTCCTCACATGGAGAATAATAGACTTGAACACACTATCCGTGCAATCCAGAACCAGCCAAAAATCAGCCCTCTCACACACATATTAAGATGTCTCCATGTGATGACTGTGTTCTTCTACTTTGGTGTTGTTCACAAATTGTACTTCCCTGTTTCTTCACTGTCCATGGAGCCACATTTACCACGTATTCCTTATTCTTTTCTCACTGGAAGGAGGGGATATTGTAATTTGTCTGTCTGATGGTTATTCCTTGGTTAGAAATTGAGTACATCCTGGTGAGCATACTGAAGAACTTGAGAGTCAAAAGTTACTCATCCAGACCAAACTTCATTACTGACCAGCTTGAGAGGAGACCACTTCTTGATCCTGGAAGCTGGCAATCAACAGGTAGAACATATGGGGACTCTTGCCTAATCTCATGGTTGAAATAAAATGGATTGGCCAAATAGCATTGCCTCAGTAGGTGGCCTTTTGTCAACCATCTTGCTTAGGGTTCACTGCTCACACTGCTTCTGTACTATTTGTTGAAGATCCTATTTCTTATATTAATAAATCTTAGCCCACTTGCACTGTTTTGTGTCTCCTTTCAGAATCAGTGAGGGCAGTCTTCCCTCGCTTCATCCTCTGAGGTATAAAATTCGGCTCATTATCAAGCAAAATATATCCAGCTGTACCCCATGGAGGGGCAGATAGGTTTGTTTAGCCAAAATCATACCAAAGCAATTGGATTGAGGCAAAGAAATGCATATGCATGAACTGTTAGATACCATTCCAAGGAGAAACTCTGGAACACACTGGTTTTGAGAATCCTAACATACAGTACAGTGCTGTAATCAACAACCAAGGACTGAAGCAGACATTATACAAGGATACTAAAAGAACTGGCAGAAGCAATTTCAGAACCACTCGCAGTAATCTTAGAGAACTCTTGCAGAACAGAAGAAGTCCCAGCAGACTGAAAGAGGGCAAACGTTGTCCCCATTTTCAAAAACAGAAAAAAAGAAGACCCAAATAATTATTACCTAGTCGGCCTGACATCAATACTAGCAAAGGTCCTAGAGCAGATCATTAAACAGTCAGTTTGTAATTACTTAGAAAGCAATGCTGTGATCACCAAAGTCAACATGGGTTTCTCAAAAACAAGTCATACCAGACTAATCTTATCTCTTTTTATGATAGAGTTACAAGCTTGATAGATGAAGGGAATGCTGTGGATGTAGCATATCTCGATTGCAGTAAGGCCTTTGACAAAGTTCAAAGTGCGAATACAGCAAAGGACAGGATCAAAATTCAAAATGAACTTGGCAGATTGGAGAGCTGGGCCAAAGCTAACAGAATGAATTTCAACAGAGAGAAATGTAAGGTCCTACACTTAGGCAGAAAAAATGGAATGGACAAACATAGGATAGGGGACATGTGGCTGGATAACAGTACATGTGAAAGAGATCTAGAAGTCTTGGTGGACCACAAGCTGAACATGAGTCAGCAATGTGATGCGGTAGCCAAGAAAGCCAACACAATTCTTAGTTGCATCAATAGGAGTATGGTGTCTAGATCAAGAGAAGTAATAATGTCACTCTATTCTGCTTTGGTTAGACCTCATCTGGAATACTGGGCACCTCATTTCAAGAATGATATTGACAAGCTGGAGTGTGTCCAGAGCAGGGCAACCAAAATGGTGAAGGCACTGGAAACCATGCCCTACGAGGAACAGCTTTGGGAGCTGGGTATGTTTAGTCTGCAGAAGAGGAGGTTAAGAGGTGACATGATAGCCATGTTTAAATATTTGAAGGGATGTCATGTGAAGGAGGGAGTAGGCTTGTTTTCCGCTGCTCCAGAGACTAGGACAAGAAGCAGTGGATACAAACTACAGGAAAAGAGATTCCACCTGAATTTCAGGAAGAACTTCCTGACAGTCAGAGCTGTTCAGCAGTGGAATGTGCTGCCTCAAAGTGTGGTGGAGTCTTCTTCTTTGGAAGTTTTTAAGCAGAGGCTAGATGGTCATCTGTCAAGAGTGCTTTGATGTGGGTTCTTGCATAGCAGACTGCATGGCCCCTGTGGTCTCTTCCAACTCTATGATTCTATGATTATGAGCCTGGCCAACATTTCCAGACTAGACCTGAATAGCTTCTAAGTAGGTTTGTTTTTTGAATCTATACAAATGTATGCATCCACTTTCAAATGAGTTCTTTATGAAAGAAAATGTTCACAGTAGCTGTCATGACTAGGTTTCTCATTGTCAAAAATAATCTGAAAAATCTAGGAAAGTTAAGATCTATTGCAGAACAGTAAATCAAGTTGGAGTTATGGCACTGAAGGCAGAGATTACCTCATTCCTAGAGGTTCCCCACCTCCATAAAGGGAGCTACAAAATGAAGTGTGGAGCTCAGATGGATCTGATAAAATTGATTGTTTTGGATTTTTGATTAATGGTTAGGAATTGGCTATTTATCCAAACATACTGATATCTTCTTTCAGTACAAAATAAGATGTAGTGGCTGATTCTCCTCTAGTGCTGTTATTATCATACTGATATTTCTGGTACTACATAATCCTTACAAAAGTGTTTGAGGCATTGCAGGAAACAAAATTGTTGTTATGATTCTTATCTATCTTCTAAGGAACAAGAACACTGGGAGAAATGGAACAGAAGGAAATCATGACAAAGGGACTGGGAGAGGGCTGAGTACTGAAAAGGGACAGAAATATTTAGAAACTATGGTGATCCAAGAAAGGCTTGTTGAGTAAGTTAGCCTTGAGATGGCAAGACGTAGATATGTGCATGATGGTGTGGGAAAATAATTCTATCCATGGAGAGAAACCTAACAGAATATACAGAGGCAGCAGAAAAACAACAGAGACAATCGGAGGGGGCATGTCTAATTCATTTTGGCTCAGCTTTTGAGAAATATTCATTGAAGAGGCAAAATACTGCATTATTACTATTATTCCAGAAACAGAAGGTATCCTGCTGGTAGTCATAAGCCTGTGTGAGAGCCATTCATCATCTGTCATCTCTTTTATCATGGTGTCACACCTTGGCCTGTTTGCTCACTTGTGTGTAAGATGGTCATCTTAAATTTGAGCAGGGAGCCTGAGGGGAGCCATTAGAGAGAATGTTAAGTCAGTAGTGGACACTAGGAAATAGCTATAATAAAATACATTTGTTATGTTCATGACCGTTTCTTTCTCTTTCTTGTTTTTTCTGTAAAAGGTAACATAAAAACTAAAGAAAAAATATTTCTGTGTATTTTCTAACTATTTTTTCTGCCTTTCAGTGGATCTTCAAGATTTTCTTTATAATCCAGGGTACCTAATATAGGTTCTCTTGCAGATTTTGGGGTACAGGAGACAATTTCAGGGGACATAAAAAGATTCATCAAAAGTAAAGTCTATTCTTACATGTAAGTATGTCTAGATTTCTTTTTTTAAAAGGGAGAATGTGTATACTTTAAGGGCATTTGTTGATTGCCATTTTTAATAATTCACAATAACTAGAGCAATGTTATCATTCAGGTCAAATACTTTTAAAGCAAAGAGATTTTTTGCCTTTGGCATAGATCATATTTAATGTGTTGGCACGTTTCATTGTGCAAATGATGGTATATTAACCCAATCCGTAGGACCTGTGAGCTGACCAGAGATGAACGTATTCATGAGAAACAATCTATGTGTAGAAACACAGGAGATGTACGTAGGTGTTCTTTCCTGCAGTGATGTTTCCCCTAATAGCCAGATCTACAGCCGTAGGTAGCGTTTCCCAGTTTTCACTCATTTAAATTCATAAGTATAAAAGAGCGCAGTCTTCACTTTAGTATCTGCACCATACTTTCTAACTGTCCTGATTTGCCAGGGATTGCCCAGATTAAATCTCTACTGTCCCAATTTTTAGCTGCTGTTAAAATTTTCTGGTTTCTCTGTCTTCCCCCCACTTTCCTCCTTTTTCCTCAGTTTACCTTAGTTACTGTAAACTGAATTCAAATGGCAGAAGTAATTTGGATTCAATTAACTCAGCAGAGGGAGAGGAGATGAAGTGTAGAATTTTTCCCTTCCCAGTAGGTTCAGGCAAAGGCAAACTGCTACAGCCTCTCCTAGCTCATGTGTGCTTCCTCTTTAATAAGGTTTACCATCTTGACTATACTCTGACATTGCTTGGCCACATATGTCCTATTTTCATTATGAAATGTTAGAGGGCATGCTGTACTATAAGCGAAAGTGCTTGCCTGTCTATTTGTCCGGCTGCTACGATATATTAGTCTACACATTCAGTCACAGAGACACCAGATTTGGGGTGCGATCATACACAGGAGCGTAGTTCTAACCACGTAGTTCTGTGTCTCTATGCAGTTCTGTGTGTCCAGATGATGCATTTATGAATCAATTTTGATCAAAGGTGGTAACTTAGATTTAGGATGACATCCCAAACATTTTCGTGCAAGTTCTTACAAACTTTAGAGTTCTAATTTTCCAGTAATTGGTGTTTTTGGTCCATTGTGCATAGAACTTTGCTTGAAATGAATTTTAAGGGTTGCAGGTATTACTGGGACAACCAGTATGGTTGAGTGTTGGGCTACAACCCTGGAAACCAGGGTTTGATTCCCTGCTGAGCCATGGAAACCCACTGGGTGACCTTGGATACATCACACACATTCAGCTCCATAAAACTCCATGACAGGCTTGCCTTAGGGTCACTATAAGTCAGAAATGACTTGAAGGCACACAACCATAACAAGGTACTACTGGACAAACTTCCTATCTTCGACATCTAGGCAATGCTAGGTAAGTTTCCTGAAATTACTTAGTGTGATCAAATGTGTGGATCTAGATAACGTTATAGAATGGCAAAACCCTTTGTATTATGCTACACGTTTGGATTGTGGCAGAAACTCCAAAGCTTATTTTACTAACTATTTTACTAATGAAATGTTTACACCACCAATGTTTTTGAAAGTGACATCTGGAATCCACTATTGCAATCAGGGCCACATTTTAGAACTGAAAAGCATAGTTTTGATAAAAATAAACACATGCACATCTCTTTCTTACCACTTTCTCCTTACTCCACAACAGCTTTGTAATACTCTTTGGGGGGTTTCAGAATAGTTCCAAACTGCTATTTTAATGGTCTGACAAAATCCTGCATTATTGGCTATTGGCACCGATTGTGCCATGCTTTCATTTCGTATAAGGTGCTAGCTTGATAGACATTTCAATGGGATAATATAATTAATAGTTCTGTATTTATGAATGATTCAGCACAATCAAGGCATCATTGTGATTGAGGGAGAAAGGCAAATTAGGAAAATGGTGCTCCTGTAATCACTTCTCTCTTTAAAAAAATCAGTTCTTATTTCATAGATATAAAAGCCAAAGCCTGAAAGACTAAAATACTTTATTCAAGGTAAACTGCTATGCACATGATTTCAAGTTTAGGTTATCAAAGTTCTGCCTGGGATTTCTTAAATGTTTCTAGAACATTATAATGTCCTTTTCTCATATAGCATTTACAAGGTATGAGACTTTGTGAGTCAAGTTATTTCAGTATCAAATATGCTGAAGTATATGTGGTTATTTATCAGTGAATCAATAAAAGTACTTGCTATTGTATGTCTCTGGGCCAGAGGAAATCAGTGAGGAGGTAGCGATGGGAAGAGGTACATCAGCAGGCCTTATGGTGTCCTTTATTTGCCAGTTCATTCACTTATGCAGTATAGCAGGTGCCCCTATTGTCAACCCGTATAAATTCATTCCAATCTTAATCACAGCCAGAAACGACCCACTATAGTCAATAGATAACAAGCTGTGAATTCTGCATAGATGTGGAAGGCTGAAACTTGCACACAATGAAGTTGTGGGAATGTTTCGTTGAATCCAATTTTTAGATACTTTTTAAGCTGGACACATAGAAGTTGTGAGGTCACTTGACCTGCAGAGATCAACACAAGTAATATTCTTAGCATATTATATGATATATGAATTGGCTCTCAATACCCATCTACTCAAAATATTAGTTCGTAAGGGTGGCTCACACATTTATGATGTCTGCAATATCAAGTGATGATTTAATATGTTAATAGGTCACAGCTGTAACACTGTTATTAAGAAAATTCCTGCCACTTGGTGGTAACCATTCTATGTAGTGGAGTCCGTTCACAGCAAATTATCAACCACTAAATAACTGGTGAAACCATGAATTTGGTATATGTATAATGTGCCCACTGGCAGAGTTTGGCTTTTCAAGTAAAGGTGTGGATAGCTGAAGAAAGCAGTTGGTTCTGAATTATAAGGAAAACAAATTTTGCTCAGCACAAAGACAGATATAAACCTCTTTTGTTTTCCATATGGCAATATAGCTGACTCTCATAACCCATTCCTTGGGTTGTGAATTTACTCAGCTCAAGGCATAACGCTTATAGGTATTACAAAGTGAGCAACATTTCCAGTCAAAGTTCTTTCTCACCTTGCAAAAAGAGGTCTTGTATCTTCACTTAAAGAGCTGCAATCTGGCTATTTAACATTCAGCAAGACAAATCTCTTCACTAAATACCTAAGGAAATTATTGTTAAGAATCTTGAAATGTTACTCTGCTCTTACTGCTAAGTTTATTTTTTATCTGATTCAGAGACACTAATCCTATCTCAGACAGTTCTGTCTAAATGCTTCCTGAAAGAGATATTGATGTCCTTGTGAATGAAGAAAGCTGTGAAGCCTTTGGGACAAAGAGTTCAGGAAACCTAGAATTTATCTGAGTTGGCCCTGGGAAGCTATATGAGTATAAAAAGACATTGGTGCAAATGCATTTGAGGAAGGCTTGTATCCAGTATCAGGACTGCATAATCAATGCTACTTTTTGGAGTGCAATTGAGCAGATAGGAAGAAAGATATTAGGTCAGTTTTATCAAGAATCAAGGCCATAATATGCTAAGCTTTACTCTGAGAAATCAGCTTAATGATTTACACTTTGGATGGCTGTGGAGAAGCATTCGACATTCCTTAATGTATAAGGATTTCAAGGCCCTTTCCATAAGATTATGCTTTTGTTGTGCCTCTGCTGGGATGCGAGTGTGTCCCCAGCCTGTCTCTCTGCACCCTACCAGCTGCTCGCGGAAGGAAGCGTAAGGGATGTACCCCTTGCTTCCGCACTGCAGCCAGCCTTCTTCGCATGCTGCAGTGGGGAAGGAAGCACATGTTTGCATTTCCCTCTGTTAGCCTGATTTCCAGGGGTCCCGTGAGGGACACCAAAATGTGCTCAACAATAGGTGGGGAAGATTAGCTCTGAGCACTGCTTTAGCATTACGAGAGGCAGGGTAACGTAGCAAGATCTTGAACCCTATGTTTACGGGGTCAGGCCGAGTCAAGGAGCACACAGAAGTGGAAATAATAAATGATGTTTTATTAAAACACAATCAAACAGTGTATGCGACACACTCACACAGACAACTAAGGAAATAAAGGTTGGAGTGGGATAGAGGGGTTTTTAGAGGAGTTGTTGGTTTGGGTGATACTTCACCTGTCCTGAAGCCCGGTTAGAAGCAGAGAAGCTGGGGAGCGTGGATCTCAGCACATGGGGCTGAGGGGAAGGCTCGCTGGACAAAGCGACAGCAAGGTGGGATGGAAGCCACGAACGATCCAAGGAAGCGCTCAAAGTCAGGGGTTTTTATAAGGAGAATTGTGACCGCAGGCTAGTTCAGACTTGGGGAAAACAATGAGTTTGGGGCTGGAGACAAAGCCTCCGAAAGGTCAGAATTTGAATGATTGAGTTATAGCCAAATTGTCAATAGGATAGCCAGTATGCAAACGCAGAGTGCTTGAGTGTTGCATAGCTCGATCGTCAAGCTGCCAGTGCGGGGCAGAGGATCTTTTGAAAGTTGCGTACATACATAATAGAGTACTTGCCTTTGAGGTCTCCTGAAGCTGCGAGTCGGCTATTTCTGGCCTGCCTGTATTGTGTTGGAATATTACGGTGATTATCGGCCGAGCCTGTGTGCGTGCTTCTCCGGGGGCCTCGCAAGCACGTGGAGGGGAATGGGTATGTGAGGCCGAATTATTGATATCAAGAGATATCTTTATATCCCACAAGCTTGGGCTAGCCAGGGCAGTAACACAGCCCTTCTGCATGACTGACTGTAATGGGAGGCTCATGTGACTGAGGTTATTGATGGAGTTTTTCCATCAATTATATACTCCCTGATCGCACCATCTGGTGACGTGAGAAGGGCAGAACTATGATGATATCATGCAGAAGCATTATTGCGGCCCAGCTCCTATTGTATCCCTATGATGGAAGGATGCTTTCCTGTGGAAAGGGCCCAAGTTTCAAATGGTATATCACAACACTAATGTAAAAAAAAAAAAAAGCAACCTCGAGAGAGAGAGACACACATATAGCATAATAATCCTTAACAAAACAATTTTAAAACTTCTTTTAATATGTTGTAAGTTGCTTTGACTCTTGTGCTGACATTAAATATAGGATATTACATAATAGTAAATAAAATATTCAATACTAAATAAATAATTTAATATTATTTAAACAGGATATTAAATAAAGATATTAAATAGTAAATGTAAATGTTATTATTAAATAATAATAGGGATATTGAATAGGATAGCAAATAAATAAATAGCATTGCAGTAAAGTGTTGATACAGAAAATGCATCAGTTCAAATACATTTCAGTGGTCCTTGAGTTAGATATACAGTAGCCCCTCCATATTCATGAGGGTTTGGGGCACAGAACCCTTGTAAAAATGGAAAAAATGCAAATAACTCACCTCCTGTGATCCCCCTCCCATTTCTTTGCCTCTGGCCCTGGTTCTCCCCTGGAAGGGGAGAAAAAAGACAAGGTAAAATGTTTACCAGTACTTTCCCATCAGACAAAGAAGAGCAGAGTTCTGTAGCTGAAGTTACTTCCAGTCACCATCTTGAGAAAGGAAGGGTAGGAGCAAAGAGAGCACCTGACCAATCAACAGGTATTACACAGCAGAATGTGCAGCCACATGACACAGAGGACATGTCTCCAACAGTGGGAGAGGGCTTTGCTCGCCCAAGAGGGGGAAAATCATCCATTTTAAACACAAGCTTTGCAAGACTGGGGTGAGGAATGTAAGGGATTGGGAAAAGAAAAATTCACGGAGGTCAAACCGATGAATGTGGAGGGAGGACTGTACTTGTTTTGGTATTGCACAGATAAGTGAAAGTATTGCCTCTTTAGATTGGCATATTGATAGCTTTAGAGATCAAGAAAAAAAATACAACATTCAAGTTACATAGGTAGGCCAGGCAATTAGCAGTGCCATCAAGAGTCATCTGGGCTAGAAAATGCAAATCCTGGTTGCTCATACTGCTTGTCTCAAATATGGAATAAGCGTTACAGCCCCTGAAATGTGCCTTTTTCACAGATTTTAAATTATATCTGAATTTGGATTGGTCTTATATTAAACTCAACTACTTTTTTTTTTTTTTTTTTAGTGAGCGGGGACTAGCTCAGTTTATTTCTGAGCCAATCTAATTTGAGGCTGGAAAAGAGCTTGTCCATCTTCATTACATGCAATCACATCTCATCTCCACCTGTTCTGAGTAGTTGGTTTACATCAAGCTCCTGAACTGACAACCTGCTAACACTATCCTCTCTTTTTATCTTCCCTTTTGCTTCATGTTCATTGCAAGTAAAAATTCCTCCATTTTAGGCCATTAAACAACCACTTGTATGGCCATTTCAGTCCAGTTTGCAGAAAGAATTAGAGAGCTAATAGTCAGCTGCATTCTTGTGGAAAAAGGAACAACTGGAGTGTCATGCAAAGGTGCAGAAAGCATATGTTCAAGTTTTCTTTCTGTGACTTGTTCTATATAGAGCTCACAGCCTTACTCATCTTTTCACTGCTAGAGTTCACATACTTAGATTCACTTGGGAAGTGATTTTGAAAAGAACCTAAAACAAGAGGCAGTGTGAAGAATCAAACCTCTTAGCTGAAAAGCTGCCTAGGGATCTAAATGGGCAGTGGTCAAGAAAGTTATTTTGAGCTTTGTAACTGAAAGAAAGCCCAAAAGCTAAATAATGGCTGAGATACTAGATCAGCTACTTATATTTCCACATCCAGTCTCCAGCATTCTCTGAATCAGGATCTCCTGTTTTAATTCCTCTTTGCAGTGGAGATCACTGGCAGGAGAGAGGGTGGAAATGTCAGTATGCTGCACTCCAATCAATAGGAGAACAGATCTCTGTTTCTCTCAATGACTGCTGCCTGGTAAGGCAGGATTGGAAGAGATTTACAATCATGGCGATAGTATCATAGTTGTGAATATGAAGGAATCCATAAATATGAATGATTATAGATGTTTAACTCTAGGTAACACATTCATAACTGTGACAGTGAATTCCAGCCAATATACTTAATTAAAAATGTAACTTGTAAATCAGTTGAGATTACATTATTAAATTGAGACACTTCAGCTCAAAACATCTCAAGGCAGAAAAATATTTCTACCGTACAACGATATATTCCCAAATTTAATGACTTGTGTTCATTTGTGCCACTGTTGTAGCACACTAGTTTGGTCCACTTTTATTCCAGAGGAGAATGATGCAGTCCAAGCACTTCAGGCCAATATAGAGATCGTGACACCAACCAAAAAAAAAAAAAAAAGGGGGGGGGAGAGATTGGTTGTGGCAAAAAAAAAAAAAGGCTGGTAAAGGCTGGACAGTGTGTTTCCAGCATGAGTAAGAGAACTGGGATCTGTCCAGCATTGCTCTGATGTGGGACCTGGGACACAAATCTCACCAACACTCTCCAATCACAGTGCATCCTAGGGTAGATTATTTGAAATCCTTGAAGCAGACAGTCTGTTCAAGCTGGATTGAGGGATGGCTAGTGTTGAGTCTCACTGAGTCTTCCTTTAATTTCCTTTTGTTTTATTGAATACCCTAGCTTAATCTAGCTTTGCTTTTCTTGTCAATTTGATTGTTCAATCAGACTTTGTGCATTTTGATAGCAAACTCTTTTCTTCTCCTCCCATCCTAATTGTTTCCTAGTTGTCATTGTTGTTACTTAAGTGATAAGTATAAGGCAGAAAACTACTTCATTGGTCAAGAAAAAAGCCGAGAATTGTCTGAGGTCCTGGGAGAGGACCCCAGGTTTGTTATCTGCTTCAGTGCAGACACCAAAGGGGTTGTGGTAACAATATTACAGTAAAAGTGACATGCTGCAACACCTTAAGAAGCAGGACCAAACAATCGTGCTCAGAAGAGAGGCTTAAGAAAGGTGGAAGTAGCCAGGCAATAGGGGAAAAACTTGTAGGACAGGGTGATGGCAACAGCAGCTTCCCCCACCCCTCCAAACCTAAGGTAGGCAACAGTGTAAGAGATGGGAGAGGAAAAGTGTGAGATCATGAAAAGCAAAGTTTCCAATAACAGCCCATAACTCCAATTGCCTTCTGAGGAAGCAGATGGTTCCCTAGGAGGATTTTACCACCTGGACCCCTAGTTATTATCATCAAAACATACCATTCTCCACTTCCTCCTTGACTATGTCAACAAAGGGCAAAGCCAAGTCTGTGATGTCATCAACAGCTTTTAAAAATTCTTGAAAAGTTTAAACTTTTAAAAACAAGTCTTATAACTGCCTATTGCAACTCCTCTAGAGTTTCTTCTGAAATAGGATTGGGTTAATTTACTCTCATGTATCCAAGTTTTATAATCTGCATCTTTTTCTCTTTCAATCTCTCTCTCTCATTATCTCTGTATTTTTTTTAAAAAGTCATAGCCATTTTTTGTTTCTCAGTGAAAACCAGTTGGGAGCATTGGTGATCCAAGTTCCTGAGTCTTGGGCCATTTCCACGCTAGACTGTTATAGTGCTATTATTCCACTTGCAACATCCTATGGAATCCTGGGGTTTGCAGTTTCGAGAGGGGCCAGCTAGTGCTATAACAGTCTAGTGCAGAAATGGCCTCAATCTGATTTAGGGTCTGGATTGGAACAGACTGAGTCTGGATTAATTCAGTCCAAATCATAAATGATCCAAATTGCTAAAGTGGGCTCCAGACTGAACTGGAGATCTTGTACAAAGCCCGGGTTTAAACCATGGCTAAAACTCTGATTTATCCCTGGCTTCTTTCATACTGTTGCCTACCCTAAAAGAAATACTGACAAAAAATGGCAAGAGAGGACAAAACAGGAGATTGGTCATCTTCATGTTAATGTGTTTAATGTAGCAAATTGTTCAGCCTTGAGTAAGGGGATGGAGAAGACATAGAAACCAGGAGAGAAAGTAAAGCTGAGGATGTACTGAGAGTGTTATCAAGAAAAAGGCTTGGCCAGGATTCTCTATCTGAGGTCAGTCTGATAAGAAACAGAAACAGATCAGAGGTTGTGAAGCCATCTTCCTGTACCTCCAGCAACTCCATTGTAACTTCACTAAACAGTGGTGTTAGTTACTAGACCAGATAATATTTTATTTTATTTTATTTTATTTGCAGTATTCATATACTCCTTTTCAACCATAACACATCTGTGGAGGTCTTTTCTGTTCTTTCACCTTTCAAGAGCTGAAACACCCACAAACACCAGGTTCGGCTATCTGACAGGTTCCGCTTATGACAGCATAGCAAGAATGTACTTAATTCTTTCTTATATGGCAGATACCAGCAGTAAGCATATAGTAACATAATGACCAACCAGTGTGAAATTGCCGAAATTACTTCATAAATAACTCTTAATGTACATATAACTAGGGGCTTTTATTGCTTATAAGTACATTATTCACCGCTATTGTGGGGCATTTCACCATGGCTAATATGGAATTCTCCGTAGGAGATTCACTAAGCATTGTGGTTTTCCTACAGACTTAATCATCTGTTCTGAAATATGAAACGTAAAGCATTTCTGCATGGTATCATCAAAAATGTTAATTAATGGTTGAGGAAAGCGATTTTTCAAGAAACAAGAAATTGCTTAATGAATATTTAGAGAAAAATATTATCTGCACTCCTCTTTAATTTTCTTTTTTTCCTTTGTCCTTTTCCTCATTTTTTACCTGATTCAGGCACTGAACAACTTTGCATGAATAGCATATACAATACATTATGTAGTCATTTCATCTTATACTATACACTGCAATATAATCACCCACATAGTCCTCCGGGTATTTAAAACCAATTGTTCCATAATTTCCTTTAATATTTTCCTACATAGTCAAATTGCACTCCTTGCTCTGTTATTCCCTGACTCACCATTCTTCACTTATTTCTTTTTTTAAATGGGTCCCACATTTTTTGTTTCCTAGCTTATTTGAAGCACCCCATTCTCCAGATGTTTTTAAGAAAGGTATCTTGCCAGTGGAGCCGAGCCATTTGTATTTTTTCCAGGATCCTTTGATCCCAGGACTAAAATGATGTCACTGAACTTATACCTCTACTTTCCCTTTAGAATGGTACCCCCATCTGTAGCAGCAACAACACATTGCACTAAAAACCCTCCATGACAATCAGAAAGTAATATTCTTGGAAGTTCAAATTGTCATATTATACTAACATTCTGTTTTTGCAATTTTCTATATAATTCTGTTGCATTCAAATTACATGCTATGTGGGAATTATATCGTTGGAACTTCCAACATACTTCCACTGCATGTCAAATTATATGTTATGTTCATATTCTGCCATTGGAATTCCCAAAATCGTTTTGTTCTTTGATAACCAGCCACAACATCAGTGGGTGTCTGCAGCATGGGGGGGGGGTTCAGTCCCCTTTGCCTCCCACCCCAATGTACAATGAAGCTGAGATCCAAGCTTCCAATCCCTTGCTGCTATTAGGCCATAGAAAGAGTATTTATGACAAAAATGCTGTGCCCTTTTATTTGGCCTTTATGGGATGGAATTTAATTTGTGCACACATTGCAAGGACCTTCTTCCCATATCTTGTAGCATTTCATGGATGAAAAGCAGGACTTATATGGCCAAGCAATATGAAAGTTATTAATGAACACACACATACAAACTAGGAGAGGGTGCAGGAGTTTGCAAAAGCCCTCTCTTCTCCTCTCGCCCCTGTTGAACTAATTGATTCCAAATCATTTTTGCACTTTGAATTCAGTTTGCAGCAACTGAAGCAAACTGAGGACAAACAAAGTGGGAGGACGAAAGAGAAACTGGGACATATTAAAGGCAGATGAAAAAATGGGATGGCAGAGGTTTAACTGAGACTGTCCCTACCAAATTGGGATAGTGGGATATTGTGTCTTCTGCACCCATATAATGTCTGTTCAATCCATAGTTTTGTAAAAAAAAAAGAGAGAGAGAGTATTCAAAACACTATAAGTCTCTCATGTTCTGTCCTCCAAATGACACCTGTTCTGAAAGGGCTGCCCAGAACAACCCAATGCTAAAAGAATGGAGAATGTGAAGAAATATATTTGCTCTGCCTTTTTTCTTTCCTTTACATTTCTGGGTTCCTGGCAATAAAGGTGTAGCAATAATTTTATGATTTATATCCACTCTCCTACATTCTCTATTCAGAGCCAATATATCTTATATGCTCGACTATACAGGGTCAGGGATGAAAGATTGCCTCACACAGCTTTCCTTTGTCTTAAATCATGAAACTAGATTCCATGCTTTCCTTTTTCAGCCTTTCACCCCCCCCCCCCACCATAACAATTGGAAAAGTCCTAGCAACTTTTTCTTTTCTGTGTGTAGGTTCCATATGGAGGGGAAAAATGAAAATAAAGTCACCTGTTTTACCGCTCCATTGATTTTGAACTTTAAAATATGCCATTGGTTCATGCTGGATTAGTGGCTTGTTTTACTGTCCCAGTTGTCAGGAAGGCTGGTAGTAATCCTCAGGTAGCAGAGTTTTAGAAGTGGCAAATTGTGCCACTGCTACCATCAAAGAAAATATTGCCCACAAGACCAGAATCCCTCAAAGCACCTGGGACCTGGTTACTTATGTGCAGAGCTTTGTGTGACCAGTACTACTTTCAACTCCAAAACAGGCAACAGTGGAAGAGAGGCAATGATGAACGAGACAAGGTGAGGGAGGGAGAAGGGAAAAAAGGAGGGGTAAAAAATGGCCTTTGTGATGAGACGCAGCAGTGCTTCTCTTCAGACCTAAACCAGTAGGACAACTCAAGCCAGACGTATAAGGGTTATGGTCTGATCTGATGATGAGCTGTAACATACCAGGGTGATCCTCAGAAGATGCTGGAGTTGAAAATTGGGCCTTAACTCTTGCACAGTTGGAGGTGGTCTATTGTGCAGGAGTTGAAGGCCAATTTTCATTTCATGCCTCTCTCAAGTGTCACAGTGGTGCAACACATCTCATTGCATCCCTTCCAGTTGCCCATTTCAACCAGTTATCAGCTGCAACAAAGGGTTTGTTGGGTGTGAGGAAACAAAACTTATTATGTCTGCATGTGATTGGTGCCTTTAAGACAATGTGGAAGCAAAAAATTGCCCAAAATTACCCAGGGGAAAAAAAATCCAAATTGAGGAGTTGAGGTGGGGGGCAGTCAGGGGCTGCAAGGGCCATAGGCATGGAGCTCTGGGGCCATATTCTCCCTACCTCTGGTTTATATCTAAACATGGAAGGCACGACTAGCTTCCAGCACTAGAATTACAATAGAAGAAAATAATGTATGAAGATCACAACTGAGAGAGCCTTTGCTAGTCAGCTATAAAGATATAATTTGCTGTACAATCTTTTCATACAATTGGCTACAGTTTTTAATCTTATCTTGCTGTTTTAATGTTTTTATTGCTGCTTATTTGTTGTTTTAAAGTACTTTAGTTGAATATTTTTCAGTTCTCAAAGCTCATTAGATTAACTTACCTTTTATTGACCAATGCAACTTTTCAAACATAACTAACAATTTTCATTATTGTTTTTGTAGATTTATTATTTTTAAAACTTTCTTTTAATTTTTTCCCCTTTTATATTACTTTATTTATACTGTAAGTTACTGTAATTGATTTTTTTTTAAGAGAAAACAACTGCTGCACCATGTGGCTTTCTTTAGTTAAGAAGTGATATATAAATAGTAAACTAAATTAATGACACCACACTCATTCCTTGCCTAAACCAGTGGAGACGTGAGAAGAAAGCTACAATCTCCAGTAATCTCAGTACAGATATGTAGTTAATCATATTCCCTTCACCCATCCAACACACACACTCATTTTACCCTCACATTTACCAAAGGTCAGCCACTGAACTTCATGGCTGAGCAGGGATTTGAATAGGGAATTCTATGACCCACCACATTATGAAGTGCATCACAATATATCACGAGAGTGAGAAGAAAGGAAAGGCATAGGGGAAAACAATTCAACAGGAAAAATATAAATAAATGAAAATGAAGGCTTCTCGTGGGATAGATACATAATGTAACACTGTACCTATTTTTCTATTAAGAGTACACCTCCTATGTACAGTATTCCCATCAGATCTCATGCAGTATTGGCAGAATATTACACTTAAATTTGCTGTTTTCACAAGGCTCCTCAATTTTTTCTTTTAATATTTTTGGTTAAGAAATTAAAATGTTTATCTTACAGACCCATTTGTAATTTAATCAAGAAAGAAAATACTACATATACATATACACACACATATATATATACATACACATATACTGTGCCTTACACTTGAGGAGGCTCAGACAATTCCCTCTTGAGCTAAAAAGGTTTTGCTTTGACAGCTTGTGAATCCCTGATCTGCATCAGTGTTAGCAAGCAATTCATCTTTTAAAAATGATAAAGTGCAAAGATGAGATAATGTTAATCATTTTGAAAGTGTAAGAGGCCTAGAAAAATATAACATTATAGAGACACCTACAAAATGTATTTCATATTATTTTTGAATAACTGTTTATATTTACTTTGTGCATTAGGAAAAATTGTCAGCAAAAACCATGGACTCATATGCTTTTCTTTCCTTCTTTTCATGTTTGTGAAAGAAAAGAAAGCTGTATTATGGCTTCTCCCTTCATTACGGTGTTGGCAATTTTCATGATCATAGCATCTGGAAAAATTGCTCCCATGATTATGGGAATTTCAGTTGGTGTTGATCTGGCTTGAGCAGCTCAAGGACATGACAAAGACTACTCATATACACAGAAAATGTATTACACAAACCAGTTTTAATATGATGTCCAGTGAAAAAACAATACACTCCTGGGCTAAGTTTTTCGAACATTACTTCTGTCCTAGGCCCTTTCCGCATGGCATTTGCCATGTGAAAGGGCGCCTGGAGCGTCATGCGATTGTGAGGAGCGATCTGCACAACACACAACCTCACGACACTCCAGGGGCCAGCAGGCGCCGATCACACATTTTTTCATGCATTGCCCCTGCACGCACTTACCTGGTGTGCGGAGCCTCCAGAGCCACTCCGGTTGCGCTTCCTGCCCCAGCGCAGCCTGGGAAACTCCCAGGCTGCACTGTGGAAGGAAGAGGTGGGGTCTCGCACGAGCATGCAGCTCGTGCGGAGCTGAAGCAGCAGGGACACGAGAGCCTCTCGCCGGAGGCTGCTCGGCGATCCCTGCACCCCAGCGCCAGAAAAAGGTAAGGTGCGGAAAGGGCCCTAGTTTTCCAATGTACTTTTGACCCATATATAAGAGGAACACATATCCAGACTTTTCAACTATGGGTAGCAGATATTATGTGGAGTTCATGACCCCTTGTGCAACTCTTCTCTACATTTGCGGAGAGAGCAATAATTTCCTTCCTATGGTGTTTGGTTATCTTTCTTCTTGAGACTCTTCTTCTTGTATGGCTCTCTCCCTTGCTGAAACTACACCTGTAAATACTTTTCAATAGCAATGCGAACTTTACAATATAAAAGACAGGAGATGTTTACTTATTCATTCACGTATTAAAAATATTTATATCCCACCCTATATCCATGAAGCTGTATACAGATGATCTGTCGAAATGTTTTTCTTGAGTGGGAAGCTTGGATTATTCCAAGGAGGAGAAGATATTTTCCAATGGTTTCTTCTGGATGGGGCTCACAATTGATAATGGCCTTACTAGTTTTGTTGTAAGAGTACTTTATCTTTTTGCTAGTAGAGTGCAACAGCTGGGGATGGGCCAACCAAATCCCCGAATCCTTGAATCCTGGGTAAGGATTCGAGATTCCCAAATCTGAATCCCTGTGCCAAAATAGGCAAACCAAATCTTTCAAATCCGCCACCCAAATAGATTGTTGGAGACCAGGATGCCTGAAAAGCTGGGCGGTCAGACATACAAAGGAAGATTGTAAGTAGGTGAGTTTTTCCCTTGGAGTAATAGTGGCCTTTGCTAACAATTTCAGAAATTACATCTTGGGTTGTATTCTAAGTTATTTAAATTGAACATTTAATATTGAAGTTCAGCACTTGACTGGAAGGTACAGGCTTGAGATTTCAAGGACAGATGAAAGATTACTTTGCACAGCTCACTTGCAAACCTCTTTCAGACACAATTCTGGGGTTTGTAGTTTTACAAGGTGTCACAGCCTTCTCTGCCAAAGTGTGCTGGTGCATCATCAAACTACAAACCTCAGGATGCCAGAAGGAGCTATGCAAAGAAAAGCAACTTTTGACCTGGATTAGCTCTCTACTGTAGTGATCCTGTTTACACACGCAGGAAATGTGGGATTGATCCATATTTTCCTGCCTATGTAGAAAGGGCCTTCATAGTCATTTTCAATCTGGAGAGATCCTGAGGCAAAACCAGGACAATTGTCTTGGCCAGATTTCTTCAGAGAAAGGTTTGCCTTTGCCTAGGCTTTTGCTAAGGCTGAGAGAGTGTGTCTTGCCCAAGATTATCCTTCTTTCCCTTGCTTTTAAACCCTTTTTTGAAAAAGGATTCGAAAGATTCGAGATTCGTGAGATTCGTGGATTCCCAGAAGCTTCCAGGGATTCGGATCTGGATTTGGATTCGGAAAATTCTGGATTCATCCCAACCCTAGCAACAACATAATGGAAATAGCTTAGGGATAAAAATAGGAATAACTGCTAAGGCCAGAATACTGTTGTGACTTTACATTGGGGTAAAAGCTGTTATACCGTGTTATACCACTGCAGAATCTATTCCACTGCAGAATCTTTTCCATTGTCTAGGAGATTCCATAAGTGTGGTCCTCAGAGGTGAGTGGCCACTTGGATCAATTTTTCACAATGAAAGATTGCATAGCCATACCGCTGTTCCATGATTGTTCCACATTGGTGTGATACAATAATGCTGGCACACCTATACTGACAAATTTTACACTGCAGCTGGTAAACAGAGTTCAACCTCTCGATTCTCATTGCAAGGCAAGGAAAAAAAAAAAGGGACCTGAATCTGAATCCTATTGTTACTCCCAATAAGAGTAGATCTATTGAATCAGTGAGACCTACCTACATCTTGACTCACTATTCAACAATTAATTCAATGGGGACAACTTTCGTTGGAATTAACCAATAGGATTCAGATTATTATCTTTATTTTCTGAGAAAATTTATTGCAAGATAGAACAGGAAAAGAATGCCAAGTATTGGGGCCTTTCCACAAGATGGCATCCTCCCAGCATGGGGACACAAAGGGGAATGGGGCCACAATGACGCTTCTACATGACATTGTTGCAGTCTTGCCTTTCTTGCATCACCAGCTGGCACAATTGCAGGGTATATCATTGATGGAAATGACCCCCATAAATGACCCCCCTGAGCCTTCCATTGCAGCCGGCCATGCAGAAGGGACAGAAGCACTATGACATGCTTCCTTCCCCACTGCAGCATGGGAAGAAGGTGGGCTGAAGTGCAGAAGGAAGGGGCATGTCCCTCGCACACTCTTCCACGGGCAGCCGGTCAGGTGCAGAGAGGAGCGCTGGTGATACACTCCCATCCCAGCAGAGGCGCTGCCAGGATTGCAAAGAGACAATGCGCTAGAGTGTTGTCCTGCAAAAAGGGTGTTGGTTACAGAACCCCCTAATGTTGCTTTTTCATGCACCAGTTTGAGGATATGATGGCATCCATCATGGAGACAGGACTCCAAGTGGACCTCCTTCCTCTCTGATTAAGGGAGAACAAAGACTAACAAGCCTTCTAGAAGAATAAGGAAATGGACATGGGGATACCAATCTAATGCTTAATAAGTGGTTGCTTAAAAACATAAAGAGAGGACCACATACTTATGCCCACCTGCCTATCTGTTTATCACCTCTGCCACAACTTACTGCTTGCTGCAGTGATATCTTACATCTAATATTTGCAAAAGGCAGCAGCTGCAATTATGCTAGCACTAATAGCCAGCCCTGGACTCCGTTTATGGCGGCTGTCATCCAGCGAAAAGATGGGAAAGACATAGGGAAAACTCTGCAAGGTGGTTATTTTTCACTGTGGAGGGTATTAAGGAAAGGAAAAAAATCTCAGAAATTTTCTCAGAAAAAAAAATGCCTTCTGAGAAATTTCTGCTAAACTTTAAATGGCATTTTGAAACATGTTATGCTGATATGCAGCCATATGTGTTAGAGACAGCATATTCTAAATGCAGATAGCTTGTATTATGGATCCTTTTTTCTCACTACTTCCAAAGGAATGATGTGGGGAGTAAGGAACACAAAAGCCCCTCTTCTCATCAGCAACTTTCTTTTGAACTGCTTTTCCCCAGTGCCTCTTTCTTCTACCAGTGCCTTTGAAGAAATGAGGGTCTTCTCCTCCCACCTGGAATGCTGGTTTCCACTTGACAAGCTGAAAAAATTTTGAATACAATTAAGTGGGGGAAATAACTTACAGATTAAAATAGCATCTTTGTTGTATTCAGTGTAGGAAGACTTCAAAAGGAAAAGACAGGAAGAAAACATGTCTTGTTCCACATTTTATGGTCAAATGTTCTTGTTTAGCAATCTTCTTAAATATTCTTGTCTTTGCACATATGCACAGAGACAGAGGTTATTATTCCTTGTTACTTGTCTCACTATCACATAATCAGAGTTGTACTGCTTCTGGATGTGGAGGTTCTACTTGACTGTAAATGTAAAGGTTGTGTATTTGTCTAATCTTTACCATAGGTCATTGTCATATCTTCCTAGAGAAAAATATTAACATTTTTATTTTGTTAATTATCTGTAACTAAACCTATTGCACTCCGTTTAAAAAATTAACCATTTTTAATTTCTTTCTTTCTCTCTCTCTCTCTCTCTTTCCCTCTTGGTAAAATAGTATTCTGAAGGGAAAACAAACTGTCAAGTTTTGTTAGTCCCAACATTTCAACAAAAACTGTATAAAATCATAGTGGATGTGAAAGAAATAATCCTGTGCAATGGAGTAATTGTTTTACTAGACCTACACAATCTCATCTGAAGCACAACGCAAGCTGAACACAGTGCAATACAAATGAGTGCACCTTGGAAGATGCTTGTGAACTGTGCAGCTTTATTCCACATCTTACCAATGCTCACTGACCAATCAAAACTTTTGTCTCTAACATGTGTGGATTTGTCATACCCCGAAGTCCACTTGTCAATAGATATCTGCCCATTCCTGCCTTGAGCTTTCTCTAGGGCCTGGTTAACCTTTCTGTACACTGAATGAAGTGTTCTAACTTGGCAAAAAGGAAAGATCAGCAGGAGACACTCTAGCCTTTTGAGAAAAGAAAAAGCATGCATCCAATCCAATCCAATCAATTCAGCAGTTCCTGGATTTATCTAACTTGTAGGAAGATTGAACTCCACTCTCTCTGTGCTTCTGGCAGTGTAGACCATGGGCAATTGAAGTCAAAGTTCTGTGAAGGTGCTACGCCTCAATAGACTTGTAAAAGTAGAAAGGTCAGTCCAGAGAAAGATAGCTACATACATAGTGTCAATAAGCAAGACTGTGTGTGACTTAACCAAAAGAATATGATGACTGCTTAGTTTTGTAGAAGGGAAGATATGAGGTCTTCTTATTAGTAACCAACAGGACAATATAAGGTAGATTGGGGGCATTGCTTTTAATCATCTAGGTCAGAGTGGTAATCCCCAGTGGTAAGGGGGGGTGCTATGGTCCCCTGCAATACCCTGGAAGACTGTCCCCATTGTTCACCCCCACCCTCCAAAACTTTGAGGGCAGAAACCAGTCATTAATGCTTTCAAACAGGCAAAGTGGACTCTATGTGGGGTGGATGATTTGTGCTCTTGAGCATTTTGCCATGTTCAGGAGGCATACTTTGGAGCACTCTAATGTTTTCTAGACTCCCAAAGGCCTTCCTTTGGCCTATGGAAGCTCCCCTCCCCACAAAAAAACAGGAACTAATCACTTCCACACCGTACCTTTTCCACAGTGGTGTCCAGTGTCAATGCTGGCAGCAGCTCTCCTGAAAGGGGAGCACAATATAATGCTCCCCTCTACGCTGCCTGCCTCTGTGTTCCAGGAAGCACGACGGTCATGTCTCTTGTGTCACAGTACAGCTGGGCAGTTTCCGTGGTTGGGCTGGGGCAGGAAGCACAGCCATTGTGCTTCCAGGGCTTCTGCAGACAAGGTAAGTCTGAGATGGTGGCATGATCACCAGTCATTGATGGGGAAAACCCATCAATGATTTGTGGTGCGATCATGCCACTTGGGGACAGGAGAAGAAAGGGACCATAACGATGTTGCGCATAAGTGTTGTCATGGTCCTGTCCCCATGGTGGGTTGGGCAGGTGGAGCAGAAAGGACCCAGCTCAAGAAAGGACCCTAGAGGCTTAAGAAAAAGGGGGAGGGACTCCTAAATTGTCTCAAAATGTGGTAAAATAAGCAGTAGCATGGCCATCAGAGATGTAAGAGATGCTGTTGACCATTTGAATGTAATAGAATTGCACTGGGGGGCTCATTAAATTAAACTAAACTAAAAATGGCTTTGTGAAATTCATGCAACATGAAACCTTCACATTATCCCATGACATGTAGATAAACAAATGTGTAGAGCACCCCTAATGGAATACAGTAGTAGCATGAATTTGTTTTACCACAAATACAAGGCAAAGAGGTCTTTACAACAGGTAGTAAGTTCCTGGCCTGTAAATCCATAAGCTAGTCACATTTCTCAAATGTCACACTGTGTCAAAATGACTAAGGACATTACTATCTTCCTTTGGGTATTAGTTTCCTTAGTTCTGAAGGGGGAATGATTCTAGTTTTTCTGAGTGTCAAAATGACTACCACAACTAATTCTGCAGCTGCATTGTGAAAGTTACATCCATTTCAATCATTTTCTGAATGTGGAGAACTCATGAAAATCTCTACTGGCTTCTTTTGGTTCGTAGCTGGCATTTTGTTCTCCTCTAAAGAAAACTCTCTACCCCAGAATAGGGATGGGCAGCTTACAGGCCTTCAGATATTGTTGTAATGCATCTTTCCTCAGACAATGGTAAAGGCCCATTGAAACTTCAGTCTAGTAACATCTGGAGGGCCACAAGTTTCATATATCACTTTTGAATGATTCTGTGTCACGACATAGTGTTATTCCAGTTCATTATTCTGGGAAAACAAAATAACAACTGCTTAGCACAAAAAGCCAAGGCAGAAAACCACTGAATCCCCACTCCCAAATGTGAAAGAGTTTGATCCTCTGTACCTGTACCGAAAAGTCTTACCCACATCCATCCCAAAGAACAATTTTACCCAGAGAGAGTGGAATTCAGTGATTTGACAAGTTACATAAACCAGGGAACTATTCCTTTGATCGATCTGCCTTTCCTTTTCCCAAACAACTTGAGTGTTTTTTGACTGTCTTTTCTTTTTGCCAGGTTAAAACTCTTCAATATTACAACTTGAAAAGAGAAGCTTGGGAAACACAAGGGATTCACATTTTCTGTTCTTTGCTTGAATGTTCAAACTAGAACTGATTCATCTTCCCTGTTAGTAAGAGACAAGATCTCTATACCTGGGACTCACACATCTCACTGAAGGGAGGTATCAGATTTGGATTTTGTAAAGAAGTGAGGAGAACAGGAAGCCTGAGTCCCTTGCACTTCCTGTCATCTCCCTCCTTACGTTGCAATGTCTGAAAATGCTCTCAGCTTCTGAGTTCCTTATCTATGCCTTAGGAATAACAGTAACCTAGCTTTTGGGTCATTGCAAGCTTAAAGAAAACCTAAATAGCAATATAAATAGCAGCAGCTGCCGGGACATCTCCAGTAGCTATAGGTGAGACTCTTCTCAAAGTTAAAAGCAGGTCCAAAATGTTTTTTAAAAAGTTTCATCTCTTCGGCCCTTTTCACACCTTTCCTTTTCATGCTGCTGGGTTGGGGCTTTCGCATGAGAAGGCTTGGGAGGAACGCTCTTGCAAGCCTCCTGCTTCAGCTCTGCAGCTCCTTCCAGCTCACGCAAGCTCCCCGCCCGCGCCCTGCCCCTTCCTTTCGCAGTGCAGCCTGGGAGTCGGAGGCTACGCTGGGGCAGGAAGCGTGAACGGCATGGCTCAGGAGGCTTCGCACGGCAGGTGAGTACGCCCCAGGCCCCTGACTGAAAATTAAAAGCTGAAAATTAAAAAATGCATATGTGCTGTGCGTCTGGCTCTTGAGTCATGCAGACCACTCCTCACATTTATGCGATGCTCAAGGGGCCCTTTCGCTTGCAAAATGCCATGCAAAAAGGGCCCTCTTTTCTGGACATAAAGGGGCTCATACTTTTACTCTTCGTTTTCTCATTTTCTCATTTCCTCTGTGTATAAGTGGGTAGAGTGGTTCAGTGGGAAATTGCAAGGCAAGTGAAGGGGGTGAGCAGAAACCAGGCATTTGCCTCAAGAAAGCTCTTAATATGAATGCCAGTGTGGCCGTATAGGCCTGTCTTTGCCTCCCAAAGGACATCACACAATATCTTTCAGATGGGATACACTATCCTTTCTCATTTTTCTTTTCTTTTTTTCCAGAGGAAGAAAGAGTCACCATTGGTTTCATGGATTTTATTCAAGTCTCTCTCTCTTTCTTTCCCTCTCTTGTATCACATCTGTAAATGGAGTACTGGGAAAGGAATTCTGCTGTGACCATGACCAGTTTAGGGATGCAGTTCTTCACTAATTTCATTCCTGAAAGAAGCAATGAGAAATTTAAGAATTTTCTTCTTGCTGTGAGAGAGTCTTAGAAAACTGGATAAAGTAGTTTTCAAAGACTATTTGTAGTTCTGTGCAAAATGTATTGCGTTTACTGCGTTTACTCTGTGCAAAATTTACTTTGTGCAGGAAACAGCAATGGTTTTGCGGCATGCAATCACAGAAAATTCACAGTTTTGCAGTTTCAAGAAAGAAAGAAAGAAAGAAAGAAAGAACCCACACCAAATTGGAATTTTGTGAAGGATAAGTCCTAAGCTTTGACGATTCTCATCAATCCAAGATGCTTGTCCTCAGAGTTTCCCAGCACTCAAGAAACAATGTTTCTTCTCAGTATTTTCAAAGATTCCATCCGTTCCCTTTATCTGCTACCGCCGCTTGGAGCAGTGGGAAATTAAGTTGAAAAAACCAAAGATAAACATCCACTGCCACTACTGCTGAAGGTGCACCATCCCCTTCAAATAACCTGGTAGCAAAGTTTGTTGTAAACTAAATATAGAAAAATTCTTCACATTGCTATAGAATTGCTACACTTCAATGCCCAAAATATCATGATTATTTCCATTTTTCTTATCAGTTTCATCTCAAATGTACTACGAACCCATCCCATTACTACATTGTAAAGTTTGACTAGTTGCCTTTGTAGCTGTATTGCACCTCTTTTTCATCCACATTGGCTGAGGTGGTTGTGGGATATTGGACTTTGCCTGCTCTGTACAGAGTTGCTCACTGAGAAACTTTTATAAGCATTATGTCTGGCAGGAATTGTGTCATAAATTGAATTTATTGGCAGAATCAATGCAGGGAGGCAGGAGGCACTGAGAGATATAGGTATGTAGGCTGAAGTCAATGACTACTAGTGGTTTCCCTGTCAGTGGGCTGGTGAATCTGCTCTGAACTTTAACTCTGAATTTGGAGCTATTCAAGTTACTGACATCACCTCTATACAGGTTAGGTGTAAGCTATCTAAAAAATCATATCTCATACCTCTTAAGATCCTTGGGGTGATAGCACAATTACCTTATTAACTCTTTACAGTCACAGAACTTGTGCCAGTAAGACAAGGATCCTAGCACTAGGCTAGTTGTATAGTCAGCCCTCCACATTTGCGGGTCTCATTTTTGCAGACTTGATTATTTGCTGTCACCTCTGCTGCCTTCCTATGTCATTTTTAATAGTGACTGCAAGCCTCGTGAGACTGAGAAACTGCCAATGAGGCTTGTAAATCCCTATTAAAAATGGTGTGGGGTAGCAGTGGAGGTGGCAGTAAGACCCACCAGCCACCCACTTCTGCTTTGTGAAGGAACTCTGATGCTTCAGAGGAATCCATGGTGAGCTGAACGTGGTGATCATACTTTTTTATGTGTTAAATATGGTTTGGAAGGGCCTAGAGCTATTCACATTTTTTCCCCACTTTCACCAGAGGTCCTGTGCCCCTAACCCTAGTGAATGTGGAGGGATTACTGTGTTACATGTACAATTAACACTTGTGCAAAGAATCCATTATTCCAATTCAAACTTCTACTGAAAGACTGGAATTTACTAACTGCATTCAACTGTACAGTACCCAGCATGCTCTCTCTCTTTCTTAGGCCATTTCTGCACTGGGTATTTAAAATGGTGCAGAGCAACCTCCGACGGAGGTCTTCTGCACCATAGAGTGGACTGGGGTGAACTTTTTGTAGTTCCACACCTCAGTCCAGTTCTGTGCGACCGGAACTGGTTGCGCAGCGTGCTTTTTAAAAACCTCTTTTTTGAAGTTTTTAAAAAGCACAGAGCGGGCAACCCCGTCTAGTTCCGTCGCCACTCTCCGGAGCAGATTTGCAGGTGTGAGCAAGTGCGTGCCTGCAGATCTTCTGGGGGCGGGCTTTTGGCTGGTGAGCTTCCCCGGTTGGTGGAGAGCCTCCACCAACCGGAAGCTGCCATTTTGGACGCTGGAGGACTGTGGAGCGGCGAACTCGCGTTGCTCCTGTTCGTGACGGACTTGCCCAGTCGCAGGAAAAATCGAGTGAGTCCCATTTCTGCCCATTTCTGCCCGATTCACACCCCACGTGCAGAAAGGGCCTTACTCTCTCTGTCCCTTATCACTATGAAGTTTCTTTGCTCTACCTTAAGGTAAGTAAGTAATCAAGGGTCTTTGATAGCTGACGTTTTCTCTCACTATATTTGTTATTCAAAAATATTGCCATGTTTGATGTCTGATTTGTATCTATTTATCATTTTGCATAGAGACAGACCTGCATGTCTCATCTAGAATGCACAAAGACATAACACATCATCATCAACAGAGACAAAATATAGATGCATTGAGAGACAATAATAGAGCAAGTTTTTTTTTCTTTCATAATGTTTAATTTTTAGCTTGGCTGTTGGATTTAGAACTGTAGCATAGCCATTAGACACTGCCTCATTACTTGTCTTTGCCCACATTTGAAACTGATGTTAAGTATTCATTGGTTCAATGCACCTCATTGTAGATGTATTAATCTATTTAAAAAGTTGATGCCACCCCCCAAAAAATGCTATCTACCTCATTTATTCTTGTGCCTGTGTGAAATTCTGAAACAAAAATAAATCTAATTTAATGTCAATAACTTTTCAGATCTTTACTCAATCCCTCCCTCCTTTTCAGTGTTGAAGTTTTGTTTTAACAGAACTCTTCTCTTAGGTTCATCTGATCATTTGCTATTAGTGTTGAACTTGGCAATAACTAGTTAAGTAACATGCCATTAGTTCACAGAATTCTTGCTCGCTAAATTCCCCATGTAATACTGAAGTTGAAAACTTGTTTTAGAAAGCTAGATTGCTGCAATTTGTTAGGTGAGTGTTAAATTCAAGTACAGTTGGCCCTCCACCTTTGAGGGTTTAACTTTCACAGATTTGATTATTTGTGAGTTTTTCCAACACCTGCCTCCTGGTCCTTCTTTTCCAGAGGAACCTTCCTTCTCAGTTGCTCCAATCAGGCCATGAAACCCTTTAACAGCCAGTCTCTGGTCCTCCCCCTCTTCCACCAGCAGCTGTCTGGCCAGCTAAGGATGGCTCAAAGCCCAATTTCTCAGCACCCAAAACCCTTTCTCAATGCTACCCACACCCAAGGAAGGAGATGAGTGAGAGAGAGGAATTATAGGGCCAGCATGCCAATCCACTCCTCTTTCTTCCTCCTTTCCCTAACCAGGTTTGGGCTCTGGGTGCCCATTCCCCCCGCTATGCCTCAGCCCCCTTCCCACCGACACACACATACATTTTGATATCGGTAGTTTTCCCTTTTGCAGGGGTTCCGCACCCATAACCCTAGTGAATGTGGAGGGCCAACTGTAAAACAGGAAGGACTGGTACCTCGGTAGAAGTTTTAAGACTGGAGGAAATGTATTACATGTTTCTTTGTTAAGATAGCTAATCCAAAGGAGAGAGAAAGCAGGACAAAAGAAAACATTCTAGAGGCCAGGTCAGAGCAGAAGAATCACTGAGAAATTAAAATTAAAAAGTAACTCTTAAGTTTTGCAGTGGAAGAAGGCTGGAGTCTAGCAGAATGTTTAATGGGAAGCCAAGAATGCTAGGCCTTTCAGATTTGAAAGGCATTTTCTCTCTTCATGAATTGAAGAAAGGTGTTTAGAATCTTTCTGGGTGGCAGTGGTGCATTTTGACTCCATTCAGTAATTCTTGCTTATTTCTGAACTGATTTCTATTGTATCTTATTGTATAATATACAATATTGTATAGTATTATTTGGGGTGAGCTGAAATGAATCATTTTGTAATCTTATTGTTGGTCGCACAGGAGTATGTATTTGGAAATTTAAATAAACAGTTCTCCTCATCCTCCCCATTTCCTTAGCTCTTGGTTTCTCCCCATATCTTTCCATATTTCCATTTTGCATTTTACCCACACCCTTTTCATTATAATATTAAGGTAAAAAGGGTACAGAGAACAGTGGGCTTGTTGTATATCATATCTTTCAACCATAGATTGAATTTGTGGTCCTGGCTCCTGAACACAAAACACGTGTTCTGCATAGATCTTTGGAGACATCAGTTCTTGAGTTGGAGTAGGGAGGTAGAAATAATACAATGATTCTGTTGAATAGAAGTATGCTCTGTATATGTTTAGAGACTCTGAAAACATTGAACTATTGCAGCTATTCACTTATTTCTACACTTGAGTGGATAACTGTCCTTTGATTGAAATGCATCACTCTTCATTAACCTTTAACAAACCAAGTATCTGCAGAGTGAATGAAGTGTATGTGTTAGTGGAGGTAGAAAGAAAAGAGAGATACAGATCAGTGGCAAACTTAATTGAATAGGTCGTAAGATAGGATCTCATATGTTAGGACAGCCTTTCCCAACATAACAGTTACCAGACACTTTAGACTGTTCCCAGGCAACAATAATGGGCTTTGGGTTCCATCTGGAAAAAAAATCTAGGTAATTAGAAAGTAGCTTTAAAAGGATACCTTTGAAGGAGCCTATAACAAGATATTCTTCTATGGTCAACAGTGACAAACTTTATGTCATTCTCTGTCTATCCCATCTTGTGTCTCCAAAAACATTGATTTGAGTGCTGAGTTAACTATCAATAACTTAAGTAATTAGATCATTTCTGTTCTTTGTGTTGATAGTAATGAATTGATGTCTCATTTTCTGAATCTGCCATTCTAAGCTCTGTCTATCAGGGCACTTTACTGAGATCTGGAAGGAAGACAATATGGAATATACCCCAGATTAGATCTATTGTAAAAAAAGGAACTATCACAATTTTTTATCTCCTATATCACTTACATTTTATTTCACTAGTGCTACACTCCTACACAAATTAATGTAGTGTGGCATTGGCTAGTGAGAAAAAAGGTTAATACATGCTGTCACAAATACATGCTGTCACAAACATAATAACCCATTTAGCAGTCAAAAGAACTGAATATATAGTGATTACCTTTCTCTGCTGTCCTCAGAGTGGTTCCATTGTTCAAATTTATTAATCCAGAGACTCCTTTTCATAAAAGGGAAGGGAGGAGCGGGGGGAGAGTGAGAAAGAGAAAGCTAAAGAAAGTTGTAATTTTTACTGTAAACTTGGGATAATGATTGAAAGATGTGCTCTCTCCACACACACAACAGAAAATAGGACTTTACGTTTAATCATTTTTCAGTGGAGCTAACAGTACCATTTTTTTCAGTTCCTGAGAAAGTTATTGTTTGGACTGTAGCTCCCCATCTACTATAGCCATTGACTGCAGTTGCTGAGAGATTCTGGGAGATATCATCCAAAAATCACACACACACACACACACACACACACACACACATATTTGAGAGAGATGTAAACTAAAACATGGGAGCAGGAAAAAATATTGATTGATTGATTTGATTTGATTCATATCCTATGTTCTTCCCTAAATGGGACTGAAATCTGCGGTGAAGAAAAAGGCATCTGGATGTCATGCAAACATTTTGCAAGATCTAACTTAAAGGCGCATGCACACACACTCACTCTTATACAGTTTTTATATCAAGTTAGAACCATATTTTAGCATTCTGAGGTAATGCATGGAACTGAGCATCTAAGTTGTCTTCACTAGGTTGTCTTCACTGAATTGTCTTTCTCACTAATGGATGCAGCATTATTTGTGGAAGAGTCTGCATCACTGAACAAACATTGGAACATACACAGAAGCTACTTCCTGGAAAATGGTGGATAAGGACTGCATGTGAGGTAGCTATGTGTGTCTGAGTACATAGGTATGAGTGCTCCTTTAGAAATTGCACAGGAAATATGTTAGTGTAAGGGCGCTATTCCCCCCTGAGATCAAATTTTAGCAAGATGGCTATTATGATGGGTAGCATGTTTCAGGGCTTGAATCTTGCATGCATCTCATGAGATGTGCTATGCATTCTCTGTTCACAAACATACATCTACTTTTGGGAGAAGATGGGGTATTGATGATGATGATTCGATGATACAAGATTGGAAATTTTCACTGTTACACTCTTTTATGTTTATCCTATTCCTTTTGCCCTGTTTTATACTTTTCCTTCTTCTGCCCATGGTATATCTATGCTGAATTAGGGCCTTTCCATACTACATTATTATAGTGCTATTATTCCACTTTGAACATCCTGTGGAATTCTGGGGTTTTTTGTTTACTGAGGCCAAAGAGCTGTCTGGATGAGAATTCTAAATGCCCCTCCCTAAACTGAAAACCACAGGATTCCATAGGACGATGAAAGTGGAGTGATAGCACTATAACAGTGTAGTGTGGAAATGCCCTATGAATGAATGGAGGAAATGTATAAATACCTGTTTACTTGAATCCTGTGTGATCTACTGCTTAGGCACTCAACAGCCATAGGTTTTCTTTCTATACTGTTTGCACCAGTTTGAATTCAATAGTAATTGGGGCAAGTGCCATTATTGTGAGGACTCTGTTTATTACAAGGATAAGCTACAATTCAAAGCACAACAATTCAAGCTCACTTTACTAGCTGTTACGATAGTAGTCTGAATCATGTTTGTACTGGGGATGAAGTGCTCATAAAAACCCACTTCACCATAAACAACTTTACATCAGGCAGATAGGAAAGATAAACAGTCCAAATAGAAAAATATTCTCATTGTTTCTGGTGGAGATCAACAAAGTTAGCTGAAATCTTTATACAAAGTGAGAAGTGTTGCTTAAATCAGGGTGAGCTATACTTCTTTAAATTCTCTGTTCTCATAAGGAATGAGAAATAATTAAACCAATTTCTCTTTTCTGCAGTGACACCTTTAAATTCTGTATTCAAAGATATCTTCAGGGATGGGAGGGGAGTTTATATCCCCACAGCAGCAATCCTCTGACTTTAATGCATCTTGAGACTCAGTGCCTCTTTCACCTCAGATATTTCAGTAGGGTTTGGATGGCCAGCTAGCAAGCTTACCTCCTTCACGCAACATCCTGCCTTAAGCAGGGAGTTGGAACAGACAGCCTCTGAGGTCCTTTCCAACCAACTTCTAAAACTTTATGCCCTGGCACACAGTCTGAGAATTTTCCTTCCACCGGCTTTACACAACACAGATAAAACATGGATGAGAAAGAAGACAAGTGTGATATACCAGTTAATGTCAGCAAAGTTTGGAAAGTGCTGCAAGCTGGGGAATACCACTTTTTGGACTACAGTTCCCAGAATTACCTATCCAGCATGGCATGGGAGGCTCTGGGACTTGTCTAAAATCATAACTTTTCCAAAGTCTGTAAAGAAGTAGTCACTGAAGTGGGTAAGAAAAGCTGCAATCTAAGAGCATCTCCTTCCTCCTGCTTCAGCTGACTCAGAGATGTGTGGTGAGACATGATTGCTACTGTTTCTGGTCCTTCTTCATTCACTGTTGAATGGCCCTTTAATAACCACCATATGGACTGCAGATGCTGTCCAACAGAGCTCAACTCAACACGAGCAGGCAATTTTTGCCCAAATCTGGAGCCTTAATATACTTTTGTTTTCATTTTCTCAGCACATTTTATTTGATTTTATTAGGTCATTTAGCAAATAATTTTAATTTTCTGCTTAGATCTGAGTTTCTGGGAGTAATGTACTGTTGTACAGTTAATGAGTCTGCTAATAAGCTCCAAGAAAATGTGATTTGCAAATCATTCCTTGACATAACTGTCACTCAGACCCTATGCCAATTAGCATAACCATTAGCAACTATCCCCTAAGAGGTCCTTGAAATTTAAATGAGATTTCCCAAGATCCCTCTTTACTATGATAGAAGATGCTTTCTTATACTGAAACACAGCTAGAAAAAAGCAATAACTCATTAATAAAAAGTATATCTTTAGAGGTAAATGGTCACCTGGGCTTCCAACTGCTGAGCTTCCTTAATATACAACGCATGTTTGTTTGCCCTGTTAATGATGTTAAAAGTGATCATGACTGACTAGCTAATTAAGCTACACAAAGAAGGCACTGAGTGATAGATCTCAGATCAGAAGATGTGTTTTATAATGTAAGCAAATATAATCTTGAAATTATGCTGTACAGCTATATTTTTTCAACCAAAGATTCCTGGGGGACTCCAGTGTGTGACTGGCTGTATGGAAAACTTCATAAAAGCTGTCAACCAAATCAAATGATCCTAGCAGTAAGGGCACCTTTGTATTAAAGCACAAGAAGTGTTGCCAAGTTGGCTGTATTTTCACAACATCCCTTCCAAGATTTTGTGAATGAGTGCTATGCAAAAAAATGCTGACTGAATAGGGATGGGCCAACTGAATCCTCGAATCCTCAAATACTTGGCAGGCATTCGAGATTCGGGAATCCAAATCCCCGTGCCAAAACAGGCAAACTGAATCTTTTGAATCTGCCACCCAAACAGTTTGTTGGAGACTGGGACACCTGAAAACCTGGAAGACCAGGACGCCTGAAAACCTGGGAGGCCAGGATGCCTGAAAATTTGGGAGACTAGACACACAAGGGGAGATGGCAAGTAAGTGAATTTTTCCCTTGCAGTAATAATGGCCTTTGCTAACAATTTCACAAATTACATTTAGGGTTGTATTCTAAGAAATTTAAATTGAACATTTCATATTTAACTTCAGCACTTGACTGGAAGCTACAGCCTTGAGATTTCAAGGACAACTTAAACATTCGTTTGCATAGCTCACTTGCAAAGCTCTTTCAGACACAATTCTGGAGTTTCTAGTTTTACAAGGTATCACAGCCTTCTCTGCCAAAGTGTGCTGGTGCATCATCAAACTACAAACCCCAGGATGCCAAAAGGAGCTATGCAAAGAAAAGCCACTTTTGACCTGGATTATCTCTGTACTGTAGTGGTCCTGTTTACACAGGCAGGAAAATTTGGGATTAATCCACATTTTCGTACCTGTGTACAAAGGGCCTTCATGACATTTTCAGCCTGGGGAGATCCTGAGGCAAAGCTATGACAATTGTCCTGGCCAGATTTCTTCAGAGGGAGGTTTTCCTTTGCCTGGGCTTTTGCTAAGGCTCAGAGAGTGCATCTTGCCCAAGATTATCCTTCTTTTCATTGCTTTTAAAGCCCTTTTTAAAAAAAGGATTCGGAAGATTCGAGATTCGTGGATTCCCAGAACCTTCCAGGGATTCGGATCTGGATTAGGATTCGGAAAATTCTGAATTCATCCCATTCCTATGACTGAATGATAGTCTTGTTTGGCTCAGAGCAAAGAAGGATTAAACCAGAAGCTAAAAGGAAATCTCTCTGTGGTGTATAAGTATCTAGGGAAACCTACAGAAATACATAATCATAATCACCACCACCATCACCATTATTAATATCATTTAATATTAATGTGAGGGAATAAGGGAATAATCAGACATTATACGTTATACAGAGAGAGAACTTTCCTTATGGCTGGACATCCTGCATCTAGACAATAGCCACGTTGGCATGGAAAACCCTCCAGATGGATCAGATCAAGTTCTCTACAATGCATAACTCAAATGGATGCTCTGTCATAAATATAAATATAAATATAAATATAAATATAAATATAAGCCAAGTACTCACTATAGTATTTTTTAGGTAAAAGGTATTCAGGAGTCCCTTCCTCTGCATAGCACTAATAAGGATTAGCTAAAGTGCCACTACCATTGACTCTGAGAGATTCACCAGCCTATACCTATGCATTTTGTTATGTGGCCTAAATGTAGAATTTTGCATTTGTCTCTATTTTATTTTATTTTATTAATTTCTGCCCCATTTTCTAGTTTGTCTAGGTCCTTTTGAATTCTGTTCCTGTCTTCCAATGTGTTAGCCATCCCTCTCAATTTTGTGTCATCTGCAGACTTGATAAGGATTTTCTCCACTCTTTTATCTAAATGTTGGTGGGTAATGGCCCTAGGACAGAACCTTAAGGCACTCCATTCAACACTCCCTTTCAGTCTTCCAGACAAGGAAGCACAGACATTTGACCATGGTTTTCCAACCAATTATGGATCCATCTGACAGTGTTCCCATCTATTCCACATTTAATCAGTTTGCTAATCAAAATATTATGGAGAACTTTATCAAATGCTTTGCTGAAATCCAGATAAATGCCATCCCGAATTTCCTACCATCTAATAAATTAGTGACCTGATTGAAAAAAGGATTAGTTTGGCAGGATTTGTTCTTGATACGTGTATGCTGGATCCTACTGATCACTGTATTGTCATCAAGATACTTGCAGACAGATTCCTGTACAGCCTCTTCTGATATTTTTCGTGGTATTGAGGTTAGACTGACTGGTCTGTGGTTTTCTGAATCTTCTTTTTTCTCCTTTTTGGAATAGAAGGACAACATTTTCCCTTCTTAGGTCTTTTGGCACCTCACCTGTTCGCCAACATTTCTCAAAAATGATGGGTTCAGAGAGTACATCAGCAAGTTCCTTCAGTACTCTGGTACGGAGTTCATCTGACTCTGCAGATATAAACTCATTTAGGTTAGCTAGGTAATTCCTGACTAACTCCCTATCAATCTTGATTTGCAACCCAGATCCCTTGCCAAGGTCTCTGTTGCTAAAATGAAGCGCACAGTTCTCTTTTTGTGAGAAAACTGAAGCAAAATAGGTGTTGAATAATTCTGCTTTTTCATGGTAATCTGTTAGCATTTTATCATCCTTAATTGAACAGCAGCCCCACTGTGTACTTGGAAATTCTCTTGCCTCAGATCTAAAATAACCCTTTTCTTGTCTCTTGCTTACCTAGCCAGTCTCAACTCATTCTAAACCTGAACTTAGCTTTTTTTCTCTACCATTCCTGCAACTTTGAGCTACACTTCTGTACTCTTCCTTGATGATTCATCCTTCCTTCCATTCTTTATACATAACACTTTTTCTTTTCACTTCTTCCTTGAGTTTCCTGTGCAGCCACATTAGCTTTTTCAGATTTTTCCTATTTTTCTTATTCCATGGGATTGTTTGTGATTATGCTTTCTCCTTTACAGTGACGGAGCTTGGAATGCATGGAGAGGGGGGCAGGCGGGGGGGCGCAGGGCTACGGTGCATAGGGGCATGGCTATGGGGCATGGCTACAGCATGTGGGGGCAGGGCTATGGTGCATAGGGAGTGGCTATGATAGATGGGGTGGGGCTACTACATGTGGGGATGGGATTATGGCATGTGGGGGAGGGCAAGCAAGAAGCTGCAGCACCCCAAAAAAATTGCCGCCGGGGGTGCATTGCTTCCATTGCCCCCCTCGTCCCTATGTGACTGTTCCTTTAGAATGTCTAGGTATGGAATTCTACCTGATATTTCCCTGAACTTGTTAAAATCAGCTTTCCTGAACTCCATGGTCTGTGTTTGACTATACTCTTCTTTGCTCTGTCTCACGATTGTGAATTCTAACATTACATAGTCACTTCCCTCTAAAGTACCAACTTTAACTCCAGTGACCAACTCCTCCCTGTTGGTTAAAGTCAAGTCCAGGACTAGACTTCCTCTACCTTTCAAAAAAGGAAATTATATGCAAGGCACATCAAGAATTTGTTGGATAGCCTGTGCTTAGCAGAGGTAGGCGATTTCTGCGCTATGCTGTTATAGTGCTATTATTCCACTTTCAACATCCTGTGGAATTCTGAGGTCTGAGGGGAAAGAGCTCTCTGGCAGAGAATTTTAAATGCCCTTCTCTAAACTCCAAAACCCAGGATTCCATAGGATGATGAAAGTGGAATAATAGCACTGTAACAGCGTAGTTCAGAAATGGCCCTAATCTCCCAGCAGATATCAGAGTAATCGAAGTCCTCTGTAACTACTAGTTGTTGCATCATAGAGATTTCTGCTAATCATTTCTGAAAAGCATCATTCATCATTCATCACCTCTTCTTGGTTTGCTGACCTATTGTAAACTCCTACCATTTTTTTCCCCACTTTTGTATTATTATATCGTCCTTGTTTTAGCTTTTTCTACAACCTATTGTTCTTTTCTTGGGTTGATTCATCCTTTTAACTCTTCTATTTCTGGTACTCTCTCTCTCTCTCTCTCTCTCTCTCTCTCTCTCTCTATATATATATATATATTTCACAATACGAAATCGTAATAATAATAGCAATCAACCCTGTAAATCCCAAGCTACAAACCAGCTACTCTGGTTTCTCTTCAGATTATATAAATCTTTCACCTTTTATAGTAAACTCCTGCCATAATGTTCCATATATTTCTTTCTCCATTTATGTTTTGCCCATATGCTCTCAGTTGGTCCATTCTGATCATTCTCATGGTTTTCTGTATAAGTTAATTTGTCTTTGACATATAATGCTACTTCCCCTCTTTTGCTGCCACATCTATTCTGTACCATTCAATTGTAATATTCCAGTCATGAGTGTAATCCTACCAAGTCTTCTCTACTTGTATAAAGTTGTATTTACCTTCCTCCACTAGAGCTTCAATCTCATCTCGTTTGTTTCATCTTGTTAATAGACGTTTGTTCTCACCTATTAATGTACTGTCAGGGCCTTTCCACACTACGCTGTTATAATGCTATTATTCCACTTTCCTCATCCTGTGGAATTCTGGGGTTTGTAGCTTACTGAGGCAAAAGAGCTCTCTGCTGAGAATTCTAAATGCCCCTCCCTAAACTCCAATACCAGGATGCCACAGGATGTTGAAAGTGGAATAATAGCACTATAACAGTGTAGTGTGGAAATGGCCTCAGTTTCTCTGTGGTTCAGTCTGTCTCTCAACTTCTTTTGCAGAACTTGTGTTTTGAGCTTGTCTTTGGATGGATGTTTGAGCTATCAACTCCAATCCCTAAAAAATTAGTTTAAAGCCCTCTTGATCAGACTTGCCATGCCACTATCAAAGCTGCTCCTTCCCTAACAGAAGAAATGTCTCCTCAATGTCCCCCAATTCCAGCTGATATGGAAAAAATATTTAGGGGGGAAAAAAATCCTGTTATTCCCCCCAGTGCACACGAATAGGCACATGGTTTTGTTATGCAAAATTGCTGTTTTTTATGTAAAAAAACTGTAATCTTGCACAAAAAAACAAAAACAAACCACTTTTGGCTGCCTGAAGCAATGTTTTCGTGCACAGAACACCACAATTCTAATGCAAAGAAATTGTGATATTTCTGCACAGAATAATTTCGTGAAACACTTTCAGATGCATGAATATCAGGTAAGAACTGCAAATAAAGATTAATTTCCTCTGCAGTGGGAAGAAAAGTGTGGACATTATTTGTCCTCATTGAGAAATATTCAAATATTCTTAGTATTCCTTGCCTAAGAAAACCCTATGAAATTAATGGGGTCACTGTAAATTGACAGGTGACTTGCAGAAACAAACACACACACGTGTGCACGTACACACACACACACATTAACATCCATAATATATGTACAGAGCAAGCAAAAAAAAAGACAAGCTGATTGTTCACAAAGACACAAATGATCTATGCAGGTCTTCTGCTTTCTAATAGTTTTTCCTATAAGGCAGTAGTTACTGTAGTGTTAAACTTTGTATATTTAGAGAAAGGTGGAAAAATAAATCTTGTGAATGTACAAATCTCCTAGACAGACAAAAAAAATTTCCTTATGTTTGTTTGTTTTTGCATGTTCTTATATAGCACATGGGAATGAATGAATTTAAGACTGATAAGCATAGCAGACAATGCTATACCTAAGAACATGACATTGAAGCAAATAATTTCTTTGGCTAGGGTGCCATCTCAGTTATGAGCATGTTGCACTGGCAACTGTGTCAGACAAGGTACAACTAGGACTTTTCCCCCCATGTTTCCCATGTTTCATGTGGCTTTGAATTCACACTCAGACTTCTTCTGTTATCCATGCCCCCTAGCTGGATTCAGGTGTATCCATGGAAAAGACGACATTTGCAGATAACTGCAACTGATGACTGATAGTGAGGTTTGTAACTCACAAAATTTGCTTGTCCCTTTATCAATAGTATGATAATGTGATGAATAAAGAAGATAACTATCTGAAGCCACTTTCATTCCTGGGAAATGTTTAATAACCTCTCAATGTACTAGTTGATAGGATCTTCAGTTCTGCAAGGATTCTGATTGGAAATCTTTTTATCTGAGACCTTCAATCACTGAAGTTTATATTTGTATTTTGAATTTCTTTAGCTTCAGAGAGGAGATCCGAACACCCACAGTAGAAGTAATCTAACAGAAATGTAATTGGAGAGGAATTTCAATAGTTCTTCTCATGTGTGGTGTTTTACTTTTCCTTTCAAGAGAGCAAATTCGCAGAGATTCATTTATCAAACTACCTGTTAAAAAGAAGCATTAGAAAGCTAGCTTTTCTTCATGCACTGGAACAAAACAAAATAAATTAAAAAGTGTATTAATGATGCTTTGCTTCTTTTGTAGATCTTTTCATCTGAGAATCTAAAACTCTTTTACTATTATTAATTACAAGTAGAACTTTGATAATTAGCACTAATGACTGACACTCCTGCTGTAGATGACTGAATTTTTGTAAATCAGCAATTAAATTAAAACCTTGATTTAAAACTAAGTAAATATTGACCACTTCCTCAGAACACTCTACCCAGAATAGGTGTGGCGGAACTTTTTTTTTAGTTGAGCAGAGCTGAGTTTGTGGTGAATCATGTGCATTGATCCTCCTGATGTACTTCATTCTCCCAACCCTTAGATGTCTGAGGTGGTCTACAATGTGTTAGGAAAAGAGTCAACATTCTTATTGGAGTAGTATTTGGGGAACCAGCTTGAGACTTCATTGTATTCACAAATATGGACCTAAGCTTTATTATATCATTGGCTCAGTTCTGTAAGACAAACTTAGCAGAGTGGGAGACTCAAGTCTGGAGTCAGGGAGATGTTCTGTGACTGTGTTATCATTGTCAAATTACTTCTTAGTGTAGTTTAGATTGGCAGGTGACAATCTGGAGATGTGGGAACCTGATTAGGATGACCTTTCTCCAAGTGATCTGTTCAGTCCAAGTGTTTCCAAAATACTTTTCAAGGATCTTCATGTTGACGTGGTATAGTGGGGCTGTACTCACAGAAGGCCTTGTCCCAGCATCTTCAGTCTTCATCACCAACCTTGTACAGCAGCTATCTGGTTTCCCAATCATGGTATTGTCAAAGCAGCTGTCTGTTCAGCACTGAAAAATCCTTGTTGCTGGGGCAAGCGATGGGCTGAAGGATAGGAGGCTGTATATAAGGACAGAGGATCCAGGGAGAAGGTGAGAGAAGGGAATGTACCCTCAATGGAGAAGACAGTGGACTGAGGAAGAAGGCAAGAGCTACTGAAAGGGCAGAGAAGAAGCTGATCCTGAGGAATATGTCTGTGCAGAGCAACCCCTGGATCTTTCTCAGTGCTGGATGGCTGTGAGAATTCCAGCTAATATCTTCTTTAGTCTCTGGCCATTTCTGCATTACACTGTTTTAGTGCTATTATTCCACTTCCAACATCCTGTGAATTCTGGGGTTTGTAGTTCAGTGAAGCCAAAGAACTCTCTGGCTGAGAATTATAAATGCCCCTCCCAGGATTCCATGGGGTGTTGAAAGTGGAATAATAGCACTATAACAGTGTAATATGGAAATGACTTCTGCTGTTGTTGCTGTTGTGTGTCTTCAAGTAATTTCTGACTTATGGTGACCCTAAAGGAACCTATCACAGGGGTTTCTTGGTGTGATTTATTTAAAGAGGGTTTGCTTTTTCCTTTCTTTGAAGTTGAAAGAGTATAACTTGCCCAAGGTCACCCCAATGGGTTTCCATGACCAAGCAGCGATTCAAATCTTAGTCTCCAGAATTGTATCCCAATGCTCAAAGTACCGTACCACACTGGCTCTCCTTGGTCTCCACTCCCCAGCAATCACAGACTAAGATCCCAGGCAGGAAGAGACAGCTACAGGAGAGAGGGAGGGAGAGAAGTGTGATACTGTTAAGGTTTGCTGCAGAAGAAACTCCAGTCCTGTTATGTCCACTGGTGGAGATCACATACTGGTAAGACTTAGAATCACTGAAGAGCCTGTCTTGCCTGCACTTACTACTAGCTGGGTTTCTGTTATGCCAAGACTTACCATTGATGCAAATCCAGTTGTCTCAATACCCAGTACTAGTTTAGGCCCTCTGCTGCCAAGCACAGGAGAGTTTTGCTGATACTTACTGCCAATTGTATTGTGGTGCTTATAATAAAAAGGCCACCACTGTAATGTGAAATCTGTGATTTATCACATAGACCATGTAAGCTGATGTGTTCAGTGTGCTCGAGAGTAGGGAAGCATCAACCCACACATGGATATCAATCTTTCTGAAGTCTCACGATGGAATGAGATAGAACAGACTACTGATGCGGTTGCTTCCAGATGGCCTCCCTGGAGCTCTCAAGTTCAGCCACTACTATTGGTCAAGAGGACAAATCAGTCAGTTTCCATTTATCTCATATTGGATTTTATTTAATCCCTAATTATTTCTAACCTGAGCATGAGCAGCTTCATATTGCTAATCTGAACTGGCATTGGGTATTTCACCTCCAGCCAACTGACTGTTCAGCTCTGAGACTGATGCCCTGAAGACATGCATATAGATGCTGCCATAGGTGTAAACAACACAACACACTTGCATAAGCACATCTCTCAGTCTCCATTCCCTTCACCCTCTCTAGGCTACTCCAAGGAAATTTCCATAGCTGTTTAAATATAAAGTCACATTAGGCTAAATGGTCAGGATAGTGTAGAACTACACAAAGCAGTAATGATAGGCTAGACCTATAACATTAAGGATAGCTTGATCCAACTAGCAGGACTGGACAGGTGTAGCACTTGAAATTAAACTAGTCTCACTGATCTGCTGTTTACAAGGGTATACTGTGGAGCTGGATGCAACACCCATTGTTTTCCCTTTTGCCACTATACAATGGATTAGTAGGATTCCACATTTTTAAAAAGCTCTGCTCATAGACAACATGGATGCCACAAGGCTTCTGTAAGTGCAAAAAATTGCATGTACACAAAAGTCTCCAGAGACAGCCCCATGTTTGCAAACAAAACAAAACAAAAACCTCAGTCCCTGCAAGCATCCAGTCTTTGTTGTTGTGTGCCTTCAAATGCTTTCTGACTTATCGTGACCCTAAGGTGAACCTATCTGGGGCTAAGAGTGTGTGATGCACCCAAGATCACCCAGTTGGTTTGAGCCTTGAATAAGCTGCCCTTTTGTGTCTAAAACCAAAGTATGCACTGATTTGTGATAACTCAAGCCAAAACTATTAGAATACTAATTCAAAACTATTGAATTAGAATAGATTGAACCCTATTCTCCAGGCTTGTGGTACAATGCTCAAACACACTGGCTCTCATCAGGTCTAGGAACCTGCTTTTCAGAAAGACATACTGAAATTCTGAGGAGTCTGTGATTATAAAGAGAACAGCATTTTTTAATTTATTAGGATGTGTTTCAGAATATGTTTGATAACCCAAGCCTTAGGTATTAGCTTGCAAACTGCCGTTGCTGTTCAAGCTACACATGCAACCTGAAGAACAATTAAATCACATTGCTCATCATGCTCCAGGCATTACCAGAGATTCTGTGATTTCCTCATATTCTAATTTAATCGTTTTGAATTAGTATTCTAATAGTTTTGGCTTGAGTTCTCACAAATCAGTGCATACTTTGGTTTTAGACACAAAAGGGCAACCTATTCAAAGCTTTGTAAAATACATGAACATAAAATCAAGTTCAGATCTGTAAAATGAACAAAACTGATCTAAAAGAAACAGATGGTGAGTATATATGGCACATGGAAAGGCCATTTTACAACCATTTTTCCTGATCATTTTTAAAAAGAGTTATCTTGGATTCTGGAGTGGTTCAATGAAAATATATTATTGTACGGTCGTCATTCACTTCAGCAGCTTGTGCAATTTCATTAAATATTTGATACTTTGGTATAAATGCAGTTCAGATGCTTAATCTTCCATCTTACTTTCTGTGTAAGGGACTTTTATTGTTATTTGTAACATTATATTCTGTGAACTTCTTGGCCTTTAAGACAATGCCCTTGAGCTCAAAGGCAGTAGGGAAACTTAGGCAGAGAAGGGTGGAGAAATGTACTTGCTCTGATATGAGACCTCAGTGGACTCAAATAAGAGAGCAGATTATGAGAATGTAAGGCTTTAGTTCTATTCCCTACCTATTCCCATTACATAGTTTGTCCACAGTCCTGCTTTGCTTTGCTTTGCTTTTTTTTTTTTTTGCTTTTTTTCCTTTTCTTTTTTTTCACTGCATTTTAGGGCTATTTATATTCATGAGAATACTCTAAGAACAATCAGAGAATACTAACTGTACAGATGGGCAGTGGTAATTTGCACATACTGTTTGTGCAAATTGGGGTTGGCTATTCCATTAGGCCAGTAGTGGACAGTTCTGTGGGGGACAAGAGTCAATTCTGTTACCTTACCATGGGGTGTACCTCCCAGAGCAAGCTGAAATACATCTGTTTTCCTCTTTAGTTTCTTTCTAAATGGCAAGAGGAAGTGACATTGTGTTGCTTCAAGCTCCCATTTTGAAAGGGACTGCACAGGAAATGGGGGCATTTGGGGAAGGTATGCAGTTCTGGGGTGTTTTTGGAGGTTGGATTATTTTCTTGGATTTTTTTTTACCTATTTGAGGCACTTTCTGCATGATATGAAGTAAACACTTCCCGAAAATCATGCTGAAGGGGGGACTTCAGGGACCACAAAAGGGGGGCCCAGGGGTTGCATGTGACCCATGAGCCACAATACATTCACCCCTGCCTTAGCCAGAGTGACAGATTTCATAAAGTGAAGATGGTTGGATACCACAGCTAGGTAATGCAGAAGACAGCTATGTGCCACATTTCCTCTTCTTCTTCCTCTCCTCCTTCCTCCTCCTCCTCTTCCTCCTCCTTCTTTAATTATTTCAACAACAACAATAATAATAATAATAAAAAGTAATAATCTCTGTGCCATATGGCTTACCCTGCCTACACTGTTACCTTCAAGCATGGTGGAAAATGTTCTCCCACTGAAGAAAGATTCATTTTCCAGTCCAGCTGGCTACTGCACATGGAATGTCTTGGGTTGGTACTGTTGAGAATGGAGATATGAGATATCTAGAAGCAACTGTCAAGGTTTTTGTGACCATCGTGGTCTCTAAGAGGGAAGCTGCAACTTCACAAAGTGTATTTATCATATGTCCAATCTCCACATGGAACCACCAGTTTCCACAACGCTGTGGTCTCTCTGTGAACACTGTTTGACCAAAAACCTGGTTTCTTCCCTGCACACTACATAACACCCACTAAAGCACAAGCCCAATGCTAGACAACCTGATATCTCATTCCAAAAGTCAACATTTTATCCACTGAACAAAATGGCTTTATGTTCCAGAGTAATTTACTGAATAGTTGCTTTAGCAGTAGTTCTGTTTCTCCCCTAAAGTGAAAAAAGCAGAGCCACATTTGCAAAATTATTGGTACAGAAAGTCTTAGTTTACATGTAATGTAATGTAAACTAAATGTAAATTAAACTAAAAGCTTAGTTTACATTAAGCTTATACAGTCATACTAAGAATAGCTGCAAAATTTTCAGTACAAGGATCATTTTGATGGGTATATGTTACCCTGTAAACTTTGCTGGGGGTCCCGTGAGGGACACCAAAATGTGCTCAACAATAGGTGGGGAAGATTAGCTCTTAGCACTGCTTTAGCGTTACGAGGGGCAGGGTAACTTAGCAGGATCTTGAACCCCATGTCTACGGGGTCAGGCCGAGTCAAGGAGCACACAGAAGTTGAAATAATAAATGTGGTTTTATTAAAAACACAATCAAACATTGTATGCGGCACACTCACACAAGATAACTAAAGAAATAAAGGTTGGAGTGGGATAGAGGGATTTTTAGAGGAGTTGTTGGTTTGGGTGATACTTCACCTGTCCTGAAGCCCAGTTGGAAGCGGAGAAGCTGGGGAGCGTGGATCTCAGCATGTGGAGCTGAGGGGAAGGCTCGCTGGACAAAGCGACAGCAAGGCAAGATGGAAACCAAGAGTGATCCAAGGAAGCGCTCAAAGTCAGGGGTTTTTATAAGGAGAATTGTGACCACAAGCTAGGTCAGACTTGGGGAAAACAATAGATTTGGGGCTGGAGACAAAGCCTCTGAAAGGTCAGAATTTGAATGATTGAGTTATAGTCAAATTGTCAATAGGATAGCCAGTATGCAAACACGGAGTACTTGAGCGTTGTATAGTCAGATCATCAAGCTGCCAGTGCGGGGCAGAGGATCTTTTGAAAGCTGCGTGCATACTTAATGAAGGTACTTGCCTTGAGGTCTCCTAAAGCTGCGAGTCAGCTATTTCTGGCCTGCCTGTATTGTGTTGGAATATTACGGCGATTATTGGCCGAGCCTGTGTGTGTGTTTGTTCGGGGGCCTTGCAAGCACATGGAAGGGAATGGGTATGTGAGGCCGAATTATTGATATCAAGAGATATCTTAGATATCTTTTTATATCCCCCAAAGCTCGGGCTAGCTAGGGCAGTAACATATACACTGTTATGCCTACTGCTAGAATGACAAAACTAGAATCTATCTGCATATGTTTATTGTTTTGTTTTTTTAATGGATACATCTCAGCTAGTGATGTTGCAAAAATATGTAATTAATCTTTCTGCAAGTCTAAACTTAATATATTGATCAAATGTATTATAAGCCCTGATTTACATCCAAAAAGCTTTAATATTTTCATAATTCAGTCTGCAACTGATTGCAATTGATCATCTGTAGTTGCACGGTTGGTGCCACTGACATTATTTAGAAGTCAAATTCTGCCCTCTTGGTACGCACTTGGTTGTTGGCAACTCTTAAGTTACCAAATGAAGTGGGGGGAAAATCCCATTTGCAACGGAGATTTACAGATTGTTACTGTAATTTACCCCTTTTGTTAGTCTTTGACAAAGGAACCAACAAGTATGAACATTTGACAGAACATTTCATGATGTAATAAAACACATGTGGGATAAGAGTCTGCCATACGCATCTCATGATCCATGGTATCAAGATGTACAGGATGAAAGATTAATGTTACAGCTGCACTCAAAGACGATTTCAAAAATTCAGGCATACATTAAAATCTTGAGATACCAGAGAGTTTTCATGCATATAACATTGATTTTGCATCTTCACTAGCAAATTAAAAATTATTATAGGGTGAGTTTGCCCTTGAGTAATCTAACATTTTTAAGCCTGTGTGAAGCTGCTAGTCCTATAACCAATCCAGAAATCAGAACTAAAAGTCAACAGAGGCTTGCAGAAACAAAAATGCTACCCTTAATCTTAACAGCATCACATAAAGGAAGAAAGGCTCAACAAAGGATGTTTATTCCTTAGAAAGACATCATTAGGCTACAATTTGGGACACATTTATGTGGAAGTAAGCCCCATTGGCTAGAGTGAAATTTACTTCTGAGAAAATATGGCAAGAATTGCACTCCCAGGATTAATTTGCCACCATTTCTGCCTTGTGTCAGCATGGGTTAAAAAGGACTTGATCATATATTCAAAGAGGATAATGCAAATTGCTACTTATTATACTTTACATGCAGTTCCATAATGTAGGAGTTTGGGAGGGTCACACATTAGCTCAATGGCTGCTTTTACAAAAAAAGAAAAAAGAAAAGAACGACCTTTCTTCTTACTAAATGTAATCAGCATGTGTCACTCACTGTTCCAGAGATCAAGGAGCCCAACGTTATAGTTACATTGTAGAAAAAAACCCACATACAGCTCTAGATAATTTTATTACTAAGAATAATGCCTGGAGTTTTGTTCACTCTGAGGAATAATCAAACTATAGGCAGCTAATTTTACAGAAACTATATTCTCTGCTATTCAGTCCCCAACAGCAGTACACAACTGCATGGAAAGCAAATGCTGCGGGCGAGTTGATGAGGTTTGCCTTTGAGGCCATCTATATTCAGCTTTTTTCCTCCTCAGAGGAGGAGGAAAGCAAAAAAATGAGCCCCAGAAAGAAGAAGAGAGTGAGGTGGGGGTTCTAGCTGGCAGCCCTCCTTTGGTGCTAGTGGAATCCTAGGCAAAACATAGATCCTCCAAAAAAGATACATCTCCACTTCAGGATCAGAGTCAGACAATGAGGCCTTTTCAACACCCTACCTTCTTGCATGGTCTTCTGATGGCAATCCTGGCAGTGGCTCTGCTGGGTAGGGATCATGACAGGAGCAGTCATTTCCCCACAGGACCGACTCCCTGCACAAGGGGGCACAATGGATGTGCTTTTTCCTTCCACAGCACAGCTGGGTACTTTCCCAGGCTGCACTGGGGCAGGAAGGGCTGCCATCATGCTTCCAGGCCTTCCACAGGACAGATAATTGTGGAATGGTGGCGCAATCATGGGTCAGTGATGGGGAAAACCTGGCAATGGTTTAATCTGCGATTGTACCACCTGGGAATGGGAGAGGTGCAGGACTGTGATGACGTCATACAGAAGCATCATCATGGTCCTACTCCTCTCTCATCCCCATGCTGGGGTGGGAGGCTACAGCAGAAGGGGCCTGAGCTTGCTCACCTTCATAGACAGCTTGAGAGAAACCAGTGGTGAACCCTTTGAACCGAACAGATGCACAGGCTTCCCTCACTTATCCAACAGCTTAGGAACCAGATCATTGTCAGAAGATGGAATTGGTTGAAAAGCAGAGCCCGTGTACTGTACTGTAGGGAGCATTAAGGATTTACAGAGGCTTCCTTGGGATTGACCACACGCATGCTACTTGCAAAGTCTCTCAGCTGGCTTAGAGCTTTCTTTCCTCTCTGCTTGCTTGCAAGTAGCATGTGCATGTGAGCAGTTCGAAGTGAGCCTCTGTGGGCAAGAAGAACTGATGAAAAAGTAGAACCACCATCAAATTAATGACACTTGTCTTCAATCTGGAAGTGTCAAAAGAACAAGTCATCAGATAATGAGGCTGCAAAAGGTGAGGGCTTATATTCAAAGCTTTTGACCTTGAAATGGTCAAAATCTTGAGGACTCTTTCTGAAAGGAGGAGAACCAAAAGCAGAGAGAACAGGAAAGTTGAAGGATTATGGTCTACAAGTTTCATGATGGTCACACACTGCCCATGTCAATCCACAGACCATCATCATGCATACAGGAAATAGTGACATTTGCACAGGCAGGAAACTCTTCCAAGGGGAGGAGCAAGCTCCTGCACTATACCATTTCTTCTTGTCTCTTTTAGTGCATACTAAGCTTCCATATAAATATTTCCTCGAATATCCCAAGTTGCCCATAGTTAAGTACTATAGTCATCCAAAGTACCATTAATGACACACTCAGTAGACATTGCTACTGTTGAAAAATTGGCTCACCTCTCTTCATTACAGCCAGGTGGCAATTTACACAAGCTGAAGTTTTTAGTGTACCATCAAAGAAATCCTAGTGTTCCAATGTTTTATATGACAGCTGAGAAATATGGTCAAATTTTGAAATAATACAAGTTCAGTTTGACTTATACCCATTTTAAGTTGCATACCATAGTGTATGTTTTGCTTTGTATCCTTTTCTCCTCCTTCCTACAGGTGGCCATTGCAATGAACCATCTGGAGCAACAGTTGGTATGGTGGAAGGAAGGGTACCTTGATAGGTGTGGGGGTGGCATCTGCCCACATAAAAAGTGAATAGTGGATTGATGACAGGGAACTGAAAGGGGGAAACTAAAACCTCTTGGGCAATTTTCTAGGTAATGGAAGAACAGAATTATACAAGGAAATGATTGACAAATTAGAGGCACTTTGCACCTCATTTTAACATGCTTAGATCTTTGGGAGGAGAAATATGTTAAGTTTCACATTACTCATCTCGCTGGTAGCTGCCATCCTGAAAATCAGAATTGATCTCTATGCTTTGTACAGAATTCTAAAGAAACAAATCATTCTCTATGGTACATTGCACTTAGAAAATGGCTTTATTTGGAAATCCAGCCAAGCAAGTTAATTTAAGAAATGCAGCTGGTGGATAACACTCAAAATGATGTTGCCAAGATGTACTTACTGGTGTACAGTAATATTAGGGATGCTGTTGTTTATGAGAGCTGAATAAAGGGCTTGACCCTCTGGAACATGGAACAGAAGAACCAGGATGGCCTGAATGCCTCTCAGTTCAACCAAAGGAGAGATTCTTCAGTGCCAACACCCTTAAGAGAGTGGTTGTTATTGTCCTGATTATGTACTGCCCCAAGCAGAGAGCTATAAGAAATAAGGGATATCATTACACACCTAAAAGATTTTTTTAAAAAAACAACTACAGACATTTATGAAGTAATTTTAGCTAGTCTAATACAATGTCTACTGTAGGCAGAGTGCTGTAGGTTGTAGTTACCATTGAGCCATGAAACTCTCTGGGTGACCTTGCAACAGTCAAACTCTCTCAGATTGAGCTACCTCACAGATTTGTTATGAAGACACTATAGCAAGGAGGAAAACCACATATGACCCCTTAAGTTCACTGACGAAAAGGCAGGATATAAAAGTAACTAATAAATAATTAAATACAGTTTCAAACATAAGGTCTAAGAGAAATTTCATGCTGTCTACAGGTCTAAGTTTGGCACTCTGTGACAACGAGGCTGAGTAGCCAATAATTATTTCTGTCCATCCCCCTATCCATCACCATCCTCCTCCTCCTCCTCCTCCTCCTCATCCCATCTTTTCCTATAGTTGGGGAAGAGATGGTGTGGCACAGTGACAGCCACTGATCTGATATGCCACAGTGATACCTAATGCTTGAATGTGATCCTTGGTTTGATCTTTAGTTCTTGCTCTTTGCATTTTTAGAACAAAGAATAACTTCTGGTTATCATATTCAGTTAATTTGTCAGTGCTATAGTAACAGCTTAATGATTTTTCTCTAATTGTAATGACTAATTGAGGTGGCACGGCTGCTTTGATCGATTTCATACAGAAGGATGACACATTATGGATGTGTCCTCCAAACAACTGCTGGTAGCAAACAACTCAAATGACATTGACACCTCTAAGCTAGAGAAATAAATACTTTCAAAAAATTGGAACCAGACTCAAATCGATAGACACCAACAGTGGATATGCTGTAAGAATTCTCAGTTTTTAGCATCTTTGAAAACATTCTGGCTGCAGTCTTGAATGGCTCAGCATAGCACAGTAGTTCTACATGACACTGTGCCATTTACAAGCACCACCCCACACCAACCATATAGCCATGCCTGGAGAAGAGCTGAGGGAAGGATCACAGAAACATCTGACTATGGCCCTTTTCACATGTGGGGGGGGGAACGGGCAAAAACATGCTAAAACGGAGCTTACCCGCAGCCGGGTAAGTCCGTCGCCACGGAGCAGTGCGAGCTCACTCTCCACACTCCTCCGGCATCCCAGATGGCAGCTTCCGGAGGCTCGGAAGCTCGCCAGCTGGAAGCCTGCCCCTGGCAGATCTGCGGGCACGCACTTGTGCGCGCCTGCAAATCCACTTTAGAGCCGGGCGATGGAGCGGCACGGGGCTGTGCGCTCCGTGCTTTTCAAAAACCTCAAAAAAGAGGTTTTTAAAAAACATGCAGCGCGGCTAGTTCCGGCTGCTCCTGAGTGGATTCTGGTGTGGAACTACGAAAAGTAGTCCACGCCAGTCCACTCTACAGTGTAGAAGACCTCAGTGAGAGATCGTTCTACACCGTTTCAGAAGCCCCGTATGGAAATGGCCTATGTTCCCCTAGTGCTTACATCATCCACTAAGGTTTCTCAGGGTCCTCTGGAGGTCTTAGTGGCTAATGTAATCATTTCGCATCTAGCTATGGAGACATAACCAGATACTTTTTCAACCTTCCCTCCTGCTGTCATCCATACACAGAATGTCAAATCAGGGGTACAGGGACAGGGCTTTGGTTGCTGCAGAGGCAGGAAGGGATAAGAATCTCCACAGCAACAAAAATAGACATATTTATGTGTAAGGTTAACTTATGCTCGTTTCTGCCACTAACAGGATGCCAGCCACTAATTACAACCAATGGTTTGGATCCAGAGGTATGAGTATGTGTTTGTGTCTCTGTATATATCTGTGTGTAAGCAACTGGACTGCTGGAAAGAGATATTCCAACTCTCTCCTTTACACTTTATCAGTATAGTATTTATTTATTTACATTTAATTTCTATCCCACCTTTCTTATATTATTTCCCCTTTCCTCCTTATCTGAAGCAGCTTTTTTTTAATTTTTAATTTTTTTATTAATTATAAAGAAAAAACAAACAAAACATAACACCACGTGATTACCATAGAAGTGAAAAAGAAAACATTACAATGAAATAGCTTACATTGTTATTTCTTTCCAGATCCTTTATCATTATATACTTATTTCACATGTTATATATCATATTGCATATATATTTTTATTACATTCTTAACTCTGTCCTTTTCAACTATATTTAACCTATTGCTGTTACTAAATATGATCCTATTACTGAACGTATTGATACTAATCCTAACTTTAAATGTAACCTTAAATATAACCTTAAATGAAACCTTAAATGTAAGCCCTAACACTAAAAGTGTAAACTCATCCCCCGAGCCAATTATCTTTCAGCTTACTCTGCTTTCCAAAATGGTAATTCTTCTTGTGGAGGTGTGACACTTCCCTCTCTTATTAGGACTTTTTCCACAAATATCTTCAAATAAAAGCAGCTTTTATTAAACCGATAAAAATGCACAGGCCAATCCATATCAAAATACTATGCTTACTGTCTTGCTTTAATACACAGGCCTAGTGTTCTAATCAAAGCCTTGTTAGAAAAGATTGTGCTGACCTGTTGCAGAAAATTGATCCAAGTTGGTGCCAAAGTCTAACTTGCAGGGAGTAGGAGTTCCATCGGTGGGGTGCAGTTTCTGGGGGCTGTTCCATTAATTCTCAAACTTCAAATGCTGCACGAACAATAATGCAGGAGGCCTGAATATGCACTCACCCTATCCACCTTAGAGAAAACATGAGGAGTATCAGCTGTATGCCAATATGGCTAATTTCTGTGGCACTTCCTTTGGAGGAGACTGAGGTAGCGAAAGTGTTTCTGCTACTTAATGCTTATTCTCTAGTGAGAGGAATGTAGAAGAGAAAGGGAAGGGAGGAAAAAGGAAAATTAATGATGGATGAATTAAAGCAAAAATTAGAGTATGTCTTCTCAACATGTAGATCTTATAGGAAGGACTACTCAGATAAGTTATGTTGACTCCAATGGGACATTCTCCCATATAAGAATGCATAGAATTAGCAGCCTAAGATGTCGACACTCAGTTTCTTGGAAGCAGTGAATTGTGTGCTGGGATTCAAAGGAATAGAAAAGAGTGGAACCATGTGTATGTTCTGGGAGAATATCAGGCAGCAAATAGATATCCTTAACAGAGGGCTTTAGTGGAACCTCATATCCCTTACAATATCCAGAGCCAGAAATATTTATACAACAGTGAGGAATTATGTTTTTCTTTTATTCATTAAAAACTTTATAGCTCACCTTTTTGATCCCTCATGGGCTATCTTGACTACAGTATTTTATGACTGGCCAGTGCATTGGAGCCGCTTCTTAGCATAGACTCTCTACCTCACCATCAGAATTGTTGATACTGAAGGCTATCTATTATTATGTGCTTCCATGGTTCAATATAATTGATTTAGAGATGTCCAATTAAGGTAATGGCACTTAGAGCATATTCTGAATTGCCTTGAGCCTGTTCACAATTACAGCCCAGAAAAGAGAAAGCATTCAAGTACAGCTGAAGGATTTCATCCTAGCTATTTAAGGATTAAGCTTACATGTGTCTGCAAGGAAAGTCTAAGGAGAGTTTAAAATATAACATGAATGCTGGATCTTGCTAATTTAAAGATCTTGCCTCTGCCTACTCTAATCTTCCAGTTTACTAGTTTATTGCAATAATGACACTTAGGCAGTTTCCACTTTCAACATCCTATGGAATCATCGGGTTTGTAGTTTTGGGAGGGGCCAAATGGCCCCTCCTGAAACTGCAAACCCCAAGATTCCATAGGATGTTGAAAGTGGAATCATAGCACTATAATGGTCTAATGCGGAAATGGCCCTAATGGTATGAAATTATTCTAGACAATGAAATACAAGGAGGCCATGTTATACAAAGAACCAGCAGCTGGAAAGGTCTTGATGCCCATTGCAACGAGCTGAAATAGAAGCTCAGGCACAAAAAGATAACCATTACTGTAGGACTCTCATTCTTCAATTCCTACACAAGAGGAATGAGTGCAAAAAGTTGGTGATGGATTTCACAAACAGGGAATGGACTTTGCCCTTCTCCATCAACTGGTTTGTTAATCAAAGGCAGATGTGGGGAGAATATCAGGTAAAAATCAATGGCTTCTCCTTTAACTGCAGCAACAACAAGCAAGAATAGAATGAAATGTCAAAGAAATCATCCACATAAATTTGTGAGAAACTGTCAACTTACCAACTCATAGTTCATGTTGATAAACATGGTGAGAGGAGGAGAATTAGTGAGAAATCATCATTTCCTTTCCACTAAATTTGAAGAAAGAGATAAAGTTAACACACATTTTCCAATGATACTTTTACACTTTATGTGTTATTAAAAATTGCTATAGTTGACATTTTAATCGAAATTACTATCTTGTAATTTTTCATTGCATTGTCAATTTGAAATGAATTTTCTTTCTTTTAGATAATGTATTGGCATTTTTTAAAAAAATAAACCAAGAACACTATTTCATAGAATCATGGAATCGTAGAGTTGGGAGGGATCACAGGGGCCATCCAGTCCAGCCCCCTGCCATGCAGCAACCCACATCAAAGCACTCCCAACAGATGGCCATCCAGCTTCTGCTTAAAAACCTCCAAAGAAGGAGACTCCACCAGACTCCAAGGCAGCATATTCCACTGCTGGACAGTTCTGACCATCAGGAAGTTCTTCCTGAGGTTCAGGTGGAACCTCTTTTCCTGTAGTTTGAATCTATTGCTCCTTGTCCTAGTCTCTGAAGCAGTGTAAAACAAGCCTACTCCCTCCTTCACATGACATCCCTTCAAATATTTAAACATGGCTATCATGTCCCCTCTTAACCTTCTCTTCTGCAGACTAAACAGATACAGTTCCCTAAACTGCTCCTCAGAAGACATGGCTTCCAGACCCTTCACCATTTTGGTTGCTCTCCTCTGGACACGTTCCAGCTTGTCAATATCCTTCTTGAAATGAGGTGCCCAGAACTGGACACAGTATTCCAGATAAGGTCTAACCAAAGCAGAATAGAGTGGTACCATTACCTCCCTTGATCTAGACATCATACTCCTATTGATGCAACCAAGAATCATGTTGGTTTTCTTGACTACCTCATCACACTGCTGTCTCATGTTCAGCTTGTGATCTACCAAGACTCCTGGATCCCTTTCACATGTTCTGTTACCCAGCCATGTGTCCCCCATCCTATATTTGTGCATTCCATTTTTTCCGCCTAAGTGCAGGACCTTACATTTCTCTCTGTTGAAATTCATTTTGTTAGCTTTGGCCTGCCCCTCCACTCTGAATTTTGAATTTTGATAGTGTCATCTGTAGATCTTTCTTATAACGATATTCCATAAGTTTTTGTTCCCTTGAATATTTCAGAAATATCTTTTCCCATTTAGATTTGAGGTGAATAACCCCAACTTCTCCTTCTTACTAGAATGTCTTTTCATGCAATCACAGCAACACTGAACCCCAGTGCTGGTATTTTTCTGAATGTGTGAGGCCAGTAAGAGTGTCAGGTGTGATACATGCATTGCTCATCTCTTTTGTTCTTCTTCTCATCTACCCACAACACTTTAGTCCCTGATTTTGCTATCTTGAGCAGCAAAGTCTGAAGATGAGCTACATTCTTGTTCACCTGAAGATGAGAATAATGCTTTACATGATTGCAGACCTTGACAAAGCAAGATCCATGATCACACAAAGTACTCTACTTACTTTCAAATGAACTGAGTAGGATGCCCTTTCTGCTTTCCTACTTGTCATGGCTGAGAGTATAGGGCATGCAGACACTGGCACTGCATAAGGTGCGTATGGCCCCATCTCTCTATCTATTTTTAGTCCTCACATGCTCAAGCAATGTCTGAGCAGGCCAAAGCCAGAGTTAGAAGGGCGTAATCGAGTCCAACCCTCTACTTAATGCAGGATCTGCTGTGTAAAATATAAACTGCAGCATACCTAACAAATAGTCACCCACCTTTTGCTCAAGTACCACAAATGTGTGTGTGTATGTGCATGTGTGTTCAAATATAGAAGGGAAAGGTCTCATCCACAGATACACAGACCAAAACTGGGTATCATGAAAACATGAACAGATAGCAAAACAATAACAGATGTTAGGGAACATAATTGCAAAATAGAATGAAGGTAATACAGCCAATGCAAATAACACATGATTGCGGATACAAAAAGTTAAACATACATGGAACACTATTTAAAGGAATTCCACAAAGGTATTTTCTACATCTCCTCTTGATTTAGCAGTTAAATCAGACAAGAAATAAATTGACCTGTTAAATGTACAGTACTTTCATTGCTTGATTCTCCAATTCAAAGCTAAGGCCCTTTTCACACGAGGCTGGTGAATCGGTTTGTGCTGTTTCTTACCGGATTTTCTGGGCTTGAAACAAGGCAGACTTTCCCTCATTTCCTTCTGCACAGCTACTGCGTATGTTCCATTCTGATTCGGAGGAGTGCGAGTTCATGAATCCACACTGCTTTCGCCGTGGTCACCCCCGCAACTCCCCTCACCCCACCCCGTCGGCTGTGATTGGTCCCCTTTTTTTTTGAATGACTTAGTATGTCATTGCATACGTGCCTATGTGCATACGTGCATAAGTCCATACTACCCCTTGGCCCCTCCCATGAGCCCTCTCCTGACCACCAATTCGCATTGGTGCGAATGTATGTATCTGCACCACTGTGAAAGTAAGAATTGGATTGATCTGGAAAATTGGAAAACTGACTTCTTCCGGTTTTCAAATAGCTCGCTTTACCACCACATGGGGGTGCATTTAGTCTGAATTACGTGCAGAACGAAGGTAAATAAACCAAACCTCGTCCGCTCCAAGGTGCGGACCACGTGTGGAAAGGGCCTTAGTTTTTGGTAAATGGGTTGTTTCTGTTGTTATCTGCTGTCAAGTTGACTTCAACTTATGCTGACCCTATTGGCGAAAGATCTCCAGAAGATCATGTTATTAACAACCCTGCTCAGGTCTTGCAAATTCAGGGCCATGGCTTCCTTTATTGAGTCAATACATGTATAATGTGGCCTTCCTCTTTTCCTGCTGCCTTCAGCTTTTTCCAGGGTTGGTAAATTTGCTTTGCTTAAAATTTATTCTGTTAGGGGCGTTAGGTTCTTGTGAATTAATAGTACATTTGAAAATTTCCAAAACGAAATGGTTTTCTGTAAATCTTTGTAGGGTATTGCTGATGGTTAGTAGTCTCTGTATTAATGTCAAATGCATAAATTACAGAAATATCTTTTCAGAGACACATGATCTGGTCTATAACTCTTAATAGCCTAAGTTAAAGTCATAGCCTAAGATTTAGAATTTCCAGGTCAGGAGAGATTGTACCTGAATTCATACAACCAATGTATCTATATTGAACATGGAGATGGGAGCAAGAGGGGTATTAACAGGGCTGCCATAGACCTTTTCAGATTCATTTACGCAGGAACGCTGTATGTTGTACATGCATCGAAATTTAATATTGTATACATGATTTCTCTGGCTATTATACCACCTCTCCTCCACAGCCTATTACACTGTGTATTTGTATCTTTTATCTTACCTTACCTTACCTTACCTTATCTATCCATCCATGGAAACCCACCAAGTGACCTTGAGTGTGAACACACACTCAGCCCCAGAAAACCCCATGACTGGCTCACCTAAGTGCCATAAGTTGGAAACAACTTGAAGGCTCACAACAATAACGCACATATATAAACACACACACACATCCACCAACATGTTTCTTTTTAAGTACCATAGTGTTCTTGGCTTGTGGAAGATTAAGTGACTGGATTTCTCTGTGGTAAATTGAACATAACTTATGGCCTTACAGAAAAACAGTGTCATGTATTTGTCTACATTTTTATACCTAGCACCCCATTTGTACACTGGCAAATACTATTTGCTAGTGTATAAGATACACTAATGTATAAGACACACCCCATTTTCAAATAGTATTTTTTAGGAAAAAAAGTGAGTCTTATATGCCAGCAAATAGGGTAACTGCTAAATCATCAAGTTATAAAAACTCTGGAACAACAGGGTTAAAAGAAGTGGAAAGGAAACCTTAATAGGATTACCATTTGTGATTAGTCCATGATAAACAAGGAGACTCGCAGAAGATATAGAAGGATACATCCTTCGTTATCCATTCACATTAAAAACTGAGTATAAGCTTGCCTGTATGGTTTCTTATTATTTAGAGACTCTAAAGAACATGCAACCAATTAATCTGTTGTTTCCAGGTATGTAGCATCCAGTTCTCATCAAACTTAGGCCATTTCTGCACTACACTGATATCAGTGCTATTATTCCACTTTCAACATCCTATGGAATCTTGGTGTTTGCAGTTTAAGGAGGGGCATTTAGAATTCTCAGCCAGAGAGCTCTTTGGCCTCAGTAAACTACAAACTCCAGAATTCCACAGGATGTTGAAAGTGGAATAATAGCACTATAATGGTGTAGTGCAGAAATGTCCTTAGATACTCCACTTTATTTGGAGTGATGTTTCTAAACACTCCTGCCCACTCAGTTCATATTTGGGACAGTAAATATGAGCTTCTCCCATGAATGACTGGGGAAAAGAGAGACATGAGAGTTCTGATTTTCACGTATTTTAGAGCATGCAAATGATGGAGTTCAGCGATGAAAGGGCAGCAATTCATTAGCTAATTCCCTGTCTATTATGCATCACAGTACCTGATGCTGATGCTGTCCTGACGCTAGATTGGCTACTGATATGTCTTTGAGGATGGAATGAGGAACTCTCTAAATATGATGATGATGATGATGACAATGACAATGATGAAAATGATGATGTTGCTGTTGTTGTTGGGTGCCTTCAAGTCATTTCCAACTTGTGAGAACCTTAAGGCAAACCTATCATATTTTGGTGGGAGCTAAGAGTATGTGATGCACACACGGTCATCCAATGGCTTTCCATGGCTGAGCAGGAATCAGATCCTGGTCTCCAGGTTTGTAATCCAACACTCAAACCACTATACCATGCTGGTTCTCCCAATATGTTAATGTTACTGTGACGTGTTGACTATGCCAAGGGCAAGACATAGATTTCTACCATACTGGCTATGGTATAAATTCAATTGTCATTCCCAGTTAGAGAAGACCGATTAAATCAAATGAGAGCTTACTATTTCAATGGTTCTGTACATTTCATTGATTCACTGGGCTACATCAGTAGAGACTAACAATCAGATTTAGGTCTACATTTTGAAAGGTGAGATGTGTTTGGTGAAGGAATGGGTTTGCTGTAACTTTGACAGTGTCCCTAAAGGCAGCATTTAGTTTTTCTTTATTGGAATAAATGTCATTTATTTACTTAGATGACAGAAAATAATGGGGTGCACACAGAATAGAAAGAGATGTCATGTCCCTTTGAAGAGATGTCATGTTAAGGAGGGAAGGGGCTTGTTTTCTGCTGCTCCAGAGACTAGGACAAGGAGCAATAGATTCAAACTGCAGGAAAAGAGATTCCACCTAAACCTCAGGAATAACTTCCTGATAGTCAGAGCTGTTCTGCATTGAAATATGCTGCCTCAGAGCATGGAGGAGTCTCCTTCTTTGGAGGTTTTCAAGCAGAGGCTGGATGGCCATCTGTTGGGAGTGCTTTGATGTGAGTTCCTGCATGGCAGGGGGCTGGACTGGATGACCCCTGTGGTTTCTTCCAATCTATGATTCTATGATTTTATGAAAAGGAAATGAGATTATGCCTGCTTCCATGTGCATCAAACCTCTGACCCTGTGCACACCCCCTGCCATTCATTTACATTGGGGTGGGTAACTGTTAGGTGTTGGGGGCTACATTTGGCTCCCAGGGGTCCCCAAAGGGCCACTTCTCTCCAAAATGACTTCTGGGTAATTTCCTGTTAGAAAAAAAGGACCTCTCTCTTCATCTCACTCTCTTGTTAGAAGAGCTTCACTGGCTGCTGGTTGATTTCCACGTATAATTAAAACAAGGTTATCTGAAAGACTGGTTCCCTGTACGAGCCTGCCCATGCACTGAGATCTTCAGGGACATCTTCTGGAAACACAGGAGATAGCCTTCTCAGTGGCTGTCTCCAGGTTCTGGAACTCCTTTCCTACAGAGTTTAATCTGATACTCTCCTTGATATCCTTTCCTTGGCAGATAGAAAGACTTTTTGTTTCAGCAGGGCTTTGAAGGCTGATTGCTCAGAGGACATGGCATTTCATGTGCTTTGTTGATTGTATTTGCAGTTCTTTTTTTTTAATGGTTATGCTGTTAAATGCTTTTAATTGGTTCATTTATAAGTTTAACTTTTGTATCATGTAAATTTTTTAGCTGTATCTGTTTTAATATTAGCCAGCCACCTTGACTGGGGAAAAAGGTAGGATAACGACAACAATAGCAGCCTGGAAATGGGCAAAAATGTGGTGGAATTTCTCCACACAACCCAGGATGTGTCAAAGGATACTTGGGCAGTAAACATGGGGGGCATGGATGTATATATGATGTACTTTCCCCACTCCTGATCTATATAGATTTATCAGCATCTTGCTTTTTGCTCTTAGCTCACGTTTTTCAGAATATCAGATGCTGCAGAGAAAGAACAAGGAAAGACTATTGTCATCTCCATCCTCAAATACAGACATGAAACATGAATCTGGGATAAATTCATCACAGATATATTAATTTATAAAGATCTGCACTGAGGATCAAGCTAACTCTGCTATGTCAGTCTGTGCCTCCTAATTTCAAGGTGGGAAAAGGGAAGACACCGCTCCTGCTGCTCAACCTGAAGGACAACTCCACCTTTCCTCCAAGCAACAGACCATTCCAAGAACTGACCTGTGCTTCTCTTCCCTTACTCACTTAAAGGTGTGCTGAGACCACACATGTGACCTGAGATCCTAACCTCCCCTAAAGGGACAAACTTGGATGTGATCTCAAAGGTGACGCTTCTTCCAAATATTCTAATACATTGTGCTATGAGAAGAGGGTATAGTGGGGATCAGTGCTGGATTTATGTACAAGCTAATAATCTACAGTTTGTGTTTCTAAGATTTGGATGGGCCTGTAATTTGAAAACTTGCCTTCAGCTTATTATTACTATTTTAATTGTCTTTTTGTCAGAATAACACACAGTTTTTCTAATGATATAGAGCCTCTGAAACTTGACACAGTTTAGTGCATCAGTATGTTTTTACTGTAGCTCAGGTGAGAAAGCAAAGGGTCTTTCTTCTTGGCTTCTCTCAGACTCTGAAATTCCTTGCTAAGGAAGGTAAAAGAGGTTCCCTCTGTGTTGTTCATCTACTGACAGGCAAAGACCCTTTCATTTAGCCTGGTCTTTGACACTGAAGCTGTGTTGATGTTCTTAAGGTATAAAAAAACCAATTGCACAAGAATCCAAACAGTTTCTTGTAACCCTTCAAGAGAAAGGAGGCACCAGCTGAAGGTAGCTTCTTGAGGACAGTTAGAATTTCCTCAGGTAATCTAATATGGAATTGACCTATCACCTGAAAGGGCCAAGAAGAAATCACAAGGGAAATTACCTCAACTGGAACTGCTATGAGACTTCTATAGGAGAAGGGATATTTGGCTAATTGAGCCTGTCTTGTCTTGGCAAGAAACATCCAACAGGTCTTTGTAGATGGAGTGGGAGTTAAGCAGAAACATCATTGTTAAGCATTCTCATACTCACCTTTACAGCGAACAGAAACCCATTTATTTATTAATTAAATAAATATATACCTGAATTTTCCATCCCACAAAATTGGCACTCAAAGGAGTTAAAAGCAATAAATACAAGAATGCAATTAAAATGTAGAAACCTATTAAATGCACATAATATCACATCACTAAAATCACTGGTCCATTTGAAAATTTGTTTCAAAAATGTGAATTACTTGTATACTGGGGGCTTCCCAGCAGAACTAGAATCTGAATAGATACCAGTGAATTATGGTGAGGGGAGGGGGAATGCTATAATGTTATAAGAGGGCTTTAACATTGTCATTATATCTGTTGAGAACTCTACCAAAAATATTTATCAGTGGAAAAACTCCTGCAGTGTCACTTGCCAGGGCTTGCATCAGAATATGTCAACATTCTGACTCTTGCAATCTGTATTCAGTCTGAGAGATTTGGTAAGACAAAACTGGAATCAAAGCAATTATCTCTATGGCTATTTTTTTAGGTTTGTCTGAGGCACAGCACTCAGAGAAATTGAACTGTCAGAATCTAATACAGGAATAATAAGAGGATGGTGTTTCATCTTCATTGGACAGTAGAGATGAATAGCAGTTAACTTTTTTTTCCTTAAAAAGACGTATCAAATTGAATATGTATTTGGCTTTAGTTTTTGTTTTGTTTTGTTACAAGAATATCACATGAATAATGAATATATTAGGGACAGAAGACCAGGCCTTCAATTTCTTTTAATAATGTTAGGATTGTATATACTGGTTTTGAATAAAAGACATTCTATATAAAACACCTACACAAAGCACAGCAATGCATTATGGATGGTCCCTCTTGAAAGATCACACATTGCTTTCAGTTTTAACATAGTGATATGGTAATAATAGAAAATTCAAGAGTAATATGCAGACTGTTTCTTTTTTTAACCTTTCTACTTCTGCACTATGCTGAGTGAGCACTGATATGCTCTCCTGGTGCTTCGCTCACCGGTCCATGTTAAACAGTCAGATCAGCCAGCAGGGAGCCTGAAAGGGTAGCTGGAGAGTTTTATCAAAGCCTTGTCAGAATCCCAGTCAGGTGGAGATGAACTCCTTCCCTGCATCTTGAGTACCACAGTCGTATGTGGTTAGATCTCAAGATGTTTGAAGGAGGGAAAGCAGAAGCTCAGAGACCAGTCCTCTCATCATGATGGTCAAAATGAGCATTCACAGGGCATATCATATCTGCTATGCATCTGCAATTGATTTTTTTTTTTTAACATACAGGCACCTGGTTACTTTTGACCCATAAACAAGTGAAATGACAATGATTTAGAAGACAATCTCCAGAGCTCAATATGTCATGTCATAGCATTTTTGTTGAGGGGAATTTTAAAGCCCAACACATCCTCTTGCAGATAGCAGTTTGTTCATCTGGGGAATCCTTACAAAACTTGGAGATTCAGAGAATCACTGAGATGGAATAACTGAAATTGAAAACTGAGTCCCTTTGCCTGACCAATATTTTGCTGCCTGAAGTGGCATCTCCATTTTCCTGGGCTCAACGTTTTAAAAAATCTTACACTAAACCCCCATTCCTATTTTTGTCTATTCCACCATCTCATGGTATTTCATAAACCAAGTGGCTTTATTTTTTCGATACGTCAGGATTGATTTGCTTTCTTCACCCTTCTGTTTCCTCAGCGAGACATACCATGGGGACTTCAGTGCGTCAGACTTTTCCTGCTATAGGAGGTCATTATACACAGTAGTAGTCCAATCAGGATGCCAATCAGGTGAGAGAAAAACTCAGTGTATGTGGTCACTTAATTCATGCCACTTCTTAGTAGACTAACACTGTACCAGAGAGAGGCATGTCTGTCTCTGTGAGGGGTAGTGTGTTCACTGAGAAGTGATGGATTCCAGGCATAGCAAACAGAAATATCCAATAAACACTCCAAACATTTGTTATTTTCCTCTTTCAAATACCATATTTCGGCAGTCAGACAGGTGAACCAATTCCATGTGACACTGATGGCTAATTGCACACAGCAAGTTGTAAAAAGCAACTGGACAGGGCAATTTGACCCCATAAATCAATTCACCATCACTTTCAAAGAGCTAATGCAGTGAAAGAAATCAAACTTGTCCAATGACTGTCTCATTAATGCAAACAGTACTAATCTGGTGATATAACTTCTCTGCTTGAACAATCCAGACAGAAAATGCTCCCACTGAGTCAAGTGTAAATGTAAAATGCAACATTGAAGGAAACAATTAGCAACCAACACATATTCATGCTGCACCTTCCAGCCATGTGAATATCAGCAATGCATGCATCATCCCCAATGCTAAATTATGGAGCTAAGGTTTATAATTGTAATTATAATAAAATAAAATATAATAAGTAGTGCATTTTACTAAATACTAATTAGCATCTTACTGTGCAAAAATTGACACATTTCAGTTGGTACTTAAGTCATCACTTTGCTCACCTTTCAGGATACATGTATGTCATTGAAAGTAGGGAGGGCTGTGTTTGTTAGAGGTAGCAGAGGTGAAGAGAAGAGTCAAAGTCCCAGGGTGCTGGAAAAGATGATTTTATTCTTACAAATAGCCCAACATGTTTCATTCTAGAAATATTTAAAGGCCTTCTTTAGGAGAGTGCAACTTTAAAACTGTCTGCAGTATTCCAAAAAGACTGCCTCCAAAGCGTATGCCTCACAACTGTCTATGCTGAAATGCGCTGGACTGTTTGTAAGAATAAAATAACCTTTTTCAAAACACTGAGATTTTGTCTCTTTTCTACATCCCTTCTATTGGGTATTACCAGTCCTCTTTGCTTTTTTTTAGAAGTAGCAACTTCAAAGTAGAAGATGAAGACATTGAAACAGTTCAAAGTTTTCCATACCTTGGTTCAGTCAATCAAAATGGAGACAGCAGTTAAGAAATCAGAAGAAGACTAGGGCCCTTTCCGCAACTTACCTGCGTCCGGCACGGTTGCACAGGGCTCACGCGAGCAACCTCTTCCGTGAGGCTCTCGTGTCCCTGCTGCTTCTGCTCCGCAGAAACTGCTGGCCAGCCGGTAGGCAGCATGAAGGCTCCGCCTCTTCCTTCCACAGTGCAGCCAGGTATTTTCCCACGCCATGCTGGGGGAGGAAGCATGAGGGCCGCAGCTCCGGAGCTCCGCACGGACGGTAAGTGCGCGTGGGGCCCTGGAATAATGTGCAATCACGCACCATTTTTGGCTAAAAGCCAAAAATGATATAGTGCATGATTGGCGCCTGGCAGCCACGGCAGCGCCGCACGATTGCTAGGATGTCGTCTGAAACACTCCTTGCAATGGCGCGATGCTCTGGAGGCCCTTTCGCATGAGAAATACTGTGCAAAAAGGGCCTAGGACTGGAAGGACCATGATGAGGAAACTAAACAAGATCCTCAAGTGTAAAGATATATCCTATAGCTAGGAAAGTCCATGCCATCATGTTTCCAGTTTCTATATATGGTTATGAAAACTGGACAGTGAAGAAAGCTGAAAGGAAGAAAATCAACTCATCTGAAATGTGGTGCTGGAGAGGAATCCTATGCATTTGCTGGACTGCTAAAAAGACAAATAAATGAGTCCTAGAGTAAATCAAGCCTGAATTCTCCGAAGAGGCTAAGATGGCTGCTGTACTTTGGCCATGTCATTAGAAAACATGACCCACTTGAAAAGACAATAATGCTTGGTAGAGTGGAAAGCAAAAGAAGAAGACTGCTGGATAAACTCAATCAAAGAAGACATGCCCCTGAATCTGGAAGACCTGAACACGGTAGCTGATGATAGGGTGACTTGGAAGTCACTTATCCATAGGGTTGCCATAAGTCAAAGCTGACTTGATGACAGTTAACAACAACAGCAACCTTAGCATACATGTACTCAGAGGCTGCTGCTTTCTCTCTCACTTTCTAAGAGTTCAGGTATGACATCTATCCATGCCATTTCCTTTCTGTTTTGTTACATGTAAGATTATATGCAATCTTTTATATGTATTAAGTAAAGCTATCTCATATGTTTTTATTAAAAAGTCTAGGTCTGCTTTATTTTTCTAGTAGAAATGTGAATGGTATAGGACTGGTTGTTGCTCATTTTCTATTTGTAAGTACTAATTACTCTGTGAGGTGTACTACGATCTCTTACATTTCCCATCATTACTAAGGGCAAATGGTTTAGATCCAGATAGCTTAGAAATCAAATGTTGTAAAGACACAAGTAGGAAAAGGAAGAAGCTCCTTTCTGGCAATGTTCCTTATAATAGTGTTATCTGTATAATTAATGTACTTGCTGCATCAAATTGAGGGGACAGAGACCTCCCAACCTTATGAAAAACTTTAGTCAGCTACCTTCAGCTAGTGTTGCATTATTAATTGCTCTCTGAAGAAAGAAAAGAATCACCCAAAGAATCTCAATGGGATCTTAATAATTACAGAGAATCCAAACCTCTTGGTGAGAGCTTTGAAACACTTTTTTTTAAAAATTAGAACTCATAGAATCACCCAGTCAGCATGACCACAATTGTAATCCAAAATAATGGATTTTCCAGGTTCTGTTCTTCTAGTAGCACTATTAAGCACTACAAACATGGATGAGCAAAGGACATATTTCCTGATACCCCATACATTTCAGTTCTTAGGAAACAGTAAGGTAATTGTTTCCATTAATTCAGGATTTTGTCATGTGATAGGTTTTTTGAATGATTACATTGGCTTAGTTCCATGTTTAATCTTTCCTTTTGACACAATGTCATGACTCTCTCCCTGTTGCATTGCATTTCCATCATTATTGGATTGCACCTTTGCACTGATGGGAAGAACTCATTAATGGCTGCAATATCACTGCTGTTCAACTATTGCTTCTTAGTGTGATCATTTTGTTCCTCTGCAGCTCTGATATGGACATAGTTTTTGTGGGCATAGGTCTTGTCTTCTCCCCCCACATCCTCAAGCAGGGTAGAAGTCACTCCGCTTTCAGTGTCTGAACAAAGAGGACATCATGGTGCACAGGAACAACATTGCTTTTACTCTATTCTCCGGTACATATTTCTTTTTTAAATTTGTTTTGCTCTAATTATACACTTGCACTGCCATGACAGTTGCCAGCATGTTGAAATTACACAATTATAGCAATACAAATACACTCCATCTCTGGTACATTTTTAAAAATTTTTTTGCCATAATTGCACAATTGTACTGCCATGAGAGTCTCCAGTATGCCACAACTATGCGGTTATGGCAAAACAAATATATAAAGAAAGAAATAGCTATTGGAAAACAGATAGTGTACAACTGAGGCAAAAAAAGAAAGAGAGAAAGAGAAAGAGAAAGAGAAAGAGAAAGAAAGAAAGAAAGAAAGAAAGAAAGAAAGAAAGAAAGAAAGAAAGAAAGAAAGAATTGTGCATGAGCTATATAGTGTGGACACGGATTGGAAGACAAGGTCAGGGAGTCAGTGTGGAAGACAGATTGTGGGAGTGTGCATCACCAAAGAGACACCATAGCATCAACGCAGAAAGGTGTGACTGAGATTGGTTTCATACTGTTATGTTTCTGTTCACTTAAGCAACCCAATTGCTGCAAGACAGTAGGTTGGTGTGATAGAGCTCTTAGTGTATAACTTATTTCAAAAGCAAAATTACACATTGCTTGAAAAGTGGAAAGATCCAGGAGCCACTGCGATCAAAAGTCAATTATTCAAGATCTGGGATATTACTGTGATGAGAAAAGTTATGAAGTATGTTAAGTTATGAAAAGCTAGAGTTTATATCCATAATTTTTCAAGCTAACAAGCTTTTTTTGGGGGGGGGGAGGAATTACAGACACTAACGTAGGGATTTGCAATTGCTATTAAAAATGAACATAGCATTTGTGTTGAACATAGCATTTCTTAAATCTATAAGCACATTGTGTTTAAAATGTAATTTCATATATATGTAAATATTTTTCATTAATTAATGTGATTGTGAATATCCACTCCACCCTTTCTGCAGGAAATATGAATAAGGTGCACCTGGTCAACTCTATTTGCTTTAGCAACAAACTGTTTGGTAGGCTGGGCTGAACTAAAGGGACTGGTTCATGGCTGAGCTAAGATTTTATGCAAGTCCATCAAGTCATGTTACCCAACATGGGCTTTAAAGCCATCCCATTTTTGTTTACTGCCACTTTCAAAGAAAGAGGCACAGATGGCCTCAGCTAGCAGGTCATCTTGGCTTTCAGTTTAGGGGAGAAAGATACCCCCAAACATTTCACAAATGAAAACCAGGACATGTGAGTCCAAGCATGGTCAAGATGGCAAAAATTATCAATGAGGAGGAACACACAAGCTAGGACTGGTTACAACAGTTTCTTTTTGCCTGAGCCTACAGGGAAGGTCAAGATTCCATCCCATCCTGTCTTCTCCTCTTCTGAGTTAACTGAGTGTGAAATACTTTTGCATTTTAAACTCTTTCTGCAACTACTAAAGCTAAGGACAAAGGGGGAAAGTGGGAGGATGATGGAGAAACTAGGACATTTTAAAAGCAGCTACACAAGTGAGATGATAGAGGATTTATTGGGATTGTCCCTGCCAAATTAGGACAGTTGGAAGGTACGCAGAAGCTAGAAGCAGCATATGGGATTTACTTAGCCTCTGCAGAGGCTGAGACAAGAGTGGATCAAGTGCTGCTCTTCAGAGGTTATTTGCCCGCAGCTGCCATCACCCTTAGCCAATGTTGAGGCTGTTGGGACTTGCAGTTCAACAACAGCTGGAGATCCAAACTTTACCTTAAAACAATCTTGAGCCGATATCATTACGGTATTTTCATTTCTTTAAAGTTAGATGTTCTGTGTTCCAAGAGGTTCTTTTTTTAAAAAAAGAATACTTCTACATTGAAGATATGCATGTACAGGGTTCTTATTTAAAACATATTTCTCAGTTTCCAGGGGAGTAGCTATGTTTTTTTGTCATGGCAAACATGCCAAAACATCTGTCGAAGTGGGCTGTAATCCATGGAGTTTTATTTCATGCTTACATTTGTTAGCCTTTAAGAGTCCTTAAGCCTCTTTGTTACTTATATATAACATCTCCCAGATGCTAGTGCTGTACATCTAGATCCAATCATCAAGGAACTTATGGCTTCAAATTGTGACAAGCCAGCCAACCAGTCCTTACCTTAACTTGAACTATACTGACTTTGTATTTGGTTTCCTCCTATGACACATGTTATTATGAGTACTGCTGAGACAGGAAGCTCACAAATGCCGGTGATAACACTCTGAGTAATAGAATTATTGTAATTCAAAAGAGAGGGAAGCAGAGAAGGAAAATAGGAGGGGGGAAAAATCTGTCTCTTCTTTTGACCTTTCTTGAGGCTTTTTCTTTGTTCTGTGTTTCTCCTGAGCCCTTTGTAACATGATAATTCAGTTAAGCTTTATTTTCTGTTCTAGCAGGATAAAGCATCATTATGGTCCAATTTTGAGTCTTAAAAGCGGAGCCCTGCTGGTGTCTTAGAATTGCTCTTCAATGATCAGATGACATTCAGTGCAGCTGTTATTTGCAATGGACTTGGTGACAGAACAATCTCTTGCATGCTAATCAGCTCAGGCCATCATCTGTTGGTAGCAGATCTTCAGTTCAGTAACCAGAAACAAAGGTAAATAAAATAAAGCATCCAATACAAGGGGATTTGTTGTTCTTGGTCTTCTATGGATCAGAAGATACAACAGAGAACATCTGTGTGCCTGGATACCTGATTACTGAGGGGTTGTTAGCATTTAGATGTTGGTCTTCTTTTCTCCTATATGTTTAGAAGTAGGGAAGAATTCAGACCATGGAGAAATTACTTTTTTGGATTACAACTGCCACCAACCATGCTGACGTGTGTGTTCTGGAATATGTAGAAAAAGGGAACTTTTCCAAGCTGTGCACTAAACAAATCTTTGGTCTGAGCTAGCATAGCTATTCTTGCATTTTCATACCCTACTTGATATGCATAGGATGCTAGTCAGTGTTGTTGTCAAGTCATTTTCTTGGGTCATTTCCACAGGACAATGCTGTTCTGCATCATCCTGTTGCAGTCTTGGCAGCACCTCTGCTGGAACGGGAACATATCCCCAATGCTCCCCTCCACACCCGACCAACTGCCTGCAGAAGGGAGCATGAAGGTCGAGTGGGTAAGAAATCATCATCATCATCATCATCATCATCATCATCATCATCATCATCTGCCCAAGTACTTCTACTGAATTGTGAGACTTTCCCCACTTCCCCATGTAGAAATTTGTGTGCATTTTGTCTACATTTTTGCTAGTAGAGGCACTTTTTATACATTATCCCCATTGCCTAGAACATATTTGTGCACATTTCTTCAAATATGTGCAATTTATTTAAAAAGTTATGCACTTTTATAATTCAAGAAGAGTACCAGTGAGCTGGAATGTATCCACAGAAGATGATCAGACGTGCGGAAACCAAGCTTTATGAGGAATAAATTAGAGAACTGGATATGTTTAGCTTTGAGAATGAGAATGATTGTCATGCACTGAATAACTTACACTCCACAAACTTCACACTCAGAGTTGATCAGCAGGGTTTATTTGTAGGGATGCAAGCAACCCAGCACACTTAGTCCGAAGTTGCTGAGACTACAGCATACAGTGTAGTTATAGGTTTTATACCTTTCAGGTACAAATTTTGGCATGCTGAGTGGTGATTGGAGAGGATCATAAATAATATTATCTCACCGTTCTAGATGTTTCCCGGTCTCACTGTTGTTTACTTATCTTCCATCCTTGAGGCTGGAACAGTTTCCTGCCTCCTTATTTCTGCACATTTCCACTTCTCACACAGCACCTTTTGGTGCTTTCATTTCCCCCCTCTGATCTTCTCCTCCTCTACGGGATACATTGTAGCAATGTTCAGTGAAGCATTTAATCACTTGATTCTTTGGAATATACAAACATGCTTCAAACAAATAACATAGTTGAGATCAGCAACTGGCATTTGACATTTTGCAGCACTCTGCTAACTCTAGCAAGGCCTAAACTGTCTGCCTCATCTATTCTAATACACATGCAACAAAACCTTATAACACACATCCTGACAGTGACATGATAGCCATCTGTAAATGTCTAAAGGGAGGCCATGCAAAAACTGGATCAAGCTTGTTTTCTGCAAAGATTAGAACCCAAATCAATTGATTCAAATTATAAGCCAAGAGATTCTACATAAACATTAGAAAGAACTTTGTTAGTGTAAGAGCTGTTTGACAGCAGAATGACTGCCTCAGAGGTGGTGGACTCTCCCTCTTTGAAGATTTGATAGATATCTTTCAGAAGTGCTTTAGCAGTGTCTTTGTGCATGGCGGATGATTGGCCTAGATGGCCCTTAGCATTACTTCCTACTCTAAGGTTCTATGTTTCTATGATCTATACTTCGGAGAAAAAATTCTTCACAATGACAGGAAACTTAATTTATTTAAAACAAAGATATTTCAAAGCAAATGAGATTTTATAGAAGAAATGTGATCAAATATAAATCCAAGGAACAGAGAGAGAGAAAGAAAGAGTATTTTTCAAGCTTCAAGTACTGGGGGTAAAAATTCGTTTACCTTCATTCTTTTCATGTTCTTTTCTGTACCTTTTTGGACCTGGTATTATAATGCTTTGCACCATGGAAGAAAAGTTCCCACTGAATCTTTGTATAAGTCAGGAAAAGAAATTAGCTACAGCAGCAGGTCTATTCTCCATCAAAGCACATGGTTTTAAGGTTGCATTGCTTGACATAGCAGCTAGCCAGGTCATCTATTTGAAGACATATACAAATGCACAAAAAGTTTTCAGGCTTTGTTCTACCAAAAAGCACAAGGGAATCAAGACTCTGGGAACCAGTCAGATTTCAGTCCTTTGGAAGGAAGGAATCAGAGTATAAATGTGCAGCAGTAGTATCTGAACAAGCTTTCAAAGATTAACACTGAGGAGATTTTGTGTTTGACAGAAATGAAGTACCTGATCTTAGGATTTGTACTTATAAACTGGCATTACAGCACTCAGGCATATAGAATCTGGAGAGATCAATCTGTGTATCTACGGTTCACTGGGACAGGCGAAAGGACATATTACATGAGTGATAAGGTATTTGACATTCTTTACCACTGCACCTTAAGGAATTAAGTAAGCTGCAGTTCAGAAGCTGCTAGATTCCTCCAGTTCCTTTACAATGGTTGTACTACATCAACTGGTCCCAGTGGCAGGTGATGACTCTTCTGTCAATGTGGTGGTGAAAATAATGTGAGTTTTAGTTTGAAGTTTAAAGGAGTTATCCAAGGTGCTGAACCTTACCCACAAACTGTAAAAATAAAAACTAAAGCGGGACTAAAGCTCAATAGCAGAGCACATTCTTCACAAGAAGAAAATGGCAAGATCCATTCACTGCAACTCTAGTTCAAAGGACGAGGTAGCAGATCACATAAGATATCTCTTCCTCAAGTTAGGAAGAACAGATTGTAAAAAAATATCTGGGCTACATGGGGAAATAGTCTGGTCTGATGTAAAACAACTTGCTATATTCTTCTGTAGCTAGATAACCACCAGTGATGGTTCATTCCTCCCAATGTCATAAATGGAGTGTAGACTCAAAAAGCCATTTCTCTACATGTCCCTAGAAGCATTCAGGTGGGGATACCTTTGCATCCAGGGTAGAAGAGAAGGGAAGCCTGATGAGTTCATAGATGAGCCCATATATATCATGTTGAAGACAGAGATGAGTAGAGCATGATATTCTATTAATGCCGGTTCTATCTTGATCTCAGCCTTGTCATTATTCCCTGCACAACCCACCCTCACTTAAACACAGCTTAGGGTTTTCTGATCACTTTAGCCAAAACAGAGATTTTGGCTTTAGTCATGTATGAGTGCTGTAATGCCTCTTCAGTTCTTGGGGCAGGTGGTTGTCACATTTGCTGTACACCATATTGTTAATTATGGTTTTCTTGTTGTTAACTACTGTCAGGTCAACTTTGACTTATGGCGATGCTCTCAATGAGAGACCTCCAAGTATCCAGTTGTCCTTTAAATAGGTTAATGTGGTCACATCTATCTAGGACATGTGCAAAATTTAGCAGGTAAGGAAAATATTGTGAGAGCACTTTGAGGAATGTTTATGACCAAACAGTGGAACCAAAAAGGTATGGATCACCTATAGGATTAATCTGTCTCACTCACTCAGAGATGTGGTGACTCAATAAGGATGTGTTATAAATTAAAGGTAGGGAATAGCCTTGCTTGAATGACATCAGGCATTGTTGACTGCAAGAGACCTGGGGTACACCTAAAAGAAGCTCTTCTTATGCAGCCATCCTATCTCACTCAACGATTTTACAAGGAGCAATCTAAACATCTTCCATTTGTAATTGTCACATTTTTCCCCCAGGGGTTTTCCAGTGTCTTGGTTGTTCTTCTTTTTATCACATAAATTCTATTGAAGACAAAAAGACACATTAGCTGCTTAGAGGTATCAGAATAAAAGCACAATTTGAGAGTCCTAGTACAATTCTTGCACAGACCTATATGTTGTACAGACCTAAATGTGGTCCAGTTCAAGCTTTCAGAAAGAACTTCTTCACACTGTGCTTACTGTGCAGCTACCATGTGATAGCTGCAGACTTCAGATTGGACAGATACAGGAAGGATGGGGCTATCAGCAGCTACTAGTCACATTGGTATATATCCCTTACAGTACCAGATACAGTGTGGCTTTCTCTATAACTTGCTGGGGAATATGTGTGGGAAGATGTTTTTGCACTCATGTTTTATTTGTGGGCTTCCCACAGGCAATCATTAGCTGCTATGTGGGCAGAATGCTAAACTAGATAGCCTTCTTCAGCCTGATCATACAAAAGCCTTCTTATTCTTAACCCTGTGTCTTGTCTTTTTAATGACATCTGTAAGGTTTCATTGCAAAGTCTTATAATGCTACTTTACTGGCTTCTGTTCTGAGTTGCAAGTTGTGGTGAGAACATGTTTCTTTCCTTTGCTTTCTTTATGTTAAACCACACACAGGCTTTGTTACCTGTTGTTCAGCCTTGACTGGTACAGCTCTCAACTAAGTCCATATTATGCAGGGGAAAAAATGAATGCACCAGGCCCAAGTGTGCCCCCCTGGATCCCTCTTGTCCCTTAGCAAGATTGGCCTGGTTTCCCTTCTCTCTAGGGGGTACAATTGTTTCTAAGTGGATGTGCAACTTGGGGGGAAATAGACTGCCTGCACTAGGACTTTGTCTCAATTTATGTGCTACTTGTAAAAAAAAAGTGAGTATTTCAAAAATGCCATCAATTTCTGTTGAAATATTCAGACAGCACTACCAATTTGCAGTTGGTATTAGCTCCAGTTAATCTATAGGCTGCAAGCGAACATCACCTGAGCAGAGCAGATATGCTGCACCAGCACTGCACAACCTCCATGCAGAATAGCAACACTGGTCAATGACTAAGGGCCATTATACAGTGCACAATGTACAGTGCGTAACCACAATGTGCATTGTTTCTGTATATGGAAATCCTCTTCTGCCACAGTCAGCAGAATATGTCAATCAATCATAAATGTTGGCCATTTCTGCACTAGACTGTTATAGCGCTATTATTCCACTTGCAACATCCTATGGAATCATGGGGTTTGCAGTTTCGGCCCCTCCCTAAACCGCAAACCCCAGGATTCCATAGGATTTTGCAAGTGGAATAATAGCGCTATAACAGTCTAGTGCAGAAATGGTCGTTATTGTACATAACTGTAGGTCATCACAATATGAAATGAATAGCATGAAGACATTAATAAATAAGTGTCACATTCAAACCATATTTAGTATGAAAACTTCTTGAGGTTATGTGCTTATCATTGTGGCAATACATAGTTCAAACTGATTCATATGGATCTACTTCAAATCCAATTCTAATTCCCATTCTAGGACAGTATTCCATTACGCTATGGAAAATATTTTGCCCCACATGTGTTGCACAAATTATGCTTATGTATGTCACTAGCAGAATGCCAACAAATGTGTCATGTTTCTGAATCTGCTGAACTACTTGTTCTAAGGGTGTTTCAAAAAGGAATTGTGCACTTATTCTGTCTTCCTGGTCCATAATATATTTAACAAGGTTAAGAAAAATGGTCATAAGAAGCAGTGGGGAAAAATGGAGGAGCAAGGCTACACAAGTTGAAAAGAACAATGCCTGAATTCCTTGCTCAACCCGCACCCCTGCACAAGAAAAAAAAAAGTGAAATCTGGGAGCACCTAAAACACCTTTTCATCTTTTAAGTATTTCCTGAAAGTCTGGTCAATGTTCATAGATGGTCATTAGATTTCTTTCTCTTTCTTTCTTTTGTTGAATGTCAATACTAATTCAATTATTTATTAGGGGAAAAAAAATAAGATTTTATTCACAGATACAAAAAGTAATATTTACTTGGGTTCTGGTGCCTGTTAAAGTTCTGGCAAAGAATACATTCTGAAAAAAATATCAGCTCATATGTACAAGGGTTTATTATATAGTCACCTTTCTCTATGGGAAAATGATTTATTCCAAAATGCTGTTTCATATGCAATGAAGAGATGACTTTTATTTGCCTAAAAGATAATTGCTTATTAAGCTGGACAGCCAGTTGCATGGTGATACCAAGCAAACTGGATTAACATGATTGCTGGATTATTAAATAGATTAAATCCTACTGATAATCACTTGCTAGCCTTCAGGGCTAGAAGCCTAATGAGCTCAAGAAATATCACTTTGTCAAACACTTATGTTCTGGTTCACCTTGAACTCATCTCTAATTTCTGCTTAGTATTGGTCATATTCCTATAGCAACCAAGGTAAGTGACATGAATTATCATATTTTCTCTGTGGTTATTTCATGCTAATTTCATTTTTAAATTGTTCTGAGTGATAAGGTGAGATTGCAATTAGAAGCCATCTCCTTTTCATGCCTTCTTTAGATGGCATAGCTTCATATATACATGCATAACTTCAACTATATAAAGGTGGGGAAGGGCCCATGATTGCTTATTTGAAAAGGACCAACTCTAAATGAGCAGAACATATTTAGGGCACATACATAAACTAGCTAATATTTGTATTCAGAGATGAGACTGACTTTTCAGGAATAAGAATGTTACGTTTTAACATCACAACTTTGTTGTAAGAGCTGTGTTTCATAAGCAGTTCAAAAATGTGAAGCACCATACAGGCCAGAAGTCATATAACCCTATGAACAGAAATACTATTGTAGTTTTCCTAAGCTCTGCTGCCTTGCTATAGCCAGAGCAAGAGGCTGCAGATGCTTTTTCATACTTTTTTTTTTTAATTGTTTTTCTTGTTCAGTTCCCATTGCAATCAAATGGTGGGCATTAGCTATGACATCTCTGGGGATCTTGTACCTTTCAAGAGGATTTGGGAGGAACTAAGCCACTTTGACTGTTATTGATCCTTGGCTTTTCTTGACATGTCCCCTATGCCCACTTTCCCACAACAATAGCTAGAAGAACCAGAGCATGGAATGTTACCTTGTTGTTAACTGCCATCAAGCTGATTTTGACTAATGATGACCTTATGAATGAGAGATCTCCAATTCACCATATCAGCAACAGTCCTGGTCAAGTCTTGCAGACTCACGGCTGTAGTTTCTCAGACTGAGGTCATTTCCTCATTACACTGTTATAGTGTTATTATTCCACTTTCAACATTCTGTGGAATTCTGGGATTTCTAGTTTACTGAGGCTAAAGAGCTCCCTGGTTGAGAATTCTAAATACTGCTCCCTAAATTGCAAACCCAAGGATTCCATAGGATGTTGAAAGCAGAAGAATAGCACTATAATAGTGAAGTGTGGAAACAGTCTGAGTCTATCCACCTGTACTGTGGTCTTCCTCTTTTCATGTTGCCTTCTACCTCACTAAGCATTATTGCCTTTTCTAACAATGTTAGAAATGTTAGAATTCAAAATGACCTCAACAGATTAGAGAGCTGGGCCAAAACTAACAGAATTAATTTCAAGAGGGAGAAACATAAGGTACTACAGCAAGGCAGAAAAAAATAAAATGTACAGATATAGGATGGGTGACTCATGGCTTGACCAAAGTACATGTGAAAAGGATCTAGGAGTCTCAGTAGACCAAAGTTGAACATGAACCAACAGTGTGATGTGGCAGCTAAAAAAGCCAATGTTATTCTAGGCTACATCAATAGGAGTATAGTGCCTAGGTCAGGGGGAGTAATAGTGCCACTCTATTCAGACTTTGTCTGACCTCACCTAGAACACTGTGTCCCAGTTCAAGGAGGATATTGACAAGCTGGAACATGTCCAAGCAAAATGGCAAAAGGCCTATGTTCTATGAGGAGTGGCTTAGGGAGCTGCATATGTTTAGCCGGGGGAAGAGAAGGTTCAGAGGTGACATGATAGCCATGTTTAAATATTTGAAAGATGTCATATGGAAGATGGAGCAAGCTTGTTTTGTGCTGCTCCAGAGGCTGAGGGCATTTCTGCACTACACTGGCCCTTTCTGCACGGCATTTGCTATGCGAAAGAGTGCCTGGAGCGTCACGCGATTGTGAGGAGCGATCTGCACGACGCACTTACAATTGCGTGACACTCCAGGGGCCAGCAGGCACCGATCGTGCACCTTTTCATTTTCAGCTGGTTACTATTACTGGTTATTATTAGTTACCCTTCTAAAAATTGAATGCTTGAAGCCACCTTAATGCCCACAACAGAGTGCAAAGCAGCAACATGAGTTATGGAACATGTAGTGCTCCCCATCAGCATTACATAGGGCTATATCACCATAACTATTAAAGTAGAATGAATTTATACTTTATTTACTTGGACTTGTAATGCAATGGGTATACTTTTGGTATTGGAAGCGGGAATTTAGAACATGTTACCTGTTATTGATAATTAGTTACTTCCAAACCCTGGGACAAAGACATTTATTTCCAAAGGACCTTTGTTCTGATGAGCTTAGTGCTATCCTGTGAGCTGGCCTTCCTCTCTCAAAATATTGAGTGCCTCTCAGCTGGACTTTTGCTTCCTTTGGATTGAGCACCATATACCTTTGTCAGAACCTTCTTTTCTTTGTATGGAGCAACTAGGCTGCGTTGAAAAATGTTCTACGTGCAGAAGGTGTCTTTCCTTCATGGAAGGCCTTTTCTATACTTTGTTCTAGATGGTTCTACAAGAAAGAAATCTAATTAAGTTCTTTCGGTTATGCTAGAGAAACATGGCATTTATTATAAAATGTAAGTAGCTTGCTATTGGCAAATTGCACAAATTCTTGTGCATGTTCCTATACAAATACATGAAGAACAAGCCTAGAGGATCTTAACTAAGTTTAGAGATTATTAAATGCAATTCATTGTGTGTTTATTTATTTGTTTATTTATGGTATTGGTCTATCACTTCTCCCAACTTGCCAAGGCCCACACAGAGATAATTTGTGATGCAAATATCATCTCCTAAAACCATCTCCAACATATATATCCAGTGAAGATGTGTTCAATCAACCTATGCAAACCTTCCATGAAAAAAAAAATCTCACTTTTTCTCCAAGAATAAGACTCAAGGTGGCTTATAGAATAAGAAGAGAATAAATAAAACCACATATAGCTAAAAGCATTCAAAAAATTAAAATTAAAATGATATCAAATTGTCTATAGAATTAGAACTATTTAAAACATAAATTTAAAGGCATAGATTAAATGCACTACAGCATTTTTTAAAAAATGAAACCCATTTTATAAAAGAGTTATTATATAAAATGATATGAGTGGCTCATTTCTATGTAGGCTTTGTACCCCATGTTATGGTCCATGTATGGTGAGGAACAGAAGCAGAAATGAAGAGCCTGTGAAGAGGCTGGGTATGCATTGACTGTGTATGAATTCATCTTCAGAATGACTGCCAAGACCTTTGTGATGCTCTCTGCAACAGAAACAATCCATAAATAAATTGCACAGTGCTGCATTATTCTGTTTGAAGCTGCACTCCAAAACTAGGTAAAGAAATCAAGCAATCGCAAAGGCTAATGAGAAGTAGTAGCAGTAAAAATAACACAATGTAATTTACTGCTCTGAACCCACCACCACCTTAATTAACATATATGACTACTTTAAACATGCACACACAACCACACTTCATAATATTTCAGTGCTGCAATCAGACCCTCCAGTGCTTGAATTATGGTTTATTAAATAAGTCCTTGTTGTGCAGAGAATATTTCCAATCTTTGGCCTTACACTTAATAACTCACGGGGAATGAAGGGTGCTCAGTAATTCATACCCCATATTGTCTTCCTTTGCTAATAATACCAGGGTCTGGAATTTATGGCCTAATCTTGCTTACTGCTAAGCATCTGCTGCCTGAAGAGTACAGCATTCAGTTCCTCTTGTCTTCAGTGACAAGTGAAAGAGTAGAGCACTGGCAGGATAAAACAAATTGGGTCTCACATTTGGGAAAGAAAGATGAAATACTTTTCAAGTGCTACAGTTCATACATTGACTCTTGTAAGACCATGTACTGCAAGTCTTCATAACTGACAGTTAGAAGCTTTCCAGGAATAGTAGGCTTCAGTGATATTGACTCTTAATGAGCCCCCAGAATGCACAAACACTGTGGCTTCCAGATGTACACCATCAGGCTCAAGCCAAAGGCCAAACTGGAAGAGATGAAGCCCAAACTCGATAAGACAATGGGAAAGCCATTTCTTTTCCTGCTTCACAACTAAAGGCTAGCATAAAGAGATAAATAAGCATACGTTGGGGTTTCAGACTGGGATACAGAATCCATGAATTTTAATCTTTTTGTCTGTATTATTATTTGTTATGCTGCCTACCTGTACAAATTGCTGTTTTCTATTTTACTAGGTTGTCCATTACTATGGTCTAACATCAGCCATTTCTGGCCAGAATTGGAGGTGAGGAGAAACCCAGGTTTTGTCATGTCTTTTTCTCTAGTTACGGTCATTCAGAAGTGATTCTTATTTATAGACCAAAACCAGGGAAGAGTCTGCTCACATATTTGGAAAAAATGAAAGATTATAATTCAAATCATGAGCAATATGTCAATTACCATTTTTTCCTTTGTGTAAGATAGTGCATCACAGATTTCTTAAGAAGTCTATCTCTATATGCGTTCCATGGTTTTGTGATATTATAGGTATATCTCAGCTGACAAAGTTCCTGGGTGTTACTACTTTAACACAATATTTGGGGTCAGAGGCAGAAATAACATGGAAAGAATAGGGGATACGTTCCTATGCAGGAGCAGCAACAAACAAACGGACAGACAGACAGACAGACAGACAAACAAACAGAAGAGCAGTTCAACACATTTCAGCAAACTTTTCATTTACAACCAACAATATTCCCATGTAAAATAATACAACCTAGGCCCTTTTCGCATGGCATTTGCAGTGCGAAAGGCCTTTGGAGCGTCGTGTGATTGCGAAGAGCATTTCAGACGATGTCCTTGCAATCGTGTGATGCTGCTGGGGCTGGCAGTCACCGATTGCACACAGCTTGTAGCCGAAAATGGTGCGCGATCACACATTGCTCCAGGGCCCTGTGCACACTTACCATGTGTGTGGAGCCTCCAGAGCCACGGCGCTTGCACTTCCTCCTGCAGCGCAGCCTGGGAAAATGCCCGGCTGCGCTGCGGAAAGAAGAGGCAGAGCCCTCATGTTGTCTGCTGGCTGGAAGGCAGCAGCTGGGACGCGAGAGCCTCTCGCAAGAGGCTGCTCGCGTGATCCCCACACCCCAGTGCTGAGAAAAGGTAAGTTGCAGAAAGGGCCCTAGTCAGGTAGGCAGTGTGTGTGTTTGTTGAGACTATAGTTCCAGAAAACACTTGAAAGCTTCTTCCAAGATACATTTTTCTTTCTTTGATCAGCTTCCACACTTCTCATGATTTTCATGTTGATGGCCAAACTTTGCACATCTATGCTTTTTTTATTTAAAAGAAACATGCCAGGGAAGCTGGTGAGACATGATTTTTTACTTTCTTCTTTTGTCTCTCTTTTACTTTGCATTTATATTCAGTAAGGGATACTGGCAGCGGTTGTTGCTTACCTTGCCTTTTGTAGGCAGGCACACACAGTTACAGTAAGATTGGCTAGAGGAGAATCCAATTCTTTCCCAGTTTATGCTTCATTGAATTGCTTAGTGCAGACATGCTATTGCAGCCCAATTGCAAAAGTCTATGCTTCTCTATCCCACCCATCTATAATATTAATGCTGCTAAAACAAACAAACAAACAAACAAACAAACAAACAAACAAACAAACCCTCCATCTAGAGATGAGGAAGGAAAAGAGGGTTGTGTGGGCATAATAAAATATTTTGTGAAAAGGAAGTTTATTGTCAGAAGTTTTCTTCACTGATGTATGCCTGTATCCTGATCATAAAGATTCCTGATATATTAAATGTGGGCAGTTTTCTGGTCTACTTTGACAAATTCGAAACAATAGCTGATTTTGTCTTGTAAATTGCCTATCAGTATGATAGCATTCACATTAAGGCTAAGACATCAATAGTACTGATGACAGCTTCAAGCCAGTGCCAATGCATTATTATGAATATATCAGATTAACTCGCAAAGGGCTGCTTAAGGGAAAAAGACAGGTTTTTGGTGCCAGTGTTTATACAGGAGAGAAGTGGCCCATCTGCAGAAGCAAATTACGTTCCTGTAAGAAAGCGCTCCAAAATATAATAATAGGACATAAATACACACCTTCAGGTAGGCTCCTTCCCTTATGCCTACACAGTAGATTATTGTTAATTAAACCTCTGCTCACATAAACAGAACAAGAAAGGATGTAAAAGTAATGAGCTGACAACCTGGTGTGTATTATGTTGGGCTTCTAAGAGAATTTAATTTGAAGAAGAATTATGCACAGGTTGAAAGACAGTCCATTAAACCAAGCTAACTGTCTGGAAAGAGATAAAACAAAAATGTGTTCTACCTCCTGTGAAATAAATAGTGAGCTGCATGTTTCTGTTACCTTGTGGCTCTCTGCACCTCTGAGCAGAAACAAAGCTTGACCAGTAAGAATGTCAATGCTTCAGAAGCAGAAGGGGCAAAGGATTTGGAAAACCATGCAGAGCAGAGCATGTGAAAGGGCTTCCTTCCTGAGGGAAAATTATGAATGTGTCAGATAAGACCATATCAGTGCCATACAGGTGCTGAGATATTATGATGATAACAATGGCCACAAATATCTGTTTGCTTCTTGAAATCTTTAGAAATAATATTCTTTAACTTTCTAATTAATAGCCCATGGAATGTGTGTGTATGTGTGTGGTGAGACTGAACTTTAGCACTCAAGTTCTGAGCCAAAATTTCATTATGAAGAATTATAGATATTAAAAAAAGAAGAAAAAGAAAGAAAGAAAAAATGCCAGTGAACGGAGGGGATTGCCCCTGAACTACTGAAGAATACCTTTCCCCTAACCATTCTTGAAAAGAAATCTTAACTATTTTATTGGGTGATATTGGATGATATTGGATCCCCCTTCCTTCTTCTCCATCCCCCCTCCCCTCCCTCTCCTCCATCCACAATATAGGGCCTTTTCACACCACGCTGTTATAGTGCTATTATTCCACTTTCAATCTCCTGTGGAATTCTGGAGTTTGTAGTTTACTGAGGACAAAGAGCTCTCTGGCTGAGCATTCTAAAGGCCCCTCCCTAAACTTCAAACCCCAGAATTCATAGGATGTTGAAAGTGGAATAATAGCACCTTAACAGTGAAGGGTGGAAAGGCCCATAATGTGATAGATGCTGCTGCTGTGATTGAGGAGCAACTGATTGTGCATGGGGCAGAGCCAGCGAGTGAGCAAGTCAACCTGAAAACATCCCCTGCACTGGAAGTTCAAACAGAGACTGAGTTGCCCCAGCCAGCTCATGACGGAGAGGAAACCAACAGTGATGTAGAGGAGTTGCACCCAGCTGTGCCCATCAGCCCTCAATCACGCAGAAGGCTGAAATGGGCTGCTCAGAGGGAGGCTGCATGGACTAGGTTGAGGAAACAATAACAAGCAGCACCTGCTCACGGTGGCTATTTAAGTCTGCCGGTGTGGCTGCTCCTTGCTTGCCGCAAATTATTATGACTCACGACTTTCGTGTCTCCTGCTCCCTGAAACCCTCCAGACAGATCTCTGCCTCCTGAACCTTTGGACTGGACCTTGACCTGGCTCGGCTTCTATTTTCCTGGTGTTTGGTATATTCAGACTCTGCCTGAAAGTATTCCTGACCTCACTCCTCCCTTGCTGGCTGCGGCACAGCAGGGAGAGATTCCTGACACATAGTTTCACTCAGAATCTGGAAAATATAGAACTTCCCACAGAGAATATTTGGCAAAAATACCCCCACAACTAGTATGAAGAATTCTGAGAGGCCATTTTCACTAAACCCTATAGGCACTGGTGATGCTTAGGGAAACTGATGGGAAACCTATGTGAGGTGACTCTGACTGTAGAAGAACATGGGGCTATCAGTGTAATTAATAAATAAAATGGTATACCATGACTTACTCTTATGCTTCCATGTCTCTTGCTTCTGGAGTTTTGAATCACTAGTCATAATGTTACTTTGAAGTAGGGGTGGGATCTGTGCAACTCTCCAGATGCTATGGAACTGCAGCTCTTAGCAGCCCTAGCCAACATAACCACAGATGAGGAATGCCAGAAGTTACAATTCAAGAATGTCAGCATGGCTACACATGCACCACAGACATATTAGCCCATACATGACACACAATATAATAATTTCACTAAGAACTAACTGGTGTTTCTTAGAAGAGGATTCTCTGAGAATGTTCTGTTCTGAGCAATTGGACTTTGCAGGACATGGTGAGTTGGTGTGAGCTGTCTCTCTACCTCAGGCTGTGGCTATTCTCCTGCCAGTTATACGCTTTGGTTTGTACGGAGAGCCATTAACCCAGGGAAAATTATAACTGTTTTCTTTCAATTAAGTTGTATGAGATTGCTGGAGTTCTAGAAAACTAATTTAGAAGTAACAGCACAAGAATATGAATATTTCACATTCATCTAATGCCTGTTAGCTTTCTTTTTTGCCTGAATAAAAATTTAGAAACCAAGTATCCTGACACTGCATGGAATTGAGAGTAATTTGTGAACACATAGGCATTTTGTCTGTCACTTGATTCTTTCCACTTGCCTTTGTTATCCTTTTATTTGGGTGTCTTGGGATGCTTGCTATTTCAAAGGCATTAACTCCTCTTATTCCAAAGAATGATGAATTCTAGCAGAACTCATTTGTATTGTAGACTGGCAATAATCCCTTTCTATTCTTCTGCAGCAGAGGCCTTTACAACAAATGTGAATATAGGAGAGAATTTAAGATGGTTCTCGTTTACCCTCAAGCTCTCTCCAGCACAAAATTTGCAGGCCTCCATCTGATGCTGAATCTTTGTTTACTTCTGTCTGACTTCTCTAGCATGGCAGGGTGGGGGACAAGAGATTTCTAAATACTTCACATAGCAAAAATGGTGTCACACTCTGGCATCGACATAAGGCAAAAGTAATCTCAGTTAGGGACTGTGGCAGGGGGACCAAATGTCTCACTTTCCATGACACTGCATTGTTGTTCTTAATTGCTGTTAAGCTGATTTCATCTTATGATGGTGCTCTGAATGAGACACCACCAGAAATCTCTATCAACAGCCCTGCTAAAGTCTTGCAGTCTCAGGGCTGTGGCTTCCTTGACTGAGTCTATCCACTTGTAATGTGGTGTTCTTCTTTTCCACCTTACCAAGCATTATTGTCTTTTCTATTGAGTCCTGTCTTCCCAAGATACGTCCAAAGTTCAATAGTCTCAGTTTAGACATTTTGGTTTCTGGGGAAACTTCAGGCTTGATTTGTTCTAAGATTCACTCTTTTGTCTCTTTAGCTGTATATGGCATCCATAGGGCTCTTCTACAGCACATTTCTAGTTCTTGTTTTACAATGTCCAACTTCCCCGATTAATACTTCTCCCATTCCATGTGCCTATAATATGCAGTGTGAAGCTTAAGATTTTCCTTTCACCTCTGACCACGTCAGCAGCTGAATTTCCTTTCTGTCTGAATCAAGTTGCATCATTAGACCCTGTGCTACTTGTCCTTGTCCTCTGCTTTTCCCCTGGTTGAGTGCCTTCCAACTTAAGAGTCTTATCTTCTGGTACTATCTCTTGCTTCATTTTGGATTGTCACATCATGTGGTTTTCATGGTAAAATACATTCAGAAGTAGTTTACCAGTGGCTCCTTCTGGCCAGTACTAATAAGAGGCAGCCATGGTGCCATTGCCATTGTCTCTGAGACATCTTCCACCAGAGACTTCTTCCCAGAAAATGTTTGGGTCATTTGGCTCCTCAACAAAAGCCTGACTGATGTGGGAAACTTACCAGCAGCATAGCTGCTTACCTCACAACAGCAAGCAATCTCACCACCAAAGAAAAGTAGTGGCATAGTGGGATGACATTGGCCCTTTCCGCAGCTTACCTTTTTTCAGCACTGAGGTGCAGGGATCACTCAAGCAGCCTCCAGCGAGAGGCTCTCACATCCCCGCTGCTTCAATTGCTCATGAGCTGCCTGCTCCCGAGCAGGTAGTGCAAGAACCCGGCCTCTTCCTTCCGCAGCGCAACCTGGGAGTTTCCCAGGCCATGCTGGGGCAGGAAGCACGACCACTGCAGCTCCAGAGGCTCCACATGCATGGCAAGTGTGCATGGGGCCCTGGAGCAATGCACAATTGCGCACCATTTTCAGCGAGTGAGCAGCGCCTGCCCTACCCTGGAGCATTGCACGATTGTGAGTGCGTCATGCAGATCACTTCTCACAATCACGCGATGCTGCAGGCACCCTTTCGCATGGCAAATGCCATGCAAAAAGGGCCATTGTAATAAATGGCAAAGGGAGAGGGAAACTATTCTGTTCCCTGTCAGCTCTTCATTTCCACTATTGCAAGTGGCCAGAAGATGGTACTGCACTTTCTAGCTCAACAGAGGTCATACGGTTAAAAGGACCAATTGGAATTCATTGGCCCTACAAACCTCTTGACATAAACCTCTCTTTTCAGTCGGAACAGGTTGCCATAAAATGGATGCTTTTCTCGAATCTGCTTGCTTGACTCTGCCCCATCAGGCCTGGCATGATAATCACAAGCACAATCATATCGCTCACTTCCTGCTTCAGCTTTTTTTTTAAAGGGGGTCTGAGGGTTTTGGAGAGAGGGCTGTGAGAACTACCCATCCCTGACCTAAAGTAGGAAACATGTTCACTATAAAACTATCTTTAGTGAAAATAAATAAATAAATAACCCCAAAGGAGCTCTCTGCAACACTGGCCCTTTTCACACCTTACCTGGTGCCGCTGGCGTCACACAGGGATCATGTGGAAAGCCTCGTCCAGGAGGCACTTGTGTCCCCTCCGCTTCCTCTCCACACCAGTTCCGTGCTGGCCAGAAGGAAGCGTGAGCCCCTTCTTTCCGCAGCGCAGCTGGGTACTTTCCCAAGCTGCTCTGGGGAAGGAAACATGATGGCCGTGCATCCGGAGCCTCCGCACACAAGGTAAGTGCGTGTGGGGCATGGGAGGGACGCGCGATCGCTCATCATTTTCAGCAATGAGCTGAAAATGATATAATGCATGATTGCCACCTAATGGCCTTGGGAGCATTGCGCGATTGCGAGGACGTCATGTAGAATGGTCCTTGCAATCGTGTAATGCTCCTGAGGCCATTTCACAACAGGACTGGCGTGCAAAAAGGGCAATTGTGTTGCTGACTGCTGCAGCTATGATAGGCAGTGTATCAAGATATAGTCTAGACTGGCAGTTTTTGTTTTCTTTCCTTTGGGGTGAGATAGGAGAACAAAGACTGTTTTTTTAAAACAACAACAACAACAACCTTATTCCTTTGGTGTTGCCTGCTTATGGACTCCACCACAAAGTGTGGGCCTCAGTGCTTGGTAGTCTCTTCTATTATTAATTTCTTCAGTCCAGTAAAATCTGTTGTGTTAAATCTTTTGATCTAAGCCCAACCTTACTAGAGGCTCTCCTCCTAGCATGTATCCAAAGGGTTCTTTCCTCAGGACCCACCCAGGTACCATAATGTTTTTATTTCAGGTGTTAGCAACTCTACCAACTACCAGAGAGTAAGTGTAACAAAAGGAAATATCACACCTTCCCAAAAGTACAGGGAGGGGAAACAACCTGTGTTGGTTATGGTGAAAATCTAAGCTCCAATTTCTAGCCTAATGATCCATGTCTCTATCTATAAATGCCTTTTCTTTCTAACCAGTGTCCCTGGGCTTTCTTTGGATTGCTTTCTAGGCAGACACTTCTCACTGTAGCTCTGAGGCTATTGGACATTCTGTTAGATCCTTAGCTTTCAGGGCCATTGTCTTGTTTGTTATTAGCAAGGGATTAGAGGTTTAAGGTCTCCGTGTTTAATGGCCTCAGCGGGTGGAGAGCGCAGCACTAGCTGTGAAAATGACAAAAATCAATAGCTAATCCAGTGCACTCAGTCAACCTTTTCAAAGCCTCATCTGTATTGATTTCCAAGTGCTGCTCTTCTTGTCCCTTGACGTAATCAGCCTGTTTGCTCAGCAGACACTCTCATTCTTGTTCCCTAGTCATTTTCTTTCTGTTTCTCATACTTAAACATAGACTACTTAGAAGTTGTTCACTTGTCCCTGCAGCCAGGAACAAAGACAGTAGAAGACACTGATATCAAATTAAACTAAAGCTACAACTTTATTAAATAACTGTACTGGGACTCAAGTCCCTGATTAGATGTTCTACGTCCCAACCCTCAGTGTGGGTTAATTAGTACAGTCTGGTGAAAATCAGAGGAGAATACATCTGGCTAGGTTTGAATTTCAAATGCAAATCATTAGCTAGTTTTGGAAGTGGATACTTATTAAGTATTAGTGATGACAGTTTAATGGGAAAGTGTCAGTTTGATGCCTGGGGAAGGCCATTAACTCCCTGAGTTTTCTTCCACCTTCATCTCTCTCACTCTGTCTCTCTCTTTCTGTCGATAGCTCTTTCTCCCCTGCTTCCGAACATATGTGTGTCAAAAAGAATTCTGTGGACACAGTGAAGAGCCTCCATCCAACATGCACACCTTTGTACCTTCCCCACTTCCTGGTAGAAGTATTTCCTTTGTTTTGGCAACAGAGGTGGTACTTCCTATAATGTTCCTTGGTCTGCCAGTCCTTGCTTTCTTCCTATTCTCTTGCTTGACTAACCTTGACTTGGGCTCTACCGCTGAGGCACTGTTGCCTGCCAAATGTTAGCATGGTCTTACAGGTTGGGGAGGGTGTCTTGGATTACTGGCCTGGATTGGGGCACCATTGCTGAGTCCACAGTAGGAAACTTTTCTTTTATTTTTCTTTGGTACCACCATAAATGATGGCAGAGTTCCTTTTGTCTCCCCTTCCCCACGAAGCTTCCTCAGAACAAGATAACATCATGACATAATTTTATTTCAAGGATGTAGTGCAGAGAAAACCGTGAGCACTATGAGGCAAAAGCTAGGAGGATTTGCTAAACAACGTTTAGACAACAAAGAAACAGCTGTGGCTACTTGCTGTTGTTGTTGTTGATGCTGCTGCTGCTGCTGCTGCTGTGTACCTTCAAGTTGCTTATGGCAACCCTAATTTGAACCTATCACAGAGTTTTCTTAGCATGATTTATCCAGAACGAGTTTTCCCTTGCCTTCCTCTGACAGTGTGAGTTGCTCTACTGTCCTGTAAACTTCTTACCCACCCTATCTTTAAAATGTCTCTGGAATTTGCCTTCAGTAAATGGGATAGATCAGACAGTGCCCTCATACTTTGTCAGCTCCATTCTCATGGTCTGTATGTGAGAAGTCATTTTCCTCACTTATTTTCTCTTTTTAGAGTTTTTTTTTAGCATTTCTCCCCACACTGTGGTAAAACAGCAAAGATATTCCAAGATCCATACTCTGTACAGAAGTTGCAAATAGTTCAGCCCAGTCTTTGGAAGCCTGTTCCTAGACTAAACATAGTGCTGGCTGCCTCATAATAGCACAAACTACTATTTGTTTATAAAAGGTTTAAATGGAAGAATAACAAAAACCTTGAAGATTATGAAGATTGTCAATATAAAATATAATAATATAATACAATATAATAATATTTGTATAATGTATTTGTTGCCTTCTTTGTGTCTTGAATTCACAGTCACGCACATTGGTCCATTTGTGGGGCTACAGTGGGATGTAAATATCACAAGGATGCACTTTTTGCTCATTTTGTTCTAGAAGAAATCAACAAATAATCTTGGCAATTTTTTTTTTCTGCTGTGAGAAAATCTTCAAAATTTGCATTTTCTTTTCACCCAAAAGAGAAGTTTCTGCACAGAAATAAGATGCTGTTTCCTGCATGGAAAATACTGGCTGGCTTCCTGCTGGTAAGAGACAATGTCACAAGTTAGACTTATGTACAACAGTTTCCGATTCATATTTACAATTGCAAATGTCCCTGAAACTCAACTTAAAAGCCAATCGGCCATCCTGAGTAATGGAAATTTGCCATGCTGGCAAGCTGGCATCGCAGGACAATGTGAGCAATCCCTTCCTGCCAGCAAATGATGGTTCCAGGAACAGAAGCAGGGGCCCCTACAGGGTCCTGTCACAATTATTGGTTGCACCACCAGTCATTGGCAGGACGGGGTTGATCACATGATCTTGTAGCCTCTGACTCACCAGTGCTATAGAACTCCATTTCCCAAGTTGTTTGACTGGCTTTTAATGTGGATTTCAGGGGCCAGATAGAGAGATAGTGCATAGCTTCAGTACTGTAGCCGCACTTCTGATGTAACTGCACTTCTGTTGTTTTCTGCACAAAAGTACCTCACAAGAATAAGTCCTAAACTGTGAAGATTCTTCTCATTGGGGTTTTCTAATATTTGAAACACATTTTCAACCATTTTTCAATTGTTTTTAATTACTTTCCATTCTTAAAGTTTTATACAGGAGTGAAAGACAGTTTGTCACACTTTATATCTGTAGCCTGTTCTTCTAGTGTCTTTTTATGGAGCATTGCTGGGGAAAGCCTGGCTATCTCCACTGTCCTCCCTTTATAGCTTAGCAGGTCCCCTCTTGGTGTAACATAGGCCAGGGAAAACATGTCTGCTATGTGAGAAATACAATGTCAAACCATCTTGGGTGCATAACATTGTATAATTGGATCCTGGATCATTTTCCACCACAGGTTCTGTGACTCGGAAAGACCAGTAAAGAAACTCAGAGTTTCATGGGAAGGAGGAACAAAAAACTGTGGACTTGGATGAACTAACTAAATTTGCCAAGAACTGGAATACACATGTGACCAGAAAGCACTATTCTCTTGCCATTTTTTATATCCTGTATATCCTTGTATATCACAAGCAACCTGGCTCAAAAGATTTCATTTTGTCTGAAAACGTAAGCTAATAAGATCACAGTGTATAAAATACTGACGGTTCCCACCAATGATTTCTAGTGTTCACAGGTTTCTACAGGTGTTGCTTTCTACATGTATTGCTTCAAACTAGTTCACAAAACTCTAATTTGCAGCAATGTTTTTTCCCCCCCTCCATGGCTCCTTGAATGTGCTTTGAGACTTACAAACACATTTTGCCTTATCAAAGGAAACAAAATTTTATTTCATCTCATTATTGGGATTACGAGGCTGGTATTTATCAGATAAGATACTGATTTAACAAACTCAGTTATCAAAGCAGCCAAACAATCAGTGAAAGTTTGCCTTTGTGTTGCTGCCATTAAACTAAAACAAAACATCACTGCAGTTTCCCTTGTGAGCACATTTCCCTGTATGAGCCCCAAGCCAGCTCTTAGTTGCCTGTAAAAAGGAGTACTTACACATATAGTTGCTTTAGAATACAGATGCACATTTAGAGTATGTGTACATTGAAAGTGACAATGTATATTGACAGAATCTGCATTTACATGCACATTATGCTTATTGTTCCTAACCCACCAACAAATATTTGTGAAGGTCTTTGCTGGATCAGAATTCAACAAAGTAGATTAGACTACTATAATAAGTTCTACATGGGGCTGTCCTTGAAGACAATTCAAAAGCTGCAGCTACTGCAAAATGCAGCCATTCAGCTGTTGATAGGAATACCATATAGACAGTATATAATGTCAATATTAAAAGAATTGCACTGACTGTCAATATACTTCCAGTATGAATTCAAGGTGTTTGTGATGACACATAAAGTCCTAAATGGCTTTGGACCTCAGTACTTGAGGAAATGCTTCTTCCCATATATATCTTCCCAAGGATTGAGGTCTGCTAGAGTTTTCCTCTGTGTCCCACTGGAGACATCAACATGCTGTGTGGGGACATAGAAAAGAGGCCTTCTCAGCTGCGATGTGCTCCCCTCCCCACGTTGGAGGCTCAGTAGGCCCCAACATTGATTTCATTTAGTTGCCAAGTAAAAACCTAGCTATTTATAAACACCTTTGTGCCTCATTGATTTATCTCAAATAATAACGTGCATTATTTTTAACTGTTTTGATCTATTATATCTGTTTTAATTCTAGTTATGTTCAATATGTTCTTATTTTACTTAAATTATTTTTGTTGATTTAAATGTTTGTTTCACTTGTAAGCTGCTGTGAGATTTTTAGGACATATGAAGATGTAGAAATATTTTAATAGATAAGTAAATAGTTATGTAGCAGAAGCAATAGCTGCCAAGTCACAGCTGTCTGAGTTCTACCCAAGAGGAACTAATGTCTATTCACAGCATCATTATCTAAAGGAATTTTTCAGCAACAGCAACAAGAATAACAAAAATGGACCGAATAAGAATTAGAAGTGTGGGAATGCATTTCCTAATCCTGCATATTCTCTGGATGCTCTGGAGAGAAAATATATGAAGATCCATGCATGAAGAGGTTTGTGTGTGTGTGTGTGTGTGTGTGTGTGTGTGTGTTTTAAAGGCTGTGATTTGAGTTCTAAATCACATGAGAACCCTACAACAGATTCCACAAAAATGTAAGAAGAACCATGTTAGATGAGGCCAAATGCCTTTCTCGTCCCACATTATTTTCCAACGGTGGCCAATATATGACTGTGTAAATATGTAAAGAATCTTTGCAAAATTTTACACTGAAAAAAATTGCAATCCTCATAAGATTCTCCCCCCACCCCTGCATTAACAGCAAAAATGGCAGCACTTTTTTCCATCTACAATGGCAATAGCAAAAAACAAACAAATAGCACAAAAATGATCACAAGATTGACCAGCACCGACCATGGCATATGCTAGCACATCAGTTTCTGAATGACTGGCTAAGTGGACAGAGAGCCTCATATTCACCTAAAGGTTTCAGTCAAACCTAAAACCTGATTGCTGTAAGATGCCTGCATGTAACACACTGTCTGCCCTGGCAAATCAAGGCTATTCTCCATCCACTAGAAGAATTTTCTCTCAGAAAATTCCAATTTGTGGGTGTCTTCCACGCATGCTTCTTTTGAATGGGCCTCCTAGTTGAGCAGTTTGTTTCCCATCCATTATGGATTGGCACTATCATCCCTGCAGACTCCTGGGAAAAGCCTTCTGATCAGATTAAGGCAAATGGAAGTTAGAGATTACAGGCATTTTCCTATCAAGGATTTGCTCATCCACATTTTATTTTATTTTGATACTCAGGATTTGGAGAGAAAGTAGTCTGGATCATAGACTATTTGTAAACCTGTATCTCCCCATATGAGCCTGCCTGAGTCTTATAGTCTTTGAGGGTGGTCTTTCTCTGAGTACCACCACCCTGACAGGCTTGTTTGGTGAGGACACGTGAGAAAACCTCCTCAATGGCAACTTCTATGCTTTGGACCTACAGGAGGCTCAGTTGGTCCCCCTCTGCTCTCTTTTTGCCAGCAGGTAAAGACATCTGGCGGGATGCTATATGACCATTATGTTGTACGGTGCTACGTCAGGATTTTGGCCAGACCCCAATTACCAGTAAGCAGCTAGTACGATCAACAGAGTTCCATTCCCCTGTCAATCAGGAAGTGGCTGCGTGATATTCCCACCCACTCCCATGAGTGATTTTCAGGTGCAACAGGCAGAAAAAGGACTTCTGTCACAAACGCAATGGAGATTGCTCATGCTACAGGGGGTGGTGACATCACACAGACCTCCATCCATCACAGTGACTGCTGCCTGGTAAGTAGAGTTTGGGGGACTTTCATGGTCCCTATGTAGCCCCTAAACTAGGGGTTATGTAGAGATCATGAATATGTAGCAATTATGAATGCATAACTGTAAGCAATATATTCATAGCTGCCTGTCAGGATTCAGGTCATTTTTATTTACGCAGGCCTTTCATTCTTAACTTGTGGCAGTTGGATGTGCTGCAATTTTATCTTTCTTTCTCCTATAGTTTAAATGTGGTTTTGACTGTTTTAAATTAATGTTTTAATTGAATTGTTTGCATAATGTTTTCTTTTTAAACTTCTTTATTATATATTGTTTTAGCTACATTTTGTTTTATACTCTGATCCTCTTTGGGTCCCATATTGGGAGAAAGATGGGATGTTATTCAAATAAAATAAATCATGAGGCAGAGCACTGCAAACTGTGCTTAGACATATGCAGCAGCTTCTGTGTGAGAAATTAACATTTGGTACAAGATTAGCTTTGTATCACTTTGTTGAGGAGCAGAGACATGCTATGACAGGAGTCTTTTGCCTACACTACTGTGCCAAGCAGTGTGGATTGGCCTGCCTGGGAGAAGATCATCCAAGTGAGTGCAAGGGATCTGACCTTATAGGTACATTTAGACTGATTAAAAAGACCATAAAGTCACAGATTTTGTCCCTGCTCTTTCCAATTTAATTTTATTTTATTCAGGAATATTTTCTGTCAGCTCCTGGTACAATCAAAGACTTTTTATACCTGCTCCCCAAGTCAGTTTATTTTAACCCAGTATAAAATCAGAAAGAACTGGAACAAAATCTGGAACTTTTCAATCAATCTGGATGTGCCCTTCATCTGTCCCATCAAGGAGTATAAACATACTCACAAACTTTTTTTTTTTTTGTTAAACCCACACCCATGTCCCCGCCATTAAAAAAATTAATAAATCTTCCTCAGAAAATCTGCTTTATTTCCTGGAATGACAATTTACACTGGCTGGCTACCAGCCTTGGTTTCTCCCCTTCTCCTGTAAGGGGATTTATGAAACCAATAGACTAGGAGCCACTAGTTTTGATTCCCTCTTGTTTTCCTTTTGGGGATGACAGGTCTTGGAGATGGAAAACTAGCCCCTGGATCCTCAGATCTGATCTCCCCTTTTACAAACCAGAGGGCCACATCTGACATGCAGCTTCATCATTTTGATCTTATTCATGTGATATTCAGAGCCTGATGATTTGCAGTTGAATGTGTGAACTGACTCCATAAAAAAAATGAGATGGACTACCAGATGGACACCATTGAAAACAACATCCTTGTGGTGTGCTCTCCTTGGAAATAAAGCCAATTTTTAATTAGTTTTTATTTTTATGTCAAAACATGAGGGATTTCATAAGATTTTTTTTGTTTTTACTGGATAGTTTAAGCAAGTTATAAGAAACTGAAGTGCATGGAGTGTATCTAGTTCACAAATGCTTATGCCACAATAAAAGTCTTAAATCCTGTACACATGTACCAGAGCCAGCATGGTGTAGTGGTTTGAGCATTGGATGATTATTCTAGAGACCAGGGTTTGAATTCCCCCTCAGTCACAGAAACCCACTGAGTGACCTTGAGCAAGTCACATTTTCTCAGCATCAGAAGAAGGAAAGGTGAACCCCTTTGAACAAATCTTGCAAAGAAACCCTGGTGATAGGGTTACCTTAGAGCTGTCATAAATCAGAAACCATTTGAAGGCCACAATAACAAACACATGTATCTCAGAGTAAGCCCCTTTATACTTGGTGGCTATCATAGAATCATGTCATGCATAATTGTTGTTATGGTCCAGTCCTTCTCCCATCCCCATGGCGGGATGACAATGTCCTGCAGAAAGGGCCTTAATAAGAAATAAAATTATGAAATTTCAAGGCCTTTTGCTCCTTTCTAAAAAAGAAAAATGTATTCAGACTTCTACTTAAATTTGTTAATGAACACTAATTTTTCAACATATTCTTCAGATTTCTAATCTGAATTTGTTCATAGACACTTTGATACTACTATTCTTTTTGCACCAGTAGCTTATTTAAACATACTCTATTCCTCCTCATTCTTTGGAGGCATATGGTTCTTCATGCTTTAATTGTATGCATATGTATGTTAGAAGTTTTTGGTATGAGAGACCTGGTCTTAACACAGGAGGCTGGTGACATTTAGGCAGGGTCTTTCCAGTCATATAATTGTGATGAATGTCTTAATTCAGATATGTACCATATGAATCTGGGAAATTCATCACACTAGAAGTTTTTAGTAGAAATGAATGCATGCTGTTCAAATTCACAAATCAAATTTGGGTATTACTTCCTTTGACAAATATGCGTATTTGAATTCCCATCAGGCAAACTTATGAGACCTAGTGAATTTGAAATTTGCTATGAACTTTTAGTTCAGCTCTAATGAATAATAGATGCTCTCCAATCCAGACTTTTCCTATGGGTGAGTCATATAACTTCATTTCCCATCTCAGGCTACTATATACTGCCAACTGATGATGAGTGGAGGTTTCATACAATATTCTAGGCTTGGTAGATAGACAACTCTTGAGATCTCCACTGATCCCACTAAGCCTCCCCCCATATGCTCAGAAAATTTAAATTTAAAAAAATCTAAGATTTTTTTTCTTTTGGGCTGAAAAAATAGCCCCGGGAAGTTTCTTTCCAATACGCCCCTAATCTTGAAAGAGCAAACCCATCAAATAGCTGCCAGAGGAGACTGGGAGAGAGAAAGTACCCCTTTTAGACATTTCAAATGGCAGCAACAAGAACACACTGCATCGCTCCACATTTTCAGAGCGGTCTGCTTTGACCCTTTGGGTTTTAGAGTGTGTTCCGCCCTGCAGCATTTGATAGAGGAGGCTTACATTAGCAACCTTGTGTCTTTAGAGGACTATCCAGTCCCAATCCAGTTTAAAGATAAAGGCCATTTCTGCACTACTCTGTTATAATGCTATTATTTCACTTTCAACATCCTGTGGAATTCTGGGGTTTGTATTTTACTGAGGCCAAAGATGGCCCTCCTAAACTGCAAATCCCAGGATTCTATAGGATGATGAAAGTGAAATAATAGCACTATAATAATGTAGTGCAGAAATGGCCAAAGATTATAAGCAAGGAGACTAGGACCTTCAAAAAGTCCTTTGGTATGTAGCATGTAGTCATTACAGATTCATTGTTATTATTACTGTTGTTGTTCACTTATATTCCAGCTTTCCCCAGCACTGGGACTCAAGGTAGCTTACAGAAGTTAAAATGCAGCAGACCATACATGTCTGTGGAGATTCCTTTCCAAGACCCACCATGAATGGGAAAAAATGTGACTGCATGTGTCCCATAATATTAAATGGTGGCAATGAGTGTACAAATGCTTCAGAGTGTCTGCTTGCACGTCACAGCATTTTAAACCCAGGGTGTGACATGACATGGTTGATCACTTAAATTCACAGATCTGAACGCCACTTACACAAAGTTTAAAATGCAGTTAAACTACCAATAGAAGTAAAAGCACACCAACTAAAAACAACGTATATAAACAACATATTTTGTTGCATTTCATTTCTATTTAAATTGCAGTAAGAATTTCTAAATTTGTAGCTATGCATATCAGTTAGCATTTGCATGTCCATGTTACATATCCTGTTTTGTCTTTTTTCAGGGTTTGTGTGTGAATGGTATGTTCTTATTTGAAATATGGCACCTTAGTTTGCAGAGACGCTGATAATCTTGTGCTTCCAACCTCCAACAAACTTTCCTATGGTAAGTTGTGTACATGAAGTGCACTCAATGCAAACAGCCTGCCAGCTCCCCATATACATTGTTTTTGCTGGAGGAATGGGATATACCAGCATTTAGCTTTGTTTTCTTTCTCTTCAGGCTCTGCACTAAGGAGCTCCAGGATGATCATAGTGGTTGGAGGCGTAAACAGCCATCAGTAAGTTGTAATGTCTCCTACATTATGCTTGTTCTGTTCCATGAAAATAATGAAAGGCAATTTGACATTACACTGAAAGGGCCATCCAATTCTGGCCATTTCTGCACCACACTGTTATAGTGCTAATATTTCACTTTCAACATCCTACGGAATCCTGAGTTTGCAGTTTAGGGAGGGGCATTCAGAATTCTCTGCCAGAGAGCTCTTTGGCCTCAGTAAACTACAAACCCCAGAATTCCACAAGATGTTGAAAGTGGAATAATAGCACTATAACAGTGCAGTGCAGAAATGGTCTCTGTTATTCATATTGATACCTGGCTTGTGGTATTGCAGATGTCTGCTGCAATGGTGAGGTAATGCTTGCTCTTTAGTCTGGTAATAAGGGTCATATCTGCTACTCTGAAGTCTGTGGGATCTTCATCTTGGCTGTACTGGTCCTGCTGTTTTCTACTGCCTGGTTTTATGCCTTCAGCAATTCCTAAACATGAAGTATGGTGGTCCTGCCTATACCAACCCTTTTACATGTTACCTGAGTGCCAGTAGGTCTATCTGTTACTCTTCCCATCCCAGAAGAAATTCACTGATCCTAAGAACTTGTGAAGACCAATGGTCCAGTGCCACATATAATGTAGGGTATACAGATTGTTTCATGGTGACTTCATAACTACATGGATCATTGAGTCCAAGACTGCATCCATTTGGAAATTTACCTGGGACCTATTAACACTACACAGTTATAGCACCACCATTCCACTCTAACTGCCGTAGCTCCATCCTATGGAATCCTGGGCTTTGTAGTTTGGTGAGGCACTGAAGTACTCTCATCGAGAATTCTAAATTCCGCTCTCTAAACTGCAAATCCCAGCATTGCATAAGATGGAACCGTGGCTGTTGAAGTAGAGTAATAGCACTATATTTACATAGTGTGAATGGGCTCCTGGTTTTAAACTGGGTTCCTCTGGTTAGACTTGTCTACCCAGAAACATCTGGATTTAATGGCTTCACTTGTAGCTCCCATTCTGAGGATCTGCCTGGTTCATCTTCAGTCCTACCCCACCTACCTTTAACTACCTTATTCCTCATGTAAGCACATTTGTGCATTTCCTTTGCCTACCTCTGCTGATTTTGATTCCTGACTATCTGTCATGGCTGCTGTGTTTTATTGCTGCTGCTGTATTCTGCCCTGGGGCTGATTATTCTGATATATTGTTTTTATTATGAGTTTGTATATTATTAATGCAAGTTATATATTGTTATTGTTAGAGGCCTTGGAGGGCATATTGGGTCAGAAAGGCAAGATATTTTTTATAGGTAATTATCTGAACCTGCACTAATCTCTATAATGTTGTTATATAAAGGTTCCACATACTGAAACTATTCTTATTACTGCTGGCATATCCTGTCTTTGTGCTGTAGCTGGGAACTGCATTGTCTTTAGAATGCATTTCTGGAGATCTTCCACTTCTAGAAACCTCATGACTGCAGAGTCCTGCACATAACTCTGGTTCATATCTACAAGGCAATAGAGGAGAAATATTCTGGCTTATCTTGAAATGCTGGGGGATGGGTGAGCAACATAGGGCACAAAATGAGCATTTTCGTTTTAAAGGCATCAGGCTACTGACACTCAGAAATAAAAATGTCTATCCTCCGAGCTTTGGCAATCTAAATAAATTGTAATGGAATTTGTTACCTTACACCCTAAGCAGAGTGATTGCTAATTACTTTCACGTTCATTAAACATTTAACCAGTATTTCCACATACAAATGGCATATAACAAGGTAGCTTTTGCAAGATCATTCTGTATACAGTTTCCAAATACACTAATTGATGTTTAATGGTTTTGTAATTGATCTCTGTCATATCTTACTGAGGGGGAAAATGTTAGAACATATTTCAGCAAAATGGGAATTGGTACACTTTAATGTAATATTAACAACAGAACTAAGGCACACATTTATTGCAGTGACATAAAACTGGGCTAACTTACAAAGGAAGAAAATTGGCACTCTGACAAATATTTTAGTACTTTTTAAATTTAAGCTCTCAATTAAATTCAAAATGGAAATTATAACCAATGCCTACAAAATGTACGTGTGTAATTAAAGTCACCAATACTTTACCTGCGTGTTGTTGTTGCTGTTGCTGCTGCTGCTGTTTTTGTTTTTTCAAAATGTATTCCAGAGTGAAGCAGAGACATGTTCAATGAGTGCTGCTGCACAAGACAATTCAGCTCTTCCTAGTCCAAGAACTGGGGGTTTCCTTGGCAGGGCGGAGAAGCCACCCTCAAACCTCAGTACCACCAAAGATCCTAAGGTGTGCAGGGGTCATGCAGTCCTCCAGCGATTGTTGTATTGCAATTCCCAGCAGCCCAAGCTAGCATTACAATAGTGAATAATGCTGGGAACTGCAATTCTATATCTTCAAGGCTACACAATTCCCATGCTTCACTGTCCTAAGGAATTCACCATTCCTGTAAAATCCTTGTTAGCAGCTGTATACTCTCATGATTGATATGGTTTAATAAGCATATATTGAAACTGATATAAAATATAGAACATACTCTGCTATGGCTGTATAGCCAGGCTGGCCAAAAGGAAATCTGGACAAAAATGTGTGTTACGAAATTAGGCCAGAAAAACGCCTCGTAGGTGTGGTGAGGTCATGGTCAGGAAATCATCTGGAAACTCCAGAGATAATAGGCTGCTGCTAGTTTTAATGACATTGCTTTCTTAAACAATAGTGACTGGGAGATTTCCACCAGACCACTGATTCTCTCAAGCCCTCTTCCCTTTGCTCTGCAATCTATCCCACTGTCCTCAGACCCATCCACAAACACTGAGTTATTGGACAACAAGTAGCCCCTCTGTCACCTAATGCTAAAACCGACAGCTCATTCAGGACCTCCTTGTCCACTCTGTGAACTCCATTGTTTACTCAGCCAGAGAGCCATTCACACCCACGACTTCCAGGCAGAAAATGTGCATTAAAAAACCCAGTTTTGATCAGCTATGTCATAGTACATTGGTTGATGAATATCACTCTGTCACTCTGATTCTCAGTTGTACTGTCCTTAGATGTAAGTCTGAGGCCCTTTCCGCAACTTACCTGCATCCAGCGCGGTCGTGTGGGGATCACACGAGCAGTCTCTTCTGTGAGGGTCTCGCATCCCTGCTGCTTCTGCTCTGCAGGAGCTGCCTGCCAGCTGGCAGGCAGCATGAGGGTTCTGCCTCTTCCTTCCACAGCGCAGCCAGGTATTTTCCCAGGCTGCACTGGGGGAAGAAGCGCAAGGGCCGCAGCTCCAGAGCTCTGCAAGGACGGTAAGTGCACGTGGGGCCCCGGAGTGATGCGCGATCGAGCACCAGTTTTAGCTAAAAGCTGAAAATGATATAGTGCCCAATCGGTGCCTGCTGGCCCCAGCAGCATTGCGTGATTGCGAGGACATCGTCTGAAACGCTCCTCGCAATCGTGCAATGCTCTGGAGGCCCTTTCGCATGGCAAATGCCATGCGAAAAGGGCCTAAGTCACATCACTGATTCTTTGCTACTATTCTGGACTGGTAAATATCACCTATTTCACCCTGAAATCTCACTATCTTGAAACCCTTTCCTCCTTTTCCCTTTGGTTAGCCTTGTGTGATTGTGGGACTGTTTGAGATCTTGTGATTAATTTCCCTAATAAAATACATTTAAATTTGCTTTTGAATCTCTGGTTGGTTCTTCCCTGCAGAAGACCCTGTAAACATTGGTGTCAAAGATCTCATTAGGTTACCCCCCTCTCACAGGCCTTCTAATTTGAGCTAATAACTCCCCACCTTTGAACAGAGCTACTGGCATCATGGGTAGACCCCTGTGTCACCCACGTTCTGGGGTAATATATTTGGGCCCTGATATTCCAGCCACAGGACTCTGTATCAATTGCCTTGGCTCTTACCCAGTTCTCAACCCACACCCAAGACTTGGGCCATTTCCGTACCACACTATTATAGTGTTATTATTCCACTTGCAACATCTTGTGGAATTCTGGAGTTTGTTGTTTACTGCGGCTAAAGAGCAGTCTGGCTGAGAATTCTAAATACCCCTCCCTAAACTGCAAACACCAAGATTCCATATGATGTTGAAAGTGGAACAATAGCACTATAACAGTGTAGGGCAGAAATGGCCTTGGTTACATGAACTTCTTTCTCTTGTGCAGATTAACTATTAGGGGCCAGACCCAAGTGGTAGTTTGTGACCTACCAGCTGGGTTCCCAGTGAAACAGTTATGTGTACACATAGAGAGACAGATAGGTCAAAATATCAAACCTGTGCAAAATGTGTGCTATGTTTTTCTCTGCTTGAAGGTTTCAGAAGAACCACAATAAGGCTTTATCAAACTGCTTTCCCAGTGAATGGCTGCCTGTTACCTGTCTTTCCTCTTCCCTTTTCTGGTTATCAATATTCTTCTTGCAGTCTCATCATCAAAGCTATCAGCGTTTTTTCTTTTTGTTGCTTCTCATCAGGCCATCTTCTAAGCTATTTAATGACTAAACTCCCAATATCGAACTGTTCCCTCATTATGTCATCTTCCTCTCTGTGTAAATTATCACTTGGCAGAAGCTCTTTTCTCACTCTGTGGCATTTGGTTTCTGAACTAAGCACTGAGAGCAAGTCTGTTTTTAAAGATCATAAGTCAGATGGAATGCCAAGACAATAAATGTGCTAAAGATCTGCAATTTTATTTATTTTTTCATTGATTGTTTAACAAAAGCAGTCATACTGAGGAAGGGGGAAAAAAATCCTTCACTTTTAAAATGCTGCTTTGAAATTTCCTGCAGTTTTATCTGAATTGGACAGGCGAGGGTCAGGGGAGAGATACAGAAAGGACCGAGAGAAGAGTTTTCCTTCCACAGTAAGATGCTTTAACACTGGTGAAGCTTTAGTTTTTCACAAGCATCTCTATCTGGAATTTAAACAGTATTTCTGCACAATACCTGAGTACATTATAGCTGAGATATCATTTTAGGTATGGCAAAAAGTACATAAATTGATTAAACAGAAAGAGAAGAATGCCATTTTATCCAGCATGTTCTTTTTTCATGGTCAAAATCCTAAACTCAAAATCCTAAACTCAGAATCTTCCTCCACACAGGCTCTGCCACTGACTGTTTCCTTTTCAGGAAGATTTTAGCATTTAGCATTTCTGATGAGTTGCTCCATATTTGGCCCATACACACACACACACACACACATACACACACACACACACTTATATGATTTAAGTAACACTTCTCTTTAAAAAGTAAGGCCCAGATTTGTGGCAGGAGGAAGTAAATAATTTTTTCTGTCATGCCTAAATGATGGTGCCAACTGTGGGGAATTGCTATATTATGCCATTTCTTCCCTGTACAGAACAAGAATGGATGTTGAGAGGTTGGGGCTTTAATAGGACCCCACAGTGAAACACAAATGTCTTCCAGCTTGTCTTAATTAGGGCCTTTTCCGCAGAATGATGCTCTCACTCATTGTCCCATTGCAAACCCAGCAGAGCCTCTGCCAGTACAGGAGCGCGTTACCAGAGCTTGTCTCTGCACCCAACCAGCTGCCTTTGGAAGGGAGTGCAAGGGACATGCTCCTTCCTTCTGCATGGCAGCCAGCCTTCTTCCCATGCTGCAATGGGGAAGGAAGCATGTGACCGCGCTTCTGGTCCTTCTACATGGCCAGACGCAATAGAAGGCTCATGTGATCGGGGGTCATTGATGGAGTTTTTTTGTCAATGATCATAGAATCATAAAGTTGGAAGAGACCTCAGGAGCCATCGAATCCAATGCCCTGCTATGCAGGAACACCCATCAAAGCATTCCCAACAGACGGCCATCCAGCCCCTGCTTAAAAACCTCCAAATAGCAGACTCAACCACACTCCAAGGCAGCATATTCCACTGCCAGACAGCTCTGACCATCAGGAAGTTCTTCCTGAGGTTCAAGTGGAATCTCCTTTCCTGCAGCTTGAATCCATTACTTCTTGTCCTAGTCTCTGGAGCAGCAGAGAACAAGCCCGTTCCCTCCTCAACATGCCATCTCTTCAAATATTTAAACATGGCTATCATGTCCCCTCTTAACCTTCTCTTCTGCAGACTAAACAGACACAGCTCCCTAAGCCATTCTTCATAGGGCATGGCTTCTAGACCCTTCACCATTTTGGTCACCCTCCTCTGGACACGTTCCAACTTGTCGATATCCTTCTTGAATTGGGGTGCCCAGAACTGGACACAGTATTCCAAATGAGACCTAACCAATGCAGAATAGAGTGGTACCATTACCTCCCTCGATCTAGACACCATACTGCTATTGATGCAATCAAGAATCGCTTTGGCTTTCCTGGCTGCTGCATCACACTGCTAACTCATGTTCAGCTTGTGATCTACCAAGACTCCTAGATCCCTTTAACACATACTGCTATCCAGCCATACGTCTCCCATCCTATACTTGTGCCATCCATTTTTTCTGCCTAAGTGCAGGACCTTACATTTCTCTCTGTTGAAATTCATTTTGTTAGCTTTGGCCCAGCTCTCCAATCTGTCAAGGTCATTTTGAAATTTATCCTGTCCTCTGGTGTACTAGCAACCCCTCCCAATTTGGTATCATCTGCAAATTCGATCAGCATGCCCTCCGCTCCTTCATCCAAGTCATTGATGAAGATGTTGAATAGCCCTGGGCCCAGGACAGAACCGTGTGGCACCCCACTAGTCACCTCTCTCCAGGATGAAAAGCAGCCATTGGTGATCACCCCTTGGGTTCGGTCGGTCAACCAATTACCAATCCACCTAACAGTAGCCCTGTCCAGCCTGCATTTTACTAGCTTCTTTGCAAGAATGCCATGGGGAACTTTGTCAAAGGCCTTACTGAAGTCAAGATATGCTTCATCTATGAAGCTTGTAACCCTGTTACTGCCCTGGCTAGTCCGAGCTTTGGGGATATTAAAAGATATCCTTCTGATATCATAATTCGGCTTCACTTATATATTCCCTTCCACGTGCATACAGGCTCAGCTGATTATCCCTGTAATATTCCTGGACAATACAGGCAGGCCAGAAAATAGCCGACTCGCCACTTTAGGAGACCTCCAGGCAAGTACTTTAATTAGGTATGCATGCAACCTACAAAAGATCCTCTGCCCCGCGCTGGCAGCTTGATGGGTAAACTATGCAATACCCAAGTACTCTGCGTTTGCATACTGGCTATTCTATTGAGAACCGCTACGATAACTCAATCATTCAGATTCTGACCTTTCGGAGGCTTTGTCTCCAACTCCAAATCTATTGTTTTCCCCCAAGTACGGCATAGCCTGCAGTCACATTCTCCTTATAAAAACCCTTGATTCCGAGACCTTCCTCGGATCACTCCCGAGTTTCATCCCACCTTGCTGCCGCTTAGCTTGGCGAGCCTCCCCTCAGCTCCACGTGCTGAGCTACGTCGCACTCCAGCCTAGCTCTCTATTTTTCCGGGCTTCAGGACAGGTGAAGTACCACCCAAACCAGCAATCCCTCTAAAAATCCCTCTATACCACTCCAACCTTTAGTTCTTTAGTTATCTTGTATGAGTGTGTCACATACACTGTTTTGCTTGTGTTTTTAATAAAACATCATGTATTGTTTCAACTTCTGTGTGCTCCTTGACTTGACCCGACCCCGTAGACATAGAGTTCAAGATCTCGCTACGTTACCCTGCCTCTCGTAATGCTAAGCTGTGCTCTGAGCTAATTTTCCCCACCTTTAGTTGAGCACATTTTGGTGTCCCTCCCGGGCCCCCCAGTATGCAGGGTAACAACCTTATCATAAAAAGAGATAAGATTAGTCTTGCATGACTTTGAGAAATCCATGCTGGCTTTTAGTGATTACAGCATTGCTTTCTAAGTAATTACAAACTGACTATTTAATGATCTGCTCTAGGATCTTTCCTGGAATTGATGTCAGGCTGACCAGGCGATAATTATATGGGTCCTTTTTTCCCCCCTTCTTGAAGATGGGGATGACATTTGCCCTCCTCCAGTCTGCTGGGACTTCCCCTGTTCTCCAAGAGTTCTGAAAGATTATTCTAAGTGGTTCAGAAATGACTTTTAATATCTTTGGATGTAATTCATCTAGTTTAGCCAGATATTCCTGTACTACTTCTCTACTTATTCTGTGCTGCATTTCCCTTGCTTCCTCACCTGCTGTGATAACTGAAGCACCTGTCAGAGCTGCTGATGACGAGCAGCAGTTGTTGGTCCTGTTGCTCAGGGTGGAGATGACGAGCAGCAGCTGTTGGTCCCTGTGGCTCTGGCTGGAGATGAGTCCTGCAGCTCAAGAGCTCCCCCTGCTGCCATGGACCAAGCAGGCTTGGACGTTCCTCTGCCTGCTCCTTTAGGGCAACAGGGATCCGATTCTGAAGATGCTTTGGAGCCTGTGTCAATCAGCCCACAAACAAGGCAGAGACTCAAGAGAGCTGAGCAAAGGGAGGCTTCCTTGATTAAGTTCAAGAAGCAGTGACTAGCCACACCTGTGTCTTGGGCTATACAACTGCCTGCCAGGAAGCATTCCTTTGCTTGTGGCAAACTTTCTACAAGCCTCTCCTTGCCTGTCCCAGCACCCTTGGATTGATCTCTTGGCTCCAGACCCCTGGCTTTTGGAACTCTGAGTATGGCTTTTGCTTGTCGCTCTGGCTTAGTTAAATGGACTTCCCTTGAGTAAGTGCTTCCTTGACTCCTCCCGGCAGGACTCTGTTAGCTCTCCCACTCCCTTCTCCGGGTTGTCTCGCCACCTGGGTCTCTGACCCTGACATGTTGCAGCATGCCTCAGGGTAGAAAATTTAAGTAGAAAAATTACCTGTTCATAATGTTAAAACATGAATTAAGTTAAAACAATTTACACAGTAATAAGAATAAAAAGAATAAGAAGAAGAATGATTTAAAGCACATAGCTGTGGGCTGGGAGAAAGGAATGAAGAAAGGAGGAGGAGAAAAGGAGGGAATGACATTCTGCCTCTGGGCATGCCCAAGTATTTGGATATTTAGAATCAAAAGCCAACAGCCTGACTCTCTGCACAATATGTCCACATTTATTGACATAAAAATTAGTGATTTTGTGTCTGCTTGGAGTTTATTGGAGTAAATCCTTTGAGATGCACCTGTGTATATGTGCACTAGGATTTGCTCCTTAGCAGAAAACAATATGAGAAGGAAGCAGATGAAACTTTTTTTTTCTGAAAAGCTATCTGGAATGAGGAACAATGTATTGTGCATGCAACGGAAGAGCAGGAAGTCAGGAATGCTCTTGAGCAGAATATTTTATAGGCTGGACCAAAACGCTTATTTCACTGCAGCACATGACAACATCACCTGCCCTAGGGAGAATTCATGCATTCTGGTTACATATCAAAATCCCCATTGTTGTCCTGCTGCACAATTTATATGCGAATATTTATACAACAATTGATGTCCCCAAGATTTATAGCTACCTGGTTCAGAAAAATAAAATTTTCATCACCTAGCATGTAATTAATACTCAGAAATAATTGAAACCTAAGATTATTTGTTTACAAGGCTTCAATGTTTGGAATGAAAAATGAGGTTCATTGTATGAGCTTAAACTATACTAAATTGACTTAAAATCTCTCCCAGTTTGAGGCCACGTTGCTCTTTTGTGGATGCTTGCCCACCACACAGCATGACCACCTACCCACCATTATCCAGAAGGAGAAAATGGCTAATCTCATCGTAGCAGCTGCCACCTGCAAAGGATACTAGTATCATCACCAATAGGTAGCAGAGCCAGACTGTGGAGTGTACTGGAGGAGACACAGTATGGCTGAGAGAGATATAAAAAGGAAAAGAGAGGACATAGGACAGAAACATGAGAGAAAACTTGACACTACAGGAGAAGAAATAAAGTGAAAAAGATGGAGAGAGTAGTGGGGGGTGGAATAGGCAATTTGTGGCTGTCCAGATAAAGTTGAACTGCAATTCCCATCTGTCATTATCAGTGATGAGGAATGATAGGAGTAGGAGTTCAGCAATATCTAGAGGGCCACAGGTTTCCCTTGTCTGGAGTATGGGGAAGAGAAGAGAAAAGAAGAGAAGCTATGGACTTTGGACGCTAGAGACTGCTGGGGGTCTCAAACCGTAATAGTGTCAAGCAAGAAAATCTCTAGAGGACAGAAGATATGAAAAACAGCAGGTTTGAGTAATCAGTATCACTAGTCTGCAAGCTTCCAATAATAATCAAAGCTTAGAAAGTTACTTCCACAAAGACTGAATGTAATGACATGGGATCCAGAGCATGAATCTATCACTGCTCCTTTATGGATGGCTTCAACATATAATTGCTCTCGTTCATATAAATAACTTTGCAAGCTCTGCAATAAGTGTTTATTATACCCTGTATCACTTTTGCTGCCTCTTGTTAGAGTAGAGAAGGCGAAAGATACCAATATCATCACCAGTTTAACATGAATTGCCCTTGTAACTTATTTATTCATACATAAACTCTCTGTTGAAAACAAAAAGAAAAAGAGATTCAAGGAGTGATGGTGAAAGCTAGCCATTCTCCTTAACCTTCAGGAAAGAGAGATGATAGCTCTTTAGCTTTAACCAACTCCAATAACTTCTAAATTTAAGCTACCAGTAAGTCTTCAGTTGTAAACTCTGCTAGGCGTCATAGCTCAAGGTTCAGAGATCTCTTTAAGATGTAGTGGAAGAAAGACTTGGGCCCTTTTCACATGGCATTTGTCATGCGAAAGGGCCTCTGGAGCGTCACACGATTGCGAGGAGCTTTTCAGACAACATCCTCGCAATCACACAACGTTGCCGGGGCCACATCGCTCCGTGGCCCCACGCACACTTACCTTGAGTGCGGAGCTCCAGAGCTGCGGACCTTGTGCTTCCTCCCCCAGCACAGCCTGGGAAAATACCCAGCTGCGCTGCGGAAGGAAGAGGCAGATCCCTCATGTTGCCTGCTGGCTGGCAGGCAACTCCTGCAGAGCAGAAGCAGCAGGGACGTGAGAGCCTCATGGAAAAGGCTGCTTGCACAATCCCCGCGCGACCGTGCTGGATGTAGGTAAGTTGCAGAAAGGGCCTTGCTCTCAGTTAATTAGGTACCTGTTACATGTTGCAATAAACTATGGAAGAAAATGCCTTCCAGTGCAAAGCTGGCCTACTTTGGCCTAGTTCAGATGTTTATTGTTGCCAGTTTCTGTAGGTATAGGGCAAGCATGTTTCCACTGATTATTCTTCTGTATTGCAAGAACTGGAATGTTTATATGCATTCATTGGGATGCCTTACTGGGATTTCAGCAGCTCCAAGAGCTTTAGCCCATGACATGACTATGACAATCATGAATGCTTTTGGTTCATGCATAGCTACCTCCACAAAATTATCAGGGCAGGACTGATATAACCACTTGGAAAAAGATGGAGATGATCGTCACACATACCTGAATTGTTGCTTAGAACACATGAAGCAGAGAAGTATGTAGAAAATGGCAGTGAAGCCCTGTCTATAATTCTGCTTCCGAACTGGGTAGGTCCTCCTGGCACTGCTCGCTCCACTCACCTGTTCACATGAAAGTCCTTGACAGGGACATCTACCACAAAACTCTACATAGTCCCTTTCTGAACTTGTTACCTGTTCACTTGAGCAATCTCTGAAGGCAACTTATGTGTGCAATAGTTCTGTGTGATTATATGTGCTGTAATGTTCACTTACTTGGGATCAGATCTTGGAAGTGACTAGTGGTAAATGGTTAATTGTTTGTAATCAATTTCTTTTCCCAGTAATAAAGGTATAACTATATTAAGTTATGTAACATAATGTTGCTATGCTGCATAAGAGGCAAATACAGTTTTCAGAGGAGAGTGCTTTGTAATTTCAAAGATAAAAGCTCAACTGCCTCTGTTTTATTATAGTTGTTGCCACTCAGCGACACACACACTTCCTATATCATCCAAAGCAGAATGCAGATGCCACTAGGCCACTTTATTTCCTTGCATGCTATTTTACCATTATTGCCTAGTTGAAAAAGGCTGTGAAGCTTTGAAAACCAGCATGCTGTATTTTTTGGCTTTTCACTGGCCCAATAAAGGTATCACCACAGGATGGTGGAGGTTTTTGTTTTGTTTATTTTTGTTTATGGCCAGCATGGCTGCCATTACGTTACATTGTAATGGTAACATAAGGAGGGATAATTGCATTCTGTTTGTGGCATAATTGTAGATTTTTGATTACACACACACACACACACACACACACACACACACAGAGGGGGGGGGAGAGAGGGGGGAGAGAGAGGGAGGGGAGGGGGAGAGAGAGGGAGGGGGAGAGGGGGGAGAGGGGGAGGGAGAGAGAGGGGGGAGAGGCGGAGAGAGGGGAGAGGGAGAGAGAGGGGGGAGAGAGGGGGGAGAGAGGGGGGAGGGGGGAGAACTTACTCAATATAGTTTCAGAAGAGTGGCCTTACTGAACAATGGAGGAATATTTCAAGACCTAAATGCTGCCTCATGCCTTGTGTCATGCCCTGCCTTACGCTGCTACATCATGCTCTGTTTTGGGTGTTCAGGTGATGACAAGGTGAACAAGAGAGTGGGTTTGTACCACTAACTGGCCACTAGTATCTTTCAGATTTTTTTCCCTGCTAGTAACTAAAATGAGATATTTGAGTTAATTTGAAGAAACTGGAAAGGAAAGAGATAGGACCAATGTTCTGTATCAGTTACTTAATTAAGCTAGTTAGTTAAGCCAACTAAGTAACTTCTCCCGGACCAACCCTTCCCCAACTCTACTAGAAATGCTACCTGCTCATCCATATCTGTTCAGAATTCACAGTAGATAATAGTCACAATTGTGACACTATTGCCATGATTGTTAAGTCCCCCTAAGCTACTTTACTGGGCCATCAGCTGAATGGGGAAAAGGAGGTCCACACTGCTACTAACTGGAGCACATGAAGATGATATTTCCATCAGATTTTGGGAGATTTACCTTAATTAAGTAATTCGTGTAGAATACTGGCCTAGGTTTTTAAAACTGTAACTGTTAACTGTGTTCTGTGAGCACTGAGTGTTGAGTGAGATGATAAATGCCATCATTTCCTTTTTACAAGTAACTCATCTTGGGAATAAGTCCTTCTGAGATCAGTTGAAGCAACTCTGAAACAAACATTCATAGTCATGGGCATTGATTCACTTTTGGATCCACACATGGGAAAATTTTAGAAAGTTTTGGATCAGATCATGGTTCCTCAGCCAATTTAGCAAATTATAGATTCAGATTATTTAATCCTTTTCTCTGAATTCATGAAGTTGTAACATCTTCAATTGTCAACTGGAGGTCTGGATCATTTGAAATAACTATCTGGCCTTTCAATGGACAGAGTATATGTGAGCACTTCCATATTTCAAAGCCCTTGTAAAAACTGACACAAGAAACAAAAGACCAGCATGAATTTCAGAACAGGTGAGAGAACACAAAGATATTGCTTCTTTCCATTTTTCCAAATATATCTGCAATTTTTCCAGTTTTCCTACCACTTTCTTTAAACAAGTCAGGAGTCTGATGAGTTATTTCATTTTAATAACTATCAGCTATAACAGTTATGACACAAGAAAAAAAAAGTTAGGGTAGGAAGGACTCCCCCTTTTTCCTTTTTAGAAATTGTTTTTACTTTACTTTGAAAATCCTGTTCAAAAAAGTTATTACATGTTCTGAAAGAAGTTTTTAAAAATCCAAATAAATTTGTGTTATATTCTCCTGAGATATGACATGCAGTAATCTTGACAATCATATAGCTGCTGTCTAATAACCATCTGCCTTTTTTGCTTTTCATTTTTTAACGCCTCTTTTTCAGATTTAAGAGAAGCTTGGCAAGACTCACTAGGACCAGATAGTTTTATTGATCTTGAACAGTGGTGGAAAGAAGGTAGATTAGAATCTACTGATACATGGCTGAGTGACTTGTGGCTGCTCTCAAAAGTTTCTAACTCCTAGGTTTGAAACTAGACACACAGATACACAGACACTTCAAGTATTTGCATTTATAGGCTCATAGGAATGTTTATAGCAGGTAATTGGCTCTGTCCTCGCAAGAGAAGTTTTGCACCAAGAAGTGTGCGCCTGAGCAATTTTTCTGTTCTCATCTCTTGTCAGCGGAGTTCTCAGCTTTAATAATAATTTAAAAAGACAAAACAAAAAACAAACTACATCCCACAAAACATGAAGTCTCCTCACCTCTGATTTAAATCTTGTAAAGTTAGAATCATTCATACAGTTGTACCATCTTGGTCTAGAATATACAGTTTCCCCAATGAAAGATTTGATGAGGATATGAGAAAACAAATCTCAGATCTGTTTAAGAAAGTCACCTTTATTTGCAGAGAAATGTACATATTTGTTTTGGTGCACTACTCTCCAGTTTCTATTAGAAAACATAATACTTTTCTGGCACTGTTCAAAATATCCAGGCCTTGATAGAACTGTGAATATTAGCCCTTTCACACTACACAGTTATGACACTATGGACCTTTCCACACTACACTGTTATAGTGCTATTATTCCACTTTCAACATCCTATGGAATTCTGGAGTTTGTAGTTCACTGAGGCTATAGAGCTCTCTGACTGAGAATTCTAAATGCCCCTCCCTAAACTGCAAGCCCCAGGATTCCATAGGATGTTGAAAGTGGAGCAATAGTACTATAACAGTGCAGTACAGTATGACTCTATGACTCCACTCTAATTGCCATGGCTGCATCCTATGGACTCCTGGGGTTTGTAGTCTGGTGAGGCACTAGAGAAGTGGTTCCTAGACTTTGGTCCTCCAGGTGTTTAACTTCAGCTCCCAGAATTCCTAACTATTGGCCAAGTTGATTGGAGACTCTGAGAGTTGAAGTCCAAAACACCTGAAGGATCAAAGTTTGGAGACCACTGTACTAGCGCTTTCTAGCTGAGTATTCTAAATCCCTCTCCCTAAACTGCAAAGCTCAGATTTCCATAGATGCTGTCATGACAGTTAAAATGGAATCATAGAACTCTTATGGTGAAGTATGAACAGGCCATACATCAAAGAAAATCTGGAATAGTTCCACCTGTTTACCTAAGTAGTATTTGAGTAGGAATGCTGATTTTTAGCATTGGATTCATGTATAGAAGCACTAGTCAAGAACTCATATATATAAGAATCTGAGTGGTCCTTTACGGCAGTGGTGAGGAAGCTGTCATGCCAGATATTGTTAGACAGCAGAGTCCATCATGTGAATGTGATTTAATAGCTGTGGTTACAAGCCCTTCAAGTGGTTGGACTGGAACAAGGACACAAAGCAGGACAGCAAAAGCAAAAAAGTCCCTCTTTTCCTTGTATTCCTTATTTTAATCAGTTTAATATGTTTTTAAAAGGAATTTGTTTTCACATCTACCATTATAAATATCTGCACTTCCGTCATCTAATCTTCCACAGTGTTCACTTGTATAATTGGCATATTTACCTTCATTTCCTTGACTTAATCTGAGACAACTGCCTAATGGCCCCTAGCGGTGTACTGTTGTAGTTTCTGGATTGTTTCATGAAGGTATTTTGTAAAAACTGTCCCTAGAGAGATGCAAAACCAAAGGGCAATAATTAATACTATTAGTGTTTCATTTCTGTTTTCATATGGACCGGTAATTGCAACACTTGCTTTTTCATTAATGAAATGTTGTCTCATTTTAACTGAATTGAAGAAGCAATGGCAAATATAACAGCAGGACTACTTTTGCTGATAAAAAGCAATTACACGTATTGTCTTGGATACTTTATATATATTGCACTTCCATTTAGGGCAGAAGAGTAAAGTCTGTGTGTACATTTGTTACATGTGACAACTGTACATGGATATATTTTTCTGCATGTGTATGAGTTTCCTTGAGAGCCACTGTGGTTGAGTGGTTTGAGCTTCAAACTATGACCCTGGAAATCAGGGTTCTATTCCCCACTTGGCCATGGAAATCTACTGGGTGACCTTGGGCGCATTGCACAATCTCAGCCCCTAAAAACTCCATGTTCACCGTAGGGTCACCGTACGTCAGAAACAACTTGAAGGCACACAACAACATATGAGTTTCCATGTAGGAAAACCATAACTGATGAAATAACTCTGTCAGTGGAGTTTAGGTTCTACTACCACCTAAGGCAGGATAAGAAACACTGCTAATACCTTCTTTCTGTACTGCTGTTGCTGCCCAATAATCACCTCTTAGTTTTCATGTATCCTCACCTACCCTCTTATTTCTGGAACCATTTTCTTTCTCATTTTTGAAAGTGAGGCAGAGGACAGGTGGGCAGATTCTATGGAGATCAACATTGGCTTCACAAAATTTCCAGTGGTGCCTAACACAGTGCCAAGCAGCTCACAAATGCCTAGCTTGAAGTTCCTTCCTCAGAAGCAGGTATTGTAGATAGAATGCCCTTAGAGGTCAGGTAATCTCCCAAGGCACCTCATTCTCAAAACCTGATTCTGAGAATGCATCAGAGTCATAGGCTCTTTCTGTACGAGGCGAGTGAATCGCTCTGTACCGTTACTCACTGCTTCTTCTCAGCTCGGAGCAACGTGCACTCTCCCTTAAGCCCTTCTGCAGGGCTCCTCCATTTGGTCCAGGGTGAATCGGAGCAGTGCGAGGTCTGTAGATCCACACTGCTCAAGCTGAAAATGGCGTCTTCCTGTTCCTCGTGGGTCTGGACCAACCGCTGATGCTGGCCACACCCACAGCCCGCTCTCTGCTGATCTCAGGCTCACATTGGTGCCAGCCTGCGCATCTGCACAGGTGAGGAGGAACACAATGGCACGCTCCAGAAGATTGAAAGACCGGATTTTTCCAGTCTTCACTTAGCACACTGGAGGACCACTTGTGGGCATCTTGCATCGGACTAAGGTGTGGAACTAAGGTAAATAGTCTGAAGCTAGTCTGATCCAAGGTACAGACGACCTCCGTGACAGGACACCTTGGCCTGTTTTAACTTCCTGGTGTGGAAAGGGCCATATATTTGGGAACTAGCTGGTTCCAACTATCCAAAATGAAGTGGCCATCTAGAGCAGTGAGGCTCTGGGATAGGGGAGAGGTGTGCAGTTCATCGTTCCTCGAGTTCTGCTACTGAGATAGGCAACACCCTGAACCTAATGTGACCCTTTTCACACAGCATTTGCCATGGGAAAGGGCCCCTGGGCATCGCGTGAATGTGAGGAGCAGTCCACACGATGCACTCACAATCGCATGATGCTTCACGGTCTGGCAGGCACCGTTTGCGCACTTTTTCATTTTCGGCTTTAAGCCGAAAATGGTGCACGATCGTGCATCGCTCCGGGGCTCCGCATGCACTTACCGTGCATGCAGAGCTCCAGAGCTGTGGCACTCATGCTTCCTGCTCCAGTACAGTCTGGGAAACTCCCAGGCTGCACTGTGGAAGGAAGAGGCAGGGTTCTCGCATGAGCGGCCGGCAGCTGCGGAGCTGAAGGAGCCGGGACACGAGAGCCTCTCGCTGGAGGTTGCTCATGCGATCCCTGCACCCCAGCGCCGAGAAAAGGTGAGTTGCGAAAAGGGCCTAAGTCTGCTGCCCATTGCAGACAGACATGGGACAGACATGCTTCACCTCTTTAATTGTGAAACCATGAAAGTGCAACAGCAACATTTATGTGTAGGGCCAGGTTCTAGGTTATTTTTAAATCTAGCATGAATTTGCCTGAGATTCCTGAGTTAAAAGACATTTAAGTCAAAACATCTCATGATAATTGTTTCCAGGAGCTACATCAACAACTTGATTGACATATTTCTCAGCAATAGAAATGAGTTGGGTATGTTTACTTCTTTGTACAAAGTACTTCTAGCATGAATTGAAAAGATAACTACTCACTACTTATGAAGAACAGTTTGGGAAGTGGGATGGTTCTGACCTAAATGTGGCATAGCCCATTTCAAAAATTCCCAGCCAGCTTTTTCTACTTCCTATTCCCCCCAGATTTATTAAACTGTGATGGAGAAGAAGGATGAACTATCAAAAAAGCTTCTGAAATCAGATAACTTTCCCTCCATTCACAACACTCTGCAATGAAAGCTTCTGATATATGTTTATACATTGAGATATAATTAACTCATTGCATTTATACAATCCATTGCATTGCAATTAAAAATTCTGAACCTGCATTATATGTATTCCTGAGGCTTGAATATTATAGTCTACTCATTCACCTGAATAAGTGATTTGTAAGCTATGAAAACTCATTCTAAAATAAATTGGTTACTCTTAAATGTGCCACAAAATACTTTTTTCCTTTTTCCTCTCTTCCCTTATCTTCATACTGAAACAAACTGGGGGCATATACAGACTAACTGAAAAGTCCCAGATTTTATATCTGTTCTTTCCAATTTTATACCAGGTTAAAATAAATGAGTCTGGGGAGGTGGCATAAATACTCTCTAACCATACCAGGACCTGACAGAAAATATGCTGGGATAAACAAAATGTGTATGGATCTCCAAGACAAAATCAGAAAGCACTGGAACAAAATCTAGGACTTTCTGGTCTTTTTAATCAATCTGGAGGCACTGTAACATGGCTAACTCTGAAAATTTCATTGTTGGTGCAGTGTCTGGGAGGGATAATCCCCTCTCCCCCCATTTTTGACTCAGATACCAATACAAACCAACATTCTCTGTTTTCCAAAGTTCAGACTTAATATATTTATATATATTGATAGCACTGGGAAAACCACTTTCCATAATGCTTCTTGTGTCCAATTTGTGGACATAGCAACATGCCACAGGCAGGGAGAGTAAGCCTTCAGAGCAGCAAATCAAGTACAGTCATCCCTCCACATTCGCTAGGGTTAGGGGCACAGGGCTCCCCTGGAAGTGGAAAAAGCTTCCCTAACCATATTTAACACACACAAAAAAGTATAATCATCATATTCAATCCACCATGAATTCCTTTGAGGCATCAGAGTTCTTTCATAAGGCAGAAGTGGTTGGTTGGTGGGGCTTACTGTCGCCTCCACTGCTGCCCCACACCATTTTTAATAGGGACTTACAAGTCTCATTCAAAGTTTCTCTGTCTCACGAGGCTTGCAGTCCCTATTAAAAATGGCATAAGAAGGCAGCAGAGGTGACAGCAAATAATCTGTGAATAATCAAACCCGCAGAAGTGAAACCAGCAACAGTGAGGACTGACTATAATCAGGTATGTAGGTGGGGTAAGAGTCTGAAGGAAGCCAATAGGGTGTCGCAAAGATAGAAATCAAGTTTTTGTAAGCATCCCAGATTTTAATCTGAGTCAAATAAGGACTTTTAGGACCATAATGCATACTCTATATTTGAGGCAGGAAATACAAAGGCCAAGATCCTGTTATGTGGACATTGGGCAATGCATATATTTCATTCTTGAGTGCATAAGGGGGATTCTACCAGGATAACCATTTCACATAGGCATAAATTTTATTGACTCAACCTTCAACAAGTAGTTTAATGGCCCAGCATAGTGTAGTGCTTTGTGCATGGGACTGTAATCCTGGAGAGCAGGGTTCAATTCCCCATTTGGCCAGGGAAACCCACTAGGTCATCTTGGGTGTATCACACACTCAGTCCCAGAAAAAACAAAAAACAAAAAAATTGATAGGTTAACCTTGGGGTTGCCATAAGTTGGAAACAACTTGAAGGCACACAACAACAACTCTAGTTAGGACTAAGCAACAAGATTCCAACAATATAGCTGATTATTTGTGGATGGTGAGTAACTATTTGTTAGTTCCTTCCATGTACCACTGTATTCAGTGGGATTGCAAAAATAGCCATTGCACATTCCCCATTGCCTCATGGTACTATAATCTGTCACATTGGCAGATACAGAATTGGTGGCATTCAGTAGGGATATAACCAACATGAGCATAGTCAGGAGTGTAGCTATGATAAAGGACAAAATGCCCCTTTAAACTGTCCCCTCAATAATAATTCTGCTCCTGATGTGAACGTTTCCAAATGTCCAGCAAAACAGAGAGTGAGACACTGAGAATCGTTCACACATAGCACTGTTATATTTGCTGTGTTTGCATTTTCTTGGTACTTTGTCTATTCCTTTTCTTTGGCTACCCAAGCTGAATTTCTAAAAGTTCAACTGAAGTTTAAATTATTGCAATGTTAGAAATTTGAGGACTGAAGGAAAAAGTTCATTCTGGGGTACAGAAATGGGGGCAATGCCTTCCTTTTGCACCCATTTACTACAAGGACCCTGTACAAGGGAAAAGACAGAATGTAAACAAATACATAAATGGCTGGAATATAAATAAATACATAAATATAACCATGATGCAGGAACCTGACTATCACGTAGTGATATCAGTAGTGCTCTTTCAATAGATGATAGCAGAAATTAATTTTCTCCCATTCTTTTTAATAGTCTTGGTATTGAATATTTAGGACACAATTAGACCAAAGTTAAACACTTTTGCAAGTCCCATTGATCTCAGGGGAGCTTGAAATAAGACTGGATTTTTAAGGTTTCCACTCATTTGTCACTGCTGGAGCAGAAATTCAGTTAGGCTTTTTGAGCACTCGTACTGAAAGCACAGATGCACACCACTTGGTATTTCTGAGCATTCAATAGGAAAGTCAAAAGGCCTATTTGCCAATTCATCATCTTTTGGTAAAGCTCTCAAAGCCTTAGTTTGGGAAATGGGAAGGGAATAGTAGGTGGGTTATAATGAATGTAGGAAATTTCCACTGGACCTCTCTATGAATGACACTGACACACCTGTTACTCTCACTGTGTTTGTCTACAAGGTGCAGATTTCTGGCAAAATAATACTCTGTCATATCCCTCAAGCGTATTGATCTGGCAGGGACAGTCCTGATCAATTCTTTGTCTTCCCACTTTTTAGTTGCTTTTAAAATGTCCCTGTTTCTCTCTCTTCCTCCCACTTTCCTCCTTGTCCTCAGCTTACTTCAGCTGCTGTAAATCAAGTTCAAAGTACTAAAGTAGCCTTTGCTCGGTTAACTCAGCAGAGAGGAGAGAAGAAAAGGAAGACAAATCTTGTACTTCCCAATAGGCTCAACCAAAACCAAACTTCTGCAGCCTCTCCAACTTCCTCATTAATAATTGTTGTCTTCTTGAGCACACTCTGATGTTGTTTGATCACATATGCCCCAATTTTCATTGGTGAAATGTTGGAAGGGATGTCCTATTTTATTGACATCTACTGAGATACTCCATGATTCCTTGTGGGAAATGATACAAAGAGCAGCATTTTGTGTTAGAATGAAGGACAAACAGTGCTTTCTTAGAGCCCTATCCCATCTGCTACCCTTCCCCATTCCATAAGATAAGACTTTTATTTGCTTGAGGAAGAGGAAGGCAAGATTGGTTGGGAGAGCAGGAGTAGGTTCAAAATGAAGGCAGGCCTGTTTGAGGGGATCGTTTCTTTTTCTTCTTCTTCTTTTTATTTTATTTTATTTGCTAAAGTAATCAATACACCTCCCTAGAAAAGATCTGCGCAATGTTTTTACCAGCTACTCAGAAAGGAAATGAAATGTACAGTAGCAACTTTATTTCCTCTTGCATCAGATGATATCACAAGCATCACAGTTAGAGATTTAAAGCATTGCTTATTTCATTCTTACATGGTGGCAATGGGAGAGTCAGCATTCCAGGTCTCTTCTGAAGATCAGAGATCTTACTATATGGTATAACCTAAGAGGTAATCCATGGTTCACTGAATTTAATGGCAAAATCCCACCCAGGATTGCATATTTTGCCAGACACAATCCATTTCCCTGCTACATTCTCCCTACTCCCTTCTGTTCACAGTGCTTCCTATATATCGGCACTGAACATTAACTTCACTAGCATAGTTTTGGCAAGCTAAGAGCTAAATGCATAAGAGGGCTCTGCAAATCAAATGTCATGAATTACTGGATCAGCCACAATTTTTAATTTTAATAAAGAGAGCTATGGAGGAAAAAAAAATATTATGCTTTTTCTCTAGTCATATTTACAGCTGGTCAATCAAAGTATTCCAAAGGAAATTAATGGAAAATATGGCAAGAATCATTTTTAACATATGTTCAAAGTGGAAATATTTAGCATTTGCCCAATAAATATTTGGATATTTTTTTCTGGAGCCTTTGGCTATAAGAATTTTTATGACAATGGTTTGTAAAATATGCAAGAAATGTTGCAAGCTACATTCCCCCCACAGCCCCAATTATTTCATTTCATTTTAGGGCTATATTCAACCCTATCTTCTTGTACATGCAAGGAAGAATTTATAGAATACCACTTCCTCAGAGGTTAACTGTGTGCCAAAAATGGGAAATCATTCCCATATTTAAAATGTACTGTTTGGTACTGTTTTAGAGATGCAGAGAATTCCTCTGTAGAATATCTTTGGGGCAATTGTCCATGAAGAGTAAGAATTTCATATCATCCACATGAATCTTAAAGTAACATAACTGGAGTTCTTGGATATGAAGATGTACACGTTTTGTAGGATATCTTCCCATGATAATGGAGAACTAAATGGAGTGGAAATGCACTTCCTCCACCTGCACTCCTCCATGGGCCAGGTGGTTTCAGGGGATGTGGTCACACCCTTGATGTTTTCAGGTTCCCATATGAAGCATGATTTGGGGCTTTTGCACTGGATCATTTGGCCAATAAGCAGAGAAAGAAGGCAAAGTAGTAGAGGCTTGTGATTCCACTGTCAATTGGGTGGTAAATCCACTCTAGTTTTAAGTCTGAACTTTAAAGCAGCTATCTTAGGTTATGAAGCTGTCATGAGAAATAGGATTTAGCATCTTGGACAGTTCCTTTGAAGTTCTGATTAAAACCTGAAATAGATTCATCACCCCAACAACACTAGAGCCACTAGCCTCTCATGAGAGAAGAATGATGAGCTCTCAACCAGTGCTTCCAGGAGCTCTCTGAAGGACCAAGTGGGAGTTGGAAAATGAGAAAGCTATTACTATCTATGACTAGTTATTGAAGATAATAGGGATTTACCTTCCTGGCCTAGAGTGATTAGGAATATAGAGTTGGCCGGGCTTTGGGAGATAGTGGGAGGGTAACTGATTCTGGGCTCTGCACTAGAGGCCCCTCAACCCAGCATCATACAACATAAATTTCCTCTGAGCAAAGTGTTGAAAATGCCAGTAAACATCTTTTCCTTTCGTGTGTACACACTACACATATACATCCAAACATTGCAGCATGGACATAGTTTCCTATGGTATGATTCCAAGTCATTAGTGAATACATATGAATGCTTAGCCAGTAAACAGTTGGAATAGTCTGCATGGGTCTTTTTTTCAGGGATGGGCCAACCGAATCCTTGAATCCTCAGATTCTCGACAACGATTTGAGATTCACGAATCCAAATCCCTGCACCAAAATAGACAAACTGAATCTTTCAAATCCACCAACCAAATAGTTTGTTGGAGACCGGGATGCCTGAAAACCTGGGAGACCAGACACACAGGGGGAGATGACAAGTAGGTGAGTTTCAAAATTTCAAATTTCAAACTTCAGTTTCAAAAATTATATCTGGGGTTGTATTCTAATATATTTAAACACTTAATATTTAATATGTATTCTAATATATTTAAACACTTAAGTTCAGCACTTGACTGGAAGGTACAATCTTGTGATTTCAAGGACAGCTGAAAGATTCCTTTGCAGAGCTCCCTAGCAAAGCTCTTTCATACACAATTCTGGGGTTTGTAGTTTTACAAGGTGTCACAGCCTTCTCTGCCAAAGTGTGCTGGTGCATCATCAAACTACAAACCTCAGGATGCCAGAAGGAGCTATGCAAAGAAAATCCAGTTTTGACCCATTATCTCTGTACTGTAGCATGTGGCCCTGTTTGCACAGGCAGGGAAAATGTAGGATTAGTCCACATTTTCCTGCCTGTGTAGAAAGGGCCTTCATGTCATTTTCAATCTGGGGAGATCCTGAGGCAAAACTATGACAATTGTCCTGGTCAGATTTCTTCAGAGGGAAGTTTGCCTTTGCCTAGGCTTTTGCTAAGGCTGAGAGAGTGTGTCTTGCCCAAGATTATCCTTCTTTCCCTTGCTTTTTAAACCCTTTAAAAAAAAAGGATTCAAAAATTTGAGATTTGTGAGATTCATGGATTCCCAGAACCTTCCTGGGATTCAGATCTGAATTCAGATTTGGAAAATTCTGGATTCATCCCATCCCTACTTTTTTTCCTCCTAATCAGAACTCCCTTACTTCATAGGCTGCCAGTCGGTCCCACCATGTAAATTTCCTAGGGACTTACCGCAAACATACTCATGTTAGCATGGCAATGCACAGTTCTGAGTACTTTTTTCTCTATGAGGCTTAGGGGACAGTCTTCCGCTTGAAAGGATCCTCTGGTTAAAGGGCTAACAAGTCTAAGTACAGTTTTTAGAAGAAGGAGAAGGAGGAGGAGGAGAGTAAGAATGCAAAGCAGGGCCCTTGAATTTACCTATAGTACTTCACACCTAAGAAGCACCCTTATCTTCTGTGGTGAGATGCACTGGATTTCTAGTCAAATGCTGGTAATTATTTTAAATGTGTATTAATACATAGACACTTGGACGTCTAAAGAAGTGTCCTTTTTGCTCCTCTTTCTGATGACATTTTCCTCTATTTGGCAAAGGGTAAGTGGACATGCTATGTACGAAGATGACTTAGTTCAACGAAGTTATCTTGAGAGTGATGGAACTTGTGACTTGGTCCTGTATGTTCAGTAGCAAGTGAACAATATAACTTAACCCCCAAGACATGATTTTACCAAGATTCACAAGCAGAAGAAGAAGCAGGGATGTACTGATGGCCCTGCTTCTATCACTGCATATAGTATTTTTCCCATGTGAAATGAGAGTGGGTATTTGTATAGAACTCTGTGAATAGGCATGTGGGATCTTCATTGTGTGGAGCCTACCCACATAACATAAAGCTATTTGTGTGTGGGCAGGTGCTGTTTATTATTGGTGTGGCCATGCCTATGGTACAGCAAGTGAGTTTCCCAACAAATAGATAAGCAACAAAATCTTGCTAGTGTCATGCACACATGTAACCTCCTTTACTCATGTGGTTACACTTTTGGAGCCAGTGAGCAATGGAGGTATTCAGTTCATAGTTGTGTAAATGGTGTTTTGGAAGTATAACCATTCCATATGCAGTGGTGCATTCTTCAATGGTCCATAACTGTTCCTCAGTGCCTTCAGTGCACTACTTGATTCACTGAAATTGTAGAAGCAGCCACTGTGCAATGGACAATAAGGAAACACATTGACAGTTATGCAATCAGTTGCACAATATTGGTATTCAGCCAAAGGGTAGTATAATGCAGCCACTGTCTAGCTACATGAGTTTAGGTTTACAATATGGAAACATAGTGCAAACATCTTGATCATTTTACTGTAGTCTCTGTTACATCTAACTGAAGTTGCATGGCCTTCATATTGTGATTAGCTTTTGCTGTTTCCCTCATCTACAGTCTGGAGCCCTGCATGTGCACAGCAATCCCATAGCCAGCCATGGCAGATGGAGCTCTGTGAATACATAGGGCACTTTGCCCTGTCACTGCTCAGAACAGAAGAGCTCCAGTTTCTTTTGCATGCCTAGATTGCAGCCCATGTGTTCATTGTTTGTAGAACTGGCCCTACTATGTGCACAGACAGCCTAGTTTATTGCGCACATCCAGAATCATTGCATTCACAGCCATCAGAAAGTTGCCTATGTTCCACCGAAAGAAAACATGATCTGGACTATCACACAGCTGCTTCAACATGACTATACATTCATTGTATAGTGCAATCAATTTTCCATTTTAGTGAGAGTCAAATGCTACATCCCATCAGTGTTAGATGCAGCATCCAGCCACTTGGCTGATGTCAGACTCATCTCCTTCAGCTGTTCTGTTAAAGATTTAAATAGGAAGAAGTCTGGAAGTGGTCTTCACTGAGGGTAGGGGAGATGGGCATCTATTTTTGTTCACAGTCACCCACTTTTTGGCATTCCCTGCCTTCTGCAGAAACGTTTAGATATTTATATACCAGCATGTGTTACTCTTTTCAAATTCACTGGCTCTCTGCATTAGCTATTACAAGCTATTACTAGTCAAATAGTCCAATGCCTTTTAAAAAGAACAAAAAATGGGCTTATTATGGCAGTGATAGTCAAGGTTTCCCCTGCATGGTTTTACATTTGTTTCTTTTGCTTTATGGCCAAGTTTCTGCCAGCTCTTGGACTAGTTCAATACACTCTCCTAAATGTTCATTGTATCTGCCACCTTCTTATCCCATTTCAGTAGAAGGAAATCAATAGGAATTGATTCAAAAATGTCCAGCCTTATCAAGTATTGACTGAGACATTCGTGCCGCATATGGATTTTAACAAAGCACAGAATGCTAAAAATGACAACCTGGGATTAAAAAGATGGTTGGACTCCAACTTGTTTAACAAATTTATCTTCTTCATTGCTTCTGGCTTTTAGATGGTGCCAATTCCCTCTTGATGGCTCTCCACTAAAACTAGATTCCTGTTTCTAGTAGATTGTTAGGCAGGGTAAAGGAGAAAATGTTGCAGTTGGAAATACAAATGATGCCCCCAAATGCTATTTCAGCAATTATCCATGTTTAGCAATTATGCTAATGTTGATTCTCAAAAGGCTGTTATTTGCGCAGCGTGTTCTTCATACATTATCTCTGTACCTGTCTAACCCTGTATTTTCTCTCAAGCTATTACAGGTTGTTTGTCAAGTTAAGTGATGTTTTCAGTAGCAAGCATTGTCAAGGCACTGTTGCTTTAGCAGGATTCCTGATTTTTTCCCCCTTCAAACCCCCACACATTTTCTGCCATGAACAGAAAATTGCAAGAGTTTTAAGGGGATGGAAAACTTTATTTTCTACCAGATTTATAGAAACTTTTTTGTGCTAAAAAGGGGACTAAAGGGTGCTTTGGGTCTAAATTAGATAGGTGGCCATTTCTGGTTCCATGATTCCTTGGAAAATGGTTACTAAGATCTACAGAAGACAATTAATCTGTAGGGTAGGGTGAAGACTTGTTATTCCACAGATCAGAAAGACCACAGGGCATTACAGTTGAAATGGTGATTAAAAGAGTCAAACACACAGATAGAGCTTTCAAGCAATGGGAGCAGCCTGACTTATTTACACCAGTTCAGTAATTCTATGTTTTGCAGTGGGTTTAGAAAAACTTGATGTGTCTTTCATAGAGATTATACAGAAAGTCAATTTCCTGACTAGGGTTGAATTTGGGATTCCCTGACCCCTTGAGAAACTTAAGTGGGAATGAAATGGCATGTCAAAAGTTTCTGCACAATGTAAACTGCATAGTGTTTGAGAACTGTGCACAAGTTTGATAAATTGCACAGCTTTGTAGTCAAAACCTATGCTTTCAGTCTTCTTTTTTACTATGCACAGAAAACTGTTGGAAAATGCAGGGGGGCATGCTGTAGTTCTTTAGCATGACCACAATTAAATTGTCCTTAAAAGCAAGACAAAATACTTGTTCAGTCCCATAAAGCTGTCAGTGAATGAGGCCAGCCGGTTTTGACTAAAAACTACTCAGTTTATTGAGAGGAAGCGTGAGTACATGTTCAGCAGATTAAGTAAAATCCATGTCTGTCCACACAGACATCAGTAGCTAAGAGAATACATGAAGAGAAAAAATACAGAGTACACACTGCCTGTTTTCAGGCTGCACTTAAGTAGAATCATGTCAACATGTTTTCACACCGTGGTGTTAGTCTAAACACAACTTCGTTATGGGATTGCGAAGCTGCAGAGACTCTCAGGAAAAACCTTATCTACTTTGTGAGCTGGGTACAGCAGGGAGGATAGCGCAGTAAACAAGAACACAGTTAACCCTTAACACAGACAGAACCGTCTTGGCCTGCAAATGCCAACAAAAACTGCACAACTTCCTAGGTTGAGAGAACTTACCCACTTTCATTGTTTTTCACTATATACATGGGAAACATGCAGCAAATGCAAAACTAAATTGCACACGATACTTCGTACAGACAACACAGTGAAGGGGTTGACATTGCAGGTGCAGACTGATTTGAAAATTGCACAATCAAAATATTTCGCAGTAGGAAAAGAAACTTGGGCTGACTGAAGCAGCAGCTACATATGGCTTTTTTGCACAACATTGCTGGATTTTGCACAATTTTGTTGTGCAAGATAGCTGTTTTGATGTAGAAAACAACAAATGTTCAACAAGAAAAATGTACAAAATCAGAAAAGAACTGAAATGTTGCACAACAAAGCAGCAATGTTCATTGCAAACAGCAATGTTGCACAATAAAATGTTGTGCAGAAATCTAGCAGTGTTGCACAAGAAATAAGTATGTGGTTTTGTTTTGCAACTTTGCTGTTTTCTGCTCAACATCTTTGTTGTGCAACGTTTTTGTTGTTCAACATTGCTGTTTTCTATGCAAAATAACAGTAACTTTCCACAAAACATACCCTTAGCTGCCTGAAAATAGTTATTTCCATACCAAATGCTGCACAGTTTTCAAGGAGCCTTGCCAAGTTCTCAGGCGAAGCGGTATGGCTTCTAGAAAACTTGCAGTTTTTTGGGCAAGCTGCACAGCCTTCATGGAAAAGCTGCACAATTTCCCTTCATTATGAGGGGAAAAAAATTCCCAAGTTATCTCGAAGCTACTGGGAAAAAAAAAAGCTTCATTGTGCTTGACATCTGTCAGAACTTAGAAAAACTGAGATTTATCATCCCTAGCCTTTCATCGTCTAGGACTAGCGTGCTGTTCACAACCTCTGCTGAACATAGACAGCCTTATTTATTCATTCCTTCATTTTCCTGCTTTTCTCCAGAGACGTTGTTATTTTAGTTTATTTTATTATTTTATCTTAACCTTCTCACACAGAAACCAGGAAAACCAGCACAATGTAAAACAGATACACTATTAAAATATCATAATAGTATGATAACAAAGGAACATACAAATTAGATAAAGTGTTGTATGAAGGGTTATCCTTTGAATCTTCTCAGAAGTTGCAGCTGTTCTGAGTAAAGCTAATAGATTATTGGTCAGGATCAGCTGAAAGACTTTTGGCTCAAGCACAGTTTAAAGTGCTACTGCTTATCAAGAAAGGTTTATAAGGATGGTATCTGAAATTCCAACTGTTGTTAACATCAAGCTACCTGAGTATTAGGGTGATTTTTGAATATTCATTACCAGTATGCTCCCTTGCTTTCAAAGGTTAGGTGGGGAGTAACCAGTGAAAGAGGCTTTTCAGTTGTTGTAACTTGACTGTGAAATGTTCTCCCCAAGGAGGCTTGCTTAGTATCAAATCCCACATCTTTCCAGGGCTAGGTGAAGACTTCTTCATTCATCCAGACCTTTTGACTGTATATTTGTTCTGCTGATAGGCACTGGTACAATAGTGCTTTAATTGCATTGTGATTCAACTTTTCAATGTGTTTATTTTACTTTGTAAATATTGATTGTAAGCTGCCCTTGAAGTTTAATTGAAGTATAGTTATGAAATAAAATACAAACAAATAAATACTAGAATGTGAGAGAATTTCATTCTGTAGAACAAGGGTGGATGGCTGTCAGAGGGTAGGTAGCTGCATTTGTCCCGCAGGAGAGCTTGGAAGGGTGTGCCTCACCTAATCTCCCCCAGAAAAAAAATAAAATAAAAAAATATTTTCTCCAAAATACCTCTAAAGGGCTTGGGAGTTTCTCCCCCTCTGCCCCCCCTGGGGCATTTTAGGCTGTGGAGAGGCCTTTTCTTTACAACAAGAAGTGACTCAGGGATCACTTTCTGTTTACTTCCTGTTTCAAAAAAGGCCTCATCTGGGACAAAAATGGACCATGGAGATCAAAATGTGTTGAAAATGTCCCAGGCTCTCTAAAGGCTGTTTGGGGGACATTCTGGAGCAAAAACATTTTGACCCTTGGGTAGTCATAGAGACCACATGTAGTCCATGGGCTGCACTGTGCCCATCCCAGTGTAGAACATGATGAGCAGGAGGATTTCAGGCTGCCTAAGAGGAATGAGTAGATGGCAACTGTAAATCCTTCATGAAGGTTTGTTTTGTTGATAGTAAATCCACAGAGAAGAAGACTTGCATTCTGCATGACTCTGTTCCACAGCACAGCAGCATCTGTCCCTCATCCACAAAGACAAAATTTTACTTCAGGCTTTGTTTGGGATAATCTGAGCTGTCTAGTTATTTAAATACCTTATGACAGAGATCTAAGTAACAGCACAGATAACACATTGTCCACAGCCTCTTGTATAAAAATCTTTCTTTAAAATGTATCTCCTGTGGCTGGTAACTCAGGTGGTAGACCCCTGTATGTAACATCTGAGGCTATGCGCCTTGTTGAACTGGGACTGTGTGAGTAATGCTGACAAGACATTCAGCACTGACAGCAGCAACAGCCTGTTTAGAGTGAGAAGAAAGAGACAAGTTTCATGCTCTCCTTTCCTCAGTTTACCCAACTGCATTCTGACAGTGCATGATTGAGTAGAAATGCATGTAATGGTCTGTGGAATGGGGCCAAATCCCTCAGCTGTGAAATCATAACTACAATATACAGTATCTAAGTAATTCATCTTTAGTATCTGTTATTCATGCTCAACTCCATATTGCACTTTTAAATCTTAAAATATGCAGCTCAGCTGGGAAATGTAGGGAATACTTCCCAATATTAAATTTAGCTTTTGGACCTTTTGCTTGCAAAAACTAATCAACAAGATACATACTTGCTAGAGTAAACTTGCTTTATTAATTCATACATTAATAATTCATACATCATACATAATTCATGCATTAATAATTCATACATTAATAATAATTAATAATAACAATGAATTAATTATTAATAATTCATTAATTCATACTTGCTTTATTAATTCAAAATACTATGTTATAGAATGTTGATAATTTGTATTACATTTTTTTCTATGATCGGGGGTAAATATGCTTTCTTTCTGGTGTTAGTGCAGTATTTTCCATTTTTACAGTCTGTAAACAACTCCCCTCTTAAATATGATACACACCCACATGTATATACAGTGGTCACTCCACTTTTGTAAGAGTTCAGCGTATGGAATCCTCTCAAAAATGGAAACACCATGAATAACTCTCCTTTCATTCCCCCTCCCATTCCTTTCCATGTTTCCATCCTTTCTGTTCCCATACAAAACAGATGGGAGTGGAGATGGGGGAAGTCTCATGTGAGTTTTCCTTTCCCCCTCCAGAACTCCCCCTTTCCTGCTCCTATGCAAAATGGAAGGGAATGGGTGTGGGAGAAACCTTGTGTGAATTTTCCACAAGGGGGCAAAATCCATAAAAATGGGAGAGGGAGGTCCAGAGGGAGAAAGGAAGGGTCGCATGAGACTTCCCCCACCCCCATTCCCTTCCATTTTGCCTCAGCATAAGTTCTCCACATCAAGGCAAAATGCATGGGAATGGGCAGAGGAGAAAGGGGGAAAGCAGGCACACTTGCAAATAATCATATTCATGAAGATCAAACCCACAAATGTGGAGGGAAGACTGTATAAACATGCCTCCTCTCCAGCTCTCAATGACAATCTTCATTCAAGATTCAGATAAAACACAATCTGCTTTGACAGCAAGTGAACTGCTGAAGTTAGGATGACCTGAATATAGGTTACAACTGGTATTAGGGCTATCCTACCAAGTTGGCTACAAGCTAGAGGCTAAAGTTCATCCAGGGGAATCAGTTGCTTTTGCCACAGAAAGCTGCAATATTGCTATGAAGATCCTCACAAAGAAGTATTCATCTTCAAACATTTAAACCAAGCACAGTCTGACTTGGACTAACTTGGCAAACCTTGGCTTTGAAACTAGAGAGAGAGAGAGGAACAACTGAGCTCTAATTGTGTCCAACTTAAACGGTTATGTTAAATGGTTCCCTCTATTGAAAGGTGGTTCTTTCCACCCATGTCACGTCCTTTAATGGATAAACTGCTCTTTATTGAACTTGGCTTGTCTTTTTTTTCCCCATTGGAAAGGCTGCATCAAAGCTCTTGTCTAATATGCTGTTCCATTTCTGAGTGGCATAGTGTTCAGTACTTATTTCTTGTTGCCTGTTGGAAGCTCCTCATCAATGAAAGTTTTGAAGATCATTTTAAAAGACCAGGACAGAGCCATGATCTTTAATGATGCAATGATAGAACTGTCAGCAAAAGGGCTTGGGAAATAAATTATATGAAGAAACTGTGTTAACGTCATGTTCAGCTGTGAGGATTAGCACTGCACTGAACATTCTCCTATTTCACTTTTTAGGTTGAAAGTAATGCTTTTGCAAAGAGTGTGTGGGAGTTGTTTCCTTTAAAAATCTAATTTATGAGAATGATTTTTTTTGTATTCTCTTCTCTGCCATTATTTTTCCTCTCTGGCTGTCCTTTAGCAACTCTTCCATCTCAGTATTGCATTTTCTTTCTGTGAGACATCATAGGAGATCACAAATACACAGAGTTGGCACCCCGTTAACAACATATACAGGCATAGTTGAACATTATGACTGCGTATGTACTGTTTGGTCATAACGGATGTAAGTAGTCAGACCTCTGTACTGCATGACTCAGGCTGGCTGTTATCCTAGCTATTAAGTGACCAGGAAAGAATGATGAGGAGGGAAATACAAGGAGAATATAGGGACCATCCAGCTGCAAAAAAGAACAGACATCTTCCTGGAACTCCCGGAGTCCTCTGGAGGTCCAGAAGGATAGTGTCATCTTCCTGAAGCTGGCTTCATGAATACAGCCGCCTGATATCTGGCTGTCCCTTATTTTTCCCCCCATTCCCCTTGAATGATTGTGGAAGTGAGGTAGTCATCCTGACAACAGGTAGGCTGAGGGCTTAAGGAAGGGGAAGATACTCTGCCAGTGCAATCCAGGATCTCAGCCAAGATGTTACAATGTCACATAGTGAAGCAGATATGGCTATACTGTGTCAATTACAATACACGAAGCCACTTCAGAGTGAGATAAGTGAGACCACAATAGGAGCCAACCCATGAAATTCAAGAACATGCCAACCAATTACACCTGCTTTCCCTTCTCAACCTCCATACATTCAGTGGAAGGCAGGAACAGATCTTATCATGGCTACATATTTGTGCAAATATGATCTCTCTGCCAAATCAAGGACCTTGTGTTTTGCAAGGTGGCTGATAGCATAGATCAGTAGTTGTCAACTTCCTTTACCTTATGTTCCACCAATCACCCTGCCAAAGAATCTGGTTCCCAATGTAACAGAAATAAAAAGGCAAATATTCCCAAGAAAGATATTTATATGGTGCAAGCATCCTGTTATCATTTATGGTAGGTTTTCAGTACATAAAAATGCAGTAGTATGGACAGAATACAAACAAAAATAACAATAATTCCATTCATAGGCAAAAATTGTGATGGCTGTTAAGTATAAATTTACCGCAATGGTAATTGTAGAACAGAAAGGTAATATATTCTTAGGCATTGTTATGAAAACCCTGGGTCGCAGATCTATGTACACTTAAGTGTATAAGTGCTGACAACAGAGACTGAGCCAGCAAGTTTGATTGTTTCCTTCTCTACCCATTCCTAGACATGAAGATGAGGATCACATGCCATTTTATAGAGATGTCCTGGGCTAGTGTATGCTTCTGGCCCTAAACCTGAATTTTTCTCTTCTACAAGAGGCCTGTGGCTCAGCCATTCCTGGACTTGACTGACAGCAATCTGCACTCAAATTGGGCCAAAGCTTCCAATGAGCAAGTAAGTTCAAAAATATTTTCCAAGCTCATGCTCAGTTCTCAGTGCTTTTCTTTACCCTCATGCTAGCTGAGGAAACATCCTTCTTGCTATTCAGCAGTAAATAGTGAGCTGTGCAGAGGGAAAGATGGCTCCGGTGTTGTGTGTGAGGATTAGGGTTTGCTGTTAATAGCTTTGAGCTTAAAGCAGCTTGAGAATGGAGGCAGAGATCTGATTCTGAGAAGAAATATGATAATTGGGGCCCAGAGGGAATTGGGGGAAGCCTTGGCCAAATTGGAAATTACCTTTTGGTGCTCTTTTGCTGTAATCCCTGCAACTCCAATTATAGCAGAAAGATAAACTGTGTGACGGTGTCTTACAACACTCTGCCTTGTACATGACTTAATCCATCCAATAAGTCTTAATGAAATCATTATTCTTATGATGTCTAATTATAGTTTCTTCAGCCTCTAAGCACAGTGGCATATAAAGGATGGTATTGAACTCAGTTCTAAATGGGAAACAAAAGAACAGGCTGAGACTCAGTTACCACAGTGTTAACACATTTAATTCAGCAGGAAGATTTGATGCACAGCACATGTTGGGAGCAGGAGACAGGAGCTGGCTTAGGTTATAAGGCAAAGCCAATTTCTACCTTTGGCTGGAACTATTTTGTAATCCATTCTGCTCTTAGGTGACAGATCATATATGGCTTATCTCCTCCCTCCATGGTCTTCCTAATCAATTATCAATCATCCAAGACAGAAATTATTAGCAACTTTAAACTTGCTGAATAGGGCATCCAAAGGAATCCAAGAAAGCTTGCTTTGTTTTAAAAGGGACAGGAGGATTGCTTTGAAGAGATTCATTTCTCAGTTGCACTGGAATGCCAATTCTCAGGTCTACCTTTGCAAGAGATCCAATTTACCTTCCTGGGAAGGTAGGCATGAGGTTTTGTTTTGTTTTGTTTTTTAAATCTCTACCAGTTTTCCTTGTATTAGCTTGGCAGGAGGGGCTGATATAGCATAGGAAAGGTAAGATAAGGAACTTTTTATATTTCTGGACAGTTGCAGGGGCACATGTATTTTCATGTGAAAATAAAGGAGTAGAGAACATGAAGACTCAGGTCATTTCTGTACTAGACACCATTAGGACGTTGTACCATTACAATCTCAGCATTGCCACTTGTACAATGGTAGTGGGTTAGGAACACTGTTTTTGGCACTCTTCCACCTTCAGCAGATGAGTAATGGTATTGCTGCTGGTGTTCCTTCCACACTACAGCCTCCTTGGCCTCTCCCTGTCCCTGCCTTCACCCTGCTCTGCCCCTGATTGTTTTTTTTTCCTCCTTTAGAAGCCATACTAGTGCAGCCCTGTTGTAACTGCTCTACAAGCCAGTAAACTATTGCATTTTCATGCTATAATGCATAAAAATGTATTTTTTTAAAAAATGAAACTTCAAAACAAACATGAAGAGGGGATAGATTTTGAAGTTAACACACCATGGGAGTTGGGGAAAGAGGGTGAAGCTGGGCACACCCATGCTCCACCCACTGCTGGATCCACAACAACGGGAAGCACTATCAAGGACTATTATGGTACCACACAGAGCTGGCTGACAGGATTGAAGTGCTAGATGAGGTGCTTAAGGTTTGTTTGTTTTCTTCCCCTGGAAATGCTATAAGACACTTTGGCAACACTTGGGCATGAGATAGCAGCTGGATAGTGATGATGTCATGCAGTAGCATGGCTCCTGGACCAGTAACAACCTGCTGCTGTAGTGATGTCATAGTATACCAATGTAGTATAGTGATGTCATGTGGTAATGGCCTCAGCAAGAGAAGACTCTGATCAGATGATCTGTGCACCTGCTTCATCTCCTGTACAAATGTTGATGGACATCTCCACTGACACTCTTCATTCAATATAGAAGTTCTATAGCAGGACCCAGGAAAATCATGGTTGTACATCACACGGTGTCATGCCCTGATTTCAGAGCATGGACGCTGACTCAGAGTCTGAAACAGAGGGCATGCCAGGGCATGCTGTACAGAGAGAGGTTACAGAGAGAGGAAACATAACAGGGGGCAGTGCCAGCTCCAACAGAGCGTCCTGCCTCTTCAGATATAGAGGAACAGTTACCTCAACCCAGTTTCACAGTGCACAGGCAGCAGAGAGAGAGCCAGCATTGCTCTCTCAGGATTTATAACTGACAACAATCAATCAAGTCTCAGCTGCACTAGGCTTGGGACCTATTTAGCTGGCATCCTTCCCCTCCAGGAGTTGTCAGAGCTTATCTGACCTGCTACCTTGCTGGATGCCTTGATGAATGCTTGGATTGACCTTGGACACTCCCTTGCTGTGAAACCCTGCTAGACTTTGTTTATGTTGGACTTTATTTATGACTCCATGCTTACTGCCTGGAAGTAAGTAACAAGCTGGGAGATATTCAGTTTGTTTTGTTTGATTTATCAGCTGTGCCGGGACTGAGATAGGACACATGAGGTGTCTCCATGAATACAAAAGGTTATGGTGTTCAACTTCACTATGACATGAGTGATGCAAATAGCAAGAAAAAAGGGATGGTGCTAGCATGAATGTTCTTTCTTTCTTTCTTTAATTTGTATGCCAACTTTCTCCCAGAGTGGAATCCAAGGTGGCTTCCAACAATAAACTAGAGATATTAAAAACATTTAAAACAAAAACATTTTTAGGGAGCAGCAACATCCAAACCAGATATCGATTTTATCGGTTAAGTACCTAGATGAATTGAATATAACAGGCTTAGATGAATGTCAAATGCAAATTTTAAACAAACAAATCACAAAACAAGAAATTAGAGATGCCATCAAAAAGTTGAAAGTAGGAAAGGTGCCAGGGCCAGATGGCTTTACTGCAACTTTCTATAAAGTCTTTCAGGAAGAAATAATCGATTACTTATATGAAGTAATAAGGGAACTTGATAGAGGGGATAGACCAACTTCATGGGGAGAAGCATTAATTACTATGATACCCAAAGAGGATAAAGATCATCAAGATCCAAAGAATTATAGACCAATTTCGCTTCTAAACAGTGATTATAAACTGCTAGCAATGATATTGGCAGAAAGATTGAAAAAGGTCCTAAGTGAATGGATAAATAGTGATCAGAATGGTTTCCTCCCAGGGAGATCTATAAAGGAAAATATAAGAGTAATTGTAGATATCTTGGAGCATTGCCATAAACATAACGAGAAAAAGCTAGAGATATTATTCCTCAATGCTGAAAAGGCGTTTGACAATGTTAACTGGATATTTATGGAAAAACTACTGAGAAAGATAGATGTGGGGGATAGATTCTTAAATTGGATATCTCAAATTTATAAAGATCAAAGTGCAAGAATTGTTATTAATGGAGAGAGGACGGAATGGTTAATTATAAATAAAGGAACGAGGCAGGGATGCCCTCTATCACTGCTTATTTTTTTAATAATTATAGAGGTGCTTTGTATAAAGATAAGAAAAGATACAGAGATCAAAGGTATTCAAGTGAAAAACCAATTTTTTAAAAATAAGAGCATTCGCAGACTACCTTGTGGGATGCAGGAACCGAACCAAGGGGTGGAAAAATTGAAAGAGATTCTGGACAAATATAGACTTCTAACTGGTTTTAAAATAAACCAAGAAAAAACAGTACTCCTCACAAAAAACATAACTCATAAAGAAGAACAAAAATTGTGGCAGGAATCAAGATTTAAAGTGCTAAAGAAAGTGAAATATTTAGGAATAGAACTTTCTAAAACTAACAATGATCTATTTGACAACAACTGTAAAGCAACCTGGCAAATAATTAAAAGAGACTTAGAGAGATGGGCTAAATTAGATTTGTCAATATTGGGGAAAGTAACCACCATTAAGACGAACGTTCTGCCAAAGATGATTTTCTTGTTTAACAGCTTACCAATACTCACAAATAATGCAGTTTTCACTACACGGAATAAGGACTTAGCAAGATTCATCTGGAATGGGAAAAAGCCTTGTATTAAAATGAGAAATTTAAAAGAGAAGGTAGAAAAAGGTGGAATGGGGCTGCTGGATTTGAAATTGTATTACCAGGCCTGTGCCCTTTCCTGGGTTTGTGAGTGGTCGAGGCTCGAAAATGAGAGGCTCTTAATGTTGGAAGGGGCTGATTTGCCCTGGGGGTGGCACACATATTTATTTTACGACAAGGTGAAGGTGAACAAAGATTTCAATAACCATATAATTAGAAAATCACTTCTTAGTTTGGACACAGTTTAAAAAGAAGCTATATATTAGGATCCCATTATGGGTATCTATACACGACGCTTTCTATAGAAGAGATCATCCAAGACTAGGAAAATGGATTACATATAGGGATTTACTTAAGATCGAAAATGGGAATCTGAGATGTAAGAACAGAGATGAGCTGATAGAAACTGGATTGTCAACACACTGGTTATTGATGACTCAACTTCTACAAAAAGCAAGGGTAGATATAAATAGCACAGGCATCATGTTAATGGATAACGAATTTGATACCATTCTTAAAAAAGGAGTTGATCGTTTTATTGGAAAGATCTATAGGTTATTATTGGAAGTGGAATTAGAACAAGAAGTAATAAAATCAAATATAATTAAATGGGCTCAAGATATTGGCCGCCCGATACAGCTTGAAACACGGAAATGTCATGGCACAAAACGAATAAATGGTTAAAAGCTAGTCAGCTGAAAGAGATTATTACAAGATTTTTAATAGATGGTACTATACCCCTGTAAAAATTGGTAAGATGACTAAAAGTTCAGACCATAAATGCTGGAAATGTGAACACAAGGGGACTTTGTTCCACCTATGGTGGAGCTGTACCTAAGCTCAAAAATATTGGAAAATATTGCACGGTCAGATAGAAGAGTTATTGGAAAAGAAATTTGATATGTTGCCAGAAATATATTTACTCAACATGATAGATCAAATCCCAAACCTGACTTCACCACAACAAAAATTGTTATTATATATTATAACAGCAGGAAGGATGGTATATGCGAAAAAATGGAAGCAACGGGATTCGCTGACTCTTCAGGAGTGGTTAATTAAGATGGATGATATGGTAGAAATAGATAGACTATCGCTATTGTTGAGGGGTAAGGATCTAAAGATGTTTCGATTAACTTGGAACCCCATAATGAAAATCTTGGAAGATAGGTGGGGACATATAACAAATATTGCTACAAGAGAGTAAGATGTGGGGGGAAAAAAAGAGAGTTAAAAAAGTCAAATAGCAGACAAAAGGACAGACAGTTAGAAGGATAGTTGATATATGATAAATTTAGATAATTTAAGATATAAATTTTATTCAGAAAGAGAAAATTATATACAATCGGTGTCTAATTCCAACCGCGAATATTAAGGTCCATGAAATATTATGCATTTAAAGAATTAATCTTTATTTTCAGACCTGTGGTGACAAATAGAGTTGAACAAAACATTAATTTAATAAGCTGGTAAGGAAAAAGCAGGATATCGAGTAGAATGGCGAAACTAATTAAATGTGTAAAGAAAATAAAAGATAGGATATAGGTAATAATGTCGACAAGAGAATTTAAAATATAAAAAGGAAGTCATATGTTTTTTGCTGGGTTTTTTTGTGTTGTATGGCGATTGGGGTTATTTGTAAATGAATGATTGTTATGTTGTGTATGAGTAGAAGAGAAGTAGTGTAAGGTGATTTTGTGGAAAAACTAATAAAAATTATAAAAAAATAAAAACAAAACAAAACATTTAAAAACATATAAAATTATAAAAACCCTAAAACAATATGCAGTTTTAAAATTATTCTTGTTCTCCCTCCTGGCATGTAAATTTTTGCATGACTTAGAATTCCTGACTAGGGCTGCTGCGGTCAGTGAAAATAGTCAGTAGCCAGAAGCGACTGCTAGTCTGGACTAAAGCAGACCTTATAAGTCAGTGGAATTTACCATGTGGCCTTGCCATTCAACAAGTGATTCAATATATTTATACTGGATGGAACTATTACTAAAATTCAAAACATAACCTGTCTATTTAGGCTCTTCTCACACACCAACCTGCAATGGTCACGGGATGGCCATGGGATCATGACGATGGTTCTGCATGACATCGTTGCGATTCTGTGGCCATCCCATTGCAATCATGGATTAAATCATGTTCGGGTTTCTCCCAATAATGACACATGATTGCAGAGTCCTCCCACCTCCCTCCTACACATACTTGTTGTGCAGAACAGTAGGAAGTGCAGTGGCTGTGCTTCTTCCTCCAGTGCAGCCTGGGAAACTGCCAGGCTGCACTGCAGAAGGGAGGGATGTGGACATTAGGCTTCCTCCAATCCAGCAGGCAGCTGGTGTGGAGGGGGAGCACAGCAGAAGTGATTCCCTCCCAGAAGAGGCTTTCCCTGGATCCTCACACGATGGCTTTGGAAAAAGGTAAGTTGCGGAAAGGGCCTTAGATGAAAGGTCGACAAAGGACACTGTCAGGGTCAGAGACCCTGGCGGCGAGACAGCCCGGGGAAGGGAGTGGGAAAGCTAGCAGAGCCCTGCCAGGAGGAGTCAAGGAAGCACTTACTCAAGGGAAGTCCATTTAAGAGCAACAAACAAAAGCCGTAGTCAGAGTTCCAAAAGCCAGGGGTCTGGAGCCAAGAGATCAATCCAAGATATCAGGAGCCAGGTGCTGGAAGCAAGGAACAGGCAAGGAGAGGGCTTGTAGAAAGTTTGCCACAAGCAAAGGAAAGCTTCCAGGCAGGCAGTCATATAGCCCAAGACACAGGTGTGGCTAGTGACTGCTTCTTGAACTTAATCAAGGAAGCCTCCCTTTGCTCAGCTCTCTTGAGTCTCTGCCTTGTTTGTGGGCTGATTGACACAGGCTCCAAAGCATCTTCAGAATCGGATCCCTGTTACCCTAAAGGAGCAGGCAGAGGAACGTCCAAGCCTGCTTGGTCCATGGCAGTAGGGGGAGCTCTTGAGCTGCAGGACTCATCTCCAGCCAAAGCCACAGGGACCAACAGCTGCTACTCGTCATCAGCAGCTCTGACAGGGGCTTCAGTTATCACAGACACACTGTGGACTATGTGCACGCCCTCTGCCATTGCTGAGGCTCCCAGGACTCTCAGGAGTCAAACATTCTTATGCTCCAAATGCCCTCTAGGGGCTGTGGGACATTTTGAGGGCTCCAGGGCCAAGTTAGGCCCAGAAGATACCTTCTAGAAAAAAAATATCAGAAGTTACTAGGAAGTGACTTCCACATCACTTCCTGTTGTGTTTAGATCTGAAGTGAAACAATTAAAAATGCATCATACTTCCTAGAGGGTGTTTTGGGACAGAAATGAATTAGGAGGGATGCATTGGGCAGGGGGCACAGCCCTCCAAAGTCTCTTGGGGGCAATGCAGCCTGCTAATCTCCAACAGTTGCCCATTCCTGATTCAGACAATAATCAAATGAGCAAAGCGCTGTCATTAGTTCCTCTTGATGCTATATACACATATTGGGTATTCATTACTACATATAGTAACATTGGAATACCATTTGGAGCAGTAGGAGATTCCTTATGTCAAACAATTCACTATAATAACGGGACATAAAAGAGTATTAATGTTGTAAAAAATTATTTCACATTCCAAAATCAAGGCTGCACTAGTCTGTATCTGGCTTTGCTATGCTTTTTCATACAGACATAAAATTACTCTATTCCATACATACAGAACTCTTCTACCACATGGACTTTTGTTTCTGACTTATCTGTCCTTACTCAGAAGCTGACATTTAGACAGATGATTCCTCAAGGCAGTCTAAATCAGAGAATTAATGCCCACAGCTAGTCTGAGTGATAGAAGGGCCAGTCTCTGAAAACTGGCAGAAAGTGTGTGTATGTGTGGAAACTTTCTTTGGGTATGAAAGGTTTTCTCCTATGCTCCTGCTGCTAGCTGTGACCTTATCAGAAAAAACTGTTAATGGTTTGATGATTGCATTTTATTTCAAAGTCAGCCATTTATCAGCTTTTGCCTTACAGCCTGCTGGCACCAAATATCTGTTCTGGGAGGCTTTGTCATTTGCTGTTGACTAACAGCTGCAGCCATCATTTCTGGTTTTCAGGGGGAATGTGTAACCATTATGCTCCAAAACAGGTCTGATGAAGTCCTTCCATTACTTCAACAGGAGAGAGTAGACATAATATGCAGAATTCATAAAGTATTTGTTTTGATTATTACATTTGTACACCCTCTCTCTCCAAGCCATTTAACTTCACAACGGCCTTTTGAGGTATGTGAAAAAATAACTTGCTTTGCAAAAATGCTGGCAACCATCAATTTTAGGGGGACAAAACAGGCAACACAGTCTATTTTACACTTACCTCCTAGGGCTTGGGTCAGATAACACCATTTTAAAAAGAATAGCATCAGGAGTAAAATATAAGGCATTGTTCTATCATTCTGCATATCTCTGTGTAGATCATTGGGAAGGAAATAGCCATTCTGTAAGTAGATAGACAGACAAAAAATGCATAGACATCCCTCAGGGAGTGGGAATCATGTCCATAAATCTGATGTATCAGAAATATCTACCCTCTACTCTTTCACAGATGAAAACCAGGAGTCATGTGGCCAAGCAATATCAGACTGTGGTCAAGATGGCAAAAGCTATTAATGAGAAAGAACGCACACATACATGCACACACACACGCACGCGCACACACACACACAGACTGTAGCAGTTTGCTTTTACCTGAATCTACTGGGAAGCGTGAGATTCTGTCTCCTCCTCTACTCTGCCCCTAGTGAAGGGAAGGAAACATGCTGAAAGTGGAACTATAACTGTATAGTGTGGTAGGGCCCTAAAATCAACATTCTATATTATATCTGCCCAGTGATAACCAAATATTGTCCCCACGGAATGGAAAAACTGGTATGAATAACCAATTTCTTAACCATTCATATGTTCCACAGCTGTTATGATTAGGCAGGGACAGTCGTGGTTAATTTTCTGTTGTCTCACTTTTTCAGCTACTCTTAAAGTTTTATTCAATTAACTATTTTATATCCTACCTTTCTCCCAACCTGGGATCCACAGGGGCATACAATGTTTCAAAATTACAGTTCAATTTAAGGGGTGGGTGGGAAGCTTAATATAAAAGTTAAAACAGGAACTAAATTTCTATTCAAAAAAACACAAGCTAATAAAAGTTCAAAAACAGCATTAAAAGACACTAAATACATAATAAAATAAAAACACTACATACACACACCCATTAAAAGCTCCATCTATGACGACACATTAAATACCAAAAGCTTCCTTAAATAAAACGATCCTTACCTACTGGTGGAAAGACAGCAGGGCGGAGGCTAACCTGATCTCCCAGGGAAAAATGTCCCAGTTTCATTTTTTGCCATCTTGATCAAACTCTGATGTAGCTTGGCCACATGTGTCCCAGTTTTCATCTTTGAAATGTTGGCAGGTATGCTTATCCTACCTCAAAATTAGTGTAGTCTGTTCTCAGAATGATCTTCCCTTATACTGCCAGATTTCAGGCCAATCAATAGGGCTGCTTCTGAAGCATAACTATTTTACACAAACACACACACACACACACACACACACACACACACAAAATCTCTAGTTATAATCAAGGGATGTGATTGCTGAGCAATCAGGGAAATACAGTATTGGGCTTCATAAGGGCAACTTTATTTTAACTATTAACCTATTTAAACTTTAAACCCCTGAGATGTGCAAAAGGAGGGAGCAACTTAGGCCCTTTTCGCACCTTACCTTTTCACAGAGGTGAGGGACGGCACTTGCACAAGAAGCCTTCGGAGGAAGGCTTTTGCGTCCCTGCTGCTTGGGCTCTGCAGTAGCTTCCTGGTCGCGCGAGCGCCCCGCCCATGCCCTGCCCCTTCCTTCTGCAGTGCAGCCTGGGAGCTGTAGGCTGCGCTGGGGCAGGAAGCTCGATCGGCCCGGCTCCAGAGGCTCCACAGGGCAGATAAGTTCGCCCCAGGCCCCTGACCGGTACGCAAGCATGCACCATTTTCGGCTAAAATCTGAAAATAGAAAGGTGCGCATGCGCTGCGCGTCACTTTCTTGAGTGTCGCGTAAATGTGAGTGCATCATGCAGACCGCTCCTCACATTTACGCGATGCTCAAGGGGCCTTTTCACTTAAGAAACGCCATGCAAAAAGGGCCTTAGTGTTGGAGCAGCTGAAGCAAGTAGTCCCATCCAGATTTCCTCCCCAGCTTCCCCTGGATGAAACACTGAATCTGAGGAGAACTCAAAAGCTGTGTTGCTCCTCAGTCAGTCTGCTACTGGAAGACCAACCTGAGAAGCTCAGCCTAGTTGCATAGGGACGTCGGGACGGGGGGACAATTCACCCCGGGTGGCAATGTTTCTGGAGCATCCCTGTCCGTAACCACACCCTCATGTGCCTTGGCCACTCCCCCAAACACCACAGCCATGCCCCTGTGCACAGTGGCCCCACCCCTTGCACCATAGCCCCTTCCCCCCCACACACACTCCAAGCTCTGCCACTGGATCAGCCTCAAGTTGCATGACTTAGAGTGAGGGCTCAATCCCCAGGCCAGGCCAAGGAAAGTCTCCTTCCTCACCCCCGGGTCTCATGACTTAAATGGGTAGATCCAGAGCCCTCCCCTTCACCAAATGGATGTCGTAAGTGTTCACTAAAATCCTACTTCTTTCCCCCACTACCTGCCCACAGATAAGGGGCAAGTGTCTAGTTAGGGGCACATGTCTACTTTTCTCCCACCCAGTGGCCAAAAGGGCCCTCACTCCTTGTTGCAGATCTCCTGGGACTAGCAGATTCACCAGTAACTTTCTTCAATACTGTCTAGAGACATCCTTCAGTCTGGAACATGGAGTCAAGGGAAGGGACCAACCATCCTCCATTCTGAAACATCCTTCTGAATCCTTTCCAAAACTATATGCTCTAAACCTACAAATATTTTAAATTCCTGGCCACATAAGGGCAACGACTTCCTTGAAAAGGAGTTCTAAACCTACTTTAAATCCTTCCCTCAAATAATGTGCATATGTACAAATAATGTGATCAGAGTATAATTGGAACAAAACTAGAAATCTCTGGAAACATTTTTGTAGGTGTAGGGGCATTTCCTGCCTCACCCTTACCTGCTTGTTGATCCCTGTTACCCTTCATTGACCCCCTCTCTTGGGACAGCTCCAAAAGGAACAGGGTTCTCCACAGATTGAGCATTCATTTTGATATTTACAGGGATGGTGTGCACATGCACTTTGAACCCCAAAATCTCAACAAAGCAACCTTTGTTGCTGCCCTTGGGTAACCTGTGACAGAACCACAGCAGTCCCCTGGACCTTCTGCACAATACAACCACTGTGTGGCGGCTTTCCTTGAGTCAGTTGCTCAGGGATCATAACCACAACTGTAGCTGTATTTGGTCCTGTTTGTATTCTGTATTCAGATAAGGCTCCTGAATACAGAAATCTTGCCACCCTCTTACATAAAACTTCATCATAAAGGAGCCAAGCAGACCTAGCAAAATCAACCTAGGGCGGATAAACAGTGTCTGTGTATTGTGTCAAAGAAAAAGCTCATGAAGGCTGTGCCATCATAATATATGAAAAATCCAGGCAACCAATTTGCCCTCATCTTAACCTCATGCTACCTCAACTTCTCTTTGTCATCTATCTCTTCTTTGTCCTTCTTATCTAATTCCTGATAGAATAGAGTGAAAACATGAAAGTATTCACTTCACAGTATCTTATTCCTCGTGGCATGTAGCAGGTGATCACCTAATGGGAATGTTTGGTCCCCATAAGGGATAGCCAAATAGAGAACTGAATTGTAAGTACAATAGGATGAAGGGACCATAGTTCCCCAGTGCCCACTCTGCAATAGCTAACTGTATTCGGGGAAAAGTTGGACCAAGGAACCCAGTGAGACTGTCCCCATGTCCAAGATAGCTGAATTTGGAGTCTACTCCTGCCTAAAACACTATTAGTACCTGGCATATTGAGCTGTCTGACTGGAGAACACCAAGGTCCCCAAGGCTAGTTATACCCTCCTGTGACCGGCAAGGTCAGGAGCTTCATTTGAACCAACTTCAACCACTGGTGTCTTATCCAACCTCTAACCCCCAAGATCAGCAGATGATGCCACAACCACTGGATCACCATCCTTACCTGCTGCAGAGGTTCATGATGGCTTCTCTTGTTGCCTCTTTTTTGCTAAGGCATCAAGACAAACCAAAATTTGCTTGGTAACCTTCACCTTAACCAATACCTAAGTTACTTTTTTAGGAAGGGGAATGGACTGCCTAGGTGGCAAATCAATCTTTTTGAGGGCCTCGAACCTGATCAAGATAGCCACTAAAGTACCACTCTCCCGCTTATCCTCAAATGAGGAGGATAGTTCAGGGGGCAGACATTTTGATAACTGTCCCCCAGCAAGACCCTTACCTTATGTGAAGACGTCTAGGTACATAGTGATAGTGAAATGACCAAGAAACAAGAAGTAAAATTGCAAGCAGAATAAGATTTCACTCTGTCACAGCAGGAAGTTTATTATAAAGGTCTGTAAAATTATATATGGAGTGGAGGAAGTAGAAAAAAAGATTATTTTCTCATAATAATAAAACCTACAGTAACAAACTGAAGCTAAACAGTATGAAATTCAGGACACATAAAAAGCAATACATCTTCACACAGCATATTGTTAAACTGTGGAACTTACTGCCACAAGATGTAGTTGTGGTTGATAATTTGGATGATTTTAAAATGTGCTTAAATAAATTGATGGCTATTAGGATCGATGTGTATCACCTTCAATATCAGAGGCAGCATGTCTCTCTATTTCAGTTGCTGAAGAGTGCACAATGGTGGGTATGGTGATACTCATACCTGCTGGTGGGTTTCTCGTAGATAACTGATTGGCTACTGTGCTGGACTACCTAGGGTTTTAGTCCAACATGGCTCTTCTTTTCTTCAGAGGACTGTGGACAGATATTTTCTAGGAGGCTTACAAGCATTCTTTTTTCTTGCCTCTGATAGAGCCAATCAGTATTAAACATCTTTATATGCATTACAGAATGTTACTGTGCATGGCCATGTATATATAATCATTCACTGTACTTGTGTGGTATTTCCCTCATTGACAACCAGAGTGGTTTAGAGGTCTGAGCATTGGGCTATGACCCTAGAGACCAGGTTTCAGTTCTCCGCTCAGGCATAGAAACCCATTAGGTGACCTTGGATGTACATTCAGCCCCAGAAAACCCCTTAATAAGTTCTCCTTAAGGTCACCATAAGTAAGAAACAACTTGAAGACATACAACAACAACAACAACAACAACAGTAACAACTTACTTTATTGCAAAGTCTGTGAAGTCCAGACTTTTCTCCATCACGATACGAAGTGGGAGAAGTGTTCTTTATCCACAGATTTTCTTGGCTTTTCAAGCATTCCATGAAATTATGATAGTCTTGCTCTGCCTCAGAATGTTGGAAGTATTGATTCATTAATAGCTTGGAAATCACTCTGAAGATGAAAAGTGCTTCATATATACAGTAACACACATTGTGTAGCCCTGGTGTGTTGAGTTGAATAAATTCTGAGTTAATTGAAATTGTTGAAAGCCCACAGAATGTTGATTTGCATCATTTTTAATCATAACCATGCATGTTTTGTAAAGATGGCCATACATTATCACTCCCATTTTACTGAAGTAAAATCAGGAAGAAAGAATTGTCCCCCAGGACTGTCCCCCATCTCTGTCTACACACCCACACAGTAAGTGGTAGTGATTCTATAGCCTCTGCACCTTACGGAACAGAAACCATATTAGATTTAGCAATTTTGCATGCATACAGTCATTAATTGCTGGTTTGCCTTAAGATGACTTCCTATTTGCTTGCTTCACTACACCTCCTCACTTCCTGTATCTCCTCTAACCTGTAACAATTTTCTCTTGTCTTCTCTCTGCTCCATTAGATGATATATTTGAGTATGCATAAGTTTTTGTAAGTAAATTTATTTTTATGTGGTTGACAAAGATGAAGATTTCTTTGGGTTTTTTAAACTCTACTAGACCCTGTGTGTACAGAACTGGTTATTGTTCCCTTCAGCCTTGCCAGTTTGTTTACTCCACTTGAGAAATCTAGCACTTTCATTTTCCAACCAAACAATTTTGTAGAGCAAGAAGCACAGAAAAAAACCCAGCTTCCTTTCTGTAAAATTCTTAACCAGTCCTGTTTTGTGTATTTCTAGTAAAACATGAATGACAAACTCAGGCTTTGGCAAGGTGCCATATAGGTGCACTGTAAATGTGGAGATATACATCTCAAATGCCCAGCATCCTTGAGGAGAGCAATACTTAGAACATTAAAACAAAACCATGACAGGTTTCTGATATGTATTTCTCTTCTTCAATGAGCACCAGGATTTTCTGCAGAGCAAAGGTGAGAAAAAATGTTCTATTGTCATTTTCTAGGAAATGTTTTTAATGTCAGGGTTTTAAATATATTTTTCTTTTTATATATTATGAAAACTGAAACCTTTTAGAGGTTCACCTTGACACACGCATGCACGCACACACACACATACAAAACAATGTTACTAAAACCAAAATCCAACATCACACTAACAATCTTTGGAATGCCTCCCCTGAGAAGCTAGGATGGCTCTCTCCTTGCACATCTTTCACTGGCATTCCAGTTTATATAAATTGACTGTGATCGGCTTTTAATTGTGTGCTGTGATGTTTCATTTTTTAAAAAAATATAGGGCCTTTCTGCACTATTCTGTTATAGTGCTATTCTAAATGCCCCTCCCTAAACTGCAAACCCCAGGATTCCATAGAGTGTTGAAAATGGAATAATAGCACTATAACAGTGTAGGGCGGAAATGGCCTGTGATTCTGTGATTAGTTGAAAAAGCAAACTCAAGATTAAGAAACTCTTCTCCATTCTGTCTTTTGGGCAATACTACTAACTTAACTGGATTGTTCCTCACTATTTTATTTTTTCATCATTACTAGTGCTATAAATGTTTACTCTCTGTCCAAGAATCTGAGATGCATTTAATCTTCCATGACACCTGCATTTCTCCTGTTACTCCTTTACTGGGGCAACTAGAAATGTTTTCCAGGCCATGGTTTTAGGAGTTCAATTTATTTTCTTAAGTCTTGCTAGCTGCAATGTGTCACACTTGGGTTCCTTTCTCAGATGGGATGTTTAATTCATGTTTACATTCCAGCTCATCCCCATCCCTTCTTCCTAACTGATTTACTATTATTATCATGTGTAGTACCACTAGGTAATAAAAATAAGTTTGAGTTTTCTGTTGACTTAATACTAAAGTAATTCAAAATTTATTTCTCTATTTTGTTCAGATGTATGAAATGGGAGCCCTCTGAAAAGTCACCTTCACAGCTAACCCCACTCTTCTGGGACTGAGCTTGGGAGTAACCAGACCTAGAGAGGCTAACAGTGACAGGAAGCTAGCTTAAAAAACACTAAGAGCTCTGTTCATCTGTGAATGAAATACAGAGGAGGGAAAATCAGTTTAATGGAGGGCATTTAAAGGAATAGTCTGGAAACAAGGTTTGTAGTGGAAAGATCAATGATATACTGAGATTCTTCTTGTTTATTGTAGGAATCCATGGTTATGTGAGTTATTTAAAGTAATCCATCATTCTTCATCTCTGAAGCTTGTCCTACTGTTCTGACAGCATTGTTTCTTGGTGGTATTCCTGTGTTGGTAGTGTAAAAAGAGTGCCCTTCTAATAAAGTCTGTATTCAATAGGACTTCATAACAAATGACACTGGTATGGCCAAAACTGGGCTTCCATAATCTGGTGCCTCTCTTGGACAAAAAAATGAAGCCTACTTCATAGAGTGAAATTGGTATACGCTGTCAGTTCTGAAGAGTTTGAAAGTATCTCGTTTGTTGGGTGTACATGTATACTTGCATATACCTATTTAGCCACCTACAGGCATCTGGCCCAACAGATCCAGCATCACAGTAACACCCAAAAATTTACATCATGTTATTGGGAAACCCGTCATAGCAAGGAATTCTGGCACAGGACTCTTATATGGGTCTCTCTATCTCACCCTACTCATGATCACTGATGATTAGCTTATACCCTTTACAGGAGGATGCATATCACTAACTTATTTTAACTTATCTACCATAAGTACAGATACCCATTATCCATAGAAATTAATCTTTTGTCTGAGAGAGAAAAGATAGAAAGAAAACAGAGGGGGGGGGAGAAGAGATCTAATTAAAAGATAGGATGCATACTATATCTGAGTTCTTACACAATCATCTATTACCAAACATCAGTCACTCACACTTTAACTCACTCTATCCTTTGATTCCATTTTAAAAGTGCTGAATGGATGAAAAACCTCTATTAAACAATTTACTTCTCAAAGTGGAAGGAGATATAATACAGGCCCATTTGAGAAGGCCATATCAAATATTCTCATTCTAAGCCAGGAAGATCTCTGGCCTCTATTTATATGATTTGAGTGTGGAACAGGATTTCCTTAAGAGATGCTTGTGAAGAGTGATAGAGTACTTAAAGACAAAGGATAAATCTTGGTCCAGATGACATGGAAATGTTGGTGGTGAGTGACCTGATCTGTCAGAAGATATTGTATGGCCTATATCAGACAGGCCATTTCTGCACTAGACTGTTATAGTGCTATTATTCCACTTTCAACATCCTATGGAATCCTGGGGTTGTAAAGGGATGTAAAACATATTCACACATTACTTGTCATCAATGAGGAAGGTTATCAAAAATATAGTCAACTGCCACAAGTTGGGATTTTTAATTTTTTTATTATGTATTTATTGCATTTCAGAATTTCTCTTTGAAAACTTGATTTGTACAAAAATATTTGGTTTGGGCGAAAAAGAAAACATTTGCACAGAAACAGAAATATAAGGTTTCCTGTGCAAAACCCACCTTTTATTAACAAATGAATTTTTCACAAAAGACCCTGAACTGTGAAAAATCCCTGGAAAATATGCAAAAAATATGCAAAAACTTCTCATAATCTCACCCAGGACGCTGAAAACTTTTAAAATTCTTTATTTGTGCAAGAAAATATAGTATTATTTTAATAATAATTTTAGCCTGGATTTGGCTAGTTTGCTTATATTTTATATGGTTATTTACTTGATTTTTGTTTGTTTGTTTTTTAAACCTGTTAAGCTTCTATTAGCTGCAGCTTTGGAAGAAGGATGGCATATATGTAAAAAAATAGAATAGAATAGGATGGGATGGGATGGGATGGGATGGGATGGAATTTATGCCATATATTTGTTTATTGCTGAGCAAGCTAGCCTCTGCCTTTACCATTGCCTTCTTTGGGAAATAGAAAGGGTGTGAATTTGCCTTTCTTATTGCACATCCTACATCAGCAGTCAGTAATTCCTGCTAGTAAACTACGACGGATGATCCTTATACTTCACCCTTGACCCATTTCCTGAGTAAAAACTAGCAATGTTCCTACCTCATTTTTCGATATAGTCTCTTTGAAGTTGAATGCACTTGTCCCAGTGATCCTCTAACATTTTGACCACTTCCTGGAAGAAGGTTTGTCCAATCTCTACAAACCACGCATCTGCGGCCTGTATCGTCTCATTATCCGATGAAAATCTCCTCCCACACAGGTGTTCCTTCAGGGAACACCTGCTTCGGGAAGAGTCTGTAGTCACCGGGAGCCAAATCTGGTGAATGTGGTGGATGTTCCAGCAATTTGAAGCCTTCGTTATGAATGGCAGCCATTGTAACATAAGACCTGTGGCTGGGAGTATTGTTGTGCTGGGTGCATTGTCATGATGAAGGAGCACTCCCTGTCTCAACTTTCCATGATGTTTCTCTTTGATTGCAACCCATAATTTTGTAATTAAGTCTGCATAGTAAGAACCTGTTATTGTGGCCCCACCTTGTAAATAATCCACCAAGAGAACACCTTTGGCATCCCAAAAAAACAACAGCATAACCTTGCCTGTTGATGGCATGACTTTGAATTTTTTAGTCAGTGAAGACTGTTACCCTGATTTCTGGGGTCCCTTGGGGGACACCTCAATGTGCTCCACGTGATGGGGAATGGAAACTAGCCAGAGCACAAGCAATAGCAGTGCGAGAGACAGGGTAACCTAGCGGGGTCTTTTTACCCAATTTTTACGGGGTCAGGCCAAACCAAAAACCAAATGAAGATGTCCAATAAAATGATTTTATTAAATGAAAGTCTCACGCACCAACGCACTCACTCACACATTCACTCAAGACTTATTAAGAAGCAAAAGAGAGGAAACTGGATAGGGGAATATTGAAGGGGTGGTAGCTGGGGTAATACTGCACCTTTTCCTGAAGTCCTTCCAGGAAAAACAGGGAAGAAGTGGGGCTCAGCACGGAGAGGGCTCGGAGGATTACTCAACGGACGGAGAAACGGTCAGCTGGGATGACCGGGAGTGATCCAAAGAAACTCTGAAAAACTGGGACTATTTGTAGGGGAAAAGGTACCTGGAGGGCTAATCCTTTCCCAGGAAGAACAATGGGTGTTGCAATGAGAAAGGAGCTGCACAATAGTAACTTCATTTGCGTGATGAGATTACAAGGTGTTGCCAAAGTCTCACGATCTTCGGCTGCATTGGGTTGTGGTGTGACTTTCTGTAAATGGTCCTTGCCTGATAGGATTTTGCTCAGCTTGGGGCAAAGATGCGAATCCCCTCAAGTTGGCTCCTCAGTGGCTGAGAATTGTTTGTTTACTGTGGGTTTGCACAGCTTGAGGTCTCCTGGGGCTATGTGACTGGAGATTTTACTGGCCTGACCTGGTTTTCAATTATTCGACCATTGCTGTCTACATGCCCATCCAGGTGACCTCTCAGGCATATTGAATCATATTTTAATATCAAAATTGTAGACCCCGGGACAGTGGGTTTACCAGTGAGATAACAAGAACCAGGATGTTTCCATTGTTGACTTTGCAGTTTGGTCTCAGGGTCATAGTGGTGGAGCCATGATTCAGCCACCATCACATATCTGTTGAGGAATTTCTGTTTGTCCATCTGAAAGTTTCGTAAATGTTGCCTGCAAAGCATCACCCTCATTCGCTTTTGTGTGGCTGTTAACATTCGAGGTACCCATCTTGCCGTTAATTTTTTCATGTCCAATTCTTTTGCCAATATCGTGTGTACCATATGATATGAGACACCTGTTTCCTGTACTATATCCCTGATGGTCACTCATTGATCTTGCATTACTATATCATGGATTCTGTTCATGTTGTCTTCTGTGTTGACAGTTTTTGACAGGCCACCAGCATGTTCATTGTCACACGATGTTCTTCCACATTTAAATTCCTGACTCCATTTTTTACGATATCATATGACGCAGCAGATTTCCCCAAAGTTGTCAACATATCATTTTGGATTTCTGTAGGAGTCATCCCCTTCTTTTGCAGGAACTTAATCATGCTTCTCTGCTCGACACGATCCACTTTCCTACTGAGCCACCACCTCTACTCCTTCACAAACCTGTAATGAAAAAACAACAACATGTACAAACATGTAATTTGGCATGCACACTACATAGACACCAGTCATTAATATTGCACAAAATCAAAATCATAGCACAATTCTAAATGGCTCAGGGGTGGAGTATAAGGATCAGCCCTCGTATATGACTTGCCAGCTACTTGGAAAGTGGTTTGAACTCTTTACTTTATTCCTCCTTTTCCTGTGTTGCTGCACTGTTGCCATTAAATTCTTTTAATCTATTTTAATTAGTTTTTAGAAATTTTAATAGTTAGTAGTTGTAATATCAGCAGTCAGGGTGTGGGCATGTTTGTTTCAAAAGGGAGAGTAAAATAGAGAAATAAAAATTACAACCTTAATTTATTCATGTTAGAATGCTAGCCAATGCATTTTTGAATCAGCTCTCAAGTTTATGGTCATTTAGGCCATTTCTGCATTACACTATTATAGTGATATTAATTCACATACAGCATCTTGTGGAATTCTGGGGTTTGTAGTTTAGGGAGGGGCATTTAGAATTCTCAGCCAGAGAGCTCTTTGGATTCAGTAAACTACAAACCCCAGAATTCCACAGGATGTTGAAAGTGGAATAATAGCATTATAACAGTGTAGAGTGGAAATGACCTTAGAAAGCAATCAGCAAATGTCTGATAGCTGGAATGGGTCAGAGTGGTATATCTCTGCTAGCGCTGAGGAGCATCTTTTGCAGATGGAACAATGGACCAAACTCTTGTCCCTTTAAAGCCTGTGTAGAAGAGAGAATTTCAGCAAGTGAAATATGGGATAGCACTCCTGTCTCTTTAATGGAAGACAAACAAAACTGCTGAAATCCCCTCTCTATATTACCATGAGAAGGATAGGCAACCTGTTCCTTATTTTCCCTGACAATGCTACCTGCAACCCCAGTTAGACCAGTAGAAAGTTTTGCAGATGTGTTTCAACTGCTAGTTGTATTTCTAACAGGACAAACTCCAAAATAAGGCATTCTTGATGTGAAAACAGGGTATGAAGGCCTTTAAAACTGTAGTCCATTTTCAACATGGTAGATGTGGCAAATTATTTTCAGTGAATTATTTCTAAGCTCTGCCTCAGCAAAACTAAGGTTGCCATGACTAAAAACTTTACTGATAATACTGTCAAAGCACTGTGCTAAAAAAAAAAACCAAATGAGTGAGTGAGTGAGTGAGTGTGTGTGTGTGTATAGTTTGATTGAAGGTCTTTGGACAACATTGCTTAGGATATTGCTTACAAAATGTTATTTCACAGTAACTTCCTGTGAAAGAGTGATTGATTCCAATTTGGCCATCCTCTCACCATATTACACCTGGTAAATTTTAGCCTCTGAAAATCTTTGTTACTGCAACAAGGACATCCTGCATAACCCTCTTATTCACAATCCAGAGACCTGGTGGCTATAATTTTCCCACCCTGGTCATCAATCAGTCTGCTATTACCACTGCAAATAGCCCATTTGTCAACATCTAATGTTGCTCATGATTGGGGCATGATGGATTATTCTTCAATTAAACAAGCACAGAAGGAGTGCATCACAATTAGATCAGAAGATTAGGAACATCATGCTGGCCTGTGGCAATGGTCCAAATTTGGTACTATTTTTATCACCTGAAAGGTCAATGGTCAACCTAAATGAGGTGATTTGCCACTTTTCAAAATAAGAAATGTGACTTTTTGGAAATTAATACTACTACTACTACTAAGAAGAAATTATTGTGCACCTCTAACATTTATTCAGACATTCAGGAAAATATGCCTAAGACAGAAGAACATTGTCAGAGATAACTCTTCTTTCCAAACTCAAAATGCAGAAAAATAAATATAAAAGAAAGACAGATAATAATAAATACTGAATTTGATTTTAGGTGTAAAACATTCAAAGTTCGACTGCTAGCATCTCTCTCCCCATCCTCTGAAAAATTAAATTAAAGATAATCTAATTGTTTTTTCCAGATGAAACTGATCAAAGACTATCTAGATGGCAATGACATGATTGAAATCATATGCACATATTAGGTAGCAAATCCAATGACAGTCACTGAGAATTTCTTTTGAGGCAATATGCTTATAATTGTATGCTGCAGGTATAAGGCTGGAAAAGTACGTTAGCTGTTCACCCTCTTGACTGAATGTGAGGGCCCTAAGAGGTTGCATAGGAAGTACTGTAATGCCCATTCAGCAATCTAACCCAAAGTCTACTGTGGCTAATCAAGTGGGAAACAAATTATGCTTTCTATTGTATGATATCACATTTCGAGGATCTCAGCCCTCTTTTTCATCCATGTATATAACTGCCCTGAAAAGCCAGTATTTCTCTGCCTTCCATCATTACCCTTAGTTCTCCAGCATCTACCAAATTTCCTTTCCAAAATCTCCAGAACACCCAAGACTAGTTCTGTTCTAGTCTTTCATTAATTTAACTGGAAGGCCTAGAGATGCACACTTAAAATACAGATTGTATTACCTGCCTAAATTTAGGATTTCCTGGCTGGTATTCACTGGACACCACTGAACACCATTGAATGCTCACCTCAAGATACGAGACAGAACGTAAGGAAAGATGGGTAAATAATATGATTCCCTTAAATCTCTTTTCCTGCCCTTTTCTGTTCCATTGAAACAACCTGTCTTTCCTTTCCTTCTCTTGAAGTCAAAAGCTATGCCATACCCTTCCACTGTTTACTCCACTATTGGGGGGAGGAAGGTAGAGAACGTTTGCAAAATTTTTGCAATGCATTTGGAGGTCTCATGCCAACCCTCAACAAGAAAGCTTGCCATGATATCTTGAATCACTTATTGAAAAAAAGTATTAAGCTATGTGAGGGTTTTTTGTTTTGTTTTGTTTTTTGCTAGAATTAAGAGACGAGCACTTATTTTGTTTTTGTTTATCATATTGCACAAAACTATTACATTTTTCACAAAAGTGTTGCATTTTGGACAAAATTTCAACAATAAAATATCCCTCTGATTTTCAGGAAAAAAGTTCTCAAATGCCAGAAATCATTGGGAAAAAACTGCAGAAACCTATTAATGTCTCATCCAGCAAAATGAAAACTTTTGAAATGTTTCATTCTTACATGTGAGAACAAAGCAAGTAAAGATTGACACAATCCTTTCTTTCTCCCTCTTTCATTGCAGGGAGAACGTTGGGATATAAATAAAATACATTCTTCAAAAGCATTTATAGTGAACCATTGAATCATTTCCTCATCATATTTTTTTTAATGAAAACTACTTTTTGAAAGTTCTGATGTCATCTCTGCCTTATGTCTGAGGTTATCTTATCAGGAAGGCTAAATACCCTAAAAGCACCAGATCTCATCTGATCTTCAAAGCTGAGCAGGGTCAGCCCTAATTAGTACTTTGATGAGACACCATCAATGAATATCAAGTGCTGTAGGCTATACTTCAGAGGAAGAAACTGGCAAAACCACCTTGCCTAAGAAAACCCTATGAAATTCATGAGGTCACCATAAGCCAGGAGGCAATTTGAAGGCACATACACACACGCCTTATAAGGGGAGTCTGTCAACCAAATCAGAGTTGGCTCTGGTAATTTTGGTGTATTAATTTGGATCAAGAACAGCCGGTCAACCAGTAGCATAAATCCAGAATCCATTGCAGTGGTGGGTAACTATCAGGGACTAGGAGCCATATTGCCTCCTTGAGGTCCATAGGAGACTGTATTCCATCACCCCCATAGCCTCTATCAAGAAAATGTTTTGCCCAGGAGGGTCTGACAATGTGGCCAAATTGTCCCACATTCCACTTAGGGGGTGTTTGGGGCATGTGGCAACAAAGAAAGTAAAAAAAAATGTTTTCAAAGAAATTGTGAGAGGCTGGGAATCTTAGCAGACTCAATAATGCTTTCCAAAGCCTCATGCAAACCCTAGGCTGCACTTTCTCCACCCATGGTCTGTTGAGACCATTTTCCATAGCACAACAACTCAGCCAGATTACCTCTCTATTTTGTGCTTCAGAAGGACTTATTCCTTCAACAGAGGCTATGTATTAGTTAGTTCAAAAAATCTTTTAAATTGCTATGGTTTTATTTAAAAACATTTGTGTGAATCATCCCTGAAACTCAGAACCCAATGGATATCCTTGATAATGTTAGTTAAAGTGTGAATAATTCTGATCATGTGGACAAGGAAACAACACAGGCTGACATGAAAGCAAGAGGGAGAAAAGTGAAAGGACTTGCAACATTCCCTTTTTGTAGCTGGTGGTGACAGTTAAGATTCTGGTTTTCTGAATCCTTTGTTACATAGAGTCTGAAATAATGGGGTAGGAGAAACACAATGGGCTCCTAAATGCCACAGATGAGGAATGTTTGATCACAGTTCCAGGTCTCCTGAATGTATGACCTAAAGAGATTGCTCACCCAACAGAAACTTGCACAGCTTTTGAAGAACCTTTTCAACATGTTTTCTGAAATTTCTGAGACTAAAAGAAAAAAACAACAACAACAATCATCTTAAGAGTTTTTAAACACACCTGGCCACTTCCCATTGGGATGTTGAAAGTGTAGTTGTAGTTTGTGCCATGGAAATACCATTTGTAAAACAGTGGGTAGCTAAATAAATAAATAAAACACACACACACACACACACACATACACACACACACACAATCAGTTTCCTAATGTCATCATGGGATTAATTAAAAATATCAATTAACTAAAGATCATCAGATCTGCCATAGAAGTTCATTTCTCATCTTACCACATCTTTTCTCCCTTGACTATGACAGTTAATTTCTCTCTCTCCCTCACCCCTCTCTCTTTCTTGTAATGGCTTTACAACCCAGTGCTTTGATTTATTCACTATATTGTGCCTTTCTATAATTTTTATCATATCCACTTGTTTGCATGCTCTTATTTAATTCTGTAGAGACAGTATACCCAATTAAGTTCTATTGTACAGACAATGAGCCTATCGGAATGTGCTAAGTGCACTAATACAGAGGAAACCAATGGCGAGAAATGAGAATGGTGGTGGTGAGGAAGTAATTTAAAAAAAGATGCCTGATAAAAAGTCATAACATAGATTTGCAAAGCATTTTGCAGAGTCAACCAGTTTTCAATATTCTTGGTATTATATAGTCCAGATTCAAATGATATGCCACAGGAGTGGCTGTTGCCAAGAATGTGGAACATCTGGATGTTACTCAGCACATAACTCTCTGAGTGAGGCTGTGGTTAGGAATGGGTTACAATTTCAAGTTCAGTTCATTTTTTTTTAAATAAGAACTCATGAAAATGTGCAAACTTCTCTACACTTGGGATGGAGAGGGAAAGAGAAACAAAAACAAAGATAAAAGCTGACAGACGCATCTATTGAGAGCTGGGGATCTGAGTGCTTAATTCTTAAAAGTCAGGATTTGAATCTCTCTGTATATAATCAAGGAAGTGCTGAACAGGAATAAATATGAACTTGGGTTCCTGATCATTCATTTTGGCCGTTTCCGCACTACACTTTTATAGTGCTATTATTCCACTTTAATCATCCTGTGGAATCCTGCTGTTTGCAGTTTAGGGAAGGGGGGCATTTAGAATTCTCAGCCAGAGAGCTCTTTGTCCTCGGTAAACTACAAACCCCAGAATTCCACAGGAGGTTGAAAATGGAATAATAACACTATAATAGTATACCGTGGAAATGGCCTATGTTTCATGGCATTTTGGAAAGCAAGGCCAGTATTCTCTATCAGCTAAGTAACCTCCCCAGTCCAGCCACCCCAAACCTGATGGAAACATCATTCACCTGTACTCCAGTTGCTGGCAAAATGGACCTCCTTCTTCCCACGTAGCTGACACCTGGTAAACTAGGTTGGGGGAGCAGTTACAATCATGGCTATAGTGTCACAATAGAGACTAAGTAGTGATAATATGAAACAGTTACCAATGAGTAAATCTAGGTAACTGTTCTGTATTCACGATCACTATGTAGTCACACTAGTGCCCCAATCTATTTTACTGGGTACCAGCTGAATGGGGAGAAAGAGGTCCATTCTGCCAGTGATTAGAGCATGGGTGAATGTCAGGGATGGGGGAGGAATGATTAGTTAGTTAAATATACTTAACAAAGTAGCTGATAGAGAATATTGGTCCAGTTATTTATTTTTGAATCTTTCTCTCTCTCTTTGTTTCTTCAGTAAATACTTTCAACCAGGAACTAAGTTGATTTCGTTCTTTCACCTCGCTTGGATTAGCTTTACCCATGCATTTGAAACATTCTACCAGTATTTCAAGGAGTCTCAAATAAGCATTGGAAAGAGGGCCTATCTTTCTCCATAGCTACAACGATAAGACTGAATTCTCACCAGTTCATACTAAGAGTCAGGGGTGTAGCTGAGGGAGGGGAGCGCAAAATTAGGATTTGCGCCCAAATAATAATTCTCCCCTCATGACATTTGCCTTCACTCCTCAAATTTTTAGCATTGAAATAATTTCAAAATTTGGTCCAGCACGTTGAAATACAGTTTGGGGCAGATAAGGTTACCACGGCAGTGTGAACACAGCAATAAAGAAGTCTGGGTGTTTTCTGTGTCACTTTTCAATGTCTCACTCCCTGAAATGCTAGAAATTTGGAGACTGAAGGAGAAATTCATTTGGTGGCACAAAATTCTTATTGGGAGGCAATGCCCTCATTTTGCCTCCTCCCCATGGATACACCATGCTGAAAGCTATTTTTGATCAGGTAAGTGCTGATACCCTTGCCTCTGAAATGTAACAAGGGCCATCTTGTAGCTTGTCTTACATTGCAGGGTTGGAAGTGCAGACTTCTGTGACCACTGCCCTGAAGTGAATAGTCTGAGTTGTAACACCATCATGTATTTGCTCAGTCTACATACAGATTTGATATCCAGTCAAACCAGTTAAATGCATTTGGGAAGGAATGATGTGATGTCTATAACTGTGAGCCAACATCTGTTTGACAGTATAACCATTATCGCTGCTTTGAAACAAAAGTCCAGTGTTCCAGGTTTGTTTTTCAAGATCACCCAAGAAAGTGCAACCTAGAAGAATCAGAATAAATGTGCACATATCCCAATACAATACAATATAATCAAACAGGTGCATTCTAATGACATACTGAGTTGAATCCAGACAGAGTGGTCTGGATCAAGCTGAATGTTACTTTTAGTACATAACAAGCATATGCCTAAGATTTTTTTTCTTACTGGAAAGTAGAGACTCTAACAATGAAGAACGTGAGGGCCATAATTCTGTACTGCTGATGCCGATGTTTTTTTAAAAAAATTTGCTTAGGAAAAAAGTTCGTGTTTGACATAATGGAAAAATATTCTCCAGACACTCTCCTCCCCTTCCCACACACACTAGGCTTATAATCCATTTAGAGACACCTTGGTTTCCCACATTTAAAAAAGTAATGTAACATGCAACTTAGTAAAGGCAGAATAATTTGGACTTAATGAAAACCTGTAGAAACTAGTGAGACTAACTTAAGTTCCACTGATTTCACTGGGTCTCTCCAAATATAATAAATCTGGACTTAACCAATTCATTTTAATGAGGCACATACTTTACTTTCCACTGTCTCAAAAATTTACACTACAACCTTATTCATGCACTTAATTAAATGTATACTCCACTGAATTCAATATAAAAAAGAGTGCAGCCTTTCTTTAGTAACTTCGAGATTATCACTTCTGTACATCCATAGTGACATAGTAAATAGCTAACACTACAACAAGTCATCTCTGATGGATGCTTGCTATCTCAAAACACTGCTAAGTTAAATCTGAATAAATGAGGACAGAGCAGACCAGGAGTTATGTAAAATGGCTGCTGATTAGTGCCAGAAATTTCACTCCATTAGAACACTGGTAATGTCTATTCACTATTCTGAACCTGTAGAGGTTCAATTCCTGCATAAAGACCAACAAAATTGTGTGCAATGTATAACTGGAGTCCAGCAACCAAGCTTCTAAATGGATAAAATTTGGGGAACTGACAAAATTTGGAAAGTTGACTATGTGCAAACATAACTGTGTAACAAGCAAGGAATCTCACTATCCTACAGATACTACAGGTTCTGTTCGTTGTTTGATATAGAAGCCTTTCAGGCTTCTGATCACATTCCCATCAATTTTTTTTTAAATCTGTGATTCAGCCACATAATTTGCACACATCCAAAGTCCATTAAGAGGTAATATGCTTATTTTTCTTATTTGAAAACTTAACAACAATATCCTAAGACAAGTGGGAGAATCATGAAGCTTCCCAGGCATCAGTGAAACAGAAATATGAGGAATGTTTGCAAAATTTCTCATTCTCACCAGGCTCTATGAGGTTTGTTGTCTCCAGCATAAGATGATACAAGGATGCTCTGATTTGGAAGTTTCCATGATTTGAGAAAAATATATCTGCCCCAAATTATTATCTTTTCCCTCAATGAAACAAAATACCCGGAGGAAACGAGAAAGAGCGGCTGATTGGTCAAAAAAGATCCAGGCAACCCATGTGAAATTCACAGTTCTAAAAGTCTGTGCCAAGAAGCAGTAGCTGTTTTAGTTATACACAATCTAAACAATAAATCATTATTGAAATTGCAAGAATTCTCATTGACACTAATGGAAAAGACCCAGCTTGCAGATAAAGTGGGGGGGGGGGATGCAATTTCTCACTCTTGTGCATGAAAATGAGACAAACAAGGATTTACATTTGTAATCTGAAGAGTGCTTATGAGCAGCTGAACACATACAGACTCTCCAAAGTTCGGGAACCGATCAACACTTCAAGCAGACCATGATACTAAGCAAGGAAGGTTTAGAACAGCCTATGCTGATGGTAGGACTTGCAAATATACCTTCAACCTGTCCACATATATGGGCAGTCTGCATAGGATTCTTTAATTATTATGCAATGTTCTTTCTTTTTTAAAAATATGTGTACGTTTGGCTAACTTTCGCTATTTTTTAAACTGTTCATCATTCTTGTTATGGTGTGTTTATCTCTTTATTTATTTATTTTAAAAAAAACACTGTTTAATCATTTAAATCTATTTTGATGTTGACTTTTTAAAATTTTTATCTATACTATAACCCTTTAAATTTGTAAGCCACCTTGCACCCCAGTTCTGGGGGAAAGGCGGGGTATAAATAATGCTAACAACAATGACTTTATTTCAAAATAAAATTCTGCTTTTAAACAAACAAATAAACAAATAAACACATCCTGACTTTAATCCACTTGTGAGCAAGTTTAAATTTCAAGATCCTTTTGTTTTGTGTCAGCCTTTATTTGAATTTAAGTTTATGCCTCTGAATTGTTTATTGTTCATAAGCAATTCAAGAGACAGACTAAAGAAAATGACAGTAGATGATATCAGTATAAACTTCCTGTTTCAAAATAAACCTGAACCAAAATGATAAAAAAATACTGAAAGTCTGATTAGGGTTCTCTCCTCTAATGCTAGATTTTTCTTCTGTGTTTTGATTTCAGCATCCCTAAGCCTGAATGTTTCCTGTTCAGTACAGAACAAAAACGCTGAAAGTCGGGCTGTGGAATTCTCCACTTCTTTCTGTGCATGACCATTTCAGCTTCACCCTCAATCTAATTCAGTTCCTAACACATTTTCCCACCACTGGATGTTTTCACCTTTGGTTTTCAAATGAGATAACACTTCTCATTGAAGCAAGCCCCAAAGCTAACATCATTTTTTACTGCATCCTAAATATCCTTAGTTGTTGCTACTGTTGTTTTAGCAGTTTTTTGAAATTTTCTATCCTACAGTCTTTACTTTTTGAAAACTTTCAGAAAGAAGATGTACCAAGTGAACATTAAAGCAGGGGAAGTCACCTTGCGGTGATTTTTTTTAAAAAACCTCAAAAATTTTTGTATGATTTAGGAGACCCACATCTCACCCCTCACCTAGCAGGCAAACTTATTTAGATTCATTATACCATTTTTACTGACTGAGCAGGTGAGGCTGTTTAGCTCTTTAAAAAAAATCTTTCACACTCATTTAAGGCTCATCTCACCTCTCCGATCAACACTGACAAGCACCTTTCTTTCCCCCAGTTTGAATGTAGTGCTGCCGCTGAGAGCCACTTCCCTGGTTTGCTAGGAAATGTGTGAACTTTTATCTCCCTTCTCTGCAAGAGGAAGAAGTAAATCAGAGTGAGCTGACAGCTTTACCTCTTCAGTATGTTATCCATGGGCAAGAGGATGCCTCCCCTGAGATCCCATTAAGTGTACTGTCTCCACCAGTAAACTTTTGGCAAGCAGATTCACTAAGACCTGCATGTCAAAGAGAGTCCACCAGTTAATGATTGATAGGAATTCACATTCTCTTTCTCTCCCTTTTTCTCCCTTTGCTTTACCCCCTTTCTTTGGTTTAAGGTTTATTTAAAAAGTGACTCCACTTAGTTTTTGCAAAGGCTTCATCTCTCAGAGTCAATGTGATGCTTTCAGTGAATGCCAGAGTCTCATTTCTAGTTGTTATTTTCCACCAAGGCAGCTTCAGCCCATTGGAACTCTGTGAATGAATGGTCTCCAGAAACCCTGGTCATCAACACCCCTACTCAGATCTTCCCTATTTAGGGACCTGGCTTCCTTCATAGAATCATAGCATCATAGAGTTGGAAGAAACCACAGGGGCCATCTAGTCCAAGCCCCTGCCATGCAGGAACACACATCAAAGCACTCCCAACAGATGGCCATCCAGCCTCTGCTTAAAGACCTCCTAAGAAGGAGATTCCACCACACTCCAAAGTAGTATATTCCACTGCTGGACAGCTCTGACCATCAGGAAGTTCTTCCTGAGGTTCGGGTGGAATCTCCTTTCCTGCAGCTTGAATTCATTGCTTCTTGTCCTAGTCATCCTGTGGAATTCTGGAGTTTGTAGTTTAGGGAGGCCAAAGAGCTCTCCGGCTGAGAATTCTAAATACTCCTTCCTAAATTGTGAACCCCAGGATTCCACAGGATGTTGAATATAGAATAATAGGACTATAACAATGTCATGAGGAAATGGCTTTAGGCATGAATGATTCTGACTTTTGTATTTAATGATACATCTATCATCAATGTCTCTACATATGTATGCTGGATTGCATGAAGTGTCATGTCCCACTATAGACAATGGATATGGCAAGCATGTGTCCATGCTTCTGGAGGAGCACTCATGTTATGTCCATTGACTATAATGGGATGTGATGCTTTATGTTTTTTGTTTTATGTGCAGGTTCCTGGAACATAACCCTCACATATACAGCAGACACACTGTATATCTTTGCATTGGAAGATCTTGTCTAGATTCCTTCATAGCTATATTTCCAAGTTTTAGTCTTCCTCTGGATCCTTAACTACAGTCTCCATTATGAGTGACAGTTGAACCAAGATATGGAAAATATTTAATGGTATAATATAGTTCCAGTACAGAATAGGATTCCCCACACAGACTGGTATAGAATGAACAAGAGGTTCAGAAACTTACTTGTCTAAATTTGCATTCTGCTGATTCAGGGAAGAAGAGAAAGAGGGTTTGCAAGAGGGATGAAGAGGGCACGCAGTGGGATTTACAGTGAATTTTAGGTGTAGCCAACTCTCTTTGTGCCTGATAAAATTCATTTTTCCAGGTACAATAGCTCCAGTCAGCAAGAAAGCCTAAATGTCATGCATTTCATTCTGCCCTTCTGCAACAGAAGAACACATCTGTGGCTGCCTGAAACAAAGCCTGCTTGTATGTGCGGAATATAATGAAATGCAAAAGAAGCAAATGGCTAATAGAGCAATATGCTGCATGATCTCAAACACAGGAAATTGTTCAGATCTAAGGGCCACAAGGGAAATATCATAACTAATGATTTTTTTAAAACAATTCACTCAAAGACTACAGCATCCACTCTGCAAGAGCTCAAGGTAGGTAGGTATCCACATTAGGAAGGATAGACAGCTGCATAATAAAGGGGAAGAACAGATAAATTATAAATAGATATAAAAGACAGTGGATCTGTAAAGACACTGTTATTAAAATCAACTTGCTAATAGCACAGCTTTCTTTGTCCCAGGACATACAAGGCTTGTTACAGGAAAATTGTCTGCAAAAAAAGGTGTTTTTTTTTTTAACTTTGTGCATTGACTGACTGGTTATCAGCTATTAATTATTAGCTGAATGATTATTTATTGAACTTCTTAAAAAATGCTCCAATGCCATTTTCCCAAAGATAGAGTAGATTACAAAACAAGTGAGATACAATCAAGGATTGGGTTTCTAAAATACTAGGTTGAAAGAACTAAAAAAACAGAACTGAGGATTAAATTACAGCGTAATAATCTTCTCTATGCCTTGTTGGGGAATTGAGAGATTTTTAGTAATAAGTCTCCCAATCAGCGGAGTATTTTGTAAAGCACAGGCAGAAGTTGAACAAATTACCAGTCCCACTTTATCATCTCCACCCCAGACATACTTAATCTAGCTCAAAACAAACACAAACAGTTTGGTTAAAAAGTATGAAAAGTTTACTCACAAAATATTGTGCATAGTCTACATAGGTTCAATTCTTGAAGAAAGATAAGACAAAAATAAGAGCTCACATGCTTACAGGAAAGCGTGCTTGCTGGAAGATCAAAGACTACATGCTTGCAGGGAAGCAGAAGAACAAAAAGGAAGAAGAAGAGAACATGCAAGGGGAAGTGGGTGTTGACCAAACAACAGGAACCCAAGGGACAACAGGAAGTTTACTATAGGCAGTCCCCTCTATGCCTACAATAAATATGCAAACTAACTAGCCTGTTAATTGAGCATGCAAAGGTTGCCACTCCCAGCATCTCTTATATGTTAGTGAAGGATGAAGAGTAGGAATCAGTAGGCATATCACAAAGCATTACTAAGCCTGGCAAAAACTGGGATAGTATCAAGGGCTATGGAATATAAGGAAGCAGGGTGAGATAACAGTGCAATTGTTTTGTATATTTTAGTTTTACTCTGAAACTCTGTATTGGAGGCTCAATAGACTTACTCCTAAGTAAGCATTCATATGAGTGCAACTTATATGCTGTCAGACAGTTGCGTTTTGAACAGGAACTGAAAGTAGTTTCAAGTTAAATTCCAAATATTTGATATACCCAAAATTGAAATTGTAAAAGTCACATGGAAATATCAATATGTAGCAAAAATTGAAATGACAATAAAGATTACATTTTATATACATTTTTGGCAAGTTAGGATTACATTTTATTGGTATTGTTTTAAAAATTATGATTTTATTTTTATTGAAATGTTTTGATTTGTTACTCAATAAGTTAACCCATACCTTGCAACAGTTCTTTAGGACTATGACAACTTGTTATTGTATGTTGTTGTAGTGTAATTCAGTGTTACTCAAAAGCAGCTAGCATGCATGTACATAAAGAGGGATCTGCATGCATGTGGTTTAGTGTGAGCATCATGAGATGGATGACAGTGTAGATCTTCATTCACTTGATACACGGAAGTCTGCTTATACATGCAGAACTGTCTTCTTCAAGGATGAGGTAACTGGGATGTTGCCAAAAAAATTGGCAAGGATTCAAAATGAAGATTTTTAGAAGAGAGAGAAGGGAATTGCACACTCTGAGTACTGAAACAAAAACTTTGTTCTTAAAGTCCCCTGTTTAACATCATAGAAAGATTAAATGTTGTAGGAGGCCTGTACTTGCAAAAGAAGGTGTGGAGTTTTAAATCTCCCCAAGATGCTGTGCCCTTTAGGCTGCAAGCTAATACTGAATTGCTCTCTGAGTTCTCATTAAAGTGAAGGCCAGTCAATGACTGAGGGGGCCTGGAGTCACAAATCCATGACTCAGCCTCAGGAGTGAACAAGTGGCAATAAGGGAAGAATCAATCATCCATAGCCTCTCCCTCTTCCAGAGAAGGTTCTATTCTTGTGGCACTTTCTAAAGATCCACTCACTCCATATAAATAAGTGGAGCAACTAAACTCTCCAATGTTATCTGTGTAGCCGTTTGCTGAGATTTACTAGGTGGAAAGCATTGGTAAATCAGGAAAAACAGAAGAGAATTGTGGAGGAGAGATGCAAATAAATAAGACAGCTGTCATGGAAGTCTCACTACCTTTCTCTCTCTCTCTCTCTCTCTGTATCTCTTTTGAGTTTCAAAATGTGCCACCAGTTTCCCAAAGGAAATGTGGACAATTTTCAGACCACAAAGCATTAGGGAAAAAAATGAGTTGGAGTGAATCCCGGAGAGAGTTTGGGTACCCATAGTAGTTTCCTGATATAATTCATCTTCCTTACAGCTGGCACAGGTAATGGAGCTGAATCCATTAACGAAATGTGGTCCAGCACTTGATACCTGCCTAGTGTAGTTTAATTGCTCGGGAAAAGTAACCTTAAAGTTATTCAACATTATAGAGCAGAATATTGTTCTGAATGTGTTGGTTTGCAGTTCCATTAGGGTAGATTTTGGATTAAATGTCCTGGTTGAGATCCACATGTCTTATTTGCTTTAATGGAAGAAACATTTTTGAATGTTTGTGCAGCAATCATATATGTTAGAACTGACTCTTCTGCAATAGATGGGATAGGAGTAGCATGGAGACTTTCAGAAAATTTGCTGGACTGGGGCTAAAAAGTCTTCTTTTGCTTGGTTTCAGGCAGACAACGTCACATTGAAAACATTCAGACATGTTGGCTTTATAAAAAGGCAAGGAAGTCCCTGAACAGAATTTCTATGGGTTGTGCAGAAGCTGAAATGTTTAGTTTTTCTTTCAATGTAAACAATATTTAGGATTTTGATACAGAAAAAAACCTCCCTTCAAGTATAACAAACAGACATGGTCAAACTGTGCAGTTACTTGCATGAAACTGTAACATGCCATGTGTGAATGAGATGTTCAGGTATAAATTGTGACCTTTGCAAGTAAAATACAAGTGAAGGAGGCCTGGTCCTCATCAAGAGAATTGTTTAAATGCATCTTGCCAGCAATGAAAGCCAAAATACTTTTTAAATAGCTGCAGCTGACAAATAGTAGGGCTCAGCTGATATAGAGACAGAATGTTTCATGAACTCACCTTTTATGTCTTTGACTTCTTGTTTGTTTGTTTGTTTAGCTTATGTCATTATCCTTTTGCTCAAAGCAGCACACATGGCTCATCTTCTCTTCACTATATCCTCACAATAGTCCTATTACACAGAGTCAGACTGAGAAGGAGTAATTACAACAAGCTCACTAACTGAGTCTCATGGCTCAGTGGAGACTCTCAGATTCCAGTCTAGCACTCTGAACATTACACTGCATCATATTAACCACTATATCACTGTGGTATATTGGTTTTTACCTGCTCCTCTCAAGGGTAAGAGCAGGAAACATTGTTGTCCTTTGGTTTGACTCCATCGTGACCCTATGACTTCCTGGGGCCCTGTCATGATGCAATCAGAGAGACAACTCTTCTTCCTCCCTCTTTCCTGTTGATAAGGAAGACAATCGTATTCACTATGAACAAGAAGCATAGTTGCTGCTACTGATAACATTTACCCCAGATTTCACCCCGTCCATATAATTTCATCCTAAATCACTTCTAACTTCATACGTTATGAGTCTGGGGCATTATGCCTGAATCATAATTTATACAATTACATAGCCATTCCTTTAGGTCTGTTGGAGAAACTAATTCTTGAACACAGTAAGAAACATATGGAATTACTGAGACGTGCTGGGAAAGACCTTTGGCTGAGAGCTGCTAGCAGTAATCACGGCTAGGACTGAACTAGGAAGGCTATGGATCTAACTGAGTATAAAGCAATTTCTTATTTTTGGACAGGATAGAGATTAGAGACAGATGGCTTGAAGTAAGACCTAGTCTGTATGACCTCCTTAGAGTTTGAAATATCACTGATTCAAACAAAGAGAAAAGCAAGCACATATATAAATGAGAGGCTAAGGAAGGCTAAGGACAAAGCAGTGGAGTGAATCGCCCTCCTTGCTCAAGGGAATTACAAGAGATGGGTTACTTTAGTCAAGCAAAGTCCTTTGTTTCAACTTAATGTACTGTAAAAGGTTTAGATTTATTCTAATGGGCATGAAAGGCACATCCTGATCTCTCTTATGCCAACTGGTGCATCTACCCGTGTGCGTCATTTGTAAATCCTTTCAGATTTTCTGGATCATGGCTGCAGCATATTATGTCACACAAAGAAATACATAAATAAAACATAAATAAAAGCCTATTTGGTGGGATAATGTGCTGTGCAAAACTAGATGACAATGCTCTGATTCTTGAGCAGGACAGAAATTGGACAATCCTTTGTCTCATAAATGTTAGATGCAGCCCCTTGTAACATTAGTAGTCATCATGATTGTGGAATAGTATAAGACCATGGCCATATATGCACTAGACTGTTATAGTGCTATTATTCCACTTTCAACATCCTATGGAATCCTGGGGTTTGCAGTTTAGGGAGAGCGGAATAAAAGCACTATAACAGTCTAGTGTGGAAATGGCCCATGTAATAAATTTGCTCACATTCTACCTTTGCTTCCTTTCGCATCTGTTGCCTTTTCTTCTCCTACCTCTTGCTTTCATTCCTTTTGAAATTTAGATGTAAACTCTTAGAAGATAGGTCCTCCTCTCTTTTTCTACGTAGAAGCAAAATATATTGTAGCACTGTATACTGCTAATATGTGCAAGCTAATAGTAAAGCTCCTTGCTGCTAGAAAAGTACACAAAGATACCACATCAATTCAGAAAATGATATTCATATGGGTGAGATTAACATGTTTTCTTACATGATATAATGAAGAACTATCACTTGAACTATTCTAGTGAAGAACGCTCAATTTAGAAAACAAACATTTAGCTCGGGCAAAGCGCTGCCCATGTACAGTATATTGCCTCCAAGTCCATTTTCTCCTCCTCAATAGACTTTGGGGTTTGAGGGATGAAACAGAAGTTTAGTTTACTTTTTGATTAAAAAAAAAGGGGGGGGAATGGCTCTCTCAGAGTCCTGGAGGAAGCCAATTGCAGCTCTCCAACACCTGACAGTTGCCCACCCCCTGTTATAGCATAATGGACAATAAATAGTAAGTACTTGAGATACTGTCAGAGACCCATCCTTGTACTGGTACTACTAACTGGCAGTCTTGGGGTCACAGTATAGGGGTATAACATCTAGTCAACAACTTGAAAATTCTGTGATATAATTTTTATTTTGTTTTTAAACTTGTCACCAAAAACCCACAACTTGAGGGGAAAGCAAGTAGATCATTCAAGGATGCCATAACATTCACATCTCATTTGGAAGAGCCAAGAAGCATCTTCTCACAAGCTTAGATCCATAATTTTTCCTTGCCATTTATATAAACAAAAAGACAAGATATCACGTTGCAGATAGCAATACACCTACTAATAAATCCAGTCAGTAAGGTATATAGAAATGCTAGATCAGATTCATAAAAATGGTTAATTTCATTTGATTTAGCTTAATCATATTCATTAACATTAGGTTTGATCCACTTTTTGTCCTGCTTAGAGTAAACTCAGTAAAATCAACTGAACTTAAATGGAGATGCGAGACATGAGCAGCTGAGTTCTGTTGAATTAAACTGGTCTCCTTTAAGCATAAATAAATCTGGATTCAACTGTCTTTTCCTAGCACAACATTTGGAAGGGTCTAGTGCACTTTATCCTCTACAGTAGATGTTACTGAAAGTTTTCCCTGAAGAGTATTAACTACTTTCTGGACTGCAAGACATTTTCCAACATTTTGTACCAATTTGATTTATACAGAAGAAACTAGTGGGTCAAGAAAACCTAAAGAAACAAATGTGTGCAATATGCCTATGCTGTGTAGGTGTTTAGTCAAACTGCCAGTCACTCCTATGTGAAGAGCTTCAAAATTCTTACCTTTCCCATGATGAAATTATGTATAAATATAGTTAGTTATGATCACCAAAAGAATAAAAAAGTCTGCATTGACAGCTACCTGCTACTAATCCAGAATAGCTCACTTGCAATCTGAACCCATAAATGTGTTAATAATATATCAAAATATCTTAAAGGACAGTGGGAGACTAGAAAGGAAAGCTTGAGCAAGTGTCACTGCAGTAAGTTTCAGCTACAGGCCTAATTCAAATCTTCTCTGTCATTTACTCATCAGGAATGGAGAGAGATTTCTTTGACTGAAACATCAGGCTGCAGCTTGACAGCTCCAGGTGGAAGATTATTCCACAGTTTAATCACTCTCTGACAGCATCAGTTCCTCCTTCATCTGCATCTATTAACCTTTATTTCATACATTCAGAACTTGTGTCCATGAGATTCCTGCATCACTGCAGACACAAAAAGAAACCAAATGAGGGGACTGTCATGTACTAGAGGGCTGTTTGTACATGGGACACCATGTGTTTTTTTTTTTGTTCAATCAATCCAAGCAACATTCTTCTTATGTGGATTGGTTCAGCCTCATTTCTCAGCATCAACTGTAGGGTGCGTGATGAGTTTTTCTTTTTTCCAGGCAAATGGATGAGAAATGATGCTGTTTGTCCATGTGCTTTTAGCAGTCATTGACCATCGAGGGGTAGTAGTAGTAGTTCTAATGCTGTGTGTAGCAACAAAATGTCTGTGGACATCTCTTTTCTTTATTGGTCTCCCCTTCCCTCCTGTCCTATCCACCATTAGGATTTTTGGTATCTTAACAGGAACAGTTTGCCATGATTAGTTTGCTGTAATGACATGGTGACATTGTGGCCCACAGCATGGCAGTATGGTGGCCCCTGCATATTTCACAACTCACTGCATCTGTGACCCCTCACAACTATAGATATGATAGACTTAAAGCAGAAGGAGAGGGTGAAAAATCACAAATCAGATTGAAAAGAGGACATTTGAATATTATGGAGGTGCAAAATAGCATTATAACTGCCCTAAAAAATTAATATGAAATGCAGTGCCTCATGATACTAGGGGGATAAGAATATACTTTTATCCATCACCACACAAACAGTCCCAACATACACTGAGACAGACTAGAGAATTTCTGTGTTCAGTTAGGAAAGTGGTAAAAGCAGTAAATGTGTGGGTGATCATGACAGTAGTGCTTTCCACATCATGATACCCAAACATGTTGACTCTGCATGTTTACTCCCCCTCCTCCCCTCTCTCATTGATTTATCCTCTGTATTTTTGTTCTCAAGAACATCATCTCCTGTTAGTTAGCATGAAGTAGGGTAGGTGAGAGGGGAGAGGGAGCTCTTCTACTGAGCAACAAGAACGTAATCAAGGTGTAAAGAAGGTAGGACATATTAAAAGCAAGAGGGGAAATTTGCCACGCAGTGTGGATCATCAACAGCAGGACCTTGTTTCTGCTTACTCAGATTGTGGGAAGCAGAAGAATTATGTTGCTTATAAACTGTGGATGACATCAGAGCAAAAATTGTCATCTGGTTTCCCCCTCAGAAACAGCTTCTTTAGCACACCTTAAACAAATAAATATGAAGAAGCAAATTTCCAACTCACTAGGAAATTTGCTTGTTCAGAATGTGTATGCAATTTTATGTGCATTAGAAGAATAATCAATATTATTTACCTCAATATTATCCATTCTGATTATTATTGGCACTCTGATGTTTCAGACAGAATGCTTTCCACTACCTACTACCTAATCTTTTCAACTGGAGATGTCAGGAAGCACGTGTACTATCTTTGAACTATAGTCTTTCATGCTAAATAAAATTGTGGCTGATGTAATTATAAAAGATAAATTTTTGAACAGTACATTCTGTGGTTGAACATAGGAGTTTGGGACCTTGCAAAACTCCTTGTCCCTGCCCTGCAGCTACTGAAGCATGTTCTTACAGGTAATATATCTTCAGATTCTTTATTGTCCTCCCCTGTTATTCATATTTCTTTATTTAAAATCACAATCTTTGAAAACGAGTCAGAGGACCTTAGGATTTTATTTCTTTGGCTTGGGTGGTGCTGGTAGTGGTGGTGGTAGTAGTAGTAGCAGCAAGAAATGATAAGGCCTATGAGGTTAAACCAAACATTCATTACAAGAACACTGAATAACCTAGAGGAAAACATTCAGTTTTTTCTACTGTTATGTTTCTGTTCATTGATTGCCGTGGCCCATGGACCGGCTGTCTTTCAATACTCTTCATTGTGTCAGAATTTTTATGGTTTTTTTTATCATTGTCTCTTGAATAAATTTTAGTTCAAATTTTACTATAGATTATCTCTAAATGCCCTGTGTTTCTTTGTTTTAACTTGACACTACAGATTCTGAGATGGAGATAAGAAGGTTGTCTGTGGCTCTGCCCATTCCCACTCCTGTAGAAAGGACCTGCCTAAGCCCTTTTTTCTTGTCCTTTTGTTGTTACTGCGTGCCTTTAGGTCATTTCCAACTTACGGTGACCCTTAGGTGAACCTATCACGAGGTTTTCTGGGGATGAGAGTGTGTGATACACCCAATGTCACCCAGTGAGTTTCCATGGCTGAGCAGGGTATCAAACCCTAGTCTCCAGGGTCATAGTCCAATGCTCAAACCACAACACTACACTGGTTCACCATGTATTATTGCCAATCCTTAAGTTCCAAATGACAACCAGGGTGCCTGTAAATGAGAATATAATGGCATCAGACATTTATTCTCATACTTTGGGAGTCTAAGAGGAGAGAAACAGACAATGAAGTTGGGGTTTACAGTCTTTTTTTTTGCAAATGATAAAGAAATAAGGGTCTAAGGATATCTGGAGCCAAAGTACCCTTTATGCTTCTTGCCACAAACAAACTTAAATGCTGGTTTAGAGGAAGTCTAATCACACACACAAGAGCCAAGCAGTCAGGCAATCACACACGGCTAACCGACAGAAAAGAGAAGAAAGTTTGAGATAGCAAGATTTTCAGTGTGAAGTGGGTGATATTTACCAATACAGAAGAACAGTGAAGAAGCAGCAATGTGGCTTAGAGAAAAGTCTAAAGACAGTATACAAATGGTATCAGCAGAGTGACAACCAGCAACCAGTGCACTGTGAGTTGACTGGCCAAAGACTGGTGTTTAAACACTCTTTTTGTGCCTGGAGGACAAGGGTGTCAATGGCTCGCTGGCAGATGGAATGAGCTAATGGCCTTAGTCTCAGGTGACAAAGGGCTAATGGTAGCCTTGATAGCTCCTTAATTGTTGGACAGGTGTGGGAACAAAAGGGAAGTTTGCTTGGTCAGAAGAAGAGGAGTTAAGACAATCAACCATCCTGTGGAAACATCTTGGATGTTATCGTCTCTTAAAGGCTGAGCCCATTATTGTTGGAGTTTCCTGGTGGTTTCCTGACTATGACCTGGCTACACCTTGAGGTCTCGTCTGACCTTATTTTGCAATTCATGAATAAGGCCATCTTTTTCCTCTTAACCAGAATGGCCATACAGCCATAGCAAGGTATATTTTATGTCAGTTAATATCTGCCAATTAAACCATATCAAAATGTGGGGGTATACAGCCGACTAACGGTGGCTGCTCCCAGGATATAGATTTGCCTTCAATAAGAGGCTAGACTGCCCCTCTTTCTGATTTCCTTTCATTGTCAAAAGTAGATATTTTTTTTTTAAATTTACACAGGCTGGGAATATTTTTATGGTATTGTTGTGCTGTACTTTTAGTTTTAACGTTATACCTTAAAAATGATTTTATACCTTATAAAATGAATGGCATTTTAAGATGATATCTTGTTTAGTGGTGTTTTAACTTGTCCATCATCCAATTTTTAAATTCTACCTTGTTTTAGCCTTGCTGTAAGTAGCCTTGGGTCCTATACTGGAAGAAAGGTGGGATATTGAACAAACATTTTAGGATAGTAAAAGAACACAAGACCTGGCATACATAGCACCAACAGTATGTTTTATCATATGAAAGCAACTACATTATAGACCAGGAGGAAGAAAAAAACCCACAACAATTTATGCTTATTTACAATGGCTCTTCTGAATCAAAGCACTCTCTAGATACATGTAAAAGCAGCCATAAAGGAAGTGGAAGCATTTAAGAAACCTTCTTTATAGCATTGCATTGATGGCATGCATTTAAATTTTGTTCATGCCATCAAATATGAATTCCAATTTAAATGTCACAGAGAGAACTCAAACTCTCATCCCTTTGCAAAATCATTTGTCACCCTTCAACTCCTTGCACTGAAGAAATGGGCTTATAAAAGGAAAAACCCAAACAAATAAAAATCTGTTTTCAGCACCTTAAAATCCAACTTCGACATCTTTTCCGCAAATTCTTTTTAAACTTTTCCTGTACAAATAATAATAATAATAATAATAATAATAATAATAATAATAATAATAAAAAATAAAAAAGAAGAAAACCTTGGCTTGTAAATGAGAAACAAATACTTAAATCCAATTATTGGTCACATGTAGAAACACTGCCTGAATCAATGGAAACTTAGTAAGGGAATACTTACAAAAACTCTGTTTATTTAATAGGTCTACTCTAGCTGGACTTATAGGTGGATCTAGATCAAATTCTCCCTTCTCCAGGTTTAAATGGCTGCAGTAACAAACACAAAATACCTTTTCTCACTCCTCACCTGGCTTCTGTTTCCACCAATAGATGATTTCCCTCTTTTATTTGTTACTACTGGTATTGTGATGAAATTGAATAAGAACGGGAAAATGAAAGACCTGCACATTAATTCAAAGTTGATCTCTCATTGCTTCCTGCAGAATGCAGAATGCAGAATGCAGAATGCAGAATGCAGAATCATCATCATCATCATCATCCTAGCTTCTTGCAGGATTTATATAGATTGATTTAACTTTAGTTCTTTCTATGCAATGGTTTCAATATTTCTTGACATATCAGTCTTAATAGTTCTGCTTTCATATGAACCAAATTTGCACTATTATTTAACACAGGGATGGATGGGAAAATCCTACAGAGATTTTGGCCTACAATTGCTGTCAAGTTTACTGAGTACAGCCAATGGTAAGGGATTGTGAGTTCCAAGGCAAAACCTTTGGAAGGCCAAAGGTCTAAGGTTAGTGTGGACAACTACACAGGGCCTGGGTGCAATTTATAACCTCCCTGCCTCACATGGCCCACCCTCCTGACGGTGAGCATGAATAACTCCAAAATACCAGCAAGTTTGTCTGTATCTTCCCCCATAGAACAATAGAAAGTGATTTGTGTCGCTTCAGGTTGCCATTTGTGGAAGGATGTGGACAACAATAGAGGTACTGAAGGGCCATGTGGATTGCATATATGTCCTTGTGAGACTCTTTTTTTGGGGGGGGGTGCATCTGTGGGGCATTTTTTGTACAGGTTTGGCGGTAAAAAAAAATCACCACCAAGTAGTGTCAAGACATTTTTTAAATTCCAAAGATCTGTGGGCTTTGAGGAACTATTACAGAGCTTCAAGGGCTCCATAAATAGGGTCTGGGGCCACATACAGTCTGCAAGCTGCACTTTCCTCACCCTGATCTAAGACCATGGCCTGAATCTTGCTTGGAGTTCCATAGAATCATAGAATCATAGAAATGTAGAGTTGGAAGAGACCACACGGGCCATCCAGTCCAACCCCCTACCATGCAGGAATATCCTCAAAGCACTCCCGACAGATGATCATCCAGCCTCTGCTTAAAAACCTCCAAGGAAGGAGACTCCACTACACTCTGAGGCAGCATATTCCACTGCCGGACAGCCCTGACTGCCAGGAAGTTCTTCCTGAGGTTCAGGTGGAATCTCCTTTCCTGCAGCTTGAATCCATTGCTCCTTGTCCTGGTCTCTGGAGCGGCAGAAAACAAGCCCTCTCCCTCCTCTACATGGCATCCCTTCCAGTTAGAGAAGAACTAGAGAATCCATGGGAATTATGTCAAGGTTGAATCAGTGTTCATAAATACACGAATATACAGATCTGTTTGGGTCCTGTGCCAATGAGATATAAATTTCATACATACATGCATACATAATATTTAATTGTCTACTCTAGCTAGAGCTAGCAATAGGACCCATATATATGATATATGAATATGACAGAAGGATTCTTAGCAATATGGGTAGCACATGCATGTATCTATTAACATCCACTCTGCAACCTTTTTAAAAAAATTACAGAGCAGAATATCAATGTCATAAATAGAAACCAATAAACAAACATTACTTGATAATAGCTGTGGACTGTTTCCACTAAAAGAACTATTTGAAATGAGACTGGGTAGCATGAAAAATCTGTCTGTGGTATTGGAACTGTAATCTTTAAAGCAGGGAAAGTGTTATTTGATGTTGCTTTCCCTGATGTTCTCAGAGTTCCCTGTAGCATTTGTGATGAAATTCAAAATAATAGCATTACTACAAAGCATAGAGGATGTTCTATTACCATTTGTTAGTTAGCATAAGCAAGTGTGAGGAAATGAAGTGAAAAATGCTGTTTCAAGAAAATGCTTGACTGTTTCCCCAAGAACAAGTCCACTGTATAAAACAGCTACTAATAACTGTGAACAAATGTACATAAAATTTTCAAAATTCTTAAATTCTAGGATGTCAGCATAGTCATGACCCGCTTATATGTAGGTGGAAATATAAAAATGGCGCTAGAAAAAAGGTGAAACAGCATTTGTAAGTTTCTCAGCTTTAATATGTATGTGGTCTGATTGTGTTTCCAAGAGGAAGGAAGGAAGGAAGGAAGGAAGGAAGGAGGGAGGGAGGGAGGGAGAAAGAAAGAAAGAAAGAAAGAAAGAAAGAAAGAAAGAAAGAAAGAAAGAAAGAAAGAAAGAAAGGAAGAGTCAAACACGTCCCAAACCACTGCTGAAATTGAAATAGCAATGCAATTTACTGGGGGAAAAAAGTAGTATACACACACTTGAATTTGCTCCGTAAAATATATTTCATGTATTGTCGAAAAGTTTTACTGGCATCATTGACAAAAAGCAATTGCAGTTCAGTATAGCAAGGGCTTGTAACCTAGGTAAATTCATAGAACTGATTAATGTGGGAGCCCAGTGACAGTGGTTCTTGAGCTTGAATGAGAAATTTCATAGTCTAGTGGAGCTAACCTGTGAAGCTACTTGATTGTATAAAGGGCAAAACCTTAGAGCCAATTCAGTTGCTGAAAGATACTGAGCAGACAACACTGGACCTTGAAACTGACAAGCAGTATGAAGTATGCCAATTGGAAAAGTATAACATAAGCATGAAAAGCCAGGCCTTCTGCCATTGTTCGGTCAACATAGCCATATCTAGAGTTCCCAGATCACATGCATGGATCCTCTTCCCCAGTCCTCAGGGCAAAGCGTGGAGGAATCTCAGGTGAGAATGCTACCTTTAAAGATATGTGTGTACGTGCATGTGCATGTTTTCCTTCGTTAGACTTGATATTTTATTTGAATGTACAACAGTAATTGATGTTTAATGTATCACAGTTAATGACATCATCGGGGCTCCTTTTCATCCTTGAAAGTCAAGAAGACCTTCCTTCTGTGACATCACCAAGGACTGTCCCTTCGCTTTGGCTCTGGAATCCCAGAACTTGGTAAATACCTGGCCAGGCAAATCTAACGGTACTTTAGCAAAAGATGGAATGATTTCTTCCATTCTGTTTCTTTGTTATTTCTTTTGATTCAGTCTGCCATGTTTTTCATTGCTCTTGCATACCAGTGCTTAACTGAGAATTCCTAAAATTAATTTTGGAATTAAACCACTCACAGGCCCTTTCCGTACCACCCCCCCTACCCACCATGGAAATGGGAGAAGGACAGAAACTCCTCAGTGCTTCTGCATGATGTCGTTGTGGTCAGGTCCTTCCATCCTCAGGTGGCACAATCACAGAGCAAATCATTGATGGGTTTTCCCCATCATTGACCCATGACTGTGGATTTACCTGTCTGGTGGAAGCCCAGGAAGCACAATGGCTGTGCTACAGAAGGAAGAGGCATGGCCATCACACTTCCTTCACTACAGAGCCAGCCAGTGCAGAGAGGAGTGCTCCTGTCATGTTGCTCTCCTGGCAAAGCCAATGGCGGGATCCCCACTTTACATCTACATGAAAGGTAGGGTGCAGAAAGGACTACAGTCTGCTACAACTTTCATTTCTTTCAGCTAATATACATTGGGTGGGAGGAGATTCTCCTCTGAGTTACCAAAGAATATATGTTAATTGAAAAAGACACTGCCCATAATCAATCTTGGTTTGATCACACCTTATGATTATTATTACCAGGGAGAAACTATTGCCAGAGTATTGCAAATGACTCTGATATCTACACCTGGATCAGTAATGGGATTAGGGATGGGAATCATGCAACCTTCCAAATGTTTCTGAGCTGCCATTCCCAGCAGCCCCTGCCAGCACAGCTGATACTGTGAGTTGCAATTCAACAAAATCCAGTAGCAGCTGGCAGCTTTTATATAATCGGGCAGAGAGAAGGCATTCTACATATTAGCCCAAAGTTTAAAGGAGCTATCCAATATACCAGACCTATTTGGGATAGCTGCTTTAAAGATACTCCAGGTATTAATCATTAGATTAATACCCATCCTTGTCTAATCTTAAGTAAACCAAAGTATGTACAATGAAAACAGTTGCATATTTTCCCCCTCCATTTTCCCCAGTACCTCAATGTCACCCTTCCTCTGTTGTTTTCCTTCAATCATATTAACATTTAGCTTAAGTCCCTTATAGCAGGGACCTATTTTAATGTCATTTGCCACTTTTGAGTCTCACAGTCAGGTGCTAATTGCTCTTGGGCAGAGTAAACAAAAGGGGTCTGGCATGGACTGATTGTCTTACTTTGGGTGACAAAACCCAGATGGAAGTCCTGGCAGCATCTTAATGTCTTGGTTGGGAAATGTGAATGGTGATGGTTTCTGTAGGAAATGAGCACAGCAAAGAGGCCTGCCTTCCATACCTGGGTAGTTTTGTGGACTATTGTATTTAGAAGTTGGGTTGTTGACAGGATTACTGAAAACCTGTCTAGGTCTTCTTGCTTAACTCTTGTTGACCATATGACCTGGCCATCCTGAGGTCATGCTGACCTAGCCCAGGCATACAGCCAGTGTCCTGCTTGCCACATGTTTCCCAATCATAAGTGTAATATTTTAATATAATAATAGTTCATGCCAATTAAATGATATTTCTTTCCAATCATGCTATGCCATGTGATAGAGGTATAAGACATGGTAACAGTTCCATTTTGATCCTTTTAAATAACCCAAAGGCCGGTGCTCCTGAAGAAAGTATACATAATGGGGCTGAATCACAGCTCCCTCTGACTTGCCCAGATTGCATCACTGCTGGTATCCTCTGTCTGCTGTGCCTGTTTACCTTTTATTCAGCCCATGTCATCCCCAAATGGGTAACTTTTATTGACCCTAAGGATTTCCTGAGAAGAAGAACAGATAATTCTTATTCTGGGTCATTCTGAAAAAACAGTACTTCATGTTAATTTAGATTGATATGTGTGGGCTTAGTAGTGCTTTATATTATTTTCTATTGATATATATGGGTTTAATGCTCAGTGGCTAGGTTTAATTTCTTGTCAAATGCAAGGAGTTTGTAGAACATAGACAGTGAAAGCAAAATTGTGTAAATAAATGAGCCAGGCCTCGCAGTCAGGAAAAATGGAGTTGGTTGGTTAACACAAGAACTGGAAGAAAGCTGAAGGTGGAAGCTGATCTGAAACTGTTGAAAGATAGCTGGAATTACATTTAGAGTTGAAGGAGAACCAAAGAGAGAAAGCAGAATAGAAAGACAACTTTGCCAGTAAAACAAAGCCCAAGAAAGGAGTCAGAAGCAGAGAAATATACAGAATATGAAGCTTTTTCTGAGAGCGAACAGTTCTGAGAGCAAAACTTGCCAGTATCCTTGTGCAAGGAACTGCTTGTTTGAAACCTGAGAGAAAGACAACAAGAAAAGTGTGAAACCTATATTCCTTCGAAACTGTGATTAGATAGGCTTACAGGAATTGGTTTATTTGTTTTCCGCATTGTTCAATTGGGACTTACTTTAAACTGAAACAAACTATTATTTTTTTTTAAAGAACCAGCTATGAATACTAACAAAAGAAAAGTTTTGTTGTTTTTAAATTAGACTTTTGTGTGTGTTTGTGAATGTCTTCAAGAAACCTCCCAACTTATGGCAACTCCATGAATATCAAAAGGGTTTTCTTAGGCAAGGAATACTCAGAGGTCATTTGTCAGTGTCTGCCTCTGAAATACAGCCTACAGCACCTGGTATTCGTTGGTGGTCTCCCATCCAAGTACTAAGCAGGGCTGACTCTGCTTAGCTTCCAAGATCAGGCAGGATCTGGTGCTATTTACCTTTGCAAAAAATTATTACTACTGTAGTTTGCAGTTACAGGTGACCCACCCTACGCCTAAAGCCTCACCACTCTACCGAAAAGGAGAATCATATATGAAGGTTGACAGCTGGATTGTTGGAAACAGCCTAACCAAAAAAAGTATTCATTTGATGGGAGCAGAAGAGTTTCCGAGAGAGGAAAAGAATACCCTATTTGCTGGTGTATAAGACTCACTTTTTTCCTGAAAAATACTGTTTGAATATGGGATGCGTCTTATATGTCAGTGTTTCTTATACACTGGCAAATAGTATTTGCTGATGTATAAATGGGATGCGTCTTATACGCTGGTGCATCTTATATGCCAGTAAATATGACAAGTGCACTATTGCAAAGGAGTGCAGACACTGTTTTTGGCCTATTTCACAGGGCAAACCAGTACATGACAATCACATAATGTTAAAAAGTCACCGTCCTAGTCTTGTCTGTAGACAACCTGGGACAAATCTTCTAATTGTCTCTTTGAACTCCTATTGCTTCCCAGTGTGAGCTGCTTTGTATAGACTATTCACTATAGTAGATGCTGTTGCCTTTAGAAAATGAGTGTGCTATACTGTAAAATTAACAGCTGTAGATAGTTCAGAGTTCCAGTGTGCCTGAACCCATTGGAATGTCTCACTGAGGGTGCATTGCAAACTGATGCATATCTCCCTGGAAATAAGCCCCATTAACACTGCAGTAGGTTTTCCATTTTCAAGTAAACTTTCAGGGTTGTAAACTTGTTTCATCTGAGACAGAAGAAGACTTTGTGCACTACAATGAGACACCCAGCTGTAAACACTAGTATAAAACAACATGACTGAAGGGAGCTATAAGGTTGGCTATATAGATTCAGATATCAACAAATCTCCATCACAGGGACCCAAACTGTTAGAAGGAAAGCATTACAGTAAGTACAAAAGCCCCTGGGAACTGATGGAGAATTGTTTTCCAACCTCCGAAACCTGCCAAAAAACCCCCTAATGTTGAGAGTTTAACTTTTTTCCAGGCCACCCAGGAGCCCAGCTAGGGGTCTTTTTTTTCTGGACCATTTCATCCATCCCTACATGGTGATATAACAATCAGCGCTTCACTGAACTTTCTAATAGCCAGGGCATATTTCCTTTGCAACCCCAGCGCTCTTTCACACTATGTGCGTCCTCCCAAACAGTGTGACACAACATATTGTAAAAGGAAAATGGTAATTGGAAGGAACATTTGAGCAAGGGAACTTGCCTGGAAAAATGTTTCAGTTAAATGAAGCAATAAATGTTGTTTTAATCTATTAAACACATAGAGAGATCTATTCATCCTTTTCAACTCTTTTTTTTATTTTTTAAAAAGTAGAATTTATGTCAAGAGTGAAGATATAACTAAGGGTAGGTTAACCTTCCTACTGCTGAAAGTGGGAAGCTCTACAAAAATTGTTCAGTTCTAATGGTTGCATAAGAATTTACAGAAGACAAGATTCTATTCTATGGTTTTATAGTTCGGCAGGGGTGACCAGTGGGTCTCCTATTGTGAGAGTAGAGAATCCACTCTCTGTTTTATGGCTGCTGTTCCCTCAGCTGCTCTGGGGGTCTTTCACACTACACAATCATAATATTATATATCTTCCAAATGTCCTGATTTGGCAAGGACAGTGCCAGTTAATCTTCTGTTATCCTACTTTTTTCAGCTGCTTTTAAAATGCCTGCTTCCTCTCTTCCTCCCATTTTCTCCCTTTATCCTCAGCTTACTTCAGCTGCTGCAAACTGAGTTCAAAGTGAAAATGTAGTTTGTATTCAATTAATTCAGCAGGGAGAGAAGAAGGGGCAGAATCTTCCCTTCCCAGTAGGCTCAGACAAAAACCAACTGCTGCCTCCTCTCCTAGCTTGTGTATGCTTCATCATTAATTACTTCTGCATCCTGATGTTGTTTGTCTGTCCATGACCCAGTTTTCATCTGTGAAATGTGGGAGAGTATTCAACTGTAACTGTTAGGCTTCCATCCTATGGCAACCTGGAAATTGCACTTGAGAAAGGGACACTTACAACCTCTGCCAGAGATGCCTAGCCTCTTACTAAACTACAAATGCCAGGATTCCATCGGCTTTGGTCATGGGAATTAAAGTGATATCATAATACTAGAATTGGGTACTATGAAAGAGACCCAGTGCCAAACTTTGTCAGAGATAAAGTTTAATATCTGGATGGCATCTGCACATCTCGGAGCCAGTTGCAGGAGGAGAAGTCATAATGTGTAAAAGTGGATTTGCCACTACACAGTGAAGTATCCACTGGCCAACCCTGTAGTTGAGACTGGAAGACAACGGTAATTATTTTGGAATAGAAATGGAAATGAAGAAGCTGACACACTCAGATATAGGATAGTATTTTTAACATTTCAACATAATTGTAAAACGTGTTGTTTATAGTATAGTACTCTAACTTCACTATGAGGAAATATGTAAAAAAAATAATAATAAAACTGCTAATATTATAATAGCTGTTTTCAAATATGTGAAGTGGCCATACGTGGAATACTGGGTACTGTTTTGGTACTCTGCATCTCAAAAAGGAGGTTGTACCACTAGAAAAGGTACAGAAAAGAACAACCATAATAATCAAAGGACTGGAACAGCTCTCTTATAAGGAGAGGTTAGAGAATCTGGGGCTTTTTAGTTTTTTTTGGGGGGGGGAGGCTTTTAGGTTGGAAAGTAAGATCTTTAAAAAGTTTATACAGGATTGCGGGATGACAGAAGTATATAAAACTATGCATAATGTGGAGATACTAGATCATCTTACTATAACCTGGGTCATCCACTGAAGCTGAATCCTCAGAGATTCAGAACAGATAAAAGGATGAACATCTCCTTGGAGTAAATAGTTAAACTATGGAAGTCATTGTCACAAGTGAGGCAGAAATGAACTCCAACAGCTGTAAAAGGTATTTGATATATTTATGAAGGAAAGGCTATCATTGGTCCATTGTTCTGACCACACACAGGGTTTTTTTGTGAGGTCTTAATTAATTAGGCACAAAGCAGTCATAGATGGCTCCCACGTCAGTGGGACTGTAAATATGTTTCATGTGTTTTAGACAGGGTTCAGGATTTGGCTTCCTCCTTTAAACACTGAATTAAAACCCATGGTGGATTAATCATTCCAGTGAACTCCTTGAATTCTCACCAGTTGCCACTGGTATCAGGACATGAATCATGGAAACAGATTCTTCAAAGGTTCATTCCAACTTCTGGTAGTGGGATACTTTAATGCACATGCAAATCCATATGGAAGGAGATGGTCTTTTAGATATTCAAGTATTAAACTCTATACTTTGGAGTATGGCATTATTTTTGATATACTCTTAAATTAGTTAAGAATACTCTATATTCATAACTCCATTAAAGAGCGAAAAAGAGAAAGATCTTTGCATCAGTTCTTCTCAAACAGAATATTGTTATATTTGCATTTGTGTAGATGTGATAACAGACAATGTTCAATCTAACATCCCTTCATAGTTCCTGGCAGGATATTAATGCACCTATTTGCATTCTTTCTGAGATAACATGAGATGATAAGAAGACTCAGAATCTCATCTCTCCTTATAAAAGCATTTTATCTTCCCTCTTAGTTTTCTCCCATTTTTGTACCTTGATAGTTGACAACAACAGCTAATCATGTTGAGAAGCCAAACTCTTTTCCACTGGTGTGCTGAAGAGTGTGCTGCTGATATAGCAGTCCCTTTCTCAGCAGAACTGCTCATTATACACTGAGAAATCACTTTGATTTTATAGCTCAGTCTGGCTGCCAGCAAAGCTGGTGGACTCAAGCTAACAGGTCTCTAAGAATGTGAAGTACTGTGCTCAAAAAAGGCTGAAGTGTTCCAAGTATTGCAAGCATTTTACTAAAACTGGGAAGAAAACCAAACACTGTTGTTTTAAAGCCATGTTCTCTCGAATGCAGTTAATGCGAACAAGACCCATCTGTGCCACTGAATGAAGTAACACATCTGATTTATTCCTGCTGTCCTTCATTTTGGACATCCAGATTTAGCCTTGTCTGGTTGAATTGAAGGCGAAGCAGCAACAGTGGCAAGAGAGTTGGTTGGTAAAGTAATAAGACAAGGTGGTATCGGGGCTCAGGAAAGTTACTGGGTTTTTTAGTACAACTCCAAGAATTTCTACTGGAGGCTTTGAGATCTATCATTCAAAAAGGAACTTTTCCAGGGGGCTAGGATGCAGAAGAGATATGTTGCCCAGGTTAGGTACATAGGTTCCTCTGAGGACCAAACTACATGTGACTTGAGCTGCACAATTGACTACATCATTGCCCCCTCCCCACAAATTACCAGTGCTGCAACCTGATCTAGATTAAGACCTTAACATGATAGAATGCAGCTGCACTCTAAAATCAGTATTGATCAATCTTTCTTTTTTTTTCAAACTGTTTTACAAGTACCATTTTTTTTGTAAAAAAAATAAATAAAAAAGAATGACACTCAGCATGAAATTGTGTTATTTTATAAGAACCTTCCTATTGGGTTGTTGTTAGTAAGGGGATACCTCTGTATTGCTTCATTGCAGCTCCACTGCCATTTGAGTAACATTGCAAAGATTTAATTGTTATTGTTTTTCAAAAGACCAATATGTTCCTCTGATCCACTCATAACTTAAGTCCCCCAGGTGGGGGGAGGGGAGAAATTTCTTCCAGTTTCCAAAGAAAATGAAGACTTTGTCCCGCCACCCAAAAATGTGTCCCCCAAATCCCAGCATTCCAACCTAGCTCTTATAAATACATGCAAAACCGACAGGAACTGGAAATAGATTCCTCCAATTTAATTAGATTTACCTTAAAGATGAGATGGCAAAGAAACATTTATAGATTCTTTATGATGCATAATCGCATTGTATGAAGATGCATCTCTTTATGTTCCCCTCAATAAATGAATATTCCTGGGATTAATATCTAAGTAGTTCTGTGTTATTAAACAAAGAAGAAGCCCTCCCAATTTATTCCTCACAAAGCAGTAACATTTGAATGGAGCTTTAGATATAATGGTAGCTGTAATTTCATCTATACCTTATTCACTCAAGTGTCCAGGAAAGTTAAGGGGACTTCAGTGGAATTATAGACATTCACTGTATAGCTAGGACTGATCAAATGACTGGCATTGTCTATCCGTATATGCTTAGATTGAATTTTAATGACATTGATCCTTTGACTTCAATTAGTTTGGTTTTAAACAGTCCAGTGAAACCAATCAAACTAGTTGAAGTTGGAATCTGACTTCAATTAAAATCTGAATGGAGTGAATTACAGAAGTTGGTGTTTTTGACAGAAGTGTTCTAAGGGTAAAAAATTGAATTTAAGTTTTCAACAAAGGACGACAATATTCAGATTTAATTCAGGTACATATTTAGCTCTGATTAAACCATCAGATGTTTAAAAAATTCTTTAAAATTTACTACTAAAATTCCCCAGGAATTACCTTTTAGCTGTTGCATCTGGTTATGTATCTGTACTGACACATAGAAGAGTGACATCATCTACTAGGACTTCATACACAATGTCATTGTCATCCTGAATTTTGGCTATAGGGACATATCAGAGGCTTCCGTGATGCTCCTCTCTCTCCACTAGCCACTAAATGGTCATGAAATGAGACTACAGCAACTAAAAGGTGAGTCCTAGGGAGGACTCTATGTAGTTTTGCCTGTGCTGAACATTACATTACATCTGCCATACAGGATCTCTGCCAAGGTTTTTGCGCAAATTATTTTTTTCTCAAATAAAAAAAAAGTTCTAAAGTGTTAAAATCATTGAAAAATCTTTACAGACTCACCTAAGGTAAAGAAAATTGTGAAATTATTCATTCCTCCGTGCAAGAACAAGTAAAGATTTGCATCCCTAATGTTATAATTCCTTAGATAATTTAAGGCAGACCTCACCCTGCCTAACAATGAAGTTGTTTATTCCTTCCAACTACCTTACAATTGTACTTTTTCCCACTGCTGAGGATGTCTCTGCTCTCCTAGTTCCCACCACTAGAGACATATGAACCTTCCCTGCCTACAACCAGGATTTATTGAGGATTTTGTTCATTTCAGAATGAACCAAGTGCAGATGTGGGCTCAATTCAGAGTGAATTGATCTGGATTTAGCCATTTCCAATCTGGATCCTGAATCCAAACTAAGGCCATTTCCGCACTGGGCTAGTAAAATGGTGCAGAGCGACCTCTAATGGAGGTCTTCTGCACCGTAGAGTGGACTGGGGTGGACTACTTTCTGTAGTTCCATACCTCAGTCCACTCCGGAGCGACCGGAACTGGTCGTGCGGCGTGTTTTTTAAAAACCTCTTTTTAGAGGTTTTTAAAAATCACGGAGTGTGCAACCCTGGGCCGCTCCATCGCCCGGCTCCGGAGCAGATTTGCAGGCGCATGCAAGTGCGTGCCTGCAGATCTGCCAGGGGCGGGCTTCTGGCTGGCGAGCTTCTCCGGTTGGTGGAGAGCCTCCACCAACCAGAAGCCGCCATTTGGGAAGCGGAGGACTGCGGAGCAGTGAACTCATGCTGCTCCTCGTGGCGATGGACTTGGCCGGCTGGAAAACAAAGAAAGTAAGCTCTATTTTTGGCCGTTTCCCCCCCACATGTGGAAAGGGCCTAAGATTTAGTAATGTAGGCTGCCAGTCTGCCCCTATTGAGCTGTACTGAGAAAACCAAAGAAAGCTATTTATTATTATTATTATTATTTGTAAAAAATGCATCTGCAAAATAATTGGAGACACAGTGGATCCAATAGATAGGATTAATCAAACCTAATTTCAGACAGATAACTTGGAGGGAAGTTGTGCTGTAAAGTTTACTGTTAACATTTCGAAGTTGGGGTTGGGTCCTCCATTTGAAGGTGTGCTTATATCTAAGGGGCCGTCCAATCCAAGTCTAATTTAAAGTTAAATAATCATTAAAAGGAAAGAGCAGAGATATGCAGTTTTCCACCACAGTTTGCACCTGGACAGAAGACTGAGCAGGTAGGCAAACCAGTTATGCGTTTATGTGTCTTCAAGTCACCTGTCAGCTTAATACAATCCCATGAATTTCATAGGGTTTTCTTAGGCAAGGAATACTCAATGGTGGTTTTGCCAGTTCCTTCCCCTGAAATATAGCCTGCAGTATCTGGTATTCATTGACAATCTCCCATGCAAGTACTTACCAAGGCTGAGCCTGCTTGGCTTCCAAGAGCAGATAGGATCTGATGCTTTTAGAATATTTAGGACTGGCAAACAGGTTATTTGATTACATTCCACACCATTCTTCTTTCTATTTAAACTATAGTAATAATTTCTAAGTTTGTCTCTTATGTTAAGTGAACACCTATTAGGAATAGACTGCATAAGCATTTCCCTAACATATTTGTCTGTTAAAAACCATCCCCGTTAAGGGCAGAAAAGATATGTGGCAAACAAGTCAAGAACTTACAGCACTTGTTGGTCTCAGTTGGTCTTTTTTTTTTTACATTTCTGTAATTCCAGACTATTTTTTGTCAATTTCCAGCACCACCTGCAACATTTTTCTCCAACCCCTAAGTGGATTTTTTTAAAAAAAGAAAAAAAATCCAAGACATAATACAGTGAGCCTGCAGTATTCACTCGTGTTTATTTCCAGGATCCCTGGTGGTTAAATGCCGGTACTGCGGCCACAAGATTGTGAGTTTGATCCTGCCAGACTCCAGGTTGACTCAGCCTTCTGCAGTTGTATAAAATGAGTACCTCGCTTGTTGGGGACAATTAGCCAACCCATTGTAAACCGCTTAGAGAGCACTTAGCTAATAAGTGGTATAGAAATACACATACTATTGCTATCCCTGTCGATACTAAAATTTGTGGACGCTGAAGTCCATTATGTACATTGGTATAGTAAAAATAAAATTACAAAAATGACATGATCAAAATAAAATATACATAAAATGACAAAATCAAAGTTTGCTTGTGGGTTTGTTTTTTAAATTTATTGGAATATTTTCAAGCTGTGTTTGGTTGCATCACTTGACACTTTTTCACTTTAACTCTGTAAAGTATTTTAACAAAATTCAAAACTCAGAGAGAAGAAAATTTGCCCTTCAAGCCACTCAGCAAATCATACCCCGTTTTAAAAAGGCCTTCAAGAGCCCTAGTGCAGATCCAGGCAATTGCTACAAATAGCCTCCATAAGAATGGGATAAGTGGAGGCAGAGAGGACAACAACATACAAAACCTGAGCAGCTATATTGTGAGAATGCATGTTTTTTCAGACCAAGCAGGAAGAGCCCCCAGGGACTGCAGCAATTTCAAAGCATTTGCTGAGTGTGTTTCAGTATAAAAAGAGGGAAAAGGGGAAAAAAAGAGTCTTGTGGCTCTTTAAGACTAACCAATGTAGTTTGATATAAGCTTCTGTGGAGTACAGCTTACTTCTTCACATGCAGAAACTGTATCTGGATGCAACAGGGGTCCTATTTTATTTCCCTGCAGGTTGAAAAACATCTGGGGAGGAGGAGTTTAAATGGAAAATGACAAGAAGAGGAAGAGTTTGACAGATCCCTTCTCCCAACACTCTTTTACTTGGGGTTGCCCAATTGAAAACTAGAAGTGGCTCCTGTATCTTTAATGGTTGTATAGAAGCGGAAATTTCATCAGGTGTTGCTTGTCATCCAATGACATAACAAGCAACATCTGCTGAAATTCCCTCTTCTACATACATACCTTAAAAAGAACAGTTTTCACCCTGGCAGCCTAACAACTCATTAAATTCTCTGATTTAATCTTTTGAGGCTTTTCTACTGTGTTTTTTTAAAAAAAAAAAATCAGGAATTCAGGAAAAAAAATCTCACATCTTCCATCTGTTTGGTCATTTTCATGCCTCAGATCTATTAATGTATTTATTTTCAGTTTATTGCAAAGCTTATGAATTCCACAGGGACAAAAATGTATCTGGATGCCATACTTTTTGTTACGCCCATCCCTGTTATTTTCAGAAAGCTAACAGATTATACCTGGGGAAAGTCGTGGTTGATGCTTGTGATTTTCTCAGTTTTCTCCTCATACTTCAAGTGCTGCACGCAATAACAACAGCTGACACTTATGAAAATGTTTGCTAACACTGGCTGCTTTGGCAAGAATCTTACAATATCTCAACTCTTATTCAGCCCTGCAGCAGTTAAAATGGGTATTAGTTCACCAAGACAGGATTTCTGCTATTTGGGTGAAATATGGACACAATTTGCGGAGGTAACTTTACTGAATCACATTGCTTCTTTCACTTTGGGTGTAGGGCTGTAACTGTGGCAGGATTAATGCAGAGCATCCATCATTCCCATTAATGGATGGCAATGCTGGGCAGATATATTGTGCAGTCTGGCTTTAATTACTTTTTAAGAAGGCCACTGTATGTTTCATTGCAGCAGCAGGTGAAATACAGAATTGAATTAGGGTGCTGTGCCAACAGATTAAAATTGCCCATAGCTAGCTTTGTGATCCTAGATGTGCCAAGAGGAACACATCCACAGCAATAATCTGAACAGATTATGTAGAATAGTTTCTATTTATTGAATTCACAAGTTTGGGGTTGAGTCTTTTTTTTTTTCCAACTGGGGAAAAGCTTGCAATCTTTTAAATGAAATATAGGCCCATTAAACTGTATGGTTTCCTGGCTTTTAATGAGTTTTCAAATCCTGCAGTGTCACTATAAACAAGTCATTAACAAGTTAACTTCTCAAGGAATGATAATAGTTTAACCAGCAAAGAGTGAATCTAGAAATAAGTCAAAAAGAGTTGTAGCACAGTGCTGTAATGTCTACTCTGAATCAAGTCTATTTAGTTGCGTCCGGATTTAATCATCTTTAAAGCAGACCCACTTAAAAAAAAACAGATTTATCTTAAATTCAATTGATTTTACTGTGCCTACATTTGTAACTTCTTTTTGGGCAAGTGGCTTCTTCCTATGTAAATATGCAACATATTCAAATATGTTTTGATAAAGCACTGAAAAAACTTGTTATGGAACCTGTTAGACTGTATATACTTCGGAAGATACAATCCACTCAAATGTATGCTCATCATGGTCAAAACAGAAGATTTGTCAGCACGTTTGCTTCTATAAATTCCATGAGAAATCACATTGTATAGAATGTATAAAATGCATTATCTAGTTTCAATAAAATGTCAGTTGATTTAAATATTACAGCAGCCATTTTAAGTGATATGTTTTGATTTGAATTTATGTGTTAATTACAATTTTTCTATTTATCTATGTGACCCACAATGAGAATTATTTTGAGTATAAAGGTAGGACATCATATGGACAAGCTATATGATAAACAACTCTCTTTCAGATGAGAAAGAAAATGGGCTTGAATCAACTGATAGATGTCTAAGTAATCTGAAATAGCTTGGACAAAAATTTCTGAGTCTGTATTGCTTATCAATAGATAGCACTGGGAAGGTCGTCTTTGACCCCTTGGCAATTGGCCTGTGGAATTTCCCGGGGTTTCAGTTTGACACCCATGCTGTTTAATGTATGTGTATATATAAACACACACAAACACACACACACACACACACACACGAAATCGTTGAGAAAAGTTATCCAAAAGTATGGGATCTAATGGTACCAGTCTGCTGATAACAGTTCTTTCCCCTAAATTCTGAGGAAGCTGTTCTGGTTTTAAACTGGTGCTTACAACCAAACATCAGGAATGTGCTGGATAAAGGCAAATAAACTGAAGCTTAAACCAGACAAGAAAGTGATGCCAACTGGTACCAAGATTTCTGCAGTGGCCAGGAATGTATTTGCACAATTAAAATTAGTACACCAACTGCTTCCATTACTGGGGATGTCTGATATGGCAGTGGTCATACATACCCTAATTTCATCTGGTTTGGATTACTGTAATGAACTTATCTGGGGCTATCTTTGGAGAATGTTTGGAAATGGTAATTGGGATATGACTCCTTTGTTATAACATCTCCATTGACTCCTAGTCTTTTTCAAGGGAGATTTCAAAGTGCTGGTATTGACCTATAGAGCCCTATAGTGTTGTGGTTCGGGCTATCTGGATGTCCATTTTCTCCCTTGTTAACCTGCCTAGGTCTTGAGGTCTTCAGAAGAAACCTTCTTGGTCCTACCACATGGTGAGAATGAAAAAGAGTTTCTTCATGGTAGATTCCCCAGTACAGCTGTACAGCCAAAATGAAGAAAAATTAGAGGTATGTTGAAGTGGATTTCTCTGTGGAAATACTGTGAGATTCCTTTGGTTCTAGCATTCCAGACAAATATCAAGGCTCAGATTTTTTTTTTAAATGTAAGAATATGTTTTGAAACATACTTTGGTTGATACATCTTGAAATAAACATTGCAAGTCTAAAATCAACCTTTTCCTACTTTATATGATATGGCACAGCAGTTAACAGAGAACAACCAACATGAGAAAACTTTTCTAGTATTCTAATCCCCCGTGATAAACCAGACCTAAAAAAATAAAAAAACCTCAGCCACTGAACTTCAGATATTAAACCCACACTCTCCTACAGTCAAAGAGTGCCATCTACATACTTTATTCTATACACTTTATACATTTCTACACACTTTATTTAGGACGGCACATGAGATCATCATATAAAAAATATGTTCATTGGAGAGGTTGATTTCTGTAGAGAATTTATATAACAGCAGCACACATATACAGCAACCAATAGTACTGGATGGAGATAAGAAAGTTCTGCTGAATCCATTAGTTTATTGGTTCAAGGTCCCCGGGGTTATACACTGCCTCTTTAAGAGGCAATCCCAGAAGACCTTGGTGCTAGCATTCCGTATTAGCCTTCAGTTTCAATAGAACTTCTTTCAGTTTTGCAGATAAAATTGAGTAAGAATAGTCCTTATAGATGAAAGACAATCCTGCACCATTGTAGCTGTACTAGGTTCCAAAGAATATATGTTCAGTTAAGTACTTTGGTGCATGAAATTTATATTCGGTATTTGAATTAATAACTCCTGGTCGAAGATACCTGTGTAGTATTCTTTCCTATATTCAAAACTAAGGTTTTGTTTGTTTACATGGTTTATTTATTTACTAGGATATTAAACCAATGGTTTGTGGGAATTTCATCTGTGATTTGAATGAAACAAGTGTTTGGTAGCACCTGCAGTCCTTAAAATTTGTTTCACAACAACTTCTATGCAAACTGAACAAAAGCCAATAATTTCTCTTCCTCTCAAAAATCTGAAATTTGCATTTCATCCTGAACTTTAAAGAAAATGTACAATATGTCAACCAATGAATGATCAAGTATGATCAAAATCAGTCAATAAATGTGTGTGTGTGCATACACACATACACACACACAGAGGGTACCCACAGTTGTTCATGGATCACATCCAAAGTGTTGCTAAAGTCTTTGGCCATTTCCACACTAGACTGTTATAGTGTTATTATTCCACTTTCAACATCCTATGGAATCCTGGGGTTTGCAGCTTAGGGAGGGGCCTTCAGGTGAAGAAAATTTCTGGAAGTATCTTAGCATAGTTTGAAAGAAGTAGTGGGAAATTTTGGCCCTTTTGGACTTCTGCTCTCATCAGGCTAACTCAGTACAGTTAATAGTAAGGGATTACCACAATTGGGCCAAAAGATTCACCAGCCCTGATGTAAAGAGTCTCCATTAGGCAAAAGGACTTCATCCTCTGCATTGAGTAGTCACACGTCAGTGTGCTTTTTCAAAGCCATCTATTTGACAAGTGAGATATCAGAATCAGTCCTGAGTTTCTCAAAGAAGAAGGAATTTTTGATTTGGGGTGAGGAGACTGAGAACACTACAGCATTAATTTTTCTTCCTTAATTGGGACAGAGTCTACTAGAAATGCCTCCTTTAGGAAAACCAACAAGTCTATACAGAAAAGGTTGGGTAGGTTACTGCCTGCTTTCCCTTTCAGGCATTGCAAAATTAATATTGTCAAGCAGGAAAGCAAAGAAGAAAGACAGAACCAAACTATGTAAAAGATCTAACCACCATAACTACAATTTTCAGCCACTCATAAAATCTCACTACAAATGAGCACAATCTCTGTAAAGTGGTCATTAAAATTCCTTTTCAGTTTTCATCATTAAGCGAGGCCTCAGAGAGAGAGACTTCATACCTGGACAAAAATGGTGTGTTAATGGAGATGCACCCTGTATAATTGCTGTCATCCATCACCCCCTCCACCCTCCTCCTCTGATGTTGACAAAGTGCAGCTAAATATTTAAATAAACCATTTATCCTCAGAAGCTGAAGGATTAAATGCAGCCAAAACTCTCAGTGTAGTCAGCAAATGATACAAATCCATGGATTAAACAGGATTTTGTGGATAGAACTAAATCTGCTTCTGCATTATTTAAAATAAAATACTTAGTGACCAAGATCTTCGCTGAGATGGGTAATGGACTCACACACGCAAATCTCTAATGTGTCAGTAGCCCATAAAATATTTTTATTACACTTAGCAAGCTTGATTTGGGGGGGGGGGTTACTTGAAGGAACATGTGTGTAGTATGATTTACATTGTAAATCCCTCCAAAGAAATAGTTTTCATACGAAGACAAAAAACACATTTTACTACATTTTAATCTTGAAGGAAATGTACAATAGACTGGACAGAGTGAACACAAAGGAAAACTTATCCGTAATTCTCATCTGTAGTCATACTTGCAAAAAGTGGCTTGCTTCCTGTTAGGCAGCAGCGATCTAATTCTCTGCTAAGTTTATTCTCGAAGGTAGCAATGAGTAATTTCAGCAATATTTTTCTGGCTACAAGAAAGTCTTAGGAAACCATGCAGTTTTCAAAGACTATTTGCAGTTTGGGAATTGTACTGTGAAAAATTGTATGTGGTTGTTTTGCACTGAAAACAGCATTTTCTGCATGGGAAATAATATTTCAACATAGGAATATTAATTCTATGTCTATGCTGTTGCCTGCATATGCTGTTTTCTCTTCAAATCAACCATGTGCAATTTTTATGCAAAGTAAAACCACAATTACAGCATATTCTGCACAGAAAACATCATTTTCAGCACAGGAATTGAAAGTTCTGCATTGAAATATTATTTTCCTGGATTGAAATATTATTTTCCATGCAGAAAATGCTGTTTTCTGTACAAAACAACCACATACAAATTTTGCAGAGTAAATCCCAAACTATGCAGATTCTTATAAGTCCAGGATTCTTCTCATAAGGGTTTCAACAATACCTCCCCCCCCCCAAAAAAAGTTTCTTAACCATTTTTCAAATATTATTTCCATCTCTATTTGGCACTTGTCAAAAGTAGCTGAGAATTTTTAAACAGGGAAGAAACGAAGAAATGGAAAACTTATGAATAATTTTTTATTTTATTTTTTTATTGTGCCAAAATCATACTGGGGGGGGGGGGAGGAAAAACCAAAAAACCAAATTAATTAAAAAGAATAACCTGGTAGATGGCAAATTAGAATCAGTGTTCAGAAACGTCTTGTACCAGGAACTCTCAAACCATTTAGTGGACAAGTTATATGCTTTCAGTAAATAGGTTAAGAGTTCCTGGTCTGGACATTTCTGAACTTTGAGTCTAAATAGATCCTGAAGAAGTCCTTAAGAAGAATATCCACAGGCTGAAACATATCAAGCTTTTTAATTAATGAAATATGCATCTGGAGACATATCTCTAGTTTCTTCTATGGATTCTAGTGATCATATTGTGAAGGGTTGGTGGATGATGGGAGCTACGCAAAAAACGCAATAGCACTTCCCTCCTGCACTGAGCTCTGGCAAAAATGCTGTACCAGAGTCAAGTGTATCAAAAACCACCATATAGCAGAGACTGTACACACAGCTTAGAAGCATGTCCAGCAGAGTTTAAACACTAGCAGCAATGTTCTGAAGTCACAAAAATACACCCGTGCAATATTATCTTCCAGCTTGGAGGCTTTTATTCTTCAGTTATGATACATACATATTTAAGTACTCCAACAGAGTTTCAGCATTCCACAGCAAGTGGAGATATGCACATAGCCTCCAGCCGCACAATCAGACCATCGAGAGGACAGTTGGCTTATATACATACCTTGCTGATGCAACTCTAGCCAACTTTGCATGTTCCCACATGTGATGCAACCCTCTGCCCCCTGTTACATATTACAATGACTCAGCAAGAGTGACATGGGATTACATCATTCACTGTCATTCCCAGGTGCAAACCTCAATGTGCATCATATATATTTTATTGGACTACAGGTCATGTCCAACCGTTCCTCACACATATACCCAGTATCCCAGAGCCTACCAGGAAAAAGGGAATCAATTAAAACAGAGCCTTAAATTTTAGTTCTCCATTTCAGAATACAAAAGCATCTCTTGACATCTCAAAACATGCTTCATCTTGTTCAGACTTGACAGGTTCCTTTTCCATTACTTTCTGTTACTTTTTTGAGGAGGAAAACCCACAGAATTGATAAGATAATGCCATTAAACTTGAATAGTTCCTGTCAAAATCGTTAAAATTCCTTTATTTAATTTTTTAAAAATTGTTGCATTAATTGTTTAACAACATAAAAATAGATAACACTACAAAATACACCATACAATACCTAATATAAAAAAACTTCCCATAAACTTACAAACTGCTTATATTGAATGTTCTTAATCTTAATCTAGTCTACGATTAGATAATAAGTGCTCCCCACTATCGGGACCATTAGAGATATGACCGCATCCATTCACTTCAGATAGCTTCATTCCCATTCCAAAATGGTAATGATTCTTCAGTTGGTTTATTTCCTTTCCCCTTTGTTAACATATAATCAATAAATTCCCCCCAAATATCTATAAAATTATCTTTTTTTAATTCTCCCTTCTTTACTTTGATACTACAAGTCAATTTATCATTAATAGCTATATCCCATACCTCATTTAAGTGATTATTTTGCTTTATTTTCCAATTCTTAGCTATCCTTAGCCTTGCTTCAGTTAATAAAATGGAAATTAGTTCTTTTGTTGGCCACTTACTTTGTTGCTTATCAAATATTGATAACAAAGCTAGCTTAGGATTAAATTATATGTTTTGATTAGTTATTTCCTTTATTTCTGTAAAAACTAACCGTCAGAATTTCAATACACTTTCACATTCCCAACACATATGAAAGTAGGAGCCAATTTCTTGACAACCCCTCCAACATAGGTGAGAATGATTAATATTTATATCTTTAAAATTCCTTCCAACATTTGAATATAATTATGGCATGTTATTGGTTGTACCAAGAAAGCAACGTTACACTTTCTCCTTACACTTTTTTTTAAATGCCACTTTGTTGCACTCTCATTACCTACAGTTTGGGTCTTTCTGCCCTATACTATTATAGTGCTATTATTCTACTTTCAACATCCTCTGGAATCCTGGGGTTTGCAGTTTAGGGAGCGGCATTTAGAATTCTCAGCCAGAGAGCTCTTTGGCCTCAGTAAACTACAAACTCCAGAATTTCACAAGAAGTTGAAAGTGGAATAATAGCATTATAACAGCATAGTGCAGAAATGTTCTTAGTTAAAGGTAACTCCATTATTTGTAACACACCACTTTCAAGCTCTGAAAACCATTTATGCATGAACATCTTTAAAAAAAAAGATGACAAAATCCATGTGAAGCTGACATCTATATGCTTTGGTTGGAATACTGTTAGCACAAGGGTTCATTTAATCAGTGTAAGGCATTTTTGGAATGGTGTATAGTGGTGCAAAGAGGACAGCAAAGAAAGCCCTATGTTGCCAGCTTGGAAGCCAGAGAGACGGCTTTTGCTACCATCTCTTTGTTGTCAGAGTGCTGGTTGCCATTTTACCCTTGCTGCAGTGCCATGACCACCACCACATAAATTGGTGTAGCTCCTGTCAACAGTAGTCTTGCCAGGTCAGAACTTTCCCAGGCTTTGAGATTTCAGGATCAAAAGCTGAGACCTAGAAACTATCCTTTGTGATATCATAGAAGACTGGTCCTGGTGATGGCATTAATAATGATAGCTTAAATATCAACCACAGCTGCACAGAATAATGCAAATAAAAAATTCCAAGCCTAACAAATGAAGAATATGACAGACAGACAGACAGACAGACAGACAGACAGTAGAGTAGAGATACACACGCTTTTGAGATAGTACTTTATCCTGCAGACTAGGCAAGAGGGCCCAGGCTCCAAGAACTAGAACCATGCCCTGAGATCTGGCAACTGTTGTTAATGGGATTGTGACCTACAAGTTCAAACACTAAAAGGGTTATAAGTTCATCCTGCACTGCCTTCTTTGAGATTTGTCTCCTAGGCAGGATACCTATAGCTGAGATTTGAGTTCATGCACTTAGACTTGAGCAACCCTAGCATTAAATGTTTCTAGGCAATTATTGTTAAGTTACCCTTGATTAATTTTCCTAGACATATGTAAGCCAACTGATGTGGAGGACTGGCAGAGGAGATTTTCTTCCCCACTGTGCCAGGGATCAGCTTTGCATTTCTGCCCATTGACTACAACTGTTCCTTGCTTTTCTGGAAACTCAAAGCAGACTAGCAGCTAAAAACCTGTGGTCTGACACCAGTCCACAGACCACCACTTTGAGTAGCACTGTTTTTATAAGTTATACCTCTTAGACAGGGTCATGACCAGCTAGCAAGCTAGAAGCCTTACAGACACCACTGTGGAGGCAAGTGAAGTATACACAGCAAGCCCCATTTTTACCTTAGTATTGTGAAACTGTTTTTCTATTTGGTTGTGTATATACTTCATTTCTCTGTTATGTAGTTTCTCATTCCTATGTAAAAAGGTTCCTTTCATTGGCTTGACTGTGTAAACAAGCATACTGTTTATACTTCTGTTGTATAGAAGGAAAATCCAATACAAAGTTCAGAATTAAAAATCCCAGCCCAATACTCAAATATATGAATTGTGCAGTTCTTGGCTCATTCCCACATGTAATTTCGGGATTACTTTACAGTGTGCTTAAGTTTTACTGTATCACTGGAGGGATTTTTAGAAGCATGGCAGAAGTAGCATAGTTGTGAAGCTTTTTTTTTTTACTGTAGATTTGTCGAGAAGCCATCAGATGCAGTACCACAAGACTGTATCACATTGAGCCAGGTTCTTGCTTGGCAGAGTAGATAGGCCTACCTTATAACTATGTATAAGTATAGGCCTAGTAAGATGGCAAATAAACATGTGCAGCAAGGAATGGGGTTATGTGTATCCAACCTTCACATACTCATTATGGATGCTGGAGAAAAGCACTGTATGCACAACTATTGTCTAAATTCTATTGCTGGATCAAATATTCCATAATCTGGGTGTGACCAGAAAGAAGGGCCTTTCTCTTATCAGCCCAGTCTCCACTATTATCAAGATCAGACACAACGAAGAATTTCTTTGTCAGATTTTAGGATGTAGGCAGGCTGGTTTGTTGTCATTGTTATTGCTGTGTTCCTTCAAGTCATTTCTGATTTATGGTGACTTTAAAGGCTAAGAGTGTCTAATGTACCCAAGAGATGGAGGAGGGAAAAGATGGCATCTGAGGCAGATGCGTAGTAAGAGAGTTCTCCTGCAAGCATCCTTCTAACTTTTAAAAAATTCTTTTAGAAACCTCCCAGACTTCTACTTGGAATTGCTACTGACTAAGAGGTAAAGTGAGGGAACCAAAGCAAAGATGCACAACTTTATTTCTATTGGATAAGATACGAAGCTGCCAAGGACGGAAAGATCTCAAGTAAGCCTGTATTGTGGGGACTGGGAGTGCAAGGAAGGTAATTAAAGTGGAGTTTATTATTAAAACAGCTCTGCCAGATAGCTGTGATTTGGAAGCTTGTTGGAGGCCTGATTGCACCACTTTTGTGATATATTACTAATGGTGTATACAGGAAGGGCATATAGAAACATGCTGGAACCCCCTTCACTTGAAAGTATTCCTTTGGCTGGACACAAATAGAAAGAACAAAGAAAGATAACTCAGTTCTTCGCCCCAGGTGTGGAGGAGGGGAGGAAGGATCAGCTATTAAAAAACAATTCCTTAGCTTCAAACCCTCAGACTGACTTGCTGTTTTCCAAGCAAGAGCAATTGCAAAAGCTTAAGAGGAATACAAAGGAAGGTTCTCCTGCCCTGAATCTGGCAGCAGAAATTGCCCTTGCTGAGGCGAGGCTACTAAAGGAGTGTCCACAAACTGGTGAGATTGATAGAGACCAGAGAGAAAGCTAAAACAAGCCTTGGAGCTAGGTGGACACATGGAAGGAGCAAGCTTGGAAAAGCCACATAGTAATAATGAACTAATTACACCATGTGGATTGAAGAATGGCTTTGCTCCCTGTCCAAGGATATACAATATATTAAATCCTTCTTAAACAATTGTACTGAGCTCTTGACTCTGTTTGTGAAGGTCTACAAAATATTGAATATAGATAAGCAAGCAGATAAGATTTTAAATGCTGGTAAGCAGCAACCAGTTAAACTACGTAACTCCCATTTATCTGCTAAATCAAATAAGAATCGTTCTAAGAAAAAAGTGAATAAGAAGACTATAAACAATTTGAAGAAAAGTAAAAATATAAAGAATGTAAAACAATTGAAGCATGCTTCTAAGATGAATTTTGAGAAGCTCTTTGATTTCCTAACCAAGGAGATAAAATCAGAGGAAGAGTTACCAAACGAAATAAATACAAAGTCTAATAACAACAGCTGCGTCAGCACCAAGCCAACAATTTGTGCAAACTTACTAACACCCCAGCCTGTAAGCCAACTGTACAAACTTTCTGCTGCCCCAAAGGAATTACGAGGAGAAGATGCCAGTTGGGTAGATCTTCCCAGAGATCAGCTCCAGAACCTGGGTCCTCCAGACCCCTGGTCAGTGATGGCACTTAAGGAAAAAGAAGTACCGAAGGGAAACACCAAGGACATCAATTGGAAACTTGTGTTGTGTCATCAAAAACTGGTATTTCTGAACTATCCTAATGCACCCAAGATCATCCAGTGGGTTTCCATGGCCAAGCAGGGAACTGAACTGTGGTCTCCAGGGTTGTAGTCCAATGTGCAAACCACTATGCCATGTTGGCAATCTGGTACATGTTTGTAATTTTCTAGATGTTCTAGAACTGTGGAAAAGCAGTGTTCCTAATTGATTGCATGGCTGTACAACATGGCTATACAGACTGGATAGAATCCTGATGGTTAGTCCTACCTAAGGTAGACCTATTGAATCAATTGGACTCAACATTTGACAACTGAAGTTTGCCATTTTGCCCTGTGTCAAACATCCTCCTAATTAGGCAGGAATTAGTTTTATCATGTACATAGAACACAGGAACTAGTGGTGTACTTCTGTATCCAATAGCGTATTTCCATATCCACCGTCAATGGAGTTTAGACTTTATCCTTTTCCCTCTTTCACTGCATCCCTCTCTGCAGAGAACAGCATACTACAAAGGCTTTCCCAAGCTCTTTAGATCAAGTGTTTTGAGTTCGTAATGGAAGCTACAGAATAGACGTAAAATCACTGATTCCGGTGGAAAGACCTGGAATCTGAGTTCTAAGGTCTGAGGTTTGAACTTAGTCCTTAATTTTATCCATTATATTTGTCTTTGGTTTTGTATCTGCAAGTAGGGGGAGGGAACATTTGTGGGGGGGGGTTTCTTGTTTGCTTTTTATTGTTGTAATTTACCCATAACCATCAGAATGGCAAGATATAAATTTTTCAGATGGAGAGAGAGAGAGAGTTGTGTATATGGTTACTGTCTTTTCTCACCTGCTTAATGTCTGAATAGAGTTTGTATGACAGTATTAGTGGCAAACACAGAATCTACATTTCTGTTTATGCTCTTTTTAAAGTACATTAAAAAGCTGTGTTGTAAAGTCAACCAGTGCAAAATATCCTTTTCCTGGATTGACATTCTCACTGCATAGATATACCTTAGCTAATTAATCAGATGTATCCTTGGGCGTTACCTCTTTAACAGAAAAATATGGTACAGAGGCAGAAATAACATGCAAAGAACACAGATTTTTTTAAAAAAAAGGAAGTTCAGGAAGTTTCAGCAAACATTTTATTCAAAACTAACATTATACACATGTGGAATGAAACAACCAGATTAGGTAAGCCTTGCATGAGTACACAAAAACATTTGAACCTTCTATAGAGTACCTGAAAGCCACTTCCAAAATGCATCCAGAAATGATCTTTTTCTTCTTTAACCAATCCTCAGATTACCTATGATTTCTATTTTGGTGGCCAGACTTATAAATCTATACTGTTTTAACATGTTGGAGAAGCAGGTTTTTTTTTCTTTTCTTTCTGTTTTCCTGTTCACACATGCTCAGAAAGAGATTCTGAAAGCAGCTGCTGTTTACATTGCTACAGTAGGTTCAACTAGAGTACAGTCCTACTGTTTCCCATCTCAAGGATTATTTATTGCATGGTTTACTGCAGATGTGCCACTGCAACCCAATACCAGAAGTCAATGTTTCTCCATCCCTCCTTCCCCATTTTCCAAATACTGATGCTAGTTAAAAAAAAAATCTCCTAGCTAGATATAGAGGACAAGGAGAGAAGGGGACTGAATCAATGTAAAAAGACTTTGGGCCTTTCCACACTATACAGTTATGGTGGTATTATTCCACTTATAACATCCATTGGAATCCTGGGTTTGCACTTTATGGAGGGGCATTTAGAATTCTCAGCCAGAGAACTCTTTGGCCTCAGTAAACTACAAACCCCAGAATTCCACAGGATGTTGAAAGTGGAATAATATCACTATAACAGTGTAGTGTGGAAAGGCCCTTCGTAAAAAGGATTTTCTTTGTCAAAGACTTTATAGACTGAGGTATGCCTGTACAGGCTTTCCCCACTTATCTGACAGATTAGAGACCAGAACACTGTCAGAAAATGGAATTGGTTAGAAAGTGGAACCCATGTACTTTATTGAAGGGAGCATGTAGGACTTATGAAGGCTCACTTGTTACTGACCAACTGCAAAGTCTCTCCACTGGCATGGAAGTTTTCCCTCCCTCTCAGCTCACTTTCCAAGCAGCACACACATGCGAGCAGATCCAAGCAAGCATCTACAGGCAAGAAGATTCTCTTTCATCAAAGAGAATCAATGGAATTTGTCCTTAATTTGGAACTGTCAAAAGAGCTAGTCTTCAAACAATGGGGCGTCAAAAGGTGGGGGCTTCTTCTACATGAACATGAACTGAAAAACATGGGGGAATCCAACATTTTTTCTCCATTTTAACCACCCTGACTTTGTATGGGACAGTGTTTTTAGAATGAATTAACAACTAATCTGCTGAAGTATTGACTATTCACTCTTAGATACCAGTTGCATTCATTTTGTCTGCTTTGCATGGTAAATGGCACTAAATTAAAAAGTGTCACTAATTTGAAAGGTGCTAATTAGTTTTGGGTGAAATTGATTGAGAAGCAACTGAAACAGAGTAACAATTTCCTGAGTGCTAAGTAGTAGGATTTAAAAAAAAATAGTATAGTTCAGTTGCAGTAGAAAGTCAGAGCTCAAAGACACACTGATTGATCTTTGCTCTTTAGTTTTACATATACTGACCTGATCAACAGCGATCCAGTCTGTGAGACTGTTTTCTAAAAGGATAGGAAATAAAGAGGGTTAACCTCCATGTTCATAAATAATTTTCATGTGAATATCTGTTAAAGGACATTCAATTAACAGAATGCATTGTTTAACCACATAATTGGAGATGGGCACACTGAGTTGTATTATAGCAATATAATTCTGCAATTAATACACTTAACCCTTAGCATATTTGTTTGAGAGTGTTTCCTTTTGACAATCATCAGCTGAATCAAACTGAGTTTTTGAAAGTCTTCATCATATCCTCCAACATTTCACAAGTCAAAACAGGGACACCTGTGGCTGAGCAACATCAGAGTGTGGTCAAAAGGGTGAGGTCAGGCAACATGAGGTTATTAATGAGGAAGAACACCCCAAACTACTATTTAAGCACCGTGATTTATATACTGAGTTTAGAAAAGTCTGGAAACAAAATACTGTCTGTGTTGCATGCATGCACACTGCACGATTAACAATATATATAACATTATATAGTGTATTCTTCTGAAATCAAAAAATGCCTTTTGTAGACTTGCTCAGACATACAGCTTTCTCTCAGATCCTCAGATTCATCAGATTCTCTCAGATGAACTCATGTTAATATCCACTCCCACTATTCAATACATATTATACATCAGGTCAGGTCCCAGTTGTGCCATAAGGTAACAGTCATGTGGTCACCTTGAGCCAATCATAGTTTCTCAGCATAACCTACTTCACTGGGTTGTTCTTATAATAAAAATAGGGCAAGGGTGGGGGGAATGTGCATTATTTAGTTTCAGGAGATAAATACAATGCAAATAGTAAAGACACTGTTGGGGAAAATGATTGTCAGAAACAAATATGTGCCTTCCAATTGTGTGTTTTTTTAAAAAAAAATATAAAAGAATGTCTCAGGATACAATCCTGTATATATGTACCTAGGAGTAAGTCCTACTGAACTCATTGTGACTTATTTTTGAATAGATATGGGTATGATAGCACTGTTAATGTAAATGGAACATTGCTCCGCAGGGGGGAAAAAGGTTTTCTCAAAGTAAAGTAGATGGCAAAGCTTCTCCCAATGCTTGACCTCTATAAGTTACCATTTCTTTCCTGTGGCATCATGCAGGATGAGTAAATCAAAAGGAAGGGGCACAAAGAGAAAAAGTAAACCAGAAAAACTAAGCAATAGCATATGAACAATGTGGAGTCACACAGCACAGGATGTTTGATTACAAATTTAAGAGAGGCTGTAGCAGTTTCCTTTTGCCTAAGCACACGATCCTGTCCTATTAAGTTGATTGCATACTCCTTTTGCACTTTGTACTAGCAAGTGAAGTAAGCCAAAGGAAAAAAACAGTAGGAGGAGACAGAAACCAGGATGTTTTAAAGGCCACTGGGAAAGTGAAACAGCAGATGGAGATGCCAAATAAAGGCAGTTAGAGGACATGCTACATTTTGATTTATTAATGATGGTATCTACACTGCACAATCATAGAAGTTTTATACTACTTTAATGGTTATGGTTAGATACTAAGGAATAAGTGAATTCATAGTAGCACGAGATACTTAAAATTCTCTAAAGCATTCCCTTGAACCACAGCACCAGAGCTCTTTGACAAAGAATTCTAAGTGTCTGATATATTCCTCCCTCTGCAATGATTACAGAAAGTCATACACCAGTGTTATGATGGCATATCTCACTCAAAGGACATCAAAATTAGTTAAATTTTAAAATGTGTCTTAGCAGGTGTTTTGTGTGAAACAGCATACTGTTACTAGTTATGCCTGTATGTCTGCATGGATATGTCTTAGAGACTTGTTTCTGTTTTCCACTCAGAGATTTAATTTGTAGAACTGCTTTTAAGTAGCTGTCATTTATATCTTTAGATTTAGATTTTTCTAGACTGCTTTCAAATTGATCAATTGGGTACTTCTCCCTCCCATGTATTAATATGAGGATTTGGAAGCACAGACCTCTGCTGGATTTTGACTTGCTAAGTTTCAGGATGCCAGCTGAAGTGTCAGGGAAATGCTGTGCTTCTCAGATGAGAAGATAAATATCAGTATAAATAAACATAAATAAGAAGAAAGTTTGATTTTTGCATGTAAAGTGGCTTTAAAGATTGCAGACCAATCTCCACCCATTTCCAGTAGATTTCACAGCTGTTTGGCTAAGCACAAAGGTGTTTGTGTGAAGCATTTATGTTACATCATGCAATGACCCTATCCCCCTGAAACTCTGTTCCCCTGATTTCTGGGGGTCCCAGGAGGGACACCTAAATGTGCTCAAACAATGGGGAGGGAATTAGCACTGAGCACAAGTTTGCAATGCGAGAGGCAGGGTAACATAGCGAGATCGTGAGCCCTATGTCTATGGGGTCAGACCAAGTCAATGATAAGGCAGAAGTTGAAATAATAATAATTGTTTTATTGACATATAATCAAACATGTGTATGCAACACACTCACACAAGGAACTATAGAAATAAAGGTAGGAGTGGGATAGAGGGAGGTTTGGTATGGGAAATACTATACATGTCCTGAAGCCCGGTTAAAAGCAAAGAAGCTGGGGAGCGTGGATTCTCAGCAAGTGGGGCTGAGGGGAGGCTTATCAAACGGAGTGGCAGCAAGTTGGGAGGCAAGTCACGAGTGATCCAAGCGTTCCGAGGAAGCACTCAAAATCAGGGGTTCTTATGGGGAAAATTGTGGCCGCAGGCTAGTCCGTACTTGGGGAAAACAATGAGTTTTGGGCTGGAGACAAAGCCTCTGAAAGGTCAGTATTTTAGATGACTGAATTATGACCAGATTGTCAATAGAGTAGCCAGTATGCAAATGCGGAGTGCTTGAGAGTTGTGTAGTTCGCTCATCAAGCTGCCTGCTCGGGTCAGGGGATTTTTGTAAGTAGCGTGCATACATCATGTAGTACTTGCCTTGAGGTCTCCTGAAACTGCATTCGGCAATGACTGGCCTGCCTGGATTGGGATTTGAATGGTTCGGCTATTGTCGGCCGCGCCTGTGTGTGTGCTTGTCTGGGGGCCTTGCAAGCACGTGGAGAGGAATGAGTACAGAAGGCCAAATTATTGATATCAAATGATATCTTAATATCCCACAAGCTCAGGCTAGAAACAGCGGTAACAACTCACCTTCCTTCTCCTTTCCAGTTGCCAAATGTAATTGAAATGTATCCAACTATAGCCAGATGCGCAGCAATGCTATCATCTCCAGAACTTCTGTAGGACCTCCAGGAGGTCCTGGAGGATGCTTGTCATGGGGAGATGTAAGACAGAACAGAGTTATGCTTGTGAAGAACTTTCTGTTCCATCTCCTCATGTAGGATCTAAGTTGAAACATTGATGCTTTTCAAGATTATAGTAAAAACCAAACCCAAAACATATTATTTGCTTTCAAACTTACCCTCCAAAAATTCACATACCAAAATGCGCCCATGTTTGGTCAAGCGACATCACAGAGTAGTCAAAACAAGAAAAGTGATTAATGAGAAAGAACAGACAAGCTAGGAGTGGTTGCAGCAGGTTGCTTCTATCTGAGCTTAAGAGGAAGGGCAAGATTCTATCCCCTCCTCTCCTCTGTCCCCTGCTGAGATAACTGACTGCAAAGCAGTTAGCACTTTGAACTCAGTTTGCAGCCATTGAAGTAAGCTGAGGACCAAGGGCAAAAGTGGGAGGAGGTAAGAGAAACTGAGACATTTTAAATACAGCTGGAAAAGTAGGATGACAGAGAATTAATTTGGACTCTCCCTGCCAAACTAGAGATAAGTTTTAGATGGGTGAAAGACAGAAGCACTACATTCTTCTGAGTGTATGAAGACTAGAAGTGGGGACAGGAAGAGAGCTGAACACTTCAATGTTGGCTCTCATGCAAATAGATAAGTAGGGCTATCCTACTGGAAAGTAGATAAAAACACCATACAACAGCTTCAGTTTCAGTAGTGCAGGAAATAGCGTACAGACTTCAGACAGAAATCCTTGGGATGAAAATAGGGGTGTTACAAACATGTCCTTATTTTTATCTGTGAAATGTTGGATGTTATGGAAATCTAGGCTAATAATTGAAAGAGGCTCTTTGCTCTTTCATCTGTGGCCTACATAGAACCAATTTCCATTCAATTACATTTAAATGAATTAAGGAAACGTAACTCTGCACTATAACATCTCTTTGTTCCTGATATTTAATTGTCTGACCGTCTAATCTAATCACTGACATCTCATCTCACCACCAGAATATCTGTGTGCAATTTGTTCCTGTGGAAAAAGTTAAATTGTGTATATTTTAAAGTTATTTATTGTGCTCTGAGGTGTATCCCTGCATTTTTGGTTTGCAGGGTCAGCAATTGTGGCTAGAATTCCATATACTAGTAATGGGTAATACATGGACTTTCAGGACTGAAATTCCAATTATCCCTGATAGAATCATAGAATCATAGAGCTGGAAGAGACCACAAGGGCCATCCAGTCCAACCCCCTGCTATGCAGGAACATCAAAGCACTCTCGAGAGATGGCCATCCAACTCCTGCTTAAAAACCTCCAAGGAAGGAGACTCCACCACACTCTGAGGCAGCATATTCCATTGCCAGACAGCTCTGACCATCAGGAAGTTGCACCTGAGGTTTAGGTGGAATCTCCTTTCCTGCAGCTTGAATCCATTACTCTTTATCCTAGTCTCTCGAGCAGCGGAAAATAAGCCTGCACCCTTCTTGACATGGCATCCTTTCAAATATTTAAACATGGCTGTCTTGTCCCCTCTTCTCTTCTGCAGACTAAACATCCCGAACTCCCTAAGCTGCTCCTCATAGGGCATGGCTTCCACACCCTTCATCATTTTGGTCGCTCTTCTCTGGACACGCTCCAGCTTGTCAATATGCTTCTTGAACTGAGGTGCCCAGAACTGGACACAGTATTCCAGATGAGGTCTAATCAAAGCAGAATAGAGTGGTACCATTACCTCCCTTGATCTAGATACCAAACTCCTACTGATGCAACCAAGAATTGTGTTGGGTTTCTTGGCTGCTGCATCACACTGCTGACTCATGTTAAGCTTGTGGTCCACCAAGACAACTAGATCTCTTTCACACGTACTGTTATTCAGCCATGCGTCCCCCATCCTATCTTTGCATTGCATTTTTTTCTACCTAAGTGTAAACCTTTACATTTCTCTTTATTGAAATTCATTTTTTTAACTTTGGCCCAGCTCTCCAATCTGTCAAGGTCATTTTGAATTTTATCCTGTCCTCTGGTATATTAACAGTTCCTCCCAATTTGATGTCATCTGCAAATTTGATCAGCATGCCCTCTATTCCTTCATCCAAGTCATTGATGAAGATGTTGAATAGCACTGGGCCCAAGACAAGAACCCTGTGGTACCCCACTAGTCACTTCTCTCCAGGAAGAGGAGAAGTCATTGGTGAGCCCCTTTGGGTTCGATCGGTCAACCAATTACAAATCCACCTAACAGTAGCCCTGTTCAGCCCTCATTTTACTAGCTTCTTTGCAAGAATGTCATGGGGAACTTTGTCAAAAACCTTACTGAAATCAAGGTGTGCTACATCCACAGCATTCCCTCAACAGTGGCTAAGATGGCTAGAGATGATGGAAGCTGCAATGTTACAGTATATGGGGGCTACACATTCCCCAGCCCTGTTGTAAACTAACCTATTTCAGCTGAACACAGTGCTGCCTGATCTCTGACCATGTAAGCCTGTGAGCAAGGTACCTTAAATACTTAGCTTTTATTTCACCTTCAGGTGGGCAGAACTTTTTGCTCTAAAGCAGGAGTGGACAACAAAGTGTCACATATGCCCCCACTCCCTAATCCACCCCACAAAATAGTTTTCATAAAAAAGAGAATTTCCACTCCTTGAATCATCTAGGAAACGTGATTCTCCTCTCAAAATGAGCCTACTAGATCATTTTCACCAAAAAAGGGAGGTTTTTTTTTTTAGCTAGTATGGCCCATGGTGAGTCCTGATGGGGACCCCTAATGTTTGCCCATTCCTGCTCTATATTCTTCTCAGAGTGTGTAAATGTTTCTGACCCAACTCCAAAAAACATGGATCTATGAACCTACAGAGTCCCCTCAGCATCTGCTAGGGTTTGGTTCCAGGACACACACACACACCCATGGATACCAAAATTATATACAATGACATAAAAAAAATGGCATACCTTATATGAAATGGCAAAATGAAGGTTTGCTTTTTAGAATTTATTTTATTCTTTAATATATTCAAGCCATGGATGGTTGAATCCATGGATACAGAAAATGTGGTTATGGAGGGCCAACTGTATTTTCTATTCAAAGCTAAAAAGTGTTTAATTTATAGATAACCATGGAATTACGATTCAGATGGACTCAGGCTTTGTAGGCCTGAGCAAAGATATTTCAGCGTGGCTCAGTTGCTTTAGGAACTTTGAAGACTAGCTGGAAATTTTTTGTTGCTGCTGCTGTTGTTGTGTGCCCTGAAGTAATTTCCAAATGTTGTGTGCTTTCAAGTAATTTCCAAATTTCCAGTGGGTGACACACCCAAGGTGTGTTTTAGTATAGCTAAAGGCTTTTAGGAGAAGGTGACATCAAAATAGGATGACTGTGACTGCTTCATTAGTTCAGCCTCTAGCTTCTAAGTTCAAAAGCAAAGAGTGGTTTGTGGGAATGCAGCCAAAGTTCTTTATTTGACTGAAATTAATTAAGGCATTTCCAGGACATGGATTACTACTTTAACCCCAATGTATTGAGAGGCCCAAGGACAAGGACAAAGTGATGAACCCAAACATAAGTGAAGCACTACAGAAGCAGCAGACAAGCAGCCACAGGCCACCCAGAGAATAAAAATAGCTGTCCTTGCTCCTCATTTCTTTCCCTTAAAGCAACCATTTTTGGACTCTTCTGATCACTCATTTTCTTTTAGTGCTGTCTGGCAGTGGTGTCAAATCCCATAATAAATAGATCTTTCTGTGAAATATGCGTTCACAGAATCCAGAAAGAGAGAAAAGGAATGAGGTGAGCCTCTTCTGTTACACCCATACACAAAAGAAAACTATAGAAAGAAAGCAAAAATAGCTAAATACCCTTCAGATTTATTAGGTGATTGCTTTTATTCATGTTGTTCTCTTAACTTGTGTTTTTCCTGGCATGGTGACAAAGGAAATTAAATACCCTATAAACGTTTATTGTAACCAATTGTACAGTAACCTTATAATAAATAATTGTGCTCTGCACTCAGAAACCTACGTATATAAATTTGGTTAAAGGTTCCATTGTTGTATATCCCACAGATGCGACAGTTTTGTGATGTGCACTGCCAAATTTACACACAAAAATACAGACAAAAAAAAAATCTTCATTTCACCTGAGAAATCCTTATTAGAAAATATGTCAGAATTTCTTGGGTGGAAAGGATGATTTTTGTCCCTGTGTCTGTGTGTTTTGTCATATGTGATTTCTGTTCATCTAAAAAGAAAAAGAAAAAAAAAACCTGTTGACTTCAAAGATGAGGGCTCATAAGCTCATGTGCCTTTTTGATGAAAAATGTGAAATAAGAAGACTGTAGGTTTCTTGGACTCCTGCCTACACAGACAGTAGAACGCAGACCATTGTAATGGGTCCCCAGTTCTGCAGAAGTTTCAGAAAATCTAAACCTTCATAGGTAGTGATCTGGTCATGACAATAGTATTCTTTCAACCCCACCCCACTCAGATATCATCCTTATTCTGACTAGCAGAAACTAGATAAAAAATGTGTCCTGCTGCAGGTTGAGGGTTAGATATTAACTGAGACAGCTCCATGGTTGCCATGGAAGCTATGATATCTGAAATCTGGATGAAGGGTCCTCAGCATGGATGTTGAAATTCATCAGCATTGTAAGTTAGGGGGAGATTAACATCACTTTTGAGACCACCTCTGCCAGCATAGTCAGGGAAACTGTTGGATTGGCAGTACACCAACAGAATCCCAGCCCTTTCCCATTGTCCTGTTACAAGATAAACACACTCAAACCCTTAAGGCTGCAGGTCAGGACATCTCAATAGTGAGATGAACTCATAACAGACCATTCTGAGTCAACCTCCCCACCTATCTGATCTTGTCTGCTGCTTGCCCTAGGAATCCAGGAAACACAGCTAAGTCAGGTTTACCCAGGTTTCAGTTATACATGCAAGGTCAGCTTTCTCATTGAGGATTGAATCCTAGATGATGATGTTCCCAATAACTTAAGCAGCAGCGTTTTTGGACCAGATGTAGTTCTACTGCAGAGCCAGAAATCTACTGGGTGAAGGGTAAACAAGAAGCAGGAACAACCACTAGACACTCCTCCTCCATTACTCTTGCCCATTACAACTGACAGCATTCACTGTCCCCTCTAAACACATTCTTAGCAGAACAAAGATAGCTAGATAGGTCAATTATATTTTAAGAATTGTAGACAGAACCAAACTTTTCCAAGCTGAGTCTGATCCTGTACCATGTGTGTGTGTGTGTGTGTGTGTGTGTATGCGTGTGCAGTGTGCAAGGTTATAACTGAGACTAAAGTTACTAAGCTCCCTTGCAATAGATACCTTGAGACAGAACTTTCAAAGTACAGTTTTTGGACTACATCATTCAGAATCCCATCACTAACTGGAGAATTCTGTCATTTGTAGTCTAAAAAAGTAACTTTTCCAAGTTCTGCTTGAGTAGCAAAACTAATACAAGACATAGGTTGTTAATTGTGTTTTTATGGGCTTTGCAGTCTAATTTTTTTTATGGGTGGGGGAATGATTACAGGGCAGTCAGGATAGCCTGGGAGGACCACTTAAGGCCTTGTGGATCTGCAAGTGGTGCACAGCTTACAGTTTATCCAGATACACTGGATTTTCTAGATTCAAATTTTTGGAAATATACTTAAAATGCCAGTAAGGTTGAGCACCATGGTAATAGCCTAGTTACCTTGATTGTTTTTAAAAAGTTGGCAGCTCCTAATATCAGGCATTTGTTTCATGTGAATGCCCTTTACAGACAGATGACTTCCATATGCTGTTTCCATTGTAGACTGCAGGAAAGGGAAGAGCAGAGGGACAAGTATGGAAACCTTTTATACTTTCATCCTTATGGTTCTGTCATTTTCTGTTCCTTCAAGGACCAGGGGCTAGAAAGTACAGCTTGAGCAAGGTGTGTGTTAACTGCCAGTGTTTAAAGAGCTTTGTAGTGAATGGGCCTTTAAAACACTCTCGAAAGCCACCCTCTCATCTCATTTCACATCTGTTGAACTTTTATTAAATTGCCACCCTGGGTTTTTGAAATGGCTTCCAGTTCCCACTCTATGTGGTAGCACTCAATGAAGCCATGCAAAAGAAAATGAGAAATAAACTGCTGAGATGTTTTCATTCCTACCCCTGCTGAAACTTTTATTGAATCCAGTAGAAATGTGTGCCAGCAGCGTAAAAGTTGTAAAAAAACAATAACCAGTCAGAAGAGATATTTTGGGATAGTTGAAGTGTACATCCATATTCCAGGCATTATCATCACTTGTCTTTCTTTTTTCTAAAAGAAAAACAAACCTTTTATGTATCACTATAAATTGCAGTTTGGAGACTTTTTCAGACTATAACCCAAGGCAGCTTGTTTGAAAGCAGCACATTTGAAGTTGGAGATGGATAAGACTTTTTTACAAGAACCTTCTCAAACCTGAAAATTTCTTCATAAATTTGGCAGAAAGAACTCTAGATGTAAAACATTCAAAAGAGGAAGAAAACAAAACTGACAGATTTGCCCATCCAAGCAGAAGGCTGAATGCTTAGATCCTGGGTTTGAATTTCATGTTTTATGGTAGTAAATTAAAGTTGCCACATATATTTTTGCCAAGCTCTTGACTTTAACAACTTGTCAAGCAAAAACAGCATTTTTTTCTCCCACAATGGAGCCAAGTACAATGGAGACAGATACATGATCCCTTCCACAATGAAAATATCTGTTAAATTTGGCCACTAGAGATAGTTGAGAATTTTGTTCAGGTCTTTTTTTTATGCATTACAAGAACTTACACATTTGTTCATTAATAGAAAGAAGTTGAGAAGTGTATGTATCCATATCAACATATTTTCCATCCATATTAAAATATTTATACCCTTGTGTTCAAAGATCTTGGGGAGGTATAGCATCAAATAAATTTAAACAATTTAAAACCACTTAAAATGTAGACTACTCAAAAATAGTCTACATTCAACAGTGTTTTTAAATAATTGTAAACTGCCTTGAATCCCACGCTGGAAGAAAGGTGGGATATAAAGAAAATAAATAAATAAAACTATAATAAATGATCTACCAGACTGAAACAAGTTAAAATAGTCAAAATGTGTATAAACTGGATAAAGTCCTTAGGCACAATATGCTTTAAGAAAGAGCCCTGTTTTAACTTGATGCTAACTTTGGCTTCATGTTAGCATCAAGTTAAAACAGGACTCTTTATTAGATGCTTGATGCTAACACGAAGCCAATGTTAGCATCAATGTGCTCTAGAAATGTGCCTTTCATAACTCGAGCAGTTATGTCATAACAACAGAGAAGACTGTCTCCCACACCTTCACACAATGTATTGACCCCATTGTTAGGACACAAACAAATTCAGATTCAAATGTGGGAGAAAGCAAAACTAACAAACTAATCAATCCCTGCTAGCAGTGGTATCAAGATTAGAACATGGAAGAAACCTTTTCTACCTGCTACAGATGCTTGTCCTACCTGAAGCCTTCTTAACAATTTAAGAGTGTGTTCAGTTAGATGATGAAATGAAAAGAAGAAAAAGGTTTCCTTGACTATAATTACAGTTCAGAGATCTGTATTCAGGGCTGGCCCTGAATCTATGGGCCTGTCTCTGCTTCTGTAGTCCTCATGGTTGGGGAAGGAATCTCAGGGTGAGAACATGCCGTGCAAAGTAACTGTGTGTGTGTATGTGTGTGTATGTATGTGTTGTCATTTGATAGACTGGGGAGTATATTTGAATGCCATATGGTTGATGCTTAATATATCATGTTTAATGACATCACAGGGGCCCAGCCCTGTGACATCATCAATGTCAATGCAAGGTTTGATTGGGGGAATTCCACAAAAAAATGTGAGTTTTGTGCAAAAAACCAAGTTTTTCATGCAAGGAAAAAAAAACTGTTTCCAAATAGTCAGGTTGTACAAGGAGGAGGAAGATGGGGGGGATGATGCACAGGGTGCACCTCTCAACTAGAATTCCTGCTTCTTTGCATCCTTAAGAACAAAAAGATACTCCTTATAGCAACTCCCAATAGCCATTGCAGACTACTATTTACATCTTTCAAATCTGTTTTTAACCCATTATGTTGTTCAATATATCTTTACCTTATTTAAATTATTTTACTGTTTTAAACTCTTTAAGCTGTTTTAATGCTATTTGTAAGCCACCTGACGTCTATTTTCTATAATAGATAATAGATAAATTATATAATAGATAAGATATTGCATTCACTTACACAATGTGAAGTGGTCCTATGCTGAAATCAGTCTATGTTCATTTTAAGCAGAGCAGCAAATGGCAACCCTCTTGGTTCACTGATATATCTTACAACCTACATCACTATATATATTAGTGTACAAACAAACATGTTGAGAGCTAATGGAAGACTCCAGGGAACTTTACCACACAATTGCTAATTGAAATAAGCAGACCTCCGCAGCCAGGCCTTTGTAGCCCAGTCTAATTTCATGAATATATTCCTCCTCCCTTTTTATATTAGTCTTTTTGTATTCCCTGCCTCCCCACTGGCATCAAGAGGCACTTACTGCTGCTCCCATCTTCCTAATAACAGCATGCTCTGGAGTTAATGTTGGACTCTATGGGACTGAAGAAGTAATTTGACACTTTGGAGCATGCCAAGCACAAAACTTTTGCCATCTGCCTTGGGGAATTTCATTTCAGTTTGCATTTGGTTCAGCTTAGGCTCCAAAGATGAAGCTTCATTAAGTTTTTCTGTAGTTCCAAGTGAGCAAGTATAGTTAGGCATCCAGGGCTCATTTTTAAAATATTGACTTTAGTGCCTTCCATGAAACAAGATACACCCCTTGCTGAGATGACCCCAGTTAGAGATTATGGAAAGAAATTAGGGCTGTAATGATGAAGCTCCGTCTCCCAAAGCAAAGCAAAGCAAAGCAAAGCAAAGCAAAAAAACTTTAAAATATCTAACATTTAAAGGAAACAAGTATTGGCAGATCTCTGAAAACAGGAAGCCTCTGCATTGTCAAGTCCTTTGACCTATTTTGTAATGCATTGGCTCTCATCCATAGAACTGTGAACCAACAAAGATGTATGAGCACTGTCCACAAATTCTAGTGGAAGACTTCTCACAGTGCAGTGCCACAATGTATCATGTTACAAGATGACAAGTAAGATATGAAGAAAGATAACAAAACCACAGACAAGTTCTGTAAAGCTCTTGAGAAAGAGGCTGAGAAACAACACTTCTTTGGATCTAAATTCACCTTCTTCCTCACCTCCTCACTAATGTGAGTAATTGAGACTTTCTAATGAAAAAACAGTTTCGGACCTAAATCATTCTTATTGTTGTTGTGTGCCTTCAAGTCATTTCCAACTTATGATGAACCTAAGGTTAACCTATCACAGGGTTTTTTGGGGCTAAGTGTGTGTGATGTGCCCAAGGTCACCAAGTGGGTTTCCATGGATGAGCAGGGAATCAAACCGTGGTCTCTGGGGTAATAGTCCAACACTCAAACTACTACATCACGATAATTCAGTCATTCTTAGGCATGCTGATTATTTAATGAAGAAGGAAGACATTCTTTTCTCAGAACATTCAAGTGTTTGTGATGTTGTTATGGAAAAATGAGGCATTAAAAGTTCTTTTGCCATTCTTATACCTTTATTCAAACACCCACAGTAATCTTCTGAGGCTGCCAAACAATCTTTGTTCTGTGGGATCTATGATATACTTGAGTAGTTATGAAGTGGTAGATATGAAATATACAACAAGCTTTATTATGACTCACACAAGTGGTGTTGAGGAAGCAAAGTGATGAAGGCAACTTGTTGGTTGTCAAATTGGATCATCTTAATTTACAAAAAAAAGGAGAGCTTGTTAGATAGTTCCACCCTTATCTCATGTGTTTCCCCATGCCAAATTATTCTGTATTTATGAGAACAGGAGGGATTTACTGGTTCAGAAGTGAGACCTCATCTGCACTGTGTATATAAATAAAAGGAAAAAGGTCTCACTTTTTGTAGTCTGGAAAAGCCTTTCTTTAAAAAGAAAAAGAAAAAAAAGTTCAATTGGCAAATGAATTGTTGTCTAGAGAGGCAGAATAAATTTTCTTTTTATTAGATGCTAGCATGAAACATACATTTTAAAAGTTAATTGCTGCTCAGAGTCTATACAAGGGGCATGGAAGCTGATTGAATGAGGCATTATAATATTGCATAAAGATACAATGAATTTGCCCCCTCTAAAGCTTCCCCAAATTGTCTTCTGGGTAAGTTTATAGCCAGAATTCATTAAAAAGAGGGAGTAGGAAACCATTTTTGCATGGGTTTGCTCAGTACCTAATATTCGACTGCACTTAATATTTTATATTTGACAGTCTATAAATAGCAGCATTTAATATTTGACATTCAGTTATGTTTAGCATTATACATTAGTGCTGGAACTCTTAAAGTGAGACTAGGTTCCTGCTGCAGTTTTTCGTATGACACCAAGTGGAAGGTATGATTTCGTATGTTAAATATATATATATATACATGGCTGAAATGCACACAACGAAGTTCTACAAAGATCCCCCTCCAATATCCCCAAACAATGTCCATTCAGGACCTGGAGACAAAGCCATATCCATTTATTGGCTGGGGCAGAATGTGACCAAACATTGTCTGCCCCAACTGTAGTTCTGCAGCCAGAGGAAGAGAAATGAGGCCACTTTCCCCAGTAAGGAAGAGCAACTTCTTTTGTGTTTCCTGGCTGTGGAACTGCAGTCATGATTGGTGCTGCTTGGCCATCTCTCCCTTTCTCTTCCTGGCAGCAAAAAAAGGCATTGTCGTGTTCTATGGTCTGATAGCTGCTTCTATAGTGAGGGCACAGAGTGGCACATGCACAGCATTATGCTCCACACACTTTGTTCTAAGACTAGACCCATTGTTTCAGTTCAGTTTGCAGAACCACTAGGGATGCAAGTTTGAATTCTGTGGGCTGTCAATGCCAATGCCAATGTCATGCTGCAGTTTCACATGGGAATGTCTGCCAACATCTAAAGAGCCCTAGGTGTTTCATTATGTGTTTCTGCAAGCATTCGAGACTCCCTGACTTACATCCTGTTAGCAGCTCCTTGTGTTGCTTTAGAAGCTCTCTCTTAAATTCTGGAAAAGACTTTGCAGGGTGGACAGCACTGTGAAGTTTGTTCTGCTGCACAGGCAAAAGGTCACAGCATGTCCCCTTGGGACCAGGAGAGGCAAGTGTGTGTGTGTGTGTGTGTGTGTGTGTGTGTGTGTCTTATAAAGATTTCGGGGTTAAGTCCTCAAATGGCATTTTTTCAATCAGTAAGGAAACTGTAAGTAGGCTGGGGGAGATATTTTTGGTTAAAAATGTAAACATCTGGTAAAAATAATTTGCTAAAGTTTTTTTTTTCCTAATAGTGTAATCAAGGGCCCTTGGGATTGAAAAGGGCACATGCACACTGTGGGCTCCATTTTCCCCACCCTAGTTTAGATCCTACGTCGATCCATATCTTACAGTTTGTGACATACTGTATTTGAAATGTGTCAAAAATCCAACATGATCCCCCAAAAGTAAACATAAATCTGGATTCGAAATGTCCTTTGTTTATTTATTTGCTGCACTTTCCATAACTGAAACATCTCTGGGTTGCTTAAAGGAAACAAATACAAAAACAATGAACAATGCAACAAAACAAAACAAAACAGTGACCAACATCTTGCATTACAATTAGTGATTTGTAACCCAGAGTTAGGAATCCCTAACTTTGCTTTGATGTGTAGTGCTTTGATGTGTGTTCTTGAATGGCAGGGGGTTGGACTGGACAGCTTCTGTGGTCTCTTCTAACTCTATTATTCTGTGATTCTATGAACTGCTCCATATCCAGATATTATTTGTATTAGGCATGGGATGAATCCAGAATTTTACAAATCCGAATCTGGATCTGAATCTCTGGAAGGTTCTAGGAATCCACGCATCTCACAAATCTCGAATCTTTAGAATCCTTTTTTAAAAAAGCATTTAAAAAGCAAGGGAAAGAAAGCACCTATATTGAAAAGTGTTTTTGAAGCAGAATTTGACATCTTTCTTTAATTAAAAAAAATAAAATAAATAATAGTTTTCACTTTCAGGATCCCTGAATTGCCCTGGTGCTGGTGGGAGAAGAGTGGGGAGTGCAGAATCATGCTCCCCACAAGCTTCTGCCTCCTGCCTGAGGCAGGATCGGGCCGGTGGCAGACGAGAAAAGGGTGGGGAGAGTGGGATCGCACTCCTTGCAAGCTTCTGCCCCCTGCCAGGGGCAGGATCTGGCCAGTGGCAGACAGGAAAAGAGTGGGGAGTGCGAGATCGCGCTCCCCACTACCTTCTCCTGCCCACCACCAGCAGGATCGAAAAGATTCAGTTTGCCTATCTTGGCAGGGCAATTTGGATCCCCAAATCTCAAATCCTTGCTCAGGATTCGAGGATTTGGTTGGCCCATCCCTAATTTGTATTCATGATCAGGGTACCTTGATAATAAAAAATATCCTCTGGAACCCATCTTAAACTCAAAGGAGCCACTCCAAGTGATGGAAATTTAGGGAGTGAGCAAGTGGAACATTTCGGAATGATGCAGCTACCCCCTTTTCCCTTGAGCCACAGTGAAATCAACAGAAGCTTTTGCTCATTGCACTTCCACTCAGGGGTGGGAGAGGGCTAGACACTTTATCTTGAAGTCCTTACCCACTCACCCCACAGACCTCCATCATACGGAATGGCTCCCTCAAGGTTAAAGTGGGTTGTGCGGGGAGTTGATCCCTTAAATCAGTTGTATCTATATTTTCATAGTTAGGAATGTGATACAGGATCTTGGCCAGTTTAACTATATTTGTAAAATATAACAAATATAATTTAAATGATTTAATTTAATCTTATATCAAATTAAATAACCCCTTTTCATCCATTTTAGGAATAAAAGATCAATTGCATTCCACCCCATTTCCACATTAATCTCATTTAAAAAAAAAATATTGAAATTGATAAAAACACATCCTTTAATGCTTACTTAAATGTATCTTAATCACTAAGTAAAATTTCATATACATAAATATCCAAGAATTACATCAAAATATTTGGATATGTGTGAAATCTAGTGCATAACTTTTTTTTCTGATAAATTCATATAGAAATTTGCAAACACTACATTCCTCAGGCATCTGAATTTCATCTCCCACCTTCCTCAAACTAGGAAATACACTCAGAAATACTTCCAGTGTTAGCTTTTTGTCTTGTTATTAGTGCATCTGCTTAATTGATCATAATAATTCCCTGCTCATTTGTCTGTTTCCATTAATTTTGACTTAGCATATACTGCCTGACACACAAAATATGTTTGTCTCTTTCATTGTATTTCAAAGCCTTCTGCAATACGAATGCTTTGTTGAAACAAATCTACTCAGTGATATACTTAAAAGAACACAACAACAACGAAAGATATGTTTTCTTTAAGGCATTAGAAGACAAATCCTACTCACCAAGCATAATCCTGTTGAAGAAAATTAATCTATGGATAAAAAAATGTGCAACATTAGCATGGCATGGCCCTAAGTGGCTGCTTGCTCATTTAAAACTTCAAATAATGATCGAGTTACAGCTGAATACAAATTTGTCCAAACCAGTCCTATTTGCAAAACAACATTTGGGATTTAATCGTTCATGTCTTCCTTTGTATTGCTTCTAAATAAGTAACAAATGGAAAAGGAAAAGGGGGACTAAGCTTTGCATGCATGTCTACTATACTAATTTACAGTTTGTATAGCAATCAGACTTGGGTTTGTCAATTGGTTTCAAAGTTTTAAGCAAGGGCAAGTGGCAAAGCATTGCTGCCTTTATGTGCCTAAATGGCAGGACCAGCAAGGCAAGATCATGGGAGCTGATAAGTGAGGAAGATGGCTCTGTGATATGTGACCGCTTATGCACCACAGAAAAAGAGAAAATACATCATTAAAAAAATTAAAAAGAGGATGGAGAAATGGTATGGATTCCCATAAAGTTTGCAATGTTAATTTATAAGTATTGGTTCAAAAGTACAAATAATTAACTCATAGTGGGATGTTCTCCAAAAATGAACTGTCTCCAAAAAATGAACTGTCTGCTGTTCAGAAACTAATTGTTGACAAACAAACTTCAGTCTCCTTCTGGTTCTTAATGTCTAAAAAAGCCAAGAAAAATAAGGGAGTTTGTGCACTCTAGAAACAGTTGAGAAGTTGTTTCATTCCCAGTACCCCTCTGTTACCACGCACACCCCCCCAATGTGTGATACAGTATGATTTGCTATAAACATTGTTTAATTGGCATGAAATAAATATGAATCTTGGCTTATGGCTGAAAAGCTGTGTGGAGATAAAAAGGACTCTGACTAGAAGTTTTCTGAAGCTAGGACAAAGGTCCTCAGCATGGCCAAATCATAAGTTTAGGAGGATCAATCAGAAAACTTACCCTGATGGATTTTAGATGGTTCTCTAAAGTACCCAAACCCAAGAGACAATAGCAAATGAAGCTGCTAGAAGGAGCGTCCAAAAGCTGACACCTGGTTACCTCTTTCTCATGGAAACCATCCTTTTGTTCCCTTACCTCTCCAGTCATTAAGAAGCTATCATGATTTCCTTTGATGCTTTGTCACCTGCTGCAAAGGCAATTAGGACCTTCCAGACTCCTTTTGTCAGTTTACCACTGAGAATTTGCACATTTCCCTCAGGGTAGAAAAAGAGTATTTAAACCCCACCTCAGCCTCTGGCTTCCTGGTGGTACCTTGAACACATAGTGTATTACCCATATTCCAGTTCATTCTACAGCCTCAGGCTTCCCAGTCTGAGACAGATCACTTTGATCCTCTGCTGCTTCAAGAAGGATAACTATTACCCAGTTCATCCCAAATTTTTGCTATCCAGCCTTTCTTCCATTTACCTTTGTTAGTCTTGTATGGTTCATGAGACTGTTTAATTGTGTGTGTTTGTGAATTTCCCAAATAAAGACTTTTTAAAATTATTTCTAACTGGTGTCCCACAGTTAGTATTGGTATACAAAGATGGAAAGAACTTGTAAGGCTATCTCACCTCTCACAGTCCTCTGTTTTTGAGCTAATCATTCCCCACCTTCTCATGGAGGCATTGCTGGAGGACCTTGAGATCCTACATCTTTTGGAGTAACAACACTGTCAAATAGAGGACAAATTCAAAGAGATATCTGTCCTGCAATAGGCTTTCAAATGGAGGGCTGTCCTCTGTAAAGAAGGCACATAGCCCACATTACTTCAAAAGGCCTTGAAGAAGTGCTCATGGCTCATAGATGCTGTAAAGAATTGAGTCTCATGGATCACTTTGAGACCCATAGTAGAAGGTGGAAGATGCTATCAACTTGTGCCTCTGTGTAATGGCAATGTTATGGCATCAAGCAAGGCTATCTCTCACCCCAGTTGCTACTCAGTGGTAGCATTCAGTAAGTTCATGTCTGTATGCTCAAAGAACATACTGCAGCATTCTCCGGTTGTGAAGGCTGAAGACAATGGTAGTCCAATTCATCTGTTGATGCATCTAGCACATGCTGATCTAGCACAAGAAGTGCTTATGGACTGAGCTGTGTATGGGAGTATCATTTCATGGTGAAATGTCCCCCTGCTCTGGCCATGAACTACCATTGCGATCTCATACATTGTTGAACTTAGGAGCAGATGCCAAATCCAATCAGGAAAACACTGGCAATCAATAAATAATTGTTTGTGATGGCTATTAGGAAGGAGTGGTCCAACTGGAATAAAAAGAAAGCAAAACAAGGTCAGAATATGATTTAACTTGTGGGGGGAAACACTATTATGGAAGACAAAAAGAAATTGCTTTTATTTCTAGCAAGGCTTCAAACGCAAATGTAAATAATAATCAAACAGCACACAAAGTTGCCAAAGCTTCTGTAGGTCAATTTTGGAAATGTAGGAAATTAAAGAATATTCACCCAGTTTGTATGAATTCAGTCAGCAGGGCTGATAAATCACACCCCAGGGTGCTGATGGAAATTGCTGCAGAAACTGCAATGTTGTTAGCATTTATATTTATATGTTCATAGGGGACAAGAAAGACCCTAGCTGACTAGATAAGAATAAACACTGCTCTTGTTTTTTTATAGAAAGGGAAAAATAAGTTACTTATTTTGGTCCCCACCACCACCCGGCTGCTTTCACGTATTTTAGCATTTCAACAGCTGATTTCAGGCATTCACTTCAAACAGTCACAACCTGTGGATGAGAAAAGTGGGCAGTGCCCATTTGATCTGCCCCCAATGTCACTCACTGCTCAGGAGTGAGAAGAACAAAGTTTTACATCCCTAGGTATAGATATAGGTACTCCTTTCACATTACACAGTTATAGCACTTTGATACCACTTTAACTGCCGTGATCCCACCCTTAGCTTTGCAGTTTCATGGGGGAACTGATGTAGTTTCACGGGGCTGCTTTGAGACCCACGAGAAACGCTGGATACAAATCAAACAAGCAAAAAAGATACTTAAAATTCACTTCCAGAGAGCTCTAGATCACCACCAAACTACAAATCTCATATTTGTGTACAATGCAGGCATGGCAATTGAAGTGATACCAAAATGCTGTAATTGTGGTGTATGAAAGAGACCTAAATCTGTATCAGATTAATCACGTGCAATAAACAGATGAAAAGGATTGAGAAATGTTCTAAGTATAGTAGTAGATAGCTGTGTCAGTCTGTTCTTACATAAAAAGGTATAAAGCAACACAGTAGCATCTCTGAGATTAAGAAATCAACCAGACTGCCTGAACACACTGAGAAATTACTGTTCTTTTTATTTAGCTTATAACTCCTATTCATGGATTTTCCTCCTCTATCCAGCCCCCACCTTTTTTAAAATATCTGTGTTTCGCTCGCTCTCTTATATGCTTCCCCTTCCCCCTTTTGTTGATCATGTGTTACAACCAGTATCATGCAACATTTCAGATATTGATTTTCTCCAAATTCTACTGAGCTCTTTTTATTATTATTATTATTCAGGAGTTACAGTTCTTGTACTAAAGCACTTTAGCAATAAACACCAGTTAAGGATTAGGATCATTTTGTTTTAGTGCTGACACTCCTCTTTCCCTTGCTTGATCTCTAATCTGTGTCCTAAAAACAATAACTGTGTTTCTTTCCTTCTTTACTAGTTTCAAGGCAGTAAAAATACACAGCCAGGAGCCAGACCTTTTCATTTTGAAATGTACAAAGTTGAAAATAAAACCCACTTGGGGAGTGGGAATAAAATGTTTTTGGTAGTACCAGGAACTCACCAGAAATACATCAAAATAAGCAGAATGTCATCTGGATACCAGAAATAAAATCAGTTTGTGCAAGGACAAAACCTGGCAGCTTATGTGGGTCCTTGCATATGATGAAGTAGGCTGTATCTGACAAACTTATGCTAGGAATGTCTTCTTCTTAGACCATCTTAAAGTTGCCACGCAATTCTCTTATGTCTTTTTTTATAGTTAAGTGCAGGAACCTTTGGTCTTATGGTGCCTCCTGGTTCACTCTTGTCTTTCCTGGGATGGGCTTTTAATGATGTGCTATACTGTTTTGTGGTTTGTATATAGTATTTCAATTAATGTTAATGTTTATGACTTTATAAATTGTTCAACTATCTTTTCAGTAACTTTTGTGTTTATACTTTTTATTGATGTTTTTGTATAGTTTCAATCTGTATTGTTTTTCTAAAACCCTGTCACCATAAGACTGTTTTGACTTGCTGATAGAGCCAGCATGTTGTAGTAGTTTGAGCATTGGACTACAATCCTGGGGACCAGGGTTCAATTCCCTGCTCAGCTGTGGAAAACCACTAGGTGACCATGGGCACACCACACACTCTCAGCCCCCAGAAGTCCCTATGATAGATTTGCCTTAAAGTCACCATAAGTAGGAAATAATTTGAAGGCACACAACAAACAACAGAAGGAGAACTAGGAGCAGGCCATCTTAGCTTCCCCAGGGAGGGAGTTCCCAAGTCTGGGAGTAGCCGTCATTAAAGCTCTCTCCCTTGTTCCTGCCAGACGAACTTGAGATGGTAGTGGGACAAAGACAAGGGCCTTTCCTGAAGATCTTAGACCTCTCATTGGCTCAAAAAGAGAGATACAAGCTTGAGAAGGTACTAGAACAGAGAGAGGACTCTCTCCTGAAGATTTTAGTGCTCTAATGGGCTCAAAAAGAGAGATAGGGTGCTTCAAATAGCCTGGGCCCAAGTGGTATATATAGTTCTGCTTTTATAACCTTCAGTTGAATACACATCAGCCAAAAAAAGTATCAGCCATGCTGATTGCTTCACTTCCATAGTTCATGTGCACACACACACCAACAAATGGTTTCAAATGAACTTTTTGACATATTACAGTTCAGCCTTTGCTGCATGGGAATGAAAAGACAATAGATGTTGGATGCTGTGTAGAGATTTGTTATCTTAGTTCCTCTACGGCAAATTAAACAACATCTTGGCCTTGTAGACAGCATGATAATCATTATGGCCAAGAGAGCAAAGAAGGAGAGCGTAGTCATTTCCAGAAGTTTTATATGATTATTTTTATCTTATTTCCTGCCATACAGTATTTTGATAGTGACAAAAACTGGTCCTGGGCATTAGGGATTCCTTGCACTTGCAAATATGTTATATACATCCATCTGTGCATGCATAAGTTCCACTTCACATGACTGCAAAATATATAGACTCTAGGGAATGGCATGTCTAGCAGGCATGTTGATGCCAGGGCATGGCTTGAAGCTGCAATCATGCTCCATGTGGTATCCTCCCCTAGAAGGGAAACATCAAACCAGCTTTGATCTTGGAATTCCACAAGCCTACATCAGGTTCTTTGATTTAAGAGGTTTTATTGATGCTTTCAGTGAGGATTTTCTTTCCCTAGGCTTACAACAGTGGGTCCTGTCCACAAAGGGCCTATTCAAAAGCACTGTTACATCACAGTCTTTCTTCCTCTAAAACAAAGAACTGCTACAATAAACCTTCCTTTGAGGATCCCAAGTTCCCAGCCTCTTAGAGCCAGCTCCACTAAGTGGCTGTTCAAATCTGTTACTTCTGGGTTTGCTGGATGCTCACTCCTAGGACTCCTCTGTTGGCTGGGCTATGTGTCAGGCTTCCTACAACAGCATTGAGCCTAGTGGGCCCAGGAACAGTTGCTGGGCCTGGTGTCTCCCAGCTCAGCCAGATTGTTTGCAAACTCAAGCTGGCTCCAACTCCCTGCTCCTGGCTCCTTCGGCCTCCTGCTCCTCTGCTTATTTCTTGCTCTCTTTTAACTCATCCTCCTGACTAGCCTTTCCAGTGTGGCCTGGCACAGCAACACATTTTCCCAGCTGAATCAGATTACCCTGCTGAGGCCAACAGGCAGGTAAGTTGCCTTCTTTTTTTCTCTGGCCTTGCTGGTTCTACTGGATCCTCTTGCCTGATATAGATGATGTTCCTATCTCTCCAGTTTCCCTTGTATGCATGGGCAAGTTCTGCTCTCGTGAGTCCCTCCAGCTTTCTACACTCTAGTATGTCTTTTGTATCACCTGTTAAAACCTGGGACCTTTTAAATCAGAAGCATGTTCTGTAGCAGTAAGCTATGCTCAGCATGCCAGGGCACATGACAGTATGGTCAAAGTAGTATAGGAGTATAGGAGACTCCACTACACTCCGAGGCAGCATATTCCACTGCCGGACAGCCCTGACCATCAGGAAGTTCTTCCTGAGGTTCAGGTGGAATCTCCTTTCCTGCAGCTTGAATCCATTGCTCCTTGTCCTGGTCTCTGGAGCAGCAGAAAACAAGCCCTTTCCCTCCTCTACATGGCATCCCTTCAGATATTTAAACATGGCTATCATGTCCCCTCTTAACCTTCTCTTCTGGAGACTACACATACCCAGCTCTCTAAATCTATCCTCATAGGGCTTGGCTTCCTGGCCCCTCACCATTTTGGTCGCCCTCCTCTGGACTTGCTCCAGCTTGACCATGTATAGTATAGCTTTGATCAGCCGTCACCTGTAATATTGTGTCCAGTTCTGAGCACCACAATTCAAGATATTGACAAGCTGGAATATGTCCAAAGGAGAGTGGCCAATAAAAGTGAAAGGTCTGGAAACCTTGCTCTATGAGGAGCAGCTTAGGGAGCTGGGTATGTTTAGCCAGGAGAAGAGAGGGTTCAGAGGTGACATGATAGTCATGTTTAAATATTTGAAAGAATGCTATATTGATGATGGAGCAAGCTTGTCTTCTGCAGTGATGTATTTAAGTCTTTTACTCCAAGTCAAGTCTCAAGTCCTTGCAAGATACTTTCAAGTCAAGTCTCAAGTCTGGGAGCCAACTTTATACCCCAACCTATACTGTGGAATTTCTGGACAGAGTTGAATAAAGCCAGCTTTAACAATTTAACAAGAGTTGGCAGTCCACATCTGCAAGTTTGCCATTCTTCAGCATTGGAAGCAGGGAATAGGATCTATCTTACTCCCCATTCTTCAAGCTAGAGGCTTTTCTGTCAATGGGCATAAAAGAGTCTGCAACTTTGGAAGTGGGGAATAGGATCCTTCTTATTTCCCACTCCTGAAGCTGGAGGCTTTTTCAGAAGTGAGGAATAGGATCCTTCTTACTCCCCATTACTGAAGCTTCAAAAGTTTTAAAAAGAAGGATCCTTTCTTGTCAAGCCCATTGCCTAACACATTTGCTGTTCCCCTCTGAGAAACATGCCCTGCGGTCTGGGAGTGAGCCATACCCTCTGCTCTTAGGAAAAGTTTTAGAAGGCTCCTCCAAGACACTATAGTGACAAGCTGCTGAGCAGACCTCAACCCTGCCTCAAGCCCATTGCCTACCCCATTTGCTGTTCCCTTTTGAGAAATGCACCCACGCGTGGGGCTTGAGACAGATCATCGTGTGACCAGTAGGCAAAAATAGACGGAAGTGTTGTTCAAAGTCATAAGGTTTCTGGATGAATATGTTACGTTGTTGAACCAAGGGCAGCAAGATGGTGTCTGAAAATATACAAGCCATAAGTCAAGTCAAGTCAGTGCCGAATTTATTGCCGAGTCGAGTCCAAGTGAAGTCATTGAAGTGACTGAAGTCTGACTTGAGTCCGAGTCAGTCGACTTGAGTCTACATCACTGGTTTTCTGCTGCTTCAGAAACTAGGACACAGAGCAGTGGCTTCAAACTACACTAAAAGAGAGTCCACCTAAACATTAGCAAGAACTTCACAGTAAGAGCTGTTCAACAGTTAAATATGCTGTCTTGGAGTGTGGTGGAATCTCTTTCTTTGGAGGTTTTTAAATAAGAGGTTGGATGGCCATTTGTCAGGAGTGCTTTGATTGTGTATTCCTGCATGCCAGAGGGTTGAACTGGATGGCCCTTGCAGTCTCTTCCAGCTCTATGTTTCTATGATTCTATAAGTCAGAGGTCAGAGAAAGCAGTGAGAACATGCTATATGGTTCCCTATGATATGGAAAACAAAATTCATCTTCCTTTGATGTAGAGAGAAATGATGGACAAGTAAAATGATTCTATGCTTTGAAGTGATTTTTGGCAGCTATCTTTGTCACGGCTATCTTTGTAATGTGAGCTCAGACGTGAGACTGATTTAAAGTCAAGTAACTCAAGCTGTGATTATAAGGGTTTGGAGTGGGGCGTTAATGGGCATCTAGATGTTCAAAGAAGATTACTCAAAAGAAGTGGATTTGAAAATAAAACAGACCCCCAAACACTCAGCCACCCATATTTCACAGGCTGGATACAAGCAAAAGAGTATCTAGCAGATGCTAGGTGCATTATATCTTCATTCCCAGTGCATTTGATGAAAAAAATTAAACGTCAGCAGCTGTTTGAGAGGGAATCAGTGGCAATCTCTCATTTGGCTTAATAGCTGTAGAGGCCTAGTAAAGATGGATATGCTCCGCATCATGACATTACCAGGCTGACACAGGATACAAGAGGCAGGCAGTACAGAAAATATAATCAGGGATTTATTGGCCTTGCCCTCCTTTTAAAGAATTGAACTAAAAGGCTTTGCATGGTGTAACAATGACTTCCCAGGAATCTATAATGTTAGTCCACATAGCATCAGGTTTATGTATGCTTTGAGCAAAATGTTATCTTCTGCCCACCAAGTTATTGCTGTCAAGAAGGCACATGCCAGCAAATGGGGGAAAGAGCCCACATCTGTCTCATTCCAATTTCTGTATAGCTCAAGGAATGAACATTGAGCTCCCATAAGTGTCATCATTGCTGCTTGGTGTGGTATTTAGATTGCATTGCTTCAATGGATCAAGATACTAGTAGTCATTTCTCTTACAGTATGGAATACCTTGATCTGTAATCAAATAAGTTCTCCCTCTGTATGGGTTTGATGTTTGCAAATTTGATTATTTGTGAGTGCATGTGGCTTGTCCCACATTCTCCTCCTCCCATTTCCATGCATTTTGCCCCAGCACAAAGAACTCATGCCGAGGGAAAATGGAAGGTAATGGGGGTGGGTGGGCAGCTTGTGTGAGCCTTCCTTTCCCCCTTCCAGAGCCCCATCCTTCTCCTTCTCATGCAAAATGGAAGGGAAAGGTGGGTGGGGGAAAGCTCACACAAGCTTTTTTTTCCCCCCCACTGGAGGACTCCCCTGGCCGCCATTTTTATGCATTTTGCTCTGACATGCTGAGGCAAAATGGAAAGGAATGGGAGGGAGGCTCATGCAAGTTCTCCACGCCAGGGCAAAATGCATAGGAATAGCAGGGGGAGCTCCAGAGAGGGAAAGGAAGTCTAGTGTAAGCCTTCCCCCCACTATTCCCTTCCTTTTTGCATGGGAATGGGAAAGGGAGAGCCCCAGAAGGGAATGGGAGGAGAAGCGGGGTGAGTTATTCACAGTTTTTATACTTCTGAGAGGGTTCTGCAACCTGAACCCTCACAAAAGTGGAGGGACAACTGTATAGCTGTACACATACACATACACGCTTATACGATACTCTCCCTAGTCAGCCCCATTTGCCCCTCTATTTATTTTCTTTAACAAATAGAATCAAGAGGGCTTTTTTTTCTATTTGCAGGCATTTGATAGGATGTGATAGAAAAAAGTATCTACAAAATCCTTCTCCTCCACCATCACCATATGCAATAGAATGGACATCACTGGTGCAATAGATTTCCCTTCCCCACACCTCCACAAATCTTAGGGGATGCCCCAGAGTTTATTTCAAAGATATACAGGGGACACAGGAGGGATTGATGAAAGGGAGGTCCTCCTGTACAAACAGACATCCATGCATATGACTTTACATGTAGCTCTTAGTCAGTCTTATCAGTCAGTCAGCACTATTAATACATCAGTATTATTCAAGGACAGTGCTCTCCAGACAAATGGATGTTGATGGGACTTTGCCTGTGCACTGCACCTGAAGGCAGCCAAAGTATGAACTTTTGTGTTCTATTTGTCAGCTTGCCTTCTTAGCACTACTTTTTCTTCTGCATTAAGTCAAATAATTACAGTGCATGTTGGTAGGAAAAAGTATCAGTAACAAAATCTCTATGGGAATGCTGCTGGTCATTTTCATGTTTTATTTGTTCTGTGTTTGCTAATTCTGGCCAATGACCAGATATTCCATATATTTTTCTCACCATAGAATATTGTAGACAGGAATTGTTCTTAGTCAGCTACCCTAAAGAGTTTGGCAGGTGTGTTGCTACAAAAGCCTCACCTGGCTTGGACCAAATTTTGCTAGGTCCTTAAGCATATATTCAGAAGAGAAGAGAATATATTTGCTGGCCATTATGCATATATTCAGGAAAGATGAGATGGAAGGAATGACCATGCAATCAATACATCAGGTTGTAGTGGAGAGGACTGGAATCAGAAATTAATGAACACATTGGTCATGGGAACTTCAAAAGAAGTTGCGACAGACCAAGATAATAACCAGAACGCTAGAGATTTTGAAATGTCTGATACCATGTTCATGTGATAAGAATTATCAGAAGACTACAGAATATCCTGCAATAAATGAACTAGAAAAATCATAAGAGAGATTTGATTAAAAATGAAACACACTATTTGAGGAACTATATTTAAAGATCCAGGACCCATTCCCTTTTGAATGAATGCATGGAAAGCAAATTAAAATTAATTACAAAGACCAAGATCTAATGTAATACCAGAGTGAAAAGACTTGCTGGATATTTATGGTGGATTTTAGGCTTGAGGAGGATAGATGTATCTCTTGGTGGCTAAAATAAGAATCCCAAGGAGGGTAGATTTCCCTTTTTCCTTTCCAAGCTGAGCAGGTTGCCACCTTCTTTGGGCGCTGGGCGGGGGGGGGGCAGCTTACCTTTGGCCTCTAGATATACGATTGCCTTTTCATACCAAGCTTCAGTCAGTGGAAGTGAGGGCACATCCCCCCTTGAAATCCAGTCCTGATATGCCCTAAGAAGATAGGGGAATCAGGGCATGGAAAGGATTTGTGTTCTATCCCACACTCTGCTTAGTCTAAGTATATGCATCTGAAGTTAAGAGAGCCAGTGTGGTATAGTGGTTTCAACACTAGACTAGGACACAGGGAAACCAAGGTAAGAATCCCCACTCGGCCATGGAAACCCACTGGGTGACTCTTAGGCCCTTTCTGCATGTGGAGGGGGAAACGGGGGGAAACGTGCCGAAATGGAGCTTACCGGCAGCTGGGTAAGTCGGTCACCATGCGAAGCAGCGCGAACTCGCTGCTGCACACTCCCCCAGGGTCCAAAATGGCGGCTTCCAGCTGGCGGAGGCTCTCCACCAACCGGAGAAGCTCGTCAGCTGGAAGCCCACCCCTGGCAGATCTGCAGGCATGTACTAGTGCGTGCCTGCAAATCTGCACCGGAGGGCGGCGATGGAGCTGCACGGAGCTGCGTGCTCCGCGCTTTTTAAAAACCTCTGAAAAGAGGTTTTTAAAAAACACGCAGCGCCGCCAGTTCCGGTCACTTCAGAGTGGATTGAGGTGCAGAACTACGATAAGTAATCTGCCCCAATCCACTCCACGGTGCAGACGACCTCCGTCGGAGGTCGCTCTGCACCGTTTTTATACCCTGGTGCGGAAAGGGCCTTAGACAAGTTTACGTAAGGGTTGTCATAAATCAGAAAGGAGTTGAAGATGAACAACAACAACAGCCACCTCTAGTTCAGATTACTGGAACATGCTTGGCTTTAGAGTTGAAGTCTGAACGTGGAGTTGGCTTTGAAGAAAGTTGAGAAACTTCAGGTGGACCAGTCTGTTGCCACACTGTCAAGTGAGGCTGGTTACATCTGCCTACCAATTTGGTTATGGGCACAATTAAAAGTGTTGGTTATGATCTATTAAGCCTAATATGGCTCAGGTTCAGATTATCTGAAGGACAATATTCTCCGAAATGAGTCTGCCAGGGCTTTGAGATCTTCAAAGGAGACTTTCTTTCACTTTCACCTCCCTTATATGCATGTCTGGTGGGAACATAACAGAGCTTCATATCTATACCTCCTTCCAGGCTTTAGAATGCTCTTCCTAGAAAGCATGACTGCCCCCACTCATGTCCTTCCATTGGCAGGTGGAGTTATTTTTTGATTTTTAATTTTAACAGTGGTCTTTGGGTTAGATGGATATCCTAAACAGCAGCTGGAACCAGGGCTGGGCACTGCTGGCTGAAATGAAAAACCAATGGAGTTTCACAAAGAGGGGATGTCCCATTTCTAGACAAATGGAAGTTGTGAAGTGCAGCTTTTCTTTTCTAGCTACCCTGTGATCTATTTATTTCTTGAACATTATACTCAATAACTAACAAATTTGAAAAAAATCTAGTCTAGCACCAGGTGAGATTTTTCTTGTAACAAAAGTGAAAAAAAGAGCCATGTTTATATTGTAAAGGAAATGAAGAAACCCACCTTTACCTTTGCAGCATTAATTAATCTGTCTTTTCTACATTGATCCTGAAATACACTCAGAAATAATTACCAATTTGCAAGGATACTTGCTTGTAGACTGTGGTGTGTGCAGCTATAGGTTCCATGTTGTCTTTTGTCTAACTGTCTGTTTACTGTATATCCATCCACAAGCTTAGTGATATAAAGGAATAAATACCTCTCCAAAACTGAGAGGTGAATTAGTCACTGCATATCATTTACCTGGGTTGTTATTCCTGACTCTTAGACGTAAGTAGATGTTTAGTACAGTCTAGAAAAGGGCCGAACATCATTTAGTAGATACAGGAAAGGAGACACCTCTCAGAATTTTTATTTTTTAAAAGAAAAGTTACCAGGGTCAGACCCACCATAAGGCAATCACTTTGCTGGATGGCAGAACTTTGTGTGTCACACAGTCTGCCCTGAGACTTAAATAAAGCAACCACTTTGCTGGATGGCAGAGCATTGTGTCTCACACTGTCTATAGTTTTTTCAGGTGCTAGTGGACACTGGGCCATTGGCAGTACAGTGATAATATTTGCCCAACTTTGATAGGGATGGCCCAATTAATCCTCTCCTCTGATCTGGTTTTAAGATATCCTGGTTTCTCTCTCCTGTTCCACTTTCCCTCTTCATCCTCTGCTTACTTCAATTGCTCCTGAGTTCAAAGTACAAAAGGAATCCTGGTGGCACAGTGGTTAAATGCTGGCACGACAGCAACAAGGTTGTGAGTTTGATCCTGCTGGGCTCCAGGTTGACCCAGCCTTCCATCCTTCGGTAGGTCAGTAAAATGAATACCCAGCTTGTTGGGGGTAATTAGCTGACACATTGTAAACTTCTTAGAGAGCACTTAGCTAATAAGGAGTATAGAAATACATATGCTATTACTATTGATAAAAGGAGTTTTTTCCCCATAACTTAGAAGAAGGAAAAGAAGAGGAGGGGATGACGTTTTCCTCTTACAGTAGGCTCAGGCAAAAGCAAACTGTTGTGAGTCTCTTAGATTCAGAACAAAATATCATGTGCTATTGGACTCCAAATTCATTTTGAGATTAAACAGAAGGAATAAACACACCTTGAAAAAAAAACAGAGGAAGGAGAGAACACTGCCAGTTAAGAAGATAGTTTTCCTAGAGGAGATCCTCTTTGGATTGTAGCACTCCTGGAACTGTGCAACTGGTGGTCTCTCAGTCTCTCTTTCTCACACAAACACTTCTATTTCCCCTAAAATAGGACCAACGTTGCATGGAATCATTCAAGATTTCAATTTTTTTCTTTCCCCCTTTAAGTTCTGATTTTTATTTGTTTTTGAGATTTGCATATATCTTGTATTTTAAAGCATAATTTCACTGATTGTCTTCTCTCCACTACCCTTCCTTTTGTTTTATGGGTGTGATACAATTTACTGTCTACTTACATTAAGAATGGAGTTTTGTCTTCATTTGTTTGTTTCTGCAGAGCAACATTCCATTTACATTAACAACGCAGTCATACACATATCTATACTGAAGTAAATCTCAATGAGTTTCTGTGTAGTTTATTCCAAGGTAAATGTTTACATAATTGTAGTAAGAGACATTCTAAAGGCCATTGTAATATATTTTCTTTTTGAAAATCATGCTTTCCTAGCTATATCTTTTTCCAACTAATTGCATTCCAGTCTGATTGTGCCTGACCATAGTCCCAGTTTTCATCTTTGACATGTTGCAGGGTATGAGGTCTAGTTTGCTTTTAAATGTAAAATGGTTGGTGGTCCATCTTGTCTTTTAATTCAGGAAGAAAAATATCTTGTTTCAGCTCTGCATTTCTCTTGGTTTTTCTTTGAAGAAGAAATGTTGGGCAGGGTGGTGGGGAGAGTGGATTGCCAGTGTTTTAAGAGATCTTTGTTGATACATTAATCTTGGTGGCCAAGGCTGTCTGTGTTATGGGTGGCAATATTCTTCAGTTTGGTGTTTTATTGAAAACAAACTTAGCTACTGAAAATCTAGGTTTAAATTGCTACATATCTAGCCACATTTATGGTACTGAATTAAAGTTGCCTCCTTTTTTCTCTGACAGGCTCCTCATCCTAAATAGCTTTATGTCAGGCAAGTGCAAATTTGTCTTCTCTGTGATGATAATGACTGTACCTATTGGTGTAACCAATGCAGGTAGATGAAAATTTTCTTCATTTAAATCTTTGGGAAAAGCTTATTATAATCTTCATATTTCTTCAATAAGAGGACATAAAGAAATTGAGATTGTAGGAAAGTACCTAATATCAGACTTTGTTCTAGCCCACTAAAGACTCTAGTGTAATTTCATGTCCAGTTTCTGTCACAAAGGAGTCATTGTTCCAGATTTTTGATAATTGTGGCAAGACTGGGGCAGGGGGACTACAGCTATTGTCTGTAGTGATTTGTGTAGAGTTGTTTTTCAGTTGAAAAATCAGTTAAAACAATTAGGAAATCTGAGGTCTTCATGAGCCATAAAATGGGTTCCCAATGATTACATCAGGTCCACAGGTTGCACTGTCCCCACCCCAGCCTCATCAAATAAACCATAATACCTGGATCAAATGTTGGCTGTTGAGTTCACATGAAATCTGAGGCCATTTCCGCACCAGGCTAGTAAAAAGGTGCAGGGCGACCTCTAACGGAGGTCTTCTGCACTGTAGAGTGGACTGGGGTGGACTACTTTCTGTAGTTCCATACCTCAGTCCACTCCGGAGTGACCGGAACTGGTTGCGCGGCATGTTTTTTAAAAACCTCTTTTTAGAGGTTTTTAAAAATCACGGAGCGCGCAACCCCGTGCCGCTCTGTCGCCCGGCTCCGGTGCAGATTTGCAGGCGCACACAAGTGTGTGCCTGCAGATCTGCCGGGGGCGGGCTTCCGGCTGGCGAGCTTCTCCGGTTGGTGGAGAGCCTCCACCAACCAGAAGCCGCCATTTGGGATGTGGAGGACTGCGGAGCAGCGAACTCATGCTGCTCCTCGTAGCGATGGACTCGGTCGGCAGGAAAACAAAGCCGGTAAGCTCTGTTTTCGGCCGTCCCCCCCCCATGCGGAAAGGGCCTGAGTATGCTTTGATTTTGCCACCAGAGAACAAAAATTGCTTCCTTTTTCAAGGCTCCTGCAGTTCTTGTTTTGAGGCTGGTGATGCAAAATTTAGAAGATGGGAGAATTGTTTGTTGTTTTTTAAAGGAAGAATGCTAACGGCAAGATTCAGCTAGCAACTAATCACTACATAACTGAGCTCACTATTGGTGCAGTTCATTGGCATTAACGACAGCAAGATGACAAGAAAAATATGTGTCGCAAATGATTGCTGCTATCGCTTTTGCTTCTGTTTGGGCTTTTCCATTCAAAGCACCAAACAGTATGACTTACAGAAGAGTGGAGAAGTGAGTGAGACAGCTGGGAATGGGGGTTAGAGTTGCTAATGATCCAGCCCTTCTGAGATTTAATGGAAATGAATCAAGGTTGTTAGGTGGCTGGGGGATGCAATTACAGGGAAATAATCTAAGCTTTTTAGTGAAGCATTGATGTGAGGCTCACCAAAAATGATGGATGCTAGTTGCTAGCTCCACTTAATAAGAACCACATTCGCAAAGGTTGCCATGGACTTGATTGTTCTTTTGTCAAGCTGTTCAATACATGACAACATTCAATATGTGATCTTCTCTCCACTGATCATTTGTTTTAATAGTAGAAAACAGTGTTAACGTAAAATTGCCTTTAGTGTTTCAAACAGTCGATCACACCAGTATTACATCATTTCAGCTGACGTTCTTTGGCATTTCTTAGTTTGAATTTTTACAAGCTTCTAAAGGCTACCACTGCTGCATAACCTCACACCATTACAATGTGATTTGCCGAAGGCATAGTTCCACAATTCATTGTTGCCTGGTTCAATTTACACACATTTGTGCCAAGCTTGTAAGACTCAGCAGTATTACAAATCAAATGCTGTTTGCCTTAAAAGTTATCCTCTAAGGTAACATCCTAAACCTATTCAGTCAACATTTCATGTTGTAAGCTGACAAAGTTTTGGATGCATGTGTAGAAGTTCTTTAACTTCATCTTCTCACTCTTCATTAATATCTCACTGATTATTATGAAACTATGTAAATTGCAGTGCCTGCTGTTTGCATCCACATGCACAGAAGTTATTAAAAGTTAGTTGCTTGCTCTCAGTAGCTCTGATCTACATGATGAGACCACCTGCCCAAATCGTCTTTTGTTTAGTGATTACTTTCTTTACTATTCCATACAGCCATTTTATTTGCTGATTGTTCCTTCATCCACATCTCCATTTTTCTTTCATTCCAGGATAGGTGGGGGAGCTGGTGGTAAATTCCCTGGAAGCTCTTTGCAATGGTTGGTGTTAAAGTGGATAGCCGTTGAAATAAAATTGCAAGGGGATGTGTATTAATTTATACATTCTTGCCTTTCTACTGTTACAGGACACAAGATGACTCACAACATATGTTAAGAAAATATATGTTGCATTGAATAGAACTAAAACCAACTTAAAATACAAAAGGTGTAAAAATTGGGGGTTTTTTTGGGGAAAAAAGATTCTGAGTATGCATTTTTGGATGAATTTGGTCTAAATAGAAAGATCTTTGTCTGCTGGAGGAAAGACAACAGAAAGGAAACCAATCTAGCCTTCCATGGGAGGTAATTCCATAGCCTGGGAACAGCCAACAAGAAGGTCCTGTCAGGTATCCTCACTCAATATGGTGGTTATGGTGATGGGACAGAGAGCCCTTCTCTAAGGTCCTCAAAACTTGGACATCTGGCATTTCTTGCTTCAATTATAGTAAAAGTCTTTGTTTTAAAATCTTGACTATCATTTTACTTGCATGGGAGATTATTGCAATGCTCCAATGGTTATTTCCAAAGAAGCCCCCCTTCTTTGGGATTGGAATGTATACTGGGCATTTCCAGACTCTGGGACATTATTTTATCTTGATCATATAGTGAGTTCCCTTCTTGACCATTTAGCATCCCCAATCTTAGTTTAAACTGCCCTATGACATCCCATATCTTGTGGAAGAGAATCTACTTTTTCTTTTGTCTTCTTCTATTTCTCTGCACTGATTATAGTAATAGTTCCTTTGAGTCCCTACAAACAAATTGCTGAACAATTGTGTTCAGGATTCCAACCCTATTTTTTTCACCTTTTATTTTTGTTTCTTATCTGTCTTTAACAGTTTGAAAAGTTTTATCAATCAACCAGTACAGCTTTTCTTTCCTTTTGGCTATAGATCTTGATCTAGATCTTAGAACAGCTGCTTAGTTAAGTATACTTAGCCTAAGTATCATATCGTGGGACCCTCCCCAACCTGCTTTACTGGGAAGCACCTGCTGCAAGTGATGGAGGTCTGTTCTCCTGTCCATAAGGGTGCAGCATACTGAGGTTTCTACCCCTTCCCTCCAGTGATCTCCAGTGTGACAATCATAAATAGAATTCCTGTTGCAATTCCTCCTTGCACGGGATATCACTGGCAAGAGGGATATGGAAATATCAGTATGCTGTGCCCTGATTGACAGAACAGACTTCTGTTGCTCACAGAAGCTGCTGCCTACTAAAGCAGAATTGCAGGACTTTTTAATATTATAGCAATAGTGCCATGATTGTGAATACATAGGGCTTTGCCATTAATCAGGGAAGCAGACATGGAAAATGGAGTGATGGCAGAGTAAAACACAACATACAAAATGCATTGCTGTGAGTGAAAAGTGGCCACAGTTTTGTTGATTACAGCTGAAGAACTTGATTATGGCAAAGGGAATGGATCCAGACCTTGGGCAACTCGCCTACTGAAATACCTCCTGATCTGCCAGGCGATGAAGGCAAAAATGGAAGGATATAACATCCCAAGAGGAAGAAAAGCCCCTAAGCTGTGCATGCCTCACAGATCCTTGCTCCCAAGATCCTATAAGGGAATCCCCAAACTTGGAGAAAATAAGCATCGGAACCTGCATAGCCCACAGCCAATGCCCAACTGTCAAAAAAGGTATGACAATTTTTAAAAACAAAAGCAAAAACAAAACAGTGAATGCAAACAGCTAATACAGAAAGAGTGGGCAGTGCCCAGGGATCCATTATATGTTCCCTGAGCAGACGAGATTAGAAACTTTTCCTTTTTGTATATCTACCTTTTAATCCCTACCTTTTGGCCCAGTCTAGTAGACTTCTGGAAATGTCAGGGTGAGACACGCTGCCTCCTAGACCATCACTGGACCAAGGGAAAAGAGGATTACAACCCTGCCCACCTAAAGACATGGGGCAGGGGGAGGGAAGAAGAACGTAGGAATGCAAATGGAACCTTCTTACAGAGAGTAAGTTTGATTTTGACAACAATTTCCTGATAAGGACTGGGTTATAATCTGATTATTCCCCCTTGAATAACATTTCATGTAGGGCTTCAAGATTGGATTTAATTAGACTACAGAATAAAAGCAGAATTAAATAGTAGAAATGAGGAATAACAAGCTAGTGACTGCAGGCTAGCACAATGCAAACCTGTACTGACTTAAACTGAACTATGTGTTAACTTTCTGGGCTTGGCACCCATTGCTGTAGTGGTTTAATTCTCTGCCGCCTTCTATAAATTGCCTTCCATTTCCCCATAAATACATTTAACCGTGTGCTGTAAATACAGTTCACAAATAGGCTAACTGCTTTGGGATCAGCAAATCTATTTCAAATAGTTCTTGGCTTTTCATGAAAGCATGTGTTGTTGTATCCAGTAAATGTGGAGAAATTATTTTCCTGCCAGTAGCACCCATTGTTTGTTATTTCCTTGTTTTGATGTCCTATTTGTTATTTGTAATCTGCAACACAGAGAACATGCTCCTTCCATTCTGAAAGGACTGCATAATTCTTGTTTTGTTAGTAAATATTACTAAAACCTATGCTGTGTTTTAATTGCCTGCATGAATCATGTTTAAATCCATGCTCAGAAATTAAGCATGTGTTTCATTGCTTTGTAAGTGTGAAGTGGTAACAATAATTTTAAAAGTTTTTTTGGGGGAAAAAAGATTCTGAGTATGCATTTTTGGATGAATATTCATTCATGCTGAAAAAACATGAAAGTTTTAGTTTTGCAAACCATGATGTTGTGAATAACTCTTCTATTGCCCTTCCTCTTGTATATAATAAATTATGTGACCCAATGAATCATAGCAGAATGCTGAACTCTGTGCTTTTATTTGCAAATCAATTATTTCTTACTACCCAGCCGACTATGATATATAAAGCAGCAATGATGCTGTCATTGAACACTGCAGTGATCACACATTAATTCTAACCTCGACATCTGCAGGAAATACAATAAATTTTGAAACAAAGCCTGGCCTTCCAGAAATTTGATTTCTACCCAAGGAACATACTCATATAAACCTGAAGCCATTGCATTTTTGACAGTAATTATCTAAGCAGCCATCAGCTTGGGAACAGATGAAAATACTCTGGGCAGAGATGTAGGGATCTCTCCTCCCATGACATCCATGTTTAAAGGAAGGGGTGAGAAGCATAATGGTTCTGTCACTCATTAAAGATGAATGATTATATGTTATTCGATAGATTATATGACTTTGTACTTATGATGGAGGAACACCTGCCTCTGGATTCCCCACTCCACCCCACCCCACCCGCATCTACAGTTTCCATATTTCAGAAAGGACTGTTGCTATTAGGCTGTTCAACTGACTTCTGTTCAGTATAATGGCATTGAGAACACCCTCTATCTCCCAAGAATACAGAGGCGGATCCAGGGTGGGGCAACTGGGGCTCGTGCTCTAGGCACCAATGTAGGGAGGGGCGCAAAAAAAACAGACCCCGTCACGTGGCCCCCTCTGTCCCTGCTCGCCTCCCCCCACTGTCGCTCGCCCCTCCCTGCCATTGCTCGCCCCAGCCCCTGCTGCCGCTCACCCTTCTGCGTATGCTTACCCCTCCCCACATGCTCATCTCACCCCCTTGCTGCCCCTTGCCCCACCCCTTGCCATTCACTCCACCCCCTCGCTGCTGCTTACCCCATCCCCACCACTAGCCTCTCCCCACCACCACTTGCCCCTCCCCACATGCTCGTCCCTCCCCCTGCCACTGCTCACCCCTCTCCGTGTGCTTACCCACCCTCCCACCACTGCTCGCCTAACCCCCCAGCCACAGTGGCTCGACCTGCCCCTTTGCCCTGGGTGCCCTTGAGACTCCGTTCACCACTGGAAGAATCACAGGTAATTTGCAAAGTAGAAGGCCTTTATCCTACCTAACAGCTCCTTTCACTTCTCATAATGTCACCATCTCATCCAGACATCTGGAAATCTCACACCGTAGCCAGAGTTAGAGATCCATGGTGCTCATTTTCAGCACTAGTATCTCTCCCACTCTATAGCTGTCTTCTTCAATGTTCTCCTCGTCCAAGTAAGTTATCAATTGTCATGGACAGCCCATTGCATCCTAATCTCTTTGTATTATTCATTTAAATTTTGAACAAAACAGGATTGAAAAAAAAATAAAAGTAAAGGAAGCATTATTTTCAGATGGAATATTCCTATCTTCCAAAAGGTGTCATTTTTGGAGAAGCCTTAGCATGTTTCTAAGTTTAGAATTAATGATAATTCCATATATCTCAACATATTTATTCTAAATACAATTAAGTTTTGATACAGCTTACTGCATTATACTATAAAAGTTTTCAGCAATGGAGTTTTGCACCATAACCAGTTTTGCACCAAAAGCTCAAATCACTAGGGACTTCAGCTCAGGTTCTGTAAATACTATTCAGTATGCAGAAAAGTAATTTAAGGTAGCTAATGATATATAGGCCTGAATGATATTGGTTAATCCCATCTAAAAGAGACTCATTGAATTAATTGTTGAATGACTGGGTTGAATGATAGGTAACTCCACTGATTTAATGAGTCTGCTGCAGTCTCTTCTCTAGTCATTGATGTAATGGACCAGTGTGATAGAGTGGTTTGAGTAGAGGACTAGGACACTGAGAGACCAGGATTCAAATGTTTGCTCAGACATGGAAACCCACTGGATTACCTTGGGCAAGTCACACTCTCAGCCTCAGAGAAAGACAATGGGGAAACCCCTCTGAACAATTACGGTCAAGAAAATTCATGATAGGTTCACCTTTGGTTGTCATAAGTTAGAAATGACTTAAAGGCACACAACAACAAACTTAAGTTGGGAGTAACAACAGGATTCAAGTCATGCACTCCTGAAATCCATTCATATGAGGTTAGAAGTGTTAGTTAGAAACAGAGAGATGACCCTTTGTCATTGTTCTGTCCAGCCCAGAATCCTGGTGTCTGATGTGCTTGTATTAATATTGATGTTCTCCTATACCCACAGTGTTTAATCAAAACATGGGAAGATTTGTAGTTAAGTGATATTAAGCAATGATGCTGAGCAATATCAAGGAAGTCTCAGAAGTGAGACATCTTGTTCTCACAGTGCAAAACTAAATACTTTTTAAAGAAAGAAATTATAATTTCACTTTCATGCACCTCGATATATCTATATATCAAAAGAATAAATAATGAAATAAACATTTTTTCCCTAAGCAAATCAGAATCTGCAGCTACAACTTCTTCTGATGAGTTAATGAGTTCCGGAGTTGAGGAGATTCATAAAGAATCCGAAATAAATCCCATAAAAGAAACACACAGTGAGCCATAATTGTGTTTTAATTGGCAGCAAGAGAGAATGGGATATTATATTTCTTCCTAGTTTCAGTGTCTTCAAGGTATCTAATGAGGTGATAGGTTTATACCTTGGAAATAAAATATAAGGAAATATACTAGTAAATATGTGAATGGTATAATACTGAAAACAAAAGTTATGACACTCTATGCTCAGAGACAGCTCTTCCTTGTAACTTTTCTAACTTGGAGAAAAGTTTAGGAGCAAGTAACATAGGACAACTATGATTCCTTTTTAACTGACTTGGCAAAATCCTAAGGAATCTTGGAATTTTCAGATTAAGGAGGATTATTTAGAATTCTTTGCCAGAAAGATTTCATGGCTCGCTAAACTATAAGACCCAGGATTCCACAGGATGCAGCCATAGTGGTTAAAGTGGAATCATAGTACTATAATCATGAAGTGTGAAAGGGCCCCTGGTCTTCAGTAGGGCCTGACTCTGTGGTATACTAGCACATTCCTCAGGAAGGCAGGTGATGTACAGCAGTTTTCCAGCTGAGTAGACTCAAACTAATCACTTACAGTAGAGCATTTTTGTCCCCAGCTAGCATTCATAGCAGCAAGTGGCCACTTGTTTCTGCCCTTGAATTTAACGTATATATAAGAGGGAAGGGATTAAGCAGCTAGGTGAATCAGGCCAATGTTCTATTAAATATTTAGATTAAATTTAATCTATTTAGTCTACACCAGAATTCAGCAAACCGAAGATGATCCCTGGAAAGCTCACAAACATGACGGGCACGTTGGACATAGCCAAGTTTGGATTGTTTAAGGTTAGTTTTATGGGGTGGGCACACCTGATCTGCTCTGCATGAGATCATATGAGAGAGAAGTATGTCCTTTACATTTTTATGTGATGGGTATCTGTGCCTTCAGTGCTTTTTCTTCTGCAGGAGCTGGCCGAAACTTTGGAGAAAGCATAGTCATTTCCAAGTCTGGCTGCTGATTAGCTGGAAAGGCATATCCTTATATTCATGCACACTTTCCTTCTGGTTTTGGTCATGTTACTGTCTAACCTTTTGCCCCTCAAGACACAACCTCATGTAACTATTTCACAAAAATTTCATCCTGCCCTATGCACACCATACATCTCATAATTGCAAGGGGCTCCGCTTTCTTATCCCTCCTGGCAGATGCAAGCCCACTCAGTCAAAGAGCTGTCACCCAGCTATCAATAAATCAAAATGTCACCATTGATACAAAGCACACATGCAAGTGGAGCACTGTTTGAAAGCCTCCTTGGCATTCCATTTCCCACACACTGTTAAAGAAGATATTATGAGCAGCTGCTCATTTCTAACAGTGAAAAATTCATCTCTAGTATTAAGAAGAAAGAAAGATCAGATGATGAATAGAGGATGAAATTTATTTAAAAGAGTACTCATGCACACTCTCCTGGAAGAAAGCACCACTGAATACAGATTCCAAGTAAACATGTTTAGGATTTTGAAGGGGTATCTGCTCTTTTAGTTTCTAAGGATTGTTGTCTTTTTGTTTTCTACAAATGGGATAATGCCCTGTAGTGGATTTGATTAATAAATCCATGTTCGCAAATTGCAAACAAAATCTTCAGTCTGGCTACATGTAGTCATGGCTGTGTGGAATGCTGAACTTTGAAATACCAGCTTCACATGGATTCTGGTAACATAAATAGTTCATGAACAGATCCTCTACAATAGAGCTCCTTGTCAGGGATAGGAATATAAAGTGAAAAGAGATTTTCAGGCACCAATGTGCATGAATATAGCACAGTGCTGAAGTTTTGTTGAAGTCAGTGGAATGAATTAATCTACAATTTACGTTTCAACTGATTTCAAAGAAGCTTAAACCTAAGTAATTTTTCCTCTGGGAAAGATACAAACACATGTGTGTGTGTGTCAAACCTTATATAAATAAGAAAGGGTTGAGAGAGAGATAGAAGGAGAGGCCTCAGAATTTATATATTGAAGGTATCAGGGTTTTTTCAATGTAGCTTAAATCCAAGGTCTGAAGTTCACACAAGAAAAACTGGTAGAATGTTTTCATTCATTCATTCATTTCATTCAGTACTGGAAACTTTGCAAGGGATGACTTTAAGTAAAATCCACATTTTGTTCACTCATGTGCCTATATACTCCTTGAATTCAGATAAGGAATATTAAAAATATTGAACTATATTGAACTATTTTTGAAGAAGATTGTTAGCAGAGAAAGCTAACAAGGAGTTTGCAATAATTAGATGGGATTGTTCTAGCAGCATCTACCTAATGAAAAGTGTACAGTAAGTCTTAGGTTTTGAGGTGTAGAAGGAAGATGCTGCTTTGAGTGTGGAAGGACTAAAAAAAACCCCTGAAGTTGACCTCACAGTTAGTTGCGTGTATAGAGGAAAATGGAATGAATTATTTCTGAACTGACAGATATGTGCAGAAGGATTTGAGTGTGAAAATTATTAGATCCAATTTGAGAACTGAACAAATTTTGAGGGGAAGATTTGGCAGCCACAGATACAAGGAAGTATAAAATGGATGTAGCATGGAAAAATATCAAGCTTAAAACTATGTTATTGATCTCATACAGAGAATGGTAGTGATGCAAAGGAAAAGAGGCTAAAGGAGTCATAGGACCCATCCTGGAATGGTGATAGCAAAAGAAACAACAATGTAAACAATGTAAAAGAAACTGATCAAGAAGAAAGCAACTGCAGTGAAACCTATACATTTGATTGTCAACCATGGAATAAGACCAGATACAAAGTTGCGTTGACTAAGGACCACTTTATTTTGACCTGTTTTATTTAAATTGTGTTAGCCTGAAAGATACAAGGGAGGGAGGCAACATTATACAGGACCAGTTGATGCCAGGTCACAATGTAACAACCTGTTCAGCATATCCATAGATGATAACAACTTAGCTCCATGGGTAATCTAAATTGTTTTAGTTGCTTCCCAGTCCAGCATCTAGGAAGGTAGCCCAGGGACTCCTACCCAAGCTGCAGGGCTCTAAAAGTGAGACCCCCCTCAGGTTAACCTCAAGGATAGCCTCCTTCACCAGCCCCTTGGGATGCAGGATCCTAAAGAGGTGATTCCATAGGGGTACCAACACATGATCACTGAAGTTTATTTTCCCCCATCATCTGCTAAAGGACAACCTATTTCCCAACATCACCCAGAGCCAATTTTCCCAATTCCATCAAATACAAATTGGGATAGGCAAGGAAACCCCTGAGAAATGGGCAGAAAAATTCCTATCCAGTCCCAAAGTGACCAGATTAACTCACACTGCATTGATGGTGGGAGGGTGGGTCAACGTCAAGCACTGAATGACACTCATAGGGGGCGAACTGCTTCACTGTCTCCTTTGCCCCATCTCCTGTCTTGATTTGGTGCGTGGCACCAATCAAACATAACACTGTGGTCTCACTTCATCATATAGTTACCTTCCCCCACAGCAACATTTGTTGCATGAGTCCAGGTAACTACTTGCTGAAGGAGAGTGATCTTCTTTATAGAAGAGATGCGGGTATCATTTGAGTTTATGGTTACATTGTCAAAAATCACATACTCTTAAGTATGTATTGTTTAGGCTTGGAATATTTATTTATTTATTTGCACATGATCCTCTATATACATTTTCCTTCATTATTTTTCTGTTTCACCTGCATACAGACCAGCTTCCCATTAAGGTCTTGAACAGTGTTGGTTAAAACAAGATTTTAAAAAAAGAAAAGAGAAGGGAAGAGAAGAAAAGAAAGATAAATACTTTGCTCTTTCAAACTACCTCATGATCAGGAATCCCTTCTCAACTAGGTTTTCCCTGATTGTGTGCTTTATCCAATTCACTTTTGACCAACACATCTTCTGAACAGTTGGAGAACAAAACTAAAGATCTCCATTGCATTCTCATTTTTCTTTGAGCACCCAATGAATGGAGTTACAAGTTGCAGCCTGATGGTTTCCTTTTCCCCAAGGTCAGTGAGATGCACTTGGTATGATTTTTGGACATCATCGGCTCTGGCTGAATTGGGAAAGTGCCTCCTTGATTCAGGGCTGAATGTGATCAAAGCAAGTCTTAGCTACAAAGGCATTCATAGAAACTTTGGCAAGAGTGGTCCTGATGGTAAAAAGGTAGTAATTTCTGATGCTTGATGGGACAGTTATTTATTTACTTATTTAATTAATTAATATGTTGCCTTTCTCCTGGAGTGGGACACAAAGAGGCTCATTTCCTCTGTTTGTACTTCATCCATTCTTGCTATCACATTTTTTGATTCTAGCTTTGGAAGGAAAATGTGGCTGCTCTACAATTATATTTTTCAGTACCTTTTTCCACTGCTGCTTGTAAAAAGACTGTGCTTTTAAGGCAATTTTCATAGTATTACACACATTTTCATTAAATGTAGTTCTCTCTACCCCCAGACACAGATTTGTCTCGGAGACAATTATGGAGCTAAGTGCTTCAAAAATATTGAAGGTTGTTTTTTTTTAAATCCATTGGGGTCAGCCAAACCCACTTAGTGTTCAGTTCATTAAATTCAATATGAGTTTGCAAATATCCCATGTCACTATGAACAAATTAAGCAGAAACATGAAGAGTTATAGTGGCCACAAAGGTTTTTGGCAACTTCAGTGGGAATCTTAAACATGCTATCTGAAGCATAACCTTTGATTGTCCAGGGTTTTTACCCATCTTCTGCAATAAAAACAGTTATTATAGGCTGTTATAGAGGAGATTCTTGTCTTTGTCTTAATAAACAGACAAATCAACACAATATGCATTAGTCTGCTAGCTGAGTACAGCATTTGGCCGTACAACTGTACCATTCTTATCATCATAAAGTATTTCTGCTGGTATCTGTATTGGATTGGCTATGTCAGGAAGCCCTATCAAGCTTCGAGAAACCGCACTCCCAAAACTGACAGGATTGTTGTGGGAAAGGCGGTCATTACCGGAATATTTCCAGCATTGAAAGAGGGTGGATTTCCAAGGGATTGCAACACAATAGCAATGAAGTTGTGCAATAGCAGGGATCTTGAACTGGGAACAACGCATTACTCTGGTGGTATGACACCTTCATGCAGTAAGGCTGTAGGTCCTGCTGAAACCATACTTAGCAACTGCCCTTGCTGCACTGGCCTCTGGATCTTTTGGGGCTTGATTTTGCATCCTCTAGATCTTGTGTGAACAAATACTTTAACCAGCCCCTCTTTCACTTCTTCTTCAGTTGGCCCAGTTATCATAGTATCATCTATGTAATATGCTATATATAATGCAAGATTCAATGTGACTTCCAGTATGGCCCTAGCCACTATGTAGCACTGTGCACATATCTCTGGGGGAGAATTTCTACTGTTGTCCTTCCCATTTGAATGCAAGTTGATCTTGGGATGAGAGATCAATTACAAATGAAAATAAAGCATTAGCTAAGTCTATGACTACATGCCAATTTGCAGCATTTTAATTCAATTGTTCCATTAAATTTACCAGATCTGACATGGCTGTGATTGGAATGGGCCATGTTTATTGAGCTAATGATAGCCAGTCATGAGCCATCTGGCTTCTTCTTCATATTTCTCCCACACATATTGGACCAAGGTAAGCAAGACCCATCCTAACCCTTTTACCACCTTCTCCGCCTCCTTTCTCCCATACTCCCAAAACTTGCAGACACTTAAACACAGCATTGGGAGTAAACTCTCCAAACTCAACCACTCTGCCTCCCTTAACACCAGTACGGTTATCCATTTCAGAACTTGTGCCACTGGGGACGAAGCATTACTGCATGGCCATCCTAGAATATGGCTGTGGTCTATATCCTGCTCAATGGGTTTCTTTCCCCATTGGAGCATAATCACTAACTACACCAAAGTGTTTTGTCAAAGGCCAGTGGTTCATATAGGATTTGAGGACAATAAATGTTCTAGTGGGTGAATGGTTTTAATAAGTTTATTGTTACATCAGGTAGTTTTTTAAGATATAAGATAGTGAAGATGGTACAAAATTAGTACATCCCTAGTAACCAAACTTACTGTTCTGTTCAGCTGTTGAGATCCCCAGGATACAACAGTGGAGACACCCCAGGCCACCAATGTGCAGCACCCTTACCAGGTGTCCTGGTCTGCATCAAGTTCTCCTAGGGCAATTCTCCAGGTGGTTTTATAGATATAGCCTCACTGGGCTACACACTACTTCCCCACTCTCATTAAATCACACCTATCTTGTACTGGACATGTGCCTCTAATTGATTACACTTGTGTTTTTCCTTATTCATCTAAACAACGATATTAAACAGGTAACAGAGTGAGTATATCTATGGCTTATTGCTTATGGATGTATCCTGGCATATCCAGCTGCCAAGGTTACACCAATCTGAACAAAGGTGCAAAGGTTTCTAGAACAATATGCCAAGCAGACCAGTATAATGGAAAAACTCACATGTGGCAATCTCCTTGTACAATGCTCTTCTGGTGATTTCCACTGCAGTGGTCTGTTGCTACCACTAAACCCTTTTATGCATTGCAATTCTTTTTTGCCTTTTTGAGATACTGGCATTCGGGGAGGCAGAGGGCCGGGAGTCACTTTAGCTGTCTCAGCTATTATCTTCAGTGGGTAGGTCATCTCTCCAGAGGGCCCACTCTCCTCTTGAAACCCACACTGTAAAATCGCTGACTTGAGACCCAGGGTTATAAAAGAGATTTTCTAGTGAGGCCATATCAGAAAGTTATGTGTTTATACATGCATATGTGAATGTTTAGGAAAATAGATCATTTGTCCACTCAGCTCAATATTATCTGTTCTGACCACCAGTAGCTCTCTGGGATCTCAGAAGAGGCCTTTCCGATTAAATTCTAACAGATATTTTAAACTAAACATACCATGGACTGAACTCGCAACCTTCTATATGCATAATAAGTACATTACTATATGCATAGTATGTACACTACCTCTAAATTATGGCCCTTCCCTTAAATATCTGACCGAAAATTTTTCTCAACTTATCAGTTGTGTAGGCATACAGCAAAGTGAAAATCACCACAGTTGTTCAAGTTGTCTTCCTTGCAGAAGAACAGACACAGAACAACCATTGCCCTTCTGCTGTGTCTTTAAGGGGAAAAAATGTGATCTGTAAACATATTTTGTGGCTCTTTTATTTGCCACTTGGCATTTTGCACCGAGAATACTCAAGCAGAAAGGATACAGATAAAAGTCAAAGTAAGAGGGACTGCCTATTATACTTGGTACATTAAACAATAGCGCTAGCTTTCAATCTACCATGGTATATTGTTCATTTCAAAGATGCTGTTATTCCTGACATCAGCTGAGTCTGGGATGAGTGCATAAATATCTAGAAGTAAATCTTGAACAGTTGATGGACTGCGTGGAATCAGTTACAGCACAATTCTTCACTTGAAAAGTGATGGACGATGGGCATCTGCTCATGTATAGTACTGAGGCTATGAAGGCCCAATGGTGCAAAGAGAATTGTATATAACAAGGCAGTGGTGAAAAAAATAAAACCTCAAGTAGTTCAGGAAATGAGAAAACAAATTTACCTCCAATCAGGTGTCTCACATTGAGAAAGTCTGGTATGAACTACTTAGCAAAGTACTGTAGTCTTCTTTTAAGAAAAAGTGGAGTACCTACAACTTCCTTTTTCAGTTGATTGTTCATTGGGGAATATGTCTTTCTATCTTAATGGAGAATGGAATGCTAAAAATGGCAACTACCCTTTATTCTTCTGTGCGTTTATCTCCAGAAATAAAATTGGCTTAAATCTGGCATGAAGAAGATAAAATGAGAGTTAAGTGATTACAAACCAACCAATTTAATAAAATGGAGATAAATGAACAAAAGCGCTACAAAAACTAGGATAAAACATTATACCTGACCTATTGGAATCCCTATCCTCCAGACTTTTGAAAAAGAGGAAGCATAAGGACAAAGTGAAGATGTTGCTGGAGTGAAATGTTCAGTTACAAAGGCTAAAGACTGTCTTGGTTTTATTGGCCCATACTCATTTTATATCACTGTTCAGTTCTTTTTATTTATTGCATAGCTCCCTGGAGAAAGAGAGAAACAGTCATACAGAGAACCCACCAAATTGTTCCTAGCACTTATATTTTACATGTACTTCTATGGTACATAGATTTAATATATAGTAATAAATTGTGCAATAATATCACACATTTCTATCGGACCTTTTATATTCCCCAACATTGCACAGCATTCTGTAAATGTTGGGGCTCATTTCTCCTCTCATGCTAGGTATACAAGGTCCAGTGATTTTTAGTAAAATTGCCTTTGACTGACATTAGCACAACTGAGATTTGAATCAGACCCTTGTTATGCAAGAATGATTTCATATACCACATATCAGAATGCAATTATGGAACAAGATTGTCCTACATTATGGAGACTTGAAACAGCAATGTGCATTTACAAAGAAAGATATTAGACATAATAACTGTAATTTGGCTAAAACTGCAGAACCAACAACAAGAACCACACATTCTTTCATTGAAGTCCTTATTAAAGCAGTTTAACACAACTGTTGAACTTAAGGTGAAAAGGAGCTACTTAGGCCCTTTTCACATGGCATTTGTCATGCAAAAGGGCCTCTGGAGCATCGCGCGATTGCGAGGAGCGTTCCACATGATGTCCTCGCAATCGCGTAACGCTGCCAGGGCCAGCAGTCACCGATTGCGCAATATATCATTTTTGGCTTTTGGCCAAAAATGATGCATGATTGTGCATCACTCCGGGGTCCCACATGCACTTACCATCCATGCGGAGCCTCTGGAGACATGGCCCTGGCGCTTCCTCCCTTAGCGCAACCTGAGAAAATACCTGGCTGTGCTAAAGAAGGAAAAGGCAGAACCCTCATGCTGCCTGCTGGCCAGCAGGCAGCTGCTGCGGAGGAGCAGCGGGGACGCAAGTGCCTCACGGAAGAGGCTGCTCATATGACCCCCACACGACCGCACCAGAAGCAGATAAACTGCGGAAAGGGCCATAGTCTTCAGACACAAGACCAGAAAGGGACATTGGGTTCCTTCACGTATGATCAAATTCCATTACTTGGCATTAGTTACCTAGGCTTCACAGCTATGGAGCACATACTCCTGATAGGAACTCATTGACTCAGAGGCTAAAAAGCAAATATGTTTCCTAGTATACCCCCAGTGAAAATGCAGACTGGCAATGGATTCCTTGTGTCCATGGAAGAGTTCGTATTCACAGAGAATTTCCATTGACAGAACTGGAGATGAATACTCATTGTCAATTCAGTCCCTACCTCCATCAGTTCTGGAAGATGGAAGGCTTTCTAGAACAGTGAAAGAGATACTTTTAAGAGGTGCAGAAGGAAGAGAAACTATCAACTAACTTCTTTCCCTTCCCACATCTGAGAGCATTTTGAGGATAACCCTATTACCCTTTCAGCAGGAGGTAATAAAATACAGAGAACCATTATGGTACAGTAGTTTGAATGTTGGACTAGGATTCCAGAAAACCAGGTTCAGATCCTCACTTAGCCATGGAAACCCACTAAATGGCCCTCAGACTCTCTGAGCCTCTGAGGAAGACAATGGCAAACGTTCTCTGAAGTTCGTGAGTCAGAGTCAACTAGAAGGCACATATCAACAACAGTGAAATGTGTCAGTTCTGTACTCAAAACTGCACAGGACTTTTCCACACAGAATTCACTGCTAGAATATTTGCTACTGGGATAGAATACTGGGAGTGGGCCCAGATTGTGAATTCTACAGGTGGCCTTAGTGGCATAAATTTCCTCATACAGAGTTACATATTCATTTTTCTACTCTGTCCTTGTGTGGAAAGAACCAAGGACTGAATCAAGAAACAAGAAAAAAAATGCAACTCAATGGAAAACCAAAAGTGCATGTCCAAAACCAAAAGAGCCCTGGTGGTGCAATGGTTAAATGCTGGTACTGCAGCCACAACATTGCAAGTTTGATCCTGCAGGGCTCCAGGTTGACTCAGCTTTCCATGCCTCCACAGTCAGTAAAATGAGTACCCAGCTTGTTGGGGGCAATTAGCTTACACATTGTAAACTGCTAAGAGAGTAGTTGCACTGATAAGCAGTATAGAAATGTACATGTACATGCTATGTCCATCCACTATCATGTTCATCTATGTGCAATCAGTAATGTGCATGAATGTGCTACATGCATCCATATACAATGGCACCGTATACGCATCTCTGTTTTAGCAACCTTTGAACTGAATGTAGAGATTCTGTGCTAGAGAAAAAGGTCTAAAAGCTTCCATAGAGAAACTTACGCATGTATGAAGTGCAGACAAGATTCTCGCCAGTATGTTACAGAAGTACAACTACACAATGCACAAAACAATGCAGAAAATCTTGTAGAGCTGTCCACAAAACCAAACAAGTTACTATTTTACAGGACAGAAGGAGATGGGCCAAAAATTTTGGAGTACATATTCCATTTTCTAGGAGGTCTTCAAGGGCTGACCTTGATAGATAGAACATTCAGAACATTATTAGACCTGCATCACATATGACATTTTACAAATATCCATACCTTTATAAATGTATCATAAAAGCTTTTAAAAAGGAAGAAAACATTCTGTACAGAGCTACCTTTATTATTGCATCGTGCATTCTGTGGATGGCGATCTTTGCTTGATTGTATGGTGGATAGTGAGTGTCAGCTAGTTAGATGAAAATATAAAAGGAGGCAACAAAGGTCCCTTTCAAAGGACTTGTTTGTTTGAACGAGTGCTGTACCATACAAGGAAATAAAACACAGATCAGAAAGCAGTAATAAAGCAGATGAACTGGTACAGTTGACTTCCCAGGAGAGCAATTTAGGAATGCCAGTGATATGTAGAGGTCTTTCTTTTCAGTCAGATCCACCAGTTTTATGACAGTAAATGAAGCCTAGCCATGGCTGGATGAAAATAAGAGACAACTCCTGGCTGAATTGATGGAGGAATTTGCTCCTCACTTCCCACAGAGCTTTTGCCTTGGAACTGAGGGCATTTAGTTTATATGCGTTTATCTTCCTTTGGGTTCTGTTTGTCCCAAACAGAAGTCTGCAGTGAAGATAAGAGGTATCCATAGCTGCTAACCTTTTAAAATGAAAGAGAAAAGGGTTCTGGTTCTTTACTCTGACCTTGAGCTGCCCTCTCCAAAATTTTCACCTATCATTAAAAAAAAAAGAAAAAAAAGAATGAGGGTATACAATATTGTATTTCCAGTTGTTAGGCCATGATCATAGAAGTATACTAAAAGCAAACTCCCATCGGACGATAAGTAGGTATCACACCCAGGCTCTCTGGGTATCACATGGTGCTGGGTGATATATTTAAAATAAAATAAAAATAAATGGCTGATCATTGAAACAGTCCTATTTTCTTACAGATCTAAATAACATTGAGTTAAATACTTTACAAATTTACAGACTAGACAGCTCAATTCAGGTGTCTGGTAGTGGACACTTGCAAGTTCTCAAAGCTGAACTGTATTCAAAGTTCCCATTTTCAAAGACAGTCACCCTGGTGCAGTTGGATGAGGACGGAACATGCAAACAGGTTCCGCATCTGATTGGATAGTTCGCTCTAATAATCTGGGATGCGGACATAATTTGTTCAATGAGGTTACATCTCAGGCTGAACAAAGCTGTCCCCTTGCCTTTCAAAATGCTATTTAAGGATTTTGTATGGTGGGGCCTTTAAAATTTGTGGGTGTTGGGACTGTGTGTGTGAATTTTTTCTTCTGGTTCCTTGCTGTTCCCAAGCACTCTGAGCTCCGTCCTTCCTTGCCAAATAGCTCACTGGTAAGATTTTAACTTTTCTGGAAGGACTTAACATGTGTGGCTATTCTATGCATGCTGTTTAGATCAGCTAATGACACCTGGCATTATTTTTCTTTCCTCAGGACAGTCTGTTACAGTGTCAGTTCCTTCAAACAAGACAGCAGTGGAAGCCTATGGTGCTACTTATAAATATGCAGTCTGAATATGAGCAAAAATCAGTTTGAGAAACCACCTAGATCACCAGTGACAGTACGGAAGGATTTCTTTTCATTCTTTTTTTTTTTCCAGAATAAATAGTATACCTTCGAAACCCTTTTTCTCCATTCTTTTCTGCCAGCCTGATGCAGAAATTGACAATCGCCTTCTCTAACCTCAGTCACTGGCAGACTGTTTCATTTCAGACACCATCCAAAAAGAATGAATGGGTGTATTCAGGGTGAGAAAATGCACAGGGATGGTTGGTGGCTACCAGTATACACTAACTCAGTGTTTGTGTGTGTAGACACACACAGACACACACAGACACACATACTGCAATAATGTATATACTATACATACTATATATACTGTATATACTGTGTGTTTGTGGATCTATATTTATATATCTATACACATACACACCACTAGCCAGCCATGCTATTTAAAGAAGCATATTTTATAGGCCTGGCTTTTGAAATTAGTCCTATGGAAAACCATTTTCATACAAGTCACCATGAGTACGAAGAATTGTAGAGTAGCATGTTTAAAGGCCATGTGGCTCCTCCCAAAAGTTCAAATCTTCCCTTCTTCAAAGGGAAAGGTTTTCTATCTATATAACCTCCCCACGTGACTCAGAACTCAGAAAAGTCAGGCTTTTAAACAGCATAGCAAGGTGACATGGATAGAAAAAAAGTACCACTGGAAGATGTCAACATGGTAAATTCTGGGAGATATTGGTTACCCTAAAGGAGCTAAACACAGCCCCTTTACTTTTGTGTGGACTGTTGACCATCAGGCAGGTAATGTAATCATACAATTCCTGTTCTAATCAACAGTTCAACAGTTTAAGATGCATTTACCTATAAATCGACTCCAGTGTGAATTAATCATCAGGGGAAACTTCTCAGGAACATTTAGTATTTAATATATCAGAAATAAAGCATTTCTAATTGCACAAGGCATATCAATGGAAGAAGCTTGCAGGATCATACTTGAGAGCAAATTTGGAAAACTGAAGCTTGATTGCTGCCATGATGGTTAGTGACTAAAGTAAATCTGTTCCCTGCATCTTGGCAGTCATGCTCATAAGCAGAATGACTCATCACGTTCCATTTTGGAACACTGCAGAGATCATCTAGGCAATATTGACCAAATGTTGTTTGTTTTTATTATGATCATTATACCCCTCTGTAAAAAATTATTAAAAGCAGCATAATATCAATTCCCCAGAAAAGACAGAGACGGTAATTTTGGAGTGTTGTTATGCAAACTTCAATCTACGGTCACAAAATAAAGATTACTAAAAAGAATGAATTGATTAGGCACTTGTGTGGCTTATAATTTGAGAGAGAGAGAAACCTGTTGAAGGTTGCTTTCTCATGCAAGTTATAAATACAGATCTTAAAACAATGATTAAACACACCTGCACAGATGCGGCAAAATAGGCTATTTTAGGGAACAGTCTATAGTAATGGTACATACCAATTTGCTCAAAGAGGAAGAAGGTTTAAATTCTCTTCCCAATAAATCTCTATGTCAACACTGAATATTTTTTTGAGTGTACAATGGTAATTCTACTATAATCATTTAGCTCCCACAACAGATGGGTGGGACCATCCATCAGCTGCTACCCTGTGAGTGGGGAACAGATCCCTGTCTGTCACAGTGGCTGCTGCTCAGTAAGCAGATATTGGGGGACTTTCATGGTTCTTATGTATCTCTTAAACAACAATCGGCGTAGAGATCATGACTACAAAACAGTCAAGAGTGTGTAACTCTAGATTACACGTTCATAGCTGCCCGACAGGGTTCAAGCCTTTATCACTACTGCAATATTTCACACACATGTACAAGGAGCACTTTGTTTTTGAAACTGGTCCCGAGCCCCAACCACTGTGATCCGACATTGGATAAGACTAGAACACACTACAATAGGTATTGTTTTTGCTGATTTATGATGACCCTATCATGTTTTTGGGCTTTTGGGGGCAAAATTTGTTCAGAGGGGGTTGCCTTTGCCTTCCTCTGAGGCTGAAAGAGCATGATGCACCCAAGGTCATCCAGGAGGGTTTCCATGGCCAAGTGGGGAATCAACCCTTGGTCTCCAGGATTGTAGTTCAGTGCTCAAACCACTACATCACACTGGTTCTCCAGCAGAATGATAGCATCTTTGGCTAAGACTTATCACATTACCTCCTTCCCTTTCTGTTGTTCTCTCAATCAGAGTCCATTTGGAAAGCATTTCATTTACAAACAAGGTCATTAATGTGTGTGTGTGTGTGTGTGTGTGTGTGTGTTAATAAAAGAAACACTTTCCAAACAATGTCCCACTGAGAGAGCAATAGAACAGGAATGACATCATGTGATGAATCTCAACCAAAGATTCTATTATCTGCTGTAATTGTGATTTAGCTGCCTTGTTTGATAAAGCCCTAAATCTACCAGTCATGTGAAGTTACATGCAAAGAAGACCAAAAGCCCTGATGTGCCATTCATGGACCAACTGCAAAGGTCTCTGGTATTTGAATTAGAAATCTAATACCCTTCTGAGACAGGAACTAGTTTGGATAACCAACTGCAACTCAGGATGCTCAAGCCTTAGAGCCCTCATCAGGAGCAAAAAAAGGGAATAAAAGCAAAGGTCCTGTTTATGTACTGGCAGAGTCTGTGTCTTTTCCAGTATACCTACATCATTGTCCTAGAAGGCTACAGCAGTGCTTCTTTCTCCAGGTGTGCAATGAAATCTGAACAGTTCTGTCCCTATTCCCAGCCACAGATTGACCACATGGGTATGCTTGGGAAGTGCTATTGACACTCTCCATTATAAAGGCTGCTCCTTCTTCCTCAGTGTGGAAGAAAACCCAGACAGCAGCTGTGTTAACTCCCATATCCAATCACAGCTTTCTGGCTGTCCTTGCACACCTGGGGTGGATATATTGTAGAAGGAGGTACAGAGCACCTCCTTCCAGAACACTTTAAAAATGACTTCTGCTGGTGGGACTGAGGTTATGCCAGCATAAATCTTTAAATTACATTTTTGTATCAGGTTGGTGCATTTGAGAACTGCCATTTACTTTTCCAGAATGCTCTCAATTTATCATCACTTTGGCCAAGCGTGAAATTTTAAATGGCAGTCCTATCAGAGCAGTAGCACTGTAAGATGCACTGTAAGCACTGGAGCTATACTCCATTATTAACTGACCATGCTTACTTAGGGGATTGTGGGGGTTGTGGTCCAAAAAAGGAACTTTTCCAACTTTAGGAAATACAAAAAGAAAAAAAAGAATCTTTTCTAAGAAGAGTACATAACAATCCAGAGAATTACATGTTTGTTTTGACAAAGAATAAAACAAGAACTAAAGGGCTGGAAAAATACACAGTTATGATGTTCAGTCTGTGACCTGAAAAGGCATCTCATTAACCATTAGATGTGATATTGACAGGCCATAACATTTGGAATATGTTTATAAATGATTTACAGTGAAAGCCAAGTGGCAACTAATTATGATCTCCCAGCACACACTGCCTGCCCCAGTTCTTCTCTCACTATCAATCCTCCAGTTCTCTGCATGTAATTAGAACTCATATTGACTACCTATAAATTTACTTCATTAAACCCTGAAATAAGTCTTCTGCTTTTACATAAACAACATTGGATTCAGACATTTAACACAGCAGGAGTAGTTTGCTACCTCAGATAAACTTGTTGTCATTGATATTGAAAGGAATTTGGCTGATATTCTTAAGCTGATTTGAGGAAGGTAAATTTGTTTTTCTCAACCAGATTTCCATGTTAGATTTTGTGTCATTCTCCATCTGTACTTATATTTGTCTGTTTTTATGATGTGACTATAATGCTTCCTTCCCTTCTGGAGTCAACAGTTTGGCATAAATATGAGTGTGTTGTGTCTTGGTATTCAGTACTGTGAGGTACAGACTGCTTTGTTGCCTCTCTCGAACAATCCACAGGAATCCTTGTTAGATAATGGTAGTTCCATTATTTCTGCACTACGCTGTTATAGCGCTATTATTCCACTTTCAACACCCTGTGGAATTCTGGGGTTTGTAGTTTACTGAAGCCAAAGAGCTCTCTGGCTAAGAATTCTAAATGCCCCTCTCTAAACTTGCAAACCCCACGATTCCATAGGATGTTGAAAGTGGAATAATAGCACTATAACAGGGTAGTGCAAATATGGTCTAGAACTGCATGAATCCATCCAGTGAATCCATTCAGTAGCTGAATCAATTCTCCAGATTACTTCTGGGCACCTCAGAAATTAATCTATATGCCTTGGGTTGAGAATAGCACCCGTTATGGCCATAGAACTACTGCCAAACAGTAGAGCCAAGAGATCTGAAGAAATGAAGCTTATTCCCACCATCCATCCTCTCACCTAACAAAGTCTATATGAGGCCAAGACATATTCCATCCATATACCCCATTGAGACACGACTGTCCCTTGAACAGGGGTGATCCCATACTGCATAACTGTTTGGTACCACTCTAACTGCCATGCTCCATCCTGTGGAATCCTGGCATTTGGAATTTGGTAAGGTACTTAGAATTCTGTATTTATACTCTCCTGAATTACAACTCTCCGGCAGTTAAAGGCCATTTCTGCATGATGACGCTGTTCTGCGTCATCGTGCTGCAGTTCCGGGTCTGGAATGGAATACGCCAGCAACACTTCTCTCTGTACCTGCTCGGTCCATGAAGAACGGAGTACAGTGGTGCCACCTCTTCCTTCCACAGTGCAGCCAGGCACTTTCTACTGCTGTGCTATGGAAGGAAGCATCACCATCACACTTCTGTGGCTTCTGCATGGCTAGGATCACCGAAAGCGACAGGTAGTCACAAGCACAAAACAGGTTTTTTTCCATTTTGCAAAAACTGCACGAGTGCTGCACTTGGGGACGGCATGACTCTGCCATGTTTAAATATTTGAAGGGATGTCATGTAGAGGAAGGAGAGGGCTTGTTTTCTGCTGCTCCAGAGACCAGGACAAGGAGCAATGGATTCAAGCTGCAGGAAAGGAGATTCCACCTGAACCTCAGGAAGAACTTCCTGATAGTCAGGGCTGTCCGGCAGTGGAATATGCTGCCTCGGAGTGTGGTGGAGTCTCCTTCTTTGGAGGTTTTTAAGCAGGGGCTGGATGGCCATCTGTCGAGAGTGCTTTGAGGGTGTTCCTGCATGGCAGGGGGTTGGACTGGATGGCCCATGTGGTCTCTTCCAACTCTACATTTCTATGATTCTATGATTCTATGACAGCATGCCAATGATGATGTTGTGCAGAAGCACAACCTGCTGACCACTGCCATCCTGTCTCAGAAACAGCTCAGCCTCATCATGCACAAATGGTGAAAGATGAACTGGTATCGAAACACTATGGTTGTGTAGTTTGGATATACCGTCTCTGTTCTTCATCTCTGCTATTTACTGAGACACTACCTGCTTTTTAAACTTAAAATGGCAGGGACTGAATGTTACGTTTTGTGAATATGATTTATGCACAGCAAATTGAGAGAGAGAGAGTTCCCAAAACTGGGAAATGAGTTTTTTAAAGGGTCACATGTTAAATCACATGTCTAACCATGTAAGTTTTTGAATATCAAGCCGGAAGTTGCCAGTGGAAATTGATATAAAGAAAAATAGAGTGCAGGACTGTGCCAAGAACCAAGCAATGTGGACATTTCAGTGAGTGAGTCAAGTCTTCTTTCTGCTCAGATGTCTTTTGCATGGGCTTGCCATTGTGATCTCTTCCCATTTTATAGGTCTTGTGCTGGAGTGGAGATGTTTTTTTTTTATGGCAGAGTGAAGAGGTAATTTTTACATTGACTCCATTACCTGCTTATAATTAAACTCATAAAAAAATCTGTCTCCAGTGCAGAATAACTTCCTCCCTTGCACTGGAGAGAAGTTTCATAAAAAGGAAGACATTAAGGGAATGTGCCACAAATCCCATAAAATGAAATAGGAAATAAAATAATTGTATCTTACTGCAACATTAAGGAAGAGATGAGTTCTCCTTTCACAATTTTAATAGCTGTACACCTAGCACAAGCATCCAAACAGCTGCTCTTGTGGGAGTTCTTTCACCTCCCCATCCAAGGAGGCCACTTGTCCAAAAGCAAGGCTTTGGAATTAATTAACCAAGATAGAACCTGAAGGGCATTAGCAGTAGTCTCTGACCCTGTTGATATACACTGATATATGTCTTATTGTTTTCAATTAAAACAGTTTTATGATGCATCAGCATTACATCTTGTGCATATTTATCTGCATTCATTTACCTGAGTTCAAAATATCAACTTGATGGCTTGCAACTATACTTTAACAACAAAAACAACAACAACAATGAAATATAACAGTTCAATTCCCTGCAGAGACAAATTCTTCTCCAAGCCTATTGGTATGAATGAGACTAAGTATGCCAGGTATGCACAGAACTGGGCTGCAGATGTGTTATGGATAAACTTGAGGATTTCTCAACGTAATTATGCAAGGAAATGTGTAGGTGAGAAGGCTTGATTAAGCTTTATTGAGTGCAGTTGATAGAAACAAAATGCATTATATGCTGTCTGCATTGTGTTTTTAAATGCAATAACAGTTGTTGTTGTTGTTGTTGTCGTCATTGTTGCTGCTGTTTTTCTTGTGTGCCTTCAAGTTGTGTTTGATTTATGGCAACCCTAAGGCAGCTATGTCAGATTGGAAAATGAGAGACAGATTGTTAAATCTTATAGAAGGCCATTTTACTGGAACATACAAAGTTTTTAGTTAGGCCCTTATCTCTGTCCCACCACCTTCACAGGTGCATTTGGTGGGAACACAGGAGAGGGCCTTTTCAGTGGCTGCTCCCAGACTCCAGAACTGCCTTCCCGGAGAGATCAGACTGGCACCCTCCTTGACCGCTTTCTGGAGACAATTAAAGACATTCTTATTTCAGCAGGCATTTAGTACATGATTATTGTGAATAAAGGTGTGCTGGTTATTTTAATTTTGATTTGTTTGTTGTTTTTAATATGTATTTTAATATTGTTTTAATTATTACTGATTGTTTAATGTGTGTTTTAACTTTTGTATGTTATAGTTTTAACTATGTTTTCTTTTTAAACTCTTGTAAGCTGCTTTGAGTACTTTTGAGGAGAAAAGAGGCGTATAAATAAAGATAATAATAATACTAAAGTAGTAGTAGTAGTAGTAGTAGTAGTAGTAGTAGTAATAATAATAATAATAATAATAATATCCAAGAAATAATCTTGACCTTTATTCAATTTTTCAATGGAAGAAGCTGTATATGATAAGTTTATTCACGTACCTGTGCATAGAAAGATACTATTTTATAGAAATAAGTTTCTAGTTTAAAAAAATTGTCATTCATACACCCAGAATAATTTATAAAAGTAATTGTTGTTGCTGTGTGCCTTTAAGTCACTTCCAATTTATGGCTACTCTAAGGCAAATTTATTGTGGTATTTTATTGGCAAGATTTGTTCAGAGGGGTTTGCCTTTGTGTTTCTCTGAGGCTAAGAGGATATGACTTGCCCAAGGTCACCCAGTGGGTTTCCATGGCTGAGTGGGGATCTGAAGACTTGTTTCCAGAGTCATAGTCCAACACTCAAACCACCACACCATTCTGGTTCTCTTATAGCATTACAGCAATACAGTAGCCCCTCCACATTCACGAGGGTTAGGGGCACAGAACCCTTGCAAAAGTGGAAAAAACACAAATAACTCCCCCCGCAATTCCCCTCCAGAGCTTCTCTCCCTGCGTCGGGGAGGAGGAATAAAAAAGACAACCTAAAAGGCTTACCAGTACTTTCTCCTCGAACAGAGAAGAGGGGAGTTCTAGAGTTCTAATTACTTCCAGCAGCCATCTTAAGAAAGGAGCGCCTAACCAATCAGCCACCAATACACAGCAGAATGTGAACCGCATTGCATGCCTTTAGCAATGGGGGGGGGCATTGCTCACCCAAAGGGAAAAAAGCCGATTTTAAACACAACCCTCACAAGTCTGGGGTGAGGAATACAAGGGATGGAAGGAGGAAAAGGAAAGGAGGCAAGCATCTAACTTGCAAATAATCAAATTCAGGAAAGTCAAACACACACAATGTGGAGGACGGATTGTATGTGGCTGTAGTAATCTGTATAATCCGACCTCATTTTCTCTCACATTTTACTCTCCCAGTCGTGTAGCACAGTCTACTCCAAGTGTGATCCATGGATTGGTGCTTGTTCACAAGCCATCAGCTGCTAGCATGCAATAGCTTTCCAGCGAAGAAACAGTTGTATCCAAGAGGTACTAGTATCTGGCACATCAGCAGAAAAATTTCAGTCCCCCACAGAGCTTCAGAAGCCTGAGGAGCAGTATGGTAGCAGACTCTGTATTTTCTATCACATAGTCATATAATTTACTTTAATTTAAAAATATTTTATGAAGTCAGCCTGTAAATGATTGTTCCAAGCTCTAGATTCCATATTTGCTGTTAATTATAGCATGTCGGTTTGTTGGCTGTTCTCCATTTTATCAGAGGCATGAAGAGTTATCCAAAATTTCAGATGTCCGTATAGTAAACATGATGAAAGACGGAATATAGATAGCAAGCTGAGAAGGAAATTAAATGCAGAAAATAATGACAGAAACAATTACATTTATTAACATTGGCCATTTACAAAATGGCTACTGACAACACAAACATCCTAGCACTGAATAAGCCAATTAACACATGTGGCATAAGAATCCATTAACCTGTTTCAAACATCTGGAGATAAATCTGAACTTCCTAATTAATCCAGTAGTCTCAATCTAACACTCTTTGATGTTTCTTTACACTATAACAGCTACTTTAAGGTCAGTGACCAGACTGTCTGTTGAAATGTTCTCATACTTGTTTTTGATCTTTGTCATTAGTGTACCTTCCACTATTTCACAGTTGAAAGCCAAGACGCCTGTAGAAAAGCAACAATGTGTCCAATATGGCAAAACGTTTTACCGAATACTTTTCTATTTCCTAGTTTTGCATTCTGGTTGCCTACGATTACCAACAAGATTTCAGAGTGGTTTACCATTGCCACCTTCTGCATGGTACTAAAAAGCATAAGATATGGCACCACTGCTGTTTTCTTTGAGAGACCCTGTCAGTGTCAGTGTCAGAGTCACATACATATACACACACACACAGATCACACACAACACACTACTGCTGATGCTGTCCAGTAGCTGTTTTGATACATTTAGTCTGTATCCTCCACAAAAGCCTGTATGACATGAGAGACTCAGTCAGCAGCATTGTTGCTGTCAGCATAGCCTCTTGTCTCAGAGGAACATGCAGTCCTACCACCATGGAAAGGTAGTGCAAGAATGGGTCAATATACAGAAAAACATCTAAATAATTATATAGCTTTGAAGTTCATAGAGAAGACAAAAAAATGCAAAACAGCTTTGTTTTCTAAGACAGGAATCAAGGAAAAAACTGTGTTTTTCGAACCAGAAAAATCAATGTGTTTAAAAGATGCAAATGCAAATGACCCAGTGAACCATATGTCATTGTGCTAACAACTGGAGCTGATGAACTTCTAGACAGAAGTGGACAAAGAAGAATGTGTCTATCTAAGTCATGGTTTCCTGTATAGGGAAGTCAACAAACACAACATTGAAATCAACGTGGTTAGCCATAATTTAGCATGGACAATGAAATGGTAATGTGACAATGTTGGAAGCAGTGTCAAGAAAAGAAAGAGAGAATAATTAACATAATAATTGGATGTTTAAGCAGTAAAGTGGTACCTGAGTTAAATCAAAAGAAGCAAAACTTTCAGAAAGCAAGCAGAGAAAGTGAGCATGAGACAACAAGGAAACAAAACACAAGGTAAAATCTGAGGAAGGAAAGGAGAGGAAAGAAGCAGACTGCCAGAAGTTCCTATGAACTGACAGAAATCTTTATTAAACCTATATTGTAGCACATGAAGATATTTTGTAGTGACGAATCCTGACCCAATGACTGATGATTGTGGTAGCAATGATTGTTGTGTTATTATTCCACTTTCAACATTCTACGGAATCCTGGGGTTTGCAGTATAAGAAGGGGCATTCACAATTCTCAGCCAGAGAGCTCTTTGGCCTCAGTAAACTACAAACCCCAGAATTCCATAGGATGTTGAAAGTGGAATAACAGTACAATAACAGTGTAGTGCAGAAAGGCCCTTAATGTTAGACCTTGCTATGTGTTCCAGGACATTTTATTAAATGATGGTCAGTAAAGATACCTGTGCATAGTGCTGTTTTCCATATTCAGAAGTGATAAAAAAAAATAACACCTTGGATGGTGATTGGCTGGATTGCCCTTATGTCACAGAAGGGCACAGAGAGATTCTGGAAGGGGGATTCTCTGGCCTTACATTTTCTGAATTACTTTGTTATTCAGATCCTGCAGAGGTCATGGACATGAGGAGAAACAGAAGAAGCAGGAGCTTAGGAATAGACGGGCAGTCAATCAGAGGAACTGGAGGGACATGAAATGGAGGTTGGAAAATGGATTGGTCCAAATGAATGATGAATAGAAGAATAGTCTGAGGGAAAGAAAAGCTAGGAAAGAGAATGTGAAGAATCAAGAAATGCACATAACTCCAGAGTTGCTTAATTTGTAATCTGGCACAGTGTTTTACAAGTTTAAAATGTACAAGAGAGGGTGCTTTTGCATAAACCAATGTATTGAATTGGTTACCTCAAATCTGGATATATTGCATAGTTCTTCCCAAATCCAAATGTTGGTTATATGGTAAAATACAGCTTTCCATGTATAATGAAGTTTGCCCATTCTTAGTCTCTTTGCCCTCCTTCTGCCAATATTTTTGGTACCTTTCAAATCATATACTGTGCTGCTATGTTCCAGAACTTAGAAAAAACAGGGTTGGGAGAGACTACAGCTCCCAGAATTATGCAGCCAGCATGGTCACTCTTGCATTCTACTTCAACTACTCAGAACTTTCACAAAGCCCAGATGGTTATGTTCCTGAATTTTCCCTCCACACCATATTTGTCACAAAATGTTCTTCACTGGGCCTCCTCTTTTCAAATATGCTGTCACTTCTACCTGTTGGCAAAGGGCAGCATCGGCCAGGCTCCAAGCACCATTCCCACAGTGCAGGTGATGTTGTGTCACTAGGAGACACAGTGGAAGATCAAAATTACAAGTAGATCCAGTTGCCCAAATGATAATTGCAAGCCAGGGCTTTCTTTGTAAATGATAGCCCCAGAGCATGTGTTAGGTGTAAACCTTGCTAGGGACTCTGGTAACTAAATTCCAAAACTGTCCCAAGGCCCTAGCAGCTGGATGTCAAAACAAAGCAGGTGCCAAAAAAAAAGATGCCAAGTGCCAAAACCCGTACTCATCAACCAGCAATGGGTGGTTTCCACAACTCAGGTATGGTGAATCAACTCTGGGTTTTATTCAAGATTTTAAAGGAGCTATTCAGGGTTTTGAACCCTATCTCCAAATTAGGTTACACACCAGAGCATGCACACATACTATGCTGTACCTACCGTGCTGAAATAAATAAATAAACCGAACACTGGCTCCCAAATAAATGGGGGGAGGGGTCTTTAAAAAAATTCTTCTTATATTGGAAATACTGAATGGTTCTTTTGATTTCATTTCCTTAGCACCTTGAAATTCTGCAAGTTGTTAGAAGTTGTTAGTGTGTTACTGCCCTGGCTAGCCCAAGCTTTGGGGGATATAAAAAGATATCTTTTGATATCACTAATTCGGCTTCACATATCCCTTCCACGTGCTTGCGAGGCCCCCGGACAAACACACACACAGGCTCGGCTGATAATCGCCGTAATATTCTGAAACAATACAGGCAGGCCAGAACTAGCCAACTCACCGCTTTAGGAGACCTCAAGGCAAGTACCTCCATTAGGTATGCACACAACTTTCAAAAGATCCTCTGCCCAGTGCTGGCAGTTGATGATCTGACTATACAATGCTCAAGTACTCCACGTTTGCATACCGGCTATCCTATTGACAATTTTGCTGTAACTCAATCATTCAGACTCTGACCTTTCAGAGGCTTTGTCTCCAGCCCCAAATCTATTGTTTTCCCCAAGTCTGACCTAGCCTGCGGTCACAATTCTCCTTATAAAAACCCCTGACTTTGGGCACTTCCTCGGATCGCTCTTGGCTTCCATCCCGCCTTGCTGTGGCTTTGTCCAGCGAGCCTTCCCCTCAGCTCCACGTGCTGAGATACATCGAACCCCAGCACTGCTCTCTATCTTATTCTGGGCTTCAGGAACAGGTTTCGTATCACCCAAATCAACTATCCCTCCGAAAATCCCACTATCTTACTCACACCTTTATTTTCCTTAGTTATCTGTGTGCGTGTGTTGCTTACATTGTGTGCCTGTATTTTATAAAGATCATTCATTACCTTCAAACCGGTCTGCTTCTTGATTTGGCCTGACCCCATAAACACTGGGTTACAAGATCCTGCTAAGTTACCCTGCCTCTCGTTTTGCCAACCAGTGCTCAGAGCTAATTTTCCCCACCTATTGTTGAGCACATTTTGGTGTCCCTCACGGGACCCCCAGAACACAAGGTAACAAGTGTCCGTATTCTGTACTTGCGCATATCCATCTTACTTAAACTGAAGCCACAGATGGGGATGTTTTCAGTATTGTAACAGCAGAAACAGTTAAGGATGAATGGTTTTAATGATATATGGGAGGAGAATGTAAAGTGTTGTATATAAAATGACAGTCTTTTACAGTGAACTTTAGATGTGCCTTCCTACAGATGAGAACTGAAAGTAGATAGCCATGAAAATCAGATGTGAAAGAAGCACCTTTGTTTCATTTCATGCATATGCATAGGAAACAGAGATATTTATTGAACTTTCTGTCCCTTCTCCACCATTGCTTTCAGTTTTGCTATTTATGCCTACTTTTGGTTTCACATCACTCTCTGCTATAGTTTTGTGTATAATTAATATTTTATGCCCGGCCATTTTGTGTATCAGGGATAGGGTTACTGTTCAAGAGATGGAAGCTCAAAATGAAAAGCATCCCCTTGAATAAGATAGTTGCAATCTGATGGTTCTTCCAGATTGGTCTGGAGAAGTGTGAATTCTCTCAATGTAAGTTCTTAGGTTTTGCTGACTTTTGCCAGTTGTCACCTCTGCATGCACTTTTTCCATTGTTTTAGGTGGCTGCTTGCAGTGATTTCTTGGATACGGACAAAGGATCTTCAACTTTTTTTAAAAAAGGAGGGCATGTTTTATTGAGATGGTCCTATGTTTCAAAGGCATTTTCTTTCCTGAACCCTCCCCTTTCAAGTTAGCCAACTAGAATGCAAAAGTACCATTTCACCATAGCACTAGAAGAGAAGGGAACATGTTGTTCCAGTATATCCCCAAATTACAAAGAAACCCACTTGAGGGTGGGAATCAAATGCTGCAGCTGGTGCTACAGTTTGTCATGAAATAATCTGGGAAAACAGAAACATCACTTGGATATTTAAAAAAAAAATCCCCAAGGACTACAGAAATGAATACTACAACCTCTTGATGCATTTGCCCCAATGGGAGATGCCTCTGCATCTCCCTTTGGGGCAAATGGGTACAAGAGGTTGTAGTATTCATTTCTGTAGTCCTCAGGAATTTTCTGCATCACCCATCAAATTGAGTCTCATACCCTGCACACCTGTTTTAGACACTTGCACCTCTTTCATCTTCTCTTCAGCAATGGTGCTGTTAGGGCAGTACTTTGAAATAGAAGTCCAGCCCCCCTCCATTCATCACAATCAGCAGGAGGGTCCCCAAACTCAGCATGACTCACTTAGCACATCTGAAACCAGGGACGGGCATAACAATTCCCAAATGTCTCAGCTAGAATAGGCAATGGTGAAGGATTGTCAGACTTGCAGTCTTCAAATACCTGGAATTCCAGCAGGACATTTTAAAGTCAAATGAAGTTGAAGTCTGTATTGGTTAGGCCTTATTTGGAATACTGTGTCCAGTTCTGGGCACCTCAATTCAAGAAAGATATTGACAAGCTGGAACATGTCCAGAGGAGGGCAACCAAATTGGTAAAGAGTCTGGAAGCCATGCCCTATGAGGAATGGCTTAGGGAGCTGGGCATGTTTAGTCTGCAGAAGAGAAGGTTAAGAGAGGACATGATAGCCATGTTTAAATATTTGAAGGGATGTCATGTCGAGGAGGGAACAGGCTTGTTTTCTGCTGCTCCAGAGACTAGGACAAGGAGCAATGGATTCAAGCTGCAGGAAAGGAGATTCCACCTGAACCTCAGGAAGAACTTCCTGACAGTCAGAGCTGTCCAGCAGTGGAATATGCTGCCTCGGAATGAGGTAGAATCTCCTTCTTTGGAGGTTTTTAAGCAGAGGCTGGATGGCCATCTGTTAGGAATGCTTTGAAGTGTGTTCCTGCATAGCAGGGGGTTGGACTGGATGGCCCCTGGGGTTTTTTCCAACTCTATGATTCTATGAAGACATGCATATTGCAAAATATGTGAGGTGGGAGCTGTGGGACCATTAAGCCCAAAGTCTATTACTTAATTACCCTGCTGCTGCCTAGCAGCAAACACACCCATCTACACATCTACTTTCTATTCTTCATATGTTGTGGCACCTTCACCCATTTTGTTCTGAAAAAAACTCTTCCACTAGTCATGCATGCCTTTCTTTTTCAATACTCTAACCATAGACCAGGAGTGCTTTCTGAAAATAGCCTTCCAGGTTGACACACTAACCAATTCAGTCGTAGAAACCTCTACCAAAATGTCCCTTCTTGCATCTCTCCATCCTGTGCTGAGACCTGGTAAAATGGTTTGAGGATGACTAATTGCCCAGCTCACTGAGATGTATGCTGTACTGTAGTTTTCTTCCACTTTGGTTCCTCACTTCAGCAAATAAAGACAGTGAAAATGTTCATTTTCTCTTTCCTACCCATTCTGCCTTAATTTTTAGATCTACTGTCCTCCACTTAGAGCCCTGCTTTTCTTCCTCATCTGTGATTGTTCTCTGTACCTATACCTATCTCAGCTTCCCCATACTAGAAGAACCTTCCATAACTGGACTGTGATGTTGTCCTGGTTTGTTTGTTTGTTTGTTTGTTTGTTTGTTTTCCAAAATGAAAACTACTTTTCCAAATTATTCACTAATGCCAGCCTAAATTCCCCAAATCTTCTTTGATCTTTGAGCTCTTTCACATGAAACAATTTTAACACTATGATTAAATTTCAACTATCATGGTTCTGTCCAATGGAATCCTTGGGCTTCTAGTTTGTGGAGGCACTAGAATTCTCTGGTCAAGAATTCTAAATGCTCCTCATTAAACTGCAAATCCCTGGATTCCATGGGGTAGAATTATTTCACTTGAAGTGGAGTTGTAGTTCCACTGCATAGTGTGAAAAGGCTTTTTGCTTCTAAAGTACTTATTTCTGAGCCTCAGAGGAGCTTGGGAACGTTTGTTCTGAGCAAATACAAGTCCTGCTCAGGCATCCATTGTTTTACACAAAGGAAAATGGGGATGCACACTCCAGTCCCCTCCCTCCTCTCCTTTTATCTCTATGTTTATGGGAAGGGTCCGAAAAGGAGGTGTGATTGTAGGGTTTCTATTCACACAAAACATTGTAATCAGCTTTTAATACTTCCTCTTCAGCACATTGAGGCAGGGAGTTTGGTGGCTTCCTCCACGTGTTCAATATTTAACATCTGAACAGAGCTAAAGGTATGTTAACTAGTGTGGCAGAACAGCAAGCAATGGTAGCATCTGGTTATAAACAGCAGTTTCAAGCATACAGTTGGCCCTCCACATTTGTGGGTTTCACTTTTGCAGATTTGATTATTTGCTAATTTCTCCAACTTCTGCCGCCTTCAGGTGATTTTTCCCCCCAGGGAACCTTTTGTCTCAGCAGCTCTGGTTAGGCCACAGAGCCCTTTAAAAACCCACCTCTGATCTTCCTCCAACAACCACAGCCTGGCCATTTAAAGACAGCTTGCAGTCCAATTTCTCAGCAGCACAATCCCTCTCCCACTTGTCCCTCACCCTGCACATAGCCATGGAAGGAGATGAGTATGAGAGAGAAAGTATAGGGCCGCCATGGTGACTCAATCCCTTTCCCTCTCCTTTTGCTGATCTGGTTTGGACCCTGAGTGTCCATTCTCCCCATCATGCCTCAGCCGCTTCCCACAGACACTTGCCCAGACACATGTTGATATTTGTGGTTTTTCCACTTTTGTGGGGCATCATGCACCACTAACCGCAGCAAATATGGATGGCCGAGTGTATTTCAAACACTCGAACAAACCTTTTTGGTTGGTTTCAGTTCAAGATTTTAGATAATTTAATTTATTTCAAGTGACACAGGAGGTGTGAGCCTATTCACTTTGGTATATGTGTGTTTTATGTGTGAGCATAGACCTGATTTAGAAACAAGGGGAGATAATAGAACATCTAATTACTGATTGTGACAGCCACAAATTTCTTCTGACCTCTGTGGCATTCAGTTAGTGCAGATGAAAGAAATTAATTCTTCACCTTACCATTTTTAGAATTCTCATGCATTGAAAAGAAAATAAGCTTTATTAAACAACAATCACCAAAATGTAAAAACAATTATTGTAGTTCTCAGGAGATGGTCCCTTTTTCTTCCAGAGAGGCGGAAAAGTGACAGGAACTATCCCAGAAGTGGATCAAATCTAGAATGTAAAACCTGGTGCGTTTGTACAAATGGTACCCAATTAAATGTTTAAAGACAGATTAATTGCCATATAGTGCCTAGAATTATGGATGAGCTTTCAGTGCAAAATAAAGCTGATTACAATAAAGTTGTCTTGCGAAATGTTTTGTTAGCTAAATTAACTCTTACAGCCCCTAGAAAACAGAACATTTAGATGTAGTCTATACGCTCTTGTTTAACCATGAAAATGAACTCTTAGAGAACTGTGGAATGAAAAGGATCACTTATTGACCAAAATATTTGGTTGGTGTGTCCACAAAAAGAAAGAAATCATAGCTCATCCTTGTGAAGCCTTGGATTTTGATATTTGCCACCCTGGGATCTCTGGATACAAATATTTTTCTTAGCAAATAAGAAATAAATTGATCCTCAGTCAGTTATGTGCTTTAATAAACTACAGATGTGCTTGGTAACAGTAGGAGCTTTTTATTCTGTCAGTCTTCTCCCCTATTTTCATTCTTGCTGGACTATGAATTTGCTGCTGCACTTTGATTCAATGCTCTCTAGTTCAAAATGCAATGACATTTTAATTTCTGTAAAACACTGGGAAGATTTTTTTTAACCTGAAAGTTTATGTACATCTGCTGAAATAAAATAAATAAATTAATAACAATAAGAGGAATAATAATAGTAATAGTAATAATAATGGTAATAATAATAGTAATAATAATAGTAATAATAATAAATTGTTATCTGCCTCACCTTAAAGCTTGATATAAAGAGATATAAATATAAAGAGATAAACATCTTCCTTCAGAGCATATACTAGTGCAAAACGTGGACTGTGGTACAAATGAATAAGGAGACAGTTGATATCATGAATTGGTATAGTACAGTGTTGGACATTGGTGGCTCTACAGATGTCGTTGGGCTGTAAGTCTTGTCAGCCCTGGCCAGCATAGCTAAAGATTAAATATTATGGAAGTTAACAAACTAACAATATCCAGAGGGTTGTACATTGCTCAACAATTGTGCACCCATAAACCATGGCAAGCAAGGGCAGATTACCAACTACCTTTTATTGCTAGGTCAGCTGGTGATTTGTAATGGATTCAAAGGTTTTCAGACATCTAGCGATCTGGTTAAAAAAAAACAACACCTAAATTCTGGCCTTTTTGTTATCCTAATTTAGAAAGCTTGAGAAGAAAAAGTAAATAAGTAGGGGAAAGGATTTGTGAGCAAGCTGCAGGTCTTGTACCTTCCCGGGCTAAACAGTTACTCAGAGACAGCTTGATCTGCAATTCTATGTTCATTGCCTCAAACTGCTATTTGTAGTCACTAGAGTTCTACTAAAAAAAAAAAAAAAAAGAATCCATACCTCTGCCTACCATCATTAGACCATTTCATGTCTTCCACAACCCATGTAGAACAAATCACAGGCATCATTATAAATGTGTGGATGTACAAAATATTTGAGTCAAAAGTGAACTCAAATATATTTGACAATGACCATTTTCATTTGAAGAGGGTTCCATGTGTTCAAAGGGTAATGCAGCTCCCCTGCTGTCCTCCTTCAAAGTCACGTGGTACATCCATGCCCTGCTTCTGATGTCTAGATTTATGTCTGCAGGGGAAAAATATAAGCAAGCAGGTTTCCCTGCATTAGAACATTTAGACATTGGGAATGCATTGAGGAGGGGAGGTAGGCAACCTTGGAAACAGGGCCAACAGCATGTCCCACTGCCCCTAGACTGTATGGAGCTCTCTTCATACATATATCAAGTGGGTGGAGCCAGTGGCACTTGTAATTTGTGATTCAATTTCAATTTGAGACAAAGGGCAGTCACATATCGCAGTTAAGCATCTGTTAAGTCACAATTTCTTGGATGATTGGCGCCAGTTGGTATGGCTGGTCTCAAACTGTACCAGCCTGCTTTATTTTCATTTTCTATTGATATTCTAGAACTTTTGCTTGGAAAAGGGTAGCACCAAATGCTTTGTTGCTCTAAATGCATGTTTTTCATTTAATTATTTAAAATGTAACATCTAGTCTTCCCTCATATCACCAAGGCAGCATTTATGCAAACCTCCAGCTCGATGCATAGTTATTGGCATCTTGTCAGTTACTGAGTTTACATTCCAAGTCTCTTTTATTCTTGTTTTTCTTGTGCTACAATGATGGTCTGAGGCCATAACTGTTGCAAGTTATAAAATATGGATATCACCACCATGAATATTAGCTCTCAATTTATGGTGTTCCAAGCCAATTTGGGCTGTATAAAACAACGTTTAAATACAGCGAACAATGGAGGATTTTAAAATTCTCACAGTATGCATAAAAGGACTGAGTAAGCCATGCAATAATGGATAACATCAAGTAGTAAAACAATGGAGAGGGCTGAAACCATAATTTAAAATAGGACTCAGCCGTCTGAGAAGGGAAAGAGAGACGGGGAGTAAAGACAACTGTTCTTAGCTGCCATTTGCAAGTGCCAGCTGAAAGTTCCAGAGTGAAGCTAGGTTCTCAACTGAGGCTCTGGCTAGAAAAACTTTGTGCTTTGGTCAGAGATCTACCTACTGATGTCAGAGGCTGTTGCCCCTGATACCATTTGACCCATAGAGAGCTACCATGAAGTATCTAGCCAATACTGATACACTGATATGGTTCCTTGCTCCTGCTTTAAAGGAAAAAAATGACTCTATTATAACCCAAAAGGTTTTTTTTAAAAAAAAAGTGAATGGCAACTAAACGATGCAAAAATCTAGTGAAATATGGCCACCAAAAACAGCCAAACTTTACTTTTGCTAAAAGGCAGGAAGTAGTGAAACAAGAAGCAGGAAGAGCTCTGTATGTCCCTATATAATAACTGTTAAAATATAATGTGATACACCCCAGTGAAAAGGCCTTCTGAAACACACAGTTAATACTCAAAGGCCTGAAAAATTGAAAGGCCTCTGCCTGCTAACAGAAAGAGAGCAGAGAGGAAACCAACGTTGCTTCCCATGTGACTGAATTCTACAATCTGGGAGCAGCCACTCTCTCACGTCCTTGCTGAACCTGTAGTGGTGGTGGGATTAAGAAAAAGCTGTCACTAAGGATCTCAGAACTCAGGAAGGCTCATTTTGGTAGATACAGACTGTGATCCTGCATCAGGCACTTGGCTATGATGTTGTGGCTACTGTCCATCTCCTGGTCATACTCCCCCAGCCCACCTTAAAACTCAAGCAGCCATGCAAAGGGATGGAGGTCTGTGGCATGGGTGGGCAGGGCAATGAAGGATGATGCATCAGCCCTTCTCATGAGCAAGCCATGGTGTGATGAGGAGTAGCAACAGGATCCCACAGGGATCAGTCATTTGCAGTCATAGCAATGGTGCTACAATTGTATGTGAATACCAAACAGTTAGAAGAGCATAAGTTTAGCTTATGACATTGAAATACCAGCCATAATCTTTCAGATAGTCTGGATCCAAATCATATAGGGCTTGATACATCATCACCAGCACTTTGAATTGTGTCTGGAAATGAACTAGTAGCTAGTGAAGCTATTCCAACAGAGATGTTATATGTTTCCTGCAATCAGCCCCTGTCTGCAATCTGACCAGAGCATTTTGGTCTCATTGTAATTTCCAAACAGTTTCCAAAGACAGCCCCACAGAGAGTTACAGTATTCCAAGTGGGATGTAGTCAAGGCATATATTCATGTGGTCAGATATGACATTTCAAAGAATGGGCACAGTTGGCACACTAGCCTTACCTGCAAACTAATCCTGGCCATTCCCAAGACCTGGGACAACACACAGGCCTTTTTCACATGGCATTTGCCATGCGAAAGGGCCCCTCGAGCATTGCGTGACTGCGAGGAGTGGTCCACATGGTGCACTCGCAATCACACGATGCTCCAGGGTCTGGCAGGTGCCGATTGCGCACTTATCATTTTCGGCTGTGAGCCGAAAATGGTGCTCGATTGCACATAGTTCCAATGCCCCGTGTGCACTTGCCATGTGTGTGGAGCTCCGGAGCCATGGTGCTTGTGCTTCCTGCCCCAGGGCAGCCTGGGAAACTCCCAGGCTGCACTGCGGAAGGAAGAGGAGGGGCTCTCGTGAGAGCAGGCAGCAGCTGTAGACCTGAAGGAACTGGGACGAGAGAGCTTCTCAGAAGAGGCTGCTCGCGCGATCCCAGCTCCGCAAAAAGGTGAGTTGCGGAAAGGGCCACAGAGTTAGCGTGGGGCAGGACCTATTTGTCTCATAAATCAGGGCTTAAATACTTCCCAGGGCTTTTTTTGGACCCATTTGAGATAGAGATCTGAATCTCAGTGATGTAGAATACACTCAGAAATGGATCCAAACTCTGGCATTTATATTACTTTTAGTTATATGATCATTTTCTCCCTTGCATCTTGATATATTCCCCAGTGAGTATAGTGTCAAACTACAGCTTCACAGTTTCACAGTCCACTTTACAAAATTCCTTGCAAAAAACCCCAAACCCACCAGTTAGTCCCAGGGGTGCAACAGCACAGTAGAACCTTTTGTCTTTCTTTGTTGCTAGGATAAGTCATGGCTTATCTTCTAGAATTTGATACAATTGCTCTAAATCGGCTTGTGTTTGGGGGTTGTTTTGATTTGAACTGGATCCCTAGTGGCATCCCAGCATGACTTTTTGTTTGCAGATAAAGATTACAGACTATTGTATGGTTTGCCTCTTCAGGTTTATCTTGTGATACAGATTTCCCCAATGTCTTACATTGCGTGCCATACATAAGAAGCTAAAAGTCCCCTCCCCAGAAAAAAGTTTCAAAAAATGCTTTAACTATCCACAATGGATTGTACACATTCACCTGCCTCCACGGAAAAGATTCAGCATGCTTCTTTCAAATGAAGAAGGTTTTCATTTTTTGTTTTTTCGCTTTAAGATCCCTGCAGGCAGTTGGTTGATTGATGAAGCTGTGGGGCCATGGTGCTGAACTACCTCTGTGGAAAACTCTTGCTAAAACTGCTTTCCATTGCCATGTTCTCTATAGCTGACATTCACAATTCTTGTGCTGAAACTGCCAAGGGGTGATGTCTGTTATAAGAAAGGCTTTGTCAAGTCTCATGAGGCTTAGTTGTTGCAGTAGAGAATACAGTTTTGTATTACTGACCTATATGAGCAGAGCTAGAATCCAGTTGGTAATGTATGCATGAATAGTTTTGACTTACATGTGTTTATGTCTTCTTTTGGATGGTGTACAAGGAGCTATTCATCAGCCCCTTGCACAGCACCCAAAGTCTCTCACTCCATCTTTCTCCCTCAGAAAACCACCAGGTCCAGGGATTGCTGTTGCAGTGATTATCTGGTAGGGGGAGAGAAGCTTAGGAAATCAAAAAGCAGCCCATCTTGACCGCAACTATAGCCAAGGAGAAGAAAAACCAGATGAAATATGACCTCATTTTTGTTCCCCTCATAGCCACGACAGGCAGTCTTGATTGCCTGCGTTACCTCCCCCAAGTCAGTGAATGAACTGTATCTGTCTCCCACCCTGCAGGACTTCATAGCTGTTGAGGAGAGAGAGATGTAGAACTGTATGTGCAGCTTTATGGTCTGCGCATGTGATGCAGGATCTCAGCTCAAGATACGTGATTATTAACATTCAAGCTGATGTAATGCTGATGGGCATATAGATGATTGAACAGGGGCCCATCCCTCAGAGACATTGTAAGCCCCTCCTTGAATTCATAGCTTTGGAAAATCTGAAGTTTCTAGTCCCTTTATTTGTCCAAAAAAAGTAAGGCTGATAGTATTTTATATAACTGCTCATTAACTTGGAAGGGTGGCGGAGACCCTGTAACAATTCCCCATTGATTCAGCATTGTCCAAGGCTGAAACAGAGAGAGGGCTAAGCTTTAATTTACTTTCTCAGCATATTTCCTTTTCTTCCCATTTGTTTACAGTTGATGTATATCTCAAAAATACAATTTCTCTGCCATTGTCCTGATTCTGGTATTACTGGAATAGAAGTAGCACCAAATCCTACACTTAATTGGTCCAGTTAACAGACTGAGAAATTTAGGGTCATCACCACCACCACCACCACCACCACCACCATGGAAGTTTGCCTATGAATTGGTGGTAGGGCTAAGACCCTATTTATTGATTGTGTAGTGTGAAATTACGTAAGCATAGCTAAACTGCAGGATGAGATTCTACCATTATGCAATCAGTCATGCAATGAGTGACACAGATGTCACTTCCACTCCCCTTTCCCACCCATGTTTCAGGACTGCACTTATCAAATCTCGTAGTGCTCTTGGTCTGGTGGAATGCTTGATGGTGGTGTCACAGCATTCATGCACTCTCAAATGCAATATGACTTTCACATAGCCTTCAAGAAAGCGCAACCACTTGTATAACAGCATTTGCACCACTAAAGAGAATTCTGACTATGGTTTGTTTGTCCATTTTGTTCTTTTTTTCATTTGTTTGAACAGTCTGTTCTATGCTATCATTTAAGGTATTTTAACATTTGGATTTGGACATACTAAAGGTTCTTTATTCAACTGATCCATTATCAGTGTTCCTCCACCAAAAGATGTGTATGTAGTTGTGGCTGTTTTTTCCAAGATCTGAAGAAACTTCTCCTTCTTTTGGGGGTATGTCTACACAATACAATTTTAATACTTTGATACCACTTTAATTGCCTTGATTTCATGCTATGGAATTGTATGACTTGTGTGGTATTGTGAAGTTATCAGAATTCTTTGCTACAGATAATTCCAGTGCTGTAGTCTAAGGAAGAACACTGGAGAATGCTAAGTATCTCACCAAACTACAAATCCCAGAATTTCATGGGAGGTTGCCATTGTAGTTCTTCTGTTATTTATTTATTTATTTACCAATTTTTACACAAAATAACATAAACACATCTAACATTCATGACACAAACATAAACTCAAATTAAAAACAATGCTAAAACAATAAGAAACACTAAACTTTAATTCACTAGAGCACTAATTTACTATCTGACTAAACACTAACTTACTAAAACACGAAAGGGCTCTGACCACCACCACCCCATTATTAGGCCCGCTTTTTCTCCTTGTAGACTGGTATGCTCCACCCCTAGTCTACTAAAGTGCCCTGCCACTTTATACAGTTCTGCCTTTCCCTTTAAACGCCACTTTTCTGTAAAAAGGGTAAAGCCTTTCAACTGTTATTTAGAATGACCTATTGATCTATGGTAGAATGTTTCTGTTTGGTTAGAACTACTTAAAATTATTCAGCTGAGTCAAAATTTATAAAAAATATACTATAATCTTTATTAAAACAGCAAACAGAATAAAGTATTGGTTTTGTATATATGTCCAAGCTCAAGTAGATCTTCAGAAAGCATTTAAACAGTTTCTTATATCTTCACATGAGCATAAAGGCACAGGTCTTTCACACACACAGCCCTCTGGCTACCCTTTTGCCAAAGACTCTGTCCCCAAATCTAGGTCACTCTCTCTGACCAGATTAAAAAGTGGGTTGATTTCTCTTCTGCCCCCCATCTCTCTAGCCTTTCTCTGAAAAAACACCCCCTTTCCTTCCACCTACTCCCCAGTTGACTGAAAACTTTATAGCTGAAGGATTCATTCCTAGCCCTAGCAACCTGAAGTTTGATTCCAAACACAAATCAGTCTTCCTGCTATTTTTTTCATTTTTTTTTTTTTCCTGAGGCCTCCAACCTTTCTTTGAAGGGGCTGGATTTCTCCCAGGAGTGGCCTTTCTGGTTGCCTAGCAATCTGTTGCTGGGCTGCTTCTCTAACACGAAAGATACCGTTCCCCCTGGGGTCCATCACACCCTCCAACCAAACTGTAACGACAAAGAGAAAATAAGAAAAGACAGAAAAATATTGTTCTACTTTTACATTTCCATCTAATCAAACAACTAGTAACCAGCATAAAAAATTATTGTGTTTGGGGGCTTTTCCGCACAAGGGCAATACGTCGCATTGGCATCATATTCTTGCTGTTACGTCTGCACGTTAAACTGGTTAGTATCGATGTTTCCTCTGCAGATTCGCATGGCTTGATCTTTCAGCACTATTACTATCAATGCAAAGCTGATGTATTGTAAAACTGGAAAACCTCTGATGTAAAGCCCAAAAACTGGTTTGACTGTGTTTCTGACAACATGCAGAAGGTGTACATGCAGAGATGGTTCTCTGTGGGCATTCCCACCTTTCCCTGGCGTCAATTCTGTCCACTCCTGTCTCCGCCCCTCAAATGCAGGGCAGGCACTGGAATACAATGAAATACGTTGGGATCCTCAGGATGGTTGCTTTTCAATTTCTGGCTATCTAGACCAGAGCTTTCCAAACTTTTCATATTGGTCACACACTTTTAAGACATGCATCATTTCACGACACAGTAATTTTACTAGCAATTTTACTAGCAAATCGGAGGTTATACTAACTCCTTATAAGAGATCCGGGCATATACATAAACTGTAATAACATATCTCATGAAAATCTTTCATTTATATTTTTAAAAATATATGATTTATTTATAACACGTAATATACATTTCCAAGACTCAGGTGGGAACTTGTCTTCTGTAAGAACAAACTAAAGTACCTCCACTGATACGTAGCAATGGGGTTTTTTTTAAAAAAAAGAATTGACCAATCAGAGGCGGTGGTGTGCAGCAAGGATGGGAGTGGGAGGAGGATGGGAGTTTCATGAGAATTAACGAAGCAGAAGCAGCAAATGATTTTCACTGCCTTACTTCAACCTTAACAATCCAGTCTTCTGTCACTGGTGTTTCAATCTATTTCCAGGTTTGAGCAAACAACATTCTTGCAGCTGTTATCATATAGGGAAGAAGCAGCCCATGTTTTCTATCCAAATCCTTATCCATAATATCCAGCAAAATTATTTCTGGTGACATTGCAGTTCCAGATTTGAGAATCTATTTTGAAGCCTCATGCCTAGTATGGTTAAGAGAATGGATTTTATTAGAAAACAAGAGATTACTAGAATTGGAAGGTCATGAATTGAAATTTGGATGGCATGCCTATTTATGGTATGGGAAAATTAAGGTAAATGTGGGGTTCAAAAATCATATTTTAAGGAGATCAATTTTTAAAATATGGGAAAAATATAAGAAAAGATTCAGAATAAAAATATCAGGATGGTTATCACCACAGGAGGCATTTTATAGAAGGGAAATGGGAAGTTTACAATTTTGGTTAAGATATAGGGATATATTGGAAAAGAAAGGAGATGGTTGGATTATTAAAGATTTACAGAATTTGGAGAGGGAAGGATATAAAATTCAATGGCTAACATTTTATCAATTGAAAGAGAGATTTAAGGAGGACAATAAAATACATGGATTTGAGGATACAATAAATGAATTTGAAAAATTATTAGGTGCGGAGGAATCCCATTTAATCTCCAAAATATATAAGTTATTATTAAAATTGAATACAGAAGATGAACAGATAATTTAGGACACAATATAAAATTAGAACAATGGGAAGAGCCATGGGGGGAAGGTTTGAAATTCACTAGATGTAATGATCTTAAAGAAAATTTTCATAAAATAATGTATAAATGGTATATAACTCCCAGTAAATTGGCCAAGATGTATAAAGGGGCGAATAAACAATGTTGGAAATGTGAACATCATGAGGGCACTTTTTACCATATGTGGTGGCAATGGCAGAAAGCAAAAAAAAATTGGCTAAAGATTTGCAAGTATACACAAAGGATTTTAAAGATTAATATAGTAATCCAACCAGAAATTTTTCTCTTAAATATAATAGATAGGATGGACAATATGGAATCGAAATATAGGAATTTGATTAGATATATGGTAACGGCAGCAAGGATTATATATGTGAGATACTGGAAAAATAATGAAACTCCAAAACTGAGTGATTGGTTGAATAAACTAATGGATTTCGCGGAAATGGATAAACTTCCAGTTTTACTGAAAGAAAATTCCATAGAATCATATTTAAAAAGATGGAGACCTTTCGTGGACCATACAAGGAATAAGAAGGGGGACTTTATGGTCATCGGTTTTGATATGTAAAAGATAAGATTGATTTAAGGTAATAGGGAGAACAGTTACTACTGATTTATTTAAATTGTGATAGAGATTTAAGATTAGAATGCAGAAATAGAACCAATAGATGAAAGATTTGGGAAATAGCTCAATTGTTTTTTGTCAGTATTTATGTAAGTCAAGATCTGTTTGGGCACTTGGGGAATAAGGGTGGGGATGTTTTTAATCTTTTTTTTTTCTTTAATGTTCTCTTCACTTCTTTTTTATCTCCCTCTTTTTTGTTCTTTTCTTTCCTTTAGCTATGAGAGACTTTACTTGTAAATGTTAGATGTTATAATTGTGTTGGTGTGTTTTATGTTATATTGGTGTGTTTTATATTGTATTTGTTTCCTAATATACATTATATTAATAAAGACTATTTAAAAAAATATTTATGGTGACATTGCAAAATCAGCCTTTGATTATTTTTTTTAATTTATGTGTAAATCTTAGACCAATAAATTTTATCTTCTTATAACTCCGTCACATATGGAAAAAGGAGCACTTTAGCTTGACATCCCCATTGTCGAATAGCCAGTGTAGTTTAAGCGATATCAAAGCACCATAATTTTGCAGTATGGATACATTCAATGACTTCAGGCCAAGAACCCCCTCAGTGTAGTATGAATATCTGCATGCAGACCCATGCTATGAACCTTAAACTTTCCCCTCAACTTGCTCTAAAGTCCCAGAAGCCACTCCTTTCATGTTCCACAGCAAGCAGGCATGATTTCAGAAACAGTTGGGTTCCTTCCCAGAGCCAGACACACAATTCTTACCACAGTGCTGAGACTGGCAGTGGATCTCAGTGAGAATGTCATCCTTTGCATCTGGTTGTAAGGAGGAAGCCAGACACTTCACTAATCCTGACCGCTTGCTGCAGAGCATGGAATGGCCATGCAGGAGGTTGAGCAGGGGAGTGCTTTGGATATTGCAGAGACAATAAGGGAATACCAACCCCTGCAGTGTCTAAAGAATATCCACATGTGTAAGGGATACTTATGGATATCCCTAATAAAATTCCAAACTGTATCTGGATTAGAAGAATTAGCAAGGTAGACTCAGTGACCATTTTATCAGGAGACATGAAATGTTTCAGTAATGGACAGACTTCTTGCTGACATTTCTTCACGTCAGTGGGATGAGGGGGGATGTGCTTTGAACCAAACAGTTGTTCTTTACCAGACTTTCTTTTCTCCACGTTGGTAGGAAAAGGTTATTGAGAGCCCCAAGTTCCTTCGAAGAAAAGAAGCACCAAAATGCCCATCAAAGTTGTCACTAAACTCCAAGGTATTTGAGGAAAAACTAGTGATGACATTTGAAGATAATTATGTCTAAAGGAAACGCCTATCAGAGTTTTGCCTAGATGCCTTGTTTGCTCTTTATCACCTCTTGATTTTTCCTCCCGTTTGCAACTTTTACAAAAGGCCAAAGACTAACAAACACATCTTCCCATTTGTCATTCTGTGCTGATGGAGAGTAGGTTGAGGAGGGGCGCTTTGACAATTCATAGTGTTGCTGCTATGCCAAGTATTTGCTTCAGAAGTGGCAGTTCGTGCAGCGTTTCTGCCTTATCTACAGAGCACAGAGATTTCAACAGGTTTCTAAAGGTCTTCAGAAATTTAAATGTGGGCTTTTCCCTCTCAGCACTCATGCATTTGGTGACATACTACAGGCCTGGCGTAGTAAGTCTCTCTTAGCTAGGGAACAGAAGCTCACAACTTTTGCACATTTGTGCTTGATTTAAAGTCAGGAAGAAGAGCAAAGACTATGAAGGACATGATTCAAATTCAAAATGAATGGGAAAGTGTGAGAAACGGCAGGGGAAAGCAAGAAGGGAAAGGGCTCTTATGATTTTTGGCTCCTCTCCTCTCCCCTCCCTTCTCTTCTCTTTGTAAGACGTCTACCCTGTCAGTAAGGCAGATTGTGATTAAAGGAAGCTTCCTCTGAGCCCTTTCCTCCAGTCCCTTCCATAGGTAGCTTCTATATCAATAGGACAGTGAATCTCCTCAGGGCTTTAGCCCAAAACTTAAAGGACCTATTTAAATTGCTGAAACTATTTGGGGCTGTGGTTCAACATCTTGGATAGATTTTAAAGCGTGAACTAAAAACTAGAATGGATTGGCTGACCTACTGATATGACCCACACATCACTTCAGTGCTTTGGGGAATGCTCAGTCCTTCCTTCAGGGGATAAAGCTGGGCTCAGATAGAGTGTAGCAAAAAGATACATTGTCTCTGACATGAGTCCTTGGACAGAATGAGAGCTCATCCTCGGCCCCATGGGATCAAGGTGCATGCTCTCACAAAGCCAGGGCCCGATCTGAGGGGTCACTGTCTGTCTTAGTGAGCTTCCCATGGGATGCAAAAAACAGGAGGCTGCAACAGGAATGGCAAAGGACTATATGGCAGCATGCAGTGGCATAGTACTGTACTATGTATTGTCTGGTTTTAGGTATTTGTATTTTTTCTTTCAAGATAATATGCATTTTAACTACTGTTTTAATTGATACTATGCTTTTAACTGTTATATGTTATTTTATTGTTGTCTTCCACCTCAATCCATGAGGAGAGGTGAGTAAGAAAATAATAATAGTAATAGTAATAGTAATAGTAATAATAATAATAATAAGTAGTGGTAGTAGTAGTAGTAGTACCTGTTGTTGTTGTTGTTATCATTATTATTATTTTTAGCAAGGGCTGTAATCCTGTAGTGCTCAGTGTAGTTTAGTGGGTACCCATGTGGACATATGCTAGGCTGAGCCATATATCACCCTCAATTTGCTGAAGCCCTCTTCAAAGTCAATCTATGCTTCGAGACGAGTGGGTAGGATTGCTAAAAAATCTGGATATGTTCCTGTAGCCAGATGCAAAATGATGACATCCACACTGAGATCCATCAGTGCTGCTGTAACCATTTTGTGTCTGACTACAGCAGCAGAGCCAGATGTTTCTGTGATGTTGCCTGTTCACTACAGAGCACGGAATAATCAGAAGCTGACCAGTAAGTCATGGGAGATGTTAGGCACTGCAGAGGAAGGAAGGGAATACCAATTCCCTTAGTGCCCCAAAAGGAATGCATGCATATGTAAGGGAAACTGACATGAGCACATGTCTCTAATAGGATGCCAAACAAGAAGTGTTAAAAGGAGCTGTTCCTCTTTTATTCTGTTGCTGCAAAAGGCTGGGCAACCATCTTAAGAATGAATGAATCTGTCAGTTTCAGTTTCTGTCAGCTTCTCATCTTTCCAATTTCAATTTCAGTTCATCCTGAATGCAGTAGAATTTCTTTTCTTATTAAAAAAAAGTTTGTACTGATAATTAGTATGCATTTTGTGTGTATATCAGTGCTGGACTACTGTCCTGGCTTTTAATTTGTTTCTGAGGACAATTAAAGGTTCTGGTTTTGACTTACAAAGTCTGAAACAGTCTGAGACCAGAGTATCGGAAAGACCACCTCTGCCAATATGAGCCTCTCAAAATATGATAGCTTCAATTCTGTTACCACTTTGAGACCTGAGGTAGGAGAGTACATAAAAAATAGTTTTTTTCTGAAGAAGAAGAAACTTCTCATTCATGGAACTCCTTCCCAAGGGAAATCATGCTGACTCTATCTTTATTGAACTTCTGACACACGAGTCAAAACTGTTGTATTCTATACAGATTTTGGCTTTCAAATTGTTCAATAAAATTTAATTTAGAACAAGTTTGCTTAGTACTGCTGTTTACATAATTGTAGGAGGTAAGAAACTTGTTCTTCAAAGTCCTTCCTTCCTGCTGAAGTGCTGGTGGATTTTACATTTCTCTCTGGCATTTGCACTGCGCTGTATCAGCAACAGAGCTTGCTGATACAATTCCAACACAGATGGAACAAAAGCACATGCTGGCATCCAATCTCCTCTAGAACCATCAAACTGAGGTTGCATGAGATGGAGATAATTATAACAAGCAGGTATTGGATTGTTATTGTGGTGTGCCTTCAAGTCATTTCTGATTTACAGCAATCCTATGGTGAACTTGTCATAGTGTTTTCCTGATAAGATTTGTTCAGAGGAGGTTTGCCTTTGACTTCCTCTGAGGTTGAGAGTGCATGTCTTGCCTAAGGTCACCCAGGGATTCAAACCCTGGTCTTCAGAATCATAGTCCAGCACTCAAACTACTGCCCCATGCTGGTTCACAGGTACTGGATAATCCTTTCAAAACAATGGAAAAAGTATATATGGTGGTGTACCAGGAGATTAGTTAGTTATGTTATTTAATTTGTATCTTGCCTTTCTCCTAATATGGGACCTGAAGCGATTATACCATTTTATGTCACCCATGGGTTTCCAGTCAAATACTACACTATTAATAAAAGTAATTTCTTTTTCCAGTGTAACTGAATTCACATCTTAACAGAGCAGCTTCAGCATTAATAGAATCACTAACAGTTCACTCCACTACAGTAGTCTTCTTCATCCTAGAAGGCCTGCCTTCTTGTAACTAAGTCAAAAGGGAGGAAGTGTCTCTGCATATATTACTGTTAATATTCTTTACTGGTGAGCCGAAGTCTTCTTCATAAAGACTTTGTTATTTTCTTGATCATTGCCGCTCACTTAGAAGCTGTACAATATTAGAACCACTGGTTTTTCAAAACATGTACGCTAAAAAGAGCAATGTATGGCAGTCTGAAGGACTGTACTCTCTCATCTTTGGGGGAAGCCCTTTTCTCAGGCCCATGACCCTCACAGGTACATTTGGTGGGAATGTTTCATAGAGCCTTTTCAGTGGTTACTCTCTGCAAAGGAAGGCTAGGCAGACACCTCTTATCTGTTGCCAATCTGTCTGCAGGAAAAGGTCTTTAAAAAAAAATTAGGCAAGCTTTTGCTAATTGACTGACTCTTACAAAAGGGGGCTTTTAACATACTAACACTGTACTTTTAAAGGGGCACCTAATTTTTTATTTGTTTCTTAAATTGTGTTTTAGCATCACAATTTTTTTTGGGGGGGGGAGTCTGTTCTAAGCTCCACTTGTACCCTTTTTGAAAAAGCAAGTGCTGTAGTAAGTACACCTACAGTCCAGAGGAACAGACATTGATAAACCAGGCCAGTCCCATACAGGGTTTCAGCGAAATCAGAAGCTCAGATTAGGCAGTCCCAGATCCAAAGGGAAAAGCAGTCTTGAAGAAGGTCCAAAGTCAAGCAGAGAGTTGCCAGAATGATTAGCCCAAAATACATACTGAAAGTCAGAGATCCTTCAAAGCCAGACATATCAAACTAAGGGCTTTTCCACACTACACTGTTTTAGTGCTATTACTGCACTTTCAATGTCCCATGGAATCCTTGGGTTTGCAGTTTAAGGAGGGGCATTTAGAATTCTCAGCCAGAGAGCTCTTTGGCCTCAGTCAACTACAAATCCCAGAATTCCACAGGATGTTGGAAGTGGAATAATAGCACTATAACAGTTTAGTGCCAGAAGGCCTAAAGCTGCAAGGAACTGTTGGATGTGTATTTGCAGAAACAGAACTACCTTGGCCGAACTAATTCGTAGCCAGCACTAAAACAGTCCAGTTGTCCTCGTTAGCTCAGTGTTTTCTTTTTGAAGTAGACAGGACATTTCCTTTCCCCTTGCAACCAATAGTTTAATTTACAATGCTCTATAGGGTGAAGTGGCTCTGTATTCTCCTCCTGATCTGCGAGAACTACCTGTGATGGACCTGAGTCTATTTCTGCTGGTACCATGACAGGATTGCCAGACTCCTCTGGCTTTAACTGAAGCCTATCTTTGCTTTGTTCTTCCCTTGCTTCATCTGAGGAGGCCTTCTCAGTGGTGGGGCTTGGAGCGCATGGAAGAGGGGGTGGGCAGAGGGGTGGGGGCGTGGCTATGGTGCGTGGGGGCATGGCTACGGCACATGGGGCTGTGGCTATGGCACGTGGGCTCAGGGCTATGGTGTGTGGGGCAGGGCTACGACTGATACGGCAGGGCTACAATGTGTGGGGGGCTACAGCACATCAGGGAGGGCAAGCAAGGAGCCATGGCACCCCCAAAAAATTGGTGCCGGAGGTGCACCGTCCCCATTGCCCCCCCCCATCCCTATGCAACTGGGCCTTCTCTAGGTAGGATTTGACAACTTACTTTTATCTATTTTAATATGTGTTACTGTAGTTTCTAGTCCGAACTTGTGGTATATTAGATATCATTTGATATCAAGAATTTGGCCTTCACTACCCATTCCTCTACATGTGCTTGCGAGCCCCCCGGACAAGCGCACACACAGGCGCAGCCGAAAATAGCTGAACTATTCAAAAACAAAATCCAGGCAGGCCAGTAATTGCCAGACTGCAGTTTTAGGAGACCTCCAGGCAAGTATCCTCTTAATATCACATTATGTATGCACGCAGTTTACAAAAGATCCCCCTGCCCCGAGCAGGCAGCTTGACAAGTGGAATATCCAACTCTCAAGCACTCCGCGTTTGCATACTATCTACGCTATTGACAACGCTGTCATAATTCAATCGTCTAAAGTACTGACCTTTTGGAGGTTTTGTCTCCAGCCTGAAACCCATTGTTTTCCCTGGGAACGGACTAGCCTACAGGCACATTTTCCCGTATAAGAACCCCTGATTTTGAGCGTCTCATTGGATTGCTCGTGACTTGCCTCCCAACTTGCTGCTGCTCCATTTGATGAGCCTCCCCTCAGCCTCCACGTGCTGAGAATCTATGATCCCAAGCTTCTTTCCTTCTACTGGGCTACAGGATCAAGTGTAGTATTTCCCCGAAAATCCTCCTGAAAATCCCCTATCTATTTTCCTCTCTTTATTTTCTTAGGACTGCATGTGTGACTGCACAATTGTGCAGTATTTCTTAATTTCGAGTGAGTGAGTACATAAGTTTGCTGTGACTTCATAAATAAAGGAACATAATTTGAGCTTTCTTATGTCTTGGTACTGACTCGGCCTGACCCCGTAAACACTGGGTAAAAGATCTCGCCACATTGCCCTGCCTCTCGCATTGCTAACTGGTGCTCTAGCTAATTCCCATTCCCCATTATTTTGAGCACATTGAGGTGTCCCTCACGGGACCCCTAGAAATCAGGGTAACATATGTACCTTTTTTAATCTTGTGAAACTCCTTATATCCTAGTCATGGAATAAAGGCAGGGTATAAGTCAGATAAATAAAGAAAAATGGTCACAGTAGAAATGACTAATTGTTTGAAGGTGGTCTTCTTGTGGAGGTGGGGTGGTATTTTAGTTTCAATTTTTGTATGTTTTCAATGATTTTATATTGTTTAATGTATGATTCTAAAATGGCACTATTTTAATTGTGTTTTAATTTTATTGCTATGTTTTTAGCTACATTTATTTTATTATTTGTGAGCTGTCTTGAATTCCACACCAGGAGAAAGGCAGCACTGAAATGCAATAAATGCAAGCAAGAAAGCAATCAGACAAGCTGGTCATTTCTTGTTTGGAGGGGAAAGGTCTATCTGGGCCTTTAAAAAAGGTAAAGGGGCAAAAATGTCTAACATGTGGTAAATGCCCCATAGCATTCCCAGAGACTTCAGGGGGATTGTTTAAAAAAATCCCCCCACACCATTTTTGTGGGTTTGGGATGTTCTGGGCTGAAAATGAGATGTACAGACCACAGAGAGCTGACACAGTCCGTTGACTCTTGGAAGTTTCCCATCTCTGCAAAGTGTTTCCTATCATGTATTATTTTCAGTTGAGAATTTCTAGGGAAGGACTGAAATTGAATAATATCCACCACTGCTTAGGGCAGGAAAGCTCAGTGGTCGGTGTTTTACTGCTTCACTGTGTGCATAATTCTCTATGGAATGAAGTCCCCACATTTACAGCATGCTGTGTTGGTTATAAAAACATGGGCCTCAATAAAGTTCATAAGGAAACAGCTACAAGAATTGATTTGACATGAATGCCAGTTCTTAAAATTGGATGGAATCTGTTAAGCAAAGTGTTTAATGCTGATCCTCCCATGGTGTATAACTTTATTTCCAAACAGGCTAAATCCATCTACAAACATTATTCTTTTTCTAAGGTTATCTCTTAGTTCAGCAGGTATAACGTGCTCTTATCAAACCCACAGAGCTTGCCATGGGATTGATAACTCTTAAGCCTCTCTTGTTTTCACAAGTCTGCAAGGAAGAAGGAGAGAGAAGCAAATTGTGAATAATTGGTTCCTGCAGCAACAGATTTATCATCATTAAAATATTATTTGACCCCCTGGAATGCATGTTGTGCTCAGATCTTGTTGTGCTCCTGCTAGCTAAGAATTTACATCAGGTAGAAGCTCCCATAGCATTCTACACCTAGTGAGCCCCCGTTTGGCTCCATAACTGAGATAGTTATTGTGCAGGTAGCTGAGGAATATGTGCAAAAACAATTGTTCACTGTTAAGACATCAAGAAGTGAACAAACATGTTATGTCCATAGAACTCCCAGTATGTGGTTTTGTTTTTTGTTTTTGTTTTTTTTGTTTTTTAATGTTTAAATTCCACGCCATCTTCAGTTCACTTGCGAATGCCCCTTGCCCTTTGACATGCAGGGCACTGGGCCAGGACACCACTATCTTAACTTCACTGGAAGCTTTCATTTGAGCTGCAAGTTAAATAAGGGAGAGAACAAAAAAAGGACAAAAAGGAATCCTCTGGCATCACTGACAACAACCAAGAAAAAGGGATTTTTGGCATAAGCTTTTCATGGACTCCAGCCAACTTTGATGAAATACACTGAAACAGACTAACATGGCCTAAGTTTTTGAATACTACTTCCAGGGAAAGAATAGCAGATATCTATCCTAAGCAGTCACAGATACCTCTGCTGTTTCTCAGCTTCTCCAAACTGAATAGAAAGTTAGAAAAGGTCCCGTCCCCTTCACTCCTCTGAGCTGCTGAACCAGTCTTCCAAGGTCTTTACCTGTGACAAGAGCTCACAGGCAGCATTTTATTTCATTTGGTCTGGGGTCTCTCAAAGTCTGTAATGCTTTGTGGAGTCTGGAATTGCTCACAACTCAGAAAAGTGGGCAATGTGTTACAAGGTCTAAACCAATTAGTACAACCATAAATTGCTTGCTGTTGCCATGTGCCTTCAAGTCATTTCTGACTTATGGTGGCCTCAGGTGAACCTATCACTGGGCTTTCTAGGGCTTAGGCCTTTTCCAGACGTTGGGGGGGGGGGATGACGGAACACGCTACTCACCAGATTTTAACTTCGTCCGGGCGAGTCTGTTGCGACGAGGAGGAGTGCGAGCTCGTTGCTCCTCACTCCTCCAGTGTCCTAAATGGCGGCTTCCGGAGATGCTCGCCACCGGAGATGCTCGCCAGCCGGAAGCCCACCCCTGGCAGATCCGCAGGCACGCACTTGCGCGCGCCTGCAAATCTGCTCCAGAGCCGGGCGACGGAGCGGCACAGGGTTGCGCATTCCGTGCTTTTTAAAAACCTCTAAAAAGAGGTTTTTAAAAAACACGCCGCACGACCAGTTCCGGTCACTCCGGAGTGGGCTGAAGTATGGAACTACAATAAGTAGTCCACCCCACTCCACTCTACGGTGCAGAAGACCTCCATTGGAGGTCACTCTGCACCGTTTTAATAGCCCAGTGCGAAAAAGGCCTTAGAGTGTGTGAGGTACCCAAAGTTACCCAGTGGTTTTCCATGACTGAGCAAGGAATTGAATCCTGGTACCCCAGGTTGTGGTTTAGTGCTCAAACCACTACACCACACTGGCTTTCTACTAGATGATACTACATCTTCTTTGTCCTTAAGATAAACTGCTTCACAGGAACTGAATCTGTGATATATGACAAAATAACTACTAATCTCCAGAATCACATGGACACAACAGGCTTTTTTTTAATGGATTTTTTTTGTAAAAAAAAAAATTGGGGCAATTATTCCAACTAGCACTAAAAAATGTGTTTCTCACTGAGACAAAGGAAAGCAATTCACAGAAAAGATGAAAGCGAAGGTTTTTTTTAAAAAAAGAGATACCTGTTAGTAATAGATTGATTTAGTATCTAAAAATTTTCACCAGTGTTGGAACATGAAAAGTCCAAACAGGAATACAGGAAGATGCTTACATTTCTCATTACTCAATGATTAAACAACTCTTGATTGCTTCAACAGAACTTTCTCTGATGACACAGCATTGTCATTTGGATCTTCCATAATAATAGTGACCAATCTTCTGTTTACACTAAATGGAGCACATACTGTTTGATATGAACTACAGAGACCAGTTTTAAACCTAGTCCCAACCATCTGCAATTAAAACGGGCACAATCTATACTGCCCTGAGTGTTCTTGATAGAAAAAGGCAATAAATACATACATACAAACTGAAAACTCATAGTTGTGGTTTTGTGATAAGGAAATGAAAAGTTGGCAGTTTTGCTCTTGCTGAGTTTTTGAGTATTCTTCCAGCATCTTTGTCCCAGATAGTTCCACATTGTGTTGCAAGACCTCCCCTCTACACACATGGAAATTCATGTCTATTTTTGTACATGTTTTTGTTCAAAATGTACACATTTTTGTACTGTTAGTTGTACTTTATTTCCATTGGTTAAAGCATTTGTGTGCATTTTTTGTATGTATGTGCTTTCAGGCATACATATTTTTCATATGTACACATGGTTTTGTATGTGTTTTTTCACCTGGAACACACTGCAAGTCTTCTAGGTGTATGGATTTCTGAGGCATGATATTCTCTATTCAGATGCAAAAAGAGGTTTCCTTACGAAAATAGACAACTTAACCTATTTCATTTCCATCCCGAGTGAGCATTGTGAAAGCATTCCAAGCTGAGTGAGAATTGTATGCATATACCAATACATGGCACTGTGGTTCAACAGCAGCAATTCCCTTTTCACCACATCCTATTCAACAAAAAAAAGTGGGCACAAGTAGCACAAATTATTCCTAGAAATTCATTACTTTTACTGTTTTAAGGTGTTATGTGAATTCGACAACTTTCCTTACAGAACTGAGCCAGACTTCCAACCCTTCCAAAAAGCAAGAATTGAGCTCCAAGACTTACCTGTGGGTGCCAGTTGCAAGTCATGGTAATGAGGCAGAATGATGGTGAGTACCATTTTAAGTGATGCAGCTGGCTTTCCAGAATTGTTTGCAGTTTGCACAGGTTCTGGAGAAGGAATGGTGGTGGGGGGACTGAATTGCAGGTAGCATGATTGGCTGGAGAGTCAGATCAGAGTCTCCAAGGAGTAGACTTCTCTCTGCTTGGGATGGCACATATAAGGCCAGCCCCAGTGCCCCACTCCTCAGTGTTCTTGGGAGATTTGTCCCCTCCCATTATTATGTTCCTTGTCATTTGGTTGATTCTGGCATTGTTGTCTTCTAGTTCATCACAAGTTTGATGTGGCCTCTGCTGTGATGTGATATGGAACTTGGGGAGGAGAAAGGACTTGGGGGGGGGGCCCTTATGAAACCTTCAGAATAGGGACAGCAAGGCTAACCCCCAACTCAGAGGCACGTGGCATTGACTCACTCCCAGGTTGCAGAGAAACCAGCCAGTGCCTTCATGGAATCTCATATCTGCCCTCCCAGATTTTGCCCAGTAAGTGGGCTGGGTTAATAGTAGTTTGACTATCTGGTGGTTTGATTGATGACTAGATCTGGATCTATTCTGATGCTAAGGCTGTTTAGAGCTGTAACCAATGAAGTTGCAGCCTATTTTATCCCAATTTGATTTGTCTATGTAATTTGTCTTATTGGTACACAGAACGTTAGTAGCCACTGACCCTGCAACTGCACCCCTCCTTCTATGTTGTTTTGTTTTGCTTTTTTGTTCCCAGAATTGGACCACCCAATCTGACTCTGTTTGGGTCCAGTGTCTTTACATCAAGCAGGATCATGCAGTTGTTATTTTCTATTTAAGTCAGCTTTGACTTATGGCAACCATATGAATGAGAAACGACCAATATTGGTATCATTAACCTTGCTCAGGTCTTCAAGACTCAAGGCTGTGGTTTCCTTGATTGAATCAATCCACCTGTAGTGTGGTCTACATATTTTCCGACTGCCTAACATTTTACCAAGCATTATCATATTTTCCAAAATAATATGTCGAAAGTACAACAGCCTCAATTTAATCATCTTCCCTTCTCATGAGAGCTCACACTTGGTTTGCTTATGACCCTATTCATTTTGTCTTTTTGCTATGGCATCTGGATAACTCTTCTGCAGAACGTATTTCAAATGAGTTGATTTTAATTCTGTCTGCTTTTTTTTCACTGTTCCTCTGTTCACTGTTACATAGAAATTGGGAATACTATGGCCTAGATGACTCTGGCTGTGGTGTTAAATGATATGTCTTTATATTTGAGGAGCTTATCTAATTCCTTCATGGCCACCTTTCCAAGTCTTCATTGCATAAAATTCATAGGATGAGGAGAGTTCTCACATTCCCGAAGTCTTTTGTCCTCCCTTTTAGCATACTGCAGAAAGCAAAAATATGGAATAGCTAGCTGATTGTCCATCCTCACAATTTATTTCCAGGCTGTAATATTCTTCTTCTAGCAGAGCATGTTCCTGCTATACTTAACTACTTCTTCTAATCCCCGCCAGCAGTATTTTCAACTTGTGTGGCCCATTGACCCTGAATGTTTGAATCAGCACATCTGCCTGTATAACCAGTCATAATTCATGCTTTGTGACAGTGCTTTGGCACAGCAGTCTGGGCATTGCATCTTAAATACCATATTGCTAGGGCAGCAGGTCATAGGATTAGGTCTTTAGGGAGAAAATATTTTTCATGACAAAGTGGCAGTATGGTTAATAAGGCCTTTGATTCTATTTTTTTAATGGCTTACTGGATGGTTTTATGTCTACAAAGCAAGAAACCTGTTTTGAGTAAGATTGAAGCAAAAACTATTCTTAAAGTTTTGTTTTCAGATACAGAAATTACTAGCTGTTTGTTCTCATTTTTCAGAACACTAAAAAAAAATTGATAATTTTGTAGCTGGAATGCTGTTGGGGTGCTATGCTGGAATAACTCTTGAGTTATGCCAGTGGCTGTACTTTTTCCACAGTTTTGTCCAGATGTATTGAACACACACTTACATAAGCAGTACTCATCCATCTGCAGCCCAGTGGGTCAGCTTAAAGAATGAGTGGCATGTGGACACAGATAGCCCCGCATGATGAGGAACAAACAGCAGAACATCCTCTAGAATGGCCACTGGAATTTTGCTGCTGCATAAGTATGTGAAATTGAACAGGAAGTCTAACTAAGTGTCCATAAATGTTGCAGTAGAAACATACCTAGTAGCCCAGTAAAAAGTTTTACTGCATTTTCTGCCAATAACTTGGGGAGAGAAAGGGAAATGATTCTGAAGACTGGAGGTCAGGATAATATTCTGTCTTTTGGGGGCAGTAGAGATTGCCTTGCCATACCTTAATTTTAGACAGAGCTTAGAAAATTTCTGTTTTTGGATGAAAACGCCCAGAATAACTTAGCAAAACCACTGGCCTAGGAGAAGGGGGAACTGGGATAAGATGTGGGTTCCTTAAGAGCATTTGTACTGGGGGCTCAAGTCTTAGTAAGCATTCAGTTTCACTGCTTACCTCAATGCCTTGCAGAGTGAAGAACAGAATTTTTAGGCTTCCATACTGTGTATACTATCAAAAATTGGATACATCACAGATTTACAATAACGGCATTTCTCATTTTATTTTGAGACCTTTCTTCCTAATATGTCCAAAAACCTAATTTAACCCTCCTCCACCCCACTCACACGACATGAGAGTCCACTTCAGTCTCCTTTGGATTTCCTTTTCCTTAGTTGTTTGAGCTCATCCACATACTTCCATACTAACCCAGAAATAACACCAACCCTGTTTATAAATAATTGTGAATGTGTTTGCACTATGCCCGGAGAAAGACTGCTTTTCAGCTAGAATAGCATAGCAGTGTCCAGTCATGTAGGGATGGGGAGGGCAGGTTGCCCTGGGCGACAATGTTTTTGGGGTGTCCCAGCATGTAGCCACACCCCCATGGGTCCTGGCCACGTCCTTATGTGCCACAGCCACACCCCCACACACAGTGGCCACGCCCCTTGTGCTGTAGCCCTGCCCCCTCCCACCCACCCCCACACACTCCAAGCTCCACCACTGGCAGTGTCTCTTTTGTCTTCTACATATGGTGATAGTTTTAAGGGTCATCTTCCTCTTAAGTTAAGTCTTTTTAGCACACACATACTTTGCAACTTCATTTTCAGTAGGGCTATCCCTTTTCCATTCACAGCATACTCTGAATTCCATACCTAAAAGAATAAGCACCAGTGCAAGAATCTCTTAGTAAAACATTAATCTTGGATCACAGGTTTATTGTATGGATTTTGCAACACAGCCCATATTACAAACATTGTCTGGGAAACATTTACAAGAATAAATAAGATGGACTTGCAGTTGTAAAAAAAAGTTTACACTTCACTGTAATGTACAGTCAAAAAATATATCTGATATTCATTGACTTGACATTATTTACCTTCCCTTCTTGTAAACCAGAAAGAAAAGAAAAACTCTGAATGCACAGTGCTGAATTGTTCATATTTATATTTTTCTTTTTTTCTTTTTTTTTTTTCATACGTGCTTTATCTATCAAACATCCAAACTGTACAACTGAGCTTAGTTGGTAAATTTAGGCATCCAGGGTTCCTGCAAAAGAAAAGTAATTTAGCCATCATGCAACAATTCCTTCTAGCTAGCCAAAGTTTGCTCCTCTGAGCTAAAAGAGAAATCTTTGGGCTAGCTTGGGACACTGCTGACACAGTTATATCCCCCTCATTCCTGCAGGGAGAAAATATAAGGACTATTGTTTATGCTATGCCTTTGCTGGATGTCAATACATCTTGGCTTCAGCAGGTAGTGTGATGAGAGGATAAAGAAGGGAAAATTGATGGGAACAGGTTAATGCTTACACATCCTTCCTAGCTGATCAGCGATTACAGATTATTTGGGGGTTTTATTCTTTTGTTTTTTTAGATGAATAAGATTAATTTCCAAACCTAGTTGTGCAATAGAGAAAAGTCACCAAAATGTGTTTTTCCCTCCAACTTTGAGATTGTGAAGTGGTCTTGTGTATGCATATTTATGTAGTTAATAGCACAGAAAGCTTCAGGAAACAAAATATCTTCCCCAGGATATGGCAGGTTCTAGTCTTTACAAAGGATACAATTTACAAGATTGTTTTATGATGCCAAATCTATGAGTCACTTTGTGGTGAGATTTCCTTAGACAATAATTCTGCCAACCCAATCATAGGATTGTCAAGAAGAGAAAGAAGAATGGTTGATAACAGGCCAACAAATGGCTTGGTTCTCCAATATCAACAATGTAAAGCCAGTGTCTGCATTCACTTTTGGAACAGCTAATCTTACAAAATCTTCCTTGCAAACAGTACATGAATGTGGAATGCTGATACTACCAGACATAGTTCCTTGAAGTCCTTAGAACACACCAAATACAGCAAACGGACTTCCTTGACACCAGACTGCAGTAGTTTTCATCTTCCCCTCTAAATGTGCAGAACAGCACCACCATTACTATCACATGGCCACTGATGGCTGGTTTATCACTTCTCCTTAATACAACATAGCATAGAAAGTTACAGAAAAGCTCACTGGGATGAATAATTGCAATAAATGAGACACTTATTCTGCCAGCAAGTCTATACATAGCAGCCCATTTGCCATAATTTCTTCATTACTGTAGGTGAGTTATTTCGGAGGCCAAGACACAGGCAGGAATTTATGAGGCTGGCACCTTTATTTAAAAAACAAAAAGTACAAGAACAATGGTCTCCCTCTCCCCTCTCTCTTTCTCTCCGCTTTGTAAAAGGACAACCTGCTTCCTAGCAGTGCTGAAAAACTTCAGAGATTTACTGTTAACATGCTTATATTGGACCACCTGCTTCTAGCAGCTGCTGGCTTGATGTCTCAATGAGATGTTTTTAAAAATAGTCTCCAGTTGTTATGCCTGTGAAGAACTGCTCAAGAATGTAAGGCAGTCATAAGGTGAGGAAATGCTGACTGCACTCAAAACCTAGAACAACACTTCTTGGTTTGTGTGTGAAATTCTTCATCTCCGCTGTGAGGTGTTTCTTTCTCTCCACCCTCCCTAACATCTTCAACTACACTGTGATAGAAATGCAGGTGTTAACATTTGCAGGTCTATTCTTGACATAAGAAAGGTGAGTGAGAATAACAGTGTTACTTCATTAGCCCCAGTGCTACAACATTTTTAAAAGTGTGGCATTTGAGTTATTTTTTTCCATTTAAAAAATCTCAGTCAACAAGGAAGCTGAACTCAGAAACTTAACTGTATTCTTGCATCTATTCAAGGCCTACTTATTAGCACCCACGCACAGCACCAAATTGGACATGTTTTAATAGAGCTCCCATCATACTCCACTCAATATTTCATTTGAGCCAATCTTATTTATTTGGTGGATGCAGATGAAAGAATGTCAAGTGTTTCTCAAGCACAGAGTAATTTTTAACAATAGTGTATGAATGCTTTTTTCAAAGGCACTGCATAGTTGGCTTTGCAGCCTTGAACAGCTGATGAGAGTGGGCTAAAACATGGCTCTGTGAGAAGTGCAGAATATAGCAAGTAAGTTGTATTAGAAATTTCTCTCTTGAATGTACTTGAAGATGATATGTTGGTAAGATCTACTTACGATAAACACCTAGTACTTCTGAATTGGGCAACAGAATAATGCAGTACAGTTTACAGTATATGTAGGTACACAGAGCATGCTCCATGTATTTCCTGAAAGGCTGAATTCTCTTTAGAATATCATGCTAATAATTCTTTACTATTTTTTTTTCTTGAAAGAAGCATTGAGTATTTTTAACAATTTTTTGTTGCTATGCAGAAGTCTTTCAAAACTGCACAGTTTTTCAAAGACTATTCATAGCTAAGTACTTACTCTGCCCAAAATTTGGATGTGGTATTTTTGCACATAAATATTTTTTTTTTCTGTTTAGAAAATGCTGTTTTCTGCACAGAACACATTCCCATTCCCATCTGCTCAGGATCTTCTGGTTGAGGTTTCTCACTTAAGGTACTTTTTTTTTTTTTTACCCTTTTTCAGATATTTCTTCCATTCCTACTAGTAGTATGTAGACATGGGTAATCTATCAATGAGATCAAGCTCTACAAGGTGCTCAAATTTCTTTTACTGCATTGAATCCATACATATTGTGTCCTGGATTGTGAACTTTCTTTGCTGCACAGAAATTCATACCTGTGGATGTTTGCTTTTTTTTTGCTTTTTTTTTTTTAAAAAATGTATGCATACATGTCTCTGTTGCCTAAATGTATCTGCATTTTTGACATGTGCATCTTCTTGATCACTTTAAATACTTTTGCATATGTATTATAAATGCAGCAAGTCCAGGAACCAATTTTCTGCTCCCACACACACTGCCAAAAATGTCATAAAACCAAAAACAAAAAAATGAAGCTGGAAGAAGCCAAAAGTCTAATCAGAAATCTCTCATAATAATAATAATAATAATAATAATAATAATAATTATTATTATTATTATATGAATTTGTATGTTTTTCCTTTCTCAAACCCAGAAATAAACACACTTGGAGACAGTGCTGCAGTAGGCACTCCCTCTTCGGTAACACTTTTGCTAGATCTAAACAACGACCTTTTCTCAAAAAGTCTGTCTTTTCTACTCTTCAGTCAAAAAAATTAAAAAAAAACCCTGAAAATTTATCTTGGAAAATGAATATAACATTAAATGGATCCACTGTCCTCAGTATTAAGCAACCGACATGTTTTTTAACTTTTCCACAGCTATTCTTATTGGAGTTTCAGGTGAGAATTTGGGTTGGTAATCTTGGTCAAATTACTATCTTTTAGCTTTAGGATTGTGTGTGTGTGTGTGTGTGTTAAAAACAGAAACTTATCATAGAAAAAAAACAGAAACTTATCATGAAAGGCAAGTGAATTATATGTAATGAATCTTGCCTTATTTAAAAAGAACAAGACATAACAAATAATCCTAAATCAGACTTCTTGTCCACTAAAACCTGCACAAAGCCTAGAAAGGCCATTCTGAATTTTCTCTGAAGATTTTGGGTAGGATCACAAGCTTCCAAAATTTAGTTTCTTAGAAAACAAACAGAATTTGAACTACAAAATTTGCAGAAAAACAATCTATAAATAATTAAATAAAGTAATACCAATCATTCCAATAAACCACCAGTCAATAAGCTGTATTACTACTGATGTCCCAGTTTCAAGGAACATACCAAGCAAGAACTTTTGGCTTTCTAATGCACAGTCAATGGTCAGCATAATTTGTTATTCATTTGTATGGCACAAGCAGACAGTTTGTCTATCCTAGTTCACCAAATTACTACACATTTCTGCCTTCATCCACAATATCCACACCAATATATAACATCAGTGAATTTGTTTCAAATCAACTGTCCACAAAGAGCCCTTTTGGAAGTAAAGTTTTCTTACCAAGATGTCTGCTACTTTCCAAATATTATAAAATAAAACACAATTTTTACATATAAATGTTGCTGCTTAACAAACAAACATCTGATCATATAGATATACTTGCTTTGCAGTCCTTGTTCCTAATGTGAACACAGCACATTGGTAAGATGCAAAAGCTGGAGCTTGACAAACAGAACAGATAAATGAAGCAGGCATACATGACACTGCTGTTTCTGTTATATCACTTCTCCATTTCTCTTTCGGTTGAGTCATTTCAATTTTGCAGGGTGACTCTGCTGGAATTTCATGCTTTTTAAATAGCACTTATGATTTCTGTACTGTTTTAATATTGTTGATATTGTTGTTTTGTACCTTTTATGTTACAACATGGAGGATATTTTTTCATTGTTTATTTTGATCACTTTCAAATATGCATATAAATCACCTTAAGCTTCAGGGGAGGTGGACTGAAATATTTAAAATCCAAGATAAACATCTCCTGAAGCAACATGGTAAAGTCTACAAAGCAAACCAATCTAATTACTAAAAATGCTCTTCCAAAACTAAAAATTTCTTTTGCTCTCATATCAGCACCAAAGGATTTCAAACTTGCATGTTCATTTTCCTCTTCTGGAGATATTGCATTCTCACCTCTGCTATTTCACATTTTTCTCCCTGTTCCCCTCAACTTGCCTTATCTTTTCCTTTTATATTCCACATGGAACTTGTCTGGATTTTCACCCAAATGTCCCCGCTCCTTCAGGCTGGTGCACTAACAGTTCTCATAATTTGCAGACACTGTGGGATCTACTCTCCACTCCTGCATTCATTCATATTTATGGCAGACTGTGCAATCACAGGGTCAGCATTGGTACAGCAGTTAATACCAAAACAATGGCATACAGATCACCCACAACATTGTATCTGTTACTTTCTCTGCTTCTGTTTTTTTTTTTTTTGCCGTATCAGGAGTGTGGACATATCCTTAGATTTCCCTTGGACTTGTGCAAATGTGTTCTTAGCTTTGTCTTGTGTCTGCCTTTAAAATCAACCTAACTCTTTAAGATTTTAAATCTTTAAATTTAAATTTAAAAATTTAAACTTTAGTATCTTTATATTAGACTTCACCTGACATCTTCCCTAAATCATAGTACTTCCATAGCTGCAAGAGGACAGGCACACCTCAGTTTACAAAGTCTTTGACAAAGAAGTTGTTACAAAGTCTTTTTATGCCCTTTAAGCTCCTGTCTCTTCTTCCTTGTCCTTTGTCTAGCTGGAACCATTTTGAGTAGCATCTGCACTGGGACATTTTACCAACATGATCCCTTCACACTGAAACTAGAAAGCCTACACTACATACTGTCTGTTCATTTCACAATCATTCCCATGGAACAGAAGGTTCAGGAATTGTACACACATTATTCTGTTTATTAGGCTGTTCCCACTGCCCAGGACCAAAGTAAGCAGCAGTGGATCAAGCCTCTAAACAGGGTCTCTAAACTGGGCAAGAAAAAGTTAGGCCTCCAGCAAATAGCAAGCTTCTTTGATGTGCTGTAGCTTTTGTTGTTATAAAGCATTTAGCATTTCCAAGAGGATTTCTTTCCTAGCTTTGGATGTTACAAATTTTGTAGCTACTTCTGAGTTATTTACTTGCACATTTAAAGCATAGATTGCTTCACTAGGATTTAATGATTTTATTCTCCCACTGAACTTGTAAAAATATGGCCTGGGAGTGAGACGATTACTAATTAAAGGTGCCTTCTAAATTAAGATGTCTTGCAGCTATCTCTGCTTCATCCTAGATTTGAAAAAATAAAATAAAAAAAGAAATTAACACTATATTTCAAATGCCCCAAATCAATATGTCTAAAGCTTGAGTGCCTGGTTATTAATGAAATGACCAGAGGGTAGAAGCACAACAGTAGAGACTTATATGAAATACAGCTGTTAGAAATGCAAGCCTAATCCCCTAACACGAAACTGAAATGAGCATGCCAAGCAAAGCAGCAACACCCATACCAGGTATTTAGTCGCTTCTCATTCAGAAATTCAGGGCTACAATAATAGTATAAATCTGATACATGGACAGATATGTTTACAAATATCTGTGCTTTCAGATGGAGAATGTAATAAATTATTACATCAATTTCATGTGGATTGGCAGAGCAGGTCTGTATGGCAGGTATGACCCCATGTGTGCAGGTCAGTGTCCCAAATGTATGATCCATCTATTCAGACAGGTAGTAATATCAACAAATAAGCTTTCCATATTGCTAGTGGTGACCAAAAACCTGACACATGATGAGCTCACACAGCTGAAGGATTCTGGGAGATGCGACAGCCAAGATTACCTTCTGGTGAGTTATATTTGTTGTGTGTTATGTCTGAGGCATCACATCTTGTACAGTGGATCACCCTGATCCAGGATTGTACTGCTGCACAGATCCAACTCTAAAAATCATGATGAATTGGGCTGAATCAGATGGAGGTAACATTTTGACCCCCTTTCTACACGTTTTAAAAGAAACCTGAAGGCTAACAAATGATAACTAACTGTGTAAAATTACTGAGCAATTATAATAGCTAGTTGTTTCAACAGAGCACACAGTCCACAATGAAAGAGAAAATGGCTATTTTGTACTACCCAATTTATACATGATTCTACAACTTCAAAATATAATTGTTGACCTGAGGCAACATGGCAGAATTGTTTGGTTTTCTTTCCAAGAACTGCTTTCTGAGATTTCAAAAATAATCTGCAAACTATAATGTCGATCCTTTCCCCCAATATACCAATGTTGACACTTCTTGTGTGTGCTTTCAAATGTCTACTTGGATTATTTCATGTTGAAAGGCAAGGCAGATTTTTTCGGGGGGAAGGGAGAGAAAGGTATGGACCTTTTGGCATACTTCAGCTGTCTTTCACACAAGTAGAAAAAGAATGTCTTGTTGCTGCTGTTACTGCATGTATTGCTAGCATTTTGCTTCATACCAGTTAGGAAATGCATTGTTTGGATAGCCATTTGATAACAAATATGTAAGCTGTTCTTTACTTTGGGCCATGACTATGTGGAAAAAAAAAATCCACCTTTCCACTCCTGTCTCAAGATCAGGTACTTACAACTCTATCATGTCCCCTGTTTGGGGAAATATGAGTGGCAAGTCTAACCTAAAAAAAGTAAACTCTACTATACTGCAAACCCATAATAAATACATACTTCATTTTTCATAAAAATACTGTTCATCAGAAGGTGTGAATTGCTGTCATCCAGTCTTATCAGATCAGTCATTACTGATCAGTGTCTTAGTCATGCTTGTAATAAGCTGGAAATCTTGACTATCACTTATCACATGGCAGAATCTGTCTTTACAATAAAGACTGGATTGATGGTAGAAACAACCTCCAAGACAACCTGACTGCAACACAATTATAACCCAGGAGGCTTATAAGCCGTTCCCTCCATTTCAACGAGCTTTAAGAGAGACACTGGATACAAACAAATACTTATGGTAACATGAAAGTAACTTCAAAACAAAACAGAGAACAATAATAGTTGGAAACATGATGACAATTTTAGGGTGTACTCATTTTCAGTGGCTAGGAGGTACAGTTTTACAGGGCTGCTTCAGAAATGCTGCAGCTGATAGGAACTATTAAGATGTAACCAACCCATGCAGAACATTGGAAATCTACTAGCACTGTGTAACAACCAAGGCAGAAAATTAACCAGCAGCTTCTTAGCTCTATGGCCTGCTTCTGAGACAATGTGAGCAGACAAGAATTTACAGCTTCATGACGCTGGCCTTTTCATTTGAGAAACTGATCACAAAGGCTTACTGTGCTGAAAGCCTTAATATGTGTCTACTGAAGCTTTCCTCCTTCGCCAAATGGCTGATAAATGAAATTGAAAATATAAAGTGAAAATTGGAGGGGGGGGGGGTCAGAAACAGAAAGCAGAGCTGAAGACAAAGGATTATCCAAGTATTTGTTCTGTTTTGTTCCCATTTGTAACAAGGAAAAACAAAAATACACAGCCAAAATGGCGGAGAAGCAGTCAGAAGGGATTAGAAAGCAGAATCTTCCAGCCTGCACCTTGCTTTTGCCAATTCATATAGTAGATTGTTTAAAAAGCAAGACCAATAGTAGATTCCTCCTCCTCCTCCTCCTCCTCTCAATGGCACTGAGATCTGACCTGGTCTTTCACTCAACAGTGAAGAACTTTATACTCTTCATCCCATTACTCCTTTGAAGTAAGGGGAGGGGACTGGTGTTCTTCAAACATCAAGGCTTTTGGAATTCATCAAGCTCCCTGCTCTCACAGGCTAAAATGAACTCAAGTATTCCAGTGCAACCTCATATACAAATTTATATTGTTCCTAAGGGGGGGGGAAAAAGAAAAAAAAAATAAGAAATAGCAATAGAGAGGAAGAGCACATGAAGAAATACGAGTTATGCTTAAGGATACTTTCCTCCTGTTCCTACACCAGCATGCATGTATATACTCCAAAGCATCTATAAAGTCCATAGCTAAAATCCAGTTGGTTGGTCCCATTCAGATTTGATCCACCTTTTCAATTGCTAGAGGCTACTGATGTTGAACTTTCTTGGGTGCCTGTTACTGCCTTTCTGTGTGGTGAGGGGCAAATCAATACATAGCTAAATCCAATTAATTCAATGGCCCTACTCTAAATCAGGGCTAACACTAAGATTTAGACCAAAACAATCAGGATTCCCAGTTTGTACTCAGAATTCTGTAGAATTACTGAGTAAATCTGTGCTTTTTACTCAAGTGGGAAAGACAGTTAGCCCTTGCATAAGCTGCAAAAGAATGTGAGTGTGAACTAAAGCACTATGGGGCTTTAAATGCTGGCCCAAAAAACATTGATTATAATTTACTGGGAGGTAGTTATGTGTGTATGTATATGTATATATATGTATATGTATGTATGTATGTGTGTGTGTGTGTGTGTGTGTGTGTGTGTATATGAGAAACATCTGATAGTAAAAAACTTGTAGCTATCTAGTGCTAATAGAAACTAATAATCAGGCCTACTTCATGGCCAAAAGAAGCTATGATCAAGGGATTAAAAATATCTAATAAAAATGATCTAGCAGCCCCATTCTTTTCTAGTTATTATTGCCCTTAAAAACACAAACTTATGCAGGCTACTTAGATATAGGTCTCATTTAGCATAATCAAACTTATTGCTAAATAAGTATGTCATGTAAAGAGCTTTGAAAATTACTTTTTTGAACTGTAGCTCCTATAATTCCTGTGTAGTCACTAGCATTACCATTTTCAAACTCTGATTGTTTATTGCTCCAAAGGCCAACACAGAAGTATTAATAAACTTCCACTGATTTCCTTGAGGGAAAATAACACACAGTAATCTCTCTATATGAAATCATACAATATTTTTACAGGAAGGGGCAATACTGATGGGCATGTTTTTGAGCTATATTTTATAGAGATTATGATTGCTATATTACAAGAGATGGGCTAATTTTGTCCAGTAGCTGAACATAAGTGTGATAATTGTACCCTGCTAAAAACAGGATTTATGTGTAACTAGCTATTTTCCAAAGATGTAGCCGTGTTAGTTTTCTGCAGCATAAAAAGTAGAAAGGAAGAGGGAGAGGAAAAATGGAATGTAGCAGCACCCAACTTTTGAAGAAGAAAAAATATATATAATAGTAGTGTAGTAATAATAAAAATAATGAAACCTAAACACTTTGAAAGTTTATTTATCAGGATTTTGTGTAGATAACTTCATTCTGTTGTTATTGTTTGCATAATTCAAGACAGTTCAAAACTGATGTTTAGTAAAGAAGGAAGAGCATACCAAATTGGCAATCACACATATTGTGTGGAAAAGCAAAGGTATCCAAAACTGAAATGCTGAATTTAAACTGCCCCTCCCCCCCATACTGTAAGCATGCAATCTGAGAGGCATTCTCCTATACCCACTCTCTTCGCCTGTACTTACCAGTGTCTCCACCATGTTGGACTTGTTGTTCCTTAAGGTTTTCACTATGTGAAATACATCAATGATGTTTTGCTGCTGGATCATTTCACACACACTGCATATGGCACAGAAGGTGCCACTGCGGCCGCCACCATTCCTAGGTGCAGAAATGAAGAGTTGTTTTAGAGAACGACTGTTTTCTAAAGTGTCTTCTTTTTTTTTTAATTATTATTTTTTTAAAATATGGAACGCTTCATGAATTTGAGTGTCATCTTTGCGCAGGGGCCATGCTAATCTTCTCTATATCGTTCCAATTTTAGTATATGTGCTGCCAAAGCGAGCGCTAAAGTGTCTTCTAAAGTCCTAAAACGTCTCAAAGTTCAGTGGAATTGAAGAGGTTTCCCCTAAACTGAAGGTCTGCAGTTATATATTCAACAATGGCTATATATGTGTAGGTTCTACATATACAGAATCAGTCAATATATTGGAATGAGAGTTGGTGGCAGTAAGCACCAACCTATTCCATGCAGTGATATACACTTCATGTGGTGATACATACATTTCAAATGCCTGAGCAGAGCTTACTCTCTGAGAGACAACATATATCATTCTACTGTTCTAATGTATCAGGGATATTGGGATATGTAGGATCTTGCCTTCAGAGTAAGGTTCTGAACTAGATCAAAGAATGGAATTAGTACCTGACCTCTTTGATAGCTGACAAAGCCCACCACTGACACTTCTTTTGAGCTCCCCTTCATTTTGGGACAGGAGTAGAATCCCAAGCAGCACAGATACATTCTGGATGTAGCCACCTCTCAGAGTTCCCACAATGCCCTGTAATGTTGCTGAACTGGACACCATGGGATTAAAAAAAATACATTCTACATCCCACTGGCATATTGATTACAGCATCATCAGAGGGCCAACCAGACTAGGTCCCATCTGTGATAGATGATGCCTCTGAGATTGAGGAGCAACTGATTGTGCCAGGAACTGAGCCAGTGAGTGAGCAAGTCAGCTTGCAAACATCCCTCGCACTGGAAGGTCAAGCAGAAACAGATTTGTCCCAGCCAGCTCATGATGGAGAGGGAACCAGCAGTGATTCAGAGGAGTTACAGCCACCTGTGCCCATCAGCCCTCAGTCACGAAGAAGGCTGAAATGGATGGCTCAGAGGGAGGCTACATGGACTAGGTTGAAGAAACAATAACAAGCAGCACCTGTTCACAGCAGCTATTTAGGTCTGCCGGCATGGCTGCTCTTTGCTTGTAGCAAATTACTAGCCAGCCCTCACAACCTTCGTGTCTCCTGCTCCCTGAAGCCCTCTGGACGGATCTCTGCCTCTTGAACCTTAGGACTGGACCTTGACCTGGCTCAGCTTGCATTTTTCCTTGTGTTTGGTGTATTCGGACTCTCCCTGCAAGTATTCCCGACCTCCCTCCTCCCTTTGCTGGCTGAGGCTTGGCAGGGAGAGAATCCTGACACCATCTAGGAATGTATTTATTTATTTATTCATCCACATGGGATGAATGAGTAATATAAATAAACTTCTCCCTGTTGCAGTAATATAAACAAATTTCTCCCTATGCAGTTTGCCAAGATGGGAGAAAGTGTCTCCACGAAGACTCACTTCATACCTCCCTCCACAGCTATATAGTGGTGCAGCTAAGCAAGGGGGTTCACCTGTCGCCAGCTACTGCAATTTGTGACAGGCAATTCTGCTCACTAAGCTCCTCCTACACTCTCTTACCTACCTAGTCATATGGATGTCTAGAGACTGGGCAATCAAGGCAGGAAGCTTACTCATTGCCAGCTGTCATAGTTGGTGTTGTATACGCTTCAATCAGTTTGCCTTCCCACTGTCTCCTACCCATATATCCTCATGGCTGGCTGGAAGGAGGAGGTGGGAAATTTAGGAGTCTTGCTCATCATTTGCTAGCTGGTGAAGGGTAAAATGTAGTCAACACTCTACCCCAAACCCCTCCCACCCAGACAGTCATGTTGAAGCTTAACAAGAGGGAGGATGAAGTGGCAGCCCAAAAAAGCAGCTTAGTATTTTGATGGCTATTAATGTCAGAGATGGGTTGTTCTCTTTGCTTGGGTCCCCCCTGCCCCCTTCCACCTACACATACATGCATCTGGCTGGAAGGAGGAAGTGGACAGCCAAGTGAGGAGTCTAACTGGTAATGGATGAGCCTCAGCCAGCTACTTTCTCCTGGTGCCCCACCCCATAGTTATGTGTTGCGTAGGAAAAAGGGGAACAGGGGAGGATCTGAGTGATGACTGCCAATCATAACCAGCACACGTTGATGAAGGCAACCTTTGGAACTTCCTAGTGGTCCTCTGGAGGCTGAGCAGGATTATGTCTTTGTGTTAGGCAGGCTACTGATGTTGACCTTTCTTGGGTGTCTGCCACTGCCTTTCTATGTTGTGAGGGGCAGAAAATGGATGATTCTGCACTGAAGTGGATATGCAGTCCTTGAGTCTATTTGAGGACTGTGAAAACTTTGAAAGGGATTTGATGAGGATTTTCCCTATCAAAGGTTCTGGATACTACAGATGCTCCTTTCTCATTTATTTTGCTTGAGTCTTTGAATATGCTTTCCATCTCTAACCTACTCCAATCTGAATCAACTAGATAATGATTTCAAGCCCTACTATTTTTTAATGTACTGTTTAATGTGCTGTTCAATAGTTTGAGTCTGTAAAGATTCTTTATGTACATGTATATATACTGGCTATGGTGGTCCATCAAAGCTACAAAGACTGGTAGAACCATGAAGGTGCGCTTAGTCAGAAGTTCTTTCCTAAAGAAGAAATATAACTACTTACAGGCAATGGACGACTGTTCGTCCATCTCGTCCATCATATTGTTCCTGCCACTTCTCGAGCCGCCTAACCACTTTCAGAAGAGATCGCTTAGATGGAGGAACATCTCTATATGCTGGCCAGCCAATATACTGCAAATGCTGAACAATACGGTACCCATCTTGTGGCTAAGAAGAAAAGAATTACATATTGGACCATCCATGTGAAGAAACCTTTTGCACATTTCTGTGTAGAAATCCAGGTACTGGAACATAAGAACCATAAACACAGCTTCCACATTTCCCCATCAGAAAGATTTCAAAAATGTCATTTGTCCTTGTGGAGCATTTCCAGAAATATTTATTTATGGTAGCACTTTGGGCTCATGACAAAACACTTGGAGAAACAGAGTTCTTGGAGTCAGAAATGGATTTATACAGTAGTTCTCCCCATCTTTCACCCATAGGATTTCCTTTTAAAACAGTCAATAGAACATTAACTGTGTGAGACATATTACTTGAGGGGGTGAACATCAAGATTACTTTGGGCATTAGCACTACAGGGATTTCTGAAACTATTATTCAAGAATCTCTGTGTGTAAATACTAGCATTTCCTGCAGACTGAAGAATATTGATACATAAAAGATTAGAAGGAACATTGTCATATTTATGGATAAAGAGATCATATACCATGAATGGTTAACATCTAGACATTAGACTGTAAATTGGACTGAGAGCTCCTCTAGAAGGAAAATTGTAGTCTGCTAATAAAGTGGCTTGATTGTTGGACTAGGACTCCAGGACACCAGGGTATGAATCCCCACTTTGCCATGGAAACCCAGTGGGTGACGCACTATTAGCCTAAAACTCTATGACAGAGTTGCTTTAAGTCACAGCAAAGTAAGTTTATTTTGTATATTTTTGTAGTACGTATAAGCAAACTTTCTCTGGTGTGGTGCAGGCAATGAACGCACATAAACAGCATGGTGCAGTCATGTTCATAGAGAACAGCAGTGGATAGCCTCAAGCAGGTCCTTTGCACTGATGACTAAATTACTGAATCCTTAAAAAAAGGGTAGCAGGAGTTAAATTCTAAGGAAGTGGGAATCCCTGCTGGACTCATCCTCGCTATCCTATAAAGCTCCCTGCTGCAGAATCTGTCCTTTTTACTTCCTCCAGGTTCAATGGTAAACAAGAAAAGTATCCTCCAAGGCAACAAGAAAGAAAGCAGAAGCAGCTGTAGAGATATGGGATGTTTGCCACTATTTTGTTTTTTAAAGGGAATCCAAGCTGTGATAGGAATGATTTGTGGGAAAAGAGGACAGACCAGGCTATACATGGGTGGTGAAAGAACTGTGTAGGGAAGCAGAAACTGTGGCCCATATTGAGGATTTATTTATTTGTTTATTTATATCTTGTCTTTCTCTCAAAAGGGGACCAAATGAACCCTTTACATAGTCTTTTTCTAATCAATTAGGCTAAAATGAATCATTTATTCATAAAGATTATACAGAGATATGGAAGAAAAATTACTAGAGAAGAGAGAACAGAAAAATACCCCCATCAAGCCCTCTGGTGTGTACCTACCTAAACAAGAAACTACTTTAGTGTCAAACCTTTGTTACTGCTCTTTCCTCTAATTAGCTGACTAAATAAACCTAAATTACCTGGTAGAATAACCCAGTATGGAAAAAGGAGAAGATGGGCAAAAAAGAAAAAGAATGGAACATATGAGGGTAAATCTTTGTAAAGATATATCGTCTAAAATTCTGAGGCTCATAGAAAAACAGTCAGCTTTCTTTTTACCCTTGCCATGTTGCAGATCCGAAATATCCTATTGATTATATCCTCATCTATGTCAGCGGAAACAAATTCCACTTGGATTGGCCCATAACAACAGGATGTCTTTTCTGGCCAGTACTGTATACAGAGCTGGATACAAAGACAGATAAAAAGATTGCACATCAAAAAAGAATAGGCAAAGTACAATAGTCAGCTTTTAAATACTGAGTACCAAAATAACCAGTAATGCCTTATATATTATATTATAGAAATATTCAACATACTCATTCTGAAAATTACTACTACTACTACTGCTGCTACTGAAGAGTGTTGGATGGGAGCACAGAAGGATTTAGCTTCCTGATCCAATTTTGCCATGAATTTTTAAAAAATTATTGGCATTTAACTCTCAAGAAATATCAACATTTTAACTGTGTAACACAACACCTTAAATGTATTTGTCTGGAACTTGGCAGGGACTACCATGCCTGTAAATTTCTTCCTATTCTGTCAACCACCACTACACTGCTATAGATCAGGATTTGACAACCTATGGGAAACTTTAGCCTACCCAGGAGACCTTGGAGGGCTGTACCCCTCACCACACCTGCTCCTGAAAAAAATCAATCAATCAATCAACCAATCAATCAATCAATCAATCAATCATTTTCTTCCCCCAAATGCCCTCTAGGGGACATGCTAACTATGTTTTGGGGGGCCCTTTTTTTTAACAGCATGAAATGAACAAGTCACTTCCTGTTTCAAATAATGGCCTTTCCTGGGTCTAAATTCAGCCTGGAGGGGACTCCAAACATGGTAGAAATGCCTCTATAACCCTAGAGGATATTTTGGAATTAAAAAAGTGGAGAAATCTTCATTTTTGACCCCTGGGGGGGGGCGTGGGGTCCACAGAACTAGCTCTGGGGGCTGCACATTGACCACTCCTGCTGTAGATGTTGGCTGACTTCTAGTGATAATCAGTGGGAGGAATCTTTGGCACCATCCTTCTGCTACTCAGTATAAATTTGGAGTATGTTACCCTGGATTTGTTGAGTCAATGACATGTCAAGGCACCTTTGTGTCTATCAGTTTGGCCATAGAATCCTGAGCCTCCCCATACATGGACAATTTGTGCCAGCCTCTCTCCTCTTTAGCTAGCCAAGCTCAATAGAGTGGGTTTGTGACACTTACAGTAAGTCTTATCAACTTCAGATAATTATGATTGACAAGTCAAATTGATTTCAAATAGTCTATTCTAAGTGGGACTACATTTTGGATCAACACAAAAACTGGTAACAAATTGTAGATGAGGCCATGACAACTAAGAAAGCCTTAATTTAAAATTTGAGATTTGATAGGTATCTCTTAGAACTTCCTTTCTGGCCACAACATTTGGCCTAAGCCACAACAGATGAAAATGCCAGAATTGCACATACTTACACACTCAAAATTCTACTTACTTGTGCAGCATCCATTTCATTCAGCATCACAACAGAGGAACAGTTATAATCAAACACTAGCCTCCAGAAATCTGCTACAGTGTTGGGTAATGGATGCTGGGTAACTATAAAGGCAGCTGGTTGCTTGTGGCTCTGACAAAGGTGGGGTGAGGAGGAGACAGAGAGAAGGAGAAAAGATTAATACTGTGGGGAAAATCAATCATCATTTATTCAGAAAAAATCTTAAAGCCCAGGAGGCTATGGGCGGGCAAACTGATCCATGTAACCAGATTATACAAATCGTCCCTCATACCCTTGTTATCACTGCATACTGAAAGAATGAAGCTTTTGTAATTGGATCCCAATGAAGACATTTCATTAGAGAAGTGTCATAAGAACAAGGATTATCCCTTATGAATTATGCATGTGTTAGGACCCAGCAATATAATAATAATAATTAGAGGAATGAATGAAGGTGACAGCTGGAAGCAGGACTTTACATTTCCTAAAGATTCCAAAATCAGTGAAGCTGAGATCTAAAGAACTGCTTAAGCTTACACAATGAGCTTCTGGGATCTAAACAGAACTTGTTTACCTTTTTCTTTAACAATGCCCATGCTGTAACACAAACTCTTCTTGGAAAACATCTTGGAGGAAAAACAGTTTGTAGTGAGGCACACACAACTTCTTGTTGAAAAAAAAAAAGATACTTAAAACCTCTTTGGGTCATGAAACTATTTTCTCAGTTGTGTGGATCTTGATCAGTGGTTGTACATATCATCCACTCCCTTGGTTCTATGCCACTTACTATACAAGACAAGGAAACATCTGCCAATCTCATCAACCCTTTATGAGATGCATGTATATAAGCATTAATTTGGTTCAGTACATGATTAGATTGAAAAATATACTGTACAAGACATTCTCCTCTTCCATTTTCAGGCATTCCATATGCCAAAATGAAGAAGCTGCATGAATCATTGTACCAGAAGGACCTCCTAAGTCATGCACATCCTTTGAAAATTGGAAAAGCACTCAGCACATAAAATTGTATCCATATAAGGCTCTTCCTGTGTGATCAGTTCTGTTTCGGAAGCTGCTTGCAAGAGGCAATGGGCTAAATGATATGTATAGACTTCCATTAAATTTACATAAATCAGGAAATAGAGCATTTTCAAGGAGAATCAAGTTATTTCTCACAAGCTGTGTATTAATGTACTGTGCTCTAGTCTTTGGTTGTTATTCCCTGAACAAAGATCACCACCCACATCTCACATATGTTGCATCTAAAGCTTCTGAGGCCAAAGACTCATCACATGCAAGAGAAAGAATTCCTTTTCTAAATGGCATAGAGAAAGCATGTATGTGATAGTAAACTAGAACTTGGTGTTATGTGTGAATACAGATAGTGTTGCTTTCTGTGCTCTTATTCAGCACATTGCTGTAAGACAAGACTGAACTTAGATTATGCTTCTATCTTATTTGTACTGCTTTGCCATTTAAACATGATTTTAATTTTCACAAATCACAGAGCCAGCATGATATAGTGGTTTGAGTGTTGGACCAGGACACTGGGAGACCAGAGTTCAAGTCCCTGCTCAGCCATGGAAACTTAATGGATAACTCGAGGCAAGTCACACTGTCTCAGCCTCAAAGGAATGCAAAGATAAACCCTTTCTGAACACATTCTGCCAAGAAATGTTCGTAATAGGTTTTCCTTAGGGTTACCCTAAGTTGGAAACAACTTGAAGGCACACAACAACTTCACAAATATGCCATGTGATGATTCACAGCAGGTATCACCCTTGGACAAAGGGGTGGAAACCATCCTGTACTGGTCCTCAACATAATCCTTTTGTTTTAAATTGTGGAAAAACTGTTGGATATTAGGAGATGTGTTCCTGCATCATGCCCTGCACCATCCTCAAAGACTGAAGCCACGGAAAGGATTGTAGCTCCTCGAAAGAAATAATTAAGTCCCCCTGCTCACCCTCTTCTGTGCATATTCTCTTGAAATGCTAACAGGTTTTTTTAAAATTTCTCCTCCTTTAATTTTAATCCCTCTAAGAGAAAGAGGATTCTCTCTATTTTTTTATCAGGAAGGGACAAAAGAGAAAGAAAAAAAAAACATGTATGTGTTCTCTTGAGGTGGTATGCTGGTGGTGTGTGTGAGGAAGAGGAGGACAGAGGGACCTAAAGAGAATTAAACCTGCCGCAAGCATAAATGTAGACCCTGAGCATTTTTCTAATGGAATTTCAGTCTTACAGACTAAACATTCAGTTAAATATTGTGTGTAAAAGTAAAATTTCATTAGTGAAATGCTGAGAGTCCTCACGTATACCTGCAACAGGTTTAAATTTTTTGAAAACTCAACTTTGGGATTATGCTTCTTTTAAAAAAGAGAATTAAACCCTGCATTATGAAGAATCAGAATAAGCCATCAATATGTTGCTCGGGCACTCTGCAAAAGTAGCAACTCATCTGCATACTTTTTCTTCCTATATCTTTATGAGCAGCAGTGTAGATAGCAGCAATGTAGACAGTCAATTGGAAAACCAGCAATAAGGGATATTCCATGCCAAGTAAGGAGTCAGGGTAACCACCATCGGCAACAGGGAAAAAAGAAAAAGAAGCGTGCTGGTGATTGGGAGCTAATTGTTCAAGGAATACAGAGGTACCTGTGTGCCAGCTTGACAAGATGAGTTAGGAAATATGCTGTCTTCTGAGTGCATGTACCCAGGATGTCACTAACAACTTGCCAAAACTCATCAAGAAAACAGATCAGTATTCCCTTCTCCTTACTCATGTGGACACCAATGACATGGTCAAGAACACCTTTGAGCAGGTAACCTCTGACTATGAAGCTTCAGGCAGGAAGCTGAAGGGGTGTGAGGCACAGGTAGTATGCTCATCAATCCTACAAGTGAAGGATAGAGGGACTACACAGGAACAAGAAGATACCAAAAGTGAATTACTGCCTATGTAGCTGGTGTTGATGGAAGAGGTTTAGGTTCTGGGACCTCAAGCTTCCCCTCACAAAGGAAGGAATGTCTTTGGCAGTAGCATGGTAAGTCTGATGAAGAGGGTTTTAAACTAAATCCTTGGGGGGTTGGAGACGACAGCTCAAACATCAGCCCAAAGGCAAATTCTAAATACAGGGATATGAGTTCTAGAGGAGAAGCTGAAGGACAGGATGTGATACACAGAAAAGCTGACAGTAAATTAATAAATGAGAATAAACAAAGCATCAGATGTCTATATGCCAATGCACAGCCTGGAAAAGAAGACTGCAATATGATAGACAACAAATGGCACCTGATATTCTTTCAGCTACACAACGGGTAATCTTTTTTTTTAGGACTAGAAATCCCAGAATCCCACATCCACATAAATTATATTTCCAAATTCTTCTTAGCAACCAGCTTTTGGTTAGAAAAGCATGATTATACTATCAACAATGCCATCACCACAGTGCTTATTTACAAAATTCCTGGTCTTCTCCATGCATAAAAGAAGATTACATATATAAGGTATTATTCCATTTTGACTGTGTCTTACAGTTTAAATGAGTAATGCATCCCTTCTGAACATCTGTGGGATGTTCATAGATTAGGATATGGGATCAGTCTGAAAAATTAGCAACCACAATAAAGAAACAACAGTGACAGCCAGCTAAATGTAATTGCCAGCATTCATTTGCAAAAGAGAAGAAAACAATATCCATCTATCTCACAGCATTCCTGAAATTAATCTGTGATTGTCTCAGGCTTCTCATGTGATTGTTATTATTCACCAACACTTAGAGATTCACTACAAAGTACAGAATCATAGAATCATAGAAGTGTAAAGTTGGAAGAGACCACACAGGCCATCCAGTCCAACCCCCTGCCATGCAGGAACACCCTCAAAGCACTCCCGACAGATGGCCATCCAGCCTCTGCTTAAAAACCTCCAAAGAAGGAGACTCCACTACACTCCAAGGCAGCATACTCCACTGCCGGACAGCCCTGACCGTCAGGAAGTTCTTCCTGAGGTTCAGGTGGAATCTCCTTTCCTGCAGCTTGAATCCATTGCTCCTTGTCCTGGTCTCTGGAGCGGCAGAAAACAAGCCCACTCCCTCCTCTACATGGCATCCCTTCAAATATTTAAACATAGCTATCATGTCCCCTCTTAACCTTCTCTTCTGCAGACTAAACATGCCCAGCTCTCTAAGTCTATCCGCATAGGGCATGGCTTCCAGACCCCTCACCATTTTGGTCGCCCTCCTCTGGACCTGCTCCAGCTTGACCATGTCCTTCTTGAATTGGGGTGCCCAGAACTGGACACAGTATTCAAGATGAGGTCTAATCAAAGCAGAGTAGAGTGGTACCAGTGCATCCCTTGATCTAGACATCATACTCCTATTGATGCAGCCGAGAATTGCATTGGCTTTCTTGGCTGCCGCATCACAATGCTGACTCATGTTCAGCTTGTGGTCTATTAAGACTCCTAGATTCCTTTCACACGTACTGCTATCCAGCCACGTGTCCCCCATCCTATATTTCTGCATTCCATTTTTTCTACCTAAGCGTAGGACCTTACACTTCTCTCTGTTGAATTTCATTTTGTTAGCTTTGGCCCAGCTCTCCAATCTATCCAGGTCATTTTGAATTTTGATCCTGTCCTCTGGTGTATTAGCAACCCCTCCCAATTTGGTGTCATCTGCAAATTTGATGAGCATGCCCTCTATTCCTTCATCCAAGTCATTGATAAAAATATTGAACAGCACTGGGCCCAGGACAGAACCCTGTCGCACCCCGCTAGTCACTTCTCTCCAGGATGAAAAGCAGCCATTAGTGATCACCCTTTCGGTTCGGTCGGTCAACCAATTACAAATCCAACTAACAGTAGCCCTGTCCAGCCTGCATTTTACTAGCTTCTTTGCAAGAATGTCACGTGGAACTTTGTCAAAGGCCTTACTGAAATTGAGAAATGCTACATCCACAGCATTCCCTTCATCTATCAAGCTAGTAACGCTATCATAAAAAGAGGTAAGATTAGTCTGGCATGACTTATTTTTGAGAAATCCATGTTGACTTCTCGTGATTACCGCGTTGCTTTCTAAGTGATTAGAAACTGACTGCTTAATGATCTGCTCCAGAATCTTTCCGGGTACTGATGTCAGGCTGACTGGGCGATAATTATTTGGGTCCTCTTTTTTTCCCTTCTTGAAGATGGGGACAACATTTGCCCTCTTCCAGTCTGCTGGAACTTCTCCTGTCCTCCAAGATTTCTCAAAGATTATAGCAAGCGGTTCTGAAATGACCTCTGCCAGTTCTTTTAATATCCTAGGATGCAATTCATCTGGCCCTGGAGACTTGAATTCATCCAGTGTGGCCAGGTATTCTTGTACCACCTCTCTACCTATTATGTACCTCATTTCCCCTGCTTCCTCCCCTGCTCCCCAACCGCCAGGTTGAGTGCTTGTATCCTTCTGGGAAAAAACTGAGGCAAAGAAGGTGTTAAGTAGTTCTGCCTTTTCTCTTCCCCCTGTTAGTAATTCGCCATCTTCTCTGCGCAGCGACCCTATCGTCTCCTTCTTTTTCCTTTTGCTATGGACATATTTAAAAAAGCCCTTTTTATTGTTTTTAATGTCTCTGGCCAGCCTAAGTTTGTTCTGTGCTTTAGCCTTTCTGACCTCCTCCCTACATCTCCTAGCTACTTGCTTAAATTCTTCTTTGGTGGTTTCCCCCTTCTTCCATTTCCTGTACATGTTTCCTTTAACACTTAGCTCAACTGAGAGTTCTTTAGTCAACCATTCTGGTTTCTTCAGATGCCTTCCATTTTTCCTCCTTATTGGCACAGTTTTAGACTGTGCCTTCAGTATCTCCCTTTTAAGAAACTCCCATGCCTCCTGAACTCTTTTCCCTTTCACTATTCTTGACCACGGAATTCCAGCCAGCAGCTCCCTAAGTTTACAGAAGTCCGCTTTTTTAAAATCTAAGATGAATGTCTGGCTACACTTATCTTCTCCATTCCACTGAATGCCAAATTCCAATAGGGCATGGTCACTCCCCCCTAAAGATCCAACCACTTCTACCTCATTAACAAGGTCATCCCTGTTGGTCAGGATCAGATCTAGAATATTTGATTCCCTTGTGGTCTCTTCCATCTTCTGGACCATGAAATTGTCTGCAAGACAATCAAGAAACTTGCTGGACCTTGCTGTCTTGGCAGAGTTTGCCTGCCAACATATATCCAGCCTGGTTAGCCTCTCCATTATATGGTTGATCTTGGCCCCAGGAAGACAGCAGACCTCTCAATTGAGCTTGTCCGGTTTGCAAATTGCCGTTTCGGTTCCTCTGAGCAAGGAGTCCCCAACAACCAGAACTCGCCTCCTCTGAGGCTTGACCAGGGCTCCTTGACGAGAATGTTCTTCTAGGACTGCCTGGGCATTCTGTTGAGACTGGGAGCGTTGATCTAGTTCCCGTTGCCGAAGTTGGATTTCTTCTCATTGACATTCTATTCCCTCTTCCTGGTGCTCCTCATCGTTCATAAGGCCAAGAACTTTGAAGCGATTGTGTAGGTTGAGAGTCTCTGTTACCTTCCTGGACCTTCTGCTCCTACGAGTGATATTCCTCCAAACCTCCGTTTCCTGGCACAGTGTGCTGACTTCCATATGTCACAATATGCGCCCCTGAGGGCAATTGGCAGCATCACACCTTATTGCACTGATGTCTTCCTTGAAAATGCAAGTGGAGCACTGATGTCACATAACTGACGGTTATGGCTGATGAGGTGATATTTCATAAAGTAAGAGAGGGGAAGACACTGCCACTGGTGAGCAGCAGGGGACGCGGGTCAGTGAGTAGGAGGAGACCCCATTGTCCACTGAGAGACATTACAGCTGCCAGAGATGTAACGACACAGCAAAGGTGTTAGCAATATTCACAACTATTCTCATACTCAATAAGAAAGGATGTGCTAACACACTGAGGCACTGAAACACATTGAAAACCCATAAACCATTGCAAAATTTTCATTGCTGTGAAAAGAGAAACATTTTTCATCATCATCAACAGCTGTAGCAAAAGCAAAAAAGGAGCATTTCTTCGAAAAAATTGTACCTATCTTATTAAAAATAAAATCCAAAATGCCCACCTCCACCCTTCAGAAGCAAAATTTCTTATTATCTCATTCTATGGGAAGAAAACTTTTGACTGATTTTTCTTGTCACACATGAGGAAGAAATAACTGAAGATTTATCCCCAGAGTAGAGACAACTAGAAGAAGCATCAGCTAGGAGCACCACTATGTGCACAGTGGCTGACAAGCCTTCTAATCAGTGAACATTATTTGTCTCCAAATGCTACTAATCTCCACCATTACTTGGTATCTTGGGACAGAAAAACTGTTTGCTGCACAACAATGATATCCTCTTCCTGTGCCTTCCTTTCTCATATAATACTTCATTGTTTTGTATTAGTCTACAGGTTAGTGGTTCAACTTGTGCTCCACGAGATGTTGTCCTGACTGCAACTCCCATTGTCCCTCACTATTATATTGGCTAACTTTAATGGGAGCTGCAGTCCAACAACTTCTGGAAGAGTATAAGCTTTCAAAGTCTGCCAGAAGGGCAGGCAATAGATGATCAGAAAGCAGTTGAGATGAGAATTACTTTGTAGTGGAATTGATCAGTGTGGATTCTTGGTAAATGTGAAAAAAGACAGCAGTTTTATTGCTGGCAGCTGCACAACGGAGTTAGACACAGACTGTTTGTGCAGAAAACAGCTTCTGCTTAGTGAAGCAGTAAAGGCCTCTGCTCACTCAACTGTTAGATAACAAATATGTACCCACTATCACAGTGCCTCTGAATCACTTTGACAAGGCTATATATTGTATCTAAAAGTACCTTAAGACTTTTTTTTCTTTTTGGTAAGAGATGGAAACATTGACTGTGCAGCATTTTCACAATAATGTTAGCCTCAAGTACATGTTAAACAATAGAGGGAAGAAAAATATGGGTTTATAGGACCACTATGCTTGTAGTTTACCTCCAGTAATGTTAGGCTTCAGAGATACTACCACATGTACGAAAGCAGCTGAAAGATAAGACATATCATATATTGGAAAGACGTTCCAGTGTTAGCAGTCAAAATGAAGGAGGACACATACCAGTGTGTAATTTTGTTCCCTTCAATGTGCTGTTACATTCTGTAATCAGCTCTTAATGATATCTTTACTGCATCATCCAACCTACTCTTAGGATTTATCATCCACTAAGGTACAGAAAGCTACTTCTACAGAGTCAAGCCATTTTTCTATACAGCTAAATATTGTCTGGACTAATAACTGGACTAACAACTAACAACTGGACTAACAATAGATGGAGAAGACAATCATCAATCTGTGTCAATATCATATGTGTCTGTTCACAAATCCATCCCATTTTCACATTAATTTGTATTGTGGTTATTTTAAAATCTGCACAAGCATTTGTATCTATTGTATTTTATCCTAAAATGTGTATTTTATATTCTCTCTCCCTCAACCAACTCTGCATTCCAAAATCGTCACATGCAAAGAATCACAAGGATAAGTATGTTCCAATGTCTATATTACTTCAGATCAGGCAAATTGGATTATTTTAGAGCAATTCACTTTCAAATGGTGGGGTGAGAGAAGAAAAATCTGCAATAATCTCTTCTCGTTGTGGCACTCTATAATTTCAAATAGGAACATTTCCCAGTCCTACTTGAAAATGTGAGGTATATAACCTGGAAACCTCTGCATGTAAAAACATGTGATCTACAACTGAATAATGGTTCTTCTGTCTGTCAGTGGTCAGTCACTTTACTGTAGAGATGTAAATCTTTGCTCATTTTGTACTGTCATACAAGGATAAATCATTTCAAAAATTTTCTCATTGCTGTATGAGGTTACAAGCATTATTCTGCATTTTCAATTACTTTTTTTTTTTTTTGGAAAAAAAACATGCTCAATAATGTTTTCTGCATTTTTGAATCTCCATTTTTGGAACAAATTTTGCTTTCACAAAAAGGTCCTCAAATGCAAAATAACAACAACAACAACAACATCTCCAGAGGGTGTTGATGCATTGAAATACCTTTTCCCGTCAAGGATGGGAAAATCTGCAAGCATTCTTTACATTCCTCTTTAATATCTGAGAGGAAAACAACCCGGTAGCTCTCACTACTGTGGTACTACTACATATATATAGCTGCACTGCAAAAGTTGAATAATCATCAGACTATTTGTCACAATCAGTACTGTTGTTACCGCAGTTTCTAGCCCGGGCTTGTGGTATATTAGATATCATTTGATATCAATAATTTGGCCTTCTTTACCCATTCCTCTCCATGTGCTTGCGAGGCCCCCAGACAAGTACACATACCGGCATGGCCGATAATAGCCGAAACATTCCAAACAAATCCAGGCAGGCCAGAAATAGCCAGACTGCCGCTTTAGGAGACCTCAAGGCAAGTACCACATTATGTATGCACGCTACTTACAAAGGACTCCCTGCCCCGAGCAGGCAGCTTGATGAGCCTAATACTCAACTGTCAAGTACTCCGTGTTTGCATACTGGCTACTCTATTGACAACTCTGTCCTAACTCAATCATGCAAAATACTGACCTTTCGGAGGCTTTGTCTCCAGCCTGAAACGCACTGTTATCCCCAAGAACGGACTAGCCTGCAGCCACATTTTCCCCTATAAGAACCCCTGACTTTGAGTGTCTCATTGGATTGCTCTTGCCTTCCATCCCGCCTTGCTGTCGCTTCATCCAGCAAGCCTTCCCCTCAGCTCCTCGTGCTGAGAATCCTTACTTCCACGAACTTTGTCTTCAGACTACCCAGCCTTCAGGTCAGGTGTAGTATTTTCCTACAAACTCCTTCTGAAAATCCCCTATCTATTTTCCTCCCTTTATTTCTTTAGGACTGTGTGTGTGGCTGCACAACTGTGCAGCATTTCTTAATTTTCTGAGTGAGTGCGTACATTTGCTGTGATTTATAAATAAAGAAACACAATTATTCTTAACTTCTGTTTGATTATTGACTCGGCCTGACCCTGTAGACACTGGGTAAAAGATCTCGCTACATTGCCCTGCCTCTCGCGTTGCTAACTGGTGCTCTAAGCTAATTCCCATTCCACATTGTTTTGAGCACATTAAGGTGTCCCTCCTGGGACCCCCAGAAATCAGGGTAACACTGTGTAGGGGGTATAATGTTGGACTTGGACTAGCATAATATAAATAAATTCCTGTTCACCCACGAAATTCAACCAATCGGTTTCTTCAATCCAGCTCCTTGTTGTTCTGTCTCTTCAAATTGACGTTGACTTATGGTAACCCATAAGTCAAAGGACTCAAAGGACTTTCTCGGCAACATTTATTCGGAAGAGGTTTACCACCGCCTTCCTCTAAAACTCAGAGATTGTGATGTCACCAAGTGGGTTCTCATGATTGAGCATTGATTTGAAATCTGGTCTCCCAGAGTCCTAGTCCAACCCTCAAATTACTATAGTAAGTTGTAGTATTTACCTATCAGAATAAAAATGAGTCATAGTAATATTTGCTCAGCTCCCTAGAGGAAAAGTCTAAGAATATTTTGATAGAAATAGATGGGCAACACTGCCCAACTGTTCAAGGAATGGCAGAGGGATGCTGTGACAGAGAGACAGTCGATGACCACAACTGCCTATTCAGCTATAGAGGAAAATGAATCCTCTGTGTCAGTTTTACTTACATCCATGAGTGCAGCATTAATGTAGTTGCTTGATTCTCCGTCAACAGAGATAAGGAAAGGGAGGCACCGATCCAAAGGGAGTACATCCATACAGCGGTTCTTGTCATGGTTCCTTGGCAAGAGTCCAATACTGCAATCTTCTGGTCGTACTCGAGGTGTAACTATATTAAGGGTCTGTAATCAAGGGCAGAAACAACCATTGAGGGAGGTGTCCTTAGAATTCTCAGGCAGAGAGCTCTTTGGCCTCAGTAAACTACAAACCTCAAAATTCCACAGGATGTTGAAAGTGGAATAATAGCACTATAATAGCATAGTGCAGAAAGGTCCTCAGACTCACACTTACTAATTAAGGCTTTGTTTATTTCTCAATGAGCAGTCTAAAGCAAACCACGTTAAATGCAAGATTCCTGCAAAAAAATGAACTGAATGTATTGTCCAGTTTAACCCTGCCATGAAACAGATGTTTTGAATTCTCAGTCAATAGTGTTACATATGTGAAGGCACATCTATTTGAGCAGACATCTCTACAGACCCCAGTTGGAAAACTGTATAATCAGGTACATGTAAAATAGTCAAAGACAAAGACACACAATATGGTGTGCCTTCACAATTATGAAGGGCAATTTCTGAAACATGCTAGCTTTTAAATAATGTTTCCAGACTTTAAAGACAAGAAGCAACCCATTAATAATGAAGACCTTTTTGCTGCTTTTCTATATCAGGCATGTAGCTAGCAGGGATGCAAATCTTTGCTTATTTTGTTCTCATAAATAAGAACAATCTCCCTCTGAAATGTTTCCTGTGCACTAAGCAAGATTATTATATTGTCTCGCCATTTTATATGGTTGCTTCCATTTTTGAACTTTTTTTGTGGAATTTTTAACACAAACTCATTGCTTTTGTGAAAAAACAAAACAAAACTCTGCTTTTTGCATAACGCCCCACTTTTAACTATTGCAGTTGCTGATTTAAAAAACACTGGTCTTTTCAGTCCCACAGAGGGATTTTTATCATTAAGATCAAGACCATTTCCCACCTGGGGACTTATAAAATCTTCACCTATTCAATCTATTGGTGGCGGGGGGCGGGGGACTTAATTTTCTTAGCCTGATGTGGGCATACAAACATGATGCACTCCTTTTCTCTTTAGTAAGGGAATCAATTTGGATTGCCCAAGGAATGAGACAAGCCACTTTGCTTCTTTTTCTGTGGGAGCAGGGGAGTAGCTGTTTTTCAACTCAACTTATGGAACACACTTTCTGTACAAATGTTCTGGGAATTTTAAATTTTAGACAATGTTATATGTTACGAGGGAATGCAGCTGCACCCTCCTCCAGACTGTGCATCTGACTAAGTATCAGTGGAGAGATGACAGCAATTTAAACATGGCTCTTCTTTGGATTCTGGAGACAGTCAGTTTTTGTTATTTCTCTGGATACAGCTTCGCATTTTAAGATTTATTATTGTACAGTGATCTGAGCATATTTCTTATAGGACTGGGTACTTAATTTATCTTCCAGCATAAGGAAATATAGGAATGATTATTTATTAAGTAGGTGTCAGACTCATGTACTATTGCATATTATACTGCCATACTGACATGAAACTTGGAGAACAAAACACTGGCCAGCATCCTGTTGAGCAGTTACAAATGCGTAAGCTAGACTGTTTGGTATTCTTGTTTAGGATCATAAGTTTATTGCCACAATTGCAAATGCTCGTCCCATCTTAGCTGCTGTTGCGCTGAGTGATGCAGATGTGTTCTGCTTGCTGGAGTGCAGCAGGATGATATTTTCAGCCAGTTTCCACCAGTGATCTATAGTGATACGAAGAGTTGCAACAGAGGTCCTGCTTCTAATTGTTGCATCAAAGATTGCTGATGGAAGGGGCAAAAATGTCATCTTGCTGCAGTCCAATTGCCAATAAAACAGACCTCCATTGCTTGGTACAGGTGCTGGCTGTTAAGGTAGATAAGGGGCTGATAGGTCAGGATCTAATATATAGTTAGATATTCACAACTACATCTGTCACGTATGATCTCAGCCACTGTTTTTCAGTCTAATACACACTGGAGGATATTGTGTAACAATTATGGCACAACTCAAATATTGGCATGGTCAAAGGCATCAATCTTTTTATTTATTTATTATACCATGTTTCATCTATGAATTTATATTAATATTCATAGTTCAAATGCTTTTCCCCTTGTCTTCTAACCCTGAAATGTACTGAAGTGTACTTCTCCCCCAACCAAGAGTTTGCTGTTCCTTAGCTTGGTTTCATTCTTCACTCACTGCTCCACCCTCTCAGAATTGCCTCTCTGAACATTTGCAGAGTGCTCCTTCCCTTGTTATTTTTAAAAACTCATATAAAAAAATTCTTGTTTTCCAAAGCTTTTGCAATTTTAATGTAATATTCTTGTATATTTTGATTATATATGTTTGTCAATTTGCTTTATATTATATTGTATTTCATTTATCTAGAGAATTGTTTTACAATTGTATTGTATAGCTTTACATTTTTTACAATTCTGTCCTTCTTTCCTTCTTTCTGTGTGTATATATGTATGTGTGTTTGTGTGTATATGCATTTATTTTAGATAGTATGCCTTTAGATTGTAAAGCACCATGCACATCAAGGCACTATGAAAACAAATCAAAATAACTGTTAGAAAACATGGGATGGTTTATACTTATTATCTCAGGTGGAATTGATGCATGATGCAATTTGCTCTAAGTTTGTTAAAAATAACACAAAAACAAAAATAATAAAGACCAGTATATTTACCCACAAAATTAAATCCTTTTGATGGAATTTCATCAAGCTGCAGTCTGGTAAAAAATACAACCTAAAATCCCTTGTAATGATACTCTTTCACCAGGATGCACATGATAAGTGGCATCATGAGAATAGCTGGACATTTGGCCTCTTAGTTATTCCTATCCATGTCCTCTTTCCACTAATCTGATAAACTAACATTCAAGCATGTCCACAGCTCCAGATTGCTCAGTTAGCTATAAATGCAAACTAACCTGTACCTATTAATGTCACTATGATCCCGTTTTTCCATTTCTGCAGCCATTACATTAATGTGCATAGTACAGATATAAAAACCTGTCAATCTCATCCTGATAGCATTTCTTAGAAGCTCCTCAGCAACTTATGTTGCCCTTGTTCTGTTCTGGGTTGTAAAATTATATCTGTATTTTTGTATGCATTTTCCAAATATACTCATTTTTCCCACTAACATGTGCTTCTGCACATGTTTCAAACATATGCTTTCTTTTTAATTCATACATATTTTTCAAATGAAGCCATTCTTTTTCTTCCCTGAAACACAATGCAAACCTTGGAAATATATGGATTTCCAGAGCAAGATGTGTGCCTTGGATAGTCACAAAGGCAATTTTCACAGAAAAGAAAAATCCACGAAATTGCTTTTCCATCCCTACTACAAATGTTTTCTGCGGCAGGGACTAGAATTTTAGAGTGTTTATATGCATCAGCAAAACTGAAGCCTGGGACTGACTGAGGCCTCTAGTAGCATTTGGATAAAAATGTAATCAGTAATGTAACCAGTAATAATGCATCAGAATTACATGGATTTATTTATATGGGGTGGACATGTTTATAATGTGTATGTTGTATTTGTAACGAATGAGAATGACAGTATTCTTAATGACATTTTGGAAATGCAGAATTTATAATAAACATATGTGCATGGGATGCGATCAGTATAGAAGCCCTGGCTTATCACCATATAGTTTGGGTTAAGTTAAGCAGTGGGAAAATACTAGTGAGTTGCCAAATCAAACTATTTTCTAAAAGCTATTTTTAGGCTTTTGTTATGGTTATTGGCAGAATATTACAAATAGAATTCATCAAATACTGCATAAACAAAATTGCATATATGAAAATTTATGTCAACAATAACCATGGGTGGAAATAAATTTCAATGGACTCGACACAAGTAGCATTTTTATATCTCCTGAGACTTGTTAGGCGAAAATGCACACCATATCTCCAGCAGCTGCACATCTGCCAGGCTTACAAGGCACTTCTGAGACATAAAGTGCATATAGAACAATGTGCATACTTCAAAATGGGAATGGAGAAAATAAGTGTCATGGGAGAAGGAGCAGAATCATGCTTCAGTCAATGAGGAAACATTGCAGAAATTAGGCAGACTGCACAGATAAATTGGCAAATTAGGAAAAATGAATTAAAACATTTTATGAGAATGAAAAATCTGCATCTCAGAGCCCAGGACGAGCCTTTTTTTCCCCCCTTTAGTGAATGAATGAAATTTTGTTATGGCACTGCAGCACCTCTGCAGTCTCTTTCATGACTGGGGAACCTGTGAAAATGCAGTCCCTTGCCCACTTCTGTTTTACAGTTTCTCCCCTAGCCTGCCCTTTCTGGAGCTCTTATAAGACTTTTCTCCAAAACAATTCTGTTAAATGTTGAACTATATGCTCAATTCAAAAAGCATTGCTGATTAATTTGAAATAATAATAAGAATTCTGTCCTGGGCCCAGTGCTATTTAACGTCTTAATCAATGACTTGGATGAAGGAATAGAGAGCATGATGATCAAAATTGCAGATGACACCAAATTGGGAGGGGTTGCTAATATGCCACAGGACAGGATCAAAATTCAAAATGACCTTGACAGGTTAGAGAGCTGGGTGAAAGCTAACAAAATGAATTTCAGCAGAGAGAAATGTAAGGTGCTACACTTAGGCAGAAAAAATGGAATGCACAAATATGGGATGGGAGACACATGGCTGGATAACAGTATGTGTGAAAGGGATCTAGGAGTCTTCTTGGTGGACCACAAGCTGAACATGAGTCAGCAGTGTGACGCAGCAGCCAAGAAAGCCAACATGATTCTTGGTTACATCAATAGGAGTATGGTGTCTAGACTGAGGAAGGTAATGGTACCACTCTATTCTGCATTGGTTAGGCCTCATTTGGAATACTGTGTCCAGTTCTGGGCACCTCATTGCAAGAAGGATATTGACAAGCTGGAACATGTCCAGAGGAGGGTGACCAAAATGATGAACGGTCTGGAAGTCATGCTCTGTGGGGAGCATCTTAGGGGGCTGGGTATGTTTAGTCTGCAGAAGAGAAGGTTAAGAAGGGGACATGATAGCTATGTTTAAGTATTTTGAAGGGATGTCATGGTGAGGAGGGAGCAGGCTTGTTTTCTGCTGCTCCAGAGACTAGGACAATGCATTCAAGCTGCAGGAAAGGAGTTTCCACTTGAACCTCAGGAAGAACTTCCTGGCAGTCAGAGCTGTCTGGCAGTGGAATATGACGCCTTGGAGTGTGGTGGAGTCTCCTTCTTTGGAGGTTTTTAAGCAGAAGCTGGATGGCCATCTGTTGGGAGTGTTTTGATGTGGGTTCCTGCATGGCAGGTGGTTGGACTAGATGGCTCCTGTGGTCTCTTCCAACTCTATGATTCTATGATTCAATATTTTGGAAGAAAACTATAGAAGCTATAAAATTCCACCCCGTGGCAACTGAGGTAGAACTTAGAATGGGAATACATGGATTTCATGCTTTCTCATAAAATGGCTGGATACAAATGTAAAAGAATGGGAAGTGGATGCCTGCCTCAGAGATATCCCAGGTCTGTGCTAGATCCACAGTTTGGGTTCCTGCAAGATTCTAATGTGCTAAGGGATCAATGAAAACCAAAAATACTCCACGCTCACTACAACAGAAGCATTGCTACATACACAACAGTAGCCTACTATAGCTGAAGGAAACTCCCATATTGTACTATACCTCAAGGAAACTCACAAACTCCAGAGATTATAATCTGTACCAAAACAGGACCGTGGAATCCAATTTGGATTCTTTGATCCAATTCATTATACTGGTAGAGCAGAAAACTTTTTCCAAATAGAATCAAGTGTCAGCAACTTGCTTGTTAATTTCTGAAATGTGTCATCCGCATTTCTGCTCCTTCTGCTAAGACTGGCACAAATAAGAAAAATAAAAAAAAATACTGACAATTATGCTATATGCATTATACTTCATCTCTGTATCACGATTATATATCACATATATTATGTGTCATGATTCAGAAGGTGCCCCCAAAATCAGAGACAAGGAATAAAAATCTGCAGTAGCTTCTGTGATACATATTACATTTCCCTAAATCCTGATGTGGATTACTGTTTGCAAGGTTTTCTACAAAGAAAAGCTGTACTGCTCCCTTCATAGAATTGTTTTGTAGAAAACAATATATCAGAAGCTATCTATTTGCTTTTCTGTGAAGAAACAAACAAACAAAAAAATATAGCTATAAACCAAATATTAATGACCCTTTGAGATGGGCCATGCTAAACAAGTCAAGGGGAAACAAAAGTCCATATTCTGTCTTTATTATGCCATTTTTAGAATAGACAAGGTGAACTTAGCAACATAAAGCAATTTGCAAACAATTTGGTGAATGGAAGCAGAACATTCTGTTCAGTGTGGTTACATTTTTGTTTCACAGCCTGAGGCAAACACTAGTGAAAATGTCCTTGGAACCTAAATGCTGCCTCGGAGTTAGCACTAAAAAGACAAATCTGTAGCAGATGTGACACTCTTTGAATACTTTTTTTTCTCTAAGTCATAGAACTGTAACTTTTTAGCACTCTTGCAAATGAATAGAAATAATACTGTTTTTAAAACTCTTGTAAATGAATACAAATAGGAGAAGACTGGTCAAGCACAAGTCTATCATACAAAAGGAACTGCAAAGAATTTATCTCAGTGGTTAACTTATAGAAAGAGAGATATTGAAGCTCGGTTGTACCTGGGATAAACACAATCTCACTAACAGCCCCAACCTTATAGTCTCAAATATATTGGTTTTACCTGAAATTCATCTTTTATCTGGCTGGAATTTGTCTGTGGATCCAGTCTGCTGATGTTGTAATAGATGGATCTGAATTCACAAACAGGGATGGCTGTGTTGCCACAAAGACATGCTTCTAGAATGGCATCGTGAACAAATACATACTGCTCCTACGAAGAGAGAAATTAAACATTCATCATGGCTACCTCATTCAGGGGCAATCTTATATCTCCCATTTTAATAAATGAACTTTCAAAGGCCATCTCAGAGTTCTCAGGTCAATAAGCAAATCAAAATACTACCCTTCCTCCAGTAACTACTTATGAAGTTGTACAGCCTTACAGCTATATTACAGTGCAGTCATATGAATCACATCCCACCATTATAGCCAGATAATTTGGGAAGAGTGGAGTCTACGATTCATAATTAGAAACAGCCCTATTAACTGTATTCTTCCAGTGGTGGATAAGTTTGTGAATGCCATCTAAGTAGCTCTTGTTTTCTTGGCTTCCCTGTGGTCTACATTTGAGGTTCTTCGCTTCTCTACCCCTGGAGCTCTTTCGAGAGAGCTGAACATCACCCTACCAGCCACAATATGATAGTGCAGGGATGGAGCCAGTCATAAAATGGTGGCAGATGCAGGGTTTGGGGCATAATGAACTAGTAATTACAGACAATTAAAGAGTGCTGTTGCACATCAATCTAATCCTTATCTGGAAATTGCCACAGTATTATTTACCATAGTAATTTGCTTGTAGCATGGAATTCTACAGTTCAGTTTTCTCACCTTTCTAAATGGTCTGTGGTTTCTTATTACTCATGGTATTTTATTTCTTTTTTCACTGAATTTCTCATTTTCAGTTTCCAGTTTGCCAGCTTAGACTAAAGCAGAACATCTCAGAAGCCTATATAATCATATTTAGTTAACAGAAAATTTGGTTTACAATATGTTATGATGATATATGGAGCTTTTTGTATCATACTCCAAAAACAAGGAAGCTGAGCTGTTACAGACATCACTCTTAACAGACATTATTTAGAAAATATGATTATGGTATGGCATCGTCTGCTCTAGTTAATTCTGTCCGGATGGTGAGGGAAATGGATGGTGTTCAATGACAGTGTGGTAGACTTAAGACTCATCTACTCACTAGATTCATAATAAGCAGATATTTCACTGAAAATATACCCACCATGGGAAACTGCAGCTAACCAAAGTTTGGTATATCTGAACTATGACATACTTTTGCAAACATGCACATGTTGCACAAATAAGACTAAATTCAATTGCTAGTCCAAACTAGAGTAGACCCTTCGATCAATGGGATTTACATAACTATTGACTTATCATTAAAAAGTTGTTTCAATAGATCTACTCTAGCTGAAGCTAGCAAATGAGTATTGACCAAGGTGGGAAGTGTGAGGGCATCCAGATGTTGCTGAACTGCACCATCCAGCAGTCCTCACCATTGGCCGTGCTGGTTAGGCCTGCTACAAATTGCAATCCAGCAATATCTGGAGACCCACACAATTCCCACCACTGAGAAAGGTCATATGTTACATTTTAGGCATAAACTTTGAATTATTTAGATGAACAGCTAAAAATGTAACATGTGAACTAACCATGTGGCATCTTCTCTTGGGTGTATGCCTGGGGGAATAGATGGGATGGGCAAGAGCTAAATGATTCTGAGGGTCTTTATATAATATTATATTTAAAGCTGTAGCCTACATATTTAAAGCTGTAGACTACAATCACCGAATCTCAGGACAGAAACTCAACATGATTGTCTTTAGAATACCTAGCTATAAAGTATAATACAGAGTAGAGTGAAGAAATAAGAAGGCTGGAGAAAGGGCTGGCAATGGTTATGATTTTCACTTATAGGATCTCATTGGAATAAAACTACTTAACACCTTCTTTGCCTCAGTTTTTTCTCAGAAGGATACAAGAACTCAACCTGGCGGTTTGGGAGCAGGGGAGGAAGCAGGGGAAATGCGGCACATAATAGGTAGAGAGGTGGTACAAGAATATCTGGCCACACTGGATGAATTCAAGTCTCCAGGGCCAGATGAATTGCATCCTAGGATATTAAAAGAACTGGCAGAGGTCATTTCGGAACCGCTTGCTATAATCTTTGAGAAATCTTGGAGGACAGGAGAAGTTCCAGCAGACTGGAAGAGGGCAAATGTTGTTCCCATCTTCAAGAAGGGAAAAAAAGAGGACCCAAGTAATTATCGCCCAGTCAGCCTGACGTCAGTACCCGGAAAGATCCTGGAGCAGATCACTAAGCAGTCAGTTTCTAATCACTTAGAAAGCAACGCGGTAATCACGAGAAGTCAACATGGATTTCTCAAAAATAAGTCATGTCAGACTAATCTTATTTCTTTTTATGATAGAGTTACTAGCTTGATAGATGAAGGGAATGCTGTGGATGTAGCATATCTCGATTTCAGTAAGGTCTTTGACAAAGTTCCCCATGACATTCTTGCAAAGAAGCTAGTAAAATGTGGGCTGGACAGAGCTACTGTCAGGTGGATCTGTAACTGGTTGACTGACCGTTCCCAAAGGGTGCTCACCAATGGCTGCTTTTCATCCTGGAGAAAAGTGACTAGCGGGGTGTCACAAGGTTCTGTCCTGGGCCCAGTGTTGTTCAATATTTTTATCAGTGACTTGGATGAAGGAATAGAGGGCATGCTCATCAAATTTGCAGATGACACCAAATTGGGAGCGGTTGCTAATACGCCAAAGGACAGGATCAAAATTCAAAATGACCTGGATAGATTGGAGAGCTGGGCCAAGGTTAACAAAATGAAATTCAACAGAGAGAAGTGTAAGGTCCTACACTTAGGTAGAAAAAATGGAATACAGAAATATAGGATGGGGGACACGCGGCTGGATAGCAGAACGTGTGAAAGGGATCTAGGAGTCTTAATAGACCACAAGCTGAACGTGAGTCAGCAGTGTGATGCGGCAGCCAAGAAAGCCAATGCAATTCTCGGCTGCATCAGTAGGAGTATGGTGTCTAGATCGAGGGAGGTACTGGTACCACTCTACTCTGCTTTGGTTAGACCTCGTCTTGAATACTGTGTCCAGTTCTGGGCACCCCAATTCAAGAAGGACATGGTCAAGCTGGAGCAGGTCCAGAGGAGGGCGACCAAAATGGTGAAGGGCCTGGAAGCCAAGCCCTATGAGGATAGACTTAGAGAGCTGGGTATGTTTAGTCTGCAGAAGAGAAGGTTAAGAGGGGACATGATAGCTATGTTTAAATATCTGAAGGGATGCCATGTAGAGGAGGGAGTGGGCTTGTTTTCTGCTGCTCCAGAGACCAGGACAAGGAGCAATGGATTCAAGCTGCGGGAAAGGAGTTTCCACCTGAACCTCAGGAAGAACTTCCTGGCAGTCAGGGCTGTCCGGCAGTGGAATATGCTGCCTTGGAGTGTAGTGGAGTCTCCTTCCTTGGAGGTTTTTAAGCAGAGGCTGGATGGTCATCTGTCGGGAGTGCTTTGAGGGTATTCCTGCATGGCAGGGGGTTGGACTGGATGGCCCGTGTGGTCTCTTCCAACTCTACATTTCTATGAAATAAGTGCACTCCTTCAGCCTTATGATGGGAGTGGTTTTGTCCTTCGGTCCTTTTGTCCTGTTTCTGCTCCCAAACCACCCACCTCTTATGTAGCATGGGAATTTCCAGTTACCATTTTGGGACTGAGTAGGAATTTTTGATGTTAGAAAGTCATCATGGTGTAGCGATTTGAGTATTGGACCTATGACTCTGGAGACCAGAGTCCCATTTAGCCATGGAAACTCACCAGGTGACCTTGGGCTAGCCACATTCTCTCAGCCTCAGAGGAAGGCAAAGGCAAACCCCGTCTGAACAAATTCTGCCAAGAACACTCCATAAATCACTTGAAGGCACACAACATTTGGCTGGTGTCTTTTTTTCCCCTACTTCACGATATATAATGTCACAGCCTGTGGCCTTATTTTATCAACTTTTGCATCTACCATTGTCATTTAGGCAAGAGAACCTAAATTGTAAGTTATAAATTACATTTTATGATTCTGCTGATGAAGGAAAACTTTGTTGATGTTAAAATGATGTACGTACATCACATTACATTCAATATCCATATTAAGAAACTTTATCCTCTTATATGCTAGAGCAGAGATGCCTCTTCTAAAATGGTGCCAGAAGTCCAAGATTTTGTACGTACATGCTCTAAAATACTTTTTTTTAAAAAAAATTGTTACTTAGTCATTCAGGACACTTTAAAATAATTGAGTATAATGTAATAAATGAAATTAGATCAGGTGGCCACAGCCTGCTTCCATAATAGATATACTCACATATCTCCCTTTTCTTTCGTGAAGTAGTCAACAGACATTTGGTAGAACTGAGCTCTTTCCTGGGAAGAGGCTTACAAGCAAAGAGACATGTTCTCACACCTACCTCTGTCTGCACTAAGTTGACCCTCTGGGATCGCAGCTCCCGTACACAGTTAAATATGTCCACCACACCTTCATTCTCTGCCATGTCCAGCATGATGTCAATGGCAATAAAGCACCCTGTCCTCCCAGCACCAGCACTGAAGCAGAAGAAAAAGAACAAAGCTTCAATTAATGGACCATGAAAAAGCAGAAGGCTAGGAACAGGAGGGAGAATGAATGTTGTAAATGCAGTTGTCTTCCACCATTAGCCTCTCTTTGCCTCCAAAGTCAGGGCCTTACTGCTGTTCAACCACAATTCTTTTGGGAGGGGATGGAGGACAAGGTCAGGAAACCCTAGAAAAGAAATTGAAACAGAGGTGGAAAGAGAGATTGATAGAGAAAGAAAAGACTAAATAAAATACTGAGGTCATGATTACATTTTGTTTTATACCTAAATGAAAGCAGGCATACATGTATGTCTCTAGGGTTTGAAACAGCAGATACAGAATTAAGTTATTTTGGTAAGTGAAGAGATAAGCTGATTCAAATCAAACCTCTTGCTGGAGGGACATATTTGATGACAAAAGTTGATAGTTCTAACTTTCCTCATGACGTTTGACCCATGAAAACTATTCATATCATACAGGTGGGGACTGAAATCTGTTTTCAAGATGTTTCAAAGCAAGGATCTTACTATTCTGAATAACTGAGATACTAAGGGCCTTTGTAATCCAAAATATCCCCTACATTCTATGAAGAAAAAAAAGGCAATGGTCATTGCACTGAGAGCAGTGATTCAGCCCATGAGACCTGCAGGAGTGTGGACTTCTCAGAGGCCAGCCCTAGATGTTTTGCTGCCTGAGGCAAAGTGTGGGATGACCCTCTTCCATGTTTATGTACAGAAAATACCTGGACTTCTAGAGGAATCTTCCTTTAATACTAGGGATGGGATAATATCCTTCACCATAGCAATGGGCAACAGGCTTGCTTACAGAAGTGTAGCTGCCTCTTCTGACCTGAAGGGAAAAGCTGTAGGATTCAGGACAGATAACCTCCCAGCATCAATTACCTGAGGTAATTATCTTACTTTGCCTAATGACAAGGTCAGTCTTAGACTCCTGGAGATGAGCGATAGGGTGCTACCTGCAGCCAGTCCAATCATATGGAGCAGCTTGCTTGACTGGCACATTCTACTCTGACACAGACACACAGCAGGTAGAAGGCCCTTACTACAAATATAAACCAAGCATGGCAAGGGGTAAGGAGGGAGAAAGCCTGTATTACAGGTAGATAGACTAAATCAGGGAAGCCATGGACCTGACTCTGCAAGACCTGAGCAGGGATGTTGATAACAGGGTGACTTGGAAGTTTCTCATTCAGAGAGACACTCTAAGCTGAATTTGAGTTGACCGCAATTTAAATCACAGAATCACAGAATCACAGAAATGTAGAGTTGGAAGAGACCACACGGGTCATCTAGTCCAACCCCCTGCCATGCAGGAACACCCTCAAAGCACTCCCGACAGATGGCCATCCAGCCTCTGCTTAAAAACCTCCAAAGAAGGAGATTCCACCACACTCCGAGGCAGCATATTCCACTGCCGGACAGCCCTGACCGTCAGGAAGTTCTTCCTGAGGTTCAGGTGGAATCTCCTTTCCCGCAGCTTGAATCCATTGCTCCTTGTTCTGGTCTCTGGAGCAACAGAAAACAAGCCCTCTCCTTCCTCTACATGGCACCCCTTCAAATATTTAAACATAGCTATCATGTCCCCTCTTAACCTTCTCTTCTGCAGACTGAACATACCCAGCTCTCTAAGTCTATCCTCATAGGGCATGGCTTCCAGGCCCTTTACCATTTTGGTCGCCCTCCTCTGGACCTGCTCCAGCTTGACCATGTCCTTCTTGAATTGGGGTGCCCAGAACTGGACACAGTATTCAAGATGAGGTCTAACCAAAGCAGAGGAGAGTGGTACCAGTACCTCCCTCGATCTAGACACCATACTCCTATTGATGCAGCCAAGAATTGCATTGGCTTTCTTGGCTGCCGCATCACATTGCTGACTCATGCTCAGCTTGTGATCTATTAAGACTCCTAGATCCCTTTCACACGTACTGCTATCCAGCCACGTGTCCCCCATCCTATATTTCTGCATTCCATTTTTTCTACCTAAGTGTAGGACCTTACACTTCTCTCTGTTGAATTTCATTTTGTTAGCTTTGGCCCAGCTCTCCAATCTATCCAGGTCATTTTGAATTCTGATCCTGTCCTCTGGTGTATTAGCAACCGCTCCCAATTTGGTGTCATCTGCAAATTTGATGAGCATGCCCTCTATTCCTTCATCCAAGTCATTGATGAAAATATTGAAGAGCACTGGGCCCAGGACAGAACCCTGTGGCACCCCGCTAGTCACTTTTCTCCAGGATGAAAAGCAGCCATTGGTGAGCACCCTTTGGGAACGGTCAGTCAACCAGTTACAGATCCACCTGACAGTAGCCCTGTCCAGCCTGCATTTTATTAGCTTCTTTGCAAGAATGTCATGGGGAACTTTGTCAAAGGCCTTACTGAAATCGAGATATGCTACATCCACAGCATTCCCTTCATCTATCAAGCTAGTAACTCTATCATAAAAAGAAATAAGATTAGTCTGGCATGACTTATTTTTGAGAAATCCATGTTGACTTCTCGTGATTACCGCATTGCTTTCTAAGTGATTAGAAACTGACTGCTTAATGATCTGCTCCAGGATCTTTCCGGGTACTGATGTCAGGCTGACTGGGCGATAATTATTTGGGTCCTCTTTTTTTCCCTTCTTGAAGATGGGGACAACATTTGCCCTCTTCCAGTCTGCTGGAACTTCTCCTGTCCTCCAAGATTTCTCAAAGATCATAGCAAGCGGTTCCGAAATGACCTCTGCCAGTTCTTTTAATATCCTAGGATGCAATTCATCTGGCCCTGGAGACTTGAATTCATCCAGTGTGGCCAGGTATTCCTGTACCACCTCCCTACCTATTATGTGCGGCATTTCCCCTGCTTCCTCCCCTGCTCCCCAACCGCCAGGTTGAGTGCTTGTATCCTTCTGGGAAAAAACTGAGGCAAAGAAGGTGTTAAGTAGTTCTGCCTTTTCTCTTCCCCCTGTTAGTAATTCGCCATCTTCTCTGCGCAGCGACCCTATCGCCTCTTTCTTTTTCCTTTTGCTGCGGACATATTTAAAAAAGCCCTTTTTATTGTGTTTAATGTCTCTGGCCAGCCTAAGTTCGTTCTGTGCTTTAGCCTTTCTGACCTTCTCCCTACATTTCCTGGCTACTTGCTTAAATTCTTCTTTGGTGGTTTCCCCCCTCTTCCATTTCCTGTACACGTTTCTCTTAACGCTTAGCTCAGCTGAGAGTTCTTTACTCAACCATTCTGGTTTCTTCAGATGCCTTCCATTTTTCCTCCTTATTGGCACCGTTTTAGACTGTGCCTTCAGTATCTCCCTTTTAAGGAACTCCCATGCTTGCTGAACTCCTTTCCCTTTCACTATTCTTGACCACGGAATTCCAGCCAGCAGCTCCCTAAGTTTACAGAAGTCCGCTTTTTTAAAATCTAAGATGACTGTCTGGCTACACGTATCTTCTCCTTCCCACTGAATGCCAAATTCCAATAGGGCATGGTCACTCCCCCCTAAAGATCCAACCGCTTCTACCTCATTAACAAGGTCATCCCTGTTGGTCAGGATCAGATCTAGAATATTTGATCCCCTTGTGGCCTCTTCCACCTTCTGGACCATGAAATTGTCTGCAAGACAAGCAAGAAACTTGCTGGACCTTGCTGTCTTGGCAGAGTTTGACTGCCAACATATATCCGGGTAATTGAAATCTCCTATTATTACTGTATCTCTCCTTTTTGAATGCGCGGTCATTTGGTTGAGGAAGGCATCATCAAGGTCCTCTGTCTGGGCTGGAGGTCTGTAGTAAACCCCCACCAGAATATCCCTGTTGTTTCTCGCTCCCTTAATTTTTACCCAGATGCTCTCGACCTGGCTTTCTGGGTTTAAGACATGGATCTCTTCACAGGTGAAAACATCCTTGACATACAAGGCTACTCCTCCTCCTTTCTTGTTTGGTCTATTTCTACAAAATAGGCTATACCCCTCTATTCCTACATTCCAATCCTGAGACTCATCCCACCAGGTCTCAGTGATGCCTATCAAATCGTATTTTTGTTGTTGTACTAGGAGTTCAAGTTCATCTTGCTTGTTTCCCATACTCTGCGCGTTAGTGTAGAGACACTTAAATCCCCGGGCCCTTCCTGCAAGTCCTGTACTATAGTTTCTACTCCTCCCACCATTGGACGCTTGTACTACTTGGTCAATATAATTTGGGACTTTCCCCCCTGCACTCGCCGTGTCTTTGCCCTGAATAATATTGCCTCCCTCCCCAGCAGAACTTAGTTTAAAGACCTCTTAATCCTCCGTGCAAGACTGTGAATGACAGTCCGTGAATGACAAGAGGCCAAAGAGAAGTAAGTGAGAGTGGGTTTTTTTTCCTGATAATACTAACTTTTATGTTTATGTTGTTGTTGTTTTTATGTGAGAGAAACATTTGAACCATCAATCTGCATTTTAAAACCCTGCAGTGTGAAGAGATGCAGAGCATCATGAAGCTGGTGATAATGTAATTTGGCACTCACTGGATGCCATTTACCCAAGTTGCCCTATTCAGTATTAATGCCCATATTCAAAGCTATAAAAATAGCAACCAAATTCTAAATTGGAGCCCTGGTTAGGTTCTAGGATTATCTGGTATCTATTTATCCACCAGTACTCACTAATAAAGGAGACTACTACAATGGGTAACAGGTGAGGACTGGCAGCAGCTTGAAGATGGAAAGCAACATATACACATTTACTGACTGGTCAGTTAGCCTTGCCAAGATCTCCAGTTTCCATCAGGGAAAACCAGCTTGCTTGCAACTGTACACTTCCATAGCAGGGACTGAGAGACATTGTGCCAATCCTGCTTGCACGTTTGACTCACCCACAGCAACTGTCAGTGGTCTTACTAGCTGCTGCTATGCACAGAAGCACAGTTTTGATTTAACAATGCCTCCAAATATAAACTTTGTTCAATCTCCAACAAAGAGGGGAAGAAAATAGGAAGTACTCCTCTTTTACCCTGAGGCTGGAGAACATTCAGCTGTAGGGAACTATGGCAAAGCAAGGAGATGTGAATGGCCATGAATGAATAGTCTAGAGTAATTAACAGCTCAAAGGGAATTATATGAATAACCCCTAATGAATATACAGCATTCCCTTCTCAACTCTCTTTCTCCTTTTCAATTCTTTTATAGCTATGAATGTTCTATATTTGGAGGAACTTTGCACTTCATAAATATTGAATGACAGTGATGCTATCCAACAAAGCATTAGGGAAAATTTGGTGATTGCTACTTCAGGCTGGCCATTTAAATTTATATATAGATAAATAAAGCAAAGGAACTGTCATGAGGTTATTGAAATTAAGAAGAAAACTGATACTTTCTGGTTCAACAGGGCCACTAGCTGGCAAAGTCATGAAAAGTACAAAATTGTCTACCCATAGTTAGAGCAGAATTACTGTTGCAGTAGCAAGGACCTGCCACGCCTGCTTCTAAGGTTGCACTTTATTATAGCTATGAGGTTAGTTGTGTTAAATATTTAACTGATATATATGTGTGTGTGTGTGTGTGTGTATCAGTTAACTATTTAACACAAATGCATACACACGCATATATACATAGATATACATATGCATATATACACACATACATATATGCATACACACACACACATAATTTAACAAGACCAACCTTATAGTAAAGTAATCTTTAATAAAAAATTAAAAAATAAAAAACACCAGGGGAGCGCTCTCGCTCTCTCTCTCTCTCTATAGATAGATAGATAGATAGATACACACACATACACACACATATAAGTACATATATATACAGAGAGAGATAGAGATTAAAACCAAACTACTAACAAACTACAAACAAAAAAACCCCTAACAAAATAATAAACTGCAAATCTAAATACTAATTCACAGTACAAACACTGACACACATAAAATGAAAAAGTACAGAGAAGTAGTCTGTAGTAGTCTGGTACAGACTGTTCTTTCCTTTTATAGCCCATGAAGCACTCCTTCTTTCTTTCTTGGACTTCTTTTGGAAGTCCAAGTACAGAAGGGGTACAACTCAGTAGGCAACTGGTGCATTGCTGATTCAGACACACTACATATCACAGTCAAAAACTGTGCAGCAATATGTGATAGCACTAACATTGGGGAAGCACAGATATATTCTATACACTGTTGTGCTGTACCAGATTTTGCACAGAAACAGTGCTCAGCAATGGGACTATGTGAAGGCAGTGTAGGTTGATATGTTGTGGATCCTGCCGTAAACAACAGTTTAGGCGCACAACAGTCATTTCTACAGGACAAGACAATAGAATACCTGCTGGGCTAAAGAAATAAGTGCAACTGGATAAAATGCATGAAAAAAAAAAAAGACAGACAGAAACAAGCTGTATACCTGCAGTGCACAACAATAGGTCCTGCCTCTGGTGGATTGAGAAACTTCACTTGTCGAACAAAGCCCAAGAGGCCTGTGGCATAACAAGGAACCCCGTGATCTGGCCAGCTGGTGAAGTGGAACTGCCGAATCTCTCGGATTTCATGGTAGCCTTTCTGAGGAAGATAAGAAGCCCTCTATTTTCCACCATATGGCAGTAACAATCATTTTCTTCTTATTTCTCTGCCCCTACAGAGTTATGTCTTTACTTATATACATTTTAAACTTATACTAGTTATTTTAAACTTACCCACATCAGAAACACAGACATATATTTATAACTGGATATAACAAACCCGAACGACATTCATATACCATTAGGAAGAGTCCAAGGAAAGCTGGAAGTTGAGATTCAAAAAAATAATCTTTTTTCTGCTCTGAAAAGAACTAGCTATTTCCACCAATAGGAACTGGAAAAGATAACAGTGTCCTGGGTACTAGCAACATAATCAGAGCTTTGTACAGGGAACTGGATAAGTACTAGGAAAGTGAGTAAGGCTTTACATATAAAATTATGATGAAAACTTGTCAACATTTCTATCCTAGCCATCTACTTATTAGCATGTGGGTTTGGAAAAGAAAATACTATGAAGATATACCTCTCACTTTTAAGGAGAGTTGTTATGTCTGCTTTTTAATGTGGTATCATGCTCTAGAATGCTACAACTGGAACTAACAGTAGCATGCAGAACAACAGAAAATCCTACAATTGTGAAAACTACAGTTTTGATCTGTTTTTTAAAAGCGTGTCTTCTTTTAATTTTTTTTTTAACTTTTCTTTTTTTAAAAAAAATATGTTTAATTATTTTATTGGAACTGCCTTCAGTCCCTTGGCAAGAGAAAGGTGGGATACAAATTGAATACATATATGATTAAAATTGAATGGATAAAATATTTTATACTATTAAATTATACATATATTTGAATTATTTTAAGTACCTTGGATCTTTTCTACATTTAATCAGAGAAATCATACATACAATACATACTGAATAATAACCATTACCATGAGCATATGCAATACATAGAAATCTAAGAACTCATCCCTACTAAATCAGTCCAAATACATATCTAATGCAAGATCCTGTTTTTCAATGTCAGACCAGGTGCTTACCTTGTGAAGCTTGTGTATATGACAAAGAGATTTTAAGATTATCACTTTCCTTTCTCTCTCTCCCAGAGGTGGATCTCAGTTGGGGCAACTGGGGCGTGTGCCCTGGGCACCATTTGCAAGGGTAGGCACAAAAGCCGCTGTCCCCACACCTGCTGGCCGCCCCCCCCGTGCCTGTCTGCCACCCCTCTGCACATTTATGCACCTGCCCATCATCTCCCCATGCACTTACACACTTGCATGCCACCTCCGGGCACTTTCTCGCCCGCCTGCCACCTCTCCGTGCATTTCTATACCCTTCTGCACCCACCCACCACCTCCCTGCACACTTTCTCACCTGTCTGCCACCTCCCTGTGCACTTCCATGCCCTCCTGCCACCCCCCGCACATTTCCACACCCTTTCACACCTGCTCACTACCTCCCCATGCACTTTCTTGCCCACTCACCACCTATCCATGGACTTTCTTGCTCGCCTGCCACCTCCCTGCGCACTTTCTCACTCCCCTGCCACCTCTCCATGCCCTTCCATGTCTGCCCGCCAACCCCCACCTGCTCTTCTGTGCCCACTCACCATCGCCCCCCATCCTTCCTGGCCTGTTGGGGGGGGGGCACAGCAGTGGCAGCAGTGCCTAGGGGGCACAACTTTGGAACTTGCCCCAGGGGCTGCTGAGCCTAGGTACACCTCTGCTATGTCTCTCCCCATCCCTTTTCTCAATATTCTTAAGAGGATCCCATTTGAGAGAAAGGTGAATATAAATTCAATAAAAAAAAATAAAAATAAAGAGGTAACAAAAAAGACAAATAATGTAAGGTGCTGATCTTGAGCAAAAGAAGGAGTGAAAAGGCACTCACATGGATGAATGCTAAGATGGAATGACACTGATTCCCAAGATATGCTGTTTCCCTCCTCCTGGCCTATAGGAAGCCCACAATTAGCAGAACATAAGGGAAACAGGGCACTTCTGATAATGTTCCCCACTAATTGCTCCTCACAGACACACCAAACCAGACACTATTGACTGCCAATGAAATGAAATGCCCTGCCACCATACTAATGCTGAAACATTGAACATGTGGCAATCACTACAGGGACAAAATGAGTTTCATTTGTGCAACAAGGTCGAGGATCCCTTGCTATGAATGTCTCAGCAAAGTCAAACTACTAATATTGCAGTCCAATGCACAAAATGTTTGACATAGTAAGATGCTGACTACTTTCTTTGATCCTATGACTAACGGCTATTGGTAGTTCTATCCTTCATGCATCAGTAGATAGAACTGGTGGCTGCATATTGACCCATCATTAAACAAAATGAATTACAGAATGAATGACTTATTGGCAAGAGAAATCATCTGAGAATGAAGACAGAGTCAACATATTCTTACCTTTTGGACTGTAAAAGTGCGTATTACATACTCTGCCAATGGTTCTGTCTCAATTAAGGTGACTTTGATATCTCCATAGACTTCTGTATCATCAGGCCAGTATCTGACACACTTTACCTAAGATAAGAAAGAAAAAAGATGGCTAGTGCAAGATGTTCAGCTACACATTTGTACTTTATATGTCTTATCTACATGGAAAACCATAATGGAGGAAATCAGACCTGATTATACCCTCAGTATATCCTAGCTCATCTTGCATTAGTTCCTTGCTCAGGCTGCATCATTTGAAAGTGTCGTTGGCTCTCTACATATCCCTACACACAGTCGAGTAAACTGATAGTAAGCACCAAGAACTAATTTATCTACTAGATACAAAACAATTATTAGCCTGGATTCTAATGGATTTGGGTGAGCAATTATAAAATTATCTCCCCCTGTTAAAATTATCCTTATTATATCTCTTCAGCCTTTTCTCATATGTTTTCACTTGCTCAGCCAATGGTTTAAGACTTCCTACTTAATAAGTTTATAGTTTGATTCTAGGTAGGTATGTACAGGCTATTGGCAATGTACAGGTGTAATAATAATTTTACACAAGATAATATGATGTATTTATCTGTGTCATTTTATGATTTTACATATTCTTCAAATCATGTCTTAAGAACACCCATAGACCAAAACATGTTAGGCTTTTCTACTAATAAAATACACCCTCTTTTAATGCATCCTGAGATATGCCTTTTGTTTCTACTCTGGATTCTATTGGATATTCCTTAGTTTTTGCTTCTTTTGCGTTGTCATGATAGCAAATTGGTCATTCATCAGTTCACTCAGCTGATTCATTATTTTGCCCACTGTGTAATGAGGTTGATGGTTACTTCTTGGGGAGATTCTCATTGAATTGTTTCTCTTAAGTAGTTTCATCCACAGTGGATTTTTAGCTACAATTCTCCTTCTAGTGTGTAGAATGTAGATGCTACAACAAAGATGAATGATGCATCTGAATCTATTCCTAAGCAGGTCAACTTGAGTTTTGTACACAGTGAAGTTCAAACACTGAGATAGTAAACATATTATCAGGAAAGGATTCCTAAATTCAAGGGAAAGCAGGAAGGAGTAAAAGAAACACACAAGTTATGATAGCCACTTCAAAGTATCATCATATCTTTTTCAAACTTATGAAAACTTGGTTATTGTAAGTTTGAACCATGGTGAGACATGGATTGCCAGAGATTGGAAATTTGGAAAAGGGAAATGTTGATAATAAGTTGCTACATGGTAGCAATGCTACATGGATTCAATTGTGATCTGATATGCACCTCCTGAATGAATGTGCAGACTGGAACATAATCCTTCTCCTAACCTTTTTATTCATTTTATTTTGAGTTCTTGGTTCAAAATGTATTTAAAAACAGTTTTAAATGCATTGAAAATGTCTGATGTGTATATACCTTGGCCTAAATCAGTGTATTGTTAATAAATGAAAACAGGATGCTAGGGGAGTTCTGTTGGATTTGCCAATTGTACAAGTTGTAACACATACATACATCAGCAGACCACATTGTGCTACTGGATAAGAGAGTCACATCAGCAGTCACTATTCCACTCTGTGCGAGAGGTGTAGCATGTGTATTTGTGTACATATTTCTCTATTAGAAAGAAGACGGACAAAGAAACTGGCTTAAGATGGTATGTTCAAAACTGCACTGGAGTCGCCCATTGAGCACAGACTAGATCTTGGCTACTGCTAGCACTGACACCACTGGATACTAGACTTTAATCCATATGTTCGTAATTCTGAACTTCCTGGCAAAATACAGTGATACTATTTTAAAATATGTATCTAAATACACAATTTCCTGAAAACAATTTTTTTTAAAAAAATTAGAATAGTGCAGAAATGGGATGGGACAGATATAGGAATGAATCAATGCAAAAGTGACATGGACCACAAAGATGAATGAATCCTTTGAGCAACCATCATCATACCCTGCCTACTTCCACCAAGTTGGTGACCATGACAACACTTGCAGAGTTCTCCTGCCAGATCATCCTCCAAAAATCCTTCACTGTCTCTTGCATTGGTCCTGAAGAGCACAAAAAATGTAAGAAAAAGGACAGAAGATTACTGTAGTACAAGTCATTATTCTTTCTCTACAACAGATATGCCATGCCTCCTAAGGATAACTGACTGTTCTTCAAAGTGAGAATTCCTGAATCCAGCTCTTCAATCTAAGCAGTGGTGGTCTTATAATAAGTATTCCAGATAGATATAAACATGCATAACCTGAAATCCACAGTAACATTGGAGAGAACCATGGACGTTAAATGACTCCTCAGCCAAAGGAATAGCAGTAATTCTAGTAACAGAATCATTACTAGATAGAACTGAAGACTAAGTTTTGGACACCACCTCAATTATTTGATGATTACTTGGTGAGATTGTACCTGATAATACCCTGAGACACATCTTGTGCCCTGCAATTGTCCTGTTTCAGCCATAGCAACCATGATTAGATGTCTCCTCTCCTACTTTTTCTGCTGCCCTTAAAATGCCCCATTTTCCTTCTCACCCTGCCAGTTCTTTCAGCTGCTGTGAGCTCTGAGTTTTTATCCAATTCAGCAGTGGGAAGCTTGTGCTCAGAGGAGAAGGATGGGGAAAAGTCTTGTCCTCCCAGTCAGCATATGAGTAAAAGCTAGGCAAAAAATGCAGATGCAGTCCTTTTGGAGTGGAGCAGCTTATGTTGTGTGAACACAAACTGCATTTTTGTGGTAAGTAAAAGGGATACAGAAAATCTGTACAAATCAGGGCAAGGCACTCAATCCAGTCAACTACAAGAGGTTTTCCTTAAAAAGAGCCCTTTGAATCTTGAATTCAGAAGATAGTCCTCAGAAGACATGCTTTGAATTTCCAGTGCTATGGACTCCCCCTTAATCTCTTTATCTTCCTTGAATGGATTTTAGAATCCCCCTCCACCTCTAATTTCCCTAGAAGTGGATCAATATGACAGAGAAGCTATCTACTGTTCTCATTTCTGTTTGTTTTTGAGATGTGCATAAACCTTACATTTGAGGACTTAGTTTTACTGGTTCTACTGTCTCCCTGCCCTTTCCTTTTGATTTACTAATTGCGTGTGTGTGTATGCGTGCATGTGTGGCACCAGTGCTACACAGTGCCATAGCTAAGGAATGGTAAGTTGCAGGCAGGTCCAACACTGGGAGAGATTTACAGTCTATTTACCTTGAGAGAGGGTGTTTCCCCCTTGTAGAGCTATTCTCTATTTACGTTAAGAAATCAGGCACATATCAACTCAGAAGTAAGCCCCAAAGAGTTCAGTGAGACTTACTCCTACGTACATGTGTACAGGATTGTGGCCCGAGACATTCTAAAAAGCCATTGGGATGTATGAATGTGGTTTTTTCCCACCACCCCTGTGTATTTCCTAATTTCATCTCACCCCCCCCCAAAATACTGTACATTATTTTCCCCATCCCATCCACTTACCCCCCCCCCACACATTTTTATTCTACCAATACTTTTGTGAAATAGGATAGTTTGAGAGTGTCACATATACGAGACAGAGGGCATGGGTATAAAGTGTTCATGTAGTGAGCATGTACCTAAGAGAAAGCTGTAATTTTGAATAGGTATGATAAAGACATTTTTACAATAACATATTATATTTATTGCAAACCAGGCAGTTGCAAATATATTTACTAATTTGGGTTTTCTCTTTTATCACACCTTCCTAAATTCCAAAGTTCCAAGCTTTCCCTTCTCAAAATAGTAGTTTTGTGTGCTCTTCCATATTAATAATTTTTCCCTCTTGTTGTCTGCAGTTCTGACCAGTTTGATGTTGCTTAGTTGTATGTATCTTGGTTTTCATCTGTGAAATGTTGTAGAGCATGACATCTTAATAACCAAACATAAAACAAGTGTGTAATATTTTTTAAAAAAATCACTTGGGAACTTGTTGCTAGACGCTTGTAAGCATGTTGTACATTCTGTTTTTTTTTTTTAATGTTTACATCTGTTACTTAAAAAAAAATCTTCATAGCATGTCATTTGGGCACACACTAGCTATTCTGTACTTGCCTTGTGTTGCAATGTAATGGTGAGGCCGATGGTATCCCTGAAAAGAAGGAAAAGACAAAACAAAGATCTCCATGAGTCGCACTGGATTTGCTATTTTAGAATCTTGCTTGTAACTTCCTTTAACTATACATTGTTGTTGTTGTTGTTGTTGTTGACTTGAAGGCACGCAACAACATTTCCAATTTATGGTGACCCCAAAGCAAAATCATTGTGAGGTTTTCTTGGCAAGATTTCTTCAGAAGGGGTTTTGCATTGCCTTCTTCTGAGACTGAGACAATGTGACTTCCCCAAGGTCACACAATGGCCTGGTGGGGATTAGAACTCTATTCTCCAGAGTTGTAGTCCAATGCTCAAACCACTACACCACACTGGATTTCTTTGTGTATTGCAGGGTTATTTTGAAAAACAAATCCAGAATTTCCATTGAAGAAATAGGGAGGGAACGGATTACATTTCCTGATGGCTACTTGGACCTTGAATCCTAGTACGCTGCCACAGAGTACTTCGACTGCCGAAGCTGGGAGCCCTTTACATGTGGTCAGAGCAACATTGCTGCTGACAGTGGTTTAATAACAGAGAAAGGCCAGTGAGTCTGAGGAACTGGAGAATGCTTGGGATGAAAAAAAGAAAGAAAGAAAGAAAGAAAGAAAGAAAGAAAGAAAGAAAGAAAGAAAGAAAGAAAGGCTCAGGAAAAAGGCAGAACATAAATTCAGTCAAACAATTAATAAAATTATGCAGTCGCTAATTACAGAAGATCCTTGGAATCAACGGGATTTTCTTAAGTGTTGACCATTCACCAGTCAACAACCATTCACCATTCAACAATTTTGATTCAATGGTTCTACTCTACTAAGAAAATCAATACAAGTTCAGCTCTATGTCTCAGCTGGAAAACAGCTTCAGCCCTCAGAAGAAAGCTGCCAAAACTCTAACTTGAGCTGGCCACATAGTGATTTTCTTTCCAGTCCATCCAATCTGCAGCAGAAGTTTTCAAACAAGACTGTACTAGCATACCATTTGGGAATAATCCAGAATGGGGGGGAAATCTGTCTATAAAGCATTTATTCAGTGGATTAATCATGGCAGGAATTCTTATAATTTTCCCTAACATTATCAGGAATATATTCCCAAAAAGAGAATATATTCCTTCCTTCCCAAAAAGGAAGAATGTGACATATTTCAAGAATATCTAATTAAACTGCTTTCACTTTAGGAAGCCTTACATACTTTTTTGTTCATAGAATAAACACGGAGAAATCTGTGCCAGCTCATCTGAAAAACACACATCTGTTTCTTGTCAAAACTGAATCTGGGATCGCTGATTTTTAAAACTGTGTGGGTTGTACTATATTACATATGGTTCCCCATTCCTTTAATTGAAGGATCTTTTGAAAACATTTTGATATAATTAAGGATTAAAGAGGCTTGCATTAGAAATAAGAATGTTGTTAAATGCTTTCCTAATACTTAATATAGTTTTCATTTGTTATAAATCCCACAGGTCTATATCAGTGAGGTAGAGAGTGCTTAAACTGATACCTCCATCCTTCTTTCCACTAGTCCACATTCTTTCAACACATTTAGAGAGCTTCAAACTACCAGCCTTCCTTCTTTGGTATACTTAGTTGGAAATACTTCCCACTGAATTGACAGCCAAATCATGCATAAAAAGACACCTTGAATTTTTGCTTCTGCATGTGTTCTTGGTCTCTGTAATGTTTGAGAAGGTACTACAGCTCAGTGACAGGATTGTTATTATTACCTTCCCATTTCTGAAATTTCAGGGCCAAAACCTTACTCCTTGGTGGGATGGAAGGGCTTGTAAAATCACTGGGCAAGGACTGTATAACAATTTTAGAATGACTGTGTATATGTGAGCGTGTGAGAACAGACAATGGAGATTTCCTGTGCTATCTCCATAACGAACATTATGTCTAACATGTGGGTAGGACAAGGCCTAGTACCATATAAGCTAACACTACTAATGCTAACACATACAGTCTAGTGTTTGTGTGCCCAAAATACTGTACATCCAATATATCATCATTTCCTATATGTTATCATCTGAAGACAGTTAAGCACAACTTAGAAAATTACACCATTTGACTGATACTGTATTTGTTTATGAATGTTACCAATCCATTTCACAGAGCAAGCCACAGAAAAATCTGAAGCACAGTTGTGTATTAACAAGCTATCATGTTCCACTACAGATGTGAGAATAGCAAGCACAAGTAATCTTTTCCCCTCAAGTACTGCCTTGATAACAATAGGCCCAAAGGTACCACCAATGATTTTCATATGTTTCATGTTTAAAAACATTACAATTCTTAGTCTCTGTTTAAACTGTTTCATATAAAATAATTGTAAGGTCAATTCATTCTACTTTTTAATTATGTGTCTTCATTTCAACCCAATACTATGGGAACCTTCTCAATGGGTTATTTTGGCAAGATTTATTCAGAAAAAGTTTCCCACTGCCTTCTTAGGCCCTTTCCACAGGAAGGCAACACCCCGGCATGGGGACGTGAGAGAAGAAGGATCACGATGACACTTTCTCATGATGTTATCGCGGTCCCACCCTTCTCACATTGCCAGCTGGCACAATTTGCTGGGTATATCATTGAAAGAGAAACTCCATCAGTGACCCCCAATCATGCAAGCCTTCCATCACAGCCAGCCATGCAGAAGGGCCAGAAGCACAATGACATGCTTCCTTCCTCTCAAAGCATAGGAAGAAGGCCAGCTGCAGTGCAGAAGGAAGGGGTGTGTCCTTCATGCTCACTTCCGCAGGCAACTGGTTGGGTGAGGAGGGGAGCATTGGGGACATGCTCCCATCCTGGCAGAGGCACTGCTGGGATGATGCCAGGATGACAGCAGAGCAGGTAAGGTATAGCAAGAGCCTTACACTGAGAGAGTGTGACTTGCCCAAGGTCACCCAGTGGGTTTCCAGGGCTGAGTAGGGATTTGAATCCTGTTCCTTCTAGTGTCCTAGTTCAGCACTTAAACACCATATTGGCTGTCTTGTACAGGATTTACAAAGATACATGAAGACCATTTGTGCTTTCATTCATATCTTGAAATATCAGATTCATTCTTCCCAAATGCATCCACAGACTTGTTATTTGACTAACATATTTTATGGCTTACAACCTGCCAAAGATGTAGTGTCTAGAGTACTGGATTTGTACTCAGGTGATCCAAATTCTAGACTACTCTGAACCATTAAAGTCATGTGATGACATGTAGCTTGGCATGGGGATGGAGAGTTGGTAAAACTCGGCAGACCAAATAACATAGCAACCCTAATTAAGAGCTGGAGGACAAGACCTTTGAGTGGGAAGTTATGACCAGCAGTTGTTGGCATCCTTTCCACCAAGTCTCTGATCCTGTGCAGCTTTATCTGAAGTTATATTTCTAGAAAGACTTACTAGAGCCTACTAGAAGTGTTTTTCCTACCACCAGGTCCAACACCCCTGGAGCCAAGGTTCACATAACAAGAAACCTCTTGAGTCATGACACCAGCACTCTACTTACTGCCTTGCTCCAAATGGTGAAATGGACCCAGACACGTGGAGCCACTTGACCATCATGACTATTTGGCATACTGACATTGCATGGTTGTGGTGGTGGCCAGCAATTCTCTATGACTGCAGCTGAAATCTGGCAACACTGTTCAGTGACACAGTTCATGTTTTGCACATGGAAGGTCTTCAATCAGTGATAGGAATATAGACCATCTTGGACAATATTGTAGAAATGGCTCTCTACAGTCTTTTCCATCAACTGCTACCTGCTCATTTTAACAGGAGATCCTGGGGATCCTTCGGCCTTCCGTACACCAAACTATACACTCTACTACTGAGTATTTCCATTTCCCAATCCATTCACCAAGGTCAAGAAAAACATGGAAGAATTAATATTTGGATGTTACAACTCCCATGATTCCCCAGCTTATAAGTCCAATGGGAATGGCAGTCCAAAAAAATAACATTTTTAAACTTTTGTTAGAAAATCAGAAAGTCACCACATTTGCAATGAAAGTATGACTTAGACTTTGATACAACATGAAAACATTCTGCATTTGGGAAGATTATAATCCTTTCAAAGATCAGGATCCTCTTGAATGTAAAGGCAGCCTGCTTATTAGCATCCTTAAAAAAAACTGGTTTCATTGAACTTACATCTATATAATTGGCATTTATGTAGTCTGAATGGGGATCTCCATCCAACAACTGCAGCCTCACTCTGGAGTGATCATCTGAAAACAATTAAGGAAAATGTATTACTATTATTTAAATGAAGGAACACTCAGATTAAAAAAAATGAGAATGACAGAAAGACACAAGAACATGGAACATTAAGAAAAAAGTATTTGCAAAATCCTAGAATCTAAACAACTCTACTGATGGCTGAACTATTCAGAAACTTGCTTATTGTACTCATTTACACTTATTATTTCCTCTTGTTTATTAATCCTGACTGAATTATGTGGCAGAGGGAGATGGGTTTCCAGAAGGCTGAGAGACATCAAGTATTACAGCACCAATGGTGCAGGATTAAATGGAAACAATATGATATGACAATGATGACAATGATATAAGTGAATATGACAACAATGATACAGGTGAAAAAGAGCCAGAAGTACAAGAATCCAACAATGGGCAGGAAAACAGCTAGAAGGAATCAGCTGGATGGAATGACCTATGGTCTTGGATGTCTCTACTAATACACAGAGCATGGCAAATAAACAAGATGAACTTGAACTCTTAGCACAGGAAGGCAAACATGGTTTAATAAGCGTCACTGAATGCAGTCTCATGACTGGAATGTAATAATGGTGGGGTATAACCTATTCCAAAAAAAGACTAAACAGGAAAGGAAGAGCAAAGACATTTTATGTAAAGGATGTGTACAACATTTGAGAGGAGATCTATGACTGCAAGCATGGGAAAGAGTTTAAGAATGAAGACTTGGATGGTGCTCTTCTAGAACAAATGACTAAACATTTAAAAACGAGAGATAAAGTAGCAATATGAGAGTTCAACTACCCTGATATTTATTTGAACTCAAACTCAGCCAAGAATGTAAGGTCCAACAAATTCTTCACTTTCTAGCAGATAATTTCATTGTACAGATGGGGGAGGAGGAAAAGAAATTGATTTTTTTAAAAAATCTGATCCTAACCAATAGAGACAAACTGGTGAGAGGGATGGAGGTAATGGGTTCCTTGGTTGGAGTGACCATTGTCTCCTGGAATTTGTTATTTAGAGGAAAGGGGAAGCCAAACATAGTTAGACACACACTTTGATTTCAGCAAGCATAGGGAAATGCTGGATGAGATCTCTGGTCAGGAATCATCAAGGGAAGAGAGTTGATGATACATAGGATTTTATTAAAGGTGAGATGTTGAAAGCACAGCTGCAAGCAATTCCAATAAGCAAGAAAAGTAAGTGTCTAAGAAAACAGAGTGGATGTCCAAAGAACTTTCATATGAGCTGAAATTTAAAAGAGACATGTACAAGAAATGGAAGGAAAAGCAAATAATGAAAAAGAATATAAATTAACAGCCATAACTTGTAGGGAGAAAGTTGGAAAATGTAATGCTCAGAATGAAATCATGTTTGCTAGAGAAAGTGATGTTGTTGTTCTGGCTATGTTTGGAGCAAGAAGAAGAACAATGAAACAATAGGACCATGGCATGGAAAAGATGGTGAAATGTTAATACAGCAGAGAAAAGACAGAACTGCTCAACACCTGCTTTGCCTCAGTCTTCTTTCAAAAAGGAAACAGTGTTTTACCTAGTGAAAACAGAACAAATGGTGCCGTAAGGAACCTGTAGTGCAGAAAGAGGTAGTACAGAAGTCCCAGTTACTCTAAATGAATACAAGTCTCTGGGACTAGATGAACTACATCCAAAGGTACAAAAGGAAAAGGACAAGTCCTAGCAGACTCGTGGTGGACAAATGTTGTCCTATCTTCACAAAAAAGTGCAGAGGATGAAGAGGACCAAGCAATTACCAACCAGTCAGCTAGTTTAGTGGGGTAGCTAATACTCCAAACACAACGATCAAAATTCAAAATGGCCTTGATAGATTGGAGACCTGAGCCAAAACTAATAAAATGAATTTCCAGAGGAATCAAAATAACATACTAGATCATGCAGGAAAAATGCACAGGTATGCATATGTGAAAGGAATTTAGTCTTAGTAGATCACAAGTGGAACATGAGTTAATAGTGTGATGTGGCCCAAAAAGGCAATGCAATTTTAGGCTGCATCAACTGAAGTAACACGTCTAGATCAAGGGAAGTAATGCACTCTACTTGATCAGACTTCACTGTCCAGTTCTAGGTACTATAGTTGAAGAAGGATATTGACCAGCTGGAACATTCAGAGGAGGGTGACCAAGATGGTAAAAAGTCTGGAAACCAAGCCTTATGAGGAAGAACCCAAAAGTCCGAAGGAAAATATGATAGCCATCTTTGAATATGTGAAGCTATGTCATGTAGAAGATGGACCGGCCTTGTTTTCTCCTACTGCAGAGATTAGAACACAAACCAATGGATTCAGATTACAAGGAAAGGCACTGGGAAGAATATCTTCACTGTAACTGCTGTTCAGCAGTGGAAGAGACTGCTTAAAAGGGTAATGGATTCTTCTTTTTTGGAGGTTCTTAATCAGAGGTTGAATAGTAATCTCTCAGGAATAAATTAAGTGTATATTCCTGCATGGCAGGAGATTGGTCTAGGTGGCCCTTGCAGGGCCTTCAAACTCTATGGTCATTTCTACACTAGACTGTTATAGTGCTATTATTCCATTTGCAATATCCTATGGAATCCTGGGGTTTGCAGTTTACGGAGGGGCCTAAAAGGTAAAGCAAATGAGAGGCCATGTAATTATCAATGGTACAAAGAAGATAAATTATTTTGATGAGAACCCACATTTTTATGTACTTACAATGACTAAATGATGTACAGTGATTTTTTAAAAAAGAGTCTGGCTCAAGTCTTCCCCTTTCAGAAGAATGAGTGCAAGAAATCACATGAAAGAAAGTGGAAAGGAATGTCTGTGTGTGTGTGTGTGTGTGTGTGTGTGTGTGTGCCATGTGCGCATGCATACATACATATACACACATGTATTTTAAATTTGTTGCTGTTGTGTACCTTCAAGTTATTTCTGACATATAGCAACTCTAAGGTGAACCTATCACAGAGTTTTCTTGGCAATATTTGTTTGGAGAGCATTTATCATTGCATTCATCTGAGGCTGAGAGAGTTTGACTTGCCTAAGGTCATCCAGTGAGTCTCCATGGCTGAGTGGGAACTGAACTCAGAATCTTAGTCCTACACTCAAACCACTACACTATGCTGGCTCTCATATGTACTCAATGAACCTTCAAATATGGATATGGAAAGCAAAAGCTTGAGTCTGAGTATTCTAAAGAAACGAGGAGCTCACAATCCAATTTAAGACACGTATGAGAACAGACCATATATTATGGAAGGTGTTTTTGTGAGTCAAAATATATCTGAAAATGCACGTGTCCTCTCCCTCCCTCCCTCTCTTTGGATTTTAAGAAGTCACAAAGTTAATTTCTCTTGCAAAATCACTGCATGTTCCATCTCATATGAGTTTTCACCTCCCATGGAGATCTATTTTGCTCCAAAACCTAAGTGGCAGGAAGCAAGCCTTTGCTTATAAAGCAAGGCTAACAAATATTAACAATTATAGCTCACTCTTCAGAAGTTAATCAGGCTTTTTATTTTACTCATATTTTTAGTGGGCAGAGCTCAGTTAAAGCTAACAACATAACTTATCTTTTAAATTCTGTTCTATATGTTTAGCAGATGCTGGGAATATATAAATATATTTTGTTATACTACAAAACAACAACACTAAAAAATTAGCAGTGAAACAGAATGGATAGCAACTGGAAAACTACTCTGTCAAATGTCTATCACCACATGAATTGCTTTGTGGATACATTTCACTCTCCTTGTCAGTACCTTATAGAGATATAATTCTTCACTAATATCATTCACAAAGGAAATAATGAGCAATTTGAGCAATTTTATTCCCAAAGTGTGAGAAAGTCTTCTAAAACTGCACAGTTTCTATAAACTATCTGAAGTCTGGAAATTACTCTGATCATTTTTTTTTTGTACAGAAAATGACAGAAATATTATTTTCTGTGCAGAAAAATCTTTTCTTCTGAGCAAAACCCCCATATGCTATTTTTCCCACACATTCTGCCCTGAACTGTGAAGGTTTTCATCACTTAGTATTTGTCAATATTTCTGGACACTAGAGAAAGTAATTTTTCAGCTCTGTTTCAAATATTTCCAAATATCCTCTTCATCCCTATTATCTTATGCCATCAGTTATAGATAAATTTTACTTAACCTGTGAGTAGCTTGAAGGTTAACTCTTTAAATCCTCCAGGCACTATAGCTGCTGATTAAGCTGGCAGAGAGATTTAGGAATTGTAATACAAAAAAAGGGAACATTTTCAAGCTCTGAAACAACTGACGACTTTCATTTTACTTTAGGACAAGTGGAAAGCAAAACAAAGGCAGTACTCAGGAAGATGTAACCTTATCTATGAAGCATAATCTTTAGCCCAGAACAGTTCAAAAGGGCTACAAGTTCCACTCTTCTTCCTCTTCAGTCATTAGTTTCTAAGGCTGGAATTCACTCAGGCAGTTACAAATATGTAACCTACACATTTGTGGCTGGTTCATATGCATGATACCTGTGTATTCCCTAATTTATGGAATATATAGGCATTGTGAAAGTTCCAATCCTCACTTACTGGACAGCAGCCACTGAGACTGACAAGGTGATCCACTGATGATCAGGAAACAGCTGACTTAGGTTTTCATCCCTCTCACACAAGCAAGCTCCTGTGCAAGGGAGAATTGTGACAAGGACCCTGCTTCCGACTGCCACACCAAAGATCACTCACCGAAGAGAGGAAATGTCAATCAGCTCATTCCTGAGTGACAGGAGAATAGACTCCTGTTGTTCGCAATGGCTGCTGCCCAGTAATTGAGGATGGAGGGGTGTCAAGCTGGGAGCCACTACTTAGCAATGTAATGAAGGTATGTGTGTGGCTAAGCAGGTTATATAGAATCACAACCTATACATTTAAGGCTACAATTCTGTATGCATTTACCTGGAAGCATGCCAGATTGAAATCAACAGGACTCAGTACTGAGCAGACATGTACAGGTTTGCACTGTATGATAATGTGAAGAGAGAGAGTAGGACTGCACTTGAACCAACCCCTGCTGGCCTCACCCCAAAGCTGTTTATATTTTAGGGCCATATCTAGAATAAAGAAGTTTTATATGTTCTTTCTGTCAGCTAGAATGTCAATACTTCAGGCTTCCATCTCAAGGAGGGAATATATTATACATGCATCATCAGAGTTTACTGTTCATAGAACATGGGAGTAGAGTGTGCATGATAGAAAGCAGCGCAGCCAATGGCTAATGACTAATGGAGGCTCTTATCTAAGCTGCTTTAAATTCTGTGGAGAAAAACTGGGATATGTTTGCATAAATTTTTGATGACAATATAAATGAACCAATATGGAACTGATGAAGCGCTTATGTTATATTGTAATTTTGATTATATTAACCCTTTATCTTGTATCTTTGATCACACTGTAATTGTGAAAGATATCAGTTCAGTACTCAACTGCGTACCTAAGCAACATTCTGTGCTTCTGCAAGAAACGGAAACCTCCATTCTCCTGTAGTGCCCAGACACCCAAAAACTTGCTCCAGAGATGTGGGGTGGGGTTGTGGGGTTGTGTTACTGCCAGAAACAGTAGGATCCATCTTGTGGGAGCCTCTGACATTAATAAATAATAAATGTGATTCAAATCCTAATGGCTTGGCAAGGATTAAAATAAAGTGGTGTAATGTTGAAGAACATATGATATAAAAGATCAGAGGGCAGCAAGAAGCTCCAAAGTAGAGCTTGTAAATTAGTCACTCTGGGACATCAGCCATGAACCAGCCTAGCTTCAGCTCAATAATGAACACAGTTCCTTCTTTCTCATGATAGCCCTGCATTTGTGCCATGTTTGGTTGCCCCAACCATTTCAATTATTTCATTATTCATGCCATTCCTTAGAAACCCCATTGATGGCTTTATTAATTTGGCACAACTGTTCTTTGAGAAAAGAATAACCATCTTGTTATCTACCTAATATGTTTTCGTATTCACCTCCTCATCTGAATTTCTCATATATGGTATGCCATTTAACTCTCCCTCATTGTATTTTTTTAAAGTCATTTACATCATTTTTTTGACTGAACTTAAGAGTTTGATGTTTACTGCCTTTTACAGTTCTTTATTCAAACACAGCCCATCTCCCCCCCCTTTTTTTTATTCTTATGGAACACATATATTTATAGCTACAATTATGGCATCTCCCTTTGTTGAAGAACAATTCAGCTTTGTGAACATTTTCCTATGTTTCACTTCCCTTTTATCTGTTTGACGTTGCACTCTTACTTCTTCTCTATGTACCTCACTGGAACAGAATGTTCCCTTCCCTGTAATCATACTTAGTAAGTAAATGGTCACTTGATGCTTTTATTCCCATTTGTGTGTTTATCCTAGGTTCTATTTATTTTAAACTATACAAAATATAAGCTACTTTACATAGCCTACTATGCCCATCCAACAAACACAGCTGCATTTATCAAAGCATTTGCATCATCAAAGCACTAGCTCTTTGTTATTGCGATACAATAACACTCAATGTTGTGCTGACGTTCTTTAAGAAACCTTTTCAAGCATATGTGGATGGGGCAAAGGCACTTCTGAGGATCATAGGAGAAGGGAATTTATTTATTTCTATTAGAACGGGTGATTCAACAATCTCCCCCTCCCCTTTCATTTTAAAAATAAATAAATAACCCAAATCACTGATCTGAGCAACCAGTGGCTATATGCGATGGCTGAGCAGTTCAGAACTTTGAAAATATAGCTATGTATGCAAGACAATAGAGAAACAGCATAGCGTAGTGGTCTGAGTGTTGGACTCTGATTCTGGAGACAAAGGTTAGAATCCCCACTCGGCCATGGAAACCCACTGGGTGACCCTGGGCAAGTCACACTCTCCCAGCCTCAGAAGAAAGCAAAGGCAAACTCCCTCTGAACAAATCTTGTCAAGAAAACCATGCGATAGGTTTGCCTTTGGCTGCCATAAGTCAGAAATGATTTGAAGACACAAAACACAACAACATGCAAAATGGCTGTTTGCATACATAATTCTAGAAATATAGTAGCCCCTCCACATTTGCAAGGACTAGGGGCACAGTATCCTCCCATGAAAATGGAACAATTGTAAATACCCCCCCCCCCGAGATTCTTCTCCAGAGCTCCCCCATTCTTATCCTTTGCCTCTGGTCTTGGTGTGGTGGGAGGGGAGGAAAAACACAATCTCAAAGGCTTACCAATACTTTCCCCTCAAAGGAAGAAAAGTACAGTTCTTCCCTTCTAGTTACTTCTGAAAAGGAAGGGGTAGGAGCAAAGAGAGCACCTGACCAGTTAGCAGTCATTACACCACAAAAAATGCAGCCACGTGGGAGAGAAATGCCTCTAGCAGTAGGAAGGGGCCTTGATCACCCAAAAAGAAAAAAAAATGGCCATTTTAAACAGAAACCTTACAAGCCTGGGGTGAGGAATGCAAGGGAATGGGAGGAGGAAAATTGGGGGGCAGGGGAAGCAAGCATGTGCCTCACGAATAATCAAATTTGCAAAGGTCAAACCCGTGAATGTGGAGGGAGAACTGTACATTGTGAAGAGAGAAGCCTGGCAAGCCTGGATAGAACCAGCCAACCACAGCTCATGGAATGCTGTGAAGGGGAGCCTAGAAGGGAAAGGAGATCACATAGGGACTTATCAGTATAAGAGTTAAGGCAGTCAGAAATAGAGTGAGGGCCAGTTAGGAGGCGAATGGAAGAAATCTGAATATGATTTCTAGGAGCTGAGAAAGTGTAAGGAATTCACGGTGAAGTATAATTTTGTCTGAAACTGAAACACTACCTGCTTATTTTACCTGTTATAATAAATCTTCACTGTTTTTATTTTCTAGATCTCTGGATGTTTTAATTTAACAATTCACAACGAAGACTGGTCATGCTTTACCACACTGAACCCACTGATAAAAACAGCCATTTGTCCAGTATGAGATCTAGAGTGGGATCCTGAGGGTAAAAGTGCAAGATGGGTGACAGGAATCCTAGGGTTGGGACTTTGGGGCCAGTCTGCAGACGTGTTCCACCATATCTGTAAGCTCGTTTGATTCAGGAGGTCTAACTCCCAATTAAGTATATTTACAACTGAACCTGATTGGAAAAATCAATTAGTTCAACAAATGATGAACCTCCTGAACAACTAAAAGCATCCTCAGGATTCATTAGGTAGGAGATTTTTTATAATAAAATCTGTGAAAAAATTTTAATGCAACTACTCACAAAAACTATAGATAGCAGCCAATGTCCTATAATAGAGTTTGTTTGGCCTTCCAAATGTTAGTATGCAAGTTCCATCAGTCAGGGAGGAATGCTGGGAGTTATACAACAGCACTTGATCCCCCTCCCATGTATTCCTTTTACCCACAAAAAGCTAATGTGTATTCCAAGATGGTGCTTACTGTTGTACATTTCTATGGTACATCATCTAAAATTAAGCATGCTTCTTTCTTAAAGTGTTACCTGCATTCACGTGCAAATTTATGCTGATTTAATCAGTTAATACACTAAAACTCACACAATTAATTGGTTTTTTTCACGACTGGGTGACTGAAGGCATAATTATACAATTAACTATTCTGTTCTCACCTATGCTGGGCAAATGAAATATTTTATCTGGATCTATTACACATAATATGAATATCTTCCAATTCAGTTCAGCTCATTTGTTCAGGCACACAACACCCAGAAATGCTAGGATTAAGTTATGTTCCTGGAGGTTTCAGGTAGGGATGCAAAAAATATTTGAAAGTTTTCTCATCCTCAAGGAGAAAGGCTGTCCCAATGGATTGAGAAAATCTATGAAGTTGCCATGAAGTTTTTCCCATTTTGAGACCTTTGTTTTGTTTTGTTTTCAAAGAAAGAAATAAAAAGGCAAGAAAGCAAAATAAAAAAAGTTCTAGATAAGAGAAATAATTTTAAAAATACTAAAAAAAAAATCCTCTTGCATTTTGACTCATCCGGGACTGTTGTAATAATTCATTTTTTGCAAGTGAGAATGAAATTCACCAAAATTTACATTTTTAGTTTTGAACGCTCCCATTTACCACCTGCCAGGCCATTTCATACATGATACTGACAAAGTACGTTTATAACCATCGAATGTTTGAACATTTTGGTTTCAGAAATTAAAGAAAGTGATAGAAATAATTCCTTCTCCCTGAAATCATTAATTGTGATTTTGGAAATGCACATCTTTGCACAGATTACTGTCATCATTTCCCCAAACTGTTGCTTCACCCTTCCCCCACTCTTACAATTAGCAATTAATTACAGGATTAACATCTTCTCATGAATGTTCATATCAGTGATCCCACCTAGTCAGGGATCAATTTCTGTACTAGGTGGTACTATGACATTATTTAGCCACCTGAAACAGGCCCCCTGCTCTTTAGACAGACTGAAGGTTCTTTGACACTTGACAGCTGATCTGTATCTGTTCAGAGAGCCCTGTTACCATTATCCGGTCATCTGAGTTTCCAACTCCAGAATTACAGTAAAAGTCCTAACAGACAAAGTTACAATGAATACTCTGTTTAAGCACGCTTAAGTATTGGAATCTCAGGACACTTATAAAGAACAATGAGCAGGCTCTCTGATATCTTTTTAGACTATTTTATTAAAGGAAAGTTAGCAGATTGCAAATATACTCTACCCACAGGGAAGAACACAGAGTTTCCAGTTTCTGATATCATGGAAACCAAATGAAGCCAACTGAGAGTGAAGGTGAATACCTTTCAATTTTTTTGGAGGAGGCAGTTATACACTAAACATCTCCAAAATGTATGGGGGAGGGACTTTTCAGCAGAAGCTACTTTAGAAATCTGAGACAAGTGTAGCTTATGAAGCTATCTGTGTAGCTCTATGCAATAACGATTGTAGGTATCAGAAGTGCAATAGTCAGCTCTCCACTAGAGTTAGGGGTGCAGGAACCCTGCAACAGCAGAAAAATGGTAAATATCAAAATGTACATGTTTGTGTCTGTGGGAAGGGGGGCAAGGTATGGTGGGGAAAACAGACACCCAGGGTCCAAACCAAGTCAGGGAAAGGAAGGGGAAAGAGGTGGGTCAGCTTAGTGGCCCTATACTTCCTCTCCCTCACCCATCTCCTTCCTTGTGTATGAGGGGGCATCAGGAGAGGGTTTGTGGTATTGCAAAATTGGGCTGTGAGCTGTCTTTAGCTGCCAGGCACAATTGGTTGTATAGGAAAAGGACCAGAGTTTTTCTTTTTTTTTTAAAGGGCTGCATTGTCTGATTGGAGCCACCAAGTGGGAAGGTCCCCCCCCCCCCCAAATGTGAGTCATCTGCTGGTGGAAAAGGAGGAGGAAGTTTTTTTAAAAGGCTGCATGGAAGGACCAGAGCCACTGAGAGGAAAGGCTCCCCTGGAAAAGAAATGCCTGAGGTGGGGGTGGGACTGGAGATGATCACAAATAAAGCCATGAACTTCAATCCACAATCGTGGAGGGCTGACTATATTTAAAAAACTGATGACTATTCTCTATCAGGTACTTAGTCAAGTATACTATATTTACTCATCCATAACTGTTCTATATTCACAATCACTATTTAGTCATAATTGTGCCACAATTATAACCCCCACAACCTTCTTTACCTTCATTGGAAGACCATTCTGCTGGTGACTGAAGCGTGTGTGAATGATATTTCTGTCAGGTTTTGGGGAGAAGTTGGGCCAGGAGAATTTATTTAATTAAATAGCTACTAAGTAGGTGATATAGAATACTGGCCATTATATTAGTGCTGACAGAATTATTCTCATTATAAGATATATCCTTCATTGTGGTCTTAAAAGCTTGTTCCTTATTGGACTGGCAGATGTGCCTTATAAGGAATGTCCCCCATTTGAGGACTGGAAAACTTTGCCTTCTATATACTGATCAAGACACACAAATAGCCTATATTTTGGGGTATGAGCCCTTCATAAATACAGAAATGTTTGCATTGTGTAATTTATGAAGGTGGGCAATATATTAATTTTAGAGTAATACATGGCTGGGTTAACTGAAATTGATATTTTCATTTGATATTTAGGTAGAGCATAAACATTTTAACAACTACTTCCTGATTGTCAGCTCTGTGTGTCATGTCCTTTCTTCATACATATGAGAATGTTTCATGCCAAACATACCATGGTATTCAAATATTCCAAACGGTATATGGAGCTCTCAGTATTCTTTTCACTTTAGGGCATAGGGCTTTCACTATGAGTAGTGGGAACATACAAGGACTTCTTCACTTCATAGTAACTTTCTCTCTTTATTACAATCACTAAAAACATGGTTTCATGCCATGATAGTCCCACAGGAAAAAAAATGTGGAAGTGTGGTATCTCTTTTGACAGTGGAATGTTAGCCTAAGCCTCTGCAATTATCAAATTCTCCTACCAGCTCTGCTCTACACAGACTCTAACAGCTCTTTTAACACTAACTTCCCTTTCCCCTACTTTTAAATTATTTGTAATTTTCCCATTCTTTTCCCATTTGATTATTCCCTGGTGAGCTCACCTAAGTTTATTGCTTGTGGATTATTACTTTCCGCCTGGCATTTGCAGATGTCCTGTGCTTCTCTAGACAGAATCCACAGCAAGGAAGACAAAATAGCTGATGTGATTAGCACCCAGAGATTGTGTGTTCACTGTTTATCTGAAAGTAGCTGATAAACCTTTCCCTTGGGGCTAAGGTACTTTGGAGTCATGAAGAGCTACACAGTTGGAGCTGTTTGTCAAAAATAAGGGCTTCTAATATATACAGGTAATGCCAAAAAGAAAGTGTGTGAACATTTATCCTCTCAGTGATTTCTGCATGGGACGTAAGGAAGAATAATGTTTTGAATCTAATTCAAAGAAACTGTTCTTGTCAATTAAAGGACAGGAAAAGGTATAACAATGAGAGCAATGAAAAGAAACAACTGACTCTGTAGAGGGCATCATACTAGCAAATATTCCATATTAGACAAATCATTAAGGTTGCAGTTCTCCTTCAAGTTCTGAACCACACCTGTTTCATCTCTACTCAATGGTGTGAAACCCTTTTCAGACATTATGCATCTTCTGTCAACATGCATAAGGGATGGACTAATCTATTAAGCCCAGTTTCAGTTTTTCATTATTTCTAAGATTTTCTCATTCCGTTTCTACATATATTCCAAGTCATTTTTTAGTCTGCAGAATAATCAGTTTGTATATTTTATGTGCATTTTTCAAAATACACACATTATGTTCATATTTAATATGCTCAGATATTTGTACTATTGCTTTTTCAAATTATGCAGTTTTTCTAAGCAGTTACTCCACTAAAAAAAACATTTTTGTGTTCATGTTTCCAACAACACACTGTTTCAGATGTACACATTTTTGCTTATTTTTTCAAGTGCACACTTTTGTGTATGAACTTTTTAAAGAACCACATAGCAAATTCCAGAAAAGGATAGATTGCAATTTCTAAGTGTTCTTGTTTGTATTCAGGTTTGGGAAGTGTAAGTGAAACACAGGGAAACAATTCTCACCCATCACTATAACTAATCTATGTACATTTAATTGATCATAAGATGTGAAGAAATTGTGGTGTATAATAGTGGACATGAAGAACAGTCAGAAAAATTCTAATTCTTGGTAACAGATTGTTTCTTGACATTTTAAGAAATTTGGCACTTTCCTGAGTGTAATGTGAGAATAAGAAGAACCAGTGCTTTCCTTTTCATTGTGGTTTCTATAATTTGCACAAAAAAATGCCTTTGTACAAAGCTTCTGTTTTCTGTTTGTGAAGCAAAGAATATGGGTACACGGCAAGCAGAGAAGAACTGGCTGATCAGTCAAAAAGATTCACAAACAGCCCATCTGATGCCTCTCATTAGTAAAATTCCAGGTAACAAGGCAGCAGCATTTTAGCTATGTGATTTACGCATTTTATGCAATTTGAGCAATAAATGCAAGAACATTTCCATTCTTCTAAGTGTGAGAACTCTTTCCAGACCAAGAGAAAATGTCTACTTGGTCAAAGAGAACAACTTTATGGTTTTCATTCCCATCTAGGAAAAAGAGACAGACAAGGATTTACATCCCTAAGAAAACAGTACATTGAACATCCTTTACATTGGGATAGGGCTTTTTCCCTGGGAATGCATGCAGTCTCCCAGAAGTATATTTGTCTCATCATCACCTCTAGAATCTACACGTACCTTTTGCTAGCCAAAAAATAAATAAATAAATAAAAAGAATGTCTGCACCTGGAAATCTCCTGGTGCAACAAATGCCTTTTAAATAGGCTGCAAGGCTCCTCTATACTGTGTAACATTTTTTTTAAAAAAACTTTTTTTGCATACCAGAAGTGGACTTCTGGCATTTCAGTAGTCTGTGAAACCTTTGGTGGGGTTCTCAGCTAAGAAGTCACCCCAATCCTGCTGTAGTTCACCCCTGTTCTACATGCAGTCAGGAGGACAGCCCACCCAACAAAGAGCGGTTTCTGTTCTATGTGGCCCTCTCATACGTTCTGCTGATCATGCATAGATCTGGGAGAAGGAGAAGCCTGTGAATACAAAATCATTGTTCCCCTTCTGCTTTTCATAAATACCTCATATGACAAAAGACTGAGCATTCTGAGTTCACTGAGATCATTTTCAGAAGTATAATAAAAAAAAAAATACGGAGGAAAACAATAGTAGCAATGAAACTAAACCTTAAATTATCAAACAGAAATGTGAAGAATACTAGGAATTTCTGTGCTCTTTTTATAGTTACACTCTCAGACATACCCCCTCTCTGCTAGATGCTTATAGATACACACAGGAAGTTCAGTTCAGTTTGAATTTGCACCTACAGGAGATGATGTTGCCATATCTATTCTTATTGCGGTTTTCATCTTCTTTGGCTGTATCCCAAGATGCTGTCTGCCCCTCGGGTAGAGCCTGCAAAATAAACAACAGCAGAGTGTTCATGAAATAGCCAGTACCCTCAGGTGTTTTAGCATAACAAAGTAGGGGCAGGGGAAAAAAAAACACAGTATATAATTTAGCACTCAGCCAAGCCAAATGTTTTTCTCAAGGAAAGGGCACATTTAATAATATAATGATGAAGAGACCATTAGCATCCTATGGCTTATTTTAGCATATAATTGCTTTCCCAATGCAACTGGAACAAAATCAAGTAGGAAAGATTTTGCTTCTGGCTTTGTAGTCATTAGTTTTTTGTGTTTTTGTTTTTTTAAATTAATGTGCCCTCTCTAACATGAGGATGCAGATCATTTCTCTCAAGCCCATGAGAAATACCAGCATTCATGAAAAGATATTTAAATTGAGTAGAGAGGCTGTGTTTCTCTATTATGAACTAAGAAGTAAAGGTATGGCAAACACACAGGCTACATGAATCTCCCACATGTTACATCCATGATGTATAATGCTCTCACATGCTGCTTCAGGTAAGCAGAATCTGATGTACCAATTTCAACACATAAGCTTTCCTCAAGGCCTTCTTAGTTAAATAATACTTAACTAAGGCTACTGCATTTAGCAGGAGCATAGAAACATAGGAAGATGCTTTTGTTACCATGCTTTACACCCCTATCATGTGACATAGCATGATTGGCAAGGGATATCATTTAATTGGCATGAAATATCACTAAAAATTGGACACTTGTGACTGGGAAACATGTGGCAAGCAGGACTCTGGCTGTATGCCTGGGCTAGGTCAGCATAGCCTCAGCATGGCCAGGTCATAAGAGTTAAGAAGAGTTAAGCAAGAAAGCCCAGAGTAAACAGGCTTCTAGGGGTCCTGTCAACGACTGGGTATCTAAATACAGTGGTCAGCGAAACTACCCAGGTGCAGCAGGCAAGCACCTCTGCTGTGCGCATTTCCTACCCAAACCTTCCCCATTCATAGTTCTCAACCAAGACATTAAGAGGTTGTTAGAACTCCCATCAATGCTTTGACACCCAAAATAAGACCATCAGTCCATTCCGGACCCTTTTTGTTTACTCTGTCATACATCAATTAACACTTGCCCCTTCAGCGTATGAAAAATGGTATAAAAACCTAGGTCCAGAATGTTGCTAGCATGTTGGGCATCATGCTGCACACCAGACTTTCGTTCCTCCATGCTGCCCTCAAACCCTCATGTTTGAGCCACCTTTCTTTGATCCTTCACTCCAGAACCGGTAAATATTCCTCTATACGCCTGAAATCTCTCTCTGTATAAAACCTTTATTTCCTTTTCCTTCACTGGCCTTGTATGGTCTTGTGTGTGTCTGTGAATCCCCCAATAAAACATTTTTTTGACTCTCAACTAGTGGTCTTGTAGTTAATACCAGTATATATAGGTGAAAGGTCCCATATCCTTCTCTTGCAGGCCTCCTTTTGAACTGTAATTTCCCACTTTCTAAGGAGACGCTGGCACTGCTGGTGGACCTCAAGGCCCCTCAACTTTTGGGATAACATTTTACACTGAGGCAGTAACTTTCTGCAGTTTCATGCTGGATTCTTTCCCATGCTATCTGCAGATCATTAGTGGGTGGTCTCCTAGCCAAGTCCTGAATTAATTCGAAAATCAGATGAAACTGGGTATGTTCAGGGTTGTATGTTTCACTGCAGCCTTTAATATCTGCCCTAAAAAATGCATTGGTGTATAATCCTTGCACTATCTTTTTACTACGGAAGAAACAAAAAGACCTTCTTAACAGCTGCCCCATGAATACAGAACTCCCGTTGCTGGGCCGTTGCTAAAATCTGAGGTGGAACATCTAGAAGACATTGCTCTATTGTTTCCTTTTTAAAGTACAGTAGACTAATCATGTATGTTTTGGAATAGCAAGAAAGATTACTGCATTGTTAGAGGGTATTTAGAGGGTATATTCAGGGGTCTACAAGATTGTTTCGCTACTGTGTAAGAGGAGGAATAAAAATTCCTCAAGGATTTGCAATTTTGAGTCAGTATAAAGGAAAAGGATAGTCTTGGTCAGAATACACCAAAAGGTGCTCCTGAGAATTGTAGTTGGAACAACTGAGATGAAGTTGCCATGATATTTTGCTCTTGAGTACCTTCTCAAAAATGGCAGGGTGACATTTTGACATTTTCTTTGGGATGACAACAGGAAAAAAAAGAGAGTAAGATTCACTGTGCCTCTCATGCAGTTGTCTCTATCTGGAATGCTCAGTGGCAACTTTAAAGATGGCGTTGGTTTTGGATTTCTACAACACAGCCTTATCCTGTGATCATGAATTACTGTCAAATAACACTCATCATTAGAAAACCACAGTTCCTACTGTGAGAATAGGCAGTTTTCTGAAATCCACAACAGACAATGCACTTGCTTGTTTCTTGCAATGTTAGCTACTTCATCTGTGATGCTAGTGGAATATGCTAATATGATATTATAATCAAGCTGTTTAAGAAGATATTTCTTGGCAGATCACAGCTTACAAAGAACTACAGGAGAAATAATGTCAGCAGATAATATCAATGCTGTTCTTGAGAAAGATGGGTAATAAGTAGATCTGGCTCACATCCCTACAAGTATGAAGCAATGAATCAGCAAATGGGAGATCTTTGATCACATATCAATTTCCATGTATAGAGAAAGTGGTACCTAACAGCAGTAATGTCCTGTGGAGGGACTGGGGAAAAAGGTAGATGAAGGACACTCATTTTCTTCATCAAAGAGAAGATGCATTATTTTTACATTAGTGTCTAGTTACAATAGATTGTTCAGAGAATGGTAGGAGCCATTTAGGTTCTGATTATATGGGTACTGATGTGAAAGGAAAAAAAAAAATCCTTGTCATACTATACATGTTCTGCAAAGGAAATGACCACTTCATCTGTCATCAGATATCCATTGCTTTGCAACTGAACTCCCCAGAAAAACAATGAGATTTTTGCTTTAGAAGTTACAGCTCCAATGTGTCCATAGAAAATGCTGGAAAAACCTGGTACCACTTCTGCCCATTACAAAATTGGAATGTCTCTGAAATAACCAAATTTCAGTGTTTGATAATGTAATAGTTTGTATCCAGTCTTAGATTTCAACAAATCCATGGGGACATTACATTAAAACTGCAGTGGCTCACTGATCTCTATGTATACTTCTGTGTTCCCCCGTTGCATGGTTGTAGTCTATAAAGAGTATTTGAAAATTTTCTTGTCCTCAGTTGGAAAGTGCATCTCAAAACACTAAGGCAACTCACAGAAAAAACACCCCCCTTTTTTTTTTAATCCTTGCACAAGAGTGAAAAGACTGGCTCTTTTGACACCAACCCTCCCTTTTGAAATGTTTGGAAAAAGTCCCAAAATGTGAAAAATCACCAAAAATGTACAAATTTCTCTGAAATCTTGCCTATCAGGGAGAACATGTGAAATTTTGTTTTCACATGTGTGATCAAGAAAACAAAGATTTATATCCCTACATAGTTGCCATTTTTAAGCAACTGTGGCAATGATAAACTTAATAAATGTCATAATACCATGGAAGGTATTTGATTCAGTGGAAATAATCCACTGATGGATTTTCAGAAAACACAAACTAGTTTAGGGAGGAAAAGAGAACCAATAGATGTTATCATTGTTCTCTTGGGAAAGACAAAGTCTTACCTCTATCTTTGAAAGCTCAAAATGCTAATACATTACACTGATGGACCATTTCAGTCCACTGTAGCCAATGGAATTAAATTCTGAAATCAACAACAGCTAAGTAAGGTTAGTCTGCCCCTCCCACTTGTTAGGCATAGTTCTAGAATGAAACCTTGTTTTGATGTGATGTGGATAATTTCAAACAGTGTTAATTATAACATTCTTCTGCTAATTTAAAGTAATTTATTTTTGACATTTTAAATAAATGTTCAAAAATGTCTTCTCAGTTTAGTGTGTGTTTTTATACCATCAGTGGTCTCATTATCACTTTGAATTTATGAGACAAACTTGAAATAAAAATATATCTTGACCTAGACAGCATTTATTCCTTTGCACAACATAAAAGAGCACAGAACAATTAGCTGAATCCTAAAACTGCTTTGGTTATGATTTTGGGTTTTATGTCTCCCTGCCCTTTTTATGTTTTTTTGTTTTTTTGAAATGTAGTATAAAGTTGCATCAACAAGCTTTCTGACACTTCAAATTCAAATTCAGTGTTGATATGCTCAATTACATGTCTTTACGTTCTATTATAAAAGTGAACTGCGGAATAGGTACAATATTGAAAGCAACATCTACCGTGCCCAGAATTCAGAAACTCATGGAAAACTGGCACCCTCATTGCTCACCTTGGTAAAAAATAAAGCAAATAGGGTATGTTTAATTGATGTAAAAATAGAGAGGAGATTTTCTCTCCCCCTAAATCTTTTCATTTACTACTAGTGATGATGCTGCATATTTCACATGAAATTGTCGGCAGTGGTAGAAGAGATTTAGAAAGGCAGAGATTTAGAGATTCAGATTTTTTTTTAAAAAAAAATACTATGCTTCTCAGTTTCACATCACCTCTAATTCAGATCTGACAGAGCCCTTCTCTCTGTCCCACCACCCTCACAGATACATCTGTTGGGAATACAGTAGCAGGGCCTTTTAGTGGCTGCTCCCAGGATCAGGAACTTTCTTCTGAGAAAGGTTAGACTGGCATTTTCCTTGCTATCCTTCCACAGGAAAGTTAAGACTTAAACAAACAAACAAACAAACAAACAAACAATCACAAGACCAGAGTTTTCCAATCTGTGTGTCACAACACGTTAGTATGTCTGCTGCTATGTCTAGATGTGTTGTGCGAACGTAATGGGTGGAGGGGCTGCCTCTCCCACTGCTGCAGCCGACCAGGCCCAGGTGAAGGGGCTGATTCTGCCACAGCTGCTGCTGCCCTAGGCCAAGGGAGACCCCAGTGAGGATGCAGTGGGCCAGGCTTAGGTGGAGGGGCTGCCTACACTTACTGAATTACTTACTGAATTGCTGTGTTGCAAAATGATGCATGTCTAAAAAGTGTTTCACCAACATGAAAAGTTTGGACAGCTCTGTAGTAGACCTTTGAAGACTGACTGCCTAAGAGGACTGGGCATTGCAGAATTTTGCTGTACTATCCGTGTTTTATTTGTTGTTTCTAATAATAATATACCTCAAGAGTGCCCCCACTCTATGAAAAAAGTATTCTCTGTTCCCAAAATGGAGAACTGTTATCCTGCGAAACCTTCAGCAGTAGCAATTCTCCTTTAAAGGCTTATGCAAGTATTTAGTTTTGTGTATGTGGTCACTTCAAGTTTTGAACAAATATTGTACAAAAATAGCTGGGAAGAGTCGAGGTCCATGCTAGGTCTGGGGACAGGGTGGAATTAGATTCAAACTATCTGACAGACCATATCTCCCCATAGGAGCCTGCCTGGACCGTGAGATCTCCAAGAGAGGCCTCTCTTTTTTCTTTTTCCTTTCTTTTTCTTTTATGTGCCAGCATGATCAGGTACAATTGCTGGCAACATGAGATAAGGTCTTCTTAGTAGCTGCTTCCAGGCTTAGGAGTTGCCTCCCTAGAGAGGTTAGAATGGCCCTTTCCTTGATATCCTTCTGTCAACAGCAAAAATATTATATTCAGAACTGAAGGCTTTTAAGGAAACGACTGTAAGAGGGTGCTGTAGAGCTTTAAACTGCATTGTTTTAACTACTTTTTATCCTGTTTAAATGTGTTCTTTGGATTGTTTTAATATTAATAGTTTAATTCTATTTTAATATTGACTTTGTAATGTTTTTAACTATGTTTTAATCATTTCATTTTGGAAAAGGCCAGTTATAAAAATAAAGCTAATATTGGGGGTAGTGGTAGTAGTAGAATTCCAGTGTGGTGTACTGGTTTGAGCACTGGACTACTGCCCTGGAGATCAGGGTTCAATTCCCCACTCGGCCATGGAAACCCAATGGCTGACCTTGGGTGCATCACACACTCTCAGCCCCCAGAAAATTCCATGATAGGTTTGCCTTGGGGTGACCGTAAGTCAAAAGCAACTTGAAGGCACACAACAAGAAGTAGCAGTAGTAACAAAAACAACCACCACCACCTCTAGGCTCTTGAAATTGGCTTACATCTGCTGCAAACAGATGCTAGTCTTTATGATAAAGGAAGAAAATTTGGAAATTGCACCACCTCCAATCTGAAGTGATACCATTCACTACTACTTCTTGACTTTGCCACCATATTCTTAGTGGTATCTTTGGAAATATCCTGAGGGTTGCAGCTATAAAGAAGATTGAGTTGATCTATCTTTTTTTCCTCCAACATGCTTGGTGATGGGGGGAATTTTGCAAGTTTCATAAATGTCACACAACTATGCCTCAATCTGCAATGAAATAGCTACAGTGATACTGAAAGCTTTCAAAGGAAAGTGGGGAGGGTTTCACCAGGATGCGGTTGAACAATGCTAGTTGCTGAATTCCGTGAGCACAGAACAGAAGATGGCTATGGAGCTTGAAATGGTTTCTTTGGCATTTGTTATCAAAGTTTCCTTGGGGAAAGTCTTTTTTAAAAATATGACCTTGTATTTGAATGCATGAAACCCCTATTGGAAATATATATTATTATATGTCACTAGCTACCAAACACTTAAACTGAAAGTTAAAACCTGGATTTCACTTACCGTTAAACATTTAAGCAATTCCATCTGAGGTTAACAGTCAGGGGAATTCAGTTCTTCACAGTCCATTAATACCCCTTAAGGTGTCTTATCTACATTTTCACAAAGCTGCTTAGCACATATCATAGAGGGCCATAATGTCTTTAGAAAGTCATATTTAGCTACAGAGACTAAACCCTTAGTGCACACTGTATAGCTCATGATTTCAAATGTATACACATATATATTATGCACATACATGCTTCCATATAGTGATGTTCACATATACTTCTGAACTTAGAATCACACAGGTCCCATTCAGACATCTGGAACCTATAAATACAGCAGCTGTAAAGAGAATAGGCCCTAGATGATGACGTACATGCTACTTACATAATCCTAGGCATATTTCTAGGCACTACTTACATATTTCCACTTGGAGGCCCTAAGCTGATGATCTGTTGTATCAGATACATGTCCCATATTCACCATTATCTAAGGTCAAGGCAGTAACCCCATGTGTTCAATATCACAAGTACTGAATGGGGCTTTTAGGACTTTTTGTGAGTTGTGGGTTTGGAAGAAGGCACTAAAAGTATGCAAGATTTCTGTATAAAGATGGTCTTGTTTGGCATATGTGGATGACATCACACTGGCATCCATGGAAAAGGGCCGCCTGCACATTGCAGTTGTTTGGCATTATGGGTAATGCTTATTGTTATAGAGAAAATTTAAATGATGACCAGAAAAGGACATTTTTTGGCTATGGTACTCTGCTTAGGAAATCCCTTCCCAGTGAGATTCAAGATATGCTTTCTCTGATATCTTTTGGGCTGTAGGTTGTTCACATACACCCCGTTTTCATTTTTTTGAGGGGGGGCTGAATCTTTCCATTTTTGTGCCATTTCCATGCTGCTTTAGTGGCTTTATTTAAAGGGTGGTGAACTTGTGACCCTCCAGTTGTGTTTGGATTCTAATTGCTATCAGTGCTAGCCTGCACAGTTAATGGTGAGGAGTAGGTTGTCATGGGTTTTCCAGGCTTTGAGGCTGTGTTCTATTAGTATTTTCTCCTGATGTTTCACCTGCATCTGTGGCTGGCATCTTCAGAGGATCCGATCCTCTGAAGATGCCAGCCACAGATGCAGATGAAACGTCAGGAGAAAATACTAATAGAACACAGCTTCAAAGCCTGGAAAAACCCACAACAACTTATGGATTCTGGCCGTGAAAGCCTTCGACTTTACAATGGTGAGGAGTGTTGAAAATTGTAGTCCAACACCAGGAGGGCCACATGTTCCCCATCTGTTTTGCTAGTATCATTTTTATGTAATTGTAAACTATCTGAAATCAACTGATATTGTTTATGAGTGGCTGTTTATCTCCCAAGAGTTTTCTCCAGAACTGGAGGATAGGCAGAATCACTGTGGTTCCACAGTGGTAGAATAGAAACATAAACTATAAAATGGTTAGAGACTTACATTTCAGAAGCCCATCTAATGTATCTATCAAATCATTTCTTAATGTAGGGGTGGGAATAAAATGAAAAAGCAAATGCATGGGGATATGCATGAGAAGAGGAGAGGTTATGTACAACTAAAGCAAGGAATGGAGGTAAAACAGCAGTCAGCCAAGGCTTAATGATTGATGAAATGAGCTCATAGAGAGGACTCATAATATTAAAATCATAAAAGTACTATGCCACTAAATAGATTGTACTTTATGAAAATATAATAAAGGACCAAGTCATACCTTAAAACCCTAAAGATATTTGTATATGTCTCAGCCACCAGTATAGAATACACTATATTTTAAAAGTGAGGACTGTTTCAAAGCCATCCCAAGCAAAAAAAATAAGGCATAATTTTCCATACCAAAAATTCAGAAAACAGTACAGAAATATTTTCTATGTACAAAATTCTCTTTCCTCCTTGAAAATGCTGGAGTTGGGGACTTAATTTGGAGAAAAGCCATATGTGGGGTTTTTGCACAGAACACAGCAATTTCTGCACAAGAAACAGCATTTTCTGCATTGAAAAATAATATTTCAGTACAGTCTGCAAACTTTGCACAGAATAAGTTCTGCAGACTTCTTATCAATCAGGAACTCTTCTTGCTAGGGTTTTCCAATACTCAGGAAGTACATTTTTAACTATTATACAAATATTTTGAGTATTCTTCCCATCCCTATTCTATCATCCATTTTTCTACTCTCATTTTCCCCATCATTCCCTTTCTTTCGCTCTTTCTTTTCTTCTCCCTCTCATTTTCCAATTCCTGATTAAATTTATTTCCCCTTACCCTCCCTCTTTCCCTCTTATCCCATTTCCCTTTCTGCTCTCTCTCATCACATCTTTTGGTTTAATGTCTTGTTCCTCTCTCTTACCAAATACGTTGTTATCAAACTATTCACTTTTGTATTTGAAACATGCCAGTTCAGCCTTGGGGAGAAAATGAAAAGAGCATTTGCACAAGTGAGTAGGTGGAAGAGTCAAATGTTGAATCACCAGCTTTTCCAAGTCCCTGCCAAGTTACTGAAAACAGGTAAGAAGACATGAGTAGTGTTCTTTTCTCCTCTTTGACCCCTCCTTTACCTTTAGAATGTCTTCTCCATCAGGTCATGATTGGCATATCTTTCATCCAATACTAGGAGTGTTTCAGGGGAATGGAAAAGAGACAATCTTGTGGATGTTTCTTCCCCTGTCCTAGACCCAATCAGCACATAAAATATCCTTCTTTTTCCCTTCTAATGTGAGTGAGGCAAGAGCTACATAAATTTCTGGGGAAGCAGAGAATGGATTTTTAAGATCAGAATTCCCCCTTCTGGTATGGAAATTTTTCTCCACTCTCACAGGCAAAAATGAAGAACACTATAACTTCTGCGATGGCCTTTCAAAGATGACAAGATGGCCACCTAAATTATTGAAACAATCTTCTAAGTGGCTTGTCTCCTCTCTGCTTACACAAAATTATACTGGTTTAACTGAGACTAGTAGATGAAACTAGTTTCATAACTGCAAGTCTGACTAAATTACAATATTTATGAGACACCAACTTCAGTTGTCATCCACACAAATGATCTCAGTGAAGTAGAGAAAAACTGAAATAGCAACACAATCCAGAGTTGCCACCATTTGGTCTGTCTAATTTTCTTTTTAACTAGGCTGTTTATTTGACTGTTAGCACTAGCTGAGGTCCAATTAGTAGGCTGGCAGAGTGCAAATTGTCTGTAGAAAGGAGGCTGCTGTTTCTTCCCACTTCTCCTCTGATGTGTAACAACAGCCAGGAGGCTCCGCAGCAAAGCTCTGTCCTCACGGCTACTTATCAGCTATGAGGCTATGGCTAGGCACGGTCTGATTACCCTTGGACCCTTGGAAAAGAAAGAACAGTCCTTGCACCCAGAGTACCAATGTTGTCATAACCAGAGGTTAACCAAGGTATGTCACTCATATGTGTCCTCAAATATTACACCAGTGTATGACACTAACAGAATCCTAGCCTATATTTATCTCTGTACAGGAATTTGGCATTACTGGATTTATTATGAGTGGTCTTATATTGGCTTGCACATATATTTACATGTATTGTATGTTCTGTATACCTTTCACTAGAATTAAAAATGTTTGGTTATTTATGATATTGTACTTCAAGTTTCTTGTGTTGATTTTCAGGTTCTTGACTATGATTGGTATTCTAGATCAGCTGCTTAGCTACACAACTACCTTAGTTATATAGCTAAGAAGCATCTCCCACTCACTTACTGGGGAGTTTTCCTATTGATTGGGAAGCAACAAACTAACATTTCCAATCCCATCTGATAATAACCAGAAGCAGGATCTGTCACAAACCCTCCTTGTCCCAGATTGCAGGAGGGAGGGAAGGGAGAATCAGTCTGCTGTCCAGACTGACAGGAGAACAGACCACCATTGGACTCACTGGCCGCTGTCTGGTTAAATCAGGACTGGAGACTTTATGATCCCTATGTATTCTCTATACTGTGGAATACGTAGGGATTAAGAGTACAAATCAGTTATGAATGTATAACTCTAAGTTGCACATTTATAATTGCAATCGTGAATCCAAGTTTTTTTTCTTTATATTTGCAAAATACAAGTCACATGAGATATGAATCATGTGCTAGAGAAATTTGTTGGTGTCAGCACCCTGAAAGTTATGGAATGCTGTCCCTCAAGCAGTTGCTTGTAGCACCTTTTGACTTTCATTTGTTAGGTGAAGACGTTTAAAAAATTTTTAAAAGCATTTTAGGTACACCTGCTTTTAATCCACTGAAAGTTAGATTTGCTATGTTCCCTTAATAATGTAACTGTCTCATATTATGCTGCTTTATTTTCAAGTTTTGAAATGATGAGGTATAAAAATAGGGGCAGCTATAATTTTAATGATTAGAGAATCTGAAAATATGGGATTTGTATGTTTCTTATAAGAAAGAAATGAAAAGTTGCCATTCAAAACAGTTAAATATTCTCACATTACTCTGAAAGAGTAAATTTTGTGCAGATGTGGGAGATCTGGCATTGTTGCTGTTGATATGTGTCTTCAAGTCATCTTCAAATAATAGCAATGCTAAGAATGAGAGACCTCAGAGAGAGCCTATTATCAACAGGCTGCAAATTCAGGATCATGGCTCCCTTCACTGAATATGTCCACCCTCCTTTCCTACTGCCTTTAATTTCACTGAGCATTGTTTTCGTTTCCAAAGAGTCATGTCATCTCATGTTAAGCTCAAAGTAAGCTACCCTCAGTTTAGACATTTTTGCTTCTAAGGAAATTTCATATTTGACTTATTCTCAAACACATTTATTGGTATTTTTGTTATATCTAGGGATGGAATATCCCAGTTATCGAGGAGCAGGAAAAAGTTTTCTCTTTCAAATGCTGGGGCTTGAAGTGTTGTTTCCAATGAACTTCTTACTTCCAAGCAGTACCTTCTGTTCCTAGATCATGCTATCCTACTGGGTTTTGTGCTCTGATGCATCCCAACATGCAATAATTTCCCATCATCTATGAGAAATTGTGGTCTGATCATTTGTACTGTTTCATTAGAACATTCAGAGCACTTTTCTCCATGTAACTGCTTTAAATATGATGTAGGGAACTCAAGGCACACCACACTGAAACTCTCATCTTCTGTCATCATTGACAGAAGTGGTTAGGGTCAAAGGATGTTGAAATCCAATCATGTCTGGAGAATAACAAATTGTTTATCCTTGCTTTAGCAGTTCCATTTTCCACCTGCTCTGTTTTTTTGATTGACACAGAAGTTCAACACTTTCACAACTGCTTTCTCAGACTGTTCCTATTTTGATTCAGTTCTATGTGTTCAGTTCTTATAGTTACTCACTGCTGTACACTAACATCAACACTGATAGTTACTTGCTCTTACAGAGAAGTGAGGCTTGACAGTTATTTTTTTCTCCCCACATGCAGAGACAGTACAATCTCTTTTTAAGGCCCAAACCATACTTATTTGATGCCAGTGAGGCCCAAACCCCACACAACCTGGTAAGTCTGGAAAAGGATACCTCAGTCCTTCAAATAGACGACTCTGTATGGCATTACTGCAGCAACCATTAATTTTCTTCCCCCTTCTGCACTGAGACTATTTTGTCAGCATCTGGCCTTTCATAATTTAAAATCACATGGACTGTTCAATTGCCATAGAAAGGAAAGAAAAGTCAAAAGAGAAAATTCCCCTTTGTACTTGTTATGCCACAAAAACTGTACTGGCAGAAAAGCTGGAATGGGTCATAGAATGGAAAGAACATTTATTTTGTTTTTGAAATTTTGATCCCCACCTACTAGTGTGGTGTCCTGTGGTAATAAGAAATGTTCACCCAGCAACCAAGTGGGGTTTATCAGAAAATACTATTTGGAGATGGACAGAAAAATGTTATAGAGCTAGTGTGATACCATGGTTTGGGTGATGGAGTAGGATTATAGAGCACCAGGACTCAAATCCTTGATTGGTCATGGAAAACTACTGAGTGACACTGGGTGAGTCATACTCTCTCAGTTGAAAAGGAAGGCCATGGCAAACCTTCTCTGAATAAATCTTGCCAATGAATAAACCCAGCAATTGAAATTGTTATTGCTGTATGCTTTCAAGTCATTTCTGACTTAGGCAATCCTAAGGTGACCATATCATGGTGTTTTCTTGGGAAGATTTGTTCAGAGGGGCTTTACCACTGCCTTCCTCTGAGGATGAGAGAGCTACGACCATTATAAGTCAGATTTTCAGGCACAAAACAACAACAGGAGCAGCAGCAGCAGTGATGACAGTGGAAGAGTGTTACTCATTGCTTCATAAGATGATAAATTGGCAATTGAAAGTTTATCACAATGGCTCATAGTAAATAAATAAAATGTGTATATCCATCCAGTATCTGGATCTTAAGTTGAAGATGAATATCTTAGAAAAATATGGGAGAAAGAATTAGTACAAAAAATAGATACTCAAGACTGGGGGGAAATTTGGAACCAGCGTCATTTAAAAAGTTTTTCCGTAAGGATAAAAGAGAATTATTATAAATTGGTTTGGAGATGGTGCCTAACACCAGTAAGGTTAAACCATATAGATAAGAATCATTCAAGGTTATGTTGGAGATTGGCACATATATCCATATGTGGTGGAATTGTGAAGGTGTACAGAAATTTTGGCAAATGGTATTTAAAGAGATAAAAGTGATAACAGGAATTGATTTACAAATATGTCTGAGTATAGCATTATTATCTATTTCTGATAAGGTTAATTGTACCCAGACAATGAAGGAGTTAATTACAAATTTATTAACTGCAGCAAGGCTAATTATATCGAGAAAATGGAAAACTCAAGAAGATTTTCAAATAAAGGATTGGTATAAAGATGTGTGGAAAATTGAGATCAATGATAAGTTAACATGTCAAATCAAGGTTAAAAAAGGAATAATGAAAAGGAATGACTTTGAAGCAATATGGAAAATATTCGTGGAAAAGTCTTTAACAAAGGAGGGAAGTGTTAAACATTCGCAAGAAGAATTACAATTTTGGAAAGCAGAGTAAGCTGAAATATAATTGGCTCTGGGAATGGGTTCACATTTAGGGTTAGGGTTTATGGTTAATAACACAATCATATATAGTATTAGCAATAGGTTCAATATAGTTGAAAAGAATAGATTTAAGAACAAAATTACTATAGCAATAATAAGTACAAGGAGAATGAGATTTAGATACATGAAATAAAAATATATAATCAATATGATATATAACATGTTGAATAAGTGTATGATGATAAAAGATTTGGAGACAAATAGTAATGTAAGCTATTTGTGTTGTAATTTTTCTCTTTTTCATATTTATGTTATTCACATAGTGTTTTTGCTTTATTCTGTTATGTATTGTTCCTTTTTCTTTAAAATAAAAAAAATAAAAAAATAAACACAAACTTTTTTAAAGAAGAGTCTAGGCATGCTGTATGGTTTTAGACTGAACTGTTTTTCATAGCTTTTAATCTTTTTAATAACACTTTTATCTTTTTAAGTGTGGATTTGACTTGTTTTAATAACTGCAAATAGTTTAATTCCATTCTAATGTTCCCTCTTTTGTTGTATGTTTTTAGCTGCATTGTTCCTTTTAAAATTATAAGCTGCCTTGAGTCCTAATTTTGGAAGAAAGGCAGGGTGCTACTGCTACTATTACTGCTACTAAAATATTGTGTGGGGGGGGGGGAAGGCAGATTTTGCAAGCCATTTTCTGTTCTGTAGAGAAGCCCTTGTGGAAAGGAAATTAAACATCTCTTCTACATCACTGGTCTAGGGCAGAAGCATTTAGATTCTCAAAAGCAGAATAATAAGCCACTGAATATAACAGAAAGGGGACTCAAGGGAAGGATTCAGTAGCAAATGGCTGCGGTGTGGTGGCATAAGCATATAAAGTTAGGCTCTTAAACTATCAAGGCGCTTCTCCAGAGCGCTAGTTCTGATTTGACAATAGCCTTAATTTCATTCTTTATCTCTGTATTAAAGCGAGTGAACATTCCTCTCACCTCATACTCCTCTTTAAATCCATAGCCCTGTCCCCGTTTCATCTGTGTGATGTGCTGCAACAAGTCGGCCACTCGGATTGCTGGCTGGAACTGTCCCCTGGGATAGGACATTTCCACTGGGTCACAGCTTCGATAGGGATGGGTCTGGATTGTCAATGTCGGCTGAGTCATCTCCCCATGGCTATTGTCTGTTTTAAAGACAGGGAGGCAAAACAAACTTTCACCTAGCTGTTACTTATTTGTTCTCATTCCCACCTCCCATAAAAGGTTAATTTCTCCCCATGGGTAACATTAAGGTCAACAGAGAAGCTATCCATGCCCAAAGCCACCCCAAAAAAGCTAATGTACATTTCCTGATTTGCTGAAACAACAAAGAAAGAAACCCAGAAGCAGAAAGTTGTGAAACATCTCTTAACAACAGAAAGCAAAAAAAGTTTATTAGATGCACATTATGTCAGAAACTGGAATTTCTTTTTTTATGTTACCTACCCACAATAGATAGGATCCCCACCTCTTGCTCTCCCTGATGCTTTCACAACTTGAGGACAGAAATGCATTATAAAGAAATGGGGTCTCCCTCATTTGGTCAGTTCTTCCACTTTTACCCTTTGGCAGCAGAAGGAAGAAGGGCTTCAGAGGGAGGAGGAAGGCAGAGAAAGAACAAAGAAGTGCAGCAAAATAGCTGCTTATGCATGGCTGAAAAGAGGAAATGCTTCATCCCAAAAGGAGGGCAAAAGACAGCACATATTTGAAGATTACAGTGTATCTCACCTCAGCAGAGGAGACAGTGCTCACATAATCCATGTGACTACTCAATCTGCCCTTCAGGTCCTAACTGTTCACAGTCAGTGTCAGTGGCATGCTCTTCCTCTTATGGTTCTTTGTCTTTAAACTGGATTTGGGCTGGACCACCATTAAAACAGAGGATGGCTTCAAGTAGATGACTGCTCTTTGTAAAGCAGGACACATGTCCACTTTACAAACAAGGATGCTTTATATCAGATTTGAGGATCTGTGCCCCTCAAAATTCCACTGGCTTCCAAAATCCGTCATCCCTAGTCATGGTTGCTGAGCTGAGGAGAGCTACATCCCAACAACATCTGAAGGATCACAGGTTTCAACAGGTCCCCCAGCTTTACTGCATGATTTCAATGTTTCTTAGAAATGTAAAAGCAGCAGCAGTTTAGTTTGTGAACTGAACCTAGAAAGCCAAAACTAGTAAGCAAGAAGACTGTATATGTACAAATTCTCTTTTCTAGAATGGCATTTAATCTGTTCAGAGAGTAGGAGAAAAACCAAATACTACTACTTCGAAGCATTATTCAGGAGTAGGTGCCTTATACCATACTCCTACATGTTTTTCACATATTGCACTGTACTGTATTAAGAACATAAGAAAATCCATGTGGCATCAAAACAGAGGCAAATCTAGTACAGCATTATTTTCACATGGTGGCCAACCAGTTGCCTGGTTGGCCACTATGTAGAATAGATTATGAGTGCAGCACAAAGTAGATTATGGCCATTTCCACACTACACTGTTACAGTGCTATTATTCCACTTTCAACATCCTGTGGAATTCTGAGGTTTGTAGTTTACTGAGGCCAAAGAGCTCACTGGCTGAGAATTCTAAATGCCCCTCCCTAAACTGTAAATCCCAGGATTCCATAGGATGTTAAATGTGGAATAACAGCTCTGTAACAGTGTAGTGGGAGATGGAGTATGAGTGTAGCAGCATTCTCTCGTTTGTGCCCCCCAGCAACTTATATACAGAGATATACTGCTTCCAGTACTGATCCATGATGGCTATTAATCACTGAAGGCTCTATGAACTGGTCCAATCTCCTTTTAAAGCTGTTCATGTTGTTGACCTATATAATCTGTATCCCGCAATTATAACCATGTACTGGGGAAACACTTCCGTTTCATTTATTCCAAATATTTGTCTTTCATAATTTTTCCTTCTAAAAACTGACATATTGCTATCAATTTTTAAAATAAACTTTAAAAAAAAATCCTACAATTGGAGACAGAAACGTCCTGATGGAGAAGATAAATTGGATAAAACGCTGGAATTCTTCATTACAAATCCAGATTTGGTACTAAGGATACTTAATGTCAGTTTACCTTTAAACAAGTACGTGAGATTTATATTTTTTTCCCCTGAGACTTCTGTCTACATTTGATGAATTCTTAGACTGGAGGAGAGTGGTTGGTGAAAAAATAAAAAAGAATGAAGAAAAGAGAATAAAAAGAAAGGATGACAGGCCCTTAGGGATACATAAAATATGAAGTGACTGAGCCATACAGAATATGTCTTGGTGGCTTTTTAACTTACTGCAGCCACCACTGAGAGAAAGGGCTCTATATTTGGAAGAGTGGCACAGTGGACCCCTAGTATCCACTAGGGTTTGGTTCAAGGACCGCTGTGGATTCCAAAATTCTTGGATGCTCAAGTCCCATTATGTACAGTGATAGTATACCTTATATAAAATGGCAATATCAGTGTTTGCTTTTTGGAATTGTTTTCCCTGAATATTTGCAAGCTGGGCTCAGTAAATCTGTGGATACAGAATCCATGGACATGGAAAGAAGGGCTACCTATCAATTTTTCTGCAAGACATTTCCAATCTCTCTCTCCCTCTCTGCCCCTCCCCCCCCCCTTTCCCTTGCTCTCTTCATTTCATAGTCTGGAAATGTTATCTTTTGGGACAACTCCCTGAATTCCCCAGCCAGTATGGTCAGTATCCAAGCTGATGTGGGGATCTGTGGAATTGGAATGTCAAAAGTAATTTTGCCAAGTTCTGCTAGAATAGGACTGAATTAAGCCTCCTACAAAGAAATATCTTTCTATCTGTGTACTGAGTATTTTCATGCAAAAGTGTATCTGTGTAGATATATTAATTAGACTTTAAAAACAAACATTCATTGGGTTGTATAAAGCTATTATGGTGGGGATAGCAGAGTAGCAAGCTAAGCATATATTTGTACAATAACCAGTCGAATGTCATTACTATAATGATAATGTGAGAACTGTGAACAGAGGGGATTTTCAAGGCTTATTAGTTTTCCAAGCTGGATTTACTTTCACAATGCATGCTTCCCCATCCTATTCCTTATTAACCCTTTGTAATAAAGAAGGGGACTTTGAAAACAACAGTAGACTACATCTAGTTCCCATCATTAGGTTGCACTGAAATCCAATTTTACAATTGACTTCTTCCGAAAACTACATTTTCATCAACTTCAATTAAAAAACATTATAAGATCCCATTGTAAAAGTAAGCTGTAAAAAGTAATGTGCAGGTCTAGAAAGGCACAATGAAGACATTCAGAGTTGTCATAAACAATACCTTGAAATCATTCAGTTCAGTGATAATCATTATTTTCTCATTTCTGAATGAATCTTGTTTGGGGATCTGATTTTATAGTCTTTTACCATACATTTGTCTAACCATATTATTTTTTGTGGACGACTCTACCAATGCGAATTTGGTATTTTACTCTGTTTAATACATGGATGGCCAACCTGTAATATAAACTTCTGAACAGAAACAAAAGAAGATGGTTATGACATAGGCAGGGGTTGGAGATTAACTGTCAAATATAAATTGCACATAAAACTTCTGAGTGGATCATAAATTCTTTTTCTGTTTGACCCCTACTGCACGGATGCAGTTTTTAAAAAATGACTTTCTGTCTGTATATGAAAGATGTTCCCTTTGAAATAGTCAACTACATAGTATACAGTATTCAATTAATGCATACCATTTCATTGTCACAAACTAAGTTTTCATTCTGAAGTGGAAAAAAAGGTTCTGAATACATCCAGTATGACTGGGAGAGGTAATGGAAAATCTACACTTTCCAGAAAATATATGGAGATTACTGCTTTACCCAAATTATATTTCATCTCAGAATGGACAATATATGGATTTGCAGCCAATGATTACTTCCCTGGTTTATAAAACACAAGGCTGGAAAAGATCTATCGACTCCCCGTCTCCTTTAAAAAAAATGTTAATACAAAGCCAGCCAGTGTCAAAAATATACAAATGATACAAAATCATAGGAAAGAGTACTATGCCCAATTGTACTGGACATAACCCAGGCAAATGAGACATTGAAGCAGAACTCTGTTCCATCTCTTTGTAAGTAGTGTTTGCAATATCTGTAAAAGCAGACTTTTTTTGTGCAAGGAGAAGGTGTAACCAAGTATTGCTTCTAAACAATGATAAGCAATAGGACCTACTTTCTTAAAGAAGCTTCTGGAGTTCATATTTCTACTTCTCTAGTTTTATTTCTTTCCTCAAATTGATAAATGAAAATGTACACTAAAGCTATGGAGAGAGCTTTGCTGTGGAGCTGTTGCTAAAATGAAAAAATAGAATAAAATGAAGGAGCCATTTTCAAGTGTGCATAATGTCTGTTTTTCCTAGTTACTAGATCTTCTATGCCTTCTTCCCTTTGTAGTCTTCCCTCGCCTCCTGACTTCTGACTTGCCTGTGTTCTGTGGCCCTTATGAGTTAACATTCCTGCTTTTGTGTTTGAAGGGTTGTCCCAAATATGGTGGTCCCTATTCTGTAAAGTATGTAGGAGTTCATAGGATTGTGCTAGTCTTCCAATCCTCACTCAACTCATATATGTTTCTTGATGATGCCTTACAGTTCAAGAGCCCTGGGACATCAACACCTAGATCAAATCCCATCTCACTCCTTCTTTTTGCAGAGGACCACAGGTATAGTCTGGAAAATATATCTCTGTATGTCTCTATGATTTAAATCCAATGTAATGCCAATAGTGGAAATACTATGGTAGTGGAGGTTTCTAGGTTATTTCAAGTGCACAAGTATTAGCACATTTATTCTTGTGGTTTCTAGACGTGTTACTGCTTGTCCAACCAGCTGCACAACCATTTATACCAGGGACGTGTAACTGAGCGAGTGTTGGGTTCCATTTTCCCCCAGAGCCTCCCCCCAAAGGACACACCTGGGAGCCTGTATGTTAATTGTTTGATCGTTTTTCAAGATGGCAGTAGGCATTGTTGGGATGTTGAGAGGGACTGCAAAAGAAAATGAAGGCATTGAAGGTTCTGGGGTTTGTGGAGTGGGGGGATCTTCCTGTGTTTCCATGCATTGGGGGACTTTCTGGATTGTTTATGAGCAAAATTTTCCCTCAAATTGTACCATTTAAAAAAAATAAAAAATTATAGTGGTGGGGAACTTTACAGGCCTGCTGGAAGCTTCAGATGCCAAAAAGTGCACTCCGAGGGCCAAATTTTGCCACCCCTGATTTAACCAACAAAAGGCTGTATAACTGGCTGTGGAATTGGAAACTGTGGTGAAGTTCCCCTTTCCTGGTGTCTGCAAGTGCACAATCACCTATGGAAGCAGAATTACACTGGTGGACTTTGACCTATGTATTCAATAAAGAAGTATGGATCTAATAGGCACAAAAATATAACAGAAAACACATTACTGTGTACATACCCAACAGGAAAAAAAGAAAAGATTTATTCTTCTCACTTTAGTTCATGATGATTTCATAGTACAGCAATCTATGTGTTTATATTGGATTTCACAGGCTCCACTAAAATTAAATCTTGCAAAGTTAAAAGGGAGTAAAATAATTCATAATATTACTATGATAAACAGCATAATACTGTTATGGTAAAATGAAATGGTAGTGGGGAGTTCGAAACCTATCTACAATAAGCCTGCAATAAGCTCTGGTGAAGTAATTCAAGTACTGCAACAGTGATGTCTTGAATACAAAAAGCAAAGTTTTGTTTCAAAACTCTTCGTTTAATATCCACAACCTCTTTCCGATTTTGCAGCGATAAGCCTTTCATAACCATTTATATTTTTATTCTGTTAGCCTTGGCAAGTGTGTAACATGATAAGACATCCTTTGCACAAAATAAATTATTTTTGGAGTGGTGTTTGCAATGGATTTAATTACATACACATTCAATCTCATTCTACTGGAGTAAAGGGATGTCATTTATTTGACATTTCCTAAGGATGGCTCCAGAATGGCTAATATCATTTTCTGCATTACATTACTCACAAAAGGAAACATTTGTCAATTTGGCTTACATTTTGTCTTTATTTTCACGGGTGTTGAAGCTATTATGTGACAAACGGCTTATTTCAAAGCAATAGTCTAATGTAAAGTAAACATGAACAAAAGTGCAATGCAAGTGCAAGTAAACAATGATTAATTATGATATTATTAGCAACCACTGAGCTTGTTTACAAGGATGGGTGAGGCACCATCATATCCTGACTTAATACAATTGCGCACTGATTTTTTTTTTAAAAAAAAAATTCTTAGAGTTAGGTGTTCGCTGTTAGCACCTTCTGTGTGTATTCATGTGCCTTCAAGTCACTTGATGACTTATGGTGACCCCATTAATTTCCGAGGGTCTTCTTTGGCAAGAAATACTCAGAGGTGATTTTGCCACTTCCTTCTTCTGAAATATAGTCTACAGCACTTAAGGAAGAAACTAAAAGTCATTCCAGTCCTAGGTTTGCCAGAGAAGTCCTTTATCCTCTTAGTGAGACATGAAGGTCATTCTCACATCAGTGAGTTATATGTAGATGTACAGCAAACCTACTCATTTCTTTGAATCTGGAAAACATGATACTGTGGAGACTATCTCTTCTTCCCTCTGCATTTCCTGGCTTTTATAAAGCTTTCTACTCAAACAACAAATAAGTGATTTGTCTGCCCTTGGCTTGAAAGTGTAATTGGCTTCACTACTCATTTTGGTCTCTAAAATTCTATATCTGAAAAGATCTGGAACCTCTCATCCTCACCACCAGCAGCACCAGCACTGCCATGAAATTTTCTTGTTCAAGACAGTGAATGTGAAAATTCCATTGTTGAATCCACTGTTGTTGAAAATTGACATTTTTCAGAATCATGGTGTTTAAACAACCCCTCCCCCCCCAAAAAAAAAAGGTCCATCACCTTTCAATATAGTCTGTTCCACTGTCAAACTTTTTTTTGCTGTCAAGAAGTTCTTTGTAGTCTTAATCTGAATCTCCTTTCTTGTAATTTAAACCTGTTTGTTCAAAGCCCTGTCCCCCGGAGCAGGAGAAAAACAGTTTGTTCCATCTTCTGCACAACAGCCCTTCAGATAGTTAAGGATACTATCATATCATGCCTTATTCTTCTTCTCCAAGTTAAACATACCTAGCTTCCTCAATTGTTCCTTGCATAACTTGGCTTTTAGACTTTTTGCCATCCTGGTTGCCCTCCTCTGGACATATTTTTCAATGTCCTTCTTAAACTGCAGTAGCCAGAAATGATACAGCATTCCAGTGAAGTATGACTGAAGCAAAAATGGAGCGGAACTTCCCTTTCTTTGGACACTATAGTTCTGTTGATGCAGCCTGGAATTGCACTGGCTTTTAAAATGGATGGCAGCAATCAATGTCACTGTAAACAACGGCCAAGTCAAATATTATAGTTACCACATGTTAAAAAAAGCAAAAGCAAAACAAACCCAAACATTTCAGGTATTGGACCACATAAGGTACTGAAATGAGAAGGACACTTGAAAATTCTTTTCCACATAGATCAACCAAATCTTGAGGTTCTCTGTGCTAAGATTATACATTACTGGTTGCTGCAGGTGGTGGTTTTGAGATTCTAGTGTCAATGATACACATTCAAATTATCAGCATGGGTATAAACATGGACACACTGTGAGGAACTGCTCTGCAGGATCATTTTTCGCTATTATCTTATGCAAAGTATAATATGCAAACTTAGCCCAAAGTTCAAATAGGCTATACAGGAGCAATATATAATTTGCATTGCACAGTTTAAAATCAAACCCTTTTCATGGTGGATTTCTTAAAAAAAAGGGGGGGGGCAAAACAAAACAAAACACCTGCAGTGACATCTTGGATATGGAATTAATCCTTTAATTACCCAAACATCATCTGCTCTGTGATGGAAGGAAGGACAGACAGACATGTTCTGACTGTCTGTGAAATATCAGGCAGAAATATGAGAAATATCAAGAGATTCCATAGTTTACTAATAGTCTGCATTTTACTCCCATAAATGTGTAATCTAGTTTTTCCCTGTAACCACACTGATTGTTTAATCCTCCCCTTCTTCTGATATTCTTACTAGCTAGTGTTTGGTCACTTTCTGGAATCATTTTACATATCTCAACATTGATCACACATTTTTATGGTAAAACAAGAAAAATACCCCATCCTGCATTTTTCCGGCTCTTATCATTAAGGCCTCATATCATATGCATTATTCTTTCCTAAACTCCTCACATCTTGACAACATTTTGTACTGTAAAAAATTTGGAACTTCTCATAGCCACTTAAGATGGGTGATAAAGGTAGTCATAGATGGAATATGGTTAAGATGTTCATCAGTCATTTTGGCATCCATCATTTGACATCTCAGTGTTGGGTTATTTCACTTCAGATGAATCTACAGATCCTGCCCTTGCAACAACTCTGGAATAGACTACAAAGTGGCAGCTAATTTATCATGGATTGAGTCCTCAGATTTTAAAACTCCTACTAAAAAAGATAAAAGATAGCCACATCATCAGATCAAGTTAATGAAGCTGAAACTCAGTTATCATGCACTAGCATCAGGCTTTACTTTTCAACTATCTAGACTCATGAGGCAGGAAACAGAGACAACTAAGTGAATATCTGCTACTTCTGATTTTGGAAACCAACCTTGGACTATTTTTCAGTAATGTATTTATACACTCAAGGAAGAAAACAAAGGATCTTGCACTGTGAAGTTTTGAGCAGAAATGCTAGAGAAACCTTACCAAGCTGGGATTAGAGACAAATTATGCAGGTTTATAACTGCCCATTTCAAAGCTGAGGAGAGCTTTGCAAACCACTGAATTGCTCAGTGTCTTAGATCAATATACAAGCCAGAAAATTATTTTTGGCTTCTCTTTACACCCAAAACTCTGCCCTCCCCCCCTTATCAAAATATCCTACCCTTCTTCTTTATTGCTTTACCTGCTTCAGCCTGAACCATGATAAAGGAGGAGGGAACTCTTTGACCAGGGCAATGGAAGTAAAAAAAGAGAAAAATGAAATATCACCATCTTCTCCCTCCCTCCTTCCCTCAAATCTGTGCTATTACACAGCTGCTGGCAGTGTATGAACAGATTCCCCCGCTTAGCTATCACGGTCAAGTAAGAAAAGGGCAGCGAGAGGGAATTTTGAAAGCAAGGAATAGTAAATATTGGGAGGGCCAGAGTCATTTGCAAAGGAAATGATGCCTATTCTTTGAGAGGATCAAGGCAATTTGAGACAAATAAGAAATTGCTTACTGTCTCTGTTGCTGAATCACATATACTAATAGGACATAGTCCTTATGTTTTCCAGAATGAAACAAAATTTTTCTCACTTCTACTATTGTCAAAAGTCACTTCTGTTTTCAATAACATGGAGAAGAAGCTCACCACCTCCCCCACTCTGAAGAGGAGAGGTCTGCAGCTGTTCTCATCGTCCACCTGCTGTGGTCTCTCTTCTCTAGAACGGCTGCTTGCTTGTCTGTCTCCTGCCTGATAAGAAGACCATCAATATTCCTGCAGGAGCCAGCCCCAGATCCCCAGGTACTGAGACAGCAGCTGGGATAGCTTTCACCTACTCCCCTGTATGAAAGGGGATATAAGAAGCTGCCAAAGGAGTGACACCAGAGGGGGTCACCCTTTGGGGGACTAGCTTCAGAGGGGGAGAGATTGTAAGGGCAAGCTTCCCTGTTTTGCACTAGAAAGGGGGTCCCCTCCTCTGGTTTTAACTTTTTCTTTAAACTGCCCTTCTAGCAACAAAAAAGAATTATCAAGTATTGACACAGCAGGGGAGAGGGAACATCCCTTGCAACATTAATAGATAGAGGAAGAGGTACATAGGGGAAACAGAGCTATAATCATGACAGGAGGGAGACCCACAGAGTGCTAGTTACCCACAGAGTGTCCCTCACATCAAATAGTCAATATAACCTGGGCTGAAAATGCTGATGCTTAATGCCAGGTCAGTAAATGGAAAAACAACTGTTAATCCAAGACCTGATCTTAGGCCATTTCTGCAGGCGGCGAGGGAATCACTCCCTGCCGCTACTTACCGGATCTTCTTTGGGTCCGGTCTGGTCCGGGGTGAAGAGGAGCAGTGCATGATCGTAGATCCGTACTGCTCCAACGTCCAAAATGGTGGCTTCTGGTTGGTCGTGGGTCTCGACCAACCGCTGAAGCTCGCCAGCCTAAAGCCCAGCCTCTGAAGATTGCAGGCTCACATTGGTGCGAGCTTGCGAATCTGCATCGGAGAGCAGGCACGCAATGGCTCGCGCCGGCATTTTGAAAAACCTGAAAAATCAGGTTTTTCAAAAACACGACTGAGGACCACTTGGGGTCGCTCCGGAGGGACTGAGGTGCAGATCTACGGTAAGTAGTCTGGACCCAGTCCGCTCCAAGGTGCAGACGTCCTCCGTGGAGGACGCACTGCACCATTTTATTTACCCCATGTGGAAATGGCCTTAGATAAGCATGCTGATTTAGCTTGTATTGTGGAGACCAAGTGGGATGGAGCAGAACCTCTCCCAGTTTTGTCTACCTGGGTTCTCTAAGGAACAGCAGGCAACAGTGATGTATTTAAGTGTTTTACTCCAAGTATCAAGTCAAGTCTCAGGTATCTACCTTCAAGTCTCAAGTACTTGCAAGTCAAATCTGGGAGCCAACTTTAACAGAAAAAAAGGAAGTGGGGCGGGGTGGGGTGGGGTCAGTGGGCATACAAGGCTCTGGTAGCTTCTGAAGTGGCGAATAAGATCCTTTTTTCTCTCCAATCTCCAAGCTTAAGGCTTCTGTGTCAATAGGCATAAAGAGTTTGCAGCTTCTAAAGTGGGGAATAAGATCCTTCTTACTTCCCATTTCCAAAGCTGGAGGCTTTTTTAGAAGTGAGGAATAGGATCCTTCTTACTCCCCATCACTGAAGTTTCAAAAACTTTAGAAGGAATGATCCTTACTCCTCAAGCCCATTGCCCAACGTACTTGGTGTTCCTCTCTGAGAAATGTGCCCCACACTCTTTGGGTAAATATTGCCTTCTGCTCTTAGGAAAAGTTGGAAAGCCCCTCCAATATGCAGCAGGGACAGGCTAATGAGCAGACCTGAACCTTGTCTTAAACCTAATGCATTTGCTGTTCCCTTCCAAAAAATGCACCCACACTTTGGGCCTGAGACAGATTGTCATGTGATCAGTAGGCAAAAAGGAATGGAATCATTGTTCAGTTGTAAGGTTTCTGGAGTGTTATGTTACTGAACCAAGGGCAGCAAGTCAGCCACTAAAAATATGCTAGTAAGGAGTCAAGTCAGCGTGTCGTTTATTGCCAAGTGCAGGTCAAGTTACTGAAGAGTCTTGAGTCTGACTTGAGTCCAAGTCAATTGACTTGAGTCTACATTGCTTGCAGGCAAGACGTGGGGGGTGGAGAGGCAAAGTTACAATGATCTTTCAGGATTCTATCTCTCTCACCAGGTGTCCTGTTCCACAGTCTACTGGGTTTGAATGGGTGTACTTAAAGGTGGGTGGTTGTCAAGTAGAGCTGTCTCAAGTGGCCAGATGCCTTTTACACTCTGCCCTGCAGGAGCAATATGTAAACCACTTTGAAGCCTATTGTTAAGAATTCACACAGTGCTTTGCAATAAAATTGCCTAGATCTGCTCTGACTTGGAAGCTGTAATTGATAAAGGTCTAGTGGATGTAACTTTGGGCCCTACTTGTCCAATGTTGACGGATACTTTTCAATTTGTGGATGTAGACAGGATCCCTGGAGAGGTGAGAGTCACCATGTTCATGCTGGACCCACATCTTTCGTGGCTCCTAAAAGTGGCTTGAGGGGGTCTGGCTGAGTGGTTTGGGAGAGACATTTTAATTCAGTTTTGCTTTAAACTTCTAGAAGTCACCTTGGATCCCATCCTGGGAGAAAGGCAGGGTAGAAATCCAATAAATAAAATAAAAATAAATAAAATAATGTTTTGACTGGACCCTTTCACATGTTTCATCCAACTTCTGGATACTAGAATAACATGAAGAGATACCCTCTTTTGATAAATTTGAAACAAGCTGTAGAAACCATATGCTGGCTCACAGTGTACAAGGGAAATATCCAAACTTGAGAAGCAGTAATCAAATACTGATTATTAAATATGCAAGTTTAAGAAGATTCCAGTGCAGGGTGTATGTCCAGAACAGACAGAACTAAAAGTTCTATGTAAAAGGGCATCTACTTTGAACGCTTCCAGGCAATCCATCTGTTAATAGTCTGCAAACAGTTATACCTTAATAGTCTCACTCTCAGTTACATCAGGGGCCTAAACATTACATCACCTGAGTAAGCAGACAATCATATAGATCCTTTGCTTTAAAGACCCAGAAAATTCCCTGCACTATGCTTTGTCCATTCACTTTTTTTAAGCTTTAAAACCAGGCTTGGTGAAAGCAGTTGCAGCTCTGTGCAACTGATGTCCACAACTTAGACGTAAAGCAGAGAGGCACTGTCCATGTTCAGGATATATGCTTTGCTGTTCAGGTAAAGTTTCTTCCACAGTGTGACAGATAATGATGCTGTGACTAAGGAGCAACTGACTGTGCAGGGGGCTGAGCCAGTGAGTGAGCAAGTCAACCTGCAAACATCCCCTGCACTGGAAGGTCAAACAGAGACTGAGTTGTCCCAGCCAGCTCATGATAGAGACAGAACCAGCAGTGATGCAGAGGAGTTGCAGCCAGTTGTGCCCATCAGCCCTCAATCACGCACAAGGCTGAAACGGGCTGCTCAGATGGAGGCTACTTGGACTAGGCTGAGGAAACAATAATGAGCAGCACCTGCTCACATGGGCTATTTAAGTCTGCCTGTGTCGCTGCTCCTTGCTTGCAGCAAATTATTAGCAAGCTTTCACAACCTTTGTGCTCCTGCTCCCTGAAACCCTCAGGACAGATCTCTGCCTTCTGAACCTTTGGACTGGACCTTGACCTGGCTCGGCTTGTGTTTTCCTGGTGCTTGGTATATTTGGACTCCCCAGGCGTTCCTGACCTCTCTCCTCCATTGCTGGCTGTGGCCCGGAAGGGAGAGATTCCCAACACACAGTGAAGTTCCAAATTCCAACATGAAGCTCCCAGAAGGGAGGAGCCATAGTGTACTGGAAGATTACATGTCAGGAAAGATGCAGATTTGATCTCTGACAATACAAAGTCAGCCATGCTTGTATTTCATCAGATGACCTTATATAAGTCACATTTTGTGTACCACAGAGGTAGGTCAGTGCCATCTTGGTTCTCAGGAAACAGGAGATGCTACAAGGTAATAAAATAAATATCTGCTACTGAATGGGGCTATTATTCTTCACCAAAGATAAGGCCAACCATTAGTAATTATATCATTACAAGCTATAAGAATAACTAATGCAACATCAGAATTTCCAGTTCATGAAAGGCTTCCTGTAGTTATATTAAAACAAATCTATCCTCCCCAATCTCATATTAACAGTATCTTTCCTGAATAAAAACCACAAAACTTTTGTGCTTCTATGAACTCTTCACTTTTTATGCTACACATTTGTCCTTCTTGTATAATCGTATAGTTCTGTTCCACTGGAAACTAGATTCAATTTCTTTTTCTGAAATAAAACAGTATGCAAAATACTGAATCTTCAAGATGTGAAATAATTATGCCACATACAAAATTATGGACTGGTTTTCAAGAAGAATGAATATGGAGCATGGCAAAGCAACTTCACACAAATTTATGATTGAGTCACTAACTCTCAAACCCAAAGTATATGTAAAAACGATGATGATGTGCTGTCTATAATGCACAATGATTGCTACAAAAATAGTATTTGCCTGCTTAGGTTGAATTTCTTACTTTTCTGGTACTGGAGTTTCATAAATAACTACAAGAAAGCAATCTCACCATCATTTCTTAACTAAATGGGCTGCTTTTAACATTATTTATTACTGTTATTACTGTAAGCACTCTGAAATAGCAGGTTGCATATATATGAAAGGCTAGATTCTATTTGTCACTATAAATTTATCTTAGATTCAAATCAGATGAGTTTCCTTATAGTTTCACACACACATTAAGTGCATGCTTCCTCATGAAATAATCCAAACCACTTTGTAACTATGAATTTGCTTTTCTTCTTCCAGGAGGATACAAGGATACGGGATTTAATGGCTCAGTTCTCCCTTTATGTAGATTGGTGTTTTGTGGTGAAAATAATTATACGACAAGATTCTGCATCAAAGAGACAGAAATGAACTTCACACTCATGGAGTTCTATGTTTTTTGTGTAACATCACCTTGTTAGGGAATTACATTGTGCAACAAAATGCACAAACAAATGCTCCTGTGCACCTGTATGCACAATGTGTATTCACTTGCATTATGCATGCTTCCTCTGTGCGCTGTGCATTCAGGGGCAATGGTGAAACCTACATAACTCTGATTTCACAACTTTAAACTGAAAATATCTGTATTCCGCAGGGGAGCCTCTTCTATAGGGGAACTGACACGTGTATAAGACATCAATAGGATTCTGGCCATAATATTATATGGGATATTCCCATATTTAATTCTGCATGCTTAGCTCAGACCAGGTCTACATTTAGTTGGGGCTAATTATACATGAATATGTGGCACTGGCCACGTGACAGGATATGTAAGTGAGCACGCTCTATACCTCTTGAACAGCTGTGTATGGTTGGCAGGAATCTTTCATGTTGTTGAGGAGCAAAGCAAAGCACCTTCTCCTTCCTGTATACAGAGAGTGTGTTCACCCACAAATGTCTGATCCCATGGAGGTCCTAGGCTTGAAATCTTTCTGCTCCCCATTATTTCCCCCATGATAGTAGTTTGCCTGGGTGTTATGAGTAAGGCTTAAGATTTTAAAAAGTAAGTTGACAGTGCAACTTGTGTATATCTACTGAGTAGCAAGTTTCATGGTTTTATGAGGCTTACTGTCATGTATAGGCATATATGATTCACTATTTATTCTATTTATCTTCTTCTTTTAATGGGGGAATGTTCGTTCCTGATTCTTATTTCTAAATATCATGAAATAAATGTTAAGGATTTGGGGCTACACTGGTTCTTTACAGGATCTTTTTTTTAATTTGTCAAAAATGCCAGATGAACAAAAATGCCTATTTTTTTTAATGGTTTGAGGCCTCCCTACGTTGCCGTAAGCCCAGATGAAGCTATTATTTAACTAGAAAGTAAACTGAAAGTACAGTCAACCCTCCACATTTGTGGGTTTGACATTCACAGATTAGATTATTTGCAAGTTTCTCCAATCCCTGCTCTCCCACCTCAGGTACTACTTTTTTGGGGGGGATTTCCCTCTTGGTGGCTTCAATCAGGCTGCACAGCTCTTTGTAAAACCTCCTTCCAGTCCTGCTCCTCCACCACCAGCCACTGCCTAGCCAGCCAAGGATAGCCCAAAGCCTGATTTCTCAGGACCACAAGCCCTCTCCCAAAGCTCTGTATATACCCAAGGAAGATGGGCAAGAGAAAGGAAGTACAGGACCACCATGCCAACCATCTCCTTTCCCTGACCTGGTTTAGATGTTGGGTACACACTTTCCCCATCCATGCCTCAGCCCCCTTCCCACAGAGACATAAATTTTGATATTTGTGAATTTTTCACTTTTGCGAGGGTCCTGTGCCCCTAACCCTAGTGAATGTGGAGGGCCAAGTGTAGTCTAACAAGGGCTTCTACTGGGGCTATAACAGCCCTAGGGGTACTGTTAGCATTTTTTTAAAAAATGACAAAAATGGGGTAGAATATAGGACCTTTTAGGACCTCAAAACTGCTTGGGGTTGGGGCTTCATGCAGCCCACACACTCTACATCTTCACAAAGGCTGCTCACCTCTGCTGTACAAAGGCCTTTGAGACACTCTTTTTCCTGCTAATTACATCAAGGAAAAGTAAGTCTGCTTACATAAATCAAGAATTCTGAATCAACCAGAAACCCAAATAGCATGGAATAGGTTGAAGGAAAAGTGTCCAAGGCCAATCAGAGCACAGTCAAAAATTCCTACTCAGCCCCATATAACAACAAGCTAGGCTTATGCTGTAAAAAGATGGAGGACAAGGGTTTTTTTGATGGATGAAAAGGCTGAAGCCCATGCTGTGCTGACTTAACAGCCTAGCCCAGCAACAGAGTGTGTATGCATTAGTGTGAAAGCACTCCACTAACACTGCCTTTACTGCCAATGGGCAGGGGAGAGCAAAACCACTCCCAGAAGAGAGAACTTTTTAGACACAACTCTTTTTGTCTTCTGAAGAAAGCATGTAAATCTGAATAACCCAATCATTTCATGAAGCACAGGACAAGAATTACTTATCACATGGGTGGGAATCATGTATCCTTACAAATGTTGTCAGACTACAACTTCCAACAACCCTAATGAGCAGAGGCAGTGGTGGAGAATGTTGGGAGTTACAGTCCAACAACATTTGGAAACCCACATGACTTTCATCCCTGGATTGTGGATGTGATGTTTCTTTTTTAAAAAATTGATTTGGTTGTTAAAAAAAAAATCAATATTATGCTTGGAATCTTATTCACGGCAGGTGTCCTGTGAATTCACTACCTATCTGTGCAGTGACCTCCCTGTGCACAACTAATCTGTTGATGTCCATAGAGCCAGTTAGGAACTGAGGTAGCACAGGAGGGATGCCTAGGAAGCATACAGTTGCATTTCTCAATCCAGAAGCAAAGAGACAAGTATATCCTCCCAGAGATAAGAGAGGATAGGATCATTTCTATGCTTTCAGGTGCAGAAACACAACTGGACACTACCTGGTAGCTTCCACCACACTGATAACTGACACTGATGTGCACTAGCATCAACACGTCAGTTGTGTACATGAAGGGGAAAGGACAGAAAGGAAGCAGAGGTAAGCTGGGTGGAATGGCCCTCATTCAGGGTGGCTTAGTTGAATCCATGGTCATTTCTGCATGGTGTCACAGTTCCTTGATGGGGATGCAATGGTAATAGTCCACAGGTCATGATGTCATCATTGTGTTGTCATGGACCAGTAGCCAGCACATTCCCCCACGTCATGACCATGGGATAATCACTTAAGAGAAAAAATACCATTAAGCACCCACAATTGTGTGACGATCCATCACTTCTGGCCATGTGGAAAGAGCAGAAGCATGTGCTTCAGAAGGCAGGCACGTGTTGCTTGCACTCCCTTCTGCCGGGAACTGGCTGGGTGTGGAGGAGAATGTTCCCATAGCACTCCCTTCCCAGCAAAGGCACTGCTAGGATCACAACAGGACATCAGCAGGACCCAGTCAGGTGTGGAAATGGCTCATGATGCTATATTATGGATTGTTGGTATGATGGACTCAGAATTTGGTATGCTGGAAGCCCCTCAAATTAATTATTTCTTTGTTAGAGTTTCATCCTTTAAATTTTCAAATAAAAATGATATCCATGATATGACATGTTTCTGTGTAAGGCTATTATCATAAATGTTTAGGGAAGAAAACTGATAAGGTAGCACAATTGTAACTCTCTGCATATGGTGAGACAATTATGCTTTCCACTCATAAATTTTTCAATGACGAAGCAAGGTATTTACCATCCAACCAGTACTTTAATAAATAACATTTTGGAGTAGGTCTGCCAATATTCTATTGAGCCGTTTTTGGATAGAATCAACGTGTTTTCTCATCAACAGGCGATTGTGCATCATAACAGTTCTCTTACCTAACAGTGTGGTCGATGGAACAGTGTCTGATGATACTTTGAGATGAAATTCCATTTGCGCACAGAACACGGATCAATGGAACCCAAGAGAAGGTCAACAGGAGAAAATAAAAGTGGAAAATAAAAATAAAAACACAAGGTTAGCTGTTTCCAACGTCCTAAAGACTCTTTTGCTGCCATATTTATGCATCTACACAGGGAGAGGGACAAAAAGCAAACACAGTCAAGAATAAAATCTCACGTAAGTACCTGAGTAGTAGGAATTCAACAAAGATTTGCTCTGAAGGGTTTTGCTTTGGACAGAAAATGAACAAGGAGAGGATGGTGCTAGGTAGGAAAGACAAGGAAGAAACTTTAGAAACTTGTATTTAGAGAGGTAAAAGAACAGGGAGAGAAATTCCACAGAGAAAAGGGTAGTACTGAATGCATTGGATTTAGCACAATTGAAATGACTATAAAACATATTTTAGTAACCCCAAAAGTTTTCCTTTTTTATAAATGCAATGCTGTCAAAACAATTCAGCATAGTTTTGCTGTACATTGCCAAAACACAGCAAAAAACGATCAACATAGCACAAAGTGGGTGCTTCTGCCAAACTTCCTCAAGTAAGACAATGCTATTTTGCATATGTCAACCCTCCCCCTTCCCCAACCTCAATACACACATTTTGGAGACTTTATTATGAGAGGGTAAAAGAATAAAATGCCCTCTGTGTTTAAATTGCATTTAACAGATGTAGTCTATGTTTTTTTTTTGTTTTGTTTGTTTGTTTTTGGAGAAGAATTAAAGGGTTCTCAAATGAACATATTTTGAGTTTGGGGTTAAAGCAATTTAGCATGTTAAAACATACTCGTTGCAAGTTGCAAAATACAAGTTGCAAACAGAAGACTGCTTCTCAAAAAGATTCATGTCAGTAACATGAGTTAACTTGAAACTATGTAAAAACTAAAAGCAAATTCTTTGGTTGGTAAAATCGTAGAACAGTCCAATATTAGAACAATCTTTCCATCACTGTTTCCAAAGCCAATTCTTTTTCCTGCTTTGGGTCTCTCCTTATAACCCACTTTAGCATCAAAATCCAAGCTATTCTTGCAATCCACTTTGTGTCATCCTACATGTATCTCACTTGCCACCTGACTTAATTCCATTCTAAATGACTGATACTCCATTTCTGACTGCTTTTCCCTTTCTATCATGCAACTGCTAAAGTAGAAGCTCTGTAGTACACTTCCAGAAAATATTTTATAATTGGAGGGGGAAGTATGATAATGTGACTGCAAATATCATTCAATAACTACTGAATTCCATGGGAAAAATGACAGGACAAATAGCAGATGTTTGGAGATCAAGGGCAATACTTTTTCCTAAAGTGGTTTAATTGTGTGCTCTTGGGTCTACAAAAAAGCACATTTTGTAACATAACTGCATCAACAGGTAACTCCATAAATACAGTAAATAAGGGGCTCCTCTGAATACATCCAGACAAAACTATAGGGAGTGGGAGGGAGGAACCTCTTATTCTTGGATGACAACCCCTATCAACATCACCCAACATAGCCAATGATATGCAATTATGCATGCTGTAGCCCAAGAATATCTGGCGGCCCACAGATTTCTCATCTTGCTTTATAAGAAACTCCTATTCATTTTCAAGATGATTTTATAGAAGTGATGTCTCATCTAAAGGTGATATTTGTAGAGACAACAATCTATGATGGGGAGGGCAACATCTAGGTTTCTATTCTACATGGGGCTGCCTTTGAAGATAACCAGAAGATTCAGGCATAAATACTAATGTGAATTTTCATGTGAATTTATAACCATTTAGTAATATGGAGCCAATGTTGTTCCAGAGGTATTCACTTCCAATGTATTTCTGTTTCCAGTGATGGTGTAGTTGTTTAGCTCACCTTCATTACAGTTAATGGCCTAGATTGCACAGATCTAAGAGACCATCTCTCTTCATGCTCTCTTCCATGCCAATGTAATGCAATACTGGTTTGGCACAATGGGTGGTGAAATCCTGAGAAAGAGACTGTTCTTGCTAGCTGAGTTTAGAAATACAGGAACTGCCAGAACTGGAGAAGAACTGCAGTTACCAAGACTAACAAATAGGCCCTTCTCACCTTGAATAAGGTAGTGGTATTTTCAGCTGTGTTATGTAGGAGGAAACAAAAGGAGTAAATTATTTTCTGGGATGTGATTTTTATTTTGCATTTGCACTTCTTTTGTATTTTTTTTTTATGTAGGGCTTTAAGACAGCATCCAAACATTGCAATACTAATGAGTAGCACAGGCAAAAGAGTGCTGCAATCAAATCCTGAACTGAAACCTCATTGGATGTATGGAACTTCAGGGATAGTGGGAATGTGTCACATCTAATCCATTTATTGCAATGACAATTTGTTTAATTGTCATTAAATATATACATATTGGGACTTCAATTGTGATTGCATTTGCAATATTCAATTATAGTGGGTCCCACAGAACCCAGAAAGAGGTATACCAGCTTTGATCTTCTCTTCAGACCTCCTCCAAGTTTTTGGACTGAAATGGGAACTGTTGTGATACACAGCAAGCTGTTATTCAATTACTGAAGTCTGCTGAATAGACTCCTGCCCCCTGCCAGGCCTAAAAAATATTCTTCTACCAGGGTGCAAAACGCAGTTTAATAAATTTGGCCTTTTGCTTGACTGGCTAATTTTCTTTATTTTTATTGGTATTGTTTTTCTGATATTGTTTGCTCTTTTGGCTTTTTACTTAGTTTACTTCTCACTGTATGCTGTCTGGCGTGCCAGATGACAGTTGAAAAATGAATTAACTTTCCGCTCAAATGAAAAGGGTGCTCAATGTGCTTAGAAGTGGTAAAACTTTTGTGTGTGTGTGTGTGGCGATTGCAATCTATATCAATTTAACATGTACTTTGGAAAACGTGTGCTTGAATGCTTCCCCACAAAGAAAAAAAAATACAACTATAAACAGTCAATTCAAGGAAAAGGATGGTGCCCCCTTCTGTGTTTCACACTAATTTTATACATGCAGAGAGAATAATTTTGTTCTTCAGAAAGCATCAAAACGTGAAACAAAAAACAAACAAAAAACCCGTCATCAGGCTGAATGTTTGTAACTTCAAAATGCTTCTAAAATAAAGCCACAATTGTAATTAATGCAAAACAGTTATATATTAATCTTAGAAGCAGGCTTATATATGGACCAACCAATATTCAAACATTCAGTGCCAACCTCAGAGTATATGGTTTATAATTCTTTCACATTTGTTGACAAATATTTTATCTCCTTGTGATGGTAAATTAACGTTAAAAAAAAAGTAAAAAAACCAGATCTGAGGCAGAACTAGCTCTTCCATAATACATTATAAAAGTAGATAGAGTAGATAAAATCCAATATACCTAAAGGTAATTGCAGAAGTATTTTCTTCATTTTATGAGTACACAGTGAGAGATGTATAAAGGCTTCTCAGAGTTATTCAGTGAGGTGAACAATGCTACTCTGATATATATGAAGTTGTATCAGCAGACAGAAATTATTGGACATTTTGCTTGCCCCTTCGCCCACCAAACAATTTACCAGAGATTTTTCCCCTGAGAAAACAAACAAAATATTTCTCTGCCAGCAGCAAGTATTGCTAAGAAGATGGTTTTTTAAATGAGAGAGATGTACTGTGTAAGAATCAGAGGTCAGTATTTTATCCGTCCAATACACACATTGCACGAGGTTCATGTGGAACCAGATACTTCCATTAACAAACATGTTATCAGTTGGCTGTCTACATTTGTGTGTTCAGCTTTCACTGATTTGGTTATTTGCAAGTTTTTCCAATCCTTGCCCCCCAAACTTAATTATTTTTGGGGTGGGAGGAACCATCCCACTTGGTGCCTCCAATCAGGCCATGCAACCCTTTAAAAATCTTCCTCTGGTCCTCCTCCTCCTCCTCCTCCATCAGCTGCTATCTAGCCAGCTAAGGAAAGCCTGCAGCCCAATTTTTCAACTCCACAAACCCTCTTCTGATGCCCCCTCACACCCAAGAAAGGAGATGGAGGAGACATGTAGGGCCACCAAGCTGAACCTCTCCCTCCTTTTCCTCTCCTTTCCCTGAACTGGTTTGGACCCTGGGTGCCCATTCTCCCCACCATGCCTCAGCCTTCTTCCCACAGGCACAAACACACATTTTGATATTTGCAGTTTTCCCACTTTTGTGGGGTTCTTGCACCCCTTACCCTAGTGAATGTGGAGGGTCAACTGTATTTAGGAAATAGGTATGCCATCTATTTTGGAATGACCTTTTAGACAACAGCATATGTGGATATAAATCTGCATCAAGAGTGCAAACCGCTTAGAAAAACCCTGCAACAAAGATCTTTGGACTTGGCCTAATGCAAGGGTGGAGCAACTGTGGCCACATAAATCTCTCAGAGCTATGTTTGTAGACTCCAAAAGACCTACCAGCTCCCTCACATACACATTTTGACCCCCTCAATTTTCTTCCTCATCTTGTTCTCATACTGCCAGGGAAGCCCAAAAGTGTGGCAAAATTATCTCTCATGCCTCTTGTGGGGGTTGGTGAGGGTATATTTAAAAAGAAATATGAAAAGAAATTTTAAGAATTCAGAATGGTGCAAGGCAGGGATGTGACCCTCTCTAGTTTCACAGGGGGCCAATGTGGATCCTCAACCCCCAGCTGGTAGCCTTCGTACTATAAGTGGCCATTGTTCTTCCCACTTGTTTTACAGAAAACCTAAACTCATCATTGACTATAAAATTATGAAAACAACATTGCATCATCTAACAGATGAAAAGAAAAAGATAGTTCTGCTTTGTTACTTTCAAGTCTAAATTATTTTGATATCTAGTTTATTACTTTAAGCACCCTTGCCTAAAGGAGGTTTATGAAAAGCAGGCCTGAATAACAATGCAGCCAGTCGTGGGGAAGGCCCAAACAAGATGCCTTCTATGAGTCCTCTGTCCCAACTATACCTTGTCAGGCTTTTCTCTGTTCTCTGTTTTTTAAAAAATAATGGGTAGCAATGAGAACTGAGTTCTTTTTCTCCCTTCCTTTCTACTGGCTGTCTGGGCTGCAGACTACTAGCACATGCTTTAAATTAGGGATGGAAAGGATATTTGTTAATTATTCATTCCCAGGTTGAAATGTCTTTCCCAAAGGTCAGGAAGAACAGACCAGTACATTTTTCTCTTGGTGTTCAGACGTCTCAAAGTATTTCAGAGGAATTATTCTGTGAGAAAAATGTGGTGGTTTTGCACTTCTTCTATTTACCTGGGTTTTCTGCCCAGGTAAAACTATTTCCTGTGCAGGAAACCTGTTTTCTGTACAGGGAATTGTGTGTGTGTGTGTGTGTGTGTGTGTGTGTGTCTGTGTATGTGTTTCTGCACTACACTTAGGGATGGTCAAATATGAGGTGAAAACTTTGTTTTGATTTCTGGCCAAAAAACACACTACATAGAATCATAGAAATGTAGAGTTGGAAGAGACCACATGGGCCATCCAGTCCAACCCCCTGCCATGCAGGAACACCCTCAAAGCACTCCCGACAGATGGCCATCCAGCCTCTGCTTAAAAACCTCCAAAGAAGGAGACTCCACCACACACTCCGAGGCAGCATATTCCACTGTCGGACAGCCCTGACCGTCAGGAAGTTCTTCCTGAGGTTCAGGTGGAATCTCCTTTCCTGCAGCTTGAATCCATTGCTCCTTGTCCTGGTCTCTGCAGCAGCGGAAAACAAGCCCTCTCCTTCCTCTACATGGCATCCCTTCAAATATTTAAACATGGCTATCATGTCCCCTCTTAACCTTCTCTTCTGCAGACTAAACATACCCAGCTCTCTAAGTCTATCCTCATAGGCCATGGCTTCCAGACCCCTCACCATTTTGGTTGCCCTCCTTTGGACCTGCTCCAGCCTGACCATGTCCTTCTTGAACTGGGGTGCCCAGAACTGGACACAGTATTCAAGATGAGGTCTAACCAAAGCAGAGTAGAGTGGTACCAGTACCTCCCTCGATCTAGACACCATACTCCTATTGATGCAGCCAAGAATTGCGTTGGCTTTCTTGGCTGCCGCATCACACCACTGACTCATGTTCAGCCTGTGGTCTATTAAGACTCCTAGATCCCTTTCACACGTACTGCTATCCAGCCACGTGTCCCCCATCCTATATTTCTGTATTCCATTTTTTCTACCTAAGTGTAGGATCTTACACTTCTCTCTGTTGAATTTCATTTTGTTAGCTTTGGCCCAGCTCTCCAATCTATCCAGGTCATTTTGAATTTTGATCCTGTCCTCTGGTGTATTAGCAACCCCTCCCAATTTGGTGTCATCTGCAAATTTGATGAGCATGCCCTCTATTCCTTCATCCAAGTCGTTGATGAAGATATTGAACAGCACTGGGCCCAGGACAGAACCCTGTGGCACCTCACTAGTCACTTCTCTCCAGGATGAAAAGCAGCCATTCGTGATCACCCTTTCGGTTCGGTCGGTCAACCAATTACAAATCCAACTAACAGTAGCCCTGTCCAGCCCGCATTTTACTAGCTTCTTTGCAAGAATGTCATGGGGAACTTTGTCAAAGGCCTTACTGAAATTGAGAAATGCTACATCCACAGCATTCCCTTCATCTATCAAGCTAGTAACTCTATGATAAAAAGAGATAAGATTAGTCTGGCATGACTTATTTGTGAGAAATCCATGTTGACTTCTCGTGATTACCGCGTTGCTTTCTAAGTGATTAGAAACTGACTGCTTAATGATCTGCTCCAGAATCTTTCCGGGTACTGATGTCAGGCTGACTGGGCGATAATTATTTGGGTCCTCTTTTTTTCCCTTCTCGAAGATGGGGACAACATTTGCCCTCTTCCAGTCTGCTGGAACTTCTCCTGTCCTCCAAGATTTCTCAAAGATCATAGCAAGCGGTTCCGAAATGACCTCTGCCAGTTCTTTTAATATCCTAGGATGCAATTCATCTGGCCCTGGAGACTTGAATTCATCCAGTGTGGCCAGGTATTCCTGTACCACCTCCTGTACCACTACAGAGGTGAGAACTACTCCCACTCAACTGCCGTCATCCTGGCTTAACTGCAGCTGGCTGGTCACCACTGCTACCTTCTCACGGCATTTACACTACTCTCCATCCGACTATTTACTCCAGATTTTACCCTGCAACCCAGCCAAAATGGCATTGCTGGGACTGAATCAGTAAATCTGTTAGGGGGTCCCAAGCATCTTACTGTTATGCCACTAGGAAAGCTTGTGCGGGGGGGGGGTGAGATTGCTGACTTGAACCATGTTGTTCCACAGCATCATGACAGAGAAAGAGACTATGGCTCAAGTTCTAATTTGTCACAAGTACAATAGATCCACTGAACAAAATAGTTACTAATAAATCAGCAACTATGTTAAAGGCATGTTAAGGACATTGATTCACTTTGTCTAGTCTAGTTGGGATTAACAATTAACTATGCATGGCAGATTTCTTCATTGTTTCTTGAGAGGACTCTGGTGATCAAGGGAGTTGCCAGGCTTCAAGGCCTTACATAAGAACTACCTCTCTGTTCCATTGCTCTGACCTCTGAGGAAAAAAAGAACAGCCAGGCACAGCTCCATCATGGTTTGGTTCAACAGCTGGTGAGAGGCTCTCTTCCATATTCCAGTTGCCATTTTTCTAGACTCTGAGGGAAAGAAGAGCAGCCAACATCTGCTGAACTCAATCCCCTCCCCAATTATCATTCCCTTTTACTTATGTATTATGCCTTATTTACATTGTAAGCCTGATGGCAAGAAACTTTCAAATTATTTTTAAGCTGCCCTGGGAGCCTTTTTTTCCTAAAGGGTGGGGTATAAAAACTCTAAACAAACAAATTTCTGGGTTTAATTCCTCAAGTCTGTTTAACATTTTGCTTGTGCAAACACGAAGACTCTTGTGTCTTGGTTTGCCTCAGAGCAATGCTTTCCGGAATATGACACTCTCTCTGTATTTAATGTCATCTCATGTCTTTCTTGGACATTTTTTTCCCTTGATGGTTTACTCTGAACCACTTTGGTCTTTCAGACTCTGAGGAGTAGCTTTTGGATGTAACTAGTGTGGGCCCTAGGGCAGCTCCTGACAATTCTGCAGAGAATATGGAAATCAGAAACAAGGTGACACCCAGAAATAGGGGCTCCTTGTTTGCCACTTCAGAACAGGAGCTGAGTTTAATTTAATGCCAATGCTAAAGAGGATCACTTAGCATTATGTAGTTACTCCAAGAAAGAAAACCATGATGGACACACAGGTCTCCACCCCCTGCCTGGGATTTCCATGATCAAAATTTCTTCTCTTTTTATAAGCTATTTCTAATTATTTGCACAGTGTACTGCCCTTATTTGCCTTTTTTAAGCAACAGCCAAACCCTGTATAACTACAGTTCCAAAATCAAACCTTGAATACAGCATGTCTTCTGATTTGTAAACATTTATGCAGGGAATATGTTTCAGTAATGTGAAAGGATGAAAGCTGAGAGGATTCACCTGAGTCTTTTGTGATCTGGAGTAAAACTAGTTGAGTATTCAACCTAAACTTCACAACTGGAATTTTACTGGTAACTCTACTAATTCCCATAAGTAACATGCTAATACATTCACGCCTTTAAAAGATGATCATTTCCTTGATTATTTTTTTCTAAGGTCATAGTAAGCAAGGCTGACTTTGTAACTGTACATGGCAGCATGGCATTGAATATGACTTCCTATGTCCATTTCCCTATATTCTTACACACTATCTTCCCACAGACTTCCCTAGGCAATATCTAAACAAAATCTAAAACTGCTTTGTTTCCTTCCAAATTAAGATTCCTGAATTGGTGACCTATGATAAAATCTTAACATCTGTCTCCTCTTATTATTCTAGCAGACATCAAATTGTACCCTCAATGAAGACTTCTCACCTGGATCAATCCTGTTTGCTCTGCTGTATTATCACTGCATGAGATACTACAATGGGATGATATTATTGCAGGGGCGCATCTCGGAATCTGTAGAGGAGTTCTGCCACTGTTGAACTTCTGATGCAGCCGCATAGGGACAGGCGATGGGAGGAGTGGTTCACCCTAGACATCAATGTTTTTTGGGCATCCTGGACCATAGCCACGGCCTCCTGCGCAACCTTGCTATGCTCCCACATGCCCTGACCACACCTCCATGCACCACAGCCATGCCCCCATGCACAGTGGCCACATCTCTCACACCATAACCACCCCTCCCATCCACCCCTCCTCACACTCCAAGTTCCACCACTGTTCTGATGGGGAAAAGTCAGTGTTCATAGAGGTCTCATTTAGTTTGCATTAGCTGCAGGGGACTCAGCTATATAATCAATTGTATATTTTCTGCCTGCCCTTGATTGGGCAGGTATAGCACTGGCAAACTCTGGATGTTCAAACCCTTCTTTCTCTATCTGTGTACGCTCCATATCCATCACTTACTCCCTGTCCTATTGCACTTTCTCATGATTCTCATGCCAATTGAGAGGTAAAACCAAATCAATAAGCAATGTGAAACTGCTTTTCAGATAAAACCCAACTCCTTGCACCTATCCTTCTGAAATATTGCAGATTTTCTGCCTACGATATATAACATTTCTACATAAACTCTTCCCCCAAAACCAATAAAGGGAAGTAAGAGGAAGCAAATATTCCCATCCGTACTGAGAACACTCATCTTTTAATCAAAATATTGCACCTATCCTTCTGGAATTTTCCAGGTTTCTTAATGGGGTACCTCTACTTAGTATATAATTTTCATTAAAAATGTTAACAAAAGATCTAAATGGATAAGTGCATTATTTTTGAGAAACCATGAAACTATAAAACTGAGACAAGCAATCTATGGCCCTCAGACCACCTGTGGCCATTGCTCTGATATTATGTGGCCCTAAGAATAATTTCAGAAATCCTTTGGAAGTACAGCTGGCCTTCCACATTTGTGAGTTTTACTTCCATGGATTTATTTGTAAGTTTTCCAATTCCTGCTTCCCACTTCAAGTGCTTCTTTTCCATGGAACCCTTCCTTTTGGCGGCTCTTATCAGGCTGTGAAACCCTTTAAAACTGCCTCTGGTTCTGCTTGTCCCCCATCAGCTACTACCTGGTTAGCTAACGACTGATCACAACCAAATTTCTCAGCACCGCAAACCTTCTCCCAATGACCCACACACACCCAAGGAAGGAGATGGGCAAGAGAGAGGAAGTTTGGATCCTAGGTGCCTGCTCTCCCCATCATACCTTGGCCCCCTTCCCAAAGACACACATACACACATTTTGACATTTGTATTTTATTCATTTTTGCAGGGGTCCTATGCCCCTAACCCTAGCAAATGTGGATGGCCAATTGTAATCAGTTAGGATTTCTATGACAATTATGGTCCCTTTCACTACAGCCAGAAAGAAAGAAGGACAAACAGGTGACACAGATTGAAAGGGGTGCTCTCTACTTTTGATTCCAACCCCACTTTCCTCAAGGAAGGCAGCGTTCAATGGAGAAAATGCTGCCCATTCCTGCCTGTACAGGCTGTTTATGAACAGAATTGCCTCCTACTGAAACTTGACTGGTTTGAACCCATCAGAATAGGCAACTATGTATGAAGTTTTCATCCAATACTGCCATAAATAAAAAGAAAAAAGTGACTTGCGGTTTGCTTTTTTAATTTTTTTCAATTGGTAGCACAAAACTCTCTGTACCCATTTATCTAAAATTTAGCAAGCATAGTATCTTCATCATGGACTAGCATGCCTGTAGATGTCATCTATGTCTTGCACAATTAAAGCCATTTGTTTATTTCCAGTGACACTCAGTTTTCGTTTCTGAACTGAGACTCAGATTCAGACTCAGGTTGAACTAGATGGACTCAAAACTGAATTGGAATAAATCACACTGCTTAACAAATCACTGAACGCAGTGGTCAATACATATCCCCAATTAAAACAAGTGGGACTTGCCAAGGTAATTGTAAAATATGCCTACCTTACCTGAAGGTTGTTTCTGCTTAAGGTTCTAGCCAATTGCATGAAAGAGTCTGTTCCCTATACCCAACACACATATACAAGTGTTTTCTGGTTTTCTTTTTCACCTGTCACTATATTCCATAACTACTAAGTATGTAACTTTCCCTTCCTTCCTTCCTTCCTTCCTTCCTTCCTTCCTTCCTTCCTTCCTTCCTTCCTTCCTTCCTTATTCAAGATTAGAGGAACATTACACCCTCATCAGCTTTCTTTACAGAAGTGAAAACCCCCAAGCATGTGGTTGCATTTGGCTTTGTTTCTCAGAGGTCTTGTATTGGTTCCAGTTCTGTCAACACTCACTTGCTACATTTGCCCTTAGAGAAAGACCTTTTTTCTGAGAGAAACTTAAAAGGAGACTGAAAATTTACTAAAAAAGGACACTTAAATTTCACACTGCTTTTAAAAGTCTTTCTGGACAGAAATCTAATTTCCTTTCCCTGACTAACCTACTTTCTCCATATTACCACCATGAAAATGAGAGGCCTTGTGTGTTCATTTATACCTCGCTTGTTTACATTACACTGGACATGCATTCACACACCAGGAATACTCATCTGGGTGTCTGCAAGAATCTATGTATATATATTGATTGCTGACTTTTACCTGATAATCCTCCTAAATCCAAAACACTTAAATTTGCCCTTGTTCTTTGTATCCTCTTACAGGAATGATGGAATGAGAAGAATATGAGAACAGTGGCTGAACTATATTAACAGCACATTATCACCTTGTATTTTTTATGAGAGAAGAATTTGGGTGAGGTGGGTATAGGATTATAATTTTCCTGTTTAAGACTAGTATGTACTCCATTTATTGTGATACAGATTTTCCCAAAAAAGGCCTGTCCCCTTCCCTCAGGATATTTCTGATCACTGCAGTCAAAGAAAGCATAGGACATAAGTAAAGATTTTGTTACATGGCCTGATTGGCTACAACCACATTGTGAAGACAAAATACTCTATACTTCTTATCTTTCTTCTCGTCATCATAATTTAGAGCCAGCTCGGGTGAATGGGTCAGGAAGTGGAAGCAGAATCTCTGTACTTGCCATGGGCAGAGCAGATTAGATTATGAGACTACAGGGTTCCCTTGCTATTGTAGCACTCCCCATTTTATAACTTTTCATTCTGCATTGCATACTTCAGCAGAAGGATGTTAGATCAGGGGTAGACAAGACATGGTCTGTGGGAAGAATCCAGCCATCTAATGTATTTCTCAGGCTGCCCACAAAGGTCTCTTCCCATCACCAATGGTGTTGCCAGTGCCACAGAGAGAAGAAGTGAAATTTTCACATCAAGAAAACTATTTATTGTAACTGTTTGACTTTAAACAACACAGACCTTGCTTACAAGTAAATTAATAGATAACCTCTTGAACTGCTAACTTAAGTGAGAAAGTGTGTGTGTGTGTGTGTGTGTGTGTGTAGGAATATTATCACTAATTCTACTGAAGCAACTCACAACTTTCACATTACACTATAAGTCCACTGCCATAGTTACATCCTGTGCAACCCTTGGCTTTGTAGATTCATGAGGCACTCAGGTTCTCTAATGGAGCACGGTAAGTACATGTCCATAAACTGCAAATCCCTGGGGTGCAAAGGATTCTAAACATCCCCCCAATATACTTCAAATCCCATTATTCCATGGGATGAAAACATGGCACTACAAATTGTGCAACATGAAAGGGTTCCTGTTTTACTATTGATTTATATGACAGATGTGTGTGATTTTAGAGAATGAAATTATAGAAATAAAATTAATGTCAGCACAGATTACAACCAAAGCAATGTTCTCTTTACTGTGCTTTTCAACTGTCTCCTTAGGGAAATGTTCAAATCTTTGGGCACAGTGTTATTAACAGTTTCTTTGCCCTTACATTTAAGTTCAACTTAAAAGACCAAAAATGAGTCCCATATTTGGGAGAAAGGCAAGATCTAATTTAATCAAATAATGTATCCATTATTTCATTAATTGTGGTTTCCATGGGATCCATATCTTTTCTGTTTCAAAAGTTACCTGAATATGGAGGCACCCACTGCAAACAAAGAAAACTTACTGAAGCCATTAACATCTTGGCAGCTTGAAGTAAAAGCTTCTTCGTTATGAACAGCACTGAGTTTTGTAGAAGTCTTGTCGGAAGCAGCCACAGGCCCCATTTCTCTTTGAGTGCTGCTCTGGGTTTCCTTTTGCTTCTTTGCTAGTTTCCTTAAGGATGTTTTGGAAAGGGAAGAATACTTATTAGTTTTTGTTTTTGTTTTTCATTGACCAAACTAAAAGAAATCAAAAGGAAACAAACAAATATAACACTTTCCCTTTAAAAAAGGTACAAAACCTTCTTAGCTTGTAGCAACATGCAGAATTTGTTACAAATGTGAGGAAGCATCACATTGCATCTCTATTGTAAAAGTCAGCAATGGAGAGTGCATATGGAAATCAGCAATGGAGTAACATGAAAGTTAAGAGCAAACAAAAGCTGGGCCAAGAAAAAGAAAATACAGCAGAATGGGACAATAATGGGATAGTACCAGGCAACTATTTAAATCCAGCCTGGAAGTTTTCATTAATAGTTCATGCTAGATCAAAATCTGGCAACCCGGGACAAATCTACTCCTCCTGAGAATGTTATCTGTCTGTGCCCAAAGTAAAAAACTAAAGGGACATATCAGGTAGGGTTATGAATGGAATTTTCAAGTGGTTTCCCTTCTTTCTTTAATGCTAAGTTCCAGAAAATGAAACAGCTGTTATACAAGAGATAACACTCAATTAGGTGGTGTTGATATGAAGCTTATTGTGAGCTACTTTGAGTCACATAGTGGAAGAAAGGTATGATATAACTAAAATAAATAAATAAACTAGGTTTTTCATTTTTGAGATCTGAATGGGGATGCAATGTTTACCTTGATTAAAACATTATTTAATACTTGTTAAAAGTTCTTCTGCCCACTTTCCCAGATGATGTCATGTTTTGCAAATAAATGAAATATATAGTTTGCATCATGATTCATTTGTAAAATCCTCTAGGTTCAGAATAGGGATACACTTGTCTAAGTTATTTGTGGACAAATAATTTAATCAATTTTCTCCTTACTACAGCATCATTTCTGAAAACTGTGCAAGTTCTGAAGGCATTCTCATGAGGGGAGAATGTCCCCCCTGACTCACCTTTTCCTTCCCCCACCACAACATGGCTATGTGGTGGCTGACGAAAGGGCAGCCAAAGATCATCACCAGGTGTATTCCAATATCTAGTGCACAATGATGTCATGCTCCAGAGCTTCTGGAGGACTTCCGGAAGATCCCAGAGTATGCCTGCATTGTTGTGTGCCAGCTATCAGAACAAAGTCAGCAATGATCCTCAGCTGCTTCCCATTTTCTTCCTTGCCACTATATGGTCATTTTAGGGAGGACAGGAGAAAGATGAGTCTGGGCTGGGGAAGATAGGAGTGATACTCCAAGTCTATATGGGGGGGAATGGAAAAGGGGCTTCAAAAGGCTTCTCCTCATTGGGGTTTCTTAATACTTGAGAAAATCTTCTTTCCTTTCTCCACAAGTTCTCAAATATTACTTCCATCCCTGGTACAGAGGCAACATACCTCTGAATACTGCTTATGACTGAAAATGGAATGACAAGTGCTCATACTGTTAAACTGCCATCTGAAGTGTAATATAGTAGTTTTCAATTTTTGCACCATTTGTCATTTCAAATCAGACATTTAAAGGACCCCATTTTCATAATCATTCTGATTTTGTTGAAGTTACCACAGTGTACCATTTTTACCATTCTTTCTGAACATGTCCCCATACAGCAAGATCCAGTTTAGGTGAATACAAGGTGAATACAGTGCTGTTTCCCTGTAAGAGGGCGACTACTCAAACTTAATGGCTGCGTGAGTGTTCAATCCAAGCATTTGCAAAAGCCTGCACAGAGCATTCAGAAGACATCTCATTAAACAACCTGCTTTAAACTAGACATGAGCAACTTCACTGGGTCTAGCAGCCACTTTCACCCTCCCCTGAACCTCAGCAGGCCCCATCTGTATGAGGATGTAAATCTTTGAATACAAGAAAAAGTTTCAAGAGTTTTCCTGAGTGAAGTTTCAAGAGTTTTTGTGCTTTGCCTTTCCTTTCCTTTTGCTTTCTTTTTTTCCTTTTTTCCCTTTGTTCTTTTTCTTTTTTCCCCACTTTGGGACTTTTTGTGAAAAGTTTGTTTGCACAAAATCTTGAGTTTTGTACACAAAATTTGTAGAAAATGAAAACTAGGGTTTTCAAATTAAAAACATTTTTTTTTTTTACAAATGTATGGAAATAAAAAAAAATTCTGTTATGGTTGACCATATTTTTAATGGGATGGTACTGATGTTTTACCAAGAATGAGAAAATATACAATTACTCCTTACATCCTAATGTCCACCTATTCCCTTCCCTGGCCACTGGCTGACATGAAAAATTTTAGGGAAAGGAGAAATTGATATTTTTTAATAATAAAAAGTATGCATCAGTTCAGTTGTAAAAGTTCTTTCAGAAGAAGTGATCACTAAAGAAAGATCACTAGTGTTGTTGTTGTTGCATACCTTCAAGTCATTTCAGACTTACGGTGACCCTAAGGTGAACATATAATGGAGTTTTCTTGGCAACATTCGTCTAGAGGGGACTTGCCTTTGCCCTCCTCTGAGACTGAGAGACTGTGGCTTGCCCAAGGTCACCCTGTGGATTTCCATGGCCAATAAGGGATTTGAACTCTATTCCCCATTGTCACAGTCCAATACTCAAACCACTACACCATGCTGGATTGCTAACATTACTCATAAAGAGAAGCCTGAAATTTTCTTTCCCCTATGCCAAGTATTATAGCCTAATAAAATAAATGCTCACATTGTTAATGTCTCCTGCATTTGTTACTACTGTGTGCCTTCAAGTCACTTCTGACTTATTGTCTTTCTTGGCAAAATCCGTTCAGAGGGGGTTTGCTATTGCCTTCCTCTGAGACTGAGAGACCCCGACTTGTCCGAGATCATTCAGTAGACTTCCGTGGCTGAGTAGGGATTTGAACCCTGGTCTCCAGAGTCCTAACACAATGCTCAAAACACTACATCATGCTGAGCCTTTCTACACAACACTGTTATAGCACTATTATTCCACCTTCAGCATCCTATGGAATCCTGGGGTTTACAGTTACCGCTCCTGTAACTGCAAACTCCAGGATTCCATAGGATGTTGAAAGTGGAATAATAGCGCTATAACAGTATAGTGCAGAAAGGCTCCTGATCTCTTGCCAACTGATCTTAAATTGCTGTGTGAGCATATCTGGTTGTGGTATTGCAATATTTCAACAATATATTCTGTATTACATTACAGTCCACCTTACAGTAATAGTCTCTAAACCCCAGATATTGTGTTTCCCAGGATGTCTGGCCACTGGCCGTACCAGCTGGAACTTCTGGGAGTTGAAGTTTGCTTCTGGGAATTTGTTTTGACAGGTCTTTAAAACTTACTCAGGCGATAAGAGCCTTTATAATTTAGTATATTGCCAATCCCCTACCATTTAATGGTGTTTAACTGGTTTTAATTTTGTTGATAGTTTCATTACATTTTTAACTTTTGTATGTTACACATTTTTAGCTAAATTTCATTTAACTTTCATAAGCTACCTTTTGTCCCAAACTGGGAAGAAGCAGTAGCCCAACAGTGTCTAGGGCATCAAGTTTGAGGACCACTAATGTGAATCATAAGCCATTATGAGACAGGATTTCCGATCTTCAAATAAAGCTGGTAATTTCATGTACACTGGGAAAACAAAGAGCAGCAGGTGGGCAACATGAAGCCCTTGAGACCCTTAAGCGTGGCTCCTGAAGCTCCCCAGAGAATCCCATTTAAAAAAAAAAAAGAATTTCAGGCCATTATTCAGATGATTTTTTTTCCTCCCAAATGTGGTGGTTTGCTTCCTTCACTCCCTCAGAGCCTCTAACACCCTCCAGAAAACAAAACAAACAAACAAAAAACAGAAGAAATAAAAACAGTTAAAATTGGCTAAAATGTCACCTGTTACATCACATCTAGCATATCCAAAATGCACCCAAAAATGTACCCCCACCCCCTCCACAGTTGCCCACCTTGACATACAAAGTTCAAGAATATTATGTTGATGCTTTTTTTCCACACATACATAGAGCTGTAAAGAATACTAGTTTTAGTAGACTTCCTTCTGCACCCACTCACTTTAGGATACAATAATATGATGCTGGGCCACTAAAAGAGAGAGTGTACACTTCTAATTCACACAGTTACTTGTAAATGAGTGACTTGTGTGAGTGTCAAACTCTGAGGTAATGCAGACTAGCTAGAAAATCTCTGGTATAAACAAGTACCGATAGAAGAGTCCGCTCTACATTTGCAACCCCAAAATGAAGAGAGAGATCAGCTAAGGCTGTGGTGGCATTTGACTGCTGTAGCCTTCATTCATATCAGAAGGAATGAATCTGTGTTCATTCTGTAAATTAGCAGGTTAGAATATTACTATAGGACTCCTCAGCACTACCCCCCCCCCAAATTTTTTTTGTCCATATGGTCTTCACTGATAAGGAAACAAAACAAATACAAATAAAAAAATGCAGATAAGTTACTGTAGATAGGGACTTTATATTTTTTCTTTCTTACTGAAGTTTGAATAATGAAATGAAATCATGCTGATGTTTTCTTCCTCACAAGACTAAACTGATTTATTTATAGGGGGAACTGGCTCATGGCTCCATTTTTGTGAAAAATTAATCTAATTCCTACATAGGAAATCCATCTTTACAACGATCTACCAAACATGATTATTTAACACTAAAAACATTTATTGCTAAGAATGCCATGTGGAGAACTTTGGTTGCAGATATATTTGCTTTAGATGTTTTAGAACCATCGATGACTTCTTATATAGAAAAGTCAGAGTAAAGCTGGAATCTTAAAGTGAACAAATTCATATTAGAACAAATGAAAACAGTATGAAAAGGGGCAAACCGCTCCTGTCTGCAGCTGAAATCTTAAAGTGAACAAATTCATATTAGAACAAATGAAAACAGTATTAAAAAGGGTAAACCGGTACTGTCCGCAGCTCCTTTCCATTAGTCTCTCAGACTGTTTCTCTTTGTAGCAACTGGTTGTTAGCAAACAGAAGGGAATCATCTACATTTGGATTACTTTAACGGAAACTTCAGCTGGTCCAAAGAGCTGCAGCCAGGGCTGACTATAGGGACTATACAGCTCCTTTGTTGCAACAGCTCCACTGGTTCCCGGTCTGTTTCCAGGTTCAATTCAAGTACTAGTTACGGCCTATGTGGCTCAGGGTCAGATGATCCAAAGGACTGTACTTCCCTACACAATTTAAAGTGCTAGTTTTGACCTATAACACTGCCCATCTGCTTGTCCAGGCCTTGGTTATCTCATGCCTAGGTAACTGTAACAGTTTACTGGAAGGTTTGTTTTCCTGCTCCCTTCATCCTCTGGTATTAATTTAGAACAATGCTGGATTGTTTTAAATCTGCTGAAACATCCACCTGTTTCTTCTCCCCATAGCTACCAGTTCAGGCCAGGGCCTGTTTCAAACTTTTGGTCCTGATATTTAAAGCTCTGTATTCTAACCTCCCTCAGTATCTCACAGCTCAGCTTGTGTGGTACATTCCATCCAGGAATTTGAGATCTACAGGCAAAATATCATTGTCTCTTCCACCAGTGTGTACAGCTCTGTCAAGGCCTTTCAAGATCTGGCTCCACATTTGTGGAACGGTCTTCCTTTGAACCTCCAGCTGGAGGAAGATCTCACCCATTTTTGTAAATGGTTGAAGACCTTTCTCTTTGACTTACCATTTTAATCCACTGAGTTGTATATAAAGTGCTGAGATGAACAACAACTGGTGTGGCATTGGGGATTTCATTCCATGTATTGTTGTGGTGTTTTGTTTTATCATCTTTGTGTCAAGGTCAGAGACCTGGGCAGCGAGCCAGCCCAGAGAAGGGAGTGTGAGAGCCAGCAAAGTCCAGCCAGGAGGAGACAAGCAAGCACTTTACACAAGGGAGTTCATTTACCAGAGCGTCAAGTGAAAGCCATAGTCAGAGTTCCAAAAGCCAAGGGTTAAGAGTCCAGGGATCAGTTCAAGGTAGAAGGAACCAGGTGCTGGGAGCAAGGAACAGGCAAGAGGAGGGCTTGAAAGAAGTTTGCCACAAGCAAAGGAAAGCTTCCAGGCAGGCAGTCATATAGCCCAAGACTCAGGTGTGGCTAGTCACTGCTTCTTGAACTTAATCAAGGAAGCCTCCCTTTGCTCAGCTCTCTTGAGTCTCCACCTCGTTTGTGGGCTGATTGGCACAGGCTCCAAATCATCTTCAGAATCAGATCCCTGTTGCCCTAAAGGAGCAGGCAGAGGAACGTCTGAGCCTGCTTGGTCCATGGCAGCAGGGGGAGCTCTAGAGCTGCAGGACTCATCTCCAGCCAGAGCCACAGAGACCAATAGCTGCTGCTCGTCATCTCCACCCTGAGCAACAGGGACCAACAGCTGCTGCTCGTCATCAGCAGCTCTGACAGGGGCTTCAGTTATCACATCTTGCTCCTGATTGTATATGTCGATGTTCTGCCTATTATTATTATTATTATTATTGTTATTGTTATTATTATTATTTTATTTATTTTATTTTATTAAGCCCTATATGGCTCTGGTACAGGTTATTTGCAAGACTGTACTTTCCCTTATAAACCAGCCCATGCCTTGAGATCTGTTGGTGAGGCCCTTCTTTCTGTCCAACCACACTCACAGGTACATTGGGTGGGGACAGGGCCTCCTCAGTGACTATCCCCATGTTCTGGAACTTGCTTCTCAGAGAAATTAGACTGGCACACTCCCTACTTTTTTTTCTTCTTTCTGTTTGGAAAGGTGTTTAATGATTGACTATGTAAGGCCCGTACCACCAAAATACCATGCTGGATCTTGCTAATTGTTGTGCTGGTGTGTGTGTGTGTGCGCGCTTGTTGAAGGATATATTATTTTTAAATGGGTTTTAATTTTTTTATTGTTTGATCTTGTGTGAACTTTAGTTTCTTGTGGATTTTTAATGATATGTTTTAATTTGTTGTAAGCCTCTTTCAGGCCTAAACTGGGAATAAGGTGGGATAGAAATAAACAGTAATAGTAATAGTAACAGTAATAGCAATAAAGCTGCCCAAGGAAAATAAGTATTCCTATTTATGTTCAGACATATTTCTGTTTACGTTTTATAGATTGGTATGAATGATCCAGTCACAGACCTAGGTGTTCTAATGATAGGAAAACAACAATGCTATGATGGTTGGTGGTGGTAGGAGTTTTCTTAAGAAAAGGACAGGAAAAGATTGCAAGAACTAACGAGTTCAATAAAGCGAAAAACTCTCTTTCTAATTTGAAGGGAACTGGTATAAGCAAACTGGGAGTTTAGCCTAATATAAATTGCTCCTGGACATTTTGACTCTAAGTTTCTCCATCTCAAAACACAGCGTACTCACCAAAGTACATAATAATAATAATAATAATAATAATAATAATAATAATAATAATATTTTAATTTGTTATTTGCCTCTCCCCAAGGCCTGAGGCAGGGTACAACATGAATTAAAATACAATTAAAAATACATCATAAATTAAAATATACTAAAAATAGATAAGGCAATTTAAAATACAAATATAGCACAGTTAAAACACATCATTATTAAAAAAACACCATAGTTAAAAATAGACTGGGTAGGCCTGCCAGAATCTATATTTAGATTTGTTGCTTTCAGCTGAATGCTAACTATTGTACAGTCAATATTTTGAAAAATCAGCTTGAGCAGAGATAGGACAATATAATTCAAATCAAAATGATGATTAGTAATTCCAGTCGGGCTCAGTGCGGTTTATGCCCAGTTTGAATATACAATTCTGTGGCTTTTTTTGGTTAATCTCGACTGACAGGATGTTGAGTATTGACACTAAAATTTTAAAGCCTATACTGAATTACTTGTTTGCTGAACATGGGCAGTCAGACCGAAGACTATCTCTGTAAATCAGTTCTGCAAGTAAACCTCAGAAAAAAGACAAAATATAAATAATATAAGCAACATAAATGCATAAATGTTTCACAAGAAGACGTATGTTTGGAAGTTATACAAACATTCACAGTGGAACAAGGTATACAACCACAACTGTAGGGGGCAGGGGCTGTTGCATGCAAAGAGGCTCCAGGGCACATCACAGTAAAAATGAAGTCCCCCCCCCCCCTTATTGTGATGGAATGGACATCTCTGAATATTGTTCCAACTTTGCATCAGGACTAGCACAAGACATTTTGCAACGGATAGATGGTGCCCCCTACCATATACAGAAGGCAACCTGAACTGGCACTTGAACCTCAATGCATCACTGGCAATGTGAAATAATCCTCTACGATACCTGAAGGCAACAGACCAGTTCAAGGAGTACAGTTTTGGCTGTATGATACACTCAGCTCTGACTGCCCAGAGAAATCCAAGGGTGGAGCACTTCCATTTAACATCTGCCTCTTAGCATCTGCTACCTGAGATAGTTGCCTCATCTTGCCTAATGGCAGGATTTGTCAGGTTTCACATATATCAAATTGTTCCTGGCATTGCCGCAAATAGGAATACTTGTGATTGCTGAGGAAGTACATAGACCTACAGTGTTTGATCTGGGGCAAATCTGGAGAGGAACAAAAATACTTCAATTAAAAAAAAATATCAACCAGGTATTGAATCCTCATTTAAATCTCAGCTGATACTGGAATTAATAGAACTCAAGAAGTAGTTGTGTGCATTGTATGGTAACTGTGTGTTGCGGATATGCATTGTCCAGAGACACGGGTCATCTCTATTTGATAGGACAAACTATGAATCATTACTATACCTTTGAGGTTAGAAAGTTACTGGGTTTTCCTTACACTCTTCTTTTATAATTTAAATTGCCTTGATTTAAAACAGTGCTGAATTCTAGTTTAAGATTCTGAAGTTACAGCACTGTGCTGAAGTTACAGTACAGTACAGCACTGTGGATGCAGTTTGCCAAAGCTTTTTGTTCCCTTGTGTCTCTCCCTCCCTGCTGCTTTATGTTATTCAAGCATCAATATGCAATGGCAAAACATTCTCTATTGAAGAATCTGGAAATGGAAGGAGAGATCTATGGAGAGTTCCTAATGCATCCGTTCCACTTCAGAAACAGGACTAGCTAATTCAGAATTGCCAAAGCCACTGAAAAAACTGGATGAAGAAACATTTTGGAGAACCTCTAAAAAAAAGTAGCAGGTTGGCATGTGATTAAAGAATCTGTGTATGAGCTCACATAAATCAGGCATAGCTATTCTAACCATATCTCAGTTTCAAAGGAAGATAACTCCTCCCTACTTTGCTACACTTACATAGAAATTGTCATCATAATATGGGATGTAGCTTGTACATGTCAAACCTGTAAGTTTTGTGACAGCTTCAATTACTATACATCTATGATGATTTGAAGGTACACCACTGACACAGGCCCTTTCCATACAGCATTTTCCATGTGAAAGGGTGCCTGGAGAATGGCGCGATTTTGAGGAGCGATCTGCACGATGCACTCACAATCGCATGACGCTCCAGTGGCCAGCAGGTGCCAATCATGCACCTTTTCATTTTTGGCTAGAAGCCGAAAATGGTGCGCTATGATGCATTGCTCCCAGGACCTGCACGTACTTACCTGGTATGTGGAGCCTCCGGAGCTGCGCCGGTCGCACTTTCTGCCCCAGTGCAGCCTGGGAAGGTCCCAGGCTGCACTGCGGAAGGAAGAGGCAAGGGTCTCATGCGAGCAGGCAGCTCGTGCAGAGCTGAAGGACCCCGGATGCGAGAGCCTCTCACTGGAGGCTGCTCGCGCGATCCCCACACCCCAGCACCCAAAAAAGGTAAGGTGCGGAAAGGGCCATAGTTTCCCACCCATCTGGAGTTATCATTACTTATTGGCAGCGTGAAATCTCTGTGTAAGAGCCTTCTCCATTTAACTGAAAAGCCATCTAGTTAAGATCAAAAGTCCTCAATAATCATTTCCAACCATAATCTATTTTAACAAATATAACCCTTAAAAAGACAAAATAGGACAACACTAGACTTTATACAAGCACCACAGTCTTGTACATCTGTACTTTGACAACTTCAGTTGACATTCCTGACACAACTTTACTTCAGTGCAGTTCCCTGTGGACTACAAATGAAGAAGCAAACACAGTTGTCCACATATACTACTAAGTTAAGTCTATGACATACTTTTTCCTATCCTTCATTATGAGCCCTATAGCCTGCTGGGTCAAACCACTATTAATACTGTAATAAGGTTTGTAAATAAAGGTGAGAATTGACCATTAAATTCAGCTTAAATTATTTCTGGTAATGAATGGCTGTATACCCTATGCCTCATTTTCTTTTGAATTATGATGTAACAAAGGGATGGATGTGGCTAAGTTGCTTTTCAGGATGTGAACAATACTATTTTGATTCTGAATACTTCACTGAGAATAGAATACCTGGGTTGAAAAAGCACATCTGCAGCAAAGCAGTTCCAAGTGATCCTGTTGACTTGTAGCTGACACAAGGGATCCTGAAACAGTGGCTCGGGATATTTGAAGATTAGCCAGAGTTCACCTAGCTCATATTTCAAGCAAAATGTTAAATCAATTTGCCAACATGGATGGCAACCAATAGATTGCACATTTGAAAAAGATAAGTACTGGGAAAACCTGCCTGGAGCAAGTTGTGCGACACACTTCTGTGTTCCTTTCTGAAAATGCATTCCTAGCCTTAACACAGTAAGAAGGGCAGGCAAACATTTCAACATAGGGAAGATTAAAGGTATTCCATGCTGAATAGAGTGACAGATGAAGTCTACAGTACTTCTATGTTTTCCGGGTTTCCAGGCAGCAAGGCAAATATCAGAATGAGCAGCTCTGGAGGAGAAAGTTTAAGTGTGAAGTATCTCTGAAGCCTGGGGATTTTTTTCACTCATTCCTAGCTGATGCCAGGGCTCAGTGGGCTCAGGGCAAAGATGTCCAGACATGGTTCTGCTTGTGCAAAGCAGTTGTGTCAAAACTAAGAGAGGATAGGATAGTTAAGAGAGCTGGTCAACATGTGCATTTGGGGCCATCATAGCATTTGAAGCAAGGGAGAAAGTGGAATGCCAGCATTACCACTTTTTGTTGCCCAAGTTCTAATATCCGGGCTAGAGGCCTTGGAAACCTTCAGGTAAGTCCATACACGATGTCAATGAAAGGAGGATGGCAGTAACTACTGCAATGCCTAGGTCCATTCTGCAGCCTTCCCTGTCACTGAAAAATATTTCCCATCCTAACTGTGGGTTGCCATTTTGCCTGCTTAGTCAGGCTGCAGCCACATTCTCATCCCCTTTTATTATTTATTATTGTTATTTATTCAGATTCTTCCTCTTCCCAAGCACCTTGACTTCAATTCGCATTGTGACCATTTCCACAATCAGCTTCTGTGCTCCCTGTGCCTGCCCCTCCTTCTACAACTTCACAAGAGCACATCTCTGGGAAATCACAAGGACCAGATTGAAGGCCTGAATCTCAGGGAAAGGGATGTTGCTGACCTGGCAACCTGAATAGAACACTCGGTGAAGAATTGCTAAACCAAAATAAATATTAAGCTTATATATATCTTCATCTGTAAAAAGAACTTTAGTATAACCTCTTCTTTTGCTTAACTGAAGGCCATTTCAGACAGCACTTTGAGAGTAGTATGCTGAGTTCATCCGTATTGCACTGGCAACAGGTAAAATGGTCAGCTGTTCATACTGTGCACTCAAGTTAGTATCCTCACCATATTGAATTTCCCTAAGTACTATAACTTTAAGTTTCACATACTTGCAGAAAGCCACAAAATGCTTCCAGTGCATTTTTAGAGGGGAAGGGTGCTAATAATACTGGAAAAAGACTGAATGGACACTAAATTGATGTTTTCTCATACCACCCCTCACCCATATTGTGGATATTGCAAGGACCTTTTTAAAAATACTCTTCCAAATAAGCATAACAAGTAGAGGCTCCTTTCTCCCCATTCTCCATTGATTGAAAGGAAGGTAAAATACTGGTTTAGACTTCACTTGTTTCCTACTCTCCAGGAAAAGTCAAACAATTAATTTGTTGCTTTTCATGATTTTAAATACCACAGCTAGGATAGGTAAAATAAAATAATCAAAAAGGTTAAAACATCAAACACTGCTAGACCTTGAGTTCTAGCCTGCCAGTATGTTGAGCTGTCTTCTGAATGACACAAGCATTTATCTGAAAATGCTTCCCTTCTACAAATAAGGCAATTGAAACACTATCTCTGAAGTCCTGACAATCTATATCAGTGACAACTTCTCTTCTTTTCTCTGACCAGCTTCCTATAAACACAACAACTGGAACATCTAGGGGAAGTGGCTTTCATCACATTAGTGCCAACTTCTTACAGATCACAGACTACATGAAATGTGAAACTGGCAGAAAGGTCACCTGTCAGTTATCAGAAACTGAGAAGTGTATACATCTATGTATTTAATGCAATGAGCAGTTCTCAGGGCATCATCCAGGCCACTAGTCAGTGAGAATGGAGAAAACCCATTAACTATTGCATTCAAATAAGTTGAAAGTGGATAATTTAACACTTTTTTTCCATTGGACAGTAACCATCTGCTAGATACAGAGACATACTAGACCAGATTTTGGACTTTTTAAAAATTTCCTTAGCCTTTAATATCCTCATACATGATGAGGATTTAAGATTTTTTTGTAACCATTTAGTGGTCTTATCAAAAAGGGTATTTGCCATCTCTGTATGTCTCTCCATGACACAAATGAAAAGGGGTATGAAGGAAGAGTTCCTGAATAGCTACTACAGAAAAGAATAAAACAGGCATAATCAACATTTGACGCCATAAATGAAATATCAAAATGTCAGTATTGAAGAATTAATTGTATGCATTGCTTTAGCTGTCCCAAGAGTACAAAAAATATGTGATGATGCATTTTGTCTCTCTAAGCAATAGGGAAGAAAATCTCTCTGCACTCTACTTAGCATCCAGCAAGAACTAAATTTCAATGATAACATGTGATGGCTACTACAGACCTATTTAAAAAGTATATTTATCCTGGAGCAAACAACCTTTGAACTCTCTTCAGTCTATAATTTTTCATACATTCCAATTGAATGTAGAAAATGGAAAGATAGTGAAGCACTTGTGGCAGAAACAGGAGCTTCTGATGTAAACAGCAAGACTGCTGGTTAGTGCTAACATATTGAGCCAGTATGATATCGTAGTTAGAGCATCAAAGTCTTTGACTAAGGAGACATGGGTTCAAAAGTATCTGCCCAAAGCTTGTTGAGAGTAAACTTAAACCATTCACTCTGTCTTCGCTTAGCCTATTTAATAGCGCTTTTTTTAATGAAGAAAAAAATGTTGAGTTATTTGGAGAAAAGGCAAAATAGAATCCTCTTCTTCCTTCTCCTCCTTTTGAAAAATTACATGTATCTACAGACACATAGCTCAGAGCTAATTCAAACATTGAGAGCACCTTGTGTCACATTGCCAGCTACATGCCCTTAGTTTAAAGATCTTGGATAGCTAGAAGCACTGGATGTCGGAAGACAAAGAGGTGAAACTGAAAATATATGCAAGATATATCTGTGTGTACAGGTAAGAAGAGATGGAGAGAGACCTTCTCAGATTTGCTAGGCTGTATTTTGTCTGTTCATCATACAATAACCTTCTTCCTGACCTAGACTGTTATTCAGAGTGTTGCTGACATCCACAGTCTTCTGAGAGTGAATTTCATTGGACTTATGTCAAAGTAACGATGCACAGGATTATGCTACATGTATAAAAGGTCCAGTTCTATGTAAACTGCTTGGAACTTTGCTGAATCAATTGGCAGTCAATGTGAGACCCTGGCACCTTTACTGACAATAGAAACTTGATGACATGGATAATGGACACACCAAACATGCTAAAAGAAGGAATAACAAGCACCCAGGTGGATGTGGGAAGCATAACATAAGTAAATTGTTTTGCAGAATATACTTGAATTTGTGTAAGTGACCTAATGAAGACCTGCCTAAAAAGCAGGCATCCCAGGTGTACTTTTCCTATATAGCTCAGGGGCTAAGTGGAATAATCAACATGTCTATCTGCATGCTTCATTCTCAAATTGATGTAAATTATAGCAGATGGTGCAAGTAATGAAATGATCTAATCAAGGTAAAAAGGACAAACACAACACCTTTTCACGCAGATCTGCCTCAAGCTCACTCCTGTTTATATTCCTTCTTCTTATATTTTTTCATTTTAATGTTTTGTCTCTCCTTCCTTCCTTCCTTCCTTCCTTCCTTCCTTCCTTCCTTCCTTCCTTCCTTCCTTCCTTCCTTCTTTTTTGGCATTCCTTGGCCTAGATGGGTAGCCATAAATCTTGCCCAAAATACTAGGCCATTTCGAATGGTTAGAAAAAATAGGATCGTTAAATAGAATTGTTGTAAAATAACCAACCTGTCTCCTTCTCCAGAGGTTTATGTTCTGTTCTACTTGCACGGCAAGGGGGTGAGGGTGCTTCATTGTCAACAGTGCTTGCCTTTGCTTGCCCAGCAACTATTGAAGCAACTTCATAAAAAGGACTGCCCAAAAACAGTGTTTAAAACAAGTAATGTTGCTGTTCCCACCCCTTTGCATTGATGTCAAAGGATTTTCATGTGAAATCATTATACAAGCTCTTAAAAAAAAAATATTACAAATGACATGGCACCATCATTTTTTGGATTATATCCTCAAGAATACAAAGAAATGTGATGTATTTATTTACCTATATCCTACAGAAGACTGGAAGATATTCAGTATGTAAATAGCATCATTTGACAAAATTGATAGTATAAATTTACCCAGATGATTCTACTTGAATTACTTCTTTTAAGAACAACACCATCGATTACCTTAATGTATGAGATTGCAGTGGAAATCAAATGTATTCCCTATACAAAACTAATTCTCTGTACTAGATGTCAAGTGTGTAGTGTGAAAAGGTAGAAAAGGTAGCAGGGGAGTCATCATGAGGTTAAAGAAGTCTCCAAGTACCTTAAGACAAGACTGAATATATGATCAAAGATTCTAAAGTTTGAACTAAGAATCCAGCACAGTATGGCACAGTAACCCAGAAACAACATAAAAGAAATACAGATATGCAACATTAACTCTCAAAATAGCAGATAATATGATGTTACCAGGCTGTATACCCCTACTCCATGATATGGTTTAATTGGTAAATATTAATTGGAATGAAATATGAATTATATCCTACTATGGCTGAGAAGCCTGCTGGCAAAGAGGAACTGGCTGCACATGTGAATGGCAGAACTAGGTCAGATAGGGACCTCAGGGCATGGTTAGGTCATAGTCAGGGAAGCTCTGTAATAATGGACTCGCAAATGTCCCCTCACAACCTGACATTTAGAAAAAATAGTCCCCGAAACTTCCTCCACAGAAATACTGATTGTCTTTGACCCTCTTCCTTTGCCCACTGAAACTCTCCTTTTGTCCCCTCTCCTGTCCCCCATTAAGGAACTATCATGATTCCCATCAGTCCTTTCTCACTTAATGCTAAGGCAATTAGCTCATGCCAGACCTCTCTGCCAGAGAGCCATTAACACCTTTCCCCTCGGGGCAGAAAAAGAGTATTTAAACCCTGGCCCTTAGCCAGATAGGTTATAGTACTCTGGACACAGGCTCTCTGATTCCCATTCTTGCACTACCCTTGGACTATTGGTGTGGGTCACATTGCTTCATCTCTTCTTTCCAGATAGGTAAATATCACCCATGTCATCCTAAACTCTTGCTATCCAAAATTTCCTCCCTTTTCCTTCAGCTATCCTTGTGTGGTTGTGAGAATACTTGGATCTTGTGTACATGTGATTGTTAATTCCCCCAATAAAACAAATATTCTTTGACTCTCCAGTTAAGTGTCCTTGCATTAGTACTGGTATACACATGTGTGAAAGATCCTGCTAAGTTACACACATACACCTGCAGCTTCCCCTTTGAGATAATATTCCCCACTGTTTTACAGAGGCACTGACATCATGGGTGGACCCCGGGTCACACATGTTTTGGGGTAACAATGAAGCCTCTGCACTATCCTGGGGCATGATCTAAACTAAAAACAGATTATCTTAGCTTAGGCAGATCTGGATCTTGCCACTGCCTGTATGGAGAAAATACCTGGAAATTCTATTTAATCCTGCCTTGAGTTCCAACATGCTAGAAAAGCAGAATATTAATGTCAGCAATAGTTTGGTACTGACGTAAAACCTATGCACTGTATTTAGACTACATTAGTTTCATTTTGACTCTGTTGAACTTATCTAAATTAGTCATGATTTAACTTACATTCCATACATTTAATCAAGACTGTACTACAACTTAATCTGGATCTAGTCTGAGTGTTACGGGTTGAGTTCTAATTTGGTATTATCTTTTGCAAAATGTAAGCCTCTGTAGCCTGAATAGCATACAAATTATAAAGGAGAAATGTTTGTAAATAAATACTAAGAGCATAGCTACCAACTGGGTCAGGCAGGAAGCAACCTAGCTGTAAACAAAATGATAAACCTGCAAGACAGCATAAATGAATGATTGACTTACAATGAACATAATTGCATTAATATGAAAGGGTCACCAGTATCAGATGGCTGATGCAATTTGATGGAAAGCAACCAAGAATTACTAGTTGCCAAGTGTTATGTTACAGAGTAAAGATTTTTGATCTGACTGGATGAGAATATTGTTTATATATGCCCCGGGGTGAGTTCTCCGAGGCAGAACAGAAGGAAGCAGGTTGGGGGAAGGCTCCTGTGAGCCTTCCTTTCTTTCTCTGGAGTTTTCCACCACCCCTTCCCATCCATTTTGCCCCAGTGCAGAGAACTCCAGCTGAGGCAAAAGGGAAGGAAATGGGTGGGGGGAAGGTTTCCAAGAGCCTTGCTTTCTTCCTCTCAGGTTTCCTCCCTCCCCTTCCCATCCATTTTTTCTGTACTGGGACAAAATGCATGGGAACAGGAAGGGAGGAACTCAGGAGGAGGAAAATAAGACTCTTGGAAGCCTTCCTCCCTACCTCGTTCCCTTCCGTTTTGCATAGGAACAAGAAGTGGGGAATCCTGGCAGGGAATGGGTGGGGGAGCAGATGGGGGAGTTATTCACAATTTTTCCACTTTCCACTTTCACAAGGATTCTATACCCCAAACCCTCGTGAATGTGGAGATCTAAGAGCCTCCTCGTTCTCCTATATTAATATCCTGAGTTTCCAAGTCTTAAGGGTGCTTAAGTGAGGTCTTCATGCTAACTCTGTCTGTTTGGATTTTACCATTGTTTATGAGTTGGGAGCCCAGGTGAGAAGACAGTGATAAAAGGGACTTCCAAAGAGATATAGGTTAGTTGACAAATGGCAAAGAACTCTTAGTTCCTTCGTATAAAGAGACAGGAGTGTTTCACAATTAAGAAAGGCCAGTGCAGTCACATCTCTGCCAGTCTGAGTCACTGATTCCATGTACTCTTAATCAAAAAGTACATCTTTCCAGTTTCATTTTAGGAGCAGCTACCAGTAACCTTCGTCTTCCTCTGATATAGTCTAGATCTGAAGGGATCTGAATACTCCAGTAGCTAGCCTTTTCAGTGAATGGGTTATTTGCATAACCAATCTTTGCTATGAAGACAATGTTAATTTCTGAAGGAAATAGTGATTAGGAGATGGGATATCTGGATTTCTTTAGAAGTAAAGAATTATATTTACATATAATGGTCCTTCCCCCTGCCCACCCCATCAATGGTCCAGGTAATAGTAATATTACATCATTATACATACATATTACAGCAGATCTGCAATGATAATCAACTTTAATGCAACAACAGAATTAATCCAATCAGCAAAAAAGGGAGGATGGGCTAAAAATCCTGTGTTTGGGGGAAAATCACGAGCATTTTATGAACACATTTTCAAGGGGAAAAAACAAACACACACAAAATAGTATTACAATTGCCTGCTAAATGAAAAAAACCTAGTTTAAAGCAGGATTATAAGTCTAAAATAATATAAATGTTATGAAATAAAGATGTGCTTCTGCTCTTGACCCTACCACAAACCACGGAAAGAAAGGAAAGGGAGCCATATTTTGGAGAGAGGCAAGAGAAAAATTGGGCATTTTTTGTTCAAATTGGATATTAATCTGAGCAGGAAAACATGTCACAGGGTATGAAGCCCAACTTCTCTTTTCATGCAGTCTTGACGAGCTGCTGAAAGTCATAACTAAACTTTAGTACAAAGCTGTGATGGCATCTCAATTTTGGGTCAACTGGTATAATGTTGACCTGACATGTAGAGGTTGCTGCTCCCTCCATGGCTGCTTCACATAAATCTTCTGTCCACCTAATTCAGTTATTCTTGTCTTGCATTTCTGCCTAATTACTAAGAAATCGTATTTCCCCAGAAGACAGGTATATTTGTCACATACAAATACAGTTAAACTTAGTGGTGGAAGCTTATGACATTCCTACAGCAGCATGGAAATAAATACAGTCAGTCCTCAACATTTGCAGGTTTAACTTTCATGGGTTTGATGATTTGTGAGTTTCTTCCCTGCCCCTATACCTCAAGTCCTTCTTTTCTGAGGGAAACTTTCCTCTTGAAGGCTCTAGTCAGGTCACACAAAACATGCCTCTGGTCCTCTTCATCCTCCTTCTCCACCAGCCACTACCTAGCCAGTTAAGAATGGCTCACCCCTCAGTTTCTCAACAATGCTCTCCTGATGCCCCCTCACACCCAAGGAAGGAGATGGGTGATAGAGAGGAAGTATAGAGTACATTCATAACACTCACTAATCATACCCCAGACAATGTGAAAACAAGATAGAACAGAGGAGATTTCTTAAAGATTTTTTTAAAGAATTCTCTACTGTCTCTTTCTCCTTCCTTTCTTACTACTTCATGTACCACACAATCTAAACCTGGTGTAAGCAACAGCAGCATTCCACATATATTTTGATCACAACTCCCACCTGTCTTAGTCAGTATAGCCAATGGTGAGCAATTATGGAGGGTGTAGTCCAACAGTATCTAGAGGGTAGCAGATAGCCACCTTGACTTTTCCTATATGTGACAGCACAGTCCCTGAGCATACACCAAATGTAGTTTTTCTTCACTGAACAACCACAGTCTGAGAATAGAGGGCTATGATGTCAGAAGTAGAGAATACAGTACTCAGAAAAACATGAACTCACTTCTCCTATATCCCTTCATCCTTTGCTAAATAACTCAGTAGGGCATTAAAAATATATATTTTAGGACACTACTAGATGTGAGGGACACTCTTGGTGTCCAAACTCTTATGAAGTGTGCGTATGTGCATATTGTGTGTGAGAATGGGGGGGCAGGTTTGTATCTAGCAGTAAGATCATTACTTACATGCCAGGGGAGGCATTTCTTTTTGGTATAAATGGTGGGACATTTAATCAGGAAAACTGAGAAGTTGCTTTTAAAACCTCCACCACACAATGGTTCTCAACTGACTGCACCCCCCTCTTATGAATCCAACAAGCACTTATATTTAACACATGGAATCCTACATATGGTTCTTCCACCATATTTAATCTGGTTTAATGGTGTAGATTCTGAATATATAAGTCTTGAGATCATTCCAATCCTCTTCCATTTTAAAAGTGTTCAGTAACAGCAGACGAAGAAGAGACTAGCATAAAAAAAGCAAGAGTTGCAGTAACTCTTGAGTAGTTTCAATACGTATGAGTGCCTGAAATGGTTACTGTTTCATCTCCAAGATATTATTTCCTGAAGGAAACGGAGGACTGATGTGATAACTTAGTGTTTGGCCTGTTTAGTTGCAAAAGAAGGCAATCAGGTTGAATGCCTGTATTTATTCCTAAGGTGGAGAGGAGACGTTGGTGGAGGTCTTAATCGTGGGGATATCAGCTATATTTTTTTTAAAATGCCAACTATAGCAAAAACTGAAACCGACAAGTGGCAAAAAAAAAAAAAGTACTGTGTAAAAACAAAACAAAAAAGAAATAAATAAAAAGAACCCCTACAACTCTAATGAGCATGCTCAAGAAAAAAAATCATATCCAGCTAGGTACTTACAAGTAATAGGAGTAGGAATATGCATTTCTTCTAAATATGCAGTCAGATGAAGAAAATGTCCAAAAGTGGGGAAGAAGGAAAAAAGCATGATTAGACTTTATATCAATTACTTTATGCTTGAAATGTACACAGTACTGCACTGCTTCTTTTGCTAATTAATTTGCTTTTATTTCCTATACATTTCTGAGCACTGTTCTTAGAACAAGAATTCCTGGTTTCCACAATAGCATCTGTCACTTATGTATATCATAGTCCTGGAGAAGTTACTTCATTGTGTTTTGAATTGCTCAGCAAATAATACCTACCTATTTTTGAAGAGCAATTTAATCTATCAGTGTAGGAGCTGGGATGGAAAGAATATTCCTTGCTTTTCATTTCCAGGTGGAGAAAAGAGTTTCTTGACATTTAGAACAGTTCAACAGTGATTTTTTGTGTGTGCAATTTTCTTCTGATATTTGCATTATCTCAAAGTGTTCTAGGAAGTTATTCTGCACAGAAATACACATGGTTTTTCTGTACTTTTTTTTTAAACAAATATTTTGCACAAAAAATGGTGCAATCTGATTTTTGTGCAAAAATTCCATGTGTGTTTCAGCACATACTAATTCTCCAGAATACTTTGAGATATGCGAATACAGGAAGAGGCAAGCAATCATTTTGCCCCACAATAGGAAGAAAACTATGGAAATTGCATGACCTTGCATATGAGGACAATTATTTGGCCTTGTATGGGAAGATTTACATTCTAACGTAGGACATAAACAAAAACTATGAAAACAGTAGTAGAGGTAACTGAATACTGTCCTTGGGTTAAGGTAAAGTTCATTAGCAAACTTTTTAAGGCTTGAAATGAGGGCTTCTGAAGGGGCCAGTTAAGCAGAGCGTGAAAGTAATGCATTATGAATAACACTGTTACCTGTAGTTTGGGGAAATTTCCTGACCTTTTAAGATGGACTTTCAAAAGTAACTTATATTACGTCGTGTTTTATTTAAATTATTTGACAGAGCATGTCAAAGCCATTTAAAAAGACATGTAAATATAAATATAACATTAAGTTTAGAAATACATTTAAATAAAAAGAAAAAAAATGCCTTAAATTACATTCTAAAGAATGTAAAGAACAAGAACATTACATTCTAAAATACTTTAAAGACAATATATATACATACATATCTTACAAAAGATGTTAAACTTTATCCACATAACTAAATAAAATTGCAATAATGGAAATCTAAGAAACACATACTTGGCTAAGTTAGTACCCTCAGTGCCCAGTCACCCTCACAACTGACCTCAGGATCATTTGGGAATTTCAAAAGAAAAAAAAAAGTAAAGTAACAAGTAATGGAACTAGTAATAGAATCAAGTAACTCTTCCAAAAATTCATTACCAGCAACAAGTTACTTTTTGGCAATATAGTGAGATACTTAACAAATTTCTTTTAAAAAAGCAACTTTCCAAGCTCTCTCTTAAAACTTTTGCAAAACTGCCCTCACTTCAGTCTTACGGTAATGTAATTATATCTGAAGCCAAATCCATGTGAATGCAATGTTTGCTCTTGCTTTCAGATTTTGCGACTAAAATAATATATATATATATATTAAAAATTAGGTAAATAATCCAGGCAATAACGGTGCCTCAAAGCAGTAAGGAAAGCAATTGCTATCAAAGCAAATGGTGTAAGCACTTTGCCCACAGTGTGGTCGATGCTTTGGCTGGCTGGGTGGGGACATTTTGACTCAATCCCGCTTAATAAACATGGATAGTTAATTTCTTTTCTTATATTTTCTGGTGACAGAAATACTTCCTAATGTAAAATTTTTAATAAATAAAGCCTGCACATGCCATAGCTCATAATTTTATGTTATCCCAATGAATATTTCGGTTTAGCATAAATTGGTGGAAAGAGTGTCAAATTCTAATAATTTCAGAACCACAGAGAGTGACTAGCTACACACACAGGTATTTTTAATCTGTGTACCATTTGCATAAAATCACCTGTTTGTAGGAAACAGAATTAAACCTGCAAGTAGATTTTCATGCATCATGATCACACACGCATATACATTGACTAGTTTGAGCACTGAGTTACAATCAAACATTAGTATATAACTGTCTCAAACTGTGAAAGACGCTGAGGCTGCACAGGCATAACCCAGTTAGTAAATTGCAGAACATGATTTATTAGTCCTTCCTTCTCTGCCAAACAGATAATTGGTGTGACTGACAATTGTGTAACAGCTACATATCACAGCCCTAATATCTGTAGGGGTATACTGTGGGACTGCAGACAACAAATGAGAATGTATGTCTCTAAAGTAGTCTTCAACATTGCATTACTAAATATTGCTTTATTGTTTCATTTATTGATCAAGATTAAAAACAATTAAAATTAAAAACAAAAAATTAAATTAAAAACAAAATATTAAGAGTCTACTGTTCACAATACACAGGCCTGGCAGTCTAAACCAGATTAAACCCACTGAATCAACTGTTGAATGATGAGTTAATATATTTAAATCCCTTCAAATGAATCAATCTACTGTAATAAGGACTATCAATATGACTTCTACCACATTCTCTTGCCTATTCACACACGACTGTCTTTAAAGGCCCTTTCCTCACAAGGCGAGGGAATCGCTCCGTGCCGTTACCTGCCATTTCTTATGGGGTCCGAAGCAATGCGGACTGTCCCTGAAGCCCTTCCGCAGGGCTCCTCCTTGGTCCAGGGCAAATCGGAGCAGTACAAGGTCTGTAGATCCGCACTGCTCCGGCTTCCAAAATGGCGGCTTCCAGCTTCCAAAATGGCGGTTCCGGCTTCCAAAATGGCGGCTTCCGGTTGGTCATGGGTCCTGACCAACTGCTGAAGCTCGCCACACCTAAAGCCCACCCTCCGCAGATCGCAGGCTTGCATTGGTGCAAGCCTGCGAATCTGTACAAGGGAGCAGGAATGCAATGGCGCATTCCAGGAAAATAAAGACCTGTTTTTTGCGGTCTTTAGAAAACACGCTGGAGGACCACTTGGGGTCGTTCTGGAGCAGACTGAGGTGTGGATTTCCAGTAAGTAGTCTGCTCCTAGTCCGCTCCAAGGTGCAGACGACCTCCGTGAGAGGACGCGCTGCCCCGTTCTAATTGCCTGGTGCGGAAAGGGCCAAAGAGGTGATACAATATTTGAAATTCCTATTACACAATGGACAACTTAGAGAAGGCACCGAAGCTATGCCTAAGAAACAATGCCTGTTGGTACAAATTGTCCTCTCTTGACAAATGGGACATTACATACTGTCACAGAAAAGAGTACAACAAAACAACAAATTTCAGTATAACATTCAGGTCTTGAAAATGTTGTTATAGTTTTTCTCATCCCCAAAGGCAGAGGAAATGTGCTGTTCTTAAAAAGAGTCAGCAACAGAAGTTGATTTTAATGGCAATTAACATATGAAACATTTTCTCTGCAATCAACACATTACATGCTGTAGATTAGATGTACATCATCAGGATTAGCTTTGCATCAGCTTTAATTAGGCAAAGGAGTGAGATTTCTTCATTTCCATCCCTTTATTGTTTCATGGGTTCATTCTGCCTTATGTCATACCTCTCCAATATTCTGGCTCTAGGAGAATTTTGACCACTAATCCTAGAAGGAGCAGAAGTTAGTACAACTTCTACAGTTAGTACTGACTTCTAAAGTTATTGCAACTTTCTTCTGTTGCATATTTTACCTGTCTACATTAGCAATATGCATGTGAGCATCAATCACTGTAAAAAGGGATCTTGATATAGTTACAATATCTAAGATTGTACCAATCTCTCCTTCTGTGTGATGTTTTACTGATCTACAAACACACTCCTATACATAGAAAAATTCTGATACAGGCATGCATTTTTAAAATGCCATCTATACAATCTCACACATGATTAGATAAAGATTGCTTTCTACATGGTTTTATTGATGTACACATTCACATGAAGAATACAGAGACAGATAAAACATGTGAATGATCACAGTCCTTTGTTTTAGAAAAAAAAATGTGTCAAGGTACAAGAGAAGATTCCTAATGCACTGGTTCTTCTTTCAGGGAAAATCTCAAGCAATTTGGGATTACAAAATCTAGGGAGGAATTAAGATGAGAATTTTGGAAGTTGGGCAAGGTAATGAAAATGATTTTTTTAATTGCAGCCAGATATGACAAAACATTCTGCACATATTAGGTTCTGAACAGAATTCAATGGTTTCTGAACCACACCCTAAAAGTCTTCATTTGAAATGGTGTAGTGTTGTGGCTGTAAGTCAAGTAGCTCTGCCTAACATCAGTGTTAGCTAATTCATCCTTTGAGCCCAAAACTGTTTATTTTTATTACAACTAAATTAAAACTAAGTATGCAGCAGTTGTGTGATGATAGCTGAAAGAAGCTGCATTAAGAGAACTTGAGAACTTTATAGCCTGCTTTTGAATGAATACTAGTGGACACTTGCAAAAAGGAAGCTAAATAATTTATGAAGGTTTTCTCTTCCTTTTACAATAAGTTTAATGTTATTCCCTCAAAATATAAGGAAAGAAAATGACAAACACTGTATCAAAAGTAACAGCAACTTAAATAGATCAGGAACAAAATTATAGAAAAGTTCTGTCAGTTCATTACATTTTTATTTTTAAAAGCTATAGGTTAAAAAAAATTAATTACCATGCTAAATCCCTGTCATTTGGATCATTTACTACAAGAAGACTGTAGATGTCTTTCATTCAAATAAATCTTATAGAATATTTCACTAGACATCAAATATCATTTATTTTACCCTGGACATTCTTAGTTGTTTGAGGGGGTTGTATGATTGCTTAGGGTCTTGTACCCACAGCCCTGGTGAATGACAGTATTTTGCAGAAAAATGGTACAGCAACAGGAGAACATCAGACACACCATGAGAACACAATTCTCACACCTCATTAAGTGTACAAGTCTCTCCCATTTCTAAAGAGCAGGGGCACACAGTGGAAACTTTATAAAAACAGAACACTTTGTATCAAATCACAGACAGCCTACTAAAACAGAGACCAAAAAAAATGTAAAACAGATAACACTGGTCTCTTTAGAACCTTACAGGTACCCTGCATTTTGGCATCAGCTGTTAGCACAATGCTCATAGAAACTCCTGCAAATTTCCAGTACAGCAAGGGAAGCTGCAAGAACAATGCAGATAAAAAACACAGATGATAGAGGTAATTCTACCAGGAAGACGGGGTAACTCTCTAAGCAAGGACATCTACATCATCTCTATTTTTTTCTCCAAATACATAAGAAAATAATGAAGAGAAAGAAAATGTCTTCCATCCCCCTGGCATTAGAAGTAAGTCTCTACTCTAAACAATCCTATCTTACTTAACAGATTAGAGCAATGTCCCTTACAGTGGATATGCAAAATAAGTACCATGACACACAAAACCCTCTACTGCAATGTTCACCCTCCTGGTGCTCCAGGTTAGTCAAAAAGTAGATTGGGGATGGAGATCCAGCCTCTGCTGGATTGGGTTTCACGGATCCTGAAGACATATTTGCAGTTTGTGTGTAATCCTGGAACTAGCTTTGAGCTTGGAAGTCCAGGTTGCTGTGGTGTCCAGGAATGCTTTTGCATTTAAGGCTAATGTGGCAGTTGTGCCCATTCCTGGGGACACCTTGCCCTAGTGACGCATGCTTAAGTTTCACCCCATTTGGACTGTAACCTATTCAACATGGGGTACCATTGAAGATTTTTTTGGAAACTTCAATTGGTACAAAAATCTGCAGCCAGATTGCTAAATGGACCTGATTACAGGGGCCATCCAAGGGCCCTTGCTACAACAGCTCCATTGGCTGCTAGTTTGTTCTTGCGCACAATCCCAAGTGCTGGTTATGGCCTAGTAAGCCCTACATAGCTTGGGTATAGGTTGTTTCTCCCCATATAAATCTACATAGACCCTGAGATCCTCAAGAGGCCTTTCTCTCAGGTCATTTCTGCACTACACTGGCTATTATTCCACTTTTAACATCCTATGCAATCCTGGGGTTTGCAATTTAGAGAGGGTCATTTAGAATTTTCAGCCAGAGAGCTCTTTGGCCTCAGCAAACTACAAACCCTAGAATTCCACAGGATATTGAAAGCACTATAATAGCACTATAACAGTGAAGTGCAGAAATGGCCTCAGTTTCACCTCCTTCACAGATATGGATTGAGAAGATGAGAGATAGTGATCCCAGTGGATGACCCTAGGCTCTAGAACATTTTTCCCAGGAGGGTTGGAATCACCCCCTCCTTGTGTTCCATCAGTAGACTAAGACTTTTGTATTCTGACAGGGAATTTTCAACTGATTTTTTTAAAATGGCTTTTAAGGGTACTTTTAAACAAAAGCTTTCAGGGGTGCTGTATTGTCTTAACTGTACATTTAAAATGGCCTTTTATCATTTTAATAGTACATTTTAAATTGTTTTGATGTTGTTTTTGACTCTAATGAATTTATTTTAATTTGTAAGCTGCCTTGAATACTGGTTTTGGGGAAACGACAAGATATAAATGATGGTGGTGGTATGATAATGATGATGATAACAGTGATTTGTATTCACCATGCGGCACGCACAATTGGGATGGGTAGAAATGGATATCTGAGTTTAGCAGTCTACCAAAGTTAAGGGTCTGTTTTCCCCATTTACTTGCCACCCAAGTAGCAGTGACCCTTTTCGCACGATGTTTTTGAAGCAAAAGGGCCCCTTGAGCGTCGCGTAAATGTGAGAAGTAGTCTGCATGACACACTCACATTTACGCGACGCTCCAGAGCCTGATGCGGACTGTGCATGGAGTTTTTCATTTTTGGCTCAAAGCCGAAAATGCTGCGCTGTCATGCACCGCTCCGGGGCTTTGCGTGCATTCACCTGCCCAGGCTGCACTGCGGAAGGAAGGAAGGGGCATTCGTGCAAGGAGGAAGGAGCTGCGGAGCCGAAGCAGGAGGGATGCGACAGCGTTCCTCCCAAGCCTTCTCATGCGAGGACCCCAGCCCAGCACCGGTAAAAGCTAAGGTGTGAAAAGGGCCAGTGTCTCAGGGTCCTTTTCTGTGTGTGTATGTGAGACATCACGTCACTTGTTGACTTACAGAAACCTCATGAATTTCATAGAGTTTTCTTAGACAATAAATGCTCAGAGGTGGTTTTGTCAGTTCTTTCCTCTGAAATACAGCCTACAGCACTTGGTATTCATCTCGCAGTCTCCCATCCAAGTACTAACCATAGATGACTCTGCTTAATGTTATGCTTTTACTACTTCACCAGTTATTGTTGTGAGAATGAATGTCTCCCCTTGAAGGAGAGTGTGCTATTCTGCAGATATCAAGATAAGATAGAATAATAACTGGCAAGCAGTGACAATTACTCTAATGTACATGAACAATATGGATTGCTATTAAGAGGACTGAACAAAATGAAAGACAGAAATGAGGCATATCTCTGAATGAAGTCCATGTACCAATCACTCTGATGGGTCATCACACTAAACTTTCTGGTGTGTGTGACTGCATACACACACACACACATACGTGTTTGTAATTTTTCCTCAGCATTCATAGGGGCTGTTATGCCAGCATGTCAAATTTGCTATGCCTAGGTTTGAAAACGGCCTGATTGATTGATTGATTGATTGATTGATTGATTGATTGCATTTATATGCCACCTTTTCTACCAAAGTGAGACTCAAGGCACCCTCCAAGAAGTAAAATAAAAATAAAAATTTAAAACAATTAAAAGCATTAAAAACATATAAAATTATAATTATAGTCAAAAATTGTAAAATTATAAAAACTTACATTAAAAAACAATAAGGAATAAGTAAAATCTCCCCTGCTCACTCATTAAAAGCCTGCTTAAAAATAAATGTTTTTGTCTGCCTACAAAGAGAAAGCAGGGAAGAGGCCAGCCTAGCCTCCTGTGGCAGAGTGGTCCACAGGGTGGGAGCAGCCACTGAGAAGGTTCTCTCTCATGGCCTCACCAGGTGAGCCTGGGATGGTGGCGGGACTGAGAGAAAGCCTTCCCCTGCACATCTTAGGGCTCAGGTAGGTTCAGTTGTATTCCAGCTGTGCTATAGTTTCACTCATAAAATCTCCAGTATTGAAACATATGGCTGGGTTCCCGAGATGTCCTTGCTTCTGTTCTAGATAAACTAGAATATGAATATATAGAATTAATATTTCAATCAGTGATGTTGCCAGTATTAATAAAGAACATCGAGTTCAACATAAATGTGTTACACTATTGCCCATCTTATTGCGTCCTATTCCTGATGCAAACTGAATTTTGATATATTCAAATGTTTTATGTTTACATTCAGCTATTACAGGTGGAGACCGCATCCTTGAATATGTTGGATATGTTAATCTCACTCATTTACTAGATAAAAATAGAGAAATAAAGAATGTATTGGGGGTGTTTTTTTTTGGTAGAGAGGAGGAAGAGACCCTCTTGCTTGGCTTAAATAGCCTGTATAACAACTATTTTCTCTGTACTGGTGCACAATATGCAGATATCACAAAACAGCAAAAAACAGAAACAAAAGCCTAAAACTCAGAAAAAACAAACAAACAAAATTCTTACATAATATATTCAAAGATTCAACAGTTTCTGTTTCTGTTATTCTGTCAAGATGATTATCCTAAGCTGCATTCATATCATTTTAGGGACAAACAGTTTTCTGTTCTGACATTCCTGCAATACAGGTGTAGCAACCCTTGGCTTTCGTTGAACTACCTGGCTAATACAGACAAAAAAACATTCTCTGAGGGTTGTTCTTCCAGGTTATTATAAAATGTCCTACTGGACATTGCCCAGAAACTTATATAGTACCAAATGAGCAACTGTTGAGTTTGATAAGCATCACCTCATCATATAGGTTGTTGCACTAACATAAAGTGAGGCTGCAATCTACTAAACTCAATACAGCTTACTTCCAAGTAGATGGAAATAGGATTGTACTGTTAAGGGTTAGGGTTAGGGTAAGTTTAATGATTTAACAGTTCTTCAACCTGTCAGTTCTCTTGACCTTTTCGAAAATGTTATCAACTTAAATTATAGAAGATTAAGTTATATATTCTATCATTCCACCCACTTCCCTTGATTCCCATTTATTTGGATTCCCCATGAATTTAAATTTGTGCACGTAGCGGCTATTTTCACAAATAGCATTTTTCTGATATTTCTTTTTATTTAATTTTCTTGTGACCTGACACATTTTCTCTGAAAGATTAATTCTGCTGCCTAGTCTTCCTAAGAGAATGTATGTTTCACAACAGGCAAGCAAAAGGAATAAGCTCAAGCTGTTCACAGTTTATCAAGTTTAGATCTGCTTACAAACAGAGCAGACTGCATCCAGTGGAACTTAAATTATTCTGGGACCTAGGAGATCCTGAGTGGTTTCATATCAAGCCAATCACTGTTTTGACAATAAATAAGGCAGTACAGAGACATTTTTACTTCAGTTTGTGGCTCTCAAACATGAAGTCAAAAGGGAACAACAGGGAGAAAAAGGAATCTATCCACAAAATGAGATTACTCTATCTATCAATCTATCTATCGTTGAACAAATATCAGTGAATCATACGATTTGTCCAATTTCCACCCCCCGTCATTCTTTAAGATAGATATGGAGCTATACATTCATTTCAGAAGTAAACAAAAGATGGAAAGTAAGATAAACATAGTGTGCCCTTTTTCCTTTTCATCATGAGCAGAAAATCTCCTTGGTATTATCTGCTTGCTCTTTTCTTACATCTGAATAAGAATAGAACCAGAATAATTTTCCATAATGCCAAACAACACATTTCAGGATTCCTCAAGCTAACTCCATAAAGACCGGCTCTCGGGACATCGTGATTTATACGAGTGGAGCTTTTGTACAGCTGGCTTTCTTTTGCTCAAAAATAAAGTCCATTTGGCTTTGGAGCTGCACAGATACAACACAAACTACAACAGAACAATGTGGATAAACAGGACAATGGAAATAAACAGACCTATCTTATAATACCGTGCATGTAGTGATTAGGTGGGAGTAGGACAGGGTGGAGAATTGGGATCATATCACTTGCCAGAAACTGAACCTTATTAGATGCTAAATGAAACAGCATGATGTAGATACAAAACATCATGGCTCAGCTGACAGTACTTGAAAATATGTTGTACTACTGTCTTAGTTTTTGGTTTGGTTTGGTTTGGCTACTTTTAGGTTCACTTGCTTTCTTCTGAGCAGTATGGTCTGGAAATGGGGCAGACTTTACCCTGCTTTTCAGAGTACCAGTGGTAGATTTCCTTGAAATGCAATGAGTAACTTCAAAGAAGGAACTTCCCTCATAGAAAAAGCAAAAGAGGAAAAAATTAAATTCCCCCTTCACATCTGTTGTGATATTAGTAATTATCAGCTCAAACTCCCCACTCCTGCTCAATGTTACTTGTCTGGGGGCACGGGTCAAGGGGGGGGGGGAGGCAGTGAATCCCTGCCTGTTAAATGGATTAAACTAGAAGGCAGGTTTAACATTACTTCTTGTTTGTCCCTGAGAGCTTCCTGTGAACACTCAGTAACTGTTCTCCCACCCTCCCGAAGTCCCCTCTTTCCCAAACTCACAAGACTTACCCTGCAAAAAGTCAAGGAGAAAGTCAAGGTAAAGATGTAGAGGACCTGGGCTTGAATGACAAGTCCCAGGACCTCTGCAGAAAAAAAAAAGATATTTCAAAAATGCACATTGCTGCTTCACACTGCAGCTTCCCTTGTCAACTTGGAAGAAAAGGAAGAGAATGTGGTGACAGGGCTGCGAGCACAAGCAAGGTGGGCAAGCACTGCAAGGACTGTGGGCACAAGCAAGGTAAGGATAACCAACTCATTTCTGATGATGAGAATCTGACCGAGTGTGCGTGTATAGACTAGCATGCTAGCATAAAGTTTTTTCCTAATGCCTACTTCTTCCTACAACTTGCCAAATTATGTCTAAGAAAAATCAATATGACAAGATGGCGAAACCATCCATTACTGAACAATGACTGAATGATGCTCTGGGGCCCAGATCACCACCTTATCACACTATTCAGTTATGGATGGGCTCAGCTTGTCATTATATTCACAACTAGCAGATACAGATTGTGTAAATCACTTGGATCTATTTAAGAGTTCTGTTGAATAAATACAGTTGGGAACTGGGTTAGTTGGGGAGATCTCAACCTCTTTTCAAAGCACTGACTGGATCATCTAAGTCACACCACATAAATCAGTTGTGAGCTTTTATTGATTGGATTACACTTTCACAAAGGAGATTCTGGACCAAAACTTAGCTACTAAGAATTCCACCTTGCAAATGAGAGTCTAAGTTGGCCTGTCCAAACTAAACAATGGTATAATTCAGCTAAAGCTGAACAATAGTGCTTGAAGAAGATGAAAATTGTGGGAAGTCACATTTTGTTTTAGGGGTTTTAATGAAGTAATATTTAGTTGCATTTCATTCTCTCTTTAGTGCTGATGAAGTCTTTCCATTATGGAAGCTATATTGGAATTTACTTCTTAAATTCATAAAGTAGGATAGGATTATCAAGCAGCTTCCATGTGGCATATGGAACTTAGTCTTGTAAAATTAAAAGTCCTACTGCAAATTCATTTATCTAAAGGCATTAAGAAGGCTGCTGAATCAGGGCAAAAGACGCCAATAACAGAAGGATATGCCTAGTAGTTATTCGGCCTCCTTGAAAGACAGGAATGTTTCTACATTAGGAATGGAATGGAAATTCACGAATTTCCCCAGTGGCGTCAAATTTGGAGTTCCCAATCCTTCAAGAAACGTAGGCAGAAAGAGAAATGACATGTCAAAAGTTTCTGCAAATTGCAGCAATTTCTTTGTCTGTTTTCAACACAACATAAAATGCACAGTTTTTAAGAACTGCCTAAGAGTTTAAAAAACTGCAGAGCTTTGCACTCAAAACCTACACTTACAGGGTTTTTTTTCTATACACAAAAAAACTGCACAACATCCCAGGGGGGCAGGTGGTGAGAAACCTCCTCACCTGCTTGTTTTTCACAAGGTGGTGAAGCACCTGACATTATGAATGCAACCTTTGCCCCTTTGAAAGTTGTGCAACCAAAATGTTACACAGCAGGAAAAGAAACGCAAGCTGCCTGAAGCTGTAGCCAATCTGTTTTCTATGTAAAAAACAAAACTGTTCCACAACAACGTTGCTCAATAAAAATGTTGCACATGAACAACTATGTCGTACAAAAATAGCCAAGTTGTTTTATCATGCAACATTTTTGTTGTGCAACATTGCTGATTTTAAATAGAAAGCAGGAGCACTGCAGAACAAAAAAGTTGAGCAAATTCAGCAGTGTTGCATAATAGCCAATTGGTTTTGTTGTGCAATATTGCTGACCTTATGCTACATTTTTGTTGTGGAACATTACTGTTTACTACATTAAAAAAGCAATCTACAAAACACACATTGTTGCCTTTATTTATTGAAAGTTGTGCAGTCTTCTGGGGAAGCTGCACAGTTTTCATAGAAGAGCTGTGCAGTTACCTGTCACTGAAGGGGGAAAAAAATCTTGAGTGCCTTGAAAATATGGAATGAAAAACTGTTTCACTGTTCTTGACATCTGTCAGGACTTGGAGAAACAAATATTTACCATCCCTATTATATATATATTAGCTCCCTTTTCTAAACTTTTGTAAACACTTGCTTTTTCAGTGATAGCCTTTGCAATACAAGTGGCATGAACACCATTTGGTTTGATCAGTGAAGCAGCAGATAGAGAACAAGTACAGGAAAGAGATTCCTGACACTGACAGAAAGACCCAAAGCAACATTTTTAATCAGTTTGACACTCCCTGTCTTCCTGCTACCAAATAAGCAGTTCTTTTGTTTGAAAAAATCCCATTTTACCACACACAGCATTCTCATCCATAAAGGCTGCTCCTTTCAATATTTAAAAAGATCAAAAGTCCTCATTAAATAGTACATTCACTAATTCATCCATAGGTATTGTAGAATGAATGGGTCACCATCTCCATAGGGTTCACACACGATCCAGAAAACCTATGTAACAATCTACTATGTTAACAACAGGATCTCATAAGAAATTAAGAAGCCTGTATTATTACTGTTTGCTTTTGCTACCAATTACTATCTAGTCAGCAGTTGACTGTGAATGCAAGTTCTCCAAGACATCCTGTTATTAATAGTCCTGCTGAAGTCTTGTATACTCAGGCTTGTGGCTCCCTAGACTAAGCCAATCCATTTATGTTGTGGTTTTCTTCGTTTCCTACTGTCATCTGTTCCAACTAGAAAGATCAACTTTTTAAACAAGCCATGTCTTGTCATGATATGCGTGAAGTATGATAGCCTCAATTTAGTCATTTTGGCTTCTAAGAATTCAGGATTCATTTGCTGTTGGACCCTCCCCCCCTTTTTTTTTTCTATTTTGGTAGTCCATAGTATTCACAGAACAGGATCATATTTTAAATGATCTATTCTCTTCCGGCCACCTGCCACTGTCTAATTTTCACAATCATACATAGAAGATGGAAATACTATGGCATGGAATACCCTGGCCATTTCCACACTACACTGTTATAGTACTTTCAACATCCTGTAGAATTCTGGGGTTCGTAGTTTACTAAGAATTCTAAATGCCCCTCCTTAAACTGCAAACCCCAGGATTCCATAGATGTCAAAATTGGAATAATACCACTATAACAGTGTCGTGTGGAAATGGCCCCTGACTTTGGTATTTAATGATATATTTTTACAGTTGAAGTTTTTATCTAGTTCCTTCATAGTTGTCCTTTCAAGTCCTAGTGTTCTTCTGATTTCTTGATATAGTCTCCATTTTTATTTATGTCTAAGCCTAAAATCTTTAACTATATTTTTTTAAATTTAATTTTTATTAAAAACATAGCTCTCAACATTATATTGGTACAATGAGAAAAAACTATATTGATGTCTTCATCATCCCATCTATGGGTGAAACAAGGAAAGGATAGTACTTGATGAGTCTGTGCAGTCCAGTATTATGTTACGGTGAGAACTGTCCTTAATTAAGCTAAGAGTATCAGAACAAACAGCAGCCTCAAGTTACTTTTTTCAAGTAGAAAAGCTTGAGTAGAGATTCTGCAGAATGAATTGCTCAGTTTTCCTCATCTCCCTGATAGTTTCAGAAGTGGGATGGGTGTCTGTAACAGAGGTCTTATTGTAAATTGATTTTTTTTAAAAATACTGAGCATCTAGTCTGAATAAGTGTATTCAATTAACACACAGATCAACAAACTTCCCAACTCTGCAGGGCTTGAATATCATCGAACAGATCTGAGAGTGCTAATATTTAACAAGGAATCACTTAATTTCCTCAAATAATTAAGCTTCCAAGAAACATCTCAATTTGACTGTGTGTTTATATCAATTGTATGAAATCTTTGACTATTCATCCATCCCTAATTTCAGTTATATTTACTTCCAGCAGTGTGTGCCTTTTCACCCTGAAACATTTTCTCCTTATAGAGTCCCACACTGCCATCATTTCCCCATTTGGTTAGCAAAATGCTACATTCAGGAAAATTAAATGAATTGTGTCTATTACTGATCAGCTATAATGCCCTGGGCCATGAGCAGATGTCACTCTGATGTGGGAAGGTAGTGTGTCAAGTTTGTCTAATTAAATTACTACATGTCTGCCTCATTGCCTTGAAAGACAAGAGAATCTTTTACTAGCTGTTCTGGGGGCTAAGAGATTATTCTCTCCACAGAGATTTAAATTCAAAGTGTTTAAGCTACATATGCTTCTTTTAAACCCTTCTTTAAGGTTTTTTTTTAAAAAAATAATTTCATTGATTACACAAATTGTCTCTGTCATCAATATGTTTGGATAGCTTCTCATCCCAAAGTTTTGAATTTCAAAGCAAGATAGGCTTGCTAAGCATTTTTCTTTCAATAGGACACCATTAATCACTATTGTCCAGTCTATTGTGCACTGCCTAAGAACCTGCAGTGACACTGTCTGTAAGAATTGACCAGAGCTTGGAGAAATCAGTCTTTTGAACAGAACCTCCCAGGAAGTCATGGGAAGGAATGTACTTTAAAAAGGAAGAATTCAAAGTCTGATTCAGTTTAAATAGGTGAAAGGAAATCCAACAGTAGCTGTATGACAGAAAAAGATTTCTAGCATAAGCTTTTGTGGACACACTCTTCTCCACTGTTCATAGGTACGTATGTTGGTCCATAGAAGCTTAACTCCATGCATCTGATGAAATGGACCAGAGTCCACAAAAGCTTACAATGAAAATTGATTTTTTCCCCCCAGTATCAAAGATGTTACTGGATTCCCTTATCTCTAGAAAGTAAGTTTTCCTTGCTCTGGAACAGACTCTATTTGGCAGATGGACAAGCTCCTTTGTATCTTTTCTACCCAATTCACTAGCAGATCTTCTAGGACATATGGAGCATTATGAGATAGACCTCCATTTGTCTTTCTTATTCATTAGGTGAAGGGACAGAAGGAAATAATATACATACTGTTGTACTAAAAATTCAGCTCCAGTGGTGATGCCACAACTCTATGGATGTTTGTTATCGTGTGGGACTTAAGCTTTCTGACTCTGCTGACTAGAAAACACAAGCTCTTCTCTTCGTAAGCCTTTCATATCTTTCCTCTACTCTACTCATGCAACAAAATTGACTGTATCTCTCTCCCTCTAACCTGCCCATGAACACAAACACATGACTACAATATAGGTTATAAAAAAACCCAGACACATTGGGTTTAACTGTGTGAATAACATTTGGAATTAGCTTGGCCCAAGATTTTACATGGCTATGGAAAGCCATTGGCTGAAAAATAAGTTGAAATACAATGAAATATTTTATATAACACCAATAGGACCATATTCATTAATAAAACAGTTGAATCCCACCAGTGATGACAATGGCCATTCTGCAGGACGCCACCCTCCTGGTATTGGGATATAAGAGGAGTGAGACCACGATGACACTTTTGCATGATGTCATTGTGGTCCCACCCTTCTTGCATCTCCAGTCAGTGTGATCACAGAGTATATCACTGACAGAAAAACTTCATCAATGGCCTCCAATTGTGCGATGCTCCCATCACCGCCATCCATGCAGAAGGGCCGGAAGCATGATCATACACTTCCTTCCCCACTGCAGCAGCACAGGAAGAAGGCTGGCTGCAGTGCAGAAGGAAGGAGCATGTCTCTTGCACTCCCTTCAATAGGCAGCTGGCCAGGTGCTGAGGGGAGCATTGGGGATATGTTCCCATCCTGGCAGAGGTGCTGCTGGGATTGCGAAGGGACAACGCGGGAGAGCATCGTCATGAGGAAATGGTGAATGACTCTAAGAAAGTGGTCCTAAATTCTCTAACACGGAAATAATTCCACTGAAATAAAGGTAAGCTAGAATGTTAGTTATTGATCATCATAGTAAAATCTAACTGATTGGTTCTGCTGTGGTACACTGTGTGAAATCAGAGGTTTCACACTATTCATTGTAGTGGTAAATGGTAAGAAGGGTATGATTAAGAATTATGGTGGAAGGCACCTAAATGCATAAGAAGTATATACTGATGCTTCTAGGAAGTCATTGCATCTACTCCAGTAATATGAAACTTTAAGCATGCATTAATATAATTTATGATCTTTTGGTGTGTCATTAAAATATTAGAAAATATTTCTCTAATGATATGAAAATAATTGAAATGTTCACATTTTTATATTAGTGCTAATATAAACTAGCAGTGAATCAATATCACTGAGGGACATATTGACTACAATGCAAAATAATTTAAAATAAGATAAGTATTAGGGAAAGGTATTTTTGATATACTTTGGAATGTCAACCTGTTTTATGTAGGTTTGGATAACTGAATGTACAAATATCTCAACAATTTTGATGTCCACACCCCACAAAAATGTTACTGTTGTATTAATGAGGATGATTTACAACAATGACATAGGCAGATGTTCTCAAATGTTTAAAAATGTGGCAACTTGCTCAGTTCATTAAGGCAGAACACAAATCTGAATGTAATGATTTCCTGATATGAGACAGATATATTTCCTGTAGCTATAGTTTTAATGGTTTTCACTGAAATTAGTAGAGAGCAGAATAAGAAATAAAGTCAAAAGACAGAAAATAAATTCAACTATATAAATTAGACTTGTATCCCCCCATTACAAAAATGGCAAAAGCAGCAAAATAAAAGTTTAAATCATTTTATGCCTTTTCATCTGGAAGGACTAGACTAAAATTTATACACAACTATAAGAAAATAAGTGCAGGATAAAAAAAGAAGGTCCCAATCCAGGGTCGTAGCCATCGAAGTCATTTTTTAGTTTCTCAAAGGAATGCAAGAAATCTCCCAAGCATTTGTTTTCCTGAAAAATTAGCCACAAATTGCCAATAGTGATATCCAAAGCCTCCAGCAAGCAATCACAGCCATTTTCCCCCTCTCAGGTCAATTTAGATTAAGAGGCACTTTTCCTTTTCCTTTTTTTCACTGTCCTATTGGCCATTTCTCTGACTCATTTTGTTTTCTAATCAAGGTTCTCATGGGGGAAGGTTATGCCCCCCCCCCCCACAGTGCCTAGAAGTTGCTCATCCCTGGCTAAATTCTTATGTACAAAGTGATATCTGTAGATATTTTCTTAAAAGTTCCTGATCATCTTCTATATATCTAAAAAAAAAAATTGAATCTGAAGTTTAGTGCACTGCCAATTAAGGGTTTTTTTTGTTTGTTTTTGAGATCTTAACTTCTATCCCAGAACCACTTTTATGTTAGATTATCTGCAATTACACCATAAATTTAGCTGCCATTGTTGCCAAGCAATAATAGATCTATGATTAAATAACCCCAATTAGTTGAACGAGAGATGGAAAACTCATCTATTTGTATCTGCAAATGTACACAATTATTGTAATGCTGGGATCTGCCAGACTATTGGTTTCCTTTAAAACTATATTTTGAAACATGAATATTACAATAAAAAAAATGACTTGGTATAAAACAAATGCCAAAATACCTCCTTAGTGCTAGACACTGCCAGCTAAATTGAATCACTGTTTCACAGTACGTGGTAGGCATGGTGGTCATAAAATGAGTGCAAGGAAACTCAACTAACATGCCATGCTGGTTCAATGTGTGAAATTCAGTGGTATACATAGAAAGCATATACAGATGCAAAAAAGAAAGGAAAAAAAGGAACTGCTTAGAATTTTGTTTCCAATACATGCCAACAAGAGCTTCATAAAGTGGTAGTCATATATAAACTGAAACAAATCCTCAGACAACCCTTCTTCCCCCAGCAAGTTTTTAATAACTTTCTCCATCTGAATAGATGGTCCAGAGGAAATGGCTGTCATTGAGCATGCACAGTCAAGCCACACTTAGAAGGTTAATAATCACCTTGGATCTACTGCACCGCTCCTTCAAAAAAGAATAGAAAGGCAATTTTTGGTAGCATCCCACACATGTCACAGCTTGTAATATTGAAATCAGATGGGAAACACCACACACTTACAAACAAGACATTTCGTTCTTTTCTACACGTGTGCGTAGTTATACAAATACATACAACACAATCTGAAAATAAAGTTTGTAGAAAACATTTTCATATTTTACTAGTCCAGTTTTTACTGAAAACAGCAGATGTTCAATTTTAATAATTCTCTTTGTGCACATATGTTATATACTGCTGACTAGCTAAGGGAGTGGAAGTATTTGACAATTAGCCTCCCCAACATCTTCATGAGGCAGTGTGTTCCAATTTAGGTCTAAGTGAAATGTCATGCACCGATATACATAGTCATCCTATCTACATTATAGAATTAATTTGGTTTATTATTAGAATATCATTTTTTAACAATCATGACTACTGTGAACTGTAATTTGGTGAAATGTTGAAAAATTTGATAAGAGATTCCTGCCCACATTCCTGACAAAATGTTAAAGAACTACAACGCCCAAAAGTTTGGAGGAGGACAGAAGAACTGGGTAAACAATATAAACCTGCAATATAAATATGCCCAGTGAAAGAATTGGGTCTAGAACTTGAGACTTCCAATTGTTTTGTGACAAGCTTCCATTTTCTATTATAGTGATACATGAAAATCCAAAATGTTCCATATCCTTCATACACTCAAACCAGATGTAATCATACCAATGCCTGCAATCTACATGCATACATCTGCATAGCCACATAGGATCTAAATATAGAGAAGTGGTTCCCATCTTAGTTTACGAAGGGAGACTTGGATTCCAGGCATTTATTTAAAACTCCATTAAAAACAAAACAAAACATTAACGATCCTAAACCAACTCAGCCTCCACTCCCGCAAATGAGCCTAAAATACTTAAATACTAAATTTTAAACAAAGCATTGACTTTTATTTTAAAACAGAATTACATTTGTCTTTTGTTTTAAAAATGTAATAGGCATTCCCAAGTCAGAGGAAATTAAAGAAAATCAAAGGAAATTAGCAATCTTAAAGACTTACCTCCTCTTGATTGTAAGCATTGCCCCCAAAAGGATAATTACAAACATCAGGAGACCAGCTATAACTCCTGCCATTTTCACTGTATTGTCAACTTGTTTTTCTGGCTCTACTGCATTGGAGTTCTGTGTAGAAGCTCCTTAAGAAGTTACAGAAAAGAGGGAAATAATAATAAAAAGATATTGTTGAAATATCCCAGGAAAATCACATTCTGACAATCACATTCTGACAAAAGACCAACAGTAACATTTCAAAAGAACAAGTTACATTTGACCATGACAAAAACAAAGGTGTAAACCAATCCCCAAATATGATGTGACATGAAATTTTTTTTTTCTTATGGCATATGCAGCTACAGACAAACAGCAAGTACACTGAATCTTAGTGGTGGGTGGCTACCATGTCAGTGGAGTGGTGAAAGTGGTTTTAGTTTAGAAATACATTTGACAGCTTTAAAGTTCCTACTAAAACCCAGAATAGGTTCACCACTCCATTGACACGGAAGCCACTACAGCTTAGCAACTGCTACAACACTGGTCAAGTGGTAAACTGCAACCAGTGAGTGGAAAAGCCTGAAAAGTAAGAAGAAGAGCCCTAAAGCCATCAGATTCCAAACAATTTTAAATTATTGTTTATTTTTGCCTGATGATTTTAGGCCTAATTTTACCTTTCTGGGTTCTCAGACTCACTGGTTTTAGTTAATCACTAGACTACATATCACACTTAAACTTTGAGATCTCTCTGACAATTAGGAATGTGGATACTGGGCCTGTGGAATCTGACACCTAAACTGAAAGGAGTAGACATTTTTCTCAACCTCATGATAGTTAAAACAGTGTTGCTAGGAGATTTGTCTCAGTCCATTTTTGTAGAACTACTGATTACCTGAAAAGATATCCTCATACCATTGCTCAAAGGTTTTACCAAATGACCTGTGTCCCCATCAGTACTTCCAACCATAGCAGAGTACCAGCTTGACTGCCAAATCTTGATTGATGGTAAGTGAAAATTCCTCAGCCTAGCTCTGCATATCTACTAAAACATTACTAGCTTCCTGAAACTTTCATTCCTTTGTTTCCAGTCACCAGATCTTTCAACCTGTCTGCTAGATCTCAGCGACAACCACAAGTTGGGTAAAGATCAGCCCTCTTCTGCCTGCCTGCTGGAAATTTAAACAACTGTTGTAATTCTACTCAGCTTTTCAATGCCCAGTAGAGTTCCAACATGATTGCTACCTCCAACTAGTCACTGAGGAGCAGCTGAACAAGATGTATTTCAATGATCTTCTCCAACTGTCCAGAATTTGGTAACAGCAGTGAAGTTTACATGTTCTTTGGGATAATTTCCACTAAAGCATACAACACTCAGATGTAATCAACAAAATTGGAATTTCAGATTTTGGAGGCATTTGAAGACAATCAAGTGAAGGTAGCAAGGTGAGACAGAGAAAATAGGATATACAGAGCACTAGCAGAAAAGAATATGAAGAGTTTTCAACTATCACTCTATCACAGAAGAGTTGTATTTGCATTAAGCTATACTCTTTATGTAGGCAACTTTGAGACTCTGTGAAAAGAAACTGCATAAACAAATAACATGAGAGATTGTATCTGTGTAATCATTTTAGCAACATAATGCTTAAAAAGGATGAACTGTGCATGTAGTTTCAAAACCATGGTAAAAAAATTTAAGTTTGATGGTTTTTCACAGCTCATTCTTCCCTATAAGTAGCTCCTTCAAAAGAAACACAGAAAACAGAAGCAGGACATTGAGTCGAAGTCAGAAGAGGTAAAGAGACATTGGCATTGCCAAGAAAAAGAATGTCTAGAAGATTGATTTTAACAACCTATTAATTTGCCAAGAATTAAATTGGAAAAGCTATAACTATACTTACTTGATTAATTAATTTCTGTTATCTGCCTAATTTCACACTACTGTGAGCAAAAGGTCAACAAAAATTAGACCAGGCTCTGAGGTAGCTCTGAGATGATGAGGTCAGTATGTGCCTGTTAGCAAGAGGGTGCAACTAACAAACATATTGTCAAGAGAAGGGCTAGTTTAATTAATGTTAGAAACAACCGGGATCACCATAAACACTATAAGGCTAAGTAAAACACTGTGTAATTATCTGATAGAAAATGTCCCATTCTTGTCCATTTTAGCTTGCTTGCCTCAAGTATTGCAATGTTTATGGATTCCATGCTTTGTTTGACAATGTCTAGTTTGATTTGACTCATGCTTCTCACATCCCATGTTCCTATTATAAGTACTGTGAAACTTCAGACTTTCCTTCCATATCCAAGTATATCAGCAGCTGAAGGTCCTTTTGGCATGAGTCCAGTTGCCATCATTAGACAGAATGCTATTTATGCTTGTTCTGTGGCAGGAGCTGGCTGAACGGTTCTTCCAGCATTATTTTTTGTTTGCTTCATTTTGTCTTGTCTCATCACAGAGAATTTGGGGTAAACCACATTTAGAAGTGGTTTACCAGTGCCTCCTTGTGTGCAGTTCTAACTAGAGTTATGTCATGCCCTGCTTCCAGAGCATGGACTCTGATTCAGAATCTGAAGCAGAGGACACGCCAGAGACTGAAACAAGGGACATGCCAAGACCTGCTGTACAGAGAGAGGTTACAGTGCCAGAAACAGAACAGAGCGCGGTGCCAGCTCCAACAGAGAGTCCTGCCTCATCAGATACAGAAGAACACTTACCTAGACCCAGCTTCACACAGCATAAACAGCAAAGAGAGACCCCGTGTCGCTCTCTCAGAATTTATAAACAGCAACAATCAATCAAGGCACAGCTGTGTTAGGCTTTGGGTCTATTTAGCTGGTGTCCTTCCTCTCCAGGTGTTGGCAGAGCTTATCTAACCTGCTACTTTGCTGGATGCCATGACAAATGCCTGGATTGACTTTGGGCACACCTTTGCCATGAAACCCTGCTGGACTTTGTTTATGTTGGACTTTATTTATGACTCTTGCTTACTGCCTGGAATTAAGTAACAAGCTGGGAGATGTTCAGTTTGTTTTGTTTCATTTATCAGCTGTGCCAGGACTGAAATAGGACAAGTTAGCTAAATGGCCATTATCTTTAGGTGTATCCAGACTAATTAGAAAGACCAGAAAATTTCTGTTCTTTCTGGTTTTATTTGGAGATCCATACACATTTTGTTTATCCCAGAATATTTCCTATCAGCTCCTGGTACAATCTGATACTTTTTATACCAGTTCCTGAGGCCAATTTACTTTAACTCAGTATAAAATAAGAAAGAATAGAAACAAAACATGGGATTTTTCAATCAGCCTGGATGTGCCCCCTAAGAGATACTCCTAGTGTTATCATTGCCATCACTACCGCTGCTGCCCAGGAGCTGTTTGGCACATTTACTATAGTTCCTCAACAAAAGTGAGTCTGACATGGCAGAACCTTCCAGCAGCAGTGCTGCCATCACCACAACCTCTCGCCTCAAAGGCCCACACAAAACCACCATGGAAGGGTAGTATCAAAACAATATTATTGTTTTATACAAAATCCATCAAGGCACTATGGACAGGACTAATGGGTATATTTCTGATCACCTTGCCACCTAAAGGATATTGTGGAGATGGGAAATCTGCAGAAAGCAGCAACCAAAATGATGACAGCACTGGAACAAGGTTCCTGTAAGGGCTACAAGATTTAATGCTTTTCAGCTACTAAAAAATGTGACGTAAAAGGAAGGCATGACAGAAGTGTATACATTATGCATTGGCCCTTTTCACATGTGGGGGGGGGGACGGTGTAGAGTGACCTCTCACGGAGGTCGTCTACACCGTAGAGTGGACTGGCGTGGACTACTTTTCGTAGTTTCACACCAGAATCCACTCAGGAGCGGCCGGAACTAGCCAGGCTGCGTGTTTTTTAAAAACCTCTTTTTAGAGGTTTTCAAAAAGCACGGAGCGCGCAGCCCCATGCCGCTCTGTCGCCCGGCTCTAAAGTGGATCTGCAGACATGCGCAAGTGCATGCCTGCAGATCTGCCGGGGGCCAGCTTCCGGCTGGCAAGCTTCTCCGGTTGGTGGAAAGCCTCCACCAACCGGAAGCTGCCATCTGCGACGCCGGAGGAGTGTGGAGCAGCGAGCTCGCGCTGCTCCACGTGGCAACGGACTTACCCGGCTGGAGGTAAGCTCCGTTTTTGGGCGTTTTCGCCCGTTTCCCCCCCGACATGTGAAAAGGGCCATTGTGTAAGATCAATACAGAGATGATTTTCTTTCTTTTGCATGACATGGTCATTCCTGAAAATAGTGGAAGATTCAGGACCAATAAAAATAACGTTTCACATGGCTTGTAACAACAAGAGGCAGTGACCAATGTTGATGGATATCAATAGCCTTATATGAGTTACAATGACTGTAATACTTGTAAAACAAGACACAGCATGCCTCTCAATGCAAGTTGCTGGAGAATAAAAGATGGAGAGTCCTAACACATTCATGTTTCATTGTGTGATTCCAAGAGGCATCTCAAGGTGTAACAATCCTGGACTAGACAGACCCTTCCCCATGCTCTATGTATATACTTCCATTCTTTAGAAGCGAGACAATGTCACTACTTATTTTTTGGACAGATTCTTGAGCCTTTAAGTATGCAGTGCCTGAACAGCCTTTGTGTTTCATGTAACTTTCCTAATTTGCTTCATTGCAAACTGTAGCATCACATAATCTTTTGATACATGTTCAAGGGAAAAATTTCAGAATACGTTTTGCAATTAATTTCATTAGTTCATTTTTGTTAATACCTCTAATTTTTTGCAAAAGCAGAGAAGACTTCACATATCTGCATTTGAGCTATGGAAGACAGCTATATTTGAATGTTGCTCATTTGGAACTAAATCATGAAAGCTGTTTGATGCAGTTAGCTTATAAGGTGCTCTCAAGAATCATCCTTCATCTTATTTCAAGATATGTTCAAATAACATGTAGTGGTATTTAAAAATGTTTTCTGCTCTTCTTGAAGCATTCTTCTTCATAATAGACAATTTAAAACCAGGAGGAAGTAAAACAGAAGCAGCTACTTGAAAGTTGTTTAAAAAACAGCCAGAATAGTTGAAGTGAGAAAATAGAAGAAGAAAAAGGAATAGTAGAATATGTGCTTGCTCTAGAAGAAAACTGGGAAAACTGGAAACAACACTAGGGCAACTGCCAAACAGAATTGGGTACTGAAAGGGGGGGGGGGAGATTGTAGAAGGTAAAAAAGAAGCATTACTTTGTGTCATTTTATCAAGAAAGAAGAAATAAAGAAGAAAAATCCAGAAGTCAAAGGGAGAAGGGAGGGCATGAAGAGAACAAACATAAAGAAAATAAATCAAAGTAGGAAAAAAAGGTGACAAGATAAGGAAATAGATAAACGAAGAACAGAAAGATTTGTTTGATAGAGGACAAAGCATTTAAATTTAACTGTAACATAAACTGATATGGAATAAAATAATGAAGAGAATAGAAATCAAGCCAGACTTAACAAGAATATGGATAAAGGTGTGAAAATCAGAATCAAGTTGTGCAGAGATTAGTGGCAAATGTAAACAGGGGAATAAAATAAAATAAGAATGTCAAGAATCCAATGGTATACTTCTGCTTAAGCTGTTTCCCCACTCCGAACATGCAAAATCTGCTCTGGAGTGCTGAAAAAACACGTGGAATGGTTTTTTGGGTGCTACAGGATGTTGCAGAAGGGGAGCAGGGAAAGAAATTCCAGATTCCACTGGTACTGAATATCAAAGCAAACCATTGCATGAGAGAAAGGAAAAATAAGCAAGATCAAGAAAAAAAAATAACATGATAATGATCTGCCAAAGGAAAAAGTATAAAACATTTTTTTAAAAAAAGGAAAAATATGAAAAACGTGAACAGCAGAGAGAGTGCAAGGCATGCACTCATAAAGCCATGTGGAAGGCATTGTTGGGAATAAAATAGAGAGTATGGGAATCAAAATATACAGTGTCTTCCCTTATAGGAAATAGCCATGAGAGGACAAAAAAAAAAGAAAGCCAGGATGCAAAATCAGACAAACACAGTTGTAAAATGAAGAACAAAGGCATCAATACCAGTTCAGCAGGTATTAAAAGAAGAGGAAAACCAAATGGTGATAGTCAAGAGACATGCAAGAAGGCAGAACAAAACAAAACAAAGATAAAACTGGTGAAATCAGGGTGAGGGGAAGAGAATTTGGGATTTGGGACAAAACACATTCTTTCAGGCAGCTGTTCTAGATCTTGAAGCAGCACCAAGTCTTCTCAGTGTACACAGGTCATGGAGAACTGGGACAGAAGATATTAAAATGCTAGTAATATAATATTTCTTTTAAAACTCTGTTTCCAAGTCTGTTTTGATCTTTATTCCATCCAGTGCTCCTCTCCTCCAGTGGCAGGGGGGAACATATTGCACTCAGGACAGGCCTTTATTTCATCCTTCTCCAATATCTTGAAGTAGGGGATGCTGTAGTGTCAATTTCATAGATAAATTCCTATAACCAGAGATCCTAGTCTTTGGATTAGGAAGCTTTATAGTCTTTAGATTCTAGTCTTATGTCTTATCTTTCAATTTCCTCATCTTCAGCTGGAGTTCATGCTCTCTGAAAGCCATGCTCTTCACCTACCAGAAGGACAGAGGAAGATTTTTCATCTGACACATCTGTTTTGTCTTAGAATGGCTCTTCCACAGCACACAGGAAAATACTTGCCTATTATGCCAACAAGAGCAACTGTGCAAGTTAATAAATCTTAGGAGTTAGTTTGTCTATTTGACTGTAGTAAAATGTTCTGATAGGTGAATATTCTAATTTGGTTAAAATAATTTGATATACTCTCATCAGGATAGACTCTGAACCAGTGCATCTTATTCCATGATGTTAACACTGACTTGGGCTGCTCAACTAATCTCTTGCAAAGGCAATTTTATTTCCTAGAAAGTTGTATGGACACAAATAAGGAGCAAGCAAAGCAGTACTCCATGCCCCAGTAGGATCCACCACACGCCATATTAATGGTACACTGCCCAGTTATTTCAGAAAATGATAGTCATCATTAGCTGACTAAATTTTTTTAAGGTAGGTTAAATTGCTGAAGTTCTTAGATGCCCTTAAGTCAGCTTACCTTGTGACTACTGCAGTGGCAGATGATAGATAGTGGTCATGACAGTCTCACAGACCTGAAGGTCAGTGATGACAGTCTACAGTATTTTATAGGAACCTGTTATTTTCTCTCTGCTAAAATGACCAACTGCTACTTAAACTAGTGCAACAAAAACACTTTCTATTAAGTAAGAGATGGATGTTCCACACATTCAAGTTCCTCTATAATCCAAAGAAAGTATGTATGATAGCAGAGGTCATTATGGATAAGCAGGGTTTTGCAGGATTTGAGAAACTGCTTCATGAATAGCACACAAGAATTTGCATCATTGTGTAAATAAAATGCTCAATCCCAACAATCTTAGTGCCAAGAGGATCAGTAATGAACTCTACTATAAAAAGCCCTTATGCAGACAACTAACTTCAATTCAGGTGGTGCCTGTTTACTTCCTTCTTGTTGAATGCCTCACATTTCATTCTTTTTTGTTATAATGGAAAAGTAGGAAGTAAAGAGGAGGTAAACATCCCAATCCAAAAGCCACCGATTTTATCAGCCCATGCAAATTATATGTCAGGGTGAAAAGTCATATATCTAAAGGTAAAATATGTAGCTTGAAACTGACATCCATAAACTCTCTAAACCTGTCAACCTTATACACACAGTAAACATGTGGCTTTCATAAAACGGATCTCTGTTGTGTGAGAAAGCTGGTTTCAAAGCTCTCTAGAGCTTCCAACTTTTCTAACTCCCTCTTTCCATGCAGACCATGAACACAACTAGCACTTGAATCACTGATAAGTTAACAGTGTGTTCCCTGAAATTCTGAAATTCAAAACGTGAAGTGAATTTTTCTTTCTTTGAATTTAATCTTTTTGTACTCGTTGTGATATGAACCTTCTTCAAAGAGAAAATCACAGCAACAACAACATTAAAGATTATTGTCATTAAAGTAATTCATGGAGTGTGTGTGTGTGTGTGCTGCAAATTTCCTTCTTCAGTAAAGGGATATGGAAATTATTGCTGATCCACCCTCTTGGTGTCGATTCATATCCTATAAGTTTTACCATTTACCCCAATCAGAAACTACTCTTTTGTCATGTCATGAATAGTATCTTCAATAAATACTGGAGTTTAATATGATATGGTAAATTGAAATGTTATCTCATCTACCTATAATCTTGAGAGATGTAGCTTTAGTGGACAGGAGGTTTCTGGAAGAAGAAAGGAGGGGGAAAAAAGAGGAGGGGGAGAAAGAGGAGGAGTGGTCTTTATAAACAAAAAAGATCAACAGGTTTTCTATGCTGAATCGTATGAAGTCTTTCCCAGTATTGTGTCTCATTTTTGGACTGCAATCTCCATCTTCCTGAACCAGTACAGCCAATTACTAAGATGAGAAGTGTAGTCCAAAATTTATCGAGCACATCAAGTTGGGGAAAAGCTGCCATTAAACATTACTGATAAGGAGAAATTATGATGATGGTAGTGATTTATATCCAGAGTTAAAATTAGGTTATAGTAAAAACAAAGAAGAGTGCTACAGTATCAGCTGAATCATTTATAAAGAGACAGAATTTAATGATTTAAAATATATCCTATTAAAAATGATGTGGGGCAGCAGTGGAGGTGGCAGTGAGCCCCACCAGCCACCCACTTCTGCCTTGTGAAGGAACTCTGATGCCTCAAAGGAATCTATGGTGGGTTGAATATGATGATCATACTTTTTTGTGTGTTAAATATGGTTTGGGAGGGCCTAGAGTTATTCACGGGTTTTCCACTTTCACGGGGGTCCTGTGCCCCTAACCCTAGTGAATGTGGAGGTATGGCTGTATATCCAAATTGAGGTGCACTATATACTAGTAGGGAAACATTATAAATAGTGTAGGCTTTTGCTTTCCATATTTTTGATAAATTTGAATTTGACAATTGCATGCACTCCCCAGGTGCTTGTCAGGGTAGCACGAGGTAGCTCCTCAGAGCATGTGCAGAGTGTTGACAGGGCAGCAACGTTCAGCTGCAACCAAGCAGCTCCAGGCAGACTAAAAATGTTTCATGGACTCAAAAGATAAGACTCAGGGTGATTTAAAGCACACCGAGATAAAAGATAGGGCTTCTGGCAGCATACCAAGAAGCAATAAGCAAGTAAGGAATATAAATCAGCACGGAAAAAAACAGACTGGCAGCAAGTCTGGACACATTCCATAAGATAGCCCTTAGAGCAGCATGACCACCAGGAATTGACCTAAATGGTAAAGTACAGTGGCATACATGAGCCTTTTTAAGGGCTTAACCACACCCCATACCCTATAGGGTGACCCAATTACATTTACAGCACGCAACCTTCTCATGTTGGCGCTTAGTAATGAGATAAGACCCTCTGAGGCCGGCTAGCCAAAACATTGTTTGCAGCTGCACTGGAGGTCACATCACCTCATTCCTTCCGTCCACTTAGAAAAACCTTTTTCGCACTCGCATTGAAAGCCTCAACAGTGCTCATGGCATAGGCTAGAGTGAACAGGTCTGCTCTCTTCCAACACCTGGCTTTTTCTTGTACCATTATTAAAAGTCAATTGCTACTACAGAGTCTTGAGATATTACACCTGAAATCAGAAAGTTAATGCATTGATAATAGTAATGGCTGTACAAGGCGATACGCACTCTAAGAGCATGACATATGGAAACTAAGGCATGATGCATTAATAATAGGTTTCGGTTTGTCTTGCCTTTGCAAGCTTAACTTTAAGGACATTTAATGTCAATAATATATTCATAGAAACCTTCTGAAGCAGCCAGAGAGAATGAACATTTGTGATTCATATCATTCCAATGAAACAATTCTACTCCTTTGGGACTAGGCAGGCACACCTCATGCAAAGGTGCTAAGATATGTAAATTATTAACAGAATGTCAATCCAGTAGCCGTTCACAGATACACATTCTTCCAAAGCTATGATATTCATTCCAGTCTAATGTTCCCTTTTCTCTTAATGTCTGCGCCAGTTACCTAGATTAAGTTATGTATAATGCACAGTGATTCTAGACTTGCAACACTGTCTTTTTTTCATTTGGCCCATTTCTTATAATAAATGAATATTTAAGACATATTCATATAGATTTGTTTACCATTTCTAGATCTAGTGGTGATGTCAGATTGCTTCCAGTTTCCTTTCTTATCACTTATCAAAATTCCACCTTAGGAAAATTTCATTTCCAAGATTATGCATAAGCCTTGATCTCTTTTTTTTTCAGTTTCTATATTTATGTCAAGGTTGCTTGGTAAAGTAGACAATTGTCCACATAGAATTAGGCCAATATTGTGGAATTTATTATGCTTGTGAAGGGATCAAAATTTTCTAATAAGAAAAGGGATTTGCATTCAAATCATTTAAAAGGGCACAGTCTCAACTCAACAACAAAGGTGCACTCGTAAATTAAACAAGTGTACTGAATTTGAGAGATCTGTGATTCTAAACTGCTGGATCATGCAGTAAGAGTGCTCCATTGTTGTTACTAAACCTTCATCACGGTGATGCATAAACCAACAAGTGGAATATCTTTTGGGCAAACAGAAAAGACACAGGAAGACTGTAAATTCAACCAAGGAAGAGATGCGTTAAAGCCATCAAAGGAGAGTACGTAATAGAATAGACCTGTCAAAGGAACACCATTCAAATGTAACGAAAGACAGATTTCAATAATAGATTTGACATGAGATTAGGTCTGTTTTAAGGATGCATTATCTGTCTATGTAACTAGAATACATTTAAAAAAAAACAATAGAGTTGCTCTCCTGTTTGAAACTGGTCCAATTAAATGAGCAACCATTCTAAAGGAGAAATGTCTAATGTTACAAAGCTATTCATATATTGGAAGTCAGACTCTCTCTCTCTCTCTCTCTCTCTCTTTCCTTCCTTCCTTCCTTCCTAGCAATCATTGTGTCTATATTGCCATTCATTTTAAGATTTATTCTAACTTTTCACTTCTGGGCTGTAATTCAGTGTGTGCTCAAGGTACTACACACATTTTAATACCATGTGACTTCTCCACTGACTTTGTCACAAACTATTTTATTCATGCAGTAAGGGTAAGTGTACAGAGCTTGTCCCAAAATCAAAACATAAAAGCCTTTTGAAGAACAAGAGTGCATGGACTGGGCCCTCATGATTGATATGGACTGAAGTAGCTTCACTTACTTTTCTATGGCATGACTTCTTGATCACAAATATTCAGAACTGGGGTCTGCTTTTGTGCATTTGATCTACTGTCCCTTATAGCCATTTCTATAAGGATGGCATTGTAGCCAAAATGAGTGCAAAAATCTTCCCATGTCCCCTACTAATTATGTCTAGTATACAGGCAAGTAGCAGTGTCTCATCCTGTATTTCAATCTAAGCTATGCTTGTCTTTTATCCACAATTCTCAGACTTTTTACAGCAGGATGTTTTCCAAGGCAGGGAGAATAGAAGATTCTCCCAATGTCCAAGCAAGAAAAAAAATCATAATATTCATACTACTGAAATGAAAATAACAATAACAATATTGTAAAGAAGACGAGTTTTTTTTTTTAACTAAAATGAAAGGGAAACAGAACAGTATATCCATGGATCTATCTGTCAGGGCTAGTCTGAATTTAGCCAGTCAAAATGGAAGGAAATTTCATTTCAATTTCTGAAAAATATGCTAACATTTTCAAACTTTATATTTACAACAGAAAGAACATTAAGCTCAAAGAAATTCAATGTGGGTGGGACTGAGTAGAAGGACAGATTTTTCCATCCTTGATCCTGGCTCCTGCTACAATCAACTCAACATTTACAAACTATCAAGGTACCTTGAAACATCTCTGAACACTTCAGTTCTTTCACCCATACATGACATATGATATCATTGGCCAATGCGGAATGGAAACTGTGTGGAAATAGTGAATAACCTTTACCAGAATGAGAATCAATTCAGAATTTCTTAGTTAATGAAGCCTGGAGTGGTTCTTGAAGACCTCATGTATCAGAGAAGAAGTTGAAGTCTGCTTATTCTTATATTGGAATCATAAAAGGATTGGAAACTTTAAAGGCATAGATGATTAGAGCCAGCTGATAGGTAGTAACCAGAAGCCAAAGAAAGTTCATTAACATAAACAGATAAAACTGGTCTTGGTTTAGAATCATGGAAAGAATGTTGACTTCATGTCTTTATCTGAAATTCTAAAACAAGGTTAGGTTTTATCGGTTTCTACACTATTTGAATTGTAGACCTTCGACAAAGCAATCTTGTAATTCCAAAGACTAATTCATTGGCTTCCATGTGGTAGGGCAGCTCTACAAACACATTTTCATATATTTTAGGTAGACAAGATTAAATCTGTGAGGAAGCAGAATTAGTAGTCAAAAAGCTTCTTATGTAACTTGGAAATTATATGCGTAAACTGAAAACTGTATATTTGTGTAGGTTGAAAACTGGCCTAATATAAACTGGTATAACATTTCAGCAGAGAGTTGCTGGACATATCTCATGGCGTCACACTTATTTTCACAAATTGTTTATCCATCCCTGAGTTTCTTCATCTTCTGTCTTGTTTTTTTCAATACCATTTTTTAATAAGTGTACAGAAACAGTAATTGCAATAGCAACATTTTTATTATTACAGAAGTTCTCCAGATGTTGTTGTACTTCAACCTCTGGCCTAGTAGAAAAATTTCTAGGTTTGGAACAAAAGGAAAAGAAGAGGTACATTTATCAGAGTTAGGAGCTGAATTATAACTGAAGCTTCAAGGCTAGTTTTGCAGTGTATGCTTATTCCCAGACTGTTTGAGTTATCATTTTGAGTGCAGCAATTCAACATGAAGTTATCATTTAAATACAGCTTATAGACATTCAAACTGGATTTGTACTGGCCAAGTGCAAAATTGTTAAGAAATCCCCTGTAAACAAATCAAACGGACATCATACTTGTTTTTGACATGCAAGCAAAATATGACATGACAATCTAGTGACTGCCAAAAGGTTTGTATTTTTATGACATTCCCTTTCCTGAACTGATAATCACCTGTGCTCATCAGGTTGGGTGGATTTCGGGTAGTCACCTGTTGCCTACTTATTACTGCTAAGAACAAGGAAAACGGTTCCCGGGCAGCATGCACAAGAGAGAAAAGAAAAAAGGAAAATAAAAATAAAAATGTGCCACTTAGTAAAACTGCATTTTAATTCCAAGAACTTACACTCAGAAAAAATGAAGGTTGAGAGATATGGAACCATTTATGAGCCTTTGCCTTAGCTTCAATTAGGTGCTGAATTAATGAAACATAGTCTGAGAACACAGGAAATAACTGTTTTCCCCTTAGCAAGAAGATGCAATTTTCACTAATAAAGTGTCAATGCTAACATACATTGTTTGGGAAGAAGGGGGGGGGGGATTCAGTTCATGCCAAACAACTCAAATTAAAGAAGAACATAAAGCACATGTCACTAAAGAAACTAAATGGGCAAAAACTCATTAAAATCCTTTCTTGAATTAAAACTCTGTGGCAGAGAACTGGTAAACCGGGGTTTAATTATCAGCTTATTTTAAAGGGGCGCCTGTTACACTAGTGATACACATTTTGGCTGACAAGCATAGTGGCCATTTTTAGTTTCAGTAGACTCCCACCTTTTCATAACTAAGGGCCTTTCCACACTACACTGTTATAGTGCTATTATTCTACTTTCAAAATCCTGTGGAATTCTGAGGTTTGTAGTTTACTGGGGCCAAAGAGCTCGTTGGCTGAAAATTCTAAATACCCCTCCCTAAACTACAAATCCCAGGATTCCATAGGATGTTGAAAGTGGAATAGTAGCACTATGACAATGTGGTGTGAAAATGGCCTAAGACAGGATTGGTATGCTGGTGGGTATAAATTTACAGATGAAAGGCAAAAGATGGAAGGCAGATAACACCAAAAGTAAATAAAAGTAGGGATGGGCCAACCGAATCCTCAAATCCTCGAATCCTTGGCAGGGATTCCAGATTCGGGAATCTGAATCTCTGTGCCAAAACAGGCAAACTGAATCTTTCGAACCCACCACCCAAACAGTTTGTTGGAGACCAGGATGCCTGAAAAGTTGGGAGACCAGAACGCCTGAAAACTTGGGAGACTAGACACACAAGGGGAGATGGCAAACAGGTGAATTTTTCCCTTGGAGTGATAATGGCCTTTGCTAACAATTTCAGAAATTACATCTGGGCTTGTATTTTAAGATATTTAAATGTAACATTTAATATTTAAGTTCAGCACCTGACTAGAAGCTACAGGCTTGAGATTTCAATGACAGCTGAAATATTCCTTTGCATAGTTCGCTTGTAAAGGTCTTTCAGACACAATTCTGGGGTTTCTAGTTTTACAAAGTGTCACAGTCTTCTCTACCAAAATGTCCTGGTGCATCATCAAACTACAAACCTCAGGATGCCATAAGGAGCTATGCAAAGAAAAGCCAGTTTTGACTGGGATTAGCTCTGTACTCTAGCATATGGCCTTGTTTACACAGGCAGGAAAACGTGGGATTAATCCACATTTTCCTGCCTGTGCAGAAAGGGTCTTCACGTCATTTTCAATCTGGGGAGATCCTGAGGCAAAACTAGGACAATTGTCCTGGCCACATTTGTTCAGAGGGAGGTTTGCCTTTGCCTAGGCTTTTGCTAAGGCTGAGAGAGTGTGTCTTGCCCAAGATTATCCTTCTTTCCCTTGCTTTTTACACCCTTTTAAAGAAAAGGATTCGAAAGATTCGAGATTTGTGGATTCCCAGAACCTTCCATGGATTCGGATCTGGATTCGGATTTGGAAAATTCTGGATTCGTCCCATCCCTAAATAAAAGAAACAGGAGTAGCATTTTGTTTTTTTTAAAAAACCATGGATAGCATATGTAACTGATATATTAAGCAGGCACAGAAGAATGGACAACACACAGATCTCTCCTGTAAGTATACAACCATAAGCATACAATGTTACTATTAAATTCTAGAAATGCAAGGAAAGAATGAAAGAAAGTAAGAGGTACACAAACTTCAAAGGCATATTTTCAGCTTTTACGTTTCGGTTTATTAATAATGTGCCATTCAGAAATTTCAGCGCTCATTAGCTCCCTACAGTCAAAAACAGAACTTCGTACTAGATATTTGGACTTCAACCTAACACACAATTGTGTTAGGCAAATCACAGGTGGCTACTTTGGGTATCCCAGCATGACCCCTGATATACTTTGGTGGGTGGCAGCTTTCAAAATCAGCACAGTGGGATTTTACCGCCACTGTTTCTTTTCTTTTAAATTTATGATCACTAGCAGCAGCAGCATCCACTAATTTTGCTTGTGGTTTGGTGGTGGCATCAACAGAGACCTTGCAGCCATCATTATTCCTTAATTGAATAGGTTTCATGTCCCCATGAAGATAACTTTACATACATAAATCCATACTCATGGAACATGGGAAGCACATATACCAGCATCTATACAGTGGGCACTGCTGATATTCTCTTCATGCGTTTGCTACTCAAGATACCAATCACACACACACAAACACACACAGGAAGAATAAATAACAGCTGCTGTGCTAGAGCTCTACTGCTCTCACTATGTATCTAAAGCTTATGAAATCACCTGGTCACATCTTAGAACAGCCTAATCCTACCTTAAGCAAGTGAAAAGAAAGGACAGTGATCACTTACACTGTGGGAGGATGGACTGCATGAGGTACTTTGAGCCAAGGCAATCTGTGGTTTTCAAAGAAGAGGCAGGAACTCAAGAGACAAGATGCTATTTTGTTCCCAGACTGTCTCCACTTTAAGGAGGTAGTCCATATAATACTACAGGTAAGAATGTAAAATTCTGAAGCAGACAATTAATGGACATGAAGGGAAAGAACAAGTGATGAGTAAGTCTGTACCATCTTTGAGGACTATGGTATGTTTTCCTTCCAACTATGATGTAGTTCATTATCTATGTATGCTGAACAGAAACATGTCCCTGTCTTAAAAGAGATGGAAATAATGGTTTACAGAACTGGCCTTGACAGAAAAATATCCAGACAGTTGGGAAGGATATCCACAATGCACAAGTACAGTAATCTGCAGATACTTTAAGCGCCATGGCTTCATCCTATGGAATCCTGGGATTTTAGAGCTCTCTGGTGGATAATTCTAAATATACCACCAAACTACAAATCACAGGATTCTGTTCAATGGAACCATGGCAGTCAAAATACTGGTATAATCATGGTATATTTCTATAGTGTGGCTATATCTTGTAGTAGTACAAATAATGGAATATGTAATATAGCAATGCAATACATCAATCTAAAGTAATGCCTGGAAGGTGAGTGTAATATCCTTCCTATTCTGATGGCTTACATTTCAATTTTCTTTCTCACATAAAAAATGTAAGCTTCCTAGAGACTCTAGGGTAAGGAAAGAATTTTAAATGATGCTTTCATTTAGGAACGACAGGAAAAGTAACAAGAGACATGTACAACATTATAACACGGTAGAAGGTCACGAGTTTATCAAATTGCCGGCAATGGATTACTGTTTTGTCTGCTCTTTGATGTGTGTCATTTCAGAAAAATGAGAAAATTATTATCACAGCAAACAGAGTTCACATGTGCTGTTTAGCTCCTTTGTTTATGCCCAAATGTAGAAAGCATAGGAACAAATCCATGCAAGGAAGAAAAGACCGGGAGGAAGAATGCACATTGTGCACAAACACATACACATATCATGCAGATGAACTATGACAACAGTCACTACAATACTGAACACAGGTGTGGCCTTACACTACTCTAGAAGGTCCAATATTTTCCAACTTATCTCAAGAGTTAAGACAATACTAAGGATTCAATGAAACATGACACAACAGAAAATTTAGTTTTGCCACCAATGGGGTACTTGATGGTGAATTGAAATCCACCACAATTGCAGCTTCGAACAGTTAATTTACTGGCCCACAACTCCATAAACCGACTTTCCAAATCTCTGGTTGGGGGATTTGGGGGGTTGTACTTCAAAGAAGAACAAATCCCAAGATCTGATCTGAGCTCCCTCAGATTTTTGTCTTTGATCATACTGGAAGCTGACAGAAAATACTGTGGGATAAGCAAAATGTGTATGGATCTCCAAAATAAAATCAAAAGAACAGAAATAAAATGCTGGACTTTCTGGTCTTTTTAATCTTTTAATCAGTTTGCATGCACCTTACAGCTTATAGAATAAAAAGAATATCCCTACAAATGGGGGAGGAAGCTATGGATCCATTATTAGAATACTGCTTTACAAGCGTAGATCTGTTCAGTGCTATCCTAAGTCTAAATCTTCCTATATGTATGGACTTTCTTCTACTGTTTTAAAGGCAATTAGACCACATTTTTTTCCCCCATGGACACTCTAATAATATTTATGGTTGCCAGGGACTGCCTCACTGTCACTGTTCAAGATGGAGAAAACCAGTTTGCACATAAATATCCCAATTTCCTTCACATTTCATCTCATGCTTTAAGCATTTGCATGTATCTACAGCAAAACTATTTGAACCTGAAAATTTAAAACCTTATTCCTGCTACCGCCACAGATCTATGATTCATGATCTTTAAGTGGCTGTATAACAACACAATTCATTTCTTTCACCTCCTCCTGCATCTGCCTTCCATCTTTTCACACATTTTAACAAGTGTTTAGCAGCATAACTTGTTTTTCAAAGAATCAAAATGAAAGATAATGTCTGGGCTTTTATTTAAAAAAAAAATGTTATGACAAAGTAAACGCCAATGACATTTTGGGATAAGGCTCACTAAGAATTTTTTCCTGGGGAGAAGGAAAGAGTATTGCATTCACTCTTAGCCGCTCACTGTAAGGTATACTCTCAAACACATTCAGAATTAGATCACAAGTTACCATGAACATATACAGTAGGGCTTTAGTAGTGAAATGGTGGTAGTAGTGATCGGGAGGTGGATAGGGGCAGGTTCAGTTCAACTGGTATACAAAACCAAGTCACTGTGCACAGAGTGAGACTGGGAGTCAACACAATCTAGGTCCCCCACCTTGGTACATGGACATCACTGTGCTAAAGTTGCAAAAAATAGCACCAACATTCTTCGTAGAACTAGGAATAAAATTCATAGTTAAGGTACACAACCTCAGTGCCATTCAAGATTATTTAACTTACTCTGACATATGTCAGATGGCTCTTAAATGTATAATGTAAATTCACAATAGGAATAATCTCTGTGAAATATTTTTAATCTACACATAGGAATTAAGTTGGCAGACTGATAAGGAACTTGTACAAAGGAAAATGGCAGGAAAGTGAGTGGTTTACTCAACAGCTCTGTGGTACAAGAATAACAAAAAAGGAAAGGATGACACACTCTCATAGCAGCAGTGTAAACCATTTATAGCATCAGGTATCACCATTTTAAAATTTCAGCAAAAGCACTTCTGCAAGGTTCTCCGGTATTTTGCAGGTGCAGCTGAGCTGCTCCTTGCTACTACCCTACCTATTCCAGATAGGGGAGCTCTACAAACCTATCCCCTTTTGGAGACACATGTGATCTCAGTTTTTAGAAAAAACTGAAGTTCAGGATTATTTTGCCAAGCTAAACAAAGTGCCCAGGGAAATATATAGCCCTATTCCTGTGATTCCTTGAACATCCTTTTTCTGCCCCACTCTCCAACCCAGTTCTGCCTTGGTAACTTCCACAACAGGTAATTGTGAGAAAAGAAAACAAAACAGTGGGAAATAGTAGAAGAAAAATTGGGGAGGGGGCTTGTTGCTTTTCCTCCTACTGTCTCCTTTCCTGAAATGCTGATAAGAAAAGAACAAAGCCTAGTTCCTTGGACAGGACCGATTTTCAGCTACTTGGTTTTAATTGCAGTGGGGGAGAATCTCACTCTCAGTCTCCACTACATCCTCCAGTTGCTTCTCTCACTACTATTTTGGCAGAAAGGTGTGTTCTTTCACTAGTTCCGAAGTTTTTCCACATTCCAGTAGGAGGGATGCGTTTGGAGGCATGTAGGGGAAAACAGTTGAAGACAGAAAGAACGATGGGTTTATCTGGCTTCAATTTAATCTGAGTCAGACAAGAATTTCAGGCCATCTAGAACTCCTTTTTTCTTCTCAAGGTGCTTTTACATGCCCTGAGGTTTTATTTCCTGCTGCCATTTGGCTGCATATTTCAGATGAACGTATCCCATGTTCATTATGGTTTTCTACGAATTCGCTCTTCCCCAGGAAGTAGCCCCCACACACAAAATATCATGTGTGAGAAAAATTAATGAGGAAGTTCTTCTTGTCAATATGAAGGACAGATTTTGTGGGACAAGTGAACTTCTAGAAATACAGTTTAACAGCTCTGAGGAAAAATCTTTTTTCTATCCCAAAATGCACTGGGTATTCCTATAAGGCTAAGGTTTCTGCAGCACATCAGCGTCAGTGTTCCATGGTTCTGGAATTTTATGCTAAGTGACCTACAAAGGCAATTTATTCAGCATGATATCAGGGCAAAGCCCAGGTAAAATTGTGACCATGGAAAATCGCTTCTCAGGTGGTATTTTAACTACCCATTTTTTCATTTCCTCAACTGTGTTCAAGGACATGTTTACTGAGGATGTAGAACTGGCTGACAGAAATTCTACCCTTTTCTTTTTGTTATAAATAAATTGCTTTATTGACACCTTTGCTGGTAAAGCTGCCTCCAGGGTAATTCTCTTCCATTCTCAGGAAGCTCATAAGAACAGCTATAATCAAAAAACATACTAGGATACCTATAATGCTTTTCCACAAGAGTCACAACCTTGTCATTTAAACTGAGGGGTGACAAATGTATTATTTTGAACAATGCATTGCCATTCCATTTGGATCAAGCTAGATACTGGTATGTGGCCAGTGGTTTGATTCTGTATCTTGTATTAGTGTAAATCTCAAATTTTTCTTGTCAAGGTCACTGGAGAGATACTATTAAAACTGGTAGAAGACCAATATCAAGAAAAGACAATGTTAAACAAATGTGAAATCAATTCAATTGGAATTGAAAATCAATGGTACATACTATCTTTGAACTCTGACTCCTGATTTGATTATCAGGAACCTGACTTGAATAATATAGCCCTACCTTCATTGACCTCTTATGACGCCAACATGGATTATTTCAAGGAAGTCAAGACATAAATGTTGGGGAATTTAAATCAGAACTAGAATGATCCATCTGGCTTCAATCAACACAGAGAGATCCTCATCCACACTCCACTCCAATGTTTTCTTTTGGGTTTTTTTTTTCTTTTTCTCTGAAATAACCACATATAATTTAAAAGACATAAACTATTTTGAGATTTGTAGCCACCTAATTATATTGCAACAGAATTACAAAATACTCTGTGGTGCTTATATTGTGGCTATACTATGAACCACAAGAGTACCATGAATTACAAAGAGCTGGTCCACATATCAACATCATGCTTAGTACTAGGGAAAAAGATCTTCAACATACCTTTTGTGGCCAACCGGACACAGTTGATTTTCGTCTCCTACAATTGATAGAACACAGAAAAGCATCAGTTTGGCTGTTTCCCTATATACAGACAATTTAAGAAGTAGCACTCTGCTTGATGTACAATCAAACACACATTGCCTTTTTGTACTATCAGTATTAAGCAAGATAAATATACAGACATTACTAGCGTATCACACATCAGGATCCAGGTTTTTTCCTTCTAAGATGCATACCTGCTGCAGGGATATCAAGTGTTCTCACAATTATGAGTCACACACCAATATTTCATACCTGATAATGTTTGGTATTGTATGCTAACAGTAAACCCATACATATCAAAATTGGCATGTGAAATATGGCATTATAAATGTCATGGAAATTGACTGGTGTAGGACACATTTTCATTTAATTAGTGACTGCTAGAGTCCCAAGAGCAGTATGTAGTTAGCTACTGTTGTTCCCTTCTTGCTTTCACAGATCTCAATAGTAACTAGTTAACTTTTAATTACTTTTAAAAGCTTTATTGAGTTGAAGGGGGGAATGTGCTTTCCTACAAGGAGGCCGCCTCAACTTCTTTCAAGAAAAATCTCACACTGTATAGCTTTCAAAAGACTCATGTCCAGTTCATTCAAGCAAGTAATGTCAAATGATGCCACCACTTTGGATTGCTAGTCGAAATTTGTGCAATGTAATGTTTCACCACAAAAACAAAATCATGTTGTCTATAGAAAACTAGGAGAGATAGGGTTACTTCATTATTGCACTGGACTGGTACCTTCTAACTGAAATAAAAGTATCAGACTAAGGGCCCTTCTGCACTACACTGTTATAGTGCTATTATTCCACTTTCAACATCCTGTAGAATTCTGGCGTTTGTCAGTTTGCTGAGGCCAAAGAGCTCTCTGGCTGAGAATTCTAAATGCCCCTCCTCGAACTGCAAACCCTAGGATTCCATAGGATGTTGAAAGTGCAATAACAGCACTATAACAGTGTAGTGCAGAAACAGACATATTAAATCATTTAGACTTGCATTAATGATTTTAAAAGACTGCTGTACATGGAGTTCCATTCCATTAAATGCATCTTGTCTAGTTAGGATTAGTATTTGGATTTAGCATGATTACCTTGATTGCTTACTATTAATCCAAATAAGTAAACTATGTTGTTCTATGGGTGAAAAAACTGTATGCATGTTACCAGAGATGAGTGGATGGATGCAGAAAAAAAAAAGAAAAGAAACATGTCCATTAATGAAAAAATATAACTGACAGACAGTTAGATACCTTGGCTTTATGATAGCCTTCCCCCAAATGGCTATTTCCAGATGTATTAGACACAAATCCTACCACCCCGAGTCACCAACTGAACTGTGAGATAGTAGTCTAAGGTATTTGGGAACTGCCTCATTAGGCAAGGCCAATTGCAGTACACAAGAATTCATTTAAAGGAAAAAAAGAAACACATTTGGTGGCAACAGTGGCCTTTTCCTCACCTTACCTTCTTCCGGCGCTGGGGTGAGGGGACTGTGCGAGCAGCCTCCAGCGAGAGGCTCCCACGTCTGGGGTCCTTTGACTCCGCACAAGCTGCCTGCTTGCGCGAGAGCCCCACCTCTTCCTTCTGCAGTGCAGCCTGGGACCTTCCCAGGGTGTGCTGGGGCAGGAAGCACGACCGGCACAGCTCCAGAGGCTCCGCATACCAGGTAAGTGCATGTGGGGCCCGGGAGCAATGTGCGATCATGCACCGTTTTCGGCTTCTAGCCGAAAATGAAAAGGTGCATGATCAGCGCCTGCCAGCCCCTGGAGCGTCATGTGATTGTGAGTGCATCGTGCAGATTGCTCCTCATGGTCGCGCAACGCTCCAGGTGCCCTTTTGCATGGAAAATGCCATGCGGAAAGGGCCAGTGTTAGTCACTCTAATGTATGCCATTTTCTAGAATTTATTTTCAAACTAACAAATAATTGGATGTTTAATTTAATGAGTAATCTAATGCATCACCTTAAGAAAGTCTTCCCCATTAGTACCTGAGTTTATGTACACGAGTTTATGTAATACTTACATGTATTTATGTTGTATGTATTATATGTTCTTTCATGTATTTATGTAATACTTACATAAACTGAATTAGATTTTGGAGCCTCCAACTAAAACCTTAATGACCTAAAAATTTTGAATTAACTTTGCAAGTTCTGTCTAAAATATATGTACATATACCCGCAGTTAACAAAGTAAGTGTGCTCCTGTGAATTGCTTCTTTAAAAGAAAATTTAATACCAGAAGCAGAAATAACCAAGAAAGAATAGGACTAGTTTCCTGCATGACAAAAAAAGAACAGTTTAACATGTTCCATTCGAAAGTAACAATGTGTATACGTGAAATGAAACAATCAAGTCAAGTGAGCTTTTCACGAGTAAACAAAAACATCTTGAACCTTCTTGACATCATTTGAAAGCTTCTTCCAAAATACATCCAGGGAACCAGCCTTCAGTTTTCTTATGATGTCCTATGACATGGTGGCCAAATTTTCCATACTATGCCCTTTTTTTTAAAAAAAAAAACATGCTGAAGCTGGCTTGTTTGCTTTCCTCTTTTCTCACTGTCTTGCTGTTCACACATGCTCAGTAATGGTTTCTGGTGGAAGCTGCTATTTACCTTGTCTGTTATAGGCAGACACACAGAACTACAGTAGAATTGGCTAAAGTAATATCATGCACTTCCCCAGCTCAAGCTTTATTGTATTGTTTACTGAAGATACGCTGCTTCTGCAACCCAACATCAAAAGACTGTGCTCCTCTAGCCCTCTTTCACTACCCTTATGTCACTGCTGGGAAAAAAATAATCCAGCTAGAACAAGGACAGGAAGGAAGTTTGTAAAAATGAGCTTCTTTGTCGGAGACTTTGGCCTTTTCCATTCAACTATGCTCTCCCACGTCATCCCATCACAATCCCAGTCGTGCCTCTGGAGGCTCTTCTGGGATTGGAGTGTGTTCCCAATGTTCCTCTCCACAGATGACTGGCTGCCTGTGGAAGGGAGTGTGAGGGATATGTCCCGTCCTTCTGGACTGCAGCCAACCTTCTTCCCATGCTGCAGTAAACGCTGGAGCTGGGAAGGAAGCGCTCCCGTCCACACCTGGCCAGCTCCCTGTGGAAGGGAGCATGAGTGACACACTCCCTCCTTTTGCAGTGTGGTTGGCCAATTTCCTGTGCTGTGCTGGGAAACGAAGCATGTGATTACGCTTCTGCCTCTTCCACATGGCCAGGGGTGATCGCAGGCATTTAATGCATTTTTTCCGTTAAGCAAATATTGTACAATTGTGACATGTGGGGATGTGCTGACCGTGGGACCATGATGACATCATGCAAAAGCACAACCTGCAGGTTGCTGCCATCGCATCTCCATCTTGGGACTGCAACGCCATGTGGAAATGGCCCATGTTTGCAAAACTAGGCCAAAACTATGACTGAATTGTATTCGGAAATCTAATCTCATTCAAAAATGCCTTGTCAGTGTGACTATATACCTAAAGACCTTGGCCCAGAAAATATTCAACGAGGTTTATTACAAAAGTTAATCTACTATATAAAAGTCAAAGTTTGTGAGTGATCTTATCTGTTTGTCTGTGTCAGGCAGGCACAGACTTCATACGATTGGCTGTGTGAGGCAAAGACCTCATATGATTGGTTATGAAGATTCTATGGAATCCTGGGGTTAGCATTTCAGAGAGGGGCCTTTAGAATTCTGAGCCAAAGACCTCAGGCCAGCTGCTATGGAAATAAGGCCAACCAGCAAGAAGAAAGCCAGTATATTCCCTCAGGACCCGACCTCTGTATGTTAATAACTTTGAATACAGATTGGATTGAAGACTATGGGGAAAAGTTACAGGTGCTGAACAAGGCAGTTTGGGGAATTAGAGACATAGGATCTCAAAGTTGTGTATTTCAACCACATCTAATTCCTAAGGTGAGGTAAGGTAAGGTAATTCCTAAGGTATTTCTAACAAGTGTTATCAGTGAGAAAATAAAAATCCCAGGAATGCCAGGTAAATATACTAGTATAATATAATAATGATCAAATAATTTGCTGTCTCCCCTCTTCCAGTGTATGTATACCTGAATGTATGTGTACAGATTGTCAAGTCTTATGGTGTTGTTCATGATGGAGTGAGAGAACGAAATAAACAAAGTGCTCCCCCCAACCCCAAACGTAGTTGGAGTGTAACTCACAGAAACCTCAGCCAGATTCTATCACAAAACATCTAGAGAGCTGTAATCTGATTTTATTGCTCTCTCTCTCAACTGCTCTTCCCATTCTATAGTCTTGTAAAAATCACATAGTCAGTAAAAACAAGGCTTATAAATCAATATATCAATATGTCAATATGTTAATATGATGTATTCATAATTAATATATCAACAATACTGAGAAAATACATGACCAAAGACAGGCCCTTTTCACACAGCATTTGCCATGTGAAAGGGCGCCTGGAGCGTCGCACGATTGTGAGGAACGGTCTGCACGACACACTCACAATTGCACGATGCTCCAGGGTAGGGCAGGCACCATTTGCACACTTTTTCATTTTCGGCTTTCAGCTGAAAATGGTGCGCGATCTCTCATTGCTCCAGGGCCCTGCGCGCACTTGCTGTGTGTGCGGAGCATCCGGAGCCGTGGCAGTTGCGCTTCCTGCCCCAGCACAGCCTGGGAAACTCCAGGCTGCACTGTGGAAGGAAGAGGCGGGGCTCTTGCGCTGCCTGTTCGGGAGCAGGCAGCTCGTGCAGAGCTGAAGCAGTGGGGATGCGAGAGCCTCTCGCTGGAGGCTGCTCACACGATCTCCACACCCCAGTGCCAAAAAAAGGTAAGGTGCAGAAAGGGCCAAAGTCACAAAACCTACAAATAATTTATCTCTCTAATTCAAATCACCTCAAAGCTTTTCCAAACAAAACAAAACAAAACAAAACAAAACAAAACAAAACATTGATTTAAGCCAACTGCCAAAAATCTAAAAATGCGTAGATGCACAGATACCATGGGAGGATTGTCCACAACTTAGATACCTTAGTCAAAAAGGAGATGCCATACATCTCCATTTGCCACGAGTTCATTAAGACAGATTTAATGGAAGAAAAGCAGTGCTCAAGTCTGGAAGGATGGGGGGGGGGCGGAATTATCTGCAGAATATGAATAAACACAAGAAAAGGTAGAAAAAGGAGAGGGGTAAACAGAGTTAACAAACTTATTTTGTAAGCTTGTTCTCCAGACAGAAGCCCTTTCGGAAAAATAATATTTACATCCTGAAAGGGCCTTTCCTTGCTAAGTATGTGTGAAAAGTTTGTTTGGTTCACATTTCAATGCAAACTTACCAAATCTGCATGCTCTGAACTTAAACATACATGAGAATACATTTAGACACTGAAATCTGCATGTTTCTGAAGTTTGCAATGCAGTCCACCCAAATGGTGAAATGTTTAGTATGCAAATTGCACTTATGTATAAAAGTAGACACAAAATATGCAGAAATCACTTTGCTCATTACAAAAATCACCAGGAATGTGTGATTTTAAAAGTGAAAAGGTGCACATGAAGTATCAAAATGCCTAGAAAAATGTGGATAATTAAAAAAATCTGCATGATAATATGCTCTATATACAGAGAGAGTGAACACAAAATGATTTGCAGTTTGAAGGGGAAATAAGACTGAAAAAACTTAGCATGAAAAATAAGGACCTGAGCAAAGTTAAACTTGATAGACTAGCACATTCTTATTTGTTTCAACAGTGAAAAGAGTATGAGAAGAGATCAAAGAGTATCTAGGAAGTATGTTAATTGTGTCTGAATCTAACTTACCTAAAAAGAAAAGACAAGGCTAACCAAAAAGCAGGCAGTAGTTTCAGATACATGCTCCTCGCCACAACCAATACTGAGATGATGGTTAATGCCCACCCTGATTCTGGATCTACAGAAAACTTATTTTCTTCATCCTTTCCCTAGCGAATCTGTCTTACAACATATCCAGAATCCCCCCCCCCCATATTATTTGACACAGCCCATCCCCTTATGGCACAAGACCATCTTGCACATCATAATATATCTTTATAAGAAGTTACTTTGTCAGGTGGTAATAAGCTGCAGGCTTTCCTTCCCACTTATGTTCTTACACTGCCATGTACATGTCTCTAGTGTAATAAATACTGCATAGATTACAGTATGTAACAGGGCTTCATTAATATGGATACATTTTGCAAGCATCAGCATGGCCCTGCACTGTAGCTTGCTGTATCTTAATAGTAGGTTTAAAAGATTAAAATATTGCTCAGTTTCAATAGCACCTCACTGTGGCAAATGTTTTCTCTATGGGCTAGAGTAACTTCAAAAACAATTCTCTTATCTCATGGCACTGATACAGATGATTTTTTCCCCCTCAAACATGTCTTGTGCAAGCTTTAGGAATATTTAGAACTGTACACTAGGGTTCAGGAATTAGACATCTCCAAACTAATTTTTACCCTATAGTTCTCCATTAAGTGAAAATACGATTTTGGAGCATGTTCATGTGATTTTAAATCTTTTTTTTTAAAGTGTTGTGTCCAGTTCAATAGTATTGTGTCCAGTTATGAGAACTATAGTATCAAAAGGGCATTAATAATCTGAACATGTCCAAAGCAGATCAACCAAAATCGTACTATGTCCTATGAAGAACATATGCCCTATGAGGAACAATTGAGGAGCTTGAGAGCAACAGCCTGAATGGAATAAAATGGAGTAAGCTTATTTTGATGACCAACCATGGAACAATGAGACCAGACACAGAGTTGGGTTATATAAGGGCCACTTTATTGACCTAGAACCTATTTAATCTGTGATGAACTTGGAAAGGAGCAAGAATGGGGAGCAACGTGATGTGGGTTCAACTGAGGACCAGCTAACACCCCTTGATTACCTCCTTAGCTTCCCTTAGGCAAAACATCTGAGCCCTGAGGGCAACCCAATGACTGGAAGACAAATCCAGGCATCTGCTGGTATGCAAATCCAGCACACTCCCCCACCAAGTCCCAGGACTTTATGACAGCAAAACCCTCAGGTCTTCCTCAAGGGTAGACTCCATTCCCACTCCCTGGTCCCAGGACCTAAAGGAGCAGTTCCAGGGCTCTACCTTTCACCAAAAGTGTGCCAAGGTGGGACATGAAGCAGCAATCAGAAAGAGGTATATGAAGGGATGGATAGTCCTTTTATTGCCTCTGACTCTGCACACCCCCATACAATGGCACTTCATGCTCAATACAAAAATTTCTGGTCCCTGATCATTGAGGTCATTAAAGATGGCCTCTCCCTTGTAATGCCATTCACCACACAGGCCCAGGACCTTATTCCACTGCTCCTGAGAATAGGACCTGAGCCAATGGATTCAAAACAGAGGAACTTCCAGAGACTGAGGCCCTTTTCGCACTTTATCTGGTGCCACTGGTGTCACGTGGGGAACATGTAAAAAGCCTCATCCAGGAGGCACTGGTGTCCCCTCCACTTCCCCTCTGCACCAGCTCCATGCTGGCCGGAAGGAAGAGTGAACGCTCCACCCTTTCCTTCTGCAGCACAGCTGGGTACTTTCCCAAGCTGTGCTGGGGGAGGAAGCACAATGGCCATGCGTCTGGAGCCTCTGCACACAAGGTAAGTGCGTGTGGGGCACAGGAGCAACGCATGATCACACATCATTTTCGGCAATGAGCAGAAAATGATCTAATGCACGATCGCCCCCTAATGGCCTTGAAAGCGTTGCGTGATTGCGAGACTTCATGTGGAACAGTCCTCACAATCGTGTGACGCTCCCGAGGCAATTTTGCAACAGGACTGGTGTGTGAAAAGGGCCTAAGAACTGTCTGGCAGTGAGATAGTCTGCTCAGTTGGTGGGCATTCCTTCATTGGAGATATTTAAATAGAAGATAGATGATCATCTCTCAGGGATATGTTAGTTGTGGATTCCTGCACTGGCAGAGGATTGGATGAGATGGACCTTAAGGTGCCTATTAATTCTATAATTCTGTAATTTGATGATTTTTATGTTATGTAAATTGGATCACAAACTTTTCAATATTGGGGATTCATATGATAAATTTTGTTGAGAAGATCATATTTGCTTTTGGGATGTGTTAATTGAATAGGCTCACATTATTGTGAATTTCAACTAATGTGAATTCAATTAATTCCCCTTTATCCATAAAATTCAGTCAATTATTCTCATTTTTTTTAAAAGTTACAAGTATTTTGTCCTTAACATAATTTTTAAATCTTAAAATTTTAAAGACATATGTATTCTATTATTGCCAGCTTTCAGACCAAGACAGAACTTGTTTGATCCAACATGGGAGCTGTGGTGTATTTTGTTTTCTTTTTCTTCGTACTGTTATATCCATCTTAAGGAAAAGGTGGAGAAAATGAAACCTGCCACAGAGAGCCACAGAGAAATTCAAAACCACACTCTCCTTTTCTGTAAATGCTTGAAGAAAAAAAGCAAGAGGCTGTGGCAATTTATCAGATGTGGTGTATTTCGAACCAATAGGGGCTTTCTCCCCAAATGTAGGTGATAAATCTAACAGCTGAAGCAACAAGTTTTTTTTTAATAAGCAATGGATTCAATGCTAGAAATGGCACTAAACTGAAAGCAATTACTCCAGGAAACAATAAATTTTATTGACTAATTACAACCAAAGCTAAAGCTGGAATTTAACTAACAGCCTTTAATTAAAGAAAGAAGTGAGAAAACATTTTTCTGGTGTCACTTCATTGTCGACAGGCACTTCCAGGATAGCTGCCTTCATGTCTCCATGGCCGTTTCCACACTAGACTGTTATAGTGCTATTATTCCACTTTCAATATCCTATGGAATCCTGGGGTTTGTAGTTACGGGATTCTGCATGGGATTCAGCTAACTGCAAACCCCAGGATTCCATAGGATGTTGAAAGTGGAATAATAGCACTATAACAGTCTAGTGCAGAAATCGCCTATGATCCTAGGAATATCAGCCCATCAGCAACTATAGAATTCTAGTTGTGTCAAGCCAACTTGTGGTTGACTTCATTTACTTCTGCTGCTGAATATAAAGCATAACTAAATTAAACTAAAAATCTCAACTCAGTTTGACACTATAAGTATAGATTTATATTAGAATCAGTTTAATGAATTTAAAAATAGTATGAAATGAGATTAAAAATAAATGTTGGGATCTGAAAATAAACTGTCTTTTAAAAATAAAAATAAATTGATTAAACCTGCAGGCTATTGGTTTCTCATCTGCATTTGTTAATACTTAATAAAGTTTAAAAGTAAATATGTAGTAACTCTTTCTATTTTGAATATTTTATTAGAATTTTTGAAAAGCCCTGAAGATAAAAAAAACCACCCTCAATATATGAAAAGCAGTTGAAAAAATAAAAGTTCAGCCTTTCAATACTCACCAACTGTTCCCCTCAGTACCCTACCCTACCTCAAACAATAAACAGACAATTTTTACTGTGGGTCTTTTTTTGGAGGGGCATTAATTTGGAGGATGAGACTTAATATTCTGGGACCCCAGAAATAATCTTTCATAGAACTCTTAGCAAAAAGCACAAAAGTCTTTTGAGAAATTCTTGAGAGAACTTGGAGCAACCAAACTTAGGTGAGCTCCCCTTAACATCATACAGAAAATGTAGGACTCACCCATTAAACCTGGCTGTCCCTGGTAATGAGAACTATTAACTTTAAGTGACTCCTGGACAAATTAACTGAATAATGAATCATTAGAAAGTGCAGTCCCCATGTATTCCATGTTGGAAGGATAAGTCTTCCATTCAAAAATCTGCCACAGCTGCTCCCCCTTTTGCATGAGAGGAAGCACTGGCAAATAAGTCAAAAGAAAACAAGCCAGCCAATTTCCAAATTTCTCCAATTTCAAATTTGGCTTTATCAATTACTGCAATTTAGCTAAGTTTTATCGTTCACATGCACCCAGGGAAATCAAGCAATCAGACAACTGTAATACTTCCCAAGAGATGTAAGTAACTGAACCTTCTGGACTACTGAACTAGGTTGTATACAATGTTGAACATCATCTAAGGCCAATCAAGTTCTATTCCGTGGCAAATATGTATCTACATGTCATATGAACCCTGCCTATGGAGCACAGGTTGGATAATAACCTGGAGGAATTTTTTGCTGTTGTTTACATGTTTCACCTTAAACTTTCCTTTCAAATAAAGGCACTCAACAATCAAAATGCTTCAGCCTTTTTCTCCCGAAGTTGTAACAGGAAGATAGGATTTTTTTTATTGTTACAGCTTTCCTTTCTCACACAGAAAACTCAGTTCCCTGTTCTGTGCTACCATTAGTGGTTATTGTTGCACTGAACGAAAGCTTAATTAATAGTCAGTTATGTAACAACCATGGCAAATTGCAGCTGAATTAGATCATGTGCCTCCTTGCCTTCTGCTTCACAATGCTATATTTGTTTTTGTGTATGTCAGGATAAGACGTTCATTTGAGTTTCAGTCTGTGGGCTGCCATAGGGGAGTTGGGCTATGTGCCGCTTCTCCCAAAAGATAGTCTAAATAGAACATGTGTGAAACAGAATATTCTTTGGCTTTGTTGTGCAAAGCACCTGTTTTTGAATAGTGTGAATTTTGTTTCATGAGCTTGTCAAAAGCCAGATGCTTAGATGAAATATGTAAGAATTTGGTGTAAAGAAAAAACAACAAAACAAAGCAGAAGCCTAAGCCAAGTGTCAGACTTGTGTGAGAGGGTGAAATACAATTAATTTTTGTTGACTCCATGGCGACCATGAAATAAAATGATATCACACACAGCAATCTGCAGCCAGTATGGGAGTGGTGACAGGTAATATGAAATAACAGAATTCAACGTAAGTACAGTTTTAAAGGTCTTTTGTTTTTTTAACAAATCTATTCTTCTAACCCCTTCCCCTGAGATGTGTAATATGCGAAAAGTTTGAATACATTCCCTGTCTAGTAATTCCCATGGATGTATATCCCTTATAGAAGCAATAGTTTTCACTAGCCATTTTGGTTTGGCAAAAATAAGGTTAACCCTGCACCTATTTGGATTAAATTACTGAAACATCTAAAAAAATTTCTAACATACATACCCAATATAGTTTTAACATACATATCCAATATATCTTGGCAAGACTATGGTAGATATCAACATCTTTATTTCCCACTGACTCTTGAATGCATGTGGAATCCACACTATTAAGCACACAGATCATATGCAAAACTCTGCCACACAAATGGCAAGGATGTATCTTTTATACATCCTAATATAAAGGCTAATGTAAAACTTGGCTAGAAAGAAGAGTTTATCTATTAATAAAGTACCACAGACTAACAGTACAATCTTATACATGTCTATTGAAATGTTTCATGCAAATATTTTGAAACTGGCATACTGTGCATTTAAACTAATTTTCAATGTGTTTTAAACCATTTCAACCATGTGATTTTTCAAATAGAATTATTTGTTTCTTTTTTAACTTTTGTAAAATAAGATTTTAGCTGAACTTTCTTTTAAATTATAATAAGCTTCTTTGGGTCCCATGCTGGGTCCCATGCTTCTTTGGGTCCCATGCTGGAAGGAAGAAAGAAAGAAGGAAGGAAAGAATCCAAGAGCCAAGAAGTACATTGTAGAATGCAGAGTAGTGTGAAAACCTGAAAGATAACTATGTTCTCACCACTTAACTATGTTCCCTTTTGCACATTAGTTTGGGACCTGCAAAGTTCAGATTGCTAAGTTCACATTCGCACAGAAAATCGTTTTTAACATGCAAGGATAAACATCCATAAGGATATGATTCACTTAAGTCATATACATCAGCATGCATAACTATGGTCTTTTTCGCACGGCATTTGCCATGCGAAAGGGCCTCCAGAGTGTTGCATGATTGCGATGAGCGTCTCAGACAATGTCCTCACAATTGCATGACGCTGCCGGGGGTGTCAGCTGCCAATTGCGCACTTTTTCATTTTCGACTTCTAGCCAAAAATGGTGTGTGATTGCGCATCGCTCCAGGGCCCCACATGCACTTACCTTGCATGCAGAGCTCCAGAGCCGTGGAGCTCTGGAGCAGCAGCCCTTGCACTTCCTTCCCCAGAGCAGCCTGGGAAAATACCCAGCTGTGCTGAGGAAGGAAGAGGTGAAGCCTTCATGCTGCCGGCCGGCCGGCCGGCCGGCAACTCCTGTGGAGCTGAAGGAGCCAGGACACTGAGAGCCGCTTGCAAGAGCCTGCTCGCGTGATCCCTGCACCCCGGTGCTGGACAAAGGTAGGGTGCGGAAAGGGCCTATGTATGCACTTAATTCTATCATGAAACACATCACTCACAGCAACTGTTTGGTCCACTGCACTTCTGCTAAAACTGTCTTAAAATGAAGTTGCTACATCAGACATCTGAGATGTTCCTAAAAATGGTACATAAAATTTTAGAATCCTGGACACTTTAAAATCAAAATTTTGGATTGAACAGATGCTCTCCCTAGGCCCAGATCTCAATTACAACAATAGGCTAGGAGGCTACCAAATCTAATACACTTACCCCATTTGCTTTACTGAGAGCCTGGAAGTAAATGCTGTAGCTTTTCAGTGGTGAAAGTGGAGCATTCCAATAGCCATTGTAGGTTTTGTTGTCTCCCACTGTGAAGGGCTGTGTGACAGGAAGGTTGACTGGCTTCAGCTCAGCAGCAAAGTAATGGGGAGAGTCAAGACTTGAAGCATTTCTGAAGCTCACAGGGACAGAGAAACATTCAATGATGTCTGCAGCTCTTCGTGACTTCTGTGGTCTTTCTTCTTTCACAACAAGCTGATAAACACTGAAAGGGAAAGAAAAACAAGGTTCACCAGGATGGTGATGAAGACAGCAAAGCAAAAGTTACATTCCAAGATAGCAAAAGAAAGGTACAATGCCAATGAATAAGGCAGAGGACAGATGTCTGCAGCTTTTCTAGAGGATTCACAGATCATACGGACATAAGATTTATTATCTAAAGAACTAACACTGACAGCACAAGAGGGAACAGAGTGTGCAGAAGAGAAGTAAGGCAAAACAACATTTAGGAAACTTGGATCACAGGATAAAGTTGTGACATGGCCAATGTTACAGTGAGTCAGTTCTTTGATTGTTCATACTAAAAACCTGACAATATTTCAGGAAATTTTATAGAAGATGGGATAGGAAGCAATCTCAAGAGTTGATGTGGTAATCAGTGCACACATTTTGCTTTACTGTTCTTAACCACAGTGCTCAATATCAGTCACATCAAACAAAGGTACCCTGCAATGTATGTAGCTGATCTAATTTAAGCACACTCATTCAGTAATACCAACTAAAGAAACTGTGTTGAGATTAAGATTCAGATGTGCATTTAGTTTTATACAGTTTTGATTTTTCACTCCAGGTTCCTCGCTAAGTTGCAATATCCTTGATCACAAGCATTAGTTCTGATGATTATCTTAAGATTTTTATCAGTTCATATGTTCTTGCCATTTTAAATAGCCAGAAGACTTGGACTTGCATGTGATGATGGAGGAAACAACAACCCGCTAATCTTGTTAAAGAAGCAAAAATCTAGGTAAAATTGTAGGGACGAGAATAAAATAAAATAGAAACTAAAACAGCAATGGAAGGCAAATGGTGATGAAATTTGCGTTGCTAGCATAGACACTGACACAGTGTCTCCATATGGTACTAACAAAAAAAGGACTAATTTATAAATTCTATCAGGAAACTTTGATTACATATTTTCCTTCTGTGAAATAATCAGCTTAGCACATGATAGACATCTTAAAATGTATGACATGTAGATGATGGAGTAAGCTTGTTTTCTGCTGCTCCAGAGACTAGAACATGTACCAATGGATTCAAATGACAAGAAAAGAGCTTCTATCTACATACTGGAAACAGTTTTTTTAAAACTGTAATAGCTATTCAACAGTGTAACAGACCACCTTGGAGAGAGGTGGATGTCTTTGGAGGTCTTTATACATAGGGGTGTTTTAAATGTGTACTCCTGCCGAGCAGGCAGTTGGAGTAGATGACCCTTGTGATCTGTTCCAGCTCTCAGATTCTATGATTCTATGATCCTATGATCCTAAGTCTCTGCTTCGGACAGTAGAAGCATTAAAAGACCTCTAGCTAGAGAGTATTTCTTTGGTTCCCTTCACCAAAGAAAGCGGCTTCTCCATGCTTGGGGTTATTTTAAGGTTTTCTTTCTAGAGGGACCATGTAGTCATGCTATATCTCTGACTTCCAGAAGAAGGGGAAATTACGACTCTTCTGACACTAGCATATGTAAAAGAGTGGTTCTGATGGTCACACCTACATTTACCATAACCAGAAGTGCCTTATTCCTCAGGTTCCAGGCTGTGAGGCTACAGCATGACTATGCTGTGTGCAATCACATGATATAATATACTTTGTAGTTCTAGACTGGAGGAAAAAAGATCCTCCAATCAGCCCTCAGCACTACCAAGATACTCTTCTCACAGAAGGGTACTTACTTCAACAAAATATATATATAAAAATAACCTGGGTGGTGGGGAGAAGAAAAACAAACATGTTAAGAAGCTGACAGAAAGGAAGGAAGGATACAAGAGATGGTCTTCCTTTAGGATAGCTGAGGACAGAGACTCCATGTATAACCAAGGAGCTGAAGCACCCATTCCCTTGATTATAACCATGAACTCCATATGATATGCAAGAGATAACAGGAGACAGCCTTACCAAAACACTGACTCAAGATACATTGGAACTGTTCCTGAGGTGTGACATGGACTGAACCAGTTTTCACCAAATCTAGTGATAAAGTATCAGTATCTTCTAGGTGCTAAGTGAACACTACAACCATTGTGCAAAAGGAATGCTGGATATAGTTGAGATAAGCCTTTAGCAACACAATTGGGTCCAAAGCAGCTAGACACATTTTCTGCCATATTACTGCATATTACTACATATTTCTGCCATCCTAATGAAAAATTGGAAAACCATCGGGTTTTCAATACTCCTTCAACTTTAGTGTGCAAGATGAGATGGAAACCTCTCCCATTGGCCTGTTCAATGGTGTGGGACTCGAAGAAGACTATTTCTCCTCAGAAAACCTACATGTATTTCTGCACTGAAAAACCATGTATACTCTGCCCAGAAAATGTGTTCTCGGCACAGAAAATGTGTTTCTGCACAGCATAAAAAAGGTTATTTTTCTACAGACGGATACAAACAGTGATCAGGAACTGCACAGAAATCTTAATGTTTCCATTCTGCAGGGTGAATACTGGAAGATTTATTCATTCTTACTCACACGGATGGAGATGTACATCCATACTTTTAGCCACAGAAAAAGTGTCTTCCAGACAACTGCCACTGTAATAGTGTCAGTTCCACAAAGCAAGACAGTGCCTGACTCCTCCTTGTTTTCTACTGCAGGGAAGTTAAAAAAAAAATCTTGAGTAACCTAAAACAGCTACCTTCTGTAGATGCTCAAGAAAGCACCATCCACTTGAGTGTGCATACTATAATTGGAAAAAGAGAAAGATAAAGCAGAACCATACTGCATAGTGGGAGGGAGAGAAACTAGAGGGGGAAACTGGAAAAAATGGTTCATATTCTGGACCCATAAATATGAGAAGAAAACTCTCTTTGGGGGTAATAATTATGATAAATCTTGATATCCTTCCTGTCACTACTTAATGTCTCAGCATCATCATGTGCCAGCATTTGGTATTTAAGCTTTTCACTTTTAAGAGAGGACTATACAGCATCCAGATGTAGAGTGCTTCATTCTTTCCACCAGTTTTGGAACTGATACAGAAGCATACACACATCCTTGAGTCTTGACACTAGTCACCCATTTGACAAAGAGAAAAGCATCAGTGCAAGTCCCTTCACTTCTCATCAAGGTATTCATATATGCTGCCCTCAGCTGTCTACATAAGCTGTTTCTTTGTCTTGTTAGACAGGAGAGATCGATGGAAAGCCTGGAAACAGCCAGTAACCCATCATTCTGGTTGCTTTCAGGAGATTGTTGTGGCAGAAAGACAGGCCTAAAACATTTCTAGCAATGCCCTGCCAAAATTAGTATTGGGAACAATACAGTGACAGCTAAAGCAAGAAAGAAAATTTGGACATCTAATTCACATGTTGGAATCAATCACTGTCTCTTTTTATGACTGCTTGCCATATTTTTCTCTAAAGTACAGAACAAACAAACAAATATAGGAACAGGGTGTCTTTTAATGATGGAAATAATGGGACCCTGTGGTATATTTAAATATTGAGAGAATTATGGAACAAATTAATGTTATCAGCAACATCATACACTTCATACACTTGCTCATTTTCCTGCATGATATATGCCATCATTTGTTAGCTACGTTCTACCACATTTTGGATAGGTCAGTTTCTATTTAAAAGAAAAAAAATGGACACGTGTCTTATCTCACAGGTGGCAGTTTCAAAAACTACTGTGGGAACATTTCAGTCTCCCATGGCACTCTGTCTCTGACCTCAAAGGACAGAGTGTAACAGGAAACAGCCAAACAATGATTCATGAGGAGATCTGGCTCTTTCTCCTGAACAGGGACAAAGGCTTTTTATCTCACTATATATATAAATTAGTTCATCTGTTCAGAAATGCCTCCATTACCACCCAACTTTTGTTTGTTTAATTAGCACTGTTTAGACAGTTTTCACTGCCTGTAATTCTTCTATTTCTACTTGTTCTGGTCCTTTTGATTATAACCACCCACTCATAGAGTTCATCTACAGGTCTCCCCTTCTCACTCTCTTCCTCTTATACTAGTACTGAACTCATTCCGCATGTGTGAATTGATTATCTATACCAAGATCTCCTTGTCCCATTCCAATGGCTGCTTATCAAAGAACAATGATTAAAATAATAATTAGCTTGTAGGATTTTCTTTTGTTTAGCTTTTACATTTCTGCTCTACCACATACCCTTCCCAGTTGAGGACATATACAAATATCTGCCTATTGAGGTAACATTCTATGCACCTGATATAACAGTCCACCAAACCTAATGACAAATGAAACGTATTAGTCTTTAAAGTACCACAAGGATCTCTTGTTGGTTTTGCTGCTACATATAACATAGTGACCCTTCTAACCTACCTTTCAACTTTCCCAATTTGGCAGGGACAGTCCTGATCAACTCCTCATTGCCCTACTTTTTCAGTTCCTTTTAAAATATTCCAATTTGTTGCTCTCCTTCAATTTTCCTTCTTTGTCCTTAAATTATTTTAGCTGTCGCAAACTGAATTCGAAGTGCAAAAGTAGTCTGTACTCTGTTAACTCATCCGTTGGGGGGGGGGGCAGAATATTGCCCCTTCCAGTTTGCTTAGAGAAAAGAAAACTGTTGCAGCCTCTTAGCTTGTGTGTTTTTCTCTTTTAAGACTTTTGTCATCTTGACCACAGTCTGATCCTGGTTGGTGATGCAGTTTGCATCAGTGAAATTTTGGAGGGTATGAGCTAAAAAATTAGAAATCCAATGTTTACAGAGAAGCATATACTTTATCTGTTGCAGGACAGAAGACACACATCCTAAATTTCCTTAAGGTATACTTCTGTGTGTATCATAACTGTTTTTTCTACTCCGAATCACCCAACTCCATGCAGTGAAGGGATTTATGCAAATATAAAAGTATGCTCCTGTTAGGTGGATTTGTAATTGGTTGACTGACTGAATCCAAAGAGTGCTCATCAATGGCTGCTTTTCATCCTAGAGAGAAGTGACCACTGGGGTGCCACAGGGTTCTGTCCTGGGCCCAGTGCTATTCAACATCTTTATCAATGACTTGGATGAAGGAATAGAGAGCACGCTGAACAAATCTGCAGATGATACCAAATTGGGAAGGGTTGCTAATATCCCAGAGGACAGGGTCAAAATTAAAAATGACCTTGACAGATTGGAGAGCTGAGCCAAGGCTAGCAAAATGAATTTCAACAGAGAGAAATGTAAGGTCCTCTACATAGGTAGAAAAAATGAAATGCGCAAATATAGGATGGGAGACTCCCAGCTAGACATTAAAGGAGGGCTGATGGAGGAACACACAGCCACACACAACCACAGTGGTTTATTTATTTATCTTTGTCTTACTTCTCAGAAAGCTGGTAGCTACAACAAATTTTAGGTAATGAAACGGAAAGAAACAAGTTTATCAAACACATAAAATATGACACTAAATGATTAGATACTAACGTACCTAAAAAACCAAAGGTGCTCCCTACTTCTTTTATGCAGATGCCCCCTCCCACACCAACTGCAACTACCATATATCTTTTTAAAGGTAAGACCAGAAAAGAATACTCCAGAATTGGGTACTATCCTTTAACACAAGATAAGGGGATTAATATAGTGAAAGATTGCTTTCTTTTTCTGTTTCTTTCAATAAACAGAAACATACTTTAAGTCACTTCTTGTTTTGAAAAATAAACACAACTCCCTCCCACAGACACATTTGAAGGGTGTGTGCGACTTGCAATGGACTCCATGGGATCTCATATCACTATTCCAGAATGAATTGGAGGCTATAGAACCATACAGGCTGCAAAGCTCAAACATCAACAAACTATTCCACGTGCAACATACATTTGAACACACACTTCTTATTTATGGCTCAGTTGATGGCTTTGGCTTTGGAAACCACTGAGACCATCACCAAAGAACATGTCTGTCTGTGTTTTCAGACTCAAAGTATTTTGTTTCCCAAAAAATAACAAAAATGACAACACCGATTCTTTCAGCATATATTTTGGCTCTGCTATAATTTGCAAGATATACTACTTCCAAAGATGTTGAACAAGATGCTTTTCCTGGACATGGAGATCTCAAAAGGAGATATCACAAAATAAAGGAAATAACAAAACTGAACACAGAAAATCAGGTTTTCTCCTTTATCATTTGCCAAAGTTAGTTCAGTTCAGATACCTAATATGGGAATATCTGCTATTCTGTATATTAGTCATTAATCCAACCATTAGTTAGCTAGATCATTAATACCCCACTCTTCACTAGTCAGTATTCCAAAGGGCTTACATGTCTATAAAAACAAGATAGCTCTTGTCCTGAGGCAATATCTTGACTGGCATGTTTATTATAATTTCTCCTGGTTTTAGTAATAGCCCCAGTTGTCAAGTACAATTGCTCCAAAAGCACTTCCTAGTAAATAATGAGGATATCCTTGCTCACTAGTATTAAACAATCTCTTGCATAAAGTACAAACAATAATTCTAATTAAACAATGTTTTGCTAAATGAATGCTAGTTTCCTGATCGTTAGAAATACTCCAACATTATAATCCTTCAAATTGGACACATTTGTTTTGGCTGTGAATGTTAAGCTGCCTGCAGGGCTAACTGTCTAGAACTGAAGTCCCTTTCAAACCGACTATAGATTTTCCAGACTCTTAGTTTCCAGAGAATGGCTTAGATTTCTAAGATATAACTGTTTAATTGCCCATGTACTTTAAAAAAAAATACTGTAAGGAAAGTTGTGATGAACTCACTAAGAAAACTTGAAAGCCCTCTATTTGGAATTAAAAGACATCTGTTTGGCATGAATTGTGCTCCAGATGTATTTTTGAAAACTTATATTTTTTAGCGGAGAATGCATAAACACACATTTATCTCTGCCTCCCCACTCCAAATACTCTTCTAATCCAGAAAACCTTGATTCCTCTCAAGAATAAAATTAGCCTTTATCAAGAATCAGACAAGAAGCTTTCAGGCTAAAGGAGGCTGTTACAGAAGTGATCATAAGGAGCTTCCCACTTTCAAAATCTGGATTATATCAGAAATCTAGTTATAAAAGTGACAACTATTTTTCTAAGATGCTTAGCAATGTTATTAATCTTGTTTGTAAGACTACAGTATGCCATTTATAGCAATTGCATGCATACAAATGTTTGACTCCTGCCATGTTTAATCAAACTAGCTGAGATTTTGAGTTAGCAAAGGATTTTTTTTTGAAGCAAGTTATTTTTAAGTGAGGTGTGGTATCCTTTCGAAGCACCTTGACAATTGAACAATCAAGTTAATCTCACATGTATTTAATCAAATGCATTCAATTTAGGGATGGAAAGAATATTCAAAACTACTGACAAACATGTTGAGAAATCCTGATGAGAAGAATTATGGACTGAATAGAATTTTTGCAGTTTACGATTTATTCTGCACAAAATTCAGATGTGGTTGTTTCACAGAGAAAACACCATTTTTTTGTGTGCAGGAAAATAATATTTCTGCATAGAAAATGTTCTTTTCTGTGCAAAACAACCAAATACGAGTTTTGTGCAAAGTAAGTCCCAAATAGCAAACAGGCTTGACAATTGTGTAGATTTTAAAGTGTTCGTTTTTTTCAAGAAGGAAAGTATTAATTACTTTAATTAATTATTTATATTCCTAATTTAATTAACAGCACATATGGTACATATTAACTGATGATGAAACTACAGTATATGTATGCTTACAGTTAGAGATTTGTATATGAGTGAGATCACTAATATTGCTTGACCTGCTGTTTTCTCTTATCCTGTGAGATCTAAGGTCAAGTTTTTATATCTGAAAACTCTGAAATTCTTCTTTTAAGCATGACAAATGAAAGATCTGATTCGCATATGCATGAGCTTAAACAAATATAGATATAGATATAGATATAGACATAGACATAGACATAGATATAGACATGAAGGATCTGGGTCCTTGAAAAGTCATCTCAAGCAGATCTCCCCTTGTGCAGTGGGACTTACCTTGCCCATCTGCTCTCTCAGATTGCTCTACAAGTTCTCCCTGTCCTCCAGATGAAATCTAGGGCATACGGGGCTGCAGGGGATTCCTGTTCCACTAGCAGGGGTGAAAAGCACTGAATATAGCATTCTGTGTATGCAGAATGTAGTGGAAGTCCAGTAAGGAGACTCCAGTAAGGAGACTGGACAATGGTTGAGGAGATTGGTAAACACATATCTAAACGCATACATATTCTTAATAAACTGCATGGTCACATTCAGTGGATAGCTAATTTCTCGTCAATATTGGTGAGATGCCAACTCTCCTCATGTTTTTAGTCCAAACTTTCAAGAAGTTATCCAAGGTTCTGTGCCTGTTTTGGGGACAGAGTACAACACCTTGAAGCGTTTCTCTGAAGTACAGACTGAAACCCTGAACAGATTCACCATCCATTCACATTATAGCCACCTCACTTCTATGACATAGTGTAATATAAAATCCTCTGCCTCTCTTTTCTGCATCAAAATTGGCTGCAGTGAAATGTTAGCAGGCTTTTCAAGTCTGTGTGGTCTCATGTCACAATCATCTCCACAAACCTGCAAGACATATTAGGGATAATAGCTACTGCTCCCTTGATCCCTATCTTTCCAATTCAGTACTCCTTGCTGACATATTAAAGATAATGATTACATACAGCTATGCCTTCTGCTGTGTAAGAAGCACAGTGTTAGTGGCTTTGGAGGTGCCTTTCCTCTCCTGAAGCAGTTGCTATTAATTTGATTTTCAAAAAAGAGCAACAAAAAAGTGGTTATGTCATTTACCATTAAGCATATTTTTGTTGGCTGGGATCATTTCAGGTGCTTAGTGATTTCTTTCAGAGTGACAAGGAAAGATCCAAGGATAAGAGCTGTTACATATACAAATTTCTACAAAGAAGAAAGTGCAAGCTACACTACAAGACTCCTGAGGCTGTATTATGTTGTGATCCACATGGATCAATATCTGTGGAAATGTTACATTTCAACAGACCATCTATATTACATTAATATTACATAACTTGTAAATAACAGGAACCTGGTATATCTCAAGACCTATCCATATGATCAGCTAAATGCATGGCAGGATAAACTGTGTAAAAGGCACACATGCTGATCCTGTTTTCAGTCTCTCTACCACATGCAGCAGCCTTCACATATTCAGAATTCATATATTCATTGGAAAGCACAGACTCTGGAAACCCTGAGGATCCTTACAAATCTAAAATATACATTTAAAGTATAGGTGACATGCATAATGTTTACGGGTGATCATGCAAGGAACTATCTAGGTGGCACATTCTTCACAACACATTTTGTCTTATAGCCATCTACAGGAATTTCATAAAATATCCCACATTTGCGAAGCCTTTACATTGTGTAGGTAGAGAGGGGTCATATTCCCTGTATTTGGAAGAGAAGAAAAATGCTAATCCAGGAAGAAATTGTGTAAACTGATTGCTTTCAATGCACTAAATTCTACTATAGATTGTAGTCATGATATGCCATAGAATGCTGTACACTAGTCCTGATACTTAATGGAAATTCTGCATAAATAAACATTTTTAAAAGCTTTCTTCCACTTTTCTGGAACTTTTTTAAAATTTCTGCTTTGCTCATAATTGAAACATAACCCTATTCTTTAGGTCATGCCATTTCTCCCCTGTGAAAAAACAAGTGTTCCTTATTTAATTTTAAGGTACTGTTAAGAAAAGGGTTGCCTTCTTTGTGCTAGTCATTTTCTAACACAAGCTTGAAAGTTTAGAGATTCAACATTTAAGATGCATATAGAGATCAGGTGGTTCAGTCCAGTATGAAGGCGGAAACTTCAGCAATGGTAAAAAAAAAAACACCCAACAACATTTTATAGAGATCAACAAGAGGGCAAATCTTCATTTATTACAAGAAAAAGCATTCTTAGTCTATATACTCTTCCACCAGTTGGTAAAACATCACATAAAAAGAACTGGTTAGGGTCCTCCCATCATGAGTATAGAAAATTGAGTTGTGTTGTGTTGTGTTGTTGCAATTTGTTATTTTTAAATTAAGAGAGTTCTTAAAGTCCTTAAAGAAATCCTGACTCCTGCTGTTGTCTGTCCTTAAAGCTATCAAATGGGAAGATCATTTCACACAAGTCTTAGCTCCCACCAGATCCACAAAAACAAAACAGAACAGTAGTTGTCAACTGGCTATATACTAGTGATGACACAAAGTAGTCTAGACAGAATGCATGGCTTCCATAATGATTACAAAGAATTCACCTTCCCTCTTACTCCATTTCCCCTTTAATTATAATGTGTTATCTCTTATCCAGCTTACCAAGCACAAATTACCCATCTGTGGGCAATTGGGCATACTAGTAATACCTTTGGAAAATTGTTTTTTCTTCTAATTTCTCATTCCCCTTGCCCACTAGTGTCACTTTCCAACAGGGATTATCAGGAGATCTTTCCAGCTATAATCATTCCCTGGGCTTAATCATTGTACCATGTGATCTGTTAACAGTGGTTACCTTTGATCTTCCCTGCACAACTGATCTGGCAGGGATTATCAAGTGGTATTTCTGGCTTTCCTCTTCCTCAGGCCTAATCCTTGTCACATGAACCACTTATGTGATCTTTGATTTTCCCTATACACCTGACCCAGTATCATTACATATGGTCTGCTAACAACAAAATTTTCCAGATCTGTGAGTGACTCCTCAAAAATTCCTCGCTACTTATCATAATAAATAATAGAAATGTTGTTTGTTTGTTTGTATCATATGGATACTAGGTTCTTTGACATACTGATTGGTTGACGTAAGATGTGAAAGCCAAGAATAACAGAGCTAGAAAACATCCAGTGATATTCTGTGCAATGAGCTTGACCACCAACGTTACTGTTCCCATTTATTTTTATCAGGATTTGAAGTCCTGTTGTAGTTTGTCACTTGACCTGTATCAGACCATAGTCTACTTTATGGTAAGGTTCTCATTTGTGAATAATGGCATTTTCCAGATAGTCAGTCCAGCATAAAGTGTCCCCTTAAATGTTTCTTTAGGACTGGTATTCAAGGATATTTAAAATGGGAGAATAAATTTGTGGCTCTATACTAGGAAGGGAAAGCCTATTTGAAAATACTTGAAAAATGATTGACTTTTGGAGTATTGAGAAATCTAGACAAGAAGAACCCTCGACTATGAGAATCCTTGCAGTTCAGAATTATTCTGCGCAAATTTCACATGTGGTTGTTTTGCAAAGAAAATATAATTTTCTGTGCATGAAACAACTTTTTTTTTTCTGCACAGAAAAGAATATTTCCTTGCAGAAGAGACTAGCTATAAGCAACATTAGCTGATAATGGTACTCAGCCAGGAACACTGAAAACAGCAACAGTTGGAACAATAGTATGAAACCACTGTAAGCAGTCATGAGCTTTTACACTTTACCTAACCCTCTCCTTATGGGCTCATCAGCCTATTAGGAGTAAATTTCATCGGTCTTTTGTGCAAGGTCAGTACTCATTTAATCAAAGCAAGTTTTACTGATGATTTTTAATTCAGCAAAGAACTTGACTGGTGCCTTTCATCTTTCTTTAATTTGCCCTCACTATTTTATTGATTCTGACTGGCAGATGAGAAAATCTTTAACGAGGTCCCCCATTCTGATTATCTGCCATGACACATGATTCCTAAATTATACCTGGCCAGGTATCCATTTTGTTTTTCTATTAAAGTTTTCTTGGGTTATTTCTTATATCTTGTTCATATTATATCATTAACATTGAGAGTCAATTGGCTAAATGCCCAGAACCAGATATAATATACAACTGCTTGATAACTCTGGCCAGAACCCTCTATCACAGTTTGTGTTATGTAAGTTTATGTATACTTAGCTATACAGCAGAGGTGCTAAGGAACCCTATTAGTGAATTGCGAAGATGTGTAACAGGATACTGACAAGAGTGTCACAATCTGCATTGGGCTTTATCTTTGCTCATCAGCACTCCCTAGATGGTGTCCCGATCCACAACAGTCCTGAAGTGTGTTGGTCCTAATGTGCATCAGTCCTTTGCACTGGTCACTTTGCTAGCTTCCCTATGTAGTAACATAGATAACAGTAAATTCTCACTCAATACAGACATTATAGATGTCATGGGCTTCCAAGACCTAGGACCTTTATGCACAGTATTTGCCATGGGAAAAGGCCCCTCGAGCTTCACGTAAATGTGAGGAGTGGCCCACACGATGCACTCACAATTGTGCGACACTTCAGGGGCTGGCAGGTGCCAACCGTGCACTTTTTCATTTTTGGCTATGAGCCGGAAATGGTGCATGATCGCGCATCACTCCAGGGCCCTGCATGCACTTGCTGTGCGTGCAGAGCTCTGAAGCCGCAGTGCTTGCACTTCCTGCCCCAGCGCAGCCTGACAAACTTGCAGGCTGCACTGCAGAAGGAAGAGGCGGGGCTCTCGCACAAGCAGGCAGCAGCTGTAGTGTTGAAGGAACCAGGACACGAAAGCCTCTCACTAGAGGCTGCTCGCATGATCCCTGCACCCCAGCTCCGCAAAAAGGTGTGTTGTGGAAAGGGCCCTAGACACAGACTCAGAGTCTGAGGCAGCAGAACCTGCAGAGCAGACAGTACTACCACCCACCCCAGGGACATAAGTGTCAGCCCCAGCAGGGAGCCCTGCTCACTCTAACACAGAGAATGATCTATCCATACCTATCTTCACCCAGCGTAGATGCCAAAAGGGTCTCCTACATTTCTCCCAGCAAATTTATGCACCAAGCACCAATTAATCAGGCACCAGCTGTGCTGACCCTGCAGCCTATAAGAACTGAGCCTTTCCCCTCTAGCCTTTGTCAGCAATCAACGGACCATTTCTCCTGTGCATGCTTTTGTTTGCTTCCCTTTCCTGTTATTCTGCTGCTTGACCTGTGTTTACATTGCCTGCCATTGATTTATGGACATTGCTGGGATTATTATTTACTTCTTATATGTAAGGTTGTTCTCCTCCTGAAGTAAACTGACTAACTGATTAACTACCTGAGCTTCTTGATCTGTATTATCAATTTCTTCTGGCTGCCAGCCCAGGCCAGGCATGGTCAATAGAACTGCCCAATTCTAATTCCTGTAGACGTAAATCCACTTAAAAAGACTCAAGTCCCCAAGAGAATTCTGGCCTCTATTGCTATTGTAACTATACCATAATCATTAGCCCACTGGACATAAACATTTAATTCGCCCCCTTTTTAAACTATTAATAATCCATTTCATGAACTGAAATTGTCAGAACACTGTTGTTGTCGTTGGCGCTGTGTGTCTTCAAGTTATTTCCAAGTTAGAGAAATTCTAAGGCAAACCTATCACAGGGTTTTCCAGGACTTGAGAGTATGTGATGCACTCAAGGTTACCCAGTGGGTTTTCTCGGCCAAGCAGGAATCAGGCCCTATTCTCCAGGGTCATAGTTCAAAGTTCAATTGACTACAGAGTTCAGCCTTCAACAACTTTCGATTTGCTTCTAAAATATAAGATAAATATATTTCTTTGTGCAAGTCAATACAACCAACAGGAGCTGCGGAGAACCGCAGGAGCCTTATAATGGAATGCTTGGCCTTACCATCTTCCTCCTCCCACGTGTAGCACGTAGATTCTAGAAATGAATTTTCCTCATCTGCTCCTAAATCAAGTACCCTATTTGCTGGCATATAAGACACACTTTTTTTCCTGAAAAATACTGTTCAAAAATGGGATGTGCCTTATACACCAGTGCATCTTATATGCCGGCATGTGTGCAGGGGTGTGTCTTATATGGTGGTGCGTCTTATATGCCAGCAAATACAGTAGCTCAGGGGATGAACAAGCTTCCAACTTACTCAGATATACAAGCACATGATCTGTATGATAGATCACAGGATCATGTTTCTGCCAAATATTTTGCAGAAGTGGTGGGAAGTAGCTATACTCTAAAAAAAAAAAATTCCCCTAAAAGCACTTCTGGACAGTTTTGAAACATTCTACATTGTTTCAATTTTTCACCCAAAAATGCATTCCTTCCTTCCATTTTTTTTTCAAAAATAAGAATTCTGCACTTTGCATATGTCTGAGAAAATTTGTTTTTGCAGTCTCGCTTTTTTTTTTAAGGCAACCTGTATAGACAGTAGAACCCTTGGAGAAATAGAATAATTGCTGCTTTGGCTTTCTTATATTTTTGCTGTGCATTTATGACAATCTCTTCATTCCATCTGCAACCCACACATTAATATAGCAGCTCCCTTTTCTAGTTCCAAGAATTATGTATTCATTATGAAGGAAAATTAACACCTCAAAGCAAACTATAATTAAGAATTCTTCAATTCAGTTTATGCTTTTTCAATTAGACTCTCTATAATTTTAATCATGGGAGCATTAACATGTTTCTGTAATTTATATACCTGTGGTATAATTAAGTCCTGAAATGCCTCAGTCAACCACAGCAGAAGCAGAGCTTAGTTGTTTGTTTTTTTCCCCTCTGGCATTTAGGTGCAAGTGTGTACAGTGCATTGTTTTATGAGATAGTCTAGATGTAAACAATGAATAGATGCACAAAGCCAAATCTTTGCCCAATCGGACTCGGCTATCACCAGCTTGATTCATACTATCTGCAGTGGGATCCCTAAATAATATTTATGGTAATTTGTATTAAAATGCAGTTATATTTTGTAAATTACCTGGAGCCAGAGATGAGTAGTAAGATAGTTTACAGATGGTACCATAGTATTCAGGATGGTAAAAACCATAAAGTGGTTGTGAAGATCTGCAAAAAGATCATTCCAAGTTTTTTGAATAGACAACTATATACTGCATTGTTGTCAAAGGTCATTTGGAGTTCGGGACTTATTCTTAACACTACTTTCCATGGAGCTTCTCCATCTTCTTTATTAGCCATCAGGTGACATCTATGTGTACAGTAGGTTCTTGGGTTAGTTGAAGAATGTGTTTGCAGTGAACAAAACATTTGCCTCACAAAATTCAGTCAGTCAGTCTTTTTAATCCTAGGCCAAATTTTCCTACAATCTTTGATTTTGCTCTGTTTCCTGCTTTTGCTTTCCAATCACCTATGATTAAAAAAAAAAAGTCCTGTTTTCATGTATGATCAACTTCCTCCTTTTCTCCTGCATAAAGGCTTTCAATGTCTTCTTCTGCTTCTGTATTTGGAGCATAAACTTGGATTATGGTTAAATTGATAGATTTTTCCTGAAATCTTATTGATATGATTTAATCAGACTTTGCATTATATCTTTTGACTGTTTTTGCTAAGTGTCTCCTCACTACTAATGCCACCCCTTATATTTTCATTTCCTATGTAATTATCTGACTCAAAATGTTCCATTCCTGTCCATTTTAACTTGCTCACTCCAAATACTGCAATGTTTACCTCCAGTGCCCCCCCACACATATACACACACTACTGCTGCTACTCAATAGTTGTTTGGCAGATTTAGTATGGATGTTCAGCAAAAGCCTGCTTGACATGGGAGACCCTACCAGCAGCATTGCTGCTGTCAGCATCGCCTCTTGCCCCACAGGAGCACACAATCCCACTACCACAGAAAGGTAGTGCCATTGATGGGAGTAGAACAATGCAGAAGAATAATTTATAATAGACTGCTCATTTCTGCTGCTGGTTCTTTTCTTTTATTATTTACATATAACTTCTTTGCATTTATTTAGAGTTTACAAAGCAAATATACCTTTTTCTTGTGAAGACAAAGGCAACAAAAAGCAAGTACTCAGTATAACGGGAGAGTTGTAAACAGGTGTGCTTTGAACACTAAAAACACCCATGCCTCCTCAGTAGTGAATGGCAATGTTGGTGTGCATAGAAATCCCAAAATTTCATTCTTACCTTTTCTTGTTGGATTGATCTACCGTTGTAGCTAAATAATCAACATCTGCAACTGAAATCATCTGATGAAGATAAGGAGCTCAACTCTAAAATATAAGGACTTATCCATTTCTTGCACGCATTGATATGCAGTATTCAATACCCTTTGCTATTTCAAGTGCGGGAGAGGGATGACCCTGAGCTCTATCTTTAAAAAAATATTTTCATTACGATAAGCCTATCACACTTTGGAATGAATGAATTATATATGAATGAATGAGTGTGTGTGTGTGTGTGTGTGTATGAATGAATATATGCATACATTCATGCATACACATATATGTGTGTACATTTCAATTATCTCAATAGAAGACACTGCAATGGAAAAAGAAATGATACTACAATTTTCTAAAAATGTTTTGAGAAAGATTTTCATAATCATCTCAAATTTCCAGACATTTATTGAATATAGAAAAAAGCATGGAAAACCAGGCTTTAAAAATAAAAAGGAAGACTGTTCAATAAAAAAGGGAAAGAAAATAGCATGACAGCAGGTGATAAGAAGAAATAAGAAAAAAAACTCTGAATAATGTACTTTTCCAACTGCATCCCACAAACACTATTTATTGACTATAATCAGCTAACATAATCTTTGAATCTAGCCTGCCAGAGAATTTTGCTTTTTAGAGCTTACACAAGCCACCAACAAGCTGAGCTTCCTCCTATTGTAATCTTAAGCAAAGACAAAGAAACAAAGAAAGGAGAGCATTTATTCAAATACCAACATTTCAACCTATATCAATAGTTTATTTCTTACTAAGAACCAACGACTGGAAACAAACAAAATACTTCTATAAATCTATGATAGGAGATAAGTTACTTTTTAAAGATCAAAAATATCAACAGCATGTTGAATATATATATATAAATATATATGCATATACACACACATACATGTACATACATATATATATATTGCATGGAATGCCTGTACTGTACACACATATACATACATATATATATTTTGCATGGAATGTCTGTACTGTAGAACTCCGATAAAAAACAAACAGTTCCTGCAAGAGCTCTCACCACCTCCAGCATGACAGTGAAGCAGCAAACATTATTTTGTGTCATATTTTCTACACAGAACTAGCCTCTTTTCCCTTTCTGCAGCCAAGCACACACTTGTAACAAACACAAAAGACAAGCTGGTGACAAGTTCTGTCCCAGTTGTGGGCACCAACTGCTGCTCAGAAGTTAAGTATATAACCAAAAGCAAGATTTTTAAAGCCTCAAAGCCTCAGGGGAAACATTGGTGTATAATCCCCACGCTTGCCTGACCAAATACTGGGGAATGTTCAAGCTGATCAGATCAAATTTCTGAATTTTCTTCTCTGGTAAATATGCTTGTTTCCTAATCTGCTAGCTTAATTTTCTTTTGCCTCTACTGTTTTACTGGGTTTGCACCCCCCCCCCACTTTTTTCTCCCTGTGGCTTGTTGTTTTCTGAATGATTTGATTGTGGTTTTCAGATTGCTTAGTTATTGTTACAATTCTTGCTCTTGGTTACCTTGAAAACTTTCCTTTCAAATGGAACATAGAAGCAAGTCCTGCATCATCATCTATATTATCATTGCTGCTGTTGTAGCTGGTATCATCATTATCATCATCACCATCATCAAAAAATGTTATTCTTTGCAACACTTTTGTGAGGAGGAGGAGGAAGAGGGGAAAAAGACAGACTAAAAGGGGGAAAAAAACAAAAACTTTTTTTTACCTGACAGGTGCTCCGCGAGACTGAGCAGGCTTCAGCATGACTGTGATGGTGGTTTCTGTTTCATTCAAGGGGGAATCTGTATCATATTCAGGCATTGATGGTGCTGAGGAAAAACAGTGTGTGTCTGATATCATTTCGGAGACATGTCAGGAAGGAACACACTGACAACATTTGAGATGAAACACTCTACCTTTTATTCTTGAATGCTAATAAACTGGACTTCCAGCTGGTGTTTTAAAATAACTAACTATAGCTGGTCATTCAAGTATTTTTTGAAGCTCTTAATCACAGGCTTGTTCTTTAAGCACAGACGACCTGAATGTTTCAGGACCCAGGAGATTTAGGCCATTTCTGCACTACATTGTTATAGTGCTATTATTCTACTTTCAACTTCCTATGGAATCCTGGGGTTTGCAGTTTAAGGAGGGGCCTTTAGAATTCTCAGCCAGAGAGCTCTATGGCCTCAGTAAACTACAAACCCCAGAATTCCACAGGATGTTAAAAGTGGAATAACAGCACTGTAACACTGTGTAGGGCAGAAATGGCCTTTGGCAACAGTGTTGTTCTGCTTGCAAAAATAATGGCCTATTTGCAATTAGCTTCAGAATATGCATGAGGGGCAACACAATGCACTTTGCAAATGTGCAAGAATGAGTACAACTAGTTGCACACATTGTGGCATAGCCAGTTGCACTAGTAGTTTGCTAGTTGTACTAGTAGTTTGCTGAAAGACAACTAAAATTACCACTTGTCTAAGTGTAGGGGTCAATGGAACTCCACTGAACTGGCAGTGTTTCTCTCTGCTGCTTTTAAATTGGATGTAAGATATTATATTCCCATGATTATTGACCATTTTCATATGTAATACAGTACATAAATAATGCAAAAATGCTGTATTTTTTTTTAAAAAGGGGGGTGTCACTGTTGTGTGAGCACAGTTTTGAATTATACTGAATATTCTAGCATGTTAGAGTAAAACTATGGTGATACACAGAAAAGTTATTGAGGCCCAGGGCAAGCATGATGTTGGGACATTGTTGCTGCTCCTCACAAAGATCCATGCATGTGCAGAGCTATAGTAAATGATATGACAAAATTGTGGTAGCGCAGATCAAAAAAACAGCAGGCTTTGCTTTGTGGGAATTCACGGCAAACTGACAGAGATAGCCAAGCCTGCTGCAGCCCCAATGTACAAGTAGAAGCTTCTGCTTATCTTTTCCCACTGTGGTGTCCTCTCCTACCTGTGACACAAAACTCCACCCCAACCTTCTGGAGTGAAATGTAGGGTGCAATGCAATTACAGAGGTTGAGGATGAACTATTATTACATCATAGGAATTCTATTTTCACTATTATATCAACTTTTCAATAGGGGTTGTTCTCATCTTTTAGCATAATTCAGTTATAAATCTCAAAAGATATTTACTGTTAGGTTCTTCTGTGGGTAAAAAATAGGATCGGATAAAACACAGTGCTAGACTATACCCTCAGCATCTTCTGTATCAGCCTGTGGCTCACGGTGAAGCAGTTTCTGACTGGAAAAAGGTCTGATGTTTCATAACCCTAACTTTGAGACCCATTACTTGTTAGGGTTGAATTACTAATTCAATCTTTTTATACCAAAAAAAAATAGCCACCTTGGGTCCTGTGTTGGGAGAAAGGCAGGCAGGCAGGCAGGCAGGATTAATGGATGGGTGGATAGACAGTTTTAAACTTGATCTGTGTATATGTCAATGGAAACTGAGCTCTCACTCCTTCTCTCTGAGTATAGTTAGTACACTGTAGTACCTGAAATTTTAGTTGCAATCCGTGTGGTGATGGGAGGTCCAAACCCCTTCACTGTGCTGGCTTTGATGGTGAATGAGTAGGTAGTTCCTGGATATAACCCTACAAACAGATGGTGAGTTTCATTCCTTAGTTTGAAGACCTTTCCTCTCTGGTTCGACAGGTCAGCAGTGGGATCAAGGGATCCAACAGCCTTGTATGTAATCTGGAATGAAGGAAAGAGAGAATGAAAGCTCCTGTGTAATTTATAATATGTTGTTAATTCCATTTCCCCTATCTATGAAGCTCTAACTTTCGGTCAGAATGAATGAAAAAATATAAACAGCAGAAAGAAGTTGAACAAATTTTTATTCAAACTATTCTAAGTTACATCACAGATGGATGTAACATCTAACATTTAAGAAATGTGTTTCATCAGTGTTCATGAATGATGGAGCATCCATTCAGGACATACAGCACACTTCAAATTCCAGCTGCATATGTAATCTTTGTACATCGCTAGCTTTTCTTCAATAGAACTAAGCATAATTAAGAACTAGATTTTGGAAACACGAGATGCTTGTTTACTATTGATATTTACTGATAATTTATAACAATTAAAAGGACAAGTGAAAAACGTCAGGCCTACCAAATCTCAACATCATCATCAAGAACAAAAAACTTTACCTATAAAAAGATGGTACGCTCTAGGTGAAGCTGATAAATATCCTACATATTATTGGGCTGGAGACCAACAGAATCTATCCAGTTCTTAATTCTGGTCATTTAAGTAAAAGCTCATCTGACTAGGAGTGTAACAAACTATACCACATTTTTGCTAACACATGTTGCATTTCAAAAATTTTCACTAAATTTGGGAAATTAGATATTAGATATTTTGTTTCATATATAGGAAATTTAGGTAAGCTATATTTGGACTGAAGTTTCTAAGGCAGGACACTAAACACATGAGAGAAATCAATGTTAGTTTAAAAATGCTGGAGAAGAACACAAACATAATAGGAAACATTTGCAGAATTTCCTTATGTAATTCTGTTAATCCTGTAGTTAGAAGAAAAGATTGGTGGAGTAATAAAATTTAAGAATTGTCAATCCATTTAGAAAAGTTGGCTTTAAAGTCTTGTGATCTGGATCAGGTTGTGGTTGCACTACTGTTTTGGAAATCTTCCAAAGTCAAATCAAAGGAATGTTCATTGGCATCCAAATTGAATCCACTCTAGCATAGGTCAAAATGATCCAAAGCTGGAGACTAGCCCTGTAATTATGTATGTATGCTCTCTCCAGATTGATCACACATATTGCTATGATCTTGATGTGGACATATAACATTAACATAATTATGACTGTTCTGTGGCCCAAGTAGTTCTCAGGCTTGTGGTATAAAAGGTCATATGTTTTATAAAACTTTGTTTTTAATTTAATTCCTTTAGATTCTAACAGCAACAGCTGCAGGCCAGAGTCCACCTATTTGCTACTCCTCTTGTTTCTCCTCCCTCCTTGATCATTGTCCTTGGTTTTCAGAGTTTCTACATAATTTCCACCTCAGAAAGCTGGCAGTTTAGAACAAACTCAGGCAAATATTCATGAATACTTATACTTCTGCAGCTAGTAACACACTTTAAAGATCTACAAGCCCAAAGCACACCTTTGAAATCCTGTCCTGAGTTCCATTATTATGCTTATTAATGGTGGCTATGCAGGTATACACACATATTCAGAAGTAAAACTCATGACTTATTTACTAGCCAATTTCTTCTCTGTGTTCTAAATTCAATCTAAAGGTGGCTTGATTTCAGCAGAGCTGTCAATAAAATATACCATAATCTACTGCTCCCTTAACCTTTCCTGATATTACAGGATTCTTACTTATGTGTAATGGAACACTGTGAATAAATCAATGTACGCTAATTTACATGCACATCTTCAATATTTTATGAAGGGCTTCACAAATATCAAATTCACAGGTATATATAAGTGTCTTTAGGGAGAAAAAAATGAAAACACAGATTTATACTGGGAAGAAAATACTGCTTGGCAAACAGACATCAAAATAAAATAAAAACACAAAGCACAGAATGGCCACAAACCAGTTTTTGTTTTGTTTTGTTTCATTTTTAAAATGGAAAGTATTAAATTTTAAATAGTATAAATGTGAATAATGCAAAAAAAGTCATCAGAAATATGATGGATTCTATTATTTAAAGCAAAGACATTTAATAAGAAGACATCTCATAATTAACGTATAGCAATGTCAAAATTGTTATTTAGAGGTTTCTGCTACTAACGTTAAGAAAAAACAAGGTGGTATGCAGAGGCTAAAATACTTTTACATCCTAGTGCATGATGTTAACTATCTCCACTCTGAAAGCACTGAGATGTAAAAAAGTACTCAGCTTAGTTGTTGGGTTACCCTCCATGATATGTTAATGGACTATGTAGTATGTAGTAGATGTAGCTGAGAACCATTAGGTAAACAGTGCCTGGCACTGGAACAGAATGCACTGATAACAGCAGCCAGATTCCCAGAGACTCCAGATGAGGGAGGGGTCTTGGGAGGGGATCTTAAGCTCAATCACTTCTGCTTTCTTTCAGTCTTCACACTAAAGTCGTTACATGTACTTCACTCTAAATAAATAGTACTTTATGCATTGTACTACTTGTGTGTAGATTCTGCTCCTGACATTAGTAGTCAACTAGTATGTAAAAGTGTTCAGTACTTTATGAAAAGCCTTGGAGATAGTCCTGATTAAATGTCATGGACATTAATTAGGTCTGCCATAAAATAAGAGAGCCAGAATGTTGTAGTGGTTTGCACACTGGATTATAACATTGGAAACTGGGGTATGATTTCCTCCACAGCCATGGAAACCCACCGGGTGACCGTGGGTGTGTCACAGACAGCCCCAGAAAACCCCATGATAGGTTCACCTTACGGTCACCATAAGTGGGAAATGATGTGAAAGCAAACAACAACATAAACTCATACGGACTGCTACTTTCCATGAGAAACTTAATCAATGCCTTCCTACAAGAATTTTGCAAGATATGTAGGGTATTAGAAATCAGATGTTTGGGTTACTGTAGTTTCTGCCACCAATCCTAGCCCACATGCAAAAGAGATGATAATGGATTATTTCTCATTTAAAAATTCTCATACATACAGATCGAGGCCACACCTCACAGAATAATGTAGGGATTATAATTTAGTTAGCCCCTGGCTTCCATATTTCCTATATGTCTCACATATGTCTCAAAAGAATATGCAAATACATTTAAAATTCATATTTTTGAAGGTGCATACATTTCAAAATATTCATTTTTACACAAAATCTATAGGTTCAAGAGTTTGGACAGTCCTAAACTGATTCATGTTTTTGATGAATTTGCATTCTTGCATTGACCTTGGGCATTATTGCAGGAAGGATGTGTTGCCCTGATAACTGTGCAATTTCCTCTTTGGTCCCTTGTATGCCATTCTTGTGAATGGACAGTGTGATTCCACAGCAACTGTTCAAAATGCCTTCCAGACCAATGACTGAATCACCTACCTCTTGATAGCCAGGCCATCATTATGTGCAACTTTCTGCATAACTCCAGTTCTTCCCAAAAGAAATGAAAAAGGAGAATAAAAGCAAAGGGGGAACAAAGAATGAAGAAGAAAAAAAAATGGATGTAAAATAAATTTTGCCTTGTGTGTGTATGTGTGTGTGTATACACACAGTTTAAGAAAATCTCTCTCTCTATATACACACACACGTACATACACACATACATACACACACATATGTATTTACTTAAACTATGTTCCTATCCGGCAGACATTTGTATTACTTCTTCCCACTGAAATTGGATATTTCTGGTGAAGTTTACACATAATTCTTTCTGCAGCATATGCAAATTATTATGATAATTCCAATATAAGCTCCATCACACTATTTTCCCTCATCTTCATTGCAAGTCTGGGTACATTCCATCATAATAACCCCTGTGTCTCAGTACTGGGTGTTATCTTCAGGCGGAAAAAAAGGAGATGTTTATTAATGCTGTATAGCCCAAATGTCCTTGCCTCATGGAAGCTACTGTGTATGGAGAACTGATACACCAGGATCTCAAATTTGGGCATCTCTCGGGAACATATATCTTGCTGGTTTAAAAAAATAATTAAAAAAACCCAACAACTTCAAGATGTAAAAATCATGGAAATAAAAACGCTGAGTCTTGTCCCATCAGGGAAGATGAAAAAACAAAATTATGGATCCTCAGGCAGCTGTTAGAGGAATCTCCTCTCTGGATAAAACAGCAGAAGACACAAATAGACCATATATCCTTCCAGATAGAAGAGCTTGTTAGTTTCAATGTTTCAGCTAGGAGCTGAAGTCCAGGACCTGTAGCTAGAAGATATTCAGATGACCGCTCAGAAAATAGAAGGTGATGGAGTAGTGGAAAAGAGACACTAGCAACTGGTGTGGGTATACTATGGGTCAACACAGAATTGTTTCTTTCTTTGTATTGTTTCAAACATTTGTAGTCTGGGGCAATGGACAGGGATATGAACATGATGGCAGAAGCCCAATTTATTATTTTCCTTTATCAATATATTATGTTCTACAACAAAACTATGCTTTAGAAACAACAAGTTTGGCATCAATGTAGCAGAAGTGGGGTGGAAAACATTAGCTTTCTTTGTGATAATGCCTACATAAGAATATTAAATTGAAATTATCCAACTGCACTATCAGTTACCACATACAACCATACATATTTTTCATCACTATACATGAAACAAATCTGAAAACAGAATAATGACCTTTTTCACACCTGCAGAACCATACCCAAACCTGTTGTATTTGCACAGTTGAAGAACCTGGAAAAATAAGAGACTATGCAAGGAAAGTGAATCGCTACCCCACTGATAATTAAATGACAGCTCATTTTCCTATTATTAATTTGATTTTAAAGCTTTCCATACTTTACAGCCTAGACTCTTAAAGTTATTTTTTTTCTCAGTTAGTGAACAATTCTTTCTCAATATTACAATTATTTATATTAGTCCTAACTAGAGTAATGAAGGTGACTAGGTAAAAAATTTAAGCTGGCCTCTATTGTTTACAATTCCACTCAGTAGAATCCTAAGTGAAATAAAGGACATTGATCTTATTCTATTATATACTTCTTTCAGAACCTTCTAAATGAACTCACTTATTTGAACATTGAAATCCATTCAAGAAAATGCAAACCTTAAGCAAAACCCCTTACTGACATCAAATCAAACGGATCTATATGCATTTCAATATTCAGGGAACTTCAATATACAGTATGGATGCAATTCTTCACTAACTGTGTTCTTGAAGGAAGCAATGAATAATTTGAGCAATTTCTCTTCCACTGCAAGAAGGACTTTGAAAACTCCACACTTTTTGAAAGCCCTTTTTTGCAATTTAGGACTGCATAAAATTCACACATTTCATTTCATCTCATTTCATTTCAGCAAAGAACATCTGTTTCATGAAGAAGCCTGTGAAGCTTTGAAAGCTCGTTTGATACATTTCACACCTTTTGGTTGGCCCAATATGGGTACCACCACATGATGGCAACTGGAAAAACTCAGTACTCTGATAGACAATGGAAAGTAGAAAGGAAAAGACTATTCGCTCGTCAGGTTCCTCAAAGATATAAATACATTTTTTTTACCTGTGAAGGATCAGTGAAACACAATAAGGATATGGTTGGCACAGCTAGAATACGGTTGCGGTGGCACAATCATGCTGGTGTTCTCATCTTCCTAGGGAAAGTGAAGAGACGTTCTGCTCTTTCACACCAGTGCCAGTATCAGCTAATTTATTATAATTATAACAGAGAGAATATTTTTTCCTCCTTGGTAAAAAGTGAACTTTTTTAATTAATTCAGAATTGGGTTGGCAATTCTAGTATCATAAAATAACTGTAAATTGGATAGTTCCCAGAGTTTGTCCATGGCTTGTAATTCTTCAAGTATATGTACTTTCCTTCTTCCACACACACACATTTTCATGGTACTGCTCAAGAACCACAACATTCCAGAAAGAAAAGATGCCACATTCATGAGGCTGCTGCTGCTGCTGTTTTCCAGCTTTAAAGGCACTTGTGAATTGCTTTAAAGTTCCCATTTATGTACTGCATTCCCTTAGGGCACGCCTACTTTTTCGAACATCAAAACTCCCTGCCAGATTTGACTGCTGGAAGTGGAGGCATTCTTCTGTAAATTACATTCCCATTTGTTAGAAAACTCAAGGCAAATTCTGCATTCAGCCACAGTGTCTTTGAAAGTAAGGGGTTAAAACAATCAAAATCTCAGCAAGCAACCAAGTATGGCTCCCAAGTTTAGGGAAGTAATACTGTCTATATGGACATCAAATCAGCACATAACCCTGAAATCTCAATTTATATTCTGAGCAAGAATGATTTCAGAGCAAGCATTCTCCCTTGAATAAGACAAAAATTGGGGCAAGGACTGAAACAAAATAATAACCAAGACAGAAATCTAGCTTCCAGTGTGTCTGTATTTATTAGACATGCTCAATATATATCATCATCTTTGTTGTCCTCATCTTGGTATTGTCCTCATCTCTCCCCATCCCCCCCCAAAAAAAAACCAGGGATACAAGGAGGCTTAACAAATGAAACAAATGCAATATAGCTAAAATTATTCATTAATTTATTTAAAGTATTTCTGTATTATCTTCTAGTCCATAAGGGTTCCTCAGTCAATGAACAAATAAAAACCAATGAAAACAGGACAAAGATAAAAACCTTTTTAAAAGACATTAAAATACTCTTTAAAAACTGTTAAAAGCAGTATAAAAACAATTCTAGAACCCCATTTTGAAACAGTTAAAACAGCAATTTCAAACACTGAATGCTATGTAGAACAGCACTGTTTTGGCTGCCTGCTGAAAGCTTAAAAGAGAGGGGGCCAGCCTAACTTTCTTAGGTAGGGAGTTCAATAGTTGAGGCACTGCTACAGAGAAAGCCCTGTTATATATACCCACCAATCTAACTTCTCGGAGTGTTGGGACATGCAATAGGGCCTCCTCTGAAGATCTCAAGTTTCTGGCTGCCTAAAATAGAAGGAGGCAGTCTTTCAGATATCTTGGCCCAAGCTATTTAGGGCTTTGTAGGCCAACACCAGTTCCTTGAATTGAATTTTGAAGCAAACTGGATGCCATTTATTTCTTACAGGACTGGCATTACAGTGTCTCTAAAATGCACACTGGACACCAGTCTGGCTGCTATATTTTGCACTAGCTGCAGCTTCCAAACACTTTTCAAGGGCAGTCCCATGTAGATTAACACTGAAGTGTAATTCATAGAATCATACAGCTGGAAGAGATCACAAGGGACATTGAATCCAATCTCCTACCATGCAGAAATGCATAACAAAGGCATTCCCAACAGATGGCCATCCATCTGTTTAAAAACCTCCAAAGACAGAGAGTCCAGTACATTCTGAGGTGGTGAATTCCATTATTGAACTGCTCTTACCATCAGGAAGTTCTTGCTAATGTTTAGGTGGAATCTCTTTTCCTGTAGCTTTTCCTGTAGTGTCCTGTAGACACTGCTCCATATCCTAGTCTTTGTAGCAGCAGAAACTAGCTCGCTGTATCCTCCAACGGACATCTGTTCAAATATTTAAACATGTTATCATGTTACGTTTTAACCTTCTCTTCTCCAGGCAAATGTTAACCAGCTCCTTATGTCACGTCTCATGGGGCATGGTTTCCAGGCCTTTTACCGTTTTTGTCTCCCTTCTCTGGACATGTTCCAGTTGCTAATATCCTTCTTCAATTGTGGTGCCTAGAACTGGACCCAATATTCCAGGTGAGGGCTGACTAAAGCAGAATAGAGGGGTATTATTACTTCCCTTGGCCTGAAAATTCCACTGATACAGACTAAAATTGCATTGGTTTTTTAAGCTACCACATCACACTGTTGCCTCATGTTCAGCATGTGGTCTACTAAAACTCCTGCAACATTTCTGCACTAGACTGCTACATGGCTATTATTCCACTTTCAACATCCTATGGAATCCTGGGGTTTGCAGTTTACAAAGGAGCCTCAAAGGCCCCTCCCTAAAGTGCAAACCCTAGGATTCCATAGAATGTTGAAAGTGGAATAATAGCTCTATAACAGTCTAGTGTGGAAGCTGTCGTGGATTGCTTTCATAGGTACTGTAACCAAGCCAGGTGTCACCCATCCTATATCGGTGCATTTCATTTTTTTTTTTTCTTGTCTAAGCTTAGTACCTTACATTTCTCTCTGTTGAAATTGTTTGTTTTGCCCCAGCATTCTAATCTGCTAAGGTTATTTTTAATTCTAATACTATCCCCTGGGATGTTAGCTACCCCTCCTAATTTGGTGTCATCTGCAAATTTGATAAGAATACCCTCTATTCCCTCATCTAAATCATTGATAAAGATGTTGACCAGCACTGAGCCCAGGACAGAACCCTGTGACACCTCATTAGTCTCTTCTCTACAGAACGAAGATGAGAAGCACCCTTTTTGGGTTCAGCCGGTCAACTTATTACAAACCCTTCTAACAGTACCATTGTCTAGTCCACGTTTTGCTAGCTTATTTGCATAAATATCATGGGTGACCTTGTCAAAGGCTTTACTGAAATCAAGATATGCCAAATCCAAAGCATTCCCTTCTTTTACCAAATCTGAATCTCTATAAAAACAGAGGTAAGATTAGTCTGACATGACTTGTTTTTGAGAAACTCACATTGACTTTTGGTGATCACAGCATTCTTTTCTTGGTGCTTACAGAGTGACTGTTTAATTATCTGCTCTAGAACATTTCCTGGTACCGATGACAGGCTGACTGGGAGGTCATTGTTTGGGTCCTATTTCCCCCTCCCGTTTTTGGAGATGAGGACAATTGCTCTACTCCAGTCCACTGGGACTTCTCTTGTTCTCCAAGAAGTCTAAAAAAATATTGCCAGTGGCTCTGAGATCACTTCTGCCAGCTCTTTTAATACCCTTGCATGCAGTTCATCTGGCCCTGGAGACTTGGATTCATTTAGAGTAGCCAGGTATTCCTGTACCTCTTTACCTACACTGTGCTGAATTTCCCCGACTGCATCATCTGCTCTTTTTCCCCTCGGTCAAGCACAGTTTTGCCTTTGGGAGCCAAAGAAGGTGTTGAGTAGTTCTGCCTTTACTCTGTTCCATGTTAGCATTTTGCCATCTTCTCCATGCAGTAGCCCTACTATTTCATTGTTCTTCCTTTTGCTATGGACATTACAAAAAACAAACAAACCTTTTATTGTTTTTAACGTTTTTAGCAAATCTCTGCTCATTCTGCTGTTTACCTTCTCTGACCATCTCCCTGCACTTGCTTGCTATTTGTTTGAATTTGTCTTTGGGGATTTCCTCTTTTTTCCATTTCTTGTACATGTCGCTTTTAAATCTTAGCTCAGTTGAAAGTCCTTTAGACATCCATCCTGATTCTTTAGACAGTTCCCATTTTCACTTCTCATTGGAATGTTTTGTAATATTTCGCTTTTAAGAAACTTCCATCCATCATGAACTCCTCCTTTTAGTACTCCTGACCATACGATCACACCCATTATTTCCCTAAGTTTACTGAAATCAGTTTTCTTAAAATCTAGAATGCTTTTCTGAGTGTTCTTGGTTTCCCCCTTCTACTTTATAACAAACTAGAGGAGAACACAGTCAATCCCACCTAAGGATTCTACCACTTCTGCCAATGTTATTTATGCTGAGCAATTTCCATCTTTCCCAGCCAGCCAGTGTACCTCAAAAGTATAATTTTTGTCCCTTCTGGAACTTGTCATTCCCGTTCTTTCTCTCCCACTGTCTGGGAGTAGACAGATGCAGGAAACATTAAATGATCCATAATCAGATCCTACTGATGGAAAACATTAAGTTTTGATGTTGCTGGACATCAAGGCCAGAGGGACTAGATCTGAAATAAAACAAAACCATCTCACATATACAGCCTAAATGGATGTAGAAGATGCATTCACCTGAAGTTTTGATTTTCTTTTTCTGGGCACAGCAAACATGAACCCTGCCTCCAAATAAACTTGCATCTTAATAAAAGCTCAGAACACAGATAAATAGATTTATGCTGGTCTGCCAAAGAAGTAGGCTTAGTCCCAAAACAAAACTGTTTTTGCCTGAAATCTGGCACATTCTTGCCAAGTTGCTTGCACAGTGATGCTAACTCATTTTTGTCTCAAAGTGAAAACCTAACTAGATTTAGAGTTCATGGAGCTTTGGGAGGTAAGTTATTTGCTTTGATTTCAGCTCTTGCCCATGACAAGGGAGGCTGGTATTAGGAGAATACAACGTTTCTAGCCCTCCTGGTGTTCATTTCTTCTGCATACCTGTCAAATTTTCCTAGTTCCCCATGTGATGTGACATTCAATGAAAAGCATTTGAGCTGATCTGCATATAAAACATATCTTTGTAACCATCACAGTCACACAATACCTGATGTGAAGTAACAGAAGACAGACAGAGCTGGAGGAAACTTGGCAGCTAAATCCTGAATTTGCAATGTTAATTTTATGTTTTTTGTGTGCTCTCAGATTTCTTCCTGACATTGTTTTGAATTGTTCCTGAATCTAAATATGAAGTTAAAGTTCATTAAGAGACAATCAGCTGGAACAGCTAAGTTTATCAGTGATCTTACGCATGGATCAAACTGCACACTAGAGAAGACGGACAGAAAATAGCAACAATAGGAGCTGATTTCATATTTGACCTCAGGTCTTGCCAGGACGGTGAGCGTTAGCACAGAGTGTCCAGTTTCAAACTATACTCACACAAGAAGAAAACGGCCTGGGTTTTGTCATGTTAGAATTTTCCTTGTACTAACAAGCTCCATCAACCCTTTAAGCAGCATCTCTATGTAAGACAGAGGAAGGCATTGCTGTCATTATGAATAGAACTGTTAACTGGTCTCTGGTGAATTTTTCTGTGTATGCACATACAAAAACATATACAAATATAGAGTAAATTGGCATTTCCTAGAACCCTCACCACCTTTTTTTCTGAATGTTTACAATCCAAAATTGGCACCTGACTCTGCACCATTCCCCCCCACCCCTGCCAATTTTAAAGTCATCTTTCTATTGCTGGGCTCTCAAGACTAACACAGTGTTGTGTGTATACTCTCTCACATACAGAAACAAGGTAACAGCTTGGAAGATTTATGACTTGTGTTGTGGCTTATGACTCATATGGATCCCATTTGTGAAAAAAGTGGGATACAAATGAGATAAATAAATAAATATGACACAACTTTTTTTCCCTTTTCTCCTAGTCCTCTCCCATTATCCTTCTTTATTGTTCCTAGAAGCTGTACAAGCCCAATTTGCTTAGTTTGAATCCTCATAACCTCCCAGAAATTAAGATCCAGCCAAACTTGGTGAAATCAAGGCCTAATTTTCCAGCCTTCACAGCTCTTACTTGAAAACATGACTGCACCACTCCGAAGGCAATTCACTAATAGTGAAGCCAAATTTATGAGTTTCTACTGTTTAACTTTGTGTTATGTGTCTGGTACATTACATTGGACTGTATATTGCCTGTGAGCTAATTAATTCATTTCCCATAAAAGTTTGTATGTTGTCATTTTAATTCTTGAACACTGATTGTGTATATTTATGATTCTTCTGTCCTAAATAAAATTCCCCCAAGAAATGACTAACGAGAGTTACTGTTCTGTTCAGTTACGCAACAACCAGCGTTCAAAGATTCTATATCTCAGATTGTGCACAGTTTTGTATGAGCATCCACAGACCTCAACTGTTAACACTAAGAGCCAGTGGAATATGTAATTATATTACTGAGGGCAAATAAAATTAGTTCAAAACGAGGAAAAACTCTGACAAGACTCCACACCAAAAAGCTTGAAAGCACATGATAAATGATACAATAGTCCAAGGGTCTAGAAGAGAAGACAGAGTGGAAAGAGATAACCCAGAGTGGCTTCCTAGTCTAGCATGATGGAAAAATCTGCCAGTTGTACTAGTTTTCCCCTCAGTCTATATACAGAAGATGACACAAGAAGTCAAATTTTTAATGAGGCAGACTACAGTTATTTTAAAAGATGGGTGAAGGGACAGAAAAAGTTGATAACTGATCATGTCCAGTTTGGACAATGAATTGCTAGCACAAGAGAGACACTGATATCAAATTATTCCTTCCCTCCCCCCTTTTGCTTCATGCTGTCACTTACAAAGACACTGTGATAGTCCCAAGTCTGATTTCATTGAAATTCATGAAGCTCTACTCTTCCAGACAGAGAGAAAATGAAAACGCTAGTGTCTCTGATAGGAAGCATCCTTGACTGAAATTTGCAAGGGAAAAAGAGGTTTAGCCAATCAAGGAGTCTTAGGGGCTGAAAAGAATACATTCATCTAGTACTATAGTTTACTACTGAGTTTCCCTTAAGAAACTAGAATGCCAAAAAGAAGAAGCACAAAAGTGGAAGGCGTGATCATTTCCTGCCATTGTCTGTCCAAAACAATACAACTGATGGCTGTTTGTACAAGTCTCTGTACAGGTTATGCTATCAAACTGTAATAGACTGAAGTTTGTCTCACCAAAAGAGACTTGAAAGGAATACATTTCAATGCAAGGAGAAGAAAGAAGTTGTCAGTACAATTTCATAAGCTCATTTTTCTTTTCTTAAAAATTAATACTTGTACACTTTCCACCTAGCAATAATTTCCTCAAGAATAATCTTGTGGATGATGTGAGGTTTGAGAACCACAGAAAGGCAATGTATTCAAAATTAAGTAGAAACTGATAGTGCACAATTTCTTCCTCACATAGCTGTTCATTAAAAAGTACAGGAGAGCTTTCTTTCAAGACATTAGTCTTTAAAAGATATTTTTAACATCTTAAATAGTGTCAGATAGTGTGATGTGCCTGTAATACTTTGTACTTTATGTATCTTATTCTGCTGTAAGACAGTTGCAGTACCCTTTGCTGTAGAAAGGCATCAATTCTGGTACTGGGTGTTAGTACTGGACCTTTTCGCACCTTACCTTTTAACACCGCTGGGTTGGGGTCCTCGCACGAGAAGCCTGGGCAGGAAGGCTCTCGCAAGCTTCCTGCTTCAGCTCCACAGCTCCTTCCTGCTCATGCGAAAGCCCCGCCCACACCCCTTCCTTCCTTCCGCAGTGCAGCCTGGGAGTTGGAGGCTGCACTGAGGAAAGGACATGCGACCGGCCCAGCTCCAGAGGCTCCACACGGCAGGTGAGTGCAGCCCAGGCCCGTGAGCATTGCGCAAGTGTGGGTCATTTTCGGCTAAAAGCCAAAAATAAAAAAATGCGTGTTTGCTGCGCATGAGGGCCTTGAGCATCGCGTAAATGGGAGTGTGTCATGCAGACCGCTCCTCACATTTACACGACGCTCAAGGGTCCTTTTCGCTTGCAAACTGCTGTGCGAAAAGGGCCACTGTTAGGCTTTTTCTGATGGACTACATCCTCAGAGAGTTTGCTTCTCCTTACTTTGAAGCAGGCAGGTGTAGCAGCATCAGAAAGTTTGCTTGAATTGTCAAGTATTTGCAGCTGCTTCTGCTCATTTTAATTCTCCCCAAATGTCTCCAGGTTCTGATGTAATGTTACTGTATGTAACACAATGCCAGGGACCTGGAACTACTGTGGGGGCAATAAAAATGGTGGGCACCATTGTTAACACTTGCTACTTAACCAGCTTCCCCCTCCCCCCCCCCCTTCAATGCACTAGGAGAATTTCATGGGCACTCTTAAAAACAGTTTAACTGCAACACAAATTACACTTTCAATTATTAGTGAAGAAATTACCATTACACTTAAGAAGGGATCACTGAATAAAATTGTCATTTTCCATATCAGGCCTTTTAAAATTCAAGCATCTAATCTTTTCAAGGAATCCAGAGAGTCACAAAAACTCAACATTAAAGGAATAAAAACCAAGTTGCATACAAATATATATGGAATTTCTGTTTAAGTCTCCTTCGGAAAATATAGCTTATTGTCCTTTTCACTAATGAACTGAAAAATCTACTCCCCACCCAAGAGGCTAATAGTGAGACTGGGGAGTTTTCACCTAGCACTCAGAGCAGTTAATATACAGATGGAAAAGTAAACTTTGTCTAAAAAGGATGGAAAAAGCCCACAGCACAAATTCTTCAAATTCATATTTCTAGGACTGCAAAGTTATCTTTTCTTGCCCTTGCCTTTCTGGAAAGTTCTGCTTGTTAGCTTCCTGGTCACCATACTCAACTGGACAGACATTCATTGCATTGCATCTTAGATGCTGTTCACAGCACCAGTTTTAAGGACTGCATAAATACTTCTGCTTCAAAATAAAAAAAAGGCAGCTGGAACAGTTATAACTTGGTGAGTAGCCCACAGCAGAAGCCAACTGTTTTAAAATTATGGGTGGTGTGGAGGTGAATGGGGTTAATTGCTAAGGCTGTAGACTTAAGCTTCTCCATGCTGGGAGTCTCAGAACTAAACTGATCTTGATAGGATCTGGCAGTTCTTTAAAAGTTACACCTCATTAGGCTTCAGTAGCAAAGCAAATTGGAAAGCCAGGGAGGAAGACATTTGGACAGTTTCCCAGCTGAAGAAGAAATTATTTTTCTTGGCTTGGATGTATTTGTTGCAGTGTACACACTCTCTCTGTAGATTAGTATCCACACACACCCTTTTTTGCAATTTTCCAACTCTTATCTACAAATGGTTTAAACATGACAAAAAAAGCAAATGTACAACTGCAAGTCAAATACAGCCTTCAAAGTCCCCCCCATGAAACAGTAGGCAATGTGCCCTACACCAGGAGAACTGAACTTATTTCCACAGGGACAACATTTACTGATGCATGTGAAAACACTAATAGCATATATATCCAAAAATAAGGTTAAAATATAGAACTGATCCTTCTTAGAATATTTTTTTCTGCAGAAAATCAGTGAGAATTTCACTTGCCTCCATCCTGACAAAGGTGCCCTTTTTGATTTAGTCTGAAGGGAAAAAGAAGGAAAAAAATTGCAGCATATTCTCCATGTGTTTTCAACTATATTTCATAATGGCTATGATTCTCTCTCCCCAACAATGGAACAATGTTAGACCTGGGATACTGTAAGAGTGAGGTACAAAAGAGAAACTAGATTGTAAACATAGTTGACATTCTTGCTCATTGCAGTGGCAACCAACCAAAACACACACACACGCACATATATACACACAAACATTTCAGGGTAAAGAAAGAATGGATGCTAATGGAGAGTCCCACTTCCAACTTACACAATGCTTATTCCTGGAAGAAGTTTCTGCAAAATGACACATCCAATTGTACATTCTATAAGAATGGTAAAGAATAGATCCTATTGAGAGGGAAATGACACCTTCTAAGAAAGAAATATATCATTTATTTACATAGCTTTTCAAGGATTTAAAGCACTTTATATTTCTTCCCAAGATAATCACATAAGGTAGGTCATTAGATAGGTCTCTGAACCTCTGCTAGTCTCAGTATGTTCTTAGTTTATGACCCTAGCTCCCTTTCCCATTCTTCTATCTGTGTTGCTCTTGGCAATGAGAAGGCCTGGTATTAATGATCATCCGTCTGATTCTGGTTTTGTAACTTAACATTGTTACCTGAGCTTGGGATATGTGAAAAATCTGACACGTGATCTAACACATGATTGCAGGCTGGGTTTTTAATTGTTTTGTTTTAAAAAGAAATAGACACAGTGTGCATGTGTGTAAGAGAAAGGGAGACAGAAGGAGAGAGATGTCAGTTAAGACTGTGGCACACTCTTGATGCCACCTGACAAAACTCACCTTGTAAAAGCTGTGCAGCCCACCTAACATGGCCATTTCTGGGTTGTCAGAGAGTAATGGAATCTGGCTGTTTTCCCTTAGTGGTTCATGCTGAGATTTATGAAATGACCAAAAAAGGTGAGTTGTGGTGGTGTGAAGTGGACTTCTTCTTCTTCATCATCATCATCATCTATTATCATTATCATTATCATTATCATCTAAATAGGAAATAAGCTTACAATAGGTCTGATTCCACCTCAGGATCTTGGGGGTCACATTTTGGGCCACAACAAAGTGGCAGATACAACTATTAACCAATTTTGACTTTTTCCCCACCAAGTCTACAAAGCACAGCTCAATTCTACTTCTAGTTTAATCATGAGAATTCCATCATAATACAGTAGGATTTTTTGTTTTATTTTCTTGGGTGGCAGTGGTCTATGTAGGCAATCTAGGCTCAGCTGGACAATACTGCAATTCATTTATTTATTGTCTTGCACCTATATACTTATTTAAAGAACATGGTTTTAAATAGCATTAGCTTATTCTTGTAAGAGTAATAAAAATAAATGCAATACACCATGGAATTGGGCAGAATCACTACAAAGTATAAGAAAGCAAGTTTTTTTAATTAATTCAAATTAAGCATAATTTACTAAATAAACAACTTTTTTTGAAACTGTTCCCTAAAGATGCAGCAATTGAAGTTTGCTTTGAACCGAAGTTTGCTTTTACTTATACATATCACCATGACTTTGATTGTAAAATGATGTCCATTTGACTGACCTAAATTTACAGAAGTTACTATTATAAACCACAAGCTAAATAAGAATTTTCTTTCTGTATTTGCAACTGCATTATCATTCTTGTGAACATAAAAGAACACTGATTCACGTACTCAGTGTTTTAAAATTAGCTCTACAGGGTCTTATAGCTGCCCTGTTTAATAGCAATGTATTAAGTTAGTTAGTGAAACCAGCTATTAGCTGAGGTCCAGTAACTTTTTAGGCATATTAAAAAGGCTTCAGCATGTCTGGTAATATTTCTGATGTTTTACTCCAATAAAGCCACAAATTGCTTTACATAGTAATTCCTGGGGAAGGGAAGAGATAATCTCATCCCAATTTGAGCCAAACCAAGCCCTTCCATGCCTTTCTAAAAATGCAGCTAAGGTTGACTTTACAGAAGGTAATTTGTCCATTGTGCCTGCGTTAATTAATACTGTGGCTTCTGGTGTGATCTCACGGTTTTGAAGCATAAGTCTAGCCTACTCCTATCATGAGCGAACACATGGCACTAGTTGCACAACAATTTGCATTCTGGTTAATTATTTACAGCACATTGTAACTGCACATATCTTTTTGTAATACACGATTCTGGAAATCCAGTAGGTGTGATAAATGATGCCTCTGAGATCGAGGAGCAACTGAGTGTGCTAGGAATGGAGCCAGTGAGTGAGCAAATCAATTTGCAAACATCCCCCGCACTGGAGGGTCAGACAGAGACAGAGTTGCCCCGGCCAGCTCATGATGGAGAGGGAACCAGCAGTGATTCAGAGGAGTTACAGCCACCTGTGCCATCAGCCCTCAATCACATAGAAGGCTGAAACATTCTGCTCAGAGGAAGGCTGCATGGACTAGGCTGAGGAAACAATAACAAGTAGCACCTGTTCACAGCAGCTATTTAAGTCTGCCGGTGTGGCTGCTTTTTGCTTGCAGCAAATTACTAGCAAGCCCTCATGACCTTTGTGTCTCTTGCTCCCTGAAACCCTCCAGACAGATCTCTGCCTCCTGAACCTTAGGACTGGATCTTGACCTGGCTTGGCTTACGTTTTTCCTTGTGTTTGGTGAATTCTGACTCTCCCTGCAAGTATTCCCGATGTCATGAGCCAGGCTGAGCATGCTGCTGATTCAGACTTGGACTCCGATTTAGACTTGGGCTCCCAGCCGGGGGAGGATCCCTTGGAGGGGCCTTCGAGAGAGGGGGCTCCTTCAGAGTCTAGGGAGGAGTCTGCCAGCGACCCCACAGCTGTCCCGGGCATGGATCCCGAGCCAGTACCTGCAGCAGATGTTTGTGCTCCAGAGGCAGAGGCTAGTGCTTCTGACTCGACAGAGGCTGGTGTTTCTGACTCCAGACCGGAGTTTGCAGCAGACCCTCCCCCCACGTTCCTCCAGAGGCGGCTGGAGAAGGGGGCGATTCGGAGGTCTCAGCGGCTGCGGGAGAAGTGTCTGATGAATTGGCCCTGAAGTCTTGAGGCGCTCCAGCTGTGAGCTGGGCCAATGGACATTTGATCAGCCCCAGCTGGGCTAAAGACTGTGTATTTAAGACAGACGCTGTTGGAGTTGGGCATGGGGCTACCAACTGGGAATCTGCATCCTGTGTCATGGGATTTCTGTTCCAGGCTAAACCTTGCTGCTTGAGTTTGCTGCCCCTGGGACTTGGATGTTTGTTTTGGTGATGTAACCTCTTGATTTATTTATTACTAAAGCCATAAACTCAGCTCCTGCCTCTGTGTCTGCTTAGCTGCTGCCTGACCTTGACACCTGATGTCCCTCCTCCCCTTGCTGGCTGAGGCTTGGCAGGGAGAGAATCCTGACAGTAGGGAATTAGAAACATCTATAGCACCCATCTAGGCAAATTATATGACATTGCATGCCTCTTGGTTAACTGCAATTCCAGAAAACCCAAAGTATTAGTATAGAGTGTTTAAAAGAAGCTATGCTAAATCAAATAATAGGTCTACACAGTTCATCTTCAAGTTGTAACTTGCACATTTTTGTGACATCCATGTGAAGACACGACTGCAATATTCTTGGGCTATTCTCTTCCAGTCTGCAGTGCCAGCTATGCTATTCAGTGGCATGCTGCCTCTGAACATGGAGGTGCCATTTAGCTATCACAGCTAATCCGCAGACCATAAAATTCCTAATCCCTAAAAAACCAGTGATAATCATTATACCTTGTGGCAGTGAATTCCACAAATTAACTATGTGTTATCTGAAGTTATTTTTCAGAATTTATTGCCCATCATTTTTACTCATTTTATTCATTTACTGCAGAAACCTCTACAAAAGCAGCCACAGATAAGAATCATTACTACATGATAGAGTTTGCCTCCAAGCACAGTATGGAATATATCTCCTTCTGAACTTTCACTTGTAAAAAAAAGTACAAGTTTCTGGCTATTACAATTATGGAAAGAAACTTAACAGATAAACTGTGTGATGGATGTAATAACCATAAAGAAATCTCCTCCAGCAATCCCATGAAGCAATACAAAATGGCCGATGCCACCAAAAATACTGTTTCTCTGACTCCAACTTCCACCTCTGTTGTCTCTAAAAATTAACTTGGAAATGTTTGGTTATTATAATAATCCAGATATGAAAATACTTAAGTTCTCACTGATAGACAAGCAGATCTTAGTGTTCTAAAATTACTGGGCAGTTTCTGAAACATACATGATCCTTTCTTTGAGAATAATACAATTAACCAAGCTTTACTACATACAAATTCCATTTATTTCAATGGAACTGAGTGTAGGATAAAATCAGTGGTATTTGAAAATGCTTACATTTAGGTGGGGCATGTTTAAAATAAGTGCAGAAGAATTGAAGAAATGAAATAGTACTATGCAACATAGTGAAAAATCTCAGACATGTTTGTTTGCAATACTACTTCTGCATTCCTTATATACCACTGCTAGGCTGCAGGCCTTAAATATGGAAGAACTGTTTCCATCCCTTAATTTTGTAACAGATAAACATGCAATTTTGAACCTCTACAGTCCAGTTATAGAAAGAAAATACTAAAGTATTGGTGATTGATAAAAATCCTATGCCTACATCCACAGAGATAAAAGATGACCCAAAGCATGCAATTTACTGTACAGAAATAAATCAGAACTCAAATAAAAGATCACTTATAGTGGCTTTTTCCTCTGACATTTTGTTTTATTGCAGTTTCATTTTAAGCTAAAAGCTTGAGGAAACAATGCAAGCAACTAGAAGGAAATGTCAATGAAAGGACATTTCTGGGTAGGAGTAGGAATGATAGAGCTTCAAAGACTTGTTGGAGTGTTTTCATTGTTGAACCAACCTTTTATTTGGGGGGGGGGGAACAACTTCGGTATTCAAATGTCTTTTTTTCCCCCTAGAGAAGCTGTTACACATAATAGCATTTGCAAAATGCTACATACACTGGTATTTCAGAAATTTCCAGTTAATTGTGGGCAGTATCAAAGCCATACTTTCAGTATCAAAGCCATACCCACTTTGAACATTAATATCCATATAATCAGATGTGATTAAAATACTGCTACATTGTATTCAAAAGATGCTTTACTTATGACAGGCATGAGAAGGTCCCAAATACTGTCAATCTCTTTCTTAGAAGAAGTGTCTGTAATTGTGACAGAGATGATTTTGCATTGCTGGCCATCATCAGAAATGTTGTTCCAAGCTGATGAATTCCACTCACAAAGGAGGCTAGGCATATCAGGTTCAGAGCATTCAGACATTATTGAATTTAATGCCATTGGAATGATCGACACAGAATTTGTCTTTTCAAAGCAGTAATATACAGGGTTAATATTTTCATCAAGCTGTCTACCACAACCTCAAGATTTATTTCCACAACATTTGCTGCCATCTCAGATCCATCGGCATTTATGGGATGTTGATATTTTTCATCTCAATATCTGACACCATACTTGCTTATCTTGAACCACATTTATATTATAATATCCTTGACCCAGTTTGAGGAATTCACCTACTCAGCACTGATTGGGATTAACAAATGGACTTAGGCCAAAATCTTTCATAATGTTATACATCAATAGACCTAGAAAAAATGTGAAGCTGATCTAATTGCCTGGAACCCATTCTAAAAACGTTATTACACCGCTCACTCGTCTTTATCATGTGCTACATGTTTTGGTTAAAAGACTAATTTCATATCTGACTTCTTTAAGAACACTTGGGTGGATACTACATTCAGTGATTTTCTTTTTAAAAATTTATCAGCAAGGTCTAAGTTCCACAAGATGTTTCTTCACCATTTCAACAACTAGCCAGGCTTATGGTCTCACTAGCTTTTTGGTAAATAACACTCTTCCATATATAGATTCAAATGTACCACTGCAGCGACTTTGTAATGGAATTTTTTATAATCAGTCTCTATGATCTTTCTGGATGAACCAATTTAAAGTAAATAACAGTTTCATCTTCTTTGCATATATGACACTATCTTCAGGTATTTTTTCACCATTTGCCTTGATGCTATTTGCCTTAAGTACCTGTTGTTGAATGGCAAATACTATTCCTCAGTTTCTTTCTACTGATGTTGTATATGTTTCTGGATAATCACATTCTCACCTTCTCCTTTGATAATCTTAATAATCTGGTCATGTACTAGCTTATTTTGCCAGCCTTCTAGGTGACTTATAACTCTTTTACCAGTATCTTTGCTTCTTCAGTGTTTGATACACTGTGGTCAATTCATTATTTCTGATTTGATCCATTCTAGGCTACAGCTAAAATGGAAGTTAAAATTGAATCTCATTTCACAGCTCTATAGATCTATCATATTGTAAAAAAAACCCACAAAAGCACAATTTACTTCAGCGTTCTGTATGAGAAGTGTAAATACTGTGGAACAAGAGGTAAATTTCTTCATCTAGGATTTCATGCATGCATTTCTGCTAGGGTGGGTGAACCAGGTCCACCTAGTGGATGTCTTTTACAACCTTTGAGAGTAACTCTAACACATCAGATGCCCACTTTCTGCAGTACAACAATTAGGCTGCCAAGGGGCTGCCAAGGCATAGCAGGCTTATGCCAGATTGCAGTACGTTTAGTTGTCAGGAATATTTATAAAATACTTAATTTTATAAGAAAAATATTTATAAATAGTGAATTCAGAGATTGGCAAGTTGAAAAATACAATACTGAACATGACTGAATATGATTCCAGTGGCTAAAATCTGAGGCCAACTGCAAGAAGCAATAAAAATGTGGATTTATTTGTTTATTAAATTTATACCTCACCTTTCTCCCAGGAAGTGATCCAAGGTGGCTTACACTACAGTAATTTAAGATAGGATTATTAAAATCTTATTTTATAAAACTGAAAAAAAAAAAAAGAATTACCAATACCATTTTAAAATGTGGTTCAAACAGATTAAAAACACAGTTACTTATAAAATACTTTTTAAAAAAAACAGCATACAATATCACATAAACTACTGGTACATACTTTATATCACAGAGTTCTGTTTGAATAAAATAGTGTTCACATGCTGGAGGAAAAAGAGCAGGGAGGTGGCCAACCTGCTCTCTCCCATGTCCTCACAAAATCTACCTGTGAAACTGGTGAAAGTGAGAGAAAACCCTCCTCTGAAGATTTTAAAGCTCAAGCTGGCCTGTATAGGGTGATACAGTCTTTCAGATAGGTTAGACTCAAGTTGTGCAAGGCTTTAAAGGTCAAAAGCAGAATTTTGAGTTGTACTCAAAAACAGACCAGCAACCAGTGAAGTTGTTTGAAGTGTGTGTGTCTCATATTTTGAGCCTGCTGAAGTTTCTGAACAGTTTTCAAAGGAAGAATATATTTTCTGTTGCCACAGTTCTGTGTTTTCATGTCCCATGTGTGTGTAAGCCACTGTTCTGAAAAGCCATTAGGATTACTAAATCAATTGAGGATGAATGATAATGTTCCTGTTGATTTTTTTTTTATCAGACTCTGTCATTCTTTTCTACAGCTCCTAATAAGAGTAGATTACTCCTTTTTGTGTGTAGAGAATAAGTTTCTTGCACACAAGATAGGTTTCGACACACGCACACAAACCCTATAGCTTTTTCTCTGTAGAGTCACTCCTTTGCAATACTTAGGGACATTCAAATACTAGGAGAATACTGCAGATGAATATTCATTTTGTCCTACAGTGGGGAGAACTACCTTAATTATTCACTCACAGATCCAAGGACAAAATAGTTGAGGTTTTACATCCTTAGTAGAAGTTTTTAATGTTTTCCTGTCTCTTGTTTTCTGTTTTGTGGTAGAAAAAAGCAAAATATTTTTACAATATTTTTGCTATAAAATTGTTGTTAGTTTCTACAACCAGGCAGGTCATTTCTTACTTAAAAAAAAAATTAAAAATATTGGCTAGTATTCTGGATCACCTGGTTAGCTACATAAGTATCTTACTGAGCTACTTAGTCACATAACTGTGTTAGTTATGTAGCTAAGTAGTGCCTTCTAGCTTCTGGAAGAAGCTGCTGCAAGTTACGGGAGTCTGTTCTCTTTTTGATTGGGATGAAGTAGACTGATGTTCCCATCCCACCCATCTGTGATCTCCAATGTGACAGTCAGAAGGACAATCCCTGTTGCAATTCCTCCTTGCACTGGAGATCGCAGACTCCCATTGATCAGAGCCAGTGCTGCCTGGTAAATTGGGACTGAGGACTTTATAACCCCTACATATTCCCTACACTACTGAATTCCCTACAGATCAGTTATGAATGCATACTCGTAAGTTATGCATTCATAAATATCATTAAGAATTCTAGTTTTTTTATATTTGTATGTTATCTTTTATTGGGGAGTTTTTACTTTTATCAGGAAGTTTTAAAAATGATTACATTTACAGTTTCCTTGAAAAAAATATAAACCTGAAACACATCAAAAGCATCCCAACCTGCATGGCAGAATTATGCAAAAGTTACAAACACACTGATTTAAAATGAAGTGGTGGTGGATGGGATGGGAACTGTTTTCCACTAGGGAAAATTGTGGAGGGACTTCCCCCAATAATTGAAAATCCACTGGAGCACAGACCTTGCTTCTATAATTTCTTTATACTTGATCATATCTTTCAATCACTACTTTTTATTTTTCAAAAGTGTCCTGTTGTATAATACCTAGTTGCATTGCCTTGTGGATTATTTCACTGAAGACATTTTGTTAACATCCTTGGGTATCTTGTTTTCTGCAGAACAGCATTATGACCCAAAAGGCTAGGAGCCACATGTCCAGGGGGCTGACAATAGCAGATGACATAGACCTGTGTCTGCTTCTGCCTGAATCTATTCACCTTCAATTTTACACTCCTGTAATTCATGCTCGGGGTTGCTGTGGCAAACACTCCTGGGGCCCTTACTAATGCATGTGAATGGTTCAACTTGCTGGAAACTGTTACATAATAAGGCTGCATCCTTCTGGGTCTCCCTACTGCTCCTGGTTTCCTCTGCAGGCACAAGAAACACTTGCAATATTTACACATGTTTTCTAATGCATCCAAAGTCTCTAAATATGCTGTTTTTCTCTCCATGGTTTTACAGATTTAAAGCACTGTAAATTGCACACACAGCTCTTGTTATAAAATTCAAATTGTTATCATTATCCTATTATCCTTATTGTCCCTAGATGACATCATAAGGTATCTTTTAAAGTAAAACGCAGCAAACAAACAAACTTCAAGCGTTCTGCTTACAAGAAAATACACAGTTCAACAGTGAGTCTTCTTCATTTAAATAACCAGCAGTTGATGTTGAGAATTCTCTGGTCCAGCCACTATTTTGTAAAGAAAGAAATATATATTTGCCAATTTACCAATAAAAACAGCTAAGAACAGCTCCACCTTTGCTGCCACTGTCATGTTGCTGCTGGGATTACATGTTAAACTAGCAGCAAGTAACTTGGGACTTCCTAGAAATTCTTTTATAGGCAGCCTTCTTGGCATTTCATTACCATGACAGAGGAAGCTAGGAGTCTAAGAACCTCTGCTGACAGCATAGCAGACCTTTGCCTCAGGCAAAACAGAATGAGTTCCTACAGTTCCCAAATCAGTGTGATTTATAGCCCAAGGCTATGCCTCATTAGTTTTTGCTTTGCCAAGGTCATACGTTAGTGATGCAATGGGCCTGGCAATTCTCTTGCCAAAACTGCTGTGGTGCAATAGCCAAGGACTCTTACCATCAAGGGAAACAAGTGCGCTAGAGTTTCTTGGTGACTGTATTTGTTCACATTAAGTACATAGTCAGTGATTCCTTTGAAAATTAAGCAAAAAGTATTGTTCTGTTTGGTCGAATTAGAAGTCCACACAACGATATTGATGTTTTGCACAGTTAAACTCAGAGAAAGCCTGAATATTTTGTGATATGCAAATAAATAAGCTGCGGCTTCTTATCTAAGCAGCTGTTGGGAAAATTGTGCTATGATATATTTTGTTTGAATAACAAGATACCCCATAATGTCTCCATTAATAACAAGCTGTGGAGAATTGACACCAACTGACACCATTATACAATCACATGGAAGTCAACACATTCTAATCCTACTCTAGGTCAGATTTTACCACACCACTATCTTTCTAGAGGTTTTTAACTCCATAATACAAGCAATGGTGTTCCCTTGTCAGACCAGATACAAAGTGAACTACAGCGAAATGCCTGAAGGACAAAGCTCTGCATGACACTATCTGCTTCTGTCTCTTCTAAACATGGAAAACAAACCAGACTAGGGGTCAGATTTTATATTACAGAAAGCTGTTACCCTGTGTACTGGGGGTCCCAAGAGGGACACCAAAATGTGCTCAACTAAAGGTGGGGAAAATCAGCTCAGAGCACTGCTTAGCATTACGAGAGGTAGGGTAACGTAGTGAGATCTTGAACCCTATGTCTATGGGGTCGGGTTGCGTCAAGGAGCACACAGAAGTTGAAGCAATAAATGATGTTTTATTACAAACACAAGCAAAACAGTGTATGCAACACATTCACACAAGATAACTAAAGGAAATAAAGGTTGGAGTGGTATAGAGGGATTTTTAGAGGAGTTGATGGTTTGGGTGATACTTCACCTGTCCTGAAGCCCGGAAAAATAGAGAGTGATGCTGGGGTGCAATGTAGCTCAGCACGTGGAGCTGAGGGGAGGCTCGCCAAGCAAAGCGGCAGCAAGGCTGGATGAAACTCGGGAGTGTTCCGAGGAAGGTCTCGGAATCAAGGGTTTTTATAAAGAGAATTGTGACTGCAGGCTATGCCGTACTTGGGGGGAAAACAATAGATTTGGAATTGGAGACAAAGCCTCCGAAAGGTCAGAATCTGAATGATTGAGTTATCGTAGCAGTTTTCAATAGAGTAGCCAGTATGCAAACGCAGAGTACTTGGGTATTGTATAGTTAACCCACCAAGCTGCCAACGCGGGGCAGAGGCTGTTTTGTAAGTAGGGTGCATACTTAATTAGAGTACTTGCTTGGAGGTCTCCTAAAGCAATGAGTCAGCTATTTCTGGCCTGCCTGTATTATCCAGGAATATTGCGGCAATTAACGGCCGAGCTTGTTTACGTGGCTGTCCGGTGGCCTCGCCAGCATGTGGAGAGGAATAAAGAAGTGAAGCCGAATTATGATATCAAGAGGATATCTTTTAATATCCCCAAAGCTCGGACTAGCCAGGGCAGTAACAAAGCCTCTGGTTTAATTTATATGATCATCTAACTCAAAACTTGCTTGAAACAGACAAAAGATGAAAATATTTTTGGTAAGGAAAGAAAATTCCAACAAGATTTGTGAGACTCACTGATTCATTGTGAGACTCATTGACACTATTTCTAAGTTTTTCTGTGCACCACATTGTATTCTAGAGTTCATAATGATAACATTATTTATATGATCAGACATGGGCTTTATGCAACTCAAGTTAATTTCTCCTGGTGTTATACAACAGTACATTAGAATATTATCTTTTTGGATATATAGCACATCATAATCATTTAGTCATGCTCCTTTCCAGCATCTAAGGAAAAAAGTAACTGTTGTGTGTATGAATACAGACAGCCATTTCACTAAATTGCTGTATGTGATGCTAGCTGGTTACCACTTTGGTGAGCCAATTGTTTTGTAATGTCTTTCCAAATGATAGGTGATGAGAAGGGCAGGGGATTTTTTATCAGACATTTCAGCACTTGATACTTTGGTGTGGAAGAATATGCAAACTCAGCTCTACAAATGTAACCCCAAATTTGAAATCACTTTGCAGTATTAGACACACAGACAGACAAATGCATAGAGGCAAGTTTGTATTCAGTAGCTGGAAAAAGTAAAATAGATTAGCTGTCACTCACAAAATGCTAATGAAAACTGCAGGTGATGTACGCTTCTCAAACATAGCTAACATTTCCTTTTGCTCAAGGCTGGAACTACAGAGTGCTATTACCCAAAACTCAATGTATTTTGTAGGTTCTTGCTGTTAGCATCATCTACATATTCCCTAGAAACTGTATTATTTTCAGTGGGTATAAATAAAAGTAAATGGAGCACCATGTAAATATAAAAGTGGGAAAATGAAGTGGCTAACAAAGCCACTGTGAGCTCTTCAGTGATGCATACAGACCATTAAGAATTTCATTAGGTTTACTAAAAGGTCATTAGTGATGAAACATCTTTTTTTTTTAACTTTACCTACTTCCCAAACATTATAGTCAGTTCTGCTTCCTGAGCTCTGTAACCTATTGACATTAATTAGAAAGCTATATATTAGAGGAACAATTTTAATGAGCTGTTATTTCAAATGGCTTTATTGGCGAACAGCATTGTTCAGTTTAATAGCACATAAAATGACAACTATAGAAATTGCTTTGATAAGATTAAAACATCTAGGGGTTATTCCATCTCTTTTACTATACCTCGCTTAGTTCTCCAGAGTGAAGACTATTTTGCTGTGTGTGTGCATGCATGCACATGTGCGCACACACAGAGAGAGAGAGAGAGCTTTGCCAGCACTTCATGGGAGTTATGAAAGGTTTTCTATGTATTTTACATCTTTAGAACAGCACAGAGAATGCCACATCTGGGAACTGTTTTGGAATATTACATTAACAGAACAGGCCACAATATTTCACAGATGAAATCTGGGGCATTTGTGACCCAGCAACATGTGATCAAGTGTGTGGTCAAGATGACAAGTTATTAATAAGGAAGAATACACATTTTAGGAGAGGTTGCATCAGTGTGCTCTTGCTTGAAACTACTGGGAAGGAGCAGACTTGGCCTCCTTCTTTCCCCACTGTTGTGCTACCTGAATGTAAACTCCTTTTGCATGTTGAAGGAAAGTGGGAGAAAGAGAGAGAAACTGTGACATTTAAAGTGTCACTGACAAAAGGGGGGCAGCAGAGGAATAATTGGGACTATCCCTGCCAGATAGGGGCAGCCAGAGGGCATGCATTTCTAGGACATTAGAAATGCCAACATCTAGCTAAATTTAGCAAGTTTTAGGGCCAAATTTCAGATTACATTAAATATATGGTCTGTATGGTCTGTACATTATATGGTCTGTACATTAAATATATGTCTGGTCTGTGTGGACGTTGTTATGTCCTCAGTAAGACTGAGCACTTCCAATTTAGTTCTGAGTCACAGTGTGTGGGAAAAAGAGGATGAATCCTAGACTCTCAGAAAACTAAAACACAATAATAAAGGGTCTCATCAAGACCAAGAGCCTTTTCACACTACACTGTTATAGTGCTATTATTCCACTTTCAACATCCTATGGAATCCCGGGGTTTGTAGTTTAGGGAGGAGCATTTAGAATTCTCCGCTGAAGAACTCTTTGGTCTCAGTATACTACAAACCCCAGAATTCCACAGAATGTTGAAAGTGGAATAATAGCACTATAACAGTGTAGTGCCGAAAGGCCCAAAGATTTTTTTTAAATGCTATATCTTCTTCTTCTTCTGCTGCTGCTGCTGCTGCTGCTGCTGCCGCTGTTGTGTGTCTTCAAGTTGTTCTGACTTATGGCGACCCTACCACAGGGTTTTCTGGACAAGATTTGTTCAAGACTTGCCTTTGCCCTCCTCTGAGCCTGAGGTCACTCAGTGGATTTCCATGGCTGAACGGGGATTTGAACCCTGGTCTCCAGAGTCATAGTCCAACATTCAAACCATTACACCACACTGACTCTCTACACACACTTGTACTTGTAAGTAAGCAAAAAAACGAAGATGCATGCTAGGTATATAATGTAATGTTGTAGTGTGACAGATGTGCTAAGTCCTACTGAAAGAAATGGAACTAAAGAGCATTGTTAAATACATATAACAACACTTAATGTTGACTGGAACAGCGGTGACGTTATCACTAATTGGCTTTCATGTCTCGTCAGCTCATCAGACACCTTCTCTTTCCTAACAAGAAAATATAGACATTACTCTTAAATATTTTATATTTTTTTATTCAATTAACAAACAAACCTACATTTCAGTTTAATAAGTTGAAAGCCAACACAATTCTTGGTTGCATCAATAGGAGTATGGTGTCTAGATCAAGGAAAGTAATACCGTGTTTCCCCGAAAATAAGACATACCCATAAAATAAGCCGTAGCAGGATTTCTAAGCATTTGCACAATATAAGCCATACCCCGAAAATAAGACATAGTGATAGGCGTGGCTATGCAGCGTACCGGTGCAGGCAGCCCCATCAACAAGGTCGGCTCCCCCTGTCAGGTCCCAGTCATTCTGTGCGTGCTACAAGCTAAGGCATAGAGGGAGACAGGGTAGAAGCAGCAGGAGGAAGAAGGGGGAGCGAAACCCCAAAGGTTCCCAAGTTTCGCAAACTTTCTTTTTCTCCTCCCTCCAACCCCTCCCTCGCAGAATCCATCCTGGATATAGAATTCCTTTGGATGCTTTCCTTTAGTCACTCCCCCCCTCTTTCCACTGTACACTCCGGACCCCACCTCTCCCCTCCCACTTCCCTCTCCTTTACACAACTTTGTAAGACACCCCCCCCCGGCGTTCCCCCCTTTATGCTCTTGAATCTAGCGAAGGTTAAGGAAGGGGAGGGAAAGCCCCAAAACAGATGCAGGAAAGGAGACCCAAGACAACGCGCCAGCCCGCCCGATCCTCCCAACAATTGGAGGGGGCGAGGGAGGGATTACACCACCATGCTGAAGCCGAGAGTAAGGAGGTTTGAGGAGGGGAAGGGAATCCTGCTTGTTTGCAAACATGACCGTGGGCGGAGGTGGTCGAGACGAGTGGCGTTAAGGAGGAACTGCAAGGAAACCGGCTGCCAAGGGATCGAGGCGGAGGAGGGAAGGCTGGACTTAACTATATTTGAATAAATGTAGATTGTTGTTGTACCATACTTAATAAAAATAAGACATCCCCTGAAAATAAGCCATACTGTGTCTTCTTGAGGAAAAATAAATATAAGACAGTGTCTTATTTTCGGGGAAACACGGTAGTACCACTCTATTCTGCTTTGGTCAGATTTCATCTGGAATACTATGTCCAGTTCTGGGCACCTCATTTCAAGAAGGATATTGACAAGCTGGAACATGTCCAGAAGAGGGTGACCAAAATGGTGGAGGGTCTGGAGGCCACACCCTATGAGGAACATCTGAGGGAGCTGGGTATGTTTGGTCTGCAGAAGACAAGGGTAAGAGAGGACGTGATGGCCATGTTTAAATATTTGAAAGGATGTCATATCGAGAAGGGAACAGGCTTATTTTCCACTGTTCCAGAAACCAGGACAAGGAGCAATGGATTCAAACTACAGGAAAAGAGATTCCACCTGAACCTCAGGAAAAACTTCCTAATGGCCAGAGCTGTTTGGCAGTGGAATATGCTGCCTCCAGGTGTGGTGGAGTCTCCTTCTTTGGAGGTTTTTAAATAGAGGCTGCATGCCCATCTGCTGGGGATGCCTTGATTGTGCATTCCTGCATAGCAGGGGGTTGGACTGGATGGCCCCTGTGGTCTCTTCCAACTCTTTGATTCTATAATTCTATGTATCAAGGACTTTCTATGTTACCTAAGAGCACAAAATCCCTGGAAATGCAGGCCTCATCTTCGCTAAGCACATTATTAAAGCAATAGGTGTAGGGTTGGAGATGAAAATGTTAGAATGTGTTTAGTTAATCATTAATAAACTAAAAACGCAAATTCATTTGCGCTGATGTCAGAAGGGGAAAATAACTATTATGTTTATTGCCAGTTGATGTAAAGTTAAATGCTTGGACTATAATAGACCGAACTGGTGCTTTGAGCCTAACTCTGCCGTCACTCTCATACACAATGCATCCTTGAGGAGATGAGATCAAGCCCGGGCTTGATCCTTATTTGTTCACAAAGAGGGCAAAGGACACTGGCCAAATTGAGACACTGAAAGCATTCTCAGCTTTCATTTGAAATAGGGTAAGTCTCTGGGGCTTTGTAGAAGCCAGGACACAAAGCACACAGTCAGTACTATTTAGCAAGAAATGAACCTGATACCACATTTCAGTGTGTTTAACCAATACATGAAATCCCCATTATGATTTTGGGGGGCAGAATGATTTCTGCACTGCATACCTGAGCACAGTATGCGGTGGCATTTCTCTCAGCCTTACGAGACATTTCTTTCAATTATAAATGATAGAACAGCCCAAGTATATCTTAAAATAATACAAATAGCACAGAGCATTTCCTCTTAGGACTGTTGCACACAGAGGTAACCAGAACCCCCTTTGCACAGTAACCCCATGCTGTTGAAACTACCTTTCAATTGTCAGTATGCTCTACATGATCATTAAACAGGTGGAGGGGCAGCCAGGCAGTGGCTTGGGGAGGGTGTGAGTGTCCTCGCAGAGCCTGAAGTCCTCCAGAAGCCCCCTTAAAACCCCAAATCTGTTTAAAAAAATAATTTAAAATGGCCAAAAATTGGCCTAATGATGTCATGTCACTTTGAGCCTAATGAAATGCATTGGTGCTACCTGGTGGGCAGGCATAGGGAGAAAAAAATGTTCCCTGCCCTCTCCGCAGTTGCTCCTCCCTGCACTAAATGGTCATGGGGAGGGGTGAATAGACAAAAGGTAGGTAGATTGCACATGAGCAGGAAAGAGAGGTGCAAATATCCCTGGCAGAGTTTTATAGTCTGCCAAGCCAATTCATGTCCTTGACCAATGTTCACCTCTGTTTGTTTGTTTTTTAAAAAATGTAACATCTTTCCTCAAGTTTCTCTGTGATTATTTCTATAGACATTCTGAAAAGAGAAAGTTCACAGAACAGAACTGGATGGGCATACTTTTATGAAATTACAACAAAGATGTCTCAGTAATTGCTGACAAAAATACCACACACTGTCAAGTTGTTTCAAGCATCTCTTGTGCATTTTAAAAATGAATATAACAAAAACAATAGTTAAAACACTCTTCTCTCTGTACATTGGGGTGATAGTCATTCAGCCATCCATATGTAATTGTATTGCAGCTGCCAGCATTCCTCACCATTGGCTATGCTGGCTCAGGCTAATGCAAATTGCAGTCCAACAGCATTCTAGAGAGCCACACAGGCCAAATTAAAACTCCTGATCGATGCATTATCAATACCATACCCTGAAACTAAGATTCTCACAAACTCTCCTTTCAATGCTCCTCTGCACATCTTCTACCCACTCTCCACCATTTAGGCAATAGCAATGTTTGGAAACTGTGGCTGAAAGATGGATTTTGGAGGTTGAAGGAAGACAAGTACGTTTCTCCCACTTGACAGAGCTTTATAGTACCTCATTCTGCTCATAGATCTGTTAAGCATGAATATTACAGGAATCCTGTCCTCAGATTCAGTCGGACACTACTCAGGGTCCCCTTTTGAAGTTGATGAAAACTACTGAGCTCCATCAGTCACAGAATAGTAGTGCAAAGACAAAGCTGGTCACAAAGTATTTGGAGGGAGGAGGGGAGTTCGGCATCATTACCTGGCAGTTACAGAGATAATTTTACATTGGCCACATTCTTTGTCAGAAATATTTCCTTGTAAAGGAAGCATCTTGCAAGTTAAGTATAGAGATTTGTTTTGAAGGTATCAGGACTCTCGTCACTGCTGGCAGAATTTGTCAATTCACTGGTTAGATTCACTAGATTCGCTGGAGTCACAATTCATTTCGGAACATTTCATTTCATTTTGTTTTACTCCTCTCCCAAATACTTAAAGTATTCTTATTTTATTCTTTTTCCCTTTTCCTCTCACACTAGATTTATAAACCTACTCCTACCTCCCACTCCCAATTTCTTTCATCCTGTCCTCCTGCTGGAAATGCTTGGTGGGCTCAAATACTGAGGCCTACCTGAAAGTAGGTTGGATTGTACTGGTGCTCTCCAGCTCACAATTGCATAAATGCTGCTCTCAACCAACTAACTGAATAAAGCCAGGCATCTCACACACTCCTCTCCAGGGACTTCACTCTGAAGCTGTTGCTAGGCAACAGGTTCATACTGAGTATACGCAAGAGCACACCTTATGAGTACCACAGGCTAAAATGACCTGGAAAGGATGGAAATGGCTACGAAAATGATAATGTTATGCTGATACTAGAGTAAAGGGCGTATTACAGCAAAGCCTAAAATGTTGCTTTTTGAAAAAGAAACTTTGTTTAGATTACCCAGCACATCAACAGTCTAAGAATGTATTACCATGGGGGGGGGGGGGAATAAGAAATACTCTCTAGTTCCCCCAAGTGGCCAATTTAGCTATTGTACCTTAGAAATTCTGGAGAAATGTGAAAGACAGTGCAAAACAATTATTTCCTAGTACTTTCTTCTCAGATATTTTATATTAGAGTTCCATAATCCAGATGGGAATGAGATTTGCAGTCCAACATATAATTTTTTTTCCAGGTTGTTTGGAGTCTTGTTCAGACAAGCATATTCCATAAAGTATTCAGTCCGTGAACAAATTTATTTTGTATAAAATGCCTTTTCATAGAACTTAATATACCCAGTATTTTTCTGAGTATTTCCAACAAAACGAGCATCAGGAATTAAAAATGACACCCATTTTGGGCATCAGATTAGCTTAAAAAATAGCATAGGTTCCTACTGTCCTAAAGTACTGCCTACTAAGGCCATTTCAACACTACATTGTTATAGTGCTATTGTTTCTCTTTCAACATCCTCTGGAATCCTGGGATTTGCAGTTTAGGGAGAGGCATTTAGAATTCTCAGCCAGAGAGCTCTTTGGCCTCTGTAAAATACAAACCCCAGGATTCCACAGGATGTTGAAAGTGGAATAGCACTATAACAGTTCGGGGCAGAAGTGGCCTTAGAGTGACTGAAATGATACTGGAAAATGTTTTGTTTTTGTTTTTTTTACTTGATGACTCTACATATCTCATAGAGGACTGCTAAAATCTGACTCAGGCAATCTCTGCCTTAGCACTTATGGGAGAAACCAAAGTTTTCGACTTAACATACAGCACAGCCTGTCCAGTATCTTATCTTGCTTGCACATACACTATTAGCAAGATCCACTTAAGAAGCCATAGTTTCTAAGCACAATAACATTGTATCTTGCATCATTCACAGTAACATGGTATCAAGCTTATATGAGATATTAAGTGCACGAAATACTCCATTGGATGAGCTTTCTGGGTCCAATGTGTGACACGTTTTAAAATAAGACATTATTTGAACAAGATGGGTTTGGTTTTATTTAGTTTATTACTTTATTTATTAGTTTTGGTACACTACCCTTCCTTTCCACTTCATCAAATAAATCCTACCTTGTTCTCAAGCTAACTCCCCAAGACATATTATACAAGAGACAACAAGTTCCCAACCATGTCACAGTCCCACTGAAAGAGAGAACACATTATTCCTTTTCCAGTCTTTCTCTATCCACTGACTCTGTGAGGAACAAAATACACATGCAAGATATAAAATATACAAGAAACTCTATTGTGGTAATTTCCCAGGTTTTCTAGTTTCTGTTCTGTTTGCATTTCCAGCTGCTCTTCAGGCAACATCAGGTTGCTTTTTGAAAAGGAACAAAACACCTAAGACAAAGAGGTGAGTCTCTCTGCAGTCAAATTAGTGTGAGTGACCATCTTGCTCTTAACTGCAAGGTTCAGAGTTCCTGAGTCAGTAAGCTGTGGAAGCAAGAAGTATGTGTTATTTCAAGGAGTCAATGGTGTCTACTTGTTAAACAGACCAGGGGTTGTATATCTGATAGGCACACTTTCACAAGCCAAACTGTCAAGAGGATGTCTGAAGTTGTACTCAGCAATGTAGCTGGTGGTTGTACCATTCCTTCATAGGCAGCATGTTCAGCCAATGCCAACATCCCTGATGTTATGCCCTTGCCCCAGGACCCAGACAGATCCCTTTGCAACAGTCACACTCCACAAACATGAAAAGATAGTACCTACAGCAGCCAATACAGGAGCTAGAGAGCCCAGGCTTTGGGCAGCGCTTACATGGGAAGGGCTCATTAATTAGGGCACAGCTGGCTAGGATGCTGAGGCTATATAATCAGAAGCCCCAAGATTGTGGGAAACTATTGATGCTATTGCTGGTGACAGCTGTGGTGAGTCTTCCATTCTCTACCTGTGTGCTTTAGGCCTTGGACCTCAACATGTTACTTGGTTTGGCTTTTGGACTATTCCTTTTTCTGGACTCTTGTGTTTTACTGAAAGTTTACTTTAGCCCCAAGGCTGTTTCATGGAGCTGCCATTATCTAGCTAATTAGGCAGCTGAGGAAACTTGGCACGCTGCCAAGTCCATGACACCAGGCAGTATTGAGGGCAGTGTTCCACAACTATGCTTCTCCTGTTGCCTTGATTGCAGCTTCTCACTTCATTTGCAGGGAATGGTCTGAGCTGGTCACCTGAGCCTCTGCCTTTCTCTGGAACTGGTTGGCCTCTCCTCCAGCTCCTCTTCTTGCTCTGCACCCAGAACAACCTACTGAACAGAAGAAGGACTTGGCTGGCTGTCAGGCATTTGTTGTGACTCCTCTAATGTTAAGTCTGTTTCATCTTCTGATCAAGATGATCTCTGAAGCAGAGGACATGCCAGTGACATACTCCCTGTATGCTACAGACTGTAGACTTAAAAACTGACAACCAACATCAGCTTTGGGCTAGTTTAGGTTATGGAAGTTGTGAAGGGAGAAAGGAGGAAGATTTTTCTTTTAAAAGCCCTGGAACTCTCTTGCAGAGACAGAGAATTATTCCCCAAAATACACACACACACACACACACATCTTTCCATCTTTTATCGTCATAATCCTGTCTGAATTGCCCTGATTAGATTCCCTCAACCAGAATAGACACAGGCTCCCTGACAATGACCATGTCCAGTACATAGAGATGCTTTGGACAAGCAACACAGATGTACTCACTTACTCAGTCCCTAATCTGTTCCCCATCTCCCTTGTACAAATGCCATTGCTCTAAATCTTGTGATTGTGCCTGACCAAATAAGTGCTCCTTTCATCCTCCAAACTCTCTCACAGCTCACACCTGATAATCCAACAAGTGCACCTTCTGTGCTTCCACTTTGGGCAATCAAACTGGCAAGGTTGTCCTTTTCTCTCACTCTTGTACTGACATTGATCCTCCCTCCTTCACATCATCCCTCTGGTGATAGCACTGAAGGCCAGTCAGAAAAAGGAAGAAAAGACACACTACAGCTAAACATATCTCCTCTCTCCTTTTTACTTTGGCATGCTTTTTTTCCTCCTTGTCCTTGCTGCTGCCTGTAGTGCATGGCAGCTAGCTATGTAACCCTTGTTTCTCCCCCTTCCATTGCTCAGATTAAGTCAGCACATGCACACAGTAAAAGGTTACAGACATAATCCAATTCTCATTCCACTATCAAGTAATGAGTTACAACTATTGTCACTGCAGGCAAAAAGTAACTCCATTCCAACTCATTACTACATGAAGTATCTATGTAGCTATCAAGAAACTCATTAAAGTGAGCTACTTCCTCACTTTGTACTAGAAAGCTGTTGCCATTTTCTCCAAATGCAATGGAGAAATCAGGTGATAAATTTTAACAGCAGAGGAGAGGGGGAGCAGAAAATACTTGTCAAACTGCTAGCAATTGCATGGCAACTTTTAAACATGTATTATAGTTTCCATCTTGAAGTCGATCAATGAATCTCTCAGATCAGTTTACTGGTCCATTTTCTGAGTATAAATTGTAGTGTCTAGTGCTCCTTCTCCCACTATGGCAAGATGTGATTCTACTTCTCTCACATGTAACGTAGGGTGTGACCATATGATATACACAATTAAAAGTAAGCAAACAACTAAAATTTAAGGTACACAAGAAGAGTGTAAGTATGTGAAACTAAACAAATATTTGTTCACAAATATGCCCCCTCACAGATCACAACCCAAAAATCTCCCCCCACACAAAAAAAGCCACAAAAAACCTACAAAACAAAACAAAAAACTTGGGATGCTTCTCTACAACCATCCAATCTGCCAGAACATTGTAAAACATACTTTAAAGTCCAGCACAGTTTCAAACAAAGCTGTTGTTGGGTTGCAAGTCCTTTGTATTCAGTCCTGTGTTGTGGAACCACTTCTCACAGAAGAGAAAAAAAAGCCACATGAACTTGCCCACGCTGTTCTCATATTCATTTTAAAATAACTTCTTTCACTTTCTCAGGTATTTGTGAGGCAACTCATCTTGATATTACTGTTGTTTTTTTCCAAGAACAAACCAATTATTCAATTATTCAAATACTGAATGACTAAGTAGCCTCTTTATTTAAATAATGTTATAATTGGGATTGAAGAAATGATACATTTTTACATTCTTTCTTTGATTTTGGAATAGCAACATGGTTTTAAAATAGAATTGTATATATTCCCCAAATTTGAATTCACAGTACCCCCCGGGAAACTCTTTAGTATCCATCCTTTGCTTGCAGTGAGAAGAAAAATCATTCAGAAATAAGGAACTGCAAGAAATCAAATACACATTCTATCTAGCCTAAAGAACAAATCAGTGTTGGAGATCCTTTCAGGCCTTATATGGATCAGAAACTCCCACAGGGCTTCTGGTAGTATACATTTAGATGCTAACTAACAGGCATCACTAAAAACTACTTACAGCTTAGAGGGAAGTAAACTGAACTCTTTTTAAAAAATAACCTTTCCCCATTCTTTTTCCATTGCAAACATTAGGCTTAACGGTCCATTTGATTCATATAATTACAACAACTACAAAGGCTTGAGTCACTCAGTTAAAAAAAAAACTCAGCAAGAAGGCTAGGCACAAATGTCTGAGTGAAGCACTTCTTTTCTAGTCTTTTGAACTAATTCTTTAAAAATATTTCCTTGTTCTTTTGGTCTTTCTCTGTGCGGTACCTGAAAATGATCACATTCTAAAACTGAAAAACTTATTTATCAATATTTCATTTCATACACCATTTTTCTATACAGCATGTAGTGAGTTTTTGTGTGTGTACATTACTTGAAACAATTTTGTGCAAAATTTAACAAATCATTGGAGAAATCAAGCATTCTGATCTTTTGCTCCTATACTGGCTGTGGCAATCAAAAAGCAATGTATTCATCAAATTTTAAAACAACTTCTTATACTCTGAATGTGTTTAACGCCTTTCAAAAACATCTACCCCGCCACACACAAATGAGCATGTGGCGCATTGTGACAGCTACCAATTTTGAGGGGGCCTTTCGCAGAATGTCATCAGTTGAACCACTTCCAAGAAAGAACCTCGCATTCCTATTGTTAACACTGCCCATTCACTGTCTTTCTTTTTCTGGGCCGAATCTGTAGCACTGTCTAGAAGAAAAGGGCAAGGCATGTGGAGCCTGCTGTTCCACTTTTTATAGAATCTTAAGGGTTCGATGGTGCCACAAGGGACCTCTAGTTAACCCCCTGCTGTGCAGGAATTCACTGCTGAAACATTCCTGTAAGATGTCCATCCAACCTTTGTTTAAAGACCTCCAAAGAAGGAGACCCTACTACCCTCAGAAGAAATCCAGAAGAAGTTCTCCCTAACGTTTAGGTAGAATTTTTCTTCTTGTAGTCAGAATCCATTTGTTCGTGTTGTGGTGTCTAAAGCAGCAGAAAACAAGTTTACTCAATCTTCTATATGACATACCTTCAGATATTTAGAGTGGGCTGTCATGCCACTTCTGAGTTTTCTGTTCTCTCAGTGAAACATACCCAGCTCCCTAAGTTGTTCCTCATATGGACACAATATTCCTGGTGTGCTCTGAGCAAAGCAGAACACTGTACAGTCTTCCCATTACATTGTGGGTTTGACCTTCACAAATTTGATTATTCATGAAGCACATGCTTATCTCCCCCCCCTTCATTTTCTTCCTCGCATTCCGTTTCACTCCTCACCCCACCCTTTTTCAGTGAGCAAAGTCCCCTCCCACTGCTAGAGGCATGTCCTCTCTTCCATGTGGCTGCACTTTCTGTGTAATGGCTGCTGATTGGTCAGGTGCTCTCTTTGCTCCTACCCTTCCTTTTCAAGATGGCTGCCAAAAGTAACCGGAAGGGAAGAACTGTGCTCTTTTCCTTTTGAGAGGAAAGTACTGGTAAGCCATTTACTGTGCTGTTTTTCCCCCCTACCCTGTCCCCCAATGCTGGGGCCAGAATGGGAGGGAAGAGCTCTGGAGGGGAATTATGGGGGTGGGAGTTATTTGTGATTTTTCTACTTTTGCAAGGGTTCTGTGCCTCTAAACCTTGTGAATGTGGAGGGGCTATTGTGCGTCTTTTACATTTTTGTTGTCACTGTTCAGCCAGGAACTTGAAGGTTGCAGCAGGTTTCATCTTGTGATGTAGGTCTGCAAAGAACTGCAAAGATTCTTACCAATACAGTGTTCTTCTCATCAGAGTTTTTTGACACATGAAAAATATGTGGGTTTTTTTAAAACAATTTTTCAAATATTTTCAAATGTTCTTTCCATCCTTATCAGTGGGTTAGGTCAGTTCCCATTTATTGAAGCAGGAAAGGGATAAAGTATGCCTGACCATAGCTCCCCCCTCCTTCATTTTATGTTCACTTCAGAAGTGAAATGAAACAGAAATGGATATCAGAAGAAGCTCAGGGATGGCTCTTTTAGAGTGACATTGAGAATGATCCTTTATGCCTGAGGATAAAGGCATTATGCTACTTGCTGAACACTATTCAGAAGCTGGAGACAATGTTCACCCAGAATATTTGTACGATTCATATGATTATATGATTTATACCATTCATATTTCTGATGATCACAGGAAGCCTCATTTAGAATCTGAACATTTGTAGAGACCCCACATAGTTAAATCATAACCATTCTTTTTAATTAAATCAAGTCAACATTTAACCTTGTCACTGAACTGTGATTCATTTCTTTTTTCCTGCTAACCTCTCATATTAATATCCCCTATCTATCACATCTTCAGACACTTGCTCACTCGAAATAGTAGTTATTTGCCTCTCTGCAAATTCTGTCTGCATGTTGATTTTGCAACCAACACAGACAGTCAGTGTTTGTATGTCTGTCCAATCTTCTAACTCCTATGCCCATGCTGACATGACCGAAATTGAAATTTTAAATCTAGTTCTTTACAAACAAGCTTGTAATACTAATTCAGAGAGCCAGCATACTGCAGTGGTTTGAGTGCTGGACACCACGGTTTAAATCTTTCCTTGGCCATAGAAACTCACTAGGTGACCTTGGACAAGTCATATTCTTTCTGCTCTAAGAGGAAGGCAATGGCCCTATGAACAAATCTTGCTGAGAAAACCCTGTGATAGGTTCACCTTAGGGTCATCACAACACAGAAATTATCTGAAGGAACACAATGACAACCTCATTTATTCAACATTCTGTGCCAGAGCTACGTCCAATACAACAGTCAGACAGAACCATAAAGGCTCATTAGGATGTCTTCATTTTCTTCATATACCTGATCCAACTTCAAGGTAGCAATTATAAACTTACTTATCCTTACTTTGCAAATAAATAATAAGTCCTACACACAACCTTTACCACGCTCTGCTATTTTCAGGACAAGCATTTCTGTTGGTCCTCCCACCTTCACTGACATATCTGGGGGAAGTAATGGAGATGGCCTTCTCAGTGGCTGCTCCAAAGCTGTGGAACTCCCTTCATGGAGAACCAGGATGGCTCCCTTCTTTCTGTCTTTCATTTCTTTCTGTCCTTCATTTGGCAAGTGAAAACTTTTATATTCCAAGAGACATTTAAAAACTGTTGGCAAAAGCTTTTAATAGCGCGCTGTCTCATTGTTTCTTATCTTTGCCTTTTTACTTAATTTGTTTTAAATGGTTTTAATTCTATGGAAAATTTAACTGGCATTCTAACAACCATAAACCTTTTATGTGTGCTTTTACCTCTAGTTTGGGGGAAGGACAGTATGAGCCCATCTTCTTGGTAGGGACTGGTTTTGGCAGATAAGAGGCTTTTTGTTTTTCAACAACTACCCCAAAAGTTTGAGCAGAGTTGCTGCTTTTTTAATTGCACTAATGAAGAGGTACACACCACATGTTATAAGGCAAAGGTGATAGACTACACTAGAGAAGATTAACTGTTAATAATTCAAATTTTCTCTGTGTATGCAGTCTCATTGGTTTCATTAGTAGTCACTTGTGTATCCGAACTTCATATTATAGATTTTTTTTAGATTGATCCTGACAGTTTTTATTAATCATAATTTTACTAATTTTACTAATTTTTCCTCATTTGGCCTAAATACAAATTTTGGCCCCGACTACAGTACACTCACTGAATCAATGTGAACTTGATAAACCAGTATTTATATCAGTTCTACTCATTCCCTTCTTTTATTGGTAATATATTGATCTTTTCCCATATACATACAGGTGAACCAGATATATAAACAATAAAACAGCAGTACTGGAGACATCTGCCTGGTTCACATTTTAAATTGAACGTATGTGATTCATATATCATTAGCCAATACACAAACTGAAATGTAGTTAGCCTTCAGTATTCACACTTTTCCGAATTATCCCACTTTGTGATGCTACATACTAATAAAAAATGTCCCAAAATGAGTACATTAGTGAAACCTGAACGCAAAAATGAGTATATAAGTTAAAACACACACACACACACACACATACACACACATTCAAAATGTGCTGTATCAGAGGAAATGGCTTGAAAAATACCTATATTAGGTGAAATTGCCCACAAAAAAGTTGCATGCAAAAAAGGACAAAAATTGCAGCCTTATGTGGGAATGGGTGAAAGGAACTAATTCATGGCTGAAAAAAAACGTGAAACTCTACAGATTAGATTCATTTTTCTCAAGATGCAACAATGAAGAGAACCTCGTTGCTTCCGGGAGTTTTAAGTTCAGGTTTCCTGGCTCCCACTGTTCAGCCACTTTGAACTCTGCATTTGTGCTTATCACCAGCAATCAGTTAACACAGAGGTATAAAGCTCCCCCCTCCCCCTCAATGTGTTAAGAAACAGAAGCAATGGGAGGGGGAAGGGCAGTAGAGGAGATTATTGTAGTGGAAAGTTGTGGTATTCTGGGTTCTTACTTAAGAGAATTTCAGCAAGCTGTCAATAAGAACATTAGGGAGTCTCAGGAAAAGAATGTAATTTAGGAAGGCTGCAACTTTCATGCAGGGAAAAACTGCTTTTACTAACGGATTTTAGATCTGGGAATGGGAGAATTAGAAAAGCAAGGAATTTCTATCTGTCTTCATTTTGTGATGTTTTGTGGTATCTTCAGTGCTATGCCCATATCAGGCATGGTGTTAGTGACTTTGCTTTTTACTGAGGCATTACCCTTTCCTGGTGGTCTCTCTAATTAATTGTGCACTTTATTTTCTTTTTATCAAAAAATGCACAGCAGTAAGTTCAATAGACTACCACAGAGGTGCACTAATATTTCATAGGTTGTGACCTTACATGGTTATTTTATGTAACTATACCTAAGTCTGTGCAATACAGAGCTGACACCCATGTGACAATTTGAAAAAGGCATCTTCCTTAGTTGGCAATCATGGAAAGAAGAAACACTAACAAGCAAGGAAAGTTGCACCCTGGGTGAAGAAAATCTGCTTAAGGTCTATCAAACTGAAGGAGCAAGAGGTTTCATGGTTAGTGTAACTTACTCTTTGCCTTTGCTCTGTAAGAATGAAGTAAGCAGGTAATATCCATTCTCAGTTATACAGACCAGTGTAAACCCAACCTTTATGATGCATCAAACCAGCTTTCCATTCCCACCAAAGCTTACCTTACTTCTGGTTCACCAGACAAATACCTTTAGGATAGGCAGTATTTTCAGCACACTATATGAATAGACAGCAAAGCTAAGTTTCACTTCATTTTCATAAACATTACAACCTACCAAATTCAGACATTTCCTCCTCTTTGGGATAGAAAGAACTTGAGATTAAGAGCAGCAACAGTTACAACCCCACAAAAACAATGTGGCAAAACCAGAAACTGATAGATTTGACCATTCAGATTCAGAGCTTCTGTATGCCTAACTGTTAAAAGTCATGGCGTGAACACATTTAACCATGTTAGTGCTGAATTAGATCTGACATCATTTTTTCTGAGCATCTCTGAGCATGCAGGCAGGAACAATGCTGTCCTTCTTGGAAGCAAAGAAGCATGAGCACTATGAACTGAATTGTGGGAGAGGGAAGCCAGATAATACCTGCAGCAAATTTCTGCCTATATCTTTCTTTGATCTCTGTACACAAGTTCTTCTCCTTTCTGTTGATGTCACTGTTCCCTTCTTCAAGAAATTAGTTAATTTCTTTGTCACCTTGCCTGGGAATGGATAGCCATGGCTTCAGCCACAATCATGGCTGTCAGTTTATGCCCCTGCATGTGAGAACCAATCTTTAGGTAAAGAATGAGAATAGTGTGGCCCACAGATCGCATGTGGGTCCTAGACCCCACTTTTGTGGCTCCCAATGGTCCTACCAGTCCTCAAAAGGCCCCAAAGGCCCCCCTTCTAAAAATATTTGTGTGATTTTGGGGACAATTTTTGCCCCCAAACAAGCTTGAAGTCCCTAAAACACATTCAAATACTCCAAAACTCCATATTATCTCTCAATATTGCCATTTTCTTCAATAGTCCCTCTCAAAATGGTGACAGGAAGTGATGTAATTTTACTTCATACTACTACTTTGCGAGGCATTGCAGAAGACAATGGAGATACTTAGGCTTACTTCAGCTGGGTGTAGCCTACGGCAATATGGTGGAGGAACTGACCCCTGGCACCCATGCAGTTGCCTACTTCTGCTTTAGAGACTTTTTAAACCAAGTGTTGGATGACTTCTTTTGTCTATCTCCTTTGCTGTCCCAAGACGTATTTTCTGAGGCATAAGCATATGTTCTTTTTACCTTATAAGACCATTCTGAGTAATTACTCGTGTGAACTTTGTTTTGTTTTGTTTTATTAGATTTTATTTTATTTATATTGCCTCCTCTCTCCTGGAGTGAGGTCCAAAGCAATATAAACTTATATTGCACTAGACCTACTTCACTCTGTTTAATATCAATATCAAATATCCCCACAGATGCCCCCATTCTGGAAATACTTTGAATTTTGCCAATGGAGTTGTGGCTAAATTTCATTCATGTTTATTTCTGAAGAATTTACTAAAATCTACAGGCATCTCCATATCTGGGATAGAAACGATATGAAACATGAGAAATTCCAATTTGCGGGAATATGAAACTGACAGATTTTCTTATCCCTTTCAAGCAGCAAAGAGTCTCTTCAAACAGAAATGTTACCTTTTAAAAAAATGTAACTGATGTTTGCTTGTAATTACTCATCAGTTCATGCAAATTCCATGAAAGCAAGACGGTACTGAGGTAAGATTCAATTTGTAATTCATTATTTGTCATCGAGTCTATGTAAAACACCTTTGAAAGACTGTCAGCCTGGAACTCATGACAACCAATGATAAAAACAAAACTACCTTGATATGCTTGCAAGCTCTTCACCCTCTGTCATATGTTTCTGCTATAATGCATAATACCATGACATACAAAACATATGTGCAGAGATTACTACTAATGGTAAATTGCAGAAGCCTTTAGGTGACACACAAAGCTGAAACTATTCAACTCAGGTTTTTTTTTTTTGACTTGCACCAACATCACTTTGGAATATCATGTTTCCAGATGTGAAAGGCTCAGCACATTAATCTTGTTAGAAATACATAGTCCTCTGCCATCTGTTTTTACAGCACAGGGAACTGGTATCATTGCTAGAGGCACAGGAGTAGCGAACACAAAACACAACAGACAAGATCAACTTGTATCTTAAAAGCCTTTTTCAGTTTACCAAATGGCTCTTTCAAGAAAATTACAGGCAGGAAGCTAGAGATGAATTCAGTATTCACATTTAATCTCTTAATGCCAGCATACATGAGTCAGAATCCTAGCAGTGTGTGAGAGTTACTAAGTCCATATTTCGATGTCTTATTGAGTTCACCAGTTTTTCAAAACCTCTGTCACATTTATTTTAATTTTTTTTTTTTTAGTTAGGTGTTATCCTAACTAAATGGCATGCAGGGGATCTTGAATGATTTAAAGTGGGGGGAAAAAGTTATGCTACATACATAGCTCCCCTAACCACGGACTGGGAAAATACAGCCCTTCAAACCCACAAACTTAATGATTTTAAAAATGCTTTAGGAGGGCAGAAAAAAAAAAGGCTGAGAAGCAGCCTAAAAGTGGTGGTTTGGGTCACTTCGTACCCACTACTGCCTACAAACTTAAGTGCAAAATGATTCCTGGGACTGGAATTGACACATTACTACTGGTTGTACAACAAGTGATGGTGTTGCCCAGAGGGGAAGACATGAAGTGTCCCATCTCCTCTGCAATGGCCCATTTCCTTACCCTCATTCTTTTCTATGCCTAGTGAAGATGGCATACATAATGAAAATCCAAGTTCACTCTGCTTATTATCTCCATTAATAGAAAAGATCTCAAAAGGAGACCACAGGTAATGAGTGGGTTGGTTCAGAGTTATTGATAAACCATGTTTTCATATTAGGAAACTAAGATTAGTCTCTCTGTGCCAGCACGCTCCTCTCTCATTTCGTCTTGTGGGAAATAGTGAAAACTAACTGTCTTGTTTTCATCAACAGCTGTTCAGATTAAACACAGTTTAGAGTGTGATCACACATTAAACAGTGGCTACAGTAACAAGGATGTGCAAATTTCTGAACTCTTGATGGCTATGCTACATAAGGTCATTTTCATAAACCATGAGTTAGCATCATGGTAAAATATAATCATTATACCAACTTATATGCTTGTCACCAACCCAGAAAGAATTCTCCAGACACATGCAAAATGATGTAGCTGATTTCCTACACTCATCTTCCTTGAAGAGGAATTCCAGCAAGAAACAACAAGACTATAAAAAGCCATAAGAAGCACAGCTGTTATTAATAATATAAGTAACATAGCAAATTAGTAACAAAGCAAAAACCAGACCAGCACAGAAAAGATAGTTGATGGACTTAAGCTGCATGTGAAGATGACCCGTACAGGTGGGTGTGTGGCAATACTTAATCTTCACATATGAGACAGAAATCTTATTTTATTTCTACTGTAACTCATCTAATAAACAACATTGTGAACTACTTTCTATGTTTTATAATTAGTATTATTTTCCTTACTTGGTCTCCATCATTATGTCATCAAAAATAACCAGAGAAAAGAAAAAGCAGTCAACCCATGCTACTGAGCAACTAATCATGCAACAATCCTGGGTCTAAATATCAAGATATTTGAACTAGGTTCTCACTGGCTTCCTCTAGCTCACAGCATCTTCATATGTCATCAGTATATCTTCCCAACATTAGATCCAGGCCCTGGAGGCTTCAACTACCATCAACTCTTTTTGTCACATAACATCACAGTAATGAGAGTCTAGCAGTGCCAACAGAGACATACCTCATATTTGCCACTGGTGGAAGAAGTATGATCTTCTCACCACAAAGACTACAATGAACCTCATTCTCCTTACCTCATAGAGTGTAATTATCCCATTTGTTTCATTTGGCGGTTTCCACTGAACATAGATCTTTTCTTCAAAGGGTCCTCCTTGAATGGACTCAAGAGGGACAGATCCAGGAACTAGGAAGAATATGAGAAGGCCACTGAAAGTTAGAATATTTTCTTCCTCCTTCTAATAATTCTGTCCATTAGAATCAACGTTTCACACATTGAAGACCAGGATAGTCAGAACCACCCAAGTTTTCTTCTAAAACAGAGCCTTCAGGACAGTTGCATACTCAGGACAGTTTTGCATACTCCAGGCCTTTTCTTCAGTCTCTCACATAAAGGAACTACAAATTTGTCAGAGTTGACATATCTATGCTTTCAAGCCTGAAATGATCAAATTTTTCTTCTTCTTCTTCTTTTTTTTCCTTCTGAAGCTATGAAACTGGACAGTGAAAATAAAACCCTTGATCAGGTATAATGTTTCACTTACTGGGCCACTGACTTCAACTCAGGGATTTACCAATGTAATCAGCATACAGCCTGTTAACTCCAAGACGTGTGAACTACAAGCCTGCTGGGACTGTAGAGGAATTGATCTACCATTTCAGAAAATAGTGGTAATGAATACTGATTTGTTTGACTCGTGGTGCTGCTAGACCCAGTAAGCTGAATTCATAAGTCGGTAAACAAAAATTGAGAAATTTACTAACCTTTACTAAGGGAAGGATAATGCCCTTTTGTCATGAATCAGTTAATTTCTATACATATCTTAGAATGCTAAATTCCAAAGGTGGAAAATTCTCTTCAGAAAACCAATTTTGTTGAGGATAGCAATATTCCTTCCTATTCACTCCAACCAACATATATACATCATGGGGACAGGTAAATCTGTCCTCGTAAATCTATTCAAGTCCTCACTTATCAGCTGCTAAGCTTCTTCAACCATTCTTTCATATCCAGTTGGAAGCTTTCTTTTCCATTTTTTTTTTCTTTTTGATTCTGTACACAAATTTGTATGTATTTTGATTTGCATTTTTCAAAACATGCATGTTTTTGTGCATCCATTTTTTTAGCTGTAACATTTTTGTATGTGTGTTCTTAATTGACCAAAGGATGTTTTCTGTGCTCTTTTTCTGAATATGTATGTTTCCACATAGTTCTATTAGGATTCAGGCTTCAGTCTCCATTAACTTCTAGACGGTTGAGAGAATTAGATGATCTCACATTAAAATAAGTACTCAATGCATGTCAACAACCTCTATGTCTTAACCATGCACTGTGTTCATTCTCCCAGAACAATATTCCTTCCCACCCACGATCTTCTTTTCTAGCTAAAAGGGAGCAGATTCACTTCTAGACAGCTTCAGTGCCTATAGTATTGATTATATAAATAACATTCATGAAGAGATGCTTTTAGAATTTGTACCATGACTACATGCTTGATTACTCTAGGTATGTCTCTGTGTGGATGTGTGCCTTGTATAATGATTTTCTTAACTTTCATTTTCATTATTTTAAGCCACAAAAACTATTTTTCTTACCATCCTCTTCAGTTTGCACCACCAGCTCCTCACTCTCCATCTTGCCCTCTGGATTTGAAAGAGCCAGTCTTAGGCGAATGGTCATGAAGGGCCTCAGTCCTCGCAAAGTGTAGTGTGATGATGTCTGAATTAGTTCCTCTGCCTCATACTTCTGCTGGTTGAATACATACTGGTAATGGACAGTCAAGTTATAGCTGTGGCACCGAGTCACAGCATAACCAAAGGGCTCCCACTGCAAGGTCAGCTGCCGGGATCGGATGTCAACAACTTCCACATTCTGAGGGCCATGCACTGGATCTGTGGAATAAACAAATTATTCTTCAGATAGGTAATAACTGTATCTATTCAGGGACTGTGCAGATTGAGATTCCTAGTACTATATCACCAAAACATACATTATTTCTGTTTAATTAGAATTTTATTTGGATACAGCTTCAGGTTACTTAGATACAGTCATCCCTCCACATTCACTAGGGTTAGGGGAACAGGACCCCCATGAGAATAGAAAAAAAAACATGAATAACTCTAGGCCCTCCCAAACCATATTTATTACGCACAAAAAGTTTGATCACCATATTCAACCCACTATGGATTCTTTTGAGGCATCAAGGTTCCTTCACAAAGCATAAGTAGCTGGCTGGTGGGGTTTACTGCCACCTCCACTGCTGCCCCACGGCATTTTTAATAGGGACTTACAAGCTTTGTTCACAATTTCTCAGTCTCATGAGGCTTGCAGTCCCTATTAAAAATGGCATAAGGAGGCATCAGATGTGATAGCAAATAATCCGTGAATAATCAAATCTGCAAAAATGAAACCCACAAATGTGGAGGGATGTTTGTATAACAAAAGAGATTACCTATCTGGAAGAAAATTAGGAGTCACTAGGTAGGAGACACCAGAAATTAGGAATCACTAGGTAGAAAATCAGGAGTCACTAGGAAGAACAGCCTGCCTCAGATAATAAATTCTGGGACAATAAAAGTCAATTATTTAACTTCTTATTATATTTTCATACCACAGGAAGTGCATTTTAGTTCCTTACCTAGAGATAACCATGCCTTGGATGCTCTAAAGGGAATAATTTAATTAATACCAGAAATGGCTTTAAGCTTTCAGACACTATACGATTTCTACAACAGTGTTCTAGGAAAAATCACTACGAAAATACATAGAGAAATAGCAGACAGACAGACAATATTAGGTCACTTGCTTGAGTAAACTATTATTATCTGATCTGCACACTAAGGAATATTTCTCTTGGTCCTTGATGATGGCATGATGTACTCTAAATTAGACAGAGTTAAACAATTTATTATCACTACTGTAGCATTTTATCTGGCTTGCAGCACCAATTGCAAAATATAGTGTTCTCCATTGGCTACTGTTTTGATTGCTGTAGTTTTCAGGGTTTTTTAAAAAATGAAGTTCTTCTTGTACCAGAGCATCTAGTGGCAATTTCCAGCACAAACAACAATACTTTATTCCCACCCAGAGGATTAAAATTAACAACAAGAAACCAAGATATATTGCAGCTAAAGCACACAAAATGCAAAGGACTTCACTTATTCTATATTTGCAATCCTACCAGGTTCTTTGGGCATTCTTCCTCCTCCCTCATTGGAAGGGAGGGGGAACATGGTCCCTTTATACTAGTACAGTAAGATTTTTGGAGCACTGTACCTTTAAAAAAAAGAAGGCATGCCCATTCAAACACCCAAAACAATAATGAGCTAAGACCTAGAAGATATTTCATGATTGTCCAAATCTCTTTAGTGTTATGAGATATGAATTATAATTGGATATGCTATACAGCTTTTTTCATCCCTCCCTCCCTGCTTTTATAGATTGTGTGTGAATGCTCTGGTGCCACTAAGTACCACCAACCATCAATATTTGCTTTAAGAGCTCCTGCTTCATGGTATTAATATGGAAGAGAACCTACTCTCACCATGACTTGCTCAGATTTAGCTGGCTCTATGTCTACCATGCATCCAAACAATTTTTCTTCTAATTTTTTTGTTAAAAATATCATTTTAGCTCTTCAGGAATCAAAGTTTCTTGGGCAGGATACAAGAAAATTGAATTATAAACCAATAATTCTTCTATACAAAATTAGTGTGTAGTAGTTTTCTGCAGAAAATAATGACCTAAATCCTCTTGTTAATCTTGACTAAAGTAGACCCATTAGATCAATGCTGTTTACCTATGCATTGACTTACCATTCAACATTTTTTTGAATGGGCCTGCTCTAGTTGAGACTAACCAAGAGGACATCAATCTTTCTATGCATAAATATTTTCTACACAGAAAAAGTTGTTTCCTGTGTAGAAAATACTGCTAACTAGGTACTTTTCTGCACAAAATTCAGATGTGGTTTACTTGCACAGAAAACACCATTTCAGTACAGGAAATAGCTTTTTCAGTGATGAAAATAATTGCTAAAATTACTGGCTACTTCTTTCAAAAAAGAAAATTAGTGAAGAATTACATCCTTACTTTAAATAAACCAATGTTGATGATGAGGAGTTCATGAAATGCCCTCTAAGGAGAAGGCATTTCATGAATAGGGCACCTACAGCAGAGAAGGGTTTTCTCAGGTCCCCACATGATGTACCACTTCCACTAGTGCGGCATGGAGAAGATCCCCTCCAGCAGATCTCAATGTTCAATAAGTATATATAGGAAGAGGAAGATATACCCTAAGGTATAACAATTCTGTTGCATGAAGCGTGTTCCAGTCCCTTGAAAAATGGAGGGAACTGATTACATGTTTAAAGCCTATATATGTATGTGTGTGTATGTATATATAGATCTACACATACACACACACACACACACACACACACACAGGCATTTTAACTAATTAATTTCCCACCATTCTCACAAAATGGAGGGTCAAGGTGACTCTCAACAATGGATAGACACCATATATGAAGGCAGAGTATCTTCCATTTTCGCAACTGTCTATGGAAAGATCATCTGCACACGGTTAAAAATACTAGTTTGACAGTGCTTACCCTGTACAGTTTTTTATTATCATGAAGCACATGGCCATTTGAAAGCAGGAAAAAACATCCTGTTGGGAGATTTTTAAAATATTCAGGATGGCTTATGCTATAAATTCTATTTTCAGACTGAGATACAAAGTAAAATGTGTGCATATGTGAGAAAGGGAGAAAGAATGAGAGAGAGAGACATTCTGTTAGGCTATTCTAAGACACTTCAAATCCATTATCTGCTGTTTATGTCTTCTGTCAGAAAGGAAATATGTGCACATTAACCATCTCCTCCTAGCAGCCCATTTGTGCATATATGAATTTTATAAATACAAAAATGTCTGTGAAAGAGTGCAAGCATTGTAGTGTTTATCCATTATTTCTGGATGCCTTTCAGTACTGACGATGGTAAAGCTCAAATATTGTATTCACCAACTGTTCACTATTAATGCACATATGGACATGCATAACGTAGTGAATGATTACATATCATGTTCACTCATAATTACTCCACTTCCAAGTACAATTAAAATACATTTGCTAATCTATCCTTTCTTATCATGAAATTATAGAAACAACAGTGCTTTTATTTAATCTAAAAAAAAAAAAAAATCCACTACTGAATCCTATAATTTGAAAACCCACATACTGTATAAGGAAAACATTTAAAAATGGTAGCGGAGCAAAACAAGCAAAACCATTTTTTAAAAAATTCTGTTCATGAACAAGGAATAAAACTGTTCAACAGCTTGTACGCTGTTTCTGTATGTAAAACCAACATATCCATTTTCCCCAAAGTCTCAATATAGTCATATTTATTTTCAGCCTTTTTTTAAAAAAACAAAGACAAATTTAGCTCAAACTTCTAATCATGCAAAGTAAATATTTCTCACTTAGATCTGAAAACAGGCTTCATTAGTGGTCACATTTAAAGAAATATAAATAGTCTTAAGGCCAGTTTTCATATTTTGGTTTCTGTTTTTTTACAAGCTTAATGACAATCAAGGATGTCATTGCCACAGCTATTTCAAATGTAGCTATGTACCCCCAAACAAAATACTGTCACAGTTGTTGCAACTTTTGCAGGCATAGTGATCTAGTTTTAGATGATGCTTATATTATGCTATTTTAGTAAGGTTTTTTGGTCCAGAAAGGCTTTGATGGGGTAGCAAAAATAGTCTCTTTAGTGGCAGCTCTCAGCATTTGGAACTCACTTCTGAACTCACATTGTTCCTCATCTGCCAGCCATTTCTAGTCAGGCAGGCCTTTGACAACAAACTGTGTGCTGCAGTCTTCAGAAAATGCTACTTCATGCACAGAAAACACTGCTTGTGTGTGCTAAACAACCAGGTGTGAGGTTTGCACAGAATAAATCCCAAAGTGTGAATAATCTTTAAAAACTGATAGTTTTTGAAGCCTTTCTCACAGGAGAAAGATAACTGCTAAAGTTATTTCTTGCTTCCTTCAAGAATGAAACTAGTGAAGAATTAGTGAAGGAAATGGTTTCCAATTGGCTTCTGAGCTAAATTCAAGGTGCTGGTGTTGACCTACAGAGCCTGAAACAACTTGGCACCAGGATATCTGAAAACCTTCTTCTCCCACATGAACCAGAAATATAAGATCTTCAGAGGAGGCCCTGTTGCGTGTCCCAACAGCTCATTATGTTAGATTGGTGGGTATACGTAACAGGGCTTTCTCTGTAACTGCATCTGTTCTGTGGAACAGAAGTTATACTGGCCCTATCTGTTTTAAGCTTCTGGTTGGCAGCCAAAACACAGCATTCTTCATGGCATTCAGTGTTTGAAATTGCTGTTTTAACTGTTTTAAAACTGGATTTTAGGATTGTTTTTAGACTGCTTTCAGAAATTTTTAAATATGTTTATGTGTTTTTAAAATGTTTTTACTTTGTACTGTTCTAATTGTTTTTTTATTAATCATGAGCCCTTGTGGGCTGGGAAGCGATACACAAATACTTTAAATAAATAATAATAAATATTGCATCCTCAATTTTGTGTGTGTTTGTGTGTGAGTTTTGGTATTATAACTTATTGGGATATTAAAATATGTAATTGCTTTTTAATTATATTGTGAGCTGCCTTGGATCCCAGTCATAGAAGAAAATCAGAATATAAATCAAATAAATAATAATCTTACAGTGCACTTGTATCTATAGGGTTGTCAGAGGTAACATGCAGTGGCCTATATCCTAGAGGTACTCCCAGTTAGAATAGCTCCACTGAATCAATGGAATTTACATAACAGTTGATTGACCATTAAATCAGTGGGTCTATTCTAGCTGGGATTACCAAAGGAATTACCTCCTGACAAGTTTGTACAGAACTGCATACTTATAATTTAACTGTAGGTGTCTTAGCAAGGCTGACACCTGAGGATATACTCAAGATTATTTTCTTGCTGGCTGTCTCACCAATTTGTTTTCCATTCCTTTCCATTCCCATAGCTTATTTCAGTATGCCAGCAGACACAGCTATACACAGCTGTGGTATACAAAGCTGTCTACAGAAGGAGAAACTCTACAGAGCCCCCTGAGTGCTAGCTTGAGCATGAATTAAGGATGTGGGGGGAATTTGTTCCATTGGACCTTTTCTGTTTTGTTTTGCAGTCTGCACTTTTCCAGACGTTGCACAGAAATAACTTGTGCTCCAAAGTCTGCACAATGACAGATGTTGTCACTGAAATTTGAAAGAAATGAGCACACTGAGAAAGTTTTAGGAAAAATACACACATTTCAAATTTGCAGAAAACACTATTAAATATCGTTTATTCAAGGGGGGGGGGAATATATTCAAGTCATATGTACAATTTCAAACATGTGCACTTACTTGCATACATTTGAAGAGGGCACAAAAAGGATAAGAAAAGGAAAGGGATAAAAGAAGATTGATTCCATCCTGTTAAACACACACACACACACCCCAGAACACTGCTACCTCATCACAGTGTATTGGATAAGTGCTCACCCACCAGATGGGAGACAGTGGGGCACAAAACTGCAGTACCATCTTTGTGTTGGATGATCAAAACTACAAAAACAAACAAACAAACAAACAAACCTAAAACAAAACAAACAAAAAAACAGAACTGGAGCAACTCTCTTATTCAAATGCTTGGGACTCAGAAATTTAGAATCAGAGGTCACTGAATGAGGTTGGATAGTGAGTATTCAACAGAATTAAAAAAAATACTTAAACTCTGGAAATGTGAAGTTGACAAACTGGATGCCTTTAAACAAAGATTAGACAAGCTTATAGCTTTTAACACTTTCAGTGGCTACTAGTAAGCATGACTATACCTCATCTTCAGTATCACAGCTACCATGCTTCTGCACTTCAGTTGTTGTGCAGTAGAATTAGAAAGGTGCTGCTGCACTTGGACTACTTGGAGGCTCTGTAGTGTGAGGGGAAGGGGTTCTCTTACTCAATGCTATCTTCTGATGAAGTAGGAGATGGGACTTTTGCCCCAGGAGATCATTTAGCTGCAACCACCCACTGATTTTAAATCCCCATCATGCAGTAACTCAGTAGAAAGCTACTGAGGAAAGAGTCTCTAGGACTCGCATCTCTGACTACAAAGCCTTTCTTCTCCCACCCTCTTTGGGCAAGGGGAATGCTATCTGAGAGAGAGCATGGACAGAAGAGATCTTTAAATATCTGGATACTGGATACAACATCTGGATGTTGTGGGGAAGAACCCAGGAGTCTGGACAAGCCTTGCCCAGCCTGCTACTGGTCCTTTCTCTTTTGTTGATGTTCGTCTGTCTCCCTCACCTCATGGTCTCTTGAGATTTTTGATAACTCCTTGTCTGAAGTGTCTGGAAGCTTCTCTCCTTGTTCCCCATTGGGTCTTGTTGATTGGACAATTGTCGATCTCTGATGTCCTTCTCTGACGCTGACCCACAATAAATGTAACTTAAACCCACACCTCATTAGCCCTTGTTTACCTGGACAGGGAACTATCCTTCAGCTATATTGCCTGGATAATGCGAAGAACCCATTATCACACTGTGTAAACAGAAGGATAAATAAGACAGGTCTATCTCTGATCCAACATGGCTCTTGTGTTCTTAGGAGACAGATAATGGCTGGATATTTAAGGCTAAACAGTTCAGTTCCGGTTTGCTGCAAATGTAATCCACCTATACCCTGCTGATGCATACTGTGAACTCAGATTGTGTATTTTGAGATTTTTTTCTGAGAAGCAAACTCAAAGTTCCAGTTTTGTTAAACAAATCAGTCTTGGAACTAAATTTCATACTCAGTCTGTAAATATGTGAGGGATTTTTTTTTTAAAGGCAGAAGATTGCTCTGCTGCACCATGCACCATCAAGCCACTAATAAGAACAAGAATTTTTACACTGCCTTTGGACAGTTTAAATCATTTTGTATGTATTAATCACATCAGTCCCTACCATGACCTCACTGTGTTCAAATGCAGATGGTGGACTTTAGCTGAAAGGTAGTTTCTTTCTTTGGCCAGCTAGTGAGCTCTGAATAGAATGGAGTGGTCAAACATGCACATCTAGAGCCAGATTTCCTGCACCTGCCCTGACTGCCAGAAATGCCAAATAGCAAAACAAAATGAGAGTGGCCAGAAGTCCACATAAGGGGGAAAAAAAAGTTTTTTTTTAAATGTTGAACACTTTAGATGGGTACCAATCAAATTAAAAGCTGAACTGTAGCTCTTGGTGTGCTTTCAGGAAAAGTAATCAACTCTAGAGAGGAATTTGAGTCGAAAAAGGGCAGACCAGGGTATCTGGTGAGAATGAGTGTGCATATGGCCCTAGAGCTGCATGTTGCCTACCTCTATACTAGACTCAGGATTTGAACTCCTAAATAACTCATTCATTTTACATCTTCTCAAGCAGATTTGCAATGGGATAATCATCTTGGGTCCCAGACTATGAATGCAGGTAGGTCTTAGATCCAACAGCTTAGACATTATGTGTTGAATCATCTGCCAATGCTAAAATGCTTTTGTACACTCTCCCAATCCTCTATAGGGCCACAGGATTAAGATTTTTATTTTGTTTGAAATAAGGCTCAATGTTTCCTTGAAGAACCACTCTGAGCATCTGCCCACATATAACTAAACAATATCAAATCTGCATGCTTCAGTTAAGCTTGTGCAGCTTTCTCATGCAGAGACAGATAGCTTTTCCAACCCCATGATTCCTGTAATACTGCAGGATGCACAACTGAATAAGTATGTAAACCAATTAATCAAACAGAGATTCTTAGCATGAAATTTCTGGAAATAAAAGAGGAAGATGAGAACAAAGATCAATCTTGTTTTTCCCTTCATTGACATTATAAATTGCTTCCTAACACATCATTTTATTTATCACAGATGCTTAGCCAACAGGGGTTTACAGAATGTGAACAATAAATATTTTGACAACTGAATAATTACATTAAAAGTACACTTTTCTACAAAATACCAACCTCCAGAAGAATAAAGAAAGGGTCAGAGCACTTCATAGAGAATCAAAGGCAGCAAACTAATATGTCATATGTTGCAAATACAAAGTCCAACAGCTTCTGCAAGAAGCCCAGAGTTCCCTTAGTCTTTAAAATAATGTGCTACTCTTTTCCAGAACAGTAATCAATCATGATTCCCTCTCTCACCTCAAGGGGAATGAAGACAACAAACATGGATTTAAACATGGGCTTAACTTTACTTGAATTAAACAAACCTGTTACCGCCATTGCTAGCTCAAGCTTGTGGGATATAAAGATATCTTTTGGTATCAATAATTTGGCCTTCTATGATTTCATGGGCTCAAAACATCGGACATTCAATTCAATTAGAGTCTTGGGAGCAGAGTTGGAAAAAAACACAGAAATTTACAGTAGCTCAGAATTTGAAAGAGAACTATTATAAGCTATTTCATAGATGGTACATGACACCAGACAAATTAAAAAAGATTTATAATACAGGTACCGGACACTGTTGGAAATGTCAGAATGAGGTCGGTACGATATATCATATGTGGTGGACATGTCCAAAAGCTAAGAAATATTGGACTGGAATACATAATAAAATTTGTGCATTAATGAAAGTTCAGTTTGCTAAGACATCAGAACTGTATTTGTTAAATATGACTGATCTATTAGAAGGTACTGGTATAAAGAAGCATTGGAGAATATTACTGTATATGATAACAACAGCTCGTATTGAATATGCAAAGTTCTGGAAAACTCAGCAAATACCCACAATAGAACAATGGTGGGGTACACTTATTGAAAACAAAAATGCTGATATGGACTCTCAGAGATTAAAAGGGAAATCAGACGATGAGATACAAAAAGAATGGCAAATTGTAACGGGTAATTGCTGGGTTCTATCAGATGGAAATCTGTAATTCATGATTTAAGATAAAATATGAGGGGGCTACAGGATATATATCATGAAGCGGGAATATGGAGATTGAAATGCAAGAATCAACAAGTAATATTAGCAGTAAAATGTTGTACAATATTCTAAGCATTAAGAAATCTTGATAATGAAATCTAGATCAGTGTGGAAGATCAGAAATATTTCAATTAAGCTGACAGTTATAATTGTTTGTTTTATATGTGAATTTTGAATAAAATGATTATAAAAAAAATAATAATTCGGCCTTCTATACCCATTCCTCTCCACGTGCTTGCGAAGCTCCTGGACAAGCACGCTCGGCCGATAATCGCTGTAATATTTCAAACAAATACAGGCAGGCCAGAAATAGCCGACTTGCAGCTTTAGGAGACCTCAAGGCAAGTACCACAATTACGTATGCACGCAACTTTCAAAAGATCCCCTGCCCCGCGCAGGCAGCTTGATGACCGAACTATACAACGCTCAAGCACTCCGCGTTTGCATACTGGCTACTCTATTGACAATTTGGCTATAACTCAATCATTCAAATACTGACCTTTTGGAGGCTTTGTCTCCTGCCCCAAACTCATTGTTTTCCCCAAGTACGAACTAGCCTGCGGTCACAATTTTCCCTATAAGAACCCCTAACTTTGAGCGCTTCCTCGGATTGCTCTTGGCTTTCATCCCGCCTTGCTGTCGCTTTGTCCAGCAAGCCTTCCCCTCAGCTCCACGTGCTGAGATCCACGCTCCCCAGCTTCTCTGCTTTTAACCGGGCTTCAGGACAGGTACAGTATTTCCCATACCAAACCTCCTCAAAAATCCCTCTATCCGCTACTACCTTTATTTCTATAGTTTCTTGCGTGAGTGTGTTGCATACATTTGTTTGATTGTGCTTAAATAAAACAATTATTAATTTCAACATCTGTCTCATCCTTGACTTGGCCTGACCCCGTAAACATAGGGTTCAAGATCTCACTACGTTACCCTGCCTCTCGCATTGCCAACTTGTGCTCTGTGCTAATTCCCTCCCCATTGTTTGAGTACATTTAGGTGTCCCTCCTGAGACCCCCAGAAATCAGGGTAACAAACCTGCAATGTGGAAAGCAGTTAGCTACACTAACGCCTTTTTCACACTACACAGTTATAGCACTGGATATTGTGTTGACTGTCATGGCTCCATTCTCTGGAAAACTGGCATCTGTAGTTTCATGAGCAATTTGGAATTCTTTGTCAGAGAGCTCTGGTGTCTCACCAAATTACAAATCCAAGGATTCAACAGGATGAAACTGTGGTTATGTTATAGGCTGTGTTTATTTTGGTTGCCAGCTTTGAGTCGTGGAAACATACATACAGAGTGTAACTTACGGAGTATAACCTACAGAGCATAACATACATACAATATAAGCTATAATGCAGGATGCTGTGCAGATTGCAATGTGTATTTGTATGTGTTACTGGGAACAAACAGAAAGGCTACGCTACGCAGAACACCTACCCAAACTTTTACAAAGAGAAGAAAATGTTAGCATTTCTATCAAAATTTAAATACAAGCAGATTTGACAGCTAATAGCCCTCCTAACAGGTGCAAAGGCTGATGTAATTTCATGGAGGCAGCCAAAAGCCAAGATTCAGCTTTGTTCATATTATCTCAACATGGTTTCTTTATATTACTTTCACGAAAACTCAGAGTGACGTCATATTTAAGATTTCTGCTTTGATTGGATAAAATAAACAAGACACTGTCAATGCTTTTGTTTTGATAGGACAGCTGATAGCTGGGTAGAAGCTAAAGAAAGAATAAAAAAAACCAAGAAGAGTGTAAGGGTCTGGGTCCTTGACTGAGGATTCTGCCAACAAGGATCTTGGCCCTGACTGAGTCTTTGCAGGATTCTGCCATGAGGATCTTGGCCCTGACTACAGTCTCTGCAGAATCCTATCCGGTATCTCAGGCACAGCTGGTTGCTCAGATGCAGGGCAGCTGGAGTGGCCAGGAGCCAGAAATATAAGGGCTGGGGTTTGTCTGCAGCATGATGCTTCAGTGGTCCTGGCCTTGCTAACTTCTGACCCTGGGACTCTGACCTTCAGCCTGTTTCTTGGACCTGCTTCTTTTCCCTGGCTCCTTGGACTTCTGATACCAAGTCAGATCTCTGTTGCCCTGGGCTCCTGCTCGACTCTGAGTTCTGGCCTGTTCCCTGGATCTGCCTCTTGCCTCTGGCCCCTTGGATTTGTGATACCTGATCAGACCTCTGTTGCTTTGGACTCTGGCTGCTGGCCTTCTGCCCCAGTGCCTGTTCCCTGTCCCAGCCGTGGTGCCTGCATCTGATAATCCTTGCTGCCCATGCCCTGGATGCTAACAAAGAGGCTGAAATCAGACTGCTTGGATGAAGCAGTCTGCAATGGTTGAAGACTATGAGCTGATAATTTGTTATTAATCAGATATGCTGATAAGAAATATTAGCCTGTGATACCCATAAGTTTTCCATAATGATGAAAGGGACAAGTAGTTATGATGAAAGAGGAAAGAAAGTAGTTAAGATGAAAGCTTACAGCTGGCATGAGTAATGAATGTCTTACCTATAATGTAATGCAATATAATGCAAGCAAAGTGCCTGAACAGTGACATGTCTGTATTTGTCCCTAAAGGGAATGTATGTTTTTGTGTATCTGTATGTGTGTTATATGACTGCATATAATGAGCAGCTAAAAGATTACTAAAGAACCTTCTCATTCTCCCATATAAATATCCTGCAATTCCAAGACTTAAGAATACTTGACTGGAGTGTTGATGTTAACTCTGCCTGTTTGGTTTTCACCATCATCATGAGCTGAGCACCTAGGTGGCCAGAAAGTGATATGGGGTCCCAGATAGAATTCTGATTAGCTGACAAATGGAAAAGAACCCCCAAGCCTTCACTCTAAAGAGATAGGGGTAGGGAGCCTGCTTCAGACATTCAAAATAGAATCACAGTACTATAGTTATGTAGTGTAAGACGGACTGTGACTGTGTGCGTCTTCAAGTTGTCTATTGGCTTATGGAGACCCCATAAATTTCATAGTGTTTTCTTAGACCAGGAATACTCAGAGGTGATTTTTCCAGTTCCCTCCTTTTAAAATATAGTATATAGTGCCTGGTATTTGTTTGTTGTCTCCCATCTAAGTACTAACCAGGGCTGACCGTGCTTAGCTTCCAAGATCAGAAAGTATCTGGTGTCTTTAGGATATTTAGTGTCCTAACATCAAACAATGCTATCTCAGAGGTCATCCCATAAGGGCAATTTGAGGAAGAAATGCCTCATTTCAAAGGCAAAGCCCTATCATGTCCCACCATAACAAAATTCCCAGTTGGATACATAGTAGAGTATCCTGCAGAAGGGTTGGGCCAGTGTTATAGCAGTCTACCTTTCAGTCCTCACGAAGAGATGCCCCAAAGGAAGGACCAGTGTCTGACAGCTTGATAGGACACCCCAGGTGGACACATCTTTGACTATGTGATGACTCATAGGTGTTCACTAGGAAGTTCATATTTGCATACTCTCTGTGGACCACATTGTGTCACCTAACTTAAAAAACAAGTCTGATTAGCCCAGTTCAAACAAGTGAAATAATCCAATGGATAGAAGCCCAATCAGTGAAATTCAAAAATAACATAATAATGCAATGTCACCTTAAACTGGTCAAAATAGATGTAGTATATGTAGATGAAAATAAGAGGCAAACGTTGTTCAATTCTGATAGCCCCCACAAAAATTTCTACTTAACACAGATATGATGTTCGGATATATTCTTGTTGAAATCTGAATGGGTGGAAAGGTTTATGCCACAGAAAAGTTTGGACTGAAACAACACACAACAATGGGGACTGTCATTGCAAAGACCAGCCATGCATGACTACCCTGTCACTGGCTGACATCTTTGGAAAAAGCAGCAGGGAGAAGAGGTGGAAAGAGCACCCTCTGCCATTCAGAGAGGGAAGAGCATCATAATTACAATTATCTACCTGGGACTCAAGTCATGCATACTCTGTGAGGCACATATAGCCCATGTGTGATGGCCCACCAGGAACTTGATAAACCCATGGTGTTGTTCATTGTCTATACGCTATCAAGAACCTGGTTGGCCATAGTACATTGTTGTATAGTTGTGTTTGGCTGGATGGGTTACAACTTATTGTTCAGTCCCGATCTATGGGCTATCTGCAGTTATATAAAGGAACTATGTCAGACACTAGATAATCTGTTTTAGTTAATTTCCTCTCACTTGCCATCCTGAAGTGACTACTATATGGCCTTATCCTTTAGCTTTGTAGAGTACATGATTGGAAGGAGGGTTTGTCTTCAGTTTTGTTACACTACAGTTATTTGTTTTGAAAGCACTTTACAAATAATAAATAATAATAACTGTTTACTATTAATTATTAATATTTGTTGTACAAGACAGTAATCATCCAGCCATGGAACACTTCACATGTTCTACAAGTACCATTTACATTACTGATTCTCAAAACTGCTGTCCATTTGGTGGTACTCTTGCTTCCGAAGTGCATATTTGTTTGACAAGCAGGCATTTACTTCCCCCATCCCTACGAAATAAATAAATAAATAAATATGACAAGATGCAGCCAATGGGTTCCAATAGGTTACAGTTTCTGATAACTTTTCAGAAAATTACAGATAAGAGCAAGTTCAGTGGCTAAAAACAATCAGTGTGGACTAGGGCCATTTCCACACTAGACTGTTACAGTGCCATTATTCCACTTTCAACATCCTATGGTAGAGCTTTCCAAACTTTTCACGTTGGTGACACATTTTTTCGACATGCATCATTTCACGACACAGTAATTCAGTTTTACTAGCAAACTGGAGGTACCCAGAGGTATATCTAGGGTGGAGAAAGGCAGCCACACACACACACACCCAATCCTGGCCTGCTGCCATCACCATCACCAGTAAAGGCCCCAATGAGAGCAACTGTAGGAGGAAAAGCATCCCCCTTCCACCCATTCTTTGCCTGCTGCTTTCACTCTTGCCAGCAAAATTAAGTACTGACAGAGACGTCAGTGGGACAGGCTCAGGTGGGGGGGGGGTCGTTCTCAGCCAGGGAGGCGACACACCAACACACTACAGGAGGCACAGTAATGTGTTGCAACACATGATTTGGAAAGCCCTGTCCTATGGAACTCTGGGGTTTGCAGTTTAGGGCAGAGCCTCAAGGTCTAGGAGTCCTTCTCCTAGCCAAAACACAAAGCAGATTGTTGAGGAAGACACCACAATTGCCTGACATCATTACTGTACCAAATTTCTAGATGCTGCAATTACCTTTGCTGAAGGAAACTTGTCATTCTGCATTCCCTTCTGCCAACCAGTTATGAGGGGTTGGATAGATTAGCATCTGCTCATCACATGAATACTTCATGGTGCTCCTGTTTTACACAGTAACTGACTTCAACAGACTGGCTTTTGAGCCCTCATTTAACCTGTCTCATGTGGGAGTGAAGGGATCAACTACTTAGCCAAATCTTAAGATCTTCACCAGCCACAAGTGCAGCATGATATATGTAAAAGGAGTACCTGCTGGCCAGTCCTGATTGTGTCCCTCAAATATCTTCGTTGTTGCTGTGGTTGTTATTAACTGATGTCAAGTAAACTTCAACTTATGGCAACACTATGAATGACAGACGTCCAAGCCACCATCATCAACAACCCTGTTCTGGTCTTGCAAACTCAGAGTTGTGGCTTCCCTGAGACTATTCACCTGCAATGTGGTCTATCTCTTTTCCTACTGCCTTCTGTCTTACAAAGCATTGTTGTCTTTTCTAGTGAGTCATGACTCTCCATGATATGGCCAAAGTATGACAGTCTAAGTTTACTCATTTTGGTTTCTAGGGAGAGTTTAGGCTTGATTTGCTCTAGAATTCATTCACTTGTCTTTTTAGCAGTCCAGGGTATGTGTAGAACTCTACTTATCAGCTTTCTTCATCGTCCAACTTTCACAACCATATATATAAACTGGAAATATGAAGTCATGGACAATCTAACTTTGTATTCATTGATCAGTCTTGACACTTCAGGATCTTGTCTAGGTCCTTCATAGCTGCTTGCCCAATTTCCTGATTTGTTCTTCTGATTTCCTGACCACAGCTTCTATTCTGATTAACGACTGAGCCGGAGTATCTACTTAGCCCAAATTTTGACAACATTGTGATATAAAGTATGGACAATATTCTGCTGCTTAATGATGCTATATCAGAGCTGGAAAGGGTCTCAACTTTAAACTCAATTCTATGCCTGTCTGCAACTGATGGTCTCTTTCCACTTTGAGGAACTGGAGTATTTTCCTACTCTGCTTCTAAATGACACCCACGCTTACTGGCTGGGGTAAGCCTCCTTGCTCGCTGGTGGGGCAGAATAACCATTTAACCAGCCAGAGATTGTGGCTGCTGTTCACACAGCTGGCTCATCACACAGCAAGGCCTGCCATCCTCATTAGACTATCAGACCTTTATAGGAAACATCATTTGTAGTGGTGGTGCTGTCAATATACATTCCACTTAGCATACAACAAAATACAACTAGTTCCTCTACATTATGCAAACTCAGCATGATTCATCTATAAACAGGGACATCACATAGATGCTTGTCATTTGACTCTGCTATATTAAGAGGCCAGAGTACACTTTGTTTACTAAAGCCAAAATACACCTTGTTGAGGTATGATACAAGATATAGGGTACTATTTTTTATATGCCCACACAATACCATGCATGCCACTGCTTCACTCTTTAGTACTAGGACATCAAGCAGGATAAAAATCCCAACATGCTAATCTTGCATGTGCCCAGGTTCTGGCATCTGATATAAATGTGATATCACACATGTAGACCCCTAAACAGCTACACTGTGGTTGTGTATGCGCACATGGAGGCATGTTTTAATACTACTGACATCACATTGAGCCAGGGCTGTAGGCATCATGCTAAAGACAAAAGCCTGATGCTAAAGCATGATGCTAAAGACACTCTTTTATGTCTTCCCTTCTCTGATTTTTAGCTTTCCTCTTCCCTTTGTAAGATCTGGTAGGATTTCCCCCCATGTATTTATTCTGGGTTTTCCCTCCTCTCTTCAACATGGGATGGGCTAAACATGTTAGGAATATTTATTTCTTCTTTTATCAGTATCAGGTATGGATTTAGGAGATCCAAGGTGAAAACCAGTGTTTATTTGTTTTTTAAGCTATTCTATATATCATGCTAATTTCTTTTTCTCTCTTCTGAACGTATGTAACTTACTGATGGGAAATGGAATTCTTTCAGTGCTCATTTGCACCACTAAAATTTGTGCTGTGTATGTCATCGGGAGGGTGATAAAAGATGGGCTTTGCAGGACCTCAGAGTAATATGGACATCTTCTACTCAGTGCTGTTTCATTAGCGGAAGGAGCAATTTCTTGCAATTAGGCTCCTGCAGTAGGTAGTTAACCTAAAGGGCAATGGCTGATTGTCTCCATTTAGCTTTGTTACTCAGCTGAAGCCTCTCATTCAGAGCACAGTGCTTTGATAAGAGCTCTGCCTTCCGTCCAACTCTGCCTGCCTGGCAGTGGGAGACAAAGCAGATAGCTGTTATTAACAAGAGCCTAAATCAAAATTCCCAATCCCACAGCTTGCTATAAGCTAGCAACTGCTTGAAGAGTAAAGAAAATCATCTCCACCAGTCAAAAAGGAATGACAGAAAAAGGAGTAACAGGAGGTGAGACACTTTCAACTACAACTGATTGACACAATTAATGGCTTTTCCTTGAGAGGATGTGAGGCTCTGGAGGCAAGGAGAAATCAGGGTTTTCAAAGCAAACACAGTATTATTATTATTTTATAGTTTTGTTTTGTTTTTTTGAAACAAAACACAAAGGGGACTGAGTTAAGGCAAAAATAGGGCCTTCCTATTCACACTTTGACAATCAGCTTCCCAGCTTGTCTCTGCAAGTAAAAAGATAGGCAGCAAATGCTGTTGCCACTGCTGCTAGTTATGAATCTTCACACCTTTGATGTTTTAAAGAGGTTCAGAGAGTCAAAGCGTTACAGGACCATCCAGCCAGATGCAATAGACACACACTCTTCTCACTCTCAGAAGCATTCATGTGTATATGTATGCTTTCATATACGTTTTTTTTTGGTCCACACATATGTTTCCTATGAGAACCAGAATGGTATAGTGCTTTGAATATTGAAATGGTTCAAATCCCCACTCAGCTATGGAAATCTACTAGAGGACCTTGACCAAATGATACTGTCTCAGCCTTAGAGGAAGGCAATGGCAAAACCACTCTAAATAAATCTTGCCAAGAAAATACTGTAAGTCTGACTTAAAGGGTGATAATGTTTCCTATGCGTATATGTTTGCACATTTGATCTCTCTCTCTCTCCCCAGCTCAACATACACATCCATATATGGATTTTGCAAAATGCATTCATGATCATTATTAAGTTTGGGATGTATGAATTTTTAAAAAATGCACTGTAATATGAACAAAACAAATTTGTCCTCTACCCTTATTGAATACATATTTAAGTAACATTGTTGAGGAAAAAAACTGATCTGTCCATCTCCAGTGTACACCCTACATGTGAGAGTGCAAAGAAGCCCTCTGGTTACAAGAACTGAAGCTGACTAGATTCTTTTCACACTTTTGATTATTGACTCTAGATTGATTTAAAAATAAAAGACTGAAAATATATCCTCTTCTTTTTGCTTGTTCTCAGCTTGTTCTTGGGGAAAATAACTCATTACCATGTTGTAATAAGCAAGCTGTATAATATATTCCATCAAATCCACAGACTACAGAACACTCAGTAATGAAAGAAGAGCAGAACTGATTTTTAAAATTCTCTGACTGCTGGAGGAAGTGAATAGAAAAGAAACCAAGACAACAACTGTCTTTCTTTTCTTTTTTCAAAGCGCGACCATAAACTGTTTTAAAATTGTTTGTGTTGAAAAGAAATAAGACTTGAAAAAAATGAAAGAAACAAAAAATATTTTCCAAATTATATGGTCACACTGAAGTAGAATCCTGTGGGAAGAAAAAAAAAAAAGAGCAATCAGTGTTATTTTAAAATGTCTACTGTTCACATCACTTGTATTAAGTTTAGTCTTTCTTCTTGATCCCAGACTGTGAAAAGGTTTTATTTAGGTGAGTTGTAAGCTTTCTGTGCAGAATGCATGAACTAGGGCTTTACACGAGACTGCCTGCCAGTAGAAGCAGACATGGCCCAGTACCACTGGCCTAAACTATTACAAGTTTAACTGTGGACAAAGTATGATGGTTCCCACTGTCATCTAAACTGCTGCTCCTTAGAAGTCTAAGTGAGAGTGAAGTCAAACCAATTTGTCTCCTTTTTGCCTAGGGTACCATGTGGATTTGTATTACTGCTATGGCAATGCTTCACCATTAACTGAATTAAATAATCAGTTGTAATAATAATGTTTAAAACTGTAAAAGTGTGATTGCGCGTCTTTAAGTAATGCAAAGATGTAGTGGAAATTAAATTTAGCAGTTTGCTTGCTCAACCAAAATAATCATGTTTGCTATACTTCAAAATATGAATTAAATGAGCAACATTACTACTAACTACTACTACAGTAAGCCCCCAACTTTTTATGCCCCATTATTTGATGACTTGTTCTTTTGATCCTTCCAAATTAAGGGCAAGTTCAATTAATCTGATGAAGGTTCCACTCTTCCATCAGTTCTTCTTGCCTATGAAGGCTTGCTTGGAACTGCTTGCACATGTGTGCTCTCTGCAAAGTGAGTTGAGAGTGGGGAGAAAGGGGGCTAAGCTGGCTGAGAGATTTTGGCAGCAGTGCGCACAAAGTCAGTAACAAGTAAATCTTTCATGCTTCATGCAGTACAGTACATGAGTTCTGCTTTTCAACCAATTCTGTTGTCTGACAGAGCTCTAGTATCTAATCTGTCGGGTAAGTCGTGAAGCATGGACTACTAAGTGTTTTTTTCTGTGAATTAAGTAACTATGCTTGTTGGAATAACAAAACTGCAGATAGACAAAAGAATTAGAGAAATAATTATAAAAAAAGAATCACAATGAAAAAAAAAATCAGATGCCTAACAACAATTAAGGTCATTTGGGTGGGGGGGGGGGCGGATCTCTCAGGAAAGGCTGGACAATGGCTGCTTTTCATCCTGGAGAAAAGTGACTAGCGGGGTGCCACAGGGTTCTGTCCTGGGCCCAGTGCTGTTCAATATTTTCATCAATGACTTGGATGAAGGAATAGAGGGCATGCTCATCAAATTTGCAGATGACACCAAATTGGGAGGGGTTGCTAATACGCCAGAGGACAGGATCAAAATTCAAAATGACCTGGACAGATTGGAGAGCTGGGCCAAGGCTAACAAAATGAAATTCAACAGAGAGAAGTGTAAGGTCCTACACTTAGGTAGAAAAAATGGAATGCTGAAATATAGGATGGGGGACACGTGGCTGGATGGCAGTACGTGTGAAAGGGATCTAGGAGTCTTAATAGACCACAAGCTGAACATGAGTCAGCAATGTGATGCGGCAGCCAAGAAAGCCAACGCAATTCTCGGCTGCATCAATAGGAGTATGGTGTCTAGATCGAGGGAGGTACTGGTACCACTCTACTCTGCTTTGGTTAGACCTCATCTTGAATACTGTGTCCAGTTCTGGGCACCCCAATTCAAGAAGGACATGGTCAAGCTGGAGCAGGTCCAGAGGAGGGCGATCAAAATGGTGAGGGACCTGGAAGCCATGCCCTATGAGGATAGACTTAGAGAGCTGGGTATGTTTAGTCTGCAGAAGAGAAGGTTAAGAGGGGACATGTTAGCTCTGTTTAAATATTTGAAGGGATGCCATGTAGAGGAGGGAGAGGGCTTGTTTTCTGCCGCTCCAGAGACCAGGACAAGGAGCAATGGATTCAAGCTGCAGGAAAGGAGATTCCACCTGAACCTCAGGAAGAACTTCCTGACAGTCAGGGCTGTCCGGCAGTGGAATATGCTGCCTCAGAGTGTGGTGGAGTCTCCTTCTTTGGAGGTTTTTAAGCAGAGGCTGGATGGCCATCTGTCGGGAGTGCTTTGAGAGTGTTCCTGCATGGCAGGGGGTTGGACTGGATGGCCCGTGTGGTCTCTTCCAACTCTACATTTCTATGATTCTATGATTCTATGAAAACCTGTAGTCCAAAGAAAATACTTTGTGATGTAAATTGTCAAGTACACCTGTGAAAAGCCATGTGACTCTAGCTGAGTCATGCTGAGTCATGCTGATGGCAATCAGGGGAGAAAGTTGCATCAGATATGGGGAGAATGCAAAGGTAGGCCAGGATTGCATCAGCTATGTGTCTATATAAATGTAGCTGAGACCTAGCCAACAGTGCACACAGTGCCTGAATGTGTATGCCAGAGGCTCTGCCAGAAAGAGCAAGCTGAGGAATGCTGGAATCCCTTCTGAACATTCTTGTAAATATGTATATATTGTAACTCAAGAATAAATTGCCTCCTTGATGGAAGATAACAAGTGGCATGGGTGAGTTTTTCCTGGCTACAGTGCATTGCTGGTAAGATATTCTCTGCTGGGCACGTTTCCATAGATGTGTGACCAATCTCTGCTATATTTGGGCTTTTTGTACACTTGACTCTGGTACAGCCTTTTAGCCAGAGCTCAGTGGTTGGGAGGGAAGTGCTATTGCAGTTTTGCGAAGCTCCCAGCATCCCCAACCCTCCCGGTGACAGAATCATCTTCACTAACTAAATTATAAACATAGTACTACTAAAATTAATGCATTTAATAAGAAAAGCAAACAGAAGTTTAAGATCAAGACAAAATGCAGGAAAATGAAGACAGACTTAGAGAGGTGGGACTCAGATGACAATCAACAAGCACTCAAAAAACAATCACAGATCTTTTACCTATCTGCTGCTCATAAATTTTAACCTTAGAGGTGAAGAATGTTGGGCTCCACCTGCAATGTCAGCATCTTCACAGAATTGGGAATTAGAGCTCAAAGGAGGTCTGTGAGAGTACAGTAACAGCAGGATCTTTTCAACTATGCATGCAAGTGCTAACTGTAGAGAGGACTCCAGTTAAAATTCAACAAAATATTTTGTTTGAATTGACAAACATATGAGAAATCAGACACTCTTGAGAACCATACAAGGCTACTGGAAAGTGAGGTGAGAAAGGCTGGAGAGAGAAAGATTAGAGATGGAAAGGGTGATAGTTACCAGTCTTGAAGAAGGAGGTTGCAGAGGAGGGGCTCAGACAGTGTCTGAGGGTAGCATGGAGAAACAGCAGTCTGGGGCACACTATGTACTACATTATATGATTGGCTAGAGTCAAAGATAGGGTTTTTATACACTATTTCACACCTTGAAGGGGTGTGTTGACAAAACCATAAAAGCTTTCCCACAGGACTGACAAAGGGGTCTGGAATGGGCTGATTGCTTTAACTCTGGCATGACAAAATATTGATAGGACTCATGATAATTTCTTAATGTTTGGTCAGGTAGGGTGTATAGGGAAGATCTCCGTGGGATAAGATCAAAGGATGGTCTCTGATTGCTCACAAATTTGGACAGTTTGTCTTTCATTGTATTCAACAATGCCAAGTGCCTGAGGCAGTGAAGGGATTAGCCAAACCCATCAGTGCTGGGATTTTCCACATAATCCTATCTGAACTTTCATGGCCCCAAACATGTTTCTGATCAGCATAACCCCAACCATGTTCTTCAATCATTAATATGTCCAATTTCTAAAAACTGCATATCCCGTAGGAGGGATGGTAGGGTATGGTAGCATAACTAAATCTAGAAAAATAACGAAGATATATAGTTAATTGATTACATATCTTGAATGATCTTGCACAATACCTCATCATGAACTTTGTTGCTGCAGAGTGCAATCACTGAGACTGCATGTTAGAGCTGTCAGTTATCAAAGACCAGCTCCCCTTTCCACCATCTGCATTATACCAACTTGGTATTTTTCTTATACTGTCTACCTTTTCCCAAAATTGCCACATCAGTTTGGACTGCGCTATTCTGCTCTGAAACTGAACTAGGCCAATCTAATTAAATCCAGTCTGGTACAAATAAGTCCAAATTGATCTGATTTTCTTTAGGAGTCAGCTAAATCAGCAGCATAGAAATAAGCTCCATTTCTATAAGCAGTTGATATGTGAAACTCAGAAATATTTTGGGAAATACTAGTATGTGAGCTTTGAGTTAATAGAGACAGAATTCAATCAGGCAGGAAATGTTTCCCTGTGATCCAAAGAGTTTCAAAACCTCTATTTTACCCAGTCTCTCTCTCTCTCTCTCTCTCTCTCTCTCTCTCTGTATCTGTGTGTATGTGTATATAAATGTTCAACCTCAGTATCTTCCTTTCATTCTCTAGGAGGGATTTTACATAGCCATGAAGTCTGGAATGTTGTCTTTTTTTCCAATTCTGAGGCTGGAAAATGAAAGGAAAAACAGCTTGAGAACTGAACCAACAATAAGTCTTGTAGCATCTTAAGAACCAACAAGTTTTATTTGGCATAAGCTTTTGTGGATAGCAGCCCACTTCAGCAGATGGTTGGAATGTAGCCTCACCCAAGCACGTGTATAATAGTCTGTCAAGTCAGGCATTACTCCATGTAGCTGATGGAAATGGGCTGCAGCTTGCCAGAGCTTATATCCGATAAAACATATTAGCCTTTAAGTGTCATAAGATTCTGTGTGTGTGAGTTTCACTGCAACAGACTAACAAATCCTTCTTGGAAATTACCCCATTAAGTCAGTCTGACTGGCAAGGTTGGCTATTTCATTCACTGTATGTGAGTGATCTAGCTTTTTTTGTTTTATTGTATTAAAACACTGAACTTTCTCTGGCAAACAGTAGCTTCTTCATCTCTCTGCTGGCTGAGTGCTAGAATTAAGACGACAGAGGCAAAGGACACATGTTAAGAATTTCCATGGGAATGTCATAAAAATAATGCTGTTCATTTGCTTCCTTGGTCAAATGAATCTCTACTCCTCTCTAGTTATTATAGAGCTATTTATTTTGTGAATATTTTCTATCATATTGAGAACTACCTTGCCCTTTATAGTGTCTTCAGCAATGTGGGATGGAAGATACAATGTTTGTATAACAAAAGAGATTACCTATCTGGAAGAAAATTAGGAGTCACTAGGTAGGAGACACCAGAAATTAGGAATCACTAGGTAGAAAATCAGGAGTCACTAGGAAGAACAGCCTGCCTCAGATAATAAATTCTGGGACAATAAAAGTCAATTATTTAACTTCTTATTATATTTTCATACCACAGGAAGTGCATTTTAGTTCCTTACCTAGAGATAACCATGCCTTGGATGCTCTAAAGGGAATAATTTAATTAATACCAGAAATGGCTTTAAGCTTTCAGACACTATACGATTTCTACAACAGTGTTCTAGGAAAAATCACTACGAAAATACATAGAGAAATAGCAGACAGACAGACAATATTAGGTCACTTGCTTGAGTAAACTATTATTATCTGATCTGCACACTAAGGAATATTTCTCTTGGTCCTTGATGATGGCATGATGTACTCTAAATTAGACAGAGTTAAACAATTTATTATCACTACTGTAGCATTTTATCTGGCTTGCAGCACCAATTGCAAAATATAGTGTTCTCCATTGGCTACTGTTTTGATTGCTGTAGTTTTCAGGGTTTTTTAAAAAATGAAGTTCTTCTTGTACCAGAGCATCTAGTGGCAATTTCCAGCACAAACAACAATACTTTATTCCCACCCAGAGGATTAAAATTAACAACAAGAAACCAAGATATATTGCAGCTAAAGCACACAAAATGCAAAGGACTTCACTTATTCTATATTTGCAATCCTACCAGGTTCTTTGGGCATTCTTCCTCCTCCCTCATTGGAAGGGAGGGGGAACATGGTCCCTTTATACTAGTACAGTAAGATTTTTGGAGCACTGTACCTTTAAAAAAAAGAAGGCATGCCCATTCAAACACCCAAAACAATAATGAGCTAAGACCTAGAAGATATTTCATGATTGTCCAAATCTCTTTAGTGTTATGAGATATGAATTATAATTGGATATGCTATACAGCTTTTTTCATCCCTCCCTCCCTGCTTTTATAGATTGTGTGTGAATGCTCTGGTGCCACTAAGTACCACCAACCATCAATATTTGCTTTAAGAGCTCCTGCTTCATGGTATTAATATGGAAGAGAACCTACTCTCACCATGACTTGCTCAGATTTAGCTGGCTCTATGTCTACCATGCATCCAAACAATTTTTCTTCTAATTTTTTTGTTAAAAATATCATTTTAGCTCTTCAGGAATCAAAGTTTCTTGGGCAGGATACAAGAAAATTGAATTATAAACCAATAATTCTTCTATACAAAATTAGTGTGTAGTAGTTTTCTGCAGAAAATAATGACCTAAATCCTCTTGTTAATCTTGACTAAAGTAGACCCATTAGATCAATGCTGTTTACCTATGCATTGACTTACCATTCAACATTTTTTTGAATGGGCCTGCTCTAGTTGAGACTAACCAAGAGGACATCAATCTTTCTATGCATAAATATTTTCTACACAGAAAAAGTTGTTTCCTGTGTAGAAAATACTGCTAACTAGGTACTTTTCTGCACAAAATTCAGATGTGGTTTACTTGCACAGAAAACACCATTTCAGTACAGGAAATAGCTTTTTCAGTGATGAAAATAATTGCTAAAATTACTGGCTACTTCTTTCAAAAAAGAAAATTAGTGAAGAATTACATCCTTACTTTAAATAAACCAATGTTGATGATGAGGAGTTCATGAAATGCCCTCTAAGGAGAAGGCATTTCATGAATAGGGCACCTACAGCAGAGAAGGGTTTTCTCAGGTCCCCACATGATGTACCACTTCCACTAGTGCGGCATGGAGAAGATCCCCTCCAGCAGATCTCAATGTTCAATAAGTATATATAGGAAGAGGAAGATATACCCTAAGGTATAACAATTCTGTTGCATGAAGCGTGTTCCAGTCCCTTGAAAAATGGAGGGAACTGATTACATGTTTAAAGCCTATATATGTATGTGTGTGTATGTATATATAGATCTACACATACACACACACACACACACACACACACACAGGCATTTTAACTAATTAATTTCCCACCATTCTCACAAAATGGAGGGTCAAGGTGACTCTCAACAATGGATAGACACCATATATGAAGGCAGAGTATCTTCCATTTTCGCAACTGTCTATGGAAAGATCATCTGCACACGGTTAAAAATACTAGTTTGACAGTGCTTACCCTGTACAGTTTTTTATTATCATGAAGCACATGGCCATTTGAAAGCAGGAAAAAACATCCTGTTGGGAGATTTTTAAAATATTCAGGATGGCTTATGCTATAAATTCTATTTTCAGACTGAGATACAAAGTAAAATGTGTGCATATGTGAGAAAGGGAGAAAGAATGAGAGAGAGAGACATTCTGTTAGGCTATTCTAAGACACTTCAAATCCATTATCTGCTGTTTATGTCTTCTGTCAGAAAGGAAATATGTGCACATTAACCATCTCCTCCTAGCAGCCCATTTGTGCATATATGAATTTTATAAATACAAAAATGTCTGTGAAAGAGTGCAAGCATTGTAGTGTTTATCCATTATTTCTGGATGCCTTTCAGTACTGACGATGGTAAAGCTCAAATATTGTATTCACCAACTGTTCACTATTAATGCACATATGGACATGCATAACGTAGTGAATGATTACATATCATGTTCACTCATAATTACTCCACTTCCAAGTACAATTAAAATACATTTGCTAATCTATCCTTTCTTATCATGAAATTATAGAAACAACAGTGCTTTTATTTAATCTAAAAAAAAAAAAAAATCCACTACTGAATCCTATAATTTGAAAACCCACATACTGTATAAGGAAAACATTTAAAAATGGTAGCGGAGCAAAACAAGCAAAACCATTTTTTAAAAAATTCTGTTCATGAACAAGGAATAAAACTGTTCAACAGCTTGTACGCTGTTTCTGTATGTAAAACCAACATATCCATTTTCCCCAAAGTCTCAATATAGTCATATTTATTTTCAGCCTTTTTTTAAAAAAACAAAGACAAATTTAGCTCAAACTTCTAATCATGCAAAGTAAATATTTCTCACTTAGATCTGAAAACAGGCTTCATTAGTGGTCACATTTAAAGAAATATAAATAGTCTTAAGGCCAGTTTTCATATTTTGGTTTCTGTTTTTTTACAAGCTTAATGACAATCAAGGATGTCATTGCCACAGCTATTTCAAATGTAGCTATGTACCCCCAAACAAAATACTGTCACAGTTGTTGCAACTTTTGCAGGCATAGTGATCTAGTTTTAGATGATGCTTATATTATGCTATTTTAGTAAGGTTTTTTGGTCCAGAAAGGCTTTGATGGGGTAGCAAAAATAGTCTCTTTAGTGGCAGCTCTCAGCATTTGGAACTCACTTCTGAACTCACATTGTTCCTCATCTGCCAGCCATTTCTAGTCAGGCAGGCCTTTGACAACAAACTGTGTGCTGCAGTCTTCAGAAAATGCTACTTCATGCACAGAAAACACTGCTTGTGTGTGCTAAACAACCAGGTGTGAGGTTTGCACAGAATAAATCCCAAAGTGTGAATAATCTTTAAAAACTGATAGTTTTTGAAGCCTTTCTCACAGGAGAAAGATAACTGCTAAAGTTATTTCTTGCTTCCTTCAAGAATGAAACTAGTGAAGAATTAGTGAAGGAAATGGTTTCCAATTGGCTTCTGAGCTAAATTCAAGGTGCTGGTGTTGACCTACAGAGCCTGAAACAACTTGGCACCAGGATATCTGAAAACCTTCTTCTCCCACATGAACCAGAAATATAAGATCTTCAGAGGAGGCCCTGTTGCGTGTCCCAACAGCTCATTATGTTAGATTGGTGGGTATACGTAACAGGGCTTTCTCTGTAACTGCATCTGTTCTGTGGAACAGAAGTTATACTGGCCCTATCTGTTTTAAGCTTCTGGTTGGCAGCCAAAACACAGCATTCTTCATGGCATTCAGTGTTTGAAATTGCTGTTTTAACTGTTTTAAAACTGGATTTTAGGATTGTTTTTAGACTGCTTTCAGAAATTTTTAAATATGTTTATGTGTTTTTAAAATGTTTTTACTTTGTACTGTTCTAATTGTTTTTTTATTAATCATGAGCCCTTGTGGGCTGGGAAGCGATACACAAATACTTTAAATAAATAATAATAAATATTGCATCCTCAATTTTGTGTGTGTTTGTGTGTGAGTTTTGGTATTATAACTTATTGGGATATTAAAATATGTAATTGCTTTTTAATTATATTGTGAGCTGCCTTGGATCCCAGTCATAGAAGAAAATCAGAATATAAATCAAATAAATAATAATCTTACAGTGCACTTGTATCTATAGGGTTGTCAGAGGTAACATGCAGTGGCCTATATCCTAGAGGTACTCCCAGTTAGAATAGCTCCACTGAATCAATGGAATTTACATAACAGTTGATTGACCATTAAATCAGTGGGTCTATTCTAGCTGGGATTACCAAAGGAATTACCTCCTGACAAGTTTGTACAGAACTGCATACTTATAATTTAACTGTAGGTGTCTTAGCAAGGCTGACACCTGAGGATATACTCAAGATTATTTTCTTGCTGGCTGTCTCACCAATTTGTTTTCCATTCCTTTCCATTCCCATAGCTTATTTCAGTATGCCAGCAGACACAGCTATACACAGCTGTGGTATACAAAGCTGTCTACAGAAGGAGAAACTCTACAGAGCCCCCTGAGTGCTAGCTTGAGCATGAATTAAGGATGTGGGGGGAATTTGTTCCATTGGACCTTTTCTGTTTTGTTTTGCAGTCTGCACTTTTCCAGACGTTGCACAGAAATAACTTGTGCTCCAAAGTCTGCACAATGACAGATGTTGTCACTGAAATTTGAAAGAAATGAGCACACTGAGAAAGTTTTAGGAAAAATACACACATTTCAAATTTGCAGAAAACACTATTAAATATCGTTTATTCAAGGGGGGGGGGAATATATTCAAGTCATATGTACAATTTCAAACATGTGCACTTACTTGCATACATTTGAAGAGGGCACAAAAAGGATAAGAAAAGGAAAGGGATAAAAGAAGATTGATTCCATCCTGTTAAACACACACACACACACCCCAGAACACTGCTACCTCATCACAGTGTATTGGATAAGTGCTCACCCACCAGATGGGAGACAGTGGGGCACAAAACTGCAGTACCATCTTTGTGTTGGATGATCAAAACTACAAAAACAAACAAACAAACAAACAAACCTAAAACAAAACAAACAAAAAAACAGAACTGGAGCAACTCTCTTATTCAAATGCTTGGGACTCAGAAATTTAGAATCAGAGGTCACTGAATGAGGTTGGATAGTGAGTATTCAACAGAATTAAAAAAAATACTTAAACTCTGGAAATGTGAAGTTGACAAACTGGATGCCTTTAAACAAAGATTAGACAAGCTTATAGCTTTTAACACTTTCAGTGGCTACTAGTAAGCATGACTATACCTCATCTTCAGTATCACAGCTACCATGCTTCTGCACTTCAGTTGTTGTGCAGTAGAATTAGAAAGGTGCTGCTGCACTTGGACTACTTGGAGGCTCTGTAGTGTGAGGGGAAGGGGTTCTCTTACTCAATGCTATCTTCTGATGAAGTAGGAGATGGGACTTTTGCCCCAGGAGATCATTTAGCTGCAACCACCCACTGATTTTAAATCCCCATCATGCAGTAACTCAGTAGAAAGCTACTGAGGAAAGAGTCTCTAGGACTCGCATCTCTGACTACAAAGCCTTTCTTCTCCCACCCTCTTTGGGCAAGGGGAATGCTATCTGAGAGAGAGCATGGACAGAAGAGATCTTTAAATATCTGGATACTGGATACAACATCTGGATGTTGTGGGGAAGAACCCAGGAGTCTGGACAAGCCTTGCCCAGCCTGCTACTGGTCCTTTCTCTTTTGTTGATGTTCGTCTGTCTCCCTCACCTCATGGTCTCTTGAGATTTTTGATAACTCCTTGTCTGAAGTGTCTGGAAGCTTCTCTCCTTGTTCCCCATTGGGTCTTGTTGATTGGACAATTGTCGATCTCTGATGTCCTTCTCTGACGCTGACCCACAATAAATGTAACTTAAACCCACACCTCATTAGCCCTTGTTTACCTGGACAGGGAACTATCCTTCAGCTATATTGCCTGGATAATGCGAAGAACCCATTATCACACTGTGTAAACAGAAGGATAAATAAGACAGGTCTATCTCTGATCCAACATGGCTCTTGTGTTCTTAGGAGACAGATAATGGCTGGATATTTAAGGCTAAACAGTTCAGTTCCGGTTTGCTGCAAATGTAATCCACCTATACCCTGCTGATGCATACTGTGAACTCAGATTGTGTATTTTGAGATTTTTTTCTGAGAAGCAAACTCAAAGTTCCAGTTTTGTTAAACAAATCAGTCTTGGAACTAAATTTCATACTCAGTCTGTAAATATGTGAGGGATTTTTTTTTTAAAGGCAGAAGATTGCTCTGCTGCACCATGCACCATCAAGCCACTAATAAGAACAAGAATTTTTACACTGCCTTTGGACAGTTTAAATCATTTTGTATGTATTAATCACATCAGTCCCTACCATGACCTCACTGTGTTCAAATGCAGATGGTGGACTTTAGCTGAAAGGTAGTTTCTTTCTTTGGCCAGCTAGTGAGCTCTGAATAGAATGGAGTGGTCAAACATGCACATCTAGAGCCAGATTTCCTGCACCTGCCCTGACTGCCAGAAATGCCAAATAGCAAAACAAAATGAGAGTGGCCAGAAGTCCACATAAGGGGGAAAAAAAAGTTTTTTTTTAAATGTTGAACACTTTAGATGGGTACCAATCAAATTAAAAGCTGAACTGTAGCTCTTGGTGTGCTTTCAGGAAAAGTAATCAACTCTAGAGAGGAATTTGAGTCGAAAAAGGGCAGACCAGGGTATCTGGTGAGAATGAGTGTGCATATGGCCCTAGAGCTGCATGTTGCCTACCTCTATACTAGACTCAGGATTTGAACTCCTAAATAACTCATTCATTTTACATCTTCTCAAGCAGATTTGCAATGGGATAATCATCTTGGGTCCCAGACTATGAATGCAGGTAGGTCTTAGATCCAACAGCTTAGACATTATGTGTTGAATCATCTGCCAATGCTAAAATGCTTTTGTACACTCTCCCAATCCTCTATAGGGCCACAGGATTAAGATTTTTATTTTGTTTGAAATAAGGCTCAATGTTTCCTTGAAGAACCACTCTGAGCATCTGCCCACATATAACTAAACAATATCAAATCTGCATGCTTCAGTTAAGCTTGTGCAGCTTTCTCATGCAGAGACAGATAGCTTTTCCAACCCCATGATTCCTGTAATACTGCAGGATGCACAACTGAATAAGTATGTAAACCAATTAATCAAACAGAGATTCTTAGCATGAAATTTCTGGAAATAAAAGAGGAAGATGAGAACAAAGATCAATCTTGTTTTTCCCTTCATTGACATTATAAATTGCTTCCTAACACATCATTTTATTTATCACAGATGCTTAGCCAACAGGGGTTTACAGAATGTGAACAATAAATATTTTGACAACTGAATAATTACATTAAAAGTACACTTTTCTACAAAATACCAACCTCCAGAAGAATAAAGAAAGGGTCAGAGCACTTCATAGAGAATCAAAGGCAGCAAACTAATATGTCATATGTTGCAAATACAAAGTCCAACAGCTTCTGCAAGAAGCCCAGAGTTCCCTTAGTCTTTAAAATAATGTGCTACTCTTTTCCAGAACAGTAATCAATCATGATTCCCTCTCTCACCTCAAGGGGAATGAAGACAACAAACATGGATTTAAACATGGGCTTAACTTTACTTGAATTAAACAAACCTGTTACCGCCATTGCTAGCTCAAGCTTGTGGGATATAAAGATATCTTTTGGTATCAATAATTTGGCCTTCTATGATTTCATGGGCTCAAAACATCGGACATTCAATTCAATTAGAGTCTTGGGAGCAGAGTTGGAAAAAAACACAGAAATTTACAGTAGCTCAGAATTTGAAAGAGAACTATTATAAGCTATTTCATAGATGGTACATGACACCAGACAAATTAAAAAAGATTTATAATACAGGTACCGGACACTGTTGGAAATGTCAGAATGAGGTCGGTACGATATATCATATGTGGTGGACATGTCCAAAAGCTAAGAAATATTGGACTGGAATACATAATAAAATTTGTGCATTAATGAAAGTTCAGTTTGCTAAGACATCAGAACTGTATTTGTTAAATATGACTGATCTATTAGAAGGTACTGGTATAAAGAAGCATTGGAGAATATTACTGTATATGATAACAACAGCTCGTATTGAATATGCAAAGTTCTGGAAAACTCAGCAAATACCCACAATAGAACAATGGTGGGGTACACTTATTGAAAACAAAAATGCTGATATGGACTCTCAGAGATTAAAAGGGAAATCAGACGATGAGATACAAAAAGAATGGCAAATTGTAACGGGTAATTGCTGGGTTCTATCAGATGGAAATCTGTAATTCATGATTTAAGATAAAATATGAGGGGGCTACAGGATATATATCATGAAGCGGGAATATGGAGATTGAAATGCAAGAATCAACAAGTAATATTAGCAGTAAAATGTTGTACAATATTCTAAGCATTAAGAAATCTTGATAATGAAATCTAGATCAGTGTGGAAGATCAGAAATATTTCAATTAAGCTGACAGTTATAATTGTTTGTTTTATATGTGAATTTTGAATAAAATGATTATAAAAAAAATAATAATTCGGCCTTCTATACCCATTCCTCTCCACGTGCTTGCGAAGCTCCTGGACAAGCACGCTCGGCCGATAATCGCTGTAATATTTCAAACAAATACAGGCAGGCCAGAAATAGCCGACTTGCAGCTTTAGGAGACCTCAAGGCAAGTACCACAATTACGTATGCACGCAACTTTCAAAAGATCCCCTGCCCCGCGCAGGCAGCTTGATGACCGAACTATACAACGCTCAAGCACTCCGCGTTTGCATACTGGCTACTCTATTGACAATTTGGCTATAACTCAATCATTCAAATACTGACCTTTTGGAGGCTTTGTCTCCTGCCCCAAACTCATTGTTTTCCCCAAGTACGAACTAGCCTGCGGTCACAATTTTCCCTATAAGAACCCCTAACTTTGAGCGCTTCCTCGGATTGCTCTTGGCTTTCATCCCGCCTTGCTGTCGCTTTGTCCAGCAAGCCTTCCCCTCAGCTCCACGTGCTGAGATCCACGCTCCCCAGCTTCTCTGCTTTTAACCGGGCTTCAGGACAGGTACAGTATTTCCCATACCAAACCTCCTCAAAAATCCCTCTATCCGCTACTACCTTTATTTCTATAGTTTCTTGCGTGAGTGTGTTGCATACATTTGTTTGATTGTGCTTAAATAAAACAATTATTAATTTCAACATCTGTCTCATCCTTGACTTGGCCTGACCCCGTAAACATAGGGTTCAAGATCTCACTACGTTACCCTGCCTCTCGCATTGCCAACTTGTGCTCTGTGCTAATTCCCTCCCCATTGTTTGAGTACATTTAGGTGTCCCTCCTGAGACCCCCAGAAATCAGGGTAACAAACCTGCAATGTGGAAAGCAGTTAGCTACACTAACGCCTTTTTCACACTACACAGTTATAGCACTGGATATTGTGTTGACTGTCATGGCTCCATTCTCTGGAAAACTGGCATCTGTAGTTTCATGAGCAATTTGGAATTCTTTGTCAGAGAGCTCTGGTGTCTCACCAAATTACAAATCCAAGGATTCAACAGGATGAAACTGTGGTTATGTTATAGGCTGTGTTTATTTTGGTTGCCAGCTTTGAGTCGTGGAAACATACATACAGAGTGTAACTTACGGAGTATAACCTACAGAGCATAACATACATACAATATAAGCTATAATGCAGGATGCTGTGCAGATTGCAATGTGTATTTGTATGTGTTACTGGGAACAAACAGAAAGGCTACGCTACGCAGAACACCTACCCAAACTTTTACAAAGAGAAGAAAATGTTAGCATTTCTATCAAAATTTAAATACAAGCAGATTTGACAGCTAATAGCCCTCCTAACAGGTGCAAAGGCTGATGTAATTTCATGGAGGCAGCCAAAAGCCAAGATTCAGCTTTGTTCATATTATCTCAACATGGTTTCTTTATATTACTTTCACGAAAACTCAGAGTGACGTCATATTTAAGATTTCTGCTTTGATTGGATAAAATAAACAAGACACTGTCAATGCTTTTGTTTTGATAGGACAGCTGATAGCTGGGTAGAAGCTAAAGAAAGAATAAAAAAAACCAAGAAGAGTGTAAGGGTCTGGGTCCTTGACTGAGGATTCTGCCAACAAGGATCTTGGCCCTGACTGAGTCTTTGCAGGATTCTGCCATGAGGATCTTGGCCCTGACTACAGTCTCTGCAGAATCCTATCCGGTATCTCAGGCACAGCTGGTTGCTCAGATGCAGGGCAGCTGGAGTGGCCAGGAGCCAGAAATATAAGGGCTGGGGTTTGTCTGCAGCATGATGCTTCAGTGGTCCTGGCCTTGCTAACTTCTGACCCTGGGACTCTGACCTTCAGCCTGTTTCTTGGACCTGCTTCTTTTCCCTGGCTCCTTGGACTTCTGATACCAAGTCAGATCTCTGTTGCCCTGGGCTCCTGCTCGACTCTGAGTTCTGGCCTGTTCCCTGGATCTGCCTCTTGCCTCTGGCCCCTTGGATTTGTGATACCTGATCAGACCTCTGTTGCTTTGGACTCTGGCTGCTGGCCTTCTGCCCCAGTGCCTGTTCCCTGTCCCAGCCGTGGTGCCTGCATCTGATAATCCTTGCTGCCCATGCCCTGGATGCTAACAAAGAGGCTGAAATCAGACTGCTTGGATGAAGCAGTCTGCAATGGTTGAAGACTATGAGCTGATAATTTGTTATTAATCAGATATGCTGATAAGAAATATTAGCCTGTGATACCCATAAGTTTTCCATAATGATGAAAGGGACAAGTAGTTATGATGAAAGAGGAAAGAAAGTAGTTAAGATGAAAGCTTACAGCTGGCATGAGTAATGAATGTCTTACCTATAATGTAATGCAATATAATGCAAGCAAAGTGCCTGAACAGTGACATGTCTGTATTTGTCCCTAAAGGGAATGTATGTTTTTGTGTATCTGTATGTGTGTTATATGACTGCATATAATGAGCAGCTAAAAGATTACTAAAGAACCTTCTCATTCTCCCATATAAATATCCTGCAATTCCAAGACTTAAGAATACTTGACTGGAGTGTTGATGTTAACTCTGCCTGTTTGGTTTTCACCATCATCATGAGCTGAGCACCTAGGTGGCCAGAAAGTGATATGGGGTCCCAGATAGAATTCTGATTAGCTGACAAATGGAAAAGAACCCCCAAGCCTTCACTCTAAAGAGATAGGGGTAGGGAGCCTGCTTCAGACATTCAAAATAGAATCACAGTACTATAGTTATGTAGTGTAAGACGGACTGTGACTGTGTGCGTCTTCAAGTTGTCTATTGGCTTATGGAGACCCCATAAATTTCATAGTGTTTTCTTAGACCAGGAATACTCAGAGGTGATTTTTCCAGTTCCCTCCTTTTAAAATATAGTATATAGTGCCTGGTATTTGTTTGTTGTCTCCCATCTAAGTACTAACCAGGGCTGACCGTGCTTAGCTTCCAAGATCAGAAAGTATCTGGTGTCTTTAGGATATTTAGTGTCCTAACATCAAACAATGCTATCTCAGAGGTCATCCCATAAGGGCAATTTGAGGAAGAAATGCCTCATTTCAAAGGCAAAGCCCTATCATGTCCCACCATAACAAAATTCCCAGTTGGATACATAGTAGAGTATCCTGCAGAAGGGTTGGGCCAGTGTTATAGCAGTCTACCTTTCAGTCCTCACGAAGAGATGCCCCAAAGGAAGGACCAGTGTCTGACAGCTTGATAGGACACCCCAGGTGGACACATCTTTGACTATGTGATGACTCATAGGTGTTCACTAGGAAGTTCATATTTGCATACTCTCTGTGGACCACATTGTGTCACCTAACTTAAAAAACAAGTCTGATTAGCCCAGTTCAAACAAGTGAAATAATCCAATGGATAGAAGCCCAATCAGTGAAATTCAAAAATAACATAATAATGCAATGTCACCTTAAACTGGTCAAAATAGATGTAGTATATGTAGATGAAAATAAGAGGCAAACGTTGTTCAATTCTGATAGCCCCCACAAAAATTTCTACTTAACACAGATATGATGTTCGGATATATTCTTGTTGAAATCTGAATGGGTGGAAAGGTTTATGCCACAGAAAAGTTTGGACTGAAACAACACACAACAATGGGGACTGTCATTGCAAAGACCAGCCATGCATGACTACCCTGTCACTGGCTGACATCTTTGGAAAAAGCAGCAGGGAGAAGAGGTGGAAAGAGCACCCTCTGCCATTCAGAGAGGGAAGAGCATCATAATTACAATTATCTACCTGGGACTCAAGTCATGCATACTCTGTGAGGCACATATAGCCCATGTGTGATGGCCCACCAGGAACTTGATAAACCCATGGTGTTGTTCATTGTCTATACGCTATCAAGAACCTGGTTGGCCATAGTACATTGTTGTATAGTTGTGTTTGGCTGGATGGGTTACAACTTATTGTTCAGTCCCGATCTATGGGCTATCTGCAGTTATATAAAGGAACTATGTCAGACACTAGATAATCTGTTTTAGTTAATTTCCTCTCACTTGCCATCCTGAAGTGACTACTATATGGCCTTATCCTTTAGCTTTGTAGAGTACATGATTGGAAGGAGGGTTTGTCTTCAGTTTTGTTACACTACAGTTATTTGTTTTGAAAGCACTTTACAAATAATAAATAATAATAACTGTTTACTATTAATTATTAATATTTGTTGTACAAGACAGTAATCATCCAGCCATGGAACACTTCACATGTTCTACAAGTACCATTTACATTACTGATTCTCAAAACTGCTGTCCATTTGGTGGTACTCTTGCTTCCGAAGTGCATATTTGTTTGACAAGCAGGCATTTACTTCCCCCATCCCTACGAAATAAATAAATAAATAAATATGACAAGATGCAGCCAATGGGTTCCAATAGGTTACAGTTTCTGATAACTTTTCAGAAAATTACAGATAAGAGCAAGTTCAGTGGCTAAAAACAATCAGTGTGGACTAGGGCCATTTCCACACTAGACTGTTACAGTGCCATTATTCCACTTTCAACATCCTATGGTAGAGCTTTCCAAACTTTTCACGTTGGTGACACATTTTTTCGACATGCATCATTTCACGACACAGTAATTCAGTTTTACTAGCAAACTGGAGGTACCCAGAGGTATATCTAGGGTGGAGAAAGGCAGCCACACACACACACACCCAATCCTGGCCTGCTGCCATCACCATCACCAGTAAAGGCCCCAATGAGAGCAACTGTAGGAGGAAAAGCATCCCCCTTCCACCCATTCTTTGCCTGCTGCTTTCACTCTTGCCAGCAAAATTAAGTACTGACAGAGACGTCAGTGGGACAGGCTCAGGTGGGGGGGGGGTCGTTCTCAGCCAGGGAGGCGACACACCAACACACTACAGGAGGCACAGTAATGTGTTGCAACACATGATTTGGAAAGCCCTGTCCTATGGAACTCTGGGGTTTGCAGTTTAGGGCAGAGCCTCAAGGTCTAGGAGTCCTTCTCCTAGCCAAAACACAAAGCAGATTGTTGAGGAAGACACCACAATTGCCTGACATCATTACTGTACCAAATTTCTAGATGCTGCAATTACCTTTGCTGAAGGAAACTTGTCATTCTGCATTCCCTTCTGCCAACCAGTTATGAGGGGTTGGATAGATTAGCATCTGCTCATCACATGAATACTTCATGGTGCTCCTGTTTTACACAGTAACTGACTTCAACAGACTGGCTTTTGAGCCCTCATTTAACCTGTCTCATGTGGGAGTGAAGGGATCAACTACTTAGCCAAATCTTAAGATCTTCACCAGCCACAAGTGCAGCATGATATATGTAAAAGGAGTACCTGCTGGCCAGTCCTGATTGTGTCCCTCAAATATCTTCGTTGTTGCTGTGGTTGTTATTAACTGATGTCAAGTAAACTTCAACTTATGGCAACACTATGAATGACAGACGTCCAAGCCACCATCATCAACAACCCTGTTCTGGTCTTGCAAACTCAGAGTTGTGGCTTCCCTGAGACTATTCACCTGCAATGTGGTCTATCTCTTTTCCTACTGCCTTCTGTCTTACAAAGCATTGTTGTCTTTTCTAGTGAGTCATGACTCTCCATGATATGGCCAAAGTATGACAGTCTAAGTTTACTCATTTTGGTTTCTAGGGAGAGTTTAGGCTTGATTTGCTCTAGAATTCATTCACTTGTCTTTTTAGCAGTCCAGGGTATGTGTAGAACTCTACTTATCAGCTTTCTTCATCGTCCAACTTTCACAACCATATATATAAACTGGAAATATGAAGTCATGGACAATCTAACTTTGTATTCATTGATCAGTCTTGACACTTCAGGATCTTGTCTAGGTCCTTCATAGCTGCTTGCCCAATTTCCTGATTTGTTCTTCTGATTTCCTGACCACAGCTTCTATTCTGATTAACGACTGAGCCGGAGTATCTACTTAGCCCAAATTTTGACAACATTGTGATATAAAGTATGGACAATATTCTGCTGCTTAATGATGCTATATCAGAGCTGGAAAGGGTCTCAACTTTAAACTCAATTCTATGCCTGTCTGCAACTGATGGTCTCTTTCCACTTTGAGGAACTGGAGTATTTTCCTACTCTGCTTCTAAATGACACCCACGCTTACTGGCTGGGGTAAGCCTCCTTGCTCGCTGGTGGGGCAGAATAACCATTTAACCAGCCAGAGATTGTGGCTGCTGTTCACACAGCTGGCTCATCACACAGCAAGGCCTGCCATCCTCATTAGACTATCAGACCTTTATAGGAAACATCATTTGTAGTGGTGGTGCTGTCAATATACATTCCACTTAGCATACAACAAAATACAACTAGTTCCTCTACATTATGCAAACTCAGCATGATTCATCTATAAACAGGGACATCACATAGATGCTTGTCATTTGACTCTGCTATATTAAGAGGCCAGAGTACACTTTGTTTACTAAAGCCAAAATACACCTTGTTGAGGTATGATACAAGATATAGGGTACTATTTTTTATATGCCCACACAATACCATGCATGCCACTGCTTCACTCTTTAGTACTAGGACATCAAGCAGGATAAAAATCCCAACATGCTAATCTTGCATGTGCCCAGGTTCTGGCATCTGATATAAATGTGATATCACACATGTAGACCCCTAAACAGCTACACTGTGGTTGTGTATGCGCACATGGAGGCATGTTTTAATACTACTGACATCACATTGAGCCAGGGCTGTAGGCATCATGCTAAAGACAAAAGCCTGATGCTAAAGCATGATGCTAAAGACACTCTTTTATGTCTTCCCTTCTCTGATTTTTAGCTTTCCTCTTCCCTTTGTAAGATCTGGTAGGATTTCCCCCCATGTATTTATTCTGGGTTTTCCCTCCTCTCTTCAACATGGGATGGGCTAAACATGTTAGGAATATTTATTTCTTCTTTTATCAGTATCAGGTATGGATTTAGGAGATCCAAGGTGAAAACCAGTGTTTATTTGTTTTTTAAGCTATTCTATATATCATGCTAATTTCTTTTTCTCTCTTCTGAACGTATGTAACTTACTGATGGGAAATGGAATTCTTTCAGTGCTCATTTGCACCACTAAAATTTGTGCTGTGTATGTCATCGGGAGGGTGATAAAAGATGGGCTTTGCAGGACCTCAGAGTAATATGGACATCTTCTACTCAGTGCTGTTTCATTAGCGGAAGGAGCAATTTCTTGCAATTAGGCTCCTGCAGTAGGTAGTTAACCTAAAGGGCAATGGCTGATTGTCTCCATTTAGCTTTGTTACTCAGCTGAAGCCTCTCATTCAGAGCACAGTGCTTTGATAAGAGCTCTGCCTTCCGTCCAACTCTGCCTGCCTGGCAGTGGGAGACAAAGCAGATAGCTGTTATTAACAAGAGCCTAAATCAAAATTCCCAATCCCACAGCTTGCTATAAGCTAGCAACTGCTTGAAGAGTAAAGAAAATCATCTCCACCAGTCAAAAAGGAATGACAGAAAAAGGAGTAACAGGAGGTGAGACACTTTCAACTACAACTGATTGACACAATTAATGGCTTTTCCTTGAGAGGATGTGAGGCTCTGGAGGCAAGGAGAAATCAGGGTTTTCAAAGCAAACACAGTATTATTATTATTTTATAGTTTTGTTTTGTTTTTTTGAAACAAAACACAAAGGGGACTGAGTTAAGGCAAAAATAGGGCCTTCCTATTCACACTTTGACAATCAGCTTCCCAGCTTGTCTCTGCAAGTAAAAAGATAGGCAGCAAATGCTGTTGCCACTGCTGCTAGTTATGAATCTTCACACCTTTGATGTTTTAAAGAGGTTCAGAGAGTCAAAGCGTTACAGGACCATCCAGCCAGATGCAATAGACACACACTCTTCTCACTCTCAGAAGCATTCATGTGTATATGTATGCTTTCATATACGTTTTTTTTTGGTCCACACATATGTTTCCTATGAGAACCAGAATGGTATAGTGCTTTGAATATTGAAATGGTTCAAATCCCCACTCAGCTATGGAAATCTACTAGAGGACCTTGACCAAATGATACTGTCTCAGCCTTAGAGGAAGGCAATGGCAAAACCACTCTAAATAAATCTTGCCAAGAAAATACTGTAAGTCTGACTTAAAGGGTGATAATGTTTCCTATGCGTATATGTTTGCACATTTGATCTCTCTCTCTCTCCCCAGCTCAACATACACATCCATATATGGATTTTGCAAAATGCATTCATGATCATTATTAAGTTTGGGATGTATGAATTTTTAAAAAATGCACTGTAATATGAACAAAACAAATTTGTCCTCTACCCTTATTGAATACATATTTAAGTAACATTGTTGAGGAAAAAAACTGATCTGTCCATCTCCAGTGTACACCCTACATGTGAGAGTGCAAAGAAGCCCTCTGGTTACAAGAACTGAAGCTGACTAGATTCTTTTCACACTTTTGATTATTGACTCTAGATTGATTTAAAAATAAAAGACTGAAAATATATCCTCTTCTTTTTGCTTGTTCTCAGCTTGTTCTTGGGGAAAATAACTCATTACCATGTTGTAATAAGCAAGCTGTATAATATATTCCATCAAATCCACAGACTACAGAACACTCAGTAATGAAAGAAGAGCAGAACTGATTTTTAAAATTCTCTGACTGCTGGAGGAAGTGAATAGAAAAGAAACCAAGACAACAACTGTCTTTCTTTTCTTTTTTCAAAGCGCGACCATAAACTGTTTTAAAATTGTTTGTGTTGAAAAGAAATAAGACTTGAAAAAAATGAAAGAAACAAAAAATATTTTCCAAATTATATGGTCACACTGAAGTAGAATCCTGTGGGAAGAAAAAAAAAAAAGAGCAATCAGTGTTATTTTAAAATGTCTACTGTTCACATCACTTGTATTAAGTTTAGTCTTTCTTCTTGATCCCAGACTGTGAAAAGGTTTTATTTAGGTGAGTTGTAAGCTTTCTGTGCAGAATGCATGAACTAGGGCTTTACACGAGACTGCCTGCCAGTAGAAGCAGACATGGCCCAGTACCACTGGCCTAAACTATTACAAGTTTAACTGTGGACAAAGTATGATGGTTCCCACTGTCATCTAAACTGCTGCTCCTTAGAAGTCTAAGTGAGAGTGAAGTCAAACCAATTTGTCTCCTTTTTGCCTAGGGTACCATGTGGATTTGTATTACTGCTATGGCAATGCTTCACCATTAACTGAATTAAATAATCAGTTGTAATAATAATGTTTAAAACTGTAAAAGTGTGATTGCGCGTCTTTAAGTAATGCAAAGATGTAGTGGAAATTAAATTTAGCAGTTTGCTTGCTCAACCAAAATAATCATGTTTGCTATACTTCAAAATATGAATTAAATGAGCAACATTACTACTAACTACTACTACAGTAAGCCCCCAACTTTTTATGCCCCATTATTTGATGACTTGTTCTTTTGATCCTTCCAAATTAAGGGCAAGTTCAATTAATCTGATGAAGGTTCCACTCTTCCATCAGTTCTTCTTGCCTATGAAGGCTTGCTTGGAACTGCTTGCACATGTGTGCTCTCTGCAAAGTGAGTTGAGAGTGGGGAGAAAGGGGGCTAAGCTGGCTGAGAGATTTTGGCAGCAGTGCGCACAAAGTCAGTAACAAGTAAATCTTTCATGCTTCATGCAGTACAGTACATGAGTTCTGCTTTTCAACCAATTCTGTTGTCTGACAGAGCTCTAGTATCTAATCTGTCGGGTAAGTCGTGAAGCATGGACTACTAAGTGTTTTTTTCTGTGAATTAAGTAACTATGCTTGTTGGAATAACAAAACTGCAGATAGACAAAAGAATTAGAGAAATAATTATAAAAAAAGAATCACAATGAAAAAAAAAATCAGATGCCTAACAACAATTAAGGTCATTTGGGTGGGGGGGGGGGCGGATCTCTCAGGAAAGGCTGGACAATGGCTGCTTTTCATCCTGGAGAAAAGTGACTAGCGGGGTGCCACAGGGTTCTGTCCTGGGCCCAGTGCTGTTCAATATTTTCATCAATGACTTGGATGAAGGAATAGAGGGCATGCTCATCAAATTTGCAGATGACACCAAATTGGGAGGGGTTGCTAATACGCCAGAGGACAGGATCAAAATTCAAAATGACCTGGACAGATTGGAGAGCTGGGCCAAGGCTAACAAAATGAAATTCAACAGAGAGAAGTGTAAGGTCCTACACTTAGGTAGAAAAAATGGAATGCTGAAATATAGGATGGGGGACACGTGGCTGGATGGCAGTACGTGTGAAAGGGATCTAGGAGTCTTAATAGACCACAAGCTGAACATGAGTCAGCAATGTGATGCGGCAGCCAAGAAAGCCAACGCAATTCTCGGCTGCATCAATAGGAGTATGGTGTCTAGATCGAGGGAGGTACTGGTACCACTCTACTCTGCTTTGGTTAGACCTCATCTTGAATACTGTGTCCAGTTCTGGGCACCCCAATTCAAGAAGGACATGGTCAAGCTGGAGCAGGTCCAGAGGAGGGCGATCAAAATGGTGAGGGACCTGGAAGCCATGCCCTATGAGGATAGACTTAGAGAGCTGGGTATGTTTAGTCTGCAGAAGAGAAGGTTAAGAGGGGACATGTTAGCTCTGTTTAAATATTTGAAGGGATGCCATGTAGAGGAGGGAGAGGGCTTGTTTTCTGCCGCTCCAGAGACCAGGACAAGGAGCAATGGATTCAAGCTGCAGGAAAGGAGATTCCACCTGAACCTCAGGAAGAACTTCCTGACAGTCAGGGCTGTCCGGCAGTGGAATATGCTGCCTCAGAGTGTGGTGGAGTCTCCTTCTTTGGAGGTTTTTAAGCAGAGGCTGGATGGCCATCTGTCGGGAGTGCTTTGAGAGTGTTCCTGCATGGCAGGGGGTTGGACTGGATGGCCCGTGTGGTCTCTTCCAACTCTACATTTCTATGATTCTATGATTCTATGAAAACCTGTAGTCCAAAGAAAATACTTTGTGATGTAAATTGTCAAGTACACCTGTGAAAAGCCATGTGACTCTAGCTGAGTCATGCTGAGTCATGCTGATGGCAATCAGGGGAGAAAGTTGCATCAGATATGGGGAGAATGCAAAGGTAGGCCAGGATTGCATCAGCTATGTGTCTATATAAATGTAGCTGAGACCTAGCCAACAGTGCACACAGTGCCTGAATGTGTATGCCAGAGGCTCTGCCAGAAAGAGCAAGCTGAGGAATGCTGGAATCCCTTCTGAACATTCTTGTAAATATGTATATATTGTAACTCAAGAATAAATTGCCTCCTTGATGGAAGATAACAAGTGGCATGGGTGAGTTTTTCCTGGCTACAGTGCATTGCTGGTAAGATATTCTCTGCTGGGCACGTTTCCATAGATGTGTGACCAATCTCTGCTATATTTGGGCTTTTTGTACACTTGACTCTGGTACAGCCTTTTAGCCAGAGCTCAGTGGTTGGGAGGGAAGTGCTATTGCAGTTTTGCGAAGCTCCCAGCATCCCCAACCCTCCCGGTGACAGAATCATCTTCACTAACTAAATTATAAACATAGTACTACTAAAATTAATGCATTTAATAAGAAAAGCAAACAGAAGTTTAAGATCAAGACAAAATGCAGGAAAATGAAGACAGACTTAGAGAGGTGGGACTCAGATGACAATCAACAAGCACTCAAAAAACAATCACAGATCTTTTACCTATCTGCTGCTCATAAATTTTAACCTTAGAGGTGAAGAATGTTGGGCTCCACCTGCAATGTCAGCATCTTCACAGAATTGGGAATTAGAGCTCAAAGGAGGTCTGTGAGAGTACAGTAACAGCAGGATCTTTTCAACTATGCATGCAAGTGCTAACTGTAGAGAGGACTCCAGTTAAAATTCAACAAAATATTTTGTTTGAATTGACAAACATATGAGAAATCAGACACTCTTGAGAACCATACAAGGCTACTGGAAAGTGAGGTGAGAAAGGCTGGAGAGAGAAAGATTAGAGATGGAAAGGGTGATAGTTACCAGTCTTGAAGAAGGAGGTTGCAGAGGAGGGGCTCAGACAGTGTCTGAGGGTAGCATGGAGAAACAGCAGTCTGGGGCACACTATGTACTACATTATATGATTGGCTAGAGTCAAAGATAGGGTTTTTATACACTATTTCACACCTTGAAGGGGTGTGTTGACAAAACCATAAAAGCTTTCCCACAGGACTGACAAAGGGGTCTGGAATGGGCTGATTGCTTTAACTCTGGCATGACAAAATATTGATAGGACTCATGATAATTTCTTAATGTTTGGTCAGGTAGGGTGTATAGGGAAGATCTCCGTGGGATAAGATCAAAGGATGGTCTCTGATTGCTCACAAATTTGGACAGTTTGTCTTTCATTGTATTCAACAATGCCAAGTGCCTGAGGCAGTGAAGGGATTAGCCAAACCCATCAGTGCTGGGATTTTCCACATAATCCTATCTGAACTTTCATGGCCCCAAACATGTTTCTGATCAGCATAACCCCAACCATGTTCTTCAATCATTAATATGTCCAATTTCTAAAAACTGCATATCCCGTAGGAGGGATGGTAGGGTATGGTAGCATAACTAAATCTAGAAAAATAACGAAGATATATAGTTAATTGATTACATATCTTGAATGATCTTGCACAATACCTCATCATGAACTTTGTTGCTGCAGAGTGCAATCACTGAGACTGCATGTTAGAGCTGTCAGTTATCAAAGACCAGCTCCCCTTTCCACCATCTGCATTATACCAACTTGGTATTTTTCTTATACTGTCTACCTTTTCCCAAAATTGCCACATCAGTTTGGACTGCGCTATTCTGCTCTGAAACTGAACTAGGCCAATCTAATTAAATCCAGTCTGGTACAAATAAGTCCAAATTGATCTGATTTTCTTTAGGAGTCAGCTAAATCAGCAGCATAGAAATAAGCTCCATTTCTATAAGCAGTTGATATGTGAAACTCAGAAATATTTTGGGAAATACTAGTATGTGAGCTTTGAGTTAATAGAGACAGAATTCAATCAGGCAGGAAATGTTTCCCTGTGATCCAAAGAGTTTCAAAACCTCTATTTTACCCAGTCTCTCTCTCTCTCTCTCTCTCTCTCTCTCTCTCTGTATCTGTGTGTATGTGTATATAAATGTTCAACCTCAGTATCTTCCTTTCATTCTCTAGGAGGGATTTTACATAGCCATGAAGTCTGGAATGTTGTCTTTTTTTCCAATTCTGAGGCTGGAAAATGAAAGGAAAAACAGCTTGAGAACTGAACCAACAATAAGTCTTGTAGCATCTTAAGAACCAACAAGTTTTATTTGGCATAAGCTTTTGTGGATAGCAGCCCACTTCAGCAGATGGTTGGAATGTAGCCTCACCCAAGCACGTGTATAATAGTCTGTCAAGTCAGGCATTACTCCATGTAGCTGATGGAAATGGGCTGCAGCTTGCCAGAGCTTATATCCGATAAAACATATTAGCCTTTAAGTGTCATAAGATTCTGTGTGTGTGAGTTTCACTGCAACAGACTAACAAATCCTTCTTGGAAATTACCCCATTAAGTCAGTCTGACTGGCAAGGTTGGCTATTTCATTCACTGTATGTGAGTGATCTAGCTTTTTTTGTTTTATTGTATTAAAACACTGAACTTTCTCTGGCAAACAGTAGCTTCTTCATCTCTCTGCTGGCTGAGTGCTAGAATTAAGACGACAGAGGCAAAGGACACATGTTAAGAATTTCCATGGGAATGTCATAAAAATAATGCTGTTCATTTGCTTCCTTGGTCAAATGAATCTCTACTCCTCTCTAGTTATTATAGAGCTATTTATTTTGTGAATATTTTCTATCATATTGAGAACTACCTTGCCCTTTATAGTGTCTTCAGCAATGTGGGATGGAAGATACAATGTAATGGTGGAAATCAAGACACTAAGTAGTTCTATGCATTGGAGGGAACATCACATCACTGGAACCCCATTCCAACCATGGTCATATTGGTAAAGTTCAGTTTAATGATAAAACTTACACTAGAATTTGAACCAGAAGTATGAAGAGTGTTCTGACACTTTAGAGAAGGAATGAATCACTAGGATGGTTCTGGGCCTTATCATATTTTTTTTCCCATTTATGTAAACATAATCAGTTCTGCTCAATTTTTCTACTAATCTGCAGTTCTATTTCTTTTCCCGAAGATGTAGTAAAAACCACATTGATTACCTAGAAAAAGGCAATGCCAGTTCATTCCTTTCACAATTCCGGGGTCATCCTACCTCCCTTTTCTGGAAGCATTTAACTGTATGTGCCACAGAAGGGGTGGACAATTGGACCAAGGAAGAAATGAGTAGGAGGACCCAATGCTGCCTTTCTGATTTTTTTAAAAACTTGCATTTGGTCTTTTCAGTTAAAGGTGTCTAATGATTATTTTCCTTGGAGAATAAAAGGAGATCCTGAAGTTAATGTAGAAGAACATTGGCTATGATTTGTTCTTCCTGATAGAAAAGTTATGGCAAGAGTGTTCAATTTGTTAGCTTGAAGAATCTGCCATCCACCCACTCCATTGACCAGATGTTCTAGTGTTACACTGAAGGATGTCCTGGCAAAATCCCAGCTCCCATGTCACATATGGAATGGTGGCAGGGCAAACCCTGCTTCCTACAAATTCTAATCATGCACTACAATATAGGCCTTTAGGCTGCTCCCTAAACTGCAAACTCCAAGATTCCATAGGATGTTGAAAGTGGAATAATAGCACTATAACAGTCTAGTGCATAATGGCCTCCGTGAGCACAAGCGTCATCTTACGTAGGTGAAAGCCAACTTGGCCCATTAATTAACTAATTTTTATATATATATATATATATTTTTAATCATAGATTCATAGAAATGTAGAGTTGGAAGATACCACACGGGCCATTCAGTCCAACCCCCTCCCATGCAGGAACACCCTCAAAGCATTCCCGACAGATGGTCATCCAGCCTCTGCTTAAAAACCTCCAAAGAAGGAGACTCCACTACACTCCAAGGCAGCATATTCCACTGCCAGACAGCCCTGACTGTCAGGAAGTTCTTCCTGAGGTTCAGGTGGAATCTCCTTTCCTGCAGCTTGAATCCATTGCTCCTTGTCCTGGTCTCTGCAGCAGCAGAAAACAAGCCCACTCCCTCCTCTACATGGCATCCCTTCAAATATTTAAACATGGCTATCATGTCCACTCTTAACCTTCTCTTCTGCAGACTAAACATACCCAGCTCTCTAAGTCTATCTTCATAGGGCATGTCTTCCAGGTCCCTCACCATTTTGGTCGCCCTCCTCTGGACCTGCTCCAGCTTGACTATGTCCTTCTTGAATTGGGGTGCCCAGAACTGGACACAGTATTCAAGATGAGGTCTAACCAAAGCAGAGTAGAATGGTACCAGTACCTCCCTCGATCTAGACACCATACTCCTATTGATGCAGCCGAGAATCGCATTCGCTTTCTTGGCTGCCACATCACACTGCTGACTCATGTTCAGCTTGCGGTCTATTAAGACTCCTAGATCCCTGTCACATGTACTGCTATCCAGCCACGTGTCCCCCATCCTATATTTCTGTATTTCATTTTTTCTACCTAAGTGTAGGACCTTACACTTCTCTCTGTTGAATTTCATTTTGTTAGCCTTGGCCCAGCTCTCCAATCTGTCCAGATCATTTTGAATTTTGATCCTGTCCTCTGGCATATTAGCAACCCCTCCCAATTTGGTGTCATCTGCAAATTTGATGAGCATGCCCTCTATTCCTTCATCCAGGTCGTTGATGACGATATTGAACAGCACTGGGCCCAGGACAGAACCCTGTGGCACCTCACTAGTCACGTTTCTCCAGGATGAAAAGCAGCCATTGGTGAGCACCCTTTGGGAATGGTCAGTCAACCAGTTACAGATCCACCTGACAGTAGCCCTGTCCAGCCCACATTTTACTAGCTTCTTTGCAAGAATGTCATGGGGAACTTTGTCAAAGGCCTTACTGAAATCGAGAAATGCTACATCCACAGCATTCCCTTCATCTATCAAGCTAGTAACTCTATCATAAAAAGAGATAAGATTAGTCTGGCATGACTTATTTTTGAGAAATCCATGTTGCCTTCTCGTGATTACTGCGTTGCTTTCTAAGTGATTAGAAACTAACTGCTTAATGATCTGCTCCAGGATCTTTCCAGGTACTGAGTCAGGCTGACTGGGCGATAATTATTTGGGTCCTCTTTTTTTCCCTTCTTGAAGATGGGGACAACATTTGCCCTCTTCCAGTCTGCTGGAACTTCTCCTGTCCTCCAAGATTTCTCAAAGATTATAGCAAGCAGTTCCGAAATGACCTCTGCCAGTTCTTTTAATATCCTAGGATGCAATTCATCTGGCCCTGGTGACTTGAATTCATCCACTGTGGCCAGGTATTCCTGTACCACTTCTCTACCTATTATGAGCCGCATTTCCCCTGCTTCCTCCCCTGCTCCCCAACCGCCAGGTTGAGTGCTTGTATCCTTCTGGGAAAAAACTGAGGCAAAGAAGGTGTGAAGTAGTTCTGCCTTTTCTCTTCCCCCTGTTAGTAATTCGCCATCTTCTCTGCGCAGCGACCCTATCATCTCCTTCTTTTTCCTTTTGCTGCAGACATATTTAAAAAAGCCCTTTTTATTGTTTTTAATGTCTCTGGCCAGCCTAAGTTTGTTCTGTGCTTTAGCCTTTCTGACCTTCTCCCTACATCTCCTGGCAACTTGCTTAATTTCCTCTTTGGTGTTTTCCCCCTTCTTCCATTTCCTGTACATGTTTCTCTTAACACTTAGCTCAGCTGAGAGTTCTTTAGTCAACCATTCTGGTTTCTTCAAATGCCTTCCATTTCTCCTCCTTATTGGCACAGTTTTAGACTGTGCCTTCAGTATCTCCCTTTTAAGGAACTCCCATGCCTCCTGAACTCCTTTCACTATTCTTGACCACGGAATTTCACCCAGCAGCTCCTTAAGTTTAGAGAAGTCTGCTTTTTTAAAATCTAAGATGAGTGTCTGGCTACACTTATCTTCTTCTTCCCACTGAACGCCAAATTCCAATAGGGCATGGTCACTCCCCCCTAAAGATCCAACTACTTCTACCTCATTAACAAGGTCATCTCTATTGGTCAGGATCGGATCTAGAATATTTGATCACTTTGTTGCCTCTTCCACCTTCTGGACCATGAAACTGTCTGCAAGACAAGCAAGAAACTTGCTGGACCTTGCTGTCTTGGCAGAGTTTGACTGCCAACATATATCCGGGTAATTGAAATCTCCTATTATTACTGTATCTCTCCTTTTTGAATGTACAGTCATTTGGTTGAGGAAGGCGTCATTAAGGTCCTCAGTCTGGGTCGGAGGTCTGTAGTAAACCCCTACCAGAATATCCATATTGTTTCTCACTCCTTTAATTCTTACCCAGATGCTCTTGACCTGGCTTTCTGGGTTTAAGTCCTGGATCTCTTCACAGGTAAAAACACCCTTGACATACAAGGCTACTCCTCCTCCTTTCTTGTTTGGTCTATTTCTACAAAATAGGCTATACCCCTCTATTCCTACATTCCAGTCCTGAGACTCATCCCACCAGGTCTCAGTGATGCCTATCAAATCGTATTTATTTTGTTGTACTAGGAGTTCAAGTTCATCTTGCTTGTTTCCCATACTCTGCACATTAGTGTAAAGACACTTAAGTCCCCGGGCCCTTCCTGCAAGTCCTGTACTACAGTTTCTACTCCTTCCACCATTGGACGCTTGTACTACTTGGCCAATATCATTTGGGCCTTTACCCCTGCACTCGCCGAGTCCTTGTCCTGAATAATATTGTCTCCCTTCCCAGCGGAACTTAGTTTAAAGACCTCTTAATCCTCCTTGCGAGACTGTTTGCAAAAACATTCCTGCCAAGTTTCGTGAGGTGCAGCCCATCCCTTGCCAGAAGCCCATGTTCATAGGAATATATATATTTATGTATATGTATATGTATATGTATATATATTTTCGGTAGGTTATTCTTTTTTTTTTTCTTTTCTTCAGAAAAAGCATTCACGCATTTGAGTTTTACATTTCTGTCCCACGTACTTTTTAAAAATTTAACTATACAGACGTATCATGTAAAGCTTTACAACTAGCTCTTCCCTAGCATTCTTTCCCCCCCAAATATTTAAGAATTGAAAAGAATAATTAAAAATAAGCTGGCAAAAAGTAAGGGACAGTTACTGAATTTATTACGAGTATTAATCATAACATTCACAGAACTAGGTTTTACTTCAAAACTGAGAAAGGAATGTACAGTATTAATTACAGCAATGATTAATTACAGAAGAATGATTAACAAGTTAATGGAAATGGGGTTACACTGAGAGACAGATTGCTCAGTGTTTCTGGAAAGCACAGACTAATACACCTTGTTTGCAATTTTCTTTAAAAAATAAAGTAAAATAAATGATGGCCCTTTCCAAGTATCATCAATATTCTGAAGTCAATAAGCTTCCGTAACTCAGAAGGGTGTAGTGGTCTAATTTGAATCTGATCCAACATGTAGACTGTGAAAAATACAACCCACATACAAATATGCATAATGAGCCACTGGAATGAAGACTGTGGAAGCAGTCACTTAAGTGGAAGTGCTTCTTTGTAATTGCTATTCTGCTGATTTATACAGGGGCTAAAAACAATGAGAAAAGGCAAAGAATTGCTGCTGTTGATAAGCATTTCTCTTTCATGGCTGTGGTTTTGTTCTCTGTTACTCAGTCTGCATGGGCAAAACATTTGTTTTTCTGTCAACCTAATTCACAGTAAACACAAATTAAAAGTAAAGGATTCTTCTCTTCAGCTTCTGCCAGGCTACCATCACAGATGCAGCATGGTCAAGGTTCTTTCTGGGTGGAAAAAGAGACTATTTCTCATGTGCACAATCCCTACTATCTCATTCCCTTCCAGATGACCAATGGAATACCAGCCAAAGTAATTCTGGTGAACCCAAAAGAGTAGCCCATGAGTGGGCAAAGCGTGGGTTGTGGGCCACATCCAGCCTTTAGGCTGTTTTTGGAGATACTCATTGCCTTAAGCCCCCACAAACACTGGTGACTATAAAAGCATTTTTCGAGTTCCTGAAAGACACAAGGAGTTATTTTGTACTCAGTTTTGACATCTTGCTGTCTTGTTTGAATATGTTTTTTGTTTTTTTTTTAGGTGGCGGCTAGTACTGCTTGCAATGACTGGCTTAGCATTTTTCACTTAACAATTTACCACATATTCAAACACAACAAATGAGCAATTGAGTTCTTAGGCACACAAATTAGGTATACTAATGAGAATAAATTTTTGCATACATAGTTTCCCATTCTAGGATTTAATATTCATTCAAGCAATTTAAAACATTCATAATTCAGGACATTACTTGTTAAAGGCCAGACAAGGGATGCCTGTTCATATGATTTTTATCTTTCTAGTGTCCATTTACAGAAGTTGCTGACAACAGCCTTCTGCCAATATTATATCAGCAGTTTTCAGCTGATAAACGTTTATTCAATGATGGCTTGCAAGGAACAAGTACAACACAATCCCAGGGAACGGATGATTATGTCAAATGGCTAATGCTAATAAGGAAAAAACACACAGAGAGAAATTGCTTACATGCCTTACTTATTCTGCTTCTTCATCACAAATATAAACACTTTCAAAGAAGAAACTATGCCAATTATTATTACTTTCATTAATTAACAGACATGATCTTATTGAAGTGGTTATTATAAAAGGTTATTCCTCCATGGTGTCTACTGGAGTTATTTTTCCCTGGAACTTGTAAACTGACTGTGAAACTGTAATGTTGCTAACCTTTTTGTGCTTTGGTTGTTTATGTTCTTTAAACTTTAAACTGGATCAGCACGGATCCAGAATTTTTTCCTGAATATTCAAAGCACTTTAGATACTTTATTACACCCGTCCCTTACACTGATTGTCAGGTAGGCCAGTATTACTATTCATATATTGCAGATAGGAGAGACAAGAAAGCCAAAGCTGACAGATATAATCTTAGCTGCCCTGATAAATAAGCTCAAGTATAAGTTTGAGTTCATGGCTCAAGTAGAAGTCGAACTGAAAATGTCCTGATGCTGCACTCATTGGCTACTATTGAGTGGTAAAACAAGAGAGTGATCACATTACCCGTTGTTTGCCCCTCAATTACATGGTAAGATTTTGAGGGAACAGCATATTGTGGTAGTAGAACCTCTTTCTGCAACTCCATTTAACTATTGGTTTTAAGAACCATTTTGACCAGAGCCTGTTTTGGCCAAAGTCTTGTGGTGAACAGAAGAATTTTCCATCCATGATGTCCATTTTTCATATAATGTTTTGTTCCAACGACATCATGTTAGCAGAAAAAAAGCACTCTGAGCAGAAAGAAGAAATATGCTGCATTCTTCCTGGGTGGTCACAGCTCCACAAAACACTTAAAATATGCATGTTACTTTTGAGGGGAATGCTGCTCCCACCACCACCACCACATTAATCATATCTACCCAAAGACTCTTTGGGGCTTATCTCCACACAAGAACAAGGGGTCTCTAACAGATTAACAAATAACAACAAAAAATAGAAGCCATTAAACACCATAAAAATACAAATATTCAATAGCAAATTGAAAAAAAATCACTTAAAACATATAAAAATGGAGATGAAGAACATGGTTTTCAAATGGGACTGTAGTCAGTTTGGAGAGGTCCAAGTGAAGAAATGAGTTTATCACATTATGATGACAACTTGATGGAAAACTTCACTTCTTTCACGGTATAACTGCAACTTTCAAATTACTTTTAAAGTCATTTATTAAATGGTGGAGCAAAAATATCTCACAGTTCATGTGTTGTTCCATATTGTACCATACATTTTTTAAAAGATGTGGTGGACAAGACAGTCTGTTTTGTGCCACAGGCTTATATCATTCAAATTTTTAAAACCTAACTAAATTTGACTAAAAGGAACACTCAAATAATGTCAGAGGAACAGGAAAGTGAACAGTTACCTTTTAAAAAAAGAAGCTAGCAACCTCCTTGGGAGTGGGGTACTTACAGCTATGCCTCAAATCAATTACTTTTCAAATGTAACTTTCCAAGCTCTGCCCATTTTCCATGGGGCCACATATTCTTCTAATGTTGCAGACACATAAATTCACAGTATTCAATCTTTTCAACTATATTACAAAAGCTCTCCAAGTGTGAGATGACACATTAACTAGTTTGCAACCTAGTGGTCTACATGGAATAACTTGTGATTTACTTATCTTGGGTTGTGAACCAATGGCAGAATCTCTCAAAAACATCAGATAAATCGCTATCAAAGTAACATAGAATGCACACCTATGACCAAATTAGGGAGATCTGATCACTTAACATGTGTCACTGGTCATGCAATTGCAGTATTAATAGCTAGGACAACTCCATGTTTTCAGCCAAAAATTTTATTCAGGAATTCTAGTTCCCTCTAAAAAGATTTTTTTTTGTCTCAAAAAGTTCTAAATTGTACTGCTTTCATCATGTCTTAACCTGAAGCTTCTTGTTCTCAAAGTCCAAGATGCTAACTGATTTTCATTCTTTCTGAACTACAGAAAAGCTCTTTGAAAAAGTAGTATATTATGACTACATTACAAGCCAGGCAAATTTGTACTCTGAATAAAAAAAAAAAAAATAAAAAAAATTCCGGTGGCACCAATTTGTAATTTGGTTTTCCATAAAGACTCAGTCTATTTAGCTGGAGAAGACATTTCAGGCAGATCCATTTTAGTCATTGCTCCTTCACACGCTATGCCCTGAATAAATTACACACTGGCCCTTTCCGCACCGGGGTATTACAATGGTGCAGAGCGACCTCCGACAGAGGTCGTCTGCACCGTGGAGTGGATTGGGGTGGACTACTTTTTGTAGTTCCGCACCTCAATCCGCTCCGAAGCAACCGGAACTGGCGGCGCTGCATGTTTTTTAAAAACCTCTTTTCAGAGGTTTTTAAAAAGCACAGAGCGCGCAGCCCCGTGCAGCCCCGTCGCTGTGCTCCAGTGCAGATTTGCAGGCGCGCACTAGTGCATGCCTGCAGATCTGCCGGGGGGCGGGTTTCTGGCTGGCGAGCTTCTCCGGTTGGTGGAGAGCCTCCACCAGCCAGAAGCCGCCATTTTGGACACCGGAGGACTGCGGAGCAGCGAGTTCGTGCTGCTCCGCATGGCAACGGACTTACCCGGCTGCCGGTAAGCTCCATTTCAGCGCGTTTTCCCCCGTTTCCCCCTCCACATGCGGAAAGGGCCATTAGGAATGGTAATACACAAAAGCCAGTTGCAAAAACTAGAATGCTTCAATCTTCCTGGCCAGTCCTCAAACAAAATAGAACAAAACAGAATATTTGAAAGAAACAATAGAACTGAAATATATCTATAAACTTCAGTCCATCGACAGCAGGTTGAACAGAGGCAATGATTTCCTGCCATACTACACATATTATAACACTAGTCAACTCCTCAGCCTCCTGAGGGTCTATTGGCCTGTTTATCACCTCTCCTTTCAGTTCCTAGGCAGCATCACACTACATTCCAGTAACTGTCTCTGCCATTCATACAGCTATCAACTCACCTTGGCTTTGGGCAACATTTTTCCTCCTGTTTTTGTCCCCCAACAACCATTGTTAAAACTGAACTTGTCAGTCATCACCATATCCACAAGTTTTGCATTTCTATTGCTATTCACATTTGCACGTTCATACCTACAAAGGTCTGCTCCTAGGCACTTTGCTTCATGCATTTGATGAAGTAGACTTAAGTCTATGAGGGTTTATACTAGCAACTTCTTTCACTCAGTCTAAAAGGTGCTACAAGATCCCATCACACACTATACCCAGAATAATTTGAATGATAATTATAATTTGTACTGAAGAATTGAATAAATACTGTGACAAAGGAAAACCTGGTGCAACCCCGCTACCAACACACTTTATAAACTTATCACTTTGAGCATCAGTTCACTGAATTACAGTCCTTTCCCCACATTCATGGGTTTGACTTTCACAAATTTGATTATTCGCAAAGTGCTCTGCCCACTTGCCTCCCTGCTATTCTCCCCCTCCCATTCTCTGACCTTTTGCCCAGGCACAGAGATGGGGGAAGATCTCCACTCCCCTGTGCTCCCCCACCTGTCACCCATGCAGGTATGCTGTCAGTGGCCGGCAGGAGGGTGCAGAGGGAAAGATCTTCACTCCCCTGCACTCCCCCACCCGCCACCTGCATGGTCACGCTTGCAGTAGACAGCAGGAGGGTGCAGAGGGAAAGACTTTTGCTCTCTTGTACTCTCCTCCCTGTCACCAGGGTGCAGAAGAAAAGAAGGGTGCATAGGTGGCAGGCAGGAGAGCACAGTGGGTAAAAATGTTCCTTCTTCTTCTCTTTCCTGCTTGTCATCCATGCAGGAGCACAAAAACAAGGCAGGGTATGGGGGCAACAGGCATGAGACTGGAAGAGAGGAGGTTTTTCTCCCTGCACTCTTCTGCCTTTCCCCCAGGCCACAGTAGCAGAAAGAATGAGGGAGGAGGAAGTGTTCACGGGGGTGGGGTGGGGGAGTTATTTGCAATTATTTGACTTTCACGTGGGTTCTGTGCCCCTAACCCTTGTAAATGTGGAGGGCCTTGTTACCCTGTGTACTGGGGGTCCCGGGAGGGACACCAAAAAGTGCTCAACTAAAGGTGGGGAAAATCAGCTCAGAGCACTGCTTAGCGTTACGAGAGGCAGGGTAACGTAGCCCCTATGTCTACGGGGTCAAGTTGAGTCAAGGACCACACAGAAGTTGAAGCAATAAATGATGTTTTATTACAAACACAAGCAAAACAGTGTATGCGACACACTCACACAGGATAATTAAAGAAATAAAGGTTGGAGTGGTATAGAGGGATTTTTAGAGGAGTTGCTGGTTTGGGTGATACTTCACCTGTCCTGAAGCCTGGAAAAATGGAGAGCGAGGCTGGGGTGCGATGTAGCTCAGCACGTGGAGCTGAGGGGAGGCTCGCCAAGCAAAGCAGCAGCAAGGCTGGATGAAACTTGGGAGTGATCCGAGGAAGGTCTCGGAATCAAGGGTTTTTATAAGGAGAATGTGACTGCAGGCTATGCCGTACTTGGGGGAAAACAATAGATTTGGAGTTGGAGACAAAGCCTCCGAAAGGTCAGAATCAGAATGATTGAGTTTTCGCAGAGGTTCTCAGTAGAGTAGCCAGTATGCAAACGCGGAACACTTGAGTGTTGTATAGCTCGATCATCAAGCTGCCAGCGCGGGGCAGAGGATCTTTTGTAGATTGCGTGCATACCTAATTAGAGTACTTGCCTGGAGGTCTCCTAAAGCGACGAGTTGGCTGTTTTCTGGCCTGCCTGTATTGTCTAGGAATATTACAGCGATAATTGGCCGAGCCTGTATACATGCTTGTCCGGGGGCCTCGCAAGCATGTGGAAGGGAATAGATAAGTGAAGCCGAATTATGATATCAAAAGGATATCCTTTAATATCCCCAAAGCTCGGACTAGCCAGGGCAGTAACAGCCTACTGTACTACCATTCTCCAAGAGCATTGTCCTATTCTCTATCCTTTCTGTTTAAAGCTGCTAATGAATCTTGTATTTTATTGTCCTTTGTCTCAGTTCCCCCATGCTAAGAAGAGAGTGGCCTCTGCCTACACTGAGATCCCTCCAAACAAACTAAACTGCAACAGAGACAACATCTGGTACGAAATGTAGGCCTGTGACTCCAACACCATCACTTCTTTCTTTTGCTTTTTCTCCTTTTTTTTTTTTTTAAACATCCTTTGCTGGATGAGAAAGCCAGTGGAGCTTCAAAAGCCTGCATGTTGTGTCTTGTACATTCTGATTGTCCAATAAAGGTACCACTCTTTTCTGGAAGTGGAAAAGAAAGTGTGGAAGGTGATATAAGAGCAGGAATAACTGATAAATGCGGAAAGTGAGGAACTGGAAGACTGGGCAGATAGGACAGTACCAACGATTTGCAATGTAGAAAGGGGAAAAGTTGTGGACAAAGAGAAATAAGGTTAGATACAGAGGACAGGCCTTGCTGAGCATCAAAAAGTAGATAGGAGATTCTGAGAATTCCTAAGGCTGATGCAGATCAAAATGATATTTTATTGCTGCTTAGCTTGGGAGCCAATATGGAGGAGAATGTTATTATAAGGGAAGAAAGGAGCCAACACTTTTATTCTTTTCCAGGTTCATTCAGCTATGGGAAAACATGAGCAAAGACATCAAATGGTGACAGTTAGTGAAGGGTAAGAGGAGGAAATGGTACATCAGAGAAGGTGGAAAGTACAGTGGGATGGTGTCAAGGATGATAAGAAGGTTGTAATATCTAAGGCTTCAAACAAACAGAAAGAAGAGAGAAGGAAACAATGCTTTGGGGAATGGTACTAATTCAGTAGACTGATGCTGAAAGTGGTAAATGGATGAAGAGAGATCAGATGCAGATTCCTTTCCAGTGAGGACACAAAATATGTAGGTGCTTAGTCTGCATGTATGATACCTAAAATGATGTTTTCATGTGTGTAAACAGCACAGAAGCTGATTCCAATGTTCCTGGCTGTGTGAACATGTTTAAAGATCACTACAGATTTTGTGCTGAGACCTGTAGGGAGGAACTGAATGCATTTACAACCTTCCCTATGACTAGGATCCCTGCCTCATCAGATTCTTGATCATAGTATCATTTGTAGCCACATAGAACTGAATATGCATACAAATCTACAGTATATCTTTGTCCTTAACATACAAAAATCTACAGAGGAGACTTCCATGTGGAGAAGCTGTGGGCAACCCTTGAGAACACACTGTCATCTAGACTCTTAACCTAAACAGGTCTAAGCAAAACATCTATATGGACTGAGAGCTAGTATCCAAGGCCATACACTGAAGACATAAAGCCAAACAAGAAGCAAAAGAGACATCTCTTGAGTCAGAGAGATTTTTAGCAGGTGAAAGAACAAGCAGCTTATCAAGAGAAGAGGTTTGGCTACCACCCATATGTTGAAATAGAGGCCTGACCTGTATTGAACCTCCTGTGACTCAGGTCTCAAGTGTTTGTTTTTCATTGGTAGAGGCATATCATGACATTGAAAATCTCAATTTTCCAATTTCAGTGAGATTTTAAGCCCATTTATTCAGAAATAAGTTATACTGAATTTACTGGGGCTTACTCCCTTGTAACGGTACTTAAGATTGCAGTCAGTACACCATAAAATGTAGGGGAAAAATAAGTAGGCTTACTTGCATCTTGTGTATGTATGTTTGCATATCTATGACTATCTGTGTCATTTGTGCATGTTTTCATTCACGTGCTCATTCGTTAACACCAAATGGGAATGCTGTTACTCAGGGCCACTTTATCCATTTGGAAGAGCCTACATAAAATTTAGGGTCTACGAAAACAGAATTAACCAAAAATGTAGAGCCTATGAAGTAGGGAGTCAAATACAAGAGTGCCTAAGGCCTACAAAACTTGATGTGGTCTTGGTGTTACTACAGAAAGACAAAACCTCTCCTCCATTTCAATAAAAAAGCACAATTTTATAAGAAAGGTAGAGAATTCTCTTCTCCTTTAAATGAATATAAAACTCTTTGAAGGAAACAAGCTTACAGAGCTAATATTCCCAATGTGATTTTTTGAGAAGCCTTGTGGGGTCACAAGAGTGAGATTATTATGGCCTTGACAAAATCCAGTATACTTTAAGTCAGAGTCTTTCTTTTTAAGCCCAAGCATACTTTGGTGAAAACTCAGACGCTTTCTTCAAAAATTCAATAGATTAATTGCCTGCTCAGAAAATGTCTCACTTGTAAGTGATTCTAAATGCCTATAATACCTACAATCTTTCAACAGTCACATGGTAAGAAATGCATTATTGAATCTTTCCATTTCCAGGGCATGGTCTGAGATAATGCAAAATTCAACATAGCAGGAGGTTCAGCTTTGCACATTATACACCAGAAACAGCAAGCCTCATTTGTACTGAAAAGTAAATAAACTGATGAAGTGGTCACAAGACTCAGTAAAAACAAATGAAATCAACATGTCCCAAACATGTTTTTTAATTAGGAGAGGAGTAAATGAGGTAGTCAGAAAAATAATAGATTATAGAAGGAGAAAGCACAGACTTTTAGGGACATTACAGAGCAGGAATGTGAGACACATGCCCTCCAGGTACTTAACCTTAGCCAGAGTTGTGAATGTGAGTGATGATGGGAATTACAGCTCAACAACATGTAGAATATCATTCATTCCTATCCCAGATATAGGATTTAATAATGGTCACTGCTCAGCTCCCAAAATTCATTGTCACTGGTATTACTCAGCAGTGAAAGCTGAAAAATAGTAATTGGAGTGCCTACTAAAACATGATCTCTCCTTCTAAGCAACTAATTCATTTTCACTAAATACATGTCTAATATTCATTTTGTAGTGCATGGGCACTTGCTTTCCACAAAAAGTGGGAAAGGGGAATATTGGGTGACTTTGGGGTATAATGTTAAAGAATGTTAATTTTAACTTTAAATACAACTTAAGTTTGTATGAGCTGATCATCATGCAATCTATGGGAAAGGCTATACCACTCTGCCTCCTAAATGAAATACTTTGCATCACCACTAACAGGATTTAAGAATTATATTATCTACTTTTTTTTAATTACTTTTGTATTCCACCTTCTGCCTTATGTGCTCACGCACTGCCCTTCCCCTCCCTACATTATCCTCACAATAACCTATGAGCCTGAGAGAGAGGGAATAAATGAATGAATGGCCCAAGGTGACCTAATGACCTTCATGGGTCAGTGATGACTTCAACTTAGATCTCCAAAATCTCAGCCCAGAACTGTGTGCTACACTAGCTTTCTTATTGCCCCCTTACGGCATCCCTGAACAAAGAATGCATGACCCCTACCATGTTTCACTTTAGGAAATAATCTTATACTTTCATAGCTGCATTCCTCTTTCCAATGACCCATTGGTTGACCTTGGGCAAGTCACACTCTCTCATTCTCTGAGGAAGGCAAAGGCAAATTTCCCTCTCAACAAATCTTGCCAAGAAAAAAAAACCCACGAAAGGTTTGCCTTAGGGTCACAATAAGTCAGAAAGAACTTGAAGGCACACAACATCAACAAATCCACTGAACTCAAGGATCCTTCTTTTAGGATAGATCCACAGAGAGGATTACTGAGTTAGTATCTTTCAAACTCCAACTCTGTATAATCAATTTCCCCACAGCAAATAGATGGAAAGGTTTCTGTATATGTGTGTGCCACTGTAGGCAGGCAGGCATGCATGCAGGCAGGCAAGCAGGCAGGCAGGCAGATAGACAGACAGACAGAAAGGAAACTTGGCTCACTTCCATTTTGCTATGGCATTATAGCAACAAGGCTGCAAGCAAGCATATGACCATCCATGTGCAAATAACAGCCAGAGTTTTTAATAGAATTAGGCAGCTGAGCCCATTTCCGCCCCATTAGGATCAGTATATGAGACAGGCCCACTGAAGAAAAGCAAGCACAAAAGATTAGTTTTCCTCCTCACTGCTTTAAGTGAAGCTTTGAGCTGCAAATACAAGAAGTGCTGCTGTCCAGGGAAACCACAAAGCCCAACAAGAGTCAGGAAACTGCTGCTGCCTGCAAATTACTTTTGCAGCAACATTTTCACACTAATGCAAATGCTCTCCTGACCAACATTTTACAATATCTGTGCCTTATACTATGGAAGAGCAGGGGAATAAAAATAGCAGGAAAAGCGTCTGTTTGAGGCTCTGCTTTGCCCCCCCCTTTTAAATGAACAGATGTGGAGATGTTTAAGGCTCCAAAGCTTCAGAAACTCCCACACAGCTGTAACATCATATGTGGCCCTTGGATGATGCTTGCTGAGATGCAGCTTTTTCTCATTATACTCTGAAACGGAGGAGCCAGAAAACATCCAATTTGTCCACCTGTGGTGTAAGTTTACACAGAGATAGATGTGTGTTATGGAGACACTGTGGATGGGTTTTTCAATGTTGCAGTGTCTCCCCACTGCTTTGAATGCACCCCTCATGATCTCATGGCAGATAAGAGGTTGGGTACAGTATTTAGCAAATTGGAATGCCAGAATTCATAGAATCATAGAGTTGGAAGAGACCACAGGGGCCATCCAGTCCAACCCTCTGCTATGCTAATTATCTGCTATCTTCTAATTATTTGTGCCCAAAGATCCTATAGCTTATCACTGACCTACTTTAAGAAACGCCGAGGTTCTTCAAGTGATTTGAATAGCTGGACAGCATTTTAGTTCAGTCATGTAAACACTAGCTTCTAAAACAAAGAGGTTTCACCTGGGCAGCACCCCTTCCTCATAACACTCCCACAAATGTTGGGCCATTTTCACACCACTGAAGAACTCGTTTTGAAGGGGCTTTGTACTTCTGTTTTGTTGAGCAAGAACCGAACCCACCATGCCTCTGGTCAGATTCAGCAGACCTTATGGTTTATTTTTAGCAGGATTCTTAAGTGACCTCCAGATTTCCCATTTTAAGGATTCCCTTTTAGAAGAATCACAAAGGTATAAAACATGTTGCAGGAGCTCAGGGGCCAATTTACTGACTCTAGGACTACTACAGGTCACACTAACCCTGAAAATAGGAAATTAAATAAAAACTGGGACTCATCAGAACTCCACTTTCTCTTTGGGAGAGGCAAGGTCCAGGAGGAGCAGTACCTTATTTTAAAGTAAAATTGTTGTGTCTGGTTGAATGAATTTCTTTTAAAATCAACCAGCTTTGGGATACTATGGTTTGCAAAGTTTCCATAGGGCACATTCACTATATGAATGGTTTTATATCAGACCAAATTTTGCCATGGAACATGCTCTTCATTATGAAGAAAAAGTGCATGTAATATGGAATGAACAGTACAAATCCAGTAAACGGAAATCCATATATGGATAAAGATCCCCAAATATTCAGTTTGTTTACTCAAATAAACAAATCCCATTAAGTTCAGTGGATTTACTCCCAGTTAAGGGCATATAAGGATTGAAACCTTAGACATATATTCAACTACAATTAAAAGATACATGTCTTTTAAACATCAGCAGCAGACACTTAATTTCTTTGCTGATGACTAATTTTGTTAGAAATCAGTTCTATTTTAAGCTACAGATCAAGGAAAAGTTGAAAGAAAGATTTCATTTTTTTTTAAGACATGTCAATATTTTTCCTTTGCGAGTGCCTAAATGGTTTTTAGAAGGATCAAGTGGCAGTACACACATACAAACATGCATTTATTCTATGAAATCTAGTTATTCCTTGTGTAATTGCTTTTCAATAGGATTATTATAAAATAATACAATAAAACTATCAACCATGCTTCAAAATTTACATCCCATATATGGCTGAATGAACCCATTCATCTCTGCTAGAACTTCAGAATGAACTATCGAATCTTAGAAATTTTCCACTTGATTTGACTCCTGTGATTTCAGCCTGGACTAACACTGAGGGGGAAAACCACTCAGTTTTCACATAGTTTTACATATTTTGCAAATCCAGACTGTATTTTTACCTAGGCCAATTCAGACATTCGCTATCTAGATGAGTTAATGTGAGAGTATAACCTCCAGCTGTTCCAATTTGTCAGGGATAGTTACTCTTTCTCAGCTGCTTTTAGAATGTCCCACTTCCTCTCTCCTCCTCCAACATTCCCCCTACTTCCATTGTTGCATACTGTGTTCAAAGTGCAAAAACAGTTTGCACTCAATTTACTCAGCAGGAACAAGAGGACAGGAGGGGCTGGAAACTTGCCCTTTCAAGCAGGCTCAGGTAAGAGCCATTGCTGCAGCCTCTCCTACCATGTTTGCTCTTCCTAATAATAATGTTTCCATCATGATCAAATACTCATGTTGCTTGGTCAGACATGTTCTGGATTTCATATGCAAAATTTTGGAGGGTATGTATAAGTAAGGGGAAATTACTAATACTGTCTCCTCTGAAATTGATTTTTTTGCACGACGAATAATTTTGTAAAGAAGAGGTTGTTTACGTGGAGCCTCTTCTTTGGCAAATCAGGGTTTCTGATTACAGGAGAAGTTCCACGTATGATGGACAATCTCCTTTTCAGACTGTTATTGTTCACAAACATAGAGCAACTCTGGATGGGAGCATTGTGGCTATGTGGGAAGGGCAAAATGACAGCATTCCACCGCCATAAAAATTCTGCCCTCGAATGAATTTTTTTCATCAGTCTCCACATTTTTAACATTGTAGTAATTTAAAGCTTCAGTTAAATATTTGGAAATATAGTTTAGGAATCCAAAGAAAAGGTGTAAGCAAAGTTACTAAGGGAAGGGCAGCACAACAAATATAAGAATTCCAGATGTGAAGGATTTTCAATGTCTTAGGCCCTTTCTGCACCAACTTCCCAACCCACCATGGGGTTGGGAGAAGGGCAAGACCGTGACAACGCTTCTGCATGACATCATCAGAGTCCTGTCCTTCTCTGTCCCCAGGCAGCGCAATCATGTATTAAATCATTGATGGGTTTTCTCCATCAATGACCTGTGATTGCACCATTATCGTGGACTTATCTGTCCTGTGGAAGCCCAGGAAGTGCAATGGCTGTACTTCTTGCCCCAGTGCAGCCTGAGAAAGTACACAGCTGCTCTGTGGAAAGAAGAAGCATGGCCATCGTGCTTCCTTCACCATGTAGCCAGCTGGTGCAGAGGGGAGTGCTCCCATTGTGCTCCCCTCCCAGCAGAGCTGATGCTGGGATCCCCACCAGACATCTGTGCAAAAAGGTAGGGTGTGGAAAGCGCCACTGTTTCTGCAATGTCGGAAACCTGGATTGTGAAGGAGAATTTCATTCAGGCAGCAGAATTCTTATTTGGGTTGGCTATGACTTCACTCCCCCCAATATCCCCTTAGACCAGGACTAACCTCACATATTTTCTTATTCTAAATAAGAAAATGTCTTATTATTCTCTCATAGTTTACATATGTTCCTGTGTATGTAGAATGATGTGCACTGGGTAGGAGTAATAAGGTCTGAATTCTTACAGAAACTTGCCAAATTCAGAGTCATTGATTTCATAGGCAAACCAAAATGCACCTGTGCAAGAAAATCCACATTTTCAAAATTATAGAATCTCATTCACAGAATAAAAATACATGAAAAATTGCATATATTAAAGAAAAGTACACACAAAGACAATATAGTGATGAAGAGAACACACACTGATATATTGCATTAGAGCATAAAGCCAGCAGAAAGCGTTCACACTAGGAAACATTGTGTGCAAATAGGAATATATTCAGAAACATGTATAAAAATATGCACAGAAATTTTCATGCAGACTTTAGGAGAATGAACTTTACTCCATCTATAGACATGCAACCTGGAAGTGGGAAAATGAAATTTTTGGTACAATCAAAATTAATAGAATAGCCCGCATCTAAAACCAGCAAATTTCACAGACTTTGGGATGCCTTGGATAGTGATAAGCCAAATCTTACTGTTAAAAACGAAACTCGAAAAAACCACTTGATCAACATAGCCCTTTTAAAAAAGTGAACTGCTTTCCAATCAATGTCGATACAAGCAAGCAGTATAATTTAGGATGTACCCACATTATACAGTTTGATCCCACTGTAACTGCCATGGTTATACCTATGGAATCTTGGAATTTGACATTTCATGCAGTACTTAGAATTCTCTACCACAGAGCTCTAATGCTGAAATTTAAGGGAATGCAGTAGAGAATTCTAAGTAATTCAGGATTCCATAGGATGGAAATATGGCAGTTAAAATCAGATCAAACTGATATAATTGGGCCATGGGGATCCATTCTAATTTCCTCCTTTAAAAAAGACACCCATTGTAGAAAATACTTATTTAAATTGATGTAAATAATCTTACCATTTCTGCATGATCAGGGGAAACAATCTGTTATTCTCTATACATTTAAAACATGTTTTTGGTGTTCCATGCATTAAGAAATTTAGACTTATCTCTTCAGAAAATTCAACATGTCAATCTGAAAAAACACAATGTCTTGAATGCTCTATACAGCTAGCATTATTCAAGACAACAGGCAATGACAATATATTTTCATAATTAACCTTGGAATTATTTGTTTAGCGCACGTCCACTCACACACAAACATTGACATTATTATGTCCAGTGCAAATCTCAAGGCAACTCACATGAATTAAACACAATTACAATCAGAAAAGAATCAATTAAAAATAGTTAAAGCAAAGGCAAAATACACTAGTTCACCATAAAGACTTTGACAAAGCAAAGGCAAAATACACTAGTTTAACACAGAGGCAAGATAAAAATAAAATCAAACTGAAACAAAACAGCACAACTAACGGTCTCAGGCAACTGCTTTTTAGATGCCGCTGGTGTGTAAGAATAAATTGTTAGAACAGAGGTCTGACCTCCTGTTTGTCCTGAATGAAGAGAAAAGTAAGGGTGGATTCTGATGACTGAGAGCTGCTATCAGGGCCACTTACAAAGTCGCTGAACAGTAGTTGTTATCTACATCGGGAGTCACTTATTTGTATTGATTTTCCACATAGTAAAGCTGACCTAAGTACATCCCTGACACTCCTATGCTTCCATCCGCTATTGAGGTCATACCAAGGTGTGGCCAGACTGGCTCTCATAAGCACAGCAACTATTACTTACCTGGGACTGATTCACATTGAACTGAAAGGGTTTTATTTCTCAGCAGATATGGCTAAGGTTTACAATGTATAAATTCCAGATGAAGAAAAGTTCTACAGTTGGGGTAATACAATAGAAAAGGTCCTCTCACAGATCCCTATCCGTATTATTTCTGAAGTTGAGAGTTCTGAAGTTCTGAAGAATGGACTCAGTAAGGGATCTAAATAGCAGAAAAATTACAACTCTTTCTGCAATAGAAAGAGAGAGTATTGAGAAACTAAACCTTACATTTCTAAACAAGAACAACAAAAAAGTGTTTTCAGCTACTACTAGAGAATACAGAACTGCTACTCTGTACCATGGAACACAATTTATAGTAAGCTTCCTATTAGACTAACCAGGAGATAATAATACTGTTACATTTTGCAGATCCCCTTCAAATCAATTGTGCAAAACAGTTCATTCATTATTATGACATGTGGCTAGCAGAGCAAAGTAGGTATGTTTGTGGAGAGGAGAAGTTTGTCAGAGAAGCCACTATTTCCAATGCCTTGCCAGGCAGTACGGAAGTCTGAAGAGGGACAACTGGGCCTCCTTCTCATTGCCTTCAGAGGAGGCAGCTCCTATCATCCTACTGCCCACAATGGAAGGGGGCAGTACTAGACCAGCTCCTGTCCTCCATAGCTTCCACCTCCTCAAAACTGTTCCAAATTGTGGGCTACTTACAGGGAACCTCCACGTGGTTCCTCCCTCCCTGTAATTGGAACTTTCTCTGCTGGTGAAGACATAGGCCCCCATTATTCCCTTTGATGCTCCCTAGAGACTCTAGGATTGCAGATTTCACACACACACCCCACATACAAAGTAAGTGGTAATTATAACAATACATAATATAAATGCTTAGCATTTTATATAGCTTGTGTTAGAATACCAGTTTGCCACTGAAAGTTCAGACTCTCCCCCCCAAAAAAAAAACCAAAGAGAAAAAGAATCTTAAAACTTGTTTTCTTTCGCTGGCATCTTGTTGTTATGACATGCTATCCTCACACCTGTGCATATCTATTTGTGGTCACTGTTGAGTTGGTATTCCCTTTCTCCCTCTACAGCAAACAAAACCCTTTCCCCTCCCTGACCTACCACAAAGCTGCTGAATCTCCTAACATGGCCATTGGTGAAGAGTGGCAAGCAGAATCATAGAAGCTTCAGCCTACGTCCCTGTAGCCAGACCTGAAATGATTACATCAGCTGCTTCCAGAGAACTCTAGTAAACCTCAGCAGATTATGTATTTCTTTCACGTCTGGCTACATGGCCAGACACTCCCATATCTCTCCTGCTCTCTACCAGGCATGGAACGACAGTGGGGTGGCTTCAGAGGCCCTATGGTAGGTCTGGGGGCAATGGCAAATGGCATCTCATAGTATAGTTCTGCATGTGGAACTACTATGCTACATGGAGCCATGCAGGAATGAAGCTTGCATGTGTGTGTGTGTGTGTGTGTGTGTGTGTTTTAAAACTTTATTAAGATTTACTATTTCAACAACAGTTTACTGTAATAGTGTTTTTACTTTTTTAAAAAATCTATTAGTTTAATAATTTTATATGCCTTTTAATGTTTTAATTGTTTATATGCTTTTAATGCTTTTTTAACCTTTCAGAAGCTGCCTTGGATTCCACCTTGGGAGAAAAGGTGGCATATAAATTCAACAAATAAATAAATAAATAAATAAATAATGATGTACTTCGATAAAGAACAATAAATTGATATAGAAAATAACCAAGTATTAATCTAGCAGGAATTCCATTCAAAATTTAGATAGATAGATAGTTGTCTCATCAAAAAAATCATTTGTGTACATATGTATATATGTGTATGTGTGATGAGACAACAATAAATCCTACACTGACAGCTCTACCTTATTTCTAAGGAGAAAAATCCTTTACTACATGCAAAGAACAAGGCACATTTAGAAGTCCATTAGCAGTACATTTGTAAATGATTTATATAGAAGGAGAAGAAAGGATAGCTTAAAATAAGATATGTGATAACTTGCATGAAATCAGATACATTATTACCTAGGACTATCAATGTATATGGTGTTCTGCTGACATGGGATTCAGCATCTGCATAATTGCTACACACTGAATGGAGAAACAAAAAACTAAAATAAAATACAGTCCTCTCTCCACATTCATGTGTTTGACCTTCACAAATTTGATTGTGATGTGTGCACCTGTCTTTCCCCCATTCTCTCCCGCCTACTTACTTGCTTTTTGCTCTGGTGTGCCTGCCTTCCTTCTCTGTGTCTGGATAAAAGGCAGAGTTCCCCCTTTCCACTCCCTTGCCTTTTGTCCAGGCCTCGGATAAGAAAGGCACACACACCTGGGCAAAAGACAAAGGAATGAGAGGAGGAGAATGGGAGGGAAGACATGTATGTGTCTTCTCTACACGTGGGGCTCCCCTCCCACTTGCTTGCCTTTTGCCTGGGTGCACGTGCATTCCTTCCCTGTACCTAGGCAAAAACACGGGAGGGGGAGAATGCAGGGAAGGTACATGTGTGTGGTGTTCCCCGTCTCAGTCAAATTCAGTCTGGAGGGTGAGCGATAGGGATCAAAACAGAAGAAGACCAGTGCATGTCATGAACCACAAATGCTTCATCATTACATGTTAAATAAAACTTTCCCAAAGCAAAATAAAACAATTCCTGTTACTTTGAATTGACCCCAGAAGCAAATTGCAAGCAGGTGCAGTTGAACAAGACAGGTAATATGTGGTCTCTAAAGCACAAACTGGGCAATTCTGGTCACTACATTTTACACTAGCCATAACACTGTGCTGCTTCTCTTGCAAAGTGTTCCAAAGAGTCCATTTGTCTAGACCATTTGAGGGATTATTAAAGTATGGCCACATTGCCACTTATTACCCACAAGTTTTCTTTCCCAAGAAATAGTTAGAATTTCTCTCTGATACTACCTATCATGCCCTGCTTCCAGAACATAGAAATAGACTCTGACTCAGAGACTGAAAGACAGGACATGCCAGGACCTGCTGAACAGGAGGAGGTTACAGAGCCACAAATCCCCAAAACAGAGCAGAGTGCCAGATCTAGCAGAGAGTCCTGCTTCTTCAGATACAGAAGACAACTTACCTATACCTACCTTTGCTGAGCATAAACAACAAAAGGACAACTTGTGCTGCTCTCAAGTTATTTATAGGAGACAGCAATTAGTTAGGCAGCAGCTGTGTTAGGATGATGACCTATATAGGCACAGCCCTTCCCCTCTGGGAGTTGTCAGTGCTTATCTGATCTTCCTGCTGGTTGTATTTCTTGGATTCTGTTGATGCTGGAGTTATTTGCTTTGCCTTTGGATTCTGTTGGACCTTGTTTATGCTGTTTACTTTTTGCTTACTAAGTAAAAGTAAGTGCTTGATTTTGAGCTGTTCTGGTTTGCTGCCTGGATTGAGACAGGACACACCACTTGGAAGTTTCATGCTTAAGCATGTTCTGTTTTGATAAGAACAATAGAATCCTATTGGGTCAGACTAAAACTAAGCCTACACCACACTGGGAGAGCGTAACTTCTGCCTGGCTGCTTCATCTAGCATGTGACAACAGTCGGGGAGTATCTCGCCACAGCTCTGTTGCTGGCTTGGGGTTCCTGTGGAAGGTGGTACTGGATACCTCTTTCTGTTAAACCTGGAAATGTACATGTATGGGCCTAACCTCCAGTTATGCCAGTATGTGTCATGAATAGGATGCTGGTCTACCGTATTCTATAATTTCTCCAATACCTGCAAAACATTGTCTAGACAGATATTTCCAGGAAGCCCACAAACAGAGCATGAAAGCAGCAATGTTCCCATTGTGTCTGTCTTCCGTAAGTGGTGCCCAGAGTGCTTTTAAACTGGAAGGTTTTAGGTACTTCTAAAACTGTTAATTCCCACTAATGGATTGTTTCTCCATAAATTTGTATAGTCCTCTTTCCACAACCTCTACACTTGTATGCATTCCTCTATCTTAGATTTTTTAAAACTCACTTTGGACTTCTTTTTTTTCGGGTCGGGGAAGAAATCCCCAATTATCAACTTTAGAGATAACTTTCTAGAGCTTGTCATAATCCAGATTAGTTTTTACTGTCATGAACAAACCTGAAAGAGTACATAGGCGATCTTGACCACCTTTGAACATAATGAATTTTACAGAACTAAATAGCACTTGTCAAAATGATTGATATTCTCATGTCCCTGTTTCTCTTTAATGTGTTGATCAATTGGACAGCCCATCCCCTCATACTGTAGCTATGCTTACCCAGAAGTGTTTGGTAAGGTACTTTCTCAGAAGCTTTTAATTACTCCTAGAATATAATGTTGTCTGGACTAACCCTATCCATGGCTAACCATGGGACTAACCCTATCCTTTAATACACTTGAAGAACACCAATAGGTTGGGCATCTTTGCAGGAGCCATGCTGAGTCCTCCTGAGAATTTCTGAGAATTCTTGAAGGATAAGAGAGATCCCAGAAGATTGGAGAAGGGCAAATGTAAGTCATACCAAACTAATCTTATCTCTTTTTTTGACAGAGTTACAAGCTTGGTAGATTGGGGAGTACTGTGGATGTAGTATGTCTTAAGTAAGACTTTAGATAAGATCACCTACAATATTCTTGCAGGCAAGCTGGTGAACTGTGGGCTAGATAGTTAAGTGACTGATGGACAGAACCCAGAGAGTACTCACCAATGGTTCCTCTTCATCCTGGGGTGGGGTGCCTGAGGTTCTGTACTTTGTTTAACATCTTTACAAACAACTTTGATGGTGAAATAGAAGGCATTCTTATAAAACTTGCAGGTGACACCAAATTAGGAGAGAGAGCTAATATACCAGAGGACAGGAACAAAGTTCAAAATGATCTTGACTGATGGGAGAGCAAGGCCAGAACTAACAAAATGAATTTCAATTGGCATAACTGTCAATTAAGCCAGGAATAATGAAGTGCACAAATATAGGATGAGTGCCATCTGGGTTGAAAGCAACACATCTGAAAAGGATCTAGGGGTCATAGTAGACCACAAACTAAACATCACTCAACAATATATTTATTTAGGGCAACGATTGTATTTTAAATTTTGTAAAGTAAAGGATGATGATGATGCTAATAATGATAATGATAATACTAATAGGTGATGCAGTAGCCAAGAAAGCCAATGCAATTCTGACCTTCATCAACAGGAGTAGAGTGTTCCATTCAAGAGAAGTATTAGTGCTATTCTATCCCAATTGCCAAAGAGGGAATACATTCTTAAAAGTGACTTGTCATGTTGGTAGACAGAAAGGACTCATATATACACTGACCAAAGAACAGAATTAAAAGTGCTTTGTATGTGAACTGGAATGTTTTTGCTCATAAGTGAGCCTCTTTGTTGTTGATGCTGCAGCTGCAGCTTTTGCATCTATTGTTGCTGTCATTTGCATTTGTAGCAGCAACATCATTATTTTGTACATCCCATATTAATGCTTTATGTATCACAATTAACTGAAGTAAAAACTTTACAGATAGTGATTAAAAAGGGAAAATAAATACATATTTCAGCCAAGATCATAATGCACTTTCTGTAGACTCTAACAGCAACCCCTCATTACAATTTTTTTCATGTGTGTGTGTGTGTGTGTGTGTGTGTGTGTAAATTTAATACACACACACACACACACACACACACACCACTGGTGCTTCAACATCTTTTCATGACCCATTACACAGCTATTAACATCCTTGGAAATAAAGCATTTCTTTTCTACAAGCTCATAATGAAAATCTCAAAATGCCATGCCCACAATCAACCAGCTTCCAATGTTTCTTTCATTTCCCACACCTTTTTAGGAAGCTTCACTTGAACATAAGCACACATTTCATGTTGAATGCCTCTCATGGTGTGCACAGCTGAGTAGATCTCAAAGACAGTAATACACAAAGAAAAGAACATCTGAAAATCTACCACGCAACATTAAAGCAACCAAGTGGAAAGTTTTACTTATGGGATGGATTTGAGATTGTTAAATAAACTATGAAAATCACCAGAAACTGAACCCACAATTTTGATTTATCATAAGGCTGCTTAATAAACTATGGGAAACACTGGGAAAAAAAACCACCAAAAAAACCCTGCACAGATCTTGATGTAAGAGATGCTATACTGGATCGAACTAGTTAATTTTGTTTACCAATCTACCATTCACTAATAGTGACAAACTAGTTCACAAGACCAGAATGGTGGCATTTTTAAGCAGCCACTGTTTTTCAACATTTCAAAATGAGAGAGCTCCCCCTCCAGAAGTAGATCTTATTTTTTTAATACAGCTACTACTTTTTCATGCATTTATGTTAATACCTTTAAAGATACATGTGCTAGTCAGTATTTTTTATACATAAAATTGCAATCATTTCAAAAAAATAAGTAAAAGAGACAGCTTGTGTCCTTTTAAAAGAAAATTAAAAAAATCATATGTCAAAACTAGCACAGACCAGACACAGAGGTAGGACTGGATAGGCATCCACACATATGTACTTTACTGATGTGCACAGTACTGTTCAACAAGGACGCTTTTTCCTGTCTAGTGAAGCTTATGTGGGAGTGACCAGATGAGAGTGGATAGAATAGGAATGAATGTGATGGCCACTGAAATGGCAAGTTGGGAGACAGTGAGGTTTTGGGAAAAGCAGGGAATGGCCACGCTCCACTGACATTATGTAGCCCTTTGAATATTATTGCAAATGCCAAGTATATTTAAGTGGTATGTTGGGGGTGGGCATCCATTGCAAGGTTGTGCAAGAAGCAGGGCATGCTTTGGGGTTAAATTAAATATGGGTTGTAGAGCCAAGCCATCTGACAGCCAAAATGCGGAGCAGTTAAAAATGTTCAATTAGGACTGAGCAGACTCAAATTCAAATCACCACTTGGCCAGAAAGATCACTAGGTGACTTTGGGTCAGTCTCTATCTCTCAGAAGGTTGTTTTGAGGATAAAATGGGGAGAGAGAATTGTAATTCTTTGAAGAAAGGAAGGAAATAAATATTGATGTCCCCAAAGTCATGGTAGGCATCAGTTAGCTGCTGTGTTTGATTGATTAGATGGAAAATGATTGTGCTAAATGAGATAGGAAAATGCTGCTCTTATTGCACTGACTAGGAAAAAAAATCTCTGCTGTGGTTTGCATTAAACATTTCAATTATTGTTATAGATTAATCAATTTATATCCCACCAAATGTGATAAGAAAGACATGTATTGACACTCTGCAACAGTTTGCTGTCAGAATCTGTGAGAAGACTACAAAACAGGGCAAAGCTTCCTGCAAGAACAGTGGTTATGTTGTCAGCACTGAGGATGGTACCAAAAATATGCAAATCTGGCAGGCTAATAATAAAGATGAATGAGCTTTCCTCTTCCCTCCCAAAGGGACACAGTTTTGATCTGCAGGAATTAGAGGATGAACAGACACATATGTCTCATATTGATGATAGCCCCAGAACTGAAAGAAATGGGGATGGATTAGAAAAAGCAGAAGAGCTAGAAATCATTAACTACAGGGCTAATATCTTGCCAAAGCTAATTCCCCTATCTGAGATGTGACAAACCATGCTTCTTAAAAACCAGTTTTGAAAAGTGAATGCTGCATGTGGCAGCTAGTGGTCATGAATGTGTCTCGGGCTGCTTCCTTTGTAAAGCAAATTAATATGGAGGTAGAAATAACTATAAATCAGCCTTACTGAACCCATCAGCTGAAATACCAGCCTGCACATGAGAATGTACGTTGGCATTTCTGAGCTGATATTTCAAATGTAACGGTGGGGAGGGGGGAAGGAAGCAACTCTCTCAGTAAAACCAGGTTTGCTAATGGCTTATGAAGAGAGGAGAGAGTCAAGAAGTGATGCCTGCAGCCTGCTATTCACATTAAGAAATAATGGCAATGTTGGGAACCATTCTGCTTAAAACTCAACTCTGCATTTGTCACCGTACTCAAACCCAGTGGGAGAGCAAAGTACACGATTCACAAGCATGTCAATTATGGATGTTTGCCAGGCAGGTAGTCAGCACTTTAGGTTTGATCCAGTGAGAAAGTGTCTTTGAAGCCTTTCATACAAGGCATTAAAATTACAAGGCTGTTATAAACACAAGTGTAGTTGGATATAGCTGGTTATAGGGGTTGCACACAGCTTTTGAGACAAATTCTTGTATTGGGTATGCTCACGTTTTTAAACATCCAATTCTTAACGACTTTCATGAAGATGGTGAGAGAAAGAAAAGAAAATTCCAGTGCAGCCAGTTCTCATACCTGGCATGATAGGACTATGAAGGCACTGCACTTGACATATTAGACCTTGAATATAATAAGCATAAGGAGAAGGACATTTTCTTTGAGCTGCAAGCTGAGGGCTGTCAGAAAATTCTGGTAGAAGGTGGGGCAGGATGAAAAAATAAGTTGTGTAAATCATCAGAGTAAGAAGATGAGTGATCTCTGTTATTCAGGGGAGTGGACCAGATGACTTGCTATTACTCCTGCCATCTGGAAAAAAAAGTGTCTTTCAGCCAATCACTTACAGTACAATCTCTAAGGACTCGCACCTTCTAATTAGTAGACAGAAGCATTGATTTGCTCCACACTCAGGCACAATCACCCTAAAATGGAAGGAGAAACGGAAGGCACTAAATGCAAGGGGCAAGAGGAGGGAAAGCCACCGTATGCACAGAAATAAATATATTGAACCCAACATTTTTCAAAATAGATATTTCTTCAAGGGCACTGACAGGCATGAGAGCTTATGAAAGCTTGGGCCCAGAAGGTGGTCTAAATGCCTTCACACTGTATCAGAAGAAGTAGAGACATTATCAAATTGGCAGTACCATGAAGTGGCATAAGAGCTTGGTTTATAACAGAATCATTGGTACAACTCCTACAATGAAACCAGAAATTTGGCAGACTTTTTCATTGCCCCTATTATTGCTGAAGTCAATTCTTAAATGCTAAACCATATGCAGCCAAATAAAAATATCCATGCACAAGAAATATAAGTGTTTTTGTTGAAGTGCAAAAGATATTTAGAAGGGGGAAACCATTATATGGGAAAGTACATAGTCAAAATAGCTACTGGTAAACAATGAGGACAGCTGAAAAACAAAACTCAGGTGTGGATTAAAATCTACCATCTGTCTTAGAGTGGATGGTAAATAGTGTATTGTGCTGAGGCTACAAGAAAGGATGGGTGGATAACAGTGATTCAGCCAAAAATGACTGAGCAGCATGCTGGCAGGCCTATAGATAGGTCTATCAAGTCTCACCTGAATCCTGTGAAATCTTGAAATCAGACTGAATCCCATTCCAAGTCTCACAATGGTCATTTCATTGTGATACTTGGATCAGACAACTCTGAGTCCTGCACAGAGTGGTGAAGAACCAAGTGCCAGCCCCTTAAGAGAAACTGGTATAACATTGCCCCCCACAATGGCAGGGGATATGCCTATCTGTGGCCTGTATCTCACTGGTATGGGCCATATTTCAGACTCTCTCTCTCTCTTTTTTTTTTTCCAAAATCATGTTTTGGGGCATTGCAGTTCCTCTATACCCAGCAACCTTTTTAAAAAATTGTGTTCCTAAGCTGTTCTTTGTCTAAGGAGGTTACCTTGGAGATAAACTGTTCTTGAATCAGCAAACATCTTGGTGCCCTTATGACTTTTCATAATGGATTATTTACATCTTCATATAAACCAAAGAGAAAACAGCTGGTATGCTTGTGGCTTTTCAATTACATGCTCAGGATCAGAGAACAAATGCTTGGTAGTGAACTGTTAGCTGCTATGTAATTGTCCTGGTATGGTAGATGCCATAAAACAAACTATGAAATCCCCCTTGCTAAACATGAATACATTTTGTTTGTATGCATATTTGTCAGTGCAATGCTTATTTTGGATTTCAATATTGTCCCTTTTATATTTGAATATGAATGGAGGACAATTTACATCTACTTCTCTGAGTTGCATTTAGATAAACAGAACCTTACATGCATATTATGTTACCGACAAAACAAAACAAATCAAATAAAGTGTGTACTCCAAATAATGCATTACTATGGAACTAAATCAGGCTAGAAATCTTACTGTTGTCTCTGTGTGAATGACCCATTCTGCGACCCAAAGGTGTCTCAATACAGGAAGCATGACAATGTAGCCAAGGAAAAAGTGAATAAACAAGTTAGGAGGGAGGAAGAAAGCAATAAATATGTTGTCCAAAATAAGTCAGTAAGTTTGTTCATGTGATTTGGTAACCGCCAAATACATACAGAAGTTTTAGCCAACCGTTAGATCCAACAGAAGTACATGCATTGAATCAGTGGAACTTAAGACAACACTGACTTAAGGCCCATTAATTGAATGGAGTCTAATAACTGCATTTAAACCAGAACATATAGCACTTGTTCATTTGTCAGGGCCAAAGTAGATTGTATAGTAATAGGTACCTGCCACCAAAAGTGGGAACCATGTATCTAGTGCTTCCTCTTACTTCTCTGAAGTGCCATGAAGTCATGTTTCACATGGGCCACTGAGCCCTGAACTTGTAAAAAGCAGTTAGAAGTGATAAATCCTATTATATGGGTGGTGGTGCACCTTCTCACAGAAAGAGCAGTTTGGCAATGGTACAATTGCCTAGAGAGTTGGTGGGGTGTCTTTCACTGGACATCTTCAAAAGGAGTCTGGACAGGTATCTACTAGGAATACTTTAGCTGAAGATCCTGCATTAAGTTTGGACTTAATGGTCCCCTTACAACTCTGTTTCTGTGATTTTAATTTGAGGATCTATTTTATCTATGTGTACTTTGGTTAATCTGCTCTTTAGGGATAAGTTGGTACTTTCTAATCCACAAAAAGCACTAAGATCATGTTTCTTCAAGAGCAATTCCTAGATCAGAGCTTTCCAAACTTTTCATGTTGGTGACACACTTTTTAGACATGCATCCTTTCGCGACACAGTAATTTCAGTTTTACTAGCAAACTGGATGTTAAGCTAACCCTTTATAAGAGACACAGACACATAGATAAATTGCAGTTACAAAATGTATGGGGACACAACATATCTCATGAAAATATGATTTACAAATAATAACACACATTTCCAAGATTGCAGGTGACACACCTACACACTTTAGGCAACACACTAAAGTGTCATGGTACACTGTTTGGAAAGCCCTGTCCTAGATCCGGAATGCAATGTTCCCCTTAATTTGTTGTTGTGTGCCTTTCAGTTGTTTCTGACTTATGGCAACCTTAAGACAAACCCATCACAGGGTTTCATGTGGCTGAGAGTATGTGACACACCCAAGGTCTTCCAGTGAGTGTCCATGACTGAGCAGGGAATCAAACCCTGGTCTCCAGGATCATAGTCCAACACTCAAACCACTACACCACTCTGGTGCTGCTTTATATTCTTCAGGTGGCCTCCACTTTCTACTACTTTCTTCTCCCTTCCCAATCTGAAATGCTTTTCCTTAGACAACGAGATTGCATGATTTAAACTGCAAGTTTCAGCAAAACCAGAAGCTGCTAATAAGCTAAGTACCAAAAATAGAAATCAAAAGTCTAGAGATCTGATGAAAGATTTTAATAGTGAGGAAGCAAGAACTGAAGAGGAGAGCACGGTATAAGGGCTTCAGTGCTACTAAGAAGTAGGCTTTTACTTGTAACAAGACTGGAAGACTAAGTTTATGTGATATTTCTAGAAGTAGATAGCCTGTAGATGTTCTGTGTACTTTGCAGCTGCTTTTGACACTATTCCCATTTGAAGTCAGAGCCAGTATGTAGTCAGAGCACATGGTGTGATATGTCCTCTCACTTGCATCATGAACTGCTGGTTCCATTTTTCAAATACATCTACAAGAGTTCTATTTGTTTCTGTTCCCTGGTACAACTCAAATGTAATATAAATGCTTGCTTTCTATTGCTAGATACCTCATGTGAAAAGGCCATCATCATCTCTTTCCTTAAACACTTCGTCCAAACTCACTTATACTGCAAATTTGCATTGCACTGTAAGCCATGCACTGTGGCCATGCCTCACACACAGTGGCCCTGCCTCCCACTCCGTAGCCCCGCCCCCTCCCCTCCACACACTCCAAGCTCCGCCACTGGTACAGGTAATACTCCTCCATATTTATTTTACTCCTGCAACAATTTAGCTTTCCTTCAGGAAGTTCACGTTCCATATATTATTTATTCATAATATTCCTGTATTTGAACATTTATATCCTACATTATAAATAACAGCAGCGAAAAATAAATTAAGAGCCTAATCAACTAGCAGTGAAATGTCACACTCCCAACTTTATGGTTTTGTTGGATTTACACAAAGGTCTTTCTGTTTTATGTTCAGGACTTTAACCGCTACACTGAAACTGACAGTCAACCTTGGGGAAATGCTTAAGGTAAGTGCAAAGTCATGCTGCTGGGGCCATGCTGGAACAAGTACATAGGAATATTTTTATTACAGTTGCTTAGGATAACTCGAGTTCTTTAAAAGATCCTACTGTAATTGTATCAGATCATAAAGTCACCAAGAACTCTTACAGCATTTTGAAATCACTTTTAACCACCATGGTTCTATCTTGTTGGATTTATAGGCTCTTTCCACAGCACCCACCCATCCCACAATGGAGACAAGAAAAGGACAGGACTGCAATGACAGCTTCTGCATGATGTCAATGTGGTCCCATCCTTCTCCCATCCCCAGAAGGCAAAATTGCTGATTAAATCACTGACAGGTTTTCCCTGTCAATGACATGAAATCATGTCACCATCCTTTACCTTACTTGTCCTGCCAATGCCTCACAAGAACAATGGCTGCACTTCCTGCCCCAGCACAGCCTGGAAAAGGACCTGGCTGCATTGTGGAAGGAAGAGCTGTGAGCATCATGCTGCCTTCCACAGGGAATCATCTGGTACGGAGAGAAGCGTTCTCATCACATTCCCCTCCCCACCAGACAGCTTTGGGAAAAAGGGCCATACTTTACTGCAGAAGTTAACATTATCTGCTAGAGAACTTGATTGCACTGCCCTGAACTATAATTCCCAAGGTACACTGAAAGAAGAAACTACGAGGATCAAACCACTTTAACTGAAATATAGGCAGACATTCATGGAATCTTGGCAACTTGGAGTTAAGGGAATATGATAAAGCTCTAAGTCCTTCTTTGAACTACAGGATTCATTAGGATGGAACCATGACAGAGCTATAAAGTGGGATATAAGTAATTGCAGTTACACTGTGAATCAATAAATCCATGCATACTTCATCCCTAAAAATACTGTACAGTTATCATGAAGCCCTATATACGTCAATCATCAAATGTTGTAAGTCACCACAGTACCTAGGTTCCCACACATTGTTTTCAAATAGTCTTACTCCTAGATCAGTGTGTACAGGATTACAGTCTTAACATAACGCAAAGCAACAATATGGGATTGGGAAAACAATGAGTACAGAACTATCATCATTAATATGGAGTTTAGATTTTACTGAGATATTAAATGCACCTCAATAATTGTGCCTTTGTTTAGAGGTTAATCATCATGCTGCACTCGAAGGAACAGATTTTTTTTTAAGTGTCACTCATAAATCAGCATGGTGTATACACTGCTCATTGAAGCAATCAGAGGAATGTATTCCAGTCAACACCATTCATCAATGTCATCCACAACAGCAAATATTGAGAGAAGGGGGGGGGGAGAGAGAGAGAGAGAGAGAGAGAGAGAGCGAGCGAGCGAGCGCGAGCGAGAAATGACAGGCATCATATCCTAAATGACAAGTGGAACTAACTTCTGTAACTACTTGTCAGTCGTCTTCTGGCTGGGACAGGTTTGTTTAGGGGCATCAGGAAAAGAGGTGAAATTGTATGATAAATCAAAAATGCAAAAAAATAAAAACGTTGTTGTTCCTAAGCCAAACTAAGGTTCTGTTTCCATTCTGAAAAATAAAAATAAAGTAATAATTATTTTATAATATATTTATAAATATAAAAGTTGTCCTTCCATACCCATGGATTCTGTATCCACGGATTCAACCAACCACAGCTCAAAAGTATTAAAAAAAAGAATCCAAAGAGCAAACCTTTGAGTTGTTCATCATTTTATATAATGGATAACATTTTACTACATAGGGTATGGGAACAGTGTGAATATAACAAGAGTGTAGAAATGAGAAGAGATTTCCAAAAGGCAGTAGATCAAAGTTTCCTACCTCATAGCCTTACTTGCTGCCAGACCAACAACTAGATGAATGAATTGATCAATGGAGTTTCTTCACTCCATCAGTCCTTAACCTTGATGAAGAGACCATACATGGAATTCTCCTGGAAAGGCATGCTTCATTAACAGCAGATGTACAGTAGGTTATATGAACTGAACCTCTGCTTCAGCTTTCAGAAATAGCTCAAATTCCCTAAAATATTAATTTAAAAGAGTATCCAATTCTTATTGAGCTTATTCTTTTTCATACCCCTTTTTATAAATAAAATAAAAAAAAGAAATCTTTAGAGAAGAACTGTCAAGATGATTAATTAATTTCTTAGGTCATTAAAATCAATTAATCTCTAATACTGTCCCTTATAGGGTCACCCAAGGAGGACTACTATCACCTACAATAATCAAAGCATTGCTTGATGTGTTTCAGTTATTCAGATAAGACACTTATATTTAACTAACTGATTAGGTGGTTCTAGTATGATGAGCAATTAGACCAACAATGCCTTACATGTCTATATATTAATTAGAAAAATACTTCTTTTGTCCTGGGTGGACTGATTGTATACATCACTGACTGAGATAGTTGGAAACATCAGCAAAAGAACTTACAGAATGAAGGCAGAGTGAAGCTTAAAAACTTATGTGGAGTCTACATCCTTCTTCAGTTATAAAGCCATCAATTCTGTGCAGATATCTATTTATTCATACACTATGTCTACAGTCTTCCTTTCTAGCAAAGCATGACACATGGCTTACCAATTGAAAATAATGGCTTACAATCTAACACATATATTTAAAAGTGTGTATGTGAACTGGGAGTCAAATTAGGAGAAAAAGAGTAAAAAAAAAGACAATCCAGTTGAGTTCAAGACAAAATCAGACCATATATAAAGATACAACATGATCTATGAAAAAAAAATTCTGTTACATAGACATATTTCAACAGAAATTGATACCTCTCTTAAAAAAATAAATATTGAAACAATGAACTCCTTTTTGAAATTTGGAAGCTTGCAGGGGGAGAGAAGTTCATGGCCTCTAACAACTGTTAGATAATTATGCGCACAAGTCTGACATTATATCTGGTGGAACATGAATTTTTACAATGGAGACAAAAGTGAGTCATGACCAAAGAAAAAAAGGCTGAAACTTGTATTTGTCTTACCCCACAAGAGAATTTTAGAAACTTTAATTTCACAGTATGGTATTTCCTATTATGTAGAAAACAAATATTTGTATGTGTGAATGCTTTGACTCTTTGTTATCTTTTAATGTCATACAAATTGCCAACAAATATTATTCACTTTTTCAGAATATTGAAACTCAGCATATGCAAAATCTTTTGATCTATTATGAAATCAAGTTTTTATCATGAAACCAGCTATTTAAGTTTATATTCCAATTGGTTTTACTTACCCTTTTACTTTTTTAAAAGCCCATCACCATTATGACCACTAAAAAGCCTTGCCATTTGAAGCTAAGGGTGGCAGATATCTTTTCTATACCAAGGACTCCCCTTAGGAAAACACAGTGTAGCATAAATGAGCTGGCTGCATCCCTTTTGCACCTATTTTTGTCATGCTGTAGGATCTCCAAAAGACAGCATCTGGTATACACACATCATCATTCCCCTCCTTGCACATGGAGTTTACATGAAAGGACAACATCAGTAGTCCTAGAGACACAGATGACTAAAAAACGAGACAGAAGACAGTATCTGGTATACACACATCATCATTCCCCTCCTTGCACATGGAGTTTACATGAAAGGAGAACATCAGTAGTCCTAGAGACACAGATGACTGAAAAATGAGACAGAAGAAAGTGGCTGAGAGGTAGTGAAGTGACAGGTGAGATAAAATGATATATATTATGGAGGATTGAATTTTGAGCCACTGTCTTTTCACCAAATGCTTTACAGACCAGATAGTAGTCAAAACACTGAGCAAGTCAAGCTCAGGTACTTGCCTTCAAACATAAATGTTTCCATAATTGCTATGTACCACAGTGCTGCTACAGATTTATTTGAGTTTGTATTACTCAGTAGAGCTTATACTTCTGTTTTGTTTTTGTTTTTTAAAGACAACTTAAAAAAAAACAGTCATCCAAAACTGTATTTTTGCCTATATTAAGTTAGCTCTCTCCTTCATGCTGTCTGGTGTGCTCCAGGAATTGAAGTCCAACAAATCAACATTCCCAAACTCCAGTTCTTTTTTGATCTCCAAATTTTTACTGGGTCTTAACCATGATTCAGTATTTGATCAGAATCTTTGGACTACTGGTGACATACAACAATGAAAACATATCTCCCCAAATTACATTCTCCTACCTCTTGACAAGGGATACTTACTAGGATTAGCGATCTTTGGTTTTTCTCTCCAGGCTGATAGGGTATATGTGTTCATGACAATGTATACTGGTTTTATACTAGCTTAAATGTCATGGTTGTACTACACCATCACCTTCTACTACATATCAACATCACAATCCTTGGGAATTGTAGAAGGTTAGTGATCCTGAAAATACTCAGGTGCTCTTTATTAGGAAGAGGGAAACCAATGTAAATTTGTTCAAACCTGCAGTTTGATGTAGGTGATCTGCTAAAAAATTTCAGGAGGTGTGCACGTGCTTTTAAATTCCATCACAATTAATTCTGTTGACAAAATATTGAATTTTGGATAGCTTTTAAAAATCTTATTTTTAAGACTGCTGAAACATGACTTTTGGAAGTGCAGGTGTTAAAACAATAATACAGAAAAAAAACTGTCAGTAATTTTCTAAAACGTTCTAAAAATTCCACTCATTCAATTATGGAGATTTTCACACAGAGTTGGTTTATATAGACATGTCTGAAGCATTTCTTTCTGTGCTTATATCATCAAAGGGTGTAGTTCCTAAGAAAACAGATTTGCTGCTGTTCACAGCATTCTGCCCCGTGACTATCCATGACCTAATCCCTATGTATATCAAACAGGGGTGAACATCCCAGCAAAAGAGAATCACAGAATCACAGAGTTGGAAGAGACCACAGAGGTCATCCAGTCCAACCCCCTGCCATGCAGGAACCCATATCAAAGCACTTCCAACAGATGGCCATCCAGCCTTTGCTTAAAAACTTCCAAAGAAGGAGACTCCACCACACTCCGAGACAGCATATTGCACTGCTGAACAGCTCTGACCATCAGGAAGTTCATCCTGAAGTTTAAGTGGAATCTCTTTTCCTGCACTTTGAATCCATTGTTCCTTGTCCTAGTCTCTGGAGCAGTGGAAAACAAGCCCACTCCCTCCATGACTTGACATCCTTTCAACTATTTAAACATGGCTATCATGTCCCCTCTTAACCTTCTCTTCTGCAGACTAAACATACCCAGCTCCCTAAGCTGCTTCTCATAGGGCATGGCTTCCAGACCCTTCACTATTTTGGTCACCCTTCCCTGGACACGTTCCAGCTTGTCGATATCCTTCTTGAATTGAGGTGCCCAGAACTTGACACAGTATTACAAATGAGGTCTAACCAAAGCAGAATAGAGTGGTACCATTACCTCCCATGATCTAGACATCATACTCCTATTGATGCAACCAAGAATCACGTTGGCTTTCTTGGCTGCCACTGCTGACTCATGTTCAGCTTGTGATCTACCAAGACTCCTAGATCCCTTTCGCACATCCCGTTATCCAGTGACATGTCCCCCATCCTATATTTGTGCATCCCATTTTTTCTGCCTAAGTGCAGGACCTTACATTTCTCTCTGTTGCAATTCATTTTGTTAGCTTTGGCCCAGCTCTCCAATCTGTCAAGGTCATTTTGATTTTGATCCTGTCCTCTGGTGTATTAGCGACCCATCCCAATTTGATGTCATCTGCAAATTTGATCAGCATGCCCTCTACTCCTTAATCCAAGTCATTGATGAAGATGTTGAATAGCACTGAGCCCAGGACAGAACCCTGTGGCACCCTACTAGTCACTTCCCTCCAGGATGAAAAGCAGCCATTGATGACTGTCCTTAGTCAGTCAACCAAACAGAAACAGAAAAATCTCTTGTAGCTCAGTGTGATACCTGGGTATAATTAGGTATTGAACTTTAGGTATAGGAATCCCTAAGTTTTTATCTCAATTCATTATTAGGTCCAAAGGGAAAGATAAGATGTGTGTAGAAAAGAAAAAGCAACCCAAAAATTTATCGTTCTATTGAGCCTAATGACCTCTCACCACCATCACTACTTTCTTCCCTCTCAATTTTTGAGGGAAAGGTATTTTAGGAATTTTTTTTCAAAAAAATCTCTTGAGAGGCACTATTAAATGAAGTCAGTTTTTAAAAAGGTAAAACTATATTCTTTAACAATGAAGCTTATTGTTCTTTGTTCTGCAAGCACAGATAATTTGATCTCTGCCCCTGCTTCTTCTTCAACAGTGAGTGGCTTGACATTTGATGACAATTGCTATCCACTGAAATTATCACTTGGTTAATTTCAATACAGTGATGTTTGATTGTATGAGATGCTTCTGAATAAACATGAAGCTGTATAAGTGTATTCATGACAGTAAATAGGAATGTTTGATCTATAATTTTTTGTATGTGCTTTAAGACAAAGGTCCAATGTTGTTGTTGTTGTTATATAACTTGTAATGTAACTTCTGACTTATGGCACCCTGAGATTAACCTATTGTGTGGTTTGGTTTATATGGGGTTGACTTCCTCTGAGGCTGAGAGAGTGTGACTTTCCAAGATTACTCGGTGGCTTTCCTTGGCCAAAGAGGCATTCAGACCCTGGTCTCCAGATTCCTAGTCAAACACTCCAGCTACTACAACACATTGGATCCTTCAATCTTATGTATGCTTACTGATTTAAATCCTCCTGATTTAAATGGGACTTCAAAATAGCATTGTACAGAACTTGGAATGAATATCTTAAATTATTAATTCAGTATTTTTAGTGATTTCTGCTAACTTTCTAGATTTCCCAATTAATACTGAAGCTAGTTAATTTAGTTAATTAGATTATTAGAATTCATTAGGGTGGGTGCCTCTCCCTCTGTCACATTCAACGTCTCTGTTGTTAGGTAAGCTAATTTGTGTGATTTCTTTGAGAAGACAACAGTTGGGAGAGAGAGTGGCAAAGAAACAACTTCATGGAGCCTAGGTCAGAGAAGTTGACTCATTGACCAAAAGAACTGGTAAAAAGAAAATGATTTTTTTAAAGTGATCCTTGGAATTTGGTGAGATGGGGGGAGTGGTTGGTTTGTTCAGCAGAATTCCAAAGCCCTCAGACAGCCACGGCTCTTTCAGAATACTAACACTCTCCTACCACCTACGCATGGGTCTATAGAAGGAAATTGTCTGGAGTCTTGGGGGGCATTGAAACTCTTTTCCTCTCCTGCTTAGATGCTAGATTGGTTTCTATTGCAATTATGGCTTAATATACAATTATTATACAATATCGGCTGACTAAGCTGAATGCCTTTTAGGTCTGAAGTGTTTTAGGATTGACAGGTGATGCTTTCCCATAGCTATTTGTGGGGGGGGGGGGGCATCTGGAGTCTTCTTGGCATTGGGGGTGGATTATGACTCTCTTCAGTAACTACTCCTTTTCTGTTGATTATATCCTTGACTAATTTGTATTGTAAAATAGACAATTATTGTATAATATCATAGTGAGCTAAAATCAGCCTGTTTGCAATTCTTTTGTATATTATTGGGATGGGTCTAGGTTCCGGAATAATTAAATAAAATTTATTCCTCTAGTTCTACACTATTTCTTTCTCTCTTGGTTCCTTCCTTTCTGTTTCCCCCTACCATCCCCATTTTGCCTCTCGTTTCCTTCCTCCCTCCCTCTCTTTCTGTTTTTTTTTTAAACAGACTCCATCTTTAATTATATGGTTAAGATAACATGGGTGCAGAGAAGAGTGGACTAGCTAGATACCTGCTCACTGAAACTGCAGATGCCACAGATTGTATTTGGGATCCCTCTCTCAGTTGCGAGATTGATTTACAGCACCTAGCACAAAATCCTCCCAGAAACCGCTGCTCCCTGGAAAAACGTGTCCCAGAGGCAAGCAGTAAACATACAGCAGAGTTTCAAAATAGCAACAAGCGTGAGCAGCAGCAGAGTGTAACTTACAGCATCAGCTCTGACCCCACTCTACCCACTGGTTAGTAACTCTAACACACAGAGTTGTCATCCAAAAAATACCTGGAGGCTTTTAATATTCAAGTTCCAATATATACACATCTGTACAATAAGGATACACAGATCCTCAGTCAGAGGTTCAGCATCACAGACACATCAGGCAGAGTTTCACTCGGACAGAGGTTCAGTGTCATAGCATTAGCGAAAAGTCAGAGAGAGAACCAGTCTGAGCTCCCCTCTTGTATACACACCAGCTAGGGACAATGGCTGATGCAACCCCTTGCCATGATTTCACCTTACCAGTACTCAGCCTTACCATCCCCTAGGGATTACATCATGACTTCCCAAGTCATTCCCCAGGTATATCCCACATGCTCATCAAATATTTTCAACTGGGGCAAATGTCACAGCATTTCTATCCAACAGGCTCCTGCATGCAAAACATGTCCTCTAACAGTGATCTTTACAGACAACATTTATTGATTGGGGGTAAGGAGGCTGAAAGAATGCATTGACCAGTTGCACAGAAAAAAAAATGTTCTACACAGACTACAGACTATTCACAGTTCAGATTTATACTGTGTGCAAAAAGAACTATATAAATTTTTGTACAAAGAATGAATCTCAAACTGACAAGATAAACTTGAACTCCTAGTACAACAAAATAAATATGATTTGATAGGCATCACTGAGACCTGGTGGGATGAGTCTCAGGATTGGAATGTAGGAATAGAGGGGTATAGCCTATTTTATAAAAATGGACCAAACAAGAAAGCAGGAGGAGTAGCCTTGTTTGTCAAGGATGTTTTCACCTGTGAAGAGATCCGTGACTTAAACCCAGAAAGCCAGGTCGAGAGCATCTGGGTAAGAATTAAGGGAGCCAGAAACAATATGGATATTCTGGTAGGGGTTTACTACAGACCTCCAACCCAGACTGAGGACTTTGATGACGCCTTCCTCAACCAAATGACTGCACATTCAAAAAGAAGAGATACAGTAATAATAGGAGATTTCAATTACCCGGATATATGTTGGCAGTCAAACTCTGCCAAGACAGCAAGGTCCAGCAAGTTTCTTGCTTGTCTTGCAGACAATTTCATGGTCCAGAAGGTGGAAGAGGCCACAAGGGGATCAAATATTCTAGTTCTGATCCTGATCAACAGGGATGACCTTGTTAATGAGGTAGAAGTGGTTGGATCTTTAGGGGGGAGTGACCATGCCCTGTTGGAATTTGGCATTCAGTGGGAAGGAGAAGGTAAGTGTAGCCAGACACTCATCTTAGATTTTAAAAAAGTGGACTTCTGTAAACTTAGGGAGCTGCTGGTTGGAACTCAGTGGTCAAGAACAGTGAAAGGGAAAGGAGTTCAGGAGGCATGGGAGTTCCTTAAAAGGGAGAAACTGAAGGCACAGTCTAAAACTGTGCCAATAAGGAGGAGAAATGGAAGGCATCTGAAGAAACCAGAATGGTTGACTAAAGAACTCTCAGTTGAGCTAAGTGTTAAGAGAAACATGTAGAGGAAATGGAAGAAGGGGGAAACCACCAAAGAAGAATTTAAGCAAGTAGCTAGGAGATGTAGGGAGAAGGTCGGAAAGGCTAAAGCACAGAACGAACTTAGGCTGGCCAGAGACATTAAAAACAATAAAAAGGGCTTTTTTAAATATGTCCGTAGCAAAAGGAAAAAGAAGGAGACGATAGGGTCGCTGTACAGAGAAGATGGCGAATTACTAACAGGGGGAAGTGAAAAGGCAGAACTACTTCACACCTTCTTTGCCTCAGTTTTTTCCCAGAAGGATATAAGCACTCAACCTCGCGGTCGGGGAGCAGGGGAGGAAGCAGGGGAAATGAGGCACATAATAGGTAGAGAGGTGGTACAGGAATACCTGGCCACACTGAATGAGTTCAAGTCTCCAGGGCCAGATGAATTGCATCCTAGGATATTAAAAGAACTGGCAGAGGTCATTTCGGAACCGCTTGCTATAATCTTTGAGAAATCTTGGAGGACAGGAGAAGTTCCAGCAGACTGGAAGAGGCAAATGTTGTCCCCATCTTCAAGAAGGGAAAAAAAGAGGACCCAAATAATTATCGCCCAGTCAGCCTGACATCAGTACCCGGAAAGATTCTGGAGCAGATCATTAAGCAGTCAGTTTCTAATCACTTAGAAAGCAATGCGGTAATCACGAGAAGTCAACATGGATTTCTCAAAAATAAGTCATGCCAGACTAATCTTATCTCTTTTTATGATAGAGTTACTAGCTTGATAGATGAAGGGAATGCTGTGGATGTAGCATTTCTCGATTTCAGTAAGGCCTTTGACAAAGTTCCCCATGACATTCTTGCAAAGAAGCTAGTAAAATGTGGGCTGGACAGGGCTATTGTTAGCTGGATTTGTAATTGGTGGACCGACCGAACCGAAAGGGTGAGCACGAATGGCTGCTTTTCATCCTGGAGAGAAGTGACTAGCGGGGTGCCACAGGGTTCTGTCCTGGGCCCAGTGCTGTTCAATATCTTCATTAACGACTTGGATGAAGGAATAGAAGGCATGCTGATCAAATTTGCAGATGACACCAAATTGGGAGGGGTTGCTAATACGCCAGAGGACAGGATCAAAATTCAAAATGACCTGGATAGATTGGAGAGCTGGGCCAAAGCCAACAAAATGAAGTTCAACAGAGAGAAGTGTAAGGTCCTACACTTAGGTAGAAAAAATGGAATACAGAAATATAGGATGGGGGACACGTGGCTGGATAGCCGTACATGTGAAAGGGATCTAGGAGTTTTAATAGACCACAGGCTGAACATGAGTCAGCAGTGTGATGTGGCAGCCAAGAAAGCCAATGCAAATCTCGGCTGCATCAATAGGAGTATGGTGTCTAGATCGAGGGAGGTACTGGTACCACTCTACTCTGCTTTGGTTAGACCTCATCTTGAATACTGTGTCAAGTTCTGGGCACCCCAATTCAAGAAGGACATGGTCAGGCTGGAGCAGGTCCAGTGGAGGGCAACCAAAATGGTGAGAGGCCTGCAAGACATGCCCTATAAGGATAGACTTAGAGAGCTGGGTATGTTTAGTCTGCAGAAGAGAAGGTTAAGAGGGGACATGATAGCCATGTTTAAATATTTGAAGGGATGCCATGTAGAGGAAGAAGAGGGCTTGTTTTCTGCTGCTGCAGAGACCAGGACAAGGAGCAATGGATTCAAGCTGCAGGAAAGGAGATTCCACCTGAACCTCAGGAAGAACTTCCTGACAGTCAGGGCTGTCCGGCAGTGGAATATGCTGCCTCGGAGTGTAATGAAGTCTCCTTCTTTGAAGGTTTTTAAGCATAGGGTGGATGGCCATCTGTCGGGAGTGCTTTGAGGGTGTTCCTGCATGGTAGGGGGTTGGACTGGATGGCCCGTGTGGTCTCTTCCAACTCTACATTTCTAAGATTCTATGATTCTAAGTTTCTCATTGTTCAGGTTTCTCCGTGTCTAGGTCTTCCAACACTCAGGAAACACACTTTTCATCTGTTGTTTGAATACTGCTGAACATTCTTTCCATTCCAAATTCCGTAACAGGTTTGGGAAGGACATTCTATGCACTGATAGAGTGTCATAATTTGCATCCACCAACATCACCTACAGAAGCACAACTTCCACTTAGGTCAGCTGTCACTATCCACAGAGAAGCAGTGAATCTTACCCACACAGACTGAATATGGAAATCTCCTGATAGAGAAGGAAAAAATATCAAAATTCCAGTAACATTCATGGATGGCAGATATTCAGACATTGCTGTGGAGTATATGTTAATATTTATCAGTGTTCTCAAGTTGAAACAAATGACAAAAATGTTGCTATATTGCCAATGTGTAAAGCTAATAATACTAACAGCATCTTGCAACCTAGTAAAACAATGTAATGGATTGGTAGGCCCCAAACAACCATTTAGGAATAAGACTGTTTTAAACAGCTTTAGCACAGCTCCATGAGTTATTAAAGCCATGCTAATTAAGACTAAGTACAGCATGGACCACAGTGCTGGAAGGAAGGCACTGGATTTTAATGATACACCTGCCATGCCACCAATTGGTAATCAGGTAATACATCAACTTGCTCTTTTTTCACAAACACAGCCAGAAAACATACAAATAAGGTTGGCAAAACCTTAAAAATAAGAATGATATAACATGAAGCTGAGGAGAAAAATCCTATTTTGAGCCAAGATATTTGAAATATGTATTTCAATTGTGGGCAGGCAGGTAAAGTTCTTTTCCACAATCCAGGATTACCTGTATTTTTCTTAAGAAAAGTCCATGCTTTTTTTCTGGATGGGCTTATGTGTTTATATCCCTTAGAATCATAGAATCATAGAAATGTAGAGTTGGAAGAGACCACACGGGCCATCCAGTCCAACCCGCTGCCATGCAGGAACACCCTCAAAGCACTCCCGACAGATGGCCATCCACCCTATGCTTAAAAACCTCCAAAGAAGGAGACTCCACTACACTCCAAGGCAGCATATTCCACTGCCGGACAGCCCTGACCGTCAGGAAGTTCTTCCTGAGGTTCAGGTGGAATCTCCGTTCCTGCAGCTTGAATCCATTGCTCCTTGTCCTGGTCTCTGAAGCAGCAGAAAACAAGCCCTCTCCTTCCTGTACATGGCATCCCCTCAAATATTTAAACATGGCTATCATGTCCCCTCTTAACCTTCTCTTCTGCAGACTAAACATACCCAGCTCTCTAAGTCTATCCTCATAGGGCATGTCTTCCAGGCCTCTCACCATTTTGGTTGCCCTCCTCCGGACTTGCTCTAGCCTGACCATGTCCTTCTTGAATTGGGGTGCCCAGAACTTGACACAGTATTCAAGATGAGGTCTAACCAAAGCAGAGTAGAGTGGTACCAGTACCTCCCATGTTGTAGACACCATACTCCTATTGATGCAGCTGAGAATCGCATTCGCTTTCTTGGCTGCCGCATCACACTGCTGACTCATGTTCAGACTGTGGTCTATTAAGACTCCTAGATCCCTTTCACATGTACTGCTATCCAGCCACATGTCCCCCATCCTATATTTCTCTATTCCATTTTTTCTACCTAAGTGTAGGACCTTACACTTCTCTCTGTTGAATTTCATTTTGTTAGTTTTGGCCCATCCCTTTATGCCATAAGTCAACTTACGGTAAGTCAAAATCTGGGCATAAGTCAACTTATGGTGACCCCATTAATTTCATAGGGTCTTCTAAGGCAAGCAATACCCAGATGTGGTTCTGCCAGTTCCTTCCTCTGAAATATAGCCTACAGCACCTGGTATTTGTTGATGATCTACCAACCACGTACTAACCAATGTTGACCCTGCTTAGCTTCTAAGATCAGACAGTATCTGGTGACTTTAGAGTATTTAGGCCTGTTCATTTTCAAAGTACAGAACAGAAGATGCTTGGATGAAGTGGACTGGGGGTAGGTGAGGCTGTTTAGAGAAATAAACTTTTTTTAAGCCAACCTATGAATACAATTACGTGCCAAAAGATTCAGAATAATAGCCTCATCTTCCACCACTTCAAAAAAAGCGAAGAAACAAGCAAACTACTTTTCTATTTAGCATACTTTCTGAATTCCATTAAAGGTGTTAAATGAACAGAGCAGCTTCAGGGTAAGACGACAGCAAAATAAATGGAAATGTCTACTTCATATAAGAAGGGTGGGGCGGTTGTTGTCTTTTTTAATCGAACAATTTGTTCTACTAATATTGCATTACAAAATGGATCATACACAACTCCTCTCAACCTACATGTTTTACTCTGTTTACATTTTGGCTTCAGCCTCTGTATCTCCATAGGTTATTATGGATCAGGATGGATAAGCACACAGAAATAAAGAAGGAAGGAAGGAAGGAAAGATCCCAAATCCTTAAGAAGTAATTGTGAATTATTATGTGTTGTAATACCTATATTCCATCAACCAGGTTATTGGTTTTTTCTTTCCTCCTTTAAACTTTCAAATTAACCAGGCTAAACTGCAATTGTAGCTTCTGCATCTATTCTCTAGGTTCTTTTGTCCACCTACCCCATACCCTGCTTATAACAGCAAGTAGGACACTAAATATAAGACATGAAAGGCACATGCTTGTGTGGAAGGGCTGGGGAAATGGCTGGGAATGACTTCAGCAGCTAAGGCCTCCCCTCATCTCAGCAAATCTCCAGGATGCAGCCCTGCAACACTGTTAGCATTTTTTATAGGATTCCTATTTCCTGTTTCTGTGTAGGAGGGGATGTTGCCACTCTTGGAAACCCTCAGTTCATGTTTACATGCACACCCTCACTTTGGCTGTTACAGCCCCGCTTTTACCTTGGGGCCTCACTTCACCAATGGGCCAAAGGGGATGCCTGATGAGCACCATTCATGCCTTTCCAAACCATTCCATCTGAGGAAATGAGGTAATGAGTAAAAGGGGACCACGTTAATGCAATCTAAAGCTCTCCATTCACCAAATCTAAGGCCATTTCTGCAGGATGGCACCCTCCTGGCACGGGGACGCATGAAGAGCAGAACAGCAAAGATACTTTCACATGACGTCGGTGTGGTTCCATCATTAATGGAAAAACTCCACCAATGGCCCACAATTGCGTGAGGCTTCCATTGTCGCCGGCTGCTGCCAGCAATGCAAAAGGTCTGGAAGCACAATCACATGCTTCCTTCCCCACTGCAACATGGGAAGAAAGACAGCTACACTGTGGAAGGAAGGAGTGTGTCCCTTGTGCTCCCTTCCACAGGCAGCTGGCCGGGTATAGAGGGAAGCACTGGGGACATGCTCCCATCCCAGCAGAGGCGCTGCCGGGATTGTGACGAGACAATGTGGGAAAGCACTGTTGTGCAGAAATGGCCTAAGGTAGGACACCATGTAAGCCAAACAGTTAAAGCATCAGTGTGGACTAACAAAACCATCCCCCCCCCCCCAAATTCCTATGAGTAAAAAGATTTCAACAGGTTAATAAGGCATCATACAGCTGGGGGCAGCTCTTAAGTTACCTCTTAGAGTTACAAAAACAAAACTCAATATGAGTGTACTTAGAACTAATCACCAGTTAGAAAAATGAAAATAAACATTCCTAAAGTGGTCCCTGTCTATTCTCATACAAAGCATTTCTGGTGCTGCCTGGTGTACCAGTCCAAGGAAAGGTGTTCCACAAAGCAAAGCCTCTTTAATGACTTTATATTATGCTGCCTTAAACTGTTCACATTTACCTTTGCTAACCTGACATTAAGCCAGAGATACAGCTAGGTGGCAGTCGCTTTGCACTGCACATTTTAGAAAACAGATTCAGATTAAGTATAATGTTGGGGTGCCATTAACACAAATATACCTTGGCCTAATTTATGGAAATTGCAACATGGAAGAAACTCAGTGCTTCTCTTCAGATGTTGCAAAATGTGGGCAGAATGGAAATGTGCCTCCTGGTGCCCTGATGTTCAGGCCTGGGGCCTCCATATGATGAGCACAATAATTACAAAAGAGAAATGTACATACAGAAAGCAAAACATATCTGTGCCTGACTGTGTAGGTGTTCCAACTGCGTGGAAGTCAGCATACTGTATTCAGCTAAACAGGTTGGTGCCACTGTACAGTTGTCTCCTGTGCTTTGCAATGTTATTCTCTACATTTGGACTACAACCTCCCATTTTATTATATTGTCTGCTAGTTCAAGTCCCATGTTCTTAGCACTGTTTTTCCTAAGGGAAGAATTGAGAATTCTGTCATATCTAAAGAGAGGTTATGCAGGTGTGGCAAAACTCAACGCTGTAATATGCAGAGGTGAGATAAAAATGAACTGGATGTTTTAAAGACAGAGGGAGGAACTCAATATGGAACTCATTTTTCTACCTTTTGAGATGTCTCATTCTGCATCTGTTACTACTACACACTCTTATTTTCTCTATTCAGGCCTACTGAAACACATTTTTGTTGCCCAGGGTGAAGCATAGTCAGGCCATATGGAACACTGACTTCTGTCTTCTTACCCGTTTCTGTCCCTTCCTTATCATTCTACATGTTTCCTGCTCACTGTTTACTCAAATGCTGTGATGTAGCAGCAAGGTGCTCTTTGTCACCTGTGCAGGATTAAAGCATTATTAGGACACAGGCATTTCTGTACAACACATCTGCATGTGTATGTTCTAAAATGGAACCTCTTTAACTCTTTGTTAGAAGAGCAAGGGTTTTCCTGAAAAAAACTCTGGTCAAGCAGACAGCACATATAATGAACTCCATTAGCTAAGATTGCTGATCAAACTATTGAAAAACTGAATACCGCCAAGCTTTCTTCCAGCATGTCATCCTGCAGTTAGCAAACAATGCCTTATAGACAAAAAATGCCACTGACAAGAAATTTCATTTCTGGAGCAATGGTATTCTGTTAATTCTGTGATACCTTAAGTGGGTACAGGAGACATTATTACCATTTGTTAAACAAAGTATTGGCTAATGTCTCTCAGGAAGTTCAGATGGACACCTTTTGTTTTATAAAGTTTCTTTGTTAAGATACCTTCCTAATGTCATGCTTAGTTTCCCACATGGCACAGTCTAAACTAACTCCAACTTCAAAGATAGTTTGTTCTGCAGATCTGATTTAATATAGCAACACCCAATAACTCTAAACTACCTGCTACTTCTGGAAGCCCCTTGCTGAAACCATGATTTAGTCTGAGCTTTGCTCCTTTGAAGCTCAAGTCACTCTTTCAGACCCACAGAACCTGGGATTTTGCCCAGAAAATGTCAACGCTTATTCTCTTTCTCAGACTTCTTCCTCTGACCTGTTGGATCTTGGTTAGCTTGTTCTCCTTAGGTCTTACTGCACTATGCCACGATCCCACATCTTCTGTTTGTGATCCTGGTAATGCCATTGATTGCATTGGATTGGGACCTGAACAGCCCACCACACCGTTCGGCTGCCAGTGGACGGCTAGTGTTCGGGACATGATCCTTCCTTCCACAGCACAGCTGGCCTCATCCTGGGCTGTACTGCAGAAGGAAGCACCTGATAGCACTCCCCCCCCCCACCTTCCCACATGCCCACAGCTGACAGGATTGTTCCACCAAGAAAGGCCATTACTGGATTTTTTCCAGTAATGGTTTACAGTGCTAAAGTGATGGCTGGGGGGGCGGGGGGCAACAGCAGCAGGACTGCAATGACGTTATGCAATGGCACACATTGCACACTGGCAGCAACACATCTCCATGCAGGGATGGTACCATGGTGTGGTAAGAGCCCTTGCCTTTGAATCATTCCAGTCAGGAGTGCCAACACCCCTAACTTCTCACAAAAAGCAAAACAAAACAAAAAGTCCAGTGGGATCAAGGAGAGTTTATTTCTGCCATCTCTAAACTCTCTCTTTCAGGGAGTCGTTTCCCAGAATGTCGTAGTTCTTCAAAACTGGCCCCTCTTTCTGTGGTATGTATGTGTGTGTGTACTAGAGAAAGTATTATAATATGAATTAGGGAAAATACTTTCTGAACCTCTTCCTTTCTCTCATATCTCTCCTGTCTTAACAGCCCCCAAAACTTCATGTTGCTTAACTTCAAGTATACAACCTTGTATGTTTGCACATTTGAGTTAGCATTTCTAGATCCTAAAGTAAGTGTGCTCTGTTGCATATTTGTTTCCACTTTGCATGGTACTGTTTGCCATTTATGAAGCTCTACCACAGTATTTCCTACTCCCTAGTACAATTACTGCATGCATCTTGATTGCTCTGTGGTTAATAAAATTTCCATTTTAAAGAATTCTGTGTGAATGTGGATATTGATTCCTGTTTGCCTAAGGTACACTATTGACTAAGCCACAAGATCTACTGTAGGTATGTGTACTCAGAAAATACACAAGTTTATTCATGAGTTCTGAATCTATACCTGGTAATAGCATATGCTCAGGCAATGGTTTCTGGACTACATAAAGGTAACTAAGGTAGTGCCTCTTTTGAGGACTCAGCCATGCTGAACTCTTTCCAGATAGTTCGTATATGACATGATGGAAAGAGGCAACGAAGTGATACAGCCAGACAGGCTATACCAACCCAGGTAGGTATGGACACTCTGAGGTGCTGGCTATGAAGTATCAACAACCAGCAGTTTCAGGAGCAATGTGGTAGAAGTCGATTTTGAAGTGTGGACAGCCATCATGAATGTCCCAAAAGTCATGAACGATCCTACAGACAATATAAAACTATAATGAGTTGTTGAGGCATACTGGCAAACTGGTTTTCATTTACACAAACATAGTACCATTGTATCCTATGGAATTCTGAGATTTATAGTCTAGGGAGCGATATTTAGAATTCTCAGCTAAACACCTTTACTCCCTCACCAGATTACACACCCCAGGATTCCACAGGATACTTCTATTGCAGTTAAAGTAGAATCATAGTGCTATATTGAGGCACTGTGAAAGAGCCCCAGGCGTTTTGTAATGTTAATGGTCTGAATTTTCCATTTAAGACCAATCCACCACCTTTTATTGTGGATGATTGCATCAATGTTTGCTTATCCATTTCCCGCCAGCTACCCTGAGGCCTGAATATGCTAAAGGCACCAGATCCCATTTGATCTTGGAAGGTAAGGGGGGTTAGCCCTAGTTAGTAATTGGATAGGGGAGCGCCAACAAATACCAGATGCCATAGCTTATATTTCAGAGGAAGGAACTGGCAAAACCATCTCTGTGTATTCCTTGCTTAAGAAAAAACTATGAAACCCATGGGTTTGCCATAAATCAACAGCTGACTTATCGTATATGCACACACACAAAGAAAGTACATATATACAGCACTCTGACACATTTTGAAATGTGGACATGTGCTTGTGCGTCAGGAACAAGACCTTTGTTTTGAATTCCTTCCATCATTGTTGCCTGGTCCTTCATTCCCAACTCCTCCATGTCCTTATGATATGCAGTTCTTTTTCCTCTCCTCCTGGCATCACATAGCCAAACAGATATATTAAAGTTGCTCCTCAGGATCTTGTGGCTCTCTCACACACAATACGATGTGTGTTATCTAGCTCAATAGGCAGCCAGTGTGATATGGCTTAGTTGTTCAGTATTAACTGAACAGTATTATAGACGGACATAATACTTTGCAGATCTTCTATCTATTTAAAGGAATCAGTTTTACCACAAATGAAGAATTCCTTGCAGTGCTGGCTAGTGACACTTTAAATGAGAAAAAGACAAACTGGAGTCTGTTTATTTATGATTATACATAAAGAGAATTAGGAAGAGTCTGGTGGAGCAACCCATATCAGATCACAGTGACATTTCTGATAAATAGACTTTCCTCTCCTGGATGCTCGTAATTTTGCTCATATTTAACTCCACTCTTTCCTCGTCATCATTACTATCCTACTTGACAAATCCACCAGTGTGTCACTATAGGCTGTATTCTCATCAATACTCATCAACCCCAGCCAGCAAGACCACTGGTCACACCACTTCCTGTTACTGGGTGTCATTACTAGGGATATCTGGATGTTTAAGTTTTGTCCCTTCACTATTCTTAATTCTTACATTACTGAGTCATGAGCAACTGCTATGAACAAACAAAGCTTGCAGGAGCCCTAAGGAAAAATGCACAGTGGTTTTGCATGTGGAAGGCTTAACAATAATTGCATTGAATGTGCTGCACTTTATTAAACATTCTCATATGTCCTTCAGACTTAAACATCTGAAACATGTACTAAAAATGTGATAGACTTTGGAACAATCTGTGTTTGAAAACAAATGGTTCCAATTGTTCCGTTCAGTGGATGCATGCCCAGTGATGAGGAACTATAGGAGTCAGAATACAACAGCATCTGGACTGTGATAGCTGCTGGTCTCTGCACTACAGTCTGAAAACCAGCCCATGACTGACTGATAGTCATGATAGTGTGGTGAATAATAATTTTAATGTGACAAGCTCAACATATTGGTGTGAGATTATCTCCCAAAGTAGAGAGCCAATGTGGCGAAGTGGCCTAGGACTCTATGAGACCAGCATTCAAATCTTTCCTCAGACAAGAAAACTGACTAGGCGATCTTGGGCAAGCTACACTTTCTCAGTCTCAGAGGAAGGTAACGGCATACCCCCTTGTCAAGAAAAACTGTAATAGATTAACCTTAGAGTAGTCAAATATCAGAAATTACACACCAAGAAGACATCTCTTAATGTGCCCACCTTAATTATGCATCTCACTATTAAGTTAATAATAATTGTAAATTGATAGCAATTAAAGGTGTAATTCACAGATGCATGGACAGGGGTTCAAAAGGGACAATGGTATCCAAGTGAACTAATCAATTTTATTTATCTTGAGGATGTCTTGAGGTTTTTACTAATGCAGTGTGCATTTTGATGCCACACATCTCCTGTCTCCACATCCTATCTCCATACTCCACCCCTTTCACTTTTCCTTTGAAAAAAAAAAAGACATTGTTTTGAAAGCACATTTACACAAGGGTTTGCAATAATTTGAGCATCACTTGAAAAACTCAGGCAGGAAAGACCACAAAAAGCCACGGGAAATGACTTTTGGAACTGCAAGCCAAGTGCTGAAATAATGATAATGTTAACAGAACACTCATTAATCTTCAAGTGGAAGAATTCTAGCTTTTTAGAATTCTGATTTTCTTTCTACATCATCTTATACCCCAGCAGTCCCAAATCATTGTGCTTCTTTCATGCTTGGATTCTATACCACATTGCCCTTTCCTTCTTGACAACACTATTGCATGAAAGATCCCAGAACGGCAAACAGAATTTATAGCAAACAGCATTCTGCTTGCCAAAGGCTATAGCTATAAATAAGATTACTCCCATTGTATTTCTTCAAAATGGTTTGTTGAGGGTGATGAGGGGAAAAACCTCACAATGCAAGCCTAGTGAATAGCTGGTATTATTGGAACTGACCATAGATTACAAGGCTCAGTTAAATTTCTGCCAAATTATGGTAGTATACATGTGGTATGGTTGGCAGTTCATACCGCGATTCATATACTCCTAATCAGCATGGCTGTGTGAACTTTACTTCTGCGATGTTCCCAGAGAGAGCATCATAACACCAATATTTAATATCTCTGTTTCAGAACACTATTTTGCATTCAGAAACTACTGTTTCTGTGCAAAACAGCCACATGAAAATTTTGTGCAGAAGGTGCCCTACAAAGATTTTCATCAGTCCAGGATTCTTCTTGTCAGGGTTTCTCAACACTCAAAAACATGTTTTTCAGCCATTTTAAAAAATATTATTTCCCTCCTTATCAGAAACATAAGTCAGGGTTTGTTCTTGGTTTAGAATTCTAACTTGTGAGGAACAAGTTTCTTTAAAAAAAACCTGGCATGGATGCAACGCTAAACAGACTATGGGCATGTGTAATGGGGGGGGGGGGAGCAGCCACCTGTGAAACTATTACAAATTAGCAATTTCTTAACCCTTTACTCTTCCATCTCAAAGTTGGCAAAGACACATTTCCAAACTACCTCTCCTACTCAATCAACTTTGATATCAATCTGTTCAGCTCTGTCTTTCTTTATTTCTGTATAAACCATAGACTCATGTTGACCAACACATTTTCGGTTATAATAGCAGAATGAGACTCAACTATACTAACCTATACACAGAACCACCCCAGTGAGTCTATATAGTTTGGAGCAAGCCTGAACATTGATTACTAAGTTGATACCCAATCAGGACTAAAATGGCTGGTAATCTTTATGTCATAACCAGAGATTGTTTTACAAGATAAACAGGAATGGAACTGAAGTATGTCTAATGTCTGTATTATGGCTGTATATTTTTCAAGAACTTATTTGTGTAAGTGTAAGAGAATTCCAGTAAAAACTAAATGGAAACTGTTAAATATTACAGTCCTCCCTCCACATTCTCAGGTTTGATTTTTACGAATTTGATTATTCACAAGGCATGTGCTTGCTTCCCCAACCCCATTTTTCTCCTCCCATCCCTTGCATTCCTCACCCCAGGCTTGCAAGGCTTGTGTTTAAAATTGACTTTTTTTCCTTTTGGGTGAGCAAAGCCCCCTCGCATTGCTGAAGGCATGGTATCTTTGCCATGTGGTTGCACATTCTGCTATGTATTGGCTGCTGATTGGTCAGGTGCTCCTTTGTCAAGATGGCCACCAGAAGTAATTAGAACTCCAGAACTCCCCTTTTCTCTGTCCGAGGCAAAAGTACCAGTAAGCTTTTTAGATATCTTTTTTTTCCTCCCCACCCTCAATGCTGGGACTACAGGCAAAGGAATGGAAGGGGGAAGCTCTGGGGGGAATGGGAGGGGACTCACAGGGGAGTTATTCACGATTTTTCCATTTTTGCAAGGGTTTTTGCCCTGAACTTTCTTAAATGTGGAGGGTCTACTGTATTTTATCATATGTAATTAGGATAATAGTGCAATCCTGGTAAAATTCATTCAGCAAAAAAGAGACGCAAACCTCAGTGAGTTCAATGGGACTTAATATCAAGTATACCTGCAGAGACTACAGCCTCCATACTTAACTTTTCCTAGTAACTTGAATATTATTTTTCATAGTACTGTTCTTCATGCTTTGAATGTTATTCTTTGATATTTTTAATAATATGAGTTTAAAAAGCATTTCACAGTCTGCATCTATAATGATATGCACACCATATATTTCTATTTTCTTTTAAGACAAACAAACAGATTAAAAGCTTAAGTGAAAGAAATCAAATTGCATTAAAAATCACTTAGAAGTGTCCTATGGATTGCAACATTAAAGATTCATATAAGAACTACAAGATTTTAAAATAACCATAGAATATTTGAAAGAGACTCCACTTGTGCAACAGAATTATACAGGGTAAATTATATCTTCTGCTTTATGGATTAATCTGTGGAGAAGTAAATTAAATGTCCATAGTGCTTTATTGGATTTATCATTTAGGATTATTCTCTAATGATCTACAGGACTTCTGCAGCATAAGTAGCAGTGTTCATAATGTACTTGAATTCTAAATTATGTGGGTTGGGTCAGAGGTTCCTTATATACTTTCAGCCATTATTATAAAAAGCAATGTACATTTCTTGATGTCTGTTCAACAGTCCCTTCAAAATTTAAAGTACTTTTTAAAAAAAAAATCTGATCCAGGGTATGACAATCCTTACATCATTTTAGGGTAACAATATATTAACACAAGTGAATAGTGGTTATGAAGTCCTAAGTGGATCCCATTAAAAAGTTTGCATCTACTCATATGATTGATTACATGCCAACACTTATGCAAATCCGTTCTTTCTTTTCTTCCCATTTTTAGTGCATTTTCTCCCCCCGCAACCTCTTTCACTTATACGTAACCCAAATGCCTGCCCTAATGACCAAACTGACTTTCACCACTGGGCTGAAAATAGCAATTCATAAGGAATCATCTCTGATGCTCAGATGATTTGAAAGAACTACTCTGTGAAACAAGCATTTTAGCAGGCATACATAAACCCTTCAGGAGGCTATCTTGTGATATATTTTGATGCACTGTAATTTTAAATGGTGTCTATTTTTATAGCACTAAGAAATAAGCCATTTCTGCTTTTACACATTGCTCTTTTTGATGTGCTAAGCTTTTGAATAAGTGTGTTATCCATCATGGTGAAAGACAGATTAAAACAAATATTACAACTATCAAAGCAGTATGTGCTTTGATGGTTTGTACAGACAAAATAGCAGGCATCATCTCTCAAAGAAATTAAGTTCTGAATTACTTTCCTATAGGTCCAATTTGTGTCTTGAAAAATGTGTTAGAAATGTTTTCTGGAAAATGAGTAACTCATATTATTTTATTTTTATTTTTTTTGCTTCCTGAACAAATTGCTTCCATCATGATTTTACACATATTTTATCTAAAGGGAGTAAGAATAATATATAGTAAACATGAAAAACATTTGGCCCTCCAAATGTTTTAACAAAGCTTCTGTACCACAGTTCCTCACTACTATCCATTTTGGTTATAAGCCAAAACATATAGAGGGCCAAAATTCCCCCAACTCTATTAAACTGACATAAACTATTAAACTGAGATAAAATTCAATGAAACCAATATGATCCCATTGGACAGTGATCAAATGATAGACAGCAGGGTTGGGGAAAGTGGAACCTTGAAGTCTTAGGGTTGCCAGAGTGAAAACCAGACTAGGCTTCTGTATCTTTACCAAGTAACCAGCAACACTTGCTAAAATTTCCTCTTCTAAAGATACAGGCCTCACTTCTGGTTTTGCTCTGACAATTTTACGTACGCTGCATGTGATTTACAAGACTATTTAAGCCTCCAAGCTATGCCCCACCCCACAATTGTGCAGCAATACTGGGAACATACCCAGCCATCACACCTCACGAAAGATTTTATAAAAGTGGAGGAGTTGTAGACAAGGACACTTAAAATGATGAATGGAATGAAACAACTTACCAATGAAGAAAAGTTATGAGGTTTGTAGTTTTATAGCTTAGGAAAAAGGTATGTAAGGGAGAAATTACATGACTGTCTATGAAACTTCCTGAAGTAGCTATAGTGCTATATCAGGTTAGTGTACTTTGATTCTGAATCAGAGTACAGCTAGCATGGCATAATGCTGCATGGTGTAATGGTTTGACAGGGAGGCAGTTCGCCCTGGGCAGCAATGTCTGGGGGCATCCTGGACTGTAGCCACGCCCCTGCATGCCCTGGCCACGCCCCCACTTGCCTTGGCCACCCCCTCACGCACCGCAGCTATGCCCCCACACACTGTGGCCCCCCAACCTCCCCTCCACACACTCCGAGCTCTGCCACTGAATAATGGGCTAGGTCTCTGAGACACCAGGGTTTAAATTCCTGCTGAGCCATAGAAATGAGCAGCAGCCAAAAGACTCATCAATGCTCTGAGTGTTGCAAGACTCTGGTTTTCAAGTAAAAAACAGAGGAATACATTCCAGCCACTTCGTATACTTAAGGTAAGTGAAACATCCTGTCTTTACAAATAAGTAACGAAAAACAAGTATTACTCACCAAGGCAAATCTTCCCCAGGTGTCGTGTTACATCATAACCTCCAAAGAGAAGAGGATTCACACCTACAGATCTGAGGCCAGTGTGAACTGTAGTTAGATTATATGCTTTTTATCACTTATCGTTTATTCACAACCCAAAATAATTATCTTTTCCTCCTACTCCTATCTGCCAAGAATTCATCTATAATGGGTAGATCTTGTTCCATCTCAGTGATGCTTAAAATGGAATCTCTGAATGAAGTCCTGTGTATTGAAACTTCCACTTTCTTAACACAATACATTACCAGTGAATCTTTTCTTTTTTAAAACAATTACATCAAGACTGAGAAAATGCTAATCTCCAGCAAGGAGATTGGCTCAAGATTACTCCAGCGAAATTCTAGGGAAATAAGTACTTTCATCTGTGTATTTATAAAAGCTGCTTCAAAGGATTGAGAAAACAATAACATAAAGCACAAAGACTTTCACAAAGTAATATTCAAAATCTAAAAATTTTGCTAAAGAGGTGTCAAGGTTTTTAAAAAGGATGCAGCGGTGGAACAATGGAGCTTTATCTTGTAGCATATCTGCAGGAAAAATCATCTGTGTGCTAACTGAAACAAGCTGTGTTTATTTCTGAGCAAATTGACTTTCTTTTTCTTTTTTAAATGTTAAATGTGAAACATGATTGTGCTGTAGTAATAAACATTTGCTTCAAGGGTGCAAAATGTATCACTGTTTCTTGCTGCAGCCTACACAAAGTCCCTAAACTGTGTTAATATTTGATGCCTTGAGAATTTTTTAAAGGCAATGAGCACTTTTCTCTTTGCACCACACATAGCAATGGCAAAACACTCGATTTTGGTCTGATCAGAGCAGAAAACCCCTTTTCATATATTTGCTGTGTCTCCCACATGCATTTTTGCAAACTCTAGAAAAGGCTCTGATATGGTTTTGTTTCACAAATGGCCTTCTTGCCAATCTTCCAAAAAACTCAGCTTTCTGGAGCCCTTTCAAATTACATATTTATAGCACCATCATTCCACTTTGACTGTTATGGCTACATTTCAAGGAATTCTGCGGTTTCCAATTTGGTGTGGCACTCAGACCCTCTGGCTGAGAATGCTAAACGCTCCGACCTAAATTGCAAATCCCAAGATTCCATAGGATGGAACCACAACAATGAAAGTGGAATCATAGCACTATAATGATGTAGTATGAAATGTCCTCTAGAGTGTTCTGGGGGCCTTTCACACTACACAGTAATTGCACCTTGATTCCACTTTAACTGCTGTGGCAGAATCCCATGGAACGCTGGGTGTTGCAGTTTGATGAGGCACCAAAACAATCTGTCTGAGAATTGTGAATGCACCTCCCTAAACTGCAAATGAAAGGATTCCACAGGATGGAACCACTGCAGTTAAAGTGGAACCATACTGCTATAATTATGTATTTTGAAACAGCCTCAGGTGATAGCTGTCCAATGGAGAATTCCTGCCATCTCAATTCCTGGAATCTCTTCTGGTTCTCTTCTGGTTACCAATGGCTTCTTGTTTGCTTTTCTGATCAGCTCCCTGCTTACCTAGTCACTGGGATTTGGTGGATGGCTTTCTTTAAGCCACGTCAAACTTAATGTAGTATTTTCTTTTTATAACAATGGTTTTAATGGTGCTCTGGAGTATGTTTGTAGCATGAGATTTCATTTTTTAAAATTATATATATATATCACCTAACCCTGATTGATGCTTCTGCACAACTTTATCCCAAAATTGTTTGGCTAATCCTTGGTCTTTATGAAGCTGTTTGTTTAGATATACTCTCCAATGAATACTGGGCTTTCCAGAAAGAGGTACATTTACTCTGTGATTATAGGATACTGAAACTGCAGATAGGTAGACTCCATTCAAGTACTTATGTGATGTCTGGAGGCAGTAGATTCTCAATAGGCTATTTAGTCATGTCAGCAAAAAGGGATGCATACAAAGGGAATATAATAAATATTTTCTCCTGAATGGGACTCAAGGCAGCTAACAACAAAAACAAGGTACATGACATACAAATTAGTAATAAAAGTTTTTTTAAAACAATGAGTAACTACCATATTAAAAGATCAGCACTTTAAAACAATATAAAGCCATTACAAGAACAATAAAAATCCAGCATGCGCGCGCGCGCGCACACACACACACACACACACATCTTTGAAGACTTTTTACATAGCCATGTGATCACCAAATACTTGTTCAACAAAAAGTTCAAATAACAAATACCAGTTTATTTTTGTATCCTTAAATTTTGTACCACAATAAAAATCTTTTGCACGTTCACAATCTTGAGTATTTTGTGTACATGAAGTGGTCATAATACGAATTAAATTCATCCCAGTTATAGGATATAACACAACAAAATGTGGAACAGTCAAAGGGGAGAGGTCAATACTTCTTTAAACCACTGTATGTGATTGTGCAGTAGCTGTTGCGATTGCTTTTTAAATCCATGTAAGCTTGGGAGGTCAGTGAAAGATAGACTGCTCTAATACTGTGTTAAAAAGGACATGGCAGGCTGAGAAGAGAATTAGTGTAATAATGGAAGGGAGCACTCTGTTTTTTTAAAAAAAGTGCACACTTGTGTTTATGAAATGTTGCGGAATATGACAATAAAGTCAGATGCTAAAGATGTTGCTCTTTGCAATGCCTATTTCATTCATCCCAGCAGAAAACATATTTTTAGTATGAGCTCTCAATCCCTGGCTAAAATTTCAGGATTTTAACTTTTAAAAAAAGATATTTCTTGAATACACTGAAGCAGAAAAGTGGGGGAGCACAAAACACCGTAAAGTTCTGAAGCATCCATTATGGGATAGAAAAGATTGTGATTATGACACACTCATAACCCATTACAGTGTTCTATAATAGGTTGTTGTAAGTGGTTGGAGAGGCAAAGCTATTGAGTTATCTAGCACTTAAAAGTCTTTCTTTCTTAAAAAAAATCACTATACTTATTTCGAAAATCTCACAGGGAAGTCCAGTGGAATCTTGAGGATGAACTGATGTCTCACTCTGATAAAGAAACTTTCAGTGGTAAACTTTAGATGTTGAGCCAAGGTAGCTTCAGATACTATATTACAACATTAGACTTTGGCTGCTAAAATATGTGGGATGGATGCATGGAGAACAACTGAAGCTTATTTTTGACAACTGAAAACATTGCCCTAAATATGGATGCATGGAAAACAACTGAAGCTTATTTTGTTATTATTTCCAGTTAAATTGTTTACTAGACATTTTCCAAAGGCAGTCAATCTGTTGACCTCCACTGGTATTAAATGCACATTTACAACTTGACTTTCCATGAAAAAAGGAAAATAACATCTAAATGAGAAAATATATTAAATAAATGCAGTTAAGAGAAAACTGATTTTTGGATGACACAATAACAGAACTGAGGCACTGCTACTACTTTTTTTGAATGTTTAGCCGCATGAAAGTACATTCAATGTTTGTATTTACTTTCTAATTGTGACCTGCCGATGCCTTGTGTTGAATTAAATTTCTGTCTGCCCTTGTGTTTGTTAATATACCACATGAAAACATCTGGAATAATTTAAAATGTGTAAGGTAAGTTTAGGATGGTATGACTCAAAATATAGGCTGTGTGGCATAGTGGGGAGGTTATTATGAGTAATGGGGTCTGCTGTCTTCCATGTCAGTGGGGTGGTGAATCCACTCCAGGTTTTGGTAAGCTTTAAAGACCTATCCAAGACCTACTTAGGGATAGGGTTCAGCCTCTTGGTGAGCATGAATTAAAATCCACAGTGGGTTCCTTGCCTCACTAACATGGGAGACATCAGCCAATATTGCTGGTGAGATACCCCTCTACTTTCCTTGAAAGCAGCTGGATGTATTTACACCAAATTTGGAGGGCATATTTAGAAAGAGTTATGTGGAACAATAAAAAATACTATTGGGGAGGGCCTTGTGAGGGACCCTTTGAGGTTCATCAAACTGAAGCCACACAATTATGCTGGTGTATAGTAATCTAAAATGGTGGACTTTGGTGTGGAGAGTAAGCAGTACATTTGAATATATATGCAAATTAACTTTAGTCCATTAGCTTTATAAAATAACAAAGGAAAAATACTGCTGAGGGGGGAGTTGAATAGTTTGTGCTTCATTGAACCAGAGGGACACAGACAGATGTCAAAGCCCTTTGGGTAAAAAGCTGTGAGAAAAAGAATCTTATTAATAACTAATTTTTCCTTCTTACCTACCTCTTTCTCTTCTTTTATGATGTAGCTAGGGTCTAGAAACCATCTCCTTAGTAATCCCATCTAGTACCCAATGCTGTTGCCTTATAGTCCTTCTGCTATGTCTTATAACCCCTTGTCCCTATCTATTTTCATTTTCAAAGTTTCAGCTTTTGAACTTGGTGATGCAAAAATAGACACACTTAACCTATATGGATGACCCCTAATTCTACTGTTCCATTCCACCCCAATCCAAGGAGCCTGTCCTGGTCCCAAACCTATGTCTGTCATCAGTAATGGACTAGATGAGAACAAACAAATTGAAACTTAATCCAAACAAACAGAGGTGCTTGGAAAGCAGATTAGGGAATAGGGATTCAGCTTGGGCTAGATAGTATTACACTCCCTCTGAAGACACAGCTTTGCAGTTTGGGTATACTGCTGGACTCAGCTTTGAACCTAGAGACTCAGGTTTCTGTGGTTCCAGGGGTGCTTTGGCATATTTAGAGCTTGTGCACCAACTGCTCCCATTCCTTGAGAGTCAGATCTCTCTAGAGTGGTACATGCCTTAGCTACATCCCATTTGGACTACTGTAACACATTGTACTTGAGACTGCTTTTGAAGAGTGCTGGGAAATTTCAGCTGGTCTAAACAAATTGCAACCAGACTGTTAACTGGAGCAGATTACAGTGACCATACTAAATTCCTGTTGAAACAGCTTCATTCGCTGCTAGATTGTTGCTCGGCACAATTCAAAGCTATGGTTATGACTTATAAAAGCCCTATATAGCTCAGGTCCAGGCTATCTGGCAGACCCTGTCTCTCTACATGAGCTTATCTGGGCCTTGAGATCATCAGGAGAGGCCCTTCTCTCAGTCCCACCACTACTGCAAGCACAGATGATGGGAGTGCAAAAAAAGGCCTTCTCAGTAGCTGCTCCTAGACTCTGGAACTCAGTGAGGCCAAAATTCCCCCTCTCTTTGTTGTCTTTCTATCAACAGACCTTTTTATTCAGGCAAGCTTTTAAAACACATGGTTTTAATGAATGGGCTAGGGGTGCTGTATTGTTTTAACTGAACTGTTTTAAAGAGCTTCTTATCTTTTTAATTGCATTTTATTCTTTTAACTTGAGGTGTGAATTGTTTTAATACTGTAAACAGTTTAATTCTATTTTAATATTCACTTTTTGTATGTTTTTATTCATATTGTTCTTTTAAATTGTGAGCCACTCTGAATCCCAATTTAGAGAAAAGTGGAATTGCAATACTACTACTACTACTACTACTAATATTAATAATAATAAGTTAATAAATCCTTTATTTTATTGCCAGAACACTATCAGTGAACTACTGAATACTTAACAGAAAAGCTTTAAATAAAGATACTGAAGGGTGGGGTGGGGGCGAACCACAACCATATTTAGTAGGTTTCTTAAATAGTCACAACCAGACTGTTAACTGGATTCATTACGATGGATTCATTACAATGAATATTTACAGAAGGTTTGCCCTTTTAAATTGGTCAAATGTAACAGCCTTTCTAATTATGTGTTTCATGTTAATGTCATTTAAAACTGTGCACTTAAATGTCTGTTTTGGTTATTACCTTTTATCTTTTTATTATAAAATGACATATATGCTACCATTCTCTCAGGCAAGAAAATGTCTAAGAAGCATAAGCAGGAGCAATTAAAGAGTAGACTTATGACCTAAAACCAATCAGAATAAGAGCATCTTCATTTAGATTAGGATGCAGGAACACACACCCATATAGCACTCAGTGTAAATTATCACACACTATTCTTGTGTACCTTGTATCAAAGTTATTAAAGGAAATCAACATTTTAAAAGGGAGTTATTTTTCCCTACTTTCCCATGCTTGTTAATAACTGGAACGGAAATAGTGAATGGCTTTAGTGATTTAGAGTTCTAATCTAAGAAGCAAATATTCTGGATTTATTAACCTAAGAGAGAGAGAGAGACCATATGTACCGGCAGATTTCCTATACGCTGACCACTTGTAGACAGAATTGAAAGAGATGGGTACCAAAACTTGACACTGGTCAAAGGCATATTCATAGCTTTTCCCAGAGATGAATCTTTTTTCTCAACTGCTACCAACTTAAATCAGTATTCACTTCCCTACTCATTCCTCTATTGAGTATACAGGGCAAATCAATTACAGAGTTGGAAAGCACACCACAGAGTACCTAGTCCAACCTCTGCCATTCAGGAATACATAGCTAAAAAATCTCTGAAAGATGAATATCTAATCTCTGTTTCAAAAGGTCTAAGCAAAGGAGAGCCAACCACTCTATCTCACTGTCAGACATCTCTTACCATCAAGAAATACTTCCTAATGTTGAATCAGAATTTTGTAAAAATTTCAATCCATTCAGTTTGGTTTGGATACAGAACAAGAGAAAACACATTTGCTCTATCTTCCATTTGACAATCTTTCAGATACTTAAAGATGGTTATCAGATCGCATGTCAGTATTCTGTTCTCCAGGATAAACATAACCAACATCAGCAACACTTTCCTAATCTACCAAGCTTGTAACCCTACGAAAAACCAGGTAATGACTTTCGTGGCTCATAGCAATCACAGTGTAATTTCTTTTCTTACAGCTCAAAGGTCAATTGTTTAGTGATTTGTTACAGAACTTTTCCCAGTACTGATTTCAAACTGATTTGTCAGTAGTTGCTTGGATCCTCCTTACTGTCTTTTTTAAAGGTGGGAACGCCTTGGCCATTTCTGCACTACACTGTTATAGTGCTATTATTCCACTTTCAACATCCTGTGGAATTCTGAGATTTGTAGTTTGCTGAGACCAAAGAGCTCTAAATGCCCTTCCCTAAACTACAAACCACAGGATTCCATGGGGTTGAAAGTGGAATAATAGCACAATAACACTGTGGTGTGGAAATGGTCCATATGTCTTCTGTCTGTTTACAGGAACTCAGATTATCTCTATAAATTCTTTAACAATGTTGGGCTGCAGCTCTTGGAGAACTAAACTCAGTTAAAATAGCTATGTACTTCTATACCAGCTCTTTACTTATACTAGACTACAGCTGTTTCACTACACTTTTAATTCTATTTTCAGCAGATTGTTTTCACTGCAGGAGAAAACAGGGGCAAAGTATGTGTTGAACAGTTCCACCTTTTCTTTGATATTCATTAGCATTTTGCCATCTTTCCAAGCAGTGAAATTGTCACTCCCTCTTACTCCAAACATGAGGGATCTTGCCCTCATTTTACACTTTAGTTCTTCTGATACACTGGCAACTCATAGGCCCTTTCCACATGTGGGGGGGGGAACGGGCGAAAACACGCTAAAACGGAGCTTACCTGCAGCCGGGTAAGTCCGTCGCCACGCGGAGCAGCGCGAGCTCACTGCTCCACACTCCTCCGGCGTCCCAGATGGTGGCTTCCGGTTGGTGGAGGCTCTCCACCAACCGGAGAAGCTCGCCAGCCGGAAGCCCACCCCCGGCAGATCTGCAGTTTTTAAAAAAGGTTTTAAAAAGAGGTTTTTAAAAAACACGCAGCCCAGCTAGTTCCGGCCACTCCTGAGTGGATTCTAGTGTGGAACTACAAAAAGTAGTCCATGCCAGTCCACTCTACGGTGTAGAAGACCTCAGTGACAGGTCGCTCTGCACCGTTTCAGAAGCCCGGTATGGAAATGGCCATAACCTCTTTTGGTCATTTGTGCTTTCTTCTCCTTCTTCCATTTCTTTATATCTTAAATCTCAGCCATCCCAAAGCCTCCTGTGTATCCACCCTTATTTCATTAGATGCATCCCCCTTTTCTTTCTCACTGGAATTGATTGCAACTGTACCTCCAACATCTCTCTTTTAAGAACCAACTCTGTTCCACAGTTATACAGTAGAAAGGAGATTACTATGTATGGCTGTGAAATCTGAACAGTGGAAAAAAAACTGATGAAGAGAATCATCTCATTTGAAATGTGCTGCTGAAGGGTGTTAGCAGATACCATGGGCTGCCAAAAAGACAAATAAATGGTTCCTAGAGCCAATCAAGCTTGAACTCTCCCTAGAAGTCAAGACAACTAAGTTGCAGCTGTCATAATTTGGACATATCATGAGAAGACATGACTCACTAGAAAAGATAATAATGCTTTGCAAGGAAGAATATAACACAGAATCATAGAATCATAGAGTTGGAAGAGACCCCAGGGGCCATCAAGTCCAACTCCCTGCTTTGCAGGAACATACATCAATGCACTCCCAACAGATGGCCATTCAGCCTCTGCTTAAAAACCTCTAAAGAAGGAGACTCCACCACACTCCGGAGCAGCATATTCCACTGCCAGACAGCTCTGACCATCAGGAAGTTCTTCCTGAGGTTCAAGTGGAATCCCTTTTCCTGGAGCTTAAATCCATTGCTCCTTGTCCTAGTCTCTGGAGCAGCGGAAAACAAGCCTGCTCCCTCCTCGACACGACATCCCTTCAAATATTTAAACATGGCTATCATGTCCCCTCTTAACCTTCTCTTCTGCAGACTAAACATACCCAGCTCCCTAAGCCATTCTTCATAGGGCATGGCTTCCAGACCCTTCACCATTTTGGTCACCCTCCTCTGGACACATTCCAGCTTGTCGATATCCTTCTTGAATTGAGGTGCCCAGAACTGGACACATTATTACAAATGAGGCCCAACCAAAGCAGAATAGATTGGTACCATTACTTCCTTGATCTAGACACCATACTCCTTTTGATGCAACCAAGAATCGCACTGGCTTTCTTGGCTGCTGCATCACACTGCTGACTCATGTTCAGCTTGTGATCTGCCAAGACTCCTACATCCTTTTCACATGTACTGCTATCCAGCCATGCATCCCCTATGCTATATTTGTGCATTCCATTTTTTCTGCCTAAGGGTAGGACTTTACATTTCTCTCTGTTGCAATTCATTTTGTTAGCTTTGGCTCAGCTCTCCAATCTATCAAGGTCATTTTGAAATTTGATCCTGTCCTCTAGGGTATTAGCAACCCCTCCCAATCTGGTGTCATCTGCAAATTTGATCAACATGCCCTCCACTCCTTCATTCAAGTCAATGATGAAGATGTTGAATAGCACTGGGCCCAGGAATGAACCCTGTGGCACCCCACTAGTCACTTCTCTCCAGGATGAAAAGCAGCCATTGGTGAGCACCCTTTGGGTTCAGTTGGTCAAGAAATTACAAATCCACCTAACAATGGCCATGCCCAGCCCACACTTTATAAGCTTCTTTACAAGAATGTCATGTGGAACTTTGTCAAAGGCCTTATCGAAGTCAAGATATGCTACGTCTACAGCATTCCCTTCATGTGCCAAGCTTGTAACCCTATCATAAAAAGAGATAAGATTAGTCTGGCATGACTTATTTCTGAGAAATCCATGTTGACTTTTAGTGATAACGGCATTGCTTTCTAAGTAATTACAAACTGACTGCTTAATGATCTGCTCTTGGATTTTTTCTGGTATTGATGGCAGGTTGAGTGGGTGATAATTATTTGGGTCCTCTTTTTTCCCCTTCTTGAAGATGGGGATGACACTGGCCCTCCTCCAGTCTGCTGGGACTTCTCCTGTTCTCCCAGAGTTCTCAAAGATTATTGTGAGTGGTTCAGAAATAACTTCTGCCAGTTCTTTTAATATCCTAGGATGTAATTCCTCTAGCCCTGGAGACTTGAATTCATCTAGTTTAGCCAGATATTCCTGTACTACTTCTCTACTTATTCTGTGCTGCATTTCCCTCCCTTCCTCACCTGCTCCCCACCCCCAGGTTGAGTACTTCTATCCTTTTGGGAGAAAACTCAGGCAAAGAAGGTGTTGAGTAGTTCTGCCTTCTCTCTTCCCCTCATTAGTACTTGGCCATCTTCTCCACACAGCGACCCTATCATTTCCTTGTTTTTTCTTTTGCTGCAGACATATCTAAAAAAGCTCTTTTTATTGTTTTTAATGTCTCTGGCAAGCCTGAGTTCATTCTGCACTTTCGCTTTTCTGACCTTCTCCCTACATATCCTGGCTATTTGCTTTAATTCCTCTTTGGTTATTTCATCATTCTTCCATTTCCTGTACATGTTTCTTTTAACACTTAGCTCAGCTGAGATTTCTTTCATAAATAATTCCAGTTTCTTTAGACACCTGCCATTTTTCCTCCTTATTGGCACAGTTTTCAATTGTGCCTTCAGTATCTCACTTTTAAGAAACTCCCATCCGTCATGAACTCCTTTTTCTTTCAATATTCCTGACCATGGGATTTCAGCAAGTAACTCCCTAAGTTTACAGAAATCAGCTTTTTCAAAGTCTAGGATGCGTGTCTGGCTATACTTGGTGTCGGCTGGCCCTCCATATTTCAGTTATGGCACATGTTGTAGGAGTTAATTAGCAGCTTGCTTGTAACAAGGTATGAGAACCAGAGACCGTTAGATAAACAAAGCTAGGAATATAGTGATAAGCGCTGCCAGGCTGGAACCAGAACTCCAAGGTCTTTTGCGGGCGGGTTGGGAAACTACTTGCTTTTAATGTTTGGATTTTGCTAATTGCCTTCAGTTTGCTCACTGAAGTCCTGTACTATGTATCACACTCCTAATAAATAGTGTATTTGCACTGTTAGATTTGTGTGTGTGAATTCGGTTCCTGACACTTGGCCTCTTCTTCCCACTGAATGACAAATTCCAAAAGAGCATGGTCACTCCCCACTAAGGATCCCACCACCTCCACCTCATCAACAAGATCATCCCTGTTGGTCAGGATCAGATCTAAAATAGTCGATCCCCTTGTCACCCCTTCCACCTTCTGGACCATGAAATTGTCTGCAAGACAAGCAAGGAACCTGTTGGACCTTGCGGTCTTGGCAGAGTTTAACTGCCAATAAATATCAGGAGAACTGAAATCTCCCATTACTACTGCATCTCTCCTTTATGAATGTGTGGTCATCTGCTCCAGGAAGGCCTGCTCCAAGTCCTGTAGCATACCCCTACAATCACACTCCTGTTGTTTCTCACTCCCTTAATTCTTACTTAGATGCTCTTGACTTGGCTTCCCAGATTTAAGTCATGGATCTCTTCACAGGTGAAGAGGTCAAGGTGGATCTCTTCACAGGTCAAGGTGAAACATCCTTGACATATAAGGCTATTCCTCCTCCTTTCTTGTTTGCTCTATTTCTGCAAAAGGAATTTCTGCTCTATTCCTGCAAAAGGAATATACCCCCTATTCCTACATTCCAATCGTGAGACTCATCCCACCAGGTTTCAGTGATGCCTATTAAAGCATATTTATTTTGTTGTATTAGGAGTTCGAGTTCATCTTGCTTATTTCCCATGCTCTGTGCATTAGTGTAGAGACACTTGAGACCATGTGCCCTTCCTGGAAGTCCTGTACTAAAGTTACTCCCCCCCCCCCACCATTGGTCTCTAGTACTACTTGGCCTGATCTATCTATATCATTTGAGCTATTTTTCCCAGCACTCACTGAATCCTTGCCCTGAATAATACTGTCTCCCTCCCCAGTCGAACTCAGTTTAAAGACCTCCTGATCTGTTTTGTGAGACTGTTAGCAAAAAGACTGTTAGCAAAAACAAAAGAGGAAGACCCCATTACAGTCGGATAGACTCAAGCAAGGACGCCATGGCCATGAATTTACAAGACCTGAGCAGGAAGTCTCCCATTCATATGGTTGATATAAGCTGAAGTCCTCTTGACAGCAGTTAACAACAACCACTCATGGTGATTTTTTATTTCCTGCTTCTACATTCTTTTTATTTAGCTTCTTTGAGTCTCTTGTTAGGGTGAAATGTGATATATACATCTCCTAAACAAATCAAATAAATAAATGACATCAAGCAGTGATTGTTACTCTACTCCCCATGTTTTCTCCAAAGATAACTGCTGACAAGATGGAACTCGGCCAGTCATTATCACAAGTTAGTTTTGCTCCTATCAACATTTTTCTGTCATTCCTTAGATCCATCACAGCTGTCTCCATGCTTGTGTGCATTCTCAGGCAAGAGACCACAACTATGCCTTCAATTTCAGCATATTCAACCTTTTCTACATCTACATCTACTATATCCTGGCTGAGTGAAAGGAATGCTACAAATAAGTAATTTAGACATGAGAAATTCCTTTGAATTAGGCAAAGGCCTACATAATTCTGCATCCTTTTCCCACATTACTCATCCACATGTCTAGGAGAAGCCCACAAGCAGGACATGGGAGCAACAGCATTCTCTCATCCATGAAAGTAGAATCTACAGGTCCTGATTCTCATGACAGGACATAGATAACATGAAATAAAACTAAAATGGTGAAGATACAGAGGAAAACCTGCCCTTCAAACTCCTGTTTTCATCTCAAACCAAAATGCAGTTTCTCAAAGCAAATGTGTCAATTAAGAGAAGTTAATTGGAAAGTAAAAGAAACAATAACACTGAAAGGACAAAACAACAACCATCTCCCATTCCTTTTGAGAGGTGTTTCCCAGGACAAAAAGATATGGCTGGACTGTGTTGGAGGAAAGACTGTGTGTTCCACTCTCCTAGACCAAGGCTTAACTGGTCTATAACACAGAGACGTCATAGGAGCAACTAACCGAGACCTCCAGATCACCAGTTCTCAGATTACCAGAAAGCCAACACAATTGTTGGTTGCATCAATAGGAGTATGGTGTCTAGATCAAGGGAGTTAACGGTACCATTCTATTCTGCATTGGTTAGGCCTCATTTGGAATACTGCATCCAGTTCTGGGCACCTCAATTCAAGAAAGATGTCAACAAGCTGGAATGTGTCCAGAGGTGGGCGACCAAAATGGTGAAGGGTCCGGAAGCCATGCCCTGTGAAGAATGGCTTAGGGAGCTGGATATGTTTAGTCTACAGAAGAGAAGGTTAAGAGGGGACATGATAGCCATGTTTAAAGATTTGAAGGGATGTCATGGAGAGGAGGGAGTGGACTTGTTCTCTGCCGCTCCAGAGACTAGGACAAGGAGCAATGGATTCAAGCTGCAGGAAAGGAGATTCCACTTGAACCTCAGGAAGAACTTCCTGATGGTCAGAGCTATCCAGCAGTGGAATATGCTGCCTCAGAGTGTGGTAGAGTCTCCTTCTTTGGAGATTTTTAAGCAGAGGCTGGATGGCCATCTGTTGGGAATGCTTTGATGGGTGTTCCGGCATAGCAGGGGGTTGGACTTGATGGCCCCTGGGGTCTCTTCCAACTCTATGATTCTATGATTCTCCAATTACAAAACTAATATTCCCATGGTAATCCTATTGAAATTAAACTTGTATTTGAAGATGCTAATGAAGTGGCACATCTAACCAAATAAGAGAAAACATTAATTTCATGCTATAATGTCATATACAGAAACTCAGCAACAGAAACCAGATGTATCAGATATCTATTCATCTTTCTTATTGAAAAAGACACAAAACAGGGGCAAATCTTCTGTTATGACATCTGTCATACTTCTTTATTCTGATATACTATTCAACCTATACTTACATGCCTCGAGAGATCAGTTACCAAGCAAAGCATTTTTCAGCTTCACTTTCCACCTATTGTTCTCTGATTGACTCAGGAACTCAGAATTCAAACACTTTTTCTACACATATATAGCTTTCTTTTATTCACAATAGGCAAAGCACTTACTAGGTTCCTGCTCTATAACTTCAAGAGAAGCTAGAAAACTTTCAGGATGCCTAGTGAAATGTTCTATAACTATACTGCATACCACTAGATTTATGAAGTCATTGTAACAAACAAATGAAAATCTATTTGTATTTTTTAACTGAACCTGAACTGAAATTTCACAACCATTCAAAGTATCATGATTTTTCAGAGTTTAAAAAACTGGGATTTCAACATGAAAAGCTTACCTCAAAATCTGACATCCAAATTTTGGAATCTAAATCTACCACAAGTGCTCAACTGATATTTATTTGTTTAAAAGAAAGAACCCTATTAAATACCATAAAAATTTGACAATGAGTCATTCCAGCTGCTAACATGCTGTCAGACCTTTACTGCTACTGCAGAAATATCAACTGATAAAGAATAACAAACATTGGCCAAAGACGCATACAAAACATCAGCCATCAAAATTCACAAAGAAGAATTGGGTGAAGGGGTTAGGATTCATTTCAGTTATAATACCCCTCTTTGGCTCACTTTAGGCAAATGTTGTGACTGTAAATGTGACATGTAGAAAGGCAAAACAATACCAACTTTTGTACATCTTAAAAATGGATGAGAGGTACAGTATATATACAGTATAAACAAGTATGATACATGCAATGCAAATAATAGTAACACAAGCCATTTAGAATTTATTGCTTTCAGCTCATCTCTTTTTCTTATCTGATCTTCTTATCTTTTCATAACCGGGTACTGCACGCATGAGACAATGAAGCAAAACAGCACTTTCTTCATCCCAGACCCAGAGCAACAGATGGAACAATTAGCTCCCTGCCCTACAACACTGTTGTTTTTCAAACCAAGAGTGCCAAGGAAGATAATTGCTTTTACTGTTCTCTTGGAACAGGCTGTATTGTTTGCTGACAGGCTCTTCTACTCAGAACACACTCCACAGAGCCCTGGGCTGTAAAGCTCATGTGTGCATTTCACATTTCTTTTCTAATTTAAGTACTTGGGATATTTCAGTTTCAGGATGGCATCCAATCCCTGACTTTAAAAAAAGTGTACTCATTTGAAAGTTTGCCTCAAAGACATCAAGGTTACACAGTAGTGAGATGATACCGGTCCTTTCTTTTACTGTGAGAAAAGGAGGAGGAAGAGGGAAAACATGTGTTTTTAATGTTGTGAAAAGCATAAGTGCATATGGAGTGAATGACCTAGATTCCTTACAACATGAGTGTATGCCCCTCAACAAGGTGCCTGAAAATATTCCAGTCAATAAAATCCAGTACAAAAGAAATAACCCATCCAAAGCAGAATACCTTTATACTTAGTTGATTGCAATGGGAAATATGTAAGCATCAAGTTTATGACAGGTCATAATAACAACAGCAAAATTTTTGACAATTGCTATTAAAATGAGGGTTATCATCCAAGTTCTAAGCTTTAAATTAAACAGACAAATAGATAGATGATAATAGGAAGGTAGGTAGGTAGGTAGATAGAAAATTCAGTGATCTTATATCCATGTTAAGGCCCTTTGGATGCACTGCCTTTTTATTTATTTTTTTTAATACCAGAGGTATATTTAGAAATAAGATTGTTTTACTGTTAGTACTAGTAAGCTTTTATGTTGGTCATATCTTCTCGTATGTATTGCATTTGTTAATATTGCAATGGCCACTGGCTTGATGCAAATAGAATTTGATTTGATATCTGACAGACCAAAATTAGCCAAACACAGACAGACAGACAAACAAATACCAGTATCCTTCCTTCTGCCACACTGGGAATGAAGTCAAAAAGAAAGAAGACTGCTTAGCCCTACTGACAATGAGCTAAATCTCTGAGATGTTGGATGGAAAGGCTGCTCTCATATCTCAGGACAAGGGAAGCAGCAATCTCAGATCAGCATGGCTATGCCTTTATCCCATCAGCTAAGTACTGATCATCCCAAGGTACCTTGACACTGGGAATACGAAGCATATTCACAAATGTTCTTATTCTTGATGAGAAGTAATTTCTCCCTGTACAGAAAAATGGGGAAGCACTATGTGACTTTTCAACCTTTCCTCAAAGCAAAAAATGAACACAGGCTCAGATCCTACATTGAGTTAAGTATCATAAATCTCTGCACATGGAGCTACATATTCATTGTGCTATGCAACCTTTGTGCTGAATGGCAGTGTTGTACAACTGAATACACATTAAAATGTGCAAATGGATATGCTCAAGTGGAAGTGCACATGCACATCCACATGTACACGTGCACATAATGGTTGCACTTCTACAACCTTGAATTGAATACAGAATCCTGAATCAGACAAGAATGTTCAAGTACTTTCACAGGAGAATTTACATACCCAAAAGGAACTACTAGCATTCCAGCCATATGCTTTTATTCATGCAATATAACCAGTTGCATCTATAACCGCTGGTCCTGTGCAATTTCTGCATCAAGAGTGACAATAACAACTTGAAATCTGAAACAACTTTAGAATAGTGCTACTCAAAGCTCAGGCTGGTCTGTTAGCCATTGATCTCTGGTATAGGGTGAATTTCCAGGAAAAATATTAAATAGTTGCAGCCAATGGGGCACAAGTATGGTATTGGTTCCTAACTAATCAGATAGCTTGAGAAGCACTGCTTTATAGAAATCTACAAATTGAAATACACCATGAATATCCTTTCATATTATATCTAGGAATGGCAATATTGTGTCTCTATAATGTACCCTCATGTTTGTTACAGAAGGGGATATCACACATTTAGCAAATCAAATCCCTGGGGTTTCTTGCAGACTTTTGGGAGATACTTGAAAGAATTTTAAACAAAGCTGCTCCTTAATAATCCTTAATATGCTGTTGAGAGCAACAATAATTTTATTCTGAAATTTAAATATAAAACTGAAGCCCAGAGAACATATTACCTAAAGTCATCCACACGAGAGACGTGATTCAGGCCTGGGCCATTCTGATCTATTGTACAATATGTCTGCAATTCTATGAAAGTAAGCCCCACTGAGGATTAATTCTGAGTAGACATACATAAGAGTGCATGGCCAGTGATTTTATTACACCAATACACATCTGGTAACCAGATAGAAAGGAACAGGATTTTGGTGCAAGTTCTCATGTTAATTTTGATAGCAGAGGGTAGGTATTAGCAATGGCAATAAAACAGTACTCTTACATTCATTTTTCATGACAAAGCAGGATCAAGACTGAGTTCAATCTTACAAACCTCTAAACAAGGTGCTTGAAAAAAAAAACCCTGCTTGATAGAAAAACATTTGCAATTTTTCAATATGGTAGCCAAACAAGGAGTTAGGTTAAAACACTGAAAAGCCTTATTCAGGGACAGACACACACAGGATCACACTGGTTATCTTGCTCCTTTTTTTTTTCCAGTCCAGAGTACCAGCCATATGCCCAAGTAGATAAGATGCAATGTCAAAGCAGTGCAACAACTGTGGAAATTAATTTGGTATTCCATGCCACCAGATGCAGGCAGACAGACTAAAATAACTGATGAGTTAAAACTGGAAGGCATATTCTAAGTCTTTGCCTTAAAATCTGTTCATTCATTTTTAGGCTTTTGCCTTTGATCATGAGTGATCAGATCTGCCTGGGTGGTTGTTAAAACCTAAAGATTGTGATTTATTTTTTACAGAAACCTACAGGAGCATATGGCCAAGGAAGACACAAAGAGAGCATTGCATGGCATTCATCTGTTTCTTAAACTGTGTCTTATTTGTTTCAATGTATTGATTTACACTAAGTTAAGAACAACCCTAATGTCAAGAATTCTAAGACCACTTTTACTTTCCCCAACTATAAATATTTATTGATATAACTACACTGCTTTCCCCAACTAAATAAGAGTCACTCTAAATGGCTTACAAAATATAAAAATGCACAAAATCAGTAATAATTAAAATACACTTACAAGTTAAAGCAGCAGCAAAAACAAAACCATAAAGAAGCAGAATAGCCAATGGGCAGAATTAAGTAACAGCAATCAAATACAGAAAAGGAATGTCTTCTCCTGCCACAAAGACACCAATAATAAAAAATGACTGACTTAAATTCTGGAGAAGAGGGAGTTCCACATGTGCAAATAACAGGCTGTAGTCCTCAAGATATTGTTGAATCTCAACTAGTCAGTCTTAACCAGCCCCCCCGCCACAAAAAAAAAAGAGTGATGAACGATGACACATGTAGCAGCATAGTATCTAGAAGGTCTCAAGTTACCCAACTTGACATGTGGGGCATTGTCACCAAGAAGCTCCTCGCACATCATCACGAACAAGTCTCTGAAAGCAAAATTGCATGGAAGGGGAGCATAGCCATTGATACGAAAGGAGCATCACATAATAAAAGCCCCTAAGAAAAAGGGAAAGCTTTTATTGTTGTGAAAGTGTGAAACTGTCATGTAGATTATTGTATGGGGCACCTACATTTCATGGCAGGTATACTAGTTACAACAGATTCACTGCACAGTGCTAAAAGGCATGCCTTTCCAGCATATATATGCATTGAAATACTTTGTGGATGCAGTAGTCATATCTTCAACATGCACAATTTATTCTATTTCCTATCTGAACATTTTTTTGCAGACAGATATGCATCCCAGATCTACAGGGTCAAATGCTGGGCAGACAGAAAACATTTTTCTTTATCTGTGACTCTAGTTTTTGAAGTTCAGATTCTTCAAAACAAATGCTGCCAGAGATTTTGCATGTAGATATGCTTACACTGGCCAATGGTGACACAATTAGGATAGCCTGTGCTTCCTGTAAGGAGACTATTCAGTCTTAGATTTGAAATACTCTATAATCTAGCTGAATTTAGGTGAAATACTACAACTTCATTTAACCACTATACCTCTTTTCCCATGATGTCACTTATGTTCCTATATCTTTGGTCAGTGCCTTCAGCATTAATATTGATCACAATGTAAACTAGAGATGGCCTATTTTCAGGGCTCTAGGGGCTGCACTGGACACCCTAGGGGTTATCCCAAGGCATATCAGCACTGTTTAATCTGTTTAATCTATTGTGGTTCCCACAGCAGAAGTATGATGAATTTTACAGCAGGGGTGTCAAATCAGAGCGTTTTTTTGAAAAAACAGATCACCAAACTTTTGGGTACCATACTGCTTGTTTTGAAGAGAAATTGTGCTTCCAGGAGATCTTTATGCAAGTGATTCATCTCAAAAGCAAGACACACAGTCCCTGTGTTTTGCTTATATGGAAGAACACATACCACCTTAATAAGTTTATTGCAAATAAAAAACACTATTTTTTTTTTAAAAAAATCATAAATCTGTGATAAATTCCATGGCAGAGGCAGTCAAAACTCTACTAGAGACTGAAAAAAGTGGCTGGGAGAACTGCATGTAGATTATTATTATTTCTTACCCATCTCCCCCTTTGGTTCAAGGTGGGGAACAACAACAGTAACAAACACAACACATGACTTCAGTTAAAAGCACATATAAACCAATCCATATTAAAATGCAACATAAAATACTTTAAAAATCATAATTTAAAAATAATCTGGCTAGGTCTGCCAAAAGAAACTGGTGTTTACTGCTAGTTTAAATTCATATCTGGCTGATGAATCTTTCTGAAGGTCATTCCACAATCTGGAAGCAGTCAAAGTAAATGTCTTCTGTGTAGCAGTCAGCCTAGTTTGGGTGAAGGAAGTAGATGTCCTCCAGAGCATTTGAGTTATGGGGTGAATTACACAGGAGAAGACCCTGAACCCAAACAATGTAGTGCTTTAAATGTAATGATCAACACTTCATATTTTGCCCAGAAATGAGTTGGCAGTCAGTGGAGTGATTTTACTATTGGTGGGATGTGATCATTCCTAACTGTACTAGCAACAAATCTGGCTGCCATGTTTCAACTAGCTGAAGTTTCTGAACTTGGTACGGTACTTAAGGCAATATATATACCCTAAATGAACGTACCCTAAATGGATCTATCCAATAGCAGAGTATACATGTATTTAGGGCAATTTAAACGTACAGTACATTGCAGAAGTCCAGCCTTGAGGTTACTAGTGGACGCATTATGATCTTTAGATCATCCAGAATATCCAAACGCTGCATGAAATTGTTAAACACCATAGGAGAAGAATGTTATCAGCAAAAATCTCATGCTACCTTGTGGAATCTGGCATCCAGAGAATAATGGAGAAAGTATAAAACTATCTTCTCAAGTTCTATTACAGTACTGTCAGGAAAGACAGAAAAATGTCATGGCCAATTGTCTTAAAACTTGCTGAAATGTTGACCAGAACCAATAGGAGTGTATTCCAGTGCTCCAGTTCTTGGTGCAGGTCACATACTAATGTGGTATAGGCTATCTCAAACTTCCAAAATAAGAACAGAAAATAGGTAGAATTGCATATAGTCAGTATCAGCAGAATTTAACTGGAGTTGGGTCACATCCATGATCTTGTTCAAAACCTAGAGACTGGCTGGTAATTATCCAACAATGTAGGATCAATACCCCATCCACTGGACAGCAAATGTCTTGCTTTTATCAGTCATATTGTATTTAATTCCTCAAACACGTTAGTATGGCTACTAAAGTACTGCAAACTTTTTTTTGTTTTCTTTCATTATTTTACAGAAGGAGAAGAGGTTTATCTTTTTTGTTAAGTTTCATATTTCCTAAGATTATTTCCTGTTCCCCTGTCACACCAGATAGCTATGTAAAACACTAATTAGCAGGAAGGGGACTGTTATACTGAACAAAGCATCAATAACAACTAAGCACCAAAAATTGTCTGAAATGAAGCATCACAGAATGCACAGACACAGAATGCACAGACATTATTCCTACCACACACAAAATACTAATTCAAGATTTATTGTTGGCAAAGGCCAGCATAAATACAATGGAAACCAATACAATCCCATTGCATTTGCATTTTTTTTCCAGACAAATCTGTCTGATATGTTCTTCGCAGAAATGTAATGATTTCATTCAATTAGTTCATTTCTTTAAACAACTTAAATAGGTTCTCAGACTGAAATGTACATTATAATAGATATCATAAGATAAGATCATAGAATCAAAGAAACACAGAATTGGAAGGGGCCACAATGGCCATGTAGTCCAACTCCCTACTGTACAGGAATACACAATTACAGCATTCCTGAGAGATGGTCATCCAACCTCTTTTTAAAGATCTCAGAAGGAGACTCTATTACCATCTAAGGCAGTCCATTCTACTGTCAAAGAGCTGTTTACAGTAAAGATACTTTTTTCCATTGGTTAGTGGAATGCCTTTGTAATTTGGATCCACTGGTTTGTGTTCTATTTTTTGAAGCAGCAGAAAACAGTCGACTTCTACATGACATCCATTCAGATATTTAAAAATGGCTATTATGCCATCTCTGTCTTCTGTTCTCCAAGCTAAACATATCAAGCTCCTTCAGCTGTTCCTCACTGCTCTTAGTTTCCAGAGCTTTGATAATCTTGCCTGCCCTTCTCTGTACACTTTCTAGCTTACCAATACCTTCCTTGAGCTGTGGTTCAAATATTCCAGAGAGCAAAGTGGAACTACTACTTCCCTTGATCTGGAAACTATACTCCTTTTGGTGCAGTTCAGGATTCCAATGGCTTTTCTGGCTGTGTTATCACACTAGATCCCTTCAATGTGTACTCCTAGCAAGCCAGGTATCATCCATCCTATAGTTGCACATATCATTTTTTCCTGCCTAGATGTAGCACCTTACATTTATCTGTGTTCAAATTCATTTTTTTTTGTTAGTTTTGACAAAGCTCTGCAATTTGTTAAGGTCATTTTGAATCCCGATCCCTTCTTTTGGGATACTAGCTATGTTGTCTGAAAATTTGAGAATCATGCCTTCTACCTCATCATCCAAGTTATTTAGAAAGATGTTGAAGAACACCAGGTCCAGATTAGAACGATGAGACAAACTATTAGTACTTCTCTCTAGGGTAAAGAGAAACCATAAAGGAGCACTCTTTGAACTACGTAAGTCAACCAATTTAAAATAAAGCAAACAGTACCCCATCTTTCCCATAGTTCACCAGTTTGTCAGCAAATACATAAGTGGGACCTTGTCAGTGGCCTTACTGAAATCAAGATACACTACATTCACAAATCTACCAAGCTTGTATTGACATTTGTGGGTCTTTCTCCCACTTTTTGAATACAGGGGCATTGTTCTACTGGGACCAGTTCTGTTCTAAGAGTTCTCAAAGATGATTGGCTATGAGATTACAGCTGTAAATTCCTTTAGTAATTATTAACTCAGACTCTGCAATTCCAGAAGGGCAGAGATGTCCAGAAATAAAAGAATGAATAAATAAATAAAACATAATAATTTTTTTAAAAATGCATTTTTAAAATTTTATTAATTTTTTTTTAAAAAAATATGCTGAAATCTTCCTTAAAATAGTCACAGAAGATACAACACTGAATTTACCTAACACCAGAGGGCAATTTAAATTTAGGGCAATTTAAAGCACATCCAAATATTTTTTCCTTTTTTAAAATCTCATATGTTTCCATCATTAATAGAATATTTTACATACATTCTCATATTATTTTTGCATAATATTTTTGAAAATAATTTCCCTGATGTTCATACTTCATACACCTTTATGTGTCAGAAAATTGCATCACAAATTTGAAAAGGGTAAATACTAAAGAATAATGATGCAAAAATACTAAAGAATAACTATTTGGGAAGGGCAAATTAGCTAAGATCACTTTTAAACATGAACTAAACATATTTCTCTCCATCTCTAGTTTTCAATTCAAACTGCAAGTTCAGGGGGAATGTGCAGTTAACCTAAAATATTGTTCAAAACCTTTCTGCTTTTCATTAATTATCAAAACACCTCAGTTGCAGAGGGAAGTGGTAAAACGGACAGATAAATGAAGACACCTTAAAACTGATGTACACTTAGGTGGCAACAGAGCTCAAAGACTGACACCAAGTGTGCAGTTGATGTGAAACCTGACATATCATGACACTCCACAAATGCGATCTCTTATACGAGACCAAATTTGATAAGGAAAAAAACAACAACATAATGTCCCACCCTTCCAATTCTAGTCAGAGGCCCTTTCTGCAGTAGTCTCCCACCCTAGGTGGTGCAATTGCAGATTAAATCATTGATGGGTTTTCCCTGTCGATGACTCATGTTCGCGCCACCATCCTGCACTTACCCGTCCTGTGAAAGGGCAGGAAGCGTGATGGTGGTGCTTCCTGCCCCAACACAGCCTGGGAAAGTATCCAGCTGTGCTGCAGAAGGAAGAGGCATGTCCATCACACTCACTTCTTCAGGTTGCTGGTCCAGTGTGGAGGGGAGTATTCCCATTGCTCTCCCTTGTCGTCAGAGCTGCTGCCAAGATTGCCACCAGAGGACAAGGAGGTAGGGTGTGGAAAGGGCCAGAGAAAGTATCCTGTGTAATTCAAGCTTAGGAAAAAAAAATCTGGCAAAGCAGAAACAAATCAATTCACCTCTGCCTTTTCCCCAACAGACTCTCTTATCCCAAGGACTAATCTAAAAAACAAAATTTAAAAAGAGGGTGGGACAAGGCAAACAAATATTTTCCTCAGCTGCACCAAGACTCTACTTTCATTCACCATACCAAAATGTCACAGTAGCATCAGGGGGCATATTTTATATTATATATGATAATATACTCTCTCTATATATATATAAAATGATAAGACATTATTTAAAAAGATTAAAAAAGAGAGAGAGAGGGATGTGTGACGGTTTTGATAAGATCAATAATTCATTTATGGAAATGATGAACCCTTCAGTTTTAACCAGCAAGAATAGAAATGTGACTAGATTGGAGAAGGGGGTTCTAGAAGAATAAGGCCATTTAATGATGCAAAACAGCCATTCTGGTTACTTTACAGCTTGAGCTGAAAGATTTACACTTGAAACAGGCATAATCTGTTAATCAGCACTTTGGTACTGACTTCTTAGGTCATTATAGGGCTCTCAGCACCATCAATAGCACTCCTTGCTAGATAATAAGCTTTCATTGTATGTGATTTACCTAAACCAATACAAAACTCAGTCTGATTCTATTATCAAAGGGACAATTGGCATTTACTGAAATGGGATATGGAATGCATCCTAAAATATGTCCGTTAGAAGCAATGCTTATATTTCTCAACCATGATTCTGCATTTCCTTTGTCTAAAATTCTATTCCGAACATTCCTTAAGGGCAGATTTTAAAAATGTAAAGTAAAAGTTTATTTCGGGCACAGTGTGCACATAATAAGAAATCATGTTCACACAAAAGGTACTAAGCAGTCACTGACCTCAGCTGTACAGAGCCAAACAATGCTTGGCAAGAGACTGGGAAAGCCAAATGTGTTGCTAATAACAACAACATTCTCTACAGTTGACAGTATCAACCAAATACACTCTCATTTTTACCACAAGAAACCAGTCAGTTACTGCAAAATATTGCTCTGATGAAATATTAAGTATTTCTTTTCATTGTTAAAAATGTTTGGATCACGTAAATGTGGCATGAGCAGCTATGATGGAGGGCACTTACCCAAGCTATAGAGCTACTTATAATTCAAGTGCTTTCCTTTCTAATGAGCACCATTAAGAATACTGGACAGTCACAGTGATGGAGAATACACAGTAAGGATTTTTTTTTTGTATTTTTATGTTTGATATAGCCTCACAGAGTTTTAAATAAGCAATGATAAAAGTTCACCAGTGAATCCAAATCTAGCTTGCACATTAGAAATTCATTCCTAAGGGCACTTGCTGTGATGGTATAAAATCAAGTCTTGTGTTCCTTCTTTTTATTATAATCCTTTATTTGCTTTTCTTCTTAGCTGTCCACTTTGATTTAAGGCATGTTTTCCCTCTAGACTGACAAGGCAGCATGATACAAGCATATCAAAGCTAAAGAGTTATTTACTTGAAAAATGCCAGCTTTGAACATCTCTTTTTTCACGTAAATGGTGCCTTTTAAAGCCTGGTATATGCAGCTACCCACTGAGTGAAATTATCCCAAGTCTCTTTCATACAACCACTTTTCAGTAACAACTCTACATTATACTATCTGTCCAGTGGCTCAGGTGATTTACAAAGGTGGCTTAATGGAGTTCATAGAGTTAAGACAAAGCACTATTCACTATAAAGTAAAAGCACAATGTGAAGCTTTAGGGAGAAATATATCTCAAAATAGCTTGGTTCAACACACTATATTCAAGTTGCAAACTCCCTCCTATGGATAACCATAAGATTAATACTGCCACTTATTTTTTTAACAAAATCAGCATTTAGTTTTCCAGTGCCTGAGCCAATGTCTATCCAAACAAAACAACACAAGAGGGTGTCTGCCATAGAAAGGAGCATAACATAACATTTCCCAAAATGATAGATCAAATACTGTTGAGATGTCTTAAAGGATAACTTTAAGGCAACATTGTTGTTTCCCTACTATTGCAATCCAGCTATTGGACATTCATGATCTCCTGTATCTTAACACAAAGGTTCAATACATGACCATGGAATATGTAGAACTCAGTACTTTAAGTCAACACAATGAAAAAGATATCTGTTCCCTCTACTCTAACTGGGACTGCCAACTATTCAGAAACATATACAAACACTACCACAGGTTGGTCATTTTGCTTCTTTGTTTCACTGCTTGCTTCATTATTTTCAAGGCTAGTGGCAGAGAACATTCGTGTGTTGTCTTTGTCCTTCCTAAACTCTAGAAAATATTGGGTTCTCTTTCCACTGGTCCATCTAGAAATCACTGAATTCTTATGTTGGAATCAACAGAAGCCATTGTGCTCACTCCTGAGACCTGCCACAAATTGTTTCTGATTTTTTTTCCATTATTAATCTGATCCAACAGCTTCATTTCAAGACAAGAAGGACACCTTGCTACAGACCAGCCTTATTTGTTTCCAAGTTTCTGAGTGATTTTAAAGCATTGTTTATACTTTGAGTCTTGGGGGGAAATTGTGTGTACAAAAATACACACAGCTCTTCTATGCAGAAAATATGCTTGGGTGCCAAAAATGCTAATTATGCGTAGAAATCAGCAGCTGAGATCCTGCACAGAAGACACAGTTACAACATAGATATTATCTGTCTCCTGTTCTCAACCCCTCAGGCCAGGCAGCCACAATAGTCAAAGGAGTTCTGTGGCACTGTCCAAGTGGGGCCCTGAAAGATGACATGTACAGCCCTCTTCTGCCACCAAGCCACAGTGCAATGAACAATGGCAGAGACTTTGGCCATTTCCACATGGGGTAAATAAAAGGGTGCAGTGTGTCCTCCATGGAGGATATCTGCACTTTGGAGCGGACTGGGTCAGGACTACTTACCATAGATCCACACCTCAGTCCGCTCTGGAATGACCCCAAGTGCTCCTCCAGTGTGTTTTTGAAACACCTGATTTTTCAGGTCTTTCAGAATGCCGGTGTGCGCCATTGCGTGCCTGCTCTCCGATGCAGATTCGCAGGCTCGCACCAATGCGAGCCTGTGATCTGCGGAGGGCGGGCTTTAGGCTGGCGAGCTTCAGTGGTTGATCGAGACCCACGACCAACCGGAAGCTGCCATTTTGGACACTGGAGCAGTGTGGATCTACGACCATGCACTGCTCCTCCTCACCCCGGACTGGACCAGACCCACAGAAGATCCGGTGAGTAGCAACAGGGAGCGATTCCCTCGCCGCGTGCGGAAATTGCCTTTGTCACATCACTACTCAGTGGTGGGAGGGGACTGGACATATCATCCTTCAGCACCTCACTACAGAACTCCTTTGTTTGGTGCAGCTGCCTTGCTCTTAAGGTGGGTTTTAGAGACATTTTGAAGCCTGGCCAAGGTGCCATGATCCCCATGTGGACAGCAAAATTTACAAGCTTTTAAGTCTAGCCTACAACATTGTAAATACTGGGCAGGATACCAGTCAATATTTGTGTGTAGGAGACAGCTCCTTTTGTGGAAAATATGTGAGATCCTGTGCAAAAGTGATCTTTTTGTGCAGAAAACACATTTTGTGCCCAAAGTATGTTTTCTGCACAGGAATTAGTTTGTCTAGTTGTTTTAAATTTCTGCAGTTTCTACAAAGTCATACAATTTCCGCAGATACATTGACTTGAATCTTATTTGTCAGCCTAACTTTAACAGATACACTGAATCAACTGTTGAATGATGACCTAGCATATAGACAAATCTGATCAATTCTCTAGGATTGTTTTTGCACTATACTGTTTTAGTGCTATATTATTGTTGTTGTTGTTGTTATTCCACTTTCAACAGCCTGTGAAATTCTAGGGTTTGTAGTTTACTGAGGTCAAAGAGCTCTCTGGCTGATAATTCTAAATGCTCCCCCCTAAACTGCAAATCCCAGGATTCCATAGGATGTTGGAAGTAGAATAATAGCAGTATAAGAGTGTAGTGCAGAAATTACCTAGGTCTAATGTAATTAGAACTAATAATAAGGTGCAGGCTACTGATTACTGTACAAGACACATTTTCCTCTCCCCGCCCACCATATTGCTTTTTCCATAGAAAACACATTCCCACTTCAAGATTTGTGCAGAAAAAAATGCCTTTTTTCATAAATGAATTTTCATGAACACATTCCTGAACAGCAAAAAAATGCATGACTTTTTCCTCATGTGGCAGGACACCCTTTTTCACCAAGCGTGCAAGTATCATTGTTTACAGTCACAACACAGAGAGAGAAGAGGGGGCAGAGAAAGAACACAAACTGAAGTTTAATTGGGATCTCTTTCAATCAAGAAAAGGAAGGTGTGAAATTCAGGGGAGATGCTATGATTCAATGAATCTCTTCTTTTCACTTTCTCTCACACTTGAGAGATCTGATCTTAAATTCTTTCTTTCAAATTTATAGCAAAAACTGAAAAAAAAATCTATTAAACCACAAATGAGACTAAAATCTCAGAAGCCAGCATTGAACATATGAGTGTTATTAACTGATTACAAGGAGTCACCCTTTATCCACAGTCTCAATTTCCACAGTTTCAGTTATCTGTGGTTGACCTCTTGTCTCACAGACTAACCTCCCTCTCTTCCATCTCTTGCATCATTGGATGCGCAAGAGAATGTCGTACAAGTCTTGGCTGCCACTCTGCTTCACTTTCCTCTGGGAGCTGGGCATTGACTACTACATGTACTTGAGGGGAAGCAATGAGCTTTCCAGAGGCATCAGGAAGGTGAAGAGCAAGAGGCAGCACGTGAGTGAGAAGGTAAGCAGGTAGGCAAAACAACAGGCAAAGAAGGAAGGAAGAAAGGAAGGAAAGAGGGAGGGAAGGAAGGAGGGAGACACCTGGCACTATCATGGCTCACTTTGGAGATAAGATTTTTGCGAAGGTGGCTGCCTTTCCCACTATTCCTTTCTGTTTCCACTCCTCCTCTTTCCCAAATTCGCTCCATTTGATAACATCCACAGTTTCAGGCATCCACAGGGGGCCTTGGAATGTATCCCCCAGGGATAAAGGGTGACTGCTCTACCATGAGTTTACAAGTAAGTGCCTCTTTCAAGCTAATCATTTTACATAAACCTGAGCTTCCAAACTGTAGCATGATTTACAGGCTATTCAGCCACACATGACACTCAAATAAACAAATTAGTTTGTGGCCTCATTTCCTTTGTAAAGTTTAGCAAGCGTTAATGGGGAAAAAGCCGCTAACCTTACTTCTGGTTCAATATCACTTCTACAATCAAAATTGTAGAATTTAAAAGAAATCAGGAGAACCTCTTCCTTATTCACTGTGCAATACAACAAAGGTTCAAAACCTTTATGCTGAAAAATAAAAATATCAAGCAGTACTAACATAGGTTCCTTCCTTGTTCCTTCTTTTATTAGGTCCTTAAAAAAACAGTATTAAATACTCATTTAATTGATTTATAAATAGCAGCCCATCTTGAGTTTTCTCTAGGACTCAGGAGAAATAGCAACAGTGATCATAAATTTATAGGCAGGTTCATATGGTAGGAATAAGTATTAGTACCGCCAAATTCTATATATTTGACCATCTGCCTACTTGATCAATAGGCTGCTAGTTACCTGCTGTTGTCCCATCTCCATTGCCATTCTATCATACTCTTTGTAATGAGTTTGCTTATCTATAGGGCACCATGGGCTTTGGAGCACTGATTCTTTGTAAATCTGAAATCAAACTAACTCTTATCATCACACATCTGGGAATTCAACAGTACTAACTCTAAATAGGTCCTACCCTACCCAGCAAACAGCCTAAAGGGAAGAAACAGATGTAAAATGAATGCTGTAAAAATAATTCAAGATGAACATCACAAATAATACAAAACAAATAAAGTAACAAATAAATTGTGGCCTAAGAGCTGACTTTTAATACAACATTAGGATGTAGATCCAAGCACTGGCAGTCTTTGGAAATCAGTAAAATCCTAATTCAAAGATGTCCAAGTTGTGATAGGTTAAGTTTAGGCACAGCCCTCTCCTAACAAGAGAAATCCCTTTCTGTCAATGAAAGCCTTTTGTCCCAGCTCATCTTGGAGATCTGTTCCCAGAGCAATCTGTTGAAAGAACTGCTCTGATACCTAAGATGTGCTGGCAGAAGACTCAAAAGTTGGTGGAATGGGGCAGAGCAAGGGAGGAGTCAGATAATGGTAGATGCAAACTGTGTAAAGCCCAAGGAAGCTCACAGAATTTTGCCACAAACTTAAGCCAAGATGAGAGAAGGACCAAACAATTTCAAACATCTGTAGGCTAGGAGGAAGTTGCATTCAGCTCAGCTTGAGCTGGCCTGGATGTCTACTACACTCGTCCTTGGTTATCCTGGACAGTTAGGATTGTGCTAAAAGTCTGCAAAAGCAAATGGAACCTGTCTGCTTTATCCTTAAATGCAATCTAATACTCAGTAAGATGAAGGAAAAGGAAGTGAAAGAGCATTCCTGATCATAAATATATTCATGACAAGTAATCAGGTGAGTTACTTTTTGTACTGTAGTAGAAGTAATAACCTTTTGGATGATCAGACTAATGAGAAACGTGACTAGTTCCTCCCAAAATTCTATGCTCTGCTTACAGCATGGTATATGTTGATCTCCATGTGGTTATTCTGCAAAACAGAGGAACTTAAGAAAAAGCTCTAGGAAAATAGAAGCAACAAATGGGAACTACAACAAAATATTGTAGCATATCCTCAGCTATAAGAGGAATAATTCTGTTCAGTATTTCAGACAGCAACACTATCTTATAAGTGGCTATAAACTGTAAAAAACTGCAACTGTTGCAGTGTTTATTTGTTTTTTAAATCATTACCAATATCTAGTTTTCTTTCTCTTCAAACACTCCAGAATATATGGCTACTGAGCATGCTCTGTATCACTTTTCTTTTTAAATGTGGTGCTGCTATTTTACAAACCTCTGGTTCTCTCTAAGCCTGCTGATACAAACAACTCAGTTTCTGTCTGTACTTACCACCTGCGCTCACTGTTTCAAAAAATGATTTAGAAGACCAAGCAATTGCCAAAAAGGTCTCAGAAATACTTTTCTGACTGTATACTCAAGAGAATGTTGAAAATTCTAACTACACATTTAGAGGTATACTTCTTAGAGGTCTTATTCTCTAAGAACCCAGTTGTTGCTGCAATTTACATTGCAATTTAAATCACCCCTGAAGTACAATTGCATTAGTCTCCTGCAGTTGTGAGCCATAAAAAAATGCTATACATTTATTTCAAAATGTTGGTGAAATGGTCTGTTCGGGTCAACAGTTCCAGACAAAGCCTGTTCAGCCTTTAATAACTCACATAGAACATTTAGTAATATCACATCACTTGAGTTAATATACATTGTGTCATAATGAATATTCTACTGGAATAATTAAATTTTTTCATCTATCTATCTGCCTCAGCACAAGTGCAACAGATCAGATGAGATTTGCACATTTCTTAAAATTATCATTCTTCTCCTGTACATTCTGTTTAGAAACAAACACAATTATTTAAGCTAGAGGAGACAGTTTTACTCATGTAGCTATCATTATTACATCTGCAGTTTGTTGAGGTTTCTTCCTCAGATGAAGAGATTTTCTGAATCATTTTGGCTAAATCATGAATGCTACATGATTTACTGGCACATAAGCCTCAATAAATCTCAATTTATTATTGCCACTGATCTGTGACATGAGTATGAGAAAGAGAAGTCAAATATCCCACTCCTATTTCTAAGCAATTTGAGTGATGCTTAGACATTTAGGAAATCAAATTATAATTTGGAGAAAATAAAGTTTATTTGTTAATATATCAACAACTCAATACTTTGTGTGGAAGGAAGACGGACTCAAAACCAGGAACGCAAATATATATATAAAAGTATATATATTCTTGCATTTTTTTTCTTGTCCCTGTCCTGGCGGTGTCTGTCTACCTCTGCAGATTTGCAAGGGGAAGAAATGCTGAATTTTGAGCAAAAAACCCACAATGTATTTGTGTAAACAAAATTTACACAAAAGGCTTCAATGAGAAAAAAAAATTGAAAATATGCAACATCCTCTTTTGCAATCTCACCCACAGTAAGAAAATTTTTCAAAAGAGAAGTGGAGTTTTCTTTCATTTCATTTCATATGATTTCATTCATCCATTCATCCAGGGCCAGGGAATTATAACACCTGAAAAATAGTTCAAGGATTTTAAAATAGTGAAACATGGCATTTGGGATGGAGGAAGCAACTGTTTAAGCCACAGCTCAATCTACTGCCATTCCTTTAAAAGGAAGGTCCACAAATTAGAAAATAGATCTGTGATGCATTTCATTCTGTTCCTTCTGTCCATTTTCTCACCTACTTTGTGTGTTTTGCACAGAAAAGACACCAATTTTGTGTTTGATTGTGTACTTTTCTGAAGTCCAAACCATGAATGAAGCTTTATCTAGAACTAGCGTCAGATCTGTTAGCTTTGGGAATATCTGCTCTCTTTCACGAAGGAGCCAAGTAAATCTGAAGGGGTCTATTTCTTTTCAGAGTTCAGACTTTGATCAAATTCTTGGGTAACAGACACGCCTAACACTCTCCTTCAGGTTCTTACTGGAAGAAAAAGACAGCAAAATGAAGAGTTAAGTACAATCGTGCAGTACCAAAACAATTTGTACCTATATGCTTACTAGGAAATTTTGTCACCATTGCACAAGGTGCCGATGATGATTTTACTTATAACTTGAATTAAACAAATGTTTGAGTGGTAACATCTCCACCCTTAAAATTTGTTCCACACCAAGTTCCACTCAAAATGTTTGTTTGTTTGTTTTAAAGCAGCTTCCTAGGGCAGGGGAGGGAATCAAGTTTTGCAATTGTCTTTGGCTAGCATGAACATAATCAAGAGATCTGTGTAAGTTTAACTATCATGTTTGGTCAAAATCCCTCCACAAATCTGTATTCTAGACTGCAAGATACAGAAGTGTTTGTTTGGGAGGTACCCAAAGTAGGTGATGGACTGGGCCCAAAACATTATTACTTTACTGTCTTTATTTTGGTCTTACCAGATAATTACCAAGTTTAGTGACTCTGTGATCAAGAATGTAGAACTGTGTATCATAACAGATAAATAAAAGAATGATTTAAAAACATGAAGTACTTAAATATAGAACAGTGTCATACATGATAGAGATGGTCACACTTAGTTTTGTTTTTAAACAGAGAAAATCATGGTGTGAAGATGGGAATCAAGTTTTTCTGCCAAGCGAAAACTTTTCATTGGGAAGATGAGAATTACCTCCACCTCCACCTCTCCCTCCCTCTCCTTCTTTCTCACATTTTTTCAAAATTTGGGGGACTCTCTGGAACACTTTTCAGGAGGTAGAGGCAGCTGCAGGGAGAGCAAGGGAACCCTGTTATGTGACACTGCATTCCATAATGATAATGAAAGCTATTGAAGGTATTGGTATTCCAGTACCTTTGTATTCAGATGCAGTGTTCTTCCTGAATATCTACACTGGGGTTAACTGTGTCCATCACCATGTGATATCAGCCTCCTAGGGTCGTCTGGCTGGCTACTGACACAGTGTTGGGCAAGACAAATCTTTTGTTTGATTCAGCAAAGCAACAATTAACTTTCTATAAATGCCACATTCAGCACTCTCTTTCACTTCCTGAGTTCAAAGACTCAGTATTTCCTACTACGAATGTGTATATATTCTAATAAAAGGAAAAGGTTTTAGACTTTAAATTTCAAACAGCTCTTTGATTGTATGAGTCATTCTGATCATTTCACAACAGCATGTCTTGGAATGATGAAACCTTATTTTCTGCTCTAAAATCTTTTTGCACTACTATTTGTTCATAAAATGAAAACTATTTCGAACAGACTGAGAATGATGGATTTACTCATGATCATTTTTTTAATTTGAAATTAACCTTGCCCTTAAAAGTAAAGGTTATTGAAGTCATGAAGTCATGACTGAACAATCAAACAAAGAAGTACAAAAAATAATGATGAAGCAAGTATCCTGATACCTTCAAACTGTAACAAGTACAAAGTTAATGGATAAAATTTGGACTCACAGAACTTAAAAATTGAGTTCTCAGGGACACTGTCATTTGGCAAGGTGAAAAATAAACTTTGAACATGGATGGTTATATGGACATTTCCTACAGCAATATCAAACATCTCATCATAAATGTAACAGTTATTCATAGCAAAGACCGATCTGAAAAATCTTCAGTTCAGACAAATATCTAAGTAGATAAGTAATGTGGATGTTCTTGGAACCAAAGATGAATTTTAATGACTGTTTTATGAAAGGAAATTGAGAACAGAAATTGCCTTTTAAATCTTCACCTCCAAAAGTCATTAATGCCCCAAATATACAACAAATAGATAAGGAAAAGAGATCAATAATCTACAATCACCACCCTGATTCAAATTTAGCAATAGATTAATCTGTCTTTGTTCCAATCTGTTCACCTTTTCCCAACCATCATTCTGTCCTGATTTTGCATCAGTTTGATTTTTTGTTGTTGTTGTTAAAAAAAGAAAGCCTGTACATGCATATTTTCATGTCATGTTTGCATTTCTTTTAATACATTTAATACATTTAATACATTTGCTCAATACATGCGGTTTTGAAAAAAATATTCCTAAATAAAATATATGTCTAAGGGGCTGCAATAATGGTGGCACACTGTAACACATGTGGGTTCGCAGCCTTAAAATAATTCCATTCTGGCTGGATGTTCTTGATTCAATTAAAACAGTCAGAATATATACTCCCAACATTCTTTACTGATTTTATCAATTTATGAGAAAGCAAATGAAAATGTCCTATGTTAAAATTTTATATTTACCTTACTGTATGTAGCACTGATAAAGCTAAGACACAGAAAAACTTCCAAGAGTTATCCATTTATCTTTCACTGGATAGACAGGGTTTGGACTCTTGCACTGTTAGATGAATTGATGCTCAAACTCTGACTTGCCAGAGGCGAAATAGCTCAAGACACTTTTAAGACTATATGGATCTGTTTATAACATATATGTCACACACAAATTCTAAATATGACCCTGATTGAACCATATGATGCTAGTTTTGTTTAATTTTTATCATATCTTTTTCCTTGTATGATTGAATATTTAATAGATTGAGATGGCTTGCAAGCAAATAAAAATTAGGTACAGCTAAAAATGGTATTTGTGTTAAAGTTTTTTTAAAAAAAAACCAATTAAATGACAGTTTAGTTAAAAGGATGAAGTTAAAACAGTAAAATACACAATTAAAACACAGAGCAACCCCATGAAAAGCTTTCTCTGCCACACAGATTATAAGCCAAATGTCTGTTAGAATAAAAAGGTCTTTGCCTGCCAGCAGAGAAGAGAGGAGCCAACAGAATCTTCTGTGGGAGAGAACTCCACAACCTGGGAGCAGCTCCTAAGAAGGCTCCTTGATAGCTTCCAAAACATCATATGGTTCAATGGTGGATCACATATAGAATACACATGATGTATATATAATGAGCAGTGCCATATAGTCTCCATGTTGGGCAATAATGTCCAGTTGTTTCTGTAAGAGAACTTCTGCACATGTAATGCATCACCTAGATTCTGGGTTCAGTGATCAAAAGTCTTTTTTTCTTGCATCTGAGAAAGAATTAAGTGAAAATCTACTTCCCTACTGGCATGGAAAATTGCATGTGACTTCCTTCTGCTGCTACCATGCACCAATACTGCCACCATAGACTTTTCTCTATCTACCAATGTTGTTGGGTCTGTTGCTTGAACCATCACACACCATTGCTTACACCCACTTCTGTGACTGCATCTGACTATACTAGTCAGGCTTTCTGACTTCTAGAGTGGTACTGATTAGGTCTTGGCATGTGTCAGCTGCAGTGTCTGCCTGCATGGTTCTGAGGCCAATATAAAATATTTTTTAACCATTAAAGCCACAAAGGTTTGGGCCTGAGATAATCATATCATTCTCCCAGTACATCAGGAGTAGTCACACCTCAGTCCTCTCAATCTATTAAATATTCAATCATCAAAAACATTCACTTCTTCCCTCATTTGGACCACATCAATTCTCTCCAGAAACCCAAGCACTTTCCACCTTGGACTGGCATCCAACACAGGCCCTTAGATTTAGACTTCTTCACAGAATTGTTCTATTTCCCTTTATTTCTCAACCTTCACTTTTAACTCAATCACTGAGCTCACTAACTCTGTCTAAGAGTGTTGTTCTTGGGATGAAGAACGAGGGCATTTTCAATCATAAGAATTCTGCCCCTCAAATGAAATTTTCTTCTGTCCCAAAATTCCCTGCACTGCAGTAACTGAAAACTTCATTCTAGCATTTAGGAATACTGTTTAGGGATACAAAGAAAAGGGGCAGCCATTGTTACCAAGGCTGTGGGAACACAGCATATATGAGAATTCTTCATAAGACCAACTTTCAGTGTTGCACTCCCTTTGTCCTCTAATAGCTAGACTTTGGCCATTTCTGTACTACACTGTTATAGTGCTATTACTCTACTTTGTACATCCTATGGAATTGTGGGGTTTGAAGTTTAAAGAGGGGCGTTTAAAATTTTCATCCAAAGAGCTCTTTGGATTCAGTAAACTATAAACCCCAGAATTCCACATGATGTTGAAAATGGAATAATTGCACTATAACAGTGTAGGGAGAAAATGGCCTCTGTTTCTTCTCCCTTCTAGTCCTTTATGCCTGAGGCCCTTTAGAAATATCTAAGTGTTTCTACCTCTCTTCTTCTCAACCTGGTTCAGAACCAACCTCTTCTTCCATGAAACTCTTACTTAACTCCTTTCCTCATTTTTTGTCATCACCAAAAAATAATTTTAAGGATGTGGAATTACAATTCATCACTTCCTTCCCTTTGTTTCTTCAAACATTGTCATCACTCTCTGATGACATTTTCTCCCTGCTGATAAATTTAGATTCTAAGATCTTAAGGGAAGGGAACTCATCTTTTTTGCTTATGTTGCTAAAAGTAACAACTATAACTATTGCAAAGACCCTGGACAAACAAATGTAAGCATATATACAAAGAGTCAGGGATTCTGAGATGAATAGCTTTTTGTTGCATATTATCCACTGTAACATGGCCTTCTGCATTGCAAAGGCTTTTCTTTTCTTTTTCTTTTTTTCCACCTTGAACACAGGATGCTAATATCACAAATGGCTCCAGAACAGAAGACCTGATGCAGTGCCAGTTACCAAGATGATGAGCTGTTTTGGAGTATCAAGTCAAATCTCATCTTGTAAGTGTCTCCTTTGTGCAGTGCATCTTGACACTTGCATTGTATCAGAGCTTGTCTAGCATTTCAACTAAGAGACCAACAGGGGAAAAAAAATCACACATCTTTGATTGTGGGATAAAATAAGCAATACGTATTGCTTTCTAGGCCACACAGAAAGTCCTTGAATCTTGTATACTCTGTTGGGTAGATCTAATCTAGAACGGCTCACAGAACAATTCAAATAGTTAGATTAAAAGGCATTATGAATTTGAACAGTATGAACATTCATATTAATATCATTCAAATTGATAGTCCCTTTTAATCTAACTATTTTTATTGTTCTGTGAGCCATTCTAGATTAGTCCTACCCAACAGAGGGTGCTTCCTTCAAAGCAATGGAGTCATTTTTAAGGGTTGAAACTATGTACAGAATTTTGTTTCTATGCATTGATTACTATGCGCTGATTTTTACTGTTCTTTAAAAAAAAGGAGCAGGACATTTCAAATTTGTTCTATTTTACTTCCCCCCCTCACCATTTTTTTTTACATCCTGTCTTTACATATTGGTCCAAAACATCCCATTCCAGCTATCAAGCTTCTTTTGCTGCCATCATGCCGTGGAAATTTGGCAATTCTGTGGTAAGGTACACACCCTGACCCAAAGAGTTTGCCTCTTCCTGCCCTAGCACATTTGAGCTGAACCTTGTCCCTGGTCGTTCTTCTTCTAGAAGGACTTATCCTGTGAATTAGGCATGGAAAGAATATCAGCTATGATGTGTTTCCTAGCTGAAAAATGGGTTGCCCTAGAAAAGCCAGTGGAAAAGAATAACAATTTGGTGAGAACTTTACAGTTTTGAACCAGTATTCATATGTGCCAATATTTCTCAGGAAATTGTTATGCACACAGAAATACATATGGTTTTTTTAGTATTAAAATCTACATTCTTTTGTGGGGAAAAATAACCTGTTTCCAGATAGTCACATGATAGTTTTGTGCAAAACTGCTAATTTCTGCACAACTCCCCCAGCAATCTTGTACACACAAAAAATAGCCACATGTGCAAGATTGATCTGCAAGACTTTAGTTTTCTGCTCAAAAATCTACAATCTCAAACAAAAAGCACATATGGCTGTCATTAAGCTATGTTGTCTATTTTTGTATATCATGGACAATTCTAATGCAAAAAAGTATATGTCCACACAGAATAATTTTCCAAAACAGTTTAGGATGTGGAAATACCAGGTGAGAACTGGACAGATATATTTGCACACCCCCCCCCCGGAAGGAGAAAACTGTGGACATTATTCATCCTCATTTGCAAGGACAAAATTGTTAAATTAGTGCTCCATATTTGCTAGGGTTAGGGGTGCAGGACTCCCACAAAAGTAGAAAAAACGCAAATATCAAAATGTTTGTTTGTATTTGTGGGAAGGAGAGAGAAAGCATACTGGGAAAAGTGGGCATGTGGGGTCTAAACCAGGTCAGGGAAAGAAGACAGAAAGGGAATAGATAGGCATGGTGGGCTAATATTTCCTCTCTTACACCCTTCTCCTTTCTTGGGTATGGGGAGGCATCAGAAGAGGGTTTGTGGTGCTGAGAAATGAGGATGCACATCATGATTCTCTGCCCAGGTAGCAGCTGGTGGAGGAAGAAGAAGACCAGAAGCAGGTTTCTAAAGGTGTGTGCAGCCTGATCAGAGCTTCCAAGAGAAAAGGTTCCCCTGGAAAAGAAAGGTAAGGTGGGGACAGAGGTTGGATAAACTTGCAGATAATCAAATCCTGGAAAGTTAAACCCACAAATGTGGAAGGCTAATTGTCTTTACATCCCTGTTCTGAATATTAAAAGTTGAAGCCTGCAGATATATACCGAGATACATTTCAGAAGTAAACATAGCATCAACAGTCAAAGGCTGAGAGATTATGATCCAGCATTTGAGCTGTACCCGCTAATTTTTCTACAAAATACCACAGAATATCTTTCTTACACTGCTGAGTAACTCCAAGCGGCCTCTGCACATTTGGTATGATTTAACAGCCATCAGGACAAGAAAGGTAGCTTCAATCTCTCTTTAGAAATTGGCCATTTCTGTTTTCTGCATTTGAGTCTTGTGCCATCTGGCAAATCAAGGAGAAAAACAAAATAAAATAATGACTGTAGCTTCTGGGTGCAGGTGCATTTCATAAAGATAAAGTGTAATTTACCCAAACAATATTCTTTTCAGCCTGTGTTTTCATGATCAGATTTGGAGATTATCCTTTAGTACAATTGAGGATATTGCCTAGCTTTAGGCTTGAACACATAAAGATAGGCAAACAGTCATTCATGCTAATGAGCCTCTTCAAATCAGTTAGGGGAGGTTAGTGTTTCAGGAAACTGGCTGAGTCCAGATGCAGTGGTGCCTCATGTGTGATGAGCTCAAGTAAATAAAACCAAAAAAGCAAACCTCGGATTAAGGCACTAATCAATTTTTGTACAAAAATGCTTAAAGGATATGGAGCACCTCATTATACAGAATGGCATTCCAGATCCCTGAACAATGAGAAATTCATTTCAGTATGAAAGTAACCAAATATCTTGCCAACTAGTTTAAAACAACAACAACAACAACAACAACAACACATTAGGAGCTCTATGGACATCTCAGCTTTCACAGTATTCCTGGCTGCACTTATGATAAAGATGGGCTATCTTAAAAATTAAGATTTTAAAAAGAAGGAAAGAGGTCTGTGGCTACAGGAGGACAAATGAGCACACGAGTTTAACAGCAATTAGGAGTTTGGTTTTCTTCCTTCCCAGCAAACATTCTACACAGGTATCTGCTGCTCTTTTAGGGTAACTGCTCAGCACTGAACATTCTGAGATCATCTATTGCTTGCCACAGATGGCCAATAGAATTTGAGGAAATGAAACATTTTCTTTTGTCTTTGATTATCTTTTAAACCATAAAATCCTTCGTGTAATTTCACAACTCTGATTGTTCTGGACAGACAGCCATGGACCTTTAACTTCAGAGTTGGCTGTCAGTAGTAAGGGTTGAAAGAAATTTAATTGGACTTGAGGAAAGGAATATTTTTTGTACCTGTGAAGACGTTTGTAAGAAAATCTACACCTCACTTGAAAAATCATGAATTTGCCAGGTATACGGAGCATTTCTGAAAAATAAAGTGCACACAAAACAGTGCATGTTCTTAAAAAGCTAAACGTGTAGAACTGGGAAATAATACACACTTTACCAAGAGGGACATACTGAATACATTAAGTAAGGTGTTTAAGTAAATATACCAACTAACAACCAGCAGGGTATATTGGACTATGACTTTGGAGACCAGGGTTGAATCGCAGCACAGCCATGGACAAGTTACACTCTCTCAGTCTCCGAGGAAGGCAAAGGCAAACCCCCTCTGAACAAATCTTGCAAAGAAAACCCATCAAGTCAGAAACAACCTGAATGCATTCAAAAACAACAAAAATGTACTAATTAATTTTAAAAATCTTGCAAACTCCTTTGCAGGAAGAAAATACAAATTCCTACAAACTAACAGAAATATGGATCAAAAGGAAATTCAACTGGGATTCACATAATGAAAGTGAGTCTCTCATCTCTACTGAACATTCTTCACATCCTTATGAAGAAGTAGCAGAAGTCTGATAAATAAAACTATACGAGGGAGGCATATTGGAGAATTGTGTCCAGGTCAAGGGAAGTAATAGTACCACTCTACTCTGAGTCAAACTCCACCTGGAATACTGTACCCAGTTCTGGGCACCGCATTTCAAGAAGGATATTGACAAGCAGCAAGGTGTTCAGAGGAGGGCAACCAAAATGGTAAAAGGCTTGGAAACCATGCCCTGGGAGGAGTGGTGCAGGGAGTTGGAAATGTTTGGCCTGGAGAGGAGAAGGTTAAGAGCTGACATGGTAACTATGTTTAAATATTTGAAGGTATGTCATATGGAAGATGGAGCAAGTTTGTTTTCTGCTGTTCCAGACACTAGGAAATGGAGCAATGACTTCAAATTTCAGGAAAAGAGATTCCATCTAACCATTAGGAAGAACTTCCTGGCAGTAAGAGCAGTTTGACAGTGGAATGTGCTGCCTCAGAGTGTGGTGGAGTGTCTTTCTTTCAAGGTTTTTAAACAGAAGCTGGATTGACATCTGTTGAGAATGTTTTGACTGGGTATTCCTGTATGGCAGGGGATTGGATTTGATGTCCTTTGTGGTCTCTTCAAGCTATATGGTTCTACCATTCTATATAAGGTTATGAAATTCTGTAGCGGGTATGAGTGACATGTATAGCACATGATGCCACAATCTTTTGGTAGCAAAGAAAGACCTGTTAATAGGAGGTCAACTGAGAACCCAGGTATATCATCCTGAGCATTTTCAAGGAAAGGTAGCCTTATGCACTAAATATGCCATTCAGTCTCGGGATCTCTCTGTAGACAGGGCCCAGGTATATATCCTGGTGCAGTAGATTATCAAGATCCTCCAGATAGCATGAAAATTGACCTGGTTGCTTGGATGTGAAGTTATCTGGTGAAATGTGGAATAGTTCATACAGTGTTGCTGCTCATGACAAAATGTTTAGTGTTTTGTGACTTGAACGCAATGCCACATTTCCCTCCTTTACTGCTTCCAGAAACTAAATCCAATATGCATCAGAAACACAGTGGTTTCCATGTCTCAAAGAAAATGGGAAACAAAATTGCTAAAAGAAATCAGTGCTCCTAAAAAGTAGAATGCAAAGACTTTTATCTCAAACCTACATGGATGATTGACTCTTTTGTACTCTTCACATTCCCCTGCTAGTTGCATATCAGCATTAAAAATTCAGATGTGCAAGGGAGGATGGATTTTGATGCTGCAGAGTCTATGGCAATAGTTTACAAGAGTTAGGTTATGGAAAACTCCATGTTCATTGCAACACTTTGTAATTCATGGAATGGGGTTAAGGGAACACTGAAACATTCATCTTTGACATAATGAAAATCAATCCAACATGCAAAGAAAAAAATTACTTCAAAATGGCTTACATAGCTGAGGTTAAAGGCATAATACTATAAAATCCATTTAACAGTGTCCTTTTAAATATGGCCCTTTTCTCACCTTCTATATTACGCATCTGAGCTTCCAAAAAGCCAATTAAAGTGCACTTTATTCTTTGTAATGTCTAAAATTGGGCACTTTAAGTGTGTAAACCAAAATGTCTCTTATTATTTGAGTGCTTTTTAATGCAGAGTTGTGCACATTAAAAATACATTTGAAAAAATGAAAGTGTCATTTAGGCTTCAAACTGTCTCCAGAAATGCAAAAGGTACAAACAGAGAAGCAGAAAATTGGAGAACAGCTTTTAGCCTTTTCCTGTTATAGGTGTGTTGACTGAAAAACACAGCCCGTGTTTTAAGATTTGTGCGGGTTTTGTGCTTTACACATATTTGATCACCTGCAGATGTTCTTCAGAGCTAAACTTCAAGAATGAGATTTGTTCCCATTTTTCTAGCTGAGTACACAACCAACTCTGTATTTTTTGCATTCAGATACTTTTTTGATCGGATCTTCCACTCTGTACAATTTCAACAAAATAATGTAACAGTTGTCTGGAGGTAAAAATGCTTCAGTCTGGGAAGTAACAGAAGCGGAACATTTGGAAGGAGAGGCATAGTGACATTATGCCAGGTCTGGCCAGCCTCAAGCAAGGGACCTTTGCTGCTGCCATGCAAAATATATGCCCATAAACTACCATGGCTATTTGATTAGCCCATTTTGTAAGTGTTTCTAGCCGTGTTGGAAAAAAATATGCTCCCTCTTATGATTGTTTCATAACAGCTATTTTTATTGCTGAATATATACCTTGATCACACATGAAATGTCCGCCTTTGACCTAAGTGACATCAGCATGTCAAATATTACTGACCATTTTTGTTTGTTTGTTTATCTAATTCACTGTAAAGTTCTTGATTGGCTGTGATCAGTCTATCTGTTTGTCTATCTATCTATTTATCTATCTATCTACAAATCTCTCTCTCTTTCTTTCTCGCTCTCCCTCACTCTCCTCAGAGATAACAGCAAACATCAAGATCTTATTCATCACAATAATAGCATAATCACAATCATCTTTGATTTGCTACAATCACATATATGAGTAACGTGGGAAATGCTGTTGCTTTTTTTCTCCTCTTCCAAATAGCCCACACTGTTGGAGGGAAACTGGATCTGAAAAACAAGAGGTATTAAGGGAAACCATAATACTGAGCAGGATTGAGACATGTTAAATATTATTTCTAAATCCACACAGAAACCAAACATCTTGATATAGTTTCTCATTTCATGGTTTTATCTCTCTCTCTCTCTCTCTCTCTCTCATGTCTTCCAAAAATTCTTCCATATCACAAACATATGGTCCCATCTCCCATCCAAGTTCAAAAATATGTATGGTAAATTTTGTGGCTATCTTAGTAAAAATATGCAAAATAATAATGCCTAATCCAGGTGATAGCCAGGCTCCACACCACATCTCTCACTTGCCACTTGTGAGTGTAATGTTCCCTCCTCCAAGCTGATAAATGTATATTTATTCTAAATAAAATCACAGTGTTCTTGTGTCCCCACAGGCATAACTATAAAAGCATCCTCTTATCTGGACCTCTATGAGATAAATGAAGCCTTTTATGGACTGTACCAATTCAGACTGAAGTTGTATATTTGGATTCTCTTGCAAGGGGGAGATTGTTCTGCAGAGAGAACCAGCATATCAGGAAAAAAAATCTAGGTTAGAAAAACCATTTCTCTTGACATTTTTGTAGGGATATTTGGTACCTATATTAAGCAGAATATAGCAGGACTACTGTAATATCAGCTTCTGTTCAAAAGATGAGCAATTACTCTGGATGTTCTCATAAAGTAAGAAGGAAAAGTTATGTTTATAACCTCAGATACAATATTTTAGGATAGGAAAGGAGACAAGCAAAAGAAGCTGACCTACACTTGGTTACAGCAGCCTCTAAAAACTGTCTCTTGTGAGGGTATAAGTCAGCAATTGTTACTGGGGTAGAAGCCCCATGGAGGATCCATTCCCAGAAAAAAGAAGGAAAAAGACTGACTTCTTGAAGAAAGGGAGGTGACCACAGTAGCTAAAAACAAAGCAAAAGCCTTGAGTATATAGACGAAAGAAAGATATAGAGAGGTTAAACAAAGAGCATCCATTACATAGACTCATTGTACTCACTAATCACTTCATACAAGCATTGATACCTCTTTGGTTCCAACAAGGTACAGTACTGCAGCCATTATTTGAAGTGTTATTTTTCACATACAGTCATCCATCCACATTCACTGCAGTTAGGGTCACAGAAACCCTGTGAAAGTGGGAAAAAAACTGTGAATAACTCTACCCTCCAAACCATGTTTTACACACAAGAAGTATGATCAGTGTATTCAACCCACTGCGGATGAATTTGAGGTGTTGGGATTCCTTCACAAGACAGAGGTGGGCAGCTGGTGAGGCTTGCTGCCACTTTGACTGCTGTATGCCATACAAGAAGGCAATTAGAGAGATGTTGGGAGAAAATCAGAGCACATCCAATCAAACAGTCTAGAACTTATCTGCGAGCCTCTCTGTGGCAATAGAGACAGCAAAGGCAAATTTCTTCTCTGTCTGTATTTTGTCTTTAGGAAGCTGGCCAGCAGAGCAGTTTGGAGTGGTCAGGAGTCTTTTATGCATCAGTGCAAGAGAGGAAAATCCAGATCTCTTGACAGCCTGCTGCGAACAATTTTCCTGGTAGTTTGCTGATAAAATAGCTTGGATCCACTCTGATGCGGATGATATGACTAATACAGATCCAGTGAATGTAATTCTGGCCTCTGCTTGTCCAGTGATAAATAGATACATTTCAATTTGTGCAACCCAAAGATGTGGACAGGATTCTTGGATATATGGGTGCCACCACATGTGCTGTAGATCCTTGCCCTTCCTGGCTTATTAAAAAAGCTAGTTGAGGGCGGGCTGGCTACGTGGAGTGATTTATGGCTCTCTGAACAAGGTAGAGTTTCAGCATGCCTCAAGGAGGTTGTTATAAAACAATTACTAAAAATGCCCATCCCTAGATCCCACTATTTTGTATAATTATCAGCCAGTTTGTGACATTCCATTTTTGGGCAAGGTTCTGGAGCATGTTGTAGTCTCCCAGTTCCAGGTGTTCCTGGATGAAACAGATTCTATAGATCCATTTCAATCTGTTTTCAGCCCTGGCTATGGGTCAGAGACTGCTTTGGTCACCTTTATGGATGACCTACACTAGGAACTAGATGGGACGGTTTGTCCTTGTTGGTTTTGCTGGTTCTCACTGACTTTCAATTGACTGTGGTATCCTTTTTGGGTTGCTTTGCAGGGGTGGGATTTGGGGGCACTGTTCTACAGTGGCTTCATTCCTTCCTGAAGGGACAAACAGAGAAGGTGGTGTTGGGGAACTCCCATTTGACCTCTTGGCCTTTGGCCTGTGGGGTCCCTCAGGGCCATGCTATTTAACATCAACATTAAACTGCTGGGGGAGGTTGTCCAGCATTTTTGCGTTTGGCACCGTCAGTATGACAATTATACCCAAATTTCTTACTCCTTCCCACTATAAGCAAAGGTAGTTGTTTTGGCCCTAAATCAATATCTGTTATCAGTAATGGACTGGGTGAGGGAAAACAAATTGAAACTTAATCCAGACAAGATAAAGGCGCTCCAGACAAGACAGGGGTGCTCCTGGTCAGTTAATAGGCAGATCAGGGAATCGGGTTTCAGCCTGTGTTAGACAATGTTACACTCTTCCTGAAGATGCTTGTTTGTAGCAGGTTTGGGGGTACCCCTGGATTCAGTTCAGAGACTGGAAGCCCAGTGGTAGCTGGGAGTGCATTTTCACAGTTAAGACCTGTGTGCCAGCTGCACTCATTCTTTGAGACATCAGATCTGGCCATGGTGACACATGCCTTGTGTCATGGGTTACATTCTAGTTGGATTACTGTAATGTGCTCTATGTGGAGCTGCCTTTGAAGAGTGTTTGGAAACTTCAGCTGGTCCAAAGAGCCACAGACAGATTGTTAAGTGGAGGGATCACACAACTCCCCTGTTTTAACAGCTACATTGGCTGCCAGTCTGTTTCAGGCCACAATTAAAAGTGGTGATGACCTTTAATGTCCTACGGGGCGCAGGCCCAGGTTATCTGAAAGCTCACACTCTCCCTTACAAGCCAGCCTGGGCTTTGAAATCTCTTGGGGAGGCCCTTCTTTCTGTTCCACCATCTTCACAAGCGCATCTGTTGGGAACATCTCAGTGTCTCAATGGCTACTCCCAGTGTCTGGAACTCCCTTTCCAGAAAAATGAGACTGGCACCCTCCCTACTTTCTTTCCTCAGTAAAGACATTTCTATTCTGACAGACATTCGATGTGTGATTCTGGTCTATCTCATAAAAGTGCTGGATATTATTACTTGTGTGGAAGTTGCTAAATTTATGGACGTGTGAGTTTTAAATTATGTAGGGCAGAACAGCAAATAATCTGTTAATAATCAAATCAGAAAAAGTGAAACTCGCAAATATAGAGGGCTGACTATAATGAGTATCCGCATACTTAACTGTTTGCAGTTGGTCAAAACATGCAGGCTCCATAAGAACTCTACTCCATTACCTGTAAAGCAGAGGTGGGAATCAGGTGGCCCTCCTGCTCCTGTTAGACTGCAAGCACCAGCAACTGTTGTTAGGACTACAAATATTGGGAGTTTCAATCTACAGTTCCAAAAATTCAGTCTGCAGTTCCAAAAATCCATGCTGGGAGTTTCAGAACAAAAACATCTGGAGAGCTGCATGATCCCATCATTACTTTAAAGGATCAGCTTCATTGAAGGATGCTAATCTTCCTCTTTCCTTAGCTCTTTATTTGTCTTTAAGCTGTTCATGACCATTTCAACAAACATTCATATAGCAATCACAAGGAACATATGAAAGCAAGTAGGGAATCTGTGGCTATGAAGATCCCTTAAGGCAGAAAATATACCATAAAGTCTTGGAAGCAGATTCAGAGCCTTTAAGATGTTTTTTCATTCATCTTACCTCATCCCCTTTTGAGATTTTTACTTGACCAGATAACATCAAGATTCCTAATCACATCTGTCACCCCAATGACGATAATAACAATATGGTATGAAAGGCTGTTGGCTTATGAAAGATGCCACTTAACAAAACATCGCAGGACGCTGTGCAATTTGAACAAACTGCTTTTAGTTGAGATTATATGACAACTGAGAAAAGATTTCTCTCCTATTTTACTTAGAGTTTACATTATGATGTGAATTGGGACTTGGGAGAGGGCAAATAGTTTCTCATGTTATATAGTTCAACAACCTTAATATAATTATACCTATTTTCACTTGTTTATAATTTGACCAGGAGAGGCAATACATTATTCTATTTAGACAACAGTCTAAAAGGAAAACAGAAACGACACAGAAAACATACAATTTATATTTTAAGAATGTTGTTGGAATTCATATATGAAACATATTTATCCATAAGTTTGTTCCATCTAGTTTCTACAATAATCTGTAGTTTTACAAAATCTGCATTAAAATACACATTTAAACATATATATAAATGGATTTAAACATGCATTTATACATGTTTTCTTTCAAAATATGTGTTTTAAAGACATTTTAGGCAGATTTTAAACCAGAAACTGCATAGGGATTGCTGGCTGGTGGCTCTCACGTCAGTGGGGCAATGAATTCCCTCTAGGATTTAGTATGAATTTTACAGGAACTATCCAAAGTGCTGAATTGACTCTGAGGATAGGGCTCGGCCACCAGTAACCACTGGTCACTGTTACAATTAGGAAGTGCAAAAGGTAGAGGATAACTTAGATTCCTTATCAGCACCTTAGTCCGAGAGATGTGCAACAGGTTAGTTCTTATGGTAGTTCACAAATAGGATTATTCAAACATCCCTAGCTACCAGCAGAGAACGAATTTGAGAACCTGGCCACCAGCCTATCGAAGACCTTCATCTTGCTCTTTGAATTCTTGTCTGTCTGATTAGATGATAGCATTTTCTCTTATTTACTGATAAAAGGTTGCAGATCAGCACAGACAGATAAGAGGGCCACACCAGAGCCACAACCCCTGTCACGTAAACCCTCCTCTAATAATCCCTATCATGTAATATTACTTGAAGATGAAGATAAGTGAGACTCCCATTCAATTTCTATTTTGAACAGAATTTTCCATGTTCTGCTAATATCTTCAAAAATTCAGCGGACAGAACTTGAGCTTTGAGGAGGGAAAAATAATATGTGAGAAAATGATACTGAGTGATTTGGGCTTGAAAATTTCAAAGAACCTCTATTGAAATTTTGGAAAGTTCACTTGGGAAAAATTTCAGAAAGTTCTTATTTAAAAAAAAATGAAAAGAAATTCCCACAATCCTGTTTATAAATCTGCCTTTCTTTGCTGAGTACCAGCCTAGAGAAGAAATGTTGTGGGAAGAAGATAAATATTTAAAGGGAATATCCTGTTTTGACCAAAGAAGGGTGCTTCTTCAGTTATTTTCAGATAATGAAACACAGACGTGTATGCACACATACACATGCATGCTCAGCACCAGCACATTCACACACACTTATTACAAAGAGTATCTAGTATGTTTGTACTTGCTCTTATCCAAAAATATCATATCGCCTTGAATTATCAAATCAGTCAGTCTGAATGCAAAGGATACAACTTTGCTGTGAGTAAATAACTTTAGAAAGTTATGCAAGGGAAAGGTGTGTGCAGAGAAGTACAAATGCAACACAGCAAAGTACTCCTGAAATAGCAGGATATTGCTGTGATGTGGAAATGGCTTTTATGCTTTAATTATTGTTCTTAGAGATTTAGAGGAACAATCCACAGTGTCTGAAAAAGTTTAAAATTGCACTTCCAAAACTAAATAAATAAAAACAGAGCTTAAGAACAAATTACAAAGTTGTATCATCCATCATCTAGGATGACCTTGGTATAGGTGCCTATGAGAGTGATACAACTACATTGCAAGCAATGCTTCAGTCAATACAGAAATCTGGGGAAAAAGTCAAGCATTCCTGGAGTGGGAGACATTATGGTTTCATCATGTAGAAGTAATGATGTAAGTGCAAAGAGGCCACTGGAGAAGGAACTGCAGAAAAGGAGTAATGAAATATTATATTTAACACTATAAATTTAATTGAGTTTACTTCTGGAGCAATTATTACAACTTTTATTTCCAGAAATAAGAGCTGATTGGCTGAATTTTACAAACTGATTCCTCTGAGTAATCAATGGGTTGGTATTAGGGCAATATGTTTGCCACTGGCAGATGTCTTTTTCAATTCAAGTTGGGAGAAATTAACAGAAAAGCCACAGGCATGTAAGAAAGTAACTGTGCACGCAATGGGAAATGGAAAAAAGAATGAAATCTAACCTAATTTGCTAGTTCCATGTCACAGGGAACAGTGATAAATTAAGCAAGGCATACTGTCCATCAGTAAAATTTAGGAACAGAGAGAGACAAGATTAAAAGAAATGGACCTTAGGGATACTTAGAAAGATTTGTCCAATTCTCCTTGGGATATGGAGACATTATGGGTTTAATGTTTCCACGGAGATGTGCCTATTCTTGGTGTTACATTCTCAATTGTGTATAGCTGGGCCTCCGCAGCATCCTAGCATCTCTGCCCTGGAGGTACCTGTTCAACTCTTCTTTCAACAAGACTGAGTCACTGGTTGTGAGAAGTGGAAGAGTACCTATAAAGAAAAATGAGCCATTGAGGGTTCCAAACAGAACACACATTGCACTACAATTCAAAAGCAGTTAACCTGTCCCTTCCTCTTGGATAGATTTTCCTGTGGGGAAATAAAAAGATGGAAAACATAGGAAGAATACAAAGTGGACACAGAATCATATGAGGAAGACACTATTAGAATCCTCTATAAAGTTCAGTGATTGAAACAGGGCAAAATCCTAAGTCTAAATACAAAAGTAACTCCATGAGCAGACCTACTGAATCAATGGAATTTCCATTAGCACTTATAGGGTTTTTTTTTAGCTATTTAGCACATCTAATCTAGAGAGAGGCTGTGTGATGTAGTGTTTTCAGCATTGGACCACAACCCTGGAGATGAGGGTTTGATTCCCCTATCGACCATGGAAAACCACTGGGTGACCTTGGGTGTATCACATACTCCCAATCCCAGAAAACCCTGTGATAGGTTCATGTTAGCATCATGTGAGTCAGAAACAACTTGAAGGCACACAACAACAATAACAATCTAATAGAAACTAACAACTTGGTTTTAGTCCTTGAAATGGAAACATGCGGGATCACATTATTAACTTTGGCGGTGATGATGCTAATTTTTCTTGTTGCCATCGTTTTTCATTCCCATTCTACAGTTAAGCACTGCATGGAAAAATCAAGGTCTCATTAGTAAAGAGATTCTAGTTTATCTTTTTCTCACCCTCAAAAATGGTCAACCAGATACCATGGGAGAGATAAAAACTTCATGGAAAGAACAAGGTCTCGTTAGTAACTACATTCAAGTTTATCCTTTTCTTACCCTCAAAAATGTTCAACAAGATGCCATGGGGGTGTTTTAAAATATTGTAACAATGTTCTGTTTGATATTGGTTCAGAAGTCCTACCATTAACGCAAATATTTAAACAATGAAAGTGCATAGCAGTAATTTTTCACAAAGGCCTCCGTACTTCTGCACATATTGTAAACTTTTGTTGTACAGTCTGCCTTCCATTTCTGTGGGATCGGGGCAAAAGGAGAGCCAGTGCGGCATAGTGGTTTGAGTGTTGGACTACAACCCTGAAGACCAAGATTTGATTCCCTGCTCAGCCATGGAAACCAACTGGGTGACCTTGGATGTGTCACAAACTCTCAGCCACAGAAGACTCTATAATAGGTTTGCCTTAGGGTAGTCAGAAGTTGGAAATGACTTGAAGGCACCCAGCACTAAAAACAAAGGGTACAAGACCTGTGTGAAAGTGGAGAAATTGCTGGAGGACCTAACAATGCCTAGAGAAGTGTTCTTCCTAGAAATCTCCAGGTCCTCCACTGCAACTCTATGATCAGAGGTGAACCATAGAATCACACTGGAGGACCTAGTGTTTCCTCAATAGAACGTATTTTTTTCAGTGGCAGAGGCAAATACAGTAAAAATAAATAAATAAATAAATAAATAAAATAAAATAAAATAAGGTAAGATAACCCACAAATAATCAGATCCATGACAAAGTGGAAGGCCAACTTAATATTCAAGTCTAATCTGGCTTCAGCATTAGTCAACAACAGATAATGGTTAAATAAGGAGCTTTTGAACAACAGTTCAATTGACTCCTCACACGTAATAATGCAAATTACTTTATCACAGCTGTATCTTCCTTTTCACTGCCTAAAATCTACTTGTACCTGGAATATAGAATTTGATCACCTGTTGCTAAATGCTAAATTAATACAACCCTTCTAAATATTATTGAGAAGCTCTTATCATAAGAACATTTGGGCCTGCTTCTCTCTTCATTTTTTAAAAAATGGATGTAAATTCTAAGAGATTTTGTTGTTATGATATGACTTTTTTTAACCCAGATAACTAGTTCTCAGTTCTTTTCTCACATTTTATTTTGTATTTAACTATTCATTTCCACACCAAGCTGTGTTTACGTAAATTATTTTTGGTGTCTCAGTTTTTGCCTTCTTTCTAGCAGAGTGTGAATTTAGCATTCTGTTCTAAGAAGCTAGAGGAAGAGCAATTAAGTGGTTATATACAAGGAAAGTACAGGATCTTATCTGAGCCTTGTGCTATTGTCAAAATAGAAATGTTCGGGTTATCAGTGAAATAGCCTTTTGTTCCAAATGCCTCTTGCACAATATATCCTACAGTTGCCCGTAGCTAGGAGAAACCCTATCCCTTTTCTTTCCTATCTTGTCATGTTTCAGCCATAGAAAACCATTTTTCTTAATAACAAATCGAGGTTTGACAGTTCAGTTCCCCAAGAAAAAAAGAAAAGAGGTGGCAACCATGACAAAGCACCACAAATATGGCTTAATATATAGAGATTCGTTTCCAGACTTTTAACAGCTCTGCTCAAGAGCCTCCAAGCCCAAAGCCCTCAGTATCTCACAAACTTGATTTGTTTTTAAAGCTCCATTTTCACGAAGAACAAGGCATGGAAACATTTTTCTTCTAGTAGCAAAATCTGGAAGAGCCAGCATGGAGTAGTGGTTTCAGCATTTGACTAATCCTAGAGACCAGGGTCTGATTCCCGTTCATTCATGGAAATCCACTGGGTGACCTTGGGCCTGTCACACACTCTCCCCCAGAAAACTATGTTACAGTTTCGCCTTAGGGTCTTCATAAGTTAAAAACAACTTGAAGGCACACAACAGCAGCAGCAGCAGCAAAATCTGGGAGCTGCAGTCTCCTCTTCCTCCTCCAAAATTAAAAAAAAAAATCAGTACAATAACAGACAGTTCCTTGGAAAGCTAGGGGGTTTCTGGGAGTTGTAGCCTGTAAGAACAGATGAAATACAGAAAAGTACAAAGCTCTGATGCAATCTTTATTTTATTCATGTTCTCTAACCTCTGAGATTAATCGTACAATGTTAAGTCTATCTTTACACCTGAAATGTCTGGAAAAGATCAAGAAGAAAGGGAAGATATATTTTAAAATTTCCACAATTTAAAAAGCTGAAGTTGATACAATATAAAATCATGTGTCTATATCCACTGGGCCAAGTCATTAGCCCTCAGAGGCTTTTATCAAATGCCACGTTTTAACTTGGCACTAAAATGAGACCAATCCAGGTACCAGGGAAAGGCATTCCATAACCAGGGAACCACATTTGAGAAAACAGAGATAATGATATGCTGAGTAAGTGCAATAAGCATCACAAAGGCCTCCCTTTGCTGTCTATGGAATGACAATAACAATTCCACTTCGGAGCTGTTTGATATATGATATAGATTATGGGGTATGGCAGGTTTCCAAACAGCCCAATCTTAGATCAGTCTTCTTGGCTGCGCTGTTTACAATGCTTCAGTCTTAGGCCCTTTCCACACAATGTCGCTGTCTCATTTCTGCCACAGGATGGCAGTGGTTGGCAGGTTGCGCTTCCGCATATCGTCACCGTCCTGCTGCCATCCTGTTGTGGAGCGTTGCGCTTGCACAGTTTTTGCAAAATGGGAAAAATCTGTTTCGCGTCTGTGTTCACATGGTGCTCCCATCACTTCTGGCCATGCGGAAGCTGCGGAAGTGCATTGGCGATGCTTCCTTACGTACGGCAGCAAATGGAAAAAGCCCAGCTGCACTGCAGAAGGAAGACGTGGTACTATTGCATTCTCTTCCGCATGGACCAAGTGGGTTCAGAGGGGAGCGTTGCCGACACACTCCCTTCTGGATCTGGGGACTGCAGTGAGATGACACGGAAGAGCATTGTCATGCAGAAACGGCCTCAGTCTCTGATTTTTGGTGTGCTAAAAGTTTATATAAAAATGTTAGTATGTGGTTGTACATGCATGGATTAATAAACTTTGCACAGGTATGTGCTATATCCTTGCTAAACGCTCCCCTTTCATGGTCAACCATGAAATAGTGAGGCTAGATACAGAAAACTGGGTTAAGTGTCACTTCATTTGATCTAACCTATTTAAGCTTTGTTGGCCTGGAATGGAAGAAGAGGGTGGAGCAACCAGATGTGGGTCCAGCTGAGGCCAGATTTCACCCCGTGACTACCTCCTCAGCCTTCCCGTGGGCAAAAACACCTTGCCATCAAGGACAATCAAAAAATCTTGGGTTGAGAAATGGAACAATAAGAAATTAAAGAAACGATGGTGAGATGGTCACAAAATATAAGACACTCAGTAGATATTGAGAGTTGGAGAATGGTATGGAAAACGGATTTAAGATTTACATTAAATTTAAATTTAAGAGAAAACTATTATAAAATGTTGCATGGATGGTATATGATGCCAGAGAGATTACAAAAAATTACAAAGAATGGAAATTAGAAATGTTGAAAGTGCGGAGAAAAAGAGGAAAGATTTTATCATATGTGGTAGACTTGTAAAAAGGCGAAGAAATTTTGGAAAGAAATACATGATGAAATTAAAAAAATATTCAAAATGAATTTTGAAATGATACCTGAATTATATGTATTGAATATAATAATATAATAATAATATAATAAAATCAAAATCAAATTAGAAAGCATAAAAAGCATAAAAAGCTAAAAAATAATGTTCTATCTAGTTATAGCAGCTAGATTAACTTATACTCAACATTGGAAACAAGATATTAAAATAAATTTAAATTAATGGAAATTAAAGGTTCTGGATATGATGGAGATGGAAAAATTGACAAATGCATTAAAGAACAAATCTATTCAACAATTTGATAGAGAATGGAGCAAAATAAAAGAATGGCTTCAGTTGTAAAGCTAATGATTATAATGATATAATCTGAAAAAAAAAAGGTAAAAATGTATTGACTGGTTAAAAGACAAACTACGATAGTTATGCCAAAGATTCTATGTATAGTGGAGTGGACTCCTTGTATTGTATTGTACTATATTGCACCTTTTGTTTGATTCAGCTGCGCAAAACTGGAAAAGAAAACTTGTTATGGGAGTTGGGGGGGGACATTTAGAAAAAATGTTCCCATTTTATATCTTTTTCAGAAATTCTAATAAAAATATTCATAAAAAAAAAAATCTTGGGTTGCTCCTCAGCCCAGCATAATTGTAAGGTAACCCACTGAACTCTCATCCTATAATGAGAGTCCCATTAGATTCAAGGGTAGCTCCTCTCCCACCCATAGGGATGAAGGACCCTAAAGAGTGAGTTCCAGAGCCCTACCTTACACCAAAAGGGTATCAAAAGGTGAAGTCCCCAGCCTAATGCTACCTGGCAAAGGGTAGCCTATCCTTCCCTTGCCCCTGGCAAAAGGGGAAAAATCCTCCCTAACCCCAAAATGGCCAGATGAATCTCACAATGTGCTAAAGGTGGGGGAGGGTGAGTCACACTGAGAAGCTACAAGAGAGCACGTGAAGGGACTCAGGTTTAAATTGCCTCTTGTGCCACTCCTCTCACATGCTGTGAACTGGTGCCAGATCCCAGTCCCCAATCAGCCTGGTCTCTGTCATGGACACCATCAAATAGTTACCTTCCTCCATAGCATCATTCTCTGTGCATGTCCTGGTGAGCATTTTATTGTCAATAATGACAATGACAATTTGTGCACATACTTTTCTGTGTCACAGCTTCATTCACAGTCGTACAGACAGATTACATCTGAAAACATTATCTACAGCACAATTTAATACATCTTGCTTTTTTTTTGTTTTTTTATAGTATTACCTAAATTAAAAAATTAGGTACTTATACTTTCTCTTAAGAAAATAACATTCAGTGGCTATCACAGTGGTTCAGCAGATGAGATGGCCCTGGGAGCAATCTCGACAAATCATTTCCATGTACAAGATGACCTTCTGTAGGAGGTGATTCACACTACACAATTATACTGCCGTATTCCACTTTAACTGCAATAGCAACATCCAATGGAATACTGGGATTTGCAGGTGAAGGAGAATTCTGTGCCAGAGACCTGTCGTACCTTACCAAACCACAATCCCCAGAATTTCATAGGATGTTGTCATGGCAGATAAAGTGGACTGTAATGCTATAATTGAGTACAGGGAATGGGCTCCAGCTCATAGTCAGTTCCACAACTGTAAAATGTGAACATCAGTGACAGGCTTGTAAATGCTACTGAACAACTGTAGTTACAATTTATTGTACAACATTCCTCAATGTAATTCAATCTTGTCCCATCTGGAACTGTCTAGATATGTTGGTCAATGACCACAAACAAACCCCCAGCATCCCCTGCCACCATGCAAGCTAATGATGATGGGAAGTCAACACTAGATCGGGGAAGGCTGACCTATTTTGTTGGTCTGTGTAAGCGTTCAAGAATAACATTTGCAAACTGCACTGGATATTTTCAAAGACTGAACACAATAGGTAAACTAGTGAAGAAATACGAAAGAACAGGTTAAATTATTTGATAAAAGGTTATTTCATAGGTTGTGAAGGTGACTTTTGATACTCAAGTCTTACTAAATTGATAATGCTATGGAAATACTGTGAAAGCAAATATGTTGATTCTATTGGTCTGTAGTATCAATCCCATTTTTTTAAAATGTTCAAACTAGTGAGATTATAAAGGTTTAAAAAGAGAGAAAGAGACTGTTGTCTGTCCCAGTATTTATTAAAATAATCTAGTCACTTTCCAAATCTACAATTGAAGTGGAAAGAACAAGACTTCCATGTACTGTGCTTTACTTGAAATTTACAGATAAGAAAAAGAATGTATTTGGGAAACTGCCTCTTCCAATTGAACAAAAGTCTATTTTATAGAGTGATATCTTATTTAGAATTAGTACCACTGATTAAGGCATTAGGCATTAGTAAAGGAGATCTCTATCATGATACTTTTCTCCCTGCTCCAGGGTATGTTATCTCAACACTAGCAAATATTTACTTGTAATACACTGTGTTATTACCTAGCTGCTATTTTAGAAAAAATGGAGTAAGCAATTGTATTAATTGCATCATCAATACAATCTAGCCTTGTTTCTGCAGACACCTTGGGGGTGTAAATATGACTTCAACAGACTTATATCAACAAAAAAGAGGGGAAAAGATACAAAAGCATATTGATAAAACCTAACAGCAGGCAGTAATCACTTTTGGATATACACATACACACACCTGATCTTCTTATAAGATGAGGCTTCAGAGCAACAGTATTTGGGTTCATATCATTTTGAAAGGAATTAGAAATATGGAATGATTTCTATAACTGTAATGAGAATCAGAACTAGAAAGGATTCACAATGTGTTCAGTTTGCTAAAACCATATTAAAGTGCCTATAGGATCCCATCAGCCTGTCTGTCACAGGTAGATCCAAGTTATGATCCACAAATAATAATGCAGGAAGGGGACAAGAGATCAGATCAGTCAGCACTGGGACACAGAGATGATAAATACAAAAAGGTACAGGGGGAGTCCTATCTCCTCCCAGGAAAGCAGTGCTTCTACAGTGTTTCTGATACGTGGCAACCCATTCTCTGCTTAGATACAAATAAGCTTCTGGTTATTCTTGTTTGAATACAAACTGTAAATCAGATACAACCAAGGATGTTTTCAGAAGCTATGTTTGCACATTCTGCCCTTTGTTTTGAAATTCTGCCATACACATGTGGGACAGAAACATCTAGAATCAAATATTCTGGAAGTCAGCACAGGAAGTCATCAGACCACTTTACTTTTTTTCACATAAAAAATGTGCAACAGTTATACATTGTTTTTAATGAGTGAAAACACAACATTTTGAAAACTGGGGCCAAGATTCACAACTGCGGTCAGGAACAACCTGGTCATAGAATCATAGAATCAAAGAAATGTAGAGTTGGAAGAGACCACACGGGCCATCCAGTCCAACCCCCTGCCGTGCAGGAACACCCTCAAAGCACTCCCGACAGATGGCCATCCAGCCTCTGCTTAAAAACCTCCAAAGAAGGAGACTCCACCACACTCCGAGGCAGCATATTCCACTGCCGGACAGCCCTGACTGTCAGGAAGTTCTTCCTGAGGTTCAGGTGGAATCTCCTTTCCTGCAGCTTGAATCCATTGCTCCTTGTCCTGGTCTCTGGAGCAGCAGAAAACAAGCCCTCTCCCTCCTCTACATGGCATCCCTTCAAATATTTAAACATGGCTATCATGTCCCCTCTTAACCTTCTCTTCTGCAGACTGAACATAACCAGCTCTCTAAGTCTATCCTCATAGGGCATGGCTTCCAGGCCCTTCACCATTTTGGTCGCCCTCCTCTGGACCTGCTCCAGCTTGACCATGTCCTTCTTGAATTGGGGTGCCCAGAACTGGACACAGTATTCAAGATGAGGTCTAACCAAAGCAGAGTAGAGTGGTACCAGTACCTCCCTCGATCTAGACACCATACTCCTATTGATGCAGCCGAGAATTGCATTGGCTTTCTTGGCTGCCGCATCACACTGCTGACTCATGTTCAGCTTGTGGTCTATTAAGACTCCTAGATCCCTTTCACACGTACTGCCATCCAGCCACTGATGGTCACTGGATCTATGAGGTGATCCAATTATTTTGTTTTGTTTTCAAAAGGAATAAAGCCATGGTTTGGAAAACTAAGGCTATTTCTGCACCTTACCAGTTCCTGTCGACATCCTGTCACAATCCTGGAAGTGCCTTTGCTGGGATAGGAGTACAACAGGAATGCTCTCCTCTGAGAGGAGGAAGGGAGCATGAGTGACACATGCTGCCTTCTGCTGCACAGTCAGCCTCTTTCTCAGCCAGCTCATGATCGTGCTTCCATCCCTCCTGCATGGCTGGGGTGATGGGACCTTCTCTCAATCGCTGGCACTTAACGGATTTTTTCTGTTATGAGACTATCCCGCTATCACGATGGGTATCACAATGGATTGGCAGCAGGATTGCAATAATATCATGTGAAAGCATGACCCACAGACTGCTGCCATTGCGTCTCCATCACGGGACTGCAATGCCATGTGGAAATGGCCCAAATTCTGCTATTCCATGGAATGGAACCAAAGGGCTGTTTTGCTTCAGTGCAATTACAAAATCTATTCACTACTGATTATATAACATCACCATTCTTTGCAAAACAGAAATATTATTCTTCACAGAACAACAGACCACACTCTGAAACAAAGCATATATTAAGCTTTACACTTATAGTCATCCAAATCCTTTTATTCAGCCTCCAGTTTGAAGTAGGTCAACTCTTTTTAACCATTGTGTTCTTTAATCCTTTCCACTGATAGAGCTTGGCTTATTCTTTCAGTCTGAGATCCTTTGCCTACTAACCTCTAACATCTCAGGTCTGCCTCTTGTGAGGAAATATGCAGACATGTAGGACTTCAGGTAGTAAGGCAGACAATCTGAGTACAATTGCTAGTGTTAACTAGAGAAGACCAACTGAAATATTTTTTTTTACTTATACAACACTTATATAAATTCAATTTATTCATGGGTGTGCTCTGCTTGGACCTAGCAACTGAATTTAGGCCTATGATAAAACTGTGGTGTCGATTTGTGATAAAGTTCTGGTGATAAAAAGACCTTTTACCTCCTGAAGAAAGCAACAACTTCTACCTTCTGAAATGATCCCTTTTCTTCATTTTTGACAAGTTGGCAACACTTTAAAAAGAATTAATGATTTCTCTGTTATTAGATCCCTAGATCCAAATCAAGCCAGATTTCTCTGACCAGAAGTCAAATGTGGTGATCTGAACCTAAGATAATGTGAGAAACAGTAAAAAACAAACAAACAAAAAACATGCAGAAGAAGAAGAGAAGGAGGAGGAAGGAGGGGAGGCCACTCTGGCTGGGTAATGTTGTTGGGACATATCTGGGCTGTAGTGGCTCTTACAACACACAGTCCAAACAGACTTATGCATTATTATTGCTTTGGTTAGACCTCTCATCTTGAATACTGTGTCCAGTTCTGGGCACCCCAGTTCAAGAAGGACATGGTCAGGCTGGAGCAGGTCCAGAGGAGGGCAACCAAAATGGTGAGAGGCCTGGAAGCCATGCCCTATGAGGATAGACTTAGAGAGCTGGGTATGTTTAGTCTGCAGAAGAGAAGGTTAAGAGGGGACATGATAGCCATGTTTAAATATTTGAAGGGATGCCATGTAGAGGAAGGAGAGGGCTTGCTTTCTGCTGCTCCAGAGACCAGAACAAGGAGCAATGGATTCAAGCTGCAGGAAAGGAGATTCCACCTGAACCTGAGGAAGAACTTCCTGATGGTCAGGGCTGTCTGGTAGTGGAATATGCTGCCTCGGAGTGTGGTGGAGTCTCCTTCTTTGGAGGTTTTTAAGCAGAGGCTGGATGGCCATCTGTCGGGAGTGCTTTGAGGGTGTTCCTGCATGGCAGGGGGTTGGACTGGATGGCCCGTGTGGTCTCTTCCAACTCTACATTTCTACGATTCTATGATTTCAATGGCCTAGCTCTAAAAAAGAGATGCTCCTTGCCAAGTATAAAAGGCAATGCATATCTATCATTCCATACTCTAAAAGGAAATGTCCCTGCCCTCACCTCCAGTTCCTAACTTAAAAAAATAATAACAACAACAACACAGGCTAAATGAATAATGAAATGCACACATACTTAGGGATGCAAGTCTCCAACTATTTCACCCTTGCAGACTAAGATGAACAATGAACATTTTTTTCCTTGACATGAAAGAAAATGAATATTTCCCTACAAAGAATTTGAGAGTCTCAAGTATTATCTATTCAAAAGTAGCAACACATTAGGGACAGAAATCACCAGTATAAGTGGGAAGAGCAAGGACTAGCCATTCTCACAGCAGACCAGCCCCTGAGCATTTGGTCTGGCAGCAAGCTGGCCTATTAGACCAAACACTTAGGGTAACGCATTCTGTTGTGAGTACTGCTGGCGTCTGTTCTTTCTGCCCTCCAGGCCAAGATGAGCAGTACACTTGCAGCTATGAAATTCCTTATCTCACCGTGACTGCTGACTTGCCATCATGGAACTGGCAGGTATTTGGGGTTCTCATGAGAACTGATATGTCACAGGAGTCCACAGCTGTAAACAGTAAGGTTGGCCTTACACAATCTTTGGAGGCAGACTATATAAGTCAACTGAACACAAGCACTGTGGGATTCAAGAGGTATGCCAATACCAATGCAGATCCACAGAAGTCTCACTGCTGAGTAATTTTTCCTGTATATGGGGTTTCCTGACTGTCATGAAACCCAGAATTCAGCCCAGGGGGGGGGGAAACTATTCTTTCCAGCCCTAAATATGGTCTACAGAATTCTTAAAATACATGAAGAGGTAAACAACACACACAGGACATGGGAAGCAGGTAAAGCAAGACAGATGGCTATGCTATATTCAGTTTGTTGGTATGCATGCCTGTGGCAATGGGCTCATCCAACAACTGAGGGACCTACTGCGGGCAAATCCTTTTCCTAGTATTTTCTTTTCGCAATCAGATTTTATATTGGAAAATTAAACACAACAGACTTCTACTGAATGTAGATCCATAGAAGACTAGGGCAGGGGCAGTTATAGTGAGGCTGGAGAAAAGCAATTTTTTTCCCAGATGACTTGAGAGATATACTTTTGTTTTGTTTTTTGTTGTTGTTATTTTTGTTGACAAATCTGCTATATTTAAATAAACTTCCTATCTATTTTCTTAATTTCATACATGTTACTGTGGAATAAATTGATTAAAATAACCTCAGTAATTCTATAATAAATTGATTAATTCTATAACAGATATTTTTTTAAAAAAATCACAGATCAGTGATTCCAATTTTTCAAACTACAAGGTTTATTGGATGCACCACTAATTGTTTCACAGGTTTTTCTGACTTCTGTTTGACTGCTTCTCTGCACTTCCGGAGGAGAAAAAATTATTCAGAAGAGCTCAAAACCTTACAATCATAAAACAGTTTGGCAGCTTGTCTGGATTTTCTGGGAATATTTTTTGCTGATAGCAGAAATAGGAATAGAAATGGACCTTATCTTTTAACAGGAGACTGGAGACTGATACTGTGATTTGCCAGTGAATTTCAGCAGCAAACTACTCAACAGCAACAACTGATTATGGCTTGGGACTTGGGACAAGTTATGGCTTTGGGGCAACATATTGACTAACCTGATATATGACACCGAGACCAAACCTCTGGCTTCTTTTTGATACAGTGTCCATTTTCCTTTTATCTCCTGCAAAGGGGAAACTTCTAAGACCTGCCATTCATTTGCTAGCAAACCATTCCTTTTAAAGTTCTGGCTAGCATATGTTCTCCTCCATGAACATACAAGCAGTTAAGAGGCAGGCTTGAATTTATTTTGAGTATGATTTCTGAACATTAAAAGCAGTAAAGACTCATAAAATCCTGCCTTGCCTGAAAATTAATACAGCTGTATCAGTGGGATATCTAAAACAAAAACAAACAAACAAAACACCCAGTCATGGATGGATGGATATGCAATAGTTTCAGAATACAGAAGAGATTATCCACTTTAATGCAATATCTCATTAGCATGTAGTAAAACAAGACTTTTCATAATCTGTGATTGTTTTCACATTTAAAAGATCATTATCAATGCATAAAATGGTCTTCAGGAAGAAACCATTCAGGAAGAAACCATTCAAACAAATATCTCATTCACCATGAATGTTTATAATAACAGTTGCATGTTTCTTAAATTCATATTCCACTTTTCTTGTTCGTATGCTTATTTTGATATAAAGAAAGTCTGAACTTTAACAGTAGGTTAAGGTTCTGAAACATTTTCTTTTAACATGCCAAGGGAGAGGAGAAAAAAGATTGGTATTTAAACGCTGCTATGCAACTCGGGCACAAAGTACTTTATGACTTGAGGAATATAGGGACAACCATAGGGAACTTGATCTGAATGGTTTCTTAGGAAGAAACAGGAAGGGGGAACGTAGGTGTGAAAATACACATTCACTTTTACCATAGAAAGTTTTTTTATCTTGCAGGTAAGGTTGTGTGCTTGCTCATGTAGCTCCATCTAACAATGGCATATACTGAGAGTGCATAATAGAATAAACAGGACACATCTTTCCCAGTTAGAGATGTAAAAGATTTGGCCAAAGCACAGGTTCAGATCCAGACATCAGTTGACTCATCTGCTGAATAACAGACACCAACTCAGCCAGCCCACTTGGTGGGTATCTATCTGGGATGACAGACGTGAGATTCCACAGCAGTGGAACCTACTGCCCCTTCCTCATGGAAGTAAGGAAAAGCCATCTGCAACCAAGGTAAACATGACTCTGTTGCTCCACCGTCCATCAAGGGGACCCTGTAATGTTATGGACTTTTTGCAGAAAATATTGTTTTATATTAAGGTAGTTTAGTTTTGTATGCATTTAATAATAGAGGTAATTAGGTAAGAAGCTGGCAGGAGGGGGTGAGTGAGTAGAATGTTGAGACTGTGTGGTGATTGGTGGAAAGTTTGAAAAGATTTGAATAGCGATGGTGGTTGACGGTTGACCTGTCTGCTGGAAACGAAGAGACTGGCGTGGAGCACGGTGTGATTAAATGAAGATTAGGGTTAAGAGAGTTAGGTTTAGGAATTGATAAGTAAAGTTTAAGAGTCTGAATTAGCAGTTTTTGTAGAGAAGAGTGTGAGACAGGGTTGAATGTTTGTTTTAAATGTATTAAATCATTGATCTGTTCTGTCATATGTTTAACAATTGTTACTATTGAACTACAGTTAATAAAGTGCAATTTTGTGTATCGTACACTTTCGTTCTCCAGGAATACTCACTCGCTCACCCACCCTCCCTCTCCCCCCCCCTTTATATATATATACACAGTTCCCAAAGGTGAAAAGTGTGTGTGTGTGTGAACATGTGCACACACATACATATGGAAGAATTGGGGTCTGTGATGTTAGCAGAGGACAAGGAGAGTTGTTGTCCAGTAGAGTTGTATAGCATTCTGCAAAGAAACCCTGGGGATACCTAGTAAGTCCACACTGTTGGTGGCCACAGCAATCGAATGAGAGGAGACTCTTACACTGGTGACAGAGACAGGGACAAGGGAAACTCCTCACTCTTGTTGGTATTAGTGAGGTTGGGGAAGTCTTCACATATGCAGTGATTTAGGCCAAACCTTATATCTGGTGTAGAAGTGGTAGAATAAGGGAAATGAGTCTCACAGACCCCAACTTTACCAATCCTGATGAGCACATAGACTCCATCTCTTCCCCCATATAATCTGAGTTCCATGATAAAACTGCCCAAAGTCTTTGACAAATTATAATATTTATATATTTATGACAAATAATATACCTCCTGAGCTGACTGATGAAGGGCACACTGGGCCCTAGTCTATAAGGCTTGGCTGTGGACATAAGTTTGTGCCTTACCTCCTCTGGCTCCACCTTCCAGCTAACCAGGTTGGACCTTATGAGTTGGTTCGGCTGCCCTTCTACAAGCCTCTGAAAACTGCATTGATGTCTGTGAAGGAGAAAGCCTGCAGCACCAGAGATGATGGGACCTACCTACTCTGCCCAGCCATGACCTGCAACTGCCCCCCCCCATCACCACACACACATACACACAATAAGTTAGGGAATGCTATTTTCAGAAATATTCCCCTTAAGAATTAGATGTTCACTTATGGATTTTTCAATATTGGTCCAAGGTGTAAGCATCCAAATGTTGAAATTCTCTTTTTTCATTGCCTCAAGACAACATCAACCTCTGCAGGGGGAGAAGGGTTACATACTAATACAGAAGTTGCATGGGGTATAGCTGATGCATTTTATTTTAAGTAATAAGAAGACATCTAATTAAATTATTTTTAATGAACATGCATCTCCTGCTGTTACATTGGGACCTCTTGTAAGGGGTATTGCCCCATATTAAAAAAGGCTACGATGTGGCTGACAATTAAGTCTCTGCCTCAGGTACCCTGTATTACTGAGCAACCAGCCTCAAAACTCTGGCAGTTTTGACTTTTCAGAGTCATTCAGTTTTTCACCTGAGTTATTTAAAACCATCCTTTACAAAATGAATTTTGGCTGCAGGCTGTAGAACTTGACAGTGATGACAGTCTTTGGGAGGATTAAACAGAAGATGAGACTGGCATGTTCTCCAATAATGAGCCTATTGGGAACCTAGAATCCATATTTCTCACCTTTCATTCCACCTGTAATTCCAAAGGCAAGTCTTCTTTTCTGTCCCTTACCCAAAGCCATCTGCTGATTACTGAATGAGATACATCACACACACATACACAGAGACACAGACAGAGACAGAGCGAGAGAGAGTGGGAAAGCAAACATCTGCATGCTTCCTAATGACTTATCATATTCAACATGCAGTGCATGCATGGGATTCTCAGACTCTACACAGACAAGTCCTTGGTTTTTAGGCACTTGAGCAGTAGGTATGAAGAGGGGCACAGGTGGAGACAGGGTGTTAGTTTGAGGACTCTGGCCATTCATTCTCACTTCACTCTGCACATGAAAGTGTCTGTCTACACATGAAGCTCCATTTCTATTCTGAGTCAAAGGTAACTCTTGCACCCAAGGGTTGTGAGAGCACACTGCTACTGGGGTACATCTGCATGCTAGAATTACAGATCACCAATGAAACAAGAATAACTCCAGGTATTGTAGGATCTTAAGAGTGGATCAAAACAATTCCCTCCAATCCACTAACCCATTCACTTCAGGAGCAGCAGATCTATTTGCTGCCCACATATGCCTATAAGGGATCTTTTGACCTTGAGAGTAGTTTGGGCACATTGGAGTCCATATCCCCAAACTTACACAGAGTTTGTTTTTTCAAATCAAAATATGTACGATTATTTTACTGGGTAATAATAAATATTATAATAGAGTTTCACAAATACCAAACATTTAGTATTTAACACTAATGACTAGATAATACAACATAGTTTCCTCCGCAGATGAAGACTTTAACTCAAATAAGCTAAACTCATTATGCTGAGAGGATTACGAAACACAGACTATCATGGGGGCAAGTGCAGGGAGATTTCAGGGTAAAAGACCACTCCTAAGTCCCATGAAGCTGGGATCAGTGAAGAGAAGAAGAGGGAAAACTAACAAAGTTAACTAACTACGTCAGAATGGGACTAAGCTAATGAGATCTCTGGCTAAAATCCCAGATCCTTGGGGGGGGGGTCAACCTTGCATATTTCCCTATCTTGCACTGTCTCAAAACTCACTTGGTTGGGATGAGAAAAATTACAGTTGTATTTTTGACCAACAAAAGAAAGGTACGTTGACCTGATCACTCTTGTCCTAAAGGTGGCCTTCCCTGTCAATGTGATTTCCTGTCCACAGGGCATTACCTCACAATGGGAGATAGAATTCTTTGTCTGGAGATATTTATTCGTGTCCCATAACATAATCAGTTCTAACACCCCGCTGGTGGCAGTTAATGGAGCCAACTTCCTCATTTCTGAAAGATTTGCCTAGTTTAGGATTTCGCTAACCTGTCTTTATTTTGAGACAGACAGAATCAAGCGGTTCCTTGTAGAACATATACACACATATCCCTCAATGCCTTCACAGTAGAGATGGGAACCTGTGATCCTTCAGATATTGCTGTACCCAAACTTCCCATCAGCCTCAGCCAGCAGGAATCATGATCATGGAAGTCTTATGGAAGTGATCATGGAAGTCTTAACGCTACAAGACTGGAAGGCCACTGCCCCCCGACCCTGGAGTACAAGCACATTAGTCTCCTCCTTGCCAAAACTGTTCAAAAGCTTTCTGACACTTCCATTCTTCTTTTGTCAAGCTTTGTCTCAAAACACCACCATTATGTAAAACCCTGAAGCAAAGAAAACAACAACAATCACCACCCTAGTTTGGTGCAGGACAACATGTTGCAGGTTGTGTCATCACTTCTCACATTTCTGTGACCTCTGCTGTTGCTCTAATTGTATTCCAGAGATGTGACACAGGGAGATCACAATGCAATGAAACAGAAATATCAGTACCATAAAAGGCACGGCACAGGACAGACATTTCACTTATCCATCTTCCACTCCACAGGATTGCTCTGTCCATCCATTATAAGCCACCCTGAATTTATGAGATAAGCTATGGCATATCAAAAGCAATTACAATAGAATGCACATCCTCTAAAATAATTGTAAAATTATGTGTTGGAAGGAAGGTACAATTATGCCATACTTCATTTATATTTAAGTTGGCTATTCAGCAACAGAAAAACATAATAACCAGATAGCCACTATCATAACGTTGGTCTGCTTTCATCCCATTCACAAAGCACTTAATGTAAAAACCAAGACGGCTTACCTGCACATTTTGTTCTTGTTGTGAGCGGAGGCCCAGGAGGTCCAGTTCCGCCTTCTCCAGGGCGGGTAAGAAGAACTCTGATCTCATACTCCACATCTGGGTCCAGATGCCATAACTTGTAATTGGGTGAATCCACAATGTGGGTTTCAGCCCAGTTCCCATTGGTTGTACGGTATTCCACCTCTTTCAGGATAATAGGCCCATCACCAATGATAGAGTTGGCATTTGGTTTGATCCACAGATATGTGGCTCCAACTGCTAGAAGTTCTGGGGGCGCGATAGGAGTGGGAGGTTCTGCAAAAAACAATAACAAAAGAAGAGATGAGTGAATGCCAGTTTCTTTTGTTTTATAGGGCTTTTTTTTTTCAGGAGCAGCAAACCATATTTATGTGGTTTCAAAGAGACTATTATCCATGAAGCAAATATTAAAACATTTATTCAAACCTCTTTTCCTTAGCACTGGAATTACTAGTGGTTTATCTAGAAGAGGAAGAGTTCTTCCAATAAACCATTCCCTAAGAAAAAGAAGCAACCTTCCTCACTCTTCCTCTCTCTTTCCCCAGGGTTAGGACACATACAGCCCTTTGAAGTTGTTGGGCTACAGATTTAGTGATCCATCACCATTAGCTATGCTGGCTAGGGCTGATGGCAGGTATAGTTCCACAACTTCATAAATAAAGGGTATGGTCAGAAATCATTCTGGTCAATAGTTTTGATATAACTATACTTGTGCAGGTGGCAGTGGTGTGACAGCAACAGAAGTTTAAAAAAGTAAAAATGTTGCAGGAACAGCAAGGCATAGGGAGAGCAAAGCACTGCCATCCAGAGAGAAGGCTGGAGGCTTCTGAGAAGTCTATTTCCACAAAAGGAATGGAAAGAATATATGAAAACATTCAAAATATTCAAAAAATATTTTTTTAAAAAAAAGATTTCTTGAATGTTGGGAATCCTAACAAGGAAGATCCAAGTTGGGCAAGAATCTATGCAGTTCAGAACCTATTCAGTATGGGAAAAAAATGCATGCACACTTTTTGGAGCAGAAAGCTATCTTCCGTACAAAAAACCAAAAACAAAAAACACCACATTTCCTGAACATAAAGCAGGTGTATAAGTAAATGAGCTCCACAGAGTTAAGAATTAGCAGAGCAGCATTGTGGACCACCACCTTCCCACATCTTCCTGCCCCCAAAATTTGGATAATCTTTTGTGAGCAATGGGAATTAGGAACATGGAAGCACATGGCACTAGGATGGGGCAAGCTGATTTTTATCTTGTTATAATACTTATACAGCAAATCCTATTTTTCTGTTCTCTGTGCTGTCTAACTCAGTAGTCTACAATCAGTTACAGAATATAAATCTGAGAGTCTAACAATTAATTCTAAAAACAAACACAAAACTTATGTATACTTGAGGGAACAGTGAGGGAGTGGGAACTGTGTAGCATGCAACTCGATGTTGAACTGCATCTCCCAGCATTCCTTATCACAATCAGTGCTGGTTAGGGCTGCCTGGAGTTCAAGTCCAACAACATCTGGATGGCTGCATGATTCCCTCCTATTGAATAGTGTGACTCAAGTGACCAAGTAGTAATAGTATGCTGTTAAAATAGAAAAGGCATCTTCTGGAATGTCACACAATGAAGGTATCATATGATTGCGTGATAAAATCAATTCCAATTTTACTAAGCCAAAAGAGACATCACCTTTAAAAATATGCTTGATGTACATTTGTTTCAAATCCAACTATGTGTTTTCTACAGTTAACCCACTATGAGAGATATCATGTGTAACATGCTTATTTACATGTATTTCAGAATATCCAAATGCCTGTTACTAGGGTACAAAATGGGCTGCAATACTGGATGGATCATTCTGAGACAAAATATCCTCACTGGACTACAGACACCAAAATAAACTGGTGTACAAATCTGATTAGCACACTTAATATACTTGACTGCGTACATAATAGCATTATTTATGTGGGCATTCAGAACAGGGTTACAATATGTGTGTTAAGTACGGCAGTATGTTAGGCTCAGCTTCTTCATAGGTCTCCCTGTTTGGAGAGTGCAAGTCTGAACAACAGCTCCTCCCTATCCAAGGAAGCTCCTCATATAACCAAGAACTTTGTTTTTTCAGGTTTCTAAATCACATAGCCTCACACACAATGGAAGCCTAATTTTCAGACTGATCTTTCCATCTGTGAAGACAGATGGTGGTGGTGCTTAGGTACAGGGCAGAAAACTGTGTTGAATTCATAGATGTCAAAGGGCAGGGCTACTGTGGGGACCCAGTAGTGGATGTAAAGGAAGAAGCATGGCCCTACTCCTGCTTTGTCATGGGAAGGTCCTGCACATGCATAATGCATGAACAGGGCTTTTCCATCTGAATAAGAGAATCTATTCTAAATATGATCACTCTGATTAGATGTGACATTTGCTTTAATCAGCACAGTTGTCATTTAAAATGCCTGAGATCAGGCAACTCTCTGAATTATTTATGCTTGCTTTACATTTGGTGACCAAAAAAATCATAGCAAAAGGATATAGAAGTGTCTTGCACAAGGAAGGAAAGGAGATAGGGAGCATATATTAACAAAGAATCTCTAGAGAACAGGACTACAGTAAGCATGCTAAGCAAGCTATATGCATATTCAGATAATTAGTCCAGAAAAAAAGAGAAGGCTGTTTACATAGGGTTACATTCTTCTATACCAACACACAGAGATAATGAATATAAATAATAGAGCCACAGAAAATGATAATGAAGGTTCAATATTTTCTAAATGAGTAACCAGAAAGTAGCAATGCCACTTTTAAATATGGAATCCCATTATAGTTGATAGCCCCTGGCTCAAGCCAATATTAACTAAAACAGAAGTGGAGCAGGAGCCATGTTGAACTACATGAGCATAAAGCAGAAGAACATGTTCTCTCCTTTCCCTCAGTTTTTTTTCATAAGCATGTCCAAATAATTACTAAGATAAGAAGAAAGAAGCAAGGTAGAGGGTTATCTAGTTCAACCTTTGCCTATAAAGGAATCTACAGCTGAAGGATCCCTGATAAGGGACCATCCAAGACACTCTGTTTTACTGTGAAGAGCTCTTACAATGAGGAAATTCTTCCTAACACATATTCAGTACCTCCTTTCTTTTCATGGGGGTCTTCTAACAGGATCCATAATTACCACCTGAAAACTTCTGGCTTCTGAGTGTGTGCGTGCGTGCATGTGCCTTCACATTGTCCGTCAACTTAAGGTGATTCCATGAATTTTATAGGGGTTTCATAGGCAAGGAATACTCAGAGGTGGTTCTGCCAGTTCTTTCTGAACTACAGCCCAGTCAAAACTTAAAATCAATATTTTTGTAAAGATCAGAGCCTTATGTGATACAGAGGGCAGGTTGACCAAGACTGTGGCAGAGAATACATTAAATTTACAGGTGACGTGGAAAGAATGGAGAGAAATAGGTTTGTCAGGAAAAAAAATGTCCAGTTTGATATGAAGTGGCAGACTTCTATGACTTCTAGATTCAATCTTTTATTACTTCTATGTATGAATTATATACATGCTCTTAAAATATAATAATACTTTTTAATAAAAAGGTAAAAGTAAAAGGACAGAACTCAAATTACAAATTTGTACAGGTATTTTTGTTCACAAAGAATTTATCATTCTGAAAGATATCTAACAATCTCAGACTACTGGCAGATTTTCTGTTTCTAAATTCTGGGAGCTAGACAGCAATAAATCTCTGCTCAGAATCTGCCAGATTTACCATGCAACCAAAGAAGGAACAGAAACCAAAACAGCACAAAACCAACTCAGCCAATTTCACTTTTATTGCTGCTTTTACAGCTGTTGTTTTCTGGCCAGATGACAAGAATGAAGGAAAGCCAGTTTCTCCTAACCTATCATTTTCTCTGAAAAATATTGCTAACAATTTTGTTAAAATATTGAAGGATTTTTAACACTGGCAACAAAGATAAGTCCCTCCCTCCTTTCTTCCACATCCAGAGTGAAGGCAACATGAGAACTTCCTTTCCCTTCAGTGAAATCATAATGAAGACAATTTTGAATGTTCATATAGTACCACAAAATTATCCCATTCATCACATAATTCAAGATATTTTGATGAATGGAACTGAAGTAGGTATAAACCAGTGGAAGCAATGACTTTCAAGTAGGTGAAATTTTTTGAAAGGGGTAACAAATTTTACATCTTTTTTAAAAAAATAAACATTTAACACAATACTATTAGGAATGTAAAGCTGCATGCAAATGGTATCTTAAACAAAAATGGGTGGAAACACTGGGAAAACTATTACAACAGTTTCTTAGGGACATGGATCACCACTATGACTACCAGTAGTTCTACATCTACTTTCTTTGTTTTTAAAGTTTCAACTGCAAGTAACAGCACTAGCTGTTGGTAGCCTAGTCACAAGTTTTCTTCCTCCACAGAGCCTGAGTTTAACATTGTTCCAGGGAACTTCAGGAGGCAGAAAATATAAAGAGAATATTCTGTAGGTTTGTTTCTTTTTCTGTGAAGATAAAAGGAAGAAAAATCTCAGAAGAAAAAATGTCTTCTAAGAAATGGTGGCTGAAATCTAACAGAAACCGACTTGATTGCTTTGATGTAAAAGGTACTATATATTAGTCCCTTTTACATCTACTATACTATACTTACATCTACTATACTATATACTATACTATATATATTAAATTCACCTGTTCATTTGGCTAAGCCACTTACAGTAGTGATTTCCTAGCAGTCCTGAAAATAACATAAACTAGAGCTTGTTCTCTAGCTCTCTAGTTGTTGTTATGTTCTATAATTAATTCTAAATGTATCTCAAGGAATGATATTTACTGCTGGGATCCAAACTGAGTGGACCAGATCACCATAATAAAAAACACCCCACTTAAAAGCCTTTAATTTATAAAGCTCTATACAAAAATGTCAAGCCTATAGTTGAGTCTAGTGTGCATTACTCTTGGATGGGTGTATAGGTCTGCAATCCACCCACTGAAATAGCTTTTCTTGCAATTCACAGCCTTAAACAACATGAAGGACATCATAGAAAAATCTGCTAAAATGTGTTTTTGTTTATTTCTGTCATTGGGAGACAGCTGCAGTGCTATCATTGGGAATAAATAAAGAGCAACAAAAGGCAGAAAAATATACACTGGCAGAGAAAAGCATAGTGCAGTTCCAAGACTGCCATCTACAATTTCAAAATGGAGATCCATTTCAGAAAGCTTGAATTCAATATTCAGTTCACTTCCTGTATTTTAGCCAGTGAATATCCACATAATTGTGACCACTCTGAACCATTCAAAAAAGAGGACATACCCCAAACTCAAAAGGTGACAAAAGGGCACAGATGTGTATATAATTTTCACAGTTTACCTTGTATGTATAGATGATAGTTTAGTAAGAAACATTATAATTTAAATAGATATATAATATGTATATCCCCAAAGAAGATGATGTCTATATTACCTCTCTGCCTGTGAACAGTTGCTAAGTAATACTACATATTACTCGGTTAGTACCCATCATTAGATTTTTAAAGAACCAGAGAAAGTTTAGTTATTATCTGCTTCTGAAAATTTCCCTATATAATACATTACAGTCTGATACAGACCAGTTACTGAAAATGTCAAAGAAGTTTTAGAGAGAGAATTATTCTACCATTTCCCACACCAATAATTTCTGAAGAGATTTTTCACACATGCAGGGAATGGTGAACTTTGGCCATTTCCGCACTACACTGTTATAGTGCCACTATTCCACTTTCAACATCCTACTGAATCCTGGGCCTCAGTAAACTACAGACCCCAGAAATTCATAGGATATTGAAAGTGGAATAATAGCACTATAACAACGTAGTGGGGAAATGGCCATTATCATAGATGATACTGCAGTATACAAGGCCACAAAGATTTTCCATTCTATGCTACCATCTTTAAATCTTTGTTGTTTTACATTAAAGAAAAAGAAATCACTATCTGTGGCTACTAGTCATGACAGATATATTTCCTCTAATACCAGAGGGACTATCCCACTACATTATTGGTTGCTGGGGAGCATGAAGAAGACTGCCTTGTTGCCTTTATGTCCTGCTTAAGGGCTTCCCATAGGCAGTGGGTTGCCTATCATGTAACAGTATGTCAGCTTAGATTGGTCTTTGGTCCAATCCATCTTAGTACTTTTAATGTTCTTACTTCTATATACTTGTTAATCTTGCTCAAGGCAGAAACTGCAATATGTGATTAAAACAATTTTGCCTACAGAACTGGGCAAAATTTGTCTCAGGGATACATTATCACAAGGAAAGAGTGAGTGGTATTTACAGAGATAGTAAGAAAGCAACAGCCCTGAACAGAAGACTAGTTTCTGCACAGCCTCACTTATACATTCTGGAAATTTCATGCATCAGTCAATATGAAAATCTCCAACAGTGTATTTATAGACCACTAAAAATGCACCATCGGATGAGGGAATTGGTATAGGATCGAATCTGTCCTGAAGCACACCAGAAATCTGAATCAGGAACATTCAACCTAATACATAAAATACACAGATCTGGTACTCTTGTACACTATAATTTGGGGGCACTGGCACTATTATAGTAGCCAATTCTGGTTATATGGACCACATCCTTTATCCCTATATCAAAGGTACACCAGTTATGTATGGAGAAATATGGACATCCAGAATCTACTGATAGTCCCCATAGAATGTCATCTTAGAAACCATGGATGGCTCCATACAATATTTTCCAGAGAGATCCTTTATATAGGTCTCACACACAGATGATAGTGAAGATTATCATATGTGATAACAAGATAGATAGCTATCAGTTTCTCACTTTCGCTCTCAAAGACTATTATTTCATGTTTAGTATGGGTATATATCATTAGATCGGCTCCCATGGCTCCAGAATATACTAGATTATTCATTGTTGACTTCTGAAAATGTTTCCTCAGCCCATTTCTGAGCTGACTTCTGAGCTGCATCAGAGATACAATAATGATTTTTCCTCATCTTGACCTTTGGGCAGCAGACAAATTCCAAAAAGTTTCACACTATCAACAACCAGTGTCTGGATTAATCTACTGAATAGATGCACTTTTTGGGTGTTGTCTTGAAACTATGAGATAGACACATAAGAGAATCACTGTAAACTGGAACCCACAGGTTACATCTGCTCCCTTGCAAGTTCCATTCAGAACATTTCATATTAGAACAAATCTAGACTCAGACAGAGGCCCTTTCCACATGACGTCGCTGTCTCGTTTCTGCCACGGGATGGCGGCAGTCGGCAGGTCACGCTTCTGCATGACGTCATCACCGTCCCACTGCCATCCTGTTGCAGAGCATTGCACTTGCACATTTTTCGCAAAACAGAAAAAATCCATTTTGCATCTGCGATCGTGTGGCGCTCCTGTCACTTCTGCCCATGCTGTGGAAGTGCATTGGTGATGCTTCCTTATGTAGCACAGCAATGGAAAAACCCCGGCTGTGCTGCGGAAGGAAGACATGGTGACATTGCATTCTCTTCCGCATGGACTGAGTGGGTGCAGAGGGGAGCGTTGCTGACACGCCCCCTTCTGGACCCAGGACTGCAGCGAGACGAAGCAGAAGAGTGTCATTGTGCAGAAATGGCCAGAGTTGAATGACAGCCTCATAAACACTTGTTTATTCTGAAAAAGAAAAAAATCTTTAAAAGAAAAAATGCTAAAATACAGTCAGCCCTCCACATTTATGCGTATCACTTTTGCTGATTTGATTATTCATGGATTGTTTGCTGTCACCTCTGCTGCCTCCCTATGCCATTTTTAATAGGGGCTGCAAGCCTCGTGAGGCTGAGAAACTGTGAACGAGGCTTGTAGGTCCCTATTAAAAATGGTGTGGGGCGGCAGTGGAGGTGGCAGTAAGCCCCACCAGCCAGCCACTTCTGCCTCGTGAAGGAACCCTGATGCCTCAAAGGAATCCATGGGGGGTTGAATATGGCGATCATGCTTTTTTGTGTGTTAAATATGGTTTGGGAGGGTCTAGAGGTATTCAGTTTTTTTCACTTTCACGAGGGTCCTGTGCTCCTAACCCTAGCGAATGTGGAGAGATGACTGTGTTTACATGTAAAATAATTCAAAATGCATAGACATGCTACAGCTTCACCTATAAAAAGCCCTAGTGACTCCCCACACACTTTTTTTTTTTTTTTTTTTGGTAAAAATCACACTCTCAGCATCCCAAAACTTGGGCTATTTCCATACTACACTGTTATAGTGGTATTATTATTCCACTTTCAACATCCTATAGAATCCTGGGGTTTGCAGTTTAGGGAGGGGCATTTAGAATTCTCAGCCAGAGAGCTGAGAAACTTTCTCAGCCTCTGAACATGAATAGTGAAGACACTTCACTTCTTGTTCATGGAAGAATATTCAACTCAGATGTTGGAAACTGAGAGAAAATGTCTTGTGAAAACACTACTATAGTCTTCTGTCTCTCTTTCCCACTCTACTTTAATAGCAAACACAGTTGTTTTTTTCCTCCACAGTCACCAGTCAGAACAATTGCCCTGTTTCCCAGAATGCAATTGTGAAAAAAGAAACATTATGGCCTTCCATTACTAGAAGGAGCACTACCAGTGCTAGTAATTTTGCCTCACTCCCATAAACATTAATCCTTCAATTTCCCAAAATGGTGAAATGATCCCCATTTTACTAATCTGACAAATTTGGAAGGGGGGAGAATTGTAGTTCTCTCTCAGTCATAAGTAGTATCCACACAATTGAAATGAGAAGATACCATTTCTTGTTTAGGGGTGTAAATCATGCTTTGATTAATACTTGCATACCAAATTAGCAATCACAAGGATTTTTTTTTCTGCCTCAGGTACTATTTACATATTTCCAAGACTGATCTTCATGTATTTCTTTAAATGTGCAACTTTTAAAATTTGGAGAACTGCTGCCTTGTTTTAAAAAATTGGAAACACTGGATGAGTTGCTTGTGTCTTTGACTATAGTAACCCTGTGCTAGTTTGCTTGAAATGTATGTGATTAACTTCAGAAAGGGAAAATGTACCAGGGACCTTTTCCTACAGTTTGTTGAAAGCACAATGGGAGGAAAAACACTTGGTGTTTCGCTTTCTGAACAAAAGTGAAACTTCTGGCAGGGGCTGGGGAATCATATTGTGTCAAGGTTGTCTATATTGACCATAAACAAGATATTTGCAAAATTTCTTAACATCCCTAATCTAGTTATGGGGGCAACTCCAGAGTAGACTCAAGGGCAAACAGTTTTCTATTTAGAAATAAAACTGCATACATGTGAAGGGGGCTTAACAATACTCCCCTTGCACATGGAAAATGGAAAGTTTGAAGGCCACAGTTTATGCTGCACACTCCACTAATAATGGGAACACTTCCCCCATTGATGGTATGATGGTACTAGCCACAGTGTTTCAGCTGTAATAGGTAACTGTAAAATTATAATAGGGAGAGAATTGTTGGAGTCAGGATGGCCTTGAAGCACAGAATAGACTGTTCATGTTTTGAACAATAGGAAATCTTCACTTTAATGCCAGAGAGAGGTCTATGGGGCATACCTCTTAAAACTGAACATTTTTTTCTCTGTTATTTCATTAGCTTGCAAGATGTCCTGAAAATGTATTTAAATAGCATAATGAATGTGCAGACAGAGAAAGAACCAAACTACTGAAAAGTTGTGGAGTTGCTGTAGATGAAGAGATAAATTTGTGATTTTCAATTAAACCCTATGCATGTGAAGGGGGGGGGGGTTAATAATACTCTCCTCACACATTAAAAAAAAGTAAGGTTTAAAGGCCACAGTTTCTGCTGCACACACCATTGCTAAATTGCAACAACTGTTCAGAACAAGGGGAACATTTTCCCCTTCTTTTACTCCCACAGCTTTCAGAGGTATGGTTGGTGGGAGCATGAGATGGAGTCCTCTCAACGGCTTCCTGTAGGCTTTGGAACTGCCTCCATAGGGAGGTTAGAATGGCTATCTCCTTGATGTCCTTCTGTCATTAACAAAGACTTTTTTAAAAAAAATTCAGAGTAGCTGTTAGAATTGAAGACTTTTAATGAAAGGACTTATGAGCAGGTGCTATATTGTTTTAAATAGTACTGTTTTAACTCCTTTTTATCTTTCGTTTTAAATTGTTTAAATACTGTTAATAGCTTAATTCTTTCTTAATGTTGACAATTTGTATGTTTTTAATTATATTTTAAACATTTTAATTTGTAAGGCTATCTTGGGGAAAAGGTAGGAAATAAGAAGGAGGAGGAGGAGCAGGAGGAGGAAGAGGAGAAAGTAGTGGTAGTAGTAGTAATGGTAGTAGTAAGGTGGGAGGGTGAATGTTTTTAAAACCAATAAGGGAAGAAACACTGTGGTATTGACAGTGACTGAAGGGAGAGGATATAAAAGAAAAACATGTCTTGTTAATATGCAATAATGAACACATTCATCTCAGGCTACAGCTGTTTGTACTTCTAGAACTGGATGGAACAGAGGAGTTGGACTGGAACATCTGTCCTACTTCACTGTTGATTAGGATTGCTCGGGCTTATTGGAGTTGCAACAACAATTTTTGGAGGGCCTAATTATACCACCTCTGTCTAGAGGAAGATTAGTTAGTAAGGACAGAGAGGAGACATACACACAAAACATGTATTGTTGAAATTAACTCACACTTTCTGGACTAATACATGAATGGAAAAAACAGTTATGTTTCACGTTGTGTGTGCATCTCTCTAAATTACCCAAAGAAGTTGGCTTTAAAACTGAAAATAAAAATATGTACATGAGGAGTGATGCTTACAAAGTTTCTGACAGCAGGAAAAGTTGCATACAATCATGTGTATGCTATATAAATTACACAAATGTGGTTAATTTTGTACACATTCAAACAAACAAAAGCTAAGGCTTGAAGGAATAGCACAGAACAGCTTTATAATTGAATGCATGAAAAACTATTACAAGTAGCCAAATTCATCCATCTCTGCTCCTGAGTGTGAGGTATTCCAAGAACTGGACAGTGATAAACAAGTAAAACTCTGTTCCCACATGTATACCTGTTTAAGAGAGGAGGAGGATAAAAGTACCTCTGTCTCTCAGACAATATATAAGGTAATAGGAAAGCTTGCTTTACTGAGAGCATGATAAACATTGCCCAGACAAAAGCTACCAGGTAAATAAGATTTAGGCTTTTACAATGCATGATGGACTTCTATTTGGATTTGAAATGTCAATGAGCTTTTTCTGGAAAATAATGGTAACATTCTGGAGGTTTCGGGTTGTTTGTGCCAAAGCAGAAGAAATGTCACCCTTGTTTCACTTGCTGCTTTATTAACTTGGTTTTATGACTATTACCTGCTGCTAGTGTTTCGCATTCTTATCTGGACATTCACTTTATGTTACTTCCATGGGCTCATTTGATCCTTCTGGTAGATATATATATACATACAATATAAAAGTCAAAGTTTGTGAGTGATCTTGTCTGACTGTCTGCATCAGGTAGGCAAAGCCCTCATATGACTGGCTGTGTGAGGTGAGAAGACCTCATGTGACTGGCTGGCTGTGAAGATTCTATGGAATCCGGTAGTTGGTACTTTAGGGAGAGGCCTTTAGAATTCTCAGCCAGAGAGCTCTGAAAAGGCCGATTGCTATGGAGACGAGGCCTAGCAGCAAGTCCCCTCATGAACCCAACCTCTGTATGTTAACATCTCTGAATACAGGCTGGATTGGGGAATATGGGTAAAAGTTATGAGTACCGAACAACACAATTAGAGACACAAGATCTCTATTTCAACCGCATCTAACTCCTAAGGTAAGGTAAGGTAATTCCTAAGGTAATTCTAACAACTGTTACCTATGTGAAAATAAAATCCTGGGCAACACCAGGTAAATACACTAGTGTGTATATACACAGACACAGACACAGAGATACACACACCTCACCAGAAGGTAGTGATATATGTACATACGTATGTATGTATATATGTATGAAACTAGCCTAAATTCTTTGACTTGCAGGATTTATACTGGCAATTGCTGGAAGACATTCCTATGGTGTACTCTCAGAACATGATATGTTTGTTGCTAGCTATCTCCTTGAACCTCAAAATCTATTTTATTTTATTTTATTTTAGAGATGAAAAGACTCACAGATTTTTATAACAAATTCCAGTGGAAGACACTATCAGTATAAAAATCTGCCAACTGCTCCAAACATTTTAATTCAAGCTCAGTACTTGTGACAATGTATGCTTGAAAGTATACATGGCATGAACCCATGCTGACCCATCTGAATAAAGCTTAAGCAGATTTTAGGCACTCATTTCAAATAATGAAATGGCAAGCATAGTGTATTTAGATGTGAGTGTGTGAGGAGAGAAATCTGAAGGACCAGTCTATTTTAATATTGCTCAACACATGGAAAGTATATATAAACTTGGAACACACAACCTCATTAAGCCAACCTCATTGTGACCAGAGGAGTTTTCAACACCCTTGTTTGGATACTAGACCAGACCATGGGCCCATTCACACTACAGAATTATAGTGTTATGATTCCAGTCTAATTGTCATGGTCTTATGGAATCCTAGGATTTGCAATGGACATTTGAAATTCTGAGCCAGGACACTCTAGCAACTTACAAAACTACAAACCCCAGGGTTCCATAGGATGAAACCATGACAGTTAAAATTGATTCACAGCACTATAATTCTTCAGTGTGAATGGACCCCAAATTTTCGCTCCCTTATCATGGCATTGCGGTTATTTCTACATGCCATCACTACTGCTCAATATCTCAGCTTGTTATTATGTAATCATTATTAAGAAAATCTAACTTGCTTCTCAGATTCCATATCTGATCAATCTCCAGGCCATTCTCCTTTCTCATTCTGGGTCCTTTTTCATTCTTTGCTTCTGTGCACGGCTCACACTGCCCAGAGAACATGTCCCAGAAAAGATGACAGCAAACGGACATTACTAGCTCCTTTCAAATGGCTATAGAGAATCATCTCCAAACAAAAACAAGTACTTACAAAACAGTCATCAGGAAATGATTATAAGTGGTGGCTTATATATATGTTTTTAAGAACCCTCTCTGAATATACACTGGCATCTGAAAACTAATATAGTGATATTTGATACCATCTCCAAATGGATGCAAGTTAACAGTCTTCTCCAAATGTCCAGAGATCAGTACAGCACACTCCTTCTCCATGACCTCTTCATAGGAATGGCACACCCTTCCAAATGATAATAGAAACTAGCTATCTTTCCAAACAGTTAGAGGAACAATCATAGGATTTAGATAAACAATAAATTTCCTCACAGGAATGAGAAGAGGCCTCAGTGTTGTTCATGGGCTGGCCCAGAGATCCCAGAATCTCAGGCCCCCCTCACAACACGCACACACACACACACACACACACACACACACACACTCCTGAGATACCTGTTCATATATTTCCCCCCCTTCCTAATGGCCACTGATATAAATTTACACTAATATTGGAATAAGCAGGGATGCTGCTTTATTGCAGGGAAAAAGTGAAACCTACAGGATAAGTCACAAATATGAGGAATTCCCACAAGCTTCTTTATTTTGATAGAACTTTCATGTCCTCTTCACCACTATCATTTTGACAGTGATTTATTTAAAACCCCACCTTTTTTTCTGACAGTTCTCAAAGCATTGCATAGCACAGATTAAAGCAGAATACAACTGGAATCAATCATAACATTTTTTTTAAAAAAGCTATCCTTTTAAAAAAAATCGAATTAAACCAATTTGAAAAGCATCTAAAACATAACAAATGAGTTAAAATTTTGGTATCTCTCTTTAAAATAAAACTCTTCATTGACAACTGCAGTTGAACATCTAAACAAGGTCTTTATTCTGCAACAGGAGAGCACACAGACAAATAACCTAGATTCCCATGGAAAGGAGTTCCACTAGAGCAGTCACCAAGAAGTCCTTCTCTTGTGTCCTCACCAAACATACCTGCAAAAATGGTGGGACTGTGAGAAAGCCTTCTCTGAAGACCCGAAAATTTTTCCACATTCAGAGATGGATCTATTCACCAACTTCCTATCTTGCCCAACTTCCACTTTAGTTGCAATAACTATGCAAAATAGAACTTTACACTGCTATAAGACGGTAAGGTTAAAGCATAAGGACAAAGGATAGTGAAAAGAGGCATTATCACCTCTGTTTCACAAGCCTGTCAGTTGCTTTTCTTTTTCTCCCAACAGATTTATTCTCACTCACAGTAGTGTCAGAGAACGCATTCATCCCTTGATAAAGGAGAAAATAGCATTGGATTAGTAGAATTGTATCTCATTTCCCAATAGATTACATTAATCAGACAGAAGGTAATGTCTTTTTAATTGTAAAGCTTATTATAGATGTCATGTAGATTGGAACTAAATACACCTATTGGAGTCTCTATGCTTTTAGAGAACAGAAAGCAAGGCCACCCCCTAATCCATGAAATAGCCATACTGACAAAAACAAGTCTTGCAGCAGTATCTTCAGCTTGGAATAGGGCTTTAGAGAAACAGCGATTTGACTAAACATGTTTGAAAATGACTCATTAATTTGACAGGAAACAGTTTGGTGAAATGACTCCACTCCAGCTTTGTTTCTGATGATTCTTCAGAATATTTATTTGGAATACGCCTCAGTGTACTCAGTGAGGATTGCTTATGATTATACATGCATTAAGAATGTCTGATTCCCCACCTGTCTTCCCCAAACCCATCTTAGGATGTATTTTATAGCTTTGAGTTTACCTACAAATAAACAATCCTGGGATTTTGGGCAAGACTTTCAAACATCTTTTTTTTTCTCATGGAGGTCAGATTTAAAAACAGGTTTCCATAGAAGGACAAATTATGACTCTGTTGTATTTTTTAACAGATTTGTTTCAAACATTGCCCTTTCTGAGATGTACCTGACATGGCTGGGGAAACTATATACACATTCTATAAGAATAGTTCAGAATGTTTTTTCTTAAACAGCAAAGTGTTATGTAACTTATTGCTTGTTAATGTTACCAAACAGTAACTTGTTCACTACATTGTTTGTTCCTGTTGTTACTGTTTTGTGTGTGGGGGGGGGGGGATATCATTTTTAAAAAATTGACTTCAAGTGTGAAAAGTATCACTTCAAACTGGGCTCCAAATTATTTTTGCCTCCAATGTGCAGATGGAAGTCATTATTTATTACATTAAAAAGTAACAGTGTTTCTCAGTGCTACATTATTTTTCAATAGGAAAATGACTGCATTAACATCCCCCCTATCCAAACAGTAACATGAAACAGATAACACTGTTTCTTGTAACGTCTTACTCCTGTCCTCTGGTGAAAGTATGTGGCTTTTCTGTAAATATCCCACTGCTGTCCATTATGTGGCAGAGAAAGCAGCCATTTTTATGGTAGCAGACATTTTAAATTTGTTCAAATTCAAACAGAGCTTACAAACTTTGCTTTCTGGAGGGTGAAACAAAACAGCAGGTGTTCTTATTTTTTTTTCTTCTTAAAAGAATTTTGATTCACTGCCAAAGCATAAGCAAAACAAAACAGCCAGTTGTGAGGTGAGTAAAATGGCAGAGCAACGGTCTTTACTTTGATACAAAGGGTGGTTTTGCATTGCTGAAATTGCATTGCAAAACTACACCTCACCCCCCCAGGGCTTGTTTGATCAAATGTGTAAAAGTAGGTGATCTTCTGACATGATTTTCACTGCTCTACTTTGACAGGCTAAATGGAAAAAAAATGCAAGACTGAAAGTGAGGGGGCAAGACTGCATAAGCAAAACTAATGATATCATTTCTCTCTATCCAGTGAGTCATTTCCTCTCATGCACAGAACCTCTTCTATGCACACACAGTAGGACTTTTAAAATTCTCTTTCACTTTTCTTTAAGAGCAGGCCACCCAGCATACAAAAAAGCTGCCTTTGAAATCCAGGAAAGTTATAAAAGCATCTTCTCATAAAATATTGTGCATGTCTTGGTGTAGTTAAAAAGAGTATAGATATCAGTGATGCTGACCCTGATCTTCCCAGACATTTCTCTGAATTAGAAATTGCTACTAGTAATATTCAAGACACAGCTGCAGACAATGATGAGAAAAAAGATTGGGGCAAAGTAGTGTTGGACTAAAAAGAGGACATTTTTTGTTCAAGAAAAAATTTAAATCATCCACAATGGGTTTAGTATTGATGTTAAGGAAAGTTCAGGATTGTTACGAAAGGGCCCAGAAAGGTGGTAGCAAAGGCTCAGAATTTCAGTAAGATTGGTCTTCTCTTGATATTTTGACCAATGGCACTGTCTACTCAAAGTATGCTAAGTTTTATAGACAGGAGAAGGATGAGGGAGAGGGGGAGGAAAGCAACTGCATCAAATGTGCAATACTACTTTGTTCAAATATTAATGCTTGTAGTAGACTTTAGAAAACTATGGAGAAGAGGATCTGGAGTTCTCTCCTCAAGCAATCCCACATCTTTCAACAAATGTGGGATCTCTATCCCATGGCCCTTTTATCCCATGGCTGTGGTCCCAGAATGTGGGGTTTTTTCAACCCTTATCACATACATATGGGACATACACTTGGTCAATCCTAGCAGTGCCACATACTGTGAGGATTCCTGTCAGGCAATCCCACCAAATGTAAAGACTTCCACAGTGCTTGCTGCAATTTCCAAGAATGAGGACTGTCCCTGACCACCATCCCTGCCACAATGTAAGGACTTCCTCCTGTTCCACCTCTGTGATACTAACTGTGGGAATTTTCTAAATGCCCTCAAGGTAGCTATGAGGATTTATGAGACTTCTATCTTTAACAGACACCACCACTCTGTTAGTAGCTGTACACTCCAATACTTTGATATGGTTTAATTGGAGAAGTATGATTTAATTGGCAAGATATATTAATTGGCTTTAATATGAAATACCCTGATGCAATTGGAAGGCCAAGCTGCACAACAGGAAGACACTGACTGAACATGTACACTGCAAAGGTAGGTCAGAGATCCCTTCCAGGCACAGCCAGATTATAGTCAGGAAATCACCAGGTAGCTGCAGAGGTGATGGGCTTAAGCTAAGCTGTAACAGCTCTGCTATCAGACAGTAGTGACTGATTGTTTCAACCCTTCTTCCCACCAACCTGGAAATTTTCCCCATCATCCACAAACCTGTCCAACTTTTACAGAGCCATCTTGCCATCTATTAAGTCTCTGTCACCTAACAGTAAGATTATCAACTCACTCTGGACCCTACTGTACGTGTTGTAAACTCCTTTGTTTACTTGTCCAGAGAACCATTTATAATTATGCCCTCCAGGTAGAAATTGGGCATAAAAATCCTCAGCTTTGAGCAGTAAGACACAGTACATCAGATGATGAACGTCACTCTGTCATCTTGAATTATACTGCCCTTAGATACAAGTCTAAGTCACATTGCTGTTCCTTTGCTGCTCTTCTCGATAGGTAATTACCACGCACTTCCTTAAGTCTCACTATCAACCTTTCCTCTCTTTCCTTCAGCTAGCTCTTGTGTGATTTCCCCCTTAATAGTTACTTTTGAATCTCTGGCTCATTTTCCAGTAAACATTGGCAGAAAGTTCTTCAGAACTCTATTTTGTCCCAACCATTATGTTTCTGTATTCAAGAACTAATGTTAACAGAGCATTTGCATCACCCACAGATATATCCAGGGGAAAAAAATCGTCACAGAACACTAGGAGCCACATGAGATTATGAACTTGTAAGAGTACTGTTTAAGGCAGGCTTAGGAACTCCAGATTCACACCCATGATAATTAAACAAACAAACAAACAAACAAACAGATGGATCAATAAACGGTCAGAACTCTAAAGAATTTAGCTAAATCCAATGATTTTTAATTAGTGAAGAAACACTGAGCCTATCATCTCTAAACAGAGACAGGAATCATATAGTCTGTAGGTTGTATGCAACCCCGGGCCACTTCTGGACCACCTCTGACTTCTCCAGGCATGAAATTTCCATTGTTTTCTTTATTTTTTTTGGGGGGGGGGAGGTTGGATCTGAGGAAGAAGTGACATCTGTAGCAGGGCAAAATTGGCCTCCTGACCCTTGGAGTTTGCCCATTCCAGACCAAAGTTCTTCAGAACAATGTTGCATAGGAAGGTAAGAGTCATGGCAGAGCAGCTTCAGTGGCCAGGATAGGAAGCGAGGTAGATCTGGTGTCATCATGGTTTTTACCTTCCAATTGACTGTTAATGACAGGCAAATTAACTACACCAGCTCAAAGGTTGGTCACTGAGCATTTTTTTAGGGGGGAGAATGGCAGAGTTTTGGGTAAGTGTCAGGCACTACTATTTTACCCACTCTTGTCCTTCAGTATACCTACGCTAATACGAGGAGGGGTTCCAGATCAGAAATGCCAACCTGTAGGGCATAAGTATCAATCTCTCTGTCCATAAGTGGAGTGATAAGTGAATGATGGTAACACAACTCCAGGCTTTCTTTGATGAAACAGATTACCTGAATCCATTCCAGTCTGGGTTATGGGATAGAAACAGCTTTGGTCACCTTAGTGGATGACTTACACTGGGAGTTGGAGGGGGGAGTGAATCCCATTGGTCTTCCTGGATCTTTCTGCAGCATTTGATACTATCATCCATAGTATCTTGGTGGGTCATCTGGCTGATATAGGACATGGGGGCATTGGTTTGCAGTGGTTCCAGTCTTTCTTGGCTTAATGTTTCCAGAGGGTGGTGATGGGGCACTGCTTTTCAGCCTTTTGGCCATTGGCTAGTCATGTTCCACAGGGATCAATACTGTCCTGTATGCTTTTGAACATGTACATGAAGTCATTGGGAGAGGTCATCCAGAGTTTGAGGGTTGGAAGCCTTCAGTATGCTGATGATACCCAGCTCTATCTCTTCTTTACAACTGATATCAAAAAGGCTATGGTAGCACTGAATGTAGTACCAGACTGGATGTGAGTGAACAGACTTGAGGGTTAATCCAGACAAGATGGAAGTTCCCCTGGTCAGTAGGAAAACCAACTTGAGATTGGAATCCTAGCCTGTTCTGGATGCGGTTGGTCTCCATCTGAAAGGTCAAGTTGGCAGCTCGGGGTGCCCTTGGGCCAGGTTGCTGCAGTGGCTATGAATGTCTTTGTCCAGCGTTGGCTGGTGTGTCAGCTACACCCATGGAGAGGGCAGATCTGGCCCCAGTGGTTCATGCCTTAGTTGCCTCTCCATTAGTCTACTGTAGTGTGCTCTATGTGAGACTGTCTTTAAAAAGTGTTTAGAAGCTACAGCTAGTGCAAAATGCAGCAGCCAGACTGGCTTCAGGTGTGCATTTTAGAGACCATATAATACTAGTCCTGCAATAATTACAATGGCTTCCAATTTGATTCTGAGCTCAATTCAAGGTGCTCATGTTGATCTACAAATCCCTAAACAACTTAGGTCCAAGTTATCTGACATACTCCCTCTTCCCATATAAGTCTGCCAGAAATTGGAGATCTTCAGAGGTGGCCCTGTTTTAGTCATGAAGTTAGGTTGGTAGGCACATATAACAGGGCTTTCTCTGTAGCAGTGTCTCGACTAGGGAACTCCTCACCCAAGGGAAGTTAGGGTGGCTCCATCTCTTTCAACTTCCAGTAGGCAGTTCTGTCCTGCATGACATTCAGTGTTCGAAATTGTTCTTTTAATTGTTTCAAAACTGGATTCTAGGATTGTTTTTAGAGTGCTTTTAGAAGTTTTTAAAGAATATTTTAATGTGCTTTTGAAAACTTTTTTTCTTTGTATTGTTTTAATTGGGTTTCACTTGTTCATAGCCTTGGGAGCCCTTGTGGGCTGGCAGGTAATTCAGAAATATTATAAATGAATAAATGAATGAATGAATATTTTTTAATGCTGATACTGTGAAATAAGGTCAACTGTACGTATGCTTTGAAGCCAACTTCAGTTCAAATGTAAAAAGGTATAAAGGAAGATGGTTGCATCTGATGAAGTGGACTACAGCCCCCAACACTTATGTTAGAATGAATTAGTTAGTCTCAAAAGTGCTAGCAGATTCTTTTATGGCTTTTTATGCAAAAACAAACTAACACAGTTCTAGCATGTTTGTTCTAGTATGTTACACTACTAGGGATTTTAAAGAGACAATATTACAGCTAGTCTTTCTATCTAATAATTAGTGATAACTTCCTGTTTAATAAGTTATGATTTTCCAATTATCTCAAAAATATGCATATATTTAGTTTTTGATGATATGCAGATTTCACATTTAATTAGCTGCTGTAATAACTTTTTTTGCAATTAGTCATACACCACTGTAATGATTAAATAAACATTAAAAATGAAAGTTAATAATTTAGATGCCTTAAACTAGTTTATGTCCTATTTATGATATAGAAAGCATTTCTGAAACTACTAAATATTAGTCAACTGATCATCATCCACTTTTCTTCCTTGTTTTGTGAACTGAATTAGCTGTTGTTTTAGAAAGGGGTATATTGACAGAAGTGAGTGAATGTTAGTATTAAGTCAAGCAAATTAATTTATAAGAGATAAATCAGGATGACAGCAAAATGAGTGGATTAATTAGTGAAATACAATAAGAAATGAATTGATAGAGAAGAATATAATTATAGTAAAAACTGATTAATTTGTTTCAAAGTAATTTTGGTAAAGGCTGATGAACTTGTTTTGAACTGCAAGACTTAAATTGGAATTTACCCATAAGAAATTAACTCTAATTTGAATGACTAGCAGGTAATTGGTTCTAAAATTAAAACATATAGAATTAATGGATAAAAGAGATAAGAGGCCGTATGACTTTGAGAAAGGAAGACAGAAAAATAGTGGCTAAACAAAATAAAGAGGACAAACTGCCATTAAACACAGGGTGACACTTTTTTTTATAAGCACTTCTGTTCTTTGAAGAGAGTTAAAGTAAATTAAGAAATAAAATTTCTGAAGTGGAGAAGAAAATAATAGTTTAGAAATTAAGATAATAGCTTATGATAAAAACATGAAGAGATGAACTAAAAAAACAAAGACATGAAATGGGGCAGTGAAGCATTAAAGAAAAATGTTGTAGAACATGGAAGATTTCAGAGGAATTTTAACTCCTTAAGTATATGCACCTGATCTATATCTTGTGTGCTTGTAATAGCAGATGCCATTAGTAGACAATTTGTTGTTGCGTGCCTTCAAGTTGTTTCCAACTTATGGTGACCCTAAGGCGAACCTATCATGGGGCTTTCTGGGGCTCAGAATGTGTGACGCGTCCAAGATCACCCAGTGGGATTCCATGGCCAACCGAGGAATCAAAACCTGGTTTCCAGGGATGTAGTCTAATGCTCAAACTATTTCAGAACTCTGCCTCTCAGTCCTAGACAATACCAAAAACTAATCCTAAAAACACTAAAAGCTAGACTATGAGCTTTTTAAAATACAATAAAACTTAAGCAACCTAAAACAATTTAAAAAATGGCAGACATTCTACATCACAGTCTACATTTCACAACTTTATGAATCCATAGCAATGTTGCAGAAACACAACACCCTATGAATGAATTGTGGGGATGCTCATCCAGGCACTGGCAGGAGTGCTCCAATGCAGACTGCATAATTGTGATGCACACTGGGCTCTTCTGATGGGCATCAGGTACTCCTATTGTCCTCCAAAATATACTAGCTAGGAACTGTGTTCACATCAGTATCCACTGATCACTGGGCTATGGCACTTCAGTACTCCATCACTGCACAATGGAGTCCCATTGGCTGTAAATCATAGCCACTCCTAGATGAATATGAATTTTGCAAAACTACTCAATTCAATTTTGTGCACACATAAATCCATTTACAGAGATATAAGTCCAAAACAGAATGTGAGTCAATAAAATCAAAGTCATAAAACATATTGAACTCCTAACAAAAGGTATCAGTATCATAAAAAAGGAAAAAAGTAAATCATGAAGAATAGCTATTCAAAAATCCTAGTAAACAAGTATAAGGAAAACCAGCCTCATAGTTAAACAATTATAGTGCTATAATTCTACTTTAATTGCCACTTTGGTGAGACCGTGGAACTCTCTGGCTGGGAATTCTAAATATATTTTCTGAAACCACAAATCCAAGAATTCCATAGGATGTTGCAATGGTAGTTAAAGCTGAATCATAGCATTATAACTGTAAAATGTGAAAAGACCAAGTATCAACAAAGAGAAGACAAACACAGAAAATACAAAATGCATTGTACATAGAAAGTACAAAATGCAAGGCTCTTCTGAAGAGTCAGTTTTGGTCCAAAATGTCCCAGACTTTATCTTGTTGGGAACTAGTCAGTCTCAACCATGAAGGTATCCCAGAAAATAGGTGCCATGATCCAAATGTCCTATTGTTTTTTGCTGCCCAATGAGCATGTGACAAATCTGGATCTCAGAAGATGAAGACAGGACATATAGAGAAACATATGGAAGCTATCATTCTTTAAGATATTATTGATACATTATGGGCTTTAAAGTTTTAAACAAGTATCTAGCTTTGTGTATGAAAACTGACCAGGAGCCCCTCACTACAATCTACTGCAACAGTATGGCGCAGAAGACATAGAGGCAGAAAATACAATTTGTTTGTCATTATCATTGCTACCTAATTAAAACCCAAAATGAGCTGCCCTGAATCCCAATTTTGGGGAAAAATGTGGTATACAAATAAAGTTAATAATAATAATGATACTCAGTGAAATGTGTGAGTCTTCCTTCATTATTCACATCATCTTTTTACTCGTTTGATTTTTTTGTAACTTCTTAGTAAACCAGGGAGCTTCAGTTGTTCCACTGAAATTAAGAGGGTGGGCATGCTCATTTGTATCAAATCCCAGAGATTCACTGTATTTCAGATACGATGACAAAGCTATCAACAGAGCTAGTACCATTAATCTCTATGCTGTGAAAAACATCATCTACTATTTTTAATACGTCAAGGTGGTGGCAAGGCAAAACAGGATATCATACAATTCTCTTTTTCATAGCTTCCAGACCATTGCAGCCAGGTCATCAACCACATGATTTAGTTAATATAAATACACATATCACTGTTGCCTCTGTGTCTTTCCCCTGGTCCATGAGGTGTTCTTAAGGTGCACTGTGGAGGAACTATCTGCTGATTTGCAAAATCTGATTTCCACACATCCTACAACACCTGTGCTTGGCTTATGCTGATAATCTGCTTCTGTGAACCCAACAAACAGATAAGAATGCTAAATTCAGTGGAAAATTATAATAAAATATTATGGGACAGTAAAATACTAAAGTCATATTAACTGCTGTCAAGTTGACACCAATATCTGGCAAACTTATGGAAGAGAGACCTCCAAGTCATTTTGTCATCAATAGCCCTCTCAGGTCTTGCAGACTCAGGGTTGTGGCTTGTTTTATTCTCTCCACCTGTAAAAGGGTTTTTCTCCTTTCCTTCTGCCTTCTGGCTTGCCAAGCATCGCTGTCTAGAAGTGTGTTCTCACAATATGCCCAAAGTAGCACAGTCTCAGTTGTCATCTTGGCTTCTAGGGAGGGTCCTGACTTGATTTGCTCTAAGAATCATTTGGAGCAGTTCTCAGGCAGAACTAGCTCAGGAAAACACAAGGATAATAGCTGCAGGAGGTCAGGGAAAGGAGACAAAAAGATTAACTCTTCTCCTTTTCCATCTGACACTGCATGTCATCCACTGCTTAGCGAGGTAAGGAAAAAGAGAAAAGGAGAAGCTCTAGTGAGCACCCCCCCCCAAGAATTCTTCTCTGGTACAAAAAATGCAGGCTGGACAGGGCTACTGTTAGGTGGATTTGGAATTGGTTGACCGACCGAACCCAAAGGGTGCTCACCAATGGCTGCTTTTCATCCTGGAGAGAAGTGACTAGTGGGGTACCACAGGATTCTGTCCTGGACCCAGTCCTATTCAACATCTTCATCAATGACTTGGATGAAGGAGTAGAGGGCACACTGATCAAATTTACAGATGACACCAAATTGGGAGGGATTGCTAATATGCCAGAGGACAGGATCAAAATTCAAAATGACCTTGACAGATTGGAGAGCTGGGCCAAAGCTAACAAAATGAATTGCAACAGAGGCCCTTTCCGCACCAGGCAATTAGAACAGGGCAGTGCGTCCTTGCACGGAGGTCATCTGCACCTTGGAGTGGACTAGGAGTGGACTACTTACCGGACATCCACACCTCAGTCTGCTCCAAGACGACCCCAAGTGGTCTTCCAGCGTGTTTTTGAAAGACTGGAAAAAACAAGTCTTTATTTTCCTGGAACATGCCACTGCGTTCTTGCTCTCTTGTGCAGATTTGCAGGCTCGCACCAATGCGAGCCTGCCATCTGTGGAGAGCGGGCTTTAGGCATGGCAAGCTTCAGCGGTTGGTCAGGACCCACGACCAACTGGAAGCTGCCATTTTGGAAGCTGGAAGCTACCATTTGGAAGCTGGAAGCCACCATTTTGGAAGCTGTAAGCTGCCATTTTGGAAGCCGGAGCCGCCATTTTGGAAGCTGGAAGCCGCCATTTTGGAATCCGGAGCAGTGCGGATCTACAGACTTCGCACTGCTCTGATTCGCCCTGGACCAAGGAGGAGCCCTGCAGAAGGGCTTCAGGGACAGTCCGCGTTGCTTCGGACCCAAGAAGAAGCAGTGAGTAAGGGCATGGAGCAATTCCCTCACCTCGTGCGGAAAGGGTCAGAGAGAAATGTACGGTCCTGCACTTAGGTAGAAAAATGGAATGCACAAATACAGGATGGGGGCCAGACAGCTGGATAACAGTACGTGTGAAAAGCACCTAGGAGTCTTGGTAGATCACAAGCTGAACATGAGTCAGCAATGTGATGTGGCAGGCAAGAAAGCCAATGTGATTCTTGGTTGCATCAATAGGAGTATGGTATCTAGATCAAGGGAGGTAATGGTACTACCTATTCTGCTTTGGTTAGACTTCATTTGGAGTTCTGGGCACCTCAGTTCAAGAAGGATATTGACAAGGTGGAGTGTGTCCAGAGGAGGGCAACCAAAATGGTGAAGGGTCTGGAAGCCATGCCCAATGAGGAGTGGCTTAGGGAGCTGGTATGTTTAGTCTGCAGAGGAGAAGGTTAAGAGGGGACATGATAATCATGTTTACTTATTTGAAGGGATGTCATGTCGAGGAGGTAGTGGGCTTGTTTTCCACTGCTCCAGAGACTAGGAGCAATGGATTCAAGTGGCAGGAAAGGAGATTCCACCAGAAGCTCAGGAAGAACTTCCTGACGGTCAGAGCTGTCCAGCAGTGGAATATGCTGCCTTGGAGTGTGGTCGAGTTTCCTTCTTTGGAAGTTTTTAAGCACAGGCTGGATGGCAATCTGTTTGGAATGCTTTGATGGGTTTTCCTGCATAGCAGGGGGTTGGACTCAATGGCCCTGTGGTCTCTTCCATCTCTGATTCTATGAAATTTTAATCTGTCATTGAGAAGAATTTTGGAGCTCTTGTGTGAGGCAAACTTTTAAGAACCAAAGCCAGCTAAGGATAAGTTGGCCAGCACATACTCTTTTAACTAGATAAGAAGCATCAAAATTGATCAAGTACGCATTGGCAAGTAGCCTTTTAAAAACATAGGTGTTGTAGCAAAACCATCCTCTTAGTAATTTTCTTTTCTACATAAGCAGTCCTCCGCCTTACAATCTGGAATGTACTGCTTTGTGACTTATTTTATTTAATGACTACTGAATAAACTTTGTCCTCTTTGTGTGTACAGGATTTACAGAAATATATTTTATTATCCTTAATTGAATTTATCTGTCACTTTAATCTCATTCATTATTTTGTTTCCTTCCATTTATTATTTCTCAATTATATTTTGGTTTAGTTTGTTATCCTAAATTGATTATTTTGTTCTCTCTCTTGTTAAAGTTCTCAGGTTAATGATGAGATCTCAGGAATAAACCCAATAAAATGTTTTGGTCCAACTCCAATTGCTACTGCCAACTAGAGAAAAGCCATAGAATCAATGGAAACTGATTAAGTCAACTCTCGTGTATGTTTCACTTATTCAATAGATCTACTCTAGTTGGGTTTAACATGTGGGTTTGGGTCTTAATATTATTGTGACATTATCAAAGAATCTGACTCTTAATGATCACGCTCCTGAATAGATATGCTGCCAAGAATCAAATTTCCAGGTTCAGAAATACACATCTTGGTGACATGTAATGCTTACATAAATATGAGGTAACAGAATGACCACCACATTATTTTCTGGCTTCCAAAATTGTTTCTGACTCCTGTCCCTTAACACTTAATCCTCAAAACTCTTATATCCACTTATCTGTGTGATATTGCTGTTCTTATAACAGCTATTATAACAAAGGAGAAGAGGGATTTCTTTCTGTCTCCAGGGATGATGCCTTGCTGAGCAGAAATAACCTCTCACTAATCTTCTTCATGCAGAATGAGAGAAAGTTGGAGACTTCCTACTGAGAGGAACTCAATGTGCCATTCCATATGCATGTATTGAAGATGTGACAGAAAACCTCATCTAGATTTTGTCAAGATGGAGATATGAGTCAAAACAAAATGGATTTCAAGAGAGATACAGTGTGTCCTCCACATATGCGGTGGGCAGGGTTCTGTTCTAGGTCCCCCTACATAAAACAAAAAATGTGAATGCTTGCATCTCATTCTTTTTAAATAGATACAACGAGTGTGTGTACATCACTGCCATTTTAAATATAGGAAAATGACACTTTGCATGAGTTGGAGATCACATATGCAGCGCTCGCCCTAAGGGAGGGTGCACTGTAAACACATAGTCTTGTATTTTGTTAGGAATAAACAGACGCACAAACGCAGGTGTTAGGTAACACCTGGTCAGCACTGAAAGTACAAATCAATTCAGATTTTAGCAGATCAAAAGCTACCCATGAAATCTACAGTGTAATTCAGTGAATAAAAAAAAAAATGGTCAGCATTCTACATCAGATCCTTAGTTAAGTATACTCAGCTTATCAACCTCTTTTGATCCACCCATCCCCAAATCTATTGGAAAAATAATTCATCCATTTTTCAGTCACTGGCAGAATGGACCCCTTTCTTCTCATGCAGCTGAAGCTCAGTAAAGTAGGCTGTAGGGTGGTGGCAGAGGAGATGATTGTGGCAATAGCGTCACAATTGTGACTAAGCAGCAACTGTGAATATGGAACAGTTATGCATGAGTAAATCTAGGTAACAGCTCCATGTTCACAATCACTACTTATCCATGTTTGTGACACTATTGCACGATCGTACAATGTTACAGAAATAGATGTTTCTCTGTTTCCCTTCAGTGAAACCTAACCTGCAATGAGTCCCATTTTGTGCACTAAAGTTGAGGAAAGAGAGAGAGAGAGAGAGAGAGAGATTGAGAGTTCCCATAGAGATTTGGATAACTACTGTGAGAACAAGACAGGAATGAATTAGGCCCCAGAAGGACTCCTCTACTGGCATGTATCCAGAGGACAGCAACAAGCATAGCAACAGGCTTAGACACTGAAGCCTAAAACCAATGTTGTCCTGGGATTTTAATGACAGCACAATGAAAATTTCTTCACCTCTGCTCACTTCTGCAAGCTTCCACACAGCCTGAGAAATGGTTTCTGACAGTTTCCTAGTTCCTAGTTCTCTGAAGCAGGTTTTGAAGGTAAGCAAAGGTATGCGAAGGGACACTGGACTACTTCAATTCTAGGTCCACAGATTAAATGAGATCCATTAGCAGAAGTCCCCCTTTGGATTCTGGCCCTAGTTCTCAGAGGAAAGATTGAAGGATTGTAATAGGTTTAACCTGAAGAAGACACTACTAAGAGGCCATCTTTGCATACCTGCAGACTTGTCACATGGAGGATACAGAAAATTAATGTGTTTGACTCTAGACAGTAAGAACCAAACTAAGGGGACAAATTACAAGAAAAAAGCCATTCTGACTAAACATTATAAAGAACTTGTTGTATACCATGTAGACTGCCTTGAGTTTCTGCATGGCAGGGAGCTGTACTTGGTAGCCCTTGTGGTCTCTTCTAGCTGTAGAGACTGCCTTGAAAGGTAGTATATTCTCCTTTAAAATGCCTTGATGCCCCCCTTCAGAGGAGTCTAGAGGGGATTTCCTGCATTTGCAGAAGGTTGGATCAGATGATCTTTGAGTTCCCGTCCAACTCTATAATTCTTTGAATATCTTCCATTGTCCTTTAAAAAATGATCAGTTGCAGTCTGTGCGACTGTATACATTATACTGCACTTAAATATTTGTTCAATCATAGTTGGCTAACCAAGTCACAAGGATATATATAAGTGACACTTGGAAAAGCTGCCAAGCTTACTGTGAAGTGGATTAATATAATCCCAAATGGCACTGGTTTCTTTTCAAAAGGAAGGTTCTTTGCACTAGTAAGTAGTTTCTCCTAGCTTTAGTAATGGCTCATATTCTTAATACTGTGTCTTGCTCTGGTTCGTCTATCATACGTTTTTAAATCCATTTCAGCTTTCTGCATGAGTAAGCTGCTAATCTCCCACAGGTACTGGTGATTTACCCTTAACAAGCACTACACAGAAATGGAAGTGGAGATGATCCTGGTGGATAGGGAAGGGGAGGGGAGGGACATGTATACTGTGAAACCTGTAATTTCAGGTCAATTTGAGTTTGTACAGCTCCATCAGTTGCTATGTTACCTATTTACAAGGAGGAAAATCAGTAAACCACTGAGGTTTTGAAAGTTTTACCTACTGAAAGAAATTAGAAACTTTTTGCTGTGCAGCAGATTCCTATATGCAGGGCAGGGAAGAATGCTAGTTTATAGGCTGCTGAAATAGCAAATGACTGGAGGTGTTCTTAGCAAGAACTCTGTAAATGAGTTTGCATCGATTAAGCAGCTTAATCCATATATACCTGCTGGGCTGGCAGCAAACAGCCTACGGCAGATTTTTTCCGTTTTAATTTCAGGAACAAGGAGAAGCAGTCTTCCACAACCCTTGTTCCTTTGCCTCTGTTTCCACCTCAAACCCAAGGTACCAATGGTACAGGGAAGGTGAAAAGTCAAATAAACACATGAAGCTGAGATAACAATGGCCTGTGGCTTGTAAACAAAAACAAAAACAACAAATAGCAGTGGAGGCAGTGCTGTACTCTCAAGGATGTGCATCGATTTATATATTCCATCCATGTCTGAAGGCCTGTGGGCTAGCTCAGAACAATTTAAAGGCCACAGCATGAAACCTACTCTGTGTTTTTTTTTTTTAAAAAAAAACAACCCTCAAAATCACAAGGTGGATTTCTATGGTGTAGTATTCACATGCAGCTGAAGCTGAACAGATCTTTCCCATGTTTCTGGAGTACTGAGAGAAGCCTTCAGATTCTGAGTTGTAGTTCAAAGAAATAAGTTTATTTTTCAACCAGACCACAGAAAGTATATTACACCTTTTTGCATATCTGAAGCATTACTAAAATAATCCAACTTTTCAGCATCCCTGTAAGATAAATCCTTATTAACCATACATACATTGGGGATGGAATCAATATTTGAATATATTTTTTAAAATAGTAAAAAAAATATTTACTGAGTGTGAGCAAATCCTGGTGAGATTTATGAGAATCTTCACAGTTCAGGACTGAATTCTGTTGAAAATTCTTTTTTTTTTTTTCCTGAAAGGAAACAACATTTTCTGCATCAAAAATAATTTTCTACATTGATATTATTTTCTTCACAGGAAATGCTTTTTTCCCTGAATAGAAAATGTGTTTTTCACACACACGTACACACAGTGAATTTTACTCAGAATATGTCCCCGGTGACAGCATTTTCTGCATGGGGAACAGCAAAAACAGAGTTCAATAATCAATACTCTGTGAAAACTGCAGTTTATGAAGACTTTCTCACAGAGGGAAGAAAAGTGCTAAAATTGCTCATTGCTTTCTTCAAGAACTAAAGTAGCAAATAATTATAGCCCTAATGTATATGTGGAATTTAAGGCATAGAGTGGTTTTTCTAAGAGAATATAATGAGTTCATAGTTGACATCAAACTTGAATCTGGCATGTTCTAGGTCAAACTGATGGCACACTACATACATCTCATTATTGTAGTTCTCATTACTGTCTACATTACTGTAGTTAAGCTTGGCAGTCTATGGGCTTAGCCAGAAATGAAAAAGGTACAACTTTTTTTGGTCTGATTTTACCTGCATATCCCTTGCTTTGCATCCAAACTCTTTCTTTAAATATGCTGGTTTTCCCTTACGTTGTCCTCTCCACCAACACCAATCACATGTCACATCTAGACTCAGGCAATGTTTCAGTAATTGACTTTCACCAGTTTCCACAAAGTTCTTTTTAATCATTATTCATGGCTTACAGTCATAGTGTTAGCAATATTACATTATTTAAAAATTAGAATAATTTCGTTATTAACATTTGTCTTTGCCTTGATTGATCTCTACTGAATCTGGGTCCTGGAAGCAATCACTGTTGTTGTTGTTGTTTTAGCTGCAGCCATCTTAACTAGTTCCAAGACAAATATATTTCGAAGGCTGCCTTCTCCAGACTGCAAAATTAGATGCCTTTCTGTAGGCTAGTAAATCTGAAGACTCAATTAACTCATTCAACAAAAAAAGAAAGAAAGGGGACATTGTCTCATGATACCATCACTGCATGGGGTAGGGGACTGTTTCAAGACTCATCCCATTCCTGTAATTGTTTGTAATAGCTGCTGACTCTCCAAAATAGTGAGGGGAAACAAACGGTATAATCAAGGTAAGACGTCATCTGTTGAACCTATGAAGCTACAACCACAAGAATGGAGAGCAAACATTCACTTCAACAGCAAGAACAAGGATAGAAAGTTCTGTGAACACAAACTGAAAGGTCCAATTATTGCCTCTTACCTCCAGTCAAATTGGTGATGGTATTTATTTATTGTATTATTTACTGAAGTATTTACACCCCACCCTATATCAAAAGATCTCAGGATAGTGTTCCCCTTAACTACACTTTAAGAGAGAGGAGTAAGTGTGCTCAGGAGAGAGGGAAGATTTGGCCACATCTTTTTAATCCATGGTTATTTTTTTGGTCCATGATAGTTAATGGAAAAACATGAGCTTTAGATGCAAAAGATCTTTTCAATTCCTAGCACCTCAAAGCTAGAAACCATGGCCATTTCTGCACTAGACTGCTATAGTGCTATTATTCCACTTTCAACATCCTATGGAATCCTGGGTTTTCCATGCGAGGCCACTATAGACAGCAGTGATCTAGATGCACCAAGGGTCTGATTCTGTACCCAGCAATAAGAACCCTTACAGAAAAACAGTTGCTTGCAACTACTGGATAAGTAAAAAAGTTTCTACTAAAATTAAAGGAAGTGACCAGCTGAGCTATACCACACACAAAGCAATTTTCTGATGAATGAGCCACTTCACTTTGTGAACTACATGGACGAGAATACACAAAACAACTGAATTTGACTGCACTTGTTCTTTGAACCCATTGTTTGAAAATTTCCCCAAGGAAGTTACAGTGTTCTTTAAACACACACACACACAGAACCTGAAGCATTCTATTATCTCTACTGACTGACTTGGAAAACACCTGAGAGTGAGCCCTTTCTACCCTGACCATGTGTTAACTCAAAGAGGCATTTTCAAACTGCTTTCTCTGACAATTCCAATTTGCCTGAACATACTTTGAACAGGCCTGCAGCCTCTGAAGCACAGCCACTTAAAAACGTCTGACAGGATTGCGGTGGCTGTGAAAATCCTGCCACTGTTTCAGAAATAATTCAGCTGAGGAAAGTATCGACTGATTGCTCAACTGCCATATTTTCCATAGCCCCGTATCTAAAAGTAGGCATGTCAAATATATGTATATATGAAAATAAGATTAATTTCTTTCTTGTGGAGCAAACTGGCACAGACCCTGATTCTGCATTCAAAGGGAGTCTCAGACAGTTCTGACACTTAGCATTTAAATCAAATATTTAGTCAGGCTCCTGACAAAAATCCAAAATGTAGATCACAAGCACTACATGATACCTTAAAATTAGTATTTAATTTCATCCTGATGAATTTTGCATGCACATTTGAGCCCATTTCTTCTACTACAAATAGTCTTTGTGGTTAGAACTTGCAGGTTTTATCAAATTTTACTAAAATCTGAAATTTAAATCTCTACAGTAGTTTGCAATCAATTAACATATTATTTACTTGTCTGGTGGATAAACATATAGAAATCCTCTGTTGATTTCAGGCCAGGTATTATAACTCAGGTTGAGATTCCTCACAAGATAGATGCTGTTCATGAGTGAAGAAACTGGAAGCACATCGTAGCTTAAGTGTACTTATGAATACACACACCACAATGCACACACTTAGGCATTCAATTTTTAAAAAGTTGTGCTTATCCAAAGAAAAAAGTTGAGCCCTGAAATTTAATGCGTGCATTGCCTAAAGCATCACAATTATAAGTCTAACATGACTATCTGTACTCTTCTTAGAATCAGGAGGCCTAACAGGGTATGGCACAATATTTAGGGTGTTTTCAAACCATCCAAAATGGATATAAAGAATAATTGCAAATACTTACAGATAAAATAGTCAACCACCATGAGTATATATTTATCAATGTTTTGGAGACCAGGGCTCAAAGGGAATTTTCCTGTTTTCTGTATACAAATATGTGCTCTTTCTACTATACTATTTAGTGCATTGATCTTGTGCCAGGAGAAAGGCAGGATATAAATAAAATAAACTATTTTGCACAATTTTTTTGTAAAAAAAAAAAAAATTCCAAGATGAAGAAAAAGTCATAAAGAAACTCTTGCCATTTAACCCAGTAGCAATTTAAGCTTAAACATTTGAACTTATTCTTACATATGAGAATGAAACCAAGATTTACATCTGAAAACACATAGCTTAAACCCTCTAATGACTCTTGTTCTCTGAAAAGAGGAAACAGAAAACAAATTTCAAAATAGTCTTCTCCTATACTAGCTAGGAAGAAAAAATTTCACAGCCCCACACAGATACACACACCCCTGATTAATATTTCTGTTTCTATTTTCAAACTGATGGAAAGAAATATGTTCCTAATTTTATGTAAGGAATTTCCAGGTCATGCAGTCATTTAAAATATATTACACTCCTATCCCAAGGAACTTTGGGTTGGATCTAGATTTATCTATTCATATTTTACTACTGTAGCAATAAGTTGATATTCTAGTGACAAATAACTTAAGTGTTTTGGCTAGTTTCATCTGGCTGCATATTACTGACTGCCAGGTGAGGATGCAAATAGTCCATTTTCCTACTTAACTTTTTTATATATAACAGTTAATATGGTTAATGACATTTGGAACATGCCTTATTATTAGCCCTGGTGGCACAGTGGCTAAATGCTGGTACTGCAGCCACAAGGTTGTGAGTTCAATCCCGCTGGGCTCCAGGTTGACTCTGCCTCCATCCTTCTGTAGGTTGGTAAAACGAGTACCCAGCTTGTTGGGAGCAATTAGCTAACACATTGTAAACCACTTAGAGAGCACTTAGTTAATAAGCAGTATAGAAATACACATGCTATTGCTATACTATTGCTATTCTAAAACAGAATTTTGGCCTGTGCCAATTGTGCTGCTTCTTCAAATCTGTTTTTCTGAGAGATGGTAATTCATTCATATTTGTAGAGTGACAGTTTTAATTAGTAGTCCTAAACAGCAATTCCAATTTTCAATCCATTCTGTATACAAAGGTAGGAGAATGACACAGATTTAGAATGTTTTTGGAATAAAATGAATACTGGCAATTTATCTGAACTTTTTTTTTTCATTCATTCTTTTTTCTTTTTTAACTTGAGAAAGAGCTTCTCTGGTGGCTGTTCCCAAGATTTGGTTCTTTGCACCAATGAAGACTCTTGCTGACATACAAAAACATTTCATACAGACAACCTTGAACCCATGTGGTGACTCTACTTTCTACGTGGGCAGCAGAGGAGTGGGAAGAACACAAAACCTATGAATTGTCATGGCTGTTTGGAGAGAAAACAACTCAGGTTGATGATTACATCAACTTTTATTTTTTCAGTTGCAGAGTTACTATCATGTAAGTGGGGAAATTAGCAGCAGCATTACATTCCACTATGAACCCCTAAGTTGAGTCTCTTCCTAAGACAAGATTCTCATTTGTTCATTGTGTTTCAATTGCTCATTGTATGCTTAGATCTCTGTCCTCCGACTGCCAGCTTGGCATAAAAGAGCTAGCATCCAGTGACTGATGGAATATGTGGTGGCATCATCACCCTGGTCCCTAGACAATCTTCTGATATGCTCCATCACATGTTTCTTTCCAAGCTGAAATTGCTTGGACTTCTGTGCTAAGCTTGGGGAGACTAATGTGACATGCTTTTCCCATCTGCCATAATCCAAATGCTCTCCACCCCAACAGCTGTAACAACACATTTTAAATGTTCTACCTATGCTTACTGACCATGACTATGGCATCTCATTTTTGCTGGATAATTGGTTAGTACAGTGGTGCCCAAATGTGAAGGTGGTTCAAAGAACTACAGTTGAACATCCAGCCACTAGCTCTGAAGTAGCCATTAGCCTTGGGTCAGATAAAGCACTTCTTGATGCCACACCACATTTATGCAAGTCAGCTGCAATGGTTTTAGGCATGGTCTACCTATCTGTTTCTATGATTTGATTATTATCCTGCATTTTATAATCTACGTTAGTGCGGGTAGCTACATTGACGCACCATTCTGTGGTAATGTTGGATATAAATTTAACAAATATAAACACATACCAATTTAAAGACAAGTGAATGCATCCGACTGAAATAGCTGCAAAGTGCTAATTTCATGCCACAGCTCTTTCTATAGCATAGGGAATCTCATTCAACAATGGCTTTATTGATATATAACTTATTAGGCATATTGTCTGAAATGAATCTCTGGGGCTGTCACTACAATGGAAATATCCTTACTGAAGAACAAACACACTGACAGATATCAGAGCTTATAGTAATGCCTCTATCACAGCACATTGGCTTTCATGAAGAACAGAATGGAGAGATAAAGAACCACTTTGCATGATTATTCAAATAGCTCTTGACCTTACTATTCCAGTTATCTACTGAGTTCTTGGTCCCTAAATCCCTTTCTTATTTACTTTAATCCTTGAACACAAAGCTGACAGTTAAGTGTGATCATCTATTCCACCTCATTTTTTAACTTCATGGTAATGGGCTTACAGCCTAGTCCAAACCTCTGTGAAGTTCCTTGCACACATAAGATGACTGGAACCTGCCATTATTTACAGATGGAAATATGAACAGGGATGCCCATAATTATACTATCTTAGCATCAATATACTTATTTCCAAATATTAAGCAAGGAAGAGAATCAGTCACCAAAAGGATGCTCTTTTCAGCATCATTTCTTTGAAAAATAATGTATGCTCCTGCCCAGTGACAGGATTTTGAAGATACAAAGTGGCAAGAAAAATTACTAATGCTGAGTCAACACTGTGGCACTGGATTTTATGATAGATACATTTTCTGTGGAACATGCATGTGTGTTGCTATCCATGTATGGATGATCTAGAGACAGGTGAACATTTCACTCTGTTTTTCAAAAAGAACTTATCATATTTTGAAAACATGTTTCTAAATGCCATGAAAAGAGCTTGATTTTTTTTAAAAAACATGCCAGAAAACAAAATAGGTATATTTATCCTTTAAAAGAAGAGTTTGGGTGGCTTGTTCTTAAAAGCCTGGCTTTAGATCCTTCTTTATTCAACCAAGGTGCTTAATTAAGATGCCACCTTCCTTTCCTGACACAGTATTTACCGACCAGATGGCAACTAGGTACAAGCAAGTTCTTTCCAGGCTGAAAATAGCTGTAGCTATCAGCCAATGTAGATGGCTGAAAATTTAATTAAATTATTTTTAAAAAAATATATATATACCCATATACCCATTTTTTTTCAAACATTGGATAGGGGAAGAGCACTTTTCTCTCTCAAAAAAAAAAATCTAGAAAGTACTCTAGGAGATGCATTCTGGTCAATGAGTAGTTTAACACAAGTCATTCAGGTAATATCTACATTCTCCTTAATCCTGACTGGATATTGGTTGATGATAGGTCAACCTGTTTAAATTGATGTGATTTATCTGGATAAACCTATTCGTTAACTGGAAGCCTTCCTTTCAACATGAGTACAATTGTCCCATCTCCAGTGCCAATGAACTTCTACACAAGAGTGGAACATATGAACAGACAGACATACATAAAACCTACCATGCATTAACCATAAATTTGGAAAATATGGAAATCCCATTCAATTTATTCTAGAGTTCGGAAAATTTCCCTTTTTGAATGAAAGTAATATTTAGAATATTCCAGTGACCATGAAGGCTGGAAATTCTGGCTGGAAGTTCCAGTCCAGAAAGTAACTTTGCCAAGCTTTGTTTTAGTCCAAATAGTTAAGATATACCTTGTCATAAGTCGTGCTTCACAGTGCTGCCTGGCAATTACTGTATTCTAAAGACAGCTTTAAAATTCAGCAGCATGTTGTACATTCCAGGTCTCACCATGTTAAACTGCTCAAAATACAGGAACAATATGAGAAAATGAGTCTCAGGTGTCCAATTTGTATATATACCAATATACCTATCCAGGAAACTAATAATTTGACTTCATGTGATTTTTCTAGGCAATTAAATGCAATTGCTAATGAATATATATACTCAAACATAAAAAAAAAAATCCAGCAGAAAAAGTGTATTACATAAATACCTACGAGGCACTGGGAACCCATTAATATGTTTTGTCTGTGTCTTTGCAATTTCCCTTGGCAATCCTATTTGACAGCTCTACTTTATTTTTATAAATGCTTTATTGGTGGCTGTTTGAGCAAACTATAGAATGCAGTGAGTTCACACAGTGATTTAAAACCATTGCACACGTTTGTGATCAAGTGCTAGTTGCAATGTTATCTGTGATTTGAAAACAAATCAAGCTTTCAAATAGCTTTAACACACTGTTAAAACTAAATATCAGGGAGCACCTGAGGAAATTATGTGAGTAAGTTATCAACAAGTCTACTAAACTAGTTGTTATTGCAACAAATCATGGAGCCACGTATTTGACACACTGTCATGTTTTTGAGCCTTCCTTTTAAACCACAGATTCTGCCCTTAAAATGAACTACTGTACTATTCTTCTTAAGTATCTATGCACATTTAAGGATTCCTATTTATTTATTTGTTTATTTATTTAATTATTTTTCTAATTTTTTCTGAGTGACTACTATTCTTAGCATAAAATATTCTTACTTTATACTTCCTTGTAGTAAATAAAAGATTTTGGAGAAAATTCCATTAGATTATCCCAACCATTTTTTGTGGGGAAATATTCCATGTTTCTTTACCCCCTCGTTCCTCAAGGATGTCAGGAACTGATAGTTGACTCCTGGTGATCTAGAAGGAAAATCTCCCTGAGTAACTGTTAATCAATCAATAAGTATTGTTCCATTTGTCCAGTACAAATGGAATGTAGCCTAACAATGCCATCATGTGCTTTTTTTTAATTCAAAGTCAGTCACACTACATTTAATGATATTTGCTCCCATCCAAGTGAGCATAAGACCACAGTCTAACTCTCAGGTGAATCTAAGAAAAGTGGCATTTTAAAACATACATATGACAATATACAGACACATATTACACAAAATGTATACATGCAGTAATAGTATTAAAATTCCAAAACTGTTTTGTTTGTTGTGTGTCTTCAAATAATTTTTGACATACGGAGACCCTAAGGCAACCCTAACATGAGATTTATTCATACGGGGTTTGTCCTTGCCTTCCTCTGAGTCTCAGAGAGTTGCCTTGCTCATAATCACCAAGTGGGTTCCAATGGATGAGCAGAGATTTGAACCCTGGTCTGCAAAGCTGTAGTCTAACTCTCAAACCAATACATCACACAGGTTCAAGTTCCAAATTTTATCAGTGTTATTGCTTCCCATTTATTTCACTGAAATTGGTCATTGTGTCCTTAAAATTAAATGCTACAAAGTATGTGAAATGTTTTATTTTTATATTATGGCTGGAATTCACAATCACAGTTAATGAGTGTGTAACCTTGAGTAACACATCCACACCTGATTCATGTTCACAATTGCTGTGCATTCATGATTTGGCAATAGTGTAGGGAATATGTAGGAATTTAAAAATCCTTCCATTCCCGCATTACTAGGCACCAGCCAATGAGAATGATGGAGGTTCTCCTGTTATTCAGGACGCAGCAAGCTGTTTCCATCACTGTTCCACTGTTCCTGGTGTGAAGGGGAATTGTGACAGAGATATGGCTTCTGATTGTCACATTAGAAATTGCCAGAAGGAGGGTGGTGGAAAAAACCATCTGCAGCATCCCAACTGACAAGAGAATAAATCTCAGCCACTCACAGACGGCTGCTGCCCAGTGAAGCAAAGTTGGGATAGAGGTATTAGGCCAGGAGACACTACTTAGTTAAGTTTACTTAACTAAGATTTAGAAGATTTAGAGTCTAAGGGCCTTTCTGCACTATACTGGCATAGTGCTATTATTCCACTTTCAACATCCTATGGAATTCTAGGGTTTGCAGTTTAGGGAGGTACATTTAGAATTCTAAGCCAGAGAGCTCTTTAGCCTCTGTAAATTACAAGCCCCAGAATTCCAGAGAATTTTGAAAGTGAACTAATTGCACTATTAACAGTGTAGTGCGGAAATGGCCTAAGATTTAGATTTAGAATCTTTTCCACTCTTTGTACGAGCGTTAGTTATGCTATTACAGTACTCTATTTGTCAGCTGCTTTAACATATTATTGCTATTGTTATTTACATATCTTCAATATTTGATATTTTAGATATTTTATTTATATACCTTAGATGCTATTGAAATGTCCCCATGCCCCTTTATTAGCCACATCAGAGTTCTAAGATTTTTTTGGAAAGGCACATTTCTTTGTCCCACCACCTTCTCAGGCTTGTTCTGTAGGAACAAGAGACAGGGTCTTCTCAGTAGCTGCCCCCATACTTTGGAATTCCCTCCTCTGGGAGGCCAAGATGGCCTCATCTTTGTTCTCCTTCTGTCAGCAAGTTAAAATATTTTTTTGCCATCAGGCTTTTAGGAACTGACTAGTCTTGGTTTCTAATGCTGTTGGGTGCTGTTTTTCAAGGTTTTTAATTGATTTTAATGTTTTATTGTTTAATGTTTTTAACTTTATAAATGTTTGATTGTTTTAAATAACTTGTACATATATTCTCTTCTTAAACATTTTGCATAGTTTTAATTTGTACTGTTTTAACTATGGCCCTTTTCACATGTGGGGGGGAAATAGGTGAAAACGCCCAAAAACGGAGCTTACTTCCAGCCAGGTAAGTCCATTGCCACGTGGAGCAGCGCGAGCTCACTGCTCCACACTCCTCCGGCGTCGCAGATGGCAGCTTCCGGTTGGTGGAGGCTCTCCACCAACCGGAGAAGCTCGCCAGCCGGAAGCCCGCCCCTGGCAGATCTGCAGGCACGCACTTGTGCGCCCCTGCAGATCCACTTTAGAGCTGGGCGACGGAGCAGCACGGGGCTGCGTGCTCCGTGCTTTTTAAAAACCTCGAAAAAGAGGTTTTTAAAAAACACACAGCCTGGCTAGTTCCGGCCGCTCCTGAGTGGATTCTGGTGTGGAACTATGAAAAGTAGTCCACGCCAGTCCACTCTACGGTGTAGACGACCTCCGTGAGAGGTCGCTCTACACTGTTCCCACCCTACATGTGAAAAGGGCCTATGTTGCCAGCCACCTTTAGTCTCATTACTGAGAGAAAGACAGCATATAAATGAACGTTGTTGTCGTCGTCATCATCATCATCATCGTTCCTGTTTAAAAGAACGTCTCAGGCAATCTCAAAATAAAACTATGCAAAACTTAATAACCAAATGAATAAATTTTATCTGTAATATCAAACACTGTCTATCATCCAAGGACAAATTAAAGGAATGATCAACTTGACCAAGATGATATTTAAACATTAGCCACATTTCATCAAATGTCTGGGAGTAGACAGTCATCTTAACCAAAAAACAAAACCATGCTAATGTTGAGCTTGGAAGGCCTTATCAGGCAAAGCATTCTAAGCAAAGCATTTCCACAAATGGAAAAGCACTTTCCCTGTTTTTCACTCTCTGAATCACTTGGAGGTGGTGTTGGAGAAAGGCTTCACACGTTGAACACAGAGTATGGGCAGTTTCATACTGGGAAAAATATTATGTCAGGTATTGAGATCCTGATCTATATAGAGTTCTTAAGGTTAGAAGAAAGACTTTGGCCCTTTCCGCACCTTACCTTTTTCCAGCACTGGGGTGCGGGGATCACGCAAGCAGCCTCTGGCCAGAGGCTCTTGCATCCCTGCTGCTTCAGCTCCACACAAGCTGCCTGCTTACATGAGAGTCCCGCCTCTTCCTTCCACAGTGCAGCCTGGGAGTTTCCCAGGCTGCGCTGGGGCAGGAAGAGTGACCGGTGCGGCTCCAGAGGCTCCGTATGCCAGGTAAGTGTGCGCGGGGCCCGGGAGCAATGTGCGATCGCACACCATTTTCAGCTTCCAGCTGAAAATGAATAGGTGTTTGATTGGTGCCTGCCGGCCCCTGGAGCATTGCGCGATTGTGAGTTCGTTGTCCAGATCGCTCCTCACAATTGCATGACACTCCAGGTGCCCTTTCGCATGGCAAATGCTGTGCGAAAAGGGCCTTTGAATTGGCCCAAGAAATATATTGGTAGTCAGTGCAGCTAGCACAGATGTTAAATAATGAGACCTTCTGGTGATCAGTCTGGCTGCTGAATTCTGCATTAGCTATACTTTCTGACTGGCCTTGCACATTGCTGGAAGTTAAACAGCACACACTGCTGAAGCTAGGTTATCCCTGTCTGAAAACAGATGTAGCTGGGCCACCAGATGAAACTGGGGTGACTTTATGCTTCTCATTACTCAAGTAACAAATCCAGGAGAACCCCCAAGCTATGAACCCACTTCTTCAGGGAGACTACAGATCCACCTACAACAAGTTGAACACCAGTCATCTGGTTAGAGGAACTATCAACTAAATGCAATTCAGTTTTGTCTGCAGTGAGCTTTCTTTATTAGTCCTTATCTTGTCCATCGTTGTAGATAGCACTGATTCAGTACATCCACCACTTCACCTGCTAAAGATAAAAATGAGAAAGAGACCTATGTATCACCAGTGTACTCATGAAAACGGCCTTGACCGTACTCGTTAGCGCCATGGAATCAACTGCTGAATTCTGAATCAGTGTATAGGTATTTTCCATTGATGCAATGGGTCTTTTCCATGGTAAGACTGACACTAAAATTTAGGCCATAAGACTCTGAAACACAAGATGATCTTATGCTATACTATAAGTCTTACAGTTTGGGGGATAAACTGAATCCCAGTACCCCAAGACGGAGAATGCACAGAACTGAGCCACATCCCCAAGCAAGTGGAAAATCTATGTAAGCATGACCAATGTGAATCCATCATCATCTTATTCTTTTCCCAGTCCAAGACTCAAAGTGGCTTACAGAGGTTAAAACAAATACAGTTAAAAAGAAGTCACATCATGTCAATGTGAAAAACATAGAGTGGAACCCCCATATCTGCAAGGGTTCTGTTTCCCATTCCAGCAAATGGGGAAAAAATGTGAATGATTGTGCCCTATATTATTAAATGGCAGCAATGTGCACGTGGATGCTTCAGTGTGGCCTACACATGTTACCACCATTTTAGGTAAAGGATGTGACATTTAAATTTGCAAATCCGAAAGTCACTTATATGGATGATGTGTTGTACCACTGTTTTTTGATCTCTTTCAATTGCAGTCAAAGCATAATGCTGTCAATACAACTTGATGGTACCAATATCAGCTGTAAACTCTATATAATAGTCCTAAGAACACAATGCAAATGGGTGATTCTGAAAATGGATATTTAAATTAGAATCCATTATAATCCTATATTGTGCCTGAGTCAGCTCAATTGGTTTTCTTCTTACCCTATTTGTAGTTATACAAATCTACTTACCCTGCACATTCTTGAATAGTGCTCCTAAAGATTTAGTGCAAACTTAAAGCATCAGTTCAGCAACATAACTACTACTGAGAATTCTCACGAAAGAACTTTCCTTCAACTTTATCTGATCAAGTCAGACAAGCGGCCATTTGCCATAGGCAGAAATGATGAAGACCAGTAAGTGAATTCTGTACTATTATGCGTATCACAGGGGAGGCATAACAGGGAGGTGGTGTGAGGCATTTGAACTTACTCTTACTTTACTACTGCTCACAGGAAACTATATAAAATTGTTTCTATGGTAGAAATGGAAGGAAACCTTTCCCCTCTGGTGCATGAAACCATATCACAGAGCAGTTTTTACTCTCTCTCCACTCTTGCAGAAACAACTTTCTTCTCCAGTGACACTTCACATCTAGTGTAGGAGTCTTGTGTACTTTCTTCCCATGAGATGGTTGGATTTTAGATTGTCTGCCAGCTTCTGCACACTTGACACTGTTTCCTGGCCAAGAGCCCAGTTTCCAAGGTCCTAACCAAGGCAAGGCTGTATTTTTAGAAAAAGGATTATTTTCACTCAGAGCATCCACAGTATTGCTAGAAATTAGCACACAAACAAAGGTAATAATAAGACTCACAGACTTAGCATGCCAAGCAGTTCAATTTAGCACTGAACTGCTTCTTAAAACCCTGTGATTCCTTGATATTTCCTATCTTGTTCTTATGAAATGAGTGGAAATGACTAGGGTTCATCTCTTCAGGAATCATACTTCTGTGATGGCTTACAGCCAGATTTTGCTGAAACAAATTTGGCTGGAACTGTTAAAATATGAATCCATTCAAACAACTAGCAACAGTGCAGTTGAGTCTACACTGTTGCTACATTTTCAAGATTCCATTTTTCCATCCATCCTCAAAGGGCTCATCATCACTGTTTTGACCACCTTTGATGGATCCTTGAAAAGAAGAGCAAAGCTCTCTGTATGTGTGCGTGCACACACACACACACACACTTCTAGATTCATGTATATTGCTTCTGCCAAAAGGATGTTAAGCAGTAACAGTAGCAGTGAAGATGCCTGAGAAACTCATTCCTTGCAAATTCTGATATTTACCACCTGTATTTTAGCTAATGAATGGATCAGAACACACTTGAATGTTATAACTGTATGCATTTTGTGGTGAATTTGCTTGGTTCTAAAATAGCAAAAATAGAAAAAAATGGGTACATAATACACATTTAAGGGCAAAATAGAACTTTACAACCAGAAAAAAAGATGCTTAAAATACTTATTTTTTGAGGGAAAGTTTCAAACATAGGTCTTTAAATCAGGTTTGGGAACTATATATCTCTCCCAATGGTGCTGAAATTCCCTCATTCTTCACCATTGCTTACTCTGGCTAGGACTACTGAGAGTATGTGGAGGATCAGACAATGTCCATCTCTTCTTTAAATATATAGATTCATTCCATTTTTTTAAAAAAAAAAATCATACCAACGCAGGAACTGAACAGGACAGATTTCTGGTTGACCAAACACATTCAAAACTGATGTAGGACAAATGTAAGTTGATCTATCCATAAGTAGCAGCAGAAGCAGCTGTTGCAGCTACAGTCATATTTCTCCGGTAGGTCATAACACCATGTGTGCCAAATCACTTGTTCGCAGACTATATTTATCCAGCAAAGGAATCTATACAGCAAGGGAAACAGAGAAACAGCCAATGGCTGTTGGCTCTCTTCTACAGGAAAACTATTATCCTGATAGAAAAAGAAAAAACCCATCCAAAGCTTCATCTTCCATATCTACCTGAATGTCCAAAGCAATATAGGCAATGGAGCATTTCAGTGGTGAATTTATAAGCTACTGGATTAAATATTACATACTTAAAGCTGTTCATCATAAAAAGGTACCTGCCCCACTCACCATCGACAATCTTCCAAAGTTAAATAATCTAAAAGTGCAATCGCTTTAAAAAAAAAATTAGTGCTTTGATTTCTACTTATGGTCTGCTTCAGGTTACTATTAGCAATACACACTTACTCAGAGATAATACTATTATTTCAATAGGATGTACAGAGGGTTACTTTGAACAACTGACACAAGTAACGGATATACCAAACTAAGAAAAAAGGAAAAAAAGAACTGTGTGTGTGCTGGAAAAGCAGAGAAAATACAAAGATCAGGACTGTGCAGTGATTTAGGGGCCAGGGCACAAAGCATATTCAAGGAGTCTTGATGTAGGCTGTCAAAAAAACAAAAACATGGTGTCCAAGGAAATGTATCACTGGGCTCAGTAATTCAGCCATTTGTCACTGGGTCTAAGCAATAAACTCTGAGGTCACCCAGTTATGTAGAGGTTCTCACCCATATAGTACAAAATTTCCTGTGAAAATATGGACATGCCCATACACTGGTAACATATTATCCTCACATCAAAGATTACTGCCTCAGCTGCTGCTCTCCCAGAATCCTCCACTGCAAATCTCTCCTCTGGCTGCTGTATATTCAAGTAATTTATTCTTAAATACTTCCTTCTCCATTTAGGGCTGTTAGGTCTCAGAGTGCTGCATTTCCAGTTTACAGACAGGAATCCAAATGTCACGACAAGGAGTCCTGGAAGAGGAGGAGGAGGAGGAGTAGAAGGAGAAATTTTGGGTTTTGTACATGAGATGGCTTTAAAGAGTAGATAATCGTGTCCAACCATTCCCAGCTGGTTCTCTGACTCAGTGTGAAGTTGACTGTATCATTGCTGTTAAGATACAGATACAGATTCCTTTATCAGAAGATCTCAGGGCAGCTTACAAATAGCATTAAAGCAAGTTAAAAAGTTAAAGGAAAAAACATATTATACAATATAATGAGCTAAAATGAATTTTAAAACTTAAAATATTTTTAAAACTGTATATTCTAGTCAGCAGTCAAGATTATGCATTTTGCACTAGCTGCACCTTCCAAGTCTTCTTCAAGAACAGCTCTACATAGAGTACATTATAGTAGTCTGGGAAGTTATCTGTCAGGAACTGAATCCACACATACAAATAGTACAGTGCATAAACACTATTTATTTGGAGTGAGATACATTGTGCAGGACTTCAGTGAAGGAACTAAAGGCAATTAGCAAATTCAAAAGCATAAAATACTGAGACGTTTCCCTCCCACTCTCAAGAGACCTTGAAGCTGTGAAAGCCTGGCAGTGCTTATCAGTACATTCCTGGCTTTTTGTCTACCTAACGGTCTCTGGTTCACATACCTTTTCTACAAGCAAGCAGCTAATTCAAAACCTATTACATATCCCATTGCTATAACATGGAGGGCAACCCGACACTATGAGTGCATGGGCTAGATCCAGGAAAGGCTGCAGCTGGTGTACTAGTTGAAACTGGAGCCAAGCACCACATGTCACAGAGTCCACTTGGGCTTCCAGTGAAAAGGATGGATCTAGGACCCCTCCCAAACTATGTACCTATGCTTCCAGGGGAAGTGCAACCCCATCAGCAGGCTGTAGAACGGAACAGTATCTCCTACTCCCATCTCACAAAGCTGGTCTGGTAAGATACCACGATCAATAATATCAAAAGCTGCTGAGAAAGAAAGGAGGATCAACAGGGTAGCACTCCTCTTGATTTTCTCCTAGAGTAGGTCATCAGTCAGAGCAACTAAGGACATCTCAGTGCCAAATTCTGGCCTGAAACCAGACTGAAAGGAGTCCAGATAATTTTTTTCCCCAAGAATTCCTGACATTGCCCAGCTGCCACATGCTCAAGGACCTTGCACAAAAAGGGGATATTTAAACTGAGTGGTATTTCCCATATATAATGCAGCAGGCATCTCTGCCTGGCCTAGTGAGACATTTGTCACTCCTTTCACACAGCTGTTCAATCCACTCTTGCTTTATCGGTCAAGAAGTGTAGGGGTCAAGCTTACATGTGGTAAGCCAAACTGCTTCAAGCATCTTGTCCACATCATCAGGCTCCAATAACTGAAACTGATCCCACAAAGACTGACCAGATGATGTACTGGACACCTCCCTAGGCTCTGTAACAAGAATGGTGTCAAGTTCTGAGCGGAAGAGAACAACTTTTTTTCCGTGAGGTACCTAGCAAATTTCCTCAGAGCAGGTAGCTATGGGGTGCATACTTTAGCAAATTTTTTTTCATAGTAGGTTGTTCTGGGTTGCATTCCTGAACTCTTCTGGGCCTGCACCCAAAAGACTCCTCACTCCTTGAAAAGTTCTACTGCTTGATAAGTTAAGGATGTAGTCCTAGATATGCAATATGATTTTTTTTTGCCTGTTTCACTGTTGCATAGTAGGCACAACAAAAAGTCTTTACTGATTTCTGATCACACTCACTTCAAGATCTATGCCACCTGCATTCTAACCATCATCTAGTCTGTTTCATTGAGTTGAGACTGCAGTCTGAGTGCACCAAATAAGCAATATCAAGGAAGGAAATTCAGGAGATAAGTGGTGAGTACATGTATTTTGGCCCATTGTGTCATGTGGAACAAATTAGGGAGTATGACCCCAGTGTTGTGACTTGTAGGACTTCTTGCAATGGATCAGGTAGTTGGCAGCACAGGGGCTGGGAGAAAAATCTCTGAGGGCTGCAACAGTAGTATGAGCCCTGGAAAAAAAAATCCCCATGTGTTAAGGCAGTATGCAACCCCAAAAGAAATAGCAGCTACTCCTACGGATACTTTAAATGTTTAAATCTTTTATTAGTAGTTATGTTGTAAAAGTGTTTTGACCATGGTTTTTAATAATATTGTTATTTAATTCTTAACTGCTGTAAAAAAAATTTTGTTTTAAACTTCTGGAAGATGCCATTGATCCCATCCCAGCAGAAAGGCAAGGTATACATTCAATAGATAAGGGATACATTTTACTACTTACTCAGCTGCCAATAAAAATAAAAATATAAAAATGCAGCATTAATTTCTTCTGCTATAGCACCTAGTTAGCTAGGCTTTATCAACATTCTGAGCCTGTTTAACTGGATCACCTCCCTATTTATTTCCACATACAACTGTGGCAATTCTGGCATACCTTTCAATCTGTGCCTTTACTTCCTATGTGGCACCACAAAAACTTGCCCTCAGCCTTGCATTTTTGGCGCCAAATCCTCAGTGAATGGGAAGACGATGATCTGGCAAGTCTGTCTGCATTCAGTTCAAGCCTATTATTAATGTGATATAGTTGTATTTATTTAAAAAAACACAGTGGATATACTTTAATTATACTTAACATAAGAACGCTGCAAACAAAACAAATTTTAATATGTCTTCTTTGAGATTAATGGAACAAATAAGTAAGGGCATTTCATTCAGTAAGAGCATTTCATTCTTTACCAGTCTTCATTTAGGACCTATCTTCTTGTTGCTCTGTGCCTTCAAGTCATTTTCAGTATATGGCAAACCTATCATGGGGTTTTCTGTGGCTGAGAGTGTGTGACACACTCACCCACAATGGGTTTCCATGGCTGAGTGGTGAATCGAATTCTGGTCTCCAAGGTTCAACACACAGACACCATGCTGACTTTCTAGTACATGTCTACATGCTTGAATTCAGTGGAGCGGTATCCTTGAGTGCCAGGTAATTGCAAAACTAAGTACTAGGAGTGAATTCAAAACTAAAATGTTTATATGTGTCTATGCCACATGTCCTGTGTATTCATGAACAATAACATTTTGCAAAATCTTCCCCAAACTTTACTGCTTGTCCCACCACCATGTCACCACTTGCTATCTATTTCGTGAAAGAACACACTTAGAAAACTGCCAGAGTCCAATTTCAGCCACACACACACACACACACACACACAGAGATATATATATATATAAAAAGAATGTGCCAAGTGCCCTGTTTTCAACATAGCCACTGAAGGATTACGGATTTGTGAAATGAAAGGATAAGCTTTTAGAAGTTTATCCCCTTCCCAACCGTCTTCTGTTGCCATTTGTGCTTAAAATATATACTTCACTGCTTTGTGTCTGTATAATTGTGTGTAGGAAAGGAGGTAAGCACTTTTTAATAGTTGATGTAGCTTGCTTTTGTGTAAAGAAGTGGTCTGAGTCGTGGTCTGAGTAGAAGTGAAAGAGAGACTGGGTTGGTTGAAAATGTAGGTCAGAGACTTATTAACAACTTACCTAGTACATCTTTATGAAACTCAAGCAATAAGGTACTTCAGAGGAATTTATTGTTCCTGTATGTAAAACTTATTTTGCAAATACAAATGTTCAGTAGGATTTTCAGCTCTTTCAAAATTATATGTTCAATAAATATCTGATGCCAGCTTCTGACTATGTCACTTCATTCCTCACTGAAATCCTAGTCAGTACCACAGTTCTTTGGTCAAAGTTACTCCATAAGCTAACATTCATAATTGAAGAACTTGACCTTAATGACTTCTGAAAGTCTTTTTAAAGTAGGTTTCACATAAATTACATGTTACAAACCCACATGCTCCTTTCTGATTTGTATGCACTTAATATAATAACTATGTGGCTCTTCAAATCAACACCACCTCTTAAGAGAGACCCACAGTTGCCACATTAAAGGGAAATAGCTGCATGAAAGTGTTGGTTGTATGAAACTCTGTTTCATACAGCCTTTGAAAAAAAAATCACTGAATCACAGTGTCCTCTCTATCTTTGAAAGCCCAGCAAGGAAATGTATGGTGCTAAATATATATAGCCAAATTAAAATGAATGGGGAAAATACTGTGTGTTGGACATCAAAATGGAAATGCATACCTTATTGGAAATGGAACTCAGTCAAGTCAAGCCGAAATAACAGCAGGACAATCTCACTCAGTCAAATCAAGTCACACTTGTTTCTTGGCAGCCTCCACCATATTGAATTGGCATGCAAAAGTGTGATTATCAACAAAGGACTGGCTTACAGCAAATTAATCCAATTTCAGTTCAGCTTCTGTTACTTAGAAACTTGATGTTCAGACGGTGCTTTGCTAAACTTTTTTTCTAAAGACAACTATACTTAACAAACATAATCTAACATGTGCATCCTAGGTGGAGCAAGGACTAGATTATTTACAGCACTGCTATTTGGTATTTAAACATAACATACACAAGACACGCATATATGACAGATTACAGAGGTGTGATAAAGTCTTAGTTATTTACACAACAATTATTATGCATGTGACTTAAAAGCTGAGCTGGCAGCAAATCTTTAGTAGATTTTGTTCCTTTGAAATTTATGGGGGGAAAAAAAGAAAAAAATCCTATTTTTCGCTTATGTCCAGCACAAAAGGGGCCATCGTGTCTGTAGTATCATAGTAACCAAACCCATGTTGATATGGCTAGGATAGGAGCCTAACATACTGATTCTTCTAGAGTCATTCAGAATAATTCTACATACTGAAGATGTGGTAAAGGGTAATCTGGGTTCATTTATTCAAGGAATTAGCAGCAAACACAATCTTAAAATGCCTTCTGGTCTTTGCATAGTGCACCATTACACTGTGGGAATCTCACCTGAAAACCACTTTAGAAGATAGTATATTTAGGTTACAGCTTGGATCATGACCCATTTTGAACATTCACTGGACAAGTTCATCGACTGCATTTGCCAGTGGTGACCACAGATTATTCACACAGCCATGAGAGTGAGTATCTGAAAGAATAAGAACCAGTGACCCATGACAAAAAATGTGATGTTTGTTACTAGGAGACTCTTTTTTTCAAGGCCTTTCTCAGTTGCTCTACTAAAAGTTAGGTCACTTGCAATACAGTTACAACACACACACAATATTTAAAAAACAAACTTACGAAAACTTATGAATACAAACCAGAAATGTGTGCTCTATTTTCAGAAGCAGCTTGCTGAGATTAGCTGAACTAATCTGCATTAGAAATGGTCTAGAAATGTATTTAATTTTATTTTGAAAACAGTACAGCTATATAAAATTCAACAACAACAATGCACTACCTTAAACAAAATATACAGAGATAAATAAAATATCATTGACATCCTTTAAATCTATATATAAATAATTAAATCTTACATATCAAGCTTAAACATCATTCTACAAAGCAGTGTCAGTTTGGGGTGAAAAGAGAGCCATTGAGTTTTCACCAACATATTCAATAAACAAAAACTAATTGCTATAAGAAGTGACTGTGGATTGCTTTCATCCTTTATATATTGAGTTAATTTACCCATCAAAGCTAGAGTCCATATTCTAGATCTCCATTTCCCCAGAGTAAAATCATATGCTCTCTAGAAATGTATATGTTTTGCTTTGATTAACCAGATTTGTATGTGGATTAATGCTAACAATATTTTTACATTATAGAGCACAGGATTACCACATGAAAACATTTCATGAGTTGATAAAGTGTTGAACATTTGAACATTCTCCTCAGTGGGACCAAGGAAGGAAGGAAGGAAGGAAGGAAGGAAGGAAGGAAGGAAGGAAGGACAGGCAAAGGCTGATGGGAAAAGTTTCCAAAGCAGAAATTTAAACACAGAACAAATCTTAAAAGAGAAGGTAATGAACAGGTTGATGCTCAGAATGATTAGCAACAGTGAAGCTACACTACGGAGATATAAATAATTCTTTAAGTTGACATCTCCAATGATGTTTTTTGATGTATGCACTGAAAGGTTTCTCTTTATCTTGTGCATATCTTGTTTGGTGTGCAAGGTAATCAGGAAGCAAGATGCAAGCAAAATCCCTTAATCATTTGTAAAAGAAGTATCTTCCTCTTGACAGTCCTTTTTAAGGAATAAATCAATAAGATATTTTACATCAGATTCTAGTCCTCTCTTTGGTACAAGTTGGATTTCTGGATGGAAATGGGGCAAAGTTACCCAACAATATATCGGTAACTGTAGCTTCTTGGTAGAACATAGCACAAGGTCCTGGGTTCAACCTCTGACATCTCCAGTAGAACTGAAAACCTGGAAAAGCCTCTGTTGTCAGTCAATGCCATCAATATTAGCCTGGACAGACAAACCTTGTCTGAGGCAGATTCCTAATTTACTTTAATATTCTCTCCCTTCCAGCCTCTGTTGTGTTGCCATTAAGAATAGGTCAAAAGATCTTTTTAGCAAATTTGCACCTCTAGAGCCAGTAAGTGAGTCAAGACAGAGCTTCTGTTTTCTGAAATTAGTAACACAAGTTTCTCCCACCCCCAAAGTGTATATATTAGTAATGTGAAAATTAGTAGTGTGAATAGACTAGTTCAAAATATGCTTTAATGAATAATTAGGTCATCAGAATTTGTTAGGGCAGATTCCAACCCCTCTGCCAGATTCAAGAAAACAGGAAAGTCTATTGTTGTAGGAACTGAAACATTAGGCTTGTTTTTAATGCATCGATTAGTACATTATCCTTTTGACAGGCAGGCTAAAAAGAAAAAGAGACCTTTTGGAGCCCTGGCCAGAGTAACAGGAGAAACGAAAACAGAAGAATGGAAAAAAAGAAAAGTGACTCATGGAACAGAATGTATTACATGGAATGGAATGGAGATTGGAGAGCAATTTGTTTAGGGGCAATGTCCTGAAGCAGCCAGGACCCTTCCAGAATGTCAGATTTATTAAGTCTGAAAGACAAGTGTCCCACACCCTACCTGTATGAAGAGAAAGTGCTTGGAGTCTTTTGGGGCAGGGCATTCTCTTCAGTAAGTACCCCACCTCTCTCAATTTTATTCCATATCATTGTATAATACACACTCTTGAATAATAATAATATAGGTGAGCCATAATGAATCCCCATGTACTCTTATTTTGCTCACACAATGCTATACGACTGGAAAATAAAGTGAAAAATATTCCTTATCCCCATTTGCTTCTCTCTTGGCTTTTCCCACTCCTCCCATTCTTCTTTTATCCACCCCTTTCAATTGTACAATTAAGAGTAGATGTGCAGCATGGGCTTGTTAGACACTTGCTCATTTAAAGTGAAGATGACATACACTGAATTTGGGATCCCTGCCTCCTACATGCAAGAGAAGATTGTTCTGCCACTGCTCCTTGGAGACCATTTGTTGTAACTATCCGTATGTTGCTGCATTTCTGGTGGATCAGTGTCCTCTAACTGAAATACACCACTCCATATTAACTCTTAACAAACAAAACCTTTGAAAATTGAATGAAATGTACATGTTGTTAGAATTAGAAATATATACCAAAAATATACATTTCCATGACAACAGAAAAACAACTATCTACAACAGCACAAGTTTAATCCCAGATACCTATCAGTCTGTACAAGAATGAAATTATCAACTCTTCTATCCCTGGTTGTTTTGTTTCCAGTACAGTGGAGAAAGTTTTCCATTTCAGTCCTGCAACTAACAACTTTTGAATCCCCACAACATGATGTGTTCAGAAATTGCCAGACTATCTAGGAGCTAATGGGGCACATGGTAGTGATATTTCAGCAGAAGCAAGGCACGATTAAAGTAAGAACTGTCAATGTGTATTTTGTTTTCTCCCCAAAACACAAGGGGTTTGATGAGCTATTGTTCTTTGGTAAGTCTTTCATTTGAGCTTTTGAGACAGAGGAAGGGGAAAAATTAGTAACAGCTACCTAGCTTCTTTAGGATCTGTGCTAGTAAGAATAGAATGGAATGATGGCTGATTTGCTTAAAGCCTCTATAGCGACTTTCACTTAAAAGGGAGGAAAAAACTCAGGGAAAGTGCAGTAATTGCACCCTAGTGGGATAATTGGGAAAATCTGTGCTACTTCTGCTTTCGTGTGCCAGTTCACCAGCCTTCAAATAGATCTAACATTCCTTAGGCAGAACAAGGTTACAGAAAAAAAGATAGATGTTGAATAAAAGTGGAAAATTTGTTAACAGACATTATCAGTTTTCAAAAATTAACATTTATCTGTATTTTATGCCTTATCACTCTGACAACTTTTAATATAGCATGTGCTTGATATAACAGTCATCTCCATCAATAGAAGGAAGACAACAGCAGCTCATTAACACTACAAAAAGAAAAAGAATGAAAATTTAAATTACATTTTGTCCATGAGCCACACCTAGCATGGCAAAATAGACCTGAAGCTGTGGTACTACAGAAGATAGAATAAGACTTCCCTAAGGAAGTATGGGGAAGTAATAGGTTTAAAGGGAGCTGTTAATCCATTACAGGAATAGAGGCAACATAAGGCTTTACACTGCCAGCTCACCCTCTTCTTGGCTTCCTTCTGACTCATGGCTTGCAGCAGGCTCTTTTCCTTTGTTCAGGGCAGAACCTTTCTGCTGATTTCCTCTCTTTCTTTCTTCCTTCCTAAGTATAACTCTGAATATAGAGTTTTTGACCAACCAAATGACAACTCCTCCAGTGATTCTGAGTCTTTCAACATACTTGCTGCCACTTTTACTTTGGAGACTCAGAGAATGATGAACAAGAGTTTGGAATTATATCAGAGGTTAGAAGATCAAAAGTGTTTTCTTGTGAGGTTAATATCAACTTATGGAACTAAGCAGGGGCTCACCTTACTCCAAAATGGGGGATGGAGGCATCCCCTTCATCCGTGAAGCAATGATGGGACAGGAATATAACTGACATGTAACTGAAATAACTTTTCATAATTCTACATGTAACTGAAATAATTTTTGGCTAAGTCTTTTCTTTGAGATGGAGTAACATGGAGCTCTTGAGTTGTATATATTAAGTGATAAACTGCATGTAAATATTGGAATTCCTTCCTTTTCATTGTTTACCCAACAAGAATTTTCATACAGTATAATGCAGTATAATGTATCTCTTTGCATATAGCAATGATTGTCAATTATCTCCTATTCAGCAAATCACTTTGCACATATATGAAAGCTAATCAAGATTACGTGCCAACTGTGACTAGCCAAAACTAAGAATTTTGAGCATATTTTCCAGTGGAAATTTGAGGGTTTGTTTTTTTTTACTATTACAAGGAATTTTGCAGTAAAAATTCTGCAATGCCAAAGTTATATTTGAGAAGTTTTACAGTGCAAATGCTGGAACACTAACTGGTGAGAATTGATATGATATGAGAATGTGTCTGTGATGGAGATGAGATACTGACACAAAAAGAATTGTCAAGATTTATGAACAACCTAGATAGGCAGGTTAGATTCACCATCTATGATGGTGAGACAACAACATCACAGTTAAAACTTCACGTGAATTATTCGCCTTAAGATCATCTGAAGAGAGAAAAGGTATTGTGGTGGAAAAATAGTGGCCTGTCTTAGTTGTAGTAGGAACACTGTGTTAGTTGTAGTAGGAACACTGTGTTCTGTCTCCCTATTTCTGTTGTGCCATCGGAGAGTAGAGTGGGGATGGATCTGCTGTACTTCCTTATGGAAGCTTCATTTCTTAAACTGTTTAGGAAAAAAAATATATAAAATGCCCTGCTTTGGAATCATGCTTCTGGCTTCTCCCCGGGGCCAACAGATGTGGACACATGCCTGGGGGCATAATGTCTGCTTCCAAGGCTACTTCCCCATGTATTCATTCTCTCTACAGTAAACGTAATATTCAGCTTCCTTTGCTATGTAATACTTGTTGCATCCATTATCTACTAATGCAATCTTATTTTATACAAGTGGCTTTGTTTAATTCTGATTTCCCTGGGATCTCTTTTTATGTGGTGGTGCTAATACAACTTCTAGTTTTTTTCCACACCTTTTAGCTCTGTTTGTAATATGTAAGTTGGCTCTCCAAAGTGCAGAAGGGGTGATTAGACTGGACTGTTCATATCCACAATGTAGTATGACATCCATTTTTATTGTACATTTGAATTATACCAACATTTCAGTGGAGATTAACTGATTGATTGTGGAACTAATCACAACTTTTTTCATATTGTAACTTGATGGTCTGTCCTCATTATCATTCATAAAAATATCTTATCAAGGAAACAATAGTTAATTCTACTTTAAAGATATAAGATGGGCTTCTTTTCTCCCTAGAAGGGACATTTACAAGCCAAATAATAACAACAAATTCAAGCACATGTTTTCATATATTTTGCTCTTTCAAATATCATTGCACATCTTCCGGCTCCAGTAGAAGATAAACACAAGCTTTATGGTTGTGGATGCTGACCCATTTAGTCATAAAATAGATACAACTTAATAATAACAACATGTCTTTTGACAGTATAACAATTATCTAGCCTTTATATATCACCTCCTCATTTTGATCTCTGGTTGTTGTTTTATTTTTCAGAGTCTCCACTGTCATGGAAAAAGAGAGGGAAGTGGCACTGGCAGAATAACTAACAGATAAATCAGAGGACTATCATTCATTTATTAATTTATTTCTTTTAGGGCATTTATGGATTTGATAGACAATGGTTTCTCTGATTCAGTTTTGATTCTGGCATACCCACTACTGACATGAGAGCTCTGATGGGGGGAAAAGTCATGTCCTATTGGACAGAAAAAACACAGCTCTTCAACATGCCCCATGACACATTTGAAGTACGATCCTCTGCAAGTTTACTCAGATGTAAGTCTCACTACAGCCCTTACTGCATGATGCCCCAATAGTATATCATCCTGGCAGGATTCTGGCATTGCCATTGCTGGGATGGGATGATGGCCTGAATGCTCCCCACCGCACCCAGTTGACTGCAGGTGGATGGGTAGCATCAGGAACACTCTTCTTCCTTTTGCAGTATAGTGTGAATGATGGGTCCCTTTCCTCACTTCTTCCTGCACTATACGGCCGAAGGAAGCACTATGAAGCACTTCCACCCTTACTGCACACTCGCAGCCGAAGGGATTGTTGTGGGAAAGGAGGCCATTACTGGATTTTTTTCCCGGTAATGGAAAGGAGTGCAACAGCAGCAGATGAGGATACGACAGCAGTAGGACTGCAATGATGTTATGCTGTCATCCTGCAGCAATGTGTTCCTATGCCACAATAACAACTTTGTGTGGTAAGGGCCTAAGTTGAAAGAGACTCCTTCTCAAGAAATGATGCACAGAATGGGAAACTTGGGAAAGCAAGCCTGGCATCCTATATTGAAGTTCTAGATTCATAACACATTGCACATTGTCCACCTCTGATATAAATGTATGAAATAAATCAATGCACTGCAATAGCCTAGGGGAGGTCCTAAAGCATTTTTAAACTACAATCCAATACACACTTACCTATGAGTAGGGTCCACTGAATCTGTTCGACTTACTTCAAAGTAGTTATGCACCAGTTTAGTTGTAACTACACATTTATCAATGGCTTCCAAAACTTATCAAAAATGCAGTTTTTCTTCTAAAGCAGCAGCAACGCAATGCAGACTGCTATATCATGTTATGCTTCTTCTGATAGTCCAAACCCTTTGGATCTCAAAATATATTCATTTGTTTCAAAATTATACACCACTCAGTCCTCTGTTGTTAAGCCCATCAAATGTGACTTCCAACTGCCCATTCCTTAAACATAGACCATAGGTCATATTTCATTGAGTGCAATGCACACAGTATACAGTATTATACATTATGACATTTTTAACCTCAAAGCCTAACCTCACTGGCTTTCTGTGGGATTTTACTGTAATTCTTCAACTGCTCTCCACAGTAATACCTCTGGCATGGCTGGGCTAAGTTCAAATTACTTCATCATGGCTTGAGGGCTTTCAGACTCAATTATGGGATTATTCTGCAGTAAATGCTTTAAGCTCTTAAAAAGGCTTCTGAAGATGGGATTTAAGCATTTTCAAAATCCTAGCCACAATCAGAATAATTAATAGTCTCTCTAAAACATGATTTAAGGAAGGCTTTCAGCAAGTTCACGTATATCGATGCCCCTACCCAGGATATGAAAATAACTGGAGTCATCCAAACAGCTTTGTATGATAGCTAAACAATATATTTGTGTACCTTAGTCTTCAAAAACTGAGTCTTAGAATCATAAAATCACTAGCATATTTACCCAGTGTTGCTTGGGATTTTATTTTCCTCTCAAGAATGCACCAAACTGTCATCTCCAGTACCTGTAACTTTGCCCCATATTTTCCAGTGCAATCTGTATTCAGAGTTGTTAACATACAGAGGTTGGGTTCCTGGGGGTTCCTACACTTTCCTCCTCCTTGCTGCTAGGCCTCATCTCCATAGCAACTGTGCTATTCCAGTACCTATAACTTTTCCCCATATTCCCTAATCTATTCTGTGTTGTCTGGCAATGCTGATGTACTGGCTTTTGATTTTCTTTTTGCTTTCTGTTGAAGTTGTGCAATGGCTTTACAATTTTCTGGAAGCATTTTTTGTTTTGAATTTCAACTTTAAGAGTCCTCACATATGGAACCTATACAATCTATTGGGTGAGGAAAGAAGACCTTGTAACTATGTTGTGTATGTCACTTTAATTTTTCTCACATATGAGTCCCATTTTATTGATAGTAGGCCTCATCTCCATAGCAACCAGCCTGAGGCCCAAGAGCTCTCGGCTGAGAATTCTAAAGGTCCTCTCTAAACTGCCAAACCCAGGATTCCACAGAATCTTCGCAGCCAGTCAAACATATGAGGTCTTCTCGCCTCACTCAGCCAATCGCATGAGGTCTTCACCTGCCTGACGCAGACAACCAGACAAACTCACAGACAAACGTTGACTTTTATATAGTAGATAGAATCACAGAGCTGGAAGAGACCACAAGGGCCATCAAGTCCAATCCTCTGCCATGCACGAATACACTATCAAAGCTTTGCTGACAGATGGCCAACCAGCTTCTGTTTAAAACCGCCAAAGAAGGAAAATCCACCACACTCCCAGGCAGCATATTTTACTTGTTAAACTGCTCTTACTATCAGCAAGTTCTTTTCCTGAAGTTTGAAGCCATTGCTTTGTGTCCTAGCCTTTGGAGCAGTAGAAAACAAACTTTTCTCCATCTTCCATATAACATCCCTTAAAATATTTAAAATATTTAATATCTTCTAGTTTTCCCATCTGGGAAATCAAGATTATATCAGATCTACTGGAATTTTCTCTATTATTCCCCCCAATTTTACTTATTTTAAAAATGACTCTATATCCATTTTTTACAAAAAAAGTGTCAAATGTGTGTACATACTAGGACTGGGAGGCCTTTGACTCTCCATATATTTTTTGACTTCATCTCCCTAAATAAGGGATTATAGGAGAGTTAGGGCCAAAATTTCCTTAGCTGTGGTATATTACAGATTAAAAAAAATGCAGAGAAAATATTCCCCCAGATAGTCAGGACCTAGGCTTATTTAGGCACGTAAATCCATTATTTTTCATTGGTCCTTGAATGAAATTAGTAGCCAGAGCAAGATTTATAAGTTGCTGATATATGAAGATCACAACATAAACCTGTCAGGGGGAAAGAATGTTGTGCTCTCTGGAATATCTGAATTATTGTCAAAGGTAGGCACAGAGAACTATGTTGCTGTAATCCTGATTTTTTTCCCCTTTACCTGCAAGTGAATCAGTGTCCTCTCCTTACTCTTCTTTAATGAACAAGGCATTTGAAGAGTGAGTGAAGTGTGTATGTTGATGGGGAGTGGAAAGAAGAAAGAGACGTAGATGACTGACAAACTGAATTGAGAAGTTGTAAGAAGAGATCATATGCTTCCTCAACCTAAGAGTTTTCAGATGTGCTGCACTCCCACCATTCCCAGACAACAATCACATTATGGGCTATATAGCCTACCTAGAGATAAACTGTAGGTTGGAGGAAGACAATTTTAAAGGGACAAAAAAAGCTGTTCTGAAGAAGCCATTAACAAAATGTGCTTCCCTTAGTTCAACAGTATACTTCTATGACATTCTCTGTAAAAGCCCATGGTCTGGCAGAACCTAAGGGATTTAACTGAGTTAATCAACAATAACCTGCAAAATTAAATTACTAACATTTATGCTAGAAAATTGGTTTAACATTACCATATTAATTCTCAAACCTAATGCACTGAGCTCAGCTTTGGGCTATGCTTGCCTCTAGGAATATCAGGCCTGAAGAGTCCATCAAATTAGAACCTGATCTTTTGAATGTAATCTCACCCAGAACCAACATTTTCACAACTATATGTGTTATTGAACCACAAACACTGTTTCCAGAAATATGAACATCTGGCACCGGTAAAACAGAAAGAGCCATTTATTGCACAGCTGTTTGTTTTCATGGGGGGGGGGTACTATTAATGCATACAAAAAGGTTTCACTGATCAAAAGTTTGTCATCTGTCTCCCAAGCTCTTAACTGGCTTCAAATCAGCATTCAGATAAAATTGAGGTTTATGTTATGTTAGTACTAATGGTACACATCAATTGTGATGGTGAGAAGATTACAGATAAGTAGCTTGTGTCTGCAACTAGGAGCACTTTGCATCATTAGACACATCAGGGAGCAAAAAGGTAAGTAAACTAGGAACAAATAACATGAAAGCAATAATGATTAGCTTCACTCACAGGCTGTGAAACTAAGGAGGCACTGCCTATATTTCAGGGCTGAGCTGAAGAAACGCTTAAGGGTTGGAGGACTTAGATTTTTAATGAGAGTGCATTCCCTGTACCTTTTTAAACAAATGTTTTATAACTGTGGGAAGCAGGCACAAATGTTCTTTTAATCTTTCAGGAACACTGCTGCCCCACAATGTACCCACGAAGGATTTCAGATTATCTGTACCCCCATCTTTGGCACACATAAATACTGGAAAAATATTTCCACTATGAATAGCTGCAATCAATGTTTTATCACTTTTTTTGGCACTTAATATTTTAGTGGCTTTATTTTTCTAAGCTAAAATATGGCTATGCATATAAAGACATAAAAATCAAATGAGCAATGCGTTCTTCTTCTTCTTTTTAATCTGGAAAGTTCTAGTAGGAGTAGCTGCCTGCATTGGCTGTGTATGTGTGTAGTACAGCACTGTGACCCAGAACATGACCATTATATAAATTTTTTGAGAGTATGAAGTTCAGTACAAAAAGGGAGATTTCAAGGAGCAACTGCTTTCCAATACACACACACACAAAATATCTGTGTGTTTGCATGTATGTGTGTGTGTGTGTGTGTGTGTGTGTGTGTGTATTACCCAGATTGTCCCTTTTATTGTTATTGTTGCTGCACTAGAGAGGTGGGTCATCCAGATGTTGCTGAACAGCAGCTTGTAGCCTTCTTCACTATTGGCTCTGCTACTTATGTGTGCTAGCAGTTCAACCGAGTTACACCTGACTGATCTCTGCTGTCCTTTTGGTTTACTGCCTTGCATTGTACTCCTTCAGAAACATTAGTTAGTTTTTCACATACCCTCATTCACAGTAGACTATATGGTGATGTTGTTGCTATGTTACTTCAAGTTGACTCCAACTTATGGTGCTCATATCATAGGTTTTCTTGGCAAGATTTTTTCAGAGGAGATTTGAATAAATCATGTCATAAAAGCCCAATGAAAGGGTTGCCGTTAGTCACAGTTGATTTATGAAGAGGAGGCCAAGGGATTAAGGTATACTCAAGATCAATCAGTCTGTTTTCATGTCTGAACAGAGATATGAACCTCAGTCTCCTGGAGTCTTAGTCCAACATGCACAAACAACTATACCACATCCTTAGATGGTGACATTACTGAAGGAAAATTAACATAATTAGCTTTCTGATACCAAATCAGAATACCAGTCTATCTAATCGAGTAGTTATCAACACTGACAACTGTCTCCTTTCCTAGCCATATTTGGAGATACCATGGATACAATCTAGGACCTTCTGCCTGCAAAGTATGTGCTTTACCATTTTACCAGGCAATAGCCACTTCCAGACCTATTCAGTTTTGATAACAACCTATTAGCTTCCCTTTGGTAATATTGTTACCAAGAATATTCCACATGGTAACTTCACTGTTCTAAGTGTGCCATTAAAGGGGGGGCCGGGGGTTGCAGATAATAAATAAGCCCATTACAACCAGACTAAAAATTAGCCTGGGAGAGGATCACTGAAAGGGTCATGGGAACCTCCTGGGAAAGAGTGTTGATGTTGGCAAAGGGTGGCCCATAAGAAAACAATATGGAGGGATAAAACGTTCACCAAATGTTACTTCCATGTTTCTCTCTGCATCACATAGTACAATTTAAAAACTACTGACCCACTAAGAGAGGAAGGTTGTCCAAGGCAGAGCTGCAAATGGCACTCCAGCTAAGAGCATGCATACTCTGAACATGGATGGAAGTGGCTTTAAAGGAACAGTTCATTTCAGACCAGGAGAGAGTGCAGATATATTCTATATTACCAGATCAGCTGTTTGCTCTTCCTACAAGGTCAAAGATATCCCTTTCAAATGCAGAGAACTGAGGTGGAACAAAGGAGCAATATTTACTATATGGGGACAATTATCCTTTAGGCTTATGTTCATTTTGCTCCTTCCCCATCCTCATTATGAATGAGGATTATGCATGCAGCACAATCTTATTTACACTGAGGAATCAACTCTGGGAAAGCAGTTGGGGCAGAGAACTGCTGTTATTGTTGCCCCCAAGCATCTCCTACTTGAGGCAACTGCCTCATTTTGCTTGGCAGAAAGATTGACCCCTCACGAGAGTCACGGATATTTAATAAAAAGTCTACCTAACAGAATGATAAAATTCCATGTTTTTTAAAAATATATCTGAATTAGGGGCCAAAACGATTATCACAGTCAAGATTTCTTGAGTGCAAAGATTTTCTCTAGCCTCTAGCTAACAAATTAACCAATTGCTTTCCAAATATTTTGTCCATTAGAAAGCTTTAAATACTCTGTGTCAGAAAAAATTTGCAACAAATATGAGTTTAATTACTGCTCCAGTTCCTATAACCTTACTGCCCATTTCAAGAGAGAAAAAAAAGCACAGAACATGTGGCAGTGTTATCTAACATATATCTTAAATAATTCTCCACTCCTCCCCAGCTCTGCCACCAGAAGTTTCTTGAAAGGGATACAGTTTTAATGAGGTGTTTGGTGGTTTCATTTATCAGCTTGTAGAAAAGCATCATGTATTAAAATACGCCATTATAATATTCAGGCTGACCTTATTAAAAACACTGAATCTAATTTTAACCTACATGAAAACAGCTCCCCCTAAGGCTTCCTTTAAAGAACATGAGAGGCCTTTCTTGACTAACTATATTGGCAACCTTTTGTGAAGACTGGGAAATAAAATGCTAATTGGTCAAAAGAGATGCACAGTGCTTGGAAGCAGCTAAAGGACCTCCTTGCCTTTAACTACTAGAGATAACAGGAACTGAAAACTCATGAATCATAGGAGGAAATTAACAGGACTTTCTTAAATGTGGCTAATTCTCACTGTCTGAAATCTGCTCACATGGCACACACTAAAAATCCCCTTTCTAAAGGTAATATATTTCTTAATTGAATTTCTACCCAGACACCACTTCTTCATAAGATCCTGCACATGTCCTGCAATTACTCATAAAAATGTGCCAGTGCTACACATATTTATATCACTGCTTCTACAGGTCACAGAAATGGCATAGGCTTTCAAGTATACATTATGCCTACAAAAATTTGAACAAGCAATTCTGTTAACATGGGCAATCCATTCTGATAATATTGTTAACAAATCTATACATCTCAAAGTCTTGTGCTGAAAGGGGAATTTAGGATCTGGTTCACATATGAGTATAAATACCCAAGGGAATAATTAGGTCCTGCATCAAGAAATAGTCCACAATCTTTGCAGGAGAGGGTGGCATCTTCGAAAGAGTTTGGTTTTCTCTCTCTCTTCCAGTCACCACGACCCAGACCCAGCTCCCTGAGGACTTGTGACATGGAATGGAGGTAGAATGTTCTCAGTCATTTCCCACAGTCTTCCTCAACACCCACACTCTCACTTCCAGGTTCCTGTCCTTCCCCTCATGGTTTTCTTAAGCTTAGGGATGAGACCATGCTTTCTAGTGTGGACAACAGTGATATTTCTGCCACACTGCTTCCTCTAGTCAGTTTTAGTTCAAATTTATCAGGAAATTCTAGTTTATCTTTAGACTCTCCGAATCTTTTAATTAAACTTTTTATTTGTTGTTGTTCATTGTTGTTTTTGTGGATATTACTACCACAACTACTGCTACTGCTACTACATTTGCAGTGGCAAATAGTGGTCAAGGGGCCTAACTACAATTAAAAAAACTGGAATAAAAATATTAAAACAATCACAACAAAAAAATTAAATAATAAAATCAGTAAAATCAAGTTAAAAGGTCAATTTGAAGAGATGTGTTTTCACACTCATAAAAGCAGAGAGTGTGGGAACTGATCACTGCTCTGAATAATATGACAAAACTTCCTTTTCCATGACTCTCATGAGTGGTCCACAGTGGTACTTCTGAAGTCATGGACTTGTAATGTAAATTGTTATTTAAATTTAAATAAATTATTTAAATTACTGCATATATTACAGCCATTTTTTTTTATGAGAGCCAGCATGATATAGTGGTTCATGCATTGGACTATAACTCTGGAGACCAGGGTTCAAATTTCTCCTCAGCCATGGAAGCCCAATGCTGACAAGTTACACTTCCTCAGCCTCAGAGGAAGGAAAAGGCAAAAACCTCTCTGAATAAATCTTGCGACCAAAACAAAAAAACAAAAAAAAGGTGATAGGTTTGCCTATGAATGGGATTCAAAGCAACTTACAGAAAATCATAACTAATGCAATTAAAGCATCAAATAAATACCCTTAAAAGCAAAGTCAGTTCATAAGGTCTGGCTGAATATAAAGGTTTTGCTTGTTGATGGAAAGACAACTTGAAGACGACAGGGGTGGCCACAAGGAAACTTTTTTATTTATTTAAATAGAGCATTTATACTCTGTCCTTCAACTAAAAAAGCTCCAAGAGCAGCTTATAAATGATTAATTTAACAATTGCCTGTCCTGAGACTTAAAATCTAAAAAGACACGAAAGGCAAGGAAAAGGAGATAGCACTTGGGAAAGGGATTAAATGCAACAGAGGCTGGCTTCTGTTCTCTTCCTCAGAGGACAAGTCAACAGCAGTTGGTATAGACAGAGGGCCTTTCATCAGCTGCTAGAAACAAGGTATGATGATGCTGGGCCAGAGCAGTGGCAGTTGGTACGAGGGGGGACTTTCATCAACCGCAGGAGTCAAGGCACATTAGTGCTGTGCTCGGCTGTTGTTCTTTCCGTCAGTGGCCATTTTGAAGTGTGATGTTCTCCATTGTCCCTCTGCTATGGTCACTTAATATGGTGATTTTCACTAATCCATCTTTTGCCACCAAATGTGAGAGTTTTCATTTATCTCCCCTTCTGCCACCAATGTGAAGACTCCTCCCGTCCCACCTCAATGTTATCAAAGGTGGGGATCTTTAAGATGTCCTCATGGTTCCTGTGCAAAGTCCAGTGGGGAGTTTTAAGGTTCCCTCATGGTTCCTGTCTAGTGATCTTCCCACCAGATACCACCACCCTGTATCAACTGCTGCTATCACAGACACCATACCTGAACTCAAGCTTTCCTATACGTAGCATACTCAGAGATCCAAGTGTGTAATAAATGATTTAATAAACTGAAATTGAACATAACATCACAGACCACTGATTTAAAACATGTAAATCCTGACTGATCCTAAGTCTAACACAGATCTCTCATTCTTGCTCACTCACTCATATACTAACCCCAATCCTGACTCTGACTGACTCTTCTAACCACTCAAACTCTGAAACCCACACACTATTCACTGCACAGTGCTGGCCATTTTTCAATACACAATCTTTCCCCAGGTTTTCCCTTACTCACAGGAGGCAAGTGATTGTTGAATACATTTAGTTTTTTATTTTTTTAAATCTTCTTTCACATTTTACATAATGTGAATTTTTTACAATGTGTTTTTTAACTTATTGTAAGCTGCTTTTAGTCCCCAACTGGGGAAAAGGCTGGATAATAATAAGTTGTCTTTGTTTTTATTATTACTTTTATTATTATTTCTTAATTTAGCTCGCTTGCCATGAGAGACTACGCAATGTATTAAGATACAAGATCAATCCTATCTGATTCTGTGCAGAATACATTCCAAAGCTATAATAAATGTGAGAAAGTCCAATATTTTTCAAGGTATATAATGATAGTATGTGCATAATGATAGTGTGTTTAATGATAGTGGTTGGAAGACATTAGCTATAGAGGTTTCGGTATTTCAAAAAATATCTAAAGGCTTCAGAAGAAAATGAAAGAAACTGAATCTATCACACACAAAATATGGATGGGTGGGAGGGAACGTCAGTGGAATTTTCATTAAATTACAAATGGGGTATATTCATTCTAATGAGAGGAATATTTTGTTGTTTCACAGCCTGTTGACAGAAAGAGGTTTGGTGGGGATGACAGCATACAAGTGATACCTTCCAGATATTCTGTTTTCCCTGCATACCGAGCAGGAAGCCTATACAGGGCTATCAAATCATAATCAGAAAATCCACATTCATTTACAGCTCGCTTGCAATACCTACCTCTTAGTGGACAAAGTTCTACAAAGAAATCAGAACAAGTGCAGACCTGTAAACAGACAGTAATCTCATCACAGCATGAAAGTAATGCAACCATTCACTTGCCATGCCTTTGGTCATGCAAGCTCTGCAAGGATCTGTAGTGCTTCCAGAACCTCCAAAATCTGGGAAAAAATCTTAGTCAGGCCAAAGTCAAGATATCTTAAGAGCAGTGGACAGCACTTTGCTCAGTACCAGCTCTTGGTCATGCAATCAAGCAGGAAGTTGTACCTTTAAGGTTTTCCACTTGATGGGAAGAGGAGGAGTCTCGAGGGAGATGTCCTGGGTCCCAGCAATACAAGAGGCCTCATATCAGTTTTGGTCATCATTACAGCAAAGTGCTCACTTGGAGGTATCCTTACTATTGCATCTCCTTGTTGCCTTTGCTGTTTCCTTCTACATTTTCATCACCCATCTAAACATGACTTGCATACCTCTTAAATGCATTTGGGCACGCAGGACATATGGAAATTTAAACAGATGTTTTCATCTATGACTCATGTCATATACCTACTTCCTAGAAGAAACAAAGAAGCCCAAAGCACCAAAACCAGTTACAGGTCACTCTTGCCCTCACTTTTGACTCTTAAAAATGTTACAATAAGCCTATTTTTTTTTTAAAAAAATCTGAGCGCTATGTAAAATGTTTATATTCTTTCCTCATATACGTCTTTCCATATTATTGTGCAGTCTCAGAACATGTACCAATGCGTATGATATGCTGAATAACCAGAGAAGTGCTGAAAGTTAATCAGAGAAGTTGTAGCTTCTCTGGTTCTCTGAGCTTTTGGAGAAGAAAGAAAAGTCAGATTGAATGATATTCTGTATAACATTTTATGTAACCATAGCAGTCCCATGGATTTTCAAGCAACAATGGGAAGTAGCCTTCTTTCCTATTGGGCTATACAGAACACCATTACTCTACTGATTAGCATTAGCTCTCCAGGACCAGCCAGGCTTCCCAGTGCCACCCCCAAGCCCTACCTGAAGGTCTTTGTAGTTAGAGGACACTGATTGTTGACACTGAAAATTGCTGCTAAAAGCTGATATAAGGTGGAAACACTCTTAAATTGTGTGAGATGGGGTCATCTTCCATTGTCTGGAGAGAAAGAGTACACAACAAGTGGCCCCACAAGACCTTTTTGCACATCCATAGCCATTACTGCCAATGAAGGAAACAAACACATAAACAAACAGAAGCATAGGCACTAGAAGAAAAATGCTAGAGTACCAGAACACCACCAATAAAGTTCTGCCACCACAGTTCGCAGAAGTTCCTACAGTCAAAATGCTTCTCCTCCAGCGCTGTGAAGCAAAGTTGTGCTGCAAAACTAAAGTGGAAACAACTGATATGAAATAAAGGCATGTCTGTAAAAGATGGGAAAGGTGCACACAATCATTCATGGAACCTGTAGAGGAAAATGCAATGAGCATGACTCATTGTCTGTAAAGAAGCACCAAGCCGCTAAAACTTTCCAGTAATGATTACATTTGCTTGATAAATTGCCTATAAAAATGTTACTAGTGACTACCAACTATTTTAACAGAAGTCAAAGGAGAAAAAACATCAGAGAGAGGTGTAAAAAGTTTTTATATTATGCAGGAAAGAAAGAAAACAGAAAACAAGCAATCCAAGCCTGCTTGGGAACAAGCAATTTGTACATCACGTTCCATTGTATTGTATTAGCTTCAGGCAAGGAAGAATGGCAGTGAAGCATGCACTCACAACTGAATAATAGAAGATAAGGATAGATCCTTCAGCTATTTGCATCTGCTTGAAAAACACACACACTCACACATGTAATAGATGGGATATTTCCTGCTAGAAACTTTACAAGAAAATGACTGAGAATATAACTGAATGTGTAGGATGCCTGAACTAAAGACAGAGATGGATGGGTAAAATGCAGTGCAAGGAAGCATAGATCAAAGAACATTTTGTGATGACTCAATCCATGACACCAAACCACCATAATTAGCACTCTGCATAAGGCCAATTCTTTTCCAAAGCATTTTGCATCTATGTCCAATCCCATGAATGTTCCATCCCTCACGTACTCTATAGGAAAAAAAACTTTTACAAATTGGTTCTAGAATAAGTTTTAATTATACAGAAATATCAGCGTATCTGTGTAAAAAGCCAAGTCTGGAATAAAGACATACAAAAGTCAAGTCCAAGTCAGGACATTTAGTTGAGGGACAATTGTACAATCAGGGAAGCCTGGAAGGAAGAATCCATCAATTAAAAACTTACAAAAGGTTCTTAAAGAAATTCACAGATTTCAAAGCAAATTAACAAACAAATGACCTTCATTGCCCACCCTTTAGAAAACTTCTATAAGCATCTTTCAAACGGGCTGCTAGGGATATGAACATCTGTTTCATTTTGTTATTCTTGCATTTCTCATAATCCCACTCATATTATTGTCCTATCCTACTTCCTTGTTGGGTTATGAAGTTCTTTTCTTCTTCTGTATGGAAATTTATGAATTTTTTGGCACTTTTTCCCACGAATGGACACATTTTAATGTATCTGTCCATTGATTTTATACAGAGTATAGTATTATTTTAATCATAACTTTGGTATTTTTTAAGATACTTTTTTACTAATATGTTTTTTAAAAATCTTATAAACTGGCTTGAGTCCCACCTTTGGGGGAAAAATGAGGAACAGATCAGAACACCATAGAAATATACATATTTTTAACTGTGCACATTTTCAGATGTACACATTTATTTCTTCTGTTTTAATTTATAGACAACTTCTCCCCATTGAGTTGAGATTCAAGGCAGCTTAGAAAATTAAAACAAGTGCAATATAGCTAAAAACATGCAAAAGATTGCCATTATAATGAACTAGCTATTACATTACAAGCCATTTAAAGCTGGCCAGTTACTTCAGTTGCCCCTGGATTAGTGCTCAGCCTTGAACCATTGGCTGACCTGAGAAGTTTCCACAAAAGAAAGAAACAATTGTTCCCAATGGGAAAGTATATGGAGCCAGTCTCTGACTCACCATGAAAAGAAACTGCCAGTCTCACACATTAGATAGCTTGAAAAGCACTGTTAAAGCTTCCATTCTATTGTAAAAAGTTAAAAAGCAGTGTAACATACAATTGAAAGCTTTTCCTTAAAAACAGTCAGTCTCTGAAAGCCTGTTGAAATAAAATTATTTATTTGGCAACAAAACAACAACTAGGAAGAAGTCAATATAGACTCTTTATGAAAGGAGTTCCTGAGTCTACAAGCAGTCACCATGAAAGTCCTTTCTTGCATTCACAGCAGAGTTTTCTGTGAGAGTTATAGGACGAAGAGAAGTCTCTTTCTTGAAGGTCTTTGAGCCCAGGGTGTACTGAAGAATATGGTCCCTGAGGTAGTCTGGACCCAGGCTAGGTTTGGTTTGATGCTCATTTTTTTCCTGCACTAAACTACACTGCAAATCTCAGAAACATATGTACTTCCTCTCTCAGGAAATGTAAAAGGTCTACTTTTGTAGGGAAATGTGAACACAATGAACTTCCTCTCATATCTCTGGGAACTATTATGAGGTTAACATGAACAAAGGTGCAAAATTGAAAGCACTCTCGAGGATTCCTGTGAGACATGGTCTATTTTGTATCTCCTTCTTTTTAGCCATAGGACACGTAGGAATCAGAATCTTGATATAGTTTACCGAACTCATGCTGAAGTCAAAATTCTCTCCTTAAATCATGATTTTAAACTGTGCATGTTTTGTTCTATTTTTCCTACCCGTCAGGCTCTCGTCTAATACTAGGGTGGACAACAGACTTCTACAAAACATCTAACAACCCACACTGGAAATCTGCCAGCAGACACAGAACTGTAGACTTGATAGCTTACATATTTAGAGCAATAAATATAATTCACATTATTCTTTTTTAAAGAAGAAGAGGAATGCAAAATGATAGTTAAAGACACCTTGCTTTAATGCTATAGTGAACCATTCTCTCAAATTGCCACTTTAATATTCTTAGCTGGAATTCAAACAAGCAGAATTTCACCTAATATTACTAGACAGGCATTCAAAATTCTCTGTCATTTGCTTACAAAGCCAAGTCCATTTATTATCATTTCAAAATCAATATTCTCAATATATTCAATTCAGTTTTTACATTTAATTTAAAAGACAATAGAATGATACAGAACACTGGGCTTATCAGTCCTGAAGAAAGTGCTAAGTAAATGTCTGAAGAAGGCCACATGTATCAATGTATGATTATAATTTGTCTTGATTTTCCTTTTCTTTTTTTCTGACTGTTGGGATAGGTGTGCTTGTGAATGAATCACATGAAACTCAGTTAATAGCCTAGGGCAGGTCCAGCCCTACCATCAAGTGGCGGGTACCAGGGTGGTGGATATTTCTCCTGGGCCTCTACCTCAACATGAATAGGATCAAGATGCTCATTTGAATTCTTCACTTATAATGCAGTGAATTGTGCGTAAGTGCAGAACATACTTTTTTTTTGGTATATATTAAAAAAAATACAACAAGGGGTCCACAAAGCGCTTTTATCTTCCAGACCCACCTTTGTGTTTGGAGTGTGTCATATCTTTTGTCCTGTCAAAAGAGCAGGCTGAGGATACAGCAGTGTGGATTATGTTTGCTAAGACTGCTGATCTCAAATGCCAATCTCATCCACGTTCTGATTCAGGCAGCAAAATTTCTCACGTTGGCCTTTGATTTGGGCAATTCTCTGTTTTTCAGTTAATCTAACTTATAGAACATGGAGGAGGATATGAGAGATGTTAACCGTTTTTGAGGCAAAAGAAAATCACCATCGTTATCAACAAGCATCACAGAGTACACTTTAGCTGGAATCTTTTGGATTAGCCTCAACCAGAGTAACCCACTGAATCAATTATTAGCAAGTCAGCACATAGGTCAAATGAGATGATTCAGTGGTTTTACTCTATTCAGGACTAACAATGTGATTTAGGCTTTATGGGTTTCTCTTAAGAGGCACACCGTTTTACTCATCCGTTGGTATCGGTGTGATTCAAGACAGCATAGCCGTCCATTTTAAAACTAGTGTGAAAAATGGCTTCATTCATGATCCTGCTCCTTTTAAAAAAGAACATAAAGGTAACGATAAAACCATAATCAGAAAATAAAGTAACATGACTGCTGGGAGAGGCAGTCCTGAGTTATAGCTTGGCTTCCAAAAACAAAACACCCTAGCACTTCTCTTTTAACAAGATTTTACAGCCTCATTTGCAAAATTAAAGGAGTAGGGGAAAAGAAAATTGGCTTGAGGTGAATAGCTCAGTCGAAACAAAAACTACAAGTGAACATAATCAAGCTCCATTCTACTTGCACTGTTGAACACTGCCAGCAAAGATGAAAGCCTTAGATGTTTTGACTCTGAGCAATTAGTTATATCTGTCATATTAGCATGACACACTCACATCTTTCTTGAATCAATAGTCTGCATTTATAACCTTAATTTTACCCATTGTCCATTGTTTGTATCAGTCAATGCCACACCTTTAGAGAAAGCCCATCAGCAACAGCTGCATATTGCAAAGATGGTACAACTACTGTCCACTCCATTTAGAATCTGTATGTTAGTGAAATGTAATTTGTTTGTAAAGCAATGTGCTTCGCCTGCACAAGGCTCCTGGTTCAAACTCTGACATAATTTGTTAGGCTTCTATATTGGAATGGGGTGTAGTTCAGTGGCAGATGTTGCATGCAGGAGCTCCCAAGTTCAGTGCTTAGCATCCACGGCCAGGGATGGGCAGGGGTATAGCTATGGGAGGCATGAAAATGAGGGCATTGTCCCCAGTAAGAATTCTTCCTCCTTTATGAAATTTCCCTTCAGTTCCCAAATTTCTAGCAATTCAGTAATTTAAAACAGTGCTTCATAACCTGGGGTCCAGGAACGCTTGGGAGTCCATGAAGCCCTCACAGGGGTCCACAAAGCCCTGTTGCCAGCCATCAATAGCAGCAGCAACAACAACAACAGGGATGTGGTAGTGGTGGGGGTTGCAGGTGCTGAAACTGCTCCTTCATTTGCAAACAATGGAGCAGTTTGGGCATGTTTGGGCAGTTTGCTCTCCTATGCTCCCACGTCCCTGACAAGAAGGACATTGTGGCAGGCCTGTGCACACACCCAAACTAAGATTCTGGAAACCAGGGCCTGAATCCCCACTAGGGCATGGAAACCCACTGGGTGACCTCAGGCAAACTGCATTCTTTCACCCTCAGAGAAAGGCAGAGGCAACAAATCTTGCCAAGAAAACTGCCATGATAGGTTCACCTTAGGGTTGCCACAAGTCAGTTTTCAAAGGGGAGAGACATGATGGATAGAAGGAACCTCCCCCTGTAAGTGGCACTTTTTGTTATGTGCCCTTGAATAACTTCTGGCTCATGGCAACGAAAGTGCCTAAAGTGCACCTATCACAGGGTTTTCTCTCTCTCTTTTTTTTTTTTTGGTAAAATTGGTTCAGAAGGGGTTTTCCTTTCCTTTCCTTTTCCTGAGAGAAAGTGTTTTGCCCAAGGTTAGCCAGTGTCTGAGTGGGGACTTGAATCTTAGTCTCAAGAAGCCTTTAATAAATAAACGTTTGAATATGTAAACAAATATTTGAATACGTAAATCTAAATTTAAATATTTAAATCTTGGGTTAAGCCTTGGGGGTCCCTGGCAACAAATTATATTTGCAGATGGTCTCTGGTAAGGAATAGGTTAAGAACCACTGATTTAAAACATCAATTGAGCATTAGAAAGGAAGGCTCAGCATCCAAAGAAAGGCACAGATAATGTCACCAAGGGGATGCAAACACAGCAAACCTAAATGTTCTAGATGTGAACGATTTTCAATTTCTCACCCTTTGCAACTTTGGAGACTGAAGGAAAACTTCACTGGGGCAGAATTCTTGTTTGAGAGGGCAGTACTGTTATTATGCCCCACACAGCTCTCGCTAAAACTCTGTTGAGCTGCTCACAGATAATACAGAGCTTGATGAACTAGTGGTCTGACTCAGTATAATATCAGTTCCCAGGTTTTTCATATCTTGCTCAGCCAGGTTCTTAAAAGCTCCCTTAATCACAGTGGTCCCTAAAACTAGCGTTCTCAAAACAAGTTTGTAAAAAAATATTCATTTAATCCACTTGCTATGTTCATATGAGTTTTGCAGGGCTCACTGTATAAATGTACTTTCAGTTTGGCTATATTTATGTAAAACTTTTTGTATTATAGGTGGGCCCTCCACTCCATTAATTTTAAATGAAATGTTGTTACTCATTTGTAACTCAAAATTAAGTGACAGCGAAGCAAAAATGAAATACATGCTACCAAGGAATAAGCCTAACATTCTCAGTTGCCAGATGCAGGTCCAAAAATTTTCAGTACAGGAACAAATGATCTTTAAGTTTTTTAAAAACTTCTTTTGTGAAGAGCCATACAAAATGTGATGTGCACATTTGAAACTGAACTTTTCCCCTGAACTAGAATGCCTAGTCTACATACTAAGAAAGCTTTCCCTCTATTGCTGTTAATAAGAGGATTAGCTAAAACAGAATAAGTTAAACATTCACGGTGTTCTGTTTTGGGAACAGAAACTATCAGCGCATATTATCCCCAGAAGACAACAGCTTGGGAAAGCTAATTTTTTTATTATAACCCCCAAAATCCCATGTTGTCTGTGGATTCTAGGAGTAGAAGTCAAAAAGTAACTTTTCCAAGCTCTCAGGTAACTGCAAATTATTTTTGTTGTGTGCCTCCAAGCTGTTTCTGACTTATGGTGAACCTAAGCAAAGCTAGTATGAGTTTTCCTGACAAGACTTCTTCAGAGGAGATTTTCCACTCTCTTCCTCTGAGGCTGAGAGAGTATGACTTGCCGAAGGTCACCTAACAGCTTTCCATGGCTAAGCAGGGATTCAAACACTAGAGCCTCACTCCATTATACAACCCACTATTTCATGCTGGTTATCTACATGCAAATTATACCCAGGACACATTATATCCCAAAGAAAATACAAAGAGAAGTTTAGAAAGATTGTTTTTTGGACTACAAGTCCCAGAATCCCATGTAATCCAGGGAATTCTGAGATTTGCAGTCCAAAAAGTAATTTTGCTAAGCTTAGAGATAAATGAGATAAATATTCTTAAAGTGTGATAAAAACAGAATCAGTTCCATTTGGGTTGGGTCAGCAATAAAATACATTTTCCAGTGTTCAGAAAGTAATGGTTTTCTTCTACATCATTTTCACACACTACTTAAAATTATCCACACAGAAAACTAGAATCATGAAAAAAAGGTCACTACCATTAGATCTGACTCTCATCATGTTTGCCTATTCATTAGTTTAGATTAAAGAAAATTGGCTCCAAAGCATCTATGAGTGCAAGAGAGAGAAAGAGACGGGAAGTGGATATACATCTAAAATCTCTCCTAAATTCAAAGCCTTGTCCAATTCTCTCAAAGCATAATCTAGACATTTGATAATCAGGACAAAGTAGACAATTCCCATTTTCCCATTTTTCAAACTTCAGAATATGGCCTATACAAAATGAGTTATATGAGTCAATACAAAATACAAAATGAGTTATATGAGTCAATAACAATGAATTTCCATGCCTCATATTCTCTCCTATACCGCCCCCCCCCTTTAATACAAGGACTTCCCAAGCACCAGGCCACAAAACTTCCTACAGAGAAAAAATAAGGAGCAAGGGGAAAAAATAGGGAGCAAGGGAAAATAACATCTTCCCTTCTCAAACGATAGCAGACTCAGTCTCCCTAACTGTGAGGAGCATTTCAGGAACAGTATAGTCTTTATAGACAGTTTACACACAAAAGATTACATACGTGTGTGCACAGAGAGGTGAAAGGGAACAACCTGACTAAACAATACATCAAATTCACAGTAAAGTTCTCATAGTAAGCCACACATTCATATTCCACTGACTCAATCTGTTTTTTTTAAGTATAAAGTGTAATATCAGTAAACCCTATGGGAGAAATCTTCATTACTGAAGCTTAACTGGTATGGAAGGCAGTGCCTGCAGAAAATATTCCATTTGGCTTATAGGTTAAATGTGGACAATCTGGAGATACCTATCTTTTCCTTTTATCTTTCTATTTTAACTTTTATTATCCATAACAAAGGATGAATTTTAGTGATCAGACATAACCCTTGGTATGTTCAAGTGATTTCTTTGAACTCTGGCAATTGTTTAAATGATTTATAAATAAATAAAGTTTTCTTAGCAAGCCAGCATAACTTCATTGTCCACCCCATGGGCTCAGTTGTCATGAAAGTTTTCACCCCACTCTCCTTTTTATTTTACAAGAAATCATTAATTATCAAAGCTACTGCAGAACAATTACATCTGTATCACATCTTTTAATGGTTACCCCACTTCAGGAAGAAGGCAGTAAAGTTTTTCCTGCGTTTGTAAAAAAGAGGTACATTCTTGTGCGTGTGCTCGTACACTGAAGTACACAGACACAATACAAAGGATTGCAAGAGTCAGATACCCCAGTCATACATTTTACCCTGCAGGTAAATTCTGAAATTGGTTTTATGATGACACAGGAATTAAGCTTCTCACACTGCCAATCTGCAACACTGATTTCTTATTTGTAATATTCTTCTGAAAAAGAGAGAAGAGAAAGAAAGCTTGGAGCTTTTTCAGGTTGGTCTAGAGAATGATGAATTCTCATGACGCAATTCCTTAGGTTTTGCCAGATTTTGTGGGTTGCTGTTGCCTCTGTGTCCAACTCATTCCATTTTTTATTTTTTGAGGTTGGTTGTAGTAATTTCTTGTATCTGCACTAGAGTTCCTTCATTTTTTTTTTTAACAAAACCTGAGGAATGGTTTGCTGAAGTGGTCCTATGGTCTGAAGGGCTTATATTCTCATCTCAGACATATTATTTTTTAGTTTTAGAGAAAAAGTGCTATTTGTCTGATACACTCTAGCATAATAATTCTGAGAAATTTAAAAAGAAAAGGAGAAGGAATCTCTTCCTCCTCCTCCTCTTCTTCTTCTTCTTTTGGTTCCAGAATGTCTCAGAATCGAAAAGAAACCAACTCAAGGATGAGAATAAGATTTTGCAGCCGGTGCATGGAACTGGCAGAAAAAAAATTCTGGGACAACAGGAAAAAAAAGTCCCAACAGATCTTCCCTATATGGTGGAGTTCTATTTAGCTCCTTTAGCTTCATCCTATCTGGTAGACCTCTATTTAGCTCTATTTAGCACAGAGCCCCTTCCATTATTTCTTAAACACAGTACGCATTTTTATTCCTGGTTTTATTACTCTTGTGAGATCCAACCTCAATAGTTCTTGAGTTAAGCCTAGATTTGGGGTATGTAATACCCATAAAATGTATTTCCTCTTGTTAAATCGGAAGCATACTGAAACCTAATTTTATATTCACTTCTTGCTAGGAGTCTGTTGAACCACAACAGATATTGGAAGAAATATCCATTTATGACAGAAATTGTTTCCCAAATTGTAAATGCCTTAAAAATAATTCCCTGGGTGGTAGAATGTCAATCTTACAACTTAAGCTTTTGGCCCAAATCCATTTCTTGGCCCCAATAAGAGTTTACCTAATAAAGCCATGGGAATTTGGGAAGTCAGCACAGATATGAATTCCATCATGTCTATGGATGTTTTGAAATGATTTGGTTCTTGAAAGCTGATCCCTAGCAGAAACAATAAGCAAAGTTTGAAAAAATAATAAATAACACTGCCTTGCTATTCTACAGTTGGGTGGGAATTGTGCAGTCTGTGGGCCACATGCAACTTGGGTTTTACATTTAACATTAAACATCACCAGGAAACAACTGTTGAACGCGGGAAAAACCACCACCCATCAGTGTCGAGTGTGAAAGGCGCACCCAAGCCTCGCACTCAAGGCCTGCCCAGCCTGACATCTCTTTGTGTTCAGGTCTGAACGGCCAGGGAGATCTCTGAATCAAGCCAGGGCCAGAACAAACCAGTCTGCCTCAGCTCTCCCTTTCTGAGAATGCAGTCCCTTCCTCACTCTTGTCCCCCCTTGGCTTCTTCCTTTCAGGACTCTCCCCCTCTACTGCCTTCCCTAAATCTGCCCTTCTCCCAGATGTAAGGATCAGCAGTGATTTATATTTTCCAAGACTGTGGTACCGTTGGCACTAAGGTCAAGATAACATTATTGGTAGCGTGTATATTGCAGAATTCAGAATGAGACTCTGTGACGCTGTTTTAAGGAACACAGAACTTCAAACATTTATTGTAACACTGTCGCTTTAAACGTGTTTTTTTTATCTAAATGTTTATAAACAGCACTCCATTCTTCTCTCTCTCTCTCTCTCTCTCTTCATTCACTATCTTTCATACACCCAATTTCTCAGTTCTCTCTCTCACAGAGCTCTTCAAATTCCCAACCTCTCCAAACACACCACAAATCACACACTCCTTCAAACACACACCAGACAGTTAAAATCCGTTATTTTCTACCAGCCCCTCCTCTGGGCTATCCAAGGTTCCACTTCACCAGCCAATCAGTTTAAACACTCTCAGTTGCCAAGGAGGCTCTGTGGTCAAGACCCCCTCCCATCAGGTTTGTCACGACAACAACAAAAAGAAAACCACCAAAAACTTGAATATCACTGCTAGTTTTGAAATACCTGCATGTGGCCCACATGGAGACTCAATTTATACTCGCCCATGCCTTAATGTGAACTTTGGATGGAGAGAGAGGGTCATTCCAAAGTGAATTCATAAAGTATTCATAATCTAAATAATTAGTATTTAATTGACCATTCAATTTTATAAATAAATAATTCTGAGCTCCTTGCAAATATGTACTGGATAGGTTTAAACTGCTTTCTGTGAGGGGTACCTTGACTGGGGAACAGCCAGCATTCAGGAAAGCTGAACAGTAGGGAATGTAGGGGGAAGCTTATTGGGCTTCTGTTTGGATGTTGGCAGGAGAAGACATGCAATCAGGGAACATCAAAGACTGCATCTGACTCCAAAGTCCAGGGGACTGTTTAAGCAAGAATTGTGAGGATCTGAAGAGATGCCTAGCCAGCAGAAGGATCTAGAACAAAGAAGAGCCTTCAGTTCTACGTCTGAAGAAACATAAAACTATCAGCAATAGGACCAGAGATAAATTCACCGGAGAAGGCAAGGCTGAGGACAGTCAGCTTAAGAATGAAGGATAAGTTGTGTTTGCAATACCAGACACTAGATCAGAAAGAACACTTTCAGAGAAGTTGGTGCTGTAAATCACTACTCACCCCCAGCATGTACAGACTGGTAACACCTGTGAACTAAATGGGGTACAGCTTCTGGCTGGGTTTTGGTTTTGAACAAAAGACTACAGAATTCCCAAAACTTAAGAACAAAGGAAAAACTTATTGATTTATAAATTACACTCATGCGTCAGCCAAACTGGCATGTTGAACATATGACTAAATGTAAAGTATAATATTGTTTATGTATTTTAAAAATGTCACTTATAACCATAAAATATATCAGTATAGTTTTTTGATAAGCTGATTGTAAAAAAAAAAGGTTCCTCTTTCTAAACGATCTTCATAAAATTATCCTATAAAATCCAAACCCAGTCAACTCATTGAGTATTTAGCAGGTATTAGATGTCAGTTTTCTCTTTGGTTGCTGTAAACATAAATACTTGAAGAATTGTTTCTTCAGTCCTTCCTTTTGGTCCAGCATTTATTATTGTCTCAGATTCACAATTTTGCACACTTCTGTCTTTACCACACTATTTTCTAAACAGAAAACTAATATATGATCATGCAATGTTCACCTTACAAGCAATTAGCCATTACTAATTTGGATTTATCTATTACAGAAGGCAGAAACTCAAAGTAAACACTCGAAGTGAACACTCAAAAGTAAAACCTAGAAACATATTCAGACATGTCACCTATATACAAATTTTGCACAATGCCTCATCTGAAAACTAAGCGTAGTTCCAATAAAGTCATTTGCATGCCCTCATACTTCTGCTTCCTGCTCCCTCAAAGCCTCCTGAATGCTATTATTCTCTTGTTCAACAGGGTTTCTAACTTCTTAAAGCAGTAATACTGCTTGGACTGCTTGGACATGTGGGAAAACTTCTCAAGCAAGGTTTTGGATGGTATAGAGGTCTAGAACAAAGACAAGAAAGAAAACGCATGATTTATTTAACCACATTGCCTCAAAAATTTAAAGAACTGGACATGGTTTCAGTTCTATGACAAGGTGATTATTAATTTTGCCCTTCTGAAATTTTGATGAACTATTTGCATTTATCTGCTATAACTTCTTCTCCATAACAGATACATTTCTCTTCTGAAACATTGCCTGCTATTTCATAAAATCTGTTGGGTTTCAGTCCAACATGAAAAGACACTATTTGTTTAATTTTTGTCTCCACCAATATATTTGTATTCAAGTCCTTCAGCCTGTCTTCATCTAGACTTAGGGACCAGTCAGTCAGTTGAACTAAACTTCAATTAAAGATTAACATAATGTATATTCCAACTTATTAAGCCAATTCAATAAACAGCTCTTTGAAATTAAACAGTTCCAATTTGCTTTCATTTCAACTTCTCTGCATGCATGTCATTGCCAATTTGATGCTACCCTTGCCAAATTAGTTAGACCTTTGCACAACCACTGATCCATGCAGTTCCAAAGGGACATAAGCACTTCATTAGTCTAACCTTCTACCAAACACTCATAAATTTACCTGATCACTGAGCAGATTATTTAAAAAAAAGAAGTCTTTGCAAAGCAATACTTACATTACACATAATTATCTTTATCTTTAGTTATTTGTACTACCCAGCATATTAGCTTCTCCACCTTCAAATTTGATCATTTCCTATGCTGGGTTGATCAGTGTCTTTTCTGCCAAGTGGTAATTCATCACTGTTTAGAGTTTTCATTGCATCCTGCCAGCTTCAGTAACATTACTGAAGAGTGACCAATGCTTTGTCTCCACTATCTTTAGATTGATGCTGCTGATTTTGCCTCTTCCAAAAGCGAATATGCCTTCATTTGATATAATATCACATTTCCAACATTTTCATGGATGGATGCAGGCAAATCTAAACATGCTATGCCACTTTACAGCTTGTCTGATGGTAGTTCTAACCATGTGGCTTCCATTTCCCATACTCTTTCTGCCAAACCAATATGAAGTATAGAGAGGATAAAGCTGGACTCACTGTGTGGTAAAAAGCTAAACATGAATGCCTTTCAATTTAGAGGGGGGAAGGCTCTTGTATTGCATACTCTTAAATGCAGATTTTAGGAATGGGACCATCAGTATAGTTCTCTAGATGATGCTGACCTGCAGCTTTCATCACGAGAAACTGGTATAGCCAGTAATGACAGATGAGAGGAGCTGATATTTGACAACATCTTTGAATAACAGTACCATCAGAACCAAAATGTTTGATTGGAGAAATATAGGGTAGAATGTCTTGCCCTTACATGCAATGCAAGCATCAACAACAGAAGAACCGACAGTGATAAGATGTCCTCTCGGGTTAAAAACCAGGCCCTATGAATCACTTCTTTCATCCTAAGAAGAATCTATACCACTCTGGAAATATGCACTTTTTAAATTTCTGATCTAGTTTAATCTACTTTTTACCAAATCTTCTCTGGATTCCAGAAAACAATATAGTGTTCTATTGCTTTAATGCAGGTATCCACATTAGTCTGATGCAGCACAAAGCAGTGTGAATTCAGTTCAAAAGAGGTAATGATGTCACTCACAAATTGTTTAAGAAATATCAGGCTCTTTGAGTCTTTCCTCAAGAAGCAATTTAGTCTCTGCCTTAAAACTACAGAGATGTTTTGTGTTTTTATATTTTTATCTTCTTGTCAATTAACACAGATTTCTGTGCCTAAATTCTAGACCAGAAGTAATGGTCTTGCTGGATAAGTCAAAATTACTAATAATACAGTGTCTAAAGCATAAATACACTATATACTAACATACTAATAATATAGTCCCTAAAGCACTAATTATGAATGTCACTGAACCCCTTTTGTTCATTTTTGGAGTCTGAAATTCAAAGCGAAACAGAGACTACAAGCACAAAAATGAATCAATGTCAGTTAGCTCTTTTTGAATGATTTTGGAGCTACTATCTGTCGGCAAAGCAGTGTAGAAAGCCTTCTCTCCTTAAGGCATTCTCGTGTTTTGTGTAGATTTAAAAATAATATAACATATACGCACACACTTTATTGGCTGCCACTTACCTTTCACTATTAATTCGGCATAGTTTGAAACCCCTGATCCACCATCTGAGCGGATGACACATCGATATTTACTGACGCTCCGTTGGGAAGTGTCAGCTACACTGACAGTCGCAGAAAAACGTCTGTGGTTGACTACTCTGGTGACCATTAAAGCCGTGTCTCTGCCATTCCATTGCTGCAAGACAAACAGGGGAAGGGGGACATAGTAAATATAATATGGTCATGGGAGAGAATTCTAAATTCATTTATGCTTCAGGCTTCATAACTCTTCACTATAACACAAAATAACGATATAGGCTAGAATCTTTTGTCCTGGATTATGTTAGGTAACTTTATGCATACTTAGCTAGATAACACAGAGAGTAAGGAATGCTGTTAGTGGATTGTAACGACATGTAACAGGACATGGACAAGAGTATCCTAGAGTTGTCTATCTGTCTGTCTGTGTTAAATGCTGGAATGGAAGTGATGCATCAGGGTGCTGGTTCCTCCCAAACTTTTCCCCAGTTCAAACTGCCTTGAGGATACCACCCCCACCAGGTTGAAAATGCTACTGTTGATATGAATTTCAGTCAATGAATGTGCTGCATGGGGATCCCGATAACAATCTTGGAGTAGAGGAGCTGTCTATAGTTCTACTGTCATGAATAGGTCACCACCCACTGGGGTTTAGACTTACTGGGATTCAGAGACTCTGGCTCTTTTCACACGGCATTTTCCATGCAAAAGGGCGCCTGGAGCATCGCAGAATTGTGAGGAGCGATCTGCACGACGCACTCACAATCGCATGATGCTCCAGGAGCTGGCAGGCGCTGATCGTGCACCTTTTCATTTTCGGCTAGTAGCCAAAAATGGTGTGCAATCGCGCATTGCTCCCGGGCCCCATGCGCACTTACCTGGTGTGCATAGCCTCCGGAGCCACGCCGGTCATGCTTCCTGCCCCAGCACAGCCTGGGAAGGTCCCATGCTGCACTGCGGAAGGAAGAGGCGGGGCTCTTCCGTGAGCAGGCAGCTCGTGTGGAGCTGAAGGACCCTGGATGCAAGAGCCTCTCGCCAGAGGCTGCTCGTGCAATCCCCGCACCCCAGTGCCGGAAGAAGGTAAGGTGCGGAAAGGGCCTCTGTAAGGGTGGGGTAGTGAAGAAGTTGGCCTGCTCCAGGAGACTGTTGGAGCCAGGTGGTTTCCTGAAAGCTCTTGGGGATCTTATTGTCACCTCATTGGTTGAAGCCTTTGTTCATCTATGGATTGAAACAATGGCTAAGGCAGTGGATCCAACTGCTCCTGAGCATCCCCTGCTAACCCCCAGCCTTCCAGAGTTGATGGGGTAGTGAGAAAGTGAGTAGAGTGACTCTGGCAGAAAGTTCAGTATGAATCTGACTGAACATATGCTAGAGATTATTTGAAGGCCTCTTGTATGCAGCACAAGTAGGAAAAAAATCTGCTACCATTGTGTCTGCAAAGAGCAGGCATGTTTTGAGAAATCTGGAACCAGAGGGAGATAATACAGTCTGCTGTGAAGAATTTGCCTAGCACTGTGCAGATAAATAAGTCCCATTCTTAAATAAGACCCATTCTGAGCTGCCTTGCTGGAAAAGGATTTTGAGACGTTGTTTTATGGTGACTGTTCCTTTCTGGAGGAATGAACTAGGTTTGGCTGTTTGCCTGTGGAGTCCTCAGACTGTTTGCCTGTGGAGTCCTCACATTATTTCACATACAATCAAAACTAATGAGAGAAGTTGTCCAGGAGATTGGGATTCCGTGCTGCCACTACGTTGATGACATATCACTTTAATTCTTCCTTTCAAGGCTAGTCAGGACACTAATCTCAGTGAGGCAATAGCCTCATATGGTAGAGGGCTAGATGTAGCAAATCACACATACATGTGTGTACACACACAAAAGAGTCACAGCAGGGCCCTTACTACTCTGGATAGCAACCAACCATCTGTGCTAATCTACAGAGCCAGGAATTCCTTGTCAATAGTAAGAGGAGCCCATCACCTCACACTGCTTTACTTCTAACAAAGCTCAGCTCTGTGAGCTGGCAGCCACTTCATGCCTGTTCACTCATAACAAAAGTCTTACTGTTTTGTGGCATCTTTAAAAAAAAAATTGCAACTCTTTAAGGTGCCTCACAAGGCTTGTGAGGGGAAGAGTGTTAAAAACTATTTGGTTTTATACAATTGCAAGAATTGTGATAACTGTTTATGATTTACGGTATATCAAAGGCCACTCACTGGCCAAGATACATGATGTTAATTTCTTCTTGACAGTGTAACAAGGCCTCAAGGCTTCAGTTCAGCCAACATTAGGCCCCAGCTGAGAAACTCAATGGCTTGGATGAAATAAAAAGAGAATACGTCTGAATATAGGATGCACAGTCAGGCCATAAGCCATTGTTTCATTATGTTCTGTGACCTTGTATGGCCTTGTGGCAAAGAGAAGAATTGCAGCAACACTTTGCAACTGCTGCCTTCAAATCTTTTTGGAAATTCACATTTATCTTTCTTTTTCTAATTTTTCTTAATATCCACAGTAACCAAGAATGACAGAAAGAAAGAAAGAGAAAGCATACGAATATAACGTACGAGAAGTTATAGGGTGTTGTGGGTTTTCCAGGTTTTGAGGCCATGTTCTATTAGTATTTTCTCCTGATGTTTCGACTCCATCTGTGGCTGGCATCTTCAGACGAGCATCAGAGCATCATCCTGTGAAGATGCCAGCCACAGATGCAGGCGAAACATCAGGAGAAAATACTAATAGAACACGGCCTCAAAACCCAGAACACCCACAACAACCTATGGATTCCGGCCGTGAAAGCCTTCGACTTTACATATGAGAAGTTGTTCTTAGAGCTGAATTTAGAGGCAGACAACTCAGGGAAGGACAGTGGGTGTGAAGGGGGTTTGCATGCAACTATCTGCTCAGCTATCCAACACACGGCTGAAAATTCATCTTTATTTGCAAAGATCGTTTACCTAGTTCATATTACCAGCACTCTATTACACTATCATTGTCATCAACAAAATTTGCATCTATGTTGTTTTCAATAAATAGAATGACTAGGACTGAAGAGGTCTATGGATTCAGAATAATGATTAATTATGTACTATGAACAAATTAAGTAATGTGTGCAATTTGTGTATAAAAGTCACTAAATGGCTACACACGCAATAGATATAAGGTATTCAGAAGCTAAACAAATGAGGCCATTTTGCATGTGGAACACAAATTGATCTAAGAGGACCCCTGGTTGTTCTAGAAATGTGCATGGTGGCAATTTGGCAACTGAGTCTGGAGTCTACATGGCCCTTCTTCCATGTTCCAATTTTTATTTCTTTGAACTCTGAGGGACAGAAGAGTAGCTGGACATAGCTCCACTGTGTCTTGGCCCAGTCACTGATAAGAGGCTCTCCCTCTGGATTCCAACTGCTGTTGCTCTGGCCTCTGAAGGAGTGAAGAGCAGCCAAGCACAGCTTAATTTTCAACACAAGAGCTAGGGAGAACCCTTCCCTCCATGTGATGCCATTGCTCCGGGCTCTCCTCCAGAGCAGAGCTGCCAGCACCCGCTGTACTGAATACCCTTCCCTACTGCCATTTCCTTTTCCTTACATGTCATGTCTTATTTAGATTGTAAACCTAAGGGTAGAAAACTGTCAAATTAATGATTTGTAAGCCACTCTGGGAACCTTTTGGGCTGAAGGGTGATGTATAAATAAATAATAAATTTCTAGAAGCCATGGTTGTTGTAAAAGATTGGGCATAGCTCTACTGTTGAAATTTCAATCCAAAAAGTATATTTGCAGAAATGTATATTGATAAAAAGGCAGATTCATTCTATATAATCCCCTCTACCTTTTCACATGATTCCCCAGGCTGACACTCTTCATATATTTCATCGATCAATACCCACTGTCATATTTTTGTCTTTCTCTTTTCCCAGCTCCTGATTCAAACCTCTAATTTAACTAGAAAAAATGAGGAAAAATTAGATGTATGTAAAACACCCTGAAGGCACCAGATCATGTCTGATCTTGACAACAAAGCAGGATTAGCCCTGGCTAGTACTTGGATGGAAGACTGCCCATGAATATCAGGTGCTGTATGCTATCTTTCAGATTACGGAACTGACAATACCACCTCTGAATATTCCTGGTCTAAGAAAACTCTATGAAATTCATAGGATCACCATAAGTTGACAGGCAACTTGAAGGCACATACACACAAAATTAGGTATATTAGTCCTGCTGACTAATACCCTTAATCATCTTCAATTGAAGAATTTTTCACTATATAACTCTAAGAAACTAAAGGTATGGTGCAAACTGTGAGACAGACTTCCATTCTTTTGCTTTTCAGAAAAAATACCTAGCATTTAGGAGTGCGAAATATCCTACTGCTTAATGAAAAGAATAGACAGCCCCTTGGAAATATGAAGCTCTAGCTGTGCTTTGGAAGATCTGAAAAAATAACAAAGGCTTTGCGTCCACTGTACCTGTAGCCACAGTTTGTCATGTTGAGACCACTTTCCTCCAGCAATACACTGAAATGTTGCATTCTGTCCAACATTAACCTCCACGTTTTGAAGCCGCAGGAAGTGAGGAGCTTTTCCTAACAAAAATTAAAAAAAATATTACCTGGGTAGAGCAACACAGTACATAATAATAGCAGAGGTACGGTGGGACTGTCAGCCATTCTTAACAAGCATGCCAGGTTTCCTACAATAAATGTCTTGCAAAATCACAGCTAGGCTCTCCTTTTGTTTTGCCTTTAAAGATGGTATGACTCTGTCATTCTAGCTAAGGACATGGAAAGAAAAGTGGCACCCATCTTGGGACAGATAGTGAACTATGAATAACAGTCCTGTAACAAAAGGATTCAGTGTTTCCCAAGAGTACATTTCAGTTAATGGGGTTTTTTGCAAGTAAATAGTAAATTTCTTCAGTGGGAAGATGAAAAATAATTTTAAAAATGAATTAATGAGTAAGTCATCAACAAGGAGAAGTCTGAAGAGCAAAACTGAGCACAGGCTTTTCTGTTGAACCTTAGTATTTTTCTTGGGATGGTACTAACACACTGCTTCTGTTCAGATATCTTGCCAAATCATTATCCACAGAATGAGCAACAGAAAGCCTTGTGTTTATGTGCTCCACCTCCACTGTTCTTCTCCACCATGGACACAAACTGGAGTTTGAAAGCTCCCTCACAGTTTTAATGTGTCATCTAAACCCCAAGCTATGGTTATGCAAACATGGAAGTGTTCTAACTTCCAAATCATTCCTCACAGTTATACCAAATGAGAGGATGGAGGATAACATAAGAGCCCAAGTATTACTGTGGTACATTCTCATCATGCTACTTTACCATTTGGTATGATACCCAAACTTACTCATCAAGATACAAACGATGAAATCCAGTCATCTTCAGGTACATTCAAAGATTAATGCTACTGTATTAAGTGGAGCTTAAGATAGGTAAAAAAAAAACCACCTATATATAGGCTTAAATCTTTGTACAAGTCCCATTCAGTTATTCATGAAGCATGTGAGGAGGAGGAGCCTTCTAGCCTCACCTACTCCATCATCACTCTCTTGATCTCTGCACACCAAGAGTGACAGTTTGAAGCAAAGAGCCACAACAAATAGAAAATGATGGTTTCAAATCATGAGGAAAACTTCCACAGACAGTGGAGATGTTTTGCTTCAGAAAGCCAACCATCTCTAGGAGGGCAGTGGAACCGGAGATGAAAAGAGCGAGACTAATATGCTGAGCAATAGCAATTTACTAGGATATACACTTAGTCTGATCTTGTCTTTGTCCTATTAACTTACTGTAAGTTTTCAAGGAACATCCAATAAAACTGACAGTTCTATACAACGATCAATCAAATCTATAATTTTTATTAAACAAGAAGTGACAAACTGAGGTAAAATTTACTCTGTTTCAGCTGACGAGTAGCAGGTTTGTGTTACAAAAGACTCCACAGTATATATTCCTTCCTTCGAGGCCAGGACATTTCTTCCAGCATAATTGGGTTTTGTCTTCACTGGTAACTTCTAAGATATTTTTTTTAAAAAAATAAAACATGTACTGCACCCTCTTAAGGAGGATCACAGCCACATGCCAATCACACACACCTGGACAGCGACAATTCCAGACTTATTTCTGTTCCCATCCACATCATTCAGAGACAGCTCCTGAGGTGTGGGATATGTTCACAGAAAACTGAACTAATTATGTAAATAGTTATGTCCACCACCTTGCTTGCCTTGAATAAGAGTCAAATTTGCTGCTTCTCAAGGAAAATGAAAACATTATCTAGGAAGCTAGGTTCAAGAGAAGGATCTTGGGACACCTAGGTGACTGAACAATAAGGCTGAAGTGAAGAACCCTTGGCGATCTTGCATACTGCATCTGGGCATTATTGTGTCCAAAAGAGAGGCTGAAAGAATAGCAATAGCATGTGTATTTCTATACCACTTATCAGCAAAGTGCTCTCTAAGTGGTTTACAATGTATTGCCCTCAACAAGCTGGGTACTCATTTTACTGACCTGAGGAAGGATGGAAGGCTGAGTCAACCTGGCGCCCAGCAGGATTGAACTCACAAACTTGTGGCTTCAGTACCAGCATTTAACCACTGCGCCACCACTCTTCTAGTATTAGTATGTCTGCCTTTCCATTGTATTTGTGAAATAAATATGTATGTTAACTAGACCAAATGCTCCTTCCTACAACATAGGCCAAAGTATCATTAACTTCTCCATTCAGTTATATCACTTCACAACGCAATGTCTCTTTCAGTTAATGCTGTCTCTTGTGAGAAGGCGTTTCGTTCCCTGGTGTAGTTGTACACTGCAACAGGCAGACAGTGCAAAATGTTTATCATACCTGGCTTTTTAAAGGTACTCCCATAGAATATTTTCCAAAATAACACTTAAAAAAAAAAAGCTCATCTGACAATGAGTTACAGGCCACAGGTACTTATTTCATGGTTCCAGTTTAGTGTGTAGCTATATATGACATGTAAGATGCATGATTAAGATACCCTATGAATTATACCAGCCATGGAATCAGATCACTGTTAGAGTGCTGGGAGAGGAGGGTTAAATGCCCTTTGTCTGTTTAAAATAGTTTCCCAAATTTGCTATTTGCCTTAGATAGACATACAAGAGGTTAGCTAGCATCTGGTGAGCAGCATTTACTACATTCCTGAAATACCAGCCAGTGCAGTTAAATAGTGCTATGCCATCCTTTTTAGCTGGTCAGTAGTTTATCCATGTCACAATTTATTGATGTACTAGCTGCTGGCTGAGACAGGGTCATAGATCTGTCACCTGAAATGGAGAGGCCTTGGTGCAAAACAATACTGCTTCTGCAGAATATTTATAGCAAACAATTTTGACAGTCAGTACCTTCCATTCCTTGCAACTTCAGAGAATCACAATGAATCTATTTAATTCACAATAAGTCCTCTCTAGTTACTAAGAGACAAATAAAATGAAATGAGATAAATACAATAATAAAATAAAATAAATATGGCTGATGACTTCATGCTCAGATTGGTAGCCCCCAGCTATATTACATGTATTTGAACAGTACCATACCCAAAGGCCAGAGAGTCAGAAAAGTCTCTAAAATATAAAAAGTAAGTTCTGCTTCTTTAAGGTGTTCAGTATCTTGAATCAATACTTCGATATGCCAAGCAGCATCATGAGAATGAATAAACTGAAGATTAGTTTAAGCAAGACAGAAGAAGTGTTGCTGGTAAGAAAGGAAAGGTCTACTAAAGTTCTCTGGAATAGAAATTCAAATCGTCTGAGAAATGGAAAGCAGATTTTACTTTATTCTGTTCGCTTTTATTATAGGGCAAGCACTAGACTCCCAATCTGGATCAGGTAGCAGGCCATCTTCTATCCCTCCCACTGGATCCAAGGGCTCCATCAGGACTGCAATTTATATTGCAAAATAGTTATCCGTTGAAACAGCACAGATAACCTGCTTTGGACTTGTAAGCCTTGTCCAGTGTTGGCTAGGAGATCATCAGGGCTTTGATACACATGCATAAATGCATACACTGAAGTGGAAAGAGAAACTAAGATGGTGTTGCTTGGACTAACTTAAGAAAAAAATGTTTGCATTTCTTCAGAATTGTGTGCCTTGCTTTTAGGACCTCCTTCCAGAAAAATATGCTGACACAGAGTTAGATCCAACATATATCCTTTGCCCAACTCATATAAGTTAAACATTTTCCAATAGCAAGCAGTCCAGAAAGAGTCTGTCAAAGATTAGTGTTGAGGCCTAACCTGGGAAAATGACATTTGGTCAGGAATGTTATTTGAATGGAAAGTTGGATGACACGTGCAGACTGGAAAGAGATCTGGGACTTTTGATATTAGAGTGTACAAGCGCTGAACTCAGAACCCTCATTCTGTTCAGATTCTGGTCTTTCAGAACATCCAACAAAAACACATTTCTTTCAATAAAGTTGAATCCTTGATTCACCCACATTCTGACAGATGCACATTCTGACACACTAGAATATAAACAGAATGAGGACCTGAGTCCACCACTTGTACATTTTAATATAGACAGTGACAGATCATTTTACATTGTGCAAATGCCAGAGCGACTTTCCATTCAGTAACAGCCCTGAGGAAGGCAATTCTTCTTCACGCACAAATACAAGTCTTACACGCAGAAACAATTAAACACATAGGTTTAAAAGTTATCCTCCATGCCTGTTGAGATATAGAGATTATAGTAAGTAGGAAGAGGTGTCCTAGACAGACAGACAACTATCCTCTCACTATAAAAAAAAAGTGTTTTTTTCATGCTTGATGAGAAAGGATGGTGTTTCAACAGATAGAAGCACCTTGATGAAAACTAATGTGACAGGTTTTTTCTACTTTTGCATGAGAGTGAAAATAACAGCATTCTCCCCCTTCCATCAGCAGTTGCAATACCAAAATAGTTGGTGGGTTTCCTTTTAATTTGCATGCAAACATTGTATTTTGCACAAAGCTAGTATATATTTTGCACACTGAACTAACCAACCAACCAAAAATCTTCATTTTTTTTTTGCAAAAAAAAGTCACAAGATCACATGGAAAAATATGATATAGTTCTTTAAAAATCTCACCCAGTTGCAAGAAAACTTTTGAAACTTCTCATTCTCACTTGCAAGTACAAATTTGTGAACATTATATGTGAAGATATAAAACCCTCTATGGCTCAGATCCAGCCTGTTTGGCAGACTGTATATTCCTGCATGAACTAGCCTCAGCTCTGAAATAATCAGGAGAAGTACTTCTCTCCGTCCCACCACCATCACAAGCATGGAGGTGAGGACACAAGGGAGGGCATTCTCAGTGGCTGCCCCCGGATGCTGGAACTTCCTTCTCAGGGGGGTCAAAATGCCCCCCTCCCTGTCATGCATCCATCAGCAGGCTAAAACCTTTTTATTCAGCCAGGCTTTTAAAACACAAAGTTTTAAAAGAATGGGTTGGGGAGTGCTGTATTGCTTTAATTATTGTAATTAAGAGTTTTAAAAATCTTTTTAAATTGCATTTTATTCTTTTGTTGATGTACAATTGTTTTAATGCTGCAAACAATTCTATTTTAATATTCATTTTTTGGTGTCTTTTAAACTGAATTGTTTTAAATTGTGAGCTGCTTTCAGTCTCAATTTTTGGGGAACAGCAATATATAAATATAAAATTAGTAATAATGACAACAACAACAACAACAACAACACCTTCTGCCTGTTACCCAGTGGTCTCTACTGAAATTGCTGTTAGTGGAAATAAAACAGCAATCTCAGAAATGAAGGTATGTGTTCCTTCTCCTGCAGCTCAGATAGTCAATTGGGATGAGCAGGAAAAATGTGTGGGATCCCTTCCACTATAGGGGTTACACAGGGAGCAGGTGAGAATCACCTATGGTTTCAAAGGCAACAAGTTGTACATCCTAGTATTAAAGTATTTGATCACTGTTTTGTAGCACAAATCTATATTGCTGAGAATGGAAAGAGAAACATGTCACCTGCAGCTCCTTAGAGGAAAGGTGGAATATAATCAAGTTTATTTTGTCCTGTTTCAGAACTGGCCCCAAAACTAGGAGGCCAACAGAGGAACTGAGAAGATGAACCTATTTTCCTGCTCTGAGTGGGGACCTCTGTTTATTCAGATAGCAATGGTTGTTTCTGTCCCTTCATGGAACAGTTTTAAAAAGTTGCTGTCCATGGAGATGTGAGAAAGCTTCCTTTCACTCTGCCCTGCCCATCTTTTAAATGAAACCCATGACAGATGGATCAAATGCTTCTCCTTCCAAATGATTCAAGCAGGCCACAACAGCTTTGCAGTGAAATATGTGTGACTGAAGAAAAATGGAAGATGGAAACAAGAAAGAAGCTGATGTTACTCTCATAAGCACCAGCTTCAAAACCAGACAACCAGTTTACTCCCTGCACTTCTGAAAACAGTCAAATCACTGCCCCTATTTCCCACAGTGGCAATTTGTGGCAATTGTTTTAGTTTAGTCATCCCAGACACATCTGAATAGGATACTCCATCAAACCATGCTGCAATGGGCCTACCAAAGGCCATGCTGCACTCTATATGTGGCACACTATGTCATCATCATCATCATCATTTCTTTTGCTGATAGCACAGAGATGGATGATCAACAAAAATGCTTGTTTTTACACTGATGGTGTTACAATCATGTGTTAAGAGGCTATAAATCTTGAGGCAGACCTAGTTCTTATTCAACTACTGCCATACTGACAATCAGATCCTGGTTCAGTGAGTTCTTCCAAGTAAGAAGTTTATCCAAGTAACAAGTTCATCTCTTTCTTTCCCGGAATTTTTGGCAAATCCCTAGAGACATGTGTCTGTCTTTCCCTTGTAGAAATCAGGGGGACTAAATATGTCTAACTATGACTGCATTGTGCCAAATATTACGTTTTCCTCTATAGACACATAAGGACCAGATAAGGTCACATGAGCATAAAAAGGACTGTACTGGACAATATGCAGAGGGATCATGTAGCCCCTTTGGGACTGAGACCCTCACCACATGAAGTTGTCATACCACCAGAGCAACATGTTGTTCCTAGTCCAGGACCCATGCTATCACATGACATCATCATTAATCAGCTGCTATCGCCTTGTCATGTGTTGGGAATCCACCCGTTTTCAACGGCAGAAAAAATCCAGTAATGACCTCCTTTCCCACCACAATCCCATCACCTGGATGAGTGTGGTTTTTCAGGAGCACTTGGTAGCGCTTCCTGTCATTGCCAATCCAGAAGTGGGCATAATGTGTTCGTTCCCAGGTTGTTTCTCCCTCAGCTACTCCCATGGCATGTTAGGTTTGAAATCTATCCACCTTACATGTTTGTTTTACATTTCTTATTTGAGTTAATTTTTAATTTTTTTTAAATACATTTTTCGCATTGTGGAGAAAAAATGCAATAGTGTTCTGGAACGTCATGACAGTACAATATTGCTGTACTAGTACAGCTTACTAGCAAAACAAAACAAAAAGGACTCTGACCAATCATGAGCTGTGGGGCAGGAAAAGGCAGGGAAAACGACTTGCAAATGACACTGTAATGTGCTGGGAACACCAGTGGCAATAATGCTACTCATCTGCTTAAATTGAAAGAGTGTGGTAGAGAGCATTCATAACCCAGTATCATCATGGAAATGGCAATGCTGGGATTGAAATGGAAAACATGCTATTGCGGTATGGTGTGGTAAGGGCCTGAGAGAAAGAAGTTGGTAGCATAAGCTTTTGAAGAGTGAGTCTACTCCAAGATCCCTTTGCATATTGATCCATTTTAACATGGCTATATCTTTGAACTCAGTACTGGACTAGTTTGTTATCTCAGTATGATGAATTGGATATTTCTCATGACAATTGCACACATATTCCTAACTGAATGCTTTAAAATAAATTGGGACAAAATAGCTGAAAGAAAATTCCACAGCCTAGGGAGTATAGTGAAACAATCTTTGACTTCATCTCTACTTCACAGTATGAATTGCACGCTTTGAAAGTGATACATATTCTTTAAATGCTTTCATAGAGGCACTGAAAAGATTTGCATTCCTTTAAAGAAAAGGCACTCCAGGGCATTTCTTCCAGAGTGAATGCTGCACTAATTTGCTTAGCTGTATACATGAAGCCTCCCCCCAAATTCTCTCTTTAAGTTAGTTCTATAGGGTACCATCAGAACCCTGTAATTCTTCTCCTTCAATGGACTGAATCAGAGCTAACAATCAGGGCTTTATATTCACTTAATAACGGACCGGAATTTTGGCACTAGCTACACATTCATAGTAGTTCTGCCTGTTGCCCGACTTGAAAAATTATGTATTTATTCAAGGCTGATTGCTTCCACTCTGTAAGCATTTGGAAGGGATAAAAGAAGATGTTTCAGAACTGATTGAATTGAGAGAATTACTCCTCTTGCTGCAAGACCTACTAACACATCACTACAGTTAGAAAAGCAAGCAAGGAAGGAAGGAAAGAAAAGAAGGGAAAGGGAGGGAGGGAGAAAGGGAGGAAGGAAGTGTACTTACTGCATGGATGGGCAAGGACTCTGACTTCATCCACAGCTATGTACCCAGGATGTCCCTTCAGTGAAACTGCTTCAAATATCACCTGAAATGCACAGTGGAAAACAACCAGCTTAAATATACTATCTGAAATATTTGAACTATTCTCTCACAGAGTTAAGGTTTGGGGAAAAAACCTGGTAACAGAAATTCACAACTCATCATACTGATTATTTTCATAGACAAGCCAGGCTTGAGTCATTTCCACACTACACTGTTGTAGTGCTATTATTCCACTTTCAACATCCTGTGGAATTCTGGGGTTGTAGTTTACTAAGGCAAAAAGCTCTCTGCCTGAGAATTCTAAATGTCTCTCCATAAACTGAAAACCCCAAGATTCCATAGAATGTTGAAAGTAAAATAAAAGCACTATAACAATATAGTGCAGAAATGGCCTAAGTGTACACTGTGACACAAATCCACACCTTCTGCCATTTCACAGATTCTCACTAATGCTCAGAGACACATTTGCTTTGTTAAATGAGGTATGCCTCTACTTGTTTTTAATTCTTGTTAAGTCACCCTGAGTCCCAGTTTTTGGGGAAAAGGCAAGATATAAACGAATAAAGAAGAAAAAGAAGGAGCAAGAAGAGGAGCAGGAGGAGAAACATGGCAAACATCACAGCCTGATTTTTAATTCTCTTTCATGGCATATAGTACAATTTGCCTGGCCCTTTAAATTAATTATACGCAACTCTTTCTGTCCCTATAGTCATAGCAAAGGAAGAGTAGATGACCATATGGTATAATAATCTTGGACACTGTGCCATACATAAAGGATAGTACAAGGGAATTTTTGTAGAGGACAGCCAATTAAAATTTCTTATATTGTATAGTACTCCTCTATAAAATTAGCAACTTAGAATTAAAAAGGCAAGATTGCTCTGGTGACAATTATGGCTGAGACAACTACTCAGCAAGGATTTGGAGATGGTGTGAGGGAACCTTCCTTATATATTTTTTTTCTTTAATTACACCTCTTGACATTTTCTTTGGCAATTTTATTCTACATGCACCATCCCAGAGCAATCTCTAGCCAGAGCTAATTTTGATGTTTTCAATTTTCATTTTAAAATTTGCATGGCTGACGAGCAAGAACCTTGCATCAAATTGCTAAGCAAACCACATGGAAAGCAAAAGTATTATCTGCTTTTCATTCAAACCTGGCACTCTAGTCACAGTTCAGGAAGACTGCAAAAGATCCCACTCCCATTTGTTTTTAAGATCCCATAGAAGCAAGGATAAGCACACTTTGAGCAAAGTTACATGTCAGGTAAGTTGCAGTAAGGGCAAGGATAGTGCCTAGGACAGGGCAGTATTTGGTCTGATGGACTGTGAGGAGACTTTATTAAGAAGTAAGCCTGACTGTCACCCTTTTCGCATGGCATTTTCCATGCAAAAGGGCGCCTGGAGCATCGAGTGATTGTGAGGAGTGATCTGCACAACGCACTCATAATCACATGACACTCCAGGGTAGGGCAGGTGCCGATTGCACACCTTTTCATTTTCAGCTTCTCGCTGATTGTACATTGCTCCCAGGCCCCGCGTGCACTTACCTGGCGTGCGGAGCCTCCGGAGCAATGCCGGTTGCACTTCCTGCCCCAGCGCAGCCTGGGAAACTCCCAGGCTGTGCTGCGGAAGGAAGAGGCGAGGCTCTTACATGAACAGGCAGCTCGTGCAGAGCCAAAGGACCCTGGAAGTGAGAGCCTCTTGCTGGAGGCTGCTCACATGATCCCCACACTCCAGTGCTGGAAGAAGGTAAGGTGCGGAAAGGGCCTAAGATTTAGTTCAATATGGCCAGGAAACTTTCCCATGTTTGGTCATACAAGCTCAAGGGCTTCTTAACTCCCTTGTTCCCAAGGTCGTGTGTGTGCCTTCAGGTTGCCTATCAATTCATGGTGATCAAAGAATTTCATAGGTTTTTCTTAGGTAAGGAATATTCAGAGATAGTTTTGCCAGTTCCTTCCTCTGCAATATAGCCTACAACACCCCGTATTTGCTGTTAGCCTCTCATCCAAATACTAACCAGGACTCACCCTGCTTAGCTTCCAAGATTAAACAGGTCTGGTTGTAGGGGCCCTTTTATAACTCCCACCCACAGGTTATGGCACTGGCATCAGCCATGTCCTAGTTCTCACACAGTTAATTCTAATCCCAGAAATTCAGCCTCTGCAAAACCTAAAATATACATCTTAGTAAAGATGGAATAAGGACACAAAATATGTTGTTACCATAATCAGATTTTGTTGGCATGATTATTGACCTAAATATTCCTGACAGCAAAGCTCAAATGGAGTTCAAAGAACAGCAGCTGTACTGAAATGCTTAATCATGGGGAAGTGTGAGAATATATTCAGAGCAGTTGCTTAAAAAAAAAAAAAACGAAACGAAAGGAAAGGAAAGGAAAGGAAAAAGAAAGGATAAAAAAAAAAGCACCTTTAGGATTTTTCAAGCCAGGCCCTGAGTGGCAGGAATTCCCACCCAAGTTAGGGTGTAAGTAAGGCATAAAAAGTCGAGGAGGAGGAGAAGGAGGAGGAGTGCTTTTGCCAACAGAGTGAAAAAGAAATTCATTCAGTTACAGTTTTGTAAAGAGAACATCCATTTAGTATATCCTCCAACAAGTGGGGAAAAAACTAATATTGCTTTGGAAATCAATGTATTTCTGAGCCCTTTCAATGAAGACAAAAATATATACATTTAAAAAATTTGCAAAATGTGCTTGAGTAAACAGGTGAATTGGGAAAAAAACTGCAATGCATGTATCAGTCAATATTCTCATAAAATAGTGTACTTTTAAGGGGAGGAAACATGGACAAAAATATGCATGGCTTTCCATGTGAGACGTGGGCTGAATATTTAACAATCTGACATGGAACTGGAATGGATAACAATGTTAATGATGATTCTGGAGGAAAAAATAATAAAAACCGGGATTCTTAGAATAACCTTGGTTACTCTGCTTCCTCTTCTGCAATGGCGAGTGGAGCTCAGAGTACAGTGATACATCACACAGTGAATTTCATCTCTGTTCCACATCATTTGGTACTATAGTAGAGGTGGAGAAACTCACAGTCTGAAGTTACATTACCATAGTGACTTTCACTAGATACAACAGACCGCATGGAGAAATAAAGGAAGCCTGTCTTTTCAGCCGCAGTCTTCATGGCTTCCATAAAATCTATCTCTTCCCTACAGACATTATCCAGGAAGGTTCACAGAAAGTGCACTTAACTGTTGTTGAAACAGAGGTTAAGACAATGACCCTCACAATTCTCCATAATTATTAATTTTTTTCCAGCTTTCAAAGGCATTAACCTTACAGGAAAAAAAGTACTGTTTGCCAATTAACCCGACAAAAGCTTAAAGCCTATAAAAATTTGGAGTCAATATATCTGTAGCTATATTGTGTATGGAATTATACTTTATTTAATTAACAAAATATTTTCTGGATATTTTAAAAGTGTGTCACCTTTCTAACCTTACAGTGTTCTGTCAAAATATATTTATGCTTAACGGATTAATAATCAGATGTGAAATGAATGTATCTTTCGTTTCTAATTCCTGCTCGTAAGAACAATTTAAAAAAATAAAAAAGCATTTTACATAACATTTTTCCAGCTTGGGAAAGTTTTTAAATAAATTACTAAGAGCAGTAAGCTGTTGCTAGTGATTAATTTAAAATGAAGCATTAGTCACCCTTTGGGATTTTGGGATGCTTCAAGCAATGTGGGTTACTTGTCCCTTGGACATTTAATTGGGGACAATAGTAAAACTCATGGAAAAGCTGAACATCCTGAAACAAGAACTGGTGAACTTTCTTGCTAATCTGGGCAGGAGTGAGAAACTGACTTGTTAGTTCAGGAAACAATTACCAGCCCCGAGACCCTCTGGGACTGCCAAAAACAAAAACAAATGTTACATTTCTGATGCTAAACAGTGCAAGTAGGCTCTTGTTATTTGCTGTTATGTACAGTCAAGCTGACTTTGACCTATGGTGACTCAGAGAAGGGATTTCCAAGAGAGCCTGTTACTAATAGCCCTGCTCAGATCTTGCAAACTCAGATCTTGCAAACTCAGAGCCATGACTTCCTTGATTGAGCCATTCAATCTGTAATACTGTTTTCTTTTGCAACCTAATTAAAAAGTGGATTGCTACTCCTGATGGCTTTCAGGACAGGCAATTACTCCCTCACTCCTTCTTTTGGTCCATCTGGGGAGTCTTGTGGTGGTGAAGAGATACAGAAACAGCCTTTCAAGACCACCTTTAGCCCCAAGGCTGCATTTTTCCCAGCTTTCCTTCGGAAGAAGGATGCTTCTTGGAAACAGATGGGACCAAAAGCAGCAGCAGGACATCTTTTTTTTGTCTTTCTCTCTCCATCTCCACCGCCGTCCCCTAAACATCTTTCCAAGTTCAAAGCAGCAATATTATCTCTAACAGTGACCAACTGTGAATCAAAATATTTCTCACATTAATTGTCTGAATGTAGTTAACCTGTGCATATTCCCCTGGTGCCAATGGAAACCTCTTTTGAAATGTAACTAGAGCTTCAGAGAAGGGATATTTGACAGGATCACAGCAGGGAAAGAGGCCTGAGTTCTACTGGTACTGCCAATGAGATCAATACCTATGGAATCTATGTGATTTACAAAAAATGTCACCTAAGTAGGCAACTAGTGATTCAGTGGTCAACTTTAGTGGAGACCACCAGCAGGATTCACGAGAGAGCATTAAAGTGTCTTTGCAGCCAAATATACTTAGACTGCATTCAAACAATTAACATCAAATTTAATTTAGCTCTGTTTCCCTCCCCATTATGACATCTCCATATTGTCTGTCTCTTCACTCTCTACATACATACATTCATTCATTCATTCATTCATTTAACACCATCGGTGTTCTTGGAGCTTGACAATTGTTAATTGGACAGTTCTCTGCCCTTAGGCTTACATTCTTACAAGAAAAAGGAGATAGCAATGGGGGGGGGGGATTAGGTCCAGTAGATGCTGGCTGCTGTTGTCCCTCTAGGACCTCAGCAGTGGCAGTTCAGATGGAGAGAGGACCCTTCCTCAGCTCTTGGGCGTAGGCATGATGGAAATGCAGCCCATTATTTTTCTATAACTCTGCAATTTGTTCTGAAGCGTACATTTGACCATTCTTGTTCCCAGGATCTGCACACTTCTATGGCACTAAAGAATAGTACTTGCATTGCATTTTCTTAAAATTGTCCAGATACAACTCAGTTTGCCTTGCAAACTAGGATATATTCCATAAATACAAGTGTTTCCTTCATCAACTGAATTTGTATATGACATAGATTACAAATCCTTTTCTTATATATGTTACTCAACTTTAACAAATGACGGATATCTTATTAAACAACAAAGACAGCTAACTACTTTTTTTTCTTATTGTTCCTTTTCCTTTTACTCATCATACATGGATTCTGTGTTCTACTAATACTAACTGAAAGTCAAATGTGCTTTTAGCCATGAAGGTAGCTCTCTGTAACACCTGAGAAAAGTGTTCCCAAAGCTAACTCCCAATGCTCTGAAACTAAATAGTGACAATAATTCTTTTGGTGTAAAGAAAGGGAAATCTCAAACATACCTGATAAAAGTGTGGCCAGAATGTGCTGATTGCAAGTTCTGCTTTCACCCAACCTTCTGTAACAATCCCAGAGACATTCCAGATAGGATTGCCTTGAGGTCCGCCATTAACCTTCACGTAAACATTCAAAGATCCTGGGCTGGAACGGTCTCGGCTGGACATATAGTAATGAAAGTCAATGCAATGGGTATCATTTTCCTTCAGCGTTGGTAAAAGCAAGTGAGCTTTTTGCCCAGATGCTCTCCCAGAACTATTCACCACCATGAAGGAGCCTGGAGAGAAAAGTGAAATCAAAAAAGAAGAAGGAGAGTGAAGAAAATAAGGTCAACAATTTGTTTCATCTCCCCCAGAAGAATACTGTGATGAGGAGCAATAATTCTAAATAATCTGCCCAGCAGTCAGAAAACAATGCAGGTATTCATTTAAGGAACTCAAGCCTATTATTTTATGCCAGCATTTATCTCAAAAGACAAGGCATCAAAATTACAGGAGTGACAAGTAAATTTGTACCCGCTGCCTCCAACTCATATTGAACAGGGTTATTTATTACTATTTTCACATTTTCCATTCTGGTTTTCAAATTGGCTGACAGAAAAAAAATATTCACAGCAAGCACAGAAAGCCTATAAGTTTCTTTTTCATTCTACTGAACCATTATCAAGTTGCCACCAAACCATCCCAACTGCATAAAGAAGCACTATTAAGCAGACCAATTCTATAACAGATCTAAATCTATTGATTATAAAATGGCACTAAAGAAAGGGCAAGTTCCATTAGATTCTCCACGGGACTTCCGTTCTGGTAAATTGAACAGGTCACTGCCTACAGTAGGAACGAGAGCTTCACCACATATCAGCAAAAACTATGACTTTACAAGGCCTCAACAGGACTGTTGATGACTGGAACTCTTAAAGGTTTATCATTCCTACAGCTGCCATCCGAAGACAATTCAGCAGCACTAGCTAAAATCAAAGAAGCTGGTCCTAGACCAAATGGCACCTATGACAAGAAGTTTCTTCAGTGCCACTTTGCTGTTTGTTCAGCTTATATTTTTTATTGCATTTGTATCCCACTGCACCATCATTTTTATGCACAATTTATCTTTGTCATTAAGGAAGATACTTAGCATGCATGGCTCCAAGCATAACTATTACACATCAGTTCCAGAATGGGCACTGATGTTCTAAATGCTCCTCATGTGTTATAAATAAATAAAAGAAAATGAACACCATGCTGGCATGCAGGATATTGTTGCCAACTTAACAAGTTAAGATTTTATTTGTATTCTTTCTTTTACCTGTTCTGTCAATAACAAGCCATATTTAAGACTGACATCCCTAAGTCAGGCTCTAGAAAGTACACAGCATGCCATTGGGCATGGTGAGAGTCCTACTTCTTGACAAAGAAAGTGCCCATTATGCTAATAATGCCTACATCACCTAGGAAACACCAAGTAATCCACCAAAAACTTGCCTTTACCCCAACCAAGTGTACCCTGAAGCACATTACAGACTATAGCATCATTTTTCAGCCATATGTGAAGGCATGTAAAACCAGTAAAACTGTCATAGTAGACCAGACAGTTATCCAAAAGGCAAATTATGGCCACTTTCTGATTATTCCCACCCCCGCCAAAAAACAAAAACAAACCATTATTCATTATTTTAAGAATTACCAAGCCAAGAGATGCCCATCCAGTCCACTCTTATAATTAACCTTTGCAGTAACATTTAATGTTAAAATGTGGTGAGCAATAAAATTCTACTGTAATAAAACCTCATCTGAGACAGTGTTTAGATTCAAGTTGTTTTGCACATTGTCCTCAACTTTGTTTCCTAGTAGAGCTGTCTTGTCCATGAAGGGTTCCCCTTTTTATCTGACAGGTTAGGGATCAGACAACTGTCAGAAAGTGGAAATGATCAAAAAGCAGAACCCATCTACTGTAGGGAACATGAAAGTTTTATGAAAGCTTACTTGGGACCAAACAGACATGCACATTGCTTGTAAAGTCTCTCAGCTGACTTTACAAGCCACTGTTTCCATGCCTGTAATACAGAGAAGTTCCACTAATTTGATCAGGAGATCCGTTCTTCCTGCAGGCAAGACTTGGGACTACACACAGGCAAGAAAAACTGACAAAAGAATGGGCTCTACATCAAATTAATGGAATCTGTCCTTAATTTGGCATAAGTCCTCAGGTAATGGGGCATTAAAAGGCAAGGGCTTTCTGCACAATCCAGAGAAGGGGCTCTTACCCCCTTGAGTGCATGCCTAAGTAATAAAAGAAAGAAACCACTGGAACTCACAGTTTCTCCCTCCCTAGAGATGTAGCTCTTCACCAATTTTGTTCTCAAATGGAGCAACCACTAATTTCAGCTATTTTCTTCCCACAGCAAGTAAAGCACAGCACAGTTTTTAAAGACTATTCGCAGTTCAGGACGACTTCTGCACAAAATCTGCATGTGTTCTTTGTACATACACCCCCCCAATATTTTCTGTGAAGGATACAGCATTTTCAGTGCAGGAAATAATAGTTTCACAGAGGAATATTATTTGTTTCCTACACAGAAAATGTGGTTCCTTCAATAAAAACCCACATGTGAATTTTAGGCACAACAGGTTCTGAACTACAAAGATTCTTATCAATCCAAGGTTCTCTTCATCAAGATTTCCTGACATCCAAGACTCTAAAACATATTTTTTGACCATTTTTTTCAACTATTCTTTTTATCCCTATCATTCACATATACTTTACATACAAATGCTCTTTTTATTGTTGGAGAAAATATTTAATGTTGGTGTAGCCACAGTGACCAAAAGCTCTCAAGCATTTTTTTTAAAATGAGAATTATTAGTTTTATCGTACTTAAGCAATTTGCTTTCTTGAAGTACACATACATGCCTTCAGGAAAGTCGGAAAAAGTAATAAAATTGAGGAACGTAGAAGGAAGCAGGAGAAGAAAGAATATCAATTTCAGCACTCAGGCATAGTAATTTTTAATCAAATGCAACCCTCTTGACATTCTCAATTCCAGTGCTGCTGCCAAGTCATGCTACAAATGTATTTCTCTGCTGGCCTTGTTGCAGTTCACAGAAGACTGAGTTCAGAAAGGCTTGCTTCTAACCCACTGAAGTTTGCTTTTTCTCTTCTGTGCCATGTTGCAGCAGTGTGACAGCCAGCCAGATGAGCCAGATACACATTCTGATCAATTCTGCTCAGTGAGCAGCCATATGTATTATATTTAGAGGAACAGGCACTGGCGGCATTTACCTAAGTAGGCTTCAACCATACAGTTGCAGACCATGGAAAGCAAGTGTGTGTGATAGAGAGGGGAAAATGCTTTCTATTCAGTCATCTAGAATGAAGTCATATACAATGCATGATTGAGAATGTCATTTGATTCTCTCCATCCTCAGAATTACTGGTTTTGTTCAGTCTTTTTTGTTCTGATCATTTCTGGGAGGATTCCCCCTTCCACTGCTGTTTGTTTATTTTTGTAAGTCAGCTACGTTGAGAGTTTTTAAAGAGAGAGGTGGTACAGAAGTGTTTGTAAACTAAAAAGAAAGTAGATAAACAGTGAGCACAGAATGCAAACTTTTTGGAGAAAATACAGCATTGCTTTAAAGTCCTTCACAACACTTAGGGCCATATGGTAAATCTAATGTTCATGCAAATGTGTTTCTGACTGTAGATGCCATGCACACTGCATAGTTTTCAGCAGAATGCTCACTTAGATGGGTATCCAAATGTTTTCTGAGCATATGTGCAGTTGAACATAATGCACCTGCACTCAGCTGCACATTTGGATGTGTGGTGGCGTGCAGACTGGCAGATACTCTCTTGCTGAATTGCATCGCTTCCAATGGAATGTACACTTGAACACACATTGTGCTTGAAGAATCAAAATGCAGATGCACAGTGTTCTGTGGATGCATATTAGATTTACTCCAACAGAAGATTTTTCACAGGCCCATAAACTTTCGTGTGTTTGTGCTGTCAACAGGCTTTTTAGTCATCCTCTGGCTTTTAATAAATGAATTAATTATACATAATTTAATAAGAATGCTGCCAAACCTCAGAACTGAATGAAAGGGATACTGCAAAATCCATTTTAAGCAACCAGATGTCATACAGTTCAATAAATAAAATCCAGCTTCTCATGAACCTGGAAATGTAAAACGGATTACAACCACACAACAGAGCTAAAATGGGAGAAATCCACTGACTGTATCATAAATCCATATCCTCTAACATTACACAGATGAAAACCCAGGACATGTGTGGCTAAGCAACATCAGAAAGTAGTCAAGATAATAAAAGTTATTAATGATGAAGAACACACAAACTAGGAGAGGTTGCAACAGTTTGTTTTTGTCTGAGTCTATGAAGAAAGGTTCTACTCCCTCCTCTCATCTTCCCTGCAGAGTTAACTGAGTGCAAACTAATTTTGTACTTTTAACTCAGTTTACAAACAACTGAAGTAAGCTGAGGGGAAAGGGTGGGAGAGGAATATGGAAAGAGAAAGTGGGGTACTTCAAATGCAGCTGAAAAAGCAAAACAACAGAAAATTACTTGGAACACTCCCTGCCAAAATGAGACAGTTGGAGGGTATGTGAATCATGCAAATTTGCAACAAATTTTCCAGAAAAAAATAATCTGACTACTACACTGAACTGTTTGCATTTCCAAACACAGCTACCATATTTGGGAGCTCTTGCTACTGACTCTCCTGACCTCCTCACTATTTATCATCTCTTCTACACAGATACACACTACTTTGGATAAATTTGGGCTACAGGAAAACCAAAAAAGACCTTCATCACCTTAGTAATAACAATTATAATAAGGAATAAGATTTTGTGGACTACAGTCTGTTTTATCAGAAAAGTTACCCTCTGTAGAAGGTATCTGGACACACTGTCATGGAGCAGATCAAAGGAGTACAGCCAGAAATATTGGACAATTTCATCCTCGTATGTGTGGATGAATAATTTCCCCAGTTTTCTCCCCACGAACGGAAAATATGACTATTTCTGCACAGTTTCCCATAAGTATACACAGATCCCAGAGTATTTCTGCTTTATTATTCATTGCAAAAGAGAATAATTTTTGTGTAGGGGTTTTTTGTATGCAAATTGGGGTCTGTGTGCATGTGCTGAAAATACTTTTGCATGCAAAAAAACCCCGTTTCTAGAAACATACATGCACTTTTGAACAGAATCCACAAAAAAAGTGTAATTCTGAAAACACTGAGCTCTTTGTGCAAAATTGCACCATTTTGCACAAAATAACCAATTTTGCACAAAAATGTTTCTCAAAAGAGTTTTTGTGCAAAACATGGTTTTGCACACAAAACATATTTTCTGCAGCAAAGCACATTCAGAGAAATCCACATATTTCTGTGTGTGCAAAATTACTATATTTTGCATAAAACACAATAATTTTGCACACAAAAAGTGTGTCTAGAAAGCATGTCTAAAAAAAGTATTGTTAGTGCAACCCCCCCACACATATTTTTAAATGAAATACACACATTTTTAGTGGTTGTTGAAAACCCCCTATTTTGCACCAACAATTGATATATGGTTTCTGAAAGTAGCATGTTATGTTTTAAAAACGCATTTCCTGCACCAGAAAAAAAATCTGAAAAAAACTACACATACCTACTTGCAAAATTATTCCAAATGGTGCACATAATGTTTACCTCTGTGTTATTCTTCTCACTAGCATTTCTTACCACAATACCCATTTTTTTAAGCCAGGAAATAAGTAATGACAAATATTTTTTCAATCCCTACTAAGGGATAATGTCAGAGCAAAATAAGGCTAGAAACAGCTGTTAATCGTAAAATATCATCTCCTCCACATTTAAAACTAAACTATCCTTTTTTGAGCAAGGACTTTTATTTAGACCCCATGTCACTTCCCAGCCCAAAGGCAACGAACAAATTAAAACAATTAAAATCATACAAGAATTCTTTTAAAAACATCAATACACATTAAAATACTCTTCAAAAAATTTAAACTTTCTAAAATGCAATTTTGAAATAATTTAAACAGAATAGTTTCAGACATTGCAAGACATATGGAAGAGCACCTTTAGCATCCCACTAGAAATCTGAAAAAGATGAAGCAAGCCTAACTTCCTTTGTCAGGGAATTCCATAATCACGGTGCAGCTATGGGGAATGATCCCTGCCACATGTGCATACTAACCTAAACTTGTAAGGTGTTGCGACATGCAACAGCGCCTCGTATGAAGATGTGAAATTTTGCACAGGCTTATTATGGGATAAGACAGCTTTTCACATATCCTGGCTCAAGCCATTTAAGCCTTTCTAGGTCAAAACCAGCATCTTGAATTGAGTCTGAAAGCAAACTGTAAGCCAGTGAAGTTCTTGTAAGAACATTATTATGTGATCTCTAACATACACATCTGACACAAGTCTGGTTGTATTTTTCACTAGCTGCAGCTTCTTAACTCTTTTCAAGAGCAGCCCCACATACAATGCATTACAGTAGACTAATCATGACAAAACTAAGGCATAAACCATTATGGTCAGATTTGCCTTCCTTGGGAGAAGCTGGACATAGGCACCCCTGGTCATCATAGGCATCAGGCCTTTCAAACAGCAGCAGTTCGGGGTCCAAGATCATTCCCAAGCTGTGAACCTGATCTTTCAGAGGGAATGCATCCTCATCCAGATCAGACTGTCATCCCAGCCACAGGCTGGTTTTCCAAATGACCAACAGAAGTTCCATTTTTCCTGGATTGAGCCTCAATTTATTCACCCACATCCAGTCCTTCACCACATCCTAGAATACAATTAAATAACAATTCATGACTTCCACAGACTCCTTGGCATCATATATAAAAGAGAGATAGAAGTGAGTATTATCGGCATATTAATGACACCTAACCCCAAAACTCTAGGCGACCTCTCCAGTAGTTTCATGTAGATGTTGTAAAGTACAAGAGATAGTACTGAGCCATGCTGAACTCCACAGACTAATGCCAAAAGGTTTGTCAACAGTCTTCCACTTTGTGAGACTGTTCAGCCAAGAAAGACTAAAACCACTGCAAAGCAATGCCCCAGGTCCCATATCAGTCAAACACTCCAAAACAGATACTGTGCTGCTGCCATGATTTCCCATCCCAACACACTTGATTCATGTATGGGGAAATATGGTCAAGGCTGGTGTTTTGGCTGGTATGATCTGTCAGAATTTGGACTGAACAGACTAAAAACAAACATTTTATTCATAATAAACATTTAGAGAACATAATAAACATTTTAGAACAATTAAGACCAGTGGTACTATTTTTCCTTAATCACTCAGGAGCTAGTGTAATGTAGTGGTTTGAGCACTGGGCTACAATCCTGGAGACCAAGGTTTTATTCCCCATTTGGCAATGGAAACCCACTAGCTGACCTTAGGCATGTCACACACACTCAGTTCCAGAAAATCCCATGACACCTTAGGGTCACTATAAGTTGGAAACAACTTGAAGATACACAACAACAACAAAGGTTCACTCAGTTGCATAGGGATGTGGTGGCAGGGAGGCGATTCGCCCTGGGCAGCAATGTTTGTTGGACATCCTGGCCCACAGCCACACCCCCACATACCCTGGCCATGCCCCTGTGCACAGTGGCCATGTCTCTCATGCCGTAGCCCCACCCCCTCTTGCCTCCCCTCCACATACTCCAAGCTCTGCCACTGGGTTCACTCATTCTCATAGAAGCTATACTGAAGAGTTACTTCTACTATTTTACTATGCCCAGGAATTGAATCATACCCCCAGAACCTGGCAGAGACTTCATGTGGCCAAATCCATGCCACTACAAACTCCCCCCTCCTTTTCTTAAACCAAAACGTAATTCCTATGAGACAGGCAGGGTTTTTCTGAAAGGCAAAAAAAGAGTTCATCAGGAAATCTACTAAAATCTACTGAAAGTGCTAATAAACAAACCATATAATAAACAAACCATATGAGGTATCCATCTTCAGGTGGAATTTCTAAGAGCATTATCAGCCCTGAAAAGAAGTTGTATTCACAATTTCAATTTTGGTTTAAACAAAAAAGAAGAAGGGTATTGGTTTTTTTTTAAATAAAAATTTTATTAATGCGCTATGTAATATGCTACTGTTTTTAGTAATGTTTCCATGTATGGAACTTACATTCTGAATGTAAGTGGAGCCTACTATTGTTACCACCCACGGTGGCAGCAGATTTAAACATGAATGAAACAAAAATGAAAAAAGGAGGAACAGTTTTTAGTTATGGTAAGTTTTGTTCACCCCCATGTACCTAAGACATGGTGAACTGGTTTCAACCTCAGTATTTACAAACAATTCGGGGGGGGGGGGTCAGCTCAAAACTGTTGTTCTTTTGCTTGCTATTATTCAGGAAACCCTTTGGTGCAAAAGCTGCCTGTTGCTTATGAGGGCTTTAATCAAAAACGGGAATGATGTAGCCCTCCAGATGTTGTTGGACTGCAATTCCCAGCACAACCAATGGCCAGAATGTTGGGAGTTATCATTCAACAGCATCTGGAGAGTGGTATGATTCCCACTCCTGATCTAAAAGGTTTGGTGCTGGCCACCTCTTCCATCCTTATTTTAAACTGTGTTTTTTTTTAATTTATTGTTTTTTTTCATTATACTATAAAATAAAATGAGAGCCAACATGGAGTAGCAATTTGGGAGTTGGGCTATGATTCTGGAGACCAGAGTTCAAATCCCTGTTCAGCCATGGAAACCCAGTGGGTGACCTTACACACATCACGCACTCTTGGCCTTAGAAGAAGACAGTGTAAAATTAGAAGAAGGCAATGGAAACACTCCCTTTGAACAAACCCTGGCAAGAAAACCCCATGTTAGGTTTGCCTTACGGTTGCCATAAGTCAGAAATTACTTGAAGGCACATAACAATTTGTATTATATTCATCTGTATTGTATCATTGTTAGCCTCCATTTTTTTCTTGGTGAAAAAAATGGTATAAATTAAAGAAAGAAATAAATCCTGAATGAATCCTAGCCAGTGTTTCCTGATTATAAATACAGGCTTGACTCAGAGACAAAACAAAGCTGTGTTTGATACATTAAGACTTCATTGACTAGGACTCTTAAGGAAAAAAAATGAAAACAAAAAAACAGTGGAAGTATCCAGACTGATTAAAAAAACCCAGAAAGTCCTAGATTTTGTTCCTGTTCTTTCCGATTTTATTTCGGAGATCCATACACCTTTTAACCCAGAATATTTCTGCTCAGCTTCTGGCATGATGAAAAACTTTTTATACCAGTCCCCCAGGACAGTTTATTTTTAATTCAGTATAATCAAAGGACATTTCTGCACGATGGGGCTGAGCTGCTTCTGAGACAGGATAGAAGCCATCAGCAGGTCATCCTTCCACACAGCATCATCACCGGCCCGTTACCATCCTGTCCCCAAGTGTCATGATTGTGCATTTTTCACAAAATGGGGAAAAAAACGTTCTGCGTCTGTGATCGTGTGGCACTCCCATTGCTCCTGGTCATGCAGAAGCCACGGAAGAACAATGGCAACACTTCCTTCTGTAGCATGGCAATAGAAAGTGTACTGTGGAAGGAAGAGGTGGCACTATTGCACTCCCTTCCACATGGATCAAGCTGGTGGAGAGGGCAGCATTGTTGATATACTCCCTTGTGGACCCGGGACTGCAGCACAACGAAGTGGGAGAGCATGGTCATGTGGAAATGGCCTCAGAAACAACAGGGACAAAAACTGAGATTTTTCAATCAGTCTTGATGAGCCTAGTGACTGACTGTATAGATTTTGTATACTGAGCATATGTTTCTAACATTTGCCTCACACCTGACTCAGGCAAACAGGAACTTGATCTTCACCAAACTGACCAAGGTGATAACTCTTAAATTCTACAAAGTGAAGTAACTGGCACTAGGAATGCCATCTTAAAAATTAAATGTCATAGGTTTGCTCAAATTTCAGCATCTCAAATGGAGGTTGTATCAAGACATTTAGAATGAGAGATGAATCCCATGGAGGAAAATGGTGGATTATGGAAGGGATTAGCAGCACTGTCCCACTCACAAACATTTTGGAGTGAAGGAGAGTACACTTGGACTGACAAGACAGTCAACAGTGCCACCATCTGATGCTTCAAACACTTGGCTAAGGCCTGTCTGGTAGAAATGATAGCATCTAACTAGTGTTGCCTTTACACAAGAATCAAATGTGGACCATGTCATGTCATGTCTGTGGTGTGTGTATATATATGTGTGTGTGTGTTTATCATAGGGTCTGGAGATACAACATACAAACCCACTTCTGCTCCAACGTACATTCACTCTGCACAGATGTGTTGTCTGAATGGAACTTCTGAATGGAAGAAGTTTTACCAAAATACAAGGTTTGTAACAATTTATCTCCTTTACTACTGTTAAGACTCATTTTGCTTTATCTGAATGAGAAAAGAAAACACATAATTGCAAGTATCCACTTCATATTCCCAGGAGTACTAATTTTCTGTAACATGACAATTCAATTCTGTTCTATCATTATTCCCCCTAAATGGCATATTCATTCATCCATATTATTTGCTATTTTCATCTGAAAATCTGTAAACATGTTGGAATTAAGGCAATATAATCCTACAGTGGAGAAAAGGAGATATTTTGCATTTTCTAAAAGTCCAAGGGTTTTGTATTTATTAATGCAGACATGGAACCACACTGTCTTCCAAGCAGACTGGATATCAGTTCAGCTGAATTTAATGTGTTTTTATCAACAGGTTATTGTAATTAATAGCATGCTGTTGCTGCCAGTTTTCTGAAGATTTTTTTAAAAAAATGCCCAGATCAGTCCATGTTAAGTTGGAGAAAGATTTTTTTCAAAAAAAAAAAAAAAAAACCCTCCTAAAATGACAGGAAGCATAAAATGGTGTTCACATTGCTTCAGTTATTGAGCCTACCACAAAAGATGGGGAATTAAACCACAAAGTGCTCTCTAGATGCCCATAAATTTCATTTCCCCCCTCCTTACTGAATAATGATGCCTTGATAAGCCTCCTATTATTGATGCATCTGCAACATATATCCTCTTTTCAGAGCTGAAATCATACTTCGTAGCAGATGGTGCCTATTGTGTTTACACATCAGCACTTTATGACTGCATTTTCTCACATCTACAGTAAAAAGAAGGCTATAATTGAGTTTTTAATGGCTTTGCACATTGTTCATTAAGATTACATGACTGTGTTCCTGCAGATGACAGCTGAAGAAATGAGCCACCAAGAAGAACCCCTCGTGACCAGCTCAAACAGATCTCAGTTGTGGCTGCTTCAGCATCCCCTTTCAAGTGCCACACTGCTTCAAGGCTAAATCATTGCAAACACCATAATGACAAGTATACACATAGGGGTATGGTTGTTACAAACTCAGGGACACACGCACAAAGAAAAAAAGTTCCTGCAGTTTAAAATCATTATGACCAAATCAGGAAATTGCTTTAAGGACTTCCCTTTCCTTGACCAGTTGTAGATGGCTAGAAAAGAACTGAATCCATAGACATATGTCCATAAAACACAGTCATTATTCCTTAGAAATAATGTTATTTTTTTTTTAAATGACAATAAACAAATCCACTCCTAAGGGATGTACATTAAATATCATCTAGTCTCTCCCAGCAGCACACTGCACTGATGTTGGCTTGTGGTAAAACAGAAAAAGAAAAAGAAAAAGAGGGCTTTGTTCATTTATAAGGTTTCCTTAACTGGAAAAAGCAATAAATTGCATTAGGAAAAAATACTATCATAGTGGTGCAGTACTTTCGAAGGACGGCAGTGCCAAAAAGCCTACTTAGGTGATTCTTAAATTACGGTATCAGACAATGCGAAGGGACTTACAGTGGAGAATCTAGAACTCAGAGAACCATGGGGGAGATTTTTGTTCAGTTTACACATTGATTGAAATTCACCAAATTAGTCACTTCCAAACCAATATGAAAATGTTCACTACTTGTGTGGTATATGAAACATGTGGCTGGAGAAAGACTGAGGAGCTGCACAATGGTGGGAATCCTAGTGTAGTGCTCAGCACAAACCCACACCTCCTGCCATTTCACAGATCCTAAGTCTCTCTCTTTTTGTTGTCAGCTTCTTGCTTCTGCCTTCAAGGTGGTGGTTGCGGCACTCCTCAGATCTGAGAGATGAATGAGCAGGAGTGCCACAGTTGCTGCCTTTCAGGCAGAAATGGGTGGGTGGCAGCAAACAAAGACAGACTGAGGATCTGAAAGATGAATGACCAGGAACGTCACAGCTGGTCCTTGAAGGTGGAAGTGGTAGCTGCCAGCACAAAGATTCAGTTTTGGGAAGGGTTTTGGATGTTGGATATATGGATAAGTACACCCAACATTAATGCATCAGGAGAGATGCATACAAAATTTTGTTTGAATATCAGTGTGGAGTGATTCTTATTTTAATTGCAAATTGGTGCAAAAATGGGGCTAATGCAAGTTTAGGAAGATGGTTTACAGAAAGACAACAAAATGGACAAAATTGCCCATCCCTAGGTTTTCAGAAGAACAACAGGAACAGAGAAAATTGCTTTTAGGAGTTCATAGGATATGGCCTATCATGAATGTCAAACTGATAGAAGGTTGTTGTCAAGAACACACCAGACTGGAAGGAGGAAACATTGCTTCTTACTATTTTGCTCACTTTCATTTGTCTTCAGGACAGACACCATTAGAGTGAGAATAGAAGCAAGGAGCTCCCTGATGAAAAATGAAGAGAAAGAAAAAGATGTGCAGGGGGGTGGGGGGGTAACCATTGAAATGCTGGTTGATGAAAATGTTATTCCATTCCACATCCCACAAACCACTAAGATTCTGTACTTTCCACTCTCACTGCCTGTAAGAATCAAATCAAAATAAAGCAATAAAGTTGTTAGCTGAGATTAGTAATAATCAGAAATGCAATGCAATCTACAGGTGTTCTTGCTTACTGTCACTGCTAACAAGAGTCTTGTCCACTAACTCCTTTGCGGTCTCAATTTACCAAGTGAGAGATGATGAAAAGGAAGCTTCTGTTATTATTGGCAGTAGCAAAACCTCAGGATTTAGGCCCTGATCCTATAGGACAATGTTTAGGGTGGACAGGAACCACCAGCCTAGATGATTACACTGAACAAATGAACTAGTGGCCCTTATTACAGCCAGTCAGTCATTTACCAAAATTCTGGGTTGCTTCAGAAATGGAAGAGAGTAGTAGGAGAAGACTCTGAGGGAACTTACAAGGTAGAACTTTCCATGCAAGATTGTCACAGAAGCTACGGAGCCTAAACAAATCTAGCATAATAGGCCCATTAAATTTCAAGTTCCACCTTTGCCCTTTTCAGACTCTGAACCTATAACCAGGCTAACTTTCAAAAACAGATGGATTTAAGTATTTAACCAGAAGTAATAGTTCCCTCAGCATTGTGAGTAAAACAATATGTTGGGCTATTTTTCCCCATTTTCTTTTATTTAAATAGACATTTTGTATACTCCACAATCAAACAGGATAGGGGAAGAGGTACAACATGAACAGCTGTTCATACCTTAACTTTCTGCTATGACTGAATCACAAGTACCCCACTGTTTCCAGAATTTGAACAGATATGAACGTTAGTGTGTAGGACTGAAACAGTTTGCAATTATAAACATTATCTAACACAAGATCTGAGACCTAGCACAGAAAATTCCTTTTTACTATCCTGGCACTGGCACTTTTCCATCAGGAAAATTTTAAATGTTTAGTATTTATTTTACAGATTTGTGCAGTTAAAATCCTGATCTACTACACACAGTTACATGTATACAAGCAACTTAAATTCATTCAAGAGAGGAATTTGACAGTTGGAGGCCTTCCTACACACACTACATTAATTTAAGTAATGTCATAATATTGGCGTTCTGTTTTTAAAAAAAAAAAAAAAAATCATTAATTTGAAACCATGCACTCTAAAGAACATTTTTCATTGAGATTTTCTGAAAAAAATAAAGGTTGGAGGAGAAGGCAAGGAGAATCACAGGCAGTGGTAATAACAGAAAAGTGAATATGCTGAAAGGTGTCCCCTTCTGCCGCTTAAATTTTCTACATGTTTTCAGAAAACTGAGGTGGTTTCACAAGGCAATCACAAAATCCTTGGACTTTCCAGCAGTTTGCACATTCAATTGCATCCTTTTTAAAATGAGTGCCTTCATAGGTTACTATTCTTCGGGTCACACAGATTATTTGAACTAAGGAATTTAAGCTTTGCCACAGTTTCATAATTTCAACTCACAGATGTTCACTGGAGATGCCCCTGATTGAGCAGACATTTGATTGCAGACATTTTCAATGCCTTCCCAAACTTGGTCAATGGACAATCACAGGTATTATCAAGCTAGATGCTGGTTTTAAAAGGCCTCTGACAGCTAAATAATGGCATTGTTAAATCATCAGCATCTTTCACTGGCTGCTTCCAACCAACCAATAATTTGAGACAGAATGAAGGAATGAATGCTTTGTGGTGTGGAGGACATCTGCCTGCATAAACTAAACATGGCAGAAAAGATATTACGAGAGGAAATATGATTCCCCATTGGTGGGCAGCAAATTGGTGGGCAGCAAATAAATATATAAATAAAAATAGATCATGTATGTTAAGCAACATTTTCACTCAAATTCAGCACTATTTTTTTTTTCCAAGCTAAGTTCTGTGTCTCATTTTGATGCACCATGGTACGGGGAAAATAATACATTAAAGGTGGAGTACAATAGCAAAGATGTTAACAACCTCCACTGATTAAATAAGAGCATTCCCTCCAGCTATCTTAATCTGACAGGGACCATCCTGATCAATTCTTTGTCACCCCACTTGTTCAGGTGTATTAAATGCCCCAGTTTCCCTCTCTTCCTCCTTCTTTCTCCTTTCGCCCTCAGCTGCTGCTGAATTCAAAATGCAAAAGTAGTTTGTACTCAACTGAATAGGGCAGAGCTTTCCAAACTTTTCGTGTTGGTGACACACTTTTTAGATATGCATGATTTCGTGACACAGTAATTCAGAAAGTAATTCAGTAAGTGGAGGCAGCCCCTCCACTTGCGCCTGGCCTGTCACTGCTGCCACCCTTGCAGGAGTCTTCCTCAGCCTGGGGTAGTGGCAGCAGGAGAGGTAGCCCCTCCACCTGGGCCTGACTTGCTGCCACCCTCACTGGGGTCTTCTACCCATTACGTTTGTGTGACACAAACTACACACACTGCAGCAAACACACTACTGTGTTGCGACATACAGTTTGGAAAGCTCTGGAGTAGGAGACAGGGAGGAGGGTGCAGAATCTTCCTTTCCCTATAGACTCAGGCACAGTGGTGTACCGACCCTTAACAGTGCCCAAGGCAAGGGGGCAGGGTGAAAGGAGGTGGGCGGAGTGAGTGGTGGGTAGAAGCGGGCATGAAGAGTGGCAGAAGTGGGTGGGGTGAGCAGCAGCAGATAGGGGAGGGCTGAGGGGAGGTGGGCCGGGTGAATGGCACTGGGGGTGGGGCAAGCTGCAGCAGGCAGGAGAGGGGTGAATAGAAGTGAGCAGGGCAAGCAGCGGGTGGCAGTGGCTGTGGCGAGTGGCAGGAGTGGACATGGCGAGTGGCAGTGGGCAGGGAGGGGGCAAGTGGAGGTGAGCGGGGTGAACGGTGGTGGGCAGGGGAGGGGCAAATGAAGACGTGCAAGGCGAGTGACAGGCAGAAGTGGGCAGGGCGAGTGGCAGTGGGAGCGGGGCAAACAGCGGGCAGAGGTGGATGGGGCAAGCGGCAGTGGGGGGCGCTCCCCTGACACTGGCGCCTGGGGCACACACCCCAGTTGTCCCAGCCTAGGTCTGCCTCTGCTCAGGCAAAACCAAACCAAAGCAGTCTCTCCTAGTGTGCGTGATCTTCCTTAATAAGTTACTATTTTTAAGAAGAAGAAAAAGAGGAAGAAGATTTTGAAGGAGGAAGAGGAGGAGGAAGGAAAGAAAGTAAGTAGGTTGGCCTGTGCAAACTAGGATTTAAAAGTGAAGCGTGCTGAATGTGATCCTTAATCTGTGTTGCTATAGGCAGCTTTAAATTTTTGTCTACCACCCCCTGCATCTACTTTGGCCCCTGATCATTAATAATTTTACAAACTAGAGTATGTTCACAACTTTTTCAGTCTCAGCAGTTCAAGTCCTAGTGAGAATGTCTGAAAGACTTGCTGACAGGATTAGATGTACAGTCAAAAGTGGCACCACTAACTCAGATGGCTGATTTGGTGATAGGTGAAAAGGAAGTAAAGTGCTAAGTCATTAACTAATAATAATGCCACCAGGGATGGGGAGAGATAATTGTGGGATATTTTTCACTCACACACCACTTTTCAGGGGTAGAAGGAGGTTTCATTTGCTGTTCTGCCTCGGGCAGCAAAATGTTTTCTTCCTCTCTGAGTGAGTAACCCCTTCCATCCTGGTTGCTAAACCTCAGTTTCCTTCTTCCATTCCCCAATCCCATTCCTGAGGCAAGACCAATGGGGAAAAGCAGCAGCATAGGTTGATTGAAAATGGAGTTCCTGAGTCACAGTTCTGGAACCTCATAACTTGCAGAAACAACTAATCTAGTAAGATACATATCCACAGACTGATTTTTCTTCAGGTAACTTCTTTCACCCAAAGAGAGCAGGGATTTGAAAAGGATTTTTTTCCCTCACAGGGAAGATATAATTCAAAAGCTCTCTCCAGAAGGATTAGGCCTTTTCATACAGCCATCTCTGACAATGTTAATGTAATGCCATAAAGGGTTAATATTAGACTCCAATATAATAATGTAGTGGGCTGGAATGGAATAAGTAGACGCAACCTGCCATATATATATACACATATGTCTGTTTGTGTGTATTTACACAAATACACACACACACCTCTTCCTGACAGTTAGAGCAGTTCAACAACAGAATATGCTGCCTCAGAGTGTGGTGGAGTCTCTTTCTGTGAAGGCTTTTTAGCAGAGGTTGGATGTCCATTGGCTGAGGATGCTTTGAATGTTTGTTCCTGCATGGCAGGGGGTTGGACTTGATGGACATTGTGGTCTCTTCCAACTCTATGATTCTATGATTGGTCAAGCTACATTCACCACCTCCAGCCATTAACTGTACTTCTGCTACACTCAGCTTTATGCCTATTCACCACAGTAAATTCCCTTTAAAAAACCGGAACACTCCAGAAAATTGGGTAACGTGAAGGACAGCCACTCCCTACATTTGGTGAGAGGTCTATTGGAGGGGCCCTCCTCTGTATCCCAATTGTGGGATGCAGTACACTGTGGGAAGATGTAGGAGAGAACTTTCTTTGCTACAGTGCCCTAGTTGGGGAATCATAGAATCAAAGAGTTGGAAGAGACCCCAGGGGCCATCCAGTCCAACCGCCTGCTATGCAGGAACACACATCAAATCATTCCCAACAGATGGCCATCCAGCCTCTGCTTAAAAACCTCCAAAGCAGTAGGCTCCACAACACTCTGAGGCAGCATATTCCACTGCCAGACAGCTCTGACTGTCAGGAAGTTCTTCCTGAGGTTCAGGTGGAATCTCCTTTCCTGCAGCTTGAATCCATGGCTCCTTATCCTAGTCTCTGGAGTGGCAGAGAACAAGCCCACTCCCTCCTCTACATGACATCCCTTCAAATATTTAAATATGGCTATCATGTCCCCTCTTAATCTTCTCTTCTGAAGACTAAACATACCCAGCTCCCCAAGCCGTTCTTCATAGGGCATGGCTTCCAGACCCTTCACCATTTTGGTCACCCTCCTATGGACACGTTCCAGCTTGTTGACTTCCTTTTGAATTGAGGTGCCCAAAACTGGACACAGTATTACAAATGAGGCCTAACCAATGAAGAATACAGTGGTACCATTACTTCCCTTGATCTAGACACCATACTCCTATTGATGCAACCAACAATCGCGTTGGCTTTCTTGGCTGCCGCATCACACTGCGGACTCATGTTCAGCTTGTGATCTACCAAGACTCCTAGGTCCCTTTCACACGTACTGCCATCCAGCCACGTGTCCCCCATCCTATTATTTGTGCCTTCCATTTTTTCTGCCTAAGTGCAGGACCTTAAATTTCTCTCTATTGAAATTCATTTTGTTAGCTTTGGCCCAGCTCTCCAACCTGTCAAGGTCTTTTTGAAATTTGATCCTGTCCTCTGGTGTATTAGTAACCCCTCCCAATTTGGTATCATCTGCAAATTTGATCAGCATGCCCGCCACTCCTTCATCCAAGTCATTGATGAAGATGCTGAATAGCACTGGGCCCAGGACAGAACCCTGTGCACCCCACTAGTCACTTCTCTCCAGGATGAAAAGCAGCCATTGGTGAGCACCCTTTGGTTCAGTCAGTCAACCAATTCCAAATCCACCTAACAGTAGCCCTGTCCAGCCCGCATTTTACTAGCTTCTTTGCAAGAATGTTGTGTGGAACTTTGTCAAAGGCCTTACTGAGGTCAAGATATGCTACGTCTACAGCATTCCCTTCATATCAAGCCTCTAACCCTATCATAAAAAGAGATAAGATTAGTCTGGCATGACTTATTTCTGAGAAATCCATGCTGGCTTTTAGTGATCATGGTATTGCTTTCTAAGTAATTACAAACTGACTGTTTAATGGTCTGTTCTAGGATCTTTCCTGGAATTGATGTCAGGCTGACCAGGCGATAATTATTAGGGTCCTCTTTTTTCCCCTTCTTTAAGATGAGGATGACATTTGCCCTCCTCGAGTCTGCTGGGACTTCTCCTGTTCTCCAAGAGTTCTCAAAGGTTATTGCAAGTGGTTCAGAAATGACTTCTGCCAGCTCTTTTAATATCCTTGGATGTAATTCATCTGGCCATGGGGACTTGAATTCATGTAATTTAGCCAGAATTCCTGCACTACTTCTCCATTTATTCTGTGCTGCATTTCCCCCCCTCCCTCACCTGCTCCCCACGCCCCATGTTGGGTACTTCTATCCTTCTGGGAGAAAACTGAGGCAAAGAAGGTATTGAGTAGTTCTGCCTTCTCTCTTCCCCCCATTATTAATTGGTCACCTTCTCCACACAGTGATCCTATCATTTCCTTGTTTTTCCTTTTGCTGTGGACATATCTAAAAAAGCCCTTTTTATCGTTTTTGATGTCTCTGGCAAACCTGAGTTCATTCTGTGCTTTAGCTTTTCTGACCTTCTCCCTACATCTCCTAGCTGTTTGCTTGAATTCCTCTTTGGTGCTTTCACCATTTTTCATGTCCTGTACATGTTTCTTTTAACATTTAGCTCAGCTGAGAGTTCTTCAGTCAACCGTTTCGGTTTCTTTAGACACCTGCCATTTTTCCTCCTTATTGGCACAGTTTTCAATTGTGCCTTCAGAATCTCACTTTTAAGGAACTCCCATCCGTCATGAACTCTGTCATGAAGGGAACACCCTTCCCTTATAGGTCCAGTTGGCACCAACACTGCTGTCATTCTGTACCAAGTAAAACATGATATTTTACTAAAGCTTTGGGAGACCCAATTAATTTTACACAGATCTACATATACACATAGTTTTAAACTGCTTTACATGATATAACTTACTTGTAAAGTGTCTTGTTTTAATCTACTAAATTGTTTAAGATGTTCCTAATTTACTTTATTCTCTATATCTTAAATTGTTTTAAATTAGACAAGTTGATTTTATTTTATGCTGCCTAGAGATGTTTAGATAAAGGGCAGGCTACATATTATCTTAACAAATGAAATAAAATAAACAGGACTATGCATGGTTCTTGGGTCAAATTACCATATTCTATTCTTAACTTTCCTTTCCCTCCATCAAAATTAGCATAACATCACTGTACCACTTTACACGGTTGGCACAGCAACAGCCCATATAGCCAGTTATATAGTATGCCAATGGTGAATTACTTCTGTACCTGCCCTACTCAGAGTACATATTTAAATCTGTATAAATTTAGAAAGCAAGTACACAACATAAATACCAGGATGGCTCCTTCAGGACCCCTATGTGCTGTATGAATTTTTCAGAAGGTGAAAGAATACCTCTTCCTCTTCTGTTATCTCACCTGAACTTGTTCCCTCAAACAGAAGAAATAATACATCCATACACACCAAGAGGCATTGATGTCCAACAGGTCTGCTTCTGTTTCCAGGGTTTTTGTTGGGTCTCGTAAGTTTGGGGCCTTTCTGGCTCGCTGGTATGCATCAATTCCTCCCTCCAGCTCAGTAGTGTCTGCTCATTTGGCTCCTTGTTCCACTGTGACTGCTGTCCAATGTGAGGGATGGATAATCAGATAATTCTTGCTGTGAGTGCTTATATAACGTTGACTATACCACCAAGAAAACAGTAGGTTAATTAGAAGCTTCTGGCTACAATTTGGTTAGCCACTATTACCTAATAAAAGCAAAGAATATAGTTCTGGTTCAGATAATACATGAAAGTATTTTTAAGAGAATAAGCAAAAGATTAGCCTTTAATGTCTTTTTATAAAAGCCAGAGTAGGCTTTATAAAATCTATGGAGTCTCAGGAATGAAAGGAAAATATTTCTAACTTTTGTGTCTTTACAATGGGAAGATGCAAGTATTACATAAAAATATGGAAAGAGGATGACTGAGAAATCTTAGTATCCAATTTGAACAGTTCTTATATGATGCAAAACTTCCCACAATTGAGTTACTGCGACTGAGGAAGTTGTCATTTACAGAATCATTCCTAGACTATCTAGTCAAGATCAGCCTATGTTGAAAGGAAGCCAGTGTCTTTCTTGGAAAATCAGGAGTCTCTTTCTGTTCAGTGTCTGCCATGGCATTATCTTTATATATAGACAACAGCCTAATATATAAATATAAGAATGCTGGTAGTTGTTTCAAAGTTTTGGTTATCTATTTTCTTCCCTGGGTAATGATGCTTAATAACTCTTCCCTATTTATTGCATAGAAAGTCATAGTACACCAGGCTGGCATCATATAGGATGCCCCTCCTCTCATTCAATTATGAAAAATTCAGCCATTAATTCCTTGAACAGTTCTAGCTTTTTGCTCTCTCAAAGTGGATTAAGATATTTCCAGGCCACACTTTAAAAACTGTAACTCCTACAATCTGTAAATCAAAACTAATTTGACAGATGTATCCATTTATGCCACTTGCATTTATCTCATAGAATTTGGCAGTTCCCTCCCTACATGCCTTCATGCACACATATAGGGAACAAGTTCCTCTGCACAGTGCATACTTAATCAGTAATTAATTTCTACTTTTCTCATTATGTTAGAAAATCTCTGTTATTTACTAGATAATTAACTTTTACTAATGCTTTTTGTCAAGCTGCATTTGTAGAAAAATCAGTATTCAATTAAAATGCAAAGAAGGAGCTCTTTAATATTATTTTCATCATGAAGCAAAATTAACTTAAATTAGTTGGATAGACAAATAAGGCACCAAATTGAAAGTGGATCTACATCTCAAGTTGTTCCACTAATCCAAAATTACAGAGCAATAATGAAGATACAAGCTCTCTTTCTTAAATGAAAGGAGAGCGCTGACATGTTGGAATGGGAAAAAGCTTTCTAATATAAATACTAGCTAGGATTTTTGAAACTTTAACAAAATATTCAAATTGGTTTCTTTCCCATCCACCTAGTGATTTCTGAAGCCAAGCAGCACACCTAAAAGGTCTAACTTGAGGACCATTTCTCCCTCCTTTCACTCGTTGTTGTAGGATAACAAGCTTCCAAAGTTTGGAATAAAACACTAAAAATAACATAATTACTAGTTATTCTCCTCTCCATACCCTGAGGTAACATAATTACTTTTAAACATTTTAATAAAAACTTTTGGGATGTTTGCACATCAAGGATTTTGTTTTGTTTTTGAAAAGTCCGGTGTAATAATGAGATGTTGATTTTGGAAAAAAAGCGGGGACTAATGAGTTGGCCTTGTTTTCTTGGAGTAACAATTCTGAGCTATGTGCAGTGCCTTGGTTGATTTGTATTGAAGAACATAAAAGACACCATAGATCAGACTGAAGTCCAGCATCCTGTTTTTTCAACATGCCAAGACAGATGCCTAATTGAAAGCATATGAGCAGAAACATAGCAATATAGAAAATAGTTCTCTTCCCTTATTGAGCCCTCGTAACTAACACCCATGTTAACGTATCAATAAACACCACAGTTTAGATGTGAAAGGGCAGATGTTGGATATACCCAGAATCCATTCCATTTTCTCCCTACAAAATCATTCTTCTGCCATTATATTATAGGTGATCTGCAGTTCTCACAGAGTGATGGGATACCCAGTCATTGTAATGCAGGTTGACATTCAGACTAAGGGTTGTACTTCATTAAACCCCTCATCACACCCAGCTTGGATGTCTGGCATTTCTCGTTCCATGTATGGTGAAATCTTGAACATCTGGTTATCACTGATACTAATGAATCATTGATAATGAGATGCCAGAAATTTTACTGGAATGTTCCATACATGAAACAAGAAATGCCAGACATCCAATACGGGTTCAGAAAAGGAACAGTCACTGGAGATCATATTTCAAGCATACACTGAATAAGGGAACACACCAAGGAATTATTTTTTTTAAAAAAAATCAATCTGTGCTTTATAGATTACAGCAAATACTTTATTTGGTATATCATGAGAAATTATGGTTTGCTCTGGAAGAAATGGGTGTGCCACAACTCTGACTAGAAGCCAAGATGACTAAACTGTGGCTGTGGTACTTTAGACAAATGATAATGTAACAACGTGACTCCTTGAAAAAAAAAAGAAGGAAAGAAAAAGAGAGGGGGAAGATAATGCTCAGCAAAGTGGAAGGCTGTAGAAAAAGACTTGACGAAATAGGAAGACTGTACAGGTGGATTAATTCTATCAAGGAACCCACAGCTCTGACTTTGCAAGAACTCAGCAGGGCAATTGATAAATAGGGTTCTTGAAAATGTCTCATCACAGAATTGCTGTAGTCAAAGTTGATTTGCCAGCAAACAACAATAACAATAACCACATGTTACTAGCCAATATTTTTTTAAAAAAATAAATAGTAATAGAATCACTAACACATTCCACTTTCAGTTGACTCCAAGTGAAATTAGTCACATAGAAGTCATCACCACATGGCTGGACAGGTAGAATGTACATCCGTGACAAAGGCTTACTCAAATAATAGTACAAGTTCAAATTTAAGCTTATAATTCAATGGATGAAATGGACGCTGTAAATATGAAAGCTTAGGAAAATGATTTGTATTTTAATGAGGTAGTATTGGTATTGAAGATCTTGTCAGGGATTCGAAGCGTGGAACACTGGGAAAATGCCCAGACCACTGCAAGGCATTGCATCATACTCCAGCAGTGTGTATTGTAAGACATTGCATCAGATACTGGAGTGGTGTGCAAAGGGAACAGGGTGGTGTGCAGACCCCTGTAGCTCATTGGTTGCAAATATGTATATAAGGCAGCAACGTTCAGTTCATTTTGTCATTTGACCAAACCCGGTGCCTGGCGTAAGCTTTTGTCAGTCTGTTTTGTGTTCATGTACATATTGGAACCTTGAAGCTAAGATAAAGTCCTGTTTGGAAGAAAGCTTTTCCATGTGAGTATCCTTTCTCGGAACAGGGTTGCTGCTGTCGGTTTTCTGAGAACCTTTTTCCGCTGTGTCTCCATGGGGATTGAAACTCTCATCATTCCCCCAACACATGCATGCACACATGCATACTTTCCTGTCCTTAGTGGCCTAGATGGGACTTAACTATTACACTATTTACACTTTGGAAATGAATGATTAACCTTGTGTTATGTCTCTTTACTGTACAGAATGCCTGCCCCTTTCCCTTACTTAAAAAATGAAAAATTATAGTTATGGGAATAGTAACTTAATTGCACATTGTTTCTTGTTCAAAGTAAAAACCACATGTTTTTCCATTCAGTATAGTATGGTTTGTGGCAATGAAATTATCTCCCCTCCCCTTTTGTTCCAAATCCACAATAACTGTTCAGACATCAGTTAGAACAGTCGTTTGGCACATTCATCTCCATCATAAAGTCTTCAATTTTTGCTCCCAGAAATATAACCACAGGTATTTTAAAGATTTATAGCTCTTATAATAGTATAGCGACATTCTAAAAAAAGAAAAGATATTCTCTAGAATGTTATGTTCTTGCTCCTAAATTTCTGCAGGTATCTAGTGGTTTTATCAGTCAATCATGTTCTTAGTGATTATTACTGTAAAAAATTGCTGAACAACAGAGTTTTTTTGAAAGAACTATTTAGAGTGTGGGTATAAGAAAAAAGCTTCCAAAAAAGGTAGGTTTTGAAAAAAAACCATATAATATTTTAAAATTCTGAGTACTCCCCTTAGAGCAGAGGTGAGCCAAGTTGCTGGCTGCAGGCCACATGTAGCCCTACAGGGCTGTTACGTGGCCCAAAAGGGCTTTGGGAAGTCAAAAGAATTGAAAAAAATGTGAAGGTGTTTTCATCACATTTTGCCTTACCTCAGACCAGTTTTGACCCAAGAAAGGCCAAGAAAGGAAATGACTTCTAGAACGTTTCCATTTTTCTTTTTAAAAGGCTCTTCGGGCCGAAAACTACCTGAGGTATGAAAACATGCAAAAATGTTGCCATGCCTATCTCTAGTGGGGCTTTCCATTTTTTTGGCGGTTGTTTCAACCCTATGATCTCTTAGGGAGTTACAGTGGCCCCTCTTGTCTCCAACAATTCCCCATCAGAGCGAGTTAGACTGCATGTGAATTTGCGCATCTATAAGAATGTCAAACTTAGATAATGTTTCAAAAACAAGGTATTTGAAAAGATAGGTTGAATATGCATGAAAAATAACATATGTTGAGGAAGCAACAATAAAGGTAATAAATGGCAAAGGGCTCCAACCAGCAAAGGTCTGTGACAACCAATGTGTCCATTGTTTGAAAACTGTGCAGATCCAGGAACATTATTGCTAAGTCAAAGTCACTACCCCACTGACCATGAGGATGCAGGCTACCACTTCCTTTTCCTCCTGTAGGTGCAAAGCAAGATGGGCGGAGCCTGGGACCTGCTGCTAGTGGTGCTTCTGCTGACATCAGTACCACATTCCTCCCTGACTCAGTGCTCCTTCCACTGGAGGAGTCACAACCACACACATCTCATTACAATGTAATTGTAATTATTTAAGAACAAAAGAAAAACTGTCCCTTTTTTTCTTTCAGTTTAAATGCAACATTTTTGCGGACAGTAACTAAGATGTGAGGATGTAAATGCTTATCAAATTGTTTGGATTTAACTGCTTAAGAAACAAAACTGTTGGTTACAGTGCACTCACTGAATGTGTGGGAGTTCCATCCAGGAACTCTAGGACTGAACAAAAAAAAAGTGAAGTCTTGCATCCCATTATAGTCAATGGACTCAACATGTGCACCTGTGGTAGGTGGACACACACCCACTGCACCCATTGACTATAATTGGATGGGATGTTTTTCTCAACCTCACATTCATGGGTGTGGAGATCACATGAAAGGAGAGCCCACTGTATTTCTTTTGGCCAAGGAGAGCTATAAAAAAATTGCTGAGGTGCTAAGCATACCATGAATTGAGAAAGTTTGGAAATCTCTACAACATATGAAAGAACAAGTGGCAGTAAGGAACAAGTAGCAAACCACAGGAATGTAGTCAGATTTAAGGGTATTCAAACAACAAATTGAAAAGACCATTTTGAGTTAAGCCCTGAAAATCCTAGTTTATCTTTAGGGCAGCGTAAATCCATTCTTGGTCTCAAATGCCAGGTTTTCCAAATTTCTCACCAGTCCCTTTCTAATTTAATTGTTTATATTTAATTGTATATAAATTATTTAATAATATTTTAATTTAACTTACATTATTTAAAATGTATTTTAATTATTTATGTGTGTGTGTATAACTTATATTCTATATTTGATCAAAATATCCACTCAGGTTTGCTTAAAATGTCATAAAATAAAACATAAGTCCATTATTTAAGTTTTTATTTGGATCTATACCTCACTCTTCAAATCCATTATTAGGGCTGCTCACAATAAAATATGAAGGAACCATAAAATAATGAATCATGCACTCTAAACATTCTCAGAAGGCTGTCCAAAAATATGCATGTATTACACATTTACCATCTCCTTGTTACCTACTAGCTATCTAAAGAGAACATTCTGCCTTTTGCATCTTGCCACGCAAACTTACAAAGTGATTTGATACTAGGAAAGGTAGAATATCTTAAATGGGGAAGTCAATACTGACCAAAGGGATTTAGCCAATCACCAGCACTGAGGGAAGTCCAACCAGAAAGTGAGGAGGACCTCTCCCTCAACAAGGCATAGGAGACATAAATTTTGTTTGTTTTCTGTACTTAAGTCTGACTGTAACTGATCTCACAAGGAATTGGTAAACTGGCTTCACTTAATAAAGCTGATTTACCCAGAACAAAGTGTTCCTGAGATAATTATAATTTACAACCTGCTCTCCGAATGTAAAATGTAATATATTGTAATAGATTGTTAATAAACAGTACAGTTTATTAACAATATATTATATTTTTAATAAACTGTAATGCACTCATACTGTGTGTGTCTAGTTCACATGCTCAATTACCTTATCAAGGACAGAAGAGAGGGGAAAATTCTCTAGGTATTTTATAGACCTTCTCAGTACAAAGAAAAAGAAGTCTAAGACAATTCTAACATACATAAGAAGAGGTAGCAGAAAAGAAAAAAAAAGACCTCCCACCAAATTGGATGTCCACATTCTCTGAGCAGGATCTGAATCCTATTGTTTTTCCCACCTATAGTAAGCCACTGAATCAACTGGATATGCCTACATTTTGGCTCTCAGTTCAACAACTGTTTTTGTGGGTCTGCTCTAGTTTGACTAATCAACAGGATTCCAGCCACAGTACTTAGGTATCATCAGAAGTTACAAGGAGTGGGATAGAAGTTCCCGGCTGGAGCAAGCTCAAAATCTGCTCACATACACTATACCAGCCTGGAGCTGCCAAATCTATTTTCCCCCACTGAAATCAATGAAGGGAAGAGAGAAAATGAAATAAAACCGTGTAAGAGGTGTAGGGGGAAATCTACACACCTCCTATTCTTAGGAAGTAGTGGGGGATCTTTGCATCGCCCCTGTCCTGCTATGCTATTTCAGATTGCTCTTAATACACTGCAACAATCTAAAACCAGAAACTGAATAAAAACAATTGGATTTTTAAAAAATCTCCAAAAGTGAAAAGGCTTAAATGACAGACAAAACAGAAATGGTGCCAATGCACTATGGTAATTAAGCGTAAGTGTCTACAATTTCTCCCCTTTTGCCTTTGCTTCCCCTATTCAGAGCCCGGAATTAGTGATTACGGATGCAAGATTTTGTGTATTTTATTCTTCCAAACAAAATTTCAGACACTTTTTCCCTGCTGGGTGGGAATATGAAATGTATTGCATATTTTTGATGATTTTTCTCATTCTGAGGAAACATTGCAACCATTTTTCCCTACAAAAATATTTCCTGGAAACAAAGAAGAAGAAAAAATGCTTTTAATAGATATAGTTGTCTGCCTCTTTTCAATTACAGTAGCCCCTCCACATTTGCAAGTGTTTGGGGCACAGAACCCTCGTAAAAGTGGAAAAACTGTGAATAAATCTCTCCCGCGATTCCCCTACCATTCGCTTTTGGAGCTTCTCCCCTCCCATTCCTTTGCCTCTGGCCCCAGCATTGGCAGAGGGAGAGAAAAATGACAACCAAAAAGGCTTACTGGTACTTTCCCCTCAGACAGAAAAGAGGGATGTTCTGGAGTTCTAATTACTCATGGCAGCCATCTTGAGAAAGGAGCAACTGACCAATCCGCAGGTAATACACAGCACAGTGTGCAACGACATGGCAGAGAGGCTACACCTTCATCAGTGAGAGGGGACTTTACTCACCCAAAAGGAAAAAAAAAACTATCCATTTTAAAGACAAGCCTCACAAGCCTAGGGTGAAGAATGCAAGGGATGGGAGGAGGAAAATGGGAGCGGGGAGGCAAGCAAGTGCCTCACAAATAATCAAATTCATGAAGGTCAAACCCACAAATGTGGAGGGGCTGCTGTATAAATTTTAAGCTCCTCAGGGCAGGGATATCTGCTCATTAAAGCCTACATAACTCTGAGGATATAATAATGCCTCGTCCTTTAGGTATGAAATGAGCTATAAATCTAATACAGAAACTTCAGTAGAAAGACTTTTCTTTCTTTCTTTTTTTTTTGGTCAGTTCAAGCTGGCAAAATAATGACACAATCTGTTTGCTCAGACCAACCTATAGAAATCTATACTTTTCAATGGCCTCAAGACTTGACTTTTTCAGAGTGCTTCTGTGGGAAGTGAATTATGGTTGGCCATATATAGAAGAAATCCTCCATTAATGTAGCTCAGAAAAAGTAATGAAAGTTATATAAAAAGAAAAAAAAGGCTTCAAGGCAAATACTCATGAAAAGCAGTAGAGAGCCACATCATACAGAGTTAAGCATCATATTGTGGAAGTGTATTAAAGCAAAAATATATACATAGAGTGTATACATATACATTATACAATGTGGTATTTAATTTTATATAATGTGTTATAACAAATTGTCAATTAATTTTCACCAGAAATCATCTTGGGTACTTGTTTGAATTTGATGCACCTTTTCCTCCTACTCCCATATGAGTTAAAATGCAACATATTTATAGTAATTTTCATATAATCTATACATGTTACATGTCTACTCGTTGAACTCCATGAAACAAAGATAAGCATGAGACAGATGGGAGGAAAACACTTCATTTAATGGAAACGCAGATTTAATTTTTCATCGCATACAAAAAGGATTCTGCAGCTAATCAAACATAGGCATTATGCATATTTATTGAATGTCAGAAATGGCACACAATATGAAATTACAGAATTTGCAGACCCCTGCTGTGGACAAAAACCACAAAGGATGCTATCTCTTTTATCGAATAATTTAGATGGTGCTTCACAGTATGACTCTGGTATGAAGTAATTCGTTACAATGCTATCCTATATTCTATTCTATATTCAGTGTATTTCTTTGGGCTTACTCACAGGTAAACGTGCATAGTGACTTCAACAAAAATGTATAAAAAAGATAAAAATAAACTTTAAAAATTCTGACTTGAAAAAAACCAGAGAATATTCTATAGCCTGATAGCAGCTGGGTGGTGGGGGAGCTGTAGCTTTCAGTTTGTTGTAGACGTTTGTGTCCACTGTTTTAGTTTAATACTTCTTTAATACTTCTTCATGCTTAAAAATCTCTTTGTATTTTGTTTGATGATAGACCTTCTGTGGTAGATTATACATTTGACTCATGATCAGGCAATGATTACTTAATGAAGCATGTTCTCATGTAATTAGGAATAAGAACAATAATAATCCTAAATAGGGGACACAGAAATAATTTAAAATAGATAAGGAAATTAGAAAAGGAAATTATAAATGAGTAATTATAAATGAGTAAATATTTAAAAACTTGCATCCTTGCAAACCTTTTAAAACTTAACAAATATTAGGAATCTATAAATAAGCACGTTAGGTCTTGAATTTCTATTGCCTTCCTTGTGAATATTTATTCAGACATATCTTTAGTATTTTTAAAGAAAGATAGACATTTACACAAATTGAAAGAGAGTTGACCTAGCATGTGAAAGGGAAATCTTCTGTTAAAGCAGAGCTGGGTAACATCTATGTCAACAAGTGCTATTGGACTTCAACTCTCAACATACATAGGAATAACTGGAATGGTAGTCTAATAATTTATGGAGATCCACAAATTGTCCATCCCAGTCTTAACTCCTTATTTCTGTTCGTCTGGCTTCAAAGAACCATTGGTGGAGCTCCATTCACACAACAGCTGTTCTCATACCTATCCTTCAGTTCTCTTCTGAGAATCAGGAAAGTAAACAAAGAGGGAGACATCTACACTGGGAGAGGTAGCTTTTCAAAAGTGCTCTCCTAGCACACCAATAACAAGTATTCAGGGTACATGGCAACAGATGATAAAATAGCTACTGAAATCAAACATGTCGTGAAAGAGGCTTTAAATACAATTAATTAATTTTCTTGCCATCTGTGACTCCCTTGCCAAAGGGAGTCATAGAATCATAGAGCTGGAAGAGGTCTCATAAGCCATCAAGCTTAACTCCCTGCTCAATGCAGGAACTCCTGTCAGAACATCCTCTGCAGGTAGCAGTCCAGTCTTTTTTTTGAAGACATCTAGAAAAGGAGAATCCAACAAATCTCTAGGTAATTGGTTCCTTTGCTTAACTGTGCTTATTGTCAAGAAGTTTATTTTGATGTTCAGTTGAAAAACTACCATCCTGTAACTTAAAACCATTAGACTTGGTCCTACCCTCTGGGCCAGAAAAAAGAATGCACAAATAGGGCTGGCAACTGACAATTTTAACTATATTCAAAATACTGGTGAGTGTATATAAAACACGCAACATACTATGAAACAACAATCGTAAGTGGACTGTTAACTTCTAAGCATACAATAAATATATAAAAGGTACCATGTACTGCCCTTATAAGAAGAGATGCCTTTTGGTGCTTCTGGCTAAAAACTTCTGTTCCTTCAGGACTTGATTGTCCAGTGGATTTCAGCTGTTTCTTATGCATCAGCTCTGTCTCAACACTTCATTATTAATGAGTGTAAAAACTTTTAGTAGCCAGCTTGTCAGCAATTTGTTCATGAAGTAATATTAGATGTACTCACATATCATAAAGCAGCCATTTTAGCATGTTACCTCATGAACAACTTGCTGACATACTGGCTACTAGAAAGTTTTACCCTCATTTACAGTTAGCTGACACATAAGAAACAGCTGAAATCCACAACTGAATGTATTATAAATAAAGCAGATGTGGACTTGGAGAAAGGAGACATGAAAACTAGAAGAACGAACATCTACAATTTAAAATGTGCAGATGACCACCATATTACTAGCAGAAAATAGCAAACAACTGGAATGATTAATGAAGAAATGAAGGAAGATAGCGCAAAGGGAAGATCATTAAGTAAAGGAAAATAATGACCACAGATTTTTTTGTACCAGCATATTTACCCGGTGTTACCCGGGATTTTATTTTCCTCTTAAGAACTCACCCAACCGTCTTCTCCAGTACCTGTAACTTTTCCCCGTATTCCCCAATCCAATTGGTATTCTTGGTTGCTAACATACAGAGGTTGGGTTCTTCTGGGAATACACTGCTGCTAGATATTGTCTCCATAGCAACCGGTCTATTCCAGTACCTGTAACTTTTCCCCATAGTCCCCAGTCCAATCTGTGTTCTCTGGAGATGTTGATGTACTGGCTTTTGACTTTTTTTGCTTTCTGTTGAATTTGTGCAATGGCTTTATGTTTTTCTGGAAGCATTTTTTGTTTTGAATTTCAACTTTAAGAGTCCTCACATATGGAACCCATACAATCTACCGTGTGAGGCAAGAAGACCTTGTAACAATGTTGTGTATGTCACTTTAATTTTTCTCACATATGCCTCCCAAAAGTTTTCTGGCATCCTTCTTGCTGCTAGGCCTCATCTCCATAGCAACTGGCCTGAGGCCCAAGAGCTCTCTGGCTGAGAATTCTAAAGGTCCTCTCTAAACTGCCAACCCCAGGATTCCATAGAATATTCACAGCCAGCCAATTATATGAGGTCTTCTTGCCTCACTCAGCCAATCGTACGAGGTCTTCACCTGCCTGACACAGAAAAGCAGACAAACATGCAGACAAACATTGATATACTATACACACACACACACACACACACACACACCAGATAACTTTGAGGTTTGAACTTTGAAGTAGAAGATGAAGACACTGAGCAAATCAAGCCGGAACTTTCCCTCAAAGCCAAGATGATTAAATGGAGGCTATTATACTTTGGCCAAGTCATGAGAAGACCTGACTCACTATACTGCTATAAGACAATACTGCTTGGAAAGGTGGAAGGCAGTAAGAAAAGAGGAAGACTGCATTACAGATGGATAGACTCAATCGAGGAAGACATATTCATGAATCTGTAAGAACTGAGCAGGGCAGTTAAGGAGAGGGTGACTTGGTGATCTCTCATCCACAGGGTCACCATAGGTCGAAGGTGAACTGATGGCAGTTAACAGCAATAGCAATAACAACAACAACTAAAATTAAGCAGTAATACAATGTTCCTAATAACACTTTAGCAACTCAGGTTAAGTTACTGAAGTAAGATTGTCTGTGTAGTTTTGAGGAAGATTCTAAGAATGTCTCTATTCAAACTTTGTTGTGTTAACTTATGAATGGAAGACTTTGAAGAATATTTTGAAGACCAATATACAATTTGAAATTTTAATTCATTTTTTTCTTCTACTCTATATAACTTTTCTTCTACTCTTACAAACTTATAATACAGAAGTATAAAATAATACATGTTGTGTCAATTCTCCATTCATACTAAGGGGAGAAGAACAATCATTTTTCTCCACATAATACAAACCTATGGCAGGCCACATACTTCAGATTGCAAGTTCAGATTTTGCATCTCCTTCCTTTCAGAGATTTTTATGACCCAGCATTCCAGTTAACCTGAAACTGTGTTAAATCCCTGCCTGTCCTATCACAAGCTTTTTCCCACTGCCTGTAAGAAACAGTTCTTTTTCTCTCTTGTATTGAGAATTTCTGAGAAATTTCTCTGATTGCAGCACAGCAGGGCTTCAGTTCTTGCCTATTGTATTTTAACAAGGTAGCCAAGGGTGTATGTGTCTTTATTGTACAAATTATGCACCATTCTCTTTTACTTTTTCAGCATTCATAGCTGCCATTCCTTTCCAATAAGCCCCTGAAAAGACTTCCCCTCATGGCTTCCTCCCCTGGAGCTTTCCCTTGATACAACCTGCTGAGTGCCCAAAAGGTAAACAAGGTTTGTTGATTTTGCTGTTGATTACAAGGTAATAAAGGCAGAAGTCCGTTTTAATAACAATGACACCTCACTATATGTTCAGGCGCCCAGCAGACTACAGCACTGCAAGACCCAAGAGAATAGACTACCATGGTATAAAGTCCTCTAGGGGGGGTTTCAGGAAGCCTGGCAGGCTGGAAAGCCTAAGAGAATAGCAAATGAACATCTGCACACTCATGTATGCATGTGCCTGCATACTGTCTCTTACACACACCAGCTACCTCCTTAGAGAAGGAAAGTACAAAAGTCCTATATCCTTGCACTCTATAAAAAATACTCAAAAATGACATTTGTCATGCTTTCCCACAATTTACATATAATTTCTCATTCATTCTTCCCCCAATAAATTGTCAAAATTAAATATATAGATACACTAGGCACCATGCTAAGCCAGCCATCTTCCAGTGGTCCTTTTCTCCATCTCCTTCTAGTTCTACTGGCAGTGGTCCTTTTCTCCATCTCCTTCTAGTTCTACTGGCAGTCTACATGCTAAGCCAGCCATCTTCCAGTGGTCCTTTTCTCCATCTCCTTCTAGTTCTACTGGCAGTCTACTGTTGATTCTTTTTTTGACATTGGCAAAAAAATATTATGTAAAATATTAATAAAGAGAAAGTATGATTGGCAGTCACCATTTTTCTTCGTAAGTGTTGAAAGAATATGGTACTGCACTGCCTAAATAAAGTGTTATTCAACATGCATATGTAAAATCACTTCAAGAATCTTTCATTCCAACGCCTCATTAACACACATCTTAAATGTAGAAGGGGAACAAACTGATGGTCCACAGGAAAGAACAGCCATGGTAATCAACATGTATGAAGCACTTTATATAAAACTGGGAAACATAAACACACTCATACCAAAGAAAACTTAAAATTAATAATCAATCAGTGCTGTCTCAAAAGTCATGTCAGGCAAATCAAAACTTCAAAATCCAGACACAAATTTGATGAGGGGAATTTTTCAAGCATCCTTCCATGATACTGAGTATCAGAAAAGAGTTGTGTGCACAATGCAAGAAGCTGACTTATACTGAGATATATGGCTTATCTGTCCTAGACATGGGCAAAGCGTGGCCTCCATGGCCAGTTCTGTGCCTCCAAGCCCCCACTTGGGGGCATGCAATTATGTTTTTGTGAAATGGGTGTCCAGCACTCAGGGATCCCCAGGTCCTGAAAGTAGCTTACACCTGTTCTAGCCAATTATTAAAGTCTATGCTAAAAGTACAGACCCAATGTTGTGCATACTCATGAGTTTGTTGAAATACGACCCTAGAAACTAGGGTTTGATTCCCCGCTTTGCCATGAAAATCCACCGGATGACCTTTGGCACATTACACACTCTCAGCCCCAGAATACCCTGCGATGGGGTGGTTGTAAATCAGAAATGACTTGAAGGCACACAACAACAACAATAACAACATGCTGAAAGTATTGGTTCCCCAAGATGTTAGGAGAAGTATTTTCCACCCTTGCTATTACCCCAGAATTCCCCATGATGTTGAAAGTGGAATAAATAGCACTATAAACAGTGTAGTGTGGAAATGGCCTCTGTGTCTCTCTTTCTCCTTCTAATTGTGAGGTTTGCAGTGAAAACACTGGAAAACACCTGCTTTAGAAGAACTATGTGGTCCTTTAAATTTGAAATGCTCTGTGCCGAGCAGATATTATTCCAGAGGAAAATAATATCAACGAAGCCAGCCACATACACAATACTGTAGAAGAGTAAATGATGCATTGTTTTGTGCTCTAAACCATCAGGTGATCAATTGTTGTGCCTATGCCAACTTTGAAAAGAGTCACAGTTGTGTAATTATATACTACAGTTGAGGATATGCTTTCGCTAGCAAGAAAACAGAAATTTTAATACCTTGAAATATTACCTTTGGTGATGCTTTTTTTCTGAATAGCTCATCAGCTTAGCTGCATTGTGTCAATTCCAGGGAATTTATTCAAGATGGGCTACTGTTATAGTGTAAAAATAATATTTAGAACCCATGTTCAGAAAGCTTAGCTATTTGCTTCTTCCCTTTTATTACAGCTGGCATATGGGCCATCATGATACAAGCTGCTGGAGGGACAGAATCTTCTGAGCTAGCTCCTTTTTGACAATTTGCTCTGTAAATTTGTCTGTGAGGAAGAATCTAATTCCCTCAACCTACAGGCAGTCCATTTTAAAAAAATGTATCTTCTGATTTTTAACAGCCATGGACTCGAGTTGCTGCTTTTAACACATCCAATTATACTTCTCTTTAGTGAGGTGAAGGCTCATCACATCCCAACTTAATAGCTGAGAATTTACACCATGTTTAATTTTCCGAAAGAACAATCAAAGTGCTGCATTGGCAGAAGCTTGGTTGACGATGAAAAAGTTTGTGTTGGCAGCATTTGGAAGGAAAATCAGAAATAGTTCTTTGGCCTCATCCTGCCTTAGAATGCAACATTTTGTGGCTCCAGGTTTCTGGGAGCTGGTGTCTGCATTTTCTTGGCAATATGTTATTTCTGTTTTCTCACTCTTTTGCTTCCTTGCCTTGTTCTGCCTGTCTCTCTCTGTATCTTTCCCAGACGGCTTGCCTCTTGCAGGAATCCTTCTTATTAGCCTTCCTCCGATCCAACTATTTCGTCCATTTCTCAGTTTGTTCTGTTAAAAGCCTTGCATTGATCTTCAAGAAGCCTATTAATATTGCAGGTTCCTCCAACCCAATGGTGAAACCATACCAAAATACAGATCATGTAGGAGGTCATAAGAAAACCAAAATGGGGAAGAAATCTGGTTCAATAGCCTACCCAGACCAATTCAACAATGATATGTTTACAACATGGCTATTATTAAACATTACGGTATGAAATTAGCCTATGGGGGAAGTGGGACTGTTTGGGCCATTACCTTTCAAAACCCTAAAATATATGTATTAGAGAGACTTCTTGGTTTACTCTAAAATCCCAAAGCTTCTTTTACACTGATTTTACTGCTCAGAATATGTTTTAATGCCCGAACCTGAGCTTCCTTCAGCTACCTGAGTAATAATAATAAAGGAAACTGTGGTAAGCAAAACAGCTGGCTCTTAAACTAAAACCATTTGCTTATCACATTGGCACCATTGGGTGTATTTTTATCTGAATTTTCTGGGCCATTAAATGTCACTTTCAAGCACATCAGGACTCAAGATAGGACACATCAAAAACTATACTACTCTCCTGTCACAAAATATGAAGTTACAATGAGACTGTAGGAAGATTATGCTGATACAAATAGCCAGTGTGAGGGAACCTGTTTCTCCAGAATACTTCTAACAAAATATATAAAGAATGAGGCCATATTGGTAAACAATGTTTAACAAGACTCCAAATGCATTTCCATTTTCCAATTTTGCTTTTTAAAAGCTGAAAAATAGCTACTGCATAGAATTAGAAGCATTCCCAAGTAGAACTTCAGTGATATAAATTTATACTGTTATTCAACAATATTCCATACTATCCTCACTGTCTCTGAAGATTAGAGGACCTTCCTACACCATGCTGGGTGATGATTTCTTTAGTTACACAGTGTAAATCAGTCAGATGGCATTACCTACCATGTATCCAATCAGATTTGAGACTGAGAAGAAGAGAAGGCAATGCAATGATCAGCATCTTTCTTAGGCCATTTCCATACCGGGCTTCTGAAACGGTGTAGAGCGACCTCTGACGGAAGTCTTCCACACCGTAGAGTGGACTGGCGTGGACTACTTTTCGTAGTTCCACACCAGAATCCACTCAGGAGTGGCCGGAACTAGCCGCGCTGCGTGTTTTTTAAAAACCTCTTTTTCAAGATTTTTAAAAAGCACGGAGCGCGCAGCCCCGTGCCGCTCCGTTGCCCGGCTCCAAAGTGGATTTGCAGGCGCGCGCAAGTGCACGCCTGCAGATCTGCCAGGGGCGGGCTTCCGGCTGGCGAGCTTCTCTGGTTGGTGGAGAGCCTCCACCAACCGGAAGCCGCCATCTGGGATGCCAGAGAAGTGTGGAGCAGCGAGCTCGCGCTGCTCCGCATGGCGACGGACTTACCCGGCTGCGGGTAAGCTCCGTTTTAGCATGTTTTCGCCCGTCCCCCCCCCACATGTGAAAAGGGCCTTACTCAGAAGCAAGAGAAGTAGCAACCTGGAAGGTAATATTTTCAGAAAAGACACCATTCCTGAGTAAAGCCAGCATGGTGTAATGATTTGAACACTGCACTATGACTCTGGAGCTCTGGAAACCTACTGGGTGATCTTGGGCAGGTCACACTATCTCAGCCTCAGGGGAAGGCAAAGGCAACATCCGTGAACAAATCTTGCCAAGAAAACCCTGTGATAGGTTCACCCCAAGGTCATCATAAATCAGAAACAACTTGAAGGCAGATAACCACAACCATTCCTATGGAATGCTATTACTAGGAAGACCTGCCTGGTGTCCATTTTGCTATCATTTTGGTGTTTATCAAATGTTTATTTCATTTTTACAGTCTTGTTAATAAAACAAGCTTCTGAAGGCTTTTTCTTTTTTGTACGCTGATGTTTTAAGTTGAGTATTATATTGCATTACATTGTTTATGTTATTTTCTCTATTACAAAAATGAAGTCTTTTTTTTTAAAAAAAAATTTGTAAACCTTGACAATTCTAGTTCGTAGGGTATACATTTACGGAACAAAATACAATTAAAAACATACATACATTTTCAAAAGGAATGTGAAAAATTAGCTGTTACTGGTCATTTGTTTGTTTTTTGATATTGCAAAAATGTTGTGGTCTGCTAAGAGCTCCAGATCTTTTTCATAATGTTGTGAAGCCAATTGTCACCCATCCCATATTTGTGTGTTCATTTTTCTGAATTTTAAATGTATCATCTTACATTTCTCCCTGTTTTATTTTATTTTATTTTATTTTATTTTATTTTATTTATTTTTGTTAGTTTGGCCCAGCTCTTCATTCTGTTAAGGTCATTTTGAATTCTAATTCTGTCTTATGGGGTATCAACTATTTTTTCAAATTAGGTGTTAACTGCAAATTTGTTAAGCCTCCCATATATTTCATTATCCAGATAGTTTACAAAAATAATGGAAAACACTAAGCCTAGGACAGGCAGCCTAGTAGTATACTTACTGATATGCTATGATATGCTACATCCATAACATTTCCCTAACCTACCAAACTTGTAACTCTATTTGAGAAGAAGGAGGAGGAAAGAGAGAGAGATAACATTAGTCTGGCATGTCGCATTTTTGAGAAATGCATGTTGGCTCTTAGTAATCACATTTTTTTTCCAAATTTTCACAGACTGGCTGTTCAGTGGTCTGGTTTCTGAACCTTTCCTGATATTGACATCAAACTGATTGGTTGGTAGATGCTTGTATCTACAAACACACACACACACACACACACACACACACACACACACACACTCGCCCCAGAGGCAGAACAGTATCTTCCCTCTTCCAATTAGGGATGGTAAATCTTGATTTCTCCAAGTCCCAACATATGTTTAGAACTATGAATCAGGGTTTGTTTGTTTTTTTCCTTTTCCTGTAGCTTTGAGACTGTCGGAAACTTTTCCCCATCAATGGGAAATTGCACAGCTTCTCTATGAAAGCTGTATGTCTTCCTGAAAAAACTGAAGTCTTCCAGAAGCTACACAGCTCCTCCTGAGAACTGCACAGACTTCTCTGAAAACTGAGAAGCTTTTGATGTAGAAAGGATTGGTTTCTATCTAGTCATGCATATATTTTGTACAAGATCATTTTTACATAGTAAACAGCAATGCTGTTCAACAAAAATGTTGCACAAAATCAGCAATGCTGCACAATAAAAGCATGCAGCTATTTTTGTGCAACACTGCTTTTTGCATTAGAAAAAAATCAGCAATGTTGTACAACAAAAAATTCATGCAACAAAAATGTTGTGCAAAATCAGCAATGTTGAACAACAAATCCACATGTGGTTGCAGCTTCAGCTGGCCTGAGTTTCTTTTCCTGATATGTAAAATTTTGATTGCACAGGCTTCAAACTGGCAAAGGCTGTGGACACAACATCAAACACTTCCCCACATTGTTTGTATAGGGCTTTAGTGTCCAATTTAGTTTTGCATTTTCTACACTTTCCCTGAGGATTTAGTGAAAAACAATGTAAGTGGGTGAGGGGATTCCCCCTCCCCTCTTCTCTGGAAGCTGTGCAGTTTTCTATCAGTACTAAAAGAGACTACAAGTATAGATTTTGAGTGCAAGCTGCATACTTTCTGAAACTCTTGTGTAGTTCTTAATTTATAGAAACTTTTGATATGCTTTTTTTCTTCTTCCCTAAGTTTCTTGAGGGGTCAAGAATTCTAAATTCAAACCCAGTCAGGAAACTGATGAATTTCCATTCCCTACTTCCAATCTGCAAGGACTTCTCCAGTTCTTCAGGAATTCTCATAGATCATTGACAGAGGCTCTGAGACTGAATCTGCAAGTTCCTTTAAAAGCGATGGATACAGTTCATCTGGTCCTAGAAGATTTGAATTCATTTAGAGTAGGCAAGTATTCCTCTTTATTTATTTTGGGCTGCATTTCCCTTACTGTATCGTTTGTTCAATATGTAATACTTTGAGCACTATTATCCTTTGGAGAGAAGACTGATGCAAAAGGGATGTTGAGAAGTTCTGCCTTATATCTTTACTCTTTTAGGATGTCACCATCTGCCTCACATCGCGGTTCTACAATTTCCTTGTTCTTTCTCTTACTTCAAACATATCCAAAAATCCCTTTTTTTATCATTTTAAACCTCTGTGGCCAGCCTGGGTTCATTCTGAAATTTAGTTTTTCTACGTACTAATTATTCATTATTCTTCGGTGACTTCCCTTGTCTTCCACTTCTTGCACATGTCCCTTTTAAATTTGAGCTCATGTGAAAGTTCTTTGTATATTCATCTTGGGATTTTTCGACACCCCCAACTTTTATTTCTCATTGTAACTGTTTGTAATTGTGCCTTCAGCATCTCACCTTTAAAATACTCCTACACATTATTAATTCCTTTCCCTTGACCATTTCTGGCCATAGGGTCTTGCCAATATTTCCTTAAGCGTACTTATATCAGCTTTCTTACAGAACTTACAGAGTAAGTGTTCAACTACATTTTTTTTTCTTTCTTCTGTGAAATAAATCCCACCCAAGGTCCCATTACACAGCTAATCTCTTGCTACCACACAGTGTTTCCAACAGTCACTTCATGAAGGGGAAAAAGCAATTGTGTAAATAAACTTAGGCACTTAAGGCAATTTGGAAGAAATCAGCTGTACTCCTTTTTTTCTTGCAAAAAGTTGTCTCCTCCTAATTGGTATAATGTGTTTCCCCTCTCCTTCATCTCTTATGATTCCAGAGTATTAAATGTACTTTCTCATTTTACAAAAGAAAACAGGAGAAAAATACAATAAATGACTACTCTGCTAGACACAATGCATATCTAGACTCACATGGTATGAGACACTGGTTTGATCCCCTCCATGGCAGAGACCAGGGTGCTTTGGAGATGACGTTTGGTGCCAGAATGCAGCACGTGAGAGAGGCATGATGTTGGGCTATAAATTGCCTGTGCAGCCCTTCATGTGTGGATGTTCTTCTCTGCTTCTTAGGGAGCCAAACAAAAAATATTGGGAGAATTTAGATGGGAAAGAAAGAGATAAGTTGCAAAAAGGAAAGTTGAGAGGGTGTGGCATAACTTACTTTCAGGACTCTTATTTATGCTGGTGTCATTGCTAAGATGAAGCCCTGGAAAGTTTACTCACTCATCCATTACATAGATATTATCCACAGGGCTTATGTTGATTTCACAAGACCCACATGGATGTTGTACAATGAGGTTTTCAGAATGCAAGTGACATGCAATGAGGTGAGATCAAGTTCATTCATAGCTGTGAGTCAATCTTCTGTGAATGGCCCCAATGTGGACATATGATATGTTGTGTCCAGTACTAAAGGTCAGGGTCAGGTGATGAATTTAGGCCACAAAAAATTGGGCTTGGAATTTGGAGTGAAAGGTTTTTGGAACAGAAATATAAATTCTGGCACAAGTGCTTGATCTGCAATGGAGTGCATTCCTTTATTAAGAAGTGGACTAGGCAGGTGGGTCAGACGGCTCATCAGCATAAACCATTATCCCTGGAAGTGCTGAGAAGCCTGGGGAACATGTGGTCAATAATTTGTAGTTCAGATTGTGAGGGAATAGTTTTCCATGAGGTGGCAAAGACCACTTTCTTTGGGGCTTTGGGTGCTACTGGGGTGGGAGAAGCTAGAAGTATCAATTCAGGTAGAGCTCTGGCCTTTGGGGACTTAGTCCTTTCTGATGACCAGGTGGTTTCAGGGATCAGGCATTCCAAGACTGATCAGAGTGACTGTTTAGTTGGGTTTGTGTGATGACTCTGTGTTATGCCTAGTCCATGACCTACAACTATCTATCTATGGCCCTTTTCGCCCAGCATTTGCCATGTGAAAGGGCGCCTGGAGCGTCGCGCGATCATGAGGAGCGATCTGCACGATGCACTCACAATCGCATGACACTCCAGGGTAGGGCAGGCACTGCTCACACACTTGCTGTGTGTGCAGAGACTCCAGAGCCACGGCGGTCACACTTCCTGCCCCAGTGCAGCCTGGGAAACTCCCAGGAAACTGCGGAAGGAAGAGGCGGGGCTCTTGTGCTGCCTGCTTGGGAGCAGGCAGCTCGTGCGGAGCTAAAGCAGCAGGGACGTGAGAGCCTCTCACTGGAGGCTGCTCACACGGCCCCCACACTCCAGCGCCGAAAAAAGGTAAGGTGCGGAAAGGGCCTATCTGTCTGTCTGTCTATCTAATGTGGGGAGGGGGTCAGACTCGGGTTATCTTTTGCCGTGTTGACTTTTCACCTCTCACCAGATACCAGTTCTGGAATGTTACTTCAAGAGTCTGCAGAGATTGGGCCTCCAAGGTGTTAAATTTGGCACCCATTCCTTCTGGATTGGGGTTGCCTCCATGGCCTTTGTAATGGGTTTGGCTCAGAATATATCCAACATATTGGGCATTTGAAGTCATTGGCAGCAAAGAGTTATGTGTGTCCTCATAGGTTTTCATGGCCTTATGACTTTTTAATGTTGTTTTCTCAGTTCATAGGTGCTGTTTGGTGAAACGGTGGGTTGTGATCCATGGCCATAGTCCAGTGTACTGGGTGGTTGTCATTTTGCAGCTGAACTGCAATTGAGTGATTCTGCCACCATGGAGAAGCTTGGGAGAAGAGACCTTCAGTGGAGTGCCTTTTCTGTTTCAGGAGTGCACTAGGCCTTCTCCTCATGTTTTAGACCTGGGATTCAGGCTCTCATTTGTAGGTTCCTGTGACTTCGGTGGGAGTCCCTGTGTCTACCTTCCAGTTAGGACCTGTTGGGAAGTAACCCAATTATTGGATTGCACATGGGGCGCAGGCATTTTGCCCACGGGAAGGTTGAAGGTCAAGGAGTGACACCTGACTTCAGCTGGATCTGCATCATCAGAGTGCTCTCCCTTCTTGCTTCCTTTCCAACCCAACCCAACTTAAATAGGTTAGGTCAAATTTGTGTTTGGTCTTATCAACCAAACATTGGTCATCAAATACTTCTACTACATTCCACATTTACTTATCTTTAGACAGCTATTTTTCCCCCTTATATAGTAAGGGTTAACCTCTGGGGTGAGAAACGGCAGTAGGCTAGTGGGAACAATTCTCCCTCCAGGATCCTCCAGGGGCCAAAAAATTGCCAAAAGAAAAAATAATTAAAAATGTCAAAAAGATACCTGCAAGTAGCTTGAAAATGTGGGAAAATAAACATCAACAAAACAGCAGGCCCCAGCCACCTGTTAAAAAAAATGGATTGTTTCTCCTGGAGGCATGCAAGACGAGCAATTCATCTTCTGGATACCAGAGGGTCAAACTACACCGTGTAGTTTGAGGATTCTGAAGAGGTCAGTGGGCATAAAAACAGCATTGCAGCCACATTTTCCCTATTCCTGGTTTACACATTCAGAAGAAACCTTTCTCCCAGTATATGCACCGTTTGAAGTTTCTGTGGCAAGGTCAAAGTGGTGAAAAGAATCCCTCCCATGAATGCTGAAATCACTATAGAAGACAGATTCAGAAACTTCCAGAACTAGGACTAGGACATTCAACAGTACTGTTTATCTTAATATCGCACCAGAATGAATGGGTGGAAGAAGAAGATACTTTTGTCTGGAAGGAGATGCTCAGTTACAAGATTACTCCTCCTCCTCCTCCTCTTCCTCCTTCTTCGTCTTCTTCTTCAGCTTTGGGAAGGTTCCCAATGTGGGGTCTTTCAACTACCAATTGAAAACTCATTTGTTTGACTAGGCATTTCCCTGATCACCAATCTTGCCAAATACTCCAGGTGGCTATAATAAAATATTTTACTGCATGATCATTGTTTTATTGATTTGTTAATTTAATTGTATTTTGTTGGCTTTTTTTGGAAGCCATTTTGAGATTTTTACTATCAAAAATCACTGTTAATTAAAAAAAATACATAACTCTATGTTACTCCCAGATTATATTCTTTTAACAGAGCATTCAATTTTATGTGTTCTTTTAAAGAAACAAAATGGTAGTACTGCCATGCTGGAGGTCTGATCCATTTTAAGACTTTGTATGATTTCAGTTAAAAAGCAAACAGTCAATGAATCACCAGATAAACACACTTTTTTCTGCTACATGTGCTAGTTTAAATCATCTGGATTTGTTTGTGAAGTGTGTGTTTGTGTGCGAAAAAGCGAGAGTGAATGACAGAGAGAGATAATTATTTGTGTAGATTTCTGAGTCACATTATTTCTTGATAGGCATTGTTTTCTACTTAGGAACCTCAAGACACTGGATATCATAATTCTCTTCAAAAAGACCCTTTAGCTCATAAATTGTGTGCCCAGCAGTGGTAGCCCTTCCCCCAGCACATGCTTACCTGTGTGGAAATGTGCACATTGTGGTCTCACTGTAAACATTTTTTCTGACAACGCAGAAGCTAATAATGGGTGGGACCATTATTTACTACATCAGTGTGATGTATTTACTGTATCAGTGGAGAGGAATATGTAAAATGGGATAATCTGTAACTTGAGTTATACGTGACCTACACAGACAGTTTGCGTGAATCCACCAAACCTTGGGTCCTAACACTGAAAGACATTTTCCTATAAGTTATTTTGCTTGCCAGGAAATACAAAATGAACAACAGAATGATATATGGCAGTGTTTTTAGTTGTGTCATTATCTCCTTTGTAATCAATATAGATTTATACAATAAATGTGGAAAACGATTAAAAGATATCAAGGACTGAAGTAGGGAGGAAATTTTAAAAGGGACAGAATTAAAATTAAAATGTTTTAAGACCTCAAACATAACTTTTATCAGCAGAAATTTGTGGCTGCAATTAGCGATGCCTTAACAGAACCATTTTATTGAGGGCATTTGGAAGATGACAGCATTTAGCAATGTTCCAAATTCATAGATGTAATCAGGTTGTAAGACTGTAAAACCCTGCTAATAGACTTTCACAATTTGACCCACAGCCAACATTAAATCCTCTTCAATAAAAATATTATGGAGAAGAGCCAAACCAAAACTGAAAATTGGAAGAGCTTAAACCTAAGTCACTTATTAAATGTTTAAACTAACAAGGCATCCAATTTTCACAGAGGACAACTTGGCTCACATCAACTATCCTTGTTGTAAATATGAAACACATCAAACTTCACTGTGCCATTTGACAGTTCTTGATAATTGTTGTTGTTATATCCCACCTTCCTCCCAGAATGGTTATTTTTTTATTTCTTATTTCCTGTTCTTCCTCTGAAGAGTTCCCAGGCTTAGAGGACTTGAATTTTTTTAAGGTCTAGCATTAGCAACTAACCTTGAACTTTCAAAAGGTTTTAAGGGACCACTAATCAACAACTCTTGTCCCAATTCTGGCATGCAGTTGACCCATATCAGCTTCCTATTTATCCCAGAGAACAGGTAAACTCATACCTGTTTGTGTTATGTAACATTATCTTAGAAGAAAGCCATACATTTACAGTCACGTTTACTCCACCTCCCACCATGGCACTACCTTTTTGTGAAGGTGGCATTTGTGATGGTAGCATTATGTGCTTCTGTGAGACAAGAAGTTCTGCTAATGGTAACAGTGCTGCTGGTAGGGTCTTATAGACTAAAACATTTACTGCATTCTGGTAAATGTTTATTGACCAGACTGTATTTCTCCATAGTTGATTAAATGAGCTCCAGTTAATGAAATCTTATGCCACAAACTATCTGTGAGCCATTAAGAAGCCGCAAGACTGTGGTATTTTTATTGTATCAGAATTAACATTGCTACCTTAGCCCTAATGTTCATAGCTTGGAATGTATTTTTTCTTAAGAATTATATTGGATGTTAACCCTTGAAACATAAAAGGTTATGCATTTCTTTAAGAGTAACATACTGCTTTTAGTTACATCCATGTTGTTGTATACTGCTGTATTTTTTTTTTTACAAAATTACACATAAATAGGTTAATTTGCAAAAATAATATTATGATCTCAAGGTCCAGATTCATTCTGAAAAAATTAAAGCAGAGCCCTAAATACAAATTTTGTAGTTTTCAGCTAGATTTTGTGTTGTCTTTTTACCTAGAGAGCAGGTAGTTAGACACAATATAAAAGCACTGTCCCAAATCCTGTTGTGAGTTTATTTCTTCATAAGTGGACTTTTGCCTGCAGGAATAGGAATTGGGTGGTTCCATAATGTAAGGGGCTTCGGTACATCAGTACACCACCTAGGGAGTGCTGATACCCACCAGTAGAGCCTAATGTGCACCTCAACACTCTTGCTGGTGTTCTGATACACATCTTTGCAATTCACTAGTAGGGTTTCTAAGTACCTTTGCTACATAGCAATGTATATGAAAAGGTAACACAAACCATAGTAGGGGATTCCAGCCATAGTTTATTATTATGTAAGTGAGCTGCAGTGAGCCTCACCTCTACAAATTTGCTCTCTCTTTCTCTGAAACAGCTGTGGGAAAAGGTTGAAAGTCACTGCTTCTTTTTAGATTAATTGCAGTTTAGCACATTGTACACACCATAGACTATAGGTAACTTAAACTATGAATGGCTGAAACCTACCATCTTAATAACCTCTGGCTTGATGCTGGAATGTTTCAAACAAACGAGATTCCCCACAGCTTGTTGGCTTTAACTGATATGACAAGCTGAACTTAATATAAAATGGAAATACAAGTTTCCTAATTTCTTCTTTGTAGTTGCTTTGGTCAGAATGTGTAAACCTGGAGGGAGCCTAAGACCATTTTCATGATACTGTTCCACATTATGTTTTAATGCTACACCCACACCACTCTATGGTCTGGCTTGAAAAGGAATATGAGGAGGCTCCTTATTTATATAGTACTAAGCAATCCTTGTGACAAAAAAGTGTGATGATTTTCTTCCCTACACATAACTGTTGGCAGCTTTGCTTTGACAATCATAGTCAAATATAGTAATTTCTTATGTTTAGAAGTCACTCACACTGTAAAAGACAGTGAGCCTTTCAACAGTCCCTTCCTTTCCCCATATGAACTTGAAATACTGACTCCACATTTTTAAATGCATGTGGAAAATCAGGTGAACGAAAGAAACTAACAGTGCAATAGTCACATTTGGCACCAGACTGCAAAGAAAAATGTAGTGGAGTATTCAGGTATGGATCAGCTCCAACAACACACCACAATTCAGATGGCATATCAGAAGGTTTGCTTTGATACTCCTCTCCATATGTTTTTCATCCTGTCTGGTTCTACAATGAATCTGCACTGATCTTAAAAAAAGAAACAGGTATTTGACCTACACAGACACAAATTTTACTAGTGTTAATAGTATTTCCCAAATTGTTCAATTATGTATGCTGAGAGTCAGAGATAACACCACACTGGCATGGGCTTTTAGCACAGATGGCTGAGCAATGAGACAAGCTGCTTGGTCTGTATCTAGGGGGATGAGTTGTTCAGACTGCTGAGTTGGACACAGTTGGAAACTCCACAAGAGTGGATCGTTCCTATTGGTTCTGTATATCACATGATTTCTCTTTCCCTTGAAGCCATGAAAAGAAAAAACCCTCCCATCTGGAATAAGTGATGCAGCCAGGAACTGGTCTACCGTGTCTTCTAATTTGAAGCTGGCACAGTAATGCAGAAAGTTAGGTATTTGAACCCCACTCTAAAAAGCTCATGACTTGAAACCCCTAGCACCTTACATAGGCCTGTTTATATGGTATACAATCATTTGACATATCCTATAATCTATGAGGCTGTTATTACCAGTTTCACTGGACATACAATTAACAAACAACCATTTCAGCCTCCTAGACTGCATATGCACTATACACAAAGATGAAACTGAACATATTCCTTGCTGTTAATTTTAATCCCACAAGATACCCATGGCATATCTCGTAATTTAATTTGTGAAGCCCACGTTGGAATACATTACTCGTCCCCAAATAACAGCTAATACATTCAATATAAACAAGCCATGCTTAAGTCCGTAAAACATAACCCTACACAGCTGTTAACAAACAAAAAGGATCAACAGTTGCCAGGTTAAATGAGACTAGATATATTAGTCTAACCACTTGTTCTAATATTGACCTATTTTTTTGCACTTCAAAGTAAAATAAGAAGTTGGTTTCCCCAAGGAACCTGTCATTGTCCTTAGGGAAAATGTCATCTTAATGTGTGCTTATTATAAAAAGGTTATCACACTACAGAAAACATTGGATAGGCTACTGAACATTCACACGGGATTTGCTGTCTCTTTGAAGAAGCAGATATACTTAGCTTCCTACAGCAATGTATTTCAAAGGAGACCAAGGTCTGAGAAGCTTCCTGGAGGCTTTAAACTTTTTGAGAACCCCACCACCACCACCACCTTTATTTTTCAAAATATAATCAGAGAATTTCCCCTAATCACTGCTGCCATGCAACATAACTTAATTGGGAAAAAATTCTCCAGAGACAACAACTAGTTTAGAAAAGTCATACAAACATGACATATTTCTAGTTCAGGCTTCTTATCTCAGCACTTTTATATTATATCCTGGCATTAATAATTACATATTGCTGAAATATAATCAGAACTGCAATCTTTGTTAATTACAAATGTTTGGGATCCAAGGAATTCTTTTACAGATGTGACTTGTGACTTGTTGAGATGTGAGATGTGACTTGTTGTCCAGTAACAAAACCATTTTTTTCCTTCCCTAAACAACTTCTACCACTTATTGCAACAATACTTGTCAAACATCTGGAAATCAATCAACAAAATTTAAACTCCTATGAGTCAGCAGCCATTGCTTCATCTTCTACATCAAAATCAGTGAAGACCATTCTCAAGGCAACTTCCTCTGTATTGAAACTTTCAGATCAATCTGCTGAGCCATGTTCTAAGCCAAAGAAGCTACCTCAGAAGTTATAAGGGCAGACTGCATTTCATTGAATCTCTACCCTAACAAGGCTGATCCAGCATGACACCAAGCACCATAACCAATACACAACCACCCATATTTTACCTGTGAAGTATTGCAAGTTGTGTATGTATTTGTCCTCTTGCATGGTTATATCATAAGCAGAAAAAGATCAGGAGCCACACTTACGTCTCTACCCACCTATACCACCTGATATCAACTAAACTGCCCAATGAGAGATAACCAAAATCTTTACAGTATACAGCTGGCCACTGCTGCATTCTTACCCCTTGGACTGTTTTAGGTCCATGGGGACATCATTCACCCTAGTTCACCTGGGATAGAAATTGTTTATGTCATCATCTGTCCTAATCAGAATAGCAAGCACTCATTATCTCAGTAGAAACAAAGAACTTTCTGGAGAAACAGATAAATATGGTTGGCATTGATGAAAACTATTTTATTCTTTATGCTCCAGAAACAGATCCCATTGCTCCATTTGTTGTCGTCACAAATCAGCTCATAAATGTTGTGACTTTTTCCCCCATTTCTACACACAGAAACACACCTTGCACTCCCTAGGGCTAATGAATGTATTTTATACAACTCTTTTCTTTCACCTGCTGTCAAAACCACAATGGAAGGTGCTACTGCTTGGAATGAAGACAGAAGAGGAATGCTAAATAGAACTAAATTCCTACATGGGCCAATATATTAAACAAGATAAACACAAAGAGAAGCAAACAGTTGGTGCCAAGTGTAAGTCTCTGATGCAGCTAGAGGTAGGAAAAATGTTGCCATCAAGTAATTTGCCCAAGAAAATCAGTCTTCCCCCATTCCTCCTGCAAACGTATGAGTCATCTCATTGTCTACAGCTTGTTAACTGTGAATTTACAGTAATTTTATGTTAAGTATTAGGCTTCCAGATCCCTGCCTAAAGGGTTAAGTGAGTCTTGTTCCTCTGCTGAGCTCATGGTCATGGTAACTAGCAGGCCCAGCCAGTATGATAAGAGATGTCTAGTTTGTTTCAGTTCCTGTGGGAACTTAAGGGTTGTTTGGAAAACATTCCTACAGTAGCTATAACTGCCGTGAGGAATTCTCACAGTGCTCTTCCTCTCTCTGATTCACTCCCCCTTTGCTTGCTGTTTAGCTTTTTAGCACAGCTCTCTCTGTCATGCTGTAAGAGGAGTGAGAACACAATGGATTTTACCTAGCTTTTGACTTCTTTATGTTACTTAAGCTGTTTTATAATAAAGACTAGTTTAGTTGGCCTCAACTTTGGCCTCTGGTTGTTTTTAATCCTATGCCGGTTTTTGCGTCTGCCTGTTTTGAAGCACAGGCATTCTGTGGGTCATGTTGGCGTACAGCGTGTCCCCTGAAATCCCCCAACATTTTATTGAAATCTTTATGTAAATACAGCTTGGCTTCTAGACTGCTCCAGAAACTTTTCAATGGCTGTTAACAACCCAGGAGCACTGCCTCTCTGCCTAATGTGAAGTTGTGCGTTTGATTCATAATCTATCTATTTAAAATGAATTAAGAAGACATGTAACAAATATTTTAATACATTTTTAAGAGAAACAGTAAATTGCTGAGATTGCTTACTGGGTGCAAAACAGGGTTTGGAAGCTTTTCTGTAGCCTGAACCCCTTCCAACTCTGGATGAGATCATTTCTCTCATATCCTCAACTTTGCATTCCTTAATGTAAGTGCTTCAAAAAGAATCATCGAGGATGCAAATAGATGTTTCAGTAAGATCTCAGATGCTAGCTCATATGTACTTAACAAAACATTTTCAGCTCTGTAGAGAGCTGTTAGGGGCCTAAATACCCTAAAGTCATCAGATCCCAGAGCAAGGTCAGCTTTCGTTACTACTTGCACGGGAAACCGTCACTGAATACTAGGTGCTATAAGCAATACTTCAGAAGAATAAGCTGGCAAAACCACTTCTTTCTTACCTAAGAAAACTCCATGAAATTCTTGCAGTCACTCTAAGTCAACAGGTGAATTGAAGGTATATACAGACACAGTAAACTGCTGGATGCCTTTCTAGTCTATGTGAGATCTTCTGTGCCACATCTTCCTGACCTTAAGCACAGTATTTGGGGAATACTGTTGTAGAGACTGATTCTTACATTCCCTATTGTTAAACATTATCTTGAGGCTTTCCCAGTATTTTGGCAGCTTTTAGGAGCCTGAAGCTTTGTGGTGGACTCCAAAATATGACTGTAAACAACATACTACAACAAATCTGTTTGTCAGCTATGGACTTTATTCAGGTCTAGAGTCTCGATAGTTCCACTGTGCTTGAAAACAGAAGGTGTAGGTCAAGCTAAAAAAGTTCTACAATATACTATAAATTGAATAGTCATGGCAACTGGTAAACATTTATATGGAGAAAAAATAGGCCCCTACCATTTGGCAAATGGCAGCTGACTCTGTCAGCAGATTTGGGCTAACATGAAAGGGTAACAAAATGGTAAGTAATTCATTATTTTATTGCCAGGAATGCAGAGGTACTTGTGGGACTTTTCCCCTCTCAGGTGTCAGAATACCTTAGCTAGGTTTAGGTACTATGCACATTGTCCTGGGCAAGTGAGAAGGTACCATTTGTGCCTTTGCAGTAAAATGTCTTCACCCAGGCTAAAGTAAAAGCAAATGTTTGGATGTCACTTTCAGTAGAGAACACTTGAAAGGTATTTTTCAATATTAATTTTGTTTATATAGTTGCCTATTAGAGATCTTAAATACTAATTCAATGTCCTCAATAGCAACAATACCATCAGCATTTCATGCAATACAACAGGGCTAATTACTGATGTCATATTCCCAGTTCAGAACACATGGTAGATATTTTACAGGTGCTTCTAGTTGGGTGAACTTGCTTTCCTGTTGAAGTTGGTTTTTTCCCCTTTACTCCTCCCAATAAATATATGATGCCAAACAGCACAGCACAAGAAAGTCCCAGTGGAATTATAGTTAAATTACATCTATCTAAGTCCAGTCTAAGCAAAACAAAATTTATTGTACTCATGTGCAATAAACTAGAATCCCCTTAAGAGCCTTCATTCCTCTGACTGGAATTGAAATTCAGCTCTGACAGTTTTGCTTCAGCAGTCTGAATGGGTGCTATGAACTGATTTAGGTGAGTCAAAGAACAGTATTGCATCTCCTACAATTTAGGAGAATAGGGCTGGCAACAGGCAAATAAATAAATAAATGAAAAATGAAAATGGCATGCACATTATCATAGTTCTTATTTTCTTATTTTGTACTTTCCAGTTTAACACACATTTCAAGAAGACGGAAATCAAAATAATTAAATGTATACCATTATAGTAAGACATAGTACAAAATAATTAAATGTATACCGTTATAGTAAGAAATAGTATGACTCTAAGGCAAAGTGACACAACTACAACAGTCTGCCTAATGTGTTCCCTCAGAGGTGGCAGATGCTAGAGGTCAGGACTTGACAACCTCCAGTGATTTCTCCTGAATGGTCTGGATGTTTCCTTTGATTGGAAGATCAGGCTGTATGTGACATATAGACTGTCCTGCATCCCCTAAATGGAGCTGTTGCCTTTAAGGAGACAGAAAACTCTGATCCACTGCCAGTGGATATAGTATGATTCAACTGCCAGTTCAGTTTGCTTCTCTACTGTGACAGCTAGTGGTTTCCATGTCAGTAGGGTAAAGAATCCAGTCCAGGTTTCAGGCTGAAGTCATACATGGTACTGAACCCATCTGGGGGATGGGATCTAGCATTCTGGAGAGTTCCTTTGAAATTCAGCCTAAACTGAGTAAAGGCTCACTGACTCACTAGCATGAAAGCCATTAGCAACCAGTGGGTTAGGGACTGCAAGGTTTTATTAAGTTCTGTGTATCATAGTCCTGAATTTGCAAGACCTGAGCAGGATTGTTGATTACCAGAGTTCATGGAGGTCTCTAATTCACTGAGCTGCAACATGTCCAAGCTGACTGTATGGCAAGTAATACACACAAATACTTGAACTCTAACTAGTTCAATGGTTGTTCATCATGATGGTTACGTGGCATCTGTACTTTCAGATGTGATATCCATTAAATAGTCCTTATTGTGGAGTAACAATTGGGGGGGGAATCCATGCCCTGCTTGTGGTCGTTCTAGATTCTGAAATGGCTTTATGACTATCTCAAAGCATTATCTCATAGGTATATCTGAAGACAAAACGAGAGAGAGAGAGAGAGAGAGAGAGAGATTTCCTTGGTTTCCCTGTGATAAAGAACTGTTCCGTCACTCATCCTTTGAACACAGGATGGGTGCAGCATGTTATGCCAGATAAACTCTTAAGCAGATGCCCACTTACTTGTACATTGTTTTCTTTCCAAACATGCAGGTTACCTTGAGAATCTAAGCACATTAACTTGAGAAAACCCCTTAAGCAAACTAACCTTTTCAAAATACTGTAAACAACTCAGACGGCACTTGTATTTCTACCTCTTTAAAGAGAAACACGAACTAAAAAAAGGCTAACATTTCCATGGGCACTAGGCTTCTTTCCTTCCTTCCAGATAAATTGAAAGTAACAGCTCCTCTAAATGCAGAGGTTGTTGCCTATTTCATTTGACAAACAGGTGCGCTAAAAATACCTGCCAAAGCATATGCTTTCCAAAACAATGTTTCTATGCATATCAGGTGGAGGGGAGCTTCACCCTAGATTTTCATAAGCAATATGGAAGATACTGAAATTTAAACTTTCAGCATATGTCAAACAATCAGCTCCAAACGGTGCACTGAAAAGGAAATGGGTGAAACTGAGAGCAAAAACAAAAGCAAATAAACAAACATGTTGGCTACCATAGAATATTTGCGGTAGTAATGTCCATTAGACTGTGAAATGATCACCTGAGCAAAATTATAGAACTCTCATCATTTAAGGTCTTCCAAACTTGACTGGACAGAGCCCTCAAGCACACAATGTAGGTAGAAATCACATATGATAAATGATATGGGCATCTCATTTTCAAGTCTGTATATCAAATCCTATCCTACATTGGCTGACATGAATAAAATACATCTTTTCCATCTTTGGTTGGTAATCATATTCATCATTAGTGCTTAAGCTGACATATCTGAATGCATTACAAGGGTAGATTGGAACGTACTTTTTAAACCACAACATTGGGATTGCAGTCAAATTCAGGTTCAAGTCATCTATCTGATAGTATCTTTGACATCAAAATCTGTGGTTGCTGTTGCTTTAAGAGTATGAGCTAAGTAGGGTTACATGAGTAGTTACATTTTTTAAGACAAGATAGCAGATGAGTTGTCACTACTTCCCGTAATCAGAACAAAGTCTACTGCATAAATTGTTGAATGGACTATAACTAGACTGCAGTGGACCAAGCAATGACTTGAGTGATAAAAGGGATGACAACAGCAGAGGGAAAACAACAGAGGCGGAGGTAGTGGGGAATCCCCTTTGCTTCTCTCATTTCATCAGCATTACTGATGCTGCTTAGGAAAGAAGACAAAATGATAATTGGATTTTGGTGCTGGGAACTGGCAGAGATAGCTTGGGGATAGCAGGAAGTCATCATAATGTAGATGGGAACTGTGCAACCACTTCCAAGGTTTTGTCTCTTGCTGGAAATCCTACCTGTTCCTCCCTGGCTTTTTAGGGGAGTTGAGGGTAAAGAGGAACTCTGAAGAAAAAGTATGAGCCAAATCAGTGACAGCTTTTGAGGACTCACCTGAATCTTTTGACAATAAGTTAGCAATAGCAATAGAATGTGTATTTCTATACTGCTTATCAGCTAAGTGCTATCTAAGTGGTTTACAATATGTTAGCTAATTGCCCCCAACAAGTTGGGTACTCATTTTACTCACCTGCAGAAGGATGGAAGGCTGAGTCAACCTGGAGCCTGTCAGGATTGAACTCATAACGTTGTGGCTGCAGTACCGGCATTTAACCACTGCGCCACCAGGGGTCCTTTTCAAAGTTTCAAACTATCTGTGAATAAGGTATGCACTTGAGAAATGTGTGGACCAGAAGTAAGCCTTCCAAGATTCTGCAACTGTAGAACAATTACCAAGAAGCCCTTTCCTCATGTTTGTAGGTCATAATTGTTAATGATGTTCTTAGTTGTCTTGGAGATCATGATCACAGGAAGGAGGTTGTCTTTGAGCACTGAGTTATTTACTGACAGTGGCTGTTGGCATTCAAATACCTTCGTAGCACAGAGAGTAGTTAGGAAACTCACTAAGAGCATTCATGTAGAGCTACTGCTCATATGATCCACTACGATGTATGATTGCTCAAAAAAAAAAAAAAAAAGAGCCGGCATAACCACCCAAGTTAAGGAAATCACATACAGAATACACATGGAGATGTAATTGCATGGTGCCTCCACATGAGTGCCAGATGGTGATGATCCAATGGCAATGCTCTGCTTTGTCAAGGTGCTTTGGGGGACACAATGGATGTTGTGAACGAGTTCTAAGAAAGTTAGGGTTCAAAAGATTTAAAACCATATGCATGTCATTAAAACCAGGAGGCTGAATACTGTTTAGAGAGCAACAGCAGAAAGAACAGAACAGTAGATTAGCTCATAGTTTCGTTTTGTAACAAACCAAGCACTCATCTATTCCAATTCCTATTACCCTGCAACAACCCCATTTCTACAATACAGTCCTATGACAGGAAAATTGGTTACCAAGAAACATGACCTCCCCAGCCCTCTAATATGGAGCTAGAATGGTGTCCTCATAGTTTAGTGTTACCAGTTTTATTAATTCTGGAAGTATTTGCTTTTTATAATGGGCTTTTTTAAAGCTTTTCAGCATTCTGCTTGAAGGCAGCAGTTTCACCCTCCACCTCCATTAATCTCTCCCACTGTACAAGTGCTGAGAAGAGAGCTCCTTGTTTGTGTTGCAGCTTATTTTGATGCTATCAACTTATTCCATTACATCCTTTTCACCCAGAATGACCTCCTCTTTGCTCCTTCCTTTTCCTGTCCAAACAAAGTCACTGAGGTTTTGTTTCTCTTTTGATTTTACCAGCTGTCACCTGAAAAAACTTGGATTATCACCTCACTGCAGCTTTTTAATCTTTTGCCACTTTATAAAATCAAAAGGGCTGTCCTACATAATATCCCCTTGGAACTTCAGTAATTGCATTTCTCCAGTTCAAAATGCTGCCACTATACATCTCTCAGAACTGCCTTGGATATTTAGATCCATCTTAATAACTACCTCACGTGCCCTTATCAAACCAAAATCTTGCATTCAGTGGAGACCATCAGAAATCAGCCATGATGTTGATTTCTTGTATTCAGGGTTGTTATCTTGAAGTCCTCTAAACTCTTACAAGACACCATGTAGTTTACATAAAGCAGCATCTCCTTTAGTAAATGTGGAAAAATATAAATTTTAAATATACATATTTGTTTCTTCTCATTGAGAATACAAAAACTTATCATTTGTCCAGTCCACTTGAAGAACTTAGCTGGTCTCATCATGTCTGAACATCTTTCTGGAAAGAGCCACTTGAAACTAGAAGAGAGCTCAAAGGGTAGAGGAGGACTTACCATCAAGTAGCTGTACTGTAGTATTATGGGAAATTAGCAGATACTGGTACTTGCCATCAGCATCTGCAGAAGTTCCCGATTTGAAGAGGCTGTGGGAGCAGGGGAAGCCATATTACATCAAATATTTTCTGCATTCTGCTTGAAGGCAGCAGTTTCACCCTCCACTCTCCACCTCCAAACCCCTACCCCCAGCTCTATATCTTCCAAGATCATCTTGCGAAGCAGTCAAGGCAGTGGAGTGTTTGAGCAGAAGCCCAGAACCAATTACAAAAGGTCCATCAGGTAGCCAAAGTCACATATCTTTGTCTAGAAGTACTACCCATGACATGAGGAGCATGCCAAATGTGCTATGATAGGGTAGCAGAGACAGCTAGGAAACTGCTCCACTGAGTACTAGCCAAAGAAGCATCTTCCCCTACTTTGTTCCCTGTGAACCTTGCTGGATACTCTCTTCCTATCTAAAATACATTGATTGATAGGAAAGAGCACATCTCAACATTTAGGAATATACGCTAAGATCCTTATAGTCTGAGCTGTTCAAAAGTTTTCCCCTACTTCAGTAAAACGTAGCAATAACTTGTTTTCTAGTAAATGTTAGGAGTCACAGTCCCTAATATACCATAAATTATCATTAGAAGTAACATATTTTGCCTTTCTAGCAGCTCAAAATGAATTTCATTTCAAGTCCAGTAACTGTAAAAGTGTAAAAGTGTCCAGTATCTTTAGATGTACCAGGAGAAAATTTCTCTCCTGTTGGAAGATCAAAGCCTCTGGAGGTAAGAAATCTTCAGAGCTCGTAGACATTATATATAGTCCATTTCTAAGCCCAGTTAATTTTAAGTTTAAAAGATGTGAGAAAGAATTTCCTTCATCTTGACGTGAAGGATTCTCACATGCTTACTTCAGGGGCACTGCTTGTGTGTATGCAAATGTGTGTGCGTGCATGAGTAGCTGAACAAAGAGAAAGCATATGCAAAGATGTACATCAGGTGCTGGGCCCATCACTTGCATGTTCTGTCCAGTACTCACAGCTATGAAGATAATGATCTGTTTAAATTATTTGTAAAAGCAGTAATCCATTTGTGAGTTTGAATGATGGGACTGGGAGATTCAGTTTCCCAGGCATCTCTCACGTTAAACTCACTTTACAATCTATTACTCCTCCATTACTTGCATGGCAAGGTTCATACATACATTCCAAAGAGTGGCAGAACAGTGTGCTATCTATCTATTTATTCTTGACATCTGTACCTCATCGTTCTGTAACAAAATCAATCACATGATGAATCTATCTCCAAAAATCATTCCAATTGCCTGGTAAACTCTCTGCTATAAGGACTACTTCAAAATTATCTCCTGATAGTAGTTACTATTTGCAGTTTTGTTGTAATTTCATGTATTTACTTTATACAGCATCATCAGGTACCTGCCTCAAGGAGATAACCATGCAAAATCCAAGGAGTAAGGGAGGGGGCAAGAATACACTATTATTTCAGTTAGCACATTTAAGATAATTTGCAGGCTTACTGGAAGATATGAGGACAACTAGGGACTGGTATCAAAAGTCTCATGAAAAGGATTGTCTCTGGAGATCTGAAAGACCAACACCACAGTCTTGTACAGTGTTTCTGCATAGAAATATTATTTTCTGTGCAACAAAATATGTTGTTTGCTGCTCTGAAAATGCTGTAATTGGGGACTTATTCTGTGCAAAATTTGTGTATGGTTGATATGTTTAGAAAACAAGATTTTCTACATAGGAAACACATTTTTGGTGCAGAAAATTGCATTTCTACATAGAAATACTATTTTCTGAGCAGAAAATTATGTCTCCTACACAGAAAATCCGATTTTTCTGAAGAAAATAACCACATGAAAAGTTTATGCAGAATAAGTCCAAAACTGCAATGATTATCATCAGCTCAGAATTCTTCCAAGCAGGGTCTTCTTGCCTCACACAGTAGATTGTATGGGTTCTATATGTGAGAACTCTTAAAGCTGAAATTCAAAACAATAAATGCTTCCAGAAAAGCATAGAGCCATTGCACAAATTCAACAGAAAGCAAAAAAATCAAAAGCCAGTACATCAACGTCACCAGAGAACACAGACGGGATTGGGGACTATGGAGAAAAGTTACAGGTTTTGGAATAGGCTGGTTGCTATGGAGATGATGCCTAGCAGCAAGGAGAAAGAAAATGCTTTCCTTCACGAACCCAACCTCTGTATGTTAACCACTCTGAATACAGATTGGATTGGGGAATATGGGGAACAGTTACAGGTACTGAAATAGGCCAGTTGCTATGGAGATGAGTCCTAGCAGAACAAAGGAAGATAGTGTATTCCCTCAGGACCCCAAACTGTGTGTGCAAATAACTCAGAATACAGATTGCGTTGGGAAATATGGCAAAAAGTTACATGTACTGGAGAAGACAGTTTGGTGACTTCTTAACAGGAAAATAAAATCCCGGGCAACACGAGGTAAATACACTAACGTGAAATAAAACATCGAGAGGTCAGGCTTGGTTTGCTCTAAGAGCCATTCATTTGTTTTTTAACAGTCCATATTATCCATAGAATTTTTCTCTAGCATCACATTTCAAATGAATTGATTTTCTTCCTGCCACATTTCTTCTCTGTCCAGCTTTGACAACCACGTAGAGAAACTGGAAAGTCTATGGTCAGGACGATTCTGATTTTGGAAATTAAATATATGTCTTCACACCTGAGGATATTATCTGCTTCATCCATGGCTGCTTTTTCAAGTCTTAGTTTTCTTCAGATTTCTTGACTGTCGTCTTCATTTTGGTTAATGACTGAGCCAAGTTAAAGGGTATCTTTACTATTTCTATGTCTTCATCATACACTTACAAGATATGTAAATCATCTGCAGTTATTGTCTTCTTAATACCCAACTGTAACCCTGATTATGCACTTTCTTCCTTAGATGTCATCAGTAGTTGTGAAATGAGAAGCTGGTAAAGTCTTGTTGAAGCCAGCCAGTCTTAGCCTACACCGAGTGCTATGTGGGGCAGTTGCGTAGGGATGGGGGAGCATTGGGGGCAGTTTGGCCCGACGGCAATTTTTGCGGGGCATCATGGCTCCTTGCTTGCCCTCCCCCACGTGCCCCCACCCCCTGCATGTCTTAGCCCCGCCCCATCCATCATAGCCCTGCCCAACACACTGTAACCATGCCCCCACACACTGTAGACACACCCCACGCACCATAGCCACACCCTCACATACCATACAGCACACACCCCTGTGTGCTGTAGCCACACCCCCACCCCTCTGCCTGCCCCCACTCCACACACTCTGAACTGCACCACTGGTGTGGGGCTTTAAAGGAAAAATAATAACTTAGAGGCCTGTTTGTTAAAGAGTTAGTTAGGGCAGTAAGAAACAGAGTAAAGGCCAGTTAGGAAAAGAGGCACTGATAAAATCTCGATATGCTTTTGGGAACTGGGAATGTGAAAAGAGTTCAAGGAGTTTATTTTTCTCTTAATTGTTACATAATACATCTTTGCTGTTTTTATTTTCTACAACTGTGTCTGAATGTTTTCATTTAAGAAATGAAAGAGAAAACTGTCCACACTTTTACCATCCTGAACCCGCTGATAAATACAGCCGCTTGCCCAGAATAGCAGTCACCTTGAGGCCCAAGGGAGAGATCTTGAGGATCAAAGGGCAAGGTGAATGACAAGAGCCCAAGGATTGGAACTGAAGGGCCAGCCTTAGACAGAGGCTATGTTACAATAGTCCTTCCAAGTTGTTGCTTTTTTCAGCAATTAATATGGTATGATCTGCATATCTTGATGTGCCTTTTATCAATTTTCATGCCTCCTTCCTCTGAGTCTAATCCTGCTTTCCATATATGTTCTGCATATAAATTAAGCAGATAGCATAATAAAATGTAGCCTTCTTTGATCCCCTTGCCAATGACAAACCATTATGTTTCTCCATATTATGTCCAGAGTATATGCTATACATCTGGACAATCAGATGTTGTAATCCTCCCATTTCTCTTAGCACAAACTGTAATTTCCCAGTATTTACACAGTATTTACTTTGCTGTAACCTACAAAGCACACGTTGATTTCCTTCTGAACTTATCTGGGGCACTCCATTATCCAATATGTGTTTGTGACAGGATCTCTAGTGCCTCTTACTTTTCTGAATCCAGCTTGAACATCTGGCATTTCTCACTCCAAATATGATAAAAAACATTTCTTGTAAGACCTGTTACATCACTTGCATGGGAGATCAGTGCAAAAGTCTGGTGTTCCCTTCCTTGGGAATTAGAATTTATATTGCATATTTGCACTCTGTGGACATTCTTCTGTTTTCCATATTTGTTGACAGGTTTTTGATATAATTTTAATTGATTTTGTCTCCTTGATTCATGCTTCTCACATTCCATTATCCCACCACATGTGTTGTACAACTTCGGACTTCTCTCACCACTGCACATATTAACAGGTTGACTCCAGATGTCTCATTACACTCAGCAATACTCCCACTTTTACTCTTCTCTCCCTTAGGTGGAGTGCCTTTCATCCAGGAGATCTCATCTTTCAGCACAATCTCTTGTTTCATTTTGAATGGTCTCATCATAGGTTTTTCAGTTTATATAGATTATACAGAGATATAAATCTACAATTTCTGAAGTTCTTTAAGGATCTTTATAGCTTTGATAATGAAATTCAACAACAGGAAATGGAGACTTTCTTTCTCATATTGGCTTTAGTTTAAGTCCAAAGAGACCATGGTTCAATTCCCTTCTCAGCCACGGAAATCCACTGGGTGACCTTGGGTGCCTCACTCACTTTCAGCCTCAGAAAACGCCATGATAGGATCGCCAAAGGGTCACTATAAGTTGGAAATGACATGAAGGTATACAACAAGAACAAATCTTAGCTACACAGCAACAATTTATTTCAGAACCTTTACATCTTAACTCTCTTCATCATTGAATGATGCCTATATTACTCTGATACCTGGTATGAACCTGCTGTGCTAACTACCAACCTATATTCTTTCTTAATCTTGATATCAAAATATTGACAGCTATTTTAGCTAATAGATCATGCCATTTTTGGTAATTTCCCAGCAAGGTGAGATTTATCAAATATAGGCAGGTAGTCAATAATATTTGATTGGTCGAGGACTTGTGACTACTTTAAACTTAGATTGAACTGATCACCCAGCCATTACTTCTTTTGATACTGAGAAGGTCTTTGATAAAATTTACTAGTCATTTATTTTCACAGTATTGGCTAATTTTGGGTCTCCTAAAATATTATCAATAGATAAAATATTCAGCACCAATAGCAATAGTTATAAACCTTCCCCCCTCCCCATCTTTTTTCACATTGAAGGGAAGTACAAGGCAGGGATGTCCACTGTTGCCTTTAATATCCAGTTTGAGCTTGTAACCCTTCACATATGCTATTAGAAAAAATTCCAGGATCAATGTATTCATACATGATGATTTAGAATTTAAAAATATTTTCACAGATAAACTTTTGTAATTCATTTCAAAGCCCCAGGAGTCGATTCCTGTTTTGATGCAATTGATTAATAATTTTCGTAAAATACTGGGTATTCAGTTAACTAGTCCAAGTCAGAACTACTGCCAGTGGGAGACAAGATGGACTCTATCCATATCTGCAACTGAAATATTTGTTATAACCCAGATTTGGCCTTGCAGCTTTAAGTGCATCCAAGGTTAAAGCCCTTGAGGTCAACCAAGTATACAAACCAAATAGGTAGGTAAGTAGATAGATAGATAATGTATAAATACACAGATATAAATAAATATGACATGCCAAGTTTCTTTTTTTTAAAAAAAATCATTTTATTCAAATTCAGATATAAAACAATTATAACTGTCAACTTATTTGAAATATTTCTAATCTTCCACACTGATCTAGATTTCATTATCTATATTTCTTAACGTGCTTAAAATATTGTACTACATTTTAGTGCTATTATTGCTTGTTGATCCTTGCATTTCCATCCCCGTATTCCCGCTTCATGATATAGATCCTGTAGTCCCCTCATAATTTAACTTAAATCATGAATCACAGATTTCCATCTGATGGTACCCAGCAATTACCCATTACAATTTGCCATTCTTTTTGTATCTCTTCGTCTGATTTCCCTTTTAATCTCCGAGAGACCATATCAGCATTTTTGTTTTCAATCAGTGTACCCCACCATTGTTCTAATGTGGGTATTTGCTGAGTTTTCCACATCTTTGCATATTCAATACGAGCTGTTGTTACCATGTATAGTAATATTCTCCAGTACTTCCTTATACCAGTACCTTCTAATACATCAGTCATATTTAACAAATACAATTCTGGTAACTTAGCAAACTGTACTTTCATTAATGCACATATTTTGTTATGTATTTCAGTCCAATATTTCTTAGCTTTAGGACATGTCCACCACATATATCTTACCGACCTCATTCTGACATTTCCAACATTGTCCAGTACCTGTATTATAAATCTTTTTTAATTTATCTGGTGTCATGTACCATCTATGAAATAGCTTGTAATAGTTCTCTTTCAAATTCTGTGCTACTGTAAATTTCTGTGTTTTTTTCCAGCTCTGCTCCCAAGACTCTAATTGTATTGAATGTCCGATATTTTGTGCCCATGAAATCATTGTTCCCTTTACTGTTTCTTCTTGCCTCTCCTGATGTAGTATTTCTTGATATATTTGGGCAAGTAAATGAGGCAGATTTTCGAACAGCCATTTAATTACTCCAGTTTTCTCTTTAAGTTCAATTCCATATGTTTTTATATCCATCTGAAACCTTTCTGCTAACTGTCTGTAAGGAAACCAACTTAATGTTATTTCCTCTTGTTCTAGTTTTTCTCTTGTTTTAATCTTAAAGTTGTTGGACGTTGATCTCTCAATTATATCATCATATCGCAACCATTTATCTGTGTCCGTCCATCTGCCAAAAAAAGCCTCTTGCGGTGAGACCCAGGTGGGGAGCTGCCGTATGTTTTTATTTTTATAATCCTCCCAAATTTTCAGAAACGATTTTCTGATAAAGTGATGTGTGAAGTCATTATCTATTTTTGCTTTATCATAAAACATGTAGGCATGCCACCCCATTCTCAGGTCTGCTCCCTCCAGTGCCAACATTCTCGTGTCTTGTAGGTCTACCCAGTCTTTTATCCATGTAAAAGCCGCGGCCTTATAGTATATTTGAAAGTCTGGTAGTCCCATTCCTCCTCTACGTTTTAAGTCTGTCATAGTATTCCATTTTATCCTAGGTTTTTTCCCTTGCCATATAAACTCAGTTAGTTCTCTCTTCCATTGTATGAAAGGTTTCATGTTCGTTATTATAGGAAGATTTTGGAACAAAAAGTTCATTTTTGGCAAAATATTCATTTTTATTACAGCTATCCCCCCATCATTGACAAACGCATGGAGGTCCAACTTTCCAAGTCTTTTGTTATTTCTTTTCATTTTTTTTCATAGTTATTTTGAAATAACTCATTGTTTCTTTTGGCTATCCAAATACCTAGATATTTTACCTTTTGTCCTCTATTGAATCCTGTTTTTTATACTAATTCCATCTCTTCTCTTTCAGTCATATTTCTGGTTAAGAAGACTGTTTTTTCCTTATTAACTTTAAAACCAGAGAATTCTCCATATTCTTGAACTGTAGTAATCAATTTCCCAATACATTTCCCTGGGTCATCCAGTAAGAAGACCAGATCATCAGCGAAAGCTTTTAACTTTTAATGATATTTCTTAATTTGGACTCTTCTTATTTCTTTATCTTCTCTTATAGCATTGTTAAGTATTTCCATTGTCATGATAAACAGCAGAGGAGACAGGGGACACCCTTGTCTCGTACCTCTATGCAGTTCTGCTATTTGTGTTCTTTCACCGTTTATGACCAGTCGAGCTTGTTGTTGTTGTTGCTTCAATCCATGCAACAAATTTTTCTCCTGCCTGCATCTGTTTAACCGCCATCTTCATGAACGCCCAGCTAATCATGTTGAAAGCTTTCTCCGCATCTACAAATATCATGGCCATTTTCCGTTCATTATGCTTTTCATAGTATTCAATTACATTTAAGACCGTTCTAATGTTATTTCTCAAAGATCTTTTTGGTAGAAAATGTCCTCATCAATTACCTCTGACAGCACTTTTTTAATCCTCGCTGCTAGAATTGAAGCAATTGTAGTCTGTATTCAAAAGTGATATTGGTCTACAGTTCTTTACATCGCTCAAATCTCTTCCTTCTTTCGGGATCAGCACAACGTTAGCTTCTTTCCAAGTATCTGGTATTCCTTCCTTTATTATTTCATTTATAGTGCTTTGCAAAGGTATTGAAATCTCATGTTCCATAGTTTTATAACATCTTGCAGTGAAGCTGTCAGGTCCTGGAGCTTTATCATTCTTCAAATTCCTAATAGCCTCAACTACTTCCATCATAGTAATAGAGTTGTTCAAGATTGATCTTTGGTCTTCATTAAATCTCATTTTATTCATTTTCTCCAGATATTCTTCCATTTCTTGTATTTTTTTCCCCTTTGAGATCTTACTCATCAGCTTCACGTAGTAATTATAAAAAGCTTGTTTTATTCCCGCTTGTTTTGTAATTCTTTCTTCTCCTGTTCTAATCTCGGTTATGATATTTCTGGACCTTCTTTTGCGCAGCAAACCTGCCAAAAGCTTTGAAGGTTTATTAGCTTGTTTGAAGAAATTATATTTCATTCTCTTTATCTGTTGCTCTATTTCTTCCAAATTAAGTTGATTTAATTCAGCTTGCTTTACCTTCATCTGTAATCTAATCTGTTTATCAGACAGATTTTGTCTCATCTGTTGTTCAATTTCTTTCATCTCTTCCAAAATTTGCTGCTCAATGTTTCTCTTTTCTTTTTTAATCTCTGCAGTCCATCTCAAAAGTTACCACGCATGACTGCTTTACTTGCGTCCCAAATGGTTTTCATCGACAGCTCCGACGTCAAGTTCTCATTAAAATAGTTAATTATCTCTGTTTTAGCTTTCGCTATGTACTTCTCCTTATTCCAAATCTCATCATTCAGTCTCCATGTCCTTTCTCTATCTTTAATCCTTATCTTTAATTGTAACGGATTATGATCAGAGCATAAATTGGGAAGAATGTCCGTATCTGTAGTTTTCATCAAAAGTTGTTTGGATACTAACACCATATCTATTCTTGACATTGACCTATGTCTATCTGAATAATATGTATGTCCATCCAGTTGCCCGTTCTTGTATATCCAAGTGTCATATAAGTTTAAATTGTCCATCATATTAAAGAAGCTCTTAGGAAGTTTGCCGTTGTTTCGGGGAGTTAACTTTTGTATTGTCCTGTCAACTTGGGGACTGATTACTCCATTAATATCCCCCAAAACAATAATGTTAGAATTTCCTGTTTCATTAAGATATCTCAATGCCTCTTCCTGTATTGTAGGGAAGAATTCACCTTTAGCTCCATTTGGTGCATATATTCCAGCTATTAATATTTTATCCTGTTTCAAAGTAACTTCAACTCCTATATAACGACCATTGCTATCCTGAAAGATTTGCTTTGCACCAAATTTTGAGTTTACATATATCAAAACTCCCCTCTTCTTTTTATCAATCGTAGCTGCGAAACAGCTACCTAGTTTCAAATTCCTGACATATCTCAAATCTTGAGTTCTAGTTCAAGCTTCTTGCAGACATATCTATATTCTGTTTCTCTAGATTGTGAAAAATTTGTCTTCTTTTGTATTCAGAGTTAAACCCCTTAATGTTCCAAGAATAAATCTTCAAATCCATTTTGTGAGTTATATTAATATTTTATTACTGAAGTTTAGTTTATTCCTTCAGTATGTCTCCGTCTACCTCCCCTTCCTCTTGTTCCACAGTTCCTTGCACTACTTCTATTACTTCCTCTTGTTCTCCGTCTTCTTCTTCTCCTTGTAGTTGTTCTCTTTCCTCTTCTGGAGGTAGCTGTTCGTGATCTTTCTCTCCTTCAGAGGTGTCCTTTTGTAAGTCTTTCTTCAATCTATCCATTATTTCTTTTGCTTTGTGTACTGAGTTAATCCTATATCTCTGCTGTTTATAAGTAAAGGACAAACCTTCAACCTTTTCCCATCGATAATTAATCTGACACTTTTGCAGAAGGTTGGCCAACGGTTTATATTCTTGTCTTTTCTTTAGGATTTGATAAGGTATATCTTTGAAAATTCTGACGTCTTTATCTTCAATCTTCAGTAGTCCATCGTAGCTTCGCTGTAATATTTTGTCTCTAACCATAGTCCTCATGAACGTTATAATAATGTCTCTTGGTAATTTCCTCTCTCTCGCTACTCTGGAGGAAACTCTGAACATTCTGTCAATATATGTCTCCATCTTTTCTTCTTCAACGTCAATGAATTCTGCCAAAGCTGGTACAATTTTTTCGTACAGATTCTCTGCTGAAGCCTCTGGGACACCTCTAAATCGAAGACATCTTTCCCGATATCGTAACTCCTGCTGAGTAATTTCAAATTCATCTTCTTTTTGCTTCCCCTTCATCTCAGTCATTTCCTTTTCGACTTGTTTGACTTGTTGTTTTATCTCCTTTGTTTCTGTCTTTAGCTTTGTCACATCCTTTGTTATATTTTCCAATTTCTTCCCCAGTTTGTCTATTTCTTGTTTCATGTCAGCTCTCATTTCTTTCCTTGTTTCTTTTATATCACTTCTTATATCATCTTTCATGCTTTTAAACTCTTGCATCATCTGTAACATGAAATCTTGAGGTTTCTGGGGTATATCCACTGATGTCCGTCTGGTTGCCTGGGAAGTTGTTGTTGTTGCAGCTGCCGCCGCTCCTCTTCTTGTCCTTTGGTCCATTTTTTATTTTATTTTTTTTAGTACCTAATGCAAAATGCTTTTTTGCTTTTTGTTACCTTAATCAATATTCAATATAAAAATCAATTCCTTATACCTATATTTTTTACAGTTAGCACACAAAAAGCTTACAATTTGTAACCTTGTAGTTTTCACATTCTAATAAAATTCAAATTGTTATATCTATAATTCTTTCACATTAGATCCAATTCATTGCATGTATAAATCAATCGCATCAATCACATATATCCTTCACTTGAATTAATTACTTTAAATTGAAATTAACACTGCTACCCAGTCACTGTATCAATGAAATGGAAATAAAAATAGCTGTATATATGTAGATTATGCAAGTATCTTATGTATCAATTTATATATGTAGAATTTGTATAGATATATAGATATATATAAATATAGATATATAGATTTATTCTCACATGCCAAGTTTCTAACAAGAATGGAATAGAGAATTAGAATATCCAATTCTGATTAATCAATGGCCATTGTTTTTAAGATCTATAACTATAATAGCTATAGATCTCCAACCATGTCTTATAAAGCAGAAATTGTTCTTTCAACTATATTGGTCAACACAATGACCATTTCTGCACTGTACCTCCTTCCATTGTCCTCCCATCTTCATTTAAAGTTAGAGTATTTACTTAGTTTCTTCAGGGCAGGAAAGAAAACATACAAATGCATATAATGCAACAAATGGCATGGATACTAAAGCTTTAGAATGAATGTGGTTGAAAAGAATGCAAAATCACCACTGAAAAATGGAATATGAGAATAAGACTTATTCTGACCATGCTCAGAACACTACAGCGTAGTCCCCAATCCCGTTTTCAAAAGGAGGAAAACACTTAAAAGGTTTTTACATTTTTATTATCACATTTTTACCCTGCCTTTATAGTCTGGAGAACTACTACAGAAATCCCTCTCCATATGTCCATTACATATGCCTCCACAGATGATAACATTCTTAAGGAGCTACTAATATCTAGATAGGTTCATAGAGAAAACCAGTCCCTTAGATCTCTAGATCCTAGCTTTTAGGTTGGAAACTTAAAATCAAAACCTTGAACTAGCAACTACAACAACTGCGGCTATATGATCACTGACTCTCTGTGCACTTAACTAAAGCTTCTGGACACTCTCCAAGGCAACCACACTTCTTAAAGTATATTGCAGTTGTCTAGACACAATGTAACTAAGCCATGGATCACTCCTGTCATATCAGGCTGACGCTGGAGAGACTGTGGTACACTAAACAGAGCTGTGCAAAAAACACTCTTCACTGCTGCCATCTCCTGTAAACAGGCACTAATGGCATTCTGTAAAAGGGTTACCAATTGCTTCCCTTAACCATAACATCAGAGATATCCGAGAGGGTGAAGGACTGAGGAAACAGATAACAGCTTTCACTTCTCCAAATACCCTGTCCCCATTGTAAAGATGAAAAGATCCCATATAACATGGTGATTAGCTACCAAAGCCACTTTAGCCTGAAAAGCCCCAGTACTGGAGTCCAGATGACGGCAAATCTAACCAGTTTTGTCCTTAAAATAGGGAACAAAGTGCTCACAGTGAACCACTTGGTCTGGTGACTGGTGGTTTATTACCATGATTAAAGCAGTGCACTTTATCATAGAGTAAGACAAAAGAAAGAGAAAAAAATGTCAGAGGCTTTATGTGAACTGCCCAAAAGAATACATGATCAGCTTTATACGATGCATTTGTCACTGGACTTGTGTGTGTGCGTGTGTGTGTACACACATACACACATACAGAAAGAGGGATAGAAAGAGAGTGTGAGAGTTGTGAATGATGTGAATCTCTGGTTTCAAGGAGGGTTTCTGTTGCCTACTTAAACCCCTAAGGAATTGGTGAAGAATTTCACACTGGTTTTAACCTCTACAAGAGAAGTGGATGGGAATTTGGCAGCTGCAGTTGTCCTTTCTTTAGCCTACACTGTTCTCACATACTCTGCAAGCCTTGACTTACTGAACAATTCTAGCTCTTTTGATGAACTTCCCCCTGCTGGCTTTAACCCCTCTAGACATGTATTTTAATTTTCAGAGCAGGAAAAATAAAATGCTCTGTTTGTACTTAAAGCCATTTAAGCCAAGCTTTTTTGTTTGTTATCGTCAGCATAAGGAATCCTTGGCTGTTGTAGGATCCAAAGAATGAGCTGTAGCAGTATTTTCCTTTGTCTACCTGTTAGTGTTTTTTATTATTCCGACACAGATTGTGCTCAATGATAAGTGACAAAAACTGTCAGGAAATGTCAAAAAGGCAATTAGTACCCCACCCCCCCTTGAGACTATTGACAGAATTTTAAACTCCCCTTTTGCTTCTTCTCTCAGGGTTTATTCCTGGCAATCAGTAAAACAGCATCTGGGAGAAAAATCCAATTAAAGGATGCTTTTAAGAATAGAGGGGTGAGGTGTTTCCCCTGTATTATGTTCCTGACAAAAATACAGCACTAGGATTCTCAAAACTATAATTCTGATTGGTTGTTTGGTGCTCTGAAAAAACTTTTCCTCAATGAATGCTTAAAGGAGGTAATGGGCTAAATGAACAAAAATTAACTGAAACTAAATCCAGACAAGATGGAGGTACTTCCTGCTAACTGTCCTAACCTAGGGTTGGGGATGTGTCAACCAGTCCTGAAAGACTGTGTTCACAGCATGGGATGCTTCTGGATCCTGTCACTCCAAATGACAGCCCAGATAGATTTGATAGCCAGAAGTGCTTACTATCAGTTTGCACCCCTTCCTAGAACTGGAGGACCTCAAGATGTTAATCCATGCAGTGATAACTTTGAAGTTGGACTTCTGCAATGTGCTGTACACTGGGCTTCAAAAGCTTCGGTAAACTGCTGAACATCACAGCCAAATTCGTCACTGATTCATCTAGGAGCAATTATATTACACTTATATTCAAATCACTCCATAGAATCATAGAATCATAGAGTTGGAAGAGATCACAGGGGCCATCCAGGCCAACCCCCTGCTATGCAGGAACACCCATCAAAGTATTCTCAACAGAGGGTCATCCAGCCTCCGCTTAAAAACCTCTGAAGGAGGAGACTCCACCACACTCCAAGGCAGCATATTCCACTGCTGGACAGCTCTGACCATCAGAAAGTTCTTCCTGAGGTTCAGGTGGAATTTCCTTTCCTGCAGCTTGAATCCATTGCTCCTTGTCCTAGTCTCTGGAGCAGCGGAAAACAAGCCCGCTCCCTCCTCAACATGACATCCCTTCAATATTTAAACATGGTTATCATCCCCTCTTAAACTTCTCTTCTGCAGACTAAATATCCCCAGCTCCCTAAGGCACTACTCATAGGGCATCCAGACCCTTCACCATTTGGTCACCCTCCTCTGGACACGCTCCAGTTTGTCGACATCCTTCTTGAATCGAGGTGCCCAGAACTGGACACAGTATTCCAAATGAGGTCTAACCAATGCAGAATAGAGTGGTACCATTACCTCCCTCGATCTAGACACCATACTCCTATTGATGCTGCCAATTAAGTTTCTGGATTATGTACAAAGTATTGGTTGTTACATTTAAAGCCCTATGTAATTTGGGTGCAGGAATCACTTTCTCCCATATAATCCACCCCGAACACTCAGGTCTTCTGGGAGACACCCACTTTAGTCAGCCAGGAGTAGGCTGGCAACTGGTACCCAGAGAAATTTTCCTTCAACTATCCCCAAATTGTGGAATGACCTGCCGGAAGAGATTTGATAGCTGCATACACTGTCTGAGTTTAACAGTATTAAAGACCAGTCTCTTCTGGCTGCCCTGTCCAGATGGTTTTTAGGTTATGCAAATTTAAATTATTAATCGATTGGTTTTAATATGTTTGAGTTTTAAACAGATGTTAATGCTCTGTCAACCGATTTTAACTGTATTTTTAAATTTTAACATTTTTAACTGCATTAAATGTCTATTGGTTGCTGTATTTTAATCTATTGCTCCCAACCTTAATCCAAACAGAGAGGGAGGTAAGAAATTACTGCTACTTCTACTAGTACTACTGCTACTACTACTACCACCACCACTCTATTTGCCAGCGTATAAAACTCCCTTTTTTCCTGAAAAATACTGTTAAAAAATGGAGTGCACCTTGTATGTCAGTGCATCTTATTCTCCAGCAAATAGTATTTGCCAGCATATAAATAGGGTTCGTCTTATATGCTAATGCATCTTATATGCTGGCAAATACGGTACTTATTCTTATTATGTACCAGAATCCTATTCAATCTGTTATGTATCTTTGCATATATTTAACTATGTAACAGAGATACTAAGAAACCCGGTTACTGAATTGCTAAGATATGTAATGGCATACCTGCAAGACCGCTCAATGTTCACTGGTTCTCAGTGCTCATTGGGACCAATGCAATGCATATCAGGACAAATGTGATGCACAGCAATCCCATTGTGCATTGATCCATTGTGCATCAAGGACCAATATGCATCAACCACTTTAATAGCTTTGCCACATAGTAACATTACAGCAGCCCTCCATTGGATATGCATGTTACACAACTGCACAATTCCAATTCCCACAGATAGAAGTCCACTTACAATTATGCAATGCCCCAACAGGATTCTGGTCATTCTTCTTCTTCTTCTTCTTCTTCTTTATACATGTCAAGTCTGCACAAGATTTCATTCACATCAAACTTGAAAAAAATTATATGATTTCCCCCCTAGTATTCTAGTTGGAGCTAAGTGAAATATAGTGGCTTAAAAAGAAATGGAAGCAAGGAACTTGTAGCCCTTCAGATGCATGCCCTCCAACCATCCCTATCTGGCAGAATGCTCACAATTAATCCTCTAATGTCTCACTATTTCAGCTGCTTTTAAAATGTCCAGTTTCTTCCTATCACTCCACTTTCCCCCTTTTTCTTCAGGTTTTTTCAACTACTGCAAACTTAGTTAAAAGTGTAAAAGTAGTTTAAACTCAATTAATGCAATAGGAGGAAGGAGAGAGGAGGCAGAGGAGTTTTATCCATCCCAATAAGCTCAGGCAAAAGCAAACTGCTACAGCCTCTTCAATATTGTGCATTATTCCACATTAATAACTGTTGCCATCTTGACCCCATTTTGATGTTGCTGGGCCACACATGTCTCAGATTTCATCTATGAAATGTTGGAGGGTGTGTAGATGCTAATGGATTTCACCTCCTATCAGCCCCTGCCAGCATAATCAATAGATTGGGAGGACGGGCAGTGGCCAGGGAAAATGGATAGAATATCTAGTGTAGTAGCTCTCAAACTTTTGTCCTCCAGATGTTTCAGACCAACTTCCAAAAGTCCAAGCTTGGCCATTGATAACAGATTCTAGGAACCAAAATCTAAAACATCTGTAAAACCAAACACTGAGAACCATTGGTCAAGAGGTCCACCAGCTCCCAACTCCTCACTTAGAATTAAATCTAAGTGCTCCCCTGAATGCACCTCAGCCCATGTTCACACAGAAATCCATTCTAAGTTGTCCTCCAAGCTTCCTTCACTTCAGAACTCTCAGTGGTAGTTGAAAATGTTTTACTGTTGTTAAACAACTGAAACTCTTGGTCTACCCAGAAACCTACCAGCAGATTGCAACCTACTTTCTCCCCATGTTTACAAAAAAAATTAAAAAAAAATTTTAAAAAAATAATTAAATATGGGTTATGTCTGCTGGGTAGCACATGACGATAGCTTACACATAATGTAGTTCTATAACAGATATATTAGAACTCAGGGTTTGGCTTTAGGAGTATTTTTCCACCACTCTCCCTATTATTTTGGGCCTACTTCTTACTAAAGCTCATGTCAAGTAAACAGGCAGAAGCTCTTATGAAGGCAGAAAAAATCCTTCCACAAGGAAAACCTAAACATTGGAGGAAAGGCTAAATCCTTTTCCTTGACAATTAATATCCCATATGTGGAGATTTTGTTTTGTGTGAAATAGCTTTCTGAAATAATTCTGGAAGGTATTGTGTATGCTTTTCTTATGCCTTTCTTTTCAAATACAATATAGCTACCTATTTGGCAAAAACCTGCAGTTATCAATATGTTTTGAAATACATTTGGGAGAAAGGTAGGGTATAAATTGAACACATAACTAGAATAAAAATAAGTATCTTTTGTAATACTGGTGATGGTAGAGAAATGATTGAGAATTAAGATTACACACTTTCTCTTAATCCTACACCCTTCTACAGTCTCCTTCCACAAAATACCAGTCTGGACAAACAGGTTTCATACATGCAGATATCTCTACATCAACAGACAAGTTTTCAGGCAAAACTTTAGAAAAATGGAAGTCTATCTTGGAAGCTACCTTCAATTATCACACTCCAGTGTTAACTTTTATTGAAACTGTGATGCTTTTGAAGACTTTTGGCTTGATTAAATTCATTATCTACTGTGGAATCAAGAATGTAGTACTTCTACACTGAAAACTTCCCTGGTTTCCAAAGATCTACTACCAGTGAAAAAAAGTCAGAGCTGAACTTATGGATCACTGGGGCCCTTTCATGCTGCACAGTTATAGCAATGTGATTCCACTTTAACTGCCATGGTTTCATCCTATGGAATCCTGGGATGTGCAGTTTAGGAAATGATATTTAGCATTCTCAGTCAGAGAGCTCTAGCTCTTCATCAGACTACAAACTGCAAGATTTCACAAAATGCAGTCATGACAGAGCAGAACCTTTAATTGTAATGTGAAAGGATCCCTGGTCTAATTTGTTATAAGACAGATCTGTATGTCCTAGGGGAAAAAGTCATTCCAAAGACCTTACAGAGTACCACCCATATGGATTCTACTGCAAAAGCTGAAAAGGATGAAAGCTTCAGCACCCCTAGTTGTTTCAGTCCCAGTTCTAGAAGCCCTTTCCCATAATCTACATATTTGGAAGCTAAATATGGTTACTCAGAAATGAAGGAAAGGAACTCTTCACAAAATGAATTATTTCAGCTTTATTTCTACTTTTACCTTATCAAAACCAAGCCCAGCGCTGCAAACAGGTCATAGGTTGTCTGGTGCCCCTTGGAGCAAATTAAGCCTTCAGTAGTCCCACCCCTCACTAGTACTAAATCTCATAAAGTCCACCTGATCTGTTATACAGCAGCACAGCCAGCAAAAGCACTACGTGCATTTGTACTTATTAGTTTGGAGTTACAGCTCAATCAAAAAAGAAAAAAAATGCTTTTCCAGTTCAGAAGCAGCACACTAATTAATACAATCGGAAGAAGAAGCTTCTGAAGTCTCCCAACAGCATTCATTAACATACACCACAAGAGATTTCATAAAGTTCAAAGCTTATCTTGTAGCCTTCATGCTCCACATGTGCTCAGAACAGCAGCTGGCCAAGTATATGCTTGCTCGCTCTCTCTCTCTCTCTCTCTCTCTCTCTCTCTCTCTCTCTCACACACACACACACACACACAGATCTAAATTAGATCAGATCACCATCTATCCTTCTTATAGAATTCAAATTGCGTTATAAAAACATGTCAATTGGCTTCTGAAATACACATACTATCAGATAGTTAACACAATTCAGTATTAGAAAGGAATATCTTTAGCATTATCCTGTATTCCATGTAAGAAGTCTGACATACACATGAAATGATTAATTAATGTTCAAGAAAAGGGGAGGACAATTTTGAAGATGGACCTAAACAATTCCTATCGTCATCACTATCATCATCATCATCGTCATCTTCATCTTCATTGTGTCCAGAGTTCTTTGGCTGTAGAGCAGGAGGAAAGACTTAAGGATGATTTGAGGGAGAGGCCAATCAAGTAAAAGAAACATTATGAGGAGCTAAAAGGTATTATAGAAATACTATGTTCTCACTTCTTCCACTAAAGTAAGTGATAGCGCTTTAGAAGTAGCTAGCTACTACTACTACTACTATTATTTTATTTTTATTATTATTATTATTATTATTATTGTTTCATTTTGTAATTAATTCATTTTTTCTAACACAGATAAAATGTGTTTGTAACTTAACAATGGAAAACTTCATTCCTTAATATGGTAAGCAGCCTCACTGAGGAGTAGAAGAGGAGTAATGGGATATGATTACGGGCCAACCAACTGCTAGTTCTAAGTAAAGTAAACTCACTGATTAAACAGAAACTGGATAAGTCAATTCTCATGTAAGTTCTATTGATCCAGTGGGTCTCCTCTAGCTGGAAGTAACAATTGAATATAGGCCTTTGTGTTTTATACCACCGGCCAGCACACTTTTGAAGTAATTGCCAAGTATCTATTTCAGTAACTTTTTAGAAGCAGGAAAGTAAAATTAACTATTATGCAACCAATTTAAGAATCTTGACACCTTAAATGCAACTTTTTTAAAAAAAAAAAAAAAGTAGTAACATTCCAAGCTATGGCTGAGCACTGTATGGCCTGCCTATAAATCAATAACATATCAGATGAAAAAGTATGTATACTTCTAAAAGTAGTAGTTGTTTCATATGAAGAATATAGCTTTCCTTAAATTGGTTTCCCAAAAAGCAGTTAGGACTATATGGAGCTCAGACATGACCATGGAATTAGAATGATTGTCCTATTATGACATGAATAGTATAATATAAGACCAACAACATCTACTGTTACTATAACAAGCACTTTACCACACAAAAAGGATATTGCAGAAATCTAAAAACCATAACCATCCTTATGCTCAAAGTCTTGTGAAAACCTCTTGCTTGTTGTTGAATTCCATCCCTCACATCAATTTTATCATGACTTGCATCTGTTCACATAATTCAGAGAAAATTGTACAACAAAACATAAGCAAAAGCAAAAGACCATTAGAATTCACTAACAATGCTTTTTATTTGAAAACCCACCAAATACATAAAATTACTTTACTCTGCTTCATTTTTCAACATTCACAAACATAATTGCATTTATTTGTCTCAGCAAGGCTGCAAAACAAGTGATAATTTACAATATTACAGCTTGTGTCTCCTAGGATTACAGATACTATATTTGCTACCCATACTCGTAAGAAAGCAGGATAGAGAGATAATTCAAAAGACTTTCATAGATCTCACCCTCCCTCCAAGGAAGTTCTGTATGCTATTATCATCAGCTGCCTTTACAGAAAAACAAGAACAAAACTCTTGAAAATAGCACATTTGTTAAATGAATCCATTTTCCACTTTATCAAGTGGAATCTATGCAAAGTAAAGCTGACTTTGTAAATAAAGTATCTAGCATGAGATTTGTTTCAGCCTGGTTAAGATCAGAGCAACTTGATTAGATCTTCAGAATGTGCTGAAAAGTAAAGGCAGTACACTGGAAGAGGGCTTTACAATGTGATGATTTTGTTAGCACATGGGTTTTGTTGGCAGATCTGTCTGTCTGTCCCCCCCCCCTCTGTTCCCTTTGGTATTTGGGAACACACAGTGGGGCCCTGCAACAACATTCTGCAATGTGTTGTCAGCCTGTATTACTATTGCTTCTATGCAAAAGGTAGCCATTTTGTAAGAGGAGACTTCTGATATTCCCAAAGCCACATGGATGCAAGTAGCACCTCTGACAAGTGGAAAAGGCTACTCTATCACAAACAAAAGGGGGCTTCTATGTCAGTGGGGATGGTGAATCCATTTCAGGTTTTAGCCTAGTCTTTAAAGAAGCTTTCCAAGTTGGCCAACCCTCCTCCTCCTCCTTCTGTAAATATTTTTCTTGAACCACCAATTTTAAGCATATAAAACAACACATATGTGAATGTATGACACAAAGACAGAAAACAACAAAACAACACTAACAGAAAATAGCCTGTTCTAAAAAGACAAAAAAAACAAAACAAACTAATGAGAAAAGTGGATAATAAGTATTGTTACCCCTAGTTCTGGGGTCCCTTAGGTGACACCTCACTGTTCTCCACGTGATGGGGAATGGAAACTAGCCAGAGCATGAGCAGTGGCAATGCGAGAGGAGGGGTAACCTAGCGGGGTCTTTTTTACCCAATTTTTACGGGGTCAGGCCAAGCCAAAAACCAAACAAAAATGTCCAGTAAGTGATTTTATTAAGAGTCTTATGTGCCAACACAATCACACACATACGCACCCAAGACCTAATAAGAAGCAAAAAGAGAGGAAACTGGATAGAGGAATATTGAGGAGGTGTAGTTGGGGTAATACTGCAGCTTTCCCTGAAGTCTGTGATCCGGAAAAGCAGTGGAGGAGTGGGACTCAGCACGGAGAGGGCTGAGGGGATTACTCAACAGATGGAGCAATGGTTTGCTGGGGTGATCGGGAGCGATCCAAAGAAATGCTCAAAAACTGGGACTATCTGTAGGGGGAAAAGTACCTGAAGGACTAATCCTTTCCCGGGGAGAACAATGGGTGTGGCAGCAAGAGTGAAGCTCCATAACAGTAACTTCCTTTGCGTGATGAAATTACAAGGTGTTGCCAAAGTCTCAGAATCTTCAGCTGCATTTGGTTGTGGTGTGACTTCATGTAAATGGTCCTTGCTTGGTAGGATGTTTGCTCAACTTGGGGCGAACACGCTAATCCCCTCAAGTCGGCTTCTCGGGGCTGAGGACCCTTTGTTTATTGTGGGTTTACACTTCTTGAGGTCTCCTGGGGCTATGTGACTGGGGATTTACTGGCCTGACCTGGTTTTCGGTCCTTCAACCGTGGCTGCCTACTTGCGCATCCAGGCGACCTCTCAGGCACACAGAATCATATTTTAATATCAAACTGCAGACCCCGGATAGGGTTTTTCCATCGGAGTAACAGTATATACATGACTTCCAGCCCATCACCTGATGGTTATAAAGTACACTAGAATATATTCTTCCTCAATATTATAAAATCACATAAATACTTCTGTTACCATAACTAAAAGTTACTGACTGTTAAGGTCAGAGACCTGGGCGGCGAGCCAGCCCAGAGAAGGGAGTGTGAGAGCCAGCAAAGTCCAGCCAGGAAGAGACAAGCAAGCACTTTACACAAGGGAGTTCATTTACCAGAGCATCAAGCGAAAGCCATAGTCAGAGTTCCAAAAGCCAACAAGAGTCCAGAGATCAATTCAAGGTAGCAGGAACCGCGCACTGGGAGCAAGGAACAGGCAAGAGGAGGAAAGCTTCCAGGAAGGCAGTTATATAGCCCAAGACACAGGTGTGGCTAGTCACTGCTTCTTGAACTTAATCAAGGAAGCCTCCCTTTGCTCAGCTCTCTTGAGTCTCCGCCTTGTTTGTGGGCTGATTGACAGAGGCTCCAAAGCATCTTCAGAATTGGATCCCTGTTGCCCTAAAGGAGCAGGCAGAGGAATGTCCAAGCCTGCTTGGTCCATGGCAGCAGGGGGAGCTCTAGAGCTACAGGACTCATCTCCAGCCAGAGCCACAGGGATCAACAGCTGCTGCTCATCCTCAGCAGCTCTGACAGGGGCTTCAGTTATCACACTAACCTTCAAAACCCAAAATTAAGTTCCTCCCCCAGTGATCTCTCAAACAAGCAATCCACATGCCCCAATCTTTCTTAACTCTGCTCAGTGATCAGTGGTCAATTTGTCCATTTCTGCCTAACCAGTTTCCTCATTCTATCTTCTTGAGATGCAATAGTTGGCTTCTTTCATCTCTAAGCATAAAGTAGTCTGCCAGTTGTAATCATATAGTTTATGATTCTTCCAAAATTCTTATCTGATCATTTATCAGTCCCAGTAAGAACTCAAGTTTTAGTTGAATCTTTATCTTCAGGATATCTTCTATTGATCAATGCATCAAAACCCAAATTATCTTCGTTTATTCACATGTCCACCACATATGAAAAAGTTCCTTCTTTCTTTTTATATTTCCTACAAATATCAGTGAATCTATTACACATTTTAGATAATCTTTCTGGTATTAAATACCATCTATATATAATTTTTCGAAAAAATTCTCTAAGATCATAAAGTAAACTTCAAGTCTCTTGTCCACATTTTTCCCATTGTTCCATCTGTATGTTATGAGTCACATTTTGTGCTCATTGAATCATACAATTTTTTTGCCTGTTTATCCTCTGTGTCTAATCTCAATAATAACACTTTAGCTATCAAATGTTCATCATCTTTACACAATTCCACTTCACACTTAGATATCTGAAAACCAAACAATTTTTATCCATTCTAAAACATTCAGATAACTGTCTATATGCAAACCATCTAATACCATGACTTTCTTAAATCATCTCCTTACTAGCTCTCATCTGCAATTGACCATTTATCTTTTATCTTTAAACAAGGTTTTATGTGGTTAGTTCCATAATCGCACTTTGGCACATAATCTCATATTATATTTACTCCAGACCCTACATATGGCATATCTGATATAATGATTATTAAAATCAACAGTGGTGGAAATGGTGGAGACCTTTAAGAGGACTAATATATGGAAAGCTCCATGGCCAGAGGACTTTTCAGCAATTTATTAATACAAGCTTAGAGGAACAGTTTATCTTTCTTTTCAACAACTGATGAATTCAATCATAATTACATGGAGAATTCCAGACAGTTGATAAAGGGCAAATGTAACTTTGATGCCAAAAGAAGATCTGGATGTGACAGATCCTAAGATTGCAGGCCTATTTCTCTTTTTTATAATGACTATAAGATTTTTATACAAATTTTAGCAGAAAGACTGAAGAAGGTTCTTAAGAAAGTGATACATGAGGACTGATGGGGATTTTTACCAAGCCCTCTCTTCAAAACAAGGCCAGTATCTTATACAGTGTCCTATACTTACAAGCAGCAAATGATAAGAGTCAATCACACTCTTGTAGGGCTGAGTACTTCCTTTTCTATCTCTTATCATTTATCTTTATCTTTCTTTTTATCTTTTTAATTGCACTGTTGTTCTGTAATGAGGTGTTACTGTAACTAATTTAATTCTAATTTAACTTTTAAACTGCATTTTTTTTAAATTGTGAGCTGCTTTGAGTCTCAAATTTAAGAAAAGGGGATATAAATAAAGAGAAAGAGGAGGAAGAGGAAGAGGAAGAGGAAGAGGAAGAGAAGGAGGAGGAAGAAGAAGAAGACGACGACGACGACAGTCACAGGAGTCAGAATGAGTCAGAAATGTAGTAACAAGGTCTTACATGGTCTGAAATCACATATGGGAAACAAGTGGTGATGATGAACAAAGTCTTAGAAAGTAGAAAGCCTTGGATAGGTATTCAGGAAAGCCAAATACATAGTAGAAGGCTGTAGATTTGGTGTTTACAATGGGGATGCCCCTCTGTTGTTAAGAAATTTGCAGTTGCCTGACTTTGCCAGCCACGTAGCTAATAACTTAGCATCTAACATTAGAAACTGTACAAGAGGCATTGCTTCCTTCTCTCCTTCCATTTGGCTTGCTACTGTTGTACAAAGCAAAGAAGTATCCCCTCACAATCCACACGTTGTGGTTGAAGTGAGGACACACCATCCAGAGAATTTGCATTGTCTATGTTTTTCAAGCTCTGGGGTGAAGTTTTCTTCTGGAGCTGTAACTTTTTCCTGGTCTAGCTCATCTGAGTCAGATTCCTTAAATGCTATAGGGTGGGTTATGACAAGACAGCCCTCTAAACTTATCAACAACTTTTCCTGATTTACTGTTCCACTGACATGGGAGCCTCCAACCACCACGGTACTCTACTGCCACCTCATTTCTATCCCCCTTGACATTGTCTCTGATGTGTTGGTTGCTGTCATCATACCTGAACCTTTTAATAATAAATGGCTGAGGAAAGGAGGAGATCCCATACAATACAAAAGGGAACTAAAGCTTAACTGTTTCTCCCATACATGTTCGAGACATATTTGGATAGTTCTAATACTTATTTGGGGTATAACAGCTCTTCATCTTCTTTTCTGTTCTTTGACAATCGTTTGTTTGTTTGTTTGACAGTTTGTTGATTGGTTGGTTTATTTATTTGTATTTCTAAGCCACTTTTCTCCCAAAATTGGGAGTTCTGCTGAGGCCTTACATGGGGGTGGAAGTAATCGACAGCTAGTTAGTATTTTCTGTTCTATAAAATGGTGTAATGGGGACCGACCAGCTAACGCTACCTGAGGAGCTGGACATCCAAATGATTTAAAGTTCAGAAACCCCAGCCAGTATGGCCAATGGAAAGCCAAAAATATCAGGTGGAACAGATTCTTCTGTCCATTTCAGAAGATCTGAAAGCACTGGCCTAAGCTAGAGACATGGAACCTCGAAGAGTTTTATCGGATATTCAATTTATAATATCAAAAATGCCCCTGGAGTGAGAGGAAAGTGAAGTGTTGTAAGCACAAAAGGAGATGACTTAAAACTAAGATGACATCTGACAACACTGAATTCACAAATCCACACCCAGCTATATTCTTTCCTTTATCTCTTTTTCTCTGCCAGGTCATATCCCTGAGTCCTTGATGCTGTTACCATTCTGATAATGGTGATAATGGGAAGGTGCCAACGTTCACAGCCAGGAGTGTTCACTTCTTGATTGCTTTCATCAAGGAGGAGGAGGAAAGCAGACTGAAAATAGCTCAAGTCACCCATTTAACACAGCCAGGGTGTAGTGATTTTTATGAACCCCTAAGGAGAACAATTCATTCTGGACCATTAAAAGCCTCCCTGGAAATCTCACTTTCATAACACACATCTTTTTCACCCTCCATGTTTTAAGGGAGATGGTATCTGTGGGCAACTGATGATGTCTCTGCAGCTCTGTGGGTAATGTATGATTTCAGAATAAAAGTGTATCTGGCATACACATTGGACATGAAACTGTCCTTGCCCATTTTCCACTTGGAAGGGAGTGTGTGTGTGTGTGGGGGGGGGGTCTAGAAAAGAAAAGAATTGGTCAGTTAAGATCCTCTTCTTAACAAAGAATATGTTATTACTATTCTTGCTTAAATAGAGGAGTATATACTTTTATAAATGGGCTTTTTTTTTTAGTTACATACGCATGCACAATTCACAGGTATTAAAACTACCTTCTAAACCACACAGTCCATAATTTTCTTCTGTTCTTTTCACAATATGATTGGAGGTTCATTGCTCTAATGTCAGTAGCGTGGTGACTCTGCTACAAATTTTAGTCTGGACTTCAGAAAATGTATTCCTCAAATAGGTTTAACACCTTGGATAGCTCCTTGAAAAGTTTGGACTAAAACCTGAGGCAGATCCACCAACCCACTGACACTGGAGCCATAAGATTCCACATATTTGGTAAAACAGACCAGTTCCAACATGTAAACCAGGGCCCAAACAGGAGCTTACGGTTTACCTGTGAGACCATGTTTTCAGCAGCCATTTGGTCTTCCTAGCCCACCTATGAGGATTATTTCAGTTCAGGCCTGAGTCTTGACATAAGCAATATACAGATTTTAGTCCTGCGTAGAGGCTTGTATATATAGAAGGAGGGCATGTGTGTCTGTCTGCCTGTATCAGTGATATACTTAAGTCTTTTACTCCAAGTCTCAAGTCAGGTCTCAAGTCCTTGAAGATACTTTTAATTCAAATCTCAAGTCTAGGAGCCAACTTTATACTACAACCTATATTCCAGAATTTCTGGACAGAGTTCACTAATGTCAGTTTTAACAATTTAAACAGAGTTAGTTCTCCACAACTGCAATTTTGCCATCTGCATCTTTGGAAGTGAGAAATGGGATCCTTCTCACTTCCCCTTCCTGAAGCTGGAGGCTTTCGTATCAGTGGACATAGAAGAGTCTGCAACTTTGGAAGTGGGCAATAGGATCCTACTTACACCCCATTACTGAAGCTTCAAAGGAAGGATCCTTCCTCCTAAACCCCGTTGCCTAACACATCTGCTGTTCCCCTCTGAGAAATGCACCCAGTACTCTGGGGGCGAGTCTTGTCTTCTGCTCTTAGGAAATGTTTTAGAAGCCTCCTTTGATATGCAGCTAGGGCCTGCCTCAAACCCACTGCCTAACCTATTTGCTGTTCCCCTCTGAGAAATGTGCCTACACTTTGGACTTAAGACAGACCTTCATGTGACCAGTAGGCAAAAAGAGAGCGAAGTGTTGTTCAAAGTTGTAAAGTTTCTAGATGAATGTGTTATGCCATTGAAACAAGGGCAGCAAGTCAGTCACTAAATATATACAAGTCTTTAGTTGAGTCAGTGCATCATTTATTGCCAAGCCAAGTCCAAATCAAGTCACTGAAGTGACTTAAATCTGACTTGAGTCTGAGTCAATCGACTCGAGTCTACATCATTGGTATGTATGCACAAAGAGAGGATGTATGTGTACAGGTTTCTAGGTATATATGTATGCGCGCACACACACACACACAGAATGCTTCCTGTAGAGAGAACTAACTAATTACTTTCAAGAGTTTATGTATATGTGCATGACTGAGGCAACAAACCCAGCATCTCCCATTGTTTCTGCCCCTGCTGACCATTTCTATTCTCTTTCTCCTTAAGCCCAGTCTTTGCAACCAGCCAGATAAGGAAGAGAAGGCCAAAGCAAGTCTGATGTTGTTATCTCTTGGCTCTTATCAATGTTTGAATATTCAACATGAACAGTAGCAAAAGCAGCAGCAGCAGAAAGTTAGGCAGTCTAGGCATTGTGAGTGAGCCCCCTACACAGATGAGGGGCCGAGAGGACGCCCAATGAAGCCTGCCTCAAGGTCAGGGCTTTCAAAAACTGGATGAAAATGCCCAACATTCAGAGGATTCCAGACTTGCATTTACAAAATTTGATCTAATCAACATTCTTGTTCCAATGCTAAGCTGTGCAATGATCTCTTTAATTTAGCAGAAATTTAGCATAATTGCTTTAAACAAAAGGAAAACTCCCTCATCTCTATTGCCCTCTAGTCTTAGATGAAAACAGATAACGATTCATGATATACACAGATTCCAAGTTTATTCATTTAGCATGTCTGTGCACTTCCTTGTAAGCAAAATATTAATGCACCTAGGCATGAGTCAAAATATGGTAATAATTGCAATGCATTGTTTTTGAGGGTGCAAAAAAAGGAATTGATATTTCTAACAGATGTTGAGAATCAGTGTAGCCTGAACTAAAAGACAAGGATAAATGCAATGTCTGTGTTCAGATATGTACCTGTTTTTAAATTTGAAACAGAGAATTTTTTCAGTATTTTAGAGACATATATTGGTTTTGAAAAATAATCTCATCACATTCTGAACTACTAGGTACATTATTGCAAAGTGAAAGACTACAAATGTAATTCATCACTAATTTTCTTCCCAAAAGAAGGAATGAGTAATTTTAGCAATTGTCTTGACACTGTGAGAAAGATCAAACCCTATGCAGCTTATTTGCAAGTCACGACTTATCCTGTGCAAAATTCATGCACAGTCGTTTTGCACAGAAAACAGCATTTCTGTGTAGGAAACAAATTTTTCTGTGCAGAAAAAGCTGTTTCTTGTGCATAAAAGGCTGTTCTCAATGCAAATCAACCACATGCAATTTTATGTGGAAGAAATGTATTTTCAATATATGAAGAAACTGCACAGAAGAATGCTGTGCAAAACAACCTACATGGGAATTTTTTGTAGAATAAGTCTCCAATTACAAAGAATTTTATTAGTCCAGGACTCTTCACATCAGGGTTTTCAATACTCTGATTTTTTTTTTTTTTTTTTTTTTGGAGTATATCAGATACACAAATGATTTAAAGAGAATATAGGTGGTACAAAACTCCAGAAACCATTCAAATGCTCTGTCACCTTTTCTCCTTGTTTCTCTTGAAAGCAATGAATTAAAAGCCTTTCCCATCCAACCACAGCCAATGACAGCTAACCATGATAGCTACATGGAAACTCCAAACCCAGAAACAATCTACGTCTAAATGTCAAGCATTGAGAACATGGGGGTGGGGGTGTAATCTCCTGTAAGTCTCCTGTAAGTTTCTTAGATGACATTGCTTAAAAAATGGATGGGTCACTCAATAATCTTATCAATAATTTTATTATGGTTGTAGACCAGTATATTTCAAAGTAAGATAAATTTGGTTCTGTTTGGGGATTTGCAAAACTTTTCAAAGTCTTGATAGGAAAACCTGGTTTTAAAAAAAGAGTGATAAAATGCAAACGTGACAGATTCTTCCATCCAAAAAGAGGACTTAGAGGACTTAGCTGTCAAGACTTCGGATTTGAATCCCTGTGTATTCGGCTATATTTCTGTTGCTGAATTAGGGTTGTGTTTCCTAATTTAACTGCTAATGTCAGGAAGACACATAGTATAGTCCTCTTCATACTGGGAACAGCTATGCATGTTGAATTTGGTCAATGCAGTGAGGTGAAGAGTTTCAGTTCATTTTTTGGTAACAGCTTACCAAAACTGTCATAAATTTGATGGGGTAAAAAGGTTGTTTAAAAAAAACCTGATTGTACGGGAAAGTGAATTGGCAGATTTGTCCTTTCCTAGGCTTGTAACCAGTAAGTCCTCTACAACATGGATTGCACTGTACAGTGATTGTGCCCTGCTGCACAATCTACTGCACTAAGGGATAAGAACAAAACTGGAAAGTTAGCATGAAAGTGTTATTGAAGACTGCATTGTAAAACTGCTGATAAGCTTGAAACATGGTTTGTTGGTTTTGTAAGCATAACAAGTCCTTCCAACATCATAGCAAAAAAAAATAAAAAAAATAGGCAAGTTAGCACGGCTTAAGCAGCTACTTTGGCTATTTAATTAATGCCTATGCTAGTCTTTGAGAAGTTATAATATGAAGACTTTCTGGTACTGTGAAGATGATTGGGTAGACCTCACTGGCCTACACGGAATGCTAAATCCATCCTGAATTGTCTTGTTAAAACAAAACAAAACAAAACAAAACAAAAACCTAATTTTTCCTGATTGCCCATAATACAGGATTTCTATTTATTTCGTTATAGTTTTGCTTTTAAAATCAGAGGCCTTTGGAAACATGTGGACCAGTAAGACTGAAGAAAACCATATTCTTGAGGAGTCAGAACTGGTTAGGAACCAGGACACTACACTACAAAATACAACAAACGCAGGTCATAGCATACTAAAGAAAAAAGTATAGGAGCTCAGAGTTCTATATATTAGCAGCACCAAACATTAATTTGAAGGCATAATTGAACATCTACATGTATGGAAATGAAAATTAAATTAACAGTGCAGTCCTATACATGCCTATTGGTTAGCCTTATTGAGCTCAATGAGATTTAATTCTATACATGTATGGAATTCTGCCTTTTTTATAGAATCAGAGAATCATAGAGTTGGAAGACACCACAGGGCCATCCAGTCCAACCACCTGCTATGCAAGAACAGCCATCAAAGCATTCCCAACAGATGGCCATCCAGCCTCTGTTTAAAAACCTCCAAAGAAGGAGACTTCACCACACTCCAAGACAGCATATTCCACTGCCAGACAGCTCTGACCATCAGGAAGTTCTTCGTGAGATTCAGATGGAATCTCCTTTCCTGCAGCTTGAATACATGGCTCCTTGTCCTAGTCTCTGGAGCAGTAGAAAACAAGCCCGCTCCCTACTCGACATGACATCCCTTCAAATATTTAAACATAGCTACCATGTCCGCTCTTAACCTTCTCTTCTGCAGACTAAACATACTCAGCTCCCTAAGCAGCTCCTCATAGGGCATGGCTTCCAGACCCTTCACCATTTTACTGGTCCTCCTCTGGACATGCTCCAGTTTGTTGATATCCTTCTTGAATTGAGGTGCCCATTGCTGAACACAGTATTCCAAATGAGGTTTAATCAATGCAGAATTGAGTGGTACCATTACCTCCCTCAATCTAGACACCATACTCCTATTGATGCAACCAAGAATCACGTTGGCTTTCTTGGCTGCCTCATCACACTGCTGACTCATGTTCAGCTTGTGATCTACCAAGATTCCTAGATCCCTTTCACATGCACTGTTATCCAGTCACGTGTCCCCCATCCTATATTTGTGCCTTCCATTTTTTCTGCCTAAGTGCAGGACCTTACATTTCACTCTGTTGAAATTCATTTTGTTAGCTTTGGCCCAGCTCTCCAATCTGTTAAGGTCATTTTGAATTTTGATCCTGTCCTCTGAAATATTAGCAACCCCTCCCAATTTGGTGTCATCTGCAAATTTGATCAGCGTGCCCTCTACTCCTTCATCCAAGTCATTGATGAAGATGTTGAATAGCACTGGGCCCAGGACAAAATCCTGTGGCACCCCACTAGTCACTTCTCTCCAGGATTAAAAGCAGCCGTTTGTGAGCACCAATGCAATAATCTCTGAAGTATATATGTATCAATTGTACAGGCAAAACTGGATTATTTTGCTTTGCTGCTAAAAGATGCATTGGTACATTCACAGTGAGTGTTAAGGGGATGAAACCAAAATGAAACTGCCACTGCCTTGCCAGCTTTCTTTTATTTGTGAAACATGAAATACTGGGGAGTATACTGCACTTGATTTTATCTTGGAATCTTTTGGTATAGAAAAGGTATCAATGGCCTGCATTTTATTGCTATTGAATCAATGCTATGAACATAAGGACTGATTTACTAAGTTACTGCTGAATCAAGAAGCCTACACTGCTTGGGACTAACAATAGGATTTAGCCCTTTGTAACTCACTTGCTAAATTTGATATCCATGTTTTAAAATAAGGCTACGAGTATCTAGACAGAGCAGAGGAACAATAATGTACCATTGACATGAATCAACCAGAACAAAGCAAAAGAAAATGAACTATAGGTACATTAGCTTCCCTCAGATCTACTTTAACAAAAACATTAACAGAGAATTCATTCAAAAGAAAGGTAACTGAGAAAGAAATCAATATGTGTTTCTCAATCCTCTAATTAAATCATCCTTTTGTTCCCAATCCAGAGGAACCTATTACAAAAACTATTTGCTTGCAATGATCTAAAACAAATTGCCCAAAAAATTATTTGGGGTTGGCAATGAAACAGTTTAATCTCTTCTCAGTTTGAAAAATAAAAGGCAAAGGATTATACTAGTTACCATCTCTTCAGCTGGCTTATGGCAAGAGCAGCTGTGAAGAAGAAAAGTGTGTGTATTGGGAGAGAGAAATTGTTCACCCTGAGTTGTCAATACAACTTCACTATATTTGAAAACAATGGCTAACACGTTTATTAAGGCACAAGCTTTCATGCGTTATAGTCTATTTCATCAGATGAATGAAATTTTATTCTGAAGTTACTCAAAAGCTTGGGGCAAAGATGGAATTACAAGCCATGAGATCAGAGGAAAAACAATACAGACTGCCATATTTACACTAAAAGTTTAAATTATTGAATTGTAAGCTATAAAATGTATCTTATTTATAAAAATACATATACTGGTCTTGGTGAACTAATGGTGCCCATAAGTAAATGAAGGAAATTCTGTCTCACCTTCAAGTAGTTACCAGTTACTGAACAAAGATTAACAGCCCAATAGGTCAGGACAAAATTCAGACCAGTCAATAAGAAGTGAAGGGCTGCTTTTTCCTGTCCACATTAAAGGGTTGCACTGGTTTATACACTAAGATATAAAAATGTTTCGTATTTTTTTTTCTGCCTATCAATAGGAATAAGTATCCTGAACACTTGTAGAAAAGGTCTTTTTTTAAAAAAATGAAAAACATGCTGATTCTTTGAGGAAATCCATTTATAGTAGATTATGGTATCTCAAATGTTATACTTCACTGATTCAGCGAAACAGTTAGGGCATTCTAGGGAGAAAAGGAGAGGACTTTACCAATCAAGCAGCTGGGTAGGAGTTGTTACTTTGCCACGGGTTTTGATAAACTAAGGTATATTTTACTGCAGTAAGTAAATCAGAGAGCCAATGTGATGTAGACCAGGATTCAATTCCCCACTTGGCCATGGAAACCCACTTGGTGACACTGGGTGTGTTACACACATGCAGCCGCAGAAAACCCCATGATGGGTTGACTTTAGGGTTGTTATAAGTCAAGAACAACTTGAAGGCACAGAACAACTACAAGAAAGTCAGAGTTAGCCAAGCACAGCTCCCTGCTGCAGGCAAAGTGCTTCCTTTTAAACTCAGTCAAAATTAAAGTTGCTCCTTTTTCTTCCATTTTCTATATCCCAAATCTGGTTCCTGACATCCCTTCACAGTAAGCAAGGCATAGTGATCAACGTGATGTCCAATTATAGCAGAGCAAAATACTGCATGCATCCAGGATTCTTTTCTACATACTTGTTCCCAATGCACAAAAATTCAGGAATGAGAATGAACTCTGTTTTCAATGTTAACCTTTTAACAAGATTTATCAATAGCTATTGAACTGGCATTCATAATCAAGGCAATGAGTTATTCTACTGAACGTTAAAAAAAAAAAGAATGACTATTTCTCAGCATCAGGTTCATGATTCAGACTTCAGACACTCTTTACGTGCACTTTAAGCTTTTTCTCTAGAGTGTGGAAGCCTCTTATCTGTAAAAATTGATTCCAAGGGAGAGACCTAGGCAATTGTCCTCCACCCAAGTGGGTGAGTCATCTAGATGCTGCAGAAGTTATTCAAAGATAAGTGACGCCCACAAGGTTGGGAGAACATTTAAAGGGCTCTTGAACCTTTTTAGACAAGGTACATGTAATATTGGGTGGAATGCAGACAGATTCATTTTTAAATTAAAAGTTAGATGAAATGAGAGTGAACATCCTTGGCACTTGTATTTTCTGCAACCATGCACAAAAGGTTAATTGGTTAAAGAAAGCTGCAAAAGGAATAAGGGCTAAGATTAAGTAAGCATGCCAAACTGAAGGAGAAAGCACTTCATGAGACTTGAGATAGAATAACAGTTGTTCTGTAATGCTGAACACCATTCAGAATAACTTCCTACAGACTTTCCTAGAGAAGTTGTTGTCACAGCTTGAAGAATTGTTTTGTGGGTGTATAGATTCCTTCGAGATGGTATGGCCACTCTATTCTGACCTGGTTAGACCTCATTTGGAATACTGCGTCCAGCTCTGGGCACCTCAATTCAAGAAGGATATGGACAAGCTGAAGTGTGTCCAGAGGAGAGTGACCAAAATGGTGAAGGGTCTGGAAGCCATGCCCTAGAGGAGCTGCTTAGGGAGCTGGGTATGTTTAGTCTGCAGAAGAGAAGGTTAAGAGCGGACATGGTAGCTATGTTTAAATATTTGAAGGGATGTCATGTTGAGTAGGGAGCGGGCTTGTTTTCTGCTGCTCCAGAGACTAGGACAAGGAGCCATGTATTCAAGCTGCAGGAAAGGAGATTCCATCTGAACCTCAGGAAGAACTTCCTGATGGTCAGAGCTGTCCGGCAGTGGAATATGGTGCCTCAGAGTGTGATGGAATCTCCTTCTTTGGAGGTTTTTAAGCAGAGGATGGATGGCCATTTGTTGGGAATGTTTTGATGGGTGTTCCTGCATAGCAGAGGGTTGGACTGGATGGCCCCTATGGTCTCTTCCAACTCTATGATTCCATGATTCTATGATTCAGCTGGCACAGGGATTTTGGGGAGTTGTAGTCCAAATCGTAACTTTTCCAAGTTCTCATTGTGTGTGTCCACCTTTTTTTTTTATTTTATTTTCCTTTTTTTTTTTTTTTGTTATAATGATTTGTGTAACCTCACATTTGGTGAGAACCCAAGAACAGCCTTCCAGTGGCTGTTCCCAAATTTGGAAAGTACATTTGGTCCCCTCTCCCCTTACCTTTGCTGGCAGCTTGGGACCTTCTTATTCAGGCAGAATTTTCATTTAAGTTCTACTTAGGAGAAAGATTTTGTGGTAGGGCTTTTTTTAAAAACCTTTTATATTATAGTCTGTGTTTTTATACTGTTTTAATCTCCTGCTATTGAACTACTGTTTCTTTTTAAACTTTTGTACAATGTTTTAACTGTACCGTTTTTTAAAAAAATGCTGTAGGTCGCCTTAGATCTTGCATAGGAAGAAAGGCGGGATATAAATCAAATGAATGAAAAAATTATCATAAAGCAAAGTTGGGAAGTAATATTTCATTCTTTAACATACTTTAGGATCACCCAATAAACAAATTTTCTGGCTGGTGCAAAAATAAGAATGGGAGAAATCTGACTTTTTTTTTTATTTTTGTACAGATTCCACTTGTTTAATCTTTTTCTGTTCCAAATATAGTAAAATTTTAAAAAATGGTAGAGTCTTTAAAGACAAATGGAAAACCATTTACACAATCTATGTTCAACATGTACAGCTACGAGACAAAACCACACAGTACCTGCTTGCCAGATAAGATTCTTCTCCTTAATGGTAAGAAGCCTCTCAGAAATATATGTATGCATGCATGTATGTATGTAGATGTGTACACACACACACACACACACACATATCAGAAATATATGTATGCATGCATGTATGAATTGTTTTGTGGGTGTATACACACACACACACACACGTATATACACACATATACACAGACATATATCTATAATGGTGGGTGGTCTGCACATGGGGCAACTACTATGGTTGAAAACCCAGGGATTCAAATGCAGCCTTTGAATAATTAAACATTCAAGGCCCTTGTCTGGATGGCCAAATCTGTCAACTGCACTTTCTTCTTTCTTCTTAAAATACCTGGGAGAATAAAAATGGCTTCTCCCAATGCTAAAAGACCATAATATTGGCACAAGGAGAAAGGGCATTCCACAAATGGGATATCACTACTGAAAAGTTAATTATTGTCAGTTTTTACATTTTACATGTATTCATATTTTTAATTTTTTAAATCCTTTTTTAGTGTTTTGACCTTCTCAGAAGCAGCCTTGGGTCCCACTCTGAGACGAAGGTAGCATATAAATATACATAATACCTAAATATACATATACATAAATAAATATAAATATACATAAATAAAGGCTTTCTTCTCTTGCAGCCTCCCACCTCACCTCATTCAGCATAGTAGTTGTATAGTATTTCTACTAAACACTATCTCTAAGGGCCTTTTGAAAAAAATCACCAGGTGTTATGTATCTATCTGTTTTCATCTTGTATAGCCCCAAATTGTAAAGTCACACTTAACAACTTACCACATAAACTGAATCACAATGACAACATCTACATTTGACTGAGGTGCACCGCTCCTATTGCTTTGCTGAAGAACATTTTAGAAAATGAAAACATAAATCTGTGTCTGATTGAATATATGCAGATTCTTTGCACGTAAGCAGCCAAGAAAATTATCTGGCTTTTGAAAAAAGGTTCTATAAGGGATGTGTACAGAACAAGGAAACAGAATCATGGAGACAATAATTATTAGCTACCTTGAAACAGGATATACTTAAGTCTATTAGGCCTGTTAGATCAATGCAATTTCTGGGACACTGAGAGAAATGGATGGGGCAGAAAGAAGGAGAGAAAAGGCTTGTTGTAGGTGTGGCAAGGATCAGAAAAGGAGTAAAGCCCTTTCAGCCATAAAAATTGCCCCAGATTGGAGCAAGTTTAGATGAGCTGTGAGGTTGGACAGTAATGGCAATGGGAGAGAATCTTATTGCAAAATAACAAAGAAAAAATACCACAGAGGAGAGAAAAAGATGTCCAGTGGCTTTGTTCTTACTTCTGTCCTCCTGACAAGACCTAGGTCCTTTCCGTACCTTACCTTCTTCCAGCGCTCGGGTGCGGGGATCACACAAGCAGCCTCTGGCAAGAGGCTCTCGCATCCGGGGTCCTTCGGCTCCACACGAGCTGCCTGCTCACGGGAGAGCCCCACCTCTTCCTTCCACAATGCAGCCTGGGAGTTTTCCAGTTCCGGAGGCTCCGCACACCAGGTAAGTGCACGCGGGGGGCCAGGAGCAATGTGCAATCATACACCATTTTCGGCTTCTAGCCAAAAATGAAAAGGTGCACGATCGGCCCCTGCCGGCCCCTGGAGCGTCGCATGATTGTGAGTGCATTATACAGATCGCTCCTCACAATCGCACAATGCTGCAGGTGCCCTTTCGCAAGGAAAATGCCGTGCGAAAAAGGCCGTACAGACATTTGTGTTGGTCTAAGTCATTGTCAGGGCTTTAGAAAAAGTTTTATATACACACACACACAATCATCAATGAGCATGGTTTATTACCACCGTATCACAAGATGTTCCAGCCAAAATCTAAGCATCTAGCCATGAGTTATCATCCATGAAATGACAGAGGAAATAGGTAGCGTAAATTTCTCTTTTAGTATGTCTCACAAACCACAGCCAGCAGCATAAAAACGCTTTGGATGTGGGATGCCAACAGCAACCATGAATGATACTGCAATGTATAATGTTAAAACAGCAATGTCTACATTCGCATTGGTGTCCCTGGGTCCAAAAAAATCATTTTAAAGGCAGGCCATTTTATCTCAGTTTCTGAAAATCAGGGCATGTTATTTCTCATTTACAGAGAGAAAGAGCTTCAAGGTAGAATGTGGTCTTAAATCTCAGGCATATTAGTATCTCAGTTTTCCTAGCCTCCGAAAGCCAAAACTACCACTGGCAAGTCCTCAGGACAAAGAAAATCAGCCATGTAGGCCGCAGTTAAAACCTTAACCCTCAACCATTGCAAAAGTTGCCTCAAAAATACTAATTTTGATACTCACAGGAGTAAAAACCATGTGCGTGGATTGTTATCAATCATAGGTGTGGATCAATAATAAATAATAGATAATAGGTGCCACAATCATTCATGCAGCAGAGTGCTCACATATGTAGCATATATTCCAAAAAGTATTAACTGGACGGCTGGGGCCCTTTCATACTACACAATCACAGCACTATGATTCCACTTTAACAGCCATGGTTGCATTTTATGGAATCCTGGGGTTGGTAGTCTCTTGAATCACAAGAGCTCTCCACCGGAGAATTTTAAAATCCCTTCCTAATCTATAAATCACAGGATTTCACAGGATGCTGCCCTGGCAGGTAAAGTGGAAGATAATGTTATAATTGTGTGGTATGACACAGCCACTGGACGTTATTGTGAAATATCTTTAGATCAATGACTGGAGCTTGGTCATAGTTGCTATGTTCTCCAGTGGCAGGGTAGAAAAAAAGTAGCTCTCAATCTCCTAGTAGATCTCTAGAAAACAACTCTGCCACAACTGTAAATTATATTGCTGAAATTAAGTAAGTATGGTTGAGGTAACTAGGAATAAATGTTTAAATGGAAGGACTATGAGCTCCATTCAGCTTTTCTACCTCTCAGGACCAATTCCTGAACTCACTATTCTTTAATTCTAAATGTAAACCCTATACATTATGCCCTTTCTTTGGACAACAGCTCCCAGAAGTCCCCAGGCAGCAGGATATGTAAGAAAGATAAAGGTTTAAGAACATTCATCTGATTTTGTTAATACCTATAGAAGTTACTAGACTGTTTACTTGTTGCTCAACCATGATAGAATTTTTAGTTATCTAGTCATGAAATTTGCCACAGCAAATTTCATGACTAGATACTAACTAACTGTGTGTTTTCAAGGAACTAATGCAAGTAATTGTATTGACCTTTAATTTAGTTTTAATCTTTCAGATACACAAGATGTTACTATTACAAACAATGATCTTTAGCACAGTTTTGTTCTTATCATACTTGAACAGAGTTCTGTAATAATTGAATTGGTTTAACAATAATATTTATTCATGCATTTATGGAATTAATGTATGCCCCACTATTATGCTATAGTACGCAAGCAGTTTCCAATAAACATCAAAACAAATAAATAAATGACGTCACAGAAATGACAAATCTAGCAGATCATACAAAGAACAGATAAAGACAAGATCACCAACTTTTTGTGGGCGGGGACTGCAAAAATGTAAATTTTTCACTAGCTAATTCAAACAAGAAAGAAGAAACACTGAGGGCTTTGCACGCTACATTGTTATAGTGCTATTATTCTACTTTCAGCAGTCTGTGGAATTCTGGAGTTGTAGCTTACTGAGGCTGAAAAGCTCTCTGGCTGAGAATTCTAAATGCCCCTTCCTAAACTGCAAACCTGAGGATTCCGTGGGATGTTCCAAGTAGAAAAATAGCACTACAACAGTGTAGTGTGTAAAGGCCTTGAGCCTTCTCTTCAAGACAGTGTCTTTAAATAAATAAATAGATAGATAGATAGATAGATAAATAAATAAATTTTAATTGGAAGACCATCAACAAGGGGACTAAATGTATCTCTGAGAAAGAAGAGTTCCAAAGCTTTAAGTACCGGTATTGAAAATGACTGTTCATGTCCCCATCAACTGTGCCACACACCAGAAAGAGGATTTCCCAGCCAAAGAGAAGGTCATTCTTTCTTATCTCAAACTATTTAGGACTTTATAACCAGCATTTTGAGTTGTGTCCAGAAATGTACTGAGAGCCAGTGAAGTTACTAGAGGATGACAACTTCATACTGCATAAATTGTGGCTGACTGCTGGCATACAATCAACATTATAAATGTGGGGAGGTATCTGAATTTCAGCTGTATGATTATAACTTCTCTATTTGAAAGGAGAGAATTTGGGGTTCACATCTAATATGCTCTGAATAACAACACTAAGATCCAAATGCCACTGATATCCAAGGCTAAACACAATCAAGATGGCACGTACTGCAAGTTGCTTGAGATGCCATAATATCTACACATTACCATAAACAAGCTAAGCTGTGTCACTCATATCCATACAAGCCAATATAAAGCTCAACACTGATTATACGCAATATGAGATGAATAGTTCTGTTTCTTGGCTGGCATGCTTTTTACTCACCAGTTGGAACAGCTGGATCCATTGTTGGTTTCTCCCAGGTATTAATCTGTTCCCAAGTAAATCCATTGGTCCCCAGTGCCACACTATAACCACAGTTACTGTAGTGTTCATCAAATGAACAACCGCCTAAGGAGAAGAAGAGAGATGAATAAATACTTCTGCCTTAATTACTTCTTTCTCATGATGTTACTCCATTTAAATCAGTGTCTTTTATAAAATCTCTGCAAGGAAAAAAGAAGATGAATTTCTGGCACATTAAGTTCTAGCAGTTGCCTTGGGGGTATGTAGCAAAGATTCCTGGATCTTAAATGTATACTTGGAACATATGGCTTGCCTTTCTTAATCTACAAAGCAACTGTTTCTTCGGTCACTCTTCTTAGTCACAGCTTTAAATTTTCACAATTGAGACAGTAGTGTCATATGCCAAACATTAATCCAAAGATTTGCACTCATATCTAAATTAATTGCCCCTTAGGCACAGTGCAGTAAAACCTTATGTTCATAAAACATCACGAAGAGAGGAAGTAGACAACTTCATCTTTGAATAAGCAGCACGTTAAAGTTTGACACACTCCTGAACTTTGCTTTCTATTTTTTAAAAAATAGCAATTACAAAATGCCCCAAGTCTCTCTCTATGGTAAATGTTGTACATAAGAGTTCTATACTTCTACACAGTAATGTTTTAAAAGGCTGAATTGCTACGTTATTATTACTGTTTTTCAGACTCAAGAAGAAGGAGATTCTTGGTTTTATGGTGAAAAACAAAACCATAACCCCAGCAGTTGGGGTTGTAGCCATTTAATTAAAATAAAACCTAGATTTTTTTCTTGTTAAAGAACGGAAAACATTTCATAATACCTCAGCAACAATCCATCATTCCACGAAGCCACATAAGTATGTCTATGAAATCACTTGTGACTCCACCTACTCCCTTCATGGAGAGCAGCACATCATTGGTCTTAAACTGCATCAGCTCTAAATGAGACACCAAGCCAAAACATCAAGTAAAGCAGTTCTATTTGCTCCAGTGCTTAACAACAGAAATACAGTACGACCTCCATATCCGCGGATTCATAATCCATGAATTCAGTTATCCGCGGTTGAAAACCGCACGCAGAGCGGGATTGCACTGCCTGTTGCTTTCCCTCCTCCAGCCGCAGGCCCAAGGCCTGATCCTCATGGTGGTCAGTACTATCCGCGGATTCCCATATCGGCGGATTCCCATACTTTGAACAACTGGTATTGAGTAGCATACTGTCAATAAATATGAGCTGTTGCTTCAGTAATGAAAACAGGCCTATCAGTTGAAGGCATATGAAAATCTCTCAATCTGACTTCTGTTAGGTTTGTTCAAAACCCAACCTTGTTTTTTATTTTTAAAATGATTTTTTTTCTAATTTGCACATTTATTTGAGCATTTTACCTAATTCATGCAACTCTTCCCTACTGAATAAAGTGTGTTTCTGCATTTTTTTAAACTTATATACTTTTTAGCTAATTACATTTTAAAGTATGTACATTGTGTTAAACACACTTTAGATCTCAAAAATGCCTGTTATATCCACACATGTGCCTTGGGGAGTGCAAAAACAGTAATTTGTCAAGACTGTTGAGTCTAGCAAAATTATGTTGCATCTTGAATAGGCAGTGTAGTTTTATAATGTCCACATTGGGATCATTGGAAAATTGGAAGCTGCTCTATATTGCACCAGCCTCACCTGATTCAGGCCCATCTAGCTCAATACTGTCATAGGTTAATAACAGCTCTCCAGGGTTTCAGACAGGTTGCCATATTTACCCAGAGATGTTGAGGAATGAACCTGGGACCTCTGATGTGTGAATCATGTGCTGTACCAGTAGCGTCAACCAAGCTCATATTTATTGAACAATCTTTCCCTCTGTGATCAGTTTTATGATACATTGCTATAAAAAACCAGCACATTTTTTTCCAAACTATTAGTAGTTGATGCCATACATGACATGCAAAGTAACTTTCATCATATTCCAGGCTTCATGAAGTATATAGAATAAATATATGCTTTCTTGTCTTGGGATGCAATCAAGAGACAACAATTTCAGTTGCAATAGACAAGGGAAACTTTACCTACCATAAGCATTTACTTCTACAGCCAGCCTTGGGCAACAATACTCTCTAGGATTTTGGCTTTATTATTTAAACCTCCCTAATGTGCCCAAGCCAAACTCATAGATGAATGTTGGCAGTAACCATTTAAAGGTGATCAACCTTTTTTTTTAACTTTAGAAACTGAAATTATTCATCTGACATGATAATTATTATATGATTTGCTTCGTTCTCTCATAAGTCATTCAAGGTGGAGTTTTTCTCACTCTGTGGAATTAAAAAAAAAATCTTAAAGCAAATTAGCACTATGCATGATGCCACGAAACTGGCTGAACAGAAATGTTTGTTGACCACTTACAAGCCACATTCTCTATGTACGAGCACTGATGATAAGGCAATGGTATGTATCTCTGCATTTTTATTGTATTGTCATCCAACTTGTGTTTAAAGACCTCCAAACAAGGAGAATCATAGTTTTGACATTTATAAAAATAGCTCCATCTGTCCACCAGGCTCTGTCTATTTTTCTCTTCCTATTCTGATTGGTAGCTGCTCTTCATACTACTTGAATCTTTCAGTCCAAGTTGTCTAAGGCCACTTCCTCATTATACTGTTATAGTGCTATTATTCCACTTTTAACATCCCATGAAATCCTAGGGTCTGCAGTTTAGGGAGAGACATTTAGAATTAAAAAAGTCAGAGGTCTTTGGCCTCAGTAAACTACAAACCCCAGAATTTCACAGGATATTGAAAGTGGAATAATAGCACTATAACAGTGTAGTGCAGAAATGGCCGAAGACTCAGGATGTTAAATTACAGGATCTATCACAAAATTGTAGCCCCCTGAAGAAGATTGTAGAGAGATTCTGATCAAGCCTAGGCAAAGCACAGGATTCCAGCTCCTACTGGGCTGTAAAACCTATCAGACCTGGCTAGCATAACCAACAGTGAGGAATTGTAGGAGAAGCAGCTCAACAGCATTTGGAAGGCTCTGTTTTGCCCATCTGTATCCTAAATACTTACTGCAACCTATGTATCTAAGAAAAAAAAAAACAAAATGTTATCTTAGGATGGAAGAACATCCTCCCAATGCTGGGATGACTGATAGGGAACTCTAGAACAGTGTAATGAATAGAATAATTTAACAGAAAGTTTGGATAGCTAGAAGGCTGGAACCTCAAAGAAGATCTGGGCACACACATCTTATAGGTGCAACTGTCCCTTCCCATTTTCTGTGCCTGGTCATTTACCCTGAAATTTTTATCATGAAACCAATTCCTGAATATTTTTCACTGATCCACATTTTCTAGGTGTCTATGGTTAAGCTTCTGGGTATTACATTCAAACATCTGACTCATTACAGTTGGGAAATAAGAATTCAAAGCAATCATGTTGTTCTGCCAGAAGTGTCAGATTAACAGTAGGAACCATCTAAACACACTACCTAATGAGATCTTATATGTACAAAACACAATATTATGGAAAGACCTAAAAATTAGTGTATTGAAATAAATATCATCAAGAAACCCAGATATGAACAGGAAAGAAGTGTGGTCAGGATAAGAAATCTGAAGCAAGCATTCTACAGTTGTTTTATCAGTATCAGTACATAAATATAAGGGAAAGGAGTAATTTTCTGGGAAAGGAACACAGTAATAGCCAAGGAACTGGAATCAGAAGGATTAGGAGGACAAAGCATTCCATTATTGTAAAAAAGTATGTGCCTTCTTTATGAAATCCACAAAGACACACAAGTATTGCCTTGTCTACTTGCAAGGTGCTAATATGCTATTAAAATAATTACTTGTCAACTGGATTCCAAGCAGTCACTGTGTACAAAATCCCACCTTCTATATTTCCCCTAAGGTTGACTTTCCCTGCTGTGTTCCCTGGAGTGTAAATTGTTTTAACAATGTAATTAAACACTTCTACAACAGGCCAAAATTTAATTGCTTATCAATGTCACAATATGAACCAAGTAAAAAAAAAACAACCATAACGGACATAATTATCTTAGGAAGCAAGCAGGGCTGAAGAATATGGAGAAATAATCAGTTTCTAATTGAGACTGACAAAGAGTGATGCTGGTATCTAGATTTTGGACATATTCAGAGGATTAACAGTTTTTTAAAGGAATGACTAAAGAAGCAGAACATACTGTCTGCATATGCATGTAGAAATAGGTCTAACTCTTTTGAAGCTCAAAAAATTGCTTTTAAAATGTATATAGAAATGAACACACATTATTTGACTTTCATCATGTTGGTGAGCCCAGCAAGATGATTTTTAAATTATGAAATTTAAAGTATAAATGGATTCTTTTTAATATGAATTGGTTTTGTATTCTCTTTTAATGGATGTCGGTTTTTATTTCTGGTGTTATATGTCAATTCTGTTGTATTTTAATCTGCTGTTGGTCCCTGCCTTGATCCATGAGGAGATGTTGGTAAGAAATTTGTTGTTGTTGTTCTTGTTGTTGTTGCTGCTTCAAAAACTATTTCTGTGCTTCCTTAAAGACTGGGTGATCACAGCAAATCAAAGTGTTGTATTTTGTTCATTGACATCTGCTAACTAATACCCTTTAGTATCATTATGGTTGGAATGCTACAGAGAAGCAAATAAAAATTGGACAATGAAAAATACTAGCAGAGAAATAAGAAAAATCAGATGGTGCTAGTTTACAAAATATTTGGAGAATACACATTACAGATCATGAATGATCTAAAGAAGTTTTTTTTCTTTTTCGTTTTAACTAGTGGAGCCTCCTATTGGTAGATTCTGTCACTGATTCAATTGTTGAATGGTAAGTCAATATTTATGTAAGTTCCATTTATTCAATAGATCTGCTACAGTTAACACTACCATTAGTATCAATAGTGTTCTCCAGTAAAATAAATTTATGTAACAATGAAGTACCAAGGCTAGCGACATGCAGATATGCCGTACAGCAAACATTTGATCTAGAATTGATGGCCAGGCTGTGAAGATCATTTAAGGAACCTCCACGTATTCATAGAATCATAGAATCATAGAAATGTAGAGTTGGAAGAGACCACACAGGCCATCCGGTCCAACCCCCTGCCATGCAGGAACACCCTCAAAGCACTCCCGACAGATGGCCATCCAGCCTCTGCTTAAAAACCTCCAAAGAAGGAGACTGCACCACACTCTGAGGCAGCATATTCCACTGCCAGACAGCCCTGACTGTCAGGAAGTTCTTCCTGAGGTTCAGGTGGAATTCAAGAGGACTTCCAAACTCTTCCCTCTCTGATAGCAACTCAACTTTCCCCTAATAAGTCATCCCTAAAAGCTGGAATGGAAATAGCTACGAGTATGAAAAGAGTTAGTAGTAGTCCCCAAAGGACACTGAAGTATGTGTGTGCTCTGAATAAAATAATTGAATCTCAAGCCTTTGTGTTAAAAACAACTTGAAAAACAAAATGCACATATACATCACTAACTAATGGATGCATTTAGAAATTTCAAATATCCCTAGGAGACCATTCATAAAATGAGTACTTGGAACGTTATTTTGGAAGGGAAGGAAGAAAAAGTCCTATTTCTTACAAATAAAGAGAGGAGTTGAGTGATGCTTGAAAAATATCAAGAGGACTATATAGTTTATAGAATGTAAGAAACGATAAAGATTAATCTATTCAGCATCCTGTTCCCTACAGTGGCCAGATGGATAGTTCTGGGAAGCTCATGAGCAAAGCATAAAAGTAATGATCCTCTACTGTTGTTTGTTTATTAGCAGCTGGCATTTCATAATCACAATACCTTTTAGCATGAAACCACATTCAAATCTCAAGGAGGTACTCACTTAAAATCTACTCCCAAGTATTTGAGCAGGAAAGTTCACCTGTTTGACCATCTGCTAGAATACAGAATTCACCAAGAAGGGGCACTACTCTCTTCAAAAAATCCACTGAGATTCAGGAATCAGAACTAAGATATATATTGAAATACATAGCCCAGTTCTATAGCCTGCAGCACCTGGTATTCATTAGTGGTCTCCCATCCAAGTACTGACCAGGGCTGACACAGGGATGTCAGTTTCTCAGCAGCATTTTGTCCCATTTTTGTATGAGACTGAGAAATTTTCTTTCAATATGGAATCTCTGTATAGTTCTATGCTCATTTTTTAAAAAAATATACACATTTTGCAAGGGCACTATCTGTATCATTGCAATGGCATGTGTGCATTTTTGAAATCTACGTAAGCTTTGGCATTCTCTTCCCTCTTCCTGTGAGCAGATCTTCCAAGCTATGTACAGATCATCTAACAAGATTTCTGTTTTGTCTTGGGAAGTGCAAAATTAGTATTTCTGTATGGAAATGCATCTGAGTATTTTTCCGTCCCTAATTAGAGAAAGCCCACAGGCAATGAATTGTTACACATGCACAAATTGCACAAAATAATGTGTAGGTGGGCGAGCTGTTTTTATTTGGTTTTGTTTTGTTTTTCTATATCAGCAGGATATGTAGATCCAGAAAGGAGGAAAATAATGATTAAAAAAAATCCTGTAAATCAATTTGTCCCACAAAAAGCAAAAGAAGAAGCAACTGGAAACATCCAATAAACCTAATGTGCAAAAGACTGTGAGTCACAGGACGTCTATACGTAAAAAAGGATTTATTCAACACATTTCACAGATGAACACATAACCTTTCAGCACTCAAAGAGAAGTCCAAATAAAGCCTCCCTTGACCCACAACAAGCTTGTTGTAGTAAATCATAATGGGAAAGGCTGAAATAACCCCTGTTTTACATAGCATGCTGGTAACAATACTGCTGCTCCTCTGAATGATCCTAATTAATTTTGAACAGACCTATCATCGCTTACTGAGTCTTGCCCCCAGATTAAATGTAAACCAGCCTTGCATAAATTGAGTGCTTTCTCTGAATATATAATTGAATTTGCAGAAGTGTGTGCCAGGGGGGTGTTTAAATAAGTGCACAAATATGATAAAAAGGACTTCACGCCATTATATCTAATTCAGTAAGCAAAAATAATGGCAGGGCACGTCCCAATTAGCTTTTGATTTATTTATTTTAACAAATCCAATTAGTAGAATGTTTTATAAAGTCATCCAATGTCAAAAACTCATGGACACACTAAAGAAATAGTATTTCTAAAGCTGGAGAAAAGATTAAGCTAGGCTCACTGCATAAGCTATAGTGTTTTTGAAGGGAATGGGAATTGTTTGAATGAAGTTTGCCAGCATTCCAGGGGAGATAAAGAGAGGTTGTCGACACTCCCTCTTTTCTTCTCCTCATACTGTATCAAAATCTCTGTTTAGCTCTTTTTGTTGATACTGTATCTATACCTGATGACCATCCCATGTTCCAGAGAATTAACCATTATTTGGGTCTGATATCAACACTTTTTTGGTGACTTTTAGAGTCAATGGTAGATTGTGATGTTTCTAAGATTCATTGTTGATAATGACACCAACCAAAATATGAATCTTAGGTACCAGGGTTTTTTTTTTCTCTCTCAAAACACAATTGTAAGTTCTATCATTTCACAACACTGCTAAGAAAAATTGCCATCACCCAGAAACATAGGCATGGAATGTCAGAACCTCTGGAGCAGTGAATTTTACTCAGATCGCAAATGCAACTGTGATCATAGTGGACACAACAAGTGGCCATTACACTGGTGCAGGTATTCTTGATTCTGGAGCACGCCCTGGCCACATTACTTATAGGAAAGATAACAGAATCTTGTGCTATCTGAAAACCAAACAAATCTACTATGGCTGAAGCTTTGATGACCTAGAGTTGGCTACGTCAGACGCATATTGTTTACAGTATAAACATTGTGTCACATTATGTCATATTTTTGCAAGAGAGAAATGTATTCTCTTACATAGGGCTCTTGTGTATTGTTTTGACACATGAGTCCTTGTTTCTCAATGTCAAAGCAACTATCCATGCCAGTTATTTCAGTGAAACAGTGGTGAACATGGATGTATAAGAAAATTATCCTAATTCAGACAATTTTTCTTTAAAAAAACAAGATATATCCAATTGCACATCACTCAGACTAAACATGAAAATAGCTACAATTTGTAGTCAAAAACTGACTTGTAGCATGTTCCTTTAAAAAGGGGGTTGGGAAATAAAATGTGTTGTGGCCTGGAATGTACTAATCATCCCAATGGAAGCAGACCCATGGAATCAATGAAACAGTTGACTCACCATCCAATGATAAATTTAATGGATCTATCCTAGTTGGGACTAACAATAGGATCCATGCCCATGTGCACATTTCACAAATGCCAAAAAAGAAAACAAACACTAAATTCTAAAATGTACTCAAAGGCATGTTAGTCAGTGGGGAAATATGTCCATCAATTCATCTATTTTAAAAAAGAACCATCTCACAAATGTCAGTGGATTTTTTTCCTGTTAAATTGACATGGAAGGGATTCTGGGTTGATGGTGAGGTATGAAATCTGGGAACAGATTGGGCAGATCTGCTCATCACTAGGAGTGAATCTAAGATTGTCAGTAAGGGAAAAAAGCACAAATCTTACCCAAGAATTCAGATGCCTCATCAGCAACTGATTTTGCCAGTGAAACATACATAAATTCTAGGTGGGCAAATATTTTCAACTTCTATGCATGGGTATGAGTGCTGGACAATGGAGAATGGTGATAGGAACAAAGTCAATTCATTTAAAATACAGTGTTAGAAGACAGTTCTGCAGATACTAGATAAAAAAGACAAATGAAGGAGAATTAGAGCAAATCAATCCTGAACTCTCACTAGTAGTGAAAATGACTAAATTTAGGATGCCATACTTTGGACATATCATAAGATAATGCAATTCACTGGGGTGGGGGACTATAATGCTTGGTTATATAGAAGGCCATAGGAAAAGAGGAAGACCACCTTAGAGATGGAATTATTCAATCAAGAAATCCACAGCTCTGATTTTGCAAGACCTGATCAGGGCAGTTGACAACCAAGGATCTTAGAGGTCTCTTACTCATATGGTTGCCAAAAGTTAGTTAGTTTATTACATTTATACGCCACCTTTCTCCCAGAGTGGGACCCAAGGCAGCTTCCAAAAAAAGTTAAAAACATTAATAAAACATTTGAAACAGTTAAAACCCTTAGAAAAGCATATACAATTATAAAAGCCTTCAAAAAATTTAAAAACATCTTAATAAATCAAAAGCCTATCAGCTTACACATTAAAAGCCTGCTTAAATAAGAATGTTTTTGCCCACCAGCAATAGGAGAACAAGGAGGGGGGCAGCCTAACTTCCTGATGAATGGAGTTCCAGAGTGTAGCAGCAGCCACTGAGAAGGCTGTCTTCCATGTCCTCAGCAGGCAAGCCTGAGACAGTAGCAAGACAGAGTGAAAACCTTCTCCCATGGATCTTAGAGCTCTGGCAGGTTTGTATAAGGAATGGAAGCTGACTTGATGGCAAATAACAATTTTTAAAAAAGGATGGATATTCTGCCACCAAATTCACTTTCCACAGCTGCCACTATATACACTCATGGCTCTCCTTTTCACTGTTTATTTCAATGCTGTTTTAAGTATTGTAAGGAGCAGGAGTGAGAAACCAGTCTGAGATGACATGCCTAGTGGTGAATGTGTGGATGGGGAAGAAGGCAGCAACTAGATACAAAGGGGGGGGAAAAACCAATCTGAGGCTTAGCAGATGCCATCTGCTGATTTTCTACACAGAGGAATAGATAATAATATTATTAAATGTGGAGCAATTATAATTTAATGGCAATTGTCCCATACTGATATTTTTTTCCACTTTCCTAATTTGCAGTTCCCAGTCTGTTGCCTTTCTTTTTCTTCTGCTACATTGCAAAAGAAAAGAAAGCAGAAAATGCTTATATTAGGATGCCTATTGTTAACAGGATTTGATATGATGGAGAAAAGATTTTCATGTGCATGAATCCAAGAGTATTCCAAGAGAACAAGACCATGACCCCTCTATTTTAAAACTGCAAGGTAATCTAAAGTAATTAAGGAAGGAGGTCAAAGTAACAACAAAGAGTGCAAATATCTAGGAGCAAGATAATGGGTATCTTTGCAAGCAATTGCAATAGCAATTAATAGAAGAAGCAAAGATTTCCTGAAACTCTAAAATTTTATGATGAATTCATATCAAGAGTAATTGAACAGAAGAACGATAAAGGTTCTGTTAGGTTAATGCCAAGCCCATTAATTATGATAGCTTTGCCTTAAATTATAATTTCAATTGGCACCAGAAAGATGCTCTTAAAATTGAACTCTTTACACCACCACAGTGTCCAAGAACTTTTGGGAAACTACATATTTTACCATATTTCTCCAACAGAAGCTATAAATAAAGAGTATTCCAAGGACAGTTGCTTTCTCCAAGCCTGTGCAAAATTAGTCAGTATTAAACTCTGGGCCTTTCTGCACTACACTGTTATAGTGCTATTATTCCACTTTCAACATCCTATGGAATCCTGGGGTTTGCAGTTTAGGGAGAGGCATATTAGAATACACAGCCAGAGAGCTCTTTGGTTTCAGTAAACTACAAACTCCAGAATTCCACAGGAGGTTAAAAGTGGAATGATAGCACCATAACAGTACAGTGATGAAAGGCCCTCTGTCTCAGCAGCTTGAGGTAGAGAGCTATTCTTTCGAACCCCAATATAATCAACAGAAGAAAACAGCTGGGATATATTTCACACAGTAGTCTTCGAATAGCTGAACTGCTACTAGGATACTTTGCTTCTGATATGTAAGACCAGAAAATCTAGGCTTCCATAGCCCAAGATTTGAGAATGTTCTGAAAGGTTCAATGTATCAGGAAGTTCTCTGAGGTCAAGCAAAGACTCTTGATTCAAAACAATGTTAGTTTAGAAAAGCTTCTGCTGTCAAATGTCTTTCATTCCTGAAGGGGTGCAGTGGAACATGTTCAATATCTTTATGTTCTGTTCTCCATCTGTGTGGCTTTACTGTTTCCCAGCTCCGGTTTTGTTCTTTCTCTGCTTCTCTCTCTCTCTCTCTCTTTCTCTGCAAAACTTGAGAACTTGTTGATTTTGAACTTTATCTATCCATGGCTGGGAGATTCTAACAACTATAGCTCAAAAATACTGCAAGCTCCAAGATATATCTCCAAGCACTAGAAGAAAAGATCAGCCTTTTATTAATTCTTCTGCCATGGTAAATATGGTAAGATTTAAGTAAGTATAGTAGGTCCTCCACATTCACAGGGGATACGGAAACAGAACCCCTGCGGGGGGAAAAAAGTGAATAACTGCAGTTACTCTCCCCCCTTTACTCTCTTGCCCCCCATCATGCCGGCAAGAAGGACAGGAGAATATGGGGGGGATGATATTCCTGGCTTCTCTTTCTCACCATCCCTACCCGCGTGATCACGATGCACGGGCGGGGCTGGTGCTGGAGACAGCCAGCAGGGAAAGATCTTCCCTGGTTTGCTTTCTGGCCGCCCCCACCAACATGATTAGGTGGGCAGCAGAGGCAGGAGAGCACGGAGGAGATCTTCTCCCCTTCACCCTCTTGCCTGCTGCCAGTGCAATCGTGCTGGCAACCGGGGCAGGAGGGGGGAGATAAGCGGGTACCACAATTAATCAAATCCATGAAAGTCAAACTCACGAACGTGGAGGGCCTACTGTCGAAAGAAATTTTATTTTACTTAGAACCACAATCTTCCATTCAAGGAGCAGGTACAAATTATACAGCTCTGCACGTTATATATGGTTCATTCCACATGTGCTTTAGCACTAAACCTAAAATCTCTGTCAGCAAGTCCCTTAGGTAGCTTGTTGTTGTGTGCCTTCAATTCATTCCTGAATTATGGGAACCCTAAAGCAAGCCTATCATAGGGTTTTCTTGGCAAGATTTGTTCAGAGAGGGTTCTCCCTTTGCTTTCCTTTCAGGCTGAGAGAATACGACTTTCCCAAGGTCACCCAGTAGGTTTTCATAGCTGAGTGGGGATACAGGCCCTGTTCTTCAGATCTGTAGTCCAATTCTCAAACCACTCACCACACTGACTCTTTAATATGCAGTTGGAAACAAAAATACTTTTTTACTTGTGAACACTTTTGTTCTCTTACTCAAACACCATTTTCTTCTAACTGGCCCAAGGCTGAGTCTTTCTTTGCCAGTATTAAGGCCTACTCAGGATTGATTTTCTACAAAATATTTTCTCTAACAGATCACTCACTCTAAAATTCTTTGCAGGTTTCAATTACAAAGTAAAGCAAGGTTTTTATGAAGTTTCCTGAAAACCTTTAGGATAGCAGGTCTTAGATTTGGGAGGTTGAAGACCTCTTTGAGAATCTGATTAAAGCCATGCACTCTCTTCTAAAGAAAAAAAAAATCCTTAAATACAAATTTCAAACTAACAGAAAGGAAGCTGAAAGGGAAAGTTATTATACTTCTAGTTCACAGACTCACTGAAACCCATGTGGGTTGTCAAGGAGTCAATGAACCACAAGTTAAGATCTCCTGCTTTAGGTTAGGGAGAAATGACAATATGAGAAGATTATGAAGATATGATGAAGGAGATGGTGGTGTAGTACACGACACATTTATTCTACATTTGAAATGTTATACATTCAAAATTGTCTTTTCCCATTCAATTGAACAGGCTGCTTTGAGAAGTCACATCTGATTTTAAATTTAATATTGTGTATTCCAACCCTCAGCAAGGTTTATAGAAACCCTAAGTCAATCAGGACAAAGATCACAGCAAGATTTGGAATGTGATTTGTTGAAGGAAACCTCTGAATCAAACACTACGGGTCTATCTTTCAGGTACAGAAACAGCTGAAGCAGCATAAGGATATTTCCAGTTTCCATTGCATAACAGAGATATTCAGTTCAGTGTATCAGTAACCTAGAGTGATGACAAGTTGCAGAAGATCATCCAGTATCTCCACACTCATTGTTGCTTTAACGAAGAGTTAGTTGATTGAGCACAAAGTATATATTCCATAGATATATCCAAGATATATAGCAATGTAGGGAATGAAATAAGAATTTTGAAGTTTCAGCAATGCAAACTACTTCTTTACATGACAAATCCCTATGCATTTTTTACATGTTGAAATGAAGTTATCCTATTATGTTTTCACATACAAATACTGTAGTTAAGAAATAGAAAAGGGGCCAAATCGCTTGCTCTCCTCCCCTTCTCAAAGTAACTTGGCAGAAACTACAAAGTTAGTCTGTGTACAGGGAAATAGTAATGTCACAGATGTAAACATTGAAAAGGAAATGCATTTTGTAACTTTTGATGATAAACAGTCCTGAAATTAATGCCACTGAAAACTGTCCATGGCTCTAAAACATTTATAGAGATTTTCACTGTTATGCAGTATAAGAAATTTCAAATAAATCAATGCATTGCATCAAAGTTACACACCTCTAAAACGCAGAGCTCTGCAAAGATGTTTTGCTTGATAGTGATACAGGCTTAGTTAAATCCAAAAACACAAGAGGATTAACAAAAACCATGTTTGATCTACTAAAATGCTTGTTATGTTCCTCCCCTTGCAATGTCAAACAAGGTCATCTGGCAATTCGCTTAAGAGGCTTATTGACCAAGAAAGATAATTAACCATGCTATTTAAGCAATGGAAGTACAACATCATTTCTGCTTAATTCATGGTGGTTTATTATTCTAATTTTAGTAGTAGTTACATATACATCCCACTGCTCCTCTATGGTGTGGAGGAAAGCAAACTTTTTTTTTCCTCATCTGTTAATCTCATAACAATGCTGTGGTGTAAGACATACAGAAAGCAAGTAGATCACCCTATACATGTCATGGTTGAATGTCTTAAAATATACGTCTTTCCATTACAACCTTGACATAGTGGAATGATGTTTAAAAATATTATCTTTTATTTCTCTTGATCAGAGCACAGTCTGGTTGCATGTTTCAATTTAAGAGGCCTAGTCCAAACTGAATCATCACTCATTTATCATTCTAGCAGCAATCCGTCAATCCTTGGGAAATTTTGTTCTTTCACAAGAGATTTCTAAGATTAAATGTCATTTGCTTAAAATATATCACATTCATTTCAAAGATGGAGTGTACCCATCATCTAACGCAGCTTACTAGAATTCTTGTGCTGTAACTAAACATTAATATGTGTGTCTATGTGTGTGCAGGCACACAAGTGCATGCCACAGCAGTCATAGCTCTTAAGTATTTATAACAGGAAGCATTTCTGTCCTATCTAAATCAAGCAAATATATACATTTCTAAAATCTGGATGTATTTGCAGTTACCGTTATAGATTTAAGCTAGTGAGACTATTGAACTTGTACAATAACTCTCAAAAGTATCATGTTATTAAGTCATATTTCTCTAGCAATTTTTCCAAGCACACTGATTTTTTTTAATAATAAGAATGTGTCAATCCACTGGATGACATTGCTCCACATTTTCCATTTAAATTAGTGAAGGTTGTCTGTGAATATTGAAGTTTGCATCCTCTGTTCTTGTGACCATTGCTTTTTTTAAAAGATGAATAAGATTTGAAGCAAACCTCAAAGATGTAGTATTTCATAGTATAAGCATTTGTAGGTAGATTTACGATGATGTGACCCATAGTAATTTAGATGAAATGTCTGAAAAAGCAGCTATTATTTTATCAGTATTTCATGCCCTATCTAGTAAGGTTAGGCAGAATTGTTATACATCTACATACCTTCATTCAGAATATCCATTTCATACCATTTAAAAGGAATCTTTTATAATATTTCTTTTTCTTGGGGGTGGTCTCTTCCCTACCCATATCTCCAAAAGATAAGTTTAAAAACAGACACACATGATTCTGCTCTTTTGTCTCCCAAACGCAAACAACGTTGCCCTGGTGAAAATATTCATAAATACAGTATTAATGTGTTGTTATTTTTCCCCCTGAAGAAAAGGATTTCCTGACACTCACGAAATCCCATTTGAAAGAACATAGGCAGCTGTAAGGATTTTCGGACTTCATTAAATATTTCTCTGCTCAGAAGTAGACATGGTTAATCTGCACAAAAACCATGTTTGTCAGCAGAAAATGTGTAGGGAAGAGTGCATATTGTGCAGTAAATGCTGAACCCCACACAAAGAGCACAATTTTTGTGTAGAGAAAAAAACTTACACTCATGTATCTCTATAGAAACACCTATCAAATACTGTAGCAAGGAGAAACTGGGCAGAAAGTTTTCTGTTCTATGCATTTAACATAGAACCCAACACATCATATGAGACAAGTTTTCAATGTCCTGTCACAAAAAGAAGATAAACTATTGTGTTGACCCCTCAAAAAAACACTCTTGGAAAATCCTATCTGAGAGAAGATTTCCAAGGGTTTACCTTTTTAACTCTAAGTTAAAGTATTAGACATTTCTGAGAATAACTATTGTATAGTAATATTCAGTACAGGATTAATCTATAGAAAACAGTAATATTTAGTTGTACTATCTATCCAGATTAGCATTTTCTCTGCAAGGAACTTAACCATGGGGAAAAAGCTTTGTCATTTTGACATTAAATGGAAAAGTTTGATTTTCAGGAACATAGATTATTGTGCCTGACTTGGAAGTACCTTACAACAAATAACTAATAACCGTAACTAATTTCTATCCCCAGCAATTATGCCATTCCCTTACATAAAGAGGAATGGTTTTTGCAGTATAAATGTAACTTTCAAAATACTCTCTTATAGTTGTGGAAATGTGGGTCTAATAAATTGTACTAGCCAATTACTACATGGTTTAAAGTGCTAGCTCCTTTTGGATGGAAAGCCCATGTTGCTACTGTGTTCCATTATGGTACTGATGCAATGCCAATGCTGACGTTAAGGAGAGTGGTTTTTGTCCCATAGACCAGAGTTCTCTAGCATTGTGATATCTGTCTTTTTTTAAGGTAACAGAGGATAGCTATTTTAATTACTTTTGAACAAAGCGAGGCAAATGACTAACTAAATTAGGAGGGAACTCGGAACAATATTGTTGTGTGTCTTCAAGTTGTTTCTGACTCATGGTGACCCCAAGGCAAATCTATCATCGGATTTTCTTGTAACATTTATTTGGAGGGTGTTTGCCTTTGCCCTTCTCTGAGGCTGAGAAAGTGTGACTTGCCATGATATAGGCTTCTGGCCAGTATTTCCAAACTTTGGGGAAAACTAAACTATGAAAAATGTGCAAAAAATACTACTATGATTTTATATGCAATGATTAAAGGAAAAAGAAAAAGAATGAATAAATTTCCAATCTAGCATTGTTTCAATAGTTTCTAGGTATTCTCCCCCAGGGAAAAATAACCAGTTCTTGAATTCAGAAGACACTGTTCTAAACAGGGCCTCGCATCCCATATAAAGGCCTCTATTTGATGCAGGCAATGTAATCTTACACTGTTTTAACTGTATTTTATCTCAATCTTATAATGTAAACTAGTTTTTTTTTCCCCACTGCTTTAGTCAAATTACACTTTTGGGACATTTGACAGAATTATACTTTATACAAAATACCTAATTTTCAGTTTTTTAGTCTCAGATGTGCAGCATGCAAATCATCCAATTTACAACTGATCAATGACTATCCTCTCAAATTCTCAAGGCAATTGACCCTCTTCTTGCTGGAGCAGTGACTTGCCAGGGAACTGAATCTATCATCTCACACTCAAAGAAAGAATCATGAGCTCTGATGAACAAGCCATGTCCAAGTATAAAATGGGTGCTTTTTGTTCAGCCTGAGACCACTCACTATTTCAACTTAAACTACCTCACAGTGTTCCTGTTGGCTTATTTTTTTACGAGTTATATATCAGACTGAAAGTATGCAATTCCATACCTGCAACAACTGCATCGGATCCCTACCTGACTCCTTTTAACCTTTTTAATAATAAAGTAAAGAACTCAAAGGCTTTGAGACTTTGGTTCAGCAAGATAAATTCTAATGACTTCTTTTTAAAACCTTTCTAAAACTTGATATTGAATAAAGTACAAAACAGAAATATATTTCAGAATGAGCAGTAGTAATCACCACTGACATCGACTTGCTGATGATCTTAAGGACATTTAAATATGAAACATGCACCCTTCATTGTTAAATTTCAAACAAAATAATTATACTTGTCCACCATTATTTAACAGCATATCATAAACACAGAATTCAGGGTGTCATATTAATCTAAAAAAGTTAGTTGCTGAATATTAACCCTAGTAAGAGTTGGTATGAAATATATTTATTGAAGCTGAACCACTTCTATAACTACAGGTTGATGTATTTATTTATTGCAGAGCTGTTAAGGGTGAGTAAATATTCATTAATTCTCACTTGTACTTCCCATTAAATTTGCATTAACTACAGGGAATATAAAGACATGTTCCTTATTACATCCTCAAGTTACTATCATGTCTCAATATGAAAAGACAAACTCAACCCTGAACTAATTACGTTGCATTGACTGTTGAACACCAGTGGAAGCAGAATGTGAATGTGAAACTTAACTTTTTCTGTTAATGGAGCTTATAGTCCATAAATTTTTCCAGGCCACAGACGACCAGTTTGGTTATCATGGGAAAGCAGTTCTACTGTGTTTGTTAATCACTTAATGGGCACTGATAGGAAGCTGAAGAGCTAAATTTGCCATGCCTACCTGACAGGTTGGCATCTAGAAGAGACCATTTGCACACTGGGGCAACTTTCTCATGCTACTGAGATGACTTCTAAACAGCTTTTGAGAAACTGCTTTTATCTTTTTTTAAAAATGTGGTTTCATAACTTTTTTATTATAATAATTTTCATTGAGTTGGTTCTTTGCTGTATTTACTTTAAGAATGAAGGGCTTGTTCAGTTTTAATTATGACAATATCTTAACATGCTTGAACTGCCTGCATCTGTACAAAAAGACACAAAGTTATTCTTCAATACTTGCACATTTAAGAATTCTGTTATAGAGTCTCAGATCCTGAAAAAAAAAATCTATGAAATATGGATATTAAGAAAAAAAAAAGTACATAAAAATGTTGATATAGGGAAAAGTGGGGAAAAAAATAGTAGAAAACACAAAAATTGGAATTCTGTCAATTAACACTATGGAAGTTAGGCAAATCTGTTAAAAAATCTGTAAAAAAGGCAAAGATGAAGGAAAATGTGTACATGCAAATGTGCCCCCACAACTCAAGTGCTTCTTTTCCAGAGGAACTTTTTGTCTCAACAGTTCTGATCAGGCCATGGAGCCCTTTAAAATCCTCCCTCTGCTCCTGCCCCTGCTCCTTCTCCACCACCATATTTCCTCTCTGCTGCCGATTTCCTTCCTCTGGTGTGTGGGGCATCAAGATACGGTGACCAGTGTCGAGAAATCAGATCGTGATCCATCTTTAGTTGGTACCAGCAACAACCACATTACAACCTCCCCACTTACAACCTCCCCACTCTCTCCCTCCCCCAAAGGTTTACCAGACTTAAACAAAGAAATAATAAAAGGAAATCCATAGTAGTGTTAGTTGTAGAAAGGACCACAGAGAAAATGGGACTATCCACAGGAGTTTCTTGTTGCTTATATTTTATCTGAAGATTTTTGGCCATCTGGTCAGCAAATAAGTAGTCTTCGGTTGGTGCTGGTGCTGGCTTATTTTTCAAGAATGGCATCTAGAAATTAAGACAATATGAACGACATGAACTGATAACACAAGTAAGGGTGTTGAACCAGTATCATTACTTTGGCTGCTGCTGCTGAGAAAGTTTCTGAAGAACAAGCAGCCTGGTGGAGGAAGAATAAATGACACACACATAGATGACCAATATTAAAGATCTCTAGAGCCAAAAATTACCAGAACTGGAGGACCTGTAGGAACAGGAAACCCCATCTGCAAGTAACTCAGCTCTTTCATTTCTTTCTTTTTTTCTTTTTTAATTATTTTTGAAATGGGACTATTCCCTCTTATAGATCCATTTATCCTTTGGGGGATTGCCCTTACAAAGGCAATGCCTACTTGAGTGCTATTCTGAAATCAGGGCCCATACCACGGAAGAGAAATATTTTGGTATAGATCAGAGCCAGTCTGGGAACCATAAGGAACATTTTCAAAATTCCAGGCTACTTAAAAGCTATCCATCATGGTCTGAAGTACTTCAATTAAGGTTTCAGCAGTGCTTCTTAAGTTATCTGATATGGCAGACTTGTTTTTCTTCAGCGTGCCAGGGACTACCACCATATTTCTTCTCATTAGCAACAACTGTTTCTAACTTTCATGGAAACCTGCTGCAGAATGGCAGGAAATGGCTAAGGGACTGTCACCAGTGTACAGACCACAAATTTGACTAGCACTGGTTTACAGCACACTCCCAAACCAAAAGTCAGAATCCGTGTCCATGTTTTGCCACACCTCAGCAATGAAACTGAGGCAAGCATCATAAACATCACGGCTGTATTTGAGAAGTATCCTTCCTTTGCAACTTCCAAAACAGTTTGTGAGGCCATAGATTTCCAGGCTGCTGCCTCTGCCCCATGGGGGTGCTAAATGTTGTTAACAGCTGTCAAAAGCAACTTGATAATTTATGGTGACCCTATCAATCAGATTCCTCCAAGTCACCATGTCATCAACAGCTTTGCTTAGGTCTTGCAAAGTCAGGGCTGTGACTTCCTTAATTGAGTCTATCCTCCAGTGCCAAATGATAAAACATTAATATGTCATCCACAAGGGGATAGAAAAGTTGAAAAGAACAAATACTGGGAAATGCTCGGGGGAAAAAAAAGAAGAAGAGGAAGAGGAAGAAATAATTTATTCTAGAAGGCTCAAGAGGGATTCTACAAAGATACTACCATGGTGGCAGAAATGGCTAAAACGAAGGAGAGAATACTATAGGCGTGACATGTACAGAAGGCAGGAACAGTGGGGTTACCACCAAAATCTCAGGTACCTAGAAGGTTTCAGAGGGCGGTTCTGTATATCCACAGACCCATACATGTGACCTCTATGTGTTTCTGTGCTCATCCAGGTTTTTAAAAGCCTAACTATCCAATACTAAACAGTTACAAACAAACAGAACAATTCTCACTTGTTGAGGCTCCTTCCAAACCCACAGAGGCACTTGCCTGTTTAGTCAACTTTTCTAGTTACAAATACACAGCTGGAGATCTTAGATTTAAAATATCTGATCCATGGCACACACATCAAGTCCCAGCTGTTCTGTTCTCCAAAAAGCAGGCTATTAAAAGCAAGAACAGCAGGTGGGAGAAAGAAAAAGAAATATGCACCTTGTAATATTAACAACAGCAACAAAAAAAGTATAGCACTTCTATAAAGACTTCTTTATTTTTAAAAGAATTTTGAAGTGTGATGAAAGGTAAAAAAAATACCACATGACTTTTGTGGGAAGTTATGTGCATTGTTGATTGCACGGTAGGAGGATAAAAGAATACACATCCTTGTCAGCTTTGCTGAGACATACTCTATTCCAGCCAATCTCCTGCCCACCCCCAACCCAAGACTTCCAATCATCTGCATCACAATTACATTTTTTTAACTGAATGAGCAGAAGGCATGAAGATGGCTACTTGTGCCATATCCATCACAGGAGATTATTCTGCTGAGCTTGTTCTTCAGGACTGTCCCTACCCAACTGCAGCTCCTAAAAAATTATAGGTAATCTACGGTGGTGATCATAAGGCTAATCCTGGCCTTGTTTCATGATTCATATCCTTAGGATATGAAAACAATATCTTCTTTCACCTTGTTATGGGCTGAATGCTACATCTGGTGTGTATTTTGCAAAATTTAAGCCCCTATAGTATAAGAAACAATGACAATAAGTGTGCTCTGCAACTGGAATCTTCATAGATTAAAAAGCCAAATGTCTGTGTCCCAGACAAGGGATTTTCTCAAGGGATAAATTACAGCACTTCCAAAGAAGGTATCTTGTATGTGTAAGGCAATAATAGAGGCTATACATTTATTACATTTAAACTGCAGGTCTACATCTGATTGCTAGTCTCAACTGGATCAGATCCATCAACTAGTGAAGAATAGACCAACACTTACATTAATTTCATTGATTCAGCAGTCTACTTTAGCTGCAAATCAGTAGTTGGCTTAATTAGTCGGTATGAAAAGGAAGACAAAGAATATCAAGCCAATCAGCAATCTGAATGAGGCCTAGATAATCAAGAACCAGAATTCATGCCTGTAGAAACAAGAAGATATACTATCACTACCATTAATTTAAAAACACTCATTTTCCAAAGCAAAAAACAGGCACAATTGATGTAAGATCTCTATGTCTTTCAAGAGTGAAAAATGAACAAGAGTGCTAAAGAGACCAAACTAATACGCAAAACAACTATTGGGCAAGCTAGACCCTTAAGAAAATTGCTATTGTGAGTCAATGCATTGAATATGCAGAAACAATAGTGAAAACTTGGCATACCTCTATGTAGTTCCCCGTACAGTTTTCCCAGAAGCCTTATTTTATTGAAAAATTTGAACACTCAGACTGCCCTAAAGAATATTCAATAAGTGACAAAATAGAAAAAGGAGACCAGTGGTGGAAATTCTCTGCATTTTTGGACTTTGTTGCAGAAAATTCATTTTTGGAAAACATAGTTTTCCTGCACAGAAAAAGTTTCTGGGGAGAGAAAATGTGTATTTTGTGAAAAAATACCTTCTTTTTTTTCCCTTTTCTTTATTTCTTTTCATTTATTTCTCTAATTTTATTTTATTTTGTTTGCTGCACAGAAAACACAAGCAGAAAACAAGTTTTTCTGACCAGGAATTCATGTACTTGCACAAACTGCCCATATTTTATACAGTTTAAATAACTTTATACAATTTGACAAATACACAGATTACTGTAACCACAAAAAAAAAATCTCCTTGTGTTTTCTGTGCAATCCCCACATACAATTTATTCCTGCATAGAAATCAGTGGATTTTGTGCGAAACATACATCTTCTGCCCTGAAATATGTTTTCTGCATAGGAAAATCATGTATTCTTGCACAAATTTTCTATTTCCCAATGAAGTTCCAAAGTACAGGGCTTGACAATTTTGTAAAAACAAAACAAAATTGCTGCACATATACACTCATTTGTTTGTTTGTGTGTGTGTTTGTCTGTATGCAGGAGTAAGTGAAGATGTACATCTCTAAAAACAGGCTGGATAGCTACCTGCTGGGTTTCGTGTTGTGTTCACTTCGTGCCATGTGAATGCATGTAGAATATGGTGAGTATGCTGTTGATGCATATTGATGTAACATAAGGTTTGTATGGACATAATGTGTTTCCAAATGGTGGGTGTTGAACATTATTGCATTGTTATCTGGAGTTGTAACTGGGCCCTTGACTAGACTTGCCAGGAAAGGCTTTGTTTCATAGAATCATAGAGTTGGAAGAGACCCCAAGGGCCATCCAGTCCAACCCCCTGCTATGCAGGAACACCCATCAAAGCACTCCCAACAGATGCCATCCAGCCTCTGCTTAAAAACCTCCAAAAAAGAAGACTCAACCACGCTCTGAGGCAGCATATTCCACTGCTGGACAGCTCTGATTGTCAGGAAGTTCTTCCTGAGGTTCAGACGGAATCTCCTTTCCTGCAGCTTGAATCCATTGCTCCTTGTCCTAATCTCTGGAGCAGCAGAAAACAAGCCCGCTCCCTCCTCGACATGACATCCCTTCAAATATTTAAACATGGCTATCATGTCCGCTCTTAACCTTCTCTTCTGCAGACTAAACATACCCAGCTCCCTAAGCCTCTCCTCATAGGGTATGGCTTCCAGACCCTTCACCATTTTGGTTGCCCTCCTCTGGACACGCTCCAGCTTGTCGATATCATTCTTGAATTGAGGTGCCCAGAACTGGACACAGTATTACAAATGAGGCCTAACCAATGCAGAATAGAGTGGTACCATTACCTCCCTCGATCTAGACACCATACTCCTATTGATGCAACCAAGAATTGCATTGGTTTTCTTGGCTGCCGCATCACACTGCTGACTCATGTTCAGCTTGTGATCTACCAAGATTCCTAGATCCCTTTCACACGTACTGTTATCCAGCCACGTGTCCCCCATCCTATATTTGTGCATTCCATCTTTTCTGCCTAAGTGCAGGACCTTACATTTCACTCTGTCGAAATTCATTTTGTGAGCTTTGGCCCAGCTCTCCAATCGGTCAAGGTCATTTTGAAATTTGATCCTACCCTCTGGGGTATTAGCAACCCCTCTCAATTTGATGCCATCTGCAAATTTGATCAGCATGGCCTCTATTCCTTCATCTAAGTCATTGATGAAGATGTTGAATAGCACTGGGCCCAGGACAGAACCCTGTGGCACCCCACTAGTCACTTCTCTCTAGGATGAAAAGCAGCCATTGGTGAGCACCCTTTGGGTTCAGTTGGTCAACCAATTACAAATCCACCTAACAGTAGCCCTGTCCAGCCATTTTACTAGCTTCTTTGCAAGAATGTCATGGAGAACTTTGTTGAAGGCCTTACTGAAGTCAAGATATGCTACATCTACAGCATTCCCTTCATGTGCCAAGCTTGTAACCCTATCATAAAAAGAGATAAGATTAGTCTGGCATGACTTATTTCTGAGAAATCCATGTTGACTTTTAGTGATTACGGTATTGCTTTCAAAGTAATTATGAACTGACTGCTTAATGATCTGCTCCAGGATCTTTCCTGGTATTGATGTCAGGCTGACCGGGTGATGATTATTTGAGTCTGCGTTTTTCCCCTTCTTGAAGATGGGGACGACTTTTGCCCTCCTCCAGTCTGCTGGGACTTCTCCTGTTCTCCAGGAGTTCTCAAAGATTATTGTCAGTGGTTCAGAAATAATTTCTGTCAGTTCTTTTAATATCCTTGGATGTAATTCATCTGGCCCTGGAGACTTGAAGTCATCTAGTTTAGCCAGATATTCTTGTACTACTTATTCTGTGCTGCATTTTGCTCCTTCCTCAACTGCTCCCCACCCCCCAGGTTGAGTACTTCTATCCTTTTGAGAGAAAACTGAGGCAAAGAAGTTGTTGAGTAGTTCTGCCTTCTCTCTTCCCCCCATTATTAATTGGCCATCTTCTCCACGCAGTGACCCTATCATTTCCTTGTTTTTCCTTTTGCAGCGGACATATCTAAGAAAAGCCCTTTTTGTTGTTTTTAATATCTCTGCGCTTTAACTTTTCTGACCTTCTCCATACATATCCTGGCTATTTGCTTGAATTCCTCTTTGGTGGTTTCACCATTCTTCCATTTCCTGCACACGTTTCTTTTAACACTTAGCTCAGCTGAAAGTTCTTTCATAAATCATTCCAGTTTCTTTAGACATCTGCCATTTTTCCTCCTTATTGGCACAGTTTTCAATTGTGCCTTCAGTATCTCACTTTTAAGAAACTCCCATCCATCATTAACTCCTCTCTCTTTAGCATTCTTGACCATGGGATTTCAGCAAGTAACTCCCTACGTTTACAGAAATCAGCTTTCTTAAAGTTTAGGATGTGTGTCTGGCTACACTTGGCTTCTCCTTCCCACTCAATGACAAACTCCAAAAGGGCATGGTCACTCCCTCCTAAGGATCCCACCACCTCCACTTCATCAACTAGGTCATCCCTGTTGGTCAGGATCCTATCTAAAATAGCCAATCCCCTTGTTGCCTCTTCCACCTTTTGGACCATGAAACTGTCTGCAAGGCAAGCAAGGAACCTGTTGGACCTTGTGGTCTTGGCAGAGTTTGACTGCCAACAAATATCAGGAAAATTAAAATCTCCCATTAACACTGCATCTCTCCTTTTTGAATGCATGGTCATCTACTCCAGGAAGGCCTCATCCAAGTCCTCAGGCTGGCCTGGAGGCCTATAGCAAACCCCTCACAATCACATCCCTATTGTTTCTCACTCCCTTAATTCTTACCCAGATGCTCTCAACTTGGCTTCCCAGATTTAAGTCATGGATCTCTTCACAGGTGAAAACATCCTTGAGATATAAGGCTACTTCTTTCTTATTTGGTCTATTTCTGTGAAATAGGGTATACCCCCCTGTTCCTACATTCCAATCATGAGATTCATCCCACCAGGTTTCAGTGATGCCTATTAAATCATATTTATTTTGTTTTACTAAGAGTTGGAGTTCATCTTGCTTATTTCCCATGCTCTGTACATTAGTATAGACACTTGAGACCATGCATAGACACTTGAGACCAAGATGAAATGACAACCTGCACATGAACGTCCTTCAGTTTCCTACCCATAAGCTTGTAATCCTTCATGATGCGGTGAAAGCTGCACCTCACAGTGTCATTGGTTCTGATGTGAACCAAAAGGAGGGGGTTACTGTCAGTGAGTTTGACCAGTCTTGTTAGCCTCTCCGTTATGTCACTGATTTTGGTCCCAGGGAGACAGCACACCTCACGATTGATCCTGTCCAGGTTGCAAATGGTTGATTCCGTTCCTCTCAGCAAGGAGTCCCGAACGACTAGAACTCGTCTCCTCTGAGGCTTGTCTGCAGTTACTCGACAAACAGATTCTGTCATGGCCACCTGAACCTTCTGTTCATGGTGAGACTGTTGGTGCTGCTGCTGTTGGATTTCGTTCTGCTGGTGTTAGGATTCCTGTTGCTGATGTTGGATTTCTTCTCGGTGACACTCCATTACTCTTCCTGGTGTTCCACTTCATCATTAATAAGGTCAAGAACCTGGAAGCGATTCTTAGGAGTGATAGCAATCAACAAGTGGTTTACTGTGCATGGGCTTTAGATTACTAGGGTTAAGAATGCAGTTAACAATGGGTAGCATATTAAAGGCAATGGCCTGGGCTCTCAGCCCAGGGAAGAGGAATCAAAGAAACTAAAAGGTGGGGTGGAGGGTAAGAATGGTTCAAAACACCCGTACAATGTTAAGTGAGATACTTAGAGGAAAGGTGATAAAGATGACACAGAGTTCACAGAAATGCTTTGGGGTCAAAGCATGTGGAGTTAGTGCCTTAGGAAAAAGCTGGAAGCTTAGGAGAGGCGTAACCCGGAGAATCTATCAATGAGCACCATGTATGAGTGGTACTGGGCTTCCTTATATTGCTAATGTATGATGTAAATTATTTACTCCAGGAACTGTTGTAAACTTAGCATTCTCTTTCTCATTAAATGCAATGAAAACACCTATGTACTTCCTTGAGAGCAACACAGTAGCAGTACACAACACTGGGGATGCTTTTAACTGTAGATCCAACATTGAGTGGGGGGTTGGACTCAATGGACCCCTTCCACTCTATGATTCTAGACTGCACATTTCTTTCCATGATATACCAAAGAATGTCCTCCAACTCCATATTCGAGGTCCACATTAGAGTGGTGAAAATTGAAAATTGAACACCTTTCCCAAAAAAAAAAAAAAGGTGATCTAATAGCAAGACTGTGTAGTGAGACTCCAATTATGAGGATTTTATTCCCATAACAAGAACATATGGTGTAATACTGTAACTTCAGATGCAAGTTTGAGGATCATTAGGAGTTACAGAAGATGAAAAGTTCACATATCTTCTCTTTCCAATTTAGCTATACTGTAAAATGTCAAACCGTAGGGTTTTCTCTCTCTCTCTTTTTTTTTTCAAATACACATAACCCAGATTATGATTTACCACCACTGGATTTTAAGATTCTAAAAATAGGACAGTTGAATAGTAACACAGAGAAGCCTGGTTAACCTGTGTCAAGATTTTTCCCTTAAGGATATTAGATCAAATATAATTTAATTCAACAATTAATTGCAGCTCCCGGCCTTGTGGATTTGTATTCGTGACAGGAAAATTTGTGCCTTGTTTTAATTACGCTGACAAGTTTGGTCCATTTACATCCACCACAAATATTTAAATTTAATAAGATACCCAGTGCTTTCTTTTAATAATATATTGGCTGCCATGCTTTTACTTTAAGGGATATCCAAGATGGAGTAACACTTAGGGCATTTTTTTTGAATTGTGGTCTTTTAGGGCAGGAACAAAAATAAATATTTTGGAAGAACATTCTCAAAGCAGATAAAGTAAACAATATTTTGGAAAAAATCAACATATTCAAGGTATCAGCTGAAGGTAGTCATATCCATGGATCACTCTCTCTTATTGAACCCCAGTTCTGTTCCCATTCTGTCATGTTTGCCTGTATTGCCTGAAGACAAATTCTTTCAACATAAAAGTCAACATTTTCATGTCATGATAATGTCTTTTCAACCTGTTCCAACATAGCAATTTTTGAGATTTGCTTTAGAGAGCAGTAAGCACGTATTCTAGGATGCTACCTATTTCAGATGCTTTAGAGCTGTTTCTGATATAATCTGAACTTTGGCCTAAAGTTCAGGAAATCTAAAATACTTGGTTGCGTTTCCAAAGTGGAGTCATTATATTGGGAACTACACATTGTTCTCTTGCATTCCTCTTCTCATGAATTCTGGTCTGTATGCATTCTGCTCAAACTTTAGCATGTAGAGTTTGCTATATCCTTACAGCCCTATATTTAGGAACACACGGAGCTATCTCGCTCTAGGTTTATGTAGCACAGCATTAGCTCCACCGACTAGCTGAGAATTTCAGGAAGAAGTCTTTCTGGCACTGAATCTGAATATAAAGCATGCACTGAAAGCAAAGGATGTGCTCTATTCACTGAATAATGAACTCCATCTCATCACTCATGCCTCCCTCCCTGTAGAAATCCAGCACTACTAATATGCATGCACATGCTGTTAAAAAGAATGAAAAAGTTATCTTACAGCATGGAAGTTTTATCACAGAGTTTTTTGTTGTTGTTTTGGTTTTGTTGTGGGTTATTTTTAGGGGGAGGGATAGGTTCATGTTTTGTCAATAGCTAGCAGAACATATCAGATTTCAGATTTGGCTATGGCGTCACATGCATTTATTATATTTCATTTGGATCACTATGGAGTTGCCTGTAGAAACTGTTCAGAAGTTTCAGTGGGCCCAAACTGGCATGGGCAGGATGCTTAACTGATTAGAGGGAACATATAAAAGCTGCTGTGATGTAGTGTTTCGAGCACTGGATGACTCTGGAAATCAGAGTTTGAATCTCCACTCAGCCACTGAAACCTACTAGGTGACCATGGGCAGGTATCATTCTCTCAGCCTCAGAGAAAGGCACAGGCACATCCCCTCCAAACAAATCTTACGAAGAAAACCCCACGGCAGGTTTCCCTTTGGGCCACCACAAGTCACAAATGATTGAAAGCATACAACAACCACCTAATTCCCACGTTGCAACAACTTCACTGGCACAGTTAAAGTCTTCTATGGCCTTAAAGATTGTTTCCTCTAGTATGGGTGTGCCTGAGTTTAAGATGATTAAGGGAAAGCTTTCTCTCAGTTCCACCATCATCACAGGCAAGTTAGGTGAGGACTTGTGACAAGGCCTTTTCTATGGCTTCTTCTAAGCTGTGGAACTGTATCTGACAAGAGGCTAGGCTGATCCCTTTTATCTCTTTCCATAAGCAATACTGTTTTTAAGGGCTTTTTTTTTAAAAAAAAAAAAGACAGAGCTATGTACTTCTTTACTTACCGAAATGTTTTAAATCACTGGTTCTTAATCTGTGGTCCTCAGAGGACAAAATGTCCTCACAAGAGGTTCACAAAACCTTGAGGAGATGTTATGAACTTTTACAAGAAAGAAAAAAAGAAAGAAGGAAAATCATACATTGATGTCAAAGAGCAGGAGTTTTTCTTTGCTGGTGATAGGCATTATTTCTATGAAGTTTCATTATGATATTTCAAACTGTTCAAAAGTTATGAAAATAACTGATAGAAAAAGAATTGCTCAGCACTTCTACTTCTGCACGCAGTGTGAACATGCAAGTGAATGGCACTAGGTGGCTAAGAGAAAGCATGTGACCTTTTTTCGTACTACACATACAGCCTTCATAGTTGCACCAAACTCAAGTGTCCCAGCCTAAGTGTCACCGCTCCGCAGCAACAATAGATATTTAAAGACGGTCCACGGTAAAGAAAAGGTTAAGACCCACTGTTTTAAATGATTTTCAATTGTTATAAATTACTGCTTTTTCAATAAGATAAAGAGGTTTACACTCATTTATTTTAAGAATATATATACCTTTTTTTAACCTGTGTTGCCAGCCAACATGGGCCTCATACTGGGAAGAAGAGGGATATAAATTAAATAAAGAAACCATAAATTAATCAGTAAATTTCATCAAGGTAAGGCACCTCAGTGATGCACATATCCACACCACCTCTTGTACTTCTTTCTAGTTCACAAAGGAAATAGCAGTAATGTGACACTGAAATAGTTACTGATTAATTTAAGTGCCAAAACAGAGTCACAGCAACAGGAACATAAACAGCAGTGTGTGTCAGTTTCTTTTACAACATTGTAACTACATCAGCATTTGCAACTCGGGCTTTTTTCCCCCCAAGATACAATAGTGAAATCTGTATTCTTCCACAGAGTCCCATAATCACAGCATTACCAGTTAAACAGGCCAATAATTGAAGAAAAGCTGAAGATCAGGAGTCATTTGGGACTATGATTTTAAATTAAATGTATCTGAAACACTCAGCCGTGAGACAGTAATGCCATTTTTTCTTCTTCTAAGTTCCAAATAAATTGAGTGGTACCTTACTAACGATTATACAAAACTCATTTTTCAAGAAAGGGTCACAAGTTAATCTGTCTTCTGATCTTTCCCACTCTGAATCTATAAACTATTACTCCAATGATCAAAACTACACTCCTAGTCGAATCTGAGGTGCCTGACAACCCCATTTCTTGGGGGAATTCCAGTCCCCTGTGCATAGTATACAAACATGTATACTACATATTTGTTTTGTACATGTATAGACTTGGAATAGAAAGAGTATTCAAGAATATTCAAAATATTATTAAAAAACCATGTTTTCTGAGTCTCTCCTGATGGGAGGAATCCTGGACTCATAAGGATCTTTATAGTTTGCCACCGATTCTGTACAAAATTTGCAGCTGTGGGGTCATTTTGTGCAGAAAACAGCATTTTCTATGCAAGAAACAGCCATTTCTCCATGACGAAAATAATATTTCGGCACAGAAATATTATTCTGTGATAACAATATTCTGTAATAATCATTATACTGCAATAATTATTCTGTAATACCATTACTACTATTTAACTCATATAACAATAATATTTCTGCACAGAAATACTAATTTCCACAAAAAAAAAATTCCCTGTAGTCCACAGTTCTGAACTGTGAATAGACTTTGAAAACTGTGTACTCTCCAAGGACCTACTTGGATTAGGAAGGAAATAATGTAAAATTACTTGTGTACATGTGCACATACTTGAACTTGCTATGAAAGTTACAAACACTTAAAACAAAATTAAACACATAAAACTAAAAACAAAATTCTGGCACCTAGATAGGGCTCAGAGTCAGATCCTTGAGAAGTCAAGAATGGACTCATGGTTAGAGCTTCTTGTGTCTTCTTGTGTCTTCAAAGAGACGAGAACAAAAAATGTTGTCGGTGTCGGGAAACATGAGAAACACAAACTCTGTTTAGGTACTATTTATTAGGTTGGAAGCAACTGATATTCGGAAAGATATGGTGGAGGGGGGCAAAGCAAGGTGTTTCCCTCTTCATGTTTTGATTACCACCTAATATGTAATACTCAAATGAAGCTAGAGTTTTCTAACTGTAAAGCTATAGCTACTCAGTAGTATCAGGAGATCAACGGCTATCATAGAAATCATGGGTCTAATAAACACAGCAGCAACGCTGTAATTTTTGTACTTTCACTTTGCTAAATTTGGGTGATAAAATGAGCAGCTGTACTAGTGAGAGTTCAGATCTGCAAAATGGGTATGTTTGTACTTCAGAGTAACACTATCAAAGAGCTTATGAGACTGAACCAATTAATGGTACGGAGGTTTTTTTCTAGTTAAGTGATCCCAAGAGCTCGTGCCACAGGTAGGATTGTAAAACAACCCAACATTATTCCATGAAATATATTTTTGCTCACCTAGATTCCAGGAACAACTGAACTGAGCCAGAGAGCTGTCTTTCTTAAAGCTTTCTATGTTCTTTCCATCTTGCTCTTTTTGAGCATATTCTCACAGGTTTTATGCAAACTGTTTTAAAGCCAGCTAGTTAAAAGAGAAGGAGAAGAGAATGAAAATTAATTGCTCCTGGTACTTGAAATTTTAAGGACTACCTTTTCCTTTTTCCAATACAGAAAACTGCTTACGGTGCTGTCTGTAAAAATGGGAGAAAAAGTGGATCCTTTCTAAAACAAAAGTAGGGCAAAATGTCTATTGGGTCATCCGTCTTTCATGCTGCAATTTAAATAACACCATGTGTTTCTAGGTATTTGATTTTTTTTTTAACTTGAAAAGCTCTCTGCAGTGTGAAGACTAATAAGTTCCTATGCCAGCACAATGAAAAACACAGAAGTACACCATGGGGTATGTGAACATAGGAAGGCCGCCAGAGGGAACGTGCCAATACAAAAGTGCCTTGGTTCCTGCAATTGCCTCCCCAGTAGAGGCCCCCTGGAGTTACTTTATTACTGTAATAAAGCTGTGCAATAATTATGTTGATGAAATCCATTTTGAAAAAAAAGGGAGCCTAATGTTGACTGCAATTTTAATGGCACAGCCTGCGACTGGTACATTAACTCCATCGTTTTCAAGCTACTGAAGAACAAAACCAGAATCCACTATTACCTATAGCTCAAGTCAGCAAAAAAAAAAAAACCAAAAAACAACAACAAGAAGTTGGAATAAGGTGGGTTAAAGAGACGATAAAACTGTTCAGCTGTAATAGTCTGCCCATCTTCCTGACTATGTATCAGCTATGCCATAGCTATCGTTTAATACTCTCACCTAGTGACCTCCAACATTCCCCACACACACACACACACACACTGCAGGAAAAAAAAGTGAAGAAATGTGTTCCTCTCGTATGTACAAGAAATTAATGGGCTATTGTTCTCAGGAGTTTAGGCAGACCTTTTTTTAAAAAAATAGGGATTATTTGAGAGCTTTCAGTGTGTATTCCTGCATGGCAGGGGGTTGGACTCAATGGTCCTTGTTGTCCTTTGCAATCCAGGGCAATCCAGAGCACCTAGTATGACTTCCAACCTCCCACAGCCCTTCAAGCCCCCATGCAAATTTTTATAGAAAGTCTTTACCCCTTAAAAAAAGCCTCTACGTTGGGGGGGGGGGTTTGTCATATTCTTGGTTCTCTAATGTGTTTCTGGCAGGGGGAGGGGGCTTTTGTCAAACCATACAAAGCCAGTGCTAAGTTTTAAAGGGGAAGCGATTACTTTCTCTGAAAAAGCAAACTGGTTCCTGCTGCAAATCACCACAAAGTAGAAGCCAAAGACTAAAGAAGACATTAAAAATTTTACTGAGTAATTACCAGTGGGGAGCCTTTCTCCTTTAAACAAGCAAACACGAACACAGAAGAACTCTTCCTCAAATGGCAGCAACCACCTCATTGCTAGCCACTTCCATGTGTATGATCCTGGGCTTTTCAGTTGACCAACAATCATGGCGTTCTAGATTATTCAAGCCAGCTCAAATTCAGTTCCTCTACCTTGCTCACTGAGTGTGCAAGTGTAATTAAATTAAAACCACAAAGTTAAGCAATTTTGATGAAAGTAATGTTTATTTTAGAACTAATTTAATGAAATAAAAATAAAATATTTGATGAATAAAAATTCCTTTTATGATTTGAAATGAATTGATCACATTTTTTTAAAAAAACAAATTAATAGTGGGCAATTAGGGAGAATGTTTTAATGATGTAAAAGGTGAATACTTTTTTAAAAAGAGTTTTTAGAACTGTTCCCTTAAAAGATATACCTAAATACTTGAAAAAAAGGGAATACTCAAGCACTCAGCCAACCTGAATTAGCCTCTAGTCCTACTGCATTCTATGGAAATAAGAATCAAAGTGGACTCAAACCTACTGAAATCTGTTTTCGTAAGCAGCTTTTCTAGTAGCTTTATGCAACTAAGTGGGGTTTGAATAACACAGGCCATTTCCGCATGGGGCGAGGGAATTGCCCCGTGACGCTACTTACCGGACTTTTCGGCTCTCTGGTCCGGTCCACGCCGCCCCGGAGCAGTACATGCTCATCGCTCCACACTGCTCCGGCATTGAAAATGGTGGCTTCCAGTTAGTTGAGGGTCTCGACCAAATGCTGAAGCTCACCAGCCTAAAGCCTGCCCCCGGCAGATTGCAGGCTCGCATTGGTGCGAGCCTGCAAATCTGCACAAGGGAGCAGGCTCGCACTGGCGCGCTCCGTGCTTTTGAAAGACCTGTTTTTAGCGGTCTTTCAAAAGCACGCTGGACAACCACTTGGGGTCGTTCCGGAGCAGGCTGGGGTGCGGATCTACATTAAGTAGGTCCGACCCAGTCCACTCCCAGGTGCAGACGTCCTCCCTGGAGGACGTTCTGCCCCGTTTTAAAAACACTGTGTGGAAATGGCCATAGTCTACAACTATCCTGTTTTGGCAGGGACGGTTTAAATTAATCCTCTGTTGTTAGACTTTGTCAGCTGCTTTTGAAATGTCCAAGTTTATCTCTTTTCCTCCCTTTTTCACACTTTGTCCACAACTAAGTTCAACTTTTGCAAAGTGGTTAATTCAGAAGAGAACAGAAGGAAAGGAAAGGAAAGGAGAAGAGAGGGCAGAATCTTGGCTCAATAGGCCCAGGCAAAAGCAAACTACTGCAGCCTCTCCTAGCTGATCTGTTCTTCCTCATTAATAACTGTTGCCCTCTTGACCACACTCTGATGTTACTTGGCCACATGTGTCCCATTTTTCATCTGTGAAATGTTGGAGGTTATGGAATATGTGGAGGGACAATAACAAGAGTTTAAATGTAACTCCTAAAAATTAGCAGGACGAACAATTTAAAGATCAAGTAGTGTAAGCAGTGACCACCTCTGGGACCTCCACCCTCATGATGCCTCTATAGAAGGATATTACATTTTGATAGAAAATTCTTCAAAGGATATAGTGACTGGAGCAGCTGCTTCTACTTCCCTGTTAGGAGCAACAGTTCCCCTACCCAGTGCTTCCCAAGCTACATTTCTGTATGAATTACAAAAGCCTCAACCAAACCAAAGCATCTTTTTTATCCATCTCATTCTTGCGGAGACTGGCAATGTCTTGCCACTCTCATTGAAAAAAGCACTTTTGTCAATGATTCTTATATCCCCAACAAACAATTGGCACATAAGAATTTCTAGAGGACTAAACAGTAATGAACACAGATATTTAGAGCATACTAAAGTTGTGACCAACCAACTATCACAGTTATTAATGATGCATTATGCGCCCCTGAAATGCACCCACTATTTTTTACAGTTGCTGCTAGGCTGCAAACAGACAGTTTATAAAACTGATGAGCTGTACTTGAGTTGGTGGGTCATGAGTTGTTCCATGTGACACAAGACCCAGAAATTGAAATTACCTAATACAATCAGCAGCTTAATTGTAATTAGTTGCCTTTTTACTATCATGAAAGCATATCACAACTGTGACTTAATTAGAGACAACTTCACTCCCTTTGTGATGTAACAATTAACTTCAATAACTTTCCTAGTTAGAGAAGCATGGCTTCATGAAATGGTGGAGGAAACATTATGGCATTATTCAAGAGTTTGCTTTTGCTGTGCCTTGTGATGGTGCCTCATGTTCTGCAACAACAAAGTACATGGGAGGAAAATGAGTTAGCGGCAGTCAGACTTTTTAAAAAGTAATATAAAAGTAACTATTTGAGAAACAGAGAAGTAAAGCATTATTTTATTAAAATTTCAGCTCTAATAATAACCAAGGGTGATGAGCTTCTCAGTTTGTAACTTTAACACATTGCCCCAGCCCTTATTTTCAACCATATTTTTTGACACATATACATAGCTCTTATATAGATCTGTTAATATAGGTAATTGATTCCCTACATCTCAGTGTTACTGTTTTTCTTAAATGATGAGGAAACATGGTAAATAAAAATAGATCCAACATTAACTCTTCTCTAGTTGTTGTGATTTGTGTGTTGTTGATATTACAAGTTAAAGTTACATGAACAGACTCACATGCACAGCCTATGCACTCACATAGCCTTAGTGCACGCAGCACTACGCAGTGTTGCCAAACTCCTCCCTTTCTCTCAGTCAAGCACAGATGTTCAACAGTTGATTGGCATTATCCTTCCATTCTTTTATCCATACAGCTTAGTCACTAAGCACTCTTCACCCCACTTTATTTCCTGCTGCTCTCACAATATTGTAATGAATAAAAGAGGATACATCTTCAGAGCTATAACCTTCAGGCGTACTGACAATTCAAACACGCAAGGCACAGACAAGCCTATTAACTTTTCCAGAACAACCTCCAGAACTGTGTGCATGCTCTCCAACTTTTCACAGATAAAAACAGGGGCATGCCCATAAAGTCTGATTCCCATATCAAGGATGAATGCCTTCTGCCCCCTATTATACCCTGCTGAAAGCCACACTCTGGCTGGCGTATGCAATACTTGTTTATCCTGCAGCACTCTATTCATTGAGGTAATCAAGGCAAGAGGGTGCTTTTAGTAAAAGAAAGATCCACTTGAAAATCATTACTATCCTATGATACACTATCAACAGTTCAAAACATCTCAGCACCTGCAGTGCTTGAAATGAGAAGCTGTGCACTACATTGTGCCTTATAGTTAATGTGTGTGCATTACATGTGAGAGGTGTCCAATGATTTGACTTACAAATGGCAGGAGAAGGATCCTGAACAAAGGCAATGCTGACAGTTCACACTTTGTTAAAAGGCAGGGGAGGAAGCATTCCTAAAAATCAGTTATAGAAATTTTTATTTTGGAGAGAGGAACAGATAATAGAGACCAGAAGATAGGAACCATCTGTCTAAAAAGAGAGTGAGGGAATGGTAAGTGCCCCCCCATGGTGTTTTTGTGGTGCTCAGCACCTTCAGAATCCACAGATCAACCATCTTCTAGCCACATAAGGAGATGAAGTGATCTTCCTGGGTGCCTTCAGGTGTAATAATGTCAGTGATGTATTTAAGTCTTTTAATCCAAGTCTCAAGTCAAGTCTCAAGTCTCTACCTTCAAGTCTCAAGTCAAGTCTCAAGTCCTTGAAGATACTTTCAAGTCAAGTCTCAAGTCTGGGAGCCAACTTTAAACCCCAACCCATGTTCCAGAATTTCTGGGCAGGGTCGAATAAAGTCAGTTTTAACAATTTAAGCAGAGTTGGCCCTCCATGTTGGGATTTTGCCATCTACAGCTTCAGAGGTGAGGAATAGGATCTTTCTTACTCCCCCTTCCTGAAGCTAGAGACTTTTCTGCCAATAGGGCATAAAAGAGCCTGCAGCTTTGAAAGTGGGAAATAGGATCCTTCTTACTTCCCATTTCCAAAGCTGGAAGATTTTTCAGAACTAGGGAATAGGATCCTTCTTACTGTACATTACAGAAGCTTCAAAAGCTGTAGAAAGAAAGATCCATCCTCCTCAAGCCCACTGCCTGACACACTCGCTGTTCTTTGAGAAACATGTCCTATTTGCTTTGGGGAAAAGTCTTGCCTTCTGCTCTTAGGAAAAGTTGTAGAAGACTCCTCCAATATGCAGTAGGGACAGGCTGCTGAGCAGACCTCAAGCCCATTGCCTAACCTGTTTGCTTTTCCCCTCTGAGAAATGTGCCCACACTTTGGGCTTGAGACAGATTGTCATGTGACCAGTAGGTAAAAAGAGATGGAAGCATTTTTCAAAGTAGTAAGGTTTCTGGATGAATGTGTTATGTTACTGAATCAAGGGCAGCAAGTCAGTCACTAAAAAATATGCAAGTCTCAAGTTGAGTCGAGCCAGTGCATCTTTGTCACCAAGTTGAGTCCGAGTCGAGTCACCGAGGTGACTTAAGTCCGACTTGAGTCCGAGTCAGTTGACTTGAGTCTACATCACTGAATAATGTATCTTTTAAATAGGTTGCAAGGCCCACTCTACTATTTAACTAGAAAATACTTATTTAAGAAACAAACGTGGACTCCCAGGCATTTTATTGTTTTGTTGTTTGGTAGCCCATGCAACTCTTAGAGGGTCCTGGGGCACAGAGGCTCCTAGACTTGCCAGAGTTACTCACTACTTTTGTAAAATAACACATATCAGTATTCGTCTTGAATGGAAACCCAAACATCACTTTTTAAACCCAAGCAACAGAATGATCTAAGTATAATTTGAAGCTGACATTCCACAGTGCCCTAGCCATGGGCTTTGAATCTCAGTGGGGGAGAAAAGTGGTTAATGAAACTGCTGGTTATTCAGGTATTCAGGAAATCATTCTCCACCTGCCATTTTTGCCTGGACTGTAGGCATAGGAAGAATATTCAAAAGTGTGCAAAAAAAAATAATTGTTGAACAACACATTTTTCCAGTGTTGAGAAATCCTGATGAGAAGACTCCTGCATTGGCAACAATCTTCACATTCAGGACTAATTTTGCAGACAATTTGCACATGGGTGATTTACACAGAAAATAGCAGATTTTTGTGCACGGGAAATAATATTTCTGCATAGAAACAGCACTTTGTGCAGAAAATGCTGTTTACTGCATAGAAAATGTTTTCTTTGCAAACCAAACTTGTGCAAATTTTATGCAGAATTAGTCCTGAACTTTGAACAGAAATCCTCACAGCAGGAGGAAAATTGCTAAAATTACTTATGACTTCCTTCAAGAAGAATTTAAGGGAGGAATTACATCTCATTGCACTGAAAACGGTAGTGTGTGTGCCTGGATTTGTAGTTAGTGACATCTAGCAATCATATGTTTAATGGCTATGTTGGGAATGTTAGTACCAGTCATGACAGTATAGGTCTTCTGAAGCAGCAAGAAACCAGTAGTACTTTCAAGGGAGCAGTGAAGGAGTACATTTAAATAATTTATCTTGTTGTCAAAGTGTTTGCAATGATATATTCCTACTGGAAACAGAAAAGCATTTTAAAGTCTGACAGCAGCATTCATTGGCATAAAGTATCATTGGCACTGCTAAGTGGATAGATAGCAGTCAAGGACATCAGGTGGCTTGTCAACTCTTCTATTTAAACTTTTCTATTCTGATCCTCATTTTTGTGTGCCATTGGCCAATACTATTTCTTCTAGCAGCATTATAAAAAACAGCTGTCTTTGGAAGGGGGGAAAAAAACTAACCTACATAAGGAACTAATATAGCTCCAAAGGACTGCCCTGAAAATAATGAGGTCCTGCAACCTACTTTCTGTTGTCATACTCATTTATTTTTCTACCGAAGCAGAGCCCAAGGCACTAACTGAATAGATGTGGCCAAGAAGTACCATTCTGTGACGATTCAACTGGCTTACGAAGGCAACTTTCTATAGAAACTGATTGCTCAAATATCTTTTTATTTACTTATAACAAGAGAATAATACATGATGTCCAATATCATCCTGATTTCTTTCTTCATTTCAGAGTGCTAAGCTGGAGAACAAGATTCCAATATCCTGTATTAACAATGGAAAGTAGCTTCCTGGAAAGCAGCTTTCAGTGAATCACAAGCACTTACGTGTAACTGTAACTTTAGCTCTTTGCAGACACAATGGATGTCAGGAAATAATTACGTGGAAAGGAGGAGCATCCCAGCCTTCTTCCTCCATCTCACCCCCCTCCTCCAATGGGGAGTGACTTTCTGATGGAGAACCTCTTTTACCCATGGAGCAAAGTTGGGACTCATACACTGCAATTCCCATCATTCCTCACCATCAAGTATGCTATAGGACTGCTTGGAATTACAATCTGAGATAATCTGGAGGGCGACATGTTCCCCACCCCTGCCACAGAGGCTATACTAATAAGGGAAAACTGGGTTTTCAATCTATAAAAGAATCCCATTGTTGCAGTAACCACAGTCAAAACTCACACAGACACTTCCAAGCACTTTGTATAGTCCTTCCAATGGTCTATCATGTTTAGGCAGCTATAGCTAGATCTAAATGATGAGGACTCTTCTACATTTGACAGATTTAATTTGGTTCAGATAGCAAGCTGCTGAAGGGATTTCTTTATGTCCCTTTTAGGGAACACCAAGTATAAGTATATTTTGGAATCATCTTTGGTCCTTGGAATGAAAGTGATTAAAAAAAAATTCTTCTAGTTTTTGGATGCCTTCAAGTCATTTCCAGCTTTTGGATATATTCAGGCTACCCTATCATGAGGTTTTCTCAGCAAGATATATTCAGAGGCGGCTTTTCATTGCCTTCCTCTGAGGTTGAAAAACTGTGATCTGTCCAAAGTTATGCAGTGACTTTCCAACAGCTGAGTGAGAATCTGAATTCTGGCTTCCCAGAGTTCTGCTCCACTAGTCAAACCACTACATCATGCTGGTTCTCAGGTAAACACTACAAAAAACTGAAATTAATCTGAATAATTTTTACTCAATTTTTCTAGGCATTTTTTAAAGTTACATCTTAGCTAAGAATATGTGAGCTATAAAGTAAAGGAAGTAAACAAATAACAACTACAACCAATAAAGTCAGATACATAACCCCCATGCCCATTCTATTTTCACGTGCATATGGGCACTAGTGAGATGTAGACCTCCCTGAGAAATGTTGTTAGTCATACTCAAATTGTTTTGGCTTCCCTTGAAATTCCTTCAAATGTTTCATCTAAGGAGAAACTCACAAATTCACTTCAGTTAAAACTTCACTGGCAACTTTACAGGTCAACCTATCACAACTAGGAACTAAAAAAATATTCAAAAATATTTGGAAAATATGCTTTCCAAGAAACCCAAACAATAACAATCCTGGCCAGATGAGACTTTCGTAGTTTGGGATCACTCTGCTGAAATGCACACATGGTTGTTTTGCACAACAAAACAGTATTTTCTGGATCAAAAATAACATTTCTATGAGAAATGTTATTTCCTATGCAGATAATGTTATAATTGGGTATTTGTTCTGCACAAAATTTGTGCATGAATGATTTGCACAGGAAACATTTTCTGTGCATTCTCCTCACAGGAAAAATACATCTGCATAGTAATACTATTTTTTTTTATTGCACTAAAAATGTTGTTTCCTGTACACAAAAACACTGCTTCCTGAACAAAATAACCATGTGCAAATTTTGTACAGAATAATTCCTAAACTCCAAATAGACTTGGAAAACTGCAGTTTTCAAAGACTTTCTCACAGTGGGATGAACATTTCTAAAAATTATTTGTTCCTTCCTTTGAGAATAAATTTTGTGAAGAATTGCATCTCTAATTACAACTACTTGAGAATATCAGGCTGTACTTATTTCTCTAATACATAACACTCACAGCCAGAAACTAGCTTCCTAATCCACACTGCTTTTTTTTAAAGGGTTGGGTTGGCAATCACCTCTAAAATTCTAGAGATCCCACAAACTTTATTCCCTCTGTCTCCATCTTTGAAGAACTGTATAAGCCAGATGTCACAGAAAACTGTCTGTTACTGAAACTGCATTCATCTAGTTTTGAAGCACACAGTTTCAGTCAAGGATGCCAAGAACTGAATGTAGGCTCATTTAAATCCAAAGCTTATGGTCTACCACTGAGCAGCAATCCTTCTCTAAAAGGGAATAATGAGGGGGGGGATCTTAAAGCAGAATTGGCCATTCAACTTGAATGATCCCGTTTGGGAAAAGAGAATATTGACCCTTCAGATGCAAAGCCTTATTCTTGCCAATAAGCTGTACCAGTGAAGAAGAGAATTCACCCTTTTCAGTCTTTACCACATTAGCTCCATCAATATTTTGCTCCTCCTTCCATCCCACTCTACCACAGATCAAAACATCTGTTACTGCATTTGTATAGAGTTTAAATATCCATAGATACTTGAGTTTTAATTACCAAAGTCCTGATAAAAATTTTAAACTAGCAGCTGTTGTCTTCAATAAAGCTTCAGGGACTTTTTCCATGTAATAACAGGGTTAGAAGAAAAAGAGTGACAGTAAAATTTTCAGTGGGATTGTGGCTGTTGCCAAGGAATTCAACTGAAGAGCCACCATGACACCTGCACTGCCAAACATTTGTCAAAAAGAATCAGAAAGAACAGAAAAGCACAGATTTCTGGTTGGGGGAGGGGAATGAAAATAGCAACTTTTGCTTCTTGTCATTTGCCTGGTGCCAGAACTACATCCTTAAGAAACCAAGTTTTATGTCTGGAGCAAACCAGATGATGCTACCATATAGCTTATGAATAAGAAATACTATCAACTGCCTTCATTAGGTTACAAGATACACCTCTAGTCCATGCACCAGTTTACACAAAGTTGCGAACAGTTTTTTAAGACCACTTTATATGCAGGCTTCTCTCAACACACTACAGGTAGAACCATCAAAAGAAGCTTCTGACAAGCACAGAGATAGAAAGGAAACCATCAAGTGTATTATTCTGCTCATCCAATGGTGCATTAGATATATAAACTGCAGAGCAACATGTGAACAGGTGCTGGGTGAAGTGAGTGGTGACTGAATGGCGGGTAAGTGATGTCTGCCTTACGGTAAAAAGCTGTACTACAGTACAAAGTTATACGTTCTCCAAGCAGCCAGTCCTACATCCATAACACAGCCTAGCAGAGCATATTTTCCCATACTTTTGAAGCAAGATTCAGTTGTCAGGCTATTCAGGTTCTATATGTGGAAGGTCACATTCTGTATATGGAATGGGCATGGACAACATCTCTACTTAAGAGCAAATTGTCTTGGATGAAAGGTCATGTCTTTCATTATACTAAGAGTGAACAGATTTTGCTGATACAGACTCTTATATAACTAAAAGCCCACACACAAGGACAGGAATTAGTAAGCTTGGGGAAACAGAATTTTAGGAGGGGAGGGACTTTAAATTAACAGTTTTAATGATTATACATGGTGTGGGTTGAATCAAGGGAGTATAAATAGAATGGGAAATCCTGAACAACAGCTTGAGTGACTGGCTGTCACTGATGAATTTCATTCTATTAATTTCAGCCCAATGTTCTCGTTTATCAGCTTTGAATTCCGCTCCTCTCTTCCAATGAGTTAGCTACTCCTCCCAGTTTCAAATCATACACAAAAGTGAAAAGGATTTCCTTTGCCCCAACATCAATAGTCATCAATAAAAATATTGAAGAGCAATGGTCTCAGGACAGAACTCTGTGGCACTCTGAGACTTCTTTCCAGTTTGAAGTTAGACACTGACAACTACTCTTTGAACATTATTTTCCAGCCAATAAGGGATTCACATGATGATGCTTCCATTTATTCCATATTCAATCAGTTTGTTAATCAAAATATCACAGAGGATTTTATCAAATGCTTTTTTGAAATCCCAAGAAACAACATCTACAGCATTACTATCATCTACTAAACTGGTGACCTAATTAAAAAAAATAGATTTGCAGTATTTGACAAACCCATGCTGCCTCCTACAAATCACCGCATTGTCCCCCAGATACTTGCAAGCTGGGGGTGTTACTCATCACTTAGTTTCTTTTCAAAGGAAACAACAAAGGAATTTAACTATTTTCTTCTTCCTGCAAGAAAGTCTTTGAAAACAATGCAGTGAACAATGAAAACAAAGCCTATTCACAATGCAGGACATATTTGGAACAAAATTTGTATGTGGTATTTTCATTCAGAAAACAGCATTTTCATGTAGGAAGCACCAGTTTCTGCACAGAAAAAAAAACAGAAATATAATTTGCTGCCCATAAAATGCTGTCTTCTGTGCAAAACAACTATGTGTGAATTTTGTGCTGAATAAGTCACAAACTGTGAAGAGTCTCATCAGCTCAGGATTCTTCTTTGTTAGGGTTTCTCAGCTCAGAAAACCCACATATATTTCAACCAGATATTTTAAAATATTATTTCCATCCCTCTTGCAAACATACTCTTTTATAATCCATTCTAATACACACACACACACATATTCCCTATTAGTAAGGTCATGCTGACTTGTCTGTAGTTCTCCATATTTTCTTTTTTATCCTTTCTGAAGAGAGACATTTGTTGCTGTTCTTCAATCCTCTGGCATCTTGCCCATCCATCAAGATTTTTTTTTTTTAAATTATGAAAAGGGGTGTAGAGAGTACACCAGCAAATTCCTTCAGTATTCTGGGATGTAGTTCATCTGACCCTGCAGATTTTAATTTGTTTAGGTCAACAAGGTGATTCGTGATTATCTCTTTATCCATCTTGATTTGCAATAATATCCTATACCAAGGTCTTTGTCAATGCATGGATGCACACAGTTCTTTTAGGGAGGGCGGCTGAAGCATAATAGGTGTTGAGAACTTCTGCCTTTTTATTGTGATCAAAAAGGGTGTGGTTGTACCCAGCATTTCTTTTCTTTATTCTCTTGTTTATTTTGGCATATGACTGATTGTAACAAAATATAAGAAGAATTATTAGTGAGTTGACAGAGACGTAGAACAGGAATCACTTCCCTGAACACTGAAGTCAAAACGAATATTCAACAAAAGATCCACAGAAAAGGATAGAGTTGACTTCTATATCCCTGTAAGACTCCTACAGCCTCCAGGAAATCCAAGACATCCAGGAAATAAATAACTAAAAGTCAAAACAAGCTATTTGAATTCCTAAGTTCCTCATATTCCATTTTTTTTAAAAAAAATCCCTGCACAGAAATGTTTTCTGCCTATTTATTTATTTATTTATTTATTTTAAAATTATTGGCACAGATTGTGTCTAATAATCTTCAAAAATGACACAGTTTTTGATTATTTCTGGCAGTAAGGATGAAAACGGTAAAATTATTCATCCTGGCCTGCAAGGAGGTCTGGATTCAAGAATGAAACAGATGAAGATTTACATCCCTATTCAGAGCCCCATAAAGGTATAAGAGAAAGAGTAGGTCTCACAGCCCATCTTTAATCTACGGCAACTTAGAAGTACAGAGTTAACAAATCACAGTCCAACCAAGCCAGAATGTTCTAGCATTTTGTCATACATGCTGACTCCTATCAGAACTAGCTGGAGACAATTAACTAAGGGCAGTTTGATTTATTGATTTATTCCCAAATGAAACATAATGCAGGTATTCAGACTACTACATTAGATTTTCTACTAGGAACAGAAAGTGCTGGGTAAGATTAAGACACATTTCCTCTGACTACTTCACCCCTTCACTCCCCCTCCCTTTCTCTCTTATTACTTAAATACATTTGAACAATGAGTTCCAGCATTCCTGAATAAACACTCAAACTCTTAAACTACGACACCTTACCCGCAGTTTAGCACAGCACTGGAAATATCCCTTATCAGCCAACAGAGGCCTCATACATATTTACACTCCCAATAAGAAAGAAAATCACTAAGAATTTCTTTTCAGCACTGCCTTTGTCCTTCAGCTGCTGAGTCTGAATGCTGCTTCAGTCCAGTGACTATGCCAGCCAATGCCTACTGTCAGCTCTTAACAATCTCCCTCTTTTCTCCTTGGTGTGACTTTGACTTTTACTGTGGCAGAAGGGTTTTTTAATGGGATGTGTTGTGCTTTCACCCTTTTTATTACATCTTGATATATTTTAAACTGTTTTAATTTAGTGTTTAGATTATTTTTTAACTTTTCTATAACATAAGTTTTAGCTGTCCTTTGCTTTAATTTGTTGTAAGCTATCCTGAGTCCTGTATTAGGGGAACGTAGGATACAAATAAATAGACAGACAGACAGACAGACAGACAGACAGATAGATGGACAAATAGATTAAAAGGCACCATAGCCTAATCCACTGGTCAGTAACTAGCCTTCCCTAGTTTAAACCCAAGCACTTATACAGGTATAGAGGTTCTAAATGTTCTTTGTGGAATATGTCTAAACTTATTAGATCAGTTTCCTCAGTTCAGATTATATCCCAGTGTTGTGAGTTCTAAGTTCTGATTTTAAAACTACAGGAAAACATAAAACTATTAAGAAATATCTATGGACATCATGATGCTAGTCAAGGGTCTGATGGTTCTTGTTGGAGTCAGAGTGCTTGAGAAGCCAAGAAAGAAAAGCAGGAAATGTACCAATTAAACAGGAAAGGAAGAAAGGAAATTTCCAAGAGCACAAATACACACACACACACACACACACACATGAATTTCAGACAGTCCTTCCTCAGAAACATTTCTGAACAATTTCGACCTGATACATGCACACATTTTCAATTTAATTGCAACAGTGTGCAAATATATTCAGTTGAAATGGGTTGTTTGAGAATATCCCCAAGAACTGACTTAGTTCAAAATGCATAGGGAAGATTTTTTAAAAGTGGTTTTTATATATCTAGAGAATTCCTTTTTCTTCATTCCCTGTTCAGAAATTCCCTTAAAACAGACTGTATTCAAAATGTCTTGGGATTTTTTTTTTACATCTAAAGGATTAATTTCTCTCCTGAAAACTTGCAAGGAAGTTTGACGAACCTGCCTGTGTCAAGGTACAATCATTATAGGGCTTCTGTGTCAATATGTCATTAAAAATATTTATGAGTGGAAATGTATACCAAAGGATTCTCATACTTCACAGGCATTTAATTCTGTGGGTGCCTTGCATATCTAGAACTTGACATTAAATCAATCTGTCTCTTATGTTGGGGAATCTTGTGTGATAAAAGGGTGGCTGGCTATAAAAGTTATGTATCTTTCCATTTATCGTCAGCTAAATAGGGTCCTCTCAAGCTTCAATTAGCTGCAGTAGCAACTTCAAGCAATTTACATAGACGGTACAGTGGCCTCTAGTGGTCAGTATGAAAACAAATAATCTGATTAGGCAAACATCCAGTATTGTCTGTTTTTTAGCCAGTACAATTGTTAATTTAAAAGGCTTTCTTTTTTTAGGATTCCTGTATCTCACTCTCTCAGTTTTCATACAACAGGAAAGGAAATATGTTTTGTAACATATCATTTAGTAGACAATTAAAGGTGAATTCATTAGACTGATTAACTGATACACAAAGAGAGAGAGATTGAGACTAGTGTATTCTGAATGGAGAATGCTCAAAGTTCCCTAAATAAAGTCAAGGAACATTCTTCCCATCAGTAGGCCATTTCATATGCTGGTTTGTCAGCATGCATTTTATCCACCTGGAAACAGAGGTGCAAATATATTCTCCATTAAAATCACTTCAGCCACAGCCTACATAAACATACATAACAGACAAACAAAACGAGTTACCAGGATGGGAAATCAACATCAGCCAGAAGATTAAGGATTGCTGAGTTGCACGTGTCTGGACTGTGCGCCTATGTCCATGCATGTGTCAAGTAATGTTACGTTATTATCTGTATTATGATTAAAACCAGTTTAAGCCATGCTGAGGATCATTTAGTCTAAATACAGGATATAAAACTTCTAAAAAGTGTACCAAGATTAAAAGTGCAATGTGTATACTTAAGTATGTTTGTACAACATAAGGTAAATCCTTGCATTTGAGGTTCTCCAAACCAGCAGTTGATTGTTCATGTGAACAGCAGTCACTTGAACCTTCACTGCAGAAACTTCAAAGCCATGTCCAGTTTCAATATATAGCAAAAGAAATTTTCAGTCAGAAATGAAAAGTAACAAAATTGATTTGTTTTAATCAAATCTGGAAAAAAGTAAAATACCCTAAAAATTAAGAGAACAGTCCCCCTGAACTCTGATGTTTTCCAAGCTGATTAAGTTTAAAAACTTAATTTTTTATGCTTCATGCACAATTTTCCCACATTCTGTTTGACTTCTGCCTCTGCATACAACATCTATCCACCCACCAGAATAAGTCAGTCCTAAACTGATGTATTAGGAATGGATGTACTATGTTAGAAGAATTAAAACTGATCATACTTCTGATAGATCAGAAATGCCATAATATATTATTTTTGTTTTTGCTACATGCCTTACATTGCTTTTAGAATATATTGGTTCCTTATAAACTAAAAGACATGATCCAAAATCAATGGAATTAGTGCTGTTCATTTTTAGTGGAAGATAGTCAAGAACGTTTTATTTGTGTTTCAATGCAGTCAAAGAAATCTAATAAGCTGCATCATTTCCTTTTTAAAATCAAGAGTCCTGTGTAGTCTCCTATATGGGGAGAAATAACTTTATTTAAAAAATGTGCCTGGGCTAGAAATTCACAATCACAGTTACAAATATTTAAAGTAAAATTAACACATTCATAACTGATTCATACTCACAATACTCACATATTCCCTATATTAGTCAATATGTAGGGATAATAAAAGTCCCCCAAACTTGACTTAGCAGCCAGCTACTACAGCAATTGACAGGAGTTAGTTCTCCTGTCTGTCTAGATGCACCATACTGACTTTTCTACTCCTCTCCCATGAGTGATCTCTGGTGTGTAAGGAGGAATTGTGTAGGGATCCTGCTTCTGATTGTCACAACTGGAACTGCTGGTAGGATGGGGTGGAAACAGCTCTGCTGTGTCCTGATTGACATATCCTTGTTGCTTCCAGTAGCTGCTGCCTGGTAAGTCAGGATTGTGGGTGTCAGGCCAAAAGACACTATTAGCTAAGGTAGTTCTTGTATGCCAAAAAATGACAAGTCTGGACTTCTTAAAATGTGCTTTTGATACACAGCCAAAAGCTATAGGTATCACCTTGGAACCCTGCAGTTTATCCACTGCTAAGAAAACACAGGGAGTTGCCACATGATAGGCATAAGAGCAGTTAGCATATGGCCAGAAGCCAGAATTCATCTAGTAAAATTTTCCACAGCCTATGTGTTCACCTTCATTAACCTATTTCCACAGAGAATATAGAGTTCACTTCAAATTGCTTTCTAACATCTCTGTTTTTAGCGCTGGCAGGCCCTTCCACTCATTTCCTACTAAAGCCACAATCTAGTCACAGTTACCTAGATCTGTGCTTTATGCCCCATTTATCACACCGAAACATCCTCCTTCCCTCTTTTCCCATCTTTTGTTCTTACATATATTGTAAGCCACAAATGAAAAATGCTTAGTTCTTTGTCAGCTTTATAGGCATTCAAAACTAAATAGCAAGTTTCTAATTGTTTAATTAAGCATGAAGAAACATTAACTACTATAATATCCCATCCATCGTTTTATTGCCAGTGCACAGTTGATGTAAATCCTCACTTATCTTTCTCATGAGGGAGAATGGAACAATCTAAGAATTTTTCTCCTCACTGGAGGAGACAGCAAGACAACAAGAGGTTTTTTGACATGTTTGCAGATCGATTTGCATTAGCAAAGTGATTTTTTTGTGTGTGTGTGCCAACTATGCAAACAATTTTTAGGCAAATCATTATCGCTGCTATTTCTGTAAACTATGTGTGTGTGTGTGTGTGTGTGCGCGCACGCATGTGCGCGCACACAGGATAGGTTGTTTGTTCTTTTTTATCTATGTTCCAGTCCTTCTATACTTGCTGTGGATCTGCTTTGCTGATGAAGGGGAAAGAGGCTAGTTTTGTGCAGAGCTTTTCTAAATAAATCAGAGAACTTAATGGGAAAAAAGTTCTTTTGTTCTCTCACAGGAGTTTAAAAAACAACTTCACTGAAGAGGTTTTGACAGGATATCTGGCACCCTTTTCTCACTGATGGAAAAAAAAATTGAAGCAAATACTCTGTACATCCACTAGTAAACTGAGGAAACAAAAGTTAAGATACGTACATTAAATGTAATATTGTAGAGATTTTCATTATTTTCTTCATCCTTCTCTTATGAGAAATTGAAGACAATAACTGGACTACCAGTGCTCTATACCCATCCATCCATCCATCCATCTACCTACCTACCTACCTATGTACCTGTTGTATGAACAGGACAAAACAGAAAACTAAGAACAGCATACTGAGTTTGAAGGATGACATAGTATTAATTCCACAAAAACCAAAAGAATAATTGAGTCCAAAATAAAACACACCAGTCCATGGTGTTATTCACGGACAACACCAACTTTCACATGATGGCCCTTGTAAACAGTTCATTAGATTTTTCGAATACTATACTATACTATACAAATGGTCTCCAATATTTAATAAACTCTGATGGATTATTAAGAATCCATTAATTAAACCATTTCTTGGAAAGATGTGTGCATGTAACAGATGTCCATAAGAATAATAACAGAATCATCTACTCAAAACAGGAGAACAACTTTGGACTGGGATGACTAAGATGACTAAGCTGGAGCAGGCACAAGGGAAGTGTGGCCTTGCTGATTGCATGAGAGCCATAGGCCCTACTTCTGTGGTCCCAAAAGCCCCTTGCCAACCCCATCAGGTCCCCACCTCCCATTTTGAAAAAAAAAATCCAGTGCATTTTTGGGGCTATTTTCCAAGAAGGTTCCTGAAATCTGTAACTTACCCACCCCAAACATTTAGATTTCATTGAATTTGTTCCTCAAATGGCAACCAGAAGTGATATAACATCATGTCCTGATGCTGTTTTGAAAGGGACTGTGGGTGATAACTCATGAGTAGGGTCAGAGGAGCATTGGTCCTTGCACAGCCCTGAGCTAGGGATACTACTGTAAATGTACCTTATTAGCTTAACTGATGCGAATATGTGAGCACAAGTTTCCCTTCAGACACTGTAAGAAATAAGGGTAACCAAAATAAGAAATGATTGTACTTTGGCAAAACTATTTCAGTATTTGCAAGAGCCATTTTTGAATTAGAATGTCCAGTTTTATGTATGTAGGTATATTCTAAAACAAGAAAGGTCCTTTAGGAATCCACTGATCAAAGTTGAAGTTCAAGTATCAATGATAAATTGTCCAAGTACATTAAAAAATTTCTTCAAAGGGAAAGGAAAGTACCTGCCACCAGTCCCTGCCTTGTACTTTTGGGTACAGTAAATATATACTAGTGTAGTTATACAGAATCCCACTGTTACACAATGGATTATGCAGCAGACACTATAGCCTTCTCTCCAAGGGCCAAGTAGCTTCCCACCCAACACATCAAAAGTGTGAAAGAGAATTGTGAGTGTGTACAACTGAGCATACCAGGAACTGCAGCTACCCAAGGAAAACTGCTTGGGCAATAGTTTTTTTCAGCTAGTGTAGTGCCAGCATGGCGTAGTGGTTTGAGCACTGGACAACCCTGGAGACCAGGGTTTGATTTCTGGATCAACCATGGAAACCCACTGGGTGACACTGGGCACATCACACACACTCAGCCTCAGAAAACCCTGTGACAGACTCACCTGAGGATTGCCATAAGTCAGAAACAACTTGAAGGCACACAATAACAGCAGCAATGCACCAAGGAGGCAACTTTAGTATATGTATGAAGCTCTGAATAAGGTTCTTCAGAATTATCGTTCTTTATAGCAGTCACCAAACGTGTACCTCACTCAAGATGAAAAGGGCTACCCAATGGACAAGGTGCAGAATGTGGGATAGCTACAGTGGAAATGGACACTGGCTCAAATGACTTTTAAAGGGATTAGACAAATTCACAGAGGTCTCTAAACAGTTCATAGGTATGGTTATCTGAAATATCTATGTTAAGAGGCAGTGTGCTGCTGAAACACACATTGCTAGGAGGATGCCAATGGTGAAGAAGGGTTACTGCCTTCATGCTATATTTTTCAACTCCATCAAAACCTTGGCTCGGCTATACAGGAAAACAGGATCCTGGATTAGATGAGCCTTTGACTGGGGCAGCAGGGCTCCTCTTATGGCTACAATTTTGGATGCAAAAGCTGTGTACTGTGGTGTATGCTTGCTTCGGCCTCTCCCTACTTTCCCCCAGGATATTTTATCTGCCTGTAAATCTTCAGTTTCCATAGAAACAGAAGTACTGTAATAAAGTGAAGACAAAAATATTGTATTCTGTCAACGTAGATTATTTTTCTTGTATGAGGACACACACCCAGGGCTCTGTGTTACTTACTCACTTTTGACTACAGTTCCTCCCCTGTCAGATTGATCTACTATTAATGAACACTGCAATCCCATAACCTTCTTCTCCTTTCTTATTTCTTAGCTACCTTTGCTCTCTCAAGGGGTGGGGGGTGGCTAAACCTGTTCCAGATACAGTGAATATGGCAAGCCAATCAAAAGGTTTTTGTTTTGTTTTGTCTACACAAGTGGCACTAGAAAGAAGCTATTGTCAAAAAAGGGTGATAGCATATCAAACTCTTCAGTTTCTAGCATGTTTAATTCTTGTGGTCCCTCAATTACTCACATTGCTCTACCAACAAGACAACATTCGTGACATGTTCTGAACAAAATACTCATATTTCTTGTTTATTTTACTCAAAAGATTTGTGTATGCTATTGCTGTTGGAAATGAAGAAACTAAGGGAAACATATTTTAGTTCTGGCCAGTTGTCAGAGGAATCCCTGGGAAGGTGCCTCTCTGCCTCCCAGGAGAAACTTATAACACAAAGACCAGACCACCCGCATCCATTGCCCAAAGAAGAAGCAGCTATACAGAATGTGCTTCTCTACTCCCAGCCAGAAAGAAAGCTCGGCTGCAGTATTTGCTTCCTCTTCCCTCTCTATTCCAGCAGGGATTATTTAGGAAATGTTTGAGGTATTTTGAGTGATAAATAATACTAAGAAATAAATAACAGCACTACCTAAGTAGGAGTCTTTTAATCCAGTTTCAACCACACATTTCTAGGATACAGCAGGCATAACCAGAACCCCTCTTTACTTCTCCATCAGCCTCTCTGAACTCCTTTGCTCCTCAAGATACTATCCTTAAAAATCTCTATCTTAAAGAATCTGGAAGTTACATCTCCTCTCGAATAGGATGTCCCACTGGACAAGTATTGTCTTTGTGAGCCGCAGAAAGCTCCTACATCATTCTGTTTTCTAAATCTAATTATGTCTTTGGTCACCTTGAATAAGCAAACACTCTCTTCATGGCACATTTTTCAGATGAAAACATTTTTTATGTACATTTTTCAAACATACGCTTTTAGCTCTTTTTTTGGTTGAAATGCACCATAAGGTTAGAGATATATAAACAAACTGCAAACTATGATTGAGTTTACAAGTTATCAATTGGGTGTTCTCACATAACAATGGAAACCAAACACATTTCTCACCTGTCTCTGCTTTTCACGCACTGCTTAGCATGTACTGTATAATTCTCAAAATATGACAGATCTTCCTTCAGATGTTCAAGGAAAGATTCAAGTGTTTGCTTTCAGGTTTATTTATTTATTTGCAAACAGGTAGGAGGCTAGCCCTTTTAACAAATCAATGTTCCGTGTGCCATTGTGCATCTCCCACTCATTTGTACTGACTAATGATTCAAAGAGCAGTAGAAGGATTCCCTGTTTTCACAAGGGAATGCCAGGCAACAGATGTGCATGAGCCTTTCTTCTTCCATCTGCTTTGCTTTTATTTGCCTACTGTCTCACAGCTTTGGGAGTGGGCAGGATGACTATTAATACATTATTTTGGAGCTAACACTAATATGTTATTCTCTGAGATCTATATCCCAGCAATAAGAAGGGCAGATCAATAGTGACAAAATGTGAAAAGAGAAAAGCATGCAATGTAAAACCAAAATGATAAGGTTCCTGAAAACCCAGTTGGAGCTACATATACAGCATTTTCAATTAATTTAGTTTTTTAACTTATCAGCAAAACCAGATATCATGTGAATTTCCTGAAACTGTTACCCGTCAGCCAAAATCTACTCATTAACAAAAATAAGATGGATTTTATAACTTTTTTTAAAAAAATTCCAATTAGAAGTTGACCCTGCCAGAGCCAAAATGTTGTAAGTGTACCCCATCTTCCAACAAAGAAAAAGAGAAACTAACTAATTTAATCAGTTTTGATGTCTCACTGATTTTAATGGGTCAAGTGTACAGTAAAGATTCTCATTTAATTTCAAAAGACTTCACAATGAATTATGTCTCCAATTTTTTTCTTAATAGGAAATCACGTCAGAATTTTTCCCAAAGCATTTAGCACAAATGAGCATCTGTACATTATCTGCCAACAAGAGAGGTAAGAGTAACCCTCAGTGTAATGACTTTCTGATGAGATATGGTGAGGAAATATAGACAAAAGATGTGCTAGCGTGGGTTTGAATCTGTGTCTCACTCTACATATCATGTGGCCCACAATTCTCTCATTTTTTCAAGCCAAGGGAGGGGGAGGATACTAGACCCTTTACATGAGTATCATCACAACAGCAGAGATGGTGCTGCTAATCATCACTGTTTAATAAGTGCCTAAGCTTTAATATAAACACAGAGGGCAATAAAGAGAAATAAAACAAGGATCCTACACTCCAAAAGACAGAAACTAAAGAAATAAGAATCACAAAGAGAAAAAAATGTGAAGAATAGGAAGCTGTGATGCCAAGGGGATTACAGCAGAGGGGGTGTAAAATATCAAACATCTCCCATATTCTCAAAAGTACAATGGGGTCTCAAAATATCAAACATCTCCTGTACTTTCAAAAACATACCATATATGCAGGGATTCTGTTCCTGGAACCCCCAGGTATACTGGAAATTGTGAATGCTTACATCCCATTATATTCAATGGGGGTGGCGGCGACATGCATGTAGACACTTCAGTGTGTCCATGTGCACATTGTTACTAGTTTAGATATAGGACACGACTCTTCATGGTCTCTCAAAATTTTGGATTTGGTTGTTACAGATAATGAGAACTCACTGTATGTGCTATTTCAAAAACATATCAGGTTTAAGGCAGGCTCAAAAAGGGATTCCCCATCTATTCTGCTACTATAGTGGTAATACTATCATGGCTGTACATATCAAAACAGGAAGGATGAAATGCTTAAGATCAATAAAGATATCCTAAGTTATCCTGGTCTTTATTGCCTTTATAAGGCATCTGAGCCTTGCTTCATTGCTCGAGGAATCTTCTTGCAAACTAATCCACATCCCTTTGTTGCTTACATCAGTTGTTTCATCATCTAAGGAGCAAGGGAGGTGCATGAAAGGTAAGTTTAAAAAAGAATATATTATGAAACATCATTCCTGTTCACAGGGCACATCTGCCTAAGTTTCTTGGATTTGGGGAGTTTGAAAGAACACAGTATAAGCTTAACTCTGCCCCTAAACCAAAAAGGGATTTTGATTACAGTATCATTAGGAATCATCCCCACTCTTATCTTTGTTTTCCATCAGCTGATATTCACTTACAGTGTATTTGATCCTACATGTAGTATATCATCACCATGATTAGAAGCCATCCACAGCCTTATTCTCTATGAATTTGTCTAAGCTCCTTTTCAAACCTAAACTGATGGCTGTTGCCAAATCTTATCAGACAGAATTCCATAGTTTAACAATGTGGCCAGCAAAGAAATATTTCTTTTTGTCTGTTCTGAATCCCTCATTACTCAGCTTAATTGGATGATATAAATCTTTACACTGTGTGACAGTACTGTTTGAGCCCCAAATTCTACTTTTATGAAAGAGAAAAATGTGTCTGTATCCATTTTCTCCATACTATGCATAATTATTAGGAACTTTTGGCATGGGACTTCTCATTCTTAACATTCTATCATGTTGCCTGTATTTTTTAAAAAAAATAATTTAAGAAACTCCAGATAAGGTATTCTTTCCTCATGTGTGAATTGTTCAGTCCTTGGAATATTTTGACCATGTTTCTCAGCGTCTACAATACAACTGGATGTAATTTTAACTGTTGTTAAGTGAGAGAGATTTACTTACTATCGTTCCTAATGTACTGACACAGCATCCAGAGCTTGATATAGTAGTATGTGATAGACTCATTCCCTATTTCCTAAATTAATTATAGGACAGTTATCTTTAAAAATATAACATGCTCTTTAAAAATATAACATTGCTCTCCTAGATGGTACAAGTTGTTCTACTGATTAAATGTTGTTCTTGTGTGCCTTCAAGTTGTTTCCAATTTATGAGGACTTTAAGGTGAACCTATCATGGTGTTTTCTGGGGCTGAGAATGTGTGACATGCCCAAGGTCAGCCAGTGGGTTTCCATGGCTGAACAGGGAATTGAACCCTGGTCTCCGGGGTTATAGTCCCATGCCCAAACTACTACATCAATGATTGAATAGACATATGTTAATGATCAAATCTGCACTATTGTTCAAACAAAATGAGAAGGAAAACAGTAGTTTAATTATTTGAGCTTAAGTTTTCTTGTGATGTTTGAAAACAGTGATATAAATTGGCTGGATTGAAATAATCTACCCTGTCAAATAAACATTGTCGGCAGTGTTTCTGTTGCTGGTACACCCCAAAATGAGGGATTTGGGGCACAGGTGGGAGAGGTCTTGAATTTCCTATAGAAAAGGCTTCATCATTTCTCCAAAGCTTTTAGCATCATGGAGAAGACCCTCCAGAAACAAATCTCTCAGCTATATACCAAAATAATAATAATTAAAAAAAACACTGAAGCATAAGAAAAAGGTAAGACTTCTACCAAACAGTTTGAGCAGGCAGGACTTTAGAAGTGGCAGATGACCTGCCATTTCACTCTCCAAATCCCACATGGAATCTATTTGCTTGTAATTAAATAGCAATAGGATTTGCTTAGGAAAGCACTTACCATGTCACATATATAGACGTCTATGTTCAAACAAGGTAACATCTCTCACTATCTCCACTATCATACTGTCTAAACCCTTCAGGTATGTTATTCCTTAGCATTGTTAACTATCTTACTTTTACAGATAGTAAAACGAAACGCAGGGAGAATGACGGCAAGATTTGGGGAAAGTGACGGCTTTAAAAATGGATAAAACCTGTACTTAATTTAAACAGGCAACGATGTCTGTTCAATTCAGTTTGAACATAATTCAAATACAACCTTTTCTGCACAAGTCTTAGAATTTCTATTCAAAGTAAGGTCCAACGAAGGCAATTCAACTTTTATTTCTAGGTAAGTACATACAGGATAGCAACATCAAATCTTTTGAATATTAATTTGATGATCACTTTAAAGGTGATGCTTTTAGAAAGCATCCATATTAGAATGAATGAGCATCATTTGCCTTCAATAACTCTAACACAACAATAAGAAGCTGAAAGGAGTCACCAGAGTAAAGCTTGATGAAATACCAGCTAGAGCTTGAATGGATACAAAAAACATATATACTAATCAGGCAGGACTGGGAGATCCAGCCAAACCAGATAGGCCAAGGAGGATCAGACACAACTCACCTGCCTGTTGGCCTGAGCAAAGTAATCAGCAGCAGCTGGGAAAAGATGTCCTAGCAACAAATAATCCTGTAAGAGCTGTCCAGGAGGCTGATTGAAAACGTGGGAGAAAGAAGCACTGGGCCAATAAAGGTCCAGTTTGGTTGTGCAAGCAAACTGGACAGGCAGAGCTAGCAGCAGCTCTCACTGAAGCAGTTGTGTCAGTTGGAACAGACAGCTAGATGAGCATCCAAACAAACTCAGAGTTCCAAGAGTCATCCTGGCTCCAGGGAAGCTCCCACACCGTCCTCAAAGGGCATGGTTAATGGCACTTATTCCTGAGATGGCAGGAAACTAGTGGGAATCACCTGCCTAGTTGCTCAGGTATTTCTAAGCCCCAGAAAGAGGAAAAGTGGGTGTAATTGGCTGAGGATCTTCTGACTCTTTGAGAGAAAAATACAGATTTACAAAGGTATCATGGAATAATGATGCCTCTTGAAATACAATGGAGGAGTAAACTAAGTATTTACATACCTTGTATTGTGTGAGCCCATGAACTTTTTAATGAGCAGGGGGTATTTAACATTCTCCTCTCAGAGAAGTCACCACAATGGCAATCAAATCCACATTACATCATCCTGTTCATGGCATGATTCCCAATGAGCTAAAATAACCCATGTGATTAGCAAGGAGATAACGTAGTAATGAGACCTAAAATCACCAGAGCAGTAGCTAAAACAGGGAAATGATTGTCCAGCTCTGACTTTAAGCACTGTTGTGATACACTGGAGTCCAGCTCATCATAATGTGGGAGTGTGTGAGCCATGATTTGAAGAAAAGCAAATTCATTACTGTGAAGTCAGAAATACTGTCAGGGGGATGGGCCAGGGGAATTATGTTAATCAACATCAGGACCTAATGATTTAGCAGTAAACCATTCCATAAAACAATCTAAGAGTTGTACAACAATCTGAGAGTGCTAAATAGCAGCATAAGACTTTGAACACAGATCTCCTGGGACAGGTGCTGTTTCCAGTGATTGATCAAAACTAATGCACTGCTTATAACACTGAAGACTCCTAGACTCACCCAACATTCAAGATGTATCTACCTACAACATTCTGAGATTGACTCCTCCCAAAATAACATTGATTGCATCTACACTTGAGGGGGAGAGTTTGAGTTAGCCCCTCTGCTTAAGCTTGCCTCAGAGGCTAGTAAGTTATTTCTCTTTTCCAGATCCTGAGCTGTCTTGCCTAACAGGAGGGAGGCCTGGCTGGTCTTTCACTGTCTCATTAGGAGTTTGAATAGTTTTTACCTTTTCCTACTGACATGGGAAGCCTGGGTCCTCATCTGATAAAGAGACCTTGGTCAGGGAAGGATGGCATCAACAGTGAACAGGATATATTTTTAGAGAGGTAGGAGTTAATATTTTCATAACTTTCGGTATTCAAAGAGATGTATCCTCCCCAAAGCTTCTTTTTCATTGAGCCCAATTTTTTAAATGGGGAGAGCAGTTCATTAGCATTCAAGGGAACTAAGCATACATTATTCTAAATCTCTTTTGATAATTCAGTTTGGCATGAGACATTGTAGACAACACTGAAAAATGTACTAATGCATCAACAATGGGGAAAAAACTGTCAGGAAGCCTGATTTTTCCCATTTGGGATTCATGTATGTACAATATGATGTTTTATAAACCTCTCGAGAACAGAACCAAAAGAGCACCACACACTTGCAGTAGTTTGCAAAAATTATTAATCTGAATTTAGTTTCTTTTTTTTTCCCTCCCTGATTTCTCATAGATGTAAGCAAGAAAAACTATTTCCAGTAATTACTAGAGTGTTATAGATTATTATCATTGTTATTATTTTGCCTCAAGCAGGAAGCTTGAAGCCGGGGGGGGGGGGGGGGACAGAAAAATAAGCACATCAAAGAAGGTTTAAAAAGAAACCCATATGTTTCAGACCAAGGAAGGAAATATTCTCACCAATTCCAAAGGGAGGCTGGGAGGGCTGAATGGGAAATGGCAGCTGAAGAGCAATAGAGTTATTTCAGAGCTGTTTCTGTTAAACAGAGCTTTGAGGCTGTCTGGCTTTAGAATTCTGAGAAAACATCTGATTATCCACTCAATGTAACTCAAGAGTTACTTCACTAAAGAGAATGGGATAATACTGCTGCCCTTCCAGCTGACGGAGAGACAAAAATGTAGGTCAACAATGAGAAAGTATAGGAACAGCAAAATCTGAAGATTATGTTTGGTCACACTGTGGTACACTTTGCGTTCAAATAACTTTATTGTCAATTCAGGAAGTGACAAACAGCTGGCTATTTCAAAAGATTATTCTGTGAGCAAATGGGTATGGCAAACATTATATAAATTGAAAGCTTTTGCAATAAATAATGATTTGGCTGTACTTCAATGAAGGGAAGAAACATATGGGTAATTTCAACTTCTTAATTCTCTAACTAAATACCCTAAAGGCATGAGATCTCATCTGATCTTGGAAGCTAAACAGAATCAGCCCTAGTTAATACCTGGATGGGAAACCACCAATTAATAACAAGTGCTGTAGCTATATTTCTGATGAAAGAACTGGCCTAAGAAATCCCTTTGAAATCAATGGGGTCACCATAAGTCTACAGACAACTTGAAGGCACATATACACAGTTCTCTGACTAAGCAGCTAAACATCACTCAGGTCCATTTTCAGGACATGTTTGAGCTGAACCTGACAGATTAGGGTCCAACATCATCTTCAGATCTTTCTTACGTGATATTTATTGTAAATTACTAAACTTCACAGTGTTTGTTGTGAATGACTTAATAATCTTCCATCCTTGTGTGACCTGATTCTTAATTTTTGAAATTAAAAATAAATTTAACACACAGAAAGTTTCAACTCTCCCTCCCTCCATACCAAGGATAAGGATATCCTTGAAAAACACATTTTCCCTAGACTTCCATGTCCTATCTCTATGGATGGATAAAGAAAACTGTAAAATACTTTATGGAATTTAAAATACATGGAATTTGGCATATTAGTAAGTGTAAAATTCATAAGTATTTTTCCATACCTCTGAATTCAAGTTTTGCTCCATGCAAATATGGAAACTGAGCATTGCTCTAAGAAATTACGGGCATTTGTCCTTTTCTCTGGAACTTTTGAACTAAATCATACAAGATCTAGATCATACAAAAGGGAGTATTTGTAGCACAGTTGCAGTTTTTCTCTGAACATTCTACATGTGAGATATACTCTAGAAATGTAAGAATTTGCAGAATGTAAGAGTACTCTCCTGGCATTATTCTGGGACTTAGGGGTTTCTCATTTACCATAAAAGTCCTACTCAGGTCAACCAAACTCAGGGCCATGGCTTCTTTGAGTCTAACCACCTGAAATGCTCTCTTCTTCTTTTCCTTACAGCTTGCCAACCATCATTGTGTCCTCTAGTGAATAATCTTCTCATGATATTACCTATTTACAACAATCTCAGTTTAGTCACCTAGGCTTCTAAGCAGAGTTCAGACTTGATTTGTTCTAGGATCCATTTATTTGTCTTTTTAGAAGTTCAGGGTATTCACAGTACTCTCCTCCAGCACCACATTTAAAATCAAACGATTTTCTTTGTATCAGCTTTTTTTGCTATCTAGTTTTCACAACAAACCATTGAAACTGGAATATCTGTCATAAATATGCTGAAAAAAATATGTATTGTGGTACTGAATGATTTCTAAAATTTAGAATTGCTGCTAAAATTTAGAATTGCTTACTGTGTGGAGTTCCCCAATTCCTCATTCCCCAAGTCTCTCCACAATGATTTCCCATCCCTGCCCTTGTGGCAGTATTTACTCATCAAGGAAGCTTCATTTATTTTTAGTTCCAACTCAGATGCCTGGCACAATTAGGCCACTAAAACTAACAGACAGCCTAACCACAGCTACCAAAAATATATGCCAGATAAAAGTCTTTAGAGCTTCCCAAGGATGCTTTCTCACAGACTGTGTGAAGCTAACCACAGCTGGTGAGCTTAAGTGGATTTCTCATTTGACCTCATTAAGAAAGGGCATTAAAAGTTGTGTTGAACTCATCAGCATTTAATTAACATGCTTGGTACTTAGTATATTAGCACTGACCATAGTTTCATAATACCACCCAACAAAACAAGTAGCAGAGGAAAATTCCACAAATAAAGAAAGAATGTTAGTATATGAATAGAAGCATATTCAACACAGACTTTAGATGTATGCTTTATACAGATAGCAAGCAGATATGAGAAGCAGCGAGTGTGAAAACAAATAAATAAGCCCACAGTCTTGAGCACTGAAATGGTAGATTGTCACACTAAAAACAACAAAGAATGAATCTGAAGGAAAACAACCAATGTGAATTCAGGTTCTGAGATAGTACAGATTCATCCTCCAAGCCACCAGGATCTTGTCTGTAACCTGTAATCTTTCAGGAATGACATTTTATAATGATTCTCCACGTAGTTATCTTTCCCTACCACTCTTAGTCATTCCCCCGCAGTTCTTTTCATTTCAAAATGACTCAGTACTGTCTAGAATTTTTGCTTTTCAATGTACAGTGTCATTTTCTGCCACAAGCTGACAATATCCTAGGATTCTTTAAGACTTTCCCTAAACACCACATAGGAAAAAATGAAACTGCTGGCCTACAAGCACAGTTACTGTTCTTTTTAGTCATTCAAAGTCAGAAAGACTGATGTCCTCCTTGGCTGACTACTTGGTGAGAAGTTATTCAAGAGTAGTGCTTTACTGCTGGGAACATGTTCAAACTCATAATAACTTAATCAATCAAATCTGCATATAGGAAGGGGAAATACTTCTCCCCCATCAAGACTGAAGCAGCTATGTTTCAATGTGTTCAATGTGTGACCTATGAACATGAGGGCATCATTTTGTTCAACAGCTTGATCATTACCTCCCATCCTAATCCATCCCACATTTATGTACAAGGATGGCTTTCTACAGCATGGATATTCTTATCCATGGAATTTGTTGTTATTATGTGCCTTTCTGACTTACAGCAGCCATAAGGTGAACCTATCATGGAGAGTAAAAAAAAACAAAACAACCTATTACATGTTTCCTAAAAGCACAGCAAATTTGTCCCACACTCCAAACTAGCTGTTATTCATACAATGCATGAGATGAATTATACCTAGTCTTGAATGCCCTGTTAGGGTGAAATGTGACCAAATACAGAGAGAGCTTGTTCAAAAAGTACATAGTAGTGTTCTATCAAGATAAGAGTGGGCAACCTGTCAATTTGTGGTGCTTAGGCCCATCTTTTAAGGCTGTGCCTTCACTACTCCACTGAGATTCACTGTGTTGATGAACTTCTGATGGCACAACCAAAAATCCAGCATCTTGTCCTAAAATAAGACATATGAGGAATACACACTTGTTTTAAAGCCAAAGTGTACCTTGCCTTCTAGAAGTGCCCATTCACCTTCAAAAGAAACCATACCTTCCTTTTAAAGCAAACTTCCTTTTCTTTCAAAAAAAAAAGGGGGGGGAGGAAAAAGAAATAGTGGCAGTGGGGTTTGCTGATGGCCGTGGTAGATTTGCAAGGTGCACCTGAGCTACAGAGCATGGTCTCCTCCTTGGCCCCTGTGTACAGAATGTTGTTCTCTCACTGCTTATTCTAGAACAGGTTCAGTTTCACCAAAGGGACTTCACAAGTGGATAGCTTAAGTGTTATATTGCAAGCCACCCTCTGGAATTGGATTACTTTTTAAGGATGCTAAAATACATGTATAACTGTATTCAAACATAACTTTGTCTCCTATATTACTGCTTTTATTGCCCTTTCCAAGTCCACTTGTATCTAACTTGTAGATATACTCGTACATTGAAAAACAGATTTCACAGGGACAGAAAAAATGCAGTAGCTAGAAATGAAAAAGAACTCTAACTAAAAAGGTTTCAATCCAAATTTTATCCATTTTGACCTTTTCCTGTGCAGCACACAACATGAGCCCTCTCTATGTATTTTGCCCAACTTTACCAGTGTGGCAGAAGATGCACACACCAGGTGCAGAGGTAAGCCTTAAGGCAGTGGTATCCAACCTTTGGTACTCCAGGTGTTTGGAATTTCAACTCCCAGAAACCCTAGCTCTTTGGTTAACAGTCAGGAATTCAGGGACCTGAAGTCCAAAACACCTGGTGGACAAGAGGTTGGACACCACTGCCTTAAGGTGTCTAAGGATGCTAGACTGTTTTCATCTATAGATAAACCTCCCCCCCAGCCTGCTCTAGAAGGCACTGGGAAGGGAGGCAACATTGATAACTATTATTATTTCCTGCATTATGACCTGATCCCATCTAAAATCAATTTTTGCTATGGCTTATTTCACATAACATAGAGTATTTTCAGCAAAATAATCTGGGTTCCCCCAAACTACTATCAGAACAGATGGAGGGGAAAGAAGCAAGCCAATAATTAATCTTCTTCAAAAGGTATTTACTTTTAAACTTTAAAGTACAACATTAAAATTGAATTAATTAAAGCTATCTGAAGAGAGTAATATTATTATTTAAGGCTCTCTGTTAAAACTGATTAATTAATATCTGTCCTTCTTTCAGCCAAACAGTAGAAATATCAAAATCAAGGGAACATTCTACACAGTTAGAAATATTCCATGGAAAGAGTTACACTGATTCCTGCACATTAATTTACTTGCCAGTAATACATAGGGCATTATGTAGGTGAATACATTTAAAAGGCACTGACTTCATTGAACTGCTTGAGCATAGGTTTAATTCAGGCTGGATTGTGCCCATGGACTAGGATCATCAAAAGTTTTCATGAAGTTTGAAAGGCCTGTTCCTTGAACATTACATATCAGTGAAACACAGAAAGACTCCATGTTTCCATGCTGAAAAACAGTTCTTAAACAGAATTAATATTAGCTAGATTTCTGGCTATATTTAAATCGAAGAGAGAGATATTTCAGCTCTCTGGACAGTTCCTAAGCAGGTTCAAGGGAGCTCACAGTTTTTTATTTCCTTTTCTCTTATATTTTTTTCTTTGCTAATAACTCAAAACCGACATGCATAGTTATACAGCTTTTATTACTATAGTAAGTAAGTTCTTGTTCACACGTTATGTTCTTTTGGTTTTCCCATGATTAATGAAAAGTATGGGATTCCCTCCTTCATGATCCTCTTAACTTAATATTTTTGTGCTTTCCAAAGGACAGCTAAAGAAAAGCAGACACATATTTCAGCACAATCAACAAAGGCAGTGCTATATAAGCTTCCATCAGTAATATTTTTCATTATCTACAAACAATTATAGAAATTAAAGGGAAGGAAGAAACTATAAGTAACATTGGAATAAAAACTTTAAAAAAACACAATTACTTTGTTACATAACAAAACTTTGAGAAGAAAGGCAGCTTCAGATAATTAAAGTATTTGATTTTTGTTACATCATTCTTAGGAATGATTAGAAAGACACTTCTGTTTTCAAATGATAAAACTAAGAACATGTGGAACAAGATATAAGATGACAAAAAATGAAACAAGAGTTTTCTGGCAATACTTTAATCAAAAGTAACTCAGAAGAGTATCCTGCATGCTATTCACGCTATTATTTGGGGCAAAGCATTTCACCATATTAAAAGTGCCTCATGCTAGCAATTTTGAGGCATTTACTACTCAGCCATCTGTATTAACTGGACAACAATACACTTAAGCTTATCAATAACTTTAATTTAAAGCAAAGCATTGGATTCATGTTGCTTGTTTCTTATGCAGAGCTCAAGGGACAGAGATGTTGTGACTATCTCATCAGGATTTCTTCAAAGAATGTTCTGTCTAGACAGCAAGTAGGGTGGTGCTTCCTTTCTGACAATAAGCACCACTATCTCCCCTCCCATTTTTTTTTCGCTCTTGTGATAGACCAAATTCTATCTCCAGCAGGGAAACAAGCCCTGCTAAGGGTCCTGGAGTACCTGCTTCTGATGTCTTTCTCTTTACCAAATGCTAAAGGTTTAGGGTGGGAGAAAGGAAAGGCAGCAATGCTGGTACTTGAGCACCTGTGAGCCTTTTGTGAATACTCCAAGACTTGAGCTTTTTCAAGCACTTCAGCTTAAGTGCTGCAAAAGCTTGATCCTTTCAGGGTGAGAGTTTGTGGATGCTTTTAAGCCTCTAATAGCAAGCACTGTGGAAAACTGCCAGACAGTATCCAATATAATGGTGAACCTTTAATTGATACTGCAAAAATCATAACAACAGACTACCTTAGAAAAAAACTGGATCTTTTAAAGTTCAGATGATCTAGGGGGTGGAAGCAGGAAGGAACCAGAGGCTACTGGAGACTGCAATATTTTTTAAAAAAAATTATATATTTTGAATCTAAAATAAATAGACATTGAATACATCCAGATTACAGTTGGCCCTCCACGTTCATTAGGGTTGGGGTGCAGGACCCCCACAAAAGTGGGAAAACTGCAAATATCAAAATGTGTGTGTGTGTGTGTGTGTGTGTGTGCATGTATGTCTGAGGGAAAGGGGCTGAGATATAGTACAGAGAATGGTCATTCAAGGAAAGTGCCAAGGAAGGGAAAGGGAAAGGGAAAGGGATCAGCATGGTTGCCCTATATTTCCTCTCTCACACCTGTCTCCCTCCTTGGGTATGTGGGGGAGGGCATCAGGGGCATCATTGTGGGGCTGAGAAATCGGGGTGTGAGCTGTCCTCATCTTGCCAGGCAGAGGCCAGTGAAAGAAGAAGACGACCAGAAGCAGGTTTTTAAAGGGCTGTGTGGCTTGATCAGAGCTGACAAGTGGGAAGGTTCCCCAAGAAAAGAAAAGAAAAACTTGAGATGAGGGGGGCAGTAGTTGGAGAAACTCACAAATGATCGAATTCATGAAAATTAAACCTGCAAATTTGGAGGGTTGACTGTAGTTAAAAGCTTACCAAATTCCACAGTACAATGGCCTCTCCACTTTCATGAGGGTTCAGGGGAAAAAGAACTCTTGTGAAAGTGGAAAAACTGTGAATCACTCCCCCTACATTCTCCCCATTCTCTTCCAGCATTCCCCCTCTCATTCCTTTGCCTTTTGCCCTGATGTGCAAGCCTTCCTTCTCCACACTCAGCGAAAAGGCAAGGGAATAGGAGGGGAGAACACTGCATGTGGCAAAGGAAGAGTGTGTATGTGCCTCCCTCCCCCATGGTTACTACCTTGCATATGTTCGACATCTTCAAGAGATGAAAAGGACTTTTTCATGTCACTGTGGCATGTTAGTTACCTTCCTTAGGGTGCTCTTTTCTCTTTCTTCTCTCTTGTGTACTATTTCATGGACATTTTCTTTGCACTGAATTTGAACTTACAACACTGCAATGATGTCACAAGCAGTGGGAGTGAAGGGGAAAGGAAAGAATGTTGAAGTTATAAATTGGTGAAAAAATTGAGCTGAGGATGGTACTTTGCATCTTTGGGCAACTGTATTGCAGAATGGGTTAGAAAAGCAGCTTCTCTTTCAAACCTTAGTGGCTAGTCTAAGCATTGAGTCCCATGGGTCAAGATAGCTTGTCCCTTCCTTGCTATTCCTCACCATGCTGTACATCAGCTGCCAAACATTGTCTCCCTGCCCCTTTCGGAATGGATTATGTGGTCTTTATGATACTAAGACTGTGGCCTACTTATTCATCCACCTCGGGCATATGGTTCTCCCTTCTCCCTACAGAACTTCAACTTGTAACTTGGGTATGGCATATAATAATTTTGCCCACTAGAAACTCAAAATAATATACTCTTGGAAGCAGACATGTCTGTACCCTATACAAGAAAGAAAGCAAAACATAAAACCACTGAAAGAAAATTGGACTATAAACCCATCAGAGAACCAGTTTCTGTAACTAGTATAACAGATGATTCAGAGACAATATATAGTAGCATAGTGCATGGCCACATCATTCTCTTACACAATTTATATATTGTCCCATGATGTGGAATGTTTGTCTAGTATGGAAAAATGGAGTGCTTACTTAAACGAACAAAAAATGCTACAGAACAATAAGGCAACTATTAGCATGATTCACAAAGCTGTTAAAACACACTCACACATGCCAGCATTTTCTTCAAAATAATAAATGAGCCATATCCAGGAGTAAGGGGGCAGAATCTGTTAGCAACCCTAGCTTTGCTCCATCAAATTCTCAGATGAGGAGGAGAACCAAGCACATCAGATGAAACCCTGAAGGAAGACAGAATTTCAGGCACAGCCTTGGAGAGACAGCTCTCGGTCCCATGGCCTTTGATTCAAAGAATATGTGACAAAAATGCAGCTGGAAGACGGAAAATCTTTTCTGATAGCTGTGTGATATAGTCATTGGGGGTTTCTACAGACATACTGTGTTTGAGAGCAACTAAGCCTTTAGGTTAGCTGTCTGTGTGTGCTCTTTCTGCATGTCAATAGTCTTTTCTTTTCTTTTTTTTTCCCTAGGAAAGAAATGAAACGGCAGAAGCAACTTTCTTCCCCATGGCTGGTTTGTGCTAAATGAAGGCTTTAAAAATAAATCAAAACACTTCACACAACTATGTCTGAAATATAGCTGCTTCAGTGTTATGGAAACTGCAGGAGAGATATGAGATGCCAGCACAGAGCCAAAACGATCCCACTATACTACATTCCTAGCATGACTAAAGAAAGATATTGGCTTTAACATTATATTACAACTCCCTAAAAGAAAGAAAGAAAATTTTTTTCTGTATTTGTTGATGTAATTCCACAATATGCTGCTCATCTAGTATGCAAAGCAGCTGGCAATTTCCTTGTCAATAGGGCAATGATTCCACTCTGACTTCTGGTGTAACCTTTAAAGGAGCTGTCCATAGTGCTTAAGCTGTTTGGCAACAGGATTCAGCATCTTAGCTCTTTCAAAGTTCAGGTTGAAACCCGTAAGAGATTCATCGCCCAACTGATGTGGAAGCCACTAGCTGCCAGGGATGGATACTTAGAGCCACATTTAACCCCAGGTGCTTATCGCATTAGTCAGTTGTTTTGGGTTGTCATGTTCAAATACCATGAGACTTGTGAAGACAGCTGAATGTGGACAATACACATTGCATCCTCATCACATTTCTGCTTTAATAGCATGATGTCCACTGAACTCTTGTTTGTACCCTGTGTTCCTCAATACCAACAGTGCCTCTCATACCACCATGTTTGCCTCACCTCCTGAATCATGATCGGTTTCCCTTTATTATTTTTTAAAGAAATAAGTCATAATAATGCAATTACACTATAACACCACAGTACTGTGACACTATTGCCTTTAACTAAGTAAGTAAGTAAATAAGTAAATAAATATTTTAAAAAGCAACACTGTGGCAGTTAAAAATATGGTACATGGAACCACAAGAAAGCAGAGAAGTCTTAGGAAAACACCCCCATGTCGTAAATGCATCTCAACAGTAAATTCCAAAGGTTAACACATCAGGATCAACATGTCCAAGGAAGGGCAGGTGAAACAGGTGGACATACCTGTTAAGGTACTTGTCTTCAAATATCTGGGGTAAGGATATTGGTAGAATTTATCAGGTGGTGGTGGTAGTGGTTCTTCTTCCTCTCCTTCTCCTTCTCCTTCTTCTTGTTAGGTATCAACTTGTTCGGGTTTTTGCTTCTTGCCCCCTACCCTCGAGTATGAGAAGAATATCTCTACAGTAGCTGCCACTACTTTCCCCCCTTTCTGGGGCACCCCAAAAGTTCAAAATAGGGCATATATCACCATGGGATTTGTTTACTAGTCTCTGGCATCCAAGAGACTTTTCCTCCCCCTACTATGGGAGAAGAGAACACACATACACACCAGGTGAGCAAGCACACAAGAGAGGGGAAAAGCTGGAAATCTTGTAAAAAAAACTTTGTTCAAAGTAAATTACTATCACATCAGCATAAGGCATCATATCCATGAAGAACATCCTCCCTTCAGATACAACTTAGTATATTAGAGAATAGTTTTAAGCCATATTCAGTCAAGGACTTAAAACAAACAAATAAAGTCTAACATGGCTAAAGTAGACATATTCCTCTATGCCCACTTTGAGTCTGAAAGCTGGCACTTTGAAGCCCATCAGGGAAGTGGGGAGCCTGGACCTATTCGTTTAGCCTTGACCATACTTCCAAGGGAAGGCAAAGTATCCTTCTGTTCATCCAATAGTCCCAAGAAACTGTCTCAGGTCATGTAGAATTGTATTTAAATGACCTCTCATCTTGAAGGAGGAGGAAGCTTTTCACTTTGTGACAAACACATTATTCCACTGAACTATGTGCTTGTCTGTTGTGATTTTCTGCCACTCCTGATTCTGATCCTAAATGCAAGCATTGATCCTTTCACTACCTGGAAATGAGCCCACACTCACGCAACTGTATTCCTCTTTGGTGTCCAAAATAAAAGCAGGGTTAACATCACAGAGCTTATCAGATCTGGAACTGCTAAACTTAATTGGAACCACCTTGCTTACTGAATTCATATTGTTGATTCACAGATCAGTTCATAATTAAAAAGATGTGCACAAAATGCCATATATTAAGACAAAGTGCACACAAAATATCTTTTATCAGGTAAAAGGACATGAAAATACTATATTAAGGGAAAAAACTTTGAAAACAGAGAGCATGCTAGAAAAAAATATTTCTTTATTGAATGTTACCATATTCATAAACTGATGAAAACAGAGAATAAAGACAACTTACTATTGGGGAAATGAGAAATTCAGCAAAGTCAAAATTCATAGATTCACATATGGATTAAATTCTGAAATGCTGCTGACAGAATTTCAGACAGAGCAGACCTAGGACCAATGAACGGACATTTCTGAAAAGCAGATTTCAGCTAAACGTCAGGACATTGCTTTGAGAGTTGTGGGTTCTCTTGGGCTGGAAATATTTAGGCAAAGGCTGGGCAACCTCCTGTCAGTAATACTGTATTTTCATGCTCTATTACAGGTTCTGCACTGAGCCACAACCAGAAGATCTGTAATGTTGTCTTTCAGTATATAACCCTGTGATTCTACTTATATATATTATTGGCTTAGCATGGAGTTACCTAGGAAGCATATAGTAAGATAGATCATTTTCATAAGATGTTTCTTGTGAGGGATCATAGAGTAAATCAGGATTTTACTTTCACCCACAGAGCTACTAAAAATACTCCTTAAATGCCACACTGATTGTCCTCTAGGCTTGAGAAATATGAAAGTCTACATTTGCTCTTTCCTACAGTCTTCTTGCTGTTCAAATGTGTCATGTGTGAGGTTGGAAGTGACAAGTGGTAACACAGTAGACAAACACACACACCATGGAGCAAATTAAATTCATATTCACACATAGCTGGTGAAGCCTGGATGTGATCATTAATCAGTATGAGCTTGACAGCAGACCTGAAGAGATATGTTTGCTGGGACCTGAAGTTGTAAGAATAATGTTTCAGACAAACAAGGCTGGGCTACTTTTTGGATTTCTGTTTGTGTAATTTAAGTTTCTGGAGCTATAGAGACATATTGTAGAGTAGCATATTATGAAAATAAATGCATGTTAGCTCTGGGCAGAGAGCCAGCCTAAGTATAAACAAAGATAAGAGTGAAGTAATAACTGACTTATAATAATAACAAACCCAATTGTATAAGGTTACTGGCCTAATGCCAGCAAAACACCTTCGTACCTGTCCACAAGAAAAGGAGACACCAGTAGGTTGAGAGAAAAAATATACCTCAGTAGGTATGCTGGCTGAAACAGGTAGAACAGTAATGATACCTTAGATTACTCTTTTGATTGGATGACAGAGCAAGGGAAGAGTGTAGCTGATTAGCTAAATGAAGGCTGAAGAGGGTATAAAATAGAAGCCCTTTGAGCAGCAAAATACCAGATTTTGCTCCTAGCAGAGCTGGTTCACCTTCTGGCTGCTGCTAAGCAATTGATGATAACCTGAACTCCTTCCTATGTGTGGTAAATATTTCTTCCTTAATGAAGCTTGTTGTTTAACACCCAACCAAACACTGGTGTATAGATAAGGTTAAACAGACAGGCTAGGAGATGGAGTGCAATGCTTTGCTATGTACTTCTACTAGAGGTGTAAGTTTGTAATAATTATGTGCCTAGACTGATTTAAAGTCTACATAAGCTGTGCCCTCGGGGCAGTGTATTTGTCTGTGCTATCTGTGTTACTAGAATAAACATTAGTATAAAGCTGTAACTTGTTCTCCTGTAAATTTCCTGATAGACCAAGGCTTAAGAATGTCTAAGGGGAATACATACGTTGAATTGACTATTGGATTTTGAGTTCTGCATCCTTGGGAGCTTAGGTGACCAACATGGCAACTCTTAGAAAAACCAAACAAATTCAGATCAAGCAAAGAACTTTCCATCTTCTACAAGATATAGGGGTACAGAAACCGTATGTGTGAGGTGGTGACAGCTGTGTTCTCTTGAGAATTTTGCAAAACGTCTACATTAAAGAAGAGAGGATAAATCCGTACACAAAAGGAACATGAGGTGTGTCAGCAAGCACTAAATGGTAAGTGAAAATGGTATTGTGTTTGATTTCTTTTTAATCTACTGAAACCATTTCTGGACCATTAAGATGATCAAGTTCTGTAGGTTTCCAATTGAAACTGAACTTATTATTCAGAATCTACTGACCAGATCATTGTTACCCTGCTTGCTGAGGATCCCTTAGGGGAATTCCCAACGCTTGTCAAAATTATCACTTGTGGGGAAAATTAGCTATGAACACTGCTGTAGCAATGCAAAGAGCGAAGGGTGATTAAGGATCTTGAGCCCAGCTTTAGTGAGTTAGATCACAGAGAATTAGGCTAACTGTTCAAATTTAAGTATTTTATTGAAAAAGATGTCAAAATCCATACAATCACTTGGTTGCACTCACTCCCTCAAGCATACAAGGCTATAGAAATTTAGAAAGAGGTGAAAATTAAGAGAGAGACATAGGGGTTTTGGGTAATACTGTACCAATCCAGAAGTCTTCAGCTGGGAAGAGACAAACGGAGAGCCCAACTCAGCCTAGGGGAGGGGCTGAGGGGAGCTTCCACTGGCAGAGTGACTGCCAGCCAGTCAAGTCTGGGAGAACTCCCAAAATGGAGGAGAAAAAGGTGTTCTAGTTATAGGGCTGAACATGTCCTGGGAACCAGATGGGTGAATTTTTATGATGATGGATCTCAGCTTTGTAGTTCAAAGAAAAGACAGCCAGGCACCCTTGTAGTTCCCTGCAAGATGACTATCTCATCCAGGGATGCATGCCTCCAAGGTGTAACAGTCCTGGCTGTTTGAAACGTTAATTTGATCCCAGAGACTTCTTGTCTCCTGTTGGCGCTATTATTGCTGAAAGTCCATCTAAATGGTCTGTGGGAACCATTCCGAGATTCACCTAGGATGCTTGGCAGAAAACAGTGCTACCTTTTGATCTGAATCCATAGCTCTATTGCCTACATGTCCTTCCAGTAGATCTCTATGGCTCACTATGTCTGATATAAAATAATTATGCTCCTCAGGACATAGGTAGGTGTAGTAATATCATTCTGTCTTAAAGTCAGTAGTATTAATCTAAACAGAGCAGTTGAATGTTTTCTTTCTTCTCCAGATACCAAATAAACTTCAGGAAATACACTGGAAGCTACTATAATTTAAAGAAAAGCTGGCATGTGTTTGCACGCAAAAATGTTTCTATTTTTAAAGTATGTTCTGTCTTCACCGAAAAAGGACCTGTTTCTAAGATATCACAAAGTTAATCAAAGGATGAATTTCTTATTTTTTTAAAGTTATGATTTAAGACAAATACCATAAGAAAAGAAATCTAACATTTCTGTTTCTATTTGGTAATGAAAGAGGTCTAACATATATTGGTTTCATGACAGAACTTGAAAAAGTGACAAGTAGAATAGCAAGAGTTATTTAAGGAAGATGAGTTCCTTATTACTTTCTCCTATCATTTTTGACAGAGATAAATTGGGACTGGTGGTTTCCTTGAAAGAGGGAATTGCCCTCTTTTGAGTAGTACCTAGAATCAAACTGGCAGAGTGTCTTAACAAGAAACAGCCCTCTCTCTTTTCCGATTTTATGTGCCAATCAAATCAGTTCTACCCACGCATTTGCAACTGGATTCCCTTTCCTGCCTCTTACATGCAAGCAGATTAAGAATGTTGATTTGACTGGCAGGTGAAATATAAACAGACGACAGATTCTCTGAACTTTAATACAAAGCAGCTTCAACTAAAAATACACCATGGGCTGCTATTCCATAACATGAACTGTTTTGAAGTCTCTACTAAATCTAGTTCTGCTAAAATGAAAGTGGATATAGGATATATTTTTAAAAAATATGGTCACAAGAGGCCACAACCACACACATAGCTTCTCTGAATGTATGAGGAGCAGACCACAGATGTTTTTTCCCAGATCCACTTCTCTCCATTCTCTGAAAACCAGCTGTACACTGGATTGGTTCTACGTACAACACATACCATGGCTGCACTTCTAGGATAATGTAGGCACTGCTACAGGATACACTCAATGGTGCTCAACCACCATCTCACCTCCAATACACTGGGTATGAATAGAGTGCCTAGTCAGTGGGATTTATCCTTAGGTAAAACAAATCTTGTTTGATGCAGTGATAAAAAAGGGTAACACAATGCTAGGTGCCATCAATAGAAATACAGTAATTGAGTTCTGGGAAGATATTATTTTTATTCTATTCCACTATTCATTCAGAGTACCCTGTCCAGTTCATGGCACCATAGTTTAAAAATATCAACAAAGTGGAATGTGTCAGAGAGTGACTAGGCCAGCATACGGTTTGATAACCAAATCCTATGAAGAATAGCTGAGGGAGGTATGTGTACTTAACCGGGGGGAAGAGAAACTGAAAGGTGATACGATAGTCATCTTCAAATATTTGAAGATCTATCACATATACAATACAGCAACTTTGTTTTCTGCTGTTACAGGTGAAAGAACCTGAACCAATGGACTCAAATTACAAGAAATTAGATTGCAAGTAAATATTAGAAAGAGATTCCTAACAGTAAGAATTGTTTCAAAGTAGGATGGACAATCTCAGAAAGTGGTGGTCTCTTGAATTTTTATTTATTTATTTATTTTAGTATGCGGTCTGACTGACACTCTGTATTTTAGCATTGGCTGTTCCTAACAGATCCCCCATCGAGACAAGAAATCCTTTAGCTGTGGATTTCTTGCAGTGGGAGAGTACAACCACCTAGATTGGACTAGACGATCTTTAGGATTCTTTCTAACTCTCCAATTTTAAGATAGATAAGCAGGCACAGAGATGTGATAAAGAGACATAGACTCCTTTGTCAACAACTGAGCTGAGTCCTTTACACATAAACCTATAAACTTTGTGTCATGTGTACACAAATATCTGCAATAATTATTTGAACAACAACTGTGGGATCAATCTCTTTTTTCACTGGATAATCTGTTAGGAGCAACTGAAGCTAAAACCACAAACCTACTGTTTGGTGAATTGTCCTGTGTGATCTAGTGAGCCACCAGACCTTCCCATAAGTAAGCAGTAGGATGACTATGGCCCTTTTCACATGTGGGGGTGGGGAACGGTGTAGAGCGACCTCTCACGGAGGTCGTCTACACCGTAGAGTGGACTGGCGTGGACTACTTTTCGTAGTTTCACACCAGAATCCACTCAGGAGCGGCAGGAACTAGCTGGGCTGCGTGTTTTTTAAAAACCTCTTTTTAGAGGTTTTTAAAAAGTACGGAGCGCGCAGCCCCGTGCCACTCCGTCGCCCGGCTCTAAAGTGGATCTGCAGGCGTGCGCAAGTGCGTGTCTGCAGATCTGCCGGGGGCGGGCTTCCAGCTGGCGAGCTTCTCCGGTTGGTGGAGAGCCTCCACCAACCGGAAGCTGCCATCTGCGACGCCGGAGGAGTGTGGAGCAGCGAGCTCGCGCTGCTCCACGTGGCGACGGACTTACCTGGCTGGAGGTAAGCTCCGTTTTTGGGCGTTTTCGCCCATTCCCCCCCCCACATGTGAAAAGGGCCTATGTTGCCCTGGACCAGTCATTGGTTCTCTTCATCAAAAAGGGTGGTTAAGTCTTCCTAATATACTTGAACTTTGCCTAGTCAATGATGCTGAATATGGTCCTCAATTTGTTCTGGGGTTCTGATCTAGGTCAGATTCCTGATTCCTGCTAAGTTATTAAGCCTGTGTTGCTGTCATGGGTGAAATCTTCCCAGCTGTTCTGCTGAAATAAGAGATTTTATCAGCAGAATTAGGAAAGGGAGGTTCTTTCTTCCTCCCTGAACCCCTCCAATATATTCTCAAAATCTGCCCTGAAATGTTGGAGGACTTTCTAAAACATATTTTTTATGGCTGGATCTGCAGGGATGGAGAAGAGGAGACAGGCCTCTTGCTTGAGCAGAAGTCCTCTCATTAAATTCTACCTAATATTTTCATATTGTAGTTTTCATTTTTACAATGACTCCCACTCTTTTAATGCATTGTAAACCACTCCAGGAAGGTTAATACTGAAAGGTGCCTTAATTAAATAAATTGTTGCTGAAAGCACATCCCAAGAGACCCAAATTGTCTTGCAACAGGACTGTCTTCAAAATATACAGCTTACAATGAGAAGACTTATACTAGTTCACACTGTAGTCCTATTTAAGTAGAGCATCCTGTTCCTCATAAGAGATAACAAGACATTTCCAGAAAGCCTACAAGCAAGACATGAGGGCAATAGCTCTCTTCCTGCGTAATTTCCCTGCAACTATTCCAAAACAGACATGTGAACTGAAAATATTTCTCCAAGTGCTGATTGTATTGAGCAGCACTAACTTAAACAAAAAAATTGAAAAACAAAACACAGAAAAAGGATAAAGTAGGAAAGACAGGCATGGAGAGATGAAAGCATGTTGGAATAAATATATAAATAGTTTATTCTAGCAAAGTATTAATGGTCAGCTCTTCACTATGCTATTCATGCAGCTCAACACAAAAGTGGGGCATCTATTATGTGCATGTGTGCTTGTTGTGGGCTTGTAACATCTTGGCAACCTGGAGTGGTCCACAGATGTTAAATGCTATTAGAATACTTCAGGGAAAGCTCGTGAAACACTGTTATGTCAAGTTCACAGCTGTCGCTCCCTGGAATTCAGTGATGAATTTGGCACAAAACTCACTTTTATACTACTGAGTTTTGGATAAATTTAAAATTATATATGGGTATCTGTGGACTCTAGTGAGGCCTGTGTAGATCCTCATGTTGAGCCTAACTATGGCTTATTTAACAAAGTTGCTCTGTCAAATTAATACAGACGGTATCTTCATAGAAATGTAAGTGAAATGATGCAAATTATGGAGTATACTAATTTTGGCACAACAGTTTCCAGCAGAAAGCATAGTGCTGTCAAGAATGGAAATTCTGAAGTGCTATAATGGTAGAAAGTAAAAAAGGAAATAATTCTTAAAAAAAAACACACCCTTGCTCTAATGTCTATATATTATTCCAGGACAAAGGTGACTTAGAAGAAGAGGAAAGAATTCATTCAGGTAGCAAAGTTAACTCCACAAAAGGAATCCAGGCCAAATCTACCCTTGCTAAGTGCCACAGAAGTCTAAATACCCTATGGCTATCATGCAAAGTACTGAAACACCAAAAAAATTATAAATGCCACAGAGAAAGACCAGGGCCTCATCACACTACACAATTATAGTAGTTGCTTCCACTGTAACTGTCATGGAGATATCCTATGGAATCCTAGTGTTTACAGTTTGGTGAGGCAATAGATCTCTCCAGCCAAGAAGTCTAAATACTGTTATCTCTATCATGAATCCCAGGATTCTATGGGATGGAACCCTGGGCCTTTTCAGAGCACACAATTATAGCATTATGATTTCATTTTAACTATTATGGTTCCATCCTATAGAAGCCTGGATTTGCAGTTTAAGGATGGTTATCTAGAATTCTCAGTCAGAGAGTTCTAGTGCATCACCACCAGCCAAGATGCTATAGGATATTGCCATGGCAGTTAAAGTGCAATCATAGTTTTATAACTATGTAGTGTGAAGGGACCTTTGATGTTCTCAAATAGTTTCAACAAGCTACGACACCAGGCTCAGCCCTCACCCACTTTTACCTAGGCAGCCAAGCAGCCTCTGCTCAACCACATACACATATGTGCGTTTGAGCACTTGCCTATCTACATACCCATACACTATCTCTGTGCCAAACAGAGAGTTTCTGCAAAGGCACATTGACAAAGAGAGCTCCTGGAATACTTAGAAAAATGCATGCTAACCTGGCAAGCAAAAACATTCTACCAGGCAAGTTCCTAGGTTATCAAATGTTTTATTATCCCTCAGGGACCCAGGATGCCATGTCATCTCTGGGACTTTCTGCACTAAACTGTTATAGTATTATTATTCTACTTTCAAAATCCTGTGGAATCCTGAGGTTTGCAGTTCAGGGAGGGGCATTGAAAATTCTTCGCCAGACACTATTTGACCTCAGTAAACTATAAACCCCAGAATTCCACAGGATGTTGACAATGGAACAATAGCACTATAATCGTGTAGTATGGAAAGACCCTCTGTCATATACACACAGCAAATCATTTGTGTGTGCATGCATGTGCACACATACATAAGGCATGATCACAGTGAAAGTTCTATAGAGCACTCAGCTGCAGAGAGACTTTATTGTAAAACCAAAGTTTCATAGAGGTCTCACTTGAGGCACTAGTTTGTACAGCTGGAAAACAGTTCAGAACACTGGCTGTGAGAAAAGCAGCCATACATACAAAAAACTGAAGTGCATTTCCATGCATGGAGTGCATGGAGGACAAAAGAATGGGTTGCATCAGGAAACTACCATATGGAAATGAACGCAGGGCCAGTTTTAAAAGACCTGATAGTATGAGTTGGCAAAGTCATCTGCATGACAACCTGGAAATCCACTGCCAGTCAGATAAGATAGATATGAACCAGGTAAATAGGCTGACATGAGTTAAGATAATTTTCTGTGTTCATAAACTCAGCTTCCTATCTTCATAAATATGTTCCCATATTTTCAACCACAGGACAAAATAAGAAAAGCTATCAGCAAAAGCCTAAGTTTCAATACTCTATCTATCTCCCAGACCAGATATTCCTCTCACAGAGTTGCAACAACATGGAAGAAGTATTCAAATAAATAGTCTGTTTTAGCATAAAAAGAACATAAAAGAACCCAGCAGAACCTTTGAGACTACCTGGCAAGAAGACATTTCTAGCACAAGTTTTTGTAGACTCCATCCACTTCATCATCAATAGATGAACTGGATCAAGTCCAAGAAAGCTTATGCTAGAAACCTCTTCCCAGTTAGTCTCAAAGTTGTCCTCTGTGCTGTAAAGGGCAATTCTATATTGCAGAGTGGCCAGGATACTGATAGAGCAGCAACCCTACAAGGAGGACCTTTGTGTATAACTTTGTGAAATCCGTCAGAATTCATTAGCTGCTGGGTGTGGGTTATTTTAATAGAACTACCACCACCACCACCATTGTAGAGGGGTAAAACTACTGAAACTGTATACAGAGTAGACAATGATCTGACCACGACAAGCACAGATGTTATGTCCCTTGCAGTCAAATCACAATCCCCCTGCCTAAAATCTGGCAGGAGATCAAACTACTCCATAAGAGTAGGAATTTCCATCCCGACTATGTTCCTGTAGATTTTGGCTTTCTTTTTGATCCAGCAGAAACTGAGACATCTAACAGAATGAAATTATAATAAAAGTATTTCCATCTTCTCAGCTACTACATCCTTCTGTTAATTATTGAGGGGTTAAGGTGTCATGCATGGAAGCAGACACTGGGTGTGGGTGCCGCAGTTCATCTATCAGTTCATTACAGATGGAATGAATATGCTTGCTCCAGATGGAATAAAAATATTTTTTTAAATGGTCAAAATACATTTTTGAGTGTTAACAAACCATAAGAAGAAGAACCCTGGACTGCTTAAAATCTTTGCAATTTCATATTACTCTGTGCAAAATTCACATGTGACTGATTTGGGCAGGAGAAAAAAAGCATTTTGTGTCAGAAAAAGCTGTTTCCTACACAGATAATACTTTAATTGGCACTAACTGAGCAAAACTTGCACACAGCTAATTGCATAGAAAATAGCAGTTTCTGCATAGGAAAAAACATTTTCTGCACAGACAATTATAAAACGGAAATACTATTTTTGGTGCCGAAAATGCTGGTTCTTGCACAAATAAACCACATGCAAACTGCACAGAATAAGTCCTCAGTTGTGAATAGGTTTCAAAACCAGTATGGTTTTCAAAGATTTTCTTACAAAGGAAACAAAATTGATAAAATTATTGATTATATTCATCAAGAAGAACATTACATCCCTATATTTTACCTTTAGCGTATATTTATTCAAACCAATGAATAAGGGATTAGTAAAGAAAAAAGATGCAAGGAGAACAAAAGTCATTAGCACTGAGTTGCACATGATAGTGAAATGGACTTAAGAAAAATTGCTACATGTTTTGGGTTGTTATGCACCAGTTTGATCACACTGGGATATAATGGATTTACTCAACAATAGATTGGTTTGTAAAAAATGAATTTTTCAAATTTCACACTTGGTGACTTTATTTTCTTTCAAGCAGATTCTCAGATACCCTTGGAAGACTTTACCTTAAACTGGGATATGGTTTCCTGCAACCATGGTTACCCTCGCTGCCTGCCAAGAGAGCATTTACTCCGCAGATATTTGGTTAGAATCCACAAAACCAAGCATAACTAACATTGTGGTAAAATTAACTTGACATACAGTGCAATGATATGCATATCTCATCAAAGGTAACTCCAACTGAGTAGGATCTAGTTTACAGGATTGCATCATTGTATAGGAACAGACTTCAAAGAAATCAAGCAAATATGTGCATGCATTAAACAATAAACAGTGAAGTATAGCTTATGAAAGATAGAATTAATATGGGGAAACAATATAAGGGGGCTATTTATACAGAAACAATCAGAACTAAGGAAGAAGCAGAGGGCATCTATGAACAAAGTATCGGAAGAGATCAGGAAAGTAGAAAGAGGTTGCAACAAACGCCAGAGAGTAAAAAACGCAGGAGGAAGCTAAAGACCCTACAAAATCAAATGTCCAACGTGGCAATGGAACAATTAGAAAAAAAAATGAGATTTGTAAGACAAAACTAGTTTGAAAATGCCAATAAGCCTGACCGTTGGCTGGCATATAGGATACGCAGAGAGAGGAAGAAAAGAATAATTAATGGCATCAAAGAAGGTAATAGAGTACTTACAGATAGAGAAAGTAATATTAAAAGTCTTGTCCATTTCTATCAAAATCTGTATGGCTCTCCCAAAGAGTTGAGTGTAGAGAATGTCAACCAGCATCTTAAGGATAAAAATCTTCCCCAATTGTCATCAGAACATAGAGAAGTTTTGAACAAACCGATATCACTAGGTGAAATTAAGGAGACGATCGAACGGGCTAAACTCAACAAAACGCCAGGACCAGATGGCCTTCTGGCAAGTTACTACAAGACCTTTCAGGATGTACTGTTGACACCGATGTGGAAGATGTTTAATGCGATCATTAGTGAAGGTACAATTCCCCCAAGCTGGAAGGAGGCAAGTATAACACTAATTCCAAAAACGGAGGAAGAATATCCAACCCCCAAAGACTTTAGACCCATTTCTCTTCTTAATGAGGATTATAAGATCTTTAGCGCCATCTTGTCTCAGAGGTTAAAGAAGATTCTCCATGTTTATATAGGCGAAGACCAGAGCGGCTTTCTTCCAAACCATTTTATGAGAAATAATGTAAGATCTACGACAGATGTTGTCGAGTATTTCCATGTTCACAACGAAAAGAAAGGAGCTCTGATTTTTTTAGACGCGGAGAAGGCGTTTGACAACCTGAATTGGAAATTTATGTTAGCAGTGATAGAAAAGATGAACTTTGGCCGGGTTTTTTTAGAATGGATGAAATTGATATACTCTGATCAGATGGCTCATTTGCTCGTAAACTCTGAAAGATGTTAGAATTTTCCTATCATGAAAGGTACTCGTCAAGAGTGCCCGTTGTCGCCCTTAATTTTTATTGTGACACTAGAAGTATTACTCAGTGATATCCAACACAATGACCACCTCAAAGGTATTAAGGTGGGTAAAGACCAATATAAATACAAGGCTTTTGTGGATGACATTGTGTTATACCTAGAAAATCCTACACACCAAATCGTTCGGTTACTGGAAATATTGCACAGTTACGGGAGAATAGCAGGGTTTAGAATTAATAAACAAAAAACTAAGATACTTACTAAAAATATGAAAGCAGAAGAGATCAAAAAGCTAGAAATTATATCGGGGATTCAATCGATCACCAAAGTGAAATATTTGGGGATCTGGATTACCACCAATAATACTCAACTATTTCAAAATAACTACCAACTGACATGGAAAGCAATTCAGAAGGAATTTGAAAATTGGGGAAAACTAGATTTGTCTTTATTGGGCAGGATATCTCTAATCAAAATGGGTGTGTTGCCAAGGCTTCTGTTCTTATTCCAAATGATACCAATTAATATTCCAACCAAGTGGTTTAAGGAGTGTGAGAAAGGTATATCTCAATTTTTATGGCAAAAGAAGTTGTCAAGAATTAAAACAAGACCTATGACAGACAAAAGAGAGAATGAAGGGCTGAATTTGCCCAATATCAGATTATATTACGAAGCCAGTTGTCTGACATGGATTAAACCCTGGATTTTGTTGGATAACTCCAGATTATTGAGTCTAGAAGGTCATGATCTACCGCTAGGTTGGCATTATTATTTATGGTATCAACAAAAAGAATCACCCAAATTATTTAGAAATCATGCCATCCGTAGATCTTTACTTGATTTCTGGATTAAAATTAGAAGCCATTTAGGCTTGGGAATCCCAATGGTGGTATCACCACTAGAAGCTTTTTCTATTCAAACTTTGAGGAGAGATATAAAATGGACCAATTATAAGGACTTAATCTTCAAACAAAATGACCAGATTTGTCTGAAGGACTGCTCGCAACTGGAACAGGAAGGAATCACTTTACAATGGTTCCCCTATTTACAGCTAAAAGAAAGATTTTAAAAGGATCTTAAAGAAGGGGGCTTTGTAACTAAACCTTCTCAAATTGAACTGATTATGAGAAGCGGGGAACGTGATCTATTGTCAAAATTTTACCAATAATTACTCCAACTTGACCTAGAAAATGAGGTGGTTAAGGATTATATGATTAGGTGGGCTAGAGATATTGGCCATACTATAGATTTAGATAACTGGGTCGGAGATGGAAGAATGTGCGTAGGTTCACTAGGTCTTATTACCTTCAAGAGAATGTTATCAAGTGGTGGTTCCGATGGTACCTCCCACCAGTTAGGATAGCCAAAATCTCAAAGAACAATAACAACTTTTGTTGAAAGTGCGACAAAGAAAGGGGAACTTTTTTTCATCAGTGGTGGGGGTGCGACAAGGTTAAAAAATTCTGGTCTAAAATTCGAACTAAAATCCAAAGAGTTCTGAGTATTAACATAGAGCTAACTCCAGAAATTTTTCTACTGGGAATGGTAAATTTATGTACCTCCAAAAAGCACATCCAGCGACTAATGTGGCACATGATTATATCAGCCAGAATAGTTTTGGCTAGACACTGGCGGAAGAAAACTATTCCTTATGAGGAGGAATGGTGGGATAAACTTCTGGAGATAGCAGAACTGGATAAACTTACCTTTATGCTTCAATATAAAACTACAAAGCAATTCTATGAAGTTTGGCACCCCCTATTTAAGTATGTTAAAGATAATTCATAAAGGAAGTTGTTATTGTGTATAGGGTATTCTCGTTGCTGACGTATTTGTAATTTTGTACTTGTATTAGTTTGAAAGGGCTCTCTGTATAATTATGTGGAGAGAGATATTTACAGGACTTTTTGGATAAGGTTTTTCTTTTCTTAACAAAAGATAAGAGGAATACAACCAATGTTTTTGTTAAGGACATGTTCAGAGGTTGAAATTAATTATTTTGTGGGAAATTTTTTTTTTTTCATTTTCCCAATTAATGTAACAAACTGCTTTTGGCCCGGGGGGGGGGAGGGTTTTTTTTTCTTTTTGTTAGGGGGGTGGGCATTCCAGTCAGGTTAACTATGAATTAATTTTGATTGAGTACTAACTATGTATTAGAGCACTGTTAAGAAAATCAACAGATATTATTTTTTATATATTATGAATATATTGTATTGGGGGGGGGTATGGAAATATGCAGTTCTGGAATGTAATCTTTTTTTTTCTTTTTTCTTTTTTTTTATTTAATAACAAAATCTAATAAAAATATTTATAAAAAAATCAAGAAGGAAGAATCAGGATAGAGGGAGATACAATGAAAAATAATGGGAAAAGATCAAAGAAAAGGAAACATAAAGATGAGATTGACTTGCAAAAAAAGAAAGAAATTAAGCAAATATGTGCATGCATTAAACAATAAACAGTGAAGTATAGCTTATGAAAGATAGAATTAATATGGGGAAACAATCTAGCTTCAAAAATAACAAAGCAAAACATTACTCACCTAAGCGAAGGTCTAAAGAGGAAGCATCACTACATAAACCCTGATTCTCAATGACACACTTAAATAACAATGAAATAATACTGCTATTATTCCACTTTCAACATCCTGTGGAATCTTGGGGTTTGCACTTTAGGGAGGGGCATTTAGAATTCTTAGCCAGAGAGATTTTTGGCCTCAGTAAACTATGAACCCTAGAATTCCACAGGATGTTGAAAGTGGAGTAATAGCAGCATAACAGTGTAGTGCAGAAAGGCCCTTTGTTATTTTACGTAGGTGGGACTAAGCAAAGTCATTCAAAACACTCAACAGCTGACTCCACTGAAGCATCCTTGAAATTAAATCCCACTGATAATATGACACATTCTTAAACATGCCTTACTGAAAAAATTAAATAGAAAAAGAAGCTAGGGATTAAACTTTTGTCATGCTTACCTTCATATAAGCCCAGCCACTGGCTAAGACTACAGATGTTTCACTGCAAGACGACCTCCAACAGTGAAAGGTAATTAGAAAAGGCTGTTGCTTTTTCCAGCTCATTTGGCCAGGGTGGCTGGGCTTGGAACTAATGCCTACAAATGTCACAGTTTAATGGAAGATTCAACAACACTGGTATTTTTCTCCAAGGCTGGCTTTTCTTTCCAAGCTGTGAAGGCTTCATTCTCTGGGCATTAATACTACTCTGTGCCTGCCAAACATGCCTACCTCACAGATCAAAAACTTTCTCAGCTTCTGGGATTCCAAGTCACCCCAAGCGACTCTGCAGCTCAGCTCCTACGACTGAATTAAGTATTCCAAAAACAATATTCTAAGGAAACAAATAACAGCACTGTGCATTTCAGGGCATGGGGTAGAGAGACTATCCAAGATCACACTTATTTTTACATGATAATAAGCAAAATTTGCACAATGCCCAGAAATCTGGCATGCAAAATTCAAACATCCCTGTAATCCCTGTTTACAATACACACAGAGAAATTAAAGGAGGCTTAACTAAGCAGTGTTTGTGAATATTAATAAACCTATATTCCAAATCCAGGCTTTTAAAAAAGACTGAGAGAGGATTGTTTTCAAACTAATTTATATTTACCAAAGACCACTTTATATGTGAAATTATTGGAACACTACATATTATGCTAAAACAAGCTTAATGCCCATTACAAAACCAACGGATCATACTGTGATTACATTTCCAGAGCAATATACAGCTAGCAGATGCTAACGTGACGAGCACATGAAGCAGCCTGAAGCCAAGCCATACCATAGGCTCCTCTAACCCAGTACTGTGTGTGTTTCATCTGGCTCTCTGGGGATTCTGAGAGAGTTCTTGCCAGCCTCCCAACCCAAAAAGCATTTTAACCCTCATGCATGGGGACTGAGCTGCAGAGCCTTTTCTGACCTCACTGAGAATTCCAATATATTCTGTGATGCAAAAATGTTCCTTTATCAAAAGGAATCTTTCTGTTTGCAGAATTTTCTTCCATGCGAACACCAAGAGCCAGAAAACACAGAATGATATAAAAATAAAAAAATAAAATAAAAACACTGTTTTAAGTGAAATGAGTTCAAGGAGACTACATAAACCATTTAGTTCAGCTCTCCTGCCAAAGAAGGAATGTGCTCTGCTCCTAATCTATGAACTCCTCTCCAATGAACTCACACTGCTGTTCCTCCCCTTCCTTGCTTCTTCATGGGTTAGAATTGGACTAATTCCTATAATCAAGATGATCTGTTGGGGGAAAAAAAATAATGGAAGGGATTTGTGCAATGCAGGGTGAAGGGTTGCTGAAATTCAGCATGCCACAGACACATTTTGCAATCTAGTCCAGCTTCTAAAGATTTGCAATTCCAGTTCAGCTGACAGGTTTCTTACTATTAACTGGCATCAGATGCTCTGTCTGTTTACCCAAATAAGCAGCTAGTTACATAAAGTATCAACAGGTTAACACTGAAGTGCAATACCTGTCTGTCTGTCTCTGTCTCTCAGCTCTATCATGACATCTGTGCCAGCAGGTCATCATTACTACCCTCTTGAACAAAATATCACTTGTAGCCCATGTGTGCTTCAGCAAAGAAGAACCACCACCATGAAGTATTTCTTTTGATTATCTATGAGAGCACTCATGTTGTCCAGCTTTTAAAACTGGCAATAATAAATGACAAAGAATATTCCAACCTGGAAGAAATGCAGGTCATTCACTCTAAAAGATAATGGAAGACATTCTCAGGTTCTATATCTGCCCTTCTATCTTGACTGTATATAGAAAAACTACAGAAAATGACCTTTAAAAAATTTGAAGCGCTGGAGCAACTCCCTAGGTGGAAAGGTTAGTAAGTTTGGGCTGTTTAGTTTAGATAAATGGGGGAAGTAACAGAAGACACAATAGAACTGTATGAAATTATGCACAGTGTGGAAAAGGAGAATAAAAGCTTCTCTCTCTCTCATTACACTGACACATGGGGTTATCCACTGAAGCTGAACAGTGGAAGATTTTAAAATTTCTTGTTTCTTTTTGGTACTACCAGTGCAATTCTCTGGTGAACTGAGTATAAAAAAAAATCACAAAGGAGTGCTGAAAAACTCTACATATCACTTGGTGCCCATGCTATGCCTAAATTAACAATAATCAATACTAAATTTACTTTAGGACAGACAACAAAATTAGCAACACTATTTATTGTAACTGGGATGGCTCAAGATATTTTCCTCCCTGATAAGAAGAAAAATATAGGTCATCCTCACTCCATTTCATGTACAGACACGGACCAGACCAGACAGTGGAATAAGAGAGCATCATCCACATGCACCTGAGGGTAGTAGGCTAGCTTACAAACTCAACTTTGCCTTCAACACCTTGTCAATGCCTTCCAACACCTTGTCAATACTCCTTGTTCCTCAGTATTTGCTGTCTGTTATAACAACTTCATTTTGTCTCATGTAGGACTGGCCCTTTACCAATTGAGAGTGCTTAGACCTCACACTATATCTATTACCTCCATTTAGGCTGCAATTATATAACCACTTCTGTAGGATCTTATTAATGCAATAATGCATTGTTTCCAACAGGCAAACATGTGCTTATGTAGATAACTGATGTAAGTCACATATACAATTGGCAGAAGAATGTGGGATCAGCCTCCTATCCCTGAACTATAACAATTCCAGTAACATAACACAGAGATTAGTGCACAATAGTCAGCTTTCCACATTTGTGGGTTTGACTTTCACAGATCTGATTATTTGTGAGTTTCTCCAACCCCTGCCTGGAGATCAAAGGCACTTTTTTTTTCAGGGGAATCTTCCTGCTCATTGGCTTTGATCAGGCTGTGCAGCCCTTTAAAAACCCACCTCTGGTCCTCTTTCTTCTCCACCAGCCACTGCCTAGCCAGCTAAGTACGCCTCATACTCCAGCTTCTCAGCACTATGAACCTTTTCCTGATACCTCCCACATCCAAGGAAAGAGATGGGTGAGATAAAAGAGGTATAGAGTCACCATGCTGACCCACCCCTTTCTCCTCTCCTTTCCCTGATCTGGTTTGGACCCTGTGTGTCCATTCTCACCAGGCCTTGACTCTCTTCCCCTCAACACATACATTTTGATATTTGCAATTTTTCCACTTTTGTGAGGGTCCTGCAACCCCAGCCCTAGTGAATGTAGAGGGCTGACTGTATCTTATTGATATCTACCTCAAAGATGTCAAGCTCCTGATTATCTGAATTCACTTTCTATTCTGTTAATAGATCCAAGCCACTGATACATTTTACGAGAACAATATTCCCTTTTATTCAGACATTTTATTCTCCAGATACAGTGCATGCATTCCAAGCTACTCAAAGCTGTATAGAACTAAATGCAAGAATGTATTTCTGGTATATCTGAGAAAAGATTTCATTCTGCTCCCTATCTTATTCCCCTCCACCCCACTTCTACTATCCAACATCCATGCTTCTCATGACTGTTAAAAAGAAACAGCTTACAGTAAAGAAATCTTTTAGTAGCCCGAAACATAAGCCACACTTCCACATATAAACTGATCAGCCTTAAGAACCTTCTTGCAACAAAGGTGTCTGGATTCTTTCTATAAAACTGGACTTCTCCTCCCCTATTTTCTCATCTTCATCAGTGCTGATGGCAGAAACACAGACAGCTGCAGCCCACATTATTCAGCTTAAGTGGAGATAGTCACTTGCTGGAGCCCAGATGGTTCATCAACTTGCCATGCCTGAATTCTGAGGATGGGACCCAAAGTATGTAGTGAAAAGAAAAAGAAAAAGAAAGAACACAGACCTTGTGGTAAACAAAGAAGGATACTTCCCTGAAGGATTAAATAAAAAAAGGGATGAGCCTTTTCTTGTTTCCTGATATATATGTGTGCTTGCCTCCAAGTTGCCTGTCAACTTATGGTGCCCCATGAATTTAATGGCCTGTCTTAGGCAAGGAACACTCAGATGTGGTTTCCCCAGTTCCTGTGAAATATAGCCTACAGCATCTGGCATTCATTGGCAGTCTCCCATTCAAGTACTAACCAGAGCCAACTCTGCTTAGTTTCCAAGATCAGATGGGATCTGGTTCCTTTAGGGTATATAGATGTTTTGAAAATATAAGAAGATTGTATCCCTCCCCTGATTTTCCTTGTGCTGTCTTCCTGGGGCACAGAAAAAAAATGAGTGATGACTCATTCAGTCCAAGATCCAAAATAAAACTAAGGCCATTTCCGCACAAGGGAATTAAAACGGCGCAGTGCGTCCTCTCACGGAGGTCATCTGCACCTTGGAGTGGACTAGGTCTGGACTACTCACCTCAGATCTGCACCTCGGTCCGCTCTGAAATGCCCCCGACTGGTCCTCCAGTGTGCTTTTCAAAGAACGGTAGAAAACCGTTCTTTAATTTTTCGGAGCGTGCCATTGCATACCTGCTCCCTTGTGCAGATTTGCAGGCTCACACCAATGCAAGCCTGCAATCTGCGGAGGGCGGGCTTTAGGCATGGCGAGCTTTGCGGTTGATCTAAGACCTCGCACTGCTCCGATTCACCCTGGACGAGACGAGGAGCCCTGTGGAAGGGCTTAAGGGACAGTCCACGTTGGTCCGTGCCCAGAAGATCCGGTAAGTACCAGCACGGAGTGATTCCCTTGCCTCATGCGGAAATGGCCTAAGAAGCAGAAACACTGCATTGGATCATACTAGGAAGCTTCTACCCATAATGGCAGACCTAGATGTATTTTCTTTGTTGTTAGCTGCCGCCAATGCAATATTGACTTATAGCAACTCTATGAATGAGAAACCTCCAGGTCATGCTGTCACAAATAGCCCTGGTCAGGTCTTTCAAACTCCGGGCTGTGTCTTCCTTGATTTGAGTTGACCCACCTGTAATGGGGCCTTCTTCTTTTTCAATTGCCTTCTACCTTGCCAAGCATCGTTATCTTTTCTAGTGAGTCATGTCTTCTCAGGATATGTCCAAAGTATGACAGTCTCAGTGTAATCATCTTGGCTTCTAGGGAGAGTTCACGCTTGATTTGCTCTTGGACTCATTTGTTTGTCTTTTTGGCAGTTCAGGACAGTATTGGAAGTATTATTCTACCATGTACATTATAATCAAGAAATCGTAGCTAATGGTAGCAAAACGGTGCATTTAAAAACACTGGTTTTAAAAATCAAAGATCTTGAGACTGTTAAATGCGAAGAGGCAATATTTACTGGTTTCCCCTTTAAAGTCCCTGGTATCCCCCTGCCCCCCCCCCAAAAAAAATCCTCAATAGACAGTTGAGGAGCCCTCTGGAAAAATGAGGAGGACGAATTTGAGGGAAATTGGGTATAGGTGAAAAACCTTTCTGCCAATGGGGTCATCAGCTTGGCTGAAGGAGGACCCAAATGAAAATTATCTTACAGTTTCAATTCTACGAGAACTGAAATTGTAGATCCTATTGTATTTTCAAAACATTTATATACCCAAAAGCAGCATGAGGCAATTAAAATCATGAGGGCCAGTTATCAGAGAAACAAAATTCAGAGTTTATCCCTTGATTGTAAGCATACTGGGAACTTTGGAAGGTAGCTTGTTAATACACCAGTATTCACTGGTCCTACCTGATTATTTTGTTGTGTGATGCAGCTTTTATTCCCGTTAAGCTTCCCTCAAGCACTAACTATTGTTTGAGAAACCAAAAGCAAACCAAAACTAAAACCCACATTTTTGTTGCACAGTAAGTGAAAACCACTGAAAAACAAAGGCAACTTTACTAGTTAAGTGGAAGAGTGAGAGGTAGTTGTTTAAAGACAATACTCTACTATTCAAAGCAACACGCTGGCCAAACTTGTCAGAAATTCACTTAGAGGCTAGAAATGGTTTCTCCAAAACTGCATGTAAAGATGGAATGAGATATATTATGAAACCCAGTGGAAAGAGCAACCCGCATCATACCATGTTTTCCTCCTTGCCTCCATATAACATGAAGATCTGAGAGTACATGCTACTAGCACGGATATGCTTCCTTGTCCCCTCCCAACAGTAATCAGTCAGATGGAGCAGGGGCAGGAAAAAACACATTGTGATAATCTCATGTCACACTTTTCTATAGCTACATGTCACTAAGGCAGAAGTCAGTGGGCAGGATTCAATATGCTGCAGCTGTTTTTCTTTGCACTGTGTATGTTCCACCCTACAACATTGCCCTTTTGCCTTTGAACTTTCAGTTATCTATATGCAAGATGGTATGAGAACAGGCAGTCTTATTTCATTACATAACTCTAATAAAGCAGCTTACAGAGAAGCACTGCAGCTGGCATATTTTCAAATCAAAAGGATAACCCTTGACTTCAAACTTAGATAGAATATTAGTGTGTGTATGAGTCAGAGATGTAAAACTACAAGAAACAACCACAGTTTCTGATATTTCCATACAGTATAACAACAGAAAGTGACATAAAAAGATTTCTTGACCAATAAGCATTCTGAGTGTGTATTTCCCTGGTGCAATGCAACTAAGCCAGGTTAAGTACCCTAATCTTTATTTAATCAAATCATTTACTTTCATATCTTCTGTTGAACTTCCCAGTTGACCCCATGATAATGTATATTCTCAAGCCAATGAAAAAAAGCCCAGGTGTTGTTTGTTCGAAGCCCTACCAAATTATAGGGAGAGTGCTCATTTGTTTCAGATGCCAAATGCAGTGACATTTGCCAAAGTTTCAATTTAATTCATCTTGCTCTGCAAGGCCCCATTTCCCAGAGGTAAATACTACTGTCTAATGAGGGAGAGTCATGCACAATTACACTGTGAAGCGGTAAATGGCCAAATAGCTTGCAAAAGCAGATTCTTCTCTGCCCCTCTACCCCTCCCCACCCTCTGCCAACTAATTCCTGGAGATAAAGATCTGAGCAGCAATGACTTGACACTGAACTTACAAATCCCTAGGGGTTAATGTAAAAAGGCTACTACTCCCTATGTATCATGGAAATAACCACAATTGAAATGTATTGCTCAAAACAAGAGAGAAGAACATGAAAGGAGCCCTGCTGGCACAGTGGTTAAATGCCGGTACTGCAGCCCCAAGGTTGTGAGTTCGATCCTGCTGGGCTCCAGGTTGACTCAGCCTTCTATCCTTCCATAGGTTGGTAAAATGAGTGCCCAGCTTGTTGGGGGCAATTAGCTAAACACATTGTAAATTGCTTAGAGAGCACTTAGCTGATAAGTAGTATAGAAATACCCATTCTATTGCTATTGCTATGAAACAAACATTCTATTGCTATTGCTATGAAACTAAACATCATACTAGACAATACCTCAAATTACAATTACTAACGGGACTGTCATGCCCTGGATAACTTACAATCCACAAACTCTACTCTGAAGTAGACAGTAGTGTTTATTTGTAACAAAGCAAGCAAATGAAGTTGCTGAGACTAAAGCATACATGGTGCTCACAGGCTTTATTCCCACACATATAAATTTTAGGTGTACAAACCTATGATTGGAGAGGATCATAAATTTAATATCATCCCACATCTTTAGACAGGTCCCAGATCTGTATTTGTTTACTTTCCTTTCATCCTTGGGGAAGGAACATATTTCCTGCCCCTTATTTTAGACACTGCTGAGTTCTCAAAACACTTCTTGACACTTTTGTTTTCACCCGCTCTGATCTTCTCCCCCTCACCAGATACATTGTAGCAATAGGTAATACAGCAATTGAACATTTGATACATTGTAACACACAGGAAAATACCAAATGGATACATTGTTGCAGTCATCAATTAACACTCAATACTTTGTAGCACACTAACTAAATTCTAGAAAGGTTCATAGCACTGCCTCTATGCTGACTACCATACACTGTTTCAATCTACATCCAGCAGCTCTACATATAATAGGAGCCATACGTCCTGACAGGGACCAACATGTTAGTTTGTTGAAGCTAAAACAACAGAGACCGATAATACCTTTAAAACTAACATATTTATTCTGGCATGGATTTTTATGGACACACAGCTCATTTATTCATATTTATGGGATGCAATCTTGGAGGTTTGGGTTATTTATGTAGATGGCAAAGTGAGAACAAAGTTAAATGCAGAATAACATGTAATTCCAAATTCCTATTTTACTTATTGCAGGTCTGCTGCAGAGCTCAACCTGAAATTTTGAGTTTGGCCTCTAAGTGACTCCACGGTCTCTGAGCAGGCATTCGTCAAGGCTATTTGTTCCCATACAAACCCTCCTGGATTTGGAGACCTCAGATATAGACATGATTAGTCTTGGAGGCCTTCCTCCCCATGCCACTGTGCAATATAAAGTGAGTAAGTACAAACTGTTAGGTATGTGCTATAGCAGCATAGTTCTGGAAAGCTCTCCCAAATGAATTTTGTCATCTATCCTCTTTAAGCTCCTTTTAACAGCAAAGGAAAGTACACTTCTTCCAACAGGCTTCTAGTGCATGATTAATTCTGGCATTACCTTAAGATTCAATTTTAACTACAACTTAAATGCTACTTCTGTCTTTAAAGGACTACACGGTCAGGCTGTATTTGATATACATTTGTATATCATTGTACAGTAGAAAATAAATGTCTTCTTTTAGAGTGCTTATGATTATTCATATTTATTTCATCCTACTCCTCACAACAACCCAGTGAGGTAGGTTGTTGCCACACTTCAAAAGGAGGCCACAGCTTGAAAGAGACTAACCTGACAAAACTCATTGGATGTGATATCTGAATCACAGATGTATCCACAACTCCATCTTGCAGCCATAACACTATATCGTACAGCTGTCTCCCAAGACCTCCCCACTAAATTCCCCAAAAGGAGATAATATCACTGTTAAATCTGCAGTGCGTTATCTTATCATCTTCCTTCCACATGTATCCTCCAAAATACCAGAATGGCATTACCGTTTCCATCTTGGATGGAGCCTACATACTCTCCAACTGGCAGGGATAATCCAGATTAATCCTCTGTCATGCCATTTTTTCAACCACTCTCCTCCTCCTATCTTCCCTCTTCTTCCTTAGTTTAGTTAGCTGGTATAAAGTCAGTTCAAAATGAAAAAGTAACATGCACTCAGTTAATTCAGAGAAGTAGGAAGAAAAGAGGAGGATGGACTGTTGCCCTTCCCAGTAGGCTCAGACAAAAGCAAACTGCTGCAGCATTTCCTAGGCAGTGTGTTATTTCTGATTAATAACTTATGCCATTTTGACCACACTAGGATGCTGCTTGGCTGCACACTTGGAGAATACACATAAGCTTGAATTTGTTGGCCTACTACACTAGCGGTTCCAGTTTTTCCAGGGACATGTGACAGCAGGAAGTCAGACAAATTTTGCCAGTTCTAAACAGCCTATTTCTCCAATGCCATGCATCCTTCACAGCTGCTGTGCCCATGGGTCTTTTTGCTCTGCTACCACCACCAATGCTACTATGTTCCGCAGTACACAAACAGAACTCCAGCTATACAGTGCATAACCATTATGAAGGGATAAAGAAAAACAAGTTGTCAGTCACACGTGACTTGCTTGATTAAGCTCAAGTGAAATGTCAATGAGCAGTAAAAAGGAAATATGAAAGGTAAAACTCAGCTGGCCTGTTCAGCCCAAGAAGGCTATGAGGTGTTCTTCAATCATTTTATTTTAAATCATTAGTAGGGGAAGAAAGAAACACAGTGTCAAATTCTCTGGTGTGAAATTCAAGCAAGGTCGTAGATGGTATTTTCAAACATTTCATTTTGTGCCCATTTTTTGACATATTTGTGACTAGAATCTTTTCACACCAAAAGGTATTAGAAAAATACAGTATTCTTGAAGGCTTGGAAAGGGTAAATGGTTATAAGCCTGACTTTATGAAAAACATTCCACATCTGTCCACAGATGGGGTTCATAAGGTTATATAAAAGTGGAGGGCAACTGCAGCCAGCCAGAGGGCTGGCTTCTGGGTTGGCCAAGTGGTTAGAGGCTATATTTTTTACCTGTTTTTGGTCATAGAAAAGTAAAACCACAAATTTCAAATGTTGCAGTGGCAAATAGACACACTGTTCCCTTCCAAATCTCTTTCATTTTCCCTCCCACTTTGTAGCACAGAGTTACCCTCTTATTATAGAAATAGGGCCTACCTCTGAGTAAAGACGCACAGGAAATCATAGCAGGAGGGAGAAAGAACCCGAAAAGGATAAGATGAGGAAACAGTAAGTGGCAAAGGCAGCAAGAGCAGCAGCAGCTGCACCAGCATTTAGTGTTCCCTCATATGCTACCTTCCACTGTTTTTGTTAACTTTTGCCTTTCATTTTTGGCCTCCAGGTCCTCCTTGCCATGGAAGGAGGGGAGAATGAGAAACACAGCAATACCTCCAGAGTTCCCCAGAAAAAGAAGAGGTGTTCATTTAGGAAGCAAGGGAGGCTCTGGAATCACTGTTCCTGCCACTGTCCTCCTGCCTCTTCCCTCCACAGTAGAGAGTAGAGAGTGCAGGGAGGTGCCACCACCACTGAAGAGGAGGGAAGATGGGACACTTCATGAAGCCCACATGCCTCAGCCTTGTTTTAGAATAGTCTTCATGAAAAGTTTTCAAAGGAAGGCTTTAATACACGATATCTTGTCTTAAAGAAATTGGACACAGAACCAACTGGGATGTTGTTATTGATGATGCTGATGTTGTTATATTTATATTTATATTACCTATCCTGCTTTTCTCCCAAAATTAGGCTTCAAAGCGGCTTACAATTTAAAAGAATCAGAGAAAAACATAGAAAAGGCGCAGATTAAAATAGAACTAAGCTATTCACAGTATGAAAACAATTCAAACCTACACTTAAAAGAATAAAGCACAATTTTTAAAGATAAAAAGCTAAGAAAAACAAGTTCAGGTTAAAAGAAGACAGCACCCCTGAGTCCATTCTTTAAAAACTTTCTGATTTAAAAATCTGTCTGAATAGAAAGGCTTTTGCCTTCTGATGGAAGAACAACAAAGAGGGAGTCACTTTGACCTCCCTAGGTCAGGGGTTTTAGAGTCTAGAGGGAACCACCGATAATGTCTTCTTCTGCATCCCCACCAACTGAGCTCGTGATGGTGGTGGGATTGAGAGAAGGGCCTCTGCTGATGATCTCAGGGCCTGGGCAAGCTCATATGGGCAGATACAGTCTGCCAGACAGCATGAACCTGAGCCATGTAGGGCTTTATAAGTCATAACCAGCAACCTGAATTGTGCCTAGAAACAAGCTGGAAGCTAGTAGAGCTGTTTGAACAGGGGGACAGTATGGTCTCTGTAACCTGCTCCTGTTAACAGTCTAGCTGCAGCTCTTTCAACCAACTGAAGTTTCCAGGTACAGACCTCTTTCTACCTTTGCAGGTTTGACTTTCACAAATTTGATTATTTATGAGGCATGTGCTTGCCTCTCCCCCACTACCCCATTTTCCTCCTCCCATTCCCTTGCATTCCCCACCTCAGGCTTGCCTGACTTATGTTTAAAATGGATTTTTTTTTCTTTTTCAGTGAGCAAAGCCCCCCCCCCATTACTGGAGGTGTGTCCTCTCTCCCATGTGGCTGCACTTTCTGCCGTGTAATGGCCACTGATTGGTCAGCTGCTCTTTTTGCTCTTCCTCCTCCCTTTTCAAGATGGTCACTCTGCTCTTCTCCCTTTGAGGGGAAAGTACCGGTAAGCCCTTTCCTGTGTCTCCTCCCCCCAACACTAGGGCCAAAGGCAAAGGATTAGGACAGGGAAGCTCTGGCGGGAAATCATGGGGGTGTCAGTTATTCACAATTTTTCCACATTCGCAAGGGTTCTGTGTCCCTAATCCTCATTAATGTGAAGGGGCTACTGTACTCTTCAAAGATGTCCCAAGTAGAGTGCATTACAGTAGTCCAAATGGGATGTAACTAGGACATCGTGGTCAGATCCAATGTCTCAAGGAACGGGTGCAGTTGGTGCACATTCTTTAAATGTGCAAAAGCACTCCTGGCCACTGCAGAAGCCTGGGCTTGCAGGTTCAAGTTGAGTCCAAGAGTAAACCTAAACAGTGAACCTGCATCTTCAGGCAGAGTGTGACTCCATCTAACACAGGCTGAATCCCTGTTTCTTGATCTGTCTTTTGACTGACCAGGAACATCTCCATTTTATCTTTAATACGTTTCAATTTGTTTCCCTTCATCAAGTCCATTACTCATGATCAGCACTGGTTTAGAACTAAGACAGACTCCTATTTTGGGAGGGAAGGAGTAATACAACCGGGCATCATCTGCATATTGATGGCAATGCACCCCAAATATCCCGTGGATTCAGGGGTATATTACTTAGCATGAAGGACAAAACAGAACTGCTGAGAGTTCCAGCAGAACCAGCACGGACACACTCCCTCCAACCAGCTCCTTGTGTAGATCATTCACCAAGGTAACCAAAGCTGTCTCTGTCTTATAACCAGGCCTGAAATCAAATTGAAATCAATCTAGATAATCTGTTTCTTTCAGAAACCCCTGGAACTGGGAGGCCACTACGCACTCTAAAAGCTTGCTCAGAAACGATATGGTGGACACTGGTCAAAAATAATCCATTATAGAGGGATTCAGGGATGGCTCACAGTTGCTTCCTTTAGGCAAGCTGGAATTCTTCCTTGTTGTAAAAACTCATTGGCTACCCCCTCCACACACTCAGCCAGTCCCCTCCTGGCCTGTTTAATAAGCCAGGATATCCTGTTGATATCCTCAGGCTGAACAAATTGAAAATTATTCAATAACACTGTACAAGCAAGGTTACATCCACTGGAACTGTATCAGCTGCAGCATCCAAGTCAGAGTGGATCTGAGCAATTTTATCTGCAAAATGTCCTTCAAATTCTTCACAGCAGACTGTTGAGCAGTCTGCATTTTCTACTCAAGGACCATGTGTAATAGATCTCTGACAACTGGAAAAAGCTCTGCTGGACAGCTCCTTGCAGATACGATGGGACAGCAAAAAATAATTTCTTTGCTGCCTACACTGCACAGAGTAGACCATCAAATTGGCTGTAGGCCATGTTCAGTCAGATTTGTTTTTGAATCTTCTGTCAATGTCACTCTAATTTCTGTCTCACTCACTTCATTACTTCCTACTCCCTGGAGAACCAGGGGGCTGATTTGGCTCTACTGCATAAGATGGGATGCTCAGGAGCAATTGTGTCCACTGGTCTAGCCACTTCCCCATTCCAGAGGCTGGATTATTATAATTATTTAAAAGTCTTTTTCAAAATTACCGTGGAAGGAATAGATTGCTTTCATCAAAATCAGAGTCAAAACATCAGTTTCTGCCCAGTACTATCATGCCAATCCTATAAGAATTTATTTTTGTAGTATCACTGCTTAATCTTTAGAGAGAGGTTCCAGGAAATTCAGGTGCTTTATCCTTGTTGCTGAGCTGATTCCAAACTCTTGGATGGATAGAAGTACAGGTGTTGCAGTATGCAGAGGGGATAGAAAGATTATGCTGCATATGGTGTGGAGATTTCACTGATTTCTCTTGATACAAGAAAGAGTTCCATCTCATGAGTTGCGATGACCGGGAGAAGAGCCAATGCCTTTGCATAAGTACTATCTTTTGTTTCCAAGATAGAATATTGAAGCAATGTAATGGTAATTTCACAAGAGAGACACCAGTATCTATCCTGAAAACTGACCTTTGAAAAGAGTTTCCAGCTAACAACTTTACTCCTTATGGAAAACTATAATGAGGAAAAAAATCACAGTACAAAATCAGACATCAGTAAAGCACTCATTTTTTTAAAAAAATCCACATAATCCCTAGAATAAAAACAATGATTTGTATATTTCAAACAGGAATTACAACCATGTTAAAATGTAGGGGACAGATGCAGGCAGAAAAGGTATGCAACTGGTCAAAACTAATTTTAATCGCCACAATCCAGAAAACAGGAAACAAAAATAGGACTGGCTTTTACCTGTTATTTAATATTAACTTAAATCTTAATTGATTCACACTGAATCTTCCCGATACCTCCATCTTCAAGGTGGGGGTCATAAACTGCCCTTATCACCACCCTTGTTACACCAGCATTTTTTAAAATGATTTCCAACATCCCCCACTCTCCCATTGGTGAGGCAGGAATTTCAATGGAGGCTTCATGATGCTACGGGAGAAAGATCTGCCATCATTATTGTACCACTTATGACAGTTTGGAAGCTAAATTTAAAAGTACTTCATTCACCAACAAGCCCACAGAAAGGCTGAAAACTACAACCTGAGGATGATGTGCTTATTTTTCCTCCCATACTAATCAATGCGGGTGACATGGTGTAGTGGTGTCCATCACTGACTACAACTCCAGGAGAACCAAGTTTGCATCCCTGCTCAGTCATAGAACACCACTAGGTAGACTTGGGAAAGTCACTCTCTGTCTCAAAGAAAGGTAATAGAAAACTTCCTTCAAATTAATCTTACAAGAAAAAGTATACAAGAGACTTGCTGTAAGCACAGCCAACTTGAAGACAGATAACAACACAAAATTATCAATGGGAGAGGATTAATTTAAAAAGCTGGAGGTGGAGCAGGTAGCCCCCCCAAAAAATCATTCTTTCTTTTTATTTTTTTTTACACCCAGCTGGCACAAGTTGTTGATGCTTACAAAGTATCTCTCTGCCATAGATACTCCAAACACAGCCACCAGAAGATTCTGTTAAGTCTGAAATCTTAAAGTCCTACTCAGTGGTGCTGCACTGAAAACCTAGGTTTCATACTGTTCTAATTGCAATCACTTTGTAATTTTGGAATATATATCAACCTGAAATTCTATGAAACTATGATTTATTTATTTTTTTTAAGAACTAGATGGGGCATATTTCTGAGTGGACAGAGACAGAATTACACTGAGTGGTTGTTAATTCCAGACTGATGAATTTGCATATGGGAATGAATGGGTATGCCTTCAGAGCTTTGCCCACCATGTCCTAATTTTAGAAAATTTCTTAATATTAAAAGAGAGAGAGAGAATGAGAGAGCATTCCCACCACTGTTGATCCCATTGGCAGACGTGCCTTTAATTAATCCAGAAGGGAAAATGGCATTTTTTCCCCCAGTACCTGTTTATGTTCACTTTACAAACAGGCAAAAGCTAATTACTTTGCAGTGCCAGTAAAATCCACCCAGGGAATATGGTGCTTTTTATCTAATGCCACTGGCAGTGGGACTAGACTGCTTTGAATTATACCTAAGATCAAAGCGCGTCTGTGCTGCATTATCATATTTCCTCCTCCTCCCGCCCACTATCCTTCTACATCCTCTTCATTCCACAAGGCTGGTTTACATTTCAGATCATTGCATTTGCTAAGTTAGTTGCATTTAATTAGCAGCCAACATCCCAGCTCCTCATCCATTCTCCCCACAAATCACAGCAACATGAGCTCAATAAATGCAACTGTCTTGCACACTTTTATACTACATTAAACTGGTTTTTACTTTTCTTTCTTTTCACCTTTATGGAGTGAAAGCTGCCAAGTAACTCATCTGCCAACAGTCAAGTCAACAACAGTCATTCATAACACACAGTGATTCCCTGTTTGCTGTTGCTAATAAGGGGTAGGTGAGGTACAGAGCAGCATTAATTAGCTATTAATTGAAAGTTATTACCATAATAATGAAAACAAGTGTGAATATGAAATTTGCCTCTTTTTTCCTGTAGCATTTACAAAAGAAGGATTAACAAGGTAATTTGTATTAAACTCTTACTAACAAACCTCCTAGGAATTCAATATATGTAGCACACTGAATAGGAGAGCAGGAAGCATTAACTTCTGGGTAGATACTGTAGGACACAGCGTCCCTGAATACTCAAAGGCATGAAATGTAGATGGGTGGCAGTGAGGAGTTCATATATTTAACAAGCAGTGCAGAGTTAAATGTTACAGGGACCCTACACTGAATTATAATGTTCGACCTCAGAACAGCATGCAAATCTACTTTTCTACCTTTTGGCATTCAGGAGTAAGTCGGACTGATAATAATCACCGCACAAATGGCATTTCTACTATACATAAATCTCTTTTGGACAAAACCCTCTATTATAAAAATACTGAGTGAACTTAAGTGGGAACCCCAATAATGTGGGTAGAATTGAAAAGACTAGGCTCAATGAAGAAGTGCCAATCAATACAGGGAGGACAGGAAGAGTAATAATGGATGGAACACAGGATGCTGTCTTATACCATGTTAAACTAGATGTAAGATATAATCCAATTTCAATCTTATGCCTGAGAGGCTTGTCTTGGTTTACAGTTTGTAGATTGCGTGCATGGTGAACACACCTTGCTTTACAGAATCTTCATATTGATGGACATACAGCTGTGGAAATGTCATTTGAAAAGTGAGCAAAGAAAAAAAATCACACACTTTAACAGCATACAAATAACCACTTAAACATATTTTATTCAGTGGGGAAATGCACTCAAGCAATGTATACACAATTTAAAGCCAGCAGATCTGGTCCCATTAAAGAAAAGGATGGAGTTGGACATGGATCAGATACAGAGATGGAAAAAAGAGCATTTCTGCATGGGCAGTCTCATCTAGTCTGACTGGTTTCAAATAAAGGTGTTTTACATCACTTGAACACCAACTGTTTTCACTGGAGATGCCAGTAATTGAACTTAGGACCGGTCTCCACAGCTGAACCATGGTCCCTCCTGAAGCTGTGCTCCAATTTCTGTATTTATTGTACATGTATTTACAATGCATGTTGTTTACAGAAGGGCATTTGAGAATATCTGGAGAGGGCTATAGCCCCTCTCTGTGGAGGAATATTTTAATGTGAAGGAACAACACACCAACAGCACAACCATGTGTAAAGTATAGTACACGGGTTTTCTTTTCCATGCAACAGTAGCAAGATAATTCTTCCTATCATGTGAGAATCTATTTCACATTTACCCAGAAGTACGAATGTGAGTTGTGACTCCCTAGCATAAGAAGGGAGAGCCAATGTGGTATAGTGATTGTTGGACTAGGCCTCCGGGAGACTAGGGTTCAAATCCCTGTTCACTGAGTGGCCCTGGGTAAGTCAAAGACTATCAAGGATTTAAACCTCAGCCTTAGAGAAAGGCAATTTCCTCTGAATAAATCTTGCCAGGTAAATCCTATGGTAGGATCCCTGTAAATCAGAGTTGACTTGAAGGTACAATAAGTATAAAGAAGGATGCTGTCATTCTTTCATAAATACTGAAAAAGAACCCAAATATGCAGAATAGGCATATTTATACAAGTAGGTTTTGTAGACAAAGTTGGGAGGGGGCACTCTATTCTGCTGTCCTTGTTTTACATTCCTGAATAAAATAAGCCTTTCTTCGTAACAACCTACAACACTGCTATGACTGGCCTTTTCAGATTTCCATCCAGATGCCAAGTACAAATGGGAAAGTCAGGATCTCAATTCTCCAGTCATTTTGGAGAACCCCAAATAATTCTTGGAGGCAGAGGGAAGGATATTGATTTGAAAGGAAGAGAAGAGCTGGTTATTTTCGGCATATACTTTTCCCCTTTCATGAATACTTTTAAAAAAATCTAGATTGCACTATTTGCCTTTCACAGTAAGTGATAGGGTATATTATAAATCCAAGCTAAATCAATAAAATCACCATCAGCACATAATTTCAAAGCTCTTCATCTCTACCTTGTTCCATTCATTTTTAAATGCCATTGTACCTTTGTGTCAGCATTGCTACATCAAAGATCACACGGTGGTCTAAATTTCAACTCCACTACAGACACACAGCAACATCTCTAAAGGCACATTCTGGAACAAGAATGTGAGAGAGTCACAAATCCTCCACACACTATAAAACAGTAAAATGCTCATTAACACCTCCATGGATGACTGCATGAACTAGAATTGGCCACCACTCACCTGTGTGCTTAGAAACAGCCTTAGGTCAATAGGTCTAAATCTCAGATACTAAATTCTCTTTCCTGATGCAGACCACAACACAAAGTCATTATAGATCCTAGTGGAAGAACAAAAAGTGCTTTAAGACACTTTGCTGACCCTCATAGCAAAAAGGCAGCAAAGGGGTTCTGATGTACCAAAAGAAGTCACACCTTAGAAAGCTTCTTAATAAACCTCAATGTGAGAGGACCTATTCAAGTTTCAGGGAAAGAGCAGCCATGGTAGCAGTGGACAAATATCTGAAGGTCTGTTAGCATGTAAGTGCTCCCACGTAAGTGCAATAGTGAATACTTGCTGGGTTTTAGTCCAAAATTAAAGGAGTTATCTGGGATGCTAAACCTATCTGGGAGACAGAAGTCATCACCTTGGAGAGCTATTCAGAACTTCAAACTAAATCTCAGACAGAATTCATCACCCAACTGACTTGGAAGCCACCAGTCAGAACTGGCTGTTAGGCAGAAGACTAAATAGCCTGTTTCATTGCCTCCTAAGGCAGGATGAGAACCAGTGACAGGAAACTGTAATAAAGAATATCTCATTTACACATTAGAGTCCTATTCAGGCATTGTAATGCAAACATTTGACAAAATAAATCCACCAACCTTGCCTCCTCTGTTATCACTCTACTAATGTAGAGAGAAACAGTATGAAGACAAAAGGATCTCTACATAGATGGGACTGCCTGTTTTTCAAGATTCACTGTCACGTAGAGAGCTTCTGTACATAGAAGAGGCTTTCCTCTTCAGATTGTTGGTCTCCATACAGGTACACTCTTTTTATCTCGTGCTTATCCATTTTACATAGTATCTTAATAGGTCTTAAAAGAAACTTCCTAGTTGTAAGAGTGCAAGAAGTGATGGGTTCTCCATTTCTTGAAATATTTAAGCAAAGGATGTTGAACTTGCACCCTGCATTACCCAGCCTCACATTAAAAGGATGTGTAGGTAAACATCATAATAATCCATGATTTGTGTTTTAAGTCACAAGCCGAATGACAAATTGTCTATAAATTGTTGCCTCCACTTCCCATTGCCAGTATATGTCTGTTTCCCCACTTCCCCACTACCACCACCACCTTTGGTCAGCTCTAGTTTCAGGTTGTGCAGTAGTAAAAACAAGCTGTGGTTTTCAGTCAGATGTCACCAAACTGAGGTTTAAACAAACCAGAATTTCTAAGCTAAAAATTTACAGCTCTGTTAGGATTGTACTGGTTTAACAAACCATGGCTTATTCTTAAGAGATAAGCTCATGCATCACAACAAGCCAGACTTCAACAAGCAATACTATCTATAGCTTTAGGTAAGATGTGAGCACAGTCAGTGGTTTTGTTCATACATACTCCCTGATCACTACTGTTCAAAGCAATAGTAGGTATGCAGAGCACAGAACGTTAGCATGATTTACTTATCATGGCATGCGAACTTGGCAGGAGTAAGGTTTTTATTTGCTCTTTTTTATGAAAAGCTAGAGTAATTATACTGGAAGAAATTATGTATTTGTAGCCCCCAACAGATCTCTTATTTCTTGAGGTACATAAAAGCCAGAGAACTAGCTCCTTCTGGGTTTGTAGGTATCATAATAAACAAACCACAAAGTGGTTTACCAGTGGGACCAGCTTCAAGTGGGAATAAGTACTCATTCATCCTTGACAAACCAGAATTTCCTTAGATTCTGACTTGCAATAACACGTGAACACGTCCAACATGAAAACCTTCTGCCAAAGAACTGCTAGTGAGGGAATAAAATAGTGGGCTATACAGAGAAATCATCCGACCTGCTTTCTGTGTCCCTCTGGTATCAATGAAACATGTCCCCATGTAAAGACATAAAAAACAGGGCTGTAAGTCTGAGATTTAGTAAGTGCAGGAAAGGCTGAAGAGCCAGAAAAGAAAGCAATAAAAATAATAGTTAGACATTTATGGTGTAGCAAGATAATAATGCACCAGCTATGTGGTATGTGTTGAGATGGAGGAGAATGTGGTTCAGTTTGTATTTTTATGTGATATTTCCTAATCCTCATTTCCCAGATCAACATACCAAACTAAAAGATAGTTGTTTTTCAATATTCTCAGTTTCGAGAATCTTTCAGTGTACCTCTCCAGTCAAATTCTCAGGTCTGAGAACTGGGTAAGCTGTCTGTACTGGATGGTGTTGCATTCTCCCTGAAGGAACAGATAAGTAGACTGGGAGTACTCTTAGATCCATCTTTGTCATTGTAGTCTACTTGTAGTCTACAATTAGACTACTGCAATGTACTTTACATGGGGCTATCCTTGAAGATGACTCAGAAACTGCAAAATGCAGCAGCTAGACTGCTGACCAGAACTTTTCACACAATTATTATATTATACCAGATTGAAAGGAATTGTACTAACTACCTATATACTTCCAGTCTGAATTCAAGTTGCTGGTAATGACATGTAAAATCCAAGATGGTTTGAGGAACAATACTTAAAGCAGGCCCTCTACATATATACACTGCCTAAAGTTTATGGCCTGCTGCAGGGCCCTCGTCTTTGTTCCTTCAGTTAGGGCAACACGTTGGGGGAGGACATGAGAGAAGGTCTTCTCTCCTGTAGCAATCCAGTAATTGAACAGCCTCCAAGAGGTGGCCCAATTGCTATGAATGTTGCTGCTACTCCTATGCCAAGTTAATACACAGTTGTTTACTGAAGCTTTTGGAGCCTAATTAGTTTTCCCTAAACCCATATGTGTGCATAGCTCTAAATCATGTTAAACAATTTTGACCAGTTTTAATCTGTCTTTTTGACTTGTTCAATTATTTAATTCACTTTTCCCCCCTTTAAAGTACTTTTTTATTATTCACATTGTTTTCAATTTTCCACTTGGTTTTGTTGTAAGCCACCGTAAGATCTCTGGACACAGGCCAAGATATAAATATTTAAATAAATAAATAAATAAATAAATAAATAAATATTTATTTATTTATATATTTGTGGATTTAGAAAATATGCAGACAAAACATGTGTTTCTTCGTTAATGTTACATACTATAACAAATTATTTAGGCAATATTCCTTACAAATGCATATATTAGAAAAAAATAAATAAAATATGCACTTTAAGAGTAAATGCATAGGAATTTTCACATGGACAAACGAACATTACAGATGGATACAGAAATTGGAGAAAATGTACTTAAGCTCAAAAAAAAGAGAGGGTGTAACTAGAACTGATAGATGTATGCATTCCTACATACTAGTTCAAATAAACAATTAATTTAATGGATACAAATCTTATGAGAGCAACATCTCAAACTACGAACAATTATTACTGCATATATTACACTATGTTATGATGTAAATGTTCTTGCAAAATTAAGCATGTATTTTCTGAGACTTTCAGAGCAAGACTATGTCAAGTGGACATTCATTTCTCATTTACAATATTATCTAATTATTACATTCTGTTTCATACAATTTGGTTTCAAAAGCTGTGTGTGGCTAAACCATTTGGAATAGATGCTTCTTTCCTGATGGTTTATAAAATATTATGCAGATAACACATTAAATAGCTCACTATGATGGTCTCTGGTGTTTTGTTTTGTTTTGTTTTTTTAAGTACTGACTACAGGACAAAATACTTATAAACCTTTCGATGAATGCTTTTTGTTGTTGTTGTTGTTGTTGTTGTTGTGAACTGCCTGAAGTCAACTTCAACTTATGGTGATTCTATGAATGAAAGCCAGTGCAGTGTAATGCTTTGAGCACTGGACTGTGAACCTGGAGATCACGGTTTGTTTCCTCACTCATCCGTGGAAACCCACTGGGTGACTTTGGGTGCATCTGATACACATACAGAGTCCCAGAAAGCCCTGCGATAGGTTCATCTTAGGATCGCCTTAAGTCAGAAATGACTTGAAGGCAAACAACAATGAATCGGACAAAATATAACAAACTTGAAAATATGCAAGCAGCTATACCTATATTGGGCCAACTCCAAAGTCTAAAATGCATTATGCAAGCTTTCAAAGCTTCAGTGGTTTCTTCATCTGGCAGAGATGATAAAAAATCATACACAGAAAAATGGTAATGATGTTAGAGTTACAGGCCAATGTTCCATCTAAGACATTGTCAGTTAATATGGTACTGAGGGATTTCAGTACATGCAGAGGGGAGTCCCCTTACTGGCCATGCGAGGATTGGGAACAAAGAGCAATAGAAGACAGGTAATAAACTTTCGATTCCGTTAGCAACAGGAACTTCTCTTTACAATATGGAACTCAAGGCAGGTTACAACAGTTAAACAACATATCTAAAAATTCACAAGACACAAAAGTTAAAAAGCAATTAAGCCACTACAAAATTAAAAATCAGTTAAAGACATAAACCATTAAAAACAGCAGCAGCAGCAACAATAACAACTACAATAGCAAATGAAAGTCGAGCACATTATAAAAGATTTCTTTCTCCTTTTTTTTTTAAAGTCAATTCTCAAAGTCCTGGTGGAATAAAAGACTTTTATTTGCTTGTGGAAAGATAAAGAGTGGGCCAGTCTAACCTCTCTGAGAAAGAAGGTCCAGAGCCTGGAAGCTGCCACTAACAAGGCCTTCTTCTTTGTTCTTATCAGATTACCCACAAAGATGGTGGGACAGAAAGAAGGGTTTTCCCAAACATCAAAACATGGGCACATTCATAAGGGAGAACACGATCCTTCAAATAACCTGAACCTAAACTGTATAGGACTTTACAGATCATCGCCAGCACTTTTAATTGTGCCTGGCAATGGACATCTAGCGGAGCAACAATGGAGTTGTATGTTCCTTGTAACCCACTCCAGTTATCAATCTGGCTACAACTTGTTCGAAGAGCTGATGCTTCTGAACATTCTTCAAAGGAAGCTCCATGTAGAGCTCATTACAGTAATCCCAATGGGATTACTATTATTATCATTTATTTACTTCAGAAAGGACATATCACAGAAGAAATGTGGTATTATTCTTTTCACCTGCCTCCATATATGCCATTATCAAGCTTTAGAACTTGGCAGATGCTTTCCACCAAGCTTGTTACTATTGACTCATTGATCCTGAAGCAGCACAAGACAAGAAAGTCGAGGTCAGCTTTCTTGTTTACTTTGCACTATCTTAATGTGTGACTTTGCTGTCAGTTCAATGAATATTAAGACACATTCCAATATGCCCAGACAGCACTTTCAAAATCTAGACTGCTCCCTACATCCCTCTCGCTGATATTGAAGACAGCTCAATAGTTTAAAAAGACCTTGGCAGAATTCTCTACTGCATTAAATAGGCTTCGGAACAAAACATGATTCTGTTTGCTATCCCACTATCAACCTTTTTAAACATTTTAATATTAGTTCAATTTATAAACACAGAAGTAATACAAAAAGGCATTCTTTTACAAAATACCCATGAATTTTCATGGGAGGAACGCAAGTGAGATGCTTCCAAAACTTCTCAGTTTAAAGCAAGAAACTAACCCCCCCCCCCCAAAAAAAGAGAAATGTTGTGGTCAAGATTACCATCCTTCGTGCTTTAGAAATCTTAGAAGGTGACCTCTTGTCAATCAGTAAGTTCTCATCTGAAATAATTTTTTCCACAATTACTTTTCATGAATGAGAAAAGTATGGCACACAGCAGATGCTTGCCCATCAGCCTTCCATGCAAGGGCACCAGCAGAAGGAGCTTTTGCAGAATTCTCTATGACCTGACATGTAGACACAGACTACAATGATGGAAGCACAGTGAGTCTGTTCTCTTCAGTTTTGAGTCTCCTCCTACTTTCTCAGCACTCAGCCTTTTGCCCTTCAAAGTACAGTGTAATGTGAGGTGGCCAAGAAGGAAATTTTAACATATTGGCTGTAGTTTGTTTGTGTTCCACATTTCTTTCAGCACTGAGACCTAAGGTGACTCATAACAAGCAGGCAAAGTTTTTTAAAGAAGATAAAAACATAAGTACGTATAAGTAGATAAGATGTTAACAACATCATTGAAGAAATTACAGTATTAAAATACATCAGAATTAAAATGCTTCTTAAAAACACATCAGTTAAATGGCACAGCATCCATCTTCTGAAAGCCCCTTTCTCAGCAGCCACTTGATTTTCAATAAACTACCAGAATAAAATAGGTCTTTGTCTACTGAAAGAAGTATAAGAGGGAGGAGCCAACCAAGCCTTCCATGGAAGACAGTTCCACAGCCTGGAAGCAGTCAGTGAGACAGACTAATCACTTAGGTCACTTCTGCACATTACCTGATCCCATTGCCCTCCCACTGCAATCCCAGTAGTGCCTTTGCAGGGAAGGGAGTTCTACAGGAATGCTCCCTTCTACACCTGACCATCTCCCTGCAGAAGGTTGCATGAGCGACATGTGCTGCTCATGCCTGCCTTTCACAGCACAGCCGAACCCTTTTCCATGCTGTGCTGAGGAAGAAAGTGCCTCCATTGCACTTTCTGCCCTTCCACATGGCTGGGAAGGATGGGAGTATTGTGCAATCACGAGTGCTTAATGGATTTATTCTGTTACACAAATATGTCGCAATCACAATGGATGGGGGTGGGATGGCAGCAGCACCATGACTACGTCATGCAAAAGCACAACCCATGGATTACTGCCATCTCATCCCCATAGTGGGACACCATGTAGAAATGGCCTTAGTCTTTTTTCTTCCCATTTACTCTATATTGTAGTTGATGCTGAGGTTTTTCATTGGCATTTAAAACACTAGCTCCACTAAACAGAAGGAGATTGGCTACAACAAATAGATAGAGCAGACCTAGCCTGAGACTGGAATGGGCTTGGGGAGTGAAGTAGTCACATTCATGTTCCACATCCCACATTGAAATTTGGAGCAAGTACTAGGACAGGATTTAAAATTCATGTCTAAAACATATAGATTTCTTCTAAAATTTTGTAAGAGAATGTTTGTAGGTCTGTGTCAGTTATAAATCATGAAAAAAATAATCAGAGTGTTTTCAGTTGTTATCCCAGTTATAATGCTGAGTTTCAAATTCAAATGGGAAAGGGATCTCTGGGGTATCTCTGTTAGTATTTCTCAGGGTTTTTTTTCTTTTTCTTTTTTAGGATTAGGAAGGTAGGAGGATCTATGAACTCTTTGTGGAGTATCAGATATGATATTACAGCTGGGTACACCTTTCCTAGTTTTTTTTTTTTCCTTTTCTTTTTTGCTATTGTTGTTGTTGGTCTATTTGATGTGAAATTCAATAAAAATATATTTATAAGAAAAAATTTCCCAGTTTTCAGTAAAATGATGTAAGTTACAAGCTTTCCTTCTTTCAAAAAAAAAAAAAAGTCCAAAAAACTGTGTATAACATTAAGAGTATCCTTTTGTTCTGAAATCTATAGCCCTGTAGCACAAATACCACTCTCCTTTCTTCTAGGTTTTATTTTTTTTCCCCCACTGTGGGTAGCCATTTGGGTCAAGAACTCTGAATGCTTTGAATAGATTTTATAATGGATAAAAGGAGAATGTACCTTTATACCCTTGAGAGAGAGAACATTTGTTGAATATTCAAACCTTGTTTCATACCTTTGTTTAAGAACCACTTATTGGTGTTTATGGATTCATCCAAAGTCAATGCTGCCTGATTTCATAAGGGCAGATTTTTAGGTGAAGGGCAAGAAGGATAATTGGGAATTTAATTTTGTCAGCCAGAGGACTGTCTTTTGTCACAAAGGATACTAATTTTCCAACCTTGCTTCCAAAGCACAGGTTAGTGTATATCTTGCATATGGGTGCAGAATGTCATCTTCCTTTTTGTATTTTTATCCTCTGATAAAGACTGGAGTTAGATGATAGTACTCCAGAACAGACCTCTTTGGCTGAAATCCTACATATTCCTACTAGAAAGTAAGCTTATTTGGACATAGTAAGATTTGTATTGAGGATTCTGGAACTCTGAAGTTTTGGTTTCAATAAAATCAGAATGCATGTACATCTTTTTTCCTCAATCAGTTGTATCCTTGGGGAATATTGAGTTTATTGCATCTTCTAACGATTAGTGAAAATGAGAGAAGCTTTTTTTTTTTTTAAACACATTAAGTTGGGCTTCAGAAGACAATCTCTTCCCCTCTCTGGCACATTTTTTGGAAAGCCTTCTCGCTGTGTGGATAAATGGGGATTCATTTATTGCTGTGTACCCTCCCCTGAATCCCACTCTGCCAAATTTGAACTTAATAAGATTTTTTTAATAATAATTATTTAAGTACAACATGTGAAGTATTGAGTTCACTCAGTTTACTGTCATGTTCTCCCTACTACATTCCCCTTAATGGTACATTTCCAATACAAATATGCACATTGATAAAACACAACAGAACATACATTGACTGTGAAATGATTGCATACAAATTATTCTTTTTGTATAGTGTGTTTCTGGTGTCTCTGTATGCCTCTCTGCTTTGCCAAGATAAACACTGGCACAGTCAATACCGCAACCACATGGAGTCTGTAGTGGTGTTCATAATGCACTGTTTCCATGCACATGTGCATACTGATAATATAATAAAAGGTGTAAAGAAATGAATAAAATGACGACCGTAGTGAAGAGTCCATGCACACAACTCTTTATTTGGGGGAGTGAAGCAATGGAAGATTCTTAATGCATCAATTCCAGTTTGAACCTGGGAAGTGAACCTCAGCCCATGAGACTAATAGAGCCTATGGAAGCTCTTCATCCATCATGGATTTTCTTCTGCCTTTATTTCTTATCAGTGACCAGATACTGGAGATGAGTAATTTAAAGCCCACCATTTGTCCCAAAATGGTCACTGGTTTTGAGACTAGGAGGATTTTTCATGGAACAGGGGGTCTGATTCACAGAGTGGGAAGCATCTGTGTTTCTAGAGGGCACTGGATGAGCTAAGCCTGTATTTTCCTTCAGTCTTACACTGTACTTTCAGTCACCCCCACTGCTAGAATCTGCTGTTTGGTAGCCTTTCCATAAAGGAAATTGGTCTTTGGGCCAAAAAGGGTTCCTTGGCAAATCCCTAAATCCCTTCCATCAATCTACTACTTTCACATTCTTCCTTTCCAAGGAAGAGTGACTAAACTAAAGCCTGTTGTGGAGGACCTAGGCCCTTACTGAATCACGGTGCCATCCCAGCATGAGGACACACTGCTACCAGTCCGCAATGCATGCCATCACACAACGTCATTGAGGTCCTGCTACTGTCATATCCCCAGCCATCACAATAGCACTGTAAACCATTACCAGAAAAAATCTGGTAATGGTTCCCTCCGTACAATGATCCCATCAGTTGCAGGTGTGCTGGAAGGGTGGAAGCACTATCAAGCACTTCCTTCCACAAGACAGCACAGGAAAAGGCCATCTGCAATGCAGAAGGAAGGAGCATGTCCTGAATGCTACTCATCCATTGGCAGCCAACTGGTGTGGTGGGGAGCATTCAGGTCCCAATCCAGTCCCAGCAATGGCAGTGCCAGGATTGTGATGGGACAACATGAGATTGTGGTGTAATTTGGTAAGGGCCCTACACTTAAATTCAATTGTTAGTTCCAGGTAGAGTAGATACCTTAACCAGTGGAACATACATAAATATTGACTTATTATTTAGCTTGTATCCTGGATTCTCCTGACATGAAGCCCAAAACAGCTTACAAAAATGCTAAAACAAGATCAGGCTAAAAACCTAGTAATAATGAAGCTTAAACACAATTAAACAAGTTGTCATATTACAACACCACTAAATTTTTTAATTATAAAATCTTTTTAAAATACAACAATAAAACAACAAAAATACAGCACACATACACCCAGGAAAAAGACTCCCTGTAGCCAACTGATCTTTTGTCTATTTGAATTAAAATGGTCTTGGCTAGGTGAATACAGAGCAAAGAGGACTTACCTCGCCTCCTGTAGAAGGGAGTTCTGCCAGGGAGCAGCCACTGAGAAGACTCTGCCCCATGCTCTTACCACATGAGCCTATAAGGGCGGTGCAAGGAAAAGAAAGCCCCCCTCTGAGGTTATGGGAACTCGGCTAAGTTCACAAAGGGAGATATCATATTTCTGATAGTCTGAAACTAAAGTTACCCAAGTTCCCATTGACTTAATAGATCTGCTCTAGTTGGGACTAATAACTGAATTTAGGCCCTAGGATCCTGCAAACTTCCTCAAAAAATGCAATTTCCAGATCTTTAGAATTTCTTACAAACTACATTTTTGAATCCTTGAAGCCCAAGATACTGTTTCATAAATCTTCAACAGTGCTCCTGAATCAAGAAACCTTAGGATCAACTGTTAAGTCTCAAATGTCTGAAGGACTCTGCACCTGGGTGATACAGTCAAGAGTAATATTCATGGAGCATAATAGAGGTCCATGGCAGTGCATCTCATCTGTCCTGGGCAAAGGAAGAGATAGAATTGATCATGTACCCCTGCACTTTTAATGATATAACTGAGGCTGGTTCTGAGGCAGTAAGACTGAAAGTGCAGACTAACACTGGACCTTTTGGCTCTCTGTACAGTTAGCCTTACTGCATGCTATTAGCTGTCAGGTTTAGAGTCATACTGTCAATCAAATTTTATGGCTTTTGATAGGGTGAGGAAACTCAAAGAGCTTGCCACTGTAAAAAGTGAGAAATGTTGCAGAAAGTGAGAACAGCAACAGGTCCCATCACACGAAATGTACTGGAGAGCATATAGCCATACCTGGTGATAACAGCAATTTATTCTTTCTTCATACAGACTGCAACTCTGCCCAACAAGTTAACAGATGATAGACATCATAAAGCCGGGATAAATCTGAATCATAAATAGCACTACACATCTCTAGAATTACGTTAAAGCAGGTTTCATATCACAGGCATTGGCCCTTTTCCTCCAAATGATGCAAGATCTCAATAGCATACCGATATGGACTACTGAGGGCTTGATTCCCCAGATTAAACAACTGGAAATGTGGCAAAGTAAAGAATAAATACTGACCAAAGTTGTAAACCAAGCCTGCATTTATTTGTAACCATACATGACTGAATACTCATGAGAGTTTCCTTACTTCTCCCTTAATTACTACAAGCAATTTTATTAGTGTACTTTGCAGCATCATTAGCTATTACTTTAGGCTTAACATTAAAAATAATGAGCTAATACAATATTAATGATATTAATTAATACCATCAAAGCTTCATAGTCCCACATTAGCTTGCCAAGTAAGACCCCAAAAAGTCATTCCCATCAACCCTTTGGTCTTAAGAGAAAAACAGAACTGGGGTAAGGAGAACTGGGTAATGGAGAGAACAAAGGGGGAATGAGAGGGTCTCTGTTTGGCAGAAATAGCATTTTATCATGCAGGGCTTTTTTTAGGCTGTGTCAGGAAGATGACAATAACAAGCTCTACCAACTCCCAAGGAGGTAGAAAAACAGAGCCTCCCCATATCCTAGAATGCCGGCAGTATAAACAATTTTTCATGTTAGCTGTCTGATGCTCATCAGTGTCAAAGATGCAGCACGGCCATTGACTGGAGAGGGAGGTAGCAATGGCATGTACACTGATATCTGGAAATCAGTCATTGCCCAAAGCACTGAATAGAGTCAGCGAGCAATGGCATGGGGCAAAAGATGAGAAGATCTTCTGGTGACATGTACAGAATTAAATCCATGGAGCATGCCAGGCTGTCACAGAACAAGGCAAGACTTGGAAACCTCAAAATAAATTATTTCAGAGAATGACTGAATTAATGGCTGTCATGACCAATTTTTTTTTTTTTAAGTGCTTGGCCTTGAAATGATCTAACCTGGGCATATGATCTAACAGCCTATTCTCTCAGTATAGAACAGCTATATGAAAGAAGATGAACTTGCTGGAGAATTCTACGTTTCTCAGATTTGACAGATTACAAACGTTGCAACCAAAGTTTATTACCATGTAAATGCACATAATCTGTAAATCCAATATAAATGTTGCATGTATTAATATACAGCAGTGTATGGGGAATATGGGAAACTAACATATATCCAATATTTAATCAATGCAATCCAACTAGATTACGATCTTCATTCAGTACAAGTGTCCACCACCTTTGCTGCAGATTTGTACCTTTTACAAAGCAAGCATGCTCTCTGTAAGCTGACATTAATTGTTCTAGTGTAGACTTCTGTTGAATACCATTGTACCTTTTTGTGTTTCTTATATAGTGGTATTGGACTAACTAGAAGCATGTGATCCCACCATACATGCTTGCATGCCACACATGTATGCCCACTACAAAATCTGCAAGAGTCAGGATAAGGATACAGTTGCAGCTAATTCATAAAAGAGGCAAAGTGTGCTATGTTGTCACTTCCCAAAAGGTTAAATTTTTGAGCTATTTCCTCCTGCACTAAACAACCCCACACACACTCTGGGCACACTGCTTGATTTTTCATATCACGTGCCTTTCCAGGCAACAAAATAGAGGTAGCCAGGCATGATGGGCTAAGAAGGATTTTTATTTTTATTTTGCCTGACTAACTAGGAAACTGATTGGTTAGTGTTTGAACAGTTATTTTGACCTATTCTACATGCATGTAGGCTGTTGGCAATTAGTGCCAGTGATGAGCCCTGATTAACTAGGAAAAGGACAGCCACAAAAATATATTCTGCAGGAAGGAGCAGGCAGGAGCACTCTAAAGCATCTCTAAAGTAAAATTGGCATTTCTGAGACTTGGTACAAGGGTGAAGATATCTTTGGAAGCATCTTGCCTCACTTACGGTTCTCGGACCTGTGCAGAGATAATCAGGATGCCTTCTTGAGTGCCTGTAAAAGTAGACCCACAGGAAAGGGGGTGTGAAGCACTCTACCCTCAAGTCAAGGGTACGTTCAGCTTGCCCTAAACCCTACAGGGACATTTTCTCTCAGAGATCAGCATTTCTTTTGGGCTGGCCTGCATATTGGTTACCCACCTGCATGTTGGTAGTGGAACAATGTCAAGGCTCAAAACGTATGGAGCCAATACCTAAACACATACTGTGTAAATAGAGAGAGTGAGCAATGGCTACAGTGCATATGGACGACTTTCCCAGGTTTGTCTACCAAGTGGTTGGCATCTCTGGCCATTTCCTCACTAGAGGCCATTAGCATGTTATACCATTATAATGGCAGCATCGCCATGCGCACAATGCCGGGAGCAGTATTGCCACCGGTGTTCCTTCTTCATTACAGCATCTTTGGCCACTCCCATGCCCCGTCTTCACTCTACCCCACCACCCCTGATTGGGCAGTGGGTTTTTTTTGGCGGGGGGGGGGATTGGAAGCTGTACTAACACAGCAATGTTGTAACAACATGACATGCCAGTACACTATTGCACTTTTGCCCTTTACTGTTTAAAAACATATTTTAAAAATAAGAAGTTTTGACTCAAAGGAGACATTTAAAATAAATAAGGGGAGGTGATAGAAGGTTACCACACCACATGGGTTGCTGAGGGAGGGACGAGCTGGGCAGGCACACAGCTCACCTACTGCTGGATCTGCCATAACAGGAAGCGCTATCAAGTGCTATAATGGTACCACATTACGATGGCTGACAGGATTGAAGTGCTATAGGAGGCTCTTAACAGATTTTTTCTGGAAATAAAATATAGTGATTTGGAGATGCTTGGGGATGGGATAGCAGCTCAATAGTGACGTTGTGCAGAAGCACGGCTGCTGGACCAGTAACAACCTGCTGCTATAGCGTTATAGTGATGTTGTGAGGAAATGGTCTCTGTTTCACTTTCAGGGCAGGGGGGATGAAAGAGAAAAAGATCGTGACCATGAGCTAGGCAGGGAAATATAGGAAAGTCAACCACTGAATTTTCTCTCATTTGCATCAGCTAGGGAGTCTCTGCAGCCTGGATTTTGAGGCCTCAAGGTCGAGCTGTGGATGCTGGTCTGCCCTAAACCTACATCTATATAGTTTTAGCACAAGTCAATTTCCAGGCACAATTCAAAGTGCTTGTTCCTATATTTGAAGAGTCTCCTAGACAGGTTTATAGCTGCTCTGTAAGTAAACAATAAATAATATGGTGGCCTTAGTTCCCTCATTCTCTGGGTAAGGACAAAACAACTATGAGAACCAAGTGTTTAGAACTCATTCCATGTCATTAGTGCCTAATGCCAAATATCTCTAAATTTAGTAGCCATTATCAATCACATGCTGTTCTGAGGACTGATACATTCACTCTAAAATTCTATCAGAATCACCACACAAATACTCTGTATGATAAATTCTATCTGGCAGCAATGGTACCTGTGACTGTGTATAATCCGCTTGGAATATGATCCACCGGAAACTGAAATTCTCTCACTGTAGAAATGTCCAGTGCACACTCTCTATAGTGGTGCTCCAGACCTGTGAAAGCCAGGTAGTGTTGTTGTTGTTGTTGTTGTTGTTGTGTGCCTTCAAATTGATTCCAACCTATGGAAACCCTAAGGGAAACCTAACATGGCGTCTTCTGGGACTGAGAGCGTGTGACCTGCTGAGGTCACCCAGTGGGTTTACACGGCTAAGTGGAGAATCAAACCCTGGCTTCCAGGGTTGTAGTCCAATGCTCAAACCACTACATAACACTGGCTCTCAGAGAGCTAACTACATCAAAGCTAAAAAGAATTCTGATTTCCTATTTCCTACTTATTCAGGAAGCTGCAAGGCAACAGCAGACGGCAATAGCAAGTTTCATCCTCCACCCAGGAAAAAAAAATGGAAACACCAGATTAAACACTAAATCCTTCAAAACGTGGAAGTTCCCATGTACAAATCTAGGAACCTGTAAATTATCTTATGTCCGCTAATGTATGGTGACAGAAGACATCTACTTCTACTCTGTTTATAACTAGACTAAATGAACTATTTTCTAAAGAAGGAAGAAATTTCCAAACTCAATTACAATCCCATTTTCAATCTTCCTGCACTCCTGGCTACATCATCAGGAGTGAGGAGGGGTCTAAGTCTCTGTCTACCATCATATCTAAACCTCCTAATCTGCCCTGTGACTATTGCTGAACTCTGGTTCATCCAGTACATGGCCATGGCCAACTGTGAAAAAGGCAGCCAAGGAGGTCTCCTCTCTCCTTCACATTTAGAATACCACTGCAACAGCATTTGAAGCACCACAAACTCTGGAAATACAAGTTTTGGCATGATAACATTACCAATGCACAGCCAAAAGGGAAAACCAGCACAGTGTACCAAACGCTGTGCAGCCTGCTTTTATCAACAGACATTGCATCATAACATTGGTTCCTTCTGCATTTTCAATAAAACAGAGCCTGTAAGTAGAGATTTCTCAGTTTCTATCATTCCTGCTTTACATAAAGAAGCTCACATCTGTTCTGTGATACTTCCTCCTACAGTTATCCCATGGGAATGGAGAGCACAGATGTCTTCTGTTTCAGAGGGAATGATTAGTAAATCATCAAGATCACAGAGTCTCTAACCTCGCATCTTAAAGGAAGCCATGCTAGCCTTACATTTGTCCTTACATTTGTCAATATTTGTAATGTCAGATTCAAACCCCTTCAGATCTAAAATGCTAAACATACCAATGCCTTAACCTATTTTATATTCCTGCATTATTTGTGTACTTCCATGACTACCAAAACTACAGAGGTTACTTGGAAGGAAATTAACACAGAGACCTTATGGGAAATAGTATGAGGGAAGAATTGGGTGAGCTCCTATTGTGAAGAGGCTCAACCCCTTCCCCTTTTAACATATCAATAAAGGGAAATATAACAACATTCAACGAGCTGAGTTTGTGAAAAACTGTGGAACGTTTCCTAGAACTCAGTGGGATGTGATGGTCCTCCATGTTTTACTTGAAAAACTAATCCTCATTCAGGGTAACACTTGGCAGTTGGTGGCAAGGGACCCTATTCATATTAGACATAACACTTCTGCACACAGAAAAGGAAAGAAATCATAATTCCTTAAAAGGAAATGTTGCTGTTTTCACTGAAAGCTTTGTCCCCACTGAGCGATTTTACCCTTGCTGCCTAATTCTGACACCCCCCATCTCCATGGCCTATAATTAATTCATCTATAGCTTGGACTGGTGGAGGTGAATCAGCAATGAGGGCCTTTCAAGCATTCCAATGGTTCACTAATTTCCCGGAGTTGCAATGCAAATTGAAGACTAAGCAATAATGAATGAGTTGTGAACCTGAACTAATGCACAGCGGGGTGTGATCTGAGGGCCAAGACAGGCTTAATGCCCAAAAAAGAGATTCTTTCTGCTCTCAAAAGTTAAAATGTATCTTTCTCTAAGCAGTTACATTTCTGAGCCAGCTCTACAAAAACTTAATGGCACTTCGCAATTAATATCTGACCAGCCATCCCAGACTATATGACAACAGCTATGGCTCCATGTTGACAGCCGAACATCTTTCATCCTCTTCAAAGGAGGAAGCAAGGGGTGGTTTATATGTAATTACACACTCTCCAATTAGCATATTCCTTTTAGTGCTTCCTAACAAAAAAAAAAGATAAATAACAATTTATATTCATCTATAACCTTTGTGAACAGTGAAAAAAGGTTAGGCAGTCACACCAGACCCCCAGTGTCCCAAAATCATAGTGAAAAGAGACTAGGCTCAAAGTGAAAAGACACTGCTGTCTATTGTAAGTAACAGACTACATGCGGACAAACAAACTGAAGCTTAATCCAGATGAAACAGAAGTGATCCTCATCAGTAGGAATGCAAATCAGGGAATATGAATTCACCCTGTGTTGGATGGGGTTGCACTCCTCCTGAAACCTCAGGTTCATTGCTTGGGTATACTCTTGGGCTCAACCCTGAACCTGGAAGCCCAGGTTTCAGGGGTGGCCAGGAAGGCATCTGCACAATAAAAAAACTTGTGCACGAGCTATCACCATTCCTTGAGATGTTAGCTCTAGTCACAATAATGATTACAGGCATGATTACATCCTGCTTGGATTACTATAATGTGTTCTGCACGGGGCTATCTTTGAAAACTGTTTAGAAACTTCAGCAGATTCAAAACACTGCAGACTGCCGACTGGAGCTGGGCATAAGGAGCATATAACTCCCTTGCTGAAACAGCTTCACTGGCTCCCAGTTCATTTCCAGGCAGAATTCAAAGTGCTGGCTATTACCTATAAAACCCTATACAGCTTAGATCCAGACTATTTGAAAAACCCATCTCCTTAAATGAGCCTGAGTTTTAAGATACCCAGGAGAAGCTTTCTTTCAGTCCCACCATCATCACAGGTATGGTTGGCGAGGACTCAGGAGAGAGTCTTCTCAGTGGCTGCTCCCAGATTGTGGAACTCTCTGCCAAGGAAGGCTCAGTTGCCCCTTCTTTGATTTCCTTGTGCCGACAAGCAAAGGCCTTCTTATTTAAATAAGCCTTTAGTTTTTAACTAGTTGAGGTGGTACAACATATAGGTTTTAATGTGCTTTTAACTGTTTCAAATTAATTGTTCCTATGTGAATTTTTTTAATGTATTTTTAAAAATGTTGGTATTTTATACTGTTTTAGCTGTCTTGTTTTATTGTGCACCAGGAGTTGCTTTGGATCTCACATGGGAGAAAGTAGAATATAAATGAATTCATTAATTAACTATAGTCTCTCTTGTCACCTTAACACCTCTCTGGCCATCGAAATGCACTGAAATCATCTTCTACATGTTGTACCAATTCAGGGATGAACAAAGTGTGGGCTGTGGGCCACATATGCCTCTCCCAGGGATGCATGATCCACAGAGGTACATCATTCAATTCCACCCTGCTTGGATTACTGTAACGCATTCTACATGTGGCTGCCTTTGAAAAGTGCTCAGGAATGTCAGTTGACCCAAAAAGCTGCAGCTAGATTGTTAATTAGGATTGGCTACATGGAGCACTCAGCTCATTTGTTGCAACAGTTCCACTGGTTGCTTGTCCATTTCCGAGCATAATTCAGAGTTCTGGTTATGATCCATGGAGTCTTACATGGCTCAGGTCCAGGCTGTCTTAAGGACTGTGTCTTCTTATTTGAAGCTGCCCATAATCTAAGAAGAGCATGGAAAGAGGAGGCCCTTCTCTCAGTCCCACCATTTTTCACAGACATGTCTGCTTGGGAAAACAAGAGAGAACCTTCTCAAAGGGTGCTTCAAGGCTTTGGAATGCAACCCCCTTGACAATGAAGCTAGGATAGCTGCCCCTTTGCCATCTTTTCACTGACAAGTGGGAAGTTTTGTATTGTGAGGGGCTTTTAGGAACTGACTGTAAGGGCTTTTAATTGTCATTTATCTTGCCTTTTACAGCCTTCAAAAATAAATTTTAATTCTACTGATAATTTCCTGGCATTTTAACAACAACTTTTTATATGTTTTGCTTCTGACTCTCTGCTTTTACCTGTATAAAGGCAGGCTACAAATGAAGTAAACAGCAATCACCCTCATCATTCCTGCACCTCTCTCTCCACATCTCATTTTTTTAAAGAAAGTGTTTTTAATAGGAAAGACCCTCTACCACTTTAGGTAAGCGTGGAATTTCACTATGTTTTGGAGGTCCTTGAGCTACCCCTGAGTCTTTCTTTAGAAAAAAAAAAAAATTGGAAGTGACTCACATCTATGGATGCAGTTGCTTAAATTATTCATTCCTGCAGGGGAGAACAAGTCATTTAAACATTTTTTTCCCCTGCTCTGGGAATGTCTTCGAAAACTGTTTTTGAACTTTTTCTCATCGAGGGAAGAAAGTCTCTGCTCCCACTCACTCTTTCCCTGCCCTTTCATGGCCAGAAGGAGATGGCAGAGAAGCAGTCGAGCAAGGAATATCACCTATCACCATCTATCAAAGCCAGTGACGGATGAGCAACACTCAAGTGCTGTTTTACCAGCATGACCAATAAGCCTTGATTGACTGCCCTCTGCCCTCTCCCACTGGCCACCATCACAAATGGTGATGTATGAGGCTTACTCCAGTGCTTCTCCCATGTCCCTCTCACTGGTCATGGTCATCAAGTAGCTGGTGAGAGTAAGCCAGGGGGAAGAGCAAGACAAGGAAAGCAGTCAAACAAGGAATGTAGTACCTGAGTGTATTTGAAGATGGAGGGGTGGACAAGAAAGGGGCGTCAGGAGGAACTTCCTTGTAAGAGTTTCCTGAGATCAAGAAACCATTTAAAAAAAATCCTTAGTGTCCTTAAATATTTTTCCCATCCCTACTAATATGAACCTGCACTCTCTAAAAAAAAAGAAAAAATTCCTCTCATGGGCCCTGCAGAGTGCAAGGGATCCTTTTCTGGAGGAAAGAAAAGGAGTGGAAGATTGAGGAAGAGAGCAGCTCTCTTGAGATCTGGGAGAAGTCATGTGTGGTCTCAGACTCTGGGAAGTTGCTCTAAGTGTTTAAAAACATATCCAAGAGTAGCTGTGTTGACTATACAGCAAAATGCAACAAACCCACAAAACAGTCATACCTTTATTGGCCAACCAAAAATACACAAAATGGATCAGGAAAACTTCTGAAGCTCCACTGGCTTCTTCATCAGGCAATGCTGATAAAAGTCATACAGGAAAAGAAAAAAAATGATGATGTTAGAGTCACAGGCCTACATTTTGTCAAGATGTTCTCTTCATTGTTGTCAGTTAAAATGGTCTGGGGTCCTCTGCCTAGATTGATATCTCTCTAGACCACCTTAACTGACAGCAACAAAAACAAAATCTTGACAAAATGTGAGCTTGTGACTTTAATATTTTTTTCCTTCTCCTGTATGACTTTTAACACCTTTGCATCAAAAGCTTGCCTGATGCATTTTATGCATTTTTGGTTGACCCAACGAAGTTACTGCTGCTAACCACTGAAAACTGGGTTAGCAATTTTTTTTTTTAGTTTTTATTTTCAGAGTACTGGCAACTTCCCATCATTAACTTGCTATATTCCTTAATAAATGTATACATCTCAGATGGTTCTTAAATAAGGTTCTGACAAAGGTTTATAGTAGAATACTTGATTCATATTACAGGTACTGGGTTTTAAGCTACAGGAAACATTATCAATTGAAGAATGTGCTGGGGCATCAGCTGTTAGGTGCTCTGCAGCCTCTCGTCTATAGAGATTAGACAAGTGGGTCAGGAAGATGCTGGACTAGAGATGCGAAATCCCTGCCTCAGTTTAGTGGAGTGTTGTCAAAACCCATTAGCATTTGCTTCCATCCCTGTTTTGTATTGTTGGGTTGCAAAACTTCATATTTTCTTCCTGCCCTGAAAAGTGTACTGATTTTTAATGTATCTTTCTAATTTGTACATTTATTTACAAATTTACATAATTTATGTGATGCTTCCTTATTGACTAAACTATGTTTATGCCTATTTTTTTCAATTATGCACATTGTAGCAATTAACATTTTAAAATACATGTGGTGCTTTCTGCGCATTTGATTTCTCCAAAACTCCCTGTAAGCCCCAGAGACATGTAAATGTTCAAGGAAAGGTGCACATTCTCTCATAATAAGTTCTAGGAGGTGCAAACATTATACTTTTATTGAGATTGTTGAGTCTTATATTACAACTGATAATAAGAAGTGATGGTGATGATGATGACAATGACTATGATGATGATCTGTATTTATAATCCCAATTTGTCCCACAAACTGGGACTCGAGGTGGTTTTCTCCCATTCCTAGTCAAGACTTTTCTGTCATTGTGTCCAGGCTCCATGAAGGACATTTCTACTAAGACATCTCTAGTAGGACATTTACTTGGCCTTTTCACTCCTAGTTTTAGCACCCAGCAATTCTCATCCCCTTTTCTTGGCTGTATTCCAGATGCCCTTGGGAGAATAGTTAAGTTTGATGTTCTGATGTTCTGGATGACTCAGCAGCTGGCTCAAAGTTGAGCCATCTTGGACATCAGTGCCATTATGTACTATTTTTAAATGATGGAATGCAGACAGCCAAGTCTGTTATCACCAAAACCAAGAAGTGTATCACAATAAAGAAAAAGAAAAGAAGACACTTATTTGCATAAAATTAGCCTATGCTAATTTATATTTTTAGGAATATGTATTATACATACACTGCCCACTCACTCTGCTGTTCAGGTGCTAAATCTGATTAGACAACTTCAAGGCTTCTGTCTTCTCCCACTTCTTATCATATTTTTCAAACTGTAAATGTCCTGGGCAGCCCTTGAAATAGATGAAAGCATCAAACAGATGTCTGACCTTTAACAGCCCTTCAAACAGAGGACTGCCTTCCACAAAAAGGAGGACACATGGTTATGCAAGGGATTTTGCAGTGACAACTGTTTGTTGCTATGCCGGCACAGTGCCCTGGGTATTGTCATATTCCTAATGACAAGGAAATTCTGCAGTGTTTCCTGAAGTTCATCCTTACTGATTATAAATCCCACTCTGCCATTTCAGTGCAATTTATGTGGCTTGCTTTGGAACAATTTTCCACAAAACAACTCTGCTTCTCTGGCCATAGTTTCACCTTTTCCTTTTTAAAAATTTTAAAAACTTCATCATTCAGTCCAGTGGTCAGATGCTTTAAAATGATTATTCCAGGGCTTAAAAGAAACATATTGTAACTATTAAGTTACTTCTTGTGACAGGGCCTTTATTCTCTCTCAGATTGGTGTGGCAATTCCAATCCAATAAAGCACCCTGTCAGTATCACTTTGCCCTGACTCCACCCTTTTATCACAACCTGATGTAACAGGGTTAGAGTTTTAATGTTTGCTCAGAACCAAACTGTTTATTTAAGGTAGTGCGTTATCTTTATTACAGTGATTTTAGATTAATCAGGCTCACTCTGATGTAAAACAAACAAACATTTATTATAGTAACTGTAGAAATAAAGTATCTCGTTCGAGTTCAGTTGCAGTAGAGTCTTGATATATTAGCAATTAAACTTCTGACAGACTTTGTCATTTAATTCCTGCTTCAGACACCAATTCTCTTTGTCTTTTCCTCAGCTGCTTAATCATAAACCAAGCCATCATCTCTCTTTATAGTTCACACTGACGGCTCAAAACACACACAGAAACTTTGCCTTATACAGAACTCTTCTCATTCATATGCCCCTCCCACACATACCACTCTGTTTGGTTTCATTCCTGGGAAGCTATTCCTGTTGTCTAGCAACCAGTCATCAAGTTGAACTGGCATTCCAAACAGCTAACCCCCCCCAAAAAAATTTGTCACCCTCATCATTAGTTATTTTCCCCAATAAGACAGGTATAACTATTCTACATTTGTAAGTGTAAGTTAGCAAGATATAGCCCATTTCTGTACTAGATTGTTATAGCACTATTATTTCACTTTCAACATCCTATGGAATCCTAAACTACAAACTCCAGGATTCCATAGGATGTTGAAAGTGGAATAATAGTGTTGTAACAGCCTAATGCAGAAATGGCCATAATTTCACTTCTTTTGCAAAGTAACAGTACATTTTTCACTACCTTAGATTTATATGTTTGTGGCCTCATATAGCAGCATTCAGATGGTTTCACAATAACTAAAAGATAAATATTTTAATCACTTTTGAGAAACAGGATAGTGGCAAGTTACATTTAAAATATAACTGCAATAGTCACTCATTGTTTTGGTGAACTTGATACTATAAATTCAATTGATGTTTTAAAAGAAACTTCCCCAGCTCTGTTCTATTCTACATCTAAACAGAAAAGAGAAAATAAATGCAACTTTTTCAAGCTACTTCTGGCCTAATTGGAAATGTAGAATAAATTAGGACACAAAAGTGCCCAGGGATACTTAAAGCAAAAATAGTCTTTTAGCAGCTTTGCATATTTAAGCACAAAGCAGGAAGAAATTAACTGATAATCTTCAATGCAAAGTGAATGCCATTTGTCATATGAAAGCCACTTCAGTAAGCATGTTCTAAGTTGGATTTTAAGTTTTCAAAGAGAGTGGCATTTTCTTGTGCCAAAATGGCCACAATATTCTCAGTGATTACTTGGTTTATGGCTACAGAATGATTAATGTAACTGCAGTTCATTTGCTCATGAAAACAGGCACAGAAAAGTTTACTATCATTGCCACAGTGGATGAATATTTCACTAGAACAAAGATGGAGCATTTGCGGTCCCAAAAGTCATTTCCATGCAGCTGCAGGATTTTGATGTACTCCTATGAGTCCACAGTGCATGTGCTCTCTGTACTTAAGAAGAAGAATATTGGCAGATTTCAAAATGTGGCATCAGATCTCTTGGGTGTGATTCTTAATGGAAAAAGTTAACTGACCAATGAACGGGCCAATATTGGAACAAAGAGAAACAAAATGTTAGCAGGAACATAAGTAGCATTCTACATAGCTTTTTAAAGGAATACAAGTTCTCTTCCAAATGGACTCTAATCGACATAAAAAACATGTTCAGAATTAAGGAAAAGTCATAGAAGACAGATATATGACTTAAGATCATACTCTGAATGGCTGTTAATGCTCTTTGGCAAGGGATTACATATCCTGAACTTTGTATCTTTAATTATATGCTTCTGCAGAATTCATAAATTAAAGCTTTGTAGATTGAGCATAGCATCATAAATATCCTGTATCAAAAGTATCCATTATTATTTCTTCCTAGTCTGATTAGTTCCCAGAATAAAGCAGTTCTTTCAAGAATGATGCTTTCAAAGATATAGGCCATTTCCACACGGGCTTAAAGAAACGGTGCAGAGCGTCCTCCAGGGAGGACGTCTGCACCTGGGAGTGGACTGGGTCGGACCTACTTACTGTAGTTCCGCACCTCAGCCCACTCCTGAACGACCCAAAGTGGTCGTCCAGCATGCTTTTGAAAGACCGCTTGAAACAGGTCTTTCAAAAGCACAGAGCGCACCACTCCATTCCCGCACTCCAGTGCAGATTTGCAGGCTCGCACCAGTGCGAGCCTGCGATCTGCCAGGGGCAGGCTTTAGGCTGGCGAGCTTCAGCGGTTGGTGGAGAGCCTCGACCAACTAGAAGCTGCCATTTTCGTCCCCAGAGCAGTGTGGAGCGGTGGCCACGCACTGCTCCGGACCAGCCTGGACCCAAGCGTGGAGCCAAGAAGTCTGGTAAGTACCGGCACAGGGCGATTCCTTCATTTCTTGATCATAGGATAAACTTTCCTGCAATCTTGGATTCTGTTCTGTTTCCTACTTTTCCATTCCACCTATGATTAACAAGAAGTCCTGTTTTGATGTGTGGTCAATTTCCCCTTGGCTCCAGGACAGAAGCTTTCAATTTCCTTTTCTTCTTCCTCTGTAACTCAAGCATAAACTTAAATTATGGTTATGTTGATAGGTTTTCCCTGAAGTCTTATAGCTATTACTCAGACAGACCCTGCATCATATACTTTGATTGCTTTTGCTACATCTCTCCTCACTATTCATGCCACCTCATTTCTTCTTAGATTTTTGTTTCCTGAGTGAAACATCGTGTAACTATCTGACTGAAAATGTCCCTTTCCTGTCTACTTTAGTTTGCTTACCTCAAGTATTACAATGTTTCTATGTTCAATTTCTTGTTTTATGATGTCTTGTAGTTGTCATGTGCCTTCAAGTCATTTCTGACTTATGGTGGCCCTAAGGCAAACCTATCATGAGGTTTTCTGAGGCTGAGAGTGTGTAATACACCCAGGATCATCCAGAGGGTTTCCATCACTGAACAGAGAATTGACCCCCTGATCTCGAGGGTCAAAGTTCAATGTTCAAATCATTACACCATGCTGCCTCTCTTTACTATCTGTAGCTTCCCCTGAGTCATGTTTCTCACATTCCATGTTCCTAGAATATGTGTTGTGTTTTTTCAGACTTTCCTATCACCTCTGAGCATGTCAACAGCTGACCATCCTTTCATCTTGAGCACATGGTGGGAATTTCCAGTAGGATCCCCAAATATGCCTGAATTCAAGCCTTAGTCACAATGCTCTTAAAAACCATTCTGCCTCTCCTGACTCCGTTTCTCAGTTAAGACTGCTTGTTCTTTTGACATATGGCTTCATCTTGCTTTCCTGTTTCCCTTGAGATGCTTTCATAATACTCTTTGTCATTCCTTTGTGTCAAGGTGAGACTTACTGTTTTGTTTAATTTAAAAAAATTGTGATTTCCTCTTTTGTATTTCTTTTTTAATGAATCTCTTTCATAGTTAGTTCATGTTATACCGATTCACGGCTGACTGAGAACTCTCATAAAAAAAACAAAGATATTAAACTGGAATTTACTTTGGCTAAGTAATTTTGGTTAATTTTTTTTTAATGCTTCAATTTGTAATGCACACTTCTAAGAAACTATACATAGGAAACTGCCTTATGCAGAGGCAAACCAACAGCCCTACTTGTTCAGGACTGCTAACACTAAAAGGCAGAGCCTGCCCAGGATTTCAAGAGAGAAGTTTTTAAGTTTGAGACCAGGGATTGAATCTAGGACCTTCTACATGCAAATCAGTTGCTTTACCGCTGAGCTACGGCCCCTCTCTTCATGATTCAAGACAGATCAAAACAATTGAAAAGTACATAGTACTATTTTAAAAACTTCTACATATTTTATTAAAGCAAACAATGGCAGAAGGGTTAGAACGTCATACACTTCATACACTTTCTTCTAGTGCCACATGCCAAAATAAACAGAATTTTATTTTGACAAGAGTGTACAGTATGTACCCACACATTGGAGGCAAAAATGGAGTAATTTACCTCACTACAGGAATCTAAAGCTATACAATTTATTTCCATGTCTCATATTACAAGCATATATAAAAACAAATGGATTGATGGGAGATTCAAGGCAAAATAAATGCATACAGAAAAGCTATGCAGTCTTCTGCTGCAAGACATTAATTAGGAGGCCTTAAAGACATATCCATAAATCTATCCATGGCTACTAGCTACATAAAACCTCCACATTCATAAGATCATTTGCTGATGAACAGGGTCAGGGCAGGAGGGGAGTTGCCATCATCAGCTCCCATAGGGAGCTGGTTTACCACTGTGAAAAACAGCATGTTACACAAGACTTTGGACAAACCTAACACTAACAGGGATTTTTTAATATTATATTATACATAATATTGTAAATGACTGTTATCATATTCATATCTTTATACACCTGTTGTATGTATGATTGGTCATAAGCCATGACCAAATTTTGAAAAAAGAAATAGTGATAGTATTTGGATGGTAAAATTGCCCTAATAATTCAAGACAAAGGGGAAAAGATCAATATCATGTGGCAATCACTGAAATGCATCATAGGCATACTTCACCAACCCACCCACAGCTCAATGAAGAAAATTACACACACACACACACACACATTTATAGCTATATAACTATACATATTTTATGTTTATATTTTTTAATATATAAAATAAAAAATTAGTGTTAAAGGTGCTGCTACATTTCTTTCTTTTTCTCTCTCTCTTCCCCATTCCTTCCTCCCTTTTTAACTACATAGTAAATATGGCTGTTCTGAATTTTTGTTAAAGCAAAGTTAGGAAAACTTCAGTGCAGAAACACAGCTGTCATCTACAGAAAGCAGCCTAGCAAAGATACTACGGTAAGGAAGAGGTTACAGTTTGTGACTGTGTGCACAGATACTATGAAAAAGTAATTTACTTTCAAAACAAGCTCCTTTTTAAGACAATCCAAATTATGAGATGCCATTGACAAAAAGGTGAATGTCCCACCTCTCAATCCCAGTCTGGAGTTGTCAGAAACTAGTAACTACGTCTCAAAGCGCTTACAGTGCTTACTTCTCAATACACCAACAGCACAAACAGAAATAGATTTCATACCCTCAAAGCACTGAGTGATGTGTATGCCCCATCTATTGCTCCTGCTTTTCTCAAGCAAGTAGATGAACTGCGAGTAGGTGGAAGAAGGAAGAACAAAAGCAGCTGTGCAAAAACTAAAAGAGAGCTGGGTTGTGTGTTGGGGAACTACTAAAGTTTAGAACAAAATAAAAACAAATATCTGAAAGCTCTCTTTATTCACTGCCACACTGTCATACTTAACAGCTGCATTTTGTGCTCTAGTGAGCAATGTCAAAAAGACAGGTGACTCTATTTTCAAAACTTTTACTGACACTATGTGTTTATCCTTTGATTCAAGGAAGATCCAAACTGTTTATGCCATAGCACAAAATGCACAGAAGAGTACAATGAGCAGGATGCTGTGCCATGAACATCATCTGTAACCTGAAAATGAGTCTGACTTAAGAGCCAGGGAACACCTGCAACACACAGTACGGTGAACAATTGGTAGAAACACCTTACAGCATGAAAAGAAACATGTTTTTCCCCTCATAAAAGGCATATCCCAGAGCAGAAGCTATAGGTCCAGGAAATACAGGATCTAATTAAACTGAATTAAAAAGCAACGAAATGTGTATTTATCTTTATTCAGGGTCACTCATACTAATGGTGGAAAAAGCTTCATTTCCTATGGTTCAGTCTAAATTTGGGTTTGGCAACCCAAGTTTAGTACTGAACATTGACAGACTGATCTCCCATCTCCCCGCTCCCCCAGCCCCAGTAAATCTCAATTGAAAATTTTCTTGTTTTCCAAAGCGTTTGGAAAGTTTAATATTCTTTTCTCATGTTGCACATTTGATTATACATATTTTTGAGTCTGCTTTGTTTTACACTGTATTGGGTTTTTTATTCTATCTGAATAATATGTTTTACAATTGTATTGCCTAGTTTTATATTTACATTACTTCTTCCTTCCCATACGTGTACATGTGTTAGATTGTATACCTTTGGCATGGATGGCTCTTTTTGTTGTTTTACTTGTACAGCGCATGCACAGTGATGGCACTGGACAAATAAACAACAGCGACATAATTAATTTTATTCAACAAATCCCACTGCATTCCTAAATTCCTAATTGGGACTGTAATAGAGTTCAAGCAACTGTTCTTACTACCTGCAAGACCTCCTCCCCTCCCACATAAAAGACCTTTTACTGCACCACATCATTTCATTCCCAGTTATCCAGCCTGGTAGTGGTAGAAACAAGAGCAAGCCGGGAAAGACACAGAGCTTGGGACACTGTGCTATGTATTGTCCCTAGTGCTTGGCAGGATTCACATGATCTAGGAAAATACAATGGCCAAGGTTCCCGGTACCTAACATGCCTTGGAGCAGTGTTGCAGATACTGAGGAAAATGAAGATGACAATTGGAGATTCTCTTGCCCCATTGTCAGGAGCTGCTGCAGCAGCCAGGTTTAACTGAAAATGGGAAAGGAAGAAGGAATTCTTGTCAAGATTTCAGTTACAATCTGAGTGACAAAAACATTATCCAAGGAACGATGCCTGATTTGCACAATGCAAAAACACAATGTCTGTATATATACATTTATAGTCTGGAATAGGTCATAATCAGTTTCACTGCCAGAACTATTTTATATTCTTTGCTTATCCCAATGTACCCTCTTCCAGTGTTCATCCCTGTAGGAATGTGGGATGCTTTAGACATGGGAGGAGGATTTGAACTGATTGGAATAGTGGAAGCAAGTGTGTGCCTTTAAGCCACATGCCAACTTATGATGACTCCATAGGATTTTCATAGGGGTCTTAGGAAAGGAACACTCAAAGATGGTCTTGCCACCCCCTTCCTCTGAAATATAGCCATGACAGCTCTTAAACAGTAACTGAATATTCATGTTACCAGGCCTGATACTGCTATGTTATTGTGTTGTTGTTATATTCTTTTTCAATTGTTCAATTGTTAAGGTTTTTGAGAAGACGAATCCAAAAACAGAGAAACCGAATGATGGCCACAGGAACAGTTCATGTTGCTAAAGTAAAAGGGCAGTTAAGTCACTTCTGAGTTTTTCTGCAGTTACAGGTCACTAGAGGAAGAAATTAGCATCACAGAGAAACCAAAAGCTTTATATAATAGTACCTACTTTAAGAGACCCACGCTTGAAGCCAGTAAAACATAATAAGCCATAAGACCAGGAGCTATACAATATTTTTTAACCAAATGTCCTAACTACCTCATCCTGCTAAAAAGAAGCCGTGAGTGTCTATGGAAACAGTGAAATTGACCTCTGACTTGTGACTCTTTCATCAAAGCCAAGGAAACTAACCTGGAGAAAATGAGAATGGCACAAAAGAACCAGATCAGACTGACACTGAAGGCTGATATTTTACTTCTATACTGGCAATACCAGCACTGCTGTTTAGAATAAGGGTCTCTGAGCCAGATGGTAGAGGAAGAATGAAACAATTGTTTGGAAGGCATCTGTAACTTATCTTAAAATATCAGTGAATAGCCTTCAGCACAGAAAATACTGATCAAAACATCCACAGTTTGAAGAAATGTATCAAAAGAATTATGTCAAGTAAAAATAACAAAGGATAAGGTTTTGTTATAAACTAACAAATTAACAGTAAGAAGACAATGGTATAGGGTGGTGTCTACTCATGCAATCTTCAAAAAAATTCATATGTGACTTATTTTTTAATGAAAGAAGATCTTACCTTAAAAGAGACATTATTTTTAATTCTCAAAACAGACATTACTTTTTTAAAAAAATGCTTCAGAGTAAGCATAGGAGACTAATGTAGAGTAGATCTCTTGTATATGAAATCAAGATACTTCATCCATTTGTTCCCTTTGAATCCAGCATGAGCCATTTATATTGCAAACAGTAACAGTAACTTAAACTTGAACAGATCGTGGAGCAAGACAAGCTATTGTAAAATTCTTTCGAACAGGATGAGGTACCTGGCCTCTCTTACATTCCAAACTCCAACTTTCACCTGCAGCCATGCCCTCCCAACAAATCAGGGGAAGAAGGGGATGGTTGCAACTGAAAGTAGGAGTTTGGAAAGTGAGGAAAAATATCATTGTTCAGCTTGACAAGAGTTTTACAGTACATTGTCCTGCTCAATGCTTTGTTCAAGATTAAACTAATAGGAGACCCACCCATATCCAACCTGGCAATCATACTTGTGTTGTTCTTCAGTATCCTCCATGCTATTTAACTCACACAAGAAATCACTGATAAAGTTCATTCAGACACTGAGGGTTTAGTGCCACCAGTGTGCTCATGACATCCAAGTTGTCTCTACTTTGGTGTCACGCCCTGCCTTGGAGATCCTGACAATGAGGAGGAGGATTCTGAGTCCAACGCAGATGTTTCCCCAGAGGCAGACATTTCCCCAGAAGCTTGCTCAGGAGAAGATAACAAACAACAGCAGGGGCCTGAGCAGGGGGAACAAACAGCTGGAGATGAGACAACATAGACTCTTACTGTGCAAGAGAGATGATGTCAGAAAGAGGGATTTTGTTGCTCAGCACGCTTAAGTAACAAACAAGCCTTAATGAGGGAACACCTGTGGCAACAGCATTAGTAAGATAAAAGGCTGGCAGCTGGTCCTTTCATTCTAGGGTCAGCAACTGATCTTCCTGGTTGTTGAAGCCTTGCATCTGGACTACATTGAACCTCTGCCTGTTGATGACTTGGATTTGCCCTTTGGAACCTGGACTTTGTTTTGGACAACCCCCACTCTCGCCTTGTGAGTAAGTCCTGCTTTTGCTGATTAATTGCTGGGTCTGCCCTGGACACAGCATTTACATTCAAACCCAAAGAAGTTGGTTTGGTTCTGACATAATGTCTTATGTCAGTAATAGACTATATAAGGGAAGAAATGTTAAAACAGGTAAGACAAATGTATCATTGGTCAGTAAGAAGGGAAGGAAAAATAGATACAACCTTCATCGGATGGTGTTCTTTCCCTTTTCCCTGAAGACTCAGATTTGTATTTAAGTATACTTGCCATGTATTGAAATCTTTGGACAGTGGGGGAGGGAGTTCTCTTTACTGTCCAGCTAGGAGAGGCATGTTTAGTACTGACATAATTCGACTGGCTTATCATGTTGCCTGCTCTAAGGCTCTGGAACTTCCTATGAGGGAGTTAGGCTGCTCCCCTCTTTATTAGATAGCTGTTGAGGGGAATTTTTTTTTTAACTGAGATGATGTTATTTCTTGTTTCTTTCTACTATATTCATTTATTTTTTATTTATTCATTTAATTTGTATGTTGCCTTTCTCCTGAAACAGGACTCAAAGCAGCTTACAAAGAGAATCACAAACCTAACAACTAAATTCTAAAACAATTAAAAATCATCAGACTACAACAGTATAAAATCATTTTAAAGGCATACAGAAGTTTGAAAATAAATAAGCAAAGCACACAGCCCAAAAGAGAAGCCTCCCTGCTTACACATTAAAATCCTACCTAAACAACAAGGTCTTTACCTGTTGGTGAAAGGAGTGGAGGGAGGGACCCAGCCTAACCTCCTACAGAAGAGAATTCCAGAAGGTGGAAGTAGTCACTGAGAGGGCTTTCTCCCATGCCCTCACCAACGGTCTCATGAAGATGGTGGGACTGAGAGAAAGCCTTCTCCTAAGGATCTTAAGACTCTGGCAGGTCCATAGAGGGAGATACAGTCTTTCAGATAGCCTGGACCTAAAATGTACAGAACTTTGTAGGTCATGAACCACACTCTGAATTGTGTCTAGAAATGGACTGGTAGCCAGGGAAACTTTTTTAACAAGGGAGATATATGTTCCCTGAAACAAGCCCCAGACAGTATTCTGTATATAGCATTTTGAATCTGCTGAAATCCAGAGATTTTTTTTCTTTTTCCATCTGAATGTTATAAACACTTTCTAGAACCACTTTTGGTTTATTTTACTTTTATTTGGCTAGAGGCACAGAAATATAAGTCTCAGCAAATATTTGGCACTGTTATTCCAACAGACATAATGTACCTTAACAGAAGATTTTTGAATATCACAATATCTGACCTCCCCGCCCCCCCCCAAAAAAAAATGCAATAAGAAGAGGAAAGATTAGCTCTGGAATGAAATAATTGGTTAAAAACAAGTTTTGTCAGTTTTTGTCAGAATTGTCAGTTTTAGGAAAACTGAATAGCAGTTGCTAAATAATCTTAATTTCAGACAAGTTCTTTTCAACTTCTATAAAGGTATGACCTATATTTGGGGTAAACAGTGACTTAGCTGATTTAACTAAGGACTCCAAATTGCTAAAATCCCCCCCCCCCCCAATAACCATGCATACATTCTGAGTCTGGCGAGATCTAAACCAGCTGCTACAGAAACAGTCTGGGATTTCCTCCTGGAAAGATATGCTAACAATGCAAGCCTACACACATGTATATAGAAGTGAGTTTAAGTAAGTGAATCCAGTGGAACTTACTCAGAGGCACAGCCTGGAACTGTCAGCTTACTGTGGTGCAATTGCAAAGAGGAAGTGAAGGCTGGGAATGTGGCAAAGGGATGGTGGCGGAATCTCCTGCACTGATTGGCTCATGCTGTACAATCTGATAACTGGCTCATTCAGCTCTAAAACATTACGCAAAGTTCCTGCATAATATTACAGAATCGCACCACCACTATCCATGGGACATCTGAGAGAAAAAAATAGAAATCATTCTCATACATCTAATACATTCATCTTCCAAAGGTAATGGGAAGTCCCATACCACTGACTTCAATGAAACTTAAACTAAAATAAGTGTGCATAAAATTCAAGCCAAGTTTGCTTAGTTTGCATTCAAAATACTTCACTGGGCCCATAAATTATTCACAGTCCAGGCTTTATTATTCTGTTCTATTAGATGGAGTGTACTTGTTGCCAGTTCAGCCTTCTTCCCAGCAGGCTATAAATGTGTATGTTATTAGATGTAAGAGATGGTCCTTGTCCATTTTGTGTAATTCATTACTGCTGCAGTCTAGCTTCAGTTGGCCTCTCCCTACTTTCTTTTGACAACATCAGTAAATCTCTCACTGACTTTAAATAAGAGCGGCATCAAGTCCAGTATCTAATTTACTTTCTAGTTAAAAGGATTTTGCTATTAACTTTTCCACTGTTTCGTTCTTTCCATCCTGAAATCTTTTAATTTTTCCAAGTAATCTGTTCTGCAGCACATAACCAATAGCAACATGTAAACCTTAACACTGTGTGCACTTGCCTTTTTTGTCTTTGTTTATTTCTCTGGATTGTGAGTGCTGAAACATGCATTTACATTGACAAAACACCATACTCCAGAAATCTGAAAACAAAGAAGATACCATATTTTCTGAGTAGAAACCTTAAAGGTTCCTTTCTTTCACAAAAGAAAACCCTTTCCACTGGAGAAAGGAGGCATTTGGAGCTATTCCAATTGTTGTTTGGATAGCTGCACTACACTTATGGAACAAGAGATCCAAGCATTGTCTCTCTGTGTATAAAACAATCTACTTCAACCTCCATCACAATTGCACTCCTTATCACCTTTTTTTCATCCTTGTTTACATGGTGATAAGTAATTCAGGCTAAACAAAAAAGAAATCTCACACAAATGCAATGCATCCATGTTTCCCACCAGAAGACCCAATGATATATAAGCTCTCTACATAGTACCTGCCATGATAACGGCTGTAGAATTATTGCATTAGTAGCAGTAGTCCTGAAGTAGCATCTTACTACACTTTTGATATTTGTGAGTATTAATTTATTACTTAATATTTATGGAGGCAGTTGCTATATACTAGTGGCTTATAAATTGTTATAATGTACTAGGGACATATATATGTACCTACAATAAGATAAAATGATACCAAAACATATGGAATCAGATATTTCTGCTGATATGTTATCTGTGTTTTTTACCCCTCCAATTAATAGTTGGTTAAAATAAATTGTTATGATGTGTGGGCTTGGAAAAGACAACTAATAAGAGACTAGTAAGGTTGATGGCTGCAGATAATAAGCTTTTGATGTCCAGGAATGTTAGATTTAGCATATACACACTTGTATGTCAAGTTATATAATTTGGGGTTATAATTATACAATAGAAGGCGTAAGTGACTTTAGTAAATAGGAGATATTTCAGGCAATTAGCTTACAAAAGGTTGTGGTCAAGTATCCATCAGCATGCCATCAAATTACATTTCCCTTCTCCTATAAACAAACCTGTCCAAATCAAATGGATTGGACATCCAAACTCTCTCTTCATGAGAAAACAAGTGGTACTCAGATTAAGGGCTGCTACCAACTTTCCAACATTTTCCATTACAGAGTAGAACTGGAAGCCTGTTCTTGTGCAGAAACAGAATTATCTCACACCTATATGGGGGTTAAAACTTAGTGGGGGAAAGAAAACTATCCATTAGCACTAGACACTGGCTTCTTTAGCTTTGGTTTCTAAGTTTCTTCTTGGATTAAACAAGTTTAGTATAAACACAGTATTAATACTCTCCTCATAGAATGTGCACTCACCTAGAACATTTTTGCTTCTCTAGACTAATGATTTCAGACTAATATTACTACTTATTCTCTCAAAACAGCAGTAGTAAAAGCAAGTAATTATCCCTAGCATTACTAAGTGTGCATATGCTTGGAGGAAGAATGTGTGTGCATGTTCACACAGGCATGTTTAATTGTGGCATTATTATTTAGAAGGCCGAAAGTAGGAAGACAATGCAGTCACTTTAATGTTACATGCCAACGATTCATTTTTCTTCTAAAAAGCAAAAGGCGTTTCGTTTCATGCACCACTTGGTATACGTTTCTGCTCAGTATGTTTTATTTTATACTAATTTATTTTAATAATAGAAGAGAAAAAGTTCTATCCTCATTTGGCAAGCATGTGGGGGAGTTTCAGATGCTTTTATTGAACTACTCAAATGAATAAACTTTTAGTAATCTCTGGAGAAATTGGAAGAAACGCCATTGAACCCTTCAGTACTTCAGAGGAAACTCACAGCTGGCTAGTAAATATAAAGTCTTGTGAAGGACACTGCTTATCTCTGACCATACTCTCCCTGATATGTGTCAGTTCACCCTGAACTAAACAGCATATCCCAGTGTATCTGTGCCACCATGACCTTTGTTCCACTACCTAAAGTCATCTTCTCCCTCCCAATTGTTATCATGCTACTTGTGTGTTTGGAGACAAGAGTTTCCAAAACAGAGATGAGGGAACAGGGAATAGAGATTTTGCTCAAGTGCTAGGGGTATCTCTCTGCACTATCACTCTGGCTCTATTCTAATCAGGCTTAGGCCAGTGCAGTAGAACTGGCTCAGGAACTGAGGTATTTAATTAAATATATAGGAGCCCAGTGTGTATAACTTCAGGGATGTACTCTAGACAATACAGTCCTCTTTTAAGGCATTTGGGTGTGGTGGGAATCAAGGAAAATCAGAAAAATACCAGTTCTAATTAAGCATGAAGAACAAAACAGCATTCTATGGGTTAATGGTTAAAAACTGTCTCAAAGTAAAGAAAGGAGAAAATGAGAAGTGTTTCAGCAGTAAGCCCAATAAGGTACTGCAGTGATGCAGATGGGGATGGGGATGGGTATGGGTATTGAAGAGGTAGAACCTGTACAAACTATAAGGGGGGAGGAGCAGAAATGTATCTTTCCTCTTGCTCTATCCAAAAACATGGAAAAGTGGAGGAAAGTAATATCACCATTTAACCCCTTCCCCCACAGGAAGGAGAAACATCATGTTTTTTCTAATCATGGCAGGCTTTCCAGGGCAGAGACTGCTTTGTGCATGAATGGCTGCATGTGTGCACATACACAAACAGCTGGTAACCTAAAATGAGGAGTTTCAGATATCAGTCAGGATGAAATCAGCCTTCTCCCTAAAACACACTGATCATGGGATCTTGTAGAAATGCAGTCACTCAGGCTGAGTTTACCCCAGTAAATCCATTTTTCCCAAAGCACACTGAATTCAGGATTATTACATAGATGGCAATGATAAGGACAATGAGATGGTGCTGATTTTGGTAGGCCTGGAAAGACTTCCACATGAGCAAAAAGAAAACAAGCTTTCCATCTTGCTGGAGAGGGGGGTTGTGTGTCATAGTACTTGAGGTGACCCAAGAACTAAGGATTCTCAATGGCTAATAGTGATCTTGATTGCATTATCAACTAGATGACAATTAAGCATTGCCTTTTTCCTCAGAGATCAGTGTGCAGAATATGGTCTTCTCAATGCATAGCCTCACCATTATGTGCTAGCATATTAGACTAACCAGGTAATCTTTCCAGACAAAATAGACACTTCCGAATGGCGGGGGGGGGGGGAGCAAACAGGGTAGAAATACTCTCAACAGACCCCAGACATCATTTGGGGCATTTTGGAGAAGAAAAAAAAAGGGACTCCGGAAAATCTTAGGAAGTCAGAAAATAGCTGTGAAAGACACACTTCGCCTGCCCCTGGCTTTCAGAAACAACCTAGAATGACAGAAACAGTGACAATGTTCCAGTCACCATTTCAGCATATTCCTCTTACTGTTCCAGGCTAGGGAGATAGAGTTGTTCAACACACCAATCAGCCTTCAAGCCAGGTTATCGCACTGCAGGGTAAAGGGAAATTACTTGTGTAGAAAGTACTACTGGTCTAACTCAGACTTCTATCAGCATAATGTGGCAACAGGTTTTCAGTCCATATTTTGCTTCCCAACTTGCCTCTATCTCTCTTCTCTTCCTATCTGGCATTCCCCCCCTCAAAAAAAAAATTGAAGATGCCAGACTCCTTAAGGCAAGGACCATCCTTCTTCTACTTTATAGAGTACTATACACATTGATGCTATAGTATAAACAAACACCACAACCAAATAGTATTGTTCACATCTCAGTCAGTTGCTAATATTGGGGTCAGGAAACTGTTTGCAGAGCTCTGGAAACTCTTTTTACAAAAAAAAAAAAATCCAAACAACATTTGATGACAAAAACAATGTATTGATGAATACACATTCCCTTGTTGTGGCATGTAGTATAACACTGGAGCCATCATCATTCTCCAAACATACTGTAACATTTAAGAAACAATCTGTTGATCAGATTTGTATGGTGGAAAAAATTCCAGTGCTATATTTTTCCATGGAAAAGTTTACACATCATATACATATATATACATACACACACATTTATCTATAGTCATCCAGGCTTTCACCCTTCAATAAATCATGTTACATGGACTACAAATACGGTGTGAAGTTGCAGTTATTTTCTAAGGAGACAAGCACTGACAAACACTAGTGCTCAGAGGAATAGACTAACAAATGAACAGACTGCTAAGTTTATTTCTATTTCACAAAATCTCTTGCTTCTCAATCAGTCATAAGCACACGTAATCAGGATGGAATATAAGTTGCCTGTGCCAGCAGACTCATAGACATCCTTTGATGAAATAAAATGTTCAACTAGCTGTACTCAATCAGCTTTTTCTTCTACTTAAAATGGAACTAGTAAGTAGTGCAGAGAGTGAATGAGTGAAGGTGAAGTTACTACAATTACACCTTGGCAAAAGAAAGTTAAGCTTTTATATCAGGTACAGCTGTCTTTAGGTATCTACCTTCCAGATGTATTTATTTTTTTCTTAAATATACTGGATGTAATTGCTATTCTGTTTCTACTAACACAGATATTCTAACAATGTGCAGCAATATAGTATTTAAACCAAATATGCTAAATTAGCTAACATTATTTACATCATTTGAAGATTTTCTGGAATTTTTTCCAGTTCTTTTTCAACTCTGGAGCGATCCCAAATGGCTGGAATCAAGCAACTGTAGTTCCCATCTACAAACAAGGCAAAGTCAAAGACCCTAGGAAGTACAGACCAATAAATCTGCTGTCCACAGTGGGTAAACTCTATGCTCACTTTCTTTCTTTGAAATTAATCCTCTTTCTAGAGCAGAATAATATTCTTTCTGAGGCTCAAGCAGCCTTTAGAGAAAACCATTCTACAAATGATCACTGTTTAGTATTAGGCCATCTTGCAGAGAAGTACCCAAGACCTATGTACGGCAAGCTCTTTGTAGCAGTTAAGAATCTAAAGACAGCATTTGATTCTGTCCCTAGACATAAGTTAGGGGATAAACTGGAGTCTTTATTGATGGACACCAAACTCCTCGCCTAATTAAGGTACTTTACAATAACAACCAATACGTATTAGATACGGTCCTCAGGGACATCTCTCTGAACCCATACCTATGTTGAAGAGGGTGAGACAGAATGTATCCTTGTGCCTACCTATTTAATCCAGTCTGTCATATTAAATCTATCCTATACTTGTCCCTGGCTCAGTCAGTACTACTGGCTCACATTTCCTGATGCTTATGAATTATCAGAACCCAAACATGTAATATATCAAACTTATAGAGTCCACTGATCCTTACAGAGGATACTCTCTTATTCTAAGGTTCTTCAGTCATCTGTACCATGTTAATTAGTGAGATGAACAGAGAGCTTGAGGAATTGCTTGCTGAAAGTAATTTTCATGTAACTCATTATAAAACCTCACAAGTAACATGTAAGTGGTTTTATACCAAGACATTTATAGTAATTCATTGCATTACATGTTACATTGCTCATTTTTTTCTTCTTTTTTGGAAAAAATCCACCTAAAAAAAGAAGAAAATGACCTAAAATTTAGGAAAAAATCCTCTGAAAGTACTTAAGCCTCTAATAAAGTTACAAGAAAAAGTTATAATAAATGTTATGTTGTATGGAACAGAGTAACAATATTTTCTATCATCACACTGTTTGCAAAATGAACCTAATTACTGACCCCTCAAAAGGAGCTGTTAAAGATATCATTACTTGTCATGTATTAATCCCAAGCTCGGAATTAATTTCAAGCCCTGAATAATGTTATCACAGAAGGTATATATATCTGATAAAATATAGTATGGTAGAATGAAGTTCATACAATATCAGCACACTTTCACAACACTGATCAAACTGAGAAACACTTAGGACTCTAAAGCATCTTCTGCATTGTCATCTCAGAAGCATTCAGGTTTAATGTAGAGCAGAAACGTTCATGAAATGTCCCCATGTTTGCTACTTATCCAACCACAAGGGTGCTGGGGTCTATTTAGTTTTCTCCGGATTTGCTTTCTAGTATTTTTTTTTTAAAAAAATCCTGAGAATAGGAAACAAAGTAAATCCTGTCCAAGAATATAGCCACCAGATGGTTTCTTAACTTGGCATAAAAACTACAATAAAATAAGCAGCTAGACAGTGGATGGAAGATATTTCTTCTTGACCTAGCTCACTACATGTAAATTGCAAAACACAAGCTGTTTGGCTCTGTAGATCACCATGCTAGGAAATGACGTTTATACGTTAATAGTATAAAAAGCCTATGCTCCTTTCTCAGAAATGCTGAAAAGCTTTCTAGAAATATTGTATGGGATTTTGAATTTCTGCCATAAAAAGAATGTGCACAATTATGTTTTGTTATTGTAAGTTCCACAATACTGAATGACATTTTCTATCATGATGCAGCATTCTGCATCCAGCCTTTCATGATCTTCTACCAAGCCAGAACACCCAGGAAATAAGGGTTGCCCCACTTCGTATTGCTGATTCAGTCAACTTGCACTCTATCATTAGTATTGCCTTGGACAACTCTTGTAAGGACTGTGAAGAAGTTTTTTGTTCCATTATTTCATATCTCCCTGGTAAATATATTTCTATCCCTCAAAAATCATGACTTTCAAGGAAAATGAGCAAATATTCAATGTAATGTAACACAAATACATTCAGCTGTGTTGTACTACTGAAGGAAAATTTCCAGTTTCTTCATATGTTTAATGAAAACATATGAATGTTTTCAAACATCCACTGGCAGCACAGAATTAATTTTTTTCCTCTGAAAATTGTAGAAGTAAATCCATTAATTCATTTGTAAGCTAAGATTAGCTTTTAAAATGGATCACGTAAAGAAACCTACTAGCTTTATCAAACCATTTTGTTCATGCAAAATCATTTTAGCAATAATGAAATGTGCTTTCCATGATAGTTTAAAATTCATTGAAATCTTGTTCAGTCACAGCACTTGAAGAAAACTGGTTATAATGAAGCTATTTATAGCAGATGGATCACATTGTTTTGGTACTGTGAGCTGGGCTTTTTCACATGTAGAAATGAGGGAATCACACACAATGGTTGTCAAACTAACTGGAAAGAATTTTCGTGGCAATGAATTGTAGGACGTTTTCAACTTCTCATAAAACTTTTGGGTTAGGAAGAAGATTCTTCCATTGTTGGATATTCCCCAGTAAAAAAAAAGTTCAGGAGAAGAACATTGTGATCCTATCAAGCGTAATATGTCTTAGTGCACAGACATGTATAAGGTTACTGCCTAAAACCATGTTTTTGTACCAAAAATGATAACAGCATGAGAAGAAACAACAAAGTCACCATGCTTTCATTACAAGCTACACATTTTCTATTTGGACAGAAAGAAACTGGATTCATGCCAAAAAGAACCAAGAAATTTACTGATCCAATGACCATTGTACTTTTATCTGACCCTTATGCTGAGACTCAACATCAGTTCTGGAAATGCCCTCTGTGTCTCAGCATGTACGTCGACATGTGGGATATTACATTTTACTATTGTTGGCATCTGCAGTTAATGGGAAGTCTAGGGGGCATGAAATACAGCAACTAACAAGAAAAACTCTGCTCTCATGATGAGGTTTTCTTCCTCATTCCTCCCTACTGCAGACCTCTCTGCTTTGCCAAGATGCTGTGGAGGATCCTTGAATCTTCCTGGACACATTTTAAGAGTATGGGAGGTTACTAAGGCAGAAAAGGATTGCTCACTTCCCAATTCTGCTAATGGGAGTAGTTCCATCAGCAGAAGATCATCACAGGATTTCCCCATTCATTCATTAGTCTCCTCAAGAGCAGCATTTGTGTAGGAGTTGATTGGTCTGCATTTAAGAATTGTTTTGTTGTGTGCCCTCAAGTTGTTTCCAGCTTACAGCAACCCTAAGGCAAACCTATCACTGGGTTTTCTTGGCAAGATTTGTTCAGAAGGGATTTGCTTTTACCTCCCTCTGAGACTGAGAGTGTTTGACTTGTCCAAGGTCACCCAGTAGGTTTCCATGGCTGAATGGAGATTCTAGCCCTTGCCTCTAGAGTCGTAATCCAATATTCAAACCACTACACCACATTGGCTGCCATATTAAAAAATATTACCCAATTTAAAATGCCACCCAATTTTTCATATTGCACTGTTGTGTTGAAAACAATGAAGAAAAAAAATCCAATATAGTCCCCTCCCACCCCCAAATTTCAAATTAGCTGAATTCCAAGAAGAAAAGAATGAAGTATAGAAAACCTGAAAGACTTCTACAAATGATACCATAATAACTTAAATATAATGGACCCTTTGACTTTTAATCAAGTGAAAGCACACACACACACAAACGCAGAGAGAGAGAGAGAGGTGGGTACATTCTATTGTAGCTGAAGAAAAATACTTAAAGACTGTCTTTCACATTACACAAACTGTATGATAAAGACTTTATGAGATTTCATGGTAACAAACATAATAATCCCACATATCAAATGCACTGAATCTGTAGGATAAGGGAAAGAGCTTTAGCTAGCCTTCATCCTGACATGCTAGCTGTTCATATACAGGGAATTTATAACACCAAGGAGTATATACATGTTCCACCTGAATCCTCCCTCCGAGGGCTCTATCAACCTTTTGCTGTCTTGTTCAATTAGTAACTAGTAGGCACTCCTCACATACAAAAACAAACTACAGAGGCACTAAAGTTATAAAATCTTTACTTTCATTCCAACATACAAGAATGAAAAATTTCAAACGTGTTCTCCTCCTGGGTGAGATTATCAGACTCTGAGCTTGCTGGCTGGCTTACTTTCTCACTCTATTTCTTTCCTAATTCCCAACCCTCCTTCTTCATTTTTTGTTTTATTTTTTATTAATGTTTTCCAAAACAAACATTACAAACACTAAAAATACATGAATGAATAGGTATAAAAAGATAAAAAGGGAAACATCTAAGCGCACAAAAATGCTATAAATTAACATATGACTTAGAAAGCAATAGAGAAAAGGAGCAAGGAAGAAAGAAAAGAGAAATAAGAAGAAAAGAGAAAAAGCAATCAACTTCCCCCTTCCTTTGTAAGAAATATAGCCTATCCCTAATTCCAAGCCTCTCAAAACAAAAACACACACATCTTCTTCTCCCTACTCCATCATATTTTCTAAAAGAGAAAACATATAAGCTTTCAATTAAGCCTGATAACATATTCATATTCCTTCTTTCACCTTCTGTTACATTCTTTCACAACATGCTTCCATAATAAAGAAATATTATGTTACAAATAACTTTAATACTGCTAAATGATAATGCAATTAATTTTTCTAAATACTGCTGACTTATTATTTTCACTAGTCAATAGTACCACACGTGTCCATATCCTAAATACATTTATAACATTTTATATTCTAAAAACCATTACAGAGTTCATAGATCAATCCATTTATCATCCTTAAATATTTTATCAAGTTAAACTATTTTATCCAAATCTTCATCTTAAATTTAATTCCTCACTTTGATCCATATTAATACATACATACCATTTTATATTCTTAAGGCCATTAAAGAATGCATAGACCAATCCATTTATCATCCTTTTTCCATACCATATTAATCTATTTTACCCAAATCATCATCTTAAATTTGATTCACAGAAAAACGTCCTTTCACTGATATCTTCTCAAATAGCATTTTAAAAACACTGTTCTGAGACAATGCCCTTATTTTTGACCTATTTCGTTCTCTTTCAATTTCACAGGGTAAATTAGCCCTCACATATGACTCTAAAAAATCACAGTCTTGAAACAACAGCCTTTTGTTGTTGATGTTTTGATTTTGTTCATTTTTGTATTGAGATTTCACTTAAATTCAACCCCTCACCAGCTTTTTCCCTTCCATGAAGCACAATCTCTCTTTCATCAACCAAATCTTCCTGGTCATGAATAACCCCTAAAGCAATAACTCTTCCCTTGAGTTCTGCTTTTGTTTCTTCTTGACAGGCTGTCTGCTTTCCTTCTTGTTTCATTTCCATGTCCACTTTCATATTTTTTCCACTGTATCTTCTTCTCTATTTCTCCCTCTTACCTCTTGTTTCAGTTCCTTGAATCTTTGCATCATAACATCAATCATGCATTTAAAATATCTATGTATTTGCTCCATTATCCTTTGCAGAAGGTCTTCTAACTGCTCTGTGGAAGGTTCCATTTTTCACTCAGTCCAATTATGGAGTTAATAATTGCTTCCCTGGAATCTGGCTAGAGACTGCCAAAACAAACAGTGCCAGCTGATAGCGTCCAATGCAAGTAAAGTACAATTCATTTTATTCAAAGAATACACTTAGATTTTTAGTTCTTCATTCTTCTCTTTTTAAGCCACTAGCTCCAACTGTCCCTCCCCCTTTTTTTTTCTTTTCGCATTTTACTACACTTTTCCTGAACATTTTCCTGTAATACTCAACTCATCTGTGGGAAAATGAAAGAGTTTACATCTTTAAAAACAGTGCTTTGTTCAAAATATGCTGTTCTCACTACTATCTGTGCCAAACATTGTTTATTACACACACGAAAATGGTCTTTCTGCAAACAAATTTTTTACAAAAAGACCTGGTATGTGGAAAATTTTATGGCAGTTAACCACTTTCTATGATGGACAGAACATATGTAAGTAGTAGACTTCAGCTTGTGGCAGGCTAGCAGGTAGAAGCTCCTGGCTGGAGTTCTTCAGTGAGGAGACCTATCATGGCAAAAGTGCCAGCCGGAAGGATCTTTGGCTAGATAAACTTCCCTTGGATTAAATGGGGAAGCAGAGGATCATCCATTAGAGTCTGGAATTCCCTTTACTTGTATTTGAGCAGATGCATTATGAGTGGGAGGGACTGAGGGAATTATATATTTTGCCCTTGCCATGGAACACAGCTGTTCGGATCTGAGGATCTCACAGCCCAATACCAGCAACCTGTTTTTTTTTAAAAGAAAACTCCTTAATAAACCTTGCTGTTATGGTGGAGAAGGACATGGAAAAATGATCTAAGACTTACACAGAATTTGAACTTAAGAGAATACTTTTATAAAATGCTATACAGATCGTATATGACACCAGAGAGACTACAAAAGGTCACTAAGAATAGTAATTCAAGATGCTGGAAGCGTGGGGAGAGAGAGGGAACTTTTTTTCCATATGTGGTGGACTTGTAAAAAAGCAAAAAAATTGGAAAAAAATACATGATGAAATTCAGAAGATTTTCAAACTGAACTTTAAAATGATGCCTGAATTATATTTGTTAAATATGATAGACCCAAAGACAGAGATAAGGAGATACCAAAGCGTGATGTTATATCTGATTACAGCAGCTTAGCTAACATATGCTCAACACTGGAAACAAGATATTATAATAAATTTGGAGGAATGGAAATTAAGAGTAATGGATATGGTCGAGATGGAAAAACTTGCAAACTCATTAAAGAATAAACCTGTCCAACAATTTGAAAGGGAATAGAGAAGAATAAGGGAATGGCTCCAAATATAATGTATTGACTGAAATGGTAGGGTAGACAATACACTGTATGATTCAACTGGAGAAAAAAGATTGATACAAGGGAGTGGAGGTGGGAAGGGTAACATTACAATGGAATGTACCAAATTTTTTATTTCTTATGGAAACTTCAATAAAAAAGTCTTTCAAAAAAACCCTTGCTGTTATGAAAGTGAAGAATTATTTTGATTAAAACAGAACAACAGAGCATCTCCAGCCACATTCTTTCTGCAATCAAGAGACATGTAATCAACCCACAAGATCATGACAAATAAACGAAAAATTTGGGGCTGACATTGTCAAAAGAGAATAAGTAAGGATCTAAGTGCATATATCTTGTGAATAGACTTAATTTCAACTTATTTGTAAGATTTAATTGAATTTTAATAAGGATGTTGATAAGACATTCTTTTGCTGGAGACTTTCAGCTAGATGAAAGAGAAGTGAGTTGTTAATTCTGAGACTGCTGGACTAAATGAAAGATGGAAGATTCCCAGGAACTCTCTCAAAAATTTTTACAATGGATGATGGTGGAACTATGCATGGAACTCCTAAACTTGAAGAATAACATGACAGAGGCCCCGACGAATAAGATCAGGGAGATCAAGGCAAGGCCTCCAGAGAACTGTGGGTAGATGTAAGACAAGAGGGGGTTACAAAAGTTAGCAATATAGAAGGAAAAGAGGTTGAAAATCATACGGAGTGACAGATTCAAGCCATGCCAATGGAGAGATTAGCTACTGAACTTGGGGAAATCTATGGCCAAAAAAGCTCTAGATTGTCAAAGGGGAATTACAGCTTGAGAGGGAGAAACTGATATGTGATCAAACTACTTTGATGGTTAAATGAAATTAAACTGATTTAGTCTGAATGATTGAAGGGATGAGATGATGACGACGACAATGATTAAATAAGGGTGTTATTTCTGGATAATTATCCTAAAATACCAAGTGAAAAGGAACTCAAGATAGCAGTAGAGCACAAAGGAATCTGACAAATTGAGGGAGTGAAGTCCACGGATAAGATAGTCACAAGGGAAGAAGAGAGTTCAATTCAAAATGAAATAGATTGGGCTGAAACTAGAGTATGAAATGGTTAAGAAACAAGACAATAGAAACTGGATTTGGTTAATAAATGCTATAAAGGATTTTACAAAAAAAAATGGTATAGAAATATTTGGATTTAGTGATGTCATGAAACAGATAATAGAGCTACACTTTTAACCAGAGAAAATATTATGTAATTGGTCACCAAGTAGCATTTAGAATCATGTAATATCATTTACCATGTAAATGTAACATGTAATGGAATGTTACAGTAAGTAATATGAAATGAAACTGATTTGACTGAAACTGATAACAAAATGGTTATGGATATAAAACAATGAAAACTGGATTTGGTCAACAAATGCTGTAAAGGATTTTACAATATAAAATAGTATAGAAATATTTGAATTTAATTATGCTATATAACAGGTAATAGAGCTACAGTTATAACTGGTGAAAATATTAATCAAGCCAGCAAATAATACTTAGTGTTAATGCCATTTATCATGTAAACATAATAGGTAATGAAATACAACAGAAAGTAATATTATGATTGTATGCTAGATATGTTAACTTTTGGTAGAAGACAATTTGTTTTTCTTTTCCCTTTTTCTTTTCTTTTTTTTTAAGTATGAACAGGGGGACAAGAAAAAAGGAAATTTTGGATATTACTTGATTGTTATAATCTGTTCAAAGGAGGAAAGGAAGTCCATCTATTTTTCTTTTTTCCAATCTTTACCTTTTAATTTCTAATTTATATCTAATGGTTTTGTGTTTTTTTCCCCTTTTCTCCTACGTATCTGTAGAATTTTAGTGTTTTTAGACATTATCAATAAAGATATGTTAAAAAAATGTGAGCATTATGTACTTCCCTTGTGAGAATTGTAAAAATGAATCCACTCAAATTAACTGCATGTGGGAGATAAGAGTCTTGCCTCCAGGCAAGACGGACACTTTTAGTATTTGTAATTGTTACATTTCACTCGTATCTATAGTCATAATAGCTACAATCCAGCCTCACAGCGATGAGTCAAAGTTCTGTTTTACAACTGTTGAGTCTATGCTTTAAAAAAAAGCACATAAAGGAAAAAAAATCAAGGAATGCCTATGCCAACTAAACCACTCATCAGTTTTTTTAGTATAATTCATGCAGAAAATTGTCCAAACTTTCTCCAAATTATTATACACAGAGAGAGACATATTTGTTCCTAACTGGAAAACAAAACTCCATAGAATCATAGAAATGTAGAGTTGGAAGAGACCACACGGGCCATCGAGTCCAACCCCCTGCCATGCAGGAACACCCTCAAAGCACTCCCGACAGATGGCCATCCAGCCTCTGCTTAAAAACCTCCAAGGAAGGAGACTCCACTACACTCCGAGGCAGCATATTCCACTGCCGGACAGCCCTGACTGTCAGGAAGTTCTATGACAATTTCTCAGTTCTTCCCAAATTCTTTGCAGCTTTTATCTTCAGGAAATATGTAGGCTTCTATAATTTGCACTTCATTTGAACACTAATGAAAAGAAATGTTCTTCCACTTCAAACTATTTCTTTAGTCAATTAGACAAATCCTCCAAGCAGAGCTTATGAAGCGATCCGTGTCCAGGAACTTAATTAGTCCCTAATTCTGGAATTTGCAGCCTCCAACCCATGCTTATCTATTAAGTAGAGGCCACACAACCCACACTACCAAGCCTGACAGCCTGCCAGGGGGTCACTAGGGAATGTGTAAATCTTCTCTGGAATAATGGCAAAGATAGCCAATTTTAGAACAGACTACAGAGTAGTTCAAAAGGGAAGAGGAAGAACCAAAACCAATGACTAACAGTGACTAGTGAGTTCAATATACAAACTAGAAGTGCCAGCCATCTATATTCCATGTTTACAAATTGTCCGTTATAGGGAATTCTTAGGGCAGGATCCAACATAGAACTTCTGCTGGTAAAACAGTTAGAGGAACAGAAGTAACAGAAAGATGCTTTCCCATTACTACCACAGCCTCCCTGTATGCCTCAAAAATCAACTTTAAGGGGCTGATTTTAGAATAACTTTGAGAGCCACACAAAGGAAGGCAGGAAGGAAAGCATGGATGTGTTAGATTTAGGCCCCAGATCTGTCATTTCAATCAGTTATATCCAAATCACAGAACCACAGAACCTTAGACTTGAAAAGGACCAGAAGGGCCATCTAGTCTAACCTTCTACCATGCAGAAATATGCAATTGAAACAGTCTTGAAAGATGCCCATCCAACCTCTGTTGAAAGACCTCCAAAGATGAGCCCGTGACCCTCTAGGGCAGCTCATTCTACTGCTGAACATCATTTACATTAAAGAAGTTCTTTATAATGTTTATGTTGAATTTCTTTTCTTCGAAGAAAATAAGCTTGCTCCAACAGGTCAATATCCTTCTTGAACTGTGATGCCTAGAACTGGACACAACATTCCAGGTGAGGACTGAGCAAAGCAGAACAGTGTGGTACTACTACTTCCCTCAACCTGGATGCTATGCTCCTGCTGATGTGGTTGGAGTTGCACCATATATAACTAAGGATCAGTTCTGATAGTCCTTGGAAGCCATTTCATTTATTGCCTAGAAATTCCCCTCCAGTATATAATCATACAAAGAAAGAGTATACTATATGTAACAGTTTATGGTGTACTTCGTAATAGCTCTAAAAAATACTGATTACACAAATAAGACTATGGTGCTTATAATATAATGGGGGATTTAACTTACATTGTGATTACAGGCATATATATGCCAGAGTACCAAAATGCCAGGTTTTTCCCCCTGATCATTTGGGAGCCTAAATATAGATGTGAATTTCTGTATCACTCACTGTGTAGAGTAGCACCTTGTGAGAATCTTCAATCACAGATCTTCCTTGGTCCTTACAAGTTGTGATTACTGTTTTCCCCCGCTCAAGGAGTTTGTTTCTGGTGAGATTCTGAGTAGTGTTCCTCAAAAAAGGAGTGTTGGAGACTTGAGAAAGAAGAAACTCTAAGACTGGAGGGGGGTATCTAGAAATTAATCAAGAGATCAGCAGCCATCTGCCTCCACACAACATTTAACCAACAGCAGTTCCACAATCAGACTGTCAAGGTCAGAGACCCAGGCGCTGAGCCAGCCCGGAGAAGGGAGTGGAGAGCTAGCAGAGTCCTGCCAGGAGGAGTCAAGCAAGCAACTACTCAAAGGAAGTCCATTTACCTAAGCCAGAGTGACAAGCAAAAGCCGTAATCAGAGTTCCAAAGGCCAGGGGTCTGGAGCCAAGAGATCAATCCAAGGTATCAGGTGCTGGAAACAACCAAGGCAAAGGCTTATAAGAAGTTTGCCACAAGGAAAGAAAAGCTTCCAGGCAGGAAGTTATATAGCCCAAGACACAGGTGTGGCTAGTCACTGCTTCTTGAACTTAATCATGGAAACCTCCCTTTGCTCAGCTCTCTTGAGTCTCCACCTTGTCTGTGGGCTGACTGACACAGGCTCGAAAGCACCTTCAGAATTGGATCCCTATTGCCCTAAAGGAGCAGGCAGAGGAACATCCAAGCCTGCTTGGTCCATGGCAGCAGGGGGAGCTCTAGAGCTGCAGGACTCATCTCCAGCCAGAGCAACAGGGACCAACACCTGCTGCTCGTCATCTCCACCCTGAGCAACAGGGACCAATAGCTGCTGCTCATCAGCGGCAGCTGTGACAGGGGCTTCAGTTATCACACAGCGAGTGACTCAGAGCTTTTAGGTCTACAGCTGCATTTCAGCCCAGGATAGGGCAAGAGATAAACTGGAAAAACTCTAACCCACACATCTGTGAATAACTATTTTTATAATTAATTTATTTATATCTGACTTTTTCACCAACCTTTGTTAAGACAAGCACAGATTAAATTATACATCAAACAAAAGTTAAAATATAATTTAGCTCTCAGTAAAATTTAAAGCAATTTTTAAACGTATCCATTAAAAATAAAAATAACAAGTACAACCTAACACATCATTGAGGGCCCTTCCTAAGAAAATCATTGCCACCCAATTAGAATTCTCTTTCCTGCCTCTGCTCCAGTGAATTATTCTTTCAGTCCCCAAATTTCTTGTATTTCAGTTGAGCATTTAGAAATACATTTAGGCATACAAAGAAAACATTATGACAGATTCATGCAAAACCCCAGTGTTAACACTTTGTGAACTTACTAAAATGTACATATGTGGAAATTCATTCTCAGCTTTGACATATGTGTGGACACCATATAGGAATTCAGTGCTTCACCAAAGCAAGCAAAGAAACAGCCAATTTTGTAGTCTTAGCTCCCATCCCCAAGAAAATTGTCTTGCTACACCACTAGCTTTATTCTTTGCTCTTTTTTCCCCCTCTTAAGTTTAGAAACTTATCTTCAAATGGACCTTTTTTCTGAATAGCTTCTCTTATTCCTCTTTCTCTTCTCCATCTTCTAGTAAATAAGTGCATAGTTGTTTTTTGTTGGAGTGGCAACCTTTGCATGCTTAATTAACTGGCTAGTTAGTCTGCATGTGTATTGTAGGCGTAGAGGGGACTGCCTAGAGTAAACTTCCTGTTGTTTGGTCAACACCCACTTTCCCTTGCATGTTCTCGTGCTCTTCCATTTTTTGTTCTTCAGCTTCCCTGCAAGCATGTATTCTCCGATTCTCTGTAAGCATGCTTCCTGCAAGCATGTGAGCTCTTATTTTTGTTTTACCTTTCTTCAAGAATTGAACCTGTGTAGACTACGCACAGGATTTTATGAGTAAACTTTTACATATTTTTAACCAAACTGTTTGTGTTTATTTTGAGCTAGATTAAGTGTGTCTAGGGTGGAGATGATGAAGTGGGGCTGGTAATTTGTTCAACTTCCATTTGTGCATTTACTAAGTACTCTGCTGATTGGGAGACTTATTACTAAAAATCTCTCAATTCCCCAATAGTTTTTTCCTGTTCTATCAAGTCCCATCCTTCTAGCCATACCTTTTTTTGTGGGGGGGGGGAGCCAGAAAGAAGGACTAATTGTGATGATTACTATATCAGGTTCTGACATCCTCCTTTCTCACCCATCCCACTATGATAAGAACCACAGTCCACACAGGCAAACATACAGAGGCAATACTGGTGGGAAAAGTGGAGGTTAAACATTTAATTAGGAAGCAAGATTGAGGGAATTAAACACAGGTAAGGATCTGCTTCTGGACACACTCACCTGGACAGGAAGGATACTCATGCTTTGAAAAAACATCTTGTGCCTTTGTTAATCTTAGCAGCTTTGGCAGTAGAACAACTATAGAGGAGAGAAAGCATCCCCCATCCCAACCCATATGTTTCCTTGCAAGGATTTCTATAGTTAAACCCTTGCCCAGCTGTAACAGAAGCTCTGACAGAATACAAGTGAAGAGCAGCACAGGTGCCTCCAATTTACTCAGCTCTGCAGCTGAGCTAAAACAAAAGACTTGGCATTGCGTAGAATATGTTTCTTGAGGTCAATGTCAAGAACGCAGCAAGGAAGAATTAACAACACTGCCCTTGCCAAGCACCCACAACTGAAAGTCAAGACCCAGGAATGGTCACAAAATAGTCAAATTCTGTTGTGCACATAGGGAGTTGTGAAAATGTTTTTTTTTCCCCCTACGCATATAAATTCTAAGCAGTAAGGCTATCCTAGTGCATAAATACTACTTTTGTGCTGAAGAAAACAGAACAAAACCTAGGAGATAGTGAAAGCTTTTTAAAATCTATAATACAAATGCACACACACATAGTCTGCCACAGTTTCTCCTACCAAAAGAAATATTATTGATGTTTTCCAGCCACCAGCCAATATACCTCACACTCTTCATTCACTCAAGACTGCAACAGACAGAAAAAGATAAGTAGCGCTGTTAATCTGAAGCATAAACTTTAATGTATTTATTCATTCAGCAGCAATTTTTTGGCTAAAAATGAAATCTGTGTGCAATAAACATCAAAAAGAAAATCACACACATATATAACACAAATCTTCACACTTGGGGGAAAAAAGATGATCAGCATTTTCCATCAGAGTATGCATACCAATTATTATGCAATGATCATGTGGAAATGTACCAGTGAAGTACTGCTAGCACATGATGAATAGCTGACATAGAACTGGATGCAAAGGAGAAAGCCACTGCACAACTTAAATTTTCCACAGGAAAACACGGCTGTGCAATGTCACGTCTCAGGCTGAAATTCCTTCAGCTTCATCCCTGAGCAACTATATGTGAAAAACATGCAAACTATACATAAGTAGAATTGTTGTTGTTGTTGTTACCACAGTCATAATCATCCTGCTTTTCTGCTAAAATTGGGACTCGCAATTTAAAAAAGAACCATACAGTTAAATGTATAAAAAAGTGAAAATTAAAATGGAATACTAAATAATACTAAAACAATTCAAACACAATACTAAAATAATTCAAACTACACTTAAAAGAATAAAAGGCAATTTAAAAAGATAAGAAATTTAAAATGCTTTCAGTTTAAAGTAATATTGCACTTCTTAGTCTGTTCTAAAAGCCTATCAGAATAAAAAGTGGTTTGCCTGCTGCTGTAAGGGAAGGGAGTTCCAGAGTCTTGGTGCAGCCACGGGGGGGGGGGGAGCCCTCTCTTGCAGAGAACCCTGGTGGCACAGTGGTTAAATGCCAGTACTGCAACCACAACACTGTGAGTTCAATCCTGCAGGGCTCCCGACTGACTCAGGCTTCCATCCTTCCGTAGGTCAGTAAAATGAGTACCCAGCTTGTTGGAGGCAATTAGCTAAAACACATTGTAAACCGCTTAGGGAGTGCTTAGCACTGAAAATCAGTATAGAAATGTAACTGCTATTGCTACCCCACCAACCATGCTTGGTTGGTTGACTAAATAGAAGGCTCTACTGTATATTGCACAGGACAGTTCAGATAAAACAAAAATTACTATTCACCTTTGAAGTTCAATATAGTTTAGGCCCCAGTTACCAACTGGACATCCTCTTTCTACCTTGAATAAGTTATTTTTGAATTATAAGTCCCAGCATACCCATCAGCAGTGCCTACAGCCATGGTTGTAGGAGAATACAATGACACCTCACATTTTCTTCCCCAGCCACTGCTTTTGATACTGGAGGTAATATAAAGCCAATACAACCAGAAGCCAACAACATCATTTTTCTCCATAAATTCTCTAATCCCTTTTCAAAGCAAGTTTTTTTTTTTAAAAAAAGCCGACAATATGATGTCCTAGTTTGTCAACCCTCCTCTTCTTAAAAGGATCACAAAACGGATGCCAACATAAGTCTGCACACAGATCTTCAAATACGGCTACCTGCTTTTTTTTTTTATTGGAACAGAAAGCGATTTCATGCTCTACACTGAGAACAATATATTTCTATTGACTGACATCTGCAAGAGAGTTATGAGATTTTCAGGAGCATGTTCTTTAAATATAGTACCAGAATTGCCGCTTGGAAAGTAGTCATAATGATTCAATGCTGCAAATTATTTAAAGAAAAGACTATCATGTAATGAGAAGATGGGTCTGAGACTGTTTAGAAATAAATGCAGAACCCATTTCTGTAATCAGTTGCCATTAAAAGGGGGGAAAGTCACTATGCATTGTTACCCTGCCATCCACAGCCTAATATCAGCTGGTCTGCTTGTGCTACTCTATTCTTTAGAACCTATTTGAAAGAACACAGGGAATTTCAGAGACACATGACCTGAATGGCAATGGAATTGGACCAGCTGCTAAGGCAGAGTAGCTTTAACTCCCTACAAGGCTGCATTTGAGAAGCAACTGCCATTAGAAGAGAGTGCCAGAGATCTATCAGACACGAGCTCATCCATCTTGGCAGTGGCACTGAATAGGTATAAATGCACGTGCTAGCTCATGCGGAGTTTGATCGAGGAAAAGAAAGGAGAAAGATAGCTCCTCTTCTAAAACCACAGCAGGGACAGGGTCCATGTAAGATTCAATGCATTCTGTTGAATTAAAGTCAGGCAGAGCCAACAGATGTGAAATGAAGCTCACAGTGGCATGAGTAAAATAAAATAACTGGGATACAACTAGGGGAGGGGAGGGGAGGGGAGGGGAGGGGAGATGAATCCAAAAGAAAGAATCTCTGCAGTTTTCACGAGCATCTGAAATATGTGCACAAACACTGCATGCTGGTCAATATTTCATAATGAATACAGGAGAAACTTTATATTATTATTCAAACTTCCCATCCACTTACTCACACAATCCAATTACATACTTCTTAAAGCCCTACTCTGCTGTAAGCTGAATTCATTTCCTCTGCAAAACTTTATTGCCCATTAATTGACAAAGGGTAGCCTTTGGGTTAAAGACATTTGAAAACATGCTATTAGAATTCAAAATATACCTCAGCTGCTGTAACATGCGTAATGGTAAGCTGTGTGCAGCCTTATGGCTTAGCACTTATGTACATGTATTCATCTGCATTGGTACTCCACTAAGAAATTCAATGGAGACAGAAAACTTTAAATAAAGCTAAGAAAACCATCCCCAAAAGGCAAAAATTAAGTCAAACTGGAAGATAGTCAAGGAAAAATGGGATTGGGACAGTCTGAGTACACCATATATTTCACTTCAGTAAAGGTATTCCCATACTTAGTCTACAAACATACTACCATCATTGTTATTATTGTGTGTCTTAAAGTTGTTTCCAACTTACAGTGACCCTAAGGCCACTGGCTGATTACTGATTTTTGGGGGTCTGAGAGAGAGTGACATGCTCAAGATCACCCAGTGGATTTCCATGGTCAAGCAGAGAATCAAACCCTGGTCTCTAGCGTTGTAGTCCAGTACTCAAACCACTAATCCACATCACAGTAACTGTAAGTTCAGTTCTGAAAATCTATTGATAGTATTGGTTCCTTTGAATATGGCTTGGGTTCTCTGCTACAACATGAAGCTTTCTTATAAACACATTCATTTATATAGATTTTTCTTTTTAAAAAGGAAACAATGCAGAACTGTCATCTAAGATCACAGACACCTTGTGCGCTTTAAGTTTCACCCTTCTGCTGTGTTGACTTCAATGCTACCTTCATATTAAAAAAGGTTAAGGTAGATGTTTCATACAATGCAAGTGAATGTAGTTGGCACATAACATCAAGGATCCCTTAAAAATCACCTCCTCATGAGTGAGCACTGTGGCATGGCAGTTAAAAAAGCCAACGTAATTCTAGGCTGCATCAACAGGAGCACAGTGTCCAGATCAAGGAAAAAAGCAGTATCATTCTATCCTGTCTTGGTCCGACCTCATCTGAAATACTCTGTCCAATTCTGGGCATCACAGTTTGAGAATGATATTGACAATCTGGAATATGTTTAGAGAAGGGCAAATAAGATGGTGAAAGATCTGGACACCAAAACTTATGAGGAATGGCTTACCGAGCTGGTTATGTCTTGTTTGGAAAAAAGAAGATTGAGAGGTGATACAATAGCTGTTTTCAAATATCTGAAGAAATGTCATGGGATGTCATATAGAAAACAGGGCAAGTCTGTTTCTGCTGCTCCACAGACTAGGACATAAACTAAACCAAACCTAGACTCCAAACCTAGTATTTAAATAGCAGTTAGATAGCCATCATTCAAAAATATTTTAGCTGAGTATTGCTGCATACAGGTGGTTGGACTAAATGGTGTTTACAATATCTTCAGCTCTATGATTTTTCCAGACTGTTCCAGCCTGGTGGAAAGGCCTTTCTCTATGTCCTAACTATGATGGAAGCTCAATTGATGGGGGCAAAAGAAATGGCCTCCTCTTTGTGCTCATCACCCCACCAAAAAAATAATTTTTCTGCCTTTTGGTATGTTCTACTAGGTGATAAAAAAATATTCCTTAAAAAAAAATTAGCAGGACTTTTTCCAGAGGACTGTATTGATGAAGTAGTCAAGCCAATTTTCACATTGATCAGCTCCTGGGATTTTTGCTTTATTTTGTTTTTTAAGTGATATAGTTATTTTACTGGAGTTTCCCTTTGTAATTTGTTGGCATTTTTTTCTGGCTTATTTCAAGTGGGGAATAAACATCAAAAGGTCAAGATATATGTCCTCATAGAAAGAAAGTTTCCTGTCTTTTAAACACTCAGTGAACAACTTTATTGCCTATGTACTCAAAATTTCAACTCAAGATTAATTAACACACAGTTATTTGCTCAATTATTTGTAATGGTTTGAATATTGAACTAGGACTCTGGGAGACTAGGGTTAAAATCATCACTCAGCCATGGAAATCCACTGAATGACCCTGGGCAAGTCACACTCTTTCAACCTTAGATGAAAGCCATGACAAACCTCATCTGAACAAATCTTGAAATATTTGCCTTAGAATTGCCGTAAGTTGGAAAAAAAAACCCTTGGAGGTACACAGTAGCAACAACAACAACAACAATTTTCTCTTTGAATTGAAATTGAAAAGAGAAAAGCTGACCAGCCACATACTTAGCACGCAGAAGGTCCCAGATCCAACCACCAGCTTCCAGATGATACTGTATCCATCCCTGACTGAGGAGTATATATGACTATCCAATAAAATTATGTTGGTTGGAACATATGACAAGGTGCCCCCTTTGGGTGTACACCCCAGACTCTTTTCTGAGTAGGATTTAGATTGGCTCACATCCTGTTCACCTTGCACTGAGGACATTATCATCTGGCTTTCTTAACTTTATGCAACTCTGCAAATAAACTGGTTATTGTCCATTCTCATGTACTATTCTGTCCTGTTTTAAGTTCTTCCCACTTTTAAGATTTTTCTAATTGTACACCACTCTGAGTATTGACTTAGAGATGATATAAAAATAGTGTAATAAAATTTGCAGTGCAGATCCTTTTTTGAGATTATCATTCAAAATTGTGTTGAATGGACCAATGATCAGCCATTGCAATAGATGCTTCCAATGTTCACATTACACACTGGGGTGGTAACTATGCAGATTTCTAGATGCAGATGCACATCACAACTCCAAGTAGCTCTCGCCAGCACAGTTAGTGGTCAGGAATTCTAGAAACTGAGATTCAACAATATCTACAAAGTCATACAATTCCCACCCTAGCTATACTCTTTCAAACAACATCATTATCTGTCAAAGAAAGTAACTAGAACTTGAACTTATGCCTTCTCCCATCTTATTCAGATACTCTCCCCAAGATGTAAAACAATAATATTATTGGGACAAATTCACTAGCTTTGATCTTGTCCATCTTACAATGTTTAACTTCTGTAATGTGCAATTCAAAAGCCTTCCTTAACAAGGACATGAGCAGTTAAAAAAAGCTAAGAAAACACTAGAATGTCTTGCAACCTGATGCATTTTGAGATTATCCTTTAGTATATTTCAAAAAAAAATCTCTTTGAAGCAATTCTAAACTGTATTGAAGTTGTAAGATAAAGAAAAGAGTGTCACAGTCAGAGGGAACATATCTCCATAGCAGCCAGTTTGCAGAGGTTGCAGGTGTTATCACCCTGTTAACCACTCTATCAAATGTTTCTTCTATGAAGAGAATGAGACAATGCTAGGAGTTGGTTCTAGGATGTGACTGCTATAACTTAAAAGCCTAACAGATTTTAGAACAGGTAGAAATACCATACAGTTCCATCAAGCGTGACAAAAATATGTGTTCTCTCTCACCTTCCATATCCTGACTCTCAGCTGCAGCCATTCCCTCCCAATACTGCCAGAGGCAGGAGAGTAGGCATGGAGGAGCCAGTAACAATGACAGAGATTGGCAACAAAAAATGGTGCTGGGCACTCAGCTGTACGCTGTCCCCCTTGTCTCCTGGCTGAAGGGACAGCTGCGGCTGAAAGTAAGGGTTTGAAAGGTGGAGGAAGAAGGGACAAGTACCTTTGTCTTACTTAACCAAGCTTTATGGTACTTTGCGCTGCTCTGAGATCTGTTATGGTTTAAAGTCACAGGACTCCCATCCTGGATTCAATCTGGCAATCCTAGACAATGCATTCTTTACCAGTATTTTTTTGGGGGGTGGGGTGGGGAAAGAACAGTATTTTCATAAGTATTTTGCCTTTCCACAGCTAAACAAATGACAAGGCATCCTTGTTTCTGCATGGAAATGTACAGATTCCCAAGCATTTGCTGTATAGACACTCAACCCTCTTCTCTATAGCATATTTACCTTTGAGTATATTGAGTAGTAAGAGAATAAGACTGAATAAAAGCAATTTTGAAAGAGAGAACTTGGGATCTGAATGTACTGTTTGCTAAAGTTTTTAGGAACATTATAAGATACTTTTCTTTCCAATGGTAGAATCAATATTTCCAATTTCACGTTTCCTGTGGTTAAGGTGATTTACACAGAGAAAATTAAGCCAGAGAACATTACAATTTTTGTAGTTTGCCCAAACGATTTTGGCCTAGAGTCCGGAATACCTTTATTTATGACCAATGCTCACTGGAAGAAGAAAAAAAATCAATGGTGCTTACTCATGAATCAATTTATTTTATATTCTTTGAAGTTGGAAAAAATAAAATAATGTCTACTTTCACAGGATTGACACTGCAGGTTCAGATATTCTCTAGATTAGGAGTGGGGAACTTTCAGTCTTCTTGATACCGACCACTGCCATCCTGGCTGAGCTGACAGACATTGAAACCCAACAACTTCTGGAGGGTCACAAGTACCTATCCTTGTTCCACAACATACCAGATAGTTAACTAGGCAGAAATGGAATTCAACAAACTTTGAAATCATATAATTGGTTTTGAGGTTGAGCTCCAAAGGGTCACTGAGGCTACTACACAGTACACAAGGTACACTTAATGAAAGCAGGAAACTTGTAGTCTTTTAGATGCCTACTCTTCAATTGCCCCAGATTAGCATGGACAGCCTTGGTTAAACTTCTGTCACCCTCTTCTCAGTTGCTTTTAAAATGTCTTGGTTTCTTTCCTGTTCTCCCATCCCCCCCTTTGCACTCAACTTATTTCAACTGCTGCAAAGTGAGTTAAAAGACCAGGGGAGGGGGAGGTGTAGAGTCTTGCCATTCCTAACTTCAGTACATAAAATCTAGGGTTTTTCTGTTTAAAAATAGTAGTTTTTCATGTTCTTCCTCATTAATAATTTTTTGCCTTTTGTTGCCCGAGCATACTCTTTGACCACACTCTGATATGCCTCAGTTTCGCATGATCCAGGCCATTTCTGCACTAGACTGTTATAGTGCTATTGTTATAGTGTTACAGTGTTATAGTGCTACAGTTTTCACTTGCAACATCCTATGGAATCCTGGGGCTTGCAGTTCAGAGAGGAGCTCCCTAAACTGCAAACCCCAGAATTCCATAGGATGCTGAAAGTGGAATAATAGCATTATAACAGTTTAGTGAGGAAATGGCCCCAGTTTTCACTTGTAAAATTTTTTGGGGTATGTGCTAGATTTTGAAGGAGCACAGAGTCCTCTTCCCTTTCTCATTCCAAAGCTGCTCACCATCAGTGGCAGTGACAAGAAGTGGGGGCTAAAGAGAAGGCAGAAGAGGATTTTAACCAAAATAGAATAATTGGGGGCACCTAAAGTTCTCCTCTTATTTCTGGAAAGCATTACTAGTCTGCAAAACAAGCCTCATTACTGAGCCCTATAAGTACAAGTTTGGTAGTGTACATGATGAGCAGCAGAAGGCATGCACAATCTACAAACAAGGCTGAGCCACACACTGTAGTGAGTAGCAACAATAACTGTCATGTCTAATTATGATTCAATATCTATAAAACATTTTACATGCATATTTATTTATCAGAAGGATTTATAAACTGTTGCTCTGATCCCCAGGGCCGCCAAAGCAAGGCATGTAAAATCACAATGTAAAGAGAGGAGCAGAAAATAATATCTAAAACCCAGTCAAAGACCTCTCAAAATAAAACATTTGGCTGTCTATTGGAAGTTCAGTAAGGATGGGAGTCAGCTGGACTGTTTTTGAGAGGTCTAGGTTGCCAGTGGTCATCAGAATAAAAGTGCAAAGGTGGGATGGAAATAGTGGTCAGAGTCTCCCTGGACCTAGAAGCCAAACATGATCCTATACTGCCTTTTGTTTGAGGGTCATGCAACACACAGGATCCAAAACCCAATGTTTCACTAGCATCTTCTATACTAGTTGAGTCATACAGTTCTCAACAAACTCAAAGGACATCCAAAGTCATTTACGCTCTTGGCTTCTGTCCCACAATCAGGAATGGCATCTTTACGGCCAAATGACTTATTTGACCTTGTGAGCAAAGACCCTTCAAACAGAAATATTAAAACAATCAATGATAGGATGCTGTGTGGGGAATTTCCTTTTCCTTGAGAAAGACAGGAACTAATAGAACTATCTTTATGGCCTCCTTGATAAAGGTTTTACTTGGTCAAGATTTACTCTTTATTGTGTTTTATTGAAGGGGAAGTAAAGGGAAGGGGATAAAATTGGCAAAAACTGATGGTGGTTGAGTTGAGGCTCCACTTCTGGGAAAAAGAAGAACAAAAATGAATGTTAACAGTCTAGCTTAATAAAATTATAGCAAGCACAGATAACCTTTTCACTATGATTGAAAACTTTTTTAAAAAACCTTTCTGAATGCAGATACCGAAAAGAAAGAAAGAAAGAAAGAAAGAAAGAAAGAAAGAAAGAAAGAAAGAAAGAAAGAAAGAAAAGGAGGGAGGGAGGGAGGGAGGGAGGGAGGGAGGGAGGGGAAAATTGTAATCCCAGATGAGAGTTTAATTTGTGGCTTGAGTTTTACTAGCACTCAGAACATAGATTAAATGTTCTCCTGGAATCGTCTGGGTTTCCACTTTTCATTTTTTTAAAAAAAATAACAATGATGGTTTCAAAAAATGGAAGAACGGGAGAGGCAATCTGGAGAAAAGGATATTGCTTTTAAAAATGAACACACTGGCAAAGCATGTAACAGAAGCACACAAAGATGAGGGGGGGAGAGAATGTAGAAACAAATCCAACAGATTAGTACATTTATTTGTAGCTACGTCATAAGCAGAAATGAATCTAACATTTAACTCACCTGCATTGTCTCACCAAATGGCTCCTTCTACAATGGAGATAACATTTTATTTCTTGTTTTAAAACTGGGAAACCCGCAGAGTTTCACCTTTTTATTCCTGAATTTTGCAATAGTTTTCAATGCCTTTATTTCGGTTATGTCTTCCATTTCCCCACTGCATGAGAAATGTGAACATGTATATGACAAGCACTATGAAAAAGTTATCTTTGTGCAGTTGCAAACATGATCTTGCTGTGACTATATATCATTCAACATTTTATAGGTTGTCGTTTGTTTTCCGGGTTTTGAGGCCGTGTTCTATTAGTATTTTCTCCTGACGTTTCACCTGCATCCGTGGCTGGCATCTTCAGAGGATCTTCAGAGGATCATATCCTCTCAAGTTGCCAGCCAAAGATGCAGGCGAAATGTCAGGAGAAAATAGAAAATACTAATAGAACACCACCTCAAAACCCAGAAAACCCACAACAACCTATGGATTCCGGCCATGAAAGCCTTTGACTTTACATTCAGCATTTTGTTAGCACTCAGAAATGTACACAGGTAAACACTGACGGATTAATTCCAGTTCTGGAATTCAGAAAGTGTCACAGTTGATTTCACATTTATGAAAGCTGCAATGTAGAACAAAATGAACACAGAATGGGAAAATCAATCCATTTCCACAATCCACAGTCCTGGATGGGGTCACACTCCCCCTGTAAGACTGTGTTCGCAGCTTGGGAGTGCTCCTGGATCCATCTCTCCAAATGTCAGCTCAGATGGATGTGACAGTCAGAAGTGCTTATCATCAGCTTTGGCTGACATGCCAACTGTGCCCCCTTCCTAGAATTGGAAGACCTAAAAATGGTAGTGCACATGGTGGTAATCTCAAGGTTGGATTTCTGCAATGCACTATACATTGGGCTATCTTCATACCAAGTCCAGAAACTCTAACTGGTCCAAAATATGGCAACCAGATTTGATTACAAGTACATCGAGCATATCACACCAATATTAAAATCACTCCACTGGCTGCCAATTAGGTTCCAGGCAAAGTACAAAGTGCTGGTTATTATCTTGAAAGCCCTACATGGCTTGGATGCCAGTTTTCTACAGGATCACCTCCTCCCATACAATCTGCCCTGTACATTCAGGTCCTCTGGGGGCCATTTATTTAAACCAGCCAGGACTAGACTGGCAATGGTCATCCATTGGCTGCTCCTAGGATGTGGAATGGCCTGCCAGAAGAGATTAGACAGCAAAACAAGCTGTCTTTTAAAACATTATAAAGACCTATCTCTTCCAGCAAGCATACCCACTCAATTTTTAACTATGAATTTTAAATTAGTATATTTTAAATGGTTTTATGTGTTTTAATTTATGATGTACACTGCCTTGAGGCATGGGGAGAGGCAAGTAAGAAATAAAGTACTATTACTACCACCACTACAACAACAACAATCATGATCATGATCATGATCATCATCACTTCCTCTAGCTGCAGATTCACTACTGACATTTGTATAATCATATTCCACATAGTAAATAGGGGAAGAATCAGACTTCCACTGGCATCACTACAGCTTTGAAATACTTTTCCTTGGTTTGTTCTCCTGGTGCCCTCACTGATGTTATTCTGTCTTGCTTTAGGAAGCTGATCTATCCTGTTCATTTTTTCTGTTTGCACATTTATTTTAATTCTTAATTAGAATGGTTTTGTTTGTTGAATTGTATTGATTTTACTTGGAACACCATTTCAAAAAAAAGTAGTTGAAAAGTGGTATATAGCATGTTCATATAACATTTTTCAGGTATAAAATACCTTGCAATGTTGAGTGCTGGTGAAATTCTTTCCTTACAACAGAAATACTCTCTGAAGAAAAGATTTTAAATCCCATCGCATACACACAAACTGTGCATTAAACAGCCATAAACTGAGAAGGCTATTTATGTGTTGGTTTGGCAACATATAAATTCCGCTGTATTGATCATGTATCTTTCCTCTCTTTAAGAGAGCAGTCCAGCTTTGAAGGACTACCTCTGCCACAATTTAGTCCCTAGCTATTCCACTGCTTCTAATATAGATTAAACGTACAAACAAAAGAGAGGTATGTGCCTTCTCTTTGGTAGATTCAACTAATAAAGTTAGGAATCCTTTGATCTGAACGTTGTAGGGGGAGATGAGCTAATTTAAGTCTTTCTAAATACAGCCCAGGCCTTTGGAGATTTAAGATTAACTCCCTCCATGGATAAGGAGATGTTAAATCCCAGTCTAATATCCAAGTCTGTGATAAATTCCATGGCATCTTCCTTACTTACAAGTGAATTTGCCTTATTAAAAAAGTAATGAGCTATTAATTAACTGCACTCATACAAAGCTGTTTAATTCCCAATCCAATTAACAGCAATCTGTTGAAGGAGTCTAATGATTATTTTAAACTTGCTAAGAGAAACATCTCTGTGCCTTTCTTAATAAGGTATTTATATAATGGCTCACAATGCAACCTGACTAAATTTTAACTCAGCCACATGTATATTCCAACATACTCACCATTGTACATCATAATGAGACCATCATTTTAATCCAGAGCCATTTTGATCCTACATTACTACAAACAGGAAGTGATTCAATTTTCTTCTGAACAGGTATACACATAATTAAAAATTAAATAAAATCAGAGATGTACAAATAATATTGTCAAAGCAATTAGGAGAAAACTTTTCTTCCTCTTCCAATGCTGGGCAGAGATAGATGTTATAGAATGCCTGTAGCAACCAATGAATCCTTCACAATGCATTAAATAACTAATTTTTTTGATTATGTATACTGTTAAAAACAGAAGTCTATATATAACAGAAAGGAAAAAGATGAAGAGAGAAGAAAAAGATAACAGCAAATTCATGTACCAAGTCACATACTTATTATCATGAGCAGTTGGAATGGAATAAAGAAGCCAGTGCAGGTGGTCTCATATGAACATACAGAATGGGACATCTTTCAGCAGCACCCAGGACGAAATACCTAGTGAAACTAATCAAATGAGGCAAAGTAGCTGGATGTGGAGTTTCCCATTCCATATCATTGGCTGCTGCTGGCAGGAGTGCAGAAACTCACACTTGAGTACTATACCATGTTATACGATGAATTTCAGTATGACTTTGTGAGAAAAGATGACAACAATGCAAGGGATACCATTATTGGTGACTTCTTTGGGTCTTCCATAATATCTTCTTCTGCCATTTGAGGTTAAAACAATCACGTTTTAACACACACTTGTGACTTTTTTTTTAAATCAGACTGTCACCTTAAAAAAAAGAGTTTTGTATCTCTTGGTAAATTGTCATGAAGTGGAAGGAGGGATCTAACCGCTATTCAGAAAGCTGGTATAGGAAAAGTTTGAAAAATGCCATTATCAGAAGAAATCATACTAAGAAATTAAGAAGGGAAAGTAGATAGACAGACACAGTTACTTTTAGTGATGTCTGGTACCCATTTATTTGCTTTATAAACCAAGAGGATCATGAATGGAGACAAACACTCTTGCAACATGATGACTTACTGAAGAATCATTTTTACTATGTCAAATATTATGGCAACAGTCCTTGATGCACAGTCACTAGAGACATGCTAACTCTTTAAAAGTATAGTTAAAAACTTGTAAAGGAAACAGTCCTTCTTCAGTTGTAGTTAAATTGTTCGCTAAAGACCTTTTGTTTTGTTAGTTGTTCTTGTATATTATCTTGAAAGATAACATTTATAGCCAGTATGGTATAGTGGTTTGAGCACTAGAGTCTGACCCTTGAGAATAGGGTTTGATTCCCTGCAGGTATGGAAACTCATTGGGTGATCTTGGGTGTGTCACTACTCTCAGGCCCAGAAAACCATATAATAAATTCATCTTAGGGTTGGTATAAATCAGAAATAACTTGAAGGCACACAAAACAATGACAACAACAAAGTTTCTGGAAATTTTGGAGTCATGGGAGAGAAAAATTGTTTCTATTTTTCTCACCTTTTTTTTTTTTTGAGAAAAAAAATGAAATTTCTGGAAAACCTGAAAAAGTGATATTAGCATCCTCTACTGAGAGAAAGTTACCTGTTCCTTTAGGAACCTAAAACATATATATGCAACTTTGTTTGACATAAAATTATGTTGTTTGGTGCAATGAAGTATAGTTCATTCAGGCAATGTTTACAAAGCGAGTTCCCCTTTTTATTTCTTTGTTGTTACAAAAGATGGTACAACCTTTCTGGATTTGCTATTTTATAAAGAGCAAACAAAAACAATAAGAATAGAAGAAATCTTTTACATTAGTAAAACACAGACAAGTGTTTTGTCTCCTATAGTTTTCCATAATGTCAAACAGACATAAAGCACTCATTCTGATTAAAAAAAAAACTGCCAAGAAAAACACAATGATTGGATACTGGACATAGACTTTAGAAATAATTTTTGGGAAATAAACATATGATCACCTTGTCTTAATTCTTTCATTTAACTTTCTAAAAGGAAAACATACCATAATCCAATTCCATTTCTTCTTCTTCTTCTTCTTTTAAATAGTATTTCCAACTTCTCAGTTGTGATCCATTGAAAATTACACTCCCCCCATGACATCAAAAGACCGAGGTGGGGAATGACTCTCACTGACACCAGTGTACACATGACACCGAAAGATAATGGATGAAATTGCACCTCATGAGGAACATCTCAATTCCATGAGAAATGGCACACACAAAACATGCATTTTGACCATTAGTGTCCAGCTATTCAACCAACTAGGACATCTTTGGCTTCTTATTATTCCCACGTGCCATAATATATCCTATTTAAAATATGTAACTGCCTGACTAGCCCTGACTATTTCCGCACTAGACTGTTAGAGTGCTTTCAACATCCTATGGAATATTGGGGTTTGTAGTTTAGAGAGGGGCATTTAGAATTTTCAGCCAGAGGGCTCTCTGGCCTCAGTAAACTACAAATCTCAGAATTCCACAAGATATTGAAAGTGTATAACAATCTAGTGCGGAAATGGCCCCTATTTATTGAATGCTATTGCACATACACTTGCATAGATGATAATGTTCAGCAAAGTGGAAGCCAGTAGGAAAAGAAGACCACCTTACAGCTGGATTGATTCAGTCAATGAAGCCACAGCCTTGACATTACAAGATCTCGATGATGACGATCAGGGATCTTGGAGGTTTCTCTTTCATAAGAGCAACATAAATCAAGGCTGATTTGATTGCAAATAACAACACAATCACACATATAGCAGATTTTACTTCACGCGGACAGCAACCTAAAGCAACAATGCTTCAAAAAATGTCAAAAGTTAACGTGTGAAACTTCTTTTGATCATAATCTCTACATTTCTTTTCTGCCAAATCCTACAAGAATGCATTCTTAACTGAATAGAACGTGTCAGCAGCTTAAGGGTAATGGTTTACTAAACATGATTCATATTTCCGTAATCAAATATCTGCTCATTTAAGTAACAGTTTTCCAAACTCAGTAGCAAAAAATGATCCTAATGCTTGTTTTCAAAATCACCAACCACTGGATTTTTTCTAAAACAGATCAAGAAATTGCTGAAAAATTAAAAAATAAAAATAAAAAACATGGCCTATGTCTGTTGCTGTGCTAGCACAGATGGGAGTAGGAAGGAAGGAAAACAAAATCTTCAAGTGAAACTGAAAATATCTTGTAACTGAATGTGTTACAATGTAATAGTTACATCTTCATTCAAGGGCTCTTGTGAAAGATCCACTTATTTCAATGGACACTAGAAAACCACCCACAAGGTTGAGTCCCTGTCAACAGCCACACTGCCAGATACACTGAAAGTCAACCTTCTTTGATAGAGGTTCCAGATGAACAAAATATCAGCACAAAGATCAGAAAGAGTAGCTAACAAAAAAGAGGGAACGGGTCCGTCACTGTGCCGCACAAAATTCTATTCATTCTTCCTATCCTGGGTTCATTCCTACAAGCCATTCGTAGTTACTAAAGACAGTTTGAGAGCCAGCATGATATAGTGATTTGTGCATGGGAATATCACTCTGGAGACCACAATCTGAAACCCTGTAGCCATTCAAACCCACTGGGTTTGGGCAATTAATGGGTAAGTAACACTCTCAGCCTCAGAGGAAGACAAAGGCAAATTCCCTCTGAACAAATTTTGCGAAGAAAACTCTGTGATAGATTTGCCTTAGGGTTACCATAAGTCAGAAACGAGTTGTAGGCACCCAACAACAACAATGACAAAGACAGTTTGCCTTCTGACAGATGAGGAACATTCCTGGGTTTAAGCCTCTCCTTGTAGTTAATTTGTGTAAATTCATTCTCTAATTTGCTGATTTGGTGTTTCCTTTTGATCAAGCCATAAGAGCTCTTTGCTTTATGTTATTATCTAAATGCACATAGAGAACTATTTTTTTCCTCATATGCATTATTCTTTGTAAGTCAATGTTACCCATTTGTTTAGATCACAGGACTCCTCCACCATTACTGATCCATTCATATTTTTTTTCTTCTATTGACCATTCCATCTCTGCCTCTACAGAGTGCCCTTTGCAGGCAATGATACACTGATTATATTGCATTTTTGTGTCAACAGAAAGAATCTTTATGAACATACATTATTATTAAGTGCTCAGAAAGGTTAATATTATCTCAGCAAATCTTCCAATAGCTCTACAAGGCACACTACTATCACCATTCCCATTATAGTTGGGAATACTGTCCTGTAGAAAAGGTGTGGGGAAAAAAACCCACTGAACTCTTCTGAGAAATTCTGTATAGGCTTGCACTTGTACAGTAATTTGCCTGAGGTTCCCTGTTGAATCCCTGATTGAGTTGTGAGTTTAGCCAGAAACTTTATTTTATACCTCACTTTTATCCCAATATAGAACTTTAGCTCATATCTTATATCTCATATTTTTAACTGTAGTACTATACTTGTTCCTAGCCTGATCCGTAGCATGCCAATTTACTAAAACCACATTAAATTTCAGTTCAATTAGCCCTCTGTAACTAAGCAGGTTATCGTAACCAAGCACGAGTATGAAGACCGATATTACATTCAATGCTTAGGCTACAATCCTAAGAGTACTGTGCAAATTCTAACACATAAAAAGTACCCAGTGTGCTGTAGTGGTTTAAGTATTGGACAAGGACTCTGGAGACCTGGGTTTGAATTTCTGCTCACCCATGGAACCCCACATGGTGACCTTGAGCAAGTAATACTTTATCACTCCCAAGGAACAAATCTTGCCGAAAAAACCAAGCGACAAAATCACTTTGGGCACACCATAGGTCAGGTCAGAAATGACTTGAAGGCACACAACAACAAAGAGAAAGAAAGTCCCCTCATAGCAATTCAGATCGTAAGTTTCTGATGGAAGTCCACAAAGCAACTTCCCTAGCCTTGTAAGCCAACAAGATGTACTTCAGTACTTCAGATGCATTTCCTGAACAGTACACTTCAGATGTATTTCCTTCAGCTGGAAAACTGTTAATTATTATTCATTCTCAGCTTTAAAAAGATGGGTTCCTGGCATTCAGGAAACTCCATCAGGATAAAGAACAGGCCAGTGAGAATCTTGCTAATTAAAGCACTGGACTATGACTCTGTACACCAGTGCTCAAATCCCTGCTTGGCCAGGAAAATCCACTGGGTGACCTTGGGCAAGTCATACTATCTCAGCCACACAGGAAAGCAAAGGCAAAAAACCCCTGAAGAAATTTTGCCAAGAAAAAACTGTGATGGTTCACCTTAGGGTTGTCATAAGTCAGAAACAACCTGAAGGCATACAACAACAAAAAAGTATTTGCTATGCATACCAAAAAAGTCCTTGTGGTACCTTACGTAAAAGGATTATTATGACCTCATTGCCTAAGTAATAATGCACACATCTCTTCTAGTGTGTTATTTCCAGCCTCTCTCCCATCTTTACATAGACAAAACTGTTGCTGGCTGACTGCTCATTTTTACTTGTATGCACAACCCCCAAAAACTGAAATGATGTGCTTAGATTAAGAAGAAAATAATCAACCTACTTCAAAACGAACCTTGTACTCAAAGGCAGTGCTTCCTAAATCAATTAACTGACTGAAAAAGGATTCTCTGCTTCATTTCACCCAGTCAGTATGAGAAGATGCGCACAACCTTTAATATTAAACTGTTATACCAATACAAGGATAGCAGAACTGTGAAAATGCAATGTAACTAGATGAGAGTCAAGAAAACTGGGCTTCTGTGGATGGTTTAGCAAATTTGGCTGTTACAACTGAATGTTTTCAACGATGAATTAAGTTTCAGTCAATGCTTCTGGATAAAAGAAGAAAATTCAATCAATCATTGGTTGCACACAAAACTCTACGTAACGTGTATGGATGGTTTAGGATATTTATAAGTATTCTCTGCCCCACATTCACACTCAAGAGAGAATGACCGAGGAATGTTCAGACAAAACCCATGAAGTTATGAGCATACAAGCTGTGAATACATAGGCCTTTGGTGGGACTATCTAGAAGTTACATGCATGAAGAAGGAGACAGAATGAGTGGATGGATGCTGGGGAGAAGAAAAGGTGTGATCTCATTTTATTCTCCCTTTTCTGATTTAGCATCTGAGGATGGTTATGTTTACCCATGCAATTTGCTACACAGAGCTAAACTGTAGTATTAATTGAACAGTCTCCCCACTGCCGGCTGGAAAAGGCTAAAGCCACACTTCATAATTGGTACTACAAACCAAAAATGGTACTAGGATGCTTTTGAGTTGCACCAGCTACCAGTATTGAAGCAAGATGTGAAATACAAAGTATCAATATTCATGGAGAAAGGCTCTAAAACTATACCTACGTTGAGAAAGGTGTTCTTCTCAGACACCCTGAAGAACCTTGTTGAAATTCTTAATAAGGCCACATTAAAAATGTGTACATCCTGTTATCAAACACTGGAACCACCCACTTTCCAAACTATAACAATACCAGACCACTTGGGGGTTTTTTGATACAAATAACTATAAACTGTTTGAACAGTAAGAGGAACAAAGGTTGTACAGACTTGATGACTTTTGAGAAGGGGCACATATAGACAAGCTAATAGAAACCAAAAGAATAATCTCACTTCAGGTACATCAGGTGGTTCACTTAAGCACCAAATCCATTGTTTGGAACAAAGCAGACAGTCTTAACAAACTTCGAAAATGTAATAAACTATTTTGGGTAGTAATCCAAAGTTTCAGTCTCAGATAGGTAGATCAATCCAGACAACATGGTTGGCCGCAATTCACTAAAAATGGACGTCTCTGTCTATATTGGAGAAGTTGGAAACCATCTTTTTAAATAAATCTTTTTGAATAAATGTTTGTGCTGGTTGCTTTTTATTACACCATGTAATGTTTTGTGGGTGTCTTTTGGTGTAGTTTGTTTATTTAAATTTTGGCTTTTTTTCTATTTTTGTTTTGCGTAAAACTAGTAATTGTTATAATTGGTTATTTTCATTTAGTTCAAATTGTATCTTTAATAAAATAAATAAAAATGAACACCTCAAAGCACAGAAAATGATGTAGTAATGAGGGCTATTGAAATTATTAACATATACAGGAGAGTACCCTCTACCCTGCATATAGACAGTAGCCCAATTGTCCCAAAGATAGGATCCTTCAACCATATACACAGGGAGGCAAAAGCGTATGGGGAAAATTGTTCATGGAAGTCAGAAAAAAAGCAAATTGTGTAAGAAGATCCAACACTAGCCTCATAATGCAACCCCATGAATGTAATTCCAATGAATCAATCGATCCTTCATCCAGTAATAGGGGGTACCCAAATCACCTAAGAAACAAAATATAAGAAAGTTTCTTTGATGCTATGTTGCTACCACTTCCTTTACCAATATATAATGAAGACAACAAATCAGCTCAGAAAACAAATGGAACTTCCCTGTACAAAAGCAATATATCTCTGACTACCAGAAGGAAGGAACACACAAATATCCTTTGTTGTGTTCTTTATGCTCTGTTTCTAAGCTTCCCTAAGGCATCTGGCTATCTATTGTGAGAATGCTGAAGAACTGAGCCTTTGAATTATTACATCCCTAAACCCCTTCCTTGTGGTACAACCATTAGAAGGTAATGGTTAGGAAGCGTTTGAATTAACAACTTCATTCCTCAGTAACTCCAACAAGCATATCTCATATTATGACTTTCCTCCTGTTTCTGTACCTTATTTCATAAACCTGTGTTTCAGTGCTTTCCCTGCATCCTCAGCCTGCATCATCCCCAATCATGAGATTTATAGTATTCCCTGCAGCAGCTTTATAGATGAATTCAGCAAGTCTATTTATCAGCATACAGAATGTCTGCCTTCCACCCAAATAAGACTCTCAAACAGAAAAGCGAAGCAGGACAAGCTTTCAGAATCCATTTAGGAGAAGTGAGAAGCACTGGATTGCATTTCCCCACCCCAGCCCGCCTCCTCATCCTCATTCCTGATCAAAAATGTTCTCTTTCATACCTGCAAAAATGGTGCTTACAGCACTAAATCTCCTGAGCAGGAGGTGTTTAAATGTCTTGTGTGATACTGCAAGAACTGATTACAGATTTTGACAATAACCTTCATGGAAGAAAAAGAAATTCACACACACATGACAAAGCAGGACCATGATATGTGAATATTAGTGGGACAAGGAGGGAAAATATGGACTGTGAAATGCACACAGCCCTTTCTTGTAGTTTAAAATACTTCCAACCTCTGCAACTCTCCCACATACAATCTAAAAAAATGGAGGAAGAATGAAAAATCACCCAAAAAGGCCACCAAAAAAAAAAAAAAAAAGGCTGAGTGCCATTTTTGTGGGTATCCAAGTCTGTTAGATTAAATCCCCAAAATATAACCCAGAAGTCTTAACAACAGATGACTTCTGGCTGCAACTTCTGGCCAAACTATAGCTGAAGAGTGGGTGGTACAGCCACCGCAAGGGTGAAGATTGGCCCCATTTGGCAACCCATATCTTACAGAGATCAGTCAAGAATATAACGTATTGGATCCCATTTGGGAGAGAGGCAAGATGTAAATGTAATAAATAAATAAATGTAGGGCCCTTCATCCATATGACCATGTGAAATTGGAGGGGGCATTTCTGCTTTTGTCTGCTCTGAGTCCTTTGAGCACCTACAACTTCCTTCCTACATCATTTTACCAAAGGCAGATGGGGGATTATACCCTTCAGAAGGTAAGAAAAGAAAGTCACAGGCACTCCGGGAGTCTTTTTCTGTGTGGACTTGCAACATGCAGAAAGCACTAGCCAATTTCAAGTCTAAGGCCATTTCCGCACTACACTGTTATAGTGCTATTATTCCACTTTCAACATCCTGTGGAAATCTCGGATTTGTAGTATACTGAGGCCAAAGAGCTCTTTGGCTGAGAATTCTAAATGGCCCTCCCTAAACTGCAAACCCCAGGATTCCACAGGGTGTTGAAAAGGGGAACAATAGCACTATAACAGAGTAGTGTGGAAATGGCCTAAGAAAAAAGCTGTAATTCCTCTTGAAACCCTTGCAAATACTGACGATTTGTTGAACACATAAAATGTTCTCAGAGTAGAGGCTGGGAACTCATATTCATTAATTCCTCCTCTTGCCATTTTTATGGCCATCTCATTTTTTTCATATTGTGTTTGCAGCTGCCACTGCCCTCTAAAAACCATGGTACAGTTGAAGTATGTGGAAGGGAAAGGGATAAAAGAAGAAATTATTTGGATTTGCTAGTCTATCAAGCTACATGAAAACACAAGGTGCTGTGGTCAAGATTGCTTCTATACCAGTGGCCAGATTAAAAAAAAAAAAGCCCAGGTAGAGAAAGATCTGTTCTAACAAAGCATGAATTACAATTCAACAGATTCAAATTTTAAAATGAATTGGTGATGTTGACATTTTTTTTTCCTTACAGGTCAGTCACAGTGCAAGACAAGAACAGTCTTGAAATTTGCCCATTATTGACATCAAGGCCATTTCCACACTATACTGTTTTAAACTACAAGAAAGGGCTGCTATTCCACTTTTGACATCCTACAGAATCCTGGGGTTTACAGTTTAGGGAGGGCATTTACAATTCTCAGCCACAGAGCTCTTGGGCCTCAGTAAACTACAAAAGCCAGAATTCCATAGGATATTGAAAGTGGAATAATGGCACTATAACAGTGTAGGACAGAAATGGCCTAAATCTGCAGCAGCAGCAACAACACTCCAGTATAGAACTCAAACAGCCCTATATTCCTTGTCTTGCCAATTTCTAGTCCTTGCGTCTTGTAACTATGTGAAGGCAGATTTAAAAAAAAAGAAATCTTACAAAGGAAGAGAGCCACATCTGCAAGCCAACACAGCTGTTTCAAATACTATAAAAGCAAACAAAAGTAATTTTAAGCCTTGTGCTCAGCTGCTTGCTCTAGGAGTACTCAGCACATGAGCTGTTCCTTCTGCCAGCTTCATTGTAAGCAGCTCTGTCTTCAGGGACAGAACTGGATTGTTCCTAGAGAACTGTCACAAGTCTTGCTTAACCCAGTGTAGGAAACAACACAAACCAACAAGGAGGGAAATACACTTCCAAGCTCAAATGGAAGTTGAGGCAGGAGACAATACTGGAGAACAGGAATATAATCTTTTTTTTTCCCTTGGTGAAAGCCTCCATTACATTCTTAGGATGTGCAGATACTAGGGATATAAACCCTTGATTATTTCATTCTCACATGCATGCACAAGTAATTACTGCAGCTTTCTTTCCCCTGTGGAGAAAAACAAACATTTCTTCACAGTATTCTCTTTGTATTCAAATGCCCTGAAGTGTTGCAGAAGAATCATTCTGGTAAGGAATAAATTTTATTTTACATTTTAAAAAATGTTTTCTGTGAAGACCTTTCTGGGACAAAATGGGGTAAAACTGGTTGCACAAGATGCTGTGAAGATTGATAATTAGCCAAGAACATGAGTCCAAGGTCATTTCCACACTAGACTGTTATAGTGCAGAAATGGCCCAACTATGTGTGCTTACAGGAGTAACTACCAGATCTCCTGGACCAAATCTACTACATACCATGGTAGCAATTGGTTGTCTCAGCTGGCGCACACTCACAGGCACCTTTAATATTTCCGATTTTGAGAACCATGAATACGGTAGCAGCTCACCTTTGGGATAACCTTTCTTCATCCATTTGGAGTTCTGAGAGATTTGGATGACGTGAACCAAGATGCTTCAATGTATGCCTAGGAGGAGGGCATGTATCTTATATGTCCCTCCTCCGGGTGTGGGGGGACTCACCCTCACTGGTTATTTTGGGCCCACTCTGCCTGTCTTGTCTTGCACTGTTACTTGACTTGTAAGAGTGGAATTCCCATAGGTTCTCCACACCTTTGCAGGCTCTGGTTTATGTTGTTCAATAAAAATGTTACCCTCATTGCATCCATTTCTTGCGTCATACCTCTTTATTTACTCCTATGGGGGCAATAAAAACAACCCAATTTAGTAAGAAGGGTTCACATTCTTCAACAAAGATGCTGCTGCCCAGCAATAACATGAAGTCACTGTGTACAGTCCATCAAGTCAATTAACATCTACTCCAGTAGGTAGTGGTTCTTCAAAATCTCAAGTGGGTATTTATTTTCCCCTCTACCTTCACTACAAGATTTTTTTAAAAAAACAGCTGAAGTCAGAGATTAAATACTGGAAATTTCTACACTCAAATCATGCACCTAGTCACTGAGCTATAGCCCACCCAAATGCTGTTCATGGAAGACTGGAATCAGTGCTCAAAGACTGTTCTGCTACGAATTCCCTGGTTGGCCTTGACAAGTCATTCACAGCTTCAGCTCTTCAGCTGTATAAAGGAGAAAAATGATGATGCATTTTACAGGTTTGTTGAGTGTGAATGAACTGAAAGTCCATGAAGCAAGTGCTGTATTATTAATGTCTGGCAGCAGAAGGAAAAAGTCAAACATCAATATGATCCCGAAGTGATTAGCGACAGAAACTGAAGGCATTTTGGGAACTGTACACTTGATGTCCCATGCTTCCCACAATTCATGCTATATCTCAAGACTTAAAAGTGTACTTTTCTTTCCCCTGTTAAGGAATCCTTGCACTGTTTCTAGGTCACTAACAAATGAAAGACTAAGTTTTAAAAGTGCAAACCCTAGCAATCCTGCAGCAAGCCGCTTGTGCCGTTTATATGCAGCAAATAACTTCCATTGCTTGCAGAACCCTAACAATAAAAGGAAGTTTGAGGAAGAAATCAAATTGGAACCATCACTCAATGGTTCACATCTCTTAAAAGTAGCCGAGTCTTCTGATTAAAAAAAAATCCATTTATAGCACTTCCATTTACAGTTATGAAATATTACCTTGAACTACCTTCCATCTAGTGGAAAAGATAAGGGAATTCTTTTAAAAAAAACTGGAATCCCATGCAGTTTCTCTTCTAAAAACTTTCAGGGCAGCCAACCACTTGACAGCTCATCGGAAGAATCAGGCCCTCATATAAGGTCCAGAACTTTCTCCTGACCATTCATGTCAGAAAGTGTCAGGAGGTGATGTGTCAGAGGCAATGACAAGCAGCATTAGTTTTCCAGAATAGACCATGGAGACAACACCTCTGAGAAGAGTTCAACAGCATTTATTTTCCAGTCCAATCCAAAAACATTAAGATGGGTCAGCAACTATGGCAGATCCAGTAGTCACTTTTCTGCCCCTGGTGGAGGTAGAATACAGACTGCCAAAAATAGTAAAAAACGAAAGAAAATTAAGAGAACAAGTGGCTGAGAATCAACATCTAATGGTAGGAAAACTATTGTTTTTCCAAAGTTAAGCAGTCAAAGAGGCTGTGACATATTTAAGAGGCTCTCAAAAGGATTCACCCTTCATGAAGAGTAGAAAAGGGGAATCTGGAGGGGTCCAGGGCTACAAACACAGTCTTGAGATCTGCAAGCGGCCCCAGGGCTTCATGTTGCCCATCCATGCATGAAATTCAGGAAAATTGTATCAACAACATCTAGGCAGGCAAGTAAGCCGAAGTGGAGCTATGTTTCAGACATGTTTGATTCAGGTTGAGATGCCTGGAGATGAAGTCTATTCTGTGAGCACTCCGAGGCACCAAGATAAACTATAGATCTCTCTCATTTCTCTGAGATTGCCTTGCCACACTGTGGCGAAGTATAAAACAATTGGAAGAATCTTGTTGCTTTTCTCTAACTAGTCGTATTACTTGAACACAGGAGCAGGAGAATACCTGATGCTACCCCTTCTTTGTCACCACTCTTCTCCTGTGGAAGGCAATGTATCTGCAGAGGAGAGATTCACATCCCTATGTGAGCAAGAACCCTGGAAAATCAGATATCTTGTTCATATGGGGAACATCCATGGACTTACGACATACCACTTTCCACTATGGGAAAAGCAATAATGGAGGTCCTAGGTGCTCCCTTGTTCCTGTGTTCAAGAAAGCATTGTGACACATGAATGGGGGTAATATCAACCAGCCATAGCCTGAATACCATTTGTACCTCTTTTCAGTTTAGTCTGATGGAGAGAATATTCAAAAATTTGAGGAGAAAATAGGGAGGATCATTCTCAGCCCCCTTTCTGTGTTTTTTATTTCAGTCGACAAAAAGACTCAAGGACTAGTTCCATCTCCCCCACAGTCCAGACTCATCATTTTCCTGCATCCTACAGCCATGTAGTGCCAGACAACAGGGTGGGGGAAGATGAGGACCCCTGCCAGTGTAGCCCATGCACTATGATGATATCATCATGGAGGACCTATGGAGGATTCTCAGGAGGTCTTGAAGGGTGCCTGCATTGGCATGCATGGAGTATAAAGGTTATTTCTACATGGTCATGTGGGTGGGAGGGGATAAGTGAGAGTAATCACCTGAGGGTTATCCATCAGTGGCTAGCTAGTGAAGTTTGAGCTTTCTTGCTTAGCTGCTGTTTCTGCCCTCCCCCTGCCAGAGTCTACATAGAGGATGTTCTATTGCAAGGTTTGATAGCTTGCAACAGGTTAGTCTCCTCACTTGGATACTGTCTTTACCTCTCTCCTGCCAACCACTACATGGCCACACTGGCAACAGGGGCTGCAGGACAGTAATCAACCAAGGCTTACCAGCTAGCCACTGATGGATAAGCTTCCTCACTTGGCAGGTTACCCTATTCCTCCTGCCTGGCATGCCACTGTGCAGATGAGAGAAAATGGGGAAGATGAGTGTGCATAGGAGCCAATATCATTAGGTATGATACGTGGCAAGAGGAAAGCCTCCTAAGCCTGACTGCTCCCTCCATCCCCTCACATCAGACACAATATGGAGGGTGGACAGGAAAGAAGTGAGTCTAGGAAAGGGAGATTTTCTTGCCCCTGCAAGATATCTTCAAAAGTGACACAGTTCTTCTTCAAGCAGCAGGTTGAAATCTGTTTAAATTGCTTGTTCTCCACCGTGAGAGCAAAAAATTTACACAAGTACATTCCTATAGTGCAGCTATAACACTCTCAATCTCTCAATCGTGATGCACTACATCTGCACTACTGTTATCTGTCGCAAAAGCAGAGTTCACTCACATGGTTAGAGCTACTTTCAGAGCTAGTTACACTATTTTAAACATATGCGTAATGCGTCACTGGCAAGATATGAAAAAGGGAAGCAAGAGAGGACTTCACACGGAATAGCTGATACATAAGAAAGAAGTGCTAGTGTCTGAAGTATGTACTTCCAGTCTCTTAACTAATACTGCTATAGCTGTGATGGAACCCCTGTTCAGGCTACCCTTGCAGTTCTAACCCTTGGATTCCTGTCACTCTTGCTCTTTTAGCCTCAAGTTCCCTCACTGGATCTGGTATCCCGGCTTCAGGATAATTCTTATTATGGACAAGTGGTGTGTTGTTTAGGAGGTTCACTGTGGAAAGCATGACCAGTCTCCTTACCATTTCTTAAATGGAACAGTCAGACATAGTTGTAGAAAATAGAGTAAGTAAAGATTTACAGTAGCCCCTCCATGTTTGTGGGTTTGACCTTCAAGAAATTGACTGGTTGTGCGGCACATGCTTGAGCCCCATTTTTGTCCTCCCATTCCTTGCATTCCTCACCTCAGGCTTGTGAGACTTGTGTTTAAAATGGACCTTTTTTTCCTTCTGGGTGAGCAAAGCCTCCTCCCACTGCTGAAGGCATGGCCTCTCTGCCATGTGGTTACATATTCTGCTGTGTACTGGCTGCTGATTGCCCAGGTGCTCCTTTCTCAAGATGGCAGCTGGAAATAATTAGAACTCCAGAATTCTCCTCTTCTCTGCCTGAGGGGAAAATACTGGTAAGCCTTTTAGGGTGTCTTTTCCCCCTACACACACACACCACACCAGATGCACAGGAATGCAAGGGGGGAAGCTCTGGAGGGGAATCATGGGGAGAGTTATTTGTGGTTTTTCCACTTTCATGTGAGTTTTGTGTTCTGAACGCTCACAAATGTGGAGGGACTACTTTATTATATACCAACATGAATTAAACAATAAATCCCTGAACAATTTCTTCATCCACAGATCTGAAAACCTATTCAAATCTTCACCTATCTCTATTTTGTCTTTTCCCTATCTAATTCCTATCTGACTCTTTTTTCAGACAAACTTCTAGTTTGTATCTCTTCTCCCTCATTGAACCTCCTTCACAGCACTCCTTGAGCTACGATTGGCTGGCTATAACCAGGCTTCTCCAAATGCTCTTCACAGTAGGCATTTCAAGATTTTGTGGACTCTGCTGCAGATCCCCTCAGCCCCTCATAAATGCATATACACAGTCTCAAATGTCGCACTGACTGCTGCAAAATGCACAGAGGTTCACATCCTCCACGTCCACTTTAGGGAGGAGCAGGAGGAAGAGGAGAAGTAACTGTCTAAATGGCAACTGCTCATCAAATTCCACTTTCTAAAGCAGTTCCAAATGAGGCCATGTTCTGTTTCTTGGACTTTCCTCCTGATGCCTGTACATTGCCAAAACAACACACCACATAATCACACAGCTTCAGCTGGCTTCAGAGCTCCAAGTGCCAGCCTGCCCACCATCTGAATAAGTGGGTCACTGCTCCACATTCTCAGTACAGTGAATATCTTTCCAAAATCTCCTGTGGAACCAACAAAAACTGAACAGCAATTTCATTTTACAGTTATGGCTGTAAAAGGTCACACTACCAGAGAAAAGAGGGCAGTGAGCTGCAGTTCCAGAAGGCTTTATCTTGCAAGAGTATGCCGGATTTAAAGGGCAGTAGAAATGCATGGTTTAACCCTTTCTGACAATCATCAGTCTCACTTCTGTCCAATTTACAGGAGATAACCCACATAATGTTGGTTCTCCGCTTGGGCTGAGGTATAATGACCCTCAACATGCTTTTGGACTGCATGTCCCACAAATGTCCATCACTGGATATGCTGGCAAGAGTGAGGTAAGTTGCAGTTTAACTCTTAATTCCTACTCTTTACCCATTACTGCGAGTGTATCTTTCAATTATGGCTACTTATCTAGCATAGCACTGTTTTTCTAAGGAAGTGAGCTCATGACTGCTGAAGAATCCTCTTAGAATTCTGGAATTTCCGCTGTGTGGTACAAAGTTGTACAAGTGTAGAATGTATTAAAGTAAGAATGTGAGGTTCTGTGGTTTAGAAAATTGCTATTAGCAGGCCATGGCATCAGTAATTGGTGAAATTACTGGCTCTTTTAGCTTGCTCATTCCTCTTTGGTTAAGCCCCTTCAGCATAAAGGCAAATGTACATAATCCTTTCAAATACAGAATTAGACAGTCTTGTGGGACACTCCTTATCCATAACGCATGACTTTAAAATGTTCTTGTTGATGAACTGAAGCAGGCAGCAATTCAGGATGGGATGTTTTTGGCTGTGAAATCCTCTCCTCAAATGAGCTTGACCAACACTCACTTTGCTACAGTATTAGTATTGGACATTTTTTAAAACACCACTGCATGTAATTTAAAAATGGAGTTCTATTTTGTAGGCATTCTATTCTACTGAAAAGTTGTTTTTTCATTTATTAATAAAAAGTTAACCACCCTGGCAGCACATTCACAAGTATGACAGAAATATGTTAAAAATAATGTTACAGGTCCAAGCTGTTTCCACACTGGACTGTTATAGCGCTATTATTCCACTTGCAACATCCTATGGAATCCTGGAATTTGCAGTTTAGGGAGGGGACAGGTCCCTCCCAAAACTGCAAACCCCAGGATTCCATAGGATGTTGCAAGTGGAATAATAGTGCTATAATCGTCCAGTGCAGAAATGGCCCTAGTCTTTCAGTCTGAGGCAGCACAGCTTCTCTAATATTCTGTTCTGATAGTTTTAACACTACATTTCTAGACTGTGGATCTCTCCTTTTTTTTTCTTTGGAGAAAAAAAAGCCTTCTTTGGAGGGCTCACCATACTACATGCTACACTCTTCAACCAGCCAGCTTACAGAAGGCTGGTTGAAGAGATTACACTTACAGATTTGACACAAGAACACCCATATTTTGAGTAAATTGTTTCTCTTTCTTTCTCCAGTCCTTTTATGTTAAAAAAAATCATCTTAATCCCCAATGACATAGTATTACCTTTCCTCACAAAAGCAGACAGCAGTAAGGCAGTAAGTCAGCTTGGAAACACACAAGATGCCATCATGAAAAGCCAAGCAAGAGGCACAGAATCTGAAGTTCTGCAAACAGAAAATCTTCTGGGAATTAAAATACTCACTAGCTGTCTTCAACAGGGATCCAAAATCAAACTTTGTTGATATATGCAGGAAAGGAAGATACTGAATATCTAGTATATAAGTGGTAAACCACATTTCTACCATCTAATCTGGAGGCACTGATGTACTGACAAACAATGTACTACTACAGCACTTAGACACACTCAACAAAAAGAAGTCAGCTATTTACCAATTTTTTAAAAGAAAAATCAAGACTCAGAACACAGAACTTACACTTTATTTCTTCTCTTGATGGAAAGAGAAGCACCTCTGAATAAAGTGGCAAATCATCAAGTACATAAACTTAGGATGAAGAATGACCCCTATCCATTTTAAGTGCTCCCATAATTCAGAAGAAATGCATTAACCTTCCTCCTACACTATGACATAGAAACAGCTATACATGAAAGAGATGGTCTCAAATAAGAAATCAGTGGGGTTTTTTTCCTTCACAGCTTCTCAAAACATTATGTCATTTACCCAGAGCTGTCGAGCTAGTATGCCAAACCTTCAACTCCAACTCCTTTATAAATGGCAAATGTCTGTTAATTAATTATAACCAATTTGCTGCAGTAAAATGATAGAACAAAGCATTTCATCACCAACATGTGCATCAGGCTCCTTAGACGGGCTGAACATTGTTATGTTGTGCCTTCAAGTAGTTTCTGACTGTCGCTACCCCAAGGCTAACCTATCGTGGAGTTTTCTTGGAAAGATGTGTTGGGGGGGGGTTGCCTTTGTCTCCTTCTGGGGCTGAGAGACTGTGATTTCACCAAGATCACCCAGTGAGTTTTCACAGCTGAGGAGGGATCTGAAACCTGGTTTCCACATTCATAGTCCAACATTCAAACCACAACACCACACTGGATCTCTTATCATTATCTTATCTCTTATCTTATCTCTTGATAGAACATAAAATATATTTTTTGGATTAAAATTTCTGAACAATTCTGATAAAAGTAATTATGGCCATTTCCACACAGGGTTTTTAAAACAGTACACAGCATCCTCCAGGGAGGACATCTGCACCTGGGAGCGGACTGGGTCAGACCTACTTAACGTAGATCCGCACCCCAGCCCGCTCCGGAATGACCCCAAGTGGTCGTCCAGCGTGCTTTTGAAAAACCTGTTTCTTAAGGTTTTTCAAAAGCACAGAGCGCGCCGGTGCGAGCCTGCTCCCTTATGCACATTCGCAGGCTCACATTGGTGCGAGCCTGCGATCTGCCAGGGGCGGGCTTTAGGCTGGCGAGCTTCAGCGGTTGGTCGAGAGCCTCGACCAACCGGAAGCCACCATTTTCGTCCCCGGAGCAGTGCAGAGCGGCGGCCACGCACTGCTCCAGAGCAGCGTGGACTGGACTGGGGAGCCCAAAAGTCCAGTGAGTAGCATCACAGGGCGATTCCCTTGCCCCATGCGGAAATGGTCTGTGACTAAGTAACCAATTAATACATTTAAAAAGGTAAAATATAAGTATAAATATATTTATCATATATACTTGTTTTATTTTAAAGCCAGAGTTGAAGTCAAAACACTTCTACCAATTCTAACTCCACCCAAGATTGTTTCCAACTATGACCTCAATTCCATAGCCCTGTCTCTACCAATATTCAGCATCTGCTACTGCAGTGCTCTTAACCTGGTAATGTGTTGACCTGTCTCCCCTAACATCTCTTGGTGAGTGTCGTAAGAATGCAATCCAGCCCCTACATTCACAAGCAAAGCATCAAATTCCTATGGGAATGCCCATATACATGCACATGTCACACAAATGCACATACGCCATCACTAGGGATGCTTTTCCAGATTAGGAAGTTTTATTTATGCAAACAACATCTTACCCTTCTTTCAGAAAACTAATTCTCTGATTACCTTCTTCTCCATTTCCCTCCCAGCAACCTTGTGTGCTAGTTTAGGTTAACAGTAAACAACTAGTCCAAGGTCATCCAGCAAAGTTCACCCAGCTGAGTACATATTTGAATATAGTTCTCCCAGCTACTTTTGTGACATGCTAACTGTAAGTATCACACAAATATAGAACTGGATTTGGAGGCTGAAGTCCTACACATACTTACCTTGGAGCAAACCCCACTGAACTCAGTGGCATGCACTTCTAGCATTTACTTGTGTTGTCAGTGTCCCTTGTGTAGGGGCATAATAATTAGGAAACAATTAATCAATAGCTTAATAGCAGGCACATTGAACTAGGAAAAAGAGCAACAAGGCCAGGGAAAACAAGAAGAATGCTTATGCTTGCAGCTGGATGCAGATAACAGGAAAATCAGCTTGCAGAACTTAGAATAACAGGAAGCCAAGTAGAGCAATGGTAGATAGTAAAAGAGATAACTAACTGAGTAGGCTCAACAAGTGTGAAAGAGAGGTAGACTTTGTGGGTTGCAGCGTCCGGAGTTCGCCAAACTAGGCCAAAGGGAGGTGGAGTGACCACAAGAGATGAACTTTGGTGACCGGGAGCCTCATAAAGTTTCATTTTAATATTAAAAATCACACCCCTAGGGTGGGATCTGACGTTATAATTTGGGACCAGCCATACGTACACACACAGTGCTTATATGCTGACATAATAATGTATTCATGACATAGTTCCTGTACGCATGTATTTGGATTAGCCAATAATTAGCATTTCTTGCTTCTGTAATGGGTGTTTAGCAGGATATAAAGCTATCTGTGTGTAGCCATTTTCTTTGGAGTAGTATATAATCATTTAATAAATTCTTTACATTATGTTTTTTTTTGTTTTTTGTTTTGCTGCTAAAAATTCTGGTGTGATTTTGAATTAATGCATTAACACTTGGAGGTAGCAAAAGATGCAGTAAGTAAACAGGAGCCTTTCCCAGCCCTGCTTCCTTCACTATTTATTTTTCTCCTGAGTGTATGCCAACCTTCTCCCAGAGTGGGACCCAAGGTGGCTTCCTAAACAGTTAAAAATAATTTACAATAAAACTACTAAAATTAACCCCATAGAACAGCATGAAATCATTATAAAAAACAAACAAAAGTTAAAAACTGAAATACAACCTCCTAATAAAAATAAAAAGCTCTTCCGATCACACATTGAAAGCCAGCTTGAACAGAAATGTTTCGCCTGACAGCAAAAGGAGAGCACAGAGGGGACCAGCCTAGGCTCCCACGGAAGGGAGTCCCAGAGAGTGGCAGAAGCCACTGAAAAAGCTCTCTCCCACGTCCCCACCAAGCAAACCTGGGATGGTAGCAGGACTGAGAGAAAGCCCTCCCTTGCAGATCTTAAAACTCTGACAGATTTGTATAAGGGAGACATAGTTCAAACAGTCTGGTCCTAAGTCATGCAGGGCTTTGTGGGTCATGACAAGCACTTTGAATTGTACCCAGAAATAAACCAGTAGTCAGTAAAGCTGTTTTAACAAGGCCCCTATACCTGGCCCCAGGCAGTATTTTGGCTGCCACATTTTGAACCCGCTGAAGTTTCTGTACAGTTTCCAAAGCCAGTCCAACACAGAGTGTGTTACATCATTCCAAATGAGATGTAATCAAGGCACAAGTCACTGTAGCCAGATCTGACACAGGTTTTAGTGTGTAAATGCACTCCTGGCCACTGCTGAAACCTGGGCATCTAGTCTCGAAACACCCAAGGTGTGAGCCTGAGATTTCAGGGGGAGTGTAACCTCATCCAGCACAGGTAGAGTCTCTGATCTGCCTTTCAACTGAGCACAAGCACGCCATCCTGTCTGTATTAAGCTTCAATTTGTTTGAAGCTTTACTGGCAACAGGCACTGGTTCAGTACTGAGACAACTTTCTTGGAATTACATGGAAAGGAGAGGTAAAGTTGCATGTCATCAACATATTGGTGACATCGAACCCCAGAACTCTGGATGACCTCTCCCAGCAGTTTCATGCAAATGTTAAACAGCATAGGGGACAAAATGGAATCCTGAGCAACTTCACAGGCCAATGGCACTCTCCCAACATCACCTTCTGAGTTTGTTTCTCCAGGAATAACATGAATCATTGCGTAACAGTGCCCTCAAGTCTCATCTCTGAGGGTTGGCCCAAAAGGATATTATGGCTGATGGTATCAAAAGCTGCTGAGAGGTCCAAGCAGAACAAACAAGGACACACTCTCCTATCCAGTTCCCTGCGCATGTCATCCAGCAAAGTGACCAAAGCTATCTCCATCACACAATAAAGCTTGAAGCCAGTTTGAAATAAATTGAGATAATCTGTTTCATCTATAAACCCTTGGAGCTGGGAAGCCATCACACACTCCAGAATCTTGTCCAAAAAATGGAATGTTAGAGACTGGCCAATAATGATTCAGAGTGGTGGGATCTAGGGAAGCTTTTTCAAGTAATGGTCTCACTACAGCCTCTTTTAGGCAGGATAAATTTTCCTTGCTGCAGTAAGGCACTCACCACTCCCTTACCCACTTGGTCAATCCCTGTCTAGCTGCTTTCAGAAGCAACGAAGTACAAGGGTCCAGTATACACATAGTGGCTCTCACTTCTCAAAGGATCTGCAAAGTGTCTTGCAAATTCATCAGAATGGGCTATAATACGATAAAACTGTAATAAGTAGGGGAAGAGGAAAGACAACAAAAGCAGCCTAATGTAAAATAGCGGATTTGCTGTTTCGTACTGAAACTGCACTACCCAGAACTAGACATAGGAATAGCCAAACAAATGTTCTTGGTTTGCACAATCCTATGCATGTCTACCTAAAAGTCTATCCCACTGTGTTCAATGGATCTTTCATTGGAAAGTATGAAGAGGACTGCAGCCTTATTCCTACTATGGAATCCGTGGAGGTCAATTTCTGCAGACAAAGACACATGCTGAGCAGCTACATCATTGTCTGTCCTACATACATAGCAAACAGTCAATCCAAAGCAGGAGTTGGCATGCTCTTGAGCTCAAGGAGCCACACACCACCATTTCTGGCTCCTCGGCACCACTTTGGTGCACTGGAGGAGACATTTTGTCAGTTTGGTCACCTTTAAAAGGAAGAAGACTATTTCTGATTCTATTTTCTGATTCTGCAAAAGAGCTTCTCCCAGTATTTCTCTCACAATTCTTTATAAATAGGGGGCCAATCACAGTATGCAATTATAACACAATCATTCCTATTTAACTGCCAGTGTTCCAGTTCTATGGAATCTTGGGATCTGCTCTTCTGGGAAGGGTGTATAGAATTTTTAACCAGGAAGGTCTGGTGCCTCACCAAACTGCAAAATCTAGGATTCCACAGGATGTTGCCATGACAATTAAAGTGGAATATAGCAAATTTTGTGTAGTGTGACTGGGTCCCTGGTCAAGAGACATACACATACACACACACACACACACACACACCTATATACATACATACATACACACACATATATATATTTAAATAAGAACACCTAAAGGAACTTACCAAGAAGGGGGTGTGCTGCTATACAGGAAAAAAAAATACTATCATCTTCCTCATTATTATCATCATTATTATACCCTGCTTTTTTTCCCTCAAATTAGAAGTCAAAGCAGTTCACAATTTAAAAGAATAATACAATTTAAAACTTACAAAAAGTGAACATTAAAACAGAATTAAACTATTGAAAGTACTGAAACAATTCATAACTCAGTAAACGAATAAAACACAATTAAAATAAAGGCTGATAATAATGTGTTATTTAATTTCAAAGAGGGAGACGGCTTTTCTCACACCAGGCATATCTAAACTGGACATATCATTCACATTTTTTTCTGGAAAAAAGAGTTTCAGTATGATTGTTCTACCTAAACCATAGTTAACTGCATCTTACATCCATTTCCCAGAACCAGCAAATTCTTTCACAATCCCTGGGCAGGAAGGTCCTGCTTTGCATATAGCTGTAAGCCTTGATAGGAAGTGCTACCTCTCTAGTTGGGCAAATTTTTAAAAAGTATCACAAGATTATATAAGGCTACTGGATATGGCAGGGACTTGGAACGTGAAGGCCTCCAGATGTTTTGAGGCAACAATTCTTATCATCCCATACCACTAACTATGCTGGAACTGATGAGTGCTGCATCACTGGGCCCACATGTGCGACAGGCACAAGAAAGACTTAAATCTACTGGATAAGAGATAGATATCAGTGCTGCAGCAGAGGCCCAGTTCTGCGGCTTTGTGCAACATTGCTGCCTAGGATGGAGGTGAAGCCTGTAATCAAGGAGATGTCCTGGACAGGCTTCAACAGCTTGTATTTATTTTTAAGCTTTATATCCCTGCACTTCTTCCAGGCAGAACTCAAGGCAGTTTACAGCAACAGATAAAACCAAAATAAATCCTCCGGACAGTCATATCATACAGCAGCCTGAGATGTAGGTGGCACACTGTCCTTAAATCTTACTTACCTAACAACTTCAAGCATTTAATCCTTCCCCCCCACCCACCAGGAAAAAAGTAAACAGCAGCAGCTAGCTACAATTGAGAGACCTAACTTCCATCAGTTCTCCTCCCTTTTCCTAACCACAATACGAATATGCTTCATCATCCCCCTGTGAAACTGGTACTGATCCTCCCACTGTCCAGATTTCCCATTGTGGTTTATCTGACTAGAAGAGAAGCCCCAAAAGTCCCCATTCATGCCAAACACAGTGTTTAAGTAAATCCTTGGACAGTCATATTTGTCAGAAGTAGGAGACATAACATGCCTAACTTCCTCAAACATCAAATCCTTCCAACACTAAAAGTACAGAACAAGCTCACTGTAATTGTGTTACCTTTTCAAAAAAAGTACAGAGAGACCTGTGGCAAAGGTTATTATAGCTTAAGAAATGCATGGTATATGCATGCGTTTTCATAAATGGTACAGTTTAAAAACAGTCATCCTTTGTACCCATTTACTAAAATATTTATAGCCTCATTTTTTCTACAACATAAAAGACAGCTGACAATAATCTGAAGCATAAACTAAAAAGAGTAGAGCAGTAACTACTTAAGAGGTTCAGGGACCTGACATCTGCTTTTTCTGAACTAGGGAAGCAATTATTCACTAATTTTATGAACAAAGGGAAGTAGTGAGTAATTTTAGTAATTTTCTTCTTGGGGCAAGATTGGTGGAGTTTTCAAAGACTCTTCACCGTTGGAGACTTATTATGCAAAAAAGAAAAATCACATACAATTGTATTCCCAAGAAAACAGTATTTTCTGCTTAGAAAATAGCATCTACTGTGTAGAAGATGATATCTCTGCACAGAAATGCTTTTTTTGTGAAGAAAATGACACTTCTGCACTGAAATACTATTTTACTATGAAGAAAATAATATTTCCGTGCAGAAGAATTTTGTTTAACGTACAAATATATTTTTAAAAAGAACCAAAGTGCAAGGATTATCATCAGTCCAGTATTCTTCCTGGGGTTTTTTTTTTAATTTTTATTATAAAGAAAAAAGAACAACACATAAGAGAATAAAACAAAAACACCACGTGAATAACATAAACGTGAAAAAGAGAAAAATTACAACACAAATAGCTTACACTACTGTTTCTCTCCAGGTCCTTTATCACCATATAATTATTCAACATATTATGTATCATATTGGTTATACACTTTTATTTCATATATCTAAATCTCATTCTCTTATACTCATTATTACTATAATAATTTCATTCTTAAATCTATTCTTTTCAACTATATTTAACCTATTGCTAACACTATATATGATCCAGTTATTAATGATAGACTCTAACCCTAAATGGGAGCCCATTCCCAGAGCCAATTATATTTCAGCTTACTCTGCTTTCCAAAATTGTAATTCTTCTTGTGGAGGTGTGACACCTCCCCCTTTTGTTAAAGCCTTTTCCACAAATATTTTCCATATTGCTTCAAAGTCATTCCTTTCCATTATCCCTTTTTTAACCTCAATTCGACATGTTAATTTATAATTGATTGCAATTGTCCACACTTCTTTATACCAACCCTTTATTTGAAAATCTCAGTATTCTTCTTGTTAAGGTTTCTTTACATCTAAGAAATATGTTGTTGTTTTACTATTTTTCAAATATTTTTGAATATTTATCCCATCTCTACCCCTAAATAAATGCTAACAAAAGTGGATCATACCCAGAGAAGTAGGCTATGTTGGGCTGTTGTGGTGGAAAAAATAATAAAGAATTCTGAGGTACCATAAAGAGTAAAAGACCAAGCTTTTCTTGCCCCAAGACTCTGTTTTTAAAAATGAACAGATTCATACCATCGGGAAAAATCTTATCAAGAGATGTAACATTTCCAGAAATTTGAAGCTGTGGGTAAAAAAGTTTTTCCCACTTTTAGGAGGAAAATGGAAATTTTGGGAGAAAATGAAAAAAAAAAAATATTAACACCCTTTACAGAGTTGAAAGTCACCTCAGGACATAAAATGCTTTATATAAAAAAACCAAAAGTATCACCTTTGATATATGAATAGTACTCTTTATTCAGAAAATAACTACAAATTGAGTTTATGTGTTGAAACGATATTATTATAAATAGAGTTTCAAGGTCCTGAACTGTGAGGAAGACCTGAAGTATAACAAATTTCTGGTTATGCAATTTTTTGACCAGTTGGCAAAAGAAAAAAAAATGGAAGAAAACTTCAGCATTAGTCAAACAGTGAAATTACTTTGTCTCATCTACTGTTCCACAGTGACAAGTAGACACAAAGATTAATTCCCACAAAAAAGGACTGAGAAAAAGAAATTTGAGAGCAGGAATTGCAATAATGTGAGATACCACACATAGTCTCCCATTAAAGTCTACTTGCTACACAATGTTTAGAAACAATCTTGAGGAAATAAATATATGAACAACTTCTCTTAAATTCTGTATTCATCACTCTAAAATGAAATATTTTTACAATCTGTTTTTTCCAAATTTCTCTGGCTTTTGGGGAGAAATAGGAAAAAACAGCGGTTTTTTTCCCCCAAGTTCTTGGTTTTTTTCCAGGCTACATCTCTAATCCTATCAGGAATAAATGTAGCTATAGTTTAATATGATTAAAGACCAAATCAGATAATACATAATAAATTTGTATTTAGCCTATCTCATTATTCCTCATTAAAAGAAGAGCAAGTGCAGTGTTCCCAACATGACATGTTAAGATAGTACGAGTCAGTGAAGTGCCTAATGGCAGAATGATACCTGTGTCCACACAAACAATTTCAAACAGTTTCAGTCAAAATCCCCTTGGCTCATTCAGATATCATTGCATTTCTCTATGGAACCATGAACCTCACCCAATGGAAAGATAACAGTTCTATTACTGTTTTCAGCCTGATCATTGTCATTGTATAGTCCACAAAACAGTCTGACTCCATAAAATTTTATTCAAGGTATAGTACAGTATATTGTTCATATGTCTGCTCATAAGTAAAATGGAAGCAGAAAATTTCCGTGACTCTTTCAAGGACTGCTAAGTTCTCTTCTAACTGGGAAACAAAGAGATACAGTGGGAACCCCATATCCACGGATTCATTATCCACTGATTCAGTTATCCACGGTCAGCCACAATCAGGTCAACTGCGGATAACCGGGTCTGGGGCCTGGCGAGTGGTGAGAGGTGGCAAGGAGGGCGATCCCACGCTCCCTACTCTTTTCCTGGTGGGATCATGCTCCTTGCCACTTTCCGCCATCCGCCCCTGACCTGATTGTGGTGGTAGCCAGCGGGAAAAGAGTGGGGAGCATGGGATCACACCCCTCACCACCTCCCATTGCCTGCCCAGGGCCCGATCCACTCTTTTCCTGCCCACCACCACGGCAATCGGACCGGGGTGGGTAGTGGACTATCCGCGGATTTCAGTATCCACGGGGGGGGCAGAACCAATCCCCCGTGGATACGGGGGTCCTACTATATTGCCAAACTCCTTTTTGAAGGAAATCTACAAAGTAGCACATTCATTTCTAACCCTTCCTTCACTGTACCCACAGTGCATTTGTGATGCTCTCACTGATAGATGATAGCATCTGATTCTTCCAGCCTCCCTACTACTTGTGGTTAACAAACAGGAACTTCTAGCTACTCCATCAAATGATTAGGATAAGAGAAGTTTTGAATGTAAACTTTTACTACTCTTGCACCCAGACACTGGAATGCTATACCCACAGATGTAAATCACTAGTGTCAGTCTTACACACAAGTTTCTCCTCACTCTAGTCCAAAGGTTTTTAACATTTTGGGGAATCTACGTAAAATACAGTATTTTTTGGCTCAAATGAAATGTTCACAATTTTTTTTCTCAGAAAAAATTGCAATTGCACCAGTCCAATGCATTTTTGACCAGGTGACTATACTTGGCACTAACAATTTTTTGCAAAACAAAATCTCAAAATACGGAGCATGGTCCATGGAAAATCCTAAAATGAATTAAAACATGTCACAATGTCATTTCTTCTTTGAGATGAGTAAAAATGAGAAATCCACTACTATCAGAGTTTTGGTTCCTTTGGAAATAAGCCATATGGATTCAAATTACAAGAAAGGAGATTCTGACTTAATATGAGGAAGAATGTTTCTGATGGTAACAACAGTAGAAAAGACTCTCTCAAAAGATGGTGGATTCTACTTAACTGGAGGTTCTTAAGCAGAAATTGTACGCTCACTTACCAAGACTACATCAGTGGTGATTCCTGCACTGACAGAGAGTTAGTCCATATATTCCCTTCTGATTCTATGATTCTAGAAATTCACTGTGCTCGTGTAACAATTATGTTCCTACTAGGCGGTAGATCTGCTATGGCAAAATCACATCACCAGAAAGAGATCCACCTTCATTATACAGTTCTTCACACACATCCACTTTCATTACACAGTTCATCATGAACATCCATCCATCCATCTTGTGCTAATAAAATTCAATGTCTTTTCACTCTGGTAGACAGCTTTACCTTAGCAGGCCTGTTCACCTTCAGAAACCACAAATGACAGAGAGAGAAACAGACTGCAAGACAGATCACCAAGCAGCTCACAAACATTAGCTTCCAAAGAGGAAACACCTACCAACCAACTGTCTTGGGCCATTAACAAGTAAACTGCCTAACCAAGGAAAGTAGGTTTGTTGAAACTGTATTTCAAACATGTTTTATGTTATCCCTTGTAAAACCTTGGGGAAAATGTCTATAAATAACTTAATAAATAAGAGCCTGACCAGCTATTAGTTGATTGGATAGTTATGCCACCCTGCATAATGTCTGCTAGAGTAAATTGTCTGAGAATACCAAAGCTGGCCTTCCCTGATTTACATAATCACTTATCTCAAGAGCCTTTAATTACTTCCAAGTCAATCGCCTTACTCTGTAACAAGCAAAATTTCTGAAATGATTCCAGGAACTTGTAAACAATACGAGACTGAAATGTGTTGAAGATTTGACATGCACAAGCTTCAGGTAGATCCTCCTCGCCATATAAAAACAAGTATGATAGAGGAAGAAAACATACAGTTATTGTATCCAAAGGATTCTCAAAAAGGCTTAAGGAACTTTCAGTGGTTTCCACTATGGAAGATATTCTTTATAATATGAACTCTTGGGCCACCTAGGAAATAACCTGAAAACAGGAGCTGCTAATAAACATATAATGTCTGTGCAAATTAATTAACCCAGAATTGTCCCTGTTGTATACAGGAACAGAAATAAAAAATGTAATTTCACAAATAGATATTACTGCTCAATACTCTTAATGGGTGAACTGACCCTTTCTAAATGTACCAAACAGATTTTACACTGCTGTTGCTCATTCAATAGGAAAGGTTTGTGCAGAATCCACAAAACAACTTATTAAGACATTAGGAGAATTAAAAAGTCCCATTCAATCATGCTTTGTTTCTTCATTCAGGTCAAATATCCTTTTGCGGAGACCACAAAGTTCAGATAGCCCCATCTCATAAATATATAAACCCATTTTTTTATTGTTTACACAGAAAAGTGAAACAGTTGTGCAGCAATACTACTTTGAAATTTGGTTTTTTTAATTGACCATATCATCATCATTATCATCATCTCCTCTTTAAGCTAATGGTTCCTTCAGAAACACTAAACACTAAGAACACAAAAATACCAAGAAGCACAAGTTATGGTACACTACTGTTATTTCCATCAGTATTAGTATCATATTCAACACTGCTAAGGGACCGCCATCAACCACTACAAAATACTGCACACACATCATATTTCAGCCACTGCATAGCCTCATCAAATATTCTCCAAAACCCCTTCCATTCCTGCTAGAAAATCAAACAATGCACCAGTATTTCATGTATGTTTGTTTACTGTGTGTTGCAAGAGATAACCAAAAGGAAAGAGGGAAAAAATCTATCTTCAGTAAACGTAAATGTCCACAAATGTCATTGATATTCCCAAAGCAGATTAATGTTATCAACCAAAGGTGAAAGGTTGTTTGTTTTACATGATTTGAAAATTCTGTGACTACTAAGTTTTGGTTTGCTGGGACAACAGAAGAAGGTTACAAATCAGAAATGGCATCATGTGGATTGTCTTTAAAACTCCATGTTTGAGGCAAAGCAATATACACAACAAAGTCCTCACTTGGAAATATCCTTACACACCTCTTGAAAGACAGCAGCATGCCATAGTAAGATTTTAGGAAATTTTGCCAGGAGTGGATTGACTAAATTCCTCCTGAACTGAAGCTGAAGAAGGAAGAATATTCGATTTCATTGAAAGTTACTGATAAAATGCTCAGCAAGGGTTTCCACGATCCCTTTTCCTATTTAACTTAGCCCTCAAAGTCCTGAACAGGGAAATGAGGCACAATGAAAAAAAAAAATCAAAGGTAAATCAACCCCTACCAGTTTCAACATAGTCTCACTAAGCCAATGAAATAAGCACGGAAAAATACTTACACTACTTACGTACACATATGGCCTTCCTGTAAAAACAACTGAAGTAGCATGTGATAAAACTAGGCATGGAAAGAATATTCAAAAAATATTCAGAAAAATTGTTGAAAACATGTTTTTTCAAGTGTCATGAAACCCTGAAAAGAAGAATCCTGGGCAGACAACAATCCTCAGTTTAAGACTTACTCTGCACAAAATCTGTACATGGCTGTTTTGTGCAGAAAGCGACATTTTCTACATACAAAGCAGCTTTTTCTGCATAGAAACAATATTTCAATGCAGAACTTTTAATTCATGTCCAGAAAATATTGCTTTCTGTATAGCAAAAAGCTATTATTGGGGATTAGTTCTGTGTGAAATTTGCACCTGATTGATTTGCATATGCAAATTTTGTGCATATTATGTAAAGAAAATGGCATTTTCTGTGCAGGAATTACTACTGCTGTATTGAAACATTATTTTTCACAGAGAAAAATGTTGTTTCCTCCATATAATATGTATGCTGCTTTATATGGAAATCAACCATGTGCAAATTTTACACAGAATAAATCCCCAATTGCAGGGTTTTTTTGCTGTGCATAAAAAAAAAGTCTGTGCAGGAATTAGTAGTTATGCGTTGAAGTATTGTTTTCTATGTAGAAAACATTTTTTCCTGTGCAGAAAATGTTGTTTTCTGTGTAAAACAACCACAAGCAAACTTTGCACAGAACAAGCTCCAATTGTGAATGGCCTTTGACAACTTTATGGTTTTTGAAGACCTTCTTGTGCTGAAGAAAAGTGCTGAATTACTCATTACTACCTTCAAGAAGAAACTAGGTGAAGAATTACACCCATAGACAAGACCAAAAAACAAAACAAAACAAAACCCAACGTATTAAAACTAATGGAGTTCATTAAAAATATCCATATACTAACAAAAGAGTGAAAGAACATAAAAGGCACAAGATATTTGCTTTTCCTAAAGAGCAAAAAAAAAAAAAAAAAGGGGGGGAGAAGGTTGCAATTCTAAAAGTTCCATGCTCTAGTAGAGACACAAAAGAGCACCCACGTTCATAGGCCTTTTCAAAGGGCTTCTAGACAACAGTATTTTCAGGGAGTGGGGTTCACACAAGAAAGCTCATGCTTAAACAGCTGCATGTAAATTAGGCACCACCGGAAAAAGTCCGGACTACAATTGCCAGAATCCCACAACCAGCATGGCCACAGGAGTTGCAGTAGGGGAAAAAAGAAAGGAAGATGATAACATTTTCAAGTTTTGTTAATATATATTAGGAAGGCAGATTCTTCCACTGAGAGGACTCTAGTCCAAACTTTGCCAAAATAAATCAAAATGTTCACTTTCACCTCTTGGTTTGCAAAATTAAATTGCTTTTGATATTGCTTTGCTGAAGAAATATATGAGTCTCTCTGAAAAATAAAGTAAAACAGGCTGACTTCTGAAACTAATTAATGACAAATACTACAAAGGGATGCTAAGGAAAGGGAAATATCCTTGATTCATATTCATCTTGGAATGTCTTAGTCTTTAATCATCATCTTTATTTAATTATACATAATACAGATAATGCATTTGTACTAGGTCATGACTGCAGTACATCATAGTCATGCAAACGCCATTCTTAACTTTGGGGAACAAGACAGATCACTTCCAGGAACATGCAAAATATTTCAACAGATTGGACAGAAAGGTTTTTTTCAACATTTCAATTAAAATTCAGAAAATTTTATTGTCACATTATCTCTACGATCAGAAGCAAGATTCATCTAATTGCTACATACTAGCGGCTAAATTTGTTACCACATATCCCCTGTTTGGGAGCTTTCCAATAATGTGACTCTTATACAATCTTACACAACAAAAATGTTTTCTAGAAAGCAGTGATGTCACACAAAAAATCCACGTGCCTACTTTGGGACGAAAAGATTACTGGATGCTGTGCAACACTGTAATTGTGCAGGATTTTTGTTATGCAACATTGCCACTTTTTACATTTTTTTTTTTTTTTTTAGAAAAATGCAACAATCTTGCACAAAACGTGCATGTGGCTGCCTGGAAATTATATCATAACTGGATAGTGGAAACAGTATCACAACTGGACTGTTGTGTGATTTCCTTTCCAAAGTGGTACAGGGAAGAGTTGCATAGTTCTCAGGAGAAGCTGCATGGTTTCCAGAAAGCTACAGAGATGTCTGGGCAAGCTGTGGAGCTTTCACGCAAAACCTGCGCTGTTTTTTGTCATTGTAGCTGCATAGAAATCTTGAGTGCCTCAAAGCTATAGACTGAAGGAAAAAAAATTCATTGTTGTCCATATCCATTGCGAATCAGAAAAATCAAGATTTAGTATACCTAATACATTGGGATAGTTGTCCATACTGCCTGGATTATCACTAATTACAGCAAACTAATTTGTTTTAGCTGGATTCACAAGATTTAGATTGTTCCCCATGCATGTTCATTGGATTTTGGGTAATGGTAATGGGGGAATATATACTATCAGTGCAAATATTTGCAGCCATCTCATTGGCTATAATAACGCCATTGTTTAAATAATTGCTGATCACTGTAACTGAGAGAATATCATAATAATACATAGCTAATGTCGTCAATATAAAAGCTATAACAGAAGACAAAAATGAAGCCTCACTAATTTCACTCTTGATGGGGGAACGCTTTTGCCCTTTGTCAGTGCAACAGATGAGATATGAGTGAAACCAGAAGGACTTTCCACAGTTGCTAAAATCAATTCATAACAAGTGCATCTATTCTTGTACAGGGTATCTTTGAGGACTGGTAAAGCACATTTATGCTTTCAATATTCAGTATATTAGTGCTCATATGCCCTAAGGTTTTAGAGACTGATGGACTAAAATTCATATTAACCCCACTGCTGAATAGGCATTTCAAAAGTGTACAGGAAACAAAGATAAAGACAGACATACAGATCTTTGCACAATACAAACATTCTCATGCAAAAGATCTATTTACTTAGCAAGTTCATGTAAGGACAACTAATTATTCAGAGGATGTTCTCTGACTTCTAATTTCTCAGGCTCTGGCAGCCTCTGGGGTTAATTCTGTGCCAGAAAAGAAAGCATGTTTGCTTATTTGCGAGCTTGCCTCCTCTTTGTTGGTATCCCTACCATGTTCCAATTTTTTTCCTAATGTTCACTTACATTCCCATTTTATTATGGTATGAAATACAAATGGCAACAGACTCCTTGCAGAACAGTTCAAGATACCCTGCATTCAGATAACATCCATTTTGGAGAGAACATTAAAAACCATACAGCATAAAATCCATTCATAGAAACTTAATGAAATCTAGCAAATGTCTAAGGGGAAATGAGAGAAGTAAGGTCTCCAGCCAGCCAAAGAACAGTTCGGGAAGAGAGCCTTCCCTGCAGAGCTTGCACAGTCTACTTTACTGGACTACAACTTCCATAATCTTCTAGCTAGCATAGCCATTCATGCTGCCTGGGAGATTCTGCAGGGTATAAATTAAAAAAAAAATTGCCAAAACCCTGTTTCATGGGCATGCAGAAGAATGGGTCAAAGCTGGCCATCCCACAGATGAAAGACAAGCACATATTAAAAAGCATAATGCTATGACTGCTATGAAGTTATCTTTAACTGTATGGAAGCTGCACAGTAGCTAACTATGCTCTATGGATTTTACCGCTTGAGATCTCAGAATTTAACAAACCACACTATACAGTCAGCCCTCCATATCTGCTAGGGTTAGGAGCACAAAACTTGGAAAATCACAAATATCAAAATGTGGGTGTGTCTGTGGGAAGGGAGCCAAGGCATGGTGGTGGTAACAGACACCCACAGTCCAAAGAAGGTCAGGGGAAGGAGGTGAGAAGGCATTGTGGTCCTATTCTTCTTCTCTCATACCCATCTCCATCCTTGAATATGGGGGGGGAGACCATCAGGAGAAGATGTGTGGTACTAAGAAATCAGGCTCTGCGTCATCCTTAGTTGGCCAGGAGGAAGAGGACCAAAGGTGGGTTTTTACAGGGTTGGGCAGCCTGATTGGAGCCACCGAGAGGGAAGTTTCCCCAGAAAAAAAAGCACCTGAGATAGGGGGCACGGGTTGGGGAAATTTGCAAATAATCAAATCCATGAAAGTGAAACTCACAAACATGGAGGGCCAACTATACAATCCACTCAAGAATAACCACATCTTAAATTCTGTATGGATTCTGACCATGCATTCTTATCAAATGTGACATATCTATAACCTACACAGGTCTCAACAGGGGTGAGTGACTGGGTGGGAATCATCATCATCATAAAAGAATCCTGCTGTTCTCATAAGCCAATACAGAATATGAATACAGAATGTTCATACTCCAGTTGCTTAAACCTCAATATTTGTACCTCCAGTGAGAGTTTAAAGTACCCTTGTGAGCAATTTACAAAACATTTGTTGGAGCTAGAGGCATGCTTTCATATCATCAATTTTTGGATGGGCTGTTCAGGTAATGGAATTCTGTGTGTAGTTTCATCTTGCCAGAACCACAGATTTTTTTAAAAAAATATCCTGGGTAAAGAAGGAAGGAAAGACGACAAACTTACTGATGCAGTGTTAAATTCTATCAACTGACAATCCAGGGTTTTAGTTCAATTCATGTAACCAAATTAGTGATGCACAGAGACCAGTGAATAAAAGCAACAGAACCTGGAACACTAGAATTAATAAGCATATTGTGTCATAAGACTTCCTGGGCCAAAATCCATTACATTCAAAGAGACTTTTCTGCCTTTGGTACATGGAACCGTACCCCCCAATAAGTATGTTAACCTTCATGTTGCCACCAGCTTTGTTGCTGTCATATTTAGAACAAATGTGATTCTGTTTAATGAGCCCCTGTTTAATAAAGTTATTACACAGTTATCATTATGTGCACCTTACATTAAAACAGAGAGCATTCAATTTAGCATCTTAACAGTCCAAAAGGCACAAAAAGGTCATCGCATTTCCATAGATTTTCCACACAAATTGGACATGGCATGTCAATTTGTTCGCTTCCATCATATGCCTTACTGTTTTATGACCATTCATTAAGGCATATGTTCATTCTTCTAGTACAGTGCCAGTATAGTTTAGCACCTGACCATATTTCAGGCTTTTACTTTAACCAACCCTTAAAAGTAAAAATAAAATTTCTCAGCCTAGCAGAATATTACGTAAAACCCTTATTTCATGTGGGATCTCAGCATTTTCACACAATATCCTCTTATAAAGATACAATTCCACAAAATAGGTAAGGTCTAAACCTAATTATTAGTTTCAACCACAACGAACCTCCAAATCAATGGAACATGATAAGCCAATGTTTATGTATATTCCATTGATTTAATGGGTCTATTCCAATTGAGAATAGGCTAGATTTAGGCCTTCATCAGCATCTTTCCTATTATATTCCTTGGAAATACTAGAGGCTTGGAACGTATATAGCTTTAGCATAGAGATACACTGAAAGTTACGAGAATCTTTCTAACTGACCACCCTTTCCCACTTAAAAATGATCATTTATCATGTTTACTTTTAGCAAGATTTCTCTCCCATTGTCTTTCTTTCTACTGCATTTATAATAGTGCTGTTCACCTGAAGATCACATTTCAACAAACGGGTGTCAAGGGAATGCCAGCCCAAGACACAATGCTGCTTAATGCAAAAGACAATATAGCACATAGATGCATAAATTCACGCAAAAACACAGTTGTTGTTGTTGTTGCTGTGTCTCTTCAGTCATTTGGGACTCCCATCTCATCCCCTTTCCCTGATCTGGTTTGGATCCTGGGTCCTGTTCTCCCCACCATGTCTTGGCTCCCTTCTCACAGATACACCCACATTTTGACATGGCAACCCTAAGATGAACCTATCACAAGGTTTTCTGGGGACCGAGAGTGCATGATGTGCCCAAGGTTACTCAGCGGGTCTCCAAGGCCAAGTGGGGAATCAACCCCTGGCCTCCAGGATCACAGTCCAGTGCTCAAATCACTGCACCACATTGGCACTGACACACCCCAAATTCCATACAGAAGCCACCCAGAATGGTCACTGAATTGTACATCAACACTAACAATAATACAGAATTCTGGACCCCAACAAAAGATAGCAGGTTAGCCTTGTGGGTACTATATAGGATGCATGCCACAGGAGCTATGTCATCCAAAATCCCATGGCTACCCACTTAATTTTTCCCACCATCAGTTATCTTTGCCCAAGAGCAGATCCAGGCCAGGTAGAAGAGAAGAATACCATCATTCTAAGCCTGCATATTACCTAAGGTTTATTCAGCATCTAAGACAGATAGATATAGGTTATGAGGGTTCATTCCACACACGTGGGTGCCCTTGATATGGAGAATGATAAAGATTCCACCCTAGAAGACACCTTCTATCATATGTCTGGAGTCTCTCCAACTCACGATCTCTAGACTGGACATGGATTGGATGCACTATGTAGTCCAGAGGCACATCTGATATAATAGACGTATCAGAGAAGTCTGCACAGAAAAAGATGTGTGCAAGAAAATACACTTTAGTCAATGGAAAGAATTCAAGCAAGAAATACACACACTATGCTGTGCATATCAGATAAGAAACTTCACACTTTCAAACAAAATACACAACTGGACAATAATACAGAGATACCACAGCATGCATGGACTGGATATGGAAGAGAAAAAAGTAGGGTAGGCCATACATGCAGACCTGATTAATGCGCAGATCTCTAAAACGGGGTTCCCAATTATGCAACAGAAAATGGCCCCTTGCACAGTTTTATGAAAGCACGTTCACTTCACTCTAGGTACTGAACATGAGAAGGCCAGAAATGGTGGAAATGGGCACAACCCTACTCACATATATTCTCCTTATGAGCTGAGTGAGTAGCTTAAACAAAGTAAGCAGAATTCAAATGTTGCTTCTCTACTGTTTAGACATATCAAGAAATTACAGCTACAGCTGAACTGTCTGAACTGTCTGGTCCAATCTTTTGTTTACACTATCACTTTACCTTCACATGGATCTGACAGCTTTGTGAAGTTATTTTGATTGAAAAGAAATATTTTGGTAATTTGCTGTTCTGTACAAGGATTGCAAGGTACTTTTGGACCTCTCTATCATCAGGCAGTATGATTGGCTGAATCATCCTAAAAATACTATCAATGATTTTGCTATGCATCATGCACAATTGTGTCGTTCATGAAAGTCTGCATTCATTGATTGTCCAAAGAGCAGTCTGTCCAAATTCTTACATGGACAAATGCCATTAAAGAAAATGCCGAACACCACTCTCTCAGTCAGTCTAGAGATTCAGTCTGCTATCTTTCGAGAGTGGGCTCTCTTTATAACTAACTCATTGATGGAATGTAGGAAAGTAGAGGTTTTATTTGGCAGTGGATGTGAGAAAGAACTGGAAGAGATATGGAGGTTCTGTTGGTTCATTCAAACAAACAAGTTAATACTTTAATACTGGACTCATCTGACTAATAACCATGTCCAAATCACCCCACTGTATTTAGAACATTATTCTTTGTTCTGGTTTATTTATTACACTCTGATCATACCCTTACCAGTCCTCTTCTGTTTAATAAGACTTTTTTGGATTTTCTGATTTAGGAGTTCAGTCACTTCACTGACTATTTACCTCGCAATTCAAAATTATGAAGGAAAAATTAGAACAAATTCTACTGTTCTAATGTAGTTCAGTACAACAACAAGAAAAGTGCAAGGAAATTAGTTCAGTATTAATACAGCAAATCTATACATACTGTCTAATGGGGAAAAAATTCAAAGACATTTCTCATAAGATCTTTGTTAGCACAGATATAGGACCCTGTCTACAGAAAATGAAGATGAACATTCTGTTGCACAGAGCTCTGCCAGCATATTTATACAGATGAAAAAGATGGTGCTGGTGCAGCACATAGATTCTCAGCCACTCCAGAGGACATTCTAGGGATGTTCTGGAAGTTGCTCCAATTGTGGAATAGGAGGCATAAAAGTATCCATGTGCCATTGTGTTTGCTTAAGGAATACTAGTCATCCCCTTACGTTTGTATATTTTCAAGTCATTTCCAACTTACACTGACCTGAAGGCAAATCTATCATGGGTTTTCTTGGTGACATCTGTGCAGAGATTTGCCATTGCCTTCCACTGTAGTTGAGACACTGTGACTTGCCTAAGGTCGCCAGTGGATTTCAATAACTGCATGGGGGATTTGAAATATGATTTCCCAGAATCTCTGTCTGATGCTCAAACCACTACACCACACTGTAACACCTCCTTATACAGGTCTCTAAACAGTACAACTGCCACTATAGGCAGAAGTTACACACACATAACACCCAGGGATGATTACAGCATGAGATTCTGCCCAAGCTTTGCTTTCATTGTGTTGTATAATGACAGATAATAAGTAAGTACTGGCATACTTTATAGCAAAGAGCTACATTGTATATCAATTAAGTCATTGCAAGCTCTTTCCCAGTATCATTTAATGCACTAGGATCTCATTCTCAGCATTTCTGGCATTTCAGAATTACTGCATAATGAGATTATATGCACTTATCTGCTATTAGAAAGGAAAAAAACAGAAGCTCTGATTAAAAGATAGATGTGATATGCTTAGTTTAGATCAGACATAACAATTTTCTTTCCCCCATATGATCTTGCTTGGTGTAATAACCAAAGGAGGAGCTTATGCAGTAATAGGGCCAAGCAACTGAACTCCGAGTCAAGAGAAAGTAATTGTTTATATGTGGAATACTGTTCACTAGTAAGAGTGCCACTGTATTTTAATGGACATGACCTTCCTACAATGGCAAAGCCCACATGCAAGAGAATGGTTACCCAGGGGAAAAGACAAAACCTTTATTGAAATGGGCGGTGGAGAAGGGTGAAGTAGTACACTGTGCTAAATGATGCCACATGATGAGATGTGGGAGTTTATTAAAGGATGCTAAGAAATGGGAAGTGTGTACAATAAGATCACACAATACAAAGAGCAAGGCAAACCCACTGTTGGAAAAAAATCCAACATGCAATTTAATCAGTAGCATATATTAATATCCAATTATTATGGTGGTATCATAAGCCTCTCAGGGAAGTTTAGCATAACTTATTCATAGAATGTTCTTATCTTCAAGAGCTGGAGATCAGAGAGCCACATGGTTTCCCTTCCTTTTTGCCCTATAGGTAATGTAGCAATGCTGCAGAAATCCCACTATATCTTTAAATTCAGCACTGTTTCCAGGCAGGGTTGGCTGTCCTCAACTGCCCCTGGTCTAATCTCTGCACCTCCTCTTTGCATATAGTTAAACAAGGAGGGCTCCATGTATGTTGCAAGCTTGTACAGGAGAAGGGTAGACAAAGGTTCCAAAGGAAAACTAGCAAAGGCTAGTTGCAATCCTTATCATTTATAAGAGTCACTACTCAGCATTGCTAACAATCTTTGGTGCAGCCACAAACAGTTTAGTTTGGATGAGACAATATTCACTTGCCTTAGAATTATGCTGTCCAGAACAGGGGGGTATTGGTGTCCATAAGTGTTTCCCAAACTCTGGTCTTCCAGGTGTTTTGGACTTTAGTTCCTAGAATTTATGATCATTGTCAAGGCAGCTGGGACTTATAGAATCATACAGTCGGAAGAGAAAACAATGGCCATTGAGTCCAACCCCCTGCCATGCAGGAACACACACTTAAAGCACCTCTGGCAAATGGCGATCCAGCCTCTCTTTAAAACCTCCAAAGAAGGTGACTCCACCACACTCTGAGGCAGCATATTCCACTGTCGAACAGCTCTTACTGTCAGGAAGACTTCTAGGAGCTGAAATCCAAAATACCCCTAGGACTAGAGTTTGGGAAACACTGATCTAGATGTTGTTGGACTTCAGCTTACCCAAATTCCTAGCTAGCTATGCTGTCTAGGGCTGATGCAAGTTACTGTCCAAAAACATCTGGAGTTGCCCATCCTCTTGCCCTTCAGCCTTAGTGAAAATGTATGTGTGCACTTATTTCATCAAATCCCTTCAAGGAGATAAAGTACGTTTCTTTTTTTCTATTCTGATCTTTCTCAACATGCTGCTCAGATTCAGGGCCATCTGCTCAAGTTCCTTCATGGACCAAGTCTGGAAGTACCAAAGCAGGCCTGTGCTCTCTACCAACCCCATTCATCCACCAGGCCTTGTGGTTTATGCAGCCCACAAGTGGAAGCCCTGTATCTGCCCTCTCTAACCCCATGGCCCCAAAAGGGGACAGGTCTGAGGAAGACCTGTAGCTAAGCTGATCCACTCTTTTCCTCACGAGCTGCAGGCAAAAGATGCCACACTAGCTGGCCTGAGATGGAAGAAGAAGAATTGCCAACATCAACAAGGTTATTTGATTCTTTGTACACTTTCCCACATGTGTGGGATCACTTATCAGAATTAAGTGGTTCTTACAAGGCTGAAAGAACATCTTCAAGGCATATTCACCAGATGGAAATTCTGAATTAGTCACCAGGCAGATACAAACCAGCAGTTGCAACAATACCCGAAGCACTTACTCTTCCTTAGAATATTTTTAATGGGCAAAAATCGCCTGTAGAGTATACATTTAATTCAAGCAATTACTAATATGACAAGCATGATGTAAATGTCAAAGCATCAGACTTGGCAGTGCTGCTTATAGCTGAGGAATTATGTAAGATACACCATTTTTCATTCCATTCAGAGGTCTGTGCAATTCTCTCCAGTCTTCAGAAAAAACTTTGGAACTATCACTTACAACCTTACTAGAGCGGCTAAAACTATTTAGGCAAATATTATCATTTCCAATTATTACAGAATGCCATTTCTTTCAAATCAGTGTACAATTGTGGAGGTGCTCCCTTTAGGATTTTCTTCAGTATTCGCATATGAATGTAATCTTCAGACAGTTCTACAAAACATAGTGATAAACTTTTGTGGTAACACTTATGCTTACCAAGTCTCAAGAGTGCAATCCTTTGTCCATCTCATTCAGACAGAATTCAATGAACATTAACTTTTTTGTCCTTCTTAAGCAAGTTATTTGGTGGTCTCAAAGGAGTATGAGAAAGATGTTACATTCTTATGCTAACATATTTGATGTCTGAAGGATTTTGTGCCTCTTCTCTTATGTATATGTACAGGCAATTGTCAATTTGTGTTGCCCCAGGTTATAACATTTCAAGTTTACAACATTTTTCCAGAAAATAAATAAATAAATGAATGTGGCATCCACAACAAAAAGGAGGAGGAAATAATTGCAGTCTTGGCCCTGCTGGAAGGAAGGAGTTTATTTTACAGGTTTAGAAGGGGAAGAAAGAATGTAAATCTTGCCATCATTTGGAGAAAGAGGTTTCCTTTGCCTGCTCAGAAAGAGGAGATGAGGGGGAACAAGAACCTGGAATCTTGCTTTGGGGAAAGGGTTTCTTTGCCGAATTAGACGGAGGTTCATTGTGGGGGTGGGGGGATGAAGAAACTAGAAAGTTGGTGTCGTTGGAAAGAGTTTCCCTTGCTTGCTTAAGTTGGGGGTAAGCAACTAGAGACTTACCTTCTTGAAGAGAAAGATTTCCTTAGCACAGAGGCCTGATGTTTTTCTATTTAAAGTTCTTCAAGACTGGTGGAAGATTAAATAAAATCACTACATTCAGCTCTGGCAGAACATATCCCACTGATCTCATGTCCCTATGGAATTGACTCTGCCCACTTCCATCAGTCCCAGTTTACACTGCAAGTACAGGAATGCAAACCCAGGATAAACTGAAACTTGCCCATTGTCCTCTTTTCTACAATATAACTTCTCTGGAGCAGACTGTTTGGCACCAATGGAGGTCCCACCACCACAATTTTTTAATCTGTGGGTGGGATTGGTTGGACTTGAAAATAAAACATCCTCAGTCATGCATCATGGCCACAATCTTGATCAAGCCTACTAATGCCTATAAGGGTGCAAAAACAAAAGTGATCTTAAGCTTCTTGGTACATATACGATGCACCACACAGTTCAGCCCTCAGGTGGACAGCTAAGTAAGAGATTTAGATAGAAGAATGAAAACACCCCTGGTCCTTTCACATACCCAAGAGCTTTTCAAGCAAGAAATGCTCAGATCAGTTTATCTGGTTTGGTTTATCAGTAACAAAAGATTTGAGTAAACATCACTAATAGCAGTTGGAAGAAGAACTAGCCTTTGTCCCAGTCCCTGCGCTGTAAGATCCACAGAAGTCTTGGTTACCTTTTTGGCAGCAGATTCCATGGTAACTAATAGGAACCCCTTAAATTTTTTTTAAAAAAGAATATTTCAGTACAGCACTCTGTAATAATTGTCTAATAGACACCATTTTGTAAAAAGGATAATAAGAGAGGACATGTTGTAGAGACTCCACAACTGAACAGTGACCAGAAGAGATGGCTGGAGCTCAGCAGGGACAAAGGAGAAGTGTTTGCAAAAGAGAAGATCTCTATTTTAAGTGCTTGTCTTTCCATGTACAAATAGCCACAGGACATTCTGTGCAAAAACCAGCATTTCTGCATGGAAAATAAATATTCCAATATATAGGTATTAATCTAATGCACGGAAGATACTATCTTCTGTGTGGAAAATGCTGTTTCCTATGCAAATCAACCATGTGAAATTTTTTACACAGAATAAATCGCCAATTACAGCATTTTGTGTGTCTAAATAAAATTTTTACACAGAAATGTTGATTCCTGCACAGAAGATGCTGTTTTCTCTGCAGAGAATAGTTTTCTACGCAAATCAACCATGTGCAAATTTTATGCAGAACAGATCCCCAGTTACAGTGTTTTCTGTATAGAAAATTTCATTCCTTTGTAGGGATTAGTATTTCTGCATTCAACTGTTATTTTCCACCAGAAAAGTGCTGATTGCTTCACAGAAAATGCTGTTTTCTGTATTAAACAGCCACATGTGAATTTTGTGCAGAATAAGTCCTGAACTGTGAAAATTTTCATCAGTCCAGGTTCCTTTTCATCAAGGCTTCTCAACACTTGAAAGCTATGTTTTAACATTTTCTGAACATTTGCAGATATTCAATCTTTGTGAAGAAGAGCCTTTCACTTTGCTTGCAAAAGCTTATTTTACACTCTACTAGTTTACCTTTCTTCCTATTCCCCTTTTAACTATCAAGCAATATATCAAGCATGCAAAATGATATCCCTGATACACCCAACATAAAGGACACCAAAAGAACAGTAGTTCAGGCAAAATAATCCTTGAAATACACAAATTATCCAAACTTCCATGCTGGGTTATCCACAGGTACTTAACTTAATTTAGGTCTTTCAAAGAATAGTTCATATGTAGGGATATTTCCTTATTGTAGTTGTGCACAAACGAATTGTGAATTTTCAATGTTTCCTATAACATGTGAAATAACAAGATTTTTCCTTCCTTATTTAATTTGGGGGGTATTTTTATTAGCACATTTTTGCAAAAAATGGTACACAAAACATTTTTCTGTGCTCGGGGAACATTTTTGCACAAATAATGTGGCTTTTGTGTGAAATAAGATAGCTTTTGTGCAAAATACATTGTTTCCTGTACAAAAATGCTAGAGTTTCATGCCAAAAAAAAGAAAAGAAAAAACTGCTTTGATTGCAATTGAATGGTTCACAAAAACACTGAAATCCCATGGTAGTTAACTACTGAAAAAACTGGAAATTTTTCCTCATTCTTGACATAGTCTTCTTTCCGTTTCTTCATTCTTCATATAATCTTCTTTCTACTGCTTTATTTTTGATTGTATATTACTTTGTAAATTAGATTGTTTGTGTCAAAAATTGATTAAAACATTAAGTATATGGAAAAACTGTGCACCTCCTTTAGACTCCCATTCGTGTTTAAAACACTACCAAAGATAAAGACTACTGATTTTCTCCATTGATTAACAGTATAAATTGTACATACCAGTCAGTACAAAATAATTTTAGCAGCTGTTAAAATTAATCTGCAGCCCCTACTGAGAAGTGATTGTTATTGCTGTTTAAGAGGGGCTTAAACACAAGCACATGTCTGCATGCAAGCACACCTACATGTTCACCAGCAGCATTTCCACTCAGAATGTGTCCACCAGTGGAAAACAGCAAAGAAGTCCCAAACTCCCTCTTCCCACAACCATTCCAACCACTTCTTCCACTATTCTGGAGTGCCTGGAACAGATCTGATGAGGAAAGGATATCCCAGGGAGTTGTAAAAAACAGAGAAAACCAATAAAATTTGCATTTTCTTCTATTTTTCCTGCAGAAATGTCCCACTGAATCAGACACCTCTGCAGGCAGAAGGAGGTCTTTCATGTATGGGAAACAAATGCTGGATTCATCTCAGTTATTTCTTTTCCCAGAGATCTCATCTCTTATTCTTCATAGATTCATTTTAACAGATTAATGGGGTATGGTGGCATGAATGGTACCAAAATATTTTGCTGCATTTTATTATCCTGCAAGTCAAAAAAATAAACAAACAAAGCAACCACAAAACCACAGAATAAATTTCAAAAGCCAAATGGAAGAGTTAAAGGTTCAAAATGAGGAAATTTTTATCAATGTGTGAGCAGTGAGAGAATACAGACACTTTACAACAAGTGTAAATACATGATAAGAAATAGCAATAGACTTGCTGTGAGAAGACTATAACAGTCGGTGAATATAAAGGACTGTCTACTATGAGGTGCTCAATACTATGAAGTATGCCATCACTTGTAACATCCTGCCAAGTGCTTTCACCTCACCCCTATATCTTAAAAGGTATATAAGTATGAGGAAGGCACTCCTAGTTTACCATGCAGTTAAATATTAACTGTGACACAGGCCATTTCCACGCTACACTCTTATAGCACAATTTTTCCACTTTCAACATCCTATGGAATCCTAGGGGTTTGCAGTTTAGGGAGGGGCTGACTGGCCCCTCCCTAAACTGCAAACCCCAGGATTCCATAGGATGTTGAAAGTGGAATAATCACACTATAAGAGTGTAGTGCAGAAATGGTCAGGTTGTCATCTGGTAAATGGCAGTGATGTATTTATTCCAAGTCTCAGGTCAAGTCTCAAGTCTTTACCTTGAAGTTTCAAGTCAAGTCTCAAGTTCTTACAGGATACTTCCAAATCAAGTCTCAAGTCAGGTCTCAAGTCTGGGAGCCAACTTTATATCTCAGCCTGTATTCCAGAATTTCAGGACAGTGTCAAATAAAGTCAGTTTTAACAATTTAAGTAGAGTCAGCCCTCTACTTTTGTGATTTTGCCATCTGCAGCTTTGGACACGGGGAACAGGATCCTTCTTACTTCCCATTTCTGAAGCTGGAGGTTTTTTCCGAAGTGGGGAATAGGATCCTTCTTATTCTCCACTACTGAAGCTTCAAGAGCTTTAGAAGGAAGTATCCTTCCTCCTCAAGCCCATTGCCTAACACATTTTCTGTTCCCCTCTGAGATACACACCCTGCACTCTGGGGTGTTTCCTGCCTTCTGCTCTTAAGAAGAGTTTTAGAAAGCTCCTCCTATATGTAGTGGGGACAGGCTGCTGAGCAGACCTCGACTCCACCTCAAGCACACTGCCTAATCCATTTGCTGTTCCTTCTGAGAATGTACCCACACTTTGGGCTTGAGACAGATTGTCATGTGACCACTAAGTTGTAAGGTTTCTGGGTGAATGTGTTATGTTACTGAACCAAGTGCAAGTCAGTCACTAAAAATATGCAAGTCTCAAGTCAAGTTGAGTCAGTATGTAATTTTTGCCAAGTCAAATCCAAGTCAAGTCACTGAAGTGACTTAAGTCTAACTTGAGTGTAAGTCAGTCAACCTGAGTCTACATCACTGGTAAATGGTCATTGTTTTCACTCAGTATGTAAGTGCAAGTTAGAGGTTTTCAGACTTCATCACAGGGGTTATACAATGTTGGAACTTGCAAAGAGTTCTGCTTCTCTTTGAATAGACAACATCTTCACACAATGCCTGCTTTAGGGAATTTATGGCCATAAGATGCAATAAAAACTACAGTCCTCCTTCCACATTTGCATGTTTGACCTTTGCAAATTTGATTATTCATGAGGCATGCACATATCTTCCTCCCACCTCATTCTCCTCCTCCGATTACCGTGCATTTTTGGCAGGTGTGGAGAAGAAAGGCAAAGGTCCAGGCAAAAATAAAGGGAATGGGAGGAGAGGCATGTATGTTCCTCCCTTCTCCTCTTCAGAGCTTCCCCCTCCCATTCCCTTGCCTCTAGCTCTGGTGCACAAAGGGCAATCAAATGGGAGAGGGAAGCCCCAGAAAGGTAAGGATGAGGATTGCTGGGGAGAGTTATTCATGGTTTTTCCACTTTCATGAGGGTTTTGCACCCCAAACCCTTGCAAAAGTAGAGAGGCAACTGTCCTCTTATAGTAGATTTAGAACAGAGATGTGAAACCATGACGTTTCAGATTTTTAGGCCTATCATTCCCTTAAGCTCTAGACGGAATGATTATGGGAAACGCAGTTCAAAGACATCTGAACAGTCCACCCAAGCTTTAAAGACTGAACAAACAAATTAAGGAAAGACAGTCGTCAGGGCCAAAAACCACTGATACCACAAAACGTAAAGTCTATGAACGGATGCTGTATGCTACTAAACAGCATTGGCTAAAGAAGACGACCTGAAGTCCATTGCCCTCACATCCTGCTTCTGGACTTCCTAAAGGTATCTGCCTAATCAGTGCATGAAACTGGATGCTGGGTCAGTGGAATCTAGACTGATCCAGGTAGACTTTCTTTATGCAAATTCCTCAGGGTTCCTTAATGGCAAATACATTATGCAGCAATGTTTTGCTGTGCTTTTTCTGGGATAATTACTTTTAGTTCACACTTGTGCAGTAGACAAGCCTGAGAATCCTGAGGGACACAAAGAAGATGCTTTGGAGAGAAGCATGGCAGGAAAGAGATGACATGATAACTATCTGTAAATATCCAGAGGAATAACATGTTGAAAAACGAAGTAAGCTTGTTTTCTGCTGCTTCAGTGACCAGAACATGAACCAATAGATTCAAATTGGTCTCACCTAAATAATAGGAAGAACATCTTCACTATAAAAACTGTCACAAGGTAGTAGACTCTTCTTCTCTGAAGGTCTTTAAAAATATGGGCATCATTCAGAACTACTTTAGTCACGTATTACTGTGTGGTAATGAACTAGACTAGACAGCCCTTGTGGTCCTTTCCAACTCTATGATTTTATTGAAAATGTTCTCTGAAAGAATGTTTGAAATATGCTACCAGGTCCTAAGGACATGTCACATCCATTGCAGCTACAAGCCACAGAGGATTTTTTTAAAAAAAATCAGTTGTAGGAAAAAGAGAGCAATTTTCATCAGGAGAGCAATATATTGGTGAGAAGTTCAACAATTCCCTCCCCAGCACTATTCCAGCTGAACCTCTTTCCCAGTCAAGCTGTACTAGTGATAGGAAAAAATGACTCTCATTGACATGTCTCCTACTAACTGTGCAGACAGAGCAAATTTCTCATCTTTGTGGATGTGTGCCCCAATGTGCATGTTGTGCATATGTGCCCCAATGAAAACTGATCATGGGATTAAAATGAATATTATAAACTCCCTAATATAACCTGCAAACCACAAAATAAACATAATATATACTTAGCCCCTAAGAAAAAAAGCCAATATTGCACTGGCAGTTACAATGGGGATGTCTGTTTATTGCCTCCCTTCTACTATCTTCTGCTGCCCTCTACTACCTGAAAACTAGTCCCTAGGGCTCCCTGGCCTCTGGAGATGATTTTGCAGGTTCCTGCGTGGCTACAGTGCACACTGGAGGTATTGTTCTTCCATCATCAGAAGTCCACCACTGAATCCTGCCCCCTCTGCTAATAGTTGCAATTAAGTGCGAGATCTGTTGCGGTCAACAAGGGTGTTCTCACCCAATTCATTAGAAATTAAGCAATGTTTACTTCCTTGCTTTATATAGATTGTCTTCCAAATAAAACAGGACTGTGAGCGGCTTGCAAAGACTGACAAGTTTTAACATATTACAAAACATATCAGTTTCCACCAGAGAAAAACATAAAACCAAATGCATAGCACCACTAAAAATATACAATATGTTAGCACTTGGATAAATACAGATTTCAAGATCACAGATTGTAAAAGCCAAGAATATGTATATCTTCACCTGGTGCTGAAAACACCATACAGAGGATTCCAGGTGAGCTTCTCTAGTGAAGCTATTCCACAGCAAGAGGCCACTACATGGCCCTTTCCCTAAAGCCACTTGATTTGTTTCACTTGATGAGGACGTTCAGAGCAAACCCTGTAAAAGCACCTTCAGATTTTTTTGAGGGAGAAGAGATGTAAGCCACACTAAGTCAATACTTCAATTCTCCTTCTCCCCACCCCGCCACAGCTTTGTAGAATATAATGCATTTCTCTTTTTTTCAGTCAACTAAAACAAAACTGCAACAGCCAGCTTCACAAAGGGAGATACACTAGAAGTTTTGACAAAAAGACCACCGAGCAAATACATAAAAGCACGGAAAGCATAGTTCAATGACAAGGTCCTAGACAAAAATTTACAGCTGCATTCTAATAGTTGTGGAGGCAGCACCATCTGATGGAGAACCAGGGAAGTACAATGACTGCGACAGATGGAAGCTTTCATGCGGTTCAACATGAAAATCCATCAGAGAAGTGCTGAGTTCTTCAAGGTTTTTTTAACCCATCTTCGCTTTCATTATCTGAGTATTAGCTGTGCAAATTGGTTACAGGGCATTAAGTCTTCAGTGGTTAAGTGTAATCTTAAAAATGAAAGCCACAACACTCTCTGTAGCCTCATTTATGGAAAAGGCTCAGCCACCAAGTCACGTTTATTTCTATAAATAAGCCTCTTTTATCTTTTTTGAGCAGCAAGGCTGAAAGAGGGGATGAAAGGTGATGTTCCCTATCACAGAGAGCAAACACTGACTTTCTTCCTTCGCAAACAATGATAATGGAAGATTCTGACCTGCTCACTAATCCTTGCTGCCCAATCTACTTTCATTTTCATAATTGCTTTTGTTCAGTCTCTCCCACCTCTTGCTTTCTTGCTCCATACCTTCTTCTTTTTCTTCCTCATAAGGTATGCAACCTTATTTTGAAACACATAATTAAAAATATGGTTGTATTATCTGAGAATGGGCTATCAAGCATATTACTCTATCTTTTCTTTAAGACTGCTATTCTCCATCTGGTTAGGAGTTCAATCCCTGACATGTCCTGCAGGACATCTAGAACCTTGAAATGAAATATTCATGTTATGCAATTCCTATCAATTCCAGTGGAACCCAATGCATAATAAGTGTGTTCATAACTATGATCATAGTTAGACTGTGCCACCTGCAACCCTAAGCAAATGTTTAAGTTCTATCAAAATTCAAACATGCTCGAGATAAAGTTTAGGATTCATGTAACCATCATAAACATGTTGTTGTTATGAGAGAGCAAGTCCCCTGAATATCAGTGGTACTAAGTCCTTCTTAATATGTTTAGGATTGGATAACCAGATTCAGAGTAACTTGCCTTGGAATGTACACACTGCAGAAAGCAGTTATTTTAGAACACCAGTAACCATAAGTGAAATAGTATATTTTAGAGTACAATCCTATGCCTGGCTATCTGGGAATGAATCTTAATGAACCCAGTGGGACTTACATCAGAGTAGACAAGTACAAGACTGAAAATGAGTGCTTGCAGCTTCCCAAAATGCCCACAACAAGTGAGCAGGGTTAGCAAATTGATACTTTTTTTTTCAATTTAAAAGAATTACACCTGAGAACACATGTATTACCCTTGTGATTCAAGACTGGATGTTGCATTTGGCAGTTACTTTAAAGATATACACATATCACGCATATATCTCTCTGCACTCCACACAGCTTAATAAGGTCACTTCCATACTCATAAATTTCTGCATAAACTTTCCCTGAAAGCCTCTACTGACATGTAAAGATTTATTTTAGGTTTCTGATCTCCTTGTTTACTAGATTACCCAGTACAGCTATATTTAGGAAAGCAGACAGGAAAATTCTTTCATCTTTCAGTGTTTTCTTAAACAAAGGGGGGGAAACTCTTTCCTAAAGTTTAGTCAAACTTCAAAGTTCCAGCAGGAGCCAGTCCTAAAGCGCCCTCATAAACAAAACAGTCCTACCTTGTCTATGGACACCAAAGTGAAACTGAAGCAATATGGGCATTTTAGAAATGACGCATCAAAATCTAAGCTGAGATGGCTCGTTTATTAATTTCAATCAAAATATGATCTAATTTTGAATCACCTGGCATACACACACACTGATCCAGAGTAGAGTCACAAAATCATATGGGATTCTCAAAATATTTAATGGGGACAGGTGTCAGAACCATATTTAATCAGAAGGAAATACCAACTGGAGATCAGAGGCTTCTAATTTTTAGATCTGTGTGTGCCCAGACACAGCCTCCCAGGGACAGATTTTGACAAGTGTGAAAGCACCAGCCCAAGTTCCCAAACATCCAAAGTTATGCCAACTTTTTAGATTCCAAGGTCTAGTGGAGAAATGGGGTGGGGGGAGTGAAGAAAGATACCCAAGTGAACTTCTAAATATGATGTCCAAGTTGTGATTAAAGAACCAGTGGGACTCCCCCATCCTGATGTCATACATTTGTGAAATACTTGGCACTCTTTCTCTTCCTTTGATGGATACCAACTGTTTACTATAAAAAGGGCCAGAATGCCTTGACTCCAAGAATGAAGGCACGCCTTCAAGATCACACAAGGCACAAAAGAGGCACACAGTCTCCTAAGGGCACATCTACAAGGATGCCAAGAAAAGAAAGCAAACCACACACAGCTTATTCGGAAGTTCCATTTCTGATTGTGAAAGCTGCATTGGATTTGTTTTCAGTTGTTTGGGAGGCAGTAACATTCCTTATACACCACCAGAATCCACACTCTTTCAGACAAAGGCTGAAAGCACTTACCTTGGAATAAACCCCGGCTGATCACAATAGAGCTTACCTCCAAGTAGACATGTTTCCTTTACACTACTCAGAAGTAATCCCACTGAGTTCAGCAGGACTTACTCCTCCTACATGGAGGTAAGAGTGCAACCTAACTGGTCTCTTCATTGTAGGCGTGTGCTTTTTTTAAAAGATCTGGAGGAAAATGCAAATTAAAATGAGAGTATATACAATACTGCCTTGTGTTCAGGTTCCACTTTGAGCTTGGCAATGAAGCTCTCAACACAGCAAGTCACTCTCGCACAACTACAGCCAGCGAACACAAAGCAAGTAACCTCCAAAACAATAAAGAATTTTTTAAAAAATCCTGAAGATGGAAGGAATGACTATTTGATCGAAACCCGTGCGCGGAAGATAGAAAAGAGAGCCAACGCAAAAAAAAAGGGGGGGGGCAACGCCACCCGTCCTCGTCTTACAAAGGGCAGCCTGAGTTCAAAAGCAAGAGATTGACCTCACTTTATTTTTTCTTGGGGAAAAAAAGGGGGGTTCCCTCCACTCGTGCCCTCCGAGAGAGCCGCCCGACGCTCCCCTTACCTGCGAAGCCCTGTCCCCCGGTTCTTTGCAACAGCTGCAAAAGAATGGCAAGCGTAGCAATCCTAGTCATGCTTTTAAGGGAGTTCACATCCCCTTCTTCCCACGGTGGTCGCAGCAGCAGCAGCAGCAGAGCCGAGTCTCCGCGCGCCTCGCCAACATCCCTCGCATTTGGTCCAGCCCGGAGACTTCGGAGCGGATCTCTCTCGCGCGCACACACGGCTGTGAAGCCTCCGCTTTTCCCCTGATCTGATGAGCAGCACAAGCTGATTGAAGACGCGGGGGGGGGGGGCCAGCGGGCGGGAGAGAAAAAAGGAGGAGGGGGGAGAGCGAAAGAGAAGAGCGCACGCGATTTCCCCCGAGTCCTAACGCTTGCCTTTTCTCCCTCTCCTTTTGCTCGCTTATACTAGGGGAAAGGGGGGGGGAGACCACCCCGCGCTCACTGCTCTCTGTCTTGTACTGGCTTCAGCCTCTGAAACCCCCCATTTCACAGGGTTTTTTTGGCACAAAGCGAGGGGGCGGAACCGCTCTCCGTCATTCAGGCGCTCCTTTTGCACCGGGCGCAACGTTTGGAAAGGACTCCTGCGGAAATCCAAGAGAAACGGTAGCAAATGGAACGGCTGGCCAAGGGGGAAGCTTGATGCACGGGTTCAGGGCGAGAGTGCTTTCTCTTCTGTTTGTGGGTGCGCTTCCTCTGGTCTCCCCTTTAGGGAGAAAAAGAAAAGGCTGCTTCCCGAAGTAGGTTCAGCTCCTTTGGATGAGCCGCAGTAGGTTTAGCCGCCGTGGCGAGAAGGAGAGAATGAACAAGGAGTGTCAAAGGGAGGAAAACGAGACGACCCGTTCCTCCCTCCCTTTCCTCAGACGGAGCCTAATAAGGATTGCCGTTAAGCTCCGCGACGGAGAGGAAAAAAGAGACGAGCCCCCCTGCTAAGAGCATGAAAGTCACCAAAATGCAAGGTTTCCAGGGGGGCCATTATTAGATCAAATCTTCTAAAAGCGCTTACAGACATCGCCAGCTGAAAATAGTAATTTTCGTCATTATTCACTTAACTTGGGAGCGAGTTGGCTGCTAAATACCTTCGCGCAGCGGGCGCACTCGGGGTTCGAGGCGTCAGAGAAGAGAGACGCCACGCGCGCCCCGGCTTCGACGCGCACCAGACGCGCGCGGGGAGGGAATGAGGCGCGCGCCCGGATCCAGCGGAGACTCTTCGCACCGGCGGTGGCAACGGTGGGCTCTGGAGAAACCTTCGGAGGCGCCCTCCGCACCGCCTGCCTGGCTACAGCAACAAACGCGGAGCTGCCGCGCACGCTCTGCACGGGCGCGCTAGACTGTTATCGTGCTATTACTCCACTTTCAACACCCTATGGAATCCTGGGATTTGCAGGCCCCTCCCTAAACTGCAAACCTCAGGATTCCATAGGGTGTTGAAAGTGGAATAATAGCATTATAACCATCTAGTGCGGAAAAGGCCTCCCATCCCGCTTGCTCTCTGCTTTGCTCAGCAGAAGCGAGGCGTTTTGCTTTCGCTCTCTCTCCCCGTTTTCTCGCCAGCGCGGCGGGAGATTCGTTCCTGATGAATCATCTCTCAACTTTCAAACACGCGCTCTCCTGCGCGCCCGTCTCGACCGCCGGGGAGCCGTGTGTCCCCCTGCCTGCCTTTGACTATAAACGCTTCCACTAGAGCGAGCGCAGCTTCCTCGCCTACTTTAACAGCGGTGTTAATTGTTTTGCCTTATGCCGCCGCTCCGTCGGGTTTCTTGTCTCTCCCGCCCCCGCCCCAGGCCGACCCATTATTTCTTTTCCCTTTCTCTGCGGTACAGCTTTCATTCCTAGCCGGTGAACAGCATTTATACCTCGCTCAACTTCATAGATATTGGGCGGTGTTATTCCTTTCATCGGCAGTAGGGGGTGATCTTGCATTAGGAGTAACTTATTTCCGTATTAAGCCCCCCCCCCCCGCCCATTGTGCTACAACTGATGGCTCAGTGGGGTTTATTTAGACTTTGGCAAATGGAGAGAAAGAATAAAGAAAAACAGACAGAGATGAAATTATGAGGGGCATGGTAATATTGGATATGTCAGAAGAGGTCAATGAAATGTTAACAGTGTGGATTGGTGACGCAAGAGTCTTTTTTTCCAGAGTTCAAAGAAGTGCTGTTTCAAACCGTGTTGGGTTTATTGACCATGCAAAACTAAGAGGCATTGAACCCACCTTAAGAAATAGGGAGATAATTAAACAGCCTAGAAAATTAATCAGGAGGTCATGCTGGCTGGCTGAAATCCTGAAGCTGAACTATTCCGAGTGCTAGGTAATTCAAAATTATTTCAGCCTTGTAACAGAAGCAAAATAATATCAACATTCAATTTGTTTGTTTCCACAAAGAAGTAAAGACACGGGCTAAGAGCCACCATGGTGTAGAGCTATGCCACGTCAGATGTTCAACAAACCATGGCATCCAGATTGGGGAGGGGAAGATGGAAAATATGCCCATTTGTTGGAGAGCAATACACATTTTGTGACCCTGGGTAGGGTGCTTATGTAGGGAGGTCTCAGATACCTTCTTAAGCAAGCCTGTAGAAATGCCAATTAATTGTAACGGGCCAATTACATATGCATGAATCACCAACAGATTTCAGACTATGAAGGGTTGAAGAAAGAATGGAACTGTAACAATCCAATGAACTGTTGCTAGCAAATTACCAACAATTAAAAGAATTGTTACTAGTGAATTGAATGGCAGTCAACAATATGATTCTATCATGTCAGTGCTATTTTGGAGTCTGCAGACATTCTTGGAAGTAATTCCCCTGAATCATACAGCTCAGTAGTCATCCATAGAATTGTGCTGTAAGTCAGCTGGGAAACCCCAGGCCCTCCTGGTCTTGCTGGACTTTCCAGCAACCCCTGTCAACTGAGCCAATGGTGATGGATGATGAGAGACTACTGAAGTAGTTCATCAGCAGAGTGCCATAGATTCCCTTCCTCTGCGCTGTATATGTAAAAATATTATCCTCAGTCTTATCATGATTATACTCCAGCTTCTAACATATGAAAAAAGGCTTTGTGGTATAAAAGCAGTTGACCCACAAGTTTCTCTCATATTATTTTCAGGTGTGAGAGGACAGCTTGGGATGGGGAAAAAAATCATGAAAGCGCATGTATTTTTATCATTCTACTCTCCCTCTTTTTTCTATAGCCACATACAAAAATAACTTTTCCAGGCTTTGCTAAAATGTTTCTGATGCATTCCCCATTAAGTCTGCGCTGAAGCTAGGTGTATCTTAAGTTCTACACCATTCTTAAATTCAATGGTTAAAAATGTTTCTCCTATAATATGGGAAGTGTTTGTTGTTGTTGTTGTGCCTTCGGGTTATTCTGACTCATGGCAATCCTAAAGTGAACCTATCAAGGGGTTTTCTGGGGCTGAGAATGTGTGACTCATCCTGGCAGAGTGAGGATTTGAATCCTAGTCTCCAGAATCATAGTCTGATGCTCAAACCATTGCACCATGCCGGTTATCACTCGGAGTGTTAGTGTTCCATAATATAATATCCAACTCTTCACATGCAGGCTACAGGCCACAAATGGAATACATGAACTCTGGCAGGAACAGAATGTGTATTTCACATTCTCACAGCTTCAGTTAATTATAACCAGACCCATTTGTGCACTATGTTTAATGTAAATGCTAATCCTTTTCAAAGTCCTGCTCTGCCTTACCTTGAATGTCTGCTTCTCCGTTCCAATCTCCTTTATGCATTTCACCTTAAAGTGAAATTGACACCATGCTATCTTACAGCCGACTCACACAATCACTCTTGGGGTTCTATTATTTCAATTACAGCTCTTCAGAATAATCTTTATTGATGTTCAGATTAAAACTAGCTATTCCAGTGGATAAAAAGAAACTAGACCAAATGCTAAGACTTAAATCCTATTGGTAGTCCAAACTAGAGTAGACCCATGGTACCAATGGGATTTAAATAAGTATTGATTTACCAAGTTACCATAGATTCCAGGAAGGTACTCTAATTGGAGCTAACAGTAGGATTTATGCATAATACTGTACATATTTTTCTTCTCCTTTGATTTGTTCACACAGTTTCTGCCTCAGCTGGTACATCTTGTTACCGTTTACAGGTACGACTTTTCTGGCAACTCCTTCATCTTTCTCCCACACAAAGTAGTCACAGGGGTGTACCTACAGGTTGGCAAAACTAGTGCATTGGCCCCTGCATAAAAATTCTGCCCCTGCATGAAATTTTCCTTCAGTCTCCAAATTTCTAGCACTGCAGAGGGTGAGACACTGAAAATGGTTCATATCCAGGATGCTTGTACTGACTGCTTTCACATTTGTTTGGTAACTCTGTTTGCCTCTTCTCTTTGGATGCCTAAAGTGTAATTTCTAAATGTTCAAGTTTTAAGTTATTGGGAACTGAAAGAAAATTTCATGGAGAAAGGAAGAGCTCTTGTTTGGTGGAAGCAGGGTTCTAATTGTGCCTCGCCCCACCCCGGCATAGTAGCTATACCCTTGAGTTGTCATATATTATCCCACTGACTTATATAGCACGGAGTGAACAGGATGATCTCATGACCCTATGGAATGAATTATATTTCCCTTCTTTATTTCTCGCGTTGAACTAATGCACTCTATGCTACAATCACTGATGGCAAACAAGGGCCAACTGAATATGTGAGCTTTTCAACAAAGAAGTCACTGTTTCACAATTTAAAAAAATAAAACAATTTTTTTTCTGCATGATTGAAAATGCTTACGAACAGCAGTTAATGATTTCCAGCCCAGCTCACTTATAATTTCAGTATGTGTTGGCTTTTCTTCCTTCTCTTAGTTTGGCTTGAATGTAGGTGCATCGAAGCAGTCATCTGAGAACCATATATCCAGATTTCAATATAGTGTACCACTGAAAACATTTCCAAGTGAACATTTGCTGTGGCCCAGTAACTCTAGTATGTAGCTTCCAAGCTGGAAATTGGGACAACCACTTCAGTAAGCAGGGAGGCATTCCATTCAGAGGCAGGCTTCTTTTTTTTTTTAATGCAACAACAACAACAACAAATCAGCATGGTTGAAAATAGACTCCAGATTTGGTTGTGTGAATTGGCTCTTGAAAGCAAAAATTAGAAAATGAGATGCTGATTAAAAGAAAAGAACCCAAAGTGATCTCACACATGCGCACACACAAAGGCACAGGCAGAGCAAGCTGAGAAAAGAGTCCATGGACACAAAACCAGGATCTGAAGAAACATAAACCATTGACGGAATACTTATCAGGCTCATTATTCTCTTGTTCCTGCAGTTAGGAATAAAGCATGAACAGGGACACTGGTCTTGAATAAAAACCAACCACATCATCATTGGTAACAGCTTCACAGAGGCAAGCCTTGCATTCTGGCATGGAGCCTATTTCAAACAACCACACATTGTCAGAATTGCTTAGCCCAGCTCAGCTGCTGGCATATGTTTGAGAAGTCACTGCTGCTGACAGTATCTGCTATTCCCCTACTTGCTGCTGCTTCCCACTCTAGTTTGGAACAACAGCTCTAGCCTGTAAGCTAGGTTGCCTATGTCTTTTATCCCACAGTCTCTTATGAAGGAGAATCACTTGTAGAAGGGATTGAGGAACCCATGACTTCTCTCTCTTGCAAAGGAGGAGCCATCATCTTTAAGACAATTTGGAGAAAATCCTGCCTGACATTCTGGAAAGCCACTGCCAGCCAGTGTCAACAGTGTTGGACTACACACACACACAAAAAAAAATGTCAAGCAGCCTTCTGAGTTCTTATATTCTTGACTAAGGATTAGGCTTAAAATACCACAACCTCTGTAGGGTACTTAGGTAGCGGTGATGGTGAGATAAACCATATACAGTTAGGATTACTATGATAATGGGCCATGTAAATCATTTAAGATGAAGGTAAACTTTCCTAACTTCATCTACCAGCAGTGAGAGTCTGTAACACTCCATACCAGTAACGCAAGAGAGCTTAGTTCATGCTACCAAGTACTCAAAGAAGGTAGTAGGATTCAGCATATGGACAAAACAATGGTGAAATCTATGGGAGACTCACTCCTTAATATCCAGTCAAGAATATTAATGGGAAACGAAGGGGGGTTGATCCTTCAAGGACAAATCGTGCATCCCACCCACCTCAGCTGCTTGGCTAGGGAATGCAAAGGCATCCTGTACTAACATACCTCATTTGCCCAGACTATTACCCTGGTGCAAGCACATAGAGGAGTTCTCCATACAAATGAGATCCCAGACTAGATAAGCGAGCACAGCACAGGAGTATATCAATAGAAAACTCAAACAAGAAATCCCTGGGAGTATTATAAGATTTTCATTATTGAGCTTTATGATCTACTTAAGTTGTAATCCTATACAAGCTTTTCTGGGACCAAGCTCTAGTAGAAACTATGGAATTTACTTCTAAATAAATATAATTTAAGCCACACCTCCAATCACTGGGTGGTGCTCCTCTACATCATCTGAATTTAGCTAAGGCTCTGCATCTTGTTTTGCTGGGGAAGTTCTTATGAAAAGTAGATCTGTACTCAAGACCTGTGCTATTGACTGGATTTGCAGATCACTGACCAAGTTCAATCCTCTAAGTAAATATTACAATAAGATTATATTGTTTATCAGTAATGCAACATAGAAATGAACTTATCCTTTATCATAAACACAGGCTAAATACCCTAAAAGCACCAGATCCTGTCTGATCTTGGAAGCTAAGCAGGATTAGTTCTGATTAGTACCTGGATGGGAGAGCACCAATAAATACCAGGTGCTGTAGGCTATATTTCACAGGAAGGAACTGACAAAACCATCTCCAAGTATTCCTTGCATAAGAAAACCTTATGAAACTCAACTGGCTTATGATGACTCCATGACAAGTTCACACCCCCTCCGCCATAAAAATCAAACATAGCAGTTCTATCACAATCTCGTTTAAACCAATTAATAGGCAGTCATATCATGATTGAAAGTGAATGTGATATATAGTAGTTTGAATATTTGACTGGAACTCTAGGAGACTAGAGTCTGAATCCCTCCGCAGCCATCGAAGTCCACTGGATGAACTGGGGCAATTGAGGCAATGTCAAAACTCCTCTGAACAAATCTAGAAAAAAATTGTGACAGGCTTGCCTTGGGGTTATGAAAAACTGTTATGAAATTGACTACTCATATGTAGTGATGGGCCAGATGAAACACCAAGCCCATCACTCCACATGAGTAGTTTACTCAAACTAATAAACTTTACTAGGGTTAAAAGAAAGTGTGCCTATAACATGGAGCAGATAACCTCTACTCACAGAGCACAGGACAGATAAAGGCACTGCAAGAAACTTATACAAAGGGAAACATCTAGAAAGGGAAAAATACATAAAGCAGAGTTTTCTGGGAAATTCCCAAGAGACCCCCTTCCCATCTTAACAAGCACAAATTAACCCTTTTGATTCAACCTTCTAACACCCCTTCTCAAAGGCAGTTGGTCACTGAATAAGACCCATGTGCATCAGATAACACTAGAGCTGTATAGTTGATAAAGGATTTGTCAATACACCTGCCGCTATTTCCTCACTTGCACAATACTTCAGTTCAGTCACCTTCCACTCCACCAGATCTCTTATTTGATGGAACTTAACATCTATATGTTTTGTGTGTAGTCTCAGCTTTTTGTTCTGTGCTAACTTTATACAACTTTGGTTATCTTCATGCAGCACAGTAGCTTCAGAGACTTTCAACCCCATATCACTAAATACCTGCCTAAGCCAGATCACTTCAGTGTCTGTTGCCACCTATTCTCCTTCTGTAGATGTTGCTGCCACAGCTTCCCGCTTCCTACTAGCCCAGCTAATGACCTTGCTCCATATATAAACAGATTCCCTGAAGAAGATTTGTCTGCATCTACTCAGATGCAGATACTCAGTACTTCATGTGCATGGCCTGGGAACTTAAGTTTAACAAAGATGGTCTCTTTCAGATAATGCATTACCTGCTTTACTACATTCCACTGAGAAGGATTGGCCACCTTCCAACTCAGGATACTGACAGCTGCAATGATATCCAGTCTGGTAACTGTTGCAACTTACCAATATGTCTCCAACACTGATGGTTATCTGGCAATGGGATGTTATCATCTCACCCTTTTGTATGATGTATTGCCCTAGGTGTCTTGGCTCCCTTGCCTATTTCATCCCAAACTCCAACAATAACTTCAGTTTTCTGTCTGTGATTAAGAAGGAAGCTCCCATCACCCCCTCTCTCCACCTGTATGCTCTGATAATGTGTAATTGGACCCTGGTCTTCAGGCTCAAAATTTTCCCTCAATCTGACTTTGATTTCTGTGCTGTCCTTCTCTTCCTCAAGCACAGTACCAAGTCATGAACACAGACAAGAATATATGTCCATTGATCCCCTCCTGCCTGTTGTAAAGACAGGGGTCCACCTTCCCTATAATAAACCCCAACTTAACGAGGACTGCATTGATTTTCTTGCTTTCAAGCACTAGCTGAATGTTTCAGTGTGTAAATACTTTGGTGCCAAAATGCATACTTTATGTACCTCTTCTAGATCTGTGGCCCTTGGTGGTCGTAACATGTACAGAAGCTCTTTTATCTCACCATACAATAAGACAGTTTCAATACTGAGATGCCTAATTTGCATTTTCTTGTTGGCTACTACACTCAGCATTGCCCAGATGGTGGTATGCTTTACAACTGGGGCAAAAGTTTCATCGTAATTTCTGAGAGTAACTTTTTTTGCTATTAACCTGGCTTTATAGCATGCCATTTTGCCACCTACACTATGCTTCAACTTAAAAATCAATTTATACCCAATTTCCTTGTGATTAGGGGGCAGGTCCTGCTCTTGTGCAATGAGTCCATTTCTTCTTGTACTGCTCTTCTCCACTTGTCTGCTTCAAACTTAGGTAGTCATCCAATTTCCTAACTTGCTGCTCCTGGATTTACCCTTTGGCTGCAAAATAGTAGTCACCATTCCTGACTGGTAGCACCTCTTTTTTGGTCTTCTCAGACCTCCTAGTTCCAGGTGCTCTCTCACTTCTGGTTTGGATTCTTCAATGTCACTAGTTACACCGTTCACACCTTCTTCCTCCCTAGACATTGTCCATTCCTCTTGGCTAGTCTCAACTACACTCAGGTTCATATCCAGCAATTCCATTATTCCTGGTCTTGCAATTTTATCAAATTGCACACTGCAGCTGACAGTGATGTTGCAGTCTTGGGGAATGAGAATTCCAGAACCTTTGCTGCAATATCCAGCAAATACTCCCTCAATGACCTTATTTCCAAGCTTAGCTCTCTTCTGTTCTGGGACGTGAGCATAGACCTTGCACCCAAATCCCAAAGGTGCCTTACTCTTGGCCTTGCCACATTCCACCATGCAAAGGGATTTTTGTCAATGGTCCTGGTTGGTTGTCTATTTTGTATGTAAGCTGCTGTGGACACTGCTTCTTCCCAAAATTTAAATGGTAGATTTGCCTCTGATAACATTTAAAAGACGCTGATTCCATCCCTCAGCCACTCCATTTTGTTCTGATGTATAACTGACAGTCCTTTGGTGCATAATGCCTTGTGTCTTCAGATATGCCTCCATCTCTTTATCCATGTATTCTCTTCCATTATTTGTGCAGATGGTACCCAAGCTTCTGTGCAACTGGTTAGCTACTTCAACTTATTCAGCAATTGATTCTTGCTCTTGATGACATACACTGTTGTAAATCTACAATAGTCCTTTATATAAGTAAGAAAGGACTTACCTTCACCTAGGGTTATGGCATCCATTGCTCCACAGAGGTGAGAATGCAGAAACCCCAATGGTTTCTTGGCTCTACCTTCACTCATATAAGGTAGTGGTGCTCATGCAGATTTTGTCTAGATGCAAGAGATGCTCTTCATCTTTGGTCTGCATACTGGAATCTGTGAATCTGCAGTTAATTCTTTATTCATCCTCTCCCTCACCGCATCTATGCTTCTATGTCCCAGAGTCCTGTGCCACAAATGGATACACTTATCATGGGATATATGATCAGTTCTTTTAGCGTCTGCCAACAACCTAATACTGATCATCCTTTGTCATAACTTTGCACCATATGTCTCCATCCTTAAGTTTCACATTCATCTACTTTGAAGGGTAGAACAAATCTATCTTTTGGCTGTCTTTTGACTGAAAGCAAGCTCCCACCTAGTTTTGGTACAAACAACTCATTTGTTAATTTCATCTTGCCACTTCATGATGCTGCTAGGCTGTTGGTGTGCACATTCCCTTTTCCTACTGATTTTATTGCATTGCCATCAGCCAAACATAAAGTCCCTTCTTCTTAGCAGTTCAGATCCTCGGAAGACTCCTTCTGGCTGCTCGTATGGCATGTGGCCCCTGAATCAAGAACCCAGGTTGAGTTGTCTTCATTATCTTTGAGCATTACTATATGTGCAGACCTACAATAATATAACTGTAGTTTAAAGTCTTCCCTAGCTTGTTTTTAATTACTCTTGTGGCTGTTTTCAGGACAGCCTCTTTTAAAGTGTGTCCTTGCTCCACATTTGTAACATTTCTTAACTTTCACCTTCATGACTTATTCTTCTTCACTATTAGCCTTTATCTCTGATGTCTCTCCTTCAGTTCTGCTCACTAAGCAGCCTGACTTTTACATGTTGATGTTGTGTGCCTTCAAGTTGTTGCCCGCTTATAGTGTCCCGAAGGCAAACCTATCACAGAGGGTTGGGTTGTTTTGTTTTGGCAAGATTTCTTCAGAGGTATTTTGCCTGCCTCTGGGTCTTTACATGGTCTAATTTTTATTCTGATTCTGAGTGTGTTTCTGGAGCTATTACAAGGGGCTCATAAGATTGGTCTAAACTACAAAGGATTATGGTAACAACATCCTCGTACAAAGTTCCTGAACCAATTGCTCTTTAGTTCTTCCAGTGCTTGCAGCACTTCATTTATGTCTCTGGCAGGCTTGCCTCTTTTTTGAGTACCATTTTTAAACAGATTATGTTTTAAGACAGCTAGGCGTTGATTCTAGTAGGCTGGTCTACTATCTGCAGGGCTTTCCATATCCTTTTGCAGTTCTCTCATTCCTGATGTGGAGCAGCTGGCAATCTTGAACTGAATTGTTGCCCTTGCTTCTCTGTTTATTTTGTCCTGGTTCTGAAGATTCCCTGTTGGACCCTGTGATTCCATGACCTCCCACAAGTCTTCCTTTACTAGCACCATTTCAATTTTAAACTTTTGAGGCTGATAGTTGTTAGTGTCTAGTTTCTGCACAGTCATATAAATACTCATCTCAGTCATCTCCCATTGTTTAGACTTTATTCTGTCTACCCAATCCACAGTACTCTGAAGTTGCTGAGTGGTTTCTTTATAGAGGCTTTTCTTTCTTTCACACCAGTTGTAGGCATTTTCTGAGGCCCAGAAGCTCTTGTGAAATTGATTCCTGATGTGTAGTGATGAACCAGAAGAAACACCTAGTCTTGAAAATACTAATAAACTTTACTAGGTTTAAAAGAAATCTACAACATGGAGCAAATAACATATACTCACAGAGCATGGCTGGGCAGATAAAGGTGCTGCAAGAAACTTTTACAGAATTAGAAACCTGTACAGAAAGCAGAGGCTGTGGTGAAATTTGTAACAGGCCATCTCCTCCTGACCAAGCACAAACCCTTTTGATTCAGATTCCAGAGATTCACTGACTGAGTCTTCCAGTAAAACAACAATATATGATGATTTAGATCAAAATTGGATGTGCAAGAAGCAATATTTGAACAAAAATAATCATGTGTCATTGTGGTTTCAAATGCTTCCATCACTTATTCCTTTTGCTGGCTAGTATAATGTTTGCAGTTGATCATATGTATCTGTGACAGCTGGTGGTGGCAGTGTGTTCAGGGAGATGAATCCAGCCTGTATTTTAGTCTGAACTTTAAAGGAGCTTCCCAAGATGCTGAACTCTTTTCCATAAAATAGGCTCAGTACCTTGGATAGTTCCTTTCGAGTTTAATTTAAGATGTGGGATAGATTTACTTTCCCATTGAAGTGGAAGCCATCATTATGTACTGGTCATCTGCTGTGCAGAGATGCAGGAGTTTAACATAGACAACCCAGCAGGTTTTGAGCATTGGATGTACGTAATGAAAATACTTGCTATCTTCAACAAAACCTCCCTCTTTCAGTGTAATGCTGCACACATCCTTCATTTTACCAATGCAGTTGTTTTTAAAATGTATGTTCCAAATCATAACTAATAGTTAAATCTGTGGTGCAGTTCTTCACATTTTTACTTGGAATAGTACCAGCTCTATCATAAGACAACTGAGGCAGATACGACAGGTAGCAGATATTGGAAGTGGCAACAAGGTTTGGAAGAGAAACTGTGCCCCTTGATGCCTCTCCTGCTGCAGCAAAGGACAGAGTTTTTTATTCAGATATAAATATTTGACTATTTCATCCTTGCATGCAAAGATGAATAATTTCTGCAGTGTTCTATTTCTGCAGTTTTCACCCAGGATTTGTACAGATTTCTGCATCTCACACTATTTCAGGAAATTGTTCTGTGCACAAGTAATTTTATCCAGCTATCTAGCTTGTATGAAATTTGTGGGGATGGATATTGTGAAAAAAAAGTTTTCATGCAAAAAATCATCCTCTGTTTCCAAAAACTTGTGTGGTTTTGTGCTAAGTACCCACATTTTGCACAAACAAACAAACAAACAAACAAACAAAAAATGTGTTTCTCAATATAGGAATTTGTGGGAAATTTTATACAAAAATACCCACCTTATTTCTGTGCACCATAATTTTCTGAAGCACTTCAGGATGTGTGACTACAGGATGAAAACTGCATGAAATTTTTGCTCCTGCTTTATTCTTCCTTACTGGCTTCTGTGACTTCCAGCAAACCTAGCTGTGGCAAGGAATTTGCCTTCCATCCCTAATCCCACAGTCAGTGTTGAAGACAAACTGAACTGCTGATCAAGTCAGCTTTAGTAGATGGAATGGGAAAAGGCACAATTGTTTTTCTTTGCTTTGGGCAACAAATGACAGCCCTGTCCTAAAAGTTGAACAGAGTCCAATGGAGCTTACTTCCAGATGTGTATTGTGTCACAGCCTAGAACATGGGGCAATGCTATAAATGTTTAATCAGAAATAATTCCCTTTGAATGTGAAACAGTCATACTCCAATGCAGATGTATAGAGGATTAATAGCAAATGTCCAACTCTGGAATGAGGAGACTTTTTCTTCCTTGGTTGGAATGTGTGCAGTAATCCTTACATACACAGGCTACCATTCCTCATTTCAGTAGTGGGGTGGCATGGGGGTGAAATTCCATTGCTGGCAAAAGTGATCTAATTTTAAAGATTTCAGGAAGACAAAAGGTAGCCTTTATCCAATACACTTGTTCGTGTGACACTTGGACTCAGCTGTTGTCTGTAGCTGGACTAATTTTGTTTGTGTCCATATATTGCAGTTATTGTTGTGCTATACTGCCAGGGATAGTGAGAGGTGCTTTGGGGATTTCCTCCTTCACATGCAAAAATAACTTGTCTGCCTTTGGATACTATGGCACCTTGACAGTCTAATGTGGGTCAGGCAGCAAAAAATCATGGACAGGCCCTGGTTACCCTCTGACACATCAGAAAATGCAGAAACTTGTATTCATTAGATTTCACTGAGGGGTCTTTCTCTGTAATATGTCCAGGAAGGGAACAATTTAGAAATGTGTGGCATCTTGAATAGCAGCCAGTTGACAATAAGCCAGCAGAAAGAACATCTGACCACCTCATTTCACCCACCACCCGTTTAAGTAACCACTACTCTGCCCTCAGCATCCTTCTCCTGGAGTTGTCAGCACATTTACAGCTAACTATGAGCATAAACACAGATACCAGCTGTCTTTTTTAATCTAGTTGCAATATGAAAATGCCAACAGATATCTGACACTTTGGCACTGATCTCCTACATACTTTTCTCCTTAATATACTCCTCTTTGCCTAGGGAGAAGTTAAGCAACTGTGCATCAATAATTCAGGAATATCAATTTCACTTTTGCAACAACTTTTTTTAAATGATGTTTTTTTGGTGTGGAGGGCTGAACTTTTCAAAGCCCTTGAACCATTTTGGGCAACATGGTTCAGGGAAAATACTGGATGGTAATAAGATCAGTATGGATCAAAATACACAATTTTATTACATTTGTAAAGAATACTGAGAAGTGGCCTAGTCCTCAAACAGAAAGTCTCTTGGCACATTGAGATACTCCACTAAGAAAATGGTTAAGCACTGTGACTTCTTCCATATTTGGGAACTTTGGGGCTAAAACACTTGTTTGTGGGGGAAAACTCCTTTTTTTTTTTTTTGAAACAGTGTTTTTCCACAGAAAACAGTAGTTTTTGCACAAAAGGCTAGAATTCTTTGTACAAAAATATTGAGGATTTGTAAAAAAAAAAAAAAAGTGTAGTGAATTTTTCCCAGAAAAGTTCAGAAGTTAAAAAAATCATTAAAATGCACACATACAAAAACTTTCTTATGAAATTCTTTGTGCTTGAATGCAAGAATAAAAGAAGTTTTACATTCCTAGATTTGATGATGAACCATATTTCAAGATATCTAAGAGTCTGTGTGTTTGTTTCCCCATAGCAACCTGCTTGCACTCTAGCAACTACTGTGGAGTCTCACATCCAGGTTTTATCTGTGGCTGAAAAACAGTTGGCCCAGATGAGACAAAGGGCCTTGTGTCTGACCATGCCCAGCTTATTATGTGAAGTTTTTATGGTTCCTGTTCTCATTGTTTTTGCTATTCTGCAAAATGTTCTTATTCTAATTCACATGTGGCTTTTTTTTAAACCAATGAGACATTATTTTTAAGATTGTTTTAATCTACTGTCATTATTGTGTTATATGTTTTTTACTCTTGTTATCTGACTTTGCTGTCATTTTTAATTGAATGAATTGCCAGGAGTGATGCAAACACCCTGAAAGTGAACAGTATGCTTATTAAAAATAAAATATTTAGATTAACTATCTGAAGGGAACTTCAGACCAACAGAACATCCCTGTAGTAGTCAGTATAATGGTTTAAGTAAAAAATCCAGAGTTTTATGCCTGAACTCCAGTCAGAAAGCTCTGGCAGAAAGGACAGGGAGGTGATCTTTGCCAGTTTTGCACTTCAGCCCAGTCACCTCTTGAAGTGTTCCAAGGCTTCCTCGACATTCTTGAGACATTTTTCTGCAGCACCTAGGGCAAATCACATCTGAATCAAAAACTTTCTGCTGCACTTCTACTCAAAAAAGGAATTAGTTGGATTCAACATAAGGTTTCCAAAAATGTTCCTGAGCCAAGAATTATGTGTGAGAAATGGAGTCAGTGTAGTTGTGCTGATCGGTGGCAGACCAAAAGGTAGGGTGGAGAGTGTGCTCCATCCCAGGTGCAAAACATGGGGGGCTGCAATGGCAATGGAGAAGCAGCAGATACTCACAACCCTCCTCAAGCTGATCTTCTCCCTTCCCTTCCTTGCCCTTGCCCTTTCTCTGAGTAAGGCAGAAAAGAAGGGGGAAGATTGGAGGTGAGATTGTTAGCAGTAAAAGAGTACAGACAAAATGGGCAGTGTTTCCCATCTTTTCCCCTGCTCTACTCTGCAGGGCTGTTTAGAGACTCAGTGCCCTGGACAGTTTAATTCACAGAAGGTACTGCCTGCTTAAATGTCCAAGCTAAAGAAATTCTCTTTGTCTTTTTGTATTTACTTAACTAAAGTTCTCCATTTTTAATTCTAGTCAACTTAGAGGTTTATTCCTGTTGTTAGCCCTGTGTCCTACTTAAAATTATGCTGTCATTAACTGGTGAAGCTCAATGCCTAGGCTCTCAGCCTGGGTTCCCACCACTTTCTGTAATAATATTCCTCATACCTCACTGCTGAGCGAATGGATGTGTGATACAGGGTTCATTGTTGATTGTTAACTCGAAGTTATTGTATTGTCAACCATGTATCAGAATTTTAATCCTGGGAAAGCAAATATTCTTGCACATACACTGTATGCTTTATGAGATCACTGTAATCCCAAACCTATTTAACCCTTCCCTTCTTTCAACAAACCATTCTTCCTTTTGCTTATATAGTTTGGACTGCTTTCTTATGGTGGGGGGGGAGTCCCTTTGTCCAAAGTTGGAGATCTTTCCAGGCTGATTCAGAGCTCACCCGCAATTGTGTAGACTACCCAAGATAGTCTGTGCAGGCCTAATATTTTAGGTCTGGTCTTATGTGTTTTTTCTAACAGTTTTCAGTGTTGGTTCCCTGACAGTGTTCCCTAACAGTCTTCAGGGTTGGTGCCCTAATATGTTTTCCAGAGTTCATCTGCCAGCAAGGTGATAGTAGGTGCCACCTCGTTTTTTAAATGAAACTGTGCATCTTCAAATAAGTAGTTCTGCTATGTTTGTGTTGCAGCAGAAGGAAAAATGGAGGGAAGGGAGAAAGAAAGGAATCTAACAGTCGCTTTAACTTATTTATATTTTAGCACAAGCACTTGTGGACATCATTCCACTTCTTCCAATCTAGTTACTGAAGAAATGGATTGATATCCACAAAAGCTGATGCTGAAACATACATCTAAATCTACTACAAATTTAGTCTTAATTGGGCTGTAGATTCCTTTCTCTCTTCCCTGCCTTTTCCTTTTCATTCATCCTCAAATTGAAGTTATATTTTTCCTTATTCAGCATCTTTTCTTCTCTATAGAATGTTGAGTATAGTGGAGATTTCAAAGAATTGGGGGAGGCATTATCCAGAGCTCATATTCTGGGGCTTGAGATTTCATGGGTTTGTATATAAAAATGTTGCATGGTTTATTGTGTGAGTTTGAAGTAAGTAGCTCTTGGGAGTGGAGAGAGAATGAAGTGTTGAAGTGGTTGGTTGTTCAAATGTCTAAAGAGATTTGCAGTTGGGACAGTTGGTGAATGGCAAAGTTTTCAGTCTGAGTGGTGAAAGATTTTTGCCATTTCTGTACTAAATATTAATAGTACTATTATTCCACTTTCAACATCCTGTGGAATTCTGGAGTTTGTAGTTTACTGAGGCCAAAGAGCTCTCTAACTGAGAATGTTAAAGGTCCCTCACTAAACTGCAAACCCCAGGATTCCATAAGAGGTTGGAAGTGGAATAATAGCACTACAACAGTGTAGTCCAGAAGGGCCCAAAATGTTTGTAGTGGCAGCATTGAAAGTGTAATTATGGTTTCCTCTGGGTGTAAAAGTACTATAACACCTCTTACGAACCTTGAAGGCATTTAGACTGATGCCACAATTAGAGTCACAAAAGGGGTACAGGAAGAAGTCCTTCCATATGCCAGAAGTAGGGATCAGAGAAAGCCCTCACCCTGAGTGTGTGCAGTGAACACTGTAAGGTTTCACATTTGGTGGGAGAAGTGTGAAGTCCCACATTTGGTTACCACTCTTTCATTTCTTATTTCAGCCTTTTCTCCCAAGTCCATATAACAAATCAATATTGTAGTAAAACTGACTAGATCGAATGCAACCTTTCAAGTCTAACCAATTTGATCTCTAAGGACATTTAAAAGAAATAACAGAGAAGACATTGTGAAGCAATGGTGAAGGAAGAAGCTTTGCTTTCATTTTTTCCCTCTCCTTTTTAAAAGAATTGTATTATGTGTATATGTCTGCTGGTCTCCTGTTGATGGAGAGCCCATGAGTTTCATAGGGTTTTCTTAGGCAAGGAATAGTCAGAGGTGGTCTTTTTGCCAAGATTGGTTCGGAGAGGTTTGCTTTTGCCTTCCTCTGAGGCTGAGAGAGTGTGACTTACCCAAGGTTACCCAGTGGGTTTCCATGGCTGAGCAGAGATTCAAACCCTGGTCTCCAGAGTCATACTCCATCACTCAAACCACTGTACCACATTGGCTTTCCATAAAACCACAAATGTGGAGACAATTTCATTTATGATCATTTGGATTTCTAGCATATTGTTAGTTTCTAGTATATTGTTAGTCACACCATCTTTCCATCTTCCTCCTGTAAAGACCCACCACTTTAAGAAATTGTGCTAAAATGGAGCTGTAAAGCTTTTATTATTGAGAAGTGTGCATCCCTTTTAGAACTGGAGGATTTGCATGATGGTGAGTGGTTTAAGATTATTTCCCCAGGCATCTTCAATAAGACACTTATTTCCAGCATTCAGTGATACTTTAGAGTGATGCTCCATAATGTTCATATGCAATGCTGTAGGTGGAAAGAGGAAATAAATTTCTTCCTGATCCCCTCAGGCACTTAGTTTATGCCCAGAAGCATGAGATTTGATTGCCCTTATTATCTCAGTGAGTGTAGCTACGACAGTAACTAGCAGGGATAAAAATTATCCACCATTGTTGAGACTTATTGTGACTGTGGGAGCCTTCTAGAGGTGGAGGAGGGAAGAATATAGAGCAATCGTCATTGTTCAGACAGATCAACTTGCCTTCAGATGTCTTTCCTACAATAGCCCTTGGCCTATTCTACCTTCTGACAGCTTAGACTGTTCAAACTTTCCTCCTTAGTCATTCTGAAGTGAAGGCCTCACACTTGATGAGCATTTTTTCCCCCATTTCTCATCACTTTTCTCTCCCTGGGAGCCAGAACCCTGTTACACTGTGTGCTTTGTACTCAGGGGTAATTCAGCCTGTTCTGTTTCAGATGCATCTGCCATTTCACTTCCAAGGTGACAGATAGGTAGCATAGTGACAGTTGCTCGAGGGACTGATAAGAGAGAGAAGAAGCTAGCTATTCCTTGGCCAGTCAATTATAACTTCTCAGCACTCACTGACATGGCCATACTTTAGTCTAGCAAGCTTCTCTGATTGTTGCCATCTAGCTTCTCTCATTGTGAAGCTACTATCTAGACAAAATACTGGCATACAGTACACACACTCTATATGATCCAACCCTTTTGGTTCTCGTTTGGATTTTGGCTTACATCCAGAGAAGGCCTACCAATAGCCTCATGCGATAGTAGTTGTTGATGTCAGTGTCCACTGGGGCTGGTATGATAGAGAATGTGGTCCTCTTAGGAACAGCCAGCTATAACTACATCTACTGCAAAAGTGAGTGTTTGGTAATGGGCACAAAGAGGCTGGAGAAGTGCACCACTCTGTTGAAAAATAGTGACCATCACAGTCTGCAAGCCATGCTACTGAATTTCTAAAGAGGTAACCAACTGGCTGTTGTTGAACACTTAATATTGGCCAGATCTATCAACAAGATGAAGTTAATGAGCAGTGTCAAGGAAGGTTTAAAAAGCTGAAATCATCTTCCTTTTCAAAGCTGAAGGGATATGAATAGAAACAAAGGCCTTTCCACACATGGTTATTAAGGCGGGCCAATGCGTCTTGCCACGGAGGTCTTCTGCACACTGGAGTGGACTTGGTTCGGTTTATTTACCTTTGTTCTGCACATAATTCTGACTAAATGTGCCCCCATGTGGTAGTAAAGTGTGCTATTTGAAAACCGGAAGAAATCGGTTTTCCAGTTTTCCAGATCGATCCGATTCGTACTTTCACAGTGGTGCAGACATGTACATTTGCACCAATGTGAATTGGTGGTCAGGGGAGGGCTCCTGGGAGGGGCCAGGGGGTAGTATAGACTTTCGCATGTACGCACGTACGCACGTTTGCAATGCCGTACTAAACCATGCAAAAAAAGGGGGGGCCAATCACAGCCAATGAGGTGGGGTGAGGGGAGTAGCGGGAGTGGCCACGGCAGAGGCAGTGTGGATTCATGAACTTGCACTCCTCCAAATCAGAATGGAACATACACAGTCGTTGTGCGGAAGGAAATAAGGGAAAGTCCACCTTGTTTCGAGCCCAGAAAATCTGGTAAGAAACAGCACAAACCGATTCACCAGCCTCATGCGGAAAGGGCCAAAGTCTGGTACAATAAATATAAGTTGACAATAAGGAGAAGAGGACAGAATTTACTAGTCAAAGCATTTATAATATTTTACATCTGAAGCACAGAACCTGAAGCCATGGGATTGATTGTCAGCTGGAAGATTTCAAATATGTGAAAGAGTTTCAGAAGATTACGGAAGACTTCAGCAAATTCGCTGCACTGACCATCATGGTGGAAGATGTTAGGAAGAGACCATACTTGAACTGCTTCTTTCAAGAAGCTTGTTTGAAGAATTTCAAAAGTAAAAATGAAGTCAGATAGAGATAGTACTGTATGTAGCAGTAATTGTAAGACAGAGATTCATGGAGGAATTTGGAAATTCACCATAGAAGGATTAAGCTTGAAAGTTTTGGGCTGATAGACCTGTGATTTCTTTGGGAAAAAAATGGTTAATGTTACAATGAATAAACATTTAAAATGCATCCATTTGTTGTTGCCACCACCAACAATCCATGCATAATCAATACAGAGTAGGTAGGTGCAAGGATAGAAGTAGAATTATGCTAGCCAGATCAACCCTTCAATATTATTGTGTTTATTATTCCAACCTGACGTTCATGTGCACTTCTTGAAGAAAGATCTGTAGTTGCACACTTACAGGCTTGTACCTGACTTGGAGCTTGGTGATATATACACACGGTTCTCAGGGCCTGGATTAAGCAATCTGCTTCCTCTTCTGTTTGTTGAACGTGTGTTTGTGTGTACATATCAGTTTGCACGTATGAACATATACCTAGAAGAAGCAACTTTGCCAAGAAAGAATCAGTTTGGTGACTATATTGGGAAGACCTGCCCAACATACCTTTTGGCATTCTCTGAGAAAGTCAATATGCATGTGAAGTTCATATATCTGCCTGGATTTACACAGAGCTTTGGACACAATTTTTCACCAAAGACTAAAAAATAAACTTAGAAGCATGGGAAAGGTTCTGATTCTACTTTGTGGAACGGTATGGGTAGGAAGAGAAGTAGCCAACATTGTGTCTACAATACATCGTTATAGTGGTTTGACAGCATTTTAACTTTCATGGCTTCACCTTCCAGCATTTCCCTTCCTGGGATTTGTACTTTGGTGAAATATAAGCATTCGCTGCTAGAGAGTTCAAGTGTGCTTCTCTGAACTATGGCAGTAAAACACTCTAGCAGAAAGGAGAGGCAGCAGAGAGGGCATGGTATTAAAGTCTAGATAGTAAACTTTCTCAGATGCAGAGGAGAATGGAAACTCCATCTAGGGAGAGAATGTGTCTGAAGGGCCACCACTTGAGTTTTCTCTAATCTCCTCTGATGTCTGACTGAAGAAGACTCCTAGAATGAAAGCAAAGCAGAATACCTCAAGATTGTCCATTGCCTGCAAATCATGATCCTGCAAGCTACTGATGTAAGTACAAATGGGCATGGGTCAGCTTCCAGGAGGATTCTTTCAGAAATACAGTAAGACTCAGGTGCCTCATATAGGGCAGCATAGAGCATCTTTGCTGGTCCCAAGCACTCCATCATTTATTTCAAGATTTGGGCCCGAGAGACCAAGGAATGCTATTGGTGCATGGTTACTGTGGTCATTTCCACCCAACACTGTTATAGTGCTATTATTCCAGTTTCAATATCCTGTGGAATTCTGGGGTTTGGGGTTTACTGAGGCCAAAGAGCTCTCTGACTGAGAATTCTAAATTCCCCTCCCTACTGCAAACCCCAGGATTCCATAGGATGCTGAAAGTGGTATAATAGCAGTAAAACAGTATAATGCAGAAATGGCCTATATTAGCTTGAACAATTTGTGCCACTGCAGATGTAATCCAGAAACATCATTTCTGATCTTAGGGAATATCTGTTAAAATGCAAAGCTTAGCTTCCAATTTCCTGTCTTTGTGGATCTTGAGTTAGCATAGATAACCTTAAACCTAGGCCATTTCCACACCGGGGTATTAAAACGGTGCAGAGCGACCTCCCACGGAGGTCTTCTACACCGCAGAGTGGACTGGCGTGGACTGCTTTTTATAGTTCCACACCAGAATCCACTCAGGAGCGGCCAGAACTAGCTGTGCTGCGTGTTTTTTAAAAACTTCGTCTTCAAGGTTTTTAAAAAGCACGGAGCGCATAGCCCCGCACTGCTCCGTCGCCTGGCTCCGACGCGGATTTGCAGGCGCGCGCAAGTGCATGCCTGCAGATCTGCTGGGGGCGGGCATCCAGCTGGCGAGCTTCTCCGGTTGGTGGAGAGCCTCCACCAACCGGAAACGGCCATTTGGGACGCCGGAGGACTGTGGAGCAGTGAGCTCGCGCTGCTCCGCGTCGCGACGGACTCACCCGGCTGCCGGTAAGCTCCGTTTTTGGGCGTTTTCGCCCGTCCCCCCCCCCACATGTGGAAAGGGTCCTAGTCTTAAATCAACAGATTTTTATATTTAATTATTGAAATCCATGAACTTTGAATGTGTCAGTCTTCAACACTTCTTTAGCTTACTGTTATCTGTAGCCGTTCCCAAGAGATTGGTTTTACATTTTTCACATTCATCAAGTAGATAGTCATGCCAGTCTTTAGGTGATTGCCTCAACAGTTGTCTTTTTTGTGTAAGATATAATTCTGAGCCATATAACATGAATCCTTTTGGAAAAGGCAGGTGCTTGTGAGATGCTTCAGAACAATATAATCTGAGTGTCATATAAACATCAGGATTAGTTTTAATCCTTCTCTTAACAGAGTCCTTTTCCTTTTTGTGAATGTTGCATATGTTTTAGTAATGGTTCTAGCAAGGATGCATTTTCCCACTTTTGTGAAGGAGTGGTTATAAACAAAGACACTAAGAAAAGGCAAGGATTCTGCGTGGCTGTTGAAAGAGCTGTTTGAAATCCAAAATGCTCTGAAATATATATGAATGGTCTTTGCTCATTGCTCGGTAGCCAAGAGCATTCCCTTGTTCCCTGCACTCACCAGTCCCCAAGTGTTCATAAAGTAATCTGTTAATGTCACAATGACACTCTTATAATTGTAATAATGGTTGGGTTTGTGTGTGTTTTCACACACCCCTATCTTAAAAACCTCAAATCTTCTATCTTCAATGTGAAAATCAATCTCACTCATTATTAGATATTCTTCTTGCTATCAGTGTCAGTAAATTATTAAGTAGCTGGCCTAGCTTTGTTTTAAAAACCAGTCTCTTATGAAGCTCAGCAGTATATTTACCATGAATACTGAATTGCCTCAGGGTCTCAAAGGGCGCATCAATGAGACCTATTCTGTACCTTAAGCAAAATGCTTGAATAATTATCAGCAGGAATTTTTGATAATATTTTGGATTCCTTTATAAAGGCTTTGGGAGGGGGAAAAGAAAATCAAGAGCACTAAGATATTATTAAGGTGTAGGGATTTAAATACATGATTAATTAAGTAGCTCTCCAGGTTCTTTTCCCTCCTTTGTTTCAATTTCTTTCTGGAGAATTAGGATGCATTAGGAATATCTCTCCGCTTCTTTCTGAAACAGAAACCTTTGGCTTTCAAATCTAAAGCACATGAAGGAGAATTTATATTAGCTTCCTTAGAGCAAGAAAGAGCTGATTTCACCGCTGAAAACAACCAGTCACCCTTCTTATGCCTCCAGCCACTAGAGGGCCTAGTCTTCACACTCAGCTTTTTTCAGAGTACTTATGAAGTTCTCTTCTTTGTATCTGCAAACCTACAGAGTGTTTCCAGCAATTCAGACTAATGAGTACTATAGAAATGAGAGACCAACGAAAATACACTGGAACAACTAAGTGTACGCAGTGCTATTTGGGGCACAGCTATTTCATTGACTCAGCTTGACTTATCAGTGAGTTCTTAAGTCAGAACACATAGATCTATGCAGTATGGAATGTCAGAGAGAATATTTCTATGCTCAATAATGACACACTTGCTAGCATTCTATTCAGGACCGGTTTGCTACTTGACATTGCTTGTCATCTCTTCTTGCACTTGCTATAATTCATGCAAACAGCTAAAAGTCTGCAAGTTCATACAGGGCTATGCTGAAGATCAAAAGATAATAAGGAAAAAACCATGGAAAATCTATACATCATGCAGGAAACATTACCAGTGTGAAATTTTATGTTTTCATTTTTCTACAAATTCATAAGGAATCACAAGAAACATACTTTTGCCTTAAGAAAGTTAAAGCCCTTTATTCATACAGCAGCTGAGTAATTATGAAAATTGTGTTGTTGTTGTTTCAAGTTCAAGTTGTTTCCAACTAATGGCAGCTCTAAGACAAACCTATTACTGGGTTTTATGGGGCTGACAGTATGTTCCATGCCCAAAGTCATCTAGTGGGTTTCTGTGGCTGACTAGGGAATCGAATTCTAGTCTCCAGGGTCATAATCCAGTGCTCAAACCACTCTGGCTCTCAGTTATGAAAAGATCTATGTACAATTAGGAAAAAGTTCCCATTCTACAAGGGGAAAAATGCTAACCCTACTCCACTTATACTGTGCATCCATTATAGACTCTCTGTCGATTCTTTGGATCTTTGTCCATTTGCTCTTGAATCAGAGCATCAACAGCTTTGGGACAGTCTCTGCTCAGAGCTTGGAAAACTTACTCCTTAGAACTACAGCTCCTAGAATCTGTTAGTAAGCGTGGTGTTGATGCTTATTAGCTGGGGAATTCTACCAGTAATGTTATTTTCTCAGGGCTGGCATAATATTTATTAAACATTATGGCAATCATGAGAAAATAATTGCAGATTTTCAGATCCCTTGATCATTAGATAACACTCCTTCGAAACTGTATTTCTGCAATGTACTTCACACTAACGATAAGTTCAGGAAAAAGATGATAGCTGTTACACAGTTGTGTCCATTTTTCAACTCCCTGTTCTATTGCAAATGAACTACTCATGGCTCCCACAAGTTTTTGATCTCTGGGTGTTCTTTGTTCTTACAGATTTCTCTTTCAGAGGGATGTACAACTCCAGAGTACCCACACAAAGAAACGGACTTAGCATTATATAAAAAGATTTTGAGACTCTTTGAAGTAAACTGTGCTGCCTGGTGGTGTTAAAACAATAGGGTAACCTGTGGAAAACTTTATGCCTTCCCCCAATAATTGGAAAGACTGAGGGGACAAGCAGATCATTAGCTCTGTAGGGAGCTTCTGGTACTACATCTAACAAAGTGACACACTATTTTGTTGATCAGGAGAACTGCAAAGCAGAGGTACACAGCTCCTTAATGTTACTTTAGAGCCTTAATGGACTTGTCTACTTCAGAAGAAAATCCAGGTTGTTTTCCCCATAAGAGCTGCCTCATTGGCTTCCATCAGAGGGCAACTGGAATAATGATGCTATATAAAGAGCACATTACACATTTTAGCAAAGAACAGTTCAAGCTAGAAATCTGGATTCAAATACTGAAAGAGAGTGTTTAAAATTTGTGCATTTTCTGTAACCTCCAGCTTGCATCTTGCAGGCCAAAGCGATTTCTGTTGACAATGTCTTTTTAGCACAGGAGGTTGAAGTGGTGAAAAACGGACCGTCTTTGAAATAATTTTGACATAGACCTACTCTTTTAGCATCCAGATTGGTGAATGCATAGATGGCTAAAATAGGGTTGCCAGACATCATATTTTGCATGGGATGTCCTATGTTTCAGGTCCTGAAGTCTGGCCCTGTATATAGGTGATACAGGGTCCCATATCAATCTCATGCAGGTGATGCTGAAAGCCTTACTCTCACCAAACTGATCCCCTCCCCCCGCATTTGATATGCAACAGCTGTCCTAATGCCAAGATTCTATATGATGGGATCATGGCTGGCATCTGTCTATCTCTCTTCCTTTCCAGCCAGGCCAGGAGCACCAGACAGAGTCTGTTCTTGCGATGGCAGGCTAGCCATCATAAGGTTTTCATGGATTTGTGTTTCTGTGAGATTTGAGAGGCCATCTTTTTATTAGATTACAGAGAGCCTCATATAGGTCTGCCTCATGTGTTCATAGAATCATAGAGCTGGTAGAGACCACAAGGGCCACTGAGTCCAACCCCAGCCATGCAGGAATACACCATTAAAGTATTCCCAACAGATGGCCATTCAGCATCTGTTTAAAAACCTCCAAAGAAGAAGACTCCACCACATGCCAAGGCAGCATATTCCACTATCTAACTGCTCCTACCATCAGGAAATTCTTCCTAATGTTTATATAGAATCTCTTTTCCTGAAGTTTGATATCATTGCTCAATGTCCTAGTCTCTGGAGCAGCAACACAAGCCTGCTCTATCCACCATGTTTCCAGCTAGTCATGCACTGGGTAGTAACTGCAGCAGCAGTGTTTAGATTTTCAGTTACAATGACTGGCAATTGGCAGATTTGCTACAGGATATTGAAATGAAATCAATAACTTTAGTTTTATTAGGCAGCTTTATATCAAATTACTATGCAAGCACAACATATTTTTATATATCATCTGTATTATACTATATAAATTCTTTTAGGTAGATGATCTGTAGAAAAAGAAACTACACCTTTATATTTATATGATATTTATTTGGGAATGGGGTGGATTTTGAAGTGGGTTAACACTGGTCAGTTTTATTAGGCAGATAGGTTTTTATCTAGACAGGTAAAATAGAGAGAGCCAAGTTGTGGCACTGCACCTTAATTTGAAAAAAATCAGTTTCATTGGGCAGATGATCTGTAGTTAGGCAGGTAAATCACATTTTATATTCATGTTATATTTATATGTATATGGGATGTGGGAAGGCAAGGCTGGTCCATTTCATTAGGCAGATAGATTTCCATTTAGGCAGGAAAAGGTATATAGATGGTCTATATTTAGGCAGATTTATATTTGCCTGGGATGGATCATGAACGGCAATGCACAAAATAGCAACTTGATTCTAAGCGTTACAAAATAATTCCCTTACAAGGAAGCCCTGCTAAGATCAACACAGAAGTAGGCAGTAGCAGTACTCTGGCTTCTTTGAAATCTATACTTTTGTGGTTTTGATGTTTATGTCAGAAAAAGGAAGCAAGTAATAGCACCAAGAGAATAACACTGTTGTGATGATGAACCTTAAAGACTAAATCAATTTAATTAGGCAGTTTTATTAGGCAAAGCCACTTAGGGATGGATAATGGACTGTAAATATAGGGAAGGTTCTACCAGGTGGGGAAAAATAAAATATTCATGCCACATGTGTGGGCATTTGTTTGAATAGATCATGGAATGTAAGTATAGACAGGGTTCCATGAGGAGGGGAAACACAAAATAAAATACTTTTATTTGGTACTAACACAACCTTGTTACTTACTCTTGACCCCCTGCCACGCTGTCGTGCATCATGAATTTTGAATGTCCCTTATTGCTGTTTTCAAACCTTGTTTTTTTGTTATACACCTTCAAATTCACTTTGATTTAGAGTGACCCGTTCATAAAGTTTTCATTGTAAGATTTGTTCAGAGGAGGTTTGCCATGGCCTTCCACTGAGGCTCAGAGAAGATGATTTGCCCAAGGTTATTCCATGGGTTTCCATGACCGAGAGTGTGTTCAGTCATTTCTGACTTATGGCAACCTTAAGGTGAACCTATCACAGGGTTTCTGGGGCTGTGTGTGTATGATACACCCTAGGTCACCCACAGGTTTCCATGGCTGAGCGGGGAATTTAACCATGGTTTCCAGGGTCATAGTCCGACACTCAAACCTTTACACCATACTGGCTCTCGAAACCTGGTTACTCTAGCTTAAAATATAATTTGTGGTTGCATATTTTCAATCTTTGTATCACTAGCTCTCAACTAACTCTCTCTCTCTCTCTTTTATCATAGACCTTTGTGAATCTGATGACAGCCCTGGACCTCTCCACAGAAAAATGCAATCAAAAACCATTTTCAACATAACAGGAAGGAAATCAAAGAGGCCTTTTTCTTTTTCAGCTAGTTCACAGACACCCTGAAGCCCACAAGAACTCCTCTGCTTTAGATCCCTATTTTTATACTCGTTGAAAAGCAAAGGAGAATGACAACAGTACCAAATCTGACTTTCATCAATTAATGTATCTGATGGGAAGTCAGCAAACAGCCCAGAAATGTGTTTGTACAATGAGGCTAATCCTTAGAGGAAGTAGGTCACTACACCTCCTTTGCTGTCAATGGAGCTAAATGCATACATACCAATCCATGAGTTTGCCCAAAATGTTATCAAATCTCTATGAATAATGGATACATTCATAAAGCTGAAAGTCTTTTCGTAGATAACTCATGAACACAAACGGGATGAAAATTTGTAGGATAAATTATTCTTAGTGCAATTTTGCTGGCTTTAGTTTTCAGATATTATGTAAAGTGATTTTTAAATCATAGTTTACACAGCCTTTATAGCTAAATAAATGAGGTACAAATTATATGTAAATTGATGTAAATCACTCATCTATATACACAATATTTTCCATGTGAGCTATTTTTTATAATAATATTTTACTCTTTCTTGGCACTTTTCATCAGAGGAGCAGCAAATGAATTACAAACACTGACTAATTAATTTCTCACAGGATTATACTAGTGATGTCCATTCATGTTGCTTCATTCCCCAATGCTCTGCTCTGTTCAAAGTACAACTGAAGATGATCAGCATCATAATGGGAAAAGATTTCAGCAGGTAAAATTACATTCCTGGGAACAGGAAGATACCTTTTTGTCTGTTGCTTCTTTCCTTCAATTGCAGAGATTCAACTAAAGAATCAGACACCATTTACTTTGACCTTGTGAATAAACCAGTATTAAATGACAAAATGCCAGCCTATGACTGATTTTCTCTTGTATATCCCTGTGAACTGCACATAACTCATGTTCTCCTTCTAAAACTTGAGGCACACAGAGACACTCTGTGCATACAGTGTATGTCATTCATATTTGGTTTAAGGCAAGTGTCTCTCTGGAACACCTGAAATCAAGATCACATGAGATGAGCCAATCACAAGGAAAGTACCCCAACAGTACCAACTGTGGTGGGGAGATGTAGTGCCCATTTGGAAAGGAAATTCCCACATGGCTTGACTTTCCCTGCTGGGTAGGGCTAAAGATTCTGTGACTCTTCTTGGGCTATTTAAGATAACTGGTTTCTCTTTTTTTAAAAAAAGTTCTGTTTTGTGGTGTAAGAAATTTTAACTGGTTCTCTTTCTTAATTAAATTCCTTGTTGTTCATTCAGACTGAAATCATTCTCTGTCTCTCTCTTTCTTCAGTCTTAACTGTTTTACATTCTCTGATAAGTGTCCAGATTGCCTCTGGGAGATTCTCCAAGATTCTGGTTAACTGCTGGTAGAGATATCAATTAGGAATACTCTTCTTTCTAGTCTATGTAAAGGTTTTACACTTAGATTTGAATTATTGTCATAAATCAGGGTAGACAGATTTTAGAAGTCTTAGGGATGCACACACAGCCTACCAAACTTCTCATGCTATCATTCCCACTTTTTTTTAAATGCCCTTTGTGCCATAATTTCATTATGGCCATTTCCGCACTAGACTGTTATAGCGCTATTGTTGCACTTGCAACATCCTATGGAATCCTGGGGTTTGCAGTTTTGGGCCCCTCCTGAAACTGTAAACCCCAGGATTCCATAGGATGTTGCAAGTGGAATAACAGCGCTATAACAGTCTAGTGTGGAAATGGCCTACATCTCCCCACAAAAAAAGTGGTTTAAGGCCAAGCTGGACATTCTCCAAAACTGGAAGTGCCAGAAGTCGCCTCAAGTTTGGCATGGTAGGAACCAACCTTGAGCCATACACAGCTCCAGAAGGCAAACTCAGCAAAATTTCCACCACCACCCCACATACCCAGACAGCCATTAGAGTATAGTGGTTTGAGTGTGGAGCTAGGACATCAGAAGACTAGAGTTTGAATTCAGCCATGAAAAACCCATGGGGTGAGCTTAAGCAAGTCACATTCTTTCAGCTTTTGAGGAAGGCTATGGCATATGTTATCTGAATAAATCTTCCTAACAAAAACTTACGACAGAATCGTAATAAGTAAGAGTCACATTGAAGTATATAATGACAACAACACAAACCACTAGAGGTTTTGGGATGCTATTGGACATTTTGGATTATGGAAATTTTGCTTCATTTGGAAATGCAGCAAAAAACATTTGGAGGTGGACATGCAATATCCTCCATGGTTACAAAAATGATTTTTTTCAGGGGGATATAGGTGATTGTTAAGCTATTGGGTTATGTAGTTAATATCAGTCCGAAGACAGATTTTGTTTTATGTTTATGAATCAGCATTGCCACCTTTGTTTTTTGAGTTCATTGATAAATGAATTCATTTTGTTTTTTAATTTGTTATGGACTTAATTCCAGCACTGCTGTTTGGACATATGCTACTATTCTAATGCTGTCACGATGCATGGCTCCTGCCATAAAGTTGGATGTGAATTAAAATTGCTGAATGTGTATTAGAATAGATCAGGCAGCTAGCTTAGACATTGCTATAGTTGGGTAAAGTTCTACCCAATTGCCAGTTGTTAGTTGCAACTATGTATGTGGTTGCAGCTTGTTTGTGTATTCTAGCGCATCAAATGGTCAGTTGCTTTACTGTTCACTGCTACAAGGCATTTGGGTGAGGGGCAAAAGATTGGAGAGGGGATGAAAATATGTAAAGGCATTTTGAGAACCAGAAATGCTCAAAGATAGGGAGGAAGAAACATTCTCCAGTCTCGTGGATGAAAAGTGTGTAAACAACTAAGAGTTTGGGGAAATGTTTAGGAAGGTGGGATGATGTGAGATTTATGATCCTCGCTCAGTCACAGCTTTGCATGTCTAAATTTGTATGGAAAGGTATAAATCTGTAACCACCATGTATGCCTTTAGTCTCAGCAACTTCTCAAGAAGCGTGCTGTGTTGCTTGCCTTGCTACAAATAAACACTGCTGGTCAACTCTGAGTGTAATTTGTGAAGTGCGGGTTATCCAGGGCATGACAAATGCATGCAATTTTAGTACAACCCAATATATCACTTATTTTTGAGTAAAACCACTGTCACATATGAACTGCAAGAAAGTTCATAGAGCACACTTGTTAGAGTTTTTGAAACCAAACAGCAGACCTGTGGCGAAGCTTATTATCTCATTTCTGAAGAAAAACTATCCTCCCCTAAAGGAAGATGAATGCTCTGAAAGATCTTTAGAATGTTTTCTCATCTCACAGCCAAGCTGTACTTTCAGTTATGCCTGTAAAACTAGATCAGTGTGATTAGCTTAAGAGTCAGTGTCCATCATGAGTTAAAGCCTGTTAAACAAAGAAGGGGGAAAAGTGTAATTTTCAGCCTCTGGCTATGGCCTTAAAGTTGGCAAAGTACCTCATAAAGTGAGATTCGAAGGAAAGATGCCTTTGGGGGGGGTACATCCAGAAACCAGAGCTGGCACTGATTCAAGCAGCAAGAAAAGAAGATTGCCTATAGAATCCGGATTAAATTTCTAGAGGAACCATTGCAGCTGGGGAAGTAAATTTCTTTTCCTGCTTTAATTAATTCCATCTCCCTATCAAAAATGTATAGCATTGTCATCAGTTAAACTGACAGAGTATTTGCAAAGTTAAAAATGAATGTTAATACACATTGCAAAGAGTTTAATAGATGGAGTTGTGTTTTTTTCCCTTTCTTTTCTGCTGAATCAACTCCTCCTTCACAAAAAAATCCTATTATAAAGTAAGTTAGTACTATAGGTAGAGATGTGAAATACCTGGTCAAAATTCAGATCACAGAAACCACATATAGTATGATGTTTCTTCAAATTCCCAAAACTTAAGAAGAAATGGTATGGAAAATTGTTACCATGTAACTGTATGAGACGTTTCAGGCAATTAAATTACCCTTGGTGTGAGCTCTCTCACTCCATGACAGCCTAATGATCTATGACATCTTGTCAATCCATAAAGGATCCTTTTAAACCATACATGATTCAGGTATGTGTGGTAAAATAGCTGTGGATAATAGCTGAAAACTGTGTGAGCTGGACTCTTAAAACCGATTGTGGAAAATTCTAAAATCTTCATAACAACTACATTGTTTCAGGTCAGGCCAGCGTTACTGTTTTTCTTATTCCAATATTATTGATATTTTTACTTCTATATGTAGGTGTGAAAAGTTAAACCAAACAGTATGTCCAAACACATCTAAATGACTGAAGAGAACGCACACACATACACACATAACCATATCTTTTGCTAGATCTAGCTCTTCAGCTAGGAAAGCAACTCCTCACCATTATACCCCACCTTTAACAACAAAGTTTCCCCAAGCATCTTACCATGAGTTAGTCTGACAGTTCTCTGCCCAGAGGCTTACAATGTAACTAATATGTGACACACAATGAGAAGGGGATAGTAGGGTGGCAATTAAATTTAGCAGTGCCTGGCTGCTTTCCTTTCCCTTTGTTACCTTAAGAGGTGGGGGACATTGGGGCTTACCCACATATGCTGTTTTCACCGCAAAACAACTGTTCGCAAATTTTGTGTGGAACAATTCCTGGACCAGTCCATAATTCTTCCTGTAAAAGCATGTTGTTCAATCATTTTTAAAAAATATTTTCAAATATTCTTTCTACTTTAAATCAGAAGTGAGCAAATTGTGGTCCTTCAGATATTGCCAGATTGTATTACTCTTCATACTCCACAATAAGCTATTGGCTAGGACTCATAGGAGTTTCAATTGGTGCATGTTTCAACCCTGATTTACAGAACCTATTGAGAGAATGTATGTAGGTTAAGCTCCTCCTATTAGCAGGAGAGGTCAGGCAGAAGCAACCACTCAGTAAAAGTGAAGCAGAATAGGTCATGGACAACGTTTTGTTTTATTGTGTTTTTGTTTATTTGTATGTTTTGATTAAGAGGAGACTGGAAGAAATGAGAATAACCCTACTCTTGAGGCTGAGAGAAAGCTAGCCACATGTCTAATATTAGATGCTTGGAAAGAGGTTTATTTGAAAGCTGTAGTTGTAATGATAACAATATTTTCGGTGTGCTGAAAAATGACGTTTTGTGAGATTCAATACAAAGGTGCTGACTGCTTTCAATGCATCCACAAATGCCAGGAAAAGACAAAATTAACATGAACCATGCTGGTACAACACCCCTTTAGGAGCATCTATTCTTTCATAAATGTCAATGTTATTTCACCTGCTCTTTCTGCCCCACTAGAAATGTGGTTGTGTCTCCAGAAAATGGCAGGATGATTTCTCGGCAGCTCAAAATGTAAATAAACATGCATCAGGCTTCCTGCACTAATATGGCAAGGTGTACATATATATTTAAAATATACAGATCTTCTGTCATAAAACACTCTTTGGATGTCAGATTTATTCCTTTTATGATACAAAACCAAAAAAAATGCATTGTTGATCTCAGAGATTACCATTTATACCTGGCATATGTAAATCACATTGTTACGGAATGACATTACAGCACTGCACAGGAGAGCTTGCTTTAAACAACTGTCAATAGTTACAACTGTGGGAGTCCAGCAATAGATGAGAATATAATGTGTTCTGAGCTACAGGGTTTAAAAAATTTACTGAATCTATTCCAGCTATTGAATTGTCATAAAAAACCCTGTGAGGCTGATAGCAATCTATCAAATCAGCATGATCCAGCAAATTCACATGCATTTGTAACCCACTAGTGAGAGAACATTGACTGGCATCTGTTTTATATATATATATACACACTTGAGACAATAGCTTCCATCTCAGCGAGAGCAGATTCCAATGCAGAACAATCTATAATGGTCTTCCAATCATATACAGTGGAGATGAAGAAAGAGTAACAGCAGCATCCAAGGGTAACAGAGAAGCTGTCTGGGACCATTTCTTTTTCTTTCTTTTTTCTCTCTCTTCCTTTTGGCAGTATGCAAACATAAGCAATAGCCAACTGGATCTCAGCTTGCTTGCCCATTTATTTATTTATAAGACTTAAGTTACCAAATAATCTCAAAAGCAGGTTACAACAGATTATATAGTGTAATAAAAAACAGCTGTGTCTTTCAGGTGGGAGGTAGGGTGTTTGACGTTAAAGCTTTTCCACAACACTCCAGTTTTCCTGGCTCTAGTACTTCTTTTTTCTACAGGGAACGGGCCTATAGCTGAGGTAAACAGCCTTCATTTTATCCTTCATGAAAGAGAGGAATATTTGGCAACTCTAGGGGAGTGGACAAATTCTACAAATTTTCCAGAGGGTGTTCTGGCTGTTATGAGCTAACTGAGCAGGCTATTTTTTCTTTTCTTTCTTTTAAGAAGAGCAAAATTACCATCTGGACCAGCATGGTGTACTGGTTTGAGCATTGGACTATGATCCTGCAGACCAGGCTTAGTCATGGAAACCCACTGGGTAAGTCGGAAATGACTTGAAGGAACACAACAATAACAACACTTGGCACAACATCATTCTCAAGGGACATTCTATTCCAGTACTGGAACTTAACTGCTGAGAGTAGCCAAGGTGCCACTTGAAGTAGTGTCAGTGGACTGCTGCATATCCTGTTAGAATTCTGAAAATGGTTTGTTCCTGGTTGAGAGTTCAAATCTAAACACTACTCCAGAATGGTTCTCAACCTACTTGTGGAGCATCTTTGTAGAAAAAAAAATCTTACTTTCATTTTTCAGCTGTTGTGCATGCATTCTATTTGGAATGAGTTACCTCTTTAGTAGTATTACAGGCTGGAATTCTTTCCAGTTCCAGAACATTTTCATGGAAGAAAATGGTCTCACCACTGCATCACTCACAAGGCTCAGGCCACTCCAACCAGTCCACTCCAACTTTTTTCCTTGCTTACAACCATTCCATGAGATGGCACTGCTGTTAGCTTCCTCATTAGTCTTTCAATCTTGCCTTTGTAGAACTAAACAGGAACATCCTTCCCTACAAAAACTTACTAGCAGACTCCCTAAGAGACAATTGTTTGATTCAGTTAGATACTTAAATGTTTAGGTGATGTGCTACTGTATCATAAGGGTGACAGCAATAAAGGAATGAATTGATTCTGCTAACTGTTGACTTTGACTTCACTTTTCCTTGGCCATCTGCCTACCTGTCCAAATGGGAACTAGCCACCACTATAGCAGAGAGATCTGGGGCCCATTAATATTACATTATGATGGCACTATGATTTTATTTTAACTTTCATGGTTCCATTCTTTGGAATCCTGAGGTTTGTAACCAAGAGTGACAACTGAGCTCTCCGACTGATAATTTTAAATACTTTTTCCTAAATTCCAGATTCCAGGATTCCATAGACTAAGCCTGGGCAGTTGAAGTGGAATCATAGCAGTATTATTGTGTGCTGTGAATTAGCCTCTGGTCACAACCATTTCAAACAACCCTGAAGGCTCCCCTGTGAGAGTAGTTTTGCTCTTGTAATTTCCTTCCGCTGCATCCTTTCAAATTCCTTCCTCCCTGACCTGGGAACAATTGGACCATCACGGGGAGAATTTGGAAGCAGCACTCACTTGATCAGAAAACCTAGTTCTACTGGGTTTCTCCTCCCATCAGCTGTGTATAATAGCCTTTGGTGTATTTCTATCCCAGCTGGTGATTGTATGGACTACTATGCAACTTTTAAGACCTGGTGGTGGAATTTGTTTACTTTACTTTTCCTACTTCATTCCTTTTGCATCAGGTCTCTTAGATGGTAATCCTGGAGTCAGAGATTGTCCTGCTTTTAATTACGATATGGAGGTTCACCTCTTTGGCTGAAAAACAAGGTTTTAAAAAGTTTTGGGTAAACAGAATAGAATTCTCTGTTCTTATAGACCCCTGCCAGAATCAGTTTGTCTAGCAAAAATCTTCTCCTGGGATTCTATCTGGCAACCCATTTTGAATGTGGAGGGACAACCCATTTAGAAATTCTACACATTAGCAGAGACAGAAGAATTAGTCTTAAAAAAAAGTGCCACTATGTTACATTTACACTAAAAGCTTTAAAAAGTGTGTTGATCACATTTACATTAAAAAGAGAACAATTTATTTTAATTCCTGTCATTCTAACCAGGCTTTCACATTCATTTACACTACCAAATGAAAAAACCTACAGAATGCAGGTAAAAAAGCACAGTCATGACCAAACTCCTTTCCCTCCCACCTTGGTCCTTGTTTTACCTTGGGTGAGAAGGAAAAAGCAGCATACATATGGGAAAAACAAATTTCTCACCCATTTGCCCACTAAAAAAGAAAGAACCTGGTTAGAATGAAAGACACAGGCAGAATAAGGATGCAGATAATAAATGCCTTTGTCTATATACAAAGCAAAAGTGAGACCCATCCCAACCCCATTCAACAATGTTCCACAATAAAAATCTAAGGCCATTTCCACACGGGGTTTTTAAAACGGTGCAAAGAGTCCTCCAGGGAGGACGTCTGCACCTAGGAGCGGACTGAGTTGGACCTACTTAACGTAGATTCGCTCCAGAACGACCCCATGTGGTCGTCCAGCGTGCTTTTGAAAGACTGCTAAAAACAGGTCTTTCAAAAGCACGGAGTGCACCAGTGCGAGCCTGCTCCCTTATGCAGATTTGCAGGCTCACATTGGTGCGAGCCTGAGATCTGCCAGGGGCGTGCTTTAGGCTGGCGAGCTTCAGCGGTTGGTTGAGACCCTCGACCAACCCGAAGCCACCATTTTCTTCCCTGGAGCAGTGTGGAGCGGCAGCCACGCACTGCTCCGGAGCAGTGTGGATCGGACCGGGGAGCCTTAAAGTCCGGTGAGTAGCATCACGGGGCGATTCCCTCGCCCCATGCAGAAATGGCCTAAATCTCACAAACCTGATGAATAAATATTTTAAAGAAACAGCAATTAAAAAGGTTTTTTTTTCCAGGAATATTTAGGAGAAGCAGACAGCTGATCAGTGACACTGGTATGGTTCAGTGTTTGTTGCTTTCCTGTGACACCATTGCTATGCTGCTCTTCAGCTCCTTTTCCTTGTCCCTGTCTCCTTCCAAATGACCTCCATTACTTTCTCCCATTTCTAAAGGTGTGCTCTTTGCAGTACTAATGAGAAATAAAGAAATCTTGGGGCAAAAGTGGATGGAGAAGAACAACATTTTGAAAACACCAAACACATTTTTCTTTGCTGTGTGAAAACCAAAGGCAATCTATGGGAAGACTACCATTCTGAGCAAAAATATTGTACCACATTGGCTGAAGAGCTTATCTCTGCACAAACGGCCATTGGTCCTGGATGGTGGTGGTGGGGAGAGTTGCACTTCACCAGCAGATCTTTCAACTTGCCTGGTTATGACGTGACGTATGGCAACCCCTTCTTGTTTTACTCAATGCTTGGAACTACAGCAGGAGTAAACCTGGAAGAATATAGGTAAGCCAATTATTTTGTTTTTCAATTTAATTCCATTAATTGCTAACAATTACTAACAGCACTCCTTCCCTCATTCTCCCCTTGTTCTTGTTGGTGTCTGTTTCCTCTGTAGCCTCCTTCCTTTCCACATGTGCACACTGAATCTGAGGCTATACTTCCTCTTCCTGTTTCTCTCTTCTTCCTTTTATTTTTCTTTCATCCTATCATGCCCATAGCTTGCAGCCACCTGTTCACACAGTAAAAAATCCTTGGGAGGATAGCTGAGAAAGTGGTGAAATGCAGGGAAATAATGTTGCTAATGAAAATGTAATGTAATGTAAATGTTGTTTGGGACAATGTAATTAAATTCTTGCAGAAGTGTTTCTAAAATGAAAAACATAATCAACATAATATTAACATACCAATTCTGTTACGTGCACATTAGCGTACAAAAGCAGCAAAATTATTTTGAATAGAAGGTCAACAGGCAGGTAGTAGAGAAAACTGACAGATATTTAAATAAAACAAGATATGTAACTCCCCCTGTTTTAAGTCATACAGAAACACCAACACCACAGAAGTGTTTAAATTTTTCTTTCAGAGTCTTCAGTCCCTGCAAGGTTTTCCAGTGGGCCACCCACAGGGCCAAACTGGCCATATTGTTTCACATCCATTTTTGCAATTAATATGTGTGGTTGTTTTTTTTTAAAGCAGTAGCCTCACCTGGATAATTATCAAGATCAGAGCAGGTGTACAGGGGACTGATAACTCTTTCCTTTCCTACTTTATTCCTTTTCACTTTTTCTAATGTTAAACTCACAAGAATGGGCAGACTCTCCCTGTCAGAAGTTTCAAAGACAGATTAAGACATGCTCAGGTCCTATAGCATATCCCCTTCAATAGTGCATTATTCTAAAATGTGAGAACTTTTTTTTTTTGTGTTTAGATGTTCCTTATACTCTGAGACCCTAAAGTTTATATGAACCCCTCAAAAGGAAACAGAACAGCTGAAAATCAGCCAAAATAGTGACCAAAGCAACATCACATCAGCTTAGGGATACTGAAACAAGATAGTGCATTCCACTGGGCAGGGGTGGTGAGAAAAATGTCCCCCGTTCTCTATGCTGTTGCCCATGGCAGCCTTAAAATGCAACTCAGGCCATTTCCACATTAGCCTGTTATAGTGCTATTATTCCACTTTCAACATCCTATGGAATCCTGGAGTTTGCAATTTAGGAAGGGGCCTCAGGCAGGATTCCATAGGATGTTGAAAGTGGAATAATAGCACTATAACAGGCTAGTGCAGAAATGGTCTTATTTAGCTTGTTCACAAAATTGGTACCTCTTAGATTTCTCTCTCTTTTTAAAGTAAGTTTTTAGCTGTTTTCAGTTATGCAAACATAAAGAAAAGCATGTCAGAAGTATGAAAAGTAAAGCAATGAAAGAACTTTAGACACTGGGGGTCTTTCCACACTACACTGTTATAGTGCTATTATTCCACTTTCAACATCCTGTGTAATTCTGCGGTTTGTAGTTTCTGAGGCCAAAGAGCTCTGTGGCTGAGGATTCTAAATGCCCCTCCCTAAACTGTAAACCCCAGGATTCCACAGGATGTTGAAAGTGAAATAATAGCCCTATAACAGTGTAGTGCAGAAAGGGCCTGGATTGCTCATGCTTATATTCTAACAAAAATTAGCTGTCCATGGATCTGCACCCTTTCCATACAGAATATTTTGCCAGAATATTTCAAGATATGTGATTTCCAGGCCAAAAATAAAATAATAAAATAAAAATAATCTTTGCTCTATTAGTCTTTAGTTTCAAGGGAAACAGCAAATGTTCTTGCCATTCCTAGTTCTAGTGTGTGCATGCACATCTGCAAAGAGTACAAGAAAGATCAAGAAAAAGAGGGAGGTAGCTTATGGAAGGAAGTATGCAATGAGAAGAAAGCTATGCATGTTCTCTAAATCCAACATTCTTAATAAGGTTAAACATGTGTAACATAATGGGTGTTGCAAATGGATGTTACTCTGAAGTTTAAATATTATGTAGCATTATTGTTTCTGAATGTTGGATGGCTCAATTAGCAGTAATACCTTTAAAAAATATGTTTTCCCAAGTTGCAACAACTAGGAAAGATTTTCAGTTTTCCTGTATTTCCTTTAATAATTCTCTGCCTGGAGCACAGTAGAAGGGAAAGGAAGATAACCAAATTAATTTTCTTGTTTCTGTAGCAGAATACAAAGTAGCTACATTTTAGTGTCTCTGAAGGTCTCTTGGCTTGTAGGTGGCATATCTCAAGCTTTCTTGATTGGTAGCACTATAACATACAGTAATTGTAAACCAATTCTTTTGTTGCGAGATTTCAGGGACAATCCAGGCCTCATACTTCTGCCATCTCAATCAACCAGAGACAGCAACAACAACAAAAATATGTACTAGCCCTCAAAGTACATATTTTCAATGCAGGGAATCTGTGACACTCCATTTATTGACTAATGGGTCTCTCTGGGATGCAGGGGTACAATGGGTCTCTCTGCGATATATTCACAATCCTTGTATTTTGCATCTAATGGTCACAAAACCCTTGACTTGCACTGCTTATGTCTACTGTTGACTGCCCTTTGCTTTTCCTTCTTAACAATGAGTACACCTTCACTAATTGGAAGATCCTACTTCACATACATCTTTTGGTTGCTGGACAGGTTTATGTAATTCTGAAAAATCAAGCATTCTGCCCTGATCATTTCTATACAGTAAATTACTTTATGCTATGACACAAAGTCTATCCCATGATGTATTAGTGTTTATATGCCTCAATAGCTTTACCTTACATTCAAGTGACAGTGTAATCCTTGGATTGATTTTATTACATTAAAACTTAAATATAAGCTCACAAACCCTCGTCCCCGCCCCCAGCTACAACAGAGACAGACAGACAGATGGATTGATAGACACATTCTGGTGGGTATGTTCTGGATTATAGCCTAGGCATGTCTATAGAGATAAATTAGTGTGCATTTGACAGAAACCAAGAAACCAGCGACATACATAAAATATGTTTAAAGAGAATTAACTTCAAACTGAAAATAGCTTGCATGAGCCCTTTCACATTACACAATTATAGCATTGTAATTCCTCTATAATTGTCATGGCTTCATCCTATGGAATTCTGGAGCTGGCAGTTTCATGAGGTACTAGAGATTTGAGGCTGAACATTCTAACTTCCTAATGATGTGGCCATGCCCGTTAAAGTGAAACCATACTGCTATATCCTATAATGTGAAAGGACCCATTAAGATATGTGTGTCAGGGATAAACAACCCTCAGCTGATTAGCAGCAAGGCACACCAGGAACAGTGAAGAAAATATGTATCCCAGCAAGAGTACACATAAAATATACCCCATTTTTCAAATGAATAAGAAGTCTGGATGTCAGTAAAGCTCAGATGTCCATGAGAACTCCTCAGCTAGGTACAAACATATTTCAAGGGACATGTGCCATCCATCAAAATGTAGTACAAGCGTTCATATGAAGTTGTGACAGGTTCAAGTGGATATAAACTTAAATCTGCCCAGGTTTTATATATGTTGTCTTGACTGGACCATGTCATAAGGCTTAGTGCCACTGAGCTGAATTCGCAATTGAATTTCATGAACATTTTTGTAGTCTTAAAAGAGTAACCTCCAATTTCAGATGTTTTTCTCACTCTGCAGCCAAAGCCATAAAAAATGTTTACAGAGTGGATTTCTGGCTTTTCTGCTTTTACATCCATCAGCACACCAAAAAGGGTTCCCAGAGTATTTTAAGACAAACAACTTTTAAACTTATATATCTTTTTTAATGCACATTAGCCCCTATAAACAGACTTTTAAATGACTCTTTTAATTCCACAATTGTTTCTAAAGCCAGACATTTATGCACATTATCACACAGCAAGAGGTTCCAAACATGCATTAGTATGCACAACAGCTCACACGGTGCCAAAACAGCTACAGCTCAGAAAAGCCATGGCTTCAGTACAAAAAGGCACACATACAAATATGGCAAAGGGGAAAGAATCTGTTAGGGTGATGAGGGAAGGGAGACTCCAACTACACAAGAAAAATTGTTTAAAATTAAAGGCAAGACTTCAGTCCAATTGTGTAGAGCCATTGTTCATTTTTGAAATTTGTGTTAATTCAGTGGGTTTGCTATAGCTAGGACTAACAAGTTTAATTTAGGTCTAGCATTCTGAAAAGACCATTTTGACAAATCATGTGCATCTGGACATTTTCCTCTCTTTTCCTCTAAGGGAATGAAACAGATGAAACAGTAGAAGGTTACTACTTATGAAAGGGAGACTTATTTTACAGGAACTCCCGGAGCTTTCAAAACAAAAGGCAAATCTTGCACTGAAAACTTGAAGCCTATTGGATTGCCACTTCTCAGAGATGCTGTAGTAGCAGATTTCCTGTATCACAGAATGATGGACTACTTTGATTGTACTCCAAACTCTGATACTGTCATGAAAATTCAGTGTAGCACTAATATGGACCTGACCCTTCTCAAAAATAAGCTCATCATTTGCTTGTCTACCAATGTAATCATGTCCAATATTTTGTATTGTTTTTCACTGTTTTCCTTTTATGACAGCTGGATGCCTGGAGACCCTGAATGATATCCCACACATACATGGCTGTGTTTCTCCCATTTATCACCTACTCACCTGACCTACCTGCTGTTAGGACTCAGACAAAAGGTCTGAAAGTTTGCAAAACTGTGGTAAGACACTGGGGCTGGCATCCCATTAATGACATAAGCTTGCATGAAGGCTGCATTATTTGCCATTATGCAATGGGTGTATTCTACTGCAGAAGCAAAGTTCCACATACAGAAATGTTTTTCACTGCAGTTGCACATTTCACATTTCACATTGTACATTTGTACTGTGTGTTGTACAACTGTACCTGGTCTGGCATGTGTTGAGCAATGTTGCTGTGCTGATGTGTTGAGCAATGTTGCTGAGTGTTGAGCAATGTTGCTGAGTGCTGGTATAGCATAGCTCAATATTGAGATATTTATGCAGCACTGTGGGGATATTGGATTACAGCTTGAAAGTGCATGGTTCAACTTTAGTGTTTTCTTGGGCTTTTTAATTCAACATGCAATGGGTGAAGTTACCCATTGGGAAGAAAAAGTTGCAAATTCATATGCAAGGAAGATATGTGGGTCTCTCCTTTCCAACTTATACAGGAAATACAAAAAGAGAGGAGGTGAGTGTTCATGCACCAGGTCTACCACTCTGAGAAATACTCTAACCCAGAAACAGGACCCACTGCTGCATAAAGATGCTTATGGTTGCCCTACAAGTGCAGTTTTTCCCTGGAAGTTTGAAACCAGTTCTATTAGTTTAAATACAATGAGCATAGTACTGCAACATTGGGGAAACTTGAGCCTCTTTTTTTTTTATGAGTGCAGGAGCAAAGAAGTTTTCTTGTTGCAACCAACAGCTTGCATTGAGATGTTGAGGATTACATTTGTGCAGATACAAATGACTACAAGTTTTGGTTTGAGCTCTTGATACCAACTGAGATTTTCACCCTTCTTTTTTTGGAGGGGGGGAGGTGTATGTGAACTGGGAAAACAGCTGGGAGAGAAGGTTTAAACCTCCTGCACTTCATCAGCCAGTTCTGATCTGCATGCCAAACATTTATTGAAACTCTTTAAAGGGAAGTGATCTTAGAACTGCATGCTATCTGTTTAGTATAACATGAAGAGTTACTGCTGTTGTATGCCACTGCCAGTAGGCATTTTTCTTAACTGTTCATTGCATCTTCATGCTCCAAAATGTGTACCCACCCTTTTGACTAGTTCAATCAACTGTAGTTTAAATCTCAGCAACGCTGAAATAGGATTATACTTGGAAATGCGAAGATGTGAATTCTGTACTTTGAGGTGTGGAGGGAAAATATCCACAGATATCATATTGCTTCAGAAGCCTTTTTAAAACATATAATTTATCTTTGTCTTTTAGCCTTTACTGTTTCACTCAACCTGGAAGACAATCCAGAACTCTTTTACTGACTTACTTCTGCAATATGTTTGTTCAGGAGCACTGGATTCCAAGGGTCATCTGACTACTTTCTTTTTCCCATTTTGTGATCTTGCATTCATACTTGAAATATGGACCCTCTCTGTTGTTATTATTCTTTGCCATGAAGTTGACTTCAATTTATGATGACTCTGGGAATGAGAAACCTTCAAAACTCTGATTATTAGCTGTCCTGCTCAGGTTTTATGAACTCATGGCTTCCTTGTTTGAATCTGCAGTGCATTCTTCCTTTTTTCCTACTGCCTTCTGCTTCACTAGAGTGCTGTTGCCTTTCATAATTTCCAAAGTGCAACAGCCTCAGTTTAGTGATCTGGGAAGCTCTGCAAACTCTTATTAGATATAGATATAGATTGTGCCCTATTTGGTTGCTTCTGGAGAAATCTTTTGTTGTGCAATTAGACTGCCACATTCACAGAATTTTGTGGGAGATCCAAACATTGTAGTCTTCTTTTCAAAACCTTTCTTTGTTTTCCTACATCTTCTGTCATTTTCTTACTACGGAAAATCCCCAGCAAAGATAAAGACAGTATAGCTGTAAAGTCTTTCCATATGCATTTGGTAAATACTTGTCAAGTGGTTTTGATTTTTTTAAGTAAAAAAGATTTCATAAGTTTGAAAAAGTTTTAGGTATAGGATTAGTAATTACAGTAGGTCCTCCACATTTGCAGGGGACAGGTGCAGAGAACCCCTGCAAAATGAAATAACCACAAATAACTTGCCATCTCCCCATCCCCGGGTGATCACTCCAGATGGGCAGATAGCGAGTGGGAGGAAGAGATCTTTTCCTCCCTGCTTACCATCTCTCCCCACCCCCTACTGTTGGGGCAAGGGTGGGCAGATGATGAGCCGGAGGAAAAGATCTTTTCCTCCCCTCTTGCCATCCCACCCCCACTGCCGCTGGGGCAATTGCTCCCAGCAGGCAGATGGCAAGTGGGGAGGAAAATACCTTTTCCTCCCTGCTCACCATCTCCCCCCTCTGCTGCTGGGGCAGTCGCTCGGGGAGCTGGGGGTAGGCAGATAGCGAGCAAGGAGGGAATCTTTTCTTTCCCGCTTGACATCTTTCTCCCCGCCACCGCTGGGGCAATCACTCCGGGTGGGCAGATGGCAAGCAGGGAGGGAAAGATTTTTTCCTCCCCACCCACCATCTCCCTCCCTGCCACCACTGGGGCAATCACTCCAGGAGCTGCAGGCTGGGAGATGGTGAGTGGGAGGAAAAGACCTTTTCCTCATTGCTTGCCATCTCCCTCCCACCACTGCTGGGGTGATCGTGCCACAGTGGGGGGGGAGGGGATGGCCACCTGGAGGAAGAGATCTGTCCTCCCCTTCACTCCCCCCCCCATGGGGCAATGGTGCTTGCAGAGACTGGCAGAGATTGTGAGGGGGAGGAAACCTTTTTTTCTCTCCATTGCTCTCCCACAACCCTTCCCTGTAGTGAATGGGAGGAGGAGAATGGGGGGAGGCAAGGGACGGCGAATAATCAAAATTTCGAGAGTGAAACCCGCAAGGGAGAACTGTAAATTAATATCTAACCCTTCCAGTAATTAGTCACCATCAATGTTACCAAAAATAACTCTTTATTTTACCATTTCTCAAAACCAGCCAAAACTGTTATAGTTTAGTTACTTCAAAAAAAATAAAAATGGAAATGGAAATGATGCAAATAGCTGTGCTGTGGTACAAAGTACATCCTCTTCCTAACCATCTCATTACCACCTCAAGGCCCAGAACAGAGCATGAAGCAGGAGTAGTCTGAGGCAGACCAGAAACCGGCCTGTGCTGTTACCATTTAGTGAGGACACACGCCATAACTACAGAATTAACTAAAAATGTTACATTGAAAAAGCATGGCAAGGTGAAGGGGGATCCACTCTTGATTTTTACCACTGCTGCTCTGGCAGATGCTGCCTGTTGAACAGAACCTCTGCTGGTGCCATATCTCCAGTCTAACACAACTCCTGTTCTATTTAGAACAGCTGGGAGGAGCGGTGGTAAAATCAAGAGTTGTGGTGGAACATTTATCAGCATGCCTGCTGAAAATGGTAGAGATTATTCCTCATTAAGTTACAATCAAAAGATAATAATAGTTTTGCTATTATTATTTTTGTTGTTGTTTGTTCAGAAGGATTTTGCCATCACAGTTCTCTGAAGCTGAGAGAATGTGATTTGCTCAAGGTCACCCAGTAGTTTTCATTGGCTGAACAGGGATTCAAACCCTTGTCTCCTAGTCCAGCCCCCAAAACCACTACACCACACTGGCTCTCAATTATGTCTTTGTTGTTGGGAACAGGAATAAAATAGAAATAACCAGTTTGGTATTTGCAAAAGGATACAGGAAATAGAGGCAGACACAAAGGCTTGGTTGAACTAGGGCCACAATTTATTAAATCCAGGAAGAACAATCAGCTGAGGGGAGCTGATGTGTGGTAGCAACCCACCCCAAGCTAAAGACCTAAAGATTGTCAGACTAAGGTGAACGTTCCTACCCTAGGGAAAGGAGTGAGGCAACATTGCCACTCCTTTCCCACAACTGTGCCATAAAGGATGGAAGATAGTTTTCTAAGAAGTAATTGCTCTCAGTCCCTTCCAACTCTGGGTAGCTGTTGGTGGTTGACCATACAGATCCATCCATATCCTAACACATGAGTCCCATACCCCAAGAGTGCAGGTCTCTGGCCTGGCCGGTCTTTGAAAGGAAGCCTCCAGGAACACACCAACATGTTCCTAATCTAAACCAGCTTCCCTAGCAATCTGTGACCAATTAACCTATTTACAAGCAGAACAGCACCCAATATAGATTAAGCCAACTGCTGATTAACCTGTGCAAATGCAAGGCACAAATGAGTCAAAAATTTCTACTCAGTCTTCTAGGCTGACCATAAAATCTTGCACAGAATGGCAGCGGGGATGGGGGGAGGCAGGGAGCTGCTGCAGAGAAAAGTCCTGAACATGATGAGGGCCAGTCTTGGCTGCTCTTCAATGTTCTACATGACAGTACATAAAGCCACTCAAGTATTTTCCTCTTTTCTTTCCCTCTCTGAAAATGCCATTCCAAAACCAGAGTGCAGCACCAGCCATGGAATGGAATTATAATTAATAAGCTCTGGGTAGCACTTTACAAGAGAGACTACATCCCTTCAAGATGTATTAACTAATCTGGGTCTGCTTCTGCCAGCTTCTGTTTCACCACTGACCACCAAAAACTTTGATGTCCTTTCAGAAGGGAGCCAAAGATGTTCCATTCCAAAATCTCTTTAAAAAATTATATGCCATAATTGCCTGTATGAATTTCAGCAGCCATCAACACTCACCCCACATTTTCAAATCTAATCTCATTTCTGATTAAACTGTTTTTCCTTCATCCCATTTGTAACCCATGCTTGGCAATATGATTTGTGCAGCTCAGTATAAATATATGCTTTGGCATTAAACTGGGTCAGCAATTCTGACAGTGATTTCTCTTGGAAATTGGGACTCGGACAATTTATTTGGGTTGGGGCAAATCGTTTGAAACTTATATGATAGAAAGACTATAAAGTACTTTTTGAATAGTGTGTGCCTAATATTATGGGCAAAGATCTCATTTATGTTTCCTTTCAAGGGTACACTGAGAATCTCCATGGGAAACTACTGCCCTCTGGCAGGTAGTATGAATAACAGTATTAAGCCAAGAAACAAAGCATATGGTGAGAAAAACCCAAGATCTAGGTACTAGCCTTAGCTACTTTTACCTAAAGTGTAAAATTCACTTGGATGCAGCCAGTGTTGAAGAAACCAAACCATTTACTTCTTATAATTTACAAAACTACTCACAGCATATATCTTAAGTGCACAGGTAAAGGTTCCAAAATAATACCAGCAGAATCCTGCATGGCCATTGAATCCTACTTTGCACCATAATAACGTAGTATATTCCAGATAGACCCCCCTGCAAAGTGCATTTAGCAGTAAGCAGCTGCTAGGATCAATGGAGGTCCATTCCCCTGTCAATTGATAAGCAGCTGGCCAATGTTCCCACCCCTCCCATGAGTTTCCTCCAGTGTGATACACAGAAAAAGGACCCTGTCACAAACCTCTCTCATACTTGAGATCATTCACATGAGGAGAGAGTGGGAATGTTAAGCAAGATGGTGTAGTGGTTTGAGTGTTGGACTATGACTCTGAAGAACAGAGTTTGAACCCTACTTAGCCATGGAAACCCACTGAGCTCTGAAACTCAGAGGAAGGCAAAGGCAAACCTTCGGTACTCCAATCTTGCTAAGAAAACTCCATGATAAGTTCACCTTAGGGTCACCATGAGTCAGAAATGACTTGATGGCTCACAACGACAATTATACAGTTATCTCTCTGTGTCCCTTTCAGTGTGGATGAGCAGCAGCAATCTCCAAATCGTCTTTAAGGGAAGTCTTCAACAGAGGGCATTATAATAATCTAACCAGACATTATCAAATCATGGACAAGTGTCACCAATTTATCCTGGTCCAGAAGCAAATGAATATGGCAAACAAGCTATAAGCATTTCTTACCATTGAAGCCACCTGTGACTCCTATGACAAACCAGAACTAAATATTCACAGCCTTTGTACCTGCTTCATTCATGGTAATACTACCCATTCACGACAAGCCATCTAGTTAATTCTGAGTCCCAGAAATTCTTATCCTCAATGCTTCCCTCTTATCAGTCTTCATTTTCACTGATTTGCCATAATTCAGCCCATTACTGCTTCCAGGTACTGGTCTAGTACTTCCACAGCCTCTCCAGACTCATACAGAATGGAGAGATAGAGCTGTATGTCCACTGAACAATGGTGAAATCATGCTGTAAATCACTCAATGGTCCCAGCCCTAGCAGTTTTTGTATAGATAGATGATGAATAGTCTAGGAAGACAGGATGCAACTTTGTGAAATCCTACAGCTCAACTGCCATGGGGTCAAACTGTCCCCCAGCTGCCATGAAGTCTCGCAATGTTACTGCCTTGTAGCAACCAGAACACTATAGGAATGGAACCATTATAGTGCACTTCCTTATACTTTCAACTTACTGAGTTGTTCCAGAGGAATACCATGGGCAATGCTATTGAAAGCTGCTGGAGATTCATTAATTTATCATTCCCTCCAGTCCACTCTATAGCAAACATCAGACTGAGAGGGTTACCTACAATATGTGTTGGGTCAGTGATATACCAAGACAGCTCCATAGTTGTCCTGTTACACTGCCCAATTAAGGAAACTCCACAATAAATGTTGAAGTTTCCCAGTACTACAATCCTGATATTTTCTAATACCATATCAGAAATCATGTGGAGCAAGGTACCATTCAGAAACTCTGTCATTCTGACCCACCACCAGATAGAGAAATCTCAAATCAGATTCTAGGCAGTCTGGGTTTCTGTTGAGAAAGATGGAATTTGTAACAATTATAGCACCAGCCATGTGAACAGCAGTTATGGAAGGATCAGATCTGTCCTACCTATCTCCCATGCCTAGGTTTCAATTGTGTATGCTACATGAGCCTCTTTCTTCACTATTAAATTGAGAGTGAAAGATGCTTTCCTGTGGCCTAAATTACCCTTGCTGAACAATATTTTAAAGCATAGTCCCAGGTCCATGTTCTATACTCCTTCCTGTGTTTGAACATAAATAGGTATAAACTGATACAAATACACTTTTTCTGATGCCAGAATGCTATATAAATAATCTTCCTTTTCATTATGTCTGCAGTAGCCTAAATATTACCATAAACAGAAACACCCACACAAAATACCCTGTTCATATGATTACTATATACTGTGCATTTTTTAAAAAAAGATGCAGCAGAAATATTGTTGTGAGCTAGATGTTTTGAAAGGCTGTCTGTGTTTTTCAATCAATCTTAGTAGGGCAAGGAAAACCATCCATTTTTTAAAAAAAATGTATTTTTAAATATTACAATAAATGTCTGAAATTTGGTAAATGTCAGTAATTTTTTGTGAAAATTCACAATCCCACAGAAACTGTGCAAAAGTCCATCCAGGTTCATATGTTAATAGTGGGTGATAGATATAAACTGCTTATTAGGGATGCAAATCTTCATTTATTTCAATCTTGAAAGCCATACCTAACAATTTAAACAATGTTCTCCCCACTATCAGATAATCCTTGAAAGCTGCACCGTTTTGGAGGATCATTCACAATCCAGGACTTACTCCATACAGACAAAAAAGTGTTTTTGTTTTTGTGCAGAAGATGGGATTTTCTGCACTAAAGAGTGTGTTTTACAAAGGAAAAATTGATTTTCTGCACAGCAGACACAGTTCCTGTGTAGAGAATTCAATTTTCTGTATAAAACATTATGTTGCCTCTACAGAAAAGCATGCTTCCTTTGTAAAAAAAGAAACCAAAAACAAAACATGGGTTTGGCCATAGAATAATTTTATGCAGAAAAAAATTCCAAAATGGCAAACAAAAACCTCATAAGTTTCTCGATGAGGACACCTGATAATTGAGAAGACCCTTTTTCATTAAGGACCGGAAAAGAGAAAAATATTATTTGTGTCCTTAGTGCTTATCAAATACACAGGTCAACAGAAATTGAAATATTCTATGTCTGGAATTCGACATCTATTATTAGATTTTCAACACTTATTCATAAAAATGTTGGGTTTTCAACATTTATTCATTTATGTGTGTTTCTCTGTGTAACTGTGCATTTAATGTACAATGCAGAGTTAAACTGTGGAATTCCTTAACACAAAAAGTGTGATGGTTGTAAACTTGGATGACTATAAAAGGAAATAAAACAAGTTAAGGCTGTGATTAGATACTTTTCATCATGGTATATATCACCAGCATGGTGTAGCGGTTTGAGCATTGGACTACAATCCTGGAGACAAAGGTTCAATTCCCTGCTAGGCTGTGAAAACCCACTGGGTGGCCTTGGCATGTCACATACTCTCAGCCCCAGAAAACCCCATGTTAGGTTCACCTTAGGGCTGCTTTAAGTCAGAACCAACTTGAAGGCACACAACAACAGCAATTAGAGGTAGTATGCCTCTTTGTACCGGTCGTTGGAGAAAATGAGTAGGTGTTTTTGCATAAATATCCTACATAGGCAACTAGTTGGCTGCTGTGGGACAGAATGCTGCAACGGATGGGCCTTTTACCTGATCCAGCATGACTCCTCCTTTGAAAACAAAAGAGCCTGGATTGTGATATATCCCAATGGTGCTCTTTTCCCCTCCTCTGCCAGTGGAACATCCCTCGCCCCTGGTTGTATGGAGACATCTGTTACCAAGAGTGTCATCCTATCTCAATTGGTGGAGTGGCAGTTGTCCCAATTCCTATGTCCCATCAGATGGTTTTCTTATGGAATGTAGACTGATCTTGGAGTAAGTTATGTTCTCTGAACATGATAAGTTACCTATGGGTTTATTCACACTGCAAAATTATAGCTGATGGATACTATTTTAAGTGTCATGGCTCCATCATATGAAACTCTGGAATTTGTAGTTGGCCCCTTCCAACTTGGAGATGCTATGATTCCAGTCTCATCAGCATCATTGCAATCATTTCATCCATCATCATGGATTCCAATGACTAGAACAAGTACAGAATGTTTTTGCCAGAGAAGTCTAATTCCATGGAACCAGAGATTTCTAAATACTTCCCCAAACTACAAATCCCATAGGATAAATCTACGGCACTTAAAGTGCTATCAAACTGGTATAATTGTGCAGAGTGATAGCTATATATTTAAGGACTTACTGTTCTTTGTTGGCATCACCATGAATATTTAGACTACTCAAGGTTTTTGACTCTGGGTCTAGTACTACAGGCAAAATAATTTTAGAGTGCAGTCCTCCCTGGCTAATAGTTGAACAACCCCCCACCCCCACCCTAGGGAAGACGGAAATTACATGGAAATTACACTCTGGCCTAAACCTCAGCTTCTTCATTTTAGTTACATCTGGTGGATCTCAGCTCCTTCTTTGCCACACTGCACATCTGCCTCCATTTTAGCTCTTCTGCTTGTACATCTTAACCAACAGAGAAGTTCTGCCAGTAGATTGCTCTTCTGGCAGATCTCTGGGATCAGCTGGCAGAAGAGCATTGTGCTGGTAGAAGATTTTTGCCAGCAGAATAGGCTCGAATCTAATCCTGGCCCCCTATAATCAAAAGAACATTGAGTAAAGATTATACTGTAAGGAAATGGGAGAGTTCCAAAAAAACAAAGCCAAAGAGGAATACAAAATGTCATTGACAGAGACACTTTCCATACTGATAATGCAAGGACAAGAAATTTACTTAAGTATTCAGTAGTCATATGAAATCCAAAGTTTTCACTTACAGAAACATCTTTTAAAATAAAGCTTAAAAATAAGAATTATCTTTGTAAATTTTTTCACTGAAATCCTATTGAGGTGATAAACAAACTGTACCAATAATATCAAGAGAGCCTTGACCTTTGTCCATTTATCTTCATTCTCAAGCCTATGTTTGACGGGTGACCCATCAGCTTCAAGTAAAAAGGCAAACACCCAGCTTGAGTAATTGAAATGTAATTATAGGGTTCATCTTAGAGAGCTGTCTCTGAGATGTCTACCATCTTGACATAAGCCTGGAGAGATGAAAGAGGTGTATAATTACTGTGAAGGACTTCCTTGGTAAACTCTTGAACAAATGTACATTAGACAGTTTTCAGATAAGTGTGGATTTCTAATATACTCTCTTTTTAAGATTTATGAGTCACTATGCACATTCAAAAATGATAAAATGTTCAAGAAAGTATTTTCAACTAGAACCAATACAAATGTTGATTTTGCCATATTTATTTATGAATTCCTTTACCTTGTAAAAGTTGTTTTCTTATTTGCAAATAACTATGGGATTCATTAATACTTATAAAAATCTAGGATTCCAAAATCAGCACTTTTAAGCACACTAAAACGGGAGTTTGGGCTCCAGACTTTTGATGCCTTTCAACTTAGCCATCCTGTCAGATTGATACTGAAGGATAATATTTGTGAGAATCTAAAATGTAAGAATAAAGACAACAAGCATGGTGTAGTGGTTTGAGCACTGGGCTACAATCCTGGAGACCAGGGTTTGATTCCTCACTCAGCCATGGAAATTCATTGGGTGACCCTGGGCATGTCACACACTCAAAGCCCCCAGAGAAACCTATGATAGTGACTTGAAGGCACACAAAACAGCAACAATAAGACTAATGTGCATTGGCTACAATGTTAAGGTTTTGTTGAGGTTACTCATAAACATTTGAGAAGGATTATTAATCCTTTCCTTTATAAGCCTATGAAAACTGGGTATCTATTATCTATTATATTATTTAAAATTATTAAATAAAATTATTTAAATGTCTAGAACTTGATGAAGCATGTGGTTTCCAAACCTTTCTCTTCAGTGCTGGAATTCTCTTATGACAAACTAATGGCAGTTAAAAACCTTTCTGAGAAACAAACTGAAGAATTGAGATCGAAGATAGGTTCTGTGATACTATAGTGTCTAAACTGCCATTAAAATCAGATTCCTCATCTTTGAGGGAACATACTTCTTTTGAGGGGAAAGAGACACGAAGTTGGCTTCTTGCTAATTTAGAGAAAAAGCTTGCAGTTCTTTACAATGGTGTACTTTGGTTTCAGGGACCTTTCCTCCTGGAAAATAAACTGACATGGCTAGAGTTACACTCAGCATGGCTCTTACTCTCTGGTACATAAAAGTTAAAGGCCTTCTGTGGAAACCGCGGGAAAAAACACCACCCATCAGTGCTGAGTGCAAAAAACGCACCCAAGCCTCACACTCAAGGCCTGCCCAGCCTGACACCTCTTTGTGATCAGAACTGAACAGCCAGGGACATCTCTGAATCAAGCCAGGGCCAGGACAAACGGATCTGCCTCAGTTCTCCCTCTCTGAGAACGCAGTCCCTTCCTCACTCTTGTCCCCCCTTGGCTTCTTCCTTTCAGGACTCTCCCCCTTTACTGCCTTCCCTAAATCTGCCCTTCTCCCAGATGTAAGGATCAGCAGTGATTTATATTTTCCAAGACTGTGGTACTGTTGCCACTAAGGTCAAGATGATATTATTGGTAGCGTGTATATTCCAGGATTCAAAATAAGACTCTGTGACACTGTTTTAAGGAACACAGAACTTCAAACATTTATTGTGACACTGTTGCTTTAAATGTGTTTTGTATCTAAATGTTTACAAACAGCACACCATTCTTCTCTCTCTTTCAATTCATTCACTGTCTTTCGCACACCCAATTTCTCAGTTCTCTCGTCCACAGAGCTCTTCAAATTTCCAACCTCCCTCAAACACACCACAGATCACATTCCCTTTCAATCACCTTCCAGACAGTCAAAATCCATTATTTTTCTCTTTCCACCAGCCCCTCCCCTGGGCTCTCCAAGCTTCCATTTCACCAGCCAGTCACTCTCAGTTTCCAAGGAGGCTCTGTGGTCAAGACCCCCTCCCATCAGGTTCGTTACACCTTCTTAAAGTTAAAGAGGCTGGATGAAGTCTGTAGAAGGTCAGGTCTGATACCTAGTCTTGGAAGATAATGTAAATGTCTGCTAAGGAATGTTATTTGGTTGGAAGTTACTCTGGCATATACACAATGTAAGGTGACCTGATACCCTCTATATTAGACCGTATAGGTACTGAACTTGGGGCCTCCATTCTGTTCGAATTCTAGTCTGTTGGACTATGGGACAGAAATTAATTTCTTTTAATAAAGCTGAATCCATGATTCACCAGCATGGCCTTCTGATTTGTCTTGGAATTACTGGAGAAGGAAATTCTCCTTCACATCAGAGATGATATCCAATATCAGTTAGACTTAACTATATTCATTTTAGTTTAAGTGTATTATGTTGGTGTGGATGCATTGTTCATGTCACTTATATACACCTGAAATGATTTTGTCCATGGCTGATGTTTTTGCAGAAATGAGCTTATGTACAGAACATACGTTGCAAGTACTGCCAACAATTGGACTTCCGTCATTTTTTTAACCAATGAAGATTCACGTGTAAAGTGCAAAAATTGATCAGTTTTATGTGTTTAACATCACGTTTAGAAATTGCCACAAACTGAAAGGATATTCTTAATCGATTTTTGGACAGTTAGAGAAGCAAGTTGTAGAATTTTACTCTACATTGACAGCTCAGTCTTGAAATTTTAAACAGCACGCAAAAAAAAACCCCTGAAAGGTTTTATAGCCTTTGGTGTCCATTTATTGTATATTTCAGTTATAGTTCTGGTAATATTTTTACTTCAAAGTCACATGTAAAAGATGTACTCACCTCTTTACTTGGATCAGTGGATAGATTCTGTAATTCCTTCTGTTTACTTTTGAATCTAATTGCATTTTTTATAGTTTCTGTTACTGGGGATTTCTTAATAGAATGTTATGGATACTTCTTATTACTGTTATCTAAATGAAAATATTTTATAAATGTTTAAAAATGTTCAAGACAGCCATTTGTATTTTGGGATTCTTATAACTTGTAAATTTAAAATTCAGAAGATTTCTGCTTGGTATGTTGGATGGCTTTAACCAATAAGTTGAACAGAGTTGGGCAGATTAAAACAAGCTCATGATTTTAATGCTAACTGGATGAGTGCCCTCCATTTCGCTTTCCCTTCTTTTCGGGGGTGGTGCTGGTGAAAAAAAATGTATTGGAAATGGATGTGTATTTTGTGATTCACCAAAGGCAGTCATGATTATTCAGGCCATTTCTGCACTACACTGTTATAGTGCTATTATTCCACTGTCAAAATCCTATGGAATCCTGGGAGTTGCAGTTTAGGGAGGGACATCTAGAGGGCCTCAGTAAACTACAAACCCCAGAATTCCACAGGATGTTGAAAGTGGAATAATAGCACTATAACGGTGTCTTGTGAAATAGCCTCAGACTGAAGATGCTACTGTCAGTCCACAATGTAAAATTCACTCATGCTGCTTTACATGCATTATATATAAAGTAGTACGGTTCTCAAGCTTCATATTAGGAAAGTGAAATTATATTAATCACCTAACTTTATTTGCTACTCCCTTTGGCAACCATTTGCTAGTTAATATACACGCACAGATCAGAGAGAAAGCTAATCAACCCACGGCCAGTATCTCCACATGAATCCCCACCATGTACACATCTTATGTCAGGGGAATAATAAACAGAATGGGCTGATGGATTCAGACATCTGCCCCAATATTCATGAGCTAAGCACAGGCATTTACAAGAGGCTACATGAGTACACACTTAACCTTTCTATGTGCTCTTTATGTGACTGCTGTGTTCCAAAATGCGTGGAAAACCTAGGCATACACAGTCCTATATGCATATAGAAACTCCAGAAACAGATGTGTAACAGACCCATTTGATGTGATATACCATCTCAACAAGTTGCATATGGGAAAGGGAGATATTGACCATGGGTTGATTAGGTTAGTGTTTATTTTGTACATATACATTGACTACGAGAGAATTGTAAAAGGAATGTGGATAGACGTTTCTCTGTAGGTGTATACAGCTACATGTATCTGGGAAGTGATGGTACCAAATAATCTTGGTACTGGGACCAGAGGCCTGGCTCCGCAATCCCATTGTACAAACGAAGGGGCATAGAACAACGTTTCTTAAAGGTTCCCTTTGTTTCTTTTACAGTGCCTTTGTTTTGTGCTGTTTCCATCCAGTTAAACTACTTCCACGTTTTAGACACAGGATGACTACAAACAGCCCCTGAGATGCTGCTTTCTTTCTTTTCTTTTTTTTAAAGGGTTTGAGTGGAACAAATGACATTTTAGAAGCAGAATGTTAGAACCTTTAGTTAAGTACATCGTGGAGGCAAGAATCAGTCACATATGTGCTGAAGGTTTGTGGTTTTTCATTTTTTCTGTTGCTGCAGATAAAGAACATTGAACCTATCTGATAAGAGATGAACAGAGATAAAGTAATTTCATGTCCCTATATGGTTTAGTGGAGAAAGAACTACAACAAGAATCTATTTTCTCCAATCCTAGACAGCCAAATAGCCCAACTGGGGCTCTGTACACTACAGCAGTACTTTTCTGATGTCCATTTCTATCCAATATAATAACTCCTGTGCCTTTCCAGGCAGCGTCTTAAAGCAAAAAGAGTAATTGAGGCACTCAGAACACTGGTATTTACTCGTTTTTGGTCATGATGACAAAGCTAAATGACCGTACTTAATAAGAAAGCTCTTTATCTGGATTAGGCTGCTTCCTTTCGCCATCCCTTCCCCACAGGAGTTTAAACATTTACACATTATTGTCAAATAAAAATAAATTCCTTACTGAACACAAGCATTGCTTCATGCAGCAATGCTGTGGGAATAAGGAAGAAGACACAAAGAGAAGGCTGCGCTTTTGCAGTCAATAAAGTGTCTCCGGCCACAGCTATAGAGAAAATAATTAAGATGCAGTCAGCACTGTAAAATGGTTGCAGAAATTGCTTTCTCCACATTTGTCAGTGTTTCTTGCCTAGATTTACCGAATCTTAACATAGGTTTAAATTTTCTATATGGTGCTGTAATAAAATTGTTAAAGGATTTTCAGAGGCATCAAATGGATTAGCTTCCTACAGTATAAAAAGAAAACCAATTAAAGAAGACTAACCAGTTACTCTTCGATAATGAACGTCAATGAGATAATCGTCTCCCTACATTTAGGACTAAGCTGAAATGGGGCACTTTTGAAAGCAGCTTCCACAAATTGCTAAAAGCATCCCCTACTTTAAGCCTCAGGTAGAGGTTTATATGAGGGACAAAGATATTTGCCAATGCAGAGTGGGAATGTGAATCATTTTCCCATTCTGAGTCAGTTTTGAAACATCACGCCATAGCCAAACATGATTCATCATAGAATAAGAATGTCATAGGCTTAACTACATAATCATGAGTTGGCTATAATTACATAGTCAACATAAAGCAGCCTCACTACTGCCTTTTTTTAATGGTGCCACAGCAACTGGTTATTGGACAGTGGAGAGCAGCAAAAGTACAGCACTTCAACATCTGAAAGTATAGTTTGCAGTAAAACTTTATTAAGAACATAGGAAAGCCCTACCAAAGATCTGTCTAGTTTACTGATCTCCTGCCTCTGGTAGGTACTCAGATGCAGCCAGAGAGTCTACATCCAGGGTCTTTAGGCAACAGATGTTCCCACCATTGCTCCACAGTAACAGGTATACAGAGGTATACTTGACCTGAATTTGGAGGTTCAATAAAACCATCATGGCTCACCGTATCATATGATCTTGTTCTAATTTCAGTCTTCTGGGGGCATTTTCTATATATTCTCTCCCTAAGAAAGGGACAGTCAGTAATGCACAGAACAATTATAGCATGAATATTCATGCAAGTTATTTTGCTGCTGTTAATGGATTAGAAATGTTATTGCCTGTCATTTACTGCTGTTTATCCCCAGTCCCCACATGGCCAAGAAGGGGAGTGGCTTCTGTCTGAGCTGATATCCCTCCGGGCCCTCTTGACTGATGGTGACCCTAAGCTAAACCTATCATGGGGATTTCTTGTCAAGTTTGTTCAAAGAGGGGGTTGCCTTTACCTTCCTCTGAGGCTGACTTGCCCAATGTCACCTAGTGGGTTTCCGTGGTCAAGCAGGGAATCGAATCCTGTTATCCAGAGTCATGGGCCAACAGTCAGACTGCTATACCATGCTGGATCTTGCCTAGTAGTTTAATAACTAAATAGTTTTTTTATTATTATTGTTCTGCATTTGCACTCATGCATCTGCTGCTCACTTCAATTGGGCATTTATGGAAGAACTACTCAGTAGTCTCATCCAAAGAACTTTCCCATCTCCTTCCATTTCCCTACCTCAAAGTTGGCCTAGATCGTAGTCCCAGTTAGAGGAGACCCATTGAATCAGTTGCTGAATGGTGAGTCAACATGTAGGTAAAAACCATTAATTCACAGGTCCTTCTATAATCAAGATACTCAACAGGATTCAGGCCATCAGGGCAACTTCATGGGCAAATGTTTACCAACCACACACACAGCAATAGAGACCATTCCCACTGCCCCTGCCCATAACCTCTAGGTGTCTGCTGGGCAAGTCCACTCATGCTCTATAGTACATATGGCTCTTCTGCATTCAACTGTAAGCATATGTACATATGGCCAGTAATAATAACACAATCAAGGTACCCTATTGCTGTTATAGAATGATATACACTTAAAGCCATTCTCCTAAATGTGCATAAAATCAGAGCATGGCCAGTAGATGCAATCTTGTTCCTACTCCATGCGTCCAGTGGGTGTACAGATGTACAGTGGCAAATAGAATTGATCATATTGCTCTAAAAAGGTTAGTTCCCAAATTTATAGCATTGCAATTAAAGCTTCAGTTGCAAATTTAGAAACATAATTTAGTCAACCAAAGAAAAGGAGCAGACAAAGTTAACAAGGTGAACACAGTGAATACAAGAGTTCTAAGTGTGAACAATTTTCATTCTTTCTCTCTGCACTGCTAGAAATTTGGAGACTAGAGGAAAATTTCATGGGGGAAGAATTTGGCTAGTCCTACCCCCAATAGTTACATCTCTGTACAGCCAACTGATTCCACCAGGGCACTAGTGCTCCTAACGTTCTCTGAAATGGCCTCTAGTGCTAATACTTTTACCCCAAAGTCAACAAATCAGCTTATGATTTATTGCTGTTGGTATTCCACTGCTCACTGATTTCCTTTCTAATCATCCTGTTCCTCTTTGTCTTCTTCTAGGTTGCCTTGAGTAGCTTTGAGGTAGGAAGGCAATTAAGAATCACTGGAAATATGTAAATTAAAATAAAGGGCAATTTTGGTAAAAAAAAAATAGATTTCAGCAAGGACAGCCACACTCTTTGCAGTAGCCTTTTAGTCAGGAATCGATGACATTTTAATGTCAAACCAGACCAAAGGGGCAGAAGATAATACGGTATGAGCTGATCAGTAAAAGGTTGCAAGAGATGAATTTTTCAATCTGAACCAAACCAAATGCTACTTTATTTCATTTGACTGTTTTCAGCACACCCAATCAATATTTCAGAATAGAGACATCAATCAATGCAGACAACTTTTTTCAATCACTTGTGTTGAATTGAGGGGAGAGGCAAAAGCAACCTTTTTTCCCCCTTTGAATCTTAGAGGCCTATGTATGCAGTACACTTTTAAAAGCCAAACTTAAAGGGTACTTCTGCATGCTCTGCAACTTTAACAAGTAGCTAATTCCCCATCCTTGTATTTCAATTAGAAGTTCATCTTGAATAGCAAATGCTAAATGCCTATATGTTATATTCTCATCCATGCAGTTGATTCCTAGTTTCTGTTTTAAAATCTGTCTTTTTATATATACCATAATCTGCTTCTCAATAGGCTTCCCAGTATGCACTGGGAGAAGAGGGAAGAAAAATATTAGAGAGAAAATAGAGAAAGAGAAGCACCAGGACTGCAGGAAAGGTCATAATAAAAATAACTCAGATTATGTTTCAGATCTTCTGTAGTTTTCTCCTTGCCAAGGACACAATAAGCAGGATATGAAGCATTTTGAAAAACAATAGCAATGCCTACAAAGACGATAAGCTACGAAACAATGACTGTAGTATTTTTGGGGATCATATTGAATTGATCCACTCAACACATACTGGTAATTATGCTGGTATAACCTACTTCACAAGGTTGTATTTTTTTATCCCAGTAGCCATAAGATTAAATAGATGGCCAAGGAAGCACTTAAAGCTGATGTTGCCATGTCAGAACTATTCCAGGCCCTGAGAGTTCAACACTAAAACCTGAGACTCAGGGATGACCACCTGTCATAGCATAGCAAGTGGGCTCTGCTGATGTTACAAGGATAATGTTAAAAGAGTCAGCCCCTGCTGATGCAATTAAGGTTGATACATTCAGCATCTGTCACAGTTGCATGCACTATATACCATTCAAAGAAAAAAAAAAGACTAAGTCTAACAATGATGAAACTATATATGCACACACTTTTCAAAGCAGCATTCTCAACTTAAGATTCTTCACTCTTGCCCTGGAGAAGAGATCTGGCAACCCTAACTAAAGTAAAAGTGAGAATAATGTAGCTTTCATATGTTGTTGGACCAGAACAAGTAGCCTTCTTTACCATTTACTGTTCTGATTAGGACTGCTGGGGCATCTGGTCTGACAACATCTGGAGGGCAGCATGGTTCCCAACCCTGAGCTAAGAACACAATCACCAAACTCCCAGAAATTATAAAGTATAGGACAATGATGTCAGACATCAGCAGACGAGAAAACTTGAAAGAAATCATTGCAAACAAGTTAGGTCTAGTTCTCACTCTTATTGTTTAAGCAGCAAATGCAAACCATATCATAACTAAAAACCACAGAAAGAATTTTATGTGATCTGTTTCCCTTATGGATTAGAGAAATTTCATCTGATTTGAACTTGTCCCCAGTTTGTCCAGCACTGTAAGAAGAAAGAAAGTTTTCATAAGATAAGATGAGAAAATCTTCCTTTATGTTATTTTGAGCAAGCAAGACTTTATAGCTCTCTGTTTGCTTGGTAAACAGTTTAAACTCCAGCAGTGGCAGCTGCTGATTTTCATGCCAGTGGGCAGGGGATCTTTTGTATGGGTATAAAAGAACTCTCCAACGTCCTGAACCTATATTGAGGATAGAGTTCAGCACCTTGGAAGGTTCTTTTAAAGCCTAGATTTAAACATAAAATCATAGAAATATAGAACTGCCCTATGAGCCATCAGGTCTAACTCCCTGATCAATGCAGGTTGTCCAGCTAGAGCATCTCTAGCAGGTAGCTGTCTCGACTCTTTTTGAAGACATTCAGAGAAGGAGACCTCACCACCCCTCTAGGCAATTAGTTCCATTGCTGAAGCACTCTCATTGTCAAGAAGTTCCTTCTAAAGTTTAGTTGAAATGTACCCTTTCATCACTTAAAAGTATTAGACCTAGTTCTATCCTCTGAGGCAGCAGAGACCTCCCCATCCCACTGACATGGGAGACACCAGGCACCAGTGAGTTTGAGACAAAGCATTAGTGAAGGTTTCCTTTGTTCTATTAGCCCTGGATAATTTAATTCAGAGCCTGATGGGTTAGTTTATTCTTCAGTTCTTGTATTAAAAAAAATGACAGTAGAAATTCAGTATCTCACTGTCAAAAGCTGCATAATGAAAGACACCACACCCACAATGTCTTGATTAAAAGCAGACATTTATTAAGCTAGGAAAAATTTTGCCTCCCCTTTCTAATTTTAGAACAGATGTTCTCCAGAACAATAAATTCCACATTCTGGAGAATGACAAGACATCACTCAAAAGAAGTTCATTAATCAGAAAGTTGTTTACAAGCAGTGTATGGAAAATGTTTACTTTAATTGCTACTAAAAATGAATATTACAAGAATCATTTGAAAAACAAGGATTTAGTGAGGAAGAGGCATATTTTGCAAAGTGGTGTGGATTTTTTTTAAAGTCACATTGCACCCACTCGTAAAACTGTAAAAAAAGAAGGTATTCCACCACATAATAGAAGGAGGATAGTTCAGGTCATGGGGGGGGGGCAGTATGCCCCACTTATTTACATATTAAGTAAAGCTATACCATACATTTCTGTAACTATTGGAATAACTTTTAGAAAAGATGCTAGGAATGAATGTTCCCTTTTCCTAGCCAGCTTCAGTAAGAGTGCTTTATACTGCTCTATTCCAGTTCACCCTGGACTCAATCAGCCCTTTGAAAACAGGCTTTGTAGGTCTGGCCAAGAAAGGACTCCGAAAACATCACACCGCTCTTTCTTTTTTTGTGAAGAAAGGACTGAGGAGTTGAACTGTTCTCATGTTTGGAATAGGGAATTACTAAGCTTGGTATACTGATCCTATGGTGAATTACAATTGTCAGGAAGTCACAAATAGCACAGGTCATTCTCTCTGGCTGAAAGCACAATGGGATGGTGGCTTTGTGATTACTGTTGGCTTGGAGAATGGAATCTGAAAAAAGTTCCTTATTGCAGTGAACTCCACTTGTTGCTGGTGGTCATATTGTGAAGATCTCAAATCCTGCATCTAGCCCTCCTGCTTCCTATTACTGGCTGGACTTTTTTTTTTTTTTTTGCTGCAAAAACAAGCTGCTGCCCCTGACCCTAATGCTATGCTTTTGAAATCTGTTCTTCTAGGCATCAGGCCCAGGATCTTTATGCATTGGATGCTTCTCTGGATTAAATGCAAGTAAGGGGGAAAGAAGGCAAAGGCTTTCCTTAGACATATCTAAGCCTATCTAGACAGGATGGGAGAAGTGGTGGATCACAATAAGAGTAGGAATCATAATGCCTTCCAGATGTTGCTGGGGGGGAAATCCAGCATTTACCATCAGCGACTATTGTTGCTAAAACTGCTGGGACATTCAGTCCAACATCTGGATGACTGTATAATTTCCACTTTGGATGAATGGATGGATGGACAGACTTTTTTTGTTTGTTAACTTGTATAAATGCTACTGCTAGTCACATTTCCCTGGACTAAGGAGCCTGGACTAAGGAGCTTGATCCAAAGCTTAGTAGGACAAAAAATAATCCCTAGATACTCAAACTAGCTTTGAGTGCTGACCAAGTGTTACTCAAAACCTACAAGCTTCATAGGTCTCTTATTAAAACAGCTTGCTTAACTTGAACAGTGTTTGTGTATGTGTGTGTTTGGGCATGGAAACTTCATTGAAATTGCTGTTCTTTAAATGCCACTAAATGTCATCTGCATTCTTGCTCTCTTTCTTTCTGCGTTTTCTCAATAGAACTGCCTTGGTTGCTCAGGCTACACTTCAAGTACATAGCTCATATTAAAAAACAAAACAACCTTATGAATAAACAGAATCAAGATGGTTTGAACTTCACCTGATATTTTGAAAGTGCTTAGTCTGATCCCTTGTATCTATAGTACTGAGTTCTTGAAATGCTTTGAGACCATCAAGCAATGTGAGAAGAGGTCTTGTAGTAGTTGTTCTAACTCAACCAGAAATTGGATCATATCTGTGTTCCATAAGAGAGAAGTACACATATGACTTTCTGGATGGAATTTCTGATCTCTGGTGTACAACATTCTTTGAAGGTACTGTAAAAAATAAAATCTTATTCTGTTTTGTCTAATGTGGCCCTAGGCTAAGGGACTATCACTAATGAAAAAGAATGTAAAATCTTCTCTTTTCACTTTTCATTAAATCATATTATCTCATTACAGTGGTCCCTCCACTTTTGTGAGGGTTCAGGGCACAGAATCTTCTGGGGATCTCCCCTCCCTGCCTTTTGCCCAGGCACACAAATCTTCCTTCTCCATGCCAAGGCAAAAGGCAAGGGAATAGGAGGAGGAGCATCAGAGGCACAGCAGGAAAGTGCATGTGTGCCTTTTCCCCTCCCTTGCCTTTTGCCTTGGCACACCTTCCCCATGCCAAGTTCAAAGGCAAGGCAATGGGAGACGGGAGTAATGGAGGTGAAGAAGGCAGGCATACACAATGTCTCTCCCCGCATTCCCTTGCCTTTTGCCTCAGCATGCATTCTCCACTCCAGGGCAAAGGGAGTGGGAGGGGGAGCAACGGAGGCAGACCATGGAGATGCATGTGTGCTCCCCCCCATTCCTTTGCCTTTTGCCTTGGCATGCATTCCCTGCACTGGGGCCAAAGGTAAGGTTGGAGGAGCACCAAAGGCAGCGAAGGCACACATGTGCCTCTCTCTGTCTCCCTTCCTTTGCCTTTTGCCTGAGCATGCTTGTCTTCCTTCTCCACACCCAGCAAAACAGAAGAGAATGGGAGGAGGAGAATGGAGGAAGGCACACACATGCCTTGTGAATAACCAGATTCATGATGGTCAAATCCATAAATGTGGAGAGAGGACTGTACATACAAATCCATGGAACTACAAATCCATGCTGATAGTGATCAACTGAAATAAAAAAATCAAGACATGTCTAGAAGCCAGCATGGTATATTGGTGTGAGTGTTGAACTAGAACTCAGGGGACCAGGCTTTGTATCTCCACTCAATCATGGCAACCAGCCAGCTGGCTTTGGGCAAGTCATACACGCTGAATTTCTAATGAAAGCAATATCAACCACCCCATACACAAATCCTGCCAAGAAAACCCTATGATAGGTCTGTCTTAGGGTTGCAACAGGTCAGAAATTATTTGTAGGCACACAATAACAACAACAGCAGTGTACTTTAATACTGCACACATTTTTTTTTTAGTCTCCTTCTAAAGAGTCTTGACTGAAGCCGTGCTTTTATCATTCAGTTTATCCCCATTGTAAGTCCAAACTCAGCTCTAGAGGCTAGGGTGTCCGATTTAATTATTCTGTTTGACCAATTTAAATCCATGAGACTTAACTGTAACTAACTTAAATCCCATTGATTTCAGTGGTTCTGTGTATGATTAACTCTGAGTCCAGCCTGTGCTGCTTGGCCATATGTTAAGTCAACAAGTTTGGGAAAAGAGGGTGTTACATTACCTGTTCCTCACTTAGAACCATGGTTACACCATTGATTTTCTGAGATTTTTCAAATTTCATTTTTGCAAGGCAACCCTCTATAACCTTATCTAGCTGAGAAAAAAAGTAATGTGGCATATAATGTACTGCAATTAAACTATCCTATAGGCACAGTAAGTCTTCTTGTGTTTTAAAATACAATTGAATGTAATTCTTTGGTAGCGGTAGAAGAGACATTGAAGAAAAGGGAGAACAGTGCACATGACATTCTCTTGTTCTTGTTGTTTCCCCTGTCCTCTATAACTCCTAGAATGAATAGCTTCATTTTCTTGTCTCTGGTTCCTGAAAGTCTTCATACATTAGAAAACCAACAAAAAAGTATTTGCACTGAAATGAAGTTTACATTTGTCTTTAGAGATTATAACTCATCAATCATATGTTTGCTCTGCAATATAATAATAATTCTTAAACACGTCTATTTTTATTGTGTGTACTATGATAGCACATAAAAATACCAGATTTTCAGCTTCTTTTTGTTTTCTATTTCAGATGTTTCAGGTGAAGGACTTAATTTGCAACAACTCCTTACACAGTGTTTTATGCCTGACATAAGTACTTCCACCAACAGAAGATACTACAGATTATTCTGTCAATTTTTTTAAAATAATATACTTACTGCAACTTTTAAATGAGATTCTCACTGTTCTGAAATCTTACTTTCTTGTTGTAATTGTGCCTATTCACATCCTATCATTTCAAAGAACGAAAGGGTGGAAACCAGTCAATAGAGGGCTCGCAACAAGGTATTATCTGTGCAAGCCACCACCCTCACCTGCCTGCATAACAAGTTTTTTTTCCTTATCAAAGCAAGAATCCAACAACCAATATATGTAGATAAGATAGATAACTATCTATAACTGTCTCTAACTCTTACAGATAACTACTTACTTACAACTCTTACAGATAACTTATAGATAACTATCTGTAAGAGTTAGAGATAGTTATAGATAGTTATCTATCTTATCTATATATATTGGTTGTTGGATTCTTGCTTTTCATTTTTTTTTTCTGCCTCTGGTATGAAATTTTCCATTAAAAAAGTCATGTCCAGGAATAATAATTATCGTTATCCTACAGATACTTATCTGTAAGAGAAGAGGCTAACAACAGTTTAAAAAAGAGAGAGAGAGAGAAGTTGAAAGCAGGAAGACCTCCATTAACAAAGTAGATGTATTCCTGGACATTACTTTTTTAACGGAAAATTTCATACCAGAGGCAGAAAAAAAATGAAAAGAATAGGAACAGCATTTGGAAAAAGCAGTTCAACATGTTTCAGCAAACATTTTATTCAAAGTTAACAATACGTTCATATGAAATGAAACAGCTAGGTAAGTCTTGCATAAGTAAACAAAAACCACACGAATGCTTCTTCCAAAATGTATCCAAGGCTGACTCTTCCTGTCACTAGACTCCACATTTCTTATGATTTCCTTTTCTTAAACATGTTGGAAGTAGCTGGTGAGGCTGGCTTATATGCACTACTTTTTTTACTCTGTTGTAGTTGCTTAGTAAGGCATTCTGGAGACACTTGCTGCTTACATTGAAGACACATGTGGCTACAGTCTAGAGTAGAATTCCACTCTTTTCCAACTCAAGCTTTATTGCATTGTTTGCTGCAGACATGTTGCTGTAACATTACACCAACAGTTTGTGTGTCTCAGTTCCTACTCCAACATTCTCTGAATGCTGATGCTTTGAAAAAAAACCTCCAGCTAGACAGAAGAAAAGAAGGAGAAGGGGGCTGCATGGATGTAAAAAGACTTTGTAGAAAGGAAAATCACTATTTGAGATTTTGCCGGCCAAGGAATGTCTGTATTTTTCTTTTGTTAGGACTCTGATGGCAAAGTACTCCTTGCCCTCTGTGTGTTTCTCCCACTTCTCCCTCATGAACTTAATGACATTGATGGCCAACAACAGAGCCATTATCTGAATTGTGATGTTGATGTAGGTTTTATACTTCTGACTTATTGGGTTGTTTTAGTGTTTCCCATGGTGTTGGCTACTTTCATGGGAAGCATGGAGACTGGAGCTCTTAAGATGCAAACTCCTTTGGCAAAGATTATGCAGAGAAACATATTAAATCTCTAGTGTGTCCTACTGAGAGTAAATTTTCAGAAAAACAGTAGAAAGCAAGCAACATTAACACTGATAACTAACCTGTTGCTTCTAATTGCACATTTAGTGCATGACAGTAAGGTCTCCTAACTTCTAACTAAAAGAAGTTTCAGGCAGAGAAGCTGTTTGCGGCTGTGAGAAAGTGGACAAGATGGAGGGAAGGCTGGTGCACATTACCAGGCCCCAGTGTAGGCACTAGCCTTACAGCAGAAGCCTCTCTGAGTATTTGGTACACAGCAACATGGCTTCAAGTTACATCCCAGTGGCAGAGTGGGTTCTGTTTATTGTAAGCACAGTCTGAAGCTGCTGTTTCTGCTTTTAGCACTATAGGACGAGGTGACTAAAGTGAGAAGCACAAGAGGCAGGCCTGGATAAAGCCCTCCTCAAATCTGATGAGAGGAGGGCCTTTTGTGAGGCTTATGGGCTCCCATGAGATTTCTAAAGCTGTAGGAGTCCTCCCCTTGGGATAGATGAAGGGTCAGAGATTGAAAAGCAACTTATTTCACCTGTGTCTCCACCATCTGAAAGACAAGCTGAAACGAAGGCCCTTTCCACACACAAGAAAGGAAATGCGAAAACGGAACTCACCGGCTTTCTTGAGCGTCCGGGCGAGTCCGTCGGGATGAGGAGCAGTGCGAGCTCGTAGCTCCGCACTGCTCCGGCGTCCAAAATGGCAGCTTTCAGTTGGTGGAGGCTCTCCACCAACCAGAGAAGCTCACCAGCCTAAAGCCTGCCCCCAGCAGATCTGCAGGCACATACTTGTACGCGCCTGTAAATCTGCAGCGGAGCGCGGCGACAGAGCAACACGGAGTTGCACGCTCCGTGCTTTTCAAAAACCTCTTAAAAGAGGTTTTTAAAAATCACGCTGCACGACCAGTTCTGGTCGCTCCGAACTGGACTGAGGTATGAAACTACAGAAAGTAGTCTGCCCCAGTCCACTCCACAGTGCAGAAGACTTCCGTCGGAGGTCGCTCTGCACCGTTTTAATAGCCCGGTGCGGAAATGGCCAAAGACTTTACAGCAGGTGCCTGAAGAAGAAGCAGTCAATGATAATTTTGAGGAATTGGATTCCCCTTTGCCCCCCAGTCTTCAGTCACACAGGGAGCAGAAGAGGGCAGCTCAGAAGCAAGCCATTTCACTGAGGCTCAGAAGGCAGAAGGCTGATTAGGAACACCTGTTTTCCCTCCTATTTAAGTCTGTTAGGATGGCTTGCTTTTTGCTTGTGGTAAATTGCTATCCAAGCTCTCTTGACCTTTGCATTCCTCGTCTGTCTTTGTGAACTCTGACATTCTTGACTCCTTGGACTGGCTTGACTTCAGCTTTTGGCTCAGTGTTGTTCTGGACTTTTAGCTCCCTGTTTCTTCCACCTTCTCAGCAAGTACTGTCCTATTTCTTCCCATGCTGGCTGATAATCATGGGCTGGGAGTTAAACTCTGACACTCTTCATGAGACCTGAGATGTGCCTGATATAGGCCTGTATCAGGTATACGAGCCTGCCTTAAGCTGGTCTGACAACACAGAACACTATCCCTTATTGCTGTTGGAAAAACCTAGCAACGCTAGTTAGGAGTTCTTAAAAACCTGAACAGAGGCTGAATCCACTCTCAGCCACCCTGGCTGTGACCCAGTACTATCTTGGTTGAAAGAGAGGAAAGAGTCTCTGAGTGACTATAGATACGTGGGAGTTATGAGGGTCACATGGGTGGGTTGCCTAAATACATCAGTCGCCTATGTCCGTGCATTACCATCTATGGTTGATCAAAAGAAATGTGTGAGGAGCAGTGTGAAACATGGCCAGAGAAATACAGGAAGCCTTATAATATAATATAGGGACGGGCCAACCAAATCCTCAAATCCTGGGTAAGGGTTCGAGATTCCCCAATCTGAATCCCTGTGCCAAACTAGGCAAACTGAATCTTTCGAATCCACCAACTAAATAGACTGTTGAAGACCGGGATGCCTGAAAACCAGGGAGACTGAGACGCCTGAAAACTAGAGAGACCAGGATACCTGAAAACCAGGGCGATCAGGATGCCTGAAAACCTGCGAGACCATACATACAGGGGAAGATAGTAAGTAGGTGAGGTTTTCCCTTGGAATAATAATGGCCTTTGCTAACAAGTTCAGAAATTACATCTGGGCTTGTATTCTAAGATATTTAAATTGAACATTTCATATTTAAGTTCAGTACTTGACTGGAAGCTACAGGCTTGAGATTTCAAGGACAGCTGAAACATTCCTTTGCATAGCTCCCTTGAAAACCTCTTTCAGACACAATTCAGGGGTTTGGAGTTTTACAAGGGATCACAGCCTTCTCTGCCAAAGTGTACTGGTGCATCATCAAACTACAAACCCCAGGATGCCAGAAGGAGCTATGCAAAGAAAAGCCAGATTTGACCTGGATTATCTCTCTACTGTAGTATGTGGCCCTGTTTACACAGGCAGGAAAATGTGGGATTAATCCACATTTTCCTGCCTGTGTAGAAAGGGCCTTCATGTCATTTTCAATCTGGGGAGATCCTGAGGCAAAACTAGGACAATTGTCTTGGCCAGATTTCTTCAGAGGGAGGTTTGCCTTTGCCTAGGCTTTTGCTAAGGCTGAGAGAGTGTGTCTTGCCCAAAATTATCCTTCTTTCCCTTGCTTTTTAAACTCTTTTTTAAAAAAGGATTCGAAAGATTCGAGATTCATGAGATTCGTGGATTCCCAGAACCTTCCAGGAATTTGGATCCGGATTCGGGAAATCCTGGATTCATCTCATCCCTACTATGATATCTTCCAACTGTCCTGATTTGGCAGGGACAACCCAAATTAACCTTGTGTTGTAATTCTTTTCAGCTGCTTTTAAAATGTCCCAGTTAATCTCCCCCTTCCCACTTTACCCTTTTATCCTTTACAGTTGCTGCAAACTGAATTCAAAGTGCAAAAGTAGCTCAGCAGTGGGGAGAAGAGAGGAGAGGAGAAATTAGAATATTGACGTTCCTAGAAGGTTCTGGCTAAAGCAAAATGCTGCAGCCTCTCCTAGCTTGTCAGGGTTTTTTTTTTCCTTATTAATAACTTTTACCATTTTGACTACAATCTGATGTGGCTTGGCCAGTTTTCATATGCAAAATGTTGGAGAATATGTACTATCTAGTGAGAGCCAGCATGGTGTGATTGTTTGAACACTGGGCTGCAACTCTGGAGACCAAGGTTTGAATCCCTGCTCAGCCATGAAAACCCATTGGGTGACCTTGGGCAGGTCACACTCTCTCAGCTTCACAGGAAGGCAAAGGCAAAATCCCCTCTGAACAAATTTTCTGAAGAATACCCCATGATAGTTCCGCATACAGGTTGTCATAAGTCAGAAATGACTTGAACACATACAATAAAAACAATGTTCTATCTAAGCACTCCCATTGCGCAGATTGCCAAACAGGAAACTGGAGAGGACTTCAATTCATTCAGTGGTTGTAACTGATAGGGAATTTCAGCAGGTGTCACTTGACAAACAACCAGACAACAAGTAACACCTACAGAAATGCACTGCCCTACACAACCATTAAGAAATACAGGTGCCTCTCTGATTTTCATTCTGGCAACCCTTTTGCTCTGATTGCAAAAAGGAAGAAGGGGTGTCTCCGTCATGCTTGACAGAAGTGCTGTTTGGAATGTTTTAAGACTATTTGCCAAAAAATTAGGGATACCAGGACCTTTGTGGGATTGTTATGAACCACCACTGTCATATATATGTGGTGTGTGTGTATATAAAATCTAACTGAACCACACCTGATGTTCTTTCTACCATGCTCAGAAACTCAGCTGTTGGGCCATAAGTAATTACTTCAAACTATACACAGTAGAAACTGCAGACAGGTTTGTTAAGATGAATTTTTCCTCTGAAGTTTATTACCTTCTTATAAGATTTTATGAGAAATAAATTAAATAATGCCCATATATGTGTGCTAAACCTGACAGAGTCCCTAATGTACCTAGTTATTGAATATCATTTTGTCACTGTACACTTCCATTTACTGGAACAATTATTCTGGTTTGAAAATTGTTTGGAAAGTTGTGTTTTAAAAGTACAACTGAACACTCTCAAGGGTGTTAGACTTTCCCATTAAATCAGTTTACATTTGTTTCCATCTGCAAATAGATCAAATGGCTGGGGACATGAATACATACATATTGAGAAAATATATAGGAAGTTGAAATTCATGCCCAGTCATTTAATTATAGTCCCATTATTTAGTCATAGGAGAAAGAATGGTCTTTCTGATGATGGTGTATTACAGAGCATATACTTTAGATCCATACAAAGTAAATAAAAAAAAAATCAGATATCAGCTCTAATTTTATAAGTTATATAACAGTAAGTTTTCAATTTGCACATATGAGATTCTCCATGTAGCTTTATCTTGGGACTTATTCTCACTGGTTTTTATCTTTTATGCAAATAATACAATTATATTTATAACATCAAAGATGGTAAAGACAAGTAACCCAAAGTGCAAAACATGTAAGATCACCATGCCATGGAGAACAAATGAAGAACTGCACAATACCCATGCCTAATGTAGACCGCTGTTACCACTCTGTATACCTGCGCTCCATGATATGATTTGCAATGAACATTATTTAATTAGCACTAAATATAAACCATACATTTATGGCTGGAAAGCCATGATGGCAAAGAAGACTGGTTGTATACATGCAAAATCAGGTCAGAGGGGACTTCAAGGCACGGACAGGTCATAAGTTCACTGAAGAGAAGATGATCATCTCAATAGTTCAAACCTAGAAGACAATAGCCACTGAAACTCCCAGCCAAAACAACAGTGGCCAATGCCCTACAACCTCCTTCCTGCTCAGCTTCCCCCTTTTGTTCCCTCATCTGCCCAGACATTAAGAAACTATCATGATTTCCATCAATGCTTTGTCACCTAATGCTAAGACCATTAGATAGCTCCTTTAGGTAGAGCCCTTGTTTGCTCTGTCAGAGAGTCATTAACACCTTCCCCTTCAGGACAGAAAAATAGTATTTAAACCCTGAGTCCAAAACAGACAGTCCATAAAACACTGAATGTAGGCCGTCACTCTGCTCCTTAGATTCCTGTCTTGTTCTCTCCTTGGACCCCTAGTCTGAGCCACATCTCTTCAGGACATGTAAACATCATCCACTTTGTCCTCCTCTTTGCTATCCGCATTTTCCATCCTTTCCTCTGGTTACTTCTGTATGGTTGTGAGACTGCTTGAATCTTGTACGCATTTGTGGTTTCCCCCAATAAAACATTGTTTTAATTTCCAACTGGTGTTTCTGCATTAGTAACAGTATACATAGTGAAAAGATCCCAGAAGTTGCCCCCCCCCACCCCAGGCCTCTCTTTTGAGCTAATAATTCCCCATTTTTCCATGGAGGCATCAGCATTGTGGGTGGGCCTCTGAGTCACTCATCTATTGGGTAACATTGCCCTGAGATCTTTGGGGCCACAGCGGAATTGACATATAAAAACAAAAAAAATCAAAATAAGAATATTTGTCAAATATTTTTCCACTCAGTAATCTGGAAAAAAAATGCCTTATGCTCTTTTATGTCTCATACTAACCATGCAAGGGAGATCAATATAGTTATTTCAGTTTCATCAGTGGAATATCTCTGAATCGCAATAGTTTGCTGGTGAATGGCCATGATCTAGAATGTAAATCCAGCTACTCATAGCATACACACCACCTGCTGATCTCTGCAGGTGAACGTCCATAAAGTGGCATTCTCCAGAGGTTTTGAACTACAACCCCATCACTATGGGATAGTAGGAGTTGTAGCCCAATACCTCTGAAAATGCCAGGTTGAGATATCCCTCAACTGCTGCATCCCATGCATACTTGGGCCTACCTGCAAACTCAAACAAGGCATACAGCAAAACCTTAGTAAGTGGAAAGCATGAAAAGGATGCGGAGCAGAAACCTCTAAAAAAGATACGAGAGAGAGAGAGTATGAAAGAGCACAAAACACACACACACACGGGAAACGACACACCTAAGCACAGCAAGACACTTAGGCACTGCATACACATATTACCTTCACAGAGGCAGAGAATGAAAAGACAGAAAATTCACTGGCACTATCTGAAGCTTCTCCTTTGCTGCTGATTTACTGTTAGCTTTGCTTCAGTAGGCATGCTGTTACAGCCTATACCACTGCTTAGATTCCACAGTTTTTTCTAGTTAGAGCAAAGCAGTCTTCTGAATCTGCTTCCTCTACAAGAGATATTTATGACAATGAGATTTCTTGCTGCCCAACTTACCAAGTGGTGAATTTGCAGCTTGGGCTAAGCAGCACGGAAGGCCCCACATGGCTTCTCCAGTGTTCATCTGCTCCTTCCACCTCTCCAGCAACCTGCATGCTGCTGGGTGGTGATGGAAAGGTCCCCAAGCTGCTGGCAGCCAGTTTAAACCACCCAGTTTGAACTCATTGGCTGCCTCTGCCTGGGCCAGGGATGATTCCAGTCTTTCCTCTGGTCTGGCCAGGGGATATTTTAAGGATGTCCCTTTGGCTGAAGTTTACTTTGGTTCAGAGCGTCACATCTGTAGCCAATAAAGTTGTGGCCCTTTTTTCTCCAGCCTTGGTGTGTGTATGGTCCTTTCCTTCTGTGGTCTCTTGGAAACGGAGGTTGTTAGGCTCAACTTTGGGATTTCTGTGAACTCACAAAAAAAAAAAAAATGAAAAGAGGAAAAGGAGGTGGAGTCAGGTGGGTTCCAACTTTGCTACTTCTAGCAATTGAGCCCCCTGCCCAACTGAAGACATAGCAGTGCTTCCAACTTCCCACTGAAGTAGTAGTTGTGCCCTCCTGCATTAAGCTTCAACTCCATAGAAAGTGGTACTGGAATAAGAAATGTGTTGTGGACTGAATCTAAAGATAACTGTGTTTGTCTGGATCAGTATGCAAAGGGACCTTTTAGCACCTTTGAGACTAAGGCCCTTTCCACATGTGGGGGGGGGGGGACTGGCGAAAACGCCCAAAAACAGAGCTTATTGGCAGCCGGGTAAGTCTGTTGCGACGCAGAGCAGCGTGAGCTTGCTGCTCCACAGTCCTCCGGCATCCCAAATGGCGGCTTCCGGTTGGTGGAGGCTCTCCACCAACCGGAGAAGCTCGCCAGCTGGAAGCCCGCCCCCGGCAGATCTGCAGGCACGCACTTGCATGCGCCCGCAAATCTGCGTCGGAGCCGGGCGACGGAGCGGCCCGGGCTGCGCGCTCCATGCTTTTTAAAAACCTCGAAAAAGAGGTTTTTAAAAAACTCGCAGTGCGGCTAGTTCCGGCCGCTCCTGAGTGGATTCTGGTGTGGAACTACAAAAAATAGTCCACACCATTCCACTCTACGGTGTAGAAGACCTCCGTGAGAGGTCGCTCTGCACCATTACAGAAGCCCGGTGTGGAAACGGCCTAAGAGAAAGACGGTAGCATAAGCTTTGATGCCCAACCATGGAATACAGAGGCCAGATACAAATTTGAGTTAACTAAGGTCCACTTATTTTGACCTGTTCTATTTAAATTGTGTTAGCCTGAAAGATAAAGGGGGGGGTAATATAATATGTGTCCAGCTAATGCCAGGGTCACTATGTGACAACCTGATCAGCTTACCCATGGGTGAGAACACTTCAGCCCACGGGGCAATCCAAATTGCTTTGGTTGCTCCCCAGTCCAAATCTTGAAAGGTAACCCAGGAACTCCCACCCAAGCTGCAGAGCTCTAAAAGTGAGAGCCTTATTCCCAGGTTAACTTCAAGGGTAGCCTCTTACACCAACCCTCTGATATGCAGGGCCCTAAAGAGGTGGCTCCAGAGCCCTACCCTACACCAAATGGGGTCCAATGGAAGATCACTGATGTTTTATTATCCCCTGTTATCTACCAAAAGACAACCTATTTAATGACACCACCTGGAGCCAATTTTCCCAAGTCCATCAAATACAGTATGGGATGGAGGGAAAAAACTGAGAAAAGGGCAGAAAAATTCCTATCCAGCTCCAAAGTGACCAGATTAACTCATACTGCATTGAGGGCAGGAGGGTGGGTCAACATCGAGTGCCAAATGACACCTACAGGGGGTGAACTGTTTCACTATTTCCTTTGCCCCTATTGCATGTCAATTAAACATAACACTCTGGTCTCACTCTACATAGCCCATCAACTTTCGTTGTGCGAGTCCAGGCAATTATTTGTAGATTTAAATCTACTTCATCAGTTGCTGTAAATCCTGTCATTGAGTGTCTATGGGATGTAAACTCTCACACTTAATTATGGATTTAAAAAAAAAAAATTAAAAAAATGAAGCACAATGATTTCACGGCCAAATAATGATCAATCCACCAGCCTGAGACCTATGACACTGACAGTGAAAACGCTAACTATTGGCTCTCTATCTCACAGACTCTTCTGTGAATTGAAATTGAGTAATTACATACCCTCCAGTATTTCACAGATGAAACTGGGTGATATATGGCTAAGGAATTTTGTAGTGTGGTCAAGATGGCAAAAGAAATTAATTAGGAAGAACAAATAAGCTAAGAGAGGCTGCAGCAGTTTGCTTTTGCCTGAGCTGAGTGGGAAGGAAAAAATTGCAACCCCTCCTTCTCTTCTCCCATCACTGAGCTAAATGAGTGAAAACCACTTTTCCATTTTGAACTCAGTTTATACCAGTTGAAGTAAATAGAAGATGTGGGGGAAAGTGGGATGAGGAGAGCTAAAGTTGGACATATTAAGAGTAGTTGAAAGAATGGGATGACACAGGATTAATTAACACTGTCCCTCCTAAATTGGGACAGTTGGAGTACATGCAATTGTATGTTGTCAGATGAAGTGAAGTCAGTCTTCTAGTTCTTAGATCGGTACTGTCCCTGGCTCAGAAAACTTGTGAGATATCACCTAACAAATTAGGTTTATTGATGTAAGGAAACATCCTTGTAGAGATCTTTTTGCTATTCTGCAATCTATCAGAGTTGGATACTGGTGGCATACATATTGGAACCGCACTCCCATGTACTTTATCTTGAAGTGAGCCTCAGTGAACTTTGTGGGACTTCTGAGTGAATGTTTCTACAATGATGTTGTATATCTCTGCTTGTTATTGCTTTAGCTATCACTTCAAGACCTATGGTAGTCTCAAGCTGTGTAATGGACACATGAATGAAAAAATCAGATTTTTAACAGTGGTCTTGTTAAAATCAGCTGAGGTCATCCAGAGTCAATGAACTAATCTAAATATCTAGAACACAAGCTTTCAAATGATCTACCTACTGATCAAGAGAACTTCATTTATCAATAAATAAATACTCCTCTGCATCAAGTACATATTATGTAGGTTTTGGTATACTTCTATTTACATAAAAGTGGACATGTGTGCAAACATATTGCCACACCATAAAAATGCAGCAGAGATGGGATTTACTCAGACATTAGTCCCACAGTCCTGTATATTTACTCAGAAGGATGCCTCACAGGGTTTAGTGAAACTGCTTCAATAGGCCATATTCATCCCTCAGGCAAAAGAAAGAACCACTTTTATTGACTAAGGCCTCCTCCACTTGGACCAAATATACCAGAAGGTTGTGGTATTTGTCACTATAATTCTTGGGGTTGCTGAAAAATATCTAAGTGGCATTTCTGTTGTCCTGGACTATTTCCTGGTAATTTCTGACCCCATCTGCAATACCTTATTCCCACCCTTGAGTAAGCTTCATTTAAATTCTAAGACATAACAGGAAGAAAACCTTCTCTTTTTCTCTTCTCGTCCTTTCTATCTTTTGATTTTTTTTTCCTACAGTGAATCAGTGAATCTGCACTATAACACTATGGCCCTTTCTGCACCTATTCCGCCTCTTCCTTCTGCAGCACAGCTGGGTATTTTCCCAGGCTGCGCTGGGGGAGGAAGCACAAGGGCTGCGGCTCCGGAGCTCCACACAGATGGTAAGTGCACGTGGGGCCCTGGAGCAATGCACTATCATGCACCATTTTCGGCTAAAACCAGAAAATGATACAGTGTGCGATCAGCGCCTGCAGGCCTTGACAGCATCGCGCGATTGTGAGGACATCATCTGAAATGCTTCTCGCAATTTCACAACACTCTAGAAGCCCTTTCGCATGAGAAACGCCATGCGAAAAGAAATGCCATGTCATGCCTGTAACTCTGCAAATGGTTTTTTTAAAAAAAAAATCAGAGGAGAAAAAATGCCTTTCAAACAATAAGATCACCTTAGCAAACCATGTCCCAGTTTTTAAAAATCTTTGGGAGAGCCATAGTGCAAATACAAGATGTTGCTACAGACAGTCCCCAAGAAGAATGGAACCAGTGGATGTGGAGTCAACAACAATCCAGCAAAACCCAGACAGCTGTATCATGAGAACTCATGCATTTTTAGGCCACAAATAGCAAAAGAGGGCTTGAACCAGATGTTCTGATGCTTGTAACCCATTCCCATGCCTCTATATCTTGTCAGGTTGCCAGGTCTGTTTCACTCATTCAGTCTGAGGCAACTTATCACTGAGAAGAGCCATCAAACCATCCCTTGGTACTTGCTTATACTATACAGTAATAGGAGGCTGTTCACATGGATTATCCTATACTTGTGTACCAGTGCATTTACCGCTAACTCTGCCTTTCTGCAGACCTGGTTAAGGGTTAATGCAGATGTGGATAACTAACTGCTACACTGGAAGGTCACTACCCAGTGTCATCTTCTAATCATCTGTTCAACTCCAGAGACAACTCACAGCAAATCTTGCAGCTGTGGCTTCAGTACTAGCTCATCAGTTGTTGTTATTATGTAAACTGCCCCAAGATCTTTGACATGGGTGGGCTATAACTCTTTTAAGAAATAATAAACAAATTCTAATAAACAAATTACTAACATCAGTCTGACCTAAAACATGTACCTGTTACTTTTTGGAACTGCAGCTCATAGAATCACCCAGCTGTTATAGCCACTGAATGGTGGGATTGGAGTAGCACTCTCAAAAAGTAGCAAATGAGCAACTGTTCATTATGAGCAGATTTAGACAACAACTACTACTGCAGTCAATAATTCCTGGCACTATACTTCTGTTTGGATTATACTCTTTGTCTGGCAGTGTTCTACTTGCTGCCACCTTAGCCTTTCCCCTTGATTCAATGCCTGGCAGCCAAGAAAAGACCACTGCTGAGATCTGACACCATCTCAAACTCTGGCCTGAACAGTGGGCCAAAAGAAGCACCTTTGAAAGTTACTTGATTCTCATGCTGCCACATACAGGGTGAAATGTGGCAATTTGCTAGAGCCGTCACCATCATTTTTAGATGTTTTAGCAGATGTTCAAGAAGCAGTTATTTAAAAGAGTGTGTTTTGAGAACAAACAACAGCAGTTAGTTTACAGATGTGTGTGACTTCTTTTCGGTCTTGAAAAATAACAAAGCAGCAATGTGTGAGACGTTGTCAAGGCAGAACAGGGCAGAAGTACCCCCTGTCAGACATACATCTTTGAACACGTTGCTAGCTAGCTTTTATTTTTATGCCACTTCTCACTTTTCAGCCCAAAGACCTCCTCTAAGCAGCGCAAATAAAATTTAAACAATAGATAAAATGAGAAACACAATACCTTTGCTGCTTATTACATCACTTCTTCTTCCTTTCAAAAGAGAGGAGCATTTCCTTTAAACTACAACATCAACAGAGGAGCCATAGATAAGTAAAAGAGAATCTCTAAGCACTAGTCTTTCAGAGGATTTATAAGCCAGGTGATTCTAGCACGTCTGGGGGCCTATTTGCTGTGTTACCCCCTGGGTCACATGGATGGCCAAAGGAGCCCCAAAATGGAACTGTCTGGAAAGTCTACTTCTGGCTTTCAAAAATTGGTTTGTTTTTGTTTGTTTGTTTGTTTGTTTAAAATGGAGCAGTGCTGGCCACTCCGCAACTTTTGCCATTCCAGGAGTCTTTCAGGAGAAACAATTCACCTTTACTTTTGGGGAAGAAAAAGGACCACTAGAGAAGCCATCTGGAGGGACTGAGGGCCACAAAAGCAGCTGGCTTATGGGCTCAGGGCTACACTTTGTCCACCCCATAGTATAAGCAAGCTGTGGTAATTGTTATCCCATAGTGCACTAAAAGATTCCCCATTTCAGTTTTGTGGCAACAGTGATGTGTCATTTCAGGAGCATGTAAAATATTTCCTGGGAAAAAAATTCTCAATATTTTTTTGCCTTTCAAGTAACATTGTGTTGACTGCTACTTTGGAATAACATCCCTCCCCACAAAGGATCTGTTTCCCCATAGAGATTCCAAAGAATCAGTGGGCCCTATTCAGAATTTCAGGAGAATTAGATTGACCTGAGAAAGTAAGGCAAAGGGATAGCCTGGTCCATCTATTCCTGTCTCACTCTCTTTGTGTGGAGAATGAAGCCTGAGGAGGAGAGCACTGTTGATGCATGAAGCCTCTCCAAACAACAGAAACCCTAATTTTTCAGGATCCCAGGTCCTATAGATACTCTCTACAGATAGCTAAAGTTTTTCCTTTTCAGACTATTTCTATGAAGAAAAAGTAGAGAGGAGGACAGTTATGTGTGTCACTTGGAGCTTGCTGAATGAAAGGTAGTACAGAAATTCAAAGAACAGACAAACCAACACATAAATGTAATGCCTTTAGGGGGGAAAATGATTCAGCCACATGACAATTTTCATGTTTCTGTAGTCCCAAGGAAACAGTAAATCCAGAGGATTTCTCAAGCAGTGATGAAAGGCACAACAATTAATTAATTACTTAGGTTAATTTCTCTACTGATTTCCCCAAGGAACCTACCAACGTATTAAAAGCAATAAAATTCACCAACAATAAAAACATCTAATCAGAATGTTCAGAAATATTTTAAAAGAGATTAAAAAATTATTCAGATTTCAGCAATATATATTACTCCATAGCCAGAAGAGAAGGAAGAAGAGGAGGGAGGAGGAGAAAGAAGTGGTGAAAGAGAGACGTATTTTGATTGTGAATGGATTGATGTGCATAGGTTTTTGGTGGGTAGAGGTTGCACAGATCAAGAGGAATGCATAATGTACCAGTAAATAAGAAAAGCAACAATAATTCTTCAGTGTCTTGATAGTTTCTGTGTTCTACCTGCTTCAACTGGATGCCAATAAAGTATACATGAAAACAATGGACAGTATATACATTAAAGGAAACAGATACACTTTCAGAGGGTACATAAGAAGCACAGTTACATCATACTCAGCTTCATGGCTTGGACAAGGGTTTTACTCAATAGTAATGACTTGTCTCTTTTGCATAAATAAATATTGTCTTAGGCCAAGATTTCTTCTACAGTCTTCTACAAATAGCTCTTCAGATACTTTCCATTTTGTCCTTATATTCCTCTGATCACATTCACTTTGTAGCTCTATAAATGCAGCTATCATTGTAATACTATGGATTTGTTTTTCTGAAAAAAAGATTTGCTTCTCATCATTGGCCTTACTCCTAATTGCTGTTTTAATCTTCTAGGAAACAAGTATAGATACTGACCAGATTCTACATAACTGAGGAAAGAGAATTGCAGTAAAATCTCAGCACTTCGGTGTCTGCATTTTGCACTCTGTGGAAAAACAGCAGCTCCAGGTGTGTGGATGTTATTTTATGTCAGGAAAATGATACAGGGAGTGGGAAGGTTAAACACCACACCATAACATGTCACAGCCCTAATCAGAATTGTGGACCCTATGGCTTCTTTTTTATATACACACATGTACTTGTGCGCACACGCACACGCACACACACACACATACACACACATGGCTTGCAACCTCGATATTTGAGGGTCTCTCTCTCTCTCTCTCTCTCTCTCTCTCTTTCTCTCTTTGTCTGACAACTGAGATCTACTGAAAGGACCTTCCTCTGCATCCCTTCAGTAGGAGAAGGACACTTGGGAGGCCATGACAGAGGGACTTCTCTGCAGTAGAACTCAAATTGTGGAATTCCCTCCTCCTGGCAGCCTGATGGGTGTCAACAGTGAGATCGTTTTGGTACCAAGTCAAAGCTTGGCCTTTGTACTGAATCCTTTGGACCTAACTGATTTTATCCTGATTTTAAATACTTTAATGAATAATACATTGTTATTAACTGCAGTCAAGCCAACCTGAGATCATGGCAATCCTATGAGTAAGAGAGCTCCAAGTTACCCTACCATCAACCACCCTATTCAGGTCTTTCAGATTCAGGGATGTGCCTTCCTTGATTGAATCCATCCATCTGTAATCCACTCTTCCTCTTTTCCTACTGCCTTCTGCCTTACCAATTATTGTCTTTTCTAGTAAGTCATGTCTTCTTATGATATGGACAAAGTATGACAGCCTCAGTTTAGTCATATTGGTTTCTAGGGAGAGTTCAGGTTTGACCCATTCATTCATCTTTTTAGCTGTCCAGGGCATTTGTAGGACTCTTCTCCAGCACCACATTTCAAATTAATTTATTTTCTTCCCAGCAACTTTCTTCACTGTCCAGCTTTCACGACCGTAGATAGACACTGGAAATAAGATGTCATGGACCATCCTAAATTTAGGATTCAATGATATATCTTTACACTTCAGGATCTTGTCTAGTTCCTCTAAGTCCTAGTCTTCTTCTGATTTTTTTGACTGCAGTCTCCATTCTGATTAATGAATGATGTAAGGAATGGAAAATCTTGAACTATTTCAGTGCCTTCATGGTTTGCTTTAAGGTTATGTAAATCATTTGTGGTCGTTATTATAAATAAATACATTCATACATACTTTGGAGTCCAGTCATGAATGTTTTTGCTGTCTCATCTAATGGCTTTTTTAGTTCTGAACTGACCTCCAAACCCTTGGAATTAGATATCACGTTTATAAAAATGCATGTTGATGATGATGATGATGATGATGATGGTGATGATGATGATGATGATGATAATAATAATAATTTATTTTTATTTTTATTTTTTCCCTGCCTCTCCCCAAGGCTGAGGTGGGGTACAGAATAGATAGATGTGGGCTCGGGGTAGAGAATAGATAGAGGTAAAAGTCATAACTAAAATACACACAGAATAATTAATTACAAATGTACTATAATTAAAATATATCATAATTAAAAGTACAATTAAAGTACAGTTAAAAAAAGCAATCAAAATACAATTAAAAGCACAATTAAAACTAGACTGGATAGGCCTGCCAGAAGGGTTAAGGCTTTAGTACTTTTTAAAATTCAGCCAGCATATTTTGCTGTCGAATCTCTTCCAGCAAGTCATTCCACAGTCTAGGGGCAGCCAATGAGAAGGTCCTCCAAGTGATCGTTGCAGGCTAGTCCTGATTTGTTTAAGCAAATGGCCCCCAGAGGACCTGAGTATATGGGGCAGATTGTATGGGAGGAGGTGATCCTGCAGGTAACTTGGACCCAAATTATGTAGGGCTTTTAAGGTAATAACCAACACTTTGTACTTTGCCTGGAAACTAATTGGCAGCCAGTGGAGTGATTTTAATATTGATGCAATATGTTCACTCCTTGCTCTTCCTGCATTCAATCTGGAGTTTCCAAACTTGGTACAAAGGTAGCCCAATATAGAGGGCATTGCAGAAGTCCAACCGTGAAGTTACTAGTGCGTGCACTACCATCTTTAGGTCGTCCTATTCTAGCAAGAGGCACAGTTGGCATATCAGCTGAAGCTGATAATAAGCACTCCTGACCGTTGCATCTATCTGAGTTGGCATTTGGAGGGATGAATCCAGGAGCACTCCCAAACTGCGAACACAGTCTTTCAGCAGGAGTGTGACCCCGTCCAGGACTGGTTGAAACACCTCCAACCCCAGATTAGGATCCTTAATAGTAAGCACCTCTGTCTTGTCTGGATTCAGTTTCAATTTGTTTTTGTTCATCCGGCCCATCACCTCATTCAGGCATTCATTGAGAGGAGACACACTATCCTTAGCAGAAGCTGTTTTTGAAGGCATGGAGAAGTATATTTTGGTGTCATTACTGATAGCATCCTGCTCCATGCCTCCAGATGATCTCTCCCGATGGTTTCATGTAGATATTAAAAAGCATTGGGGATAGAATGGTACCTTGTGGTATGCCATATAACAGCTCCTTTTTTGAGGAGCAGCTATCCCCAAGCGCCACCATCTGAAACCTGCTTGAAAGGTAAGATCGGAGCCACTGCAGCACAGTGCCTCTGATTCCCAACCCTGCCAGGCGTTCCAGAAGGATACCATGGTCGATGGTATTGAACGCCACTGAGAGGTCTAAAAGCACCTACAGGGACATACTCCCCCTGTTGAAACCAAGGCAGAGATCATCCACTAAGACATCCATAGCAGTCTCAACTCCATATCCTGCTCTAAAGCCAGTTTGAAATGGGTCAAGGATAGTCTATTTGACATTATTTTCCCATATTCACCATCTCCAGAAATAATCTTTAATCTTGCTACATTTCAGGAATGGAGGGATAAAATATTTTACAGTAAACTGTTATGTTTCCTATTGCTACAACGTTTGCCAAAAATACTGAACAAAGTCATAGTTTTTGCTGTCAGTTTATATCCACATAAGTGCTTGTTTCATTCTGTATAGACCCCCATCACCTACATTTAGCTCTTTTGGAATAGTTTGTAGCCTAAACACTACAAGATATTATATTTTGATTGTCAGTCTGAAAACAAAAACTTAGATCTTCAGATCTCTTGCTAAAACAGAAATGAATGAAAGAGCTGGAGGAAATAAATTGACTGGGTAAATGCAGGTAAAGAATGAAGATTCAGAGATTACAAATCATTTTTTTGCTTGTTCTTTTTCATGTCTTTAACAAATGATAAAGCAGGAAAAGAAGAATGAATTGCAGCAATATTGTCTCAGCATATTTCATGACTGACAATTTTTCAGTTATTACTGATGTAGAAGTAAGTATTTAGCACTTTAAAAAAAGTAATTTCATTTCTTTTAACAAACTGTGGACTTTGATCTCTTGGGATTCTGGTAAGGATGGAATGAAGACCAAATACTGGTTCCTATAATGTTCAATCTCCACAGGCCATTGAGATGCTTCTCTGGGGACAGACTCACTCTCCCAAAAGAGTACTTTCAGATGGATATAACCAATGGGCCCAAATTAATTGGAGACCACTTGTGCACCCAAAGCAAGATTTAGAGACAAGTGCTGTCTTGAAAAGGTGTTAATTACATTATGTTTGTTAGGAAAAAGGAAGGAGAGGCTGAAAGGAGCACAAACATTTGGCCAATTTAGCAAGTTTAAGACTAAGACAGACAACCCCCACTCATGCACAGCATTCTTATTAAGGTTCCATCATTAGTCTCAGAACTACTTGCCTTGGGAGAAAAATAGAGACAAGAAAATTAGAACACCTGTTTTAATATTTGTATTTACCTCTTACTTTCCTCAAAGGTATGCTACACTGCAATGGCTGGGGAACATGGAAGAAGGCAATATTCATCCATCCATCCATCCATCCATCCATCCATCCATCCATCCACCCACCCATCCATTCCTTCATTTGATTTATATCCCGCTTTTCTCCTTATGCAGGATCCCAGGTGGCAATGCAATTGCACCTGTTATTCAGAAAAGTCTCCTTTGCCTTGAAAGAGCAGTTAGACTGGGGCCATTTCTGCACTATGCTGTTATAGGGCTATTATTCCACTGTCAACATCCTGTGGAATCTTGGGGTTTGTAGTTTAGAAAGGGGCATTTAGAATTGTCAGCCAGAATTCCACAGGATGTTGAAACTGGAATAATAGCACTGAAATAGTATAGGGTGGGTGGAAATGGCCTTTAGTCGCGTACTAAATGGTTTTCTTCAAAGAGGCTTGCAAGGCAGATGTGAAGAATACCAAATACTCTAACCCACTGTCTCAGCATCAGATGTCAGTGCAACTTCTAAAGCCTTCCAAACTTCAGATAAGATTCACCTTCTTGTTAGAAAATAGCTGCTGTCTTGGCTAAATGAAGATAGTTAAAGGGAATGAGGACTTGATAAATTACGGATAATTTCCTCAATCTAGAGTATAAGATCTGCATGCCAAAATAATTTTTTGTGCCATGTTCAACTGTGCTGGGTATTAAAGAGCCAAATTTTGGAAGTGTGAAGAAAGAAGCATGTGCTCTTTATCTGGTAATGAAGAGATTACTGTATTCCCAAGCTTCTGCCACTCTGATTATTTCTTTTCTGAGACAGGGCCAGGGGAAGAAAATGTTAAGTCAGTGCTACAGGACTGCTTGGGGGTACTGGATACAATCTCAATAGTATATATTCCATATCACTCCTCAGTAGATCTATGACTATACTGAGTATTACTTTTTTCTCCAGCAGTCCTGAGAAAGGGCTGTGAAAGAACACATAGTCTTCTATGTTTATACAAGGTATAACTGAACTATTTCCTGTTATAAGTTCAATATGCCAAGGACCAGACCATCCTCTTCCCTAGTTTTCCAGGTTTCATTTCCAAACATGGAGGCAAAACAGAAATGCCAATATGACAGCTACAGCTCCCATTATCCCCCATCATGTTGACTGCTGCTTGTAGAAATTGTAATCCAAAATATGTAGAGCTCATTGGGTTGGGGAAGGTTGGCACAGATAATGGCCCTTTCTGCATGAGGCTGGTGAATTGGTTTGTGCCATTTCTTACTGGATTTTCTGGGCTCGAAACAAGGTGGACTTTCCCTCATTTTGTTCCGCACAGCTACTGCGTATGTTCCATTCTAATTCAGAGGAGTGTGAGTTCATGAATCCACACTGCCTCGGCTGTGGCCACTCCTGCTACTCCCCTCACCCCACCCCATCGGCTGTGATTGGTCCTTTTTTTTTTTGCATGGTTTAGTACATCATTGTGTACGTGCGTACGTGCGAAAGTCCATACTACCCCCTGGCCCCTCCCATGAGCCCTCCCCTGACCACCAATTCACACTGGTGCGAATGTACATGTCTGCACCACTGTGAAAGTACGAATCTGATTGATCTGGAAAACTGGAAAACCGATTTCTTCCGGTTTTCAAATAGTGCGCTTTACCACCACGTGGGGGCGCATTTAGGCGGAATTACGTGTGGAACAAAGGTAAATAAACCGAACCTAGTCCACTCCAATGTGCAAAAGACCTCAGTGGCAAGACACATTGGCCCGCCTTAATAAAGGGCCAATTTCTCCCCACACTGACTCACAGACTAACCAGTGTGGAGTCAGTATCTAACTGGAAAGGAACCAGTGGCTAAGCAAAGAATTACAGCTAATTCTGGGATTTTTAGCAAACCAGAAACAATACTGCATTCTTTTGGAAGGTGAGTTATAGTTGGTGCTCTTTCCCCAAAAACCTGGACTGTTGGAACCAGTACATGACAAACTATTTAGGAAGTTTTTCAAGAGAATCAAAAAAGGTAAATCCTGGCTCCATCAAACTAGTTCTTCAACAGCTTTCTTACCACTCAAAAACCCCTTTTGTAAAAAAAACAAACAAAGTGTTTTCCCTAGTTCTTCTCACAATGAATAGTCTATATTCATGTACCTGGAATGAATCAAGCTACTATTCAGCTATTTTAGCTATGTCTCTTTCATGAGATCTTATGCTGTATTAAACTCATTAGTCTTTAAGGTGCAGCAACATTTTTTTAAAAAATTATGTAGCTCAGTTTTAAATAAGAGTTTGTGTTCAGCGGCAAAGTGGGTGCTTAAAATGCTATGGGGTTTTCTTTCTACCCCCCTCCTCTTCGTGAGCTCAGGACCGTGCACATTAACTACTTCAGTCATGCATGGTGGGAAACGATCTCCAGGCTCCAGGCAACTGCTGACATGATACAAATGCATAATTACCTAAAAATACATGCAACATCTGTCAATTAATTGGTAGCCTATTTGTCGTGAACAGTTTTGCCAAATCCATTCAGGCAAGTTAAGGATGCTGGGGCCTTTGTATGGACTTGCCCATTTTAACTTTGGATCATAAACTGTACCTGGTGATATAGTGTGCTGGCATTTTTGCAGTGGCAAGAAGCAAGTTAATCGAGTCTGCAAGACTAGCGATGGGATTGTGGCTGTGATCCTCCCATTCCAAAGCTTATATGATTACAATGAGTTCTGTTTTCTAGTGACACTTTCTCTGTGTCCAAAATAGCCTCATCCATTTCACAAAGAAAATTGATTAGCAAACTTATAGGGATGCCAGGAAGTTAAAAAAATTCCCTAAAGAGTAGAAACCCTAGAAATACTCCCTGGACACAGAATGTAACTCCCCCTCCCCCTGATACCCCAAGCGTGCTTAGCAGGCATGATTGTTGTGCTGGCTGACTGTTTGGAGTGGGAGATGGAAAACTGAAGAGGTTGAATGGAATGGAACATCCTGCAAAGAGGACATGGTTGACTAGCTGGAATCCTGAATAGGAATGCTTTGAGTCCTTTTGAGGAGAAATGTGGGGTATAAATAAAGAATAATAATAGTAACAACAACAACAACAACACTTAGCACTCCAGCACTTTGTTTCAGATCCCCTTAGTCCACTGTAGTATTTCCTCCATCTGTTGGAATTCTTCAAAATCAGGCCTAACTCTGTTGCTATATGTGTCCAGCCTAGGGAAGAAGAGCACATATACCGCAAAACACCAGTGCTTTCTACAAGAATAATAGATATAAACAATATTGTATTCTTATTTAGGAGTTTGATTGGCAGATGGGAACAGACAGCTAGTGCATTGTAAGTGTGTTTTCTGCCATAAGGTACATATTCAGGCAAATGTAGGATTTCTGTGGGAGAAAGAATGAAGAAGCACATGCGTATGAGATCATTTTATTCAGTTTTGATTGATCCATACCTCAACGGCTGTCAGAGAGAGGAGGGGGCAACCCTGCTCTCTGATGCTTCAAAGGGTAGGACTAGGTATAATGGTTTCAAGCTACAGGAGAATAGATTGCAACTGAACATTAGAAAGAAATTCTTGATACTATGAGTAGTTTGTCAATGGAACCAATTGCCTGGATACGTTTTTCTGGATGTCTTCAGAAAGAGGCTGGGCAGCTACCTCTGAGATGATTTAGGTGGAGATCCTGCATTAACTGAATGGTCCATTGGGTCTCTTCCTACTCTCTGATTTTGTGACTTAATTTATCCTCACAACAACCCTGTAAAGTAAATCAGACCAAGTTATCACTATAGTGAATTTCAGGGCTCTGTGGTGACTAGTACCTGGAGCTCTCAAGTCACAACCCAGTATTCCAGCCACTACATTATATTACCTCTCAGTAATAAAGAAACTTACATATCATCCTTCAAGATGACTACCCCAAGGGTCTTTACAATACAGTTAGAATGTAACTACAACAGAGTATACAATAGCTCAATTAGAATCAATAAACAAATAGCACACCTAAATCTATTAAAAGAACAAAGCACAAACTTAATATCCGTTGTTTAAAATGCAGCAGTCTTCCTGTGCTTTTTTAAAAAAGGAAAATAACTAAAATGTCCAATAAAGAGGGGAAATCACCTCAAAGGTGAGATAATGAGTGCCTGGCAAGTTTCTCCGGTATGACAGCACTCTGAGAAAAGCCTCAGTGGAAGACTTAGCATGAAAGTAGGATGATATGGGAGACCTGGGTCACATTCCATGAAAAGCTTGAAAGATTAAAATTGGGTCCAGTATAGAGGGAAGCAAGATAGGCCCAGCCATGGAACAGGAGTGGAGCTAATGTATTTGGTCTTGTGTTCCTTGTTGCTTCATAGTGGCCATGCCAGCAGAGGTTTAGAGCTACTGACACTTGGTAAGTGTCATGGCAGAATGAGGGTTGAACCAGAGTTTGCCTTGTCTGTATCTAGCTACCTACACTATAGGCCCTTAATGAGAAACATTGTCACAATATTTTATAAATGGTAACAATCCTAGGTGCACATTCCCTTTATAATACTGGCTGAAGCTATTTCACATATGGAGGAGGGTGAGAAGACAGTGTTTATTCCATTAATAATAACCTTGCTGCCCTCTCCACCCACATATGGTTGCAGCACAATCCTTTTAATGCTAAGCCAGTGGTGTAAATAATCAAATGTAATTTGTCAGGAGATTAAGGAACATGAGCTTGGATTCTGTCTTGACATAAATATCAGACAAAATATTATCAACAGATGGCACACTGATGGCACCTAAACTCTATTACAAGGGGATGTGTTCCATATTTTCCATTAGGCTGTAGGCTTTTTACAGTCTGCTGGAGTTAAGCCAAGTGGTTTGGCTTTGTTTCTCCCAGAACAAAGCCATATACAGGAACATCACCATGGGGGAAGCTGTTTTCAGCGCAATATATATGTGAATATTGTTGTTTGTCTACAATACACAGTTCTAAACCTAAGCTGGGATATGAGCCCAGGTTGCAGAATGGCAGGGAAGACCCTCCAAACTATATAAATGCTATGTACGACATTATTCATGGTTTGGAGTGTCATTGAGGAAAAGATTGCAGAGCTTCTTATAATGGGAACTGCCAATAACTATGTATATGTATACCTCTGTTAATGAAGTAGGGATGTTTGTGGGCATTACTTCCTTAAACTTCCTTAAACTGGTTAAATAGCAAATTGGTACCAAGGGCGAGGGGGGAGAATACCATTTCAATTTGTTTGAGCAAGCTTTTTTCCAAAACTAGCAATATGCACATGTGAAATGAAATATCAACGTCAGGTAAGCCTTGCATAAGTAAAGAAAATATTCCTCCCCATCCTCTCTTATATACAATTACACCATTTGAGAAGCAGTGGCTAATAGTAAATTCCTTAGTATAGTACATTCAGGAAGCATGAGAAAATGGAGGAGTCCGTAGAATGTATTTTTGTGTAAGCATTGAAAAAGACAAGCAGAGGATCCTTATTTTTGCAAAAGAAACAATAACATACCTTCCAATACTTCACAGATGACAACCAGAGCATATGTATCCAAACAACATCAGAGTGTGGTCAAGATAGGAAAAGATGTTCATTAGGAAAAACATAAAAGTTAGGAGAGGCTTCATCAGTTTGCTTTTGCCATAGTTCACAAAAAAGGGCAAGATTCCACCCCTTCTTCTCCTTTCCCCACTTCTGAGTTAGTTAAGTGCAAACTAGTTTTCCACTTCGGGCTCAGTTTCAACCAACCAAAGGAAGCTGAGGACAAAGGAGAGTGGAGTGGGAGGAAGAGAGAGAAACTGGTACATTATAAATGCAGCTGGCAAAGTGGGACAAAAGAGAATTAATCAGGACTGTCTGCCAAATTAGTACAATTGGAGAGTATGCCATAATTGTACAAAGAAAACAGAACAGCCGTATTGTTTTTTCTTGGGAAATAGAATAGGAGACTGTTAAGGGAGGGCATTCTTTTCTTCACAAAGTATTGAGAGGGTGTTGGGCTTGACCTGAGCAAAGATACTTGAGACTACCAATCATTGATCACTTAACTGTATACAGATGTTTTTCAGGGTGTTTCTATGCTTTGGTCTAAATCCAGCATTGTGTCATGAGCCAGGCTGAGCGTGCTGCTGATTCAGACTTGGACTCCGATTTAGACTTGGACTCCCAGCCGGGGGAGGATTCCTTTGAGGGGCCTTTGGGAGAGTCTAGGGAGGAGTCTGCCAGCGACCCCACAGCTGTCCCAGGCATGGATCCCAAGCCAGTACCTGCAGCAGATGTTTGTGCTCCAGAGGCAGAGGCTAGTGCTTCTGACTTGACAGAGGCTGGTGTTTCTGACTCCAGCCTGGAGTTTGCAGCAGACCCTCCCCCCACGTTCCTCCAGAGGCGGCTGGAGAAGGGAGCGGTTCGGAGGTCTCAGCAGCTGTGGGAGAAGTGTCTGATGAATCAGCCCTGAAGTCTTGAGGGGCTCCAGCTGTGAGCTGGACCAATGGACATTTGATCAGCCCCAGCTGGGCTAAAGACTGTGTATTTAAGACAGACGCTGTTGGAGTTGGGCACGGGGCAACAACTGTCTACCAACTGGGAACCTGCGTCCTGTGTCATGGGCTTTCTGTTCCAGGCTAAACCTTGCTGTTTGAGTTTCCTGCCCCTGGGACTTGGATGTTTGTTTTGGTGATGTAACCTCTTGATTTATTTACTACTAAAGCCATAAACTCAGCTCCTGCCTCTGTGTCTGCTTAGTCGCCGCCTGACAGTGACACAATGAACTAGAGCCCAACTGTTAGTCTAGCAAGACTTTCCTTCATCTCTTGATCCCATAGCTCTCTGTTCTGCCTGCAAATCTGCTACAACTGGTTTCCTGGCACTCTTGAGCAGATTCCAATGGCACATAGTGGCTGTACGGGACAGAGTTAATTCTCCCTTCTTAGTTGTTCAGACCATCATACTACGCTACACAACTTCACATTGCACAGTTATAGCATCTTCATATGGCTTTAATTGTTATTGCTGCATCCTATGGATTTGTAATTTGGTGAGGCAGTAAGCCTCTCTTGCAGAGAATTCTACAAATTCCAGGATTTCATAGGATGCAGCCATGATAGTAAAAGTGCAATGTGTTATAATTATATAGTGTGCAAGAGATTGTAGAAGCACACAAAATAGTTCCAGGTGATTTTACAAATCACTACAAACTCAAGCTTGTTCATGTGTAACGTATAAAACAAATCCCAGAGGTGTTCTGTTTCTTCATTCACACAAATTTCAGAAGACCTGAAAGACAGCACCTTCAAAATCATTGTCAACATTTTTTACAGTGCCAAACTATCTGGATCTCTATTCTTCCTAAAAGAATATAAAGGAATTAATCTGCAATACAGAATCACAGTCAACTGCCACACAGTTGTGATCACATAAATTCAGTAAAAAGAGGCAACCTGTGGAGCCAGAGCAGTTTTTACTACTTGCAGTATGATTTAAACAGCTTTGGTTCTGCTGTTTTAGGAACATAGTCATACTAATCACTGTTCATCCTTTGTAAATAATGTGTGAAGGGAAGCTATGGTTAGATCATACAAATGGTACCAAAGAGATTACAAGCAATGAAGAATTAAATCAGAAGAAATGGTGTCATTTCAAAATTATGGGCTTCCTGAGTCATATTGCTTGCCTTCCCACATGTAATGCAACTATGGCCCTTTTCGCATGCCGTTTCTAAAGCGAAAGGGCCCCTTGAGCGTCGCATAAATGGGAGGAGCGGTCCATATGACGCACTCCCATTTACATGACGCTCAAGAGCCTAAAGCGCACACGCCTTTTCATTTTCGGCTTCAAGCCAAAAATGGTGCTCGGTCGTGCAATGCTCCCGGGGCCCGCATGCACCTACCTGGTGTGAGGTGCATCGGGAGCTAGGCCAGTCGGACTTCTTGCCTCAGCGCTAGCCCGCAATTCCCAGGTTGCGCTGCGGTAGGAAGGGACAGGGCGTTCGCACGGCGCTCGCGCGACCGGCAAGCCAGCTGCGGTAAGGAAGGAGAAGCGAAGTGAGCATCTCGCACAAGAGGCTGCTCGCGCAAGCGCCACCCCCCACCTCCGCAAACAGGTAAGGTGCAGAAAGGGCCTATATTTTTGCTCCAGTGACCCCTGGTGGGCAGTCATTCATGCCAGTAGTCCCAGTTTCTCTGTGGCCCACTAAGACTATTTCCACACTACAATGTTATAGTGCTATTATTCCACTTTCAACATCCTGTGGAATTCTGGGGTTTGTAGTTTACTGAGGCCAAAGAACATTCTGGGCGAAATTCTAAATACCCCTCCCTAAACTGCAAATCACGGGATTCCATAGGAGGTTGAAAGTGGAATAAAAGCACTTTAACAGTGTGGTGCAGAAATGGCCTAAGTATACTGTTTCACTGGGGACAAAGCCTTGGCTGTGGCTTTGTGTGTGTCCCAGTTTCTATCTGTAAAATGTTGAAGAAGTGTGGCTGGTGCCCATGCATTTCCTTCCAACATGCACCAGAGCTGGCTACAGTGCCCTCAAGGGTACAGGAAAAGGGCAGAATTTTCAGTTAAAGAGGTGAGAAAAGCAGACTGCTTATAGCCAACATACTCTTTCTCCATTTTGACAAAGGAGCTATCAAAGTTTTTTACACAATTGCACAGTTGTTCACACAGAGTTAGAAGTTTACTTCTACTGTGCCTTTGAGTAGCTACAAACAGTTTGAAAGGCTCTTCTTCTCTGTTGGGTATAGGCCAAGGCTTCTTGCTCCCAACATCAGGAAAATCCAAACATGGTTTTCTAACAGTAAATAAGAGAGAAGAAGGACCAGCAGGTGAACAAACTCTGGGCTGGCTCTTTTTTGCTTATTTATGTGCCTGTTGTTTTTTTCCCCATTTCTCTTTGAGTCCGTTAAGCCCGGGTTTCCTTAGCAACCAGAATGAGAAAAATACTGCTATAGGCATCCCCTGCTTATTTGATGGGTTAGGGACCAGAGCAGTCAAAAAGTAGAAATGGTTGAAATGTGGAACTCATTTATAATACATATTATCATATTATATTATACTGTATTATTATATATAGTATTATATGGTACTATATATATTATTACTGTATATATTGTATGCATTATAAGCACAAATATAAGTATTACAAGCACAAATACTGGGTATGAGAAAAAACTCACTACAAATGCCTTCTACAGTATACAGTACTGTCCACAAGATGGTGCCGAGTTGATTGAGAGAACAAAAGCAATGTTACAAAAGTGTTGTGCAAACATGATGAAAGGGTGTCGAATATATGGGTTGTGGGTACAGTTCAAACAGGTTGAAAGAGCAGGTCCTTCCAAAGTGGGTCATCAAAAAGCAAGGGATGGCTGCAGTTGCAATCAGACCAGCAGGTAGGACCGGAGACATTTCCTACACAAATGAAGCATGTGCTAGCACTCTGCCCATACCCTTTCCTGAGCTCTCAGTCTTGACTACCTCTTCTTCAGAAGAAGTCCTTAACTCTAGAGGAAGAGAAAATCTGGAGGACTAGCTTTAAATGTGACCTGAATTGGTGACAAGGATGGATTGAGTTCTTTCCGGTCAGCACAAATGAAGAATAATTTGGAGAGCAGATGGAGCAGGAAAGAACTGCAAATCTCAGTCTAAAATACCTTTTTGACTTCCCTTGTTGTAGCTGTGTTTTAGAAAAAATGAGAACCAAGATGTTGCCTGTGGAAAATATTTTTCTTTCAATTCAGTGATTTTATTGTGAGACAAATGAAAACATTAAAAGGGACACAGAGCAAGTGTATTGACAAAAAAAAAACGTATCTGGAAGTAAATCTACACTACCTACAGTTATGTCTGTTTGATATCACTTTAACTCTCTTGTTTTTATCCAATGAAATCATTGGAGCTATAGTTTGATGGAGTACTTAGAATTTTTTTGCTAGGGAGCTCCAGTGTCCATAATTCAGGGAAGTTCCTAGCAGGGAAACCTAAGCTTTTCATTAACCTACAAATTCCAGAATTTTGTAGAATGGGGTCATTAGAATTCATGTGATGTCATGCTGTAGAAGGCCACATGATTCTCTGTCTTGCTTGGCTTGTTTGTGGTCTCCATGGCTAAGGATTGGCAAAAACTGGTAGTTCTTTTGAAAAAGAGGCGAAAAAAAGCTTACACAACAAGGTTGATAGTGTACCTTGCTCACATGAATTTAAACCCAAATTAACTGTGTGATTTTGGGTTCACTTCTGGTGGATGGGAACTCTAGTTTTACTCATGAGTAGCTCTGCTATTAAGACAGCAGCTATGCAAGATTTTAAAAAAAAGCTATGGTTCAGCTTGTATGTTTTAAAAGTGTTGAAAAGTATATTTTAGAGGTGTTGAATAAGAAACACCACTGCTATTTTCTGACTACTAACTTTTGTTTCTATGGCCCTTATGGTACTATGCTATGATTCACTGCTGGGACTGGATCGTGACCTGAATGCTCCCCATGACACCAATTGGCTGCTAGTGGATAGATAGCATTCAGGACACACTCCTTCCTTCCGCAATACAGCTGGCCTCTTCCTCAGCTGTACTGTGGAAAGTAGTGTTTGATAGCACTTCCACCCTTCCTGCATGCCTGTAGTTGATGGGATCATTGCATGAAGAGACGCCATTATCAGATATTTTTTTTTCCAATACTGGTATACAGCACTATCATGACAGCTGAGGATGTGACAGCAGAGGGACCACAACGATGTCATGCAATGGCATGTGTCTTGGACTGGCAGCAACATATCCCCATGCTGGGATGGCACTGTTGTGCAATAAGGGCTTATACATGACTTTTAAAGACAGGAGCTAAAAAGTTCAAAGATTTGGATAATAAAAGAGAAAAATGGAGGGCAAATAAATACACACACATATATTGTGGTCTTAACTGACCTAAAGGAAGGGCATGAGGAGGAGAGAGAAGTCATTAACTCCAAATCACAGCCAATAAAAAAACGAAGAGATAGCTTTAGTTATTTTTTTCTTGAGGGATTTGTGAGGAAGAAAATAAGATGGTAAAATGAGTCCTCAGTAGACCAGCTATATGCTCATAACGGTGTTATCTGGAGAGAGAGGAAAATATATTGGTTCATAAATATATATGGCATTAAGTCCAGCAATTGCTCTTTTAATCTGTGTATGTTTGGCAGGACATGGGGCAAGAGCACAATTGCGTCCAAGGAATTCAGTCTTTCATTTCTTTCTGTCCAAAGGGTAACAGAAAGTATAATAGAAAGTAGCAGTTGCTTGATATCATAAGAGAGTTTAAGTGCCATAGTAGAATTTTGCTCTTTTTTTCTCTCATATGAGTATGAAGATAAAAATAGAATATGCTGTCAAATAAGCAGGAGACATAAAACAATTCCTATATACAAATAAGATTTTGCTTCCCTTTTCCAACAACTGCCTTTGGACAATATGGTATCATTGACAATTAAGTTGATCACTGAAAATCAGCTAAGAATACTGTCAAAATGAATGTGGAATGTAGAAGATAGAGAGAGAAGTGGTTGGGATTTGTACAAAATTCATTGAATTGTTGTGTGCTCCATGCAGAAATGCCTTTTAGAAAATTGTTTCCCCCATCTCATGTGTACATACTGCAGAAGACACAGGAGGCATGGGAAATTTTGGTTATTAATCAGTGGGAAGATACAAAAGATTTTGAGTACCGAAATAGTTTTTAGACCTTAACTATTCCTCCTAAACATGATAGACTATGAAGATAAAATTTAGGGATGATACAAATCCAGAGTTTTCCAAATCTGAATCCGAATCCCTGGAAGGTTCTGGGAATCCACAAATCTCACAAATCTCGATCTTTCAAATCCTCTGCACACCTCTGCTGGCTGGTGCCTGGGCGCCCACATGGGAGGTGGTGGTGGGTGTGCAGAGAATGGGCAATCGCCCTCTTTTCACACCCCTGCTGCAGCAAGTGGAGGAACCGGGACATGCAGGGAGGCAGCGATTGCCAGCCCTGCACCCCACTGCAGGTCTCCTCTGGAACACCCACACCAGCAGAAGCCCCAGAACGTGCAGGGAGGCAGCCATCACCGGCCCTGCATGGCCCTGTGGGCCTGATCCTGAGTTCCTACGCTAGCGTTGGCCCTAAGGCATGCAGGGATGTGGTGATCTCCAGCCCTACTCACCCCTGCAGGCCTGATCCTGGGCATCTGCATGAGTGCAGGCTCTGGTGTGCCCTTCACACTGCTGCCACGCAGAGGGCTGGAATGTGAGAGGGAGAATTGGGGGGGGGGCACTTCCAGATTCAAAATATTCAGTTCACCTATTTTGGCCTGGGGATTCAGATCCATGAATTTCGAATCCTTGCCGATCCTTGCCAATCCTTCAATTGACCCATCCCTAATAAAATTGAAAGGGAGAATAAAATTTTGTTAACCTATATGATTACAGCAGCAAGAATAACATTTGCAGAATACTGGAGACAGAGGCAAATTCCAAGCATGGAAGAATGGGTAGAGAAAGTAAGAGAATTAGCTACAATAGACAAATTAATGAATTGGTTAAGGGGTAATTCAGTACTAACCTACCTTCATATCTGGCAACCTTTTATTTCATGTGAAGCAAGATTTGAAAATGGTGCAACGATAGGTTTTGATATTTAGTATGTACTCTTCTCTGGGTGTTAAAGAAGAACGAATATATACAAGAGAAGAGAAATATTAAGAGGGGAGAGAATACACATATTTGTTAAGCAACTGCAGTCATGAAGAGTGGGAAGTCTGGGTGGTGTTTTGGGAAAGTGGGCGGAGCAATATTATTATGTGGGTGACATCTTTGAATAATGTGTTTTTCTTTCCACTTTCTTTTCTATGGTCGGACTCTGTATGTCAGCTTGTGAAAAGTAAAAATTAAACAAAAAAAGACCAGCAGAAGTTCTAGAAACTAGAAGCTAATGTTACTGCCCTGGCTAGTCCGAGCTTTGGGGACATTAAAGATATCCCTTGATATCACAATTTGGCTTCACTTTTCTATTCCTTCCCACGTGCTTGCGAGGCCACCGGACAAGCACGTAAACAAGCTCGGCCGTTAATAGCCGTAAGATTCAAACTACAATACAGGCAGGCCAGAAATACCTGACTCACTGCTTTAGGAGACCTCCAGGCAAGTACTCTAATTAAGTATGCAAGCCACTTACAAAAGAGCCTCTGCCCCGCGCTGGCAGCTTGATGGGTAACCTATACAATACCCAAGTACTCTGCGTTTGCATACTGGCTACTCTATTGAGAATCACTATGATAACTCAATCATTCAGATTCTGACCTTTCGGAGGCTTTTGTCTCCAACTCCAAATCTATTGTTTTCTCCCAAGTATGGCATAGCCTGCAGTCACAATTCTCTTTATAAAAACCCTTGAGTCCAAGACCTTCCTCAGATCGCTCCCAAGTTTCATCCCGCTTTGCTGCCGCTTTGCTTGGCGAGCCTCCCCTCAGCTCCATGTGCTGAGCTACATCGCGCCCCAGCCTTGCTCTCTATTTTTCCGGGCTTCAGGACAGGTGAAGTATCACCCAAACCAGCAATCCCTCTAAAAATCCCTCTATATCACTCCAACCTTTATCTTCTTTAGTTATCTTGTATGAGTGTGTCGCATACACTGTTTTGCTTGTATTTAATAAACATCATTTATTATTTCAACTTCTGTGTTCTCCTTGACTCGACTCGACCCCATAGACATAGGGTTCAAGATCTCGCTACGTTACCCTGCCTCTCGTAACGTTAAGCAGTGCTCTGAGCTAATTTTCCCCACCTTTAGTTGAGCACATTTTGGTGTCCCTCCCAGGACCCCCAGTTCACAGGGTAACACTAACCTCTCTAACTGCCTTCATGCTATTCTTAATGTATAGTACAATACAGCAGTGTAAAATACAATATAATACAGTAGTTATTAAACAATAATCACACTAAACATTACTACCTTTTAATGCCAGACCTACTGATGACCATTCAATATGTGAAAAGGCTGTAAGACTGTCTTACACAGGAAACATCTTCTGCTTATGAAAACCACACACACACAAGCATTGGATCTTTGCAACATGTTCCAGTGTAAACATAATTTTTGCAATACATCCACCATACAGGAAAAGTAGAAATGTTGTTAACTCTAAAAGAGAGTGTAGATGTGATAAATTATATGGCACTTTGTTGCTGATACATTTGAAAAACTTCTAGATGAAATATGGCATCTCATGCAAAACATGTTTTTTTACAATAAAAAGAGTAGCAGAAGAAAGAGGACATGCCAACGGTAATGGGAAAGGCTGATTATGACAAAGGGTTGATCCGGACTTGGACCATTTCCACCTGGTGTCACCGTCCAGCAATGGGGATGCATTGGCAGCAGTCCATGAGTCATGCTTTCACACAATGTTGTCACAGTCCCACAACCAGCATGTTCCCACCCATCACGATTGCAGAATATTTCCTTAACAGACAAAATTCATTAAGTGCCCATGATCATGCAATGTTCCTGTTACCACTGGCCATGCAGAAGGGGTGGAAGCATAATCTAGGTGCTTCCTTCCCTAGTGTAGCATGGGAAAGAGGTCAGCTATGCTGCAGAAAGAAGGTGTGTGTTGCTCGAACTCCCTTCTGCAGGCAGCCAGTCGAGTCCAGAGGAGAGAGTTTGTGCTGTGCTTCTTTCCCAGCAAAGGTGCTGCTGGGATGACACTGGACCATGACGGAACCAGTAAAGTGTGGAAATGGCCTTGGTCTTCCAATTACAGAAAATCTCCTTCCATTTCAAGAAGAGCTCAAGATCCACTGGAGGGTTGCTACAGAAGGAATGAATGAAAGAGCTTTCTGAAACTTTGCTCTGTTGTTATTGTTTAAAAAGAAATCCTCCTGCCCAACTATGTTTGTTGTTGTGTGCCTTAAATCATTTCCTACTTATGGCAACCCTCTAAGGCAAACCTATCATGGGCTCTTCTGGAGGCTGAGAGTATGTGACATGCCCAAGGTCATCCAGTAGGTTTCCATGGTCAAGCGCAGAATTGAAATCTGGTCTCCAAGATCATAATCCAACACTCTAATCAATACACCATGCTGGTTCTCACTATCTAATCGGGAGGAAATACTAACAATTGCCTCCATTGGAAGCTGTCCATATTTTCTTTTTGGGATAGGTGTGGCTGGTGGTTCCCATATTGCAGGATGGTGACTCCACCTTTGGTTTTAACAGAAGTTTCTGCTTCAGCTCCTCTAGGTGTTATGGGAATTGTCCACATCTCCTTCAACACATGGAAAAGTTCCTAATACTTGCATGAGCTGCAGGGGAGAGTGTATGGAAACTTGAGTTTTGTGTCACTACTTCACAATAATAGAGCAACTACCTGGCTGCGCTTGCTCTGGGAAAATCCTTCAACCAATATATAACATTAGATCCCAGAACAGTAAAAGAAAGAGCCTACCCTCCTACATTTAGCTGACAATTACTACACCCCCTCCAGAAAATTCAATGAAATTGCATCATAATCCCTTCTTGTGTACATGAATTTAGTCAGCTGGAATGGAATTGATTAGCTCTCATTTCATGGTATCTGATTCAGAGATTTCATCAACACTTTATGTTCTTGTTTCTACATTCGAACTTCAATGCTTCTGTAACTTAGCTATTGATTTCTTTGCATAGCGTATGTTGCAGTGGTATAGGTTTAAGTGGAAAGTATTAAGGAAAGTATCCTTGCTGTAAATAAAGAGCTATCTTATACCTAGACAAATCAATGAACCATCTATCTCTGGACCTGCAAAAAACCAACTGCCAGTGAGTGGCATATCACATTTCCAGACAGCATTTCTACCAAACAAGTCTTGAACTAAAATATTGCTGATTCAAACAACAAGCAATTGCCTTGTGATATGGCTGCATGCTTCCACCTCCCTATTGTCCCAAAAATCCTATCAGCACTGGGCTAACTAACTTCTCTGGGGAAGAGGGAAAGTGAGAGATGCAATCTAGAATTCCCTGTTAGTCTTTTTTATTAGAATTGCAGTTGTGTTATATATATATGGGGACTTTTATAGAAATTTGGCTTATGTCTTATTTATCAGAAATTTAATATTGTGTGTACACTGGATATAAAAACGATGGGCTGGGATTGATTAGAGAAATATCTAGCCATCATGTTTAATTTTGCCATTTGAGTTCTGGGTAGAAAGGGTCTGTTGTTTTATTGCATCAGAATCAGATAAGAAACTAATAAGAAGGTAACAGGGTCAGGAAGGGACCAACATAATATGTTCACAACAAAAGATTTTTCCAGATGTTCAAAGACATAGGCCATTTCCTCAGGACAGCCCTATCCTGCAACAGGAGTGGGTTGTTTCCGGTCCAGGAGTTGTGCTACCACACAATGTTATTCCCATCCAGCTGCTATCCCATCCCGAAGCACTGCAAAACCACCTTATACCATTTCCAGAAAAAAAGTCAATTAAGATCCTCTTTCAGCACTTCAATCCCGTCCACCAGCTCAGTGCTGTACTATAATAGTGCTTGATGGTACTCCCTGTCCTCCGGGATCCAGGAGTGGGCAGAGTGTAGGCATGCCAAGCTTGTCCCTCCCTCAGCAACTCCCATGGTGTGGTAACTTCAAAATCTATCACTTGTCAGTATTTATTTTAAATTTCTCCTTTGAGTTAAAACTTTTTTAAAATACATTTTTAAGCATTATAGCACAAAAGTGCAATAGCGTATTGGCATGTTGTGTTTCAGTTTATGCCATCTTCAGTTGCCAAAGATGAAATAATAATAATACTATTTCCTTTAATGTGTTTGGTGCGGCAGCATCTCCAATCTAGATAAGCATGAACATCAGTGAACTTATTGTGAAGTTACATTTTTCAGTTCAGTTTGTCAATTGCTGAGAGAGGAAGAGATTAACTGCTTCTTTCTGGGATCCAGGACAAACTTGGGAGAAGTGTTGTTGGTTTGCTTTTTAATCATGCACAGCCACACAAACACACACAGAGAGACATATCCTTTGATCCTATAGATCTCTTTTTCCCTTTTGAGTAAGAGAAGAACATCTAGGGGTGATTTCTTGACTTAGAATATCCAGTCTGTCAATACAATAGCATCCATTTTGGCATGTTGACATAATATTGTCCTGTAAAAGCTATGGTTGACTAGCTGATATTTTCTTTCTATTGTTTGTTTTATTTCTCTGTGTTACTATAGGCTGTTTACTGAATTTTTGCTATTTCAGTGCTAATTATTCCTTGTATCATATAAGCCTTAAAATACCACTAGCACTGCTACTATTGCTGTCTAATGGCAGTTAACAACAACATACTTTCTGTAGCATAAACATCTATTATTGCCCTCTTCCACCTCCTCTTCCCTTGAAGAAGGGAACTCATTATTACTATTTCCCCAACCATGGCATCAAGGAGACTCCAAAAATGCAGGTGCCTATGTGACTTGTTATCAATTAACCAGTTTTCATCTTCAGGAGGAAGGAAGAATTAGGTTTTTGTAAAACTAATGAGCCCATTCAAAGACCAAGCTACTCCAATATAACTTTTGTTATAAGAAGAGTAACATCCAGTAATATATTGTTCCTGGAAAAATCCATTTTCTCCCTAGCTACTGTGAGGAATGCACTAAACTCAGAGCTAACAAGGAAGCCTGGAATGGGAAGAAAAGCATGTTGTCACCATCCCCGATAATAAAAAGGTCCCATCAATATGTTCAAGCTACATCACTGTTGGCAGTCCTTATAGTAACCCAGTAGGGTAAGCTCGTATATCAGACCTATATCAGAGGGTGGCAAAGTATGGCCCATGGGATGCATATGGCCCCAAGGCTTCAAAAATTTGTGCAAAAAATGCATCCAAGTGCCCCTCCAGCCAGGTGGCATGGGGAATTTTTGCCATATTTTGAGGCTTCCTTGGCCACTCTAGGTTCAGAAGGATCATTTTTTAAAAAAACAAATGGCCCAACTTAGCCTAAAAATGACAAAATGCCCCCCATACACTGTAGAGCATATTGTGGCCTTTTTATGGAGCAAAAAAAGATTCATCTTTTTATGAAAGAAGTGTGGTGAGCATGTGGCATGAAAAGTTCTCCCATTCTCATGTGATCAACTAGTTTCCAACAGTTGCCGGCCCCTATATTGTTCATGATCTGAAGCCGACAGAAAATACTTTGACTAGGCTACTCAGGAGGCAGAGACCATTTCCACATGGGGTGAGGAAATCACTCCGTGACACTACTCACCAGACTTTTGTGCTCCCCGGTCTGGTCCACACTGCTCCGGAGCAGTGCGTGGCTGCCGCTCCGCACTGCTCCGGGGAAGAAAATGGTGGCTTCTAGTTGGTCAAACCTCTTAACCAACCGCTGAAGCTCGCCAGCCTAAAGCCTGCCCCCAGCAGATCGCAGGCTTGCACCAATGCTAGCCTGCGAATCTGCATAGAGAGCAGGCTCGCAGTGGCGCGCTCCATGCTTTTGAAAGACCTGTTTTTAGCTGTCTTTCAAAAGCACACTGGACGACCACTTCGGGTTGTTCTGGAGTGGGCTGGGGTGCGGATCTATGTTAAGTAGGTCCGACCCAGTCCACTCCCAGGTGCAGACGTCCTCCCTGGAGGACGCTCTGCACCGTTTAAAAAACCCTGTGTGGAAATGGCCAGAGATTCAGGACAAAAACTTGTTGAGTCAGAAAGCAGCCCTTTGTTTATCAACTGGAAGTAAATCCTACTGAGTTCAATGGAGCATTCCCCTAGATTCTGTAGAGACTGGTGATTTCTGTGGCTGAAAACCCGTGGAGCATTATAATAGCAGCTTCATTTTCTCCAAGTTGCAGAGATGTGGCAAGGGAAGGTAGACAAAATCTGTTGGTTCCAAGCATCCAGTCTATCCTATGCCTTACATTCTTCACAGCTGTTGTCTTTTTCTTCTGCTTCCATTGCCTATCTTGGTGTTGTGCTGGCATGGTGCATCAGCAGGATTCTATCCTACATGTACAACTATTTGATCTAGAATAATTATTTAGCCAGAGACAGTGGTTTGAGCAGTGGACTATGACCCTGGAGACCAGGGTTTGATTCCTCACTCAGCCATACAAACCCCCAGGTGACCTTGGGTGATCACACACTCTCAGTCCCAGAAAAACCCCATGATAGGTTCACCTTAGGATCATCATAAATTAGAAATGAGTTGAAAGGCACACAACAAGAACAAGAAAAAAGAACAACAATTTAGCTATTAATTGAAGTTGGTTCTCTCTTCACCTTGTTGGTTTAAAATGGGAGGGTGGTGATCATAAAAATAATTCTGAAGAAATTCACTCCAGTCCTCTAAGGTCTTTGATGAAGTTTGAAATATATTGTATCAGCTCACACAATACAACAGGGGGTCTCAGATCTGTACAAGTGGATGAGTTAGGTTTTGAGAGGCTGCCTATGGTAAGAGAGGCTTGGGAAATTATCTCTTTGTTAAAATGGCAGGTAAAAATTGGAATGCAATACGTTCTTCCCCTTCTTACAGATTGGTTTCAGTTCTGTATAAAGGTGTCTTTAAAACAGTACATAAGTGGCATCTGAATCTCAAAAAGCTCAGTAGTATTGACAAGAAAAAACCATCGAGATGCTGGGGGGTGCAGACAAGTAGGCACATCAAGGCACATGTGGTTGGTCTGCCTGAATGTTTCAGTTCTAGCCTCAAGTGGTACTACTGACGGAAGAGATTACAAATCTCCTCCAAAGTCCTCCTGAAGGGCTTTCCTGCTTTTTTTCTATGGTGTTTGAGAGTTGGACTATGACCCTGAATATGACTATGAGTCTTTGATTCCTTGCTGGGCCATGGAAACCCACTGGGTGACTTTGGGTGCATTACACATTCTCAGCCCCAGAAAATCCCATGATAGGTTCACCTGAGGGTCGCCATATGTCAGAAACAACTTGAAGGCACTCAAGAACAACAACAATGAAAAGTTGCAACTAATTCCAGCTGTTATAGGTTCACACTGAAAATATAATACAACAGATTGGAAATAACATAACCCTGGAAGGAATTAAAAGGACTAAACACAAGGAGATGACCGGACAGAGCTTGGGCTGAAGCACTGAATCATACAGGATGATAGTCTAAAGAGAAGACAGCCAAATAGATGGATTTGCATAGGCTTGGTGATCATTTATTTTTATTTATAAGTACAAAAGGAAAAAATATGGATCTGCTGTGAAATCCATTGGATTTTTAGAAAAGTGCATTATGAATGGTTATGGCTAAAAGGCTTACATTCTATTTCCATAGCACAGGCAGTTCTATAAACCAAGAATGGTGGTTTTGATGAAATTATTCCAGTTGTACTTTTCCAAGATAGGGAATGTGGTGAGTGTTGATTATATGATTATATGCAATGTCTCACTAGTAGGAAAAGGAGCTGGGCCTATTGTCTTCTCTTCCTCCTTTCTTATATATGCAATAATATATTTGTGATACCTGGTCTGAAAGTTTCAAAATAGAGACTAGCTGTGAAAAGCGAAGCAGTTTCAAGTTAACCTTTGGAGTTATGCTTTGTCAGCAGAACCCCTCCTTTCCATTTCCCCTTTCAACAGACCAACTAGCTCCCCTGCAATTCTATTAAAATGCTACAAAATAAACCCTTTAGCAGCTACAACAGGGCAAATTAATGTCAACACACCAGGACATATGTTTAATTTTGGAGCTGAAACTTAAAGATTGGAAACCTCATTATAGGCCTCATCAGCTGTTTCCAAATACCCTTCAGGTCTAGAGAGATTTGTTTCAAATGAGGAACATCAGCACAAAGTGGAGAGATAAAAAGAAGGAACTGTTCAGATGGCACATTAATTTCTATCACTCAGCAAGGGCTGTGATGATCATCATTTTGAATTTAATAATTTTTTTCTGCAAAGTTGCTGTTCGTGCAGTTTTGCAGGACATAACGTGTGCTTTTCTGTTCCACGGGAAATGACCAATAAAAAGGCAGTTTACTGCTGTCAGTCATGGGAAATTTTAATGAGGGCACCCTGCTAAATAATCATTCTGCCATAGAAAATAGCACTGGCATGCTGAGTTCTGGTCTGTCCCTTCTGTATCATGCGTACATTTCATCATCTCTTGCTTCTACATCATTAGATGCCACTGGCGGGGGCAAGGAAATGTACTGAAAGTAAGCCATGTAACGAAAGTAAGGCATGGGTAAATAAGTTTTACCTCATGTCACCCAGACAGAAAGAGAGAGAGAGACCCTGAACCAGGCTCACTATTTTGGTTTCATCCCTCTTTTTATCTTAATAGAATCCCACCCTGGGAACCATTGTCTTAAAGTCACAGATCTTAAAATACAGAACAGACGCTACTAAGGTAACTTTTGCTAGTAGAAATATGATTCTTTTTATATTGTCTTAGTTCTAAACGGTGTAGTAACAGAGCAGGGACAATAATAGCACCCCACTCAGGCTTCTTTGCTCACTTTGACCTTAGCTACAATCATTGCAGTAGGTGGGAGGAGAATACATATTTTCCCAGTAACAGTACATCATTTTGAGCACTTCCTGCTGCAATGCAAAACATTTGGGTGGCGGGGCCTTTCCCTGAATGAGCAGCAAACACCTCTTAGCTTTACTTTACAAAATACCTGTTCCTGAAAGAGAGGAAAACTGCTAGATATGTTTTGTTGACATGGGTTGGCACATTCATACATTTTAGTACCCTGGCTGGCAGCATGCCTATGTGGACTCTCCTGATGGCAGCCAGCACATAAAAAATTCACATTATATCACCAGTCCTAAATTAGTATTTGTGACTCTTGAATGAGCCAAGAAGTGAAACACAATTTCCCTGTAAGTAAAGCCCAGAAGGACTGGGATATTTATTGGATCAATATTGTATACGTTATATTTGGATACGGATTGGGATTTCATATTGTATAGATGTTGCATGGGTTTATAATCTTAGAAATAAATAGAGCAAAAAACTATCATTTCAAGCTCTTTTTCTTTCCACGTGTTTTAGTCTTGAGAGCATACAGTTTTCTGAAGGTTGCAGTTGATATATTCCATATTTTACTCATAGTATACTAGGAGAAGAATGCAGCTAAGAGCTTGCAGCTGTACCTGGAAAAAGAATTAGAGATTAGATGCTAGAATGATGGAAGGCCATGTTACCCTGATTTCTGGGCGTCCCAGGAGGGACACCTCAATGTGCTCAAAATGATGGGGAATGAGAATTAGCTGGAGCACTAGTTAGCAGTGCGAGAGGCAGGACAACGTAGCAAGATCTTGAACCCAATGTCTACGGGGTCAGACCGAGTCAATAATCAAACAGTAGTTAAGAATAATTGTTGTTCTTTATTTATAAAATCACAGCAAAAGTACGTACTCACTCAGTTAGAGAATTAAGAAATGCTGCACAATTGCGCAGCCACGCACACAGTCCTAAAGAAATAAAGGGAGGAAAATAGATAGGGGATTTTCAGAAGGAGTTTGTAGGGAAATACTACACCTGGTCCTGTAGCCCGGTATACGCAAAGAAGCTGGGGAGCATGGGTTCTCAGCACGTGGAGGCTGAGGGGAGGCTCGTCAAACGGAGAGGCAGCAAGTCAGGAGGCAAGTCACGAGCGATCCGATGAGATGCTCAAACTCAGGGGTTCTTATAGGGGAAAATGTGCTCACAGGCTAGTCCGTTCCTGGGGAAAACAATGGGTTTTGGGCTGGAAACAAAGCCTCCGAAGGGTCAGTACTTTAGATGATTGAATTATGACAGCATTGTCAATACCGTAGACAGTATGCAAACGCAGAGTGCTTGAGAGTTGGATAGTCCGCTCATCAAGCTGCCTGCTCGGGGCAGGGGGATCTTTTGTAAACAGTGTGCATACATAATGTGATCTTAAAAGGTACTTGCCTTGAGGTCTCCTAAAGCTGCAATCGGCAATTACTGGCCTACCTGGATTGGGATTTGAATAGTTCAGCTATTTTCGGTCACCCCTGTGTGCGTGCTTGTCCGGGGGCCTCACAAGCACATGGAGACGAATGGGCAGTGAAGACCAAATTCTTGATATCAAACGATACCTAATATCCCACAAGTTCGGACTAGAAAACTGCAGTAACAGCCAGAAGAGATATGGATTATTACGATGCTAGTTTGTAGGAACTGGTAGAAAATGCAATACTAGGAAATAACATGTTTTCCCTTTCAATATCATTTTTTGAAATAGAAGATGTTTGGAACTATGTTACACAAATATAAAGGCTTTTGTAGAGGTTTGAAAAACCAAACTGGTGGACATTGTCTTAAACTTTCCCTCAATGCATGCATTTGTTATCTTAAACATTATCTTAAACTTTCTCTCAGTACATGAACCTTAACCTGATGTTCAAGCAAATGCTTTGTATGCAAGAAGCTCCAGGTTCATTCCTTGACATTCCCAAGAAAGATTGAGGAAGACTCTTGTCTGAAAGGCAGTACCAGTCACAATAGACAATATTGAGTTGGAGCAAAAATCAATAGGAATATGGTGTCGAGATCAAGGGAATTAATAATACTACTCTATTCTGCTTTGGTTAGACCTCGCCTGGAATACTGTGTCCAGTTCTGTGTAACACAATTCAAGAAGGATATTGACAAGCTGGAGTGTGTCCAGAGGAGGAGGATCAAAATGGTGACGGGTCTGGAAACCATGCCCTATGAGGAGCAGCTTAGGAAGCTGGGTATGTTTAGTTAGGAGAAGAGAAGGTTCAGAAATGACATGATAACCGTGTTTAAGTATCTGAAGGGATGTCATGTTGAAGATGGAGCAAGCTAGTTTTCTGCAGCTCCAAAGACTAGGACATGGAGCAATGGATTCGAACTACAGGAAAAGAGATTTCACCTAAACTTCATGATTGTTAGAGCAGTTTAACAGTGGAATATGCTGCTTTGGAGTGTGGTGGAGTCACTTTCTTGGAGGTTTTTAAACAGAAGCTGGATGGTCATTTGCTGGGGGTGTTTGAGTATGTGTTCCTGCATGGTAGCATGCTGACTCAATGGCCACTGTGGTCTCTTCCAACTCTATGGTTCTATGATTCAATGGGCTAGCTCAGCGTAAAGCAACTTGCTTTGCAGCCGCAGGGTGTCATCCAAACTCTTTTTGCTACAAACAGATGCTGCATTTTTACTCACTTCATACCACAGCACGAAAAATGGCTTTTTTTCCTCTAGAAGTGGAGCAAGTAAAATCCAGACTCAGATGGCTCAGCACCTGATCTTTTCTAAGCTGCAAATGAGTCCAGAAACTTTTAAAGGAGGTCACTTTATTCTCATGAAGTTTCCAGGAATTGGTCTGGTCAACTGGGCTGCTACATACAGTATTTTTGCAACTTGATTACAACTGCAAAATTGTACCAAATAAAATAAAATAACCAGAGATAGCTACACTTTATTTTATCTAGATGGAAACCATGCACAAGGTGCTTGTGTTCATCTACCTGGAGAGACTTAGCTGTGCTCAGTCACAAATCTGAAATGATCAAAAGCCATTTTCCTCTGTTTTTCTGCTGTCTCCTCTTGCTTTCCTTCCTGTTTGACAGATGCAAATACACCCAGTAGGAAGCTGCTTCAGTCTTGATATATTCACTGCAGACAATCCAAAGCATAAATATTTCCCTTTATTCCCTCCAGCAAAGCATATCAGGTGAAAGATAGTGCAGAAGTGTGTAGGATGGCAAAGCAGGCTTTGCCTGACCCAATATATATATATTGAGTGTGTGTGTGTGTGTGTGTGTGTATATATGTGTATATATATATATAGAGAGAGAGAGAGAGAGAGAGAAATTGAGATTGAGAGGCCAATCATACTTGCCAAGTCCTGTATAGTTCCAGGTGACATGCTATGCAAATTTGCCAAAGTGATGGACATGCATATTTGACAAGTGTAACTATAATAGTACAAGTTTTACAACCAAAGGCATCCACTCATCACAAACCAAGCCTCAATAGCTGGCCAACCCTGGATGAATCTAATACTGTAATACTGTGACTCTAATACTGTGAATACTTCCCACCCATCCTGACCAAGATCGGAATGATTCATAGATCACTCTCAGACTACAAGTGAGATCTTAAAGTTTCCATGGAAAAGAGTTTGTAAAGGCAATTTGTGATGAGGATGTAGAAAGAATGCCTGTACCCCCTTGAGTGCATACTCATACTTCCCTTCTTCCCCAACCTTCTTTCTAGCTTGGCACTGAGGAAACTGTAACCTTCCAGATATTTTGGACTGTAGCTCCCATTAGCTGGTGTGTCAATGGTCACGGATTATGGAAGATGGTCTCCAAAAACATGTGGAGGGACATGGATTCCCTGTACTGCTCTAGAAGTAGCAAAGTTCAGGAAAAGGGTGTTTGTTCTTACTATTGTGCTGCATAATCACAGAAGGTTTAGAGCACTTTTACGGAATACCTGAATAAAAGGATATGGTGGGTCTGAATGGTGGAGCTTGATCTAGATTCCAGACCTGATCGTATTTAGAGCAGAAACCAATGGCACTTAAGGTAGTCATGATTAACATAAATCCTTTAGATTTTAATGGGTCTAAACGTGGATCTAAGTCATAGTGAACATTACCAACAATATCCAAAGCACCAACCAAAAAATAAGGATAAAATATGGATGCTGTGGTTGCCAGAGTTATGCTGCCTTTGAGTACAAATGCTGTGCTTCATCTATCCTTCAGGTATTTACATGGGGCAGAATTCACTAAGATGGTTACAAATACATAACCTTCTTTATTACATAGCTATGTAGTGTCACCCAGCCCACCCACCCCCATCCTCATTCACCAGGCAGCAGCTGCTGTGAGCAGACAGGGATCTGTTCCCCTGTCAATCAGGAAAAAAAACTTGCAGATTTTTCCACCCACTGCCAATGAGTCGTCTCGGGTGCAACAGCCAGAAGCAGGGTCGCTGTCACTATTGCCCCTCACACCAGAGATCACTCATGCAAGGGGGAGTGGGAACATCAGTAACCAGGCAGATTATAGATCTATCTGGGCTGAAATGAGAATGAATTTTTCCCCTCCCCTGTCAAGTTATGTTTCAGATGCTACTGATATTTAGCACACACAAAGAGAAAATTCTGTCTCCTCTCAAATCAGATGCTGGGGCAGGAAGGAGATAACCAGAGTGTATACTCTCTGTAGTAAAGACTGGATGTATTATTTTCCTAGGTTTGATTACCACTTTCTTCATAGCACTGATTAGTTAACAAGAGATGCATTCTCTCGGCACTCACATTCTTTAACTACATAGTCAGGAAGAATAGTAAATAAACATGTATAACTGTTACATTTGTAGACCACACCAAATAATAATTTTGTTTTAAAGGTAGGTCATCTATACAAAGATTAATTCTCTTTTAAATAGGTGTATGGTATAAATGCAGTCACTATTCAAATAGAATACAAATATTTACTAGTCAATATAGTTACCAGTGGTTATCAAACATCCCAGCAAATGTTCTTCTACCACGTCTTCATTTACTTGTACAGTTATTAATTCAATATCTCATTTCCCTCACTTTGTACCTTTAGTCCAAGCCCCACCCATTAATTGTACTATCTTTGTGAACTGGCCCTGTATTTGTATGTCTGCTTGCATGAAGGGCCACTTGGCGTGATCTTTCTCTTAAGGAGAAAAACAAACGGAGGTCTGTGTGAGAGCATGGAACACACAGAGGACCCATTGGATGCATTGTCAGAGTTTGGGAATGTTACTTTAGGCCTACAGCTTCCAGAAAACCCCTCCCCAGACAAATTAGCCAACTGGTAGCTATATCTATGCTGATTGGAGATTCTGTGAGTTACAGTCCCAAAACTAATGTCCCAAGCTCTTAGCATAGTTCACAAAAGTCATAATTCACTGTGATGGTCTAAGAACAGGCAGAAAATTATCACAATGGAAAAACATTTCAAATGAGGAGCCAAGATTTGCAGGGGAATAGAGCAACCAAGATAAGTGAAACTGGTGTGAATAAACAAGATTGAAGGAGGAAAGAACAGTAAAATACAGCAAGAAGAGGAAAGGAAGAACCAGGACAGGACAGACTGGGGACAAAGCAGTGGTATGATCCAAGAAGCAAGCTGAAATAGAATCTGTTGCAGAAAACCAACTGTATTTTTTTGGGCGCGGGGCAATGTCCAGAGGGAAGGCAGGCTCTTTTCTAAAAACTGGTGGACTAATTGCCCGTGGAATCCGACCCACATTTAGTACATGAATATAGTCTTATGTACTTCTTATGTCACATGCTATAGGCTGGGAGAAACCATGGACAAGATCCCTCTCCCTACCTGTAAACACATGCTATGTGTGGTTCCTTAGTCTGCCTGATATAAGAAGCTCTATGTCTGTCATGCTTGCCTTGACGCTTACCTTCAAATTGTCTCTGTATCTAAAAACAGGTAAACCCTTACCCTCATTAGAGAATAATATTTTAGGTATTCAGCAGGAGACTGCCATACAAATCACTGTGGAATAGTCTGTCAATTTAAACAGAATTTTGCATCAGTTTTGTGTATGGATGTGTTTGTGAGAGAAAAAATGTTGAAATCAAGGTCTAACAGCCAGCAGCTTATACTCCCTGCTGGGGGCAAATGCAAAACATGAATGAGAACCAATTATAAGGCTCTAATTACAGGACTTGGTGTAGAGGAAAAGAAATTGACAATTTATCTCTACGACTGAGGGCATGATTGGTAGTGGATGCATCTCAAGAAGATTAGAGGAGTGAACAACAAAATATGTGCCATAAAATAAGCAAAACCAGCAGCACTGAATGGACTGCAGCCCTTGATTCAGAGTCCCAGTCTACCTGTGCAGTCAAAAGTTGCAACCAGGGAGGCCTTTTGTCTTGACTACACGGGTTCCAATTGACAAGGTACCAATAGGTCCTTTAACCTCATGCTGACATAGGCCATTTCCAGGGTATTTGAAACGGTGCAGTCCATCCTCCAGGGAGGACGTCTGCACCTGGGAGCGGAATGGGTCCCGACTATTTAACATAGATCCGCACCTCAGCCCGCTCCGGAACGACCCCAAGTGGTCGTCCAGCGTGCTTTTGAAAAACCTGTTTTTTTCGGTCTTTCAAAATCACAGAGCGCGCCAGTGCGAGCCTGCTCCCTTGTGCAGATTTGCAGGCTCCCACCAATGCCAGCCTGCAATCTGCCGGGGGCGGGCTTTAGGCTGGCGAGCTTCAGCGGTCGGTCGAGACCCTCGACCATCCAGAAGCTGCCATTTTCAACACCGGAGCAGTGCGGAGCGACGAGCAAGCACTGCTCCGGAGCAGCCTGGACCAGACCAGGGAGCCATAAGACCCAGTAAGTAGCGGCATGGGGTGATTCCCTCGCCCCATATGGAAATGGCCATAGTTAGCTGGTTGCCACTAGTCTTGGTTCCATCACCTAAATAGGGCAATCTAACTGTATGCAGTCTTAGCACTTATTCCATGTAACTCTTGATTTTGTAGCTATTGATTAATTCTTAATTAATTATTGGGGGTTGGTCGATACGCACAGAGATAAATGAGGTCTCCTGAGATGAACGGTACCTAGCTATGATTGTTGAGAATCTTGTGGTCCCTCAGGATTGCTGGCACAGCTTGGCTGTTGCTGGCAGAAGCCAAGCTCTCCTGTTTCCATGGAACTGGAGTTTTGCTCATGTAAGTTTCTGGTGAACTTTTAACACATTCCTATAAGTGATACCTATACCTACTCACCAATGTTTCACAGACACTAAAAAACTGGGAGACACATGACCATGTGTGACGAACCTCATGGAAGGGGGTCTTGACCACAGAGCCTCCTTGGCAACTGAGAGTGTTTAAGCTGATTGGCTGGTGAAATGGAACCTCGGAGAGCCCAGAAGAGGGGCTGGTGGAAAGAGGAAAATAACAGATTTTAACTGTCTGGTGTGTGTTTGAAGAGGAGTGTGATTTGTGGTGTGTTTGGGAGAGGTTGGAGATTTGAAGAGCTCTGTGGGAGAGAGAACTGAGAAATTGGGTGTACGAGAGATAGTGAATGAATTGAAAGAGAGAGAGAGAGAAGAATGGTGTGCTGTTTATAAACATTTCAATATAAAACACATTTAAAGCAACAGTGTTACAATAAATGTTTGAAGTTCTGTGTTCCTTAAAACAGTGTCACAGAGTCTTATTTTGAATCCTGGGATATACACGCTACCAATAATATCATCTTGGCCTTAGTGCCAACAGTACCACAGTCTTGGAAAATATAAATCACTGCTGATCCTTACATCTGGGAGAAGGGCAGATTTAGGGAAGGCAGTAAAGGGGGAGAGTCCTGAAAGGAAGAAGCCAAGGAGGTACAATAGTGAGGAAGGGACTACGTTCCCAGAGAGGGAGAACTGAGGCAGATCCGTTTGTCCTGGCCCTGGCTTGATTCAGAGATGTCCCTGGCTGTTCAGACCTGAACACAAAGAGGTGTCAGGCTGGGCAGGCCTTGAGTGCGAGGCTTGGGTGCATCTTTCTCAGTCGGCACTGACGGGTGGTGGTTTTTTGCAGCATTTTACACCACGCAACATCAGAGTCAGTAGGGCAAAAAAACATTAAGAAAGACCATACAAACTAGAAAAGGCTGCAGCAGTTTGTTTTTGCCTGAGCCTACTGGGAAAGGCTCTTTTCCTCTCTTCCCTGCTAAAAAAGAGCAAACCATTTTGTTCACTTTGACCTCTCTTTCCAGCAACTGAAGTTAGCCAAGGAGAAAGGGGAAAAGTAAGAGGAGGAAAAAGAAACTAAGAAATTTTTAAATGCAGCTGAAAAAGTGGGATGACAGGGAATGAATAGAGTCTGTCCCTGCCAAACCAGGGCAACTGGAGGGTATGCACAGGACAGGCTACTAATATGCAATGGTGGCTTCCATGTAACTGGAGTGGTGAATCTAACCTGGTTGTTACTCTGAACTTTCAGTGAGATGTTCAAAGTGCTGAACCCAGTCCCCCAAATAAATGCAGCATCTTGGATAGTTCCTTTAGAGTTCAGACGAAAATCCAGATTTAGTGCCACACTGACATGGGAGCCACCAGCAGCCCCTTCTATTGTGCTAATTTAATAGTTATATCATATGGATTACTGAATGTCTTTACCTGCCACTTATAATTTTAAAGCCCCTTATGGCATTGTGGCTGAGTCATTGTACTACTCCTGGCTTTCCTTTTAACAATAGCTGGATCAGTAGACATGCTTTGGAAAGCTTTATGCTACTGATTTCTATATATAAAGCTGTTGGTAGAGACAAAAGAACAGGTCATGCCTCATCTGGATTTTTTGGAAGGTGGCATTAGAGAACAATTGGATATTGATGTAAAACTCATAGGACCAGGGCTTGCTGGATCAGGATTTTGGGGGTTACTATGAAAAGACATGACTCAGCAGGTGGAAGACAGTTGGAAAAGAAGAAGTCTGCACTGCAGATTTATAGACTCAATCAAGAAAGATATGTCCCTGAATCTACAGAACTTGAGCAGGGTGGTTGAAGATAGGGTGACTTAGAGATCTCTCATCCATTGAGCCACCATTAATTGAAGTCAACTTAATGGTAGTCAAAATCAACAATGGATCATGATGTCATCTGCCTACTCAATTGTCTATTTCCAGTAGCTGGGGGTGGGTGATGGGTGGATGAGTATTATTAAGTTATTAACTAATTCAGTTATACATTGCCTTTCCCCAAAAACTGAGGTTCAAAGCAGTTCACACAAATTAAAACAAATACAGATTTTTTTAAAAAAATACACTAATGTAAGTGAAAGCATCCATAAACTTAGCATTAAAATGTCATGAAACTAACCATAAAACTTAAAACAATTTAAAACAAATCATTAAAAGAGGGGCAAAAGATTTCAAGATACCAGTAGAGCAGCATACTATTAAAAGTCTAGGCAGTCCTAAAAGCCTGTTGGAACAGAAAAGGTTTCATTTGTCAAAAAGATGTACAGGAAAGAAGGAGTTGTCCTAGCTTCGTTGGGAGATGATTCCAAAACCTGAGAGCAGCCACAACATACGCTGTTGTTTTCTCAGCAACATACTTTGTGCTGTACCATCCCATTTGTAATGTGAAGGATTTGAGTGACTTAGGCCATTTCTGCACAGGCTTAAAGAAACGGTGCAGAGCATCCTCCAGGGAGGACGTCTGCACCTGGGAGCGGACTGGGTCGGACCTACTTAGTATAGTTCCACACCTCAACCCACTCTGGAACGACTCGAAGTGGTTGTCCAGTGTGCTTTTGAAAGACTCCTTGAAACAGGTCTTTCAAAAGCACAGAGCGCACCACTCCGTGCCCGCGCTCTGGTGCAGATTTGCAGGCTTGCACCAGTGTGAGTCTGCGATCTGCCAGGGAGGGGCTTTAGGCTGGCGAGCTTCAGCGGTTGGTGGAGAGCCTCAACCAACCAGAAGCCGCCATTTTTGTCCCCGGAGCAGTGTGGAGCGGCGGCCACACACTCCTCCAGATCAACCTGGACCCAAGCGTGGACCCAAGAAGTCCGGTAAGTACTGGCACGTGGCGATTCTCTCGCCCTGTGCAGAAATGGCCTTAGTCTTGAATAAGCAGTTAAGATTCACATCTTGTATCTAGGAAAACTGCTAGATGTTGGTTTTCTGATAAATGAAGCTACTTGTCCTTTTGCTCCCACTCCTCTTCAGGATAGAATTATAGAATAATAGAACCATAGAGTTGGAGGAGACCACAGGGGCCATCCAGTCTAACCCCCTGCCTTGCAGGAACACACATCAAAGCACTCCCGACAGATGACCATTCAACCTCTGCTCAAAAACTTCCAAAGAAAGAGACTCCACCACACTCCAAGGCAGCATATTCCACTTCCAAACAGCTCTGACCATCAGGAAGTTCTTCCTGAGGTTTAAGTAGAATCTCTTTTCCTGCAGCTAGAATCCATTGCTCCTTATCCTAGTCTCTAGAGCAGTGGAAAACAAGCTCGCTCCCTCCTCAACATGACATCCTTTCAAATCTTTAAACATGGCTATCATGTCCCCTTTTAACCTTCTCTTCCGCAGGCTAAAAATACCCAGCTCGCTAAGCCACTTCTCATAGGGCATGACTTCCAGACCCTTCACGATTTTGGTTGCCCTCCTCCAGACATGCTCCAGCTTGTTGATATCCTTCTTGAAATGAGGTGTTCAGAACTGGACACATTGTTCCAGGTGAGGTCTAACCAAAGCAGAATAAAGTGGTACCATTAGACACCATACTCCTATGCAAGGAAGGAGCATTACACTGCTACAATTTACCATTTACCATTACACCACTGTCATTGGCAAACTACTTCTGCAGCAGGTTAGTAAAATGCAGAAAATGGAGGGAGGGGGGACATACCTCCAAATAGTTTTCACAGGTGACAACGCGTCAAACAGTTTCTGAAAGTTGTGTTTTTCTGATGACATCTGACAGGCTAGCATCATCCCTATCCACACAACAGGAAATAGTTTTTGAAGCTGTATCACCAGTCATCATTTTGTTATCCTGTATTTAGCTACAAATGAAAAAAAAAGAAGAAGAAGAAGAAGAAGAAGAATGCAAATTTGATTTGCCTGGAAATCTTCTGGGCATAGAAAGCCGTATGTAGGTGTCAAAAGTGCCTAATAAACATGGTCTTCAGATTCCCTTTTGCCTCAATGCATTATAAACTCTCATCTTTTCAGATTAGTGAGTGAGGATGATTAAAACAGGGAGAAGCACATGGAATACCTATTAGAACAAGCACTCAGCACCCAAACTTCATCAGTATAAGCTATTAGTCTCAAAACAGCTCTGATGAATCAAAAGTGATTAAGATTTTTTTTAAAAAAGTAAAGTGGGCATGCTTGCTATAAACTCTGAAATAATTGTTTGTCCTCAGGAGCCATTTCTGTACACTGTTTAATTTAAGGGAGAAGTCATTGTAAAGATGTCTCTTTATTGGCCTGGATACTTCTTTAAATTTAATGTTGCTTTGTTTTGAATTCATGAGTGCTGTGTCCTTCATACATTTTCAGAGCATAACAATATCTCTTATGTATCCTGACTGATCTCTGATTTTATGTTTGTCTTTCGCTCAACATGCTTATACCTACCGCCAAAAGCTTTTATTGCTTAGAAGCCTGTGACTGAGAAACCAAAGCAAAATGAAAAAGGCCACGATGACAACAGTTTTGTGAGCCAGTGTAACTCAGACCTTGGAAAATGTACTTTTTAAAGGCCAACCTCCCAGATGTGCTGGCTGGGGGATTTTGTCAGCCGTAGCCTTAAGTAACTTTCCCAAGTTCTGCTGTAAGTCACAGCACAAACATTCTTTTTATTCCAAGCCCCTATGTACACTCAGTGTAGCACCTTAGAATGGATTATCTTTCCTGTTTGGGAACTGGTGTAGTTCTGGACCTCTCCTAGAGTTCACAGCACCAAACACTGATAAATGCTGCTACTATAAGCATAAGCTTTATTGGTGGCAAATAATGCAGCAGACAGTACACAGCTGACAAGCATTCCAGCCCTTTAGCTGACAGTTCTGCATCCCCTTGCATCCAAAATTAGGCAATGGAAATTGCATAACTGAGGCAAAAGGAAAAAAAAATAAACAGGAACAAAATTGCTTTTACTCCATTCTCTGGTACATGTTTATTTTATTTTATTTTTAATTATTTGTTTTCCTATAATTGCACATTGTGCTGCCATAGTGGTCACCAGTGTGCTGCAATTACACAATTATGGCAAAACAGACAAATACTGGGCAACTGCAATTATGGCCAGAGAGAGAGAGACAGAGATTTCCACACTACACTGTTATGGTGTTATTATTCTGCTTTCACCATCCTATGGAATCCTGGGGGTTGCACTTTAGGGAGGGCCATTTAGAATTCTCAACCAGAGAGCTTTTTGGCTTCAGTAAACTACAAATCCCAGAATTCCACAGGATGGAAATGGAATAATGGAATAATAGCATTATAACAGCACAGTGCAGAAATGGCCAGAGAGAGAGAATAACAGCATGCGTGTGCTGCATAGCGATAACATGGGTAGGAAGGTGGGGTCAATGAGACAGTGAAGAAGTCTGATTGTGGTAATGGGCATCACCAAAGGAGGTCCATAGTGTTATGGCAGAGAAGCTGTTGTTATCCCAAAATGTAGATACCACAAGGGCCACTCTGTGATGTCAATACCTCCTTGCAGAAGTGGGGAATGAATTAGCTCAAAGAGGAGGCTTGTGAGAGGGGAGTGACTTAATGAGATCTGACTACCAATGTTTACACTCATGCAGGAAAAGAACTAGCCAGACATTTAAAATTGAGATTCAAAATTGAGGGGGAATTCACTCATGCATACACACAAAATACAAACAGTCAAACATTCACACAAGAGCTAACTGAAGGAGAAAGAGAGGAAAAAATATGTATAGAGAGGCTGAGGGTTTGGGTTTATAACTACCAGTCCAGAAGAGTAGTGAGGACGTTGAAATGTGACTTAGACTTGTATTAAGGGCAGACAGACCAGGATTCAGAGCGACATAGTGGGGTCCAGCATTTCATCTGACTGCCCCTGACTTCTCAAAACCAAGGGTTTATATACTGTATTTTACGCCCTGAAAGGGTGTGAGTTAATTGCTCCACCAGCCAAGTGGACAATGGGAGTTGCAACACAGACAATGGCCTATCAAACCACTAATGTTCACAGTGTTTGGATGACAAAGACCCAATGTGTGTTGTAATAGCTGTCTATTGTGGGTGCTATGAGGCAAGAGGAAGTAGTCCAGGTACGTAGGGGACGGTATCTGTCAATCAGTGTCCTGCTAGGCTTCTCACAATTGCAGTTCTCTGGAAAATTCCAGCTTCTACTAAAGCCTATTATCCACAGGAACAGCATTTATTTGCCTGACAAATGACTCAGTCTTACCTGGAGGGACTTTTGGGCTGACCTGCCTTTCATAGTCGGAATTTCTCTCCTGTCAGTTTGATCTCCGTCACCTTTCAGGTTTGATTTTGATATCAGAGCCAATTAATAGAGTTGTCAATCCAATATGGTGCCAATTAGGTATGGTGCCCATTCAAACCATACTGATATGGGGGACCCCCAAAGTGGGGCCTTACAGTGTGAAAGTGATTGTTTCCATATTGGTATGTTTCCATCTGCTTAAACAATGTGATTGCTGCAAGACAACAGGCTGCCGTGATAAAGCGTTGAGAAAGATAACACAGTTCTTCAGCAGAAGTGCAAACACTGTGTTTGGTGCTGAACTAGTAAGAGTTACTTTTTTGGACTGTAAGTTCCATAATTCTACCAGTCACCAATTCTGGGAAATATAGAGCAAAAAAGTAACACTTCCATGTTCTGATATTATGATATGTTCCTATTGCTATATTTTTCTAGTTATAGAACATCATTTATTAAGGTTGCACTAAACATGTTTAATGCTTCTAATCCATTCTCATAACTCCATCCCCTTGGACATGTAATTGTTTTGATAAGTTCTTACAGCACTGTTGGAATTGTCTGATAAAAAAGACAGGATCTAATTGACATTTATAATTTAACTTTAAAGGGGGAATATCTCTTCAATTCCCCTATTTCCATTCACTGATTTCGTCCTTTGCCACTCTGTAAATACAGATAGTCCTTCCTCTGGCCATAGTTTGAATAGAGACAAAGGTCTGTTTCAATAAACCCTACTGTTGCTGAATGCTTTATCACACCCAAACAACTTTGTTTGCACACCAGAATAACTGGCCGCTGTTTGCACAGCCCCAGAGAGCATGACACAACATGCGTGGGTGAATTTGTAGGCTGCTTTAAAAAAAAAAAAAAAAAGGCCTGCAGATAAAGATACCAATTTTTATACATTTCATCCTGACATTTAGCATTTCAGGGAGCAAGGTAACCAAGCACTGGGGTCGAACAAATTGTTTATCAATTTGGAGAAGACATTAGGTTTCCAGAATTTAGGACACAGTCACACCTACATCAATAACCCTGGTCAAGATGACCTGTGCGCTATAACTGAAATGATGTTAAAATGACAGGAAAACTATTCATAGCCAGTTGTCTGATGAGTAAAAATATAAAGATTCCTACTGGATCAGACCTGATCATTACATTGTTTTCAGCAGAGTTTGGAAAGAACATGTTACAACTAAAAATATTACTTGTAATATGATCCTTTTGAGGTGAATGAGGTATGATAATGCTCCTTTTCCATTTCACAAGTAATGTTTGATCATTACTTGGGAGGGGGATGCTGTAGGCAAAATTCTGGGGGGGTTTTTTCTGCACATATCAGGCCATTTTATTTATTTATTTCAGAAAAGGTATTAAAAAGAAACAAACTTAATGAACTGCACAATGAGTTATACAATGAATTACCTTTTAAAAGAATTGCAGTGCTAATGATAATGAGCTACTCCCCCCCCCCCCCCGCCCAGGCCTAGTAATGACTTACATTAAAAATTGCTTAGAAAAAATATATTTCCATGCTTGGGTTTCCACAGTGTCCAGCTTGGAAAGCTGGTCTTAAAAAGCATGAATATAACAGCATGGTGATGTGAGCCTACCACTAAGCAGTGGTAGGATGATGCTCTGGGTCCAGCAATGTGGCAGCTTCCAGTCTACCAGTGCTTTCAATGTATATTCATTGTGTAAAATAAATTTTCTGATGACAAAGAATCAATGCCCTCATGTAGATTTTTTTTACTCATTAAAGTCTCTGCAGCAACAGTACCATCCGCTGACATGAACAGAGTAATATTTTCAGAAGAGCTTCCACAGTATTTGGGATCATATTTATGTGATATATCTTGGCCAATATTCTGGATCAGCTAATTAGTGAAATATACTTAACTAGGTAACCTCTCTTTGCCCAGCCCCTACAAACCTGATGGAAACCTCATTCACCCATGCTCCTATCACTGACAGAATGGAGCTCCTTCCCCACATGCAGCTGATGCCTGATAAAGTAGGCTAAAGGGGAGTTATGGCAATTATGAATATGGCTTAGTCCGTATCAATATGGCTTAGTTAGTCCATAATTACATTGAAAAAGATGGTCAACCAGCATTTGGAGATTTTTTTTTTCTGCCTGTAGGGATTTTGTCTCTTTCTCTCTCTCTCTGTGCATGTACATGCACAAAAAAAAAAAAAATCACTTAGAGAAAAAAAATGTACTTTTAAACAAAAAAGTTTCTGGAACGTGAAAAATCATCAAGACTTCTTCCAATCTCACCTAGCAAAGAAAACACGACGTGCATACAAGCATACACTAGCCAAAGAATGGCACTCTGAGAACAAACAGTTGAAGTCGTATGACACTCTTACCCAGATCTACTACCTAGTGCATTCCTGGGGAGCAAGGATGCTTTTCTCTCATTCTAATGTCACCAGATATTAACTCTTCAAGTGTTCTAGATAGTGTTTGTTGTTTGACATCAAGTTGGCTTTGATAAACGGTAACCCTATGAAGAAGAGACCTCCAACGGTCCCAATCAACAGTTGCCCTGCTGAGGTCTTACAAGGTTAGGGCTGTGCCTTCCTTGATTGAATCAATTCATGTGTAAAGCAGTCTTCATCTTTTGCTTCTGCCTTCTATGTTTCCAAGCATTATCAGCTTTTCCAATGAATCATGACATCTTATGGTATATCCAATGTACAATAGTCATTTTGGCTTCTAGTAAGAATTCAGTCATGATTTGCCCTAGGATACATTTATTTGTCTTTTTGGTGTTCCAGGGCAAAACACTTCAAATTAGTTGATCTTCTTCCTCTCAGTTTTCTTCTCTTTCTAACTTCACTTTCTAGCTGTATGATTCTGACTTTGCTACATAATGATACAGTTGGCCTTCTCATTTGCTGGGGTTAGGGGTGCCAAACTCCCATAAAAGTGGGAAAAGCACAAATATAAAAATGTGTGTCTGTGGGAAGAAGACCAAGGTATGATGTGCAGACCAGGCACCTAGGGTTCAAACCAGGTCAAGGAAAGGGGAAAGGAAGGGGGGGGTGGCCTGGTGGTCTTATACTTCCTCTCTCTTGCCCATCTCCTCCCTTGTGTGTGTGTGTGTGGGGGGGGAAATCAGGAGAAAAGTTCATGGTGCTGAAAAATTAGGGTGCAAGCTATCTTTAGCTGGGCAGCCAGTGGGTGGTAGTGGAGGAGGAGGACCAGAGGCAGGTATTTAAAGGGTTGCATAGCCTGACTGGAGCAGCCAAGAGTGAAGGTTTCCCCAGAAGAAAGCACTTGAGATGGAGGGGGCCGAAGTTGGAGAATCTTGCAAATAACAAAATCTATGAAAGTTAAACCCATGAATGTGAAGGGCCAACTGTATATCTTTATAATTGAGAATCTAGTTCTTTTATATCTGCCCTTCTATGTCTTAATATTCTTCTGATGTCTTGACTACAGTGCGCATTTTGATTTATGACTGAGTAGGGAAAATCATTAACTATTTCAATGTCTTCATCACCTGCTTTGAAATTTTGTACATCTTCTATACATCTTTTTGTGCAATTTTCACCTTTTAGGACTACTTTGTGAAATTTTCATTTCCGCAAAGATATAGATATAGATGATATAGATATAGACAGATATTGATATAGTGGAATGATGTTTTTTCAAAAAGGTCCCAAATTGTGGGGAAAAAAAATCCTGAAATGGTTGACTCTTGAAAAAATAGAGTCAAGTCATGTTTTCTTGGCAGAGATGAGAAAATTCATGGATATTCTTTACATTTCAATCTAAAACATTATCAGTGGCCAGGCCCATCCCAAAGTGCACTGTCTCTTCTCTCAGCGCCTTGTAAAGCAAGTCTGCTTCCTATCTTTCATGTGCCCCCCACCATTTTCTTACCCACCAGTCCCTTGGGGTTTCCATTTCATAACTGTCCCCACTTACTGATCTTTGTGCATCAGAACGTTCCTCTTTCTGCACTGTCATAGTCTCATACACCCCTCACACCAATTCCTCCTCCATTTCCCCATATCACAAATCTCATTGAACCACATCGCCAAGCTGTTTCTCTTCTTATTTTGCCTATTGCAATTTTTTTTCTGCACCTCCATTAAATATACAGGAAGGAAAAGAAACATCTTCTGCCCTGTGATAGAATTACTCATTAATTTCTGTCAGGCGATTGCATTCCCTGAAGGCTTTTACGTTCCTCTGATTTCTAGGCCTCTGATGTTTCTTATTTAGGGTCCTAAGTTCACTTCTAGGACAAGTTCTAGCTGTTAGGCTTCACATGATGCAGTCATGCTTCAGTCAAACCAAACATATACAGAATAATGTACTTTAAGACCTCTCTTCCCCACAATCCAAAAACAGTATTTTCAAAAGAACAATGAAGAAAAAAACCCCTCAAAGTCCTCAGATTGATTTATGCATGATGTCTGTAGTAGGTGCTTAGGTACTTTTGAAGTAGAGGGTACTAGGAGGAAATAAATGATTAATTGGATTTTTGTTTCCCCAGACATTTCAAGTCTTTCTTGGTTTAATCTAAGCCATACACACACATACAGACAACCCACATTAACCTTCATTGACAGCATATTCCACAATGACCTTAATCCCAGCAGGAGGAGCTTTTGGAATCACATTTTGTTTCAGAGTTCACACAGGCCTAGACCTAGAAACTAGGTATTTTATGATATTATAACATTACCTCAACAGTTTTAAGCAATGTCCCCAATTTTAGTTACTTGCTATGTACAGATTTTTTCCCAAGGGGGTAAAAAGCAGTGTTACCATTGGGGTACTTTTTTGTCCAACACAATGTGATGTATTGTGACCCCCCCCCAAAAAAAAAAGAGTTCCTGTGCCAGTTTGTGGTTGAAACATGATATAAATAAATTAGACTCTTTCCACAGCTGACCTTCTTGTGGAGGCATCTGGTGGTGATCCCAGCAGTGGCTCTGCTGGAAAGGGAACGTGAAGACAGCACTCCCCTCCACACAGGACCAGTTCCCTGAAGAAGGGAGTGTGGTGGACACACTGCTTCCTTCTGCAGTGCGGCTGGGTACTTTCCCAGGCTGTGCTGGGCAGGAAGAGCCACCACCACACTTCCTGCCCTTCTGAAGGACAGGTAAGTATGGGATGTGGTGTTATTGCACCACCCATCAATGATTTAACCTGTAATTGCACTGCCAGGGGATAGGAGAAGGACAGGACTGCAACATCATGCAGAAGTGTCATTGCAGTCCCATCCTTCTCCCCTCCCCATGGTGGGATGAGAGGGTGCTGCGGAAAGGGCCTTAGAGTAAGTACTTGAGTGACAAACAGGAAGTTGAAAGGACAGGAAGTTCTTGTAGGACCAGGTGGAGATACTGATGTCCTGAGAATCTGGGATAGAAAGAACAGACATGCACAGACAACTAGTTCTAAAGCAATTAGTGACATTACTCAGAAATATCCAGGGCCAAAGAAGGATTAAAATAAAAAGTACTGGAAACCTTTGAATATCTCATCCCAGAAACTATTTTTCCCACTAAATCCAGGAAACAAATAAGCATGGAATATATTCAGGAAATCAAACAAGGGCAGCTCTACCAAAGTCTATACCAAGTAAATCAATGTGGCATAACAGTGTTGCTGTTCTGATTGCTAAGACATCATATCCTCTGAAAGAGACATTTACCTGAACAGGCACCCTGGTCCATCACAAGAAGTCAAATACTTCCACAATTGACATATAAAGTGATGAGACATTCCTTTTCACCAGTTTATAACTCTCAGAAGGTTTGCTAACCTAATGCAAAATGGCATCATTTGGCAGAATAACCCATGCACCCTCCTCTGTTACTTCTGCAGGACAGCAGAAGATTAAAAACCAGCATACAGTGTATCATATGTGGGGAAACTTGATTAAAAGAATTCCTGTAGTATCCAGGTGATATGCTCTGGTTGTCTGGCCCTTCATTAGGCTGTATTTCTGTCAGCAGAGATTCTTTTGTTACTGTGATAGAAGATTATCCAATGATATCACCATTGCTAGGTCTTCCTGCAACTAAACAGAAACAGCTAGTTTCCTTGAAGGTTTACATCTATTACACAACTTGGGTAGTTTACTACAAAGGCATTTTTTTTTTAATTTTCAGTTGAAAGTAACTGTGGTAGTATTTTTAGGATACAGAAATGAAGTTGATTGCAAAGTTTTTTGCACTTAAAGAGATCGACCAGCTAATCAAAACAGATGTTCTACCCCAAGTGAACATGTGCTCTCTCACTCCGGATGTTTAGATATTGAAGAATCACTTGATTTCGAACTCACAAACCATTCAAGTGGACATGTGAAATTTTTGTCCACTGAAATATAATGAAATACCATCAGATCAGAAAAGGCCCTAGAAGTTACATGAAACAAGATGTTTTTATTGTTTTTTTAAAATCCACCTTAGCAGTGCAGTTATAGGTAATTATAACAATTAACCTATTTTGAGGCAAATATTCAGCACCTAGGATAGCTTTTCTATAGTTCAGATAGAAATCCAGATTGATTCACTACTTCACAGATATCAGAGCCACTAGCCTCCACTGTATCAGAGTGACGGTTACATGGAGGGGGGATGAGAAAACTACTGAGACATTCATGAAGAACCATTTACACACTTAACAAATTATATTGATTAATTAATTTTATTTATGAAATTATTCAGTCATCATTGTTCTCTCTTATTCATGAGATGATCCTGTTAAAATAATAGAAAATGAACACCTAAAAATGTTTCAGTCCAAATTAGGAATGTCTTTCTTCGGGATATTAAACAGAAATTTCAGTGCTGTTTTGAGAAAAGAGACAGAGAGCCAGGCTTAGATATTGTGTCAGTCTGTATGTTTCAAGAATCTGCCTATGGTGGCAGATAGCATTGTAAATCAATATGAAACACCAGCCTTCTAAATCCAAATAGTATAACAGGTTTGAAATTTCACATTTCATTCATTAAATTTAGTACAGTAAAATTAAAATGAATGGGGGTGATCCAAACTCAGACATGCTTAGACATACTAAAATGTGTGAGATAAGGTAGTTGTGTTGCATACAACCGAACATCTTTGTACAGAGTCAGTGAATCCATGTGAGAGTGGGAAGGAGATTAATGCTCAGGTTTAAAAGCCAGTTCCCACAATAAAACCAGCCATCTTAGGTAATGCTTACTCTGTGATTTGCCTCTTTGCCTAGAAAAGCATATAATTTCCTGGAAACTGGCAACCCTGCTCATGGATAACTTCTGTCCTGATTTCAGTGTGCTTGTTTTAGGTGTAAGTAACTCTGGGTCTAATATCATAAAATTTATAAATAATGCCTAAGTATCCCAGAATTTAATGTATATCTCACTGCCTTTTAGTAATGTGGAATCCCAAAGTTTTGTGCAACCCTTGGAGAAGATCCTCTCACTTTCTCCTCATCATTGCTACTACTATTCATTCTCTTGCAATTTTCTCTTTGGAGATATTGGGTAGAGGAGAGACAAAGTAATTGAGTGTGCAAGTAAGGCAATGGAGCATGCAGTTCCATCTCCTTGTTCTTTTCACTGCTTTCCATAGTTGGAGATATCAAGTGAACAGGTGATGACAGCTAAGTAAAAGAGGGAGGCTCCTGGGGCTCTCTGAAGGGTGTAAGCTTCAGGTGGTATCTGCTGCTGATGCTGACCACACACACACACACACCCCGCAATTGTATCTTTGCCTTTGGAAACTGCCAGAATACAAAAAAGGTTTATATCTTACTGAGGCAACAATGGCACAATATGAGTTGTTCCATAGTTGTTATGAGGATCTGTTGTCTCTCACACACATACACATCTATGATAGCAAGTGCAATTTTCCAAAGTTTGTGGCAGTGGCAAATGAAGGTAAACATGTATTGCTGGCTTCCAGCAGCCTATTTCTCCAGCGCTTCAGTTCCTTCATGGCTTCTGCAACTGCAGTCCATTCTCTCCTCCTATATTACCTACACTGATACAGTTATACAAATGTATTGATAGTGTAGCAGTACGATTCTAGTCAGCCTTTTCCACAGCACACCAACATTAGAGAGGGGCATAAGAGAGCCCTTCTCAGTGGCTGCACCCATGGCTTGGAACAGCCTTCTGCATACAATTGCCAGATCAAAACTATCACAGACTCTAAGATTTCAGTGTGAAAACCTCCGACTTCAGCCCTTTCACTCTATATAGGTACAGTATTATGATTCTACTTTAACTGTCATGCAGCATCCTATAGAATCCTAAGATTTGTAGTTTAGAGAAAAGGATTTAGAATTCTCAGCCAGAGTACTCCATTGCCTCATCAGACTACAAGCCCCAAGATTCCATAAGATGTTGGCCATGGCAGTTAAAGTAGAACATAGCATTATAATGGTGCAGCATGAAAAAGTCCCATGTGTTCACAGATCACAGATTGTGCTGATATTATAAGGATGATGTTACAGGGAGAGGACCCTAGGGATGTTTTTAAGGTTGATTCATTAAGTATAAACCACAGTTAAAGAAAGTGTGCCATTCAAATAATAAAAAAAATTCCCTAATCTAGCAAATAAGGAACATGAGTACACACAATTTTCAAGCAGTGCACTTGCTTTGAGAGTCTTCCCCCTGCAGGACAGAGAAGAGAATCCAGGCAATAAAGCTCAGGGTCAGGTCTTGATATCTGGGAGCCCAACATCTGAATAACATTTTTTTCCAGCTCCATCTAAACTTTTCTATTTAGACAGGCTTTAACGTTCTAAGTTTATGTGCATAGTTAGTTCTATTTGTGTAACTTTTGTTTTCTAATTTGTAAATTCCAAAGGCCCCTTACTTTCTCTTCATTCAGTGGTGGGAAGAGCCCAGAACAGCCGTCTTTAATATCTTTCCTGAAGCGGGGGCAAAGCAGTTGGGGTGCACTGATTTGGGGCAGAAAGACAGCATGAGGAAGAATGCTATAGAAGTCTTTTTCCACTTAAGTGCAAGCCTCCCATTTTAAAATGCTGAAGACCTTGAGTCCCAGTTTTGTGAAAAAGATCCATAGGTCAGTCAAACAGAGTTGCAAACAGAGAATGTAAAATAGTGAGTAATTCTATCTCAAGCAACTGGGAATATTGCCTGCAGGGTTTTTTTTTTAACATTTTAACTTTCTGGATAAGTAAGAAAATTGTAAGGTAAATATGCCCTAAAATCTATAAGAGGATTCCTTTCCTGTGGAAGCACAACTGATGAAGATGAGAATTGGTCTCCTCAGTACAGTAGGTCTGGAATTCTTTGCTGCAGGGTCCATACAGGAAAGATCCTCCAACATTTTTTTGTTCTTATGAGTTTTTACTGAACAGTTTGTCTGCAATATTTGTCTGCTTTGCTATAATGTTGTATGCTGGACTGTTATTTTATTTTATATTATTATTGGCTGAAACTGTTGTAAGCTGATCAGAATGGTGTGTAACCACTGGAAAGGCCAGATATGTCTATTTCTAAACAAAAATAAATGAATACATGTGAGAACATTTTTAAAGAATGTGACCACCACTGCTTTTTACCACTTTCCTAAAGCAAAGCATGCACGCACACATACACACCATCAAGGCCAGAGATGTCAATGTGTGTAATCAGGAGGGTCAATAAGGAACAATACAGAAGCTCTTGGTCTCCCTAGCAACATTTATTTTTATTTTATTCCCCTAAGGTGCTGAGCGATTCATTTCAGTTCTGAAGCAGACAAGCAAACAGGCGGGTGTTCAATCACAATTCTCCACAACAGGCCTCCCCTGTGTGATTAATGAAGTATTGCAGGAAATAAAGACACATTGGCTCACCTGGCAAGGGCTACACCATTTCAGAAAGAGTTTTGAAAGAGAGGAAATCGCAGCAAATTAAGAGCTTCCAGAACTAAGGCAAAGTCAAAAAGTTACATCCAGTTCTTTGGAAATGAGATCGTCCCCTCAATTTATTTGACTTTAAGTGCAACTGGAAGAGCAGCAGAATGAGAACGAGTTTCATCAGCCCACCCCTCCAGCTCCCTTTGGTTTGTTTAGTGAACGGTTGATAAAAGAAGCAAGCCTGTGAAGAATAAGATTCCATTTGGGAAGGGTTAAGGTGGCAAATTGAAACAAGTTCCCTAGGGCAACTCACACAAAGAGAAGGACATACTCAGTAGCAAGCAAACCAATCCTTAACATGTTTCTCTATGAGCGTGGTCAATGACTGGACAAAAGATAGATTCAGTACTACATCTTCACTTCCTTATAATGCAATTGTCACCTTTTCTGTTGATAACTGTTGCTCCCACACTTCAAATTATTAATTCATTACTCACATCTAGTCCAGCACTCAAACCACGACATCACACTGGCTCTTATTCTGCACTATGGAACAGAAATATGTGTTTATTAAGTTACAGATTAGAAACCAAACTTATAGTTATTCTGATACAAAAACAGAATATGCAACACCTTATGAAAGTTGCATAGACTGTTATAGTGCCATTATTCCACTTTCAATAATGGAATAATAGCACTATAACAGTCTAGTGCAGAAATGGTCTAGATGTTTTACGGCGATCTTCCATCATGACCAAGGCTATTCCTGATTGGGCTAGATACCCCTCCTTTTACAGTTCACGGTTTAAGAGGTTTAATTATATTTTGCTGGTCTCAAAAAAAGTTGGCTGCTATCCTTTTAATGAGCTTCACAGATGCAAATTCAACTTAGGTCTAAGGAACTTACATTTTTGGTTGTTGTGATACTCCACCAACCAAGCAGTGACTAATCCTCTTGTAATCTACTTTTTAGTTGCAGCTCCCCACTCCTCACCATGACCATTTATTGACACACAGCAAGACACACAGCAATGACATCATCCTCCAGGATCTCTGCAAGATACCATAAGGTCCTACAAGATACCTGCTGCTGTGCATTCTGCTATAGAAATGTAGTTGGACACATTTCTATTGCTCCCCACACCCCTCTCCACTGACCAGTAAATGGTTGTGTTGGGGATGTACAAGCCTAAATGTCTTTTAAGATCTTCAAGGAGGGCCTTCTACCACTCCCACCACCATCCCAGGCACATCTAGTGAGGACTTGAGAGAAAGCCTTCTCAGTAAATGCACTTCCTCTCTGGCCCCCTCTCTGCACTTTTTCCCCAGCAGGCACAGACCTTCATTCAGCTTTTAACTAGTTGGGGTGAACAGCAATTGATTTCTTAATATGCAGTCAGTTTCAGTGTGTTTAAATTGTTCTACATCAAAGTTTTTAGATGGATTGTTGTTTAATGCTTTTTAACCTGCTTGTACAATAGCTTATTTTAGCTATTATGTTTTGATATAGAGCATAAGCCACTTGGGGTCCCATTTGGGGAATAAATAGGATATAAATATAGTAATCCCTCCACATTCACTAGGGTTAGGGGCCCAGGACCCCCATGAAAGTGAAAAAAAAGCATAACTGTAGGCTCTCCCAAACTGTATTTAACACACACACAAAATAGTAGGATCACCATATTCTTTGAGGCATCAGGATTCCTCCACAAGGCAGAAGTGGGTGGCTGGTGGGGCTTACTGCCACCTCCACTGCTATCCCACACCATTTTTAATAGGGACTTACAAGCCTCGTTCACAGTTTCTCCGTCTCATGAGGCTTGCAGTCCCTATTAAAAATGGCATAGAGAGGCAGCAGAGGTGCCTATATAATCCTATTACCATCAAGGGGTAGGCAGAGAACAAAAATCAGATTAGAAGCTTCCAGTTCACTTTTGATTTTGTTTGGGAGGAAGCTTAGGGTATTTGGGGTAGCTGCTGACCTCCAAAACAAAACCACAACTCTTTTAAGCTTCCAGGAACAGAAAGAAAATGTTTTGTGTTTAAAAAGTTGTCCATGGGCCACAAAAAAGTGGCGGTTAGCAGAGCAACATGTTGCCCACCCATGTTCTAGCAGGTGGGAAGGGGATTGTTTAATGATTCTAAACTTCTGCAGCATATTTATAATGAAATAGAAAGCTACCATGGAATGTACAGAAATACAAGGTCCAGGGATGGTCGAAAATGAAGCTTCAACAGGGCAAAGGAACAGCTAAGATTGGACTCGCTGAAATAAGAAAAGGTAAAAAGAAAAAGGTAAGATATGAATATAAAAGTGTGTGTGTGTGTGTATATAATGGTACATAACGAATATAATAAATCACTATGGGAGAAGGTCCATAGAATATAAATCATTTGTTGAAGGAAAAAAGATGGCCCAAGGCATCATTCAATTCTTTATTTAAATAGAAGTCAGGAGCGTTTCAACTAGAAGTCTTTATCAGTGGCCAGTGTAAACCTTGTTATCCAATATTACTTCCAAACAAAAGACTGAAGTGTTGGTTAAAGAAAAACACTACATAATCATAATAGCATATTTACAAGGAACCATCTTCAATCCAGTGTTCTAACTGTTGTAGGTTAACATTATTCAGTAACTCATTAGGCAACAAACAATATCAGCTCAACCAGCTATTCACTTGCCATACATAAGGAGTAATATATGTCCTTCAGAGACCTTGTAATCTGTTATATGTAGGAATGAAAATAAAAATAAGGATTCATATATGTGAACACAAAAGTTGTATCAGAACCAAAAAATGCACACAACATTAGTGAAGCATTTTTATGAGTTTAAGCATGAGGAGAAGATAGGTTAAAAATGGGGAAGGATATAGGATTCACAAACTGAATACTCTAATTCCCAGTGATTTAGACTAGATGACAGTATTCAAGCCAGGTTCATCTTCATTTTTTCCTGTTCTTTGGCCACTTTACCAGTGGTTTGTACAACAGTATATACCTGTAATTGCCATCACCTGTCTTCAAGCCTTGTTTTCTATATTATATGAATCTGTTGGTAATCAGTAGTGTTCATTTTTGGAATGTTTGTGTTTAAAGTACTTGCAGAACTGTTGTTATGATGTAGGATTTACTGTGTTAGTTAACATTTTGAAATATGTTCTTTGCCATTATTTTATTCTGGTGTCTAGTGTATTATGTTTGTTTTAAAGTGTATTATTTTATATATGTAATGTAATGGATTCTAATTTAATTGTTATCTGTAGTTAACCTATACAGTTACATATTTTATGAAGGATCTGTTATCTCTGAGGGCTCATTAACTGTAAGTTCACAACAGATTGTAGAACTGATTCAAGATTACCATAATTAATGACAGATGAGGCAAGGGGGGGAGTGGAAGTCTTATTACACAAAAGGAACTTCCAGGTTTGTTTTGTCTGAATGCATAGTGTTGGCAAGTACTGGATTGAAGCTGATTCTTTGCAAATATGTATACTCTGAATATTATTATGGTTATGTAGTTTTTTGCCAACACTTGAGCATTTTGTCTGGAGGAAATATTGCTCAACACAAAATTTACTTTGGCCACTGATAAAGACTGCTAGTGGAAAAGTGTCTGGCTTTTGGTTAAATAGCAATAGCAGTTACACTTCTACACCACTTAACAGTGTAAAGCACTCCCTAAGCAGTTTACAGTGTGTTTAACTAATTGCCTCCAACAAGCTGGATACTCATTTTACCAACCTGCAGAGGATGGAAGGCTGAGTCACCTGAAGAATTGGATGAGACCTTGCTGTTGGGCATCTTCAAGCCATTTCTGATTCATGGTGACCCTATGAACCTAGGTTTTATCAGGGGGTCTTCTGGAACTGAGAGAGTGTGTGTGCCATCTTTTTTCCTCCAACAAACTATTTATGTCCTATGTATCTTCTCCCTTACTGCTATTTATAGCCTTTACTACGTAGTTTTAATTTCAATAAATGACTATCTTAGAGATTTATTATTTTTTATATATATATTTACATACATACACACATATACATTTTATGTTCATATCCTAACTCTTTCTCTTTATCAAAGAGAAGCTTCATCAGTTATGAAGCTCTGTGAGCCAGTTCTGCACCAAGGGAACTTAATCAACTATCATCTGAAAAGGATGTGGTTCATTATGTGCTGTCAACTGAGGACTTTTGATACAAATAAGACAGATGACACAGGGCCTAATAGAAGAGGAGTTGCTTTCAGCCCTGCTAAATCATTTGAATACTGCTTTTTAAAAGAAATAAGGTCAAAGCACCAGCATACCTGCTCTGCCCCTTCTCTTTCCGATTCTTATCATTTTTCTCATGTTGAGGATGAATCACTGAAGCAAAAAACCTCTTCCGTTCTTGATAACTGTTTCTGTAATACAGAAACATGGCAAATAAGAGTTCTTAAAGCCTGAGGAGATCCTGCATTGATTAAAGGAGTTTCTTATTTGCAGACAGGTGTCCTCAATAGCTAGAAAGAACAGAGAATGGAGATGGTGAAGGCACAGCTGCTGCGTTATTTCCTACTCACCTCTTTACATTTCTAACGTACCTGTGAAGTGAGTGTTTGAATTAGTTAGCAGACCATACATCTCCTCTCCATGATAAGCTTTAATTGGCAAATATTAATTGGCATGAAATATCAATTATATCCTGCTATGGGTGGGAAGCCTGCTGGCAAAGAGGAACTAGCTGCATACGTGTGTTGCAAAAGTAGGTTAGGTCGAGACCTCAGGGCACAGCTAGGTCATAGTCAGGAAAACTATGAAGATAATGGACTTGGCAGGTGTTCCTCAGAAACTCAACCTTTAGAAACAGTAGCACCCAAAACTGAACTAATTATCTTCAACTCTTTTCCCAGTTTCCACCAAGTTCTCCTTTTTATACCTTTCCTGCCCAGCAACCAAGGAGCTATCACAATTCCCGTCAGTCCTTTGTCCCAAATGCTAAGGCCATTAGTTCATTCTGGACCCCATTGTCTACTCTACCAGAGATCCATGAACATGTTTCCTATCAGGACAGAAAAAGAGTATTTTAACCCTGGCTCTGAGCCAGATAGCTCACAGTACTTTGGCATACTGGCCATCACTCTGTCCAATTCCCATTTTGTACTACCCGTGGACTCTTGGTTTGAGCCACATCACTTTCTCTCTTCAGTTCTAGATAGGAAAATATCACCCATGTCATCCCAAACTCTCACTATCCAAACTTTTCCCCCCTTTTCCTTCAGCTAGTCTTGTGTGATTGCAAGACTGCTTGGATCTTGTGTGCATGTGATGGTTAATTCTCCCAATAAAACAAACATTATTTGAATCTCCTGGTGTTCCTGCATTAGTACCAATATTCAAAGCTGCAAAAGATCTTGCTAAGTTACCCACCTCTTGCCGGCCTTCTCTTTGAGCTAATATTCCCCACTGTTTCATGGAAGCACTGGCATTGCAGGTGGACCCTTGAGTCACCCACATTTTGGGGTAATTGGCCTTGTTTGGAAATCAGGAATTCTCAGTCAGGTTCTAACTCATTCTACCCTCCTGTTATTCATGTTAGACTACTGCTATCTGGTTATATGAAGTGTTGGTCATTCTGTTTGGACACCATTTCTATATATCTATTTTCCCATGATCTTACTGTCATCATGGTCATCAACATCATCGTAGCAGCAGCATTTTTTTAACATTTATTTTGCACCTCAACAGCTTAATTGCTATTCATCTGGAAGTGCTGTCATGGATTTCTGCCATGTTAATTTTTCTGCCTCCTTTAGATAGGCAATGATGATATGAATTTCAGCAAGAAAGGTGCTTTCATATAATGGTATCTTCATGGACAACAGTTTCTGGTTTATTTTGCGTTGTATTTCTCACTCTGGAAAATTAATGACTAAAACTGATAATGTAGTAAAGAAACAAAGAAGCACATGTTTATACAAAAGAAGGGACAAAGTGGGAGGTTCAGAGGAAACAGTACCCATGATACACACTATTACTTGCACCACAGTTGCTCAGCTGGCAAAGTTACCCAGTGGTACCTCCATGGGTCTGATGTTCTCTGAATAAAGTTACCGGATGTTTGCAGGCATTGTGTAATAATTACATTTATTTATATATGTGGAGATTGACTGTGGGTGGAGAAGTTCCTAAGTGGAATGACACCAAAATAGATACTTCTTCCCCTCCACCCTCTCCCACCATCAGATTTCCAGGAGAATTATCTAATCCTGCAGACTTATCGATAGTGTTAAAATTAATCTGAAAGTATTTAAAAATATGTTTAAAATATAACGCTCCAAGAACAGTGGATCCCATGAAAAACACTTTTGCATAACCAATTAAAAGTGTAAGTCCTGTCAAAATAAAGCATTCTTTGCCTCCCAGTGAAAACAAAACATAAAGAGGGGTCAAAGCACCACCCACCTTACTGCTAAGATCTCAGTCACTTAGGGGCCTCTGCACTTCCCACTGAACTGATGTGGCAACCTGTGACATGATAAAAGTAACATGCAGCTTGGTTCTAAGGTCAAGAATCTCAGAGCTGAAAGAGATGCTGAGAAGCCTTTCAAACCAATGCCAATTTTACAAGGAAAGAATCTGAGAGGTATAATGGACCCAGTGTTTAGCCCAAACCAATATATTCACCTCTTCACTGCAGTGCCCTGCCAAAGATGTTTTTCAAGGTTTTGTTGTGCTCTGTAAAACTGCAGTAGCCATTTGGAGAGAGATCATAGCGAGATCAAAGGAACAGAGATGTAGGTTGTGCACAACAACAGATGTTTACCATACCACCTCCACGTCTCTTTTTTAAAAAATGTCAACTATACGGACCTTATGATAGCCATAATTTTCCTGTGTAGATTCTCCAGTCCTTGTCCTTTTTCATAGTATGGTAAGCTGAAACCAGGAAATGTGAACCTCTGCTGCTCTATTCAATTTTCAGCTGGGCAGCTAAGTGCTTCTAACAATCAACAAACAGTACAGATCAACATGGGTCTGATGAAGGATACATTTGTGCTACAGAGCAGACTGGGCAGCAGACAGGAACATAATGGTGGTTGCAGTTGGCACTGAATCAAAATAAACAATTGACACACCTGTTAAGTGCTTTTAGCCTTCAACAAAGAAAGCCAAGTCGTGCTGAACTGGGTAGCACAGAACAGCTCTGAAATACCAAAAAGCTTGTTTTCACTGACTTATTGGATTATTTGGTTAACCCCTATGGAATTAGATTAATCTTTGTACCCATTGGTATAATCAGCAGCAACCGCTCTGGCCTTCAGTGTGAACTTTAAAGATGCTATCCAAGGTAGAGGTATGACACTTTGGATAGCACCTTAAAAGTTCAGACTAAAACTCAGAGCAGATTCAGCACCCACTGACATGGAAATCGCCATCTCTGGGTGCAACACCCCCAGAAATCATCCATACACATTCCATGCCTGATGACTGTAACCATGTCAGCTGTTGGCATAAGAATTAAACATTAGCAGCTATTAAAATAGTTGACAGACTTCAGTGTAGACTTCTGTCTGGCCAGAGCTAACAAACCACCCACCAAAGGACAATTTTCAATGTAGTGAACAATAACACCCTTAGTGGGAATATATAACTTGGATCAATATATGCATTATTAAGTCAGTGTAGACTTTCAAATAGAATCCCCTAGAAAAGGTGGAAAAGAATCACATTGGTTTTTGTTAGCAGGATGAAAGTAGACTTTTCATGCCATTTGAGACTTGATGTCAGAAGAAATGCACTTCTCACCACTTTTCACATTTGTGGAGTTTACAGGCCATTTTGGAGAGGACATTTTAAAATGCGAAGAGATGAAGTGTACCTGGTGTCTTTTCACACTACACAGACCACTATAATTCCACTTTAATTGCAATGGTACCATCCTATTTAATCCTGGGATATGAAGCTTAGGGAGCAGTATTTAGAATTCTCGGCCAGCTATTCTCTCATCAAATTGTAAAAACCAAGATTCCATGGGATATAGCTATGACAGTTAATATGGAATCATAGTGCTATAGCTGTGTGATGTCAAAGGGCTCAGAACTGGAAAAAGATACACTTGAATATACTTTAGTTAAAGAAAGGAAATGCATCAGTTAGATAAAATACCTAGAAATGTGCTCATTAGGAAAGGGGAAAGTCTTACACCCTGACATAAAACCAGGAAGAAAATTTGGAAAAATGAAACAAAATCATGACAAAGAATTTCATATCATTATCCTTTGGTTGATGGGGCTTCAAACGTAGAATAGGCCTTAAGCCAACCTCCCCCAACCTCATGCCGCCCCTTCCCACAAAAAATGCGCTGTGTCTGCTGAAGACTGTAGTTCAAATGTGTCTAAATGGAACTAACTTGGACAAGGTTGCTGTGAAGTTTAGAGTACAAATCATAACTTTGTTAAACTGGATTACATGGACTTTGTCCCTTATACCTTTTTTTTTACTTGATTGTGGCTATTCTGTTTAAAATCCAAGTAAAATCCACTGACTTGTAGGCCTGCCTGGCAGAAGATGGTCTTACAATTTTCATGACATTAAATGTGAGATCTGACACACAAAAGCCTGAATGAAAATATGCCTTTCTCACACTTCTTTTTCACATTTTATTGCATTTTATAAGCCCTACAGTGGGGTCAATGGGGTATGTTGCTACACAGCCAAATCATACTTGGTGTCATTGGGTGATAACTTTGTTTGCAATTTTTTTTTAGTTGCTGTAAATTGGTATATTGATTTCCTTTCCCTGCTGTAACTTAGCACCATTATCCTATTACCGTACCATTGTAAACAGTCTTACTGGAGGTGATAAAGAGTTATATTTGTCAAAGGTAGTGTGTTAATGGCTAGAGTGCTGAGGATGGATTCAGAAGTCCTGGGTTCAAATTTTAGTTCAAACTCATTGGATGTCTTGAAAATGATACGATACCACATATGCTGTCCTGAGGTCCTTAATAGAAATGTTGAAGCCATGCATACATAATACCTCTTTTCAGCATTGATTAGTACACTAGTTATATTCTTTCCTGCAGATGGATCCCTCCCACATAAACACAGAGAGCAACATACATACCTTTCTTGACCAATAGCAGAACTTCAGAAAAAAATGGGAGACCTTGCTTCAAAATACAGTGACCAAACTGCCTATATCAGTGCCACATCTGTGAAGGTACAAATATTTTCATAAAACAAAAATGTGTCTAACAGCAACTACCTCCATCTAGTGGCAGTAAGGTATAAAACCAAATGCTGCACACTTAGTAGTGATCCACTAAATTATTTGAACTGCCTATACTGTTTTGTATTAGTGCTCTTGATTTATTGCTTATAATTTGAAGGCCCAAATGCTGGGAAATTGAAAAGCTAATCTAAAATCTCAGAAGCATTTGCAACAGTAATGCATCAAAAGATAAGCATGCAGAAGAACTGTTCAGAAGAGTCCCTTCCATGGGAACACCTAATACATGCAAGGGATACTGCATGCATTATCCATATCCACCCCTCACAATAGTGGTATGCTTTCCAGCCTCATCCCACTGTGAGCACAACAATGAACAAACCTAAATAATGGCTGCATGTTGAACCAAAGAAGAGACCTCTTTGTATAGACTTTGTATAGTTTGTATACTGGAAAAGAGAGAGGAGAGAAGGGACAGAAACTTGCCCTTTCTTGTAGACTCTCCTAGCTTGTGTGAATCTTAGAACTGGAAAGGAGTGAAAGGGCCACCTAGTCCAACTTCTACCATCCAGGCATACATAATTAAAGCATCCATGAAAGATGCCATCCAACATTTGTTCAAAGAACTCAAAAGAAGAGCCTCCTCATTAATAACGTTTGCCATCTTGACCACATTCTGATGCTGCTTGGCCATATATGTTCTGTTTTCATCTGTGAGATATTGGAGGGAACGATACAGCTGTTTCTGTACAGGCTTTCTGCACTCGTCCAGGGAATGGTTAGATATACATGGATGGTGATCTTTTGAATGCTCTAAAATCAATAGGATTCAAGCACACAGTGATGCTCTTAAGTCCTGTCTGTGTCCATAGGTCTTAAGCACACTTGGTTTTCTTTCAGCTACAGCTTTTGCCTCCTGATCTCATGACATGGGCAAAGTAGACCTGACTGTGTTAGAATTTATATCCCTAGGAACCCTGTTTCTAAAAATAAAAAACAAACAAACAAATGATTATCTCAGTTGTATGCTCCACTTCCTTTACATCTCTTACACAGCTTCAGAAGATACATTTTGAAGCTCACAGTGGAGTCAAAAATAAAATTTAAAAAAAAGAGAGAGAGACAGATCCCTGAAGGTTACAGAAGTATCTTTGCCCTAGTTTCTTCACTGTGTGATATCTGAAGAAATCTGTATGGGTCAAGCCTTTTGCTCATTATTGGCTTTGCTATCAGCACACACTTGGATGGGACTGAGACTAATCTGCTGTTTGTTTTGAGGTCTTCTTTGCTTTTACTTACATATGCAGGCCAACCAGAGATTCGAAGCCATCAGAAACCCATCAAGCATGGCACTATGGCCCAAAAGGAAAAGTACTTTCATTTATCGTTCATTTGGTATGATTATTAAAAAGCCTTACTTCTTCCATAAGCCTCTTCCTCTCCATGACACATAAACAACAGGAAAGAAGGGTGAAAAATCAATGCACTGAATTTTTCGCTAGATAAGGAGGAGAAAATGTTGTTGTTGTTAAATATCCCACCTTTTCTTCAGTTTTCAACTCAAGATGACTTAAATTAGCTAACACAGACACAGCTAAAAATTAATGACATATAGAACTTAAGAACGGTATTAAACTATCAAAAAATTAAAACTTTTTAAAAACGTAAACCATTAAAAAGGAAACAGCAAATAGAAAATCCGGACACTGTGCAAGGCTCATTCCCCTTGAGCAATAAGTCTTCCAGGGTCTGCCAAAATACTACTAATAAAAAAGTTTCTACCTCTCTGTGGAAAGATAGCAAGGAGGGTACCAGTCTAAGCTGTGTGGGAAGGGAGTTCCAGAACACCAAGAATATCCTCACCCATGTTCCTACCAGAGGAACCTGTGAATGAGGGAATAAGGGAGAGAAACTGAGATTGAGAGAAAGTCATCCCTTGAAAATCTCAAAACATGGATAGGTTTGTATGAGAGAATACAGTCCAGATAACCTTATAGGGCTTTATAGGACATAACCAGAATTTTGAATTGCGACCAGAAATTGACCAGCAGCCAGTGGAGCTATTGCAACAGTGGAGTTGCATGCTTCCTATATCCAGCCCTAGTTAACAATCTGGCTGCAGCTCTTTGGGCCAGCTAAAGTTTTCATATACTTTTCAAGACCCCATGTAAAGTGTGCTGCAGTAATGCAGACAAGATGTAACTACGGCATGTGTCACCACAGCTAGATCTCAAGGACTGGCTGCAGCTGGTGCACAAGCCTTAATTGTGCAAATGCACTCCTGGCCACTGCTTCCAGGCTCAGAGTTGAATCCAGGAGTACCCAACCTAAGGACCTGCATCCTGAGGGGAAGTGTAACCCCACTCAGCACAGGCTGAATTCTTGGTCCCTGATCTACATTTTGACTGATCAGGATCACCTGTGTCTTGCCTGCATTAAGTTTCAATTCAAAAAAGGAAAATGCAATGGTATTTGCACAATGCTGGTGCCAAGGTATGTGTGTGGTATGTGTGTGTTCTACCTGGAAATGCTTAAATCTGTCTGGCCCAGGAAAAAAAAAGGGGGATATCTAAGAAGGACTCTGTAGTCAATCTTTGAGCCAACACCCACGCTGAAGGAAAGGGAGGAATGAGCCCTCCTTAACTGCCACCACCAGGGCTTTCAGCAACATTGATTAAACTAATGTACACAGGTCAACACTGCTAGGTAAAGGATTTTATCTCCCAATGTGAGTTCCTGCAGATGGCAGCGAATGTATTATGGGCAGGAATTCCACTGATAGGGAAGGTCACCTACGGGACATGGATACCTGGGTCAAGATTCTTCTCTTTTGTTAAACAGCCACGATTTCTCTCACCTCATCCAGTTGGGTTAGGCAAAGTAAACAGAAAGCCATTTGTGAAATTAAGTGGCTGCTTATAAAAGACCTTAGTACACTTTTGTCTCAATTGACTCCATGCTTGTCCAAGATATGGCTCCAAGATATGCTTCTCCAAGATGTAGTTTCTTTGAAGATAAACTCAACAGAAGAACAAAAGGAATATTACATGTGTACATGTAGTAGTGTCTTTAAGCCCCCATGTGTGGAAGACGGTACACAAGTGTTCAAAGTTAAGTTGAGAAGCTGTATACCCAGATGTTTAAACATGTAATAATGCATGTTTGTATCACCTAGAGTTTACATGTTTTCTTCAGGAAACAAAGGACATTTTCGCACGGGGTATTTGAAACAGTGCAGTCCATCTTCCAGGGAGGACGTCTGCACCGGAGAGCAAACTGGGACTGGACTATTTAATGTAGATCCGCACCCCAGCCCACTCTGGAACGACCCCAAGTGGTTGTCCAGCGTGCTTTTGAAAAACCTGTTTCTTTCGGTTTTTCAAAAACATGGAGCATGCCAGTGTGAGCCTGCTCCCTTGTGCAGATTTGCAGGTTCGCACTAAAGCGAGCCTGTGATCTGCCGGGGTGGGCTTTAGGCTGGCAAGGTTCCGTGGTTGGTCGAGACCCTCGACCAACCGGAAGCCGCCATTTCCGACGCCGGAGCAGTGCGGAGCAATAAGCACACACCGCTCCAGAGCAGCCTGGACCGGACCGGGGAGCCATAAGACCCGGTAAGTAGTGGCACAGGGCGATTCCCTTGCCTTGTGCGGAAATGGCCAAAGACTTGGCACTGGGGTTTATTCAGGAAATATGCAAGTACATCCACAATCTACCAAATATTTATGGGCTTCTCATCATTAAAGTTATTTTAGGAAAATTTACAAGTAGCACAATTACAAATACAATGCAAATAAGATGCTATTCTCAGCAGCAATTTGTGCTCAAAAAGGATATGTGATTAGTATGGTCTCTTGTGCAGTGCAGAAAAAGAGAATATAGAAAATAAAAATAGAAATAGATAATATAGAAATAATATTGAAAATAAACTGATTGTTGGGGAGGGAAAATGATTCCAAAGATACTTGGAGAAGATAATTTTCCAACAAGAAGGATTTGCTTTTTGCCTCTCTCTCTATCGTGCCCTTATAAAGGGGTATGCATGTGTGTGCTCATATGCAGGAATGCCTCCGTGTTTGTGTGTGACAGAGATAATGTTAAGTGGGCTTTATCTTTCTGGAACCAAGATCATCTTGCAATGTAACTCTGCCGCTGCTGATATTCAGGGAGACATTACTGTACAAAAGGCATAGTGTACAAGTACAACACAAAACGTCTGTTCCCTAGAGTCAATTAATGCTGTGATAAGTATCACTACAATGCGAATTTCATGAGTGCTATGGAAAATATTTCCTACAAAAAAGCTTTCCACTGCAAAGACATTTCAGTCCCATCCACTACCTGTACATATGCAGTCTTTGTTGTTATGTAGTATCAATTCGTTTCCATCTTATGTGACCCTAAGGCAAACCTACCATGGGGTTTTCTGGGGCTGAGTGTGTGTGATGCGCCCAAGGTCACCCTCTGGGTTTCCATGGCCAAGCAGGGAATTGAACCCTGGTCTCCAGCATTGTAGTCCAACACTCAAACCACTACACCACTCTGGCTTTCGTGTATTCTTTATGCCTAATTTATAGAGACACCCTACAAAATGAAGGAGACATGTCTGGAGTTGGTTCAAAAGTTGCAACTAGAAATTAATTCTAAAAGGACATTTCATGGGATTGGGAATGGACAGTACTGGGCAAAATAAATAAATAAATAAAAGTTTTTCTACAATGTATCACAATGCATTGAGTTTGCAATTGTAACTTTTTAGGTCTTATGCATCCTGTCTATCTTAGCTTGCCCAGAAGCAAAAGTGTCTATATAGATCAACTCTCTTTCCTTGCATGCAATGTCAAAAAAAATACTCCCCCTCCAACCTCAGAAGTGAATCCAATCAGTGCTAATTGGGTATGCTTCCAAATAAGTGTGCTACAAGAATCACAGCTTTTTTGTAGGGGTATGCAAATTTCCCTCCCCAAAAACAAACAGGACAAAAAGAGAGGGCTGGGGGGGAAAAAACAGTCAGAAATTCTCTCTTACCATTTTATCACATGCCATTTGATGTTTGGTGACAGCTTCATTCCCCAACCTGCAGCATCTATGCCAGTTTTCAAAAAGGGGGAAGGGGACATCTTCCTCAGTTCATCCTAGACAATGAGGTACCAAACAGGCAATATATTGATATAACTTTTGATAGTGTATAATATAGTGTTACTCAAAGTATCGGTCCATGAGTCATTGGCTGCTGTTATGTGAAAATTTTTCAGGAAATGAAGAAATAAATGTACCCAATAGACACAAATATGCTCCTCATTCTTTATATATTAGAAAACATAAATCGCCAATATCACACATCAAATAGCCTGAGACATACTGCTATTATATATCGTAGTATCTTATAGTAGGATTAAACTTCATGCTGACTTCAGCAGGTGAAGTATGAAGAAGGGCAGTAACTGTTGTCCTGAAGAAGTTTCCTGGTGATCCCACTGAGGCAATCCAATTTGGATATAAGGTGACACCACCAAGCCAACTCAGAGTGAAGAAAATGCTCCATGCCATTGTTCTGAACTGACAATAATTTTTACTTGTTTCATTTTGGCCTCCTTCTCCAAACTATTTGTGTCTCTTTTTCAGAAGTCAGTATTTCTTAAATCATTTCCAAACTACACTGCTATAGTCCTATTATTCCACTTTCATCACCCTATGGAATCCTGGGGTTTGCAGTTTAGGGAGGGACATCTTTGGCCTCAGTAAACTCCAAACCCCAGAATTCCACAGGATGTTGAAAGTGGAATAATAGCACTATAACAGTGTAGTGCAGAAATGGCCTCAATTTAAAACAAAATAGAAACAATCCATCCAGCAGCTTCAAGATAACTATAGGAAACATAGATTAGCATGTGAGAAATGATATCACTGGAGCATATTTAAGTTGTAGCTGAACCAACAAAAGGAATGGAATGGATGACCACTACTTTCCCAACTTCCTTTGGCAACCCAGCTGGACCAGCAACCTGGGCATCCTTCTAGCTACAGAAAGAGGGAAGGAAGGGGACATTTCCATCCATTCTCTCTCTAATACCTGGCATACTGAAAGAATGCCATGAAAAATATCTAGTGGTTGGCATTCTGATATAACTGCAATTATTGCTGGAATTTATTAGTGTAGTTTTAAGGAAAGAGGTGGGAGGTTGGGGATGGGTGGTTCAGACTCAAATTGGTTTGCAAGTAACCCAAGCAATTCCCTGTTTAGAGTATAAATCCCTGAGTTTAATTCTAAACTAATCTGATTCAAGCAGGAAGGGAGGCTGGTATATTACTAATTGACAGTAAACTCCCTGGAAAGTGTCTATAGTAATGATGCCAACGTTTGTGATTAATTACATATTTCAAAACTTGAAATATGGAAGTCAGCAAGTCTGGAAAGCTCCTAATGTCTACTATATCAAGTAATTGCTATTCTTTTTTCACAAAGTATGTCTTACAATCCAATGGATGTTTAAAATACTGTAGGTAAAATTCATTTTGCCCAACTTTGGCATTTGCAGAAAGCAATTGTTGCTTATACTAATTTAAGTTGAAACTCTCAGTGAAACACACAGAGATCCTCTCAAGCAGACCTGCAGGTTATAAAAAACTGTGGTATTCTACAAAAAAATAATCACTGATGAACAGTCTGTCAGTGATGTATACATGACCTAAAAATTCCTATCTTATGTATTTCCATTTATTAAAAATTCATCACATACTCATACATGAACAAATTTCTATGTCAGTAATTTTGAGAACTGTTTCACATGCTCAGCTCCATTCTGTAATTTTAAATGGCACTGAACTGGGTGTTTCGCTGTTCATAATGTCCATCTGTCCTATGGATATAGCATCATTTGCCCAAGAAAGCCTTTTGCAGCTTGGAAGATGGAATTTACAGGCCAGCATCTTGTTAGTGATATACACAGGCATTACGTTTACCTTATGTTTGTGTATGCTTTCTTTTTTCTTTGGGGAGGTTGGTATTACCTTCTTCCTTTTCCAACATCCAAAGTGCCTCCCAGGACTCACTGTTGCATTGTGACAGCCCTTCCCAGACTATTCAATTGATGGTTCAGAGTTAAAGGGATTGCAGAAGTATCTGGATATATTTCCATAGCATATGAAGACCAAGTGCGGGAGCCCTTGAAATATCTCAGCAGATGATGTTATCAGTTTACATCAGGCTATAGGAATATAACCAGATACTTCCAATCCCCAATGCTGTCCACTATCAACAAAATGGTTGGAGAGGGGGAAGCTATCATAAGCAATGATTTTCCCTGATGGCAGAGAAAGCATAGCAGAGTTCTGCAAGAAAACCTCTTACACTATGCTAGACCACATAGGATCCCAGGCATAGTTTCCAAATCATTTTAGCACTGCTACTTACAACTCAGATGCATTTAAGGGTACATGTCCTAGGGTCCTTGGCACCTGATGAGATGCTGACTTTTCAGTATTCCAGGTGCACCAGACAAATTGAAGCTTTGGAAAGAGCTTTTTATTCTACAAATTCCATAAGGTTTTCTCTGTATAAGCTGCCAGTGCTAAAGGATGACAAAATTCTCCAGCTCTCTCTCTCTGATACACATTTCTGAAGTTCAGAGGGTACCAACTGAAAAGTCAGTGTGCCTCACACTTAAGATACACAGAGAATGCATAGAAGGAAAACGTACTTAAGCAATGACGACTTGCAGAGTGTAATTACTGATGGTTTATATGCACACACCAGATACCGAACAGAATGTTCTTTGATTAAACACACTTATTTTGCGAGACACTAAAAACTGTAATAGCTGCTCATGGTCCTTATTAGTCATGAATATATATTTGAACAGAGCTCAGCACCTGTTTGCTTAGCATGTCACATATTTCTGGCCATTGGGCTTGTGCGTAAATTTTATTTCTACAGTATTACTCAGCAATAATTTACTCAGCTACATAAGGCTACATTACAGATGGCTCTGTAATTGGGCAGAGCAAGGTGGCTGCCTCAGGAAGCAGATTTTAGGTGTCATGAAAGGACAGGAAAAAAAATTAAGCTATTTTTTGCTACTGCATTTTTACTGCAGAGTATGCTTGTGCAATGTCTTGTCTTAAGTACCAAAAGAACATGGTCAGCTTGCGATATTATGCACCTTGATTTGGATGGGGGAAGAGAAGGGTTTTGTTTACTGTTCTGCTACAAGAATCAACACCACCACCACCACCACAACAACTACAACAACAAAACTCAGATCTGCCCTGGGTGTTACATGCAAAGAGTCTCAAGGAAGTCTGTTTGTTATCTTTGGAGAGAGTGAAGGAAACTTTCCCCTGAGTTTCTGGGGGCAAACTGAGTCATAAATAACATACCCTCCAACATTTGACAGATGAAAACCAGAACACATGGCCAAACAAAATTGGAGCATGGTCAAGATGGCAAAACTATTAGTGGGGAAGAGGAGTTAATCTAGGAAAGGCTGAAACAGTAATGTACTGTAATGGGCAAGATTCCTCTCCTTTCTCTCCTCTCTCTGGTTCTGAGTTAACTGAGTGCAAAACTTAGCCATTTCTGTACTATACTGTTATAGTGCTATCATTCCACTTTCAACATCCTGTGGAATCCTGAGGTTTGCAGTTTAGGGAGAGGCATTTAGAATTCCCAGCCAGAGAGCTCTTTGGCCTCAGTAAACTACAAACTCCAGAATTCCACAGGATGTTAAAAACAGAATAATAGCATTATAACAGTGTAGTGAGGAAATGGCCTTAGTCCCTCTCTTCTCAGAGCAACATGGAGTTGTATTTCAGGAGTATGGATTAGAGCTCTCCAGTGGTGAATTCTCAGTACCTCATCACAATGCATATCCCAGGATCTTTTAAGATGGTACCATGACAATTAAACTGATATGCAACTGTTAGCTGCATGTGTGTTATTGTCTTTTAAAAACAATGGTTTTTCATGATCTACTTTTTCACTCAACCTTATTGACTGTGAATCATTTTTGCTAATTTTTTGATTTGGTGAATTTAAATAAAAGTGACCATATGATTGTTTTAGCATTCTTCCAATGAATGTGTAAGCAGCAATTTAGAATGGTTAAGTCAATCAACCAATAGTTGTCAAGAAAAGAATTCTATATAGGCCTATCTATTGGTTTTTTACTATTGATTTCTTATTAGAGATCGGCCAAAAAGCCAATGCAATTCTAGGGCACATCAACAAGAATATAGTGACCAGATCAAGGGAAAGAATAGTATCTCCCCATTCTGCTTTACTCAGACTTCACCAGGAACAGTATATTCAGATCTTGGAATCACAATTAAGGAAGGATACTGAGAAGCTGAAATGTTTCCAGAGAAAAGTGATCAAAATGATCAAAGGTCTTAAAAAAAAAAAAAGGCAACAATGTAAGGAATAGGATATGTTTAGCAGGGAGAAGCAAAGACTGAGAGGTGTCTGATAGCCATATTTAAATATTTGAAGGGATAGCATATAGAAGATGGAGTGAGCTTGTTTTCTGCTGCTCCAGAGGCCAGAATGAGAACCAATGAATTCAAATTAGAAGAAATTATATTCCACGTAAACATTAGTAAGAATGCCTTTACTATAAAACTGTTCAATGGTGGACTAGCCTTCCTCAGAAAGTGGTAGGTTCTCCTTCTTTGGAGGTCTTTAAACAGAGGTTGGATGGGCATCTTTCAGGAGTGCTTTATTTGTGTGTTCCTGCATGGCTAGGGCTGGACTAACTGGACCTTTTGGTTCCTTCTATCTCTAAGATTCTATTATTCTACCTTTTTGTTGCAGTATTCTAAGCTGGAGTCAAAAATATGGCAGTCTGGTGGACCAGTACAGATAACAATGCAGTCCTTTATATGTCTACTCAGAACTAAGCCCCACTGAGCTCCATGGATGTCCAAAAACCAAGTATTTCCATCTTATGGTAAAAAAAATGACCATTTTTCATGAATATTAGTGCAATTGGTCTTGCACCAAACTTTTGAACAATAAAGTTGGGCTAGAAGGTCTGGGTTTTGTCAGGGAAAAAAGGCAGCAGGTTCAACTGTCTGTATCTAGATTCATCATAAAACAATTAGCTTGTATTAGATCAGGGCTTTCCAAATGGTGTGCTGTGACACCTACAATCTTGGAAATGTATGTTATTATTTGTAAATCATATTTTTAAAAATATATGAAAGGTTTTCATAAGATATGTTGCGTCCCCATACATTTTGTTATTACAATTTATGTATATGTCTGTATTTCTTATAAGGCGTTAGTTTAACCTCCGGTTTGCTAGTAAAACTGAATTACTGTGTTGCAAAATGATGCATGTCTAAAAAGTGTGTCACCAACATGAAAAGTTTGGAAAGCTCTGTATTAGATTATATGTCTTTGTCAGGGCTATTTGTTTTCTTGTTTAATTTTTACAGAGCCATGTACATTAATGGTGCTATAGAGGAAGAAAAGAAAGAGGAAGAAGAGGAATCTGTAAAGGCCCAAGTCTGCACTGTTAATTTAAAAAATAATAATTCTTATATGAGCCTAGATGAGAGGCAGCAGTGTCCCTTAGGCAGATGTGGAAAGGAGGTGTGGCTCACCTGCCACACATGGTCCATAGAATTACATTTTGTGGTTCCAAAGCCCTTCCAGAGAGTCCAAAAAGTACCAGACGCCAACTTTTATTTCCTTTTCTCCTTCTTCTCCAGGATGTACAGAAGCCAACAAAAGCACCCAATTCCATCCCTACTGGGCAGCCTGGAAAGATACAATAGTCAATGCTATGAAAAGCAACAAAGAGAAGCAAAAGAATCAGAACCATCTCTGTTCATCTCTTGGGAAAATTATCCAGCAGTTCAATCCATCCAGGAATGTAGGAAAAGTCACCCCTCATCACATTTAACAATACTGACAATGGAGCTGAAAAAGCTGGGAGGCACTCTCTGATCAGCCCTACAAGCAATGTAGTTTCAGCACCTAACTTGGATCAGAAACTAGATTGAAATGGTTTTATGCACCAAAGCAGACATGTTGCTAAATGCCTCATTAGAAAGTGTATCAGGGTTTTTTTTAAAAAAATTAACAACTAGTAATTACTATTATTATCATTACCATCATCATCACCATTGCCACCAACTCCATCGCATCTTTTTGACAGTTCTAGGACTCAAGACAGCTTACCAAAATTAAAGCAGATATAATAAAAAGCCTTCATCAGAAAAACATTAAAAAGTTAAAATAAAACTATCAATATAATTTTTAAAAATTGATTGCATATCCTTTTAAAAGCATAAATAAATAAATGCAGCAGAGCAAAGTCACTTTCCGCATGAACAGTCAGTTCCAAAAAACCTTTCAAAACCAAAATTGTTTACGCACTGTGGAAAAGAAATGAGAAGGAAAAGACACCACGGAGAGGGTCAATCTAGCTTCCCTAGGAAACGAATTCCATCCGAAGTTGAGAGACAGCCACCAATTGTGGTTGTGTTCCTACCTGACATACCTATGAGGGTGGTGGGACAGATGAGAGAGCCTTCCCTGAAGATCTCAAAACAAACTCGTTGTTGTGCACCTTTAAGTTACTTCTGGCTTATGGCAACTCTAAGGTGAACCTGTTACAGAATTTTCTTTGCAAGATTTATTCAGATGGGTTTTGCCTTTGCTTTCGTCTGAGGCTAAGAGAATGTAACCTGCCCAAGGTCAACCCAGTGGGTTTCAATGGCTGAGCAGGTATTTGAATCCTGCAGTGCAGAAGCATAGTCCAATACTCAAACCACTATGCCACACTGGCTCTCAGGAATGCTCATAGGAATACATGTTTCTTTTGGTAACCTAGAGCTGAGCTGTATAGGACTTTACAGAAATAGATCAGTAGCAAGGGAACTGTTGTAATAAGGAAGTTGGAGAGATGTGACTTCTGTCTCACTGATGCTTGTAGAAGTTTTAGGGTACATCCAGACTGATTGAAAAATCCCAGATTTTGTTGCTGTTCTTTATGATTAAAATAAACCAACCTGAGGACCTGGTATAAAAAGTCTCTGACTATACCTGAAGCTGACAGAAAAATATTATGCTCCAAAATGAAATTGGAAAGAACAGGAACAGAATTGGGACACTGTGGTCTTTTTAATGAGCCTAGATGCATTCTTAGTTTGTTTTTAGGGCCAACCCAGGGTATTTGCTGCTTGAGGTAAAGAGCCTCCACCTTAGAAAAGCCATATAGAATTATAGTTAATTCTTTCATTGGCACTGAGAATGGAATAGCATCTTCCACTGTAGCTCAAAGCAGCAAACTAGTTTAGAGAGTGCAAGGAGAGAACATAGTGTATAGCTTTTTATCCTTCAGCTTATCATTACAGTTTCCTGATATCTGCTATTTAAAGCAATGGCCTCAGTTTGTCCAATGGTAAAAATGGCCCCAATGTTAAAGATAACATCTCTAACCAATCTAAGATTTCAACTAATCTTAATCTGAACTTTGTATGGGTCTGAGGGCATGTTAATTTGAAATTGCAGCCTCTGTGTGTGTGCGTGCATGCACACGTGCACACTCTGGTGGATAAAAACTCTCACTCAAATGTATATCAAACTGTGTTTGGAATTGGATGGGTGGCAGGAAAAAACTGAAAATTCAATAACAGGTGAAGCTAGATCTCCCCCCCGCCCCCATTTTCTGTAGCCTACTGGGTAGCAGTATTGTGCTGAATATTGTACTCTCCTAACTGAATTTCCTTGCACAACCTTAATGTTTTTAATATAGTTTTTGTGCTAGCAATACTCATTTTCTTCTGTCCTTGCTACCCATAGTTACACAGCCCATTTCTCTTTGTCACTTAGTGCTGAACCGTAGCTTTGCTGAAGGTTTATCATCCTAGAAGCTGAAATGGGTGAGAAAAACACAAACATTTTGGACTAATGGGCCCATTGATCGATGCCAGGATCAGCTTTGTCAGGTTGCTCACTGTTGCTGTAAAGAAATCCCCAAGGCTCTGTTGCAGTGCTTTAGCCTGAGAAAATTAACCCTGCCCTTCAACCTATGGGTATCAAAGGAGTTCTGTCAAGGGTATCACTTGTACTTTGCAAAATTGGCAAAGTCATTTACTGATTTTCAAGTATGTATTAGTAAGACCATGTCATGAGACCAACTAAAGAAAAAAAAATCTGTTAGGCTTGCTCCACTGGAAGCTCATCCTCAACATTTAACCTGCAGAGGCTTTCCATCTAAATTTCAGTGTAGCGCTGATCTCAAATACTTCCTCCCCAGCCCAGACTTTTTCATCTTGCTTTCTTTTTTATGTCTGTATACAGGCAACACACACATTTCCAGACAAAAAGATAATGAACATACACTCACATATCAAGTATAAAGATAGAAAAGATTGCATATATTTTTCATCAGGATGGGCAAATTCATGGCCACCTTCCTCTTCCTCCTCTTCCTCCTCCTCCTCCTCCTCCTCCTCCTCTTCTTCTTCTTCTTCTTCTTCTTCCTCTTCTTCTTCTTCTAATGCATTTATTGATGAAAATATTTATTATCAGTTATTAATTAAAATAATATTTCCCACACTATATTTGGGGCTGTAAAGAGGGGTACACTCAATAGCACAGTTAAATAATTTTAAATTTATAAAACATGTTGGCATAATCAAAATTAAAAGAGAACCTACAGTCTTATAGAATTAAAACCAAGCCATGCGCACAGTGCTGTCAGGTTTTGTCTCAGCACCAAAATGAGGCCATGTTGGTACCAATCAGACTTTCAAAAGAAGGTGCTGTACAAACAGAAATGCAAAACAGGAAAAAAATCCCCCTGCTAATCTCATGAATTAAAATAGTAGTTAAAATTCATATTCTCTTGAAAGAAAAAAATACAAATACTTAAAAGCAAACAATACATATTTAAAATTCACTGTTAAAAATTCACAATTTAAAACAATCAGAATAGGTTGGCTGGAAGAGGCTGGTCTTTAATGCTGTTTTTATTTGGACAGTGTATTTCAGCTGTCAAATCTCTTCCAACAGATCATTCCACAGTCTAGGGGTGGCTAGAAACGTCCTTTGGGTGACTATTGCCAGTCTAGTCCTGGCCAGTTGAAGTAAATCTAATATATAAAAGTCACAGTTTGTGAATTTGTGAGTTTGTCTGTGTCAGGGAAGTGAAGACCTCATATGATTGGCTGTGTGAGGCAAGAAGACTTCATATGCTTGACTTTGAACTTTGACAAAGTTCCCCATGATATTCTTGCAAAGAAGCTAGTAAAATGCTGGCTGGACAGGGCTACTGTTAGGTAGATTTGTAATTGGTTGACTGAACAAACTCAAAAGGTGCTCACCACCATTGGTGCTTTTCATCCTGGAGAGAAGTGACTAGTGGTTCTGTCCTAGACCCAATGCTATTCAACAACTTCATCAGTGACTTGGATGAAGGAGTGGAGGACATGCTGATCAAATCTGCAGATGACACCAAATTGGGAGGGGTTGCTAATAGCCCAGAGGACAGGATCAAATTTTCAAATGACCTTGACAGATTGTAGAGCTGGGCCAAAGCTCACAAAATGAATTTCAACAGAAAGAAATGTAAGGTCCTGCACTTATGCAGAAAAAATGGAATGCACAAATATAGGATGGGGACACATGGCTGGATAACAGTACCTGTGAAAGGGATCTAGGAGTCTTGGTAGATCACAAGCTGAACATGAATCAGCAGTGTGATGCAGCAGCCAAGAAAGCCAATGTGATTCTTGGTTGCATCAATAGGAGTATGGTGTCTAAATCAAAGGAGGTAATGGTACCACTCTATTCTGCATTGGTTAGACTTCATTTGGAATCTATGTCCAGTTCTGAGCACCTCAATTCAAGAAGGATATCGACAAGCTGGAGCGTGTCCAGAGGAGGATGACCAAAATGGTGAAGGGTCTCGAAGCCATGCCCTATGAGGAGTGGCTTAGAGAGCTGGGTATGTTTAGTCTGCAGAAGAGAAGGTTAAGAGGGGACATGATAGCCATGTTTAAAGATTTGAAGGGATGTCATGTCGAGGAGGGAGCGGGCTTGTTTTCCACTGCTCCAGAGATTAGGAGAAGGAGCAATGGAAACAATCTGCAGGAAAGGAGATTCTGTCTGAACCTCAGGAAGAACTTCCTGACTGTCAGAGCTGTCCAGCAGTGGAAAATGCTGCATCAGAATGTGGTGCAGTCTCCTTCTTTGGAGGTTTTTAAGCAGAGGCTGTATGGCCATCTGTTGGGAGTGCTTTGATGTGTGTTCCTGCATAGCAGGGGGTTTGACTGGATGACCCCTGTGGTGTCTTCCAACTCTATGATTCTATGACTCTATGATTAGCTGCCAGTGAAGCTTCTATGGAATCCTCGGATTTGCAGTTCAGGGAGGGACCTTTGGAATTCTCAGCCAGAGAGCTCTTGAGCCTCAGGCTGGTTGTTATGGAGATGAGGCCTAGCAGCAAGAAAATGAGGAGGACAGTGTATTCCCTCAGGAAACCAATCTCTGTATATTAACAACTCTGAATACAGATTGGATTGAGGAATATGGGGAAAAGTTACATATACTGGACAACACAGTTTGGGGAATTAGAGACATAGGATCTCACATCTAACTCCTAAGGTAAGGTAAGGTAATTCCTAAGGTATTTCTAACAAGTATTACCTATGAGAAAAGAAAATCTGGGTAAAGCCAGGTAAATACACAAGTGTAGAGATCAAAGTAGAGCTAGCCCTGCAACTTTGTCTTTTTCTTCCATACTTTTTTAAAAGTTGAAATTTCTTTGCTCTTTTCTTTTCCAATATGAAGCTCCACAGTGAAATAATACCCCCATCTAAACCATGTGTGTTGTATGTGTAGTAAGTCTTCCATAGTGCCCTGCTTCTCTAGTTGTACCCATCCAGCCACTGGATGCCCAATCTGCTTTTTTTTTTTTTTTTTTTAATCAATAGTATGCTTCTTTCTTTATTATCACCAATAGATTTGTTGGGTTTGTGTTTAAAAATCCAAATGTAAAGAGCAGTTGTTTTAGAAACTGTGCCTTAATGCCAGAGTGAGAAGGCAAACTGGCGATTCAGGAGGCAAAAGTGACGAAGTATCACACATTATACATTAGAATCTCTCTTTTTTAAAAATACACCTTCCTTGAATAAATAGTCATCCTCCCTGATTACATAATCTCCCACATTTGGAACATCTTTGTTGCAGCCATGGCAACTCACCGAGCCAAATAAGTTGAGTTTCAACTTTGTTCTAAATTTGCTTCTAAGGGCAAAGAAACAGATTGTGTAGCCTTCCACCAAGATTTTAAGTTTTCTCAATTTGCATATGGAGCTCCAAAAAAGGACTGATAGGTATATTAAAGGATGAAAACCAATTTCTGCAACAGCTCCAATTTGTCTGTAATGCAATGGATAGACCTGGCACCAGAGAAAGCTGACCATCTAGCCTAGAACAGTTGGCCCTCCACATTTGTGGGATAAGCATTTGCAGGTTTGATTATTTGTGGATTACTCTATTTGCCCCTACCTCTGCAGTGCTTTATGCCATTTTTAACAAGGACTATAACAACACCTGTGTTACCGGGAGGGAATCAGACTTAGTGGAGGGGTGGCTAGGAAGGGGATTGGACAGGAAGAGGGAAGGTCCTTTCAGTTGCTTACTTATGTGAGTGGGAGGGGAGGAAGGCAATGTGATGGGAAGAAGGCAAACACTCATTTGTTCACTTGCTCACCTTGCAACAGGAGGAGGGAAGGCACATGTATCTGTTCACTCTCACAGGTAAGATGGTCCAAGAGGACGGGATGGATTTCCCCTCTCTCCCTCCTACCCATCCCCTTCTCTTCCCTCACCCATGCAAATGAGTGACTGAGCAATGGAATTTATGTGCAGCTGGGCCCAGCCACCCCACCAGTACAGGTACTTTGTGTGTGTGTGTTAAATATACTCTGGGGGACTTAACAATATTTGTGTTTTTTTCCAATTTTGCAGGGGTCCTGCACCCATAACCCCTGTGAAAGTGGATGTCTGGCTGTATTGTCAATCCTGATTGTCAACAGCTCTTGAGGTTTTCAGGCAGGATTCCTTCCAAGCCTTGCCTGAAGATCTTTGATATTACAGATCACTTCTGTAAGGGGTCCAAGTATTAACCAGGCCTGACTCTGCTTAGCTTGCAAAATCAGATTATCTCAGTCTGTGTGCAGGGAAGTATAGTGATTCCTACATCTGTGCCTTAAGAAAAATGAATGTCCTTGCTAATCTACTCCAAATCACCCAAAAGTCCATCTATAGATCCAGATCTTCCTTCAGTCCACCCATTAATTATAGGTTCAGTGTTCTAGGAAACTATACTAGTTGGTACAAAAGGGCAACTATCACTTTACTGAGGTGAAGGGCAGCTGGAAGGAAATGACTGGGGGGAATTTGGACAAGTTTTCTTTCCCTAGAGAAAGCCATTATTGAATAAATTTTTCCAAACTCATAAGAAGCCAGATTTGATACCACTCATACTAGTGGTATACCATTGATATCAATGATAAGAAGCCATTTTGTACTGAGCCAGAATAATCCAACAGATCTCAAGTCTTTCAAAGTATCAGAAAATAATTTTTCAGCCATTTTTTAGATATTTATCTGCAGATGCCAAGAATACACTCCTTACCCTGTATTAATGATATCAAACACCCTGCTTTTCAAAAGGCTCCAGAACACATCTGATATGAAAAGGAGAAAGGGACACCATAAGAAAAAATACCACCCTATCCTGTCTCATCAGAAATCACTGAAATCACTCCCACTATTTTAAAAAAGAGAAAAGTTTTAGCCTTTGGCAGCTTTGTTTACGCAGCAAATAGATACAGATAGAAGTGCACTTAGAAGCCTGCCACAATATACAATCTGTGACAGAAAATAACAGAGTAATGCACAATATTTGTCTTGATGTGTTTAATAAATGCATTTCCTTCTCCAGCAAACTTTTCCAGCAGTTGTGAATTTTTTTCCCCCTTGACCTTTAGTTTGAGCATTTAAAAATTTAGCTGCAACTCTAATCTTCCTCCATCAAGAGATATATAGCAATAAATGATCTGATGCCACATAAGCAATAAAAAACCCTATAATTCCAATTACCTTCTACTCCTCCCCAACAAGGAGGCAGGCTATCAATTTCTATGATTTAGACAGAGGTTTCAGCTAAACCTAATCAATGGCAAGGCTAATTATATGCTTATAACTATTAATATATTTCCAATTACTTCTTAATTACTAGCCTAGTTAAGTGAAGGTAGATAAGACTTTCTATGTGATGGAAGCCTATATATTTTCTTTTTTCTCCTGTCTGGAGATTTGCACATGAATTGTTGGTCTGCACACTGTGGGGAGGGAAGGACAATAAAGATAAAATGTAATAATTGATTGTATGCACCTGAAATAGAATAGGAAAAATACATTTAAAATGGACAGTTGAGCCCAAACATTAACTGTAGCTTGTTGCTTTAATTTTGGAAGAGGGTGTATTTTTCTTCTTTTCTTTGCTTTTCCATGGAAGCTTTCTTAATTCCTTTTTCATTAGGTTCAGAGCAGGGACAAATTCCAGCAGAGTTAATGCTGTTTTTGTGTAGAAATGCCTGAGCCATTTTTAACACACCTATTTTCCTACCTGCCGAGGTCGAATCTCTTTGTTATTTTCTCCACTATTGCTTGATAATCCTGGAGAAGCTTCAATAAACTCAGACACTCACAAAAATAATGATAATGTGGATGGTCTGAGTTCATCAGAAAAACAAAAGGACAAGAAGAATGCATGGAGGGGGTGGGGTTGCTATGTGAGTAGGAAAGGCTATCTCAGAGATTCATACAATGAGAAAAGATTGAAGATTGACAGCATTTCCAATGCACTTCTGATACCTGAGCTTCTGAGACCAGAAGACTAGCCCCAAATGTTTTGCTACTAGGTAGAGAGCAATACAACACGGCCCCTCATAAATAGGGTTGCCAGCTGTCCATTGTAAAAAGGGATATCCCTTATTCGAGGGCCAGAAATCTTGTCCTTTGTAGGACTGACAGGCCTCCCTAAGTATAAGGAATACTGGAAAGCTTTTTCCTTGTATACATCTGTTGTTGCTGTTGTGTGCCTTCTCATCATTTCTGACTTAAGTCAACCCGAAGGTAAACATATCAAAGGGTTTTCTTGGCAAGATTTGTTCAGAGGGGGCTTGCCCTTGCATTTCTTTGAGTCTGAGACAGTATGACTTACCCAAGGCTGCAAAGTAGATTTTCATGGCCAAGTGGGGATTCAAACCCTGGTCTCCAGAGTCACAGTCCAGCACTCAAACCACTACACCCCACTGGCTCTCCTAAACATGCATCCATACAGTTATGTATGTATGCATGCACATATGTACATATTTTCTATCCTGCCTTTCTCTCAATATGGAACCTGATATGGGACTTCTACTAAGGCTCCCACCTTGAAACATAAACTAGCATCTACAACCTGAGGCCAAGTTCCTATCCAAAGTTAGGACAGCATAAAGTTCTGCCAGCATACTTAGACTGGAAGTTGGAGGGCAATGGCTAGTGCTTCTTCGCCAGCAAAGCAATGGCAGCTGAGCAACAGCAGGGTGTGCTCTTGCAGCCGATCACTGGCCAGTGGGTAGAACTGCACCAATGGTCTATCTACCATTGCTGTGGAAGAGGAAACAGGCTTTTCCCTTCAGGAAGGAAAAGGCTGCTTCCTGCCTAGCTCCAGCTACACAGAAATGGTGAGGCAGCCCCTCCAGTGACTGACTGAGTACAAGGGTGAGTCTTGAGTACATTTATAGGGAGAAGATTGATCTGTCTGTCTGTCTGTCTATCTATCTATGTATCTACACACATGCCCAAAAACTGAAGTCAGCAGGAGAAATCCTCTTTTGTATCTCATCATTCAGGGCAATATACTGTGGAAGGACACAGAAGATGCCTTCTCTACTGATGCACCCCAGTTATGAAATGCCCTCCTCTTAGGGGCCCAATTGGTGTCATTCTGGTACCAAATAAAAACTCTTCTTTTCATTAAACAACTAGAACCTAATGGATTTTGTCTAAATCCTAACACGTGTTATGATTCTATGTTGTTTTAAACTGCCTTAATTGATTTTAATTGTCTTCTCGAATGATTTCAATACACTTTTAAAATTATGGCTTACTGTTTGATATTGCTTAAATCTGTTAAGCTAATGTTATTGTACGAGTATACCACAGTCTCACATATGAGATCATATGATATAAGATAGGACATATATATATTTAAATAAATAAGTACACAGTAAAATAGCATGGAAACTATAAGCGGCTACCGCAATCCTTATTGATATAAATTTATTTTATAAAACAAAGGACACTAAATTAGAATTATCCTCACTAGTTGCTTTGTTTGTCCTGGGGTCATCAAAAAAGGCCTTATCTCTGCATACTGACATCCTATACACTCAAGCAGTGGAGGATCCAGAGAAAAGCTGGAAGCAGAAGAAACTCATCAGCCTTGTTCCTTGATTTTCTGACAACTGGCCTTTAAAACTATAACCAATATAGATTAACTGGTTTTTAAAAATACTCCAAGGAATGACCTTGGTAATAATTCCCACTCAGGTCACCATGTTCTTTGGTAAAGGCTGGTAATTGGTAGCTTTTTAATGTCAAGAAAGCCCAGATATTCAGCCCCGTAAAACTAAGTAACTAAAGAGCTTGACTCTTTACATTGTGATTGCCATTACAAGAATTAGCTTGTATAACTCTTTTTAAAATGAAGTGGAAATGAACAAGAAATATAAATGTCCCATAATTATTATAATTATTTCAGCATGCTATTTAATTACTTACCTAATGAGCATACAGTACCATAATAGGTAGGTAAAGCTGAAGTGTCCTATTTATTTTATTTCTGTACTTCTGATTTTAACGATAAGTGTGATGTGGGCAGAGGAAACATTATTCCCTCATTTTATGTATGACATTTGATGGGTTCATAAACCTCACAGCATAAGAGTTGATTCTCCCTGTGCAAATCCATCAACGTTTTCATTAATACCTAACTCTTAACCCTTTCCATCTCAGCTTCTCATGACATTGAACTTTGGTGAAGAGAGGCAAAGGGGTAGTGTCCCTAAAATATAATTAGTTCTCTTGCCAAATGACAGTTCTTATGATTCTGGGAAACAATGACAATTAATGTGGCAATAAACTGAAAAAATTATATGCTGTAGATGCATTCACAAATTTTATCTGGCCCTTGACAGTAGACTGAATGCTTTCCCCCACCCTGCTTCCCTTCTGTTTTGCATAGGAAGTGGGGAGCTTCGGAGGGGAAAAGGAAGGCTTACACAAGGCTCTTCCCATCCCTGATTCTCTTCTGTTTTGCATGGGGACGAGAAGGGGGAGCCCCAGAATAGAATGGAGAGGGAGCAAAGGAGAGCTATTTGCAGTTTTTCTACTTTTACGAGGCTTTCTCCCCTTCCTTTCTGTTTTGCATGGGAATGGGAAGGAGGGAGCTCCGGAGGGGGAAAGGAAAGCTAGAGCGAGGCTTCCCCCACTCCCACATTCCCTTCTGTTTGCCTTGGCATGAGTTCTCCATTCCAGGGTACAATGCATGGAAATGGGAGGAGGAGAATGGGGGAGAAGGCATATGCACTCGTGAATAATCAAATTTGCAAAGGTTAAACCTACAAACGTAGAGGGAGGACTGTACATGAATTCCTGAGGGGATACAGTGGACCTCCATTCAGCAAGCCAAGGTGTCTTTGTTTCACGTCCTATTCTGTCTTTTTGCTGGCTTCTCACTAGCTCTTGGAATCATGCCTCACTTCATTCCAAAAAATCTGGCTCCATTGACCTAGTCTGGAGATGTGAGAACTGCTGTGTACTGCCTCATGGGGTGAGCCATATCCTTGCATTTCTTAGTAAAGCATCAGGAACTGTTGACCACTGTCTCATGTGGCAAGCAACGTTACTACATACAGCACAGAAAAGCAACTTAAAATCCATAGATCCATGGGGTGGGCAACTGCAACGGGGCCAGGGACCAATTTTCTCACAGTGAGACCCCTCCCCCACAGGTCACACACATCCTTCATAACGAGCCCAAATATCTCAATTTTACTAGGCAGTCTGTCTCAAAATAGTGACAAGAAATGAGATGTGACACAATGTCATCAAGCACAGGAAGCATGAACAATAATAGTTTAAGGCAGAAATTTGAATTCCTGCACAGAAAATGCTATTAAAAATGCTATTATTAAAAAAAAGTTATTAATTAGGGATTTAGTCTGCCTAAAATTCACATGTTTTCAGAGGGGCTGCCCAGGAATACTGCAGTATTTGGCCAGTAATACAGAGTTCTGAGGTCCTTGTGGTGGGGTCAGACGCGGAACATTTTGCATATTTTCACACACAGAGAGTTTTACATGATTTGGATAAAACAGTGTTCAAAACTTAGCTCCTTAGATACCTCCTTTAAAATCTGGAATAAAGTTCAAAACATGTTCACTGCGTCTTTGATATGGAAGTCACCAGTCACTGGTATTGCAAGCAGAGAAAGAACAGGGATAGAAAGAGTATTTTAAAAAGAATAGAAAAATTGTGAAAAACATGTTTTTCAAATATTGGGAAACCTTAATGAGAAGAATCCAGGACTGATGAGGATCTTTGCAGTTCAGGACTTGATCTGTACAAAATTTGCATGTGGTTGGTTTGTGCAGAAAACAGTATTTTCTACATTGGAAGCAACATTTTCTGCAAGGACAATAATATTTTAACACAGAAATATTAATTCTTGAACAGAAAATTTTATAATTGGGGACTTATTAATATCCCACATGATTGATTTGCCTGGAAAACAGCATTTTCTGCACAGAAAACAGCTTTTTTTTAATTTTTTTAATTTTTTTTTGCAGGAACTAATATTTCTTCACTGAGACATTATTTTCCACTTAGAAAATGCTGTTTTCTGTGCAGAGAATGCTATTTTTTTGTCCAATATGGCGATGTGCAAATTTGGTGCCGAATAAATTCCAAATTGCGAATAGCTCTCAAAAGCCGAAGAAAGCGGGTGAAATTGATTGTTACCTTCAAGAAGAAATATAGCAAAGAATTACATCCCTATTGGAGAATGATTGGCCATTGGCTTCTCCCGAGGCCTTCCACATTACACAGTTATAGCACTACATTTCTACAGTAAGTATCATCACGACATCCTATGGGATCCTGGAATTTGCAATTTATGGAGGAGTATTTAGAATTCCCTCTTGAGCCAGTGTGGTGTAATGGTTTGAGCATTGGACTACAACCTGGAGACCACGTTTGATTCTCCTCCTGGCTATGGAAACCCACTGGTTGACCTTGGGTTTTATCACATATTCTCAGCCCCAGAAAACCCCGTGATAAATTCACCTTAAGAGCCCCATGAGTTGGAAATGACTCGAAGGCGCATAACAACAATTGAAAATTCTCAGCCAGACAATTCTAGCATATCAACCCCAACTATGAACTTCAGGATTCCACAGAATGTTGCCATGACAGTTAAAATGGAATACAGTGCTGTAATTGTGAAGTATGAAAGGGGCTCTGTGCAAGAAGTACAACCAAGTTTCCCCTCAGCAGAACTATGTCTGAGAAACAAAGTATACTTGAACTCTGTTTTTCATCTTGTTCTTTTGTTAGGCCCCACTTTGGAGTCCCTCATATCCGTATGTTTTGGATGGACATCATGTCTAAAGGCACCATATTTAATTGGCAACACACTTGAATTGGCACTGATATCAAGTTCAAGCCTGAGAGGTGACTGAGAGGTCAAACTGAGTGAGGGAAGAAATCTGACTATAAATGTGAGAAAGAGAGGCTAGTCAACCTATATACCCTCTAGGTGAGATTAGGTCATTTGACAGGCAGTAGCTGTTGTTCCTATGGATGATTGGCTTAAGTAGAAGCTGAATGTCTCTCCAGAGAACACAATTGGGAAAAGCCCACCAGGACACTGATTGACAGATACACATCCCCTGTGCATCTGGATTCCTTCCTCTTGCCTCATAGCACCCACAATAGAAAGCTATTACAACACACATCATGTCTTTGTCATCCAAACACTGTGAACATTAGTAGGCTGATAGTCCATTGTCTATGTTGCAACTCTCATTGTCCACTAGGCTGGGACAGCAATTAACTCACACTGCTTCAGGGAGTGAAATAGAGTATATAAACCCTTGGTTTTGAGAAGTCAGACACAGTCAGATGAAATGCTGGGCCCCACTATGTTGCTCTGAACCTGATCTGTCTGCCCTTAGACACAAGTCTAAGTCACATTTCAAGCTCTTCACTACTCTTCTGGAATGGTAACTATATAATCCCAAACCCTCAGTCTCTCTCTTTCTCTCCATATAACTTTATCTCCCTTTTATCCTTCAGTTAGCTGCTGTGTGACTGCGTGACTGTGGGTATCTTCTGTTCATGCATGAGTGAATTCCCCTCAAAAAAAACATATTTTTAGTTTACTTTTGAATCTTCGGTTGGTTGGTTCTCCTGCATGAGCCCGTAAACATTGGTAGAAAGGTCTTGTTAAGTCACTCCCCTCTCGCAAGCCTCCTCTTTGAGCTAATTAATTCCCCACTTTTGCACAGAGGTACTGGCATCATGGGATGGCCCTTGTGGCACCTATGTTTTGGGGTAAGACTTTGGTCCTATCTCCTGGCTTCCAGTATGTCCTCTGACCCTGATTATTCTTCAATGTGAACTCCAAGCTTCCACCTCCTGACTCACTCCAAATTATTCCCCTGGCCTAATTCTTAGAGGCTGCTGTTTTCTGGATGTTTGTCTGATAATCCAACTTCAGACCTTTGGAATTCCCTGCTATTTATAGAACTGATTATTCTACATATGTTTCTTTTTCAGGTCCCTGTTAAAAACATATTTATTTCTGCAGAAGAAATAAAGTTTTCTTTTCTTTTTTTCCTACTGCGGTTTATTCCCATTAATTTTACTATATTGTGTAACTGACTGTTTCATATCTTTGTCATTTGTGCTTTTAGATATTTTTAATTTGCTATTTGAATGGTGTGTTTGCATGTACAACATCCTAAACTGCTGTGAGAAAGGACAAAATAGAAATCAAATTAATAAATTCATATTATAACCTTTGGATTAAAAAAAAAACAGCTTGGACTTCTCCTGTCTCTTGAATAAATTTGATTAGGAAACAGCAAGTGAAGTTTGTCATGGCTAGACAGAATTATTTACTCATTTTCTTCTTTAAAGAAGCAATGAGTAATTTTAGTCATACTCTTCCTTCAACGAAAAAGTCCTAAGAAACCACACAGTTTTCAAAGCCTGTTGACAGTTCAGAACGTCTGTGCAAGAGACAGCATTTTCTGTGTAAACAAATTCTGTGGAGAAATATTATTTTCTGTGCAGAAAATGCTATTTTCTAAGGGGAAAAAAAGTGAATTTTGTGCAGAAGAGTTCCCAAACTACAAGGATTTTCATCAGTCCAGATTTCTCCTTTTCAGGGTTCCTCAACATTTGAAAAACATGTATTTCGATTGGGGGGTGGAATATTCTTTTCTTCCTAGTCACCGGACTTGGAAATAAAGAACTGCTTTATCTTAAATTACAAAGACCAGACTAATATGCTGTTAAAGGACACAGGTACTTTATAGATATTAGTTTCAAAAGAATGTATTTTTTGCACATACAAACTTTTTGTATTAATCTGTATGCCTACCCTTTGTTCAAGTCCTATATATTCCCCCTGTTTTTTTTCCTCCTTTCTTTGTGTATATACTTTAATATATATGAAAAAAAGAATTGTCTTTAGAATGAGCTGGAATTAGCAGAACAACCTATTGTTAAGGATGCAGACTAATCTTAAAAAATGGCAAGTCTATGTTGGTGTATCCTCACTTCTTTAGCAATGTTTGTTTTCTCTGTTTCTTTTCATTTTTTTTTTCTTCCTTCAAAAATTATATGCTGTCTTTCTCTCTCAAGTGGGATCCAAGGCAATTAACGGCATATCAATAAAAATGTCAGTAAAGCAACCATTAAGAATCAAAACAAATTGATGTTGTACACAGTTATAACACTAAAAGGAACAGGGGAGAAAATCAGTATAGCAGCAGTTAAAGGATAAGATTAGAGGCAGTGTGAGGCAGGGAACACCCAAGAAATCATATTAAATTATCTATCACAAGGCTAAACGAACATGACAGATTTGGCCTGGCACTGGAAAGACAACAGAGAGGGCAGCAGCTGCTCTTCTCATAGGAGAGAATCCTATACGTGAAACATATCCACAGAAGAGCCATTTCCCAGGGCCAGCCCAAGAGATTTTGCTAACGTAAAACACCAAATGCTGCTTTCCTCCCTCCCCACATGGCATGCATGTGTGCGCGCGCGCACACACACACATGCACACACACACATCTTACATGTCCTTCTCAGCCATTTCCTGTTCACAGATTAGAAAAGTTCCTTTTTGGAGCACAGTTCCAAGAATCCCACAGGAAGCCTGGCCCTGCTGGCTGAGAATTCTTGTGCTCCAATGCTGTTGATAGCTTATGCTGCTATAAACCCACATTATGCCAGTGTAAGCATTTTTTTATTCATTGCATAAGAAGATCCCTAGTACCTCCTTGTGGAATGTCTTTTTCTCCCAACCATGCAAAGGCAGACAGAGGTTACCAAGCACAACGCTGCTCCCCCAGCTGCCCATAGAAATATGTCTTAGAGCCATCCAGTTGCCTTGAGAATGTGGGGAAGAAGTAGCAACCTTCGCCTTTGCTCAGTGTGTAAACACAGTGAGATTACTCTTGAGTGGAGTCCCATGGCCAATCTTTAGCCAGGAATCAAAATCGTGGCCAGGAATTTCCAACTGCCCTTGCACACCCAGAGAAAGAGATGCAGCACTCACCCCCAAGTTTCAAGGTATGTTCACTGGCAGAAATTTCCATTTTGCCAGCAGATGAACAATTTTGTAACCTGGATGTATTCCAGAAAGTTAACTTTTTCAGTCTCTGTTCCAACCAGTGAAGGCTGTCTGTGTGAGTCTGAGATTGCTTCTACGCATTAACTGAATGTACAGAAGAATTAATGTGATTCCCATCTAAGTAAATTGAGCGCTTCAAATTTGGAAGCAAGATCACACTGATAATCACAACTGGAACCCATGATGTTCTTCCACTGCAGATATCACATTGCCTCAGGCATGAACACCTGGCTACTTTATTCTACATACATAGAACCACAGAATTGGAGGGGATCTCAAATATTATACAGGCCTGCTCCCTACTGGTGCAGAAAATCCACTGCTACACATTGGTCGTAGGTAGCCATCTAGCCTAATGAAAGAAGCTCCCCCACCTTCCAAAGCAACCTTTGCCACTGATGTACAGATTGTACCATCAGGAAATTCTTCCTCATGTTTCATCTAAATCCCTGTGCTTTTAATGGCAAACACTGGTCCAGGTCTTACCTTCTGGGGAAACAGAAAACAAATGTGTTCCAATTGTCTATGTGAAAGTTCTTCAAATATTTAAAGATGACTATCATCACAACTTTATTTTCTCTTCAGCAGATGAAACAAATCCAGAACTTTCAGCCTTTTCTTCCAGATTGGCTTTCAGCTTCCCTATCCTCTTTGTTGCCTTCCTTTGGACATTTTTCAGTTTTGTATTGTCTATCTAAAGCAAAAGAGTGATCCTATTACTGGTACTTTTCAAGAGCTGAGCACCATACTTCTATTGCTGCATTCAGAAAGTGCATTAGACTTTTTTAACTACTACAACTCATGGGTGACTCATGTTTATCTTGTGGTCTAGTAAAACACTAAATCCTTTGTGCATGCACTGCTGTGAAGCCAAGTGCCACCCACTCTGTATTTTGTGCCTCTGAGTCTTCTTATTAAAATGCAGAACAATTTATTTGTTTCTGTGGAAATTCATCTCATTAGTTTTGCCCATCCACTCAAGATTATCATGAATTTCATTTCTATATCCTAAAATATTAGTCATCTGACCCAATCTGATATAATCTGCAAATACAAACATCCCCTTTACTCCTTCAAACAGGTAACATAGGTGCTAAACAATGTTGGGTCAGGAACATCTCACCCTGCAGCATCTCACTTGTCAGTTTTCTCCAGGTTGACGACGAGTTACTGATAAGCACTTTTTGACCATATTCCATTGACCTGCTAAACATCCACTTAACAACAGCATAATCTAGCCCACTGATTCTTAGCCTTTGGAATTAAACACCCAGACACACCAATCAGCATGGCTAATAGTCTGGAATTCTGGAAGTCAGCAGCCCAAAACATCTGGAGGACCAAAGGATGAGACCTACAGATTCAGCCAAATTTTATTGGTTTGCCAACAAGAAGGACCTTCTAAAAAGCCTTGTTGAAATGAAGATTTATAACTTAGACAAATTTCCTGATCTATCATGCCAGTAATGATCAATACAGTTTAGTCTGACATGACATCTTCCTGAGATACTCTTTATGATCCCAGGTGCATTTTTTAAAGGCTGTATGATTTCCACCTCTATTCCCTGAACATGTTCTTTTAAATCTAAACTTATTGCAGAGCTCCCTGTGCAGCCATCCTGGTTTCTCTCGTTTGGTTGTTGAGAGGCTCGAGTCACTGTGCCTTCAGTGTCTCACTTTCAGAAAATGCCCACCATTGTGAATTTCCTTCTGTATATTGGATTACACTCACTATTTCCTTAAACTTGTTCAAAGCAGGGTTGTTGTTTTTTTAATATCTAGGGGCTTTTCTGTACTATACTGTTATAGTGCTATTATTCCACTTCCAACATCCTGTGGAATTCTGGGGTTTGAAATTTACTTGAGGCCAAAGAACTCCCTGGCTGAGAATTCTAAATGCCCCTCCCTAAACTGCAAACCCCAGGATTCAACCCCAGGTTGAAAATGGAATAAAAGCACTGTAACAGTGTAGCGCAGAAAGGCCCTAGGGTGCATGCATGATCATTTAGCTCTCCCTTGAGTGACTCATGATTATCAAATGATATGATCATGATCACTTGGAGCTCCTATTACTTTCATGTTATTAGCCACCTCTTTCCTTCTGTTGATGATCAGGCCTAGAATAGTTGATCCTCTTGTTTCTTCTTCCACCTTCTGAAAGTCATTTCCATTCCTTGCAGAATCTGAACTCCAGAAGATTAAGACTGCTTTATCTCTTCTCTTTGAAAACTTAGTAATCTGATCTGGAAAGGCATTAAGGGAGCTTTTTAAAGTTTTTTTCAAAGGCAGTCCATTGCAATTGCCAAGGCTGGATGTTACTAATAAAAGTAGCCAAGTAATTCCTCTTCTGGTCATTGCTTTCCAAAAAGGGACATAGGTGGACAGCTGGGGGGGGCGGGACCACTTTAAACACACAGTGGGCAGAACTACAGCTGGATTGCCTACGTACCAGTTTGGCCCAAAGATGACATCATCCTCCCAGTGTTACCCAAAAGATGGGGGACCTCTTGAGGTCCACCAACAATATCCAAAATTGAATATGAAAATGGGGAATTAATTGGCTCTGATTATGAATGCTGCAAGAGGTGGGGTACCTAGCAGGATCTACGGCTGTCTAGCAATGTCTACAGGATCCTTGTAAGAAAACCAGCCAGAAATTCAAAAGCAAACTAAAAATGTGTTTATTGAGGGGAATTCAATCACACACACACACAAGATTCAAACAGTCACATACTCACACAAAAGCTAACCAAAGAAAAAGAAGGAAAATTGGACAAAGATTTAGGGAGCAGGTTATAATTACCAATCCAGAAGAGTAGTGAAGTGGCTTGAACTTTTGTCTAAGGGAAGACCAAATCAGAGCTCAAAGCAACATAGTAGTATTCAGAACTGAGGTACTGCATCAAGGTGCCCAAAACTAGGGATTCTTATATTCAGGGGGCATATCTGATTCTCTGCCTGAGCAAACAATAGAGGCTTCAGAGTGGCAAAAGGTAGCTGGAGTGAGTTGATGGTCTTAATGTGTAAGGGAAATATGTTAATGGTTTTAGCACGTAGGTGACAAAGTATCAGTAGCTGGTTTGATAGCCGTATATCATTTGGGCAGGAAAGGGTATATAGAAATAGGTGTTGAAAGGAGGAGGTGACAGAAAATGCTGATCAATGTTTCTGTGCTAACATTCATGATTCTTTTGTCTCATCTCAATGGCTAGCTGGAAATTTGTTAGCACCTGAGAGCTTCTGGTATGATTTAGCTAAGCCTGTGAGGGGTTTATCTGGCCAACATGCCTCTCATTCAGCCCAGCTTTCAGCCATAGCAATGTATGATTTATATCACGTAAGCCATATCAAATGTGGTGGCTGCTTGGCTCCTAACACCAGAGCTTCACAGAACCTCCAAGGGGTCTAGTAGCATGGCTACTTCATGTCTAGCTGAAGAAACACAGCTGGCTCTTTGCTATCTCTGAATATTAGATGGTGGTAAGGACGCATGTAACAGTGAGGTAGGCTGCATAGGCAGTTGGTCATTGAATAAAGGAATTGCTGTATGCCTCTTTCTGCAACAACCATAAAATGGCATATTTAGGTGTAACATGGAATTTTGTCTGCATAGGACACCAACAGGATTCTAGCTATTGTTTTTCCTACCCATGCATGTTGCTATGCTACTTGCAAGGAGGTGATGTCAAAATATAAAGAAATTTAAAAAATTAAAAATGAGAGTTGTTTACGGGGGCAAAAACTTGCTTCACTTTGCTCAGCTCCAGTATAAAAAACATATATTCCCTGTCTAAATAAAGGTATGCCAATCTTCAATACTGTCAGGCAGGCACTTGCCTCAAGCACCAGAATTCCTAAGGGGACAATAAAAGATTCTTTCAAAAAGTGCTATGAACACAGAAATTGTTTTGTTGCCTATAATGATGAATGCATTATATTGGATTCCCAAGGGTTTAGAATGAGGATATATTTCTGACCGGGGAAAAAAATGATAATTTAATTGCAGTGCCCACATTGTGCACATTAATTTTAAAAGAAGTATGCAAATGTTTGTGTCGTGTTAAATCCATGCTGATACATTTTGTGGTAGTGCTAAGAAATCCTTGTAGCTGAAGCCAGGTGATAGAGAAAGGTGGAAATTAAGGTTAGGCTTTCTTTGACCTCCTGCTAGTGAGGGAAAGGGAGTCCTACAATGACAGCTGTCTGATGCTTTGCCATTTGTATGCATATGTAGTAATGGAAGACAGTTAAATTTACATCACCTTGAATCAAACATTAAAGCTTCTTACACCAATAGTGGATGAGCTAAGCTAGAGGATGGGGGACTCCAGTTTCTTTTTCTTTCTTTTTCTTTTTTTTTTCTTTTGGCCTGGCATATCAAAACTGCTGACAATTAAACATAATTGTAGAAATAAGCTCCTTAACAGAATTCACCACTGGGCATTTTTCCACTGTAGAGCTAGTAGGAGAAGACAGATTTTATAAGCAGCCTCTGTCAGTTTCTGGCAACTGGAATGAAGGGGGTGGGTGAAGGAATAGGGAGCTTGAGGCCAAGTTTATCACATCCTAATTGAAATGTTAAAAGGTTCGTGGTTTCCAATCCTTTCCAAGCAAACTTCTCCGCCTTCCCTCATGCTGCTGAAGATTAATATTCTCCATAGTTCGCTCTTCATCTTCTCCCATTTCTTCAAGGTAAAAAATTCTTTTTAAGGGAAGCATTAAGATCTCTAAGGTTCATCAGATGACTGATTTGCAACAACCCAGATAATTTGGAAGTGGAGATATCACAGAATGGTAGATTTGTTCCAAAAAGGGAGAAGAGGCTTATTTTGTTCCATTTATTTCTCATCTCACGAGCAAGACCATTCCTTACATACATGCAAGAATTCCTACAAGGCTTCACAAGCCCTTCTTTTCTACCTCACTGTGTACATGGGTGTAGACGGACGCCATTTCCACACTAGACTGTTATAGCACTATGATTGCACTTGCAACATCCTATGGAATCCTGGGGTTTGCAGTTGCAGGAGGGGCCAGCTAGCCCCTCCCCAAATGGCAAACCCCAGGATTCCATAGGATGTTGCAAGTGCAATCATAGCGCTATAACAGTCTAGTGCAGAAATAGAGACAGATAACATTCCTAGGTGGTCTAAGAAATGGAAAATCTATGCATCTTGTCCCACCCCAGAGTTATGGGAGCCAAGCACAGTCCTCCAGTTTCCTGGATTGTTCTGGTATGAATCTCCTGCATGTGTTCCATATGCATGGACCAAATGAAAGTGGGGTGTCCATATCTCAGAGTCTGGGCCAGAGTGTAGCTATTTTTTGGGGGGGGGGATAATGAGGATGTTGGCTCTCCATAAGAAATCTCCCCCACCAAATCAAATTTTCCTTCAGGCCCCAAATTTTTAGCACTGCGGAGTGAACACGGAAAATTATTCACACCTAGAACTTTTATATTTGCTGTGTTTCCATTCCCTTGGTAATTTCATGTGCCCCTTTTCTTTGGATGCCTAAACTGTATTTCTAAATGTACAATTTAAATGTTAAATTACTGCAATACTAGAAATGTAGAGACCAAAACAAAACTATGGGTCTTTCTGCACTACACTGTTATTGTGCTGTTATTCCATTTTCGACATCCTGTTGAATCCTGGGGTTTGTAGTTTACTGAGGTCAAAGAGCTCTTTGGCTGAGAATTCTAAATGTCCCCTCCTAAACTGCAAACCCTAAGATTGCATAGGATGTTGAAAGTTGAATAATAGCACTATAACAGTGTAGTATGGAAAGGCCCTATATTTGTGGAGAAAGAATTATTATTTGCTAGTCTCCATAACCAACAACACCCTGGCCTGGACTCTCTTCTCCAATCATGAGGCCAAGAGGAAGGAGTATTGGAGAGATAGCACTGTCTTGAAAATGTCTGAGTATATATAATTGACTTATTTATTAGTTCTGATTTTTTAAAATGAATACTCCATGCAACTGTGTCTTATGCTTAATGTCTCATGCTTAATGACAGCACCAAGTGTTTCTTGGTCGTGTCACCATGACGGGCTGCCCCATGTAATGTCACTCTTGTACATCAGCAGGGCTCACCTCTTGTGACAAAGGTTCCTAGATCTCAAGTTTTGGCCCTGAAATGTCAGGAACTGGGGTAGATCTATCACTTTATGGCTGTAAAAATGTCTATCCTTGATGCTTATAGTAAGGTAAAAAGGAAAAGAATACATTTATTGTTACAGGAACTCTATTCTAAGACAGGACAAGTGATGGACCCTTTGGTAAGTTATAGAAGCTCCCAGTGTTGGCTTCTATGCATGCACTCTACTCTGTTACAGAAACATTAGCCTGAATCCTGTAGATTGTCCACATTAGAGTAGAACCATTGAATCAATGGGCTTTACAAAAGCGTTCACTCAGCATTCTACAGTTGATTTAATGGATTAATATGAATTGGGATTATCGGTAGGACGCAAGCCAGTACGTGCTGCCTACCTCTCTTTAGCCAGGAAAAATAACAGTAGAAAGAGGTGAGAAATGAGGAAATAAGGCTTAAGTGTAGCAATTTAAATATACACCAAGAAAAGACAAGATAGGAAAAAATAGGGGCTATCTATCTGCTTATTCACTCTCTAGCCCAAAGTTCAGGTTATCTGCTACAGCACTTATTATTTAATTTACAACTGGAATGACATATTTGGATTAAATCTTTTATGTCCTATGTATGTCAATGTACATGAATATACACATATATTACTATTATTAGAGCTCAGAAAGGTTGTGTTTTGGACAACAGCTCCCAGAATCTCCACTCTATTCTGGCCACTAGCTGTGCGTTCCGGAAGCTGTCCCCTCAAAATAACAAATGTAAATTCTGATTATTAGTATTTCCCTTATATATAGTCCTCTCTATCTATGAATATCAGAAGTCAGCAGCTGTTGTGCCTGACAGCTATGTTGTTGCTTTTCTTCAAGCTTCCATTATTATTTAGTTTAATATTTACTTATTTTTTTTCATACCATGTAATTTGCTCAACAATTTGCTTTGAATGCATCTGAATAACATTAAAGCTACCTTTAGGCTGATACACACTATTATATTACTCCACACAATTATGTACACTAGTAAATGAAGACTTGAATGAAAATTACTGTGAACTGGGCTGTCGACAGTAAACAAAGAGTCTTTTGCATGATGGAGTGTGGGTTGCTATACACTTTCTCCACTGAAGTCATGGGCAGGGCAATGGACTGTTATTAGACATCATGTTCACTAAGTCCAGATCACTCACCACCCTTCTTTCTCCATATGGATGTAAATGCACATAATGACAGAAAGCAGTGGGAAAAGGCTATCCTATCCATTATTGTTTCCTTTTCTACTCAACACCTTACTCTCACCCATGCCCAGTTCTGCCCCTGCTGCCATATCATAGAATCATAGAGCTGGAAGAGATCACAAGGGCCATCTAGTCCAACCCCCTGCCATTCAGGAATACAGATGGCCATCCAACCTCTGTTTAAAAACCTCCAGAGAAGGAGACTCTACTACATTCCACCAAGGCAGCACATTCCACTGTCAAACTGCTCTTGCTGTCAGGAAGTTCTTCCTAATTTTTAGATGGAATCTCTTTTCCTGAAGTTTAAAGCCATTTCTCTGTGTCCTAGTCTCTGGGGCAGCAGAAAACAAATTTGGTCCATCTTCAATATGAGATCCCTTCAAATATTTAAACGTGGCTATCACATCAACTCTTAGCCTCCTCTTTTCCAGGCTAAACATACCCTTCTCCCTAAGCCATTCCTCATAGGGCAAGTTTTCCAGGCCTTTAACCATTTTGGTCACTCTCTTCTGATGACATTCCAGCTTATCAATATCCTTCCTGGACTGTGATGCCCAGAACAGGAGACAATATTCCAGGTGTTTCCCACTTCATTTTTGCTGTCTGCCTGCCTGTTTACTTGCCCTCTTTTCAAAGCAGCACTGGCAGTTTTGATTAGTCACTGATTCTTTGCAGGACTGGCAAAGAGCAGCATAAACTGAAGCAAGCTGAGGGGGAAATGAGGGAGAGTATTGTGCCACTGGGTACAAAGTGCAAGGAGAGCAATACACTGCTCTCACAGTTTCCAAGGTCATCATTATTTTTTCTACCTCACTGCAAGATGCACCACTATGTCTACATTAGCAAATTCTCTCCTCCTTTCTGGTTCTCTTGTGTGCATGCATGTACATGGCACAAACATACATTATCTTTCCTACCACACGTGCATTTCCTGCCCTCCCACCAAGTCTGCATTGGCATTCATATTCATTATATCACATTTTAGCAGGCTTTCAGCTTTACTTAAATGTGTTTTAGAACAAATAAAAAAAACTTAAATTGATTCATGAGGATTTGCTGTATTTTAATTATGGAGTGTGTTTTTGAGTGATTTAAAGGCTGATAAGAGTTTGAAACAGTCTGAAATTCAGGAAGGAAATGAGAAACATGACATTTTGAAAAGGAAACCAATTTTCTGCAACTTAAACTGTAGCTCATATAAACCAAATTATAAATATACTGTGTGACTATAATGCAACAGAGGGGCGCTTATGGAAATATGATTAGTAGTGCAAATTTCTATGAGGTTTCAAATGCTTTCCTTCCCCCAGTCCCACCTCCGCCTCCAAACCATCTTTAAAACAGCTAAACTCAAACAAACCCACATATTTGCAAATGAAAATAAAATGGCAAATCCAGTATGGGATAGCTGGAGGCATTTCATAACAAACCTTCATTGTGTCACATAAGAGGTTTGGCAACAACGCTCTGTGTTAGATCCTTGGAGAGCTCCAGGTGGATTTGCAAAACATTAATTTGAACAAAGTGTGTGTGTGTGTGCGTGCATGCACATATGCATGTGTGTGTGTAAAGATTCTGACTGGTGCACAGTGGACTCCTAGAAATTCATGACACTTAAAATTCAGCACCAGGATATGCAACCTTTTCTGTTAAGGTTAGATAGAAATGGAAAAGATATTTCCTTCAGAACAAGGTCAATTGTTAGAGCTGGAGAAAAATTCAAATATTTCTCCCTGTAATATTCTTGTTCCTTGGAACAACGCTTCTTTATGAGTGGACTTATAATTTCTGTTTGACAGCTTGGTAAAAATTAGCAAAGTGAAACAAGAATGCCCAGCCCAGTGCAGATGGGGGTGGCGTGGCTACATATTCTAAAGCTTTATAAAATGCTAAGATCACACTGTTCAGCCCTTTGTCAGGGAAGACAAGGAGGAAATTTAGCTTTGCAAAGTATTTCATTCATAGCCCCAACTACTAAATGAGAGAAGAACACCATGGCACAACCTCTAGTTGCACATGTTTCCTCATCTGGTGAGAGCTAGTATGGTAGAGTGGTTTGAGCACTGACCTACGACTCTTGCAACCAGGATTTGATTCTCACTCAGTCATGGAAGCCCGCTCAGTGACCTTGGGTGCATCACACACTCTTGGCCCCAGAAAACACTATGACAGGTTCACCTTAGGGTTACCATAAATCAGAAATGGTTTGAAGGCACACAACAACAACAACAACATCAAGCTTTCTTTGTAGTCTTCCTTCCCCTAAATCCAGCTAGGAACAAGCTAATATCAGCCCAGCTAGAAACTTATTCAAGCTGATTTTTTTTTCAGTGATGATGGGCTCAGGGTAGCTTTGGGAGGCCCCATGTAGCCTGAAGGCTGCATAATTCCTTCCTCAGCACTACTTGGAATGGGAGCTGATTTTTTTAAAAAATGACCTATGTGTTAGAAAATCATAGAATTAGAAGGTGCCCACACACATAGTAAGCTCCTGTTGTGACTAAGTCTTTCCTTGTCCCCTCCTAATGTTATTCTTATGCTGGGGGAGAAGGTATGTGGTGAGGAGTTCATTTATGCTTTATGGACATTCTCAGTCTACCTCTCATGCAATCATTAATCATGTAAGGGGAAAGTCTGAACAGAGCTTCTGCCTCATTCTCAAAGGACCCAGTGGAGATGAGGAAATGTTTAGAGAAATGGTGGCTTATGCTCTGCACAGGAAGACCTCATAACAGCCTACCAACCTACTGTAAATACCTACCCCAAATTACAATTAGAGTGTTCCCCAAAAGCATTATCATTATCATATAACCCATAGTACCTATGGATACACCTATGTGATATGTCTTCACATTTTGTGGACGAAAACAAACAGTCATTCTAAGTCGGGTTTGCTCTCCATATAGCTGTCAGGGATTCCAGGCAGGGAACCCTGGGAAAATGATCAGCCCACTGCAAAGATGTTGCATCATACCCCAGCTGTGGGTAATTGCAAGGTTGCATAAGAAACTGGGGTCGTGTGCAGATGGTAGAGGGAGGTGTGCAAACCTCTACCTGATTGGTTGTAGGTATGTATATAACAAAGCAACGCCAGTATGTATTTGTCTGTTGACCAAACCTGGTGCAAGCTTTTGTCCGTCTGTCCTATGTTTTGTATATAACGGAACTTTGCTGCAAGATAAAGTGCCTCCTGTTTTGGAAGAAACTCCTCCGTGTGTGAATATCCTTACTGGGGAACAAGGCTGCTGCTGTTGGCTCACTGAACTCTGGTTTTTCCGCTGCGTTTCCGTGGGGCTGAAACTCCTGTCATCCCCAACAATAGCTGCCACTCAGATGCTTCAGAATACAACAAGCCTCCTCAGCCTCACAAGTGGCTGCCAATGAAGCCATTAAGACAAAGCAATAAACGAGGTGCATGCCATCAACTAATTATCAGCAAAATTAGCAAAGTGAAGTATAAGTGCCCACTCCAACAGAGTGCACAACCCACTGAATCAATGGAACATGAATTGACTCACCATATTCCCACTGATTCACAGGATTTTTTTGTAATTAGGATGAGCAATTGGATCAACATTCATGTACTTGGTATTGCCTAGAAAAAGTTACATTTCAGATTGCAGCTCCTAGATCTCCCCAATCAACACAGGTATCTTAAGGACCCTGTGATTTGTAGTCCCCCATCAAAAAAATATTTAGGCGATAGAAGAAGGAACATGATCTGCTGCTTGCAATGGCAGTCAAATGGCTAGTGTGACATCTAGGCCATTTCCGCACTACACTGTTATAGCGTGATTATTCCACTTTCAGCATCCTATGGAATCCTGGAGTTTGCTGGTTAGGGAGAGGCCGGCTGCAAACTTCAGGATTCCATAGGATGTTGAAAGTGGAATAATCACGCTATAACAGTGTAGTGCGGAAATGGCCCTAGTATCAGCTGTAGATCCTGACCAGAGCCACTATACTTTCTATCAAAAATCAGACTGGAGAATGGGTTGCGTGGCACTATGGGTCTAAAGTGCCGAAATGCAAAAGATGGCATGACTTCTGCAGCTTTAAGATTTATTTGTATCCTAAACTACACTGCTCTTCTACAGAGTTATTAAAGGTGTAAAAACCCTGCTCTCTTTTGCCTCTGATCACACTACTAATATGCTGCTGAGAGATGAACTGGGGTTTACCACCTGGATTTAAGGTTGCCAGGTTAAGTTTATCCCAGGCCATGAGATTTCAAGGCCCAAACATAAAACCTAGGAATGTGATGTCATAGTGGCTGGATTTTATTGATGTTATAAGGATGACATAACAATGAGGAGCCCGTGGTGATGTCATTAAGCATGATATATGAAGCATCTGGAACGTGTCCAGAAGAGGGCAACCAAAATCATGGAGGATCTGGAAATCATGCCCTATAAGGAGTGGCTTAGGGAGCTGGGAATGTTTAGTCTGCAGAAGAGAAGGTTAAGAGGGGACATGATATCCATGTTTAAATATTTGAAAGGATATCATATTAAAGAAGGAACAGGCTTGTTTTCCACTGCTTCAGAGCCTAGGACAAGCAGCACTGGATTCAAACTACAGGAAAAGAGATTCCACCTGAACCTCAGGAAGAACTTCCTGGTGGTCAGAGCTGTCTTGTAGCAGAATATGCTACCAGACAGTAGCATATTGTCTGTGGTGTGGTGGAATGTGTTGGAGTCTCCTTCTTTGAAGGTTTTTATACAGATGCTGGATGGCCATCTGTTGGGAGTGCTTTGATGTGTGTTCCTGCATGGCAGAGGGTTGCACTGGATGGCCTCTGTAGTCTTTTCCAACTCTATGATTCTATCAACCACAGCTATGTTAAATACATCATTCAAATTAAAAACACCGCATGATGTACTGAGGAAAATATATGTACACACACTTTTCAAGGCATCACTCCCATCCTGAGATTCTTCCCCTTCACTCTGAAAACTGGAGAAGAGGATCTAGGACCTGTGATTTGGGAACTCTCCTTGGACTTAGATTGGAAGTGATAGTTCTATAAAGTAGAGGTGGGAAATGTGAAATCTGAGGGTGGTTTATGCAGGTTTCCACATGGCCTTCACCAACAACCCAGCAGCTTCCAAAAAACAATTATGACAGAACCCACAATTTTGGGCTGAAAAATATCTCTAGAGAGTCAAGTTTATATTTAAATGCTGTTGGGGGGGGGGTACTCTGTAGCCATCAAAAAATACTCAGAAAGATAATTAGGGGTGATCAAAATATCATTTCCAGTTCTTCAGAAACAGTGACATGCAGCCCATATGAGGTCAGAAGACCACAAAATGGTTTTTTAACCCTCCACACACAGCCAACCTTTCTATAAAGGCATTACATCTCCTGTGGTACTTAACAGCACTGCAAAGATAACAAGATGTACGAGTAACCATTTCTGGCATTGCTGTGAAGTGGAAGAGAAAAATTCTTAGGAAAGGCCAATGTACCTTTTCTCCTTTTTTATAATGATTGTTGTCCTATACTACGGGAGGCAGAAGGAGAAAAAAAATATCCATTTTGTATAGAATCTACTCATGTTCCTATTGTTTTTCTCCTGTAGTTTTAGCAATGATGGAGAAATAAACACTTTTCACCACACACACACACACAATATCAGGCGCATTTAATCTCTCTTCACCTAAGAGCATTAATAGTTTCCTAACTGTATACCTTTTCCAGCAGGTGCTGAAAGTAGATGTAATACCCTTTCAAGAAAACCAGCTAAGTGAAACAGGCCTTCCAATTCTATTAATCTTTTTAGGATTTCTGTTTTTTTTTTTTCAAGGCAGTGAAATAAATGGCAATCTCCAGCTCCTGACTAATGACTCTGCCTGCTGAACACATGTATGGGTTTTCTGAAAGACAAGTGCTTTGCTCTTATTCAGCCCATATTATTGTTTCTGTTACTGTTACTAGTTCTAGAAGTATAGGTCTTCCAGCTAATAGCTTATTGGATACAAACAGAAAACTATAATCCCAGTTTTGATTTTACCTTTCCTTCCCTACAAAACATTAGAAATGGATACAACTAGATAACAAGTAGGATGAATTAGTGCTAAAGATATAAGCAAACTTGATGGTCATTGTGTGCATATGTGGACCACAATCCCCTCAGCTAGTTGCCTTTTAAGAAATTTGATTTCATATGTGGAAACAAGAAGAAATTTCATTTACAACAGGCTTCGATATGGACCTGCCCTTTGGAAGCTTCAACTGGTATAGGAAATGCAGTAGCCAGACTCTTCCAAGGAACATATATCATGCCAGTGTTTCCAGCCAGATGATAACCCTATGGGAGCAATGCTAATTGTTTAGGTTTCCCTACCTGCAGGAAAAAGTGTCAGTCAGGATGGAAAAAACCCTATATCATATCCATCCATTTAGTTTAAATATCTGTATAAGTTCCACAGTTCCTCCGGGACTGTACAAACAGGAAATGGTTCCCAGGTTACTGGGAATGTCAAATGAGGACATGATGAATTATTTCCAACCACATCCATTGATCTAGCTCATAATGATTAAATCCCTTACAAACCTTTATATACTACAAACACCTGACCATTCCAGATATTCGTATTAAAAACTTCCGTAAGAAAAGGATTTTGTGGGGAGGGCTGTGTATCAGATCTGGTAACTTAAACCCAAGTGATCATATAAATAGATGGGTGGAGAAAGCCCAAGATTCCATTGAAAGAGAATAAAGGCCAGAATCTTGTTAGTGACACACACACGCTTAACATGTCTATGTCCTTTTTGGGCATGCAGAACAAGAGGCTATTAGCTAGCCTTTTCTGCTCCATCCCAAACCACTATCACATAGCCAGAAGCCAAGCCCTGGGGGGGGGGTCACTGCTATAGTAGAGAAGGAGGGGAGAGGGAAGAAGGTGACTGACCATTGGGGATGACTTCTCATTCCCTTGCAGTTTTCTGGAGAGAGAGGCAGCGAAATGAAATAATTTCTCTGTCTTTCTCCAGTAAACTGCAAGGGGCAATAAACTGTCCTTGCTACAAAGTCATCTTCTTCCTTCTTGCCTCTTTCTTCATGGCCATTTAATGGCTGGAGCACTGGCCTCATATGGTTTGGATGTTACCCCAAAACATGGGTGCCACAAGGGCCACCCTGTGATGCCAATATCTCCTTGCAAAGGTGGGTAATGAATTAGCTAATGAATTAGTTAATTAGGTAATGAATTAGCTCAAAATCAGGAGGCTAATGAGAGGGGGGCAACTTAGCAAGATCTTGCTACCAATGTTTACAGGCTCACACAGGAAAAGAACCAGCCAAAGATTTAAAAGTAAGCTAAAAATATGTTTTATTGAGGGGAATTCACTCATGCATGCACACAAGACACAGACAGTCACACATTCACACAAGAGCTAACTGAAGGATAAAAGGGAGATAAAGTTATATAGAGGGAGAGAGAGACTGAGGGTTTGGGATTATATAGTTACCATTCCAGAAGAGTAGTGAAGAGCTTGAAATGTGACTTAGATTTGTATCTAAGGGCAGACAGATCAGGATTCAGAGTGACACAGTGACATTCAGCATTTCATCTGACTGCATCTGACTTCTCAAAATCAAGGGTTTATATACTCTCTTTCACTCCCTGAAGGGATGCGACTTAATTGCTCTCCAGCCTAGGGGACAATGGGAGTTGCAACACACTATCAACCCACTAAATGTTCACAGTGTTTGGATGACAAAGACATGATGACTGTTGTAATAGCTCTGTATTGTGGATGTTATGAGGCAAGAGCAAGGAGTCCAGGCGCACAGCGGATGGATAACTGTCAATCAGTGTCCTGGTGGGCTTCTCACAGTTGGGTTCTCTGGAAAATTCCAGCTTCTACTTAACCCTGTTATCCACAGGAATGGCGTGTATTTGCCTACAAATGACTCAGTCTTACCTGGAGGAAGTTTTGAGTTGACCTATCCTTCTTGCTCATGTTTACAGTTTAAATTCCTTCCCTCACTCAGTTTGACTTCTCAGTCACCTCTAAGGTTTGAATTTGATATTAGAACCAATTGAACACATGTTCTCAATCCAATATGGTGCCAATTGAGTATGATGCTCATCCAAACCATACTGATATTGGGGACTCCCAAAGCGGGGTGTTACATGGATGCTGCCTGGGTTTACAGGAGGCAGGCACAGAGCTGCACACATGAAGCCAGTTATGTCCTGCATACACCATCTAGGATCTTGGCCAAAACTACATTTATTATAATGGAAATCAGCATCCATGTGCCATTTAAATGTTATATAGATATATCTGTTTGTTTGTTTACTTATTTATTTATTTAGACTCTTGATCACCAGGGTGTCCAAGGCAACACACAATTAAAAAAAAACACTTTAGAAACAGTTTCAAGGCTAGGATATTTCAAAGAGACTGTCCCCTTGTGAGGCTAGACCGGTGGGTATGTGCAATTGGGCTTTCTCTGTTGCATCACCCTGACTCGGTTTTTGAGTTTAACTAAATTAACAATGAAAACCAATCAAAACTCTTCTTTAAAAATAATTCTAAAACCAAGCAAATGGTTTTTAAAAACCTCCAGACGAGGCACCCCTAATTTAAAAAAGTAAGGCCCCATGAAACAGCACAGTCTTCACTTCCCACCGGAAACTCAGAACAGATGGAGCCAGCCTGACCTAAATTGGAAGGGGGCATTCCATTGTCAGGGTGACGGTACAGAGAAAGCCCTGTCACGTATACCCACCAGCCAAAGCCTCACAATGGGAAAGGATATATAATAAGGCTTCCACTGCTGATTGTGGGCAGACTTATATAGATGGAGGCAGTCTTTCATATATCCAACCCCCAGCTGCTTAGGGATCTGTAGGTTAAAACAGACACCTTAAATTGGTCTTGGGATTTATCAGGAGGACTGGGCAGTTTTTGTAAGACTGGTGTTATGTGATCTCTAAAACGCATATGTGATAACAGTTGGGTTGTTGCATTTTACACTAGCTGCAGCTTCTGAACACTTTTCATAGGCATGTTACAGCATATTACAGTAGTCTAATCAGGAAGTGATTTAGGCATTAACCACTGTGGTCAGATCTGCCCTCCCAAGGAAGGGACACAGCTGGTCCATCCACTGAACCTGAGCAAAGACACTTATGACCACAGCACCATCTGGCCTTCCAAGAGTGCCAAAATGCCCCTAAGCTATGAACCTGATCTTTCAGATGGAGTGCAACTCTGTTCTGAAGAGACTGTGATTCCAATCCCAGGTTAGCTTTTCTACTGACTTACAGTGCTTCTGACTTGTCTGGCATATCACACACACTCAGCCCAGAAAACTCCATGATAGGTTTGCCTTTGGGTCACCATAAGGCGGAAGCAACATGAAGGCACAAAACAACAATTATTTTTTAAACTGATAGTAAACTTCAAAATGAAAGTAAACTTCAAAATTGTCCGGAAACATACAAAAAGTATACAGAACCAAGATTCCTTTAGCTAAAAGTCTCACTTAATCACTGTCCTCCAAATTTACCTGGTAAATTTGTCATGAGTCATTTGTCTCAAACCATTTTGAAATGGAGTCACTACATGTTGAAGACATAACATTTCATTTAAGCCCATTCACTCTAACTAGAGCCTAACTGACCTCGTGCCTTTCTTATGAACTCACATTTCCTTTTCTTTCTTTTTATTAAACAAGAAAATAGCAAGTAAATGTGTCTAAAAATTAAAGGCAATGATATCCCTTATTACTGGACAATGGTTGAAGTATGAAATTACACAGTCAATGGGAAAAGTTTCACAAATTCAGTTATGGCTGCAAAAGCATACGAAGGCTAATACCAAGAGTGGATAAAACTTAAAAGGTTTTTGTGCTGTCTCCCAGTAATGGTGTCTATGGCAGATTTGAGTCATTAAAACTCATGCATAAAATAAGAAGGTGGGGAAATTACAATTAAAAAGCTAATGATTTTATTTTATTTTTTTAAAAAGTCATATTAAGAATTCAGCTAATCCCAGTAATGTAAGGATTTTCACTATCCCAAATGCTGAATGAGCAAAAAGCCCTCAGTGGGCTTCATGAACAAATCCTAATGTTCCAGTAAGATAAGTCTGTTAGGATATTGTTCACTCAATTATTACAGTTATGGGATTTTGCCAAGTAGGAAACCAATGAAATCAATAGTAATATAAGAACTGGTAATACAGCACGTATGAATAGATAAAACAGATCCTGATGAAACAAGTATTCATCACTAAGGCATTCTATCCTTACCAGTGACTCCAGACCATGTCATCTCCTGAATACATTTCACTATATTTAACTTCCAATTACTAATCACTATCCAGGAGTCTCACCTTTGTCCTTGGTAAGTGTTTTGTCTACCCCATGTGTAACAGCCTGCTCTCTGACCAGAAATTGGCTTAGAACAAAGAAGAGCAACAGGTAGAAGTGGCCTCAAACCAGAATCATGGTCATTTTAAAAAATAATTACTTCCCAGCTCCAGCCCTTTCTGCAGGACAGTGTCCTCCTGGCATAGGGATGCGAGAAGGGCACAACCGTGACAACACTTTATCATGATGTCATTGCAGTCTTGCCCTTCTTGCATTACCAGCCAGCATGATAACAGGGTACATCATTGATAGAAAAACTCCATCAATGACCCCTGATCACATGAGGCCTCTATTGCAGCTGGCCATGCAGAAGGGCAGAAGTGTGGTCACAGAATCATAGAATCATAGAGTTGGAAGAGACACCAGGGGCCAACCAGTCCAACCCCTTGCTGTGCAGGAACACACATCAAAGCATTCCCAACAGATGGCCATCCAGCCTCTGCTTAAAAACCTCCAAAGAAGGAGACTCCACCACACTCCCAGGCAGCATATTCCACTGCTGGACAGCTCTGACCATCAGGAAGTTCTTCCTCAGGTTGAGGGGGAATCTCCTTTCCTGCAGCTTGAATCCATTGCTCCTTGTCCAATGCCCTTTTCGCACAGCATTTACCATGAGAAAGGACCGCTCGAGCGTTGCATGAATGTGAGGAGCGGTCCACACAACACACTCATAATCGCATGACGCTCCAGGATCTGGCAGGCATCACTTGCGCACTTTTTCATTTTCGGCTTTAAGCCGAAAATGGTGCACGATCAAGCATCGCTCCGGGGCCCCATGCGCACTTGCCATGCGTGCAGAGCTCTGGAGCCACAGCACTTACGCTTCCTGCCCCAGTGCAGCCTGGGAAAATCCCAGGGTGCACTGCGGAAGGAAGAGGCGGGGCTCTCGCGCGAGCGGGCGGCAGCTGCGGAGCTGAAGGAACCAGGACGTGAGAGCCTCTCGCTGGAGGCTGCTAGTGCGATCCCCGCACCCCAGCTCTGTGAAAAGGTGTGTTGTGGAAAGGGCCCTCATGTCTGGGACAGCGGAAAACAGCCCGGTCCCTTCTCAACATGATATCCCTTCAAATATTTAAAGATGGCTCTCTTAACCTTCTCTTCTGCAGAGTAAACATACCCAGCTTCCTAAGCTGTTCATCACAGGGCATGGCTTCCAGACCATGGTCACATACTTCCTTCTCCCCTGCAGCATGGGAAGAAGGCCGGCTGCAGTGTGAAAGGAAGGAGCGTGTCCTTTGTGCTCCCTCTTGTTGCAGAGGAGAGCGTTGGAGAAATGCTCCCATCCCGTCAGAGACACTGCTGGGATAGCGACGGGACAACACGGGAGTGTCATCATGCAAAAAAGGCCTCTGTTTCAAACGATCATATGAGTCACTTGCTTTTCACCATCTGAAACAGTTCAGGTGAAAAGATAAAAATCAAGGGGGGGGACAACAAGAGGAGAATGGAGGAGATGGTTGGCATTAGAGGAGGAATATAATACCTTCCTGCTTTCACAGGAATTCCAAGTTGACTTTGATGCAGTAATGGAAGAAGGAGGAGTCCACAGGGACTGGTAGCAGTAAGAGAAGAATAAAGTTTCATACAGACAAGGGCCATTTCCGCACTAGACTGTTATAGCACTATTATTCCACTTTCAACATCCTATGGAATCCTGGGGTTTGCAGTTACGGGACATTCAGGAGGATGTTGAAAGTGGAATAATAGCGCTATAACAGTCTAGTGCAGAAATGGCCAAAGATTCCAAGGTGAGGAAGAACAATTGTAGGAAAGAGAGGGTAATTTTTGTAAAAATAAGAGGGAGTATATGGATTAAGCCTCATTTGTGACTACAGTTTTAAAGAAACATTAGTTTGGCCATCAAAAACAATAGTGATTTGACCCTGGAAAAGTGTTTATATTAATTCTGAGTGAAAGGTACAAAATTCATAAGTGTGACGAACCTGATGGGAGGGGGTCTTGACCACAGAGCCTCCTTGGCAACTGAGAGTGTTTAAGCTGATCGGCTGGTGAAATGGAACCTTGGATAGCCCGGGGAGGGGCTGGTGGAAAGAGGAAAATAATGGATTTTAACTGTCTGGAGTGCTTTTGAAGAGGAGTGTGATTTGTGGTGTGTTTGGGAGAGGTTGGAGATTTGAATAGCTCTGTGGAGGAGAGAACAGAGAAATTGGGTGTATGAGAGATAGTGAATGAATTGAAAAGGAGAGAGAGAGAGAGAGAAGAAGTGTGCTGTTTCTAAACATTTAGATACAAGACACATTTAAAGCAACAGTGTTACAATAAATGTTTGAAGTTCTGTGTTCCTTAAAACTGTGTCACAGAGTCTTATTTTGAATCCTGGGATATACACGCTACCGATAATACCATCTTGACCTTAGTGCCAACGGTACCACAGTCTTGGAAAATATAAATTACTGCTGATCCTTACATCTGGGAGAAGGGCAGATTTAGGGAAGGCAGTAAAGGGGGAGAGTCCTGAAAGGAAGAAGCCAAGGGGGGACAAGAGTGAGGAAGGGACTGCGTTCTCAGAGAGGGAGAACTGAGGCAGATCCGTTTGTCCTGACCCTGGCTTGATTCAGAGATCTCCCTGGCTGTTCAGTTCTGATCACAAAGAGGTGTCAGGCTGGGCAGGCCTTGAGTGTGAGGCTTGGGTATGCCTTTCGCACTCGACACTGACAGGCAGCAGGTTTTTTTCTCCATTCGCATTTCACTATAAGTACCCAAAATAAAGACAATTTAATTATCTTCTCCCCACAACCTGCCCCCAAAATGATTTGACTCTCCTGGAATCCTCCAGTTGCAAGTCACTTTTTAAATTGGCTGCAGGGCCTCACTGCATCATTTAACACTCAAAAAATACCCACATTTCAAAAATGGAAGATATGCACTTTTTTTGGAAGGAAGGGACATTTTTGGAAGTCTGTGTGTTCCCCCAAAGAGTTCCACAAGCAGAAAACTGCACCACCTGACCCTCTGCCATTGGTCATTCTTTCACTACCCCAGCCAAACCCAGAGTGATTCAGCAATGAGCGTCTGCCCTCTGACAGTACCCTCGTTTGGACAATGCAGCTACATCTTAGAAAGTTTTTCACACATTTATTCAAGGGTGCTTCAAGAGAGAAGATTTCTAGTGTTACAAACTGTTGCTTTTCTACTGTGAGCTACAAGTGGAATTGCAATTGATCTACCAGAATAAGTGGTTTGCTGATATGTGTCTGGTTTTGCTTCATCAGTACAGTGACCATGACATGTACAAGTTGTCACTATTGCCCTTTACCTCTTCCCCAACCCCTCAACTTCTCCCCTCACACACACCCCATGAAATGTGAAAGTAGGTACTTCTCAAAACAACTTTAACATCTTCTGTGGAGTGCATGTAAATGCGTGCATGTATTTTTTACAGTTTTTGAAGTAGTGCAGTTGCAACAGTTAAAAGAAGTTATAAAAGGCCCACAGAACAGGCCACAGAGACTGCAGCTAAGCTTACTTATTGGTAAATATTGTTGGGGATTGAACTGTGAAAGTCCTATTGATTTCACTTGAGAATGTCCCTTCTCTAGGCCAGCCAATTTCACAACCCAGATAGAAAACATCAACCTTGATTTTTCCTGCTTGTTAGTTGCTGTAAACATGGTTATGTGTTGAATTTGCAGTGCAGCGTATTTTAGGTCTCTGAAAGTGGAAATGTACAGCAAGCAATGGAGGAAAGAGGGGCATCCCCAAAATGACATCTACCTTCACCAAGAACAGTTCCTCCTACTGACAGCCCCCTTCCAAGAGGGAAAAAAAAATCTCTGAAAGTCCTACTTTTTGTTCTTGTACAAAATATTTTTTTTAATATATCCACATTATGTTTCCTTCATCCTAAAATATTTCCTGGGAACTCCTGGCATTATTGAGGACTACTCATTCCTACTTCCCAGGTCAGTTTAAATTAACCCAACATTTTTATGAAATGAAATGCATTTCACCTTTGCAGTATATTCATATTATTCCAGAATAAGCTAAGATGGCCACCACTAGATTCAACAAAAATCAAGCAAGGGCAAGAGGAATGATTGCACATGAATGTACATGCGCGCACGCGCACACAGACTGATTTTAATGCTTAACTAGTATAATATTGCTGGAATATTTATCACTTTGGCTATAATAAAGAAGGAGGCTCTGTTGAAACTGCTGAAAATCAGTTTCTGGAACATTCCATGATCAGTGGAAGGGGAAGGAGGAAGAACACAAGGGAGGGCGACGGAGGGAAATCCAAATTATTTCAAGATAGTGTTTGGATGCAAACTGAGGAATATGCAGGTAAAATCAAAACAAAAAGAACTGGAAATTCTCAATGCTTCCAGAGACTTTGTTGCTTTCTAGATACTCCCTGAGGGCCTTATCACACTGTTATAGTGCTATTATTCCACGATAATTGCCATGGTTCTATCCTTTGGAATCATGGGATTTGCAGTTTAGGGAGAGGCATTTAGAATTCTCAGCCAGAGAGCTCTAGTACCTCACCAAACTAGAAACCCCAGAATTACAAAGGGAGCAGCCAATGCAGTTAAAGTGGAATAATAGTGCTATAACCATGTAGTGTGATAGGGACCTGTAAGACAACTGTAATCATTCCATGCTCTCAGGCATTCATTTTCCTATCTGTATTAGCATGAAGATTGTGCTGCTATTCTGCTCTTTTCTTCTTGAACAGATTTTCTGCAGCAGAAAAGGACACAAGAAACAGTGGGAAATCATGGAATGATTACAGTTGTCTTACAATATCTGTACTGCCCTCACCCCATGAAATTATATGAAGGTGACGTGGAGACTGCACATTAAAACCTCATCTGTAAGTGCTCTAACGCTGATCTAGCACCGTCTTTCCTGCTTTTATCATAAGGAAAATGCTCTCAGATCACATAAAAGTAGTCTAAGACAAGGACGTGTCTTGTATTCAGAGCACAAATTTTGTGCCATCTGAAAATCTATTTAAATCAGGTTAAATGCCAAGTCAATGAGTTTTTTGAGTTCAGAACACATCACTTGGCCCTGAGTTCAGAGTTATATGTATTTGTGACACACCACTTGAAGAGTTATTGAAGCCTGTCTTTTCTCTTCCTGGTTAATTAGTGGGATCTGATGTGAAAGGTTAGTCTTTATACTGGCAGAGTGCCATCTTGTTTAAATTCTGATGAAAGAACCTCAAGCTCACATAAAGAACACATGATGCTTCAGCATCAAAGGTCCTAAGCCCTCCTGCCCAAGCAAAGAATTTCAGATGGAGACAATTCTATAACCAGTTTTCTTATAAATGAGCACTTGGGAATTTAGTTGCTAACAAATTTAAAGCAAAAGCACTATCTCCAAATTCCTTCCTCTGTTTAATTGATAACTCTAAAAAATGTTTAGGCATATATTATCTTAGCTATGCAATGTCATTTAGATTTGTTTTTATTTTGGTTTCCAGAGATAAATTAACAGAATCAAAAAACCCTCCTAAACTAAATTAATATTATCAAAGTAATTGGAAACTTCAGTTCTATTCCACAACTCTCTCATTTTCCCTAATTTCTTTCACATATTGATATTTCATTCAGTATATGTACATGTCCACATCCAACCAATGCACAATAAAGGTGCTTATTAGTGGTTACCAGTTAACAACTCAAGCCATTTTGCATAACATGCAATGACCACAACCATATGTTTACATAGTGGGTAGTCATAGCTGATCCCACTTCATGGGATATATTACCTGTATAATATTTGTCACTGGCATACTATAAATTATCCATCTACTATACCAGGGTTTCTCAAGCATGGCTTTCTGGAACCCTAGAGTGCCATGAGAGGTCAAGATATTCTGATTTTTTAAAAAACAAAACAAAACCTTCTTTTAGCTATAGATATAACTTTTTTGCAGGAATTCCTTGAGATCTAAAAATTATCTCAAGGGTTCCTCTAGGGTAAAATGATTGAGAAAGTCTCTCTGTGTGTACATGTGCCTTCAAATCCTCTGCCAAATTATGGCAACTCCATTAATTTTCTTAGGCAAGCAATACTCAGAGTTGGCTACGCCAGTTCTTTCCTCTGAAATATAGCCTAAAATAACTGGAATTTATCAGCAGTGTCCCATCAAAGTACTAACCGTGGGTCACCTTGCTTAGCTTCCAAGATCAGATGGATCCAGCACCTTTAGGGTATTTAGCATTATGCTATAAATTTAGTATGCATCCATGTATAAATAATAATATGCATCTCTGAATTCTATAGGTATAGTTTGTCTCCTCTTCCATCATCAGTTTATCAAGCTGCCAGGATGTTGTGAACAATGACCAGTTTGAATTTTGTTGACATCTCTAGTTAGCTGTTCAGGAAGGAAACCAGGAAGTCAGACTCAAAACCTTCTGCTGTCCCCTCACCCCTGAAACATTTGGAGAAGCCTAAATGCCCTTCTAGACCTCATACACTGGAATTTTCACATGTATACTTTGGAACTGAGGTTTCTTTTTACAGTATGCATCATGCATAAAACAAAGTAAAATTGTATCCACAGTTACTCTACCATTCATGTGAGGGTAGAATGACTATAGACAACTCTGTCATTCCTCATTCTATTCCTAGTTCCTGTGAAGCAAACTACTGTGGGATACAGCAATAGCAATAGCATGTATATTTCTAAGTGTTCTCTAAGTGGTTTACAACGTGGTAACTGATTTCCCTCAACAAGCTGGGTACTCATTTCACCAACCTACAGAAGGACAGAAGGCTGAGTCAACCTGGAACCCGGGAGGATCAAACTCACAATCCTATGGCTGCAGTACCAGCATTTAACCACTGCACCACCAGGCATATGGCCAGCTAGAGAGGACAAGGCCAGGAAGATGAGCAGTTTTGAATTCTATTTCCTTCATGTAAAAGTCAATATGCAAAACAGCCAATGTGTGAAACAGCTCTCTGTTTCCAAGCAATTAACCTGAGTCAAGCTTTCTGTTCTTTGGAGGAAAGAGAAGTAAAAAAGCAAACTCAGTAAACATTGCATACTTTAATACGTAAGGCTTCTTATCCTTCCTTTCAAGTCATTGGCTGAATACCAGACAAGATGGTAACATGCTGATCTTTGGCCATTAGTTACATGCAGTAATTTAATGCTATTCACAGACATCAGAGCTTGGTAGCAGTTAATCCCTAATGTAGAAAAAGCTTCCTACTGATACTTGATCTGTATTTTTATGTTGGATCTGAATGAAGATCAAGAGACCAAATTTGATTAGCATATAATACATCCAAAAGAACTCACTGACTTCAGTGGAGTTATGTCAGAAACGACAGTGATAACTCCAAATAAAATTTAAAGTCAATAGCATTTACAAACAATTCCCTTTGCCACCTATTCTTTAATTTTATGATATTTTTGCATCCAGCTTTTCATTCTCCTTGAATCTCATTTGTGTGTCATTTATATGCTTTTGGCCCCAAAGATTTAATTTTCTAAGTTGTTAGCTTTATCATTTAAAAACTTATAATAGCACATATAGGTGTGCAGCAGACGAAATAATAATTCATATTGTATCAGTCAAAATCACTCTACTATCTTAATCTTTTATAATGGTTTTTCTGCAGCTTCCAATTTTCATCCTAGTAAAACAAATTACTTAGCAAATGGAATATCTTCTTGTCATAATAATTTAATATTAAAATGTCAATAAGATTCTGGTACACATAGCAGAGGGCATAAAGGTACAGCAACAGAGCAGAAATGAAGTAAACCTAATAAAAAAGAGAAGCAGAGAAAGACCGAGGACAAATTAAACTCTGGTACTGGATTTGAAAGGAAGCCTTTCTTCTAAAAACAGTGTAATTCAATGCTCTAAAGGGCTACTGGGAGGGGGTTATAGGTCAATGGAGCTCATGATTTGTATGGGACCAATTCTGGATTCTACTCCTAGGCCATTTCAGCACTAGACTGGTATAGCGCTATGATTCCACTTTCAACATCCTATGGAATCCTGAGGTTTGCAGTTTCGGGAGGGGCCAGATGGCCTCTCCCGAAACTGCAAACCCCAGGATTCCATAGGATGTTGAAAGTGGAATAATAGCGCTATAACAGTCTAGTGCAGAAATGGCCTAGGAAAAGGTAAAACACATTCCTCTTTTCAGGAAAGATTATCCTACATGGGTTTTAATATTATGGCCATCCATTGTGGATCTGTCTCTCATATATCTGTCCCCACACCTTTTTGCAACACCTCACATTTGTAAGATGATTTGTGAGTTTAATTAATGTATCATTCAACTTCTTTTTTCCCCCACATCATTAATGTCATAATTTAATAAGAGCAGGCCCAACAAATGCCCTAAGACATTTAATGGGCAGTTTCTCCTAACTAGGAATGTTAGAAACCATTCTGTTATCCTACATTTATGGCCTTCAAACACTTTTCAGTCACTCAATGACTTGTTGTATACAGATGCAATTAAAAAGAATTAGTTTTTCAAGTTATAGTTAGTGAGAGTTATATAAAATAATTTATTATGGAGCATATTCCAATAAGATGCTATAAAGATTTGATGAGCCTCCTCTGTTAAATTAATAATACCACTAGAAGGGCCAGACTTGGTCTTTCTTACAAAAGATTTCCTTTGCTTCACACCTGCTCTATCCATAGAGAATGATCATTTTAGAGAATTAGTGTCCATTTCGTCGAAGTGTGATGTCACAGTTCACTCACTTGACCACAAGTTTAAAATATGTTTAATTCATCCTGTATCCCTAATTCCTGTATCTTTAATTCTTACCTATCAGTTAATCAGTAATGATAGAGCACATGTTTTCGGCTGGATTCAGTGGTAGCCCTCCATTGGCAGAACAGTGGATTCCTTTCTCCTCACTTCAGTTCCGTCCCCATATGCAGTCAAAACTAGATCTGAAAGATGCAGTAGCCTCTAGAGCCAAGTTTAAGGTAGTATGAATTATTACAGGGGATATTGGAAGGGAATATGTTACCGCTGTTTCTAGCCTGAGCTTGTGGGATATCAAGATATCATTTGATATCGATATTTTGGCCTTCTGTACCCATTCCTCTCTACATGCTTGCGAGGCCCCCGGACAAGCATGCACACAGGCGCGGCCGACAATAGCCGAACCATTCACATCCCGATCTAGGCAGGCCAGTCATTGCCGAATGCAGCCTCAGGAGACCTCAAGGCAAGTACCACATTACGTATGCACACTACTTACAAAAGATCCCCTGCCCCGCGCAGGCAGCTTGACGAGCAGACTATACAACTCTCAAGCACTCCGCATTTGCATACTGGCTACTCTATTGACAATCTGGCTGTAACTCAATCATCTAAAGTACTGCCCTTTTGGAGGCTTTGTCTCCAGCCCCAAACTCATTGTTTTCCCCAAGTACAGACTAGCCTGCAGCCACAATTTTCCCTATAAGAACCTCTGACTTTGAGCGCTTCCTCGGATTGTTCTTGGCTTCCATCCCGCCTTGCTGTTGCTTTGTCCAGCGAGCCTTTCCCTCAGCCCCACGTGCTGAGAATCCACGCTGCCCAGCTTCTTTGCTTTTACCGGGCTTCAGGACAGGTATATTATTTCCCATACCAAACCTCCTCTAAAAATCCCTCTATCCCACTCCTACCTTTATTTCTATAGTTCTCTGTGTGAGTGTGTTGCATACACGTGTTTGATTGTGTTTCAATAAATCAATTATTAGTATTTCAACATCTGCCTTATCATTGACTCGGCCTGACCCCGTAGACATAGGGTTCAAGATCTCGCTATGTTACCCTGCCTCTCACATTGCAAACTTGTGCTCTGTGCTAATTCCCTCCCCAGTGTTGTGAGCACATTCCTTGCATCAAATTTATGAAGACCTTTGTGAATTTTGGTAAGTCCTTAACATAAACAGGTTGAGTTGATATTTATCATGTGTTTTTACAAAAGAAGATTAGGTCTGCTTTGTTTCTTTGTTAGATCCTGAGTTGAAGTGGTGAGGGGTGGAGACTGGTTGTTGATCACCTTCTGCTTGTGAATATTAATTACTTTGCTTGTGAGTTACCTTACTATCTCTCACATCTCCAACACATTACCTCACCCACAACTGAATTTATAGGGTTTCAATACCACATCTTAAAGAGCTAAATGTTCTTACAGATCTTTAGATGGGCAAAAGATCTCAAGGTTCTTCCCTTTAAATATCTTAAGATGTTTATGAATTTTGGAAAGATCTTATTTTTAAAAAAGAACCAGCTGAAATTATCATCCATTTTTGGTCTAGGGTAGTATCTGCTTGCAGTCTCTGCTTTATCACCTGCTGCAATTGTGATTCTAGCAGCTTCTTTGGGACATTGTGCTACCCATCCCTATACAAGAGTTTCCAAAAAGAATCACAGACACAAATATGCCAAAACATTATGAGCCAATTTGAACTCTTATAAAGGGCAATTATTGTTTCCTATTCTTTTTCTAGGACTGAGCAAAAGCGTAGCCTTTCAGATACTGCTCCCACCAGCCCAACTTACTATAGTCAGTAGTGAGGAATGCTCAGTGCCGCAGTCTAAAAGCAGCAGGATAGTTGCACTTCACTCTCTTCTGGTTTTCAGTGAAGACTAGAAATTACTGGCCTGAATGCATTTTGGATGTTCCCACATCACCCATCTAGGGTGGTACTTTTGAATGGAGTATATTACATGCATGTATAGGGAGCAACTTATATCTCTCTGAGGGAGGGAGGGAGGGAGGGACAGATGATTTTCTACTAGCAGTTGGAGTATGTATTTCATGTTTACCATGTTTAGGCGTCAACTCACAAGCATGTCCTCTGTGTTTCATGAGACTTACTCTCTTACAAGAGTGCATTAGGTTTCAGCCTTGATCTTTTATTCAAGGTTTGCATAATTACTTTAACCTTTTTAAATGATTCTAAATTAATTATTAACTCATTGTCTTCACTTTAAATAAACAGTGCTTTGGAGTCAATAGACAGAATGATTAATTAATGAAAGCACAATTAGGTCCAATCAACATGGCATCCCAGAAAGAATGAAATCCACTGCTGCCAGGATGAGCGTTCTTCACCCGCAGTTTATGTACAAATATCTCAGTTTCATGTCAACATGAAGCAGTTCTTGGAGGATACTAGAGGAGACTCTAGGTTACTTTCCAGCCCCTTATATAGATGGAACATCATAAACACTGAATAATACATCACACTAATCTGATTGCTATCGACTGCTACAGTTGCATATATGACCTTCGAGTTACATTAATCAAAGAAAGGAAGAAGGGGGGGAGGGGAAGAATAAATATGACAGCACCTTTAAGACTAACTGGATTTTATTTTTTCATGAGCTTTTGTGCATATAAAACCCACTTATTTGGATGCAGCACTGAGTGATATTGAGGCCTCAGGTATAAAGCACGTTTATACAGTTGTGGCTTGCTCAAAGGAGGATGCGGGCAGCAGGCAGCAAAAAAAAAAAAAAGAAAAGAAAAGAAAAGAAAAAAAGAGAGAGACCAAAGTTTTACTGTAAAAGATGGGGGACTGTGAGGTCCAACAGCAGTGTCAACATCTCCTTATAATTTGGGAATTATTAGCTTAAAGGAAGCCTGTAAGAGAAGGGTAACAGCAGAATCTTTTCACCTGTATATACTAGTACTAACTGTGGAGATAACTCCAGTTACAAGTTAAAAGAGTAGTTTATTGGAAATTGATATGCACACACAAGAAATCAAGCAGTCTCACAAACCATACATTCCTCTTATTGAAGGAAAAGATGAGAAAGGTTGGATGAAGAGAGATGGTTAGAAAGGGTAATATTTGCCAGTCCTCAAGCAGAAGATCTAAGAGGAGTCTCTCAAACAAGAATTTGGATCCAGGCATAGACTCTGACTCAGAGACTGAAACAGCAGAACCTGCTGAACAGGAGAAGAGAGTACCATCCACTGCAGCTATAGAACAGGGGGCAGTGCCAGTCCCAACAGAGAGCCCTGCTCCTTCTGACATGGAAGATAACTTACTGATACCCACCTTCGCCCAGCGTAGGCACCAAAAGGAACACCTACGCCAATCCCAGCAAATTTATAAAACACAACAATTAATCAAGTGCCAGCTGCGCTGATCTCTGAACCTATAAAAGCCGAGCCATTCCCCTCCAGAACATGTTGGTGATCAACTGAACATTTCTCCTGCCATGCCTTCCATCTGTTTTCCCTACCTGTTGTTCCTGTCTCTGAAATGTGATTATATTGACTGTCTTTGATTTATAGATATTTGCTTCATATTTGTGTAAGACTGTTTCCTTACTAGAATAAAATGAGGAATTACTTTGTTGCAAGAACCACTTGCTGTGTGCCTCTAATCCTTATCAGCTGCCTTTGGCTGACTGCCCAGACTGAGCAAGAACAGGGCAGTACAGAGGAATGGGAGGGAGTGTAGTGTGACACCCAAAGTGCTAGCAAATTACCTGGGCTAGAACCAGGGTTTTTATACCCTATTTCCTGCCAAAAAGGGGTGCATGTTAATGGATTTCTTGCAGAGCAAACAAAGGGGTCTGGGAAGGGGTTGTTTGTCTTAACCATAGGTAATAAAACACTGATGGGAGTCCTGACAGTCTCTTAATCTCTTGGTCAGGTAAAGTGAAGGGGGAAGTGTTGGGGGATGATAGGAGTTTCAGCCCCACAGAAATGCAGCGGAAAAGCCAGAGGACAGCGAGCCAACAGCAGCAGCCTTGTTCCCCAGTAAGGATACTCACACACAGAGGAGTTTCTTCCAAACAGGAGGCACTTTAACTTGCAGCAAAGTTCTGTTATGTACACAACATGGAACAGATGGACAAAGGCTTGCGCCAGACACCGGTTGGGTCAACAGACAAATACATACTGGGGATTGCTTTCTAATATACATATTTACAACCAATCAGGTAGAGGTTTGCACACCTCCCTCTACCATCTGCACACGACCCCAGTTTCTTATGCAACCTTGCAATTACCCACAGCTGGGGCATGATGCAACATCTTTGCAGTGGGCTGATCATTTTCCCAGGGTTCCCTGCCTGGAATCCCTGACAATCCCCTCCAAAATGGTCAGGCCACTGTGTAGGACATTTTCATGATCCATACATGTTATGCAATACATATTATATGATACATACAGTACGTACATTCAAGGGTACAATTCATCTTCCACCTTACACTCTGGTGGCAAGGTCCAGTTTACCTGCCAACTGCTCATGGCCTACTACTGGAAGTGCCTTTGTGAGTAAATCCGCAATATTGTGTTCAGATGGACAATACCACAAGCACAAAATCCCATTCTGGATCATTTACCTCACATTTTGGTATCGTACCCCAATGTATTTAGTTCTACACTTTAAGTTTTCCACCTCAGCCATTGCTATGCAAGCTTGTGAGTTTTCATGTATTTCCAGAGGTATGCTGCAAGGCTCTTGTATGTCTGTCAGCATTTGTCTTAGCCACTGTACTTCGCTAGCCATTTCTGATAACGCTGCAAATTCCGCCTCTGTTGTACTGAGCACCACACAACTCTGCTTTCTTGATCTCCATACTATGGGACTCTCCGCATACCTGGCTACCAACCCAGTCACTGACTTCCTGTCTGCTGGGTCAGCAGCAAAAGAGCTATCGACATAGCATTCCAGTGTTTTTTGGCTTCCCACCATTCTCAGACACAGATCTCTTGTGCCTTTGAGGTATCTGATGACTTGTTTTATAGCCACCCAATCTATCTGTCTGGGTTTGGAAGCTCTCCTGCTTAACAGTCCAACAGCGAAACTGATGTCTGGTCTCATGTTGTTAGCAATGAATAGCAGGCTTCCAATGACAGAATGGTACAGCAGGGGGTTCACAAACAGCTCACTTGCTTCCAAATTTGCGAAGTCTGTTGTCATGGGAGTCCTGACTGTCTTTGCATCACACGGACCACATTTAGCAACAAGACTGTCGATTTTTTTCTTTTGGCTTAGAAAAATCTCACGATCACTGGTTCTCTCCTCTTCGACACCTAAATAACACTTCAGACTTCCTAGATCTTTTAGCCTGAATCATTTCTTTAACTCCGTCTGCACACGCCTTACATCACTGGCACTTCTGGCTGCAACACAAAGATCGTCAACATATATCACTATTATGACACAGTTGTCACCTGTCCCCTTAGTATATACGCATGCATCCGCGATGCTCCTCATATACCCAAGTGCCACCAACTGCTGATCAATGCATTTGTTCCAGCAGCGAGCACTTTGGCGAAGACCATAGAGAGCTTTGCGCAACAGGTATACTTTGTTGTCTTCTGCGCCATCATACCCTGGTGGTTGCTCCATGTGGACTGTTTCTTCTAGATCAGCGTTCAGGTACGCTGTTTCAAAATCAAAATGTTGAACAACCATTCTCCTCTTGGCAGCAACAGCTAATACCATCCTCAGACTTTCTGGTTTGGCTGTGGGAGAAAACGTCTTGTCAAAGTTGGTGAACCTTTCCTGGGAGAAACCCTTTGCAACCAGGCGTGCCTTATACTTCTGTGTGCCATCAGGCATGTCCTTTAATTTAAACACCCACCTGCACCCGACTACCTTCTGGTCTTTGGGCCTGTCTACCACCTGGAAGACCTTTCTTTCAACAAGTGACTGGAACTCAGAGTCCATGGCAGTGTTCCACTTCTCCTGTTCCTCCTTGGGATACTCTAACAGTTCCTGATAACTTTCAGGCTCACTAGCCACAACACTGAACAGCTTGGCCCCTTGAACAACAAATCTGACAGGGGCTTTTCTTACCCTCTTGGACCTCCTAGGAATGAGTACCTTAGTTCTTCCTGACTCAGTTTGGCTAGGGCTACTGCTGCTTTCAGTGTGAGGCTTTTCTTTGAGTGCAGTCCCAGGTTTGAAGCTAGGTGGTGGTGAGGAGTCGTATGAGGTACCAGGCTTTTCCTCCTTTTCATCATCAGACATCACTGCCCCTCCATTTTCAGAAATTTCGGGAACACTTTTCACACTTTTACCCAGGGGAATCAAAACCTCTTGGTTACAATGCAGTCTATCCCATCCTGAATGGATTTCAAAGTTTGCACTCCTGGAATACATTATTTTGCCAGCATGGTGTAGAAATCTATATTTGTTACCTTCATATCCCACAAAGCATAACTGTCTAGATTTCTCCTCTCCAGACTTTCTGAAACTTGGGGGAACATACACACTAGCAAACTGACCCCAAACACGTAGATGCTGCAGGTTTGGCGCTCTACCATACAATAGGTGATATGGAGTTTGCTTTGCACTTGAACTCCACATCCTGTTTATGTGGTAGTTTGCTGTCGCTATTGCTTCTCCCCAAAGTCCTGCTGGGGCTTGGGCATCCTCCTTCATACAGTCCTTCATTTGTTTTAACAGCCCAATTCTTCTTTCTGCAAGACCATCCTCCCCGGGAGATGCGGGGTTGGTGGTTTTATGCCTTATGCCTTTCTTACGCATCCAGGCTTGCAGGCTATTGGACAGGAATTCTCCCCCTCTGTCTGATACAAGACTGGCCACTTTATAAGGAAATTCCCTCTCAACAGCATTCACCCACTCTTGGAACTTTTCAGATGCTTGACCTTTCTCTTTCAGTAGAGAGACATAGGAGTACCTGGTGTGTCTGTCTACAATTACCAAGACATACCTATTTTGCCCTTCAGTTGGTTTGAATGGCCCACCAAATCTGCATGTACAACCTCAAAGGACGTTGGGTGACACACTTGCTTTTCTTGGCGATGGGGTAAGCCTTTACCTTAACCTTTTTGCATACAGAGCAATCTAGAAACTTAGGGCAATTTCTGACTTGTAACCCAGGGCATACCTTTGCCAACTCCTGCAAACTTTTGTAGCTGGCATGTCCCATCACTCTGTGGAGATAATGTACACACTTTTCATATAGGGGTTTGTTACACAGTGGGTTAACGTTTGCCACTTTTCCTTTGGGCAACATGTGGTACAACCCCTGCTTTTTCACCCCTTTTGCACAAAACATACCATTTTCAGTTATTGTACATATCTCCCCTTCAAACACCACTTTGTAGCCCTCACTGGTCAGTTGGGAGACACTCAAAATACAATTCTGCAGGTTGGTAACACACAACACATTATTGAATGATTTACCAAAGCATGGCACATATGCAGTACCCTTCTTCTGCACCTTGCTTCATGCCCCATCTGCAAGGGAAATTGCTGTTATATTTGCATTTGTAACATCATTCAACAGCTGTAAATTGTTCACCATGTGGTGAGTTGCACCACTGTCTAGCAACCACACACCACTCTCAGACTGTTCTTTTGCCACAAACACATGGCCTTCAGCCTGTGACGACACGCCCCTCCGCTTCTGGGCTGTCTTCTTCCCTCTGCTCGGTGCTGGCATTCTGCAGTCCTTCTGCAGATGTCCGACTCTCTTGCATCTGTAGCAGCATCTGGCATAGCTGCACACTGCTCCTTCTTCCAGGTCAGATGCCTCCTCCTCTTGGCGGCTGGCTTTTCTCCCCTCCGACTGCAGTCTGGAATCGAACTGCTTACATTGGACTTCCTCCAGGATCCTCCCGGCTACCAGGTCTACAGTCAGCTCTTCCTCACGCACACCCTGCAGGCTGTACATCAAAAAGTCCCACTCCTTAGTGAGGCTTCCCAGCAGAATAAAGCTTTTCTGCGTTTCTGGGATATTTACTCCCCTGTCGGCTGTCTCTTAAAACAACTGTTTCATCAGCATGAGGTGCTCTCTTACACAGCTTCCGGGACATAACTTTGAGTTATACAGTCTTTTCGTCCATAGCATTTTGGACAAACATGAGGAAGGTTGATGCACATGCTTCAGAGCCTCCCAGAGCTGATATGCTGTGTCTGTAGCAGCAGCATGAATCAGCTGGGAAGGACTTAAAGTAAGCAAAATAACTGCTTTGGCTTTTTCATCAGCAACCCTGAACGCTGCTATTTGAGCAGCAGTTGCTCCTTCTGGGGGCTGTCCCTCATTTTCCAAAACGTTCCACAAGTTCTCCTTCGTCAAAGCAGCTCTCACATAAATTTGCCAGCTTTGATAATTAGTGTCGGTCAACTTTTCAAAATGCAGATAACCTCCTTCAGCCATGCTGCTGCCTCTGTAAGTAAAATTCAATAAACAAAGCAGCTGGCCGCAGTGACCTTGATGAGCTCCGGACTGAAGATTAACTGTCTTTCTGCCAAAACACAGACTCCCAAGGCACCAGAGAGCCAGGCAAACAGTCAAAAACAGTCCCAGTATCCAGGGGAAAACAACTACAGGTGCGCAGTGGATGCTGTGCACTCTGGGTCTGGGCCCATAACCACTGTTGGGGGATGATAGGAGTTTCAGCCCCACAGAAATGCAGCGGAAAAGCCAGAGGACAGCGAGCCAACAGCAGCAGCCTTGTTCCCCAGTAACACATGGAGGAGTTTCTTCCAAACAGGAGGCACTTTAACTTGCAGCAAAGTTCTGTTATGTACACAACATGGAACAGACGGACAAAGGCTTGCACCAGACACCGGTTGGGTCAACAGACAAATACATAACTGAGGATTGCTTTCTTATATACATATTTGCAACCAATCAGGTAGAGGTTTGCACACCTCCCTCTACCATCTGCACACGACCCCAGTTTCTTATGCAACCTTGCAATTAACCACAGCTGGGGCATGATGCAACATCTTTGCAGTGGGCTGATCATTTTCCCAGGGTTCCATGCCTGGAATCCCTGACAGGAAGGTCTCTGTAGGAAATGTGCACAGCAGAGTTGCTTGCCTGCCGTACCTGGGCAGTTTCATCTACTATTGTATTTGGAGGTCAGGTCATTGAAGGGACTATCCCAAACCCATTAAAACCAGGATTTCCATCTAATCCTCTTGAACCTATGACCTGGCTTTGCTGAGGTCATCCTGACCTAGCCCACACCTATAGCCAGTGTCCTGCTTCCACATGTTTCCCAGCCATAAGTGTTCAGTTTTATAAAATGATACTTCTCACCAATTTTGCCATCCCTCAGGATGGAAGAGGTGTAAGGGGTGGTAACAGAGGAACTACGAGATGAATGAGCAGGAGTGATGCAGCTGCTGCCTAAAAGGTGGAAGTGGGTGGCTGGTGCCAGAAAGAGAAAGACTCAGGATGTGTGAAATGGTGAGAGGCACAGATTTGTGCCAAACACTACATTTGGTTTCCCTCTCTCCCTTTCACAGATCCTCAGTGTCTTTCACTATCCACATCTCATGCACAATGCAAGTAGTGAATATATGAGATACAAGGCTATTCCAAAAAAAAATGCTGTATTCCAAAATAAAATTTAAAAAATCTGAAATATGGAACAGTTCTGGTCTGAATAAAGGAGGCTCAACCTGTAAAAATAAAACAGCAAAAAGTAGCAACAGTAATACAATAGTTCTTGTGCACCAAACACTATATGTAAAGGGCGGTATGCATTGCAGAAACTTTATTATTAATGCAAGATACATCAGCAGAAAGGTACAAAAGCCAGTTTTTCATTTGAGCTTACATGATTAACAAAGTGTGGTCATAGAGGGAATGACTAGTAATTTGCACAGAGGAAATTAGAGAGGAGCTGATTTAATTGCAGCCTTTAAGCATGCAGTTAAGGGAGTCTTAAATTGTTTCAAGTTATAGTCTCTCATTATTGTATCCAGTCATAGTTTCTCTTTGTCAGCCTTGTGACTTGAGATTCTGTACTTCTGTCCAGCTTTCTAGCAGTCAAGAAGTTGAAAAACCCAGGAAAAATAGTGGAAAATGGGTGAAATGCAGATGTGAAGAGTACCACTAGAATTTTATGAGGTCTGGTTGTAATATCTAGTCTTCACAACCCTTTCCATGGGAATTATTAAAGCAAATATATGTTAATCCTCCCTACCACTCAAAGCATACCCTTAACATGACTAAAAACAGGTATAAAATGGCACAATTAAACAGTGCAGCACCTTTAAAAAAATCAGTTATAAAATTGTATTGATGTTATATTTGCTTGCCAAGAAAAGGACAGCAAGGAGAAGGACATTTTAGTTTCTGTGAGGAAGAGAGTTCCAGAGCCTAGGGGTAACCACTGAGAAGATCCTGTCTTGTATTCCCACCAGCAGTACCTCTGAAGATGATGAGACTAGGGCCCTTTCCGCAGCTTACCTTTTGGTGGAGCTGGGGTGCGGGGATCGCACCAGCAGCCTCCAGTGAGAGACTCTCGCTTCCCCGCTGTTTCAGCTCTGCACAAGCTGCCTGCTCCTGAGCAGGCTGCACTGGGGCAGGAAACATGACCGCCGTGGCTCTGGAGGCTCCGCATGCACAGCAAGTGTGCACAGGGCCCTGGAGCAATGCATGATCAAGCACCATTTTTGGCTGAAAGCCGAAAATGAAAAAGTGCACAAGCGGTGCCTGCCCTACCCTGAAGCGTCACGCGATTGTGAATGTGTCGTGCAGATCGCTCCTCACAATTGTGCGACGCTCCAGGAGCCCTTTTGCAAGGCAAATGTCATGCAAAAAGGGCCACACAAGGGCTTTTCCTAAGGCTGTCAGGGTGCAGGCAGGCACATAGCTATGCCCTTACCTAAAGATACCTGCAGAATCTGGACAGTTTTAATGAGTTTCTTTGTCTCAAACAGATGATTGACGGAATGTACAATTACAGAGCATAGGAGTGATAGGGGGAAAAAATCTGTCATTTCTATTCTTTCTGCCTTTCAGATCTTGTAAACTTAAGGTTCATTCTATTCCAAATAGCTGCTTTTCTTTTTTAAAATTACTCAGGTTTACCAGTCCATTCAATAGGTACAGTTGTTTCCAACATGCAAAGAACCATGATGTACTTGCCTTGTTGCTGCAGCTGCTGCTGCTACTGTGCACCTTCAAGTCATTTCTGACTTAATGGCAACCCTCAGGTGACCCTATCATGGGGTTTTCTGGGGCTGGGAGTGTATGACACACCCAGGGTCACCTGCTGGATTTCCTTGGGTCAGTGGGGAATCAAACCCTGGTCTCCAAGGTCATAGTTCAACACTTAAACCACTATAGCCTGCCGGCTCTCTGTACCTGCCTACCATGTCAGTATTAATGGAGAGGAGGCAATGTAAATGACACTACATGTTCAGCACTAGGATGTTCTAATAAACAAGGATTCAAACACAGATTTTTAATAATTAAGTACTCAAAGCCCTGAGCTTAATGCACAACTCAATCTATTTCATTTTCCTCCACATTCAAATGTTGAAATATCACTTTGTTTTTGTGTTCTGAATTCTGACAATTTTTAAAATCAAAAACAAACTGAAACAAATTTCTGATTCATTCCTACTGAGCTCTCCTTCTTTACGCTGTCACATATCCATGATGGCTTTGGGTGATGTCTTTCTTAGGCCTTTTCACATGCCAGTCCTGTTGCAAAATGGCCTCAGGAGTGTCGAGTGACTGAAAGGACCATTCCACATGATGTCTTCGCAATTGCGCAACACTCCTGAGGCCACTAGGGGGCAATCGCACATTACATGATTTTTGGCTTGTAGTGGAAAATGATGCGCAATCGCGTGTCCTTCGTGTGCCCCACACACACTTACCTTGCGTGTGGAGGCTCTGGATGCACGGCCATCGTGCTTCTTCCCCCAGCACAGCCTGGGAAAGTACCTGGGTGTGCTGCGGAAGGAAGGGACAGAGTGTTCATGCTTCCTTCCAGACAGCACAGAGCTGGTGCGGCGGGGAAGTGGAGGGGATGCGAGTGCCTCCCAGACAAGGTTTTTCATGCAATCCCTATGTGATGCCAGCGGCATCAGCTAAGGTGTGAAAAAGGCCCTAGTTTGCTGGCTGGATTTTCATCCCTATTGTCTACTCTGTTTTCCCAATCAACTGCATTGTACAATTGGCAATGAATCACAATGAGCTCTCACTGTCTGGTCTCCATATTTTTTTAAGAGAAAGCAACAGGAAATCTAGTGGTACTTTTAATAAAGATTAACAAGTCCATAAGATATAAGCCAGGAGTCCAAGGGCCAGTTTTCCATCACAAGAACCACCATGAGTCAAATTTGGCTGGAAGTCCACTTCCTGTTTCATAAAACCCCACTGGGAATTTGGGATATAAAACAAAGTGTGGGGGACATGCTTAGATTTAATGGAGATTTGCTACTTTTGAAGGCTTTCAGCTACACTAACTCTACTTTTTAGGGCAAATATTTTTTTCAGTGAGGAGAAGTGTCTAGAACAATGTTTCTCAGTCTTTGGGCTTCCAGATGTTTTGGACTTCAACTCCCAGAAGCCAAATCCAACACAGCTAATGAGCAGGGATTCTACGAGGTGAATTCCAAAACAGCTGGAGCACAAAAGGTTGAGAAGCACTTATTGAAACAGTCACTGGGGCACAAAAATGGGAAAGGGCTGAAAATAGTTACCTGTTTCCCACTTTGGCATAAGATTTTGCAGATGACCACTCACTACATTGTAGTTTCTGTCTACACACACACACACACACACACACACACACAGACTGCTCAGACTTAACTAACCAATTCACTTCATCAACTATCATATGGAATCTTCCTAGAATTGTTTTCAGCTGAGCATGATCACAATTATTCTTATCAATAAACTGAGCTAGTGTTATTATTGTTGCTTCAGAATGTCCTATTATTAATTTATATAGCACAATCACTGTATATGATGCTTTACAGGTAAAAGAACAACTAAACAGTTCCCTTCCCAAAGGTTTACAGTCTAATTAAAACATGACACAAAAGGAAAATGGGATGGCAGTGTAGGAAGGGATTAAGTCCAGCAGATACTGCCGATTCTTCTCTCCTTCCAAGGCCAGGGCAGTTGTCCTTTCTCCGTGAGGAGACACTTTTCCCCAAGTAGACATTTGAATACTCTTTAACTCTTGATATTCTAAATTCTTACCAATAGCACCTTATCTGCCAGCTTTATATCTGGTTGCTTTTACATTGCACTTTTAATCTTAAATTTGAAAACTCTACCCAAATCAAATTTGATGTGAATAAATATAATACATTTTAAATAGTCAGATAAATAAAAATAAAAGTTGGGAGTTTGCTTTGAGTCCTTTTGTGATCTTTCACCTTTTTTGCTCAACTTGTAATCTTTTTCTGGACATAATGTCGAGTTTCATTTAAACCTACAAGAAGGTCTGTAGACCCAAAAGGGAGATGTATACAAAAGTGTTAAACACATTTGTTTGGGTTGGCTTCTTTCTCAATTTTTCTTGCCTCGTTTATTCCTCAGACTTTCAGCCTTCCTTTTCTTTTCATTTCATTTCATTATGTTTTATTCTGGTAACTTATTTCACCACACTTATACTTTGTTACACTCCCTTCACTGGTTTCTGTTCCCTTCCCTCATCAGCTCTACCCCATACTACAGTAAACCCATTCAATCAACTGTCAACTGATTAATCAATGCATAGGTAAATCTCTTTAATTCAATGGCTCTGCTCTATTCAGGAATAACAAAAGGGTTTAGGACCTAAATCACTACTTTGTTAGAGGAAATCTCTGTTTCAGCCTCTCATGGCAATTTTGTGGTCTTTATTTTCTTGTAGTCTGTACTCCACTAATACTTTCCTTTTAACCAAACCTTTGATTCACGTCCTTTTCATGTTCCCATCCTTTCTTTCTATTCACTTCTGGTTTCTGATACTCAGTGCTTGTTGATATTGGAAATCCTGATTCTTTGGACATTTTAAGACATTGAAGATATGCCTCTTTTCCTGAGATGCACCTTTTCTTTTGCTATTTCTTTTCCCTCCCTCTGTTCCCCCCACCCTCCCTCAGTGTCCCTTTCCCTTTCATTAAGTGGGTTTCTCATTTTTTACTGTAAGCCTGAGGGCACAGTGTAAATTTTATCTTTGTACACAAGCCTTGATTGTGAAGTACTTTATGAATAATAGAACCAAAATAATAATAATAATAAAGCCTGAAGGATCAAATCAAAGGTCTAACTAGTCCAGCATCCTGTTTCACACAGTAACCAACCAGATGCCCACAAAAAGAAGTGAGCACAATAGTCTTCCCTCTTGCTTAGCCACCACTTAGGCCACTTCCGCATGAGGCGAGGGAATCACTCCGTGCCGTTACTCACCCTGGATCCGGTCCCGTCCAGGGTGAATCGGAGCAGTGCGTGGTCTAGATCCGCACTGCTCCGGCTTCCAAAATGGCGGCTTCTGGTTGGTCATGGGTCCCGACCAACCGTTGAAGCTCGCCACGCCTAAAGCCCGCCCCCGCAGATCGCAGGCTCGCATTGGTACAAGCCTGCGAATCTGCACAAGAGAGCAGGCACGCAATGCTGCGCTCCAGCACTTTGAAAGACCTGATTTTTCCGGTCGTTCAAAAACACGCTGGAGGGCCACTTGGGGTCATTTCAGAGCAGACTGAGGTGCGGATCTCTGGTAAGTAGTCTGAACCCAGTCCGCTCCAAGGTGCAGACGTCCTCCGTGGAGGACGCACTGCACCGTTTTAACTCCCCCATGAGGAAATGGCCTTAGTCAAGGACTGGGACTTAACTCTTTGAGGTTTTCTACCTCCAACAAAGGTAAAACTCTTTAATTGGACTACAATTGGCAAATTGGCAAGTTTTACCAATACAGCAGAACATCCTATACATCCAGAAAAACTTTTAGGTGCTGTATAGGTAAAACTTGCCAATTTGCCAATATTCAATATTATGTCAATTCTAAGACATAATGTAAGCCTCAGACTATAACTTCATCACTATTTTTCTCCTGTATAATTTTTAACATCTTTGCCTAATGAAGAAGCCAGTGAAGCTTTAAAAGCTTGTACAATGTATTTTATGCATTGGAGTTGGCCCAATAAAGTTACCACAGCTTGTGGATTTTCAATTTTGTTGTATTTGCTGCATGGTCAACATGGCTAACCCTGAATGAAGACATACACATGCACATGCACACACCTCATCAAATGATAGTCATTGATATTCATTGATACTCATTGCAATACAGCTTTGTTTAGATAAAGTGCATCTTTAGACAGAAAGATCTTCATCACAACATATAACCATTGATAGACTGTGATTTTACATAACGCACAGCTTTCAATCACTTTCTTTTTTACATTCAGGTATATGTACCTATCAGAATTTCAGCAAAGCTTACAGTTTCTGCTCCACCCCAAAATTCACTGTTATTGTTGTTATTTGCTGCCCAGTCCACTTCAACTTGTGGAGATCTATGGATGGAAGACTTCTAAGAGTTCCAGTTATCAGGTCTTGCAAACTCAGGGTCATGGCTCCCTTGATAGAATCAATCCACCTGTCATGCAGTCTCTAATTCTTCCTACAGCCTTCCACTTTACTGAGCATTACTGTCTTTTCCAATTAATCATGTCACCTCATGATATGCTCAAAGTATGGGAGTCTCATTTTAGTCACCTTGGTTTCTAGTGAGTGTTTCAGGCTTTATTTGCTTTAGAACCAGTCATTTGTCTTTTGTGTGGTTCATGGTATCTGTAGAACTCTCCAGTAACATCATATTTTAAATAAGTAGAGTTTGTTCCTATCAGCTTTCCTCATCGTTCAGCTTTCCTAACTATACCAAGAAACTGGGAACACTATGGTATAGGCGATTCTGACCTTGATATTTGATTATATAGATTTACATTTGAGGGTCTTATGTAGTTCCTTCATAGCTGTCTTTCCAGGGCATAGTCTTCTGATTTCTTGATTAGTATCTCCATTTTAATTAATGATTGAAGCAAAGTATAGAAAATCTTAAACTATGTTGATGTCTTCATTACCTACTACAAAGTTATGTAAATTAACAACACAGGAGTTTAAAAAAAAAAAAGAACAAGAAAATCCTGTAGTGGCATCAATGTAAGCTTTTCCTGCCTTTATTATCCTCCATATGGCAGGGATGAGAATACATTTTGAAATAAAAACTGGTTCAGGTAGAAGGCTTAAATCCCCACAACGTAATTGTCTCAATCTGTATTGCAACTGCACACACTTTCTGGAATATGAAAAAATAAAAATGACCCCAAATTGTACCCTGTGTATATAATGTAGCATGTCATTTAGACTTTGCCCTCCACAAATTTGGCTAATCCTCCTACTTTGCATTTCAGATAGTGCCATTTCATAATCCTGTAAATTTTATATATGAATAAATATTCCACAGTATAATACATGTTATCATTGTTGTTATGAGAGCCACATGGAGCTCACTCTCTTGCTTATTAACTCAGAAGTAAGCCTTGTTCTACTTTATTCAATGTGGTTTCTATCCAAGAAACTGTCCATAGGATTTCAGAGTAAATGTCACAGGTCCACTTCTTCAGGTTCACCTCTGTTCATCTTCCATCAGTCACATGATGGTTTGAGATTGCAATAGAAAACCCTCTAGGGAGTATTGAAAAGCTTTCACTTTTATAAATCTTTAACAAATGGTGTATTACTTTGAGTGGACTTCAGCTCTGTAAGAATAGACTATGATCCCTCTAGACCAGCTGATGTTCAAAGCAGGTAGTACAAAGAACAGAAATAATGCATACTAGCCACTTTTCAGCAACACTTCCCATTAAAAACTGGGTGTTTCAGGAAGAATTAAGGAATGTTTTCAAAAACCCTCAAAGCATTTTGAATTAAAGATGCTTTGGGCCTCTGTTTCTTGTGGGAAGGGGAGAGAGGAAGCAGATGGGGGGGGGTTGCCCCTCAAAAACTTTCAAAGCCAAGATTCAAATATGGATGAGGCCTAGAGAAAAATATAAAACCAGGATGGCCTGGAGCAAAAAGATTAGTCAAACTATTTCTCAGATACTGCAAGTTACTTGTTTAGATTTGAACTCCCAGCCAGCGTGGCCAGTGGCCACGCTGGCTGGAGGCCTGTAGGACTTGCAGTCAGAAAAAAGGTAACTTCCCCAAGTTCTGATTTTTGTCAAATAAGGCCTACATCAAGTCTATATTATGAGTTCTTTTTTCTCTGTTTTTGTAATCCCTTTCCACATGTACACTTGCAATTACCTTCCTGTTTCTACTGTCCTTTGTGAGTTGGAAGACAAATATTTACAGATATAGGAGCCTCCTTTATTCATGGAGGCATTCTGTGCTATTTTTCAGGGCTCTGAGTCACAGGGGAACATAAACAACTGGTTAAGGCAGCCTGCTGCAGATATGGAAGGTGATGGGCAATGGCAGTAGGAGGTTTGGAGGGCATGGGGCAAGAAACCCTTTGGAGACCCTGCAACAATTTGCTCCAACACAGCTTGGTTGCAAAGTGCCACTGTGCCATTTATCTTTCCATCACTACTTCTACCTACCTCCTCCTAGGCACTGAGAAAAAAATAAATAGACTTCCTTTTTTTTTTCTTTGTCAAACTTTTTACAGAGCTGATTTACCTTTACTCTCCAGTTTCTTGAACATCCTCCTATGTAAAAAAAAAAGAAAAAGAAAAAAAGTTCCAGGTCTTTTCTGGACATCACAGCAGTGTTACTGGTAATGATGGAGCAAATGATATGGAGAAGCAAAGCCAGTGTGCTTAACACCTTCCCTCCCCCTGAACGACGGAAGGGGGCCTTTGTACTCTTTGAATGTGTATCATGTCCATAATCCACACCTACACATTGAGGCGAGGCTTCCAATTCATCAGACTGGAGAAAACAAAACAGTGAAGCAGGAAGGAGTGTAGCTGTATGCATTTGATATGCCTTATGTGCCAACATAAACAAAAGGATTTTCTATGTATGATGGCACATCAGGAGCATGGTAGACCTCCTGATTTTTTTCTGCCTCCTTGAAATTGTAGAAATGAAGCAGGATACCAAAATAATATAACCTGTGGCCTTCCAGGTGTTCTGATTTCAGTTCCTAGCAGTTTCAGTTAGCAAAGCCAGTGGTGAGGCAGGATGGGAACTGAAGTTCAGAAACATGTGCAAGCCAATGTGTTTCCCATACCTGACATAGCTGCTGGGTCTTGATCAAATTAGATATTTTGCAATTCTCCTCAACTTAAAAAAAGGGACGGGATTTGAACAGTTCTTCGATTCTAAATGAACAAAAGCAAACAAGATAGATAAATTTCTATTTTGAATCATTATAAGTCACTTTTGACCCCATGATGGGAAAAAAGTAGAGTATAAATTAAACAAAAAATACAGAGTCAGTACTAAGACAATTATCAATGATTTTCATGGGGCTGCAATATTGACCGACATTTCCTGGATATTGTGCACGTTGTCTTTTAGAACTAGAAATATAATATTTCCATTGCATGAAATATCTCTATTGGTTAAGTAGGACTAGCCACTGGCACATTGGATGAAGCAGTTAGGAAGCACAATGCTCTGTAAGCAGTCTACAAAGTTTCAAGGAGATGTTCAAACAAACCAACAGCTTATCTGATGGGCACATTTCAAAGGATAAGGAAATGCAGTTGTTTCATGCCACCACTGGTAAATTTAACGCTATACTTTGGGAAAGTCTGTAAACTATTCAGTCAGGAAAACAATACAAAGACAATAAAAAGAATTACTTTTTAAAAAAAGAAAGTTACACATAAAAGCAAAGGTTCATGGTCTGTTGTGTGGCCTAAACTTGTGGAGGAGCTTAATTGAGAATAAGATTTTGTTTGTGAGTTGGAAGAGGTGGTTTGGAGAGATTGATGGCATGTTAAATTGCAGTAGCTGATAGGATAATTAAGTAATAAAACTCTCCAAGTAGTAATTATAGGATATGTCAAATGGAATTATAAGGCAAGAGGCCAAAGGCCAAGTGATTAACCATCAGTGAATTACAACAGCTCCCTGAAAATGCTCAGCTTGGTGTGTATTAGAGCTTGCAATGAAATAGAATTTTATAAGTAACATGAAGAAACAGAATGATGCATGTACATCTTGACTATGGCACATAATTGGAACAAGAGGATAAATGTAGAGGTGATGTAATACCATCTCTATATTGCTATTTTATAAGGTTATCGATCAGCAGTGCTACAGTCATTGTCTGTGTCTAAGGCCACATAAGAATCCCCTTGAAAGCTTAAAGCATTGTTTGTTGTTATCAGTTCACCAACAAATTGCAATCAATTTTTATATTTCAGATTCATTTTTTTCTTTCTTTCATATTTCACCATGGAAGGAAAAAATAAAGTTGAGGAGAATTTTTTACAAGCTACTCTTGTATACAAAATCTTTCCTCCATTTTGTGGGGATAGTGGTGGCATTTAATGCACATTTCCTCTAGATTTTTAGTTTGAACTAAAGTGGAGCTTGCTTCTGACGAAGCATACATAGGACTAAACTTCATGATTGGGTTAGTACTATTCATTCTCCTCCCTAGAATTCAGCTGTAAAAAGTGCTTTTGGGGGGGTGCAGCAATAAGGAGAAGTGAAAACTATCTGTGAACATGATCCAATAGAGTTATTTCATCAGAAGATGCTCTTTTCCTCCTGCAGCCCCCTGTTCATCCTCCAAATCTGCTCCAGAGGGCCAGGAGGGACGAGGAAAATCCCACAATGCTAGCAGTTAGGCACCAGCATAATGCTGGGTTTAGGCATATGAATTTCTTATGTCCCCTTTATGTAAAATTCATCGTAGAGGGGATTATTTTGACAAAATGCATTCAGCTATCCAGTCAATTGGACAATTGTACCTGCTTGCAGTGATGTATTTCCCAACTCTACCCACATACATGGCATTTTAAGATAGCCAGCATCTTCTCTTCTCTCGATCTCTCTCTGTATTTCTGTATTTGTAGTTCTGTTCCTAGTTACCTTTGCAACATGAACTTTTTGGTGCTGTGATTATCTTTGACACTGTAGCCTGCATAGGTAGCATCTTTGTATTGTTCTTTTTGACAACCCATCAGTTTGATTCACAATTTAAAGGCAGAAAAATTTCTTCACACGGACATCTTCAGGATTAAATCAAGAATTGCCTTTCAGTTTTCTGGAAATAGACCTGGCAAGGAACTCATCACTTGTGGTTTTAAGAAATTGCTTCTCTAGCCCATTCCCTAAAGTAACATAAGACCTGAAGCAAAAGCCTTTTGATTCTTTTATTGATCTTCTGTTGTAAGCTGTTCCCACTTTCTGGCATTTTAGTGCACTGTTAAAATGACAACAAATATGTAGTGTTATCAGCATTACAGTTCATCAACATTCTTACTTCTTGCTCCTGTTATAAAGCTATGAATGCTACAATAACTAACCCTTTGAGAGGTTTCAAGTGTTTCAGAAATCCTTACAGGATGTAGCATTGCCATGTGTTTGTTTGTTTTTTAAGTTATTGATGGACAAAAAAGGGAAACAGGCATTTCCTCCAAATTATAATCCCGCTCCAAATTCTCTTTCCATGAGGAAAGCCTTGGCACTCTCTAACTGGCTGAACACAAATATCAGACCCAGGGCCTTCAAGATGTAATATAAGGATTGCATGATTCTTCTATCTGCAGTCTTCCATACAGGTGCTGGGAAGAATAATTAGTAATGTTTGGCTTGAGTTATTTCAGGAGATGGACAGACTCTCTCACTGTTCAAGTTTGGCAGGGATGGTTCCAATTAGTGCTCTGTTGTCCCATTTTTTCAGCACCTTTTCAAATGTCTCAGTTTCTCTCTCCTCGTCCCACTTTCTCTCATTGTCCTCAGCCTCCCTGAATTACTGTAAAGCAAGTTCAAAACACCAAAGTAGTTTGCTCTCAGTTAACTCAGCAAGGGAGGAGTGAAGAGGAGGGAATGGAATCTCGTCCTTCTCAATAGGCTCAGACAAAAGCAAACTGCTCCAGACTCTCCTAGATTGCTTGTTCTTCCTCATTAATAACCTTTGCCATCTTGATCACACTCTAATGCTGCGTGGCCACAAGGGTCCCAGTTTTCATGTGTGAAAAGTTGGTGAGTATGGACGATAAGGGAGCAGGGCCAAAGGAATAAGTGGAGGGCTGTCTGGCTTTATGTGGTCTGTGGGTCAAAGGTCCCAAGCCCTTGATGAGACAGTCACCTTCAGGGACTAAACAGCATAACTGATCAGAATCCTGGAGGGCAGGTGGTATTGTTCACAAGAAGCAACTTTATATTGTGAGGAGCTCCAACACTGCAAGCTTCCTTGAGTACCATATTAAGATAAAATGAGAGATGAATTTATTAAGTAATTAACCTCCTTAATTAATGAACTACATTCTCTCAGTTTTCTCAAGCTAAAAATGCCTGGAAGGTTTAGACTCAGATTAAGGAATTCCTTTTTTGAAGATTTTTGTTGACGTTATTAAAACTGGTGGCTCCTTTGACTCCAGTCTTTGTGCTTTCATTCCAGGTGTGGGGGTAAAGAGGTTTACAGGACAAAATCATTAAACTATGAGATGCTATCCAAAACTATTTATATCATGATATAGCAGTAATTGAGGAGGCAGAGGGTGGTGGCATAAATGCATGGTTGAATCACATAAGAAAAAAATTAAATTCTTTCTATATACTTAGACTGTTCAACTGATTGAAGATTTTTCAGCTGAATGAACATACAGCTTTTAAATGCCAATACCTCAATGTAGATTTTTTTTAGAAGACCCTGAAATAAGGATTTATCTCAAGCATGAAATTACTGACAACACAGTAGGCAAATACTAGCATTCTTGGTTAGAAGGAAAGGCCATTTTAGGTCCCTTTCTTCATAATAAGTTTGCAATCTCAAGTATACAAGATATCTCATATAATCATAATAAAATCATTATAAAACTGAAGCTAAATGGGTTTCACGATTAACAAGTATAAATTCTGTCAGTAGGAGGAAAAGTGCAGGTTTTAGTCTGTTTCAGATGAACACTGTCAACTTCAGTTGCCTGTGGATCTTGTTCCTTCCTATAGGAAAAAAAACTCAGTGTTTTCATTCTGAAATGCAAAATATCTGTAAGCTTTCAATATAAACTTGAACAAAAATTTATAAATGTGTTGTTTATATATGATGAAGAAGGTATGTTGTATATCTGTGTGCCTGTATCACAATGGACAGGATCCAAACTTACAGTGTTGTTATGTGCCTTCAAGTTGTTTCTGACTTATGACAACCCTAAGGTGAAGTTAGAGTGGAATAGAGTGTTAGATTTGTGAAGTGTGGATGGGCCCCTGGATTCAGCTCAGTGTATCCCTTAACAACAGCCTCAGCTTGAAGCCTATAGTCTAAACCTACAGTTGGTTTTAAAAATCAATCAGTCCACTACTTACATTGATTAAAGTTTTCATCTTTGTAACATCTTGAGAATTATGCCTCTTCCATATCCTCTGGTAACATGGAGAGGTAACATAAACATACTTCATCTCTAACAAAAGCTTATTCAAGGCAATATCACACTGTTTCTGGCTTTTTAGAATCATTAGCATAGCAACATGCTCCATACAAGAAAATATATTTCAAAAAGTGCTTGATTTTGAGTTTAGTTTATTTTATTTAAACAATGCTGGAAGTGTGAAATAATCCTACACTGTATAAATCTGCCATTAGGGTAGAAAAACTGAATTTATTATAGAAGCGTAGTTATTTCTCTTTTCCTTTCCATTTTCTTTTCTCTAATTTAAAGTTTATGATAGATTTCCTTCCTAGGACATTCTGAATAAAGTGAGATTTTTTAATGTGCCTTTCCTCTTGAGCCGTGGTTTTTAATGAAGCAGAGAGAGAGACTGAGTAATAACGTGTTGTGGACTTGTTGAGTGGTATGATCCACATTTCCCAAATAAGGGATATCTGAAGCTGTGCCTTCTAAAATAGGAAGCATCCATTATGCTCCATGAAATTGATTTGAAATAGGAAACATCTGTTATTTTCTCTGGGCTTTTGAACCTGGAGATAACCATTATTCTCAGTGAGGCTATGATGGGGCTAACCAGCCTACCATTATATACATATATAAAAACATTGATGAGAGACTTGTTAGTCAAACACAGACTTTGTCACTTTTACATAGTGATTAAATAGCAACAAAACAAAATGAAATTAAACCCATAATAGCCATTTTAACACTGACCTCAATTTATGTTAGCAACAAAAAGGTTAGAAATCACTGAGACCAACACACAAACATGAAACACCTATACAGTTAGCCCTCCACTTTTGTGGGTTCAGCATTTGTGAATTTGATAATTTGCAGGTTATTTTATTTTATATTTCAAAAAAAGTTCTTACTGTATTTGCCCCACCATGGAAACGATATGTTCTCTCTAGGAATCTCTAGGTTCTCCTGCTGGAAGTGGAACATAAAGTCACTTGGAGGACTTAGAGATTCCTAGAGAGAACATTTCTCTAGGCATTGCTAAATCTTCTAACACTTCCATCAGAAGCTGATGACAGAATTGCCCTGGAAGACTTGGAGTTTCTTAGAGAAATCTTTTTTTTTGGGGGGGGGGGAGGGGGGAGTGTTCACTATTTTTATTTTTATACACATTTTTTTCTACTTTTACAGGGGTCTTGAACCCCAACCCCTGCAGAAGTGGAAGGCTGACTGTATTTAGGTGTAATAAGCATTGGTATAATACATCCAGACAATCAGAAAGGCACAAGCCAGTCAGGGTTCCAATCCAAAGATGGATGCATGGATATTACTGAAACATATCCAGATTGTAATTCTTCTCTGATGATGTCTGATCAACTGATGTTTCCTTTCCCCCAAACAATTTCACGTATGCACAAAATACTACTGTTGTCAGTGTCTCAAGTACATCTACTACTAAAGTAGTTGCATTTATGCAATGAGACTGCTGCCATCAGCAGCTACCACTCAGTCCTGTAAAGTGTTTGGTCTAGAACTATATACTTCTTTGGAGTGTTCATATTCTATTTCTCCTTCCTTAAATCTTTGAAATTCCATAACATTCTGAACTTCCTTTTTTTTTTTTAAGTTTACTTAAACCCTACTTCAGTGAACACAATAGATTAAATAAAGTGGTTTCCAAGCAAGGTCTTTGAGAGCTGTTAATTAGTGTCTGCAAAATACTTTTGAGAGCTTCACTGAAGCTATTGTAAGTGCAAATTAATTATTCAGAAAGTACAAAAAGATTGAGTGTTTTACCTGTTGGCATCAATTCAGACTCTTCTAGACTGTGCAGCTTCTATCAATAACATAACACACTCCAGGTTGCAGTACTTTGTTTTCTTTCAGGACCTTTTCATTCAATCTCTTTCAGTGCAATAACTATATAGTTGTTACATAATCCTTTATTTGGATTCAGATTCCTTTTTTTAAAATCTGAATTAATTTGGCACTAGAATAATGTGAACAATTCCTCCCTCTGATAGTGCTAAATTATGGTTATGATGAATTGGTGTCCTGTGCCGGCAGCCAGCCAAGGTTCACAGCTCTTCAATACAATCTCTAACAGCAGTCACAGACAAGATTTACAACAGTTTATCAGCCAGTTACTGTTTGTAGTTTCAGCAGTCCAAGTCAGTAATAAATCCCGAGTGTCAGTCCAAAGGAGTATCCAACAGCATAGTCAGCACACATGGTGAGAGTCAAGGTCTCCAGGAACATGAGTCAGGGATCCAAATGAAGGATGTGGTGCTTCAGCTAGTAAGGACGGTTGTCTGCAACAGTTTTCTCCCCATCCCTTCCCCCTATTTATGAGCTGACAGCCTCCCCCAGCTGTTTGCCTAATTAATATGTCTTCTTTATATAAATACTCTGAATCTTGTAGGCTCTCTCTTTTTCATCCATACTGGATGCAGTAAATATTGTCCTGCTCATTGCTCTGTGTTGTAATTGTTGGGGAGGATCCTGTCTGTTTTTGCACCTAAGTCCTGGGACTGGGGCATGACAGTGGGACACAGAATGAAGCTGGACAGGTATCACTGAAGTCTATTGGGCAATGCTATAATGAAGTGAACTGAAAATGTTTCGTGGTCTATTGAAGGATTCAGAGTCTCAGTCATCCCACTATTCAAGGTATTCTCAGAGCTGTTTTCTTCTATATTGTGCAGGAATCATGTGGCCATTCACACAACTTCTGTACCTGAACTGCAGCTCTAGACAACATACCCAATGGCGACAAAGGTGGGAGTTGCAATTTTATACACTGTACACAACTCCCACCCATACTGTAAAATAGTGGTTCTCAAAATTATGGTCCTCCACTTGTTTTGGACTTCATCTCTCACAATTCCTGACTGTTGGACAGGATCACTAGGGCTGTTGGGAGATGTGTTGGGAGTTAGAGCTTCCCAGAGTGTTAGCCCTTTTGGAGAAATTCTATGAAAGCTAAAACTATTAGGAATTAGCCTTCTTTTACCAGAGTAACAGAAAAAGCATGCTCAGATTTCTGTGTGGCTTCCCTGAACTGAACTTGACTGAGAAAACAAAGCAAGGCAGGCAGCTTCAGGTTACAAACTAATTAAAAATTACTAACAGCTTTTACATTTACGTATGTATTGGGGAACTTACATTCTGACTAGCTAATGAATAGATCAGGTAGGTTAGTAGCTTCATCCTTAGCTCATCATCTTCTTAACGGAGATGCAAAGCATGGTTGGAGAGAAGGAAGAAGCACAAATGGAGGAGAAGAGAGAGAGATTGGAGAATGGGGGGTCTTTTATAAGACTGATGACCCTAGAATCTGTCCTGGGTCACATGATCTGGTCATCTGAACACCAAAGGTATTTATGATTATGCGTTTAAATGATACAGGGGTAAATGGTGAGGCTTTCGGTGAGAAGAGAGAAGGCTTTGGCATGCAAAGGAAAAGAAATCCTATGTTATCCAAGTCCCACTTGCCCTAAAACAAGATGGTGGAGGGAGGGAGAATGCTGGAATTTTTCCAACAAGATGAAGTCCAAAATATCTAGAGGACCAAATTTTAGGAATCACTGCTCTAAAGCAAGGATATGTCCACTTACTTGAATATGTGAACTGCCTGAAAATAGCTGCTTTCCTTATAGTGAAGTTTCTTGATTGCAAAGCATCCAAATAGGTATAAAATGAACATTAATATAAATAGCTGCTAGTATCACAAAGGTACTGTTACCATTTTATCCATGCAAGGAAAGCTCCACGCATTAAAAGGGAAGAGATCCCATGATGTTGGCCCTGCCCTTAAAAAGGCACAGCTCCTCATATCCAGGCCCCAACTAATGATACATATGATCATGTGCACTGGGAAAGTGTAGACCTCCCTGAGGCAGGGAGCAGGAAGCTGTTTGATGTCATAGCCCTAGTAGCACAGTTTCACTGCAACGTAGAACACATAGAAATCCTTTGAGTGAATTACTTATCATGCTGTGCCCTTTGATTCTACAGTGATTTAGTTATAACAGAATGATGCTCCTCTCCACCTAACTGCTACAAGAGAATGCATGTTCAGAATTTTTTAAAAAATCATTGCTTCATTTCCTAAATTAATCCATAGGAGAATATGAGCTGTTCTATCCAAACTTTTCATGGGAATTTCTCCAGATACGTACTGCATGTTAAATACCACTTGATACCATTACCATTACTTGATACCAAATACCATTACCACTAATGAAGTCTAACAAATGTGTAACAGATTCATTACCCACAGTCTAGGTGTGAAACCTCAGTGAATAAGTTTAGCCACATGGCATTTAGTTAACATATTTTAGATTTTTTTTTCATCCATATTTTTGATGGAGTGATCAAGAGAGCAGCTTTGCACACTTGTTAACAATTTTCTACCTAAAGTGTATGATCCAGTCACTGGATTCCTTCTTTTTGTGTCCAATTAACTTCACAAATGAACTTATTTGCATTGTCATGCAAATCTGTTTGTATCCCATTAAACAATATCTATTAGAAGAGATCAACAACCTAAATCCAATGCATAGTCCCAACTAGAGAGCCATAGACTCAATGGAATTTACATGAGTATTGATTTATTCAAGTTTCTGTTGATTCTGTGGGTACCAGTTGGATTTAGGCTAAACTTCCCTGTACATAATACATGGGATCAGTAGAATATATACCCAATTACCTTTTACAGTGCTCTACAATTGTGGGATACTGTCTTTGAAAAGTACATTAAAGGACTTTCAGTGCAGCAAATATATATGGGTGGAATAATCTTATCCTTTTAATATTCATAATCTTATTAATGATTTATAACAACAACAGACATTTAATCAGTGGCTCAAGCATCAGATACAATGCATAATTCCACATCTACCATACATTCTCTCAAGACTTATTTTTTCATAGTTGACTATCATTGGTCAAATTAGTGAAGAACAATTATGAAAATTTGGAGTGTTGTCATTTTCATTCTTGAGGGATCAGTTCTATCCCCCTCAAGAGATTCTAGTAAATCAAAGTGTTGAGATGTATCATATAATTGAGAACTGAATTTGGACTGAATTTTGGGAGTACGATTATTTTCTGCGTACAGCTCTATGCTGGTAAACATTCTGCTATTAAGGCCATTTCCGCGTGGTGTTGCTGCCACACAATGGGGACAGGTTGGCAGCAGTCCATGAGTTGTGCTTTTGCATAATGTTGTTGCGGTCCTGCTGCAAATGCACCCCCACCCATCATGATCGCATGATATTTCCTTAACGGAAAATACTCATCAATGGCCCATGATCACATGATGCTGCTGTCGCTGGCAGCCATGTGGAATGGGCGGAAGTGCAATGTAGGCACCTCCTTTCCCAGCACAGCATGGGGAAGAGGCCAGCTGTCCTGTGGAAGGAAGGTGTGTGTTGCTTGTGCTCCTTTTTGCAGGGAGCCAGCTGGGTGCGGAGGGGAGCGTTCATGTCGTGCTTCCATCTCAGCCAAAGCACCTCCAGGATGATGCTGGGACCACAACAGAAAGAGGTAAGGTGTGGAAATGGCCTAAGAGTGTTAGTACTCTGTATGGTTTTCACAGGTTGATACCATTTTAATTGTCATTGTAGCATCCTACGGAACCATGTCATTTGTGGTTTGTTCAGATAATTAGAATTCTCCACTTGAGCATTCAACTCTTTCAGGGATCAAACGAGCAGACAAAGGGCCACCTTGGTTCTCAACTTTGGGGAAAAGGCAGGGTATAAACAAAAATAAGAGCTGGAATTCTTTATCAGCAACTTATTTAAGTATACTTAGTTAACTGCTTAAACTGAACTCAGCAACTTCTCCTGACCCAAAACTCCAAAATTGACAGAAACATGCTCTGATCACTGGCAGAATGGGTTTCTTTCTCCTCATGAAGTTAATGCTCCGTAGAGGAAGTTGAGAGGGAGTTACAATAATGGCAGCAGAGTCAAAATTATGACTGATCATGAATATGAAACACTTACCAAAGAGTAAATCTAGGTAACAATTATGTAGTTAAGTATCCTTAGCTAAGAAACTGATACAGAATTCTGGTCAGTAATGATGATGATGATGATGATACTTTTAAATAATTTTAAACAAATTAAAGCTATTTAAAATAATGAATAAGAAGCTGATGACTTCCAGTGGTGCATGCCACAGTCTTCCTAACAGATCATGTTGTCTCTCTTGTTTGACTGTAGATTTTGAGCAAGTAAACTGATGCTACAACTAAACAGATAGAAAAAATATAATGGATAGTTTGATAGCATAAAAAGTTGTCAATAACATTATGTCTGACGTACTGTCTCTGTTATGGAGCCAAAAATATTTTTTGTCCCACCTACACATACAGAGGAGTGTAAACCTCTGTCAGTGTTCCATGAAAAGGAGAAAATTATATCTGAACTATTTTTAGCACTGGCTTTATTTTCCGGCCTACACATTTCATTATATAGCTTGCACCATCCTCCACTACCAGTGCCATAATTCCTCTGGTTTATTAGTTTCTGTTGGGGATGATAGGAGTTTCAGCCCCATGGAAACACAGCGGAAAAACCAGCGTTCAGCGAGCGAACAGCAGCAGCCTTGTTCCCCAGTAAGGATACTCACACACAGAGGAGTTTCTTCCAAAACAGGAGGCACTTTATCTTGCAGCAAAGTTCCGTTATATACAAAACATAGGACAGACGGACAAAAGCTTGCACCAGGCACCAGGTTTGGTCAACAGACAAATACATACTGGCGCTGCTTTGTTATATACATATCTACAACCAATCAGTTAGAGATTTGCACACCTCCCTCTACCATCCGCACAAGACCTCAGTTTCTTATGCAACCTTGCAATTACCCACAGCTGGGGCATGATGCAACATCTTTGCAGTGGGCTGATCATTTTCCCAGGGTTCCCTGCCTGGAATCCCTGACAATCCCCTCCAAAATGGTCAGGCCACTGTGTAGGACATTTTCACAATCCATACATGTCGTACAATACATGTTACATAATACATACGGTACATACATTCAAGGGTACAATTCATCTTCCACCTTACACTCTGCTGGCAAGGCCCAGTTTACTTGCCAACTTCTCATGGCCTACTACTGGAAGGGCCTTTGTAAGCAAATCCGCGATATTGTTTTTCAGATACCATACCCCAATGTAGTCCTACACTCAAATTTTCTGCCTCAGTCACACGGGACAACAAAATACCCTCCTCCTGACCTTTTAGGGATAAGCATAACTTTACTTCCTAGCTCAGCAAGTTGGGTACTTCCTGCCCACTTTCACTGGAACCACTGCTGGAACTAGTGCTGACCTCAGTGCGAGGGTCTCTCTTGACCGTAAATGCAGGTTCAGCACTAGGTGGCGGTGTTGAACTCTTTGGTGTGACGTTGAGTGAGATTTTTGGCTTCTCCTCTTCAGTACTTTCCTCAGTACTTTCTTCTTCATCATCAGCCATCACCACCCCTCCATCTTCAGAGCTTTCAAGTGTATCTGGGACACTGTCCTTTTCCTCATCAGACATCACTGCCCCTCCATTCTCAGGAACACTTTTGTCACTTTTACCCAGGGGAATCAAAACCTCTTGGTTACAGTGCAGTCTATCCCATCCTGAATGGATTTCAAAGTTTGCACTCCTAGAATACACTATTTTGCCAGCATGGTGTAGAAATCTATATTTGTTACCTTCATATCCCACAAAGCATAACCGTCTAGATTTCTCCTCTCCAGACTTTCTGAAACTTGGGGGAACATACACACTAGCAAACTGACCCCAAACACGTAGATGCTGCAGGTTTGGCGCTCTACCATACAATAGGTAATATGGAGTTTGCTTCACACTTGAACTCCACATCCTATTTAAGTGGTAGTTTCTGTCACTATTGCTTCTCCTCAAAGTCCTGCTGGGGCTTGGGCATCCTCCTTCATACAGTCCTTCATTTGTTTTAACAGCCCAATTCTTCTTTCTGCAAGACCATCCTCCCCAGGAGATGCGAGGTTGGTGGTTTTATGCCTTATACCTTTCTTACGCATCCAGGCTTGCAGGCTATTAGACAGGAATTCTCCCCCTCGATCTGACACAAGACTGGCCACTTTATACGGAAATTCCCTCTCAATGGCATTCACCCACACTTGGAACTTTTCAGCTGTTTGACTTTTCTCTTTCAGTAGATAGACATAGGAGTACCTGGTGTGTCTGTCTACAATTACCAGGAAAAACCTATTTTGCCCTTCAGTTGGCTTGAATGGCCCACCAAATCTGCATGTACAACCTCAAAAGGCCATTGGGTGACACACTTGCTTTTCTTGGCAATGGGGTAAGCCTTTATCTTAACCTTTTTACACACAGAGCACTCTAGGAACTTAGGGCAATTTCGGACCTGTAACCCAGGGCATACCTTTGCCAATTCTTGCAAACCTTTGTAGCTGGCATGCCCCATCACTCGGTGGAGGTAATGTACACACTTTTCATGTAGAGGTTTGTTACACAGAGGGTTAACGTTTGCCACTTTTCCTTTTGGCAACATGTGATACAACCCCTGCTTTTTCACCCCTTTTGCACAAAAAACACCATTTGCAGTAATTATACATTTCTCCCCTTCAAACACCACTTTGTAACCCTCACTGGCCAGTTGGGAGACACACAAAATACAGTTCTGCAAATTTGTCACACACAATACATTATTGAACGATTTTCCAAAACATGGCACATATGCAGTACCCATCTTCTGCACCTTGCTTGGTGCCCCATCTGCAAGGGAAATTGCTGTTATATTTGCATTTGTAACATCATTCAACAGCTTTAAATTGTTCACCATGTGGCGAGTTGCACCACTGTCTAGCAACCACACACCACTCTCAGACTGTTCTTTTGCCACAAACACATGGCCTTCAGCCTGTGATGACACGCCCCTCCGCTTCTGGGCTGTCTTCTTCCCTCTGCTCGGCGCTGGCATTCTGCAGTCCTTCTGGAGATGGCCGACTCTCTTACATCTGTAGCAGCATCTGGCAAAGCTGCACACTGCTCCTTCTGCCTCCTGGCGACTGGCTGTTCTCCCCTCCGACTGCAGTCTGGAATCAAACTGCTTACGTTGGACTTCCTCCCAAATCCTCCTGGCTACCAAATCTACAGTCAGCTCTTCCTCACGCACACCCTGGAGGCTGTACATCAAAAAGTCCCACTCCTTAGTGAGGCTTCCCAGCAGAATAAAACTTTTCTACATTTCTGGGATATTTACTCGTCTGTTGGCTGTCTCTTGAAACAACTGTTTCATCAGCATGAGGTGCTCTCTTACACAGCTTCCGGGACATAACTTTGTGTTATACAGTCTTTTTGTCCATAGCATTTTGGACAAACACGAGGAAGATTGATGCACACGCTTCAGAACCTCCCAGAGCTGATATGCTATGTCTGCAGCAGCAGCGTGAATCAACTGGGAAGGACTTAAAGTAAGCAAAATAACTGCTTTGGCTTTTTCGTCAGCAACCCTGAACACTGCTATTTGAGCAGCAGTTGCTCCTTCTGGGGGCTGTCGCTCATTTTCCAAAATGTGCCACAAGTTTTCCTTCGTCAAAGCAGCTCTCACATAAATTTGCCAGCTTTGATAATTAGCGTCGGTCAACTTTTCAAAACGCAGATAACCTCCCTCAGCCATGCTGCTGCCTTTGTAAGGAAAATTCAACAAACAAAGCAGCTGGCCGCAGTGACCTTGATGAGCTCTGGACTGAAGATTAACTGTCTCTCTGCCAAAACCCAGACTCCCAAAGCACCGGAGAGCCAGGCGAACAGTCAAAAACAGTCCCAGTATCCAGGGGAAAAACAACTACAGGTGCGCTGTGGATGCTGTGCACTCTGGGCCTGGGCCCGTAACCACTGTTGGGGATGATAGGAGTTTCAGCCCCATGGAAACACAGCGGAAAAACCAGAGTTCAGCGAGCCAACAGCAGCAGCCTTGTTCCCCAGTAAGGATACTCACACACAGAGGAGTTTCTTCCAAAACAGGAAGCACTTTATCTTGCAGCAAAGTTCCGTTATATACAAAACATAGGACAGACGGACAAAAGCTTGCACCAGGTTTGGTCAACAGACAAATACATACTGGCATTGCTTTGTTATATACATATCTACAACCAATCAGGTAGAGGTTTGCACACCTCCCTCTACCATCTGCACACGACCCCAGTTTCTTATGCAACCTTGCAATTACCCACAGCTGGGGCATGATGCAACATCTTTGCAGTGGGCTGATCATTTTCCCAGGGTTCCCTGCCTGGAATCCCTGACAGTTTCCTTCCAAATGCTTTGTGGTAGTCTTTGGTGTAATTCCCCTTTCAGTATCAAGAAGTATCACATATCAGTCAGAGGATACACAGTTTTTGAAAGGAGCACAAGAAGATTTCTAATGAAACAAAGGTTCAGGTAACCCCATATTCTGGATCCAAGGTCTGCATTTTGTAGTCTTTACCTTGAGGGATCCCTTTCACCTCTTTATTCTACAGATGACCCCATTCAACAGGATCTCCACATTCTCTGTGTAGGGGGTACTGCCATTGGGAGGAGAAATCTGTTCCTCTGAAACCAATTGCACATGGCTAAATCTGGATACAACCAAAAGTTTCTAGCAGAGACCAGCCACATGCCTGTGCAGAGCCTAGTACCAAGGCAATGAATGACAAAACTGTCTCCCTTTTATGCTACCTGTACCTCTAACCTGGAGGTTCCAGGCTGTTGTTGTGGATAAGGGTTGACTCCAATATTACATTAGCAGAAAAAGGAGAAGAGGTAGTACTGTCACCTAATGCATTACCAACACCCTGCATCCTCCCATCACGTGGGACAGCAAAATCGGTGAGAATTTTTTTTTTTTAGACTAGATTCTTATGACCGTAAAAGCATGCAGAAAAAGGACACTGGCTGTAAGCATGGACTAGTTCAGGATGGCCTCAACATGGCCAGGTCATGAGTTCAAGAAGATTAGGCAGGAAAGCCCAGCATTAATGGGCTTCCAATAATCCTTTCAATAGCACAGACAACCAAGACAATAGTAAACAAAACTGCCGAGTTACAGCAGGCAAGCACTCCTGCTGTGTGCATTTACTACAGAGTCCTTCCCCTTTCACCTTATCCAACCAAGACATTAAGAGGCTGTCAGAACTCCCATAAATCTTTTGTCACTCCAAGTAAGATAATCAGCCCATTCTGGACTCCCGGGGTAGGAGAAAGGGTATTTAAACCCTAGCTCTGACCCCATCAATTTGTAGTACATTGGGCATTACTCTGCACATTGGCCCCCAGATTCCTGTGCTCTCAGCTACCCTTGGATTGGGGTCTGAGCCACTGCATTTTGGACTTCTTCTGGACTGGTAAATATCACCCTCTACATCTGAAACCTCCCTCTTTCCAAACTTCCTCACTTCTCCTTTCCCTAGTCTTGTATGGTTCATGAGACTGCTTGAGATCCTGGGTGTGTCTACTGATTTCCAATAAAAACACTCTGTTTAAACCTTTGACTGGAGTTCCTACTTAGTACTAGTATACACAGGTGAAAAGATCCTGCCATTACCCTCCCATCTCGCAGGCCTCCTTTGAGCTGTAATTCCCCCAATTTCTAAGGAGATGCTGGCACTGCTGATGGACCTCAAGATCACCTACCTTTGGAGGTAACAAGTGCTTATGCAGCAGATGAAAGAGCAGGTAGCAGAACTAATCAAAACAACAGTTAGTGAAATGAAGCTATAATGAGTTGTTCAGTGGTTTGTGCAACAGCTTCAAGAACACCTCCCACAAGACTTCTAGAATGGCTTGGACAACAACTAGCATCTAGACTTCCATACAGACAACTGTAAGGATGTATGCAACAGCTAGCAAAGTTATCTGTGAAAATGTATAATGACCGTGGCTATTGTTAGCTGGAAGACTTGACATGGATACCTGCACTATACACAAAATGTTATGGCCCGAAAGTGGTCATGAAAATGGATCGCTGTGGGTTTTTTGGGCTATGAGGCTGTGTTCTAGTAGTATTTGCTCCTGACGTTTCACTTGCATCTGTGGCTGGCATCTTCAGAGGATCCTCTGAAGATGCCTGCCACAGATGCAGGCGAAATGTCAGGAGCAAATACTACTAATACATGGCCTCATAGCCCAAAAAACCCACAACAACTCATGGATTCTGGCCGTGAAAGCCTTTGACTTTACATCGATCATAAAAATGTTGTTTCACAGTTAAAACAGCATGCCTTTCAATTGTCTCAGTCTGGAAGGGAAAATCCTGATTAATCCTCTGTCATCCCACTTCTTTAGCTGCTTTTAAAATGACCTGGTCATTAGAGTCATACTTTGATACTCACACCATTACACCATGCTGGCTTTCAATTTTTTAAATGATAACTTATGTAAATCCTTAGCTGCAGCCATACCTTTGGCCTCACCTTGGTATTAGGAGTACACACACACGCTCATGAAACAGTAGGTTCCAAAGGTGTTCTTTCTGTGAGTACTGGGCTTGCCCTGGCAAGATAGGATTTCTTTCCTTCTAGATCCATCAAGCACCACTTAATCTTTTATATCAGGGTGGGAAATGGGAAGCAGATTTTGCCACCAAGTCCCGTATAGGTCTTACCAGCACATTGGGTTACTGTCAGGGGGTTTGGGGGTCCAAGTAAGTGAGGCTCATGGGCCACATGTTGCATGGCCCATCCCTGTTTTATTAAAATGGCTTTGTCTCATCTTGAATATATTTGGATCTGTTCTGTTCAAAACCTCCTGGCTGATATAGACTGTACAACAACTTATGCAAACAAAATCTCCAAAGTGAACTTGTTGGTTGCAGAAGCATAACATAACAACAGAGTTCAAGTAAGTAGTGCAGTCTTTGTGCTAATGGAACAACGCTAAAGGATGCAACCCTACGTAGAAGAAAAGTGGGGTTGAGAGTATAATGTTTCTTTATTATTTTTCTTACGTCTAGACTCTTTTCAAAACAGATATTAAAAATTTCAAAGCAACTCTCAAAACTTAGATTTAAGATCATGTACAGTGAGATTATTAGCAATGGCAGCTAATGTCTAGTGGGACTGGTAGGACAAAAGGGAGGGCTACCAGAGAAGGAGCCTTCTTCTACATAATCATTTTCCTTGCACGGTCTAAGTCCACCTGGTTCTCCTTTGCACTGATTGGAAGGGAAGTTGGGTGTTAGGTGGATGGTGCCCATCTCCCCATATAGTAAGAACACCCTGACCAAGACCATGCTTATATAGAAGTATATCATCCTAAATTCAATATAACTTGTACCCAGATAAATATCCTCCAAACTGAAGCTTAAAACACATACAGAAAAGCAGTAGTTTACTCATTTTCATACTGACAGCTATTAACTAGAAAGTCACATGGTGTAGTGGTCTGAGCATTGGACTATGATTCTGGAGACCAGGGTTTGAATTCCCTCTAGCCATGGAAACTCACTGGGTAAGCTTGGGCAAGTCATATTCAGCCTCAGAGGAAGGCAAAGGCAAACTCCCTCTGAAGAAATCTTACCAAGAAAATCCTATGATAGGTTTACCTTAGAGCAGCCGTAAGTTGGAAATGACTTGAAGGCACACAACAAAACATTATTAACTGCTGCAAAAAATACTTCCATGGAAAATATAAAGCGCAACAATGAGTATGTTTTATATCTCATGAAGCTGAATAGCACTGGAGCTGAAGTGATCTATAAGGATTCCATCTCCCTAACCCGGTGTCTTATCCCAAAATCTGCATGGTTTGAGTGTGTTTATCTAAAAGTAGATGTTAGGGGCAAAATAGAGATTCTATTGGTATATTGTCCCACCCTCAACAGCTACTCAACTATTTCCCTTTCCAAGCTAACCAGGCATAGTCTTAGGGTCAGTATTAGAATCCCCTTGTTTTGTAGTGCTGAGAGTCTTTAACATTCATGTTGAGCCTGCCTTCTTAGCAGTGAATCTGGGCATCATGTCCCCCAAGACAGCCATGGGTGTGTCCCAATAGGTACCTGCTCCTATTCATGCACCTGGGCATACTCTTGACCTCATTTTCTTGGTGGGTGTTCTGGTGGTGATATGGGCATGGGGGAACTAGCTATAAGTTCATTATCGTGGATAGACCACTAGCTGATGGGGATCACAATTGCTGGGACTCAGAACCCATGCTGGTGTGGGGAATCAATTAAGATGGTCTGCCCCAGGAAGTTTGTGGATCTGGGTGTTTTCCCAATGGTTCTTCAGGAGTTTCCTGCTGCCTCAGCAGACAATTCTCTCAAACGTTAACCCCTGAAATGCAATAATGGCCAGGGTAGTGGACACAATTGCTCCTGAATACCTTTTCATGGAGTAGAACCAAACCTAACCCCTTGTTTTTCAGGGCACTGGCAGTGACGAAACAAGTGAGAAGGCAACTAGAGCAGCACTGGAGAAAACTTGGAGCGGGTCTGATTGAACACAGGCTAAACCTTCTCTGAAAGCTTACTCTGTGACAACAAAGACAGAACATTTATTCTCTGCCGCCATTGTATTTGCAAGGAGCCAGACAGAGGAGCTGTTTTGAGTGGTCGGGGTTTTATGTACACTGATGAGAATTTAGATCACTTGACAGCTTGCTGCGAACTTGCCTTTACCAGTAAAATTGTTTGAAACCACTCTGACTTGGATGCTTTAACTAATAGAGATCCAATAGATGCAAGGTTGTGTCTCATTGTACAGTGATGGAGGATACTTTTCAATTTGTAAGGTCCAGCAATGTGGACAGGACACTTGGAGAAGTGAGGGCCACTGCATATGTATTTAACCCTTTCCCTTCCTGGCTCATTAAACAAGGCAGAGGAGGAATAGCTAAGTATGTAGAGGTTATGGCCAATGCCTCACTGAAACCAGGTACAGTTCTATCATGCCTAAAGGAGGCAGTTATAAGAGCACTGTTGAAAAAGCCCTCCTTTTATCACACCATACTGTACAAGTACCAGCTAGTATCTAATAGTCCATTTCAGGGCAAGCTACTACAGCAAGTGGTGAGTCCTCAGTTCCAGAGGTTTCTGGATGAGGCAGATAACCTGGATCTAATTCAATATGGTTTCAGGCCAGGTTATGGGACAAGGACAGGTTAGGGCACCTTGGAGGATGACCTATGCCAGGAGTTTGATAGGGCAAGTAAGTTCCTCTTAATTCTGCTGAACCTCTCAGTGGCTTTCAATACCATTAAATATGGTTTCCTTCTGGGCTGCCTTGCTAGGATGGGACTTGGAGACAATTTTTTACAGTGGGTCTGTTCCTCCAGAAGGGGAGGAGTGAACCCAGAAGGTAGGGTTGAGCAACCCTAGTTTGACCTCTTAACTGTTGGCCTACGGGATCCCTTAGGTTCCAGTATGCTGTTCAACATGTACGTGAAACTACTGGGAGAGATTGTTCAGTGCTTGGGGATCCAGTGCCAGTAATATTCAGATGATAACCAATTCTATTACTCCTTTACACCTCAATCCAAGGAAGATGTTTCAATCCTAAACTGGTACCTGTCATTAATAATGGATGGGATTATAGTGAACAAATTGAAATAATCCAGATAAGGAAAAGGTGCTCATGGTCAGTCAAAAAGGAAATCAAGGAATAGGGATTCAACCTGTGCTGGACAGAGGCCCTTTTCGCATCCTACCTTTTCTCGGCGCTGGGGTGTAGTGATCAAGCGAGCAGCCTCTTCTGAGAGGCTCTCGCTTCCCTGCTTCTTCAGCTCCACATGAGCTTCCTGCTCATGTGAGAGCCCCACCTCTTCCTTTTGCACGACTGGCCCGGGTCCTGAGGCTCCGCACGCCAGGTAAGTGCGTGCAGGGCCCAGGAGCAATGCATGATCACGCAGCATTTTCGGCTGAAAGCCGAAAATGCAAAGGTGCGCGATCATTGCCTGCTGGCCCCTGGAGCCTTGCACGACTGCAAGGGCATCATGCGGATTGCTCCTTGCAATCACACGAGGCTCCAGGCCCTCTTTCGCATGGCAGATGCCGTATGAAAAGGGCCAGAGTTACACACCCTCTGAAGACACAGATCTGCAGCTTGGGTGGATACTTAGATTCCACCCTGAGCAATTGCACGGTTAAGGCTTTTTTGCCAGCTGTGCCCATTGCTTAAGATGTCAGATCTGGCCATGGTGACACATACCTTAGCTACATCACTAGATCTTTGGTTAATGTAATTAAGATTACAGCTAGCAATTCTTGAAAACTTCATTTGGTCTACATTTTTAACTAAACTGATTTACAGTTCCTGGAATAATAGTGGAATGGAAACATGTAAATGTCAGGTTTTAGGGACCTTAAGGATCATCTAGTCCAATACTCTGCCTACACAAGAATCCACAGCTAAAGTAACCCTGACAGATACCCATCCAACCTACATTTGAAAATCTTCAAAGAAAGGGAGTCCACCACCTTCTGAGGTACTACATTCTGCAGCTGACAGCCCTTATTGTGAAGATGTTCTTCCTAATGTTTAGTTGGAACCTCCTTGATTGTAACTTAAATCTGTTGGTTTGGGTACTACCCCAAAAAGTAGTCCCTTGTTTTTTACATTTTTCCTAAATTTGATAAAGTGGGTTTCAGCTCAAAAATTCATACTTTGATGGAAATTACACTTCATGGATTTTTTTCATTTTTTTTGAGTCATAGATTGTTGTGGAAGATGGCTGGGAGAGACTTATGAAAACCATTAAGAATGAAAATGAGATGAATGAGAAATAAACTGATCTGTCCATCTCTAACTTAAACAATAATAGTAATAATGAGGACCTTAAATTATTAGGCTATTTGAAGTTTCACATGAGATGTTGGCCACAATCCTGTGTGGTTGTCACGCCCTGCTTCCAGAACATGGAAGTGGACTCTGACTCAGAGAGAGAAGCAGTGGACGTGCCAAGACCTGCTGTAGAGCCAGAACAGGAAGAGGTTACAGAGCCACAAATCTCAGAGACATAACAGAGTGCAGTGCCAACTCCAGCAGAGAGTCCTGCCCTTTCAGATACAGAAGACAACTTATACATACCTACCTTTCCTGAGTGTAGACAGCAAAGGGAGAGCTTGTGCAGGTCTCAAATGATTTATAGAAGGCAGCAATTAGTTAGGCAGCAGCTACGTTAAGCTGCTGACCTATATATACACAGCCCTCCAGGAGTTGTCAGAGAGTATCTGACCTCTGTGGCTGCTGGTTGTGTTTCCAAACTCTGTGCCTTAATTGGGATTGTGTTGACTGATTCTGGACTTGTTTGCCTTGCCTTGGATTCTGTTGGACTCGGTTTATGAATATGACCTTTTGCTTACTAAGTAAAAGTAAGTGATGGGTCTTAAGTAGTTCTGGTCTTTGTGTACTACTTGGCCATATTGTCTCATGGCTATCAGCTGTGCAAGCATTAGCTGGCTGCCCAGACTGAGATAGGACAGGGGTCCACTATGTCCTCAGAGTCAAATGCTGATACAGGGACAAAGCCAGAAGATACTCCAATCTGCCACCACTCTCCAACAGGCATAGAATAGCTTGGGGTGTTGCTGCAGTGACTCTGTGGTAGGCCAGAGTGGGAGGGTTGGTTGGTGCAGAGGGATAAAGAGAATACCAACCTTCATACCAATGTACACAGGTAAAAAGTTGACTTCTATTTTGTGTAAACCACTAAACAGCATGCCAACCTATGATTATGCAAACCCAGTATTATGGCAGAACCTTAAAACGTGTTTGGTTAGAAGTTTGTTTTAATGAATGTGGACATATTACCTGGTAACTATACAGTAGGTCCTTCACTTTCACAGGGGATAGGGAAAATGAACCCCGGCGAAAGTGAAAAAAATGTGAATAACCATGGGCCCCACACACTGGGGTAGGGTGGGCACAGGAAAGAACCAGCAGGGATGAGCTTTCTCCTTGCACCCACCCATGTGATTGAGGAAGCTGTTTCAGTGGGGAAGCTATTTTCCCATTGGCTGTCTCCTGCGCCAACATCCACCCACACGATCAGGGTGAGGAGAAAGTCAACAGGGAAACTGTTTCCTCGCTGGCTGTCTCTTGCGTCCATCTCCCCCCACATGATCCCAATTACATGGGTGGGGCAAGGAGCAAGCCAGTGGGGAAGCTCTTTCCTTGCTGGCTGTCTCCTGCACTCACTGCCACCCACAAGATCCCGATCGCGCAGGTGGGGGTGAGGAGAAAGCTAGTGGGGAAGCTGTTTTCTCGCTGGCTGTCTCCTGCAACGTCCTCCACCGGTACGATCGAGGGCGAGGAGAAAGTCAGCAGGAGACAACCAGTGAGGACAAAACCAGCCAGGAAGCTGTCCCCTCACCCCCACCCACCCGATCCTGATGGCACAGGTGGGAAGAGGCACAGGAGACAGCCAGTGCGAAAACAGCTTCCCTGCTGGCTTTCTCCTTGCCCACACCCGCGTGATTGGGATCCCACTGATGGAGGTGGGTGCAGGAGACAGCCAGTGCGGAAACAGCTTTTCTGCTGGCTTTCTCCTCACCCCTGATTGTGCAGGTGCCGGTGGGTGCAGGAGACAACCAGCAGGGAAACGGCTTCCTCACTGGCTTCCTCCTCGCCCCCACCCATGCAATCTGGATCATGCAGGCGGAGATGGGCACAGGAGACAGCCAGAGGGAAAAGAACTTCCCCACTGGCTTTTTCCTCGCCCCTGCCCATGCAATCCCAATCGTGCAGGTGGAGGTGGGCACAGGAGACAGCCAGTGGGGAAAGAGCTTCACTGCTGGCTTTCTCCTCCCCTCCACCTGATTGTGCGGGTGGGGGTGAGGAGAAAGCTAGCAGGGAAGCTCTTTCCCCACTGACTGTCTCCTGCGCTTCCGGATCGGGTGGATGGGGGCGAGTGGAAAGCCAGTAGGGAAGTTCTCAGAAGGAGCGAAGGGGTGCAGGGAATGAGTAATTGCCTTCCCTGCATCCCTCCTGCCACTGGCCCAGGCCCAGGAATGGGAGGGGGAGAATGGGGGGTAAGAGGATATCTCGCGAATGATCAAGTTCGTGAAAGTGAAACCCACAAATGTGGAGAGAGAACTGTATATAAAACTATAGCTGAACCTGTGTGGGCTTAAATCTTTAACCGAGCCTGTTTGAAAACGTCTATCAAAGAAACATACTCACTATTCAGCATCAAGAAAAGACATCTTTCTTGCAGCCTCTGTGATTATGTAGGCTGTGTGTATTGTTTTTCTGTATTGTTTGTTTTGTATGTGTTACTACTCTTGTATACTACTTTGCAATGATCAAATGTAAGCAGTTTATAAATGTACGTAAATAAATAATAAAATTAATCATCAGTTTGTAGGTAGCAAGAATCACTTTCTCAATATAGGTTTCCTTTTGATTTTGCACAAACCTGAGTATGGCGATCCCAAGTGCTTGTTGGCAAGGAGAGACAATTTGTTCTTCTTTGTTATGTGCAAAGGACACTGTGGCAAATTAAAGTAACTGGATTTTGATCAGCATTTCCCATTTGCACTAGGCGCTCTGTGAATTGAAATGTAAAAGGTCAAAGCTCCAAAAGCATTTTTCATTTCTAAAAAGGTTTGTTCACTACTATAATTTAATAGCCATGCCAAAGCTGATAAGATTTTGGAATCGGTCCATGGCGTGTATTGATGTCACAGGTCAAAAATAAAGGCTTCAATATAATTTATTTCTCCAAGCACAGTGGAGATAATAACTCAAGCACAGAGCAATATGTTAAAATGAAATTATATTCAATAAGGATGACTTCAGCTATTCTTCTAAAACTAAGTATACTTGGCTAAATTCTTAAATAATCATTATTGCATTGGGATGGTCTCCATGGGACATTTCTGTGTTGAACAGTATCTGGTGTGTTCATTTGATCTATTTTTTTTCGTGTATGTTAACTACATTTCTAAGGCATTTTTTTTCTTTTTTTCTAGTAGGGCGGCAGGAGACTCAATTATATTCTCCTGTCTTCTGGGGTAGCCTTGTGTCCTGCTTTTGGAAAGAATCACATGATAGAGGAGAATAAAATTACTTTTCATGTGGTGAACTCTGTTCCAGCCCATTCATCATGCAAATCATCAGCAAGTGGATTCATCTAAGGAAAAATATTCCCAGAATATTTGTGGCCTCCCAATTCACACAAGCTCCACTGTGAAAGAAATAGCACAAATCATCCAGCCAGTTTTCCACATGTGATACATGCCCTTGTCTGTTTTGCCAGTCCCAAAAGCTACTGCCAGGAAGAAACTAAAGAGACCCTTGTGGTTTTTGTAACATTTGCAACCTTATTGAGCTCATTGTAACAGAACTGTGATTGAAGCGGTAATGCTGTGCCTTTTTACCTGGGAGCAAACCCTACTGAACTCAATCAGGTTTATTTCAGAAAGAAATTTACTTACAGAAAAAAAATTATGCCCCATAGTTGGAGAGATATGTGACCACTTAGAATTGACCACTTAGAATTTATGTGCCATTCATACATACTACCGACAACTAAAAATCAGTCATAAAACACAAACAAAATTTCAAAGCAGTATAAAAGCAAGTAACACTCATAAAGCCAATGAACAAGAAGGTCTTAACCATATGGCAAAGAATTATGAGAAAGGTTGCTAACCTCTTGGGACAAAGAATTCCACAATTTAGGTGCGGCATCCTGAGAAGGCCTTTCCTTTTGTCTCCATCAATTATGCCTGTGCCATAATTGAAACAACTGTGTATCAGATCTTAGTGCATTGGTATTGTGGAATTGAAGGAAACAATCCCTGCATTATTCTGTCCAACTCATGCTATTGATAGATATAAAGGTTACCACCAACCAAATGTTGAATTGTGCTGAAAAAAATAGTATCCAGTGCAAGTCTTATAGGGCAGATGTAATATAATTCTGTAAGCAAATGCCTGCCAGCAACCCTTGCAGCTGCATTCTGGACCAACTGTCATTTCTAAAAATTATTCAGGCCAATCCAGCTGTAACTAAAACATGCATAACCTACAGCTGGGTCAGACCACTAGGGATACACATAAAACTGTAAATAAAACTTTTGCAGAAAACATTAATTTTGCTTTTTTAAACAAATCCTATGTGGGTTTCTGGAGAGTGACTTTTTTTTCTGTATGTACATATCTGGGGGGAAAAGCAGATTTTTTAAAATGGAAAAATACTTTCCACAAGCTCTCAAGAGCCAGTGTGGTGTAGCAGTTTGAGTGATGAACTACAGCTCTAGAGACCATGGTCTGAATCCCTGCTTGGTCATGGAAATCCACTGGGTAACCTTGGGCAAGTCACATTCTCTCAGCCTCAAAGGAAGGCAAGGCAAACACTGTGAACAAATCTTGCCAAGAAAATGCTATTGATAGGGACACCATAAATTGGGAATGACTTGAAGGCACACAGCAGCAGCAGCAGCAGCAACGACATATTTGGAAATGTATCTTTTGCACAAAATTCCTTGATTTTTATGCAAAAAAACAAAAGCTAAGTACATTTCTGTGCAGAATAATTTCCCCAAACACTTTGGGATGTGTGAATAACAGACAAATACTACAAAACATTATCACCTCAGTGGTATTGCTCCCAACCAGATATCCTAAGTGTCAGGAAACCCTTCCCTACCCTCAGAAAAACAAGTAATAGTGAATGCTGTTTCCATCTCTATAGACCACGTCAGGAAATGGATGCAATTTGTGCACCAGCCCAACCTGGGCAAAGATAAACCTGGTTATGGCCATTTCCTCATGAGAGGGGAGGACTGGTTCACTGCATGTCAAGAGTGGTGTTTTTATACTCCGATTTGGAAACTGAATTCAGAAATTCAGAAACTGTGCTGTCTGTACCCCCCTCCTCCATTTACATCGTACTACTGCAGAGAACAGCGGTTGCTGCATCCACAACAGCAAGTCCCTGGCCACTCCCATTCCCCTCCCTCACCTTGCCCTGCCATCGCTGATTGGTCTGTTTTTTAAAACACACACATACATTTTTAACACATTTCTGTGTTGCTATGTTTGTGCGCAGGAATGTATGTTCATTGATACGTGGAAAAAACACGTTTTAACAGTCCATTACCAGATCCACTCTCTTCCCGCTGTCCATTTAACACAAGAAGACAATAATGATGGCAGCCTGTCCTTTGATGGGTGGAGAGAGATAGGGATGGAAATGATGGAAGGGACAGTCTGGGAAAGCCAATAGCCAGCCAATTCTGTGATGTGAATCAATGCTATACTTCTGCATCTAGGTGAAAACTGAAGCAGAACCTGTTTGAGAGATTTACATCAGAGTTTTTCCATTTTTTACATACAGCAGTTTCATATCACAGTGAACCGTTCTAGGAGCTGAAAATGTGCAGAACCATGAGGAAAACTACAAAGTTAAAATGGTTCAACATGCAGACAAGAGGGTAAGAATTCAATGCTGCTGTGATGTATCAACCTCATGCAGAAATGGCTTATGACTGAGTGCCAGAACACTCCAAAATTATTCTTCAGAGGAAGTATCACTCTAGGCCGAGTTCCTTTTCCTGAGCCCTATCCTATTCCTGTCTGTTTTCTAACAGGAGTACCTTTATCTTATCTGGATTAATTCTCAGTTGGTTAGCTCTAATTTAGCCCATTTCTGTCTCCAGATATCAATCCAAAACATCAGCAGCTTCCCTGATAAAGCACAAATAGGAGAAATATAGCTGTGTGTTATCCGCACATTGGTTACAATACATTTCAAATACCTGGGCTATCTCTTCCAGTGCTTACTTGTGGTTCTCATATCAATGGAATGATGAATCTGCTTGAGATATCCAAGGTGCTGGACTTATTTTAGGTATTGGGGTTTGACAGCTCCTTTAAAGGTCAGCCTCAGCTTCCTTCCACCGCTCCACTGACATAGGAGTCACCATCTGTGATTGCCAATTGTTGAATAACATCATTGTTGTTGTTGTTGTTGTTGTTGTTGTTGTTGTTGTTGTTGTTATTCTCTTACCTGCCTCTCCTCAAGGCTCAAGCCAGGGTGCATCATAAAGATACAATTGGTGGGAGATCATTTTGAAGGTGTTTCTTTTACAAAAGAGGTCATTCTCCTTTCTAAAAGAAGTGCTTTGCTCCCGGAGAACAACAGAAGAAGGATGAAGTCATGTGATAAGTCCCAGCCAAAGACGCTATTATTCTGCTGTAATTGTGATTTACCTGCCTCATGTGAAAAAGTGCCAGGATCACAGGCAGCACAATGCTGAATGCCAGTTGCTGGGGGACAATGGCTGGACGTAGCTGTTGCACTCAAGTTCTGATGGGAGGTTTTCTGTCTGACAAGACACTATGCAATACAAGATGGTAGACTGGACAGGCCTTTAGTCTGGTTCAGTAGACTCCTCTTATATTCTTATGATGTAGATCTGTGGTAGTTTCTTGACCACCAGCTCTTGCTGGTTCAGGCCAGAAAATATATATACACAGGGAGAAGGATCCAGCATAAATGTGTCCAGGTACTAACTGTTGTGGCACTCTAACTGCCAAATACTGTCAAATGTTCATTCTTAGTGCAAAATGTATGGATATTAAGGCCATTTCCACACTAGCCTGTTATAGTGCTATTATTCCACTTTCAACATCCTATGGAATCCTGGGGTTTGCAGTTTAGGGAGGGGCCTTTGAAACCTCTCCCTAAGCTACAAACCCCAGGATTCCATAGGATGTTGAAAGTGGAATAATAGCTCTATAACAAGCTAGTGCGGAAATGGCCTAGATATTTATTCTAAATACCAAATATTTGCGCATATGGGGAGTATGTGGCAAATATTTGCTATTCAGTTGGTCATTTAAACTGATTTATTGCTGGCGGGATTGCTAGTATGGTGCAGTGGTCTGAGCATTAAGCTACAACCCTAGAGACCAGAGTTCAGTTCCCTGCTCAGCCATGCAAACCCATTGGGTGACCAAGGACACGTCACACTCTTTCAGACCCAGAAACTCCATGATAGGGTCACCATAAGTCAGAAACAATTTGGGGGTACACAACAATTGCCGAGGGAAACATTAAACTGGTAGGGTGCTGTTTTTGTTTTCGTCACTACATTTTTCATTGTATTTATATATTGTATATGTGGTTTTGTTTTTAATCTATATTTTATTAGTTTTAGCTCTCTCAAACTTTTTTTCCGCAAAAAGGGAGGATATAAAATAAATATATAAATAAAATTTTCATGGAAGAATTTGAAAGATTGGGGCAAATTTACCAGCTTTCTTCATATGCATGAACTGATCCTAAGATATAGAGTGCTGTGCTGAACATATGGGGCAACTGTATTTGATGTCAGGATCTTCTAATCTAGAACTACTTGAACTTATTTTTAATCAAATCCACAGGAGCTGAAAAAATGTTTGTTTGTTTTTTAAAGAAAATGATCTCTCTCTCTCTCTCTCTCTCTCTCTCTCTTTTTCTGTGTGAGTGTATACGTGTATTATAACTGGCTTTCTTAGAGCCCCCAAGGGCTGAAGCAAACAGTGCATAAAATAAACATATGGCTAGGCAGACAGCAAAGAATGAAGAGATATATCTATATAAAAAGGGAAAGAGAAAAAGCCCTACGGACTGAGAAAATGTGGAAATGTTAAGACAAACAAGTTGGTAAACAAAGCTAGAGGGAAAATAGCTGGATGGGAAGTAGGTCACCTGAGAAGTTTCAAAGGTGTTTGTATGCAAATACAAAGAAAGCAGGACAAGACAGAATGGAAATTAAGGACACTGAGCAGTCAGTGCTCACAGAGGGGACAGCAATGTCTAGTCTCAATAAGATATCCTGTTGTGGTAGCATTACCCTACAGGGATTCCTATAACAGAATGTAGACATTAAAAAGAGGACAGACTATTCCATCAGAATTGCTGTGTCCCAGTCTCCTGAGAGTTTTTGAAATGGTACTGAGATCTAGATATTTAAATGGCCAATCTATATCGGTGAGATTATCTGAATGCACATTACAAAAAGAATTAATCTAGGCTCTAGTTCTTTGGCTAATGATAATTTTCAATCTAATACACAGTGATGCAGTGAAGAAAGAATACTGGAATAGGGGAAGGAAATCTTGGGTTAAATGCTCAGCTGAAACAGATTGACCAAAAATTGAATCCCCGTGTTATAGACTTCCTCCCTCTTACTGTTATATTAGTCAGACTTAACTTGTGTTATGTTTTATGTTCATTCATGTCACTGGTAGGACAATTATCTGGTATGAGTCTCATTAACAGTTAGAGGGAGTGGTGCAAGAATGTATTCATCATGAGGCAGCCATTTTCTGCACCACATGGTTCAGTCACAATCATTTAGTATAATTCAGTTCCTCACATGGGTTTGTTTTGTGGATAAATAAGATCTTAGTAAGGCAGGCAGCATGAGGGCTCCGCCTCTTCCTTCTGCAGCTCAGCTGAGTATTTTCCCAGGCTGCGCTGGAGGAGGAAGTGCAAGGGCCGTGGCTCCAGAGGCTCCGCACGGATGGTAAGTGCGTGTGGAGCCCCGGAGCAATGCGTGACCATGCACCATTTTCGGCTTCAAGCCGAAAATGAAAAAAATGTGTGCACGGTCCGTGTCAGGCCATTGAGCGTCATGCAAATGTGAGTGTGTCATGTGCAGTGCTCCTCACATTTACGTGACACTCAAGGGGCCCTTTCGCATCAGAAATGTCGTGCAAAAGTTTTCATGATCAGACAGGATCTGGTGCCTTTAGGGCATTTATGCCCCTATTTTATTTTTTTTATTTTTTAAATTTCTACCTGTCTCTTAAACTTCTTGTGAACAGACTTAAGTTCCAATTTAGGAAGAAAAGCAAAGTATAAATGAGATCTGGTTTTGTTTTTTATCTTATCGTCAAGTCACCAGCGCAATGACCTTCTAAAGTGAGTGAGATTTGGCTTTCCTCATTTCTTCGCCTCATATGAATGAAATGAACAGCAAATCTTACCTCTGAATTCAACCAAACTTCTGCACCATAAACTGCCGCTCAGTACATAGAGTTTCTTGCTCCAGCAGTCTTTATGGTGTTTCTCATTGTGGCACCTTGTTTTGCTTTTTTAAAACTGCTTTGTGTCCCCTTCTGCTCATTAGCAGCCCGGTACAGCTTTTACATATCCACGTATTAAGCAAATAGGAGACATCAAGGGAACTTAAAACCACATCCAACTGCTTGCAAATTTACTGTTCCAACTTTAAATATGCCCTTAAAAAAAGAAAAGTAAAGCAAAACACTCTTGAGTATTTTTCAACGGGCTTTTTTTCCCCAGGACTCTCTAAAGCAGGGTTTATGAAGCAAAGACTTTCTTTTTGTGCTCCATGCTTTCATTTAGCAAACTGCTTGAAAGGAGGCTAATTGTTAATGATTCCAGTGCTGGGAGTAACCAATTCAGAAGGTGAAGGTTTTCAGAACCACAGATTGCTGCCTTTTATAGATTCTATATAATTGGTGTACCCATGAAGAATCAGTGATAGATTAGACTTTGGAGACTGCAAATCAAATCTAACCTCAGCTGTGTATTTTTTAATGAAATTTGTCTGCCTGTCTTTGTTTCTTTCTCATTTATTCTTTTAATGATTTGTTTATAAGAACACTTCTTGATGGCCTTTAGATCTAAGCAAAGGCCAACAATATAGCCCTACAATGACCAAGATCTATTAAGCCTGCTGGTGGATCCAAAATTCCCGCCAGCTAACATATCCTACTGTTCAGGGCAGAGCCTCCTCCCTCTTCCTTGTTTTCTCTCCAGGCATGGAACAGTAGCCAAGAAGTTTCCTAGGTGTGTATCCACAGCTTCAGAAACTGATTGGGAGCAGAGATATGCCCAGGTATGTTCCAGCTGCCTTTGTATACTAAGAGAAGGGGGGGGGGCAAAGCAAAACGGCCTTGTCCACACTGTAGGGCCATTTCTGCACTACACTGCTATAGTGCTATTATTCCACTTTCAACATCCTATGTAATCCTGGGGTTCATAGTTTAGGGAAAGACATTTAGAATTCTCAGTCAGAAAGCTCTTTGGCCTCAGTAAACTACAAACCCCAGAATTCCACAGGATGTCGAAAGTGGAATAATAGCACTATAACAATGTTATGGGGAAATGGCCTAAGACTCCTGTGCCTCCCTTAGTTGTTCAAGAGCAATAGGAATGCATCCTGTCACCAACCATTGGCCAGGGGATGGAGCTGTAGCTAGGAGTTTCTTCCCCAGCTGTTGTCACAAACCTGGGGCAAAGGGCTTTGCAGAAGTTGACACCTCCTTCTTCAGTGCCTCCAAAGTATATACCCTGGAACAACTAGGGCTACATCAGATATGCCATCAATAGGATTCTAGCCAACAACAACAGAGCCACTACAAACCACAACAAGGATTAACCCGTGGGGCTTTGGCAACTTTCCAGCAATTCCATATGATGATGCTACATCTAGTCCCAAGGAGCTCACAAGGCCAGGAGTAAACATTAAGTTGGGTTCAGACCATAGACAATCATAGAGAAGACTGGAGGCTTCCAGAACAGCAATCTTCTTTTCCATAGCTGAAGTTTTTTGTTTTTCCTGAAGAGGAAGACCTCAGAGTAGCTTGTAGAACCCAAAATGTTCCTAGGGGAACATGTTCAGGTTGTGTGATTTCCATCCCTGCTTTGAAATGTCATAGATATCTCATTTACCCTATGCCAAAATGGCATCCTCAAAGAGTTATTTGAATTGCCATTTGGAGAACAGTTGTGCAAGAGAGTTTATTATTTAGGTGTCTTTATATGGCAAAAAGGTCTCTGGAAGTATTAAGACTTTCCAGTTCTTCTTCTTCTTCTTCTTCTTCTTCTTCTTCTTTTCTTCTTCTTCTTCTCCTCCTCCTCCTCCTCCTTTGCCTTTCTCTACCCACTGATGACACATCCAGTCTCATGCAACATTTCAGGGACTAATGTTCACCAAATTCTACTGAGGCTAATATTGTTGTTGTTATTTAGAAGTCATAGTCAAAGTGCCGAAGTGTTTTAGCAATAGTGCATTAGTTAAACATTAGGGTCATTTAGTCTTAGTGCTAACTTTCCTCTTTCCCTTCCCTGATCTTTGTTGAATCTGTGCCCTAGAAACAATAACTGTGTTTATTGGTAATGACCATCTTAGCCATTTCTAAGAATGTAGAAACACACAAGACAAGTAACAGATATACTTTATTTTGGAAAGTGCTGGGCTAATTTAAATTGATCTGGGGAATGGGAATGTAAAGACCTTCCTAATGCCAGGCAAATACTTTGGAATAAAGAAAATGTCATGTGAATCTTCAAAATTAAATCAGTTTGTACAAAACCTGGGACTACTAGAGACTTTTCCTGATTTGGATGGCCCATAAGATCACTAGTTGGCCAGGTGGCTTTTCAAACATAATTGTTCATAGATTCTGTGCATAGGAGGGATCCCATGCTGCTTGCAAATTCTAACAGAGTTATGAAATGTTTAATGATGAGGGAACTTACCGTGTCATGACTCGTAATTAACTTGCAGTTTGTAATTATAATTCAGTATTGCTTGCTGCAAATATGATACCATCTTTACATTTTTGTACAGCCATGCCGCCAAATACATCTTGGAAACATGGCATGTATAATGTGGGGCTAAATCTAATTGACAGATCCAACTCAAGCATACCTATTGGCTGGGGTCCTACGTGATGCCAGAAGTGCCACTAGAGTACTTGCTCAGGTAGTCCAGGAACATGAAAGCCATCAACATCCCTGTAAAAATGCTCTTTAAAAGAAATTTTAAAATGTTCTAAAACCATTAACTGATCACACCATTAATGTAAGTTCACTGTTTGTTATACTGGTTTTGAAATCTAACTTCATTACACATTGCGTGACTCATCTGTTTGCGATTGGCTGTAATCACACGTGCTTTGTTTACAGTCATGGATCAACATGAAATGAAAGCTAAAGGCAACAACTGTAGGGGCAGAGCAAGTGAAAATCATAATGAGAATGCTGATTCATTGCAGGACTCTGAGATGTGTCTCACCAATCATCATCCCTGATTCCAGAAGCAACAGCCTGATTCTGATAAATGATATACAATACAGTAACTATGACTACACAAGATAAAGGGATAGGTAGGTAGGCACATAGGCAGGCAGGCAGACGGGCATGGAGATTATTTATAGGTGATTTGATAATGTACGTCCATGACTCTACTTGATATATTGTTATAATTATATTGCAATTTTGGGAGGATTGTGCAGTCAGGATTGATTTCTTCATCACTGCTGAATTCTTTAAAAAAATGAAGATAAAAGTTCTAAAAGTAACTGATGTAGAAAAACTCCTGTTTTGAACTTCTTATCTTAAACTGTTACATTTTAAATTGCTTTTAATGTTATCAATAGGTTAATTCCATTTTTTTAATCATTTTATTCAAATTCAAATATAAAACAAACAATTATAACTGTCAACTTATTTGAAATATTTCTGATCTTCCACACTGATCTAGATTTCATTATCAATATTTCTTAACATGCTTAAAATATTGTACTACATTTTAATGCTGTTATTACTTGTTGATTCTTGCATTTCCATCTCCATATTCCCGCTTCATGATATATCTCCTGTAGCCCCCTCATAATTTATCTTAAATCATGAATCACAGATTTCCATCTGATGGTACCCAGCAATTACCCATTACAATTTGCCATTCTTTTTGTATCTCTTCATCTGATTTCCCTTTTAATCTCTGAGAGACCATATCAGCATTTTTGTTTTCAATCAGTGTACCCCACCATTGTTCTAATGTGGGTATTTGCTGAGTTTTCCACATCTTTGCATATTCAATACGAACTGTTCTTATCATGTACAGTAATACTCTCCAGTACTTCTTTATACCAGTACCTTCTAATACATCAGTCATATTTAACAAATACAATTCTGGTAACTTAGCAAACTGTACTTTCATTAATGCACATATTTTGTTATGTATTTCAGTCCAATATTTCTTAGCTTTCGGACATATCCACCACATATGATATATTGTACCGGCCTCATTCTGACATTTCCAACATTGTCCAGTACGTGTATTATAAATCTTTTTTAATTTATCTGGTGTCATGTACCATCTATGAAATAGCTCGTAATAGTTCTCTTTCAAATTCTGTGCTACTGTAAATTTCTGGTTTTTTTTCCAACTCTGCTCCCAAGACTCTAATTGTATTGAATGTCCGATATTTTGTGCCCATGAAATGATTGTTGCCTTTACTGTTTCTTCTTGCCTCTCCTGATATAGTATTTCTTGATATATTTGGGCAAGTAAATGAGGCGGATTTTCGAACAGCCATTTAATTACTCCAGTTTTCTCTAATAGGTTAATTCCATTTTGACATTCATCTTTTTTAAAAAAATATAATGATTTAGTTTAACTTTTAAGCCATCTTTGCTCTTTTACTTATATTACCTTTGCAGTGTAATCCATACTTGCTGCAGATATTGGAATAGGCAGTGCTGTAAAGTGTATGCATCTGAATCCATAGGAAGGCAATAGTTTGTGGTACCAGTCACCCCTGACAACATGTGGGTTAGGCCTGTTGAGGGAGGTTTTAGATTATGCACGAGGGGCTAGTGAACAGCTCCTTGAGCACTTTTTAAAAGAAGACATACACTTGCATAACTATGGGTTACATATGCATACATCAGCAATAGGATGCTAGCCACAGGATTTCGGAGACACAGGCGTAATATACTGAAAAGAAAAGAAAACAATTTGGAAGTGTTGCACCAGACAAAAACAGAACTAAATCTCTATTCTTTACACACGATAGGCATAGGTTAGTGCCTTGAGGCCTGGGGCTAGAAGTACAAGTGGAACCTATTACTACAGCTGCTACTGCTGTCATCTTGTCTGTGTCAAGGCAGGGATCCTGGGCAGGGCAAATAGTGGCAGAAAATCTCCTTGGCTAAAGACCCAGGGCAATACCCCCGGGAGTCCAGTGGTAGGTGCAGTATGTCCCTGATGCATACAACATTCGGGTTATCTTCAGAACAATAAGAAAAAAACCCTGAATGGTGAGAGCATAGTTAACAGTTAATAGTTCCACTCTTTCAGAAGTGAGTATTATCTCTTTCTCATAATTATTTTTAGTTTTGTTTATTTATACCATGCCTGAGACTGAAGACAGCTTACAAAAATTAAAAGAGATATCATTAAAAGTTTGTGGGGAGAAAGCAGTCTGTCAAACAGCCTAGTCCCAAATTTTTTTAAGTCATGACCAGAACTTTGAACTGTGTCCAGAAACAGATTGACAGCTGGCGGAGCTACTGTAGCAAGGGAGTTACACAAGATCTATATATTTAAAAGCTATCTGAATGCTATAGGCTGCTGGCATGTGATGCAAAATGTTTCTCCCATTCACTTCAACACCCAGAACAGAACACAGGGCTTAACACAAGCCAGCATTCAAACCATGTGACATCCTCCTCTTCCATTGAGTGATGTCCTATCTTGTAACTGTAAAGGTAGTTAAAAATTACACTTATACCACAAGAGGAGTGATGTTATCTCTTATTAAAATGCAGACGTAATGCACTGAAGTTGTACCTTTGTTATTGGGGAAAGAAATTAGTTAGAATTAACTAACCACTCCCAAGTTCTGGCCCTGGTGATGTGATGTGCTGGTGCTCAGCTTATCTCAGTTTATTGCAAAACTGTCAAACGACCTCTGGCAACAATAAAACAAAGCAATCCATTTGTGATCAAACAATAAATATTTGATTTCATGTTTGTTTTCAATAATTCAGCACTTGCTTCACACTCTAGATATGAACAATGGGGAAAAGAATCCCAAAAGATAAAGAACTTTTCTGTCTATATATATATCCCTGCTAAAAGTAAGTCTGCTCTCACTGTTTTGCTTACTGATGGTCTCAGGGTCAAGTAAAATAGGAAATGTCTTAATGCACTTAATGATATTCCACAAGCCATATTGGGAAGGAAAATATCTTTGTGATCTCAATAATTTATAAGAATCAAAAATGCAGTAGGTACTAAAGGTACTAAAATGCAATAGGTATTAAAGGTACTAAAATGCAGTAGGTACTAAAAAAGGGCTCCATTGTGATGTGACTAAAGCAAGAATTATTGGAAAGAAGTGAATATTCTTGTAGAACAGATGTTCATTTATATATGCTATTTTCTTCTCTGCTGGGTAAAAAGAAATCTTTGGAGGAGAGGAGGTCCCAGATTTTGCTTATCTGTTTTTACCTTTAGGGTTTGGAAACACAGTTTTCTTTATCCCCATGGAGTGTAAAAGCAAGCACCTGGCAAGCAACACAACATTAAGCACAAAGACTATAACTTTAAACTCATTTATTCATGGTCAATGAAATATTCAAAATAATAAAGCTCATTGAAGAGCATTTGTTCTTTTGGAAGTAAATTCCTAAGATGGTACCACTGGATTTGTTCTTAGTTGTCTTTTCAAAGCCTCGTAATTATGGCCCTTTTCGCACGGCATTTTCCATACGAAAAGGCCCCTCGAGTGTCGCATGGTCCACACAACACACTCACATTTGTGCGATGTTCCAGGGCCTGGCAGGCACCGCTCATGCACTTTTTCATTTTCGGCTTTAAGCCGAAAATGGTGCACGGTCGCACATTGCTCCCAGGCCCCGCGCGCACTTACCTTGCGTGCGGAGCCTCAGGCCCCGGGCCAGTCATGCGTCCTGTCTCAGTGAAGGTCCCAGGCTGCACTGCGAAAAGAAGAGGCAGAGCTTTTGCACGAGCAGAAAGCTCATGCGGAGCTGAAGAAACCTGGACACGAGGGCCTCTCATAAGAGGCTGCTCACGCGAGCACCGCACCCCAGTGCCGAGAAAAGGTAGGATGCAGAAAAGGCCTATGTCTCAGCCATTCAAAATATCCAGACCTGATTCTTCTAATTGGCAGTATCCCAAAGCAACATTGTCAGGTTTGAAGCTACACAGCATTTAAACTGTGGCTAGGTAGGTTTAACATCTGCATTAAGATTTCTAGGGAAGATGTGAAATTTGTTTCTCGGAGAAGCCTGTAGAAGAATAGGGCCTCTCATTACACTGTTATAGCACTATATTCCAGTTTAACTGCCATGACAACACACTGTTGAGTTCTGGGGTTTGCAGTTTAGTGAGGCCCAAGAGCTCTCTGGCTGAGAATTCTAAATGTTCCTCCCTAAACTGCAAATCCCAGGATTCCATAGGATGGTCCCATGGCAGTTAAAATGAAATATAACACTATAAGAGTCTAGTGCGACAGAGCCCATTGTGAGCTGTCTTATACTAAGGTAGACCACTAGTCTATTTAGCTCAGGATTGACCAAGAACAGCTGTCCGAGTTTTCAAAATAGAGTTTTTCTGTTGCCTAGTCCTGCCAGGGATTAAACATTTGCTCCACCACTGAGCTACAGCTCCCTACTTAAGCCAAGGATGGGATACGTGGCCTTCCACATGTTGTTGGGCTTCAATTCTCAATCTCAACCATTGGATATGTTGGCTAGGGCTGATGGGAATTGCAATCCAACATTTCCATCTCTGATGCGGACAATTCTTGACCAAGCTATAGTGTAGAAGATTAATTACATTTTTAAATTGTCCTCCAGGAGCCACCAGTGAGCTCTGATGCACTATCAAGAATCTTCAAGGCTATGAGGAAAAAGATGAAGAGCCGGATGCTTAGTGGACCTTTCCAGTGCATGCCGCAGAAGAAAGCTACATCTAGTTTCATATTAAATTAAAAATCAACATGCCTTCTTAGCAATGGAACAGCTGGTGAATCTGTTACTGTGAGACAGGGATGAATTCTCTCTCCACATTACGGCTGCTCCTCAGGTTGTAGGTGAGTCATCCAGGTGCTGAAGCCCAGAGAGGTTTGGCATCAGAAAAACTCCCATATAGCCTGGACCAGCTGCAGAAGGATTTGCTGAGAATGGATTTGCTGTTCCCATGGTAAGAGATCGACCAGCTGCCCTGTTCATCAGTGAAAGTTAGAAAAGAAAAAAACTTTAAAACTTAAGCAATTAACAGTACAAACTTTAACATGCCTGCTTTGAGCTTTGAAATGCTACATTTGGGGATGACAACTCCAAAAATTCCATAGCTAGCATGCCCTGTGTGATTTGACCTACAATCATACTCACTGGTAGATTCTGAGAGACATAGTCCAGTTTCCAAGGTGTGCTTAGAAGCAAGTTGTAGTTTACAAACTTTGCTCAAAAGCAAACTCCACTATGCTAAATGAGTTTTAATCTCTGGTAAATATTGGCCATTTCTGCACTATACTGTTATAGTGCTATTACTCCACTTTAAACATCCTGTGGAATTCTGGGGTTTGTAGTTTACTGAGGCCAAAGAGAAATCTGGCTGAGAATTCTGAACCCCCTCCCTAAACTGCAAACCCCAGGAGTCCACAGGTTGTTGAAAGTGGAATAATAGCACTATAACAATGTAGTGCGGAAATGACAGTTTCTGCATATGCCTATGAAGACAAGTATAGAATTGCCAGGCAGGTGTAAAATCCTGAACACATATCCCAGGGAGTAGAAGTTACTTAAACATGCACAGAATTGTTCTGTAACATACTACTTAAAATATAAGATGTTTTTGATCGGATGAAAGGTCCAGCAAGGGTTTTAATACTGGACCTTTGACCAAAAAGGTCCTTCTGGAAAAGTCATAAGGAAGGAGTCATAAGGTTTATGATTATATGGAAGGCATCAAAGCAAAATCCCTCCCCTGCTGCTTGCCTCCAGTATCTGATATTAAGAAGCATACTGACTGCTTCTGAACTTGGATGCTTATACCTGAGTGTATATTTCTCCCATATGTAAACCTACACTTTAGTTGCATTGCCATGAATGTTCCACTTGAATTTTAATTCTAAAATCTTTCATATATTTTTTCCATGTGATGATTGTAAGATTTGACAAATAAAGTGCTGTATAAAGTACAAGGTTAGATGAATTGTTCTGTCTTAAGGTCACCATCTTTCTGTTGGAGAATGTATTTATTCGAAGCCTTAGAGTTTAAGTCTTGCACATACATGCATTCCATCAAAATCGTTGGACTTTATTCCAAGTATATATGTGTAGGGCTAGAGCTGAGTGAAGGTCACCACTTTTGATTGAAGCATCAGAATGCTGACAGAACCATCAAGCTTGCATATATGAATGTGTCATCAAAGACACGCTTATCAGAGAAAGAACATCCATATCACCACATCATAAATGCTTTCCACTATAGTCAGTTAACAAACTCAGCTTCCAGCTATCAAGGGTAGAGTGATCAAGTAGAAAGAAACCGAGTGATGTGCAGAGATATGTGAATTAGTCTTTAGGCCCTTTCCACATGTGGGGGGGGAAACGGGTGAAAACGCCCAAAAACGGAGCTTACCGGCAGCCGGGTAAGTCCGTCGCAACACGGAGCAGCGCGAGCTGGCTGCTCTGCAGTCCTCCGGCGTCCCAAATGGCGGCTTCTGGTTGGTGGAGGCTCTCCACCAACCGGAGAAGCTCGCCAGCTGGAAGCCCGCCCCCGGCAGATCTGCAGGTACACACTTGCGCGCGCCTGCAAATCCACGTCGGAGCCGGGCGATGGAGCGGCACAGGGCTGCGCGCTCTGTGCTTTTTAAAAACCTCGAAAAAGACGTTTTTTTAAAAAATGCAGCGCGGCTAGTTCCGGTTGCTCCTGAGTGGATTCTGGTGTGGAACTACAAAAAGTAGTCCACGCCAGTCCATTCTACAGTGTAGAAGACCTCCGTGAGAGGTCGCTCTGCACCATTACAGAAGCCCGGTATGGAAATGGCCTTAGTCTCAGTTTACTTCATACTAAAAGGCTTATTTTGGCTGGTTGACGTTCACAGCTTTGGAGTCCTTGACTTTCACAGTCTTCTACTAAATTCTTTCACATGCTTCAACAACACTGCCATAAGAAATGGTAGTATTACAATTGCCTGTTGTGATCATTTCTGGAGATTAATTCAGCAGCTATCATTACACAATTTTTCTTTCCACTTGGTTATGCAGATTCTCCAAAATTTGTTTCTCAAAGATCACTACATGTCCTTCTCTCTCTACAGTTTTAGAGACAAGACTTTTTTAAAAAAAAAAAATCAGTTGTTTAGTACAAGCAAGAATCCTCCAATAAAGTTCTATTGGAGTCTTTGGTATGGTTAGATTATCATTTTTTAGAGTTTACAAACTGTTTTTATTAAAGTTTTTAATACTTTTGTAAACAATTTTCAGTTTTGCAGCTTCTTAAGAATCTTGGCATTTTAAAATACAGGTGAAGAACCTTGTGGTTGCTGCAGATCACATTCCCTAAGTGAAAATCTCTTGGAGGCTACACAGAATGGTAGATGAGGTCACAGCCAAAAGTGGGAGGAATCAGAGACAACGGTGGGAGTGGTTTTCACTATTGCAGAAATGCATAATGCCTATCAACCTTTCTTTCTTCTCTGAGACATCCAGTCTTTTTTTTAAAAAATGAAAAAGGCTTTTCCCTCTTTCAATTCAAGACAGCAGGGCTTTTCATTCTGATACATTTTGCCCCATGAATCTCAATGCCTTAGTACAGTCATTCTCAAACTGTGGTGCCTGAGCCTACTGGGGGTGGGTGGGTGCACGATAGTTGCTCTGAGGGGACAAGCAAGAAAAATCAGCCTGCAGATACAAGTAAATGTGAAAAAGAAGGGCAACCCCCTCTCTATCTGTATGTGTGTGTGTATGTGTGTGCTGTTGAGGACTGACTGGTCCCTGCAAAAGAGAGACACAAAGCCATTATGCTTTCCTCCAGCCTTGGACATAGCAAAAATCAGCTTCCCTTTTTAAATTCTTTTCTCAGTCAGCTTCTCTGAATATTCCATCATTGGCGCAGCAGGCACATGCCCCTTAGCAACTATGAGGCAGTTTCTTGTAGGTGAAAGTAGAAAGAAAAGAGGAAAGTGAAGAGAGGAAGTGGACAGTGTTAAGAGGGTGCATGCAGCATGAGAGGTCTGTGTGTGTGTGTGAGAGAGAGAGAGAGAGAGAGAGACACATAAGATGAGACATGAGAGGGTGCAATGCTGAGCGGCAGAGAACTATGTCTACGTGTAGATGTAAAGGGGATCACGGGGGTAAAAAGTTGGAGAACCACTGCCTTAGTGAATTTATCATGTCAGTGGCCATTTCCACACTAGTCCATTATAGTACTATTATTCCACTTTCAACTTCCTGTGAAATCCTGGGATTTGCAGTTTATGGAGGGGCCACATGGCCCCTCCCTAAACTGCAAACGCCAGGATTCCACAGGAAGTTGAAAGTGGAATAACAGCACCATAACAGTCTAGTGCAGAAATGGCCAATGTCTTTCCTCTTTTCCACTGGGGGCTGCAAGACAATTTGTTGCCCACTAGTTGTGGAAATTATTATTCATTACAGATGATGTTAACAAAAGGTACAAAGACAGCACAGTAATGTGAGTTTGTAGAGAAACACACTTTAACAGGATATAAATTATCATTTCCAATACAACAGATATGAAATATATGCAAAATGCATGACTGACACATGTTTCTTCTCTGGCTAGAACTAGCTCATGGATATTTGTAGTCTCATTCAGAAACAATTGACAGGTACTGTCTCATCAGAAATGCTGAAAAACCTGGGCAATATTTTTAAAAAGAGAGAGAGAGAGAGATTGCTCAAGAGCCGGAAGCAAGAATCTCATGTTGTTTTCTTTCTGCTTATTGACAGGTCTTGTTTAGATATTGGCAGCTATATGCTCTTGTGAAATGCCCTTTATAACTCAGCTCCTAGCGATTATATATCAGCTTGCAAGATCTGACAGAGTGCAGTATTCCCACTTACTTGTTGGAAAGAACTACCAATAATCTGCTATGAGAAGGGTGTGATGCTCCATGTTACACTTCTGGCTAAATATGTGTGTCAAAAAAGTGTGAAAGGCTATGATGGCCCTTAGCCAGGAGGACAGATGGCTTGATGATGATTTGATTGATTGAGTGACTTGGGAGAGAGTCAAGGAAGAACACCCCTGATGTATTCATGAGTATTTGGAAAGAATTGTTGCAAGTGTTTGACTAATCCTGTCCTACAATGTACCCATGTTCTCTCTCTTTCTCTCTCATCCACTCACACACCCTTTCCACTACTTCCTCTCCTTACCAATTTTCTTTGACTTTGCTTCAGATCTACTCCATGCTGGATCCACCCCATGCTAGCAATAGCTATACCTACAGAAATGGGTCACTGAGGATAGATGAGATTTTTGCTTGGTTCCTTTTCATCTGTTGGTAAGAAGAACTTGTCAAAATTTGCCAGTTATCTTTAAAAACAGGACAGGAAGAACTATCTCAATACTTATTCTACACAAGGATACCACATCCTATGCTTTCCACAAAAAGACCAAAGCCCTTTACAGAAAACCCTACCATAAAGGTATTACCGATAGCTGAAGCACAGTTTTGCAAGTCTCAGCACCCTCAAAGACAGTTTCTATTTTAGAAAGATATAGCTCTACATAGACAGTACTTGTGCTCCCTACCAAGCTGATCTTCTGCCAAACTGACTGCAGTAGGAGTGTGAGTATGCTAAGCATGTGACACATGTGGGCCTTTATTTGAATAAGCATCCAATTTATTGCAGAACACCGTTACATCAAGGTTCCTAATATGGCTTTGTGTCTTGGTCAAGTAAATCCTACTTCCTGATATCTTCACGACAGAGGCCATGAATTACTTCACTGTTGCAGCTGCTTGAATTGACCCAATTCTGATAGCAAGAAATGAGTTAGATAACCCAGAATGTCCTTTCCACCTCTAACTTCGAGAATTCTGTGATAAAATCAGACACGCATTTTAACAAAAGCACATGTAGCAAAGCAGTGACAAGAGCAGATTGCATTGTTCATTGTAAATTCCATGCTCTCTCTCATTTCATACGTACCACAGAAAGAGAGAGAGAGAGAGAATCTGCAAAAATGCATTATGTTTGTTCAATAACATGCATTTTTTGAATTTCGTCCTTCAAAATATGGAGTGGATTACATTTTTTTTTTACTATTATTGTTTCACTTTACTATATTTCCTATTCCTACAGTTATTTACAAGCATTAGTCCAGATGATAATTCTAGATCTTGATTTCGTCTTCCAGTACATGATAAAAGAGGAGTAGCTGCTGCTAAATCAATATGGTTATACAACTAATGTGTGGACACCATTGGAAGATCAAAGTAACTAGAATATTTTTGTGGTAATATATTGGCAGAACTCTCATTTATACCAGCAGCCTCTGAACATATATACAGACATATCTACTATCTCCATACACAAGCAATCCACCAGTGGCGCAACAGCTGCTCTTCCTTCCAGATGCTACTCAGGCACAATTCCAGGCCACCTCCGTTCCCATTATTGCTTCCATCTTTGCCACATGCTTGGCCATTTATATCAGTCATGTATTCCACACCATTCATGCTCAGTAGGGTCCCAGCCCCAGCCAGTAGCCATGTCTTTTACCTGTTATAAGCAATGATGTAGACTTGAGTCTGGCTTGGGCCCTTTCTGCACGAGGAAGTTAAAATGGGCCAAGGCATCCTGTCACGGAGGTCGCCCGCACCTTGGATTGGACTAGGTTCAGACTATTTACCTTAGTTCCACACCTTAGTCCGATCCAAAATGCCCCCAAGTGGTCCTCCAGTGCACTAAGTGAAGACCGGAAAAATTCAGACTTTCAATCTTCTGGAGCACGTCATTTCGTGCCTGCTCAGTTGTGCAGATACGCAAGCTTGCACCAATGTGAGCCTGCGATCAGCGGAGGGTGGGCTGTGGGCGTGGTCAGCGTCAGCGATTGGTCCAGACCCATGAAGAACAGGAAGCCGCCATTTTCAGTCTCAGCAGTGCAGATCTATGAACCTCGCACTGCTCTGATTCGCCCTGCAACAAACAGAGGAGCCCTGCAGAAGGGCTTAAGGGAAAGTCCACATTGCTTTGAAGAGAGAAGAACCAGTAAGTAATGGCACGGAGCGATTCACTCGCCTCGTGCAGAAAGGGCCTTGGACTCAAGTTGGACATGAGTCTCCTCAGTGACTCAACTTGGACTCAACTTGGCAGCAAAGATGCACTGACTTGACTTGACTCAAGACTTGTATATTTTTTAGGGATTGACTTGCTGCCCTTGATTCAGTAACATAACACATTCATCCAGAAACCTGACTACTTTGAAAAAGTAGTCAGGTTTCTTTTTTGTCTACTGATCACATGACAATCTGTCTCAAGCCCATAATGTGGCCACATTTCTCAGAGGGGAATAGCAAAGAGGTTAGGCAATGAGCTTGAGGTGGGCTTGAGGTCTGCTCAGCAGCCTGTCCCTGCTGCATATTAGAGGAGCCTTCTAAAACCTTTCCTAAGAGTAGAAGACAAGACTTGTCCCCAAAGCATAGGACATGTTTCTCAGAGAACAGCAAGTGTGTCAGGCAGTGGGCTTGAGGAGGAAGGATTCTTCCTTCTACAGGTTTTGAAGCTTCAGTAATGGGGAGTAAGAAGGATTCTATTCCCTACTTCTGAAAAATCCTCCAGCTTCGGAAATGGGAAGTAAGAAGGATCCTAGCCCCCATTTCCAAAGCTGCAGAGTCTTTTATGCCCATTGGCACAAAAGCCTCCAGCTTCAGGAAGTGGGGTAAGAAGGATTCTATTCCTCACCTCTGAAGCTGCAGATAGCAAGATCGCAAATGTGGAGGGCCAACTCTGCTTAAATTGTTAAAACTGACTTTATTTGACTGTGTCCAGAAATTCTGGAATATAGGTTGGGGTATAAAGTTGGCTCTCAGACTTGAGACTTGATTTGAAAGTATCTTCAAGGACTTGAGACTTGACTTGAGATTTGAAGATAGAGACTTGAGACTTGAATTGAGACTTGGAGTAAAACACTTAAATACATCATTGGTTATAAGTTAAAGTAATCAAAGAAAGCTCACTATGGATCTGCTGTAGGGATGGAGGCTTTAATCTATCTTCCTCCAGCACCTCATTCTTCCCTCCAGATTGCGCCCATAATTTTAGTTATTGTTTTATTTATTAAAATACATTTATCTCCCCCTATTATCATGAGATGACAGGGCAGGAAACAGAAACATTTTAAACAATTCCATATTAAAAGAAGTCAATAAGTTAAACAAAATAAAAATGTATTAAACACCTCAAACAAGTTAAATCAGCTTTAAAAATCTAAGAGCTGGAATGTTTAAAAACAAATAAAGAAAAAAAAAACATACGTGCTTTAATAAATTAGGCCACAGAAGCTTTAATAAAAAGCCATGTCTCAACCTGTCACTGAAAAAGAAATCAATGTTGGGGCCAGTTGGGCTTCCAAGAGGAAGGTATTCCACAAATGGAGCACCACAGTTGAAAAGGCCTGTGTGACTGTCCCCATCCTATTGCACCAACTGGTGGGACAGTGAGGAGGGCCCTTCCATCAGATCTCAGTTTTTGGGTAGGCACATAAAGAGAAAGGCATTTCTTTAAGTATCAACTTCCCAAGCTATTTAGGGCTTTGAATGTCATCACCAGCACTGTAAATCCAACCCAAGAGTGAACTGGCATCATGCCTGCCATTTATATGCAGAATACGCACAGCTAAGTGATCTTCCTTGAGATACAACCTTAACATGGTTGTACACATTTATATTGACCAAGGAGAATGTAGATTGCATTATACACAAGAAACTTCAAGATGTATGACTCAGACCACCCATCCAATGCAAAGCCATGCTTTTAAGTGGACAATAACCATCCAATAAAAGAGGAAAATCCAACTACCACAGCACTGCCTGTATGCCACAATCAAACCTGGCAATGTCTGGCACTGGCACAACAAAGCACAAAAGTATTTTAAAAAAATGTAGACAACCACAAGCGAAACTTTGTCTGCACAAGCCTTTCATTGAAACTGAGCAGTGTGGTCTTGGTGATTTGAAATCCAATGTGAACTAAAAGTCTACAAAAGTCTTCTTATCTGCAAGTAAACCAAGGTCTCAGTTCCATCTGTCACGGATCCTGAGGGTTGTAGAAGGTAGCTGAACTTCAGTTGTAAAAGGAAGATGAATTTCAGAGCAAAGCTTACATGTTTTTAATTCATTTATTTATTGATTTTTGACACTAATAATCTAATTTTCAATCAAAATAGTATACATCCAAAAGATAAAGAAACAGAGGGAAGAAAAGGAGGAGAAAAAAGGAGGAAAAGACGTACAACTAAAACACAATACGGCTATGACCCCACAATCCTGATTGTAAAGAAATATAAAAAGGAAAAAAAATATTCTACCATTACAGAACAAAGTAAGTAAACCTACTAAAATTACTAATAACCATAACCGCAGATTATTACATTGTTAGATTTCTTATTACTCACAAAGTTCATAAATGGTTTCCAATCTTTCAAGAAAGCGTCAACTGGCTTCTCCTTTAGAACCCATGTTAATTTGGCAATTTGGGCCAGCTCAGCAAACTTAACAATCCATTGTTCCATTTCAATCCATTTCCAAGTTTGAGCAAAATAATATTCCTACTGCTGTTACCATGTATTGAAGAATTCATATTTACTATCTGGTTCTTAGTCCATAATGCCGAACAGAAACATTAGTGGTAATATTACAATAACTAACTTGAGAAATGTTTTGATTAACATATAAGTCTTAGGTCAGTAACTTTTTGCCTTCTTCTAAGTCCATCAAACATGTAAAAAACGATTCCTTCTTATCTTGACATCCCCAGCATTGGTTTGAAACATTCTGGGATATTTTCAACAGTTTATTTGGAGTTAGTTATCATCTATACATCAACTTATACTGCTTTTCTTTTAAATTACTCTACAAAATAATTTTATGTTTTTAGACCACATTTTTCCCATATATCCATATGGACGTTGATGCCCAACCCCAAAATAATGAAGCCAAACACCCATTGAACCAATTCAAAAGAGGCCACTTGTAGGGTAAGCCAATCTTAAGTAGTCTATTGCTCTGCCCAGTTCCCATGATGTGTCCCAGTAACCTGCATCAGACACAAGGCATTCTGGACTCTTCCAGGGAGGGCATCAAATTATTACCCTTCCCTGCTACACAGGTCCAGGTGTGCATTATGGCCAAAACTTGGGGCCCACTTTATCATGTATTCTTTTAGAGGTTCATCTTCTGTTTCCAGTTTGAAAAGTCATGTATATACTTTTTTTTAGTTACATTGTAATCATCTTTACACAACTCTAAATAGAAGTAATTCCCCTTAACCTCTATGGCCTCATTTCTCTTTTCTTGATTAAATTTCTCCTTAAGTTGCATATAAGCAAACCAATTAAGGTCTTTGCCTTCCTTAAGAATCATTTGTCTTGATTTAAACTTACAGCCATCTTGTTTAAAATACAAAAAATCTTTGTAAAGCAACCATCTCCATTTTTAACCCATTCTTTCCTTTAAAAAGAATGTAGAGGTTATTAATAATTTATTAACATTTAAATCAGGAATGGGTAAAAATTAGACTGAAAGGAGATGGAGACCCATTTGGATGGGAAAATTTATCCACATCCCAGTTTGAGATTCCCTTTCCTTACACCTCAGATTGTGTTACAAAAGTGTGAACACTGCCAATTTTCATGGCTCTTATTCAGTTGATTTGTGAATAATCACTCTTCCATCTATCTTCTTTTGATAATAGGCACATATTCACCTCTCCCCCATAAAAACCAAGAAAATTCTTATGTAGAAAAGTGTCCTTAAAATTAGAGTATATGTCTTTAATAATGTTCCTGAAGTGAATAATTACATTCTTGTGAGTAATGTAAAAGCCAATAATGACTGAAAGATCTCCTCTGATCCATAGACTTCACCAGAAATGCTGAACCATGCCTATAACAGCTGCTCTCAATGGATTTTGGCCAAATCAAAACCCAAACATTGGCTCCAGCTCACTGGAGTCATGGTTTTCTATAGTATGTTGCATACTAAATAGACTGTATCTGCTACAGAGTTTTTGAAAGAAAAAAGAGGAATTGCAGCAGTATGGGGCCCTTTCCACGGGACATCATCCTCCCAGCATGGGGACATGAAAGGAGCAGGACAATGACAATACTTCTGCTTGATGTTGTCACAGTCCCACTCTTCTGACATTGTCAGCCGGTGCAATTGGGAGGATATATCATTGAAGGAAAAACTCCATCAATGAGCCCTGATCACATGAGCCTTCTGTAGCAGCTGGCCATGCAGAAGGGCCAGAAGCTCAGTCATGCACTTGCTTCTCCACTGCAGCATAAGAAGGACAGCTGCAGTGTGGAAGGAAAGGGTATGTCCATCACACTCCCTTCCACAGGCAGCCAGTTGGGTGCAGAGAGGAACGCTGGTATGATAACTGAAGCCCCTGTCAGAGCTGCTGATGATAAGCAGCAGCTGTTGGCCCCTGTTGCTCAGGGTGGAGATGACGAGCAGCAGCTGTTGATCCCCGTGGCTCTGGCTGGAGATGAGTCCTGCAGCTCAAGAGCTCCCCCTGCTGTCATGGACCAAGCAGGCTTGGATGTTCCTCTGCCTGCTCCTTTAGGGCAACAGGGATCCGATTCTGAAGATGGTTTGGAGCCTGTGCCAATCAGCCCACAAATAAGGCGGAGACAAGAGAGCTGAGCAAAGGGAGGCTTCCTTGATTAAGTTCAAGAAGCAGTGACTAACCACACCTGTGTCTTGGGCTATATAACTGCCTGCCTGGAAGCTTTCCTTTGCTTGTGGTAAACTTTCTGCAAGCCCTCTCCTTGCCCGTTCCTTGCTTCCAGCACCTGGCTCCTGATGCCTTGGATTGATCTCTTGGCTCCAGACCCCTGGCTTTTGGAATTCTGACTATGGCTTTTGCTTGTTGCTCTTGCTTAGGTAAATGGACTTCCCTTGAGTAAGTGCTTCCTTGACTCCTCCCGGCAGGACTCTGCTAGCTCTCCCACTCCCTTCTCTGGGCTGTCTTGCTGCCTGGGTCTCTGATCTTGACAGTCGGGGACATGGTCCCATCCTGGCAGAGGTGCTGCTGGGATTGTTTGTGATGGGACAACGCATGAAAGCATTGTCCTGTGGAGAGGGCCATGGTTTCTGGTTGGCTAAATGATCCTCAGACTAACTAAACCTAGTCTCTTTCCAGGTATAGATGCTAAGGTTCCACCTGACCATGGTGCTCTTTTTCCTTAGACACTGATGTTTTTCTCTTGAAAAGTAACAAAAATCACTACAGCTTTGTTTCTTCTGGAAGATTCATGTAGCACTAACACTTAAATGACATACAGAAGTGCTGAAGGAGAAAAAAATTCATCTGGAATGGAAATAATGGGGGAACATTACTTCCTGAAAGCTTTCCCTACCATACAACTGTTACAAGCACAGAAATGCCACATTTGTCTAGCCTTCAAAAATTTGACCATTAACTCTTCTGTCTCTCCTCCTATTCCAGAATTAGGTTGCAAATTCTCTATAGAGGTCCTCAAGATTTTTTCCTTTTTTAAAAAAAAAAAATTCAAAATGGCACATTTCTCAGAAAATCAGTTGGAAAAATGGAATTAGCACAAAGTCAGAATAGGTTAGAACACCGTATACTACCATTCTGGCACTTTCTCACACATACTTCCTCAACTCAGAAAGGAAGTAACAGAAAGGAAGCCATATAAATAGCTTGGGGCCTTTCCACGCTACACTGTTATAGTGTTATTATTCCACTTTCAACATCCTATGGAGTCCTGGGGTTTGCAGTTTAGGGAGCGGCATTTAGAATTCTCATCCAGAGAGCTCTTTGGCCTCAGTAAACTACAGACCCCAGAACTCCACAGGATGTTGAAAGTGGAATAATAGCACTGTAATAGCATAGTGCAGAAAGGCCCTTGGAAGTATACAACTATTGCACTTCCGGGTTTCATGGCGGACCGCATGGTTGGGTAAAGGCTAAGCTGGCCGATACACAACCACCCAGAGAGGGGTAACTGGCTAGAAAATATTGATCATTGCCGGTCAAATACTCCCCCGGTAAAGGGAGTTCAGAGGGTCCCAAAGGGGGCTTGGGAAAGCTCGTCATCGGAAAGATACAGAGGATTATTGTACCGCTGTATCGGAGGTACAAAGACGGGTGAGAGCTGAAGGGATTCCACAGCCACGCTGGGCAGCCACTTCTAGCGACGAAGGAATGCCAAAACCTTTTTAAATAAAAGAGTTTGTAAGTACGCTAAAACGAGACAGTAAAACCTTTCTCTTAGGAGGACTCTAGGAAGATCTCAACATAAAAGACTGTGCCTAAAATAGAAGGTGATAATCAGTCAATACACGGACAGTAAAGGACTTTAAGAGTTAAATAGACTTTGGACAGGATCGGAGAGAATAAGTTGGTTAAGACAATAGAAGCTTGGTATAACATCAAACAGCATTAAATAGCTGGAATTTAATAATTTGACGGAACGGACTAAATAAGAGACTGCAGTACTTAATATAAGATTTGAGAGAATTGATTTCAGAAAGCAGAAACAAGATGGAGAGAAAGTTGAGAATAGAGATCCACGTGAGCTAAGAGACAAGACAACGAAGGCTGGAGAATAACAAAGGGGACAGGCGGCAGTAAGCGAGGGTGAACTGAGACACTGAACTGAGATTTTGAACTGAGACTTGAACTGAGTTGTTAAATATTAACATATTAACAAGAAGAGGAAAGACGAGTAGTTGGCAGATCTTTTTGCAAGGGAGGATGCGTCAGATAGATTTCGGAGTTGGTCGAGAGGCGGCTATAGCCAAGAAAGGCAGTGGTTTTTTCCTAACGATGTGGAACAGATTCTTTGTGAAGACAGAAGGACAACGGAGGAGGGAAACTTAGCAGAATCTCGAAGGAAAAGAAGTTGGATTAAGGGATTAATCAAACAATTGAGATTAAATAGTACATAAGATTTACTGTGATTTAATGAATTGGGATGTCTAAGTAGAAATGAATTGTTAATCCCAAGTTTTTTTATAAATATTGATAAAAGTAATAAGTTGATAAAAATAAAAAATTATTGCTAAATGCAAGAAGTGATTGTGCAAAGGAGAGAGGGAGAAGGGGGGAGGAGAAACCTTGAAGCTCTGAACAAGTCTGAAGGCTGCGATGTTCTGAAAACTAACCTTGAAAGTAGGTAAAAACTACATCTCCAGGAAAGACATTGAACTTTTTCTTTTTTCTTTTTTTCTGTTGAGTTGCATAATATAATAAGAAGAGTGTTTGAAAATCTGTATAATATCCCCCTCTTGTGGTAAAGAATATAAATACAGATCATTTGAAAATTAACAGAATATACATTGTAACAGATGAACTGGACTGAACTGGACTAATATTAGTTTGTTTTATATTTGAAATATTGGCGCTGACATACAAAGCTTATTATAGTTAAATAGGGGGTGATATATGGAGCTTTAAGAAGGCAATAATTAATTTCATATACCTTGAGTAAGAGTATCATATATAAGAATATAATTAAGAATTATTACAATATAATTAAAAGATAAGAATACAAGAAATTATTGTATAGAGAAATAGTGATTTACAGTTAGTATCTGGTATATTGATTATTGATTCACTTAGTGACTATTGATTATTGATTGAATATAGGTCTTTGATAATTGAAATATTGCTCATTTGATGATTGTGCAGAGGTATAATTGAATTGACTAATTAACTAGTAATTTATCTTGAATGAAATTAAGGGATAATTGAATAGTCGATTATATTTGATTACATCTGATCTGATTGCTTGATTGATATTAGACTGAATATATTTGAGATTACTGATTGAATATATTTCTAAATATTATAAATATAAGTCATACGGGAAAGATGACAACAAAGAAAAAGACAACCACATACTCCCAATCACAACTGACATTGGAGAGAAGACCCTCATTGGAGCAACCTCCGCAAACTGCAGGGATCGGAGAACAAATACTAGAAGAATTGAGGAACTTTAAAAAAGAAATAAGACAAGAGTTAAAGGATACATGAGCGGAAATAAAAATGGACATAAAGAGACGGAAGGAATTGATAAGAGAATGGAGAAAATGAATAAAGAAGTGAAGATAATACAGACAGATGTTAAACAAATTGAAGGTAGAATAAATCAAGTGGAAAGAGACAGGATGAAGATAAATGAAGGTTTTAAAAGATACGAAAGAGACATTGAAATGCAGGAAATGAGATATCTAGACAGATGTCTCAAATTGAGAGGTCTGGAGGAGTGGACGGGTGAAAACATTTATGACCAACTCATCCCTGAACTCACAGCATATATGGATGTCCCGGAAGAAACCATGGAGCTAGAAATTGACAAAATGTTTTGTATAAGCTCTAAAATGGTGAGAGATAAAAACTAGCCAAGGGACATTCTAATATGTTTTGCAAGAACAAGGATGAAGGAGAAAATACTGCAAAGAAATTATGAAGAAAAATTCATTATAGAAGGAACAGAATTGAAACTATTTAAAGACATCCCATTTCAGATACTGAAAATAAGACAGGAATATAAAAATTTGACAACACAGTTGCAAAAATATAACATAAGATATAAATGGGAAAGGACTGAAGGACTATCTTTTAGTCTAAATTATAAAAGATAACAAATGTACCACACCAGAACAGGCCAATGAAGCAATAGAAAAAATCAGAGAGATATTGGAATACAAAAAAGGAAAAGAACAAACAGGGAAACAAGATAGATCAGAGGAAGAAACCGCTATGGTAATGGAAGAACAAGATGAAGAAACAGAACAAGATCAACAGAGCTTAGAGACTGGAGACAAATTAACAGAAAATGAAGATTGAAAAAATGAATTTAAAGTGCATTTTGTGGAATGTAAAAGGACTCAATTCAAATTATAAAATTAGGCAGGTCTTCCATTACTTAGAAAAAGTGAAAGCCAATATTATTTGTTTGCAAGAAACGAAGATTAAAGAGAGCAACGTTAAATATCTGAAAAATCCTAAACTGGGGAAATGTTACATTTTGGCCTTTGAAAAGAAAAAAAGGGGAGTGGTAATATATGTTAACGCAAAGTACCCCACAGAAGAAATCTTTCGGGATAAAGAAGGATATTATTCAGGAGTGCAAGTTCAGCTCCCTGAAAAAACAATATTATTGGTAGGAATATACTCCCTGCTAGAAAATAAAAGCAAATTTTATGAAAAAATTAAAGAAGAGATACACAAATATGTCACAGAAAAGAATCAGGATAACATTTTGTTGATGGGGGATATGAACGGGGTACTAGATCCAGCAAAAGACAGAACAACAAACCAAAAAGAAAAAAAGAAACAGGGGAAACTGCCTAAATCCTTTTTCAGAATGATGGAAGATCTGTCCTTGATGGATATCTGGAGATATAAACATGAAAAAGGAGGATTTACATTCTACTCCGAAAGCTACCACACCATGTCCAGGATTGATATGTTTATAATCTCTAAAACATTACACTCGATGGTGAAAGATGTGGAAATACTCCCCAGAATCATTTCCGATCATAATCCAATACAAATAGAGCTAAGCATTAAGAAGAAAAGTAAATAGTTAAATTGGTGAATTAATGACTTCCTGTTGAGGAATAAAGAATACCTGGAAAAAGCAAAAGAGGAATTAGGATACTACTTTAAAGAGAATGATAAGGAAGGAATTGCTGCAAAAACAGTATGGGATGCCGGAAAAGCGGTTATGAGGGGTCTATTTATAAAATGGAATACGGAATGGAGGAGGAAAAGAGAGGAGAAAAGGAAGAATTTGGAAATAGAAATAAAAAGAAAAGAAGAAGAGTTAAGGAAAGACCCTGGAAATGAAAAACTGAGGAGGGCGTTCAAAAAATTACAAGTGGAAATGCAAACAGAAAACCTGGTTGAGATTGAAAAGAACTTAAGGATAGTTAAACAAAGACATTTTGAAAATGCTGATAAACCAGGAAAGTGGTTGGCATATAGACTGAGGAAAAGAAGAGAAAGGAATTTAATTTTACAAGTTAAGAAGGATAATGAGGTTTTTACTGATCAGAAGACTATAATGAATGCTTTTCAAAAATATTATAAGAATCTATATCAAAAAAAGACTAAGAGTAATATAAAGAAAATGATTGAAGAATATTTGGGAAAGCAGGATTTGATAAATTTAACAGAAGATCAAAAAAAACAGCCTAAATACCAACATAACAAGCATGGAAGTTACGGAGGCAATAAAGAAAATAAAAGTGGGAAAAGCCCCAGGTCCTGATGGTTTTTCTGGGTTGTACTATAAGGAATTACAAGATGAACTAAATGAACCTATGCATAAGATGTTCAATGAAATCATGAATAATGGGAAACCAGATTCCTGGAATGAAACAAATATAACTTTGATATTAAAGGAAGGGAAGGACCCAACAGAACCGAGTAGTTATAGACCGATATCATTGTTAAATATAGATTATAAGATCTTTACAAATATAATTGCGGAGAAATTGAAAAGAATATTACAGAAAACAGTTCACAAAGATCAGAGCGGTTTTTTACCGAGGAGATATATTAGAGATAACATTCGAACTGTCATTAATATGTTGGAATATTATGAAAGACATAATGAGAACAAGTGTATGATGATCTTCGTGGATGCCAAAAAGGCATTTGATAACGTGAAGCATGAATTTATGTTTGAATTATTAGAAAGAATGAATTGTGGTGATGAGTTTATTACTTGGATTAGACAGATTTATTCAAATTGTAAGGCTCAATTATTGATAAACGGTGAAAAGACGGATCCTATAGAGATTAACAAAGGAACCCATCAGGGTTGTCCACTTCCACCCCTATTATTTATAACAACGCTAGAAGTTCTTTTAAGGAAAATTAGAACAGAAGAAACAATAAAGGGAACTAAAATAAAGAGGGGTGAATATAAACTGAAGGCGTATGCAGACAACTTGGTTATTTTTCTTGAAGAACCAGAAACAAGTTTGGTGAAAATGATAGAGGTCTGTAACGAATTTGGTGAATTAGCGGGATTCAAAATTAATAAGGAAAAAAGGAAGATCTTAACCAAAAATATGCGAAAAGAAGAAATTGAAGCATTGGAATTGATGACAGGATTTAAAGAAGAGAAAAAGATTACTTACTTAGGAATCGTAATCTCCAAACAAAATAATGGACTGTTTGAAAATAATTATATAACAAAATGGATGGAGATAAAAAAGGATTTGCAAAGTTGGTTGAAATTAAACTTATCATTATTAGGAAGAATGGCAAGCATTAAAATGATGGTATTACCAAAGATAAACTATTTATTTCAGAATCTGCCGATTATAACAAACACTAGATGTTTTCAAGATTGGAAGAAGGATCTATCCCTTTTCATTTGGGCTGGGAAAAAGCCAAGGATTAAGTGGAAAATACTGACTGATAAGAAGGAAAGAGGAGGTTGTGGCCTACCCGATTTGAAACTGTACTTCATCGCTAATGGGATGACGTGGTTAAAGGATTGGATTGAACTGAAGAATGATAGAATATTAAATTTGGAGGGAACAGACCTTCGTTTCAGTTGGCACGGATATCTCTGGTACAACAAGGCGAAGGTAGATAGACTTTTTGAATCATTATGTAAGAAGATCCTTGTTTCAAATGTGGAAGACTTGGAAAAGAAAACTATATTCGAAAATACCGCTATGGGTTTCACCTCAAGAGGCGCTGTTGGGGAGATGGAAGGATCCAGCAGATAGATGGCTTACCTACAGAGATCTAATCATTAATGATCCAAAAGAAGGTCAACGAATTAAAACAAGAGAGGAGTTGGCAGAAGAGGGATGGAATTGTCAGTGGTTCCTACATATGCAACTAAAAGAAAGACTAAAAGTGGATCTTAAACTAGAAGGAATAGATACAATTATTCAACTAAATGAATGGCAAAAAGTGATATTTGAGAAAAAAGAACACTTGACATCTCAATTCTATAAGTACATATTGGACCGAGAATTGGAAACAGAGACAGTTAAAGAGACAATGATTGTTTGAGCCCAAAATATTGGACATGGAATAAAACTATAGCAATGGGAAAGAAGTTGGAATATTACACAGAAATTTACTCTGGCACAAAATTTGAAAGAAAATTATCTAAAAATGCTACATAGATGGTACTTAGATCCCGTGAAATTAGGCAAGATGTACAAAACAAAAGATAAGAACTGCTGGAAATGTACACAAGAGAATGGGACTTTTTATTACATGTGGTGGCATTGTATAAAGGCCAGAAGATATTGAAAAAAGATACATAAAATAATGATGGACATTTTACAAATAGAGATCCCAATAATGCCTGAAATTTTTTTACTAAATGTGACGCACCAAACAGACAAAAAGTACAAAAGACATGAAGAAATAATTTTATATATGATATCTGCTGCTAGAATAGTATACGCGAAATATTGGAAAAGTCCGGAAACACCTTTAATGGAAGAATACTTAGATAAAGTTCAGGAATATGTAATTTTATATGATCTCACATGAAGAATGAAGGAGGGGGGAGTAAAAAACTAAATGATATGAGGATAATCAAGAATTATATTGAAGAGAACTGGGTGAAGTTATGTCAAGGGGAGAATAAATAAATAAGCTTTAAGAAAAAACAATGCAGTTTAGCTGAAAAATTACTTAGTAAACTAATATTGCAAGTGAAGAGGCAAGTCTTCAAAGACATAGCTGGTTTTTGGGGGATCACAGATGAAATATCTTAAGGGGATGTTCAAACAAGGGGAGGGAGGAAGTTAAAAGAATTGGTTTGTAGTAGATAACAACTAGAAGATAGAAAATAGAAGATAGAAGACTGTACAGTATAATACGCAAACAAATAAGGTATCTTAAAATGTAGATGTAAATATGTATAACTTGATGTACAAGCATGTTTTTATAATGGAAAAAATGAATATGACGTGATGTAAAACTGGGATAGTTTGGTTTTAATAAAAATAATTTTAAAAAAAGGAAGCATACAACTATTGCAATGAGTTCCGTTCCCCCCATGTTAGTAGTTGAATGAGGAATCAGGCCTTTCCTTTTGTGGATTGACTATATGTTTTAGTCACTTTTGTTGTTACAGAGGTGTAACCTCACGAAAAGGTAAAAGAGAGGAATAGCACAATGGTTCTAATGGTGGATCTGGCTCTGCCTCATTCTCTGCTGTCATTATAGCATTCACAATAGAGGATATTGTGCCTGGAAATGGGCCCTCAGCCTGTGGAGCAAACACTGTGGAGGAGGGGAACAGAAGGAGACGAATTGACTAGGAGATTTTGGGACAAGCAGTCTGAAAAGGGTTTTTGTTTTTTGTTTTTTTCAAGTATTGAATCAAGATGGTGATGATTTATGACGATGATGATGCTATCACTTATATAGTGTTATCAGTGGTCACAACACTTTGCAGAGGACTAAAGAGTAGTTTTCTGCCTTAAAGATCTTACAATCTACAGTTGACACGGGGGGGGGGGGACAATGGAAGGGCAAGGAAGTATAATGTAGGTGTAAAGCAATATTAACTCAACATGGGAAAGAGATTCTGAAGGAACTGTAGTACCTAGTAAGCAGTGACAGCTGTTGGTTCTATGTGGTGGTAAATTGGATCTGCATTTTAGTCTGAACTTTAGTCTGAACTTTAACAAAGTAATGCAAGGTAATGAACCCTATTCACAAAATACATTCAGCCTCTTAGGCCACTTCCATACGGGGTTTTTAAAACGGGGCAGAGTGTCCTCCAGGGAGGACATCTGCACCTGGGAGCGGACTGGGTCGGACCTACTTAACATAGATCTGCACCCCAGCCCATTCTGGAATGACCCAAGTGGTCGTGCAGCATGCTTTTGAAAGACCACTAAAAACTGGTCTTTCAAAAGCACGAAGCACGCCAGCACAAGCCTGCTCCCTTATGCAGATTCGCAGGCTTGCATCTGCCAGGTGCGGGCTTTAGGCTGGCGAGCTTCAGCAGTTGGTCGAAACCCTCGACCAACCGGAAGCCGCCATTTTCGACACCGGAGCAGTGCGGAGCGACGAGCACGCGCTGCTCTGGAGTGGCGTGGACTGGACTGGACCAGGGAGCCTTAACGTCCGGTAAGTAGCGTCACAGGGCAATTCCCTCACCTCGTGCAGAAATGGCCTTAGACAGCTCATTTAAAGTTTGGATTTTAACACAGAACAGAGTCATCACTTCATTGGCATGGGAGCTACCAGCCCCACTGCTAGTGACCAAGCAGTTACAGTGAGATTGACTCCAGTGACTTTCTGAGTAACATTTTTCACTAACCAGCAGCTACATTATACCATATATACCATATATAGTTAACCATAATCTTTCTGTTACATATACCAGCAGTATGCAGTTAATACCTAGAAACCAGCACCAGCCCATGGACCACCACTTTGAGCAGAGTAGTTTCTTGTCATATCAGTGTTGGTTTGGCAGTTGATACCCTCCAGTTGTTGGACTGCAAATCCAATAATCCCTCACCATAGGCTATCTTATCTAAGCCTGGTAAGTTATACAGTACAAGAGCCACATTTTCCTACCTCTGATATAAAGCATGGTCTGGACCACTGAATTACAGTACTTTACAAGAAATTCGCAGTAGAACAAGAAGAAATCAAGTTGTCCACCAAACTTGAATCATTATCCTTCTGTATTAATAGCAAAGTCTTTCTCTAAGTGCTGCTCCTTGTGTAGCCAAAAAGGAACTATCCATTCACAAAACAGAGTAATCAGTAGGCGTAGAGGAACTTCGGCCCTTTCCACAACTCACCTATTTTCTGTACTGCGTTGCGTTGCTCGCACGAGCAGCCTCCAGAGAGAGGCTCTCATATCCGGGGTCCTTCGGATCTGCATGAGCTTCCTGCTTGTGCAAGAGCCCTGCCTCTTCCTTTCGCAGTGCAGCCTGGGACCTTCCCAGGCTGCACTGGACAGGAAGCATGACCAGCCCGGCTTCCGAGGCTCCACACACAAGGTAAGTGTGCACAGGGCCCCGGAGCAATGCGCGACCACGCACCATTTTCGGCTTAAAGCCGAAAATGAAAAAATGTGTGTGCGGTCCCTGTCAGGCCCTGAAGCGTCACACAAATGTAAGTGTGTCGTGTGGACAACTTTTCACATGTGTGTGACACTCGAGGGGCCCTTTTGCATTGAAAATGCCATGCAAAATATATAGAAGCCCCTCCCCTGCAAATATACACACAATACCTCTTACCTTTCAACTTTTCACCAATGAGAATGGGACGCCTACAGCCAAATAATATCAGTGCTGTCAAGATGGTAAACATCACTAATGAGGAAGAGTGCATTAACTCAGAAACATTGCAGCAGTTTGCTTTTGCCTCAGACTACTGGGAAGGTCAAGATTGTGCTGCTTTCTCTCCTATCCCCTCCTGCTGAGTTAACTAAGTACAAACTACTTTGGCACTTAGAAGTCAACTTGCAGCAACTGAAAGCTGAGGACAAAGTGGGAGGAAGACAGATAAACTGAGACCTTTAAAAGCAGCTGGAAAAGTGAAATGACAGAGGATTAATGAAGACTGTCCCCACCAGATCAGACAATGGAATGGTCACATATATGGGGGGGCGGCAGAATCCTAACGGGGAATGCTAAATCCCAAAATGTGCTCAGTTGCTGAGATCACCTAGTATCTGTTCAGGGTGGAGATGTGAATGAAGGGGATGGAATTGCATGCCATACTACACTGTTGTTTTGTGCAGGTTCCACTAGTTTGTCTTGCATTAAAGACACACCCAGTTTGAAAAGTGTAGTGTGCAGCTACACCTTGGATTTTTTGTTTCCTCCTCTAATTTGTTGTGAGTTAGGGGTGGATGTTATTAGAGCCATAGTGCATAAGCAGAGGAGATTAATCTGTCCTTTTCCCATGCCTGATCAGGATGAAATTCAGCACCGAAATGGCTATGAATCTTCAGGTGGGGAGAGTCCCCTGGGACCTTTCAGTGCAACAGTGGCCTGCTGGCATGGATTTCCATGTACCTATAAGAGCATCAATTTTTAAAAAGTTACACTTTTAAGGCCTTGAAATTGAAAAAAAAAAAAGAATAGCATTGTCCATCCCACTTTTATGACCGTTTTGTCCATTTTAACCAATGACCAATCAATCTTTGCCACAACTTTGCTGTTTCAGACCCTGGGGTTTTTAACAAATCTGAAAGGTTTCAATGTATCTGTGACAGAAGACTCACTAACTAACTGAGCAAATGACTGGCTGCAGTGTTTTGCAACAGCAAGTCTACTCCATTTATATTTCACTGGGTGTCTTTGGCCCTTTACCATCTGTCTCCTGTCATCTTGTATGAGACATACCAAGTTGTCTCACTCTCCCTTAAACCTTTCTTTGTGCTTTGCACAGTCTAATAAAGTTGCTTAATTCTATTTTGCCACTGAATTGGCAGGATGATGTTTCATTTTGGGCTGCTATGTTAACAAGCTTCTGCAGGAAGCAAACAGTAACCAAGCAATTTGAGATGCCCTCTTGCTTCCTAACACACACATATTTCCTTTTTTCTGTGATTTTGTTTGCCACCCCCAGATCAGATCATGGCATCTTGCCATCCTGTCTTTTGAAAATCACTTTATCAATAAATTAGACTTGTTCAAGGTACGGCACATGTGTTCTGACATGCTTTAAGGGGCCCAGAGCATTATGAATGACTAGCCTTCACAGCATGATATAGACCAGGACAGGAAAACCTGTGGCTATCCAGATGTTGTTGGACTCCAGTACCCATGAGCTCCAACCTGCCTGGCTAGTGGTAAGAAATGATGGGGATAGTGTTGTATTAGCATTTGGAGGGCCAGAAGTTCCCCTTCTCTTCTTCTTCTTCTTCTTCTTGTTTGCCATGAGGTCAGCTTCTACTTAAGGTATGGAAGGAAACAGCCCCACTCATCAATAGCCCTGCTCAGGTTTTAGAAACGCAAGGCTTTGGCTTCTTTTCTTCAGTCCACTTTTGATATAGTCTTTTATCCTGCTGCCTTCCACTTTACCAATAATTACAATCTTTTCCAATGAATCATGTTGTCTCAGTTATACAATAGCCTCAGCTTAGTCATTTTGGCTGCTAAGGAGACCCATTTCTTGCCCAGATGATTAATGAGTAAAACATAGAAAAATAAAATTGAAAGTAGAAAGGGATCTAGTTGTATAGTCTGATAACTCTGGCTTCTAGCCCTTGTACCTTTTAATTATTTCTTTTTATAAACAAATAATCTTGTAATCATTCTCAGTCTACTAAACCAATACTCCATGTGTTTTATATGAATTTAACCAGAGCCTCAAGAGAACAGTCAGAAAGAGTATTGAGCTGAGCTGTCTGTTGGTTTCTCACCTTTACAGACCTCTGGCTAGGGTTGGGAAGATGTAAAGGTGGTTCCATCATCAAAGTCTGACTGTCTACCGGTTAGTCTCAGGTGAAAGTTCCACATGACCCCTAATGGCATGGATAGTGATAGGCCAACATTCTGGGGCAAGATAGAATTATGAACAATTCAGTCAGAGTGGCCAGATAACTCTGTTCAAATTTTATCAGTCCATGCCCATCTCAGTTATGAAAAGTCTATGTAGGAAAATACTTCCTCTAAGTCAAAGGTTGGCAACCACAGAGGGACCAGGGGGTCAGTTTTCTGCTCTGGGACCTTAAGGGGACCAAATGGACTGCCAAAAATGCCAGAAAACAAAGAAAAAAACCCTAATTCCACTAATGGTCATTTTTCCCATTAAACAGTGAGGGGAGAGGCCTGCAACCAACTTAAAAGGAGAACTGCTACTCCTGGAGGCATCCAGAAGTAACAGTCTCCCCCTTTCAAGCAGCAGGAAAAATGCATTCCAGGGAGTCTGGAGATCTGAGGGCCACAAAAATGGTGCATGTGGGTTGCATATGGCCCCAGGGCCACACTTGAGCCACACCTAGGCTACTGGAAGTTTCTGCAGAGGATCATTTACACTTTAGAATATGATTTTGGCAGATATCTTCACAGCAACAACTTCTTATAAAACTTCTTTGGAGAAGGGAGTGGAGCAGAACAGATAGCGATGGTCAGACTTGATTTGGCCCACTGAATCTCACCTCAGAGAGTTAGCAGCAGGCAAGCAGAAGCATCCTACTACTTCCCTAGTAGGAGGTGGAACAGAGTACATGGAGATGTTCAGACCTGATGAACTCACTGCCTTCCATCCCATACAGATGCTTTGTTGACATCGTCCAGATGGCAAGCCCAAGCCTATTTCCAGAGCTCCATTCTGTGACTGACTTCATTCTTCTTGGAACACTTACAAGGCAATCTGTGTTCCCAATATCAGAAAGAGAAAGGACTAGGAACAGCCAAACACATGCCTGAGAAAAATGGTGAGAAAAAGATTAGCAGAGTGACTTGCACTCACAAAGAAATGGAGTTGCCAGCTTTTTGATCTTGCAAGGAGCCCGTGAGCTATACGACATGATAACAGATGGGAGGAGAAATGCAGGTTTCCCATGTCGGCATCTTTAGGCTGGTAGAGCAACAAATGCTGCATTACTATCTGTCATGCACTCCTGAAAACCACAATGTTCCTGGGAAGATAAGAAAGGCATATGATGTGAAAATCTGTGTCTCAATTTTATGGAGTTTCTTTGAATCCTCTCTGCATTTTTTACCTGTCTTTCGTAGATATTAGGTTGTAAATCTTCTTGTTTCCCAGCAATTTTTGAATGCATTTTAGTTCATCTGTGCATTTATTTTTGCAATTTACTAATTTGTTATGCCACTTTCCCCTATGGACTAAAGCATGTCTTTACACATTTTTTCTGAATATTAGCTATTCACATTTAAAAATTTGCACAAAGTTTCATGTACACTTCATTTTTCAAAAACACCTAGTTAGCTTTGCAAATGTGCAAATGTTCAGGATAAGGTGTGCAAAAATGATACTTTCATCAAGACTGTTGGATCCATTGAAATTTCTTTCCATCTCTAGGCCATCAAAACACACAAATGCTATCATCATCATCATCATCATCATCATCATCATCATCTCCTGCATTTTCCTCAAAAAAAGGACTTCTTTGACTTGCTACTGTTGTTACTTATTGCTTGTGGCTAATGCAGCTAGAGAAGGGGAACTTCTAATTCATCTTGAGGATCCTTCCATCCAATTTCCATCCAATTTGATTCCATCCAGGGAAGGAATCAAATCACTAAATACAGTATGCCCTCTGTTGGCATGACTGCCACACACATGAATGTGAGGTCGTGTAAAACCTTGTGTTCAATTGTCACCAATGGACTGTGCCAGCACAAGCGCACACATGTTGTGTCCATTGACAATCATTGGAGGGAGTATTTGCATTTTTTGTTTTATATGAGGGTTCCTGGAATGGCAACCCCACATATACAGATGGTGTACTTTAATAAATGTAATTAGGATAAACCATAATCTCAACTTGCATAGGAGAAGATATCATGCATGACAATCGATGTAGTGAAGAACCTGAATTTGCATTGACATCTGTCTTTGCTGGCACATTGGGAAAGTTTTCCTGCTGTAGCCAAAAGGAAACCCTATCTGAAGAGTACATACTTACTAGAGGTATACAAAAAATTGTGGACATTGCATGGCCCAGAGATAAATGCCCCATTTCTGAGGTATCCAAACCACTTCAGAATCTGAAGTGACTTGGATCTGAAATAGCCAGAAGCAAAATGAGCAGTTCTGAAGCTTTGGGATACTCACAAAAGCCTTGAGAAGCTACTTTTACTTCTTTTTAACCAATGTAATATGTTTCTATCTCTCTCTGAGCAATGAAAAATGCAGGGATGGAGAGGACAAATATGGGAGAATGTAGGTATTGATCTACACCTAACTGCTTTCACTTCCAAACAAGGGATGACTTTACCAAGGCTTTCCTTTTCACTTCCAATCACAGTATTTTAGATTATCATATAAAGGATATACCAAAAGTGGTTTCCTGGTGTTTGGAATTTCATCTGTCTGGCATGAGCCTTGCTCCAAATTGTTGTAGTTCAGTAGATCAGGTACTTCCTGCCCTGAAAGTCAATGAGACAGCCTCCAAAAGTGAACAAATTTCTGTGTCACCTATCATTATCCTCTCCAAATACTTTGGAACAAGCAGTATTTCCCCCATTTTCACTGACCCTCCTTTGCATACAAACCGGTTTGTTTATTATTCCATTTAGTCATTAAATATCTACCCTGTTGTTCCATCAAATGGTGGTCAAAGCAGTTAGCAACAACTAAGGATAAAGTAATCTAAAAATGCCTCTCTCATTTTCTTCACTTTGTACCACAATAAATTCTTCAGGATTATCATCTCCTCCTCCTCCTCCTCCTCCTCCTCCTCCTCCTCCTTCTTCCGTAAATAATCCCTGCTTCCACCCATTGTTTAGCCATGAAGATTAGTGTGAGAGCATAAGGACATTTCTTCACAAAAGAGGCAAACTCAAATGTGTCTTTATTGTTTTTAATTGAGTAGCACAGGCAAATTCAGAAACTGTATCTAGTTTCACTTGGTCTCTTAGTGTTCTTTGTGTATTTGGAATAATAATTCATAAGTTAACAAAAGATTTATTCCCAGCTCCTACAAAATGACACAATACAATGAGTTTTAAAATAGAGAAGGAGAAAAATCTGAGGAGGGAAAAAAAGAACGTAATTACACAGTCTCCCTTTTAATGTCAGTAAATGTTATGGACTGAAATTCAATTAGTGCAAGGAAAAGTGCAGAAGTTTCATTTTATATATTCTTTCCCTTAATCATTGAAATGTCCAGGGAGCTGGGCACATTACAAAGGCACTGGGGTTGCTTATATATGACATTCTCTATAGAACGTATTTTTAGCCTGCAAGGTTTTTAATACAGAACTGTGCAAATTTGTTTCCAAGTGCCAACATCTTGATTTAATGAATGCCATTCATGCCTGGGTCATTTGGGCATTAGTCAAAACGTACTATTCTATAAAGGTCTTTTTCAAGACTGAGATTAAAGGATGAAGAACTGTCCCCCTCCATAAAAGGAAGTCCTTTGTTCCTTCAGAAGGAGAGCACTTACATGGCCTAGGCCTAGAAAGTACTTGGACCAACTTAGAAGAAAGGAAGAAAATGTGGATGTTACAGAATTTTTCCTTAAAGTTTCTGGTAAAGCAGCCTGTTGAATACTAGGCTTATCCCACATCAAATCAGTTAGGCCTTATGTTCATCTAGAGCCTTTTCTCATAAATGTCATCACCAAAGCCTAAATTTCTGGCCATCAGTTATGAGTGTGGTTTAGGAGCAACACTGTTGAAAGTAAGCTGTCTAGTTCTGTTCAGTTCCCTTATGGGAGCTACCTGTTTATGTTGCTTTGATATGAAGTCCCATTCTCTGCTGCAGCAAAAGGCCATGGCAAACCCCCTCTGAACAAATCTTGCCAAGAAGACTCCGTGATTGGGTTGACATAAGTCAGAAATGACTTGAAGGTGCACAACAACAAGAAGGAAGGAAGGACTGCAAAGTTAAGCTTCTGCATCCAAAACATGGTTGCTTTCATTTCAGAATAAGGTGGCTGGAGTTATAGCAGAGGAAGATAAGTGAGATCAGAGAGCACCTGTTTTCCTATCTTGAGAAATGACATTTATGGTACCAGGAGTATTACACTGCTGAAGTTCTTCTGCACTAGGTCCTCATTGCTAAATGCACTATTCTATAAAGAAAATGTACAATTCTATTCTTCTACCTCTTCTATCCCTGTAGCAGGCTGGTGTGAAGAAACCCAACCGTCCCAAAGGAGAAGAACAAGACAAGAAAGTATTTGTTTTCTCTGGCTTGCACCTTCAAGTTGAAGGTTAAAAAATAATATCTTAAAATAAGGCCCTTTTCACATGTGGTGGTGGGGGGAACGGGCGAAAACGCCCAAAAACGGAGCTTACCTGAAACCGGGTAAGTCCGTCGCCAAGTGGAGCAGCGCGAGCTTGCTGCTCCGCAGTCCTCCAGCGTCCCAAATGGTGGCTTCCAGTTGGTGGAGGCTCTCCACCAACAGGAGAAGCTCGCCAGCTGGAAGCCCGCACCCAGCAGATCTGCAGGCACACACTTGCGCGCGCCTGCAAATCCACTTCGGAGCTGGGCGACAGAGCAGCGCAGGGCTGCGCGCTCCGTGCTTTTTAAAAACCTCGAAAAAGAGGTTTTTAAAAAACACACAGCGCAGCTAGTTCTGGCAGCTCCTGAGTGGATTCTGGTGTGGAACTACAAAAAGTAGTCCACGCTAGTCCACTCTATGGTGCAGAAGACCTCCGTGAGAGGTCGCTCTGCACCATTTCAGAAGCCCGGTATGGAAATGGCCTAAGATATAATACATTCAGAGTATTCACTTAAAAGAGGATATGACTTGGCTAGAGCTGAGGTCTGAGCTTCGCAGAATGAGCTTTCTAACAAAGGGCCCTATCGCATTATACTGTTATAGCACTATTGTTCCACTTTAATTGTCATGGCAACATCACATGAAATCTTGGGATTTGCAGTTTAGGGAGAGACCTTTAGAATTCTCAGCCAGAATGCTCTCAGGTCTCACTGAACTACAAACCCAAGAATTCCACAGGATGTTGTCATGGCAGTTAAAGCAGAATATAGTGCTAAAATAACGTAGTGTAATAGAGCATGAAGTACCAATTTCGGCACCTGGAAATTTGATTCCGAACTTTAAAGGAACTATCCAGGGCACCAGATTAATTTTGTGGATAGGAGTCAACATTTTGAATAGCACTTTTAAAGTCTGGACTAAAACCCAGTATGGATTCACCATTTCCTTCCCTTATTTCAGCATGTATTCAGTTGGATTTTGGGGCTTTCATCAGTAATCCACTGACTGAGTCCTTGGCTCTCTTCCCAGAAGTCTTGTCTTGATGGCACCATTGGACAGGTTTGTCCTCTTAGAGATAATGTCCTCCCTTTGTGTTCCTTAATTCAGTTTCTTGCATTAAAGGGAATGCACAAACAGAAGAAAATTCTGCTATCAAGGAATTTCCAAAGCCATGAGCTGAGTAAGTGATGAAAATTTGGTAGCTTTGTAGATAATTTATCATTTTGCAGAAAGGCAGGATGGAAATTTAACAACTGCATTCATCCTTTCATCAGGCTTTTTATCTATTTTATTATTAAAATACAGACAAAGATACTGCTGAAAAACAGCAGATACAAAGCTAGCATTGATAAACATGAAGATAAGAAAGCAAACAGACACCCTGAAAAATAACAAAATGCAAATAACAAATGAAGAGAGAATGAACATGAAAAATCAGGATATTTTTAATTTTGTTTACTAATTAATCCTTTTCCCGTCCTTTGTACAGACACCTGGGAATAAATTCCATCAAATTCAAATGGACTTACTCCTGAGTAAACATATCTAGAATTTGACTTGTCTAGGAGAAAATACAGTGTATTAACAGGCACCATTATAAGAAGTATTGTTTATATATAAATTAACCAACTAACTTTCTTTCTTTCTTTCTTTCTTTCTTTCTTTCTTTCTTTCTTTCTTTTTATTTATTTCTATAATACCCCAGCATTCTTTCAAAACTAGGATTTAAAGCAGCTAACAATAATATTTAAAAAGGATAGATGAATACAAAAACCTATAATATTAAAACACAGTTAAAGCAATTACAACTAAATAGAAAGTCAGCTCAAAACACATTAGCAAAAATGTACTGCACTCACTCACAAAAACTCCAGTCCTCCACAAGACCTTTTTACATTACACAATTATAGCACTATGATTCACCTTTAACTGTCATGGCAATATCCTATAGAATCCTGGGATATGCAGTTTGGGGAAGGGTATTTGGAATTCTCAGTCAGAGATCTTGAGTGCTTCAAGAAAGGGCAAACCACAGGATTCCATAGAATGCAGTTCTGGCAGTTAAAGTGGGGTTGTAATGCTATAAATTGTACAGTAATGTGAAAGGGCCCCAGAATAGAAAAGGCTTTGCCTTCTGATGAAAAACAACAGGGAGAAGGCCAACCTAGCTTCTCCCTTAAGATAGTTCCACAGCCTGGAAACAGGTATTGAGAAGACATCCTCTTGTGTCCTTACCAAATGTGTTTCTGACAGTGATGGTGCTCAGAAAATGGCCTGAATCTATCATATTGATGCTCAACCACGGAATAAAGAGACCAGACACAAAGTTGGGTTAACTAAGGGCCACTTTATTTTGACCTGTTTTATTTAAATTGCATTAACCTGAAAGATACAAGAGGGGTGGAGCAACATGATACAGTCCAGCTGATGACAGGGTCACAATGAGACAACCTGCTCAGCCTACCCATGGGTGATAACATCTCAGCCCCAGCGGTAATCCAAATTGCTTTGGTTGCTCCTCAGTCCAGCATCTTGGAAGGTAACCCAGGGACTCTCATCCAAGTTGCAGGGCTCTAAAAGTGACAGTCTTATTCCCAGGTTAAGGGTAACCTCCTTCACTGACCCCCTAGGATGCAGGGCCCTAAAGAGACAATTCCAGACCCCTACCCTACACCAAATGAGTGCCAATAGGTGATCACCAAAGTTTTATTATCCCCCACTATCTGCCAAAGGACAACCTACTTAATAACATGACCCAGAGCCAATTTTCCCAATTCCATCAAATACATTATGGGATGGGGGGAAAAAACTGAGAAAGGGGGGGGGGATTCCTATCCAGTCCTGAAGCAACCAGATTAACTCACACTGCATTGCGGGTAGGAGGGTGGTTCAACATTGAGCACCAAGTGACACATATAGGGGGTAAACTGCTTCAGTGTCTCCTTTGCCCCCAGTCAAATGTCTTGATTTGGTGCTTAGCGCCAATCAAACATAATACTCTGGTCTCACTCCATGGAGATCGTCAAAAGCTAACCTTCCCCTGCGGTGACGTTCATCACATGTGTCCAGGTAAGTATTTCCTTTTAGTTTGATTTAAAGCACTATTAGTCAAAAATGTCCATTCCAATTTGAAATAGAAGGACTTCCAATGAGCAGCAATGGTTTGTCTGGTTTAAATTAAAAGATGTTTCATTCAAAGCCTTATTTCAAGACCAGACCTTCCAAATAACCAGGCAAAGTTGCTTTCGAAGTAGGTGCTATATCATCCCTAGTAATTTATTTTTTGTTATTTCCAAGGTTTCTTTCCAAATGGGATACAGAAAGGGGCACACACCCGCTTGTATCGTATCTGCTCCAAGAACCAGACAATCCTCAACATTAATCTTTCTGGAGATTATAAATTACATAAATAAATATTAATGTGTATCCCTTTCTTATAGTTGAGGAAACATAGATTCAACTACCTTTCTTCAGTACTGATACTAGATTCAGAGCAACATGTAGGTGGCTAAACAACATGAGCACAAGACAAGACCACCATCTAGTGGCACACTTGCAAGACAGTTACTGGTAGGTATCCACGCAGGCCATCTAACTGCTAAACACTTCCATTCTGCTCATTCTGACATATTCCAGAACTGCTGAGACTGGCAAAGCCTCACAGGTCTACCTGTCACTCAGATTAACATCCCAGTCTTACGATGCACAATATGATGAGACTTACCAATGTTAAGGTCATCCTCCGGAGTGCTTCTCCATGCTCAGAGATAACCTAATGCTGATGGCAAATGAATAGGATCTCCCATGGTTGGTCAGTTGGTTGGTTTTACATCAGAGAAAGAGAAGGGATTCAGAGCAGGACCTTGCTGTCCCACAGTTTTTGCAGCCCTTTTTTGTTCCTTAGATCAGAAGACAATGGTTTTTATGGAGAAATTGTTACAAGTGGATGCCAAGGCACTGGCCTGAACTAAGGAATCAAATGTTTCTAATCATACCCATCCACACACAAAGACACACAGTCTCAAACACACAGAGACACACAGACAGACAGACAGACAGAGACACACACACACACACACACACACACACACACAGGATGCTTTTATACGCACTGGAGGTCTCATAGATGATATCCCCACATAACGATTGTCACACATAGAGTGGAGATAATGGCTGCTAGTTATGGTGGTTCTGCATTAGTTCTAGCATTAGAAGCAGTGTCCTTCAAACACATAGGATCCTGGGTAGCTGCTTTATACTGAATCATATTCTCATCTAGCCCCTTGTATTGTCAATTCTAACTAGCAGCAATTCAATGACAGCCAGTAGGGATGGCACAGCCACTCAGGATTTCACTGTTGCTCCTCCCATGGCTGCTAGAAGCTAAACAGAAGCTCTGCAAAGTGCCATCAGCAATGCTCCCATTCAGCTCAGAGTAGCCAAAAGGAGAAGCAGTGATAAAAATCAAGAGTGGATTCACTTCACCCATGGTGGTGTCTCAACCAGTTCCCCCTGTAGTGATGGGTCTCTAAGATTTCAGGTAGAGATGTTGCCTAGCCCTACCTGGATATTCCTGGTATCCTCTGGTGGCCTCCAGTCCAAATACTAATGAGGCTCAACCCTGAATAGCTTCTGAAATCAGGTGAAACTGGATGTGCATAGGGTATTATGGCTTGGTTGCTGGGGAGCACAAGGAAAATGATTCTGTGGCACTCATGTGCTTCCTATTGGCTTAAAACATCTCATTTACCATTTTGCAAACATGCTGCTGGACTAGAAAGGCCTGTGGTCTAATCCAGCACAACTCTTTTTAAGTTCTTATGATAACCCACAAAGTGTTCCTGTGCTTTGAAAATAGTTGCTTCTGTTGCATAACTACCTGTGACATTATGAAGTGGCAGTCCTATTCAGTTTTGCTAAAATTAGGTTTCTTCCAGGTTTCTCCTTGATGTGAAAAGCAATGAGTTCACTAGGTTCTTTTTCTTAATGAGTACCTGGGCCAGCCCAATATATTTCAGTGTCTGAGGCAAAGGACAAAATAGTGCCCACCCTTCCCCATTTTATGTAGAAAAGCCAGGTGGACTAGCAATTGATTTTCTTTTTAACTTCAACACTGGTTGTAGGTTGGTATCTTTTACCAATCTTAAGGCAACATGGGGCAGAGCAGGAAGTACAGCATATACAACTCAGTCCAATAGAACAGTAGAACAGTTCAGTGTGACAGGAGACAGATTACCAGTACTGATACCTTAGCCATCTAAGGTTCTAACTCCATTCTTCCTAAACATAGAGCCACTCCTGATTAGCATAGGTTTGCAGAACTGCAGCCCAGTCCTTTGCATGTTTACTTGTAGGTTCTCCCACTAAGATCAATGAGACTTACTCATTGAATATGCTTGCGGCCTTGAACTTACTGCTGCGCTTTGGTGCCTGATTTGTACAGCCTAAACGTCCACAATTGAACAAACTGAGATGAAATCAACTTTTGATTCTTGTCATTGTGACAAAAGGTAGAACTGGAATTTGAAACCACAGAGCTGTCTTCTTTCTTTTCTCTCTGTCTCTGTCTCTCCCTTTTATACTCTTTAAACGCGATGAGATTCAGCTCCCAAAACAGTGACAGTAAGACATAGAACTGTGTGAGCTTCCCCCACACATCTCTCCTCACATATTTTAATTTTGACTCGCAAATGTATCCTTTCTGCTATTCTAGTCCTAGCTGTAAGAAGAAAAAAGAAAACAATTAACCAAGACTGGTGGTTAATTTTCCTGCTGAGGATGAATGTTCACAGGTGATTCAGCTGAGATCATTCAATTCATCTGATTTGTGACCCACACCTGAAACTCGGTTAAATTCTTTTTTAGAAGCAATCATTTCTCTCTGTATTTATTCCTAGGAAACAATTACCAGGAAAAGCAATGAATGTACTGTTAATTACATCATCAACCCCTTATCGTGTTCTGCTCATAGAAAGCTTTAATAATATATGTTATTAGAGAAATAATTGTTCCACTCTAGTCTGAATGGGTAAACAAAAGCTGCCCAATGCAGACCTTGTGTTCTGATTAATTTTACAGCTAACAAAAATTATTAAGACTCTGTAGGAAAGATTGCAAAGGAGAGACCAGGCTATGTGGTCCATGGCTGAAAGCTTTAGATAGCATGGGTCAAAATCCTAACTAATCAAAAGCACAGAAGGGAGCTTTGGAAAAGTTGGTATTGCTACCAACACTTCAATACATCCTCTCTCCGGCTTCTTGAGCTGCACTAGCAAGCAAGCATAGTGTTCTTCAGATATCACAAGCATGAGCATTGAGAGAACAGGGTTGCACCAGAAGGGCCCTATGTGCTAAAATCTTGACTGCTTTTAGAAGCTAAGAAGAATCAATTAGTACACGTATGGGAAACCTCCAGGAGAACCAAGTATGTGCAGGAAATAATCCTTTCCAAGCTTGAAACCATGGAGAGCCATGGCCACTCAGAACTACAGTGCTGAGCTAAATGAGCCAACTGACTGACTCATTAGGAGGCAGTTTCTTGTGAAACTTAACCTACAAATATTCACTGTGGCTTGAATTCTGTACTTAGTTTGAGCAACAGTTGACTATGTGTTGCCTTTCCATTCAACAGTCATGGCTCTACTATACTCCCTGACACACTCTTCTGAACTACACAATCAAACTGTATTGTATATCTCTCCATTTCCCCGAAGTACTAGAACAACAGATAATTCTAAATACATTGTTGTTGCTGCTGTTGTTGCTGCTTCTGCTGCTGCTGTGCCTTCACATCATTTTTAACTTAAACTATGAATTCCAGGATTCCATGAAACCGTGACTGTGAAAGTGGTATCAAACTGCTATGGCTGTGTAATGTAGATATGCTCACTGTGTGAAAGTTCTATTGGCAACTTGATTCTTCTGTGTGAACACTCACATTTTGTCAACTCCAAAACATATTTTCAGTGGAGACAGTTTACATGGGGGGGGAAATTGTCACATGTGAGAGCCATCTGGTGATGAATATGTTTGTGTGTAGTCTGCATTCTGAGGCATGTGAATTGCACTGAGGTAGGTTATTTCAGAAAAGTCATACTTGGAAGACGGATGGGGAGCAGTGCTATCACTATCAGAGTAGAAATGGGGATTTTCCACAGCTGGCTGCATTCTCTATCAAAACATATGGCTGTTATGAAAACCTGAATGTTCTAATGGAGCTCTGTGATTTTTAATCTGTGATATTTGTTCGTACCATGCAAATCAACAAACAGAGAACATACCTATGTAGGGGATTCTTCCTAAATAATCACAGCATCATGGTAATAGCTTTTCTATGGTTTCATCATCCCATGCCACCATGATAACATCTGAAAGGAGAAAACAATATGCACAGCTGCCCTTATCATTATGTCCTCCCTTTTTCCTTTGCTTTCTTTCTCTTCTTCATTCTCTCTTTAAAAAAAAGTTGTGATGAACCTACTGTGTTAAAGGCCTGAGGAACAATCTCAGATTATTGATGAGTCTTTTCTCTATGTTCCTATACTTTAGCTGGAATCCTATTGGTTAGTCCCCAGCTAGAGCAGACCCACGGAGTCAATTGTTGAATGATGAGTCAACACATAGGAAAATGCATTCACTCCAGTGGGTCTATTCTTATCAGAAATAACAACCTAGGTCTCAATAAGACTTTTCAGATATGGTGAGCTACAGGTAGCGAGAGATGAGGTATTCTAACTATGGAATATCCTTGTTGTCAGCAATATTACTACAATAATTTCAGGGCTATGGAACTTTTTTGCCTTTATCTGAACATGTTAATTTGCTAATCATACCTGTTTATTATATATTTTTTTGTTTTGTTCTGATGGTGTTTTTAATCTTTCATGCATATTTAATGTAATCCTTTATATTTGTTTAGTCTTATAATTATATAATTATATTTGTATACCACCTTTGCAACTGTAAGGATAAATGGCAACTTGTGCCTATTTTAATTCATAAATAATAGCAAATAAAATTTCTGCTACTGCTGGAGAACAAATCAAGGAAAGAAGATGAGACTGGGGAAACTCAAAATACCCACTCATTTCCAAATCTAGCCAAAAATTGTAATGCTTCTTATTTTTGAAGTGTATGGGTGGTCTTTACCCAGTTCCAAATGTGGGTGATTTCAGTATTTCCAGTTAGTAATCTGTGATGTATGTTGTCTGAATGATACTTTACCGAGGTTTTTTTTCCCCCTTTTCTATAAGTATCATATATTGAAACACAGAACTATGCAACCATCAACCCAGATAAATGCAAGCAAGCACCCAAAAGTTAGAACAGAACATGCTTCAATAAGGTCAAAAAAAGTTCAGTTAAGACTTCATTCAACAAAAAGTTTCCATTCCTTTCCTATCAGCTCAACTCAGTCATAACTCCTTTCAATGAGACCTTTTCATCATATCACCCAAAATGTTTGCATTTTATAAAATCTTTATCCAGAGTGTTCCGCTTGCATAGCAAAACTGTTATATGAGATTACAGTTGTGATATCTGGCTATTGATTTAGCAGGGTATTATCTCAAAGCATTTCTAGCCTTCTTCCCTCCATGGTCTTTGAGAGACATATCGTTCTCTCTTTAAAACAGCTCATCACAGATGTATCACCCGAGGATCTATTTCTGAGTGAGATTTCACACTGAATGAACATTATCCTTGATAGAATTTTTAATACATAGCTAGCAACTAGGCATTGATGGAGGAGAGTTAAGCTGGGGATGAAGGCTACATAAATGTAAATGTGTCATAATTGTTTACAATAACTAGTTATATGCTTCAAAATAGCCATCCTTATTTTCCACAGTGTCTCTCCTTTTGTTTCTGGTTAGTTTTGTAGTCTCAAGGGAGCAATTGCTATGTTTTCTAGCTCTAAAGCTGAAGACATTTGAGGGAAAAGATGGGGCATTGCAGATGTATACTATAATTCATCTATCCCTGGCTTTTGCAAGGTTAGAATGGGCTACGATAATTATGCTTTCCTCTACCCTATCCAACCTCACCTTCTGTAATTTCCAGAAAGGAAGTCTGTTGAGTCAGAAATTGATCAATGAAATTGCAAACAGTCCCTTTGTCCCTGAATGGAACAGTTAACTTTTTGTAAGATTCACTTGATCGAAGCTGAATAGGGTTAGGCCAGGCATAGGAACTGTGTGACATCCAGATATTGTTCGATTTCACTTCTCATCAGCCTTTGTGAACATAGCCAGTAATGACTAAACATTGATATTATATCCCAGCAACATATGGAGGTATACCTTCTCACATTTCACAGATGAAAATTGGAGCACATATGGCTAAGCAACATCAGAGTGCCGTCAAGAGGGCAAGAGTTATTCATGAGAAAGAGTACAAATAAGAGGAGAGTCTATAGCAGTTATCTCTTGCCTGAGCCTACTGGAAAGGGAGAGATTCTACCTCCTCCTCACCTCTCCACCTGATGAGTTAACTGAGTGTAAACTACTTTTGCACTGTGAACTCAGTTTTGCTGCAATTGAACCAAGGACAAATGGGAAAAGTAGAAGGAAGAGAGAGAAACTGGGGCCCTTTCCACAGCTTACCTTACTCCAGAGACATCCAGTGCAGGTCTGGCCACTATCTCTGCAGGGAAGGGAGCATGACAGGAGTGCTCCCCTCCACACTGGCTGCGTCTGTGAATGGAGGAAGCACGATGGCACCACCTCTTCCTTCTGCAGCACAGCTGAGCACTGTTCCAGGCTGCGCTGGGGTAGAAAGCACAGCCATTGTGCTTCTAGGACTTCCACACACCAGGTAAGTATTGGCAGGTTGCGGGAGGGCTGCACAATCACTGGTCATTGATGAGGAAAACCTGTCAATGATTTGCAGTGCAATCACATTGCCTCAGGACAGAAGGACAGGACCTCGACAATGTCATGAAGAACTGTTGTCCAGGTCCTGTCCTTCTCCCATCCCCAGTATGGGATGACAACGTCTTGCAGAAAGGACCTGGGACATTTCAAAAACAGCTGAAAAAGTGGGATGACAGGGGGTTCGTTGGGAGTGTACCTGCCAAACTGGGGCAGTTTGAGGGTATATGCCTGCATAGCCCACATTGATAGATCATAAACATTGCAGCTCACAACATATGGAGAGCTACACATTCCCAATCCCTGGGTTAGACAAAGATACAACCTTACAGATGTAGGTTGTCAGAAAAAGCTAAGTCCTTGGACTCATGCAAACTAAATACATAAAATATCTCCAGGTATTTGCTGGATATCATCCTGTGTGAACTCAGAGTTAGTTGAAGACTAATTTAGGTCCTTTTTATTTCATTGCTCCTGCTTCAACTCTGAATCCAACCTATCATTTGGTTTCCAGTAGGGTGGTGCACCCATTTGAAAGCTAGAAATATTGTGACATGAGACACACAGTATATGTAGCAATATAAATATGACATGTGAAGCTATTGCCCCATGATGCATCCAGTATTGCTGTCCTTCAGGCATGTTTTGCTCACAAAGGGCTCATGTACAATGAAGATTATTCTATCAAACCTCCCACAGATTTGCAATCTTTTCCTTCAAATTTCTCTTCCTTCCTTTTTTTTGTGATCACTAGTTCTTTTCCTCTTCCTTTCCTTCCTTTCCTCTTCCATTTCCTTTGTGAAAAGAAATGTGTTGAAGATGAGGCTGAAATGTTTCATCAATTAATTAGTCATAATAAAGTATTTTTAGAAATAATTTTTGATCAACTTAAAATGATGGCTTCAATGAATCAGGTAGCAGATTTAAAAAATAGCAATAATTTCAGTGCCAATGTCTAAAAACTGCAGATGGCAGGCACTATTCAACAAAGCATTTCTTTGTTATGTTTCATCCTTATTGTGTCTCACTTAGAAATAATGCCTCTTCTATGATGTTGCTATTTACAGTGTGCATTACCTGAAAATGTTGAAATATGTTTCCTTTTAAACCTTTTTTCCATAGGCAAATCTAACTGATAGAGCTATGGATTGGTCATCTAAAACAAATATGATTACTCAATTAAGGCTATAGTTGTAAATAGTTCTAAATCTGAGTCCTGGGAGGCATTCCTAAAACTGGGCCTCCTTAAGCAGGATTTAATTTTGAATAAATATGCATAGAATTTCACTTAAGACATTTTTAACTGGGCTGAACTAGGAAATGAGACTTAGGCCATTTCCACACGGGGCGAGGGAATCGCCCCACGCCGCTAGTTACCAGATCTTCTGCCGGTCCGGTCCAAGGTGAGGAGCAGCAGTGCGTAGTCATTGATCTGCACTACTCCAGTGTCTAAAATGGCAGCTTCCAGTTGGTCGTGGGTCTCGAGCAACCAGTGAAGCTTGCCAGCCTAAAGCCCGCCCTCAGCAGATCGCAGGCTTGCATTGGTGCGAGCCTCCAAATCTGCACAAGGGAGCCGGCTTGCAGTGGTGCACTCCATGCTTTTGAAAGACCTGATTTTTCCGGTCTTTCAAAAGCATGCTGGAGGACCATTTGGGGTCATTCCGGAGCGGACTGAGGTGCAGATCTCCAGTAAGTAGTCTGAACCCAGTCCACTCCAAGGTGCAGACATCCTCCGTGGAGGACCCACTGCACCGTTTTAAATAACCCATGTGGAAATGGCCATAGTTTATTCTGTCTGTCTACATGCACAAAGGTAAAGAATAATGCCACAGAGCCCTGTGCAAGTAATGCTGTTAAGTATTGTGTCACTCTGTCTCAACAGGCATGATGTGCTCTTCACTCTAAATAGATTTTGAATGCTTGAACTGTGAGAATGACTTGGAGTAAAGAGGGAAAACTCCTCATTTTAAACACAGTTTAGCATGGATAGGCACATTACTGGAACACTGGGGGCTGAAAGTGCAAATTCCACTTTTTTCTTCAGTAAGGAATCACATGCCTTTAATAGCAGTCTATCAGGCAGAAATTCATCTAGTGGTGCTTTCCTAACATAGAGATGGGAACGCAGGAAAAGCCAGCAATCTGCTCACTATTGGTTGAGTGACATATCAGAAATCTAGATTTAAGATGCCATAGAACAAAGAAATCTAATAATAATGGTAATTAAATTGTTGTGTTGCCCATTAACTACATACCCAAAAGTGACACTCTCCCAATCTTTTTTTAAAAAACTCTCATTAATCCTTGGCCAGTGAACAGGATGGTCATTTGTAATTCAAAGTATTAAAAGGGTACCAAGTTGAAGAAGGCTGGCAAAGTCAACCATAACAATATTTTTCATGTTTCTTAGCAGAGAGATTACAATGAACACAACTGTTCATTTTTCAAGAAAACATCCATACTCATTAAAATTCCCAGCTCTTTGGGTCATGGTAGATTTTTATTATTATTTGAAATGGCAGTATTTATAAAGAACAGCTCAACAACAATTTTGATTAGTTGCCAAATGCTAAACATAGGAAGAAAAAGGCAGAAAGCTACTCATTGGGTAACAGGGAAGATACATCACTGTCCTTTATAACAAAAAATGATGTTCATGGAAATATCTGATGTATTCTCTAACAGTTGTTAAAATACATGCAATTTCAAAGGGATGTGAAAGCAAAAAGCAAAATGTAGTGTGGTGAAAGATAATATTTCAGCAAACATAGCACAATTTTTTAAAAGCCAATTGAAAAAAAGAGGTTACAGAGTAATGTGTAAAGCAATCCCCTTCCCACATACCCATAGATTTATCTTTTGTACTCTTTGTTAACTGAAGTAGTAACTAGAAAAGAAGATTTATATTTTTCCACATCTTTGTCACATGCAGAGTAGATTACTTTAATGATGTTGGCATGAGGTTGCTTTTGGAAGTCATTTTGAAACATTGGTGAGAGTTCAACAAAACTATCTATCTGTGAGTGGCCTAGATGTAATTTGAGCTAAGACTCATTCAGGCTTAGCCCTGGGTCATATTCTGACTGCTGGAAGCCCGCACCCAAGGATTTGGCTGGCTATCTTGCTTCACTGAGAGATTGCTGCATCTCCAATGGCCACAGGGACCTTTCTGCTCATTTTTTCTTTAATATTAATAATATCTTTAATAATATTTTCCCCCAGTGAAAGTCACTGATTTTGCTGGACATGTTTGAAGGCCTGTATTCTCCCCTATGAACCAACCCAGCCTTTGAGATCTGCTGGAGAGGCCCTTCTCTCTGTCCCACCATCTTCACAGGTGCATCTGGGGGGAACACAGGAGAGGTCCTTTTCAGTGGCTGCTCCCAGACTTTGGAACTCTCTTCCCAGAGAGGTGAGACTGGCACCCAATCCACCTTCTTTCCATAGACAATTAAAGACATTTTTATTTCAGCAGGCATTCAATATGTGATCATTTCATGGCTGATGAAAGGTGCTGGTTATTTTTAACTTGTAGTATTTGTGATTTGTTTGCTGTTTTAATATGTATTCTGACTTTGTTTTAATTATTACTTGCTTATTTAATTTGTGTTTTACCTTTTATATGTTATGATTTTTTAACTATGTTTCCTTTTTAAAGTAATATGCTCAGCTTTGAGTCCTTCCGAGGAAAAAAGCAGGATACAAAAAATGATGATGATGATGATAATGGTGATACTTACCCAGTTCGGAATTCAGGACTGGCCTAGCCATCAGTTACTGTAATACAACCACATTAGGCAGCAACAGGTTTTCGGTAAGCAATAGGCTGCCAGCAAGGTGGGAAAGAGATCATGGAAGACAGACTTGTCTGCTGTGCATTCCCTCCCTCACCTATCTCATTTCATCTCAGCTGTGTTGAAGGATGTTGTCCCATTGCCACAGCTAAAATAAGATTCAGTTGGCACTCATTTGGCCTCCATGTGTGAAATGGGGGAGGTACAATTTTGTCCTTTGCCTTACTGAGAAGAGAGAACAGGAACCTTATATTTACCCATGAAGACTTAGCATCTGGGTAGCAGACTGAACTTACACACAGGTCCTGTAGTTATAGACTTCCCACTACAGTGAGATGTATGGCGTTTCTATTTAAATTATAGCAATTACTTTAAATATGCATCCAAACATAAGTTATGCAAACATTATTCCAATCTGTTGTTAGGCCAAGATATGTCCTTCCTTGGTCAGTGGGGAAGGAGGTATCCTGGTACCTTCCTGTGCAACAACAATAACAGCCCAGGTGCAACACACCCTGATAGTGCTGGAGTGTACCCCCATTAGCCATGAGGTTATATTCAAGCATTGGAAAGCTGCAGCCAAAAGCCCAGTGGCACAGCAAAAGCCTATTGAAAGGTCACATGGGTCAACTGCTAGGTCATGTTGTGTACTGCACTACTGCTTCATAGTGGACGTGGATTTTGAGGCACCAATAAGATGGACAGAATGTGTTTGGTGCCATAACAAACAATGCAGTATTCCATAACAGAAACACCAATTTAAGAGTACATAGTTCAGTTGAGAACCATGGAAGAGAAATGTTATTTTACAAAAAAAATTTGAAGCTATAGTAGCAACTAACTACTTTGAAGGGCCCCTGGAACTGGAATTGTAATTAATACATTTAAAGTCACTTTTTAAGTCCATTTGTTTCATGGATTGATGCTTATTTTGCTAAAGCCCTGGTAAGACTGTCTGTTTCCTGAGTGTGAGGAATTTACCCCCTAGCGAATAAATAATAATATTATTTAGCAAACATAAGTAAGTCTAATTTCTCAGTGAGTCAGCTTAGCAGCCAGAGCTGAATGTCTACAGGCCTTATTGAATTGAAATAACAAATTGAGAGGTTTAAGCTGCCAACAGTACTGGGCTTAAAAGACAATTCTGATGACAAGTGAAACTGGTGAGGGCAGAAGTGTCTAACATACTTGACAGTTTCCAAAGCCAATTCTTAGCCCAAGAAATTGTAAACTGACAGTATGATTTAGAGCATTGAAAGTACTAGAACATGCAAAATATTTTTGTAGATTCTGCAAAGAAAACCACTGCAAAAGCTTCTAAAACTGTTCTAGGACTGTTATGAATCTAGAACAAAAATTTATTGAGCGGTACTAGTTTGGATTTCTTAAGCATGAAGAAGCATTGGGCATAGATAATTTACCAACATAAAAAGCAAAACAGCATCTCACGAGGAATGGAGCCTTATACAGATACATCACTGATATTTTGCTCCATGTAAATCATCCAAAATGAGTATCATTCTGGGTTCAGGTTGTTGGAGGGGCTATAGCAACCCCAGCTTCTATATCCATATGTGGCTCTATTGCCCTCCAGCTAAGAAAACAAGGAAGGAAGTGATAGAATTTATATCATGAATGAAAAATCAACATATACATTTTTGTGAGACACTCCATATGCTCTCCATTTTCACAGAAAGAATTAAAAAGTTACAACACAAAGATTTAATATCATTTTTGTTGACTGCAGCAAGGCTTGAGATTGCTAAACAATAGAGGACATTAGATAGAATATCTCTCTTAAAATAGCTTGATAGATTATGGACAGTTACACTCAGGGGGAAATTAAGCTGCTAGATTCAAGCACCTCTGTCATGTGCTGGATAACCCACACATACTCCATAAAATTCACTCTGAGGTAGACAGAGGTTTATTTTGCATAAATAAGCATGAACAATGCAGCAGACTTCCACAGAACTAGAAGGTACATCCAAATGCATCTTTTATACAGTAATCAATGCAAGTTTAGGTACACAAAGTATTCACTGGTACCAACTGAAATCCCCTCATGTGTCTATCCCCCCTTTATTTTCGCAGCCTAGTGCTTATCACAACCATATACACCCTTGACAAGGGTGACCCTTTGCATGTACTTCTCTATATCTTCACAGTACTTTGTTCTCATAACTTCCCTGCGTTGCCAGCCTTAGCTTTGATTTCTTGCTCTAGTCTACCATAAAACACAATATAACATCCACCAGCCTATGGGTTACACTGAAGCAGCAATTAGCAGTATCTAAGTGGGGATACAAAGTAGGCCAATTTGTGCAATGGTCAAATACAAAGTAGCTGCTAGCAAAGAACACACATTTAACAGGTTAGTATTTTCATGGCAGAGAGCTTAGAGAATTTAGCAACATGACAGCCTCCGAACAATTAATAACAGATAAGTTTATCAGTAAGTGGTATGTGTTCATTATGTATACCTGCACAGAATTTTCCCATCATGGACCCCCACCCACGCATCAGAAATACTGGAAGAATTTTTTCTGGATAATTGTAAAAATATTTACTTATGTAATATCATTAAATTTTATGTAACATGAAATTGTTTAGTTTATTAAAACAATGAAAAATAAAAAGCAAGCAACCTGAAGCTGAGGAAGACCTCATTCTAAAGAAAATGATAGTTCAACAGATGCCAGTTTTAAAAAGAGATTCATAGAATCAAAACATAACACTTACCCAAGCTTTTGACATTTCTATGGCTAATGTGAAACAAGGAATGGAACATGAGGATATTGCAATACTTTGGGTAAATGAGCTAAGGTGGACAGGACTGGGACATTTTGAGTTAGATAACTGTGCAGTGTTTTACTTGGGAAATTAAAATATAAGAGGAAATGGGGTGGCATGAATCCTGAGGAGAGATATAGCAAAAACAATCAAAGGATTGCAGGAAAAATTTGCCTAGGATCAAGAAATAAAGCAAAAGAATAACTGAATTTTGTGATTAAACTCAGTTAAGGACAGGTGAGAAGTGAAAATACAAGGTGATAGATATAGATTTAGAATCCTAAATGCGACTGTTCAGTGACTTTTGTGCAGTGACAAGGAGAACTACTGTAATAATCAATGCAGAGAAATAAAAGGAGACAACCACAAGAAAAAAAGGAAGAACAAGAGATCTCTTCCACAAAATCTGATAAATCAAAGGGAAATTAAAATCAAGAGTGAGGATGCTCTATGACTAGCTGGGGACCAAGTAGAAATTAAAAGTTGATGGAAACAATATATGAAAACACTATATAAAAGAGATGAAAGGATGACAGATTCATTCAAGGAAGAAACATATGAAAGTATGAAAGTTTTAGAAAGTAAAGTGGAATCTGCACTCAAAGCACTTGGGAGAAATTAATCACCAAATGGTGTACCAATAGAGCTGCTTCAAACTACAGAGAAAGAATCAACTCTAGTTTTAACTAAAATCTGGCAACAGATATAGAAAACAAAAGAATGGCTGTCAAGGTCAGAGACCTGGGCGGCGAGCCAGCCCAGAGAAGGGGGTGTGAGAGCCAGCAAAGTCCAGCCAGGAGAAGACAAGCAAGCACTTTACACAAGGGAGTTCATTTACCAGAGCGTCAAGCGAAAGCCGTAGTCAGAGTTCCAAAAGCCAAGAGATCAATTCGAGATAGCAGGAACCGGGTGCTGGGAGCAAGGAACAGGCAAGAGGAGAGCTTGAAAGAAGTTTGCCACAAGCAAAGGAAAGCTTCCAGGTAGGCAGTCATATAGCCCAAGACTAGACTCAGGTGTGGCTAGTCACTGCTTCTTGAACTTAATCAAGGAAGCTTCCCTTTGCTCAGCTCTCTTGAGTCTCTGCCTTGTTTGTGGGCTGATTGGCACAGGATCCAAAGCATCTTCAGAATTGGATCCCTGTTGCCCTAAAGGAGCAGGCAGAGGAACGCCCAAGCCTCCTTGGTCCAGCAGGGGGAGCTCTAGAGCTGCAGGACTCATCTCCAGCCAGAGCCACAGGGACCAACAGCTGCTGCTCGTTGTCAACAGCTCTGACAGGGGCTTCAGTTATCACAATGGCCCACAGATTGGAAACACTCAATATATATAACAATCCCCAAGACAGGGGACACCACAGTTTGCAGTAATCACAGGACGATTGTGTCAATTTCCCATGCAAGCAAAGTGACGTTTAAATTGCTGCAACAAAGACTTTTACAATATATGGATTGAGAATTCCTGACTGGCCTCAGGAAAGGAAGAGACCCTAGGATCATATTGCAAGCATGTGTTGGATAATGGAATGGATAATGGAAATGAGCCTGTGCTTTACAGATTATAGCAACACCTTTGTGAAGATCATGAAAAACTATCAATTGCTCTTAAAGAAATGGCTATGCCACAACATTTGATTGCCTGGATGCATAACCTGTACTAAGTAAAAGAGGATACCGTCAGGATAGAATACGAAGAAACAGAATGGTGTCCAATTGGAAAGGATGTCAAGCAAAGCTGCATTTTATCACACTATCTGTTTTAACTTGTATGCTGAATATATCAAACGTAAAGTAGGATTAGGATCAGAGGAAGGAAGCAGGAAAATTGGAGGAAGGAAAATCAACAATTTAAGATATGCAGATGACACCATATAGCTAGCAGAAAATGGCAAAGGAATGATTACTGAAGAAAATAAAGGAAGTAACTGAAAAGGCAGGTTTACATTAAGAAAATAAAAATAATGATGACAGATGATTTACACAACTTTAAAAGAGACAAAGAAGACACAGAAGTAGTTCAAGATTTTCCATACCTTGGCTCAGTTCTTAATCAGAATGGAAACTGTAGTGAGGAATTCAGAAGAACAGTAAGATTTGGAATGGCAGCTGTGGAAGAGCTAGCCAAGATCCTGAAGTGTAAAGATATATTACTGAATACTAAAGTTAGGATGGTACATGCCAAATTCCACAGGTGGTTGTGAAAGCTAGACAGTTGCAGAAATCTGATAGGAAGAAAATCAACTTATTTGAAACGTGGTATTGGAGAAGAGTTTTACAGATACTGTGGACTGCTAAAAAGACAAATACAGTGAATGGGTCCTAGAAGCCAAGACAACTAAACTGAGACTGTCATATTTTGAACATATCATGAGAAGACTCACAAGAAAAGACGCTCATGCTTGGTAAGGAAGAAGGCAGTAGGAAAAGAGGAAGACTGCATTACAGCTGGATAGACTCAATGAAGGAAGCCACAGCCCCGAGTCTGCATGTCCTAAGATGGGCTGTTGATCATAGGATGAGGTGGAAGTCTCTCATTCATAAGGTCAACATAAGTCAAGTCAACTTGATGGCAGTTAACAGCAGATGGCTGATATCCAGGCCAAACACTGGTTTGAGCTGTACATCAGCATAAATGACCAGTTGTTGCTAACAGAAAATATTTATGAGGCCATATCTTAAGTGAGGCAAGTTCCAGTCTGTTCTCTCTGACTGAAGGACAACCATGGGAAAGAAAGAAAGAAAGCTCTTCAGGAAAATGATGAGGTCCATAAGCACACAGCATTGCCTACCTGTGGTGCTTTATGTCTGTCAAGTATTCTGTCGACCAAATCAGTTCCAAAAAAAAAAGAAAAGTCAAAGCAAATAAAAGCAGCTCCCAAACCATGGAAGGGTATGAATACATTGTCAGAATACATTTTTATCTTTCAAACTGGGCAGTGAAGCTAGGATGCACAGGACACCAGAAAACACTAAAGCAAGCAGAAACTTTATAATGATTGGGACTCTGTGTATGTATGTATATGTGTGTTCATGTGTGTGTTTAATATCCCTTTTTGTACTTTTAAATTAAGTGTGTGCATCTTTATACATTAGTCAAATATTTTTGAAATACAAATATTAGTCCATTAAGCAGGTGGGACATCTATTTTCATGGTGAAGTTTATCCATCTATAAGAAGTGTTGATTTGCAAATCCCAGTGAGATGAATTTATTTATGTCTGATTATAGTTACATTACTTAGATTTAGTACAGGTAAAAGGTACATAATCTAATGCTACAACTTTTAGGAACGCCCACTGATTTTAACACAGTATGGTTATAGCAGCTAAGTGGCTATGAATTGAATTTCTGTGCACTGAAATTGCATGCGAATTGGATCCCAGCAGTTTCACTGTGACTGTATCATAAAGTGAACTTGTTATCGCATGTGAAGCATTTTGATTGGGAATAAAAATTCTCTGCTGGCAATTATATTTGCAACGATAACATTTGCTTTCCAATCTCATGCAACATTAATAACATGCTCACCAATTCCCACCCCCAATATTGGGAAAAAAATGACAAGCATAAAAAAGAGGAGTTGGCTCAGCTGAGGATTTGTTCCTTGCCTTAGAAAACCAGACCACTTCACAATTCAGGATTACAGATTCCAAAGGACTGGCTGAAAGAATATTCTCTTTTTAAATATCTTCAGTTTGCAGCTTCCAAAGGAAGGTTGAAAAAGAAGCAGGATGTAACTAGGCCATTAACTAAGCTGATGGAATCAGTTCTCTCTCATTAGTGTTTTTCTTTAACTCCCATTCCACTCATACCATGCACACACAGCTAATTCAAATGTTACCAAAGTAGGACAGTGGCTTTCCAGTTGCAGCTAGGTCTCAGGAATGGTATTCTTTTGCACTTAGCATCATTAATAGAGAGAGGGAGCTCAGGCACTACTGCTGAGACTGTCACTGGTAAAGGGTTTATACAATTTCAGGGTGTTTTTAATTAACAGGGAACATAATATCATCTATCACTGCTTTTGTCATGATTCCATGGCCCTGCTAAGATTCGATTCCACCTCACAGTAGCTGGGTGAAACATGCTGACATGAACTTTCAATATTGTGATAGGAGTTTGGGAATTGGTCTGGTTTTGAATGGGCAATTGGATTCACTAGCATTACAGAAGATCCCATTGAAAATGAAAAACTGCTAGAACCAGTTTTTTGATATGGATCAGTACAGCTGCCTGCATTTTTGGTATTGTGGCATTTTTGGTATTTTGACATTTTGGCATTGGCATCAAGGCATTGTGACAGTGGTGATGGTCAAGACAAGCACCTGCAATTCAGAAGATACTCATTGTGAAATTAGCAAAAATGAAGTGAAAAATGAGAACAGTGCTTATGTATTCATTAATTTTTTGTAATTTATGTTCCCCCCTTCCCAAGACCTAAGACTCAAACAGAAGTTTACAAAAGTTAAAACAGGTACAGATAAAAGTTCATATCAGCTCAAAAATATACAAAAGTTAAACTATCATTGATTTAAAAATAATTTGCAAGAATACACAAGAAAAATGACAAATACTGACAGCACAGCATATTACTTAACGTCTTTTCCCTGTGCATAGCTCATAAAAGTCCTTGGGAAAAAAAGTCTTTGCATTTGGCTGGAATGAGACCAGGGACAGCACCAGTTTATCATTTCTGGGAAGGGAGTTCCAGAGTCTCAGAGTACCTACAGAGAAGGTCCTCTTTTGTGTTCTCACCAGATGTACCTGGAAGGTTGGTGGGACTGAGACACAGGCTACCCTGGAAGACCTCAAAACCCAGACATGTTGATGTTCTCATGTGCAATTGATCTATAAATGTGTTAAAGAGTTGCCAACTCCCTCCATGTGGCAATGGCTATTCGTATCCAGAAAGAAAGCCAGTGTTAGAAGGAGGAACAGAGCAACTGAGTTCTACTGGTGGTAATGGATGATGCTTTATATAACTACTGGATTGATTCATCGACTTTTCACAGTTCAGTTTCCCCATATATTCACATGGATAGATCAGCTTTTCTTGTTCTTCTGAGAATAATGCCCAATAACAATCTCTATCAAATAAAAAAACTGCATTCCATGGGTTTTCTGCAAAACTCTATGTTCTCTGTGTGCTCCCACAAATAAGATTTCTACCATTAACACTCAAAAAGTTACTTTTGGAAGGACTACAGCTCTGAGAATACTAATGAAAGTAATCATGCTGGCTAGGTAATTCTGAGAGTTGTACTCCCAAAAATTAATTTTCCCAAGCTATGCTAACAGCCTGATAGGCTTAGCCTTTCAAGAATCTGCTTAATCCCTTTGAAAAAGTCTTAAACTCACCCTCTCAACAGTTGAGGTTTCAGAGATTCCACCACTCACCTCAGTTTAGTCTCTTCTGGAAGGAGGTCACATTTTGTAACATTTGTTCGTTTATTCTAAGCATGGGTCGCATTTCATAGTTTAAAGGTCTCAAAACACACTCTCAGATAATCTTCCACTGCTGCAGGTCTGGTATCTCAGCTTCCGGCAGTACAAGCTGCTTGAAATTACACAGACAGAGCTGGAGACATCATCCCCAAACAAGCAAGGAGAAGAAAGTGAATGGAAAAAGTCCGGTTTCTTCCTTTAAGGTGTCTTTCTAGTCTGTGGCCCTTTCCGCACGAGGCAAGGGAATCACTCCGTGCTGTTACCTACCGCTTCTTCTGGGGTCCGAAGCAACACGGATTGTCCCTGAAGCCCTTCCGCAGGGCTCCTTCTTGGTCCAGGGCGAATCGGAGCAGTGCAAGGTCTATAGATCTGCACTGCTCTGGCTTCCAAAATGGCAACTTTCAGTTAGTTGTGGGTCCCAACAAACCGCTGAAGCTCGCCATGCCTAAAGCCCATCCTCTGGAGTTCGCAGGTGAATCCGCACAAGGGAGCAGGAACGCAATGGCGCGTTCCAGGAAAATAAAGACCTGTTTTTTGCGGTCTTTAGAAAACACACTGAAGGACCACTTGGGGTCATTTTGGAGCGGACTGAGGTGCGCATCTCCGGTAAGTAGTCTGCTTCTAGTCTGCTCCAAGGTGCAGGCGACCTCCATGAGAGGATGCACTGCTCCGTTCTAATTGCCTGGTGCAGAAAGGGCCTTTGTCAAATTAACTTCTTGCACAAAGGGAAGGTACTTAAATGCTTACACAAATTTCCTATCATGTGTGATTAGAATATGGGAAAGCTACCCTTTTGGACTGCAGTTCGCAGAATCTCCCATGTGGGCAGCCTGCTGGGGGGATTCCTGGAGTTACAGTCCAAAAAATTGAATTTACTAGCACTGAATTTGCTCTCAAGTGACCCTAATGCAGGACTCTTACTTCAGCTCTCTACACAGACCAGAATAGATATGAAGTACTGGTGAACAAAGAGGCATGACTGTGAAAGCATGCACAGGATCTGGTCCTGATACACAGGCTCTTTACTCTGGGATGAACTGCTGTGCCTGTTATTCCAGTTTCCTTCCCATCTGGGTAGCCCTGGTTAACACAGAGTTTCCATATCTCCACGTCTATCTGATTCATATGCTAAGGAGAAGACTCCATTCTTTACCTGGCAAGTAGCACAGAGAGAAAGAGAGACAAACAGCCCATTCTAGTTCACCTTTCTCTATTCTGGATTACCCTCCAGGTGTCTCTATTTAGAATCATAGTTGGAAGAAACCACAAGGGCCATCCAGTCCAACCCCCTGCTATGCAGGAACACACATGGCAGGCACAATCCCAATAAATCTTCTGTCACCCCACTTTTTCAGCTGCTTTTCAAATATCCCAGTTTCTCTCTCTTCCTTTCACTTTTCCCCCTTATCTTCAGCTTACTGCAAACTGGGGCCCTTTCCACACGAGGCAGTTAAAAAGGGCCAAGGCGTCCTGGCATGGAGGTCATCCGCACCTTGGATTGGACTAGGTGTGGACTATTTAACTTAGTTCCACACCTCAGTCCGATCCAACCCGCCCCCAAGTGGTCCTCCCCTGTGCTAAGTAAAGACTGGAAAAATCAGGTCTTTACATTTTCTGGAACGCGCCATTGCGTTCCTACTTACCTGTGCAGATGCGCAGGCTCGCACCAATGCGAGCCTGCGATCAGTGGAGGGGGGCTGTGGGCGTGGCCAGTGTCAGCAGTTGGTCCACTCCCACGAAGACACCGGAAGCCGCCATTTTGAGCCGGAAGCCACAGGAAGCCACCATTTTGAGCCGGAGCAGTGCAGATCTACAGACCTTGCACTGCTCCAGTTTGCCCTGCACTAATGGAGGAGCCCTGCGGAAGGGCTCAAGGGAAAGTCTGAGTTACTTCGGACCCAAGAAGAGCCGGTAAGTAACAGCATGGAGCAATTCACTCGCTTCGTGTGGAAAGGGTCTGAGTTCCAAGTGAAAAAATAGTTTGCTGAATCAGCCAGGGGAGACGACAGGAGGGGGGTGGAATCTTACCCTTCCCAGTAGACTTAGGCAAAAGCAAACTACTATATCTGTTCTGTTCATTCACATTAATAAATATTGTCATCCAGACTACACTCTGTTGTTGCTTGGCTGCACTTCTCCCAGTTTTTGTCTGCAAAATGTTGGCAGGTATGCTCTGTTGATTTAACTACACCATTTTCTCCTAGCTGGCTTACTTCTGGTACTCAAGCAAGGTTTGGGGAACTTTTAAAACAGTGTTCCTCAACCCTGTGTTCTCCTTTTTGTGAATAGGACAGCCGCCTCAGTCTTTTAATTCACAGATGGTGGTTAGCTGACTGCTCTACCCCATTAACTGTATAGTCCAAACTGTTACAAAAGACACAGGATCTGGCCCAATAAAATGGGGGCAAGCCCCCTCATGCCTCCATGAGAGACGACTATATGGGCAGGCTGGTTCAAAGCAGAAGCCAGTCATGCAGGCTAATTTGAACCCAGAATATGGAAAAGTTACTTTTTCTACCATAAGTCCTAAAACCCCCAGTCAGCATGGCCACTGTTTAGAGCTGAGGAGCATCAACTACAAACACACCCCCTGGACTACAACATCCCTCAGGTCATGGTCAACTTATCTATCATGGCAAGGACATGGGGGCAAAACAGTTGATAGCAGGAGGTTCCCCACTGATTGCAGGTCCAGGGGCAATGCCCCTGCCAGTCTAACAATAGCTATGCCTCTGTTGGCCTTGCTGGCTGGGCAAATTATCTGGGAACTGTCATCCAAAAAAAAACAACAACCAGTTTCCCAGTTCTGAATTCTTCTGATGTTGCTGTTGGGACTCAAAGTCAGTTCTGTACACAGATGAAAGGTGTTACTACAGGTCTTACAACTGATAAAATGATGTGTCTGGTTTATCATGCACCTTAAAGATGTAGCAAGGGAAAACAAACACCAGAACTGGCAGAGGAACAAATGCAAATATTTGCTCATATGATTTCGTCTACAGCGGACCTCTAAATTTCTGATCAATGACCACTCATTCTCAGAATCTTCATTGGTTAGTGGAAATTCTATGATGGAAGTAATGTGGGAGCTTCCACTGCTGACATTCACTTTAAATGCTTTCATTTTTCTCTGTTTATCAAGCTTTAATCTCTCCCTCACCTGAAACACCTGACAATGAATGTCACCTTTGCGTCTACACAAAATGCAGCATTTGCAGAAACCTGGCAGAGGGAAGACTAGAGAGGTGATAGTTGTATCAAGGGGGATGTTCAGTCCAAGGACAACTGCTCCATTTACAGGGGGAAAGGAACCACTACCTTATGTTTAAAGGCTAACCTGCCTTGTACGCACAAGAAATCTTTCACAACACAAGTGCATTAGGCTTATGTTGAGTCTGAGGGTCAAACTATATCATATATTAAATAGATGTCTTATAGTTTTCATACAAATCAGGGTGTGTAGGCCAAGGGAGAAGTAACGGCAGGGATGCCAAGAGGTTCTTGTGGGATTTTCTGCCTTAGATAACTTAGCTGGCTTTTTTTGTACTATGCACTTTGTAGAAGGTCTGAGAAGAAGCATTTGTATTTCTGTGACAGGGATCAAAATGTCTTGGGCGAGCACTTGGTGATAATAAAGCACCATTAACAACAGAAGAGAATTGGGCTAGACTCAAGGCCCAGTCTCTTCACAGTAAGAGATCAAGCAAAGAGCCCTACTAGATCCTATCAAAGATCCACACCATGCTCTGTTTCTTACTGTGCCTAATCCAATGTGCCTTGGACGCTTATACACAGGGTGGCAAGGAAAGAACCTTGCATCTATCCCAATTTGTCCCTGCACCTGTCAGAGATGGGCTGCCCCAGAAAATGGAGGTTCTGTTTAGCTGTCATAAGAACTAGTGGATGTTCTGTGAAGGTACCTTTATTGTATGCTTTGTATTTGATGTATCACACATTTTTTTTATAAGAGAGACATATTCAGTGTAGTAGAAAGAATGTAGGACACCTGAACTGCTTAGGGTTGAAGTTCTAGAGTATCTGTGCCCTCTTTTCTGATTGAATCAGTTCTGGAATCTAAAGACACATTGGCTATTCAAACTTATATCAGTTTCATACCATGTTCATTGTCATGGCTCCATTCTAAGGAATCCTGAAATCTGAAGTTTGGTGTTTGGAATCCTGTGCTAGACAGCAGTAGTTTCTCTCCTAAAGTACAACAACAAAGACCATTTGCGCCCTATACTGTTATAGTGCTATTATTTTACTTTCAACATCCTGTGGAATTCTGGGGTCTTTAGTTTACTGAGGCCGAAGAGCTCTCTGACTGAGAATTCTAAATGCTCATCCCTAAACTGCAAACCCCGGGATGCTATGGGGTATTGAAAGTGGAACAATAGCACTATAACAGTGTAGTGCAGCAATGGCCAAAGTCTCTGGTCTGCTTATACTATAGAATTAAACTGACTTAACTCTTCTCTTTTCAGAGTAACTTGGTACTTTCTAAGTATCTCATCAAACAACAAATTTTAGGACACTTTTGGATGAGACCATGGCAATTAAAATAGTATGAAACTGATTTAACTTGCTTAGTGCAGACAACAGTTCAAAATAAAGATTCTAGGGTTATTTGCATACATCCCTGCCTGCTCTTTTAACTCACCATGGTCTGCTGCTTCTGTGTCTTTCTGGCACTGGGATGGGGAAAGTGTGCCCTGAAGGCCACATGTGTCACCAGCCACTATTTTGTAGTGCCTATTGTACAAATATAAAGGACACCTTGCTTTTAAACCCAACCCAGCATGTTGCTTTGTGCCTCCAAGTTGTTTCCAACTTATGTCAACCGTAAATGAACCTGTCATTAGTGAATGGTAGTGAACCTATTATGGTGAACCTATCAGGGAGTTTTCTTGGCAAGATTTGTGCAGGGGGATGCCTTTGCCTTCCTCTGAGACTGAGAGAATGTAACTTACTCAAACCACTACACCACACTTGCCAACCCAGATACTCCTTCAGATTATTTTTTCTTCAAGGTTCTTTCCCCAAATGATTTCTTCTGGATTTCCAGGTTGATTGGGTTCTTTTTGCCTCCCAAATCCCCACATGAAATCCTAGTTGATTCATCATACAGATCTTCATAAATGAAATCTCCATGTGTTAGAGAAGAACAAACAATTCTGAAGTGGGAGACAGCATATGTTCAGACTCAGAGCTTCTCAAGGTATGGCAAATATGTTGGAAGATTGTTGGGGTTTGTGGTATTTTTTCCTCTCAGAGTTCTTAAAAACGTCCAGATGATGTTTCAGTTGTCATGGACCATTTTATGGCATTTTCTAGCACCGGTTGAAGCATTTTTCTCACCTTCAAGTGGGGTTTCTTTGTAATTTTGAGATATATCAGAACAAAAACATCCCCTCTTCACCTCCTTTCTCTTTCTCTCTCATTTTTTTTTAAAAATAAATTGAATTATTGTGCATCATTCCATCAGTGACAATGGCACTTTTGCAATGAAACACTATAACTAAGAAAATTTTATCAACCTTCAAGGAGGATAAAATTTGCTCTTCCGAAGATAGGATCATGCCCTGGTTTTTAAGAAGGAAACTTTGGAAGAGCTTTAATGATGATCCAAAAAAACAAAACAAAAACCCAACCTCTACAAACAGCTCTTCCCACCATAGAAAAGAAAAAGTGAATACATAGGGGATTACAAGCAACAAACTCCAAAGCCTGATATTGTGAGAATTTTTACTTCATTAAAACAATTTGGAAAAGCCCAGATGAAGTGGACTACAGGTCTACTGGATTTTATGCCAAATAAAAACTCATACAGGAGTTTTGTAAGCATTTTTTAAAGATTTTTTTTTATTAAGAAAAATATATCAGTATTAAAAATAAAGTCAGCTAACTTATACATAATGACATTGGTTTGTAATAAGATTCACAAATGTCTTCTTATATTGTTTTTAACAATAAAAGCATATTAAGCATATTAAAAATAACTCATTTTTTTACACTGTGCTTCTTATAAAAACTGTTCAAATAAATGTTGTCGCCTAATTTCTTTTTATTCTAACATTATCTTTGAAATCATCATGGATTTCTGGGCTGTGTGTGACATGCCTGAGCTCACCCAGTGGGTTTCCGTGGCCAAGCAGGGAATTGAGTCCAATGTTCAAGTCACTACTCTAGGCTGGCTACATAATGATGATGGTGGTGGTGGTGATTTTATGCTTTACTCATTTCATTCTGCTAGCTTTTTCATCCAGTGAATTATCATTGAATTCTATAGACATTTTAGATCCAGATTTACTCTATCTCTATGACATACATTTAATTAAAAACAGCAAAATGTCCTGTGGCATTTCCAAGTCTAACACATTTCATTGTGGCATATGCTTTTTGTAGGCAAGTCCCCATTTTGTCTGATGCCTGATGCTGATATGCATCAATTTGAATATTCATTTTGGCTTTTTATAAAATCTTCCCTTTTCCATATTGTATGCCAGATATCTTAGACTGTTAAGAATGATGATGTACAGCTTGAAGCTAAAACAGCAAAAGCAAGGAAACACAACACCACAATGAGCTCCTGCTTCCATCAGGCCTCTCTTAGGACCTAGTCTCACAAATAAAGCATCCATGGTTTCAAATCAATCTATGCATATTCTAATTGCAGGCATTATGTGCTGAGGAAATCCCAGGCAGGCCAATGCCTTACCGATGAGAGCAAGGACGAGAGTAATAAACATCCATGCAAACACCATTACAGTCCAAGATAAAGATTATTTCCTGATACAGCATTCAGTGTTGTGTGACACTAGCACTGTAGCTGACTGAGTCTTCTGAAAGTCTTCCCCACTGGCCAAATGTGGAGGTGTTCTCCAGCCCTGGTGATTACACATTCTTAACATATCTTTAGGCTAATGTGGACATGCTCTATTGAGGCCCATCAGCACAGTTTGTTGGGGAATATAAGATAATTCATGTACCTTGCAATCAGAATAATTAGCATTTGCAAGCAACAATCAATCCCACGCTACCACACACACACAGGGCTAGCAAAGAATATAAAGCTGGTGTTGTTTTTGTTGTTGTTGTTGTTGTTATATATTTATTTCTCATCTTTTTCCCAATTTGTGACTCAAGGTGGCTTGCTTGGATTTAAAAAAATGTGAAGTAGATTTACTTACAAATACTAAAATTTTCATAACATGTCATAGGCCATTTCTACACAGTGGGAGCTCTTGCAAGTCATTCTGTCACAGTCACAGTCCCAGCAGGGAAGGGAGCATTACAAGAATGCTCCCTTCCACACGGGACTGGCTCCCTGCAGAAGGAAGCGTGATGGCCCCGCCTCTTCCTTCTGCAGTGCAGCCAGGCATTCCCCAGGCTGCACTGGGGAAGGCAGTGTCTCCATTGTGCTTCCTGTCCTTCCACAGGACAGGTAGGTACAGGGGTTTCACTCAATCACAGGCGCTAAATGGATTTTATCCATTTAGCTCATACCTCATTAGCACAACGCACAGGGATGAGATTACAGTGGGCCAGCAATGTTGTTGTGTGGAATCACGACCAGCTGACCACTGCTATCCTGCAGAAATGACCCTAAAGAGAAACTTTACAATACGTGCTCTTAAACCCGTAGAGGCATGAGAAAGGGAATTACAAACTATAAAATGAAGGACAAACAAATTCAGAGTAAGAGCAGACTAACTGATGCAGGAAGAAAGAAGGTGTAGCTAAGAACAACAAAGAGGAAATGGCATGAATATATGCTTTGCCTATACACTGAGAGGAACATGCAGATTAGCAGCTACTGAGTTGCTAGGATCATGCTAAAGTTGGTGCCTCTAACACAGATATGCTTTGGGAAATTAAAGTGAAATACTGCTTGGGAAATAAAATATGATAGTTGGCAGTCATGGATTGGGATAGTGATCCATTCATTTCAAGCAGAACATCCCTGCTGTGTAAGTCTGCTTGGGTATAAGGCTGGTGTAGGGTTGCCAGGTGACAACAGGACAGAACTTCTGTATCTTTATGTAGAAGGGACAATTTCAGTCGATGTTGCTTATCACAAAAGCTCTACCTGCTGAATCACCTCTTGGTTTTGTGGCTATACTAGCAACCAGGGTTCTGTTACATGGACAATTGGATCAGATAAACAGGGAAAGCAAAGTGAGACAGCTGCCTCCAACATCAAACTTCTGGTGTCATAAAACACTGCAGATTTTTGGTTATTTAAAGTTGTCATTGGGCTCCTCCAAACAGAGTAAATGTTGTTCATGGCAATGATATTTGTTGCTGCAGTTCTCTGGGTTTCCCTAAATAACCAGACAATGTTTCTGTTACCTTGGATTCAGTGGAAATTCCCCAGACCAGCAACAACATTTATTCCTACCCTCAAGTGTTGTTGTTGTTTAAAGAAGTCATGTCAATACCCTCACAAATTTCAATGATGGTTGGCCAAGTTATCTACACAGTCATTCAGCCATTTCATCCTCCCTTCTTCACTGCTGGCATCCACAGGGACTAAGGAGTCTGGAGAGGCTCCAACTAGATACAAAAAGCAGCACCATGAGGCACCAATGGGCAATAAGCGAGGAGTTGTGCTGCAAGAGCTCTCACTTCTGTGCAGTAATTTGGAAACGCCCTTTATTGCATTTTTTTTAACTGCCAAGAATTGGAATAAACCTTGCTGGAATTTTCTGCCTCAGGTGAAAAAACAGTGGATCCCATTTTGAGTACTATAAACTTTGGTTTGGATGGTTCATGTGAAGGAATGCTATTTGCTACTCTCCCTCAGGCAGAAAATACCTTGGGCTGGGCCTGCCTATATCAAAGTGTTCTTTGGCAGCATGTGGAGGGCTTAAAGGGTTGATGTGATGGAGGGGGTTAGTCAGTAAGTGTGGACCTGCCATCTTTCTCACACCATTGCAATTAAATTAGGCTTAAACATCTGAGAAGGCTTCTAGTCAAGTCTTACAATTCTTAGGGGAGGGCTTTCCGTCAGTCGCCACCATCATCACAGACCCATCTTGTGACGACATGGGAAAGAACCTTCTCAGTAGCCATCCTCTGGCAGGGGATTCTCTTCCACAGTAGGTTAGGTTGGCCCTTTCTCTGCTGTCCTTTTGCCGACAGGTAGAGATCTTCTAATTTAAACAAGCAATTGATGATGAATTGGTTGCAGAGAGTCTTTTTGGGGGAGAGTTCCTGTATTTCTTTATCTATTGCTTTGCTTTTAAATAATTATATACTTTTTAAAATTACTGACATTTTAATTGGCTTCCTTGTTTTATTGTTTTAATTTTTTTTATCATCAGGAGAAAGGTGGGACATAGAATAATAGAGTTGGTAGGGGCCTCACAGACCATCAAGTCCAACCTCCCACTCAATGTAGAAACTTCAGCTGGAGCAGTCCCCTCCAAGTATCTGTTCAGCTGCTTTTTGAACGCATCCCACTTCTCTAGGTTATTGGTTCCATTGCTGAACTGCTCTCACCTTTCCTTCCAATGTTCAGTCAAAATCTACCCTCCTGTAACTTAAAAGTCGTAGACCTGGTTGTACCCCCTGGAGCATCAGAGAGAAAGCTCCAGCCTCATCTCTGTGAAAGCCGTTTAGATATTTAAAGAAGGCCATCATGTCACACCTTAGGTTTCTCTTCACCAGGTTGAATATGCCCAACTCCTTAATCCTTTTCTTTTATATTTTTTTTCCTCCCTACCTATTGTTATCCTGTTTGCCATTCTCAGGACCCACACCAGCATTAAATAAATAAATAAAATCAACTGTATTTGAATAATTGTATGTGTGTACAGAAAAGTCTATATGCCATTGTTCACAAATTGTACGGACCTTAAATGAAAGTGTGAACCCTTCCAAAACTGGGAGCCAACTCAGTGCTTCAAAAGCACAGATGCTATGTGCTGGTTGTGAGAATGGATACTGGACAAATAGTTTGGGAATGGATACAAACTGTCTTAGAAAAGCACATCCTTTGTTCCACATGCCATCCTTGTACATTCAAGTGCAAATGTGAAAAAAGTTAAGTTGCAAAGAGAATTCTCCAAAAGAAAAGTTTAAGCTGTCTTTTACTAGAACTGCCTACTTTTTAGGAAATGAATCCAAACTGCTAACTCTTCTCAGATTTGAACATCACTGTTAGCAGAAAATTACTTTCCACTTTAAACAAAATATGAGTAATGATGGGTTGGTGCTTCAAAGTCAATTCTGGTTCAGTTAAAACATGACCTCAAAATGTCCTAGAATTGCTGAAGACATTTTAGGTCTCTAGGTCCTTCAAGATATACTGAATTCTGTGTTCATTTCAAACATCTCTCCCCCACCCTTCCATTCCTTCTTGTCTTCACAACTATCTTCTTCATTTTTCTCCCCTCCCCACCACCAAAGAAGAAGGCAAGATTCTTTAACAATGTTGAAATTGTTGTGAAACGGAGTAATAAGCGACATATTTGCTGGGTTTGAATTGAACATTTTGACAAGCTCTCCTACTGCTTTTTTCTCCAGTTACTTATGTATTAAGTGACAACCGCTTATCCTTTTAGAATTGAAACACAGACACCTGCGGTTAGGGCTTATAGGGCTTTAGCAATCTACAAGGACTGTCTTGGAAAGAGCAGAAATTAGAAATTGTACAGCCATAGCTCTATTGTGTCATTTTAGATCATGCTTCCAATTTTTTTTAAAAAATGTGTTGATCGTTCATCTCAGTTTTTGTGACATTGGCTATTAAGGCTTTACTGTGGCCAGAAGAGCTTCAGATGCTCTTTTTTATGCCTGAAAGTAAAATCAAAGGGCCACCAAGCCAAGGTTAAAAAACTGAGTATACTGGCCTGCAAAGGTCAGAGGCAATTCTTGGGGTTATGTCTGGCATGTAACTTATCAAATGAGACTGAAATCAGAATTTCATGTTTGTTTGTTTGTTTAAGAAAAGACAAAATGATATTTCTAGTCACTTTTTCTTTAATTCTGCTGAGATCCAGCTTTAGAAGCAGACTACTTACGGAAGAAATATTGAAACTGTCCTTAGGTCCAGTGGAATTTTTGAAATTTACTTAAGAATAGCTATGAAACTTCATACTTATCCAGATAGGAACATTTTCAGTTTTTTGTTTTCTTTTGTTTTGTTTTTTTACACGTGAGCTGTTGCTGCATTTGTTATCTTTTCTGCTGTGTGAAATGCACATGACATAGGTATATATTTTTAGAGGGGATATTTAATCCTCAGGAGGTACAATGAAAGGTTTATATCAGCACTCCTGTGGCAAACAGCTGTCACTTATCCTACTGAGCATCATCTGCTATTCCTGGGATCTGTATAGCATAGCACACCTAAAGCCAGGACTCCTAGCATTTTGACACTAATATCTTCACACTTACAAGGCCTGGGGTAAAAACTATCAAAACAACTAAAAACAAGCATGAATGCTCAGACTTCCAAGAAGCAGGGCCTTCAGAGAGTGAGGAATTCCCACAGCTAGCTAACCAAGCAGAAAATGCTCAGCTTTGGAACAAAACCACATAGTAGAAGTAGGAGCAACAACAACTGGGGTTGGAATAAATAGATAAACTTAGCAGACTGAAATTGCAAAAGGATGTGAATCCCATCCTTGTTTGAAACCAGAGTTTGCAAGGGGTATTCTAGTGGATGATGAGTCCCATAATCCCTGATCCAGCAGCAACCATGCTGGCTGGAGGATTCTGGGATTTGTAGTTGAAAAAAGTAATTTTCAAGAGCTCCATCTGCAAGAAAAGACATGACTGTAAGTGACCAGCTTAACATATCTGTCCTCTTTATTCTCAATAGCAGTAAGAATTCAAAACCCAAAGCTCTGCCAGTCTAAAAAACCCAGCAAAGTTTTGTGCACATACTTTCTTCTGGAGTTTGGGAATGTTACTGTTTGGGAAAGTTGCTGTTATTCTCAGAATTCCCAGAATCCCCCAGGTCAGCATGGGGATTCTGGAGGTTGTAGCCCAAAATGTAACATTCCCAGTCTCTCCTTATCCCATTTAGCATGAGCCAACAAATTTTAGGATGAAGATTTGTCACTCCTTTCCACACCAACTCTACTACTGATTGCTTTTCCATTAACTAATGAACACACCAATATTTAGAAGAGCATGTAGGTGCCTTTTGTCATTATCAGCCCTAAAGAATTGTTGGGAAAACAACAGTGGAGGAGCAGCCCAGCAGTTGATGGGTGAGCTTTCAGCTGCTGGTCACAGGAAGGCAACATCATCCTACTGGGCCTCCATTTGACTCCAGGAGGATGCTTTTGTTTTCTTGCAGCCAGCCGCTGAAGCATAGCCAGCCACTGCCTGGCTGCCATTCATCATTCCTTGGCCACCAAATGGCTGGGGGGAGCACAGTATGTTAAATAGGCAGGGTTCACTGTGGTTGGCAGAGCTGAATACCTCAGTTCATGCTGACCATAAGAATATATAGCATGTATAATTTGGCTTTACACCTGTGCCATTTCCGCACCGGGTTATTAAAACAGTGCAGAGCGACCTCCAATGGAGGTCTTCTGCACCGTGGAGTGGACTGGGGCGGACTACTTTTTGTAGTTCCATATCTCAGTCCGGTTCGGAGCAACCAGAACTGGTCATGCAGTGTGATTTTTAAAAACCTCTTTTAAGAGGTTTTTAAAAAGCATGGAGCGCGCGACTCCGTGTCGCTCCGTCGCTGCGCTCCGCTGCATATTTGTAGGCGCGCATAAGTGCGTGCCTGCAGATCTGCTGGGGGCGGGCTTTAGGCTGGCGAGTTTCTCCGGTTGGTGGAGAGTCTCCACCAACCGGAAGCTGCCATTTTGGACAACGGAGCAGTGCGGAGTGACAAGCTTGCACTGCTCCTCGTCCCAACGGACTCGCCCAGACGCTCAAGAAAGCCAGTGAGTTCCGTTTTCGCGCGTTTCCTTTCTTGTATGTGGAAAGGACCATAGATTCATAGAGCTGGAAGGACCACAAGGGCCATCAAGTCCAATGCTCTGTCCTGCAGGAACACACATCAAAGCACTCCCAGCAAATAGCCATCCAACCTCTGTTTAAAAACCTCCAAAGAAGGTGACTCCACCACACTCCTAGGCAGCATATTCCACTGTCGAATGGCTCTTACCATTAGGTAATTCTTCCTGATGTTTAGGTGAAATCTCTTTTCCTGTAGTTTGAATTCATTACTCTGAAATATGATTCCAACCATTGTCCGCATGTGTTTTCCCACAGCTACATCTGTCCTTTTCTTCCCTTAGTGGGGAAGAAAACCTTACCACATGAGAAAATGGAATAGCTACACGATACCTTCTCAAGCAATATCAGACACAATAGAGCAATAAAACTGCCATGTGCAAAAGCAGTATACCACTAAATATCATATGCTGGGAATACTGATAAACAGTGAGCTTAGATACCACTATCAAATACTGAACACTGAAAACGATGGATTTTTGGATCCTCCAGTAGGATTCTTCTCACATTATTATCTTCCTGGTTTAGATCTCTGACGCTGGAGTTCCAAATACTCCATAATCAGCAATTAGCAGACAGCCCAAAATGAATAACATGACTGGTCCTTGGCTGACATATATTATGCAAACCAAATTTTGTGCTATACCACCATAAGCTAAGGACAGCAGAATTATGCATATACATGTGTCTGTTCTTGTGGTTTTTAATTTTAAAAGAAGATACTTCTGATGTTTTGGCTGGGGGGAGGGAAGGCTAAAGAACAGTGATCTTAGCCAGCACCGAGTGAGGCCAGATGACAATTTAAGACCTTTTCAGCATGTTCACCTTTGGAAAAAAATTAATTATGCACCAAGCATAAATCATTCCACAAAATGTAATAGTAATCTTTCCTGCTGAGAAAAGGCTTAGCAGAGATGTTATTGTCTCAGCCAGATAGATGATCCACAGTAAATTTGCAGAACAGAGCAATTCTTAAGCCTTAGAGTTTCATGAAAGAACTAACTTTGAAAGCATGGCTCTATCCCTCCTATGAACAATAAGATATAATACAGGATGGCCAGACTTTTTCTACCTAGTAGAAGCAGAAAAAAATGAACCTTATTCTGTTGGTGCCATTAGAAGATGCCTTCTGAAATGTGTGTTTTATTTTCTCAGGAAGTAGAAAAGAAAATGAAGAATTATGTATTCATTTTCAATATTTCTGTACCACCCAGAAACAAAAGTTCTCTGAGCATTAAAACTATACATGCAAGATGAAAACTGAACCTAAATCACAATAAAGGAATAAATAAAACTAATTGCAAACAATACTTTTTAAAAAAAAATAGCAAAAATACTATCAGTACAACAGATTTTAAAAGCAAGAAAATTAGATATTTTTAAAGTAACAGGTACCTAAACAGACACCCAGTTCTAGCTAACAGACAAGCATTGGAGACAAATGCACACACAGTTTCTTGGGGGACCTCAGAAAAAAGGCTCAGTAGATGATCATATGGCCAAAGTAGCTATACATGAGAGTAGCTGATATTTCCATAAACAAGTGGCCACACCTTGTTAAGAATTTTACTGCCCTAATTAGAACAAGCTGAAGTTTCTGGGCCATTTTAAAAGGCAGTCCACACACATAGCAATCCAAACAAAATATAATCAGAAGATAGAGCTGCCCAGGTAAGGCTGTAGGCCAGAATCCTTTTGGAGTGTTACTCCAGCATAAGTACTTTGGAGGCATTGCTCAAGAAGCTTTCCAGTAACTTGTTGTACAATACCTTATCTCCAACAGTACAACAGCAGCCAGATGGCACCCATGTGCAACTCCACCCTAGACACTGATTGGTCATGAATGTGAGCATAGGTGCTGTTCAGCCACTGCTTGACACCTGGGAAGAGAAGCAGCCAGGACCTTCCGCGTAAGTATGCTGGTGTACCTTTACATTCTGCAAATGCTCTAACAAGATCTTAGACATAACCGAGCTGTCCCGCAAGCTGCCAAATTTGCCTGTGCTTCTAGCAACAGTGCTCAATCCGAGAGTGCCACCACTGTAATAACCCCTGAGGACAGCCCCTTCCGAAAAAGAGCAAGTTGAACACTCTTCAGCTGAGCAGACAAGCCATCCATGACCACAGCCCTTCCCAAACTGGCATTCTTCAGATATGTTGAACTCTAGCCCCTATTATCACCCACCAACATGTCTAGCAGTAGGGGCCCCAGATCTCAGGGCTGGTTCAGGTGAGGGATGTAAATCTCAGCACAAAAAGTGTGTATTTGTTGTTCATTCCTTAAATTTTTAAAAACTTTATTTGCATTCTCTTGTGCAACTGTAGTTGATGTTTAAGGAATCAAGCTTTATGATATCACCAGAGGCTGATCCTTCCAACATCATGCTTGTACCATCACTAGGGCACACCTCCTCTGACATCAGATTTCATGTTTTGGCCCTAGCAGAATCCTGACCTGGTAACCGTAGCTGGCAATGTCATATTAGATCAAGATTAGGAACCCTGCCCTTCTCCAGATACTGTTAGACTGTAGCTCCCAGCATTCTTTACCATTAGGTATGGTGGCTAGGGCTGCTGAGAGTTGCAATCCAACAACATCTGGAGGTCCAAAGGATTACCCTCCCTGATAGAGATCAAGAGTGGAAATAACACAGGCTAGAGATGGCATGTAATGCCCCATGGCTCTTTCTGAAGCTTCTAACCCATCCCAGGACCTCCCAGGGATCCCCTCAATTAAAAAAAGTCTGCAAGGAAAACAGGATAAGCTTCTAAAACTGGTGATTTCCCTATTAAATTAAATCAATTTTGGATTTTAAAAATCAACAGCCCTTTTTCCAAAAAAACCCCCCAGACATTGCCTTTGCCTGTTTCATTTTTTTTATTATGTGGAGTGTATGTGGTCCCCACTAAATCTCAAGAATGGGAAAGTGGTCTCAAGACCTCTCAGGCTTGCCTAATTCTGATGGAGATGGTTTATCTTTCCAAGGAGGTCCATGTTGGTGTTAAACAACATAAGGGATAAAAGAATGCCCTGTGGATGATTGTGATGATATACAACAAAAATTCCACAACACCTCTTCTAGCATCTCCTCTCCAAGTAGAGAACCACACTGCCACCAAGTGGTTTCCCACACCCAACCCAAGCAGATTATTCAGAAGCAACCCATGGCTGATGAAGTGGACAGCTCAGCATAACACAAGCAGAAAGTCAGCCAACTAGATCTTGCCAGGCTCTGTCTCCTGAACTGACATCTTCTGACAGTCTCTTCCCCTCAGTAACAGAATCAGTAGCAGCATATTAAAACTATCAGGTTCTGTGGAACTGCTGAAGGAGCTCTCCATGGAATAATGCCAGAAAAGGCAATTCCAGAAACTCTGATGTGCTTTCTCCCAGCATATATGCCTCTGTCTGTGTGCGTCTATCTGCCTGCCTTCAGGTCATTTGTCAATGTATGGCAATCGCCATGACTTTCATAGCCTTTTTTTAGGGAATATTCAGAGATGTTTTCTCATTGACTTCCTCTGAAATACAGCCTACAGCAATGCTACGCGAAGTGGTGGTCCCTGGACTGGAAAAGAAAGGCGGGAGGGAACCAATTGTATCCAATGGTACAAATTTAGTACACATTGGGGAAAAAAAAAAAAGAATTGCCCTGTATCAGGTAGGCTGAGGACCACTGGTCCACTTAGCTTCCAGAATCAGCTGGGATCAGTACCTTCATTCTATTCAGGCCTCTAAGTATATATCTGCATCACCTTGAAAACATTCCACAAATATAAATGTTACTTCAGAATAGGGTTTTATTTTATTTCTCAGCAGAAGGAAAATAAAGCTGTTTCTCTATTAGCTTTATCTAGTCCTGGTAGATAAATTCTGTTTGTATTAAAGAAAGAAAACCCTTCAAAAGTTGTGCTGATTCTGTGTCAATGCTGATGAAGGCCCTGATCATGCATAAACAGAGTGGTAAACTTGTGAAAACACAAACTCTGTTTACTGCTCTCTTGGGATGTCCAATTTCTTCTTACATATTTATCTCCAAAATTTTGCATGCAGGGAAATATTGTCTGCAGTCTAGGTAAATGCTCCAACATTTCCAAATCTGGAAAGCTATTACGAGAGTTGGAATTGACTGCCCTGGTGGCGGGCAAAATATATTTAAATATATATAAATAAATTTTAAAAAGCAGAAGTGTTGGAGCATTTCCATACTGATGAGACTGACTTAATCCAAAATATTCAGTTTCACTTGACCGTGAAGTACAGCATTGATAACCAAGATTTTCCACATACTATATGTAAAATTATTTTTTTTCAAAAAAATGAATCCAAGAAGTCATTAAAGGTATATTCCACTACCATAAACAAGGTGTAAAGAAAACAGAAGCTACTTGAATGACCAAGCCAGATACCTTATTTTTTCTAAAAGTTCACCAAAGAATTTGGCTATTGTAGTCTTGAAGCCTCACTCCTCTGAGAAACAATAAAACTGAATTTGTCTTAGAAACAGAATCCTGTCCTGAGAGACCTTCCAGTAAGGGAATCCTATGCATTTCTGCTCAAAGGTCAGTACTTGCTAACTGGTGTGTTTAGAATTACAGCCTAAATATGTTGTAGCAAGGGAGAGACACTCTGTGTAGTCTCTGTTACTATAGTATTACTTTGTTCATAAATTCTGACCATGTAAAAAGTGCTCCAGACTTAATCCTTGGCTAGCCACAGCATGCATGTATTCTTCTCTCATCCACAGAACCAGCCATCAATTCTCAAATTCAATTAGAATGATGGCAATGGTAATCCAGTACAACATTGCCACCTTGTGGGATGTCTGAAAAGTGATTGAAAGGATGGAAACTACTTCCAGGCTTGGAGACCACAGAACTCGGGGCTGATTTACATTTATTTGTGCAGTGCCAATCACATCATCATCACTGGATGATTCAATGACTTGGTTAGTCCTAATAAAGTTGTTGACTCACTGTAGATGGCTCAAACCAAGGCTGTAACACATAAGTGTTGCACGTAAACAGTCACAGAATCAACATCTGGCATCTCCACTAAGGTTGTGAAGAAAGGTTCCTATCTAAAACTCTGGACAGCAGGGTGTAGCTACAAGGTGTAGAGGAGAGAAAAATGAGGGCATTGCTCCATGAGATTTCTCACACACAATAAAATTCTGCAAATTCTAGCGCTGCAGAGTATGAGACAGTGAAAATCACACCTACAGTTTTATATTTGCTATGTTTGTACTCCCTTGCTAACTTTTCTTGCCATTTTTTTCTTTGGATGCCTAAAATATATTTCTAACTGCTCAGCTGAAGTTTTAACTTTCTGAAATGCCAGAAGTCTGGAGACTGGAAGAAAAAGTCTTTGGTGGAACAGAATTCATATTTGTGGGTGCTCTATATTCATTTTGCCCTTCCTGAAGCTATATCCCTGATGAGAAGACAGTGTAGATATGTGGCAGCTACTCTTGCTCACAGATTTTGGGGAGTGATGTGAGGATTAGCATACTGGATAAGGACTCAGGATATCTGGGTTCAAGTGATAACTTAGCCATGAAGTTCCTCTGTGAGGAACTATGTCTTAGGCCATTTCCGCACCACATTTTTATAGTACTGCTGCTGCTGCTGCTGCTGCTGTTGTTGTTGCTATTAAATGATGATGATGATGATGATGATGATGATGATGATGATGATGATGCTATTATTACACTATTATTATTAGCTTGCCCCTCCCCAAACTGCAAACCCCAGTACTCCATAGGATGTTGAAAGTGGAACTATAACAGAAACAGTGCGGAAATGGCCCAAAATGGCATTAGTCTTATCTATCTTACAAGATTATAGTGAAGATGAGGTCCCAGTTTGGGGGATAAAATTGGGTTATCAACTCAATCACTATGAGGGAGGGAGGGAGGGAAAAGGCCAGAACAGGGCATCAGTGCCATTTTAAATAAGTAAGAAAGATAGATTTTGGTCTTGTCAATGCAGTACCTTCCTCCATCTGATGGTGACACAACCAACTACTGACCCTTCTAAAGACCATAGGTTTGTGCCCTAAATAACTTCCAGAACCTCATAGATTATCACTATAAGGATAGGAGACCCATCTGTGGTACCATACATCCATCATTTGTGAGATGGCTATTTTTACAGTGAAAATGGCAGAACTCAGCAAATTCAAACAAAAACATTGGTTGAATTAAGCGTGTTTTCAAGGCTAGCAATGAGCTGTGGGTTTTGTTTTGGGTTGTTTAAAAAAAACTTCAAGTATAGCATTCCAGAACTCTTTTGGAGGGCTGTCGATATTGGCAGGCAGGTTGTTATTAACTTTGCTTACTTGTAAGTACTTGTAAGTACTTGCCAGAAGAGGAAATATTACTTTACCCATTCAATGCCTTCAAGATATTTTTAAATATAAAGCCTCTTACAAGCACAACATACACTTACAGGTCCCCCATGTCCTTATTGTAACTTATTCACAAGTAAGTTAGGATAAACTATGTATGTACCTTTATTATTATTCATGAGAGAGCTGAACACCAGCAGCTCCCTTGATATTTTTTAGTGCTTGATCACATCAGATTAAAAATTCCTGAAAGGGCTCTGCTACATATGACTCTTGGTGGTCTAAGTTTTGCCAGATCACTTCAGGGAGAGCTCAGTCTCCTTAGCTGAGTCTTAGGAGGGGCTTCAACTCCCGTCTGCCCACCGAGTTCCAGGTGACTTAGAATGTACAGTACAGAACAGAGTGATAGAATCTTCATATGGTGAGTGACTGACAGACACGAAGAGCTGGAGATCTGTTTTAGGCCCTTTCCACATGGGGTCATTACCAGGGGTTACTGCATTGTAGCATTGTGTTGTTCTGCACGGGATCCACTGTTCATGTGCCGCCACGTGGTGGGAAAGCGCAATATTTGAAAACCGGGAAAAAAATCTGATTCGCATTCTGACATCGAAGTAAATTTGGCGTTTTGTAGTGATGTGGAAATGTACATTCACACCAATGCGCATTGGTGGACAGCAGAGGGTGGGCTGTACAGCCGGAATTGGTACGTGGTATGTAGTATGTACGTATGTAGGTACGCACAAACGGAACAACCGAAAACAAAGCAAAACAGCTAATCATGACCACGGGGGTGGGGTGAGGGGAACCAGGGCAGTGGCCAGAGAGGAGGTAGTGCAGATGCATGAACTTGCACTCCTCTGCAGGAAAATGTTTTAAATCAGGGGTGCAGAAAACAATCAAGGAAAACCATGTTATTTAAATACGCCATGAAACAATGCCAACTGCTTCTTGTGCTTTGTGTGGAAAAGGCCTTAGGTAATAAGATTCATGCTACTGTTTACAGACTTGTTCCAGTTGAAGCCTGGAAGAAGATCTCATCAGCTATCCCAGTACACACACCTGCTAAGCATGGGGTCAATCTTCTGATGAACATGCTAAGGTTAAGAACACAGCTCAGGGACAGCATTCTGCCCCACCCCCCACCGAAGCTCTATTTAGACATTCCAAAAAACTGTATAAGAATAAAGTGCAAAGGAAGCATGCAAGCAGATGTACCAGCTCCATGCTCAAGACTTGTGTCCCCATTGACTCCACTACCAATTTTTCCATGTGGGCTCACCGAAGGGGGATTCTTCAACCATTCCAGGGAAAGAATGTAATTTTATGCCTCCAAGGTTATCCCCCATCAGGCCTTCTGATTAGGGCAGCCTAAAGGTCTGATGGGAGCCAGCATGATGCAATGTTTTGAGCACTGGACTGTGACTTTGGAGACCAGGGTTTCAATCCCCACTCAGCAATGGAAACCTACTGGGTGACCTTAGGCAAGTCACACACTCTCAGCCTCAGAGAGAGGCAAAAGCAACTCCCCTAAACACATCCTGCCAAGAGAACTCTGTGATAGGTTTGCCTTAGGATCACCATAGGTCAGACATGACTTGAAGGCATACAACAACAATGACAACAACAGCAGCAGGGCTGAGAAAAGAATCAAGATGGCACTGGCACTGCCACTGCATGTACAAAAGCAAATGAAACTAGCAGTTAAATCATTCTTTTATTCAGTTGCAATGGCAAGATAGTGGTTCCATTGCATCTGAAGGCAACATGGTAGCATGGGGGGAGGTGTTTACAGATTAGGTCAAAAGGCATCAGAACTTGGAAAAGTTACTTTTTGAAATCCCTTTCTTGGCAACTTTAGTTTGAAAAATAATTTTCCAAAAGTCTGCATGGTATATAAGACTCTTTCCATTCTGTGCCCCTCAGAATCAGCTGCCCGATGCAAACATCTCAGTCTGCGTTATAGGAAGGGTGGCCCTATTCTCTCCTGTTCAAGGTGAGGAGATCAAGGAGGGATGGATATGCTGGTACAAGAGTTGGCTTACAAGCCCCTGCACATCATCCATGCCTTTCCCCAATATGCACTGTTTGAAAGTCTGAACAAGTCTAGTAATACCCTCCAACTGTCCTGATTTGGCAGACTATCCCAGCTGATTCTCCACCGTTCCATTTTTTGAGCTGCTTTTATAATGTCCCAGTTTCTCTGTCCACCTCCTACTTCTCTTATTGTCTTTAAAATACTTCAGTTCCTTTAAGCTGCATTCGAAGTACAAAAGTAGTTTGCACTCAGGTAGCTCAGCAGGGGGAGAGGAGAGGGCAGAATCTTGCCCTTCCCAATAACTTCAGGCAAATGCAACTTGCTGCAGCCTCTCCTCATTAATACCTTTTGCCATCTTGACCACACTCTGATATTGTTTGACCAGAAGTTATAAGGTTTTCATCTGTGAAGTGTTGGAGGGTATTTCAGTTACTGTGTAGGAATCTAGAGCTCCGCGGGGGACCTGGGGATCCAGCATTTCAGGCTTGTCATTATAATCAAAAGCAGAAGAAATTGAAACAAAAAAGACTCAGTCTTGCTGTGATATGACCTCTCAGCCATAAATATCTTCTATATTTATGTGTGTGTGTGCATGCACACACGCATGCATGCATACACACACACACACGTATGTATGCGTGTGTGTGTGTGTGTGTGTGTGTATGGATTTATTTTGTATGGAAAACAATTTCTTGCTACTGCTTTCCATGCAAAGCTCCTAATAAACACAGGAATAAATCTCTAGAATCCTGCTGGGTGTTGGCATTACAGATGGCAAGAGCTATAGCAAGTCTTATAATGGCAAAGCTTCTGTAGCTGAATGATAATGAGGCACTTAAGGTAACAAAAAAAAGTTCACAAAATAGCACAGGAATTGTTAGTGGAGAGGAGTTGCATTGCTTAGTATTCACTTCACAAAACAATGATATGAGAGCACAATCACACCCACGCAGTCACACTTCATAGAACAATGAATGATAACAGTAATAAATGTTCAATATGGGGCAGACTGGTATTTTCTAATGTGTGAAAACTGGTGAGATTGGTTGAGAAATGCAGTATCTTCTGAACAGCACTTGACTGCCTCTTAGAAATGACTGACCCATGTTCAGATGTTATTCACATGAAACTCTACTTCATCCTGGCTTTCAAAGTTTTCATTGGAATATGTCCCTTCTGCACAATGCTTGATTCTCTTTTAGGATTGACTGACGCATGTTCATCTGTTGTTCACCCAGAACCCTTCTTCACTTTGGTATTCTGAAAAGACACACTTAAAAAAGAACTTTGAAAGCCAAACTGGAGATGGGTTCCAAGTGAACAGCATTTGAACATGCGTCAGTCAGTCCCCAGACAAACAAGCACTGTAGTGGAGGATCATCTTCATAAGGGAACTTTTGAAGGGCTGAAATGTAGGAAGTTTCAAACTGCCGTGTGATCATCTCAGAAATTTTGTGAGGAGGAAAAAAGAAATGTGTGGATAGCATATGATCAGTGAGAAACAATGGTTAGAACATTTATTGTGTCATAAATTGCTGGCACAAACATTTGATTGGGAACATGATGCTACTTAGTAGGGCAAATAGCAGCTTCCAGTGTTGGGAAAATGATTTTCACTGGAAAAACAATATGAAGGAAAGGTTAACTATTCCTCCTTTGTGTCTCTTGTTTTGATCTGAAACAGGAATTCCACAGTTACAATTAAAGTTTTAAGAATGTGAGACCCTCCTCACAAATCTTTTGCATCATACTTTATTTGGTCTTCAGTCATATTCTACAAATTCTAAAAGGGTTCTCTTCCCAAAAGCCTGGCAGAACAAATATATGTTCCCCTGTCCCTGACAGGAAGCAATAAAATTCAGTAACTAAATCATGTGGTAGTGCTAAGCCTTCCAAAATTCCAGGGCTATCACAGAAAAGGTCTTGTTTCTTGAGATAAAGTGAAAAATTTGTGATAAATATAAAACAGGATGACTTAATATGCAGAAGGCTCATACAGACATAGATACTCCTTAAGATAATCACTCTCCTTTGTGCCATTCAAGACCCTGTAATTTGATTCTTTTAAGAGTACATCCATAGGACCCATGAGGCCAAAGTTCCCAGTAGTGGTGCTGCTTTGAAATAGATACAATATGACCACACTAACCTATCACCAGCTATGGGCAGTGGTACTTTGAACAATCTCCAGTTTATGAAACATCTTTAAAGGGAACAGAATACAGTGCTGGGTACAAACTAGACCTACTAGAATTCCACTAATAATGGGAGAAATGTAGGGAAAAGGGACAAACTTTTGCATCATATCCTTCTCCCTGTACATTCCTGTGTCTCTTTAAAAAGTCTCTGGAGGGCTCTGAGGCAGCCTCTAGAAGAGCATGAGAGGGGTTGCAGGTTTAAATTGCTTCCCCATCACCTTCCTTGAGAAGAGAAGCCTTCCTAAATGCAGAGGCAAATCTGGATTTCATCCAGATGGTTGACTTGGGATAGGTTTTTGTCTGAGGCAAAGGACAAGATAGTTTGCACCCACAGCAGTCTCATCTATGGAAGCCAACCAGATGAGCAGCTGAAACTTTTAACACTTGCAACTGTAGAATATTCCTTATTACAACAGAAAGTTAGCTCACAGGCTACAGGACAAGCTGTCTAGTGTACAGAATTCTGTTCCCTTACATCACATTGTCACTTCCCTGTATCACCTGCCCGAAGCAAGTGCCCAATTCTGCCTGATAGTAGGACCAGACTTCAGTACATTAGAACAGCACTTTTCAGGCTGAGTGCCATTTTTCTTTACTGTGCCAGGGACATTTTTGTGCCCATTGGCTACAATGCTTACGTTCTTTCATGGAGGTTTTCTGCAGACCATCAACCAGGGCTTACAGGCCGACACCACTCTGTGGACCATGAAACTGACTACCATTAAATTAGAATGATCCTATCTGAAAATCAATAATACAGACATGCTTAGTCATATTTCAATGTTCCCCAGAGGAACACGGCTGGTGGAAGAATGCCATTGACAAAAGACATTCCAGGTGACAGCAATTACATTGGAATTACAGATTCACCAATTAAAGAGAAGATGTTGCTCTCCAGGACTTACATTTCCTCACTAATCAATCCACTGAGTCCCACTACCATTTCTACCATTTTGTTAAGATTGGCTTCATTTTCTTCATGTCCATTCACAGTCTTTCACTGATCCCAATAGGCACCAGAGTTCAGGGACACACTTAGGTCAGATGAAAAGAGACAAAGAACAAAGTATCATCAGCACAGCAGAACTCCAGATGACTTCACCCATCACTTTCATGTAGATGGTTTAAAAATGTATGAGCCCCAACTGATCAAGAGTTACCAGACTGTAACCTGGAGAGGTACACTGCCCATCTCTCTGTGAAATAGGAAACAAAGCAGCTGTAGCTTTCCCCACCTAGATTTCCCTGGCTCTTTCAACTGTCTTCTCATCTTCTTGCATGATTCTTCACCAATTTTCTTCTCAAAGAATGCAACAAGTAATTTTAGCATTTTTCTTCTTGCTGCAATAAAGTCTTCGAAAATCACAGAGTTTTCAAAAACCATTCACAGTCTGGGACTGGTTCCATCCAAAATTTGCACATGGTTGTTTTACACATAAAACACTGTTTCCACACACAACATAGCATTTTCTGCACAGAAAAATAATATTTCTATGGGAAAGTATTACTTTCAGCACAGAAAAATCTAGTTCTTGGGAAGAAAAGGCTGCTTTGTGTGTAAATCAACCATATGCAAACTTTGGACAGAGTAACGTCTCTAATTACAACACTATTTATTTATTTATTTATTACATTTGTAGGCCACCTTTCTCCCAGAATGGGACCCAGGGTGGCTTCTAACAATAAATACATTAAAACACATTAGTTTTTGGCAAAGGAATGAACATTTTCTGCACATAATATTTCTGTATCGTGCAAAATATTTTGGTGCAAAAAATGCTGTTTTATGTACAAAACAACCATGGGCAAATTTTGAGCAGCTTAGATTCTGAACTGCAAGATTCATGTCAGTCCCGGATTCCATTCATCAGGGTTTCTTGACACATGAAACGGGGGGGGGTTGACAATTTTTCAAATGTTTTCAAATATCTTTTCCATCTTTATGCCTTAGTGAAGAAGACTCTATACATGTCATAATACCAGCTTTAGCATTATTGGACAAAACAACTAGAGTGAAACCAGCAGGATCAAACCCATCTATGGACTCAAAGGGAAAAGCAAATCTCCCAGGTTGCAGTGTGTCATGTGCATGTGTTTGCCTGCACAGGTGTGTGCGCACACACATGCATTCGTGTATGCATGTCCATTTGTCAGTCCTGGGTCAAGACATTTTGCTGCCTGAAGTACATAAAAAGAAAATTTCCCACTTCCATTGTGTGCACACAAGACAAACAGACCCTCAGGTGAATCTGGTTTCCATCACAGGCAATGGGAATGGATCTTCCACCACCCCTGAAGGCAGTAAAGGTGGAGAAAGTGCAGCCTATGTCCCACGTGCAACCTCATTGCTGCTTTTGAGGCTCCAGCTCCACAGCTGGAGCCTCAACCACCCAACATTTTTTGAAGAATGCTTCTTTTGAATATATATGATCCCCCACAATCCCTAGTGGGTGCACGAGAGGAAATTTTTGTTACATTCTTGCATTGGACCATTTTTTTAAAAAAACAGCCAACTCAGCCTTCATACATGATGAAAATGTCCCCCACTGCCCTGGGAGGTATACAGTGGCATTTGCAGCATTTAAAAAGTCAGAAGATTAGAGGTGGGTGACAGAGCATGACAGAAGACCTTAACCTTCTCCCATGGACAGCCAATATGGCCCTCCAGCCCCAAAAGATACCCATTCCTGATTTACAACATAGAAGAGAAGCTGCATGGCACAGAGCTCTTTCTTCTACTACCTTGCTGCTGTCTCTGTTGTGTATTTCTCTCTGTGTGTAGCTCATGCCTTCCAGCAGTCCCACTTTGGCAGGGACAATCCCAATTAATCATCTGTTGTCCCACTTTTTCAGTTGTCTTTAAAGTGTTCCAGTTATGATCTCCTTTATTTCTTTTCTGTTTCTCTCCTCAGCTTATTTCAATTGTTGCAGACTACATTCAAAGTGGAAAATTAGTTTGTATTCCATTAACTCCGTAGGAAAGAGAGGAGAGAAGGGGGCAGAATCTCATCCTTTCTTGTAGGCTCTGGTAAAAGCAAACTATTGCTTCCTCTTCTAGCTTGTCTGTTCTTTCTCATGAATAATGTTTGCCATCTTGACCACAGTTGGATGTTGCTTGGCCTTATGTGTCCTAGTTTTCTAGTTTAGTTTAACTGCTCTGTCTGTACTTGGCTGGTTCCCACTTTGTCCCCTGGTGTCACCAGTGGCTTTGCCTTCATCTCAGTATTAGTAAAACTGGATTGTGATGGGCCTGTCTTTTTTTTTCTTTTTTTACTCTTAATCAAGCATTGCTGTCTGAATCATGGAACTGGAGAAAAGAGATGAAGGCGAAGGACAAAACTGTAAATCTCTGTTATGACTCTCGAATCCTTCCCTACCCAGTAGGGTGAAAAACTTTCTCATAGGAAGCTGATTAAAGACTCTTCCTTCCAGTTATTAGTTCATTTGAAAACTGGAAGGTTTAAATGAGAATCTTTGTTCCTCCTCATTGCCACTCACGCATGCTGTGCTGAGCTTCTGAAATCCAATTCTCTGCTTGCTATACAAGAAAAAGAATCACAAATTTTCTTTTCTTATGCTTTCAAATGATGTGGCATTTTACCCACTTTGTCAATTACAAAAGCATATAATGACAGTCCTTCTTTCACAGGTTCCAGAAACAGAGATTCCCCTATGTTAGGGGAGAAAGAATTTGTTTAAAGGACTGTCAGGAAACCAAGAGGGACAGCCTGTCCCTTGTATGATCAGCTAGGTGTATAAGAGAGAAAGGCCATTTCTGCACTAGCCTGTTATAGTGCTATTATTCCACTTTCAACATCCTATGGAATCCTGGGGTTTGAAGTTTAGGGAGGGGGCTTTGAGGCCCCTCCCCAACCTGCAAAACCCAGGATTCCATAGGATGTTGAAAGTGGAATAATAGCACTATAACAGGCTAGTGCGGAAATGGTCAAAGACTCCCTATGAGCCTCAACTGAGCCCTTTAAGTTTCTTCCTCCACCAGCTGTGCACAAAGAGTGCAGCATGGTACTCAGTAACTGTGCAGATGTTGTTGTTGTTGATTATGATGATGATGATGACTTTGTTATTTATAACTTACTTTTTCCCCAAAACTGGGAAACACGGGGGTTTGCAAGTGAATGAGGTCAACGCTGGAATCTCATCATATCTCTAGTACAAAATCTTTTCTGTATTCTCTATTGCACTGCATCACAGTTTCATATCTTATCAAATATGCTTATTGTCAGTAAGTATATAGATTATAATATAGAATAATGAATTGATATATGGTTAATATATGTCATTGCCCTTCTGTTTTATTATTTATTCCCTTGGTTGGATGATTTTTATGCCTGCTTGGGTTACATCCTAGAAAATATTTGGCTTGGGTTTTTGTGTCTTTTGAACCACAGGCCAATAGCATATTGCGTTCTGAATTTTAAAGTAACCAAAAATGACTGCTTAGGTAACTTTTTTTAAAAAAAGAAATACTAGAGTTATAGTTTAAATTTGTAACTATAAGCATTAAGCTTTATTTGAGTATTAGAATGGCAACTAAGATTGGTTTACTTCTAAAAGTAACATTACCAGTCCTGATTAACTGTATAATGTTTTCAAATTCCTTGACATAGTCTTTATTGCTGACCATTAAGTAATAAAATTTTGATTAAACTGTTATCTTTTAATTGACCATACACTTTACTGAAATAAATCCTTGAACACTAAATTCTAGTATTGCATCATTACTCAAATAACCGTTTGACCTGAATGACAAGGTTTTAACGAAATATTATCTTCCTGATTTATAAGTTATTCAGGCTAAGTTGCTCAGAATTCCTTACGAACTTGCTTCCTGTCTTGCCTTACTGCAATCACTACCATTTCATATCTCCAAATTCCTAATTATGTGTTATTTTGCATTCCCTACTGAAGTACCTTTTAAAAATGCAATATTCAGCTTCTCTTTTGTAGACAAATTAGCACTATTCTCAATAGGCATTTCCAGCAGTTGCCGAAAAAAAATGGAATCTCTTCAAATCTATGATGTCTCTTGATGTTTTTCTGCTGCCCAGTTGTTTCATGGTTTTGTGTTTATTTATTATTTCTTTATGTTTCAGTTGACTTTGTTTTGAGGCACCTTTGGATGAAGTATGTATACATAATATGTATTATGTATGTATACATAATATGTATACATATTATTTTATAAATAATTAAGATATTTCCATATAGAAAGTCCCATATTTAAACCATGGCATTTGCAGTTTAAGAGTGAAACTATGTAGATCCATTGCCAACTTGGAGATTCACTGATGATGATAAATGATCAGGCAGTCCTATATATTCACAGCTCCACATGTATCCTTGCTCGTGCAAAGTTCTTTACCAAGGGAACATTCAAATGCAGGGGGTAAAATGAAGGGGGGGAAATCAATACTAGGTTTCCCCTCATACCTACTTTCACATGCTATGCATGAGTATGAATATATTACAAAAAATGGAATTAACAATGATGGTTTCTGTCCCCGACATTTCCACTAGAGGGCACCTATGCAACAATCCTGGTCATGAAACTTACAGTATTACAGAGATAAAATAGAGATTTAAAACCAGTAAAAATAGTACTATTTGTTAGTCTAAGTAGTGAGTTTTATTTATTAGCATCTAAAATATTTAAACAACTGTAATTACCCATCAAAACAGATTATCCTATTAACTTACTTTATTTCTAGTGCATGCATTTTAATACCAAATCCAGCTTGACAGTGTTTGTAAGGTTACAAATTAACCAGCATGTACCCCTTCTATATATTATTACATTTTTCATTTGGATAGGAACTAATGTAACTCATTGGTTAAATGAGTATGGTTAAATTTCTAATAGAAGAGATCTACCTCTGCCGATTTTTTTTCCCTGACAAAGTTTTTCTCCCTATGCCAATCAGTTCTTCTTCATTTTCAGTTGCCTAGATATAAATCAGGTATAGTTGTGATCACTTTGTCGTATGGACACTACACTTTATGAATCTAATGCTACATGTATGGTAAACTGAATCTCTCATCCCCAAAAGTTTTAGAATTGTATCTGAATCAATATCATGTCCAGAGCAATTTAGCTACAAAATCTACACAGCTCCACATCTGAGGTTTGGCTCATAGAATTGGAAGAGACCCCAAGGGCCATCGAGTCCAATCCCCTGCTATGCAGGAACACCCATCAAAGCATTCCCAACAGATGGCCATCCAGCCTCTGCTTAAAAACCTCCAAAGAAGGAGATTCTACCACACTCCATATTCCACTCCCGGACAGCTCTGACCATAAGGAAGTTCTTCCTGAGGTTCAAATGGAATCTCCTTTCCTGAAGCTTGAATCCATTGCTCCTTGTCCTAGTCTCTGGAATGGCAGAGAATAAGCCCACTCCCTCCTCAACATGACATCCCTTCAAATACTTAAACATGGCTATCATGTCCCCTCTTAACCTTCTTTTCTGCAGACTAAACATACCCAGCTCCCTAAGGCATTCTTCATAGGACATGGCTTCCAGACCCTTCGCCATTTTGGTTGCCCTCCTCTGGACACGTTCCAGCTTGTTGACATCCTTCTTGAACTGAGATGCCCAGAACTGGACACAGTATTCCAAATGAGGCCTAACCAACACAGAATAGAGTGGTACCATTACCTCCCTTGATCTAGACACCATACTCCTATTGATGTAACCAAGAGTTGCATTGGCTTTCTTGGCTGCCGCATCACACTGCTGGCTCATGTTCAGCTTCTGATCTACCAAGACTCCTACATCCCTTTCACACGTACTGCTATCCAGCCACGTGTCCCCCCAGTTCAGGCTCAGTTTTATGTTACAGAGGTATTTGCAGGAATCACCTGATAAAATTATGATCAGGTGGTCCCCAACCATGATGTGTGAGCTTGAATTTCATCTTCTGGGAGTTTGTTGTAAACTCTTCATTTGTCTAAACTACTGGGGCCCCTTCATGGTGCACAATGATAATGCCATGATTCTGCTTTAATTGTCATGGTAACATCATATGGAATCATGGCATTTGCCATTTAGTCAGTTACTAGAGCTTCTGACTTACAATTCCAAATGCCCTTCTCTAAAATACCAATCCCAGGATGCCACAGAATGGAACCATGGCAGTTAAAGTGGTATCATAGTGCTATAATTATGGATTTGTGAAAGAGTTCTAACCATCTATGCAGAATCTCAAAGCACACCCTCCCAATTGTTCAAAGAGTTGTTTTTGACATTATAGATTCCCAACAGTAAACCATTTCATTAGATATCATTTCTTTTGAAAGGAACTTACTATTTCGCATCTTCTCTCCACTTCATGTACTCAGAAACTGCAGCTGATTAAATGCTTTTGCCTACCTTGAAGGTTAGTCTTAACTTGCTTCATTAAGGCCACTTGGCAAATAAATTTCCCTTTTTTAAAAGAAAAGGAAGCTCTGGAAAAGGTGTCTATCTTTCTCTATTAATACAAACTTTAAGTCTAAGTTCTTGAATGTGCAGGTGAGAAGAAGTGATTAATAATATAAGTCTACCCCTGAACAATAGATTTAAAATGTACCTTCCACTTTGCTTAGTTGGAAGTACAGTGGACGCTATTTGTCACATGTATTACCCTAAAACGTGGATGACTAAGAAGTCCGCCTGTGATGCCAGTGCCTCTGTGAAATGGTGGAGAGCATTAGCTCAAAGAAGAAGCCTGTGAAAGGGGGTAACCTAGCAGGATCTTTTACACCTGTGTATACCAATACTGATACAGGAATACCAGCTAGAGATTTCAAAGAATATTTGTTTTATTGGGGGAATTAACAACCACACACACAAGCACACAAACAAGATCCAAGCAGTATCACAATCACACAAGGCTAAAAGAAGGAAAAGGGAGGAAAAATTGGATAGCAAGAGTTTAAGGTGATATGGATGATATTTGCCTATCCAGAAGTGAAGAGATGAAGTGATGTGGCCCAGACTAAGGCCATTTCTGCTCTAGACTGTTATAGCACTGTTATTCCACTTTCAACATCCTATGGAATCTTGGGGTTTGCAGTTTAGGGAGGGCCTTTGAGGCCCCTCCCTAAACTGCAAACCACAGGATTCCATAGGATGTTGAAAGTGGAATAACAGCGCTATAACAGTCTAGGGCAGAAATGGTGTAAGAGTCCGAAGGTTGCACAACATGGAAATTGGAGCAGCAGAGTGACAGCCTATATCCAAAGTACTACAAGTTGTCTGGCTCATAACTGGAGTTTAAATACTCTTTTTTCCTCCCTGAGAGGAAAGGTGTTAATGGTTTGCTAGCAGGATAGACAGTGAGGTCTGGAATGAGCTAATGCCTTAGAATTAGATGACAAAAGACTGATGGGAATTGTGATAGCTCTTTAATGACAGGACAGCTGAAGGTACAAAAGGGGAGTTTTGGTGGACAAAGGAAGAGGGTCGAAGGCAGTCAGTCACTCTGTAGAGGTAGTTTTGGGCACTATTGTTTCTAAAGGTCAAATCATTGGGGGACATTTTCAGGTCCATTATCATCCGAACTTCCCTGACTATGACTTGGCCATGTCCTGAGGTCTCAATCTGACACACATGCACAGCCAGTTCTTCTTTGCCAGAAGGCTTCTCAGCCATAGCAGGATAAGATTTATATTTCACGCAAATTAATGTTTGCCAATTAAATCATATTATGGAGTGGGGGTATACAGCCTGTTAACACATGTCTATTCAGAAATAAGGCCTACTGAACTAATGAGACTCTTTCATTCATATGTATATATCTCAAGGGAGATATATACATATACACACATTCATACAATTAGAACTTCTGAGCGATTCCCATTGGCCACAAATCTGGAATCTCACACCATGCTCTCCACAATCTCTTGCCATTGTTCATGCTGGCTAGGGGTTCTAGGAGTTGAAGTCCAACACACTGGGAGAGTCATAGAATCATAGAAATGTAGAGTTGGAAGAGACCACACAGGCCATCCAGTCCAACCCCCTACCATGCAGGAATACCCTCAAAGCACTCCCGACAGATGGCCACCCAGCCTCTGCTTAAAAACTTCCAAAGAAGGAGACTCCACCACACTCCGAGGCAGCATATTCCACTGCCGGACAGCCCTGACTGTCAGGAAGTTCTTCCTGAGGTTCAGGTGGAATCTCCTTTCCTGCAGCTTGAATCCATTGCTCCTTGGCCTGGTCTCTGGAGCAGCAGAAAACAAGCGCTCTTCCTCCTCTACATGGCATCCCTTCAAATATTTAAACATAGCTATCATGTCCCCTCTTAACCTTCTCTTCTGCAGACTAAACATACCCAGCTCTCTAAGTCTATCCTCATAGGGTTTGGCTTCCAGGCCCTTCACCATTTTGGTCGCCCTCCTCTGGACTTGCTCCAGCTTGACCATGTCCTTCTTGAATTGGGGTGCCCAGAACTGGACACAGTATTCAATATGAGTTCTAACCAAAGCAGAGTAGAGTGGTACCAGTACCTCCTTCGATCTAGACACCATACTCCTATTGATACAGCCGAGAATTGCACTGGCTTGCAAACATTGCAAACATTTCCTGCTTTACCTGTTGCAGCAACAGGACAATATTTTTCTGTGAGTTCTTCCCATGGCTCTCTGACCATAAGGGACCAAATGGGTGTGGTACCTTGGAGGATGTCAGTCTTTAACATCCAAAAGACTCATGCCCACATAACTGTAGCTACCACAAATGTCTCATCAGCCCCTGACCTGAGTCTCCATCCCCACTTTGCTCTGTTTACTTCTCTTCATCATAACTCCCAGTTCCAGGGGCTGAGGGTTTTGTAACTGCTAAGGGTATCAGTTGTTACAGTACTTTGCTGCTAAGGTCCTACACCAGTTTTTATAGAGCCTTATTTATTTATTGTTATTATGTATCTTTGTATCATCTTGTGGTACTCAAGTGGAGGGAACTTCCTTGACTAGGTTTATTCAGTGGAACTTTGCAACTCTGTTCCACTATGTCATGTCCCAGGCAGACCAGGCAACCAATTAGCAAACCAGCAAGGCAGAGCTGACTCACAGAGGTAAGGGCAGGAGTAGTCCAAACAAGGTTAAGGTCAAGAATACAAGTTCCAGGACAAATAAATCCACAAAGGCAAACCCAAATCAGCATCAAACAAAGGTCCAAGAGAGTCAGGAAGCAGGAAAACACAAGACCTCAACCATCAAGAACATCAGCTGTCAACCATGAGAGGAGATAGGCCAGCTGATTGCCTTTTATAGCTAATGATGGTGCCACAGGTGTTCCCTCATTTAAAGGCCATTTGCTACTTAAATGAGCTGAATGCCTGAGACCTTCTCTCTGGTGTAGTCTCTCCCACAAGGTAAAAGTCTATGCTGTTTCATCTTCTGATATTTGTTTCCCCTGCTCAGGCTCCTGCTGTTAGCTGTTATTTTCCACTGAACAGATTTCTGGGGAAACTTCTGCCTCAGATTCAGAGTCCTCTTCCTCACTCTCAGGGTCTTCAAAGCAGGGTATGACAGTGGTGGAGCTTAGAGTGTGTGGAGGGAAAGCATGAAGGGGAAGGGGCTATGCTATAAGGGGTGTGGCCACTGTGCGGGAGGCATGGCCACAGTGCACAGGGGTATGGCCAGGGCACACAGGGGTATGACTATGGGCTGGGACATCCCAGAAACATTGTTGCCCGGGGTGAATCGCCACCCCCGCTCCCACATTCCTATGTGAGTGGGGCATGACACTCTAAAGTTAAGAGGATCTGACTTGCCCAAGGTCACTTAGTGTGTTTCCATGGCTAAATAGGGAATCTGACTCTGTTGTCCCACACTCTTTGTCAAATATTCAAACCACTACACAAGAAGAGGTGGACAACAACAAATAGAATAAGGGCCATTTTTTTTCTTCCTGTGGTCTCCTAGCAAACTGCACCAGCATGTTTCAGTGCTGACATTTTCACCCATTCAGGGGCATTTTGGGGGGGGGGGCTGTTTTGGGAAGGTTTGGGGGCACAGGGGGTTAAGGAAAAAAGCTATTGCAAAGAAACCACCCCAAAACTGGCCCAATAAAATGTCTGGGGGAACTTGAGTGATTTGCAGGGCTTTTCAGAAGTCCCAAGACCTATATTTAGGAGTCCCAAGGGTCATGTGTGGCCTGCAGGCCTATTTTGTCAAACCCTGCTCTACATCATGATGGCTCTCTTCCAGTTGTACAGATATTTAGTTTTCCAAAGAGATTTTTTTAAAAAAAAAAATATAAAGCATTGGGTGTTGTAAACCACACCAGAATCAAACATTTAAATACAGAAATAATCACATTTCTAATACTTGTAAAATGAAAAAATCTTAATAAACATTAATCCAAAATACTACAAGAAAAAAAAAATACTTTTGCTGTGTTACCCAAAGGAACAAAAATACAGAGAACCAAATCCAAATAACAACAGGAATCAATAAGGTTGCTACTACTAAGTGTAAATCAACATTTAATAAAGTGGCACAGATTGAAACCTAGAAGCAGTTGGGCAGATCCTTTGGGAGAGTCCTGATGAAATCAGGCATAGATATTGGAATTACATTGCCAAAAGCTGGCTTGCACATTTCTACACAATCAATATTATATATCACACTTTATTCATCCAATTTTTTGTTAAGTGGTAATTGATTACTTCCACTTACTGACAAAATACAATTCAGCACCTAGGAATAAACTAAGGATACTTTCTAAAATGCAAGAGTGGAAGATTAGTACTTTCTAGAGGTGCCACCTTGCCACCTCCAACTCCCTCACTTCAGAAGTAAATGAGGGCCACCAGTGGTGTAGGGACAGGAGGGCGAGGAGGACAGTGACTCCTGGGGCACCTTTTTTGGGCCCTACCACTCCTCGCCTGCCATCACCCTGCCCCCACGCACTGAGGGCCACCTAAAGGGGAGGGGGGCAAGATGTTACCAGGCCGTACACCCCCACATTTTGATATGGTCTAATTGGTAACCTATATTAATTGGCAGATGTGTTGGCATAAAATATAAATTATGCTTATGACTGGCAAGGCCATGTGAAAGAAAGGGGCACTGGCTGGGAATAGGTCAGAGATGACCACAGCATGGCCAGGTCAAAAGTTTTCTGCAATTAGCTAAGAAAGCCTGACTTAATGGCTCTGTGCTAATCCTATCCACTGCCAATATCAGAAAACAATAAGGTGCCCAGGATCCCTACTTTGTGCGTATCCTACTGCAGATAGCCCAGAAACCTCCTCTCAACCAAGACAATGAAACCAGTTAGTCCATTCCAGACCCCATTGTCTGTTTGCAATTCCCATTGTTCACTAGGCTGGGAGAGCACCCAACTCACACCCCTTCAGGGAGGAAAAGAGAATATATAAACCCTTGTTTTTAAGAAGTCAGTTGCAGTCAGATGAAATGCAAGACTCCACTATGTCACTCTGAATCCTGATCTGTCTGCCTTTATACAGAAATCTAAGTAACCTTTCAAGTTCTTCACTACTCTTCTGGAATGGTAACTATAAAACCCCAAAAACTCTCAGCCTCTCTATCCATAATTTTTTTCCTCTCTTTCTCCTTCAGTTAGCTCTTGTGTGAATGCTTGACTGTATGTATCTTGTGTGCATGCGTGAGTGAATTCTCCCAATAAAAACACAGTTTTAGCTTACTTTTTAATCTTTGGCTGGTTTTGTCTGGTCTGACTCCGAAAAATTGGATTAAAGATCTCTCTGGGTTACCCTGCCCCTCATTTTGCCACGCTAGTGATCTGCCAATTTCCCAATCTCTGCAGCAAATCAAGGTGCCCCCAGAGGATCCCCAGAAATCAGGGTAACAAAGAGGCCAAAAAAAAAAGAAAAGGCCTCTGAAAGAGGAGACTCGGGAGACAGAAACTGCAAGACAGTTGAAGTGATTCAAGGAGTGTAGACTTCTCTTCTGGGACAGAGCTGGAAGGGAACAGAGGGCTATTTCCCCGGGACTTGATTACAGCTTATATTGTTGCTGTTGTTTTCTGAAAATTGGGACTCAAAGCATCTCATAATTTACAAGAACAATACAATTAAAAATATATAAAAAGTGAACATTAAAACAGAATTGGCCTATTTACAGTATTAAAACAGTTCACCCCTCAAGTTAAAAGAGTAAAAAGCAATCAAAAATGTAAAAAGCTCTTTAAAACAGTTCAGATAAATCAGTACAGCACCTGCTAGCTGGTTCTTTTAAAACTTTGTGTTTTAAAAGTCTGCTGGAATAAAAATATTTTAACTTACTGACAGAAGGACAAAAAGAGAGCCATTCTGGCCTCTCTCAGAAGGGAATACCAGACTCTAGGAGCAGTCACTGAAAAGGCCCTCTCTCATATCCCCACCAACCGTGCTTGCCATAATGGTGGGACTGACAGAAGGGCTTCTCCTGAGGATCTCAAACCCCAGGCTAGCTCACAGAGGGAGACATGATCTGCAGAATAACCTGGACCTGAGCCATACAGAGCTTTAAGGTCATAAACAATACTTCGAATTGTGATCAGGAACAAGCTGTTAGCCAGTGGTGCTCTTTCAACAGGGGTGTCGTATGGTGTCTGTAAACTGCTTCAGTTAATAGTCTGGCTGCAGCTCTTTGGACAAGCTGAAAGTTCTGAATGCTCTTCAAAGGCAGTCCCAAACAGAGAGTATTAGAGTAGATTCAAATGGGAGGTAATGAAGGCATGTACCACTGCAACCAGATCTGACATCTCAAGGAACAGGCACAGTTGGCACACATGCTTTAAATGTGCAAAAGCACTCCTGGCCACCATAGAAACCTGTGCCTTCAAGGTTGAGTCCAGGAACACATCCAAACTGTGAACCTGTGTCTTCAGGGGAATGTAACTCCATCTAAGGGCCTTTCTCCACTACACTGTTATAGTGCTATTATTCCGCTTTCGACATCCTGTGGAATTCTGGGGTTTGTAGTTGACTCAGGCCAAAGAGCTCTCTGGCTGAGAATTCTAAATGTCCCTCCCTAAACTGCAAGCCCCAGGATTCCATAGGATGTTGAAAGTGGAATAATAGCGCCATAACAGTGTAGGGTGGAAAGGCCCTTAATATACCAGCTTGCCTATCTGTAGGATGTCCAAGAGAACCTTGAGCAGTGACTGACTTACAGGGAGCCAGAAGACAAGTCTCTCCACGAAAAGGAAGCAGAGCAAGTCAGCAAAGCAAAAAGAAGCCTGGGACATCTGATGCTAATCACCATTTCTCATCTTCTCTGCCTCTTCCCCTCTGTTGGTTTATTTCGATTTTTGCTTGCTCTAAAACTCCCAGACTACCTCTTCCTCACTTTCTCATCCTATAACCACTTGCCTGTGTCCTACCAAGCTCTTTCTCCTGAGACTACTTACCTGCATACCTTGGAGGCTCATCCTGAAGCTATTTTGACTGGTTCCTTATCAAAATGTCTATCAGAGGACTTTCCAAACTTAAAAGAAAAGCTATTCTTCCCACGTACATTGTACTGAGCTTGACTGAATGGGTTTGAAAGGGGGAGTAACTTTTTCTTTCCAAGGAAGGTTATAACTGTTGTGACATTAAACAAAACAAAATGGGGTCTCGTGAAACTTGCACTGTAAAATGAGGCTGCCCATCAGCTGATGGGTTGTAAGTTGCTTTTTTAAAGCTGCCTAGATTTTCTACATTTATATGTCTGCAATCTTCCAGGATTCCATCCAACTGCAGGAATTGTAGCCACTTACTTTTCTAATATTTTAACATCTGGAGTTCTCAGAGAGAACAGCAGGGTATGAAAAATACATCCAGCTTAAGGACTCTTTCTAGGTAGGCCTTCCGTGTGTGTCAGCACTAGGCTTTGTATGACAATGCAACAGCCAAATTTCCCATAAACTCACACCACATGTGATGGAATTTAATGTTCATGAAAGCAATGGTTTATTATTATTAACCATTATTTAATAATTATTATTTTAAACCATTCTCTGTATGACCATATAGTCTTTACTGCTTGTTAGCACAAAAATTGTAATACAAAATTAAATGGTGAAATGCAACAGTTCAGGATATGAAAGGAGGAAATACATATTAAAAAAATCAGAAAAACATGAACCCCCTATACAAAATAATGAATCCAAAACAACTCCTTCCACTTACCAGGTCTTGTATAGCATAGATGTTCATGGCACCTTTTTCCAGATAAGAAACAGTGTGTCTTGCAGCCTGTTTCCAGGCCATTATATATTCTTTCAGCATCTGTGGAATGCAACGGGCAAGTCTGCTGGCACCACATCCAAACAAGTTTTCAAAGTTACTGATTCTGAGTGCTGCTGTATAAGCCATTAGTCTCTTTGACACCCAAGTTGCATATCTTCATATTTGGTTTCTTCTCACATTCTGGAAGTTATGTCCTCTGACTAGGTAGGTGTCATCACAACAATGGTGTGAGAGACAATGTAGTGATAACATTTTTGCAATATTATTACATACAAGAGCTGCATTAATAAAGCAGACTCAACAATGGTGTCACCTAGGTTTGCCATGTTTTATTTTGTTAGCTAATTAGAATGATTAGATGGGGATCCTGCTGTCTTCTATCTATGACAGGTCACTGGACAAGCATATCACTATCTTTTGACATTACATATATGTTATGAAGTGAAACACAACCTTTTGCAGTACACTATGGCAGCACTTTGATACCACTTGAACTGCCATGGTTCCATTTTATGGAACTGTGAGACTTGTACCACACTCCATTTTGTGTCATATATTTAACTGGACAGGATCATATCTTTGTCTAGTCATTAATCTTGATCATCAGTATTGCCTGAGAAGTTCTCCAAGATAAACTCCATTAGATCAGTTTCCAGGTCTAAGGGGATCTTGCATCCCCAGAACTGTGTTGTCTGCAGCAAACATCAAATTGTTTGTGACAAGGATCTGTAAAAATCTGCTAGCATATGAAGTAAGTTAAATACGTTAATGGAAGGCTACTGTGGAAGAACCTTGCCCATGAAAAGATTCTTCACATTTTCTCACATTGCCTTATAATGCATTCATCTTAAATGGGTATTTTGATGAAACTGTGTTTGGAACTTTTAAGAAAATTGCACTCATTAAGCAAACTGGATAAAGTTACACAATTTCGAAGCTTTATTCAAAAGCTTACACTATTTTATATGGCCACAAGATGGCACTGCAGAAAAGGACTTTTGCAAATTTCCTGTAAAAAGTCACAGAAGGTTGCTAATGCTTAATAATGTGGAAGAGTAAACTGGAATACTCTAGTGCATTTAGCTTATACTACCAAACAAGATATTATACAGACTATAACCACCTGGTTTCATGATTGCCACTCAGAAACTCACAGAAAATCCTAGATAATTGCTCCCCTTCTTGGCTGGTGAGTATGCCTTGCAGCTTTTTCTCAAAGGTCTTAAATTAGCAGGCAGGGTATAAAACAGGAGTGAGCATCTCTGCTTGGTCTGAGAGTCAGGAAGTACCCAGATGGACAAAAAAGAGAAAACAAAACAAACTAGGAAATGTCTGATAGCCCACTGCTGGTGCTGAAAATTTTGCAGTTTTAAACATGTTAAAAAGCACCTTCGTACAACCTATTTTAAAGAGTGAGCTGCCTTCTCCTGGCCATCCAAACATTCTTGGGATCACTTGCAGCCTCAGGCTGCACTTTTCTACCCCTAATATAAGAGGGGCTTTTCATACTAGTTCTGAAGGAACATGAATTCTCACAACATGCTGGTCATTGGTACCTTCATATCCACCTGTTCCAGTCTTGGGGTTAGGAGCTTATAGTGATCTCTTAGACTTGCATTAGGACTGTTCAGTGATCTCTTTTTTAAAATAAGAAAGTGTAATTTGCTCAGATGGTTCTCTAATCTGAAAGGCAAATTTTCTGTCTGACTTTTTTTTTAAAAAAAATATAGCGCTGTAATGCAAAACCTTTTCTCACTGGTGCAACTTTTTTTAAAAAATAAAGAATGCAGAACAATATTTTTCTTATTTTTTTCTGATATGTTGTAGAATTAAAAAGAGAGCCACTTGAAGGTAGGAATAAAATGTCGCAGCTGATGCTGGGAATTGCCAGAAAAATGCTTAGTGGATATTAGGGAAGGAGTTATGGTGCCGAGAAATTGGGCTGTGAGCCATCCTTAGCTGGCCAGGCTGTCACCATACCCTACCACCTCTCTTGTAAGGTATGCAATTTTCATAAATTGGACGTATTAATGACCAGAGAACATGATCAGGATCACGCTGAGTGGAGCTTGTTCAGAGTCATGATGGTGGGGAAAGTCCAGATAGATTTATGCAGAAACCCCAATGCTGATGGGTTTGTGCTAATTCCTTCACCACTTCATGCTCTTTGCATTTTTGAACACAGTGGAAGATGAACTGCCCAGATAAAGCAATAAGAAACCATCCTTCGATCTTACTCTAGAAAGATCTTCCATATACACCCTACCTGACTGAACATTAAGAGGTTGTCATGAATTCCATCAGTGTTTTGTCACTCCAGAGTTAAATCAATCAGTCCATTCTGGACCCCTTTGTCAGTAGTGTGGGAAAGCCAACACACTGTTTCAGGGTATAAAATAGGGTATAAAAATCCTAGCTTTGATGCCAGCCAATTGTGGTACCCTCAGATGCTGCCTGAGCCCCTCCTTTGTGACCTCCTTCTTTAAGACTAGTAATTATCACCCTTTCCACCCCTAATCTCTCTCTGTCCAACCTTTCTCACCTCACTTTCCGATAGCCTTGTGTGGTTCTTAAGAGTGATTTCTCATATGTTTGTCAATTCAAATAAAATACTTTGTTTAACTTTAACTGGAATCCTTTCTACAGTTAGTACCCGTATACATAGGTGAAAAGATCCTGCTATTACCCTCCTCTCACAGGCCTCCTTTGAGCTATAATTCCCCTCAAAATCTGAGGAGACACTGGCATTGCAGATGAACCCAATGTCCTCCACTTCTTAGGGTAACAAGGCAGCAGCTGGTGGAGGAGGAGGAGGATGAGAGGTGGGTTTCTAAAGGGTTGTGTGGCCTGATTGGAGCTTCTGAGAGGCAGGGGCTGGAGAAACTCACAAATAATCAAAAGTCAAATCTGCAAATGTGGAAGGCCAACTGTAGTCATCTTTTCACAGTAACTGATCTCTTTTAAACTGACTGGCTCTTTCAGAGCATAAGTAAAGAATAATTCAGAAAAAGAAGCAACTGGTAAAGAAATTTCTGATTGGGTACATAAATTCCTAACATCAGGGATAGAGCTCCTTTCACCACTAAATACCAAAATTCTTCATTGAAAGGCCAGATTTTACAGGTCTCTGATTCCTGAGAACAACTGAAAACCTCACCTCAGTTTTTGGCTCTCAGAAGTATCCATTATGCTGTGTCTCACATCTCTTTCTGTGAAATGAACTTTGCATCTTCTGAAATCAAGCCCCTAAAATGGTTCTATTTCAACTGATAACACACCTAAGTAGGTGGAATTGACTTTATTTACTTGGAATTCAATGTGTCGTTATGGCTGCTTTCATTTTTACTCCTCCTTTTTTTAAAAAAAAATTTTTTCTATACCTTGACATTTGGCTGCACTGTTTAAAAACTGAATCGCTCACTAAAATCTTCTCCATGTGCTAAGACTGTGTGGTTGTTAAGCTAATCCTTTGTGTTCCAAGGATAATTCATATAGGCTCTAAAAGCTTTGGGATTCTTTGGGATTCAAGAAAGTAAATCCAAAGCAATTTCATTTTCATTTTCTTCTGGAACTGGGATGAAGGAAGAAGTCTCTGGCAATGAGTTTTAGAAATTCTCCAAGCTGCTGGATAATATTCAGGTAAAGCTGAATGCCCGTGGTGGAAGTTTATCAATAATTCTTGGAGACAGGGAACATTTGCTAAAAGAGAGTCTACCAGTAAGAAGAAAGGCTTCCTGCCTTTATATCCGTCATCCACACCATTCACTGGCCAAAAATCTCAGCTCAGACCACACAGTTCTGCATCCTTTCCCTAACCCCTTGTAGCTGTCAAGCTCCAGAAGTGGTGGCTTCTGCTGCTGCTACTACTTACTTCTATGGAGGAAGTGGTGGGGGGGACAGGTGATTCATACCATGAAGTAGTAGCTGGACTCATCTGGGAGAAGGGAGAAATGAGAGTGTGCTCATGGATTGAAGGGACCCTCCTTTTCCTTGCCCTGTGTCATCATGCTCTGAATTGACTTCCCTTTTTACCAGTAAGAAGCAGCAGCAGCCCTTCCTGAGGCTTGAGACTTGCCAAGAGTTAGGAAGTTTGGAAATGGAGAGAAAAAGAATAGCTCTCTGTGCTCTGTCTCAAATCGCATGTAGCTGCACACATAGCTACACTTATTGTTTATGTCATTTTCAGGATGCTGGCCATTGTGCAAATCTGGATTACTATTAGGCCCTTTCCACCCACCCTCCCAACCCGCCATGGGGATAGGAAAAGGACAGTGTCAAAACCCAGGGTCTGCCCAGTCTGATACCTTTTTATGTCCAGGTCTGAACAGCCGGGAGATCTGTGGATCAAGGCAGGGGTATGACACTTAGGTCTGCCTCTATTCTCCCTCTCTAGAGAATGCAGTCCCTTCTCACTCTTTTGTCCCCCACTGGCTTCTCCTCCCAGATTGTCTCTCTCTACTGCTTCCCTTAAATCCTCAGTCTTCTCAGATATAAGGACAAGCAGTGATATATGTAACCCAGTACAGTACAGAGCAATTGAGACAACTCTTTATAAAAATATATAAACAAATCTTTCTTTAACACATTGTCAAGGTAATAGACATTTGGTAAGCAAGGATTCATTAACCAGCACAGTACTTCTCTCTCTCTGAAATCCAAACACACCCTCTTCTCAACATCCACGCTCAACTCTCTATATCAACTCTCAAGTCTCATCTCCAACTCTCAACTCTGTTCTGAATCTTCCAATCTCAGTTTTCAGTTAAATTTCTGCTGCTCACTCCAGCCATCTAGCCGCTCCCTCTGGCTAGCCTAGGGTTCCATTTACACCAGCCAATCAATTTGAACCCTCTGCCTTGCTAGGATGTGTTACTGCCCTGGCTAGTCCGAGCTTTGGGGATATTAAAAGATATCCTTTTGATATCATAATTCGGCTGCACTTCTCTATTCCCCCCCACGTGCTTGCGAGGCCACCGGACAAGCACGCCACCAAGCTCGGCCGTTAATTGCCGTAATATTCAAACAACAATACAGGCAGGCCAGGAATAGCTGACTTGCTGCTTTAGGAGACCTCCAGGCAAGTACTCTAATTAGGTATGCACACAACTTACAAAAGAGCCTCTGCCCCGCGATGGCAGCTTGATGGGTAACCTATACAATACCCAAGTACTCTGCGTTTGCATACTGGCTACTCTACTGAGAATCTCTACGATAACTCAATCATTCAGATTCTGACCTTTCGGAGGCTTTGTCTCCAACTCCAAATCTATTGTTTTCCCCCAAGTATGGCATAGCCTACAGTCACAATTCTCCTTATAAAAACCCTTGATTCCGAGACCTTCCTCGGATCGCTCCCGAGTTTCATCCCGCCTTGCTGCCGCTTTGCTTGGCGAGTCTCCCCTCAGCTCCACGTGCTGAGCTACATCGCACCCCAGCCTCGCTCTCTATTTTTCCGGGCTTCAGGACAGGTGAAGTATCACCCAAACCAGCAATCCCTCTAAAAATCCCTCTATACCACTCCAACCTTTATTTTCTTTAGTTACCTTGTGTGAGTGTGTTGCATACACTGTTTTGCTTGTGTGTTTAATAAAACATCATTTATTGTTTCAACTTTTGTGTGCTCCTTGACTCGGCCTGACCCCGTAGATATAGGGTTCAAGATTTTGCTACGTTACCCTGCCTCTCGTAACGCTAAGCAGTGCTCTGAGCTAATTTTCCCCACCTTTAGTTAATCACATTTTGGTGTCCCTCCCAGGACCCCCAGAAAACAGGGTAACAGATGCCTCCATTGCTAAGCCCCCCCCCCACAGGATTCATCACAGACAAGACCACAATGATGCTTCTGCATGATGTCATCGTGGTCCTGTCTTTCTCCTATCCCCCCCCCCCCGGGCAATCACGGATTAAATCATTGATGAGTTTTCCCTGTCAATGACTCACAATTGTGCCACCATTATGGACTTACCTGTTCTGCAGAAGTCCGGGAAGTGCAATGGCTGCACTTCCTGTTCCAGCACAGCCTGGGAAGTACCCAGCTACACTGTGAAAGGAAGAAATGTGGAGGGGAGTAGTCCCATCATGCTCCCCTCCCAGCAGAGCCAATGCCAGAATCCCCACTGGAGGACTCCGCAAAAAGTTAGGATGCAGAAAGGGCCTTAGAAACTGACATCAAGCAGGAATGCATTGTATGGGGCTCATTTTTGTGAGGAAAGGTTGGACATGACCTGTAGTCCAAATAAAATATGTATGAAGCACATTGAGGTTTGCACCTGGGGATGACAGGGAATGATGTAATCCCATGTCTATCTTGCTGAGACATTGTAACATATAACTGGGGCAGATGGTTGCATCAGATATGGGAACATGCAAAGTTGGCTAGAGTTGCATCAGCAAGGTATGTATATAAGGGGCTGAGTCCTAGCCAACTGTCCGCTCAATTGTCTGATGGTGCGGCTGGAGGCTATGTCGGATGCATGCTGTGGAATGCTGAAACTCCGTTGGAGTACTGTAAATATGTATGTATCGTAACTGAGGAGTAAAAGCCTCCAAGTTGGAAGATAATATGGTGTGGGCGTATTTTTGTGGCTTCAGAGCAATGCTGCTAGTGTTTATACTCTGCTGGGCATGCTTCTAAGCTGTGTGTATAGAGCTCTGCTATATGGTGGTTTTTGACACACTTGTCTCTGGTACAGCATTTTGCCAGAGCTCAGTGCAGGAGGGAAGTGCTAACACGGTTTTTGTGTAGCTCCCATCATCCACCAATCCCTCCACAATTTCATATACAATATTAAACATACTTGCTAGCGTTTGGATTCATATGACGTAACTAAATGGTGCTTTGTTGTAGTGGAGCCACAGATCACAGACTCAAAGTGCCAGGAAGTTTTAATTAGCAATGCTTCTAACAGCATCAGTCACCTACACTCTTAGGTGTGTATTTTTTAGCCTAATGTAAACGCACAGCAGCAAAGTTATGCTGGAATCACCATTACACAACCCAGTGGTGACTGCTGGCTCCTAGGTCACTGGAATGATGAATCTACTGTGGCCTTTAGCTTGAAATTTAGAGGAGCTATCCAAGGTTCTGAACCTATTGGAGGAATAGGGCTCAGCATCTTGAACAACTTTAATGTATGGACTAAAACTCAGAGCAAATTCACTCTCCAACTGACATGGAATCGCTCTCATTTCCACCATCCATTGTACCAGTGGGAGTTAGGGATTCCCATGTCAGTGAGGTGATGAATCTGCTCTTGAGTTTTAGACCAGACTTTAAAGGGGAGATCGAAGGTGCTGAAACCTATCCCCCAGTATCTTGGATAGGGCCTCTAAAGTTCACACTAAAACCCAGAACAGATTGGGTGCCCCCCCCCCAATATGGGAGCAGCCACCGGTACAACTAATGCAATGGGTTCCCCACCCCTTGACCTGGGAACCACAACTATTCCAGTGAACACCACAGCCTTGTGCTCATTCTTTGAAAAATAGTTTATTAGCTCCGTACCAATGAAGTCAAAAGTGAGACACAGGGCTCTGTTTTTCCTTGCAGAATAGTTGGTTGTATTAAGGCTGCCCTTATACAACCAGTACTAAAGTACAAAACTTGTACAACAAGTTTTTTATGCCAGCATGATATCTTAGCAGGCTTCAGACTTTGTTCCCTCTCATAATCCAGGCATGGCTACTAAGTTCACAAAAGGCTGGGGCAGAGCCACACAGCATTTAATGCTGGATGCACACAAATGATTTGTAGAACCATCAAATATGTATCTGTGCAGCATCCAAGGCTACCCTCCTCCTGTATAGCACCAAGGAAAGGTTCTAGTTTCCTGAGAGTGTAAAAGCCCAGAAACTTTCTCTGGGAGAAAAACTAGTGGCCTGAGTCCTATCCGTAGTCTCAACCCATTGAATCAATATGACTTGCTTAAGTGTTGATTCACCATTCAACAGTGAATCAATGAGTCTAATCCAGCTGGGACTACCTAATGGGCAGGGGTAGGAACCATGCAGCTCTCCATATGTAGCTGAACTGCAGTTCGCAGCATTCTTCACCATTGGCTACAGTGCCAAGGGCATAAGAGAATTATAATCCCATACCATCATTCCCATCTCTGCAGCAAGGCAACAGTCTCTTGTCTTGAGATGGTACCTGTTGCTTTTAAAGCTCTGAGAAAGCCAGAAGACATTACAAAGGAACATTGCCTGTTCTCCTTGTAAATCATGTGGTTTTGTGTTATGTGCCTTCAAGTTGTTTCCAACTGATGGTGTCCCTATCATGGGGTTTTCTTGAGCATCATTTATTCAGAGGGGATTTTACCTTTGAGGATGAGAGTGTGTCTTGCTTAAGGTCACCCAGTGGGTTTCCATGGCCAAGTGAGAATTAGTCCAGTGCTCAAACCACTAAACCACACTGGCTCTCAAACCACATGGTAGCTGGGAAGAAAACATTTTTTTTCTGAGGAATAATCATATTGTTGTGAGCTGTTTCTGCTCCAAGACACTGGCCTACATCCTTCATCCAGGACTGCATAGTGTATTCAGTGTTTGTGTTGTGCAACACTTGTACTGAATGGCAGTGTTGCAAAACTCAATACACAATTAAATCTGTATATGTATCCATGCATTAGTGTTGTCACATTTTCAAAATAGCAATAAAAGACAAAGTTCATGGCATGCAGGCTTGACAAGCAGGAAGTAGCTATTAACAAGTTCATGCTCTCCTGAAATACCAATTGAAAGTATTGATTTCAGTTAACTTAGCCATGTATTCTCTGTAAAATTACATAAGTTATATGATGCCCACATTTCTACCTTATGACAGGCCCACAAACATACAAATATGGGATTTTTTGGCATCTTGGTCAGTTTGTATAAAAACGAAAGCTTTCTAACCCTCAAACAGGGAACAGCCCTCATAATAAGGAATACTTGGCAACCCTAGCATGCATGCATGCAACTTTCATATGCATACTACCTTCATCAGCATCTGTAAGTGTACAACTTTGAAGTAAATACAAACAAAACCCATCAGATAAAAATGTCTGGTTGCTTCCACAGGAGAACCCATACATGTGTAAGACACCAACCAGATTCCAGATCCAGTGTTTTAGGACAACTTGACCTCCAATGGCCAGTAAAAACCCATCAGTTTTACAAAAGACTTGGTGGTGATGTAAACTCCTGGAATGATTTCTTTATGTGGATCAACCACAGCTATCTGATTTATTTATTTAACTCAGTTTGAGGTCACAGCTGTGGGGACAATCCTAAGGAACGCAGGCACTTCAAAATGTACCATTAGACTTCCAAAGTATATGAGAAAATGGAGCACAACTAGGAAATGTTACTTTTGGAGACAACAACTCCCAAATATCCCCATCCAGCAAAGTCATTTGTGATGGATGTTTGTACTCGGTGATTTTGTTTTGTTTTAAGGAAGCACTACTTGGAGCACAAGGCAGGAGTAGAGTGAATTAGCCTTAAATTAAATTTTGTCAAAGCCCTTATGAAAACTCAAGTGAACCCTACAGGAGTTCAAGTGATACAACAGCTCCACCTAAAGGCAAATATCCCTTACTGCATGGGTTCTAACACTAAAGGCAGAGGCAGGACCCGTGATTTTCCATCCAGAGACTACAAAATGCAACTGTGGACCCCACAGGAGGAGGAAGTGGGCCTGCACCTGTCACATTCCATGAGCTGGATCCAGAAGTCATTTCCTCTAACTCTGAGAGGATAAAAGATGAAGAAACTATTCTAAAATTAAGCAGGAAGCTTTCAAATAACCATACCATGGTCCTCAGCCACTATGGACATGCAGTCTTTCCTTGGTCCATTTTTCTCTCTTGATCCTGCCAAAGGGAAGCCTTAGAGCAAGAGTGGGGAAAGTACAGCCCACAGGCTATGTGAAGATTTTTGCCCCTGCCCTATAAAAATTAAAATTTGAGGGGAAATGTTCTGTCACTAAATGCTCCTTATGGGTTGTGGGGGCAATTTTGCCATGGGGGGACAGGTCACTTTAAGCCTAAAATAGACATTTTTTCTGATAGGAAGTGCCTTCCACATCACTTCCTGTGGTTAAAAAAATGATTGAATTGGCTCCACCACCACCCCCCGGAAGGCATTTGGGGGGAAATCTGATATTTTCTGAAGGTCTGCTGAGAAGCCAATGTGGTCCCCTAACTCCAGATGATTGCCCACCCCACCCTTCTTGTTATGTGCCTTCAAGTCATTTCTGATTTATGGCAACCCTAAAACAAATCTGTCATAGAGTTTTCTTGGCAAGATTTGTTCAGAGATTTGTCTTTGCCTTCCTTTGCCTTCTCAGCCTCACAGGAAGGCAAAGACAAATCTCTGAACAAATCTTGCCAAGAAAACCCTATGATTTGCCCAAGGTCACCCAGTGGGTTTCCATGATGGAGGAGGGATTCAAATTCTGTTTTCCAGAGTTGTAATCTAGCACTCAAACCAACACCAAGGTTGGTACCACACTGTTATACTGCTATTATTCCACTTTCAACATCCTATGGAATCCTGGGGCTTGCAGTTTAGGGAGGGGCATTTAGAATTCTCATCCAGACAGCTCTTTGGCCTCAGCAAACTACAAACCCCAGAATTCCACAGGATGTTGAAAGTGGAATAATAGCACTATAACAATGTAGTGCAGAAAAGCCCTTAGAGTTTATAGTCTGGATAGGCATTGGAAAGCTCTAGGTGAGAATTCTAAATGCCTCTCCCAAAACTGCCAATCTCATAGGATGGAAACATGCCAATTAAAATGGAACCAAGAGCTAGAATTCTGTAGTGTGACTGGAGCTCAGAATTCAGCCATTGAAAACCCAGAGGGCAAATCACACTCTCTCAATTTTAGAGGAAGGCAATGGCACACCTTCTCTGAATAAATTTCACCCAGAAATGCGTGGGACAGAATGGCCATAGCTTTGGGGAGACTTGAAGGCCCATAACTCTGTTACACAGAGACTTGCTAGGCAAGTGGGAAGGAAAACTTTGCGTCATTTAGACGCACAGTGGTGTTGGACCTGAGGATCCCTTACAACATCACAGGGCTTTGATTCCACCCTGGATTTCATTTAGCTTCAGCCTGACTTAATGACAGGTGGCCTTTTGGCAACGCACTTACCCGCCCTCAAATCCCCAACCCCTTGCGTGCAATACGGTAAGAAAAGTAGTGACCTACCTTGTAGAAGTGTCGCGAGAACTATAAAGCCATCCTATTTGTTCAGAATAAAAGCTAGTTATTGTTTGAAACCTGGACTTTATCTCTTCCTCCGGAGTCAAGACTGGGATGCTGAGATTATTGCAAAACAACCTCCCCTCGGGGGGGGGGGGGACCTCTGAGGATCAGAATGGGAAACGCGAGAACACTGAGTCATCACGTTCTCAGCGTTAACTACAGAGGGAGTAGTAGTGACATGGACAATTTGGTCGTTTCCATTTAATCAGCAACGCAACGGAACCTCCGACTGGATTGTTTTCTATTGCCTGGAGGCGCAATTGCAATCTCGGAAGGTAACATGTTTGAGGTGGTTCCGTCTTTCCTCCCCCACCCCAAATATTCCTAAGCGTTTTTCTTGTAAGATACCGTGGTTGGATCCAGACTTAGTAATCTTTATTGTCGTTGTGTGCCTTCAAGTCATTTCCGATTTGTGCGACCCTAAAGCGCTTAGTCGCCCAGTAAAGGTTAGCCACGACTCATCCCCCTTTCTGATTCCAATGCGTCTGCACTAAACATGATTTAAATCTGGATCCATTCCAAGGTTTCCAAAGTCGTGGCAACCCCCTCCTCCGTCATCCTTCCCCATCTCCATAGTATTCCTCCTCCCAGTCAGTAGGATAATCGGTAGGATCATTCCTGAAATTTGTCAAGAACGGATCCTGCCTAAACCTAGACTATTTCTGCACTACACTGTTATAGTGCTATTATTCCACTTTCAACGTCGGGTGGAATTCTGGGGCTTGTAGTTTCCTGAGGCCAAAGAGCTCTCAGGCTGAGAATTCTAAAGGCCCCTCCCTAAACTGCAAACCCCAGGACTCCCTAGGAGGTTGAAAGTGGAATAATAGCACTATAACAGTGTAGTGCAGAAAAGGCTTCAGAATCGAGGGACCGAGAGGCTTTCCTATATGAGCTCGAAGGAACGTGATGCAATTTGAAATGTGTCATGTGAGAGGTAAGACAACCGAGGAGAAACAGACCGGATCTGAAATGTTTATTTATTTGTTTGTTTGTTTGTTTTTATAAGCCCCCTTTGTCCCGGAGTAGGACCCAAGGCGGCTCACAAAAGAAAATTAATAAATAAACAAAAACTACCACAATTTTAAGCACAGTTAAAAGTACAATTCTGAGCACACAATTAAAAGCCCTTATATACTGTCTCTTAGCGGAAAACAAAGATAACTCCCCCCAACAAATCTTATCCCGTGATAGGCCGCGTTTTGGTCGCCATAAGTCGGGAACAACTTGAGGGCACACAGCAGCAACAACAAATATCTCCGTGCAATGCACGATGTGATCATGAAAAGCACAGCGGGGACATAAAGATTTGAAGATTCCTCTAAAGGTAAGAGGGTGTGATTTGCCCATGGCCACCCTTTGGGTTTGCATAGCTGAGCCCTGGGCTCCATTCGAATTGCAGAGCTATAGTTCTAGGATTCCATTTTAACTGGCATGGTTTCATCTTATAGAAAGAATCCTGGGGTTGAGAGTTCAGGAGGGAGCAGTTAGAATTCTCGGCCCCTGTTCTCTAGTACAGACTCCAGCATGCCCTAGGATGGACCATGAGAATTAAAGTTGAATCATAGTGCTATATTTGTGTAGTGTAAATGGGCCCCAGGGGTCCCATTTTCACTACACAATTGAGTAGTGGACTAGGTCTCCAGGAGTCCTAGGCTCAGTACGCAAAGGGCTATACTGCCTCGGCTGTCGCTGTTTAAATGCTTTTTTAAAAAAAAGTTTGGCGAAGAGAGGGTCAAATCCAACTAGAGTAGACCTATTAAATCCATGAGATTTACCCGCTTGCTGCCTCACCATTCCTCCAGGGATTTAAAGAATTTGCTCCAGTTAAGACTAACATTCAGGACACTGGCCAGATTCTCCAGCGCAGACTCGACTGTTTGCTAACACTTTTCTGGCCATTTCCGCGCTACAGTATTATAGTGCTATTATCCCACTTTCAACATCCTGTGGAATCCTGGGGTTTGCAGTTTAGGGAGGGGCCTTTAGAATGCTCAGCCAGAGAACTTTTTGGCCTCAGTAGACTACAAACCCCAGAATTCCACAGGATGTTGAAAGTGGAATAATAGTATTATAACAGTGTCGTGCGGAAATGGCTGTCTGCGGTAGGCTGTGGTTTAGAAGGAAATTCATCTGAGCGCTTAATGCCGATATCTTTCCCTTCAATTCGGAGCGTACAATTCTGAGAATGTCCCTTTTGCTTCACCTTTTTTCCGGTCCATCTCCCTTAGTCCTCTGCTCCCTACACTGCACAACTACCATCCTTTGTCGGTGAACTGTGGGCGCCTTTTCTTCTCCACTGCAGTCTTACCTGCCGAGGAATAACGGGCCCTAAGAACGCCCTGCCATCGTTTGCTAAACTGGTTTTTAAAACATATGAGCAAAGAAATATCCCAGAGCAGAAGAAATTCGACTGGAGGGAGATGTTGGCTTCTTCTGCTTCTTTTGTCTAAAACGTTAGATTGTTTTGGTTCCTTTTTTAAAAAATATAGACCTGAAAGCACGATCTTCTCCTATCTCTGCATAAATACCCACAACTGGGGGGGGGGGGATCAGGTTATGGAAAATCTTTTTCATGCTTTTACTACTTGGCTGTCACGAAATGAAAGGATTTGAATTTGAATCTGTTTTTATCTCTCTCCTTTTCTCAGCCTGTGGGGGGAAACTCCCCTTCCTGAAGGAAAAAGATGGCATATTTCCACAAATTTAAGTCAAACTAAGAATTAAAAAAACGAGGAAGAGCCATAGGAGAACTATCCCGCTTTCGTAACCTTGATCAAGGATCCATTCTTGCAATGGGGTGTGTGTAGAAATATCGGCTTTCCTAATCTATCTCGCAATGGCCAGAAGACGTGTTTCAATTCTTCCTCTCTCTGCTTGAAAATCTGTCGCCCGAAACCCCCTCCGCCCCTTTCCTACTTCAAAACAAGAATGCGAATTTAGACTGACACCTGGACCACGCGCTATAGGGTCGTCAGGAGGTCAGCCCAAGACATTTTGCTGCCCGAGGTAGAAGCAAACAAATGGTGGCCTCTCCAACCCCCACCAAAGGCGGGTCAATTTATTTTGGCACGTTATGCAGAAAATACCACAGGCGTATCTGTCCATCCACGGCAAAAGCATAGAAATAACAATTTAACTGCCTTTGATGCTTTCCAAAAATCTGCTACCTGAGCTCATCCGCCGCCCCCGCCTCATTCTGACTCATGGTAGAGCCCACGCTGATGAGGATAGTTACGCTAGCTTATCCCCCTCCAAAAAAAAAAGGAAATCCTTGCATGTATCCTTGCTATGAGAATATTTTATATCATCTTTATTATTTTGCAAAGAATTGCTCTCTATTGTCAAAATAAACAAACAGCGCGAAGTCATCCGCTTGCAGTACGGTTGTCCCAGTACTGATTACGACTGCTCCGTTTTAGACGAGAGATGCTGCTTTTGGCCAAGCATCTCTTGGCGCAATCGTTGTTATTGTCCGCCCGCATTGGAAAAGCTGAATCGGGTTGTTCGTTACACGTTGCGTGACGTCACGCACGGAAGACTAAAACCATTTCTGCACTAGACTGTTATAGTGCTATAATTCCTCTTTCAACATCTTATGGAATCCTGGGGTTTCCAGTTTAGGGAGGGGCCCTTGAGGTCCCTCCCTAAGCTGCAAAGTCCAGGATTCCACAGGATGTTGAAAGCGGAATAACAGCACTATAACAGTCTAGTGCAGAAACGGTTTAAGACAACGTTATCCTTGGTGGGACCTATAAGTCGTGAATGAAATATGGCTTGGTGGTGGTGGTGTTTTTTTTTAAGCATAGATGACTCCGTGGTCTTCCAAACAAGGAAAAGTCGTATAGTACGGTCCTATACATACTTCGAAGTAAACCCGGCTGTATCCCAAGGAAAGTGTTTCTAGGCTTGAAACATCACTGTGGCGTTATGCGTTCGTTGGATATATTTAAGCATTGTCGTCAGCTTTCAGATCATCATGCTAATGAATATAGATCTAGGTATATACGAACACATGCACATATACATGTATACTGTTATCTTCAGTGTTCGAGATAATACATACCCACACATCAGTTGATCATTCGCGGTGAACGCTATCCAGTGTACAGCATATCTATTCAGAAGCAAGCAGCCCCATGTTAAACGGGGCTTATTCCCACGTAAGTGGGCATAGGATTCAAGTCTTACGTTCCGGAGAGCGTAATAGACCTAACTACCCCTTTCCTTGGAGTAAGAAAATTCCACCTTAATTTTTGCAAACTTAATTTTTGTGGTCTTCCTAATGATTGAAAAAGTTAATTTTAATGTAGAAGACTAGTACGGGTATTTTCGAAGCTAGTTGTGGATCAAAATCTAATGTATAAAAAAGCAAAAGCAAAAGTCTAAAAGAAGATGTAAACCTTTCCTATATATCGCATGAACATTACTTATTACACCTGAGAGTTTTGGAAAAGGTAGAACGCTTTGCAATCTATATTGTTGTTGCAGCCATGTAGATTGCAAAAGTGCTTGATATTTTCGAAGCTGCTTCTTTTTCTTTTTTTTTAATGTTTTTAATATTGACGAAATCTTATCTGCCCACTAGGAGTCACTATCTGAAATTTTCCTGATTCTAAACTAAATGATAGGCAAATTGGAAGTTGTTTAGCTAATACAGTTGTATGAGGAACGACAGAAAACTTACAGTGCATTGCTATGCATATTTAGTCAGAATGAAGCCCTATTGTGTTCAAGGGGGCTTGCTCCTAGGTAAGGGGGCAAAGCAGGAGTCTTTCCTGCTTCCATCCAGGAGTCTTTCACATGAGCTGGAACACAAGTCCCATCATCAGCAAATTAATACCACTGTTTACAATAGTGGCTGGAATATAATGGGAGTTGTAGTCAGAGTCTGTCCAGGATATCTGGAAGGCATCAAGTTTGGGGAGGCTGGTGTACAGGACTGGAGGATAAAAAGATTACAGGAATCAGGGATGCAGGATTCAGATTTCATTATTGTTGTTAGTGGCAATGGCTTGGAACCCCAGTTCTAGGATCACAGTTCTATTATGCTGAAGCTGAAAATGAATTGTTCCAGCTTTATAGGTTTCTATATTATATATTTATATATTCTTTTCCCATCCTAGTGGAAGAGAATCTGGAATGACTGACAGTTTGATACATTTTTTTAACAATCCTATCCTTTGGCCATTTCCACACTACATTGTTACAGTGCTATTATTCCACTTTCAACATCCTGTGGGATTCTGGGGTTTGTAATTTACTGAGGCCAAAGAGCTCTCTGGCTGAGAATTCTAAATGCCCTTCCTTAAACTGCAAAGCCCAGGATTCCATAGGATGTTGAAAGTGGAATAATAACACTATAGCAATGTATGCGGAAATGGCCTTTATCCCACCACAGTATACATTGCAATACTCAGAACGTATCAAGGGATGTATGTAATCAATAGGAGAAATCAATGACAATTTTCTTCAATTTGAAATTTGCATATGTCTGTAATCTCTAAGTATGTTTTAGCACTAGTTCAAATATAGGACTACTTTGTAAACTGCAGTTGAAAAACAATTGGCTTTTTTTCTCCTTAGTTTAAAACACTGCACAGTATAAGACAGAGTCTACTATTTTAGAGGAAGAAATTCTGTATTTAAATGTATGAAAAGTGGTCTCTTTTCTTTTCTGAATATCACCTTGTCACCTAAAGCTATAATGAAACTGAAAATCCACAAATAGACCAATTGTCAAATAATAAAATGAGCATTCACATCTCACAATGAACTCCTCAGATTTTTCATATATCCATATGCCAGTCTGATATTTGAGATTTGGAATAAGAGGTTCAACAGGAAAATGCAAAAGCGAAAGCATCTGAAAGGTAATCTCTCCCCCTCCCCACCCCCTATTTCATTTCATTTCTTCAAGGGACAGGTTTAGTGAATACAGCACTAAACTAAAAGCTGAGATAAGATATTCAGAACTATCATGTGACATGGCACTCACAGAAACCTCCTCGCACTTCAGAGAGCATGTTTAAATCACCCTCACAAACACATATCTTTCACCATTTCTACACTACACTGTTATAGTGCTACTATTCCACTTTCAACATTCTGTAAAATTCTGGGGTTTGTAGTTTACTGAAGCCAAAGAGCTCTCTGGCTGAGAATTCTAAATGCCCTTCCCTAAACTTCAAACCCCACGAATCCATAGGAGGTTGAAAGTGGAACAATGGCACTATAATAGTGTAAGGTGGAAATGGTCTTTGCCTACATTTTTAAAGTCACCTGCCAAGATATCAGGATGAAGTTCTTTGCTCTTCATGTTAATCAGAGCTTAAGGGGGGATTTCATTATTTTGATACTGTAACACTCAGAATCGCCAGCCATGCCTATTTGGGCTTTCTGAGAGTTGTAGTCCAATTAGTAACTTTTAAAGCTTGCAACAAGTGGAGTGGGCATGAGTGTGTGTCTGAGGGGACTTCAGCTGTGCCATTCCCCTACCTGTAATTTGAAGTAGTATAGTCCAGAAAACACTCGAAATACCCTGAAGGCATCAGGATCTGATGGAAGCTTAGAAGCCAGGCAGGGTCAGCCCATGTTAGTAATTGGATGGGAGACTGCTAATGAATACTAGGTGCTGTTCGTTATATGTCATAGGAAGGAACTGGCAAAATCATCTCTGAGCATTCCTTGCCTTAGAAAATTCTATGAAGTCCATGGAGTCACCATAAGTCAACAGGTGACTTGAAGGCATCTACACACACATGGTCCAAAAAGAGGTCTTCTATTTGATGGTTCTGGATGTGCTTTTGATTCTTAAGCCTTTAAGAACCTGGGGTTTCATTCCCTCTGAGCTTCAGCTTCCCATCTATAAAATGAAAACACAACTCACCTGTTGCTGCTATTCCAGCGCAATACACTACGTAAAGGCTTTGCACTCAAAAGATCATATGAATTAAGCATCAAAAACTAATAATGGGATTTGGGATTGAAGATACAGACACAACTGGAAATAAAGGAAAAATCTGCAGGGAGACCAGCCAAAAACTTTTGTTATTTTATCTCCTCAGCCCACTTAATACAACCTGGAATGAACAAGCCAGAACTTAATTTCTCATAGTAGCCCTCTCTGTTTCTCAAAGTTATCCTCATCAAGCTTTGGTTGTACAATAAGGAACTTTAATGCCCCCAGATGTTTTGAACTTCTGCTTACCATTCTTCATGTTAGCTGGGACTTCTGGGAGTTGAAATCCAAAACATCTGCAGAAGCAAAGATTCCCCATTCCTGAAACAAATGACACCTTCGCTTGGATCAGATAAGTTAATGTAAGGAAGGAGGTAAGAGATTGAGGATATATGCCTATGTCCACTTAGTGCAGACCCACTAGAATCAGTGGGGCTTATGTCTGAACTAAGATACATCCAACTGTTGTGCAGGTGAGCCAAGAAACTGAAAGCTCGGATCTTGTACCTGCTCTGAATTCACTGCACGCATGCCTTAATAGCCTCTAGTTTGTATCTCCAATAATACTGGCCAGGCTTATAGTAAAATCCTATCTACACAGAAGAAAAGCTGTTGTATTCAACTGGGCATATTCCTAGATCTGTGTGTCTAGGACTGCAAATGGAGGCATGAATCCTATTGTTAATCCTTTGGATCAGTTCGATTTAAATAAGAGTTCACTTACAGCTAAACTACTGATTGAATCAATCTCTTCTAGCTGGGTCTACCAATACGATTCAAGCCCTTGGGTTATTGTAATATGGTAAGGCATGTGCAATGTTTTGCACACGCTACAGCACAATATAGTATAATCTTAATATGATCTTAGATCTTCCCCAGAACAAACAATTCCAGCCATAGTTGTTACAGTTTCTCTTTATTGTTTGATATATTTATGTACCACATTATATGTTAAAGATATTTGTTTCTGATATACATTTGTCATCTTATTTACCACAATTACAGCACACATACATTTGAAACAGCTCCACAGATCTGGTAGTTGCACAGAATGGTTTTCTTGTGTGTGTGTGTGTGTGTGTGTGTGTGTGTGTGTTGGTTTCATATTCAGAATACTTTTCAAATCCACTGATTTATCTATCTAGCTATTTATTTATTTTTGTAATTTAGAAAGAAAAAAAAACACTCCAATCCAGAACTGAACTTCAGGTCTCTGATCACAGCTGGAGGCTGATCTTAATCAAAAATGGGAAGCACTGGTATTGGACATGAGTTGGTATGGAAGTGTTAAGCTGTCCTTACTGGTTATTTAATATACAGTGTAAACACTACTGCTCATTGGAGACACTGTTGGTTATCACAGACATTTTATCTTGTTATTTATACAGTCTAAAACTTACATTGAGGTTCTCCAAATTGTATGCTCCAGCACAATGACTCTAAGCAATTGGACTCACCTGTACTTTTTTTTAAAAGAGATTTAATTGCACAAAATTTGCAAAATATTATTGTGAAACCTCCCACAAATAAAACATTTGACTTCCATTATAAAGGTTAGTGAGTTTAGACTATTGAATTATTGGGACAGGGAAATAGTTCAAATATTTTCTTTCTCATAATATCTAAATCATACAAAATATAAATATATCTATATTTCCCAGTAGTTTACTTAAAAAATGTTCAGAGTAAGCTTTTCATCTGGAAACTTTGCTGAAGGTTCTATGACAGAATTTGTTGGGAATATGTAACTAAAATAACAACATTTCTTCTTTATGGGGATGCATCAACTTTTGGTTATGTGGATGTTCTGTGTGATTTTTTTTTCTCTTTCTCTCCTCCACCTCTTAATATAACCTGCTCAATCCAGTCTTTAGTCTTCTGTATTGTATCTAAAAGCCTCAATGAGACCTTCTAAAGAATGAATGAACCCAGACACACTGCATATACCACCTATTACAAAAATGGCCACATCAAAGAAGACATGATGCCACAAGAGCTTCCTCCACAAAAGCTTGAGATGGAAGAGGCTAGGAAGGAGGAAACAGAGGCCTGCACCTGTCAGGCTCCCTGTGAGGCCCATCAGGAGGGCAAAATGTGGGACATAAATGGCCATCAACAAGGTGAAAACCACCAGAGCACACCTAAGGGTGAGCCCCCAGGATTTGAGCCTACCATCCCCTCCATAGCAATTAGGGAAGAAGGCCCTGTTTCCATCTTGGAAGAGAGATCTCTCCAAGACCTCCACAGCTGCAAAGAAGGGCAATGGGTAGGACAGCAAAGCTTTGGCCACCAAAAAAATGTTAACAACAGCCCTAATGGTTGAGGGCAAGTTGTCTGTGATGACTTCTTTTGTGTCGTCAGCCCAAGTCAGATAGGCTACCAAGGCAAAAAGTCCCTTCAGGATGCAAGCAGCTATGTGAGTCCAGTTCATCATGCAATGGAATTCCTTGGGGTTCTGCATGTTCCCTTCCAAGGAAGGCAGAAAGATCTGAGAAGTGTAACTGAAGACAATGATGCCAATGGAGATGGGGAACTTCTTGACGTCAATGTAAAACTTGACTTTATCCCACGCCCAGTCACGTGCTCTGGAGAGGCAGTAAGCAATAACTAAAATGTTGATCACAAAATGGGCCAAGGTGCAAAGCAAGCTGAACTTGGAGACAGCCTTGAGGTTCTTCAAGAAAGCACAAGGCAGGAGCACTGCTGTGGCAATGATGGACCAAGATTTCTGGGAGACTGGCAAGTTTGGGAAGCTATTGTACATCAGGTTGCCGCTGACCACCACATAGAGGATGCAGGTCATAACCAACTCTATGATCTGAGCCACATTCACAATCCTGCCCCCAAGTGTAGGAAACCTGGGAGCACAGCAAGCGTTAGCAATGTCCACATAGGAGTCTCTCACCCTGACTATCTCCCCATCTTCATTCTCTTCATAGAGACAGGCAATAAGGATTTTACCAGTGTAGCAGCAAACCACTGCTGCAAAAATAATTAAAAAGAGTCCTAGGTATCCACCATGAAGAATAGCATAGGGCAGACCGAGAACAAACATCCCCTAGAAAGAAACAAAACGGAAACTGTATTGCTCATTTTATTTAGCCTATGATAATTCATTTTCCCAATACACAAGCCAAAGCAGAAGGCAAACCTCCAACTTTTCCCCCTGTTCAATATATTTCAATAAAGGTTAAGGCTTTTAGAAGGTACAATATCACACTTCATTTTGCTGCGTGTAATAATTCTGAAAGACCAAACAGTTCGGTGATCCATAAAATCGTTATGCAACTAGGGTAACTGTGCATGTCTTTCAAAATAATTCAAGTATTTTGAGCAAGGGGGGAAACAACATGCTAAGTGTTTTTGAAATAAAAGTCTGAAAAATGCTTTGAAAAGATAGAAACAATTCAGTTTAAAGTTAGCATAGGGTAAAGTAATATACATAATTTGTTGGATTTAATATCAGTCATCATTATCCTCAACATGATTGCTGTCAACATTACAGTCACCATCACCATCTCAGCTTCAGGCACCAGTCCTGAATGCACTTCCTAAGCATTAAGGTGCAAGCAAGTATGTGCAGGGTTGCCTCTTTAACTATCATTGGACTCCTTCCTGTTTGTTTTTCTGGAGATCACATGCAGTGAAAGAAGGGACAATCAGATTCTTTCTACCATTCCTCTTAAAACAGCAGAGATCTGCTAGAATTACTAACAAATAGCTTTACTCCAGCCTCTTCTCATTCCTCATCTCTTTTAAATCTTTGGGTGAACCATCCATAAAATGTATTTTGTTTTTAATTTGTACAGCACTTGGCACATCATCAGGGAGGATAATAGCACCTAAATTGCTGTCAGTAATTGCCTGGAAGACAGTTTCATTCCTTTGTTTCAAACCACTCCAAAGCCTAAATCTGCAGTTCTGTAAATCAACACTGATTATTGCATTACTGTGAATATACCTTTAAGGCAGGGGATTTGGGATAAACAAAAAAAAAAAAAACCTCGTATCCATTAAGTGTCTTATCTAACCTATAGGAAAAGACATGGGCTGAATACGCTTGTTGGACTGTTTTATAGCAGCCTAGATGGCTACCATTGCATCGGGGTTCCCTCAGGTTCAGTGGTATATAGGGTTTTAGCTATCCTGAGTTTCAAGAGAGAACTTTTTTTTTTACATTGGTTCCGATGTGTATAGGTTTCATTTAAGATTGCTGTTTCCTACTCACACTCAAAAAGCTTGCTGGAAAAAAAATCGAAACGTATACACCTATCTTGACAATAATTTGGAGATCGAGCGATCGATCTCAAGAAAAGTGTTTGAGAGAGTTTTGTATCCAACCACTTAACACTAAATGAAAAATACGTTATCACAAATATGGAAATACAACTTATCTTGATATGCATACACCTCTTGATTAGTATTACCTCCTTCCTTTAGGATCAAAAGTACATCCGATTGAAATGGAAAAAAACAGGAAATGGTTCCTGGATGTAATTTCATTCTGTCTATTTGTAACAGGAATTATCATCTTTATTCATCTTCACTTTTGTAGATGATGACAAACTATCATCATCATCATCATCATCATCATTATTATTATTATTATTATTATTACGTATTGCAACGGTGCCTTACCATTTTGCAGTTTAAATATGTACATGCTCCGGAATAAATTACATAGACTTCAGTAGGACTTAGTCTCAAGCAAACACAGACAGACTTACAGGCTAAGTGCCACAATGCAAAAGGAGAAAAGGAAAGGGAAGTTGGATTTCTGTTTTGTTTTCCTTTTTTCCTACTGCAAATTACATTCCAAATACCTCTAGCGGAATGAAGGGGGAGCGGAGAGAAGGTGAAACGCCCGAGGGAGGGAACAAGCTCTCCTGTTGGGACATCTGTTGCCTCAGTCATGTTGATGTCCAGAACCCTGCCAGAAGCGGTGCTATGCACCATATTTTTTAAAAAAAATTACGCCAATTCATGTGGAAAGAAATACGAAATGGAAGGTTTGTGATTGGGATCTAGTTATATATGCACGTATCTAAATAAGGTCGCCTTCTTTTATGTTGCTGGAGTCCACCAAAGCTGATGCTAGAAATGTATGTCTCCCAAAAGATTCCTTTAGGGGATTCCTTTTGGGTTTAGATCAATCTCTTCAGAAACACACTTGGACCGGATAAGGGAGAGGGATTGCGTCTGGAAGCACAAAAAGAGTGGCTTGAACGTTTATTTGGATACGATGGTGTTTAATATGCACCCAATTTTTAAAAAACAACCGACGTTATTCCTAGTATCACCAAGAATGTCCAGTCAACCCATACATGGGCCATTCGTCCAACCCCACCCCACTCCGTTGTTCGGAGAGTGGGTCGATCTAGATGACTCCTGGAGCCCCCTTCCCATTGAGGGAAGACGTTCTGTTCTGCAGGGCATCGCTGGAGCGTCTGCCACGTGATGCGCTCCGATGTGAAACTACTCGCTGTGGAGGCAGCGGGGACGGTGCCCAGGGGCAAGGTCGGCGTCTTGGCTCTACGGAGGTCAAGGGCAAGCACCACCCTTCAGACCAAAGGACCCAAGATGCCCCCCCCCCCACCGCGCTCAAGGGACCCCGAGGCGCGCCAGAGAGTTTACCTGGATGGCGTTGGTGACATTCCAACCGGCTTCCCAGGCTGTGATCTTGGGCTTCCCGTGGCTGGAGAGTTCGGAGCAGACGCCTTCGTCCTTGGAGCCGGAGGGGGGCAAGGGCCCCGTGCCGTCCCGCTGGTAGTGGATGTCCCCTTCCAAGGGCGCCTCGCCGCCTTCCTCCCCGCTCCCTTCGGATTTCAAGATGTCCATCTGCAGCCCTTGCCGGTGCTCGTAATCCAGGTCGTCGCAGTGGACGAAGCCCACCGCCTCCTCGTCCGTCGCCGCCTGGAAGCCCATGCGGGCGAACATGCCGCTGACTTTGGCCGAGGACTTGTTGGAAACCGAGGTGGCCACATTGGAGAGCTTGCTGCGGATTAGCGTCGCCATGATGGCGCCTTGGCTCGCTGGAGTCTCGGGAGCGAGCGAGGAGAGGGAGGGAGGAGGGAAGCAGTGGGGTCGCCTAAGAACGCAGACGCGGAGCAGTGGGGCTAAGTGGGGAAGAGGGGAGGACAGACGATGTGCACCACAGGCGGCAAAGCAACGCGTGGGTGGGACCTCTGCGCCAACAAGCGCGCTTTCCTGCGTCTCTCCGGGCTGCTCCTGCCGCCCTCGCCGAGGGGCACTGGGGGGTGAGTGGCCCTTACCAGGGCGCTATCTCCACTCTCGCTTGGAACTGGACCTTCTCCTCCCCTGCAGTGTCCCTTGGACCATGACACCGCTCCCAAGGTCCAGGCTGGCGGTGGCACCTCTCCCGCGCGACCCTCTCGCCTTCTGCTTGGCGCATAGGCTCCAGAGAGGGGAAGACGGCAGGGTCGAGGTGGGTGGGAAGAGGGTGGCCGTGGTGCTCCTAGCAGCTCGGAGGATGCCCCAGCCTCCCGAGCCTTCTCTTCCCCCCGACGACGTCCTTCCTCGTCGTCCTAAAGAGCAGAGAGGCGGGTGGGTTGTAGCTCCGGCTTCTGCGGTGCCAGTGCGATGCAGAGGAGCCTGGGGGAGGAAGACGGGTGGGGGAGGGAGAGAAAGAGAGAGAGGAAAGACTGAGAGAGAGCGGGTGAAGCAGAGGGACGTGCGGAGATCACCAGACTGCCAACGCAAGCCTTGGGCTGCGCGCACAGCCCGTCTCCAGCCCCACGCGTTCCTCTCTCCGAAAGGGTGGGGAGGGGAAGAGGCGACGGGGACGGGGGGTGGAGAGCGCAAGGCAAGGTTTGCTGCATTTCTGGGGGAGGTACTGCGAATCCCCACCAAAATCTACCTCTTCTCCCCCTCCCCCCCCCGCTTTTTTCCCCAACAGCAACACCCACGCCTCAGAAATACTGCAGATAGAGAGGGAGGGCGATTGAACATATACACCCTAATTTCTGCTCCTTTCCAGGCTCGATGTGCAGGAGGCAATCGATGCCAAGGTGCTTCCCGCTCTTGTTCCTTTGTCTTCATGCTTGCTTTCTTGTTTGATTTTAGATCGCCTTTTCTTCTTTCCGAGCCCTGTCCTAATCTGATCTGCACCCTTTTGTGTGTGGGGGGGGGGGGTAGTTTGGGCGAAGGATAGCGAGGAAAGAACAAGGAAAGGAAGGCCTAAAAAGATGGCGAATTTGTTGTACGCCACTGAAAATATAGATGTGGCTATCGCTTGGCAGAAAGTAAATTGAGCAGATTTCATCGGTTTGGTTTTGTGACTTGTAAAGAGAAACGCCAACATAACAGGTTTTCAAAATATCAGTTGATATTGCAAGAGTATATACGCACGACTATCTCTCTCTCTATATATATATAAATGGAAAGAGAGAGAGCCATGCTTATGTGTCATTTGAGATTACACGGCATTTCGTACGATATTACAAAAAACATCACTATTCAATTCTAGAAAATTTAATTTTAGACAGCTCCCGGGGTTTTCAAATAGGGCAGTAAGGAATACAAATTCCTGCTTCAGGGGCGGAAATGGCGAGGAGGCAGGTATTGCAAAAACTTATCTGCTTTAACACCAGAGTTCTGTAGGTATCTTCTCAGAATTAAGCCCGATGGCGTTGCATCAGCTTACTCCCAAGTAAGAAACGATAGGATTGCAACCTTCAGCATTTTAAAGCGGCCTTGCTGAGCGGAATCTTTCTCCTGTGATTGGTCGCTTCCCCCTCCCTCAAACCATTCACGTTTCTATTAATATGGCAATTAAATATTTCTAAAATAAGAACTTGCCGGTAGTATTTGAGGTACTGAGGCAGTGTATTTTCGTGTAATCTTATCTATTCTATGTGTGTGTGAGAGACAGAGAGAGAGAGGGAGAGAAACGGAGGGAGAGCTGAATCCATCCTGAAATATTTAAAATACTCTTTACATGGACTGATGGATTGGGATCAGACTTGGGACAAAGATTTTCCTTTAAAAAATGTATCGTCAGGAGAAAGAAGGTCAAAGAGAGAAAGACAACCTTGCACCCTTTCTCCAAAGAGATTTATAGTTGCAAAAAGAAAGAAAAAAATCTTACTCTTAGCTTGGATTTTAAAAGGCTTAAAGTTCAAAAGAGTCGGCATTTTACATCACGATTCAAACCGTATTTATGCCATCTGACGTGGCGTAAATGCGGTTTTGAATTAACTGCAGGAGCAAATGGGTGCGTTTACATTTGTCTGCAAGACGGGGGGGGTCATTGCTGCTAATGTTCTGAGGGGTAATAGTTAGAAAGCAGATATATATTCATAAACAGATAGATGAAAAGGAGTCATCCGTACAATTTTAGCAAAAGCAGTCTCCATCTTGGCTTTGGAGAAGGAATTATCACATATCATTGCACAAATAGGTCGAGGAAGGCAAGCCGCTGTATTTTTCCTCTCCTGTCCATATTTAGAAACATCCAGCATGCATCTGCTACGAAAGAACAATCGGGTAGTATCAAGATTTCAATTTCAGTAGCAAAACCAGGAGGCGAACCGATTTCACATACACCGATCCAATTTTCTCGGAATCTAGAAAATCGAGTCTTTTATAAATGTCTCTTAAATCTGTCAAAATTTCCAGCCACAAATCTGTGGCGGTTAAAAACCTGGCGGTGCCAAAATATGGTGAGGGACCCGCATCTTCTTCGTTACTTTGTTCCATTGGAACGGATCAGTTCCCAAACGGCAGTCGTTTCGGCCGTGCAGAGCTTTTAAAAGCGGAGTCCCGGTGTGGGTGTGGGTGTGGGTGTTGTGAGTTTAAGCCAAGGCCCTGGGGTGTGTTCCATACAACAATTTTCCAGATGAAACTCAATTACAGATTTATTTTTTTAATGGCCCCCAATGGGCAAAAGGAACCCACGACAACCATCCCCGATGAGAACTGAACTAGACATCTGAACATCTCCTGTCCCCAGGGCATTAAACTACTCTGACCAAAAAGAATGGCCCTTTACGCTTGCTTCTAACCTCCTTCCTCTCTCGCTTTTGCGCGTTGTGACGTTCAGTTTCCTTCTGACTACAATAAGTAGGGGGGGAATAGGCAAGACCGAGGTACAATGCCAAATGCAAAGGCGTTAAAGAAGAGAGCGGGAGTTAACCTTTTAAGACATTCGGCTCTTTCCTCCTCCGGAAAGAAAACAAGAGAGCTGGTGATGGAGGCGAAAGAGACCAACCCGCGCGCCGCCTCTCCCCGCTTTTGTTTCGCCTGGAAAGGGTCAAGGGCAATTGTCTCGGGACTCCTTATTCGCGGATTCTTCAACGGGGGAAGCCCCATTGTCTTCATTAGGCGCTCTTTTTTCCTGCCTCGGTGACGTCGGGCTTTCCCCAGCCTCTTCCTCCCTCCGCCCCTAGAGCCCCGCCCGCTCTTCCTGCCAGCCCACCTTCCAGGGAGGCTTCTGCGCGCAACGCCTCCGCCGCTTCCCATAGAACCGGGAGCAAACGGGGTCACCCTTCCCTCCCCACCCCACCCCACCCCACCCCATCCCACCCCTGCTTCCAATTTTCCTTCCGCTCCTTGTCCCAGTCTCTCTTGAACTGACTTCAGGGTTTTCCAGAGCTCTCGAAAAGGACTGAAAGGAGCAGAAAGGTGGACGGAGGACGTCTTTACTGTTGTTCCAGATTAGAATCCTGGGGCCCACCAACCGGAGCAAAAGAGAGACACTTCGAATTAACGGGTGACCAGCACATTAATCCGAGCATCATTTAACTCGTCCTCTTCTGGTTAGCCCAATCCTTTCAGCTGCGGGATTCAGGGCGAGGAACGAAGTCACATCACGGATGGCGCCGCTGTTAAACTGTTGAGAATCAGAAATCCCGGCTGGTCTTGTGCAAATCATTCAGAGATCTATGGACACATGGGAACTGGGTACCTTTATGGAGGGCTATGACAAAATGAGGGCATGCTTCCGATAAGACTTCTCCTCCGTTCAATAAAAGTTGCCTTCAGTCCTCAAATTTCTAGCACTGCAGTGAATGAGGCATCATGGCTAGAATTCTTGCATTTTACAGTGTCCCGCATTCCCTTAGTTACTTTGTCTGCCCCTTTACTTTGGGTACCTAAACTGAATTTCCATGCGAAGTTTTCAGTTACTGCCCTGCTTAAAAAAAAATTGGAGCGTGAAACAAAATTTCACCAAGGAAGAGCATTCTTATTGGGGAGGGGCAGTGCACCCACTGGGTGACCTTGGGCACGTCATATACTCTGAGCCCCAGAAAACCTGGTGATAGATTCGCCTTAGGGTGGCCATAAGTCGGAAACGAAGTCACATAGCAACAAAAAATGCCCTCATTTAACCCTTCCTGCAACTACAACTCTGCCTTTATTCCCACCCACCTCTGAAATATAGTTCTCACTCCTGTCATCGGGGTGTTAACAAGTATGATGGGGTGCTTGCAGGTTCCTGGACTCTTTATTCAAACATATCTCCATGCTTTCAGGATCTCCATGCCTTTCATTCCTCTTTAGGAAAAACAAGGAAGTAAACTCCCAATTCCACTGAAACCCATTTTTATTACCTTTGGATTCATGTGCCTCTGTCCACATCACAAGACTGTAACACTTTGATTCCACTATAAATGTCAAAGTTCCACTCCTGTCTATGGAATGCTGGGATTTGATTTGATGCTTCATGGTGTTCCCAAAATTGTCTCTACCAGAGCGTCCCTAGTGTTATAATTCAGAGGAAGACACCTCACCAGACTACAAACCCCAGGATTCTGTATGATGCTGAAGCACTTTCGAAGTTCTATGATTTTTGCCGTGTGGATATATCACCCTTTCAATAACCTGATTCTGCCCCTAACGTCTGTAAGCATAAAAATATGGCAGACATCCTAAACCTGCAAAGTTAATAGAAGGAGATCGTACTTCCAACAAAGTCTAATTTTGGGAAGGGAGTAGAAGGAAGTGCCCATTTCAATTTGGTTTCAACTGAACTTCACTGGATCGTGAATCCGGCTGTAAACGCCACGTAAAACTCCCAAGTCAATTGCTTGTCCCGGATAACAATCCGAAAGCACTACCTGTTCTTAACTCTCTAAGCAACGTGCCTTCGGAGTCCCTGGTTCCCAAAGGGCTGCCTTTAAAAGGTAAGGATAAATGGGATCAGGAGCCAACGTGTTGCTCTAGAACGCTGAGAGGCCAGGGTTGGGATCCCGCTGGGCCATGGAAAGCTACTGGCTGACCTTGAGCAAGTCACACTCTCTCAGCCTCAGAGGAAGGCAATAGCAAACCCCTCTGTACAAATCTTGCCCCGTGATAGATCTGTCTTAGGATTTGCACAAATCAGAAACGACTAGATGGCACACAAAAACAATAAATCAACTCTCTCTCAACAACCCTACTTGGAAGAGCCAGCCTAGCTAAAGAAAAGCAGCTTTAACGCATTAAGTCATCTAACCAAGAGAGCCTTTTCTTGCTTCTGGATTGTTAATCCTTCAGCCCTCGCCTTACCAAGAAATCAAAGTCCATTGCCGCATTACAAAATGCACATCTCCCGTCTCTTGTCAGTCTGATTTTTTTTTCCCCGATTGTAAGGGCTTTGAGGGTAAGGGCTGACTTTTGGTTTGTTGTTCAGGAATAAACGGCATGCACATGTCTCACGCACAAATAGCCCCAAGTTGTTCAGGTGTGAAGGAAGGACGATCAGATATCAGAGTCAAGAATTCTGATTTCTATCGAATGCTTCTCTCTTTTCTTCCAATGGAGGTAGTTCAGGTCTGGAGCAGCTAAGCCACAGAGCGGCAACTGTCTGCGTTACTGTCCCTTCGTTCCCCAGCTAACGAGTTTGGAACGGGTCTGCCACTTTTCTTCCTCCTAGGCTCCAGTTTCACAGGGAGCAGATTCGTGTTTTGAATGCCGCCAAAGCAAAAACTGGGAGGGAGAGGCAATTTGAAACGGCGTGACAACGAATGGGAAAAAGGGTTCCTTAAGTCCGGCTTCCTTGTGCGTCCCCTTCCTTTCCGAAGCCAAGGCTGAGATCCGACATACACTCAGGCCAGAGGAAGAGGCATTGCGTTCAGCGGAATTTACTTTCGAGTATACATACATGGGGCTTGCCTTGCGAATTAATAAGAGAGAACGTTCATTTAAGGCTGTGCGAACCGAAGAAGGTGTTCTGAACCGCTTTTGTTCCTCTTATAGCCAAAATCGCCCGGGAAAGACTTTCCTAAGGAAACGAGCCACCTCCACCGCCCTTTATAGGTGCGGCGGAACCGGCATTGATCTGTTGTCACGGCCCAAACGAACTGAAGCAAATTCGCAACGTGCCTGATCGCCGCCTTCCTCAGCCTGCCGATGGCGAGGCTAAACGATCCAGAACTTCTGGAAAGCGAAAAAGGCTAGACTATGCCCCCCTCTCCTCTCCCCGCCCTCTCCATCCTTGGCACCATATCGCTCCGAGTTTTCGAACTGTCGAAACGCAGTAGGCCCGCTTCCAAAGCAGAGCAGGATCGAAGAAAAGGACTTCGTACCTCCCATCACTAGCGCCAGCTGGTGCTAGATAGTAAGCCCAAGCCGTTTGTCCCCACATCTGGGATGTGTGTGCCTTCAAGTGCCTATCGACTTATTGCGACCCTATGAGTTTGATAGGGTTTTCTAAGGTAAGGAATGCTCAGAAGTAGTTGTGCCAGTGCCTTCCTCGGAAATGTAGCCCATAGCACGTATTAATCAGGGCTGACCCTGCTTAGCTTCCAAGATCAGTAAGGATCTGATGCCCTTAGAGTATTTAAGCTCCTGAACCTACCTACCTCCTTTAAAACAGGACTTTTCAGGCCACTCGTTTTTTTGTTTTCCTAAGGTACCACAGACTATTTGGGCCCTTTGGCTACAACTGTTTCTTTCTTTCTTTCCTGGAAACTTGCCAGAGGCCTCTGCTCAGGGACTTGCACTGATCTACGGATCACCTCTTGGAATGGCACTGCTCCAAAGTCAATCCCACTGAAGTCCGTGGCACTCAGGTCTCAGGACGGTAGGTGGAAAAAGCTTACAGAGACAGCTAGAGAACCTTTTCAGACGCTGGAGAGAAGGGCGGGAGGAGTGGAAGGTATTCTCTTAACAGAGCAATTCATCTAAGTAGGAGGAGAAAGCCGGCTTGGAGAAGTGTTTTGAGTGGAGGACCTCGGATTCCTGAAGGCAAGGGTTCCAATCCTCATCCCTGCTCAGCCATGAAAACTCATTGGGTGATTCTGGGCAAGTCTCACTCTCTCAGCCTCAGAGGAAGGCCATGGCTAACCTCTGAATAAATCTAGCCAAGAAACCCCTACCATAGGGTCGCCCTCAGTCAGAGGCGAATTGAAGGCCCCTCAGAACAACGACAAACGTCTAACGACCTCGTTGGCAAACGGGACAAGCTCCTACCAGAAAGAAGACGGTTCGACGCGGAAGGGACTGACGGACAGCGACCCCTTCCCCTTTACATTGCTATACCTGCCCGACCTGGTAACGTGCGAGAGCTTCCCTTTTCTTCCTCTCAGGACGGATGGATGGAGCGCGCCCGTCGGTGGAGATCAGGAACTCATTCTCGCGAAGGCCGCCACTTTCTACACGTGCATAAATCCACGTCTTGCCTTATCTCTCACAGCTGGGAAGTGTCGGTGAAGGAGAGGGAAAAAAGAGCAAAATTCAAAAGTGCAGAGGGAGAAAGAATAGAAAATTTCTGGGTCAGGGAGGTCCAACTGGAGAGGATGGAGAGGAGGCGAGCGCTCCGTTTACCTCTGCTTCATCTTTGCCGGCGGTTAGCTGATTCCGCGAGTGAGAGACGAAGAAGGCAGGCGGTTGTGAAAGAGCAGAGAGAGGGAGAGAGACCGAGAGACGGAGGCGAGGAAGGAAGGAAATGAATGGACTGGACCGCTCCGCTCAGGCGCCCCACGAGCTAATAATTATTCCCCGACAGGGAAACGTTCCATGCCAATATCGTTCAAAGGTTAGGAGGTCTCTCGAGGGGGCTTCCGAGATGCCAATAATGTGGGAACTGAGCTAGAGAGGAAGGCAACGCAAGAGCCATTCGCAAACCGAGCAACGAAGAGGGGTGTGAGAGAGAGAAAGAGCGAGAGAGCGTCCGTGAATACCCCAGACACAAGATAGCCGGAGGCCTTCTTGCGTGTGAGTGGGCGAGCCTAAACCAGGTCAGGAAGGATGCGCGTCCCCCCACTCGCCTTCCTGCCACTCCACCTTTCCCTGAATTTTAACGAGTCACGTTTCGTACATCGAGAACACGTGTGGTTGTTCCTGACGGAAAACAAACCCCCTTGCGCCCGAGGTTTCTATTTTAAACTGTAAATCCCACCGGAGCCCTGCCAGGCAGTTGTCGTCTTCCAAAGGGCATGGTGATAAACTGCCTTGCCAAACCTTCCAAAGGGTTAAACGGATTGGCCCTCTTATCTCTTCCGAACAGGCGGCGTTCTGCAGATCCTCAATTAATAACCCTGCGAAATAAAGCCGCGGAGGCCTCGGGATTGACTAGGAAGGGGTGGAGGGGGGATGGGAGCAAGAAAGGCTGCCGAGGAGAAAGACTGCACTCAGGTAGATGTCCCAACTTTCCGTCGCCTTCAGACCAAACGCGCGTGGTTGCAACCCACACGAACTATCAGACATCAAATTTACCAAAGCGTGAGGATTCTGAGAGTTGTAGCCCTCCCAGCAAGCTTTTCCAAGCTGGAGATGTCCTTCTTGATGCTTAAGTGTCTAGTTCGCATGGCTGTTCAACAATCATGAAAGGAACGCTATCCTAGAAAGAGGGGAACTGAAGACCAGTTAGACTGTGCATCCTTAACAATAACAACACCCTCCTATAGGTAGGAAAATGGGAAGCTGCCTTATACTCAATCATACCCTCAGTCTGTCTGTCTGTAGTTTGGCCTCTGCCACCATGCAGATGAATGAGGGGAATATTTCTTAGCCCTACCTGGAGCTCTATCCTTGGTGAGCTCCCATGCAAGTATTAACCAGACTTGACCCTACTTAACCTCCATCCTACTGGACCTGGGAAATGAGACTAGATCTCTATGTTCAGAGGTGATGCTAAGGTATATTGAGTTCAGTGGGGCTTTCACTGGAGTCTAAACTGCCATGAATTCCTATCAGTCCTGTTCTGTCACTTACCACCAAGGTAGTGATAAAGCAGTAAGTAACACACACACACACACACACACACAGTTCCCTGCCTCTTTGTTCAAAGAAGGAAGATTTATTTCTTTGCTTCAAAGCTAAAGGGGTTGTTTTTCACTAACAGAGGACTGTTTCTGGTTGTGCATCAGTAGCCAAAGCAAAACAGGCAAACAAACAAAGCCAGAATTTCCTCTCTTGTGAAACAGATGGATCAGCTTTACCATTTCACCCCAGTCCCTCAGTCAATTGTAAGACATCTCTCTGCTGCAAGATTTCTAATAAAACTCTACACAGTGACTACAGGGATGTGATGAATAAATATTATATTCATAACTGTTTTTATTCAAGGCAGAAAATGTAGGAGCTGGTTCATAGCTGTAAAAGGATAGATATCTTCAGTGGTAGGGCCAGTTTGCATTATCACTGTTAGTTGTGAATATATTCAGACATTTTGTTGCTGTTAATAACGAACCTTCAGAAAAGCAGTTACAAGTCCCTGCTCCAAGCAGCTTCCAATTGAAAGATGTGTACAAGAGAAGACAGGGATGGAAATGGAGATGAGTCAAACAAAGAAGCAACATGCAGTTGTTCAGTTACACGTGCCTTGGTTTAGAACTGCATTACAATGGCACAGTAGGAACCAGGAAGTACTAAAAAACTGAAAGGGTGATTAATGGAACACCTTAAAAAAAACCTGGTAGGAGTATGTGTCTATGTGTGCAAGAAGTTACAGTGGCTTACAGGCAGTATGCTGAGATGGTGTAGTGACTTTCATACTGGACTCCAGGAGACCAACTGTTGCCCAACTATAGAAACCCATTGGGTGACCCTGGGTAAGCTATACTCTCTCCGTCTAAAAGGAAGATTATGTGAACCTCCTCTGAATAAATCTTGCTGAGAAAACCCTATGATACTCACTGTAGAGTCAGTCAGCTTGAAAGCACAAATCAAGAAACAACCTTACATCTTGTTTTCAGTAAAATATGTGGACAATGCTATTAAAAATAAAATTATTAAGCATACCCCAAAGATATGCAAAATGCAACTTTCCAAGTGTTGTTCAGCTTCAACTCTTATTATCCCTAGCCAGCTTAGCCAATGATGAGGAATGCTGGTCTGCTGTAGTCTGCATCATCTGGAGGGTCATACTTAACACACTCCTGAAATAGAATGAGAAGTTATTGGGGGGGGGGGTCAACATGGTTTCAACAAATTTCTCTTTAATCTTTTAACGTTTTTGAAAGGTCAATAAACATATGCCGTTGTATTCATACCTGGACGTGGGCTTCTTCACCATAGACATTCAGTTAGTGAAAGCCCAGACAGTCCTTTGGTCTGACACAGCAGGGCTCATCTTATATTCTCTAAACCAAATCTGGAACAAACTTGGACATCCATAACTACCTTCAGCCAAACCATACCTTAAACAGTTGTGTAGCTTAAAGGGGGTGGAGAAACCTTTATCTGCTATCCTGAGTTCCTTTAAAGTAAGATCCTATGAAAACTTTCCTGAGCTGCTTCCTGATGTCTGATGCCTACTGCTCTGTTAAGATATGATAGCCCATCACTAATTAAGCCCTAGCATAGAGCATGGAAAAGTTTCTCTTTAGACTACAACTCCTGGAATCCCCCAAGCTGGCTATAGGATTCTGGGAATTCTAGGTTGCTGTTGTAGTTGTTGTGTGTCATTAAGGCCCTTTCCGCATGATGTCACTGTTGCGTTTTTGCCACAGGATGGCAGTGGTTTGCGCTTCCGCATGATGTCATTGCCATCCCGCTGCCATCCTGTCATGAAGTGTCACGCTTGTGCAGTTTTTGCAAAATGGAAAAAATCCGTTTCGTGCCTGCGATCGCATGGCACTCCCGTCACTTCTGACCATGTGGAAGATGCAGAAGCGCATTGGCGACGCTTCCTTCCATAGCGCAGCAATGGAAAAAGCCTGGCTGCGCTGCGGAAGGAAGATGTGGCGCCATTGCATTCTCTTCCACATGGACCGAGTGGGTGCAGAGGGGAGCATTGCTGACATGCTCCCTTCTAGACCTGGGACTGCAGTGAGACGATGCGGAAGAGCTTCGTCGTGCAGAAATGGCCTAGGTCATTTCCAACTTACAGCAACCCTAATGTGAATCTTTCACAGGGCTTTCTTGGCAAGATTTGTTCAGGGGGATTGCCTTTGCCTTCCTCTGAGGTTGAGAGAGTGTGACTTTCCCAAGGTCATCCAGTGGGTTTTCATAGCTGACTGGGGATTTGAACTCTGGTCTCCAGAGTCACAGTGCAATGCTCAAACCACTACACCACACTGGCTGTCTATATTCTAAGACCTATATCTAATAGTTAATGCCAGCTAGAATGGAACTATTGAATCAGTGTAATTTACATAAGCATTGACTCACCAAGATTCCACTGATTCAGTTATTTAACTTTAATTGGAAGAGAAATTTAAGTACTTTCCCCCAAGCTCTGTGGTTTTCATGGCAAACATGAAGAGTGAGGTTTGTTTTTTGTTTTGCTTTTTTACACTATCTGGCCTACAGTGGAGTCTCAGCACATGAGCTGACAGACAGACGGAGTGGGAGTTCCAATTGTTCCATTTCTTGAGGGTGTCACACACTCTCAGCCTCTGAAAACCCCATGATAGGTTTGTCTTAGGGCACTGTAAGTCAGAAACAACTTGAAGACACAATAACAACAACAAAACCCATGAATGGTTCTTCTTGCTATACAGTATCCAGATACTGTATTCCAGTATCCCAGTCAATCCTTGCATTTTTGCATTTTATTACAACTGAGGTACTGTTGACCGAAGTACTGTTGACAGAGTTTTAGCCCAAACAAGACTACAGAGAAAGAACAGAAAGAGTGCCATGGGTTTCAGAAGTACAAAAAACCTTGGGGGAGGAAAAAAGAAAAACAGCAGTGGTTGGTGTCTCCTGCCTCAGTGAGGCATTGAACCCACTTTGCCTGCTTCAATCTGAGTTTTAAGGGTGTTGTCAATAGTGTTGAACCTGTTCTAGGGGACAAGAGTTCAATGACTTGGATAGCTGATATAAAGTTTAGTTCAAAACACAGAGCTGACTCACTGCCACAATGATATGGAAACTTCTTGCTATCATTGGGGAAAAAAATGGAAAGGGCTGAGGAGGGCTGGGCATGATCCTGGTATGGCTGGGGGATGCTGTGTCAGTGGCCTGCTGGATCTATTCTAAGTTTTAGTTGAAACTTAAAAGAAGCTGAATCCCATCTCTCAAATAGCTCCAGCACCTTGGATAGTTCCTTCAAGCCTATTAAAACCATAAAAGTGAGTTCCACCAACACATTAAGATGGAATCCATGAGTTGTCACTGGCTTGTTCAGAAGCCATGGAATATTATGTCTGTTGCAGATCAGGCAGAAAACTAGAGTGATGGTATGAGGGGTTGGAGAGGAATGTAGTATCTTGCAAGAAGGATGGATGGATGGGGAATATTGAAAAACCGCACTCTGCACTGCAGTGTTCTGAGAAGGTAACACTTGCAGGATTCTTACTTTCCATGTCTCTGAGGTTGTGAAAATGAATGGTCCTCTTTTGGAACAGGAATATTGGACAGCCTTATACCACAACCTTCTATGTTATTGGTTCAGTGCATTACAGTGTGCCCTCTTCTGTCATGATCTCCAGACACAAGATCATGCAAAGCATCATATCCCATTATAGTCAATGGACATGATGGGTGTGCACCAGCATTGCTGTGAGTGCATGCCCGTTGTGTCCATTGACTACAATGGGATGTGGCGCTCACATTTTTTTTTTGTTTTATGTGGCAGATAGGGTGGGATAGGATAGCACTGTAGTTTCCAGAAAATTGGGGCTGCACAATTTCTTATAAAAAGAGAACATCAAAAAGAAATCCGTCCCTAGAGATTTCATGGTCAATAATACATCTGAAATATACCCCCCCACCTACACACACCCCAACTGCCCTGCACCAATCGTTGTTACTGTAGAAGGACAGGAGTGAGTAAGAGACTGTCATATCTAGATTGCAAAGGGTAATGTGTGCTGGAGGCATAGCTGATCAAATTATATTGCAATGTACAATAAGGGTAGAATAGGGGTATACAACTGCTATCCCACCAGATGATGTTGCAACTGCATCTCCCTTCATCCATCAACACCGACTACACTGACTAAGAGTAGTAGGAGTTGCAGTCAAACAACATCTGGAGGGCCACAGATTTCCCATTTCTGTCAGTTTTTTCCAGTCCTGAATTCTACTAAAATAGTGCTTGGCGGAAAGTCTCTCTCTGCTTTTGGCCTTGATCTGTTAAAGTTGTAAGTCTTAGAAGTGATCCCTCACAGAGAGTGTTTTGTTAAAATTTTCCAGCCAGCCTAGCTTGATTGTGAGAGCTGTTGTCCAACACCTCTGGAGCTTACCAGTTTGAGGAAAGGCATATTTATTTATCAGCCACAACCCCCACTCACCCAGAGTAATCTGGGAATTCAGGCTTCTCTTTTTACATTCACATCTTCTTCTCGTATGTGTACATATTTGCCAGGCAATTCATTCTGGTTTGTCCCTACTTTCCTTCCCCTCGATTGAGCCTTGAAGCAGAATTCTGACAGAATAATGAAGACTTGCATGAAACACTATAAAAAGGCAATTAGGTAAACTGCTGGGCTGGGAGAAGCTTGTGACTTGGTTAATAACTCTGAAGGGACCCAGGGAATTTCAAGAGCATACAGAAAGGAAATGGCTGATTTGTGTGTTTTGAGATTTGAGGCTTGTGTGTGAGATGGAGAGGGGGGTTACAAAAGTAGCATTGTGTATGCATACTTAATAAGGTTTCATTTATGTCTATGGAATTCTGTGTCTGGTGACCTTACTGTGCCTGAGCCTTTCATTCTAAATACTTGTCCCATTCACTGATATCCATCCAGCACTTGATTGACTCCCAGATCCTACACAAAATCTTGCTGTCATCCTCAGATCCCTCCATACCTTTGCCCTTTGTCATTTCTTGGCATTTATATCAAACACATCTCTTCCTTTGACTTTTGCTCACCCAGTTGTGCAACCTCAGCCATAACAAAGCCACTGGCTCTCCAAAAGGACACCATCTGCTCTCCCTTTGCTGTCCTTTCTATCTGGAACTGCTTCTCAGAATACCACCTTTGTTATTTCCTTAAAACACGAACTAAAAGAACCTTCAAATCCTAATTTTTTTGCATAAAACCTCCTCTGGGAAGTCCCTGTGCCTTAGGGAACTAAGCCAAAGTGTGTGTCATCAAAATAATCACGCATCTTTTCACTCCTTCCTCTCTTGTTTCCCTTATAATTTATACTTACATATCTTGTATAATTTATACTAATTTATACAAGATATGTAAAAGTGGGGGCATAAAGAACAGCATGAGGCAAGGAGTGGTCATACTGTTCTTTATCCATAAAGGGTACTATACAAAGTAAATTAATTTACCGGTGTGTTTTTGAGCCAAACTATTTAAAGCAGCAAGATTCAGTATGTGCACATAGTCTCTGGTATTGGTTATAACTCTGTAGAGGAGAGGTAGACGACTGTGGGAGTCTAAGCGGCCATATTATCACTCCAGGAGACTTTAGAAGACCACAGAGAGAAAGAGACATTACATTCCTCCAGGAAAAAAAAATATCGGTTTTCCTCCAAATGCCTCAAAATGCCCTCTATGGGAAATGGGTCCATCTTCATCACAATTTTGGCCCTACCTGGCAATTTTAAGCCCAGGAGAAACTATTTTTTTACCAATAGGAAATGCCTGGAAGTTATTTGCTCTTTTAGAAAAAAGGCCTCTCCTGAGCCAAAAATGGCCATGGTGGTGGAGAAGGGAGGAACATACCCTCCAACATTTCACAGATGAAAACCGGGATATATATGGCCAAGCAACATCAAGATGGCAGGAGTTATTAATGAGAAAGAACTACTCTCCAAAAATTTAAAGAAACCTTCCAAAAAAATAAACAAACCTCAAAGCCATTTTTTTAAAAATTTACAGTGTGAAGGCAACAATCAGTAGTGTCAGGGAAACAAGGGTCATAATTTATGACAGAAATTATTTTGCTGTCAAGGAATGGATTTGTGCTAAGAGACATTTAATTGGCAACATTTTAAAATAGACTTTGCAATGCCCATATTCTGTTGCTTTTAATTTAGTTGTTATAATAAGTATCTTTTTCTGTTATATTGTTGACTGTTTGATTGATGTATTTTGTGTAAGTTGCCTCAGAAAAAAATTATTTGAAAGGCTGGTGAGATCTGTCCATCAAAAAAAAAAATCCTGTATTGAGAATCTATGTGCCAAAATATAAAAATGGGATCACCCATTTTGGGATAGTCTGGGCTAAGCTAATTTTGTGTGGTTAATATACATATATACTTCAATTAACGAAACAGATGTGTTCCTGGATATTAGTTCCCTGACACAAAATTTAGTAGCAGAGGCAGAAGTAATATGGAAAGCATAGGGATAGGTTACCACACCACAAGCAAAAAGAACAGTTCAATATGCTTCAGCAAACATTTTATTTAAAACTAACAGTATGCTCATGTGAAAGGAAACAAGCAGGTCAGATAAGCCTTGTGTAAGTAAACAAAAACAGAGACTTAAAGAGCACTTGAAAGCTTCTTCCAAAATGCATCCAGGGATAACTTTTTCTAAAAAAAATTCTTCATTTTTTTTGTTTTGTTCTGATTTCCATTCTGTTAACCAAATTTTAGAGCTTTTTTTTTTTTAATAACAGATTATGCTGGAGATAACTGGTGAAACAGGATAACCAATGCTCCTTCTTTCTATTCCGGAAGCAGCTGCTGTTTACTTTGCCAGTGGTAGACAGGAACATCAGCTGCAGTAAGGTAAGCTAGAGTAGAACTCCATTCTTCCCAAGCTGAAGCTGTATTTGCATTGTTTACTGTAGGTATGCTGCTGCAACCTACAGCTGGTGTTTTTCCAGCCCTCTTTTACCACCCTCTCAATGCCAATGTGACTAAAAAAAACTTTCAGCTAGACAAAATATGAGTCAGAAAATGAGGTTGACAGCCATAAAAACCTTTGTACAAAGGAGCTTCTTTGTCAGAGTCTTTGTTAACAGAGGAGTACCTGTAAATATAAGTGCATGCCTGATGTGATTAGCAATTTACTTACTTACTTACATTTATTTCTTCCTTCCTTCATTAATTCAGTATAGGGGTAAAAAAGATTACTTGCCTGCTGACATTATTTAGATTTGTTCCTTTCAACTCATCATAAAATTCTGTGATTCAATTTCAGTCTGATCATAGTTATGATTACTTAGAACTGACTGTGACCTACCTCCTAGTCAATGTGTTTAGGATTACAACTTCAGTTTCCTATCACTGGTAAACAAAGCCATTGCAGAACTCTTGCAGAGCTCTGATCTCAGGAATAGCTGCAGTATGTTTACATGTGTAATGTATGAGGAAAATCCTGGCAACAGTAATGTGCTACTATACTGTTCCCTCGGGCAAATCATTTTTGTGCAGAGCAGAAGCAATCTACAAAAGCAATGGAGTTTCTGTGTAGCTGCAGTGATTGGGTCAAGAGGCAAATGCTCTCCACTCTGCAAAGCACACTTTACCAGCCCACAGGGATTATTGCACAATGTTACTCCACAAGATTTTTCAAGGAGCTTGGAACTTGGCAGTCAGATCAAGCATGGGTTCCATCTTATACTGGACTTCCTATTTATTTCATACTGCATTTCATGTGACTAGTGGCAAAGCAACCTCTTGTGTTTCCAATGATACCATCTATAAAATCTTGTAAACATTTCCTCTTTTGAATTTTAATTCCCATCCTCTTGTGAGGATCACTAAAAGTAGTACAAAAAATCCCAAATTTTGCCAAATGCACAATCTTACGCCATTATGCATTCAATAGTCTTTCAAGGGCATGTCAGTTGTCCATTCAAAGACAGAGGTGATAACTTTAAAACCTTAAACTGCCTAAGTCCTGAACAGGTCTTCCTTTGCGAAAACTTTCCCAACCCAGCACCCTCTGGATGAGTTTGACTGCAATTTCTATTGCTCCCAATCCATATGACTTGTTGGGTAATGGAAATTATAGTCTGACAGGTCTAGAAGGCCCTTAGGAACTTTCTATGCTTTACAGTGTAGCACCGAGTAGTGTCCTAGTGTTTTTAGAAATACCTGAAGAAGAAAACAAGAAATAGCACATTTTCTAAGTAGTGCCAAAAGTCTGGAAAGCCACCTCACAAATGCTGAGGTCCAACCTTCCTGCAATAAACTACACTTGTCATGATGGCTACCTTCTTTGATAGTGTGATCTAGTGTGCCTATGTATTCCCCACTCTTTGGACTCAGGTGGATTGGGGAAAAGTTTCAGAGGTCTGATTCAGGTTTGATTTCCCGTGGAAGGAAGAGACTGGAAACTTATTGCTGTTCTGTCATTTCTTTACAAATATACAGGTTAATTGGAGGTGAAGGTACAAGCTAAACACTCTAAGACGCTGTCACAGATCTATAGTGAAACACTGAGCACCTCAAGATGCTGATAGAACCCAAAGTCACAAGCCTATATCTCTTTTGGTTGTGGTCTCAAACTGCAGGATCCTGTTTTATTCATAGACACCTTACTTTGTCTTTCCACTCACGTGAACCAGGGGGAAATGAGGTGAGTCATCTCCTCTGATTTCATCTAGCCTTTCTGGGTCTTTTTAAACTAGACAATATTCTATTTTAAACACATTGCTGCTTCCAATGTCAGTTTGCTATAACATGTCATTTTCTTCACTTGCATATCTTGCATTTAGCATGTTGGGGTTTTCTCAAGAAATATGCATACCACAGAATGTTCAGTTTGACTCCTGGCTCCCTTCAAAGTACATCACTTGAATATTACAGACTATCAACATTCTGTTGTCAAGTCTAGATATTCCTTCACATCAACTGACACTTATGGGCTAAGTTACAGAAATATTACAGGAAGCCCATCACAATATTTTTAAGATATGAAATTGTTTGTCATTAAAGAGTTGCTTTTAATGTGTGATTTTCTTTTTTGCATTTTGGAATTCCTTCCTAGATATTTTGGGTATAGTCTTTATAGAAAAGCAATGTATACATCAGTTAATTAACGATGTAAATACATGAGTTAAGTGATTTAAAGAGGTTTTTGAGGAAAATGATTTAATCCCTGGAATATGGGCCTCCTGAAAGTTGGTGAGAACTCTGAGTACAGCTCTCCCGTCTTTTGCTAAATCCCCATCTTATCTTCAGCAAAACCATCTAAGTCATCTGCTAAAGTGGAAACCGTAATACTAGCTTCCATCACTGAAGGATATAGTTAAGATTAATAAGTCAACGAAAAGTGCTTTGAAGATTTAGAAGTAGTCATATCTGTGACCTGGTTAAGAAAATAGCAAGCTTGGCTATAAGGTTGAGTTGAGTGTGGGCATTTGTTCTTAGTCATTTTTGATCATTTTTTCAAGGCAGCAAGAGTCTGTTTGCAGCTGGTAAATTTATCTGGAAATGATAGCTGACTTTACGCGTTATTTCTGTATTGCAGGATAGGTTTCCTGTTTCTCTATCTGTTACACATGGGGGGCAGGTGGAGAGAGAGAGAGAGAGATAATAGGTGGCTGGAGGCTTTCATGTCAGTAAGATGTTGGTTCTGCTCTGGGTTTTAGTCTGAACTTTAAAGGAGCTATCCAAGGTCCTTGATCTAGGGTAGGCAAGAACCTAAAGGCACCACATCTAATCTTATCTTGGAAGTTAAGTAGAGTCAGCCCTGGTTAGTACTTGGATGGGAGATTATCAATGAATACCAGGTGGTGTAGGCTATAGAGGAAGGAATTGGCAAAACGACCCCTGAAGATTCCTTGCCTGAGAAATCCCTATGAAATTCATGGGGTCACCATGAGTTGATAGAGGACTTGGAGGCACATATACACACAGGATTCAGTAGCTGGGATAGGTACTTTAAAGATCAAACTCAGTTGTAGATCAGTTTCAGCATTTCGGTGTCATAGAAGCCACCAGTCACTACTGCAGGCTGATTACATTCATGGCTTTCCCACTCAGGAAAAGTTAATTCATGCAAGATGCTTGATTCCCTGTAGAACTAAGAACTATTTGAAGATGTTGCTCCTAGAATTTGAAGAATTCTATAAATCAAAAACTAACACATTGGGACTAACAGACCATAGGATCAGCTTCAAATGCTTTTCTGAAAGCATCTTTTTGCACCTGGGATTTTGTGACTTCCCATACCTTGCAAGGCACATAAGGATGCATTACATCAGAGATGAGGAACTTCTAACCCAGGCTGGACACAGAATGCTGGTGATGAAGTGGTGGCGTACCATAGTTCTCTGATTAATGGCTCCTAATAAGAAACTATGCACAGCCTGGGATTCTGTTTCATGGAATAAACTTGGATGTGAAGCCCAGAAGCTGTTGCATGGAATTGAGCTCTGGTCTGTGGCCCGGTCTCTTCCATGGAATAACTGGATAGTTGAATAACTCACTGTCAGTTACATGACAACCTATTTCACCTTTAACATGTGTGAATGAGATTTTAGCCATCCACAGCAATTATGAAGCATAGTGGGGTGAACTGGTTCTCTTGCCCACTTGCTGTGGCCTGGACCACTACATATTCTCTTTTTTCATATTTTTTTTATTTGATTTTAAAGATAGCCATATATTGCCTCCCGTATTGATAGCATTATCACTGGTGCATGGATGGGGGTGGTGATGAGAGTGGTGCACCCTGGGTGGCAATTTTTGGAGGGCACCCCACACAATGTGGCCACACCCCTTGCAACATGACCACACCCCTGTGTGATACAGCCATGCCCCCCGCAACACGGCCACACCCCTGCACAATGTGTTCAGGCCCCTCAACCTCCGCCTGCCCCACCCCTGCCCCCCTACCCACACTCCAAGCTACGCAGCTGAGCATTATGCCTTTCAATAGAAGTTGCTGGGGAACATAAGTGAGAGAATGTTACTGCACTCATGTTCTCTTTGTGAACTTCCCAAATACATCTGGTTGACCTCTATGGGAATAGAACGCTGGGCTAGATAAAACTTTGAAAGGATCCAACCTAGTCCTTACCTCCTTTAAATACTGCATATATTTCTTTCTCTCTTTTCCTCTCTCTCTGTAATGCTTGGGTACTTTTCTGTAGCCTTAAATTCTGTCCCTAACATAAGCAGTCCTAGCCGTCTTATGATATTCACTCATCACGTATGACCAAGAAGAATAACAGAATAAATCCTGATTTTTGTGACATCTAGGAAACGTGCTACCATGGGAACTGTTAGAGGTTTTAATTCCTATCGCCCGGAAACCATGCTTGGTGGCTTCAACCAATGTCTATTTTCCTTTCTGTTTTCCATATATGAAAAACGACAGTAATAGCAGCAAAGTTCAGAAGACTGTGCTAAAGAAAAATGAAACAATGAAATGTTGTTTATGCACTTTTGTGAGCATGAGGGGAAAGGGATAGGTTATTCATCTTAAAACAAAACACAACACCACATCACAAGAACAAATATAATTTATTTGCTACATTTAGTCAGTGCTGAAGCTCCTTTTTCCAAATACATACGTTCTAGCTTTGGCTTGGCTCTTCCTGCTGTTTCTCAAAGGACTTGTGTGGACAATTTTACACAAGTGTTATGTAAGCTTAACAAAATAACAAAAAGAATAGTAGAACCAAGGTAAGATATTGGCCTGTAAACTATAGGATGATAAGAGACAGTCGCTCTTCAAGGTATTGGGCTTATTGAAGTCCACACAAGCCAAAGAGGCAAGTTAGAAATCTAAGCAGCTAACTCAGGGTCTTATGAGTCAAGTAAAGTGAAGTGTCACAGTATCTCCACTGTGTGCACCTTCCTGGAAGCCTGGAAGGAAGATTCTTCAGGAACTTCATTAGCGAGCACTAGGAAAAGAGCAAACCAGGCTATGATAAGACACTAGAATCGGTTGAAGAAATTATTACTATTGGCTGGCATTCCGTATTACAGTTGCAGATTCATAACCTAGAGTTAAAGATCAGTAACTGTTTTGCATTCAGTAAAACTATGTAGTCTTACCGTAAAACTGAACAAATGCTCTCACAGGCAGCAGCTGGATTGGGCAAGCAAGGTCTGTCCAGCTGGTGATTGGGGTATGAAGATTATCACAATTCTGGTCACCTCTACCAGTGAATGAGGCTGCAGCAAAAACTTTCAACAGAGGTTCTACTTCTGATGGTTGCAAACTCTTTTGAACTCAGGAGGGGGTTGGAAATGTCATTGTCCTTGTGCCCCAATTGCCTACTGAACAGACTTTCCTCTCTCAATCCAGCTGCTGACACTTAAAGTGAACTGGTGAGTTGAACCAGGAGAAGTTACTTAGTTATGAATATGTAACTAAGTAGACCAAAGTAGAGTATCAGTGGTTATTATTATTTTATTCATTTATATCTCACCTTTGCCTTAGTAATAGAATTTAAAGTGGGCTTCCAAACTATTAAAAGCAACACAGATTAAAGACTATGCAAAACCATCAATACAAAGTAAAAATATGAACGTTACTTAAAAGACTGTTAAAACCATTTATATAAAGTTAAAACAATTAAAATCCTTTTAAAAGACTATATACAAACCACAAAACCGAATAGCACATCATTAAATGTGCATCCCAGTCAGTTTCTTAAAGCTTAATAGTGTAAGAATGTTTTCATTTGGCAGTGGAAGGAGACTAAAGGAGGGAGTTCCAAAGTCTGGGAACAGCCACTAAGAAGGCCTTTTTCTTGGTTTCCACCAAACAAGCATGAGAAGATGACGGGACAAAGAGAAGGGCATCCCCTGAAGATCTTAGAGCTCTAATGGGCTCATAAAGGGAAATATGATCTTTCAAATAGCCTCAACCGAAGCTGTACAGGGCTTTATAGGCCATCACCAGAAATAAGGCAATCATGCCATCAGTAGCAGTTTCCACTTCCCTCACCCAAAATGAATTGATAGTACCAGGTTTTTTCTCATTCCCCCTCCTCTTGCATCCCTCCTGTTTCTTTTTCCCCAGTGCTCATCTTTCACTTTGTCATTCAGTTCCCTATTGGCCAGATGCAGTCTGTTTCTCTCCCTTTTTCCATTACACACTTGACTGAGCTGAGGATGAAAAGGCCCCTGGATTCCAGCAAGAAGGTAATTAATTGACTTTCTCCTCTCGTTGCTATGCAGCAAAGGTTGAAGCTGCAGTGGCTACAGTTCATTTTCAATCCTGGAAAATTAGCCATGAATGGCATCATTACAGAGATGATCATCTGCCTGGTATAACAACTATGATGTTGACATTAGGTGGTCTCAGAGAGGCCACAAGAAAGAAGGCTTATCAGCCACTCACACGCATGCCTTCAAACTGTCAAGCAGATACTAGTTCTAGCCATTCCTTTGCTTCACACCTTCATTTTCTCCATTTGATTCTTGCTAAAATTGCTAGCTGGTTGTACGCCTCCATGCTTGCCAGTGGCAGCTTTTATATCAGTGGAGCAGTGAATCTGTTGTGGGTTTTAGTATGCACTTTAAAGGAGCTATCCAAGGTGCCACAGCTATTCAAATGATAGGGATAAATACTTGGATAGCTCCTTTGACATTCATGCTAAAACACAGGTGGATTCATCAGCCCACTGGCATAGCACCTTTGAGCTGCCACTTCGAGCTGCTTTTAATGCCTACCTATGCTCACTGCTTGCACATATGAGCCCTGGTGGCACAGTGGTTAAATGCCGGTACTGCAGCCACAACACTGTGAGTTTGATCCTGCAGGGCTCCAGGTTGACTCAGCCTTCTGTAGGTCGGTAGATGAGTACCCAGGTTGTTGGGTACAATTAGCTAACACATTGTAAACCACGTAGGAAGTGCTTAGCACTGATAAGCCATATAGAAATGTAACTGCTATATTGCGATTGCTATGTGTGCATTACATCAAGATTTCACTATCTATATTCTTTTCATCCAAAAAGAAAATGAAAACCCAACCTTTCCTAACAATTTCTATCTAGAATGAATCCATAGCTAATGAAATGTCAGTCAATTGGTCTCCTGCTTCATTTTTTGAAGAAGTCTTTCAATTTCTTCTTCTTCTTCCTCTGTAGTTGGAACATAAACTTGCCTCATGGTTATATTAATGGGGTTTCCCTAAAGTCTTACTGATATGTTTTGGCCAGACTCCATATTATACGCTTTGATTGTTTTTTCTATATCTCTCCTTACTATTAACATCATCCCATTTCTCAGATTTTCATTTCCTGACCAAAAGACTGTAATCATCCTGTCCACTCTAGGTTGCTCACTCCAAGTATTACAATGTTTATATGTCCCATTTTTTATTATGTCTAACTTCCCCTGATTCATACAGTCATCCCTCCACATTCACTAGGGTTAGGGGCACAGGAGCCCTGTGAAAGTGAAAAAACCGTGAATAACTCTAGGCCCTCCCAAACCATATTTAACACAGAAAAAAAAAAGGCATGATCACCATATTCAACCCACTGTGAATTCCTCAGGGTCCCTTCATAAGGCAGAATTGGGTGGCTGGTGGGGCTTACTGCCACCTCCACTGCTGCCCCACACCATTTTTAATAGGGACTTACTAGCCTCGTTCACAGTTTCTCTGTCTCATGAGGCTTGCAGTCCCTATTAAAAATGGCATAGGGCAGCAGCAGAGCTGACAGCAAATAATCCGTGAATAATGAAATCCGCAAAAGTGAAACCCACAAATGTGGAGGACTGACTGTACTTCACACATTCCATGTTCCTGTAATGTGTATTGTGCAGCTTCGGATTTTTCTTTAGCCTCTGAACATGTCAGCAGCTGAACATCTTTTCAGCTTGAGTCTAGCTGTGTCATTAGCCACAGCAATACTTGTAGTTGTCATCTGCTTGGATGGTACTCAATAGCTTGCTGAGTGCCATCTGACCTGAGATTCTCATCTTCTGACACTATCACTTGTTTCATTTTGGATTGTCTTATCATGGGGTGTTCATAGTAAAAGACATTCAAAGGGGGTTTACCATGTCTTCTTCTATGCAGTACCAATCATTGTTAACTATGGTGCCAGTGCCATTGTCTCTGAGAGATCCTCCATCAGTGTCACCCCTCACTACTGCTGCTGCCCTGTGATTGTTCGACACATTTAGTCTGGATCCTCAGCAAGAGCCTTTCTGACATGGGATACCCTACTAGCAGCACTGCTGCGATCAGCACAGGCTCACAGGAGCACACAATTCCACCACCATGGAAAGATAGTACCATTGGTCGGCAAATGCAGAAATAGTATAAGAAAAGCTAAAGCTCAGAATGAGCTGAGCCTGGCTAGGCAAGTAGGGAGCAACAAAAAGGATTTTTCAGATAGATTCAAAGGAATAGAATGACCAAGAAATCAGTGGGGCCACAGCACAGTAAGGATGGTAAAATATTAACAGATCACAACAAAAAGGCAGAATTGCTCAATACCTATCTTTCTTCAGTTTTCTCCCACAATGGGGTCTATGTGCTTCCATGCAGTAGCAGAGATCTTGGCAAGGGGTCTGGATTGTAAATCAGAATTGACAAGGATATAGTCAGGAGTCACCTAATGAACCTAAAGGAGTTCAAATCTTCAGGGGCAGATGAACTGCATCCCAGAGTAGTGAAGAAACTTGCTGATATACTCTCTGAACCACTTGTCATCATTTTGAGAAATCATTGAGAATGACTGAGGTGCTAGAGGACTTGAGAAGTGCAAATATTGTTCCTCTACAAAGAGGGCAAAATGAAGATGTTGGGAATTACAGACGATTCAACCTGACCTCAATACCAGGAAAAATGTTACAATGGATTATAAAGGAGTCTGTGAATATCGTGAGTATAACACAGTGATTAGTAGGAGTGAGCATGTGTTTTTTAAGAACAAATCCTGCCAAACGAATCTTCTGTCTTTTTTTTAAAAAAACTGGGTAACTAGTTTGGTTGATGGCGGGAATGCTGTAGATGTCATTTATCTGGATTTCAACAAATCGTTTGGTAAAATCCGCATGATATTTTGATTAGCAAACTGATTTAATGTGTAATAGATGGGAACATTGTCAGATAGATCCATAAGCTGCTTGGAAAACTGTGCTCAAAGAGGAGTTGTCAGAGGGTTATCTGACCTTCCTGTCAGTCATATTTCTTGAATCGTGTTGACACTAGGCTATTTTGCTTTGCTTCTGGATTCTGTTGGACCCTGTTTATACCTTTGACCTTTACTAACTGAGTAAAGTAAATGAGTGACTTTGAGCTGTTCTGTTTCTTTGTTTGCTACTTAGGCCATTTCCGCACTACACTGTAATAGTGCTATTATTTCACTTTCAACATCCTGTGGAATTCGGGGTTTGTAGTTTACTGAGGCCAAACAGCTCTCTGGCTGAGAATTCTAAAGGCCCCTCCCTAAACTGCAAACTCCAGGATTCCACAGGATGTTGAAAATGGAATAATAGTACTATAACAGTGTAGTGCAGAAAGGTCCTTAGTTATCAACTGTACAACAACAATCTCTAGCTTGCTGCCCAGAGTGAGACAAAACACAATGGTGAGGAGGGAATAATTCAGAGTGATCTTGGATGTGGGTCCCTGTCCTATGTGGGTCATTGCAGCACAGCTGATAACTCAAACACACAAACTGAATAGCTCACAGCTTGTTACTTACTTTTATTCAGTAAGTACAAGGTCATAAAGAGTCCAACAGAATCCAAGGCAAAACAAACAAATCCAAGGTCACGTATGGAGTTCAGGAGTATAACCAGCAGCCAGAAAGTTCAGGTAAGCTCTGACAACTTCTGGAGGGAAAGGGCAGTTCCTATAAAGGTCAGGAGCTTAACTCAGCTGTTGCCTAACTAATTGCTATCTTGTATAAATTCTTTGAGATCGGTGCAGGTTCTCTCTTTGTTGTCTATGCTTGGCAAAGGTGGGTATAGGTAAGTTGTCTTCTGTTTCTGAAGGGACAGGATTCTCTGCTGGAGCTGGCACTGCACTGTTCTGTGGCACTGTAACCTCCTCCTGTTCATCAGGTCTTGGCACGTCCCCTGTTTCAGACTCTAAGTCAGAGTCCATGTTCTGGAACAAGGGTATGACAGTCCCCTACTGGGGTTTTGGCCCTCAGCAGGAACCCAACCATGTCTGACCTTGATTGTAACCTTGATTTCATCCCATGCCTAAAAATTGACCACTGCTGTAAAATCTGACCAGAGATCCTATTGCATCTACTCAATTCTGTAAATCCACTTTGAGTGCCATGGTTTTATCTCATGAAATTCTGGGATTTGCAGTTTGGGGAGGGATAATTAGAATTCTCAGCCTGGTGACTCATCAAAACACAGGGTTGCATAGAATGCAGCCATGGCAGCTAAAGTGAGATCAGAGAGCGATAATTTCATAAAGTGAAAGGGCCCCTGGTGTTTGATGCTGCATGCAAAGTGCTGACCCAGTGACAAGAATTGTATACGCAGTCCCAAATGCTAAGCACATATGCATAGAAGCTCATAGCATTTCTCATTTCTCACAGTCAGTAGACTTGAAAAGAATGTCAGCATCATAGTAAAAGAAAGATCGTCTTTGTTTGGACAGATGTTATTCTAAAAATCCAAGGATTTTATTTAGCTATATTCGCTATGATAATGGCTTTTCAGATTGTAGCCATTTGCAGAATTCATTACAGCTCCTTGGAGCAATCTGTTGTTTCCCTTCAATGCTTTCTCACTTTTTTTAATGATTTCTCACTTCTCTGAAGTGCAGAGCTGAAAGCTCCATAACGGCGTAATGCACTATTTGCTGGAGAAGGTCAGTAGCAGAATAAATATTTGCCCCTCCTGTGTCTGTTTCAGGGCTTTATAAGAATTAAAGTTTTATTTCACAGTCTAAATCTATCAACACCACAAGGGAGCAGCAGTGAGGGGGGGAGAGGATAGTCTTGTTATTGTTGGACAATTTCCCACTTTATCTAATTGCACATCAGAGCTTTGCTATTTATACAGGGATCTGCATATAAGTGTGATAACTTGCTTGAATGCTGGCTGGTGCCCAGAAGCATTAACCAAAGTTCATCACTCATTTCTATCATTGATGCTGAGCAGTTTGCTCTTGCAAAGACTGGCCAGAAGGAATCAATGTCTGCCATTTTTAAAATGGTTCCTTAAAAAATTAATTGTACAGAGGACTTCTTCTATTTAAAACGCAGAGGAAAAAAGTCAACAGATCAATCTCTGTTACTGTGCATACTCCCTTACTAAAAAGACTGAGGGAGGCAAGGGTTTTAGCCGAAAAAGGAACTTCTTCACCTATGCTTATCCTCCTCATTTTTGCATTAGTGGCACATGATCTTCAGAATCCCCTATCCCACTTGTCTGTTATTTTTAGGAAAATCATGAAGTCCATTTTGGAGTGGGATGCTGTGACTTACGTTATACAATCAGGTGACATTTTGCTGCTGTTGAACTGAAACTTATATATACTGATAGTTTTGAATGAATTGTTTCTCAACTGAAGTTGAGTGATTTAATTGCTGCTTTCTCTTAAGGACTCTGACCCAGAATGGCATGTAGCTTGCAGAACACTTTTAAGTATCTCAAAGTACCATTCCTAAATCCTGAGGCCAAGTTCCAATGAAGCTGTTTAAGGGATAGCATTAATTATATCACCAGCCCCAGAACTAGGAGGCTGTAAATGAGGAGCTACAAGGTGGGGTAAAATGAAGACATTGACCTCCCAAATAAGAATTCTTCCCCCCAAAGATTTTTTTTCTTTCAGTCCTCTCGATATTATAGCATCTTAAAACTTCAGTTGAACATTGAAAACTAGAGTTTAGGCATCCAAAAGAAAAGGGACATGCAAAGTTACAAAGGCAATGAGAATGCAACAAATGTAAGAATTCTAGGTACGAACAATGTTCAGTGTCTCACTGTCTTCAATGATAGAAATTTGAGGACCAAATTAAAATTTCATTGAGGGGTGGCAGACTTCTTATCTAGGAGGCAGTGCCCTAATTCCTCCCAACACCATAGCTACACCAGCTCCGGAGGGTTTCACAAAAGTCCTGGGTAGACGTGTTCAGATAAGGTTGCAACGCCTGCCTTCTGAAGAAGATAAATCTACTCCTCTTCCCCACCTCAGCATTCTACATTATAAAGAATTTATTTTAGAACGCAATTATTGTGCAATGGCTATCTATCCCATCCAATTAACATTTGGCAAACTCATCTTCACAGTTCTTTCCCACATAGCTCGTATTTACTGTCTGCCAGTTGTGTATTTTAATTGATCAGACATTTGTCTGTATACTTTCTTAATGGATAAATCAAATTTATTAATTGATTATTGTTTTTTTTCCCCTCAATTGAATTTAGGCACATTAACATGTTACACAACTCTCAAACCTTTTTGACATACTAAAGAAGGAGCTATATAACTTACAATGTAATAAACAAACACTATTATTCATTGGCTGAGATCTTCCTATGTTGCTGAGAATAGTATAAGAGGTCCACATGTAGAACTCCACTGTTGCTTCCTATCACGACCCTCAGGACTGTTTCTCTGTGATAGCCCTTTCTCCATGGCTATTCTATAGCTGGTGTAGAGCAGGGAGGATTAGAGTTTATTCCTCTAGCCAGCCACAGACTGAGGACATCTTCCACAAAGATCCACCAGAGTTCTCCAGAGGTCTCAGTGGATGGTGTCAATATTCTGTATGGGAGCAGAGCCAGATACTTCTCCAATCCTCCAGCCACTTTCCACTATCCACAGAATGGCCATGGGTTCTATCACAGCAAAATGGTAAAACCTGGAGGCGGGGTTGGAATTTGCAAAGAGAGAAAGAGAATACCAACTTCTACAATAACCAAAATAGTGCACATGCAAATATAAGATGAACTCGAGCTTGTGTACATCACTAAGAGAATGTCAGCGACTGTCAAAAGAAAAGGGATTTTTTTTCTTTTTCATTCCATTTCACATTTACATATTAGATTCAGAAAAGTTCATTGATGTCACCTACTCAGTAATTAAATTTCACCCTCACTGATTTTCTGTCTCTCACCAATTATCAGCTTAAGCTTTAGTTGATTAATCTGTTAAATAAACTCTCTATACACTTGCCCAAAAATTGTGATCTGTAGGAGTGCCCTCCCTTGTGTTCCATTAGTGGGAGCAATATACTGTGGGATGACATGGGAGAGGGCCTTTCCGATATAGCACTCTGATTATGGAATACCCCCACCCCCCTCCCCAAAAAAGACCCAGTTGACACCAACACTGATATCATTCTGGCCTCAAGTCAACATACGGTTTTTTATCAAAGCCTTCTGGGCCTAATTGATCTATCCATTTTGCATGTGCGTTATGGTTTATATTATTTAAAATTTTTAACTGGTTTTAAATTGTCTTGTTTTAAATGTTAAATGTTTTTATATGCTTTTAGTCTTTTAAAATCATTCTTATTATTCTAAATTTTTCCAAACTCGTTTTATGTTACACCACTCTGAGATCTTCAGATGTAAGGCTGGAGATACATACACACACACACCACATACATACATACATATGTGTGTGTGTGTACACACACACACACACACACACACACACACACACAGGGAGCCAGCAAAGCGTAGGGGTTTGAACACTAGACTATGAATCTGGAGACCAGGGTTGGAATCCCTGCTTAGCCATGGAAACCCATTGGGTGACCTTGGGCAATTCGCATTCTCTCAGACTCAGAAGAAGGCACAGGAAACCCCCGTCTCAACAAATCTTGTCTAAAACATCCCTAGACAGTTTTGCCTTAGAGTCACCATAAGTCACAAACAATTTGAAGACTTGAAGACAAACACAACAAACCACATTTTGATTTATAAATGAATAATTAAATAACATTCATTTTTATTCAGCTCCCTCTATTTTAACATTGTGGTTATCCTCTGTGATTTCTCTAATGCTTGCATTATGTGTTGCCTGCTTTCTGTCATCTTGGAGCCTTTTATCTTTTAGAGATAAAAAAATATTATACATGCATGTGTGTATAAACACACCCATACTCTTTATTGAATGAAATAGAAGAGTTCAAGAATGAGAGTTCTGCAGCAGCAGCAACCTCCAGCCTATTTATTTAGAAACAGGAATGATTGGCACATGATGTTCCCAGTGCACTCTCAATGAGACATTTCAATCTGATATTAGCTCTGCTTTTTATTGTGACAAACAGCCACATATACAGAAGCAAAGGGACTGTTCTGATGTACATTGCAAGTCAGGAGAGGCTGAGAGCCAAGGGAATTATTTCTCTGCCATATCTCCTTGCTTTCTGCTGCCCATGCATCATTTCTGTTTCTCATATTCTGGAAGCTCCCTGAAGGAGCCAGTACAGTCATAATCATTTATGAGATAAGAGACACAAATCAATTCTGTTGTGAAGTTGCTTTTCCCATCAGCCCTGCACAGCAATGGCTACTATATCTTTAACTACAAGATTTTTGAAAGTTAACATGGTAATACAGATCAGAGTGTTGAATTCAAAACATTGTGGTCATTATAAGAAGGAAAATACTGAGGTCATTGTAAGAGTAGCCGTGCTGGATAGCTGAACAGCGTATGTCCAGCATTCTAACCACCAACCATATACCTATGAGAAGCCCACAAACAGTGACATGAATCCTGTTAGCATCCTCACATGCCTGTTCCCAAACATTGGGTATAGAGAGAGGCACATTGCCTCCCAAACTGGAGGTAACATTTAACCATCAAGACCACTGATGGTCTTGCATATAGTGGTAGGAACCCTTCCCATCTTTCTCTGAAGTTTTATTATGCCCAGTCGATATACCCTTGACTCAAATACCTTTGATGATTTTCACATCCATGCATGAGCTAAATGGTGTAAGAAAATTCACCCAGAAGCAATATTGTTAATTATAGATGCAAAATCACCATTTATCCCTACACAGAGGTTTTGAGCTCACATTACTAAAGATTTATTTGAGACCTGCCTTGAGTTACCAATGGCATACAAGAATTAAAATTGGGGTACCAGCTGTCTGAGAGTCAGCATGTTGTAGTGGTCTGAGTACTGGACCAGAGTTTGATTCCCCACTCAGCCATGGAAACCGTTGGGTGCATCACACATTCTCAGCCCCAGAAAACCCCGTGATAGGTTTGTCTTAGGGTCACCATAAGTTGGAAACAACTTGAGGGCACACAACGACAACAACAACAAAAACAACAACAACAACAACCAGCTGTCTGATGAGATGCTGCCTGAGTATTTGACTGATGCACCTTTTTTTAGAGTGATATTTTTAATGTTTATTTTACAGTTTGTCAAGTGGATGCCATTTAGAATATCATTTTTCTTTAATAATGCATTTCATCAGTAATATTTCATGGATAATACTTGATATTTGACAACTTATTCCAATTCAATTAATTTTTTTTAAAAAATACACTTGAAATGACATCCGTTCTTATTCATCCTTGAATCTATATGGTTTACAAATTTGAAATATTCCTGAAAAAGTGTCTTCTTAAACCACATCTGCTCCCTAATAAATATCTTTAGCCCTCTTGTTTTGTAGTCTTGCTTCCCATCTCTCTGATCTTCTGTGATTTTTGTTAGTTGTCTGGATGATGTCCAAATCATTCCTTTCTTTTATTTTTCAATGTAATTTTTCAGGATTATTTTCTGGTCTATTAATTTCTTCAATTACATGAAGATCAATGCAATAGCCCTAACTTACTGGGTGACAGCAGGAGGCACCTTTTCATGTTCTTTGACCTAGAGCCGACACCATTTGCTGCCTATCTGCCTAGCTAGCGAAGCAGAAAATGCACATAATACCACAGAGTTAAGGGCAGGACTTGAAAATCACTCCAGGTCCCAGCAGAATAGAAAATTAGCTTTTTTCCACGTTGATGGTACTCACATTTGCTGATGGGATTTTCACATTTTTACAGGTTCAAAATTACAGAATGTACCCAAAGATGCAATTTAATTTAATGCATTCCACTATTTTTCCATATTAAATTTTTAAAACCAAATTCTGAAAAATCTGGTGAGAAGGCAACATATCTCTGATCTTCCTTGAAGACTGAAATTTTTAAAAAAAAATTAGAAGGAAGCAGCTATAATGCTGGTGAAGATGGACACAATAGTTTTGAAAACAGCCACTGAACCTCAGAACTGTTTCTAATGTATATGGCATCAATATATGGTAATCTGAAATGCCATAACTATCACCAAAATCACTTTTCTCCCATCTGTCTCCTTTCTCTTTCCCTCTCTTATAAATGACACTGAATTTTAATCTCATATTTCTATTCAATGTAGACACGAAAATGTGAAGTATGCATTCCTCTTACTTAATCTGAGACATCACTCGTAAGAATTAGTAGTTCTCTGTTTCCACTTTTAGAAATGAGGCACATGTTACACAATAGTGCATTCCAAAATATGCTTTCATTCTGTATTATGGGTAGGAAAGAGCTGTTCATGTTGTCTTGAGGAACACTCAAAATACACACTAAGTATGCTCACAAAATCATCACTATCATTTGAGAATGAGAACCCTGCATAGAGAAGCATCTTGTGTTTCTTTATTAAGAAGTAGTAGATTTCATCCACTGGGTTGGATCTGGGACCTGTCTTTCATTAGCAGAAGGGCTTAGCTCATATAAAGTCCTTCTACCCAATTTTAAGGGATCTTGATCTCCCTCTATACCACAGTTCATCCACTTCAACAGGATTTCTTGATCCTCTGTGTAGCACTTTCAGGGTATCAGAGGAGCTGTGGAGGGAGGGAGGGAGGGAGGGAGGGAGGGATGACACTTCTGCCAGCCTTGTCACATATGCATATGTCTGGACCCAACCAAACATGTTTAATGGATCACTCCCTGGTAACTACACTTAGGAGTATGAGAAATTAGCTGGCATTCTGTTTCTTATTCACAATTAGAGTAGAACCATTTAATAAATTGCTGAATGGTGAGTCAACATGTAGTTAAATTGATTCAGTGGATCTACTCTAGTAAGGATTAATAAAAGGATATAGGCCATAATCTGCCCAATTACAAAAACATCACTCCCCCTCCCCATTCTTCCCTAACTGAGAAGAGTTTTACATAACCAACTGCAATTTTTTTATCAGTACACTTTTTAAAATATACATTTATTTATTAATTTTCCTTCCCCCCCCCCCCTGCAGGACCCAAGGTGGCTCCCAATTTAAAAAAATAAAATAAAGCAAAATGCAGCTAAAACCAATCAATTACAAAATTAAAGGACAATTGAAAAACAATTAATATGGTGTCAAATTAACACAAAACACTGCATGAAAACAGTTTAAAAACATCTGAACATATAACAAGAAATGAGAAAGAACAACTTCATTAAAATACCTTCTACAACAGCCAATTAGTGACCAAAAGCTTATCTGGGTAAAGAGCTCTTTCTTTGCTGGTGGAAGGAGAGCAGAGGAGAGCCAACTCAATCTCTTGTGGAAGGAATTTCCAAGGTCAGGGAGTGTGGCCCTCTGTCATGTCCTAGACAAACATGGCTGTGAAGACTTTCCCCCAAAGGTCTCAAAATTTTGAGCAGGCTCATATGCGGTTATGGCGTCTTTCAGAAAGTCTGCACTCAAACCAGATCAGGCTTTATAACTGGTAACTAGCACACTAAATTTTGCCCAGAAAGAAACCAGTAGCCAGTGATGTTTCTGTTCTGCTTGCATGATATTTGTAAATGCTAACTACATATTTGCATAGGAAGATACCAAATTTGTTCTGCTGTCTTTTTAAGAGTTGGTCAACCAATCATAGAAAGTGTTTATTGACAAATGGAGCAATTTACCACCTTATCAATTCATGGCAAAGGTGACATTTGGGCTTTCTGATCCTCATCTCAGTTGTTTAGCTACCATGTTAGAATAGCTGAACAAAATAAGAATTAAATAAATCATGTTATGATGAAGGTGGGAAATTGGATCAAAGAAGGAATGGTGGCTTTAGAACACCCAAGTGTTCCCAAGAACAATGCCAGTTGATAGATTAGTTCTAGTTACGCTCTAAAATCAGATAAATTTGCAAAAGATAATTTGTTGTTGTTATGAATTAATTAATCTGTAGCTTCTTCTCTTCTCTCCCCCCAACACAATTATTTACATTGATTAAGATTGGCTGCTCAGACTTTTGGCTGCTCAAAGGAAATACTTTTGAGATCCATAAGTATGGAATACAACCTCTGATGTGATTATTTTTTTCTATAAAATTAATGAAATATATCTAACCTCTCAATGATATAGTCAGCTCCCCTTTTGCTCCAGTTTCAGTTTAGCTTTACACATTCTTGTTTCTATTCAGCACCATAGACAGCTCATATTATCAAAATGATTAAGCAAGGCAGATAACTTTTTTACTAGCACTGCAGTTTCCAAAGGTCTTATGAGTGCTCTGAATACATTTAAAACAATAAAGGCTTTTTGTGATGCATGATGGTAAGGGACAGATTTGAAATCTAAAAATAGTTAACACATCTTCACTCTGTGTTCCTATGCTATGATGAATAGAAACTTTGTAAATACCTTATAAACTGAAGTTTATTTTTTTAAAAAAGTTCTAGTTAATAGTAAGAGCGTAATAAGTACTGCTGCATCTGGAATTGTCTTATGTTGCTGTTATATTGTTCAGTTTTCTCTTTTTGTGGATACTAATTTCTCATCTTTCATGTAAGACCACTTGTCAATATTTGTTATATGTCATTTGTTTGTACATATTTATATCTGTTCCTTTGTATGGACATGAATATAAGGAATTTTAATCAAAAACAATTAGCATATCTATAAAAAAAACCTGGCACCAAAAATAAAATAGTAAGAGCCTTCATGAAGAACCATTTTGTATTTTGGTTTGGTTTTATAAATGGGTCTATAAAGCAGGCCTTTTACGTGTATGTTGGTGACAAACATCCTAAGTGCAGAATGTATGGTTCAATTAAATGATAGTATAGGTCAAAAGAAGATAATAAGAATAACTGGATATGCCTAGTATGGTCAAATAAAGGCTTCACATTTATTTGCAGACAAGTAAGTGCAGACAAGGACATTTTAATAACAAACCAAAAGTTGGATTTTCCACTTGAGGTCATGAAAAATCTTCCAAAGCTACAATACTGGATGCTAAATTAAGATCTCAGGAGGAGAACATAGGACTCAAAAGGTTACATTTGTTTTGGTATGTCTAAGAACAAACTTTAGATGGTTCTAGGTTTTAGAATCTAGGATCTGTCCAGATGCAAGGCAATCCAAACATTCAGTTCTGTGTGAATTTCTAATAAATGTTTGCATCATATCACACCCAAAGCACAAGCGCACCACTCATGTTTCTGCACTGAGTCCAGCAAGATTTATTTCCATATTGCATAAGCCCCTGTTCCACCGGTCTACATAGCTATACGGAGCTTTGGTCCTCTTCACTGACAATTACAATGAAAGCTTCAAGGCTACAAAATCAAATGAAATGTTTAATGGTGAAAATGAAAGAATGTGAAAGAATGGAAATGCCCAATTGAGCTCCCCAGTGGATATTTATACAGAATTGGTATGACACAGGAAATATCATACAACTTAGTGATGTAGTAACTTTTTCTTTCCCTCCTTCTGATTATGGTACCAGTGTCATTCTCTGTTCAGGCACGTTGGATCTGGTGTACTCACTTCTGGCTGCATAATGGTAGCACTAGATTAGGGCACGCAAAATTAAAGTCAAATATTTGTCATATGGATATAACATGATAACTAATTTAAAGGTTCCTTTATTGTTCCCCTTTCCATCATGTCCATACAAATGAAAATAAATAATAATAATAATAACAACAACAGGGAACAGAAAGTCCTGATAGTATAATAGGAAGATCAGGTAGTATAATAACATCTGGTAGACTGTGGAACCAAGAGTAACAATAAAAATAATAGGAAGGAGGAGAAAAATCATCATCAAAGTTGCCTGAAAACAGCATGTTCTAGTTTCTCCAACTAACTTTCCATATAAAGAACAAAGCAAAATATGCAGAACTATTTGCTGGAGCTCTCCATAGATATTAACGAAATTAACAAAGCCAGGACTGTTTGCTTAGCAGTTACTGCTATGAATCATAATGACCACTGTGCTTATTATGTATTCAGTTACCCCATCTGACTGCAGAGTTTACTTTCTCTTTCTTTTTCCACCCATGGATATATATTCCTCCAAAGAGAAGACAACACTTCATGCATCTGAGGAAGTGGGCTTTTGTCAATGACAGTTTATGCCTTAATGTGCCACAAGATGTGTTTTTGCACCTGGAAGCAGAAATAATGAGGTGAGAAATGAAAATGGGATTGAACTGTTGTTGATGATGATGATGCGGTTGTTGTTGTATGCCTCTGAAGTCATTTTTGACTTATGACATTCTAAGGAGAACCTATGATGGGGTTTTCTAGGGCCTGAGAGTGTGTGTTGCAAACTCACAGTCACCCAGTGGGGTTTCCATGGGCAAGCAGGGAATTGAGCTCTGATCTCCAGAGTCATAGTACAAGGCTCAAACCACTTCACCATGCTGGCTCTCCTAGGGATTGAACTAGGGCCACTTTATTAATTGAAACATAAATATCAAGGAGATAAAGGTATATTCTCAAGCAAGGAGGGCAGTTGCGATCAACATCCCAGCCCCATGCTTGACAGCTCTGAGTAAATGCTGCTGAGTCTGCATACTGCCACCCATACCCTGTCCATAGGTCCCACAGCCCTAGAGAGCAGGTCTCTGGAATTGCCTTTCACTCCTTAATGGTACCTCCAGGAATCTACCATAGCTTTCCTCTCCCCATACTCCTGCACTTTCCTGCCTACTGGTGGATGAATTAACCTATTTAACTACAATGACTCCACTAACATGCACATGGAGAGTATGTGGCTGGTAACACACAGAGGAGTTCATTAACCATCCTCAAATTTCTTAAGACCATTATAAGGCATTATATACCCGCAGCACTCAAACTTTTCAAAGCCAAATCAATAGCACAACTCTTTTATGGATCCCAACTGGGACCCTTCCTGAACCCTGCACCATTAGAACTTGTGCAATCCACATTTTTAAGATCAGCTTTCCAAGCTCCAAAATGCATCTCTAATGCAACTCTGAGACTGGAGTCAGGCTTTATGAAAGTGGAGGCCAGAGTGTGGGTAACTATACTCAGCTACTGGCTTAGACTACCCTTCTTTCCCACTGTCCTGGCTCCACTAACCTTGAGAGATGACTTCCAGTCTATGTGGAAACAGACAGTGACAACCAAAATCTCATCACTGGGTTTTCCCCCAGAACTTCTGCTCAGCGTGGGATATGATAAGGCCAAAGCAACTATCAAACAATGGGTGGTAGATACAGAGGCACAACTGTATCTAGCTAGCACCTCAACCTTTATTGCTATTGACCCCAACAGATATTAAGTGTTACCCTGATTTCTGGGGGTCCCAGGAGGGAGACCTAAATGTGCTCACAACAATGGGGAGGGAATTAGCACAGAGCACAAGTTTGCAATGCGAGAGGCAGGGTAACGTAGCGAGATCTTGAACTCTCTGTCTATGGGGTCAGGCCGAGTCAATGATAAGGCAGATGTTGAAATAATAATTGGTTTATTGAAATACAATCAAACACGTGTATGCAACACACTCACACAAGAAACTATAGAAATAAAAGGTAGGAGTTGGGATTTTGAGAGGAGGTTTGGTATGGGAAATACTATACCTGTCCTGAAGCCCGGTAAAAGCAAAGAAGCTGGGGAGTATGGATTCTCAGCACATGAGGCTGAGGGGAAGGCTCACTGGACAAAGCGACAGCAAGGCGGGATGGAAGCCAAGAGCGATCCGAGGAAGCGCTCAAAGTCAGGGGTTCTTATAGGGAAAATTATGGCCGCAGGCTAGTCCATACTTGGGGAAAACAGTGAGTTTGGGGCTGGAGACAAAGCCTCTGAAAGGTCAGTACTTTAGATGATTGAGTTGTAGCCAGATTGTCAATAGAGTAGCCAGTATGCAAACGTGGAGTGCTTGAGAGTTGTATAGCTGGCTCATCAAGCTGCCTGCTTGGGGAAGGGGATCTTTTGTACGTAGATGCATACATAATGTGGTACTTGCCTTGAGGTCTCCTGAAGCTGCATTCGGCAATGACTGGCCTGCCTGGATCAGGATTTGAATGGTTCGGCTATTGTCGGCCGCGCCTGTGTGCATGCTTGTCCGGGGGCCTTGCAAGCACGTGGAGAGGAATGGGTAAAAAAGGCCAAATTATCGATATCAAATGATAACTTAATATCCCACAAGCTCGGGCTAGAAACAGCAGTAACACAAGCTTCACCTATGGAATACTTAGCAAAACTGGAAGTACCAAAATACTGGAGGGCCTTTACTTTGGCATGATGTCATGCCCTCTCCTCAGCTGTCCTGGAAGGCCAATACAGCAAGATCCCCTTCTTAGACAGATTGTGCCCTTGTGTCTCTGGGCAAATTGAAACAACAGAGCATGTGCTTCTCTAGGGCTCGTACTACAGTGACATCCACCTCAGCCTTATTTCCCCTCTCTTGCATAAATACCAAGGATGCCCTGAAGAATTCTACATTTCTATGTTACTTTCAGACACCAACTCCCATATAACATATAATGTTGCCAGATTCTGTGCAGAACCGGTTAAAATTTGTCAGGCACTGACCTCTGCAGTAGACTAGTTCCAAGCTTGTCTTGTTATATGGGAGTTGTGCAATCTGAAGGGTAATTTCAATGCTATTTTTAACCTGTTTTTAACCTGTGTTTTTATCCTTTTTTCTGTATCCCCTTTTTACCTGTGCTGATCTATGACCGTAATAAAGATTCTATTCTATTCTATTCTATTCTATTCTATTCTATTCTATTCCATTCCATTCCATTCCATTCCATTCCATTCCATTCCACTAACATCAACCCAAATCTGAAAAATTCTGTGCAGAATATGCAAAAAGAAAAAAATGGCCTAGTAAGTGGGGCTAAAAATAGATTACTAGTTCTGTACAAATTGGTGAGGGAGAGAGACAAAAAATAACCGTTGGGGAGGATCAGGCATAAGATTGTCAAGGCATGCAAGCACCAGAAGCATCCTTGATTCATCCTCGTCTAGTTGCAAAATGCATTCCTCCCTCCCAACTCAGTTTGGGTGAGCATGGGGACAGTACTGCTGGATCGAGGTTGTGCAAATAGCTCAAATGCAGCATACTGTCATAGCCATCCATACTGCACCATGTGGGTGTGGGTTCAGATTCCCATTTTGTTTGCAAGACTGGTGGAAATGTACATCCCCTGCTTTGAACCAGTATTTGTGCACAAGACTATCCCTACATTGGGACAAAAAAAAATAGAAGAATGAAATGTACAAATAGATGAATGTATGTGGCATCTTGACCTCGAATTTCTTTTAACTTTTATCTCTCCCAGAATTTCTTCCTCTTGATCCTTTGGACTCCAGCTCTCATCATATTTGGTCATTGGCCATCCTACTCAAGGAGGCTAGGAGTGGTCCAAAATATCAGGAAGCCATGTCATTGATGCCTTGTGAAAACAGTGTGGACAGTGCTGGTATATAGTTAAATCAGTAAGTGACACTGATCTTAATTGTATACAGGCAGAATCAGGAGGTTTCTGTTGCTGATCTCGTCTTTCTTTTTTAAAAAACTTTTATTCAAAGTAAAATAACTTTACGAAATTCAACATAAAATAAAATTTACAATATAACAGCTTTCCTTAGCAGAACATGTAGCACAAACTTGTTTGTCTAGCTTTTAAGTTAAGATATTGTTCCAAAGGCTGAGAAATAAGATATGAGAACTGGGCAGATCAAGATTATCTCTGTTCTATTAATAAAATAAATAAATAAATGGAGACCAACCCGTAATAAAGAAGTCATTACAGTGTGCATTTGTTAAGTTGCAAACTTGTTATTTTTCAGAGATTGTCCCACTTCCTGATTGTTGTGTCTCTAAACCTTCCTTCATATATAGTCATAGTTAAAATGGAGAAGATAATTCAGATTCTACACTACCAAAACACTATGCTCAAATATGTCCTGTATTCTTTATCAACTGCTTAGAATAGTTAACTAAATAATTTCTACTGGCCTGAGCCCCCAACCTGACAGAAACATCATCCTCTGCCTTCTGCCCATGCAGCTGATGCTCAGTAAAGTAGGTTTGGAGGGATTTATCATCATGACAATAATGTCAAAAGTGTGAATGCAAAACAATTATATGTGAGCAAATCTTGTTCACTGTTCTCATTCTATTTTACCCTAGGCAGCAGAACGTTTTTGGGCAGTCCCTGGTTGGCACACAGCTTACATTTACCTGAATCTAATGTTATACCAGTCATTAAGCTAGCTGTGAAAAGCCCTATAAGGCTTTAAAGAACTTTTTGTGTCAGGATACACTTTAGTGTGAAAGAAACTTTACTTCATTAAATACATGAAAGAAGAAAGTATGCATAATGGCTTTAAATGACTTTCAGTTGAGTATTTGCATGACAACAGCATAAAGAAGAACATATATTCCTTTCAAAATAATGATGTGGTTCAAATTACTGAGCTTGCATTTTTAAAGAAGCTAAAAATGTGTCAGTGGAGCCTTATGTAGTTAGATGTATTGCACTGTTAATTTCTAACAAGCTATCAAAGAGCCTCTTCCCATCCCTGCTGCTTTCTGTCTTCTATTGTAAACAGAGAAGAAGAAATGCCTCAGCTAAAGTCATTGAATCATAGAATCTTAAAGTTGGAAGTGACCGTAAGAGCTGTTTAGTCCAATCCCTGCCAGTACACAACTAAAGCCAACTGCTGAAAGATGGCCATCCAACTTCTGTTTAAAGACATCCAAAGATGGAGATTCTACCACACTCTGAGGCAGTCCATTCCACTATTAAATAACTCTTACAATAAAGAACTTCTTCCTAATGTTTAAATGGAATCCCTGTTCTTGCAATTTGCATATATTGGTTCAAGTTCTACTCTTCAGAGCAGCAGAAAATGAGTTTGCTCCATCTTCTACATGACATCCCATCAGCTATTTAAAAATGGTTATCATGTCACCTCTCAAGAGTTCTCTTCTCCAAGCTAAAAATACTCAGCTCCCATATAAGCATGCAAAGATGACATTGAACTTAAAAGAAGCAGGCCATAGTTCAGTACTCAGAAATTCTATTGATTTTTGAAGGAGAGCATTAAGTACATGCTAATTGTCCCACTGAGAGTAATAGAAGACAAACACCCTGAAGTCTCAAATGGTAGCTGGCAGTTTCCATACCAGGCTTGCAATGAATGCTTGCTGGGTTTTAGGCCAGATTTTTAAAGCAGCCACCCAAGATGTTGAATCCTATCCCTGTATTAGGTTCAGAACCTTGGATAGTAACTTTTAAAATCTAGAATAAAAGCAGATTTAAAGGATAGTTTTAAATGAGTTTAAAGAGCTATCCAAGGTCCTGAAATGATTTGGGAAAGAGGATTTAAGACAGTAATTCCCAGTCTTTTTTCACTTGCAAACCCCTTGGCAGCCCATTCCATAAACTATACCCTCCATATTAGCAAAATATTTGTAATTACCGTGGTTGCTGTTATTTCAAATTGATATGTTGTAACTGTAAATAAATAGCCAATACCAGCGCGACAGCACTCTAACGTTTGCAAAGTGGAGAAGAATGAAAGCAGAGCCTGTGAGGAGCACGCTGCCAAGCATGAGCACTGTGTTGGCATGTTTGCAACTCATTGCTAAGGGAGGAAGTCACCACCATTCACCAAAATAACAAAACAAGAGAAAAGGGCTTTTCTCAAGCTTAAATAATGAAGTTAAACTGCTCCACCACCCACCAGGTTGTTCAATTAATTTCACAACTTTTGACTTGTATCTTATCTTACACTTACACTTACCTTTGTGCCTTTTCCAGACATTCAGTTTTTTTTTCTGTGCATCCCTAAATACCCTGGTTTGTACCCCAAATGTACTCATACCCCATAATGGGAATCACTGGTTTAGAATAATTCCATCATCATTGGGAATAAAACCTAGAATAGATTAGTTGTACTTCTGACATGGTAGATCTGAATTCAGCTGCCACTGAACAGAATTAAATGTCCTTACTTTTTTGTTAGGGTGCATCTGTCAGGGATTCCAGGCAGGGAACCCTGAGAAAATGATCAGCCCACTGCAAAGATGTTGCATCATGCCCCAGCTGTGGGTAATTGCAGGGTTGCATAAGAAACTGGGGTCGTGTGCAGATGGTAGAGGGAGGTGTGCAAGCCTCTACCTGATTGGTTGTAAATATGTATATAAGAAAGCAATCCTCAGTTATGTATTTGTCTGTTGACCAAACCGGTGTCTGGAGCAAGCCTTTGTCCGTCTGTTCCATGTTGTGTACATAACGGAACGTTGCTACAAGATAAAGTGCCTCCTGTTTGGAAGAAACTCCTCTGTGTGTGAGTATCCTTACTGGGGAACAAGGCTGCTGCTGTTGGCTCGCTGAACTCTGGCTTTTCCGCTGCATTTCTGTGGGGCTGAAACTTCTGTCATCCCCCAACAGTGGTTATGGGCCCAGACCCAGAGTGCACAGCATCCACTGCGCACCTGTAGTTGTTTTCCCCTGGATACTGGGACTGTTTTTGACTGTTTGCCTGGCTCTCTGGTGCCTTGGGAGTCTGTGTTTTGGCAGAGAGACAGTTAATCTTCAGTCCGGAGCTCATCAGGGTCACCGCGGCCAGCTGCTTTGTTTGTTGAATTTTCCTTACAAAGGCAGCAGCATGGCTGAAGGAGGTTATCTGCGTTTTGAAAAGTTGACCAACGCTAATTATCAAAGCTGGTAAATTTATGTGAGAGCCGCTTTGACGAAGGAGAACTTGTGGAACGTTTTGGAAGATGAGGGACAGCCTCCAGAAGAAGCAACTGCTGCTCAAATAGCAGCGTTCAGGGTTGCTGACGAAAAAGCCAAAGCAGTTATTTTGCTTACTTTAAGTCATTCCCAGTTGATTCACGCTGCTGCTGCAGACACAGCATATCAGCTCTGGCAGGCTTTGAAGCGTGTGCATCAACCTTCCTCGTGGTTTGTCCAAAATGCTATGGAAGAAAAGACTGTATAACACAAAGTTATGTCCCGGAAGCTGTGTGAGAGAGCACCTCATGCTGATGAAACAGTTGTTTCAACAGACAGCCACTAGGGGGGTAACTATCCAAGAAACGCAGAAAAGTTTTATTCTGCTGGGAAGCCTCACTAAGGAGTGGGACTTTTTGATGTACAGCCTGCAGGGTGTGCGTGAGGAAGAGCTGACTGTAGACCTGGTAGCCAGGAGGATCCTGGAGGAAGTCCAACGTAAGCAGTTCGATTCCCGACTGCAGTCAGAGGGAGAGGCAGCTCCGGAGGAAGAAGGAGTGTGCAGCTATGCCAGACGCTGCTACAGATGCAAGAGAGTCAGCCATCTCCAGAAGGACTGCAGAATGCCAGCGCCAAGCAGAGGGAAGAAGACAGCCCAGAAGCGGAGGGGCGTGTTGTCACAGGCTGAAGGCCATGTGTTTGTGCAAAAGAAAAGTCTGAGAGTGGTGTATGGTTGCTAGACAGTGGGGCAACTCACCACATGGTGAACAATTTAAAGCTGTTGAATGATGTTACAAATGCAAATATAACAGCAATTTCCCTTGCAGATGGGGCATCAAGCAAGGTGCAGAAGATGGGTACTGCATATGTGCCATGCTTTGGTAAATCATTCAATAATGTGTTGTGTGTTACCAACCTGCAGAATTGTATTTTGAGTGTCTCCCAACTGACCAGTGAGGATTACAAAGTGGTGTTTGAAGGGGAGAAATGTACAATAACTGTAAATGGTATGTTTTGTGCAAAAGGGGTGAAAAAGCAGGGCTTGTACCACATATTGCCCAAAGGAAAAGTGGCAAACGTTAACCCTTTGTGTAACAAACCTCTACATGAAAAGTGTGTACATTATCTCCACAGAGTGATGGGACATGCCAGCTACAAAAGTTTGCAGGAGTTGGCAAACGTATGCCCTGAGTTACAAGTCAGAAATTGCCCTAAGTTTCTCGATTGCTCTGTATGCAAAAAGGTTAAGGTAAAGGCTTACCTCATTGCCAAGAAAAGCAAGTGTGTCACCCAATGTCCTTTTGAGGTTGTACATGCAGATTTGGCTGGGCCATTTAAGCCAGCTAAAGGGCAAAATAGCTATGTCCTGGTAATTGTAGACAGACACACCAGGTACTCCTATGTCTCTCTACTGAAAGAGAAAGGTCAAGCAGCTGGAAAGTTCCAAGAGTGGGTGAATGCTGTTGAGAGGGAATTTCCTTACAAAGTAGCTAGTCTTGTATTGGACAGAGGGGGAGAATTCCTGTCCAATAGCCTGCAAGCCTGGATGCGTAAGAAAGGCATAAGGCATAAAACCACCAACCCCACATCTCCCGGGGAGGATGGTCTTGCAGACAGAAGAATTGGGCTGTTAGAACAAATGAAGGACTGTATGATGGAGGATGCCCAAGCCCCAGCAGGACTTTGGGGAGAAGCAATAGTGACAGCAAACTACCACATAAACAGGATGTGGAGCTCAAGTGTGAAGCAATCTCCATATTACCTATTGTATGGTAGGGCACCAAGCCTGAAGCATCTACGTGTTTGGGGTCAGTTTGCTAGTGTGTATGTTCCCCCAAGTTTTAGAAAGTCTGGAGAGGAGAAATCTAGACGGTTATGCTTTGTGGGATATGAAGGTAACAAATATAGATTTCTACACCATGCTGGCAAGATAGTGTATTCCAGGAGTGCAAATTTTGAATTCCATTCAGGATGGGATAGACTGCACTGTAACCAAGAGGTTTTGATTCCCCTGGGTAAAAGTGTGGAAAGTGTTCCCGAAATTTCTGAAAAATGGAGGGGCAGTGATGTCTGATGATGAAAAGGAGGAAAAGCCTGGAACCTCATACAACTCCTCACCACCACCTAGCTTCAAACCTGGGACTGCACTCAAAGAAAAGCCTCACACTGAGAGCAGCAGTAGCCCTAGCGAAACTGAGTCTGGAAGAACTAAGGTACTCATTCCTAGGAGGTCCAAGAGGGTAAGAAAATCCCCTGTCAGGTTTGTTGTTCAGGGGGCCAAGCTGTTCAGTGTTGTGGCTAGTGAGCCTGAAAGTTATCAGGAACTGTTAGAGTATCCCAAGGAGGAACAGGAGAAGTGGAACACTGCCATGGACTCTGAGTTCCAGTCACTCGTCGAAAGAAAGGTCTTCCAGGTGGTAGACAGGCCCAAAGACCAGAAGGTAGTCGGGTGCAGGTGGGTGTTCAAATTAAAGGACATGCCTGATGGCACACAGAAGTATAAGGCACGCCTGGTTGCAAAGGGTTTCTCCCAGGAAAGGTTCACCAACTTTGACAAGACGTTTTCTCCCACAGCCAAACCAGAAAGTCTGAGGATGGTATTAGCTGTTGCTGCCAAGAGGAGAATGGTTGTTCAACATTTTGATTTTGAAACAGCGTACCTGAACGCTGATCTAGAAGAAACAGTCCACATGGAGCAACCACCAGGGTATGATGGCGCAGAAGACAACAAAGTATACCTGTTGCGCAAAGCTCTCTATGGTCTTCACCAAAGTGCTTGCTGCTGGAACAAATGCATTGATCAGCAGTTGGTGGCACTTGGGTATACGAGGAGCATCGCGGATGCATGCGTATATACTAAGGGAACAGGTGACAACTGTGTCATAATGGTGATATATGTTGACGATCTTTGTATTGCAGCCAGAAGTGCCAGTGATGTAAGGCGTGTGCAGATGGAGTTAAAGAAATGATTCAGGCTAAAAGATCTAGGAAGTCTGAAATGTTATTTAGGTATCGAAGTGGAGAGAACCAGTGATGGTGAGATTTTTCTAAGCCAAAAGAAAAAAAAATCGACAATCTTGTTGCTAAATGTGGTCTGTGTGATGCAAAGAGAGTCAGGACTCCCACGACAACAGACTTCGCAAACTTAGAAGCAAGTGAGCTGTTTGTGAACCCTCAGCTGTACCATTCTGTCATTGGAAGCCTATTATTCATTGCTAACAACACGAGACCAGATATCAGTTTCACAGTTGGACTGTTAAACAGGAGAGCTTCCAAGCCCAGACAGATAGATTGAGTGGCTGTAAAACGAGTCATCAGATACCTCAAAGGCACAAGAGATCTGTGTCTGAGAATGGTGGGAAGCCAAAAAACACTGGAATGCTATGTCGATAGCTCTTTTGCTGCTGACCCAGCAGACAGGAAGTCAGTGACTGGGTTGGTAGCCAGGTATGCGGAGAGTCCCATAGTATGGAGATCAAGAAAGCAGAGTTGGGTGGCGCTCAGTACAACAGAGGCGGAATTTGCAGCATTATCAGAAATGGCTAGCGAAGTACAGTGGCTAAGACAAATGCCGACAGACATACAAGAGGCCCAGTTAGGTAAACTGGGCCTTGCCACCAAGGTGTAAGGTGGAAGATGAATGGTACCCTTGAATGTATGTATCATATAATATGTATTGCATGACGTGTATGGATAGTGAAAATGTCCTACACAGTGGCCTGACCATTTTGGAGGGGATTGTCAGGGATTCCAGGCAGGGAACCCTGGGAAAATGATCAGCCCACTGCAAAGATGTTGCATCATGCTCCAGCTGTGGGTAATTGCAAGATTGCATAAGAAACTGGGGTCGTGTGCAGATGGTAGAGGGAGGTGTGCAAACCTCTACCTGATTGGTTGTAAATATGTATATAAGAAAGCAATCCCCAGTATGTATTTGTCTGTTGACCAAACCGGTGTCTGGCGCAAGCCTTTGTCCGTCTGTTTCATGTTGTGTATATAACGGAACCTTGCTGCAAGATAAAGTGCCTCCTGTTTGGAAGAAATTCCTCCGTGTGTGAGTATCCTTACTGGGGAACAAGTATGCTGCTGTTGGCTCTCTGTCCTCTGGCTTTTCTGCTGTATTTCTGTGGGGCTGCAACTCCTATCATCCCCCAACAGCATCCATATCTCCATATAACAATAGAGTATGAGAATCACAAGGAGAATAGCTGCATTTCAACACAATCATTCCCTCTATTTACAAAGTTCAGAGTGCAGGTACCTATATAACCAAAGCATCACTATTGCATATGTGCACACAAGGGAGGTGTCAGCAGGCTTGGAAAAATCCAGAGGTTTGCAAAAGTATAAAACATCTTTAAAGAAAGAAACAGAGGAAGGAAGATTACAGTTCCACAGGGGCTAAACCTGCTTGGAAGCCACAAAATGCTGACTGACTGAGCATTTAGGTTGGTTGGAGTGAAAACCAACAGGGAGGAGGAGATGGGTCACAGAGGAGAGCATGGCAGATTAGAACACTGAAAAGATCACTCTACTTTGCAACATTTCCTTGCAAGGTCCTTCTAGTGTTCAATTAAATGGATTTCTCTACACTAAGCAGCAAAGAAAACTCCATTTGTATCCTGAAGGCACATAAATCTGCTGTGTTTAGCCAACCTTCTTACATAACTCAGAGGAGAATGCACACAAGCAAAGCAAACAGCATCTGGAAACCAAAAATAGAAGCCCCCTGGAGTGAGATTTACACTTTGGCTATTAATATATCTCCCTTCTCAATGAACCAAGTGATAAAAAGAAGGGTTGAATGTGGCTTTTTATCTTTATTCAGTACCTTGGTCCTTCAGGGACCCTTGAACTTGATTGCATCATTTTCAATGTCAACCTCAATAACACACCAATTGTGTCTCTTTCTCTATCTTTTTTTTTTCTTTTCCAGTGGAACAAAGGGCTCCCCAGGTAGCCTGAACTGTTAATTCAAACTGACTGACTCACCACATTAGTCCATGTGGCTTCTCTCTGCATACCACTGTAGTACATTAACACAACAAATTAACATTCTAATTGCCTTTTAACTATTTATCAATATGGGATAGAAAGACCACAGGCAGAAAAGAACCGGAAAAATCCCAGACTGCCATCCTCAGTCTGTACGTCCATCTCTTTCTCTTTATAGACAGCCACTGAGCTTGTACTAATAAACAGTGGTCTGTAGGCAGGACACAGAGACTGTCCTACAGTAGGAGACTGTAAAGAGAAAGTTAAACCTGCACATAAATCTATCCCAGATTTGTTCCAGATAAATCATATCCATGCATTGTTCTTTGACAATGAGGAGTCTAAATATCAGACCAACATTGAGAAAATCTATCATTTCTGAACAAATACTTTTTTTTCAAGAAAGATCCCAGGGACATGGGTATATTTGAAGTTTGGTTCTGTTTATTGTTTATTGTTTTTTAAAAATGGAGGATTTTGTTTTGCCCATCCTCCATGGTATGCAAGACAGTACATTAAGTTTTCTTCTCCAGCCAAATTTATCATTGCAACAACAGTGCAAATGTAAGATAGGCTAGGCTGAGAGAGAGACTAGCCAAAAGTCACTAGGTGACAGCTTCATGGCTAAGAGCAGATTTCAATCCAGAACTATCCAAATCATGCATGAACATTCTATCCAGAACACTACTCTCTTTTGCAGTCTCAACTCCTTAGAGATGAGTATTATACCATAAAAATACAATAAAATACGCACAAATTGCCAGTAAAATAATTTCTAGTTAAACATGCCCTAGCAAGCCTCCTTCCCTGTTAAAACAATAAAATCTGTCCAAATATGATGGATGTACCTAGATAAATTTTAAATCTGGCAGAGGAAAGAATACACTCTTGTGGCCCATTGATTTTTCTATCTTCTTATTTTGCTGAAGTCCCACTGACTGAGCAGGTAGACTTGGGCAAATAACTACATATGACAACCTCAGTGCTTCATGAGTAAAATGGAACAAATTGTGATTTGTCTTTCAATGGTAATATGAAATAAGAATGAGCTATTAACAGCCTTGGACCTTAGGGGATATTGTAGGATATACATCTAAAATAAAACTATTAATTGACATTAGGCACACACTGGCTTTTATTGCAAATTCAAACAAAATGACCAATGATTCAATAAAGAATTTTAATTTGTTCATCTAAAATCATGATGGCATTGAGGAACAATTCTCTTCAGCCTTGTAAGGAAGAGATTAATCCAGAAGGAAAATCTCATTTATCAAAATAAATGTACACTGCAGCTGCTATCCACATCTACATATTACTTTTCCAGCAACGCTCTAACGATTCATTTCCTTTTTCATACTAGGACTGTGGAGCCATCAACAGAATTCTCTCACACAGAGTTTTAAGAGCAACTGAGAGTCCTTCCATTTATTGTGCAGACTAAGGTGCAGAATTCTAGACAGTTCCACTTCCATCTGGAGGTGGAGATTGTATTTTCTGAGTGCTTCTTCATAATGCTTCATCCACACAGAAAACAACCAGATCAGAAAGAAATTGTCATCATCTTCATCAGTCCCTTCACAGTGACACTCCAGTTTATTACATGTAAGGAGTTTTGTACGTGCTGTTTTTTGTTTTGTACTTTCTTGCTCTTTTGTTATCCTTACAATATTTTATCAAATTGATACAGTCACTTTGGAGAGCCAGCTTGGAGTTGTGGTTTGAGCATTGGACTACAACCCTGAAAACCAGGGGTTAATTTCCCACTCAGCCATGGAAACTCACTGGGTGACCTTGGGTGCATCACATACTTTCAGCCTCAGAAAACCCCATGATAGATTCACTGTAGGGCTGTCATAAATCAGAAATAACTTGAAAGCACACCGCCACCGCTGCCACCACCACCACAACAACAACCATATTCACCTTGAGCATCAATTTGATCAAAAAATAGGAAGAAAATTTAACAAAGATTTGGGTTTCTTGAGATCAGTACCTAGACTTCTTTTAAAGCTCTCGGAAGAATTATATTCCCAGTTTTGCTTTCTTGGAATCACTAACCAACTTTCATCAAAATGTGTCACCTAATGTATTTTTTATTCTATGCAATGCTTGTAGAAGAAGTTGTTACGTTTGCGTGCTTTCTGCAACTGAAACTGCAAAGCTCTGAAGTTCTGTAAGAGCAACCTCACCTCACAGTGAGGCCCACGTCTCCATAAACTATCACAATTTCATGTTTTACATAAAGTTTGGCATCCTTTATATCAATATCTTCAATTCCTGTTTTTGTTTTTTTTTAAAAAAAAAAAAACTACTATATTCTGCTTGCCACAGTTGCACTTGACTGGAGCAGCAGAAAACTTGAAAATTCATTACTATTTGTCTACCATGTCACAAGACAGATGGAATGGCTTGTAAAGGAGCAATGATATTCTCCAAATCAGGATGAATTATCAGATGCCTTGTGACATATAACATTCCAAGGTGTTTTTTGTTTGTTTGTTTGTTTGTTTGTTTGTTTGTTTGAGGAGGGTTGTTTTGCTTTGGTTCAATTGGTCTTTTTTGTGATGCCTCATAACCAAAAATATGAGAGGAAACCTGTTGGATGAGGCCAAAGATGCACTCTCCGATTTGAGCTATGCCTGTTGAAGGATTATAGGATATGACATGCAAGCATTGTCATGAGAATACAACATGAGATATCCCCCTGCCGTGAAAGATGCACCAGTGCAGTTGCTCAGACATGCCCACAGAACATTCTACCAGTATATTCTTTTCATTGGGAATATATAGTACCAGCCAAACAGGTTGGAGTCAAAAGCAGAGGGAGAAGCATTTAATGTGGGCATTTATTTTGTTAAAGGTGGCATGCGTACTATTTGATTCCAAGAGAGGCGTAGGTAGAGGAAGGCCAAATATGGGCATTAACCCCTGTAAGTATTTTGCCCCCTCAGTGAAACTTTCATTCAGTTCCCAAATTATTAGCACTGCAGTAACTTAAAATTTCAATTGAGCATTTAGAAATAGAGTTTAGGCATCCAAAGAAAAAAACAAGCCCATTTATAAACGGGAGGCCAACACAACAAAGATAAGAGTTCTGATTGTGACACATTTTCAGTGTCTCACTCTCTGCAAGGCTAGAAATTTGGGAACAGAAGGAAAATGTCACTGGGAGGGCAGAATTCTTATTTGGAGGGGCAATTCCCTCATTTCATCCCTCACATAACCCCTGTAGCTATATCCCTGCAAGGGATGTATTTCCACCACTGCTAGAAGAAAACTCTAAAAGGAGATGCAAGAATTATAGAAATGTGTGTGGGATTTGATCCATATTAGTGGACACAACCAGGGAACCAGAAAGCAGAAAACATTCTGAAGTCAGTAACACAAAGTACAAGTGTACGTTTTAAGGCATGCAGTACCAGGAAAATGCAGGGAAACTCACACAACTCCAGACCCTTTCCTTTTGAATTAAAAGGACAGGCAGCAATCTCTCCTATTTGATATTCCCCCAGGCCCTTTTGTCCTGCCATTCCTCACTGCATCCTCTGCGTGATGAATAGAAGGGTATTTTGTAGTCATTAATTTTTCATTCTATTTTTAAACAGACATGCCAACATTTGAAATGCTCCCTGGTGAGAGAGGGAATTGGTAACTCCCACAGATTTGCCCCCCCCCCATGAAAAAAGAGCAGAGAAGAAAAGGAGGCTGGATTTGAGATGGAAGGCAATTACACGCTATGATTTTAGAGTGCCGGGTGGAAGAGGAGGCAGCTCATTGAAAGCCCATGCTGCCGTCCTGCAAAGTGAGGATGTGGGGGAGCAGGGAGAGAGCATAGCTAATAACCTCAATTACAGCCTGTGTTCTCCCAAGATAGTTCTTGGCACTTCTGTTTGCTTGGCTGTCCAAATATGGAGGCAAAGGCTGTTTTCATATTTCACGGGCATATGCTGCGCAGATAACAACAAAGTAAACAGAGCAGGCTGCAGCATAAATAAATATCACACATCCCCTTCAAAACAAAATTGGGGAAGCAGTTACTCCCCAAATATGCTTTAGGTTCTAGCCATCTACATGAAAATCTTAAGGTTTTTTTCAGTCTGACCACATACAGCTGGGATAGTGGCAAGGCATTGCTCATTTGACTTCCATTTTTGCACTACTATGGAACTATTCTCAAATATCTTCTAAAATCATACTTAAGAGAAGACTTTAAACTATATGTTTTAAACTGGGCTAGTAGGTCTTATTGCTTGGCACACACACACCTTCCCCAGTCTAGTGGCCTATAGATAAATTCTTGACCATCATCCCCAGCAAGTCTAGAAGATAATGGACAATGTAGTTCAACACACTAGGAGAACATCAGGTTAGAGAAGAATGGATTAATCCATTAATTCATGAAAAAGAACTTTCAATCAACTTGCCTTGCAGACAGATAGATAAATAGATAGATAGACAGACAGAGGGACTGATTATTTGCAAAAGAAGTACTCATAAAATGACAATTAATGAGCAATCTCTCCAAAGTGGTATTTCCACTTTCCTTCCACACAGGATGAGATGCTGCATCAAAGATGCTACAACAGATCAATTGCCATGCTTGCTGAGGGATTCTGGAAGTTGCATGCAAAAAAAGTAATTTTTCTAAGCTCTGTTTCTTATTTCTGAATCATTATTTTTACTCATTGGAAAATTTATGCACATTTGAACATTATGATTGACTAATCAATTAAAAAAAACTGGTTACCAGAACCAATTTTAAGACATTCTGAGGCTGTTCAAATGCTCTGTGAAACTTAAATGTAGAATCTGGAGTTATCTGTAAAGTGGCTCAACCCAGCATTGAAATTCCCTCTTATATGCAACTGGCAACTCTAGCCATAACCAGTAATGCTCCACTATAACTTTGTGCAGAATTTACCTTTTAGCTAGAGGGGATCAGAGAGATTATAAGATCATGAAACCAACCTGGCAAAAATCACTTGAAATTCCTCCAGATTTTAGTCTTGCAGGCTGTATTGTTCTTCTGCCACAAGCACTGTCCAAATGCCTGGAGTGTTGAACCTGAGCGTTATGAACTTGGCAGCCGCCCGGACGGACATGGCTTGCATATACAGAGCTGTGCACATTGGGACATCCAGTTTTTAAAACACAACAAACCTGGCCATTAGCCCATTGCAGCAGATTATGCCAGAGCATGTATACATGAGCCAACACAGAGAAATGAGAGCAGATGGACCTTGGATAAATGGAGGAGAAGGCATCACTGGAGGATCTGAAGTGTTCCTTTATCACTTTATTTTGCGGTTCCTTTGGTTCATTGCTGAGTCAGAGAAAAGCAAAGCTTCACCCTAGTTGCAGATACTCCTCCAGCAACTGGCTGCAAGTTCTACATCAGCAGAAGGTTAGGCCTGATGGGAACAGTGAAGGAGATTCACTGTGCAAATACTTGTTCTGAAACACTGAGTTCATTTAACAGCCTGCTATTTGTTTACTGTCCCTGATTCCCCTCCCTAATTAAATTACTGGTTCTTCTGGGATGTGGGTTATATGTCAGTAATATCACAGAGATCATAAGGAGTAAAAAATATTAAAGAAATTTACCCATCTTATTAGGGTGGCCGCCGTACTGGAAAATCAGACACTGATCAAATTAGGCCCCAGAACAGTGAAGTCAAAGAATTAAGTTTGGATCTTTGTATAAGGGTTGGGGTTTCTGCTGATTCAACAATAATGAGGAAAATGAAGCAGATATTAGTCTCAGATTCACACTGGCCATTCAAGTAATTCTTGATTCTACCACAAATAGCTGCAGACATTTTTCTCATTACTCAGTGAAGCATACAATATAGTCCAGGAATTCCAAAACTGTAACTGCAAGAACTAAATTAATTCCACTGAAGCTGAATGATGGGGGATTCAGGATAGACAAAAGGAACTCAGAGAGTGAGGGAAGTTTTTAAAAAGGTTGGCAGGGGCACCTGGTAGCTTCCATGTCAGTGGAGTAGTAAATCCAGTCCAGGTATTGGATAGCTTTATAGGGATTATCCAAGGTACTGAACCTATTTTGCAGGGACAACTCAGCAGCTTGGATAACTTCTTTAAGTCTGAACTAAAATCTGGAATAGATTCATTGCCCTACTAACATAGAAACCACCAGCCACTTAAAAATTTCACTGTGGATTTCCAGAACTGTAAGTGTAACCCCAAAACGTGGGTGACTCAAGGATCCACTCATGATGGCAGTGCCTCTGTGAAACAGTAGGGAATATTAGCTGAAAGGTGAGGCCTATAAGAAGGGGGTAGCCTAAAAAGATCTTTTACACCTATATACATGTTTACACGTGTATACCTGTACTAATGCAGGAACACCAGCTGGAGATTCAAAGAATATTTGTTTTATCAGGGAAATTAACAATCAAACTCACACAAGATCCATGCAGTCTTGCAATCATGCAAGGCTAACTGAAAGAAAGGGAAGAAAAAATGGAAAGTGAAAAGTTAGAGTGTAATGGGTGATATTTACCTATCTGGAGAGAAGAGATGAAGTGATGTGGCCCAAACAAAGAGTCCAAGGGTAGTACCAGAATCAGAGCAGCAGAGTGATGGCCTGTGTCCAGAGTATCACAAGCCAGTGATGTAGACTCAAGTCGATAGTCTCAGACTCAAGTTGGATTTAAGTCATTTCAGTGACTCGACTCAGATTTGACTCAGCCATAAATGATGCACTGACTCAACTCAACCCGAGACTTGTATATTTTTAATGACTGATTTGATGCCCTTGGTTCAGTAATATAACACATTCATCCAGAAACCTTATGACTTTGAACAACGCCTCCATCTCTTTTTGCCTACTGGTCACATGACAATCTCTTTCAAGCCTAAAGTGTGGGCACATTTCTCAGAGGGGAACAGCAAACAGGTTAGGCAATGGGTTTGAAGCAGGCTTGAGGTCTGCTCAGCAACCTGTCCCTGCTGCATATCAGAGGAGCCTTCTAAAACGTTTCCTAACAGCAAAAGACAAAACTCACCCCCAGAGTGCAGGGTGCATTTCTCAGAGGGGAACAGCAAATGTGTTAGGCAATGGGCTTGAGGAAGAAGGATCCTTCCTTCTAAAGCATTTGAATCTTCAGTAATGGGGAGTAAGATAAGATCCTACTTCCCAATTCCAAAGCTGCAGATGGCAAAATTGCAAATATGGAGAGCTGTCTCTGCTTAAATTGTTAAAACTGAATTTATTTCACTCTATCCAATAACTCTGGAATTTTGGTTGGGGTATAAAATTGGCTTCCAGACTTGAGACTTGACTTGAATGTGTCTTTAAGGACTTGCAACTTGAAGGTAGAGACTTGAGACCTGGAGTAAAAGACTTACATACATCGCTGTTACAAGCTATCTGGCTCAAAGCCAGAGTTTAAAATGCTCTTTTTCCATCTTGAGGGGGAAGGTGTTAATGGCTCTCTGGCAGAGTAGACAATGGGGTCAGCAGAGTAGACAATGGGGTCCAGAATGAGCTAATAGCCTTATAGTATTAGGAGGACTGATGGGAATTATGATAGTTCCTTAATGGTGGGACATGTGAGGGGGCAAAAGGAGAGTTTTGGTGGACAGAGGAAGAGGATCAAAGACAACCAGTCATTCTGTGGAAGCAGTTTCAGATGCTATTGTTTCTAAAAGTTGAGTCATTGACAGACATTTGCAAGTCCATTGTCGCCAGAGTTTGTCTGACTATGACCTAGCCATACCATGAGGTACCAATCTGACCTAATTTTGCAATGCACATATGCAGCCAGTTCCTCTTTGTCAGCAGGCTTCCCAGCCCTATCAGAATATAATTTATATTTCATGGCAATTAATATTTGCGCATTAAACCACATCATGAAGTGGGGGTGTACCACCTAGTAACAAAGGAGGTTGGACTAGAAGCCCTTCCCAACTCTAAAATATTATGATTTTATTAAATGTTTTTTCACGTACTAAATAGTTAAACTTTATTGATCATAAGATACAGTGACAGCCACCAACGTGGTCAACTTGAAAAGGAGATCAGACAAATTCATGGATGATAAAATTTTGATTGTCCTGATAACTCTACATTCCCTTCAGTACCAGGGCATCATACCCCTATATGTTTAAGGCCACATTAAGGTTTTCATAGGCCCTACACACTCTTGTATTTAATTCTCCAACTCACCTCAATGTACCACTAGGGATGCAAATATAAAATATCTTTATTTTGAAGTTTTGTTTTCCTTCCCACTTCCTGTAAAAATTTTTGTTAATCCTATTTTTGTAGGTCCTAAAATTTTCATAGGTCCTAGGCAGTGGGCTCGAACATTTAATGGATAAGGCAGCCATGCGTATGTCAATCAGTACAATGTACAGAAGGGTGTTATTGTGTTCATTTGTCACTTATGGGATTGCCATGGAAATCTGCTGGGCTGCTAGAGGAACAAAATACCTTAGGTTTGGTCTCACATGGCTCTTCTTACATTCTTCTACTAATAAATAACAATGCTTGTGCACTTCAAAAAGTCTTCTGGCAAACAAGTCTACGAGGAGAATCACTCTACAAGAGGCAGGAGTTCCTTTCAATCAACCTTCAACCAACCTTCAGTACAGCTTTTGTTGCCTTGGTGGAATACTTACACTGGGAACAGCACAGGGGAAGTGTGTCACTGTTGGTTTTGCTAGGCCTCCCAGTTTCCATGCCATTCACTGCAATCTATTTCTGGGATGCCTCTCTAGGTTGGACCTGGAAGCATTGTTTTACAGTGGATCTGGTCCTTCCTGAAGGAGTGCAGTTATAAGAAGGGACACACTTAGATGGTAGGAGATTCTGATTCAATACCCTGGCCACTGATCTATGGGGTCCCACAAGGTTCCATTTTGTGCCCTGTGCTGTTTAACATCTACATGAGACTGCTGGGAGTGGTTGCTCAAAATTTGGAGTTCAGTGTCACCAGTATGACAGTGATATTCAACTCCATCTCCATCTCTCCTTCCCATCAAACTCCAAGGAAACTGTTTCACTACTAAACCATGTGTGTTGCTTGTAATGAACTGGATGTAGATGAACATATTGAAGCTTAATCCAGGTAAAATAGAGGTGCTTCTGGTCATTCAGAAGCCATATCATGGGGAAAGGATTCAACTTGTGCTCAGTGGCATTGCACTCTCTTTAAAACCTTGGATTTCTGTTTTGGGTGTACTATTGGACCCAGCCAGGACCTGGAGACCCAGGTTTCAACAGTGCCCAGAAGTGCATTTGAAAAATATTGGTTATGACATATTAATCCCTATATGGCTTAAACCCAGACTATCTGAAGCCCATGCCTCCTCATTTGAGCCTGGCCAAGTCTTGCAGTTTTTGTAGGAGAGCTTCATATATCCTACTACCCTCCTAGGTTTATCTGGAGAATTCATAGGTTAGAGCCATCTTTGTGGCTGCTCTTAGGCTATGGAACATCATCCCAAAGAAGACTTGGTTGGACCCCTCTCACCTCTTTTTTCACCAGCCAGCGAAGACCTTTCTATTTAAAAAAGTCTTCACAGCCTTTAACTGACTGGGCTAGAAGGATGTGCAATGCATGTGATACTTTTTAATATGTAATATATGTTTTATAGGTTTTTAACTGTTTTGAATTAATGTTTTAAAAGTCCTCTGTTTCTGGCAACCAGCATGATAATAAACACTTACCTCACGATAGCCATTACAGCACCTCATTACACAAATCATTATCCGAGGTAACCCAGTGGAACAAACCACAGTAAGTTGAGGAGAGAAAAAAGAAAGTATTATTTCATAAAATGTAAGGGGTAATGTATAAAATTTAGAATGGTTTGGTCACTTCCACTTTAGCTATAACAGTTGAATGGGAATTTAAATGACTGAATTCAAGTGATTCGTCACTCATCTTTGACTCATCAAATTTCGTTTAGAACTCATTCCTTAGAACCAGAACCCCGGAACAATCTGTACAGGTCATAAAAAGGTAACAGTTGGGAGGTGAAACCAGTGGAATATTCTTGTGACTGAAACTGTTCTATACTTTTTTAAAAAATACCAATGTCTCTGAAAAAGCCATTGACATTCTTGTAGGTCTACTTGAGCCTTCCAATTATAGTGACAACCGAAAGCAAGGAGGGAGAGTCTATATAAGTGTGAAATGCGTCCTCCCTTTACTTCACTTAGTTCTCTCTTTTCCTTCAGGTTCCTTCTCTTCTTTTTTTATACTTAAAATCAGATTGGTTTCCCTGCTACTGCTTAAAGCTTGCTCATACCCGGCTGATCCACTGTTGAATTCCTTCATCCTGCTGCATTCTACTGCTGCTTGTTAAGCTTTGCATCCATCTAGAAAGTAGTTAGATTATATATATATGCCACTTCTCACACTGTCCAAAACTACCCCACCTGTCTACAAATGACCCTTTGGCTGAAATGTTCAGGTCACAAAATGGTTAACCCACAGAATATACAAGCAGAAAAGGATCAAGTGGTCCTCCCATTCAGAACAATGAGAAATGTGTATGAGGTATACCTGTCCTATCTCAGTCCCAGCACAGCTGATAAAACAACCAAAACAACTGAATAACTCCCAACTTGTTACTTACTTCCAGGCAGCAAGGATAGAGACAGACATAAAGTACACCATAAACAAAGTCCTGAAGGGTTTCACACCAAGAGAGTGTCCAAGGTCAATCCAAGCATTTCTCAAAGCATCCAGCAAAGTAGCAGGTCAGATAAGCTCTGACAACTCCTGGAGAGGAAGGACGCCAGCTAAATAGGTCTAAGGCCTAGTGCAGCTGTACCTTGATTGATTGTTGCCAGTTATAAATCCTGAGAGAGCAATGCTGGCTTTCTCTTTGCTGTCTGTGCTCTGCGAAGCTGGGTCTCAGTAAGTGTTCTTCTATATCTAAGGAGGCAGGACTTTCTGTTGGAGCTGACACCACCCCCTGTTTTGTTTCTGGCACTGTAACCTCTCTCTGTACAGCAGGTCCTGGCATGCCCCCTGTCTTCGACTCTGAGTCAGAATCCATGCTCTGGAAGCAGGGCATGACATACCTTTCTCAGTTGCCTTTAAAACTAGGTTGGGGGGACAAATTCGCACTCTCTGCACTTGCCTGCCTCATCACTGAGCTTTAGCCCTCTCCCTTTCATGGAGGCTTCAAGGTGGCCGTTTGAAAATAGTTGCTTGAGTTAGTTAGTTTTTTGAATAACTCTCAGAATTCTCCAGGCAGAATGGCCGGTATTTATGTTAATTTGGAGATTCTAGGAGATATAGTCTTTAAAAAAAAACCCTCTGTTTTCCAACATTTGGACCAGCTAGACCCTTCATCTGAACTGGGATGGCTCTTTTTATGCTCTTAGTATTGATACATAAGCAAACTTAAATAACACAAAGCAAGACAAGTGTTAAGATATGCATTCACACAGATCAATGCTAGCCTTTTGCCCCTTAATTGGGACAATAATGCCACTGCTGTGGCCCCTAGAGGGAGAGAAGAACAGGCAGTATCTGCCAGACTTAATTCCCTCCACTATTGCCATACTTTTTTCCTTTATGTCTTTTTTAGATTGTAAGGCCATTTCCGCACTACACTGCTATAGTGCTATTATTGCAGTTTCTACCTCCTATGAAATCCTGGGGTTTGCAATTTAGGGAGGGGTATTTAGAATTCTCAGCCAGAGAGCTCTTTGATCCCAGTAAACTACAAACCCCAGAATTCCACAGGATGTTGAAAGTGGAATAAGGGCACTGTAACAGTGTACTGTAGAAATGGCCTCAGTCTGAGAACAGAAAACTGTCAAATTAATGATTTGTAAGCTGCCCTAGGAACCCTTTTTTTTTTCCTGAAGGGTGGGCTATAAACACTTTAAACAAATAAATAAAGTCCTTGTACATATAAAAAGCTCAAGGGGACCTAACATACAGTCCAATAACTCAAGGTCAGATGTCTCAGCCTCAGGCTAAGTGTTAAATTTTTTTCATCCTCTGCAGAGAGCTGACCGTAAGATTTAACCTCTGTTTGATTTCACACATGATTGGTCAATGGACAGAAATAGTAATTGAAGGAAAAGGCCAGGGACAGCAAAACAAAAAACAAAAAACAAAGGGAGACCTTTTAGCAGTGTCCTCATTTGTATGTTTCACAGGTGCCAAAGGATGAGTAAAGGTGTGATGATGAAAAGTTGTACAACGAACACCCATGCAATCCCATGTCAGCTACATCATTATTTGTATCTGTTGTCATCCTGGGACTTGATTAAATTACAGTTGAACAGTAAAGAGATATTTGTCTGCAAAGAACACAGTGACTTCCTGTTACTTCACTTTTCCAGGAAAATTCAAAGGAGTTTTGATCAAAACAAACAAATTAAATTAAAATAAATTTAAAACAAGCAGAGTCTCCTCTAAAACTACTTGACAGCACAGGTTTAAAAACAGCCCCCTACTCCCAGAATTTCAGTTTTCAAAATATGGTTCCTTCTCCCTGAGAATCAGACATTTCACAGAAGTCCATCAACCACAACAATGTCGTACGAGCCGGCTGTCTGTTTTCAGGCAACAGAGCACCAAGATATTTAGCAGGCAAAGGGTTACAGCTTAGCAGTCCAATAAAGTTTGCCTGGTCAGGGTGAAGCTGAAGCAAAGTCAAGTGTTGGTGCAAAGGTCAGGAATCCAGTGAGCAGAAGGTCAGACAGTCCAAAGGTCAGAGAGGACAGGTAGACGGTGAGCAGGAAATCTGTAGCACACACAGAGACAAGGGCCAACAAACATATGAGTTGTTTCTAGCATCAAGACACCACCCGCGCCTTCCTTAAGAAGGCTGGAGCCCGTTGGCTCTCCTCCCAGCCTGATTAGGTCCTGGTGTGCTTGTGTCTGCTAGTCCTCCTTTGAAGATGTTGTTCACCTTGAGAAACTGACTCTTAGCCTATGACAAACAATATCAAAGAGCCACCAGATATACACTGAACACAGTGTGCCTTCCTCTGCTGATTGTATGCAGAAGCTATAACAATGCCCCGGCTTTTTCATATTGTCACAGCAGAGACCAGGATCCAATTTTGGATTTCTACCAGTAAAATCCAATAAAAGATGGAGGGTAGTCAATCTTCCTACCCACTACAGTCCCATCACTGCATGTATCCCCCAAATTTGCATTAAGTGAAAGCCATTTTGAGAAACTCTCCATAGCTTAGGGGACTGTAGTGGGGAAGGGATAGGAATTACATCACATTAAAGCTGCAGCGCTAGCACCTTATTTTGTTAAGGCCAAGGTTTTTTGACTGAAAATTGCTCTGTTTCTTTCCATGTCCTCTACTTTTTGTACCACCTTGTTGAGGAAGTATTTCAGAGAACTTCAAAGTTTGCCCATTCTTTTGTGGCATTTTTGGGCCAGCATGGCTATTTTCACTTTTTAGCGGTGGAAAATTTACCCTTTTTTAAGACAACACATCCATCCCCATCCATTTTTCTCTGCAATACAGGGCCTTTCCACCCTACATGATTATAGTGCTACAATTCCACTTTCAACATCCTATGGAATCCTGGAGTTTGCAGTTTAGGGAAAGGCATTTAGAATTCTCAGCCAGAGAGCTCTTTGGCCTCAGTAAACTACAAACCCCATAATTCTACAGGATGTTGAAAGTGGAATAATACCACTATAATAGTGTAGTGCAGACATAGCTTAGGATCTATTTAAAAAATGCAGATTTTTCAAAACCAGAAGTAGATTTCTGGTCACTTCCAGTTTGTTGGAGAGGGGTTTCTGGCAGTCCCAAAGGCTGAAAAGTGGCCCTCAGAGCTTGGACAGTTGCCCACCCAAACTCTAAAAACAAAAAGTCAAAGTGAAATAAAGATGGATTCAAGCAGCTGAATGAAGGGTTTACACTGGAAGGTTCTGTGGTTTGCCCAATCTTTTTTTTTAAAAAAAGATGCTTTGAAAAAAGGAAATCTGTATTCATATTACTGGGGAGGGATCCTTCACCCCCTTACCTTTTGTATAAATCGTGTTAGTTGCTGTTTTTAGAATTATACGGTGGATTAGCTTTAGCTTTAGATAAAACTGGGGGAGCATGAAATATGTGGATTTTATTGACAAGCAGCCAACCTCTTTCTCCTGTAATTTGAGTACTGGGGGAAGGCATTGTCAAATGTCAGCTATAAATTTGGGGGGGGGGGAGTAACTAATACTAAACAGAGTATTTGAATGTCTAGGGTTCTAACTTAGATCATCACAAAGGAGCAGCAGAAACAACACTGTAACACGGATATAGCCATTGTTACTGTTTTTCAAAGAGCCTGCAGACACCAGATGATTAACTATTGGTGCTGACCTTTGTGTGTCACTGGAAGATAAGCCAAAATCAGTGTTTCTGCTGGCTGCAGATAGCAGCAATTCCCAGAACACGGCAGCAGGCATATGAGAAAGTAAAATGGTCAAATTTGTCATGAAAAATGTGAACACAGAGCTATATCTAAAGTGGTACAGATATAATGGAGCACAAGGGATGAATCTTTTGCGATTGGGGTTGGAATTACACTGTGGGAAGGTTTTCAGAGCTAGAGGCATATTCCAGCAGTATGTGTGGCTAAGGGCACAGGAAGGGGCCAAACCAAAATAGCAGAGCCAGACCAGATGGTGGAAGTATTATTGCAGGAACAGTGAATCTCCTTTTGGTTTTATGGCCACTCTGCTTGCAGCTGCTCTGGACTGCACAGGTGCTGGACCCTTTTCTCCTTAACTACAGCATCAAGAGAGCTCCTGTTGAACACAGAGCAACCTGGGATCTACCAACCACCCTTAGGTAAAGCCAGACATAATTTCTGCCACTGTGAGCATGTGCCCAACCAAATACATAAAGCATAGCTCAATAGAGTAAGTTGCAGTGTCTGCAGAACAGAGCTTCATTCCATGCAACACCCGTCGTGTTGTGTGATGCCACTTTAATAATGATTGCTGTTTTCTCCTATACAGACTGCCTCAATCTTTATATGCTGGAGGTGGGGCCACTGCTATGTGCACCAAGGTGTAGTAAGCTTATTGGGTTGTAGTGAGAAGAAGGGACCTCTCTGCTGTGGCTCCCAGTAGGTGGAATGGTCTCCCCATTCAGGTTAGGCAAGTTCTCAGTATTGGGAGTGAGTGATAGAAAACAGGTATCGTAGAATGAGATGAGTATTTTGAAAGAACCGTAGAGTTGGAAAGGACACTAATGGTTGTCAAGTACAGTCCCTGGCAGTACAGACATCCACAGCTGAAGCATCCCTCAGAAGTAGTCATCCAATCTATATTTAAAAACCTGCAGTGACAGAGAATCTACCACTTTCAAAGGTTCTCACAGACTAGATCTATTAGTTTCCCTATTTTTATCCCTACTGCTTTACTGGCAGTCATGAAAAACTGTGCAGTTTTTGAGGATTATTTGCAGTCTGGGACTCTGTATGAAAAATATATTACTGTGTTCAGAAAATGGCATTTCATACACAGAATCTAATACTGATGCATAGAAAACAAGTTTTCTGCACAGAAAGAAAGCAGCATTTTCTGAAGAGAAAACCACACCTTCTTCATGTAGAAAAAAACTGAACTCACCCACATCTTGGATTCTCTTTGTCAGGCTTTCCTGACACTCAAGAAACCCATTTTTCAGTCATTCTCATATATTCTTTTCCATGTCTACTCAAAACATCCCATCAAGTCAACACATTGCTGCCTCTGTCCTTCTGATTAGGCAGTTACCTTATCTGCTCATCCTCTGGAAGTGGCAAAAATCCTTCTTTCCACAGAAACCTCCATTGCCTTGGTTGTGATCTCTGAGGCCTATAAATTCTGTTCCTGTCACAGTGGCCCTGAATGGGAGGACATGGAACTACCTGTGTAATTTCAGAAACACAACATGACCCCCAACAGTCCACTGCTGTATGTCACGCCCTTGCAAGAATGTACTTCCTGCATTTGGCAAAGTTTGTGCTCCCCAGAAGTATCCTCTCTGTCACTCTTCTTGGAAAGTCTTCTCTGTTCTCTCCAAAACTCTTTACCTTACCCTGCCGAGCTGAAAGATGGATAGGTAGGCCTCAAACTGTTATACATTTTCTTCCAACAAGGCAACAAGGTGTCCTATTTCAGTCTTGGCACAGCTGATAAAGCAAACAAAACAAACTGAATACCTCTCAGCTTGTTACTTACTTCCAGGTAGTAAGCACAGAGTCATAAATAAAGTCCAACATAAACAAAGTCCCACAGGGTTTCATGGCAAGGGAGTGTCCAAGATTAATCCGAGCATTCATCAAGGCATCCAGCAAGGTAGAAGGTCAGATAAGCTCTGATACAAGGTTGCATTTCCTGTAACTGTGTTCGGTGCCTATAGGGGACAACTACCAGAGGAGGCTGATCACAGTAGGGAGAAGCAGTTGCAGATAAGTCAAGCCAGTTCAAGCCAAGGCACAGATGTTGCAGGTTGCGACAGCGCTCCCTAGCTATCTTTGTGTCTTTGTCCTATGCAAGTAGTGACAAACATTGAGTATAACTATTGAATTTTGAATTTTTACAATTACAATATTGAATTTTTACAATTCTATTTTTAAACGCACACACACATGCACGTGCACACACACAGATACACACACAAACAGAAAAATTTGGTCTCCACATTACCAGTTTTACACAACAAGGATTCCAAAACTGTCAGTGCAATTAGAATATAGCCCACTAGAGTCTGTGGCAGACATGCACATGGAGAAGAAAGCTCCCAAAAGACTAGAAAGTTAATATTCATTTACCTGAAAATAAGTTTCAGTTACTACAGTGGAACTTACTTCTCAGTATAGTCTTGCACTGCCAGTATTATTTATGTGTGGACTATGGGCGGGGGGGGGGGGGGTGTATTGAAAGTCTTTGCCAAATGTTGACAACATGCAACCTGGCATGCTGAATTCTGCATTGTGTATAAGCAATTTGAAGTGAGAAAAGGTTAATATTTTCCTGTTTTAGAGTTCTCATTCAAATAAATATTTAGTGAATCAGCCAAATCTGTTTCAATTGATTATTCTGAACTGGATTGATTAATTTATTAAATTTGCATGGAATTACATATAAATAAAAGTATAGTTATAAGCTGAATGATAACATTTTTGTCAAATGATAACACACGGCTCATAGCTTACTTCTTAGGAGAGGCATTCCCTTCTGCATGAATGAGAATAGAGAATGCCTCTTCTGTAAAAGCAGTCATCCGTAATCATAGAATTATAGACTTGGAAGGGACTGCAAGTGTCATCTAGTCCAACTCCCTACCATACAGGTATGCAATAACTAAAGCACTCCAAAAGATGCCCATCCCAGCTTTGTTTAAACATCTCCAAAGAAGCTCTGATGTTCATAAGTACTTTTATGAATATCTATATTTTTTCATTATAAATTTGTTTCTAAAAAAAACAAAATAAGAAAACAATGAATATATTATGTTTGCCACAAGATGGTGTGGTTTTGTTTAATCAGTGTTAGAGCAATTTTGTGTCATTTTCACAACCAGCCTTTTTTGTGTGAATTTCTGTAAATGTACAAAATTTAAATCTGCAATAAATTTTGTGTTGTATTATGAAGTAATATAAAATAGTAGAATTGGATACGGTCGTTTGCATCTTTCTAATCAGTCACATGTCCTATTGTGCTGCATGGCTGTGCACAGCTTTAAAAAAAGGGAGAGATACTAGTTCTGTGCAGTGACATTTTGTGCAAATTGTGGAAATCAAAAAATGAGGTGAGGTGAGATCTCTCACGAGGCTTGGAAAATCCTTGACAATCTGCCTTGGCATCCAGTCCTGACAAAAAGCTTGCCAGCTACATTTCTTTTCACATTCCACTATCCGTGGGCATCAGCAGAAGCAGAATGCCGGACTATATAAATTGTTTCTCTGATCTAGCATGATTCTTCTTATATCTATACTAGGGTCACCATTTGGGGGGGGGGGACACATTCACCAACCGTTTAAAGTAATTTCCACTTTAAATCCCTCCACTTTAAATACCCCTACTGTAATAATTTTTACTAGAAATACTCCTTACTTTCATTGTATTTAAATAACAACAGTTTTAATCAATTATTGAGCAATATTTAACAGCTTCAACAGAAATATGGACAGAAACCTCAGCTCTGAAAAAGAGGATGTGTCTGAGGGCCTTTCCACGCTACACTGATTTAGTGCTATTACTTTTCTTTCACCATCCTGTGGAATGCTGGAATTTGTAGTTTACTGAGGCCAAAGGTGCCCCTCCCTAAAGTCCAAACCCCAGGATTCCATAGGATGTTGGAAATGGAATAATAGCACTGTAGTGTAGTGCGGAAATGGCCTCAGAAAAGGAGAACATATAGTGACTCTAATCTATACAAAAATGTATTCAAGGGAGTTCAATAATGCAAACACGACAGTGTGTTTAAGTCTGGACATGTTTAGGTTGCCCCAAAGTAAAGCAACCTAAGGCTGTATATACACACTTAACAGGAAGTAAGTCCCAACTCAACATTTTTCAGTAGGTAGGTATAGGATTACACTGTTTATATAGTCATAAAGAGCAAGAAAAGAGCAATGCAGAGAATCAAAATCCAGCCTTCAGATCAGATTATAATATTGCTCTACCTTTGGCTTTTGCAATACAATTGCTCCATATTTTTTAAGTGATATTTTCATAGCTCCAAGAGCTAGAAATCTTCTAAGAGAAGGGGATGAAGTGAACATTGTATTTTAAGAAAACTCAATCCCAAATCCAGTGGCATGGAGATTGCATGATGTAGCCAACTTACATAGTGGCAACTGTTTTGTAACCACCAGACAGCTAGAGTTTGCCAGCAAAAAAGCATCTTCAGTCAGATTTTCAGTCCTGCTAGCACTCATCCTACTTGCCTCTCCACAATTCTCTTTTGCTCACACATTATCTTTAATCACAAGAATAATGGTGGTTCCATTTGAGCCCTCAGCTGCATTTCCTTCCCTGTTATTCACAATGCTGTAATTTTCCTTGTAATAAGCAATTTCCCCTGCTCTTTTCAGCATTGATCATGCCTGGACTTTCAAAGAGAGAGATCCTTTAAAAAAATAAATAATTTTTGCACATTATTACGTGGAAGCCCCTGGCTGGTAATGAAGATAAAAACCTGGGGCTCTTAACCAGAGCATTAAACTGCATAAGGGCACAATCAGTGGTCCGCCAGCTTTCTTTGTTATCTTTCAGATGCAGTCTCTGGAAAATAATTATACTTATTTGCAACTATCTGTTAACATAATTTCTTCTCTCACAAAGAGATGTGCATACAACGCAAGAATGGAAATACAGAGCAATCTCTGAAATCCTTAATCCCCCACTCCCATTACTGGCCTGTTCCATTTACTAGTGCTTTCTTATGCATTTTTACTCAAACGTAAATCCCACTGTATTTAATAGATCTTCTCTCCCTGGCAAGTGTGCCTGGTATTACTGCCGAGGAGTAAGGTAAAAACATCTACTGCCTTAAGAACACTGGGGACCCTTCAGTGGACAGTTTTGTAAATGTTAAGAGTGCACGAATACTCCTTGCTTTCCAGTTCAAAGTGGAGCTTCTTATTATGGTAAAGTGAAAAGCCTTCCTGTTCTAAGTATAGTTTTGATGCTCTTCAATAGCACAGGGGTGCATAGATCAGGATTAGCTTTCTGAGTCTTTTACAGGCAAATTTCAAACATTTCTTAATTCCCAATTTGCGTTGCTCTATTGATAGCAACAAATTAAATGTTGATTTTCTTCCTTCCCTTCCTCTCCCGCAAGTTAAGCTGCTGAAATGAAGAAACTTAAACCAGAATGATTGTCTGATGCTAACAAGAAACTATTAGTCTGAGTCACATGCTGAGAGATAACCTTTTCCTTAACTCTAGATTAGGGATGAAAATCATGTTTGCTCCAGATGTTGTTGAACTGAAATTTCTAGCTTTCTTCACTATTGGCTATACTGTCTACGGCTGCAGTGAGTTGCAGTTCAATGTAGCCTAGAGGAAAATGTGATTCCCTGTTCTAGCAATATGTTTTGCTTCCTGGAAACATCTGTCTCCGGTCAATAGATCTTGAGGTTTTAGTGTGGAATCTGGTCCACTTGTTCTGTAATATCTTCCCATTCATGCACTGGCTCTCTGCATCCATTTTCCCCAGGTGTCTTCTCCTGTAGCTGCAGCTGCTTCAGTTCGTCATATGACAACATTCAAGCAGGAATCATACAGTAAATGAGGTGGCATCAACACTGTCTAGCTAATCTAATTGTGCTGCATGTTGACATTTTCCCCATGAGTAGATTGTATGTTAGTTTTCAAGAACTGTTATCACTATATGAGCAGTGCAACTCAGTAGTTATGTGTTATGTTATGAGTCCATCATACTCTTATCCCATATCAGATTTGGAACAGAGGAACATTTAAAGGAATTCGCAAAATTTGGAGCAAAACAAATAGCTTCACCACACAGAAATTTACAAGATGTGAGAAATCTGTAAGGTAAAACAACACTAGAGTATCAAAACAAATTAACTCCTCCTATAATATTCTTTTTTGGGGAGAGATGGTGGATAGATCTGATTGTGTTCTCCATCTAGAAAGAAGCAAACTAAGGAAATGGATTCTGGTAAAAAGGAATATTCTGTAATAAGGACAGAAAAAGGACAGGGATGGTTAGCCTAATACTGGTATTATCCTAATACCTTAGGTCCCCTGTATCTGCTGGGCCAGTTTCACTTACCCGTGATCCAGTAGATGAAGGCAAGGGAAGCAGGAAACCAGGCTGCCCACACTGAGCTCCTGAAAGCAGCCCCCTCCCCAGATTCCAAATCTGGTGGGAGACCCCTCAGCAGAGAAAAACATGGAGAGCAGAGCTGCATAGAACCAGGTAACTCTCTCAACCCAGGAAGGAGTCTCCTTCCTTCCTTAGTTAAGAGAGGCACACAAAGCCCAATTGTGTGGATCCACACACCTCTCTCAACTAAGAAAGGAGACAGACACTCCTTCCTCAGCTGAGAGAGGCACATGATTCCACACAGCCAAGCCTCCCACTGGATTTGGCACGTGGGAAGGGAGCTACACACCAAACCCTGCCAGGAAGGAAGGCAGAAAGCAAAGAAGAGCTGGGCAGTATCACTGGCTCCTTCTCTTGTCACCTTGTCTGGCCTGGGGAGTCAAAATACAGTGTTTGATATTATCTGCATTTTCCCCTATCTGCTCCCATGGATTTGTGAGACCTGCTGTCTGACTTTTGAAAGCTCATATGATGCATTTTAGGATGATGCATCCCCATGTAGTTTCTTGGAAATAGAAAATGTGTGCAATACAGGATTTACACACTGCAAATTGTCATACATTCTCATGGCTGAAATTCCCTATCACCTACTTAGTTACATAATTACCCTAGCTCCTTAGTTAAGTAGTGCCTCTTGGCCCTGACCGACCCCCCCATCTTTATTTGCTAAGCAAGGGCAATTGCAAGTGACAGAGGTCTGTTCTCCTGTTGATCAGAAGACAGCTGACACTCCCACCCCCACTCACTCCCCCCAGTGATCTGCAGTTCAATCATGGAAAGCAGGATCCTTTGCACCAGAGATTGCGAGCAGGAAGGAGTAGGAACATCAGTTGGCTGCTTCTTAACCATCAGGAGAACAGATCCTTATCACTTACAGTGGCTCCTGCCTGGTAAGTCCCTGTATATTCCCTAGACTAATTAATATATATGGATCATCCACATGACCCAGTCATGAATGTGTAACTTTAGGACCATTTCTACACTGTACTGTTATAGTGCTATTATTCCACTTTCAACATCCTCAGAGGCCCCTCCCTAAATTGCAAACCCCAGGATTCCATAGGATGTTGAAAGTGGAAGAATAGCACTATAACAGTCTAGTGCAGAAATGGCCTACGTTACACATTTTTAACTGTGATAGTGAATTCCAGCCCATGTTTTTCCGTGGAAGAACAAACCATTCTAAAAAGAATATTAATATTCAATAGATGAGATAAGACTGCTTTCACCAGCAGTGATCTGAGTTTTTGTTAATTAATGTTCTATTCCATTTCTACCTGCTTACTGCTTTTGATTGATGGTTTGAATTTGCTGGGTTATAAATATATTGCCCATTGGTCCTTGAAAACAGGGGATGTTTTATTTCAAACTGCTTTATGCTCTTAGGTCTGATGATTGATTGGACTTTGTAAGCTTTATCTCAGCCAGCGAGATACATATCTATGGACCATATCTTTCATCAGAATAGTCCTCTATATCCTGTATTCAATCATTCCCATATTTTCTCCTGATATCCATATTGTTATTATTATTATTACTATTAGCCTTGGGGAAGTCTCATCAACTCTTTAGCCTAAATTAACAGCATACGTCAATCCGAAAGCACACAGATTATGAGATTTAAGTCTGGACTCTGTTCATATCTACCATGCTGTATCTAGAGGATTGGTTATTAAATGGTGGATGGATTGCTCTTTTTCTTAAAGTGTCAACATGATTTTTATGCAAGCCTCCTGGCATATTAATATTTTAAGAGGATGTGAAACTGAGCTGTTTTCTTTTTCCTTTGACTGAAAAACAAAAGGCTCAAAAACAAGATAATGGGATAGCAGATGAAAAGAGGGCAGTTCTTTTGCTAAGTTATTGCTGGTTTTCCAGTTCTGTAACACGTACAACCTCTTGCTGACATAGAATTGAAGATAGAGTTTTGCAGCCAAATAAGTAGTTGGTTTATTCAAGTTAGCAAAGAAAATTTCTAGAGCTGTATCAAAACAAAATCTTGTGGCATCTTGAAGATTCTTGTAAAGGTATTTGGGTTCTGGACGTCCTATTCTCAGCTGCTTTGGCCTTAGCCGTGTCTCTTTGGGATTGCTAGGTCACAAAACTGCAGTAACAAGACCACCTTCACCCATATGAACCTATCCGATCCTTAAGAAGTGTTACAGAAGCCCTTGTTGTAGATGTACTTTTAAGGTGGGTGAGGCTGATAGACACAAGGGGCAGGACCTCTTGAAAAGTGGTCCCACATTTGTGAAATTCTCTCTTCAAAGAGTGATATTTGGCTCCTCCTTGTGGGTTTTACAGTGCAATCCTGTTAGCACTACTCAATTCAATGGGGAATACTTCCAAGTATAAGAATGCAGTGTTCAAGACCTTTCTATTCCCACCTTTTGCTTCACTGAAATGATGAGTTGAGCTTACTTTTTTTTTATTTATTATATCATTTTTAGTGGTACAACTGGGAATTGTTTTATGCTGCTGGTTTCAGTTAAAGGTTTTAGACAGTGGCCTAAAACATTTTCTTGTAGCCAATGTAAGGTACCATAAGACAGCATTTTTTTTTATTTATTCAAAATATAAAACAATTGACAATATATAACAAAAAGAACAAAAAATAATGAGGACATCACAATACTAAGCAAAAAAGCAACAACCACAACAAAACAAAACAAAAAATTGACAGATTGTCATTCCATTAATTTCTCATCCTATATGTCAGTCTGATCTCTATCTTATGGTAAATACATCCTTTTAGTTCCACAGAGATTCAATTATATTAACTTATTTAGATATTGACTTCAATTCCTTTTACGTATATCAATTTAACTTATTCCACAGTTTATATCCAATTTTAATCTGTAAGACTAGCTACCGATATATGTATGTATCTAAGATGGTATTTACCTCCTGACAGACTGGCAAAAATGTATAAAAGATAGCATATGTTCTGAAAGGTGGCAAATATCTACAATCAATTAATCAATAATAAAAATCATAGCATTGGAGTTCACTCAAGCAGTTTGCCTGTGCCTCCCTTTGAGGCTGAGAGAATATAACTTGCCTAAGGTCACCCAGTGGCTTTTCATGGCAGAGTGGAGATTCAGACCTTGGCTTACAGAATCGTAGTACAATGCTCAAACCACAGAATTCTAGATGAACAACTAATTTAAAAATTGAATAATCCTATGTAAATCAACCAAGACTTGGCATAAAAGTATCTGTTCTAAGAATTCATGTTCTAATCCTATGTTCCCAAACAAGTGACAGGATACTTAACTGGTAATTATACTCAAAGCTTTATCTCTTTCTTTTCTCTCCTCTCCCTCTCTCCTTACTTTGCTAAAAACTCCTGTTGTTTGGGGTCCCTTTGGTAATGCACCACTATGGCACCAGGATTCCACTTTAACTGCCATGGCAACATCCTATGGAATCCTGGGGTTTGTAGTTTGTTTCTAGGGTTGCCATACTGAAAACTGGAGAGGGCTGTTATACCTTTAATGTTTGTGTAGAGGAAGGAATTTCAGCACCTTTTGCTTCTCATGCAACCAGAGATCCTTTCATACAACACATTTATCACAGTCTAACTCCACTCTGACAGCCAAGACTGTGTCCTATGGAATCCTGCAGTTTGTCGTTTGGAAAGCCCTACATTTCTCTGCCTGAGAATTTTAAATACCCCTGCCTGAAGGGCCTGGATCAGTTTTATTCTCTGCCTGCTTTATTTCCACATAAAATCATAGAATCACAGAGTTGGAAGAGACATCAGGGGCCATCGAGTCCAACCCCCTGCTATGCAGGAACACCCATCAAACCATTCCCAACAGATGGCCATCCAGCCTCTGCTTAAAAACCTCCAAAGAAGGAGACTCTACCACACTCCAAGGCAGCATATTCCACTGTCGGACAGCTCTGACCATCAGGAAGTTCTTCCTGAGGTTCAAGTGGAATCTCCTTTCCTGCAGCTTGAATCCATTGCTCCTTGTCCTAGTCTCTGGAGCGGTGGCTTCCAGACCCTACACCATTTTGGTCGCCCTCCTCTGGACACGTTCCAGCTTGTCGACATCCTTCTTGAATTGAGGTGCCCAGAACTGGACACAGTATTCGAAATGAGGCCTAACCAATGCAGAATAGAGTGGTACCATTACCTCCCTCGATCTAGACACCATACTCCTATTGATGCAACCAAGAATCGTGTCGGCTTTCTTGGCTGCCGCATCACACTGCTGACTCATGTTCAGCTGTGATCTACCAAGACTCCTAGATCCTTTTCACATGTATTGCTATCTAGCCACACGTCCCTCATCCTATACTTGTGACTTTCATTTTTTCTGCCCAAGTGCAGGACCCTACATTTCTCTCTGTTGAAATTCATTTTGTTAGCTTTGGCCCAGCTCTCTAATCTGTCAAGGTCATTTTGAAATTTGATCCTATCCTCTGGTGTGTTAGCAACCCCTCCCAGTTTGGTATCATCTGCAAATTTGATCAGCATGCCCTCCACTCCTTTATCTAAATCGTTGATGAAGATGTTGAATAGCACTGGGCCCAGGACAGAACCCTGAGGCATCCCACTAGTCACTTCTCTCCAGGATGAAACGCGGCCACTGGTGATCACCCTTTGGGTGCGGTCGGTCAACCAATTACAAATCCACCTAACAGTAGCCCTGTCCAGCCCGCATTTTACTAGCTTCTGTGCAAGAATGTCAGGGGGAACTTTGTCAAAGGCCTTACTGAGATCAAGATATGCTACATCTACAGCATTCCCTTCGTCTATTAAGCTTGTAACCCTGCCATAAAAAGAGATAAGATTAGTCTGGCATGACTTATTTCTGAGAAATCCATGCTGGCTTTTAGCGATTACAGCATTACTTTCTAAGTAGTTACAAACTGACTGTTCAATGATCTGCTCTAGGATCTTTCCTGGAATTGATGTCAGGCTTACCGAGCAATAATTATTAGGGTCCTCTTTTTTCCCCTTCTCGAAGATGAGGATGACATTTGCCCTCCTCCAGTCTGCTGGGACTTCTCCTGTTCTCCAAGAATTCTGAAATATTATTGCAAGTGGTTCAGAAATGACTTCTGCCAGTTCTTTTAATATCCTTGGATGTAGTTCATCTGGCCCTGGGGACTTGAATTCATCTGGTTTAGCCAGATATTCCTGTACTACTTCTCTACTAATTCTGTGCTGCATTTTCCCCACTTCCTCACCTGCTCCCCACACTCCTTTTGGGAGAAGACTGAGGCAAAGAAGGTGTTAAGTAGTTCTGCCTTCTCACCCCCCCCCCGCTATTAATTGGTCACCTTCTCCGCGTAGTGATCCTATCATTTCCTTGTTTTTCCTTTTACTGCAGACATATCTAAAAAAGCCCTTTTTATTGTTTTTTATGTCTCTGGCAAGCCTGAGTTCATTCTGCACTTTAGCTTCTCTGACTTTCTCCCTACATCTCCTGGCTATTTGCTTGAATTCCCCTTTGGTGGTTTCACTATTCTTCCATTTCCTGTACATGTTTCTTTTAACAGTTAGCTCAGCTGAGAGTTCTTCAGTCAACCATTCCCGTTTCTTTAGACACCTGCCATTTTTCCTCCTTATTGGCACAGTTTCCCATTGTGCCTTCAGTATCTCATTTTTAAGAAACTCCCATCTGTCATGCATTCCTTTCTCTTTTAGTATTCTTGTCCACAGGATTTCAGCAAGTAACTCCCTAAGTTTGGAGAAATCAGCTTTCTTAAAGTTTAGGATGTGTGTCTGGCTACACTCGGCTTCTCCTTCCCACTGGATTGCAAACTCCAAACTCCAAACATCTTCCTTTTGTTTCCTCCTTTCAACACATGTATAACTTGTCTAGTTAGAGAAGATTCTGAGTCTCTCTCCTGTACAACAGCTTGCATGTTATTAGCAGGAGCTACACTCCTTTACAAATTGAAATATCACAGCAATAGAAGTAGCAAATGGAGGACTAATTTGCTGGGAGTTTGCTTAACAGGTACATAAAATGATCTACTCTGGATACAAATACAGTTGGCCCTCCACAATCAGGGAACAGAACCCTTGCAAAAGTGGAAAAACCACAAATATCAAAATGTGTGTGTTTGTGTCTGTGGGAAGGGGGCCAATGCATAGTGAGGAGAGCAGGCACCCAGGGTCCAAACCAGGTCAGGAAAGGAAAGGAAAGGAAAGGAAAGGAAAGGAAAGGTGGGGTTGGGTCACCATGCACCCTATACTACTTCTGTCTTGCCCATCTCCTTTCTTGGGTGTGTGTGGTTTGTGGTGCGGAGAAATTAAGCTATGGGCCATCCTTAGCTGGCCAGGCAGTGACTGGTGGAGAAGAAGGAGGGCCAGAGGTGGATTTTGGAAAGGGCTGTGCTGTCTGATCAGGGCCCTCGAGAGGGAAGGTTGCCTGGAAAAGAAGTGTCTGACATGGAAGGGGGCAGAGATTGGAGAAACTTGGAAATAATAAAATCCATGAAAGTGAAACCCACAAAGGTGGACAGCCATCTGTCTGTTTTTCTTGCTTCATTGTTAGGAGCGAAGATGAGATAACTGCATATGCAGCAGCATTTTGAACGTTTCAAATGTTAGTATAAATGCTAAGTTTGACTGCATAAGAAAGAAGAGTCCCTATACATAAGCATGACAAGACTGGCTCTTTAAATCTTAAGCAGTTTAAAAAAGCAGTCAGCAGTGATTTCTCTCATTCCTTCTGATGTAGCAGTTGGAGGGCATTCCTACGTGATTTTCTGTGTTCCAGCATTTTTAAATATAGTCATTTGTCCCTGCAGCTCAACTCATCTTGTGATGACTCAGAAGCATCTTTGAATGCAGAGATATCCTTGCTTGACAAGAGGCCCAGGCCCAGGCAGGAAAGAGGGATGATGGGCAAATGGGTAATCTGTTTTCCCATTTAATCCATCACAAATAGCAAAAATAATAGGTTTAGCTATATTTGGACAACGGGCACCAGGAAGTTGTCCTGTGCAAAGACCCATTGAAATGAATTCTTATTAATATAAGTGATGTGTTGCAGGAGAACTCCACAGTGGGTTGCACCATATGTACAAGAAGCAAATACTGTATGTACAATTGTGAAAATGAATAAATAAATAAATAAATTTTAAAAGACATGCTTGAAGTGATGCAAGGGAGCATAAATCCAAGGTGCATTATTATTTTTTCCATCTCATTAGCCTGTCAGCTGTAGCCCTTTCATATGGACACAGATAGATGCCAAAAAGTCCTAATGGATTTAGTGGCAGAGATCATAGCTGTTAATGAAGGGAGGAAAAGTAAAGAGGAAACAAAGATTCTTCCTTTTTGGCCGACCTTTTCTTGAAAAGTCAACCAAAGCTGCATTTTGTTTATCTACATTCTCTTTTGGGAAGGTATTAACCCTCCCTGTGACTAAAGGCTTTAAATGATTATATACCACTTTCCCTACAGCCTTCCCCAACCTGATGCCCTCAGGGTGTGTTGGATTCAAATGCTCATCATTCCTGCCATTGATCATGCTGTCTGGGGATCATAGGAATTCTAGTCAAACACATCTGTATAACTCCTGGTTGGGGAACATTGCTCTAAATGATAAAATGTCAACTAGAACACTAATGAATTTTAAAGACTCTTCCTGGGCGTTTTTAGACAGAAACACAGTGGGTTGGTCAATGGGAGGAAATGACAGCTTATTTTACCTTACAGCTCTTATTAACATTAACCAAACCATAACAGGCATATTTTGATTTTCCAAACTGGAGAGGGGCATTCAGAAACTGAGAAACCCAAAAAAGGCTGGTGTCATAGGAAAAAGGGCATAGCTGCTTAGGAAAGCCTGGAGACTCTGAAAGAGACCTCAGGAGCTCTCCACCCCTAATAGTGATATTATCACTACTCATGGGTGACCAAGTTTCCTTTTCTTATCTCTGTGCCATTTTGTGTAGTATTTGAGGCTGACTCCTTTGATCACTGATCAAAAACTTTTGAGTACTTTACATCACCACGATCCTCTTGGTTTTGGCAACAATGCTTTGTCACTTTTAAATGTTTATTTTAATATTTATTTTGTTGTTGTTGTTGTTATCATCATCATCATCATCATCATCATCATCATTTATTTATTTATATAGCGCTGTCACTATATATGGTGCTTTACAAGAAAAAAACAGTTCCCTACCCTCAGACTTACAATCTAAAGACATGACACACAAGGGGATGACAGGGCTGGGAGGTGATTAAGTCCAGCAAATACTGCCAGTTCTTCTTTCCCTCTGATGCCTGGGCAGTGGTAGTTGGGATGGAGAGAGGGTCTTTCATTTGCTTCTGGGCCTAGGCATAACGGAGCTATGCTTGCTTCTTCTTGTCTCCCTCCAAGGCCAAAAGTTCTACGCAGCCTGTACATTCTCACTCAAATCCTCTGCTACAAATTTCAATTTTTAAAAAAATCAAATTGATAACCTATCATGATTGCTGTGTTTCTGTAGGTTTCCGAAAATTAGCATGTGTTAGCTGAAAGCAGAATACATACTACACACACAATGAGACCTTTATATCTGGTCCTATTTTCAACTATTTCCACTCCCCAAATTAAAATCTTAATAATTTAACTCAGTTTGTTCTATGTATTCAAACATTCCAAGACATGAGGGGGTTTTTAAGAACAAACAAGCACTGTATATCTTTCCTTAATGCTGAATATTGCATACAGAAAAAAAAAATGCCATCGAAGAAATATATGTATTATTGACCCGTCAGAGTTTGGATATGTAGCTGAAAATAAATGAGTCTGAATGCTTTTGATTCCGGAGTTGTTATTAAAGTGTTTGGCATTGAGGAAATTGCTTTTCATAAACATCCTGGTTTCTTCTGATTTTCTGTTTTTTTAAAAAATATCTGGCACACCCAGAAGCATAGTTAATCTGTATGAATCCACAAACTGAATCACTAATAAGACAGGAAAATCTATCATTTCTGGATATTGAAATACTGGAGCAGAGAGTGGGACTAAAGAAGACCCCCCCCCCTTCTCGGACTGCTGTTTAAATGTGGTAAAAATTCTGATGTGATTACTGAGTTGAGCTTTTTACCCTATATTAAAACTTCAAGACAGAAAGCATATTAATTTTCTTTAATGGCATAATCAACATAATGAGCCAAACTTGTTAGCTTAACCATGAACGTTATGTTCAAAGAGAAAGGGTTTATATTTGCTTTCATAAACCTACTTTGGCACTGCATTTAGATGCAACATTAAACTAATGGTTATAAGAACACAGCTTGAGTTTGTGAACCTTCCCCCTCACCACAATCTACTTGTGAGAAAGCGGTAAGCTTTTGCTTTAGGTTTAAATTAATCACACCCCACCATGGCATCTAAACCTGGTCAAATTGTAGTTAACGTAATGGTAATTACAGCCAACTTCAAACCATAGTTTAAGAAACTACATTGCTTAAATAAACCTTAACTGATTACAGTTCAGGGTTATTGGACTTGTTCATTTCTTGCCAAAGCCAAATTCTCTCCTTGTTATAATAAGGACATGTAACTGCAATGTGAATAATGAAAACAAAATCCACCCGCTAGCCTGAGCCTCAGGAGCTCAAAGAACCAATTTAGACAATGACTCACACAAGCCTGAGGGTGTGTTCTGATAGGGGATGACAATAACTGATGACAAAAATCCTAGGAAAATGTTATGAAGGAGTGGAAAAATATTTCATCCATGTAAAGTCGAAGGCTCTAATGGCTGGAATCCATAGGTTGTTGTGGGTTTTCCAGGCTTTGAGGTCATGTTCTATTAGTATTTTCTCCTGACATCTTGCCTGCATCTGTGGCTGGCATCCTCAGAGGATCTGGTGGCATGGAAGTGAGAAAGAGTATATATACTTGTGTAGTCCCCGGGTGGGAGGGAGCAATTTGCCTGTGTTACAGTTGGCCTGTGTGATGGCCTATTGTTAAATGGGATATCCCCCAGGGTGTATTGTTAGTCAGGGGATATGCATAACAGTGCATTAAGTACATTAGCAACCCATTGTATTGTTCCCTGTAGAGGGACCTCCGGAGTCTGGGTGGTGTTCATTGGCATATTTTTGAGTCTTGATTTTAGTGTTCTTCAGTACTGTGGGCAGGTCTACCTAGGAACTACAAAACACAGCATCCAAACACAAATCAAAGAACACGAAAGACACTACAGACTAATCCACCCAGAAAAATCAGCAGTAGCAGAACATATTATAAACCAACTTGGACACAGAATGCTTTTTGAAAGCTCAGAAATTCTGGACCTTTCTGACAACTACTATGTCAGACTACACAGAGAGGCCACTGAAATCCATAAACACATGGACAATTTCAACAGGAAAGAAGAAACTCGGAAAGTAAACAGGATTTGGCTACCAGTATTGAAGAACACTAAAATCAAGTCTCAAAAATATGCCAGTGAACACCACCCAGACTCTGGAGGTCCCTCTACAGAGAATAATACAATGGGTTGCTAATGTACTTAATGCACTGTTATGCATATCCCCTGACTAACAATACACCCTGGGAGATATCCAATTTAACAATAGGCCATCACACAGGCCAACTGTAACACAGGCAAATTGCTCCCTCCCACCCGGGGACTACACAAGTATATATACTCTTTCTCACTTCCATGCCACCAGATCCTCTGAAGATGCCAGCCACAGATGCAGGTGAAATGTCAGGAGAAAATACTAATAGAACACGGCCTCAAAGCCTGGAAAACCCACAACAACCTATTTCATCCATGTTTATTAGTGAACCTACTGTTCCAGGCACCCTCTCTTACAAGCAAGTTGCTTGGACAGGGACTCCGGCCTAGGAGACTTGGTATACAAATACAGTAGGGCTCTTATGGATTTACCAGATCACTTAATTCCAGGAATGGCCACTTGCATGTTGCCAAAAAATGAACTATATCACAGGAGGGAGGGAGGGAGGGAGGGAAAGGAAAGGAAAGGAAAGGAAAGGAAAGGAAAGGAAAGGAAAGGAAAGGAAAAGGTTTTCTGTATAAAAATTGCCTGTGGGATGTGTGTGTGTGTGTGTGTGTGTGTGTGTATAATGCAAATTTAGAAACAATTACTATAATTTGAGTAGGACAATACCATAGAAGGGAAGACTGGTAACCTACACACTTACTCAAGGGCTAACATCAACATCCTTGCTCTACCATCTTGCATGTTGATCCTAGGCTTGGACAGTATAGCCCTTCAAATAGAGGATGCCCTCAAACAGAGGATGGTCATATAACTGCCTATGTAAAACAGGTCACATGGACACCCTGCCAGGTTTCTTCTGGCTGAACAAGTACAGCCTGGTCACTATCAGGAGGATGCTGTGAAAGAGCAGGGCTCAGGCTAGCCCTTAGCACCCCTTGAGTAATGCTCCTGATTCCCACTACCAGTTTTGCTAGTTTGAGCCCATCAGTGCCACGTAACACTAACAAAGCAACATGTTCAATTCCATGCTTCTCTATCCTGAGAAACTGGATCATGTTGGGAGGGCTGTATGTGATAATCTGTTGGCTTGGTGTTGAGTTAGCTGTGGAATATCACTACAGGGCAGTGGCAGAGTGTGGCTTTTGAAAACATCTGAAAGATTCACACAAACATACACACAAAAAAAATTAAGAACAAGGAAGCTATTTGCTGTAGTTTGGGGATTTAAACATACAAATGCAATTAGACTGCAGTGGGAATTCTGTGACCCTTCTCCATGTAGTTGAGCTACAACTTTCAGAAGCTGTAGGCAGAATAACCCATGGTGAGGAATGCTGGGATCTGTAGTTCAACAGCATCTGGAGGGCTGCAGAATTACCACCTACCTTCCCATCATGTCTGAAAGAAATTATATGGATTCTAGTTGACATAAGAAAAGGAATAATTCAGTAAGCATGTAAATCATAAAATTTAACAACAGGACCAAAGAGACAAAAGCAGACCTGGGGGTTCTTTACAGAATTTCAGATAATACGCATTTAAGAAGCAAGCTGTTGTAACAAAGAAGCTGAGATTTCTTGGCATAACCAGTAAAAAATGTAAAGCCTATCAGTATGCAACTAGGAATAGATTCTTATTTGCATTGCAGCTAAATTGAAGAAAATTATAAGTATTTCCCTTCCTTTTCTCCTAGAAAAACTGGAGATGTAGACCAACCTAGGTTGCTAGGCAACTGAGGACTGCACATGGCTGATAACACTCAAGGCATTATTTGCCCGCCTGACTGCACTGAGTCAGAACAAAGGCCAGCTAATGAAGCTTTCAAATGCTGTTGGCTCCTGCCTTTGACAGTTCAACACAGGTTCTCCCTGCATGTATGCGACAGTTACAGCAGCCATGCAGCATCCCCTTCAAAAACACAAACACTTCCTGAGCTTAAACAGGAAAAGCCCAATGGAAAGTGACTGACAAACGAGATAGTGTACGAGCAGCAAAATGTCTGACAGATAGCCAGCCTCCAGTCCTCCAGTCCCCAAAATGGAGGACAGCTGGGAAGATACGGAGAGATTAGATACTGGCCAAGCAAAAGTACAATACAACAACCTTGCACTAAAGGAAATTTAGTAGACCGTTTAAATCTAAAAGTGTCTGTATTTCACCTTTACTGCATAGTAGCATTATATTCTTCCCAAATGAGTGACTCCATCAATTTCACAGTATAGAAGAATATCACTGAAACGTAGTCCAACACTGGTACTAATTTACATTTCTCCCTGGATCTGTCCATTCTTCAGATTTAGATTATTAATCCCTTAGTGCTGAGACACAGGTTTTGCATGAATGTCATTCAAGGTTTCACATGCTTCTTCATCAGGCAAAGACAGTAAAATAGCATACAGCAAAAAGTAACACAACACAATCAAAAATCAACAAAACAGCAACATCATTTTTGGGAGGAGGAGGAGGCAACTGAAAAGTACAAAATGCGTCATGCACGCTTCCAAAACTCTACTGGCTTCTTTATCAAGTGAAAGATGTTAAAAAAATCATATAAGAAAAGAAAAGTGATGATGTGGGAGTCACAGGCCTACATTGTACTTCAGTTGTTCTAAAGGGATCTCAATGTAGACAGAGACCACTCCTTTTCTCGGCAATGTGGGGACTAAGAAAAAGTCTAGTAAAATTTAAACTCTATTAACAGTAGTGAGAAAAAGAAAGAAAGAGAGAGAGAGAGAGAGAGAGAGAGAGAGAGAGAGAGAGAGAGAGAGTGGTGTGGTCAAGTCATCTACATTTAATATTACAGGAGATATATGTAGGCAAAAAGTGAGTCCGCCTACACATTCACGTAAGCTGTGTGGGAAGAAAGGCAGTAAAACAAAGGTAATTTGGCTTCTTCATTTGAACTTTCAGAGCATTCTGCTCTAAGAACTGTGTTTTGTTTTACAGCCAACACAGCTATCTGAAACGTTTCTCTGGTGTAAACTCTGTAAAGTGTCATTAATAGCACACTGGAGGTGACGGGAGTTGTAGTAATGCTGTTATTCTAATACACATGAAAAGAGAATCATTTTTTATAAATCTACTCACAAGAGCTATTAGCATATTGCAAAAATCCCTTTATTTGGATTTTAACCAAATAAAGATCTCAGAACTCAAGGGCACAAACACATCAAGCATATCAAAGAAATAAACACACAATTTTGAAAAGGATTAAACATTTCAGAATAATTCGTCTCATATTCATACCATACCATGGTTATTCTGGACATTAAAAACCAGCTCAGATTGAAATATTTTATTAGTTAAATTATTAATGGATTGAATACAATCTTTCAAACGTTCTTGGACTGAAATTCCTAGTATCCCTAGGCAGCAGAGCCAGTGGTGAGACATGCTGGGAGTTGCAGTCCAACAGCATGTGAAAGGCTACATTTTGTCCATCCTTGACTTAGATGAATTGGAACTGGTTTTGAGAAACTGGAAGGACCAATTCCATAGTTAAGGCAAAAAGGTAGTCATTATGCCAGGCTTTACAGGACTTAAGTAATAGTGGAAACATGAACTTTGATAACCATTCGCAGATCAAGCCCCTAGAAAATCATGTAGCCAACCAACAATCATGATTACATTCCCATATTAGTAGTGTACAGAAGGCACCAGACAACATACAAGAGCAAGATAATGTCATTAATTAGAGATGGGACGAATCCAGAATTTTCCAAATCTGAATCCGGATCTGAATCGCTGGAAGGTTCTGAGAATCCATGAATCTCATGAATCTCGAATCTTTGTAATCCTTTTTTAAAAAAGAGCAAGGGAAAGAAGGATAATCTTGGGCAAGACACACTCTCTCAGCCTTAGCAAAAGGCAAACCTCCCTCTGAAGAAATCTGGCCAAGACAATTGTCATAGTTTTGCCTTAGGATCTCCCCAGATTGAAAATGACATGAAGGCCCTTCCTACATAGGCAGGAAAATGTGGTTTAATCTTCCATTTTCCTGCCTGTGTAAACAAGGCTACATGCTAGAGTAAAGAGATAATCCAGATCAAAACTGGCTTTTCTTTGCATAGCTCCTTCTGGCATTGTGGGGTTTGTAGTTTGATGATGCACCAGCACACATTGGCAGAGAAGGCTGTGACACCTTGTAAAACTCCAAACCCCAGAATTGTGTCTGAAAGAGGTGTTCAAGAGAGCTCTGCAAAGGAATGTTTCAGGTGTCCTTGAAATCTCAAGCCTGTAGCTTCCAGTCAAGTACTGAACTTGAATATGAAATGTTCAATTTAAATATCTTAGAATACAACAAATTTCGGAAATTGTTAGCAAAAGCCATTATTAATCCAAGGGAAAAACTCACCTACTTATTATCTTCCCTTGTATGTCTAGCTTCCCAGGTTTTCAGGCGTCCCGGTCTCCCAGGTTTTCAGGCATCCCAGTCTCCAACAGTCTATTCGGTTGGCAGATTTGAAAGATTCACCTTGCCTATTTTGGCACAGCGATTTGGATTCAGGAATCTCAAATCCCTACCCAGGATTCAAGGATTCGGTTGGCCCATCCCTATCATTAATCTTTATTCCATATCCATTGTCTTACACACGGCACAAAGACATTACCAGAAAAGTCAACAGATCATCTTGCATACCAGGGGCCTTTCACACTGTATAATCATAATGCTATGATTCCACATTAACTGCCATGGTTCCATCCTGTGAAATCCTGCAATTTGTAGTTTGGAGTGGAGCACCTAGAATTCTGTCAGAGAACTCTGGAACCTCACCAAACTATTAACCCCAAGATTTCATAGGACACATCCATGGCAGTTAAAGTGGAATCACAGCACCTATCATTATGTAGTATGAAAGGGCCTCAGGAGTAAATCAGAAAGGAGCAAGAGTAAGGTGATAACAGAGCTGATAGGACTTTGGCCCTTTTCACATGTGGGGGGGGGGACGGGCGAAAACGCCCAAAAACGGAGCTTGCTTGAAACCGAGTAAGTCCGTCGCCACGTGGAGCAGCGCAAGCTCGCTGCTCCGCAGTCCTCCGGCATCCCAAATGGCGGCTTCCGGTTGGTAGAGGCTCTCCACCAACCGGAGAAGCTCGCCAGCCGGAAGCCTGCCCCCAGCAGATCTGCAGGCACGCACTTGCGCGCGCCTGCAAATCCGCTTCGGAGCTGGGCGACGGAGCGGCGCGGGGCTGTGCGCTCCGTGCTTTTTAAAAACCTCAAAAAAGAGGTTTTTAAAAACACGCAGCGCGGCTAGTTCCGGCCGCTCCTGAGTGGATTCTGGTGTGGAACTACAAAAAGTAGTCCACGCCAGTCCACTCTAGGGTGTAGAAGACCTCCGTGAGAGGTCGCTCTGCACCATTTCAGAAGCCCAGTATGGAAATGGCCTTGGTTTTGTGGTGTACAACCTTGCTTATGCAGAAGTGGCAATAAGTGGAAGAATGCTGGTGAACTCACTGTCTCTCTTCCTTCAGTGTGCCTTTTATGATATTCTCTATGGTGTGGGTATACTTAAAAAGTTACCAAATTTAATGGTATTCCAAGAATGTTACTTTCCAAAAACTAAGGAAAACCTTTAAGTCAGGTTTCAACAGACATCTTTCAGCCTATTCAGATAATAATTTTTTATACTTTGGGCTGTATATTGTTTTAACTGCATTTTGTTGTAATTATACAACACAAACCATTTGGGTTCTCAAATTAATCAAAGAAATGAATAAATAAAACAAAAGGATAGTGACATATTAGTCATATCCCAGTGTTGCTTTTCTTGCAATCACAGTTTTGAAGATTAGCCAGACTAATTAGAGTTTGGTCCTTTACATGTCTCATCCAGAAATAAATTGTTATTTTATCTTTTCATCATTTCACACTGGGCAGCCAATACTAGTCCTGTGATACAGTTATTGAGTGATGAGGATGATATAATCTCATTAAATTATTTCATCACTTTATTTTAGAGAATTTTTTTACAGCAGATCTATTCGTATCCATCTCAAAAATCCTATCTGTGCTATTTGCAATAACCAAAATATAGAATCCATAAATACTGGTTGGTTAGTTAATTAAGAACTTGCTCAAGGTGACTAACTAGAGGGAAGGGTCCATATCTGATCTCATGAAAAACAGACACACTGTGGATAAAGGCATAATTTTTATTGAATAAAAAAAATCCACAAGTAGGCAATGTTTTGCTACAACCCACAAAAATGCCACAAGAGTACAGGCTTTCAGTTTCTCCGGAACTCCTCATCTATCCAGAGAATACAAAAACATGTGCACATGGGCACATGGGATAAGAAATAGAATAGTCCCAAAATTAGGCCAGATATGACAACTATGAGATTAAGATCCAGTCTCAAGATGGAGATCTCAGATAGAATGAATCATCAGAATGATGTCCATGTGTCAGATTAAATCGAGCAATGTCAAGGGGTGTAAGTACGAGGGTGGCAAAATGAGAACCACTACCTCTCCCAAATAAGACTTCTGACCCCCAAAAGACATTTTCCTTCAGTCTCCCAAATTTCAACATTGTAATAACTTGAAATTTCAGCTGAGCATTTAAAAATACAGTTGAGGCATTCAAAGAAAAGGGCCAAGCAAAGCTACCAAGGGAAAGTGAACGCAGAATATAAGTATTCTAGGTGTGTACAATTTTCAGTGTCCCCTCTGTGCAATGCTAGAATTTTGGAGGCAAGGAAAACTTTGTTGCAGCAGTGGAGGGGAGAACTCTTATCTGAGGGACAATGTCCTCAGTTTGCTGCCCCCCCCCCCATAGCAATACACTTGACAATGCCCAGTTATGTATTGTTTTTCATGTAGGAGGATTTCCTCTATATTTTAAACTCCTTGGGATTACAACTGAACAATGCATCCCTTCCCATAACAGTACTATAAAAATGTGCTTAAAATAACACTTCTTTGCTACTTAATCTTGAATGTATCCGAGAACCCTTGCAGGGGGGCACCCTGAAGAGCTGCCCACAGTAATGGAAATATTCTTTATTATACCCTTTGTCAGAGCAACTGAGGCCATTATTATGTAGGCCTGTAAAGTAAACTACCAACCCAAAGGACATATATTATAAAGCAAGGTTCCAGACATTTCCAACCAAGTTTTGTTTCTCCCACTGCTGATTCTATCTGAATTTCTGAGAATGGGTGCAAGGTGCTCCTGCTGCAGATTGAATGACCCTGAAAGAGAGCCTCACAGTTGCCACTCTAATTGTTATGGCACAGTTTTATATACTGTCCATTTTTTTTTACTCTCCACATCTACAGCTCTCTTTTCCTGCCTCAATGCCACAAAAGCTGCTTTAATTTTTGTCCCTTTTATTCTGTCCTGAGCCAGTCAAATAGCTACTGGGATTGATCCATTTCTTAATTGCAGTAATTTTACCGTAAATATGGGCAGCTGAGTGCTGATAATCAAGTCGCAAATTTCACTGTTGTGTAAGAGACCTCCCCCAAGCAAAATAATTACAGATAATAACAAGTGGATCATAATAAATGCAACACACAACAAATGTGCTCTAAGGACATGAAGCAGAGTCAGAAGGGCTATTAGGGAACCCCTGCATCTTTCCCCCCTTTTGGGGGGAAAGAAAAAGAAAAACAACGCAATATCCTTAATTGTCTCTTGTAAACTGGAATCTAGCTCATCAACCAGCTCTGTTGGTTTGTTATAAATAATACCCAATTATTCCCCTTTTGGCAGCCTCTTGTGTCCAAAGAACAGCTTACCAGTGTCATCAGCACAGATGAGAACTGCCACCTCAATTTACATCAAGGCATAAAAGGGTGTAATGGAAGGCAGTAGGAGACAAACACTTAGGTTAATTATAGTATTCTCCCAGAGCTGCACCTGACAGAAACCAATTTGCCACAACTCCCCTTAATCTCGCACGGTTATTTTAGCCTTTGCTTTCCTATTCACAGCAACATTTCCAAGTTAAAAAAAAAAGTAGTGTGAATGATCTCCTTTAGGTTATATGTATAGGTTAGATGATATGAAACATATTCAGGGGTGCAGCAAAATACAAAAAAATGTAGAGGAGGGAGGAGGGCTTGTTTTCTGCCGCTCCAGAGACCAGGACAAGGAGCAATGGATTCAAGCTGCAGGAAAGGAGATTCCACCTGAACCTCAGGAAGAACTTCCTGACAGTCAGGGCTGTCCGGCAGTGGAATATGCTGCCTCGGAGTATAGTGGAGTCTCCTTCCTTGGAGGTTTTTAAGCAGAGGCTGGATGGCCATCTGTCGGGAGTGCTTTGAGGGTATTCCTGCATGGTGGGGGGTTGGACTGGATGGCCTGTGTGGTCTCTTCCAAAATCCCAAATCCTCAAAACAGTGATCCTTTTATTGCGCCAACTAAAATGCACAAAATGCATCATGCAAGCTTTTGAAACTTCATTGACTTCTTTATTAGACAGAGATACCCCTCTAGATCATCTTAACTGACATCTGAGACAGAATGTAGGCCTGTCACTCTAACATCATCACTTTCATTCTCCTGTATGATTTTTAGTAGCTTTGCCTGATGAAGCCAGTGAAACTTTGAAAGCTTGCGTTCTGCATATCATACGTAGTTACACAGAGCCAGTGTGGAATAGTGGTTTGAGTATTGGACTACAACTCTGGAGACCAGGGTACAAAACCCTATTCAACTTTGGAAATCCACTGGGTGACCTTGGTCAAGTCACACTCTCTCAGCCTCAGAGGAGGGCAAAGGCTAATCCCCTCTGAACAAATCTTGCCAAGAAAACCCATGACAGGTTCACCTTAGGCTTGCCATAAATCAGAAATGACTTGAAGGCACACAACAACATATGTAGTTACACAACAGTCACAAACCTGCAACAACTTTTTTCATGCAGGTGTTCAGATGCATACAGGACTGCTAAATGAAGGAGAGACACAGACAGAGACAGACAGACAGATTGAAAAGGTTTAAAGCCAAAGAAGAGCAGTTATGTACTCAAAATTAGGCCACTGGTACAATTAGTCCTGTATTGATGAATTACACTGGAAGAACAAGTCCTCTACAAACAGATGCTGGAAACATGAGTATTCATCATACTCTCTACTGTTTTAACGAACTGACCAACACCTTCAGATTTTGGCCAGTTAGAAATGAGTTACATTTAGAATTTGTTCAGTCAGGAAAGTTTTTGGGAAGTGGCACTATGTTACATTTATGGTAAAATGCTAAGGAAGGAAGGAAGGAAATCTATTTGTGTCATGATGAAAATCAATTCTGATTTTTGTCCTTTAAAACCATGCACAGTCGTCCATTACATCAGAGAAAAACAGCTTACTATATTCACTCTAGTAGTCCTAAGAACCAGAAAAAGATGGGAATTGGAGAAATTATTTTTTGTCAAATAAGAAGGGAAAGTAGGCAATATGAATATGGAAGAATATGAGACTAGTAGGCTATACTACTAAGTGAGCTCAGGTCCAGATGGCCATGGTAGGCCATAGGGACTGAAAGGGATAAATGTAAGAAGAAAAGGAGTGGAGTAGGACTGGGTTATACAGTTATCTACCCTCAGAGGAAGAACTAACTCCTGTATGGTTTCAAATTATTTATGCTTAAAATAAATCTAAATAAATGAGACACTGGTTTGTTTCCGTCCATCTTAACAATCTACATGGAACTACCACGTAGATATTTGAAGTGCCAATAGTACACTAGTGACACCCAAGATCTATTTATACTTCTCACTGGATTCAGGACAAACCATGAAAATATGCCTGGAATTAGTAGCAAATGGATACACAAGAGCAGAGGAGACATTCCTAAAGATAGATCCATAAAAGATGGATATATCCAAGGCTGGTTTATGGGAAATAATATGCAACCTTTTCTGGATGGGATTGCAATGTCCATTACCAGTTTCACCTCCTGAGAGTGTGGATTGATGCCAGTTAAGCAGTGGATTGTGGGATGCCATGTACAAGCTCTCCTTCACAGAAATAACCCACATATCCACTGTTAATCTCCACTTGCACTACTGGATGATATTAATGTATATTCTCATTGTTAGCTGTCTTGTAAGGGCTAGTCTTTAAAGAATTGTCAGGAACAGCCTACCTGCACTTAATTAAACAACTGTAGTATGTATTTTTCTTGCTTATTTTCATTGATGGTCATTAATTGAGCTAGATGTTTTTGTAACAGAAGGATGGTCATAAACAGTTTTTCCATAAATAGAACTTACAGGTTTATATCCACTTCCTAGTTTCAACTAAAGTAAGGCAACTGAATTGATAGGTTTTGCTCAGGTGTATTTACCAATCAACATTTAACTCAATGGGTCTACTATAGTTGAGACTCACAACTGGATTTAGGCTACATTTGATGATGAAGCTCATTCATCTACATATTACGCACCTAAAAGCACTTCTGAAAATTTTCAATACCTTGCTGTGTCTCCTTGAATCTTTGCTTACCTATCTCTTTTGCTCTGCAAACCTATCTTCTAGTGCTAGTTGATGTCCTTCTTCGTTGAGTTTGAAAGAACAGGTTACTTACCTGGAACTGTGGTTCTTCAAATGATCTTCTGTTCCTTCAAGACACCCATTTACAAAAAGCCTCAGTAAATTTAACACTGCTGGACAACATGAGTGCCTTTCAAGGCAAAAGAAGTATTTGGAGTGGCTGTTTTTCGCTTGCAAGCAACACAGGATTTGAAAAGATGCACAGAGAGTGTGGAAGGGAAAGGTGTTGGGAGGGCTAAAGTCCTGAAGTAAAGGGGGGATTTTTTTTTTCTGGATAGCAGGGATAGTACAAAGAAAGGGGAAAGAAGAAGAAAGGGGGTTTAATCAAATTAATACTTATTGTATAATACTGGAGTTTTGAGTTTACCTGTCCCTGGAATTGTTAATTTTTTATATTACATTACATTAGTTTGCACAGAATTATATTTCAGACTGACATATACAGATTGGATACATCTACACGGCATTTATAAATCTAATTTTCCTAAATCATCTATAACCTCTGTAATTAACAGCTAATTAATAAGCAATTAATAATCCTTAGTCAGTAAATCCATTAAATCAATAACAATATAAATAATAATGTTAGTTACATATTATATTATACCGTTATACCACAGTCCCATTGAAAGTTGAATTATCTGTATTATTAATTCATTCATTTTTTTAATTCTGCATAATCAAATCATTTTGCTTCAATTCTATACAACAATAACCCTTTATATTTTGCATATAGTACAAATCAAGACTGAATCAAGTATTTAATTGAAAGATCAGCATACACCAAATCATTAATCAGGATTTAAAGTCTATTCCTATATCTAATCAGTGTTCTAACAGTATTACCTCAATATTACACCAGTAAATTGGGTAATTTTCCAAAATTTTCCAAGATAGTGTCCATGTACTCCACACATACCAAGTCCAAAATAGATTCTATATTGAATTCAAATTCCTTTTTCTTTTTTCTTTCCTCCTTTCTTCTTCTGTTACTTTCTCTTCTTTTTAATTTTCTTTTTCATTTTTTTCTCCTCTCCCTCTCTTCTCCCCTTAATATTTCATTTAAGTTCTTAACTGGCGGCTAATCTCTCTAAACTTCTTAAATAGCAGCTGGTGTTGTAGTCTCTTTTCCTTTCTTTAATCACTTAAGAGTATATCATCTAACAGTTCATAGAATAGGGATACAATATATATTCAAGTTAATGTTGGCAAATTTTTTCCTTCTTCCCTTTCTTCCTTATTCCTCAAATATAACATATACAAACATATAATAGAACAGTTCATTGAGCTTTGTTATTTTTACAGTCTATTTCCAATGTCAAACAATCAGAAGGAGATAGACAACGAATTTCCCCAAAACAGCTTATCTCCATAAATTCATTCCTCAGAAGTACACAAGTCCGGATGAGTATATTCTAATGCTCATCCACCACATATCTCTGGCATATATCAAATCTCCAAAACTACTGACGTTTTGGCAATCCTCAAAACAGCGGTCAGCCAGCATTTTGGCGTTGCAGCGTTTTTAAGGGCATGTGTTAGCGTTGACATTTGGTTTTTAATGTTCCCTTTAAATCAATAAATTGTGGAAGAGAAAAGAGAAAAAAACAGCAGCTGGTAACAGAGAAATTCAGGGTTTCTTGCCACTTCCAATTCAAATCTCAAGTTCATCTACAGTTCATTTACAGCAACAAAGAGTTTAATATCTCTTGCTTAGAAGAGAGGAGGCACGTCCCGTGGAACCTCACAATTCTTTACCGCAGGTTCGTCCTTAGAAGGGAGGTCTCACTGTCCCTTTTGTAGGTCTTCCAGTTTAATATAGTAAAAAATAATATTTTTATATTTACCTAGAGAAGCTTGGAAAAGATTCTGCGGCTGGGATAACGGAAGTGGGGAATTCCCTCCTCCTCCCTTCTGCTGTGGGCGAGCTGTCAATGGCCGCAATAGCCTCTGTCTGCCTCTTCTGCTTTAACCTTCCGTGGTCGGCAGAGAGAAGTCAGCCTAGCCTTGTCACCTGTCCATTTCTAGCCAGACCCCCCTCTTCTGGGGTACCAGACAAACCAGTTTCCGAACCGAAGTTCTACCAGTAGCCCGCAACAGCGGCGGTCTTCAGAGCGACGCTCCAAGGATTGTGGCTCCCAGCTCTCGCGAGCGAACCGGAAGATATTGGTATATATTTGTATAGTAAATTAATATTAAGATCTCTCTCCTCTCGAATGCAAATTAACTACAGCAATATTAAATAATTTTAAAAGTAGAAAACAGAATGTGAGCCATACATAAAAACTTGTACTGTGGGCAATGACTGAGGAGTGTAAAAAGGAATGGGAAACGAAGATTAGATATCAAAATATAATTATTTCGGAAATAGGAAAACTTTCTACGTTATTAATATACTTAATCTTTACTGCTATACCATTCCTTTTTCTAACTAAAGAAGGCAGTTATGATGGAACATTTTGAAAATCATGCGACCCTTTTGTATGGGGAAGAACATATTCTTTTTCTTCTCCTTTTCTTGTGTTATCTCATTTGGAATAGTTTAACCATTCTACTTAACTATATAAAGAATTGTAACTATTTTGAATTTAATTCTTTATTTCTTCCAGGTACACTATTCTCAACATTTTCGTATAATTTTTTAAAATCAATATAGGTATGTACAACTGTAAATTTGCGTTCTACATTGCTTCTCAGCTTTGGTCTGTCTTGTCTTTGGTTTTGTTGCTGTTTTGATTATATATTTGTACTTAATAAATATTACTGGATGTAACTTAACTGTTACTTGTACAGGTAACTTAATATAAATAAAAGTTTAAAAAAAAGAAGAAAGGGGAGAAGAAAAGGAGAAGTATGAGAGTGAAGAGGAAACTACTCAACATTAAAAAAACCAATGTTGCTCTACTGACAGATAACAGAAATTGAGAGGAAAGTAGCATTGGCACGCTAGGGTGTATGTGGCTGAAGGACACAAGATTCCCACCAAAAGCTACCCAGCTCTAGAACAGTCCAAACAAGATCTCTGCATAGGGGCAATCCCTGTTTGTGTGAGGCACAGAGACCACAATGAAGAACCCCTGTTTTTCTCCATCTTCACAGTGTAGTCACCTTATCCCTTCCCTCTTTGTTAGGGCAAAAAGAAATCAAGCAACTAACAAAATTCAGTATAAGAGAGGGTGAAAAGGGTTTTGAAAATATGCCTGTTTCTTTATTGACTGTTTTAAATACAGCATTAAAATATTAATATAAATCATCATTAAAACACACACATCAAAACAAAGAAGCTTTACATTTTATGACTCACTGCTTTAATTGCTCTCAACAAGAGACAAAGAATATCAAAAGCATTAAAAAAAAAAAGAGATTAACATTATGGTCGGAGTCGGGATGAAAGTGTTTTCTCCTCAAATGTTAAGAGTCCATTTACCTTAAGGAATATTTTCCCACATAGTTTTGCACACTATTTCTCATGACTTTGTTAGTGTTTTGCAAAGTCTAATTCAGCAACTTTCTTTCATTTTCACTGCTTTTCATTCAGACTAGCCCTAGGTACAAAACTGAATGCTCTTGGTGGAGAAACGACCATAGTAATTTTAAAAGTAGAGACTAGTTATTAAACTGTGGCCCAATTCCTGCTAGAAAAATTTAACACTTCTTACACAACACTACTTTGGCCCTTTTCACACTACACAAGTGTAACACTATGATTCCACTTTAACTGCCGTGGTTCCATCCTACTGAATCCTGGGACTTGCAGTTTTGGGAGGGGTATTAAAAATTCTCAGCCAGAGAGCTCTACAATCTCTCTAAACTACAAATACCAGCATTCCACAAGTTGCAGCCATGACAGCTAAAGCAGTATCATAGTGCCATTATAAGTAGGTAGTGTGACAGATTCCTTGCTCTGGATACCTTTAACTGAATGGAAACATTTTACCTGGCAAATCTGTACGCTTACCTAGCTGCAACTTCTAGACAGTCTGTTTCACATAAGATAGCTTGTTCTAAATTCATTTTGGATAGCATATGCTAACAAAAATGTATTCTTCCACATCCTTCTATGTCAAAAGGAATGAAATCTTCCTGCAGCACCTACTCAAACAAATTGTTTCTACTTTGTTCTTCTGATAACACTAACTGGAATCTTTGAGACAATCTGCAAAAGAGTGTAGCCTTCTCAGGTCCACCAGTCTGTAAGCAGGCAAAATGACACACCCTTTAAAAATGCTTCAAAGATAAAACAATCTTCTCCTACTCAGCTGGAAATAGAAAGACAGCGGTATTTAAGACAACCCACAGTTGGGAGGAAAACCCTCTTGAAAGCTAAGGTGGCTATTTTAATTTGTTTCTTTTTCAGAAAAAACAAAGGATACCAGAAGAAAGGATTTTAATCTCCAAGTACAGATATGCATCTTCTTCAGAATAGCCTACACAAATTCAACAGGCTTTTGGTAAATATACCTACAAACACAGTATTAAAAAAAAAAAGCATAAAAAACACTAAAGACAAGAAGACTAAAAACTCTATATGGCTCAGGTGTTTAAGGATTGTCTTCAACAGAACAAGTGATGTAAGGGTACGGAGAAGGAAAAAGAAGTCTTTGCTTGAACTGTCTTGCTGAGAGGGAGCTATTACTATCAGACAGGAATATTAAATCATTGTAATCAAAGCATAATACTGAAGTGGTTTAGTGTAGCCAAGTAGGAAGGTGCTCTTAGAGCACATTTTAAAAAAAAAAGTCACAGAAAAACTGTGCACGGATACAAATACAATTTAAATTGGACTGCAATGTTAGAATGCATCACAGAAGACATTCCACACATATAGTTGTGCATAGTTACTATTTGACCAATAGTCTGATTAGACTGTTGCATTTTGAAGGTAGAACTCCCACTGTGGTTTCCTTCTTCTCCTCCTTACACTCTGAGCAATTCCTTAGTTAAGCTCTCCAGAAACAAAATTATTTAAAAAAACAAAAAACACCACATCCATCCAAAAAGTTTTAACCCAGGTACATGGCTTCCTGTTATATAACATTGCTCACCAACTGCAAAATGTTGTGATTCTAAATTCACCTCCTTTCAATATGAGGATTTTAGGCATCTTCAATAAAAGAATCAAAGCTCCATTCCAGATGATCACTATCAGTTCCTTCAAAGACATGGCTCTTCTTTTTTAAACATTTCCTTTCCTGGCAGCTCTCCTTGATAGTCCTTTCCCAAAGAGGTTCATATCCTCTATACTCTGTCAGCTCCCACTGGCTACTTGTCCATATGAACATTTAAAAGAAATAGTTACTTCTTCCACAGTCTGTTCATCCATTTAAAGAAATAATTACTGATGCATAGATTGTTTGAAATTCCCCTCCCCTGACAATTTGTTTAGCATGAACTGGGCTGGCTTTTCACTGGGTGATCTTCCTAGAACATTCTTGGAAAAGATGGGTTTGGCCTTATAATCCATTCTGCATGAGGATTTACATGGTACAAGTCTAAGAGGTATGTGTCTGGGTCAAGGCAATGCTCACCTATTGGGAAGGAAAAGACATTTTTAAATGAAGTCCAAAAAGTGATGAACACATTTTTCTGTTCTATATCTAGAAATGCAGCACACACATTTTATCTCATCTCTCTTAGCTATCTTATCCTTATTATTTATATATAAATTTATCTGAATGATTTAATGGCTTATAAAAACTGTAACACATTCAGTAACACAGATGGGATCCAACAGAGCAGCTCTCCTAGAGAATTGCCTCCATCAGTAGACCCAGGAAAGAATGATTCCCCTTTCTCTTCTGCAACCCCACCCCTAGAGCACCCTCAAAACCTACTCCAGAGCACTGGGAAACTCTAAAGAGCAAGTCTTCAGCTCTTGAGAACTGCAGTGGGGAGGGGGGGGGTCCTGCCTGCTACCATGATGTTAGAGTTAGGCCCATGCACTCTGTTGGATTTTACTGAATTTTCAGAAATTGCTCTTCCACTCTCCTGTGCGGGACACATTTCTGTTACTGCCAGAGCTATTGCCTCACAGCCAGGCTCTGTTCCCATGTCAACGAAAAAAGAAGAGAGAGTGAGAAGGAAAGAGAGAGACAGATTTAGGATCAAGGTTTAGTGTGTGATTAGGGCACACTTTGTGTGATGGTATGTACCATGTTTCAACTGTTTCCTAGTAGAATCATTCTGGCAACAGCTTCTGCCTTCCACTGCTCAACTTCATCTATACGTTCAGATGGCCCCACATTCACCATCATTAAGAATAAACGTTCAGATAGAAATAAGAACGGAATTACTAATAGTATATTTTTAAAACGTTAAGTATGGGAATAATTAACAACAATGGGTATGATGAGAATGAGATTTAGATATATATATAACCAAAATATATAATCAGTATGATTTATAATGTTGAATAAGTAATATTACGTAAATGGACTTAGAGAGAAATAGAAATGTAAGCATTTTTTTTGTTGCAACCTTCTTTCCTTTACTTTTATGTTTATCACCTTATGTATTTTTGTGTGTGTGTGTTTTCTTTTCTTATAAAAAAAAAGAATAAATGCTCAGCATTACACGTTCACTTACTTATGTTGCCACCAACTTCATAAAGTAGCAGGTTCATTGACTCTACTGAACCATTACTGCAAAATAAAAACAAACAGAACAGTGTTAACAACAAACCAAGACAATCAAGGATTATGCCTGAACAAGAAAGTGCTGCATGTGGATCACACATGGCCCTCTGGACCCCAACGTTGTGGTTCCTGAAGCTGCCAAGAAGCCCACTAAAGCTCCCAATTTTTTAACTTTTTTTTTTTTACCAGAACAGCAAGAATTGACTAAAAACTGTTACAGAACAAAGTAGTTTTATTCTAAGTAACTTTAAAACCAACAGCTCCTTATTGGCTGAAACTGAAACGAGAAACAATGTGACATCACTTCCAGTCACCTCAGAGTCCCCAGTAGGTTGCAGGGGTGAAAAATGGTCTTCTTCCCCTTTAGAGCTGCTTGTTATCTCCCCATGATCTAAACGTCAGATTCTAAAGCATGAACTTTAAAAGGTCAGCTCATATAAAATGGTATATATAGTGGATGGAACTCAGTAAAATTGTGGCAAATGGCATTTCAAGAGACTTCCGTAAAGTCACCACAAAGAGTTGTAGAGAGTTGGATGACTGTAGGACAATCCATGCACGCCTATTCAGAACTACGTTCCACTGAGTTTAACTTCCACACTGAAGTTATATGGACTGAAACCTTCAGAATTCAGATTAGGTCAGCTTTATGCTACTTCACACATCATTAACATCCTCTTAAGAATCCTTGAAACAGTAGTTTAATAAGGACACACGGAAGCCTTTCACAGATCCCCTAGTTACCAATTTGGCACAGTCCTGAACAGATGATGATTCCCGGTAGAGAGGTGATGGCTATTAAAGTTTAGGTAGCTGGTACAGATATTCTCCCAATCTCTCCAATTCTTGTGAAAAAGGCTACTTTCTCAAGAGGAAAATAAAATAAAAAAAGGCTAAAAAATCAATGCCTATCAATAACACTAGGCTTGTTTCAACAGCCAATTCTGGAGCTGCTTGAATGTGTGAAGGAAAAACTGCAGCAGTCCCAGGTGAAAATAGCTGCTGTTAATAGAGTATTAAGTGCTAATACCTGAAATCCATTGTGTCATACAAGATCCCCTTCCTTCCTCTTTAATGTCCTGTTATTCAGATATATATATATGTCACTTACGGGGAGGGGGAGAGAACTAGAAACTCTCCATGCCTAGGGAACATGCTAACAGATGCAAGCAGTATTATGAATTGCTTCAGAAGATTTTATAAGCCAGTCTTGGATTCAGGTCACAACCTGTCATAGTCAAACTGTGACTGTGGTTGGGGTTTATTACACACTTCCATGCCTCTTTCAGATAGCTGAGAGCTATTTAAAGATGGCTCCCAGGTGACTTCCCCTTTAGGCAGCTTTCAGGGACCACAACAGCTTCATTTCAGCAAATGAACAGAATTGCATGCGTTCAGATCATTCATTGGGCCTTGTCTCTAACTGTTTATATGAATCTTAGTTACTACAAGTTCAGAGCAATGAAATGACTGTAAAGTTCAGTAGGCAATTACTGTGTAGAGTAGAATTAATACTCTGAAGGCTCAGCTACACCTGACAAAATACATTTTAATGTGCAGGTGTTTAAAAATGCAAATTACATGGGGATGAGGAGGAGGAATCAGAGCGGCCAGAAAGAAAAATTAACCACTTCTTCTCCCCGCTTACGTTTTCAGGAATACCCTTCTTCCAAAGATAGCATTTGCTTTTGGAAGAAGATCTGTTTTCAGTGTAGAAGACTTGCCTTCTAATGCAAACAGTAGCTGCTGGTGGTGGAGACCTTCCTAAGGGTCATAGCCAGTTAAATTCCTTTTCCATATTCCTGTCTCACAAATCCAATTTACATTCCTTACCACCCCCACACAAGCAAATATTGATTCAGTTTCACTCCACTTCAGTTTTGCTTTACTTCAACAAAGGCATTTCTCACACTTGTTTTTTATGTTCACTTTTGGTCACCTTTAAAACAAACCCCCTCCCCACAAAAAAAAAAAAAAAAACCCTCACCATTTTTTTCATACCACCACAATCTGAAGGAATGTAGTCCATTCCTTCTCTCTCAAGGTAGAACTGGTCTTTTGATTGCCATAGATACTTCATACCTTATCACCAGTTACAAGAATCAACATTTACATTTGATTTACAGAAGGCTGTGTTTTCATCATACACCAGATTAAGAAGCTAAACTGCAAGTCAACACAGGCAGAAAATCTAATGCTGATTCTGCAGTCCTTGAAGTTTTCAATGTATTGTCACTTACGGAAAAACCCTTGCAGAACGCTTAATTTGCCACTTTCTTAAAGCATGTTCACTCCCTTTTTTCATCTCATTTCTTTCTTTCTTCCAACTTTCAAACTGTAACTCTAAAGCCACACTCTGATTAAATTAAACATTTCATTCCAAAATGTATTTTCCTCAGTTAACATGGGTTTTCAGCTCAAAGTGTTGCCCTTCCCCGCCCCGCATTGTTATAGAAGGAAGAAGGCACAGCTGAAGTACAACTGTGGTTGCCTGACTGAATACTGCAGATGCTCCTGTGTCTTTAATGACTGTGTAGAAGCGGGACTGTCAGCAGGTGTTGCTTAGTACACAACTGGGTAACAATCACCACTTGCTGAAATTCCTTCTTCTACACAAACCTTAGCAGAACTATTAGGAAAACTGTTAACAGACCTCACTGGCACAGAACTACAATACCCAGGATTCTCTGTAGCAGAAATAACTGCTAAAAATATCCTTTTCAGGCATCCACAGATGTAAGTTATCATGAGCCTCCTTTATACTATTTGGTGTTATATGTAGGATTGTTGTTAATGTAGGACAGAAACATGAGGAATCTAATAAAGCTGAACATATGCTGCAAAACCCTATAGATTATTGCATTCAAATTAAATAACACCGGCCATACCACAAGTGTTCCATCACTCACAGGGAAGCTTTTTGGCTTGTCCCTCTGTCAGCAGCTGTGCATGCCTCCTGAAAAGCCCACCACCAAATTTGGATACCCTCACACATAGTCTATTAGTCTAAAAGATTTGCCAGCAGCACATACCTTGCCCCCAATCCCACTAAACTATGTGCACATTGGCCACTCATATGATTGCCAAATGTCAGGGCTGGTTCTGGAAGCCCAGGGCCTACTGCTCTTTCCAAATTGACAAGAAAAAAAAATCTAAGGACAAGAGAGCTGCCATAAAGTAAGAATTTCTCTCTCTCTGTGTGTGTGTGTGTGTGTGAGAGAGAGAGAGGGGGGGGGAGGGAGGGAGGGGGGAGGGAGGGAGAGAGAGAGAATTATTTGTTACACTTTATGTGTTTTCCACTGTGGCTGATGCTTACGGTTTCATACCTTATGACATCACCCAGGCCTGTCTGATGCGACGTTCCGGGATCTCAGGGTTTGGCCTGAGCAAAATCTTTGAGCTAGCAACCCTAACCACTCATTCTCCAGAGATGAAAAATGATTTGAAATGCTCTATGTGAAAACAGCCACTGTCAAATGCTACTCATTTTATAAGACTAAATGTTCTTCCTGCCTCGAACAAAGGAAAAAGCGTGTGAAGCCAATCCATATTTGTTGATAACCTCAGAAAGGAGACAGGGCATTACCATTTTATAAGACTGACTCTGTTCACAATATTCCAGCCATTCTGACAGAGGGTCTTCTGGAACTGCTTCAGCACATCAGCAGCTTTGATTCCATTGGTTAGGTGGACTTCCAAAGAGTCCTTTAGAAGCAGGGAGGTCTGGACTTTTACTACTTTTGTCGGCTGAAAGACAGATGAGGTAGCAAGAAGAGGGGAAAAGGAGACAGATAGGTAAGAAAATCCAAATACATGCACAAACATGAAGGCAATATAGAAGTAATCAAGAACTCTGACTGAGAAAAGATTCTTGCCTTTAAGTGTCTGTTACGTATGTATAACTGCCACAGGATTGGGCGGACGTGCCAAAGGACAAAACTGATGCAAAGCAATGAAGATAATAATCAACTTCATCATATAACCATAAAAACTGGTAGTACTGGACTTGAATTGACCAATAAGATAGGTGTGAGCACCCCCTTGTGTTCAACACCGAAGAAATTCTGTATTTCAGTGAGGAATTGTCATAGAAAACATAGCAAAACATCTGTTAATTTTTGCAAAGCAAGATGTCAGGAATTTCAAAAGCTGGTCTTGCTCACTCTCAGAAACCCAGCACTCATTCCTCTAGACATGAAAGGCCCATACAGGATAAATTACAGGAAAGAACTGTATTTATTAAACACTGGGGAAGCCAGGTCTTCGTCTATACTCTTTTGCTCAATACCAATTCCTCAATACCAACATTTGTTGTTTAGAACAACAGATTTACTGGAAATGTTCATCTTTATTCTTTGTTTTCACTGAATTGAATTTGTGCTTTAATGGTAGAAAGCCCAGGTCTAAGATCCATTGCCACGTAATCATCTGAAGTTTCATAAAGAATGAAAATGATTTTTTTTAGAAAAAAACAGATAGATGCAGAATCATATGCCCTTTTTTAAAAGACGGATTGATAAACATTAAACTGGACCTCTTTCCTTGACTTGTACCATATCATGCAACCACTTTAATTTCCTCTTTAGAAGTCTACAGCACAGTTCAACATGGTCTCATATATTATACTGTTCCCCAAGAAAGCCATGGTCTCACATACTATACTGGTCTCACATATTATACTGCTCCCCATTGGATGACCCTGGGCAAGTCACACACACCCAGCCTTAGCAGATAACAGTGACCAATCTTTTCTGAATAAATCTTGCCAAGGAAGTGCTAGGATCAGATCACCATGAACTGGAGTCAATCTGAAGACATGTAACAGCAACAACAATCTGTTTCAGCACAGAATTAGCTATTACCTATCTGCATCTGTTCTAAGCTCTCAAGAGCTACCAACACTTCAGTACCCAAGTAGGGCTCATGGCTACCAAGTGTCCTGGGCTCCAAAATGTTTTGCTGCTGCTGTAATCTGGGAGATGGTCTGGGAGATGCCATTTAGTTTTCCCTATTTTTCCACTAAGGCATTGCTCTAGAATGTTTCAAGAAATGCAAATAGTAGCCCCAAGCCCAGCTGCCTACTGTCATGGATAGTATTCCTGCTGTCATCACAAAGCATCGTAGGACTAAGAATCCTTCCTACATCATGGTCAGAGTTTGGAAATTTTAATTTTGGGGGACTACAATACCCAAGATCTCTATCCAGCTGGTTATGCTGATTAGAGAGTCATAGGAGTTGCAGTCCAAAACCATGAGCAAAAAAATGAAGACATAAAAATGAAAAAAAAAAAATTGGGGAGGGAGAATCTTATACCACTTTGAGACTAACTAATTTATTTCAACATGAGCTTTCATCGAGATCAACCCATTTCTTCAGATGCACATTCAGACTGCATTTTGATCTCACTCTCACAACTATGTAACGGTGCTTACATACATGTGGCTTTAATATCGCACTTCATCAGTATAGCCTTGAAGGTGTTACAAGGTTCCTTTTTCTCTTCCTTTTCTCTTTTTATGAAATAACACAGTTATCTCTTTGAAAACTTCAGAAGACACCTTACTGAGGTTCCCTTTAAACTTGAATCTATCTCTGATTTGGTCCCTGAGTTTTAAACAGGACACTGCTATCATGAACTGAAAGGGGATGCTGATGACCACAGCCTACAGTTTATACACAGTTCACAATATGGATGAGTGAGGAGCTTTAGGGCATTTCCCATCATCCCCGCCTAGCATGGCAAATAGTAAAAGGTTTTTGAGAATTGTTGTCCAAAACATCTGGAAAACCAAACATCCCCCCAACCTTGGTCTAATAATCAGATTCTATAAGTAAAAGCACCATGAGTACTTAGTCCATAGCAAAACTAAGATCCTACAGTTATGGAGAAAGCATAAAAAAATAAATACTGTGTGTCAAACTGCCCCATATCGTCTCAGAAATCTTTTCATAACATTTCTGTGAGATAGACATTACTGTTATACATTGCCAGGTTAGCAATTGGAGTTTAGGTAAGGGCAACTGGGGACTGATGGGTTGAGGTCTGAAGTGGGAACATCCAGTGCAAAACATTTTAAGAGGCTACTAGAAATGTCAGCCTGGGTACATAGCACACTGGAACTGTTGAATAGTGAGCGTCACTAAGTTCCATTACTAGTGAGCCACAATCTGGGCCCTGTATTCACATTTTCCATTTGTCGGTATGTAATGGATGCTGAGACACAGATCCTTACACATGCTGTTGAACCAACTTAAGAGTGCACAAGTTCTTTCCTGGCATGAGATACAAACATGTGCTTAAAATCCTGAACAACTAGAATGGGCAGATGTTTTTCTGTTCTACTGTCATGTCCAACAGAGATTGCAACTATAGTCCCATCCTCTGGATGAAATAGCAAGGCAATGGGAAGGTATGGAATATTTCACTCACTTCGCCATGGTTCTTCTCTGTCTTTTCTTTGTCTGCATGAATCTTCCTTAACAAATTTTTGATCCTCCTGTCATAGAATTGATACTTCCTGCTGCTGCTTTCATTCAGTTTTCTCACCTGTGCTACTAAGAAAGATGCAACCTAAATGGAAAAGGGAAAAAGAGAGGTCTAGACCTAGGAGAAAGGAAGGAAAGACAGACCATTTCCAAACAGAGATGGGAGAGGCCCTTCAGTAGGCCAGTAACTTATAAAATGGCTACTTAAGTTTCAACAAGGCTTATCTATATTTTAACTGCCTGTTATCTACATTATTTCAGGGATGGGCAAACACACCCTGCAGTCCAGTGGCAGGCCACACCAGTGTGTCTCCAAAGACCTGAGAGCGACATCACAGAAAGACTGAGTTGGATTAGACATGAAAAATTTTGGGAAGTTCTGAAGCTGTTGGGAGGGAGTTCCCAGAAGGGTTTTGAGGGAAATTGGACATTTTAATAAAAACCAAAACACATTCATGACTAATTTGGCTGGAAAATGTAAACAGAATTTTACTGCTTTAGGAAAATAAAATGCTTCATTCACAAGTAAGCATATAAAATTATATTACTTGGCATACTTGCGGAATTTAAAAATATAAAACTTTATTTGTATAAGCAAAACACATCCTCTGTTAAAGAGAAGACTACAAACTGCTGCACCCTATGCCACTTAAGTGCATGGATCTCAGCTTTTGCTACCAGAGAGGTAAGGAAAAAGGAAAACAGAAAGTACAAATTTTGGACAAAAACAGTCTCATGCAGTCATAGTGCAGAGGAACAGTCTAGCAGCATATTTGGACATGAAGTTTACCTCACCACTGCAAATATTGAGCTCTATTCTATAGTATATTATCATCAGAAAGAGTGATTTCTCCCTGTATACTCCTTTGAGGAAAATGGCAGCATCCACCCAGTATACAATGCATCTTAAATCTGAATCTTGTATGATTATAGTATGCTCAGGAATTATCATACTTCAGTTCTGATTGTTTCACACACAATCTCCGTGACATTTTGAGTGAATAAAACCTTGTCTTAAAAAGGCATTTCATTTATTCTAGAAGAGAAGTTAATTTTTCAGCATTTTTATCTGTGTTCCCCAAAATCTTCCTTAATTTTATTGTTCTTGTTGAAAATCTGAGTATAGAATGTAACAAGACAAAGTGTTTTCCCCCTTTTAAACAGATCTTTATATCTCTAGGTTGGAGCCTGAGTTAATCACAATATATCCAATGAATTCAGTGGGGCTTAAATTAGTTCAAGTCATGTCTCTTTCATATTAGCAGGTCTCCTCTGGAATACAACAAAGCCTGGATACAACCCAATGCATTCATGGCAAATTAAGGATGTCTTCAGAAATATGACTCAACTTACAGTCCAGAGCAAATCCTGGTAATGTATCATCATTCGCACTATGTCAGCCGCCCCTTCTGCCAGCTGTTTTTCCTTCCCTTCTGGAATCTTGTTTGGCAAGCCTTTGTGCATGAAAAGATTGGGCGCAATGACTGTGGAAACATTCCAAAGATTCATCTTGTTTTTTCTTTCCCTGGTAACCACAAGCCTCAGAAACTCCAGGAGTGCCTGAGAGACAGAAGAGGATTGTTCTGACTGTTAGGTATCAGCTGTACATAAAACAAGAGAAGGAACAACTGGCTTTAATTTAGGATCAGCAATGGGGATCATGTTGCTGTTGGACTGCAACTCCCAGGGCCCTAGACAACATGACAAATGATAGAGAATGCTGGGAGCTGCAGTCCAACAACATCTAGAGGGCCACATGACTCCCACCCCTGGTTTAGATACAGGGTGGAAGCAACATCACTTTCTGCTTACAAGCACCCTCTTTTGTTCTAGAAAACATGCAACTTCATGAGCTTACTATGTTGCCTACTTAGTGTTACTACTGGCCAAAGAATGTAGCACTTTTGCTCCTTTAAAAGTGTTCTAGTGTAAGGGTACTGCAGCCTCTTGAGACTCAGACTAGAACCCTATTCAGATGTTCTTTAAAAACACTTGGAATCTGCATGTATAGAGGCGAGCATGCTCAGCCCTCTCCATCCGTCATCAGTTCTGACACTCAGTTGAAAGGTGATGAGATTGGAAAAGCCTCTGCTTCATGTGGAAGCTCTCTGTGAGAGAAGCAAATATTTGCTTGTCACCTTCTCACATGCAAGAATGAGAAACACAAATCTTTTCTCACCTGCAGAGTATTTTCCCTGAGTCTTCAGGAAGTTTTCCCATCTGGGAGAACAATTTTGTGCAAATTATTTAGCTAGGCTATGACAGATGAATCAGATGGGCTGTTTGCATCTTTTTGATCAATTAACCAGTCCTTCTGAGCTTGCTCTGCATGTGCTTTGCTTCACAAAGGGGGAAAAACATTAGCTTTGCATCAAGTTATTTCATGCCAATTGCTGAAATCTTATTCTCTCCACCCTAAATGTGCTGACTTGTTCTTAAGCCAGGGATCTCGTCTCAAGGAATGAGTAATATAGAAGATTGGTAACCTTGATCCTCATAACTAGCTATGCTGGCCAGGAAATTCTGGGACCTTCAGATCAAAACTCGGTCCAGCTCCTGATGACCTACATGGCAACATTTTACTAACAACCAACACCATACAAAGTGGTCATATTACCTTCAGGGTATTTCGATTTGGTTCTGGCAAAATCAGTATGAGCAGATTAAGAGCCTGCAGCCTCTGTTTCAGGTCTGGGATATCTGTAGTGGAGAAAACAAAGCGCATCCAAAGTTAAACATCTGTGGAGAAGGACACCCTTGTCTAGGAGGCTCCCTCTTCAAGACTCCTTTTCATCTGCCAGTAAAAATGGACCCTCTGACACTTGATCTCCCCCCATAGTCTGAACATCTGATAAGCATCCAACCAGGATAACTTCATGAAGATAGGAGAGTATATGCTGCCTCACTCCATGGGGAGCACATTCCTATGGTTATGGCCATGGCTGCAATTACTGAAACAGTTAACACTGCATGAGCAGTGCTATGAAAACAGACCTGAATAGAATGGGAACTACTTCTGCTGTTGTTCTGATTTATATAACTGAAAATTTATATCCTTAACAGAATATAGCTAATGTGTGTGTATACGTGCCTTCAAGTCACCTGTCAACTTATGGTGACCCCATTTCACAGGATTTCCTTAGACAACGAGTACTCAAAAGTAGTTTTGCCAGTTGCTTCCTTTGAGATAGAGCCTACAACCCCTGACATTTATTAGCCCTCTCCTATTCAAATACTAGCCAGGGCTGACCTTGCTTGGCTTTCATGATCAGGCAGGATCTGGTACCTTTAAGGTATTCCATGCTTTTTATCTGCTTCTAAGGAGTTCTGGGAAATTTAGCCAGCTCAGGCTTTTTCGTGGTGACAAAAACACAGTGTTACGAATGAGCAAGGAACTGCCAGTCACATACCCACTACAACCACGCTTCTCAAAATGGTGGTCCCTGGACCAGTCCTGCTCACAAACTATTGGCTGCTGGTCCCTGGCAAGCTTCCAGGAAAGAAAGCAACAACTTTAGCCAACGGCTACTAAAGTAGTACTTGTCAGTGGCATACTGGAGGTGGGGAGGCTGCCAATCCCCACACCAGACAACTTGAGAAGCACTACATTACACCACACTAGCTCTCTGATGCACCTGACAGAAGCTAGTGATTAAAGTAGCAAAAGAATGGCCTTTTTCTCTTGGCCAAGGGCTCACTTTGCACAGCTGAAAAGGCAGGTAAGTATTCTGCTGTCAGCAGGGGAGCAGGGAGTTCCCGGATGAACCTCTTGAGCAAGCCAGACACATCATTCTGATGAACCTCATCCCACTGGAAGAAGCCAGTATAGAATTCACTTTCAAGCTTTTGCTCCAGACTCTGATGGCAGGAGAACAAAAGAGACACTTCTCAACAGTGGAAAGAACTCAGAAAATTCATTTAAACATAGACACAAACAAGAGAAATAAGACTAGATTTTCCACAGAACATCTTCTTCATTTCTTTTGTCTCTCAGTTTTGGTGAAACAATGGCAGATATAATCAGCAGGGCAAGGTACTTCCAGGTGAGGCTTTTCTCTTTCAGTCAGCTGGCCTCAAACACAGAATATTATTTGGCAACTGGGCTGTGCAGATATTGTTAATTTCCACTGATAACACCCCCAATGTTTTCCTGTAATTGTTCCTGTCTTTTGCTTCTCATAGAAAAGTTGTCAGGAAAAAAAAAAGACAAATACTTTTGGATTGGTGCTTCCAATCCAAAGCATGTAGAAGCACATCAGAACTATCAGTATCAGTATGGTACTAGTTGACTAATGACAAAATGCCACTTTAAAACTTGGAAAAATCAGCATATCCCAGTAAAAGAAGTGTTATCTTAAGAGAAGTCAGCCAGAATTCACCTACAGCAGTGATCTGTGGCCTGCTAGATTCCCCCAAATCCTTTTTTATATCTCCAGCCCAATGGCATGCCCTGGTCTCATCCAAAAAGCTTTTTTTTTCCCAAATGGGGAAAAATCTATCCCTAAACATTAAATCACACCTAGAATTGCAGTTCATGCTTTAACCACTCAAAAATCAACTGAAAATCCTGAAATTAAGGTAGATTTTCAGTCACTTCAAATGAAAACATGGCCTGCGCCATGTTAGCAGAGTAGCGAAAATTGGCCCCTGCCCCTAGCCCTTGCTAACCACCCCCATCCTATAATATACAACCATGGCTGATTGCCGACAGAGAGGTGGGAAACATGGTAGCAAAAAGGTTTGAAAAAAATCTTTGTATCTTTTATGCCCTTTGAGTTCATTTTTGCTCACTGCTGCCCCCTTCTGGATCATCCATGAATACAGTCACGCTTTTAAAGTAGCTCTTTTGTTTCTGTTGTTGAAACTTCTGCAAACAACAGAAGTCATGGGAAGATGCACTGACCCTTGACTTTTTGAACATACAAACCCTTACACAGCAGTGGTTTTCAGCATGTTACACAAGATTGTGCAAAACACCCTCTACTGAGACAGAACATCAGCTAGCCAGGACTGGCAGGGGAAGGAGAAGGTCATCACCAAACTTTGCATGCAACAGGCACACATGAAAGCACTGGTGGAGGTTGATTTTTATCTTCCATAGCCCACTTCTTTTTTTTTTAATAATATATTGAATACCCTTGTGACCTGCCAGTTGACAGAGAAACAGTATACACTCAGGACTGCTTAAGAGTTAAGACATAACTGATTTATGTACAAGAATAGGAATTTTGGTTAATGACCACACGGAGGACCTCCACAGGACACAAACTGGGAGCCTTTTTGCATCCTCTACCAATGCACAAATGAGTGGAAGAGGGTTATTAAGCACAGAAGAAGGAGTAACCTAACCAACTTGTAACTGTTCCCTTCCACACGAGCCCTATCCAGGGGTTACCTCAAAGTAGTAAACACAATGTACAAGTGGGGCCATAGGCAGGCCATGTAGCCTTGTCCATAGCCCACAACAATTACTTTTTTGGACTACAATTTTGAGAATCCAGCAGCTAGCAAGAAAGTATAAATCAAAAAGTGACCCCATCCCCAGAATCTGGCCCCACCATAACATCATATGCTCTGCATCTTTAGATGGCAATGCACAGAACCTTGTGGTATGTGGAAGTTTCTGTGCGTACACCTGTACGGACATACGTTTCCATGTAATTCAGAACCCTGACAGTACTGGTTTCTGAACTGCATGGAAGCTTAAGGGATTACTGCTGCACTCACAAAAGTCTTCCCCCTACAGATGTCCATGCCCTTCACACAACTACATTGGATCAGGGCCAGACAGCATACAGAATAGCAGGAGTGGCACTACACAGCTCCACATCCTCGCTCATATGTTGCATTTACTACTTCGAAATAACAACTGAAAAGAATTGCTGTAGCCCAACTGTTGATGAGGACATTGTTTAGTGTGTGATTGAGACACTGTTAAGTTTACTGTCACGGCTAGCCTTTTTTTTTTGGGCCAAGGACTAGGCACTGGAGGTAAGCAAATTTTGGTCATAATAACCCCTTCTTATGAAGGCTTAAGGGGTTTTGGGCTTTGAATCTGGCTCTCAGGGGGTTCCCCAAATGGTCAAACTCTTTTCCCTATAATACTACCCTTCCGGGGGTTTTGAAGCTTCAGTATGGAAGTATTTCCATTATATAAAGGTTCAGATGCCTGTTTCCCACTTTACTGGCAATAAGGGCTTTAAGCTAAAATATGCTGATATTTTTGGTACCATCTTTCTGTATTTGACCCCACCTACCAGTGGAATTTGGCCTCCAAACCTTCTCTGAAGCTGAAATCAGCCCATGGGCTGAAAGAGATACTACACTCTTAGTCTAGAACAGTGGTGGGTAAAGTGTGAACTGCAGGCAGTATGTGGCCCCTAAGCTGTTTTGTGACCCCTAAGAGAAATTAAACAAAAGATTTAAAAAAAAATCAAAATTTTGTTTTCTTATTCCCCTATGCCCTCTGGATGTGTGGGGGTCATTTTTGCTATGTTCCCTCACCCTCGTTTCACAAACTAAGGCCCAGGAGAGGCCTTCTTTTCTAAAGAAGAAGTAAACAGGAAGTGACTTCTACTCACTTCCTGTTGTTTTAAAAAAGGGCCTTCCTAGGCGTAAAATGGCACAGGAGCCTAAAAAATTCCACCTGCCTCCCCGAAATCATACAAGAACACAGAAAAAAAGTCTTGATTTTGAGCTTATCCTTCAACAGTTGCACGCCTTGATCTAGAATATACATTATCGCTATGGTAATTTCCGCACGATGACGCTCTTCCGCATTGTCTCGCTGCAGTCCCAGGTCCGGAAGGGAGAGCGTCAGCAATGCTCCTCTCTTCACCCGCTCGGTCCATGGGGAGGACAATGCAATGGCGCCATGTCTTCCTTCCACAGCGCAGCCGGGCTTCTTCCATTGCTGCGCTATGTAAGGAAGCGTCACCAATGCGCTTCCGCAGCTTCCGCATGGCGAGAAGCGACGGGGGCACCGCACGATCACAGACGCGAAACGGATTTTTTCCGTTTTGTGAAAACTGCACAAGTGCGAAGCTCTGCGACAGGATGGCAGTGGGACAGCAACGACGTCATGCAGAAGTGCGACCTGCTGACCGCTGCCATCCTGTGACAGAAACGAGACAGTGACATCATGCAGAAAGGGCCTATGTCTGGAATGAGAAAGGAGGGTCCATAGTTAAGGTCAATGGTCTTTCCAAGAAGCTTGTCCATAAAAACCAATCTCCTCCAGAACGACCTCAGCCAAAGAGTTCAAGGATCACTAAGATACCATTGAAAGGCGCCACACTGTACCTTAATACGGGACTGTGACCCTGAGACTCTCAGGATTCCTTCTGTGTCCAGGCCTTTCTTCTCCAAACATGACAGCAACTGTGAAGCAAAATGGAAGGACATCCTCATTAAAAACCATCAAAAGTTCTCCAGCAAAAAAATGAACTGAATAGACAAGGATTCAACAACAGCAAAAACAAGAAGGAAAGACGAAGTGAAACAAACTTGCCGCTTGCAGAATCAATGGAACTCTGGTATTTGGTAGGAGCTTTTGATCATTTTCTAACAAAGTACCAAGTGGAACACCAAAAAGCTTGTGCTCTGCAACAGAGAATAAAATATACATGACCATGTTCATTAATATATAATCTATCAAAAACTGAAGCACACAATGATCAGCAGAAAGCAATGTCACAGAAATCATTAACAGGACAAATTAGTAAGGTACAGTGAGAAGCAGGTAATCTTCCAGTAGCCCAATATTTTGCTAAGAGTGACAGCACATTTAATACTGTGATGCTACTGTTTAGAATGAGTTTACAAAGCATCACACAGCACAGTCTCCTTAAATATGAAAGATCTCCAGAGACTAGAAAAACCACCACCTGCATAACCACTGGCTGGCGGGGATCTGGGGAATTCTTGTCCAAAAAAAAAGTACATTTTCCAGCTTCTGGAGATCACTTTGCTGTCATCCGCTTGGGTGACCGCAATATACTCTGGTGGTCTCGTAACTTAATCACAAGCTTGAGAGTGTGTCAGTCAGCCAGCATCTCCAGAACAGTAATTTTTTACGACTAGAGAACACTGTATTAGAGAAGACTATGCAGCCGCTGCATGCAAAGCATGCAATGAAGTGACAGTTCTGCACCATGCTTTCTTCTTTTTGACAGAGACAGACATAGCTCTGGATACAGAGAAATTTCATGGGGTGGGTAACCTTTCCCTCCCTTGAGCGCCACACCTCCCCAGGGTTAAATCCTTCAAGAGTGTACAGCATACCTTTGGTAGGTGGGGATGAAGTCATTGCATGTGCTTTTTTTCTCTCTATCACATCCATTCAAATAAACACTCACGTGCACATTCCTCCTTACAGTAATGGTATAATATTACAGTAGTCGTAGTAGCAGTAATAGTAAGGCTACTTACATTGATAGCTCTTTTTTCCAATGAGCTCAACTACACCCACAACAACCTTGTGAGGCAAGAGAGGCTGAAAGAGAATGACTGATCCAAAGTCATCCAGGGATCCTTTCACACTCAACAATTATAGTGCTATGATTCCATTTTAAGTATCCATTATATGTATCCATTATATGGAATCCTGGAACCTGCAGTTTAGGGAAGGGCATTTGGTATCTCACCCACTGAGCATGACTGTCTTACCAAACTACAAAACCCAGGACTCCACAGGATGTTATCTAGGCAGTTAAAGAGGAATTATAGTGGTATAACTGGGTCATGTGGAAGTTTCAAGGTTCACTGGGAAATAGAATCGGCATCTCCCAAGTCCCCATTCAAGCCTCTAATCACTACTCCACACTAGCTCCCATGCATCCCATTCCATCTATTCCATTTTCCCTCTTCCCTTCCTCTCTCTCTCTCTCGCTCTTCCCCATCTCATCTACAATCCATCTTCCCTTGAGACAATTAAGCCTGTAAACATAGGTCCTGCTCATATGAGTAGGACCAGCTAGGTACATAACATGATGGGATGATGTTACAGCACCCAGGGATGAGCCAGTCATCCCTTCTCTTCCATTGTGACTATTTGGCTTAGGTACTGTTTTTGCAACTCAGCCTTTTCCACACGCCATCTTAGCTGCTACATGTGGGTATGGGACCAAGAAAGAAACACCTCAAAAGGGATCCAAAGGTGCTGCAAACCACTCCTTGCATACAAATATCAAATCAGCAGAATGACTACATATGCAACCTAAGAGACGAGATAGAGACGTTATCACCTTGGGGGTGGCTCCTTTCACTTTTCTGGCAACCCACCTATTGTTCCCCTTGGAAGATTTTCATCAATAACAAGAATCATGGGGTGCTAAATTGTTACTTAAAAGACAGCGGGGGTAAATCTACCTGCTGCCTTCCGTTTTACTGCTTTGTTTCTCTTCAGCTCTAAGCCAAGGACATCACAGAGAGCAGTCAGCTCAATGAGTGCCAGGGTGGGGATCTTCTTCATGTCCTGCTGAGACAAATCTCCAATCTTGGTCACTCCCAGTCTGCCTTTGGGGATCTTAAATTTCTGAACCAAAAAAAAAGACAAAAAAGAAGAGGTAAAGGGGGATAATTTAGGATCAAGAGAAATTATTCTGCCAATATTGACATGTACAGAAGTCTCTCAAGAAACAGCAAATGCTTACAGGTAAAAAACTTTCATCCTTGATCCTCCTGGAGTCCCTTGGGAATGATCCTTTGAGCAAAATGGCTGCCTGCTCTGAATAAGCAATTTCAGTGTTGAATAATTCCTCTCTCACAGAACCCCTCAGTGGTGATGTGAAGTCTTGAATCCCAATTGTATCTGCTAAAAAATGTTCAGGAGAAAAAATTTAATGATGTATATATAAGAATTGCAAAGCAAGGTGAATCTGAACACAGTAATACTGTAACAGCTAAAATATACGTCCATGCTGACATTTGCCCTACCCAGTTGATCATGGACCACACTGTATTTTAAGAACCTATATTAATATAAACATTGGTCTACAATTTCTACGTTTTATTATATCAGGCTCCTAAAACACACTAGAAAGCCAAGGAAGTTAGCCTAGATTTTATACCCTGGATAGAATGTGCACTGCTGTTGGTATCAGTTGATTTTATGACTTAGTTTTCTATAATTAACAGTGTTATAACCAGTCAGTTTACATTTTCAAATCTGTGTCTTTGAAGTGTTAACATATGACAGCGTAAATTAAATTTCCCAATTCCAAGTAGAATAGACCACAAAATCAATGGAACCTTCAAAATCAACACTCACATAAGTTCTACCGATTCAAGAGGTCTACTCTAACTGAAACTAGCTAATGGATTTTGGCCAGCTGATTGGTTTTAAGTCAGTCAATACATTCTGTTTGCATAATCTTTCATATGAAATATATTTTCTTTGACCAGTTGAGAAAGCTAGTTAAGGTTTGGGTTTCTTTTAAATGTTTGTTTTTCATCATTTTCCTTGCCAACTGACATCTTGATTCACACAAAATGTGCATGTTCAGAACCACAGGCAAATTAACTTTTTACAGACTAACAAAAAGGCTCCTACAGAATTATGTCTATTCTGCAGAATTATGTCTATTCTAAGACATAATAATTAATATTCAATATATTAATTAAAAGCATTAGCTCTTGATGAAAAGCATCATTCAAGATACATAAATAATCCTAAATTTTTTAAACTGAAAATATATCCAAGTTCCATGTGGGATCTTAGACATTCCCTATTGTATGGAGAACAATACGTCCAAGAGAGAAAATACCACCTTGGATAATACTTGAAAAATACATGTACTGTCCAAATCTGCTTTATAGGTCTGGGTGTAAGATAGTGAAGGATGCAAGAGAAAAATGTCTTCTCACACAAAGCGTCAAACATCAGCAACCACAACACTGGATTTAGACCTTACGTATTAGACTTTCACAACTTTAGAACATATTTATTCTCTCTATTCGGGACAATAATATTTTCTTCTTACATTTCTGAATGCTGTTTGATGATGAAGACCTACAGTGTAATCGATCCATTTCTGTCTCCATTTCAGGTTCCGTCTGGAATACAGGACAGAGAACACAAGTGAAGAAGCATGCTGAGAAATCTATTGTACTGATGAGATGCACAACCAACTAAATCTAGGCCGGAGATGGGAGCCATGCAGCAACTTGTTGGACTGCAACCCCCATCAGATCTAGCTAGCATAGTTCATGTTGAGGAATTCTGGTTCTTGCATTTTTATATATCTAGATGGTTCCATGGTTCCTATCAATGTCCTAGACACTGGGAATTTGAAATCCAATACAAAAGAAAACAAAGGGAAGAGAACAATGACGTTCCTCAAAGGTATATATTGCTTGAAGTATGGGATCAAATTCTGATGCACTCCAAGTTCTCTCTTCTGGTGACTGCCACATTTCAGCTAAGCATCTTCTATTATTGATATGTCTGTATGTTGAAAAATACATACCATTGACTATGTGTGTGTGTGTGTGTGTGTGTGTGTGTGTGTGTGTTTATTTGTATGTGGATCAGAGTCAGTGTCGTAGAATGGTTTGAATGCTGGACCAGGATTTTGGAAAGCCAAGGTTAGAATCCTTGCTTGGCCATGGAACCCACTGGATGACCATGGGCAAGTCAATTTCTCTCAGAGGAAAGCAATGGCAAACCTACTCTGAACAAACCTTGCCAAGAAAACCCCAAGATAGGTTTGTCTCAGAGTTGCTATAAGTTGAAAATGACAACAACAAAAAATGTGTATGCAGATTTTTTTAAAAAAAAATCTTACTGAACCCCCAATAAAAACTAGATGTTAAAATGCATATGTAGACACTGAGTAAAAATCCTCTTTTTAGAATGCACTCACATGGAAGACACATTTGTCACTGGCTCCGAGTCATAGCAGAAAGATGAAGTGTCTGCATTCAGTCTGATGCTCATTTGAACAGAAAATATTGGGAAAATTCACAGTTTTAAGCAATTATCCCCCCCATACCTAGAAGGGCTTCCCGTCATTCCTTCCAGTCAGAATCTGGAAATGTCACGTTTTTGGGAAACAACTCCTTGGAATCATTTCTAAAGTTGTCATCCAAAACAAAACAAAACAAAAAAACATAACATTTCCAAGCTCTGCTCTCTGCTATTAATTACAATAATTAACAAGCAATAGTTAATAATTTTTTAGGCATGTTGACTAGATTTTATAGCACAACATCAGCTAGGCATAACAAGAGAGAGAGGGAAACTTGGAACCAAATACACCTGAAACCCTTGTCTTCCTTACAGAAAATCATAAGCCCTAATTTCCAGACAAACAAAAAGGTACTCTGCACGTGAGTGGGTCTTCTCATGTTTGCTGTATCTGTTCTGGTGTTTGACTCATGAATTACGGTTCTTTGCTAAGCTCTAGTTCAAATTAAACTGTTTTTGTTGCTGACATAGATGACAAGAACAAGAAGCAAATCAGCACAGGACAAATTAAGTGGAACAATCTGATTCAGAATTTTCTGTTTTTCTACCGCTCCTTTTCCCTGAGCAAGACTAGCAGACATCTCAATCACATAGCAGCCACGGGTCAGCACACAGCAGGAATGCTACACGGTGTTGAGATGCTATGGGCCTCCCAACAAACACTGGAAAGTCACTGAACAATCTGGGTGTGTGAAAGAGCAAGGAAACACTCAGCTCGACCATCAGGTTGTTTCAGAGGCTAAAAATAGATTTGTCAGGTGGGAAATTTAAGGTGGGGTACAAAGCTACAAAAAGTAAATCAAAGCCAGAAATTAGCAAATTATCCTGTGCTCTTAACTGAGAGAGGGATTTTTTTTTCTGATGACCTCTGACTTACCCATCACAGCTAAAGGAACAACTACTACATTTAAATCATCAGTTCCTCAGAGCACTCTTAAAGTTGCTTAACATTAGGGCTGCAAACATTTAATTAGCTTTAAAAGTTGTTTAGTTAATCAACCACCAATTAATCACATGAGGAATTAAATCATTGTGGTTGCAAGTGGGGGGGGGGGGTCACATTTTTTAATTTTTTAACAGCTGTATTAATTTAGGTGTAGCATCATAATATTAAATGAAAGGGGGGCTCTTAACTCATATAGAGCCCAAACATCATATTAGGTATTACTGAATTCAATGCAACCATTCTTCTTCTTCCTCTTCTTTTTAAACACAATTAGCTGCTATATAATTTATAGTTGTGCGCCTTCAAATTCTTTCCAACTTATGGCAACCCAAAGGTGAACCTATCGCAGGGTTTTGCCGGCAAGATTTGTTCAGAGGGAGTTTGCCTTTGCCCTCCTCTGACACAGAGACTGTGACTTGCCCAAGGTCACCTGATGGGTTTCCACAGCCAAGTAGGGATTTAAACCCTTGTCTTCAGAGTCACAGACAAAAACTCAAACTACTATACCATGCTGGCTCTGAGATCCACTAAATATACTAAGAGTTGCTGAAAAGGCTTAACTAATGACTATAATATTTCCAGGGAGGGAGGGAGGGAGGAAAAGAAAACAGCATGCCCATGGGGAGACTAGCATTACTCACAAATAAACCGATATATTTATAATCAGGATTCAGTCTCATCAATGAAGACTTGTTTTTATAACACAGTTAATTCTGGAATTAGGGTTCGGGGCGGGGGGAAGGAATGCTACACACCAGAGCACATAAAGTAACACACCCCAGAGCCAACTACACCAAAAATGTCTCTGACATCCCGGACAGGCTGTTTGTTCTTCTTCCTCCGGGAGCGAGTGTAAGTATCCAGCCGTCGCTGCACCGCCGCAGCCTGAGTCTTGGTCAAAGTGGAAAGCAGAACGATGTTGCCGTTCTCCTCAGCGTGGTCTCCAATCAAGTCAGAGAGTCCTGCGTCTTGAAGCCATTCGGCTTCAGCTTCCCCTTCTAAGAGGCAAGATAGGAGAAAGAGAGTGTCAAAGGGCAGGACGCCATCTGTGAGTCACAGGGAGGATCTTGTGGAGAAAAAGACCATGACTAAAAAATCAATCGGGCTTTACATCAACCCAGCTTGTGTTATAGGGCTCCCTTAAGAACTAGAGCTAGAAGGGCTACAGATATAAAGCCACTGCCCTTAATAACAGTCATAATAGATCAGAACACACAACCAGTACTGCACAGAAAATGCAAAGAAATGTAACTGTGGTAGTTGAAGGGGAGAGAAGATTAGAAAGTTGAGGGGTGAGCTGGAGATAGAACACCAGTGGATCAGTAAATTAGCCCAAGAAAATGGCACTTTTTAAATCTCTGAAGAGTCTGGAATGGGGGCAGGGGTAGGGAAAATAGCATGTATTATAGTATACAGCAGTTTAAAAATGGTTGCACATGTCAAAAACTAGTTGGGGAGAAGCTCTTCTCTTTTCCTCATAAAACCTGAATCCAGACTCATCCACAATAAGAGGAATGATGGGAGATTCAAGAGAGATGGAAAAAAAGTAACTTCTTACATAGGACATAATTAAACTGTGGAATTCACTGCATGGTGATGGCTGCTAATTTGGAATGCTCTACCAAGAAACTGGACAACTGGACAACAAAAGTCACTGAGAGCAACAGGCAAGGTTAGAGACCTTTGAATACCATTGGCTAGGATATAAAAAAAACCTAGTGATTGGTATTGCTTCGAAAGTCCTGCTTTGGCACTGCACACAAGTATCCGGCTGTCTGCTATTGGAGCAGAATGCATGCCTAAAGACACCCTTGTTTTAACTCAGTACAAATACTATGACATTACTGGGTATTCAGGGAGGGAAGAGATTATTATTTCCAGTCTGCTGAATCTGCTGTATGGGGTTAATGCTTACCTAAATTACAGAGCTGTTGCAGGGATTACAGGTTAAGTGAAACTATAGTTACTACTACTATCAGTGATGATCAGGTACAGGACAGTTCATGTATTTTGTTCTATAGATGAAATTGCTCTCCATAGCTTTTGGCTTTGCAGTCTTTTCAGAAGCTATTGATTTAGAATAGCTGATGAGCTCCTCTGTCCTATTATTGTAGGACTGCTATTTTCTATTTCGACTGAAATATGCTGACAGGGGTTCATTATCACCAACTTTTTCATTCACTAGATTACATTTATTTTCCACAGTCCTGTTACTTTTGCAAGACTTCATTTTTTGTCACATTTATCACTGTTCCTGTAAATCCTTCATTTGTTGTTTTGTGCATTTAATGATCTCCAGAATTATTTAGTGGGATATATTAATAAAGGCTACAGGACTGGACTATTTACAGCACCATCTAGTGGTCTTAAACAACATTTTTTTCTACACAGATGGTAGAATATAGTAAGTAACATCTCTCTCATCAACAGACATACTTTGTCAGAAAACTGATATAAAAAGGTCTTGCTAAATTGTTGTTTCTTTTCACACAACACTGTCCACAAGTAACAAGAGAAATTCCAAACAAGTACATTACTGTTTCTCAGTTCCTCTTACTACTGGTAGAATTAGTTATTTCTTGTCACAATTTTCATTTCCCCTTCCATTATGTCTAGACAGACATGTAGCACACCTTAGGGGAAGGAACCACAAAACATGACATCTGCTAACTGCCTAACTCATCTTGGGGAAGGAGGAGAAAAGCATATGCTTCTGGTATATATTACAATGATTTAACATAGATTTTTAAAGAATAGATTTTTGGAAAGGGGGGAAAGAGGAGATTAAAGAGACCTTTAGTAAACTTAAAAATAACTTGTACTGCAAAGTTTCAGAAGCAAAAACTTCTAGTCTCTTAAACATGAGTACAATTTGTATACCTAGTGTATGTTTACAGGTTTACTCTGATTATTAACCTAAGTTAACTCTGATTATTAATAAAGGAAGTAAAAATCAGAAGCTGGGACCAAAAGAAAATTGTATATGCATGTAAAATCTTTGCATGTATGCAGGTAGGTACACACAGAGAGAGACTGGTGGTTGATATCTTCAATATTAGTGGGATGATGAATTTGCTCTATGTTTTAGTTCTGGTTTCACATGACCTAGCCAAGGTTCTGAACTTAATCCCCAAATAGGTTCAGCACCCTGGAGAGCTCCTTAAACATTCAAGCTAAAGCCTAGGCCCTTTCTACACCCTGTTTGCGAAGTCGTCCAGTGGAGATCCCAGCAGCGGCCCTGCCAGGAGAGCAGCACAAGAGGAGTGCTCCCTTCCGCATCGGCTGTCTTCTTGCAGATGGAAACACAAGGTCATGACTCTTCCTTCTGCAGCACAGCCGGATACCTTCCCAGGCTGCTCTGGGACAGGAAGCGCAGCCATCATGCTTCTGCAGCTTCCACAGGAAAGGTCAGTGTGGGATAGTGGTGCAATCACACGTCATTGACAGGGAAAACCTGTCAATGATTTAATCCGTGATTGTGCCACCTGGGGATGGGAGAAGGATGGGACTGCAATGGCATCATGCAGAAGCATCGTTGCGGTCCCTTCCTCATTGCAGGATGGGAGGGTGCTGCGGAAAGCGCCCTAGTGTGGATTCACCACACACGCTGACATCACAGACACCACTGAAACACAACAACGGGTCTTCTCTCTGGCAAGAGCCCATGGTGTTTGGTAAAATGCAACTCTAGAGATCCACTGGACCTCTGGGAAAAAAATTCTCAGAAAGTGAGTGAGACACCCCTAGAGAGAAGGGTGCACCCTTCCCTTTGGATTCCAAGTGACTAGAAGGATGAAAATACAAATGTATATTTCTGTAAAGTATAGAAAAAAATATGGACCACTTCATTAATCTTAACAATTGTGAAGGTAGAATTCAAAGACGTATTCATGTTAGTCTGCATCAGTATACAAAGGGATCTTGTAGCACCATTGAGACTTATTGAGAGAAAGTTGGTAGCAGGTTGCTACCATCTTCTTTCTCTCAATTAGTCTCAAAGATGCTACAAGAACCTTTTGAATTATGAATGCAGGTCGCTATGATCCCCTTTTGTAGAAAGGAAAATAATAGACTGAGCAAATTAACTACTAGCCACTCAATATTATCACAATAATGATGTATGGGTACAGCTCTAGGCACATAGGGGCTTTTCTTTCCCTCTTGTGAACCACGGAGTACTTTGTGCATTCACTGGGAAACAGTGGCATGCAGAGAGGAGTCCTTGTCAACCAACACAGAAGAACATGTGTAGAAACTTTTTACTTGGAGAAAGTCATGCCTAATGGCACTTAAATTCATCCTTAGACATCACCCAACCTTCCCTGTGAATATGAGGCAGTTTCCACTTTGTGAATTTTTCTCATGTGTTGCTCCAGCTTGAGTGCAAAATATTACACATTTGCTGCACATGGCTCTTTACAGTGCTTCAGTAAATCCCTACAACTATTCTGCATAGAAGATGAACATTATCAGCAGTTAGAGTGAGAAACTTTTACCCCTTCTAGCAGCAACAAATTAATTCAGATACAGCACATAAGGCCAAACTAGATCTGATGTCCATCACAGTCATTAGGCCTTGTTTCACTTAAAACACACATGCAAAAATGAGGCTTATACAAATATGGCCAGGAAGCAAACTGGATGAGGAGTCTGGCATAAGAGGAAGAACGCTTTCCCATTTCAACCCACCATGGTCCCTATCTGAATCAACCTCCCATTCCTCCTGGTTGGAAGCTTTCTTTCCAAAGCAATCAGAAGACACAGAGGGGTCTGATTCATCCTGGGACCATGTTTGGGAGGCAAAGCCCCCTCTTTTCTTTACTTTCCTTTACTTTCGGTCCCATCTTGTGGGTCCCTTCTCCTGCTATATATACGTGTGTGTGTGTGTGCGTGTGCGTGTGTGTGTGTGTGTATGTATAGGTATAGGTATAGGTATATGTATATGTATATGAATTTTCCAACATACAAGGTCTAATGACACAACTGGTCTAATTGGACATCAAGCCTCTTAAGTTACATCATCTTTCTTTTAAGAATACAGCTAAGATTAGTCCAAATAATATGCCACCTTACTCACAGAGCTTTAAAAATTATTCCTGGTTTCCACAACAGTCCCCATCCCGCTCACGTGAGCTCAAGTCACAAATTTACCTTCTGGGGGTTTGGCATCCATAAGGTTGCATTCCTCTGGCTCAGACTCAGTACTCTGTTTGATGCTCTCCACTTCAAGCCAAAAAGTATCCATTGATAAGTTGCTTGAGGAATCTTCCCTGGAATGCCTGCACTCTGACTGTTGGAGCTCCAAGGAGCTCTTCCGAGGAAAATTGCTCATTTTGCAAGGACAATTTCTGACACTGAAAGGGGGGAATGGAGGGGGAGAAGAGAGGAAAGACAAAACATTATTCAGATATTTGCTTGACAGTCATGCTTACTCTGTGAACATATCAATGTTCTCAAAACACAGTCACTAGGGATAAAATTCTACAATGCTAAGTTTTAAAAAAATTGTTATCCCTGATTGTAGAAAAGGGGAGGATTAATTTGCTGTTGATCATGAGAAGACAGAAATTCAATTTACTGAACTGGCTCTTAATTAATTCAATAATTAAAACATTTTAATGGAATTTACCAGAGAATGTCATCTTTGTCCACCATTGCTGCCCTTGATCATACATATTGTTATTGGTTCCTTCAAATGTGTTCTTTTTGCAGTTTCTAAATTGCCTTTTTCCAACCTGATGCTCTGGACTACAAATCCCACAGTCTGACTGATAGCTACAGATAGTGAGATTTATAGTGCAACACATGTAGAAACTGCAAGTCTGGGAAAGCTTTGACAGGAAGCGAAAAAAGCAAATCAGCAAAAATCTAACAGGATTTACCCAACTATTATCAAGTCTCAAGTACCATTAACCAACAAAGTGACTCATTAAACCTAGCTGAAGAAGGTGAGAATAGTTAAATTTTGCTAATTATTTCTTAAGCTCCTCCTGAACAACAATTTCATTCACCAAATGACAAGTCAGCCCTCAAATCATTGGCACATCAGCGAATGCTAAATCCTGATTTTCGTAAAAGAAACCTGGCAGAGGAATTCCCCCGTCAGTGTAGCCTGACAGCTAAAAATCTAGTTCAAACAGACAAACAAAACACAGGAAGGTCTCTTACCTGAATAAACTGTCCTGGAAATAAAGAATATATATTACAGAAACTAACTGCAGTCAGCTCTCCACGTTTGCAGATTTCACTTTGACGGATTTGATTAATTGTGAGTTTCTCCAACCCCTGCCTCCCTCAGGTGCTTCTTTTTTGGGGAAACTTTCCCTCTCAGTGGTTCTGATCAAGCCATGCAGGCTTTTAAAAACCTGCCTCTGGTCCTCTTTCTCCTCCATCAGCTGCTGCCTGGCCAGCTAAGGACAGATCATAGCCTGATTTCTCAGCACCACGAACCAGATCATAGGCTGATTTCCTATCACCACAAACCCCACACACCAAAGAAAGAAGATGGGCAAGAGAGAAGAAGTATACAGAGAAGAAGTATAGAGCCACACCAACCCTCCCCTGTTCCTTCTCTTTTCCCTGACCTGGTTTGGATGCTGGGTGCCCATTCTCCTTATCATGCCTCAGCCCCCTTCCCACTTTTGTGGGGGTCCTGTGCAAATGAGGAGGCCACCTGTAATATATAAAGAATGTGTGTAATGAATATATATCATAAATACAGGTGTTACATTTTAATTACAGGATATATTTATACTATTGGATGTTGCATTTATGATATACATTCGTTACGCACATTCTTCATACCTTAGTTTTTGTAGTAAATATTCCTCATTTACAGGACAGTAAAAATCCAGTTCACATATGCATTGTTTTCCAGTGATATGAACAGAATATCTCCCCTCTATTGGTAACTATTGCAGGCTTCCAACAATGTGTCTGTCTTATTACTACAGAGGCTTTAAGATACAGATGAGACTCAAAAGATTGTTTACAATGTCCTATCTGGGTCCATTAGATACTCACTGAGGTGTAGGGTTAGGATACTAGATTTGGTAGCTCTAGTTTCTACTCCCCACTGATCTACAAAATTCACTGGATGATAATGGGCCAGTCACTCTCTCTCTGACTGAACTCACAGGGTTGTTGTGTGGTTAAAAAGTAGGGAAGATGACAACCCTGTATGTCAACTGGACCACAATGGAGAAAAGATGGATGTAAAGTTACCATTATCACCACCACCACCACCACAGCAGATCAGCCATGACCTATAGCCAAGGTGTGGCCTACGGTATGATGGCTTGCTGCAGCTCAGATTTATCTCATCATAAACATATGACATGATATCCCTCATTTCTTGAAAGAGAACTATTTATAAAAAAGTATTGAGACACCATTTTAGGGGGAAAAAAGACAAACAAACTGTAGAAAACGGCGTGTTTCAAATGTTCCCTATTTGGCCTACTCAACTCTGGCCATCCAAAGTGCTTGAACAAAACAACTAGTTCAGAATAGGAATGTTTATCTACTTCACAATGGTAGCCAGATGCTTCCTCACCATGCTGCCTAGGTTGGGACAGGAGCTTTCATCACCATCATCTAGTCAATGCTGGCCAGGGATTATGCGGCTCCCCAGGCTGAAGAACCTTCCAAGCACTAATTGACAAGAACTTAACTGGCATCCCTGCTCTCATTTGTTTTTGCGGAATCCCTACTTTAGATGATGTGACAGGTCAAAATCCATAGAAAATGAAAATAAGCACCACTGATGTTCTCCTCCCAAGTGTGTGGAAGGAAAGAAGTGTGAACTCTTGATCTGTTGTGGTTCCTTCCTGGTGATATTTGTTGTTGTTGCTGTATACTTATGGAGACTCTGAAGTGAACCTATCACAGAGTTTTCTTAGCAAGATCTATTCAGAAAGGGTGGGCCACTGCCTTTCTCTGAGGCCAAGAGAGTGTGACTTGCTAAAGGTCACCCAGTGGGTTTCCATGGTCAAGCAAGGATTCTAACCCTAGTCTTCAAAGGCATAGTTCAACACTCAACCACTATACTATGCTGGCTCTCTATGTTTCTGGTACTGACAATAATTCAAAACCATATTCAACGAAAGAAGAAAAAGTGGAAAGTAAAGCTGAATTTAGCAGAATGGACAATAAGACAGCTAGGCTCAAGTCAATAGTGCTGTACCACTAACCTTGTGACTGCACATAATCCTTGTTGTACAGAGATGGAGGAGGACAATAATCCCTTCTGAGGCCAAATACAACCATCATAAATCTTTCCAGGGACAGTTTTTCCACATCTCAAATCTTTTTAAACTTATGACATCATAAAACATTTTTAAGGACTATTTTAGTCCAAGGCTCGGCAATCCAGAATCCCATGTCAGAAGATTTTGAAGCAGGAGTCTTAGAGCTACCATAACCTCCAGTCAGTCAGTCAGTCAGTCACACTTGTCTCTAATTCTGAAGTGGCAGCTTTGATGTACTTTGGCAGTGACATTAAGTCCACTACTTCAAACTGTGAAACAATCACTGTCAGAGAGATCCCCTAAATCTATATTCTCTTAAACAGCAATAGTCAAAATGGAGCCCATGCATCTTTTTAAAAGACCCCCACAATCTTCCCTAGGAAAAAAACAACAACTAAAAAATGCTATTTTGGTGGTGTCATCCATTGCTGAAAATATGTGGCAAATTGTAACATCTAATGAAGAAACCAAAATGGAGAAGAGGGCAAAGGAGCCATCACTGTCAGCTCTCACAGGGACCATGTAAGTAGCCAGTCATTTGTTGCCACTCATGCTCTATCTTTCCCAGAACATCCTTCATAATTCACGTAAGATCAGGAAAGGTGAAGCCGTACAGGCAAGGAGCAACAGCTACCACACCTTCCATTTGGAAGACCTTGTGGCAGCAGCTTTTAGCAGCAATGGCAATAAGCAACAGTAATGATTAAGTGGAAAACTACCTTGTACCTGCAAATCTTTGTGGCAGTGCTGCTTTCTCCTTGTTATTCTTCTGCCTTTAGTTTGCAATTTGTCATTTATCTAGCCTCAGTACTGAGGGGAAGAATCGATGCTTGATCTGGAGGAATCAGTGATAGCTGGTCTGTATCATTTCCTCACTCGGCCACTCTTGGCTCCTCCCCTTCAATCCTGCACTAAAGACTGGCACTTTGTCAATATGGATACAGCAATGTCACTATGGGGCCTGCTCACTGTACCTGCAACCCGTCTTTGGCCATCTTCTTTGCCAAGCTATGATAAGACATCCCAAAGACAGCTGGGAAGAGGAACAGTCTCAGAAAAGGCTGAGGGGAGCAACACAGGCAATGGTTTGGCCCACTCATTAATAGTCGCTAAAACTAGTGACTGATATCTCCTCAACCACTTGGCCAACTGAAAAAGTGGTCCTCAGCCCCACCACAGTTGCCCATCCCTGCTCTAAAAAGAAAACGCAGTTTCTCTTGTATTTTAGATAGCATTATTAACTACAAAACAATCAAGTATTTTGGAGAATGCTGAAAAAGAATCAATATGGCTTCCACTACATAACTAGTGCACAATGATTCCACTTTAACTGCCATGGTTCTGTTCTATGAAATCATGTGATTGGCAGCATAGGAGAGGGGTATTTAAAATTCTTAGCCACAGAGCTCCAGTGCCTCCCAAGACTTACAAACTCCAGGATTCCACAGGAGGCAGCCATGGCAGTTAAAGTGGAATCATAGTGCAATAGTTATGTAGAAAGGCCCTGAGCCTCACTTCACTAATCCTTCACAATTCTCTGAGAATGTCAGATATTGCCCTCCAATAAGCAGCACTATGTAAAATAAGAAACTATTTTGTATTCTGTTTTCCATAGGTACAGACAGGCACATTCCTATTAGTTGTACAGGGCTTCTCAACCATATACAATGACATCAGGTATGGCATAGTTTTGCATTTAACCAATGCAGAACTTAGGATAGCCATCTGCAGTGGTTCTAATCTAATCTGGCTGTGTGCTTCCAAAAGGTGGAACTAGGAATTATTCTTGGCCCCACAGGGCACTCTTAGGATTTTATTTTGTCTGTTATGCTTTTTGATATACACATGAAGCCAGTGGGTACAGTCATCTGAAGTTTGGGGAATGCATCTCCTTATTATGCTGATCATTCTCAACTTGGACTCTCTTTATCAACCAATGCCAAGGTGGTTTCTTGGGTCCTGAACACTGTGATAGACTCAATGTGAGTTAGCCGTTGTTCATTCTAGCCAAGTTCATTCTAGATGAGATGGAAATAGGTCATTAGCCAAGCTAATCTAGGAATAGCGTTGCACTCTCATTTGGGTAGGAGGTGAGCATTTCAGATTCACAGTCTTGGAGTGCTTTTCAATCTGGCATTATTCCTGAAGGTAGCTAATCTTGCCAAACATGTCTTTGGCCAGCAGTTGACTGGTGTAACAATTGTGCCCCTTTCTCAAGAAGACTAATCTGACTGCAGTAACGACTAGCTCAATCAACCCAAATTTTGACTACTGCAGTGTGCTTTATGGGGCTACACACAAAGCATCAGTAAACTGCAGCTAGTGCAAAATATGACTACTAGCATGTTTTGCTGACTATGTGAACTTGTACCAGCTATCTGACTGCAAGTTTATCCAGGCAATAAAGTGGTCTTTACCTATAAAACCCTAAATAGTTTAGAGCCAAGATATTTGGAATATGACCCCTCTCTCTAGGAAATTCCCTAGAGTTCTTTGAAAGGCCTTTCAAAAGAGGCCAGGTGGGTGTGAACACAGAACTGACTTAGTCGGCAACAGCATCCTGATTCCAACTGTTTTTGTTCTGTGTGGATTTTAAGCTATTTTAAATGTATCAACTCCACTCTTGTTTGCAAAAGATCATTTCAACCTGTTCTTACTTTTTCTGTGTTCTGTCCTGAAGGTTTACGGTTTAGTTATAAATCACCTTGAGTGCTTGTTCTGGGTTGAAAGGAAAATTAAAAATAATTTGATAAATATTGTTTTGCTCAAAACATGAAGGGAAATTAAACACATGCTTCAGAGCTGCAGCTTCTGGTGTAAATTAGAATCCATTCTGTTCTCTGGAAGCATGACTTCATGGAATCCAAGAAATACTTTAAAATGAGCCACATCTGGAAATGCTGGAATCATCAAAGCATATGTCAGTAAGCTTAAAACCATTTCCCTTTGAAGAAAGCATGGAAGGAAGGAACATTGAGTGACCTTTGTGGGTTGCAGCAGTTTAAAACAGAAGTAAAGATTGTACTTGGATGGGAGACTGTCAATGAATACCAGGTGCTGTAAGCTATATTTCAGAGGAAGGAACTGGCAAAACCAACTCTGAGTATTCCACCCCCTAAGAAAACCCTGTGAAATTCATGGGGTTGTCATAAATCAACAGACAACTTGAAGGCGTGTGTGCGCGTGCGCGCGCGCACACACACACACACGCACACACACAGATTGTGGGATAGAATGGCAACTGTAACAGCACAGCCAAGAATGGGTTTGGAAGAAAGTGAATAATCAAGTCCATTCAAAAGTACTTTAACTTTCAACAACGTAAGTGCCTATGCCACACTGCACCCAATCCTAAAACTAATTAACATGTAGCATTTATTTTACATTAAAATGTAGCATTTTTCTATCTCTTATTGCACTGGTATTTTTCTTGCAGCAAAAGCATGAAGTCAAATATGCCTTTTGGAAATCTGGGTTAAACAATATTTCCTAAATCAGCTGTGGCACCTGGAGCTCTGCTGAATTTTAATATTCCAGCAGAACTGATTTTCTTTATATGTTTTGTATTTAAGGACCCATATCATGAACGAACGACCAATTTGCTCTTTCCTCCCAACAAGGATTGTGATAAGCCTACAGCAAGCTAATAATCTAACAGGTCAATTCTCAGAGGTAAATCCAGCAGTGCCCAGCATTAATTCAGTATCAAGTCATATAGCACTTGATTTTGAATTACTGTTGGTTTCTAATATTAGATTAATGTCTATAACATTAATCTTTGCCACACAAACCAAAAGACAGAGAAACCACAGCCACTATTGTATGCCTTTCATGCACCTGATCCAGAAACACAAAGTAAACTTACTTGCAGTTGGTTGTTCCAAGCTCAAACTGTTCAACACAACAAGTTTCCAAGATCCCAAGGGATGTGCTCTCTGCCTTGCATTTTTTTTCCAGTGCTCTTTCCATGTGGCAGATGAAATCAAACACACTCCCATTTCAGCAGCTGCATTAATGAAGAACATTTCCTTCTATTCTTCTCAGCTGCTTGAAAGGGCAGTCTGACTTGTCACAAATAGAAGCCAACAAAAATATGCTTCACTTTAGAGTGGTTCCCAATTTACTTGGTATTAGAAGGAAACAGTGGCCAGTCTTATTAATTGTGGCCAACATCTTTGGAAGGAAGAGACTGTAAATGCTAGAGGCATTTACAGTGTATTGTAATGACTAGAGTGTTGAACTAAGGACCTTTCCGCATTACACTGTTATACTGCCATGACTCCATTTTCAACATCCAGTAGAATTCTGCGGTTTGTAGTTTACCAAGGCCAAAGATCTCTCTGGTTGAGAATTCTAACTGCCCCTCCCTAAACTGCAAACCACAGGATTCCATAGGATGTTGAAAGTAGAATAATAGCACTATAACAGTGTAGTGCGGAAAGGCCCTAAGACTGGAGGAGCCCATATTCAAATCCCTGCTTGGCCAAGAAGTTGTTTGGGTGACCCTGGGCCAGAATACCTATTCTCAACCTAACCAGTGGTTGGTTTTCCAGAAAAGGTAGAACTGACATATTTTCAGTGCTCTAAATACTGTTATCTGATAAGCCCATTTGATTTGAATATTATTATTCAAACATACTCAAAGCTTTATGTGCAAATTATATTATTAAAATATTTGTAATACAGTAATGCAAAGAGAATAGCATATACTTCCCTTATATTTAACCCAAAAAAAATTTACTCCTGAAAGAATATTGCTTTTTAAAGTAATAAAGTGGCTCCTTTACTTTTATGAGGGTTCGGGACACAGAGCCCTCGCAAAAGTGGAAAAACTGGGAATAGCCCCCCACTGTGATCCCCCTCCCATTCCCTCATCTTCTGTGTGCCTGGGTTAGAGGCAAGGGAATGGAAGGGGGGCCCCCAGAAGAGGAGGGAAAGTTCGCTCATGCCCTCCCCCCCCCCAATTTCCTTGCCTTTTGTCTGGGTGCCTGCCTTCCTTCTCCATGCCTGGCAAAATGCAAGGGAATGAGTGGTGGGAATGGGAGGGAGACATGCCTCACCAACAATCAAATTCATGAAGGTCAGACCCGCAAAGATAGAAGAAGGACTGTACACATAAGGAGAGCTGTACGTGACATACCTGCAGCATCCTCAGCTTTATTCACTCACTCTACGCATTAGTTATCATCCCATTTCAAGCTGAGTAAAAAACTGATTCAGTACAACTAGCTGAACATTTTATTTCATGGAAGAACATATGTGAGTCTGTGAGCCACATTTTGTCTTAGATATTTGTACATGTCTGTTCCTCTGAGCAGCTGGGTTTGCCAATGCTTGTCTCCTCAGATTAATAACCAGAATTCCACATCCGACGTTTAGTGCTTCTCACATAACTGACTGCAGTACAACAGTCCAGGCAACTGTTACATTTTCCACAGAAAAATACAGCAACAGCAATGTTTCTGGGACATTTTTCTGGCCCACATCTCTGAGTCTAACCTACAGCATGTCCTGCCTTGAGAACCTTTGAGGAATCAATATGACAACAAATTTAAAAGGGGCATAGAGAGTCTACCATCATAACTTAGGCAGAAAGGGTTGATTCACACAACTAGATGACCATTTCCCAATGGATGGTGAGGGTGGTCCTAAGTCTCCTTTTACAGTCCAGAGAATCAAATCGACAAGTAACAAGTACTGTGCATATATCTAACAAGGAGACACTTGCTGGATAAAAGAAAACAGGGCAGGATACAGTCAGAGGAAACTAGAGAGAAACTTCAAGAAACACAGCTCTCTCACTAACCTTCAACTAGCCTCTGAAGGTCAAATAACCAGTTGGCAGAGAAATGACAGATGAAAGAGATTGCAAGAGAGAGAGGGTAAAGTGAATGCAATGAGGAACTAAGTCCCTATTTAATTTGCTTCCAAGTCTTTGCCTGGAGCATGCTCATTCCAATAATGGATTGTACTAGGAAATTACTCAAATCTACATGGACCAGATCAACTGATATCAACATCTCCCCTGCACTGCAGGAACTATGTGTGTATAAACAAGAGGTGGGAAAGCAGCCAGATCTGACCAGCAGAAAACTGTTCCAGCACAAAAGGAACCAGCCGGACCAACAGCATCATCACTAAATACCCATTTTGAAGAGAGACTGCCCCCAAAAAAGAGTTTGGCTCTACAACACCACCCAACATTGCATGGTTTTCTATTCTGTACCTCCAGTCTGATTGTTATTTGCTTGGCAGAAGAATAACTTCCTCCTTTCAGTTCCAATCTAATGGTTCTCAAAAAGGCTTTACAAACCATTGAGACAGAAATCATTTACTGGATCATGATCTGCAAATACTTAGAATAGTTCCCACTGACCTCAAAAAGAACTCAATTTGGTATAATTATGTGTTAGGAGACTGGAGAGTAAGTGAACACTGACTTACAGACAAATATGGCAGTGATGTAGCCCCATGTTTCTGTTCAGTCGTGAGGAATCTTCAACATGGCCATGGCCATCATTGGTCTGCCCATTCTCCCACCAAAATATAATTAGATGGAAAGTTCTGTGGAAACTCTTGAGACCGGCTATGATTAGAAGTGTCAAAATGACAAGAATCGCAAAGTATGGAAGAGGAGCAAAGTCCTTCTGTAAATATGAGTTAAGAGACATAACAGATGGTGCAGATATAAAGCTGATTTCACCTCATAGCTGACAAGAGCAAGTGTGGCTCCTTTGACAGGTAAGGTAAGTGGAGGGAGGATTTTCCTGACCATGGCTGTCTTTTGGAGAAAACTGGGAGAGTGGCTACCCTTGCCATTGCTCAAAGAGAGACCATAACTCACTTGGGCTGAAACTCTGTCTGATAACATGCAGTTCACGAGCTCCATGACTCACCTCAGGCTTACATCCTGAAGTATACATAGCAGTCCAGAGTGGCCCTGGCAATTCAACGTTGAATTCAATGCCGAATTGTCAGGGCCACTGTGGACTGCTATGTATATACTTCCACATCTGTTTAACTCGTCCCTGCAAGCATGACCTTGGAGTTATCTGCTACAGAATCAACTAGTACCAATACAGTATAAACAAACAGAAGGTGAGAAATGCAAGCCAATATCCAATTGTTAATCCCAACTAGAGTAGACCTATTGAATCAATGGAATTTACACATACGCTGAATTACCATTCAGCAACTAATTTGAGGGGACTGGTCTAGGAAGGACTAGCAATTATTTAAGGCTGCAGAGTTTTAAAATACCAGTAATTTATAAACATGTTTTGCATTCCCTCGCCCTAAATGTTTCAAATATTTTTGTGAAAATGATACACCCACGTCTGAGAAATATCTTACTTTAAACACTGATACTCTAAATATTGACCAAGTATCTTTAGGTACCATAGATATTCAGCCACTGTTAAGCCTCTTTTATAGACCACAGTTAGAATGCATTGCTAAATTCTGAGCACACAGATCCAATTGCAGCTGGTGTAGACTGCCTGAAGGAATGCAGAAGTCCTGTTTCCTATTTATTTCTTCCAAGAAGATCAATTCTGTCTCCATTATATATTTAAGTCACTTAGGTATGTGACCTATGAAACCAATTTTACATGCAAACTTTTTATGCTCTGAGTTAGTCTTACAGAATTTTTTAAAAATTTAATAATTTAAAATGTTTATTCTTTCTGTGGCATCACCAACTTCAGTATTAGAGGGAAGATAATCAGAACCCAAAACTATTTTTAGAGTCTATTTTAATGATGTAGCTAATAACGATTTTACACACTTCAAATGTACAAAGAGAACTGAATATTCACACTATGCCACTACCCATACTTGGTCGCCATAATAATTCATTATTCTCTGTAAAACTGCCTCATTGTTAATAAGCAGCATGCTAGTGCATGGTATCTGACTGCATAACCCTGGCTCCTTCTGCCAGTGGAAGTAAGCAGATAAACAGCAGACCCTTCATCTTTGGTTGATTTAACCTGACAGCTCAAATCTTGACTTGTTTCTCACCAAACAAGCCAGAATCATAAGTCATGGTCTCTTGTCAGCTTATGATTCTGGCTTGTTTGTGAAGAGACAAGCTAGAATACCAAATTCAGACAACAAGCTGAACAAAACACAGATGGAGAGTGTGTGGCTTGTTTAGCAATCTCCTGAAAGAGCTAAGCAGAAATGACTGGACAATGTGCACAAGCACACTGCTCATAAGTGATGCACCAAGATTTTCTGGAGCTTTGGCTTATGACTGAATCTGAACACAAGCAATGACTTGTCCTATCAGGGTACAAAGTTGTTCTGGCGGCATGCAGGGCACTGTTATAGGAAATGATCACTCCAGAAGTGCTGTATCTTTGGCTCCCTGCCACATCACTCTTCTAACTAGCCAAAATTAATTAGCTATGTAGCACCACAATTTCATAATATTCAGCCCTTCAACCCTGATAGATTAGGATCATGCAGTGAAGAAGACAACACAGCAGCACCATCTAAGAAACAAAAATGTAACCTAGTACAAAATACTGTAGGTGTGGGGAGCTTCCATTTGGGGTTCCAGAAAGCCATGCATACGCCGTCTTCTACAATGCTCTACTCCATTCCTGCTCCATCCCTGCATTTGATTTTTATGTCAACAGGCAGTATTCAATCTCCAGAGAACATGTTCAGTCCTCACTGGGATCCTTTAGGGGTTTTCCCCAAGTGGGTATTTATATTCCTCACGTTCTTTTGTACTTTTGCAAATCTTGGTTAACCAAACCCTACCCAGCATTCTACTAATTTCCTCTTGTGTGTGAATGGGACCATTTTGGCAAACTCACTCTTGGAGAGTGTGTTCACTACTACATATGGAACAAAAGGAACCCCTCCCCGCCCCAAAAAAAGTTCTGTCTTTTTCAGTGGCAGGGGGCTTTCAGCACTTCTTAAAAAACTAACTTTTAACCTTGAATGTGAAAATTCAGTGCAGCACTACTTTGAAAGAAAAGATAGCAACAATTACTTGGTGAACACAAAGAAAGTGAAAAAACCTGAACTTTGTGAGTATTATAGTTAGGGAACTGGAAGAAATGTGTTGGCTTCACATCTTAATTTGCACTTCCATAATACAGGTACCAAATACGCAGTTATACTTTAGTATCTGCATATTTTGCATTTTGAAATGCAGTTCTCCATGTTCATGCATACATACATACACATACATGTATTGTTATTCTGTGATATTTAGTCAATTCCAACTTACAGTGACCCTAAGACAAGCCGATCACTGGGTTTTCCTGGCAAGATTTGTTCAGAGGTGGTTTTTGCCTTTGCCCACCTCTGAGGCCGAGAATGTGACTTGCCCTAGGTCACCAAATGGGTTTTCAAGGCCAAGTGGGGATTCGAACCCTGGTCTCTAGAGTCATAGTCCAATTCTCAAAGCACTACACCACTCTGGCTGTCACATTCATTCATATCTAATATATAAAAGTCAACATTTGTCTGTCTGTCTGTGTCAAGTGAAGACCTCATATGATTGGCCGTGTCAGGCAAAAACCTCATATAAAGATTGGCTGCCTAAGAAGATTCTATGGAATTCTGGGGTTTGTAGTTTAGGGAGGGGATTTTAGAATTCTCAGCCAGAGAACAGGCCAGTTGCTATGGAGATGAGGCCTAGCAGCAAGGAGGAGGCCACTGTATTCCCTCAGGAACCCAACCTCTGTATGTTAAAAACTCTGAATAAAGATTGGATTGGGGAATATGGGGAAAAGTTACAGGCACTGGACAAGACAGTTTGGGGAAACAGAGACTGAAGACCTCAAATTTTTCTAACAAGTATTACCTATGAGAAAATAAAATCCTGGGCAATGCTGAGTATATATGCCAGCGTGTGTGTATTACTGAAAGGAGTATTGTTGTTGTGTGCTTTCAAGTTATTTATAAAGCTAGCCTATCATGAGGTTTTCTTGGCAAGATTTGTGGGGGGTAGAGTTAACATTGCCTTCTTCTAGGGCTGAGACAGTGTGACTTTCTCAAGATCACACAGTGGTTTTCCATCCTGGAGTCTCAGTCCAACATGGAAAACAATATATTACACTGGCTCTCGAAATTAGCATACGAACATTATATCAGGGAAACTGCTTGCAAAAAATGTGTATGTAAGAGAATACCAATTGCACATACAAGAAGATATATGCACAAAAATAAATACAAGCACACAGATGAATATATAATTTCATTCAAGTTTTTAAAACCAGCAGTCATGAATTCTGCACAGAAAGCGGTCAAGTCTCCCCACTAACCCCCCCCCCCAAAAAAAGCTTTGAAATAAAGTCTGGCTTGGGTCCATATAATCTAAAAGACTGTATTTTCCTATATGAGTCTTGAGAGTTTTATCTCTTGGTTTCCCCACCAAGAAGGCCTGTCTAGTGAAGATGTGCAGGATGACCTTCTCAGTGGCTGTTCTTAGAATGCAGAATCCCTTTCTGCAGGAAGCTAGACTGGCCTCCTCTTTACCTTTTTATTTAAACAAATAAATTCCTTTTTTCATTTAAGCAAGCTTCTGGAGATTAAGTGGTTGTGCGGAAGGATTGCTTAATACAGTGGGGTGCTGTACTTTTCTTTGTCATATTTTAAAACGCCTTTATATGGTTTAAAAGAAGTTTACTCATTTTTAAACTTTTTATCACCACTGTTTTAATCTCCTTTGGGTCCCACATGGGGATCAAAACAGGATATGATTAAAATGAAATAAACATAGGAACCAAGAAAAATGAAAAATTTCAGACCTATTCTTAGTTGTAGTACAGCAGACTAAAAAGTACATGCCCTGACATATAACCAGGATTATCTCTCTTCCTTGTTTGCCGTACTTAGAGCTCCAAAATGCTGGGGATGTCCTGCAGAGTTCTCTACTACAGATGGCAAAAATAACACAGCATCAAAACATTCTGCCAATAGCCATTTCCCATCACTTGGGCTCAAATGGTTCTCTACAAATCACTACAAAATATGGTCAAAACCAGCCTGGCTAACATTTTCTAAGTTCCTGCAGACAGATTGTTTTAACTCTCATTGTGTCTTTCGTTATGCTTTATACTATAAAAGGCCAGTAAAGGATAGCTCCTTCTGCTTATCCAACAACCCTGCAAAGTAGATTTGTCTAAAAGCTGGTGACTAGCCAGCTAATAAAGTTTTGTGGCTAAGGAAAGTTTTGAATCCATGTTTAACTTCCACACTCTGTTCACTGTGTCACAGCAGCTCTCTCATGTGCAATTATTAGCTGAGCTAGTACAAATTCTAATAGAGAGACATTCCCAGTACAGGGCTCAGCAGTGGTGCATTAATGCCAGCACAGTGGTAACATGAATGGAAACAGTTAATAATACAGACAGACAATAATTAGGAGACAAATGGGAAGATGAAGTAATAACGCCACAGGGCAGTTCTCACCACTCCCAGATGTATTTTCCCTAGATGCACTAGGGTGGCTATATTCTTTACAAGCACAAAAGGCATTCCATTTCTCAACATCTGTTGCCAGAGATCAGGCAAATCTAGCCAAATCAAGCCAAAATCCAAGTAAAGAGATAAGACAATGTGCATTTCCAAACACTTAAATCCGTACTGTGTCAGGCCAAGCAGTCATAGCTGAAGATGCTTTCTACTAATAAGTCCTTTCTACAAATAAGTGATCTATTCAGTGTGGTTAGTAATGGCACTGACATGATTTTGCTTAAGTAGCCCCAGCCAACTGATAGCTTCTCTGTGAATTTCTGACCTTTCATGGGCTTCTTATTAAGAGGGAATTAGAAGTTGACTGTCTTTTACTAATCAATCGATAATGAGGGAGTAAACCAGAGACAATTTGATTCTCCCAGATGTTTGGGTCCATAACACTCACCAGCACGGTCAATCATAAGAGATTATCAGAGTTCTGAACCAAAACAACTCCAGGACAAACAAAACTGCTACTAAGGATCCTTCTAGATGGAAAAGTCCTAGCATTAACAAACAAAATGCTCCTATTCCATCTTTTTCACCTTAATGGATTTTGTTTAGTAAGGGGGAGAAAAATAGAAGCCACAGAGGTAAGACACCAGAGTTACAAACAGAAGGCAACATCACCCAACTTTAAAATTCCGTGAAAGAGTTAGGGAGAGTGAACAATAAAACCATTTTCTAGAAGTACCTGATGTATGTTTACGCTTTCTATTTCCTGCAATTCCTCCCTGCTACGAAGCCTAACGCACAGTGTGGTACAGTTAGATCAGGGTTTTGCCAGATAGCCCAATCTCCTCCTTTTTTTCCTTCACTGTTCAGCTAAGTTTAACCAAGTTTTCTTTCTTGATTTAGGGAAGAACATTTCAACAGAGTTTTAGAATTCTGTACAAAAGAGCTACATACACTTGAACAGATTTTTCTTCCTTTTTGAGACAGTGGTGCTCAAGAACCAGTGATGTAGCCTCGAGTCGACAGACTCAGACTTAAGTCACTTCAGTGACTTGACTCGGACTCAACTCAGTCAATAAATGAGGCACTGATCCAACTCGACTTGAGACTTGTATATTTTTTGGGATTGACTTGCTGCCCTTGGTTGAGTAACATAATCCATTCATCCAGAAACCTTATGACTCTGAACAATGCTCCCATCTTTTCGCCTATTGGTCACATGAAAATCTGTCTCAAGCCCAAAGTGTGAATGCATTTCTCAGAGAGGAACAGCAGATGCGTTAGGCAACAGGCTTAAGGAGGAAGGATCCTTCCTTCTAAAGCTTTTGAAGTTTCAGTAATCGAGAGTAAGAAGGATTTTATTCCTCACTTCTGAAAAAGCCTCCAGCTTCAGAAATGAGGAATAAGAAGGATCCTATTCCCCACTTCCAAAGCTGCAGATAGCAAAATCACAATTGTGGAGGGCTGATTCTGCTTAAATTATTAAAACTGATTTTATTCGACTCTGTCCAGAAATCCTGGAATATAGATCAGGGTATAAAGTTGGCTCCCAGACTTGAGACTTGAAGGTAGAGACTTGAGGCTTTACTTGAGACTTGGAGTAAAAGACTTAAATACATCACTGTCAAGAACTAACAACATTAGACTTAGAACTGAAGTGGGTGGGACCCATGCTCTGGCTCATCTACAACTTGATTTAATTCTGACAAGCCACTGTATCAACACTGAAGGTCTCAGCTCCCAAACTTTGGTGGGGAGAGGTGGCATATCCCCAAGAATATATTGGGCACCTGAGTGTATATTGTTTTAACACCTGCTGTAACCCATGTTGCTTGGACAGTGTAAGAAGTGAACTCCCAGTGAATGTGAAGCAGTGAGAAGGAATAAGAAGTCCTTTTTTCTTAAGACAGGTCTAACAAGTACATGATGGTGCACCACAAGGGCAAAGCAAGAACATAGGAGATCACAACCTGGAAAACCTCTAAAGACATTAATTTTTTTCACCCCCATCACCCTCAAAATCCTTTTGCAATTTTTTGAAACGGGAATAAGGCAGTTGGAAGCTGAAATAGCCCCAATATTTCAAATATTCAGAAAAGCAAATGCAGTGTTCCAGTGAAGCTGTATGTAGTATGTAGTGTGAATTCCAGTTTGTGTTATAATGTTGATGTATGCCTCTTTAACATAGGGCCTCACATGTGTAACACATGGCCTAAATACTCTAAAGGCAGCAGATCCCTTCTGATCTTTAAAGCTAAGCAGGGTCAGCTCTGGTTAGCCCTCGGATGAGAGACCATCGATGAATACCAGGTGCTGTAGGCTATATTTCAGAGGAAGGAACTCACAAAACCACCTCTGAGTATTCCTTACCCAAGAAAACCCTATGAAATTCATAAATCAATAGGCAATTTGAAAACGCATGTGCACGCACACATACACACATTTAACATGCTGCTCTTCCAGATAATACTATATGGTACTATGGGTATGATGTACAAATTGTCTTCATTCATTCTATGTTAGACCAAAGATATTTACAGTTACCATAGAAGTTCGTACTGGTTTGTCTGTACTCTGCCAATACACAGATTATCACATGACTTCGTACAATTAAGGGAGATTCTCTTTACCTTCAATATGTCACCAAATCTCAAACCATACAACAATTGAGATTTATGCTGTCTCTTGGAGAAGCTGAATTGTTTACTTGCCAAAGAACACTGGAAAGATACTCTAACTTAGTGATAAGGAATGGTTTAAATAAAACTAAGTAGTCAGTGAAACAAGAATGAACTTCTTGCCAACCAACTAGAATAGAACCCAATAAGGACCCACTCAAATATCAACTTAAGCTGCATACTTAAGAGATTTAGAAGCAATGGAAATTAAAACACAGACAAATAAGCTCCTTGAAGTCTCCCCTTCCCCTTCACCACCCACTAAGGAAATGCCAGCCTTGCACAAAAAAATAAAAAAATAGAAAACCATATCACACATTCAGTCTGTCATTGACACCCTTCCTTCTCACAAGATCTACAAATAAGATTAAAGTGGGGTTATATACACAGAAGAGAAGAGGTGTGTGTTTATTTAAAGGTTTCTCTTTAAACAAAACTGTTAAGGACAGGTTAACCGCACAACAATAGTTGAGAATGCAAGAATAGTTTCTGTATGAAGTTTGGTCATCTAGTGGAATGTCACTAAGTCAGTTTCTCTGAGCTTAGAAAAAATGTGGAACACTTGGCATCAAGCCTGAAGAATAGAAAACTTGACAGCACTGGAAACCAAAATTTAAGAAGGAAATGTTGCAAGAGAATTTAGATCAATAAACTATCTTCAGTTGATAGCTGTTGGAAGAAAAAGTACCAAGATCACTGGTACATGTAATCTTACTGGAGCCAAGAAGATTAGCCATTTTAATAGTTATCTGATATCCATGTCACGGTTACTATGACACTGATTGATCAAGTGATGATTTTAAAGTTAATTAAACTATTAGAAACCTTTTGCATATCATTCTGCAAGCATCATGTAGTCACAGGCTCAGTTAATCACGTCTACGTGGAAGATTTATTACGCAAACTCTGAATGTATGTTTAAATTCAAGCAGCATGTTGGAACTTAAAAGGCTTCTCACTGTCAAAATCTTGCTGAACTGTATGATGCAATAAAGATACCTCAAGAAATCTTGGGCACGTTTCAACTCTGACAGACAAATTTATAGATTTAAAAATTACACACCAACACTTCCCCAAAGCAGGAAAAGTTACCAGCACTGATTTTTCTTTTTTCTTTTTTTTTATATCATTTTATTTAATTTCACATATAAAACATACATTTGTAACTGACAGCTTAATTGAAATATTTCTGCTCTTCCACACTGATCCAGTTTTCATTATCAATATTTCTTATCATGCTTATAATATTGTACTACATTTAACTGCTAATATTACTCATTGATTCTTGCCTTTTCATCTCCATATTACCACCTCATGATATATACACTGTAGCCCCCTCCTAATTTATCTTAAATCGTGAATTACAGATTTCCATCTGGTTACCCAGCAATTACCCACAACCATTTACAATTTGCCATTCTCTTTGTATCACATCGTCTGATTTCCCTTTTAGTCTCTGAGAGACCATATCAGCATTTTTATTTTCAATAAGTGTACCCCACCATTGTTCTATTGTAGGTATTTGCTGAGTTTTCCCTAACTTAGCGTATTCAATACGTGCTGTTGTTATCATATAAAGCAATGTTCTCCAATGTTTCTTTATACCAGCCTCTTCTAATGTATCAGTCATATTTAATAGATACAATTCTGGTGTCTTAACAAACTGAATTTTCATTAATTCATTAATGCACATTTTTTTTGTGTATTTCACTCGAATATTTCTTAGCTTTTGGACATGTCCACCACATATGATATATCGTACCGACCTCATTCTGACATTTCCAACAATGCCCATTACCTGTTTTGTATATCTTTTTCAATTTATCTGGTGTCATGTATCATCTATGAAATAGCTTATAATAGTTCTCTTTCAAATTCTGAGCTACTGTAAATTTCTGTGTTTTTTCCCAGCTCTGCTCCCAAGACTCTAGTTGAATTGAATGTCCAATATTTTGAGCCCATGCGATCATAGTTGCCTTTACTGTTTCTTCCTGCCTCTCCTGTTGTAGCATCTCTTGATATATTTGAGCTAGCAAATGAGGCGGATTTTCGAACATTCGTTTAATAACTCCAGGTTTCTCTCCTGCACTGATTTTTCAAAAATGGGAATGCATACAAATACAGAACTTTGGTGCACTTTTACAAGAGGGATCTGGGTTTCCTTCTAAGGAGTTTTGACTTGCCGCTACCTTTCAAGAACTCCCCATAAGCCAAACAAAGCAGAACTAAACAAAAACTTAGTAAATCCTGTCTCTGAGAAGGGGTAGTCTGTCATAAAGCACAATCAGAAGAGAAACATTCTGACACTAAATGCTCTACAAAAAGAAACACTAACTACCCAAGATGGTGGCAATTAGACAAAAAAAAAGAGGTCTATCTGCCATTTATTGTAGTTTAAAATATGAAATTTTACCTGGTTATAGCACATATGCTTAATTGACCAATTACTGGCAATACCGCCTAAAATACAACAGCACTTTGACCTGAAATACAAGGATTGAAAGCCAAAGCACATATTTCATTGGACACCTAAAAATGAAACCTACAAAGTATACCCAATTTCAATGTTTGGCTTTAGTTAAACGAACACACTGAATGTTCATGCATTTCTAAACTCTGCATGAGAAACTTTAAAGCATACTAGAAGCCATTCCTCATTATCACCTTTTACTTTTCTATAGTTGGTTGCAGCTTTTTGAACAAGTATAATTTAAAATTGTTTGTGTCAAGACTTCGAGTAGAAAAACACCTTTATAATTCCTAAAATAATGTATTCAGAACCTCTTTTCAAAACAGTCAAATGAGACCAATTCACATCACAACTCTTGCAAGCACACATAACTAAACAGGTTAGTAGAACTTATTCTCCACTGCTTTTTTCCTCTGTCTTCTAATAGTCTTTTAGTTTGGAATTCCTCCTTTGATCTTCACTACTTGAATTTTAACCATATAAAACACTCCCCTTCCACCTAACGCTGCCTTCTACTTTAGCATGATCAGCCAAGAGATGGTATCCGAAAACAATGGAAGTGTAGACTGTACCTGCAAACACCAGAGTGGCTGGAAGGTTGGAGTGGCTGCAATACAATCTGGGGTCTAGGAATTCGAGTCTTAACAAATCCAGATCTGCCATACTTTCCAAATTTATCCATCTTTTTTTCTCTATAGGGAGCATAAACAGATTCTCTCTAGCAAGAGAAACACCAGCCAGTTTATCTGTGTCTTTGTTCGAACAGTGCCATAGCAGGAGAATTTACTGGAACACCTTTGGATTGTTCAGCAGCTGACTGCAATGAACGCAGGCTGTGGCACCACCCACTAGTGCCTCAGGAATGCTGCTAATTGGACAGCAAGTCCTGCTCCTTCTCTCTCTCTCTCTCTCTCTCTCTCTCTCTCTCATACACAGCTGGTGAGAACGGAGAGATAAAATCTAGTCAACATACCCATGACTTCAAATACGCAACCAGACATTCATTCCAAGAACTTGTCACTGATTCTCTTTGGATCCAGAATTTCTGTCTGTTTTCTCTTCAACTGTTCACCTCTTATCAGCAGATCACAAACAAAATGGGGAATACCTACCCGAATCACACAAAATCTATAGCCCATTTTTTTTCCTAGCAATGCAAAAATTACCAGAGCACAACTGAGAGGGCAGGGAGAGCTTCACATCCTCTTGCTTTTTCCAAGATTCCAGTATATGCCTAAGAGTCATAGCAATGCTAGAAGATCCAGAAAGACAAGGCTGAAACACACATACGTGCCTATGCCTTTCGTGGGAGAAACAACCTTAACATATGTAAGTTATTAAGGTGGCACCTTTTCCTCACAGAAGTGCCTGCTGTTAAAAGTGTGTACTCACGTCAGATTACGCTAGGCTTCATCAGATGAAGTAGAAAAGCTAACTCTAATGCTCTCAGAGACAGAGACTGATTTTACACACACACACACACACACACACACACACACAGACGTCTTAATGCTTAGGGTTGGGTATACTGTACCCACAAAATGAAGTTACAGAATGCTGAATTAGTAGAAATAAGATCTCGGTCTTACAGCATCTTAGTGTCATAAGAGAATGAAACATTTCAAACTATTGGCAAGGGCATCATATTGCAACCCTTTTCTGCTTTATGCACGGGCCAAAGTTACAATCTTACACCCAGGCACCAGAGAGTGAATCCCAAACAAATTAGGAGGGCTGAATTCTGAGAAAAACATACATAAAACATGATTGCAGATTGCATTCTTAAAGCCAGGCAGGGACAGGCTCTTGTAAAGGACAAAGCTGGTATTATCTTAAAGGAACTTAACAGAATTACATAAGCAGGAGCAGTGCTTAGATTGCATTTTCATGCTGCCATTTCAGGATTGGATCCACTAGTTAATAAGAGCTAATTCAGTAATGATCAGTTCACACATGGAGCTGTAACAGACCGTCTGATGTGTGGTACCTTTGGGCTGCAGTGCTAAACTTTGCATACAAAACTTCATATTCTTTCTTGTCAGCTCAAAAACATAAAACATAATCTTGTCAACAGAGCCACTTATCAAGTGATGAGTGACCAATGCTGAGTGAGCAGGTAATTCAATCAACTTGCACACAGGTAACCTAGATGCCCTACTGTAACTCCTTTCCACCCATATTCCTCCAAAACTTGTCTCGGAGGGCTGGGAAAGCTTCCAAAGTAGTTTTCAGGAAGCACAGGAAAGAGGTAGAAACTGGCATTTCACCCAATGAAAGTCCAGCACTGGATTCTCTACAGTCAACTATAGCTGTCTTGGAGGGGAATGCAGCCCATGGGTTGCATGCAGCCCAGAGGGCTGTTATTGTGTTTCCCAAGCCCACACACAAAATTTTTTGCATTTTTTAAAAATTCCCTCAAATACTCCAAACAAGGTGGTTTATAGAGCAAAGCCACCCTGTTTGGGGATCCCCATTAGACCTTGGAGAGGTCTTCTTCAAATAAAACAATCAAGCTTCATAAGGGGCATTTGAGAGCAAAATAAATTTTAAAAAAATGTTCTGGTGGGCCATGCAGCCCTACGAGGACCCCCAGGTTAGTGTTGCCTCCTAACCCCTAAAAGTTGCTGACGATTGGAACTGGGACACTGTTTTTTAAATCTCAATGGCTTTTGTATTATCTTACAGAAAGTTTGTTTGTTACATTCACATCCCACCTTTTCTCCAGGAATCAGCAGCACATAAGAGTGCTTGTTCCTCCTTGCCAGCCACCCTCAGGAAAAAGAGAGGGTGGTTGGCAAGGCGACATGGGACAGAACCTTCTCAGTGGTTGCTTCTAAGGTATGTGCCTTGTGAAGGAGGCTCCACTGGCCACTTCTCTGCACTCTTTCTGCAGCCAGGCACAGACTTTATTTTAAAAAGCCTTCAGCCTTAAGCTGGTTGGATCAGAGGAATGTGCAGCGGAAATGCTGTTTTTACCTGTAATTTGTTTTTTATTGTGTTTTTAACTGTTTTAAATTAGTGCTTTAATTGGATTTGTTTAACACTTTTTAAGTTTTTGTACCACAGATCGTTTTAGCTGTTTTGTTTTAATCTACAGGGCAAGTCACTTTGGGCATCATGTTGGGACAAAAGCAGAATACAAAACAAATCAAATTAATAAAGGTGGCAGGCTGCTCTGTACCAGTTCGCTCTTAGTATAAGTGACCACAGACCTGAGCAAGAAGAGATTCAGAAAGGGTTACAACAAGTGGTGGCAATAGGGTCTTTTAGATTTTCCCCTACCTGTAACCCCCTTCCTCCAGCAGAGGGAAGACGCTATAAACTACTCTTCTTATGAAGAGCTATTCTAAATGGCAGAAGACTTGCCCAAAGCAATCCTATATTGAATCACTACTGGCAATCACTGATAGGAGCATCTGTTCTTATCGGCTGAAATCACTAGGTTGTTTTTTTTTACTTTATTTCTTAATTGAAACATCACTGTTTCTTAACTGAAACATCATATCAATTCAGGATGATAAATAGCAGCAATAATTTTTAAACACTTAAAAATATATTAAACCATTTATTACTAAAAACAGTTAAGCAATTTAAAATCATGTCAAACATAGTGAATGTGCAAATTGGATGAAGTCTATTAGTCCCGAAAGGCTAATTTTGACTTAGTGCCAGAATGATACCAGTGCTGGTGAGAAGAGGGTACTCCATAACAGGGTGCTAGGGTAGAGAAGGCCCTCTCCTTCTAATGAGTCTATAACGTATTACCCCCCATAGTGTCTCAAAGAAGACACCTCCAACAGACCTCAGTACTTGGACAGACAATGGAGTCATTTCTTGGGCGTGGAGAGCAGAGACAAAACCAAAGGTTCAGTTTTGCCCATATAAGGTTGGCAGACATTTCCTGAGGTTTCAGGCAGGACATACTGAGAATGGAACCTTGGATATCTGAGATGCAAAGCATGGCCTCTCTCTGCAACTGAGCTATGGTCTCTCCTATAATTTAGTGATCCATTGAACCATATACGAACCCACAATGCTACCTTTTGCATTCACTGAACAAAACTTCCTCAGCCAGATACGTGTATCAATTGATTTCTCTACACAGCAGATGACAACTGATGTCAGAGAAAAACAATATACTTGAGGAAATATCCAGGTTCTCTCTACAATGGAATGCTGGCACATGCAATTCAAAGCTGATGCACTACCGAACGTATACATGACCCAGTTGGTGGTACAATCATTTGGTAAAAAATGTTTCCGGATTGTTAATTTTTCACTTATCCAAAGAACTTAGTGAAGTTTCAAGATCTGGAAAGTCTGAACACCAAGATTATAAAGTGCTCCTTGGCAAAAAGGAAACAACCCAATCCAAACCCAGAGGCTGTCTGGAATTTCACCAAGACTTCTGGTTTTGGTTGATCTGTCATCATAGCCTGGTACATTCTGGAAGCAAGGGTGAAATACAAGAGTGATTAAAAATAAATACATCAGATTGGAGAGGGAAACCCTACATTATTCACTGATTTCTTTTTAAATGGGAGAAGTGAGCCAGTCCTATTCATTTCTACATCCAAGTTTCCTCTAGTGTATTCAGAAAGCAGTTCGTAGACAGTCAGACTTCAAGTGGATGGGGAGGCACAAGAACATGTAGCACCACAATCAAATTTTTAACAACCTTAAAACATGTGAGAACAAGCTGTTGCAATAATTTAGATCTTATCGAGTCCTCAACTTTCGCTACTGTGAGAACTGTAAAGGCGAGTAGAAAAAGAAATGTAGCAGGCAATAATTAAACAACTGGTGAGAACTTACCGCCATTTTCTGTGAGAGACCAAGCCCATCTGCAACTAAAAATTCTAGTTTCTAATGGCAGCAAATAGCATATGCAAAAGAACTCAAGCTATGCCTTCTAGAAAGGAAAGGCAACATGCAAAGCATTTTTTTTTATCATTAGAAATAGGCAGCAAATATTTCATACTATTCATGGAATACCTAATGATTGTTGTTGTTGTGTGCCTTTAAGTCATTTCCAACTTATGGTAACCCTACAACAAACCTATAATGGGGTTTTCTGGGGGCTGAGAGTATGTGATGCACCCAAGGGTACCCAGTGGGTTTCCATGGCTGGGTGGGAATCGAACCCTGATCTCCAGGATTGTACTCTAATGCTCAAACTCCTACACCGTGGTGGCTCTCTGCCTAATGATACAATACAGTAATAGTGCAAACTACACACAAACCTTGCAATTTTTTAAAATAAAACACTAAAATAGGTTAAAGTTTTAAAAGGAGAGGCGCAAAGAATGCATAATGTCATTTCAAATGGGAACCTGTTTCGGTTTATTCATCTAACAATGAAATGAAGCAGGATGGCTGCTGCACCTGCAAGCTCATTGCAAAATTCTGCGGCTGATGTTTTCAGTATTTGCAAATATACAGCACCTTCACAATTATAAATTACTCCAGTGTCCACTCATGTATTCTTAAATTCAAAATATCACTTACTGAATATATATATACTGAATATATAATAATTTGGAAAGTGCTTTTAAAAAGCCATGGGAAGCATACACTGAAAAATTAGATTTTTCTACAATCGTATTTTGTCATGGTCATCCAAAATCTATAAAGCAGCACCCTAGCATAAACATCCGGTTCAGAAGCAAATGGCTACTCAAAATTAACATATAGCCTGAACTCACCAACTGCTATACTGTTGCAACACAAACCTCTGTTTGTAGAACAATTAAACCATGGCCCATATGGGTTTCTTATGTGATATTTGGGTTCCTCCAAGATGCTCCAAAAGCCTCATATTCCCAACATTATTTTAAAATTCCAAGTGGATTTTTCTCCCCACCACACTTTAATAATGGCCTAAAAATGGCTAACCAATCCTCTTGGAGAAATCCTACACACAAACACTATCATGTAACTATCATGTAAGCACAGCCCTATCCAAAACTAGAAGTCACTTCCAATGTTGTTTTCAGCTGAGTGTGGGTTGCTGCAGTTCAATGCAGGGTGAAAAATAGGCATGTTTCCACTGCCCACCTCAATCTACAGTATCAACAACCTCTGCTCTGCCCTAGCCATTTTTCCCCAGTTTCTCCTCAGTCTATTTATAAGTTCTAGGCCAACAGCTTCATGCGTAGCCCTCTCTGCCCTCTCTCTCTTCAGCCCCATCTTGGCCATTAATATGAAATGGATTCATGTGAAATACCTGACCTCCCAGAAGAACCCATAAGCATGAAGGTTCACAATGACATTAGAAAAGAACAACAAAAAGAGGATAACCTTAGAGTCCATTTACAGAGCTACTTTACAATTCACTTATTTATATCTCAACTTTCATCCAGTATGAGTTCCATGCCGGCTTACAACATCAATTAAAAACAAATTTAAATTAATTTGGTAAAATTAATCATTACGGTAAAAGTAAATAAATTAATATCATATTAAAAACAGTTACAGCTTTGAATTAAGAACAGTTGAAAACAAATTAAAACATAACAGATAAGGAAAAAAAATGAGGTAACTCACATTAACAGCCCTTCTGTAACAACCAGTTTATAGTCAAATGTCTGTCTAACTGAAAAGGTCTTTGCCTGCCAATAGAAGCAGAACAGAGGATAGGAGAGAGTTCCACACCCTGGGAGCAACACAAGAAGGTTTTTCCCTTCTCAGGGCAGAACGGATGGCAGAATTTCCATAATGTACCCTGGCTTTCTTCTCAAATTATGTTTTTACATGCTAGTGCATTATTTTATTCTTTTTTTTTTCTCTCCACTTCTGGCTGGCGTGCTCTAGAACAGCTTGCAAGACGTACTTTGCTTTTATGACTAAGATGCTGAGCAGGATATCTTCAGACAGAAGCAGTATGTGAAAGATGGGTTTGCCTACCCATTTTTGAGATGGAAGACCTGGATAAGAATCACACCTCTACTGCACATCACAATTTAAATGATATAGTGGTCACGTGAAAACTCCATCACTTGCTGTCACATCCTCCAGTAATCCTATTTTCTAATAAAAACTCGTTCTCTCAGTATGGATACTTATATACTTTTTTTTTTTAATGGCACCCTTCACATACAAAAGAGAGGTATCTGCAGGCTTGAGGCAGAGAGAGAAGCGTGAAGGAAAAAAATAATCTCTGAAACAGTCCAAAGGGAGAGACCTCTCAAAACATCGATAAGAACAGAATAAGTTCAGAGGCCACAGAATGATGACTACAAGGGAGGTAGGATAGAGTGGAATATCCTGGAAAAAAATACAACTGTTTGGCTTGCCTCCCGCAACAGAAGGACTTAATGCTGCAAGGCTATGTTGTAACCCTCTTGTTGTTAATTTCCATTTGCCAGGGTCTTGAATCCCCTACTGAAGAAGAAAAGTTTGGTTTTCTCCCTCTGTCAGGTGGCAATGCTTCGCTGTCATGTTGTTTGGGAGAAAAAGGGAGGGTGAAAATCATCTGAGAGTTTCTGAGTATTGCGTATTCAAATGTATAGGCTTAGCAAGCTTCACAAGTGGCTTGGAATGTATGTAACCATTGCTGAAATCACATATGTTAAACAGTGCTAATGGTTGCTACATTGTATCCTACAGATCACTTGGTAATTGAGGGATGGGGCAAATAGAGAAAAGTGAGAGTGCTACTCTGCCCAGTGCCAGTTTTTATAAGAAGAAACTGAGGAAGAGATAATGAGGGAAGGCATGCACAGAATCAGGCATTAGCATGGGAAAGCCTTTGGTGGGCATCAATCACATGTGGTAAGCAATGAATGCTTTGCATGCCTTAATTTGTATTAATCTAAGATATAAAAGTCAAAGTTTGTTTGTCTGTGTCAGGTGAAGACCTCATATGACTGGCTGCCTAAGAAGATTCTATGGTATCCTGGGATTTGTAGTTTAGGCAGGGGCCTTTAGAATTCCCAGCCAGAGAGCTCTTCAGCCTCCAGCCTCTTTGGTGTCGGTCTTGAATAGGCTGGTTGCTATGGAAACAAGGGCTAGCAGCAAAAAGGAGGAGGGCAGTGTATTTCCTCAGGAACCCAACCTCTGTATGTTAATAACTCTGAATACAGACTGGATTGGGGAATATGGGGAAAAGTTACAGGAACTGGACAAGACAGTTTGGGGAAACAGAGACACAGGATCTCAAATCTTTCTAACAAATACTACCTATGAGAAAATAAAATCCCATGTCGGGTATATACACTAGTAACCTATAAAAGAAATAGATTTCTCATGTTAATCAGTTTCAGCAACTTCTGTGGAAGTTTGCTGTGGTTGCTCTTTTAATCCTTGAATAAACACTACCGGGAATCTCAGAATGTGTCTGTGGATTTTGGGTCATCCAGTACATGGCATTCTTGTCTTTCCACTTGCAGGCAAAGTTACATTTTTACATGCATAGGTATTTGACAAGAGATGTCACTTGCTGTAGAAAGGGCTTTTTAACCGGATGGACGGATATCGTGTTTTTCATTTATCATCGTGTTTCTAAATGAAGTTTTAAATTTGTTGGTCTGAATTTCATGCTTTCTTTGAATTATTCTCTTTTGTTGTAAGTTGCCTTGAGTGCCATTCAGGGGCAAAAGGTGGGATATAAATCAAATAAAAAAATAGAGAACTTACTGGCCTCAGTGGTCTGTAATTTTAACTGCATGACTGCATTTACAAAACACCATTACATCATCTGGGGAAATGATGAGGGTAGGGGAAAGAGGAAGAGGAAATCATTTTCTCTCACTTTTTCTGCCTCAAAAATGGTTGGAATCTTCTTGGTGCATGGACTAACAGTTGCACTAGTAGCTGCACTTTTCCAGTATTGTACAGGAACAGCAAAGGAAGAGAGACAAAATCGACTAGCTTCATGTAGTCTACTTCACAAATGTTATTCAATCATTCACCACGCATTAAGTCAACAAGTCTCTTCTCGTTGTGTGCCTTCGCCATTTTTCTCCAGAAAAATTTACTCATATGGGAGGTTGATATTGCCTTCCTCTGAGGCTGGGACACTGTAACTTGTTCAAGGTCATCCAGTGGGATTCCATGGTCAAGCAAGAGTTCAAATCCTGTTTCCCAGAATCTTAGTGCAACATTCAAACTACTACACCATGATGGTCCTAAGGGTCCATTCTAGATTAACCAATGTAATTCAGGTTAAAATCTGCTATCCTGAACAATCTATTTCTCCAGTACCTTATTTTACTTCACACCCAATGCTACACAGCCCTTTCGACCCTTCATCACCATCTATGCCAGTGTAGTTAAACTTGCACAGTGGACCAAGAAAATTCTACTGAATGTTCACGCCAACCAGAGCTTATCCTAGTGAGTAAACTGTGTCTAAAACACTGCATTTTCTGGACATTCACAAAGGAAATTGCTCACGTCAGCCACGGAAGCATCATATCAAAGAAATCTGTAACCCTCCCTCCCTTCACTCCCATGCTATACCTCTTTCCCCTCATCTGCCCATATCAACAGATAAAATAAAGTGAATGTATAAATGTACACTACCACACAATTTAATTCAATGACAGAATGTTCTACTAGCCTGTTAGAATCACAAGTGATTTTACCTTGCTACTTCAAGGAGTCCAGTAGTGGTGTCCTCTCTGGATGACTTGTGCAAAGTAGGCGGCAAGCAAATGCTTTCCAAGCACCACAGTTATCTATACTTTGTCCCCTCAATCCAATTGCTAAAGAGGTTTGGCTCTCCTGAGCAAAGAAAACCTAAGCAGATCACAGCCACAGGAAGCATGTCAGAAGGCGTTAACATGCCTCCATATGGAGCCACTCATAAGCTGCTTTTAGAAAGCACCCAAGTGTTATGTGACAAACAGAGGATTAGGTCTTTAAGTGGGGAAGAAGCACACCACTCATTGGAAAGCAAAGAATCTGTTTATATTATAAGTAAACCACCAGCAGATGGGTTAAGAGATGAAGCTGAAAAGGATGGGAACACACACACACACACACACACACACACACACAATATAACTTTTGTCCACTGGTTTCCATGTGCTGGCCAGGGCAACCCCAAACACTTTGCTGTGTGACACAAATGACAAGCTGGCCCCAACATAGACACACTTCTGTCCCTGTACAGAAGTTGACCACACATGGGAGACAAGATGATGGCTTCTACTGCACAAGGCTGCTTTAGAATATCTAAGGTCAGCTATACGACATACACAGCTTGCCCTCAAACAGAGAAGATATAGGAAGAACAGACTGAAGAAAATGCTGCCTCCTTATCATCATTTACCTCCTGAGGTTGCCATCTAACTCTGGCTAATAGAAAGGCCAAACCTGGCTGGATCTATATGTTCCAAATAATAGCCAATTCCCAACTGGGTGATGATGAAATTCCACTTGTAATGTAAGTCAATTTAATTTGCCACATTCCTTACTGGTGCTATAAAATTTAAGCAAGGTATTGCAAGGTTATTTTTACTAACTGTTTCACTCACAAGGAGAGAAAAGTTGATAGAACCACAAGAGTTTTTAAAGTTTTCTAGACAAAGTCTCCTTGCATTGCTTCCAAAGAAGTGGATTTATATTCATGACAGCTCTTAAAGGTGCTTTCATATTTTTCCCCTCCCCTCCCCAGCACTTTTTTTTTCTTTTCAGTAAACACATGGTTATGATTCCCTGGCCAGCAGCTCCTTTGAGAAGTAAATAAAATCCCCTACATTTTGTATGAAATTTATTGTCATGATATGGCATGCAAGTCCAAACGACACAGATGACTGCTGTCAACATATGCCATTAAGATGCATTGGGAGCTTCAACTCGGGCAGCTGTCTGGAGGACTGGAGGATAGAAGCAATCAAAGCATAACGCTGATGTTATATCAGCTTCAGATGCTAGGGAAGTGTTGATGATATCCTGGCAAGTATTATTAAAATGGCCTGGAAGATAACATGATCCCAAGCCATTTAAAGTATCTGTATGGAGACCTTAAAGACTAACAGCATTATTTAAACCTGCCCAGGCCTGTGATCCCACGCAGAGCCCATGGGGCTCTTTGCTAAAACCATTTCTGTTTCAAAACAGTTAAGTAATAGGAATCTTCTATTCACAAATATTAAACTATTTTACCTCCAGCTACCTGTGGGTTAAAAGAGAGCAAGTTAGAGTGTGCACTGGTTTCTCTGAGAATTAAATGCCACCCTACAGGTTTTCTTTTTGGACAACAGCCAGTTTCTTTGGTGTGGGAAGGAAGCACCTCTTCAAAAGCAGAAAAACTGGTATGAGAAGAAGACTATCTGGCATTCTTAAGAGTGCAACTTCCCACACAGCAAGAAACAATTTCACTGAAACTCATAACCAAAAATTATAATGCGATATGGCATGTAAAATGCAATCGTGAGTTTTATTTTAAACTAAACAAAGATACGTAAGAGGGCAGTAATCAGTCAATGATGTAAGTATATCCACCAACATTTGACAGAAGAAAACTAGGACATGTATGGTCAAGAAACATCTGAGCAGACCAAGATGGCAAAAATTATTAAAGAGGAAGAACCCAAAAGTTAGGAGGGGCCACAGCAGTTTGTTTTTAAGGGCCTAAAGCAAAAGGCAAAATTCTCTTTGCACCCCCACTGGACTGAGTTCAGCACGGTGTAGTGATTTGAGCAATGGACTACTACCCTGGAGACCAGCATTTGATTCCCTGCTCAGCTATGGAAACCTACTAGGTGATACTCTCAGCCCCAGAAAGCCCCATGATAGATTCAGCTTAGGGTCACCACAAGTCTGAAATGACTTGAAGGCACGCAACAACAAACTACTTTTCTACTTTGTACTCAGTCTGAAGCAACTTAAGTTAGTTGGGGATAATGGGGGAAAGCAGGAGGAGGAGAGAGAAACAGGGACACTTTAAAAGCAGTTGGAAAAGTGGGGCTACATGATGATTCATAAGGATTATCTCTGTCTAATCAGAATAGCTGGACGGTATTGCAGGGCATATTTATACTGAGATCAACAAATTCCCTAAAGAATACATGAACAACCCAAAACAACTCAGCTTGTAGAATGATGACTGGTTGACAAAAATGGATGTGCTTAAGACAGGGTGGGTAAAGTGTAGCCCGCATGTGGTCCCGCAGAGCCATCTCTGTTGTCCCCAGGGGTCAAAAACAGTGTTGTTGTTTTCTGCAAAATGAGGAACAAATCTCTCCTTTTTTCCCCAGAATGCTCCTGAATGCACTGTCAGGCAGGTGGAGGGAATTTCTACCAGTTTTGGAACCCCCCCAACCCCCTCGGATCAAAAACAAGTTTTGCAAAATTTGTAAATAAAAATATTTTGCTCCAAAATGTCCACTAAGGGACATGAGCTATATTTCCACCACATTTTGCAGACCCCTTGGGTCAATTTAACTTCAATCATGGTGAAAATACCCCCGTATCACCAGAGGCATTTTGGGGTCAATTTTTTTGTTTGTTTGCTAGTCTTTGTTTGTTGGGGTGGGAGCAGGTGCAAACCTCCAAGGTCTCCTAGGGGGCTAATGAGTCCCCCTAGCCTTCAACAGTTGCCCACCCCAGCTTAAGACAATATTCTACCTTCTTTGTATAGGGAGCACTTCTATATTCAGTACCAACCCTGCCTTCTAATGCCTAACTAGGCACTTAGGAGTTAACAAATTCAAACAGTGATTTCAGTGAATAGAAACAAAATAATACATCAAAATATAAAAGAGCATAAGATATACAGTCATTCTTCCACATTCGCTAGGGTTAGGAGCACAGGACCTCCACTAAAGTGGAAAAAAATGTGAATAACTCTAGACCCTCCCAAACCATATTTAACACACAAAAAAGTATGATCACCATATTTAACCCACCGTGGATTCCTTTGAGGCAACAGGGTTCCTTCACAAGGCAAAAGTGGGTGGCTGGTGGGGCTTACTGCCACCTCCACTGCTGCCCCACACCATTTTTAATAGCGACTTAGCCTCGTTCGCAGTTTCTCAGTCTCATGAGGCTTGCAGCCCCTATTAAAAATGGCATAGGGAGGCAGCAGAGGTGACAGCAAATAATCCATGAATAATCAAATCTGCAAAAATGAAACCAGCAAATGTGGAGGGCTAATTGCATAATATAATCCAGTTTCTCAGACACTAGTAAATTGAAAGGGTAAACTTTGGGGGCAGGGCAGCAGGGCTTCTTTCTTGCTAAACAAGGACCACTTGAGAGATTTATGTTTTCCAATAACTGCTTATTTACAAATACAATGTACAAAAATAGCATGCTGTTAAACTGGGGAAATGGTAAACCTGTAGATCCCAGGAATAACAACTAAGAGACTCCAATGGTTTTTTGACTCTAACTAAAGCAAGGGTAAAGTGTGTCCTTGATGAGGTCTGGTACAGTATAAGGCAGCTTCCTATATTCCTACTCTTTGTTGTACATTTTAATCCAGTTTTTACAGATTTGCAGTTTTTACTCTATAGGTATTACAGAGGTTGGAAAAGTCTGCTCGATTCTAGGAAATGTACCCTAGTTATTTTTCCAAACTCTGCATAATTATTATTTTGCATTTTTTAAAATAATATTTTTACTGGAAGCTACCATGATATCACGACTGGAGGGTGAAATATAATTCTTCATAATTTAATTGATTCCACTATTGTTAGCACATGGTTTCAGCTACTTTGTGACACCCATCTGTAAGAAGGCATCAAGCACACCTTCCACTCAATAGCCTGAGCACTACTGTCTGACTCACAGGTAGGCCAAGAGTTAACACAACAGCCGTTGTTGGAACACCAATCCCACAAGAGTTCTTCATATGAAGTACACAATACACAGCTGTATCAAGCAAAACAACAACACAGATTACCTCTTACATATGAAGGTCAATCCCGATGTTCTGGTTTGTTTGCAACTTGTTGTTTTTCACTCAAATGTGATTAATTTCTGGATCCAAGCCAGCCATTGTCTCTTATGTCTTAACATCTTCTAGATTACAGCACATCTTAACAACCGGTCAGCCAGAAAGGGAGGAAAAAAACTGCACTACTATTATTCTTTTTTCATCTGCATCGTGTAACGTGCCACTGTTAATTTAAGATTAAGCTAATAATAAATGCTTTAAGTGATTTGTTTATCTAAGGTTACAGCTGTCTTGCTCTGAAGCCAAACTTTGTTTCCTGGTTCCCAAAACACTTCCTTTCTTACTTTGCCCTCCTCTTTTGCTTTTCTGCTATGGACTGCTGACTTGCTTTCCAAATAAACACAAATGGAGAAGGAAGTATTTTGTCCTGATCAAGACTTCTGGTAATTTACTTAATAGCTTCTTAACTTTGCTAAAGCTTACTCAATTTTACTACAATGGTTGTGTTGTCCTTTAAGGATGAAGAAACTCCTTTTTGGTGTGGTCAGAATTAAAGCTCAAAATCATGGACACAGTCCAGAAATATCCATGTGATATAACACTGCAAAGTAATGGAATAACTGGAGGTACTTTCCTAAGTATCTGTAGAGTTTCTGCAGCTTGAAATAAGCCAGTAGTTGCTTCCCTTCTATCTGCTACATATTGATGCTCAAGTATACCATATTTGGTTCCACCTGACATCACTTTACGTATACCAATAGCAAAATCGGATCATCCACATCTTACTTCAATGTATATCAAGTAGGTTCCAGCCTGAGTTCATTGGTATGTATTTATTTGATTTATTGAACCCAAAACTGTGACTCAAGCTGGTTTACAGCAACTTTTTAAAAAGAGATACAAATAAAAATGTAGTTACAATCCTAGAACACAAATAAATTAAAAATAAAAGCACTTCAAACTTCAACAAAAAGGACTGTATCTCCAATAAAAGCCCCTTCCTCAGCAGCCAGTCAGTGTTGAAGAGAAAGGTCTTTATTGGCCAGACAGCCAACTGTTGCACAAAGATAAAAATCCTACCATTTTTAAGAGGGATGGCATGTGAGTTGTTCAAGACAACTAACTACATTTCTTCAAACACAAAAGTGTTGCATTGGTCTTTGAAAAAACAAGATGTACACAGTAATGGGGAACATTACCTTGCCATCCTTTTGTTATGAAAATCTGTTTTGTTAACAAAGTTCTGCATAATGAACCACACTTCAAAAAACAGGTAGATTTGCTTGGATTACCAGAAGAATCCAAAAAGAATGGTTTTAACTGTAACTCAAACAGGAGCCCATACCCTTTATACAATTATAGCACTTTAAATGCCATGACTCCAGACTATGGAATCCAGAGATTTGTACTTTCCTGAGCCACTAGGGCTCTTTGGAAAAGAATTCTAAAGGCCTCATAAAACTACAAATCCCAGGATTCCACAGGATGCAATCATGAACCAAAATTACGCAATATGAAAGGACCTGGGATAAACACTGTGCTCAACCAGGCTGGCTATTATTTTCAATTCATTTGTAGTGCTCATATGGTGCAATGGTTAGAGTACTATACGAGGACACAGGAGATCCAGGTTCAAGTCTCCAGTCATTCATGAAATTCACTGGGTGGCCTTGGGCCAGTCACTCTCTTTCAATTGGCGTACCTCATAAGTTTCTTGCAAGTATAAAACAGAGAGATGGGGAGCTACTTTGAATTCACTAGATGAAATATAAGTATAATCAATAAATAAGCCAGCCAGCCATAAAACATAAGAGAAAAATACCAAATGGGAAGGCTCTGTGTGTGTGTGTGTGTGTGTGTGTGTGTGTGTGTAATATGTGCATGCATGTGTCTGTAAGCATAAGATATGAGCCCATGCATGCCAGCTACAAGAAATGATACCAGGCTATGTCCCAGAAATTGTTTCCATGCAGTACCCAACCAGTTCTATTTGATCAGTGGTTCTCAACTTTTGGTCCTCCAGATGTTTGGGACTTCATGTTCCAGAATTTCTAATCAACAGTCATGCTGGCCAGCAGATCTAGGAAGTACAGTCCAAAAAATCTGGAGGACCAAAGGTTGAGAACCACTGTATGGGATGGAGAAAAACCAAAGGGATTCAATGCCATACCGTATTTAAAGCGAAGATCCGTAGAGAAACGTTAATTTGAGTTCAAGCAGCCAGTTTTTAGGTCAGCTGCTAAGGATGTGTACACGCCTGCCCCGCTCCCCAATTCCTGTACAAAAGACAGGATTTCCTTTGACTATCCTGAGGGTGTTATTTGCAAATGCCAGCTCTTTCTGTGATTCAGCTTGGCTGGGAAAACAAAGCTTAAGTCAGTCGATAATTTTTTTTTCATCCATTTCGCCCCAAAAAGGATATCCTTTCAGCTCCATGATATACAGAGGCCACCTGCTACTCAGCTAACCAGACTGAACGTACATGAAACTCATTGCTCACTCCAGGTTTTATACGTCACTTGGCCAAATCCCAATTTGTCTGTGATAGGGTCAGTGTACATCGGAGTCAACTTGAAGGCACACAACATCATATCAATACTGTTTATATGATGTTAAGTTATAGAAGAGGATCAAGAGATACACATAAATCCTAACTGTTTAGCTCCTCCACATCTAAAACTAAAGATCCCTCAGCTTGAGAACTGCTTAAAAAGAACCTTGCATTATTTTGCAATTTTAATGACTATACATACATCTAAGATTCAGCTTTTCTAATATCCTGGCAGGATGGCAAGTTGTTTTCTCTGGAATGTGTGCAGGATGTTTTTAACTTCAGCAACAACAAATCCACAAAGAGATCTCCAGCTCCTCCCACACACATTCTTGACCCTAACACATTGAAAGAAAGAAAGAAAGAAAGAAAGAAAGAAAGAAAGAAAGAAAGAAAGAAAGAAAGAAAGAAAGAAAGAAAATAAATCCACCTTCTTTGTAAAAGGAAAAATAAGCGAGGGGTTATTAGTAAATACCACACAGGGGTCTCTACATCTGTACCCACACAGAAAACATCCCACAAAACGGTGCTCAAAACCTCAACCAACACCAGCATTTCCACTGTTAACCAAAGTGAGGACTCAGTGACTCTCCAGATACTATACATCTCCAGCTCTCATCATACCTCACCACTTTCTGTGCTATCTAGGACTGGTCAGCCATAATTGCCTCACCTCTGCTGTGAATTTTACACCACAACTTCTGTCACACAGCATACAAATGATTTCATATTATGTAGACATTATCTATGTGGCCTTTTCTCATAGTATCTGCAGTGAAACCTCTCCGCAACAGACTTATTAAATCACTGTGATTTAAAGGAAATGCTCTTTTCTGCACTACGGCCACAAAGGTGAAAGAGGAAAGAATTGTCAGGAGAGCCCCCTCCCTGTTATCCGCAGTCTTGAGATCTTCTAGACTTCCCCATAAAGAGATGTGGCAGCGGTGTGTGGGGAATACACAGGCTTTCTTCCTCATAATACAACTTCCTCACATATTCTAGTCAGTCACATACCTGAAAAAAAATTACTTCCCCTTATGAGATACTGGAATTAATGACTGCAAGATAGTCAACACGTTGAGCTAAGACACTGGTTTTATAATTACTTCCTCCTAAATCTAGACTTTTTTTAATATTATTATTTTTCTGTTCAAGTTATCATCCCTTTGCAACAGATGCTGAGAATTCTAGGTCAGAGGTTCCTAAGGTACCCAAGAATCTCACAAAATTAACTCTTCCTAGAGTTCCCTGGGGAAAATAATCACTCTTAAAGCAATTCAACTCTGCAATGTGTGTTTACAAATGCATTAACAGTACAGTAAGACCTTAATACTTTAAAGGCAACAGATCCTATCTGATCGTGGAAGCTAAGCAGGTTCAGACTGGGTTAGTACTTGGATGGGAGACCAATAACAACTATCAGATGCTATAGGCGATATTTTAGAGGAAGCAACTCCGAGTATTCCTTGCCTAAGAAAACCCTATGAACTTCATGGGCTCACCGTAAATCAACAGACAATTTAAAGGTGCATACACATGCGTGTGCGCACACGGGTACCCCTTGCAAATCAGGTCACCATAATTTCTTTTCCTAGCACCTTTTTGTTCTTCTCTGTGGGTAGGAGCTTCGTTAAATTCCAGTGTTTTACCTATTTCCTTCTCGTCATCACTCAATTAACTTGCTAGTAGCCAGCACGTTTTTGAGCACCGTTATATACACCATTTTTCGACAAACACCTGTCCACTCAGAGACAAGTCTAATCCAGACAATCAGATGGCACTTCTCAAGTGATGAGGTGCGTCATAATTCCCAATGAATGACACACCATCTGGATGAAGTGACTGATGACTGACGGCAGCCATCCATTAACAGGGTGATTGCGCTGAATGCTAGTCATCAGATAGTTACAAGCATCATGTGAAAACCACAGCTAGATGTGCAGGTACTTATTTGCCATTAAGAAAAATTATCTAGCTAATGCATCACAACAAACACCTATTCTGAATCATTAACCGCAATGGAGATTCAGGTGGTAAGCCACAAGAAAATGAACAGATGATAAAATGGTACTTCTTTTTATAACACTTGGAGAGTCAGTCCTTGGGACATCCAAAGATGCAATGTGAGCTATTCGGTCATACATTTAAGCCACATTACTTATCAGAGCTCATTTTACAACTGAGACCCATGAAAAACAACCGTGACAGTCATGCAGAAGGCTTCCTCACAGTCCCGCCATCCCCACAGGCTCATCTGATGAGGACCCAGGCTGCTAGGCTGTGGAACTTCTTCCCAGAGGAGGCTCAGTTGGGCCAGTCTCTGTTCTCTTTTTTTCTAGCAGGTAAAGACCTTTTTATTCAAACTGGCCTTCAGGTTTTAATTGGTGGGGCAGAAGGATATTCAATGGGTCAGCTATATTATCTTCTGAATGTGTTTTTATCCTCCAGGTTAGAGGTAAATTGGTTGCAGTGCTACCCTGAACTATTTAAAATTGAAATATCCAATTTACAAAATCAGAAGTGGACTTCTAGCCACTTTGTGGGGTTACTTTTCACTATTTTTGACAGTCCATGCTGTCCCTTCAGGATTGAAAAATTGTCCCCAGATCCCTAGCAGTTGCCCACGCCATATTAGAAAAGGTATGCAATGAACTTTTCAAGTCATGTTTTGAACCATTTAGCTATTAGAATCTAATTTACAATGATAAAACACAATGATAAAATGATACTATGAAATCAAGGTTTGCAAAGTTTACGTGGAGTACACCAGTTACTAGACATGACATTTGTTTACACTGCTGGTTTTTTACACATGTGCAGAAAGGAAGCCTGTAAGAGCTCTGCAAATATCTGCATTAGGTTTGTTTGCATTCTTCCTTACCCCAATGCAAAAATGCTTCCAGGAAAATATTTATGCTCACAAAAGTATAGCTACAATATCTGAACAAACACCACTGACCTTCTACAGGACTGTCTTATACACCGTAACAGGAAAGCTCTCAACTGAAGTGGTATGGCAGGAGTCACAAAAAATTATACCCCTGATACTATGACCATACATGGCCAAATAAACCATTTTGCTTCCAGAAATGAAGAATGACATGATCCTTCTGTCCCATCCCCAACACACATATTCCCTGAATGGAGTACCAGCTTAGTCTCATGTTAACACGGCTGATAAGACAGCTCCTCCACCACAGCCAACAACAGACTAGCTTAGGGACTTGCTGGACAAGCTATGTGGCACACCCAGCTCTGTCTACCAGCACACTGCCACTTGCTCACCTGGCACCGACCCACTTGAACAGATGCAAAGCACTAGCATGCATTACATGAACAAAACAACATAACTAGATGGGTGATACTTGCTTAACTACACACCATAGGGTGGGCAGCCTCTCTCTCTGCAAGCTAGGGATGTGGGGAGGGGACCATCCCAGCAGGACTGTTTATCAGGCATTTGGAGAAGGCAACTAGGGGAGCCAGCCAGCACATTTTCCCACTAATGTGGAGGTACCAGATCAGATGATAAGGGTTTCAGGACTGCTGCCCCCACACCAGCACCCAACTTCTATGGCCACTGCCTCATTCTGCCTGATGGTAAGGGCTGACCTCGAGAATACAGAACCATTGTCCATGTTCTGGATTGGTAATCCCCATTCCTGCTAAACAGAACTGCAGCGTGTACAGGACGAATAAGACTTCACATGATGGCTCAGAGTTCACTCTCCTGACTGCATTTCTAGCAAAATGCTATAGGGATTTCCATTTTGGCAATTAAGGTTTGATTTTGGCTATTATTCCAATAATTCAGTTTGTCATCTGGAAAATGAAATCATCACTTGGAAAACAGGTTGATTCATGATATTGAAAAGCCAGAGTGTGCTGGTCTTACCCCACAACACCCCTGTGCATGTCAGCCTTGTCCCCAGTATTCCTGTTAGAAAATTGAAAGGAAGCTTCTACACACAGTTGCTTCAACATGAACTGAAGCAGAGTTCCAAACATGGAGACTTGAACTAATGGTTATCCAAACACATGCAGAAATCTTCTTTAGACCTTCCTGTTCACTGCAGGAAGGTCAAAAATGAACCAGACAGGTATGGGGGCAGCACATATCACTATGTGCCTCCTGCAGCTTAATGGCCAAACAGGGCCATTGCAGTTATACTTCTACTGATACTGGGTTAACCTCGGCAACTGGCAAGGTATCTATCATCAAATTTTGGTCACAATTCTGGCAAACCATCTTCCATCTTCTTCAACTTGGTGATTGCAGAGAACCTCTATTTATACTTTCTTGGTCCTGCCCAGCAAAAACCAGCCACCAGAGGGAGCAGCTGCCTTTACTTACTAGGAACAGATAACTTCTAAAGAGATGATAACAAGAACAACCATAGTTCTGCCAGTCTTTAAGACGTCAGAAGATTTGCTTGGTACTGTTTTATAGGTACACATGAAAAAGTAGATGGTTCAGAAGCTTAAGGAATGAAATGCCATTTGTATCGTCAAAGTCAGTCAGCACAGAGAGTCTAAATGGGGAGTCTATACTGATGGAAACTGTCCACATATTGCTTTTTAGTGGGACCCTGTCAAAAGCTACCTGAATCACTATGCCTCATCCTACCCTGTGGTAGGGCCAGCTTTGTATTCTCAGAAGGACTTTGTTCTTCATTAGGTATAATACTGATGACATCTGCCCAACAAATCTCTGTTTCCCCTTCATTCCACATTTTTGTCACTGCCCTTGTATTATTTTCTGATGATCAGATGCTAACACATCAATTTCTCCATGTTTCTTTATAATACAGTTTACATGGTCCTGGCCACTTGGTATAAAAGACAATATGATGTGGACAGGCCTAGAAAGCAGCTTCAAAAGATCACAGAATCACAGAGCTGGAAGGGACCATAAGGGCCACTGAGTCCAACCCAGTGCCATGCAGGAATACACAATGAAAGTATTCCCAATAGATGGCTATCCAGCCTTTGTTTAAAAACCTGCAAAGAAGGAGATTTACACACTCTGAGACAGTATATTCCATTGCTGAACTGCTCTTACCATCAGGAAGTTCTTCTTAATGTCTAGAGAGAATCTCCTATCCTGAAACTTGAAGCCACTGCTCCATGTCCTAATCTCTGGAGCAGCAGAAAACAAGCTTGCTCCATCTTCCATATGACATCCCTTCCAATATTTAAACATAGCTATCATGTTACATTTTAGTCTTCTCTTCTCCAAGCAAAACATATCCAGCTCTCTAAGCTGCTCCCCAAATGGGAGGGTTTCCAGGCCTTTTACCATTTTGGTTACCCTTCTCTGGACACATTTCAGTTTGTCAATCTCCTTCTTGAACAGTAGTGCCCAGAACTGGACACAGTATTCCAGGTGGGGTCTGACCAAAGCAGAATACAGCAGTACTGTTACTTCCCTTGACCTAGACACATTGATGCAGCCTAGAATTCCACTACCTTTTTTAATTGCAACATCACACCACCAACTCATGTTTAGCTTGTGGTCTACTAAGACTCCTAATCCCTTCTGCATATATTATGGTCAAGCCAGATGTCACCCATCTTATATCTGTTTATTTCATTTTTTTCTGCCCAAGTGTAGTACAGTACCTTACATTTTTCCCTGTTAAAATTCATTTTGTTAGTTTTGGCCCAGCTCTCTCATCTATTAAGGTAATTTTGAATTCTGATCCTGTCCTCTTGGGTGTTAGCCACCCTTCCCGATTCGGTGTCCTCTGCAAATTTGATTAGAATGGATGGATGAGCTGTCCTCAGGACATGAAGTGCAGGGTCAAAGAGGGAAGGGGCTCATTTATGTTTTTAAGATGTATTCAATCATTCCACTTCAGAGGTACATTTATATTCCATCTTTCTTTTAACAAATTCAAGGTGATAACACATGGCTCACTTCTCACACACTTTATCCTCACAACAACTTTGTGATGCAAGTCAGCCTGAAAAAGAGTGACTAGCCTGAGGTCACATAGGCCCCTAAAGTGCTATGATTCCACTTTAACTGCCATAGCAACATCTTGTGGAATCCTGGAATCCATGGGGGAGGATTAGAATTCTCATCCGGACATGTTTCTAAACTACAAACCCCAGGATTCCACAGGATGCTGCCACGGCAGTTTCAAGGATTTAAAAGTCAGTTCATCCAAAAAGTCTAGAGCAACAATTAAAACAGTCTTCTGTCCTCAGGCACACAAGCTAAGAGACACAACACAAAAAGAAACACAGCTTGAGCTAAAAAGAAAAACATAATTTGGCGATGTATTTCTACTTATAATAAGTTATGACAGCTAGAAATTTTCTGTGGCAACCTATAGCGCTTAATTTTTCAATAGAAAAGGTTCCATTTTGACAAAAAATGTTTTATAAAATTCATTAACAATATGGTTCTAACAGTATTAAATCTGAGTCGATCTAAAATTGAACAAAATAGCACAAGTTTACAGACAATAACAGTAAAATTGAAGATGACTCCATGACCTCAGTGAAGACAGTTAATATTCTGTTGAAATTCGATGAATGGACAAGCCTGAGGCACTGTGCACAGTTTGTTGGGTATGCTAAAATTAGTCCAGGAACAGTTTCTACTGTCTTTTCCTTTAAGTGTAAACAAACAATGTAAAGGAAATACCTGTCAGTGTAAAAATGTAGACACAGTACTCTAACAAAAACATCACTTCCACACTCAAGGAGAATTTGCTTCACCGTGACATTTAAATCACATTAAGTGCACTTTAACTTTTTCCTAATCAGGAGGTTCAGTTCAAATAATTATGGCCTGTTGGAGTGGTAAAAGTTTTGACTTATAAGTCAAATAAAGTTGACTCTCCTGACTCAAGGCACTGGCAAATTCTCAAATTCATTGTTTTCTACAATATAAATATCACTGGTGAACACAGAAATGAGACCAAGAAATGGAACAGCCAAAAGTTGCCAATTTTTTGAGGTGCATTCTTCCTTTTTCTTCCTCCCTTTTGAGGCTGACGTCACTTTTGGCAAAACGGGGTTGAATTTCCATTTTGGTTATAAAGGTTTGGTGTTTCTAAGATTTAAGATTTAGCTTTGCCTACTGTGCTAACATCTGAGTTTGAGGATCAATTTTTCTTTTGGGAAATGAGTTGGCAATGAAAACAAGAAGCCAACATGATCAGCAGTGCTAGGTGAAAACTGATGGGAAAACCTGATGGAAGTGGCTTCTTGATAAAGCTGATGGTGATACTGTAGGCTCCTTTCAACCTTTTAGCATCAGCCTCATTAAATAACACAGAACAAAAAAATAAAACTGGAGTAGGAGCTACAGTTCAGGTAATAGACATCAAAGAAACAGTAGGACAGCTGTGCTCACATGGCATAACCACCATTTGAATGGAGAAACTAACTGTTCATACATAGTGAGTACTTTCTGATAGCCATGCAGTCACAACACAGGCAGTGGTACCTGCACCTGCTCTACCCCTGTTCCAGGGGTGGTAATTGAAGGTAAGCTTAAAAAAAGGGAATTCTTCAAGTTGACAAATTCTTGCAAAAGCACCCTGAATGAGCCAGCATTTGCTTTAAATTCTCCATTCGTCTCTTATGAGAGGGCGGTGGGGGGGGGAGGAAGTATAATACAGTGGAATCCAGAATCAATGTTAAATGTTCATAACAGAACTTGGGGGAAAAAATAGCTTTTTGCAATACAGCTCCCAGAATATTAGTCTGAAGTAATAACTTTCCAAATCTTTGCAGATGAATTTGAAGTATCATCTGCACACAACAAAATCCCTTCATTTCAGTACATTCACATCAGCAAATAACAGATCTGTTGCAATAGAGAGTCTTAAAAGGGGGAAACATCTTCTAAAATGAGCAGTTTTATAGAATCTGAGCACTGCCTTAATGATCATCTCCACTATCTTAAATAAGGATAGCTCCATCTCCTGAAAAAATAGTTATTTTTGAAAGGATTTGGAACATAAGAACAGCCTTGCTGGATCAGACGAAAACTCTTCAGAGGAAGGGCCTCTGCAGCCCTCTGGCTGTTATTGGACTGTAGCTCCCCTAAGGTCTGACCACCAGTGTTGCTCATCTGAGTTGACAAGAGTTGCACTTCAACATCTGGAAGACCACAGTTTCCCTATCTCTGGACCTGGTTTCCACAGCTGAACAGCTGCCTAGAAGGAAGATATCAGGGCAATACAATCCTCTTCCACTTTTGCTCTCTATCATGTGACATTCAGAAGAAACACTGAATCTACTACATAGCTAACATGGCTATACATTATGCCAACTAAACAATGTAATATATATAGTAGCCATCGATAGCTTCATGAGATTGTCCAATTCCATTTGAAAGCCAACTGAGTTCATGATCTTTCTCACCACAATTTATGGTAGTAAGTTTCAGAGAAGTGGGGTGGAGAACTTTCATCTATCCAGATGTTTTAGCCTACAGCTGTGTAAGGTGTAGTCCAAAGCTCCTGAAGAGCCAAACGTCCCCCATCTCTGCTGTAGATTAACTATGTAGGTGTGGGGAATTGTGAGCAGTGTAGATTAACTATTGGTGGTGTGGGGAATTGTGAGTGGTTGGGGATTCACACTGGCCCACTGTGAGACCTCAGAGGAGAGAGCTTTCACCTCCAAGTCCCTGGTCAACATGCTCCTGTTTTTTGTATTTTTGCCGCCCCCCCCCCCGCAAAGTTCTGCAGGGAGAAATGGTTAAGATCAACCAGCATGCATTGTCTTTGTCTTCTCTGTGTCTTTGCTGGGGGGATGGTCTTCAGTGCTGTCACTGCCACTGCATCATCCACTTGCTCATAAGCAAGACCCCAATTAGCTCTTGCAGCAGTGTGTGGCCAAATTTAATCAACAAAACCACTCAACAAAGATCCAACTGTTGATTTTCAGTTGAGGATTTGGAAGGGCCTTGGGTGGGGAATAAAAAACATAAGTGAGCCCACAGGTTATATGCCCCCCCCCCCCGCATTACATGCTGCGGGAAGTACTTCCTTGCCTGCCCTGACTCTCCACTACTTGGATTGTAAAATCATGTTGTTGTTGTTTTATCCCCTATACAAACCTTAAGATTTTCAGGAGGGGGCTTCTCTCAGTCCCAACAACATCACAGGCCCATCCAGCAAAAACAGGAATGAAGGCATTCTTGGTGGCTGCTATCAGGCTGTGAAAGTCTCTCCCTTGGGAGACCAGTTTGGCCTCTCTCACTACCCTATTATTCAACCAAACATTAGAAGGAACTTCTTGACAGTGAGAGTAGTTTGGCAATGGAAGTAGTTGCCTAGAGGAGTGGTAGGATCTCCTTCTCTGGACATCTTCAGGAAGAAGCTAGACAGCTACCTTCTGGAGATATTGGGGTTTCCCAAACTCTGGACTACCAGATGTTCTAGACTTCAGTCCCAGAATCACTGATCACTGGCCAAGCCAGCTAGGACTTCTGGGAGTCCAAGTCTAGAACACCTGGAGGCCTGGAGTTTTGGAATCACTGATTTAGCTGGAGATCCTGTATTGAACAGGGGGTTGTCCTCAAAGGCCCATAAACCCCCTTCCACCTATATGATTCTGTTTGTTTGTTTGTTTGTTTGTTTGTTGATCATCTCTTGGCCTACCAGAGCCCTGAAGCAATGCACCATGGATAAAAACACTTAAAGCAGAAAGCTGGTTAAATACATAACTAAAAACCCATTGGTGCATTCCTCTTTAAAAATACTCCTAAAACCCAGACAATGGAAAAGTTAAAAAATAGCCAGAGCAGACAATAACTACCAAAGGCCAAGTGAAATAGCAGAGTCTTCACTGCCTATAGGAAACTCAGAAGGGATGGAGCCAGCTTCACCTTCCTTAGGAGGGAGCTCTACCTTGGCAGACATGACTTTTTTATTTAACAACACTGTGTGATTAATTGGCTGTGCAGAAGGGTTGGGGGTGTACTATATTTTTATCTCTTTTATTATGCTTTTTAAATACCTTTAGACTTTTTAAAATTAAAGATATTTTAATAGGATAAGTTTTTAAACTGTGTTTCAGCTTCTTTATCAACGTATTCTTTTAGCTCAGTCTTGTTTTAACATATACTCTCTCCTCATCATGAGAACACCTGTACACCTCTATCATGTCCTCACCCTTCTCATTTTTGTTGTTATGAGTCAAACCTCCAAGAACCTCAGTCATCAACCATCCTACTCAGGTCTTGCAAACTCAGGACTATGACTTCCTCGACTAAATCAATCCACCTGTATTGAGATCTTTTCCTACTCCCTTCTACTTTGCCATGCACTATCATCTTTTCCAATGAACCATATTGTCTCACAGTATGTCCAAAGTTCAAGAGCCTCGGTTTAGAAGTTCAAAGACTCATTCATTTGTCTTTTTAGCAGTCCAGTCCTCACCCTTGTGGCAATAAATAAAGGTGCAAACTGACTCTCCTGGAAACCTCTAGGAGTGCAAATTTGCCTTTTAAGTAGATGTTGGAGGTGAGGGCCTTCATTGTTTAACTTCATTTATTTATTTTCATTTGCATGCCCCCTTTCTCCTGGAGTGGGACTCAAAGTGGCTCACAAAAGGAATCAATTAAAACCTCACAATAAAATTTCCAATCCCTGATCATTCTGGCTGCTCCTTTTGGGTACTTCCATAATTATGCCATTTTATTAAAATATATGATAATTTACACAGTAGCATGCTACAACCAAAACAAGGCAAGTGATCCACAGGGCTATTTACAAGATGAAAGAACTGGCTGAAGACTGGAGAAAAGACACGGATCATCCTGTGATGTAACAATAACTACAGACAAAGTGGCATAACACTGTTTTTAGAAACATAAATCAGTGATGCCTGTTTAAATATTAAGACACCATTTTCTTTAGAAAAGTTAAATTCCTGATATGAAGCTAAGATACAGCAAAATGTTATTTTAGCTGAACCATCAGTCACTTGAAATTTTCTTGCACCCACAATTTAGCACCAAAGAATGTAAATACCACTCACCAGATACTGTACCATGGCTTGTACTGGCAAAATATCCAAACAGTGATATCCAGTTTGGAGAATGGAAGTCTCCAGTGAGTAGTCAGAGACAACAAGTGTTCTGCCAAAATACTTCCCTTTTGCCCATTATCCTGCAATTTGCCACTGTCTCTCTCTTAGACTAAGAGAATGTGACTTGCCCAGGATCACTCACTGGCTAAGCAGGGATTTGAGCCCAGGCCTTCCTGGTATTAGATAGGAGATTGCCAATGAACACCAGGTGCCACAGGCTGTATTTCAGAGGAAGGAACTGGCAAAGCCACCTCTGAGTATAGTCCTCCCTCCATATTTGCAAGTTTGACCTTTGCAAATTTGATTATTCATGAGATGCCTGCTTTCTTCCCCCCTCATTCTCCCCCTCCCATTCACTTGACTTTTGCCTAGGTGTGGTGAAGGAAGGCAGCATGCCCAGGAAAAAGGCATGAGAATGGGAGGGAGAGAATGGGACACATTTCCTTGCCTTTTGCCCAGGCACATGGAAAGAAGGAAGGAAGGAAGGTAGTGCACTCGGGAAAAAGACAAGAGAATGAGAGGGGAAGAATAGGGGAGGCTCACATGCACCGTATCCGTGTGTGCGGCTCCCCACTCCCATTTGCTTGCTTTCTGCCCAGGTACAGAGAAAGAAGGCGCACGTGCCCAGGCAAAAGGCAAGGGAATCGGAGGGGGGAGCTCCAGAAGGGAATGAGAGAGACAGCATGCACTCAGGTAGGATCATAAACACAGAGAAACCACTGGATTAAGACAAGGGTAGGTATCATGCAGCCTTCCCAAAAGTCTTGGACTGCAACTCCCAGCAGTCCTAACCAGCACAACTAAACCAATGACCTCAATGTCTGTGACACACTGTGTCAAGGAAGGACTGGAACCATGGAAAATCTTAAACTTTGAAAGGGGAAATAATACTTTTTGGGCTACAACTCCCCAAATCCCCAGACACCATGACCACTGGCCATAATGACTGGGGGATTCTGGAAGCTGCATTTCTAAAAATAATTTTTTTTAAGACTTTTTTTTGGGAGGAGGGAGAAGTGCATCTCAAACTTGCTTCTCTTGCTATTTTTCCATAAATGGTGCCTTGTTGGAAGGGGGGGGGTACAAACTGGAGACTGCAGGATGAAGGTAGGACAGGAAATCCTTCTGGACTTTGACTTCATGCCAAAGCGAGCAAGAGGCAGATATAGGTCAATGGTGAAAGAAATGGGATCTTGATAAACCAAGCCAGAAAAGGTTAAAGCATTAAAATGGGACAGCAACACTTCAAGTGCTCATAAATGTTAACATGAACTATATTACACCATTCATGCCCAGCTCCTTCCTTTCAATTCATCAAGATCATGGATTAGCTTCCAGGCAGCTCTAAAAAGCAAAGCACACAAGAATGAACTTCCACTCCAATCAATGCAATCACAGGATCAGGCCTTGCTTCTTAATATGCACTGCTTTTCCCGTACCAAATAAATATTTTCTTTTATTAAAAATTAAAAACTTCGACTCTCAAAGCATACTTTCTTTCCTAGCGTGGAGTCACTATCACTCTGGCTAAAACATGGGAGGTTTTAGTTCAAACAATAACAGCATGTGTTTCTCATAAGAAAGGCAGAGTCCGCAGGGAAAGGAGCAGCCGAAACAGCTAACGGTTCATTATTTGCCCGCAAACACCCAATTACAATGTTGTTGTCAGCTGACCGACACCAGGAAAATGCTGGCGTTTCTTCCTTTACCTTGAAAAATTGGCAAGAAAAAAAATACTATACGCATTCCTATACATTGTTGCTAAGCCTTTGGAAAATCCTAGTTAGCGATTTCTACATCCAGCTCTTTAAAAGCATTTCATTGTACACATCAGGTCTTAAACTTTAGCTCTAAGAAAAAGAGTTTCGGCATCCAAAAAAAAATGAGGTGGTCAAAGTTTCCAAGGGAATGAGAACACAGTAAGTGTCAGAAAATTGGAGTGTGCGATTTTCAGTGTCTCAGTCTCTACCATACAAGAAGTTTGAGCTGCTGTTGTGGTGTGCTTTCAAGTAATTTCTAACTTATGGTGACCTCAAGGCGACTCTATCAGGGGGTTTTCTGGGCAGATTTGTTCAGAAGGGGGTTGCCCTTGGCCTCCTCTGAAGCTGAGAGAGAGTGTGCCTTGAGCACTGAAAGAAAATTTCATTGAGGGCAGAATGATATGGGGGACCCCTAGTAGGTGCTACCCCTGTAGTCCATCTGCCCTCCGACTGATCGTGTACCCCCTTTAAAACCACTGCCTCGAGAAGGTATTCATTTTTTAAAAGACTGTCTGCCTCTCTTATCGCAATCAGGCCAAAGGGAAGCAGCCCGTCTTGCAGAAGCCAAGAGGCTGAGACTGGTGCATACCCAACACTACATTGTAGTGACCAGAAGGGATATTTTCTTTCTCTCTCTCCCTCTCTCTCTCTCTCTCTCCCCCCCCATCAAGGGATTCACTTTGATGGAGATGGGCGCGAGGGGGAGGGCAATACATTCTCCAGGATGTCTCCGGCAGCAACAAAGAAGAGCCGCAAAATGTTGCCTAGTATTGCAAAACGTGCGCCCGGTTTCTCTGCCTTACAAAGGGCAGGGACTCAGAAGCAAGGAAAAGAGGAGGAATCACGGTGCCGGGGAAGGCATTCTACACCATCGTTCCCCTCCCCACTCTTTTCTCCCCGCCGTTGCTGCAGCCTTTGGCAGCCCCCCTGCCTCTCCCCTAGAAGAACAAAGAGACTGCGCTCCCGTGCTGCTTACCGGCTCCGGTCCCGGGACTGCGAAGGGAGAGACGCCCGCTTGCGCTCCGCACGGCTTCCGAAACGCTTCCACTGGCCACAGCGCCGCGGAAAGAAAAAACGTTTGAATGGAGCCGGGGACGCCGAAGGGAAGGCGGAGCCCCGGGAGAGGAGAGGGCGAGAAGAAGAGCCCGGCAGGGCGGCGTCTTGGCAGGAGAAAAGGGAGAAGAGGACAGGCAGGGGGCGAAGTGTGGGGGTCAAGGACTCGGAAGCTGGCGAGGCTGGAGAACCCCACGGCTAAGCGAGGGTGGGCTGGCTCCCCCCCAAAATGATCAAGTATCGAAGATCATCAAAACTACTCTGTAGCTGAGCTTCCCCCCGCTTATCAACTAGACTTGTCCTAGGCCGTTTCCGCACTAGACTGTTAGTGGTCTTCCACTTTCAACATCCTATGGAATCCTGGGGTTTGCAGTTTAGGGAGGGGTTTAGGATGTTGAAAGTGGAATAATAGCATTCCGACGGTTCAGTGCGGAAATGGCCCTAGATTATAGCCATCTTTAGGTTCGTTTACCGGTAATTTGATGTTCTTGTGTGCCGGCAAGTCATCTCAGACTTAAGGCCTTTCTGCACTACACTGTTACAGTGCTATTATTCCACTTTCAACATCCTATGGAAGCCTGAGGTTTGCAGTTTAGGGAGAGGTATTTAGAATTCTCAGGCAGAGGGCTCTTTCGCCTCAATAAGCGACAAACCCAAAATTCCACAGAATGTTATAAGTGGAATAATAGCACTATAATTGTGTAGTGCACAAAGGCCCTTATGGTGACCCTAAGGCAAATCTATCATGGGGTTTTCTGAAGCTGAAAGTGTGTGACACGCACGGGGTCACCCAGTGGGCCAAATGGGCAATCTCCAGAATCATAGTGCAAGGCTCAAACCAATACACAAGGTGGGCTCTCATAGCCATCTTTACATTTGCTTAACAATGTCTACTATATTTTCTTCTTTCCTTGATATATCATACCCTCCAACTTGTCAGAGACGGTCCTGGTTAATCCTCTGTTCTCCTGCTTTTCATACCACTTTTAAAATTCCTCTGTTTCTCTGCACCCACTTTCTGCTTTTTCCTCAGCTTGCATCAGCTACTGCAAAAGGACTTTAATCTGAAAAGTAGTTTGCACTCAGTTAACTCAAGGGGAGAGGAAGGGACTGGGCCCCTCCCTTCCCTGTAGACTCAGACAAAAGCAAATAGCTGCAGCCTTTCCTAGTCTGGGTGTTCTTCCTCATTAACTTTTACCATCTTGACCACACTCTGATGTTGCTTGGCTGCCTGTGTCCTAGAAGGTATTATATTTATTTCATGCCTTAAATAATTTTATAATACAGTATTTCATTGATTGTTTTGTGCTTGGCTTCATGGTGTTTTCATTGTTTCTTAGTTACTTGCATTGTTACTTCTTTACTTGTTGGTATTATTTTTCAATGGACAGTATTCTGTTTTCTGTTTTCTGTTTTGTTTTTGTTTGTTTGTTTTTTGTTTTTAACCCTGTTTGCAAGTATGCAAAATCCATAATGACTGGTTCAACAATTGTGAACCCCTCCCCCATATATACCCTTTAAAAACAGAGCAGGGGACATATCCAAGTGGAGGCTGAGTTTTTGAAAAAGTGCTGAAGAGTGTTATATATTAAGTGCCCACCTGGGTAAAATTACTTTTTGGACTACAGTTCTCAGAATCCCACAGTCAGTTACTCCCAAAGGTAAATTTTCCAATTCCTCCCTGCCCTCTCCACTTTAGGGAATGCAAAGAAAAATCTCTGTTCCATTTTCCTGGCCATTTTCACAAGGTTGTCTGGTTGCTATAGAACTAGGATTTAAAGAGACCATTAGAAACACTGGGGAGTAGCAAACCAAAGCTTATTCAGAGGTGAGATTGGCCTGTTGCTCAGGTCTTTTCAAGTGAAGGAGAATGCCATATCTTTTCCAAGCCCCATGTCTGTTTCTAAAAAAGGAAAGCAGAGATAGACAACAATTCAATGTTTTATGTAAGAATTTCCCAGGGGGGGCATAACTTTGTTAGGTCCCTTTCACATTACACAATTATAGTGCTATGATACCACTTTAACAGCCATGGCAACATTTTATGGAATCCTGAGTTCTGCAGTTTAGGGAGGTGCATTTAGAATTCTCCGCCAGAGAGCTCTAGTATCTCGTCAAACTACAAACCCCATGATTCCACAGGATTTAGTCATGGCAATTAAAGGGGAATAATAATGCTATAGTAGTGTGGTGCAAAAGAGGTCCTGATCCATTACAGTAAAATCCTCAAAAAAATCTTATGGCACTTTGGAATACTGTGTCCACTTCTGGGCACCTCAATTCAAGAAGGATATCGACAAGCTGGAACGTGTCCAGAGGAAGGCGACCAAAATGGTGGAGGGTCTGGAAGCTATGCCCTATGAGGAACGGCTCAGGGAGCTGGGTATGTTTAGTCTGCAGAAGAGAAGGTTAAGAGGGGACATGATAGCCATGTTTAAGTATTTGAAGGGATGTCAAGGAGGGAGCAGGCTTGTTCTCTGCCGCTCCAGAGACTAGGACAAGGAGCAGTGGATTCAAGCTGCAGGAAAGGAGATTCCACTTGAACCTCAGGAAGAACTTCCTGACGGTCCGAGCTGTCCGGCAGTGGAATATGCTGCCTCAGGGTGTGGTAGAGTCTGCTTCTTTGGAGGTTTTTAAGTAGAGGCTGGGTGGCCATCTGTTGGGAATGGTTTGATGGGTGTTCCTGCATAGCAGGGGTTTGGACTCGATGGCCCCTGGGGTCTCTTTCAACTCTACGATTCTATGATTCTAAAGGCATAACAGATTTTATTATGGCAAACTTCCCTAAATTAAAGCCTACGTCATTAAATGCAAATGATGGAGTAGGCTGCACTCCATGGAAGGACATGCCTTAATAAAATAATTTAGTTTTCATGTTTGGACAAGATCCTTTGATGTTGCAGGATGACTTCCTTGACTCAAATGGTTTGTGTTAGAAATATATTGAGGGACAAAATATTTGCTCAGAGATAAAAGCTGTGAAAGGCACAGACCTCAAAAAAAAAAAAAGAACAGAGGTAGTAACTAAAACTGTAACCAGAAGAAACTTCTCAAGAATTGGCCAATATAAAACCATTCCCCAAATATAGAAAATGGGAATGGCATACCCATGGCGTCCTAAATAGTTTGGGTCCAGGTTACCTACAAGATCCTTCTCTTATATAATCCACCCCACACACTTATGTCCTCTGGGAGACATTTACTTCAGCCGGCCGGCAGCTGTCACCTAGAAGTTTTTCTTCAGCTGCCCCTAAACTGTGGAATGCCCTGCCAGTAGAGCTATGACAGCTGGCTACACTAGCTGAATTTAAAACAGCCCTAAAGAACAGTCTTTTCTGGATGCTTGGTTCTCTACTTGGATGCTTTGTAAATGATAACCTCTAAATCTCAACATTGGATAGGACAGAACCATGGCAATTAAAGTATTCTGAAAGTGAAACGGCCATAATTGTGTAATCTGGCTACATCCCCAGAGGAGCCAGACATCTTTGCCTTCACAGTCAAAACACTATGTAGAGGAAAGCAGGGCCACTGTCCCTGTCCTTGGGCTGAATGACACAGCTCCCCCCACCCACCCACACAAAAGAGTAGCTTGTTAGGGGGAGGAGTGGCAAGGTGTAGGAGAACACAGCTAAGTTGGTCATGCAGCCTGTCCTGTGTCTCCTAATATAGCCCTCTGCCGTCATAAGGATGCTGTCCAGAAATTGAAGTTGAAAGAAAAAAGCAAGAGACTCAAATCTCCAAAACATTTGGCAGACAATGGAAAGTCAGTTTAAATGTATACCACAGGTCATGGGAATAAGTGCAGATTCTAAATGCTCCTCAGCTCTAATGAACAAACAGCACACAAAAGGCTATTAGGGTAGGAGAAGGCAACCTTTAAGAACTGGAAGGCTTGTCTAAATGAGAACAATTAATATAGTACAAACCATAGTTGACAGATTTGCCCATCCAGGTCCAGGATGATTAAGTTAAGAGCCTGGGTTTGAATGTCTGTATATTCAGTCATGTTAGTGCTTAATTATGATTGCCACTTTTCCTACACTGTGGCTCATTATCTTTAATACCTGCATAGTATGCAGGCAAGCCTGGGAACAGTTATACCTATTTAATTTGGCTGGTGCATATAGAAAAGAATTTAATTTTTTAAGAATGTGGTAGCTTTTGTCGATTTCTTCACAATAAGAATGAAAAGAACTTGATGTTTTATAAAACCTGGATGCTCAAGAAAACAAACAAAGGAAAGATGTTCTCATTCTTGTCAACAATTTTCTAAACCAATGGCTATTTCCAATCAGAAAAATGTATCACAGTCCTATACATGTCTATTGTGAAGTCCTCTTGTCATTCAATAAAGGACACCCACTTCCTCCAGACATAACACACTTGGAAGAATTCCTGATCACTACTTTACATCTGCCATCAGAACTACTTCCAGGAAATAGCACAGAGACCAGTTAAATTTAAGACAAGGCATCAAGGAGTATAGCTGAATAAAAAGAAATGCAGGGAAATATGTTTTATTTAACATCTAGTGCAACCCTCAAGAAATAATGTGTTCTTCAATACACAGGTATAGTTATAACAGTCCATCATTGCTTTGTTAACAATTTCACAGTTCTGGACAGCATAGCTGGACAATCAGAAGGCTTTTAAGGACAGCTTAGCATTTCAGCTGTAACTGTTTGAATAGGCTATAAATACATCCAGCTTTCTATGTGCTTAGCTCAACAGATTTAGTGAGGTAGTATCTGAAGTGAAATCTTTCACATTAATCAAATATTGGAGTGCTACTTCTTTTCCTGACTTCTACCAACTGGAGCTGGGAAAGAAATTATAGCACAAAGTAAATAATAGCTATAACTATAAGAGGATAACAATTCAGCATTCAAGAGAACATCTAAACTTTGTGTTGATACATCATTGCTAATTTCTTAATTGCTTGAAAGAGAAGGTTGTCATGTACACAGACACTTCCGCAGGTGAAGTCATAATGCACTGTGTCTGTATACAGTGTTAATATTAACCCTAATTGGCAGACCCACTTTAGACATTAGTTGCAGTTTGTGGTTTAAAACTAACCACTTTACTACCTATACAGACGTAACACTGCCTTATCATAACCTCTAAAGAAGGGAAACAAGGGCTTTTGCTGCTTTAAAAAAAAAAAAAAAGACACAAGAAATAGCGAGTGTACTTAGGCTCACTTGTACTTCAGTAACCATGAATGAACAAGTACAAATATTGTATATCGTCTAGATTCAGGGTAATCAGGGCAGGGTTCCTTGATGACCTCCAAATATTTTTGGATATAACTGCATGTAACATGTTCTGCATATAATATAAATCCCAGCCAGTATGGCAAATGGTCAGAAACTATAGTCCAGAACATCTAAAGGACACCAAGTTGCCCAAGTCTTCCTGCATGCAACTGCTAAGAAAGTGATTCGAAATGGCTATCTTTAAAAATCATAAAGAGAATGTCTTTTACATGACTCAAGTATTCTTACAAATACCCAGCATCAGGAATTCTGGGTAAGATGCTTTAAAACTGGCTGGAGTGTTTTGGAACTACGACTCTCATCATCCTGACATTGCTTGTACCAATAGCTGATGAGAGTTATAATGTAGCATTATCTGGAGGGCACAAGTTCTTCAGCATAGCTTCACATGAGTTGTGTATTCCTGATTGGCAATGGGATGCGGAGGAAACTGCTTATAAGGACTTTGGGATTTAAGGGAGGAAAACACATCTATCTAAAGGGCAGGATGTTTAATGTGATATCATTTCGTCACTAATATTCTTTGAAAAAGTTAATATTAAAATAGTAATAGGAACTTATTGTCTTAGTTGTGGTAACTGGGGGGGGGGGTAAGAATGCTGTTTACTCAAAGCAGTAAAGATAATTGTTAGGCTGATGTGAATACCAAGCCTTTCATTCTAACAATGCAGACGTAGGCAAATATGTCGGAATGAAAAATCCCAGCAACCTGACCCAGCTTTGCCAATTACAAAGAATGTTGGGAGATACAATCTAACACCTTCTGAAAGGTTGCAGTTTACCGATCCATGTAATAGAACAATATATTTGTGACATTTGTGATATACAATATTTGCCTGAAATAAAGAATCAGATTAGAATTTGAAATTTTGGTTCTACCAGTTCTTTGGGATATAGAAAAATCCAACATGTTGTAAGAGATGCAACTTCCTCCTGTTCAAATCTGCTCAACTGAGATAATGGCAATGAAACATATTCCAGTAATCCCCTGAAAAGTGACTGATAATTACAAGAATGCATCACTCTTCCTTTGTTTAGTAGAGTAGCTGCATTTTAATTTCCCCCCATCCATATCATTCGTCCCAGAGGTCGTTTTTCTCTTTCTTTCTCATGATGGAAGGTAACAGAGCAGAGATTCCTTGCTTCAGGGAAGTCATGATGTTCACTGGCTTTTCACCCAGCCAAGCAAAGAATCGATATATGCGGATAAACAGAGATGAAGGTAGAAGCTGGATTCGCAGAACACTAGAGATCTCAAGCAACTGGCAGAGAAGGCTGAAGAGGAGAGAGATCAGCAGAACACACAGCAGCTAAGAAAGAACAACATCTTAGTAAGAAAAACTCGTTGGAATTACATGTGTCTCCCATTTTTTTCCACCAATATTCACAAAAGTTAAACAAAGATCGTCATGCACAAAACAATTACAGTCAGTGCAACAAAACTGAAGTTCCATTTTCCATGTGATTATTCTTTAGACTGCTATTTTGTTGTTGTTAGTTGCCATCAAGTCAACTTGGAGATAACAACTCTATGAATAAGAAGCTTCCAAGACACTCTGCTATTAATAGCTCTGCTCAAGTCTTACAAACTCAAGGCTGTGGCTTCCTAAAGGAGTCAATCCATCTGTGTTGTGGTTTTTGTCTTTTCCTACTGCCTCCCACTTTACTGAGTATTCCAAGATGACAAAACTGAGACTGTCATACTTTGGCCATATCATGAGAAGACGTTATTCACTAGAAAACACAGTAATACTTGGGAAAGTGGAAGGCTGTAGGAAAAGAGGAGGACTACATTACAGATGGATAGACCCAATCAAGGAAGACACCTCCCTGAATCTGCAAGACCCTAATAGGGTGGTTGAGGATAGGATGATTTAGAGATCTCTCATTCATAGAATTGCCATAAGTCAACTCGACAGTGATTAACAACAACTGTCAGAGTGAGGCATAATAAATGGTTGGACACTGCCACTGTACAACCCAACACATCTGCTCCTCTATTTCCCTTGGATCAAGAGAAACCCTGTTGTATTGAGAGCCCTGCCAAAGAGCTCTATGGATGTCCATTTAATAGTTTGACGGTTTTTTTCACCTGTGTGGAGCACTAACAAGTATTCAAGGTTCATCAGACCAAATGGAGGAAAGTTGAAGTTCTTTCACCAACACCCTCTGCTATTATAGGTCCATAGCAAAAATACTTATGACCAAGTATGAGAAAGACCAAAGCCAGCTGGCCCTCAACAGGTGTGGTGAAAGTCTGGTTTTAAGGCTGCATGTGGTCCTCAAACCCATTTTTGAGGCCTCCAGGATCCTTCCCTATTTTTTAATTAAAATTGTCCCAAAACAATTCCACTGTGCTGGTGTGGGGCTGGGCTGTTTTAGGTCCAGGAAAGGGTTTTTTTAACAATCAGGAAGTAAACTTTAGATGTCAGAAGGGCTTTTTAAAAATTAAAAATATTTGGCAAACATGGGCGTATTTTGGGGCTGACCACTGTAGGAAGTTGCACATGGTGGTGGGCTGCATTTTCCCCACCTCAGTTGATCCTGTGAGAAAAAAGGCTCTAGTCACAGATGTGGCCAAATAGCCAGACACAAAATCATAGAAACTTAGGGCCTTTCCAGCCTACACTGCTGTCCACATGCCTCTATGGGTAAACTACAAACCCTAGAATTCCACAGGATGTTGAAAGTAGAATAATAGCACTATAACAATGTAGGATGGAAAGGCCCTTAGGGCTGGAAGGGGTTGCAAGGGCCATCTAGTCCAACCCCTGCCATGCAGGAATAGAAAAATACAGCACTTTTGAAAGATGCTCTTCCAATCTCTGTTTAACGAAGGAGCACCCCCCACACTTTTAGGCAGTCTATTCCCTCTTGAAGAGTTCTCACAGTAAATAAGTTCTTCTCAATGTTTAGGTAGAATCTCTTTTCTTGTAATTTGAATCCATTGGTTTGTGTACTAGCTTCTGGAGCTGCTAAAACAAGCTTGTTCCATCTTGTATGTGACATCCCTTAATTATTTAAAGAGGTGACACCTGACTTGAAAGCAGTATATGTGTAAAGGATCTAGCGGTCTTAGTGGACTGAGATAACTAATCACACATGGGCTTGTGACTGTGAATATGATGCTGATACCCACAATTTGTTGTGTTCACCTGCTCCATTCATGCCTAAAGCACTGCCTCCCTCATTCTCTACAGCACAGTTAGTCTACAAGTGAAGGGAACTGAGCCCTTCCCTGCGTTATTTCACCATAATTTCATCTGCCATACTCCAGTTTATCAGGCACATTTCTCCTAGGCAGACTCTAGCAACAGGCATTATCCTGTCTGGGGCCCAAAGTTTTGTAGCAATAGAGCATGCAGAAGAGGATGAGTTTCAAATCTCTTAATCTATATTCAACTTTGATGTTAAAAATTAAACTATTATGTAGCATTCAGGAACTTTGAGTACAGCTTATGTGGGCATCCAGACTTCCACCATTGTATTCTGCTTCTATCTGCTGTTGAATTGTCCTTAAAGTTTTGCTTCCCAAAGCCTGTTGGCTAATTATTTGTGTCAATAGGGAAAATATGCTTTACACAGAGAGAATGGCTTATGGGGATGGGTGGATTAATCCTTCCTGCTCATCAGTCTGCACTGTGAAAATGTCAGCCTGTCTCTGTCCATATGCTTCTTTGTCTGTTGTACTCTCTGAACATAAGACTATTTGGAGGAGTGAGAGTAGTCTGTGCCCTGCCCACCAGCATATGCACCACTTATATAAGCCAAAAATTTATTCACATATGACTTAGGCTATACTCAGTTCTTCTGCTATCGACACAGCTTATAAATGAATAGGAGAGACAATACGTGGACAATAAAGGATAGACATCTTTAAGTATTGGAGTGGTTGTCATGTGGAGGATGGATCAAATTTGTTTTCTGCTGCTCCAGATTGGCCTTCAACCAATGGATTCAAATTACAAGAAAGGAAATTCTCACAAAATATTAGGAAGGCCTCCCTGACAGGAAGTGAAGTAGGCTGCCATGGAAGGTGGTATAATTTTCTTCATTAAAGGTTTTTTAAACAGATATTGGATGACCTCATGGCAGGATTGCTTTAGGTGTCAATTCTTACCTTGGAAGGGGGTTGGACTAGAAGACTCTTGAGTTCCTTCCATGTCTATGATTCCACAAATGTGGCTGTTTGCACTGTGACTAGTTTTGGGTCCTCCCCTTTAGCTTCACTAAATGCTTTCAGAATAATATAGTAGCACAAGAATGATGTCCTCCCTATTCCCACTTACCCTTGATCTCTTTGGAAGAACAAAGGAACAGCGTTACACATTTCTAGTCTAAAGAAAATGGAAATGAGATTGAAGCTTACTGAAAATATGTTAGTATTTTGATCATGTCATCTGTAGAATTGAAACTGATAGTTAAAAGACTAAATTTTGGATAGCAGCCCTGACAAATGCTGCATTGTTATTCCCCTCTCTCTCTCTTTGTCTCACCACTCACACAGGCAGTCTGAACCATCACCAATGCACACTTCTCAACCACGGCTTGCTTTTATGACTTGATAATTTACATAATCCCAGCTGGTATCAAAGATTTTTTTTAAAAAATCCTGCAAATCCTCGCTCACATGAAATATAATGTCAACACCTGGAAGAAAGAACTGTATGAGATTAATTCCAGATGCTTAAACATGTACACCTGATCCTTTCCTTCTTGCAGCCCTTGAGGCTGTCCAAAAACCATCTTGAGAAGGCTTCCCAGTTTCATGGAGCAGGTTTTTGGAGTGTATGGCAGCCTCCAGTAGAAAGGGAAGAGTGCTCTCTCCTACTTCTGACCTGCTGCTCTATAGGACCAGTGCTTGATCCTGTCTTTTGTTTTACCTGTGTATTCACTGCTGTAAGCTTCTTGTCCTGGTGCTGAATCAATGTTTTTTATTGAAGGGAATTTAAGTCATGATTTTGTACAATAATACAAAAAGAGACATGTTGAAAACCTAGGGTTGCCAGAGTGAAACTGGAGAGGATCCTAACACCTTTCATGTTTGTGTAGAAGAGGGAATTTCAGGAGGTATTGCTTGTTACCTGGTTGTGTGATAAGCAACACTTGCTGAAATTACTTCTTCTACAGAATGATTGAAGGTATAACAATAATCTCCAGTTTTTACTATGGTAATATTATGACAACCACCATTACAACTTCTGAGGTGTGTGTGTGTGTTTATTTATTTAATTTATATGATGCCTTTTCTCCCAAGGTCCCAAGGTGGGATCCAAGGTGGCTTCCAGAAAGTAAAAAAAAAATAAAAATGAAAGCATATAAACAAGACATGAAAAGACATATAAAATTATAAAACTTACAATAGATTTTTAAAATAGGTAATAAATAAGTAAAAGGTATCCAGCTTACTAATTATAAAGGCCTGCTTAAAAAGAAATGCCTTTGCCTGCCTACAGAAGGAAAGCAGGGAGGGGGCCAGTCTAGCCTCCTGCAGAAAAGCATTCCACAGGGTGGGAGCAGTCACTGAGAAAGCTCTCTCCCGTGTCCTCACCAGGTGAGCCTGGGATGGTGGCTTAACTGAGAGAAAGCCTTCCCCTGCAGATCTTAGGGCTCTAGCAGGGTCATATAGGGAGATACGGTTTTTCAAATAGTCCGGACCCAAGTTGTAAAGTACTTTATAGGTCATGACCAGCACTTTGAACTGTACCTGGAAACGAACAGGTAGCCAGCGAAGCTGTTTTAACAAGGGAGTTACGTGCTCCCTGTAACTGGCTCTGGTCAAGATGACAATTTTCAATTAGGCTTAAAGTCACTGGTCCCACATTTATTACTCATTTACCTGGAAAATATCAACTAGGTAAAAGCTTTACTACTCAAAGCCTTATTTATCTAGATAAGATGGAAAACAGGATTGGGGTAAGAAGTTCTAGCACTCACCCAAAAGTAGTTGGGTCTATTCTACTTACCATCAATGTGTTATACAAAGAATTTTTCTCAGAGCAGTACTGTTTTATAGACTGGTCCAGTCTGTCTGAAATTATGGCAGATAGTCCTTTCCCTTGGGCTCCTCCCTCTTTGGAACTCAGATAGGCAGGCTTGGGCCCCATCGTTTTCACAGGTGGAGTCATCCTCATGCCACTCTTTGAGGCTCTTTTCAGAGTATTGTTTTGGCTGTTATTTCCTCTGGATTCATTTTCACTGTGGAGGTCAGAGTTTCCATCAGTATTATCAGAGGGTGGCATCTTTATCTTTTTAACAATAAGTCCTTGATCTGAAAACAAGTTATAGGAGGGGATCATTTTATGACAAAGCAACATGGAAGAGCAAAATACTAGGAGATGGATATTTTTAGCTGGAGTTCTGAAGCTGCAATTGCTGAATTTGTTTCTTTTACAAAAAGTAAATGTGAAGTTTTGATTTCAGAATTCACCAACTTAGTAAAATGAGAGAACTGCCTATCAATTCAAGAGGTTGACAGGTGAATTAGACTTCTGATGTCCTCACACACAGAGAGGTATGCATATGTATGCTTGCATATGTATGCATTTGTATATGTGTGAATATGTATCAGAGCTATACAAACTTTTCATGTTGGTGAAACTGTTACTGTAGTTTCTAGTCCGAACTTGTGGTATATTCACTACCCATTCCTCTCCATGTGCTTGCGAGGCCCCTGGACAAGCACGCACACAGGCACAGCCGAAAATAGCTGAACTATTCAAAACAAATCCTGGCAGACCAGTAATTGCCGGACTGCAGCTTCAGGAGACCTCCAGGCAAGTACTCTCTTAAGATCACATTATGTATGCACGCTGTTTACAAAAGATCCCCTGCCCTGAGCAGGCAGCTTGACGAGCCGAATATCCAAATGTCAAGCACTCCGCATTTGCATACTGTCTATGCTAGTGACAATGCTGTCATAATTCAATCATCTAAAGTACTGACCTTTCGGAGGCTTTGTCTCCAGCCTGAAACCCATTGTTTTCCCTGGGAACGGACTAGCCTACAGGCACATTTTCCCCTATAAGATCCCCTGATTTTGAGCATCTCTTCGGATCACTCTGACTTCCATCCCGCCTTGCTGTCGCTCCGTTCGACGAGCCTTCCCCTCAGCTCTCACGTGCTGAGAATCTCCGATACAACGGACTTTTCTTCTGATAACCCGGGCTTCAGGATCAGGTGTAGTATTTCCCCTTAAAAATCCCTCTTAAAATCCTCTATCCAACTCCTACCTTTCTTTCATTAGGTCTGTGTGAGTGGTTCCATACATCCATTTTGACTGTATCTCAAAATAAAGGAAAATAATTATTATTTACTTCTGTTTGATTATGACTCAGCCTGACCCCGTAAACATTGGGTTCAAGATCTCGCTAGGTGGCCCTGCCTCTTGCATTGCTTAGCTTGTGCTCTTGCTAATTCCCATTCCCCAGTATTTTGAGCACATTGAGGTGTCCCTCACGGGACCCCAGAAATCAGGGTAACAAAACACTTTTTGTTCTTCTAAGTTTTTCTTCCGGATGCAATGGTTATTAAATTCTTTGTTAACCGCTAGTTTTTTATAACACAAGGAAACATGCCATCCAAATCTATTCTCATGTTCTGGTGAAACACTTTTTAAACATGCATCATTTCATGACACAATAATTCAGTAACTAGAGGCAGCCCCTCCACCTGAGCCTGGCCTGCCACCACTGCTGCCCTTGCTGGGCGAGGGGGATCGCTGGCCTTCCTTGGCCCAAGGAACTGGCAGTGGGAGAGGCAGCCTCTCACCCCAGACCTGGCCCACTGTCACCACTACCCTTGCCGGCGTCTTCCTTGGCTAGAGTGGCAGCAGGAAAGGCAGTCCCTCCACCTGTTGTGTTTGCGTGACACACCTACACACTGCAGCTGACACACTAATGTGTCGTGACACAGTTTGGAAAGCTGTAGTGTATATCATGAAAGCTAATTCTTAAAAGTACTTTTTGCCAGTTACAGGGGTTTTCATAAACTGTTAGCAGTATTGTCAACAGCTTTCAAGGTGACTAGAGTTATAGAATCCATATAATCATTTCAATCAAATAATTAACTTATATTCTCAGTGAGCATTCTTATATATATGATTACACTAATTGCAAAAAAAAAATTAATCAGTGCTCAACTTTTTTTTTCAAGTGGAAATGCTGCTCACATTCTGTTCTTCAGTCTTATAGACTTTAGTAGGGCTTACTTCTAGACAAAAGTGGTGTTTGGATTGAAGCCTCAGTTGTATATACTGATAAAAATAGTTTATATATTAAAAAGCATGCTGGAAAAAAAGCATTTTGAAGTTGCAGCCCAAAGATGTCCTTTCCACTCTTCATACATTACAAAAGTTAATGTTATTCAAATAGCAGCAGGTCTACCCTTAAAACAACTTTCTGCTAGTATGTCCTCACTTGACTCTGAAACCTGCTGGTATGTTTCAGAGCAAAGAAAGTATGCGGTTTACTTATGTAGTTAGTAACTAGTGGGCATTCAAGTTTGTTACACCTTGATATGATGTTGACTAGAAATTCATCATTTTAGTAGTCATTCTCCCACAGCATCTAGCCATGATTTCAAATGATATAGCACCTACTAAAATAAAATGCATTCACTTTCAAACTTTTAAATTTCTAACAACACACAATAAAGAGTACTGAGCTTCACTCCAAGGTGATCAGCATGAAGCTAAGAATAGTGTTACACCATAATTGCTTTAGAAAGAAAGCTAATACCTTAAAATACAAACTCATCTTAGCTATCTTGCAACAAGACTTACCTTCATTTAGAAGACGCTGAAACCAGAAAATCAACAAGATCAGTAGTATTCCAAAAGGCAAACAAAACCAAAAGAAAAGGACAGGAAATGTTAGATCATTGATTAAAGGGACAAGGGGGTACTTCATAGCTGCTTCAAAATCCAACTCAGCTGACGGGGCACATGTTTCACTAAATACTTGCTGTGCTACACAACACCTTTTGGTAACTATGCCCTCTTATTACGTCATAGCCTGAATCACAAAGCAGCTCTGCTGCTATTCCTACATAGCCGCTTTAAAAGAAGGCTTCAATCCCATTAAGGGAGGAGCACAACAGATTAAGACAGAGGACAACTGGAGAAACTGCAGTAACCTGATATAATGGCACCTTCAGCATCTTAACTAGAAACAATAAATTAATTGAAAAAATAATGTAGAATTTCTTGCTTTTCTTTATTGAACATTGATAGTCAGATGTACTTCTAAAAGTATTTATATGGAAATATCTAATAAATCTTATGTGCAAATAAAACTGCTTAGGAGGACATAGCTGTACAATCCCATGCATGTTTCTCAGTGTGTTCAGTATGGATTACCCCTAGAGAACACTGCATATATAGCATTGTGCCCTTGCAAGGTCAAGCATATCTTACGCAGGTCAAACATATTTAAGCTAACTGATTTCTGTTTGTTTATTTCACAGGAAGCATGACAACAATATGCTGCAATCCTAAATATCTTTACCTGGAATAAAACTTACTTTAATGGCACTTAATTCCAAGTAAACATCATTAAGGCTGCATTATATTTCTAATTAAAAGGAATAATAAGCTTAATGGGAAAGCCTGTGGGTGACAAAATATAAAGGAGAACAGGAGCTGTGTTTAACATTTGTGCAGAAGAGAGTTTGTCAGCTCCAGTCTCACTAAGAGATGCACTGTATGCAAAAATGCCAAAAAAGTAATGTGGCAGGGAATATCACTTCTCAAATAATCGGAATACACTAGAGGCACCAAAGTCCTATGTATGTGTATGTGTGTGTGTGTGTGTGTGTGTGTGTAGATATTTAAAAAAGAAGAAGCCTAGATGTTGGAAGTGTTTCCATAGAGCTTGTGAATCAGAAATCTCTTGAACAAAACTGCTAACTTCTGAACTTGCCTCTATCACCATACAAGTAGCAGTTTAATCTGTAGTGATAAGCAACTGTCAATGAATACCAGATGCTGCAGGCTATATTTCAGAGGAAGGAACTGGCAAAACCACCTGTGAGTATTCCTTGACTAAGAAAACCCCGTGAAATTCCTGGGATAGCTATAAGTCAGCAGGTGACTTGAAGGCACACACAGAGCAAGGAAAGGAAAGTACTGAGTATGAACAAAGGAGAAACAAAATCCTGAATTAGTAATGTTGATCTATCTCAAATGAGATGGGCAACTTTCTCAGAAGGAGAGGAAATAAAGCTGGCTTCAGACATAGGTGGTCAGACAGAGCCATTTCTGAATGTTGGTAATGAGTTGTCTTTTTATTTCACATTGCTGCTACGTTGCTCATGCAACAGGAGCACCTACCCCTCCCCACATACACTTTGTATTAAGAACAAGGCATGTGGTAAGCACGTGCCTTGCATTATAGCTGATTCCCACTTCCGGAATGCTTCCAGGAGCACAAATCTGCTTTAATAAAAGGTGCGTGATGATCTGCACATGCTAAGGAAGTAGTAGCTTTTAAAACTGCTGCCACCATGGTGTTACCATGCTAGCAAAATAGATAGGAAGCCTAAATAAATAAATAAGGCTGCATGAGAGCTTTTGGTTGTATGTGTGTTTCCCATATTCATAGGCAAGAGAGAAACTAATCCTTTCTTGTCAAACTGCTTCACATATATAAGAATCTGTGGGGTGGATGTGTACCATACAAAGCTAGTACAGGGAAAGTGGATGTGACTGCCCTTATCAGATTCTGGACCGGCAGGAGACTTGGCCTGTCTTGTTCATTTTGTTGTCAGCTGTTGGTTTCATTGGTTTTATTTTAATATATTTAACTGACAGCCGTCTTGAAACTTGGTAAAGGGTGGATCTGTGTTTGCATGGTATATATTTCCCTTGGTTAAAACCCCGTCTGTGCACAAGGTTGGGTTGAGTGACAAAGGTGGACCTTTTACTCTGCATGGTCTAACTCCATGTATTAGAAGTGGGGATTATTTTGCCTTCCAGATGTTGTGAAGTACAAATTCCATCACAGTCAGTGTACACAATGCTGTGGGATTAAGGAGGTGCAGTCTAACAACATATGGAGAGCCATGGGTTCTTACCCTAGCCCTCTACCACAGGAGACTCTCCAAAGCTGAGCCCCAGCATTCAACACAGTTAAAAACAGTTTCAGAAAAACAGTTTCCGAGAATAAGGTCTGCAACAGCCATCAAGAATCTAGTTCCAGCCACTCAAATGACCTCTTAATTTTTTGTGTTAGAAGTACAAGAAGTACAGTTTCTCATTTTGGCTGTCCACCACTTGTAAAAACTGAGGGCCTTTCCACACTGTACTGTTATAGCGCTATTATTCCGCTTTCAACATCCTGTGGGATCCCGGGGTTTGCAATTTACGGAGGGACATCTAGAATTCTCAGCCAGAGATCTCTTTGACCTCAGTAAACTACAAATCCAAAAATTCCACAGGATGTTGAAAGTGCAATAATAGCACTACAGGGTGTAGAGCAGAAAGGTCCTTTGTCTCAATCCAGAAAAGTGGAATACAAATCAAATAATTGAACATTAAATAAAAATTAGATTGAACACAGACCAGGGGACTTCTTGGCTAGTTTTGAACTGTCTCTCTCCCCACCTTTCCTTTGCCGGGATTTAGAAGACAACAGTAAACAGGAACCTATTCACAGCTAGCTGGGTTGGCCTTGCAGCAAAATTCTTTTGGATTGTGGATTTTGGCAGTTCCTTTGGAGTGTAATTGGCTGAGTTTTACTTTACAGCATCTGAAAGTTTTCCCAAATGTAGCAGTACAGAAACTTCTTTAAAAATGCACAGTTCTCTGCCTAAGATAAAGGTCTGTGGCTTCACAAAAGACAGAAATACCCCGGATCCCAAGAGCAGTTACTGCTGCTAATGGGGTTTAAATTTTACTGCCGTTTGCCTCGGTCCCCGCGTGGCCGAGAGGGGGTGGTTTCTGCCGGCCCTGAGATCCCTCCAAAGCAGCTGAAGAACAACGGAAACAACGTGTGATGCGAAATGTAGGCTTGTGGCTCCAACGCCACCACTTTTCTTCTCCTGTGGGATTTTTTAGAAACATTTTTGCCTGACTTTAGAAGACAGCGAAGCCTCGAAAGTTGCATAATATGTTTTGTGCGTTTCGATTGGCCAGTAAAGTAAAGGTATTTCGTAGATATTGGCCGTTGTAATAAACAAATAACCACTGAGAAATCTGGGATTTAGGCATGATTTGGGGCGCCACCGGACCCCACCCGCAGCTCTCAGCACAAAGGAAAACTCTTTGAAGTTATAAACATTTAAATATCTAAACCTTATCTTGGTAATACCCTGTCACCACCGTCTTCACGCCAGCACGTTGCATTTTTGTCCTCTCTGCCGCTAATTTTAAGGCCATTTCCGCACTAGCCCGTTATAGTGCTACTATTCCACTTTCAACATCCTAGGGAATCCTGGAGTTTAAACTGCAAACTCCAGGATTCCCATGGATGTCGAAAGTGGAATGATAGTATTATAACGGGCTAGCGTGGAAATGGCCAAGAGTCTGAGGTGTGTAGGGGGGGGGGGTCACTTGGAAGATCGGCACGTTAGAGCGCAGCACTTTGTACCCAGTCGGAAAGAGAAACCGAGGGACCGCGTCGGTGGCGCCGGTTGTTGCCGGGCGATGGAGGCGGCCGGTGGGGTCTTCCCCTTTCGGGACGTCCGCTGGGACCCTGACCCCATGCTGGAAGCCAACCCGGCCGTGCGGCTCCCGGCTCCGGCTCCCTTGGTGCTGGACAACGGCTCGTTCCAGCTGCGGTTGGGTTGGGCCTCTTTGGACCCGGCGGTGCCCAGCGAGCCGCTGCTCCGTTTCCGCTCCTTGGTGGCCCGGAGCCGCGGGGCCCGTGGAGGGGCCGGTCCGGAGACGCAAGTGGGCAACGATCTCGGGAGCCCCGAGCCCCTCCGGTGGCTCCTTCGCTCGCCCTTCGACCGCAACGTGCCCGTCCAGATGGAGCTGCAGGAGTTGCTCTTCGACCACGGCTTCCAGCGCCTGGGCATCTCCTCGCAGGTAGGGAGGCGAAGGTGGCGGGGGGAGGAGAAAAGTTCATTCGATTTTCCATCTGGGTAGCGTTAGTGAGGGCTGAGTTTACAACCCCACGAGATAGGCAAGTGTTGATGGCCCCCAAAGGCGGGAACGAGGAAGGTCTAACTGCAGGCGATTGTCACTTGCCTTAGCCCAGAGGCTTCCCGGGCGTAGCTCGGCTTATTTATTTAGAATATTTATATCCTACCCCTCAACCGCAAAGGGTCCCAGAGCGGCTTACAGCTAACTGTTTTAACTGTTCCGTGCCCACAAGCTTCAAATCGAAATAAGACAGGGGGGAAAGGGAATAGTATGGGCATTTTCATATGGAAATTACGTCCAGCAGTTATGGGGGGGGGGGGCATCACCAAAAACAAAGGCCATTTCTGCACTACACTGTTACAGTGCTGTTATTCCACTTTCAACATCCTGTGGAATCCTCGGGTTTGTAGTTTACTGAGGTCGGATAACTCTCTGGCTGACGTCTAAATGTCCCTCCCTAAACTGCAAACTCCAAGATTCCATAGGATGTGGAAAGTGGAATAATAGCACTATAACAGTGTAGTGCAGAAATGGTCAATATTCATGTTTAACTGGTGTCAGGGCAACAAAATTGTTTCATATTCTCATGTGCTAACACTGGCGCTTAAGAGCATTGTCTTGGCTCTGGTTTTTTGTAAGATTTTACACAAATATTTTGGCATCTAAACACGCGCTTGACTCTTCCTTACTCCTCACCTTCCTTATAGGGCTGTGTCGACCATCCAGTTGTGATAACAGAAGCTGTCTGCAACCCCCTCTATTCAAGACAAATGATGTCAGAACTCCTTTTTGAATGTTATCAAGTCCCCAAAATTTCTTATGGTGTGGACAGTTTGTACAGCTTCTATCATAACAAAAGACAAGGCTGGCCCTGCAGTGGGCTCATAGTTTCTTCTGGATATCAGTGTACACACATTTTGCCAGTATTAGATGGCAGGTAAGTTTGGTATTCATTATGAGGTTTTATACAGTGTTTTAGAGATTGTTGAATAGGCATCCTTATTTGTATGTAATCTGGCTTCTGTTCAAGGCTTGGGATAGAATCTGTTTTGGTCACTTTGATGGGTGATTTATCTCAAGGGATAGATGCAGAGAGTGTAACCTTGTTGGCTTTCCTTGGCCACTCAGTGGCTTTTAATATTATTACTATTTACTACCACATTCTCTGCTCAGTTCCAGGAAGTTTTGGGAGTCAAGCAAATTTGGTCTTCTGGGAGTAGCAATGAGAAGAAGGAGGAACAGTGTGAGTTAAGTGAACGAGGGAGAGAAAAGGATTCCAAGCTGTTTGTTATGGGGCAGAAGGAGCGAGATGGCTAAGTCTTGTGCTAGGTTACAGTGACAAAAGAAAGTTCAAGACAATTGGAATGGCTGATTGTAATATACATTTATTCATGGTTGTCCAGCTTGCTTTTTCCTTCAGCTTAGGAAGTTTTTGTGTGCCCAATTGAATATAAAAGTATGACAAGCAAAGGAAAATACAGTGTTGTTGTAAAATTTTTCATAATTAACGTTTTTAAGAACCTTGATGACACCTCTTATTTCCTCATAAGTCATACACGTTCACTTTTCTTTCTTCCTGTGGACTGGCAGATTGGATGCTAGAAACTGTAAGCGTATAAATATTGGAGGATGTCAGGCTGCTCTATACCTTCAGCGTCTCCTACAGCTAAAATACCCTGGGCATTTTGCTGCCATCACTTTGAGCCGTGTAGAAGAAATACTCCATGAGCACAGCTATGTTGCAGAAGATTACAAAGAGGGTAAGCATTGATTGCAAAGGCTGCCATGCATCTCTGATTTCCGTTTCATGCTGCTTATTTATTCATTCATTAGGCTGATATGTTGCTTAATATAATAATTTGTACATGCTAACACACAAAATAGATAAAAATGCATATATATATATATATGGTACAAAGGACAGCATTATGATAATTTCACAAGCCAGAAAAAGTATGTGTAAATTTTCAGAAGGTGATTAAATTTCAGCACGTTTTCTGTCTCTTGAACCATGCATAGAAAAAGAGTGAGTGCAGTTAATCTAGTTCTGAAGGGATCAAATATTATCAATATTATTGTTAACTATCAGTATTATTGCTGCTTTGGATCCCATCCCGGGAGAAAAGCAGGGTATAAATCCAATAAATAAAATCAATACTATTGACTGGGCTTTGAAGAAACTTCGGGCTGCTAATGTGGTCTTGAAATGGTGAACTGACCTAATAAAGAGTCTTTGGAAAAGGTCTTATCAGTGCAGGAAGACCACTAGCAACATGCCAGACTCCTATTTCAGGAGAGCTCAGAGCCCAACCTGTGTACAAGGAGATTAGTATTAGATGTTAACAACAGCATGGAACTGAAGGGTGGATTAGAAAACTCAAAGTGTAGTTTCTTGTGCTTGCTTTTACTTTGGCTGACGAAAAATCACACAGGTTGCTTTGCACCTCTTGATAAGAGACTGAGTAAGAGCAGAGCTCCAAGTGCAAAGTAGAGCATGTTCAGTCAAACACCAAGACAGAAAAACTGCTTGGCACCTGCACGAATAAGACAGCTTGACTCCTGTTGATTGAAAGGTTTTAAGAATAGTGAGAACCAGAAGTTTGTATAATAGACAGAACAGATATAACAACAAATTATAAGAAGTTAGAACACTAACACTAGAACAACAAATTATAACAAGTTAGAACACCAAGCTCTTCTAGATATTATGCAGTCTTGGACAGGAAAAGGGATGATTGAAATGGAAATACTAAAGGATGGAACTGAAATCAACAAAATGATGAAATCTTATTGTTCTGTGTTTTAGTGTATCCTGGTTAGACATGATTTGGTAGGTTACTGAGATGATATTGTTCACTTACAAACAGTACAGTATTTGAATCACTTGTGTCTGATGAGCATATTGTCCTAGATTTGTCCTGAAATATATTGACAAGTGCTGTTTATTGTCATCTGATGGTACAGCTGCATTTGTATTGTGCTAGATCTCTGCATTAATTTGATAGAATTTTTTTTAAAGACAAATCTTGTTTCATTGAGATCTTATTATTATAGACTTAGCCCAGTTTGCACAGAACTTAATTATAATAGTTGGTGTTGTAATCTTTCCAAGACAGATACATATTTTGGGCTGGGCATTAGAACATGTTAGATATGCATTTTAAATGAATTGAACATATCAATAATCCCATTCTATTATGCTGGAAATTTAGTTTTATTAAAACATATTGAGGTCATGATCCATTTATTGGTATGTGCAGGAGAATGGGGAGAAAATACAATTGCCACTCTTTGGGGTGAATAACTCAGGACAGTATAAGATAGGGTACGCTTTGGAATAATCAAACAGTGGTCAAAGTTGGAAAAACTGAATGATAAAATTGATGCAATGAAATAAATAGAGCCTGATTGTTATGTATTGGAACAGAACTCCAAGATAACGTACAGACTTTTTGTGTGCAAACTTGCTTAACAGCTGACTAGCTAACTGTAGTATTTTATTGTATCTATTTAACCTTGAATTATATTTTATTTTGTTTCTGTTTCAGACATATATTTCTGTTGCTTATAAACAATTTGAAAATAAAAACAAGCAATAGCCTTAACAATAATGCACATGTAACATTATGCCATGACTAAAGATGGGAAATCAGTGTGAATGTACTTCATCAGACTTGTGCTTCTCAACCCATCAGATGTACTAGCTAACCCAGAGAGTAATTGGAAATAGCATCTGGAAATAGCACCTAGTAGCAACTAATTTGAACAAGCATGTGCACACATAAAATTAGTAAAGTAGCAAAGCACAATAGGGTCAGTTCAGACAATGCTGGTTGAATTTGGTTTCCACTGAAATCAGTGGGACAAAGTTAATTAGGACTTCATTTCAGTGGGACCTAAGTTCAACTAATTTAGTCTAGATCCAACTCAGTATGCCCAAGGGGGCCAAATAGACCAGTGAACAACTGCTTTTGTCAAGACCATTTTGTGGAGGCAATGTGTAGGCCTGTTTTCTGTGGTACTGCACACTTCCCACAAGTCCAATTTCTGTATGCTTTTTGTATCCTTACTTGATTGTAGGTTTCCCTTTGATTGTAGCTTTCCCCTTGTGAGTTTACTCTGGACCTGAATTTTGCCTCTGGGTTTCTACTAGCTAATGTGTATTTTATGGCATAGCTACCTTGGAGCAATATCATGGGTATAAACCCTCTCCTTACCTGAAAATGGATGCAAAGCCATTTGTTAAATGCACTTAATTATTCTCACAGTGGCATATTCTCTTGAAAATGCTAGAGATAACAGTAGGCAAAAGAAGAGAGGTGCATTTTTATTAAGATTGGTTTCCCCTTAATTTACTTAAGTGGTTACTTCCAAAAAGTGCTTAGAGCAGGGAAGAACTCACTCTTGTGCTTTTAAAACACTTGAACAGAGATGCAGAAGTGGAGATCACCTGAATATTATGAAAACAATGTGCATAAGATGCAGCTGCCTTTTTCAAATAAACTCCTGGGGAGCACTCTCACATCTGAAGAGAAGCAGGAGAGACGGCAGCAGCAGCTTCGACGTCTCCAAGAGCTTAATGCCCGCCGGCGAGAAGAAAAGCTTCAGCTCGATCAAGAAAGGTTGGACAGACTGCTTTATGTCCAGGTAGCTCTGTAAAGTGTGTGAGTTGCACTTCTGGTTTGTGGGAACTGACAGAAGAGAAGCTGTAAGGAGAATTCTTTAAGTTCAAACTATCTGAAAAATTCTGTTTTCCTATATGAACCTGCCAGATTCCTAAGATGCTTGAGGGAGGGCTTTTCTGTTGTTCCTGCCATCGTCATGGTGCTTGTTTGGTGAGGACGTGGGAGAGAGCCTTCTCAGCAGCTGCTCCCAGCCTGTAGAACTCCTTTCCACAGAAGGCTAGGCTGGCCCCTTCTCTGCTTTCCTTTTGCTGGCAGACAAAGACCTTTTTATTCAAACAGACTTTTAATGTAAAGTCGAAGACTTTCACGGCCAGAATCCATAGGTTGTTGTGGGTTTTCCAGGCTTTGAGGCTGTGTTCTATTAGTATTTTCTCCTGACGGAGTCACTGATAGTATAGGGAAACTGATGGAGAAACATAACCTCCAAACAATCTACAGACCAACCAAGAAAATTCAACAAATGCTACGTTCAGCAAAGGACAAGAGGGATCCTCTAACTTCTGCGGGAGTTTGCCGCATATCTTGCAGCTGTGGGCAGGTCTACATAGGGACTACAAAATGCAGCGTCCAAACGCGAATCAGAAAACACGAAAGACACTGCAGACTGATCCACCCAGAAAAATCAACAGGAGCAGAACATGTTATAAACCAACCTGGACACAGAATGCTTTTTGAAAGCACAGAAATTCTGGACCATTCTAACAGTTACTATGTCAGACTACACAGAGAGGCCACTGAAATCCATAAACACATGGACAATTTCAACAGGAAAGAAGAAACTTGGAAAGTAAACAAGATTCGGCTACCAGTACTGAAGAACATTAAAATCAAGACTCAAAAATATGCCAATGAACACTACCCAGACTCCGGAGGTCCCTCTACAGGGAACAATACAATGGGTTGCTAATGTACTTAATGCACTGTTATGCGTATCCCCTGACTAACAATACACCCTGGGGGATATCCCATTTAACAGTAGGCCATCACACAGGCCAACTGTAACACATGCAAATTGCTCCCTCTCACCTGGGGACTACGCAAGTATATATACTCTGTCTCACTTCCATGCCACCAGATCGTCTGAAGATGCCAGCCACAGATGCAGGCAAAATGTCAGGAGAAAATACTAATACTAAAATACTCCAGCCTCAAAGCCCAGAAAACCCACAACAACCTATAGACTTTTAATGATTAATTGGTGTCAAGGAGCCTTTTATGGGTTGTGTGCTGTATTTTTAACTTTATTGTTATGCTTCTTAAAAAGTATTTTATACTTTTTTACAATTCAGTGGTGCTTTAAAGAAATGATCATTTAATAGTGTTGTAACTTTATTACTAGGTTTTTAGCTAATCTTGTTTTTAGCCTTTGTGAGCTGCCTTGGGCCCCATGCTGGGAAAAAGTGGCATGGTGGGTGGGTGGGTGGGTGGATGGATGGATGGATGGATGCATGGAAGGAAAGATAGATCAATAGACCGATAGATAGAGATTGCATACAAAGGCCAGACTTCATTCTGTGGAAAATGTTAAATGTTATAGAGTGTATTGGATATAGTACTAGTGAAGGAGTGACAGATATCACATGATTACCAGCAGATAATAATAACAAATTTCTTACTCATTTGGGAATATATTGGTTTCTCTTTATTGTACAGCAGATGGGATTTTCTGCAATATTTCCTGCAATTATAATAGGAAACATATAATCAGGAACACTTAAAACCAGTGACTATATGTTAGATTCCACATTAATGGTAACAATTATCTGTTTCCTTTATTCTATTAATTTTTAAATTACAGATACAAAAATACAAGAAATAGAAGAGAAAAAGAAAAAAAAGTGAGGAGAAGTACATAAGGTCTAATGTTGGACTAAGCACAGCCATTAATACAAGCTGACTATAATTTAAATCCAGTTGTTGATTCAGTCTAAAGTAGACCCACTGAGTTGGTTGCCAAATATTAAGTTAGCACTTAATATTCCATTGATTCATCAGGTCTGCTCTAGTTAGGTCTAATTTGGATTTAGGACTTACGTTCAAAAATGGTATATAATAAAAAGGATTGCCGCTAAGACCCATGTTCAAGGGTAGATAAAAAGGAAGATTTACAACACTTACTTTCTTTTATGCTTTGTATACAGGAACTGCTGGAAGATGGTCAGATGGATCAGTTTCACAAAGCTTTGGTGGAACTGAACATGGATTCTGCTGAAGAACTTCAGTCTTATATCCACAAGCTGAGTTTAGCTGTTGAGCAAACCAAGCAGAAAATCCTACAGGCAGAAGTTAGTGTTGAAGTGGATGTTGTGGACAGCAAACCAGAGGTACCACAATGCAGTCACATTATTACTTTCAACACATAAGCACAAGTAAAACAGTTTTGAGGTTTTGTCATATGCACTGTCTTGCCACTGCATGCAAACTGATTTACTGCTATCTCCTTCCACTGCTGTGTCCTTTTGTTTTACCATTCTTACTTTCTGTAATAGAAGAAGTATGGTAGAATTGTAGCCAAAAGGGGTCACTGAAAAACAAGAGGGAAGTATTGTCATGCCCAGGGGAATCCTGAGGTCTCCAGAAGTTCGAAAATAAAATCCTTAAGAAAATCCCAAGAGAATTCTCTTGCCAAAAAAGCCCGGTATGGAATTAGCAGGTTCACTGGTATCCAGGAGCCACAAATTGTTGAGTGCCAGTGGGGAAAATATAGGAAATATGTACAGTGCACACTCTTGTGATGCAGCCTCCACACGCACAAATGCAAAGTCATGCAAAGCATCACATCCAGTTATAGTCAGTGGATGCAGGCAGTGTGTACCCACACTGCTGCAGGCACATTCACATTGTGTCCATTGACTACTATGGGATGCAGTACTTTGTTTTTTGTTTTATGCAGGGAGTCCTAGAATGGAACCCCAATGTATAGGGTGCACTGTATATGCCAGTTGTTGATTGCCAGAAAAAAGCTCCTGTTTGTTTTTAAGAATTCTTGTGCAAAAATAGTGGCATGTTTAGAGTTTAAACTGGGGAAAATATGTCCCTCCAGAGATACCATGGGACTGCAGCTTCCACCAGCCCTAGCCAGTGTGGCCAATGGATTCTGGCAAGTGTGGTCCAGCAGTTTGTCCACTGCTGGTTTAGCTATAACCTATTTGAAGAGAAGGATGGAAAGATGAATGTGATTTAATTTGGAATTATGCCAAGAGATGTGGCCCAGCTCCCCACTGACATGCACCACCTTTACCTAGCATTTCTTGTTCCCTACAGAAAAAAACAGAATTTTCATTTCCAAACAGATTCTTGGTAGTAGTTTGAGATGCAAACAGCAGAAGTGTATACATGATCCATAGGTTTGCGAAGAAGACAAATCATTAATTCCTATGGGCTGTTTGTCCCAGAAAATGAGCAATCTGAGCTGACTGTTGACTGCTGTGGTTTAACCAGGTAGAGAAAGTCTAGTCTAGTTGGCTTCCTGGGCATGAGGTATCTTCATGCACTGCCAGCATAAAGTCTGCTTTTTTCAGTAGAACTGCCACACTGCTGAAATTCAGGAATGCAGCAGTGGCTGGAAACCTTCATTTTATTTTAAGAAGAAACCATCAAAGTAATGTATGCCTTTTAAAAAGCAAAATCATACTTCCAGGTGTTTGCTTCCACCAGGAGATATGATGCCTCTTCCTTTTAAAAAGGAAACTGAACTTTTCAGCTCTATCTACCCTGCTATTCAATTCTGGGCAGCACAGCAGCAGTGTTGGTAGGCTGGGTGGAGGATCACAAGAAACAGCAAGATGAACATGACCCAAAGCTTGCCTACTGCCAGTTTCTGATGTAGAACCATGTAGGATGGCATGAATACTTGCTATAAATCTAGAGTAATAAGACTGATCAAACAGTAACATCATGTTATAAGGATTACAACAATAGAAAGGAGATTATGTGTGGCCACAAATCAGTGCATGTGGAAGTGCAGGGATGACTAATAGTATTGTACGTCACATTTTGAACTGAATGGCTTTCATAGTAGCTATTGTTAGTTGTGTGTAATTTCGTGGACATGATCGTTGATATAAAATGTGCATCCTCTTTGCAGTAGAGGAGAGGACAATAAGCTGAAAGCTCTTGCATTTTTTAAGCAAGAGTTTTTTGAGGACAAGTTTTCCTTACATGCAGAGAAGTGTTTGATCTTTATCCTTATGTAAGCTTTTATTTTTAAGTTGTGTAAACCTTTCTTTTCATAGTTGCTAAATATAAAAATAGCCCATTTGGTTTATGGTTGGCAAAAGGAAATCCTTGGCATAAAACCCCCAAAGCTAGCCTTCTAGTACTAAGTAAAGTAGTTTACCTAGAGTATGAAACCTCACTTAGTAAATAATATTCTAACATGATGGTGCCTTTAGCCCACAATGAACTGAGGAGTCATTTCTTCATGTTAGCAGCCTGGTTTTTGTGGCCCTTTGGGGACATAATAATTACTTTGGAAAAAAAATACTGCAGTCTGAAAGTAGCAATTTTCCAAAATTCAGAACGTTTATTTATCTGACAAATATTTATTTTCCAGGATCATATCAACAAGGTACAGAATAAATGTTTAATAGCCACTATTGATGATTCTGCGAATGTACCAAAGCTGAGGCATCTTGGAAACTTAGATTAGTCTTATTATACATTTTTTAAAAATGTGGAATGATGCCACTTTGGACCATGTAACTTAAATGGGTGTTATAGTGACTGGAAAGGTTGCTTTCTTAAGCCAACTAGGTAAGGCATAGGTTCAAGTGCACTCGGTGGCAATTTTAAAAATATTTGCCTCTTTTCAGAACTGAATACTGCATATATTCAGCTGGCAGGAGAGGATAATTAATCCTTGTCACAGATAGAATTAGACCTTGACACATCCATATTAGCTTGTGTGGCTTTCCTGTTTACTGGAATAACCTGTGGTCTGTCTTTTCTAAGATTCCTGATCTAGATCCATTGGGTGGTGAACAGTCTATAGAGGATGTGGAAAGCATGAATGAATTTGAGCCTTTATTTGCTGAAGAGCAACCTGAAGCAGAAAAGCCAGTCACTACAGTTCAGGTTTGTCATTATATGAACACATTCTGAAGGCCACAGATTATCTACATAGCTACTTTGTGAAGAACCTGCTCAGTTTTCAGATACTGTTGGATTACCATTTCCAGAATCCCTTAACAATAGTCATGCTAGCTGGGCCTTCTCAGAGTTGAAGGCCAACATCTGAAGACCGAAGTTTTGGAGACTAATGGCCCATGACTCAACTGCAGCCCATAGGACCTCCTGTCCTTGACATCCCTGTTGCCCTATTTAAGATTAAGCTCTGTTCAGTGGCGAAGCTTGGAGTATGTGGAGGGGGGGATGGGGCCATGGCATGGGGGCGGAGGTGTTGTGTGTGAAGGCGGGGCCAGGGCGCACAGGCAGGTGGCTGTGGGCTGGGACACTCCAAAAACATTGCCGCCTGGGGCAAATTGCCCCCATCGCCCCCCCATCTCTACACAACTGGCTCTATTGCTTATTTTGGAGGGAAAGCTGTGGAAACCTAACTATGGGGGATGAATAGAGGAGAATAATCTTCCTAATTGTAGCTTTTTTTCCAGAGTAATTGCTTGGGAAGGGGGTTGGAGTGGTCTTTCTTTGGTTTGACTGTCTTTATGGAGAGATACATGTGCACATAGTATGAAAGAATGGGAAGACCAACCCACATTTTGCAGAAAGAACCATCTATGACTGGCATGCTGAAAGTTAGCTATGAGGGACTGTGGCCCTTGGGTTCAAAAAAGTAGCACATTTGGGTTCAAAAAGTCCCCCGCTTTTGTTCCAGATGCAGATGCCTTCCTCTATATGTTAGGCAGAAGCGATATTTAGTGATATCGTTCCTCTGTATATAAACATTTCATTTGCATATCCCAGCTGAAGCAGTAAGTATTTGAGTGGTCCTGAGAGGGATTCAGAATGGCAGAGATGTACCCTGAAGTATCTGAATATCATATTAATCAAGTTTGATACATATGATTTCTTGTCAAGATTATTTATAATGCACTAATCATTTCTGAGATGTATCTGTGTATGCCCTCAAGTAAATTGTCTACTTAAGGCAACTCCATGAGTTTCTTAGGCAAGGAATGCTCTGAGGTGGTTTGCCATTGCTTTCTTTTGAAAGTATAGCCTGCAGAAAACAAAGGTTAAAAATCACTGTCCCTGCCTACAAATATACACATGATAGGAAGTGAACAAGAAAAACACCAAATAGAAGCCCTGATAATATTTAATTACAAGACGGAATGGACACTGAGGAAAAGAAAAACACTTTTAGAGGAGAAAAAACAAAATAGCTGGCAGTCTCACTTCACCAAAAGGATGCTGTTTCACCTCTCCCTCTGTTGTAGCCATGGGGAATGGTTGCTAATAGAAGTTATTGAAAATGTGAAGTCTCTTTAGAAAAGAGCAGTAAATAACTTGATCCATATATACAACATTTCTACAATAAAATGTAAAGTTGTTTTAAAGTGTAGTGAAGACCGCTTCTGATCTTTTTGATATCTTTACAGCCTGTATTTAACCTGGCGGAGTACCATCAGCTCTTTCTGGGCACAGAAAGAATCCGAGTTCCTGAAATTCTATTCCAGCCATCCTTGATAGGAGAAGAGCAGGCTGGGATAGCTGAAACCATGCAGTTTGTCCTGGACAGGTTTGTGTTGGACTGCCAACTATTTAAGAAGAGACAGGAAACCTTTAGATAATATTTGCTTGCACACTTTCAGATTTTTCTATACAATCCAAAAGAATAGTCTCCCTATTCTTATTAAAGAGAGAGAGAGAGAGAGTACATTGCAGCTCACATTTGAGGGAATTTGGGAAACCGTGAATTTATATGTTGCATAGGACACTGTATGGTTATGCATTATGTCCGTTGCCTTGAATATAAAGCAGGACACATCCAAAAGAAGTACAGGCAGACCACTTCCACACTAAGCCCTCTTATCTCTGTGTGAATCCCAATTAAAATGTGACTCACACAGGGGCCACAGTCAGACATAACACTAAACCATGACCATGACACCTGCAGTGAGCCTCATTTTTATGTGCTCTCTCACTTCTCTCAAAAGGAGGAAAGAGAAGAGCAACACTGAAGCTATCACATAGTGCTAGCCTAAACCACAATCTCACATTGTGTCTGAATGCAATCACTGAAGGGGTAATAGGTCACCTAAGAGAAAGTCCTTCTTGCTTCAGAAGGATTTTGCGAATAGGAAAAACAAATCAAATACTGTTTTTTTAACAATTGAAATAGTTTAAGCCTACCTTACTGTAGAGATTTTTTTTCTCTTAGGATTGGCTTGTACTAGTTTATCATGTTAGAACAGTTAAATGTTTCCTTGTCCAAGTTTAAGAACAAATCTCACAGATTTGTTTTCTAGTTAGTGAAATGCTGTTAGGAGCTGGAAAGTGTGGGTAGTTAATTTTTAAAAAAAATTACTTTCAGGTATTCAAAAGACCAGCAGGAAAAGCTTGTCCAGAATGTTTTCCTTACTGGTGGCAACGTGATGTATCCTGGAATGAAAGCCAGAATCCACAAGGAACTGCTTGAAATGAGACCATTCCAGTCATCTTTTCAGGTATAGTATTAGTTTTGGCAAAGCAGTGGCTGTATATTCTACCCAAATATTCTGCATGCTGAGATCATTGGAACATTAACTGTCATACATGTAAAGCTGTTAGCAGTCTCTTTAATTGATCTGATATACCACTAGAATTTAGCCATTAATTGATGATATTGAGCTAGCTCAGATATAATACTAAACTGTAGGCTTTCTCCATTCTCATTCACTTTCAAGCTTGTGCTTCAGTTTTACATTAACTGCACTCTGCCATGTCACCCAGACCTAACAAACTGTGGTTAATTTTAACTGATACTTGAAACAAACCAGCCTCAAACCATGGCTTAAGAAACTAGTTTGATGCTTGCTTATTTCAGTAAAAACAATTAAGGGTTGGCAAAGGGATCTTGTGGCACCTTTGTGACCAAGTGAGAGAAAGAAGTTGATAGCATAAACTTTCATAGATTTTAGTCTACTTCATCAGATGCAAGGTAATTAAGGGTAATCAGTTTAGACACCACTCTAAACTGATGTTAACCTGAAGGAAAGCTAACTGCTGGCCAGAGGAGGAGAGAGAAGGGAGCAATGTATAAGGCAGGGTTGGACAACTGCTAGTTTTGGAAGGATGCGTTGGCTTCCTGTGGGAATCACACCCTCCAAGGCTTGACTATAGAAAAGGCTAAAGCTACAGGGATATCTCTATTAATGAACTAGATGTGTTCTTGGGCATTATTTCTTTAACAGAAAATTTGATACCAAAGGCAGGAATAACATGGAAAGAATAGGGATAGGTTCCTACACTCCAAACAAGAGCAGCTCAACCTGTTTCAGCAAATGTTTTATTTGAAATGAACAATAAGCACATGTGAAATGAAACAACTCAGGTAAGCCTTGCATAAGTAAAGAAAAAGATTTTGAACCTTCTAGAGATCACTTGAAATCATCTGCCAAAATGCATCTAGGGATGACTTTTTCTTTCAACAGCCTTCACTTTTCTTATGATTTCCATTTTTGTGGTCATACTTACAGATTTATGCTTTAAATATGCTGGGAGTAGCTGTTGAAGCAGCCTTATTTTTCCTCCCCTTTTATCTCTGTTTTGCTGGTTATTTATGGTCAGAAAGGGATTCTGGAGCTACCTGCTGTTTACCTTACCTGTTGTAGGCAAGGCACACAGAGATACAGTTATACCAGCTATAGCAAAGTCTTATTCATTTCCCATTCAAGCTTAATTGCGGCGTTTACTGTAGACATGTAGCTATAGCCCAAGCCTAAAGGTCTGGGTTTCTCCAGCCCCTTTTTAGCATCCTTTCACTGTTAATATTGCTAAAAACCTTTTCAGCTAGACTGAGGGTGTGGAGGAAAGGGAGTGCTGACAGGCATAAAAAGACTTTGTAAAAAGCATCTTCTTTGTCAGAGTCTTTGCTAACTGAAGTATGACTGTAGCGCTTGGGAATCATAACATCCTTGGACTGCAACTCTCAGTATCTCTCAGCCAGAATGGCCAGTGCCCAGGCAACTTGGAGGTTTCTGGAAACTGTAGAACAAGCAAGTAATTCTTCCCTGCTCTGAAGAAAAGAAACCCAAACACTTGACCTCTGATGGTATGTAGAGATGACATGTGATTGCATACATCTACGGAGAAGGAGCAGTTCAGGAAAACTATTGCTTTCCATCTGCTTATTTATGAGAACATCTGGTTGGCCTCTGGGGGAAATCAGGGTGCTGGACCACATGGGTCTTTAGTTTGACCCAGGACAGCTCTTACATTCTTGAATTGTCATGACAGATGGGGTCAGGCTTTGTGCTTTTGTCTTACATGTTTTAAATATAATTTTACCAGCATTCAAAGGAGCTACATAGTAACAAAAAAAAAAAAAAGAGGCCCGGTGTGCAAAACTAGTAAAATAAGAGACTTTAAATATAAAGCAAAACTGAAAACATTTCATTAAGCCCATTGAGGAAGACAAATATTTATCTCGGCATATAATAGCATCAAACAATCTGGAGAAGCTACCCCATAAGGAAGGTACTAGGATAAATGGCTACAGTCTTTGGCCTAAATCCAGTTGTTAGTCTTAAGCTAAAATAGTTGACTTACCAAAGTCTCATTGTTTCAATGAGTCCACAGACGCTGATTTTAACAATTAGATCTAGGTCTTTATTTCTGGCTGTCTCTTTGCATAACCTCAGAAGTTTGGGGACAGTTAGAGAAGAAAGGCCTGAGAACAGAGTATTAAACAGGTCAACACAGAAGAAAATAGTTTTTTAAATTGTTGCACCGTACCAGCGTTGCCTTTGTATTACCATTCTGGTTCCGTCACATCCACTTGCACTCATTAGACTCCTGTTCTTGTCTTGCTGCCATGTAGGTGCATCTTGCTTCCAATCCTGTTTTAGATGCATGGTATGGCGCTCGGGGGTGGGCCTTGGAGTACATGAACCGTGAAGAAGGCTGGATTACTAGGAAGGATTATGAAGAAAAAGGCGGTGAATACCTTAAAGAGCACTGCACTTCAAATGTCTACGTACCTATCCGTCTCCCAAAGCAGGCTCCAAAAACAGCTGAAACACTGGCATCCAATAAAGCACCAGGAATGGTCACAAACACTGCCCCCGAGTAGGTATAATCTATAGATTGCCAGAGTATGTAATCTCAAAACAGGAATGAACCATCTGGATGATACTGTTTTCCAAAACTGTGAAGCACGTGCCATTCAGCAGAACTGACTGCATTTCTTGTTGGGCTTGGTGTACATGGCATCTCAGGACACATAATCTTCTGAAGGAGCAACAAAATTCTTTTTCTGGCTCTCACATTGGTAAATCTTGGGTGTACTGTGTTCATGGTTGTCATGGAACAATTTTAGGCTCTACATCAGGTTTTGGTGTAAAAAAAGCAAAACAAATATTTCATAGAAAATGCTTATTGGCCTCCTTGAGGCTGTTGTCATTAATGTGTTTGAACTGTGGACGAAGTTGTAAAATATATTAGCACTGTAAATAAAGTCTCTGGGGTTTTTTAATGGCTTTCAGTGTCAAAATATTTTGTTCCTAACACACTAGAGTGATAATTTCCAGCAGTTTCCTGGGAGGCATGACCACTGACCACACAGACTAGAGACTTGTGGGAGTTGTAGTCTCATTTTTTTCCCTGGAGATCTGGTTTTGCCACCTTTCAGTTAAATGACTTCATTGTGTTTGTGATCAAGAGGCTATTTCAACAGACGCACCAGTGGCCATGTTAATCCAGAAGGGGGAGCCTTTGCCCAGTGGAAGCAGTACACATTAAAGGGAAACACTATTTAGTGAAAATGGGATTTCAGGTTGATTGATTCTTAAAACTACCTGTTCTCTAATCTTTTTTTTTTAAATATAATTGGACTCCCCCCCCACCCACCAGAATGTCCCTTTAGTAAGGGATCTGTATATACCACAGTTTAAAAAAGTTGTGTTCCAGTGTAGATATCTGTCAGAAGGGGAAATTTCAGGGATGAAGCATAAATAAAGATGCTTGAGATGAGTAGTAACTAAGAGAAACATTTTTTGTTTCATTTCAAGGCATCCTACATGAGTGTTAGACTACTGATTTAATGACAGCTTCAGTGCTGCAGATGGCTTTGAGCTTTCTAGCTTGTGCAATAGAACAAACCCCCTGTTCATTTGCTCTTCCTTATGTTACACTCACATTAATTTTACTTTGTGATAGTACCACGCAGCTTTACTTCTAAATGAATGTGTCCCTGTACACTTGAACTTCACCTCTGTTTAATCAAACTCTCAGTTATACATTGAAAAAAAATTGTAACCCTTAAGACCACAGGGGGAAAAAAATAGAAAAAGCAATTAGCCCAAATACTGTTCCAGTTTCCATCAGTCAATTACTACAGTACTACCTCAGTAAAAGCAGAACATCTGTCTGCTAGGCACTGATCAAAGCTCTAAATCATAATGTTGTAGTATCTACGTTCTTTAATATGATCTGGTTCAGGATATGCACTGGTTGGCTTCAGATTGTTGTTGTGTACCTTCAAGTTCAGTAACGCAAAGGCGAACCTGTCCTGGGATGAGAGTGTGACTTAGCTAAAGTCACCCAGTGAGTTTCCATCCTGAGCCGGGATTCAAACCCTGGTCTCCCAGAGCCCTAGCCCATCATTCAAACCACTACACTACACTAGCTCTCTGACTTCATTTAGTCCTTGAAATTTATTAATTACAATTCATCCTCCACATTTGTGGCTCTCACAATCATCGATTTGATTATTTGCGAGTTTCTGCAACCCCTGCACACACACACATATACACACACCTCAAGAGCTTCTTTTCCAGGGGGGACTTCAGTCTCAGCAGCTCTGATCAGGTTGCGCAGCCCTTTAAACACCCTCCCCCAGTTCTCTTCCTCCTCCTCCTCCACCAGCCACTGCCTAGTCAGCTAAAGATGGCATGCACCCTGATTTCTCATCACCACAAACTCTCTCCCAATGCCCCCTTAAACCCACTTAAAGCTGGAGACGGCTGAGAGAGAGGAAGTATAGGGCCACCCCCTTTCCCTCTCATTTCACTCACCTGGTTTGGACCCTGGGTGCCTGTTCTCTTCCCCATCGTGCCTCTGCCCTCTTCCCTTGCCCCCATACTTCGTTATTTGTAGTTTTTCCATTTTTGTGTGGGTCCTGCACCCCTAGCCCTAGTGAATGTAGATGGCTGACTATATATCTAAATTGTCTCTGGTGGACATACAAAGTTTCATTAATGTATACCAAAAAGCTGCCATAGTTGTCTATTCATTCAGTACATTGTTTTAAAGTTTTAAGAGACACTACACTCTTTGAACTCATCAGTAAGTTCTTTGTAATGTTATGCCTGCTCAGATACTTCATAATGTGAAGTTTTACTGCATTTGGCAGGTAATATAGCATCTGGTCACTTATGAGGATATCAGTCTGTGCAATACATTACACAATTGATCCCAGACTATTCTTTAGAGAACAGTGGCTGCTGAGATTATAGCATCAAGGGAAGTGGCAGATGGTTTAGTTTCTGCATCAACCCTGTTTATTTTGCATATTTTAATCATGCAAAGGCATTTTTAACTTCATAGCATTATTCCTAAACAATGGTATCCACAATTTGAATGTAGTACTGCAGATGAGATCTTTTGTACATTGCTAGAATGATATTATTTCTTTCTAGTTTATGAGTGCACATTGCTTCTTATAACACAACTCAGGGTGGTAGTGGGTTGTTTCTTCCATTTCTGTCTCTGATAGGTAGTAAGCCAGATTTTTTTAAACTTTATACTTCCTCACTGGAAAGCTAAACAGACTTTTCAGAATTCCGTGTGCTATACCACATTCTGCAGTAAAACGTGAGTATGCTACATGTGTAAATTGTGCATGGGCTCATTTACATGTGTTCATTCTTTTCACAATGACAGCTGTTAGCAATCTGCTTTTAAATAACATTCTTATTTAATATTCTCATATGTGCTTTGAATGGAGGTAAAAACCAGCAGCTTAATGCAGCTGACAGTTTACGTGTCATTTTTTAATGGCTCTGATATGGCTGCCATACTGGTTAACTTAGCAGTTTGCCAAGAGATTGAGGCTCCAGTCAGAACCCTGAGGCACTGCTCTATGGGTGGAAAAGAGATCCACTTGTGGAGTGGTGCTTGTTCCACTTGATATGCCAGTGATATACCTGTTGCAAAGTCCATGGAGACCAGTGTGATGCTAATGTTTGCCACTGGAAGGGGGTGGATGGCAGGATACCACATCATTCCCCCCAGCACATATCCTGAAAAGGGAGTAATGACTCCCAACACTTCATAGCAATGTTTTCTTCCCTTTACACTCACATAAGAGTTGTTTTGCTAATCTTTTTACCCCATGAAGTCCTTTGATTTCAAATAGGATAGGATTGTATCTTGACTTGGTACTGTGGTGATAAAGCAGGTATAAACCAGTGCTACTATTTTTATTCCACCTGCTCCTTGGGCAAGCTTTCTAATAGCACTTGGGCATCAAACACCATTCCCAGAACTACCATTAAGCACAATAATGGTCAATTAAGTGTACCAGGAAGTAATGAGAAGGAAATAACAAGAAAAGTGTTGATTTCAGCTGCTTGCCCCTAAAGAAAATTAATGTTTGGCAAGTGGAAAATGTGAGAATGAACAGCAAGGGAGTGTACATGTGTGTGTGTATTTTAAGTTAAAGGATGCAATACACTAGCGAGTAGGACTGCAATCCTGTGCACCCTTTCCAGGGAAAATGTTTCATCGAAACTGAATGAGACTTACCTGTAACTAAATATATTTCAGCCAGCCTGTAAATCACCTCAACAACATCCTTTAGAGCCTGTAATTCAGTTAAAGAGCCTCATAACTTATGTTTATCAGCAGGTGAGCAAGAATTTGACTTCTGAAATATGCTTCCGAATGTTTTTTTTTCTATAAACCATAGGCTATTTTTTGCTTTATGTTTTCATTTTTGTGGTAGATTCCAAATAATTTTCAATGCTTGAGTGCTGTCATGAAAATGTTGGTGTGTTCTTTTGGAAAAACAACACGTGATCATAATTTGGCAAAAAGTAACTAAATTACTGGTCAGAATGCCGTGCTGTTACCTTACAGAATACTTCTGAGTTTTAGCTGTTGCTAAATCTGATGGTGCATTTTCCTTAATATGGTCTCATTAACTCATTAATATATTTCTATCCTATCATTTAGGGGAAGCCATCTCAAAGTGTCTTGCAATAAAAATGCAAAAATAAAAATGGCTGAACTAATGAAATTTCATAGATCTATTATAAGATCATCAAAAAGTTTGGAACAAAAATCTGTACAGGCCACAAAAGAAGGGGCATTACTCTGAGGAGATGAAATTCAACAAGGGTGAGGCTACCTATGAGCTGTTGTTGTGTACCTTCAAGTTGTTTCCGACTTGTGGTGACCCTAAGGTGAACCTATCATGGGATTTTCTGGGGGTGAAAGTGTATGATGTTCCCAAGGACACCCAGTGGGTTTCCATGGTTGAGTGGGGAATCGAACCCTGGACTCCAGGGTTATAGTCTAATGCTTAAACCACTGCACCACATAAATGATGTTAGCGGTGCACCAGAGATCAAGGACTCTGAGGCCAATCATAGGCCCCAGGCAGGTTGATGTTGTTTTGTCATTTTATTTCTTTTGTCGTTACTTCTAGAAATTGTTTGCACTTGCATTTTTATTGATTATTGTGTGGTTTTATGATTATATTGTATACTTCTCTTGATGCTTGATAAAAGGATGGTGCGGGGAAATAATCGTTCCCCTCCTCTTAGCTTTCTTCCCCCAGTCACTGAGGATTAAATGGATTTCCTGCCATTGTTATCAGACATTTGAAACCCCATGGCAGCAAGGGGATGGCATGAGATAAGGGGAAGAGGGTTTAGATGTCTCTATAGTTGGGAAGCAGGTGTTGAAAGATTTAAGTGCCCTTATTCTCTATTCCTGCTTGCCTTTATTAAGAATAATATTCTTTGTGAGCTAAAACAGCCATCAAGCAAGTCTGTTGTGTATAATGTATAGCAAACATAGCATTGGTGTGGTTAATATAGTCATTGATCATCTAGATTAGATGTACTTTTTCAGCAGTTGCGCGGCAAAAAGGAGACAGAAAGCACTGAACTCTTTTCAAGTCATTTGTTACCTTGGGAATTGACACACATTCCTATTTTTAGGTCATTCAAGCATCTGCTAGGTTCTGAAGATGGATTTTGTTGAAAAACACTGTCAAATCATAAGAGGTCAAGAGCCCCTGGACTGTCTTGTCTTGTATCAGAAATAAAAGGAATTTGGGAGTCAGCTTGCCTCCTAGTTATAGTAAATCAGTCAAGCACAGCAAGGACGGCAAGGACGTGTGTGCACCCCAGCACTTCTCATGTTTTGAATATGCATTGATTGATTTTGCAGAACATCTGTCTGGTCAACTGTTCTATCATTCTGCATTGTTATTGGGATGTGCATGATAAAATGACCTTTTATGAATGCCAAAAGCACAAATTTTGTTGCTGTTGAAAAAAAGGTGACACAGGGCCTTTCCGCACTGCACTGTTCTTGTGCTGTTATTCCACTTTCAACATCCTGTGGAATTCTGGGATTTGTAGTTTATTGAGGCCAAAGAGCTCTCTGGCTGAGAATTCTAAATGCCCCTCTTTAAACTGCAAACCCCAGGATTCCATAGGATGTTGAAAGTGGAATAATAGCACTATAACAGTGTAGAGCAGAAAGGCCTACAGTCCTGTTTTATTTACTGGAATGGAACAAGAAATGGTCCCAACTCATATTTCTGAATTTTACCTAGGTCTTGAATTTTATCCTTTATTATTTTTTTTTATTTATTTTTTTTAAAAAAACTTTATTTTCTTAAAATAACAACTACAACACAAAACCTTATACTAATACAAAAATTAAATAAAAAAAAGACAAAATGTAACGTACAAACACTTAACAAAAATCATCATGACTTATACGAAGACAAAACTATCTCATTCACATCCTAATACATACAATGCTTTCCCTTGCTCTTTCTTTATTGTTATTCCAACATACTTTAGACTTCGGCCTTAGAGATTGATTTATTTTATAGTTACCATTCTTGGTCTTACCAATTCTTCTGTATCTCTTCATCCTAATTCTTTTCAAAATTCTATCTTAACCATGTCACTGTCATACCATGAATTCCTAAAGTATTGTAATGTTTTTTCCCATTGTTTTATATATTTCTCTTTACTTTCCCCACTCAAGATACATGTTAGTTTATCCATGTGGATTACATCAAATAATTTCATTTCCCATTCTTCTATTGAAGGCATTCTATTTCCTTTCCATCTATACGCTAAAACCATTCTTGCCGCAGCTGTCATATAAAATAATTGTCTACCCACTTTTTTTTCTAGATCTTTTTCCAACATTGATAACAAATATACTTTCGGGGTCATACTGAATCTTATATCTAATATCTTTTCAATTCGATTATGAATCTTTTTCCAAAACCCCTTCACTATTTTGCATGTCCACCACAAATGATAAAAAGAGCCTATCTCTTCCCCACATTTCCAACACTTGTTAGAATATCCATTTGTCAGCTTCGCCAATTTTTGGGGAGTAAAATACCACCGAAAATACATTTTGTAAAGATTTTCTCTGATATCCTGGCATGCTGTAAACTTTATAGTTTTTAACCAAAATTTTTCCCATTGTTCCATCGAGATAGAATGGGAGAAATTCTGGGCCCATTTTAGCATTGGTATTTTTACAGTTTCATCCTCTGTATGCCATTTTAATAATATCTTATAGATAGAGGAGATAACTTTAGGTTTATCCAAGCATAATATCATATTCAATTCCTCCTCTTTCTTTTGATAATCATTAAACTTAATATCATTCTTTAATTTTTCTCTTATCTGCCTAAATAAGAGCCAATGACATTTTATCCCCTTTTCCTCCATTTCTGCTTGTGTTTTGATTTTAATTTGTTCTTGTTGTATTTCCACCATATTCTCATATCTAATCCATTTATCAAACAAAATGTTTTCCTTTTTATAAAAAGCCTCATGCGGGGATACCCATTTCGGGGTTTTAATACAAGCTCTTTTACTGTATTTTCTCCATATTTTCATTAAGGCTGATCTTAAATAATGTCGATTAAAATCTCTATTATTTTTCCCTTTATTAAACCATAAATAGTAATGCCAACCTGATCCTAATCCATCCCCTGAATTTTATCCTTTAATACACTCTAAAGATTTTGAATGTCTCTCAGTGCCTTTACACATATATTGGAATACCCAATTTCTTGTATGGGCTTTGTTTTTAATGCATAAGGGGATATGATGAGAATGTACTGAAGCTGTAGACTTTGTGTCAAAGAGTGTGAAACAAGTATGATTCATATTTAGCAGTATTTTCTCAAATTCATTTTGACGTATTTTTTTCTTACACTGCAAAGATGGAAGTTTTCAAATGTCTTCCAGATACTTTCTTCCATCGATTTATGAAACAAATTAAAATGAAATATTTACAAGTGCCTCCCCCGCCAAAAAAAAACCTTAAAGGAGTAACACTGATATTATGGTCATGTCTTGTTTTGGAAGCAGTTACACATGATGATCTCTTAATAATTTTTACACCCTTGCATTTGCATCAATGCAGCTTTAATCTTGAAAAGAAATTTGAGTGAGCTATATGTTAATATGAGCTACTACAATTCAGAAATTCACTGTGATGGCCTCAGTAGAATCTTGTGCACATATGATTATTTGAGGATAAGTCTCATTGAACTCAGTAGAACTTACTTGTGAATAAGCAGGCCTAGGATTGGCCACCTGGCTTTGAATAACTTCTAATAATTGATGTTGTCACATTAGCAGCCTAGACAGGATTAAATTCTAAGAGTTAATTACTTTTCAGTGCCTTTAAAAATCCTCACTTGTAATGCTTGGGGCTTTCAGGGTTTCTCTCTCATTTAATAGCTGTGGGCAGGATTTGTCAGAGCTAGTCTGGAGTCATTCTGAACTTCCATTAAACCAATGGCACTTAAACATTTAATGCCATCTTGCTCCTCCCTGTCTTACACATGGTGCTCATTCTTGCTCCAGACCTGTTTTCTACAGTGCTGAAAAGGCCCAGCTGTAACCTTTTCTTTCTTTACTAGTCAGCTTTCCCAGTGGCTTCAGAGTGCAATAAACAGAATATTTGTGAGCAATACATCTCTGTTAAGAGAGTAAATCAGATTGTAGATGCAGACAAAACATTACCCTAAATAGCCTCACCACACCTTTATTAGTCGCTCCCTTAATCATCACGGCTGTGTGTATGCCATCTGTCTGCAGAGATACACAGATACACTAGATTTTTTTTTTTTTTTTTTAAAAAGTCTCATTCTTGATAACCTTGATACACACTCTTGGTGTTAGTGAAAAAAGCTATGAAACACCCTCCATCCTGATATTAGTCTGCTGGTCTTAAGAACGGCAGTAGATAAACTCAAAGTGGTAGTGAAGATAGATTCAATTGGCAGTCCAGTCAGACTGTATACATGAAATTGGGGACTGGGTGGACATCTGTCCTCTACCTGAGGGAGCAAAATGTTATGGGTCAATCCTAGTTCCTTCCAGATGATTTATCTTAGTACCATCAGCTTCCATAACGTTGGCTGGTTTTTGGAGCTGTAGCTTAAGAAAGTAAATTTTCCAGGCTCTGACGTCTATACCCCTTTCCCAGTTCCTTGTCTTTTCCTTGGGTACATGTACTTAAAAGTACCTGGATAGGTGAAATGCCACCTTGGTAACCAGACAACTGAGTGATTAGTACCTACTATTACTAAACACATCACTTGAGCTGAACAGGGAGATACTCCAAAGCTTTCTGAACAGGCATTTTGCCCAGATTTTAGAACAAAAATATCACTTTGTGGTCAAAATAAGCACATTCCATTTAATAATAAACAGATCTACATGTCTGCATTACAGTGGACTTCTGCATGTAGTATAGCTTCTACCCAAGCATGGCTCTGGATGCCCTGTTTCCAAAATGACTATTGAAAAACAGCAGGATGCTTTAACTAACAAAATGCTCTTCGGGATCGTTCAAATATATTAATTTTGAAAATTATTATTCAGTTCTTGGAAACTTGGGCTAAGTACATAAGAAGCTTTCTTTATCTTTAGCAAAAAGTTTTGAAGTAGAGTACCTTGAGAAGCAAGGGCTAGTTAGATTCACGGTAGTGTAATCAGATCTCAACACCCGTGCTTATCTCTAGAATAGGTCTTTTGACTTGGTCCATATAACTGCGTTTTTGCTTAGAACATAAGCATTACCTTGCTGAATTTGTGAGGAACTTCATAGTAGGATTCTAAAAATGATGGGTTTAGATTTTTTTCCCCCTCTACAGCTGGAATTTCTATTCAGTTTCTTTCCCTGCTTGAACTCTGTTTCAACTACAGTTCCTCTAGTAGACAGAAAAGGGGAAGGACAGGGCATGGTCTTCTGGCTGATAGCTGTCTGGGTGGCTGGAAGGTTATGCTAATATCCAGACAAGAACCTGAATCTGTTAGAATTGGATTTAATGAGAGCCTAAGGAAATTTCACTTCTCAAGCAATGCAAGAAGTGGGAAAAACTTGGTTTAACAGGCAGCATGTTCTTGTGAGTTCTGAGGGATTTTTAGATGGATTTTGAATGAATTCTAACAGATTCAGGTTCTTGCGTGGATATTAGTGTAACCTTCCAGCCACCCAGCCAGTTATCAGCCAGAAGACCATGCCCTGTCCTTTATGCTGTTCTCTTCTTAGTCCTAAAGGTGTTTTGAGGGGATGTAATGAATACTTAATACTGAGGTAACAACTCCCTTTGAGGTGTCGTGTAATGAGTTAATAATACAATTTAAAAATAACTTCCCAAGTTCTGTGCAAAAACATATACGTTTGAGTTAAAATATTCTGAACAAGTCAGCTGCTTGACCAGAGTGGAACACAACTCATGCACCTTTCATTAAAAAAAAAACAAAAAGCCACTGCTAGTTGCCCCAAGCTTTCTTCATTAAAGCACTGTATGCATATTTTTGAGAGGGGTGAGGGGGTTAATTTTGCTGCTGCTTTTGGTAATCTGCTACCAGTCACACAGAGATATACCAGTATTTCCAGATCTGGCATTTGCTGACCCCTGTTTAGCATATTATAGTTCCTGACAGCATAAGCTGAATTCTCCATTTTCTGGTCTCACATAGGCTGTAAACTCACTGGGTGTTCTTAAGGCAGGTTATTGTATTTCAGCACCTCTTCAGTAACAGAATAATTAATACAACTTTATCCCCACAGCCTCATATTCATTGCTTCAGCCACATAAAGAAAGATGATAGCTACTTCTTCTTAAAATGAACAAAATGAGAGGAGAGAAAAGCAAACCAAGGATAAGAAGGGACAGAAGAAAAAACTATCAAACTACATAAAGTATTAGATGGCATTAGAAGAGGCTTCATGCACTATCAAATTCAACCCCTGTTCAATGCAGGATCTCCAGCTAAAACATCCCCAGTAGGTAGCTGTCCAGCCTCTTTCTGGAGATGTTTAGAGAAGACCCAACCACCTCCCTAGACGGTTCTGTTGCCAAAATGCTCTTACTGCCAAGATATTTCTTCTAATGTTCAATTGAAACCTACTGTCCTGTAATGTCAAACCATTAGACATGGTTCTACCCTCTGGAGCAGCAGAGAACAGGCCTTCCCTGTGACAGCTCTTGAGGCATTTAAAGAGTACAACCATCATTCCTCTCTTCACCAAGCTGAGCATGCCCAGCTCCTTCACGTCTTCCTCACATGTTTTATTCTCCACACCTCATATCCTTGTTTTCCTTCTCTGAATCTACTCCAACTTGTCTACAGTCAGCCTTCCACATTTGCAGGTTTCACTTTTGCAGATGTGATTATTCACAGACTATTTGCTATCACCTCTGCTGCTGCTCTATCCCATTTTTAACAGGGACTGCAAGCCTCATGAGATAGAAACTGCAAACAAGGCTTGTAAGTCCCTGTTTAAAATAGTGTGGGGCAGCAGTGGAGGTGGCAGTCAGCCCTACCAGCCCCCCACTTCTGCCTTGGGAAGGAACCCTGATGTCTCAAAGGAATCTATGGTGAGTTGAATGTGGTGATCATACTTTTTTGTGTGTTAAATATGGTTTGGGAGGGCCTAGAGTTATTCACGGTTTTTCCACTTTCATGGGGGTCCTGTGCCCCTAACCCTAGCAAATGTGGAGGGATGACTGCATTTCTTAAAAAGAGCCACCCAGAACTGAACACAGTACTCCAGATGAGGTCTCACCAGCAGAGAATACAGGGGGGCTATTACTCTGCTCAGCTTGGAAACTATGCTTCTATTAATGTAGGCTAAAATAGCACGTGCCTTCTTTGCTGCAGCGTCATACAGCTGGCTTATATTCAATTTATGATCAATAATAATCCCAAGATCCTTTTCCCATGCATTGATCCTCCATCCTCCATCTTTGCATTTGTAGCCTAAATATAGAATTTTGCATTTGAATACTCTGGATCTTTTTGGATACCAGATTGAAAATACAGGCATACATGGCAAAGGAGAAAGGGTTTCAATTATGCAGAAATACCCTTACCTACAGATACTTGTGGTATATACTACTTTAATTTCAATTTTCTAATTTATCAAGGTCCTTTTGAATTCTGTTCCTATCTTCCAATGTGTTAGCCACCCCTTCGAGTTCTGTATCACAAACAAAGTTAATAAGGTTTCCTTCTATCCCATCATCTATCACTGATAAAAATGCTGAAGAATAAAGGCCCTAGGACAGAGCCCTGAGGCACTCCACTTGAGTCCTTATAATATTAGAGAACAAGCCCACCAAATTCAGTCATCTTGGGTTTTTTTATCTTAGATTCCCTAACTCCATAAATCATCAATTCTCTTCAGAAGATGGTTATAGGCCTGTAAATACTGCCGCCCCCGCCCCCCAAAAGAGGGGAGAAATTTAAAAACATGTCCTGTTTTTAGTACAGTAATCCCCTTCACTATATTTTAATACTGCAACTTATTGTCCTGGATCCTCTTAGTTCCCAATTAGAGCATACCCATGAAATCAGGGTTGGTAAAGTGTGGCCAGCAGCCAGTCCTGGAGCTTGCTTTTGTGACTCCCAAAGTCTCCCCTCTAGTCCTCGTTATTTGGGGACATTTTTTGGCCCAAAACCTGTCAGAAACACCCCCAGTACATGACAACATATAAAAATACCCAACCCCATGCACTCCCAAACCCTTTATTATTTCAATAGTGAAATACACATACTTTTAAAAATCTTTTTTTAAGAAAGAGGCTAAAAGAAAGAACAGCTGGAGCCCCTCATTCTAATCACTGTTCCACCATGTTTGTGTATGCCATTTGTTTTGAATATGGTGGAATCAGAGCTGTGAAAATTACTAATCATTTGACTACAATAAGCTATGCTTGCAGCTTAGATCCAAGTTACAACTTAGCAGTAAAGGAAAATGCCAGATAAAAGCAACATGAATTGTCAAGATACCACCTTAAAAAAAATTAAACCCAACTTTACAGGTATCTAGCACAAAATCCCTGGAGCTACCTTTTTGAATTTTCATCCGGTCAATCCGCTCTTTAGAGTTTGCCACAAAAGTAGGAATTGTGTGGCCCTCCACATGTTGCCAAATGGCAACTCTCAGAGTTCCACACCACTGGCTGTGTTGTCAAGGGCTGCTAGGGATCGTAGTCCACTCCTGGTATCCTGTGTCCCCAAATTTTTATGTGGATATTTATAAAATGATAATAACAATAATGTCACAGCCATGGTAAGTCAATGAGGGAGTACTGACAATCCAGATTCACAAATGTTAATTTGGTTTTGGGTACCAGACCAAATTTGGTTCAATTAGTTTCTCTCCCCACCCCACCAACATCATAGGGATTACCAGAGCATGGATAACTGTTGTCATGCATGCACGCACATGCTTGTGTTTCTATGGCCCAATGCTAGAATTGTCTTCTGGGGCAGAAAAAAAGAAGTCTCCACCCTCTTTTATCTGGCAAATTCAATAATTTGAGGGGTTTTTTTATAGTTTGCGAAAGTACAAAGAAACTAGAGATCCAATCATAAATCTGTTTTGGAGTCTAATCTATCTAAGTAGGCAGTTTTTGTTGTGTGCACTTTAAAGTCGTTTCCAACTTCCAACTAAGGTGAACCTATCACAGAGTTTTCTGGAGGCTGAGTGTGTGTGATGTGTCCGAGGTCACTCAGCGGATTTCCATGGCCAAGCAGGACTCGAACCCTGGTCTCCAGGGTTGTAGTCAAATGCTCAAACCACTAGCCCATGGCAGACAGATGTAATATTTGAAGACCAGTCACAGCAGGGCCCTTTGCTTGCTGCTTGAGTTCTGCTTTTGCAGGTTTGATATATACATAAAGCAAGTTGGGGCCTTCCCAGGTTAAAATATGTCAGCCTATAGTCTTGACCCAGCTCTTCTGCAATAGGCAGGCTGTGTGAATTTTTAAAAAGCTAGCTATGTACATTTATTTGAATATAAGTTCACTTTTTTTTAATGAGGTGGACAGGTAGAAAAAGGCTGTTATATTTTTATAAATCTAATGCAGGAATAGGGAGCATCCAGCCTTAGGACAGACATTCCAACTAAACCTTAGGAGAGGCATTCCAACCTTTTTGGAATTGGGGGAAAAACACACAAAAGATGAACAGCCATCCAAACATAGTGGGGAGGTAGGCATGGCTTTCTGGGTAAGCCCAGAAAGCTGGATTGAGCCTCAGGGCCTGATGTTCCTCATGCCTGAACTAGACAGGACATAAGTTTGTCTAATGGAACAAAAAAATACACAAAAGCAAATAGTGCTTAATTTTATATCCATATCTAAAGTGAATAATGGGTGTTATCCAACTGGAGGATAATAATGTCTTAAATCAATTTTTTTAAAAAAGAGTTCTTATATCTCTTTTGTTAAAATCAATGAGATTTTAGAACAGCTAATTTTGACTGGGTCCTGCTGGTTATCTTTTTTAAAAAATGCCTTAAATACCTCTCTGTCAGGCTCCTAAATCTCTCTGGCGCTACTCTGGAATTTAATTTTGCACTGTAAAGTCTGGGCAATGTACTTAAGTTACACGACTCCCCTACCTGCCTATGTTGCTCAGGAGTGAGCACTGATCTCTGCAGTTTTGCTTTCTTCAGGCTCTTTTTATCCTTACCAATTTCCCTACATAGCAGTTTTTCCAGGGATTTGAGGCTATATCTGCTGGTTTGTCCATTTGTCCCAATTCTTCATTGCTTTTCTTCTTTAATCATATATGACCAGTCCAATTTTGGCAGCAAGGTAACTAAAATCAGTGATATGTAAAGCTGAAATTTTATTAGATACTAGCGTATATACCCGGCGTTGCCTGGGATTTTATTTTCTCATAGGTAATACTTGTTAGAAAGGTTTGAGAACCTGTGTCTCTAATTCCTCAAAGTATCTTTTCCAGTACCTGTAACTTTTCCCCATATTCCCCAATCCAATCTGTATTCAGAGTTATTAACATACAGAGGTTGGGTTCCTGAGGGAATATGGTGGCCTCCTCCCTGCTGCTAGGCCTTGTCTCCATAGCAGCCAGCCAGGCCCAAGAGCTCTCTGGCTAAGAATTCTAAAGGCCCCTCCCTAAACTGCAATCCTAGGATTACACAGAATCTTCTCAGGCAGCCAATCATAGAATCATAGAATCATAGAAATGTAGAGTTGGAAGAGACCACATGGGCCATCCAGTCCAACCCCCTGCCATGCAGGAACACCCTCAAAGCACTCCCGACAGATGGCCATCCAGCCTCTGCTTAAAAACTTCCAAAGAAGGAGACTCCACCACACTCTGAGGCAGCATATTCCACTGCCGGACAGCCCTGACTGTCAGGAAGTTCTTCCTGAGGTTCAGGTGGAATCATATCAGGTCCATCTCACACAGGCAATCATATCATTTGCCTGACACAGCCAATCATATGAGGTCTTTGCCTGACACAGACAAACATACATACCAACTTTGACTTTTATATAGGAGATGTAGTATGGCTTGACATGGCTCCTGCCATACAATTCCCATCACTGACAAGTATCATGGCCAATGATCAGGTGTGTTGGCTATTGTCATTCAAAACATTCAAAGGACTTCAGCTTGGAGAAGGTTGGATGGATTTATACCCTCTCTCTCCCACCACTGTTGTTATTTGCTTTAATATCAACTTTGACTTATCATGACCCTATGACCGAGACACTTCCGTTACCCTGTTCTGATCTTGCAAACTCAGGGCTATAGTTTCTTTGATTGAATCATTCCACTTGTAATGTGGTTATCCTCTTTTCTACCACCTTCACTTTACTTAGAATTATTGTCTTTTCCAATAAGTCATGTCATCTCATGATATGTTTGAAGTATGACAGCCTTAATTTGCATGGTGGATTCTAGCGATGCTGTGCCAGCATGCACATTTAGAAATTTTTTTGAAAAAATATTTTTTGTGCTGTTGATTTCGCATTCTATTATGTCACAACTTTCCACAGGCCTCTGCTGTCTCTTTTTGCAGCATCATTCCACCATATTCATCAAATATGTTTCTTTCATTTCCTGGACAATGCTGTTTTCCTGTCCAGAACACAGCATTCCTTTTTGATAAAACCTTTGACTTTACATGATGTACCTGTGCAGATATATTGTTTGAAAGCAGACAGGTTTTCTTCCAACTGTATATCTGAACTTCATACTTGATGTGCTTTGCTTTATACTTAGATGATATGAACAGCTCTTCTTTCAGCTGGTACATTCAGCCTAATACTTAATAGAAGTCCAACATCAGACATGCCAATGTTCAAAAACCAGGAGATGTCAGCCTCCCGGTACATTCTGCTTCTGACTTTGGAAACAGCTGAAGAAGAATTAAGAGGTTCGGCAATACCATTCATGATCTGAATAGGAACAAAGCATTTCTTATAAAATGGTACCACATGTGTTAATCATCTCATCAATGTACAGATTACTGTGCTACCACCTAAATATTTTGAAATAGGTATTTATAAAGTAATTATCACTGTCTCTTTGTATTTCAATTCCCTCTGATTCCAGTGATGGCAATACTCCATTCACCTACATATACAATAATCTACCAATGGAAGTAGCCTTTCATATATCCAACAAAGTGGAATTTAATGCATGAAAGCCTGTGTCATAATAAAATATGTTAGTCTTTGAGGTGCCACAGGGCACTGTTTATAAGGCTTGGGCTGACCTCTATATCCCTCCCTGCAAGATTTGCATAGAATCATAGAGTTGGCAGGGACCACAGGGGCCATCCAGTCCAACTCCCTACTATGCAGGAACACCCATCAAAGCATTCCCAACAGATGGCCATCCAACCTCTGCTTAAAAACCTTCAAAGAAGGAGACTCCGCCACACTCCACGGCAGCATATTCCATTGCCAGACAGCTCTGACCATCAGGAAGTTCTTCCTGAGGTTCAGGTGGAATCTCCTTTCCTGAAGCTTGAATCCATTGCTCCTTGTTCTAGTCTCTGGATAAGTGGAAAACAACCCCTCTCCCTCCTCAACATTACATCCCTTCAAATATTTAAACATGGCTATCATGTCCTCTCTTAACCTTCTCTTCTGCAGACTAAACATACCCAGCTCCCTAAGCTGCTCCTCACAGGGCATGGCTTCCAGACCTTTCACCATTTTGGTCACCCTCTTCTAGACATGCTCCAGCTTCTCAATATCCTTCCTGAATTGAAGTTCCCAGAACTGGACACAGTATTGCAAACGAGGTCTAACCAAAGCAGAATAGAGTGGTACCATTACCTCCCTTGATCTAGACACCATACTCCTATTGATGCAACCAAGAATCGGGTTGGCTTCCTTGGTTGCAGTATCACAGTGCTGACTCATGTTCAGCTTGTGATCTACCAAGACTCCTAGATCTCTTTCACATGTACTGCTATCCAGCCACGTGTTCCCCGTCCTATATTTGTGCATTACATTTCTCTCTGTTGACATTAATTTTGTTAGCTTTGGCCCAACTCTCCAATCTGTCAAGGTCATTTTGAATTTTGATCCTGTCCTCTGGGGTATTAGCAACCCCTCCCAATTTGGTGTCATCTGCAGATTTGATCAGCATGCCCTCTATTTCTTCATCTAGGTCATTGATGAAAGTGTTGAATAGCACTGGGCCCAGAACAGAACCCTGTGGCACCCCACTAGTCAGTTCTCTGCAAGATGAAAAGCAGCTATTGGTGAGCACCCTTTGGGCTTGGTCGGTCAACCAGTTACAAATCCACCTAATAGTAGCCCTGTCCAGCCTGCATTTTTCTAGCTTCTTTGCAAGAATATCATGGGGAACTTTGACAAAGGCCTTACTGAAATCAAGATATGCTACGTCCACAGCATTCCCTTCATCTATCAAGCTTGTAACTCTATCGTAAAAAGAGATAAGATTAGTCTGGCATGACTTATTTCTGAGAAATCCACGTTGACTTTTTAGTGATTATGGTATTGCTTTGCAAGTAATTATAAACTGACTGTTTAAGGATTCTCTTCATGAATTGTTCTCCAAAAACACTATTATCAGAGTCAGATGATACAGAAATTCATCCTCTTCTGCTATCAAGATGTCTCCTTCAGCTTCTATACCTCACTGCAGTGAAACTCCATCCTTTCCTGTATAAATCTTTAGGTAGGTAATATCCATTTCTATTTCTGTGATCTTATTTCCTCTTACTGCCCCTCTCAATCTCTAAAACTTTTCCAATCCTCTTAGTTTGCAGCCAACTCTAGATTAACATATATGGGGATCAGCTTCACTTTGACAATTCAAACAGTTACCAGGTTTCCCCACAAACCAATCAAGACACGGTCACCATTTTTGCAAACAACTACTGTAGTAAATGCAGCTGCCTGGTGTCTAGTGATTATTAGTAATGCTTATCGCTCAACTATGAAGAGATTCAGTTGCTGGTTTCCACACAACACATAGTAGAGGCCCAAGAGTGAAATACGCTTAAGTTTTATGCCCTTGGCTACTTTGCAATGCTAGTAACAAGTAAGCATACATCTCAGAACACTTTTTAAAGGGTGCAATCCTTTCCCCCGCTCTCCTGGTAGAAGCCCCAGTGAATTTAGTGGATTTACTTATGAGCAGTCATGTCTAGGACTGCTCTGCTATTTTATGTTTAAGTAAGTTTCACCACCAGTTCCATGACCTGCAATCAGCTTGACTCCACATCTTAGACTGAGAGATGGAAAAGGAGCCCACTTTGGAAAGTTTTGATCAGTTCTCAAAGGGGAGGGAGGAGAAAGAGAATCTTAAACTCCATAAATTCATTTTTCAGACAACTTCTAATTTTCACAAAGTCATCTTTTCCCTGCCTGCTGCAGTTTTCTAAAAGGAGGATATGGGTCCAGGCCATTCACCTCTTGTAATCTAACCAGTGCTCTTTACTTACCTGAAATTCTGTGTCATTGCTGGAAAGGTCATGCAAGCACTTTAATCTGTACCATATGTGGGAACCTGGTGAAGTTTTCTTTCTCACATATACTCCTCCAGCTCTGTCCTTGGAAGACCACAACTTATCCTCTTATTCACTAAAATGCTGGTTCTTTATCTTGTGTTTCAGGATTTCTTGCAACTTAGCTCCACTTCGCTTGATTGTCAGGCTTGGGAATCATGTGGTCCTCCAGATGTTGTTGGACTGAAGTTCCCTGACAGCCAGCATAGAACAAAGGTGAAAAATCCTTGGAACTGTAGTCAAAAAACATCTTCAAGTTTGCATGATTCCTACACTTGCCTTCATCCCATGTAGAGGGCTGCAAAGCCATTCAGTTGTTTAGGACTTCATTCATTGTAACAATTAGGTGTGTAGCTAGAACAAGAACATGACTGAGAAACACAACGCTAGTGGTAGTACTTTACTAGCAATACTATCACTTTGGCCCAGTGGTGTAGCTGCTGGTTGAAAATTTTAGAAGTAAAAAGTTTAATGCAAGGTGCTCATTTAATTTCTGTTGCACTAAATGTGTCATTGGCCATTTCCGCCCTATACTTTTATAGTGGTATTATTCCACTTTCAACATCCCATATAAGCCTGGGGTTTGCAGTTTTTGGAGGAATATTTAGAATTCTCAGCCAGAGAGCTCTTTGGCTTCAGTAAACTACAAATCCCAGAATTCCATAGGAAGTTGAAAGCAGAATAATAGCACTGTAACAGTGTAGTGCGGAAATGGCAATTCTTTAAACTGTTCAAGGGAAAAATGAGTCCTCCACCAGTTGGCAATTTGTTTTGGGGAATTCTATGAAATCATATCAGTTACAAACAGGCAGGTTTGGTAGCCTCATAAACATGTTTTTTCAATAAGACTGTGACAAGCATGGAACTTACTGATGTTTAACATCTAGGCTCTGAAGAAATGTGTGTCACAGACAAATCTTACCCAGACATAATGTATATATTTATCCCATTTTCTAGAACAAGGAAGATGAAACCTCAGGCCCAACATGGCCTGAAAAGTCTTCCTATGAGGTCCCTGCTCACCCAGAAAGCAGGAGAGGTATCCCTTCTACAGTCTCAGCTACTGTTTACAGATATCCACTGAACCCCAACCTCAAGTCCATAAGCCACTGATCTACATTCAGTGGGTTCATTGAGTCCAAAATAGTGATTCCCAAGAGTGAGTTCCCAAATGTTGTTGAACTTCAAATAACATAACTCCTAGCCAGCATGCTTCAAGACTGATCAAGAATGAGCCAACAATATTAGGGAACCCAAGGTTGGGAACCACTGATCTAGAGCAATTATGCAGGGGGTGGGGGCCATTTTTCCACCCTGTCCCTACTCAGCGGGCCACACTAGCATGTTTTGGTGTGCCCAAAGTGACACAACATCACTTTTGGCTACCATTTTGGCTGACTGAAGGAGGAGATTTGGGGGCTTTGGAGGGCCAGGGGAAGCAAACTGCTATGGTTTGGGCACAGTTGGGGCATTTTTCAGACAAAAAGAAATTGCCCAAAAATTCATCTGAATTTTTTTAAAAATTAGTCTAGGGGCTTCAGGCACCACATTTAGGAGTCCCAAGGGCCACATGCAGCCCATGCGCCACACTTTGGCTACCCTGATCTAGAGCAATAAATTGGCATTTGATTGAAATTGCTTTAATAGACATACCAGATCTTATTTACCATACATTTTTGCAGATTCCAGTGGGTTTGCATTACATTTACTGTACTAATTTTTGCAGGTTCCAGTAGGTTTATCCTGTTATGACACACATGCACATAATTGTTAAATGTAACTACAGCAGATCCATTAAATCTATGAGTCACTTAACCTGCATTGACTCAATGGGTCTCTTCTAGTTAGACTTAAATGTTTAATTTAGGCCATAGTTTCCTGTGATACAGGGACTAGGGCCATTTCATCTGATAATGAAACTGCTATTAAGAGCACTTTCTTATGCATATCTTTTCAGAAGACCCAGTAAGTTTGGTTAGTTTTACTCCCAGAGAATTGTATACATGGTTTTGGACTATATCTGTTGGCCTTACAGGTGGTGTCTATGTGTATCTTTGTTTGTTTTATTTTAGCTAATCTGCATGTTGACTGATATTTACTGTGACATCTAAACTATTAGTATTGCCATTGGAAAAATAACAAACCAATGACATCTCTTAGTAATAGTTAAGTAAATACTACAGATAAATTAACACTTTCTCCTAACTTGGTTTCACTTCCTTACACAATAATATAGGGAAAAATCATGTGCTGCATATCGTCCTATTTTTTAAAAAAAAAATTAAATGTTTATTACATGCATTTGATGATGTTTCTGAAGGCTGTTTACAGAACACTGGAATATTCTGACATAATGAATGCAGTAAAATACATGTTATAGCAACAGTGAAAAGGATAAAGCAGAAGGCAGACATCTTCATGCTGGTCTCAACAGATGTGTTATGGTATAACTCCCATTATGCTGCAGCATGCTCTGTCTCAGACTGAAGGACTGTGGTTTATGTTAACACAAAGTGATCTTGTATATCATATATTGCATAAACACTCCAATCTTACACATTTCCTTAGAAGTCCAATTGACCTCAGTGGGACTTACTCCTTAGAAAAACCCACTGGATGACCTTGGATGTGCCACACACTCTCAGCCCCAGAAAACCCCATGGTAAGTTTGCCTTAGGGTCACCATAAATTTGAAACTACTTGAAGGCACACAACAGCAAAGCAAACTGAAACTGAATCTTGAGTTTCTATTAAGAAACAGTTGGGTGGAATTTTTGTTCCCTGTCACTTTCGATCTGTAACTTTCCTTTCTGCTTTTCAGGTTGGGTATGTGAACATATTAATTTTGCATCCGAGTCAAGGCTGTGTCAGATTCTCTCATCCTCTGAGCTTTGTGATTTACTTTTCACTCCCATATCTAGTATGGATACCTTTAAGGCATACCAATTTAGGTTAGCCATTTTTCACTACTCAGAAGTAGTGGTTTTGTAGCCTTAAGGGCCTGCTTATGGTTTTCTAACGGCAAAATATATGAAAGTAAGCCTCCTCCTGTACTTTAATAGATGAGAAGCCAGGCCTGACCTGAGGTGGTTGCTTCAGGCAGATGATTTGGGTGTCATAAATGAGTAACAATTTATCAGATACTTAGTTTCTTTTTGCTATATTGTTACTGCCACAGAGAAAGAAACACAAGGGTGGGATTTTTCTGCCTCAGATACCAAAATAACATGAAGTGCCTTAAGAACTTTGGGGAAGAAGTTACTACTTGTTTCTCTGCCTCAGCCAGCAGATTACCAGAGCTAATCTTGTGTAAGGTAAAAGGGAAAAAAAAAGGAATTTTAAATGTGGTTAGGAAAATTGGAGGCTGGTGGCTCCCAAGTCTATAGAATGGTGATCTGTTCTGGGTTTTAGTCCAGACTGCTAAACCTATTTGCAGGATACGTTTCTGAACTTTGGATAGCACCTTTAAAGTTCAGACTACAACTTGAGCAGATTCACAGTTCTGCTGAAGGGTGAGCCCCAGTTACTACTACTTAGAAAAGTTACCTTTTCTGCTTAAAAAGTTATATTTTCTGGACTATAACTCAATTATCCTCAATGGCCATGTTGGTTAGAAGGTTCTGGGAGTTGTAGTTCAAAAATAAATTTTCCAAACTCTGCATTTTAGTGGCTGCAGTTCTCTTAAAAGAAGTGAGAGAATTCACTCTTGCAGAAAGCTCACCTTCAACACAATTATTAACAGGTAGGGTTGCTAATGTTTAAGGTGTGCATGGCTTTTAATAGCATTTCTGTCTCTAGTATGCACAGATGACACTGTTTATCTCCATGCCATGAAAGGTTCCTGGACATCCAACATTATTAGGCTCAAGAGCAGGGCAGGCTGGTTTTCTGCCCTGACCAGTTGGTGAAGTTTATTGAGGGATGTTCACATCCTTTCAGCATGTATTTGGAGCAGATTCTACAGTGACCTGGGAGTTCTCCAAAGCCCAACAGCATTTGGTTCAGTCTAGTATATAGAAAAAGTGAAACTGTAGCTCCAAGCCTAGGAAAATGAGAAATAGGGCCTAGTAGACTGTGGTTGTACTGCAACATGGGGAAGAGGAGAGCATAAGAAAATTTCTCCAGCTGGAGGTTTTGTTTTGTTTTTTAAAAATCCCAATACTCTATGCAGGAAACAACAAGAAGAAAATCAACTCCAGCTAATTTTATCATGGGCCTGCAGCTCTTACAGTAAGCCTAGAGCAAAGTATATATGGAAGATCTCTAATAAATACCAACAGAGCTGAGCTTACCTTAACAGACCTGCTACTTTAATCCATACCTCTGTCAGCTGTACTTAAAACTCTGACCCCTAAATACACTAATGAACTCCCAAAGGCCCTGTGGAGAGAAAGCTTCATGTCTTATGATAACCTAAATAGGCTTTTCATTGAGCATTGGCATTATAGTTTAGTTGCTAAAATGGACTATTTTCAACAAGAGTCCCCAACTTTTGCTTTTGATTAGACACTGTCTCCAATTACTTCCTTGCTCTGTTGATTCATTAACTTATCCTGAGTACTTTGAGATCGTTCAGCAACCTTGCAGTACAAACTGTATAAGGCACATGCAACTTGACTTCCATGGTTTATTTTGTTACAGACAAAAAGTATACCTTCCTCAGTAAGATGAATCGATTTATGGGTTAACAGGCTTTAGATATCAAATATTGTATAAAGATATTTTAAAAGTATACATATTCTTGATGTATCATATAGAACAGAAGTTTAATTTAATTTTTCCTTCCCAGCCGTCAAGAAGATTGTCAAAATGCCCTTGTTTAGAGTTTTTTTAAAACTACCTGATCCCCAGTTTTATTTATGATTTTATTTTTAGTGAGTTAATTATAAAATTGATATTAATTATTGTTATGGCTTGGAACCATAACAAATATTTCTGTTAAATTGTTGTGTGCATATGTAAAGTATTATTGAATACGTATGTAAAGTACAACCTAAAATAGATATGTAGCATAACATTGTATAGGGTGAGTGTGATAGCTTGGATAGATATCCTGTCTCTGAGGAAGCTAGGTAAACATTTAATTAAATACTGTAATTGCTGTTTCTGCAGCCTATTTAAGAAGTTATAGCCATAAAAACTTTTTTTTTAAAAAAAGAGTTGGTTTTACTACATTTCAAATTCAACTTCAAGATTGTTTAAAATGAGGACAATAGGATTTGAGCCTTTCATTGTTTCATCCTAAATGATAAATGCAATGCCAAATGGAATTCAAAAACACTGTTATTGACTTTATTATGTTATGAAAAGTCACTACCTTCCTGTCTTTCAAGCAGTAGGAGAGACTTGGCTTTGGCAGACTTCAAAGGTTGCTCAGATTTTGGCACAGCAGACGATTCATTTTTATTCTATTTTTATTTATATTGTTATAATGAAGTTCTGGCCTGACGTAATGTTCATGGAAAACATTCAGTTTTCCCGTACTTTTCATTCAACTATTACTGTTAAGCGTGTGTAAGACTGCAGTGCTGTGTTCAAGCTGAGTTTATTTTTTCAGCAGCTGAAATCTACAAACCACTTGAACTGGAATGCATATGCCAAAATCAATTTTGTTTGCAAACCTCAGTCCAGATAAATGAGAGTAAAGGACTTGGTTCTTTTTGCTGAGGTCTAGACCAGACATTGAGAATCTTAAACACCCTATATGTTCTGGTTTACAACTTCAGCCAGCCTCACTCAGCATACCTAATGGTAAGGGATTTTGTTCATAAATTTTATGCATAATTTATTTGACAGGACAACATTCCATCAGCCCATCCTCAAAGTATCCTATTTTTCATGGTGTCCTGGGGAAGCTTACTGGAAGCCTCTTGACAAAAATCTGGACAGTTATTTCAAATTAACATGCTGTTCCTTATCTCTGCAGCTCTTATCCATGTCTAGTTCTTTCTGCTTCTTAGCTTCCTAGCTTTTCTTGCTCTCTGTTCACTGTAATTCTTAATTTTTCTTTTGCCACCATGCTTCTGCTGCTTCAGCTCTCCAGTTTCTACATGCTCTATTTTCAACCCACACTGCACAACCCATGCTGAAATAAAACTGTTAACCTTCTTAATACTTACATTCCTGTTTTACAGATGAGTAACATACTTAGAAGTGGAGTTGTGTATGAGTTCAAACTGAGGTAATGTGCTTTATCTGTAGGTCTGTTCTTCCTCATTGGTGTTAAAGACCAGCTTAGTAAGAAAGTCAGAATGCATTTTGAAAAATTCAAGAAATAGCTGCCTTGTACCCTGTCTGCTTACATGACATATCTGGTTCATTTTTGCATTTTTACTGAGTTAAGTTAGTATGAATCTTTACTGGATAGCAGTTATGTAGGCAGAATATTGGGATGTGTATTACAAAAGGAATATGTGTTTTTTGGAGGGGCGAGCTTTATACTGCATATATCTGGTGGAGCTAAAACAGCTATATTTTGCATTAATGTGTCTTTCTGAGGAGCTCTCAATCATAATTGTGTTAACTTTTCATTAAACATGCTTTGGATTGCAGCCTTGACTTAAATGCCAATTTTTGGCCAGTTATGTAACATGTTCAGAAAGTGTTCCTTCATAGTGGAGAACAACAGGACTGTGTGGTTGTGAAAGAGAGAGAAAAATGCTTTGTGGTCAAGTAGCCACTGGGGACAGCATGAAGTAGTGATTTGAATGTTGGAGACCAGGGCTCGATTCCCAACTAAGCCATGGAAACCCACTGGGGGACCTTGGGTGCATCACACACTCTCAGCCCCAGAAAACTCCGTGATATGATGACCCTAGGGTCATCATAAGTCAGAAACGACTTGAAGGCACATAACAATAAGCAACTGGGGAGAAAACTTGCCCCTTCCTCTGGTACTCCCTTTGACTGGATTAAATGAAACTTATTCCCATGTAAGTATGCCTAGGATAACATCCTTTCTATAAGGATATATTCAGACCCTAGAAGAAGTTACTTTTTTGGACTCCAGCTCCCAGAGTTCCCCCAGCCACAATACCTAGCAGCTGTCTTGGGCTGGCTGAAGGATTCTGGGGATTGTAGTCCAAAAAAGTAACTTCTTCTAGTCTTTGTTTATATTTAGGACATTTGTGTGGCTGAGTTGGTGTGTGTTTAAGGAACAGATACATTTCTCTCAGATATTGTATTCTTTTAGTACAAGCAAAGAAATTCATGAAAGCTGATGATAAATCAGTCTTGAAGGTAACACTAGAGTTTTTCCTTCTTCCTTCCTTCCCGTCCCCTTGAAACACACTAAGGGGGCTGTTTCTCGACACCCTCACCCCGCCCTTGATTTCTCCCTATGTTGGCCAGTTTTACAAAACAGTAATAAGGGATGGTCCCACATTCACGGCATGCAGGGCTGACAAGCAGAAGGCAGCTATTCACAAGGTTGTATTCCACCTAAATACCAAATTAGACATTGATTTCATTTAACCTAGACGTGTATTTCTCTGCAAAACCTAGACGTGTATTTCTCTGCAAAATTAGCATATCGTCCACACGTATAAAGTACACGATTGCTCTCTTTATGATGGGCCCACACCCCCAAAATGCAGGATTTTCAGACCTCCAGCTCAGCCAATATAAAAGGAAAAAGCTTTCCAAGCCTCAAACGGAGATGGGAGGGGGCATCCTTCTAAGGGACACCTGGCAACCCTCCTTCTCCCTCCGAGCACAGGCCTGCCTGCCTGCCAGCTTCACCTCCAAGGGCTGAGGAAGGACCGCAACCTGCCCCTCTCCGCTTCTGCGCACGCCGCCGCCGCCCTCCTTGCCGCCAGCGCGCTCCGCCAACCCTCACCTTCCCGCTCAGCATCCCTGGTCCTCCACCTCGCCTAAGCTCCGCCTCGCAGGCGGGGCCCGGGCGGAGCCTCGGGACGCTGAGCCCAAAAGCTGGCTTCTCGGCGTCGGCTCCTTTTCTCTCTCTGCTGCCTTCCCACCCGGGATTAATCAGCCAGCCAGCCAGCCGCGGCTTCTTCTGCTTGCCAGGCAAGCAAGCAAGGAAGGAAGGAAGCGCTCCTGTGCGTTAGCTGCTAATTGTCAGGAGCTGCCTGTCGGAAGACTTCACAATAGAACCGGAGCCGATCCTGTTCGGCCGGCTGCGGCGTGGGGTGGTTGCGGCGGCGGCGGTCTGGCGAGCTGGCTCTGGCGGTTCTCGGCGGCCAGTGCGGGTGCTGGTGCGTTGCCTTTCCGTGAGTGACAGAACAGCTGCAGCGGGTGCCTGCGACGCGATCGGAGCGGGTGGGGGGGGTGCGCGGACGGGCGGGCCGGCGGGCGTCCCGGGGTCACTCGTTCGGGTCCGCTGGGCTGCCGCCGCCGAAGGACTGAAAGAACGTTGCGGGCGGCGTCGGGGAGGTAATTAAACGGACTGGATGAGCTGAGCGAGCCGGTTTGGTGGCTGCGAATCACCTCGAGGGTCTGACATCTATTCCAGATCGCCTCTTAGACGATGCCATTATGATCACAAGTGTATTTGTTGTTACCATCGTCCTTATCATAATGATCTTCCTTTTGGACATACCCCTGATCGGCTATTCTGTTTTTCTCCAGAGTGGAGAAAACTTCCCCTAAGTATTTTATTTCAGAAGTTTGGGAAAACAAGGTTAATTAGGAAGCGCTCAGACTCATGGCTGCCCAATGCGTTCTTTTTCTCTCTCTTGCCTAGAACACCCTCCCCCCCCCCAAATGTGGGGCTTGGTTATGAATAACCCTCCAACGCTATTCGCCTGTTCTGTGTACACGTGGGAGGTTTGTGGCTTGCTCTCCTCATCCTCGTTTCTGGTTTCCGTGAAGCAGCAGGTGTGAGGACCTGGGGTGCACTCTGCACATGGCTAGAGGTACTTCTGTTGCCTTTGGTTGGTTTCAGATGTTGCAGGGCTGACTTCAGAGTGCCAAAGGACTTGGGAGGAGAGGACTGAACCTTTTCTGAAATGAAGTCTGTCTTGTGAATTGACTTCAGGGTAAAAGTGGCAGAGTTTTGGTGTTTCTGGCACCTGAAACCAAAGGGAATAATAATACCTGACAAATCCATCCTGTTGTGATACCTTTATTGAGCAGGGTGCAAAATACATTATGCTAGCTTTCAAAACTTCACTGGCTTCTTCATCAGTTGAAAGAGTGATGATAAAAAGCCTGCAGGGGACATTGTTGTGGTCACAGTCCCTACGTTTTAGGTTGTGATGGCATAAGCAGTGGGTGTAGAAATAAACTGAGGACCCCCTCCCCTTGTGGCCCTACATTGAGCTAAGGCAGTCATAATGGTTTGGAATCAGTCATAATGGTTTGGAATCAGGTTGGTGCTTTTACCATGCCTTTAACAGGGATGCCCCATGGGTTAAGGATCTCCATGTCTCTTGGTGCGTCTCTGTAGCATGTTTGTTTGTCTGTGCATGCAGCATTTGTGTGCATGTTTCTCTGGCAACTTGTGGGAGTTTCCATGCCATGGATGGTTAGATGATCTCCAGGCTGTGGGCAGGTGCAGTGTCAATCCGCCTGCCTGCCCGACTCTTATCTTGTTCGGTGCTGCTATTGCTGCTCTCCTGCATACCTCTGGTGAATAAATATCAGTTGCTTCCTGACACCCTTCTGCTATTTTAATTCCATTCCATTTCATGCTGCCACAGTCTCCACCTCCTCCTCTTCATACCAGAGAGCTTGCAATCACGATAGGGAGTAAAATGGTGTGTTAGGTTGAAGGTGATGTACCTCCCCAATCCATCTTAAGAAGCCAGAGGGATGCTTGAATGGCAGTGTTAAATGGGGTGCTGAGATACAGGAGACCCTCTGTGGATGAGGCTGAGGGGGATGTACCCTTTTTTTGAAGAATGAGTCTTTAAAAGTGACACTCTTTAAAGAGTTATAATGATCCTGCAGTTATAAAGCAGACCCATTATAGAGCAGACCCATTCAATTAATGAAACCTTGGTACAGCAACACTGATGTAAGCTCCATTGATTCATTGGATTGACTGTAGTTGGCACTGACTGATAGATTCAGACCTAAGAGTGCACCTAAAAAGTCATTACCACCTTTCTGAAATGACACGAAACGTAAAGTATTTAATAACAGCATGCTCGTTTTATTTTGGCATCGGGGGAGGGTGTCATCTTGTTTTTCTGACGGTGAAGATAATATATGTTTGGGGGTCAGAAGTGTGAGGAGAGAGATTAAGGGAATATGTCCTCTCTTCCTACTTTCAAGTCATGTACTGAAAGATATTTGTGGACATGGGGTTTTTTGCGTGCGACCACTGTAGGTCTTTGAAACCCCTCCCTAAACTGCAAACCCCAGGATTCCGTAGTATGTTGAAAGGGGAATAACAGCACTATAACAGTCTAGTGCGGAAATGGCATAAGTTCTCTGCCTGTCATTTGGAGGCCTACAGAAAGTGTGGGACCCTGATCACTCAGGTGAAGAAGGTTGATTAAATGTGTGTATGGAGACCAGCGTTCAGTTCCCTGCTTAGCCATGGAAACCTGGTGGGTGACCTTGGGTGCGTCTCATACACACGCTCAGCCCCAGAAAATCCTGTGATAGGGTCACCAGAAGTTAGAAACAGTGAACACAGCCACACAACAACAAGAACACAGCCACACAACAACAATGAAAGACTGCAGATGGGATCCTGAATCCACTACATACACCAAGTTATCTAGAAAGGGTTTCTTTATTTATTCACAGTCTGGAGGGCAAGAACCTTTACTTTTGAAGTATGAAAAAATGAAAATCCTTGGTAGAATCTATATCCCTACCAAGTGCCAAATTGTATAGAGGAGTGTCTTTGGCCAGCTTTGGTTGGTGTTTTAGCTGTACCCTTGCCTGGGGAGAATAGACCTGACTGTAATGGTTCACCTCCCAGTTAGACTTCTGTAACATATTATACATGGGGCTGCCCTGGAAAAGTGTTCAGAAGCTACCATTAGTACAAAATGCAGTGGCTAGACTGTCATCAGGTATACATTTTAAAGACCACGTAACACTGGTCTTACATGAACTAAAATGGCTTTCTATTTGTTTCCAAGATTGGTTCAAGATACTGATCAGCCCATATAAAGCCCTAAAGAGCTAGGGACCAGGATATCTGAAAACTGCCTCATCCTCTATGAATTTACCTGAAATCTAAGATAATCAGTGGAATACTTGTGACACGTCTCACCACCTTGTGAAGCAAGGCTGATAGATACACATGACAGTTTTCTCACCCTGAATGTAGAACTCCTTCCGGAAAGAGAACAACCTATCTCTGTCCCTTCTGAATTTCTGGTGAGCAGTGAAGTCTTGTGCCATTTTGGTTGGCCTTTCAATCTTGAAATTAAAGTGTCTGCTCTGGTTGTTTTTATAAACTGTTTTTAGAGCTATTTTTAAAGAGAAGCCTTGAATATGTTAATTGGCTTTCAGTTAGTCATTTACTGTTTTAAAAGTGTTTTTACCTATTGTGCATTGCCTTTGGGTCCTTGGAGGATTAAAGGTGATAAATAAATAAACTATGGGAAATGGAACATGGGTAACATATCCCAATGCAAAGTATATCTTCCTCTTCTGGGTGTTAAATATCTGTGTTAATTCATTTAAATATTTGTCTATGATAGACAAAGATGATTGATTTCTATTCTAGCCAGGTGCCTTCAAAATGTTTTGGACTCCCATTCCCATCATGCTCAAAAGTTAGTGGTGATGGGAGTTGTTATCCAAAACATCAGGAGGGTGACTGGTTTTACTTGCATGTTCACAGCCCACGAGTGTTATCAGTCACTGCTGTGATGTTATAGTAAGTCTGGAAGAAATGTCATGGTCACTGGATTTAGCTAAAAGGGGTTGCTGTGGTGTTGTACTCTTGACCTCCAGGGTATTTTAGTGATAGACAAAGTTGTTATAAAGAGCCCTTTGGATAATCTAGTTTAGCGCTCCTACATCAAAGAGGATAAGGCACTATGTTAATCCTGGTACACTGCTTTGGTACCAGAGGACGTTTTCTTCCATTACACAAATGGCTTTGGAGTTACTGTTAAACAGAATTTCCATTATTATAGTGGGAAACATTTTAAATGATGGGGGAGCTGCTTCTTACTGTATTGTGTCTTTCAGAAGCTTCATTTTTAATTTTCCTCTGGCTTGTCTTGTAGTAGACATACCATCCTGTAGTTAAGCAAAATGTAAATTTTTTTTTTAATGAAATACATTATTTGAAGAGTAGGAAAAAGGATCTGGAGCATCTGGGCTTGGCTGACTGCTCCATCACAGTCTTTTACTGGATCTCTTAAGGCCAATGTAGATCTAATTGGAGGAGAAAAAATAAAATGTGTAATTTCAGATTTTTGGCTAACGATACCTCATCTGAGAACAGCTGTACCACATAAAAGGTGATACTGAAATGCCCCATTTATGATGACTTGGGCTCACTTTATAGCATCTCTGACTACATGATAGAGAACATCTGATGAAGTGGGCTGCAGTCCACAAAACATTAAAGTAAGACTTGTTAGTCTTTAAGATGCCACAGGAAAGACTCTTTATTCTTTATGCTACAACAGATTCAGATAGTTGTTGCTATGTGCCTTCAAGTCAATTCCAGCTTATGGTGACTCTAAGGCAAACTAATCCCAAGGTTTTCTGGGGGCTGAGAGTGTGTGACACACTCAAGGTCACCCAGTAGGTTTCCATGGCTGAATGGGGAACTGAACCCCAGTTTCCAGGTTTGTAGTCCAATGCTCAGACCACTGCACCATGCTGGCTGTCAGTCAGATAGTTACCCACCTTAAAATAATAAATGTATTATTTTCTTTCATAAAAGTCAATGAAATTATAATTTATATCCCACCAAAGTCCTGACTGATTTAGGTGGGAGATGTGTTTAAAAACAGATGAAAATAGAGCTCATTAAAATAACTGGTCAGTAACAGCATTTCTTCCAGCCCAGAAGAGTCGGGTCTAATTCACCTTTCCATTAAATATGAAAACACTTGTTGGTTGTCATCAATTCGGTTGATAGTTCATAGCTTGCATTTCTTCAGAGGAACTCAAAGTGGCATACATGGTTCTCCACTACCTTTCATCCTCAAAATAACTCAGTGAGGCAGGTCAGGGTAATCGAAAATGGTTGTCCTATTGTTTGCTGTGGAACATAGGATGCCACCTTAGACCAGTTGTGTCCACCTATTCCTAGCCCAGTTAGACAATCCATTTTGACTGGCATTCAACAATAAAATGTTCCAGTTCAGGATTTCAGCCAGCCTGCATGATATGATGGTTTGAATGTTGGATTAGAACACTGGGAGACCAAAATATGAATCCTTGCTCAGCCATAGAAACCCACTAAGTGACCTTAAACAAATCGCACTCTGTCAGACTCAAAGGAAGAAGACAAGGGCAACCCTCTTCTGAACAAATTCTGCCAAGAAAACCCCATGATAGGTTTGCCTTAGGGTCATAGAATCATAGAGTTGGAAGAGACTCCAGGGGCCATCGAGTCCAACCCCCTGTTATGCAGAAACACCCATCAAAGCATTCCCAACAGATGGCCATCCAGTCTCTGCTTAAAAACCTTCAAAGAAGGAGATTCCACAACACTCCAAGACAGCATATTCCACTGCCAGACAGCTCTGACTGTCAGGAAGTTCTTCTTGAGGTTCAAGTGGACTTTCCTTTCCTGCAGCTTGAATCTATTGCTCCTTGTCTTAGTTTCTAGAGCAGTGGAAAACAAGCCCGCTCCCTCCTCCACATGACATCTCTTCAAATATTTAAACATGGCTATCATGTTCCCTCTTAACCTTCTCTTCTGAAGACTAAACATACCCAGCTCCCTAAGACGATCCTCATAGGGCATGGCTTCCAGATCCTTCACTATAGGGCATGGCTTCCAGACCCTTCCTCTGGACACGTTCCAGCTTGTTGATATCTTTCTTTAACTGAAGTGCTCAGAACTGGACACAGTATTCCAAATGAGCCCTAACCAATGCAGAATACAGTGATACCATTACCTCCCTCGATCTAGACACCATACTCCTGTTGATGCAACCAAGAATCGTGTTGGCTTTCTTGGCTGCCACATCACACTGCCGACTCATGTTCAGCTTGTGATCTACCAAGACTCCTAGATCCCTGTCACGTGTACTGCTATCCAGCCACGCGTCCCCCATCCTATATTTGAGCATTCCATTTTTTCTGCCTAAGTGTAGGATTTTACATTTCTGTCTGTTGAAATTCATTTTATTAGCTTTGGCCCAGCTCTCCAATCTGTCAAGGTCATTTTGAATTTTGATCCTGTCCTCTGGGGTATTAGCAATCCCTCCCAATTTGGTGTCATCTGCAAATTTGATCAGCATGCCCTCCACTCCTTCATCCAAGTCATTGATGAAGATGTTGAATAGCACTGGGCTCAGGACAGAACCTGGTGGCACCCCACTAGTCACTTTTCTCCAGGATGAAAAACAGCCATTGGTGAGCACCCTTTGGGTTCGTTCGGTCAACCAATTACCAATCCACCTAACAGCAGCCCTGTCCAGCCCGCATTGTTGTTGCTGTGTGCCTTCAAGTCATTTCTGAGTTACGGGTCACCGTAAGTCAGAAATGACTTGAAGGCACACAGCAACAACAAAACAGCTATGCCCTTTCCAGGACACTTCATTCCATTCTCTCACCTTCATAATGTTATCAGTCTTCCCCCAATAGACACCTTTACCGTTATGTGGTTAGCAAGCACATTTGGTGCTCACTGAAAAAATTTTGTGAGCTTCTGGCCCATGCTCCATAGTCCACAGGAGAAAACTGATAAGCGTGTATGAGAAATAAAAATAAATGGTTGACAGAGTTCCATGTGCTGATCGATGGTCACTTGATTTATTTATATTTTAAAAGCCCAACTTTTAGGACAATTGCATCAGATATCCTTGTGTCCAATCCTAGAGTAACCATTGACTCTTCTTTTCTCCTGATTATCTGAGTCCATGTGTAAATATCCAAGGTTATAGTCTCTAAATCCTTTTGCTCAATGATCCATTTCTTTGGAGAACATGTTATACAACTCCAGAAATCTCTTTGTAAAAGTATGTATATACACTTCAGTATATATAATTCATGTTTTTGGAGATTACAATAAACTTGGTGTTGTCTTTCTTAATGTATGAAATAGAATTAGATTTGTATTTTTTTAGTGTAGCTGCTGAGGAATGCCAACTTTGATAGAAGTTGAAATGTGTTGGGCTTTTTAAAAATAACTAAAGCAAGTGACCATCAATCAGTATATTGAGCTTGTCTTCTGTTTACATCCATGCTTCATAGTCTTCATATCTCTTTCAGTTGTACTGTTGTGCTTTTGCAACCCTTAGTGTTAAACAAATCCTGTTGATATTCACTGTTGATGATCCATAGAATGAATCAACTACAGTCAGCACTTCTCATTTGCAGGTTTCACTCTTGCAGATTTGATTATTCATGGATTATTTGCTGTCACCTCTGCTACCTCCCTATGCCATTTTTAACAGAGACTGCAAGCCCTGTGAGACTGAGAAACTGTGAACAAGGCTTGCAAGTTCCTATTAAAAATGGTGTTGAGCAGCAGTAGAGCTGGCAGTAAGCTCCACCAACCAACCACTTCTGCCTTGTGAAGGAACCGTGATGCCTCAAAGTGAGTTGAGTATGATGATCATACTTTTTGTGTGTGTTGAATATGGTTTGGGAGGGCTGCATAACATTAGAGTTATTCACAGTTTTTCCACTTTCACGGGGGTCCTATACCCCTAACCCTAATGAATGTGGAGGGATGACTGTATTAGTACTGGTTAGAAAGACAGTTAGAACTATGTGATAGCTGCAAAATATTCTAAGAATTAGCACAGGCTGTACAGCACCATGTAGGCCAGTCCTATCTCTGGGTAAGTAACTATAGTCTAAGCTTGCCTCAGGTTGTGGGCGTCATTTTCAAGACCCATGAAAGCTATGTTTTACCCATCAGTGCCTTCTTCAGAATGAGATGATACTAGAAATGCCAGTGAGAGCAGACTTTAAAATGCCATGGAGTATCTAATGGGGAATACCCAGAGACAGGAAGATGTGCAAACTTCAGCTGTGCATGCAGTTTTTTGAGAGGAACCAGAGCATTAAAGTCTTCTGTGTGCAAAGCCAGATAAAAGCCTCCAGATGCCTGACTTGTCTGTAGGTGCCAAACATTCCACATTTGATTGGAGGGCCCATATTTCAAACTAGTGCAGCTCAACAGATGTTTGGAGCAATAGATTCAAGCTTCAGACTGTTTTCACAGGTGCCCCATCATTTTTTAAAAAATATACTATTGGTAGTAAGAATGTAAAGCAAATTATTTACTAGAATGTATGTCTGATTGAAAACATCTTTCCTGTTATAACACATCAACGTTTACTAGTGATGTGTTCCAGACTAAAACCGCAATCTTATGTAGGCATACTTAGCTTTGTTGAACTTAACTTCCAAGTAGGACTTAGTCCCTAGTAAATCTGAGCTGGATTGTACTTTAAGAGACCTTGGAAGGCTGCAGTGTACTACACAAGCATAGGAATTTGCATTGCATTTAAAAAAACCAAACAGAAAGGCTTTTGGATGTTTCTAGACACATAAACAGCAAACTCCTTATGTGCCTTGGTTCTCTGCTTTTGGAGGACAACATTTAGCTACTTAAGAAACTCCTGCTGGTTCTTAATTTTCTTTTTTAAAAAGCCAAGATTGTAGCCCTTACGATTATGAAGATACAGCCAGAGGTGTCAACGCAGTGCCTGCTAGCATCTTAGAAGATGGATGAACAGGAGCCAAATTGCCAGTTATTTGGAACACATGCAACAGTTTACTGAAGATTTGTTTAGGGAAAAGAGGACTAGATGAGGAGAAGAGATGGGGAAGAATGTGTATAACTCTTTGCATGCATGCCTGCCTGGTCCCAACTCCAAAGTTTGGAAAATGTACTTTTTGGGTTGCAGCTCTTAAAATCCCTCTGCCAGCACAGCTAGTGGTGCTTCTAGCACATTTAAAGTTTCCAAGCTCTGCTACCATCACAAGAGCATGATTTCTTCCTGAATTCCAAATGCTAATGTTTAGAGTCTGAAAGAGGAATCCTAGAGGGCACTGAAAAGTGGTAATGGGATGAGAGTTATGCAGCCGTTCTCTACCTTCCTTCTTCTCTTTCTTTAACTCAAGGTAACATGACATTTAAAAAGGAAAATAGTGCCATGGAACACCATTGCTTCCATTAGCATGTCTGCAATATTTCCATGGCCCTTCTTTGGCACTAAGACTTTCATTTTGCACCTAAGATTTCCATGGGGAGGGATCTTCAGTGCCCTGAGTAACTCCTTCATCTTCCTTATGACCAGAGCTTGGAAAAAAAGTATTACTTTTAGCTAGGAACTGCAAAACAGCTGCAGCCCCAACCATGGCCACCTGAGGAATACAGGGACTTGTAGTCCCAAAATATTCCCAGCTCATGCATAGCCAGGTGAAGGATTTTGGGAACAAAAGCAGACTGAAAGTAACTTTTAAAGATCTGTATTGGACCAGTGAGAAGCAACATGGTGTAGTGATATAGTAGTTTGAGGACGTTGGGAGACCAGGATTTGAATACCCTTGCTCAGCCATGGAAACCCACTAGGTGACCTTGAGCAAGTTACAGTCTCTCAGCCTCAGGTAAATTGCAAAAATATTAGAAATAAAAATAATTTATCCATGCAATAAGAGAACTAGCTTTTTAGTCAGCACAACTTATTAGATGCTGTAGGTAACATTTTTTGAAGCAGAGGTTATGAAATCTGGATACATTTTTTTTAAAGTTCAGGATTTGTACAACCTTATTTATATATATCCTGCCCTTTAGCCAGAAAGGCTACCGAGTTAAACTGACAGTTCCCCGCCCCCAGGTTTGTGTATTTGTGTGTGTTTGTGCATGCACGTGTGTGCATGTGCTTTCAAGTTGCTTGTCAAGTTATGATGACCCCATGAATTTCATACATTTTTCATACTGAGGAAGAAATACTCAGAAGTGGTTTTGCCAGTTCCTTCCTCTGAAATATAGCTTACAGCACTTAGTATTCATTAGCAGTCTCCAGTCTAAATACTGACCAGGGCTGACCCTGCATAGCTTCCAAGATTAGGCACAATCTGATGTCTTTAGGGTATTTAAGCCCTCAGGTTTACAATCTAAATAAGATATGGCACAGAAGGCAAAGGGAATGGCAGCGGAGGAGGGGGATTATATCCAGCAGGTGCTGGCTGCTCTTCTCTCCCTCAGACTCCAGAGCAAAATGGTAGTTGAAACACGGAGACAGGCCTCTCAATAGTTGCTGTGCCAAGCCACGATGGATCTGTGTCGGGCTGCAATTCTTGACCTTTGAGGCCAGAATGATGACAGCTGCTGCTGGGCCAAGGCATGATGGAGCTATACCTGGCTGCTCTTTTCTCCCTCGGAGGCCAGTACAATGGCAGCTGGAACATGGAGGGAGAGGCTCTCAGCAGCTGCTGGGCCAAAGCATGATGGAGCTGTGCCTGGCTGTTCTTCTCGCTTCCATAGGCCAGAGCACATTGACCTATAGGGGAGCTTACTGTGGGGACACACAGATCTTTTTCAAGGCATGAATGTCATCTCATCTCCCTCAAACATACTCCACTTCAGACATTACAGTAGAAGAGGAAAGACTTGATAGCACAAGGCACTTGTGATCTGTTTCTCAGAATTTTTAATAATGTCCAAAGTAGCTCTAAGCCTCAAGGTTATGACTATATTAATGACAGTCATCAGAATGAAATTTGGAATAGAAGGTCACAGCTTCTTATAAGATGAAGCTGGTGAAATAGAAACGATTAGTGGAGGCTGTTGCTTGAATTTCCAGACACATTATGTAGTGTTTGCAAGCATCCAGTGCTGTATTTCCCAAGGAAGAAAGAGATGTAGGACCTAACAAGTACTGCTTTTATCCTATTTGTTGCTTAGCTGCTTTTCCTCCTGTTCCCATCCTCAACCAGCTAAAGAATAATGCCCATTAATTCCTTGGGATTTTTTTATCTGTCTGTTTTGAAACCCTGGCTCAACAATAGATAGCCAAACTACTCTTTAGTGAGTTCTCTGACTTCAGTCAAAGTATCTGTACTAGCCTTCCAAGCTGTAACCAGGAATTCAACATACCTGGTAAACATATCTAGTAGGATAGACAGGTGGTTAAGAACTCATTTTTGTAATGAGTGGGCAAGATACTGAGGAAATTTAGTCAAGTGAGAACTGCAGCAAAATATTGTGATGTGAAATCTTCCTTGTTCAGGTTTCTAGCAACTCCATCCCCCACCTTCTGCAGTTCTCCATTCCACTCTCCAGTTCTCCATTCCAGTCAATCAGCATTTGATATCTCCAAAGGGCATGGTTGGTCCTTATAGGATTATGCTGGGGATTATGGTCTCCAAGTTTAGAATTCCCCCATAAAGCTGATTTGTACTTCTCCAAACCTGAGGTTCCCCCAATCTAATTTGTACAGGTGTTGCAGCTTTGCGTAAGCAGCAACAATGCTTGTAGCCAGAACTTCAGAAATGGGATTTGTTCTTGACTCTTTCTGCCCCTATGTTCTGTGCCTTAAAATGGTAAACACTGAGAAAGAGGGGTTGATGTGTTCTTGTTGAAAGTTATAATGTGATTAGCTCAGGTTTAGGAAAGAGTCACCACTCTTCATGGCTTCCCAGGTCAGAGTCTTTTTTTTGTTCTGTCTCTCTTTTTTGGCCATAGGTCTTCAATAGTGGCAGCCTAGAGGCCATAGAAATGGGTAGCAGCCATGTGTAGCCTAGAAGTCATAAGTGAACTTCAGGTTCCTTTACATCCTGTGATTTAATTTATGAAAAAGAAGTGTTGCTGTAAGGTGGTGTTAAAGATGAACAGCTATCATTTTTTTGAATGGGGCGTTTGTATCAAACAAAACAAAACTTCACAGTCATTAGGGCTGGCCAAAGACACTTTGAGCAGGAGCAACAATGCCATTGCCCCTTCCATGTTAAAGTGCATGGTACCCAAAGACCACCAAGTTATGTGGCTGAAAATCCCAGCCAAGTGTGACTCCATGTGCCTAGCAGTGCAAATGCAGAACATAATGAATAGCTGATAATCTTCTGCCTTTTCATGGCACCAAACAATCTGAGGCTGCCTCCCTAGCTTACCTACTTTTTACAAGAATTGGGGTGAAAGCTAGGCCTATGGATGGCCAGTATTCCCCTTTGCTGCTCTTTAAAATTCTTATCCAGCTGGTTCATTTCTAACAAGCTTTCCTTATTCAGAAACTCATCTTATGTGTATTCTGTTGTGCTCATGGTACCAGCTTTATCTTGGTATCTCTGTGTGTGTTCCTTTCCCCTTTCTTTTCCTGCTGTATCATGTATGGCATAGTTCTGCTTGTAAAAGAAGCAGCCCTCTGTTTTAGGTTAATGCCTGATATTTGACTATCAGTTGTAAAGCTGTGTCATGCTCTGCTTTGAATGCTGGTGTTTGGCTGTGATGCTGGTCACGCTATTTCTGTTATTTACATCTCAATGATGATTTGTTATTTCTTCGTCATGATCAGTTCTCCCTGGTTGTATACCAGCAAATAAAAACAGTGCTGAATTGTTCTCTGTGCTTTACCTCAATCAGAAGCCAAACTATATCAGTCTATAAATTCACTTTGTGCCACCATAACTTGATTGAGCCTCATTTCCACTGAGATCCAATTTGATCTGCCAGATAAATGGTGGCATTAAAAAAAATTGTTTTCAGAAGCTTTGATGAATTACATTGCTCTGTGCTGCTATCCACTGGCTTAGCTGTGATTTTACTGCAGATTGTTTCAAATTTTTCTAAAATATCTTGAAGGCTTGTTATCAGGGAACTTTATAACATTCTTACCCTACTTTTCTCCAAGTCTGTATCTTAAACAATATGATATTTATTAATGAAAACACTTATGAAAACACAAACTAGGGGAGAGGGGCTCAAATAGTCCCAATCTACAGATATCAAGTAGGAATAAGGAACCATTGGTCCTTCAGATGTTTGGAACTACAACTTCCATAATCCCTTACCACTGGCTATGCTAGTGAAGGCTTTGGGAAATTGAAGTTCAAAATATATGGAGTGCCCAGGTTCCCCGTCATTGATGTTGTGTGCTTCCAAGTTGTTTCTAATTTATGGGAACCTTAAGGTGAACCTGTCAGAGGGTTTTCTGGGGCTGAGAGTATTTAATGCACCCAAGATCACCTGGTGAATTTCCATGGCTGAGTGAGGAACAAACCCTAGTCTCCAGGATTGTAGTCCAGTGCTCAAACCATTGCACCATCACTGCAATGTAATTTCTGGATTCTCGTTTGCTCGATAAGGAACGTGCCTTACGGCAAGGCTCCACAAACTTTGGCTTTGCCCTGCTGCACTCTTTTCCATGTTTCTGGCTTCCCAACAGAGACCTGTCATAGCACTACCCCAGGGACTGCAAAACCTTTGATCTGCATGCTACTGATTATGACTCTGTCCCTCTGATACTGAAAATCTCCAAACAGTCAGAATGTAATTTGCTGAAGACCACTCGCTGGTTTTAATTCCCCAGAGGACCCTTTGAATGCATCTGTGCAAATTAATTTGTTATCAGACTAAATCTGCATACCCAAATAGCTATGCTTTTGTATTTATATTTTTCTCACTCTGACATTTTACACAAAAGAGCATTTCCAGGCATGAGCTGTCGTCTTCTGGGATAAACATGTCTTGATAGTGATGTGTGTCATAAGGGGTTGTTCTGCTGGGTGTCAATAAAGATTTTAATGCACTAGGCAGAGTAATAATGTACAATTGTTTCTTGGGAATCGTTTTAGAGAAGAAAGACATAAGAAATACTGTCATTGTAAGCCTACAGTAGATATGTTGTTTCTGTCTACATTTCACTTGTACTGAGTGTGACTGTTCTATAATACAACTTTCTTTATAGATATAGACAGTGGAATATGCTGCCTCAGAGTGTGGTGGAGTCAGCTTCTTAGGAGGTTTTTAAACAGAGGTTAGATGGTCATTTGCTAGGGGTGCTTTGAGTGTGTATTGCTGAATGGTAGGGGGTTGGACTCGATGGTCATTGTGGTCTGTTCCAACTCTATGATTCTGTGATACGATTTGCCTACTCTGTTGGTCTTGTGCCTGAGGACTGTAGCCTAAATGTTATTGTTAGTCTTATTAGAGTAGACCTATTTAATCAATGAGAAGTCAACTCTGCCCCTGCATATCTTTCAGGATATAGTGTGGCCTGCTGTGCAGCCTGGGGGAACACTTTCATATGGAGCTCTCAGAGAGATCCTTGTGCAAGCCAGTAACAGCCCAAGGACTTGTATAACTGTCCAGTTACTCAACTGTAAAGCCCCAGTAGGATTCTAGACATTGCATTTAGACCTCCCTGAACATGCTTAGGATTGTGCAATACAACTATTTCTATGCCCTGGAACTATCTTTGTGGGTTTTACAGAAGAATACTATTCCCTTCTCCCCCCCCCCCCCCAATTAATCCATCCTTGTTTGTCTGCAGCTTCTGCTCTGAATTCTTCTTTGCATCATGCAATAAATCAGTATAGGGTAGTGTTCTTTAATGGAAGGCTTGTGAGCTGGTGCCAACTCCCAATCAACCCATATGTAGCTCTGCTTGTCAGGGAGCAGGAGTTCTGCACAGTATTAGATCTGGCAGACCGAAAAAAGGAATAGAGGAGTCTGTCCCTCTCTTTCATGTGCAGCAAAGAAATAGGTGATATATCTTCTAATTGAATGCGTATATTTCATTGACTGGAAAACATTAAAATTTACATCAAATTAACTCGATTCTTATTGAACACAATCAACAATTGCTGGGATTTCTAGTACTCTCAACCATCAGGGTTCATCAGTGGATGTTTATAAGTCTGTGAAGATGTCTATCCACAGCTATGCATATGATGATTGTGGATCTCTTTGAGGCCTTTGTTAACCAGACATAGAAAAATTAAGGAAAAGTGCATAATGTTACATGTTAACTAAAAATCTATAAACGCTACATAATTTTTATTATTCTTACATTCATTCCAACTTGTTCACTTAAATTTATGTTACATTACTACAAGTAAAAACCTCACTGGAATGAAAAGGAAAAATTCCATCCATAATTCTATCCCTGTCCCTGGTCCCAAGAAGGCCTTGGTCCTTCTTGAGAGAGAAGAAAATAGCAGGATGAGTTTTGGGTAACTGTATTACTCAGCCAGTGAAAGAGATTAAATGAAGTTAAAAACAAATGCGCACACACACAAGAAGGATGCAGAAAACAAAATCTTGTCACTTTCCATCATTGTCATCATGTTTTCTCTATTCGCTGTCTTTGGTTTAGTACCTCTCTCTGTGTTGTCATCACCTCCGTATGTTCTGTCTGTCTTTCCCTCTTCCCATGTCTGCCTCCCATTTAAAATCCTTCAAGCCACTCTCCCTCTTGTCTCTCTTTCTCACAGTCTGTTTCTCATTGCCCCTCCGTCCCCGTCCTCCCAGCATTCCGCAGCTTCTTTCCCGTGTGTCCAGCCTGCTGGTGTGCAGTGTGGCACAGGCTTCCTCTTCTTGTTGTTCCTTCTTTTTCTCTTGTCTTTGCTGCCTGTCATGGTCTACATTGCTTGTGGTTAAAGCTTCTCCCTGTCATTGAGTGGATAAACTCTGATAAAGAGAACAGGGGAGATATGGAAGGAGAGGAGTGAAAAATAATGTAGCATTGTTTTATGGAGGGGGGAAATGTACTTCATCTTCATGCTTAATTTTACATACACACACATACTAACGTCATCAAATTTATTACACCAGTTCCAATCTCTGTTGCTAACAGAGTAAATAAAACATACTTAAAGAACATATTCAAAACATCTATTTGTCTTTGTGCCCTTATCTGCTTAGTCAACTTCTCAGGTGATACGCTGCTTATACCGTATGTACACTGTACACCCAGTGATAGTTTCTTTATTTCCTTCCTGTTTTTAATGATTAGTTGGTGTACGTCTGTCACTAGGAAGGATAACATTTCTTTATGGTTATTTCCCCCCCCTTCATTTTAACTGCTGAAAATCAGTAACAGGACTAACAATGCCTTCTTTTACAGGTCTAACAGTTCCCTCTCCTGCTGTTGCTATTATATTAAATTATTTATATACTTCCTGATACCCAAGGATCTCAGGGCAGCATACAATATGTACCTCCTCTTTAAAAAAACAAACAAACTAGCACTTTTTACGTGGTTCAGACTCTGTCTGACAAGCAGAAACATTGGCATTTTACTGAAACGGGACCCAGTCTGATTATGAAGGCTGTACTAGCAAGAAACACTCCTCTTGCACAGTAGTTACTGCCTTTTTTAGTGTGTGGCTACTACTGATGGGCAGAAATTGGGAGTAACAGATATGAGGAGCACAGTTTCTGGCAACGAGTTATTAATTTTTCTGATGAAGCTCTGATGAAGTTACATCTGAAAAGTAATACAGTACATGGGAATGATGTGTTTGTGTATTGGTGAGTAAAGTTCTATAGTTACCCTTTCCAGTTACTTTAAGGTCATTTTAGAATTATCTTGAATGGAATATTTCTAGTGTTATACATTATTGTCTTATCAATTCTTACTTCTTTCTTGGGAAATAAAGTTAACAAAGAACAATGAGTAATATAACAAGTAATGGGTAATGAATCATCCACCACAAAGCATTGTAATGCATAATGAGAACAAGTTGCTTTTAAAAGGTAAGGGTCCTAGTTCTAGTAATGGTTACATTAACTCACAACATAAATAACAAGATTGCAATGACAAGTTACAAGTATTGTACAGACAAAATCAAAGAGAAATTGGTATAATTTTGAGCGTCCAGTTAGTGTAAATTTTGGACTGTTGTGTTAATTCAGTTACCTAGCAGTTATGTTGTATTTTGTTTGTTTTTTAAAAAAATACACACATGCACACACTTGAACATAAGAAAAATTTGTGTGTGTTGAAAAAAAGAAGCAGTTGCCAGATGAAAAATAATGATTGAGAGAACAGAACAGGAAAAAGATTTCCTTCTAGACCAACTTACAGCCCTCTAGATGTTGTTGAATTGTAACTCCCATCAGCCCTGGTGAATATAATCATGCAAGGGATGATGAAAGTTGCAGCCCAACCATCTCTGGAGGGCCACAGATTTCAGAACCTTGGGTTAATCCTTCACCGTTGTGATTCGAAGGGTGAAAATGACTAAAAGAAATCTTTAAGATTAACTGAGAAGAAGAAATTTCTAGCATAATCTTTCATTGGCTCAGGTTTACTCTAGCAGATGCTACTGACTTCCTTTATATCTTTTTATGCTCAAACAGACTAAGATGGAAATCGTCATTCATTAGTGCCAAGCAGCGGTCATTCTCTCTTGGCTTCAGTTCTGCTGGTCTGCCCACCAGGATAGGTAATAATTATTTTATAGATGAGTTGTTTGAAGAAACAGTTTAACAAATGTGTGGGCACATTTACAAATATGCAGCAAAATAAGTGCCAGAATGATTTATTATAGATGAAAGGACATTAGCCCATGTCAGGTGTGACCTTGGTAAAGGGAGATGTGGTGAACCTTCTTTGCTAAAGACTAGAATGTGCAGAGATTGCCAAGAGTGTTCTGGTGCCTGAAGCAGAAACACAAAGTGGTACCTTCCCTGTGCTAATCATAAGACAATGAAAAACAGAGTGGTGAACAATTTTCTGCACTTTCATGGGATCTCAAACTCAGCTTGGAGCTTAGATATGAACTGCCCTCAATGACTGAGGGAAATTAATAGCTTTTCCTAGTGAGAGATGTTTTCTGAACAACATTTGAGCTGATCTATGCACAGTGCAAAGTCATGCTGTCATTGACTATGTCCAAAGTTTAAAATGTATGAAGGAAAATCTGAATACTATACACAATAACTTCCAGGGCAGTAGCAGTGTCAGTCTGTTGCAGCAAAGCAACCAGAAGTCTTTTGGTACTTTAATGACTAATATATTTATTGTGGTATATGCTTATGTGAGAAGCGACTAAACTGAGGCTGTCATACTTTGGACAAATTGTAAAATGACATGACTCCTTGGAAAGATGATAATGCTTGGTGAAGTGGAAGGCAATAGGAAAAGAAGAAGACTGCACTGCAGGTGGACTGATTGAATGAAGAAAGCCACAGCACAGTTTGCAAGACCTGAGCAGAGCAGTTGATGACCAGGGCCCTTGAAAGTCTCCCATTCATAGGGCTACTATAAGTTGAAGTTGGCTCAATGGCAAATAACAACAACAAACTTTTATGAACAATAGCCCATTTCATCTGATTTATGAAGTGTTATCCTCACTGAGTGGATTTACATAAAGGTGGTTGGAGATATGTGTGAAGTCAGAGAGCACTGAAGTACAAAAAATACAGTCATAATTACCTTAACACAAGCCATTCACAAAAGTAACAGAGATAGGTGTTGGGTGATATTGTAGACAGATTGCATGGACAAGCTGATTAATAAATGTACTGTGATTTTAAAACACACACGCACAAAACTTTGTTCCTATTCAGGCCATAGGAAACAGAGGTGAACTCCTGCTGAGTTTTGTTCTGCTGTTTTCTATGTTGGTATCTGTCGAAGTTCTTTTGTTCAAGAATGGCCATCTTTAGGTCAGAGACAAAATGTCCTTCCTGGAAGTTGCAATGTGCTCCCGTTGCTTTTTTTTTTTTTAATATTACTGTCATTACTGTTATCAGAGGTGTGTGTGTGGGGGGGGGGAGAACTGTATTTGGTAAGACAGGACAGACAAAACTTCCTTTTGAAAGTTTTGTACTTTTTTCATTGTTGGAATAAAAAACAATTGGATTTCAGAGTTGGCAGATTAGGCACTCTGGCAGATTAGGCACTCCTAATTAATCAAAAGAATACATAGCCTTTGCTCTGTGAAAACTCAAATGTGATTCTGTGACTCATTTCATTATGTCTTGATTAATTTTTAGCACATCTATTATCTGTGTAAAGTATTAGGAGACATATTATGGCATAGTGGCCGGAAGACTGAGCAGTAAACCAACAAGGCCCCAATTCAAATCCCAGCACTGCTATAGCACATACTACATGGCTTTAGGAACACCATTAGCACTTTCAGATATTACTCTGATGCAGGAGCAGCAGCTTGTGTCTGGTGGATTAGCAGAGGGTCCGCCTGTAACTGGTGGCTCCTAGATGGAGAATAAATGTAGAAGCCATGTTTTATACACACAAGGTCCCAGGTTTGATCCCTAACATCTCCAAGTTAGACTAGGGAAGATACCTTGCTTGAAACCACAGGCAGCTACTGCTTGTCACTGTTGATGTGCTCACTTTACAGCACATTCCTTACTCAATGTAAAGTATATTCTTTTGTTTCCTGGAGGATTCTGGGAATTTTAATCCAAATTTAGGTTCTGCTTTCAAGTAGAAGTTATGTTGAAAGATCACAAATCAAGCAAAGGGTAGCCTGCTCTTTTGGTCTTTATCCCTACCCACAGACTTCTCATTCCCTTCCCGGTGACCTTGAGCAGAAAGCAGGAGGACAGATCCAAATTACCGAGGGGGACTTATAGCAAAGATATCACCTGCTTTCAGAAGGCTGCTGGCTCACAAGAGCCAGTCGGATCAGAGGTAGATGTCTCTGCCTTTTAAGCAGTGGCTTTTTTAAAAAAAGTTTACCTCCCAGTGAAATCAAGTAGGGTTTTTTTTATTAGGCCGTCTTCTCACTGGTATGGTTAAATGGACTAACATGGAGAACTGTCAGATGAAAGAGAGGAGCTTTTAATTTGGTGGATTTAATTTCACAACTAATCCACCACTGGTATACTCCTGCCACACCGTGCTGGGACCCCAAACCACTACTACTGAAGGATTCTGGACTAAGCGATTGGGCAATTCTGAGAGTTTTATCCAAAAGATAAATTTTCCAGTCTCTGTTACCACCACTGGGAACACTGTTAGTGGTGTTCTCTGTGCCAACGGAGCCTTCTATGGGTAAAGCTAGGATCTTCATGGTGGGTGTGCCATCTGAAAAAAAAGAGCTCTTCTTGACCTGTGGAGCAGCACTTTGATCCCATCCTTACCCCGCAGCCGATGTTGGATGTGTGTATAAAATTGCTCTGTTGATTTTTAACTTCAGCCAAACCTTGAAACCTGGGAAACCCTTCTTATTGTTGCATTAGAATGCCAATCCTCTATTATATTTCCCCCTCCTACTTTGCGTGTCTTGAACAATGCCAGGGTAACTTGAGTACCAGTCTGTCTTTCTACTTTTCCCTTATATTTTTTAAATAGCTGAGAAAAAAAATCACCTGATGCTAGTCCAAATGTTCCTATCTGTTACTACTTATGTTAATCAGCTGAAATAGTTTGAGCGATGCCTTGGGTTTTTGTTTGTCTTGATTTTGTTTTGTTTTTAATAGGCCTCTCTCAGATGCTGTTATACACTCTTGATCATCTCCTTTCTAGCATGGATAGAGTAAATACATTTCCTCATTCATTAATCATATTCATTAATCTTCCTGTCATTCTGTGGCTTTCTGAAGCTTCCTTTCAAAAAGTGTTTTGGTTTTTGCTTTAGAAATTATGGCTTTGAAGGAGGATGCAAGTAGTGGAAGTCTCAGTGTTCTTCCTTCAGGACTTTGCCTCGCCCAATAATCTTGGACATAGCCCAAATTTAGTGTTTCAGTCAGGTATCAAAAATTGGTTATTTCTGAGAATAAAACATACCCTGACATATTTTGCTTTGGTTCCAAAATATTCAAGTAGAGATAAAGAATCAAGTTGTCTGTCACCAGAGTTTTGAACTGGTATAATGGTTTTTTACCACACTTCATGTGCTAATTGGCTTACTTACTACTGGGATTTTTGTGTTATCCTCAAGAGTTTTGTGAATGGCCAGTGTGAATAATGCACTTGTCACATTTAGTACTTTCTCCATTTAATTCCCCTTTATATACAGTCTTGCCCTCAACCACATGTATCTTATATATACCTAAAATGATGGATAACCCTCTGTGCACCTGGTGGAGTGGATTATAGTCAATGAAAGCTTAGTCTGTGATAAATGTGTTTATATTTAATGTACCATAGGATTGTTCATTGTTTGTGTAGGGTTGTTTTGTTGTTTTTAGAGGGTAAGTGTTTTTGTTAAGGTTTTGTGTGATTGGGGATAGGAGGAATAGTGGGAGAAGGAGCTATTTATAGTCACAGGGGAAAGAAATCTCCTCTTCTGTGCATGCCTTAAACAAACTTCGCTACTTCCCTATGCTCAAAAAAGGAGATTGTGAAAGGCAAAACGATAGATTTTTCCAGAGCAGTCAAGGGTGGAGTGGTTCATTATGGCACAAGGGAGAACACTGTATGTTGAAGACCAAATTAGGTTTTCATTCCTTGACAGTTAAGAAACCCAGACATTCTGTGTTATATTGATTATCTTTCTGTGGGGAAACTTGTACAACATTGGTTTCAGTGACAGCCTGAAAATATTACTTTTCTGTATTGTAGTTCCCAGAATCCTATAGCCAGGCTGGGGACTCTGGACAGCATTTCAAAACTTGGTTTGACTCTCTGGCCATTTCTGCACTATATTGTTATAGTGCTATTATTGCACTTTCAACATCCAGTGGAATCCTGGGGTTTGCAGCTTAAGGGGGCATTTAGAATTCTGAGCCAGAGAGCTCTTTGGCCTCAGTAAACTACAAACTCTGGTATTCTACAGGATGTTAAAAATAGAGTAATAGCACTATAACAATGTAGTGCAGAAATAGCCTTTCCCCCCTTGCCACAATCTCCCTCAAAGCCCAACTACACAAAGCTGCTGGTTGCGTTACAAGAAAAATACTCCCTGATACCAATGCAGATTTCCCTTGAAATGTACGTAGCATCTCTGGAGAGATGCTGTTTTGTCAGAATCATGGGCTGGGGTTGTGGGATGGGAAATTAAATTTCACTTCTGCATCGCATAAAGCTATAACATGGCCAGCTTTTCCTGAAGCTACAATTACCATATTTGTTGGCGTATAAGATGCATCAGTGCATAAGACACACACCATTTTCAAACAGTATTTTTCGGGGGGAAATGAGTCTTATACGCCAGCAAATACAGTAATATATGAGAAAATTTCCCGATTAATTGCATTCATGGAATTAATACATAGCTTGGCTTTTGTGGTGGGAGTGTTGACAAACACAAGTTTGGAAGAATGAGGATTGTAGAGATAGATCACATTCATCACAAAACAGGAGTGGGCAAAGTGTTGGCAATAGATCACTTGCACCAACCAGGCTGTTTTTGTGGCTTGCAAGATCTACTAGCTTCCGTTTTTTTATTTTTTTAAAAAGTTACCTTGAAGTGACCCCAAATGCCTTCTAGATAATTCAGGGAGCAATTTCACCAAATTTCTCTTCAACACCCAGCTGTTTTTGGTCCAGGAAGAGGCTTTTTTCTCCCAAAAGGAAGTGACCCCGAATTTGACTTCCAGGTTACTTCCAGTTGTAATAAAGGCCTCTCCTGAGCCTGAAACAGCACAGGAAAGCCAAAACCTGTGGTGAAATTGCCCCTCATGCCCACTAGTGCTAATTTGAGGGCGTTAGGGCAGGGTGGTGAGGCAAGGGGTGTGGCCCTCCAAGGTCTCCATGGGAGCCAAGATGGCACCTGAATCCTCAAATTTCAACAATCCATGTCACAGTTGTTATGATCATTCTGTCATTACCCCAGTGGACTTCAAAGACTAGCACAACAAAGCCATGTTATAACTAAGCATAAACAAAGTGCAGTTTTGGGTCTACATACACCACAGAGGTTGTTTTGTGCCCCTTGACCCCTTAACAGGGTCAGTAAGAAGCAATTCATCTTTTAAATAAGTTACATCTCAATCACACTGCAAACTATTAAACATCAAACAGTACCCCTTTCGGAAACCAGAAATGGGCTTCTGGACAGTTCCAATTCTTTTGGAGGAGGTTGTTTGGCAGTTCTACTTTATCTGTGGAACACTATACATTTTCAAAGTCATTGCAGCCCCTGGAATGTTCCATTGTCCTATTGGCACCAGACTCATTGCAGTTGACCATCCCCGCCATAGTACAAGTAATTAGATTCTGTGACTATCCATCTGTTATCTACTCTTGCACTCATCTGTTGTCTCTCATGTGTCAACTTCTGAAATGTTAGCTCCCTGGGGCAGGACCTATGTTTCTGTATACCAGTGGTTCCCAAACTTTGACCCTCCAGGAATTTTGCACTTCATTTCCCAGAGGGCTCAGCCAGCTTGACCCGCAGTCAGGAATTCTGGGAGCTGTAATCTAAAACACCTGTAGGACAAAAGTTTGGGAACTACAGTTATACATCATACAGTACCATGCACAGAGTATGTGTGTATGCATGTGCAATGGCATATGTGTGCATATGCATGCATAGTGTGATTTCTTTTTTAGTTTTGAAACATGGAAAGTATTGAAAGGTGTAGATGCCTAGGCATTCTGTTTGTGAGTTGTAAGGTAATAGGAAGAAAACTGAAGACAGGAAGCAGCCCTCGAACAGGAAAGGAACTGCATGCTCATTGTTAGCAAAGCACTTTCATTAAGTTACACCTCCTGAGACGGACTTGCCAGCTGGATCACCCTTTAGGGAAACACAAAGAAGCTTATTGCAATCTTACCCGAAATCTGTCTTCTCCAATTAGGCTGCTTGATGTACTGTCTTCTTTCAATGTGATTGCTTGTGCATCCATGCAGACCAATCTGTTCCACTTAGGTGTGTGCACTCAGCTATCTTTTCTCAATCTCAGGATTGCCCATTGATAGAAACATGGCTTCCATTCTTGACAGTGAGTTCAGTGGTAGATCAGACTGTAGCTTCTTGCCCGCCTCTTGACACCTTTTTGCTCTTTCATACTTTTTGGGCAGGATTGCTACCTGTTTTATGAGTCATTTGGACAGTTGTCCAGAAATCCTGGCCAGCTGCTTTAATTTATGCTAGGACAGGCACTCTGACAAGGGAAGGAAAAGTGGAGGTCAGAACTCCATGGCTCCATAATGGGCTACTTTTCAGGACTGATGGAACAGGTGACATCCATCAGGCTTACAGATCACCAGTTGCTGAATGTTATTTCATGCTGGTAAGACCAGACAGCCCATCAAATCTTCACACATTTACTGTTAGTCATGCTGACTGAGACCAGGGATAAACAACATACAGCCTTCTAGATGTTGTTGGATTGCAGTTCCTCCCAGTCCTAGCTAATAGGACTAGGGGGAGCTGCAGTCTCCAACTTTGGTGGATCATCTCCAGTTAGGAGATAAGGGTGCAAGTTCTCCAGTTTTGAGGGGCTCAGCTCCAGGCAAGAGAAAATGGCCATGTGCATACACCTAAATGGAACACCTAGCTGAACAAAACTTTGCTACAATTTGCAAGGCATAATTGATTGCTCACTGAAGCTAGGTGGATGAACAGGAGCGATCATTTCACTTTGATCTGGGACCAACTCCTTTAGCTCAGATTTCTGTCTTAATTTCTGTACAGAAAAATAGGGTGTGTTTGTGTGTTTGAATGATAAGCTGTGAGCAACTGTAGTTGATATCACCAGGGTCCATTCCTAGGCCTCAGGTTTGGCCTGGAAACCTCAGGGTATTGGAAGATTGTGAATTGGCAACCCTAGTCCTAGCTAGCCAAGTCAAAAGTGAGGAATGCTTGGAATTATAGTCCAACAACATCTGAAAGGTCGTATATTGTCCACTACTGGTGAAGACTAAGGCCATTTCTGCGCTATACCGTTATAGTGCTATTATTCCACCTTCAACATCCTGTGGAATCCTGGGGTTTACAGTTTAGGGAGGGGCAGTTAGAATTCTCAGCAGAGAGCTCTTTGGCCTCAGTAAACTACAAATGCCAGAATTCCATAGGATGTTAAAAGTGGAATAATAGCAGTGTAGTGCGAATGTGGCCTCAGACTTTGATGCAATAGCCACTTACCTGGGAATAAGTCCTGTTGCATTTAGGGGGCTTATTTTTAAATAGTCACACATAAGGTAACACTGTAAGGCAGGTCTGGGAAATGGACTGTTGGACTGCTGTTGGACTGCATTTCTCAGCAGCCCTATTTCCCATAGCCAGTGGTGAGGAATGCTGGAAACTACAGTCCAAGCAACATCTGGAGGACCACCCTATCTTTGCCCATCTGTGCTGCAAGGCAACAAATCTGTTGCAGTCTATTTATTTAAACTATGTTTATATTTCAGTTTTTCTCTAGTCAGTTCAAGTCATATACATGACCCTCCTTCGCCCCGCTTTATACTCAGAACAACCCAGTGAGGGCCTGTTAGGCCGCATATTTCAGTGGGGACTAGAACTTAGGTCAGCCAAGTCATGCTGTAATCACTGCATCACACTGGCTTTCGGTTTTCTTTTTGTTCACTGTGCTCTAGGACAGAGCCTGTTAAGAAGGGGCAGGAACTTCCTGGCGAAGTTGCTTAGCCACCACTCCCTGACATTTCCAGTCCTTCTTTCAGGCAAAAGATTTTAGAAGAGGCAGGAGAAAGGGGGAACTAGTGGTGGAAGACAAAATAAAGCCTCAGTGAACTAGCATAGAGGCCCAGTCTCCCCAGCTGTATACTTTGTGGCTGTTTTTGATGCAGAAAGCAGATCAATAAACATTTTAAAAAGTAAAAGAAAACAACTGTAAAATATGAGGGGGGGCATTCTTTCTAGTGGCAGTGGAAAGTCTCGTTAAGTCTTCTCAGCATTCATAACATTAGTTTCTTTTCCGTGGAAGTGTTAAAATAAACTAGGCCTACTTGCAAACTGTTTGTATTCTAATCTAGTTTAATTTCTAGGGAAATTGGGGAGAAAATGGTAGAGAGGCTCTTTTTCAAAGAAATAGTGACATACTTGGATAAAGTGTTCATCTTTTCCTATATTTAAATCTATAAGGATGCAAGGGCAGAACAGAAGTTTTTAAACACCAATTGAATATACTGCCATAGCCTTAATTGCCTTGAACTACAGCTACCATCATCCACAGACATTGCACCTTGCCAGAGTATGCCATATTTCTAGCCTTAATCCGTAGTCACTTCTGTCATCAATTGGATGATGTTCAAGCTGAGGTAAGAGGATATTTTGTTTTTCCTTCTTTAAAAAAAAAGTGAGTTAAGGGTAGGAATAGGTTTGGTATACTCAGCAGATAGTTTTCTATTACAGTGCAGCAAATATTATTCCATCATCACTTCAACTTTGCCTCTTCTGAAGTTATTTATATTTTATTTTATTTGGTTCCACTTAGAGCAACTCAGTAGAGTCCAGGATTAATGAGGCTAAATGGAGAACGTGAAGCCAATCTGATAATGTGCTGTTTATCAAGAGGAAGAAGGAGTGTTTTGTTTTTGTTCTTTTTCCAGGCAAAGTTTTCCCTGAAAGCAAACACACTGCTTATTTCTATTGAGTCCCACAAGGCATGAAACACTGCTACTGGCCATGTAGTATAGCAATTTTTAGTGGATTGCTACCAGATCAGCAGTTGACATTGGTACATAATTCCAGGGTGAGATTTGGCTACTGTTATGTTCACAGGATACAGTCCTGCTGCACTGAATGTTGTCTGAGCACTTGCTTTTTTAAAACTAAGCAGAAGCCTGCATGGGTGTTGAATGACCTTTGACTCAAAACCATTCCCTTTAAATCAGGGATGGGCAGATGCCACGGTTTCAACTTCAACTGTCTGCATTCATTGCTATTGGCTGTTTTGGCTAGAAGTTGATGGAGTTGCATCCCACAACATCTGGAGGGATACAGTTGCCTCTCTCTGCTTTAATTCCAGATGTGTCAGAGGTGTTTGTGTTGTTTGTGTTGTGTCTTCACGACAAAGGAAAGCATGTGGAGAGCAAAAATACTAGGATGCCATTTTTGTTGCCATTGTGTGCCTTCTAGTCATTTTTGACTTATGGCGACCCTAAGGCAAACCTATCATGGGTTTTTTTTGGGAGCTGAGACTGTGATGCACCCAGGGGGTTTCCGTAACTGAGTGGGGAATTGAACCCTGGTTTTCAGGGTCATCCAATGCTCAAACCACTGTAGGCTCTCAGAATGCCATTTACTTATGGCTAAATAATTAGAGGTGTAGGGGGAGAATCAGGAGGGCAGAGATTTGCTTGAAATTTGGGTTTTTAATTTATGTATAGATGCAAATTTTAAAGTGATTACTATAACTTAAGTAGCACTACAGTGTTTCTCACCATAGTGGAGAAGTCTGTAATCAGCTGAGGAATGTGCCTTCTTAGCCTGCATTCCAAGTCTACTGCTGATTGATTGATTGATTGATTTGATTTATAGTTTACTTTTCAATTCATGCAAGACCCAAGGCAACCTACAGCATTTTTAAATGAAAATGATACAATTAAAATATTATTTATGCAAAAGTTTCAAAAGAATGAAATAGTGGTACATTTAAAAATTAGATTAAAACAATATAAAAACACTCATTATGATTTAAAACAATATAACCCCTCCATACCACAAACTCTTACTGCCACATAGATTTTCAGCCAAAGGCCTACCTGAATACAAAGCTCTTAGCAGGCTGGCAAAAGGAAAGGAGAGGACGGGCTAATTGAACCTCCCACAGGAGGGTGTTCCACAGTCTGGGAGCAGCTGCTGAGAAGACTCTTTCCTGTGTCCTCACCAAATGGTCTGTGATGGCGGTGAGACTTAGACTGAGACCCAGAGAAAGCCCTCCCCTGAAAATCTTAAAACTCAGGTAGGCTAATGTAGGGAGATACCGTGTCTCAGAAAGTCTGAACCCAAGCCATATAAACATAACCCAAGACATAACCAGCACTTTGAGTTCTGCCCAGAAACAGACTGGTAGCCAGTTAAGCTGTTTCAACAGGGGGTTTACATGTTCCCTGTAACCACCTCCACTCAACTGCCTGGCCACAGCATTGTGTAGTTGCTGAAGTTTCTGAATATTTTCCAAAGGCAACCCCACATAGAGTACATTACAGTAATCTTATTGGGATCTAATCAAGGTATGTGTTACGGTAACCAGATCTGATGTCTCAAGGAATGGGTTTAGCTAGCACTCTCACTTTAACAGTACAAAAGCATTCCTGGCCACTGCTGAAACCTGGGCATCTGGGCTTAACTCAGAGTCCAAGAATATGCCCAAGCTGTGAACCTGAGATTTCAGGGGGAGTGTAACCACATCCAGCAGAAGCTGAATCTCTATTCCCTGATTTACCTTTTAGCTGACCAGGAGCATTTCTGTCTTTTCTGGATTCAGATTCAAGTTGTTTGCCCTCATCTAGTCCATTACTGACAACAGACAATTAGTTCCCTCCCTCCATTACTTTATCTTACTAGATGGGCTATAATGAAAATGTAAGAAGGCAGAAAGCGATCACAAGTATAGAATGTAGCCCCATTCCTCTCTCACCAAGAGCCTTAAAGTGGTAGAATTCCAAAGAGCAGAGTTTTCCCCAGAGTTCAACTGCTTTCAGTATTTTCAGCACTTTCAGCATTATAGGACAACCTGTTAATACCAGCAGGAAAGTCATAGCTTAGAAATACTTGCATATTAAAACAAAGCCTATTTGTACGCAGTGATTTGTAACATCTGCCTTACAATTAAAGGGAAGAGGGACATTTGTCCAAGCTATTCTGCAGTGGAAAAAAGACAGGAACAATTCATACTGTAGGGAGGTTATTGCAGGCCCAAGTCCAACTGCTAACCGTAGCCAAAATATATCCACTAAGGCAGATGCTGAATAGCGATGCAATATTTATGTAGATCCTATTGATTCATTGGTCATACTGTCATTTGGGATTTAGGAACTGGATTTAGGCCAAAGTTTCTGCTGGACTTCTATTTGTACAAGTCATGGTATGTACTATTTTGTGGTACAAAACTAAAGAATGATCTTAGTTTGATACCTGAGGCTTTTCTAGAGGCAGCTCAAAGAATGGGACTGCACTCAATGGCAGATCCCATACATTGCATGGGGAGGGTTTGAGTTTTGCTCCCTGTGCATTTCCAACTAGGTGTGTGTGGTGTGGGGGAACTCTTACCTGAAACCCTGGATAGTTGTTGCCAGTCACTGTTAACAATAATCGGTTTCTTGAACTAGTGGTCTCAGCCAGTGTAGAGTAGCTTCCTAGAATCATAGAGTTGGAAGAGACCATAGGGGCCATCAAGTCCAACCCTTTGCTATGAAAGAACACCCATCAAAGGATTCCCAACAGGTGGCCATCCAGCCTCTGCTTGAAAACCTCCAAAGAAGGAGACCTCACCACACTCCGAGGCAGCATATTCCACTGCAGGGCCGCTCTGACCATCAGGAAGTTCTTCCTGAGCTTCAGGTGGAATCACCTTTCCAGCAGCTTGAATCCAGTGCTCCTTCTCCTGGTCTCTGGAGCAGCGGAAAACAAGCCTGCTCCCTCCTTGACATGATATCCCTTCAAATATTTAAACATGCCTATCATGTCCTCTCTTAACCTTCTCTTCTGCAGACTAAACATACCCAGCTCCCTAAGCTGATCCTCATAGGGCATGGCTTCCAGACCCTTCATCGTTTTGGTTGCCCTCCTCTGGACATGCTCCAGCTTGCCAATATCCTTCTTTAACTGAGGTACCCAGAACTGGACACAGTATTTTAAATGAGGTCTAACCAAAGCAGAATAGAATCATACCATTACCTCCCTTGAGCTAGACACCATACTCCTGTTGATGCAACCAAGAATCACATTGCTTTTCTTGGCTGCCACATCATACTGCTGACTCATGTTCAGCTTGTGATCTACCAAGACTCCTAGATCACTTTCACATGTACTGCTATCCAGCCACGTATCCCCATGTGCATTTGTGCATTGCATTTTTTCTACCTAAGTGCCGGACCTTACATTTCTCTCTCTTGACATTAATTTGTTAGCTTTGGCCCAGCTCTCCAATCTGTCAAGGTCATTTTGAATTTTGATCCTGTCCTCTGGTGTATTAGCAACCTCTCCCAATTTGGAGTCATCTGCAAATTTGATCAGCATGCCCTCCACTCCTTCATCCAAGTCATTGATGAAGATGTTAAATAGCACTGGGCCCAGGACAGAACCTGGTGGCACCCCACTAGTCACTTTTCTCCATTGGTGATCACCCTTTGGGTTTTTTCAGTCAACTAATTACAAATCCACCTAACAGTAGCCCTGTCCAATCCTTATTTTACTAGCTTCTTTGCAAGAATGTCATGTGGAACTTTGTCAAAGGCTTTACTGAAATCAAGATATGCCATGTCCACAGCATTCCCTTCATTTATCAAGCTTTTAACTCTATTGTAAAAAAAGATAAGATTAGTCTGGCACAACTTATTTTTGAGAAATCCATGTTGACTTTTAGTGATTATGGCCTTGCTTTCTAAGTAGTTACAAACTGACTGTTTAAAGATCTGTGGTGGTATTGGTGTCAGGATGACCCAGCGACAATTATTTAGGTCTTCTTTTCTCTTCTTGAAGATGGGGACAACATTTGCCCTCCTCTAGTCTGCTGACCTTCTCCTGTTCTCCAAGAGTTCTCAAAGATTATTGCAAGTGATTCTGAAATGATTTCTGCTAGTTCTTTTAATATCCTTGGATGTAATTCATCTGGCACTGGAGACTTGAATTCATCTAGTTTAACCAGGTACTCCTGTGCTACCTCTCTACCTATTCTGTGGTGCATTTCCCCCCTCCCTCACCTGCTCTACACCGCCCAGGTTGAGTACTTCTATCCTTTTAGGAGAAAACCGAGGCAAAGGTATTGAGCAGTTCTGCCTTTTCTCTTCCCCCCATTAGTAGTTGGCCATCTTCTTCACACAGCAACCCTATCCTTTCCTTGTTTTTCCTCTAGCTGCGGACATATCTTTAAAAAGCCCTTTTTATTGTTTTTAATGTCTCTGGCAAGCCTAAGTTCATTCTGTGCTTCAGCTTATCTGACCTTCTCCCTACATACACTGGCTATTTGCTTGGATTCCTCTTTGGTGGTTTCACCATTCTTCCATTTCCTGTACATGTTTCTTTTAACACTTAGCTCAGCTGAGAGTTCTTTCGTCAGCCATTCCGGTTTCTTTAGACACCTGCCATTTTTCCTCTTTATTGGCAGTTTTCACTTGTGCCTTCAGTATCTCACTTTTAAGACACTCCATGTGTCATGAACTCCTTTTTTTTTTTTTGGTATTCTTGACCACGGAATTTCATCAGGTAACTCCCTAAGTTTACAGAAATCAGCTTTTTTAAAGTCTAGAATGTGTGTCTGGTTACACTTGGCTCCTCTTTCCCACTGAATGACAAATTCCAATAGAGCATGGTCACTCCCCCCTAAGGATCCCACCACTTCCACCTCATCAACAAGGTCGTCCCTGTTGGCCAGGATCAGATCTAAAATAGTTGATCCCCTTGTCACCTCTTCCACCTTCTCGACCATAAAATTGTCTGCAAGGCAAGCGAGGAACCTGTTGGACCTTTCGGTCTTGGCAGAGTTAGTTGAAATCTCCCATTGCATCTCTCCTTTTTGAATGTGTGGTCATCTGCTCCAGGAAGGCATCATCCAAGTCCTCAGGCTGGCCTGGAGGCCTGTAGCAAACCACCACGATCACAGCTCCCTTAATTTCTTACCCGGATGCTCTCAACCTGGCCTCCTGGATTAGTCATAGATCTTTTCACAGGTGAAAACATCCTTGACATATAAGGCTACTCCTCCTATTTCTAAGAAATAGGTTATACCCCCCTATTCCTACATTCCAATCATGAGACTCATCCCACCAGGTTTCAGTGATGCCTATTACATCATATTTATTTTGTTGTATTAAGAGTTCAAGTTCATCTTGCTTATTTTCCATGCTCTGTGCATTAGTGTAGAGACACTTAAGGCCATGTGCCCTTTCCTCAAGTCCTGTACTAAAGTTGTTTTTCCTCCCACCGTTGGTCTCTAGTACTACTTGGCCTGCTCTGTCTATATCATTTGGGGTATTTTTCCCAGCACTCGCTGAATAATACTGTCTCCCTCCTCTGTCTAACTCAGTTTAAAGACCTTCTGATCCGCTTTGCGAGACTGTTAGCAAAAATGTTTCTGCCGACAGTTGTGAGGTGCAGCCCATCCATTGCTAGAAGACTATCTTTGTGGAAATGGAGACTGTGATCCAAAAATCCAAATCACACTCGGCGGCACCATCTGCAGAGCCAGTTGTTCACCTCCACTATTCTTCTCTCCCTTCGTGGGCCATGACCTTCCACAGGGGGGAGAGATGAAATGACAACCTGTGCACCAACGGCCTTCAGCTTCCTACCCATAATCTCATTTTTACTTTAGACAATTCTACTGTAGCAGTATGTGCCTGCATCCAACAGGCAAGGTAAAGCACAGCTTCCTCCAGAATCGCTTATGGAACATGTATGAACAGCAAAACAGAGAGAAAAGGGGAAAGCAGATAATTCTGCCTCACAAATTAATCCTAACATGTTAAAAAGCACCAGTCTAGGAGTTTGTTGATCTAAGAAGAGTGGAGGCTGATGAAAGAAGACGTCATCCCTGGATGTGTTTTAGAAGAAACCTTCAAGTGGTCTGTAAAAGACCCAAATGCTTTTGTTTGCTTATACATGATTTACCTGAGCTAGTGTTTCATTTCATATGTGCATATTGTTAATTTTGACTAAAACCTCCTTCTTTTGGGGGGCAGGTGTAACCTATCCCTATTCTTTCAATGTTATTTCTGCCTCTGGTTCCTAATGTTCCGTTAAAGAAGCAATGCCCAGGAAAACATCTCCTTTGTTAACCTGTAATAGACTTGTACTAAGGTATATTAATCAACACATCTGCTTACATTTATGGATTCTTCCTGAAGACATGGCTATGGGAGTTTTCATTATGAGTGCCTGTACTTTTGAACTGGCTACTACATCACTGGTCATGTCTTCAAGTGAACAAGATTCTGAAAGTTGTGTGATGGCTCATATAGCACTGAAAATCAAATTAACTATAATAGACCATACATTTTGCCTACTGAATAGCAAAGAGATGTCATTTCATCACCAACGAAGGAAAGAACCTTTGATGGGAGCATGGTCTCTGGAAAGATTATTCAAAAATAGTTCTATTGCCTAGGAACCAATGAGAGAGAGACTTAAAGTGGCCCTTTGGCACCAGAATATGTTCTTCACATGATAGACAAAATCTTCCCAACATGTCTCAGCTTTTTGTTTTTATTTTTTGATGCTATTCTTTCCAAATCTCTTATATATGTGCACTGAAAGCAAATCTTTTACATAGATTTTATTGAAATGCCCACTGAGCTGTGGAAGGATGGACAGTAGAAAGATGGCTCAGTTCCATCTGTATGCATACTCATATTTATTCTACTGCTGTTGAGTATAGAAGTTTTCACTTTTTTTCCAGCACAAGGCAAGTTGGTTGTTAGGCATGTAGACAGGTGTAAGATGAAGGTGAGAACTGATATAATACTCACTAACATGAACAGTGAATTCTGGGTGATGGAATTACCCACTTTCTAGGGGATTAGGCTATCTCCATATGAAAAGGTCTAGGTTCTGTGTTTTAAAAAATGGTGAATAATTTTCTCCTCAGCAAAAACAATTCAGGAGACGGTGGTAAACGAGCAGGCAAAGTCAGACATTCAGCATGTGAATGACAGATGTTGGTATAGATGCAAGTCCAGCCATGAAGACTGGAGGGAATGCTGTATCACAGGATGGATATTGCAGAAGGTCAGCACTATATGCTCTTGGGGGGAGCTTAACAAAAGCAGGGCCCAGGCAATAAGGAGGATTACTCCTGCCCCAGATCTATTGCATGTTGTAAAGTAGAACTGTAGCAGCTGCCGCAGCTTCAGGATTCCTTTTCCTGGGGTTTAAGTGTCATTCCAACAGCATAGCTCAATTACACAGGCCATAGATGGGGGCACATATTAAAGCAGTGGCTTCATTTACCAGGCTCTTCTTGTTCATAATGCTGTCTTAACATACCTGAACTCACATAACAAGGAAGGCAGCATATTTGTATCTTTTCATGTGTTTTTATTCTTCAGAATAAAAAGGAAAAAAAGGAGTGGGGAGGAGAGAAAAAAACAGAATCTACCAACACTTTTAAGACTAAATGATTTATTTGTTAGCATGAACTTTCAGTCCACTTCCTCAGACACATTAACTGGGTGATATTAAAGTTTCCAGTTTATTAAGTATCCAGTTGGCCCTCCACATTCTCTAGGGTTAGGGGGACAGGACTGCTGGAATTGGAAACCCCACAAATTTCAAAATGTGTCTGTGTGTCTATGGGAAGGAAGTCAAGACACGGTGGGGAGGGTGGGCACCCAGGGTCCAAACTAGGTCAGGAAAAGGGGGTGGGTCAGTGTGGTGGCCCTATACGTCCTCTTTCTTGCCCATTTCCTTCCTTGAGTGTCAGGAGAGGGTTTGTGGTGCTGAAGTATCAGGCTGTGAGCCATCCTTAGCTGGTCAAGCAGCTGCTGGTGGAGAAGGAGGAGGACCAGAGGCAGTTTTTTAAAGGTTGCACAGCCTGATCAGAGCCACTGAGAGGGAAGGTTTCCCCAGAAAAGAGGCAGGCATTGGTGAAACTTGCAAATAATCAAATCTGTGAAAGTGAAACCTGCAAATGTGGAGGGTTGACTTTGTCTATAAAGTTGTGGGAGAGTCGCAGACTATTACAGGATCTAAAAGTGCAAAAATTGTGACTATTTCTGTAAGTCTTCAAAGGGCTGTGTAGGTGATACAGCTGTTTCATGTCTTTATAGTGGTCAGTGAGTATTGATGTGTGGAAGCAATAAGTTTGCTTACCAAAAGTCACTTCCCACACAAGCTTCTCTGAGGAGATGTCTTTTTAAGACATGTACCATTGTGAGGACTCACGTATTAATAATTGTATTGTACCATCAAAGGATTATCATTATTCATACCACTGCTAATGGACTGGAATTTGTAAATATAATTCAGTTCAACTGTTCTTCAGTGTTAACTTTCTTTTATGTATGTAAGGGCTCTAGGTTTCTGAACCAGAAGATCCGTGTTTCACTTTGGCCTTTAAACCCAAGCTGCTGCTCTAAAAGAGCAAAAATTGTGACTATTTCCCTAAGTCTTCAAAGGACTGTGTAAGGTGATATTGAATTAAATTGAATTGTTCCTCTTTGATGATACCATGTTCCCACAAAATAACAGAGGGTCCTTGTTCAGAGCCATCTTACATTTTGGAAAACAGGTTCTTGGACAGTGGCGTTATTGACAAGTCACTTGTCCAGTAGCATGGTGAAGTTAAGTCACTGCTTTCAGGTTCTGTTTTGCAATAATGCAAGCAAGATGGGGTACTTCTGTGAGGAGGGGGAAGTTGTTTAATAGTGGGGGCTGGAAAGAAAGAAAACACACTGAGATCTCCAGCCTCACTTCATATAAAGAGGTTGTTAAAATGTTTAGGTATACCTCAGTGAATGAAATAGATGTGTTCCTGTGCATCATTGCTGTAAGAGAAAATTTGGTTCCAGAGGGAGAAATAACATTGAAAAAAATAGGGATAGTTTCCCACACCACAAAAAAGAGGAGCAGTTCAACCTGTTTCAGCAAACATTTTAAAACTAATAATATGCACATGTGAAATGTCACAGCCCAGTAAGGTGAGTCTTAGATAAGTAAACAAAAACGTTAAAGATTTTTTTCCTCCAAAAAGTATGCAGGGATGATTTTTTTTCCCTTTCATCAGCCTCCACTTTTCTTATGATTTCCATTTTGGTAGCCAAACTTCTGGCTGCATCGAGGTCCCTCAAGACCACCTTAATTGATAATAGAGTAACATCTAAGGCAAAATGTAGGCCTATGACTCTAATATCATCACTTTTCTTCTGATGTATGATTTTTAACATTGTTGCCTGATGAAGAAGCCAGTGAAGCTGCTAAAGGTTGTATGATCCATTTTATGCTTTGGAGTTGGCCTAATAAGGGTATCAATGGTTTGTAAACTCCTAGATGTACGCCTCTTAATATAGGGGTAGCTGGTGAGACACAGGCTTACCTCTTCTCCCCCTGTTTTGCTGTTCATCCATGCTCCGTAAGAGATTCTGAAGGCAACTGCTGTTTACATTGTCTGTTGTAGACAGGCACACACAGTTACTTTAGGATCAACTACAGTAAAGTCCTGTTTACTACAGACACGCTGCTGCAACCCCACACTAAAAGTCTGTGTTTCTTCAGCCCTCCTTCACCCTTTTTGTGGTACAGATTGTTACCCTGTTTTCTGGGGGTCCCGGGAGGGACACCAAATTGCTATAAGTTGGGGAAATTAGTTCAGAGCACAAGTTGGCAAAATGAGAGGCAGGGTAACTCAGCAGGATCTTGCAACCCAGTGTCTACGGGGTCAGGCCAAGTCAAGAAGCAAACCGGTTGGAAAATAATGAATAGTCTTTATTAAATACAGGCACACAATGTATGCAACACAAACACACAGATAACTAAGGAAAATAAAGGTGTTAGTAAGATAGCAGGATTTTCGGAGGGATAGTTGGTTTGGGTGATACGAAACCTGTCCTGAAGTCTGGAGGAAAATGGAGAGCGAAGCTGGGGTTCGATGTATCTCAGCACGTGGAGCTGAGGGGAAGCTCGCCAAGCAAAGCGGCAGCAAGGCGGTCTGGAACTCGGGAGCGATCCAAGGAAGCGCTCAAAGTCAGGGGTTTTTATAAGGAGAATTGTGACTGCAGGCTAGGTCGGACTTTGGGAAAACAATAGATTTGGAGTTGGAGACAAAGCCTCCGAAACGTCAGAATTTGACTGATTGAATTAGAGCCTTATTTATCAATAGAGTAGCCGGTATGCAAACGCGGAATACTTGAGCGTTGTATAGCTCGATCATCAAGCTGCCAGCATGGGGCAGAGGACCTTTTGAGAGTTGCTCGCATACTAATGGAGGTACTTACCTTGAGGTCTCCTAAAGCGGCGAGTCGGCTATTTTCTGGCCTGCCTGTATTGTCTAGGAATATTACGGCGATAATCGGCCGAGCCTGTATGCGTGCTTGTCCGGGGGCCTCGCAAGCACGTGGAAGGGGTATGTGAAGCCGAATTAGTGATATCAAATGATATCTTTTATATCCCCAAAGCTCAGGCTAGCCAGGGCAGTAACAAGATACTGCTAAAGCAAACTTCAGGGAATATAGAGGATGAGAAAGAAAAGTTGAGGGTTGGGTGGGTATAAACAGCCTCTGTTGTTTTTTTTTAAGCTTTTTTTTGGCGGCACTTTTTTTACTGACGTATTCCTGTATATCTAAAATTATTATGAAAGCAATGTATATTCCCAAAATGCCAAGATCTGTAATGTTTGTTATATTTCCAGACTGGCTTGTGGTCTTCCCAGAGGTATCTGAATGGCCACTGTAGGAGGTTGGACTGTGAAATCATAAAAATAACACGCTGTGCAATCTGGATAAAGAACCTTTTTTGGGCCAGGGCTGTATTGCAATTTGGGGTGGATCCTGAGTGCTATGTTTCAGGATTAAGCACTGATACAGCTACTTCCAGGCATGCAAAGCAAGGCTGTGTTCCATCCAACAAGTTCCTGGGCTTTAAATTTTCTTTTATCTCCTATCACTGATGGGAGATAAGAGTAGAAGAACCTTTGTGGCCCATTGGGGACCTGCTACCAGGCACATTTGGCCTACTGTATCCTCTTTGTGATGTACAAGGATTGTGACATTCACCTCATGGAATGCAAGAATGGCATGCAAATCTGCAGGCACTGTGCACCTTCTCTTTGTGGACTAATTTCTATATTGCTGGATTTTAGCATCCAGCCAAACACTCAAGGGGTTTCTGTGCAGACATTTCCTACATTGCTGCTTCTGAGAATGAATGCCTGGCACATCTTCATTTAGAAAAATGAAGGTGGTAGAGGTAACTGGTAAGCTGCAAAGGATTCAAAGAAGAATTAAAGTTTTAATTGGGTTAAAGTGTCACCAGGGATTTTTTTTTTTTTTTTAGAAGAAGGAGGGTGGAAATGTGAAAAGATCTCCCTGCAGAAGAATTTGAAGGGATTTGGGGGCAGAGGAGAAATGGTTACACATGTCTTGAAATAGATTGCATTAAAAATTAAAAGTGGCTTTCCTTTTTTGACATTTTTTCTCTGGTACCAGGGAAAAATTGAGGCAGGCAGGGACACAGTTTCCAGTCTCCCAGGTACAAGCAGGAAAATCAAAGTGATAATTTTTAGCTATATGATAGTTTTATTATTCAGAAGAAAGCTAATCTAACTGTTGGGACAAAAGCCTGAATTTTAGATGAATTACTGTTGGAAGTCACCCATCGCTTACACAAATTCCATTCCCTCCAGTGTTTCACAGATCAAAACCAGGGCGTGTGCAGATGAGCACCATCAGAGTGTGGTCAAAAGTGTGTACCAGGCAACAAGAAGGCAAAAGATATTAATGAGGAAGAGCACACAAAGAGAAACCCTGGATTTTATGTACTGAGCTTAGGAAAGCCGTAAAAAAAGAAAAACCATATTGAGCCTACTGGAAGGGCAAGCCTATACCTCTCTTCTCTTTCCTGTACTTTGAACACTGTTTGAATCAAGGACGACAAAGGGAAATGGGTGAAGAGATAAAGTGGGACATTTCAAAAGCAGCTGAGAAAGTGGGACAGCACAGGGTTAATTGGAGCCATCCCAGCCAAACGAGGACAGTTGAAGGGTATGAAATTCCTGTGAAGCTGTCATTATGTGGAAAGGTCTCCTGTACTGGAAGAAGCAACAGGGTCTCTGTAATATATTGGTTGTGTTATCAAGAATGTCAGAAGAGCCCTTCTGAGTCAAACTGCTGGTCCATCTAATCGAGTATCCTGCTTCCTACACTGACCAGGTGGGAAGGTTCTTATCTTTGCTAAAACACAAGAACCTTTTGCCAATGTTTGGGTTCTAGCAGCTGTTCTTCCAAGACAACTTGCCTCTGAACGTTCTGTTTAGGCTATCAACTTACAGGTGATCACAGGTGTATGTCCAGTGGCCTACGTTTAAGGGAAATAGGAGGAGCTACGGACGTAAAGATACTTACAAATTTTCTTATCATGCATTGTTTCTACAAAGAATGTTGCTATTTTCCAAAAACTAAGAAAAAATAAAAAATAATGAGACTACAAGGCAAGACAAGACTCTGCTTTGTTGTTAAAAAGAACAAAGAATATTGCTTGCCCCCCCCCAAAAAGCAAGTATTTTTGTGCAAAATGATTTTTCTCTAGAAGTTCCTCAAAATGTGAAAAATGTTTGAAAAATGACCTTGATCAGTGAAGAGAGAAAGAGAGATTTTTGAAGGTTTTTTCTTCTCTTGCATGTGAGAACAAAATGAGTGAAGATTTTGATTCCTAGTAGGAATGCATGTGGCATAAGAAAGTGGGAGGTGGCAGCACATGGGAAGACTTCAAATGAACTACTTGCTCAGATGAGGCCTTTCATTCAAATACAGCTTTATTGTTGTTAAAGTAACATATTATCTATTACCCATTACTTTTCAAAGCAGGGTGTTAGGAGTCACTTGTTACTTCTCAAAGTGATGTGTATCAGCATTTTGGCCATTACTTTAAGTGTAACACGTTAGTGGCACATGAACACATTACTTTTATTATGGTTTTTTAAAAATTAAAATATATTTTAAAAACAGTAAAATGGCCCAAATCCTTTGCCACAAGATTTTAGAAACGGAAAGTACATGTTCGTCAGTACACTAAAGGCCACAATGCTTTACCTTGCAGTTACATTATTTTGAATAGGAAACTTCTATGGTCTTTGCTGTCTTCCAAAATAATGTGCAAAATACTCTAAAGGTACCAGATCCTGTTTTGATCTTGGAAGCTTGGAAGCTACTTGGCTTAGTACTTGGATGAGAGACCTCCAACCAATACCAGGTGCTGTGGGCTATATTTCAGAGGAAGGAACTAGTAAACCACCTCTGAGTATTCCTTGCCTGATTAAACCCTATGGAATTCATGAAGTAGCTGTAAGTTGACAAGCAGCTTGAAGGTGCACGCACACACATGTTGTTAGAAGAAATAATGTTGCTGCTTCCAGAACTGCTCAACTGAAGTCTTTTATTTTTCTTGGGCCAGCCTATCCTTCCTGCATCCCACCCCTTGCTACACATTGAGAAGCCTTAAAGGGACAGGTTCTTGGCTTGAAACATAAATAGATTATGTTGGTGCACTGTGGATTGTGGAGTTCTTGAGGAACGATGTTCTGTCTGTATTGCAGTTGGGCTTGGGGGCTAATAGTGTTGGTTTTGGCTCAGGAGTCTTGGGACTGAGAGTCTCAGGCTTAGGGGTGTCCAGTATCTTGGCTTTGGAGGTCTCTAGCTTTCATGGCCTGGTGTCTCCTTTGCTGGCACCCTTGGCTCCTCAGTGGCTGAGTTCAGGTTCTAGGTGGACTCCTGGGTCATGACATAGCCTCCTATCCAATAGATCAAGGGCTCTGTTACCCAGGCGGCATTACCAGTGCAGCAGCTGAAGGTGCTTCAGGACATTTATCAGTTTTTACAGAGTCAACTATGATGATGTGTGCATTTTCCAAAAAAAAAAAAAAAAAAGCCCCTGCATTCCTGATGATTAAAATACTCAGCTTTCTGGAAAGGCTATTATCTTGGGGAGACTGGAATGGTATTTCTCTCCTTGGTTCAGGGGAGTATACATGAGAAAGCTTGCTTTAGCCTTCAGATCATTCTTCTGTGCTTCATCTCAAGGCACATCTCATAAATCAGCACTTGGCTTTTGCTCATCTGGCTTAACTCTCTTGCTCTGCAATATGCTGCTTTCTTCTTAATTATAAATCTTTGCTGCCAAAAGGTGCTGGGATCTATGGAACTGAAGGACACATCATTAATGTAAGAGATTTTCTATTAGTAATGACTCTATCGTTCCTGCTTCCAGCTAACTGGCAATGTCTCCACGCTCTTCATTGCTGAGTAATGCTCATTTCCCCAACTGTCCTCAAGAGGGTCACACAATCTACAGTGCCTATAGGGACTATGTGACTAGGAGCATTACATGATGACAGAGCGTTGGCATAATTTTAGAACCGTTTCATTTCTTTATTTCCTTCTTAGAGCATCTTTGAAGGTGGGCCTTTTTTGTATGTACAGTCTTTTGCACTTAAAAAAAATGCTTTGTAGTGACAAAATTCTGATTTCTGTATAAATGTAACAAATGTAAATTTCCTTATTTGGTTTTCCATGCATCTGCTTATCATAGGGAGAATCACAGAGCTTTTGCAAAGCACCAAAGCTCTGGCAATTGGAAATCCAGCTTTCTCAGCAGTTCCCTGCCTTGAGGCTGTGCATAGGTGATTTACCTTCCAAAGAATAATAGGAATATCTTCCCTTTGCCTTTAGTGTTAGATCCGTGCCAGCATTCATAGCTTGGACATGGCTAACATGTGTGCTGAAGGGGGATAGCAAGAACAGGATATTCACTGTGGGCATAAGATAACAGAGAGTGTTAGTTCCTAGCCCGATTGCAGCTGCTTTCTATAATCCAAATATAAGTCAAGGAAACAGCAAAATTGATTCTGAGCACATTCTGGTCTAGCCAGTTTCACTTCCAAGGTAAAGGGAAAATTAAGAATGTGACTGAGTGGCAGGACATTGTTAGAAAGAACAGAGATAACCATTGCACTGTTTGGTTGGGTTGCCTTTTAAAGGAAACGTGGCTTTGCTGAATTTATTTTTTCCCCAAATATTTAAATGTTTTTTTTATGCTGCATTTAATGTTCTTAAAAATTTAAAACAGATAATGTGTTTAGAATGTGTAGAGAACAGATCTATATACTAATCTCTTGGTAAGGCAGAAGGCAGCAGGAAAAGAAGATGTCTAAACTACAGATGGAGAGATTCAACCAAGGAAGTCACATTCTTGAGCCTATAAGACCTGAACAAGATTCTTGATGATGGGGTGACGTGGAGATCCTTCATTCATATTTATTTATTGCCTTGATATGCTGCCTTTCTGCCAGTCGGACCTAAGGTGGCTTCCAGAACACTTAAAAAATTTACAATAAAATGCCAAACAATTAACCATACAAAACAGCGTAAAATCATTATAAAACATACAGAAGTTAAAAACTAAAACAGAACTTCGTAATAAAAATAAAAAGCTCTCCTGCATACATATAGAAAACCTGCTTGAACAGAAATGTTTTCGCCTGCTGGAGAAAGGAAAGCAGGAAGGGGGCCAGCCAAGCCTTCTGTGGCGGGGGGAGTTCCAGAGGGTGGGAGCAGCCATTAAGAGGGCTCTCTCCTATGTACCCGAAAGTGAGCCTGGGATGTAGCAGGACTTAGAGAAATCCCTCCCCTGCGGATCTTAAGTCTTTCAAATAGTCTGGACCTAAGCTGTATAGGGCTTTATAGGTCATGATCTTAGGGTCACCATAAGTTGAAGTAGACTTGAGGGCAGTTAACAACACCAATTTTCTTGCAAGAAATAAAACTGCTATGTGAAGTAAATCACATGATCAGACCATGGCCTGGTGTCTCCTTTGCTGGCACCCTTGGCTCCTCAGTTGCCGAGTTCAAGGTGGACTCCTGGGTCATGACATAACTTCCTATTCAATAGATCAAGGGCTCTGTTACCCAGGCAGTATTTTCCTGAAGTAGTATATAACAGAGGTAGGAGTTAATGGAAGAGTTCTTTTGCTACTAGCTCCTTAGATGAAATAGCAGCTGGAATATTTACATCTGGAACTTCACAGAGTGGCTTTCGGTCCCCTCTCAGAAAGGCAATATTGGGAGGGAAGGTAATGTTTTGAGAACCAGCAGAATCCTGAAATACAGATGGTAAAAGTTCCTAGAAAAGCTAGCAAAGCTAGTGCTTTGCTGTCTTCCTTGCCTTCACAACACAGGGAAGGTGAGGGAGGAAACCTCAGCTAGTGCTTGTGATCTCCTGGCCGAGAGGCCCCCTGATGTCTCTTCCACAGTCTCCCTTCCTAGAAGCAGAGAAAACGTTAGTGAATCTGTCCCAGCCATATTGTGGATCCTGAGGGACCCGGGTAAGCCTGCCAGCTGGGGTTTTCTTCCTCTGTGGTATAGAGATGTGGCAACAGTGCCAGTCCAGGAATATATAACATTTATTCTGTCTGATAAATGGTTCTGATAAATCATGAATATTAGCTGGCCGGCAGCTTGTGGGTTTCTTTACAAGTGCAGGCAGATTGCTTCCCTCGAGTCCTTCAACTGAGTTATGATTTTGACATATATTAAAATCATCCTGTGAATCTGCCTTTAGTTTAAAAGTTAGAAGGGACATTGGAAACCATTTTTTTAAGGGGGGGAAAAAAACTTGACAGCCACAAGGAAGCTCAAAACAGGTGTTAAGAGCCTTTGGACACTTGCCTTTGGTATTTGGCATGAGCTGTTAAGAGCATGCCAATTACTTAGCCCAGGGATTACAGCAACTATGATTTCCATTGCCTTAGGCAGGAAAGACTGGTTCCAAAGCACCTGCTTCGAAGTACTGCATACCATTTTATGAAAGATTCTGACAATGATGGGGAATGGCAGAGTGCCAGCGAGCCTTGCACTGGGGCTCAGCAATGCAGTGGGGCAACCTTGAAAGACATTCTGTTGTTTTTACATGCCTTTAAGTCACTTCCGACTTCTGATGACCCCAAGTTGAACCCATCACAGGGTTTTCTTGGCAAGGTTTGTTCAGAGGGAGTTTGCTGTTGCCTTCCTCTGGGGGTGAGAGAGTGTGACTTGGCCAAGGTCACCTAGCGGGCTTCCATGGCCATGTAGGGATTCAGTCTCTGGTGTCCAGAGACGTAGTCCAATGCTCTAGCTACTATACCACACTGGCTGTTTTTGAGAGATATTAGGAAATATTTTACTAAAGATAAGAGGAAGGCAGAAGAATTAGTGTGATCCATTCAGCATCCTCAGTTCTGTACTGCATGTGATCATTCCTTAGGATCCTCTGAGCAGCTGACTACTTTACATTTTCTGTTTATTATTTATTTTACTTATTTTTACACTTCTATCCCACCTGTCCACCAGTGTGTTCATGTTGGCATAGAAGGCATTCCTGTTTTTTTTATCCTCATAAGAACATTTTTATTCTCATAAGAACCCTGTGTAGTAACTTAGTCTGAGAGAAGATGCAGTGATCATCCTGTGACTATTCGTAGCTGATGGGAGACTTGAACTGGTGGGAGACTTGAACTGGTGTCTTCAAAAGTCAAGTCCATCCAAACAATCACAGAAATATAGGATTTAGATGTGCAACAATGGGACCTGCTCGTATAGTGGTATGCTTGGAATGACACCCTTGGTTGCCTCCATAGTCCAGGGCAGAATTGCATAAACCTCCAAATGTTTTTGGGCTGTACCTTCCAACATTCCTCATTATTGGCTCTGCTGGCTGGGGCTCTTGGCAGTTGCAGTCCAAGAATATCTGAAAGACAACTCATTTTGTACTGCTGCTGAAGACACATTACCAAGGAGAGTCCATAAGTGTAGCGACTGTTTAAGTGAGCAGTCAAGGTTTTCCAAGAGATTCTTTTTGCTTCACTGAAGGAAACAGTTTATTTCTAAGACAATAAGCCAATTAGTTTGTGTCTCTATGGGAGCAGATCTTTGGTAAACTTTATGGGTCCTTATTGCCCATTGCAGACTACAGCACCCTAAAACGTTTTGCATTACAACAAGAAACGCCCATAAAAGATACTAATGCTGAGAAAATTCATCTATACACTCCACCCCACTTGTAAGCACAGAGAGAATAAGAAATATGAGAAGAGTGGCAGGTGTTCTTCTTATCCCTACAACTAATAAAAGAAGTCTAAACACCACCTGTAACAAGAGCTCCAGCTTCTGGGAACTCCAGCCAATCCTGAAAAAGGAACATTAGTTTGGAAGTTTCAAGAGTAGGAGGAGAAAAACAGAAACTCTCCAATATCGCTGCAGTCCTCTGGATTTCTTCTGGTGTGTTACAGAAAAATTTGGAGCTGACTGCCAATCCTGGTCTTGAATATTTTATTGCTGTACAATGTGGTGATAAAGCATTAGGAGATTAGAAAAAGAAAGTCAGATCCTCTCCCTCATCACTCCTTCTAGACACTTTCCTATACAGCAGGGAATGTTTAACTTGGCCATATGGCAGACACCCACCCCAGCCATTAATCCCCACCTGCAGGAGACTTACTCTAAGCTGTTGGGGGCTTGGGCAGGCCTGTCTGTGCTTTCTCTCTGCTTTTCTTTTCCTTCTCTTTTCCTATCCCACTACTGAATTCTGTGGATTTTAACAAATTGAACTGTAAATGCCAGTACAGGCTGTTTTCTCTTTATTGGAGTTGTCTACCTGCTGGTTTGCAGCACATCCCTTTGTAAAAAACACAGGAAAAAAGCTGAAGTGGATTTTTCAGCCAAAACTTCCACATCTGAATTCAATTTCAGAGATGTTTAGAATAGTGGGGCGGGTGGTGGGGTTGGCAGACACAGGCAAAAGAGTAGAATTAACATAGGAGGATGATTCAGTTTAAAGCTGTTATTGCCAGTAACTGAGCCTTGGGAGAGATGGTTCAACCTTTCAGAATGAGGAAAATCCCTGTACAAAAACTAGGAAGCATCCCTGCATTGTTGACAGGGAGAAGGAATATAGCCCACTGGGGGGCCTTCATTTGGGGGGCCCTTCTTCTTCATGGCAAAATTAATAGGCCATCCAGCCATCTATATTTGCTAGTAGGTACGAAAATCAACAAAGCCCCTATACCTTCATCCCCTCACCAGAATGCCTCATCCCAGAGTTGAAGGCAGGCCAGCTAGTCAGTTCTCTAGCCTTCCATTGCAGTACTGTGGCTCACCATAAGTTAAAGGCACAACACACATGCACACACATAGAGAGAAAATGAGAACAAGCGTGTTAAAAGAGTTCTAGCAGTGCTGCCACCTCCATTTTTTATTTTGCAGTTAATACTCAGCACCCTAAGGCCACTTGTATATACTGAGTATGCTCAGTCCTCATTAAGTTCTCGTTTGGATGGGACTATTTTACCTTTAAAAAAAAAGCAGATCAACTAATTTGAAATGTGATGCTGGAGAAGAGTTCTATGGATATCAAGCACTGCTGAAAACACAAATAAATAGGTCATGTAGCGAATCAAGACTGAATGTAAACTAGAAGCAAAGATTACTAAAATGAAGTTGTCATACTTTGGGCATATCATGAGATATGTTTGGCAAAGTGGAAGGCAACAGGAAAAAAGGGAGGATAGATTCAATCACTATAGGTGGATAGATTCAATCACTATAGGTGGATAGATTCAATCAAGGAAGCCACAGCCCTGAGTCTGTAAGACCTGAGCAAGGCATCTGATAACCAAGTCCCTTGAAGACCTCTCATTCATCGAGTCACCCTAAGTCAGAGTCAACTTGATGGGAAAGAATAACAATAAATTTAGCAAACCCTGTGTAAAGCAGTCTGATTCTTCCTGTTGTTTTTCAGTGGCCACACTGCAACTGCATTTTTGTTGTTGTTTCAAAGACTGATATATTTTTGTTTACATCTGTACCATACACTATTCCCCATGAAGGAATGTAAAACCAGAAGGCATTAGAGGTTTCCAGAGTCTGCCACCCAGCTATCAGTTGGTTTCGCTCAGCAGGTTTGTTGCTTCTAATTGATTTAAAATCAGACCTTGGGAAAGCCACTGTTTTGGACTGCCAAATTGTCCATCCAGTATGGGAGAGCTCATAGAATCATAGAGTTGGAAGAGACCACAGGGGCCACCCAGTCCAACCTCCTGCATACAGGAACCCACATCAAAGCACTCCCAACAGATGGCCATCTAGCCGCTGCTTAAAAACCTCCAGAGAAGGAGACTCCACCACACTCTGAGGCAGCATATTCCACTGCCAGACAGCTCTGACCATCAGGAAGTTCTTCCTGAGGTTTAAGTAGAATCTTGTTTCCTGCAGATTGAATCCACTGGTCCTTGTCCTAGACTCTGGAGCAGTGGAAAACAAGCCCACTCTCTCCTTGACATGACATCCCTTCAAATATTTAAACATGGCTATCATGTCCCTTCTTAACTTTCTCTTCTGCAGACACAATATACCCAGCTCCCTAAGCCATTCCTAGAGATGTATGAAAAATAACAACTTTCTGAAGCTGCTGTTTGCAGCACAGTGCCTAGGAGTAAACATGTGTGGTCCTATGATGAAAAGATCCCATTTTATTACTGCTGAGCTTTGCGTATGTCCATGTATTGAAATTGCTACATATCTTTCTCTGCCTCTCAGAATGTACTCTGCTACTAAGTGAACATTCACCCTCAATCCTGCTAGTAGCCCGAACTGCAGTAAGCCTACTGAATGAACGGGATTTACACAGGTGTTGACTGAGCACTTACTTAATTCAGTGGGTCTACAAGAGGGCTCAGGCTACTATTATCTAAGTACTCTAGGGTCTTGTATGACATGTAAGCATGTTATACTCCATCTCCTGCAATTCTTCGGTGGAGCCATACTCCTTAAAGTGGTATAAAACCAATTTAAGTTTAGAGTGTGAACTGCTGCCAAACAACTACTGTTGTTCTTGCCCTTTCTTAGGAGCTACTGGTCTGTCTTCCCTCTGCCATTAACTTCCAACTTCTTCGTTTTTCTCCCTGATCCCTTTCTCTTTTTATGTTTGTATTGATGGCAGGATGGAGAATGCAAAATGATTTTACCTAGCCAAGCATGTTGCATGGCAAAATAATTAGTTAAGGGTACATTGAAAATGTGGACTTTAAATAGGTTTTTAAAAAGGAGCTGCTCTTTCTAGAAATGGTAATCCTAAACAGCTTCACTCAGAGGCAAATCCAACAAAGTCCAAGAAAATGTTCTTCTGCCTAAGTGAGTCTAGGGCAGGGATGTCAAACTCAGTTTCATCTTGGGCCGCATCAGCATTATGGCTGCCCTCAAAGGGCCAGTCGTATCTATAAGACTATATAAATGTATCTACTCTTTTATCATATTAAATAATTGCCTCTGCATTCGATTATTACTGGTTTTTAAACTGTCTTCCCTCTGCATAAACTTTATTTGTCTTGGACATTTGGGGACTATTTCGTCATAGTTTATGGTCCCTGTACCTCTGTAAAGTAACATAGAATTGGTCAGTATATCCAAAGTGTGCCTCTTTCTGCCCCCAGGCTCGCCAGGCGGGGGGAGTGCCACTGCTGCAGCAAAGGTGCAAGGGCCACATGAAATGGCCTGGTGGGCCAGATTTGGCCCGCGGGCCTTGTGTTTGACACCTGTGGTCTAGGGTAAGAGTCTAACAGAGTGATCCTAGCTGTATCTATTCTAAAGTAAGTCCCACTGAGTCCAGTGGGAGTCAGTCATGGGTAAAGAAATGTGGGATTACAACAGTGAGTATAGGTTTGCAGGTGTGCTTTCTTCAAAGTGGTAGATTTGCTTAGTGAGGGTTGCAAGTCAGGTAGAGTGACACACTTGTACTTTGTCATTGGTATGTGACAAAATGCACGAGTTTTTTGCTGGTGACAAAATGTTGTACAATTCCACCAAGTACTCCTGCAGGTGGAGAGGAAGGTGGTGACGTGTGTCTTTGACTAGTTATTACTGATTGTAATTGAACCAGCCAGCAAATTGTGTTGTTACAATACTACAAAATTTCAAATTTGGTTTGTCAGAGAGTAGCAAACTATAGCAGTAGTCTTTCTAAGCAACAAGACCTTGGAACTTCATCAACCCCTGAAAGACACAAAATAGTCTGTCCTTGAGTCATATCAACTTTCACCCATCACTGCCCAAAGGAATCAATTTTACTGTATAAAATCAAATGTGTATGTGTATCCCAGAAGGTAAAATATTTCATCTTTTTTGTTTGTTTTGTTTTGGTCTGGTATTGCCAGAGCTTTTGTATATGAAGAATGGGGAACCTATCCTGATTCTTTTGAAAAGTTCACTTTGGCTTCTGACAAATCCGATAGAAAGTTAGCAATCTGGAAAGAGGTATGTATTTGTATCTGAAATCCTCTTAATACAGTCCCCTGAACAAGCTGAGGTAGCTTAGGGCCAAATTAGACATTCTTGGTGATATGTAGCATGCAACTGTGCATCAGGTTGGAGAAAAGATGTACTAAAAACAAATTAAAACATCAAGTGGACCATTTGCACCTCAGATAATTGGGGATAATAATAAGGTTCACCCACATGTTTGTGCAAACTGTATGTTGAACCTTGTTAATTGAAGAAAGTTGTAGACACCTGGGTTCTCCTAAGAAAACATTTTTTTAAAAAGCAGCTTCCGGTTTTGGGATGGATTCCCCTCCCCCCCCAACTTCAATTCACAGCTGACATAAAATGGCCTCCCCTACAATCTATCTATCTACGCCTCTCTCTCTCTCTCTCTCTCTCTCTAGCAGCTGAGGTAGATAATGTTCTGCTTTCCACACTTCTGGTTGTGGTTCACGGGTTGCAGGATGTTCTTAGCACATCTCAAGGAGCGGAAGTGCTGAGCTCATGAAAACAACTCTAGGCTTGTAGAGAACAGCAACTCTCACCTTTGAGAGAGAGAGTGAGAATGAGAATGCAGATGCAATCCTTTGTGAATGACAGTGGCCTCTGCCGCTTCAAAGGTAAGAGGCTATGGCTGTGTTATAATTAGACCGACCAGTTTGTGCAAAAAGCAGAACTGACGAGTGTAATTTTTTTTTTAAGAGCCTATGAAGGAAACTGGGTCATTTTGAAAACCGGCAGCTTGCACGGCTGAGCTGAAACCTGCATGGGGTTTCTGAACTGTGTCATGTACTAATTAATAAGTTACACCAAAGTCAGAAAGAAACTGGCCGGTTGCCCTTCTCTCTGAATTTGCATGCAGATTATGTGCTTATGCATCACCCTCAGCCCTCCTTCACTGCTTCTCTTAGTGGTAACTCCTGCATTTTCTTCTAAGAAGCCATAAGCCTACCTCTGGGCAGCGCTGGTGATACGTTCCTTCCTGTTTGAACAAAGAGAGTGCTTGTTGCTGCTTCTGTATCCTGAAGAACAATTGCTGGTTTAGGTGAATGTCTGGGTGAGTGTCGTACAGCTTGATGGAGTGCTCTGCATCTGCTATTGCGTATCTTTGTACAACTTCCTTGGCTGGTGAGCTGTATCAGTAGAGAGATGTGCAGCTACCCAGTGCCTACACACACACACACACATGCATGCGCGTCTTCCACAAATATGAGGTTCTTGATGACAGAGCCAGTCAAGGACCTGACACAGGAGCATGTCAGAGCTCCCAGAACAGTTAATGGCAAATTCAAATTATATTATAGGTGAGTGTGGTGATGCGTGTGTGGGCCCTGTACATCAGTTCTACATCTACAAAGGCTGCTTTATCAAGCTATCAGCCTGTGGAATCATCCAGGCTCCTCCAATTTAAGTGGAGGACTTTGGTCAGTAATACATTACTAGCACACTTCCTGTATATTAAATTGGCAATGCTTTTTCATAGTCTTCTCCAAGTTGGTGGATTCCAAGTGTGTTGGAGTACAGTGGCCATCATCCCATCGGCATAGTCATTAGGCATGCTGGCTGGGGTGGTGGGAAATATAGTCCAACATACCTGGAAGACACACAGTTGAAGAAGGCTGCTTTACAGCTACTGTATAAGGCAGATCATCTCTATTACCACGTTATTACTGGTGAGGAAGGGAGATTCTGGTAGGAGAATCTGGCACTCCTTGCTGATATTCCCTACATTTAAAAAATGTGTTAAACTGCCATATTAATTTCTAACCATGTTCTAGAGATAAATGGACTTTGTACGGATGGGAACTGGGGCTAAAAGTGGTTTGATCAAACATTTGCTACATTCAAAAGAATTTTTGGAGTACTGCTTATATGTTGTTCTTGTTGTTTCCCTTCTTTTCTCCAGAATTGGGACTCCAACTGGCTTATGATTTAAAACAATAGCAATACAACTAAAAGCGTCCAAAAAGTAGATCTTAACATGGAACCAAACAATCCATGATATAGAAAAAATGTAAACACACACTTAAAAAGATAAAAAGTGCTTACATCATGCTTATTAACTTACACCAGAATCATGCTTTAAATATCATTTCAGCACATGGAGTAGGAAGGCACAGTTATAATCATTACCCAGTCCCAAACTCCACATGTTCATCTGAAGGTCAGAGTGGAACAAACACACATAGACATGTTCAGGCTCTCACCATGTGATTGGGAGCACTTAAAAAGTACTTATTCTTTCCATTATCCTACTGAAACAGAGAGATGTAGCTCTTTGAAAACTGCAAAGGAAATGTGCAGGAGTGTGTCCCGCAAGAACATTTGAAAGGGTCTTCTTTAACCCTAGAAGTCATGTTCCATTTTACAGGCCTAGGAATGATCTAATAGTTTGAGTACTCATGGGTTGTTCTTTCAGCTAGGTCTGTATAGGCAAGATCTAGGACAGGGGTATCAAATTCAATTTCATCTTGGGCTGCATCAGCATTTCGGTTTCCCTCAAAAGGCCGGCTGTACCTGTAAGACTATATAAATGTATCTGTTCTTTTATCATATTAAATAATTGCCTCTGCATTCGATATTACTGGTTTTAGTAATAACTGCTCTGAAACTAGAAGTTAGGAAAAATAATGGCAAGCAGATATTCAAGTGCACAAGTATTGTACAATTTATTGAAAAATGAGTTTTGAGAACAGTTAAATTATTTTTTTTAATCATCAGACAAATATTACAAAGCACTTTTTATTACATTAACTTTGTTCAACTTTTTCGTCCCAGTTGAGACAGGCAGAACAAATAATTGTACTCCGATCTAATGTGCAATCTGTGGCATGTGAAGTTGATAAGGTGATGTTGCCTGGCCCTGTACATTCTTGGGCATTTTGGGAGCTATTTGATGGTAGTTCATGGTCCCAATAGCTCTGTAAAGTGACATAGAATTGATCAGTATATCCAAAGTGTGCAATTTTCTGCTCTCCAGACCCTCTCTGTGCCTCTTTCAGCCTCCCTAGACCCTCGCTGTGCCTTGTTCTGCCCCCAAACCCTCTCTGTGCCTCTTTCTGCCCCCCAGACCCTCTCTGTACCTCTTTCTGCTCCCCCCTCCCCTGTGGCTCTTTCCCCCTGCCCCTCTTTGTACCTGGTGAGCCTGATCCCCACATTGCAGGCCCCCAGCTGCCAGTATTCTGAAGAGGGACCCAGCAGCCACCATTTGCAATCTGCTTCTACTTCTAACTGCTCCTCTGTCCAGCTCTCACAAGCCACACGGAGTGTTGTCATGGTAACCTGCGGCAACACTCTGACAGCGAAACTTGGATAGAGGAGCAGTCAGAAATAGAAGTAGATTGCGAGTGCTGGCTGTTGGGCCCCTCTTCAGGATACCGGCAGCCAAGGGCCTGGAATGTGAGGATTGGGCTCACCAGGTGGGGGGAGTGCTGCAGCTGCAGGAGAGGTGCGAGGGCCACATGAAATGGCCTAGTGGGCCAGGTTTGGCCCACGGGCCTTGTGTTTGACACATGATCTAGGAGGTTCATTCAGTAGTTGCTTATTAGCATTTTCAAGACTTTGCTCTCACATTCATATCTCAACAGAGGCAACCTGCCTCTAAGCACCCTTCAGCAATCTAGCAGCCTTCATTCTTTAGAAGCTGGCCAACTATCCTTGTGTCACACTTAAAGGAAAGACTGCAGCTGAAGGCTTCCTGCTGTTTTTTTTCTTTCTAGGCTGTCTCCATGACTCTAAAAAAATTCCTTAAAATAGAATCAGGATTGGTTTTTGGCATGGGGGGTGAAATTGATGCCATTTTGTGGCATTTTTGTGGCTTTTGTGGCATTTGCCTGCAGATATATAAATATACACACATTTTCCTCTTTATTCTCACACATTTAAGAGGCTGCACTCATGTGTTGCTTTCTTCCGCTTATAAAACGGGAGGTGGTAGTTGATGTTGGTGTTGATTAGGCAGAGAGGTGTAGAGTAAGAATGAAACCGAGAACCTCCTGCCTATTTGGGGGTGGACAGAAAGTTCAAAGGCAGCTGCAGGGATGTCACTGAAATTAGATAGTTAAGGGGACATTGCTCAGAAAATAATTGTGAAGGGGTGCCAATGAACTATGGAGAAATACCACACCAGACAAAAATCTAGTGAGGCAGCAGTGCTGTTCTGCTATGTGGTGGGAATTCGGGCTTGGTTTACAACAGTACTTTCACTGTTGACAATGTGTTATAGCATCCCTGTCGTATGTCTATGGGACAAGTTCTGATTTCTGCATGGTTTTTGCTTTGTATGTGTGTGAGAGAAAGATGGGGAGGGAATCTGTATTTGTTAAATGCTGAGGATGATGGGTGTAGCAGCATGCCATCTGATTTCTGTGCTAGCATTCCCAACCCTAGAGTTGCATCATGTTTTCTTACATGGCCTAGCCTCTTCTTCCCTACTGACCATAAACTTGGGTGGCAGAAAGCCACAGTCTCCCTTAGCTGGGGATGGCCAGTGCATTTCAGATCATGAATGTGGCAAGGGGAGTGTGTCACTAATGCATTTATGGGCCAATTGTGAACATCGATGACAATCTGTCAGAGGAGAGGTACTGTCTCACTGGGCATGGTGCTGCACATACGCACATTGCACGTGCAGCCAAGTTTTATTTAAAAAAATCAAATTGAATCTGCTCTAAACCCTGAGCATGATATAAAGAAACATGAGTAAAACCTTGTAATAGTAGCTGAAGAGGTTAATATGAATGATGTGCAGTAACTTTTGGTTGAAAATTTGGAATCTCATTAGACTAGACTATATAGATGTTCCCAGACCTTGGGAGAGTTAGGCTTTTGGAAACAGCTCCCAGTGTCCCCAATCCAGCATGGTCACTCTTCCCTTCTGCCCATGTGGGTACTTTCCATATAGTACATGTGGGTAGAATAGTGGGGCAGAAATGCTGAAATACTGTTTTTCCTTGTGATTTGACAGTAAGTGGTAGAAAGAGAGATGGCAATCAGGCACCTCTTTTTTAAAAAAAGGTAAATAACACTATCTGAAGTGATTTGGCAACTGCTAGTGAGTTTGTTGTTTAATACTTTCAAAGACATCTCATCTTCCAACAGTATTACTTGTGTTGAGTTTTGCTTTTTCCTCTTCCCTCATGATTTCTTTTCCTTTTGAATCATGTCTTTCAGCCTAAAAATCTGAGGGTGGGAAATGACCATTTTAAGCCATTCTGTTAGCCTTTTGGTGGGTGGTGTCTGGATAAAAATGAGCAGAGTAAAAATGTTGCTATTGTTATTACTATTTTCTATGGTTTTCGGCATCCACTCAAAGCAAAACACACTTTGTTCTGTTTTCATCAGTATTGCTGTTTGTTTGTTTTTTAATAACCCTTTAATGTGCTTTTGAATTGAAAAGTACTCATTGACTTTTCTGTCTACAGCAAAGGAAGCTTCACATCCATATATCTTTTTCCTGCTTGTTCGCCAGGTGTATTTTTTGGAACTGCCTGTACTCAATAAAGTGAAAAGCCTGTGGAGTTACCCACATGTTGATAACCAACAGCTTAATTATTGCTTAAGTTTGGAAATTTGCATGGATTGTACATTTGAATGTCTCTAGTTATACTAATAGGGTAAAAATTAGCATCAGTAGATGTAAAAAGATAAAAGAGGAAAGAAGAAGACTTGCTTTATTGTACAGGCTTTCCAGATTTTTATGATGTTGGTTGCTTTTTGTCACTCTTACTGTGGGCATAGGTAAAGACAGAGGCTTTAAAATGCTTTAAATATTATTCTTACTATCAGTTAACTAAGGCTACTGATTGTTAATCAGTGTTATCAGCAGTGCTGATTTTACAAATAATGAAAACAAATTCATAGGAAACTGAATAAATGCAATTGGGATAAATGTAATTAAAAAGATAAATCTTCTAAACCAAGGGAGGAAATTTTGTGGCCTTCATCTTGCACGCAGGCATCCTGATTGGCTGGTTGATTTGCAAAACAGCCACTGGCAATTTACATGCCCGGGAGCCTCTGAAAGTGATTTTGTGTGTGTGTGTGTGTGTGTGTGTGTGTTAAAATGAAACTCAGGTGCCCCCTGCAACTTGTTTTGCCTATACCACAGAGTTTTACAAAAGCAGAAGCTGAGTTCTCACTGCTTTTAGTTTTCTTTTGTCCTGATATGAGTCTGGTGTGTGCGTGTGTGTGTGCGTGAGTGTGAGAAACAGAACCACTGAACTTTGTCCACCATCTTTGAAAGCGCATTCCCGTCCAGCAAGTTCCCTCTCCTTTTCCTCTTCCTCTACCTGTTATACCTCTATTTATAATCATTACTCCAGCAGTCATGCCACATTCCTCTTAAAACTTTCTATAACTTATTTTAACATTCAGACTTCCAAGTGACACCCTCACTTCCATCAAAATGTAAGCCTCAAACAAAATGAGCATGGCTCAGTATGGTTTAGTTTAGTGCAAATACTGAGTTGAGACTGTTTATTGAGGCAGCTTGCAAAGAAGTTGCTGTGTTAGTCTCCATGAAAACGAGGAGGGAGGAGAAAAAAGAAATGTGGCAGCAACTTTAAGACTTTTTTTTAAGCATGAGCTTTTGTGGCTATAAACTCACTTCTTCAGCTGTAGTTTGTTGTTGTTGTTTTTGCATGTCTTCAAGTCATTCCCAACTTATGGCAATCCTAAGGCAAACCTGTCACAGGGGTTTATGGGGCTCAGAATGTACAGAATCATAGAATCATAGAGCTGGAAGAGACCGCAAGGGCCATTGAGTCCGACCCCCTGCCATGCAGGAATCAAAGCATTCCCAACAGATGGCCATCCAGCCTCTGTTTAAAAACCTCCAAAGAAGGAGACTCTACCACACTCCAAGGCAGCATATTCCACTGCCGGATAGCTCTGGCCATCAGGAAGTTCTTCCTGAGGTTCAGGTGGAATCTCTTTTCCTGTAGTTTGAATCTATTGCTCCTTGTCCTAGTTTCTGGAGCAGTGGAAAAGAAACCTGTTCCCTCTTTGGTATGACATCCTTTCAAATATTTAAACATAGCTATCATGTCCACTCTTAACCTTCTCTTCTGCAGACTAAATATACCCAGATCCCTAAGGTGATGCACTCATGCAAATAATGTCCCTTGCCCTAAATTGACAAAGGCTGGAGAAGGTGATATAGGTCTTTCAGTTCCTTTCAGTGGTCAGTTAGTGTTGATGCACTGAAGCAATAGATCTGCTTACCAAAAGTCAGTTTCCCTTGACTTCAGTTTCCCTTGGTTCAAAACTCTCTCTGAGGTGATTCCTTTTGTTATAGATGCAGTAGTGCGAACTTTTTATTAATATATGTAGTGTACCATGCAGCCATTGTCTTTGTTCATATGTCTTCTTAATAGATTAGGAGTTGTGAATATAATGCACTTTAGCTGTTTCCCTTTCTAGTCTTCCTTTGTAATTTCCCTGTTCAAGGACTGCGATCTTAAATCCCTTATTGTATGTTTTGTTCCTGCATTGCCATCGCTATTATGATACCCTGCCATAAACCCAGATGCCAACTCTATTCCCACATCTGCTCTGGAAGCAGTATTATAGGGCACAATAACATCACCCAGAACATCAGAGGTTCATTTACTTGGTCTTCCTCCAGTGTGATACATGCCTGCTCTAGAGTTAGTAGCTCCCGGTGCATTAGTTTACTGAGGGTTACTAATGTAGGAAAAGTGCTTTGTATGCTTAAAAAACACATTTTAGTGTCAAGTGTTGTTATCAGTAATTATGCCACATGATAATAACAGTGACAGAATTAAATAATAAACAGTATTAAATAATAAACAAACAAACAAATATGTCTTCCAGGTGCCATTCACCTGACAACAGACTTCTGTTTTAAAAAAATAGAAGTGGGGTCCAATTAATTCCCAAAGCAGGCAGAAATCTTCCCATGTTTGACATAAAGTCATTTTCTTTTTCAAAAGTCAGTTAAAATTGTAATCTTATACTTGTTCACTCGAAGTAAACACCGCTGAGTTCAATAGACTTGCATTCAAGCAAGTTGATATAGAATGAATTGCATCCTTAAAGACAATGTGATTCTGATGGAGTTTCTTGGTGTATTGAAATAAATAGAAAAGCTCTTGCGGAACTTCATGAATCTATCAGAGCCAAGGCAATGCAGTGCAGCAATGTGCAGTGCAGCAATGGTCTCCCTACCATAATAACCTATAAGGGCCTGAAGATGTCAGTAAAATTATCAGGGCCTCAGTGTAATAGCTAAACACACTGAAAAAAAGTAGCAGGTTAGCAGCTCACAGAAAAGAAATTGGACAGAAGAGTCACTGCATATTTTGCCTTATATCTCAGCTTCTGCAAGAGCTAGATATTTGCTTTTTTACAAGATTAATTTTGGGAACCAAGCAAGCTAATCATATAAATGGGCACTGGGTGACATATCTGGACTTTTGGTAAAACCCACTCAACTAGGCAATATGGCAAGAGTACTAATCGTCATACTGTTACATGGTAAAAGAAGCATTTAAGGTTTCTGTTGTCTGGGCAACATTTCAATGTCGTACAACCATCAATTTCTGCTTCTGCCCCCCCAAAGAGAACTACACAAAAATATCCTCCAACACTATGCAAAAGCAAAAACATTGAGCTCTGCTTGCTTTGTTTACAAATTTGCATACAAATTATTTGAAGTTTTGTTGTTGTTGTATGCCTTCAAGTCATTTCTGACTTATGCCCACCCAAATATGAACTTATCATGGGGTGTTCTAGGGCTGAGAGTGTGTGATGCATCCAGGGTCACCTAGTCGATTTCCATGGCTGAATCAGGAATCAAACCCTTGTCTCCAGGGTTGTAGCCTGGTGCTCAAACCACTACACCATGCTGGTTAGGTATTCACAAATAGAGTTTTTCTGTTCAGCAATTCCTGTATGGTTCCCCCCACCTCTCTGATGCCAAGAGTAGGAGTTATAGTCTTTTGAGAGCTCTGGCTTTCTTGCTGTGCATATTTTCCAAACGTATCTAAACCCCAGAGGTTTTCCCAGCACTATAGTTCTTTTTCTGACTTATTTTAGCATGGACATTTTGCTGTCTGTGTTGAAGTGTTCGATAAACTAGAGAAATGCTTTCCTTTTTACTTGATCTTTTCAAAGAATCAAGCATTTTTCAGAGTCATTTCAGGAATTGCAGGTTGTTGCATTTTACTTCCATGAAGGAAGATTCAGAATAATAGGTGAGATTTGTTTCTAAAACCAGAACAAGCTGGCTACAACAGAAGACAAACAGTGTATTTTATTCATAGCCTTCCTGTTAGCACTTGCTTCTTTCCAAAGCTCGATCACAGTATTGTACTATGTCTCTGTGTGATGCACAATGGAAGGTGGTAATGTGCCTTCCATTACTTCTTGAGATTTATTTTTATTTTGCAAAACTGGGGGACAGGGCAAGAGAGAGGATGTGCTAGTCACAGCTTCTGTAGTCCCACACCATCCTTGCTTCAGTTTTTTCTTTTGAAAACTGTAAATATTTAAGGTTGTGCTGCCTCTGGGGGAAAACGCACATGGAAATTACTGTTTACTGTACACAGCAAGAAAACATCTATACAAATGGATGAAAAAGTACTGTGTTGATATCCAGTGATCAAATCTACAACAATGATTCAACCGCACACACAAATGCACACGTGTGCGCACGTGCACACACACACGCACACACACACACACACACACACTTTTCTCTTTTTATGTAATCTATATGCTCTTCTGTTTCACACGGAAAATGCCCCAAATCAAATCCTCATTCATTATGTATTCATCACTTGTACCATAACCCTTTCTTACTCTGGCAGTCTGAGAAGGAGGCCCTCTTATCTCCAGTTAATTAGAAATTGACTTGGGAACACACTCACCAAGTGCACAACATGACAGTGTCATCAAAAGGCTGTGTCAGGTAACTGGAAATGTAACAGTTTTGATAGCTTGTGGTGAAGGGGTGTCTCACCCCACTAGTTTGGGGGTGAGGCACCCTGCAGACCATGGGCTACCCCTGTGTTAAAGGGAGAACCTATAGCACATAGGAAGGTACTGAAGAAATCAAGCCTCTCTATAATGGTGAGGAAAGTAACATCACAGAAGGTTATGCACTCTACTTCAGGAGGCAATTTTGAAGGGGTGTTGTTGTTAATGCCTATTAATGCTACCTGTCATGTGAATTAATAAAACAGTCCTTTGAAGGATGGTTTCCATTTCCTAATCTTCTCAAATCCAGGGTGACTAATTCTCCTGTTATGGAAATTATGCACATTAGTTTAGAGCAGAAACCGACTAAAGAGTCTTGTGGCACCTTAAAGACTAGTAAGTATTATTTGGCATATACTGTTATGTACTTGGCATATACCTCTTGTATGCAACTCATTTATCAGGTGCATGAAGTGTTGCTTGAGTTAACAGAACTCAGAATTCAGTTGTTAGTCCTAGTTAGACAGCGGCTGAATCAACACTTCTGTAAAGCCCATTGATTCACTGTTGATTCACTATCAATTAATTTAGGCCGGAATATTTTACGTATGCTAAGGTGGGCAGATACAGAAAGAAGAAACTGAAATTCAGCAAGTACAAAAAACAAATCATTACCGGAACAGTTAGTGTTATTATTAGTCATTATGGTCATAGACGAACAGTTGTTGGATAGTAACACAGACACCTTTGCATTAATGAACTGAGTAGCACAGAAAGCCTTTGTGTCATTTAAAGAGTAAAGCTACCACCCCCAGAAATAAATTTGGGTGTTTTCTACCAATTATTCCTAGGGTGAACAAAAACACTGGGAAAGGAATGCTTGAATGCCACTTGACAATTTTGTCATCCTAGGGCAGAGTGCTCTTTCTATGTCTCTGTTTGCCCATCTTTCTTGTGGCTGCAGAGATTGTTGGGAAGAGATGTGGATGTGTGGCCTGAAAAACAAAATCTTTAAAATTTAGTTGTGGTTAACAGTAAATGGATGAGTTCATAGCTGCCAGAAGAACAGGCTGCTAATTCCATGTGTGACTACCCAGGAATAAATCACATTGATTTCAATGGAGTTTCAAAATAATTACTGAGATCTTGATCCAGACATTTAAATGAGTGATGTTGTTCCTTTTCTGAGTTTTATTTGGAAGCACTTCTGCTTGTTCATCCGTATCATAATCATTCCTCCACTCATACAGCATTCACTGCCTCTCACAACCCCACCAGTAATTCCCAGAGGACCATACTTACTAGACAGAAGAAAAAGAAGAATTTCAATCTCACAACAAAAGCTTTAAAACCTCTTCTTCCAGTTCTTAGCTACAGATTACAGTTTAAACTAGGGGTGGGGAAACTCAGGCATGGGATTAGGTCCCCAATCTCATCTGTTGGGGGTCCCTAAGGAGCACACTCCTTTCTGCTTTTTTTTCTTTCCTTCTCTTCCTAGCATTTGTGTGTCACCTCCCAATTCAGCAAGGCTCCTTGGGTGAATAAAAACATTTAAATAGCAAATGTCTAAAGAGAAGCCATTCAAAACAGACTAAACAACTAAGAATCATAGAATCCTTGCGTTGAACTGCTCTTACCATCAGGAATTTCTTCCTAATGTTTAGATGGAATCTCTGTTCCTGAAGTTTGAAGCCACTGCTCTGTCTCCTAGTCTGGAGCAGCAGAAAACAAGCTTGCTCCATCCTCCATATTACATCCCTTTGAATATTTAAACATGGCTATCATGTAGCCTCTTAACCTTCTCTTCTCCAGGCTAAACATATCCAGCTCCCTAAGCCACTCCTCACAGGGCGAGGCTTCCAGGCCTTGTCCCATATTGGTCATCCTCCTCTGAACACACTCCAGCCTGTCAATGTGTTCCAGAACTGGACACAATGTTCCACTTGGGGTCTAACCAAAGCAGAATAGAGTGGTAGTATCACTTCTCTTGACCAAGAGATTTGTTTGTTTATCCATCCTTCTTCCACCTCATTTAGCTGCCATCATGGGACCCAAGGTGACTTAACAACAAGGTTAAACCAAGATAAAGTTAATATCTGATGATCAAGATGTTAAAACACATTTAAAAAGTGAATATATTAAAATGCCACGGATGTTAACAAATTTAAAATCATTTTAATAATATAACAAAAATAAAATACAGCAGACACACCTTTTAAAAAAATGCTCCCCACAACCAGTTAATCATCAAATGCCAGTTTAAATATAAAGTTTTTGCCACCAAAAGAACACAGAAACAATGAAAACAGCCAGAGCAGCCGCCCTGCTTTTAAGGGGAGAAGGCTATGGGAAACAACACTGGCTTAGCTCCCCTTCGGAAACTTAGAAGGGATGGTAGCACCCAACTGTGGAATTCCTTCCCAAGGGAGGTCAGGCTATCCTATTAAGTGCACCTACCAGCCTAGCCTCATAGTATGGTGGGGCATGTAATAGTGTCTCCGCTGATGATCTTACATTTTAGGCCGTCTTATATGGGAGGAGGCAGTCTTTCAGATATCCTGGCTGCAAGACAGCCTAGCCACTGGTGAGGAATGCTGGGAGTTGTAGTCCAAAGATATTTGGAGGGCCACATGATTTCCATCCCTGCTGTAGAACATCTTTTTCTCTTTTCTTCATCTTATCTTTGGGTCCTTCATGATGGAGAGTTATCTGCCTACTGCAAATAAGCCTGCTGTAGTACAGAACATATCTCAATATGGAAGCTATATTTACAGTCATGGAATAAAAGGGAAAGTAGGTTAATTGCATTTCAGCCAAAATGTCACCCTACCTCCTCAGTTAAAATATGCCAGAGATTGAATTGAATTGAATTGATAAGATTGAGTGCTTATCTTGAAAACATTGCCTCTTCTACGGGTCTTTAGACCTCAATAGATTTTAAACAATGTACCTCTTTTAAGGTTGTGTGATAGTCAAAATGCTGTTGGTCTTGCTAGGGTTGTATCCGTTGCACAGCTGCTAGAACTCCAAAATACAAGGCAAGTAAGTTCAGTTCATTTGTTCTTGCTCTTGGTGACATTTTATGCTGACACATATTGCATGGCCAAGGCAGCCTGAAAGCTTTTACACCATGGCTCAGTTTTGCCTGGTGGTCTGTGCATTTTTTATACACATCCCTGTGCCATATGGGATTAACACCATGGAGAAGCATTACATGTGAAGGAAGCCAACGTGTTGTTACAGAAAGAAAATGTGGGGTGTGTGTGTGGAATACGGCAGCAGCAGTTGCTGCTACTAAAAATTATGTATTTGATTTGGAACTTTCAAGTGCAACTAGGCCAGTTTGAAGGGGTGACTACACATGACTTGTATGAAACAGGAACTGTCCTTCATGACTTGTGTAGGAGGGAGAGTGACCTAATTCATGCCAAATTCTAACACAGACTCTGTCACAGTACAATCTTCCTGTGAAAACTGTGGCTTCAAGGTGCTCCATTTATACACTCTAAAAAGAGAAAAAGAAAATTTATTTTCATTTGTGCTGTGTTGGATTGTTTCTTTTTTAAAACATCTGTATTTCATTGGATTAAATGTCTGTTTCCACTAACAGATAATTCATAGTATTTCATTATAATTATCACCAGTACTTACATTGCTTGGCTAATGCTCATGGGGTTCCCAGGTCTCAAGGCCTGGACCTCCTTCTCCAGTTTTCAGGGAGAAGGAGGGGAATGTCAAGAGCACTGTCTTGAATAGAATAACTGAGTGTTGCCAACTTTCTGATCCCCACTGCTGTGGGTTGCTTTAGAGTGTCTGCTGTAGACTCTCCAGAGGGCTGATGTGACCCCTTAGTCCCACCCCTCTTCTTCTCCTCAAAGTTTATCAAACTGTGGCTGGCACCAGAGTTCAGACAGGATGTAGCAGTGAACATGGGGAAATAATTATCTCCCTCAGGACTCATTGATTCAAGTGCACCTACAAAATTGCTATTTTATGGCTCCCCCCCCCCCCACTTTCCTCACCTTACATGGTTGAAACCACAGTAAAATTTTATCTTCTGATCTGAGGCATATGTGGGCTGCACAGCTCTTAGCAGAAAGTGTGATACTGGTGTAAATGGGTGATTGACTCCTTCTCTTTTAATTCTTGATTCCATCCCCTCCTGTTCATCTTCTTTCCTCTTTTCTTCTTCCCCCAAGTACTGCCTCTGCTCATCTTCTTCCTCTTTGCCTGCTCCCTCTTCTCTCTTTGTAGTCCTCTTTCTCCCATTCTACCTCAGCTTCTGACAAACTGTCTCTCTTTTCCCCTACATGTTCTCTGCTTTTCTTCTCTCCTCTACCTAAACATCTAGTTAACCATCTTTTTCTTCCCTTCTCTCTTTATCTCATTATTCCTCCTACATCTATTTGCCCTCATTTCTCACTGACTTCAGTAGTTCTTTACCATCTCTTTCACCCATCTTTCTTCTATGCCCACTTATCCTAGTTATACTCATTATCTTCCTTTCCCCTTCAGTCTCTTCAATTTTTTCTCAGTTGCTCCCATCCCAAGAAAAGGTTGAAAGCATTTTGATAGGTACAGGGGAGTTGAGGGGGGAGAGAGAGAGAGAGAGAGAGAGAGAGCAGTGAGGGGCACTGGTTAAAAGCAGAATTTGAAAAATATTTTCTTTTGTTTGAGAAGTTTTCTTTGTACTACATCTCCAATGTGTTAAAATCAGTGCTTGCAAAACTGTCAAAAATGGGAAAGATAAGCATTTGTTCAAAGTAGAGTTTGGAAAATTTCTTAGGCTAGACTGCAACTCCCATGAGTTGTATTTGCAAAAGTGTTCAGAGTATTGCTGATATTTTTTTGTTGTTGTTCAACAGAGACCTTGTAAAGCTTAATATTCAACCAGAGAAATATTTCCTCATTTGTTAAACTGAGACTCACCCCCATGATATCGCTAGTAGGCCATTCCTAGGTCTCAAGTTTTGGCTCTGAAATCTTGGGGCCAGAGTTGCTCTTTCCCTAACAGTACTAAAAACTCAGCTTTCTTGGAGGCTTCTCTCAAGTGGTAGAAATTGTTTCTAAGGGAAGTCAGATTGGCTCTTTCCCTGTTGTTTTTTGCTGGCATGCAACGACCTTTAGGTTTAGACATGCTTTTGACAACTGACTGGCTTCTGAGGAAGAAGCTTTTAAGGGGAATGCTGTACTTTTTTCTTCTCTCCGATGTGCTTCCAATTTTTTTTTAATTATTTTAATTCAGTAGTTGTCTTGACATGATAATCTGTTTGTGTTTCAATATAATTCACTGTGGTTTTGTTTATTATCTATTATTTAATCACATTGTGAGCTGCTTTGGCCCCCAATATTAACAGAAAAGAAGGATTTAAAATAAACAAACACCATCAGAAACAACAAGGAGGGGTTGATTCCAGTATTTGAAATAATGTTGATAACCTCTGCAAAACCAGAAACCAGGAGTCTAGAGTATCCCTTTCCCTTATTTCATAATCCCTTACCCTGTTCTCTTTTGTTGACCTCCTTTCATGCATTGGCCCTAGATCTCAGCTATACACTTAAAATTGTGCTAAAATAGAAAATGAGTTCACATAATTAAGTCCATTCACGTAACCACATAATTATTACTGGCCCTACCAAGGTCCCAAGACACAGTAATGCCAGTTCCTTGGGAACAATGAAAGAGGGCCTGGAAGTTCCCATAAGTATCTGGTTGGCCCCTGCGGGAAACAGAATGTTGAATTAGATCCTTTTGTAGTACAATCCAGCAAGGCATCTCTTCTAGTCTTATGTTAAGAGCATAATACTGTATACAAATTAATTATTCAGAATAAATGTATGGACGAATAACATTCTCATACAGATTCAGGGAACTACTTTATCCTGAGATGGCTCATTGTTCTCTATATCTAAAGTGGACAGCCTTCTGAGAACTACTTGCCTTTCTTTCTAGAATCCTGAGGTCCATCAACCAAAATCAGAGGCAAAATCCTGTTCCCAGTGGCAGAACTAATTTCTTCGTGCACCCAATAAGCCTTATAGCTGGAATAACCTACAGGGTTATATGCTCACCTACATATAAGTTACTAGATCTAGTATTCTAACACAATGCTAAATCTGGCCAGCAGTGCTGCACAAAGGCCATCCACACTCTGGAATTATGGCAGTATAATTCCACTTTAAACTGGTATGGTTCTGTCCTATGGAATCCTGGGATTGGCAGTTTAGAAAGAGGCATTTAGAATTCTCAGCCAGAGAGCCCCTGTGTCTCACCAAACTACAAATCCCAGGATCTCATATGATGGAATGATGGCAGTTAAAGTAGGATAATACTGCTATAAGTGTAGTGTTAGTGGGTCCCAGGTCAAAAGCAATGAGTTAATACTCATGTTTTATGAATGAAGAAGACTGAGGCTGAGAGATGAACAATGAGCATAAATCAGCCATTTGTTATACTTTCCATTTTATTTACTGTTGCTAAATTGTATAGAGGTCAAATGCTGATCTAGTATATATCACTTCAGTTCCCAGAATTCCTGACTGTTGGCCAAGTTGATTGGGGCTTCTGGGAGCTGAAGTCCAAATCACCTGGAGGACCAAAGTTTAGGAGCCACTGCTTTAGATAAAGCAGAGTGTTATCAGTTTAATTTTAGTTGACAAGTTTTGTTCATACACTCAATATTTCGACAAAGGTTATTACACTCTGAAATGAGATCAAGTGTTTTGTCTATGAGAACAAGAATTGTAATTTGTTCCTGCAACAATTCAGAAAATAGTGTACTGAATATTTGGGGTTGTATTCAATAGTTGAGTACGCTTTTAAAATGTGCAAATTCCAGTCATTAGTTCTTACTTTACGTTTTCACTTAATTCATGATAAAAACAAGAAGAGCTGGAAGCCATGAGATTGCTAGGTTGGTGGAACTGCTTTTAATTTAATCCGGTGTCTAAACAAATAAGATATGGGATCAGTTTTTCTTTTCTTTTTTTAAAAAATGCACTTTCTTATGGTCAGTGGTTTTGACAAATAACCATATGAATGGATTGTTCTAACCAGAGAGAGAGAAAGAGGGAGGCTGAAATGAGTTTGTGATTGTCCTAGGATTAGCAAGTATGTGGAAAGAAGCTTTTAGAGTTCAGTGTTCCTCATCCAATTTTAATATATTCAGATGAGGTCTAACCTAATATCTGAATAGATTAGTATCTGAAAATGCAGCTTTTGGCAGAATGCTCTTCTTGTGTTGTATTTACAGTTCCTTATAAAACTAACACCAACAAGTACATAGCATAATTCAGGATGCAGCAATTTGTGAAAATGTTTTTGTTCTGGTTTTCTATTGGTTTGCTTTTCATCAGGCACAAAATTCACAGAGTCATTTTCCTTCCACCCCCCTCTCCCTCCTTCCTTTCCTCTCTCCAGGATTTCATCATGTGCTCTTCAAAATCAAGGAAGAAGTGTTCCCAGTCCAGCCACAGAATGCTGTCTTAGCGCCCAACAGCTGGCGCAAGTGGCTCAGACTGGGCTTCTGATCCAGCAGAAGTGTGGTTGACCCACTGACCCATTCACTGAGGCAATGGACACCCACGTGGACTTACTGACAGAGCTCCAGCTGTTGGATAAAGTGCCCACACTGGAGCGGCTTCGGGCAGCTCAGAAGCGCAGAGCTCAACAACTGAAGAAGTGGGCACAGTATGAAAAGGAGATGCAGCACAAGAAGAGAAAACATGAGAAGAAGAGGAACATTGTCAATCGCAAGAAGGTTTCTTTTGAGGCCAGTGTTGCATTGCTGGAAGCATCTTTAAGGAATGATATTGAGGAGGGTAAGAAACTGAAAGTTCTGGTATCAGATAGATCTTCCTAGTGTTTGACCTTAAACAAAATGTAAAAATCAATCTGTGTTTCAGGCCATTATTGGCTGGGACGTTAAAAGAGATTTTGGCCTTGAAGCCCCAAGCAGCATGTTTGTATAACTTTGAACAAATGTGTGCTACAGAGTTCTTTGGAAGTAATGTTTTGAGACTATTGTGGATACTCCTTCCATGAGTATAATTTGATATTTATACTGGGCCTTGTTCTACTATTATCTGATACAGTGGACCCTTGGTATTCCCTAGGGTTTGGTTCCAGGACCCACCGTGGATACCAAAATTCATAGATGCTCAGGTCCCATTATGTACAGTGGTGTAGTAAAGTGGCATCGCTTATACAAAATGGCAAAAAAAGTTTGCTTTTGGGATTTTTTAAAAAATATTTTCAAGCTGTGGTTGGTCAGATTTGTGGATTGGAATCCACAGATATCAAAGACCAACTATGTTACTTCTACCATTTGACAGATGATGGTGGCTTTGTTCTACCACTCACTTTAATTGTTGTAGTTTGTGGACTCTCTTAGGCAGAGTGTGGCAGCCCTGGAATGATTTTATCAGCTTTGGTTGGTGTGCTGACCGAGGAAAGCTCAACTCCATATGTATCAGTGTCATCAAAGTTAGACTGCTATCATGCACTATACTTGGGGCTGCCTTTGAAGCCTGTTTGGAAATTTCAACTGCTGCTTCAAGATGTATCTGCTTAGATATGTTGTTGTATATGAGCCAGTTGGCATTTAGTCTGGATGGTGTTGATCGTTATACAATTGGCATTTGTGATACTAATAGTGGACTTGTTGTACAAGTTGCTGGGATCTTTCCAGACACAGTTTAGATTGTTGATATTAAAGTCCTTAGCAGTTTGAGGTAAGATTATCTGAACCACCTTCATCCATATCAAAGTATATGAACTTTTGAGATCAATTTTGGAGGATCTAATTTTCAAAGAAATAGCTGTGTTAGTGTCTTGTACCATAAAAAGGAAGAAAAGAGAAGAGCAAAAAAGAAACATGGCAGAAACTTTTTAAAAATTATTTTAACAGGAACTGTCATGGATATAAATCCAGTTCTTCAGATATAGTACCAAGTTGTATTAAGGCCTCAGATATAAAGCATATTTATACAGTTCTTAGAGTACGATAAAATATATAGAATCCAGAAAGATGCAAATCAAGTCCCTTGCCCTAAATTTCCCTGAACAAAGAAATTTTTAATGAAGACTAGAAGGAGAAACAGCTGAATTGAATTATATTCAGAAATTCCAATCCGTTAGAAGTATGAACAAGGACAATGACTCCATGGCACACTTCATATATTGATACAAGAGCACTCATTACAGCACTTATAACAAACAAGATCTTCTCAGAGAGAGTTTTGAACCCAGGGAAACTGACTTTTGGTAAGCAGATTTATTACTTTAAATACATCAACAGTAACTGAGAACAGTAAAGACCTGAAAGACCTGTCTAACCTTGCCCAGCCCTTTCAAGACAAGGGACATAATCTGCATCTTTCTGGATCCTATTACATTCTATTCTGCTCCCACACCTGTATACATATGCTTCATACCTCTGGCCTTAATACTGCATGGTACTCCATCTAAAGAAGTGGGTTTATATCCACAAAAGCTTGTGCTAAATAAATTTTTTAAAAAGTTGTCTTAAAGGTGCTGCCACATTTCTTTTCCTTTCCTCCCCTCCCTTCCTCCTTTTTTTTTTTTAAGAACCTAGTTTGCATGATTGCTGGTGAGATTGGTTAGGTAGACAAGCTTGAGAGATAGAGCCTTTATGGTGGTGAACTGCTGTTCTAATTGAGGTTTTGTGACCCATCTTTATAGCACTTTAAATGGCCTCTGAATGATCCTTTTATCTGAGCTATCTTCTCTTAAAGAGTCATTATGAAGAGGCTGTCCTAACATGATACTGATTTTTTTTATTTTACCTTTTTAGATGTTAATTTTGTTATCAATTTCCTCTGTTTTATGGTTGAAAAAAAGATAGTTGCTAATGAATTCAGTGTTTCGTATGTTGAAAGAGTTTCAGCTCTGAAGACTGCCTATGAATATTTTACATAAATATTCACTTATTGACATGTTCTGTATATGCAATCTCCATAATTTCAAATATAGTTTGGTGATGAAGTCATCATATTGTGACCCTTTCACCATAAAACAGAAACAAAAGCAAAATAAGAACAAAAACTCCTAAAGGTTTAGAAGAAATTACTATATTGATGTCACAACTGTCTTGCCATTTTGTGTGACTGATGAAAACATGTATGTAAAGGTGTGGAGTTGTCCCGGGAAAGATTGAAATTGTGGAAAGCTTCTTTAGCCAGGAAGTAGACAATATGGATCTAGGTGCACTAACTGCCTTTAGAAAAATGTGAATGTATGGATTCCTGTTCAGACTTATCATCAAGGCAGTTTTGCCTGAAAGGGGGTGAATTTAGAGGTATTCCTCTCAAGAGAGAATATTTAAAGCCTAAATTCCATTTCTCCTCCCTGATAAAGTAAGCCTGTTGAATCAATTGCTGAGTGATAACCCAACACTTTCCCAAAATCCACTGGCTCATGGTGTCTACTGTAGTTGGAAGTAGACGTTAGATTTAGGCCTAAGAAGTTTTGAGGCAAGACAAAAGAATTTTGATAAGAAAGGTAAAAATTGGGTGTGGGATGAAAATTCACTTATATTCTCATCCTTCATTCGTTACCCTGACTTTCTTTTGTTATTGGGCCTCAAGAAAACATTAGCAGTTAAGACAGAGATTTTTAACTCAAGGTATGGATTATCTTGGGGTTTTAAAAGAGATTTCTTTTTGTCATATATTCCCATAACAATTTGCTTCATATTTACTAACAATGTTGTCTGGTGACCCCTGTATCAGTGAGAGGTGGGCAGTGAGTTTGCTTTTTAAGTTTTAGAACTTTAAATGAGCTATCCAAGGTGCTAAATCTATTTAGGCAGTAAGGTTCAGTTTCTTTGGTAGCTCTTTTAAGCTGGAGAGGATTCACTACTCTCCTGGCATCAGCTGTCATTGTTGGATAAAGTCTAATAGTCAGCTTGCTTTGAGTGGTGCGTGACAATGGCTAAGTGTGTACACCTTGCGGAAACAATAACAATAATTTTAAAATCATATAATGGAGTTTATTCCAAATGTTCCCTTTTATGGCTTTGCTGTTCAGTTGAAATAGATTTCTGATTGGTTTTGTCTGAATGTGATGTGGATGCAGTTCAGACTAGAAGAGAAATTATAGCTTTTTTCCATTAGAAGCATTAGTATGGCTTGAAAGGAAATACCATAGGTCTGAATTATACAACAAATTGTTTGGGAGCTGAAAGCAGGATTAGCCCAGATATTTCTTGACTTGCTTTAGTCATTAGGCATAAATTGTTCGACTAGGACAGGACAATAGGACACTATATGGTGTAATCTGATCACAAGATGAAAAGATTGGATTGTTGGAAGGAAGATGATATCATCTAAATGATGTAGTAAACAGAATGAGGAAGGGAAAAACCTTTTGTTTTTTTCCACTGTTTGTACATTTGATTTTTTTTTTTAAGTATCAAATGTTTGGAAGCAGTGGTAAAGGAAATAAACTTACACTAAGTAGCAACCAATATGTGACATCTGAATGGCTTTCAATCTTTTTATAAGTTGATTTGGGTCTTGAATAACAAGGAAAAACATAAAAATGGGGACAGAGCTATAGTTGGTATATCCATTAATGGGTATAAGTCACCTGGAAATAGTAGCAGCTACCATTGAGATTTGAAAGGTTTTTTTTTTAATATATTGTTGTGTACTGATGTTGTGTGAAAATGTATAGGCTGAAGATGCTTTCTAAGTCACATTTCCAAATGAATTTATACAATGCCGGCTGCCAGGCGTCCTCTATTATAAGATTTGTCCCTTATTTTTTGGTTGGAAAGCTTTTCCTTTCATACATATGCCAAAATCCCACATTTTGGGGTTTGGACCCTTCATAAAGGCAGAAATGCATACAACATGTAATTTATGAATGTTAATAATATGTTAATTTTACAGGGAAATACATGGCTCTGTGTTCGTGTGTGTCCATTCAAATTGCCTATCAACTTATGGTGATCCCATGAATTTCAGAGGGTTTTCTTAGGCAAGGAATACTTAGAGGCAGTTTTGCCAGTTTCTTCCTTTGAAATGCAGCCTGGAGTGCCTGATATTTGTTAGCGGTCTGCCATCCAAGTACAAACCAGAGCTGACCCTGCTTAGCGTCCAAGATCCGATGTGATCTGGTGCCTTTAGGATATTTACATGGCTGGATTAACTTAAATCAATACTTTCTTTTTGGTATTGAGGTAGAACACAGACTTGTTAATAGCTCCTTCCTCATAGTCAACCTTGCATGTCGTGAATTTCTCCTGTTTCTTATTCAGCTTTGTAAACCTGGCTGCACTATTTGATATACAGTGCATCTCCTGTATCCACATGACCGGTATACATGATTTCACTTACCTGCAATGAAATGCAGTCTGAAAATATTAATTCAAATTTAATGGAAATTGAAGTAATAAAAGAAAATACATAGGTGGATAGAAATTCCTGGACAGTAATACATAGGTAATGAAAGACAATGGAAATTTCTGGAAATGGTATGCTGTTTGTTCATGCTTTCACACTGGCTTGTGTTGTCCAAACTGTCTCACAATTTCTCACCTTATACATGTGCTGTACACTACTTAGCAGGCCTCTTGGTTATGTGATCTGGTTGGCATGTTACCCTGACTTCTGGGGGTCCCTTGGGGTATACCTTGGTTGGCTCCAAAAATGCAAAGATTGAGGAAATTAGCAGAGCACTGGCTGTAGCAAAACGAGGGGCAGGGTAACCCAGCGGAATCTTTTACCCCATTTTTATGGGGTCAAACGAAGTGAAAAGCCAGACAATCATACCAATAACTGGATTTTATTAATAAATGTGTTCACACGCACCAATGCACTCACTCACTCACGCACACAAGGCCTATTGAGAAAGGAAAGAGGTGAAAATTGATAGGAGATTCAGCGGAGAGGGTGTAAAGGCGGTGATACTTCACCTATCCTGAAGTCTTCAGTCCAAGAAGGGGTAAGAAGAATGGAGCCCAGCGAAGAGAAGCGGCTGAGGGGATCACTCGACTAACTGAGTGCTGGTCTGCTAGTGTGGCGGGGAGTTCTCTGAAGAGACCCTTGAAAACTGGGACTACTTATAGGGCAGAACATACCTTGAGGGCAGGCCCTCTCCCAGGAAGAACAATGGCCAAAATAGAGGGAGAAATGCTGCACAATAGCAACTTTGTAGTTTGCATGATTGATTTGTGCAGATGGACCTCGCAGTGTAGGGTTTACTAATGTTGGAGTTGCTCAACCTGGGAAAAACCCAATAATCCCCTCAAATTGGCTATTTTGGACTGGGGACCCTTTGTCCATGTGCATGTGTTTAGCCTGAGGTCTCCTAGGTGAACATGACTGGGGATTTTCCTGGCCTGATCTATTTTCAGTCATTCAGCCTCTTTGTCTACGTACCCACTCGGGCGACCTTTCTGGCATGGCGGGCATATTTGATATCAAATTTATATTCCCCGGGATGGCGTCTGTCATCGGGGTAACAGGCATACAGTGTGCTTGAGTTAAATTCTTGAGCCTGTATAGTACTTTATAGTAAAGTACTTGTGGTTATGAAGTGCTTCTCCTTGTAAAGTGTTTGTGTTGTTAAATAATGGTCCCTAAGTGCCAGAATGGTGATACCGGCAATCCTGATAAGCTTAAGAAAATTTGTAAAGTGCTTCCTTTAAGTGAGAAGGTGAAAATTATGGTGGAGCCTCCTCTCCCAGCTTCACACTCATATAGATACCTATGTCATTCATCTCACTGGGAAAAAAAAGTTTTCGCTATTAACCATGTTTTTCACTATCCACAGTAAGTCTGGGAATGTATTTGTGTTACTCTTCCTTATTAGATGTGTAGCCATAGGGTCACAAGAATGTCATTCTGAAATCATTAGGATTTATTTCATCCAAGTAAATAAGCATAGGCTTGTAATTTAAATTGTGGATTTGTTGCTAGCTGCGGTTTACTTATTTCAAGGAAATCAGAGTTTGTGTGGAAGGAGAACTCATCACTCCTCAAAGGATGGGACATTCAAATAAAAGATAGACATTAGTAGAAATATTAGATATTTCATTACTAAAACTTGTGCTGCAGGGAAGCCTGTTTTCCCTGGTGTACATTGCTATAAAATATTTATATATAATGATGGCTGATGTTGGTATAGATGTTGCCCATATTCACTGAGATCTGTACTGGCAGTTTTCTTTATATAGTTCTGAAAATTTATTTATATGCTGCATTTTCTATTTGCCAAAAGTGTTTTGGTGGACTTATTATGCTTATGCACATTGGTTTTTTTTTCACAAAAACATATTTCTGAAAGATTTTGTGTATCTTTTCTGATTTACCAGTATACTTGGGTAGGAGGTGGACTTGTGTGGTACAGTGGTTCAAATGTTGAATGAAATATTCCTTAGTGTAGTCCTTAAAAGTAAGGCAACACTTGGCTTTTCCATTGTAATTTTGCCTTATGGAGAGACCTCCCTGAAGACAGGAATAATAAGGAAGAACAGATTATTTTTCATCCTTCAAGTCAGATGCTTGGAAAAGTCACTTTGGGGACTGCATTTCCAAGCATTCCTCGCCCATTTTGGATATTGCTGGCTGAAAGATTTTGGGCATTGTAATTAAAAAAAAGTAACTTTCCCAAGTTCTGGCATTGTCTCATGCATTTGTCAAGAATCTCTATGCCTCCTGTGCAATCCAGGTGTTAGTTCTTGTCAATAGGCTGTTATTTGGCCTGAGATTCAGTCCTACTGAACATTCTCTTCCATGAGCTTTACTATTGGGTTTTCTCTTCTTAAACTCTTAACAAGAGTTTACCCCTTTTAAAGAATGCTGTAGGGCAGGGATGGGGAACATATAGTACTTTATATGTCTGGACTGCAACTCAAAGCAGCCATAGCCAGAATAGCCAGTGGTGATGAGGCATCACGGAACTTGCAGTCCATTGACAACTGCAGGGCCATAATTATCTACTCCTGCTATAGGGACACAGAGGTTTTGCATTGATGAGCACTGCTTGTTAGGGACTTCACTGTAGATCCTGAGGTACACGTCATCTAGTTGCAGCAAAGATGACCTACTCATTTGGCCCAACATACAGCCAACTTCCACTTGGCTCTTTCTCTCTCTTGGAAACCATTCTGTCTTGTCATTAAGTAAACAATGTGAAAGAATTGACTTCATTTCCCTTTCTTCATAATTAATTTTTCCATTGGTTTCAAATCCTGCAGATTTTAAGTCATAGCTAGGAAATGAAAATCTCACTGAGTGGTTTGGATGGAGTGGGTGGCATTTATGCATTGCCCAAAAGAGAAGCAATGTGTGGCTGAGAAAAGAGGATAGCCTTTTACATCAAAAATTATACATGTTAATTTTTTGCACCAGTTAACACAATACATTTTTAACAATCCAGGAAAATACTGTGTCTCAATCTATAAATGTAAATAGCTTCAGTACAGTTGTGTGGATATTGCTGTCATTCACCAAGTAGTGCTGGACATACTTACATCTTGGTGGACTCAGAGGTTTCCTTTTACTGTCCTGATATGATATGATACATTATTATCACTCCTTTCTGTGACAATAGCTTACATTGGAAGGTGACTTCCTCCAACCCCCACCTAACCACAGTGCTGTATAATTCAAAATGCACCATTTTTTCTGTAAAAGCCATTGAGTAAGCACGGTGACATTAATGTATCTATGAACCAGCCAGTAAATAGTTCTTGAATCTGGGTGTATTATCATTACAGCATCTTCGTTTTACATCAAAGAGTTGAAAATCTCTAGGTTTTTTTAATACAAGCATGCTAGAAGCATGTGTGGGAATGTTTTCTGCTTTGAAATGTTTTATGCAAGATTTCTTTTAAATGAATGTAAAAATGGGTTTGCGGGGGAGAAAGAAAGATTTATGCTATTTGGTGTTTATGATGCCACTTTGATTTGGGACTCATTTGTCAAAAAATGATTTGAAAAAGAAAAATCTATCAGAGCCTTAGCATATCCTGTTACAAATGCTGCTGCTTGTTTGTGTCATATCAGCTCCAGGCTTAGTGCCTATTGTAGTTGCCTGTGCAGAGGAAACAAAACAAGAATAATCCCTGCTTTAAAAAAATGTCAATCTAAGTCAAAGATTGATAGGTAGGCATGACAAAGGAGGCAAACTCAAGGCAATAGTGGCAGGATTGAGATTATCTTGATAGGCGGAGTGGTCACAGTGTAATCTTTATGGAGGGCACAGTAGGAAGCATGACATAAATAGATCCTAAGAAGAGATTTGCACAAACATTATGTCTTTGCTGCAGTAAAAAGGGTTGAGGTAAATTACTTGTAGGTTGTTAGTACCATAAAGTTAATTACTTCAAGTTTCTGCTTAGAAGTCTATGATGCTAGGTAATTAACTGGGTGAAAGCAAGAATCTATAGTAGGTTTGCTGTTACTTCAAAGGGAATATTCTAGATACTATGTGATAGAACTACTGTGGGTTTAAGAGAAAACCCTTAGACTACTTATGGGCAGGTAGTTCTGACAAAACGTGGCAAGAGGTGAAAGTATTTAATCTTCATAGCTCTAGGATACTGTTGATGAGGTCTAACAAAGATGAAAAATCAATACAGATATAAATGACCCCTTCCTCATGGCATATTGCTGTCTCCCAAAACGTCATAATGATGGCTATGATGTTCACCTAGGCCAGTCTGCTTGTTGCTTTTTCATTTACACAGGAAGTAGTCCAGCCATTTTCCTAACATACTATTTTTCTATGGTGCCTTGTGCACTGTAGAATGATAGCACTGTGATTCCACTTTAACTGCCTTGGTTGGCTGCATCTTAAGAAATCTTGGGGTTTGTAGTCTGGGGAGGCACTAGAGCTCTCTGACTGAGAATTCTAAATACCCCTCCCTAACCTGCAAATCTCAGGGTTCCATTGGATGTTGTCGTGGCCATTAGAATGGAATACAGTGCTATAATTGTGAGGTATGAAAGGCCCCTATATGTAGATGTAGAATTTTTTGACACAAACCCAGCCCCCCCAGCTCATTTCCAGGTAACCCAAATATGTGAGGGTGAAAGCCATTCAGAGTTGACTTGAGGAAAGGCAAAAATCCCCCTAAAAAATTGTGGGCCTGAGATCTTGGACAGGGGCTTCCCCACTGCTTATAATAGTGTGTCACAAGTTATTTCTGCCTGTTAGAAATGTCATACTTAAGAAGCAACTTCATCTGAGCCTGTGCTGCCTTACCTTGGCCATCCTGTGCTTGAGAGAAAGGCAATGAGAGGGTGATAACTCGCAGAACAAATGAGGTACGGAGTCATAGTCCCCAGCTGGGAGCTGTCCCCTTGAACCAAGGAAAACAATGGAGGAGGAAGGCTTACAGGCTTGGACACTGGGCATCCCAGTGCAGATTCTTTAACTCCAGCTCTTTTAACCACTATATTTTCTCATTTATTTTGCTCTGAATTCTCCTGCCTTCATCTCAGAGAGCTGATTCCCTGTTACTGCTACAATTAAATAAATCTTCAATGGAATCTTTAATTGCACCTGTAAAAGAGCCTTAAGTAATCTCTTACCCACTAGTGCAAATAGAGGCACCCGTATGAGGAAAGATTGAAGGTATGTTCAGCTTGGTGAAAAGACTGACGGGTGACACAATCACACTCTTTAAACATTTCAAGGGCTGTCACAAAGAAGAGGGTGTTCTCTACTGTTCTCCATTGCCCCAGAGAGTAAGACTGTCTTCTTGATGATAAGTTCAGCAGTGAGATCAGTTACCTAGAGATGGTTAGGGTCGCCTTCTCTGGACACCTACAAATAGAGGCTGGACAGCTACCTGCTGAGTGGACATTCAAATGTGGACACAGACCCCTTGCAGATGTGGTGCAATCCAGGAATAGCTGGATCTGGCCTGTACTGTGAGCTCCAATTGGACTGACAAAACCTTCCTAACTTATTATGCCACAAGTTTTTATTGGCAAAAATCTACCTGACATCTGAAGAGGACAGTGGAGTTGGGAGAATATTACCAAATCACAAGAAATTTACAAGGTGAAACAAAGGCGAGACACATCTTGATAGCAAAACATATTGTTCTTTAAAGGGTTAAAAGAAAAGACTCTTTCCAATATTGTTTGATAACAGGTTCTGTTAAAAAGAAAACATCTTAACCTGGGAAGGACTGACAAATCATATCTATTCCTTTTTCATTCATAATGAATTGCATCGGTGGCAGCTCTTCCCTTTTTAATGACCCTTTCATTCAGTCATAAAGGAACTGTAGTACTGTATTAATAGCAAAAAGAATTCTGTCAGGTTATATATATATGTATACACACATATTTTTTTTGCAGTAGCTCTGTGTGTGAGCACACACACACACACACACTGAACCACTTTCAAGGTAAAACCAACTTTCTCAATTAGAAAAGAACTTTTAAAAAGAGTCATTAATTAGATGCTATAAATTGCTTTCTCTAACCATAACCCTCTTACAATGCCAGTAATTCCCTAGGTGTTGAGATCTTTACAAGGTGCCTTAAATTTTCCATATGTTCTTGTTTTTGGGTTGTTTTTTTTTTACAGTCCTTATGAAGCTGGTATTACTCTATTCATTCAAAATTTGTCTGTGTGTTTGCTTGTTTCTTTCTACAAGCAAGCACAGTTTCCTCCTAGCAGAAACAATCTATCTTCCATTTTTTATTCAGTTCCCCAGACATAGATTCCAGAAGATTGTCCCCAGAAGATAAACTGTAATTTTTAGATATATAATGTTTGTGAGATTGGTAAGGAATAGCAAAAAATATGTGGAATTAAATATTTTGGCCTTTTTTTAAGTAGATGGAGAGTCTGGACTGCAGCTCTTATAGTCTTCTACCATTGGCAGTGCTGACTAAGGCAGATGGGAGAAATAGCCTTAAAGCAGCTGGAGAGCCACCTCTGTCCATCTCACATGGTCATCTCTGGCTCTGGTGGCTCTTCAAGGCCTCTGATGAAAATCTCTCCTGGCCCTGGTAATCTCAGATCCTTTTATCAGGAAATGCTGGTGAGTGAACCTGGTACCTCCTCCATGCAAAGTATAGGCTGTACCACTGAACTAAGGGGGACTTTCTTGTAGCCTACTACTAATATACTACCATGAACCAAGACTTTTATAAGTGGTGATGCCAAGCATGGACCTTTGTATGTTGCACTGCACATCTGCTCCTCCAAAACCTACAGTTCCATCTTAGGTGGACTTCAATAACTCAGTGGGCAGGATCGAATACTGGGCAGCTTCTGCTAGGATAGCAGAATCTAGGGAGAATTTTCCTTTCTCCAGTCCCCGTGCACCCCAAAAACATAACCTGAAGGACCAGGAAACCCTTTGGAGCTATTTTTGGGCAGCTTAGAGTGCTGCAGTGGGAAGTGATGGAAATAAATTTTTGTTTCACTGGCACTGCAGCACCATGACTATCTTGGTGCAAACTTTTGTGTCTGAGATACACCATTTTCAGTTCATCATGAACCATTGATCACTGTCAGGGGCAAAAGTACTACAAAACTATTTGGGTGGCTTTTGACAGCTGAGGCTAAATGGGTACAGGACCGCATTGATTCCTAAGTTGTATAGAAAACTTTAATTGCTTATATTGTGTTAATCTTTTTCCTTTTCTTAGGCTTAAGCTTTTCTTAGGCTTTTCTTAGCTGTAGGCTGTTGTGAACCACCTTGAGTTTGGAGAAGTGGTAAAACAGAAAGTGCAACCAGAGGGCAACACTTGCGTTTTGCCTACTAGATTATCCTGTCCTGTTTCCTTAGCATCAGATGTCGAGAATGACAGCTGAAGTATAGAATGACTGCCTGTACTGGAGAAAACCAATACTACCAGTGATGGTAATCTTACCATCTGCCTTTCTGGAGAGTTTTCTGAGGGCCTGTGACCAGGAAGCTGTGAACAGATTCCTGCCACTATTCAGGTGGGGGAAGAAGTTGCCAGTCTCATTCTTTCTTTGCCATCATTATGTCTCCCTGACTTCCAGGCATGGGGAGGAGTTGGAGGTCTAAAGCAGTGATCTGTTGTACACAGATAAGCTCTCTGTACAATTTGGAACTTCATACCTGGTGGGCTCACAGCCTACTCCAGGTAGTGGATTTCTGGTTCTTTAATTGTTTTAAAGGAAGCGTCCCGTAATGGAGTCAAAATGGACCACTTGAAACAATGGAACAATTAAATGGCTGTAATGTGGCAAAATCTCAGATTGATGAGTAACAATTCCCCACACCCCTGAATAACCATGTATGTGGGAATCCATGACAGTCCATGAGTAACAATCAGTGCTCTTTTTTTTCCTTTTTTTAATGCTAGATCAGGGCTGGACAAAATGGAACCTCCAGATGTTGTTGAACTGCTACTTCTAGCATTCCTCAGCTGGACTATGCCGATTTAGAGTTGATGGCATTTAAAGTCCAATATCTGGAAGGTCACATTTTGCCCATCCCTAGTTTAAAGGGGGGCAGGTAATCCAGAGCTTGGACATATTGTATTTCTGGACAACAGCCCCAAAAGAAGTTTGAGGATTCTGAGACCTTGCAGTACAAAAATATTACAAGCACTGCAAAGGGCTCTTGTAGCAGCTTTAAGACAGATTGAGAGAAAGAAGTTTATAGCATAAGCTTTTGTACACTGAGTTTACTTCGTCAGATGCCAGCATATGCTACAAATTTCCTTCTCTCGTAGGGGAGTTGGAAGATAGCACAAACATCCTCCAGTCCAACTCCCTGCCATGTGAGAATACAGATTCAAAGCACTTAACAAATGGCCATCCAGACTCTGTTTAAAAACCTCCAAAGAAGGAGACTCCACTCTACTCCACTGCACTGCAAGGCAGCATACTCCATTGTTGAACTGCTCTTACTGTCAAGTAGTTCTTCCTAATTTCTGTTTTCTGTTTTCTTGTAGTTTGAAGCTATTACTGTGTGTCCTAATCTCTGGAGCAACAGAAAAGAAATGTGCCCCATATTCCATATGTTGTTGTTGCTGTATGCTTTTAGGTTATTTCTGCCGTATGGCAACCCTAAGGTGAACCTATTACAGTTTTCTGGGGCTGAGATTGTGTGATGCACCCAAGTGGGTTTCCATGCCCAAGTAGGAACCCTGGTCTCCAGGGCCATAGCCCAATGCTGATTCTCTCTTCCATGTGACATCCCCTCAAATATTTGTCATTTCACCTTCTCTTCTCCAGACTAAATGTACCCAGGTCCCTAAGGTGCTCTTCCAAGGGCATAGTTTCCAGGCCTTTTACCATTTTGGTCACTTTCCTCTGGTCACCATCCCATTCTCAAACTGTGTTGCCCTAGTTAATCACAGTCTCAAATATGTTCCAAGAGCCCTTTGCATGCTGATACAGACATTAGTATGTACATTTTCAACTACTACTTATCCAAACTCTGTTATTCTGTGTATCTTTTGTAGTAGATGTGCTAACTTATCTGTCCCTCTTGTAGCAGTACACTTGGAATTCATCTGAATTACTCTCATTGGTTTGCCTGTACGAGATACAAGCAGGTAGGATGTTTAAAGTTGCCATCTGCTCTGTAAATTCTGTGCTGCCAAATCTTGACAGGGAAACCGGAGGACACAGTAAAGCTCTTAGCTGTGAATGTCATTGATTTTGGCAGATCAAGGTAGACCATTATAACTGTCAGCTAGCTAAAGAACATTTAGTAACAATAACCACTTGAATGATTGGATTACAAGTTGTTGTAATACAGGGCAAATACAAAGTAATGCAAATTAACTGTGATACAAATCAATATAATTTGATTAATCTGTTACATTCGTAAATATGTGTTTTACCCAGACTTCAGTATAGATGGTTTTTGGGGAAAGTAATATAAGGACAGACATAGTTTTTAATGTGTGTGATGATTTATACCATAATAAGCAGAAGTTATGATGCAGTGATACAAGGGAAAGGCAATTTAGTAGCTTGTTGTTGTTTGTCTTGAAGTCATTTCTGATGTATGGTGAACCTATCACAGGGTTTTCTGGGGCTGAGAGTGTGTGATTCACCCAAGGTCATCCAGTGGGTGTCCATGGCAAAGTGGGAAATCGAACCCTGGTCTTGAGGGTTGTAGTCAAGTGCTCAAACCACTACACCATGCTGGTTCTCTTTAGTTACCGTACTGTTCATTTTTATAAGCAATTTTTGCTCTGATGTGATTGGGAATATTCTATATACCAGTTCCAAAATTGATTAACAAATCCAAATCCTCTCATTGTTACAGAAATCCAAAATTAAAGAGCGGCATTGAAACTGATTTCATATTAATGCTCTTGGCTGCAGTTTTCTGTCCTCATTGTTAGCACAGTTCAGTCTGAAATGCAAAACATCTGGTATGTTTGAAGATAAATGGGATGGAAAAGCCATCTAACTTGCTTTTTCCATCATTTGATAGAGGAAGGAGGATGTTGGCATGGGTGTGCAACCTCCACAGCTGTGTGCAGTCTCAGCCTGCCAATTTATTCAAGGTGGGGTGGATTTCAAAGTGTGATTAAAGATCTAGTTTATTGACTGATTCATGCTTGCAATCCTATAGACTTATCAACAATGTGAAGTGGAGTTGGGTACAGAGTGATTGAGGAATCAATGAGACATTGGCCATTTCCGCACTAGCCTGTTATAGTGCTGCTATTCCACTTTTCAACATCCTATGGAATCTTGGGGTTTGCAGTTTAGGGAGGGGCCTCAAGGTGCTATCACACAGCCATTATGACATAATATTTGACCCTTCAAATCTCTGGTTATTAGCATTAAAGTATTTGTGTCCCACGGTGCTATGAATGCCCTTGAATGGCATCTGATCTTTGTCTTAGTTTGGAGATGCAGATCCTATATATCTGTAGCAATATCCTTTCACTGGAGGCCAGGAATCACATAAGGCATCCCCATGTCTGATTACTTTGTGTGCTTGATCCTTCCTTCAGCTGTGTAGGCTGACTTCCTGTCATTTCCACCAGGTAAGAAACCACAGGGAATGTTATATCCTGTAGTGCTTTTAAACCACTAGTTAATGCAGCAATTGTTTTGGTTTTATATATTGGTGAATTTTGTATCTTGACTGTTTTCTATCCTTTTATAGTTAGTACTAACAAAAACTGAAATTTGAATTTCAGTTTGAATTATCTGAATTTCAACCATACCGTGGCTGTCGTTGCCAAGTTTTCCATGGAATGGGTAAAGCTTCCCCAAAATGGATTTTTATTCTTTCTTTTCTCTGCAGTAATGAAAGATACAAAATTGTTTCTACAATGTACAAAACTGTCTTAAAAAGCTAATGATTGATACAATTTTTTTCAGCACTGTAACTGCTTTCAGATATGCCAAGGATTTGAAAGGAGACTAAGTCAGACTGTATCTACACTGCATAATTAATAGCAGCTTGATACAATTTTAAATTTTGTGCCTTCATCTTGCATTTTAATGAGGTACTTCAAATTCTCTGTTAGAATATTCCAGTGTATTCCACTGTTGTTGTTCAGAGAAGTATTCTGAAATTTTCTAGCTGAGTATTGGAAGTACTTCAACAAACTGCAAATCCCAGAATTCGATAGGATGGCTCCATGATAGTTAAAGTACTATCATACTACTATAATTGTGTAATGCACATACACTTAGTGTAAAGAAGCGTGGGAATCATGTGGCGTTTCACAGTTGGTAGGACTACAACTCCCACAAATCCTCATCACTGGTTGTGTTTGCTAGGACTACTGGAATTTGTAGTCCAAAAAAAAGGGGTCACATGATCCCAACCGCTGGTATAGACCCACTGTAATGATGGAACCTAAGAACCATTGATAAAAATATGTTTTCTCTAAGATGATCACATCCAACCCAATATCATGAGCTAAAGCAGATTGTATGCACGGTCTGGCAGTGTGTGAGTGTTTTCTAGCTCTTGCAAATACACACAGAAAGAGTTTTAACAGATTTGTTTAAAAGAGATATTAAGTCTCTGGATTGCTAAATTGTATTTTAACAATAACCTTTTATATGTTTTAGTTTATGTCTTTGTGAGAGGCAGTGCGGCACAGTGATTTGAGCATTGGACTATGACATTGGAGACCAGGGTTCCAATGCCCAGTCAACCATGGAAACCCACGGAGTGGCCTTGGGCAAGTTACACTCTTTCAGCTTCAGAGGAAGGTAAACACATGCCTCTCTCTGAACAAATCTTTCCAAGAAAACCCTGTGATAGAACCTAGGGTGCTAGCCTTAGGGTTGCCACAAGCTGAAAACAACTTTAAGGTACCCAACAACAACAATCAAGTACTTTTGGCTATATTTAATTTTAATTTTTTTTAAACAGTCCTGAGTCCTTGGCAGAATATAATTAGAATAACAATAACAACAATAATGTTTTGCATCCACAATTACACACTAGGTAGCCATACTGCAATTTGTTATGTGACTTAGACCTTAATACCTACCAAAGCAAAGCACCATACTGTGCTAGCCGCCATTTTAAATTGAAATCTGAACCATGATCTCCAAGGCATGGAAAATATCCCTGCACTGGATTAATGCCATTAGATTCATGCAAATTCTTAAAGATTCAATAGTTCAGATTCAGAATGAGAACGTCTTGGGCAAAGAAGAGTGCAGGAGGACAGTGTTGAAGTGCTGCTGATCTTTAAGGGTAGCTGTCTTGAGCTTTGGCCATTTCTGCACTACACTGTTATAGTGCAATTATTTCACTTTCCACATCCTATGGAATCCTGGGGTTTGCAGTTCTGGGAGGGGCCAGGTGGCCCCTCCTGAAACTGCAAACCCCAGGATTCCATAGGACGGTGAAAGTGGAATAATTGTGCTATAAAAGTGTAGTGCGAAAATGGCCTTAGTTTTCTTTGGATGAAAAATTGTTGAAACTTCTGGCATCTTCCATTACATTTGCTATATTAAAATATATAAGCAAGATATAAGAAGTACTCCAACCTGGCAGCAGATTTATGATGCTACATCAGGTTCCCAAAGATTCTGCTGATCTTTTGCCTCCAGCTAGCTTAAAGCTGTCTTAGTCCCCTCCCCTCACTCTGTCTCTCCAGGACTGATTTTTCTGCTGATCTCTCTGCCATTATATTAATTAGAAAGAAGTGGTATTTTCCATGCTCAGTTGGGCATCTCATTTGAAAACACAGAGAGACACAGCACTCAGCTATTGGAGTAATACAGTCATTACTCCTTCTGATAAATCTGCCTGTGTTACTAATATACATAACAAAGCAATGATCGGCAGCTGTGACAGTATTCACCCCACTTCAGTTATTAACCACTTTCAGACTTCTGTATATTCACTGTACAAGTACAAGAACACCTAGGTAAATACACTGATACTTCTTTTCAAACCTTTGCCTAAGGCACAAATATTGTGTACAGACACCACTTCCTTCTACTTAAGCAGTGTGAATGGATGGAGGACGAGGTCTGAAACAGGCATCTGTTTAACCTATTGAGTAACCTAGATTTTTCAGTCACTTTCAGAACCTTACCAAGCTGAGTCGCATTTTGTTAACTCACCCGACTTGTGTTGTGCTATGCTCGGGTTTGCAGTTTAGGGAGGGGCCTTTAGAATTCTTAGCCAGATTGTTCTTGGGCCTCAGTAAACTACAAACCCCAGAATTCCACAGGATATTGAAACTGGACTAATAGCACTGTAATAACAGTGTAGTGCAGAAATAGCCTGACAGGGAAAAAAATAACTCCCTTATTACAATGGCTTCACTGGCTTCCAGTCCATTTCCAAGCACAGGTCAGAGTGCTGGTTAAGACCTACAAAGCTTTATTTAGATTCGGTCCAGGCTATCTAAAAGACCACATCTTCCTGTTTGAGCCTGTCTGAGTTCTTGAGATCTTCAGGGGAAGCTTTTTCTTGGTTTCTACCACCATCATTAGCATGTTTAGTAAGGATACACAAGGAGGCTTCTCCGTGGTTACCCCTGTGGTGTGGAATTCCCTCTTATGGCAAGCAGGGCTCTCTGCTCTCTTTCCATTGGCAGACAATTTCATTATTTAGAAAGGTTTTTGTACATTAACTGATGATTGTAAAAGGGTTTTTCATATGGGATGGCACATTTCCCCCCTCTGTTTAACCTGTTGTTAATTCAGTGCTGCTTTATTCTTATGTTCATTCAGCTGTTGTTGTTTTTAACTATTATGATTGGGTTTTTTTGTTGTTTGTTTGTTTGTTTTTGTTTTGTATTCTGGTTTAATCTATTTTGTGTGCTCCACCGTGGGTCTCAAACTAAGAGAAAGGACAGTTTCTGGGCTCCGAAGTTAAAGCAAAAGGCCCATCATCCTGACGGCACTGTCTTTTTAAACTGCTCACTAGTGTCAGTTCCTTTAGAGATGAATTAAAAACTGCCAGCAATAGGAATAGAACAATGTAAAGATCCAAAAGGCATGAAAATAGTTCCAAAATGCCTGGGAAAAGATACTCTGTGTAAGAGGAAGCAGCTGTTTCATTGGAGTGCCCTTCAGCTTTGGCAAGCATGTCAGAATAATATATTGCTTGTGACAGTAACGTGTGTGTGTTTGTGTATGTGTTTATAGTTCCATAGTTCCCTTACATATTATCAGAATGGACCATAATCTAATTTTACAGAAGATGATCTTCAAACAGAAGTTGACTACTAGACAAGTCACTAGGCCATTTGTGCAATTTTCTTCAAGGGCAGGCCTTCGAACTAGGTGCCTCCCTTGATCATTGAGATACCACAGTGAAATTTTGGCATCCATGTTTATCAAGTTATTCTCCCTTAGCAGTCTGAATATCAGCTTGGCTCTGCAAGGTGTGTTTTATAGTGGCACAGAGAGAAAATATAGTGCAGTATGTTATTTGAAACAAGGTTCTTCAAACAAATGGTAGTTCCCCCCTCCGCTTAATATGTTTCAACACATATTTTGATTTGTTGGATTGACAGGATTTTCTGTACAATTGGCGATAGAAATCTTGTAGCAATAAAACTGCTTGGTTTTGGCAGTATTCCTCCAGCAGGGTGTGAATAGTTTTTCCACTTGTCTCTGGTTACCAGTTTGGCTATGTAATTTCAAGCACACACCCTTTCCCCCTCCTGGTGTGCATGAAGTGTCTCTGTGCTTTCCAATCATGGCACAGGAAGAGGAGGGTGAGATTTCCAGTGAAACCCCTGGCTTAATGGTAGGTGTTCCTTCAATGTGATACTTCCTTCAGTGATTCCAGCTGATAGAGGTAAAATTTCCTGGTTTTCTTAGATATAGTTCTGAATTATTCTTGTGGCACACTTTCAGTTGCAAAACTGGATTTGGCCCCATGGGTAAGGGTATTCAAAAGAGTCCCTCCTGACAAATAGCCAATGTGGAGCTTTGGAGTAATGCATTTGAAGAATCTGATCTTGGAAATAAGCAGGGTCATCCCTGGTTAGTTCTTGGATGGGATATTGCCATCCAGTACCAGGTGCTATAGGCTATATATCACAGGAAGGAATGAGCGAAACCTCCTCTGTGTATTCTTTGCCTAAGAGAATCCTTTGAAATTCATGAGTTCCATAACTTAGGCCCTTTCCGCACATTACCTTCTTCTGGCTCTAGGGTGCAGGGATCATGTGAGCAGCCTTTGGCAAAAGGCTCTCGCGTACGGAGCCTACAGAACCGCACTGGTCGTGCTTCCTGCCCCAGTGCAGCCTGGGAAGGTCCCAGGCTGCACTGTGGAAGGAAGAGGAGGGGCTCTCGCACAAGCAGGCAGCTTGTGCAGAGCCGAAGGACCCCAGACGTGAGAGCCTCTCGCCAGAGGCTACTCGCGCGATCCCCACACCCCAGCGCCGGAAGAAGGTAAGGTGCAGAAAAGGCCAGTGTCTTTCCTTGGGATGACTAAGATCTTCCTTTATAGAAGAGTGTTGAGGACTGGTGTTAAGATATTGTACTGATTTGTAATTTAAACTGCAGTGCTGAATGTCTTTTACTGCAGCAGGATGTTGGCTTGTTCTAATGACTGCCATATATTGCTATGTGTTCTGCTCCTGCTTTTGGTAAATTTGGTTGCAGATTTCTTTGTTCTTGTTCTTGTTTGTTTTTTTGTGCTTTTTTGGCTGATAGCTGCCTTGAGGTTTTAAATGAAATAAATGGAACAACGGATTAAACAGGCTAAAGAAATAAAAATTTTAAAATGGAATTTAAATCCTAATTCCTGGAACATAAACCCCTCCACCCAGTTGGATCTATATGATTATAGCACTTTGATACCACTTTAATCACCATGGTTCTATGCTATGGAATCCTGGTATCTGTAGTTTCATGAGCCTGTGTTGAAAATTCTGCCAGAGAACTCAGTATCCTACCAAAATTTTAAGCTTGAATTCCATGGTTTCAAACTGATTTAATTGTGCAGCTTGAAAGGGATCTATAGTTGCCATTGGTGGTATCCTGGGGACTGGACTGGATTTTTCCCAGTTGTACAATCAAGATTCTGGAATATTTCCTTCCAAAAACCTGCATGATTCCCCTGAATTTTTGCATATTCCAATGCTTAGCTTAAATTGTTAGACCTTTTCAGATTTTTGGGATGCAGTGCTTTCCTTTACATGTTCTTTTTGTTTGTTTCTATCCTTTTTTGTTATTGAAAATTTGTCTTTCTGAAGTTCAGGTTTATGTTTGTCCTTATTGCATATGTTTTTAATGTTTTAATCATGCTATTGTGAAGTTTGTTTTAAGTCATGTTGTGTACCACTTTGAAGAGTGATCTAATGGACCTTGAGCTTGTTTGGAGGTTCTAGCAGGGGAGCGCAGCTATCGTATATCCTTGACCGAATAACGGTACACTCCTTCTATCCAGGATGGTCGTCCTCTTCCACCGAGCGCGCAGCTTCGGGAGGGATGCACATGGAGCGGTGAGGGAGGAAGGGGACACCCGCCTAGCCAGCCAGATCAGCTGAATCAACCCTGGTGATCAATGGGGTGACAGATGTCACAGCCAGATTGCCCTCACAATCCAAATTATATTACCATGCTGCAGGATTATCATGGATTGCAGAATGGATAACGCTAAAAAATGATTGAATGTTAAAGCTAGAAGGAGCAGATAATAAATTCGGATGGCATGCGTACCTCTGGCATGGGAAAGAAAGAGCGGACAAAGAATTCACAAATCATTACATAAGAAAATCATTACTACAAATTTGGAAAAAAATTATCAAAAAATCCCACAATGGATCTCCCCACACGAAGCACTCTTTGGGAGATGGAAATCGACACAAGAAAAATGGATTTTTTACAAGGATATTATAATCGAAGGGGATAACTACACAGTAGTAAAATCAAGAATGGATCTAGAAAAAGAAGGATTTCCCAGTCAATGGTTTCTGTATATACAACTAAAGGAGAGATTTAAAATGGACATTAAGTTAGAAGGATTTCTCTCGAAAGCAGAAAAGAATGAATTTGAAGTGGCCATCTTTGAGAAGCCAAGACATCTAACATCTCAAATATATAAATTTCTATTAAACAGGGAAATGGAAACTGAAACTATGAAACAGACAATGATTAAATGGTCATTAAATATAGGCAAAACTATAGATCTTGAAGACTGGGAAAACAGCTGGAGAAGGACGCAGATTTACTTTATCCCAAAACCTTAAAGAAAATTATTTAAAAATGTTTCATAGATGGTACTTGAGCCCATCTAAACTGGACAAGATGTATAAAACAGGAAGGAAAGAACGCTGGAAGTGTGGAAAAGAAGAAGGCACGTTCTACCACTTATGGTGGACGTGCAAAAAAGCAAAAACTTTTTGGAAAAGTATAAATAAAATCATGGTAGAGATATTGGATATTAATATACCACTGTCTCCTGAATTGTATTTACTGAACATCATCCCAAAAGTACAACAATTAACTATCAAAAACGGATGGAAAATATTACTATACATGATCACCTCCGCAAGAATTGTCTGTGCAAGATATTGGAAAAACCAACAAACTCCAGATCCTGAGGAATGGCTTGCTATGCTTAATGAAATGAAGAATTGTGACCAACTATCTAGGTCACTTAAAGAAGAAAAAAAAGCAATATACGATACAGAGTGGAAACCAATAATAAGTTACCTAAAAAAAAGATATGGAGATATAGTAATAATGTAGTAATATATAGTAATAATGTAAAATTAAGAAATCTATAACAGTGGATCAATAATAATGAAATGTACCCTGGCCAGTGTGGGAAAGGGAAACAAAAGATATACAGATATATTAGGAGTGGTCCAACAGCAAGATAAGAAGAGAGCAGGTCGAAAAACTTGTGATATGAAATTGAAATATAAGGTAGATATAGAGGTAACTATAACAATACATAGAATAAACCAGAAAAAGATAAGTAGGAAGTAACTTTATTTTGTACATTGTAAATATGTCATGTCAAGAAACAAGAAGATATAGATTAACTGATAGACATGGGCTATGTATTGTGCTCTATGAATTACGCACTATGGACTAAGTATGAATGACAGACATGGACTATGCTATGTATAAGTATAATATGTAATTTAATACTGCTTAAATAAATCTGTTATTTTAATATTTTAATTAAAAAAATGAAGAGTGATCTAAAAGTGATGTAAAACTGTAAACTGCCAAAGTTAGAGGCAAATGGGGCAAAAGTGTCAGGAGACTGCAGCATTGGTCACAGTAGTTCTAAGGTGACTGTCATTCGTTTTTGGTCATCCCATACTATTTTCGCGCAATTCCTGGCACCAGCTACAACATTTTATTCCGACTATGGAATAGGTTTCTTTTCTTTTATTTTTTTTAATTCAGAGACAAGTCTTCTGTTCTCCTATATTAAAAATAAGTCATAAAGTTGTAGGCTGTACCCGCACTGCAAAATTATGGAAGTTTGAGACCTCTTTAAGTTACATGGCCTCATCCTACACAATTCTGGTGAGAAACCAGAACTCTCTGGCAGTGAATTCTAAATACTTCATAAATTTGCAAATCCTAAAATTCCATAGGATGCAGCCAGGGCAGTTAAAGTGGGATCAATTTGTTATCATTATGTAGTGTCGGTACATTTCTAGTGCATCAATACATCTGTGAAATGGCACTTTTGAATCACAACACTAGAACTTTGAGAAAGAAAGGAAGGAAGGAAGGAAGGAAGGAAGGAAGAGGATCACCTCAGTGAACCATTACCCTGGTTTTAAAACTCCTTTGGAAGAAGCTAAGCGCTAGCACAAATCCAAGAAATCATTATAAACAGCATCCCAAAAGAATGATATGATTCCCCTTTAATTGTGATGGCAATATCCTATGGAATCTTGGGTCCTGGAATCCTCTAACTGAGAACTCTGAATACTTCTTGCTAAACTGCAAGTCCCAGGGTTCTGTAGGATGCTGTCGTGACAGTTAAAGTGGAATCATGGTACTAAAATTATGCAGTGTGAAAGGGGCTGAGAAATGTTGTTAGCAAAAGGCAATTTCAGAAATAACGAGACGAATTTAACTTTTCATACAGGTATAATGAGAGGAAGAAGCTTTGACACTGCCAAAAAGCTAAGGGGACAGTATAGAAGTACCTCTTTCCTCCCCAACTGCCACCTACAAAACAGGCACATTCAAAGGTGTAAGGAAATGTTCCAAGTGGGTCATTTCTATTTTAAAATGGAGCTGGGTTTAGAATAAACACTTTTTCTTTCCCAGGTGAAATGAAATTTGTGCTGTATTCTGAAGCAGCACATTTCAAGATTTTTAAAAATACCAGTATTTCAGAGCACCATTTCCTAATCAAGTATTACCAAAAAAAAAGTATTGTGTTGCAACTCCTGCTATCCCCAATTAGCATGGCCTCTGGCTGTGCCATTGGGGATGATAGGTAATATAGCCCAACATAATCTGAAGAGTGCCTGTGGAGGCACTCTTTCTCTTTGTCTCTCGTAATGACACCTCTCTTCTATCTGTATATCAAAGATGGGATCTTCAAATGTTGTTAAAATGCATCTCCCAGCATTCTTCACCACTGGCTACATGGTCTGGGGCTGCTGGGAATTTTCATTCCAGAACCAGTCTGTAGTGTTGCACAACATACCCTGCAACATTTCATAGATGGAAACCAGGATGTATGTGGCCAAATAACATCAGAACATAGTCAAGGTGGCAAAAATTATTAATGAGAAAAACCAGATAAGCTAGGAGAGGCTGCAGCAGTTTCCTTTTGCCTTTACCCTACTGGGAAGAGCAAGATTCTGCTACCACCTCTTTCCCCTCTGCTAAGTTGGTTGCATTTGAACTACTTTTGCACTTTGAACTGAGTTTATACCACCTGAAGTAAACTGAGGACAAAGGGGGAAAGTTGGAAGAGGAGACATTCTTCCATAGCTGGACATTCTAACATAGCTGAAAAAATGGGATGACAGAAGATTAACTGGGACTAGCCTTGACAAATCAGGAGAGTGTGGGGCTGCACAATCCCCGCTGGTGCTAAATATAGACAATCATCAGTTGTTCTTTATAACCACAGCACACTCCACTTTATAGAAAGTTCTTCTGTTATCATGATGATTGTTGTCATATTAATTTCCTGTAGCAGTTTATAGCTCCACATGTCTTGGGGATCTTGAACTAAAATAAGGTCAAGGAATTTCCTAAAAGGAAGAGGGATGACAATCCTGCTTGTTCAACTCATGTTGAATTTTTTCCCTGCAGATGTGGGGGAAAACCTGCACATTTGAACAACGAGGTTTTGTGTGTCTTGTCTGTGTGTGTCTGTGTGTGTATACATATATATGTGCTAAAATAAATATGGGATCATATTACTATACATATACACATACACTGGAAAACTGTAACTGAAGAGAGTTCCCAATATGGTAAGACAGGCTATGCGAAATTCCCACACAGCACATTTCTGCACCTGTGTTGAAAATGTAGGCGAACAGCTCTGAGTGATTCACATGCAGACACTTGCAGAACTGTGGTGGTGTGACTCTTTTTTTTTTAGATTTATTTTTATCATATATACACACACACATATATATACATAAACAACAAAAAGATAAAAAAGGACTTATACAAAACAAATCCATTTATACAAATTACTAACAAAAAAAGAAAAAACAGTAATACATAATACATAACTCTTGACACTGATTAGAGGGCAAAACGGCATCATACTTGGAACAACATATCTGTTGGGGAAATAAAGAAAACAAATGCATTTTCATTAAACAAAAAAACTAAGTATGTCTAATTCACCAACTAGTGTTCAAGCTTTTTCTTTGAAACCACCTATGGTTCTGGGGGTACACAGTGCAAGGGAGGGTGTAAATAAGCATTGCAGTCCTAATCTCCACCCCTACCCCCCCACACATACACACATTGCATTTAACTTTAAAAAGTGTAAGTTTCCTACACCTTATCTATAATATACCTTATCTAGTTTATTTGTTTGTTTTATATTCCATTTTTCTCCCAAAACTGGGACTCAGTGCCTCTCACAACATGATTAAAAGACAGGTAAAACTAACAATATGACAGTTTATAATATTCAGACCCAGTTAAGCCAATCATATTAAAGCAACCAGACTGAAAATGATTCAATAGCATTTCAGGCAAAAAGAGAGGGAAGTACAGTGTGCATGCGCGCATACACATACAGATGGCTCTCCCTTAGCATCCAGTCAGTTGCCAAAAGTCTGCCTCAATAGAATCATAGAGTTGGAAGAGACTGCAGTGGCCATTGAGTCCAACCTTTAGCCATGCAGGAACAAACACTCAAAGCATCCCCAACAAATCACAATCCAGCCTTTGCTTAAAAACCTCCAAAGAAGGTGACTCCTCCACACTGGGGCAGCATATTCCACTGTCAAATGGCTCTGACTGTCAGGAAGTTCTTCCTGATGTTTAGGTGAAATCTCTTTTCATGTAGTTTGAACCCACTGTTCCATGTCCTAGTTTCTGGAGCAGCAGAAAACAAGCTTGCTGCACCTTTGCCTGCCTGTAGAAGGACCATAGGAAGTGAGGCATCCTAGCCCCACTCTGGCTACTGATCTGTTTCTGAGCACATATCAAAGTGCTAGTTATGACTTACAAAACCCAATACAGCATAGATCCAGGCTAGCTGAAGGAACATGTTCTCCGACATGACCCTCTCTGGGCCCTGAGATTTTCAGAAGAGGCTTTTCTCTTGGTGTCACTGTCAACCTTCCAGACATGACTGCTGGGAATGTGAGAAACAGCTTCCTCGCAAGCTGCTCCTCTTTTCCTAGGGCCCTTTCACATGCTACAACCATAGCACTATGATTCCACTTTAACTGCCATGGCTACATGGTATGGAATTCTGGGGTTTGCTATAAGGTAAGTCATTGGAGCTCTCTGGCTGAAAATTCCAAATACCCCTGCCTGAACCACAAATCCCGGGATTCCATAGGATGGAAACATAGCAGTTAATATATAATCATTGTGCTATAACTGCATAGTGTGTAGGGGTTCCTGGCAAGGTTAAACCAAACCCTCCCAGCTGTTCGTCCATTGGCAGGAGGAGACTTATTTTATTCTGGATGACTTTCATGAACTAGCTGTTTTGAAAGAAAGTATTTTCACAAGGCTGTTGTTGTTTGCCTTCAAATCATTTCCAACTTATTGTGACCCTAAGGCAAACCTATCACAGAATTTTCTTGGGAAGATTTGTTCATAGGGGGTTTGCCTTTGCTTTCATCTGAGGCTAAGAGAGTGTGACTTGCCCAAAGACACCCAGTGGGTTTCCATTACTGAGCAGGACTGCAGATCCTGGTCTCTGGAGTCATAGTTTCAGCCTTATTTCTACCAGAAGGAGCAAAGGGAGCAGATGTCAGACGTGAAGTGATGTGTGAGATTTCTTTGCCAATTTATCTTGTTCTTGCCATGTAATTGAATGGCAGGTGTCTCCAAAAAAGGCTGTCTGCTCTAGAATTGCTCCTGTGAGTGACACAAAATCAAGGAAATTTCAAGTTCACTGTGTGGTGTGAGGAGAGGTGTTGCACACTAACCGCTCTCTCAAACAGGAGTTATTTCAGCCTGTACTGCACTTTCTATAGCACAGGCTGTCTTTGTCAGAAAATTTCTGGAGTACAGTAAATTATTAACTGGTGTTGTCAAAGCAGAAACGGTCAAGAACTTCTGAAAAAGAACAAGAGCTGCCTGACCTTTCAGCTGTGAACTACTTCCTTCCTGCCTTTCTCCTTTGCTCTTGATGCCTGTCATGTTAATGGCATCTTGATTCTGATAGGATTAGAGAAGTTCTAATGAGGTGGTTAAAGATTGACTCAAATTGTTGGAGCCCAAGGGGGAGAAAGGTTCCATTCTCCTTAACACAGGGGTGAGGAACAGATGGTTAAAATGTTTCATCTGGCACTCACTCACTGTCAGTAAAAGATTTAAGCTAAAATACCTGCTATTTTGGTCCCACTAATCATTGAAATGAGGACTCTGATTTTTTCTAAAATTTAAATTGGGCCTAAGACTGAAAAAGTTTTCCCCGATTATGCCCTGGAAGCTACATTTGCAGTCCAGTCTTTTGCAGAAGGATAGGTTCATTAATAGTCATGTTGGCTGAATGGAACCTCCACATTCAGGCTATATATCATTGCATATCAGTTGCTGTGAAGTAACAGTGGAGGGGCAGCTACTGCCTTCAGGCCCTGCTTGTGGTTTCTTAGAAGTAAAACTGATTGGTTACTGTGGAAAGCAGAATGCTGGACTAGATGGACCTTTGGTTTGATCCATTGTTTGGTAGGTGTACTTTGAAATAAGTCCCATTTAGTTTAATGGGATGTGAGTGTGTTGGAGATGTGCAATCATGGGCATCTCCCCCGCCACCTTGTTTTTGACAAGAAAAAAAAAAGTCTGTGGAAAGATTTCTATGCCTATCTGTCATATCTCACTTATAGGGAAAAGTCAGAGTATAAATAAAGATCACTGTCATCTACATTAGCCCATTTCAAAATGAGAGTGGTTGATTTCTGTAGCAGTAACTTCAGTTCAGATACGACCTAGTAGAAAATCCAGTTATTGTCCCTTGATCTAATTATCTTATCTCTTTTTTCACTGAGGTTCTCCAGCCTGCTGCTCCTCAGATGTATTGGGCTGTAATTCCCATCATCCTTAGCTGTCATGACCTGAGAGAAGAACCAGAGGGGTTGTTGTTGTTGTTGTTGTTGTTTTGTTTTAGTGGGCAAAACTCTCAGTGATTCAGAACCAAGCAAGTATGGAAAACATATATATATCCTGCCATTTTCACAATAGTGGGACTCAAGGTGGCTTACAAATTATTAAAACCAATACAAATTAAAACTGGTACAGAGAATACTATATCATTTTTGGTGGTAGGCATCCAAAATCAGACATTGACTGGGTGTGTTGGTATAATCTGATATATAAAAGTCAAAGTTTATGAGTTTGTCTGTGTCAGGCAGGTGAATACTTCATATGATTGGCTGTCTCAGGCAAGAAGACCTCATATGATTGGCTGCCTGTGAAGACTCTGTGGAATCCCAGGGTTGGCAGTTTAGGGAGGGGCCTTGAGAATTCTCAGCCAGAGAGCTCTTGGGCCTGGCTGGTTGCTGTGGAGATGAGGCCTAAGAGCAAGAAGGAGAAGGCCAATGTATTCCCTCTGAAACCAAACCTCTGTATGTTAACAACTCTGAATACAGATCGGATTGGGGACTATGGGGAAAAGTTACAAGTACTGCACAGTTTGGGGAATTACAGACACAGGATCTCAGATCTGTGTATTTCAACCACATCTAATTCCTAAGGTAAGGTAAGATATTTCTAACAAGTATTACCTATACTTCCTAAGGTATTTCTAACAAGTATCACCTATGGGAGAATAAAATCCTGGACAATGCCCGGTAAATATGCTAGTATCTAATATAATTCATAATACCTAATGCCTTGTGAAGCACATTAAATACGCCCTAGAGTTAAGTGTTAGGAAACAAGAGAGGACCCTTTGTCTTTCTGTAGTCTTTGCAGATAAGATTGGCAACTGGAGGTCCAGGACCTCTATATGATGCCTTTAAACATTTCCCTCTGATCATTGATTTGCAAGGAAGGTACTGATTTCCAAGAACGGCGCCTATTGCTGTGTTGCCACAAGGCTATCTTTTTTAATCTCCATTGTCCCAATGGGAAAAGCCAAAAGGATTCTACAAGAATTCACCCTTGATGCTTGTTCCCATGTACAAGCTGTGGCAGTGAGGGAGCTGTAGTGTCTTCCAGGCAGAGCTCTGGCCAAAATGAGGTCAAATTATGGCCAAAATTTTTATGGCCATAATTATGGCCAAAATGAGCAATGAAGCAAAATAAGCAGTCCAGTGAAAGATGTGATGTGGATTCATCCTCTCCCCTGCCATATACCTTTTCCAGAATACATATATTCTGGAATACAGGTACCATGTATTAGGGGGAATGATAAATTTCCAGAATTAGGGATGAGATGAATCCAGGATTTTCCGAATCCGAATCCCTGAAAGGTTCTGGGAATCCACGAATCTCGAATCTTTTGAATCCTTTTTTAAAAAAGGGTTTAAAAAGCAACTTTTTTAAAAAAATTAAACTTTTAAAAGCTTTTTTAAACATAACTTTGCTTTAAAAAACCTATTTTTTGATTGGTGGATTTGAAAGATTCAGTTTGCCTATTTTTGCACAGGGATTCGGATTTGCGAATCTCAAATCCATACTGAGAATTTGAGGATTTGGTTGGCCCATCCCTATCCAGAATATTAAGTTTCAAAAGCTATATGAAATTAAGTTTATATGAATATACTTACTAATCTGACAACCACATGTACATACAAATGCCAAGCATATAGATACTTCTTATGCAAATGTCAGCAGTGCCAATAAATACTACTACTGCAAAGCCACTTCTAAGAGCTTATTTTTTTAAGAAAAAAAAAAGTATAATAAAAACAAAGATTAAGTGGGCTGCTTAATGAAAGAAAACAACAGCAGCTGAAATCCAGCTCTAGACAATAGCTTTATTAGGACAAAGCAAATACCACAAACCAGTGCAATCATTTGCATTCTCCAGAACTCTTCATCAAGCTAGGTAGTACCAACTTCGTCTAAGGAAGAGTTCAGGCCAACTGAAAACCATGCACAGTTTTGTAACAATTTGGCTGATTCCAATAAATATAGGTTATTTAACTGTTTTAACTGCTTTTAAATGCCCTGATTTAGGACTTTTATATTCATTTTTTTTAAAAATTTATGTTGTAAGTTGCCTTAAGTCTTGCACTGGGAGAAAGTGGAACATAAAATATATACATGCATAACAAATTGCACTGCTGTGGATTTTGAGTTTTTACCTCATGTGTGTATGCATGTGTGTGTTTAAGTAATGAAATTGTTTCCCCTGTTCAAGGCTTTGATTGTTTTCTTTTACAGCATTTCCTGAAAGTTTTGGACAAGTTCTAAACTCTGGCTTCCTGACTGATAGCTAGAGTAGACTTCTTATCTTTTCCTCTGAGGGGAAAAAATAGTAGTGGTGAGATCAGTTTTGAGTGGAAAATAGGCAAAATGGAAAGCCCCACATAACTTCTTTCATTAAACTCCAAAGGTAGCATTCAGTTAAAAAAAAAAGATCAGTCATATGTACCTCTCTTTTGCTTGTTGTTTTTAACCAAAATCAACATGGGGAGGCTGTGAACTGAAGGAGAGGAGTCAAGTGTGATGGGAAATCAGTTATGATTAATTGTAGAATTTATGTTCCTCCCTCCCTCCCTCCCTCCCTCCCTCCCTCTCTCTCTCTCTCTCTCTTTCTTTCTCAATCTCTCTCACTATCCTAGCTTTTACAAAACCAGTTGCCTGTTTGTGAGTTCTGTCCTGAGGATGCCTCTTTCTCAAATACAATAAAATGTGAAATCCACAAAAGACACCTGTATTTTGCCTGATGAAGGTGCTTCAAAAACTTGCATGATGTAGTTTGTACATTTTAGTTAGTCAATAAAGATTCCACTCTTTTCTGAATTTTGGATTTTATTGTATTTTGCTGCATGGGCAACACATGGGCTATCCCTGGATATTTCTCCTGAATTGGAAAATACCAAATTTAGCTGCAACAGGGGAATCTTAAGAAGCTGCTAAGGACTGGGACTTAATTCTTTGAGATTTCTATTTCCAACAAAGGTAGAACTTTTCATTAGGACTATAATTGGCAAGTTTTACCTATATAGCATGTAAACATTTTTCCAGATGTAGCAGTACACAGACTTCTTGAGAAATTCCATGTTCTCTGCCTAAGAAATGGGCCTGTAGCTTCACAAAGGAAAGACAACCTAGATCTCAAGAGAAGTTACTTTACTGATACTAATAGAGTTTAAATTTGACTGTCCTTTGTCTCATTTCCCACATGGCCAAGAAAAGGAGTGGCCGGTGCCTGCATTGTGATCCTGTCAGAACAACCGAACTACAAAAATGCTACTCTAGCATTGCCCTTTTCTTCTCTTGTGTGATTTCTTTCTTTCCTTCTTTCCTTCCTTCCTTCCTTCCTTCCTTCCTTCCTTCCTTCCTTCCTTCCTTCCTTCTTTCTTTCTTTCTTTCTTTCTTGAACATCTTTTGCCTGATGAAGAAGCCAGTGGAGCTCTGAGAGCCTGAATGATGTATTTTGTGCATTTTGATTGGCTAATAAAGACATCATTCTTTTGTGGGTTTGGGATTTTGTTGTACAGTAAGTCCTCCACATTTGTGGGGGATAGGTGCACAGAACCCCTGCAAAAGTAAAAAAAAAAAAAAACAGTGAATAACTCCCCCCAATGTGTTGGGGGATGATAGGAGTTTCAGCCCCATGGAAACACAGCGGAAAAACCAGAGTTCAGCAAGCCAACAGCAGCAGCCTTGTTCCCAGCAAGGATACTCACATACAGAGGAGCTTCTTCCAAACAGGAGGCACTATCTTGCATCAAAGTTCCGTTATATACAAAACACAGAACAGACAGACAAAAGCTTGCTTCCCTGCTATGAATCCCTGACACAGTGAGCACTCCCCCTTCCCTAGGCACGCTGCCCAGGAGAGTATGGAGGAAAAGATCTCCCCCTCACTTCAGTCTCCCACCTGCCCAGGGCACGATCACACCCACAGCTGTGGGGAGGAGAGTGCAGGGAACAGGATCGCCTCCCACTTCACTTTCCCACCTCCCCCGGGCATGATTGCAGGGGAGGAGATCGTCCCCTTCACTTCCCTCTCCCATCCGCCCCAGGTGTGATCATGCCCGCAGCAGCACGGAGCAGAGTGCAGGGGACGAAATCGCCCCCATTTCACCCTCCCACCTGCTGTGGGTACGATCGCTCCCGCAGCAGGCGGGGGAAGAGAGCTGCAGGGACAAGATCTTCTCCCTGCAGTAGAGAATGGGAGGGGGAGAATTGGAAGGAGGCAAGCCGCACTGTGAATAATCAAACCCGTGTGTGTCAAACCCATGAATGTGGAGGGAGAACTGTATTTTGCTGTATGGCCAACATGGCCACCCCTAAAAATGACTCTTAAGTAGTGAACTGTAACTAAAATCACAGCCAATACAAAGTCACACATATCTTTCCTCTGTTTGTCATCTCTAGGATCATCTGCTATTGGCTGCTTGACTGTATAGACAGGACAGGCAACATAAGCTGCAGTTGTCTTGGTTCAACTGGGTAGGATAATTATAATTGCTAGAAGGATTTTAAATAGAGAAATTCTGCAGATGGGCTATACTTCAGTGGCTTAATTTGTTCAATTAGTTGCAACCCTTTCCCCCACTAAGCTCTGAATTAATTAAATGGCTACAGTGCAAATAGCTGATCAGCCATTTTTGTTGCTTGCTTGAGTGTAATTTCATGAAGATCCTCTGTTCTAGGGATAGACAGATGCCATGGGCTGGATTCAATCTCGTCCCCAATCCTTCTTTTGTACTTTGAACTTGGTTTGTGCTGACAGAAGTAAGCAGAGGACAAGGGGGAAAGTAAGAGGTAGAGAGAGAAACTGGGATAGTTTATAAGTAGCAGAAAAAGTGGGATCATGGAGGTTCACTGAGATTGTCCCTGTCAATCAGGACAGTTTAAGGGTATTCAGTTTGAGCAGGGTCTGTTTCACATTCACAAGGATAATTTCTTAGCTGTCCCTCCCATCTCAAAATCAATGTTTTATTAGGGCTTCATTTTTGAGGAGTGGGAAAGACACTTAGAACATCTGCTAACCATTCTTCCACCTCCAAAAAAACAACAACAAAAAAACCCCAAACCTCTTTAGAAAAGTTAAAATGGCTGCCATTCAAAATGGTTGCCCCCTTTACCACTCTCTGAGGGCTGCCATCATAGTGAACAGTAGATGAACCTCCACATGCTTTTAGAGCTGTGGTGGGCCACTTCAATAGGTCTGATGGACAATTTTGCCCCATGGAGATCCACTACAGGCCACGTTCTCCCCCAAAACATGGTTCTTCCTCAAAACTAGAAATGACTGGAAGTTCACTTAAAATTTACAGGCAAAAGCCTCCCCTAACACACTAATGCACAGCCTTGTTTTAGAATGACAGTTATTGCTCCAAGAATCTTCTGGGGCAGCACTGCTCATTTCCGAACCTGCAGAAATTGAGGGAATGGGGGACAGGAGGACAGTTATGAAAACACGCTTGGAGACCACATGCAGCCCACATTATTCCCACCTCTGTTTGACAGAAGGTGTGGACCGTTCCTCTGGAAGGCTATTTCATTCGTAAAATTCAGTAATAAATAGCCCTCCAAGGAAGGCAGTGTGTGATAGTCCATGCAGTTCTATTCTTAAAAAAGGACAATGAATGTACAAAAAAGTACATTTTAGTTCCTCCCCAGGTATTCTAACTTAAAACATAAATGACAAATTCTGAGATGTTTTATTGAAAGGCTGTGAAAACCATGAAAAAGTGTCCCATTCTCCCTGTGTCAATTAGGGGAAGGAACTGGCAACAGTGCAAACATATCTGTATCTGGTGAGAAGTAACTCCTGTTGAGTTCAATGTGGCATTCTTTCAAGTCAGCATGTTGACGAATCAAGTACATGATCTGGAGGAACACAGTTGTGGGGACTAGTCATTTTATGAAACTAAATTACTGGGTTAATATCACTAATTTCTCACCTGAACACTGTTTTCTCTAGCTCTAGTGGAGTCAGAGCAATGACACATTTAACCATAGCCTGGAAAAGCTGGCCATGCGGGGTTCTGCGAGTTGTGATACAAAATGCAATCTTTCCAAACTCTGCTCTCTAATCCTATTTGAACACTAGAGCCAGCTGTACAATTGAGGCCTATGACTGAGCCTGTGTTTGCTCTTGTTCTCCCCTCTAGTGAGCCATTCACACTCCTAGTTGTATTTGCATGTGTCCATCTCTGGTGTCCAGGTCTGAAGGGAATCATTCATTGCAAGGACACCTTTGTGTTGGTAATACATTGTATCTCTTTCAGTTGTTGTGATCCCTGATTTCACAAACATTTTACACTGATGTTTGCTTCAAGTTTCATAGGTATGATGTAGATATATCTTTCCAGAGTGGTTGTATAAGTTCAAAATAGAGTAGAAAAGGTACCTTATGGATGTTTGTTCCTTTATAGTTCTCCATCTCAGGTAGATGGCCAATAAAAACGTATTCCACTCCCGTCCCCAACCACAGTGTTAGTCCCATTGTTATATCATCATTTTCTATTTTCCTCTGTTTGGTGGCTTACTGGAAGAATATAAGGAAGATGGGTAACCAGTATGCTGGTAGTGTAACTGTGGGAGATGGAAACTGTCAACTTTCTGTGAAATGAAGCTTTTAGCAGAACAGGAAATTCCCACTGGTTGAAAGCAGGAAGCTTCAAGGATGTGTTTTAAGGACAATATTTCAGAAAATGTTTACTAGAATATAGAAACTAGTTGCTTGTGTTCACATACCGTTTCTGTTAGAGATAATCATAATTACACCCACAAAAATTACCAGCTTCTCTTCTCCCCTGTACTATTCCTGTAATAGTGCAAATTGTAGTGTAAAGGCTTGAAAACTGAGTCATGAGCAAGAAAGTCCTAAATTTAAACCTTGCCTCTGAACATGTTACAAGATCTGAGACAGGCTGCTGTCTGCAGCAGTATAGTATTAGATCTACACTGTGGTGTAGTTGTAAAAGGACTTATGCTAATCCATATGAAGCAATTATATTTCATGATTCTGCATTGTTCCATGACTTATTTATATTTATGAATTACATCTATAACCTCTTCTTCTCTCTAGAGAGCTCTGGGTAGCATATGTGGTTCTCCTCTTCTCCATTTTTCCTCACAACAACCCTGTGAGGTAGGTCAGGCTGAAAGAGAGTGACTTGCTCAGGGTCATCTAGTGAGTTTCATGGCTTACTGGGGACTTGAACCTGGATTTCCCAAGTCCCAGTCTAACACTCTGTGCCAGCCATTCTCAACTGTTTTTTGGCCATGGCCCCTTAGGAGCTCTTTTCAAGTTCCAGTGACCTCCTGTCAAACAGAGATACAACATGAACAAACAGACAGCAAATCATTTATTACTGAACACCAAGAAAACTTGAACATTCTAACATACTGGACAAAACTTTTAAAAAGACTGTAAGAGATGAAACATCTATCATGTGAACCTTTAGCTTGGTACTTTTCTGCAAGTTTTATGATGTCAGGCTCCAGATTAGACAAATTAGACATAAACGCTTGGGGCTCCCCTTCTCACAGTTTTCAGTCTGTGAGACCTTTCAAATGTACCATGGCCCCCATTCAGAATGGTTGCTCTATGCCACAAAGCAACTAGTGAACACAGTAGAAAATACAGTGCACCTTCCATATATGTGGCGATTCTGTTCCAACAACCCCACCTAAAACAATTTAAAAAAAAAAGCATTCAGTTATCTTCAATGTATGCAATATATGCACTCCCTTGGCAGTGCGGATGCATGCCCAGCATGTCCATTGAGAATAATGGGATGTGACACTTTGCACAACTTTGAATTTGTATATGCCGAGAGGGTGCACTGTAGATGCCACTGTGCCCCCAAATCAATGAGATATTAGAGGTGCTTGCTTTGAATGCCTATCTCTGGGTTTCTGTTAAAATTAGGGATGGGCAAACCGAATCCTCGAATCCTGGCTAAGGATTCGAGATTCCCAAATCTGAATCCCTGTGCCAAAATAGGCAAACTGAATCTTTCGAATCTGCCAACCAAATCAATTGTTGGAGACCAGGATGCCTGAAAACCAGGGAGATTGGGAAATCTCCTGAAAATCTGAGAGACCAGGACTCCTAAAAACCTAGGAGATCAGACATACAAAGGAAGATAGTAAGTAGGTGAGTTTTTCCCTTGGAGTAATAATGGCCTTTGCTAACAATTTCAGAAATTATAGCTGGGGTTGTATTCTAAGATATTTAACTTGAACATTTAATATTTAAATTCAGTACTTGACTGGAAGCTACAGGCTTGATTTCAAGGACAGCTAAAACATTCCTTTGCATAGCTCCCTTGCAAACCTCTTTCATACACAATTCTGGGGTTTGGAGTTTTACAAGGTGTCACAGCCTTCTCTGCCAAAGTGTAGTGGTGTATCATCAAACTACAAACCCCAGGGTGCCAGAAGGACCTATGCAAAGAAAAGCCAGTTTTGACCTGGATTAGCTCTGTACTGCAGTGGTTCTGTTTACACAGGCAGGAAAATGTGGGATTAATCCACATTTTCCTGCCTATGTAGAAAGGACCTTCATGTCATTTTCAATCTGCAGAGATCCTGAAGCAAAACTATGACAATTGTCCTGGCCACATTTCTTCAGAGGGAGGATTGCCTTTGCCCAGGCTTTTGCTAAGGCAGAGAGAGTGTGTCTTGCCCAAGATTATCCTTCTTTCCCTTGCTTTTTAAACTCTTTTTTTTAAAAAAGGATTTGAAAGATTCGAGATTCATGAGATTTGTGGATTCCCAGAACCTTGCAGGGATTTTGATTCGGATTCGGAAAATTCTGGATTTGTCCCATCCCTAGTTAAAACCAATATAGTGCATCTTGAATTACATTCATCCCAACAGAAAAAATGTGAGATTTAACAGCAGCCTGCCAATGTCATTGTCCTGATGGAATCCCCAAACCCCATTCTATAAGTAATTTTTAGAGAAATTTAAAGAGATGGGAATTCTAATAATGGTTCTCCAACTTCTTGTCTAGCATGGCCCTTATTTAAGAGTAAACTGAAGCACAATCAGTGTGAACAAAGCTGAAAATAATTCTTAGGCGTTCCTCTTTTAGCGGTGCTAGCAACATATTTTGGGCAACATACCTTGTCTCATAGTCAAGAGACAAGTTAATAGGAGCAAGCCCAGAAACTATTCCTAGAAAGATAGGCGAGCAGTAATCCCTACTAGACTTCAAATTGCTTTCATTTTTCTCTTTCTGCCAGTGATAAAGCAAAAACCTAGATCAGCAAGTTTTCATCACATCCTATTTTTCTTGCAAAAGGCAAGTGTCATCTCTGAGCTCAGGTAGATTATTCTGCGCAAGAAGTTAAAATCAATTTAGCACTGATCTCATTTAACATGACAGGTCAGTGTCAAGCTGGCTTGTTAGCTCTCTTTCTGAAAGGAATGTTCTCTCAGATGTCTTGCCTATTCTGATTTTGGTCCTAGTAGTGCTATCTTAAATGCAGAAGGACAAAGGTACTCTGCAAAAAATCTAAAACTGTAAGTGGCCTGTGAGTGCTTTCATTCAGTGGTATACATCTGTCCTTAGAAATGGTTAATACTACCCACTATTTAAAGTGATCAAACTCTCTTTGGCTGGTTGTAAATTGCACTCCAGATCCTGAAACAGTTAGTTCACAGTGATGTGGTGAGTTAACAACTCCTGCTTAATACAGGAATTGTTTCCATACAACAGTGAGGTATTTGTACTTTTAAACAACACTCTTGGATAATATGGTGGTTATTCTTTTTTCCAGAAGGGATGGCTCTAGAACAAGGATAGGGGGCTTTTAAAAAATAAATGGAGGGGGGGTATCCTATCAAAGATAATCTGTCAGGGACCAAACTAGGAGTGGGTGGAGATTGAAGCCAATTGTGTAAGTTGGAGGGAGTATAGGGTGGTTGGAGCCATCTTTTCCTCTTTGTCTGTTCTCTGTTCTCTTCTGTTCACTTCTGTTCTCTCTCTGTTTCTCTGGCCTCCCTTTCTGTCTATCCTTCTGACACCCTTTCCCTCTTGATGTAAGAGGCTGCTATGGGAACAGTGGATCACTCTTACCAGATCAGACTGCTTGCTTTAGGACTTGGAAGTCAGTCTGAAGGGTGCAGTAGCCTGCCCCTGTTATAGAATCATTAATTTTTTGTGTGTGTGGGTGGTGGTGGAGTGGTCTGTGAAACAAAGGCCATTTATTGAGAGGAGTAAGCTTTTTAAAAGAGCCAGTATGGTGTTGTATTTTGAGTGTTGACTACGACCCTGGCGATCAGGGTTTGGTTCCCTGCTTAGCCATGGAAATCCACTGGGTAACACTGGATATGTCACACACTCTCAGCTGCAGAAAATCTCATCACAGATAAGTTCTGGATATGGTAGAGATAGAAAGGTTGGCTTTTTCACTTAAAAATAAACCAATCCAGAACTTTGAAAGAGAATGGCAAGAAGTTTTGAATTGGATAAAGGAATGAGAAAAAGAAATAAAGAAAGAGTGTTGCTAATGATGGTAATGAAAATTAAGGATGTTATAGAATAAGTATTAGCTGAATGTAATAAGGTCAAAAGTAATAATGTAGAATAGAAAAAAATGTATAAATGGGATGTAAACACAAACTCAACTGGAAAAATGATGTTCAGAAGCGGGGGGGGGTTATTTTGTGTAAAACTTCTATATGTGTGTATGTATGTATGTATGTATGTATATAAAGAAAATCTCATCACAGGCACCTTAGGGTTGCCATAAGTTGGAAACAACTTGAAGGCACACATCATCATCATCAACAACAACAACTTTTATAAAAGAAAATATTAGTTCCTAGTCAAAACTTTTTTTGACAGGAATATAAATCTTTGGTTTGGGCTTGGTAACTGGAAAGCACAGTTTCTTCCAGCTAGCTTCATTGGCTCCTGTTTCTTGAGCAGGAAAGAGTATGTATGTGTGTGTGGTTATTTCTTTAAAACCACTTGTGTTCTTTTATTTAAATGTTTTAAAACTCAAATATTAGTATACTTTGATTCTTTTGCTGCTGTTCTGATCAGTCGTAAAATAGCAAAAAAAAAAAAAGTGAAATAACTTGGACAAGTGGCTATTATTCCCTTTACCTGTCACTGTCTCCACCTACCATGGAACTGTCAATTCTATTGGTGTTAGGACCAATCCAGCCTGCACTAGGTCTTGGACATGCAACTGGAAGGGTGCAAATTGTAACCTTTATGTCATCCCCCAGACCAGGGCAACATGCAATAAAGCCTCCTTTTACCAATAGGTCAGAGTAAGTCAAGTGGTCATCCCTGAATCCTGTTAAACCCTGTAGGTCTAGCTTGTCTGTTGGCCTATGGCCAACAGCTGTTGTTTACAAATAACTGTTGTTTTATTTTCCTCAACCATCACTTCTACCACAACTGCACAGAAGTGGTACCCTGCTATGGGAAAAAAACAATTGCTATTGTCGTTCAAAAGTGCTTGACATGTTACAAAATTAGCAAGGACATTCCTTATGGTGTATTTTCTAATCTCTGAGTGTGGTGTTTGTCTTTCCCTGTTTCTTTTTTCTTTATGAGAGTTGAGGCAAATCGCCTACACAGTAAAGTAATGTGAGAGAGGTGTGACATGGCCATGTACAAACCGGTCCCACTTCCCATCATTGATACATTCCATAGACATACTCTGCACCATTGTTGTGTCTGGAATCCACAGGAAGGAAGCACACACAGAGCTTTCCCGTGCAAGAGTGAGCCCTCAGTTGTGTGGAGGAGCTAAGCGCGCGCACACACACACACACACACACACACATACATACATATATTCATGTAGAGCCCATCCTACAACACTCTAGATGGAGTAGCTGCTTACTATGTTGTCTGAACCTTTCTTTTCTATACATACTACAGGAATCCAGGGCTAATTGTAGTGCATCCTAAATGAAAAAGGACATTATAGATCTCATACAACAGGGGCTAGTGGAGATGTGCACTATGCTCAGGTGGCATATGTTTCAGTTTTGCCATACATGAAGAGTTAGGTAAGTTTGGAGAGCCCAATCTTTCCAGAGATTTCTGGCTCTCTTTCAACTTATTTTCAGAGTATTTATACACTGAGTGTTTATAGAGAACACTGAAGTGAATTCCAATAATATTCTGGAATTTTACAGAATTATTAATCCTGTGACCTGGCCCTTAAGGGATATAAGAAAGGAAGAGCTGGCTTTATTAATACCACTTTTTGTCCCTGTTGATGGAGGAGCTTGCATTGACCTCAGCAGGATGTGGATTTTGCCATTATGATATAAATGCTTCTTTGCCTTGGTTTCCACTTAATGTCAAGCAAGTAGTCACTACAGTGACATATGGCTTTAGTCCTGGAGCGATAATGGAGTTCAGTGACCATTACCTTGGCATTTGCTATATTTCTCTCTCTTCATGCCTGAGTAGGTGGTGCATGCATGCGGTGTGTGTGTGTGTGTGTGTGTGTGTGTATGTTTTGGTTTCAGTTAATGTGCTTTTTAGCCAGGCAGTTTGAGCATTTCTGTTTTAACATTTTTGCTCAAACCATTTAATGTTAGCAACCTGCAAACAGTTACTGTAGCAACTTGCAAACATCCCCCAAAGTTTGGTATATCATGTTTTGCAAGATTTGCCTATTGTGACATGTTGTGATTTTGGAATATTTGCCAAGAGCCTGATGATGTCACCTTCATTGAGAGTATTTATGTTCAGAGCTTGGAAAAGTCATCTTTTTTCATTACGTGACCAGGATGTCAAGGTGGTAGTAGTCTAGGAATTGTAGCCCCAAAAACATAACCTTTCCAGATTCCATTGACATTAGTCTTACAGGTCTGTGAAAATCTGCAGAATGTTTTACCTCCATACCTTGGGTTGCTTGTTTCTGTGGTTTTTTTAAAGCAACGAAGTCGGCTAAAAGTTCATTTTAAAGCTTTAAAACAGTACCTTGTAAGCTATCTGTTGTGGAGGACCAGCAGAGATTTTTTTCCCCAGTGTGCCAGGGACCAGCACCATTTGTGTGTCTATTGACTGCAACTGCTATTTCTCTTTCCTGTAAGACTCACCATGAATTGGCCGTCAGTAGCTCACAGACCAAGGCTGATTCACAGAGCACCATTTTGAGTGACATTTCTTGAAAACACAAATCAATTAAAGAAAAACGTTAGGGAGAGTGGCAATGCAGGGACCTCAAAACATGCACAGATCACACTTGAATACAAAATCATTTTCAAACCAGTATTCCCTAATATGCTTTTACCATGATAAAGCACAGGACAAACAGAAATGAACTGAGTCTTAGTTGAAGCTATGACCAACAAAGCCCCTACCTGCATGCTTACCAGTCATCCCTCAAATAAAGCAGAGGGGAATTCAGCTTTCAGGATAAGCCTTTGAGCAGAGACAGTCCTGAAGACTGCAGAATCATAGAATCATAGAATCATAGAAATGTAGAGTTGGAAGAGACCACACGGGCCATCCAGTCCAACCCCCTGCCATGCAGGAACACCCTCAAAACACTCCCAAGAGATGGCCATCCAGCCTCTGCTTAAAAACCTCCAAAGAAGGAGACTCCACCACACTTCGAGGCAGCATATTCCACTGCCGGACAGCCCTGACTGTCAGGAAGTTCTTCCTGAGGTTCAGGTGGAATCTCCTTTCCTGCAGCTTGAATCCATTGCTCCTTGTCCTGGTCTCTGGAACAGCAGAAAACAAGCCCTCTCCTTCCTCTACATGGCATCCCTTCAAATATTTAAACATGGCTATCATGTCCCCTCTTAACCTTCTCTTCTGCAGACTAAACATACCCAACTCTCTAAGTCTATCCTCACAGGGCATGGCTTCCAGGCCTCTCACCATTTTGGTTGCCCTCCTCTGGACCTGCTCCAGCCTGTCCATGTCCTTCTTGAATTGGGGTGCCCAGAACTGGACACAGTATTCAAGATGAGGTCTAACCAAAGCAGAGTAGAGTGGTACCAGTACCTCCCTAGATCTAGACACCATACTCCTATTGATGCAGCCGAGAATTGCGTTGGCTTTCTTGGCTGCCGCATCACACTGCTGACTCATGTTCAGCTTGTGGTCTATTAAGACTCCTAGGTCCCTTTCACACGTACTGCTATCCAGCCACGTATCCCCCATCCTATATTTCTGTATTCCATTTTTTCTACCTAAGTGTGGGACCTTACACTTCTCGCTGTTGAATTTCATTTTGTTAGCTTTGGCCCAGCTCTCCAATCTATCCAGGTCATTTTGAATTTTGATCCTGTCCTCTGGCATATTAGCAACCCCTCCCAATTTGGTGTCATCTGCAAATTTGATGAGCATGCCCTCTGTTCCTTCATCCAAGTCGTTGATGAAGATATTGAACAGCACTTGGCCCAGGACAGAACCCTGTGGCACCCCGCTAGTCACTTCTCTCCAGGATGAAAAGCAGCCATTCGTGATCACCCTTTGGGTTCGGTCGGTCAACCAATTACAAATCCAACTAACAGTAGCCCTGTCCAGCCCGCATTTTACTAGCTTCTTTGCAAGAATGTCCTGTGGAACTTTGTCAAAGGCCTTACTGAAATCGAGAAATGCTACATCCACAGCATTCCCTTCATCTATCAAGCTAGTAACTCTATCATAAAAAGAAATAAGATTAGTCTGGCATGACTTATTTTTGAGAAATCCATGTTGACTTCTCGTGATTACCGCGTTGCTTTCTAAGTGATTAGAAACTGACTGCTTAATGATCTGCTCCAGAATCTTTCCGGGTACTAACGTCAGGCTGACTGGGTGATAATTATTTGGGTCCTCTTTTTTTCCCTTCTTGAAGATGGGGACAACATTTGCCCTCTTCCAGTCTGCTGGAACTTCTCCTGTCCTCCAAGATTTCTCAAAGATTATAGCAAGCGGTTCCGAAATGACCTCTGCCAGTTCTTTTAATATCCTAGGATGCAATTCATCTGGCCCTGGAGACTTGAATTCATCCAGTGTGGCCAGGTATTCCTGTACCACCTCTCTACCTATTATGTGCCTCATTTCCCCTGCTTCCTCACCTGCTCCCCAACTGCCAGGTTGAGTGCTTGTATCCTTCTGGGAAAAAACTGAGGCAAAGAAGGTGTTAAGTAGTTCTGCCTTTTCTCTTCCCCCTGTTAGTAATTCGCCATCTTCTCTGTGCAGCGACCCTATCGTCTCCTTCTTTTTCCTTTTGCTGCGGACATATTTAAAAAAACCCTTTTTATTGTTTTTGATGTCTCTGGCCAGCCTAAGTTCGTTCTGTGCTTTAGCCTTTCTGACCTTCTCCCTACATCTCCTGGCTACTTGCTTAAATTCTTGTTTGGTGCTTTCCCCCTTCTTCCATTTCCTGTACATGTTTCTCTTAACACTTAGCTCAACTGAAAGTTCTTTAGTCAACCATTCTGATTTCTTCAGATGCCTTCCATTTTTCCTTCTTATTGGCACAGTTTTAGACTGTGCCTTCAGTATCTCCCTTTTAAGGAACTCCCATGCCTCCTGAACTCCTTTCCCTTTCACTATTCTTGACCACGGAATTCCAGCCAGCAGCTCCCTAAGTTTACAGAAGTCCGCTTTTTTAAAATCTAAGATGAGTGTCTGACTACACTTATCTTCTCCCTCCCACTGAATGCCAAATTCCAATAGGGCATGGTCACTCCCCCCTAAAGATCCAACCACTTCTACCTCATTAACAAGGTCATCCCTGTTGGTCAGGATCAGATCTAGAATATTTGATCTCCTTGTGGCCTCTTCCACCTTCTGGACCATGAAATTGTCTGCAAGACAAGCAAGAAACTTGCTGGACCTCGCTGTCTTGGCAGAGTTTGACTGCCAACATATATCCGGGTAATTGAAATCTCCTATTATTACTGTATCTCTCCTTTTTGAATGTGCATTCATTTAGTTGAGGAAGGCGTCATCAAAGTCCTCAGTCTGGGTTGGAGGTCTGTAGTAAACCCCCACCAGAATATCCCTATTGTTTCTCGCTCCCTTAATTCTTACCCAGATGCTCTCGACCTGGCTTTCTGGGTTTAAGTCACGGATCTCTTCACAGGTGAAAACATCCTTGACATACAAGGCTACTCCTCCTCCTTTCTTGTTTGGTCTATTTTTACAAAATAGGCTATACCCCTCTATTCCTACATTCCAATCATGAGACTCTCCCACCAGGTCTCAGTGATGCCTATCAAATTGTATTTATTTTGTTGTACTAGGAGTTCAAGTTCATCTTGCTTGTTTCCCATACTCCGTGCATTACTGTAGAGACCCTTAAGTCCCCGGGCCCTTCCTCCAAGTCCTGTGATATAGTTTCTACTCTTCCCGCCACTGGCCGCTTGTACTACTTGTCCAATATCATTTGGGCCTTTTCCCCCTGCGCACACCAAGTCCTGGCCTTGAATAATATTGTCTCCCTCCCCAGCGGAACTTAGTTTAAAGACCTCCGAATCCTCCTTGCGAGACTGTTTGCAAAAACATTCCTGCCAAGTTTCGTGAGGTGCAGCCCATCCCTTGCCAGAAGCCCATGTTCATGGAAATTCAGGCCGTGTTCCAAAAACCCAAACCGTTGCCGGCGGCACCATGTGTGGAGCCAGTTGTTGACCTCTGCTATTGCCCTTTCCCTACATGCGCCATATCCTTGAACAGGGAGGAGAGACGAAATAACCACCTGCGCACCAAGGTCCTTAAGCTTCATCCCCATAAGCTCGTAGTCCTTTGCGATGTGGTAAAAGCTACTCCTCGCAGTGTCATTGGTTCCGACATGAACCACAGTGAGGGGCTTATGGTCAGTGGGCTTGACCAGCCTGGTTAGCCTCTCCGTTATGTGGTTGATCTTGGCCCCAGGAAGACAGCAGCCCTCTCGATTGAGCTTGTCCGGTTTGGAAATTGCCGTTTCGGTTCCTCTGAGCAAGGAGTCCCCAACAACCAGAAGTCGCCTCCTCTGAGGCTTCTCCAGGACTCCTCGATGAGCATGTTCTTCTAGGACAGCCTGGGCATTCTGTTGAGACTGGGAGCGTTGATCTAGTTCCCGTTGCCGAAGTTGGATTCCTTCTCATGGACATTCTGTTCCTTCCTCCTGGTGCTCCTCATCATTCGTAAGGCCAAGAACTTTGAAGTGATTGTGTAGGTTGAGAGTCTCTGTTACCTTCCTGGACCTTCTGCTCCTACGTGTGACATTCCTCCAAACCTCCGTTTCCTGGCACAGTGTGTTGACTTCCTGATCTGGCAGCTCTTCCGCACATTCGGTCTTCCTGTACCTCTTCTCTGCCCTATCCAAAAACTCCTCCCCTTCCCTAATAAGATGAAGATTAGAAACTCGTGCCTCCAGCTGGCAAACCTTCTCCTCCAAGAAGCTTGCACTTGGCGCAGGTGTACCCGACAACATCTTGTGGCAAGAAAAGGAACATCCCACAAGTGCTACAGGTGACTGCGGCAGCTCCCTCACCTTCTATCCTAGATACTACAGAGAGTAGTACGGGAAGTACTTCTAGAAAGAATAACTGGGCTTTCTTTCTGGAATCTAAGGCCATTTTGTGCAGGGGGCTCTCCACATCTTATTGGACCTCAGTTCCCATTAGTTCTAGCCAGCATCCTACAGTGAGGAATCCTGGATGTTTGTTTGTTTAATCAATCGTAAGATCTTTGGCTGGCTTACAATAAAAATAGTTTAAGAAAAATTAGATTAAATTAAAAAAATAACATTAAGTTAAACCATCTAAAATGTAGTAAATGATTTAATTTTAAATAATTTAATTAAAATTTAGTTAATTTTACATAATTCAAAATGTTTAAACAGCTAAAAACCCTGTATATATACAAATTAGGATGAAATCATTAGACCGAAATGGCTTTAATAACCTGATACTGGAATGAAAGCAATGTCAGTGCCAGCCAGGCCTCTAAACAGAGGGCATTTCATAACCAAGGTGCCACAGGGAGGAAGGTCAACTCCCATGTTCTCACACAGTATATTGTCCCCACTGGTGAACATGAAGAACGGCCTCTCCCTATGTCCTTTGGGCAGGCATATATAGGGAGAGACACTATTTTAATATTGAGGTCCCAAGCCATTTAGGGTTTAAATATCATCATCATTATCTTGAATACCAACCAGAAGTACAATGTCAGCCTTTGCAATGCCTTTAAAACCAATCTTATATATTTTCTAGAAACTATGCCAAACATCAACGTGCTACATATTGCATTTTGCTTATTGGAGTTGTGGCCCAACAACAACTGAGATAGCTGAGAGCTGGGGAACAGAGCAACATGACTGTATCTATATCTGAAAAGAGGAGGAGTCAACTGACAGGTTCATAGAAACTGGGAAGAGAGCATTTAAAAACCTTCAGTCAGCCTCTCCCAATGTCATGATCCATACGTACCCTTTCCGATATGGAATCAAGGATAGAAGAAGTAATGCTAGCAACATTACTGCAGAGATGCGTAGCTATTTTATTCAACATTACATAGTAAGTAAATGAGGTATTGACACTTCCCATTGCTAAGACCTCCTGATGTCTCTTTGACATGCCTCAATTAACCATTTATATGAGTTTTGTCAGCATTAAAAATAGACTCTCAGCTCAGTAAGATAGAAGAACTTGGTTCACACTGGCTCTCATTAATGAAGTTGTGATGGAGGGCTGCTAAATCGAACATACTGACTTTCTCTAAATGACAATAACCTGGTCTTGGGGTAGTGGGGGGCAAACACAAAACCCCTGCCAACTGCACCACATAAATCTAAACACTTTCCTCATAATTAGATGTGACTCATGGCTCTCCTGGAACATTAGTGTGATCTACGTCCATAGCATGTAATTATCTGTCTCTTTTGTGCAGCAGTATAGGCAGCCACTTAAGCATTAATTAACTTTAATGAACTTACTGAAATCAACTTTGGCTTCTAAAACAGTTTGGTTTGTGGTATAATTTTTGAAGACAAAATACTGCACTGCGGGATTAGGTAATATCCTAATAGCTAGCTGGGGGTGTGTTGTATCTTTGTCCTTTTCTTGGACAACTTTTGAAATGTCAGTTTACTCTCTTCTGTCATGAAGAACTGGTGTTGACTTATTAACAACCACAAAATACATGGGATTAAATCATCTTGCCTGTGTTATTAATCTTGACAAGCTAACAGGAGGTTAATGAATACAGTGTAGTTGCTAAATTAAATGCAGCGGGTCCCACACTTTCTAAGAACTGGACGATTGCAGCAAAACAAATTAGTTGAATAACAGAAATGTTATTGCACTGGTCAGGCTTCATCTGGAGTACTGCATTCAGTTCTGGGCACTTCATTTTAAGACACACATAAATAAGTTGAAGCAGGTTCAGAAGAGGACAGCAAGGATGATAAGAGGTATGGAGAACAAAACATAAGAGGTTGAAGGAGCTGGGTATGTTCAACGTGGTGAAGAGAAGACTGAGGGGTGACATGATTGCACTCTTTAAATACCTCAAGGACTGTCACAGAGAGGAGAGGGCAGGTCTGTTCTCTAGAGGTCTAATGGTTTTAAATTACGGGAGGGTGGATTTCAACTGAACATTAGAAAGAACTTCTTGACAGTAAGAATGGTCTAACAATGGAACCAATTACCTAGAGAGGTGGAGGGGACTTCTGTCCCTCTTCTCATTGAGCAGATGGCCCATCCAACTCCATGGTTCTATGATTCTCTAAAACATGTTCTGCTTGCAGTTCTTTTCACATTTATTTTGAAGCAACTCTCAATGAACAAAGATGGATTTAACTTTTGAAAAAAATAACAGAGCTTCATATTATCACTGGTGTTTCACATTCTGGCCATGTGTGGTTATCATACTAAACTGAAGTGGTGATCATGGTGCCTTCCAGATGTTATTGGACTGCAAGTCCCAGTTGTCCTAGCTAGCAGTGATGACAGTAAAGAATGCTGGAAGTTGCAGTGCAAGAACATGGTAAGCCATACATTAGATGGCATGGTCAAGCCACAGTCATACCCACATGGTCCTTCCTTCCTTCCTTCCTGGTACAGACATGAGAAGGAGTTCAAAAACTTTGTGTTCAGTTTAGATTAACTGCAGCTTCTTACATTATCTAAACCCAATAAGTTAATCTTGATTGTGGTTTGTTTTGAGTGATTCAATATGTTAGAGAGCTGACTAATTTAACTAAAGCCACTGTAGTTAGTACTAATCACAGTTTAGTATTTGGATGAGATGATAAACTTTAACTAATGGAAATTGGAAACGAAAGCTTCCAAATTCATTATTTACATTGAAAGAAGAAAGGGGAATGCTTGAGCTCAAGGCAAGCTTTGTTTCATTGTGGTAAATAATAATCTAATTTGGTATCCAAACATTGCCACTATTCGAAAGGTTTGTGATAGTTTAACTATACCAAACCACCACCACCCTCAGAAAGTTTTTAGATCTGTTGCAGTCCAGATCCCTGGTTTAGAAATGTATGCTTGCCAGGACGATAACAAACAAACCACCTTATGTGCCTTGTCCTGAGAGTTTGGCTCAGGTAACAGTATTGGATTTTGTAGCATCTGATGTTTAGGCTTTGTGGAATTACCTTAGTGCCTGGGCAGAAAAGCAGTAGGAGCTTCATGAAAGCTGCTCTGAGCATTCTTAAACAAGAATGAAATACAGACATGATTAAATAATAATAAAAATGAATATATTCAAACGTAAAATGAACAACAAATATATGACATCTGTATCCTGAGTTTTAGGATGGGATGAGAGTCATGCCTGAGGTAAAATTTTAATAAAGGTTTGCTTTAGTCTTAATATGTCAATAATACACAAAAAGCACCAGCAACTATGAAACAGAAAAAACTAATTAACTGTATCTCATGCTAAATATGCATTATTTAGTATTAGCAATGCATCAACAACACTTACAGCTTCAAGGCATGAGCCAGCATGATGTAGTGCTTTGAATATTGGACTAGGATATACTTTGAATATTGGACTAGGATATACTTTGAATATTGGACTAGGATACTGAATATTGGACTAGGATACTTTGAATATTGGACTAGGTTAGAATCCCTGCTCAGCCATGGAAACATACTGGTTGAAGTTGGGCAAATCACATTCTCTCAGCCTCAGAGGAAGGCAAAATCAACCCCTCTCTGAGCAAATTCTGCCAAGAAAAAAACCTGATAGGTTCACCTTTGGATCACCATAAGCCAGAAATGACATGGAGGCACACAACAACAACACAGCAACAGCAGCAGCTTTGGGGTACTCTCCGTATCATCATACTTTGAGAACTTGTTCAAACCCTGTTAAGTCTCTAGCGGCAAATGTGTTGTCTCTGTAGTAGAAACCAACAGTTAATAACAATAAATACTTTAGCACTTTCAGGGACATCAAAACTCTTCCTGAACATTTTCTAGCTGTGGTCCTTTTACCATCTCTGAACAATAGGCCAGTGTTACTACAAACACATTACAAATGGATTTGCTAAGATGAGCACGGCTACAGCAGCCTAATATTGTTTTTTCAGGTGTGTTAGATGCACCGGTGTATAAGACGCACCCTATTTGGAGACTGTATTCTTTAGCGGAAAAAAAATTTTTTGGTACCCCTGCTAGGCAAAAAGGAAAGGGAAGACGGGGGAGGGTGAAAGGAGCTCCCCCATTCTTGTCATTTTTGCCTGGGTGGGGAGAAGTCCCCACTGAGTCAAAAAGAAAAGGGAAGGCAGGGGGAGCTTTTTTTTCCTCCTGCTTTCCTTTCCTTTCTGCCTGGATGGGGACTTCTCCCCACTCAAGCACTTGTGCGAGCACTCCCCCCTTGCTTTCCTCTGCATTAGGCCCGGGAGGAGTTACCTGTATTTGCCAGTGTATAAGACGCACCCCATTTTCAAAAGGCATTCTATGGGGAAAAAAGTGCATCTTATATGCTGATAAATAAGTCCATAGCTGTGAGAACATTTGAACAAAGGAGTGACAGGGATTTCCTCGTTAGCAGTTCATCTTCCTATCTACTGCAGTACAGTTATCTCTCTTTACTGAGAGCTCTACAGAAGAGCACCATGCAGGCATGGCATTTGGATAGTGAATATCCTACATATTCAAAGTTTTCACGTCTAGCAGCTGTAATATTCAATCCAAGCATTTCTTATGCCCATGGCCTAGTTTTTTCCAGGGCCAGTATGGCATCCTGTGTCCTTGGGAAGTTGCTGGTCTAAATATTTCTAGTGCTTGCCCTGCATTAGGTGACTCTGCCACTCCATTAGTATGGGGAAAAAATTGAACATTCAAACATGGTTGAAAAATATGTTTCTTGCATATCAAGAAACTGATGAGAGGAATCCTGGACTTATAAGAATCTTTGCAGTTTGAGACTTATTCTGTGTAACCATGTGGTTGTTTTGAATAGAAAACAGTGTTTTCTTGTATAGCAAACGGCATTTTGCATGAAGAATATTTTCTTTGCAGAAAATTCTGTTTCCTATGTAGAAAGTGCTGCTTTCTGTGCAAAACAATGTATGTGATTTTTTTTTTTTGCAGAATAATTCTCAAACTGCACAATTTTCAAAAACTTTCTTCCAGTGAGAAGATTACAAAAACTACTTATTTCCTTCAAGAAGAAATTAGCCAAAAATTACATCCCTTCTCTGTCCCAATCCTTCCATCCACAGTTGGGCCTTACCTAAGTTACCTCCTTTCAGCTGCCTGCCATTTTACGTTACCATTTTGCCCTAGAGGTAGAGTCAGGGGATTATGGGAAATTTAGAATGGTGATTGGTTTCCACTGTAGCTCTAGTTTTGTTGTCCACCATCACAGTCCAGGTTGGTGTGAAACAATAGTTTGTTGGCAGGGGAGCGGGGTGTGTGTGTGTTAGGTTGAAACTGAAACTGGCCATGGCTTCTGTTTTTGTTTAGAACTCAACAAATCAGAGAATAGAGACAGAGCTTTTTGTTATTTGTTTGACATCCCATCAGTTTTAGGTTTATCATTCTTCCTCCTCATGCATGCTTTGATAACCCGGTTCAACAGCACATATATGCAGCAGGCTGGGCAAATCACAAATGGAATATTGGAATATTGGAAATGCTTCCTTTCTTTTGTGTTTGTATTGATTTTTGTTTTCCAAATTGTTTGAAGTGGGACGATGGGAAAGCCTCCTAATATGTAGGTATATCTTCACATTAATAACAAGCAGCCATTTCTGCCAAGGCTTTAACTGAAGAAATAAAAACCAGTTCTTGTACTTTGTAAGTATCTGAGTGTGGAAAGTTACTTGTTACAAGTAATTTGTTATGTAACAAGTAATTTGTTATGTAAAGCACCACTTCCACCCTTACTCATCATTGTTAATGCTGTAGAACATTACAGAAACTTATATGCCAGTCATTACTTTCCCTTTTCTTTAAAAAAAAGGTATTATAATAAGAGAAGGGCATAAAACTTGAAACATTTAATATGAAATGTCTCTAAAATTTCTAAAAAGTCCTTTTAAAAGTAACTAGAAGATGCAAGACACACACACACAAAAGTAACTGTTATCCATATTTATTATGCTGCTTTTAAAATGTGACTTTATTACACCCTCATTTAAATACACATCCCAATAGCGTGTTACAGATAATTAGGTTTGCATGTAACACATTACTTCTCTGGCCTAGTATTTCTTTATGTAAAATTAGGTGAAAATTTCTTCAGGGCCAGCTTTGATGTATGTTTCTCTTAGTGGAGTAAATAGTTGGGAGGAATATTTTGATTGGGAAACTGGCATGGGGAAAGAATTAATTTTGCCTACATTGTTATATTCTCAGTACAGTTCTCTACACATAACACACCTACACATGCCCGCAACTGTTGTTTGTTTCTGAGGAAACACCAGTAGATCTGATTTCGTAGTTCCAGTGGCTCATATCACTTGACCCTGACTTAACTTGTCTTTGTTCCATTTGGAATGCTGAAAAAGAATACTATTCCCTTTTATCATATATGGTTGGGATATGCCTTTTAAAAGAGTCAGTCTGACGGTCTTGTTTATGATAGGCTACACTATTAGACAGGGTTAATGAAGAAGAAGAATCTTGTGAGCCCTTCTCTGGCTGTTTCTTTATCAGTGTGAGGCTGAAAGCCGACCATTTTAAAAAAAATGTATATTTTGAATGAGGCATGTGTGGTGTTCCAACCTAGTTTAAGTCTGATGTGTGAAAATGCTCTAATTGATAGCTTGCCTCCTTGCTGTTCATTTTTCGAAAGGTTGTTCTTCCTGCTCTCCAGAGAGCTGTGCAGCAGCTGCTTTAAGCACAGTCAGACTGTGAACATGGTGTCAGGCTGCACAGGCGATCAAGTTGCAGACAGTGAGACAGGAATTCTTTGGTTGCTTTGCTAATTATGATCAGTATGGGGTCCCCCCCAACCCCAGCGCCACTGGTCCTTCTCTGTCCTTTGATCTCCAGATTTAAGAGGAGTATCTGTGTGGTGTACCTCACTGAATGTAGATTTTATATAGACTCTTTCAGAGACAGAAAGAAAGGAGAGCCTTGTATTAAGCAGCTGATTCAATACATCTAGATTTTAATTTTTTCAAAACATTCTGGAAACTACATACTGAATTTGAATCTCTTCTCTTGTAGAATTGTTTTGTGTTTTGTGTGTTATTCCCGATAGGGATGCGTACATTTTAGAATAACTGTATTTTCATGCTCTTTGACACCAAAAGAGATTAATTCTGCTTCTCAGACCTGAAATAAAACATTATATGCAAAAGCATGTAACAAAAGCCTTCACCTTCCTCTTGTTTAGGTGAACAGCTCAAGTAGCTTCAGTAGGAGGCAGCAGCAGTGAGGAATTTCTCCATTTCTGCTGCTCCCGCCCGTCCCGCTGCCCTGTTCTGCTTAGGCCCATGACATTAAGCATCAGTGGCAGGGAGAAAATTATACTGAAAGAGAGAAATTGAAGTGTCCTGGGAAGGGTTAAAGGTGAGATGTTAAGGTTCTGACTAGTAGCCCTGAGAGCGGGGTGGAGCAGGCTCTGGTACCTTTAGGTTATTTAAGCAAATAGTCTGAATTAAAACTCCTGATAAGAGTTTTTCACACGTTACATTCAACACAAGTACAGTGTATGAACATTGCTGCCCATTGGTGTAATTATCCACATGCATCATAATGTGCAGCCTAAATAACCTAAAGCTACCAGATCATCATTGATCTTGGAAGCTAAGCAGGGTCAGCTCCAGTTAGTACTTGGATGGGAGACTACCAACAAATGCCAAGTGCTGTAGGCTATATTTCAGCAGAAGGAACTGGCAAGATCTCCTCTGAGTATTCCTTGCCTAAGAAAACCCTACAAAACTCATGGGGTCACCATAAGCCGACAGGCAACTTGAAGGCATATACACACACAACATGTGCGTACATGTGTTCATACATGGGCTTCTGGGTTTATATTGTGGTTCAGATATTCAGCAGCAGAAATAAGGAATTTTGAGGTCTTGTGTAATTTTTTTTTATTAAGCAATTATTCTGAAAATTACTCAGAAATATGGATGGTTTTCAAGATGGTTTTCAGTAGAGCTTGCACAAGATTCTTCTCATTGAAAAAGCTATTAGTTTTACTAAAATCATTATATAAAGGTAATTCAATTTAATGCACAGAACGACTGTTGGTTATTCCCAGCTAGAGTCGACCTATTCAATTAATAGTTGCATCATGAGTCAACACATAGGTAAATCCCATTTATTAAGTTGGTCTACTTCAGTTGGTACTAACAACAGGATTTAGATTCAGATCAGCTAGAAGGCATGGTGGAAGAGCAACCTGTTATCTGAATGTTAGGCAAAGAACCCCAAAGGGGAACAATGTATCAATATCTGTATCACTGTCTCCTACAGCAACTCTTCAGTCTCCCTTTGTCATATCTCCTTTGCTTCAATTCCTCTAGGTCCCCAGTTATATCACCAATATTTGTTGTTGTTAATTGCAGTCAGGTAAACCTCAACATATGATTACTCTATCGATGAGAGACCTCCAAGCCATTCTATCATCAACATTCCTGCTCATGTTTTACAGAATCAAGAATGTGTCTTCCTTGATTGAGTCTTATCAATCTGTAATGTAGTCTTCCTCTTTTTTTACTGCCTTCTACTTTATGAAGCATTATTGTCTTTTTTAGTGAATCATGTTTTCTCATGATATGGCCAAAGTATGACAGCCTCAGTTTAGTCGTCTTGGCTTCTAAGGAGCATTCAGGCTTGATGACATTTCCAAATATATTCTCCCCCTCCCTCCCCTGCTCTGTATATACACATATATGTATATATTAATACAGTATATGTTGTACTATAAACACAAAAAGTGCAAACACTCTTACGCAGAGTGTAAGAGACCAGGTCCCAGAACAATTGGCTGAATCTAAGTGTCCTGGATAGCAGTCATTTTACAGAAAGACAGCAGCCATTTTATTCTGCACAATGCCCCCAGTGTACTGCATTAACATGTCCTTTGCCAGGTTGAAGTGGCCCTACTAAAAGATCCTCTGTAGGACTGCCTGAGTGAAAATAGCAAAAGGTATTGTGTAGAAGAGTGAATTAATGATTGTGTAGAAGAAGGAATTTCAGCAAATACTACTTGTTACCTGGTTGCATGACAAGCAAAACCTGCTGAAATCTCTACTCCTACATAACCATTAAAAGTATAGGAGCCCTCTCCAGTTTCCAGTCTGGCCAGCCTTGCTCTTCCATGCGCCCCCTAAGTGCTGAAGCTCAGCCTGTTGTAGATGGTCAATTTTGTCCATTTTAAAACTCGACTTAGCATTACTAGGTTGAGTCATTGCATGGTGCAGTAAGTTTGGTGGGCTTGATTTGTACGAGTAAGCCAATTACTATGGTGTTTTTTTTTTCTGGAAAAAAATAGAGAGTGGTCCTTATTGGCTTGGAACTATGACGCTCACCAGCATTTGTCCAGCATATGTCTCTGATTTGAGATTATGACATTCACCAGCGTTTGGAGAAGATACGAAGAGACTGCTAGAAACTGTTTCAGTTTACATTCAGAAACACAAGGAAGGACTGTGAGATGCGGTGAAGGTGAAACATTAGGTTTCAGTTGCTTTATTTGACACAGAATTAACAGTTGTGTTCATTGTTTTAAAGAGTCTACTTGTTTTCAGTAGCTTCTGACTATTATGTCAGTGAAAGGATTACAAAGCCACTCCTGCAAATGTGCCACGTGTAAACTGGATGAGACCCTCAGGGCCGTTTTTGTTTTCCCCAATGAGGGTCTCATTGAGCATATTTTGCGCCTGTGGATGGAGAGAAGAGTTTTTCCATCAAGAAGTGACCCATAAATTGACTTCCTGGCTATGTCCTGTTGGGGGGAAAAAACCATTTTTTGAGGCTAATAGGCTCCTGAGGTAATAAGAGACATTTGAGGACAAAAGAATTCAATTTGGAGATGTATATGGCAGTGGCCTTCAGGTTTCCAAGGGGGAAGTGAAGCACCCAGTCCTCAACAGTTGCCCATTCCAGCTTTGAAGGAACTGAGTAGCACAGTCACTAGACAACTATTTGCTTAAGGGAGGGTCTTAACAATGTGTTTTTGAGCCTAAACCCATGAGATTTTCCATGGCATTGATTGGGAGAGGTCCTATCTAATAACACTGTGAGTGGCATATGAGCCGTGCCCCAGCACATACTTAGACTGAACCTACTGATGAACCTGACCATTTGATATTATGAAGGGAGCTGTTTCACATGGTCTGTTTTCCTGATTGCCTGTGGTTCCTAGTAGTAGGAATAGGAACCTAGGGAATATTGTAGATTAAAATAGAAAATTCAGGTGGGAGACAGAGGAATACGCTATAAATAGGAATGCTTAGCTTCAGTACATGAATGTTTCCTGCAAATCACACATCAATATTTCATTCTGGTATATTTTTCCAGTTGTTTTCCCCGCCCCCCACAGATAGCATTCTAAAGCACTTCTACTTGTAGGAATTTATATGAAGTTTTGACTTGGATTGTGCTTTAGATTTGATAGAATGCTCAGTGAAGACACAGACAAGGCCAAAAATTCAAAGTTGCTACAAGTGCAAAAGGGTTGCCTTTTGATTTTGATTTGATTGCCTCTGTCACCTACTTTTCAGCATTACTATCAATGACAACGTTACGCTTTCTAGCTTTGTCCTGCTTCTCTAGATGGCTAGTACCCACCATTTTGTTTCCATTATAAGTGCTGCTGTTAGACATACCATATCATCACATAGTTTCATTCACAGCTGGTTGTGAGGAAGAATGAAGAGTAGGACTGATATGGTAAGATAAACTCCTTTTTGAATGGTAGGACTCAAAGACATAGCCATGTTAGTCTGGATCAGTATTAAGTCTATGAAAGCTTATGCTATCAGCCTCTTGCTCTCAGATAGTTTCAAAGGTGCTACAAGATCCCTTTGCATACCACATTTGAAATTCATTTTCCATGAAGCATATCGTTAAATATCCCCATATTTCCTCTGACTGCTAAAGAGGCTCATTTTGGCTCAGCCTTGCTCAGTATTTGTGTCAGCAGCTAAACAAGGGGTGGGCAACTGTGGTGAATATGAGGGACAGTGTTTTCCTTTCACACAATCATGCTGGGTCATACTGCCCCCTTGTGAGTGAAAAATTTGCCAAAAATAGCACCTAGAAGTGATCAGAAGTCTAATGCCTACTTTGACTTCTGAGTTTTCAGCCAATTTTCAGCAAAGTAAGTACGTATTTAGAGGTAAACTGCCCATCCAGGTTTGGCGATTTACCACTTGAGAGCATTTCTTTCATCTTTTTAAAAAATATAATCTTAGTGGGGGGCTTGCAAGTTCTTGGAGGTTAGTATGGCTATTGAGGCCATAAAATAGCTTGAGGCCATACATCAGATGAGGAAGGTGAGGTCCACAAGTGTTGTGTGAGGGCAGAGTGAAACCATAGGCATCAAAGCTACTCCTGACCTCTGCTGATTTCAAGCCAGTGACTCTCCTGAGTCCTTCTATCTAAACCTGCTTGCATCCATGTGGTCAGAACTGTTGAAAGATTAGGGTTTCTGGTTACACATAGAGATCTCTATTTGCCTATATTTGCATGTGTAGACTCTTGTCATGGAGGTCATAGGTGGTGCTTGCTATCACAGTTCCCAGTCTCAGTCCCGTGCCTTCACTGATCATGGGGTGATAGTCTGAAAGGACCTTGTGCTTAGTTTTATCACTACTCTAAATGTGATAAAACCTCAGGCTGGGTTACTGAGGTATATGTGTAGGATTGGGGTGAAAGACAGAGGCTTGGGGCTTTTTCTATAAGAAGAAGCATACATTAAACAGCGTATGTGACCAACGTCAACCAATTGCCACAAATTATCAAATCAGTCAGTACACTTATGAATAGTTACCTTGAGTGAAATCTCTGGAAGGTTGTCAGTAGCATGTACATTTGAAACATGAAGTTAGTAGTGATAAAAGTATCCAATTAAGCTTTCTAGTTTCAGTTAACTTCAATTCTTTGTGTATTTTCCTTTCAGTTCCTGGGTCTCTGAGATGTGTTCAGCAGGCTTATGGAGCCTAGAGTTAATTTAAATGTTTACATTCTCTTCCTAAATAGATTTTGGTCCATTGCAAGAGCACTTTTTGAAGAGGCATTTGTTGAAATGGGCTCAACTGTATCACCAAGATAAAGAGCTTTTCAGGCTCATCAGAATATATAGTTTCACAGCTCAGTCTCTAGATAAAGCCACTGCTGCAGGATAGTCTTGGAAATAATTCTTTGCTTTGCAATTCCATGAGTATACAGTTTATTATAGTTTCAAAGAAAACTTGCCCTAGGCAGAGATAAAATATTGGTACCACATCAAAGATTAAAATTAAACTTTTTAAAATATAGCTTCAATAATATGTATGAAATAAAAACATTTGAATAGAAGTGGTTTGAATTGCAATATCTCTGGAAGGAATCTGTTAAAAAGCAGCTTTTTTTAAAAAAAAAAACCCTATTAAGACAAGAAAAACAAAGGACCAGGCCACATATTATTCTGAGAAATCTGAGATCGCTCTTTCCTCATGGGTGCATTTATTTGACCTGCATGGAACCAGTAAATGTACCCACAGGAAGTACACTGGTGTTACCAAGTATGCTCTCAAGACACATGTATGAATGCATGCATGTTCTGAGTAAACACTCAGCTGTAAGGGATCTTTGGCAGTCGTATGTCTGGGCAGGTTGGTCCCAGTAACCCACACTCATCCTGAGCAATTTGAAAAGGGAAGTTATTGAGCAGACGAGAACAAAAATATACATACCGGAAAGCAGTGATATGAAGCTTACTCTTCTGTCTAGAATAGCATTGCACAACCCACTTCCGCCCCAGGATCTCTTTCTCACGTATAGTGAACTTTGGCTGTTTGCCTCCACCTATGTTCAACTGCATGTTTGTAAATAAACAACTGTTACAAGACAGATGTTACAAAGTACCACAATCCTCTAGTGATCTTTCTCCAAAGAAAACAAAAGCTTGGGTAGATACTGTAGCCCTGGAACATTTGCATGAGCGCACACTATGTTTCTCAGTTGAAGTGAACACTTAAGGAGGACTGAATGTTGGTATTGACCCACTGTACTCATCTGGAGAGGGACAAATCAAAGCCTCTTCTATACATGGAGGCTCTCAGTGTAATTGGGAACCCTGGAAGATGACTTAACCCTTATTCCACCCTAGGAGGGTATCAATACAATGCAACTATAGCACTTTGATACCACTTTTTGTGTTCTGGCTCTACCCTATGTAATCCTGGGATTTATAGTTTGGGAAGTTGTTTAGAATTCTCCATACCCTCCTGAACTACAGCTCTAAACTCCCATTTCTTAATGCTATGCCAGACTGCAAATGCTGAGAGAGAGAGAGAAAAGATATATTTTAGTTCTCAGCACATATATGACAGCCAGCATGGGGTGGTGGTTTGAATGTTGGACAGTGGTCCTGGCAACCCAGGTTCAATTCCCTGCTCAGCCATGGAAACCCCCTGGGTGAGGTTGGGCACATCGCACACTCTCAGTCCCAGAAAACTCTTGTGATAGGTTCACCTTAGGGTTTCCGTAAGTCAGAAACAACTTGACAGCACACAGCAACACAAAGATATTAATGTTGTCCCTGTCATTAGCATGGATGTGGAGAACATTGTGTGCAGTTACAAAAAACTTTTGTCTTCTCATGTTCACCAGTTAATTGATAGCAAGTGGCATAAATCTATGCAGTAAAAGGTGTGAAGAAGGCCATAGTTTATTTCCTTTGTAGACTTTGGTTTTACTTGATCGGCAATCAGTCTCATTGTTCTTTCTGCACAGAACCAATAAGTCAGTTTCCGTTGTTTGTGTGTATTTTTTTGGTTCACTTATAAAAGGGTCCTTTTTAACAGACGTAAAACTGCAAACACAAAAGCCTAATGCAGGAGGTGTGGGCATATATTTTACTTAATAACAGTGGAGTAGATTGCAGATTGACTGTGTGACTTTTAGCATGGGGAGGAGGGGATTGTCTAGAAAATAGTTTCTTGTGTGGGCAGCCTTAACAGCAGGGTAACAAAGAACTTTCAAAGGAAGCTGAAGAATTTTTAAAGCAGGCTGTAAGGAGAAGAGGTTGTTAAGGTTCAACAGGGCAAATTCACTGCTGGCTCTCCAAAGGTTAGGTTATTATTGTGCCCTATAGAGGCACTCAAGGGCAATGTGTGTGTTCTTTTTTACCACTTTATATTTATTTTAGCCTTCTAATCTCTTTGGAGTTGTGTGCACCATGGCAATTATATAAAATAATTAGGGTTGCCATCTGGTAAAAGGAATTGTAGTTGATTAATCACATAATCTGAATCAATTAAATAAGTCTTTATATGAAAAAAAATTCTGTTAGTGCAGTCTAATTTCATGTGAGGCTTGACCTAATTTCAAAAGCTTCTTGCAAGGGGTCATTTCAGAGTTATGGAAGGAGTCATATGAACTCTCACCTGACAGTATGCTAGACTGGAAGAAGGAAGAGAAGGTATCAAACGGGTGTGCTAGAGGCAGGAGAAGGAAGGGGGAAAGAGAGTGTATTGTTGGAGACAGAGGATGTCCCAGAACTTTATCACACAAGGTAGGTAAATTGCAATTACAGCAAGCGTCTTTGGCTGGGACTTATCACGTGAGGTCGTTACTCTTCTGTTGTTCTCCTGGTGGGAGACTCTTTGGAAAGCATTTCCATAATTCATTAATGATCTCCTTTGCAAAAGAAATGATTTTGCTACAGTATCCCACTGGGAGAACAACAGAACCTTATGTGATAAGTCCCATGAAAAGACACTATTATCCTGTTGTAATTTTGATTTACCTACCTTGTGTGATAAAAACCCTCAGAAAGAAGTGGGGATTAGAAAGAGAGAGAGGAAAGGAAGTGACAGAGAGAAAGAGGAAGGGAAGGAATGAAAGAAAAGGTACCAGAAAAAGAGAAAGGGATATCAGGGGGAGAGAAAAGGTACCATGAAGATAGTGACCTGCCCACTTTTTATATATAGTCCCCTCTCCAATTCTCCTGAAGAAATATGGTCTTCAATCTAGACCCTGGGGATTCTGAAAGTTATGGTCCAAACACGACATTTCAAAGCTGTGGTAGAGGGGTACCTTTAACATGCTTAGCCATCACCTTCGAGAATGATGTCACCTCACTGAATTGTTACAGGCCAACTGCCTCTTGATTGCAGCTGTTAAACACCAACTTTATTCATATTTTCTGAACATTTGTGACCCAATGTGGCCAAGCTAAAGCCCCTGCACATATGAAGGTCTTAAATGTAAATGAAAGGTCAACAGAATGAATGTGCTCTAGGAGTACTAACCCTCCCAGGACTAAGCAGTAATCTAAAAGCAAAGAGGCTTTTGTCAAGCCATCTTTGAGGAAACAAAATGCTCAAAGAGATTTTGTGGAATGAAGCAACAGTCTAGCAGTTTATCCTAGCTGCATGAAATTTCCTCTTCCACATGGCCTCAGCAAGAAACAGATGGTGCTTTGGAGGCCCAAAGTCTTGCACAGTTATACCATATTGTGTAGTAGGCATAACAGACAAGAAAAGCCATGCATTATAAACACGACAGATTCTCTGCAGGCTTTGAACTGTGGGAATTGAGGAATCTTTTGATACAGTGTCTGGATTCCTAGCTCAGCAGGTAAGACTGGATATATATCATGGAGTCTGTGATAAACAAGCTGTGTCCAGTACCAGATATTTGGGAAGTGCCACCTTTCAAGAGTGAATTGATGCTGTCAGAGATAAAAGGAATAATTGGGTTGTACCAGAAGAAACTACAGCTGTACATCACAGTGCGCTAATCTTTAAATAGTTATACGAGGAAAATGAAATTTAACAGTAAAAATTTCCAGTTGGTAATACAAATGTTTCTACATGCTGCTAAAAGTTTCTACATTTCCAAATGATGTTTTGCAAATTGTATACAATCCCCCCCCCCGAAAAAAAAGAGCCATTACAAACACAATTACATCAAGCTTTGGGCTTGTGCTGGCCCTCCTCCTCTCATAGACAGATGTGAAGCTGCCATTGCTGGGTTTGGAGCAAACCATACTTTGTAGATATGGTTTGCATATAACTTGCTCACAAACCAAGATCAGAAGTCACAGTTTTGATACTGAATTGCAGGGAAACTGTGACTTGGAACAAGCCATATTTTGGATGAAACGGCAAGCTGTTTGCTTCAAAATGCAACATTTTTAAAAATGGAACCTCTCAGATATCACTCCCGCATATTTGGAGGGGGTGGAGTGATGTTGGAATACAAGTGGCAATCATGCCATGGTGAGCCAATGAGTCTGCAGATATCAGTGATGATGAGATTGATGGCTACACACCTCCCCATGAGGATGCAGTATGCGGATCATGGTTCCATATCTCTAATCTAGGCATTCTCTTTGAACTAGCACTTCTAGCAGAGTTAAGCCTTTGATCATTGTTACACTACAAATGTATTTTTTGTTTAACTGCCTTGGCTTTTCCAAAAGAAACTTGGAGATGGTAGTGCCAAGAATTTGCTGCTTTTTCATACAGCTCCTGCATCCAGTTTTCTGTAAGGGAAAATAACTTGCCTGGAGTACATTTTGATGTTCTTTGCACATTTGACATCCCTAGGTTGTACTGCTGATTCAGTGCCAGAGTATTGTTTCAAACTCCTGGCTGGCTGTACTGAAATGCTGCAAAAATCCTATCATTTCCCACTATCATTTGCAAGACAGGAAGAACACAACCCCTGCCTATGTTCACCCCATTCACAAGAATATCTCCATCATTTAGAAACTGGCTCAGATTGGCTCTGAACATTTACAGAGCTTCCTGAATTTTGTAACTAGAAATTAGTGTTTGTGTGTCTTGACAAAATATCATATGGGTTCTAGCTGATCTAAACATCATCTACCTGTTATTGGTTGTTCATTTAATCTACACTTTGCTTTTCTTCTGATACTGGGAGCCTACGAATCAAAACATAGAAACCCTATTTGATAACAAAAGTTTTAAAAAATCAAATAAGCAATTATATTAAATTAACACTAAATTAAAACAATTTTAAAAACCCAAGACAACATGAAGCAGATAAAAGCAAAACACAACCCTTTAAAATACTTTTCTCCCAGTATTAATAGCAAAAGGTCTACCTAAATGGAAAAAAAAAAGATGTTACTCTGACAACAGCCAACAAAATGTAGGCCTGTGATTCTGAGATCATCTCCTTTCTCCCTTGTTGACTGTTGAATGTTGAAGAAGCAGCTTCAAAGACTTGCATGCTGTATTTTATGCTTTGGAGTTGGCCCTGCAAAATCCTGCTTTGTGGATTTTGGATTTTGTTGTATTTTCCTGCATGGCCAATATGGCTATTCCAAATATGTTTTCTAAGAGCCAGACTACTTTAGTTTCTCTAAAGTATGGATGGAAACTATGCAGCCCTCCAAATGCTGTTTGCTTAAACTCCCAGCATTTCACCATTGGCTATATTGGCTAGAGCTGCTGCAATTCAAAGTCCATCGATATATGGAGGGCCACATGATTCTCATCCCTGGTTCCCAAGTCGTAATCTTGCAGTTGTCTGTCTAATAACATTTTTCCCCTGTCACAATTGAAATAACTCACCCAATAAACCTTAACATTTCCTCCCTAGTATCTTTTGAGTACTCAGTTACTGCAGGAAAGAAATCACAGCACAAAGATTTGGAAGAGGTATGAAGGATTTCACATCATCATTTTGTGCATCTGTTCTGTGATTCCATCCCAGCTCTGCTGTGCTGAGAAAAGGGGGCTGTACACTCAAACTGGTCAGCTTTTGTGTGTAGCGGGGAAAGTTTTCAAGGCCTACATCCCTAACAGAAGACCTAGCTAATATAGAATTCATTTGCACAGGATGTGGGAATGGTCACTAACTTAAATAACTTTATCAAGGGCTTCGACCTTTCTCTGATAGTTAAATAGAACCTCCATATTCAGAGACATTCTTCTTCTGAAAACAGGCACTGGGAGCAAAGAAGCAGAGAGGTCTATTTCCTTTATGGTCTGTATTTCACAAACAAAACTGGCTTGGAAATGGGATGTTGGACTAACTGAATCTGTAGTCTGATGTAGCAGACTACAGTAGTAGTTCTTACACTGAAATTATTTTTGTGTGGATGGCTACAGAACGTAGCCTGGGGTAAAACAGCATGTGATGGAAAGAAAAACATACAGAACTGACACTATTGGTTTTTATTCTATTAGAAAACACAAGGGGGGGCGGGGAGAAAGGAACTGGCAAGATTTAATCTCCACACAGCAACATGGCCTCTCTGGAAGCAGAGCAACGTGATTATAGTTCCATGTTATTAGTGCAGAATGGCTTTCAAACAAGGCAGATTGAATTAAGCATCCTAATGGAAATAGCATCCAGAGTAAATAAGAGAAAGCCAGAGCTGCTGGTGAGTGATGCGTCTGTCAGTCATTTCCTATTAGAACAGCAGAAAGGTGTGGTTAGCCAGCAAGAGAAGCATAAACATAGATTTGGATTTACTGGCTAGGTTGTACAAGCTATCTTAATTGGATGTTGCAAGGACTGTCTTGACTGCCTTTACCACGGGTCAAGCTCAGTCTTCCCAACCATTTTTAATTTTATTTTGAGGGATGGAAGAGAGAGGGAGAAGAGCAGAGAGGCATAATAAAAGGTCTAAGGCTATCATACTATATGTTGTAAGTAATAATAAATATTTCAAGAATCCTCTGAAAGAAAGGTGCATTACCTTTGTCTAGGTAAACATTAAAGATGTTTTAAGACACCTAAGGCATTTTCTCAACTGTTTTTAGTGCTTTTAGATTGTTGCACTATTTTATTTTGCTGCTTGTTTTACTTTAGTTTCATGTGCTGCATTGTTTTTACACCTTGCACTGGTTTTATCTTCAGTGTTTTATGTGCTGTTTTTATTGTTCTATATTGATCTATACTTTATGTTTTTGGTTCACCTGTGCTGTCTTCACAAAACACTGGCAGTCCAATGGTGTAATAAAAACAAAAATAAAATTAAGTTGAGCTCAGCCACATTTGTGAGCATTCCACTGTTTGTCTCCAGATTTGCATGCCAGAGAGAGAGAGAAAAACAGAGAGAGAATGCGTATCTAAATAAATCTCACAAAATTAAAAAATGCTTCTGCATTTTTCATCTTTATTCTAGCTTCTAATTTTGGATGAAACCAAAAGATTAGCAACATCACTTTTTAACACTAGGACTCCCAGAATACCCCACCTAGCCTAGACCAAAGCTCTTCTTAACCATAATCTGAGTTCATCTGCTGTCTTAGGTTTATTTGCTGCCTTAGGGCATATTGAGGAAGGACTAGGCTTGCTATTGGCACAAAAAAAGTATTGTGTTAGCCATATGGAGGTAGTATCTCCATGCAGAAAAACAACATAGGAAGGAAGTCTATAGCCATCCTCCAGGAACCAACTACCGCATCACTGCTCTGGAAGACCCCACTTCATTGACCTTGAAACATTCAGGGCTCTGTCTTTATCACATGGAAGACTTTATGAAAATGGAACCAGCTTTTGCTTCAAACTTTGGCTGACTGCACAGAGGTCAGAGGAGTGGGTGTGGTTAGGGATGGAGATGTTGGAACAGGGCCAGGAGGTGTGATTCTTCACGCTAAGCTACATGTGTGAAGGCTTACACCTACATGGAGCAATGATGTTTTGAAGAAGCCCCAGAATGTTTAACTACTTTGTTGGGGGGGGGGCAATAAAAGTTCTGGATATTGAGGAGGGTCAGGTGACAGACAGTGTCTAGAATTATGTGATCGACTTCTCCCCTTGCTACTCTCCCCACATGGTCTACACTGTTCAGGCCACATTGAAGGAAGCCAAAACAGTGCTGAGAAGACTATAATGACTTTTTGCTTCCGGCTGGTGGGACACAGAGGAGGACTTCTCCTGCAGATCTTAATCTTCGGCCAACTATATATATAAGTCTCTCTTTTGGTCTTGTGAATGAGCTATCATGTGCTGAGATGATGGGATCCTACTTCCTTAGTCAAGTGGAGGTTTTTCTGAAAGTCATCTTTTCTTCTTTTAGAACTGTGATCTTGGCAAATTATTGTGCCTAACAAAAAACACCCTCAAATGGCTTTAGATTGTTGACTTTTGGGGGCTAGCCCAAGATGCCTGAGACAGAACAGCAACTGGTGCACCCCACACCACTCCTTCACAGTCAAAGTGCCTACTGTCTTAAGAAGAACTATTTATTTTGCCCAGCGGACGAGAGAGGCAGGAAAAAAAGATTATGATTAATTAAGTGATCAAGAATTTGCTGCCTTTCATGACATGTGACATTTCCTGCTGGAAGTGGCAACCTCACTTGCCTTAAAAGGCAGGACTGTTCCTGCAATTCTGTGCTCTGCAAGATGACAATTGGGTGACCTTAGATGCAGAATATAAATATAACTGTTGATGTCTGTGGCTTTCATTTCTTTAGGCCAACCTTTTATGCGCCTGCTTGTAACTTCGAAAGAACAGCTGACAGAGAATTAGCTTGTTGGAATCACAATTCCTCTAATAATTTCTTGGAACTAGCTTGTGTTATTCACTCAGTGTTCACAACCTATATAAATTTTTATGAGTGTCAGTTTAGTCCCTCTAATGCTTTTCATTATGTAGTTTGCATTTCTCCATAATGGTCCCCTCCCCCCCCCCCTTCTGTCAGCATACTCCTGGCTCTTAAGTATCACTGGCCTTTTAATTCTTTGGTAAGGAAAGGAAGTAATAATGATGAGCCTCTTGGCTGATGCTTTCATTAGCTCAGGAACATTGTAATGTGAAATGCTAGGAGTCACACTTTCCCTGACAGATCATGAGGATTCAAACACAACCCCGAGAGAACTGATTCATGACACTGCTCAATCTTTTATTGAGAGGTAATTGTCAGTGCATTGAGTAGAATTTACTTCCAAGTAATTAGGATGACAGTTTATGTATTCATCCTCCAAAAGAGGACACACAGGTGTCATGTATGCCCAAATGTTTGGATGCACATTTAGGGGGGGAAATGCTATATTTTAAACAGAAATGCACTTTTTCACACTATGGGGGAAGACTGTGAGTTGTCTGACTGATTAGGCTGCTGTCCAGGTATCAGTTATGGATGGGCAAGTTCAAGGGTTCTGCTGTCCTGTCTCTTGATTCCTTATCTTTTAAATAGAATGTATCTTCAAATAGAGATCTGTCCTCCAATGGCTCTTAAAATAAGAAGGCTGTACTCTGTAAAGGAGGACACATAGCATGTAAATGTGCATAGGTTTGTCCAGTATGATAGTGGCCAATCTTTGCAATTGGGTAACCTTAGATGCAGAATATAGATACAAGTGACCTTGTAGACTTATGACCCCCTAGATGGAGTTAAGCTACAACTTGCATCTGCCCCAGCCAGCACAGCTAATCACAAGGGCTGACGGGATTTTTTTTTTCATTCGTTCACAATTGGAAGGCCACGTGTCCCTCATCTTTGCATTACTCTGATAGTCAGATTTCTGGAAGTGAAGGAGTAAGGGTTGTACTGTTCAATGCCCCTACTTCAGTGCTCTCTGCATATAGGAATTAGCACATGGGACAAATGTTTATACTAACCTCTCCTTAGCACACAAATTTATCTCATGCAGAGATTTTTGGAAAAAAATATGGGCTATCTTTGTGTGTGTTAAAAAGTAACTCTTTCAGCATTCACCGTGTCTGTTTTTGACATAATTCTATATACTGCTATCTGAATCTCCAAAGTCTGGGCCTTATGTAGGCAAAATAGCATCTTCCGTGCATGAGAGGGAAACAGCAGTTGGCCTGAGATAATTTAAAAAGAAAAAAAAGGGGTGAGGGGAAGGGGAGATGTCTAGGGTTAGAACAATGGAAGAAAAAGCCCTAAAAAAATTGAGCATGCTCAGTAAGAACAGTATATCATGGCCTAAATCCAGTTATTAATTCCAATTAGAGTAAGCCTTAGTAAATCAAAACTTGACATAAGTTCCATTGATTTAAGGCATCTATTCTAGTAGGAACCAGTGGTTGGACTGAGGCCAGAGTATCTTTTGCAGAAGAGGGGAAGAAATGAAGTATTCTGGAAGAAGACAAAGGTGTTTGTCTTGAATCCTGAATAAGAGCATTCTACACTGCCACATTTGTACAGTATAATATGTGGAGCAGATCCATTAAGGCACTATCTGCCATCATTAAGCTGGTCTTACCATCCTACAGTAGAGAGATTTCTTCCATTTTCAAATGTTATTCTGAGAACAAGAGTAAATCAACATTTTGATCATATTTATTCTTTTTCTCTCAAAAAAGGGAAGAATTATCCATATTTATTCTCTCTCTCTCTCAAAAAAAAAGGGAAGAATTATTCGAAATTGAATACAGAAATCTACAGGATATCAAAGGAATTTAAATGTCAACAGAAAGCTTATCAAGTTTAAAACGATCTCTTCATGTTTCAAATATGTGAGCTAATGCAACAACAGATGTAACAGGTAGAGCAGGTAGAGTTTAAAACAACAACGATCGCCTTTGATCAGTGCTGTTGATCTGAAATGTCTTAATAGCTCATTTTTCAGAAACTTTCTGTTTCCTGCAAATGAAACTACTTTTGGACCAGATCTCTTATCGGAAAAAAAATACAGATATGCTCTAGCCAAGAATTCTTCAAATATGATTTCCAGAAGGGTAGCTGTGTTAGTCTGTTGCAGCAAGCAAAAAGGCTCTTAAAAAGACTGGTTGCTTGTAAAATGATAGATTTCTGACACTTGCTTGTGCAGCAACAATTAAGTTAGATTTTGTGTGCTGGCAGAGTTTTATAGGGACACATATTCAAGGCAAACATACATGCAAAGTTCCAAATGCAGAAAAGCCTTTGGGATAGAATGACAATAATCTTATAGGAGAATCACTGGCAATAGTGCTGTATTTTTTTTAATTGACTTTGTTCATTTCTTCAGAGTGGGAGGTGACAGTGGTTAGTCTAGTCTGCGTAAAACTGGGGTGGCAATCACAAATAGGAGTGAGGCTCATTTTTTGGTAAAAAAGAAAAATATCTGATTTTTTAAAAATGTTTTTCCTCCTAAGGAATGTCCTTCTTAAGGCTCTCCAGATGTGTTGGGCCACAAAACAGCCTTGCTGGTTGGTGATGTTGGGAGCAGAAGTTCAACAAATCTAATCAGCTTTAGTCTGAAAAAGGTTGTTTGTTGCTTGTTACTGTTGCTTGTTTCTAAAACTGAAGCATCACTGTGGAGAGCTTTGCTATGGATTGGACATGCATATGAGAATCATCCCTTCAGTAATCACCATGGAAATCAGACACTAAATTAGGTACTGGTTCCAGAAAGGAAGCTCCCCTTGTGACACATGGTATCTTGTGTCCTGGGGCAAATAGTTTTATTTTTGTGAGGGGAGGGATTCCATGGGGCTGTGATGTGGTATAAACAGTTTCCATTTCTGGTTTTTTTTTTGTTTTTGTTTTGGCTAGATTTTTGTTTGAGCTATAAAGATATTATCCAAGGTGCTGAACCTACTTGGGTGGGGTAGGGCTCAGCACTTTGATACTTCCTTTAGAATTCAGAGCAAAACCCAGAGTGTCCTCACTAACATGGTAACCACCAGCTGCCATTAGGTGGAAAGGGGCAAAATCTCCTCAACACAGTTCCCATCCTTTCCAAGTGAGCATTAATGAACTGCAGCCAGGCAATTAACATACTACTATGGTGAAGCATGGGAGGAGATTTTTCCTGTAGTATTGTTTCCACATTACTATTGCTTACTCTTTCTTCTGTGAAAGTATCCTCTGAACCTGAACTCTGGTAGAGAAGGATCAGTACTTTTACACACTGGTGTAGAAGAACTACACAGTAGTTACTCATTCTAGCTCCTCGTTTTGATGTTTAAGACCATAATCGGATGGACATCTAACCATCATTGCTTTTTTAATGGATATTTGCAGATTCAGTCACCTGTAGAAGTGACTGTAAGCTGCAGAGTGTGTTTAGAGTGTGTGGCACAGTAATGGTCAGTGGCTCCCAAACCACTGTGAGTTTTATTTTTTTTTTAAAGTGTAATGCTCTTCAGATATATTAGACTACAATATATCCATGCTGGCTGGGGATGATTGGAAGTGCAGTCCAACACATCTGATCAAGCATCAGATTGGGAAAGGGTGTTCCAGTTTGCTGCTCAGTAGGTGCTCAACCTATTTTGAAGATTGGATTCTGCACCTCAAATTGATCCTTTGAAATCTGGAATTAAACCCAAAGTGAATTCAGCCCATCCCTGACATGGAAGCCACTGGTGCCCACTGCTGTGTGGTGCTCAACATCTTCTGCATTCCAACACACAATTACTGAGAATCAGTTTCTTTCCAATCTCTGCTAAGTAAAAATAGAGCAGATAGAAGCATCAGGGGCAGAAATGGGAAATGCATTACCTTCCAAACACAACACAACTGCACCACAACACAACTGCACCAGCTTGGAGATTGTGGTAGGGTGGAAAGAGATATGTGTGACTATTCCTGGACAAACAGACATAAGTTAGGTGGAATTTCTTGGATTTCTCATGTTTTCATTCTGTCTGCAGGGCTATAATGACCTAAACAAAACACATTTAGTTTATTCGGTTAATAATTTTAGTCACACAGATCCTCTTTGTGACAGCTTCTTTGTTCTGTCTGCGGGTGAAATTAGTGATAATGTTTACTGAAAATAATCCTTCTTCTTGTGTCTCTTGCAGTCTGTTATTTATTGAACAACGACTTCAGTCCAGATCTGTGCAATGAAGATGGATTAACTGCACTGCATCAGGTAAGCCTTTAGAAAAGCTGAAATGTGACATCAGGCAGGGTCAAATGGAGGAAATTTTCACACAGCAAGTTTCCAGACTGTCCATGCAGTGCTTGAAATAAACGAAAACTGCTGAAAGTATTTTCCTGTTGCTCTGGAGAAAGCTTCTAGGATGAGCTCCTCACCAACTGGAATCAACCGAAATGACAGTACCAAAGGATCATCCCTACTAGGTGATTTCCCTTCTGTGAGATAACATGTACAGTGACAGAAATGGTGGTCTCCCTGCCTTCACGCCTCCATACTATACATGTATTTTCTGCTTTGTGTGGATAACAGATGACATGAACAATTTAAGCTGGAAAAATGGCAGTAGGGGTAAAACCTCTCTCTCCAATCTAAATCTCCATCTCTGCCATCATTTCAATGCATCCATCAGTGTATTTGCATATGCCTTTCCATGAACAATATGTTCAGTGCCATTTACAACAAAGCAAAATAGAAAATAATAATGCATTCAAGGATAAATAAAGCATCAGAAAGAAAACCAGTCAGTACAATAGGAAAACATCAATAACAGAACAATAATGAATTCTGACTTACTTCATGTTGCCCTTGCTGATATTGAAGTATCTTTGCAGCCTTGCTAGTATGTATATTTACTTATTTAAATATCACAAAACCTCAAGGCAGCATACAGGGGGAAAGAATCAGGTTAAGACAATTTAGAACAATTTTAAAATTTGAAACAGTAAGGAATAATGCAACAGTCAAGTAGCATTTTAAACAATTTAACAATTAAATCTAAATAAAGCAGCAGCAACAGTATTATGGCCCTTTTTTAGAGAAAGTTAAGGGGAATTGTAGATTCTAAGGCCATTTCTGCCCTATACTGTTATAGTGTTATTATTCCACTTTCAACATCCTATGGAATCTTGGGGTTTGTAGTTTAGGGAGGGACATTTAGAATTCTCAGCCAGAGAGCTCTCAGTGAACTACAAACTCCAGAATTCCCCAGGATGTTGAAAGTGGAATAATTGCACTATAACAGTGTAGGGCAGAAATGGCCTCAGTATTGCTCAGAAGAGGGTGACACATCCTCCTCCCTCAGTGGTAAGTGGAGCTAGCTCCTTTTTTAAAAACTTCTCCAAACCAAAGAGAAAGATCTGAGCATGCATCCTAACTCAATAGGAGGCAAAGGACACAGTTATAGTGCTGCAATTCCACTTTAACTGATATGGTTCTATCTTGTGGAATCCTGGGATTTGCGGTTTAGGGAAGGGCATCTAGAATTCTCAGGCAGTGAGCACGAGGTGTCCCACCAGACTCCCACAATTCTACCAAATCCACAATTCTACTGGATATTGCTATAGAAGTTAAAATGGAATAATTGTGCTATAATTGTGTAGTGTGAAAGGGCCCCATGCCTTTAGTCAGCTGGAGAGTGTGGAAGCTGGAAAGTAGGAAACTAAGTAGAAGACATATTTCTGATTTCCCACCTCCTCCCTCCTATAAGTAATGGCCAGAGAACATCAGTAGGGAGTAGACGACTACACATCCCACAATTCATGACAAACTATCATACTGGCTGGTGCCTAAGGCACTTGTGTACAAAACTTTCTGAAAGGAACAAGGTTTCACATTAAGAGACAGATTATTCAAAGCTACATGCTTTGAATGGACTCTTAACATGGGAAGAAAACAAAGCTAGACTCTGTTACCTTGTCTGTTTTTCCTCAACACTCTGAAATCAGATGGCTGCTTCTGGGCATTTGGGGCAGGAGGAGGTACCATCTGGAAGCCTTTCCTAGGCACTAAGAAGGTAGGCGGTAGCATAACAGAGGGAGGGTTGTTAAGCTGATTCTGAAGGCGGATAACTCATTCTTCCTCAGTTGGTATTGTAAATGTGACTATTGATGGATGGCAGCTGAAGCCCAGATTATTCTGCAAATGAGCATTCTTTCTTTGGCACTGGATAGATGTTTGTTTTAACATGCAAACTAGCTCCTAGAACATGAAATACTTCTTTTTAACAGATGCTTGTTTGTTGTCCCTGTGACAAAGGGAAAACATGTTTTGCTTGGTGGCAGAGCTTTTTGTTGCCATTGCAGATGACAAAAAGGGACCATGTGTTGCATTGTCACTTAGGAAAGAAATGGATGGGGATCATTAGGAAAGACAGCTAGGCTCTGTAAGATGATTCATGTATTTACTAGGCCATTGATGATGGCCAGCTTGTGGCCCTGCTATTGCTGTTTGACTACAGCTTCCACTGGCACCAATCAGCATGGCCAGTGGTAAAGAATCATGGAAATTTGAGGCCAATAATATCTATAGGGCTTTAAAATATTGTTCTTTACCTATAATGAAGCACATTATATCTACAGTTCTGTAGGACAGTGTAAGCAGAAACTGTTCTGCCTTTTTATATCCTTGAGCAAAAGTATAGATATTCAAGAATGAGTTTATACAATTTGTGTGACAAATGCAAGAAATTATGGATATTGTGAATCTTTGCATTGCCATATATTTCCTGTGCAGCTAAGAAGAAAAAAGACCTTCATTCTGGATGCACTGTCCCAGACATTTCTTCTCTTGCTAGCATTTGACATTAAACTTTTAAAAGAAGATGTGTTTTATAGTTGTTGTTTTTTTTAAAAAAAATGCATACTTATTCTTAAAGGAATTTGCAAGAATGATGCTGAATCACAAATCACTGCATGATGCACAACAATGTTAATAATTTATATTCTGTATTTCCTGGGGGGCAGGAATTGTAAAACCCTATATGGCATTTATTTCACTTGATGGGATTTATGGTGTAGTTTTGATCACAATACAACAGAGGGAGAAGGAAAAAGCAAAATGACTATGGGCAAAAGCAAAATTAAAAGGAGAATAAATAGAATGGAAGATCGAAAGGGCTGATGTAAACTTTGTATATTCTAAGTTGTCAGTGGTTGCTGTTTTACAGTTCACATCCTGTTCCTGCTTGCCACTTGACCATTGCTTTTGCAGAAGAGGGTAAGGCTGCTGCAAAATAAATGCAAACTATCATGTTGGAAACCCCAAAGAGCTGGTGTAATGTAGTGGCTAGAGATCCAGATCATGATCGTAAAGACACAGTTTTCCAAATCCCACTTACCTATGAAATGATGTTGAGCCTCTTACTCTCTGGCCTAAATCTAATTGCTAGTCTCAGTTAGACTAAACTCATTGAATCAACTGTTAAATGCCAAGTCAACACATTGATTCAGTGAGTTTACCCTAGTTGGGGACTAACAACTGGATTTAAGCCTTCACTTGTTTAACCTGTCTGGCAAGGTTGTTCTGCAGATAAATGAAGCAAGGACATTCATACTATCTTGAACTCCTTGGTGAACAATTGGGCAACAAACACAATAAATGAAGAGGAGTCTCATACTATTCCAGAATGTGAAGAGTAAGAGCTCTACAGCAGATACATTGAGATTATTAGGCTTTTGCAGTATTGCCTAACCATCAACAGGTGCCTTGGTGTAATTTGTTACCTGTTCATTCTGTCTTCCTTATTTTCTGACTGTATTTACTATGAACACAATAAAGGTGTATATATATGTATCAAATAGATTTTAGTCACTGGGGACTAGACACTTGTGCGCTGTTTCTGAAACTGTATGCCACCATCTCTGTCTTCTCCAACTGGTCCATGGGATTTGGGAGTTGCAGTCCAACATGTATGGAACTGACTAGGTTTCAGGGGGTTCTACATATATTGAAACAACTCTCAAGACCATAGACAGATGAAAGGCTTTGTTTTGTTTTTAATTTGAAGACAAGATCATAGAGCAGTGCTTTTCAGACTACCTGACAAGCAGTTCCCACCCCCAGTGTTTCAGGAGTAACATATTTGTATCCTATTATTATTGTGTTGTAATTACAATAGTCTCCTGGGAAACTTGCCACAGACCAGCAGCTGATATCTTGTGGACTTCAAGTAGCTTTGAGTAGCATTGTGGTAGAACAGTCCTTGCCTATCACTTTTTGGTTTCTAGTCAGACTGACTTTTGCATGATTTGGTTATGCTTTTCATAGTCTGCTGGAAAAAGTTTTTTTAAAAAAAGTGAAAGCAGTGCTGCTGTTCTAGGAGAGGTGAACAAAGTTCAGTCCCTCAAGACCGTCTTTTCAGCTCTTGATTCCACCCGACTCCCTTGATCTTCCTTTTTCTGGCAAAAAAAAAAAGGAGGGGTGAATTGCCTCTGCTGGGAGCCTCCATGTATGATGATTCAACTTTTTAACAAGTTGCAGGTGCCTTTCCTGAAATGTGAACATCAACATTTACCCATTTTTTAAAACCAGAAGTGAGTTTTTAGCAATTCCTTTTTGTTTGTTTCATTTAGCAGAGTATTTTTGGAAATCTCTGTATCTCTCAGAGCATCCTGGGGCAGAAAATTGGCCCTAGGACCTGCTGAAGTTATCTAGCCTTCTGCTATATGTGTGCATCTTTTTTAGTGGGACTGTTATAGGAAGCTATTGGGTATTATCCTTGAGAAGTAGCATATTTTTTTCTCCTTCACCCCTAGTCTGTGCCTAGAGCTTGCCCCTGCCGCTGTATTTTAGCATAAAAAAGGAAAGGAACTGTCAACCTATGTAGTCATTTTAATGAAAATGTGATGACTACAACCTCCTTGTGATCTGTTCTGCTAAATTATGCACCTCCCTGCATTGGAGAAGCAGATATGGTCAGAAATTAGGAAAATGAAGGAGACACACTGCCCCCAAGCTCCTTGAAATGAGGCTCATGTCCAACTCTCCTCCATTTCATTTGTATAGTTATCAAGCTACCAATGGCAGATCAACCGGCAGAAAAGTGGGAGCCACCCCCAATGTTCTAGAGAAAGAATGATCTGTGCCAAGTCAGTCTTAACTTTGTTGGATGTGATTCCTCAACAGTGCTGCATAGACAACTATGAGGAGATAGTTAAGCTGCTTCTGAACCATGGGGCCAATGTCAATGCAAAGGACAATGAACTGTGGACTCCCCTGCATGCAGCTGCAACATGTGGGCACATCAATCTGGTCAAAATCCTGATTCAGCAGTAGGTGATACTTTGATACTTTGTGTTTTCTGGTGGGCTAGCCTTTTGTGGGATATTCTGGATGTTAAGACTATATAATTAGCAATCAGATAGTCTAATTAAAATATTAAACATAACTAGCAAAATGTCTAAATCCTTATTGTAAATGAATGTACATGTGTATCAGTGGTATTACAATGAGTGTATATTGCTAGTAATTGAGATGATACTTCCAAACAATCCAAACAGAAAAACAAATTTATAGTGAGTATATATTACTGGCAATTGAGATAGTACTTTCAAACTACCCAAGCAGAAAAATAAATTATTGGACCAATGATGTTATAAGACAAGTTGCAATAAATCAAAACATTACAAACAATTCACATACACAATGTAACAGAGTAATATGACATCATATAGTTACATTCATGCAACACTGCCACTATATTAGCAGTGTAGCTGCTTGGACTATATGTGAGTAAAATAATCCCATTGTAGACTATTCTTAAGCCAGTTAAAATATCCACTTAATGGTCCAGCATTGCAATAACACAGGGAAACCAATAAAGACAATAGGTAATACTCTTTTCTTATATTTAAAAATACTATAAAGTATCCATTGACCAATTAGTATATGCAGATATACAAAAGCCGTGGACACTGGCTGGGAATCCCTGTACTTATCCCCTATGCAGCAAATCCTTATTTTTTAAAAAAAAATTTAAAATGTTTTTATTAAAAAACATGAGTGCTATAAAAATATTACATCTGTCTTAGAGTTTCAATATGCAACATCTGTAGTTAGACAGAAAAGAAATAATAAAAGAAGAAAAACCAAACATCTATAATCTAACATATATGTCTATGTCTAAATAAGCTTCTACTTTAAATTTGTAAAATCATGTTACTACTAATAATTAATAATTAAGAGTTAATAATAAAATATAAACAAACATAACAACAACAACGTCTACTACAAAAAGAAAAAAGAGGTGTCTTCCTTTTCAAACAGTGATGGGTGTTTCTTTATATTCCTATTGTCCTGAAATAACTCATACAATTCAATACATTTAAATAACTCAATACCATAAATAAATCAAAAGCTTAACATAGTCTCTACACCAAAATAATTATCAAGATAGGTTCCTGTACTTTCATTCTTATATTCTTACATTCTTGAAAACCTTCTAGCAATAAATTCACCCATCTAGTTTCCCAGAGAAATGTTGAAGCAAATTCTTATATTTTGATTACCAGCAAGAGACACCTGTACAGCAAGAATAGGAAATCTCTTTCAGGCTGGAGGTCAAATTCCATTTCAGAACCATTCATGGGAGCTGCGTTGTACCCAAGCCACCTTGAATCCTATGCTAGGAGAAAGGCGGGATATTTTAGCTTTTAAACCCTTCATTACTACCAGTAATTAAGCCTTAGATGAAGCTGTTCAATCTTTTAGTATAGAAAAAGACGTATAGAAGTTAGGAAACCACCAAATGATGGCATCATACAGAAACAGGCATGGCTACCTGGGGACCCTGAGAGAGCTGGATTGGGACCCCAGGGGCACAAGGTTTGCTAGCCTTGTGTCCAGATTTGTAAACAAGGATAGTTAAAAAAATAGCAAATTCTTTCAATAAAATGAGCAATAAAATATCAACAGAACTATCTTGGCTTACACTATCAAAATGTCTATGATATTTTAAGCCAGGTGTAGGGAAGAATATTCTACAGTCTGGATGTTATTAATGACAAAGTCCTATCTTGTGTAGTTAGCCTCCCCATCCCAAAAGACTGAGAGAAATGCAAAGTCTTTCCTAGTGACTGCAGTGATAGTTCTTTAGATGTCCTTTAAAGGAAACAGTTGGGAACAGATTGAGTGTGTAGTCTTGCTTTCTACATTTACAACACCCTGATGGACCGTGGAAATTCTGATTTCCGCCATTTTGTATGCCTGATGTAATATCACAGTACAGCCTACCTCAGCAGGCTGTTGGGAATATATAGCTAGTGGTGAGGACCTTACATACATTACCCTAAACTCTCGGAGGAATACAAATGTAATAAGATAAATAAATTCTACTTGGCTTGTGCCTCAGCAATAAGAATGCTGTAGTCTTTGTCCTGTGTCAGTTGACTCTCTGTACCAGAAGGGGCCATGGTGTACAATTTTGTTTTGTTTTGTTGCAGAATACAACACAGCATGTGGTTGTTCCAATCAGAGACTCATTCTGTAAGAAGGTTTTCAGATCAAAGAGCCTGTTTAAATATAGAATCAAAAGGCTTCAGTGTCAGAACATGGAGCCCAGAGAGACCTGTAGAAGTAGCAGCAGTACAAAGGATGTCTGATCCTGTGCTTTGTTTGCTGATTTAGACAGACTCTATAAAAACAGCTGGCAAGTGTGTTTTACATTGTAATTTTCTCTGTTCTCATGGAGAAGAAAAATGAACATGAATATCAATGCAAGCAGTTGCTTGGTCTCCACTTCAAAGGCTGTAAATGTCAAGACAGATCAAGTGTAGTCTGTATTAGAATATTATTTTCACGTCGAGGGTCCGTTGGTTCAGAATGCAGAATGTGGAAGTTCTATTGCACTTGGTACTTTTCACTACTAGGATGGGATGACTGAGAGAACGGGGGCATGGAAACAATGAAAGCATGTGTGTCTGATGCAGTAACGTAGACTCGAGTTGATAGACTTGGACTCAAGTCGGACTTAAGTTGCTTCAGTGACTCGACTCGGACACGACTCAGCCATAAATGATGCACTGACTCGACTCGAGACTTGTATATTTTTAATGACTGACTTGCTGCCTTTGGTTCAGTAACATAACACATTCATCCAGAAACCTTGCGACTTTGAACAGTACCTCCATCTCTTTTTGCCTACTGGTCACAGGAGAATCTGTCTTAAGCCCAAGGTGTGGGCGCATTTCTCAGAGGGGAACAGCAAACAGATTAGGCAGTGGGCTTGAAGCAGGCTCGAAGTCTGCTCAGCTCAGCAGCCTGTCCCCACTGCATATTGGAGGAGCCTTCTAAAACATTTCTTAAGAGCAAAAGACAAACCCCCAGAGTGCAGGGTGCATTTTTCATAGGGAAAGAGCAAATGTGTTAGGCAACAGACTTGAGGAAGAAGGATCCTTCCTTCTAAAACTTTTGAATCTTCAGTAATAGAAAGTAAGATAGGATCCTATTCCCCACTTCCAAAGCTGCAGATGGCAAAATTGCAAATGTGGAGAGCCAACTCTGCTTAAATTGTTAAAACTGACTTTATTTCACTCTATCCAATAATTCTGAAATTTTGGTTGGAGTATAAAGTTGGCTTCTAGACTTGAGACTTGACTTGAAAGTATCTTCAAGGACTTGAGACTTGACTTGAGACTTGACTTGAGGCTTGGAGTAAAAGACTTAAATACATAACTGGTCTGATGCACAGTTTGAAAAAAATGCACTATAACTTCCAGAATCCTCCAGTGAGCATGGCCAATGGCCTTACTAGCTGGCAGTTTTTTGGAGCTGTAGTGTGGGGTGGAATGGCAGTTTTGCAAGCAGATAAAGGGTCCACAGAAGCAATTGTTTGAACACTGAATGGTAAAATGATTCCAGAGAGGGCAAGATGCAACAGTGTATGTTGCTAACTAAGCAGACCACTTTCTGTTACATGTGGCAAACTAATCCTTTAGCTCCTCAGAAGAAACCTCATTCGCTGTTCCACAACCAATACTACACTGTCAGATAATGTCACAAAGATGTGTCTTCTCAGTCATGATGCTCTTGATGTGGTAATATCTTCAAAAGCGTTGTGTTAAAAGTAGTGTGCCATATTATACCAGAAAAGTATACAATTTAAAATAGTGAGATGTACCATGGCTTTTTTATAGGCCTAAATTCCCCAAGGCACCAGATCTTGTCTGATCTTAGAAGCTAAATAGGAAAAAGCCTGATTGTACTTGGATTCAGGACTGCTGAGGAATACCAGATTTTGTAGGTTATATTTCAGAGGAAGGCAGTGGCAATAACATAGCAATAGCATGTGCATTTCTATACTGCTTATCAGCTAAGTGCTCTCTAAGTGGTTTACAATCTGTTAGCTAATTGCCTCCAACAAGCAGGGTACTCATTTTACCAATCTGTGGAAGGATCTAAGGCTGAGTCGACCTGGAACCTGGCAGGATCGAACTCACAACTTTGTGGCTGCAGTACCAGCATTTAACCACTGGACCACCAGGACTCCCCTAACCATGGTGACAAACCATTCTAAGTATTTCTTGCCTAAGAAAACCCCACAGAATTCATTGGGCTATGATAAATCGACAGGGGATTTGAAGGCACATATAAGCACAGTAGAAGTAATATATAAGTGCATTGGCTAGTAGTAAGTAATAGGCCTCATCCTTGGGCAACATATTCGAGGTATCATGTCTCCTATGGAAATCCCCTAGGGTCCTGACTTCAAAGTGTGCACAAATCTCTCATGCATGGCTTTCCTCTTACAGTGGGGCAGACCTGCTGGCAGTGAATGCAGATGGCAACATGCCATATGACCTCTGTGAGGATGAACCAACTCTAGACGTCATTGAGACTTGCATGGCATACCAGGGTAAGGCAAGATCTGAGAACTGGGGCTCCAAGTATGGGTTCATGGGGCTTGTTTGCATTTTTCTGTCCTCAGAACTGCTTTTTAACTTAGAAGCTGAAGATCTAGACAGCAGTGGGCAACTGCAACAGATCTTGGACTAATTTTTTGGGCCCTGGGACCTGCAAGGGGCTGTACAGACTGCTAAAAATGTCAAATACCCCTCCCCCCAAAAGGAGATCACCAGAAGTGAATTTTAGTTTTTGATTTTTTTTTAAAGAATGTTAAACAGTGTAAGGGGGCCCTGCAATCTTTTAAAAAGCTGATGCTGCTTCTCCAGGGTTCCAGGAAAGGCGTCGCTTTTTCCAAAGGGAGTAAGGGGAAAGAAAAAAGGCAGTCCAGGGAATCTGGAGAGGGTAATGACTACTGCAGCAGCCTTGGCAGGGAATTTGCCTATCTGATCTACGAAATGAGAATTGCAATCCTGTACACACTTATCAAGCAGGAAATTCCCACTGAACCACAATAGTTCATGAACTGATAACCTCTCAGTTATTCTACTGTAAGGCACTTCGTATGGGGCTGCCCCTTGAAGATGACTTGGAAGTTGCAGCTAGTGCAAAATGCAGTGGCTCAATTATTGGCTAGAATACCATATAGACATCATATAATGATAGTCCTAAAAGAATTTTCACTGGCTGCCAGTATGTTTCTGATCTGAATTCAAGGTGCTTGTGATGACATATAAAGCCCCAAATGGTTTGGGAGCTGGTACTTGAGGAGGCATCTTAAGTGTTTGCTCAAGGACTGAGGTCTACTGGGAAGGGGATCGTCCTCTGTGCCCCAAACAGTGAGGTCGATACACTGTGTGCAGACATGGGGGAGTTACCCCAAGTTGTAGAATGCCCTCCTTTTGGTGGCCCAATTGGCACCAACACTGGTTTCATTTAGGCAGCAAGTAGAAAGTATGGCTGTTCATCAAAATCTTTGGATCTCACTGATTTATTTCAAGATGGCAAGGCAAATGATTTTAAAACCTTTTAATCTTCTAAAACTGTTTTAATTTGTATTTAATACATTTTTAATTCAGTTCAATTATTTTTATTGTTCAAAACTGTTTTAACTTATTTACATTGATTTTGCTTGTACACTGCCCTGAAATCTTTTGATACAGGGAGGCATAGATATGTTTTAATAAGTAAGTAAATATATTTTTGGATATTTATGGATATGTATATTAAGTTATCCTTCCATATTCATTAAATACTTTAGGCATAAGATATAGCAGGAGTGGGCCAAGTGTGGGCTGCAAGCATCGCTTTTATGGATGACAGGACCCCCCAAGCCCCCCGCTTTTTTTTTTTGCAAAAATTATATTCATTTTCCTTAAAAGAACAGGTTGCTTACCTGTAACTGTGGTTCTTCAGTGGTCATCTGTGCCCTCACACAATGGGAATCTTCGCGCATGCGCAGTAGCTTTTTGGAAAGTTCCAGAGCTGAGCAGGAACCCCTCCCCCATCCGGTACTGAGCATGCTCAGTCCCGCCAAGCCAACGGTCTCTCCTCAGTTTCAAAGTCCGCCGAAGTAAGGACCTGAAAGATGGGAGGCTGGGCAGGTGTGTGTAAGGGCACAGATGACCACTCGAAGAACCACAGTTACAGGTAAGCAACCTGTTCTTCTTCGTGGTCTCTGTGCCTCACACAATGGGAAACTGAGTAGCTTACCGGTAGATGGCAGGTCAGGTCCTAGAAGATAGAAGACAGCACCGCACGACCAAAGTGAGCATCATGCCGGGCCCTGCAGTCAAAGCAGTAGTGGCAGATGAAGGTCAAAGGCCAGGACCAAGTAGCCACATGACAAAGCTCCTGTAGGTCAACTCCCCTGAGAAGGGCTGCTGAAGAGGCCATTGCCCTAGTGGAATGGGCATGAAGCAGAACCGGCGGAGGTTGCCTGGCAAGTTCGTACGCAAGGTGAATTGTTTGGGCAACCCATTTGGAAAAATGTTGAGTGGATACCTTGTGACCTTTCTGGCGCCCACCATAGCAGACAAAAAGGTGGGGCGTCTGACAGAAGGTCGAGGTCCGTTGCAGGTAAAAGGCGAGAGCACTGCATACATTGAGCGAGTGCAGGGAGTGCTCGAGAGGTGAGGCAGGATCAGGATAGAAGGTAGGTAGAATCAAATCCTGATTCAGATGGAAGTCAGAGACAACTTTAGGAAGAAAAGACAGGTCCGGACGTAGGACTACCTTGTCCTGATGAAACATGAGGAATGGTTCATCAGAATGCAGCGCAGTCAGTTCTCCTGCCCGTGTGGCTGAAGTGACAGCGACCAAGAATGCTGACTTCATGGTAAGGAGACGGTCATTGGGCAGGGCCATCGGTTCAAAGGGATGGCGCATAAGCTGAGAAAGGACAAGCGATAGTGACCATGGAGGAAGCGGTGGGGAGATATGAGGGTAGAGGTGTTGCAGACCTTTAAGGAATTGCTTGACTGTAGCATTACAGAAAAAGGGTGAGGAAGGAGAACCATGTGGCTGATAAGCCACAATTGCAGAGAGGTAAACTTTCAGAGAGGAAAAGGTGAGGCCTTGGTCCTGCAGTGTCAAGAGGAGGTGAAGCACCATTGACAGGGAGGTCGGAGAAGAGGCCTCATTATGGGAGTCCGCAAAGGCTATGAACTTCCTCCACTTGTAGTCATAGGATCTGCGAGTGGATTCCTTCCTCACAGCTGTAAGGATAGCTTGGATAGCAGGAAAGTCTAGAACGTTATCCTCCACATATGCAGGTGGAGGAGAGGGAGATCCGGATGCAGCACACAACCATCCGAGTGAGAAAGAAGGTCTGGTGTGCTCTGAAGGCTCAGGTTGCTGCCCCAGGCGATGGCGATAAGGGGACCAAACCAATATTGCCTCGGCCAATATGAGGCGATGAGGATGGTGTCTGCCCTGTCCGCTGTGATCTTGGCAACCACTCGGCCCAAGAGAGGAAATGGTGGAAAGATGTAAAGAAAGTCCCCGCTCCAAGGGAACTGGAACGCGTCCCTGAGAGAGCCGGGGCACAGGCCAGCTCTCGAGCAATAACAGGGACATTTCTTGTTCCGTACAGTCACAAAGAGAGCGACAGTTGGAGTGCCCCACCAGGACACTATCTGCCGGAAGGCAGCATCAGAGAGGGACCACTCGTGGTAGCATGCTGTGTCTCTGCTCAGCGTGTCCACTGTCACGTTGTCCTGTCCCGCTAGGTGAACTGCAACAGGATGTATTTGCAGCGGAATGCACCAGTCCCAGATGCATAGAGCCACATGAAGCAAGGTGGAGTAAGTGCCTCCTTGTCGGTTCACGTAGCACACAGCTGTCGTGTTGTCTGACAGAATCTGAACAGACCGTCCGACAACGAGGTTCCAAAAGTCCCGAAGAGCTTTGAGGATTGCCAAGAGCTCCAACGCATTGATATGGAGACACAATGCCAGGCCGGCCCAATGGCCTTGGACCACGAAGCCGTGACAGTGAGCTCCCCAAGGAGGGACGCGTCAGTCATAATGGCAAGTGTCGGGTGGAGCTCAACAAACAGCATTCCTGGCAAGAGATGACGTGGGCAGAGTCACCAATGAAGGGAGTCCCATACTGGGTGAGGGACCCACAGAACCTGGCGTCGATTGTTGAGAGGATCGAAGTGCCAGAGAAACCAGTATTGCAGGGGGCTAGCCCAGAGGCAGGACGAGTAGGTGACCTCCGTAGTGGCCGCCGTGTAGCCGAGGAGCTGTTGGATCCTGTGGGCAGAAACAGATGGACTGTGCAGGATGGCAGCTGCGGCTTGCTGCAGGGTCCGAGCGTGCTTCACCGGTAGAGGGCCCTGGCGCAAGTGGAGTCCAGAGTGGCCTCGATGAAGTCCAGGGTACATGAAGGTTCCAAGCAGGATTTCTTGGGATTCACCCTGAGGCCGAGATCGGAAAGGAGGGAGAGGGCAATGTGAATGTCCTCGTACAGTTTCTATTTGCAGGACACCACCAGTAACCAATCGTCCAGATAGGGATATACCATAACACGCTTCATACAGAGGTAAGACACCACAGGAGCTAGGCACTTGGTAAAGACCCTGAGGGCGGTGAACAGGCTGAATGGCAGGACCTTGTATTGGTAACAGACGCCGTCGAGCGCAAACCAGAGATACCTTCTGTGCTGGGGGCGAATAGCAATGTGAAAATGGGCATCTTGTAGGTCGATGGATGTGAACCAATCCCAAAGCCTCAGGAAAGGCAGAATGGAGGGCAGGGTGACCATCTTGAATTTCCGGGGGGAGATGGAGTTCACCTCTTGGAGGTCTAGGATGGGTTGGAGAGTGCCGTCTGATTTGGGTACCATGAAATACCAGGAAAAGAAGCTGGTGGACTTGGCCGAGGGCGGCAGCTGCTCTATGGCCGATTTGAGGAGGAGGGTCTCAACCTCCTCGAGAAGGGCCAGACTGGCAGGAGTGGAATAGAAGACACCGAGAGGAGGAGTATCTCGAAACTCGATGGTGTAGCCAAGATGGACGATGGTCAGAACCCAGGAGTCTGAAGTGATTTTGCACCAGGTGTTGAAGTGGCAAGCCAGTCCTGGGGTTTTGGATAGGTGGTCAGAGACAAGATTTGTTGATTAGAGAGGGCGACAGACTCGTTAAAATATTGAACGGCAGTAGTTCTGTGGTCATCCAGCAGGTGGGAAAGCAGGGGAAAAAACCTATCTCGGTTGTTACATTGATAGGCCACCAGGCAAGCTTGAGTGTTAAGCGATCCTGGCAATCAACGAAGAGGCGGAGTAGAAGCAATGGCCACAGACGTCTAAATGGTGGCCCTCTCGATCAGGTGGAGTTGTGTGGGCCCTTTTGCCCTCTTTTGTTTGGGATGACTCAACGACAATCAAGTTAGGAGTCAGGCGATTAAATAAGAAATCAACATCCTTCTTCTAGGTACGGTAAAGATGTTGCAGGCAGTGAGGGATCAGTTGAAGTGACGCCAACTAGGCCCAAAGATGTTTCAAAACTTCCTGCAGGATGGGCAGAAACGGAATCGGAGCCGTCGGGGGAGGCCGAGTGTCGACATAGTGGAATACTGGGTCCTGTACCATAGGAGCAGGACCAGAAATGTTGAGGCCCAAGGCGTTGGCCATTCTGACTAATATGTCGGAGAACTGCTTGACGTCCTCAGGAGCTGAATCAGGAGACGGGTCCCCAAACGCTAAAGGTGGGGAGGTATGAGACTGTGGTGTAGAATCTGTTGAATCACCATCGGAATCATAAGAACCAGAAGAAGGAGACAATGAGTGAGGGGATCGAGAATGACGATGTCAGGTGGGTCCCGTTGCAGGAAGAACAGCCGGCGAAGCGGGAGCAGAGACTGTTGGAACAGACGGAGCTGGAAGCGAGACCAGAATTTGCACCGGTACCGAGGTTGGGATACGAAGCGGTACCGAGGTTGATGCCGATGAAATGGGTAGGACAGTCGGGATCAGTGCAATGATGGACTGCGTCAACAGCGGGGCCAACAGAGATGTTGGCAGAGTGGATGCAGAGTGAGTATCTGTCAGAGGCCGGGACACCGTTGTTGTCACCTGAGGAGGAGGTGAAACAGCCCAACAATGAGGCGATGGGTCACAGGACTGGTGATGAGACCAAGATGACAAACGACGGTAGTAGGCCGATCGGGACTGAGAACAGGATCTGGAGTGGTGATACCAAGGGGAGCATCGGTAACGAGATCCCGAAGGAGATCATGACGGGGAACGTGAACGTCGAGGGCAGTAAGGGGACCAACTGTGATAACTGAAGCCCCTGTCAGAGCTGCTGATGACGAGCAGCAGCTGTTGGTCCCTGTTGCTCAGGGTGGAGATGACGAGCAGCAGCTATTGGTCCCTGTGGCTCTGGCTGGAGATGAGTCCTGCAGCTCAAGAGCTCCCCCTGCTGCCATGGACCAAGCAGGTTTGGACATTCCTCTGCCTGCTCCTTTAGGGCAACAGGGATCCGATTCTGAAGATGCTTTGGAGCCTGTGTCAATCAGCCCACAAACAAGGCGGAGACTCAAGAGAGCTGAGCAAAGGGAGGCTTCCTTGATTAAGTTCAAGAAGCAGTGACTAGCCACACCTGTGTCTTGGGCTATATAACTTCCTGCCTGGAAGCTTTCCTTTGCTTGTGGCAAACTTTCTGCAAGCCCTCTCTTTGCCTGTTCCTTGCTTCCAGCACCTGGCTCCTGATACCTTGGATTGATCTCTTGGCTCCAGACCCCTGGCTTTTGGAACTCTGACTACGGCTTTTGCTTGTTGCTCTGGCTTAGGTAAATGGACTTCCCTTGAGTAAGTGCTTCCTTGAATCCTCCCGGCAGGACTCTGCTAGCTCTCCCACTCCCTTCTCTGGGCTGTCTCGCTGCCCGGGTCTCTGACCCTGACACCAACAACGAATGTAGTTGCGACGATGTGGGGATCTACCCCTTTCACTGTGTCCCAGAGTGCAGGCCACACTAACTTGAGGCTGGTCTCGGGAAATAGCGTGAGGAGTGTCCGAAACAGGCGGACGGTCCAACTCGGGACAGCCAGAAGAGAGGACTGGGGCCAGTGGAGTTTCCAGACACCCATCTTTGGAGTGGCCTGATGTAACAGGCAGAGAGGCCAGTGTTGAGGGCTGATGGTCCAAGTCAGATACGAGATCCACAGCAGTCGGAACCGAGAGCACTGCGAGCTGGGCAGCATCCCACACCGGTAAAAGCATGGGAGCATCCTCTTCTTAGACGGTAGACGTCGCAGGTTGCATCGGAGGAGGTGTCAGTAAGGGACCAAGAGAAGGTCGATTAGCCAGCGAACGGGCAGCGGTAGAAGGAGAGCAATGCTTCTCCTTCTCCTTCTTCTTTTTCTCCTTATTGGAGGAAACAGAAGGATGATGCGATGAGGTCCGTTTACTCTCCAGCAAGGTAGGGACCTTGCGGGGCTGGTGAACGGGAGCCTGCTGCGAGGTCGAGGTAGCATCTCAAGTGGCGGATGGAAGAGTAGGCATCCTGGAGAGCTTTGGAATCTTCAGCAAAGAAGATATCAACAGTAAAGCTGGCAGGCTCAAGGTCAGTACTGGTACTGAAGGTGCCGATACCGAGGGACCGGTCGTTACCGGTAATTTTGGGACCGAGGCAGAGGATGTTGTGGAAGGCATCGATACCAAAATGGTGGAAAGAGCAGTATTGGAAGACGTCTGCTCTTTAAGACGAAGGGGTTGCTCCCAGCAGTAGGATTTCAACCGAGAAGCTCTATTCTTTAGATTCTGGGAGGTCAAATCCTTACAAATAGAACAGGCTGGAATGTTATGGCCCTCCCCAGGCAGAACAAGCACTCGGGATGAGGGTCTGAAAGAGAAACCTTGTGGCCGCAAGACACACACAACTTAAACAGAGACGACATAAGAAGGGGGAAGAGTTCTTACAGTTTTTTTGTTGTTGTTGTAAAGAGACAAGAAAAATGAAGAAAAAACCAAGAATTAGAAGAACTGCTCAGCGAGGAAGCCTTCCAAGCTGCTAACAGGTTGGCAGACGAAAAGAAACTGAGGAGAGACCGTTGGCTGGGCGGGAATGAGCATGCTCAGTACCGGATGGGGGAGGGTTTCCTGTCAAGCTACTCAGCTCTGAATTTTCCAAGAAGCTGCTGCGTGTGTGCGAAGATTCCCATTGTGTGAGGCACAGAGACCACAAAGAAGAAATATTGTTGGGCCAATTTAAGCATAGGAGAGGTCTTCCTTTGAAAGAGGAAGTGAATAAACAGTAGCTTTTGCCCATTATCCTATTGTTAAAAACGGGCCTGAGAAGGCTGAAAACATGGTGAAAATGCCCTAGAGGATGTCTGTGGGGGAAAAATGTTTTTGCAGGGATTCACTGGGGCAGCTACAGACCCCCATCTCCTGAGGGTCTAACATGGCCCAGTAACATTCCATAGTTGCCCACCACTGAGGTGTTGCCATTCAGCTGTGAACTTCCTGAAGCAAACCTCTACTTTGTTGACCGATTTTGCAATGAGATTCTGAACCAAGGAACACTGCTTCTCCAAGCAAATGGGGCAGCAATACCATCTAAGGGCTATGTTTATGGCTACAGTCCTTTGATATGCAGCCATTCTGCCATCCCATTCACTATATGTGGTGCTTTATCTTGTTTTGTTTATGTGCCCACATCCAACCAGTATGAAGTTTCAGGAACTCCAATGCTTATCTTTAGGTTCAGTCTTCTTAGTGGGAGTTCACTCTGGTGTTTCCATGATAGAAGATTTCTTCACACACATGCATGAGCCGTAATACATTTTTTTTTTAAAAAAACTCTTTTGGGAAAGGGAGATGTAGAACACTACAGCAGTGGAATGGGAGTGCTTAACCTTTTCTCATTTGTTTTGCTCAATCCTCCTGTCCCCCCCCCCCATGGAATACAAAGCATGTGCTGTGATAGCAAATATTCTTCCTTAAGCAGTCTTTCTTAGCATAAGCACTACATCATAGCTGTCTTGTATATATTTCCACATAAGCCAGCCAAACAGTCCTATAAAAAACAAATACAATTGCATGCTCTCCCTACCAGTCTAATTTCTCACCAACTCACAAAAATTTATTTTCGCTGTCATCTCCTCTTGTTCACTGCAGGAATCACACAAGAGAAAATCAATGAGACACGTGCAGCACCAGAACAAATAATGGTTGATGATATCACAGAGCTGATAGCAACTGGGCAGGAACTGAACAGAACAGATGCACAAGGTGCTACATTGGTGAGACACATTCTGTTGTATTTCCATAGCTAAAGGGAAACCTGTATTCAAAAGGTGACTGGTTTTGAATACAAGAAGACTTGCAAATCTGCAAAACTGATGATGATGATGATTTATTTATCTATTAATTTGTAGTGCAAACTCGAATTGACTGATGCTTAAGACAATACTTTTGAAAACAGAAAAATGTTGTGTTCTACCGTGCATATACACATTTTTTTTGCCTCACTTTTCATCTCTTAAACAACCAAAGTGTTCAAAGGGTTCTATGAGAACCTCAAGGTTGTTTCTGTGTTTCACAGTGGGAACTAGTATGCTTGTCATGTCCACTATAGGTCAGGATTCCTGTTGAAATCTGGCTTGTCATAATGTCCAACCACACCTATTGTAACGTTTCCTTAGAATAGAGTTCCTCAACCCCCTTGATCATCATTAGCTATGCTGAATGAAAAGATCTGTAATCACATCTTTTTCTTTGATGTAAAGAAGGAGTGAGGATTGTGTGGTCCCTGTTACTTCTAGAATTAATTACAATTGACTATACTGGCTAGGGCTGCTGGAAGTTGCAGTCCAACATCACCTGTAGAGAAATACAATTCTAGTTTATATTCTGGTTTAAAGCAAGAAGCTTGGGGAAGGGCAGATTGGATCAGGCCCATGTCACTAGAGTTGAGGAGTCTGCCTTTTTTCTTACTGGCAGTTGTTTAATTCAGCTTTTTCTTTAGCAAAATTGCTACTAGCTATGTTTCTGTTTGGGGGAAGGATGATACCTGTGTCTCCCTGCCCCTTCCCCACTGTGTGAGGAAAGAAAATGTTTGCAACACCTTCTCTGCTTTGTAAAACCCATGGTCCAAAGGAGTACTGCTGCAGTTAACAAAGTAAAGTAAAACCTGACTCCACATGTAACAATCAACAAATAAAGCCAGGAAAGCAACAGTACATAGTATAAAATGATATTTATTTGTCAGTAAAGTATAATTCAGTTACGTCTCATGCTGATTTCTTTACAGTTATTTTATTCTTTATTGATAAACACATATTATTTTATATTATACATTGTTTTTCTTAACCAGAAAAAAATGGCAGGAGAGTGGGCTCAGTATTTAGAAAATTTGATGAGACACAAAACAGAGATGAATGAGATACTAATACATGGAGCCTGGCCCAAGATGGAGCTGGGAATGTTGCTTAGGTTTCTGGGTATATTCAGTGGGGATTAACAGGAAACAATATTTATCTGAGATACTATGTTAAAATTACTGCACTTTTCTTCTCCTAGTTACATGTAGCTGCAGCCAATGGATATATGCATGCAGCAGAGATCCTTCTAGACCATGGAGCAAGACTGGATCTCAAGGACTGGGATGGTTGGGAACCCCTCCATGCAGCTGCCTTCTGGGGACATGTATGTGTTTCAATGAATTCATTTAAAAGGAGACAGATCTACCGATAGTTATTGAGCATGATAGCTAAATCAACAGTATAAATCAGTATACTAATAAATACCAAGTACTGGGAATTTCCTTGATATCCTGTTTGGTGGCTTCCGACAAACATCTCATAGGCTACAGTGTGAAACACAATGCCGCTTGACTAGATGAATCTTGAGTCTGTTTCAGGTTGCTGAAATGTCGCTTTTGGACTGCAATACCCAAAAATCACCCAACTATCATGACCACTGGCTATGTTGGCTGAGGGATTCTGTGAATTGTAGTGCAAGAATACTTTCTAAGCTCTGGTTCAATTTAGCAGTTTTCGTTTTGGGTAGTGGTGGTATTAGGGGATTTTGTATTTGTTTATATAAGAGACAGCAATGGTTTGGAAAACTGCTAAAATTTGGGTCTCTTCTTTTTTTCCAGATGCAGATGGCAGAACTGTTAGTGTCACATGGTGCAAGTCTGAGTGCCCGAACAGCCATGGATGAGATGCCAATAGGTGAATTGTAATTCTGTCCCCCTTTCACAGTTTCTGTCCTTGGATGAACTTTCTCAGGCAGTCAGATCATACTCAAATAACCTGGTTCCCTTTTTGAGTTATTTGCTAAGCCTGTCCTTTCCTGGTACCTTCCAAATGGCCTCACTTCCATGCCAGGAAAGCTGCAGTGTTTTGTTTTGTTTTTTAAAGAACTTTTTGAATTAAAGGCTCATGTGCTTCATGAAGAAATGGTTTACATTGGTTCATCATTGTCAGTGATGACTCTAAAAGAGAGTTGGAGAAAATGAAGGATTCCTACCATACAGAGTCTTCACTGCATATGAAGGATACACTGGTATCTTGTTTCTATCAATAAAGTTATTCATTCACTGATATTTCGTTAGGAGTTTGGTGTTTTATAAAGTAGAATTAAAAATAGTTTGTAAAGCACAATGATGGTTATAGAGGAGATACCATAGAAGGGCAAAGTGTTCTTGCTTGTCTGTTCTCATAATCCTTCATATTCCTTTTTGTGGTTCAGTAAATGTTAATTTGTTGGGTTACATTTCTCAGACATTGCGATTGTGTAATGCTTTGGAAAACATGCCCTATACCTGTAATTAGCCTTTGGATTTTATACTTCTCCATATTTCTGAACGTGCTCTTAGCTGAGAAACATGTCAGAATGTTTAAACAATGTAAATCTGGAGAGAAAATGCATTTAGAAATCAGTGTTTTGTGAGATAGTGTATTCATATAGACTGATTGATTGATTGTATGGATTTTTTTTTAAAAAAAGCAGTAACTTAATATAGAAACAGGAGAGAATAAATTAATGAATACATATTTACATATGTATATATGTAACCTTTACATCTAAAGGTGACATGAACTGGAAATAAACTGATCTGCTCATTCTTGACATCAGTGCATTTTCAAGAAAGGCATGATGGACCTGAATAGATGCTTATCACATCTTTCCCTGCAGTCCTCTTAGGCTGAAGATTGACTATTCTGCAGTCAACCTTATTGTGCTTACATTGAATGCAATGGATATTCATATCCATGGATTAAAGAAGTTCTTAACATTTCATCTTCATTCCACTCTCAGTTGTTGACCTTGTAGTAATCCAGATAAATGCAGTGTGTGAGCAGAACTTTAATTATCATGCCAGTTTCTCCTCTGAAGCTTCATTTTCTCAGAGTAGCTCACCTCAAGGATGTGGTTTATATTCATTTAGACCTCTGTGAAGAAGAAGAATTTAAGGTTCTGCTCTTAGAACTGAAGCACAAGCATGACATCATCATGAAATCTCAGATGAGACACAAGTCCTCCTTGAGCCGAAGAACCTCCAGCACTGGAAGTAGAGGGTGAGTGAAATGCCCTGTTAGCTGGATGCTTATTTATTCATCTGAAGGCACAGTGAGTCCAACCATAGCAATGTGAATTTTAGCCAGTTTTCTTACTGACTCTGGCTGATTGTATGAAGTTTCTTGGGCTTATTTTGAGCATGAAGGTTTTCTCCCAAGCAGTAGAAATGTTAAAAGGTAAGTAGAGGCAGGTTTCATATACAAACAGGGCAAATATACCTACTTGTGAGCTGCAACTGAAAATTAAAATTATACTTAGGGTGCCTATTGGTTTTTCACACATACATACACATTGAGATAACAGTTATTACAACTTGATCTGTGCTCTACACCTAGTTCTTGTGAAAATTACTGTCTTAAATTGTAATTTCTAACCTTTGGCTCTCCAAATGTTCTCAGCTTCCAGAACCTTTGACCATTGGCTATGCAGTTTGGGGCTCCTAAAACCCAAAACATCTGAAGAGAAAAGTTAGAGACTCACCATTCTCTAAATATCTTCTTTTTACCTATTTATTTTAATAAGTATGTTTATGCATGTCCTCTAGTTCTTTAAACTAGAGGAAGACAACAACCCTGTAAGATATTTTAAGCTGTGGAAGTGACTAGTTCTTACTCATCCTGTGAGCTTATGTGGTTAATCAGAAACCTAAGTTGTTGTTGTTGTTGTTTTAATTTATTCCTGTATGGCGGGGGGGGGGGTTGGCTCTTGTGGTCCCTTCCAGCTCCATGATGCTTTGATTCAAACTCAGAGGTCGAGAAGAAAGTTTGAAGCTCTGCCAAAATGTTTATGCATAGACTGGACTGCTGGTGAGGAAGCATAGAAGCAACCATCCTGGTAGCAACATGAGAGAGCTTTCTAGATGTATTACCATTACCAGTGGAGAGCTGTGCCCAGGTGCCATCTGGCAGCTATTTTGCTATCAAGCAAGACTTTTGTGTAAGGCGGTACTAGATTTTTCCTTGCACCACATCATAAAAAGTAGATTCCCCTTGCCCCAGATCATGGCCAGTTGTATTAGTGTGAAGTCCAAATAGGGTTTTGGTCTTTCTGTCTCATAGACCATGTTGGGGTTATGAGCCAAACACTGTGAATCTGAGATAGGAAAGCTACTTTGCCACAGGAAGTCCTGCCAACTAAAATCTGACCACTTACTTTATTGGGGTAAACTTTATCTTAATCATTGGTTGTTTAATATACGGCACTATTGTTAACTGTTGACAAATTGACTTCAACTTATGGTGACCCTAAGAGACCTCCAAGTCACTCTATCACCAACTGCCCTGCTCAGGTCTTGCAGATTGAGAGATGTGTCTTCTTTGCTTGAGCCTATCCATCTGTAATGCAATTTGCCTCTTTTCCTACTGCCTTCTACCTTACCAAAGCATTGTTGCCTTTTCTAGTGAGTCATGTCTTCTCATGATATGGTCAAAAGTATGATAGCCTCAGTTTAGTCATTTTGGCTTCTAGCAAGAGTTCAGGCTTGATTTGCTCTAGGACGCATTCATTTGTCTTTTTAGCAGTCCAGGGTATTTGGAGAATTCTTCTACCATTGGTGAAAAATATACCCCTATTACTCTACATATGTTAGACAACCAATGGTTAAGAAAATGTTTACCCCAATGAAATAAGTGGTCACTATTACTATACAAGGGCCAGGGTGGTGTAGTGATTTGAGGGTTGGGCTACAACCCTGATAAATGTAAGTTACCCAGAATGTTACCCAGAATTCATTAGCAGTCTCCCATTCAAGTACTAACCAGGCTTGACCCTGCTTAGCTTCCAAGATCTGGTGCCTTTAGGCCCCTTACCTGTCTTTTATTGCCTTTGGCCCCCAGTCCCCACATGGGAAAGAAGAGGAATGGCCTCTGCCTGCATTGGTGTGCTTCCAGATCATCTTAACTGACAGTAGAAATAACATCTGAGACGAAATGCAGGCATCACCACTTTTCTTCTCCTGTATGACTTCTAACATCTCTGCTTGATGAAGAAGCCAGTGAAGTTTCAAAATCTTGCATTATGTATTTTGTACATTTTGGTTGGTCAATAACAGTATCATTCTTTTATGGATTTTGTTGTATTTTGTGGCATGGCCAGTGCTGTTAACCCTGAATATACATGCCTAAGTGCCAGAATATGAGGTTTAAAGCTCTCCATTTATTTCATCATTTATTCTCAATCTTTGCACCTTGTGAGAAGACAGAACTTGCTAGTATGGAATGGGGGCCATCTAGTGGCTACTTTCCCTCACTGGAACTGATGCTTTGGTGTAGTACGAGTTATACAAGCTACCTTAGGAATATGTCCTGAAAAGAACTATTATAGCCAATTTACCAGTCCATAATAATTTATCCAAACATCAAGAATTCAAAGGATGCTGACACCCAGCTGGTAAATGTAAGTTACCCAGAATGAAAGGATCTAGATCCTTATTTCACATGGCCCACTCAAGATGCTTTTCAGCCCCTCCAAGCTGTCAGTGTGTTTGCATGAAAGGCAGAAATGTGGTTTCAAAAACATTTAAATCAAGTTATGACCATGAAGCTTATATGGGTTTATAATTGCATTTCAACCTTCTTGAAGTCTTTTGGAGATACCTTTCAGCAGATGTGTTACTCTTCCAACTATTTTTTTTTTACCTCATACACATTGGAGAAATTAACTCAAAGCAAACTCTTCTGCCTGTATTGAAGTGTCTTTTTCATCATTGTCAATAGATGTCCTATTATTATGTCAGAAAACTGGGCAGCAGCAGATGAAGGGGGTAAACAATACCATCATTAAACAAAAGAAAAGAGCATTAAATTGGCATGTGTTCCTGCCTGTGCAGGCTTGGGTACAAACCAATTGCTGCATTTTACTATAGTGAACAATACTGAAAAAGGTGGTGATTGCACACCTTATTATGGGATAGGGCACTTAAAAATGATAAGAGGGCAAGTCATTATCACCTGTGACATAGTGTTTCTGATTTCTATGTATATGACAGCTAGACAGTGAAGAAAGCTGATAGAAAGAAAATCAACACATTTGAAATGAGGTGCTGAAGGAAATATCTACAGATACCATGGACTGCTAAAAAGGCAAATGAATGGGTCTGAGAGGAAATCCATTGAGAGGATAGAAGTCAATAGAAGTCAAGATAATTAAAACTGTGGCTTTCATATGTCAGACATATGATGAGATGAAGTAACTCATTGGAGAAAACAATGTTTGATAAAGTGGAAGGCAGTAGGAAAAGAGGGAGGCCACACTACTGGTGGATTGATTCTATCAAGGAAAGCATGGCCATGAGTTTGCAAGACCTGAGTAGGACAGTTGATGACCAGGGCTCTTAAGGTTGCAGTAAGTTGAAGTTGACTTGATGGCAAATACCAACAGCAAAAGGAGGACAAAGATAGGCAAAAGGAAGTCTACTCCCACACTAGCTAAAGCGGGTACAGGCAACTTTAGCAATATTGAGGGCCAGATTTTGACATTGCCGTGAGCATCACTAAATTCTCAAGTGGAAAAACAAAACAAAACCCATGTCTGGAAGTAACTGGACATCCATTTCTGCTTTTAATTGGGGGGATTGAGTTGGGGGATTGTAGCCTTCTCCAACCTAAGTATTGCAAAATCTCCATTCTTGGAGCTCTCCAAGAAAAAAAAAAGTGGTTTGCAACAAACCATTTGTGACTGGAGAATGCTTGTTATCACAGGACAGTTCTTCTGACATGAGCTGATGAAAGTGAGATCACAAGCCAAAGAAGCTGTCTGCATATATGCACACATGCATATGTGCATGCAGATGTGGAAATCAACATTAATATTGCTGCATAGACAGCTATATCTTACAGTAAGTAGTACTTATCCTGAATAGTCTGGCTTTAGTTTCAGATTAATGCATTTTATTTGTTTATTTACTTTATTTACTTATTTATTTACAGGGGATGCTGGAAAATTCTAAGACTAAATACATTGGACTTGGACTTTAGTTAAGGAAGAGATTGGGCCAACATCACTCAAGGAGCTTTATGGCCAAATGGAGATTTGAACCCAAGTGTTCAATGCTCAGATTGAGGTTTAGTCCTTGAGGGTAGGAAATCTTCCTTTTTAAATGAATAAAAGGATAGATTCAACATGCATAGTAGGCAGGCCAGACAAAACACCAGTTCATGTGTATCTCAGGTTATCATTTTTGAGTCTCAGAATAGTTTTGCTTAAACACCTCTTGAAAGTTTCACTGCTGTCATCATGTTCTTTATTTTTTCTGTACTGGGTAGCAGGTAGGTAACCTTCCTTGTCTATTTAAAAAAAACCTGAAGGTAATTATTTACAACATAGCAATGATTGTGAAAGTTCTTAAAATATTTTGACATTGGACTTCATGCTGAGAAGGTAACTGTAGAACAATGCCCATTCCTTTCATTAATTGTCCTCTTAATTGTTCTTCTCTTCTGCTCCTCTTCTTCAGGAAGGTGGTGCGGAGGGCAAGTCTTTCTGACAGAACAAACCTTTACAGAAAGGAGTATGAGAAGGAGGCCATTATCTGGCAGCAAATGGAATCTTCAGAAGAGCAAAGAACCTCTGATTATAACGGAGACATCCGGGAATCTTGCTCCAACCAAGAGAACACAGATCCAGTAAGGGACAAAGTAATTATTTACTCATCATTTTTTCTGTGAGAATTAAAGCATTTCCAGTAGGGGAACCATGGCAGCCCAAAGGAGTATGTTAACAAAATGTTGCCCAAATCAACCAAATCAATATATACTCCTCTATAGTTCTCCATAAATTCAGGTGGATATTCCCCAACTAGTTTAGATAAACTATGCCAAACATAAGAAACAGTGTAAAGAGTTTATTTTATGTAAGGCATCATAAGAGCATTTTACACTGATCAAAACAGCCCTACCTTCACATAGTAGGGCAGGCTTCTCCAAGCTGGTGCCTTCTAGATGTGTTGGACTCAGTCATTATCATTTCAGCCAACAATATCAACGGCCATGCTGCCTGAAGAAGGCAACTGTAGTCAAACATATCTGAATGGGGGCAAGATGAAGATTGTAGTGAAGGGCCTTTTAAGGACTGAATATGACTCATGAAAACCAGTAAACACGAGTATTATCAAAAAGATGGACGATCATGTCTGTTTTTCCTTCTTGGGTCCCACACTGGGAGAAAGATAGGTTGTTGTTGTTATTTAATAATTTCTTCATTTTTTGTTTGTTTCAGAATTCTACAGTAGATACATCCACAGTCCTTCCAGAGCTGGTAACGAAAAGCACACAGTGTGACTCAGACACTCTGCTCCAAAATGGACTCACTTTATCCTCCACAGTGTACCAATACTCTGTTCCCAATGGAGATGTTTGGAAGATGCATTCTGCTTTGGACAATGATGCAAACCAGGCATCGCCCTATGATACTCCTGCAGTCTCTGACTCTCATCAAATCTGGGGTGGCTACAAAGAAAGGAGTCACCAAACCCTCTCTGAGTTGAAACGGCAGCGAGCAGCAGCCAAGCTTCTCAACCACCCTTTCATCAGTACGCACTTTGGTAGCAATGTGGGAGGCACAGCAGAAAATGGGGGAGAAGCAAAAGAGCACCTGATTAGCTCCAGGACTCCTACCTATACATCCAATGGGACTTCAGTTTATTACACAGTATCAAGTGGTGATCCACCTCTCTTAAAATTCAAAGCTCCCATGGAAGAAATGGAGGAGAAAGTGCATGGGTGTTGTAGGATTTCCTGATCTAAATTCATTCCTCACCGGTGGAGATGCCAAGCTGGGTGGGCATGTTATATCCATTACTGAATCTCAGTTGCTACCATTGCTTAATGGGAGAACCTGTGTTGGTCATCCCAGACCAGGCTCTACCAGGCTTATTCATTCATAGTACCTTACTTTGCTTTTTGCATTTCCATTGAAATCAACCAACTACAGATGGGAAAGACAAGTGCATGGGGGGGGGGGGAATCCTTATTATGAACTCCTGTCCACTAGAATGTGCACAACCATTAAATCCATTTGATTACGAATCCCATCTGATTTAGGATCTCCATTTATAGGCTTCCTTGGGCCACCCTGTTCCTGAAAACTGGCACTTTGGGAACACAAAATCTCTCGTCACATCCTTAGTGTACTCCAATATCAAAGGTATGTGATTGGAATCCAGCACTTTTATAATCAGAGTTGGTGGACTGTGGAAGGGCCCAATTTGCCTACACAAACTTGAGGTTTTTGCACACAGGAGATATATGCACTTTAACAACCAGTCTGGAAGTTTAGCCTATTATGAGAGAACACAGTTGGGACATTATTTATCCTATTGCCAATTTTGAGCCATCATTTATTGCAGTACTCTTTGTATAAAAACAGAGATATGTCATTTCTGCAAGCTTCCACCCTTTCATAAAAGGGTAGAATACTCTTAGCTCTTTAGAGAAGTAATACAGTTAAAAGGAGTTTATGATCAATGTATAATATTCTTCATCACTATTCCTGTTGCTTTGTACTTGTACAGATTCAATTTTCTCATAAATTCAATTTTGTTATGTTTCATATGGGTTTTGGCTTGCTCCAGAGTGCTGTTAGGAAAACTCTTCTTCCATTCAACCTAACTTTACTTCTCACCATGCAGACTCTTGTGATCTGTTTTCCATTAGCCTGCGTTACGAAACCTACAAGATAATTTAAAATAGTTTTAATGTCTGTGATCTACCCATTTTTGGAAAAAATCCCTATTTTATTGTCACTTTTCATATCTTTCTCTTTACATTTATCACTGTTCTCTTTTCTCAGCATTTCTTCCTCTCAAGGCCAATAAAGAAATTTGGTGGGCAGAATGTTTAAGCTTGAAAATGCCTAATTTTAACAAATGTAGCTAGTATGGAATTATAGGGAATGGAAAGTTACCACTAAAAACCATATTATCCAAGTTGAATTCTCCATCATAACATGGAGTTACACTTATCTCTTGCTGTGATATACAGCATGATGCACTGCCCCATCTCACAGATGGCAATGAAGGAAGAAACCCATTATCATGACATGACTTTGAGTGTTAGAAAAGGATGGCTTTATGTCTTCTGTTGAATATAACCCCATACACATGGAAAGCTTTTTCTACTGGGCAATAGACATCACTTAGCAATAATTTTAGGGTACACTTCTAAAGGGCACTAAAGTCAAGGGCTGAAAGCACATCCTATACTCACAAATAAATGTGTGTCATTGTACATTGCAGGCTTGCACATTTAACCTGCTGGTCTTTGGAAGCTTTTAGGATGGTACTGTTTCTTGCTTCACATCTGGCTTGTCTTCACCCAAAAAGCATTAAGTCTTTCTACAGAGCCCTTCTGAAATGCTTCTTAGTTGTGACTTTGTGCTGTTCTGTTTTATCTTCTAAAGATTAGAGTCAGAATTCTTTCTCTGATAACCAAAGCAGCAGCCATTTCACAAGTGAGTGAGGCTTAGCTTTTCCTTAATAGCAAAAACAATGTGCAACAAGCAAAACAGCGACACTGTCCTGTTGCCCTGGGGTAGGCAAAGTGAGATCCTCCAGATGTTGCTAAACCGCAACTCTCAGCATTCTTTACCATTGCATATGCAGGAAAATGGCAGCAAAAGCATCTGTGCCTTGGCCAAGAGAGTTTGATGAGCAGGATTGTTGGCGCAGTGAGAATCTCATGTTGCAAAAATACACCAAAGCAGTGCACAGAGCCTGAGGATTTACAAAATTTTAGAAAATTTTACCTACAAGGCATTATTCCACTGGTTCCCAAATTTTGATCCTTCAGTTGCTTTGGACTTCATTCTCAGAATTCCTGACCATTGGCAATGCTGGCTAGGACTCTGGGAACTCAATTTCAAAACACCTGGAGGACCAAAGTTTGGGAACCACTGCATTACTCAGCCCATTCTGCAGACATTGCTTCCAGCACAGTTATCCAAGTTCACTCCATATGTTGCTTGTCCAGACAGTACAGTTCAAATCTCAAATTCTGAAAAACATTCCAAAAGGTGAAGAATTGTCCTGTGATAGAAATGTCTTTTAGTGAGATTTCCCTTTTCTTTCTAAATTGCTTTGATGTGAGATTTTGTCGATTGCTTCTTACATAAACGTCAGGATATTTGACCACTTAAGTGTTAACAGTCCTCAGCTGAAGTTCTTTTTTCACAAATGGATACAGTTTTTAAAGTCACTGATTATAACATGGAATGGGAACACAGCATAGCAGAAGAGACACCATCCTTCTTGCCTAACAACTTCGTGAAAGGACAGACACAATGTGTTTCAAATACATATTTCTTTTGCACGATCCCTTATATAGGTTTCAACTTATTATAATCCATATACTATACTATAATACAACCTTTTCTGACTAGATATTCATCTTTAATTCCAACCTATAACACTGCCACCACCACTTGCTTGGGGCTTAGGTCTATGTGCTGTAGCCAAGGTCCTTAGCAGTTTGTTCATCCTGCATTTCCCTGATTTCTTTCTGCATGGATGCAGGGAACCCTCTTCGCCCTTCGCCTTGCAAAACTGAAATAGTCTCTGGTGAGACCTACAATAAGCGTTCCTCCAATGAGACACCTGGGATTATGTTCTTTCACGTGCCACATCCCTACCTCCATGATGATGGGGTGGCACCTCCCAGAAGCTTTGTGTGAGGCCTATTTCTGCCCAACCAGTGGCTGAGGCAACAACAGAGAACGTTGCAGCCTGTTTGCCTTTCTTCGTTCCTCAGACAGGTCTGATCCTGCACCAGGCATCTTGGGTGGTATCTTTCCTCACCATTATGCTTTTCCTTGAGGTCCCAAGAATAACATCTCCCTTTCCCTGCCATGTTTTTCTTTCTTTCACACTATGTCTCACAACAACACTGACTGCACTGTGGTTTTATTTGAGCAATTTATTTAAATAATTTGACTTTTTTACAATGTACAAAGAACATGGTAAAAAATTATATCGATGGAATAAATAAAGCAACAATGGCAAATGAAGAGAGTAGAACAAAACCCTCCAACAGTAAAAGAAGAAATGAAGGAATTATGCCTTCAAAGCTTTATTAAAAAGGATTTATTAAAAAGAATTTTAATACAGCACGCACACATCTGTGAAAGTGTGTTCCATATGCTGTACAGTACTCCTCAATATCTGTGAGGGTTCCGTTCCAAGAAGCCTCACATAAAACAAAATCCATGAATTCTCCATCTCATTATCATCATTGGATGCAATGTGTGCACATCTGATAATAGGACAGGAGGTTTTGCATGACCTCACATTCACGTGTGTGGAAGTCACGCCAGCAGGGGGCGCACTGTGCTTTATAGCTCTGTTAGGGTAGGTGATGCCAAAAGAGAAGAATTACTGCTGAGAAGGCATTCTCTCTGGTATCCACCAGCTCCATTTCATTAGGCAATGGTACACTCATTTCTTCTCCCAGAGGATCAATGACTACTGTTCTACAGCTGATGAGATGGGTAGATTTTTAGAACCTGGATCAAACTATGATTTCTAGGAATGAAGGCTGGGAATTATGATAGAAAAATGCATGTGACACCACAATATCCTCTCCTTGTTTTCATTCTCTTTCCTCCTATCTTTCTGCATCATAAAAAGCAAAAGAAAAAATGGAGTATAGCATATGGAACACTCTTTAAACGGGGCCTTCACCTATTTGTGGAGCCGACTTGAGCAGAGGAAGACCAGTGATCTAGATAAGCACTACTTAAAGTGGGGATCCATGGACTCATACCAGTCCACAATCCATTGGCTGCTGGTCTCTACTTAGTTTCCAGGGAAGAAAGAAACAATTGTAACTAATGGGCACAAATACGATACCAGTCCCTAGCACACAGGAAAAAAAAAATTAGTTTTCCTCATCAGATAACTTGGAAAACAATGATTGGGACAAAACATGGAAAGTATATATTTGATAGGAACAGTCTAATTGTACTGTAATATTTATTTAATATAAAGTACTTATTCAGTAAATTGAAGAGGACTTACCCATGATTTCAGTAATCTTAGCAGGCATCTGGAACAGGTTCCCCACCAAGCAAATCTTGGACAATGGCAAGGGTGCTCAATGTATATAGGTCCTTTTATGTGTCAGTCCCATTGCCGGCTCTGTTATTTAGTATGTAATAGCAACCCTTTATTGGATATAGACATTATGAAACTGCCTAATTTTAACTCCTGCATATGTAACTCCATTTATGCAAATGTAATTACCATATAGGATTCTGGCCTTTAATTTCTGTTACAAATGGAGTACAGGCAGCTGAACTCTAAGAAATCTAGCATCTCTTAATTTGGGGCAGTTTATGAGAAGCAGGCAGGAGACTAAAACTGAGATCAGGAGAAACCATTAAAGTTACAAGAAAATGAAGGAAATTGTTATGTATTTTCAACTTAGTCTCCATAATGTCACACAGACACAGAAAATATTTGTTTTCCAAAAGGCTGAGGAGACTCAAGACCGTTTTCATGGATGCTGAAAAAGGGGTTTGCCTAGATTGAGTCAAGCTCCTCTACTCCTTTCCCTGTCACTTTCTTTCTTGATTTGGTTGTATTTCCTATCCTAAACCAATTTCTTTCCTGTGCTATGGAAAAGGGAAGAATCTGAGGAAGCAGGAATGATGCCAGAGGAATCAGAGGGCATGCCAGGCAAAAGGCTGTGCCACAATGCTGCACAAGGGAGATGCCTTGTTGCCGGGGGGGGGGGGGGGGCTGAAAATATTAATATAATCTGCAAATTTCTTCAAAAAGCATACTGTAAGCATGCTTAGAAATCAATTTATGAGCAAACCCATGTAGCCTAAACCAGAGGAGGGAACTGTATAGCTCTCCAGATGTTGTTAGACTGCAACTCATAGTACTCCTTACCTCTGGCTATGGCTGCTGGTAATTGCGTGCCAATAATACTGGGAAGACCACACAATTCCCTCCCATGAACTAACTCCAAATTTTAGTGTGAATTAGTGTAGACTCATTTAATCAAATGGTAAATAGTAAGTCAAATCTTACATAAATCCCATTAATTCAATAGGTCTACTTCAGTTGGAACTAGTCATCAGATTTAAATGTTTTCTCTCAAATAGTTTGTCATTTTAAAAATATTACATTTTTCCCCAATTGCAACATAGAAGTGGGAAGGAAAGTCCTTGCATTTTTTCAAAATCAGTATGTTTCCCCCCTTATTCCACCCCCACCAAGGCTTTATAGATAAACAGTACTAGGTAGTCTTTAAAAGGGATCTAGGACACTGTTCTGTATATTGGGTCCATTACTGAATTTAACCTAGTACTTTAAATAGCCAGTATGTGTATTATGAGCATAAGTCTACTGTGCCCTCAGCTGGAAAGGAAAGGATATTACACATTATTTCCCAGATATTGTATGCAGGAACCATGTGACCAAAATAACTAGCAATTTGTGAAGACATTATCCTTTACACAGCATCAACAACCCTTATCCACATCTTCCAAAAATAAGTGTGCTAGGTGTCCATAAAACCTTAGCAGAGAACTGTAGAATGAAGTAAGACAAGATCCATATGCACGTCTGTGGTCTGTTTGAATATTCTTGTATCTTGCACCCTTTAAAAAAAGAAAATGAAATGAAAGTAATTTCATATAGGTTTTCACCTGAAATGCTGATAGAGATTTAAAGGATTCTTATTACTACACGTTGCCTGGTGTGCCATGGGACATGGGTCTTCCCATCTGCTCAACCCATGTGCTCAATTAAGAGAACCCTCATGCCACACTTAATATGGGGTCCACTCACCTCATCAAAGTGGATTTTTTTTCCTGTGCAGCAAATGAACTGTATTAAGCACCCCTGTGAGCTATTGGTGAAATAAAACCCCATTATCTTTCAATTACGCAGGTGATAGCTTATCCCAGTAATCATACCTTGCTTACTGTATGGCTTGTTAAGTATGCCTGTAAGAAGAGATTTACAAAGGTTGAAACAAAGATAGTGATCACAGGACTGATTACCAAGACAGGAAGGAGTTGGCTCACATTTCTCCAGTGGCACCTTCAGATGCTTTGGAAGGTATAGTGAAGTTCCACAAATTTCACAGAATCAGATCATCTATCAGACATCCTGACCACTCTGATCAACTATCAAACTTGCTCGTAATGGGGAGCTTAGGTTTTTGATTGTTTGGCTGCATTTGCAATGTCAAATACAAGTCTCTTTTGATACAGCCAAGTTTTATTTCCATAACTATATGCCTAGGCTTAAATGGATTGAAACATGGATTATAACCTGCATACCCTGCTTTAAAACAATCTCATTAATGGGACAAATGAGACTAGAATGTTAACATATCTCTGGATCTAAAAATTCTAATTTCCCAACATTTACCTGTAAAGTAGAAAGGAAAAATGCTGATAAAAAGGTCCATAATTGTTCATCAACAATAAGTTACATATGGAAAATGTCAGCAGCTTGATCTGCTCTGTGCAATAATTTGACTGTATGGATCTCTATGACTGCTGTACATTTTTTTTAAAATTGTGTTTGTTGGGTTTGGTGAGAAGAGGAGGGAAGAACACAGACCTATATATTATATTAGCAGCATTGTGTATAAATATGTCATTTTGTCCCACAGAATCTAATATATTAAACTTTAAAAAGAAGGATTATTTGATATTTTTATGAAATCAACTTCATGTTGCTGTAGGTATGAAAAGATAGTGGCTTGTTGACCTGTTCTCAAACTGTATTGAGAGTCCAATGTCAAAAAAGGAATTGTGACAGTATTAGTTTCTGTCTTTGGTTAACAGAACAAATTTTAATTAAAACTATTAAATTCCTTTTATTAACATGATAGTGGTTGGATGTTGAGTTTTTGTGCTTATTTAAATGCAGCATTAACAAAGAAGAACCAATACACTCAGGGAAACTTTACTGGCCTTACAAATAAACTATAGAGTTTCTTTTAACACCCAATACACTTTGATGGTCCTAAGACATAGATTGAAAGCATATGATGAATTAGTATGCACATCTTAATGTGAAAGAGGCCAAAGTATGTATAGCTGCATGCATGAAAGGTTCTTTCACCCAATGGGATCCATGAAGCAAACAATGCTTCTGATAGCATGGCCCCCAACTGTCCCAATTTGGTAGGAACAGTCCTGATTAATCCTCCATCATTCCACTTTTCCAGATGCTTTTAAAATGCTCCAATTTCTCTTTCCATCTTCCACTTTCCCCCTTTGTCTTCACTGACTTCAACTGCTGCAACCTTAGTTCAAAGTATAATAGTTTGCAATCAATTAACTCACTGGGGGGTGGAGAAGAGGTGGGGGCAGAATCTTGCCTTTCCCAGTAGGTTCATGTAAAAGCAAACTGCTTCATCCTTTCCTAGCTTGTATGTTCATTAATAACTTTTGCCATCTTGATGACACTCTGATATTGCTTTGCCACATGTGTTCCAATTTGAATTTGGAAATTTTGAGGGTACGTGTTAGCAAGTAAAAGTACTACGTATATAGGCCATCTTTCACGCTAATGTTACACACATGGCTGTTGTGTGGAGATGAGTATTACAATTTAAATCTACTGGAATAGTTTGAAACACTTAAGATTGGTTTTCTGATAGAATACTGGCCGGACTGCAAGTAATTCGAGGCCACTGTGGCATGCAATCTAGAGAAGGCGCTTAAAGAGGAGGAAGAGGGAGGAAACATGAACTGATATGGGACAACTTTCCTACTCAGTGCCATCTCAGAGTGGATTTAATATGGTAGCTCATTCAATTGTTTTCATTTTTTTTTTATTCTCAGGATTTTTTTTAGCTTTATCTTGTTTTACTCTTGTTGTTAAGATGCCTTGGGTCCCATCTTGGGAGACAGGTGGGAGATAAACAAGAAATAAATAAATTGTACATTAGTGAGCAATCCAAATGGCGTGCAATACTGCCATAGACCAAGCTGAAAGAATGTTTGACATTAATTACAAAGTATGTTTCCTACTACTCAGCCAGCACACTTTTTCATATGAATAGCAAAATCCTGTGCACCTTGCTCATGCATAACATCCTCATTGATTTGTCAGAATCTCTGCCTGCAGTGCATGTTTCTGTTGTCAAATTTTCTTTAAAAAGCCCAATGCAGCTAAACACCATAGAAGCAGCAGCCAGCCACATAAGTATCCATGATAGGATGAAGGACCACATAGGCACACTGATGCTGCCTATGTCGTTCCATTCTTTGCAGCCAGGCTGTATTCATGAAGCCTCTTCAATAAGTTATCGTTGCAGCTGTATCTGCTTTATGGAGAGAATTGACAGAAGCTGGATTTAGTGCCCTCATTGCTAAAGAGTAGAATAGTATAGCTGCAATTTTTTGATAAGGGAAGGAAGCACATGCTACTGGCCTGATGTTATGCTAGCCATATGCAGTAGATCAAGTTTCAGTGTTCACAAAAGACTGGAAGGCACATACACATACAGTTCCACTGCAGAAACTAATCAAGTTTGTCTAGCATCTCTTCCCAGGAAAAAACTGGAATCATGATTAACATTTCCTTGGTGGCATGGTTCTGGCATGCATTCAATGCAGTGACTCAGACAGACGTTCCTGCCTAGAGTGCTTCCCTACATAATAGCTTTATGTGAACCTGGTCACAGAAGTAGTCAGTACCCTCTAAACCAGCACCTGGATCTTAAGAACAGTGCTAGGACTGATATTCAAGAGTTGCTTCCTAATTTACTTGCCAGAATGCTTTCTTTTGGGGGGCTGCTCCTAGTTTATGTAATGAAAGACGTGGCTCCCTCCCTTTCATCCTGACACTGGCAAGTGAAACCCTTTTTATTCTTGCAGGCCGCTAATAACTAACTATATTTGAATGGATGTGCTGTACTTTAAAAGTGCTTATTAAGCTAGTGTTTTAATTATAGTTTTAAAGGAACGTAAACTAGACAAGGTCTTTTAAGTATACAGATGAATTGTTAAATAGCAAAGTCAGAATTGTCCATGCCATTGTATTTCCTATTAATATGTATGTTAGTGAAAAGTGGACAATGAAGAAAGCTGATAAGAAGAGGACCAATTCATCTGAAATGTGGAGCTGCATGGGAGTTCTGCAGACTATCAAAAAGACAGGCAAATGGGTCCAAGAGCAAGTGAAGCCTGAACTTTCCCTAGACAACTAAACCGAGAATATCATACTTTGAACATATCGTGAGAAGACATGATTCACTAGAAAAGACAATGATGCTAGGAAAAGTAGAAGGTAGTAGAAAAAGAGGAAGACTGCATTATATATGGGTAGACTCAATCAAGGAAGTTGCAGCCCTGAATCTGCAACGTCTCTCATTCATAGGGTCTAAGCTGGAGTCAACTTTACAGTAGTTAACAATAACGAAAAGTTATATTTATCACTTATTGTGTTTTATTAGCTCCTTTAATATGCTGTAAATTGCCTTGCCTCCCAACTTAGGAAGAAAGGCCGGATAATATAAATAAGTAAACAGATTAACAGTGAACAGTGAAATTATATTTACAGGAGGATATAACAATAATAATTCTTCAATTTCCAAAGGGTAGTCGTGTTATTCTACAACAAGAAACAAACAAAACAAATCAAACAAAAACAAACTATACAAAAAACTAAACAAAACCATTTATATCATAATGAAGTTGTATACCCTTCAGGTGCGAAAAGGCTTCCCATTCTTTATGTGATCATTCTTTGCATATGACTTTCCTGTGGAAGATAACACAGCACTTCTGAATTGCTTTTAGAGGCAACATCTGCAGTACTAAGTTGAACTAAGGTGACAAAAGATGTGATCTAATGCTAGTTTCCAGGGGACAGTATATGCCTGAGAATGCATAAAATAACTCAAGAAGTTCCCAGACATCTAAAAATTTGCACTCTATTACTAAATATGGGCCTTATGATAAAGTAGCTAAAACAATGCCATTTTTTAAAAGAGCAAAAGAAATCCAGAGGGGAGTCAAGCTTTCCTGGATAGACTGGTGGAAAGAATGATTAATGCTAGTATTATTAACATATAGAAGAACAAATCTGGCTAAGCAAGAATCAGCTTGCCTTCTGCAAAATGAAGTCATACACCACTAACTATTTTGTGTTCCATTAAATGTGGTTATGGGCAATGCCATGTTATATTCAGTTTTTATCACAATAGAGGGAAGTATATAAGGATGCTCCAGAGCTCTTTGTTGGGGCATGTGCTCCTCAGTTCATTCACAAACAGTTTATTAGTATAGAGATCAAAGAAATAAGATGGCCAATCTGAAAAGGCCTAATATCAATCTCCTGCTCAGGGTTATAGCCAGCCATTCCCAATTCCATGATACTCTATCCTACCTTCCTCCCAGTTTTCAGAGCTTTTTTTTCCCTCCTATAAGTCAGTCAATCTTGTCTTTGCATGTAAGGATTTCTCTTGTGACAAAGAGACCTGAAAAGGCAGAAAGAAGTATCTCTGCCAACAAATGCATACAGTGAGAGGAGGAGGGGACAGACCACTGATTTGCAAGTTCATTCAGTGAGGGCTGAGGAGGGCTAGTGAAACAAAACCATTGTACTTTCAGGTATGCAGCTCTTTGCAGACTACTACATATAGAAAGCTAGGTAAAGTCTAGTGTGGGCTACATTATCCCAGTGAAAGTTAATATACTGGCATATATTAATCTTTGAGGATTATGCTACAACATTGCAGTTATGGTTTGAGGGGTAGCTGTTTGTAGAAGTTAGGCTCAAACTGACTTCCTAAGGAAAACAGCAATCCTTTGTAAACATGTTTTTTCCCCTTTGGAAGATGGTGTTATCAACTGTCAGAAAAACTGCACAAATGTATCACATAGTCGTCACCGTGAGACCCAACTATAGGGACAGCAATTCCTAGAACAGTGATATTTTTGTATATATAGCCAGGCCTCCACTTTCGACAGAGGTGCAAAGCCTCTTTGAAAGCGGAAAAACCATGAATATTTTCCCCCCTCCCACACAAGTTAGTGAGCAACGGAATGCTCACGTGCATTCTCCCTCCTTCCGCTCTCCATTGCATCCCTTCCCCAACCTATGTGAGTGAGGATGTGAGGGAATGTGTGCATACACACTCTCCCTCCTTGTGGTCCCCTGCCCCATCCCCTTCTCTCATCTGCCTGCCTGTGCAAGTGGGTGAGAAAACACACGCACACGTGCCCTACCTTCCTTTCCCACCCACTTGAGTGAGTGAACGAGTGGACATACATGTGGGCCCTCCTTCTTTTTCTCCCCAATCCCATCCCTTTCTCCCCCACCCTTCCAGGTGAGCGAGCAGGGGAACAAACACGTGCACATGCCCTCCCTCCTCCTGCTCTCCAATTCTATCCTCTTCCTCCTGCCCATCCAGCCGAGCAAATGAATGAGTGAAGCAATGCACGTGTGTACCCTCTTTCCTCATGCTCTCTCTGTCCTATCCCCTTTCCATTGCCTACGCAAGTAAGTGAGCAAGGACACTCACTCATACACCCCCCCTTCCTGCTCCCCCTGGAGCACATATGTCAAACACAAGGCCACACCTCACACTTCTCCTGCAGCTGTGGCACTCACCTGCCTGGTAAGCCTGACCTCCACATTGTGGGCCCCTGGCTGCCGGTATTCCAAAAAGGGGCCTGGCAGCCAGCACTCGCGATCTGCTTCTACTTCTGACTGATCCTCTGTCCAAGTCTCACCATCAGAGCATTGCTGTGGATTATCGTGGCAACACTTCGCGCGGCTCACAAGAATTGGACAGAGGAGCAGTCAGAAGTAGAAGTAGATCGCAAGTGTTGGCTGCTGGGCCCCTCTTCAGAATACTGGCAGCCAGGAGCCCACAATGTGGGGATTGGGCTCACCAGGTAAAGAGAGGGGCAGGGGAACAGAAAGAGCCACAGGACAGGTGGGGAGCAAAAAGAGGCATGGGGAGGGGGGAAGGAGAAAGAGGCACAGAGAGGGTCTGGAGGGAGAAAGAGGCACAGAGAGCTAGTTATTACTAAAATCTGTATTAACTGAATGCAGAGGCAATTATTTAATGTGATAGAAGAGTAGATACATTTATATAGCCTTACAGATACAACCGGCCTGTTGAGGGCAACCATAATGCTGATGCGGCCCAAGATGAAATTGAGTTTCACACCTCTGCCCTAAAGATTCCTAGAGAGAACACATTTTTTCCCATGGAAGGGGCAAATACCATATTTTTTTAAAATAAATAAACTAAATAAATAAAATGAACCATGAATAATCAAATGCAACAATGCTGAATCTGCAAAAGTGGAGGATCGCTGTAATTAAAAGCAATTTTTAGGCTGTGATATTACAAAAAGCACCACTCTATTCTCCCATCCCTTAATGTGATTTTGACTTCGGCCTAATGGAAACTTCCAGCACTACAGAATAGGATTGGTGGCCAGAGTGCAGGACTTACGTTACCCTATAGCAAGGCCCACAGAACCTCAGATTTCTGCGCTAATATGCCACCTCGCCACAGTTTCCCTGCCTCTTATACAGGATGAATGTTATTTCACAATCTAAAATCACCCTGAATTGAAAAGCAGAATCGTACACATCCTTGCTCTTTCATTTCAGATTAGCCTATGCAGGTTGTTATTATGTTAATCAATGTATCTCAACCAAAGACCAAAAAGGTGCATCATGCCAGCGATATCCACAAAACAAGCAGCTCTAAGGCTTTTTGGGCCAGGTGCATCCCAGAACCTGAGATTTCAGGGCCAAAACCTGAGGCCAAGGAACAGGCCCTGATAATGTCATTTAACATGGTACATTACATAAGCATCAACTACAGTTGTTTAGAGCATGCCATTCAAATGAAAAAAAAATATCTAGCAAATAAAAAACAAACAAGCAAAAGCAAACTACTTCTCTGGTTGGAAATTCAGTCTTCCAAATTCTACACTGAACAGAAAAAGAAAAAGGGAGGAGGGTTTCACCTCTGTTTTTAATATTTTGCAAGCACTGCTGTAACAACACATGGGAGCTGTCATATTGAAGGGAATATTTAAAACTTTGCTTTGACCTGAAAAAGTTAAATTTCCTCACCTTTGTTTCAAACACTTTCCAAGCGCTTTTAGGACAACTAAATATAATGTTTTTCAAATTCTCCTTTTAGTGGATTGCTTATAATCTGCCACATTATCTGTTACTTTCTTTCCTCCTCCTTTTCCTAGTCATGAATCCTCACATTCCCAAAATAATCATCATGACAATCACAAGGATGTCACTAACAATCACATATTTGAGGGAAGGTGAAATGATGATAATGATAACCATGTATTATATAAGCCAATAGGACTGAAAAGGACAATCCTATCTATGTATGTTTATTTAGAAGCAAGATCTACTGAGTTTAATGAGACTTCAAAACTTTAAAATGCTGAAAATCAAACATATCCCAGTAATAATTTCAAATTTGGGGGAGTTGGGGCACAAAGGACAAAATAGAGACACAGGGAGAGAAAGAAGTATGAATTTAACTAGGACAAGTGAGGATAGAAGAACAAATAGGATGTGAGAGTGAAAAAGGGAATGCAGAAAAAAGGAAAAGATGAACATACCCAGGAGAATTGGAGATGGGAAAGCAAGAAAAAGGAGGAAGAGGGATTATAGGGGAACTGAGAGAAAATTAGCGCGAGCAGTAGTTTAGCCAGGAGTTGTGGATGAAAGGGGGCAGATGGGAGCCAAGAGAAGATGTTTAGCTAGAGTGCTTTGGTGAAAGAAAGAAGACAGCATAGGAAAAAGGCATTAAAGAACAAGGGAGAAGACAAGTGTAAGCAGGAGCTGTGATAAGGTGTGCATGACTGGATGGTACAAGTGTATTCCCACCCAGTTTTCACCTAACTACCATGAACAGAAAGAAAATCTTAAAGTCCACTAACACAAGACCACGCCAAAATTGGGATAAATAAAACAGTGGACACTGAGGCCGTCATTGCACTATGGCCCAATAGCGCTTGCTCCTGATCCTATCCCAACAGTGTCATTTCAGGGATAGGATTGGGACCTGAATGCTCCCTACCACTCTGGTCGTCTGCCAGCGAATGGGTAGTATTCAGGACACCCTCCTTCCTTCCGCAGTACAGCTATACAGCTTCCTGGGCTATACTGTGGAAGGAAGCACTTGATAGCGCTTCTACCCTTCCCATACATCCGCAGCCAACAGGATCATTGTGTGAAGGGTGGCTATTACGAGATTTTTTTCCAGTAATGGTATACAGTGCAATCATGCCGGCTGGGGACACAAGAGCAGTGAGATCACAACAACTTTGTGCGATGGCACGTATCACAGACAGGCAGCAACACGTCCCCATGCCAGGATGGTGCCATAGTGTGATAAGGGCCTGAGCCTCCTCTCAAATAACTTCCTAATGAGAAATTAGAGTTCACTTCTACCTTCCAGTTCCTTCTCTACAGTTTCTGTCTTACTTTGTTCACAGATGCAAATAGCTGGATGTAAACAGATCATCAACACTATATAACAGCCTTCCCAGTCAACTGTGTCCCATCAGCTGCTGGAGGTTAATGTGCTTACAACACACTTTCTGAAATGAAAGAAAAGTGGGCTTCTTGGCTGAGACTGGAAGCAAGTGCCCGGGACAGACTAGGCTTGCTGGTGGGGCATCTGAGCAGCTAAAATGCAGTAATCTGGGAGGAAGATCAAAGCTGGGGAAAAGTAAATTGTGTGTGTGTACGTGCCTTCAAATTGCCTGATGACTTAGGGCAACTCCATGGATGTCACAGAGTTTTCTTAGGTAAGGAATATTCACAGGTGGTTTTGCCAGTTCCTTCCTCTGAAATATAGCCTACAGCACCTGGCATTGGTTGGTGATAGATTCTCCAAAATAAAACAATACACACATCACCCTCATTAACAACAATATGCAGTGTGGGAGGACAGAAGAGCATGTCATGGCATCTTAAAGATTAGCATTTTTCTTGTAGCATGATATTCCTGTGAACTATAAAAGTCACAGTAAAGACTGCAAACTCCTATTTACTAAGTATGTTTGAGGGTTTTCCGCAGAACTTCAGGAGCAAATTTATGTACTAACCTGCTACTAGTGAACTCAATGCAAATCGTACTGAGTTCAACACAGACTAAAATACAGCCGAACTGCACTGTATCAACCTTACGTGCACTTACCTTGCAGTAAGCCTCATGTTAAAGTATGGGAAGACTTTTGGCATGTCTTGGGCCATTTCCACACTAGAGTGTTACAGTGCTATTATTCCACTTTCAACATCCTATGGAATCCTGGGGTTTGCAGTTTAGAGAGGGGTCTTGAGAATGTTGAAAGTGGAATAATAGCACTATAACATTCTAGTGCGGAAATGGCCTAGGAAAGATTATTTTGGTAGACTACACAATTGTGGCCCATAAAAAGCAACATTTCCAAGTTCTGTCTAAGAGAGAGGACGTACAGTCATGAATTAACGCGACTATGGCAGTGGAGTTTAATTTTTCCAGACGAGGAGAGGCGATAAAACACTGACTAAGGCCATTTCCACACTAGACTGTTATAGTGCTATTATTCCACTTTCAATATCCTGTGGAATTCTGGAGTTTGTAGTTTACTGAGGCCAAAGAGTTCTCTGGCTGAGAATTCTAAATGCCCTTTCCTAAACTGCAAACCCCAGGATTGCATAGGATGTTGAAAGTGGAATAATAGCACTATAGCAACCTAGTGCAGAAATGGCCTAAGAAGACCGTCTAGCGGGCTAAGCGTATCACCCTCCCCTTTCAGCCGAATTCTAGCTGACGCTGCAACTTCCCTTCTCCGTCTCTACCTACCTGATCCCCGCTCAGGAGCGGTTGCCTCGGCACCATTCCCACCGCGCCCCAGCTCCGGGCAAGAAGGATCAAAGTTGCAGAGCACAGAAGGCACATTTTAAAAAAGTCGCCGAGATCCTCCTCTCTCCTCCCACCGATTGGAAAAACAACTTCAAACGCAGCCAACCGGCGCATCCTCTCCCTCTCCTCAAAGGCGGAGCGAGCACTTCTCCAGCCTATTGCAGAGGCGCGAAGGCGCGTTGTGGTTCAAACTCCATATAAAAAGTCAATGCCTCCCTTGGGGCTTTGAGTAATCCCCAAGGAGCGTGGCTCGGCGGAGGCCGGGGGGAGGTCCGATGGCGAATCAGTCCCAGTGCTTGGACGATGCGCCCTTCCGGGGGTTTCGCAGCTGGGATCCCCGGCCTCCCCAGGCTTACAGCGAGGCGCAACGCTTAGCGCTGGAGGAGTTGATCGCCGGCGGCCGGCAGGCTTTCCAAGCTTTCCTGCGGCGGGAGAAGATGCGCGCGTTCCTCTCGGAGCCCGAAATCCAAGCCATCCTGCGCGCTGCCGTGCCGCCGCCCCGCGTGGACGAAAGCGCCGGGGCCGATCAGTCGCTCAACGCCTCTTTGGATTGCTCCTCGCTCACGTACTTCCCGGTGCAATCCGATGTGGAGCCGCCGGTGCTGGAGTTGGGCTGGCCGGCCTTCGTCAGCGGTTCTTTTCGGGGGCTCACCCGCGTGGAGACCTATTTCCAGCCCAGCTTTGGGGAGACCATTTACCCCTGCAAGGAGGAGGTGCGCAAGCAGATCCGGTCAGCTAGAGAGGTGAGAGTCAGTTGTTGGGCTAGTTTGCAGGGATCAGCCATAGCTGCGTTTCGCGATCTGAACGCGGAGTCTGGAAAAGTTCCTTATTTTGACCTATAGCAATTCCCAGAATCCCCCAGCCAGCACAACCGTAGCTAGTTACTGACTCCAAAAGTAACTTTTTCTACTTCCTGCACCTGCCTATACAGTTGCGAGTATAGGCAACATTAGCTTAAATTGTAAGCGGGCTAGTTTCTAATTCTACTGCATAAGGAGATCAAGCTCCCCTGTTCCAATTCTGAATACATCCCACATGGTGTGAATGCATTCCCACAACCAGAACAAAGGCCATTTCACACTACATAATTATAGCACTGTGATTCCACTATAATTCACATGTTTTTATCCTGCGGAATCCCTGATTTGCCACTAGGGTGGTATTTAGAATGCTCAGCCAGAGAGTTCTAGTGCCTCACCAAACTAGAAATCCCAGGATTCCCTAGGATGTATGCTAGTTAAAGTGGAATCATGCTGCTGTATTTGGGAAATGCGAAAGAGTCCCAGCTAAAAAGGGATTTTGAGCGTTTCTCTTAAAATTCTTTTGGGTAGGACAACATAGTATGGATAATTGTTCAGTGATCTTGAGCGTGTATCACAGGAGTTTCCTTGATGTGCAGGATGGTAATATTCCTAGTGGGTGGTCTTCATGTGTAGATAAAATTAGAAAAACTTGAGCCGCCTTTTGTCTCCCTGCTCTTTTGTTAGTCTTTCAACTGTTGCCAAGATTAAGCCAAGCCTCAAAGGCAGGTGATGAGAAAAACTTGCCACCTTAACCCTCCTTGTTGGCCCAAGACTTTTTTTTTTCTGCCTGAGACAAATGACCCCACCACCACCACCATGCAGAAGGTGCAAACTATTGCAGGAATTTGATTTTTGCACCAACACTAGAGATGGTGCACTATTTTTTAATGCAGCCAGCTCATTTGGAAGCATCACAGGGGAACAACAAAAAAGTTTATAATACCTGACTCACAAAATCAATGAAAAACAAAGTCAGGAGATAAATTACAATTAGATATATGGATATATATTGATATTGAACAAATATAAAAATGATAAATCAAATCATAAATTATTCCTATATAATTCCTATATATTCCTTTTCTTTGTTGAAGACCTGTCGAGGCTCTTCCTTCAGCTAGAGATTTATGCCTTATGGACCTTCGCCCTTATTGCTGTTTATCTTTCTGGATTATGCATGTTTGATATAGGAATAATAGATTATTTGATTTCTTTATCATATCTTTTTAATATTTGTTTTCTTTCTTTCTCCAATTAATTTTAATTATGTTGGTCTGGTTTTAATGTAGGGGCGTAGCAGGTTGGTATGCTGATGTAAGGGTTGCATGATAAGCCATACGGCCACATAGCGCATACAGCTTTGTGCTCCAAGAAAAGAAAATTGCACCAGCTTTGTCCTGACTTGTGGTGGAATATTACCATTTGAGGCAAAAAGAAGCCTTAATGTGACATTTAGAATCTCTGAGATACTGGTGTGTGTGTGTGTGTGTGTGTGTGTGTAGGGGGGAGAGAGAGAAAAAAAAATCTCAAAACCCTTTATTAAGTATTGGCTAAAATGAAGTCCTCCTTGCTTTCCCTACTTTTGAAATGCAGGTATACCTTGTAGACAAAGTACAGGCATGCCTCAGTTAACAAAGCCTCTGACAAAGAAGACCCTTTTTTACGAAGTCTTTTTATGTCTTCTCTACCCCCCCCCTTTTCTTCCTTGTCCTCTGTCCATTTGGAAGTTTTTAAATAGCATTAGCATAGGGAATTTGGTGAAGGAAACACAGACTTTTAATGTCAGATTGCAGTAGTTTGTCTGTGGTGAACAATACAATAAAAGTTTTAGAAGGATAATAATGTGATTCTGTTCTAGCTGATCTTATTATAGCTGTGTGTGCCTGCTTAAAACGGGCAGGGAAACAAGCAGCTGCCTCCAAAATCCATTCTGGTGTTGAACACCAAAACAGAGAGAAAAAGAGAAAGCAGGTTAGCCTGCCTCATCAGCTACCCCACAATGGGTCTATATGTAAGTGTAGGCCACCAAAATGGAAAATATAAGAAAAAGTGGAGGCTAGTGAAAGAAAAAAAATTGCTGGGTACATTTTGGAAGAACCTTTCAAGTGGTCTCTTGAAGTTTCAAAATTTTTTTCTTTACTAATGCAAGGTTTACCTGTCCTGTTGTTTGATTCCACGTGTGCCTATTGTGTAGGTTATATTTCAGAAGAAGGAACTGGCAAAACCACCTCTGTGTATTCCTTGTCTAAGAGAGCCTTGTGAAATTCATGGGGATGCCATAAGTCAACAGCTGACTTGAAGGCATGTACACACACATTTTGGATGCAAAATTTGCAAAAATATGTTGAATTGATCTTCCTCTTTGTGGTGCAGGAACCTATGCCTTCTTTCCATGTTATTTCTGCCTCTGGTACAAAATTTTCTGTTAAAAAAGTAATCCCCAGGAAAACATCTCCTTCGTTAACTGAAGTATGCCTGTAGTTGTTTTGAACTGAACTCTGTGCACTTTGTTTAAAAAAAAATCAACAGAGGCTGTCATGTGAATAACTGAAGAAACGGTAAATGCTACAGAACCATCTGATATAGTTTTCCATGTTGATTATCCACCCTTTCTTAATTGGTGCAAATATCAAACATGCCTTTGATATTTGTTTCCACATCCTTTATTTTTGGTTTAGCAACAAACAATTTTTAAAAGAGGGGGAAAAAATCACCTTGGCAGATCGGTCCACTTAATCCTGTGTTGAAACAGATATAATCATTGTGTATAGTTTGAGATCCAGCATGGTGAAATGGGTTGAGCGTTGAACTATGAACCCAGAGACCAGGGTTCAAATTCCTGCCCAGCCATGGAATCCCACTGGATGACCTTGGGCACATCACACATTCTCAGCTTCCAGAGAACCCTATGATAGGTTTGCCGTAAGTTGGAAATGACTTGAAGGCACACAACAACAAACAACAGCAACAGTTTGTTCTCTCCCTCATCCATGTGAATTTTAATACTGTTGCTAAATTTGGCGAAAATATGTAAAACTGCAAGGAAAAAGTTTTCAACAAAATATATAGTTTGCGGAATCTATGATTAGATCAGACTGATTTATCTGTTCTGTGAACAGGAATGGGAAAATGTCTTTGAAAAGTGAAGAAAGCTGCTTATTGTTCTGCAGTAGACAGAAGCTGTAGATGTCTTATTTTGAATCCATCTTCCCAGACTACTCCAGAAGCTTTCATATTAATTATTCTTACTATAGCCTAGCCCTGTAATGTAGACCAGTATTATAGTCCTTTGGAAGGAGTGTTTGCTTAAAGCCATTGCCTTAGACGCTTAAGCTCACAGCTGGAAAGGTCTCCTTCAACTGCTAATTAGTATACTGTATCTGTTGTTGCGTGGCTTCAAATAATTTCTGACTAATGGTAAACCTAAGGCAATCCTCTCACAGGGTTTTCTGGGCAAGATTTGTTCAGAGCGGGTTTGCCTTTGCCTTCTTCTGAGGCTGAGAGAGTGTGACTTGTCCAGTGGGTTTCCATGGCTGACTGGGCATTTGAGCTCTGGCCCCCAAAGTCATATCCCAACACTCAAACCACTAAACCATACTTGCTCTCTTATTTAGCCCCGTATATATGCTGCTTTCTTTTATCCAACTGCTCAGACACTCACCTTAGGTTCTTTTCAAGCTATCTCCATCCTTTGTGTCTGGCTTGAATACCTTTTGCTTCAGTAAACTTGTTTCTAAAGGCCATGATGATTCCTACTCTTGGATCCCCAGTTGTATTACAACTCCCACAAAACCCAGCCATCATGGCCAATTATCAGGGATTCTGGGAGTTGTAATCCAACAACTCAGGACCCAAGGGAACCCCTGCTGTAGCACACCTCACTAGTCTTAAACCTTAGTGGATAGTCATACTCAATTATTTGTTTTAGTAGCAGTTTCTTTAAAAAGCTAAAGCCAATATGGATGCTCTTCTACCAAATCAAGCCCAATGCTACCCTGATTTTTTCCCCATCATTTCATGGCTGACCCTTCACCCCTCAGCAGCCAGATGAGATATTGTGGCAGCTTAGCAATTGGGAAGGTAGTTTTCTAAAGAAGATCATGAGTAGCTTTTAGCCTATACTAAAACAGAGTTAGGGGATAAGATTTCTGGTCAAGGTTTTAAAAAATAAGGATTACCTGGCAGTCATGTTATGCGTGATACAGTGAAGCTATATTTGGCATGGGAGAGGTCTAACAATCTAATTTTGAAACACAGGGTGGTAATCCTAACTAACAATATTGAAGTGAAGGTACCTCCAGCTTTGTATAGAGTCCATAATTAATAAGTGGCTTTCTTGTGTCAGGTATATCCTTATGATTAATGACTGTCAGGTGGTGCAAACCACAGAGGCCATTGGCTGGCTGAATGTTTCTTTTCCTGCAGCCTACTGACATGCCTGTCCTGTTGTGGACAAGAAAAGAGCAGCATAGTCAGTGGAGGGAAAAGGATTTCCTGAGACAGGTTGGCAGAGAGTGGAAAGAGTAGATGTGTTAAGAACACAAGGACCATGTTGGATCAGCTCAAAGGCCTGTCTGGTCCAGCCTTCCGTTTATGCAGTTGCCTATGAGGCATGCATACAGGTCTACCCTTCTCCTTACTTTCCTGGGTAACTGAGATGGAGAGGGGTGCTGTCTCATCTGATACTGCAGTTGGTATATAGCCATCCTGACTAGTAGCCATTCATGGCCATTCATTAGGGTTAGGGGCACAGGGCCCTTGCAAAAATGGAAGAACTGCAAATATCAAAGTGTGTGTGTCTGTGGGAAGGCGGGGGTGAGGCATGGTGGAGAACAGCAGGCACCTAGGGTCCATACCAGGTCAGGGAAAGGGGGTGGGTCAGCATGATAATCTTACACTCCTTCTCTTGCCCGTCTCCTTCCTTGAGTGTGTCATGGGGCATTGGGAATTGGTTTGTGGTGCTGAGGAATTGGACTGTGATCCATCCTTACCTGGCCAGGCAGTGGCTGGTGGAGGAAGAGGAGGAGTACCAGAGGTGGGTTTTTAAAGGGCTGTGTGACTTGATCAGAATTGCTGAGGGGGAAATTCCCCTGGAAATTAAGCACTTGAGGTGGGGAGGGGACAGGGATTGGAGAAACTCACAAAGAAACAAATCAATGAAAGTTAAACTCATAAAAGTGGAAGGCTGACTGTACTCTTTTAAAGCCAGCTAAGTTGACAGCTGTAATTACCTTGTGTGATAGAGAATTCTGTCATTTAGCTATGTGAAGAAGTACTTGCTTTTATTTATCCAGAATCTCCAACTATTTCTGCTTCACTGGGTGACCAGTGTTCTAGTACTGCAGAAAAAAGCTTCTCTCTATCTATGTGTTCAGCACCACACCTCTACTCCATCAGGTTTTACCCCAATACCACTTGTTCATCTTTTTTTTTCCAAGTTCAGTAGCACCAAACATTGTAATCTGTTGTACGCAGAGAGACACAGCTGCAGTAGGATGAGCTAAAGTAAAATCTCATTCTTCCACGGCTAAAGTTTATTGCATGTTTACTGTTGATATGCTGCTGCAACCAGACACTGGAAATCTGTGTTTTTCCAGCCCTTCTTCACCGTCCTCTCAGTGCTGATGCTGCTAAAAATCTTCCAGTGAGATAGAGAACAAAGAAAAAAAGGAAGCTGGGCAGGTGTTAAAAAGGTGCTTCTTTGTCAGAGGGTTTTTAAACTGAGGTATGCATATATTTTAGATTTGGATGCAGCATAGGTTTGTGTAGGGGCAGTAAGGTCTTGGCACTTCTTTTTTCCAGTTCTGCTTCCAATTATTATTTTACAGCCATCTTACACTGGGTTGGCATTTTCTTCAATGTGGCAGCCACATCTTCAGGATTCTTTTTCTTGTTCAGTTGCTGCCAAATCAGATCCATTAGTATGCATATGAAGTTAAGATTTTTTGTCACATGATGCATTACTTTACATTTAGCTGCATTGAATCTCATTTGTCATCTTCACGCCCATTCTCCCACTTTGGAGAGATCCTTTCAGAGGTCTTCACAAATTGTGTGTGTTCTCACCACCCTAAATAATTTAGTACCATCAGCAGATCTTGCCAGCTCCCTACTTGACTCAGTGCTGCCAGATCTTTTATATACAAATTTAAAAGTACCAGTCCTAATAAAGATCTTTGAAGCAACCCATTGTTCAAATCCCTTCCTTGCAATAATGGATTGTTTATTCCAACTCTCTGCCTTTTGATCCATTAGAGGACTTCTCTTCCTATCGCATGATTGTGAAGTTTACTCCACAATCTTTGATGTGAAACTTTATCAAAAGACTTCCAGAAGTCCAAGCCAACAACATGTACCAGATTACTCCTTCCCACATGTTTATTGACAGTGTATAAGATTAGTGAGACTACACTTGGCTTTGCAGAAGTCACACTTATTCTCTTTGCTTTTCTATGCATTTGATTTCACCTTAACTGGCTCATTAGTGGCCTTGATCTTTCTTTTCAAAAGTTACTGCTACAAATATATTTAGTGTATACCTGTACCCCGAATGTGCAACTAGTGTATAATGTAAGCAAACAGGATGTTATTTAAAAAGTGAAGGTGGTTGAGGCTGACTGTGCAAGAAGCTGTTATCAGCCCTCATTACACATGACTAATTTTTAACAATCAAATTCAAATGCCTTTGGTTTAGATGACTATAATCACAGCATTTTATAATGGTTGTAATAACTATGTATCTTATAAGTAAGATGTTTAGAATTCTTTTCCCCATGACACACGGTTTCATCTCTCTTACTTATGACACCTGATGACATTGGCCACTTGTTGTGTCATCTAGCTGATGTCACCCTAGGAATACAGGATGCTGCTGCTTGTCTTGGGTTGGAATGCTTGCCTAGGTAGCCCAGTATTGTCTGAACTAACTGGTAACAGATTTCCACTCCTACATGATCTTTCTTTTCTTTCTAATGGGATACACCAGATGATAAATTTGGTGGGATCTTTTGCAGCCATAGGATATGATTTATTGCTGAACTATGCCCCTAGCCCTCATGCTGAGCCAAATAGTCTCTAATCTTGATTTTTGCTTTAAAATTAGCATGTTTGATGCAGTGAAACAAATTGCCAGGGCAGGGTTGGGAGGCTGCAGTATCTTGCTGAAGGAAAAAAAATGTTTCAGGGCTTTTGAACAAACTTCTCTTCCCCTGGCTGTTCGGCTTCTTGTCTCCATTGCCTCTGAGATGGGACTTTGTTTGTAACCTTCTGTGATATTATGTCCAGAATTGTGCAAGGAAGTGATTGATAGGAATCAGATGGGTCCTCACTGACAACCAATGTGTGAAGATTTTGGCAATTCATGCCAAATCACCAAAATCAAGAAACATTATTGTTGACAATTCACAAACAATTATTTGAGACAAAGAATTCAAGCCAGCTATACCTGCCAAAGGCTATAGAGTAGATCTTGACCCATGACTTTTAGTGTTCCTATATCTTGGCTTTGATCAGTAGTGTGCTTTTAAATTTGCTGAATCCTGTTTCCATTCCTGCAACCTCCCACAGCAGTGATGTTCTTTTCTCCACCTAGAAATGGGTGGAATGAAATGAGTGCATTCCAGGATAGAAAGACTTCACTTAGCTCTTTGCTGGTATTTCTAGCTGTTGTATTCTATGACATCAACAGCTTAAAACTAATAACCTGCCATCTGGTGACACTAATGTAACTCCTAAACAGTGGTTTTGCTAATTCTGTCCAAAATGTTTACTGTTTAGGTGATATGTGTGTGATGTTTTTCTCTATGTAACTGAATGAAATAGGGGATTTTTACATTCTTTCCTGCAAGTAGAACATAAAACATGAAAGACTTAAAATCATGCTCATATTAATACAATTTCTATCTGATTTTGTCCTGTTCACTGAGCTTTGTGATAGTATGAGAAACCACAGGAAGAGCATTTTCTAATAAGGTTTTCTGCCTTAAGACTACTTCATGCTTCTTCCTTTGTTGCTGTTTGCCTTCAAGTCACTGATAACTGTCACAGGGTTTTCATCACAAGGTGGTCCAGAAGAGGTTTGCCATTGTGTTCCTTAGGGGCTGAGAGAGTGTGACTTGCCCAAAGTCATCTAGTGGGGTTCCATGGCTGAGTGAGGATTTGAACCCTGGTCTCCCAGCATCCTGGTCCAATGGTCAAAGCTCTTCCCTTTTTCCAATGTTTGTTAATATCTGTACAGAGCAGGGGTGATAGTTGTGTTTGCCCTCCAGATGTTGTTGAGCTGTAGCAGTTGAACATGTTTCTCCATTTGCTATGTTAAATAGGATTAGCTGGAGGCTATGGTTCAGCAACATGTGGACAGCCATGCTTTGTCCTCCCCTGATAAAGGGAATGGTATATGTTTTTACAACTACTGTATAGGATGCAGTTGTGTGCTCAAGCATGGCAAACAGGATGTATTTCACTATAAACTGCAACAGCTGCTAGTCATCTTGAGACCTGGTTTTGGGGTAAAGCAGGATAAAAGTGAAGATGATGATGATGATGATGATGATGATGATGATGATAGTAGCAGCAGCAGCAGCTAAGATTACAACAGTTGGTGTTGTAGGAATGTCTTTCTGATTCTTCAGTTTCATTCTGTGGCATATAAATTCCTGAAGTCTAGTAATGGTAGTACATGCAGCAGCAGCTTCTGCTTCATGAAAGAAATTGTCTAGTTCCAGTGTAAGACAGACTAGCAATCCAGCACCAGGAAAATAAATAAGGAAACATATCAAACCTAGAGTTTAAAGCAATTCAGCACTGAAAGCCATCCAGCTTTTGATGAAAGAGGCAATAATGCTAATAATATTTGTAAGGACCAAGTTGGCAATTCTGTATAATCTTAAATTCCATCAGCGTTACCAAGGATATGAAAATAGGGAGGCAAGAAGGATCTGGGATACATGGAATGGAGTGAGTGACTGAAATCCTATACAGCCTGAGGAGTACTGTGTCTCAGCATAAAATGTTGCTATCTAAAGTGAGGAATTAGTATTGGCTATAAACCCAGGCAACTTGCCATGGACTGGCAGCTGATGACTTGTGGTCCATGGACCACAACTTTTGAGTAGCACTGATCTAATGTGTTATTTTTTTTGGGTCCTTCAAAAGTGAATTGTTATAGAAAATCGCTACCACAGTTGATGGCTCCATGCCTGTTCTGCAGTGCCTTCAGGTGACTCTTTTCAGCCAGCTTTCTTTAGTAGAACAGTTAGGAATTGCAGATCTTGTATTATCTTCTATATTGTCAGAGGGAGAAAGAAACCTAGTGCTGATGTGGCCTCAGATAAAAGAAATGTAACCAGTGATTCCGGTACTTGATGAAGCATTAAACGGATCTGTAATGATGCATGCAACAAGACACATTGGAAATTATTATTATAATTTGATTTAGATGGTGTGTTTCTGTTTGTGGACCACATTAAGAAGGCCTGTGCATAAGAAAAGAAGTGAACTAAATAAAATACAACAATTGGAAATGGTCGTAGTAAAACCTGACTTTCTTTAACTTGAAAAGCTGCATTTTTGTGCATACAAACAACTGTCTCCTATAGCTCAGTTGGGGACAACGGCTTTTAATCAGCTCAGCAGTAGCAGCAGCTTCATCATCTTACACCTTTTTCTCAAGACTGGGACTTGAGAGCTTACAAATTAAAAAAAGTTACGGTTAAAACATACAGAAAGTCAACATTAAAACAGAGTTATACTATTAACCATATTAAAAGCATACACTCTAAAAAAGTTTTAAAAAGTGAATATAATTTTAAAAATTTATAATTTATAATTTTTATAAATTATAATTTTAAATTTATAAGTTAAAAATATAGCATTTGCAGTCCTTTTGTTAAATGTCCTTCGGTTCTAAAAGCATGAATAACAACACTTTGACTGCCATGTGAAGGACAGCAATGTGAGGGCTGTTCTAAATGAGGGAGCTCCTCTGTGCAGGGATGTCTGTATTGTCACCAGACTTCCCTTTCTTTGATTATAATCTTTGAGCAATTCTCTGCCTGTAATCTCAACATTTTCACCCTCTTTGGCCTTCCTATTTTCATCCCAGACCCACAAGAGGATATCTCTGTCTCCTTTACTTTACAACGTAGGTTTGATTTGACTAAAGATTTATATTCCTTTTTTGAAGGACTAAGTTATAATGATTTAAATCACAGTTGAAATGACTAATAAGGAGGATCATGTATAATCATCATTTTTAACAGCTGTATATGACAGATAATATTATCCTAAGAAATTTTCAGAGGCATAAGTCTTATAACTAAATAGTTATTCTGAATAGATTTCGTATTAATTTTCAGTTCCTCAAAAAATGGGATCCCTTGCATTTTATATCTGGAATCTACCTTGTTCACATCTGCTGTATGTACCCAAATTCTGTATTATTTTACCTTTTGTGTTTGAATTTAGAGAGCTGGAAGGGATTGGAAGGGCAGGGAGATAGAGAGAACATAGTTCATACGCACCACCTGTGGAACAGCGCTGAGCAGATTATCTCCCATCTTTGTAAACTGCTGTTAACACGGTCATACAATATAATTAGAAGTTGTAGATCATGTCTTTGATCTAGCAATTTAGTCTGTTTTTTAAGCTAATTGTTTTAAGAAAACTTTGAAATCTGATTTAAATTGTTAAAACCCAATGTGATATTTAAAAATCTGGAACAAGATCCTTCATCCTGCCCCATCATGATACTTACTTCTGCCAATGCCCCCCCCTGCCCCCCCTTCCAAAAAAGCCTACAAGGAGTACCCCAACCAAAGGGTTTCTAAGGTACAGAAGATTAGGGTGTTGGGAAATGTCATCTGCGCCATTCTCCTGGTTGCAGTACATGTTGAGACAGGCAGCTGGAAATACCCCTAAGGGTCCTGCTGCTGGTACTTGTCTCAGTGTGCCCCACAACTGGAAAAGCACTGCAGTAATTTCGTAGTGCTTCAGTGTGCAGTGCCCCAGGAATGCTTTGGTTGAGGCTCAAGGGGGGATCCTGTTTGGTCGTTAATGACTGTAAATGTGAATCTCAAAAGTTACGAGATTGTTAAGTCAGGTTTACAGTCTTGTAAATATTGAACAGGTTGTTTTCATTAAAAAAAACACTGATTTTTATCAGCCCTGGGATGAAGGTTTTACATCATTCAACTGCTCATTGTACTAAGATGTCCTTCTCACTTCCCAAATACTATTCATGATCATAAAATTTTAGAGTTGGAAGGGACCACAAGGTTCATCTAGTTCAACCCCCTGCCGTGCAGGAATACACACCAAAACATCCTGTTTCTGTTTAAAGACCTCCAAAAACTGGGAGTCCACCACTTTCTGAGGTGGTCTATTCCATTGTCAAACAGCTCTTACAGTAGAAAAATCTTTCTAATGTTCAGGTGGAATCTCTTTTCTTATAATTTGAATCCATTGGTTTGTGTTCTAGTCTCTGGAACAGCAGAAAATAAGCTTGCTCCATCTTCTACAAGCATGACATCCACCCAGGTGTTTAAAGATGGCTACATATTATTTCTCAGTCTTCTCTTCCCCAGCTCCCTTAGTCATTTCTCATAAGGCTTGACATGTAAGGCTTATACGATCTCTGTTAAAGTAAATCTTCTGTGTTAGTATATTTTGCATTTTTTTCACACATCTACCCTTGTATATAAACACCTGCCAAATTGGGTAACACTCCGTGCATTTTGTGAAATAGATTTTAGTCCGCAAAATCTTATTAGTCTTGAAGGTGTAGAAAAACTACATAAATGAATGTTTCTGTGGAAACTGGAAAAACTGGTTATCCATGTAATTCATCTGTTATTGATTCCCATAATGCAAAGTTACGTTTGTGGAGTTCCCTGTTGCAAGATGGCTACTATGCTAGACATGTTTTAAAGGGGGATGGTTCTAGCATTAACTCTTGATCAAATGAAATCTGTGTGCGCACTCATAAGCACTGGTGCTTACATAAATAAAAGAGCACCATTCAATGTATAAGGAAGAGATATTCAGCATGCTTGATGATACAAGGATTGGCAAAATACCTTGAAGAGGAGAAATCTGAAAGGGAGGGACAATTTAGAATAGGTGTGTTCAAGTGGGAAGAGAATGTTGACTGTTGGGATGCTATGTGGAGAGTGGAACAGAGTATTGTGGACGAGAGCATGGCCGTCTGGCTAGAAGCCTGAAGAGGACAACTATGCACTGCAACAATTTTTCTGCAGATCCCACTTGTCCTTCTGTTCATCAGATTGCTAGAGTAGCCCTTGCCAACCCTGTACCATTCAGATGTGTTGGACTAAAATTCCCAGCCATCCTCATTGACCGTGCTGCCTGGGGATATTGGGAGTTTTAGACCAATACATGTGGATTGCACTGGGTTTGGGAAGTCTAAGTTTGCAGAGTGGTGAACAGCAATAGAAATTTAATAGTCATGTTCATGAATCCAGAAAAAAAATATTTTCAAACTGGAAAAATGTCTCAACAAACTTCATTGCAAGTTCTTTTCTGCCATAGCATTGGAAGTGTAGAAAAAGGTAAGAATAAAATGGAATGGAAGTGTAGAAGAAGGTAAGAAGCCATGATAGGGTGGATAAAACTGAGAAGTTTCTCTGGTTTAAGTAGGGCATGAGAGCTTCGTGCTGGAAAATATGTTACAAAGCCAGTCCACATTAGCCTGATGAGATTGTGACTATATGAGAGCCTCTGTTTAACATTATCTTAATGTAAAGGTATTGAAGGAAACACCATGGAGAATTTTTTTGTCTTTTGCTTGCTGTAAAAATTTTGATCTTGAGGTCATTCACAGTCCGGTTAGAGCGAAGGGTGTAAGTTATCAAATAAAACACAATTAAAGAATGAATGAGATGTCACTCATTAAATAGCAACATATTATAATTTTTTTCCTTCTCAGTGACAGGTGAGTCAACATTTGCACTTCTGATTTAGCCTTGGGACTGTTGTGGCATTGCTAGCAGAAACGCCCCAAAGCCACAAATTTCATCTTGGCTATGGGCTTTAGGCCTTACTAATTCTTATCTTAACAGGAAACAAAGATGAAATGTAGGTTTTGCCTCAGGCAAGAGGACAGGGTCTCAATGCCTTACAATAGTTGTGCATAAGCTCACATTTAAGGTAGGTGCAGTTGTTCTCTTCACAGCTTGAGAAAACAACTCTCTGTGCAATTCGTTCATCCATATCATCAGTTCTCTATGGATTAGGGCCTCTCTGATAAATCTCTGCAGTACCCTCACGAACAGCAGGTTGAGATCCACAGCTGTATAGGAGTGCTGTATAACTGAAATTTAGAATAGTCTTGTTGACCATAAGACAGATTCCAAAATCCATATTACTGCATGGCAGCTTCAAATCAGACTGTTTCATTTCTTTCCACACCTGACCTGGGAAGAGAAGGATATGTAGGTGATTGCTTGAGTGATTCTCCATAATGTAACTGGTCTTCTAATGCACTGAACTGATGTGAGAAGATACTGTGCAGTCATACTTAGGATATGCTGCTTTAACCTGAACTTAAAGTAGTAGCTGTGAGCACCTGGCTCAACTTGTTCCTATGAGAATCAACTGTTCCTATGAGAATCAATTTGCTTAGGATACCACACACCTGAACAATTTGGGGTGTGTGTAGAGGTATGTGTGTGTTCACCTCCCTGACGTAATACTGGACCACTGCACCTGTAATACTTGTATAGCCACTTTCTAGTAGAACATTGCCTCTCTCAAGCCAAACGCCTGCCCTTCCATGTTTCAGTAGACTAAAGGATTGCAGTTTGATATCAAATTAAATAGACTTACATGTATATTACTCCATTCTAAGTTGGTTCAAATTAGGGCCAGGCTCTGGAGTCTTTTTCCAAAACAGGAGGTACCTGACGGTCTCTTCCTGTTTTTTGGGGGGTGGGGGGGGTGGGGGGGCTCAACCCATTGCAGAAAACAGCGGGGATGGTAGTGCCAAAAACATGGCAGAATTGTTCGCCACACTTTGGCCCAGTTTAGCATAGATTTTGCTCCAAAGCTATTTCATTTATTGATTTGATTTCTCTCAAAGCTGGAATCTGGTTCTGTCTATATCCATTAAATGTTTTGTAAAACACAGGTGAAAAATATAGGTAAAATATAGGTTAAAAACATTATATATACCAGAGTAGCAGTCTGGATTATTTTGGATTGCAACTTCCATTATTCCTTGGCATTTGCTATGCTGGCTTGAGTTGCTGGAATGTGCAACCCAACAGCATCTGGAGTGTTGCATGGTGGTGGTGGTTATGTGCCTTCAAGTTTCTTCAAACTTATAGCAACCCTAAAGCAAATCTATCATGAGGTTTTCTGGTGCTGAGAGTGTGTGACACACCCAAGGTCACCCACTGGGCTTCCACGATTACTACTAATCTATGGGAAGTTTTTTAAAAAAAAATATGCCAGAGCCTTGAAAGCATTGCCATTTCCTTTTGCCTTTATAGACAGGGGCCTCAACTCAAGAGAATAAAGTTAGACTTACTTCTAATACAGGGCTGGAAAAATCTCAGGCATGTTTCTTACTAGCATCTAGAATACCTGAGACTTCTATGCAGAATTAGTGCCAAGTCTGAACTCATTTTGGAGCCCTGACTTCAGTGCTTATGAAGTACTTAGAAAATATGAGAGAAGTCACGTGTAGCTTGCAGACTTGATTTGAGTATCTGAAACTATTCTTAAGTCCTTCTAATGAATAGAACTGGGTTTCCCAGCAATATCTCCACCAATCCAGTGCTTGTTCCAAGCCCTGCCTAGGAGGAAGGGAGTGGAGAAGATGTTGAAAGAGAGCTGCCACAGTATTGCTGCAGGTACTGGAATGAAATTCATTGCAAACGGTTTAGAAGTGAGGGAAATTGCAGAAACATGTAGGATCCTCAGCAGTTATTGAGATGAGTGGAATGAATTTAGGATCATTGTATACTTTCTGAATTAGAAGAACAAATACTTACATAGAGTCTTGCCAAAATGTATCTGGGAATCTGTTTACCAGAATTACAACTAGCATTGGCAGTTCATGTTGCTGCTCTGCTTAACACCTCAGCTAGTTTCAGGATGTACATGACATGTGTACAATTATGAACAACATCTAGAAGCTCTGTCTGGACTCCCCCATCTTTGGCAGTGAGAAGTGGGGTTAGCTAGGAATGCCAGCTTTTTCTGTAGAGGAATTTAGAATGTTAGCCTTGGCACCAGACAGTCTTGTCTGTGCAAGCTGAACATCTTCCACTTTTTCCTTCCAAAACCTACTCTGTTTTACTCAAGTATATGTTTGTGCTCCTACTGCTTATGTTGTATTGTGTCTACTGCTTTTAATATTAATTAATATATTTATTAAATATGAGGGAAATGTAAGCCATTTTCCCTAGAGTATAAAATAATTTGTACATAAAGCTTTGAATGTATTTGAAGATGTTTGTTATATATATGTTATATTCAAACAGGTAAGATTATATTTGGGTAAATGTTCTAGAAAATTCTCCAGCTCTACTTTTTCTGGAAAACGCACATCAGTTTAATTCTACATTTTCTATATCCAGAAGCTCTGCTGTGAAATGGTCCTCTCTTCCTTAGAAATCTTTTGGCAGTGTTCAGGACTGATAGCTATATGACGAAAGTAATACTACTTCTGGAGAGACATGTAATCCAAAATGATGCTACATCGCTTATAGTTAGAGGTGATAGAAACTAGGAGTCTTGAAGGCAAAAGGTATAGGTCTGTTTAGGACAGGGCTAAAACAGTGTGGAGATGAACATTTGCTCTAATATGTGTTGTTTGGATAGGGTGTAAGTAGTGAGTGGCATAGCAAAAATGGAGATTTGGCTTTTGCTGAAGTTGATATTTGAGGAGTTAAATGTAGTGACTCAACTGCTTGAAGAGAATTCAAACATATGAATAACTGAAGAAGAAGATCCAAAACTCACATCATCCATATAGGTACAGTGAAGGGTCAGCTGCTTTACCATTGAAAAATATTTGCTATGATAGCTGTCAAAACCTAAAATATTTTGTAAAGTACCTTTCAGTGCAACATCTTGGGCGTTGCTCATTTTTTAATTTTTTTTTCCATCTTCCAGGTTATTGCTATAGTCATGGATTGCTTCACAGACCTGGACATCTTTGGTGATCTCCAAGAAGCATGTAGAAAAAGGCTGGTTCCAGTTTACATCCTTCTAGATCAGGCATTTCTTCCTTACTTCATGGCAATGTGCAAAAACCTAGAATTCTGTCCTGAACAGGAACATGTAAGTTGTGGAAAACTTCAGTTTTACAGTAGGAAAAGAGTTTAACCCTGGGTGAGCTGAATATAGGTAATCAAGGGAAGGAAACAACTCATGCTCCAAGATGTAGTGAGTTGTATAATTATATATAAATATAGAAACTTCTATGAGAGGCATTGTGATGTAATAGCTTGAGTATTGGATGTGATTCTGGAAACCAGGATTTGAATCCCCACTGGACACTTGTTCCCTTGACAAATTTATTTAAAATGTGCTTCTTTTTTGGAAACAGCTGATGAGAGTCCGAACAATCACAGGAAACACTTACTATGCAAGATCAGGAGCTAAGATAATAGGGAGTGTTCATGAGAAGTTCATGTTGGTTGATGGCGTAAGAGTGACTACAGGCTCCTACAGGTAAGTAACGATGCCTTTTATATTCATAAAAAATACCAACAAAATTAGTGTGGTCCCATTGGAGGTCTACTGTGGCCTCAAGTCAAATTGCCATCTCCCCTGTTTGAAGCATTTGTGTAAGCATACGGATCTCCTCACTGAGCACACAAGTTTCAAAAAATTGTCAATATTTTTGTCTTGAAGCAGAAGTAAATGACTAATACATCATCTCAGTAGAACTGCATGTCCTGTCTGCCCTAAACTAACTTTCTTTCTCCAGTGTGGTGGTAGGGGCAGCTCAAAATGTATAAGTTTTACCTGCTAATCCAGCTGGTTTCTGATTGTGGAATGTGGTGAGTTTCCATGTTGTCTTTCACCTCAGGCAGCAAAATGTTTTCAACTCTTAGTATCCTTGAGGTTGTTTTAGTTTCCTTCATTTCAAGCTTCTGAATGGTAGTTACTTCTGTACAGGACAGTATGGCATGTAAATATATTTATTGTATATAAATGATGTGTGCTTTTACACACCTATTCCTTTCCTGGAACATCAGTAAGTTTTTCTATGTGCAGTGGGAATCAAAGGCCTAACTTCCTTATTTACTCATGAGGCATGTAAAAATCATACCACCAGCACTGGCTTTCTCTGTTCTGTAGTCTTATTTCTTCTGCCTGCTGCTACACTCTGTTGACTTCTCAAAGTCAGCAGGAAGTCTGGGCCACGTCTAGAGAGAACATTTTGCAGATGGAGGCATGCAGCTGTCTCAAACTTCAGAGCAATTGTTTTCTGTTCTAGAAGGAGGGGCTGGATCCATAGGTCAGGGTTTGGTATATAGCATGTTCAACTTAGGAAGTTTCACAAGAACTTAACACTCTACAACACGCATGGGAAAAATGTGCCTATGTGTTGTGTGCCTTCTTTCTACTCCCACCCCAACCAGTTACTTCCAGTGTTTATTTTTTACCTTCTTGCTTGTTTTCAGGCCTACTGTGGCCTGCAGAGAGTCATAGAGTAGAAAAATTTGTCCCCCAAACCCTTCAGAGTTTTCCACATCTGTACTGTACAGATAGAAGAAATGACATACTCAAATGAGATCTAAAATTTTGTCTCTGGATTCTTTGGTAATAACTTGTAGGCCAGCATTCTCAAGGTACTGTAAACTGTTCCACCAAACAAGTGCCTGGTCTGGGTTTGAGGTTCCTTAGGTAAAATAATACTTTGTGGGTCCCCTTTATCTTGCTGGTCCCTGGTGGGCTCACCTGGTAGTGGCATCTGACAGCAGTATTTGAGCAGTTCCATGCAGCAACATCCAGTACGTGTTCATTTGCACAACATACCCTATGTGCAGTTGCCCCAAGGTGTTGTGGAAAATTGAAGAGGCAACTAGAGTCAGCCAATAAATAATTACATCTTTTGAACTTTCATAAGACAGATGTGTTTAAAAGGGAAAACAAAAACAAAAATCATCCTTCTAATTGCTGCTGTGTTCTGATTCTTGACTATAGTACTTCTAAACATGAAAGAGAATAGATCCCATCAATAAATCTCTCTTTATTGATGGGCTCCTTTGATCTACTGACTGAGTCACTTTCTAAAATCACCATATTGTTTCAAGTGATTCCTGACTTATGGCACCCTAAAATGAACCTATTACGGGGTTTTCTCGGCAGAATTTGTTCAGAGGGGGTTTGCCTTTTGTCAGTGAAAGGCTGAAAGAGTTTGACTTACCCAATGTCATTCAGTGTGTCTTTATGACTGAGTGTGGACTGGAACTCTGGTCTCCAGTGTCCTAGTCCAACATTCAAACCGTAACACAGTGCTGGTTCACTATCTGGTAAATGTGAATGATTTATTTTATAGTAGTAGTTTCTGGATGTTATTTGTCTGCTGTTCTCAGAATCTAAGAGCATTGGTCATACTAGCAAAGGCTTCTGGGGAACCCAAGATTCAGAACCGCTCTGTTACAGGGTATCACAATCAACCAGTGCTCATAAAACCATTCTTTAAAAGCTAGGATTGTTTGATAATGAACGTGTTCTGATTAGAGTGCATGGCATAATACTCTCCCCACCTTTCCCCCCCATCTTCTATTCCCTCTGCAGTTTCACATGGACTGATGGGAAGTTAAGCAGCAGTAACTTGTTGCTGCTTTCAGGTCAAGTGGTTGAACATTTTGACTTGGAGTTCCGGATCCTTTATGCACAGTCAAAGCCTATTGACTCAAAGTTACCATCCAGCTGCAGGAACAGTGCTGCCCACGAGCAACTAGCTAACAAACCAACACCTTGCAAAGACTTCACTGTGGGTAATCTTCTGAGAGCTGAATTTGCCAGACTCTCAAGCAGCCCCCAAAAGCTTGAGCGAGAATTGCAACTAGCTAAAGAGCTCCAAGGAGGAAGGGTTAATGCTAAATGTCCACACCTTAGTGATGATGAAGACCTGCACAATACTTCTGTAGCCTTAGCAAAGCTTAAAGAAACTGTCAGTCAGTCAACTCAGACCGAACCGTTGGAAGAGAAGCCCGCTGTGGCACTCCTCAGCTGTGCCACACAAACCAGTATTTCAGTGGCTGCTGCTACCACACAGACAACAACGCGCTCCAGAATAGTGGGCACGCAGACAACTGTTCTGTTCAAGACTGCCACAACGCAGACAGACCAGAGGCAGGCTGTGGACGTGGCTGCAGATCAGACTGTACCTGAGCAGAGACCTCCTGATCAGAGAGTACCTTCTAAAGAAGGATCTCCTGTTTCTAGGAAGTCTGCCTCAACTTCTTCTAGTGGGTGGTCAATTTCTTCACTGTCTTCCCAGTGCTCTCGGTCAAGTTCTGCTGGTTCACTGACATCCCTTAGATCTATAGACTACCACCGGGGTAGCCAACCACCAGTAGTTAACCACCGGGGAGATTACTTCCACAAACAAAACAAGGAGAGGGAATTCCACTATTCTGTCATCCGGTCCAAACTTAATCACATGGTTTCCATGCTCTCCAGGAGGGGGAATGTTGCTGACAAGTACATATGTTGCCATCCAATGAGATGCAACTTGAAACCTAGGCAGCAAATCAGCACAAGCCTGATAAACCTCAGGGATTTTGCACTGTATACATCAAATGACTGTTTCTGAGAAATAAGGGAGCGGAGGACCTTGTGCACATACTGTAGCCACCATGTTAGGGTTGCCAGAATGAAAATGGAGAGGGCTCCTGTACTTTTAACAGGTGTGTAGAAGAGGGAACTTCCTGGTTGCAAAACAAGCAATACCTTCTGAAATACCCTCTTCTTCACAATCACAGAAGGTAAAACCACTCATTTTCACTCTGGCAACCATATGCCACATGGATTCTGTTTCATTTTTAAATTACTTACTCATCCCCAGTCCACAGTTTTTCTGTATTACTTACAAAGCAAGAGGGTGGAACATCTAGCTCACAGGCCTAATCTAGCCTGTGAAGGGTCTGGATTCAGCCTGCAGAGGGATACCCCATCCTGAAATCTGCCCCCTCCAAAATTTCTCTAGATTTTTGTTCTCACCATTGAGAAGGTGAGCAGGTATAGCACTGTTGTATTTGATCAGTGCTGTTAACACTGGGATTACTCCTTACTGGGCTCATCTTCCCCATTTGGAGGGCAATTGAGGTGGGCAAGAAAGTTCTCAGGGCTTCTTGTGGCACAGAGAGAACAATCATTTTGCATGTCAAGCCAGTACAATTTGTGATAGGATGATAACCATGATATGAAGATTCCCTTGTAATTTTTCTCAGTGGCATATATTTTTTTCGTGTGCATCATTTGTTAAAATGTACATTGTCTTCTGAACTTTTGAATTTTCTTTTCTGGGGTACACTTCTTAATTTGGCTTTCTGGTGCTTTGTCCCCTCCCCGGATGGTATAGTACTTTTGTCAATAAGTGGATACACTGAGTTTTTTTAACCCCCAAAGTGCCTACCAATATATTTTTTTCCCATGAAAATCCATTTTTAACTAGTGGTATGGTATAGTGGCTAATAAAACACTGTCCAGTGCCTCATGGCTTTTTCCAATAACAAAGACATATCATAATATTAAGAGATGGGGCAATTTTCCCATCTGAGTCTAATTGTTTTTACTGTCTTGTTTGTCACAGTTGTGTATGTTGATGAATTTAACTTTGAAAATAAAACATTGCTCAAAAGGAACAACTTTGGGAAAGTTGTACTGTGGACTTCAAGTCTATTCTGCTGTTATCATAAGTGAGCAAGTGTATGTTTGTGTGCATGTGTGAATGAGAGAGACAGGATCACAACACTATTATTTCTTCATTCATTTTCTCAACAGTCCTTTAAGGTAGGATCAGCTCTGTTTCTCTTTTTTTACAAGTGGGGAATTATGGTAGAGTGATTCTACAAAACCTTAAAAATGTAGATGCAGTGTCAACATTCAAAATAACAGAGCATTACAGAAAGCAAATTTGGGTGTGGTTTAGTTTAATATGACTTAAGTGTAAGAAATATGCCAAACCTTTTACTGTATCATTATTCAAAATAGCTCAAAATAGTTATTTACTTTTTTAAAAATCTTTGAACTGTTACAGATGTTTAGCCTGTTATATTAAAATATACCTAGGTAGTAAGTGAATATACACAGACTGTTATTAACTTTTAAACACCAGTTGGTTACCCTTTAAAAGGAGTGAACTTGTACTTAATTATCATGCCGTTGTAAATTAAATTAAAATTTAGTTATTACACATGGATTTTTTTTAAAACATTGAAATATTTCTGTCTTGCCCTATTATCACAGGGTCTCAAATAACTTGTAACCTGTAATAAATGGTAACTATGTACTTCTGAACTGTGGTTATAGGTATTCTTGGGCAGGGCTTAGAAAGCTGCATTTTAAAATAATGAATATAATAAAATGCTGAAGCTGTCCATAGCTATGCTACAATGTTCCTCTGAGACTCAATGCTTCATCCTACCACTGCTCAGTTATGGATGTCTATTTTTGTTACTACAGTCCTCCCCCCAACATTTGTGGGTTTCGCTTTCACGAATTTGATTATTTCCGGTGCCCGCTTGCCTCTCCCCCATTCTTCCCCTCCTATTCCCTGGCCTTTTGCTGGGTGAGGGGCGGGGAATCTGCACTTCCCCTGCATGCAGGCGAGGAGATCGTCCCTTCCCTTCACCCCACTGCCCCCAGGCGTGCTGGTGGCAGCTGGCAGGAGGGTGCAAAGAGGAAGGTCTTCACTCCCTTGCACTCCCCTGTCTGTTTCCCACGCAGACACACACAAAAAAGGAAGGGAGCATGAGCAGCAGGCAGGAGCGCACAGGGAAAATGTTCCTTCTCCTTCAGTCTCCTGCTTGTCACCCACGCGGGAGCACAGAAAAAACGCAGGGCTTGGGGGGGCAACAAGCAGGACACTGGAGGAATGAAAGTTTTGCTCCCTGCACTCTTCTGCTTTTCCCTCAGGCAGTAGCAGCCAAAAGAATGAGGGAGGAGGAAGTGGTTGTTGGCGGGGGGGGGGGAGGTATTCATGTTTTTTTCTTTTACATTCGTGGGGGTTCTATGCATATATCCTTCGTGAATATGGAAGGCCTACTGTATATTTTCTCTAATTTTTCAGGTTTCAGTCTTTAGTATGTACTTCATTGTATGTTTATCTCTACCGATTTGGTGAACTAGTGGTGCAAATTACAGCTTCGAAGAAGTGATTATATAAATCATGGTTATAGTTCATGAAGCTGTGGCTGCATGCTTCAGTCCTAGTATATTGGCTTTAGTGTAGAGATCTTAATTTTCCCTAAAAACAACTTTGTCATCATGCCTGTTAATGAACCACCCTGGATTATACACTGACATGAAGCTGGAATTCGTCAGTTGAGACATTAGGAAGAACTCCTGTTTTACTGTACCCAGGATCTCTGTACTGGAGCTGGCATGGGGTAAGGGAGACGTTTGTGACCATGTCTCCATGAACCATGATTTATAAAGCTTCAGAGAATCACCTGAAATCAAATGGTACATTCATATATAACAAAGAAAAGTGTGTAGTTGTAGAGGCTTGGATGCAGAGTGTCCCTGAAGTTTAATTTTTGCTTTCCTTTCAGTACACAATATGAAAAGAGCTGTACTTGCTAAATGAATTTAAAATTTCATCAGAGAGAACCTGTGCCAAATGCATCCAAATTCTGCATCAGAAGGCTGCATTTCCTTCCTCATTGCCTTAGCAAGACTTACATCTATCTAGCACAGATTTAATTTATTAGCTCTTCATAGTGGTTCCCTTTGCTTAATGGTATCCATTTCATAAATGGAATAGATTGCAGTTGAATAGTAAATGGACAGTCAGCTGACCCCTACATCCAGTTGGACTATCTAAAATCTTTAGCAGATGGATTGTTTAGAAGCTCAACTCCAAAAATAGATAGATGCTAAAGAAAAATTAATTAAATGTTGTTCATTGGAGCTGTCACAACCTAAGCATGTTGCTGGTTATTATTATTATGCCCTTTTTGGAACACTGGGACTCAAAGCAGCTTACAGAAATTAAAACAGATACAGTTAAGAAGGATTTACAGTGTGTGTATGTGCCTTCAGGTCAACTTATGACCACCCCACGAATTTCAGGGCGTTTTCTTAGGCAAGGACTGGCAAGAACTGGTTTTGCCAGTTCTTTCCTCTGAAATACACTTGGCCCTCCACATTAGCTAGGATAAGGGACACAGGACCCTCACAAAAGTGAAAAAATCACAAATAAAATGTGTGTCTGCGGGAAGGGGGCTGAGGCACAGGTGGGGAAAGTGGGTATCCAGGGTCTAAACCAGGTCAGGGAGAGGAGATGGTTGGAATGGTGGTCCTGTACTTCCTCTCTCTTGCCCATCTCCTTCCTCGGGTGTGTGGGGCATGGGTACAAGGTTTGTGGTGCTGAGAACTTGGGCAGAAAGCCATCCTTAGCCTGCCAGGCAGAGACTGGTAGAGGAACAGGAGGACCAGAGGTGGGTTTTTAAAGGGCTATGCAGCCTGATTGGAGCTACCAAGGGGGAAGGTCCCCCCCCAAAAAGAAGCACCTGAAGGTAGGAGGGCAGGGGTTGGAGAAATTTGCAAATAATCAGATCCGTGAATGTCAAACCCGCAAATGTGGAGGGCTGACCGTATAGCCTATAGCACCTGGTATTCCTTGGTGATCTCTCACACAGACAGAAATTTAAAAAGAAACACACATACACATATGATTATTATGAAATACAATTGAACTACCTATAGAATTAAAATCTAAAAAAGGCAAAATGCTATAAACCAGCTAAACAGCATACTGTTTAAAGCCATTACAGTCAGTTTCTAAAATCCTGTCAAATGTTTACTTGCTGATGGTAGGACAGCAAGGAGGAAAGTCATACTAGTTTTCCAAGGGAGGACATTTCCAAAGCCTGGAAGCACTCACTGAAAAGAACCTCTCCTGTGTTCCACCCAACATCCCTAGGAAGGTGGTAGAACTGAGAGAAGATCATAGAGCCCAGCAGGCCCTTAGTGGAAGATACAGTGCTTCAAATAATCTGGTCCCCACCTGTGTATGACTTTATACATCAGGACAAATGCACTGAATTGTGCTTGGAAATTACTGGAGCAAGTGGAGCTGTTGCAACAAGGGAGTTGAGTACTTCCTGTAGTCAGCTCTTGTTAACAAACCTGGCTCATTGGTCCAAGAGAAGTTGCTGAGCACTTTTCATAGAACATGTTGCATGTGTCACCATGGATAAATCAATTTCCAGAAAATGGGGTACTATGGTTGCAAGAGGCTGAACTGATGCCAATTTCAAATCATGTCATCTTGTTTATTTGCTTATTGGCCTGCTGGAAGGTGCATAGTCAAGATGAATTAATACACATTAAGTCAGAAACTTCCTTTTAACTATGGTACTAAGGAAGATATTTCTCCTACAATTATGCCTGATGGATATGTGAAAGCACCCAAAAGTGGACTAAAACTGCATTAGATCAAAGGACTATCTGGTCCAGCATGGTTTCCCATACAGTCCACAAATAGCATATGAGTGAGATAATATCCTCGCATTCTCCAGTAAGAAACATATTGCCTTAATGCTGAAGGTAGTATATAGCCATAAGTCACTGATAACATTATTATCCATAAAAACTGTATAATTTCCTTAAGAGAAAATGGGTACCCTGGAATATGTTCTCTGAATCTAAATATAGCAGATTTAACTATAACAGCGGAATCAAGAGGGAGCCAAAGGCCTTTGAGGACTTAATTCTTTGAGGTCCCTGCCTCCAACGAAAGTAAAATTCATCCATTGGGACCACAGTTGGCATATTTTACTTAAATGGCACCTAAAATCAACAGTATAGAGGCTTCTCGAGGAATTCAATCTTTTTTCCCTAAGAAAGGGGCCAGTAGCCTTCATAGGACAAGGGCAGCTGGAATTTCAAAGGAAGTTACTTTTCTGTTGTTGACAGTGTTGAAATTTCATTACCTGGATTTTACTGCTCTTTGTTTCCCAGTCCCTACATGGCCAAAGAGGGAAGTGGCCTCTGCCAGCATTCATAACGCTTCAAATCATCTTAACTGACAACAAAAGTAACATTTTATGACAAAATGTAGGGCTGTGACTCTAACAGTTGTCACTTTTTCTTATGTATGGTTTTTAACACCTTTGTTTGATGAAGAAGTCAGTGGAGCTTCAAAAGCTTGCATGAAGTGTTTTGTGCCCAATAAAAGTAACACTGTTCTGTGGATTTTGAATGTTGTTATATTTTCTATAAGAGAAGTGTTTGAACTTGTATTATTGGAATTCTTTATGACACTCTGGAATTACATTATTCAAAAAAACTAGACCTCTGTAATTTACACATCTTCTCATTTTGACTGTATTGCGGTTGGCCCCATATGGTTGCTTATGAAGTGTGCCGCTAAAAGGTTATTATAGTGGATTTTGGCCTGCCCTGTATAATCCTTTTGACAGGTGATTTGCTAAGACAAGTCAGTGTAATTAGGAGGCAGATCTCACAGCTATATTAACAGATATACATATTAGCTGTGTTACTGGTAGAACTCCTAAGTTGTTTTTTATTATTATTCACTATGGCATCTTGAACTACAAGGTTGAAAAACACTATGTATCAGGAGGAAATTCATTCATATATGAAAGTCACCATCAGCTAACTGTACGATCAGGTAATGAACATGAAATTAGTACTAAGTGCTCATATTCTGGAATTGTTGCTGCATTTGGAGATCACCAAGTGTCACAAATAACATGGTTGCATGTAAATTGAGCTATACACAGGATCAATAATATTTATAAATAGCCTGACCAAGTGGAAAAATCTGTATGCCAGATAATCCAATTAGTTGAGACCAATTAGTCGAGACTCATCCACATAGAAAAGTATACTGCCTTAGGGCCAGACTAGATAGGATGCAAGAAATCTATGCTTAGATTCCAGTGAATTCTGTTAACATTAACAAGAAGCCAAGACTCTTGGAATAAAATAAAAGCATTAACTTTTCCCCAACATCCTATTTTCCTGATTAAAACAATCCTAAAGTCTGCCTTATTTGACCTACAGAGATGTGGGGTGGGGGATGAGACAAGGTCCCCCCCCCCCCGGAAGGCCAACAGTGGTTTTAAGATGGGGCAGGCTTTTTAATCAGCAATTGGAGAAAATGGGTTAATACACACCTTTGGCCTTAGTATCACAGTCTTCACCCAATGACACATATTCCTGCTATTACAACATGAAAGATGACAACAACAGCTTCCCAGTATCATCAGCTCATCAGTGCCAAGATGTCTGCATTGCCACTTAACTACTGTTTATTAATGAGCACTATTTGTCATCTTTGCATTTAAATTCCCTCTTCCTGCTGACTGCATGCCCCATTCCCCCAACTATAGTGACCTATAGTTTACAAAAACATTCCACATAAAATTTAGTAACACTGAAAGACTGTTTATGCACACACACACACCCCAAAATCTGGTTTGTCAAATTTCAGACTGGCAGTGGATGACTGTGGGATTGATTTCCATTGAAGTAAAAGAAAACATCCTGCACCTAATACATCAGATGCTTGGGAGAACAGTTCTAGTTTAGCCTTGTTTCTGTGATGAACGCTTCCTTTCCATATGCAGGAAGATGTTTTTTGGCAAGAAGAGTGTCTGGCTGTCGTATCCCATACTACCAGCATTTTATTTATTTATTTAATTGATAGTCCTCCTTTTCCCAACAGGAGACCCAAGGCAGCTCTTTATATGTTAAAATACAGGCAAAATAATGGATAATATAATTTTTAAAAAATAGTGAAAGTATTCACTAAGTTAAAAAGCTGGTTAAAAATGACAATTATAATTAAAGCACACTTCTCTCCACATTCATGGGTCTGACTTTCACAAATTTGATTATTAACAAGGTGCAAGTGTACCTTCCTTCTCCTTCTCCTCTTCCCATTCCCTTGCCTTTTGCCAGGGCACATGTACCTTCCTTTTCTGTGCCCAGGCAAAGGGTAAGGGAATGGAAGAGAAAGGTATGTGGCACCCCTTCTTTCACACTTGGTTCTTCCCCTTCACATTCCCTTGCCTTTTACTTGACCACAGAGAAGAACACCAAGGCAAAAGACAAGGGAATGGGGGGGGGGGACGTCTGTGCATGCCTGCTTTCTCTGCGTGTGGTGTTCCCTTCTCCCATTCTTTTGCCTTCTCTCCAAGCAAAGAGAACATATACCAAGGCAAAAAGACAAGGAAGGGGGGGCGGGGGCACATATACACCTTCCTTCTCTGTGTGCAGTACTATCCCCTCTAATTCCCTTGCCTTTTGCCCAGGGGTGGAGAGCAGATGCCAGGGCAAGAAGCAAGGGACTGGGGTGAGGTGTGCTTGCCTTTCCTCCTCCTCATTTCCTTCCCTCTTGCCCAGGTGCGGGAAAGGAAGGCAAGCTTGCCGAGTCAAAAGGCAAGGGAATGGGTGTGTGTGCTTTCCCCTCTATTCCCTTGCCTTTTGCTCAGGCATGAAGGAGAAAGGCAATAGGCAAGAGAATGAGAGGGAGGAGCCCTGGAAGGGAATGGGAGGGGGACCTCAGGGGGAGTTATTTGCAGTTTTTCCACTTTTATGAGGGTTCTGCACCTTGAACTCTTACAAAAGTAGAGGGGCCACTGTATAGCACACCTCAATTAAAAGACCTTCTGCAATTTCCAGTTAATAGTCAAAAGTCTTGGGTAAACAAAACAAAAAGCTTTGCCTGCCAGTGGGAAAAGCAGAGAAATGGCCAGCCTAGCATCCTGCGGAAAGGAATTTCATAGGCTGGGAACAACCACCTCGAAGTCTCTCTCCCATGTCCTCACCAAACGTGCCTGTGATGGTGATGGATCCAAAAGCCCTTTCACACTACATTTATAGCACTGTGATTCCACGGCAGCATCATATGGAACACTGGGTTTTGTAGTTTTGGTACTTAGAATTCTCAGTCACAGGACTCCTGTGCCTCTGATATTGTTGTTAACTGTGTCAAATTGACTTTAATTTATGGCGACCCTATGAATGGGAGACATCCATGTTACCCTGTTATCAGCAGCCCTATTAAGATCTTACAGGTTCAGATGACCTTCATCTTTTCCTGCTGCCTCCCATCAAACACTGTTATAGCATCATAGAATTGTCAAGGGCCTCCTAGGCCACCAGTCCAACCCTCTACTTCAAAGTACCACAGTCTCAGTTTAGTCACCTAAGGAGAGTTAAAGGTTGGTTTGCTCTAAGACCCATTCATCTGTATTTTTAGCAGTTCACAATATCTGTAGAACTTTCCTCCAGCATTACATTTCGCATGAGTTCATTCTCTTCCTAACAGTTTTCTTTCTTCACTGCCCAGCTCCTCACCAAACTACAAACCCCAGGATTACATAGGATTTAGCCAAGACAGGTAGAAAGGGATCATAATTCTGCAATCTGAAAGAGAACTCAGAGAAAGCCATCCTCCAAAGGATCATATTTGGAGATATAGTCTCTCAGATAGCTTCCCGATAGCATCCAGGAACAGGTTATACCACAGCTTTGCCTGAACTAGGCCAATGTAAGTCAGCTGAAGTTGCTCCATGTATGTTCTTGTTTAAATTGGCCTGGAAAGACAAGCACTTTCTTCTTCCCTTGTCCTCAGCTCGTGTCACAGCTAGACAGGCTGACTTAGTACCTTTCTACCTTTGGGTGGCACCCCAGAAAAAAAAGCCTGAGGCTGTGATGCAAGAGTCGCATGTTACAAGGCCAAACTCAGACACTCTGGATTAGAGGAGCATGGTTTTCCATGGATGAGTTATTTGAACTCATTGTCCCCTGCACTTTTGAAATATTATCAGCACCAGTCACTCATGTAAGAAACTTCAGAAGCGAAAGAAGAAGCCAGGGCAAATGGTGGGAATGGCCTTCAAAAACCATAAAAAAGAGATCTCCCCCTCCCCTAAAGGCTGCATTCTCCTTTGCACCATTTCCAGGGTTGCCCAGCTAGGATCCTAGACTCATAGCAAGATTCAACACTTGGCACTGGGAGAGTTCATCACCAAGTGGCTGGCTAGCTCTTCAATCTTTTTTGCAGTGGGAGAAGATGCACAAGTTCCCCTTGGAGCCTGAGATCAAACAATGCTGCACACTGCCATGCAGCTGCTCATATGGATGAAAATGCCAGGATTGATCAGTCACACAACACCTCTTTGGATTGCTTGTTGTTACTGCCCTGGCTAGCCCGAGCTTGTGGGATATAAAGATATCTCTTGATATCAATAATTCGGCCTCACGTACCCACTCCCCTCCAGGTGCTTGCGAGGCCCCCGGACAAGCACGCATACAGGCTCGGTTGATAATCGCCGTAATATTCCAACACAATACAGGCAGGCCAGAAATAGCCGACTCGCAGCTTCAGGAGACCTCAAGGCAAGTACCTCAATTAGGTATGCACACAGCTTTCAAAAGATCCTCTGCCCCGCACTGGCAGCTTGATGATCTGACTATACAATGCTCAAGTACTCCGCGTTTGCATACTGGCTACCCTATTGACAATTTGGCTATAATTCAATCATTCAAATTCTGACCTTTCGGAGGCTTTGTCTCCAGCCCCAAACTCATTGTTTTCCCCAAGTCCGAACTAGCCTGCGGTCACAATTCTCCTTATAAAAACCCCTGACTTTGAGCGCTTCCTTGGATCGCTCTTGGCTTCCATCCCGCCTTGCTGTCGCTTTGTCCAGCGAGCCTTCCCCTCAGCCCCACGTGCTGAGATCCATGCTCCCCAGCTTCTCCACTTCCAACCAGGCTTCAGGACAGATAAAGTATCACCCAAACCAACAACTCCTCTAAAAATCTCTCTATCCCACTCCAACCTTTATTTCCTTAGTTATCTGTGTGAGTGTGCTGCATACACTGTTTGATTGTGTTTTAATAAAAACAACATTTATTATTTTAAATTCTGTGTGCTCCTTGACTCGGCCTGACCCCGTAAACATAGGGTTCAAGATCTCGCTACATTACCCTGCCTCTCGTATTGCTAGGCTGTGCTCTCGGCAAATTTCTCCAACTTATAAAATTGAGAGCGCATTTAGGTGTCCCTCCTGGGACCCCCAGGAATCAGGGTAACATTGTTATTCACCTATTTCTCAGTGCAATCCAGTGTGAAGCTGCTGGAGCTGGGCTGGAGCCCTCACCAGCAGTTCTTTTTGGGTTTGGATCTGAATGGAGATCTATTTGGGAAGACTACTTACTCCTGAAAGACACAAACAGATCAAGTCAGCCCAAGAGGCAAGACATGAGCTTGGGAGTGGTGATTCAGTCTTCTCTCCAGTACTTTGCTTCCAGTTATGGGTTTTGCACTGCAATCTTATGCACTTTTATTTCGAAGTAAAGCCTGCTGTTTTCAGTTCGATTTGATCCCAGGTAAATGTGCATGCTTGCAATCTTATGCATATTTACCTGGGGTTGAACTCTACTGAATGCGGTGGATTTCCGGTTTGCATTCCAGACAAGGAGATTTAACTCCATTATTCTATGAATAAACATGCTTTAAGACTAGAATGTATGATTACCATTGCTACCTTTCCTTAGAGATTGTGTGCTGGAAAAAATGCAGTCTTAAAAGTGCAGGACTCTTTAGTTATGAAACTGCAAATTACAAAAATATACACCTGTTTGAATTTCTGCCAGTCTTGCAAGGCTAGCAGTTGAAATGTTTGCAGACTTGTTGGAAAGAAAAGATGACAATTCTCAACAGAGGCCTGGATTGTTGAGGAAGAGTTCCTTTAAGTATGTGTAGCATGTTTTTTTTACCACTAAATAACCACAGCAATCCAGCATGAAATAATGGACATTCCCTCAAGCAGATACATCGCACTTTTATGCACAATTACTACTCTGCAAGTAAGTTTAAAAAACATATTTACTTCTGAGTATACATGCAGAAGTGTAGCTGTGGGAGGGCAAAATAAAGACGCTACCTCCGAAATAAGAATTCTGACCCCCTATTAAATTTTTCTTCAAGAGTCAACTTTCTAGCTCTGCAGAGGTTGAACTACTGAAAATAATTCAAACCTAGGAAGCACATGAGAGCCAGTGTGGTATAGCGGTTTGAGCATTGAATTTCAACACTGGAGACCAGGGTTTGATTTCCCACTCAGTATGGAAACGTGGGTACGTCACACACTCTCAGCCCCAGAAAACCTCATGATAAGTTCATTTCCGAGTCTCCTATTTAGATAGATAGGATACAACTTGAAGGTACACAACAACAACAAAAGCTCATATTAGCATTCTCTTGGTAACTTTGCCTGCTCCTTTACTTTGGATGCCTAAATTGCAGTCATAAATGCTTAACTGAAGCATAAAGTTACTGCAACAGTAGAAACTCTAGAAATGGGGGGACTTAACATTTCATTTGAGGAGGCAGAATTCTTATGGGGAAGCAGTGCCCTCATCTTCCTCTCCCCATAGCTGTATACCTCTAGACATGTATAAGATTACGTTGTTGTGCTCTGGATTTAATGCTGCTGGGTTAAGTGCTTTGAATTTAATAGTAGTAGTTGCTAAGCTGTACTAGTGAAGGTTGTACTAAAAAAGAAAAAAAAATAGAAAGAAAATATTCATTTGGTGAAAAAGATTGGTCAGCCAAAGATCTTCTGTGCCAGGGAAGAGGTTAGGTTAAATATGTCTCCCTACATGCAAAGAACTGCTGCTATGAATGATCACTGAAATCTATAATCTCCAGCATTTTCCCTGCTGTAACCTGATGCATGGATCATAAGCTCAACATCAAATTGCTTCTTCTTTCAACTACCAATATCCATAAGATCCTGAAGTGTAAAGACATACTGTTAAATACCAAAGTCAGAATCACCCAAGCCATAGTATTTCCAGTTTCTATGTTTGGTTACAAAAGCCAGACAGTGATGAAATCTGACAGGAAGAAAATCAATTTGTTTGAAATGTGGTGCTGGAGAATTGTTTTACAGATAACATGGACTGCTAAAAAGTCAAATGAATGGATCTTGGAGTAAAACAAGCCTGAACTCTCACTAGAAGTCAAGATGATTAAACTGTTGTTGTCATATTTTTGACATATAATGAAAAGACAGGACCCAGTGGAAAAGACAGTAATGCTGGGCAAAGTAGAAGTCGGTAGGAAAAGAGGAAGATCACATTACAGGTAGATTGAATAAGTCAAGGAAGCAACTGCCCTGAATTTGCAAAACCTGAGCAGGGCAGATGATGATCAAGGCTCTTAGAAAACTCTCATTCATCAGGTCACCATAAGTCCAAGTCAACTTACATCCTGCCTTTCTCCCAATCACAATATGGATTAAAAGAAGCTACACAAACTAAAACCAAATACATGCATCCCCTCTCCAATGTAGGAATTAATGTTTTGTCCCAAGTGTCTAAGCACAATGACTTCACACTTAGCAGTATATTTTTTTCTATGGATGTGTGTGGATTTTTAAAATGAAAAGAGATTGAGAAGACTTTATGGCTATGAATAGCAGAGAGAAGGCAAAGCCCATCTGCTTCATCTCAGAGGACAGGGGAGGGGATAAAAAATTAGACCTACAGTTTTGGGAAGAATACCTATGTGTAACAGATGGCCTCCAGTAAGAAAGCACACATTACTTCCAAAGATCATCAAACACCTCACGTTCAGAAGTTTCTCTTAAATTTCAGCTGAAATTTGCTTCCTTGAAATTTCTATCCATTTGTTTCAGTTCTGCCCTCTGGTGCAACAGAGATTAAGTTTGCTTTAGCTTCTGCGTAACAGCTGTTCATATATTTGAAGATTATTATTATGTTTCCTTTGAAGCTGTTCTTCTCCAGAATAAGAATGCCCAGACCTTCCATCTGTTTGTAATTGAACTTGGTCTCTGGATTCCTCACTATCCTGGTCACCTTCAGAGTACATTCAAGTTCATTGGTTTATTTCTTAAAATGTGGCACCCACCTAACACTCAAAATGTCATATGTCCTATTCTCCCATAGATAATAAATCAGTTGGAGGGGAGGAATTCTTTTAAACGGAAAAACAGCTTGGGAATGAGGATGATGAAATGTCAGATACGTTCTTCTCCATTCAACTTCTGCAGCAGCTTTTTGTTTAATACAGCAGTGGAGAAGGTGTGCCTCTCCAGATGTTGCTGAGTTGCAATTCCTGTGATTCTTCAGCATTCAATATGCTGTCTAGGTCTGATGAGGAATGAAGCAAAACATCTGGAAGGCCACATGTTACTCACACCTGGTCTAAAAAAAAATAAAGTCTCTGTGTAAAGTCCAGTGCAATCCTTATTGTAACTTTTGATTTATCTCAACATTTTTCAGATGTTTGGCCTGAAGCTAACCTTCCTAATTGACTGCAAATTTGACTTTAGGTGAAATCTAGTAACAGAAAAGAGCGTTCTTTGAAAATGGTTTCCTTTGCAATTGTCCATATGTGTCAAAAATCACTTGCTTTTTTAATTTTTTTTATGAACAACAGAAATCTAATGACATACTTCAAAGCTAGGTTGGTATTAAGCCACCGGTGACTAACATTTTTTCAACATGTGTCACGCTACTTTCAGCACTCATGCCATCCTATTACACCATGTTTTGGAATGGTTTTGCCTCTGCCTGTTGAGACAGAAGGTAGCAGGGCAGGACAGGCAAGTAGAAATGGAAGCCTATGTTGCAGGAAGACCTGCTGGTCATCCTACTCCAGTACAGAAATACCGTAGACTCCTACTGCTCCTTGTGTCATGTGAATCATAGGCTAGCCACTTAGCCATACCGAATCACATGTAACTGTAAATGCTACAACAATTTTGGTTCCATATTTACATACTATTCCTTCAGAGTGAACAAAGTGAACGAAACATCCATTACTTTAAAATTTCAAAATATACATTGCATAAATTAAGAAAAATACAAGCATCCAATCTAAGAAAAATAGCAGATGAAATGGGGCATTTTACTATTTACGCTGCAATTCGACTTTATTGTTAAGATTTCCTCTGATTTAATGATGATGTTCACAGGTCTAAACCGACTTTGTTGTTGTTTGTTTTGTTTTTTTGTTTTTCTGTAGATTCTGTGATTGCAGTACTTGGCTGATTTTTTTTTCTCAGGTTATCTCCCGAAGTAATGTTTTCTCTATCTCCGGTTTTTCTTCTTCTTTTTCCCTTGTTTAACTTATTTAATGATTTAAATAAATAAAAAAAAAACTGAAAAAAAGTTCAACTATTTAAAAATTTTAAAAAATAAAAAAATTCAGTTCAATTAAAATGAGATATTAATGACTTAAAATTAAAAATTAAAAAAATGAATTTCAAATTAAATGACAAAATGATTTCAAACAGCAACTCATAAGTGAGGAGGAACTGTCTCCAGTTTTCACTCTGATAACTCTATGGAGACCCCATAACTGAAAAAGCTAGTTTTTTTTTTTTTTTGGAATTCCAAAAAGTAGATTGACAGGAAACGCCCTTGAGAAATACAAGCCATCTCCTCAGACTCCTGAAAAGTTATTCTTTCACTGAAAAAACCAAGGCTTAAGACGGAAGAGGGCTCCTGTACTTTTAATGGCTGTGCAGGAGGAGGAATTTCAGCAGGTGTTGCTTCTAACGCAACTAACAAGCAAAACCTGCTGAAATTCTTCTGGACTACAAGTACAGTTCAGTTTTTAACCCTGGACATTATACTTCTGAGCCACTATGCATATCCTGTTAATTTGTTCATGCTTTTAACTTGCTAGAGGCCATTTGCACACAGTACATAGACAATTGGGGGGAAATAAAAACGATACACTTGGGCAAATTAAAGCCTTTATTAGGGCTAAAGTGTCATATTCCGCCTCCTACGATTAGGAACCGGCCGGCTTCAAAGACCAGAAGGAGCATAAGCGGCGCTCTTTCCACCGCCCACTGTCGCCCCGTCCTTGGCGCCAGGTGGAGAGGGACGGAGCTGCAGCGTAACCCTGAGGAAAAGCAACCATGGCAACCGCCGTCCAATCAGGGCGCCCCTCTTCGTCACGTGCTTCTCTCAGGCCGCGCTGCGGAGAGGGCTCGTTTCTTCCCCGTTGACCTTTCACCTCAAGATGGCGGCGCCCGTCGGCCCGTTGAAGTTTTGGAAACCAGGTAAGCACTGAACCTTTGCGGCGGGGCGTTGATATAGGGTTCGGGAGCAAGAAGAAATCAGAAGGTGCGGTGCGAGGTATTTTTTCCCCCTTATCTTTACGAGTTGAATGATTTTTTTCGGCGAAGGATCGGAGGCGGGGTCCAGATAGAGCGGCGCTCTCGCGGGCGATGCTTCCTTGCAGAGGACGGGAAGAGGAGCGTCCGGATCTTTCCTCTGACATGCGTGTCTGGAGCAATATTGCAGATAATTCAGTGAATGAAATAAACGAATAGGATGCAAGTTGTCAAGTCTCTCTGACTGCAGGTTAACAATAGCCCCCCTTATTAAGGTTGAGAGAAAAGACGCTTTGCACGTGTTTCAGAGCCTCTTCGTATTTATTAATTTTGAAGACTCTTTTCATTTGGAAACAGGGTTTTTTTAAAACCCTGGTGCAGATGAGTGTTACTGCTCCTACTTAGTGGGGACCTTGATGCTGTGTGTGTTTTGATGTCCAAGTATACTTTAATGCAGTCGATTGAGCTTGCCTTTTTTTAGTATTTCAAGGGGCACTATCTTGAGACTTTACTTTGTGGTTAGTTGTTTGTCTAGCATTTAGCATTTACTTCTGAATAAATATTGATATGTTCAGGTTCCTATTCTTAGCTTATGCACAGTTTGTGTAGTTCTACCTTTTTGCACAAGAATCCCACCTGGAAGCAGGTCACATTCAGATCAGTGGGAGTTGACTCAGATGTACCAAAGGCTGACTTGAATCTCTTCCACGACCAATTAATCAGGATTTATTTTACCCCCCTTTTTTTTGATGGTGTGACCAATATGATTCAAACAAATGGGAGAAATCTGCACCAAATAACATGTTTATTATATGCATAATGATAATGTGGGGGTTGTTTTCCATTACAATATAGACAGCTGCGATGATTGGTTAAAAGACCAAGACTTCACAACAAGAGTTGATTGGAAGCTGAAAAGGAAAGCTTGCCTAGAACTGAAAAAGAAAAAGAAAAAAAAGTCAACATTCCCCCCTGCTTTAAAATTAGATGCTGTTCTCATTAGCTCACTGCTGGCAAAGCACTATGTACATTAGTTAATGTTGATGGAGCAGTCCTGTATTTCTGCACTGCTAAGTAATCTGCATGCTTCCTGTGATATTTGCATGATGCTCTTGAGGTGATTGTCCTCGTGTGAAGGATAATTAGTGTACAGTTTTTCTCTGTAGCAATGAAATTTTATAGGCCCATTAATATGTATTTAAATTAGATAATTGCTGATTTTTTAGGGCTGATGTAGCCTTCTTGACAGTTTGAGAATAAGGTTTGTGACAATAGTTTCCCTCATTGTCTGTTTATTTGTGAATTGTTACAAGTTGCTGCTCCTATTGATTTTCAGGTTCTAGACGATTCGTGTCTTTGCTGTAATTTTGTGTGTAATTTTGTTGCATTTTCACAAAGCTGTCCTTTAAATTTTTGTTTACATGTTATGTTGTTATTGGAACAAATCGACTACAATTGTAGTCCATTTACCTAAAGTTAAGCCCCACTCAGTAGAATTCATCTTTAAGGTACACATAGGACTGAACTACAAATTAGGCTGTAGATCTTAACCAGTACTCTTCACTAGTGGAATCTGTGAGTAATTTTGCAGAGAGAGGTGGGAAATATTTGTTGAAATAAACATGTAACAGTTTGATGTCATCACTAAAGTTCTGTGTCAGTAAGTGCTGTTACTTGTGACCCAGCAAAAATACAGGTTTTGAATTTTGCTTTGATTTGTAACATTTTTACATGTGTAACATTTTTAACAGATTATGAAATTGCCGTAATTTTTCTGCAGGAGAAGGCTTGTTAACCATTAAGAAGTTAGAAAACTGCCTTATGTTGTGTCAGACTATTGACTCATCTTGCTTGGTGTTGCCAACTCTGTCTGGCATGAGTTCTCCAGGGTTTCAGGCTGGACTTTTTTTTGTTTGTTTGGTAGCTCTACCTGGATTACCTGGTGGTCTCCCATCCAAGAACTGTTATGTCTGAGAATAGTCATGGTGGTGTGAAATACTCAGAACATTCTGTACAAGCATATTTCCCAGGACAACCTCATATTTTCTCACACGTCCATGCTTTTTCTTTTTTTAATCTACTGTGTCTCTTTTTCTTTCTCCCTCAGTGTTTTTGTGATTCTAGAGGCATATGCAGTCATTCTTCTACATGCTCTGGGATTAGGGGTACAGGATCCCCATGAAAGTGGAATATCTATGAATAACTCTACCCCCACAACCATATTTAACACAGAGAATAGTACAATCCATGTATTCAGTCCACTGTGGATGCTTTTGACGCATCAGGATTCCTTCTCAAGGCAGAAGAGGATGGTTGGTGGGGCTTGCCACCACCTCCGCTGCTGCCCTACGGCATTTTTAATAGAGACTCACAAGCTTCATTTGTAGTCTGTCAGTCTCACAAGAATTGCAGTCCCTGTTAAAAATGGCATAGGGCAGCAGCATATGATCCATGAATAATCAAATCTGCAAAACTGAAAACCACAAATGTGGAAGGCCAACTGTATAAAGACAAAAATAAGTGAAGAATGGTTGGATTGGGAAGGGGAAAGTCTTGGTTTTGAACTGCCAAATGGATGGATGAGGTAAGGGATAATATAGATGACCACCAGTATGAAACATGTGTCAACTTGAGTTCATGTTAATGGAGCAATCCTGTGCATGCTTATTTAAGAGTTCCCATGAAATCAGCTGATTCAGTTCCGAGTAAATATACATAGTGTTTGTCTGCCTATGCAGTTTATATTGATACTGATTGCCTGCCTATATATTGTTACATTATTCAATAATTTACCATTTATAATAATATTTAAGATGCTTCTATATGGTTGGCTACTGTTAGTAGCCTACTTCTGTGGGATTTGTGAATTAGTAAGCATGAGCAGCATGAACATGTTTCTTGTATTAAATATATGTACAGTGGCCCCTCAACTTTTGCAATGATGCAGGACTCAGAATCCTTGCAAAAGTCAAAAACTGTGAATAACAAGTGAGCACCCCCCCTCACATTCCCTTCCAGGGCTTCTCCCCCATTTACTTGTATTTCGCCCAAGCATGCTGCCTTGCAGGGTCATGGGCAATAGGCAAGTGAATGGGAGGAAGTGGCAGCTACATGAACCCTTTCCCCACCATTCACTTGTGTTTTGCCTGGATGCACTGGCCTTCCAGGCACCCGGGGGATTGCAAGTCAATGGGAGCCTGCAGCACCGTGACTAGAGAAGGCACACACATGGAGCTGCCTGTGTGCTATTCGCTTGCCTTTTGCCCAGGTCTGTGGAAGGAAGACACATGTGCCCACGCAAAAGGTAAGGGAATGGGAGGGGGAGAAGGGGGGAAGCAGGCAGGTGCCTTGTGAATAATCAAACCCATCAATGTGGAGGGAAGGCTATACTGTATATTATATCATATTTGTGATGCAAGGAATAATGGGTTATACTAACTTTAACTAAAATTGTTTGTAACAAAAAATGTTTTCAGAAGTTGTCAGTGGAACACAACATGTTAACATGATCTGAGGTGTCATGAGGTATATGGTAAGATCTTTACACCATGAAGATGATATTATTAACCAAAGACCTGAATAACCCCATGGTGTTGTGCCACCAACAGTCTTGTTTGTGCATGTGTTGTCCCAGAAAGAAGTGGGTAGTCTGGTTAAGCTTCATTATGACTGCAGTGACAGATTAATTCTCAGTTGAATTTTAGCTAATAATTGGGTTAATAGCAAAGGTCACACATGGTCAGATAAGACTATTTTCTACAAGTATTTATCTAGAAACTTCTATTTTACATTAAAAATGTTTGCCATAGCACAGGTAGTCTAGCAGTGATGTGAAGTACATTTTTTCAGTTATGTGGTATTTGTAGTATCTTCATATACTGATTACTGTTGATAAAATTGCTATTGACTTTTCAAAGCAGATTTCTTTTAGAATTATGTCCATGAATGATAAGTGACACCTGAGAGCATTTTTTCACAGTATTGTACTGTAGTCTATATTTACCAGACAGAGTTTTACAGATGAAATCTTTCAGTGCAGATGACCTTGCCTGTTGTAGAAATCATAATTTAATTGGCTTTCAGCTTTTGCCAGTACTGTTGGCAGTGGGCAGAAACAGTGTATTTGAAGAATTGATGTATATGATTTATGTCAGGAGATCGTAACCACGGTTGCTTTGCTTCAATTTACCAGTCTCATCGTCTTTGGACTTTTGTGTTGTTCTCATTGATCGTCAACCTGAGCCAACTGTAATGACAATTGGGCTTGTGCAGCTCTTGGATATTCTTAATGAGTACCAGAAATAGACAGTGGAATTAAAGGCTCTTACTGCCTCTCCAGAAGTAATTTTGGAAATGACCGATTACTTCATGATTACTTAAACTCCTCTTTTGCCTGTATAATGTGATGGCAGGTGTATACCTGATGAGCAGTGTTAGCTGCAAATTATATTTGCATTGTCCCCTAACAGGCATATCTCTAAATTATGTCAGTTGTTCTTTCAAGTAAGTCCTGGTTGATATGAGGAGCTCTGGTATCTTTGAGACTACACTGGTGGGAGAAATATATTCAACAGGCAGTTTTTTAAAAAAACTGATAACACAGGATAGAGAGCTGTGGCTTTCCATGTGTTGTCAGACTACTGCTGTTACCCTTCCTGCACAGGCTGAGGGTAATAGGAGTAGGAATCCAGCAACAGCTGAAAGGTCAAAGGTTTCTCCAACATCCTGTTTCTGCCAGCAACCAATTGCATTTTCTTGGTGTCATTTCTGCGGTGTGTGAGTACTTTCATTAAGATAAGGCATACCTTGTTTAACAAAGCCTCTGAAAAAGAAGCTCGTTTTTGCGAAGTCTTTTTACATCCCCAAAGCTCTTCCTTTCCCTTCTCATCCACTGTCTACTTGTAAGTTTTTTTTTGAAGTAATACCAGCATTGGGAGGATAATAAAGGAAGGCTGGAGAAACAACGACTTTCTGTGTCAGTTTGCAGTAGTGCATTCTGCAGTAAACAATGCAATAAAACGTGATTTGGGGAAGAAGGGGATTCTGCTATAGCCAATCCTACTGTTGTTGTTTGTACCTTAGAGCAACAGGTAACGTAAACAGCAGCTGCCTCCAGAATCCCTTACTGAACATGCATGAACAGCAAAACGGGACAAAGAGAAAAGTAGATACATCTGTCTCACTAGCTACCCTCAGCAGTTTTTTTTTAAAATAAATCAATAAATTTTCAAGTGGTTTCTTGTACTAAATTTTAACAGGCCTGGTTGCTACATTTCACATGAGTGTATTGTTAGTTTTAGATAAAAAGTTTGCCAAAACATGTTGAACTGCTGTTTTGTTTTGTTTTGGAGAGCAGATAGGAACTTATCCCTATTCTTTCTGTGTTATTTCTGCCTCTGGTATCAATTTTTCTCTTATAGAAGTAATGCAAAGGAACATATCTGCTTTGTTGACAGAGGTGTATCTGCATTTAATTCCGTGGAAGGAAAAGTGAAGCCTCATAGGAAAACCTTCCCAGAAGGGAAATAATAGTCCATTAGCACCACCTTGTCCTTGATGAAAGTGAAAATTCAGAATAGTTTCAACTCCTAAGATAACCCAGTAAGGTACTGAGATCATTGACAAGCAGGAGCTCCATGGGAATCAGGGCAACACTGTCCTGTCTCTCTTCCAGTGCCAAGGGCTATCATGACTGTGATAAAATCAGACTGAAAGGGATGTAGAGACAGTTTCTTCCATCAGACGTCATCAGTGGTACTCCAACCACCTTGCTTTGTGAGTTTTGAACCAAACGGTAAATTTAAAGGCGTCAGGTCCTCTCTAATCTTGGAAGCTCAGGAGGGTCAGGTCTGGTTAGTACTTGGATGGGAGACTGCCAACAAATACCAGGTGCTGCAGTCTATATTTCAAAGGAAGGAAGTGACAAAACTGCCTCTGAGTATTCCTTGCCTAAGAAAACCCTGTGAAATTCATGGAGTCACTGTAAATTGACAGGCAGCTAGAAGGTACATGCATGCACATATAATTTAATAGTAACAGAGTTTACAGAAGACATTGTTCGGTGCTGATCCACTGCTTAACTGACAGTAGTGGATACAAATCCTGTTAATTTTGGCCCTGCATCTCCAAGTTACATGTTTTTAATCAGCTGAGCAATGTGTGAATGATAAAACAATGCTTCTCTGTAATACTTTTATTTTGGTATTATTTTGCCTGCAATATGACACCTGCCTACTAATTAGAAACACCATCTTTAAAGGTAGGTCATGCGTATAGACAAAGCTGGGTATGTGGTGAACTTCAAAATGGTGAAGTTCAAAGAGATACCTGTTGTTCGTGCTGAGCCTGAGCCAGCTATTTGTTCTCTTGTTGCCAGCAGATCTATGGCATGGCTTCTGTAAAATGAAGGACATCCTAATGAACTTGCATATGGGAAACTGCAAATTATGCATATCCATAATAACTTTTTCCTCTCCTTGTTATATCAGTTGGATGATTCAGCACTTCTGTTTGGTAGCTCTAGTAACCTGCAGCAACCCACAGTTGTTTATGTATGTTGGGTATAAATGCAAATATTTGGAAGAAATTCTTATTTAGAGTTTATTTGTAATTACTGTTGGCATAGTTAAATGACCTTGTGAGAAGATAAATCATCTTTCAGATAGATGCATCTTTTTGTGTTTGTTTGGAATTAAATTCTATTGAATTGGGTGAGAGAGGCTGTGGGTTGCTATGTACACTCCCAGCGGAAGGTAAGACCTATTGAATTGAGTGGGAATTGCTTCTGAGTAAATATACTCAAGAATTGTTGCCAGCAGGTCCCTATTCAGTGAGTATCTGGAATTGGGAGTCCAGTTTCTGTGCGTATTTACTTTGAAGTTAGCACCAGTGAGGAATATTTAATGGATTTATATCTTTTCTTTTTTGGAGGGGAGAGACCCTTAATTTTCTATTAACTTTCAATGTCATTTCAGTTAAACTTATAATAATGTACAGAACGTTATAATTAAAACTATAGACACTTAATCGCCGTAAATTAAATGGAGGAAAACAGCAAAAATATTAAGATAGGATTCTGCCTAATAAAAGCAGAGATCACGAAATAAGACAGTATTGAAGAAACAGTGTCCACTCATTAAAACTCTTCAAATTGTCACAAAGCAACAGTAAACAGACACTTCATTTTCAGTGCCTTCTTGAAGTCCTGTTGTATTGTGAACCGGAGGATAATTTCATTAATGTGGGATCAGCATCAAAAAAAGTCTTCTCCCTCATGCCTCCCAGCCTAATTGCTTTTACGGTCAGAGATGGCCGCCAGGGCTTGGAAATCAGTCTCAAGGTATGATGATATGCCCAAAGGAGGTTCCTTAGGTGATCCATTCTCAAACTGTTTAGATCTTTACTGTTCAGTGACAGCACTCTGCCTTGGACGTGACAACCCGAGCAACCTGTATAAAGGGTGCAGTATATGTGTTAAATATTGCAGCTGCCTAACACCCAGTATTTTAGCTGTCTGACCTGATTTATCATTAGTTTAAGTTTGTGAAGATATCCTCATGTAAATACATTACAGTAATCATGGCTGGGTTACGCTAGTGCATGGATAACCCTCCAGACAGGGTTAAAGTTGGTGTACCAGTCTAAGGAAGAGTGATTGTGGCTACCATAGCCACCTGAACTTCTCTGACTACCATCAGTGTCAGACCTCCTTGAACAGTTCCACCTGAGATTGGCTGCACTCTGTCAGGGAAGCCAGTTTCTCACCCATGGTACCCAAATATTGCCAGGATTAAGCTTCATTTTTTTCATCCTCAACATACTCCAAACTGCCAATAGCAATGAATTAGAATTTTACAGACCCCTGGGGTGAGTAGATGGAAATGATGTTAAAGACCTTTGTTATTCACACATTGATGACCATTCGGATCTCCAAATGACTTTCTTCAGTGGCATCATATAGATGACAAAAACTATGGAGGAATGAATCTAGAGACATCCCATAAGCCAGTGGCTGTGGGATAAAACAGAAATCCTTAGCTGTACTTTTGAGACCTGTTTTCCATGAAGGACTACAGTACTGTATCTCCTCAACCTAATTCTGAAATTGAGTCCACAAGGATACTAAGGGTGATAGTACTAAAAGGGCATATGTATCCATGCACATTCCATTATCAGGATGACCAGTGGTGTCTCCTTGAAACAATCCAGAAAATGGACTAAAATAGAACTTAATATGAAGTGAACATGTATATATTGTAGTGTAAAGCTGGAGCCTTGTGAATGCAAGGGAAACTCCACTTCAATAAAAGTATGTTCTGCTCAGGAATAAGAGTACACTCCTGAAGTTCAGCAGGGCTATGGAGTCAAAGTTCTGGCGTCAGAGTTGGCAGAAATTTTGGATAGAATCAGAATCAGTAGAAATGTATTGAATCTGACTCTAGTTTCAAAATAAAAACTTATAATGATACGTGCCAAATATATCATTTTATACTGATATTATATACTTAATAAAATATATTACATATTGTATTGATTTGTAACCTGAAGAATATACCTTGTGCTACCACTTTACTATAGTAAATTTGATATTGGTAATTAATATACACTGCTGTTTAAGAATGAGTTGGGTAAGAATGGAGAAATGGAGGAATCAAAGGTTTGGCATAATACTGACTCCACAGCCCCGTTTTGAAGGACTACTATTGCTTAAATGGCTTTATCCTGAACAGAGTGTCTTTTTTTATTTCCTTAATTTACATTCTGCCTTTTTCCTGAATGGAAGCTGAAACAGCTCACTCATACTTTGCATCAAAAGTTGTCATTGGCATTGGAGAAAATGTTGTAATTTGAAAAGTTTGGCTTGGATATAATTGCTCATCTTCCTTCTTTGTGTTTGGCTTTGTGTTTGTGTCTGGTCATCCTCCTAATAGTGCTGTACCTATTTTTTTCTTGCTTGGTTGTATAGGCACAGACGGGCCTGGTGTCAGCCTCTCAGAGGAAAGGCAGACTCCTGATGAAAGTGCTGGTGTTTCAGTCATCTACAACCCCTATGTTTCCCTTTCTATTGAACAACAGAGGCAAAAGCTACCAGTTTTTAAGGTACACATTTATTTTCCTACTTGAAACTGAGCTAATGTAAATCACATTGTTCATCTGTGTGTTTGCCATTTCGCAGTTTACATTTGTTTTGCATCAAGCAAATTGATGCAGCGTGACAGCACACTTTTCTTATCTACTGGTAATACATATATTTTTTGGTGTTCCGTTGAGTGTTCTTAATCATTGTAAAAGGACACAAATTCATGTATCAATATGCCTGTGTTATTTTCATTTACTATATGCTGTCTTAATTTCTGTGTTAAATCTTGTTTTCCTGTGAATCACATCTGAATATCAATTTTTCTTTTAGCTGAGAAATCATATTCTTTATCTGGTAGAGAACTATCAGACACTAGTGATTGTTGGAGAAACAGGATGTGGGAAAAGCACTCAGATTCCCCAAGTAAGTATGAATAGATAATACTTATTGTGGATTAAAATAGTTTATACTCTACCCTTCACTTAAATTCCCAGGGTTACAGAATGTATAAGAGCAATTTAAAAACAAAGCACTCTTCAGCCAGTGAATTTTAAAATTTATATATGTGAGTGTGTGCATGTATATAAATTCAGTGGGTGTTAGACTAGTCTTCTTCAGGGAAGCCTTCTGCAGTTAGGGATCTACCAGTATAAAGACCTCCTTCCCAACCTTCATGATTAGCTCTCTTCCATCAAAATCAATTTTATGATTTTATGTTTGCAACTTTGACTGAATCTTTGGGTTGGTACTCTTTGACTTTGGTTGGATCCAGACTAAGCCATGCTTAGAGGAGATCTTAATGCAGTCATAACTAACTTGTCCCAGTGATTTCAGTGAATTTACTGTATGCATGACTATATCTGGATCCAACCCACTGTGCTGGAATTAAAGCCAGATGTCTGTGGCAGAGATGCATTCTTCAAAATACATCCCATTAATCTGAATTTTGATTAATAACGTGTGCAACTTATATTAAGTCTATGTTAATCTTCTTCCAAGGATAGAATTTATTCTTTGCTAGCATTTTCTACTAATGAATTTTTTTTTCTTTTACATATTATGGCTGGTTGTTTTATTTCTTTCATATATAGTGGTTTATATAATCCCCTCCCATTTTATTTTAACAACAAGAAAGGATTGAATCTTGATTTTGCTTCCAACAGCAGCAGCGCTTCTTGAGTAGTGTTCCCATCAAGATGCTCTGGGCAGCAGGAATGAGATGTGGAGGGAATTTTTGCTCATTTCTCTCATTCCCCTGCTTTTCTGAAGGAACCTAAAGCCCCTATAGCAGAGGGGGAGGGATGGCAGAAACTGGTGGAAACTGGCAAAAATCTGCTGCTAGTCTGTACTGCTAGCAGAAATTTTCCTCTGACTCAAAAGTTTGCCAATTATGACACAGATCTATTCTAAAAATACATGCCGTTCCATTTGTGAAAGTCAAGTTCGAGGAAATTGAAAGGGGCCCACCAGGTGTCCAAGAGGGCCAATTTGATTCCCAGGGCCTGAGAATCTCCATTCCCTGGTCTAGATTGAGGCCTTTGTGAGGAAGGTTAAACTGGAAGGTAGTAGTTGCCCCAGTGGTATGATAATTGTAAGGTGGTAGAAAATATATTTTTCTTCTTAAAATCATTTTTCCCCTGGGAGGTGTTTTAAAAATATATGGTTTTGCTAATAATATCTAAAGTAGTTTTACCAATTTTATTTGTTAACAGAAGTAAATAGAGGGGCATTGACTTAATTTTGCTGCTTTATTAAGCTATTGCTGTGAAAGTCAAAAAGGAGGAAATAAAAGAAGCTTGAAACAGATATTTACTTAGATTGTGCATTTTCTCTCATCACAGTATCTAATGGAAGCTGGCTGGACTGCAGAAGGACGAGTAGTGGGAGTAACACAGCCTCGCAGAGTTGCTTGTATTTCAGTGAGTGCTTCCAGTTCAGAGCTTTTGAATTTGCTACACATTACTGTTTTGACAAATATGATAAGTATTTTAAACATTTTTATGACACTTGACTTTTGCAAAGTATTCTGTCAGCCTTTAGCACAATGCAGTGTAGAGTTAAACATTGTTGAGTTTAATTAAATGTTGTGAACTCATTAAATGTTGAGTTGCACAATTGTTTCTGGCATAGAATCTGACAAATGGAGTTGCTATAGGATGTATGTTTGAAATGTGACACTTGTGTGTCTGGATCTTAACTACATTCTCCCTCTACCGTTGCTTATTCTTTGTGTGGTTTGAGTGAAATAACTTGTGAAGACCCATGCCCATCACAGCTGAACACAGGGTTTGGTAAAGGATTTCTTGTTGTCTTGATAATCTTGTTGTTTAGGAAGTGTATCTGTGCCTCCAAAACACTAGAAATCTTATTGTGTAGGTAGAGAAGTGAAATTGATTACAATGAGAAGGTGCAGTTGTGTCTGTGACTGTGACCATCTTAATTTTACCTTCCAACTATATGAAATCATAATTTTTAAATATATATCTGTAGACCCCCCCCCCCCGGGTATCTACTTCTTGGATTGAGTGGGCAATGGTGAATTCATGTATAATGTGTGCCATGAATACAACTTGATATTTGAGAGAGAATGATAAGTACAAATAAACGTCCTAGTAGGTTCCATGCAAATAGCGTTTACAGATATGAAAACTTGATCTCTGCTGCCATTGGAGTTTCTACAGCCCCTGAAAGGGCATTGTAAGATAAAGCAGCTGAGCCCAACATTCTTCTATTTCCCCAAGAGAATGGGCTTGCAGCTGTTCTGCAGGTGTTGTACTCCAGTTGAAACCAGTGAAACCCTCATTGGTTTCAAATGGGGACAGATTCCATGGGCTGAAAACTCTGATCACTTCACTTACCTCACACCTCCTCCAGCCAAATTAAGATACTACCCCCCTTCTTTCAGCTAGAAATCAAAGGCTATGGTGTGATGTATCCTCCAAATTTCTAAGCATTTATCAGTCTTTTGTTGTGATTGACATACGAACTGCACTGTACAGACAGTTCCAGAGAGGAAATATGATTATTTGTGACTCTTTGCAGCATCCTAGGATGCATGTAGGGCATTGAATGTTATTATAGTAACCTGCAGATTACTGTAGCTGCTAATATTCTTGTAGATCATGGTGTCCTGGGGCTACATCTGGTACAGTTAGTATTGAGCCAAAATAAAAATGCTGACTGGTAGTATGATTAGAGAATACATTTATTATAACTTTTCTGGCTGCTGTATAAATGACTTTATGCTGCAGTGGAGTGCCAAGATATGCATTTGTTTTATTTATTTATTCAAAACGTTTGTATGCTACATTCCAAGGTGGTGAAAAACAAATATAAATAATGTTATATATGTATATATATTCCAGTTCATATATATTTTAAATACAAACACATTACTTCACAACAATAGAAAGAAAGACAAGGAGGAGAAGAAAAGCAACACACAAACAATATCCATGCATAACTAAAACTAGCCAAACTAAATTAATCCAAATTAAAACTGAGACAAAGTACTAACACACATTACTAAAACACTATAATCTATTACCATAAGCACAATCTAAATCTAAAAGAACTCTGACTCCCCCGTCTAATTAAAAAAAAATCAGTAGAAAATGTCTTATTTTACCATTAGAGATCTGACTAAATTCAACTTAACTGGAATTATTAAAAACCATAACCCTGGATTGTTACATGGTTCTGTTTCTTGTTGCTCAAAAAGTCCATGAATAGCTTCCAGTCCTTCAGGAAATATTCAGTTCGTTTATCTTTTAAAATCCGTGTCAAATTGGCAACTTGGTCAAAATCTGCAACTTTGACAATCCATTCTTTTGTTGTTGGTGCTTCAGTTCATTTCTAAGTTTGGACAGGCAACTTTCTTGCAACTGTTAACAGATATTGAAGAAGTAGTCCATATTTACTATCCAGTTCTGTACTGGGAACTAAGTGACAATGGAAAGTCTACCTCTAAAATTTTTTGAATTAGCATATAAATCTTAGTCCAGTAACTTTTCACTGTCTTTCAAGTTCACCAGATATGAAAGAAAATGGGATCCTTCCTTATCCAGACAGCTCCAACGTTAATTTGAAACATTCTTAGACATTTTTGACAACTCATTTGGAGTTGAATATCATCTATGATATAAGCACCAAAATAGAACAACCTAAGTGTTTTTACGTACAGTAAAAGCAGTTAAGCTTTGCTTACCCAAAATGCCTGGAAATACAAGCCTCTTAATCTAGCACAAAAATTTTTCTGGTGTAGCCAACTATCATTATCAACATCATCATCTATTTATATAGCACCAGCACTGTACATGGCGCTTTACAAGTAAAAGAACAACAAAACAGCTCCCTGCCCTTAGGCTTTCGATCTGTTTAAGGCATGAAACAAAAGGAACTGGCAGTCTGGGAAGGGAATAAGTAATAATGTCCAGCTCTTTAAGGAGGGCATTGAATAACTGAATCACCACCACTGATAAAGTTGTGTGTGTGTTCATTTATTGTTACAGAGCTCATGTCTGATAAAGAAAGGAAAGCAGCTCATCCCCAGTTTCCTTACAGGCTGTTCTGGCAACCCTTACCACCTTGTATAGGGAACCTAATTGCAAATCCAGAAATCCAAAGAGACTAGCCTGCACCATATTAGGGATTGTTATTATGCAGAAGTTATAGATGTTTAATTCGGAAAAGTTATTCAGTATCTGTTTGTAAAGACATCTTCATTTTTCCATAATAGTTCAAAATATTCAAACAGTTAAAATTCAGGAATTAAAAATGTATTTGATGTCTGCAACATTTAACACAACTTTTTCTTCAAGATTGCAGGCCGAGTAGCTGAGGAGAGGGGTGCCCTGCTGGGCCATGAAGTTGGATATTGCATCCGATTTGATGATTGTACTGATCCACAGGCTACACGGATCAAGGTAATAATATTTTAAACATAATGCCTTGTCAGTTGTTGGTTACTGTTTTTAATTGCTTTTCAAGAGGAAAAGCATAGTAGTGGAGAGATTTGCAGTATTTTGTTCGAATGGGGAGAAGACCCTCTGCAAACACTGGAGGTGGTATGTTTACCTGATGGTTGTGAAGTATTTGGATAGGACACATCAGGGTCTTTTTTTTCCAGATAATTATAGAGGCACTCGTATGCGGAAACATCTGAGTAGGCCCATGAATGGAGTCTGGTTACCTAGGGGCTGTGGTCTAGTAGAAAAGGAAGTGTGTATGTGGGGAGGGGGGTGTAAACAGAAGTAGAACCCATTTTGCCTGTTTTTATCTATTACTCTTGAAAAAGAACCAAATTATGGGTGGGCAGAAAGAAAGGAAAGGGCAAAAATATCCTGCAAATGTAACAGGCTACATTTTTATTTCTGGCTTTGTAAGCTCGTGGCAAAATTCATTGTTGCTCCCGTCTGACCTATCAAAGTGAGTGCTCTGTTGTCCAGAGATGAGGCTGCAAAGTGAAAACGTTGAAAGCACAGAATGTCATTGGTAGTTCATAAGAGGGACACTCTCTGTCTAGTTGGAGTTGGAGGTTGGATTTTTTATATTGCAGCTTTTATTATTTCAGTACCAGTTAGATCTCAGTAAGACAGTGACCAGTCCAGTAGCCTAGTTTGGATGTAACATTCTGGGCTTCATGAACAATGTTCATGAACAACCTGAACATTCAGTGGTCCCCATCACATTTGTTGTGGCTTGTACCTTTAATAATCCTGTAAAAATTATCATTTCGTCTATAACTATAGAAATTTGCATCCATTCCTGTGCGTCCTAAAGCAGTAAGAAGATGCCAACCTTGTCTTCTATAAAGAGTGCCAAAAAAGTTTAAGTGAAAATTGATATGCTGAATAGATGTGGGGGAAGCAAGTGAGACATAAAGTAGTTGCAGTATCTAGTACTCCTGTTCACTGCTCCTGTTCTCATGCCCTTCTCCATTCCATTTCTTGTCTAACCCAGTTTCTCCTAGTCAAGAAACCATCAACATTGGCCTGTTCATGGGAGTCTACCCACCACTGGTTAGGATTTTTTTTTTAATCTGTGAAGATGTTTTATACTTCAGGGCACCTTCCTCTTGTGTATTAATAGTGCTAGTCTGGCTACAAAGGCATTCATATTCTCCTCCGAACATAACAAATAAAAGGAACTTAATTTGTCATCAAGAGGTTTTTATTTTTCTGGCCACAGATTGCATTTGTTTCTGTGTTTTAGTTCCTGACGGATGGGATGCTGGTGAGGGAAATGATGGCTGACCCATTATTAACAAGATACAGGTAAACTGTTGAGCAGTGATTTTAACACTGTGTATATTGATGATGTAAGCCTCTTTTGTTTATACTTATCCCTTGTTATCTTCTTTCCCTTTGCTGCATTTTAGACTGGATTCTTCTGTGGTGCTTGATACTCAGGAGTAGGCCATAGTGGTACCACATAAACAGTACATAGTACAGTAGGCCCTTCACATTCACAAGGGATAGGGACAGAGGACGCTTACGAATGTCAAAAAATCACAATTAAGCTGGTGCCTTTCCTCCACGCTCCTGCTGACTGCAGGGAATGTGGGGGACTGGGGCGTGCAGAGAGGCTGCGATCTCAGCCCTGCATGATCCTGTGGGCATCCTCCGGAGGTTGCAGGCCCAAGGCCTGCAGGAGGCAGCAATCACTGGCCCTGCAGCCCCTGTGGGCTTGCTCTGGAGTGCCTGCAGGAGCCCAGGCCCCAAGGCATGCAGGGGTGCAGTGATTGCTGGCCCTGCATGAACCTGTGGGTCTGCTTTTGGGTGCCTGCACAAGTGCAGGCCCCAGAGCGTGCAGGGACGTGGCCATCACTGGTCCTGCAGTTGCCTGCGGGCCTGCTTGCCACTGTCCGTGTGAGCGCAGGCCCTGGGGCGTGCAAGGATGCGGGGATTGTTGGCCCTGCATGATCCTGCGGGCCTGTTCAGGAGTGTGCACCCTGCACACTCCTGCTGCGCAAAGGGCCCGAAATATGAGGGGGAGAATGGGGGGTGCAGCAGGCACTTTCATGAATAATCAAATCCATGGAAGTGAACCTGCAAATGTGGAGGGAGAACTGTATGTGAAAGCCCTGGTGGCACAGTGGTTAAATGCTGATACTGCAGCTACAGTGTTGTGACTTCAGTCCTGCCAGGCTCCAGGTTGACTCAGGCTTCCATCCTTCTGTAGGTTGGTAAAATGAGTACCCAGCTTGTTGGGGGCAATTAGCTAAAAAAACATTGTAAACTGCTTAGGGAGTGCTTTGCATTGATAAGCTGTATAGAAATGTAGCTGCTATTGCTATGTTATTAGAAAGTTATTCATGAAGTTTTACGACCTAGATTGTAACAGCTCTTTTGTCTCTCTCGATTAAGTTTGTGAGACCACATTAGTTCTGTCACAATGTCTAAGTACCATTTCACAGCATCATCTGCATTCGAAAGGTGAAAACAGAGTTGGAGATCCTCATTCTGGTCCAATTGTCCACAAGAACTCAAACATTTTGTGGGAGACAAAATGGACTTCTGCTTGACACCATAGCATAACTACCATGACACAGAATAACTTTTTATTTCCTCTGGGCCACGTTTGACCTCCCCAGGACATTTTGAGGTCATAACCACCCATATTTTTTAGCTTTTAAAACTCAAAATGCCTTGCTGTGTATCCTCTAAGGCTTTCTTCAGGCTGTTTTAGACTCAGGAGAGGCCTTTTTTAGAATCAGGAAGTAAACCTGAAGATCATTGAAGACATTCAACAAGTAAAAAGTAAAAAAAGAAAAATTGGAAGATGTGTGAACAGTGGGGGACGTGTCCTTTTGAGACCTGGTTTAAGGACATGCTTAGCCTCAGAACTCGGGTAGCTGTCCACCCTTGGTATAGGGTAGGAGGTTTAAAGATGTGAAGACCTGAAAGAAAATTGGGGATAAAATCTCTTCTGTCCCTACCCAAACGAGACTGAATAATATTATGTTCTAAATTGTTTTTGGTGGTGGGAATGTTGCCCTTGAGCCTTCATATCTCTAAATAGGAGCCAGATACAACTTTCTAGAATTAGTCTTGAAGACAAGAATATGAAGTGTGCTACCCGAGTACAGAAAGTTCAGAATACTGTTTCTGGTTGGTGATACATATGGACACATGCTCTTGCCAGGTCTTAGATCTTCAATATTTACAATAAAGAACACTGGCAGAACTATCCCTGGCCTTCATTGTTTGTCTATTATCTTTCTTACCTGGGTTTGTACACAGTGGTGCTTTTCTGATGACTATTGCAGCTTGGTTGGAGTTTTTAAATTCTATGAGTCAAAAAAGTGTGGTTTCCAAGAACAGTTTGCATGGCTCTTCTATAATAATCTGAACTATGAGTATTGTATAATAGGTTACATTTGTTAATTGTTACCTCATGAAGGGAACCTTTTTCTTCTTGTTTTCCTTTAGTGTCATCATGTTGGATGAAGCCCATGAAAGAACCTTGTATACAGACATTGCCATTGGTTTGCTAAAGAAGGTCAGATAAAATTTTGTTTTATCTTTCTTCCCCAACAGTCTTCATAAGGGGAAAAAACATGGAGTTGTAATGTTCTAGTACCTGTGGTCTTTAAAGTCTGCTTTTAGAATGTATGTTGCCAATAGTGTTACATTGACCATTACAGTGTGCCTTTTTCTCACAATGTCCCTTTCTTCTGCAGTGGTTGAAGTAAATCCAGAGTGTTTACTGCTCTGAAAGATGGCAGATGATGCTAATTCTGAATTCATTCCTTTTAAAATTGACACTCTGCTAGTATAAATAGTTTTTACTGGAAATGGAAAAGTCTGTCTTTGACTTTAGTTGGTAGTTCACAAGGATTCAAGATGCGTGTTGGATTGTTTCGTAAAACATGTTGCTGGATTATCCTAAGATTTGCTTAGTACATCTAGGAAAGATAAATCAACAGTGAAGGCAGTTTTAGGGACAGCACATTTCTCTGATCTGGTTTATACTGGATGAAAGCATGCTCCTTTTTTCAGACAGGAATGGATGAATGAATCATTCTCTATACACATACTCATATGAAGCTAGCATTTTTTCACAAATCATATAGTCAGTTCCAGGATGTTATGACTTTTGGCCACAACTGAGCAAGTGTTACATTTTCCTTTACTGCATTTCACAGGTTCAAAAGAAAAGAGGAGATCTTCGTTTGATTGTAGCATCGGCTACACTGGATGCAGAGGTAGAGTTAATAGATTTGATTTAAATGATGTTCGCAGAATGGTTAATTTCTTGTAGAAAAATGAGACAGCTGTTATTCTTGTCTTTTTGTTGGTGCTGTACCCTTCAGAGCACAGAAGCCTAATCACCACTTTAAGTTACAGAGGTGCAATTTGCTGGGAGCATACCGTGGTCAGACCCAAGTCCTACCTGAATGAATGGCAGTTACCTAAAGACCCAAAATTGATTTCTCAGACCAAGCTTGGACCCTGTTCTGCCTTCAGTGATGTCACTGGAAGCACAATAGGACTTTCATTTATTGCTGTTCCAGTAGAACAGAGGAGGAAAAGTTCCTCCCCCTTGACCTGGCAAACTGGGAAATGCAATTTGGTAGTGTTACCAATAAATGTCACTAACAGTAGGAAAAACACATTTCTTGGTGCACCTTGTGCCCAGCATGCAGCCATAGCAATGTTTTAGCTGAAGAATATGAAGAGAACTCCCTGCTTTTCTTTATATCTGGAGCAGATATTAAAGCTAGGGTAGATTAATGTCAGTTTTCCAGGCCCAGGACATTTCGACGGCCACAGGAGACTTCCAGATGAAACAGAAAGTGAGCAGAGTGTCCCTTCTCATTTCCAAACAAACCAAAAACTCAAACAAAACCTCTAAACCCATTTCTGGTTTAAACAAAAGTGAAGTTTTCCCCGCTAAAACAAGTTGTGGCAGTAATGTGCTTCAGAGGAGAACTGTGCCCCTGTAGACATTGTTATTTTGTATAATATGCAAAACAAAGATTATCTGTGTATGTGCCTTCAAGTGGCCTGTTGACTTACAGCCAGCCCTATGAATTTCATAATGTTTTCTTAGGCAAGGGGTGCTCAGAGGTGCTTTTGCCAGTTCCCTCCTCTGAGAATACAGCCTACAGTACCTGGTATTCGTTGGTGGTCTCTCATCCAAATACTAACCAGGGCTGACACTGCTTAGCTTCCAAGATGAGATAGGATCTGGTGCCTTTTGGAAATTTAGATTATGTATACTAATTGTTAATTTTTAAAATATGTGAGTGTTAAGTGTGGGGTGCATTTTGTGCTTTCTAACATTACACATATTCTGAAATGTTTTGTAAACATTTTATGTTTTCAAAAGCTGGTTAAACTATTGCTGAGCCACCATACATTCTGGACCAGTAGTTCTCAACCTTTGACGTCCACATGTCTTAGAATTAAACTCCCAGAATTCCTTAGCATTGGTTAGGCTGGCTGGTTCTTCTGGAAGTTGTAGTCTAAAACATGTATCAAAGAGTGAGAATGATTATTCTTAATACTAACTTTGCTGCAAAATTAATATGTGGTTAATTGGTTAATGCGTGTTCAGATTGAATCACTGTACTGATACATACATATACATATACACATAATTGACTTTATTTGTTTTTATTTGTTAATTTTATGAGCATGTTCCTACCTTAGGTTCACCAGAATATGGAGCGTGTTCTATAATGGATAATTCCCATGTCTTATACAAAATCAAATTAGCAGAAATAATAATAATAATAATAATAATAATAATAATAATAATAATAATTGTTATTGTTATTAGTGGTAGAAGTAATAATAGCAATAGTCAGATCATGCCAAGATCTGTATGTATAAACGTACTAAATAATACTGCTTTTAAAATGTGTTGCTAAGATTAAGACCTCACTTTTCAGAAAATAACCAATGTCCATTGTCTGACTCCAGTTGTTAGTCCCAAATACCCAAATATTCATTAGATCAATGAAAGTCAGCACTTCTATTGACTCAGTGAGTCTACTCTAATTGGGGACATTGGATTTAGATCCAGGTGTATATTTTAAAGTGACCTCCTTGGACTCTCAGTCTTCTGTAGGTCTGCTTGTTTTTTTGTGATGGTGATGATGATTTGCTATCTTTATCCTAGAAATTTAGGGATTTCTTTAACCAAAATGAGACCAGTGACGCAAGCAAAGATACCAGCATGATCCTTACTGTGGAAGGCCGAACATTTCCAGTGGATGTCTTCTACATACAGAGGTCTGTTCCTGTTTAATGCTTGTAAGTGGTGGCTGGAGGAGCATGTATCTTTGATACCTACTTGTCAACCAAAGTTTGGGTGGGAAGGGAGCAAAAGTATTTTTTTTAAAGAAATATTTTAGATGGGCTTCGATACCAACACATTAAGGATGTAAACCTAAATCTGTTTTCCAATTGAATGTGTCTTTCTCCTATTTTGTGAGCAACAGGCGCAGACTTCAGTGGAGGAGGGCTTCGGGAACCTTCCCCCGTCCCCTTCTGCACCGGCCAGCTGGAGCAGACTTCAGACGAGTGCTACGGGGACTCGGTGGAATCTTCATGCTTTTCCTCCCCTGGAATCTTAGTCCTCCCCTTCCCCCTACACAGAAGGGATATGGGCAAACCTGGCAGCACCTTCATGCCCTCTCTCCTCCTCCACAAAAGGAGATGGACAGGTCCGATGGCAGAAGTGGGCTCGTTTTTTTACCCCTGCACACACAGTGCTTACTTTTGCCCTTGTGCTGAGCAAGGAAATGTGGGTGTCATAGGTGGATTATCATATGCTTATAAATCATGTCCCTTTGTGTTCTTGCAACCTCAATATTTTTGCATTAGATGTAACTGAGGAACGTCCAGATAATTATGATAAAGTATTCTGAAAGAATAGCTACATTAACTATTAGTGGGTAAATCTAGAAATGGTCCTGTGGCCTCTTCAGACCTAACATTTTATTATGGTATGAGCTTTTGTAGGTTAATGCCTCTTTGAATAAATGCAGGACATGCCGTCTGTGCTGTGTGTGTACATGTGTGTGTCTATGGGTACAATAAAGTAATTGTTTATTTGAGATGACTGACTATTATGGTGGTATTGGAAGTTTAAGTTTTCTACTCTCTGTTTTAAAAAGATTTATTTGTTTTGCACCTGAGCAAGCCTACAATAGGAAACTAGTACATCTGGCTTATTCTACCAGAGTTCTGTCTTAAAAATGGGCTTGCAACTAGTGTGCATAGGCATGGTTCATACATGTATGCATACCACTTGTTTACTACACGCTTAATGTTCACAGCAGATAGTATGAACCGTTACCACTGGAAAGCGTTGTGTTTGAGGGCTTATGAAAGTTTTGTATCTGTGATGGCCAGAAATGTAAGATCATTTGATTATTCACTCACTGAGTGCAAAACATCCATGTGTGATGCAGCCCATCATTTTACTTACATTTTTGAAACAGGAGTTATGTTTATGGCCTGTGTTTACATAGCCTGTGTTTACATAGCATTTTCATGTGTATAGTTTTTGTATAGTTGTATAGTTTTTATTCTTTTCTGTGGGAATATTAAATTCTTTAAATCTTTGTCCCTTATATTATATAGAAATTATATAGAAATCTGTATAATATGATATAAATAACATCAATCTATTGAAGTGTTTCAGTTTTTGTAAAATGTATATGCTTATGCAAAATAGATGTAAAATGGGCACAAAAAGAATTTGTGCGAACATCAAAAAAAGAAGGAAAAATAACTGAGAACGATTTTTGATGCATTCAGGAAGGACCAGCTTGGTCCTGTAACTTGTAGCTGATACAGTAGCATGTTTGAATGTTACAAGAATATGATTTATTTATGTTACATATTAAAAGTCAACTTTCTATTCTGGATATTTTTTCTTCTGGTGATAAGAGGAAGACATATATAGGTACTTGTACTTAAGAGGCTTGCATATGTTTTCTCCAACAGTCCTGTTCCAGATTATGTGAAATCAACTGTGGAAACTGTCATGAAAATTCATCAGACAGAAGGTGATGGGGATATTCTGGCATTTTTAACTGGCCAGGTAGACACAAAAGAAATGTTTGTCCTGTTGAAATTGTTATTGTTAAATCCAGGGTAATGCCAGCACGGGGGTAGATAATGGGGTGGGTATGGGGGCCAATTTTCTGCCCCTGGAAGCTATCAAAAATGTTTAATAATGATGATGATGAAGATGATGATGAAGAAGAAGAAGAAGAAGAAGATGATGAAAACACAAAAATGGAAGCAGCCAACGGTCTGCTTGCCACTTTGAAAAATGAATATTTTGATATTAAGCAATGTAGAGAGACATGAAACTTGTTTAAAAGGTGAGTTGCCACCACTGAAGGCTTCTAGGTGAAGAGTTCACTCTATGTTCTGGTCAGGAAAAAGTCATTCTGAGGAGTCTGGATAGTTCACGAACCACAAAAGCAGTCTGGAGGGTGATGCCTGTGGTCTCAGGGCTACTCCTGACCCCTCCTTGTCTTAGATGAAAATCTTCACTATTGCATTTGTACTGGATTACACCACTGTGCAAATTGTTGTGTTGCTGTACTGTGTAACATGTTTGGCATTCATTTGTGTTAATTTTGTCAAATAGAATCCTTTCCATTCAGTGGGGTTCCAGTGTTTGGCATGTCTAACTGAGTGCTTCTACATATGAAAAGCAGAAATCATAATACACAGAAGAGCAATAGTTTAATCTTTGTCATTCTGGTCTAGCACCATCTTTTTTTTTTAATCTGGAGTATAAAATGTGGACATTTTATCATAAGAATACTACATTTGAACATTAGAATATCAAAGGTGGACTGGAGTGCACTTGATGAAAATCCTGATGCCAGTAGGGTTTTTTTTTTTTAAAAAAAGTATAGCTATAATGATTATTAGAGGTCTGATTCACATACAGGCATGAAACCTATCATAAGACATACAGGCATCTTAATGATGCAGCCAAGCTGCTTTGTATATAGCAAATGATTAAGGTCGTAGGCTCACAAAAACAAAAAGGGTTTGTGTCAGGCACTGAAAATTAAAATAATGTGGTAAGCTCCATTGCTGAAATGATTTGTCTTATGGTTTCTTTACAAATGGCTCCAGTCCTCACAGTATGTTTTGTTGGCATATATAATATATAACTTTCTCATGTGGTAGTTCAGTGAATTACTTTTTTTTCCTGTGCTATTTTATAATAGGTACTACCTGCTGTCATTTCCTTTCACAAGGAAAGACAGAAAGGTGGAACATTAATTGTGGTTTTATTTCTTAGTAGTAAACATTGTTTTTGATATTCCTGAAATTATCTACCCCTTTGGCAAGTTCATCTCAGATAAATATCTGAGGATTATTCCTGGCTTGCCACACAGCAGCTGTTCTCGTGTTATGTTAAGTGAGCAAGTCTGGTGGACTTATTGCTAGTATTTAAGCTTCATGAAATATATTTGACAATATAAATGGTATTTTCTAGGTCTTTGGAAACAAGAATACAGAATAGGGTGGACAGATTAAAACATGTAGATTCTGAAAATTGCACTATTTTATTGAGAGCTGAGAGAGATGTAAAGATTATAGTTCCTTTTCATAAAAAATATTGGATTTTTAAAGTATGTTTAAAAAGCGAAGATACAGAAAAAAGGAAATAGGAAGAACAGGGCAAGGAAAATGCATATGATATGAAGAAGGGCTATGAATATACTTTGATATAAGCAGACCATACTTCCAGAAATATATTTTCTTGAAATTGACATGTATAAAGTAAATATTCACGCTTAAGTAAACCAGTAAGATTTTCTGCAGTAAAATCTTCTGATTATTGAATGATGGATGTTGAATAATTATCTTTCCAACGTTGAAGTATAACTCTTTTTTGTAACAGTGAAAGTGTGTTGGATCCAACAACATTGACTCTAAGTTAAATTCCACATCACAGGAACATAATTTAAAGGGGCATGTATATCTACAAATGCCAAGCATTTTCTTGGAAAAATTAATACATTGTGACATATCCAATCCAGAAGGAATAGCCACTAAACACACCCACATTTAAACCATAAGGAATCATTGTCTGAATTAAATGGGTAGTATTCAGTTGAAACAGTTTCCTTCTAAAAAGGTGTAATGGTGTCCAGTACACCTGAAGCATTAATTCTACTCAACCGAACATAGTTTTAGATCTATTTAGATCCTGAAGCTAGGGCAGTTTTCTGTTGGTTAATTTGCACAGGAAAATCTAACTCTTTGTTCTACTCAACTCTGGCTTTGTTAACATCAAATGTAGTATTGCCCAACAGACATTTGTACACTAGATAGTTGGTTTAGGTTTAGGTTTCTCCTCCTCCTCCTCCTCGATAATGCTTGATAAGCATTAATACTGTATCTTAACTTTTATCAGAAAAGAACCCCCTCTACCCTCTCTACCCTCTCAGTGCTCAGTGCTCCTTTGAGAAGTGCTAAAGAGCTGCTGCTGCCATTTCCCCACTCAGGTATTTGAAAAAAGACATTGCATTGGAGAAAGTAGAGAGGGCCAGTTCTTCTTTTAGGTTCTCCTGGGATGGACTAAGCTCTTGCCTTTTACCAGTCTGCTCCGTGAAGGGAATGATTCCTTTTTTTGTTGTGGCGGAGGAGGGCAGGTGGAATAAAGCACAGTACTTAGGTTGATCCATGGATAAGTCAACCCAGGTTTTGGAGGTCAATTTTTTGACAAAAATTTCTAGACTTACAGATGAGTATATACAGTAATGTATACAATATACAATACTGAAAAAAGTTTGATATTCTGCCTAAAAAACTATCGTCATCGCTCAGCTTTGGTTTTTTTAAAATAATGAAACAGGAAGAAAAGTTAGGAAGAATCCATTAGATGTTGCCTATGAGCATTTCTTAATCTTTGTGATATAGTTTTGAACTAAATATGTTTTGATCTTTCATTTATCTTGGTGCTTTTCTAGGAGGAGGTAGAAACTGTTGTTTCAATGCTGATAGAACAGGCACGAATCCTTGCTCGCACAGGGATGAAGAAACACCTACGTGTTCTTCCTATGTATGCTGGATTACCTGCATCTGAACAGATGAAAGTGTTTGAGAGAGTATCTCATAATGTTAGAAAGGTAAAGCTACTTCCGCTATTGTTGTCATGAATGTAGTATTGGGCATCATGCTTGTGTTCTGACAAGTGGCTGCTGTATGTTTAATGTTTAACAATGTAGCAACCACTTTCCCACAGTTTATTTGATAGCCTATTCTATAGAGATTGGGAGGGGGTATTCCTTCCCTACCATTGTGGTGTGCTGGTTTGAGTGTTGGACTAGAACTCTAGAAGATCAGGGTTCAGCTGTGGAAAACCACTGGATGACCTTGGGCAAATCACCCTCAGAGAAAGACATTGGCAAATTCAGCAAATGTTTGCCAAGAAAACCCTATGATAGATTTTCCTTATGGTCTCCATAAGTTGGAAATGATTTAATGGCACACAGCAACAGCCTCTCTTTACATCTGATCCTGTTATCCTGCTTGACAGTTAGAACAATTTTGCTTTGTTTTTATGTTGCTCAGAAGTACCCATCTACTACACCATTCTCCCAGAAATGAGAGATTTGTAAAAGATTGCTTGGCTGCTGTGGTAAATGTAGTGCTGGACTAGATAGACATTTGATTTGATCTAAGATGAATCTCCTCATGTTCTTAAAACTGGAGTTTGTCTCCCCCACAAATTCATTTATAATAAGCCTTTGTTTTTGTTTAACTTTGTCTCATTTTAATCTTTGAATGATATGCATTTTTGTTTTCATATTTAGAGCAAAAATCTGGCCTTTATAAAACTGAATGACAAGAACAGTTTTTCAAAGGAGAAGACAACAGTTTGGGTCTCTGGCGGCAAGGCTGCTCAATCTTCCAATCTGTTGCATGTTAAACTGAATTTTGCAGCCTTGTTTCCAATTAGTACATATTGACTTTCTCTTTGTATTATGAATATTTTGACTCATGTGTCTGATTGAATACCACATTAGCTAAGATATGGGGATGTAGTGAAGGCTTAGTGAAATTATTTTAATCTTGTTTTGTACCAACAGGTGTTCATTTGTACACTTAGTTTTTTTTCCAGTTTTGCTTGTGAATGTTTAGCAACTGTATTCCTTGCAACAACTCTAGTTTTGTTTTGTTTTGTTGCCATTCTTCTTGTCTTTGATGGAATTCATTGGAAAAGCATTGTTGGCATTTTCTCAAGCTTATCAAGTGAGTAATCACTGAGCATAATGACTTCAAAACAAGATAGTTTTTTTTTTTGGTTGTTTCAGGTAATAGTGGCCACCAATATTGCAGAAACGTCTATTACAATCAATGGCATTTCATTTGTGATTGACTGTGGCTTTGTGAAACTCCGTGCATATAATCCCAAAACAGCAATTGAATGCCTTGTGGTTGTTCCAGTATCAAAGGCGTCAGCTAATCAGAGGGCAGGCCGTGCAGGTCGGAACCGTTCAGGAAAATGCTACAGACTTTATACAGGTGGGGCATCACTTAACAACAAAGTCCTTGCTCTTTTGGTGGTGGTGATATGCTTAAAAATTCTGTAGGTGTCTTCAGTTATTATTTATCATCCTGTCATAATAAGATTTTTATAATGGATATGCAGTTATTTTTAAAATATTTTTATAGTAGATTTTGTAATAGGTTTTAAATAAAGCAAACATATTTTATAATACAAACATGTGCAGTTGTTATTGGACTATATTATAAACTGGACAATATTTTTTGTGTATATTTTTAAAATTTAAGGCTTGGAAGCCTGTGTATTGGACGAGTGAGTGGCAATGTGTTCTTTGTGATTGATGTCTTAATAGACTTAATAAGTGTCTCAGGAAGCTATTTCTGGTTATTCAGCCATCTAAGAATTAACAACCTAAGTGCAAGTATAAGATAAAGGAGAGGTGAGTCTAGTTGAGTTAGGAAAAAAATGGAAAACTGAAGAAGTATACCTAATTGATACAATTTTCCTCAATCATGCTGAGTTATACATGATACATTCACCTGCTGCTGAGAAGCCAGAATAATGGTAGTCTGGTGTGATTGAATGAGTAGTGACTTTGAACAAAAGGTTGGTAGAATCTTATTTCCAGTAGGATGATGGGTGACCTTGAACTAATGGATGATTACAAGTCCTGTCTAATCAGCTGAGGACAAAAGATGGGTAAAATGTATCACAAATTGGCTGATAACAACCAGTTAACACTGAACAGATAGATGGAGAAATCATATAACCTAATGCTAGACCAGAAAAGGTAAGCAGTTTGTTGAACAACTTACCTCTTATGGTCTTCCTGGCTTAATACCATACCTGATAAAGCTGGTTATAACTAGGCTGTTAGATGTTGCAGTGTGCAGTATTCTACAATGCCTTGTATAGCAAATATCAGATGTTTTATTTGTTATATACAAGAGTATAAGAATGTGCCTAGACTGTTCTTGAGGGGAGTGTGTGTGTGTGTGTGTGTGTGTGTGAGAGAGAGAGAGAGAGAGAGAGAGAGAGAGAGAGAGGAACATTCTAAAAGATTACCGATCTGTCTGCTTACTCTCCCATGTCAAATATGCTAAAATTCCAGTACTTAAGATTACTCAGGGAAGGTGTTAATGCTGATCTGCCTATCTGAATAACACCGTTCTTAATCCTGTTGCCTTCTATTTGTAGGTCTCAGTATTCAAGCCACATTTGCTTGACAGAACTGTTTTTCTGTGCAGGTTGCAGCCTCCTTTCCTTGTTTTCATTCCTGTGTTCACCCAAATGCCATAAATCACTTTTGCAATCAAATTAAAGTGTCCCATCCCTGCCTTAAATTTTGCAAAATTATCTTGGAAGTGTATTGTTTGTTGTTTCAGTCTGTGGAGGATCACTTCTCACATGGACGCCCTACTAAATATATTTGTGCCACTTGCAGTGCTTCTTTGTTCGTGCGTGAACTTTTTTATTTTTGAATTCCAGAGTTTTTAACTAGAATGAATGGACATAGATTTAATGGATTGGTGGATTAATGGAGTTTCATTCTTTTCACAGAGGAAGACTTTGAGAAGTTGCCACAATCCACCATTCCTGAGATGCAGCGCAGTAACCTGGCACCAGTTGTCCTGCAGCTAAAAGCTTTAGGAATTGACAATGTGCTAAGGTTTCCCTTCCTCTCAGTAAGTGTGAAACTCTTGTTTAGCTGTTTATCTTGGACAGTTTGGTTTGCCAGATTCTTCTACGGTGTGAGCCACATTTCGAGAAGGATATCAAGGTCCAGTCTTATTCGACCACCTTTGAAATCTGAATTATAGATCAGGGGATTTAAATTCTAATTTCCTTAGTTCACTCTTCTCTCCAGTCAGTAGTTGGAGATAAGAACAGGGTTTTCCTGTTTAGAGTGCTGAAGAAGATCTTGTCTTTCTCCTCCCTTATCCAGCAACCCCACGCTAGATTGCTGTTCCAACATTGTTAATAGCAGCAACAACCTTTTTGTCACAGGTTGGATAATTAGCTGGGCTGCAAGCGAAAGAGAGTGTGAGTGTTGTGTGCTTACACACAAACCAGATTTATTCTTGCAGCAGAATTTGGAGTTCTCATATTACACTTCTGGATTTTAGTTCAGAACACTAGATTCTTAGATTGGTTGCTACTAGTAATAAAGCAGTACTACCAGTACTAATACTACCCTAAATATTTACTGCTATTAGTCACAGGCCATTCCATACAACTGAAAAGAACAACTGAAAATGTTCTCTGTGGAGTATCTAAGGTTGCATGTGCTTTATGGAGGAAAGGTGGATAGAAATGGAGTAAATCTCTCTACAGTAGGCAGAGCAAACTGTGTTTATCATTTTTCCCCCTCTCCAGCCTCCACCTGCTCAGTCAATGGTGCAAGCTTTGGAGCTACTCTATGCGTTAGGAGGTATGATTTTTTTTAATTTACATTATTGCATAAAAGATAAAGGAATATTTGCAGTTCTGTTTATCTTCTGCTTTTAGGTTCAGATTGTAGTGATCCAGACAATAAACAAATACCATGTAAAGCTTAGTTAGAACTTTATTTCTGAAGAATAGTACATGTAGTATAATAAATTTTTCTATGCTTTTAGCAATGTATAATTAATTCATTTCAAAGTATGTTATAACCCCTTGTTGGACCATCAGTATTTATATGTTGTATTTGTTTCTTTTCCAGGGCTTGATAAATATTGTCGTCTTACTGAACCACTTGGAATTAGGATAGCAGAGTTCCCTTTGAACCCCATGTTTGCTAAGATGCTCCTAGAATCAGGTAATTTCAAAGAAATACTGTTGTAATTTAGTCTGTGTATAGTTAATTCCTCATATTTGGAAAGTAAGAGTGCTCTACCGTGCTTTGTTCACCAAAAGAAATTATTTACTGTTTGGTTTTTCCTAAAGTTCTAGACATTTGAATCACACTTGATGGGATGTAGGAAACAAGCGGAACTGAAGAGATTGCACATCCTTTAAGTCCATACTACAACAGACCACGCCCAAATATGCCTGAAGTGTGATAGCTGCAATTTTTTTTGTGTAAATTCTGACTTAGGCTTCAGTGACTTCCTCTTCCTCTTCTATTTGTTATAGTTACTAAGCTCAACAAAGAAATAGTTGTACCATTTGTTGCCTGAGGTCGGCTTCTAGGAGATTGTCCATGATGTATATGTGTGAATTGGGTCTCTCACAGGCCATCTCCCCCTTTCAGCGCTTGCATCTGCCAAAAAGGTTAGGGGAATCTCTGGAAGAGTAATCAGTGTAGTAGAGGGGGCAACAATCATAATGGGAAATTCAGCTATTTTTTGATGTGGTTAAAAAATTTAGGGGCTGTATAAATTGCCCATGAATCTCATTTTAATGGGTATAGATCTGCCTAATCTTTAAATGTATGTTCCTACATCTTTGTGATAGGTTGTTATTGTTGTTGTTGTTGTGTTCCTTGGAGGACAAGCTAGAAATCAGGGTGTGAACAGACATGTTCTGGAGTGTAAACTGTAATACAACAGAAAATAATCAACTCCCAATATTTTATTTTACTATGCATTTCATATTTAGCTTGTTTTGTAAGGCAAGTTATCTATTGCTGTTGTTTTAATGAGGTGAATATGTGAAACACATTGTATTCTTTATAGTTTTACTGTTTGGCAATGTGAAAGTGAAGTTCCTCCCACCTTTCTGATAATTTTGCAGGGAATTTTGGTTGTTCCCAGGAGATCCTGAGCATTGCAGCCATGATGCAGATCCAGAATATCTTTGTCATTCCTCCAAACCAGAAGTCACAAGCTGTAAGTGCTGTTTCTGTAGTCAGTGAAATTATACCAAGCCTCTTCTGCTTCTAAGACATATAGACTTAAAAATCTGGGTATCTTGTTTTAATTCATGTTATTGACTGCATCTGCAAATTACATCTAAGAGGCCCAAGAAGCTTGATTGTACTTTAGTGATTCATTCTGTAACAGTAGATAAAATGATATTCGTTCATTTCTCAGAATAAAAAGTAAATAATGAAGTTAAATTTGAACATTAAACCTGAAGGGACTGATACATTCTTGGTTAGTCTGCTAACCCACTGACAGGGACTCAGCCTGTATTATTGCGTTTCACTTAAAAAATCACATATGCAATTAAGGACTAGTTCTTAGGACTGGCTATGATCTTGGATGTTCAGGTATGATGCTGAATGCTTTTACCTAGCTTATGTGTGCATGCCAGCTGCACACATTTTTTGGAGGAGGTAAATTCTTTCAGAATTGGATTCCTGCGATGCATATTGTGTAGAAACACCATCTAATACAAAATCTGCAGCTAAACCTTTCATGACCGGTCTCTTGGGGCATGCGTCTTTTCATTTATGGGGCCTTCTTTTTGCCCAGTTCAAAATACAATCCTCTCTCCACATTTGTGGGTTTGACCTTTGCAAACTTGATTATTTGCGCAGTGCTTGCTTGCCTTCCTTCTCCTCCTTCCATTCCCCAACCTTTTGCCCAGGCATGTGTGTCTTCCCTCCACAGATGTGGGCAAAAGGCAAATGAATGGCAGGGGGCAGCTCTGTGCATGTCTGGTCATGTCACCGCCCCCTCCCATTCTTTTGCTTATTGCTTGTGAGTTTGGAAAGCGGCATGCCCAGGCTAAACACAAATGAATTGGAGGGGGAAAGCACGCACATGCAGTTGCTGTCCCCTACCATTCAGTTACCTATTACCTGTGAGCCTGGAAGGCAGTGCAGCTGGATGAAATACAAGTGAATGGGGGGGGGGGGATGTGCATGGACACGCAGCTGCCATCCGCTCCGATTCACTTGTTTATTGTCTATGAGCCTGGAAGGCAGTGTGCCTGGATGAAACTCAAGTGAATGTGGGAGGAGGGAGCCCCTGGAAGGGAATGGAAGAGGGAGTGCTCACTTGAGCGGAGGGGCGAGTGATTCACTTTTTTTTTTTTTTGACTTTCACAAGGGTTCTGTTTGCTGACCCCTCGTGAAAGTCGAGGGGCCACTGTATTTTTAACCTTGAAAGCCCTAAACATGACCTTCTCTTCAAAAACAGTACTGCTAACCCACAGAGGTCAGCAGGAGAAAACTTTTTGCATATTTCACTTCATCTGTCGTGGATATGAAGATATAAAAAGCTTGCTTTTGTTGTGGAATTCAGTCTATGAACAGCAGTGCCCATAAAATCTGTCTGGCCCCTTCTTGTTGCTGCAATGACAGCTGAAAATATTTTTGTTTTCTCAGGTCTTTGTCCTAGTAAGTTTTTAATTATTATTATTTCTATACCTTTCACTTCAGTTGTTTTATCTGCTGCTTTGTCCTGCATTTTTGTAATTTGTGTTTGTGATCAGCTCAGTTTTTGCTACTCTTTGCCACATTGGGAATAGTGAAAAACAGGATAGATGGAACAGGAAATGGACAAACAGGACAGATTTTTTTCCCTAAATAAATGCATTACTTACTTTCAGAGTGTGATGGAAGGGAAGTTATTAACAGGCAAGGAAATCTGAATAATTTCAGATTATAGAAAATATACCATATTTGTCAAAATTGAAACTGTGTTGGAATGCTTTAAGAAATGTTTTTGTACCAGGCTTTCCATAACAGAACAGTGGTATTCAAAGAGAGACTGTAACTGGAAGGGGAAAAAAAGCTGATGGTAGGTAACAGGAGAATTGCAAAAGTCAGATAGATTCACACATTTCTTAAACTAATGTATTTCCATTGACTTGAGTGGGACTTCCAAGAAAATTATGTTGGTCTCTTTCTAAACAATCTCTGTATTTATGTTTGTAATTGTTTCACCTTTTTAGATCAGAGAACACAGAAAATTTGCTGTTGAAGAGGGTGACCATCTCACTATGCTTAATGTCTATGAAGCCTTTATCAAAGTAAGCGGCAAGCTAAAGCAGAAAAGGATATTTGAGGCCTGGTTATACATCTTCAGTTCAGCTAGATGTAGGTTTTACATCTTCAGTCCAGATGATGAGGATCTTAGACTGGGAATGATCCAACATAAGGACGGGCTGTGTGTTGAAGGCTAAGCAACACCGATACAGGTTTTGATGGAGGTGTTGTTTCATCCAAAACACTGAAAGTCCTGCTCGGCCCTTTTTTACTTCATATGCATATGCAAGCCATGTGATTCTCGGTCATACAATTGTATCTCTTTCGTATTAGGGACTAGAAACTTTTTATGTGTTATAATATGAAAAGTGAATGCTAAAATTCTCAAGCTTAACACAGTCCTTCTGCTGTCAGTAATCCCATGAGTTCATAGGATGCTTGTTTGCAGATATGCTTGCTTATGTTTGAAGCACATGTACTTTTTGTGATGGATGTAATGCCTTGACTGCAGAACACCTTCATTTATAATGGCCTTGTCATTGAAATTTAGATTCAGAATGTAGAGAAATATGATATTTGATAGCAGTGATTGAAAACTTGAGACTTCTGATAAAGAGGGTTTTATGATTTTAGACAAATCTTTGTCATATTGCAGACAGATTTTGGGCTTTTATGCCACCTCCCCCATTCCATAATGTTAGGGAAATAAAAATCTGAAAATGAAGTTAGAGCTAACACTTAATTGAAGCCAACTTGGCCACTGCTACTCAGCTGTTCCTTTCTCCCCCCACCAATGCAGCACAACAAGAGTTCTCAGTGGTGCCAAGATCACTTTTTGAACTACAAAGGCCTTGTGAGAGCTACAACTGTGAGAGAACAGCTGAAAAAACTTCTTGTCAAGTTCAAAGTACCAAAAAAATCCTGTGAAGGTATGAGGAAGAGAAAGAGGTTGGCTACTTCTTATCTGTTAATGATTCCCTGCATGTCCTTTCACAGCATTTTGTATAACTGATTTTTTTTTTTTTTGGCTTACTATTTAACGGAAGCTTGTAACACCCATTCATTTTAAATTGTTCTGGTGACATGTATATTTTTACTAATGGAAGCTTTGATGGAAATTTTGTAACATATTCAGTGTACCTGTTACTCTTGTCCTTCTCAGATTTACTGCTACAAGCTAATAATATTTATAGCTAAGAGTGCAGGAAACTTGGAATAAATTTTGATAACTTTGTAGACACACCTTTATCTGGCTTTCTTCTTCAGGTTTCATGTGCTTACATTTTACATGGAGAATATCCAAATGATGTGATGTCTCTTGAAAAGAGAAATGAACACACCCAATTTGACAACCATTTGTCTGTCTTAATCAAAAAGGTCCTTATTAATGGAAGCACAAGCTTCCATTAATTCCTCATATGAATCAAACGTCTGCATATTTTGGTTCTAGGTGACATAACTTGTGGTCAGATCTATAAAGGAAATAATTTACATGTGACTATATCTCTTATTCATTAAGATTTATATCCTGTTTTCTGTTGAGTTATCTGGTAGTGTACATTTAAAGAATCTAAAAACACTGTGGCATGTCACTCACTAGATTCAAAGCAGCAAGCTGATAAAGGCAGTACAAAACATTCCCTAGTATTTCTCCCAGTTCCTTTTCAGAGTTTACAATGGAATGTTCGGTTCAGAACTGCATGTAGGAAATTCTTTGCTTCTTTCTTTGTACTGGGTGTGCATAACTCCAGAAATTCTGGATAACTACATTTTAAAAATTGGTCTGTGATCATCAGAATGCTTTGCTTTTTGTTGTTGTTTTTTTCTTTCATCAAATGTGAGCCAGAGAGGGAAGCTCTTAGGGTAGGTGCAACAGTGTGCATTGAACATACCATGTGACCAGTGTTTTTAAAATTGTTTTAATGAAAAGCACTTCCCAATTTCAATAGATGAATGGGAGGCTGAATACTCAATCATTTTCCAATGAGATAGTTGCCCACTTAAAATCCTTCTTCTCTCAGCTATTTTTTTAATCTAGAAGAAGAAGAAAAATAACTAATACAGTCTACCTTATTTTTGCACATAGAAGAGCAGCTGAGAGAACACAGAGAGAACACAGTGATTCTGAGCAGAAAACAAACAGAAAGGAAATGATTCAAATCCTACTCTCCTCCTTCCCTGGCAACCCCGCACAGCTGTTTGTTTTTTTTTTTTAATGTGTCTGCTGTTTAATATCTAGTTTGGGCATTTCTGATGCCTGAGTTTTGTCAGATCTTAGAAATGGAGTTGTATGGATGAAAAAATAAGTGATATTTTGTATAGTGATAAGACTGCTCAGTCATCTGCTGAGCGTGAGAGAAAACAGAAAAGTTTTTCCAATGTTTTTAAGATACTCTTCAACTGGACTCTTAAATATGAGTCCAGTTGAAGAGCATCTTAAAAATATGTTTGCATATGAAGAGTGAGCTCATAGATGTAATTTCTGACTCTTCTCTTTCAGATAATTTGCTTTTGTGTGCCAACAGAGAGCCTTAAAAATGATGGGTATGTTTATTTATTTTAGGTGATCCGGATCCTGTTCTGAGGTGCATAGTTTCTGGATTCTTTGCTAATGCAGCCAGATTTCACTCTACAGGAGCCTACAGGTACATGAATTTTTTTTTTACAACAGTCCCACTTCCAGTCCTTGAAAACGCCAGTGTCCTAGTGATGATTATTATAGCTCACCCCTGAGTGGTGTGGTGAAAGCAGGGGGAGGATAACTGTGATCACGTGATATACAGTGGTGGAACAGAAAGTTAAAGAGGAGAATAACATAGGCCAAAGTTATGATAAATGAAAGGGTCATAGTAAAGACAACAGCTGTTAAAAACAGTATTGATTTGCTTTCCTTGTCAATATCAGATAGAGTCATAGGCTAATAGATTGTCCTTCTTGGACACAAATTGGCATTCTCCTTGCTAATTCAACTGAGCTACATCAGATGGAAACCAAGTAGACCACAGAGAATGTGCAGCTATCCACCACCTTCTTAGAGGAACCCTTTCTTCCCTCTGAAGTGTAAAGTCAGTATAAATAAAAGAAAAATAAGGACATTCCAACCACCCAAGTGAAAGCTGGGAAGGCTTCCAGCTCAATTTTCTGTATCTATTAATGTTTTTGAAGGTTTTGCCTGTCTGTAATCAGGCTGATGATTGAGGAATGACTGTCTTATTTGGGATAGATAATATTGGCCCCCATCTTGGTTTGGCACATCAGGAAATAGTTAAAATAATTTTTTTGAGTATGAAATAATCTTCTTTGCTCAAGGACTATCCGTGATGACCATGAACTTCATATCCATCCCACCTCAGTGCTATATGCAGAGAAGCCCCCCCGCTGGTAAGTTCACAAAATTTTCCCAAGTGTGCTGGTTGAATTTAATATAGTACATTGGAGTGGGTGTGTGAACTATACTCCCTGGCTGTTTCTGTGGCCTTCTGTCCCTCCAGACTCCCTGGGCCACCCTCCAAGAAAGAAAGGAAGGCAGATTAATTGTCTCTTCAGGAAGCCACAAGGAATGGCAGTTCACCTTCTAAACAGGTTGCAGGGGTCCCTTGTGCTCTTCAATATTTAAAAATACCCATTGTTGAAAAGGAGAAGTGAACTTCTGGCCTCTTTGGGTATTGTTTTTTTTTTTGGTATTCCAGTTGCATTCTTGGAGCTATTTTAGTTGACTAAACTGCTTTTATGTCATTCAGTATCATGTTGTTCATATCAGTTAACATAATCCAGAAGATGGTGGCCTCAGAATGCATCATATACTGTTGATTCCACAGAACGGCCTAAAAGTAGATCAGTCAGTGCTAGAAAGAACATAGCTTTTGTTACACGGACATCTTAAATAGTTGTTATCTGCCCCAAATACTGGAATCCAGAAGGTTGAATTTAAGGGCAGTTGTCTCCAGGGGAGTACTTTTGAACTGTTTCTCTGGAACTGTTTCTCTGGTTATAACATTCAGAACTTGCTTCCACAGTCTTTATTTTTGAAGAAGAGTCTTGGGAGCGTTGACCAGTACTACTGCATTTCTGGTGGTGAACTTGGTAGTCTTCAGTGGCTGCTTTTCAAATTCTGAAGACTTTAGTGTTGCTCTGCAGGAGAATAGTGACAGCAGGCATAGATAGATAATCCATATCATGCCTGTATTATCAACATCATATATATTTATCCCAGACTGTGTTTAAGCTATTGGGAATTAAACCTCAAACATACTGACAACAAGTCCTAGTAATCAAAGTCCTGTCATAACAAGATAATGGGATATATGAGATAGATTGTCTGTACAAGACATACTGGTTTTTTTCCTGATCACCTTCATTAGCCCATAGAAATGAAAAATGCCCTGCCAGAGAATAGGAATATTCCAGTCGTCTTCTCATCAAGTGGGACCTGCATATGCTCCATCCAGCAGATAGACAGTTACTCTGTTACTATGGTTTATTGTCAATATTGCATCAGTGATTACATTCTTTGGATATCTTTTCTATGTTAAAAAAAGAAAGACTTTAGGCATCTTAAGAGACAAAATATTCAAAAATTAAAAATAATAAATGTTACAATATTAGGAATAATAACACTACAGTTGGTCCTCTGAATTAGGGTTAGGGGTGCAAGACCCCTGCAAAAGTGGAAAAATCACAGCTATCAAAATGTGTGTGTGGGGGAAGGGGGCCAGGTCATGGTGGGGAGAATGGGCACGCAGGGACCAAACCAGGTCAGGAAAAGGAGAGGGAAAGGGAGTGGGTTGGTATGGTAGCCCCATACTTCTTTTCTTGCCCATCTCCTTTGTTATGTGTGTGTGTGGAGGGGCTCTGGGAGAGGGTTTGTAGTGCTGAGAAACCAGGCTTCAAACTGTCCTTAACTGGAAGAGGATCAGAGGCAGGTTTTTAAAGGGCTGTGTGGCCTGATCAGAGCCTCCAAGAGGGAAGATTCCCCTGGAAAAGAAGTGCCTGAGGTGGGGGCGGGGGGCAGGGGTTGGAAAAATTTGCAGATAATCAAATCCATGAAAGCGAAGCCCGTAGATGTGGAGGGCTGACTGTATAATATAAAGAGTGCGTACTCCAAAAACAAATTATATGGTTAGTAATTGGCCTAAGGCCAGTGTTTTAAAATTGGCCAATCCCATCTCATCTAGTAAGAGGCCTAATTTCTGTATTAGATCTTTTTTGTGAAAAACAAGAGGACAGGTATTCAATGTTTTATTAGTGGCTACCCTTTATAATGGCTTTGCTTGATATGTTTTAGGGTTGTCTATAATGAAGTCATACAAACCTCAAAATATTACATGCGAGATGTAACAGCTATTGAATCTGCTTGGTTGCTGGAACTGGCCCCTCACTTCTACCAGCAAGGAACGGTACGGGCTCGGCATAGACTCCAAACGGTACCATAGCTGTATTGGCAGCTCTTGTTATTCTGTGCTTTCCTTTGCTTATTGCATGTGTTTGTGTTAAAGTAATTTTGATGAGTTGTTGGTATATTTAATTGAACATAGATTTATGGGAACCATGATATATTTAAAGATTGAGATCTATTTGTTTTGTCATGGTATAGGAATCTTCTCCATTAAACTTCAGTTTACAGAACACACAGACACTTTGAGCTTCAATCTGGGAATTAACCTATTCATAGGGAAGCCATATTTAAGATACATGCACCGATCCATGTGGAAATGCAGTAAATCTTTTATAATAATTCTATTTGGCATACTTACAAGTAATGTAGTACTTGGAACCTCTGCTTTATGGAGTAACTGCCTTTGTGGGAAGATGGAAATCATGTGGTTCCCCAGTTGAACTGCACCTCCCAGCATTCCTCACCTGGGTTAGCTAGGACTGCTGTGAGTTGCAGTCCAATGACATTGGCACAGGATATGATTTCTGGTTGCTTCTATTTGGTAAGATTGGTGCAGACATAATAGTAAAGTTTAAAGAAAAAATAATAGCCATAAGATCCTATGCTCTCTACGCGGATTTTCTGTTTTCACATGTCAATCATGATCTCTCTTATTTGTTTTACATTTGTGTCTTGCTTTTCCTCCAACAGATCCCAGTATACTGGTCTCTCTCTTCCCATTTTATCTTCACAATGACTCTATGATGTAGGTCAGATGAGAGACAATAACTGCCCCAAAGTCACCCAGTGCTCTCCATGGCAGAGCGAAATGTATTCAGACCTAGCCCAGGCATTATAACTCATTGATTCTTGAGGACATTAGCTGAAAGTTGTAAAGGTTCTTTTAACCAGGTGTCCAGCTGGCTTGAACCATAGTTAATATGGGACGTAATCTCTCTGTGGAAAGGAAATGCAATAGAGAAAGTGTATGTGATCCTATATTTCAATCCTGTTCTTAATACTATGGTTAAGAATTTGGGTCTGTTATGTTTGCAGCAGGTCTGGGCAGCCTTTGACAATCAGATTACTCCCTCAAGTTTAGGCCAGTCCTCTTTTCTCTGTTCTACCTCCCTCACCAGTTTACAGGAACGGTGTGATAATTACAATGTCCTGCCTTAGAAGATGAGCTGTCTGCAGTTTTAAAAATGTAATATGAATTCCTTTGAAATTGTGAGGTGCTTTATAAATAAACTAAACATTATCATATAGCAAAACACACGTGTGTTTTTAAAGAAGGTGATGTTACAATGCAAATAATCAAAAAAAGCTATCTCAGTAATAAATCGCGAGTTCCAAAGCATAGTTGTTGTTGCTGTTAGGTGCTTTCAGGTCTTTTCTGACTTATGGTTACCTTAAGGCAAGCCTATCATGGGGTTTTCTTGGCAAGATTTGTTCAGAAGGGGTCTCCCTTTGCCTCCCTTTGAGGCTGAGAGAGTATGACTTGCTTACCGGCCAAGCAGAGGTTTGAACCCTGATCTCCAAAATTGTAGTTCAATGCTCAAACCACACCATATTGGCTAAAATGGTATCTGCATATGATAACTAATGTTTAGGGTATGTAAACCGGAAGCTGCTAAGAGGCCCATGATGCCACATGTCTTGCGAAGAGGAAGTGCTGTTAGCTGATTATAAGCTTTGTGAAATTTGACATTGAAAACAGCATTTAATACACATGCCTGCCTATCATCACATCCTGTTTGAGTTCCATAAATTTGTCATAATTGGCAGGATTCCAGAAAAGCATTTGACAGTGTTAAATAGCATTGGCTATGTGCCAGTTTTGGCATTCCTGTGGTACTCTCCTTGCTTTAAAATAAGTGTGTAAATGTGTTTTGGTAATGTTACAGTCTAAGATTAGTGTTGCATACCTTTTGAGGAAATCCAGGTGCTGAATAGAACACACCAGCAATTGTAGTAGAGTGCAGTTCTTCATTAAGAATGTGAATGCTCTAGTTTCTGGTGATGACAAGTCCAGAAATATCATAAGCAAATGTCTGTCTTGCAAATAATTTTTAATCCATTAATTGAAATAGCATAGCTAAGGGTCGTTTTGCCAGCTAATCTTTTACAGATAAGTTTAAGTTAAGTTTAAGTTTACATATGTCCTTGTATAAAAAGGTGTGAAGCAGGATGTAGTATAATATAGCAGTGTTTGATTATATAAATGATTGGGTATGTATCATAAATTATCCAAAACCTTACATGTGTTTTTCGATGAGGAGGAATGAGGTGGGAAGCCCAAGCATTTTGTTAGCATGCCTATTTGCAGCCGTGATGACTGGAGTTATTAATTAGCCAGTGGCACCTAAGCCCTAATCGCATACTTATTCAGCAAGAGTGTGGTTTAATAGCCAATGGTTTTGTTAGCAGCTCTGCTGTCAGACCAAAGGCCTATTTAGTCCGACATTTCACACGATGACTAACCACATACCTCAAGGAAGCCCATAAGGACAACATGAGAGCAATAGTCCTCTATCCTTGTATTCTGAATAGAAGATCATTCATAGGTATGCTGCCTCTGAACTTATGGATAGCATTATTACATCTGGTGGCAATAAATTCTACAGCACTGTGTGAAGATTTTTTTTTCAAAAATAATAACACGGGGATCTCTTAATAGAACCTGCTATATTGTAGCATATGATCAGACCCCTTTATTAAGATTTAGACAATATCTCATTTGTACAGGTAGGCTTACAGTAGACTCTATCATAAACAGGCTTCTTAGAGCTAGTTCACTTGTACAGGTGCATAGATTGTACATATGACAGATTGTGAGAGAGAGCGTGAGAGGGAGCTTCAACTTTGTATATTCACATCGACTATATGTTGAGGTGTGGAAGCTCTACTTATACAGTCTGTGCTATTTCCATTTGCAATAGGAAAGGAATGTATGGATTCATGAATAGGGACTATACCTGGAGGCATTTAAACAAATTTATTAAAAGTATTTGTGAGTTATCTTTCCATTCAGATACCATGGCTCAGGACAGTATAGTGTGCTTTAAAATGATATGGTATAGGTCAGCATAAAAACAAACAGCGTGGTTTGGAAAACAGATATTTTCAATTGATGATGGAAACTGGAAGGGGAAAGCATTTCATAACAGGTACCACCATAGTGTAATCCCTACTCTACACTTCTCAGACCTTACAACAGTGAAACAACAGGATCACTTCAGGTGAGATCAGAAGTAGCTGTAGTATAACATCCAGCTGTTAAGAACTAAGTTTGTATTGACCCTGAAAGCAATATGGCAGCCAGTGGTATCACACTGCAACCAGAGCAAGCTAACCTACTCCAACTGGAAGATGAGCTGCTAGGTTTAGCACTTGCTAAAGTTTCCTAGGCATTTTCAAAGGCAATACAACAAGTGTATTATACTACTCTTAATGAAGGATTACTTCTATATGAATAAGTGAATAAAAGAAGAAATGTGTCTAGCAATACAGACCTCTTTCAGGACAGCAGAAAGTTAAGCTTGGTTAGCAGGCAAACACCAGAACTCATCACTACTGCAGATGTGCATGACAGTCACTGCAGTACAATTGGAATATGCTTCTACTCTCAGTTCCTTGAGGGAAGGAATATTCAACTGAGTTCAGGATTTCTAAACTGTTTACCTCTCCTTAGAATGCTTTTTCTTGTTTCATTGTCATTGACTTCATCCTCTTTTTGCTCTTAGCTCTTGGTTTGTTGTGCTTTGGTGACCCTGCAGGCTTGTGGTGGTCAAGGGCCCCTTTTTGCAGGTGTGAAAATTGTAGATGCATGCTTCTGTCACTAACACAGAGAAGGCAAAACTTCCTTGCTTCCCTCAGTTATTTGCTTGATGCTTAGATTTGCTTTGTTCAGAATCTTAGTGAAAACATTATTCCTACCACTTTGCTATTACTAATGAATTCAGACCCAGTGACTGAGTCATGGGAAGTCACCGTTGCCAGCCCTGGTGCTGTGGTAGGTTTTGGAGAAATCAATGAATGGTCACTGACTGTGGGACAGTCTCTCAGGTTGGAGAGATAATAACTCTTTTTCAATTTCTCTGGAGCCAAAAAGAAATAGAAGACGAAAGTAAAGGCTGTTTCCCCAATTTGGTTTCCATCTGCCTCACTGTCCACTGTCCAATCCAGCACCATTTCTGTTAGGCTCTGATTGACTACTGGACAGAAAGCAGCAGATTCTTAACCTTCCCTTGGTGAGGTCGATGTTATTAGAGAAACATCTGACCAAGAGATTTAGGGACAAACCTCTGGATCCATCCTGCCTCAGAAGTGTTTCTGACCCTGACCCTCTGCTGTCTGAAAAATCCATTGGTGGTCTCTGTACCTGCTTACCAGACCATGGAAAAGGGCAGGTTGATTACCTGCAATTGTAATTCTCCTTGTAGTCACCTGTGGATTCACACAACTCATCCTCTGTACACGCTTATAGGTAGTTGTATCAATTTGCTTCTTTCATCGGTGCTAGGCTGCTCTACCTGTCTTGGTAACTGTCTGGAAGGGCTACCTGAAGAGATACACTTTCCTGTTCAAATCTCAGTTCTAAAATGTTATGAAAGAGGCTGATAAAACAGAGCGTCGTTACCAGTGAGTGACATTCCATTTCAGAGCTCCAAATGATTATGCCTGGCAACTCTGCATAGATACTGAAAAGCAGTGGGAAGCAGTACCACACTGAATGTGTAAGTTGCAAATAGTAAAAATACAGTTGACTGAAAGCATCCTCTGGTGTCCTCAGACATTGGTCACTTAAGAACAGAGCTATTGAAATGCAGTGCCTCCTGCTGTCCATAAGTATTTGATGATCAGCTATTATCAACAATTTTTGAGAGGTCTGGAAATACCAAAAGATTTGCCCTATTCCCATTGCCACAAGCAAATCATCCTCAGAACCACCAGTGCAGTTTCTGTTCTGAATTTGAACCTCAAATGATAAGGGCCTACAAGTTGGGTTTCACATACAAGATTGTTTACATTTTAAATGTCATGCACACAGTAAGTGAAGTGAGGTTAGATACCCCCCACAGTATTATTTATATAATATTTATCCTTGGGCTGTGTGCGTACCTGGCTCAGGATCGTTGAACTTTCATGTAGATGGTGCTGCAAGATATAAAAATTTTTGGAAGAGGATTTTTGACCAAATATTTCAGTTATGGTATGGTAAGGAAATGAGCCAACATTACAATTATATTACATTTTCTTGGAATCTTAGTCTTAGTCTTGATGACTAAATGAGTGGATAGCCGTAAAAACTGCTGACGTTGTATCTTCCTTTGTGCCCAAAGGCTAGGTTTGTCATATAACAAGTGTCTGTAACTGCACAGCAGTTATGCAGTTGTTATTCTATGAAGTTACTATTTTGTGAATTATCCGAAGCAGTTGACAATTGCTGTAGTAATTACTTATAATTATCTTACATAATATTATATGACATTGGAGAATGTTGTCCTGAGGAACTTCACTCCTTGTGTGACTGGAAATTCTAGCAGTCTTCTCAGTCATGTAATAAATGGAGAATAATGTTTCTGGGAAAGAAAGGTGGAGTTTTCCCACTCATTTCCTTTAAATTAATTTATTGGCTTGTTATGATGACTTTAATGACTGTTTATTTGCTTGTTTATTTGTTTGCATTTACCTTTTGCCTTTCCATGATCTCATTACAATTTATAAAAAATCAAATATGTAGATTTAGCAGCTAACACAAGGAGAGTTAAAATTATGCTAGGAGGAACGATACTGGTGACACAGATTTTGTTGAAAGAAACATGGGAATGAAGTATAAGTAAAAGGTATATGAATACGACATCAAGTGAAAGAGTTTGCATTTAATGGAAGTAATACAAATTTTTTTTTGTTTTTTATTTATTTATTTTTTTTATGACCAAAGATAATACTAGATACAGATATGTACTTTTCTAAGTTTTATGTAAATGTATGTAAAAAATTATGTAACATGTACAAATATGTATTATAAAATTAATACAAATGGGAAGATAACAGTGGAAATATTGTCTGAAATCAGAAGAAGAAACAAGAATGAGGAAAAGATTGAAATAATGAAGAAATAATGACTGTTGACTTGATTGTTAATCTTTATCAGTTGTTACTGACCATGTAATTATTAGTATTATAATTTTAAATTGTTTAATAAAAATAGAATGAAAAAAAATTATGCTGAAAAAAGTAGTGATAAGAAAAGTGGTAAAAGTGAGGACAGGTTGCAAATAGCTGTATTGTACAAGAAGTGTTCTTAAAAATGAGCATTCACCATCCAGCAAAACGCAGAAGGCAGTAGGAGCGAGTAGGGATGTTCTTCCACAACAGTGTTGAAGGCTGCTGCTGCTGCTCTTATTATTAGACTAAGAAAGCTCTGCTCTGTGAAGAGCATGCTAGCATCTCCATATATGAGAAGCAGGAGTGAAGGGATGGATGGGTACCCTAAGTTATGCTGGGTCCATAGTTTGTTAAGATGCAGTTTGCTGCTATCTAGGAGCACAAAAAAAGTGGGAGTGTGGGTCACTCACACTTCTTTCCACTACTCCTTAGATGGAAGAAAATAGGGATGGGAATCATGAAACCTTCCAAATTGGACTACAAGTTTCAAAATTCTCACTGTTGTCTAGACTAGCCAGAGCTGCTTGGACTTGCAATCAAACAACATCTGGAGAGCTTCATGATTCCCACCCCTAATGTAATGTGACTAAAAGTTATTTTATCTGTTTTCTGGAATGATACAGTTATGATCATCTCATGGTTGTCATGCCACAAGTACAAGTCAAAGTATAGCAACACACCTCCTGGAGCATAATTGCACATCTGCAATAGCTACAACAACAGTATTCTCAGGAAGGCTTTTGGAGCAATCCACTACAGAATGTAATACCTCACATCAGGTGAATGAGGCAGGAGACAAAACGTTCCAATCCATTGCTACCATTGGCTGGTTCTCTCCTCAGTTTTTATTCTCCTGCCTCGCCGGCTGGATGTAGGTTTATCCTCTCCGAGTTTTTAGGTGTTCAAAAGTTGGATCAATATAGATTATTAGGAGAAATAAAATAGAGATGTCAGTGGAAGAGCAAAGGAAAAGAAGGCTAGATCAAGATGTGTCAGTCAGGAAGATACACATTTTCATTCGGAGAAACGCAGAAAAGAAACTAATGAGACCAGCACCTCTCAAATCTCAGCAGGTCAGCCAGAGAAAGAGAGTGAGAAATTGGAGCAGGATTCAGTGTCTGATCAGGTCGGTCTGGACAGGCGGACAGTGCAAGTTCGGTGCTTTGGAAAATATTTCTAGCCTCTAGTGAGAGCAAATCAGAGGGAAAATCCCCTTCCAGTCACTCCAGTTCTGTAAGTGGCGGCGTTAATGTAAAAAAGGTGGAATCTACTAAGTCTACTAGAGAAAATGGTAGAAAGAAAATGAAGTTACCCGAGTTTAAGGCGAAGTCAGTTCACAGTGGCAAGAATGGAGACGAGGCTCTGGTCGTGTCAGTTACTGCTGGTCACCTTCTTGAAAAGAGGCGTTCCGAAGTGCGAGGAGGCTCTGAAAGGAAGTCTTTCTGGCCAATGCAAGTTTTCCCAGGAATCAGCCAATAAACAGAGAGGGGAGGGGTTGGAGCAAGCGAACGAAGCAAACAGTTCGCGGACGAGCAGTTTTTCCCCTGCTGTACTTGGCAGCACCGCAGCACAGGAAGATTTATCAGCTATGTTGGCTACTTATTTATCTAAAGCGCAAATTGTGTCGGCAATAGGATCCAGAGAGATTAATACTGAGGTACATCTGTCGTCATTGTCGAACCAGAGTGGAACTTCTCTGTATAGTAGAGAGTTAATAAGGCGATTAGTGGCAGAAGAAATCAATATGCATACCAGCAGGCATAACAGTTCAAGTATATTAAATCTTCAGACTTTATTGCACTTATTAAATTTATTATTAAAGGCAGATGCCTCAAGAGTTTCAAGTGTGGGTTCATCTGCTCATGGTAATCAAAGTACAACAATGAATGCTACATCATCTTCCTCATCAGCAGTTTATGTCAATACAAGTGATGTACAGAGAAGTTCAACAGTGGTTGCTCGTAATGGTGGATCTACTGAGGAATACAGCATATCAAAGTGACATTCTTATAAACCCAGTGTTTAGGAGAGTAGAAGATGCTTCAGTATTTCCGGCTCATGAGATATATTCTGATTCTGATGATAATATGGAGACTGATGGCCTTATGTAGATAAGGATTCTGATTCAGAGAATTTTACTTCAGAAAATGAAGATATGTTAGATGAGGACAGTAAAGCGAGACTATTTTTATCAGAGTCATTTAAGTCAGTGTTAAAGAAGGTGTTGATAACCTTAGGCTTAGATGAGGTAGAGGACGTGGTTAAAGAGAATAAGAGTAACAGATCTGTGGCATCTATTGTTAGAAGTAAAGCAGTAAAATCTAGTGTTATCCCTATGCTGGAATTGTGCACAGATCTTATTCAAATAGAATGGAGAGATGCCACTTTTTCTAAAAAGTATAAGGGATATAGTAAAAGTATTTAGACCTTTGATGATAAAACCATGGAACTGTTAGCAACCCCTGTTGCTGATGCTCCAATTTCTGTGCTTGTGTCGAATGCTGTGGTCCCAAAAGAGGACGATACATTGCTAAAGTATCCAGATGATAAAAGAATTGATTCAGCCTTAAGAAGGACCCATAATTCCTCAGTGTTTTCTGTTAGGGCCTCAGTAGCGGGTTCAATGTTTGGTAGACCAGGATTGTTATGAATTCAGGAAATTCTTGGTGCAGATGATGTATCAGCATGAACAGTTCAGAAACTTTTATCTAAATTAGAGCAAATTTTGAAGTATGTAGCAAATGCAAGCTACAATGTGGCTGCTTTTGTGGCGCATTCTGTAGCAACTTCAGCAGTAGCACGCAGGACCTTATGATTAAAAAATTGGCAGGTGGATGTAAGTCTAAGGCAAATTTAGCATCCGTTCCTTTCCAAGATAAATTACTTTTTGGAAAGGATTCTCTTCAAAAAGTTCTGGTAGAAGGAAAGGACGAGAGGCAGGTTCTTCCCTCGTTGAATAGGAAAAAATCAGATAAGCACTGGTTCAGGCCTTATAGTTATTCTTTTCGTGGAGGTAGACAATTTCAAAATCAAAGAGATTATGGAGGTTTCAAGCAGCAATGGAATAGAAATAAAAACCAGTACAGACAACAGGGCCAGCATCAGTCAAAATGTTCCTCTGCTCAAGCAGGTAGAGGAACAAAACAGCAGTTCTGACTCAAACAGTATACCAGTAGGGAGAAGGTTACTTCACTTTGGACAGTTTTGGAACAAAGTAACTACAGACAAGTGGGTGTTAGAGACGGTTCAAAAAGGGTAACGGATTGTTTTTGCAAGTCGCCCAAAGAGAAGGTATCTTCCTTCGTCAGTTCCAAGAGACAAAGAGAAAAGGCAAATAGTTCAGAATGAGAGAAAGCATCTTTTAATGATAGGAACAATAGAGTCAGTGCCCATCAGTCAAAGATTTCAGGGAGTATACTCCAGTTTCTTCACTGTGGAGAAACACGGTGGAGGTCATTGACCTGTGTTGGACCTGAAGTATCTGAATGGATTCATTCAATACAAAATGTTCAAAATGGAGGGTCTCCTGTCGATACTCCAGTGTCTAGAAATAAATGATTATTTACTATCCTTGGACTTGCAGGAGGCTTACTTGCATGTGCCACTGAATGTCAATTGCAGAAGGTTCCCGAGATTTCAGTGACTGAGAAGTCATTTCCAATTCAAAGCTCTCCCGTTCAGTCTTGTCTCTGCTCCCAGGATTTTTACCAAGGTGCTAGCACTGGTAGGTGCTTTTCTCAGACAACAGGGGATATATTTGTTTCCTTCTTTGGACGATATCCTGTTGAAGGCAGGGAGCAGAGACAAGGCAGAGTGGAACCTCCAAAAGACATTTCAGATTTTTCAAGACTTAGGATTTCTAGTGAACTTCAAAAAGAGTCAGATTCTTCCAGTGAGAGAAATTATTCATTTGGGTGTGAGGATAAATACCAAGAAGGGTTGTGTGTATCCTTCAGTAGAAAGAATTCAGAAGTTAGAGAAGGAGGTAGCGTTAGTGAAGAAACAAAAGTCTGTGGAGGTGATATCTTTAGCCAGAGTGTTAGGTCTGTGGGTGTCAACAATAAATTTGGTACCTTGGGCAAAATTTCACGAGATCTCTTCAATTGTTCCTACAACCATATAATGTGATTAAAAGTTGTTTTATCTGTTTTCTGGGGTGGTACAGTTATGATCATCCATGGTTGTCAAAGTAAAGGAAAACACTTCCTGGAGTATAATTGCACATCTGCAACAGCTACAACAGCAGTATTATGGGAAATGTGCCTGAGTGGTATATAGTACACTTTTTTATACCTTCTTGGAGTGGTATGGAAGCAAATACAATTTAGAAGAAGCAGATAACAGGTAAATTGTTGTAAGGCAAATGTACCAGTGGTAAATGAAGGTAGGAATAGTGGTGTAACAACAACTGAGGCTGTGGTGATCTGTTAAGCAGCACAGCATGTGCTTATATGTACGTCAATATTTTGAAATAGTTATTTTAGAAGAAAAAATTTTACAGAAAAAGAGGAAATTAGTCTGAGGAATACACATCCCACCCCCCCCCCCACCCCGAAAGATAAAGCACTTACTTGCATGTATATCTTATATGTGAGCTAGTATGGTTTAACAGTTTGAGTGTTGGGTGAGGACTCTGGGACACCAGGCCTTGAGTTCCCGCTTAGCCATGGAAATCCCCTGCATGATGCTGGACAGATGAAACACTTAGAGAAAGGCAGTGGAAAACCTCCTTTGAATAAATCTTGCCAAGAAAAAGTCTGATGGGGTTGTTATAAGTCAGAATTAATTTGAAAGTATGAGCAAATATTCTCTGTCCTATTCCTTCCACGTCTAGGTTTTATAAGTGCCTTAAGGCCAGGGACCTGCCTTCACTTATATTACACTTAAAAGTGTCAGGTTAAATTTTTGTAAAAGACACGGCCACTAAGGGAATATCTGATGACATATGGTGGAACAGAGAGAGCGTGAAGGGAAAATGACAGTTGGAGGACACCTTAAAAATGTGAACGTTGAAATAGGTGGGGCTAGAAATTTGAGCTGATGCAGAAATTATCATGGAAGCAAATGAAATGCTTAAAGTAAATGTAGAGGTTTTTTAAATTAGCTCAATCAGAATTTTATTGAATAGTGTGCTCTGTGCTGTCTCAAAATCTCCCTCAAAGCTCCTGACATAAAAATTGGCCAGAAAAAAAAGAGAAGTTGAATAATCCAGGAATATTATTCAAACACAGACTCTGGATAGAAAAGTGATCTGTTTTCAAACACACTGTACTAGAATTACAAAATCAATGTTGGAAGAGACTGCCAAGGCCATCTAGTTCAAACCCCGTGTTGTGCAGGAATACACTGCTAAAGCACTCCCAACAGATGACCGTCCAACCTCTGTTTAAAGACTTCCGAACCAAAGAAGTAAGATAGACCACCACAATCTGAGAAAGACCATTCCACTACCGAATGGATCTTGCTGCCAGAAGTTCTTCCTAATGTTTAGATGCAGTCTCTTTTTTTGCTATTTGAATCCATAACCTAATTTCTGGAGCAGCAGAAAACAATCTTGTGCTCTTCAGGTATTTAAAGATGGCTGTCCTATTGCCTCTCCATCTTCTCTTCTTCAAATTCAGCAGACCTAGCTCACAGGGCTTGGTTTCCAGGCCTTTGACCATTTTGCTTAGCCTCCTCTGAACACATTCAAACTTGCCAATATCCTTCTTGAATTGGGGCCCAGAACCTCACACAGTATTCTAAATGATGTCAAACACAGTTGTGGCTAGAGAAGGCAGGCAAAAGATGCTGGTGACCTATTTCTCTGATGCCTTCTTTATTTCTGAGATATAGAAGACCTGGAATAATTTTTTCTCCCTGACCTCATATCCTTTTCTCTGCAACTGGTTTCCTGTTGTTGTTTTCAATTTCCAAACTATAATTATCAGCTGTTATCAGACCTTCATAATTAATACTTTAATTTTCTTTCTGCTATGCAGGCAGGCAGGCAGGCAGTTTTTTTTTTTTAATAAGGAGGCAGTGTTTCATTTCTTTATATAATTCTGTTATATTCACTTGTCAGTAGCACTTAACAAAGAAGGGCACTGAAACGCTTAGGTAGGAACAGAAGCCTAAATCTAATTGTTAGTCCCAGCTAGAGAAGACTCATTAAAGCAAGGGAATTTACATACCATATATCGTTTGTGTATAAATCAACCTCCTGTATAAATTAAAGGCAGGTTTGGGGGCCAAAACTATGGGTTTTGCTGTGACCTGTGGATAAGTCAAGGGTAAAACCCAGGGGCATGTAACAAACAAAACATTTCCTCTCCTTTTAAAAATGCACAGAGGAAACATCCTTAGGAAGAGCTAAAGAGAAGGAAAGGATCTGTTTATTTGAGGGGTTACAGTAGTGTGTATGTGTGTAAATTGCATTGCTGATCTTAAAATGTCTACATCTATACAAATAAAGATAGGGAGGAACAACAAAGAAAGCAACCTGCCTCTGTTGGGGACCCAGCATGAAGGCAGTGACAATAGGCTGAGGTGAGAAGGCTCTCTTGGCATGGTGGGGCATGGAAGCAGTGTTCCCATCCCATTACCCCTCCCTTGCCCAAACTGGAGAAGGAAGAGCAGCACTCCTTCCTTCATCACCTTCTTTTTCAGCCCAAGTGGTGTTCAGCAGCACCATGGGGAAACCCAAAGAATCTGGTGTGCCCACCATTTTGTGTACTTCATGTAGATTGGAGCAGTGGTGACCATGTTTAATAAGGGTATACTGTGTAAGTTTTGCATTCATAGCAGCCATTTCTAATAAGTGCTTGCCGTATAAGCCTCGCCTTGCAAGGCTTGCAGTGAAACTGTGAAGCTCCACAAAGCTTATACAGTAAGCCCCTATTAAAAATGTTTAGCGTCACTCCACTCCACCTCAAGTGTCCAAAATGGTGGGAAGCACACAGCTCATCCAGCTGGTGTCATCTTTTTCATCGTTGTCTGTTTCCAGCATTGACCTGTGTGGATAAGTTGGCCCGGGTTTTGGAGGGCGAATTTTTTTGTCCAAAAATAAAATAAAATCAACTTGTACATAAGAGTATATACAGTAATTGTTGACTAAACAACTCTAATTCATTCCCTTGGTTGAACAAGTTCCTTAGCTGGATGATAGGTTTGATTTAATCCAAAGATTCAAGTGCAAAATTTACAATAGATTTATTAGAGACAGGGAATAAACTCACTGGGAGTTCCCTAATTTCAGGAAATGGAGGAAGAAGACTTAGTTTTAGTATCAAAGCAGTGATAAGAAAAGCAGTGATAAGAAGTGGGAAGGACTTCATGGCAAAGGCCCCACAGGTGGGATTTTTGTGCAAGGACAAGCATCTGAGTTTAGAAGGAAAAACATTTGTGCCTCAAAAACTATAAGGCTAGGTTAGTAATATATGTGGTAGCAAGTTCTTGCAATCAATTAAGGCATTTTAATAATCTGAGTCACCAATGTAGCACTAGTCCCACTGTCATCAGAGTGCAAGATTTGAGGATGTGTTTTTGGTTTTGCTTGTTTTACACATCATGCAACAAAGTTGCTTACAGATTTTTAAATAGTACTAATTTCTGTAATGGCAAATGTTTATGGGTTCATTGTACTTTTGTGGAAAACTGCAAAATGAAATTTTAAGTGGCGTAGTAGTGTTTTAAAAGCAGAATTGAATTAGTTGCTGACATTGAGACTGATTTAGATGCGAATTATTTATCCAAACATTTATGAAATACTAAAGTTGAAAACAATACTTTCTTTCATTACAGCACCTTTCCCTGAAAGCCAAAAGAACTAAAGTTGATGACCATTGACTCACCGTTGCTGATGAAGTTTGGAGTGTTTGATGCTGAATTTGCCGCCAATTTGAAACTGTGCTACTGTCCATCCAACAGTTAGTTGACTAGTAACCTGACCCCATATCAAACTATAAAATTTGAAATGCCTGCCTGCCAGGTTCCTGTAGGAATTTCAATTTATGCATGATCAAATAAACTGTAACTGAAGTAGAGCTTGCATTGTGGACATTTTATCCAGCAGTCTTAACTGTGCTGACCGCTCCTGCTCAACAGGGCGTTTTGCTCCTTTTAAACTAAATAGAAAAATGATCAGTGCAAAAGGAGACTAACAAAACTGTGTGAGATTTTGCAGTGTGGACAGCTATGTCCTGCATCCTTGGGGCAGAGAGGGGTAGGGGTAAGATATAATGTCCTCAGAGTGACAGAGTAGAGCTCAGGATCCTGTAGACCACTGTGAAAGCTGTTGGCCATTCTGGACCTACCTGCAAATTTCAGGCAGATTTGGGACCACAAGCCTTGCAATACTTTAATGATTGTAATGAAAACCTTGAAACTGTGATTGTGCCTAACTGCTGTGATTTTTGTGCTTTTGCTTTGAAGCAATATATTTCTAATCTTTTACCAACTTTCCGTTCATTTTCTGTCCCTTGTATCCCTCTCCCACCCTTTGTAATGGTTCTGTTTTTCAACTGAGTCTCTTTATAGAAATGCAAACTTGCATTAATTCCCACTAAAAATTTCATTCAGTGAGCAATTTTAAAACTGAGCAACTGGGGCAGGATATATATTCTTTTCACAAACAGGATAGATGCAAGTTCTTAGTGGTTTGTTTTTTATACCATAATTCTAAGAATAGAGGTCCAAACTCACACAGAAATATCCATAGATATTAATTTAACTTATTTTAATATTGTAAATCTTGGGGAAACCTGTGCTGTGTGGATAGTCTTGTCAAATCTTTCTTGGCCTAAGTTTGGTGATTGTCACCAGTCCATTAACAGACAAACAGTGGTAACTGCACAGCAATGAGAAGAGAGAGTGCCACCTTTAGAGAGGATGACTGTCTTAAGAGTTTTTCTCTTTTCTCTAGATAGAGGGGGCAGATACTATAGAGTGCCCTCGACTAGGCAGAGGGGCAGTGGAAGAGCCCTTGGTGTTAGTTTATTTGGCCTTCCAGTCATAACATTTGTTCCTATTGTATGAGACAGGAGCAATCCTTATCTTGCTGGTGATGCTAGTGCAATACGAGAAAAGTTGCTGGTCTGTGAAGCCTCTTATTTTGAGTAAAGTTAAAGGGATTCAGTTCCCTTTCTGTAATGTACAGAACTGGCCAGTCTCAAAAAAATTCCCATGAGTTTTAAACTAGTGATGTCCACTTGACGGTGCTGCTTTTAACCAAGTTTAACAAAAGCCAAAGTGTGCTTCTGTGAATCTGGAAAAATTATACCCTGTCTCCTCAACTTTTATTAAAACAATGTAGTCTTTGCAGAAGTTCACTGACTGCCTTCCCTCAAAGGTGAAATAATCTGTCAGTAGGCACTGATTAAACTGTGCATTGGCTGCCTTTGTATGAAAATTCTCTTCATTGTATCAGAAGCCTAGTTTTGGATAGGTACATACTGTTTTCAAATATTGTTTATTTTAGGATGATTATTTTGAATGTTTGGATTTATGCTTGTTTGTAGAATATTTGTTTTGTTGAATGACTTGTTCTGTTCTCCCTGTTTTAAATGTATGTAAATGAGCAAGTTTTTTTTTATGTAGAATAAGGGTTTTCCTTGCCCTGGATGTCCATTATAAGTCAACTTTAAAATCTTCCTTCTCATTCTGCTCTCCATAAATCTTCAGAGAAACTTGTTTTGTCAATCTATGGTCCATGCAGTATCTCTGTGCTGTGTATGTCACCAGGTTCACAAAATTTCACTCCATCATTTGGATTTCTGATGCAGTTGTTCCTCTCTTTCTCTCTCCTCTTCCCTCCCCTTCCTTCCCTATGATATGTGAGCTCTGTTGAGCTGGGGTTGTCTTTTGTTCTTGGGAGCTGTGTGATGTCCAGAATATTGTTTGTGCTCCGTAATGGGTGTTTCACTTAATTCTAAATGTATTTTCCCTTTAAAGGAGCTTACAAAGTCCTGGATATAGAAGTGTGTAAACGTCCTTGTTGTTTTGTCCTCTGTTAACACACTCGAGGGCGGAAATAAAGTTGTGGAATCAAGTAATCTAGGAAATGTGTGTCTGTAAATCAAAGTTAATTGTCTTCATCATCATATGAATGAACATTCTGCCTTTCCCAAGCAAGCACAAAATGTCCTAGAGACTCAGCCTCTATCTCCACGAGTTCCCTCTCATATCTCACAGATTTCACCACCAAAATGAATTTGCCTTTATTCTGGCAGATTGAAACAAAATTGAATACCTTAATTTGAGAAATTTTCTGATCCCCTCCAGTGAAAATTCCAGTGTCTTTTCAGGTATAAAAATGCCCCATGTCTACAGGAGTGTTTGCAGGTTTAGATTTTATCTAATATCAGTGGCAGCAGACAACATGTGGCTAATGCCAGCATGAACTTGCCTTTGGAGTCATGCTGTTCAACTGGTTTTGATGAAATTGTGAAAGCAAGCTAACACTTTTCCTAACTTTTTTTTTCTGAAAATGTTCTTAGAACTTCACTTGGAAAACAGCAAATGATGGCCAACTCAAATTTGTTTGTGTCAGCAGTACCAAAGCTATGCAGAATGTTATGAAATCACAGGTGATTGCTATAGAGAAGTAATTAAATCATAGCTCAATATGTAAATCAAATGTCTCTGGCAATGTTAAGAAAGTGGAAATTAGAGAATTCAAAATGACTGCCAGATCACTGCATCTGAACTAAAACTGGGATATATGCAACCTTTTGCAATAAGAACAATGAAAATTATAAAGCTACAAAAACAACAGTTCTTATTACCTTAGAATGACTGCTCTTTATGATTTTCATAAATCTGTCTTTTATTTCTGCTCATAAACTGGTATTTCTGTTAAAGGCACAGTAGAAGTAAACTAGTATGTCTGTTTTACAGGAGGCAAACTGAGCTGTTTTGTCTCCTAGAAGTTTTGATGGAATCTAAACTGGCAAGTGCAAAACATAGACATAAGTGAAAAACGTACTTTGAGGAATGTGTAAACTTTTGTATCTCTGAAATTTATTTGCAGAACTTTTTTAAAATAGCCCTTTTTTGGTTCTCACCATGAACATTCTCTCTTCAGAATTTAATGAAGTTAGGACACTTAAGCCTTCTTCATGCATTCTTCATGCAATCCTCCTCTGAGAATGAGAATAAGCTGTATAATTTGTCCTACTCCCAAATCCCTTCTTTTTCCATCTTCCTTGCATTGAACAGGGAACTCTAAAAGAATTCCCTATCTGAATAAATGTGAAAATCTTTTGTGATAAAACAGGGTCCTCAATCAGGTAAAGCCTTCTGCTTGTGTTCAGTTGGATGTGGGTGGAATCTCTATTCATATTGTGTCATTCCATGTGGTAAGAAGGGCACAAGAACATGGAAATGGAGTACAACATTTTCCCCATTTTCAGCTCCTGTGTCTTCTTTGGAGTGTGAAAAAAGGCCTACAGTCTGATCAATATTGATAAGAATATTCGGGCATTATAGTGTAGAACTCAAAATCCCACGTTAGCACCAACTGGATCTTAAATTAGAGTGCACTTTTCTCTACGGTGTGCAGCCAGTGTTTTTGGACATTGTGTAACCTCTACTAGATACCTTTCTCTTTAGTGAATTCAGATCTCAGAATGAAATCATACTGTTTAGATCATTTCTGACTTAATGACTGGGTAACATGCAGCCTAATGTCACCCTGGCACAGAAGACAGCACATGCTGGGCTTGGAGCATCTTGAGAAGCAGGTAGCTATAATACAGTCCGCGTGTCATCTTGTAGCCAAACTGCATCATTTATTTTCCTACTTTAGTAAGAAGTTTTTAAAATCACCCTTGAAAGTATTGAGAATTTCCAGGTCTTTTCTGTTTTGATTGTATCTGCTTATTCATGAGTTGCATCCAGTCTTTTCCTTGAAATATGCCTGGTTTCCTTTCCTCTCCCTTCCTTTTGTCTTTCTTCTTCCCACTAATCATGTGTCACATCTAGATTAATGCAGCATTTCAGAAACATTTTATAATTTCCACTAGCCCTTTTAATTATTATTCAGGAGTTATAGCCAAAGTGCTAAAGTGCTTTAGCAATCTTGCACTAGTTAAACATTAGGATCATTTTTTTTCAGGGTTAGAACTCCTCTTTGCCTCCCTTGATCTCTGTTGAATCTGTGTCCTGGAAGCAATAGTTGTGTTTACTGGCAGCAGCCATCTTAGCTAGTTTCAAGAACGTAGAAAAAATACAAAGCAAATACAGATGGGTTTCATTCATTTCAGAAAATACTGGGTTAATTTAAACTGACATGTAGGAATAAAATGTCCTTGGTAATGCCAGAACCTCTCAGGAAATAGTTTGGGATGAAGTAAGCATCATGTGAATCTCCAAAATAAAATCAGAAAGCACAGGTACAAGTCCTGGAGTTTCCAGTGTTTTCTCTGTCTGTCTGGAGGAGGCCATAGTCTTTGGAAAGTCATACATTAATGATAACTTGTTACCATGTTTGGTAACAACTCATATTACAGGCTATGCTGCATGTTACTTTTTTGCCTTTTTTTTTTTAAAGCTTGGCACTGATAAGGATAAAACTTGGGAAGTTCTTGTCAATATGCCTCTAAAATTGCCCATACAAAATAGAGTATATTACTTATTACATCGACAGAAAAAATTGTTCTTACTTGTGCTACTTTAAAAAAAAAAAGTACCAAAACCAAATAAATCATTTCGAGTAACAAAGCTCATTATTTCCAAGCCCTAGACTGACTCATGTGAATACTTGGTGTGGATGGATACCGTGTTGATAGCAAATTAAAGGAAGCAAGAGATTTCAGAACACACTTGGGAAATGTGTCCAAAGGAACTCCAACATTTATAAGAATCACATTTGCTAACATCTTCATATTGTGAACCAGGAAAACACTTCTTGTTTTATAGGAGAGCTCTTAGCCAGATAGCAACACACAAGTCAAGACGCATAGGCTTCTTGCCTGATGCCATGAAATTACTGTCAGATCTGTAGCATAAAGAAAGGCTTACCTGCGGAGCACTTCATGGTTACAGCAGATCTGAATAGCTAGAGGAACTCTTCACAGCTCCCTCTGAAGAGAACTGTTGGAAAGAGGGGAGGCGTGTTTGGAAGTTAAATAGCACTGGACATATGAGTATAAGGGAGGAATTAATTAAAAAAAATAGAAATATTGCTCATTCCTTGGAAATTACACCTATTGATTATTTTAACACTTTGAGGCCTAGGGGAAGAGAAGAAAGAAGAATTGTAGAGAGGAAAAGAACTAAGTGTAAGTTGCTGTGCAAGAAGGAGATTGATCCAAGATCTTTATGTGCTGTTCTGGTAAGACTGTGATTTAAAATCAGCTTTAACTTTTGAATATCACCAGTTAATCATGGTTAATGCCAATAATGATGATGATGATGATGATGATAATAAGTAGTAGTAGTAGTAGTAGTAGTAGTAGTAGTAGTAGTCCTGAGGATCTGTTACAGTTAAAAATGGGAGAACAGAAGAGTGGGAATGATAGGAAGTATCTTGAAGGAGGATACATAGGTTAAATGTAAATTGAACTTATTTTTGTATGAAGAGTTTAGAAATGAGTGGTAGAATCCTAGTAGTTTCAAATCAAGTGAGAACATAGCCTTGTTAGAGCTGACCAAGTATGTCCAACATTCAATTCACGTAATGGATAACCAGTTGCCAATGGAAAGCCCACTAGTAGGACATGAGTCCAGAATACATCCTCCATCTAACATTTCCAAACAAACGTACAGGCGTCTACTGCCTCTGATGCTGACTGTGATTCGTAGTGATCTTGACTAGTAGGCAATAACTGGTCCCACTTCTATATGAATTTCATCCAAGCTGAAAGACTTAATTTCACAGTATGCACTGCATATGGTGGCGTTTCTTTCCATCTGAAATCTCCCACCATTTAGCTTCAGTGAATGACCATGAGAAAGGGAAAAAGATTAACTCCCTACCTATTCTTTTTTTTCCCATGCATGTTTTTTTACATACCTTCTCCTACTTGTCTCTTTTTCCTAAACTAAATATGCGTAAGGAAACCCAATGAAATTCATGGGATGGTCATAAGTTGACAGGTGACTTGAGGGCTCATACATGCACAAATAACCCCAGCTATTGTAAAATGTCCTCATAGGAAAGTTGTTCCAATCCCTGGATCACTTTTGTTGGAATTTTTCATTAGGGATAGACTAATATGTAGTTTTGTTTGTTTGTTTGTTTTAAATGTGAATTTTTGTATTTTCTCAGTACACAAATTTTATGCATTTTTAAAAACATCTATTGCAAAATTTAGATAAGTGCAAATTTTGAATGATAACTGCATTTTGATTCATGTATTGATGCAAAAGTGTGGAAATTAAAGAAGTTCATATTAAAATGTGAAAAAAAGGAATTTGTCACTCATCTTTAATCTTCCATTAGGAGATTGCCTGCCTGCAGGTGCACTTTGAGAATGAAATAAAGAAATTCTCATGGGATTTGGTCTCCAACTTTTAAAACAACTTACAGTCAAATTCTGTTGAAACCAAAACACAGCTTAGTAGGAGTCAGGCGAAAGAGGCCTGCTCCCAAACTCTTTTGCCTCATGGTTGGCCAAATGGCACTGATAGAATAGTAATGTTGGCTTGATTTCACCAGTTTGTGACTCCTCACTTATAGTAGACATTACGAGGAACTCAAAATCATTACCTTCAACTTGAACACCCTGTTCCAGCACACACACAAGCAAGCACATTTTGGGGGGCTACAAAGAGGATGATGAACAAAATTCCTTCTATTACTCCGAGTAGACATTCCTTTTGATTGATCAAGAAGTGCCTTCTTTTTCCCTTCACAAGCACCTTCAGAATGATGCACTCTCATTCTAGGACTACTCCAAGGCATAATAAAAAGGCAGCCAGTCACCAGGAAGTGCTCTTCTGCTCCTGCAGGTGGCAAAAGCAAGTTTTCGGAAAGAAATACGATGAGTCAATGCTGATCTTTGCTCCTGCCTAAGGTAAAAGAAGAGATGGTGAGGATCTCTAATTCTTCTCTAGAAGCACCCACCCCATTCCAGAGCGGATGTTCTTTTGGTTCAGAACTAATGTTAAAGGCCAGGTTCTTCACAGATCTGTTGAAGTTTGTGTGTTGCCTGGAGTTCCAGGCTCTCTGGTCTTTATGTTGTACTCTTTTGGTAGAGATAGCAGCAGTCCCCTCAGTCTTTGCCAAGGGAGAGCCCAAGCAAACTGACCAAAAGAAAATTGGAAGTTGGGTTGCTGACAGAGATGGCTGAGCACAGAGGCACTCAAGTAACAAATTGAATAGTGAATATCAGAAGATGGCTCTGGTTTATTGTCCAGATCAGGTCAGTGGAAAAAAATACTGGGAGACTGAACAAAGAGATGGGCTCCTTTTGCAGATAAATGGGCTGATCATTTTATATTGAGGAACAATCTCTAAAACATAGTTTACTGCGCAGCTGAGGACTGAAGCATTTGCTGATGCCAAGAGCTCCTGCTCTGACCCTAGGCATGAGAGGAATTAAATGGTGTGCTGTTTTTTGATGGTTAAACTCCCTGAAGAAGACACACCATTTGTTACCAGGGCTCTGATGAAGTAAAGTGCGGTTTATATGTACAAGGCCGGCCTTCAACTCATCTCAGAATGAATGGAGAGGTAAAATTGAATTTTACACTCCTGCTGCTATGATTAATGTTCAAGCTGTCAGGTGCTGCTTTTGACCACAAGGCGGCACTGTGGCCTCACGGTCTTCCTTCCTTTTGCCCGTTTCTGCATAGAGTTGCCAAATGGAAGGGAGTCTGCATAAATGAATAAAGGTTGCGAGAATAAACCTGTTACAGCAATAAATTCCCTGTGCGCCCACCTCGGTAAAATCCTTTGATATGAGGCAGTACCTGACAAAGGAATAAACTTGTTAGATGAATAAAAGAGACCGTGTATGTTAAATCATTGCTTTTAACAGCACAGTTCAGCTTTGGAGCTGTGGTCCAAAGCAGAGACTTTGTAATAATTGCATTTCACAAGGGGGGTGGGGGTGGGTTGGCAGGCAGTGGAGGGGTGGGGTGAGGATAAAAACCAAGTAAAACTGGATTGCAAAATGCAAATCTGTGCTCAGAATATGTTGCACTATTGCAAAATGTAATGTTATTGTGTGCTATTGTTATTTTTAAAATCTATACTTTTTTTAAAAAAATTAAAAGTAAATATATACTTTTTAAATAAAAATATGCTTTTGTATAAAAAATTCATTCCAAAATATATAAATCTAATTACAGGCAATGCATTAGTGCATTTCCAAGAAGAATGCTCCTCAAACTAGCTTAGACAGAGTAAATAGCAAAATCTTACATAAGACACGTTCAGTTTAATTAATTTATTATCTCTCTCCCTCCTCTGAAGAGCTCAGAGTGGTTTGCAGCCTCCTGCCTGATCCTATCAATCTGTACAACACTCCCATGAGGTGGGTTAGATGGGGGAAGTCATAATTGGCCCCATGGTGACTGCGTGAGCTTTATTTCTGAAGCTGGGGATCTGAACCCAGATCTTTCAGTTTCTGTATCTTTTCACTCTACCACACTGGTTCTCTTCTGCATTTTTCCCCCCTTTGACTAACTGAATAACTTCAATTTCTGCCTGTCTGAGACCTTGATTGCCTCCTATGCTTACACTTAGACTGGACTAAGGCATTTTGGTGCCGGGATGAAGGGCACGAAAGTGGCTTTGCCTCCTGGTCCATGTACAATAGCCAATGGCTCTTGCCAATGCAGCATCCTCCATTATACACTAGGGCAGCATATCTGAAGAGGCAGTGTTGCATAGTGGTTTGAGCATTGGACTACGACTCTGGAGACCAAGGTCTGAGTCCTGCTCAGCCAGGGAAACCCATTGGATGTCCTTGGATAAGTTACACTCTCTCAGCCTCAGAGGAAGGCTCTGGCAAAGATACTGATCTGGTATCTATTTCTCTCTGCAAAAGAAGAGATGAAAAATGATTCCAGCTGTTACTCTTTGTGCTTCTGGATAATATAACACAAAATAACATAATAAGAAGAGGTTTGCGTATCTCCTTTCTGGGAAGATGAGAGGGTCTTACCTTCACATGTTATTGAGAGGGAGTGATGGATATTTCCTCTAACATTTTTTCCCCATTTTCTGGCACAAAACAGGTGACACAGTATATATGCTGAACTCTATAAATACAAACCATGCATGAATTCTACATGCTCATGTCTTGTCTGTTGGCATCTGGTTGGCGACTGGTGGAACAGAAAGTTGGATAAGATAAGGCCTATCTTCTTTTCTAACATGGCTCTTGCATTCTCATTATGCAAATGTATTATTTATCATTTATTGAATTTATATCCTGCCTTTCTCCTTCCAAGGGAACCAAATTCAGCTTACAAAATTTAGAGGTAAGAGTTTGGTTAAAATGTATTTAACAAAAGTTTAAAAACAATTGAATGCCAGTTCTGTTAAAAACACAAGAGTTAAAAATATTTTTAAAATACAAATACAAAAGTATTGTCTTGTTGGCAGTGAAAATAGGCTCACTATGCTTTTTAGAGCTCAACATTTTTATTTTAAGGAATTTAATTGCTCTTTCCCTTAAATTTTTAAATTTACTAAGTTTATATTAATTATGATCAAGAATGCTTCTTACCGGAACTCGTTGATGAAGTAGAGCAAGGAGGAGAGATAGCGATAAAATAAGTACTAATTCTCCTCCCACAACATATTAAAAAAACAAAAAACACTGAAAAGTTTTAAGAAACAAATTGGATCTGAAAAAAGGGCAGTGCTCGATTTTTTAATGAAACAATATCACATAATGTGCAAGAGCCAGCAAGGTGTAGTGGTTGGAGAACAGGTTTCAAATCCCCACTCAGCCATGGAAAATCATTGGATGACCTTGGGCAAATCACACTCTCTCAGCCTCAGAGAAAGGCAAAAGCAAGCCCTCTCTGAACAAATGTTGCCAAGAAAACCCCATGTTTATATTAACTTAGGGTTACCATAAGCTGGAAATGATTTGAAGGCACATAAGAACACTGATTTCACAATGTCATCAGTTTGCATTGAGGCTGCACCTGAATGGGTATAAAAGCCCACCCCATGTAGCCATACTCCTGGAGCACTTTCACATTGTACAACTGTAGCACTCTGATTCCACTTTAACTGCCATGGCTGCATCCTATGAGATCTTGGGGTTTGTAGTTTGCAGAGGTACTGCAACTTGAAAATGCTAAATATCCCTCCCTAAACTGCAGTTCCCTGGATCCCACCTGAGGTTTGCAGTTTAGGGAGGAGCCTTTAGCATTCTCAGCCAGAGAGCTCTTTGGCCTCAGTAAACTACAAACCTCAGAATTCCACAGAATGTTGAAAGTGGAATAATAGCACTATAACAGTGTAGTGCGGAAAGGCCCTAAGTCTCATAGAGATCAGTGAAATTTCAATTACTCATTACTAACTTGTCTCACTGACTTCATTGGGACTAAAGCACAATTAACTTACTCTGGATTCAGCTGTTTATTTGTGTGAGTGAGTGAGGTTGTCTGGCTGGCCTCCAGTCTGTCTTGGCAACTGAAATGTTCATCTAACATGGGATCGCAAAATCTGAGGATCATTTTTGCTCTCCTCTAGGCCTTATTGGCCAATCCTCCTTGCCAATCCTGAAGCCTGAAAAAAGGACCAAAAAAATAATGAATTGTAGCTACAGAAATCTTGGAATGGAGCATAATTTTGGATATAATTTTTTTTAAAAAATCTCCCTTTGGTCCTACTTTAGGCCAGAAAATTGTACATCTTTAAAAATCCATGGCATTTTAATATGAGATATCTTGTTTAGTTGTGTTTTAACTTTTGCATCATCAGGTTTTTAGCTTTATCTGTGTCCTGTGTGAGGAGAAAGGCAGGAAATAAATAAATTAAAGAATAATAAACAAATAAATCTGAAACCCCCCCCCTTTTTTTTTTAGAAACAGGAATAATTAGATAGTTACTGCAAGGTTTTGTTTTTTTGTAAATCTATTTGGAGCTTGAAACAAACCCGCTGCCAAAATAATCTTTAAAGGGAACGTTGTGCATCCCAAGGATACTAAGGTAGAGTTTGCCACTTTTCTCCTGAGTCTGAGGTGATGAGGGGGCCACAGGGAATGGTGGGGTGTACTGGGATCTTGCATGAGGCTTGCAGGCTGCACTCCCACTGCAAGAAAGGTCTTTGAAAACTGGTGTGAGAAAGTCATGCAGTTTTCAAAGACCATTTTCAGTTTGGGACTTTTTCTACCCAAAATTTGCATATGGTTGATATATATCGAAAACAGCTGTTTCCGTGGAGGAAACAGTATTTTCTGTGTAGAAAATAAAAAGTCGTTTCCTGCACAGAAAATTCTGTTTTCTGTGTGTATCAACCACATGTGAAATTTTCACTTACATTATTACCTGCATAAGAAACAGCTTTTTTTTTTTTTGCAAAAAATTAGAATTTCTTCATAAAAATATTTTCTCCAGGAGTAATGTCTCCTGTAAAGAAAATGCTGTCTCATGTACAAAACAGCCACATGTGAATTTTGCATAGAATTAAGTCCCAAACTGTGAAGATTCTCATCAGCCCTGGATAATTCTTCTTGAGATTTCTCAACTCAAAAATACAGTTTTGACCATTTTTTGAATATTTTTGAATACTCTTTCCATCCCAGTCTGGTCATCCAGTTACAGGAGATGTGGACCCACAGTTGGGCTTCTTGGGCAGTTAACAAGACCCATGTGCCATAGGAGAGTTTACCTTTAAGGCTTATCCTTCAGTCTCTTCTAATTCTTTTCCTTGGTCTGGCATCGTGGAACCTGAATCTAGACCCACTCAAAATTATGGCAATACACTAGAGCAATATTATGTAGGGAACATTGTGAATAATTAAAAGGACAGCTAGACCCAACCATATATTGCTTCATTTTCTGTGACCAAGTTCAGCTAGCTGGGTTGGGTGAGTAGAGCAGTTTGCCCAGGAGAACACCCTCAGTCTTGGAACTGGACATGCTGAGGAATAAAGTTTTGTCATGGGCATCTGCACCTAGAAGCAGATCCTTTCCAAACGTGGCTCTGAGGCTATTCATTTACTTCCCTAGAGAACAGAAGTCAGCAACCAAGTGGCCCAGGGGCCTATTTTCTGATTTGGCCTCCAACCACCCAAGGTGCCACATGGGGTGTCCCAAAATGAAAAACCAAACCAAATCCGGTTTGGAAAAATTGTTTTTTTTTTAAATGTTCAATGGTACATTGGAGAGGGGTTATAACCTATTTTAAAGTAAATAGCCAGTCCAGTCCATGGGCACTTTGGAAGCAAGAAGAGGCTGTAGTTGCCAACCCCTGGCATAGACTTTGTTTGCTCCATCACACCAGCTCTTAGATCCCCACAGAGCCCAGCTGTGGTTTCCCTAAAGGTGGATTGACAAAGGTCCAGAAAAGAAGCCTCAATTTACAGCATTCTTTCTCTTCTGAAATTGCAGTGATCATGATGGGGACAAGGAGAAAAGCACAAGTCCTTCTGACAGACAATAAATGGTTGAAGGATATCAATGAGTCAGTGCCTTCCCCCTCCCCAACTCCCCTTCAAAAGGAGGAAATTGTTTTTTGACAATCTGCTGTTGTGGTGCTATTGGTGGTGGGGAGGGAAATCCCTCTAAGAGCAAGGAGTTTGTGTAGAAGGGGATAAGTTAACATTAAATGGGCATCCGGTGACAGGAAAGGAAATGGCGGGACAGCTGGAAATGCAGAAGGAGAGCTGAGAAAATCGATACAAGATAAGCGTTCCAGGGATAGCGCTGTTCATCAGGTGACAAAGTTAAAGGCAGCAAGACGCTAAAAGGGAGAAAATATCACTGACCCCCTGCAATATTGATCAAACAGCTGAGACACCCAAGGCCAAACTCACCAATAAAGTGAGACATATCAGCAAGAAGCCTATGAGAGCAGATTGAGCTGGTTTGCGAAGGTCTTAAAAATAGGGAGGAGGTGATGGTGAGGGAATCTTAGCTGCAAGAGTTCTTGTTAACCAACTCCTTTGTCTTGTTAAGTGTGAGGCTGTGAATGTCAGCCCTGTGGAGACTTTTAAACTCCCATTACATGAAAACCCAAAATGAACCAGTAGCTGCCTATGTAAGGAGCGTATCTGTCCAGACTAGCTTAGCTGCTCCTCTGCAATGGGGAGAAATTCAGCTGTGCTCATCACATGTAACCGAGGTCCCTATCACACTATACTGTTATGGTGCTATTATTCCACTTTAACTGCCCTGGCTGCACCCTGTGCAGTTCGGGAGTTTGTATTTTGATGAGGCACTGGAGCTGTCTGGCTGGGAATTCTAAATTTGTCTTCCCAAACAGCAAATCCCATGATTCCATGCGATATTACCATGGCAGTTAAAGTGGAATAATATCACTATAATAATGTAGTGTGATAAGGCCCTGAGTTAGCCTGGGGTTTTCCCCCACCTCTTCTTAAGGTGCCTTCTTGTTGCTTGGAGGGGCCATGACCAGGTTTCTTACTTCAGAGTCCCCGAGATATGTTAAACTGCAATTTCCATCGTCCATAGCTGACATGGCCATTTACCATGAGAATTAGAGACCAAAACATCTGCAGGGTGCCAAATGGAAGAAGGCTTCTCTAGACAGTTTCAATAACTCAGGTAATTTAATTTTTTGAAGAAAAAAAAAAGATTATTGGTGCTGTTAGGTACTTAGATTTTTGGTGTAATTGTCTTATGGGACCCTTTCTTTATCTTTATCTGGAAATAGGATTATTTCTAGTTGTTAATTTAGTCCTGGGTGTGAGAGCTGTCCTGCTTACTCTTCCAAGTAGAATCCTGTGGCCCTTTCACACTATATAGTTAAAGTGCTATGATTCCACTTTAACTGCCTTGTCTGCAACCTGTGGAATCCTGGGCTATGTAGTTTGGTGAGACACTATCACTCTCCGGCTGGGAATTCTAAATACTACTCCCTGAAGTGCAAATTCCGGGATTCCACAGGAAGTTGCCATGGCAGTTCAGGTGGAATCAGAGACTGATAATCGTGCAACAAGGCTCCTGGACTTCCTGTCACAAAGTCCTATTTTGATGGTACTGCTGACACTGAAAACCATACCTAAATGAGTGGTTTCAGATGAGGGTTGGTTGGTTTGTTTTAAATCCCATTACCTTGCCTCATTCACTAACTGGGGAGGGGGGCTTAGATTCATTGTCCTCTGTTTATAGCCCTCTCTTATTTTTCCACCAATTCCTTTTCCTCAAAACAGACAGCCCATCAAGAAAAAGACACAGTAGTTCCTCAGTGCCTTTCTGTTTGTAGTGTCAAGAACTTTCCCTTCAGAAACATCTTATGTTTTATGCATTATTTGTTACTGTGTCAGTTTAGCGCACTCTAAATTCTTGGAAAAGTTTCTCTTCTGGAAAGGTGCTTTATAACTTACACTCCTTTCTAGTTGAATCCATTCTCAGCTATCATGCATGCATGAGTTAGGACATTGCATCCACCCTCTGATGCTGGCAAATGGAGCAGGCAGATGGATGTCTCTGAGCATGAGCAGAGACTCTTTCCTTCCCTGAAGAGCAGCTGTTGCTACGCTCCCATAGAGTTCTAAGTCTACACTGTCATGCTATTCTAGTGGTGTGGGAACTGTCCCAGTGTGGGTCCATTAGGCCATCCATCATGATGCTAACTTTTAGGAAAAGTAGTTTTTGGCCTATGACTCCCACCCAGTTGGGTGATTTTGGGAGCTGTATCCAAACAGTGCTTTCTCTAGGATCTGTGGATGATGTAAAATGAGAATCCTTTAGGCATGTAAGAGAGAAGCCCCTTTTGCAAATCTTTACTGGTATGAGTGGGATCTGTTATGTTTGAAATAAAAGGAAAATAAACAAAATTTATAAATATTAATATAAAACAAATACAAGCCAGTACAAACAAATATCTCTGCAAACCATACCTATTTGCAAAGAGGGTAAAGTAAAATTGAGATGGATAGTTTGATCCATGTGTAACTATTCACCCTTCTGTCTTTTTAGCCCAAACAAATATATATTGACCTAAGCATATATATATGCTAATATATATATATATATATATATATATATATATATATCCCCCCCCTATAAAATTATAATAATAACTTCACTCTGTTTCTTCCTAAAACCCCTTCTCCTGACTTCTTACCCTCAAGGTATTGAGTGATTCTCTATATTTCATTTACCTTCTGAATGACATTTCTTACTTTGTTAACTCTCAGTCTTCTTTTAGTGTAATGTAATCTTCAATAACAGTTCTGTTAAAACTATTTACTTTAAAATTGTAATGTATTGTCAGTGTATTTATTAATCATTTTCCTTACTAAAGTCTTATTCAATCATCAGTTAACCAAACTGTTAAGATCTATCTACTTATTTCTCTATCTATCTATCTATCTATCTATCTGTCTGTCTGTCTGTCTGTCTGTCTGTCTGTCTATCTATCATCTGTCTACTTATTTCTAGTGTATATTATCTTATTTGTATATATTATATACATTCTCAATTTTTCCCCCATCTCTGTGTGGGCCCCTTTATGATTCCCTAGGGCCTGTTATGTTATGCCAATAGTGCTAGGAGGAGTGGAACCACTGCAGCTTTCACTGTCATCGTGATATAAAAAAAGCATCTATGCTGAAGGACAGGAAGAAGGTGTCAGAAGACAGGTGTGTGGGTCCACAGTTCTTGGTAGGTAGAATCATTGTTTTAAATGGATACAGCCTATTTAAGTATAAATGAGCTTTGTGGATCCCCTTAATAGAAAATGAATCTGGGAAAGAATTCAATATAACCATGAGGACATCAGAATAGGAAGGGAAAGCCAAGGGGTGATCAGAAGAAGAGCTCTCTTGGCATGTTGCATTCTCTCCTGATGACAGTGTCTGCCTTTCAGACACATTAAGTGAAAGGAACGCTGTCTTATCGCTCACACTTTGCTGGACTGCCTTACAATTGGCCTTTTACATAGTCATTATTTATTAAGGCAACAATTTGTGTGAGAGTGATTTCCCCCCCTCGTTTTTATCACAGCTAAGATTCCCTGACTCAACAGAGAGGAAAAGTGGAAATACAATCTGCTAGCTCAGACTTAATCTATTATTAGTGCAACCCTATCTTCTGCCAAAGCTTGAGTGAGAGGATACAATTGCATAAAAATGCCTATGCACCATTTTACTCTTGCACAACTACGCTGGAGCTTTCTGTATTCTTATAACACAAGGCAGTTATGTTTCACAGCAATGGCTTTAGGGCTAGGTGGGTACAGCTAGGGGTTGGATGGCTGAGAATTTCATTTTAGTTTTTTTTAATTACTATTTACCAAAGTCCACAAAATTCTTTATATTCAGGATGGACAGACCATTTTAAAAAACAGAATGTTGAAGAAACTGACATTGGGGGATTTATCATCCAAGCCCAGAACTTTGGGTATTCACTTCTTAAACATCTTGGTTTGGGTTTCTATGTATTGTGTTGTGTGCTTTCAAGTTCTTTCTGACTTATGGCGACCCTAACATGAACCCATCACAGAGTTTTCTGGGGCTGTGTGTGTGTGACATACCCAAGGTCACCCAAAGGGTTTCCACAGCTGAGTAGGGAACTGAACCCTGGTTTCCAGGGTCATAGTCCAATGCTCAAACCACACTACATGTATTATACTATGAATACTTTATTGTAATTGTTGTAATTACTATTTTTGCATTTCTGTCCTGCCCTTACACTAAAAAAGCACTCGAGGTAGCTAATAACTATTAAAAACGGACAGTGTTTTAGAATAATCTCTGTGGCAGAATTTAAGCAATAAACCCACTAAAATCAGTAATCAATACATATTAACAGAGTTCAAGGGCCAGTTGTAAGAATATCATCACTTTGTATACTTTCTGAAAAGCCGTAAGAGTGGGGATTGATTGCATCTGTGAGGGGAGTATATTCTGCAATCTGAGAGTGACCCAGGAAAAATCCTTTGCTGCAGGTCTGGTCAGTAGGCGTCCACAAGTGACGATATTCTCAAGAGGACTTTTCCTGAAGAACTTAATGTATGGCCAAACTGGTGTTCAACCTTGTTAATACTGTATTAGGGTGGCCATCTCTCTCTCTCTCTCTCCCCCCTCCTCTGATCCTGCATTTTTAATGCCTGTGTGGCAGGCAAATACAATATGATCCCTTTTCACTGTTCTGGAAACAGCTTATCCTAGTGAATTTAGTCAATGCACATTGGGGTAAATTTTATTTTTGCTTATTTTGTAGAATGTGCCAAAATTCTCAAATAGCAAATTCCAGGCAGAAAGAACGTGGTTTTTATTTTTTTTATTTTAAAAAGCAAATGCAGTTAAAACTGGGGTTGAGTTAGTCCCATCTCTAGCTATGACATGTCAGATAGAGACAGAACTAGTGGAGAGATGCAGAAGGAAGTTAGGTGGATAACTGAATTTTATCCATGATGCAAAGAACAGTGCCATTTGTTTGTTCTTCCTTTCTTTAAAACATGGATGTCTCATGACACCATATTACTCACCTATACCATCCATGCATTCCCAACATGATAAGTATTTAATGCATGCTCTAAATTTACTGTCTATACTGCTGGAGTCCTGACTTGCTCAGGAATTTGAAGAAGTTCTGCCCACTGATCTGCTAACCTATTTTTAAGTGATGTATTCATTTTTAAAAGGTTTTTTTTTTCTAAAATATTTCTATCTCACTTTCTGCCCAATGATTTCACAGTGGCATACAGTCAAGAAAACAAATTTTTAAATCATTTAAACAATTTTAAAATAGCTTCAACATAATTTTCAGAAATTATGTTCCAGAAACTAAGACGTGGAGCAATGGATTCAAACTACAGGAGAAGAGATTTCATCTAAATATCAAGAAGTCAGCTGGGGCTTGATGCTGAAGATGGTTTTACTATTATCATTGTGTACATATGATGGCAGTAGCTTTAAAAGAGTACCAAGCACTATGTTTCCGTGTTACAGAGTTAAACAAACCACAGTACTCAGTACTATTTAAAGTCAGAATTGTGCAACTTCACTGTAGTATTATGTTCCCCTAAACCATTCATATGCATATGAGGGCATTATATAAGAATTAAGTCAACATGTGTTCCACATTAACAGGTTTTGAGCAGCGTAATCATTTGAAAATCTTTATTTTTAATAGTCAACATTTTATATTCACTTGAACTGTCTGTCTGTCTGTCTGTCTGTCTGTCTGTCTGTCTGTCTATCTGTCTTTCTATTTTTATTTTAGTTCTGATAATTATATTTTGTGAGCTATACAAAGAACCTTCGGTGGCATAATTAAAAAAAACTATAAAATTTAGAATCAGAGAAACATGGAAGAGACTACAATGGCCATCCAGTCCAACCCCCTACCATGCAGGAACAAACACTCAAAACACTCCAGCAACTGACCATCCAGCTTCTGCTTAAAAATCTCAAAAGAAGGTGACTCCACCACACTCTGAGGCAGCGTATTCCACCGTCGAATGGCTCTATCAGGAACTTCATCTTGATGTTTAGATGAAATCTCTTTTCCTGTAGTTTGACTCCATTGCTCCATGTCCTAGTTTCTGGAACATAATTTCTGAAAATTATGTTGAAGCTATTGTAAAATTGTTTAAATGATTTAAAAATTTGTTTTGTTGACTGTATGCCACTGTGAAGTCATTGGGCAGAAAGTGAGGTAGAAATGTTTTAGAAAAAAATAATAAATACCTTTTAAAAATGAATACATCGCTTAATAGTTGACTTTTACATTTTAGATTTTTCTTGTTTCACAGTGACATTGGGGAAGGTGGAACCTTTAACAAATTACCTTTTCTTTTTCTGGTTTGGGCCTTATTATATTACATAGATTGGTATTTATCCAGGAAGCCAGTTCTTCTGTTCATGTCGCTGCCACTGTTACTATCGAGGGTATATATTTATTTATCTTGCAGCTTTCTCCCGTAATGAAAAGCAGTAGTTTCCCTTGACTCGCATGGAAGGGGCATGTGGATCTGGGCAACCTTTTTTGTCTTTGAGAGGCCAGCCCCAAGTTGTCAGATAACGGATGATGTGCCACTGCCTCAGCGCCTCCGAGCACTGTTAGATCAGCACTCTGCCCGCCTGTTGGTATGGTAACGGCCCTTTATTTAGTGGGACACGCCATCCATATCGCTGTCTGGCTATTTGTACTTGTCTAATTATTATTACTCTTTGCATTTTCTTCCAGTGGATGAGTAATGGAGGAGGGTTAGAAGGAAGGGTAGGTGCAGAGGGAAGAGAGCAGTGATTTGTGGAATAGGTATCTTGTCTCTGAAAGGAGAACATTTATCTTCTTGAGCCTCAGCTACAAGCAGAAAGCTGTAGAGAGGAATCTTATGTATACACATGTGTGTACGGGCTGTGTGTGTGTGTCCCTACATGATTACATATTGTAACTCTGTGGTTGATATTCTCTTTGAGTGAAGCAAGTAAATCCATGTTTTCACACAGCTTTTACTCATTCCCAAGGATCTTGCACAAGTGAATATCAGAGTGGATGGCTTCTGCATTTCTCTGAGTATCCAAAAGAATCATCTTCATTCTGATGAAGCTGTAATTGACTGAAAGAATCCTGTAGTTTGAGCATGTGTTTTTCAATGTTCCTCTATATCACAAGGCAACCCATTTTAAAAACTAGCATGAGCTTCAAGAGCAGGCTGTGATATGTAAGGTTTTGATTTAATGTATTGCAAATACCAAGAAAGTCCCCTGCCTTGTTCCCACCAAATGAGCCTGGAAGGTTGGTGAGACAGTGAAGGGCATCTCCTAAAGATCTTAGAACTCAAATGGGTTAATACAAGGAGACACAGCCTTTCAAATACCCTGGCTTTCTTCTCTATTTTTCGGGGGAGGGGGGTTAGGAATCTCAGGACAAGGACATTGTCTTAAAATTATGTGTTTTTCCCCTTTGTTAGTTTTTTTAAAAAAAGTATTTGAAACATATCATTTGGCCAACTGTGGTTGATACTTAAAGAAATCTCCTGGCCTTGAAAGTGCCCAGGATGATGCTAACTTGGCAACTCTAATAGGGATTCACTTTTACTTGTGATTTCCTAGTTCATCTAGGGCTTTGAGGGGACTGAGGGTGTTTCAACATGATCAGCCACTCCTTGAGGCTTCTAGAAGGGAGGATTGATTGACTGTGGATAGACAAACAACACCCACAAAAATGACCGTTGGGGGAAGAGCTTTTGGAGGATGTGGATGGAATCTAGGGCCCTTTCCGCACCAGGCAAGTGAATCGCTCTGTGCTGTTACTTACCGGTTCTTCTGGGTCCGAAGTAATGTGGACTTTCCCTTAAGCCTTTCTGCAGGGCTCCTCCATTAGTCCAGGGTGAACTGGAGCAGTGTGAGGTCTTTAGATTGGCACTGCTCCGGCTGAAAATGGCGGCTTCCTGTTTATTTGTGGGTCTGGACTGACTGCTGATGCTGGCCACGCCTACAGCCCACCCTCCGCTGATCGCAGCATTGGTGCGAGCCTGCGCATCTGCACAAGTCAGTAGGAACGCAATGGTGCGCTCCAGAAGATTGAAAGACCAGATTTTTCCAATCTTCACTTTGCGCTCTGGAGGACCACTTCGGGGCGTTTTGGATCGGACTAAGGTGTAGAACTAAGGTAAGTAGTCTGGACCTAGTCCGATCCAAGGTGCGGACGACCTCCGTGCCAGGACACCTTGGCCCGTTTTAACTTCCTCGTGCGGAAAGGGCCTAGGTTTCACAAAATACTCCTAGAGCAGAGGTGGGCAATGACTTCAAGGGTTTTGTTTTGCTTTATTTTGTTTTGCTTCCCCCCCAGAAAATATTTACTTTAAAATACCCCAACTTTGCTCCAAAATGCCCCCTAGGGAATTTGGTGGAATTTTCTATCGTACTCTGGCCCCCTCTTGGGCCAATTTGTGCCCAGGAGAGGCCTTTTTTTTAAAAAAAAGAAGTGAACAAAAAGCCAATTCTGTTTATTTTCTATCATTAAAAGGGGATTTTTTCCAGGCTTTAGATAGAGGGCATTTTGGGGCTTTGGGGAGCAATTTTTCAATTTATTTATGTATTTATTTGTTTTTGTTTTTGTTTTTGTTTTTTTGGAGGAGTGGGTTCCATGTCGGGGCATGACCCTTTAAGATCTCCAGGGGGGCAAATGCATCCCCCTAGCCTTCCATAGTTGTGGCCCCCCCTAAGAGAGGGGTGGTCATGTTCCCTGGGGAACATGATTTGTATCCCAGTTCTAGAAGAAACTTCTTCTCCAGCAATAAAGACATGAAGAGGCGATTGCAATCCTCTGGTATCTGGCCTCAATGAAGTAGGTCATAGTTAATAAGGAGTAGAAGTGGCCACAGCCTTCTTGCACCCCCTGGGCACACAGTCAAAGCATTATGAAGGAACCTGGGTGTCATACAGATGAATTGGTGGATTCAGAACATCCTTTCCCAGACATGCACCTCCAAATGTGTTGGACCGCAGCATCCATCATTTCTATGAACCCAGTATAAGACATTTAGATGATGCAGCATTACAGAAGTCTGATGTGGAAGTTCTATAAATAAACAGGACTCCAAGGTTTAATCAAGTTGTTTATTGGTTTTCACTGGTTGTTCTTTTTAATTGGTTCACCTAGTTAACTACTATAGTAGGATTGGGCAAATTTGGCTTGTGGGCCACATGTGGGCTTGTGGGCCACATGTGGGCCACATCTCTCCAGAATGCTCAGATGCACTCTAGGGGTTGTGGAGGGCATTTCCAACACATTTCATTTTTTTTCTATGAAATGCTCACAGTGTCCATTAGGGAGTATGAGGTACATTTCCACCACATTATGCTCCTCTCCAGCCAATTTAGTTTCAAGACAGGCCTTTTTTTGAAACCCAGAAACATGGTGAAAATGCCTCCCTACCCCCAGAGGAGTTTGGGGGTAATTTTTGGGCAGCACGTGCAGTCCTCCCAAGGTCTTCTGGGAGCTAATGTAGCTGCCGAGCCTCCCACATTTGCCCACTCCTGGACATCACAATCAACAGTAGTTCATAGAATGACAGAACTTAAAGGAACCCAAGGTCTATCTTGTCCAACCCATTCTAAAGTGGCTTGCTTACTTCAAGTGGTAAGGATGCCATTGTGGAGGATGCTATCTCAGCCTGAAAACTAAAGTAAGATTCAACTGGTAGTATCCTGTCTGCCTCAGACAGCAGTATGTCTTAAACAGGCCATGTGTCTGTATCTGTACACACATTTTAAATATAATTAGACTGTATATGTGTGTAAGTGAATGAAAGAGAGAGAGACTAAAAAAATATAGATCTCATCTTGGAAGCTAAGCAGAATCAGGCCTGGTTAGCAGTTGAATGGGAAATTGCCAAGGAATACTAGGTGTTGTAGGCTATATTTCAGAGGAAAGCAGTAGCAAATCACCTCTGAGTATTCCTTACCTACAAAAGCCCTATGAGATTCATGTTGTTGTCGTAAGTCAACAGGAGATTTGAAGGCATAACACATACAGCTTACATGGAGCTAAGGGAATTCTGTAGGATGCACGTTTTGGCCCAAGGCAGAGGGTGTTTCCCAAGTAAATGAGAATAGCTTGAGCTACAGCAAGTTGTCTTGGGTCAAGCTTGTTAAGTTCCTCTGTTTGGGATGCAAAAGGAGTAGTTGTGTAGAATTGTCTCTTTATGTACAAGTAAAATGATGGATGGTCTATGATCACTCTGCTCTTAGCCTGCTTTTATGTGTCTTGAAAAACAGAATGCAGGACGTTTTGCTTCTTATTGATTCTGGAGGGTCATTATTTCCTGTTATGTAAGTGTGACAGTTATTGAATGAGAGAGAACTGGATGGGTGGAAGAATGAAGGTTATGCTAATGTGTGTGTCTTTTGTGATGTTCCAATCACAGCAAGTAGACACAGAAATAAGAGCCTGCCAAATATCAGAAACAGCTATCGGGAGAAGATTCTTGGAACCAATTCATAAAATATGAGTAGAGCTGCTACAGCATAAAGTGAAGAGACTTTGCTATGAACCAAGATCTTTCTGTTTTGCATTTGAATTAATGTGACGAAAACTGATCTCAGAGTTTCACTCTCATATCAATAATACCAGGACATTAGCCCTGACCTGCTGCTTGTTGTCACACGAGGTACCAGTGACATGCACATGTAACAAAATTATGGTTTATCACTGAAAGAATGAACTTATGCAAGCAATACTGGACACATCCCACCTTCCGCTCCCCTCTCTGGTGTGATCAAGAGGAAGTATTTGGAAGCTTGTCCTTCTATATTTGAAGAATTTGGAAGCTTGTCCTTCAACTACAGCTTGTCCTGAACAAAGACAACATGGGGTGAGCCTTAATTATAGTTAGTCAAAGATTCCAGTTGTGATTTGTAAGGCTGGCTTCTTTCAGCAAATAGAATGATAGAACCATAGAGTTGGAAGGGACTAAAGGGACATCTAGTTCAGCCTCTTGAACACAACAAAAGGGCGCCCAAGAGATGATCATCCAACTTCTGTTTGAAGAGCTTCTATGAAGGAGAGGCAACCATCCTCCAAGGCAGAGTACTAAAAATAGTTAAGACTAACCATGGTTAAAGTAATATAGTAAATTCTTGCCTATTTCTTTCTCTCAAAGAGGGAAAGAACATTTTTTACTCCTCATTGAGTGAGAAAGTGAAAAATTTTGTGCATTATTGGAATGTACTCACATTTGTGAACTGAATTTTTTTAGCAAATTGTGCAAGTGACTTTTGTACTACATGTGATTCTTGCTGCCTAGTTACATAGAGTTTTTTTTTAAGGATAGGTGTTCAATGGAGTGTGTGCGTTTTCAAAAAATCAATAATCCTATGCTTCTGTGCTTGCTTGTGTGCTTTGCTTGATAAAGAGGAAAGAGGCTAGTTTTTCACAGGGGTTTCTTGTGCAAAATGCAAGGAACTGGGAAAAGGGTAAACAAGCTTTTCTCTTTACTCTCCCACAGGAGATGACAAACCAAGCTGCAGTTGGTGACTTCTAATGGGATCTCCAAATATGTCCAGGTATCCTGTCTCATCAATGGCAGAAAATGCAAGGACTGCTCTGTACATTTATGATTCAGACATGATTATTAAGGATTAAACATTGAGGGGAAAACTGTTGGCCACACTAGAGGAGGAGAGGACAAGCATGCAAGTCCAAGGTATCACCAGGCTTATCCTTGTGATGTTAAACCAGAGCTTGAAAACATTACTGTTTTGGAGTGCAACTGCCAGGAAACTCTAGCCAGGGATTCTAGGAGTGTATTCCAAAATAGTATCTTCCTCATGTTCTGTGCTAAACTCTGTGCAAATGTAGCCAGGGTATTAAAGCACTTTGAATACTCAAAATCCTAAGTATACTGTTAATATTTTCATAAAGTGAGATGTTTACAATGGGTGTAGTTACTGTCTGCTTTTAGCACAATAGGATTTAGGCTATGTATTTTTCAGTTCTCCTTTCTTGTCCAGGATGTTGAATGAGATGGAGTTGGATTTCCTCTTAATTCTATGAAAGCTGAGCTATAATGAAAGAGAAATATGAGCTGTGAAAGGAAAAAAATAGAGCTGGTATGCAAAGGCCACTTCATGTTCACAGCAGCCATATGAAGGGCATAATGGGCTCAACTACACATTGCACACACTTGTGTATAATGGTAGTTGATGCGACCAGGGATATAGAATCTTGACTAGTTCATCCTTACATGAAAGGATGAAAAATTAGGACCATTTTCTCCCTACTTCAGGAGAAAATGAATATTCTTCTCTACTATTCTCCCCATATTCAAATATCCCAAAATATTGAGAAGAGATTATTCTGCAGAGAAATACCTGTGGTTACTTTGTACAAACTCTGTTTTCCATGCAGGGGTTTTCTCAATAGAATAATTCTTCTGCAATACTTTGGGCCATCAAGTACTAGAAGAAGACTGCACAAAGTTCTCAGTGGTTTATGATTCTTCCTGGCAGGGTTTCCTGACTGTTGGGAAAACTGTTTTTTGGCCTAGGAAAAAAATAATTACAAATATTCTTCCCAATATTAAGTTGGGCCTGTGTGGGGGAGAAAAAGAGGACAAAGATCAGGAGAGAAGTGGCAGTTTTGTGGTTGTGGGAGATAGTGTCCAATAACATGAAGAGGGCCACAGGTTATCCATTCCTGCCACATTGTATGATGCCAGCAGTAAAACAAACCATATCCTCTAGTAATGTCCCAGTGATGACAGTCCTAAAGGGAGATCGGGGCGTTTCTCTTCTTTTAATGTCCTCATTACTTAATTCATGGTGAAAATGAATATGATACAATAATCACAGGTGTTTAGTTTAATTCTTAAGTATTCCAAATGCAAATGTAGATAAATATTTAATGTTATAGATAAGATTGTACGGGGGATGCTTGTAAATCCTCAAGTTTCAGCCACAAAGGGTTGCAAAACAGAGTTCTGTTTTAGTCTTGTTGCTCCAGTTCTGCAGGTTATGTGTTAATTACCTCACATTTTGTGCTCACATCTTTGCTTACACCTCATGTCTTACAAAGTTTCTGTTGACAATTATCTTGTTTAAGTGAAAATAGCAGTGAAGATTAAAATGATCAGAACATACAACTGCAGAAGTGGGAGCTGGGGGGTTAGCCTTAAACATCTTAGACTCCAAGTGGACACCAGAATTATTTCGTATTCCTCCATTCCATAATGTTGGGTGTCAAGAGGAAAATATCTACTATTCTAGCTAGCCCATTCATTAACTTTCTGGGTAGAAGACGCCTTGACATGCAGTCAGAAATAGTATAGTTCAGATGAAAACCCCGTCAAACAAGAGAGAGTCTGGAGAGCCAGCGTGGTGTAGTGATTTGGATGCTGGGACTCTAGAGACTATTGATTCAAATCCCTTTTCAGTCACAGAAACCCACTGGGTGACCTTGGGCAAATCACACTCTCTCAGTCTTAGAGAAAGGCAAAGGCAAATCCTCTCTTAACAAATCTTGCCAAGAAAATCCCATCATAGGCTCTCATTAGGTTTGCCATAAGCTGGAAACAACCAGAAGGCATTCAACAACAAGAGAGAGGCCAGTAGGAGATGGACTGCAAAATATTCATGCTTTTTAATCCTTGGTCACAATACACATTGACAATTCAAGTTCTTCTTATAAAGCAATTTAACACCATTCAGTTCCTTTGCAAAGAAGGAACTGATATTGAGGCCTCTGTACTGTAAATTTATATTGTCTTTGAGGGGAGAAAAATCAATGCAACTGGAGGATAATATATGCTTCATAAGTTGTATGGTAAATGAATTAGAGTGTGCTTGTTGGCTGAATTAGCCAGCAATTACAACACAGCGTAGCTGGTGACAGGGAGGACAGCGTGCTTAGAATTTCATAGGCTGCATTGAATTTTGCCTCTCTTCCCTCTCGAACAGCATTAGGCAGGGTAGGATGGGTGATGATGAGAACAAAAGACCTCAGACTAAAGGCCTCCGTATAAGCTCATTGCAGGGCAAAGTGTGCTAACAGCCAATTATGATGTTATTATAAAAGATGGCATTACAGCACTGAAAATATTGATTGGACCCATGGCTATGGAGAAGCACTGGAAGAAATAAAGAATGAGGGCAAGATCAATATATGCATCTTTAGACCTATTTATTGTTGGGTGATTTCTCCATTCCCCCTTCCTGTTCAGGGTGGCATAATTTACCTTCATAAAGTGTTCAGCGTCAGGGGTCCATTATCAGAGTAATCAGTTTTGATTAGTATAGAAAAGGGTACAAAATTGTTTAGCCTCTAGATAGAACTGTGAAAAGTGAGTAAACTATGCTTGACAGCACCTAATGCAGTTAGAATGTAGACTTAATTTGATTCCAATTCTTTATGGCTTTCCATGATCTCAAGCATCTATTGGTTTGTTAGGGGGAAAAATATAATAGGAAATGGGCCATAGCAGGTGGGAGGGGAGAGGGGAGGAGAGAGATAATGTAGATTGCAGGATGCAATTTTCCTCAATATAAACATTCTAATGCAATTTGATACCTATTGTGTTTTGGTGTGCTTGGACAGGAGCATTTAACCTTCAGATTTATTTTTGGAAAGTTGGAATGTATACGTTGGATGACCAAGGAAGATATATTTTGCATGGTATTCTCACATTCCTTCTCAAACCTTAGAATTTCTCTTTTGTACAATATTTATGGGCAGAGAGAATCAAAGGATCAGAAAGATAACGCAATGTGAAAAGACAACTGGCAATTGGACTTGGGAATCTCAGGTTCCCATCTCCACTTTGTTGTATCCCAAAAGCTTTGTCTTGAGCAAAATGATGAGATAAAGACATATCCCCCAACATTTCACAGATGAAGACATCTGTGGTTATTAATGAGGAAGAACAAGCAAGCTAGGAGAGGCAGCAGCATTTTGCTTTTGCCAGAGCTTACTGGGAAGGTCAAGATTTTGCCCTCCTCTCTCCTCTGCTGCGTTAATTAAGTGCAAACTACTACCAAAGGAAGTAAGCCAAGGACCAAGGGGGAAAGTGGGAGGAGGAGAAAGAAACTAGGATATTTTAAAAGCATCTGAAGAAATGGGATGACAGGGGATTAGTTGGGACTGGCCCTGCCAAATCAAGGCATTCAGAGGATACATAAAAATGTGACTGTGTGTGTTAGTGTCCTGGTGCTGATCCTTGTAGGCAAGCTGCTGGCAACGTCAAAGAACAGCAAAAGATATTTGGTGAAGTGTTGCAGCAGATTAGGCAGCTGACACAGCAGTAGATAACCTGTTGGTAAAGAACCTTTGCTACTTGTAATGCATTCTTTGGTTCAAGGAGATCTTCTGTCTCACAAGGCTGATTCCAAGAAGCTCTCAGGGCTGGCTTTACCATTGGGTAGAGAAGGTTGCTGCCTCAGACAGAAGATTCAGCTCATAATTGAAAGGGCAGCAAATTCTAAGTTATTTTGTATGTTATTGTTGTGTGTTAGTTGATTGTGGTATTTTCTACCTCATGTACCAAAAATAACTTGGCTGTCCTTGGGTATCATTTACCTTGGCTTGAGTGGGTGGCTGCCTCAGACAGTAAGATATCTTGGGCTGGCCCTGGAAGCTCAGTGGCCCTTTTGGTAATTCATCATCTGAACTACTTGTTTGCATGTTAAGCTTTGATGCTGACAAAGGCATGTACTCTGCAATCCTAAAGATATCTGTGTGACATGGTCTTAAGCATTATTTACTCTGAGATATATCATAACAAATGTGCATGGGATTGTAGCTTTAATGAACAACTTGCATTGCCAGCCCCAAAGTACAGCATCAGTCAGCGATTCTTCATGGGCTATGGTGTAAATGGCATTGACTATTCCTAGAACATACTCCAGAAAGGGAATGTGTGAACATGCCACCCACTTTGAGCTTTGGGTGCAGAGATAACAAAATAAATATATTCTACATCCCAGCAGAAATATTTGGATTTGGCATTCCTATGTTCTCTTCCAAATTCCTCCTCCACTGTCTAAAGTGCATGATTGTCTGTGGAAGAATTTATCTATCATTAAACTATCGAGATGCTTAACAGAGGTCAACGGTGAAGCTTTAAATACAAAACTGCAGTGGTTTGTCACATGATATTGCATTTCAGAGTAGAGAATCTGTGTGACAAGAAGCTGCTTTCCTCTGTACAAAATCCTCTTGTACTTTTCTAATCAATCGATGCTTGCATAGAATTATATCAATTAATTAGTATTGTTGTTGTGTGCCCTCAAGTCTCTTACAACTTATGAAGACCCCAAGGTGAGCCTATAACAGAGTTTTCTTGGCAAGATTTGTTTAGAGGGGGTTTGCCTTTGCCATCCTGTGAGGCTGAGAGAGTGTGACTTGCCCAGGCCAGAGTCCTCCAGAGGTCTCCAGAGTCATAGTCTAACACACAAACCACTGTACCACACTGGCTCAAATTAATCAGTGCATTCATTAATTTGGATATTTATATCCTATATCTTGGTGTGCTCAGAAATATTAGTTCTAAAGGTGCCTGCTGAACCATCAGTTTGAACTGTCAGTTGCATTGCCTAATTTTTAGAAAATAACTGAGTCGTAAATGTGTGTCTGGAATTTTTCTTGTAATATGCTCATTGTTTGACAATCAGCAGAGCCAGTGTAGTGTGGTGTTTTGTGTGTTGGACTAGGACCCTGGAGACCAGAGTTCGAATCCTTGCTGCACCACAGAAACTCACAGGGTGACATTGGGCAAGTCATACTCTCTCAGCCTCAGAGGAAGGCAAACCCCCTCTGAACAAATCTTGCCAGAAAAACCCTGCAATAGGTTCATCTTAGGATCCACATAAGTCAGAAATGACTTGAAACACATGACCACAAATGACAAACAGCAAAATGTAATCAGTGTAATGGAATTAATAGCCTATAATTGTCACGGGAAGTTATAAGATCAGTAGATGGTGACTATTAAAATAGCTTTCATATCAGTTTTATTGTATATATTAGGGATGGTGGATCAGAGGTGAAATCTCAGATTTTTTTGCCTTTGCTGCTTCCACCTTGTCCTCTAGCAGAGTGAATTTCTGCTTTAGGTAATTGAAAGATGACCATTCTAGTGGTTCTGTTTGATCCTCCTTTTGTCCTGAATCTTTCCTGCTGTAGCTTGGGATTCTCGCTAGAGTGTGATGCTAAGGAGGGCCAGTCAGTAATATTTTCTGATAAGAATGTAATAGCCTCAGTGATCCTCTTGGGCCAGCCATTCAACCCACGCTAATGCTGAGCTGTAGATCTGAGCCTTTTTTTTATGAAAATTGATAAGATGAGTAGCAGGAACTGTTAGCTATCATTTCAGGACGCAGAGATTAGGTCTATAAAGCTGTACAGTAGCTCAGGAAATCCATACCTTATTAGATGAGTTCCAGCCCTATCTACCCATTCCCCTCCTTTTTACTGTAATCTAACGTGAGGATTTAATTTCACCCTTGCTTTAGATAAATAATCAATTATGGAGAAAGGGAGTGATGAAAGCCAGAGCAGCTGGTAGGTCAGTGTGAATGTGTCTGTTGTATGAGCAGCAGATATACAGGGTCACCCGCAGCTATAAAAATTTATGTCCATATAAAATTGAGAGTAACATGTGAGCACATCGGACTTTCCCTATACTTAATCAGAGCTTTTGAATTCAGATTTGAAATACTCCCATCTTTCCGTTTTAAAGGAGTTTCAGAGCCAGATATTACAGATTAAGGATACCTATCAAGGCACAAGGGGGATTTATGATCACCACTAACATGCCTCATCTTCCAGCTGAGAAGTGAGTGAAGTGGTAGGTTGTGTATTGTAGGGCTCTGAAGACTTCAACTTGAGAACTGTTCCAGCTCCCAAACCACCTTAAGCAGGCCTTGTGAACATTTATTTATTTATTCTCCCAGTGTGGGACCCAAGGTGGAGACCAGTTAAGCTAATTTATTTATTCAGCTTATACCCAACCTTTCTCCCACTAAGAGACTGAAGGCATCTTGCACTAAATTAAAATAGAAGTTGGTTAAACTGTTATATTACAAAAGTTAAAAACAGTTAAACAGCAGTATTAGCTAAAGCAGATAGTTCAAAATAGTTTAAAATATAGTTAAAACAGCATCTGCAGTTTGTCTGATGGGCTTGTCTGAGGGCAACATCAACTACTGCTGCCTCCTTATTCTATGTGCAGAGTCTTAGTAGACTTGCTGTCCTTGCTTCCTTAATTTCCTTATTTCAGCATGAAAGCTCTGTAGGTGAGGAGAATCGTTTTACTTAGGGGGCACAGGCCAGGCCATGTGGCACACAAAATTCTGTCTTCAGTAGTTTGGTTCCATGGCCTCTCCCCACTAATCTGCCAGATGAAGTAGCAGCCTCACTTTGCCTAATGGTAGAACATGCCTTGTTGATGGAGCTAAGATCTCCAGCTCTGTAGTAACTGCCATTAAATAGTAGTGGTAGATGGTTGCAGCCTTGATCTACATCACAGAAATACACAGATACTGAATGGAGGCGTTCAAGAGAAGGTTCCTTTCGTCCCGCCCCCCGCACACTCTTGCCTTGGAAAGTCATCTTTTAGCATCTTATAAGGCAACCACAGTTTAGATACTATGGTGTAGAGATTATTTATCAAGTGTGTTCCACTTGAGTTGCATATAACAAATGACTGTATTTATACTGCTCTTTCTACTGTAAGGTGGTTTAAATTGTTTTATAGTTAGACAGCTGGGCCACAGATATTCAACAGGAAAATAATTAGAAAGAGAACAGAGCCCTATTCTCTTTGGGGTTAAAAAAAACATGTGAGAAGGGGATCCTGTAAATCCTCTCTTTCATAGTTTTGTTCACATAAAAACAATGAGTCTGAAGCACAGAGCCTCTTCCAGGTGTGGAGGTTCTCCACGTGATTCTGAACATCAGTTTTCCAGGATTCTGGCTTCTGCATACAGATGCCTATACAGACAAAATAGGTTTCCCTCTCTTCCTCATATGTTTCCTTAAAACCAAAGAGAATGACTGAATAGAGTTGTATTCTCTGTGTAATAATATTTCTGTTGAGTATATATGGCCTGATAGTATTCCTGTCTTCAATCATCCAAATTTCCAGTGGACTCAATCTCATTGCTTTTGTGCCCGTCCATTGCCAAAACCCCAGTTGTGAGTGTAACTTTATGAAAGAGCCACTATATATGGTTGCATTTTCTGGAGGAAACTAGGCACCAGATAAGAGAAACTCTCACTGCATTTGCCCTACACAGGCCAGGCTAGGGCAAAGTGTGGGCAACATGCCAGCCCTACTCCCTTTTTTGTAGCTCCACAATGCTCCCCAGAATTTTTTTTATATTTTAAAATCAAAATTCAGCAGCAAACTGCTGAAGGCACTATAGTAAATGGGGGGGAGGGGGAGTAAATGTACTATCATGAGCTATGTTGTTAATTTTGTAGTTAATTTCCTTTTAGTTCAGTATAGTAGTCAATATTGTACTAATTAATTTTAAATATTTTAAAGGTTCATTTATATATAAAGAATGATAAGGAATAAAAAGAGCTTTCTATTTGTTAATAGTGAGTGGGGAATATTAATGACTTTCTAATATTTAATGAAGAACTAGCTTTTAATTAACTATGGCCAAATTTTAATCTATTTTAAATATATAGTATGTAGCTAATTTGTATGCATTTAAATTAAAAAAAAGAACATAGAAATCCAACAAAACCCAAATATAAATATAAAATACAGACTTTGGCCAATCTAGAAAGTGGCAAGTGTTCATTCTTTTTTTCATGTCCATTCATTCTTGCTAAAGAAAAGAGAGGCCATAGATTCAGAGAACGGTATGAAAACCTTTATTGAAAAAAGACTTTAAAAGTTTGTTTGAAGAGAAATTCCATAAGGTGCAATCTCAGTATTGTAAAAGAACGCTGTTGTGAATATAGATAGTAGAATCTACTCAAAGACTAGAAGAAAGGATTTAAAAAATGCCAGAGGACTACATACATCTTTCATTGCCTTGGCAAAGTTCAACAGTGATAATAAGACTTGTGGCATTTGGATAATAAATCCATGATCTTAAGGACCTTGCAATCAAGTTCAAGAATTCAAAGGAAAGCACTAACAATGCAAATATAGCTACAGTTAGGACGAAAAACATTTTTCATATACAAATGAGCATCCATCTGTAAGGGCAACATAGCTTAAAATTAATTACTGTGAGTTCCTCTGGACAGATAACTTGTAAACAGAAGTGTATCTTCCATTACTTAGAACTCAAAGAGATGCAGGAAGCAGACAATCTTCAAATGCCCTGCTGCCTGGTTTGCATATGGAATGGTAGCAGACTACTTTCTTAACTGAAGGTATTATTTGACTCAAAGAGCCAGCTTGGTGTAGTAGCTTGAGTGCTGTATTATGATCCTAGAAACCAAGGTTTGATTTCGTGCTTGTTCATGGAAACTCACTGGGTGACCTTTGGTGCACTGCACACTCTCAGCCCTAGAAAACCTCGTGATAGGTTTGTCTTAGGGTCAAGACAAAGCAGAAATGATTTGAAGGCACACCACCACAAATTATTTTGGCAAATGATGCAGAAACTCTGACAAGTACCTCAAAACATCCATAGCATGAAAAATACAACAGCAACAGTAATGTGAAAACTCTCCATTGTGCTACCTTATCATGGCAGCCACGATTTGCTCCTTGAGGTAGCTACTTCTTCTGACTAATGAAAGAGCAGATCCTTGCCAGTAAAGGTTGGACCAAACCTGTAGAAAATACTTTGTGATGTGGGTTGTTAAGTGCACCTGTGGAGAGCCATGTGACTTCAGCTGAGTCATGCTGATGAGCAACCGAGGAGAAGGTTGCATCAGGTGTGGGGAGAATGCAAAGGCTGGCAGGACTGCATCAGCTAGTGTGAGTATAAATGTAGCTGAGAGCTAGCCAGCAAGTTGCACATGGTGCCTGATGTGTCTGTTGGAGGCCCTGTCAGAAAAAGCATGCAGGGGGATGCTGAAATGCTTTCTGAAGATTCTTGTAAGTATGTACACAGTGTAACTGAAGAATAAATTGCCTCCTTGATGGAAGAGAACAATTGGTGTGGGTGAGTTTTTCCTGGCTACAGTGCATTGCTGCTAAGGTATTCTCTGCTGCTGGGCATGCTCTCAAAGCTGTGGGAGCAATCTCTGTTATATTTTGGGCGTGACAATCCTGTCTACAAGTGGGGCATGCCATTTCAAAAATGTTGTTCTGTGTTAAAAAAATATTTCTAAAACTTCTTGCTAGTAAGCAAACACATAGTACCAAATCAAAGTACTGCTTCAGGCTAGTTATTGCAGTACTCATTTGCTAAGTTGCAGGGTTTCTTTTTATACAGGGAAGAATTTACAGTATTAAGTCTTCTTCCCCTCTTCTACCTCTATTGAATCCCACTGGGCAAATCCAACTGATTTAATGGATCTGTTCTAGCTGGTAATAATACAAGGATTCTGGCCTGGGGTTGACAGGACAGAACTATGCCAGGTTCAAGATTTCTGGCCTCCAAACCTGAAACATAGGGACACTCCCTTGTGATGTAATGAGGAGTGAAGCCTAGTGATGTTACAAGATGATGTTACAAGGGACAGCCCCTGGTGATGATGTCGTTAAGCATGATACCTTAAGCATCAGGCAAAGTTGCACAGAGTGTGTGCCATTCATTAAAAAAAACAACAACAACCCAAGTCTATCAAATTAGAAACACACACATGCACACGCACAAACACCTTTCAAGGTGACTATTTGCCTTGAAATTCTTCCACCTTGCCCTGAAGACTGGAGAAGAGGAGCCAGGTCCTGAGATTTGGCAACCCTATGAGGCCATAGTCAGTTCTACCACTTCTGAACTCTGCTGCCTCATTTTCCCACATGTAGCAGGCCAAAGTCTCCTTGGTGTATGTGGGTGGAGCAATTTCACCTCAGCTTGGCTGGGAATTGAAAAGCTGTGACCTGCCAGATTGTGTGCAGTGACCTTGAAAGAAATAGTGAAGTGACAGAACACAGCCTATTCTCCCTGTCAGCACAGTACTCAGCACAGAGTACTGTTTCATATATCCTTTGGTCATGGCAGCGAGACTGTCCTTCCAAGGTTCTTTCCTTCTCTCCTTTCCTGCCATACAACTAGGATGACTGCTTGTATATTGCAAAAACAATAACAAATATTCTGTATTGTGTGCATTTGTTGCATTTTAACAGACATACTTTTTGATGGCCTTTGTCTCTATATTTTAATTATATTTTAATTTTTGCAATTTTTTAGTGATAAGAACTTTTATCTGCATCTGAGGGCTGAGAAAAAGCTATGATGATGATAATGATGACAACAACAACTACGATGAAGAAGAAGATGATGGAAAACACGGATTACATTGGCTACCTTGATTGACCAAGTTTCTGTTAGTTCACTAGCTGAGATTAGCCATTAGATGTAGGCCTTAATGATTATTGTAACGTTTTGTGTCTTTTGTAATTCACCTTGAGTGACCATCTGAAAGTGTGTGAATTGGGTAAGGATTTGAGATTCCCAAACCTGAATCCTTGTACCAAAATAGGCAAACTGAATCTTTCGAATCCACCAACCAAATAGATTGTTGGAGACCGGAATGCCTGAAAACATGGGAGACCGGGACTCCCAAAAACCTGGGAGACCAGACATACAAGAGAAGATAGTAAACAGGTGAATTTTTCCCTTGGAGTAATAATGGCCTTTGCTAACAATTTCAGAAATTACAGCTGGGGTTGTATTCTAAGATATTTAAATTGAACATTTAATATTTACGTTCGGCACTTGACTGGAAGGTACGGTCTTCTTGAGATTTCAAGGACAGCTGAAAGATTTCTTTGCATAGCTCCCTTGCAAACCTCTTTCAGACACAATTCTGGGATTTGGAGTTTTACAAGGTGTCACAGCCTTCTCTGCCAAAGTGTGCTGGTGCATCATCAAACTACAAACCCCAGGATGCCAGAAGAAGCTATGCAAAGAAAATCCAGTTTTGACCTGAATTATCTCTGTACTGGAGTATATCACCCTGTTTACACAGGCAGGAAAATGTGGGATTAATCCATATTTTCCTGCCTGTGTAGAAAGAGCCTTCATGTCATTTTCAATCTGGGGAGATCCTGAGGCAAAACTATGACAATTGTCCTGGCCAGATTTCTTCAGAAGGAGGTTTGCCTTTGCCTAGGCTTTTGCTAAGGCAGAGAGAGTGTATCTTGCCAAAGATTATCTTTCTTTCCCTTGCTTTTTAAACCCTTTTTTAAAAAAGGATTTGAAAGATTCGAGATTTGTGAGATTTGTGGATTCCCAGAACCTTCCAGGGATCCAGATCCAGATTCAGTTTCAGAAAATTCTGGATTCATCCCATCCCTAGTGTGAATTATGTACATATTGTGGGGTGTTTAGAAAAAAATGTATGCACACAGCATACATACAGATGGGAATTGTGTGTGCCTTTAGATGTTCTTGAACTGCAACTCCTAGCAGCCCTGGCCAGCATAGCCAGTGGTCAGAAATGCTGGGAGCTGCAGCTTAATAATATATGGAAGTTTCCACAAACCCCATTTCTGGATTCCAAATCAGTGAACACTTATCTGAACTTAATCTTTAACTACTGTAGTAATTCAGAGTAATAAAAGGGGATAGATCAAGTGCACGTTCATAGGGGGGAAAAAAAGGATTCTAAATGACACTGGTGGAGTGATTTAGTCCAGTTGAGCTAAAAAGGAATACTTAACTGTGACCTCTGATTATTCACCAAGAGGATTTATTCATATCACTATGTTTTTCACTATGTGGTCATTTCTTTCTGTTGTTTCTTGTGGGGATCATAGCAATATTTGCTTTCTCCCCTCTTTCTCCAATTCATACCAATGTACTACAAGCAATCATATAAGAGGGGAGTTTTTTCTTATAACACACACAGGAGTACACGGGTGTAGCTATTCGGGGGGGGACCTTTGGTCCTCAAATCTCTAGCATTGTGTTAACTTTAAATTTCAGTCAAGCATTTAGAAATACAGTTTAGGCATCCAAAGAAAAGGGATAAATGCAAAGTTGTTGTTGTGTGCCTTCAAGTCATTTCTGAGGCCATTTCCGCACTAGACAGTTATAGCGCTATGATTCCACTTTTAACATCCTATAGAATCCTGGGGTTTGCAGTTTTGGGAGGGGCCGGCCAGAAATGGCCTGACTTATGGCAACCCTAAGGTGTACCTATCATGAGGTTTTCTGGGGCTAAGAGTGTGTGATGTGCCCAAAGTCACCCACTGGATTTCCATAGCCAAGCAGGGAATTGAACCCTGGTCTCCTGGCCACTCAAACTGCTGCAAATATGAGTTCTAGATATTAAAATATTTCACTGTCTCACTCTCTGCAATACTACAGATTTGGGGACTGAACAGCAATTTCCTTTGGGAGACAGCATTTTTATGAAGGGCATTACCCTCATCCCCCTCTTCATAGCTGTACCTTTGCAGGAACATTTTATAGGGCTGCCACCTGGCCTGCCTTTTACCAGTCTGCTGCCAGCTGATGATGCCAGCAATGAGCATGGGGTCATGCTGAGTCAGTTCATCCCTCTCTTTTCTGCATGACAGATCAGACTTTGCAGGGACACTAGCTGCTCCAGTGCTCGCTCTCTCTCTCTGTGTTTCTTTCTTTTCTTTTCTTTTTTTGCCTGAAGGGTGTGAGATGTGGCACCTAAGCACCTCTTCTCAAAGACTTCTTTAGAGTTGCCACAGTGCAACTGGGAGGCAGTAGATTCCTGCATACCATCCAACATTTCACAGATGGAAATGGGGACACATGGGGCCAAGCAACGTCAGAGTGTGGTCAAGATGATAAAAGTTACTAATGAGGAAGAACACACAAGCTAGGAGAGGTGGCAGCAGTTCGCTTTTCCCTGAGCCTCCTGTAAAGGACAAGATTCCAGTCCTTCCTCTCCTTTCTCCATTGCTGAGTTAATTGAGTAAAACTACATTTGCACTTTGAACTCAGTTTGCTGCAGTGGAAAGTGGTAGAAGGAGAGAGAAGCTGTGTCATTTTAAAAGCAGCTGAAAAACTGGGAGGACAGAGGGACTGTCCTTGCCAAATTGGAACTGTCGGAGGGTATGTGCCTGATTCTTTCCCTTCCTTTCCTCTTGGAAGTTGTTTGTTACTGAGGTGTAATGGTTCCATAGGAAGAGCACTATCAGATCTCTGATGATGTCTTCTCTCCTGGAGGATGCCATTATGAATATGTATAGTTTGGAAAATTTATTGTTGGAGATGGAACTCCTGGAATGTCTCAGGCAACATGGCCATTACTATGGTACTCTGACAAGTGTGGTCCAACTCCCCCCCCACAAATTATGTCTGTAACAGAATTGTGGCCTTCTCCTAGCACTGAAATTTCAAAGATTTAGATAGTCTAGGAAGGTGCCTTGCTAATGCTAGAGCATAAGGGAATGGCTACTTTCTAATATCTTGCTTACTGTTTGCACAGCAGCTGAAAGGCCATTAGCTCCACTTGGCTAAATTTCCTGATGGTAATATGCAGTTTCCTGACTCCTTATGGGCGATAGGAGTCGATGAACTGATAAAATCAAAGGCTTTCCTCCCAAGATTTCAAGACAGGTTTTAATTAGCAATGGGAAGTTAAACCTTATGTGGTAATAATAAACACAATCTGCTTATCATCTCTGCCATGAAGGGTATTCTTTAAAGCCTCAGAATATGAGTGCAGAGAGAAGAGAATGAATGAGAGCAGAAACTATAAACTGATCATGGGTGAATTAAATTGGAATTTGGGAACTTACTTAAAGCTGAAACGAGTTTGTGACCCTACTTCTTTTTTTAAATTCTCCCATGTGACTCAAAAAACATTTTATGATATTCAGAAAAAGTACACAGTGCCCTCTGTCTTGCTAAAATTAATTTAATATCTCTTCTACTGTAATCAGTGGAGCAGAAGGTCATATAGTTAATATGTTCCATTGAATTCAGTGATGATTAATCACAACATACTTTTAGCAGGATTGTTTTGACAACTTTAGAAGTAAAGATGTCAAACAATCATGAATAGATTAAAAATTCAGCTCTTAACCAATGAATGATATGATTAAATAAATGTGAACATCCTGTCATTACAGTATCTTTAAAATATTACAGTCATCCCTCCACATTTGCTAGAGTTAGGGGCACAGGACCCCTATGAAAGTGAAAAAAACCCACATATAACTCTAGGCCCTCCCAAACATATTCAACACATACAAATATGATCTCCATATTCAACCCACCGTGGATTCCTTTGAGGCATCAGGGTTCCTTCACAAGGCAGAAAGTGGGTGGCTAGTGGGACTTACTGCTACCTCCACCGCTGCCCCACACCATTTTTAATAGGGACTTACATGCCTTATTTGTAGTTTCTCAGTCTCATGAAGCTTGCAGTCTCTATTAAAAATGTCATAGGGAGGCAGCAGAAGTGACAGCAAATAATCCGTGAATAATCAAATCCACAAGAGTGAAACCCCCAAATGTGAAGGGCTGGCTGTATTTGGTTGGAGCCAATATCTGAAAATAGAAGAACCCTTTTTGTTGTTATTGGTATGTTGTCAAGTTGGCTTGAATGTATGGTCATCCTTTGAATGGGATTCCTCCAAGACATCCTGTTACTAACCACTCTGCTCAGGTCTTGCAAACTTAGGGCTGTGGCTTCCTTGGCTGAGTCAATCTACTTGTAATGGGTTATCCAGTGCCTCTTTCTTTTCTGAACCTAGTTTGTGCGTCTGTCATTTCTCTGTTAGAAGTCTTTATTGTGAAACCTTGAGTATCATTTTACTTCCATGAGAGATTACTGTAACTGTTCCATTGTTAGTAAAGTTTCTGGTGTCCTATATACTGAGTGTGTACTTGTTTTGTTTTTCGTATTTGTTGGCAGATTTTTGTTAGAGTTAGGATGGACTCTGTCTCTATAGTTTGAAACAGCTTTATCACAATGCTGTCTGTTCCTGGTTATTTCTTTTTCCCAAATGCTTTGAGAGCAGTTGCCACTTCATTTTTTAAAATTGTAGGGTTTTCTCAAAGAGTTCTTTGAAGGAATCTTTCATTCTTTTTTCTCTTCCATATAGTTCTTCAGTGTATTGCTTCCATTGTCTCTTTATTTTTTTTTTCCTGATCAGATAATATGTTCCCCTGTTGATCATTCAGCATCTCAGTTCTTGGTTTAACATTCCTTTTGATTTCTTAGATCTTGTGAAAGAGTTCTACTGTTGTGATCAATACACCTGGATTGTTTCAACACAGGATAAAATTCAGAAGTGATTTGTTAGTGATACTTTCAGCTCAGTTCTACCAAGAATTAGTGAAAGTTCCACTGCCTTTTTTTTTATGAGTTCCTCTACCAGTATCACATCCTCCTTTTCCTCCTCCTCCTGCCCTGTAACTTTCCTTTTGGAGTTTCTCTGCCACTATTACTACTGGAACTATCAATTCTCTATGCTGATGCACAAATCGGTGATGGAGGCATTACTACCTGATGGATGGATCATAGTCTGGTGTCTCCACTTTGAGCATTCTGCCTTGAGTGACCCTGCTAGGAGTCTAGACTTTTGATAGAGTCTACTTTCATGGTAGTATTAGTATCAGCCTTTCTGACATTCTTAAAACCTCTCACGGTGTGAAGCTGTGCAACCGAGAAGGGGAATTGATCCTTACATCCTTGGAAAGAACTCTGATGCAGTGCAGGTCTCCATTATTAGAACATGGGAAGAAGGACACATTCCCTGATTTGCTTTGTACTCCTGGTATTTGAAAACTGAAGATAAGAATTTCCCCTTTCCTTCTCTTCCTGTTTCAGGCGTATTGATCAGAACAATAGGAAGTTTTATGATTACAAAATTTTTGTTTATGAATTTCAAAGTTTTTGTTTCTGACCCAACTCAGTCACATTTCACGCTGGTTAATTTTTTTAACTGGAGCCCAAGGGTCCACTGACCAGAGTGAGAATAAAAATTGTGGCTTAGTGTGGAGACAATTATATAGTGCGTCTCAGGAGATGTATCCTGGAATGACCTGCCTTTACTAGTATAAATCTACACTGGAGCTAGTACTGTGTAGTAGGGGTTCTAAGTTCAATAGGGGAAAAAATCTTTTGGCATATAAACCCCATGATAGGTTTGCTTAAGGTTGCCATAAGTCAGAAATGACTTGAAGGCACAGAACAACATCAATATCTCTCTTTAAATTGGGATGCAAACCTTTTCTGATCTACTATCTGCTGCCACTGTTGCTTCGAAGGATACTTCCTGACATCCGAATATTTCAAAGTCAGGTAGTCTTGCATTGGTGATATCCTAATAAGGAATCTCCAGGATTATTTGAAAACCATAGCTTTAGCATAAGACTCAAGGAAAGCCTGTGTTGAAAGTGGTAAAAAGTACATTCACTTGTGCTCAAGTGAATATCTGCCTTCAGGGGGCAATATTATTTAATTAATATGCCACCTTTTTCCTGGCAAGGAACCCATACATATGGAGAGAAGTAGTTAGGGTTCCTTTCTATATCCTTCTTTGTACTGCCTGCTCTTTTCCTTCCTCATCTGTAAGTAGACAGTAGATGGTTTTAGGCTTGACTTCATTTCCTCTCACACACCTCTTCCAATTTTCCTCTCTCTTTTCATCATTTAGCTTTTTTCAGAGATATGCAGATCACTAGCAAAACTTTCTCTTCACTAAAAACAGGTATTGTTGATATCTTGAAACACCAGGGCCATATCTGCACTACACTGTTACAGTGCTATTATTCCACTTTCAACATCCCTATGGAATCCTGGGGTTTGCAGTCTAGGGAGGGGCATTTAGACCTCAGCCAGAGAGTTATCTGGCCTCAGTAAACTACAAACCCAAGGATTCCACAGGATGTTGAAAATGGAATAATAGCACTATAACAGTGTAGTGCAGAAATGGTCCATTTAGGCAGACACTAAACACAGTACCACAGTATCGGAGACCTGCCACTCCCTGCTCAGACCCTCCGAATAGAAGTCCTCCAACAGCTTAAACAGTGCTATGCCTCTTAGCCAAGCCAAAGAGTGGGGAAAAAAGTATCGGAATTCTATCCCTGTCTGAAAAGTAAAAGGGACAAATTAGTTTCTTGTCATTGCACTGCAATAAATACATTGTCATTTTTATACCCCAGTGAATCATATTCTCCATTTCCCCCGTAACTATTATACAGTCTGCTGGCAGTACATCATTTTTTGGTAATTTTATTTTCACCAATTGTTTTATGAAATTTTTGAGTTTTATGGACACTAAAACAAATCTAGCCTGCAAGTGTTATAGCCCTTTAAATCACCAGCAGGAAATCTCAAGGTTCCTCCAGACTGTGAGGGAAGGAAGCTTTAAGGAAGAAAGATTGCCCCTAGCTTATAAACTGAGCAAAAACTCAGAGATAAGTTTGTAAAAGGGACATACATCATTGGTGGCAAAAACTGGGACATAAAACAACATCGCTCTGCTCAGCTCCCTTAAGAATAAAAATGGATTTTTATTTAGCAGAAACACTAAAGGAATTAGGAGAAAGGAACACACAAGCTTCTCCATGCTTTCTTAGCCATAACAATCCTTATTTCCTGCTGAGTAAAATTGTCAGGCAGTATTATGGTGGGACTGTAGAAGATAATAGCCCCAGCACCAAAAAAATAGGCTAGCAGAACAGTTCTCTCACTCATATATATAATGGCTGAACTCAGTTCTTGATCATGAAATGGACAGCTTCTGCTACCATTCCTATATTCTCCAGACATCTTTTAAAGTTTTTACAGCAACTTTTAAGATTTCAAGTTACCATTTGTTGAAACCAATTATTTCAACATCTTTTAAAACTTGTCTCAGTCTCTCCTCTCACTGATTCCCCCCGCCCAAGATGTGCTGGTACTACAGCTAATATAATTGATGATCTCACTTCTTAATATGTAGTTTCACTGTTACAGCCATGTATAGTCTAATCCAGTGTTGTTTTCTAAGACAAATGTCATTTCTAAAATAAATTTCTGAGAATGTGAACATAGACATTGGTGGCAAAGCCAAGCAACTTAAACATTTAAGATCTTTGCCAGTATCCTAGGGCCTTTCTGCACTAGACTGTTACAGGGCTATTATTCCACTTTCAACATCCTGTGGAATTCTGGGGTTTGTAGTTTACTGAGGCCAAAGAGCTCTCTGGCTGAGAATTCTAAATGCCCCTCCTTAAACTGCAAACCCCAGGATTCCACAGGATGTTGATAGTGGAATAATAGCACTATAACAGTGTAGGGTAGAAAGGCCCTAGGATACTGGCAAAGATCTTAAATGTTTAAGTTGCTTGGCTTTGTACTCCCCCAACCTACTTTAAGAGTCAGTGCCAGATTGGGTGAAGGTCTGTTCAGCTTCAAATCACGGTATAAGGAGGATAATGTTTTCACCCCCTCTGGCCAGTGAGTGAGGCTGCAACAAGGACTTGTGACAGAGATCCTGCTTCTGCTTGTCACAGTCTGGCCCACTGGTGAGAGGGGCAATGGAAACATAATCCTCCTTATGCCCTAGTTGGAAGCTGAACCAGACCTCCTTCACCTAAAGTGACTACTATCAGTTAGGGTAGGCTGGGGTGGCATTTATGTAGATGAACATTATGGCCTTTCTGCACTAACACCATTATAGTGCTATTATTCCACTTTCAACATCCTGTGGAATTCTGGACTTTATAGTTTACTGAGAATTCTAAACGCCCGTCCCTAAACTGCAAACCCCAGGATTCCATAGGATGTTGAAAGTGGAATAGTAGTACTATAACAGTGTAGTGCAAAAAGGTCCTATGTATACATAATATTACTGAATACAGAAAAGTTAGGAGTCTCTGGCCCTTTTCACATGTGGGGGGGGGATGGGCAAAAACACGCTAAAACAGAGCTTACCCGCCGCGGGGTAAGTCCGTCGCCACACGGAGCAGCGTGAGCTCGCTGATCCACACTCCTCCGGCGTCCCAGAGAAGCTCGCCAGCCGGAAGCCCGCCCCCGGCAGATCTGCAAGCACGCACTTGCGCGCGCCTGCAAATCCACTTTAGAGCCGGGCGACGGAGCGCCATGGGGCTGCGCGCTCCGTGCTTTTTAAAAACCTCGAAAAAGAGGTTTTTAAAAAACACGCAGCGCGGCTAGTTTCCGCCGCTCCTGAGTGGATTCTGGTGTGGAACTAGGAAAAGTAGTCCACGCCAGTCCACTCTACGGTGTAGAAGACCTCAGTGAGAGGTCGCTCTACACCGTTTCAGAAGCCCGGTATGGAAATGGCCTAAATCTCTAGATTACGAATCCATAACTACAATACTGAATACCAGCACTTGTTGTTTTCTGACTTGCTGTAGATTTTCTTCTCTTGATGCATTAGTATTTTTATTGGGTCTTGGATACCCCTTCCCTAAACCAATTCGTTGGAGACTGAGATGTTTGGGTAAAATTTGCTTATATTTTCAGCAAACATTTGGACCCAAAGTGAGTGTTTGATTGGAAGGAATATTTCAAAATCTAGAATTAAATCTTTATTATTTTCACGTTAAGCCAGAAAAATTACTTGAGCGTCAGCCTTTTATGCAGCTCTTTTGAGAATACAATAGCATTTCCTGTTCTCAAGTATTTCTTCTTGTCTGTCATATTCCCTATTTATGATGCAAAAAGTGCCATGATATGAAAATGAAAGATATGAAATGGTGTGAAATGATATGAAAATATGAAAGGGTCAAGATTCCACTTAAGCCTGCATTTCCTTTGCTGCCTTCCCCTCCGCCAGTTACATATGAAGCTCTGTTAACCCAGGTTAATAGCCCGGGCATTCTTTCCTAACCAGAACTTCCCTGATTTGTTCTGAAAACTTTGATTCAAACCCAGTCCTTATATAAAGGCATGCACGATGAGCACTTGAAGGAGGAAAGAGTGGACTTGCTTGTTGTCTTTGACCTCAGCTACCATGCAGTCATCATTCCTGGATGTATAGTGCCTACAGCTGTACGTAGAATGTGCTTGTTGTCACTTTCTGTGCACAATGACACTTTGCGGTACACTAGAATATGTGGGCAGTTGGCATGTGTGTTTCGGCTCTGTGAAATAGGAACACCAAACGCATGGAGGTTAGGGATGGACATTATCCTAGTCACTCTTCCATGTATTCACTAGACAATCAAGTTAAATTAAGCTCATTGGAATGATTCTGGAGTGTGTAAAAACCACCTGTGTAACTTCAGTTGTTTAATTCCTATTTGTTTAAATGAAGCTTGGTCAGCAAATGATCCTCTTGAAAAGTCCTTGCATTAGCTAAGCCAGATGTTGTTGCCACTGTTTTCATAGGCTCTGTTTAGGATTCTATCTGCACAACCGTTCACCTGAAAATTAGGATTGTTTCATACCTTTAAAAAGAAGAAATGTGTCCCCAACAAAAGAAGATGAACCTGAGTGTATTTGCATAACATTTGCCTATGCTACTTTTTGTTTATACATGCACATTTGAAAACAATTGCTATCATTTAAATAGATATACAAGGCATCTCAGCAGGGAAGGTGCGAAACAAATGACCTGTATACCTGCTGTATCTGGTTGTCTGGTAAAATGTGGTAGGGATGGGTGAGAAATTCATCAACTTTGCAGTTTGATACAAGCCTGCTCAGTTAATGTTTTCAAGAACTGGGGGTGGATCTGAATACAATCTGAACACATAGCTGAATTTGTGATACACTTCACATCACACACACACACACACACTCTTCTTTCAAAAAGAGTATGGAAATATACACAGACACACACATACAGATATACACTGTATATATATATGTGTGTGTATATGTGTGTGTATGTATATGTAGAATGTGTATATTTGGAAAATGGAAATGTTTATACACAAAGGTATCTGCTTGAAAAATATGCATAGGAATACCTACAGAATTCCATGCAGGGGGAAAAAAGAGGCTCACAGTCTGATGTGGACACAAGTTAGAAGAAGCTAAAAGAGAGAAAATGAGGAATCTTGATGTGATTAGTCTCGCTGTTTTTGTTCATTTGCAAACTGTCAATGGGCAACTTCATGGTCTTTTTTCCCCCTCCTTATGGTTCTCTGTCTTGAAACTAGACTAAGGTTGGTCACAGAGGATGTTTTACCCTTTAGCAGTCCTTGAGACAGAAGATTGTGCTCTGTAGATCATATGGCTGCCCTACAACAAATGTGAATGCAGATGTGAAAAATAGGAGTTTGAAATGTTATATTGGTATGTCCAAACAAAACAAAACAGAACTGTGCTTGGCACTGGTTCCCTATTGAGTTTACACTGGGTAGCAAACTCTTTTTTTTATCTTTTCTTTTTGTTATGTAATGTTGAAAACAAGCCTCAAAGTCATTCAGCTGAGCCAATGTACCAGCTGTTCAGCAACACAAAAATTCTCCAGTTTACACTAACCTCCCATGGCACTTCCCTTTTATTGTGAATCAATGCAAACTTTTTAAGGATTTCTGTAAATGCTAATTGCCTATTGTTTTATTGTCTGTGGAGACTTGGTAGGTTTGATGTCTCTCCAACCACTATTATGTACGTCTTTACTCTTCTCTCCCCACTCCCCCCGCCCTTCCTGGTAGCATTTAATCTCTAACTTGGAGCCCTAGAGATGGTGTGGTTTTACAACAGTTTTGTCATGTTGGCTGTCACACTACTGACAGCTTTGAGACAGGTGGCAGATGTGCCGATGATGGATGATTTCTCCCCTGTGCAAGGACGATGGGATAAAAGTGCAAACAAACTGGGTAATAGATGGGAAAAGCAGAACAGTGTTGATAAGGCCTGGTCCGCACTCAGTGATGTATGGGAAAGCAAGCCGTGGGCAATTTGTTTTGGTGGAATGAGAGACTTGCAGCTGAAAGAGTGGCAAAGAAAGCAGGCAAAAAACTAAGATAGACTAGAAAGGAATTGCACAAGAAAGTGAGACATGGCCTTTTCTTCTGTTATAGAAATCAAGCTGTTTTGTCCCAAATGTAAAGTGCAACGGTTTCTGCATTCAGGGCTTTGTGTCTTAAATACGTTCTCTGTCAAGGCTGTCTCTTCCACTAGGCAAAAAGAGGCAATTTCCTCAGATACTGGGCAGTATGGTTGGGGTAGCAGTAACTGGTTGTTCTTCTTTTTTGAAGGATTCAAATCAACCTGTTCTGCATGCCTTCAGCTAATATGCTGTCTCAAATAAAGTGGAGGATCCTCTGCATCAGTACTGAAGTATTCCCATTAAATTTCACATTGTGTCCACACTCACAGCAGGGAACAAGGCAGCAGTACAAGATACAGGACAAGGTAGTACTAGAACTGTGTAATATTCCTTCTTCACTACCTAGTGAGGTTAGTTAGGCCATTTGCACACCTTACCTGATCCCACTGTCCTCTGGTTGCGATCCTGGCAGCACCTTTGCCAGGAAGGAAATGCTCCTGTCTGCACCCAACTGACTCCCTGCAGAAGGGAGGATGAGGGACATGCCTCTTCTTTCTGCAGTGCAGTTGGGCTCTTTCCCATGCTGCACTGGAGCAGGAAGTGCCTCCATTACACTTCCAGCCCTTCCACATGGCCAGGAAGGATGGGAGCATTGCCTGAAACTCTGTCAATGGTTTACCCTACAATTGCACTGTCTAGTGATGGGAAAAAGGGAGGACTGCAATGATGTCATGCAGAAATGTTGTTGCAGTCCTGCTCCTCTCATGTCCCCATGCCAGGACACAGTTGTCATGTGGAAAGGGCCTTAACTATAAAAGTAACTAAAATTGTGGCTCCATTGCTATAGAAATAAAGGGTTTCCCCACCCCCCTGTTAAGTTATAATCCTAACATAATAATTGATCTACCAGTCTATTTCCAGGCACAATTCAAATTCCTGCTTATTATCTATGTCCTACATAGCTTAGGCTCAAGCTGTCTGACGCCTGGACCTTGAGAAGCCCTTCTGTTAGTCTCAGCCACTATGAGGTATGGCTGGTGGGAAATTGAGATAGAGACTTCTCAGTGGCTACCCCTAAGCTTAGGGATTTCCTTCTGAGGGAGGCTAGAATGGCCTCCTTCTGTCCTTCCATTGTCAGGTGGAACTGTTGTGTTCATTGAGAATGGAAAGGTTTTAAGGGAAGAGCTTCTAGGATGGTGCTGTACTGCTTCTATTGTGCTTTTTAAATAAATGGTTTTTTTAAAATCATTTTTAAGAATATGTTTTAAACTGTTTTAATACTGATGTTTTGTATGATTTTAACTACACAGTACTCGTTTTACTTTATAAACCGCCTTGAATACCAGGTTTGGGAAAAAGGTAGATGATGATGATATATCTGTTTTGGGAAATGAATTAATTAATTAATAAAATTAATGATGACTTAATAACAAAAAACAGCTAGTTATTTGTAAACATTTACTTCCAAGCTTTAAAAACTGGTTCTCCTTTTTTCATTGCTACAGCACATCAAGCTGAGGTTGTCAGTGAAATTTATGCTGTGATTCTAAGATGGTTTCAGTTAATTTATGACATCAATGCACATGTGACTTTTGTGTGTGTTTGATTACAGGACAACAATGGTCTGTAGGCAGGGGAAAATGTAGTATTATAACTTCTGTCATTTATCCCTTTAGAAAGGCCCCAGCCATGTGGTCACTATTTTAAAATGCAGAAATTGTCTTAAGGGTACAGACAGACACCTTGCTGTTTCTCTTCCTGACACAGAGATACCTGCCTTTAACTATCCATTTACTGGTATGTAAATTTCCAGGACTTCATCATCTTTTCCTTCCACCCCTGCTTCACCTATGTCAGGGACTTATTTAGGCCCATAATGGTGATAATTTATTGCAGCACACTTCCTACTGTGAGTAAATAAGTCTGTCTCCTTTAAATTCCCTGGGCAATTAGAAGAATGAAAGACTGTGGTGGTACATATTAGCATTCATTTTCTCCTGGCGTTTTATACAAGGCCATTTGCCTGTTGACAAATTGTGGGGTAAATTGTTCTCGAAAAAGTATGTCAGATGAAAAGGTGTTATGATTAAACTGCTGGTGTAAATTTGGGTGACAATAAATCCTTTTATTGCATTAACTGGATTTATTTCCTCGCAACTGCCATTAAGGAGTCGAAGAAATAATAATAAAGAGAATTGGGGAGGGTGTATATAGCGAAATTTGCACCTGCTTAGGAGTAATTAATATGCTTTCTAAAAATAGACACAGGGTTCTTAAAACAAAATTGGCAATTCAAAAGGCTGGTTGTAAAGCTGATACAAAGGTTTGTTTTTCCAGAAGAGCAGAGAACAATTTAATACATACAGAATAAACCTCTGGGTCTTGTGGGAAACAAATTTGTGAATGGTGTAAGACAGAGCTTAAGAGTTACAACTCACAAATAACACAGTAATCTGTAACTAGTTACTTTGGAGAGGGTAACAAGTATATAATATTTTTAAAAAATGATATCTTACTAAGTAATAGCAAAATAACAGTATCAACATAATGAATAACGATTTCTACTTTCTTTCCAGAGTTACTTTTGAAGGACAGTTTAATAGGCATTTGGCCCCCAAATCTGCAAGTTTGTTAATGTTCGTGTATTAATCCTAAGGGTTTTTTTTTCCTTCTCAAAAAATAGTAGCAGACACTAATGGAAAACAAATGAGCAGGGCAACAAGTTCCTTGTTTTCATTGTTGCAATGAGTAGTTGCAACAGACAATTTTTTCAACACTGTAAATGAGCCTTCCACGTACATTACCTACTTTTAGAAACACTTAGTGAAGAAAGGGCACATTTAGATTGACCCTCAATGGTGGTACCTCTCCATCAGCCTGAGATTCACCAAGCTCAATACAACTTTCCAATTTGTTCAGTAGCCCACCCCACTTTGCAATCCTAAGAGGAAGCAAAAATAAGAGAACTATTGATCTCTTTATATAATACACAGCTAGAGTGGTACTTTTGGTTTGATGGGTCACTAATTATGGCAAATGCTACTTTCTTAACATTAGCATTATTTTGCTTGTGATAATCATGTGATTGTGCCCAGGATCTGATGGAGTCAGGAGAGAAGGAGCTAGAGTGGGTTAAAAGTGGTCAGTTAAGATATCCTAAGGTATGATCTGACAGCCAGGGTGGTGTAACAGTTTGAGTGTTAAACTACGACCCTGCATACCAGGGTTTAATTTCATACTCAGCAATGGAAACCAACTGGATAACCTTGGGCGCATTCACACGCATATAGCCCTAGGTTCACCTTAGGATCGGAAACATCTTGAAGGCACATAACAGCAACAAAGTGCCATCTTCATCTTAGGGAGAGGTCTTGTCCAAATCTGGACTGAAGATAGTGGTGGTGCTGTTAATCCTGTGTTATAATGGTTCTAATTTTGTTGTTGTTGTTGTGAACACTGAACCTGTGTTTATTTTTAGAAAAATGAAACTCCTTGAATAAATAAATTTAATCAAAGGTAAAATAAAGATTTAAAGCACAAAACTAAATAAAATAGAGTAAAACTTCAAAAATAAAGCTATTCAAAATAATTTGCAATTTGTGCTGGAAAATTCTTATCAGCATTAATTAATTAACATCCCACTACAGACTTCAATAATTAGGGTTTTGGGCTATTCCAGATCCAGTAACTAGATGGAATGAACATGGCAAAGCCTTCTTCCTCTGGCAAGCTATTACAAAAGGTGTGGAAGCTGGGTTTAAAATCTTTTTTACAAATTTGTTTACAGATGCAAGCTCATTCTTGCCTTACGTACACATAAATACATGTCTGTGCAGCTAGGTCTGGCATTCTGTAGTTGTGATGGTATAGCTTGGAATGGGTAACATTGCGGGACTGATTTTCTCCTTCTGGGATCCTCTAGAAGTTTCATGGATTGCTAAAAACTGAAAAAAATAAAATAAAAATAAACCAAGGTAAAAACTGGAAGTGGTTGGAAACCCACTTTCGGTTTTGAAAATGTGCAGTGGAGGAGAGGAGTTGCGACCTGTTTTAAGGGTGAAGTGTACCTGATGGAAATTTCTAGGAAAAGCTGTTCACGTATACCCCTTTGCCATTAAAAGGAAAGTCTGAGGGAGACCAGAAATGTCAGGGGCAACAAAACCATACTTTACCCACACTGGTATGAACATGATTATGTTATTCCTTCTAATTAATTAGTGTATTTATTATTTATTTAACCCATGCTGGAGTCCAAACATAAAGATAAATCTCTTTCTCAAAAACAAATTAAAACTATTTTTTAAAATGAGTTTGATAAACAGTACAAAAACAAGTTTAAAAATCTTCTTTTAAATCCAGTTTGATAGATCAAAGATCAAATAGAATGGTATACTTTTGACTGTCTGCTTGAAAGCTCTGCAGGATGAAGCCAGCTTCACTTTCCTTGGGAGAAAAGGATTCAGGTGGCTTCATTCAAAGATGCACATGCATCATTTGATGACTGAGTCATGCCATCAATTACTTATATGTGTCATTGGCCTGTCCAAGATATAGCTCTACAGAAGCCAATTCATTGCTCTTATATCACTTCAAAATACAATGCTTCTCAAGAACAGCAGTTCACACATTCAACAGCCAGCCATGTTTTCAGGTGTTGTTTTCTCCTTGATATGACTACTGCTGCTGCTGCTGCTGTTGTTATTTTATCTCTCATTTACTACATCTGAATGATGCCTCAAAGCAGATGAAATGAAAGCAATTTAAATCCAAACTACACTAAATAAAGCACTGGAATTCAAAACATTAAATAATAATCTGTTCATTTTGAACCATTAAAGCTACCATTAGTTAAAATATGTAAACTCAGGGACTTAGAACACAGCTTCTTAAACATGGCAGCACAGGGCTTTTCCAGACCGCCACTGGTTTCAGTGGACTTTTGGGCTATTCTCTTTCTCCTCCCAGCAGTTTTTCTCTCCCCTGCATCCAGTCATGACTTATCCATTCCCAGGGTTTCGTCTTTTTCTTTTTCCTTTTCCTTTCTTTCTTTCTTTTTTTTTGTTTGACATGTGGTGTGGGCAAAATTTAGGGAACTGTGAGGAGAGATGGAAGGTCTCTGTAGAGACGATCACAGCTCCCATTCATAACATCATCAGTGGAGCCACCTAGGAGGACAGGAGGAATGGGGACTATGGTAACAGAAGTGAGTGTTGTCCTTTGACTGGGTCAGAAAATTCTTAGTGTGGGATTTATTCTGTGAGGAAAAAAAAAGTTTTCCTGCAGAAAAAAACCCACATCACTTTCTGTACAGAAAACATTGGGAGTTTTTTTGTGCATAAATGTTGGCTTTCTGTGCAGAAAAAAATTGCATTTTTCATGTAGAATAAGCTCTGAACTATAAAGATTTTTTTTCTATCCTGGATTGTTTTTGTTGGAGTTTCCAGACATTTGGATTTTTTTTTTTGCCTATTATTCCAACATTTTCCATTCCTAACGTGAATAAAAATGTCTTTGTATGTGGCTCTTAGAACAGAACAGGAGGAAACCCACCTACCCTATATTAGCAAGGGGTTCCAGAATCTGGAAGTTACTACCCTGGCCTCCAAGTAACTGTATAACATGTTAGAGCACAAAGGGAATTAAGTAATTCATGCATGCATAGCCCCTAGAAAGTGTGGATAATTAACAGGTTCAACATTGCATTCAACAGAACTGTACAAGATCCAGCCAAAGTTAAGTTCCATTGCTAAGTCCCTGTACATGGTTATCACTTTTATTATAATCAGTGGCTGGGTTGCCTTGCCCATTGCTGAAGGACCATGGTGGCGAGGAGTTTTGCACAATAGAGCTGCAGAACCATAGATACTTAAGCACACCGCAAAACCAGCTCAATAGAAAGATTGTCTGGGTCAGGTTGGGGCATATGAAATTAATTACCCATTAATGAACACCAGTAGAAATACCAGAAATGGGCATCAATTGCCAATTGTATCTTTTATACTATTTTGTCCCTATTTTGCTTGCTTGTCTTCAAATTTTGATGCCAAGCAAAGGTGTTTGTGCAGATAGAATAGTTTTCATTGCATTTGGTGTATAGGTGTGCCAGTACAGTAGCTATTTTGTGAAGCCTCATCATTACATGATGTGGCATCTGTGTATTTTCATCATAATATTAGACTGGTGAAGCAGGGTGGTCCATAAACAGACTGCAGTGCTATAGCGTAGTCCCAATTAGAACTGGATATGCATTATTTAAGCTTGCATTTTTGCAGGATTAAAAGTTGTCATTTTTGCACTTACATATCCTCTCATTCTTCTTTGATTTACCAGCCTTTTTATTCCTTCACTGGAAAGGGCAATTGTGCTTTTATTTCATTCGTTTCATTATAAATGCAAGTGATCTATGGCTATTTAGAACCAATGCTACATTAAATGGGAAGACCCTCCAGCAATAAGACTATATAGTTCAGTGGAACTTGTGTATATTTAATTAAGAAACGCCACTCATATAGAACTGAAATGTGCTAACCTAATTTACTCGCATGTCTGTCTCTGTCTAGCCTTTGTTTCTCTCCGCCCTCCACACTGCCCTGCCATCCTATTATACAAGGTAGGTAGATTCTTGCTTGGCTGAGCCGAGATCAAAAAGTAATTTTTCTTTTTGCAACAGCCGATTAGAAATTCATTTATTTTCACATTACAGACATTTGGCAACAACCACGACCACCACAACAAATCTCTTTGGCAATTTAGCTCTATTTGTATAGTCTGCATAATGGGAGACAGTGAGACTGTTGTAAAAAGAACTCCCCCATTGCCTGGGGCAAAAATTAAATGCAGAATCATGTATTGGAAATGAGATGTATTTACTATTGTTTTTGAAAATTAATGGTGCATTTTTAGTTTTTATAATGTAATTTAATGATGCAATTCATCTAATAAAAAACATTTTAACATAGTTATACAGACCTAGTGGGGCAGGGCAAAATGTACCTTTCAGATGTGAGATCTCCAAACCCCGCAGGAAAAAAAAATGCTTGGCGCTTTATTATTTTTTTAATCATAAAAGGAAAAGAGAGAGCAACTTTGCATGTGTTGGCTAACAGCTGGGGTATCAGCAGGAGTCCAATAAAGAGGACATTTTTCTTCCTAAATATTGGTGTTTGTGCTGCATACACTAATATTATAAATACAGTGCTGAGTTTGAAGTAGAACTTCACAGTTGATTATGGAATGCCATATGGTGGTAGCATGTTAAACTGATCAGACGGAGGAAGGAGTGCTGCTTTCAATGCAGTGGGTGAGCAGTTTTTGCTTAAGTAGTAAAAATATGTCCTACAATGGGAATGCATTGATGCTGTCATTTTTATTTGGAAAACCTGAGAACATTAGAAGAATTGTGGTTATGTTAAATTAAACAAATTTTTAGTCCAGCATCTAATTTCCCACAGTTGCCATCAAGGGAATAGGCTGTTGTTCTGAAGCAATGGGTGTTAGGCTGTGTCCACACTGCACAATTATAGCATTTTATTCCCATTTAACTTCCATGTATCTATCCTATGAAATCCTATGGTTTGGATTTTCATGGGAGACTTAAGAGTTTTCTAAGGAACTCCCTGAACTACAGCATTGTAGCTCTATGGCAGAGAATCCTAAATAACTCAGGAAACATTGAATCCCAGGATCCAGTGGGACAGAGCCATGACAGTTAAAACTGTGACAAAGTGCTATAATTATGCTGTGTTGATACATCTGTAGAGGTACGCTGCCTTTGATCCCCAATATAGTATATAATCATTATGACTAGTAGCCATTGATAGTCGTATCTCCAATAAATTTAACTCCCTTTGAACCTGATTGTTATCCTCACATCTTATGGTAGTGAATTCCATCATTTCAACTATCTGTCTTGAATTTCCCACCTTCATTGGTTCATCCCTAGTTTTCAGAGAAGAGAAAATGGAATTATGTCAGAACTCAGATGGAGGACACAGCTTTACTTCATTCTTCTCATGACCCTTTTCACCAGGGACAGCCATGATTTTCAGCCAATGTCTGCTGATGTCAGTTCCTTCAGCTTCAGGCAAGGTAATTCTCCTCATGTCACTGGGGGGACCTTCCTCTGTATCTTACCAGGGCACTGTGGAGGGATATGGGAGAGGGTGCTTTCTTTTGGTCTGTGTGTGGATCTAACAAATTTGCCCAAATCTCCACAGGTTTAAATTTTTTTTATCTCTTTTAATCATTGCACTGCTCAATGTTTTAATTGCTAAATGGTTTAAGAAGTTTTAGAGTGTTTAAACTATTGCTTTAAATATAAATTGTTCTAAATTATTTTAAATTAACCATGTATTGCCCTGAGAAACTGTGACATAGGACAGAATACAGATCTTTTATTAAAATAAAATAAGCACTGTGTTCAGCCAGATCAGTCAGATTTTTACATATAAATACAGCATGTTACTTCGGTAATAGACATCAAATCCATGTGTGGTCATTTCTGAGGCAATCCCTTTTTTTTTTTTTTACATCATTGGCCACAGTCTTGCATATGTGGAGCACATGAAGCTGACACTGCAAAGAGAGGAAGCTCCTTGTCTTTCTCCTGCCTGGCCACCCTTCACCATGCTGGGTACACAAATGTGGCATCCCGTTGCTTGACTCCCTAGACAAGTATGCTTTTGAATAGTTATGGGTGAAAGAATGCTTATTTCCAGCTTGTGGACTTCCCAGAGGCATCTACCTGGATGGTGGTGAGGGGGAGGGTAGGCAGAATGGTGAACTAGATGAATTTTTGATACAATCCAGAACAATTTTATTCTCATGTTCCTACAGGGGTTTTCCCTCATGCTACAAGTCAGCTCCTGTGAGTAGGAATATCTGATTTTAGGATATATTCTACTTATAGAAGTTGATCTTCAGTACCATCTGGCCTAAATACTGAAGTTAGTTCCAACTAGAGTAGGTCCATTAAATCTTTGGGATTTACCTAGCTGTTTACTCATTATTTAGGAGTTCATGAAATGAGTCTACTGTGGTTTAGACTAACCAATAGGATTCAAACCTGCACATTGTCTACTTGAATAGGTATATGCTTGTTTGAGGAGAATCATATGAGTAGATTTAATGTATGAACTCATGTGGTGAGTCTCTAGAGACTGGAAACCTGTCTTGAGAGGAACCATGTAGCACTCCTTTCTGTTTGCTCTTGCATGTAACTCTGGAAATCAGTGAAGTGAAGTGGCAATTAGTAACAGGCCAAAAGACTGGCTCAGTCACACATCCAACCCTTTAGATGACTGACAGGTTCCTTTTTGCTCCCATGGATTCCACTTACCAAGTGGTGGCTGGCACCAGAAAGTTATTGATAGCAAATGGAGACAGCAGTCTGTTTCTAATGGCAGTAATTCACCAAAGCTTTAGATTTGAACCAGTGGTGTGGAAGTAGAAAGCGCTGCCGTTTTTGTCCTCTGAACCATACAGCCTTCTGTTCTTGCCTGAAACAAATATAAGCAGAATAGATTTTGGATTGAAACCAGTAAGTGACACAAAGACATAATTTCTTGCTGTACTTGTGAAAGTTTTTACTAGCTTAAGGTTTGAAACCCTATCTAGTTGGAACTACCATTTGTCTGGAAATGTTATTCAATGGATTCTCAGGATCTGCTAGGGTTTTGTTCTAGGACCATTCTTCCTGCCCCCCCTCCCATGGCTACCAAAATTTGTGATTAGTGTCCCTTATCTAAAATGACAAAATCAAATTTTGCTTTTGGATTTTTTTAAAAAAATGTTTTCAGGCTGTGATTGGTTGATCCATGGGTACAGGATCCATGGATATGGAGGGCTGACTGTACCGAGTTTTTGCTAATTTTTTACCATGAAACTAGCTTAATAGGACTGGACCAGGCTAATTTCATGGTAGGTATAAGTTTTGGATTCCTGACTAAATTGGGGCCAACTATAAAGCATTTTTATTGACCATATTGTTCCTTTGGGCTGAAAGAATAAGTTTTGAACTCATTTCTGGAATCAGAACTGAGCTGTAGATCAGGAAGCAAATTGAACCTTAAGAGAATGCTAGACAAGATAGTCCTTTTTTCTGAGCTCTTATGACCTTAAGTCACTGGCTGATTCAGTAATAATATTCTGCCTGATTTGGATACAACAGCATCTTCCTTGAAAAACCAGGTTTACTGTGTTGGGGTACTTCTGAATCTAACACAACATTTAGATCAGCTGTCAGCAATAAGTTTTTCCTGGGGTAGCTGATGATATTTATGCAATAGATCTGGCCCAAGTTAGCTTGATTTGGTTATATCAAGTTTACATTACTATATTATAGCTGATGTGGAGCTGCCTTCAAAGATGGTTCTGAAGCATCAAATGCCTCAAAATATATCCACAAAATTTTGGACTGAGAACAGTTTTAGGAAGTTTGTCAATTTGCCATTCAGTTGCTTCTAATTTATTGCCATGTGCACTTCAAAGTCCTGCTAGCTTCTTTAAATCCCCAAATAGTTTAGTGTCTAGATACCATAAAAAACAACTTGTGCTCATCATTCTGACTAGTGGGGTGCCACAGTGTTCTGTCCTGGGCCCAATATTGTTCACCATTGTTGTAAAGGACTTGGATGAGGGAATAGAGGGCATGCTTATCAAATTTGCAGCTGACAGCAAATTAGGAAGGGTAGCTAACATTCCAGAGGATAGGATCATTATTCAAAATAACTTTAACAAATTGGATTTCAACAGGGAAATTCTGCATTAACAAACTACATTAACAAACTGATTTCAGCTGGGATAAACGTGGCATACTACATTACTTCATGAGCAAACTGAATTTCAACTGGGATAAATATAGCGTACTACATTTAGGCACGAACAATGAAATGCACAAATGCAACACCTGGTTTCAGAATAGTACATGTGAAAAGGAGCTGAATGTCTTACTAGACCACAAGCTAAGCATGAGTCAACAGTATAATATGGCATCCAAAAAAGCCAATTCAATTATAGACTGTATCAACAGCAGTATAGTGTTCAGGTTGGGGAAAATAATAGTATAATTCTATTCAGATCTCACCTGTGAATTTTGCACAGAATAATTCCTGAACTGCAAAGATTCTCATTAATCCAAGATTCTTCTAGTCAGGGTATTTCAACACTCAAAAAACATGTTTTTCAACCATGTTTTTGAATATTTTACCATCTCTAGACCAAGATGGTAAAAGCTCTGGAAATCAAGCCCTATGCGGAATGTCATAATGAACTGTGCATGTTTAGTCTGGAGAACAGAACTGAGATGATAACCATTTTTAAATATCTAAAGTGATGTCGTTTAGAAGAGGGAGCAAGTTTGTTTTCTTGTGCCAGACACTAGGACAGGAATCAATGGACTTAAATTGCAAGAAAAGCATTTCCACCAAAACATTAGGAAGAATGTCCTGATTGTTGAGAGCTGTTTGGCAGTGGAACACATTCCTTTAGGAGATGGTGGACTCTCTCTCATTTGAGCTCTTTAGATGCAAGTTGGATGGCCATCTCTCAGGACTCAGGAATTCTTTAGCTCTGTACTCTTGAATGCCAGGGCTTGGACTAGATGAGCCTTTCAGTCCCTTTCATCTCTATGGGTCTAACTCTTCTCATATGGTTCTGCCTGATCTTTACACTGTTTTAACAGACTATTCCATGTGTCCCATCTATTAGTGAGAACAAGGGTTTTCTGTTTGCAACACCTTGCATGAAGGATTTACTTCCTACCTTCACCAGGGTTTGATTCCCCACTTGGCCATGGAAACCCACTGGGTGACCTTGGGTGCATCACATACTCTCAAGCCCGGAAAATCCTGTGATAGGCCTTGTTATTATGTGCCTTCAAGTCATTTCTGACTTATGGCAACCCTAGGCTTGCCTTAGGGTTGCCATAAGTCAGAAATGATTTGAAGGCACATAACAACAAATACTTTGATTAATTGGATGTGTGCTGTTTTACTGATTAATTCTGTTCCCTAATAGTGTAAAATATTGACATTTTATGGAAATATTTTTGTTAGTTTCCTCTACTCATATAATAACTCCCAGTCACTCGTACAGAGATTGTAACTGTCAGTTGAAAGCAGAGGCAGATACAGTCTCTTAATACAATGATGGTGATATTTATTAAAACATCAGAGATCTACACGGATGTAAACTCCACCAAATGCTCCTCTTTGGAACTCAAATGTGGATAAGAATATCATAAACAAATCTGTATTGTGCATGAATGTCACATAAAAGGGATTTTTAAGGGTGGAATGTGTCCTGCTACTGTGCAACTGCCAAGGAAGCAGTAGAACTGTTGTGTGCAAGTAGCTGCCTGTGCTATGACTCCAAAATCTGGAGAAAGCATAGAGCAATGCTTCTATGTCCTCTTTGATGTGGGGTACTAGTGCCAGTGACCAGTACCATATTTGTGCTCCTTGGCTACAACTGTTGCCTTCCTACAAACCCTCTGCAGACCAATGGCCAATGGCTTGTGGACTGGCACTGGTCCACTTTGAACAACATCGGTATGGTATAGTGTATCATTCTTCCGAACTCTGTACCTTGCTGAGTCAACAATTGCATATCATGTTTGCTTGAACCATTTGTATTGTGAACTCACTGCACTTGAGGCTCTTGCTAGCTTTTTCCTACAGCTGCCAGAGGTTGAGACTGACACATGACTAAGCCCTTCAATTCCAGCACAAAGGTGAGGAGGTGTTGTTGCTGTTGTTATTATTTTGTAGGAGTTGAGTTATTGGGTGATGGGAAGGGGTGGAAAAGAATTTTGAGAGATGCTTTAAAAAATTAATTAGATTTTTAAAGTATGATTGGAGAGAAAAGAAATAAAAAGGGAATAGAAAAAAAGGGAAGAGGAAATACATATGATATGAATATGGACTAGGTATATGCGTTAATAAGATGTCAGTAATATTAATACATTTTCCAAAATACATTTTCTTGAAGTTGGCATCTAAAAAATACATGTTCACATTTAGTGAAAGCAGTATGATCTTCTGACCATTTCAACAGATGAAATTGTCTAAATGATAGCAGCTTATTCATACCTTCCAAGACTCATTGTGATATAAAACACATCACACTTTGAAAATTTGTGAGACTTGTGGGGCCATTTCAGAATAATGAAGTACATACAAAATGATGTACCTTTCAAACTGTGAGTGGCTGACAACTGAGAAAAAACACACAGAGAGAGTAGTTTAGTTGATTAAAGGAAATGTGTGCTTTAGATAAGATGAATAAATGAATGCACAGGTTCAGAACTGCTCTTGTATATGACATAAAAGGGTAAATGATAAAATACATTTTGCATTTAATTCAAGAGTAGGCAACTATGGCAGGCTGGGAGGCTTATTTTATACTACACAAACTTCCAAAAACTATCAAAACTTCCACTTCTAGGTTTGAAAAAAGAGATTTTTTAAATGTTACCCAGCACAGATGGGCCTTTCTACCCATTTGAAAGGTGAACTATTTTTGTTGCAAACTTCCAGGGGGCTTTTTACAGTGTAGTGTTATAGCATGATGATTCCACTTTAACTGCCATGACTGCTTTCTATGGAATCCTCGGACTGACAACTTAGTACTCCTCCCCAAACTGCAAATCTCAGGATTCCACAGGATTCAACCATGGCAGCTAAAGTTGAATCATAGCACTATGATCACAAAACACAAAGGGACCCCAAGAGAGGCAATTCATCATGGGCGGGGGGGGGGGAAGGGTGGAGGGCTTAAAGGGCTTGAGGCATATATCCATGCACCCATTGAGGGAGAGAGAAAGTGTGAGGAGAAGAAAGAAACTGGGACATTTCAAAAGTAGCTGAAAAGTGGTACAACAGTGGTACAACAGAGGATTAATTAGGATGGAGATGCATTCGTGTCTGGACCAAATTGAGCTAAAACAGTTACCTGAGGAGTCATGGGTCCCTGTTTCAGGTGGTGAGCTATCATATTTTCCCCTGCATCTGGCAGTGGCAGGGCTTAGAGTGAGTTAGAATTCAGAAGTTTCCAACCAGGCAAGCAGGTAACACTCCTCCACTAGCAAAGTTCCAGTCTGACTTGGAAATGTTTTTAATCTTTCTGGGTTTCTGGGTCCTGGGTGGGTAGGATCAACCTGAATGTAACAAAATGAGGAACAGACACTAGTTTGCAGTCTCAGTAGCTCACCAACTGAAGCACAAGCCCATGGCTCTTCAAGTAACTGATTCTAGCCCAGGCCATTTCCACACTGTCCAGCCCCTCCCTAAACTGGAAACCCCAGGATTCCATAGGATGTTGAAAGTGGAATCAGCACTCTAACAGTTTAGTGCGGACGTGGCCTCAGTTAGATCCAGACACTTATGTGCCTTCCAGCTCTGCTGGATTTGGTAAAGACAGCCCTGACCAATCCTCTATTGTGCCACTTTTCAGCTGTTTCTTAAATGTCCCAGTTTCTCACTCCTCCTCACACTTTCCCCTTTTGCTCACAGTGGTGTGCTAATTTCTTTTAGATAATAATCAATATTAATCTGAAATAATTTTATACAGAGCTACAATCAAATGCATACCACTGAATGAGAAATTCCTGTATTATGATGGTTGATACTATAGTTCCCTTCTCCCCCCCAAAAAAAGACTGGGGGCAGGGTGCGCAGGGAAGACCTTTGTTGATGAAATTTACTTATTTGATTTCAAGATACCTATTCTAAAGGGAGAGAAGCAAATTGTTTGTTAATTGAAAAAGCGGGGGGGGGGGTCCTCCAAGGGAGGTGTACAAAAGGTGGAACTGTTCAAGACTGTTCTTCAGTGACTGCCTGTGTAAACACCCATGAGAGAAATTAAGAAGGGATTAAACAGCCTGTAATGGAGAGAAAAGTTAGATACAGCAGCTTACCCAGATGTTGAAGCAATCGAATGCCTGTAATGAAACACACGTGTTTCTTTAACTCAAAGCTGCTGTTGTAGGGACAGGAGAGAAAATCAAGCCCATTTGTTTTGAGCTTAGAGCTAATTTGTTAGAAGTTGGGTGTGTTTTCTTTTTTCTTTCTTTGTGAGTGGCAAGTGCACATGAATTGCTGCATATCAATAAGTCCATTTTGAGTTGCACACATGGACAGACAACCCCAAAACGATCACATAATTTTTCAGTGAAAAATCTTAAAGGCTGGGCGATGATGTTATGGTGTGAATTACATTGCACAATGGTTGTCAGCTGTCCCAGTCAGCAGTTTCTAAGATGCCATAATGTGCAGTAAATGCTGTGGCTGCAGCTATTAGGATTATTGTGGTGGTGCGTTTTGGAAGGAAAAGGGAGAGTCACAAATTAACAGCCAGTGAAACATGCTTCTCTTTCTTTTTTTTAATTGCTCAACTCCCTCAAACGACTACTGCCTCAAGCTTTAATTTCTTCAACATTTATGTCATCACCATCATCACTATTTTTGTTTGTTTTTTAATTCTTAAAAAAAAAAAAGGCAGCAGCATTTTCAGTCTTTTCTGTGTGGATTCCAAAAGAGTTGTTTGGTCCTCTCTTGTTTCTGGCTACTCTGCATTACATCTTGCTTTGAGTCAGGAATATCAGGACACATGTGTGTGCAATTTAAGAAGCTTTGAAAAATTATGTTTGATGAATTCACCACTTGTTCTGGCTGGTGGTTTCCACATCATTGGCGTGCTGAATCCTCTCCAGCTGGTAGTATGAACTTTGATCTGACCTTAAGCTTGTAGTAGGACCTTTTTATTCAAACAGGCATTTAATTATTAATTAGTTGTGGGCAGTCTTTTTATGGTGTGTGTGCTACATTCTAATCTTTATTCTTACATTTTAAAATGATATTGATGATACTTTAAAAATTAATATAATTTTACCATGAGAATGTGTTTAACTGCATTTCAATTTTCTGATTATCAGGCTTTTAGCTTTATCTTATTTGAGGCTTTTTGTAAGCTGCCTTGGGCCCTATATCAGGAGAAAGGTGTGAGAGAAAAAAAAAACATGAAGGAGCTGTCCAAGGTGCTAGACTTATTTGTGGGACAGGGTTGGGAGCTTCAATAGCTTCTGTAAAATTCAGAGTGAAACCTGGAACAGATTTGTCATCCAACAGAGATAACAGCCGTTAGATGCCAGGATCTTTCACTGTATCCACACTTTTGCAAAATGAATTCTGCCTGCCTCTGTTAGGATATAGGCAAAAACATTACCCTAGGGAATGTAACTAATGCAGCCTGGAGTATGGCTGACTGGAATGGAAGGGATCCCACATGCATCACAGAGTCCAGAAAGTGCTGATCTATCTCCAAAACCTAAAAGGGAAGGCAAAAGGGAGGGAAAGATATTGACTGATACGTTCTGTGGTTGCAGAGGTGATAAGGTGTTGGACTAGAAATGTGCATGTAAATCTCCCCTTGACCACCAAACTTACTTGGTGAGTTTGGAGCAGACCCTTTTTCTCAACCTGGCATACCTTACAGGGTTTTTGTGAGGATAAAAATTGAGGAAAAAGGCTTGGGTGTACCACCTCAAGCTCCTTGGAGGAAAGGAGAGATACAAATATAACAAATTAATAAATAACCAAGAAAATGTGCATGTGTATTTTTCTGAAGGTAACATTGAACTGTGCCTCAGTTCTTTAATCCAGGGAAAAGGTACTTGATTTGAGAACAGTTTGCACCTGCATATCCCTGTGGCAAAATTAGCATGCAGAAATAACAAGACCAAAGTGGGTTATTACAGCTTGGAGTCTTTTTTTTTTTTTTTTCAATTGTAAGAGGCATTCTACTCCATCTCAGAGATTCATACCAGCTGAGGGACTCTAATGGATATCCTTTATTTAAGGGTAACTCCACATGGCCAACATTTGTATGAATTGTTATTATACAGAGCTACAGAGCTCTGTGGTCTTCTATTATGATTTGTACTCTGCTCATGGTTTTTAATGGAGCAGTTGATTCCATATGGAATAATCATCAATCTTCCTCCGAGCGTCTTTTGTCATTGCAAATTTGGTTCAGAAAAACATTTTGTAATTTCTTTTCTCTTGCACTCTGTTCCACATTTCTGCCTCAGCCATGTTTCGTTGTACAATGTTTATCTTCTAGATTTCAGAAGATCTCATCACTTAGTATCCAGAAGTGCATGCGTGTTTAACAATGCCAGAGATGACTTTGTAGTAGCCTTCTGTTCCTTTCTGATTTTGTAACTTCAACATATTTAGCAGCATGCAAAAAGTCTGTGCAAGTATAATTTGAAGCAGATCTGCAGTGTGTTGGGGCAAATGTAAACCAAAAGCATGGGTATGTTGTGAATCGCAGATAGGGAAAATAATTGGTCCGAATCGAGTTAGTTCCAACCAGAGTAGTCCCATTAAATCAATGGAGTTTACTTATGTGTAGGTACCCAACAATTCAGTTCATGGACCTACTCAAGTTGGCATTGACCAGTGGATTCAGGGTTTAATGTTCTCATTCATGAGTTTGGCTTCCCAGTTTGCCAATGATAGCTTGCAGGGTGTCAGTATTATATCAGATCATAATAGCATGTCTGTCTGCACAATAATTACCATTAATTTTCCAGGTGATGGAACTGATCATTGGATGGAAAGGACAAAACAGTCTGCTCACATAAAAAGCTAAATGTCACAGGTATAGGTATTTTAGTATTATATATCGTACCCCCCCCAAAAAAAATAGCATACAAGTGGAAAGAAGCTACGAAAACGGACTTAAATCATTACATGAGACAGTACAGACATACACTTTCATAGAAGTTTCAGTGATAGCAATTGCCTCTCCTCAGCTTGAGAAAGTGGAGGCAAAAGCAAATTGCAGGAAGCAAATACTCCCTCCACTCCTTTATATATTTACAGTATAGTAGGCACTGTCATTTTTTTTTCTCCAACAGCATTTATGAGGAGTGAGGGGAACAGTTATTTTGTGGAGGGCCCACTTCCAGACACCATGAATCTTTCTAACCGTAATTGCAAAACTGGTTGACTAGATTTTTTTTAAATAAAAAAGTCACTGAAATCATTACTCTATTATCCATCTCTATCATCCATGCAGAAAGCAGTAACACTTTAAAACTGTGATAAGGTACTGGGTTTTTTAAGATGAAATGCAAACTTTTCCAAGACTAGAGTTCTTCTGACTAGTGGTTGAACATCAATTTGCCAATTTCCTTCAGATTTAGCTGGATGCCCAGTTAATTAAAACACTTATTTAGTCAAATACAAGACTTAACATTCTGTGCTGAGTAACATTCAAGAGGAGGAGCATGTTAGCCCTATCCTCTTGATTCCGGTCACTGTCTGCACATGGAGTACAACTTTCTAGTCTAGCGACTCCGAAACAAAGTCTCTCTTATCTTCTAACTGTTCTGAATTGCATGTAGAACTTCCATGTGACAGAGAAGACTCTGTTTTTCAGAAATTCCTCTTCCATGTGTAGAAGGCAGAGCTTGGAAAAGTTACTTTTTGGATTATAACTCCTAGAATTTTAGAGTCAGAATGGTCAGTGGCCATACTAGCCGGCAGAATCCAGGAATTCATTTCCAAGCTCTGTTAGATTTTTTTTTTTGGAAGGGGGAGGGCTTTTCTTGTTTTGTTTTGTTTTCAGAAAAATGGGAAAACATTAGATTATAGAATATTTTCCTAATTAAAATGTTCAGGACAAGGGTATTTCTAAAAACTATGTAGCAGGTAGATTGTTATGACCAGTATTGGATCATTGCAATTCCTGCTCTTAGTTTCCTTTTCTCAGGTCTTTTCATGAGAGTGAGTGCTTGAACTACAGAGGGCTAGAGGAGACAAATAATTTTCTGTTTTCTTTATGTTGTTTTTTTTTTGGGGGGGGGATAATTGCCTGCCTGCTCTTTATAAACTGGCAAAACAAAGAGGTTCAAGACCTTGTAGATCCTTGCGTAATGTTTTTAAAAAGAAAATAAATCTAATTTGCAATTATTTTCTGAATAAACTGAAACAGTAATATACAAAAGATATTATATCAAAAAACTAAGGTATACACATTTTACGTTCTCAAAGTGTTAAAGTAACTTGCAATCTATGAAGTGTGCTAATATTGTATTTTTTCAATTTTTCTCAAAACTTCATTTTTTTCCTGGAAAAAACATCCCCCATAGCATCAACATTACTACATTTTAAACTTCTCTTTGGGGCTAATTCACTCTCTTTTTCATGAGTGTACTCTGTATGGAATCTGATGCTTGTTGCTGTTTTGAAAATGAATCTTTCTTACTGCCTGTAGTGTGGAGTTCATGGCATGCAGAAATGCTCATAAGATGCAGAAACATGAGTCGTTTTGCTTTTTGCTTAATATGAAGAGGATGCTAAGTTGTGTGCAAAATGCTTAAGGCTGTTTTAAATAAAGCCTAGCCTAGTCAAACTTTGTGGAGGAGCCGTGTCTCAGAAACTGGGAATTGAAATAATATATCTCATAAAATGGCTCAGAATCTCTGTTTTCTTCAAATGTTTCCAGCCAGAATCCTTGAGTCTTGTCATTTTGAGGATGGCCTTTTTTTTTTTGAATAAAAAGTATATGAAGGGCAAGAAAAGGCTGAAAGCGGCAATTTCTCCTCTTCCCCACAGAACAGCTGAAAACAAATTGAAAGAGAGGTTGATGCTCATAGTGTGTACAAGATGCCAGTTTTATTTCCAGTATGGCTCCAGTTTAGTTCCAGTTATCATGTTTCTTTTCAAACACAGCCAAAGATGTTCAAGTGAAAACAGTTTAGGCTGGGGGCTGGAGAGAATGAAGCATGTTTGAATCATATTGGAACTGAACATCTCTTGGACCACATTGAACTCTGTTACAGCTATTATTTGTCTCCAACCTATAGTGACTGGAGCTACTTGATATTAATATCTGTGACTTCCTTTTCTTCCCTGTAGGTGACACTCTTGTACCGATAGGAAATCTTTCTGCTCTCTAATGAGTATAGTATATTCACATAGTTTTGGTAGATCTTTTCACGGTTTGAACAGAACTGATGAAACCATTTTGCATCTTTGAGGCTCCCTTTCAGGGCTGTGTTATCTTCAAATGCATTACTAGAAGGAAGTGGAAATATATGTATGGGATAATGTAGAAGGATCATTCACAGATATACAGTATTTGGGAAACCTGGTTTATTACTGGCATCTCTTGAGCAGCAGGTTCAAATACAAAAAGTTGTTGCTTATCACATGCATACCGTCTTCAGTGGAATGTCTTTGTAATTCTCTTTACGCATTTAATAAATGTGTGTGACATTGTAGCCACTGTCCATACGTGGCTGGGAAGCTACGTAGGAGGAGAGAGCTATAATGTCATTCCCTGTTTTAGTTGTTTGATGAAAGCTAAATTTTTCTTGTGGGTCAGCTTTTCCTCAGGGGGTGGTGCAGAGTAGTAGGCTGCAAGGAAACTCAAAGTGCATATTTTTGTGCTATTTTGTGTGTTTGGAGCAGATTTGGATTTATTATTTTTAGGCCCAGAGCATGCACTTTCTCAGTCCTGGTCTATTCCCTTCACTTCCATTGTGTAGCTGAAGATGTCCCTAGCGTCCTCCTGTATGTGCATAGAGTCTAGGCATTTGATGAGATCCAGAAGAAAGAGCAATCTGGAAGTTACAAAGAAGGGTGCCTCAGTGCCACATTACTTTTTAGGTTAATGGAGACATAATTGCATATCTTTCCCTAAAAAGCAATGTCTGGTAACATTGTTGCTTTTTCCTGTAATGGGTAATGTTTACTCATGGTTTGTTAACATTTTGGGAACTAAAATCCTTTTCAAATGGCAATTGGATGGATTTTCTTTTTTGTTAAAATTAGGCCATCTTCTTTCTTTTATAGTTTGATTTAAAAAAGAAATTAAAAAATAATGAATAGCAGAACAAGTAATGCAACAAGACATTAGGGTGTGATGTGGTACCCAGCATTGATAGTAACTGGTTATTTTGGACCCCTGCAACAAGTTGCATGATAAATTTCTTTTTTAAAAAAGTAACTGAGCTCTGGTCAAAAGCAGAGTTCTAGATTTAGTGGAAGGAACGTGTTTGTGGACACTATGTGCTCCTAACTCTCTATATAAACTTTCAGGTGAATATGTGGTTACAAGGGATGGGACTGAGTCCATTTCTGCACTACACTCTTATAGCACCATTATTCCATTTCCAACATCCTATGGAATCTTGGGGTTTGCTAGGGAGGGGCCAACCGGAATAATTGCGCTATAAGAGTATAGTGTGGAAATGGCCTTACAGTCAGTGTGCATGTAGAGAAGCTGTAGACAGAGCTGATCTCCAAAGGAGATAGCACATTTTTCTTCTGTTTTTCCCTTTTCCACTTCCAACTGCATGCATTTATGCTTGTGTATCATGCTAATATTTGAACTTGAAATGTAAATCTAAAATGTAAATCTGAAATGTTTATATATTATATATATATAAATCTCTATATATGTTACATTTATATCCCATCTTTCCTCCAAAGAGCTCACCACAGTATACGTGGTCCTTTTCCTCCTTTTGATCCACACAACAACCATGTGGGGGAGGTTAAACTGACCAGAACACACAAGGGAACTTCATGGAGAGTAAGGCTTTGAACCCATGTCTCCCCAGCTTTAGGCCAACCACTGCATCCGATAGTGTTCAACTGAGTTACCTTCTTACAAATAGATAGACAAACTGGAATAGCACATACATGAATTAAAGGCCTCACTTTACTCTGCCAGTTAATGCAAATTGCAAAGAAGCAGACTGATAAAATGTGTGTCTGCCTTCATTTGAACTAGTTTTCACCCTTTTTGGTTGTCTGCACTCTGTTTTGGGAGTAATCTTGGGCTTGGATGGGATTTAAAATATAAGTAATAAATACTTTAACCCCCAAGGATCACTGGCCAGGATCCAACTGAAGCATAATCTCTCAGGAATCTGACATCTCCTCGCACAAACGTAGGAATACAATTGTCCCATTCTTCCTGCCAGTCAGGTGTAGCTCTACTCTTTTTCCCCACAAACCAAGCTACTAATTGGCCTAGTGTGGGGCACTGGAAATTCCCGTCTGGATCTGTGGATGCTGGTATAGCCCACTGGTTTTCCTCTGGAGGCCTCTAGAACTCCACGATTCAGCAAGAGTATGTTGGTGAGTTTTTTTGCTTTGCCAGAGTTACATTGGAGCTTGGCCACAATGAGCATTTACTAGGATGGCTTCTGGCATTTATTTTAATATATCACCCTGTGTCTTGCTTTCAGATGATTAATCATTTCAGTTTTCTCTGGAGCAACAAGGGTTCCCAACCCATCAGTCTACGTGTAGTGGGAGGAAGAAAGGTAATATTTCCTTGGGAGCTACCTAGACTAAAGCTAAGTGAACTACTCTGAATGACTGAAAATGCTCAAAGGTTGTGTTAGCAGTGTGAGGAAGAGAAGTAAATGGCTGCTTGTAAATAAATCTTTAACTATGATTCAATTAACAGAAAACTCTTTGGTTTAGCATGCGTGAAGGGTTTTTCATGTTTCCTGAAGTACCAAAATGCCAGGAAATTGCAAATGCTAAAGAGATAAATTTTGGAGGACAAGTATTGATAGAGTGTGGATGTCCTACGCTGTGGTTACTTCCAGCTTCCCCTCAGCCTTGGAGCTAGAGACTGCTAGTGGTAGAAGAATGGACAGAAGTCCCAGATTTGTTGGTTTATTGTAACAGACACAGGGAGTCTATGGAACTGAGGCAGTCATACAATTGAAGTTAACATTCTTTATACCTTAATGATGTATTCCTGCATGGCAGGGGGTTGGACTTGGTGCCCCTTGTGGCCACTTCCTGTTCTATGATTGCCAAAATGGCAATCAATACCATCCACAGAGAATTATAGGAGTATGATTTACTAATAACAAGATTTAAAGTGAATGAGAAATAGGTAGACAATCAAGTAAAGCTATCAATGACAATAAATAATTTAATAATTAATATTTGTTCTTTACTTTTGAGTCATTCTTCCTGGAAATAAGTGCAGGTTCAAATTTCTTCTAAGATCTTCTGGCTTCTATTGCTGAAGTAAGTTGGGGCTCCTCCCATGTGCTGTTTGACATTTTCCCAGTAACCAGCCACACTCATTTCCATTCTATATGCTACCCATCTCACACATAAGGCTCACTAGATAAGTAATATGTTCTGAGGATATGGTATACAGACCTTACAAGCTTCATAGCCTGAAATGAACTAGAAATGAACTAGAAATGAAGTAGAAAAAATTGAATTTTTAAAAATTTTAATGCTTTAGGTATGAAAAACTAATTGGCAAAGTTTGACAAGAAAGAAAGTCTCACATACTGTGGCATAACAGTTTTGTCTCTTGGTTTATAGGGATGGATAGGCCAAGCATAGCCCAATGATTACTAGCACTGGTGGTAAAGTGCATAAAAACAAAATATGAAGTCCTCAGATAAGTTTAGGTAATAACAATAATGAGATATTCTAGACAAACCTTAATCTGTGTTGGTGACTCATTGAGAAAGGAATCCGGTGAAGGTTAGGAGATCGTATTTAGTATCATGTGGAACATTAGTGATTTGTTGTTGTTGTGTCTTCAACTCATTTGAGACTTATGGTAACCCTAAGGTGAATCTGTCATGGGGTTTCTGGGCTGAATGTGTGTGATGCATCCAAGGTCATCCAGTGGGTTTCCATGGCTGAGCAGGGAATCAGACCCTGGTCTCCAGGGTTGTAGTCTGGCAATCAAACCACTACCCCACACTGGCTCTCACATGCGTTAAGCTTAAATAGTCATTTAGCATAGGGGCTTTCATCTGGTTGGGTCTTAGGCACAGTGAAATAAACACCTGAGAAGGAGGATGCTAGGCTCAGGTAGGGGGGCTAAATCGCCAGAAAAATAGAACTGTGTGTACCATGTGACCTGGCCTGAAGCTCTTTGCGTATGGTCTAGTGCATGTAGAGGAGGTGGAGCATCCCCAGAGTTTGGTGGGGCAGTCTGGTAATTTTAGACTTCAGATTCAATGGTCTTGTGGCTCTTTTGGTGTATTATTATACTTACTTCAAAGCATGGTAAATATGTTGTTTTGTATCTTGAGGCCGTTATGCTCATTCTGCTGAGTGGTGCTTTGGACTTTTGCCCTATAGTCCTGCCCAGGCAGTACCGTTGTCCAGTGTTAAATAAGATCCAGCCAGCTTTTGTACACAAAGAGGAAGGTTGTCTTGTCCACTAGTTCAGGCAGCAAACTACCCTGGGTCATCTCCTGAGAAAAGATTTTGTTCTCGTTGTCTCCATAGCACAAACTTTGGGCGAGTCTTGAATAAAAGGCCTTCACTCACTACAACAACCTTTCATTCCCCTGAAGCAATTACTTATTTCCCTCAAGCTCCCAGCAGAACAAAACAGTTCAAAAAAGAGAAAGCACTAGATTAATCATTCTTCTTATCCCAAATGACTAAAATGTCTTTATCCAAAAGAACCAAGGTGGCGGAAGGAAGAGGAGGAGAGCTGGGAAGTAGAAAGCGAGATGCACGAAGCAAAAGAGAGGTTTAGGCAGCAAGCCACAAATACACACCATCAATCATAGCGCAGTCAAAAATGTTCATGTGTTTGGTACCTGCTAGTTATTGGCAGGACTCAGGACGTCTCCAGAGTGCAATCATTGAGTCTTTCTTTCTCTCTCTCCTTTTTTTAATGTTCCATTTTCATCTGAAAAACTGTTTGTCAGCACCAGAATGGCAGGTGCATTAACTCCCTCAGAACCAGATTATAGGAAAAATTGCAATTGCAGGGAAATAAGACATTAGTAAACTCCAGGGTCCCTTTCTTTCTCCCTCTGCCTCCACCTTTTTCCTTTCAAGAAACTAATTTCAGAAACTCATATGCACATTAACAATCTGAGGTTACAGAGATAGTGATATTTCATCTTGGTTGTGACTGTCTTTGCCCTGATCTTGAGGAGACTGATTGGTATCCAGTCACTTCTGACCTGGAAATAGACTTGTAGTTTTGTTTGGAGATGTGTGGTTTTCTTTGTCAGAGAATGACGGAAATGTGTATCAAGGACCTCAAGGGCTGTTTGCAGTGAGGCAGGAATTAGGGTAACAAACTAAAGTCTCAGATTTGAAATGAATCTGTAATAGATTCCTTTCCAAACTTAAAAGCAGCTGATTTCCTTCAGTATGTGGTCAGAATAGAACTAGATGTCACTGTGTGACATATATGTGTTGCACAACACCCCTGCATTTACCAAAATCTCTCTGCCACTCATAGTGGTTAGTGCCTTCCATGTCTGTGGGGTAGCAGATCTGTTTTGGGTTTTTGGCTCAACTTTCAAGGATCTACATTGATATGGTATATGATCCAATGTTTCATAGATGAAAAGTGGGACACATATGGCCAAGCAAAATTAGAATGTAGTCAAGAGGGCATAAATTATTATGAAGGAAGAATATACAGTCTAGGATAAGTTATAGCAGTTTGCTTTTGCTTGAATCTATTGGGAAGGGCAGGATTCTACTTCCTCCTCTCCTTTCCCCCTTGCAGAGTTAATTAAGTGCAAACTACATTTGCACTTTGAACTCATTTTGCAGCAATTGAAGTAATTCCAGGGCAAAAGGGGAAAGTGGGAGGAGGTAAAAGAAACGGGAGAATTTAAAAACCACTGAAAAAGTGAAGATTAATTGGGACTGTCTGTGCAAATCAGGGCAGGTCTATCTGCTTTTGGCTCACATTCATCCACAGTGAGAAGTGACCATTTATTTCTATACTGTGCTTCATCTTCTTCTATGGTTTCTAAAATACAAAAGACTGTTTCTCTTATCCCATGACTAGGTTTGTTCAGGATTGCTCAAAACTTCCTGATGGTAAGAGCCGTTCAACAGTGTTCCATGCTGCCTCAGAGTGTGGTGGGGTCACTTTCTTTGGAGGTTTATAACAAGACGCTGGACAACCATTTGCTGGGGGTACTTTGAGTGTGTGCTCCTGCAAGGCTGGGAGTTGGACTTGATGACTGTTGTGGTCTTTTCCAACGCTATGATTCTATGCTCACGTCAAAAGTATATTGGATATCCTAGCAAAGAACATTTCATCAGTTCATTCCAATCCTGGTATTTATTAATACTTTGAGAGAACTCTGAAAAAGTTAGGACACAGGACTTAACTTCTGCAGAGTCTATGTCGATTTGTCTATATGCCTGACCTGTATACTGGTACAGAGGCTGATCTTAGGGATGTATTACAGTTGAAGGACCAACAATTCATATTTTTGTTCTTAAAAATCTCTTGAAAGGATACCTTCCCCATTGATCTATGACCTCAACCCATACCCACTTCTTGAATCATAGGCTGCCCCAGATATGATATGCACCGTGCTGGTAGTCGTCATTACTTCACTTGGTAGTGAATGATATAATCAAATAGAAGCTATGTCTCCTGAGCATCACACCATTTAGCCTCTGAGGATGACCCTGCATTTTATTTTTAGAGAGGTAATAACCTTCTTCCTATTGTACTGTATTGTATTATTTTAATTAAACTCCATCATTTCCCTAAAGCTGGGACTTCCTATTACAGCATTTATAGTATACACCCTTATGATGTTCCTCTCTAATTTGTCTTTTTAAAAAAAGTTATAAAGCCCGAGAATATTGAAATATTTCATCAGGGGGAAATTGCTTCAGCTTCTTGACCATTTTGGCTTCCCTTTCCTGTACATTTTCTAGTTTTCCTATATGCTTTTTGAGGTGTAGCGACCAGAAGAGTACACACTATTTTCCAGGAGTGGCTGCACCATAGATTTACATAAAGATTTGAAGAAAAGCTTTACAATATTGGAAGTATTTGTTTTATTCATTTCCTAATGATCTCCATAATAGATATTACATTTTTACAGCAGGACAGAAATATTTACTGATCTATCATAATTTCACATTTCCCTTCCTGTTTCTTCCTGCAATGAATATTCATAAAAATGAAGATAGGATGATGGGGATGAGGACCAGTTTCACTGAACTGACCCTTTTAACTTTCACCCAAGCACTTGTTTCAGATCAAAAAGAAAATAAAAATGTTAGGCTGAAATCCCTTTTTTACTTGTCTGGGGGTAATCCTCATTGAGCTAGCACTGGTCCCATTGTGAATTGGTTCTGTTGTTGTTGTGTGCCTTCAAGTTATTTCCAACTTCAGGAGACCTTAAGGTGAACCTATCATGGGGTTTTCTGGCAGCTGAGAGTGTGCAACACAACAAAGGTCATCCAGTGGGTTACCATGGCCAAGTGGGGAATAGAACCGTGGCCTCCAGGGTCATAGTCCAATGCTCAAACTGCTACACCATAATGGCTCTCTTTCTTTTGTGGACCAGTGCACAATAGGACCTATGCTCACTGATCTTGTTCTATATCTATCTAGGAACTGCTGATGTGCATTGGCAGAGTGATATGATGATGTCCTGTCATGCACCTTCACAATTCACTGATAGGGCTTCTTAGAGCCTCTACTACATAGCTGAGTATATGTAAAGTTATACAATGTACACTATGACAAAGGATTCCAGTTGAAGTCTTTTTAACTGAGGTGTGCTGTGTTATGTTTTAACTGCCTTTTGAACTGTTTTAACTGTGTTATTTTTTTTAAAATATATTGCAAGCCAGCATATTGGGAGAAAGATGGAATGTCAAATAAATAAATAAATAGTTGTCGGCTATTGAACTGCTGGTTTGTCTTCCCATGAAAGAAACAGCTGAATTATTCACTGACTTTAATTTTGTTCCAGTAGGTAGAAATAGCCAGAAGATGGCACTCTGGGGCTTTGAACTTGGCTTATTCTTGTACCAGAAGAAGAAACACTAAAAGCGATGATGAGGAGATGAGGAGACTTTTTTTTTTGGAAAAAAATTATATTGTTAATTGCTTCGCCACTGAACATCAGTTAACATAAAACAAAACCACCCATATAGCTACAATAGAAGCCTGAATCGTGTCCATTGATTCTTACTGTTTTCCCTAGAGCAAGCAACACATTCCTAGTGCAAGGTACTTTCTGCCTTCAGGGTGAGTTTTTCTTTTTGTCTCTTATATTTAATTTTTCATGTGGATTAAACTGTTAAATTGCTCTGATACCTGATGCATGTCAGCCACCAAATATCTCTTCCATAGGCACAGCTTTCCTGATTTCCTAAGAAGGAAAACAAAGCTTGGATTGTTCCGCACTTGGATATTATTGGAGCAACTCCAGCTATACTGATCCGGTTGCTAGAAATCTTGCTCTGATTAAATGCGGTTCTCACACATTTTGCTTTTGGAAACATCATTTTAAAGCTTCAGACACTTTAGGAATTATTTTGAAGATGAAACGCTGAAAATCAGGACCCCTCCCTTTTTTAAAAAAAGTATGGCCTACATTTTAGGAACATATAATCCCTGAAGTACTGAGGATTCAAAACTTTTTTGTGATATAATGTTAAACTTTCTGGTTGCCACTTCAAAATGTCAGTGTCACTTTTTATATTATCAATTATTCACTTTATTTTTTATTTACTTATTACACTTACCCTCCTCTTTTGGGGTTCAGAGCAGTTATCCATGAAGTCTTCCATCCAGACAACTAGACTATTTTGCTTCCACAGTAAAGTTGCATTATATACTTGGAAATCATACTGTGAACGAACATATAGAACATACTGTTTCGAAGCAGCATGTCATACAATAATACATGCCTTTCAGAAGTGCTGAAGGGCTCATCTGAAATTTAATAATTATAAATACAGGACTTTTCTGGCCTCTGTTGTCTGAGCAAGAATGAGGGTTGGTGGAAGGTATAAAGTATAATAAAAATGGCACTCGGAGAATCCTCAGTTTTTATTTATATAATCAGCTTATTTCCTTAGGAACATATTTGATTTTAGGAATACAAAGCCAGCTCATATTAAAACCAGAATTTCCATTACTCAGGATGATGATGATGATGATGATGATGATGATGATGATGATGATTTTAACCTGTTGTTTGGCCAACAGAATAGGTTATCCCTGTATCTCCTCAAACCCTTGAAGAGTCAACTGTTCTTCTTCAAGGAATGCCCTCCTCTTTGTAGTACACTTTTCAAAGCCAAGAACTGCAATACCTGTCAGATCTGTTCCCTCTGACTGGCTGTTGTGACAGATCTTGAGCATTTAATTATGATCCTTTCCAGTGGAAGAATTAAAGGGATTTTATTTGGGAAGTTTGGTTACTGGCAGTTCTGCCCATACTTTTAAAAGGATACTCTCTCTCTTACACACAGATCATAGACAAGGAATAAATAGAGTGATTATTTACATAGATTTATAAAAGTGTGGAAAGGACATAGGGGAAAAATACAGGGACTAAAGCATTTTGAGAAAGAATGACTCTTTTTTTCTCTCTTTCTGTCTCTCTCTCTCTCTCTGTTCGTGTGTGTCTGAGACAGAGAATGGAGAGAGAGGAGGGTATTTTTTTTTGCAAATTGGTCTTGCTTACGTTAAAACTTGTAACAACTGGTTTTATCTCATAGAATAAAATCTACTAGCTAATTGAACTGTAAAATGCCATTGAGCCTTTCGTGTAGTAAGTCTAAGGCTGGATAACCTATACATTATTATATGTTATACTGTTAATCTAAAATAAATATTTCATGATACAGAAAGATTAAGATACTAGTTCTTCTGAGTCAATACATATAGAAGAAAATGGAATTTATTCTCATGAAAGCTCTCACTGAATTGTATTAAATATTCTATAACCATGGCCATCACTCTGTGGCTCATTTGGGAGATGTATTTTGGCATTTGAAACTGAAGTAGTTCATTTTGTTTGGGACAAAACAGATCACACAAATTCATTAGTGTCCTAATTATCCACAAGATATCTTGTGTTGTGTGTTTGCTTGCATGTCCCTCCTTGTGGTAGAAGATGTATATCTGCCTTTTCAAAAATTGTGCACACTGATAATCTAATATGAACTAGCTTGGCTACTGTAATGTGTTGTGTTTTAATCAAAATAGTGGTGCAAATGCAAACCTAACTGAAAAAAAAAATAAAGCACAGGAGTTGGCAGTCTTGACTGGTATTAGCTTATGGCTAGCTATTGTAAAGTCAAAGCAGAAGTGGGTCCATGGCTAGATAAATAAAATAACTACATTAGGGCTGAAATTTCATGGAGAAAATGTATTGTGAATGCTGCCAGCACATTCTGATGCATGATGTGTTAAAGTGATGTTTTTAAAATGTGGAGATATGTATATTTCCCTTTTGTATCTAAGAAAAGGGAGCAGGAGAGGAGGTCATGGCAAGCCAATCATTTTGGCACTTTGAACTTTTGGTTTAAATTGTCAGCTATTTCAGTCTAATGTGGATGAAATTTGCTTTGCTATGTATATGTAATTAATCTGTGAAGCTGAACTCTATGTTGCTGCTTGTAGAAATGGTGAACAAGTGTATTAAAAAGAAAAGTCCCTTAATAATCCAAACACCTCTCCATGGGCAGGCTGTTTTAAGTTGTAATGAAACCTCCATTTTATGCTGTGCTTGAAGAAATCTGGCAGTACTCTGTAAACTGAATGGAACTGCTGGATCCTATTCAGATAAAGAATCACTCATCAGTAATTTAAGCTTAATGGCCTTCCATTATTCCCATTTTTGGCTATCCAGCTCTTATCTTTAAAATCTCTGCTTATTTTAAAGGCATCCTCTAGTTTTTCAGATGTTAAGAAAAGGCTAAGTCACTTGCCAGAGATTTTGTATGAAATAATATATTGGTATCTTCTGGTCCTTTTCAATTTATTGTGGGTGTGTGATGTGATATAGAAATGATTTTTTATTTGCTATGAATTGATATTGTACTTAAGTTGAAATAGAAGTGAGTGAAACTTACTTGTGAATAATTACCTGCACATGCTCAGAGTAAGCTTGTAAGAAGTCAAGGAACTCGGAGCTTGCTTTGTTGGGTGTTAAGATAGTAAATACTGTAAAATAGAGAAAAGGATGTCGTGGTATGGTTTATGTTTTACAGTTTGAGCTGCAACCTTCTTCAAGAGGGATGTTTGCATCTTAAAATTTAGAACAGTATTTTTAAATCATGGCAAAAGCATCCGGTTTAAAATACATCGTTGATTTCAAAAGTAAAATCTGTTGCTTTGTTCAAATAATCTGATGTTAACAAAAGGAAACGGCAAGCATTGTTTCCTTTCTTGCTAATAAAGCCCTCAGAGGATCAAATATTTTTCATTTAAAAATGTAAAGTTATGAAAATCCAGCCCAAGACGTTCTTTGAATGTTGGAATTAGAAAGCTGAGTATTCCTTTTAATTGGCCCTTAGAAACATTTTATCTCTCTCCTTTTGTGTTCTACAGTTCAAAGTTCTTGATTATGGGTTTTGTAATGTACATTACAATACTGTAACAATGAAATCTGCTCCTCCTTTTTAAGCAGCAAGAGAATTAATTATTGTAGCTTCATTCAGAAAGTGTGGTGATGCTTTAAGTTAACGTTGTCTAATAGGCATTTAATTCTCATTTAATAAGACCATTATTGCATGATAAACAAATGCCAATTGATTATTAAACACATTTATTTCAAATTAATAGAAATGCCAGATTCAGTGGTCATTAAGCATCAATGAAGAGACTTTTCATTAATAAACAGCTATTTATTTGCTATGGCAAGTGCCTTGTTCAGTTTAAATTAAATATCTATTTGGGATCTCCAGCCTGTAGTATTATCAAAGGCATCTGAGTGTTTGTTCCATAAAAAGCATTTTTCTGTTCAGATGTGCACGATGCAATCTCCAAAAACAGAGGAAAAATCAATCCTTATAAAAGGAGCTTTGGTTGCTGCTAGATAACTAATTATACAGACAGATCCTTTGTGCAGTTCTGTACTAGCTAGTCTTTTTTCCTCTCCGTTCCTTGTGAACTTTGGTATAGTTTAAAAATAAATTTAATTACTCATTGATTATTTACAAGGCATTTTCTTCTGTAATTTCATCCATATTTTAAAATGGAGAGGGGCTATAATTTTATGAACCTGAACATAATATTCTGGGGAGAAATATTAGTTTCTTGCATCAGAATATGAAACAATGTCATGTTCAGTGAAGCTTGTATGTTTTTAATGGATGCTGTGGATGAATAAGTATTGTAGGACTGGGAGAAATGTGTCAAAGATGTGCTATTGGACTTTGCATGCAAGTTTATATTTTAAAAATATGTTAATACCTATTTCTATATTTGGGGGAAAGCCCATGAAATATTCCATGAAGTTGGCTTTTTGAAATGACCACATGTGAAAATGCAAGCAGACTCATTTTTATAAATCTACAGGGTTTGCTTCTTTATCCATTGTAAAGCTGGTTTATTTGAAATCAAGGTCAGATTCATTATTGAAAGAGAAAGCAGAGCTGAATAAAGTATTTTAAAATATAAGTCTTTTTACTGAAAGTCCATCTAATTGCCTTTAATCACTATTAAAAGGAAATACGCTTTGTTCAACAGTAAACTAGTGAGTCTTTGCTGTTGGTACTAGACAGTGGTAGATGAACCAGGGCACATCACTAGACTTTGATGATAAACAAATAAAAGGAAATGCTCCATGTCATTGCATACAAAGTAAAGTGGAATGCGGAGGATTTTTCTTGTTGCTTTTAAGAAACTGTCTCAAGCTGATGCATGAACACTTGGGTTTAGATCAGTGTGATCCACATGTTTTTCCTGGAGGGCTGGAAGTTACTGTAGGGGAGGCTGCGCGCAACACAATATTTTGTGAGAGTCAATACAGTGTTAAGACTTGCCAGGTTAGTAGCATTCTCATACCCTCCAACTTTGCATGGGTGAAAATGGTGGGGGGGCAACATGTGTGCCGAAGCAACAACAGAGTGAAATTAACCTGGCAAAAGTTATTAACGAGGAAGAACATGCAAGTTAGAAGAGGCAGCAGCATTTTACTTTTCACAGATATGCAGGGAGTAGCAACATTTCACAACCTCCTTTCCTCTCCCCACTGCTGAGTTAATTGAGTGCAAACTACTTTTGCACTTCAAGCACAGTTTGCTGCTATCAAAGTAAGCTGAGGACAAAGGGTGAAAAGTGGGAATAGACAAGAGAACCTGGGGCATTTTAAAAAGCAGCTGAAAAAAAATGAGACAACAGAGAATTAATTGGGACTTTCCCTGCCAAATCAGGATAGGTGGACTAAGATTTCAGGAACAGACTAAGGCCATTTCCACATGGGGTATTTGAAATGGTGCAGTCCGTCCTCCAGGGAGGACGTCTGCACCTGGGAGTGGACTGGGTCCGGACTATTTAACATAGATCTGCACCTCAGCCCGCTCCGGAACGACCCCAAGTGGTCGTCCAGCGTGCTTTTGAAAAACCTGTTTCTTTCGGTCTTTCAAAAGCACGGAGCGCGCCAGTGCGAGCCTGCGATCTGCCGGGGGGGGGGCTTTAGGCTGGCAAGCTTCAGCGGTTGGTTGAGACCCTCGACCAACTGGAAGCCGCCATTTTCGACACTGGAGCAGTGCGGAGAGATGAGCACGTACTGCTCCGGAGCAGCCTGGACCAGAGCGGGGAGCCATAAGACCGGTAAGTAGCGGCACGGGGCAATTCCCTTGCCCTGTGTGGAAATGGTCTAAGATTTCAGGTTCAAAACCTGAGACCAGGAGGTGTCCTCTTGTGATGTCTTATAGGACAGGTCTTTATTCAGTCACAGAGGCTGAGCAGCCAAAGATTGGGAGGTAAGCTGGAACTGCTTCTGGGCCGTCTGACTATGGAAATGGTCATAGATCAGTAATCCCAGAATATGAGTAGAACCTGGCTATCTTGTAAAATGACAACCAGGAACCAGAAAGATGGTATATTTTCCAGTGGCCAGAAAGATGGTGAAATGCATCCAGCAGCTGCAGCAGATGTTCCCATTCCCACTAAAGATCACATCCCAGATGGCATTACCTACGGTGTATGTGACATGTGAGAAGTTTTTTCAGGCCCAACATTGCTGTCCTTGTAGAAGCTTCTCTCTGTTGTCAGGGAGGTTAACTGATGCCAGGAATTGTACAACAAGATGACTTATGAGTTCCAATTTGTCCCAATTCCCTCCTCTTGTGCCTGGTTTTTTTATACACCAACATCTCAAAAGCACAATGCAGATATAAACACCTTCATGCTGCACTGTAGAGGCTGAGTACCTTATGGGAATGGATGGAGATCCATTCCACACCAGTACATTATTGCATTTTCACACTATAAGGCCCAAAAATGTATTTAAAAAACAAAGAAGTTTTAACTCAAAGGAGAACTTGAAAATAAACATGAAGAGGTGGTAGATTTTGAAATTACCAGTCATAGGAATCATTGAGGGAGGGATGAGTTGGCCACGCCTACAGCCCGCCCACTGCTGGATCCATGATCACAAGATGTGCTATCAAGCACTATTATAGTTCTGTAGTGAGCTGGCTGATGGGATTGAAGCGCTAAAAGAGGCACTTAACAGATTTTTTCTGGAAATAGAATACGGTGGTTTGGTGGCATTTGGGGATAGAATAGCACCTGGATAGTGACAACATCATGCGGTAGTATGGCTCCTGAACCTAAAACAACTTGCTGCTATGGCAGGATAGTGACGTTGTGCAGAAATGGCCTCAATCTCCGATTTAAATCCTACTTCTTAGGTTGCCAGGTCAGGAGTGTTCCAATCACTGAGATTTCATGGGAAAAAAACCCCATGATGTAAGCAGAGCACCTAGTTATATTACAGGATGTGGCCCCTGGTGATGCCATTAAAGAATTCACATTAAACATTAACCTCAGTTGCTCAAACCACATCTCCGCCCCCCAACAAAACAACCCTGAGAAACTTCTAATAAATGAGAAACTATTTCTCTTCTTGAAAATTAAGTTTCCCAAGCTGAAGAGGAAAAAGAAATAACTATTTCACCTCTGTTTTTAACAACTTTGGAAGCACTGTCATTAAGAATACATGGCAGTAGAGGTCCAGTCAAATAGTTTTCTAAAAACAGTAGTTTTCCAAACTTTCTTTCAGTGAGTTTCTCCCATTAACCCTTAATAGTCATCTTTTCTTCTCTTCTCTTTCACTTTAAAAAGTTTGTATACTATGGACAAATGTATGATAATGATACACTTAACAAGGGCTATGACTGGTGGTTACTTGGCACATGTACATTGTAGATTGGTCAATTGGAAGTTGAGATGCATGATGTGGGGACTTGAAGAAGGCCTGAGCTTCAGGGATGTCTGGGTCATCCCTGGACTCTTTGCATGATAGCTCTGGATCCTTCACAAGTCATTTTCTACTCTTGGACTGGACAACCAAGATCACTTGACTGCCTGTTGTGAACAACTTGCCCTGTGCTTTGTAGATAAAATCACATGACTTGGATGCTATAATTAATACAGATTCAGTGGATATAACTTTGGTCTCTGTTTGTCCAATGACCATGGGTATTTTTCAATTTGTAGAAATGAAGATGTGGATTCTTGGAGAGGTAATAGCTTCCACCTGTGTGTTAGATCCCTGCCCTTCCTAGCTTCTAAAAAAGCCAGAGGAGAAATGGCTGAGTGGGTAGAGGGAGTGATCAATGCCTTGCTAAAACAAAGCAGAATCCTAGCATTTGTAAAGGAAACAGTTATAAAACCATCATTGAAGAAGCCTTTCCTGGATCTAACCATCCTGGACAATTACTGGTCAATTCTAACATTCAGTTTTTAGACAAAGTACTGGGATATATGCAGTGGCGTACCAACCCTTAGCAGCACCCAGGACAAGGGGGTAGAGTGAGAGGAAGTTGGCATGGAGAGTGGTGAAAGTGGGTGGGGTGAGTGGCAGCAGGCAGGAATGGGATGAGTGGAGGTGGGTGAGGTGAGCCGTGGGTGGATGTGGGCAGGACAACTGGCACTGGGGGTGGGGCAGGTGGCAGCAGGCAGGGGAGGGGTGAGTGGAGGTGGGTGGGGCAAGCCACGAGTGGAAGTGGGCAGGGTGAGCAGCAGGAGTGGGCATGGCTAGTGGCGGAGGCGAAGGAGGGGGCAAGTGGAGGTGGGTGGGGTGAGCCAGTGGAAGTGGGTCGGGTGAGCAGCACTGGGGGTAGGGCGAGTGGCAGCGGACAGGGGAGGGGCAGGTGGAGGTGAGTGGGGCAAGTAGCGGGTGGAAGTGGATGTGGCCAATGGCGGCAATGGCATGGTGAGTGGAGGTGGGTGGGGCGGGTGGGCGGAAGTGGGAAGGGCAAGCAATGGAAGTGGGCGGGGTGAATGGCGGTGGACAGAGAAGGGGCAAGTGGAGGTTGGTGGGGTGAGCTGCGGCGGGGGGCACCCCCCGACATTGGCGTCTGGGGCAAGTGCCGCAGTTACCCCAGCCTAGATCTGCCTCTGGATATATGGTGCTATATATACAGCTCCAGATGTTTTTGGGTGAGATGAATCATCCAGATCCACTGCAGTCTGGTTTCAGGTGTGGATATGGGACTGAGAAAGCTTTAAGTTTCTTGGTGGATGACCTGTATCAGGAACTGGATGGACGAGTGTCTCTGTTGGTTTTGTTGGACCTCTCAGTAGCTTTCAATACCATGGTATTCTTCTGAGCCACCTTGCTGAGATGAACTTTTTACGTTGTTCATTCCTGGAACTGAAAACCTAGAAGGTGATGTTGGAGGGTGGTTTCTGTTCAATCCGTTGGGCACTGGTCTTTGGGATCCTTCAGGGATCACTTCTGTTCCCCATATTATTTAACATATACACATATACTTGAAACTTCTGAGTGAGGTTGACAGGGTTTTGGGGTTTGGTGTCATCAGTATGCAGATCATACCTAATTCTTTTATTCCTTTCTTCCTGAATCCAAGGAATGGTTTTGATCCTGAACTGGTGCTTGCCGTCAGTGATGGACTGGGTGAGGGTGAACAAATTGAAATTTAATCCAGGCAAGACAGAGGACTGCTGGTCAGTGGAAAGACAGATCAGTGGACAGGGATTTAGCCTGCACTAGACTGTGTTATACTCCTCCTGAGGACACAGGTCCACATCTTGGCTGTATTCCTATAGATTCAGTCATGCATCTGAAAGTCCAGCTTTCAGCTGTGACCAGGAATGCTTTTGCACATTTAAGGCTTGTGCAACGTCTGTACATATTCCTAGAGACATCAGATCTGGCCACAGTTATACATGTCTTAGATACATCTTGCTTGAATTACTGTAACACATTCTATATATGGTTGCCTTCAAAGAGTGTTTGGAAACTTCAGCTGGCCCCAAAAGCTACAGCCAGATTGTTAATTGGATTTGGCTACACAAAGTACATAAGTGCCTTGTTATAACAGATCCACTGGCTGCCAGTCTGTTTCTGGGCACAATTCAAAGTGCTGGTTATTGGCTTACAAAGCCTTTTAAGTAGCTCAGGTCCATGTTATTTGAAGGACTATTTTGTCCCATATGACCTTGCCCATATTTTGAAATCTTCTGGGGAGGTCCTCCTCCTCCTCTTCCTTCTCCTCCTTATGTCTCATCTTTTCCCCAATAATGGAACTCAAGGTGGCTTATAACATACAAAAAATAGTACAGAGTAAAAACTATACAAAAGTACCAATAAAATGCAAGTATAAAATATGATTTAAAATATAATTAAACAATTTATAAAGTTAAAACCATTAAAATTCATTGAAAGACTATATGCAAACTGCAAAACAGCACATCACATCATTAAAAATCCATCCCAGTCAGTTTCTAAAAGCCTGATGGCATAAAAATGTTTTTACTTAATAGTAGTAGGAGAGCAAGAAGGGAGCCCGTTTAACCCCTCTAATGAAGTAGGTCCAAATTCTGAGAGCAGCCACTGGAAAGGCCCTTTCTCTTGTTCCTACCAAATAAGCCTGAGAAGGTGATGGGATGGAGAGAAAGACTTTTCCTGGAGATCTTAGAGCTTTAACGGCCCTATAAAGGCAGAAAGTCCAAAGGCAAGTTTACAGCTAAACATTAAGAAATGAAAAATAATGACTACAAATGACTTATATAACTTTATAGTAGATGATGAAGACATTGAAATAGTTAAAGATTTTCTATACCTACAGAAAAGAAATCAGAAGTCTAAGACTTGAATGGCAGTTATGAAGGAACTAGACAAGATCCTGAAGTGTAAGGACATACCACTGAATGCTAAAGTTAGGACTGTTCATGCCATAGTATTTTCATTTTCTGTGTATGGTTGTGAAGCCTGGACACTAAAGAAAGCTGAAAGGAAAAAAAATCAGTTCATCTGAAATGTGGTGCTGGAGAAGAGTACTGGAGATACCCTGGACTGCTGAAAATTAATTGGTCCTTGAGCAAATCAAGTCTGAAGTCTCCCCAAAAGTCAAGATGACTGAGGCCCTTTTCACATGTGTGTGGGGGGAAACGGGCGAAAACGCCCGAAAACGGAGCTTACCTCCAGCCGGGTAAATCTGTTGCCACGTGGAGCAGCGCAAGCTCGCTGCTCCACACTCCTCCGGCGTCGCAGATGGCAGCTTCCGGTTGGCGGAGGCTCTCCACCAACCGGAGAAGCTCGCCAGCCGGAAGCCCGCCCCCGGCAGATCTGCAGGCACGCACTTGCGCGCGCCTGCAGATCCACTTTAGAGCCGGGCGACGGAGCTGCACGGGACCGTGCGCTCCGTGCTTTTTAAAAACCTCTAAAAAGAGGTTTTTAAAAAACACGCAGCCCGGCTAGTTCAGGCCGCTCCTGAGTGGATTCTGGTGTGGAACTACGAAAAGTAGTCCACGCCAGTCCACTCTACGGTGTAGACGACCTCCGTGAGAGGTCGCTCTACACCGTTTCCCCCCCCACATGTGAAAAGGGTCTAAGCTGAGACTTTTGTATTTTGGACTTATCATAAGAACACATGACTCCCTCACTATGAAAGACAATAACATTTGGTAAAGGAGAAGGCTTTAGGAAAAGAAGAAGGCTGCTTTACAGATGGATAAACTCAAGGAATTCACAGCCCTGAGTCTGCAAGACCTGAGCAGGGCTGTTGATAATATGGTGACTTGGATGTCTCTCTTTCATAGAATCACCATAAATTGAAGGTGGCTTGACAACAGGTAACAACATAGAAAACAGTAGATTGTTATTGCAATAGGATTTGAGACTTGAGTTTCATTGGCTTTTAGCTTGGAAATACACAAGACATTAGCATTATCACTGCAGTCCAGTTTGAACTAGCACCTGTAGGGTCTGTCACACTATTCTTTTTAATTAAGAGATGGCCTTCAGATGGCACTAAAGCTGGGTCTACATCAGTGATGAGGCACCTGTGGCCCTCCAGATGTTGATGAATCCTGTCTCCTGTCACCTCTCGCCACAGTTCAGGCTGGCGGGGGTTGATTGGAATTATACTGGACTAGTGTATTTACCTGGCATTGCCCGGGGTTTTTTATTTTCCTCTTAAGAACTCACCAACCTGTCTTCTCCATTTCCTGTAACTTTGCTTCATATTTCCCAATGCAATCTGTATTCAGAGTTATTTACATACACAGTTTGGGTTCCTGAGGGAGTATACTGTCCTCTTCCTTGCTGCTAGGCCTTGTGCCCATAGCAACTGGCCTATTTCTGTACTTGTAAATTTTCCCCATATTCCCCAATCCAATCTGTATTCATAGTTAACATACAGAGGTTGGGTTACCGCGGTAATACACTGTCCTTCTCCTTGCTGCTAGGCATTGTCTCCATAGCAACTGGCCTATTCCAGTATCTCTAACTTTTCCCCATAGTCCCCAATCCAATATGTGTTGTCTGGTGACATTGATGTACTTTTTTTTTTCTTTCTGTTGAATTTGTGTAATGGCTTTACATTTTTCTGGAAGTATTTTTTGTTTTGAATTTCAGCTCTAACATTCCTTACATATGGAACCCATACAATCTACTGTGTGAGGTGAGAAGACCTTGTAACTATGACCATTTTACCTCATAGAAGCATAGAAAGTACTTCAACAACTTGATGATATTTGTGTATATGGTTTACTACTAACTTCTTAACTTTTAAAATGGATATGCCCTGGCAATCTGTTTGTACAGCTCTTCCTTAAGTTGGCTGAGAAGAGGGGGCTCATTCCTTGGCTCCCAGATTTCTTTTGTTCTTTTTTTTTCTTTTGTAAAATGTATGGGGAAAATGCTGACTATGTAAACTAGAGATCACTAGAAGGTTTTGTTTTTTGTACGTGTACATATATATTCCTCTTTCTTAACAAATGGGTTCAGCAAAATGTTTTCTCCCAGCCTCTGGATACTTATTTTGGGGATTTTAAAAACCCTGGGTTTATTTATTTGTTTATTCATTCATTAGATAGGCTCCACCATCGACAAGAAGGGGGAACACAGGGTTATTAATCTTTTCTGTCATCCATTCACAGATGTGAAGTTCACACCACAACAAATGTGAAGTCAGCAGTACGCGACCGCAAGGTAGGGATTTTCAAGCGAAACAGGTTTAGAGAAAAGGAGAGCAGAGGGGGGAAATTGGACGATGGGGGAAAATGAGTGTAGAATAGAGAGGAAGATGTAAAGAAGATGAATGGAACCAAGAGAGGGAAAGGCTGGAAAAGATGAGAAAGGTGTATAAAAGAGGAAGGGAGGGAGAAATAAAGATAAGAGATTTTGAATATATGAGAACGAAGAGAATGCAAGAAAAAAGGGAGGAGACATGGTTACAAAAACAGAGAGAATATTTAAACTAGAGTGTTAATGCAACCATGGCATATCTGGGTGTCCTGAAGATGTAAAGGGTAATCACTTTCCCAGCATGTATGTGCTATTGATATGTTAATATCATATATATTTTTCTTTATCTGCAAGCAATGAAGTTTGCAAACTGACTCTGATTAACCAAGTCTGCCTGTTTCTGCGTGCGTGTACGTACATTGGCAAATACATGTATATAAATATTTATGTTGTACGGACAATAGTGTCTGAAAATTCCCATATAGCTGTGGCCAACATGAAAAGTCCTATTAGTATTGATGCAACATCAGACAGGCATGTTTGTGCTGATATAACCTGTAGTAATATCAATACTAATGTGGCTGCTTGGGAATATGAAATATATAAGTAGATTGAGTCCTTAATAGAATTGGAGTAAGATTCAGAATGCTGAATAAAATATGCATTGGGAAATGGAAGATGAATTCCATCCGGTAACTTGAGAGGGGATGGTGCTTTTTCTGGATCCTCCATGGTAGGTGTAAGAAGAACTCAAGTTCAGCTCTATACACAGCCTGCTGAATTTACTAAATAGAAATACTTCCTCTTTCAGATATCCTTGTTTTTGGGTTTTCTTTTGTTTTTTGTTTTTATTAAATTTATGAATTACATTTATGTCCCACTTCTCCTCCAATGAGCTCAAAGTGATGGGCGTAGCTCATCTCCTGGCCACTTTATTAACATAATAACCCCGTGAGGAAAGTCAGACTGAGAGAGTGAGTGAACAACTTCAGTGTCTCATGAGAACCTGAACTTGAAAATCCCACGTCCTAATCTGTGACACAGTATTAATACCTTAACTATATTAATACGTTGACTAAGAGTTCACTGCTATCTCATGACATTTAAAATCAACTTGTCTGAGGTAACAGCTTCACCCTGCATAATGGCAGGGCCATCTCTGGTGCTGGAACATGCTCCAGTCAACCCTGTCTACATACTGTTTCTAGAGGTAATTGTTTTGACCTCATTTAGTGCATCCATACAGCAAACATATATAATTATTCTCTAATTTTCAGAGCCCATTTGTCCATGATTGTATGGTAAGTGGTGGAACTGGGAGAGTAACCCACTTGGACAGACAGCATTCTCTCACCACAGAAACATAAAGCTCCAAGCACAGCAGAAGGGTGATTGGGCTTAGGCCTTAGAGGGGACCTAACCAGGTACCTGCTACCCTTCCTAAATCTATAAACAGCTCTGGTCTTAACTGAATGAATGTTTGCAACACTGGTATAACATGGTTCTCTGTAGCATCTCAGGATCCTTTGAAAAGAAGTCAGATGTTTTTGTGGAAGGTTGTATTGTGTTGAATGAAAACAACTAATGCTTCATTAAATATTATTAAATTCACCAAAGGTCTCCCATCTCATTATTAATTCTCTTTCTTATACTTGATTAATTGTTATTGAATTTATATTTATATTTAAATGAACCTTAAATGTATTTAAATAGACTTTAATATGATGCCGACAAATGGTATTGAACAGTATTGACTATAATATCGACTATCCCATTTACTATAGTGTATTTAGATCGCCTCCTCCCATTGGCTATAGTTCATTAACCAGTTTGCTGCCAAATTTTGGTTGTGATGTCCGTTTTCTAAAAAAAATAAAAATTTGGGGCCCACAGAGGGAGCACTGAGAAGGTGTAAAAAGGGGTTGGGGGCTACATTCATCCTGCAGGCTACATTTTGACTCTGTGATGTAGTCCAAGAGCTTCTTTCAGTGTTCTTTCTTTCTTTCTTGCTTGCTTGCTTGCTTTTAAGAAGTCACGTTAACAATAAAAGTAGGTATGGGAGAATACTTCCTGATACACAATTTACTGCAAACTTAGAGACTCCAAATGTATATACAAACCAGAATACAGTTATGCTCCAAATCCTGCACTTTTTAGAAACTTGCAATAAATTTCATATTGGAAAAGCTGCACACAAGGCATGCATATATATAAAGAAAAATGAGCAGGAAATGTACAAATTAAGGAAAAGTATACACCTACCAATGATATATTATGGGGGATAGTGTGTACATTTGAAAAAGTGTACCAAAACATGTAGATTTGGAACACTGAACATTAAAAGAAAAGTATGAGCCTTTGTGCAAATGTTTCAAAAACAAAATTTGCACATGTTTGAAGAGATGGACTGGGGAAAACAGAGTGAAGACAAATGTCTGAGAGTAAAAGCAAACCTACTGCTTGATAAGAACAGCTCTGAGAGACTGTGAGACCTGGCTGTTCTTATATACATGAGCACCAGATTTGGACGTGTCTGTTACATGAAGCAATACTGTCATTACCAAAAAGAATGTATTTGGGAAAAGGTAGCTGCTTTTGTTTTCTTTCCACTGATGAGACTTAAATTATTGGACCAGTAATGCTTTTGGACATACAGGTCTCTGTGTACTGCACATATGTCCCCTTTGACACATATTGGGAAAGTTACACACCTCTGCTAAATGAATAAGATTGCTAACTAGATAAAGGGATGAAGCATTCTCAGTTGTCAGCTTACTAACCACTTATTGCACATACTGGTGCAATTTTTGAAAGGTGAGTGAAAAGTAGTATTATTAGAGAATCAGAGAATCATAAAGTTGGAAGAGACCACAACGGCCATTGAATTCAATCCCCTGCCATGCAGGAACACACATGCAAAGGCCCCCCCAGCAAATGGCCATCCAGCCTCTGTTTGAAAACCTCCAAAGAAGGGTGACTCTACCATACTCCAAGGCAGCATATTCTACTGTTGAACAGCTCGTACCATCAGGAAGTTCTGTTATGGAAAACAAAAGGATTTAATTTAGGCTATATAGGATCTTCATATGAGACCCAGCATGGTGTAGTGGTTTGAGCATTGGACTATGATTCTGGAGACCAGGGTTTAAGTCTCTGCTCAGCCATGGAAACCCACTGGATGTCCTTGGGCATGTCGCACACTCTCAGTCCCTGAAAACCTCTGATAGGTTCACCTTGGCGTCACCATAGGTTGGAAACAACTTGAAGGCACACAACAACAACAACAACAACGACAAGGACCTTCATGTACTGTGACTCAAAGCTAAGATAGCAAATGTGGGAGTAGAAGGTATTTCAAGGGGGTGTAGAATGCCGCATGGGTTCCTGGGTGTCATAAGCCTGTTGTTTGCCCTTATTATTTATGCATCCTTAAAAATACATAATCCATAATGTATCTTGCTTGTGAGCAAATTCTGCATTTGCAAAACACCAGAGTCTTTTACTTGAAGTGGTTCTTTCCTAATTTTAAACGAGTTGTGATACTAAATACAAAAAGAGGAAAAAAACAACTGGCTGTAGTTTGATCTAAGACATACATTTTTCATAAAAATTCACTGCTGGAGTCCAAGACAGTAGAACTGATTAAGAAATAGCGCTTGTAAATTTAACCTAACCCTAGTAACATGACTCATTTCAGCATCTTGACTCAGCAGAATTACTATATACCAATACGCTATTATTTTCTTAAAGTTTTATTCTCTAAAAATAAAATAAAATAGGGTGAGGCTGGCCTTTCCTTCTCTAAAGCCTTCTAAGAGGGATGAAGGAGGTATAGTCTTCCAGATGATGCTGAACTACAATTCATATAATCTCTGATCATTGACCACAATGGTTAGGTCTCAGTCCAATGCTATCTGGAGAAGCACACTATCCCCACTTTTACTACATGAGAAAGGAGTAGGGAGAAATAAAATGAAAAAATAACTTGGGGTGTACACACATTGAACAATTGTAGTAATTTGATACCACTTTAACTGCCATGACTCCATTTTATGAAACCCTGGAAGGTCTAGAATTTTTCTAAAAATTATTCTAAGTACTTCACTTATCTACAAATAACCAGGATTCTGTAGATTAGAGCCATGCCAGTTAAAATGATATCAAACTATGTAGTATGGAAAGAGAGCCCTTCCTTGAGGTTCATTCTGATGTTGGTCTCATGAAGTATAATGTAATTGGATGTCATAGAAAGAAATGCTAGCTTCGACAGTTCTAGTAAAAACACATTGTTAGGTGCCTTCAACTAACCACCAACTTAGATAGACTCTGACACTGAGTTTTCTTGGCAAGATTGGCTCATGGAGTGGGGGGTAGACCTTGCCTTCCTCTTAGACCACATCCAGGTTGATTAAAAAGAACAGAAAGTCCAATTTTATTCTTTCCAGTTTTATTTTGGAGATCTATACCCATTTTCTTTGTCCCAGAATATTTTCTCAGCTCACAGTATGATGAGAGATTTTTTATACCAGCAACCCAGGTTGGCTTATTTTAACCCAGTATAAAATCAGAAAGAACAGAAGCAAAGTCTGAGACTTTTAAATCAGTCTGGATGCACCCTAAGGGGTAGATTATAATGAACTGTCCATACAGCTTATTGTTGCCTACTTGCTGCCATGGAAGCAAGTTTTGAAACTCTGAAGCATGTTCCCCACGCCATGCCCCAGCCAGTGAGGGAGGAGGCTGCATTAGCAGCACTTGGCTGTCATTAGGAGAAAAAGCTGCTGTCACTTTCCTAGTTCTCCACTGGATTTTCTCCCATGTGTAGAAATGCATTTGGGTGCTGCCTGCACACCTCTCACTTTCCCCAGCCAGAATCCTGTTGATGACACACACTCACATAACCTGGGCTTACAGGAGCATATGTCATTCTTGGATGTTGTGGGAAGTGGTAGTCAACATACCATCTTGCTCAATGTCCCTCCTCCACCACCATAGAAAGCAGCTTTGAATCAACCGCTCTCTTCCGGCCAGGATGTGATGGAAGGACTGAGCTCTTTTACTTCAAAGTCAGTTTCTGTGTGGTGAAGGAGAATGTCATGCAAGAAGATGCTAGTAAATGCGGGCTGGACAGGGCTACTGTCAGGTGGATCTGTAACTGGTTGACTGACCGTTCCCAAAGGGTGCTCACCAATGGCTGCTTTTCATCCTGGAGAGAAGTGACTAGCGGGGTGCAACAGGGTTCTGTCCTGGGCCCAGTGCTGTTCAATATTTTCATCAACGACTTGGATGAAGGAATAGAGGGCATGCTCATCAAATTTGCAGATGACACCAAATTGGGAGGGGTTGCTAATATGCCAGAGGACAGGATCAAAATTCAAAATGGCCTGGATAGATTGGAGAGCTGGGCCAAAGCTAACAAAATGAAATTCAACCACGAGAAGTGTAAGGTCCTACACTTAGGTAGAAAAAATGGAATGCAGCAATATAGGATGGGGGACATGTGGCTGGATGGCAGTACGTGTGAAAGGGATCTAGGAGTCTTAATAGACCACAAGCTGAACATGAGTCAGCAATGTGATGTGGCAGCCAAGAAAGCCAATGCAATTCTCGGCTGCATCAATAGGAGTATGGTGTCTAGATCGAGGGAGGTACTGGTACCACTCTACTCTGCTTTGGTTAGACCTCATCTTGAATACTGTGTCCAGTTCTGGGCACCCCAATTCAAGAAGGACATGGTCAAGCTGGAGCAGGTCCAGAGGAGGGCGACCAAAATGGTGAAGGGCCTGGAAGCCAAGCCCTACGAGGATAGACTTAGAGAGCTGGGTATGTTCAGTCTGCAGAAGAGAAGGTTAAGAGGGGACATGATAGCCATGTTTAAATATTTGAAGGGATGCCATGTAGAGGAAGGAGAGGGCTTGTTTTCTGCTGCTCCAGAGACCAGGACAAGGAGCAATGGATTCAAGCTGCAGGAAAGGAGATTCCACCTGAACCTCAGGAAGAACTTCCTGATGGTCAGGGCTGTCCGGCAGTGGAATATGCTGCCTCGGAGTGTGGTGGAGTCTCCTTCTTTGGAGGTTTTTAAGCAGAGGCTGGATGGCCATCTGTCGGGAGTGCTTTGAGGGTGTTCCTGCAGGGCAGGGGGTTGGACTGGATGGCCCGTGTGGTCTCTTCCAACTCTACATTTCTATGATTCTATGATTCTATGATTCTAAGATGTTGAATACCTCTTGCACCAATGTCCAGAAAAGATGTATGCTCACAAACTCCAGGTTACACAAATGTATGTCTCTAACAAGATTCCAGTCTTTGTGAGCATGCACGTGCAAATATGCAGCATGCCCATGCTGTGAGAATAATTCCCCCTTGCTCTTTCTATACAGGAACAACCACTGTTTTGTTTATTTACCAAAAGAACCCCATAGTAAAAGAAAAATGTTTCCATGAGACAAGAATGTTCCCTGGTGAGGATATATTTATATGTTTGACACTTTGGCTATTTATTACATTAATGTATCAATCATTTTCCAGTGGCCTCAGAGGTATACTTGATGGAAGAATCAGTAACTTCATAATAACCTTTTAAGGGGGTTTAGGATCAGAGTGTGAAGCTAACTCAAATCCCCCATGAGTTTCCTGTCTGATTGGGCATTTCAGCCTGAATCTCCACCTGTTCTCAGAACTTCTGATTGCTATCCCACATCTGTATGTTAATCAGAGTGCTGCCATTCTTAACAGTTGATCATATCAGATGTAAAGGCCTTGGCCCTGGTGCAAAGCCATTTATATTAAGACAAAGAAAGAGTGTGTGGATGACAATTTTAGTCATCCTTTGAATTGATTAAGTCTGTTTCCCCTGAACAAGAGCCATGAGATTTGAAATGTGTTGAGCTAATAAATCATGCTCAGAACATCTTTGGGGTTTCAGCCCTCCCGCCTTCTCTCCTTTTGTAGTGGTGCCCTTCTCCCAGTGCCAGCTGGTGAGTCTGATACCAATGACTGCCTCACAATATTAGTGAACATCCTAGAGACATAGGCGTCACCGGCCGCCTCTGCCTTCTTTTTCCTTTATGGTTGGTATTAGTGCCAATGGGATTCTTACGCCACAGAGAACACTTTTGATCAAGGTAAAACAAACGGACACATTTATATGTGCATCCATGGTTTTCCTAATTTAAATTTGTTTTCAGAAATGTAGTCTTATATCCATGCTAGCTCCACTTTTTCAGGAGATCCACTAGGAAAAAAACCCTCAAAAGGCAGCTCCTTAAACTGTGAGGGGTGTGATCATAGTGTGTAGCTGCCAACTCACCTATACTATAGTAGAGAAACTGGATATATTTTCCCTCCTCCTTAACTTGTAACTTTGGCCATTTCCACACTAGCCTGTTATAGTGCTATTAGTCCACTTTCAACATCCTATGGAATCCTGGGGTTTGCAGTTTAGGGAGTGGCCTTTTAGACCACTCTCTAAACTGCAAACCCCAGGATTCCATAGGATGTTGAAAGTGGAATAATAGCACTATAATAGGCTAGTGTGGAAATGGTCTTTGACTTTTGTCTTGTCCACAGCAGGGAAGGAAGCTTAGGAACAAATCTGATCTGACAGATGATCCCAGCCTGAGGCTTCATCATGTGCCTCAGACTATCAGGGCCAGGGCCAGGGCCAGGCAAGTGGGAGTACTTTCACCACCCATCCTACCTCACTTTCTAGGAAATTTGTTTGGTTTATTTAATCATCTTGCTCAATGTGGAGAGCAAAAACAGGGGAGCAATGCATCCTTAACAAACTTTTTGATGTTCCTTCCGGAAGCATCAGACTGGTCACTATAGGGCCAGAATCTTGAACTAAACAATTCACTGCTACACTTATAGTGGCTGTTATAGATATTTGTACTGTAGGAGCCCCCATATGTGAGGGATTGGTTCTGCCCCCCCCCCCCCGGATACTGAAATCTGAGGATAGGAGTGAATACCTTGTGCCCCGCCTGCCCCAGGCCGATCGAGGTGGTGAGGAACCACTGTGGGAGCCACCGTGGTGGGATCGCACTCCTTGCTTCTTTCCCACCCACTGCTACCAGGCCCTGGGCAGGGGGCAGGAGGCAGTGAGGAGTGCGATCCCGCGCTCCTCACTTCTCCCTTGCCTGCCATCACTGCAATTGTGGTGGTGGCGGTGAGCCAACCACGGATAACTGAATTAGTGGATAATGAATCTGTGGATACGGAGGTCCTACTGTACTGCTTTCCCTGCCTTGAGAGGAAGGAGAGGTTTATGAGTGACTTGCCTTGGAAGGAAAGAGTTACTGAGAGGTAGGATCCAAGGCAATAGGTATAGTGGCTTGCTTCTATCCCTGCTTCAGGTCCGAAGCTCCCTTTTCACTGTGAAGGAAGAGATTTTAATTTTCCCTGGCACTGAGCTGGTGGTGAGTTTTCCAGTCAGGAACTTTTCTTTGGTGGTGACAGTGTAGTCACTGTTTTCACCATGGTGGCCTGCCCTACTCTTTCTGATCAAAACTGCACCTCAATCTGCGTTTTTTCTCCAGACAATTTGTCTGCCTTCTCCTTCTGAGTCGTGAAGAGATGAAAGGAGCAAGGAAAGGAGGAGGAGGGGGAATTGCTCATAACATGTCCTTCTCGCTTGAGGCATGAAAGAGTTGATACACTACTTTAATCCCCTACTAAATATACATAACCTAGTGACGATAGATAATGCATGTATCACCTTTAAAATAGAACTCAGAATCCTGTTGTGGTTTTACACAAGTGTTGGTACTTTCTTATAGGTTGTGCAAGGATTAGTAACCTACTTGGGGTTATTCAAGGCTGGCATAAAATGTTACACAAACAGTTGTGCTGCTTAGGAGGTAAGTGTATTCCTAAGTGGTGGGTGGAGAGCTGGATCCCCTGTTGTGTCAGAGGTGAGGGCACAGCTGTACCACCCACTTCATGAGTTGTTGCATAGTGTTGGGATCCGGTAACTTTAGCACAGCTGCACTGGTGCAGTTTTATGCTGTGCTATGGGCAGGATCTTGGACAGATAGTTTAAATGTATTAGCTGTAATTGTAATGGGAAAGCAATGCATGCTTAGTGGCTGTGGTGAGGAGGAGGCTGGGCAAATCCGAGTGTTCTTTCCTTTGCGCCACTACCCTGCATCAGGCTTTGGGATCTGGGGCTCCAACCAGAGTGTTTCCTCTACAAGTGGGCTTCAACAGGATGCCTAATCATGTCAAAGACAGGTGCAAACCATTAGCTCATCTCCTGAATTACCTAGAATGCATGCTGATAGATCTATTCTGAAATAGTAAATGTACTTATCCAGGGACTAAGTCCTATTATACACAATGGAATTTGCTTTGGAGTAATCACATATAAGGCTTTTGTACTCTTAGGGTTTTAAAATAATTACATCTGGGAAGTTTGCATAACACTAGTGCCTCAAGGTTCACTGAGTTGGGTCACTTAATATCTTGTGAAAGATAAAACTAAACATTCTAACTTCATAGTGCACATAAGTGATCTATCATTGAAAGTTGGTAGACCATTTCTAACAAGTTCTGTTGAATGAGCACAGAAATGATACGTGAGATCTGAATCAGAATTAAGACTTAACATTTATGTAGTTTAATACATCCCTTGAAGTCTCATTTTAAAAGGAACGTTTGAAAACATTCATCACAGAAAAAGTCACATTATGACTTTTCATAGAATCATAGAATCATAGAGTTGGAAGAGACCCCAGGGGCCATCGAGTCCAACCCCCTGCTATACAGGAACATCCATCAAAGCACTCCCAACAGATGGCCATTCAGCCTCTGCTTAAAAACCTCCAAAGAAGGAGACTGTACCACATTCTGAGGCAGCATATTCCACTGCCGGATAGGTCTGACCGTCAGAAAGTTCTTCCTGAGGTTCAAGTGGAATCTCCTTTCCTTCAGCTTGAATCCATTGCTCCTTGTCCTAGAGCACCTGAAGTGCTGTGCGATTGTGAGGAGCAATCTGCATGACGCACTCACAATCGCGCGATGCTCCAGGGTAGGGCAGGCGCCGCTCGTGCACTTTTTCATTTTCAGCTTTCAGCCGAAAATGGTGCGTGATCATGCATTGCTCCAGGGCCCTGCGCACACTTGCCATGTGTGTGGATCCTCCGGAGCCATGGCAGTTGCGCTTCCTGCCCCAGCACAGCCTGGGAAACCCCCAAGCTGCACTGCGGAAGAAAGAGGCAGGGCTCCTGCACTGCCTGCTTGGGAGCAGGCAGCTCGTGCGGAGCTGAAGCAGTGGGGACGCGAGAGCCTCTCGCTGGAGCCTGCTTGCGTGATCCCCGTGCCCCAGCGCCAAAAAAAGGTAAGCTGCGGAAAGGGCCCTAGTCTCTGGAGTGGCAGAGAACAAGCCTGCTCCCTCCTCAACATGACATCCTTTCAAATATTTAAACATGGCTATCATGTCCCCTCTTAACCTTCTCTTCTGCAGACTAAACTTACCCAACTCCCTAAGCCATTCTTCATAGGGCACTTTTCACCAAAGGTTGATTTTTGTGTCTGTGTGTTTATGTGTGCTTGCATACAGATGTGTGTATGAAAGTTTGCTTGAGCCCTTATGTTTTCAGCCCCGAGTGAGTCAATACACCTGTGGGGGCCTTTTATGTAATTCTGCATTGGTTTGGGAGCTTGGGAGAAACAGCCAAATCCTGTACTTCTGTCCTACAGTATTAAAGATTTATATATGCCAAGTGGGATAGAAGGCCGTAATTCTGTACTACTGGCAAAGTATCAGATGCCCCCCACACTGACTGCAATAGCAGCATAACTTTTTGATTTGTGACTGTAAGCTGGGGCAGCAGGAAACATCATAAGCCTCATCCGAAATATATATTAGCTGGCGCAGCATGTCTTGGGATAAGGCCATTAGGTCTTGGGCAGGTGATTTTTCCACTATATATCCCAGGGCATGCTTGCTCAGTCTCCAGTGATTCTGTAGGTGCTGCAATATAATCTAGTAATGCCAGGCAATGCAAAAGCCAAACCCTGTCACTTTGAATTGCAAAGTCTCTATGTATTCATAATGCATAAACAGACTTCTACTATACAGCACTCAGAAGCTGTCATCCTGCAGGTCTGGAAAATTGGACAACTTCATAGTCCTTTATGAAAATGCTATGTTTTTCCCCCTCCCTGCCTGTTCCTTGGGAGTACTAAATTATGCATTTGAGAGTGGGAAACATTAAGAAGCTGCCTTTATTACTAACAAAACTCTAGGTCGGTAGGATAGGGAACTACAGAGTCTCTGACAGACTGTTAATAACTTCTGTGATTTCTATTTCCTGGAGGTGATGTTTTATAATATGTATTTTCCTTTCAGTTTTACCATAATATTTATACAGAAGATTATTGTTTCATTTGCACATCTCCAGCTTTTTCAGAGGTTAAAGGTTTCCCTAGTTTGGGAGCAGTGTCCATGAGAAGGGCTTGCATTGCATCTCATTTGTGAAACTGTCCACTGATTTTGTAGGTTTGCCTTAGAATTGCATAGAGTGAATTGAGTAAGGGTGACTATCGACATCTTTCCTGCTTTATTTTATCCCATAAAGACCTGTGAAGGTGTTGAGTACTCAATTTCCAAAAAAGAACTCCTGTTTCAGTGGGCTGATGAATCCATTCTGGGTTTTAGTCTGAACTTTAAGGTAACGACCCAAAGAGATGCAACTATTTTCAGTATAGGATTCAGCAGCTTGTGGACAGGGTTCAGATATTTTGGGGATAGGGATCAGCACTATTGATAGATTCTTTAAAGTTTGGACTAGAACTCAGAGTGGATTCACCATCCTGCTAAGCCTATGGCACTATTATTATTTCTGGAATGCCATTCCATGGGCCAGGTTCTAGGTTTCTGGGACCTGCAGCACGGTCTACTCTGGTTGACCCTCTCTTACTTGGGTGAGTACTCACTATCACTGGTGACTATTCATACTTTTGGAGACTCCATAAATTTCAGAGGGTTTTCTTAGGCAAGGAATACTCAGAGGTGGTTTTGCCAGTTCCTTCCCCTGAAAGATAGTCTACAGCACCTGATATTAATTAAAGTATCTAATTACAAGTAACATGTTACGTGCAATGAATTTCTTTTTACAATAGGTACTATATAGCTTTTTGCAATAACTAAGGCCTGACTATATATTACTGAGGAATAATGTTTTTCTCTTTGTAGTGAAACTGTAACATTTTAGTTACTTTCTCATTTTGATGGCATGGCCTCTCTGATAGGTGGAGAGAGAATATCACATTTTTATCTGTGGCTTATGTTGTGAGCTTTAATTTAGAAGTCAGTGGCTTGCACTATTCAGACATTTGAAAAAAATAATGAGGTTGATTGATTGATTGATTGATTACTTCTGATAACTTTTCAGAAATGGGAAAGTAAATAGTTACTTATAAAAAAAACTTTAAACAATAATGATAAATACTTTGAAGGGGCTTGGATCTGTAACTGCAACTCACTACTTTTTAAAAGTAAGCATCTAAACCCTCCCTCCCCCCTATCTCATTCTCTCTCTCTAAACTACTTCTACTACTAGTACTGATGTCCCATATACAGGATTTACGGAACAACTACAGTTCAAAGAGTACATATTTTAAACGTGGAATGTCCAAGGTCCAATCTCTGGCATCTTGAGTTTAAAAGTATCAGACTGCTGCTGATGAGAAAGAACTCAGGCTTCGTCTGGAATATTGTTACCAGTCAGGGTAGATAACTGTAACCTAGATGGACAGAGGCAAGCCAGTGTGGTTTACTGGTCTGAATGTAGGACTAGAACTCTGGAGACCAGGTTTGAATCCCCATTTGGGAATGGAAACCAACAGATGAAGGTCATGGCAAACCTGCTTTGAACACATCTTGCAAAGAAAACTTTGTGGTAGGTTCTCCTTAAGGTCACCATAAATTAGAAATGACTTGAAGACACACAACAACAAGATGGATGAAGAACCTGAACTGATATCCAGAAGCTGTCTATGTTTTTAAGAGCTGACCCTCATGACCTATTTATTTCATTGTTATTATAATGTTTATGCAGTACAATCACTCTGAGATGGCTTACGTTGTTACTTTAGTTTCAGTTACTTTAGTTGACTTGATATTATGCATTATGTGTTTTTATCAGACTGTGCATTGCTGAGTCAATGTGATGTTTGAGTCAGTGTGCTACAGTGGTTTGAGTGGTGGATTAGGAATCTGGGAGACCAGAACTGAAATCTCCAGTCAGCCATGGAAACCCACTAGGTGTCCTTGGGCAAGTCCCACTCTATTAGCCTGAGACGAAGGCAGAGGCAAATTTCCTCTGAAGAAATCATGCCAAGAAAACTACATCATCAGACCGCCATAAGTCAGAACCCAAATGCATATATCTGAGCAGCGCTATTGAGTCAGTACGGAAGCCCCAGAACATACTTTGTTAGCTACAGATTATTACCAGAAGACAATTTGAGACTCCTTTTACTTATACCCTTTTGGACAAAGTGCACATGTAGATGTTAATAGCTACCTCCTTTTATAATCAGTTACTAGAATGCAGTGGTGGCTGGTGACTTCCACGTCAATGGGATAGTGAATCTGCATTGGGTTTAAAAGGAGCTATCTAAGATGTTGAAACCTATTCCTCAAATATATTCAAGTCCTAGTCTTGCATGGCATTTGCACAGTTAAAACTAGTGTGCCAGATGCACCCATTCCTTGGGATGTCTGACTTGCCCACAGTGACACATGCCTCAGTTACATCCTGTTTGGATTACTTTAATGCACTCTAAATGAATTTGTCTTTGAAGAATGTTCGGAAACTTCAGCCAGTCTGAAGAGCTGCAAGCAGATTACTAACAGGTGCTGGTTACAGGAAGTGTACAACTCCCTTGTTGCAACAGCTGGACTGGCTGCTGGTCTATTTCCAGGCATAGTGCTAATTATGACCTATAAAGCCCTTTCTGGCTCATTCACAGGCTACTTGAAGGACTGTATTTTTCTATATGAGCCTCCCTAAGCTCTAAGCTTGTCAAAGGAGGCACTTCTCTCTATCCCACTGCCTTCACAGGCAAAATTGGTGGTAGCATGGGAGAAGGCCTTCTCTGTGAGCGCTACTTCACTTTGGAACTCCTCACTAGGAATGTTATCATAGCTCCTTCCTTATTGTCTGCTTAGCAGCAGGTTAAGACCTTTCTTTTCCAGAAAGCATTGAGGAATAGATTTTTAACAAGAGAAAGACTTTTTATGTGCTGTACTATTCCTATCTTTTAATACTGTTTTAATTGCAATTTTGTATGTTCTAAATATATAAGTTTTTATTGCAATATCCTGTCTTTTTTGAGCCACTTTGAGTCTCAGTCTAGGAGAATGGTGACATCCAGGAATCAGTCAGCCTTTTTACAGATTAGGCAGCAGTCTGTCTGCAAGTATCTTGATGACAATGTGGTGATCATTGGGAACCAGCATGACTTTGTCAAGAACAAATCCTGCCAAACTAACTGTATATCTTTTTTTGATCAGGTCACTAGTTTGGTAGATAATAGGAATGCTGTAGATGTCATTTATCTGGATTTCAGCAAAGCATAATGTTTTGATTAGCAAACTGATTAAATGTTGAATAGATGGGTCCATAATTAGTTGGAAATCTGTGCTCAAAGAGTTGTCATCAATGGATGTAATTCAGATTGGAAGGATGTCTCAAGTGGAGTGCCTCAGAGATCTATCCTAGAACCATTACTATTCAACATTTTTATCAATGACTTAGATGATGAGAGTGGCTAACACACTGGAGGATAGGAACAGAATTCAAAAGGACCTAGATAAACTAGAAAATTTGGCAGAAATTAATAAAATGAAATTCAATAGAGAGAAATGCAAAATTCTACATTTAGGTCACAAAAACCAAATGCGTAGATATAGGATGGTAGATAAATGACTCAGTGGTCCTACATGCAAAAAGACTTTGGGATTATTGTTGATCATAAGTTAAACATGAGCCAGTTGTGTGATGCTGCAGCAAAAAAGGTGACTGCTATTTTAGCATGCATTAATAGAAGCATAGTTTCCATGTCAAGGGAAGAATAATCCCATTATATTCTCTGCTGGTCAGATTTCATCTGGAGTACCGTATTCAGTTCTGGGAGCCTCATTTTAAGAAGAATATAGACAAGTTGGAGCAGGTTCAAAGAAGGGCAAGAAAGATGACAAACATAGGAGAAGAGATTGAAGGAGCTGGGTATGTTCAGCTAGGTGAAGAGAAGACTGAGGAGTGACATAATTGCACTCTTTAAATACCCCAAGGGCTGTAACAGAAAGGAATTTGCAGACCTCTTCTCTCCTGCCCTAGAAGTAGGACCAGGTCTAATGGCTTGAAGTTACAAGAGAGTAGATTTTGATTGAACATTAAAAAGAACTTCTTGACAGTGAGCAGTTCAGTAATGGAACCTACTGGCTAGAGATGGGGTGGATTCACCTTCTCTGGGCATTTTCAAAAAGAGGCTGGACAGTTGCTTTCTGGGAATACTTTAGCTGGAGTTCCTGCATTGAGCGGGGGGTTAGAGTTGATGGCCCATGAGGCCCCTTCCAATTCTATAATTCTATGACTGTAAAAATAAAGTGATGGATGTATTGATCTAACACAGATGTGGACAATATATGGCTTACCAAATATTGTTAGACTGCAGCTCTTATTATCTTTCACTATGCTGTGCAGCAAATTGTGATCCAACAACATCTAAAGGGCCATATATTCTCCACTCCTGGTCTTATATTTTAGATATTGGAAGAAGCATAGGAATGGAATTAATCACAATAATCATAATAACAGAATACAGTGTGAATTGGTGAATGCCGGCCATAGTCTTGTAGTGCAGTCTTGACCAGTGAAGTAGAATCTGTTTCTGAGATCATCCATGGAGTAGGTTTCTAGCAGTCTCTTTGGAACTACAATTTTAGAGGTGACTATAAAATGCAAATAAGATTTTCATGGTGAAAATATTTTAAAAACGACCGTGACAATATTTACTTTCTCCCCCTTCTTCCCAAATGGCTGGTTTTGCTTAGATGCTGTTGGCAGATGGGACGTGGATCATTTTAATTAGATTTTATTGGACTGTTATATGGCCCATAATTGTGATCATTACTCATTTTCACTGTGATTCAAACAGTGCCTCTGTTTAGACATGATGACATTTTGATGAGACAAACTCTGTGACACTTGTTGTGAAAGCAATGGGAAAAATGTTTTCAAAGGCAAAATTGGAATGGATCAAGGAAACTTACAAGACACCATTTTAAATTTCCAATTTTGTATATATTTTAGGTATCGTATGTAAAGTATCTCTGAGGCCTACATTGTCATGAGGTCACAGGAAAAATAAATAGAAATATATGGACTTGAATCCTAAAGTTATGTCCAACTAGAGTAAATCTATGAAATCAGTTATCGAATAGAAAGTCCACATACAATTAATTGATTCTATGGACCTAGTCTAGCTGGGGCTAACTGTAGGCTGAAAGCAAGAGCATAGACTCTTAGAATAACAGCCAGTTCTTTCATCTCTGTTGGAGTATTTGTCCAGGATGTGTTACCCTGATTCCTGGGGGTCCCGGGAGGGACACCTTAAATGCACTCTCAGTTTTATAAGTTGGGGAAATTAGCCAAGAGCACCGCCTAGCAATACGAGAGGTAGGGTAACGTAGCGAGATCTTGAACCCTATGTTTACGGGGTCAGGCCAAGTCAAGGAGCACACAGAAGTTGAAATAATAAATGTGGTTTTATTAAAACACAATCAAACAGTGTATGCGGCACACTCACACAGATAACTAAGGAAATAAAGGTTGGAGTGGGATAGAGGGATTTTTAGAGGAGTTGTTGGTTTGGGTGATACTTCACCTGTCCTGAAGCCCGGTTAGAAGCGGAGAAGCTGGGGAGCATGGATCTCAGCACTTGGGGCTGAGGGGAAGGCTCGCTGGACAAAGCAACAGCAAGGCAGGATGGAAACCAAGAGCGATCCAAGGACGCGCTCAAAGTCTGGGGTTTTTATAAGGAGAATTGTGACCGCAGGCTAGTTCGGACTTGGGGAAAACAATGAGTTTGGGGCTGGAGACAAAGCCTCCGAAAGGTCAGAATTTGAATGATTGAATTATAGCCAAATTGTCAGTAGAGTAGCCAGTATGCAAACGTGGAGTACTTGAGCGGTGTATAGTCAGATCATCAAGCTGCCAGCACAGGGCAGAGGATATTTTGAAAGCTGCGTGCATACCTAATTGAGGTACTTGCCTTGAGGTCTCCTGAAGGTGCGAGTCGGCTATTTCTGGCCTGCCTGTATTGTGTTGGAATATTACGGCGATTATCGGCCGAGCCTGTGTGCGTGTTTGTCCGGGGGCCTCGCAAGCACGTGGAGGGGAATGGGTATGTGAGGCCGAATTATTGATATCAAGAGATATCTTTATATCTCCCAAGCGCGGGCTAGCCAGGGCAGTAACTGATGTCAGCTGTCATAATTCCACAGAAAGTGACTATGTGTCCTACATCAGAGGGAATGGTCCTTCCCTGCAAAGATCACTAGGGATTAGTCATCCACCTGATGGCGTCCTCTTGTTGAATACCTGTCCAGTCCATGTCTGGCCTGAAGATACAAATCCCTTAGAAGAGGGAGCAAGGGCCTTGAAACTGACCAACCACAGTTGGCCCCTAAGCAAAAGAGCAAGCATGCTGGATGGTTCTTTAAATGATGGATAGTTTTGCACAGAAGATTGTTCTTTGTAAAGTCAAATATCTGAATCACAGTCTTGCAAGGTCTTCCCTGATGAACAATTGATGACTGGGTGACTGAGTAATAAAGGAAGTAATAAAGTAAGTAAATGGCCTAAATACCCTAAAGGCAGCAGATCCGGTCTGATCTTGGAAGCTAAGCAGGATCAGCTCTGGTTAATACTTGGATGGGAGACCACTAATGAATACCTGGTGCGATAGGCTGTATTTGAGAGGAAGGAACTGGCAAAACCACCTTTGAGTATTTGTTGCCTAAGAAACTCCTACGAAATTCATGGAGTTGCTGTTGAGTCAAGAGGTGACTTGAAGGCACATACACGTGCATGCGCGCACACACACACACATGAAGTAGATTGCAGCAAAGTCTTTGATTGTATAGATTGTGAGAAATCATGGTTCACACTAAAAGAAATGAGAGTATCACAACATCTGATTGTCCTGATGTGCAACCTATATTCTGGATAAGAGGCCACTGTCAGGACACAGAATATTTTTTCATAGGCAAAGAGGTCAGCTGAGACTGCACTTTATCATCCTATCTGTTTAATTTATATGCAGAATATATCATCTGGAAGGCAGGATTAGACAAAGGAAGCAGGGATGAAAATTGGAGGAAGGAACATCAATGATTTAAGATATTCAGTAGACACCATATTTTTTGTTATTTGCTGTCAAATCAACTTTGACTTATGATGACCCTGCAAATGAGAGACTTCCATAATCCTTACTCAATTGCCACCATATTACTTGTAGAACTTGAAATAACTATTGACAAAAGTTAAGGAAGAAAGTGCAAAATCAGGGTTACAGTTGAACAGAAAGAATTTTACAAACTCAGAAGGTCTTCAGATGTGTTAAATAGACCTAGGAGACCTAAATGGAAAATGTTGGAAATGTGATGAAAAGGAAGGGTCCTTTTTTCATATGTGGTGGACCTGTAAGGTGGCAAGAAAGTTTTGGAAAGAAATACATGATGAAATCCAAAGAATGTATAGTTTAAATTTTGAAATGAAACCAGAAATTTATCTGCTAAATGTGTTAGGGCAACAAAGAGAAAAAAGATCTCATCAGAAGACATTGTTATATATAATAACTGCTGCAAGATTAACATACGCACAATATTGGAAAGAAAAAAACTATATTGATATGAAAGAATGGAAATTAAAAGTTCTGGATATGGTAGCGATAGAAAAGTTAACTATTTCACTTAAAAATAAGCCAATCCAGAACTTTCAAAGAGAATGGCAAGAAGTTTTGAATTGGATAAAAGAATAAGAAAAGGAAGGGATGAAGAAAGATTGCTGATAATCTGTGTAATGTAAACTAATGATGTTATAGAAAAAGCATAGTAGTAATGTAACAATGTTAAAAGTACCAGTGTAAAGTTTGTTAAAACAGAAACAATGTATGTACGGAATGTAAACACAGACTCAACTGGAAAAAAGATGCTTGGAAGCGGGGAGGTTTTTTTTAAATTTCTTTTAAAACTTTAATAAAAATATAGCAAAAAAAAAAAAAAAAAAAAAAAAAAAAAAGAATAGACCTAGGAGACCTGAATGCTCTAATTTGTTTCTCCTTATTCATTCATGGTGTATGTTAACCCACTGGTGAGGGTTTTTGCTTATAATGATCACATTAAATAGGGAATTCATTTATTGTAAGTCAAGCAGTTCTACAGTCTAACAACATAAATCCTGCAGATAGAATAGTGTGATCATATTGGATTATCTCATCATCATCACCAGACATTTGGTCCATGTACTGATGACCTCCCATCATTACCTTTTCTACACACGTCCCTCAAAAAGAATAGAACATGGTCAGATAATATTTTGCCCTCCTTAACAATGGAATCCTCATGGTTTTACATGAGTAGGAAAAGATGTAGTACATAAACAGTGTGTGAATAATGACTTGCTATGCTTTAGCTGTGGCTATGGCAGTTGGATATCTTGTTTCCTTTGTCAGAAGAGATGACCTCCATACTTTCAGTACAGGGTAATTTTTCCTTTCCAGTTATGTAGAATAGCTTCTCCCTTTTTTTTCTTCTTCACAGATCAGATGGACCTGTATATAAATAGCTGTGTGTGCAGCAGAATTGAACCCAGAAGCCTTGAGCAACGTCAGCAGCAGTAGGACTATTTGAGCCTGAGTTAGAAGCCACATGGAGCTTAATCATTAATCACCAGTCTTTAATTAACAGCTCTGAGCTTTGAACAAAAGGCACTTACCGCAAGGCTGCTGAGACGCCCTGAACTGCTTTGGTATGTTTTCATTTCGAGGGCCCAGTGGCCTTCGAAGAGAAGCTGATGGTGCAGCTAGCCTTTGTGTTAAGGGTCAAGATATTAAGGAAGAGCAGATGTTTGTGGCCTTTTCTGGCCTGGCAGCTGTTTCATGCTGACTCAATAAGTACAGGGCTGCCAGATCTCCAAAGCCAGAAAAAAGCCGGTGTGTCAATGACTTGTTGAGAACAGGAATCCAGGCTATCTCCAGTTACTGACCACTTTTGCACCGGTGAAGTTTAAATGATAAAGAAGAAAAGTTGCTGGAAATGTTGACCAGGAGAAGCTCAGTGTCGGTCTTTTGAAGGTTAGAGGGATAAGCATCTTATTAGAATCAAGTATTATTTGCTCCGTTATGGCATTTTGTTTTAATGTAGTCTTTGTCAGCCTGGTTTCTATATAACATTGGAATAAAATAGTATGATCACTACTCTGAATTGACACAGACAATGGAGGCTGGTGGTTCTGGTGTCAGTGGGGTGGTAAATCTGCTCCTGGTTTTAGTCTGAAATTTAAAATCTCTCTGCAAACTATTGAACCTGTTGTGGGGATAGGGATCAGCACTTTGGATATCTCCTTAAAGTTCAGACTGAGACCTAGAGCGAATTCATTGCTGTTCTGATATTAAAGCTACCAGCCTTCTCTAGGGATAGAATAATAAAGGTTTGCATATGATTCCTTTTTTTGGGGGGGGGGGGATAAAGGAGCATGTTGTATGTTTTTGTGTTGCTGTTGCCAAACTAACCAATCAACAAGACAACAACAACATCCGTGTTGGTAGCATGTGGGTCCCACCTCTAGACAGAATCAAGTATTAAAATGAATTGTGGAAGAACATGGGTCTGACTTTGACTGGATATTACCACAAAACTGCACACACACCACACGAGAAGTATAAAGTCAAAACACTTAAGAGTGTCCCTGCACTACACAAAAGTCAGTTTGATCTGACTTTACTAGCAGGACTCCATTCTATGGGACTCTGGGACCTGTAGTTTGGTGGAGTATTTAGCATTTCCTTGCAGTTCAGGGAAATACAGTAGTAGAGCATTCTTGCAGAGAATTTCAAGTACTGCATCAAACTACAGATCCCAGGGTTATGCATGATGGAACCATTGCAGTTAAAGTGGGATTATACCACTTTAACTGTGTAGTGTAGGCATGCACATAGGGCCTTTCCTCACTACATGGCTATAGTGCTATTATTCCACTTTCAATGTCCTGAGGAATTCTGGCAGTTGTAGTTTACTGAGGCCAAAGAGCTCACTGGCTGAGAATTCTAAATGCTCCTCCCTAAACTGCAAACCCCAGGATTCCATAGGATGTTGAAAGTGGAATAACAGCACTGTAACAGTGTTGTGAGGAAAGGCCCATAGTTCTCTGAGAGTAGATCTTTGCTACTTTAGGCTAGGTTAGCACTGAGTCTGTAATCATGTCCTGTTAATGTCCTTAATGTGTCTCATTTGATATCTTGAATGCATACCTTATAAAATATAATAAAATAATATGAAATATATTGTCAGTAAATCTGGCTAATAAAAATTCATGTATTTTGCCCAGTAAAATCTAAATATTGCCATCATACAAACTTTATCCTTGCCAATTTGTCATAGCATTTTAGTCACAGAATTGTCCAGTAAGGAGCAGCACAATCTGATTATCTGTTTACTGAATCCAGTATATTCAATGGAGCTTACTCTAAAACAAGTGTCTTGGTTACTTGTAGCTCAGTTTTTAAAACAGGAGGTTATAGAACTTTACTCTGCTTGGAAGTTATGACCTATGTCTTGAAAACTCTTCCTTTAGATTATCATTTGATCTGCTTACTTGGTAGTGAAGGGAAAGCACTTTGTACATGATACATGAACTCTTTTTTTTACTATTTTAGGGCCAAGCTTTGATCCTGAAAAGTGAGTCGAGACCTGAAGGAATACAGGGGCAAGAAATGATCTTCAAGTATATAAGTTTTGAAAAGTGGAAAGAACAATATGAAAAATATATAAGCCCGCCTTCTCCATATTTTCTTTCTTCCCCCAAATCTTCTTTTCTTTTTTTCCATGTCAACACCAAACAAGACAGGACTAAAATTAATGGGGAAAGCAGCAATTAGCAAATTAGGTTAGCTGCGTGTTGCAGTATGCCATGGCTGCCAGGTGTGAGGGGTTCTGGCAGTATATTTATTAGAGGCTGTCAGAAAAGTGACACTTTGATGAATGGAGCTGGGTAATCAGCACCCTCCGACAGTGAGCACTTCGAGGCCTCAACATGCTAAACTGCAAAATCAAACCTTTTTCTAACCCCCTGTACAAAAATAATAGTAGTTTAAAAAAATTGAGGAGAGGGCTGCAGAGAAGCATCGTGCAAGAGAAACATATTTTCCCATGAGGATTTAATGATGATGATGGTAGTGATTAAAAAAAAATGGGAAAAGTGGTTAGATGTGAAAGGAGAATTTCTAGACTATGGAATTTTCCCTTTTCTTGAAAAATAAGTTGCAATTTAAAGTTTTTGGAAATTAAATGCTTATTGAGAAGCAAGATAGACCATATAGAGAAATTGTACTTGTTCTTCTGCTTAGGTTAAGTTAAGCTAATGACTTTAAAAATGAGGCAAACTATCACTGTAGTCTAAAACTCAGTTGATATAAAAGATCTGAAATTAATTCAACTGGTTCAGGATAATTTTTTTAAAAAAATATCACTCACCTCTAGGATTGGATTATCAATGGTTTAACTGGGGAAATTGCTCCATGCTCCTCACCTGCTGAATCTGATGTTTCTGTTACCATCCACATTTTGTGTGTTATTTGAACAAAATGAGTAAAAATGTACAGGATCTCACACTTCTCAACTGGCAAGGCCAGTCCCAACAAACTCTCCATCAGTTTAAAATATCCCAGTTTCTCTTGCCTTCTAGACATCTACCTGCTGGAGGTGCTTTAGCTGGAGAATCTGCATTGAGGAGGGGATTTAAACCATAGGGCTCCTTCCAACTCAATGATTCTCTATGATGCTGTGACTCTCATTTCTCCTCTTTGCCCTCAGATTACTTCCATTTCTGCAAACTGAGTTCAAAGTATAAAAGTAATTTACACTCAGTTAACTCAGCAGATAGGAAATATGAGGAATGTGTCGAATCTTGCCCTTCCCAGTATGTACAGGCAAAAGCAAACTGCTGCAGCCTCTCCTGTCCTGCGTGACCTTCCTCATTAATAACTTTTCCCCATTTTGACCATACTCTGGTGTTGCTTGGCCATACACATCTTGGTTTTCATCTGTGAAATGTTGGAGGGTATGGGATCAGGCTGCTCAAAATGTCATGGAAGCTGCAGGGCTGAAAGTGAGGCTTTTTTTCTCTTCCTATTTTATTAGTGCCACAGTTCTGTGAAGAGGCCACACATGTACAGAAAGTGGGGAGGTATTAACCCTTTCTCAACTCTCACTTTGTGGTGATCATTCTGTCAGGCTACCTGAACTGTCTTCCCATCTGGCCTTTATGAGAACTGTTGCCCAAGTTTGCTTTTCCTCCTCCACATTTCTTTTTTGCTTGTGTGTCTAATCTTTTTGATGGCATGGCTTGTCTTACCACAGATTTTTATAAGCTGCTCTGGTAACCATGGGGTGAAGGAATGGGGTAGAAATGCTTTAAATTAATAAGAAAGGAAAAATCAATGTGCAGATTTGAAGATTATAAGTTGGGCAGAGAAAAGGGCTGGTTTTTTTGGGTGGGGTGAGAACTCAAACTGGAAGGAAAGTCTCATTCCTCTCCTATGAAGAAAATATCAGTTTGGGGCCATACATTCCATTCTTTGCTCTGTATCACAAAGAGACAAACTCATACAATATTCTCTTGTTGCCTTCTCTGAATACTGAAAGCATGGAATGATTGTCACTTATTTCATTGTTAAATGCAAGATGAAAAAAATTTAAACTTTTTTTTCCAAAGGGTGTCAGATTGTGAGAGTTTGACAGTTTTGATAGTTTTCCACATTTTATGATTGCTTTTTGCTCAAAACCCATTTTTGTGCACAAAATTGCTTGAGTGAAATAGTGCTAGAGCACTTTCTTGCAAAAAGTTTCAAAATGTGAAAATTCTCATAGCAATTGAATTTTTTTTTCTTGACAATATTTATTCACATATAGAGAAACCAAGGCTGAATTCACAGTAACTGTTATGAATACATAGCAGAGTTATTCATAACTGATTTGCATTCCTGATCCTAGCCTATTTCATAGTGTATTGAATAGGATTTTTAAAGTCCTCCAGTTCTGACTTACCAGGCAGCAGTTGCTGCAAGCTGTTGGGAATTAGAGTTTCTCGGGGAGTTAGCTCTTCTTGAGGGGGAAAAATATGAAAGCTAAAACTGTTAGGAATAATCTCTCTTTTAACATAGTAGCAGGTAAGCATGCCTCAATCTCACATTGCTTCCCTGAACTGAAATTGGCTCAAAATAAACAAGACAGGCAGTTTTAGGTTAGAAACTTAGAACAAGTTTACTAATGGCTTTTACATTGACATATACCTGGAGAGCCTACATCCTAACTAGCTGATGAAAGATTGGGTTAAGGGAAGACCTTCAATCTTAACTCACCATCTTGTTGATGGAGAAGCAAAGTATGGCTAGACGAGAGGAGAGGAAGAGGAGTAGGAACCAGAAGTAGAATAGGAATGGAAGAAACTGAGAAGGGTGGAGTCTTCATATGACTGATGACCCTAGGAACTTTCCTGAGTTACATGTTCTAGTTACTTGGATACACAAAAGATATTTATGAGCATGCATTGCAATGGATAGGAAGAGCATATTGGGAGGCTTTACTTGAGAAAGGACAGAAGAGTTTTGCATGAAGGAAATTCTGTCCTAACTGCAAGAGAGGGGTGGGTGGGAGAAAATGCTGGAATTATTTCAATAACAATGGGGGTCTCTTCTGTCAATCTGAAAGTAGCCTGACTGACATTTCAACCGCTTCCCATAATTTAACTCCAGTGTGAGGAGGAATTGTGAGAGGGATCCTGCTCCTGATTGTCACAAAAGAGATTGTTCATGGGAGAGGGGTGGGTAAGTCAGTCTCCTGTGTCTCAATCAACAGGAGAATACCCCCCCCCCTTGCTTGCAATGGCTGCTAACCTACTTCAGGATTGAGAGGACTGGCCCAGGAAATGTTACTTAGCTATATACCTAAAGTAATTTTGTAACTAAGTAGCTGATCTGGGACACTGGTTCATGTTTATAAATGATACAGTACAAAAGGAAAAGAGGGTAAAGTGGTAAAAGGGAAAACAAGTTCATAATGTTGCAAGGTTCTGTAGCCTTGTGGAATAGCTATTGGATAACCCATGAAGTTAGAAAGACTATTGGAACTGGCTTTTATGGATAGATGATGGTAGTTCTGTTTTCCTTCTACCTTTGGAAGCTTTCATTTCATACTCATCCTTATAACATGAGTCAGACTGCCAGGCTTGGTACTATGACACTGAACAGTGACCAGAAGAAGCTGTTGTAAATATGTCCTTCATGGCTTGGAAATACACGTGCAACAATGACAAGCTTGTGGCTCCTATCTCAGATTGGCAGTGAATCTGTTCAGCATTTTAGTCTGAACTTTAAAGGAACTGTGATGCTGAACCTCAACCCCCAAATAGGTTCAGCAGCTTGGGCAGCTTCCTTAAAGTTCAGACTAAATTCTGGAGGAGAGTCATCATAGTACTAATATTAGAGCCATTGGCTGGCACTGACATGCATGTGTACATATGCATATACATGCATACATACATACTGCTCTCTTAAGTTCCTTTTGTGTTGGTACTGTTGTTTTAGATGCCAGTCTTCCTTTCTTTAGACCTGGCCCAGCCTAGTCAAGATTGGTGCCATCTTCTAAGTAGTAGATCATGACTCCGTCTCAGCTCCATGATCTACGAGGCCCATACATCCTTAGAGCAAGAGTGCACTCTGATGATGCATTACACCAATACATCATGGACACAGAGTTTGCCTGGGTGATATATGAGTGTCCTGAGAATGCATTTCTCAAATGGTAGTATTGTTCAGGGACAAAGCCTAGCCAAGGAGTAGATTCAATTTAATTACAGTGCAAGTGGTAGTCCAGTCCTAGGAGGCACTTTGGCATCAGAATCTTGGCACCCTAAAGAAATATAGGTTGCTGCTCTCTGTGCCATTGAGTTACATCCCAATATGTGATTTTTTTAAAGTCATTTTTTCAACAGAGAGAAATCGAAAGGAAGGAGTAGAACCTAAATGGCCACTCAAAGCAAAAAGTCTGCCAGTCTTTGGAAATCCACTTTCAGAAGCAAAAGGCAGATGCTGTTTTGTAGAATGGATAGCCAATTATTAATCCTTTACACAGGGGAGTAGTCTGTGTGCCTGGGGAACTAATTCCTAGTTTTAGAGGGAAAACGTTATACAATGTATGTTTTGTGCAGTTAGGTAAGAAGCGGTGACCAACAGACTTCTGATATTATGCTGCTGTTCTCTGCTGTTCCACCTACCTCCTGCTTGGACATGACACTGGTTGCCCACTATGAGAACAGATTACTGGATTTGTCTTATGTTTGTCTTCTTTTCTCTTCTTTCCAATGACAACCTCACTGGAGATACTTAGGAACAGACCATAAAGTAATTTGTCACTGCTAGTAATCTGTTGTATAATGGGTTGGAAAGTTGCTTTATTTTTGAAGTTTTCAAATTCTTCCCTCCTATCTTCTTTGTTTGCCAATAGCCATAACTTCATTGACTACTTCTTCTGCATCTCCCATTTATTTCTCTTTCCTGCTTGGCTAGTATAAGAACCTGAATTTTCACCTGATAGTTGCTCTTCTTATATAACTACTGTTTCATAGACATGTTACATGCATTTACAGTCTGCAGAAAACAGTGCCTGAAGGATCCTGTATGGTATACGTAGAGCATAGCTGCTCCAGGCTCATAGTTTCATGCTTTTCCTTCCTAACCCAGATACCAAGCCTTGTGGAGCATTCAGCCATTCATGGCCCGTGGAGGAGAAGGAGGACTGGGGAAGGAAGCAGGTGACTAAACAGCAGGGGTTACTTCTCTGTCCCTGCTACAGTTTGCTACAGATATAGATTTAACAAAAACAATACTGTTTTTCCTGTGCCTCTCTTGCCCACAAACTACAGCAGGATGTAGAGGTAGCCCCCTTTGCCCAGTTGTCTCCCTCCCTCCCTGGAGCAGTGGTCCAACAGGGTTTGCCAGGTTGGAGGGGAGGCTGTTGATGCGGTACAAGAGGCTAGAAAACAGCCTCTAATATTCTGTTGAAAGCAGGATGTATGAGTTATATGTCATTAACAGGATTCAGTGCAAAAGGCTAGAAAACAACTTCTAGTGCTCTGTTCAAACCAGGACATATAAGTTGTACATCATTAATAGGATTCCGGCTTGTGTGAAGCAGTAAACAAGCTTGTGTGGAAGAGACCATGAGGTCCATCTGTTAACTGTTCCATATAGTGTGCATCCACAGGAAAACTGTGCAAATTTAGTCATGAAATGGTCTCATTGATTTCATGTGGCTTATTTGTCACTAATGTACTTGGAAGCAAATTTATAAAGATCAGGAAGAATTCTATGCTATGTGAATTCCTCTAGCATTCATAATCTAGCTTTTACTGGCATTCTACTTCCATCTTCTTTATCCTAAATATAGTAGGGACTATGAAAATGGGGAGTAGCCACACAATGATGTCCCCTTTGTCTGTAAATTATTATCCAAATTAATGTGTTGCAATACTTTTCATTTTGGGCACTATTATGCTCTTTTCAGAGCATGCAGCTCTATGGGAAGTCATATCATTTCCCCCTTTTTTTTGTGGGTTCAGTATCCATACAGTATACCTTCTTCACTACACACTTATTTTGATACCATTTATTTAACATGGCTCCCTTTTACAGAATCCTAGGATTTGTAGTTTTGTGAGGTACTTAGCATTCTTTGCATCGCTGTTCTTGTGTGCTCTTCTGAACTGCAGCACTGCAACTCTCTAGCAGAAAATTTTACATACCTTAAGTACTTTTGAGAAGATTACTATAGCTGTGTAGTATACATAGAAACAAAGATGGCCTAGCAATATTTTCTAAAAGAGAGAGTAGAACCTTATTCTGTAGCTTCTTTTAATTAAAAATATGCCTGTCTCTATTCGCTAGGCACATTAAAACATTTTTTTGCTGCCCTATAAAAGTATACACATTTTGTTCTTTTTTGACTCTGTGCCTTCTCTTGGTTTTGCATATTTATTATCAGTTAAATGGTAACTGCCAAGGACACAAGGTGTATTCTCTTGTTTCTACCCCCTGCCCCAGCACAGCGGCAAGAAGCTCACTAGTAGTTGCTTCCATAATGAGCCTTGTGGATGCACTACATTGTTAAGCCATTAGATTCTAGTTTTGCAAGAGACACACAGAAACCCTTCTTTTTTTTGGCTTTTGTGTGACCTGAACTGTAGGTTCCAGTTGCAGTGAACTCAATCACTGTTCTCTCCTAGGCTGCTGTTAAACCTTGGCTCTAGCCATTGCAAGAAATTAATCTCCAGTGCTCAACCTCTGCTGGTTCCTACTGTGCTCTGCAGCAGCCATGTACCACCTTTGATCCTGTATCTGCATGACTTCATCCATAAACTTGCCTACCTTGCTGTGAGTGTTGAATCTTTCCTTACAGTCTTTTGAAAGTAAAGGCAATAAAAGTTTGTAGTTTTACTTGCTCTCTAGTTGTGATCCAGAGCTTAGAAAAGTTACTTTTGGGGACCTCAACTTCCAGAGTCCTCCAGGCAGCATCACCAGTAGCTCTCTGGAGGACTCTGGGAGTTGTAATCCAAACAAGTAGCTTTGTCAGGCCAAAGCTTGATTTGAGTTTTGTTTTTGTTTTTTTAAAATGGGGGCACTCGTGCCACTGTGCTCCCTCATCTCATCTTGACTGGATTCTTTAATCCAGATAATAGCTGACATGATGCAGTGGTAAAAATGAAAGAATTTTTTTAAAAAAATCACCAGGAATTAGCAAAACACACAGATGAAAAATGTATACTCTTCTAGATGCTGTTGGACTGCAGTTCACATCAGTCCTATTCATCACAGTCAGTGGTGAGGGATAATGGGGTTCATAGTCCAGCAACATCTGGAAGATGACATGTGTTCCATTCTTGTTCTGAAAGACAGAAAAAGGACAGGATGCAAGTGAGGGAGAATGGCTGTCCCCACAGCTGTTGGTGAACTGTAGAGAAAGATGGAAGACAAGACTGTGGTCGTAGCATCAGCACTGCAGATCCAATGGGCTTCTCCTCTCCCTGAACTGTTTTTCAGTTATAATTATAACAAAACTACTAGTTGATGTTAAGAACTGATGCCCAAGTTTGCGTCGTCCCTCCTTCTTGCCTACACATTTCTTTTCCTTTTCTATTGTGTCTCCCACACTGTGAGCTTGTTTTCATTTGTATAGCAGCTGCTCTGTAGGCAGTTTTGACTGAAGATTGGGTGAACACGCTTTAAAGAAAAAGGTAATAAACAAGCTATAGGGTACAATTTTACAGAGAAAAATTAACAAAATTATTACATGTGCTACAGGAAAAAACAGTCAACTTCATAGAACTAGTTGGGGTCCTGATTGATGTATTTATGTAGCTGTTGTATATGTGCGTATGCCTTCTAGTTGTCTGTCAATTTATGGCAACATAATTTTTTGTCATATATATATGGATATAATTCATCACCAAATTTCTTCTCAAAGGAAGGAATCAGCAATTTTATATATTTTCTTCCAGCTATGAGAAAATTTTCAATAATTCTGCAGCTCTCAAATCTTATTCACAATTTGGGATTAACTGGCAGAAAATGCTGTTTTTTATGCAAATTGCCTACATGTGAATTTTGTGCAGAACGAGTCCCCTTTTGCAGCATTTTTTGTGTGTGCATAAAACATTTTTTTCTACATAGGAAATAATATTTATCTGTAGAAACACAGGGCATTTTTGCATGCCAGTCCTGTTGTGAAATGGCCTCAGGAGCGTCGCGCGATTGCAAGGACTGTTCCACAATTGTGCGATGCTCCTGAGGCCATTAGGGGGCAATCGCGCATTATATCATTTTTGCCAAAAATGATGCACGATCGCATGTCCCTCTTGTGCCCCACACACACTTACCTTGTGTGTGGAGGCTCTGGACACACGGTCATCGCGCTTCCTCCCGCAGCACAGCGTGGGAAAGTATCCGGCTGCGCTGCAGAAGGAAGGGGTGGAGCGCTCACACTTCGTTCTGGCCAGCACGGAGCTGGTGCGGAGGGGAAGTGGAGGGGACATGAGTGCCTCCAGGACAAGGCTTTCCACGTGATCTCTGCATGACACTAGCGGCACCAGGTAAGGTGCGAAAAGGGCCATCATTTCTTGTGCAGAATATGCTGTTTCCTAATTTGAAAAATTGTTATTTTAACTGCATATATTATTTTGTACTTTATAATTTTACCAGTTATTGTTGGTGTTTCTGTTTTCACTCTTATTTTCCTATATGTTTGAAATAATCTGAAGATTTATTCAATAAAGATGTGTGTGTGCGCATGCTCAAAACAACCATGTGTGAATTTTGTGCAGAATTAGTCCCAAACTGTGAATATTCTCACCAGCTCTTATCACAGCTTCTCAATACTTGAAAAGCATGTTTTTCAAAATAAATAAATAAAATAAAAAATAAAAAATAATTATTTTTGAATATTCTTTCCATCCATACTTATACGAATAAAAACATTAAAAAAAAAAGAAAGAAGTCAGCTAGTTTTCACGGCTCAATATTGGAGATAATTGTCAGGTAGATCTCAGAGACTTCCCATGTGTTTCTAGTTCTAGGATGTCCATTTAGCAATGGTATAATGAAGACTGGGCTTATAAGTATAGTGGAGATTGGGCATACAGGGTCATGGTACATCACTTTTCTGGTTATCAATGATAGTGAAGCAGTTAAGAATCATAAGCTCTGTAAAAGACCCACTCCTTGTCAGAGGAAAATAGTTAGAACTAGTTTGTCGATATGGATCAATAGAGGTGCCTACATTTTAGGATTTTCCATGGGGACATGACTATGGGGATTGTCATAAGAAGTACCTGCACTTCAAAATTTACTACTCTACCACTGCTCTTACCTTAATTGTAGTGATTTCATTGAGGAAGTGTGTCTTTGCATGGTTAGGTCTTAGAGCACAGGTAATATGTTCAGAGCACTTGACATGCATTATATCAATAAAGCTGCTAATAATCCTGTAAGGCAAATCAGTATTCTTATTCCCATTTTATAGATGAGAGGATTGAGGAGGGGAGAGTGTGGCTTGCCTAAGGCCACCAATTTCATGACATCTAAACATGTGATTTTCTGGTTTACAATTTATTATTTATTATTATTTTAATTATATACAGCCTACCATTTTCTCAGCCTGGGACTCAAGGTGGCTGGAAGATGTAGACAAAAGCTCATATCAGTACATCATATCAATAAAAACACATGGCTGTTAAAATGTAATTAACTGTCGGTAGAATTAAAAAATATTAAAAACATATTGTTTGAAAAGAAAAACAATATGAATGATGCAGCACAATACAGCATCATTCAAAGCCCTTTCTTTATAAACAATTAATTTCCTAAGGTCTGTTGCAACAATAAGAAAGTCTTTACCTGCTGCTGGAAGGATAGCATGGATGAGAATTCCAGAACCTTCCCACAGAGGCTAGATTAGTCCCTCTCCTCATGGTTTATACTCTTAGTGACTATGGCTATTTACTACACTGTTAATAGTATTAATATTCGATTTTCAACATCCTGTGGAATCCTGGGATTTGCAGTTCAGGGGGAAGCATTTAAAATTCTCAGTCAGAGAGCTCTTTGGTTTCAGTAAGCTACAAATCCCAGAATTCCACAGGATGTTGAAAGTGGCATAATAGCACTGTAAAAGTGTAGTGCAGAAATGGCCATAATGGCCATAGCAATATAATCCACCCGTGGTCCACACTGACTTTCTGGGCAGCTGAATTGATGCTGAATGCATTTACAAAGCTTGGCTAACCATCAATAGAATCAGTAGGAAAGTGAAGTGCTATTCAAGCACTCAGCAGTCTATTTTCAGTAAGCAGGAATGTGTGTGGGGAAATAGTTATGTCCCTCCTGTTTCCAAATGGGGAGAGTAGTTGCAGATATGATTACAGAGGGGATGAGGCCAGCAGGCTCCCCCACCTTGCATGCTTTCTTAAAGGGGATTACCAAAAGCCAGAATCTGGTTTGGGTTAGAATCTCCCAAGTGCTAAATAATAGATTTCGGTTCCTTTCACAAAATACATGTTATGGCACTTTGATGCTACATTAACTGCATGGTTCCTTCCTATGGAATCCTGGGGTTTCCAGTTTGGTGAGCTACTACAGCTGTCAGGCAGAGGATTCTAAGTACCTTGTGAAACTACAAACCCCAGGCTTTCATAGGATGGAGATGTGACAGTTAAAAGTAGCATCAGCATTCTATAATTGTATAGCATAGGAACAGGTTATAATGCTTAACGTTTTTGTCCATATGTTTGCTCAGGTCCCCACCCTGCAAAAGCCCTCCATTAATTACTTGTAGAGAAACAAGTTCCAGTTGGTAAAATTTGCAGCTTGAGGAGAACTTTTTATTGCCAGGCATGCATTACCAAGGGCTAATTGTTACCACGGTGCACCTGCTTGTTCCCCTGGTAGCTAGAGCCAATGATGGGGAAAAATAGTAATTTATTAATAATCGAGTCACAGATAGCAATGAAAACAATAGGAATGTCTTCAGGAAGCACTGCCAGGGGCAAAGGTGCAGGTGCTTTTGTATCCTAAACAGGAACGTCGGCATTTTTTATGAAATTGGCTTGTCGGCTTTTCTCTCCTCTTTTCTGCTCTGCGCGTGCTCTCTTCCCCTGCTCCTAATGTTTAGCCTACACCACAGGCTCAGCATTCTTGCTCTATTGATAAAATAGCTATCATCATGAGAGTGGAGGGAAAAGCACAGAAGAAACAAACAAACAAATTGAAGAAGACAAAAGCCTGTAAAGACTGGAAGAATGGAAAAAGGAAGCCAAATTTCTGTCAAAACAAATGATTTGTAATGAGGCCACTGAACTCATGAAGATACAAAGGGAAATGGAAAAAGAATGATTGCAGCTGGGGACTCTGTAGCCAATGTAGGGCTTCCCAAATTCCCTTGTAGATCAGTGACAAATTCCATTTTTGAAATTTGCAGTGGTCTTTGCCACCATGGATGGATAGAAAGGAGGAAAAAAAAATTGAGTTTATAATCTGAAGTGGATCTTGCCAACCATTTTGCTTTGATTGAACACAATCTGCATCAAACTACTGCTTCACCATCTAGTTACATAATGACTTCTCTGACGAGTAGTGAAACGTATCGGCCGCAAGCTCCTTGTTGTTGGAATGGGCGTTAAGGCTTGAAAAAAGAAGGATGGAGCTTATATACAGGAGCAAAATGGTGCTCTTTTATTTGAAGAAACACAGCTTACCCATTCCATTTCAAGAGGCTGCTGATGATGAGAAGGGGGAAAAAACTGTCACCAAATGAAAACAAAGATATAGATATATATAAATTACATCAGTTAAAAAAAAACACATACCACTGTTGCCATACTAACTGAACGCTCATAAATTTAATAAATGATAGAGGAGGAACTGCTAAGATTTCTAGTTAATTTCTGATTCCATTCCATACTTGAGCATCCGTGTGTCTCATTTTATAAAGCACACTTCTCTGTTTGAAATTGTCCTCTATTTGAAAGCTATCCAGTCCAAGATCGTGAACTCTAAGGAAGCAGAGCTGGGGTCCTGAAGTTGCCCAGCATCAGTTAAGCAGCTGGATTAGGCAGGGATACAGCTTTCCTGGGCATGCTTCTCCCCACTATGCTGGAGTATATTTTATTTAGATTTCTAAACATATTTATATAATTATTTATACACTTGCATCTATACATATAAATTAGCATGTGCAAATTATATGCAAATCTGCACCTGTTTTTTCATCTTTTTGAGTGATCCTATCATGCATACATCACCACCATAGCTACCATAGTTCCTTCTCTTCAGTTCAAGAACTATTGTAAAAGGTCTTGAGACTGTTGTTTCTTTTTCAAGTGGAAAACATGACATCTTGTGATCTACAAAACAGTATATTAACAGACCCCGACGTTTCTACTGCTCTGAGATGCTTACTAATGAATAACAAGGCTCTAACTGTATGTAGTGTTTTTCAAAGTAAGCTCTACTGAATAAAATGGGCCTTACTCCTGAGTAGGCATGTATACAATTGCACTGAAAAACAGTTTGCTCAATTGGTAAGTTGTTCAATATATGAGAATCTAAGAGAATGGTGTTGTAATCTGCATTAATTTCAATGTGGCCTTTGCTTCCCTTACTGAATGGAGAACTGCTATGATTCACTATTATTAATATTTGTATTAGCAGTAGCAGAACTGGTATTACTATCTGAAGATGTTTGCACACTAATAATCCAAACATAGCTAAGACAGAAATGCATTAAAATTGTTATCCACTATTGGAATCATTCAATAAAACTCTAGTGTTAAGTGAAACTTACATTAAATTCAGGGCCAAATGCTTTTCCTATATACTATGAAGTAGAATTTGGTTTGAGCATTGTACTACCACTCTGGAGTTCAGGGTTCAGTTCCCCGCTCAGCCATGGAAACAAACTGGGTGAAATCTTGGGCACATTACACACTCTTAGGTCCAGAAAACCCTTTGAAAGGTTTGCCTTAGGGTAGCCATAAGTTAGAAATGCCTTGAAGGCACACAATAACAACAACAAAAATTTTACCACCAAATAACCATTGACTTAGATGGCTTTTTTTAAAAAAAATAGAAATAATTAATGTGGGATTTATTTCCCATTGACAGCCATGATGATGAGTATGGAACTTTCATGCTCAGAGGCAGTATACCTCTAAATACCAAATACTAGGATCATGCTGTGTTGGGGAGCCTGTCTTCATCACTGAATATGGACTTCGTGAGAATACAAGATGATAGTTTGAATTGAAGTTTTGGTCTTATGCAAAATTCTTGTCTTCTTCCTTGTCCTTCACTAGCTGGAATTTCCTTTAAAAAATGCTATTCGTGGTGCCTGAATAGTAATTACTGCACACGATAAGAAGAGAGAAAAGCCCATTTCAGGCCACTTCCAAGGCTACACCATAAGTGTTACTACCACTGCTGCTGCTACTATCATTATCATTAACACCATCATCGTTTACACCCCACCTTTTTCCTAATACCAGTACTTAACTACAGTTATCTATTACTTAAATCTTTTCTGCCCTGCATGGTCTTCAAAGCAGTGTACAATTAAATATATGAAAGCAGATGAAAGGCACTCCTTCCGTTCCAACTGCCACTGCTTTGGTCTCTGAGGGAGAGAAGAAGAGGCAGACATAGCTCTATCATGCCAAAGCCCAGAAGTAGATGAAAGGCCCTCCTTCCATCCCAACTGCCACTGCCATGACTGGGAAGGGAAACAGAAGAGGTAAGCACAGCTCCATCATGCCTAGGCCCAGAAACAGATGAAAGGCCTTCCCTCCATCCCAGCTGCCATTGCTTTGGCTTCAGAGGAAGAGAAGAAGAGGCTGGCCCAGCTTTATTATGCCGAGGCCCAGAAACAGATGTTCTCTCTTCATCCCAACTGCCACTGCCCTGGCCATGGAGGCAATATCTGTTGTACTTAATCCCCTTCCTCACTGCCATCCTCTTTACCTTTTTTGCCTTTTCTCAAATTGGTTGTAAGGCTGAGGGCAGGTAAGGGTTTTGTTGTTCTTTTACTTGTAAAGTGCCATGTACAATGATGATTCTGTGTAAATAAATGATAATAATAATTAAAGCATTCTTTAAAACCAGATTTAAAATGATTTTATAGAATTGTAGGAGTCAGAAAGGACCCAAGGGTTACCTAGTCCAAACCCTCTGTCAGTGCATGAATCAATAGCTATGGAATCCCTGACAATGGCTATCCAACATTTGTTTAAAAACCTTCAACCAAGGATATCTTCCAGGGTAATTTATTATCCATTCCGCTGCCAAATAGCTCCTCCATGGAGTTGCAATCTCCTTTCTTGAAATTTGAATACATTAGTTCAGGTTCTATTTTGCGAAGCAGCACCGAATAAGCTCCATCTTCCAGAAGATAGTTCTTTGGATATTTAAAGATGTTTGTGGTACTGCTTCTCATTTTTTTTCCAGGCTAAACATACCCAGCATCCTCCACCATTGCTCATGATACTTGGGTCCTTTCTACACTCTACCTTATATCGTTGTCCTCCGGTGATGATCTTGGCAACGGTTCTGCTGGGAAGAGAGAGAGATGGGAGCTCTCCCTGCTGCACCTGGCTCGCTGTGGAAGGGAGTGTGATGGACGTGCCTCTTCCATCCATAGCACAGCCAGGCGTTTTCCCATATTTTTTCTCTTGATCTGTACTTCTGTTAATGTAGACTTCTCTTTGCTATCTCATTACACAGTTGACTCATGATTAACATGTGATGTACTGCTGTAAAGCCAGGTGTCACCTGTTCTATATTTGTACATCTCTTTTTTCCTGGCTAAATGTAGGTCCTACACTTATTGTTAAGTTTGTCCAGTCTGCTGAGGTTACTAGAATCCTGAATATCCCCGGAGAATCTCATTTGGATGTCATCTGCAAATCAGATGAGCATCCTTTCTGTTCCTTCATCCAATTAACTCATAAAGATGTTGAAAAACGCAGGGATCAGGAAAGACCAGCACCATATTTGTCACTCTGTTTAGCACAATGAATAACTATTGGTGAGTATTCTTTGATTTTGGCCCATCAACCAGCTACAAATACACCAGCCTCTCTGCAGGAATACCATGGAAGAATGTTGAAATCCTTACTAAGACAAGATATACTACATCTTATATCATTTCCTCAATTTACCAAGCTTGTATCTCTCAAAAAAGGCGTAAGATTAGCATGACTTGTTTTTGAGAAACACATTCTGGCTCTTAACAATCATAGCATTCTTTTTAGTTGTTCACAGCTTAACTGTTCCATGATCTGTTCTGGTACTGACATGAGGATGACTTCCTTCCTTCCTTCTTTGACAAATTTCAGTTGTTAAAAAAAAAAAAGGTAAATTTTAACAAACAGAGGTCTAAGGAGATTATTACAGTTTTATGCATCTGGAATTTTGGTGGTGGTAAAGCAAAAGCTCTGGTTCATATATTCACCAATCCAGCCTCTTGGAGTTGTGAGACTTGCAACAGGACATCATTAAGATTCACAAATTCTGGGAAATTTCATATGAGAGGATGTGGCCTTTCATATGTCCTGGACCCAGTGCATTTAGGCATTTATAGGTCAACAATAGACCCTTGAATTGATATCAGAAGTTGAAAGCAGTTTGTTCAGAATTGGTAACTTGTGCCCCCCAGATAATAGGCTATCTATTGCGTATTGCACTAAGAAACAAAAACACAGCTATATACTTTCTGTAGTAATACTTTAGGTGTTCAGAATCTTTTATCTAACATGCATGGATTAGGATAGAAGGGCTGCTAACTTGCCTCATTTACAGATCTCTATGTTATGCCATCTTCATTTATAGTGGGAACATACACACACACACAATCAGGTTTCTGAAAAACAGAATCTTATGCCGTAACTTTATCTGTTCAGTGGTTCAAATTTATATTTACCCTCCAGTCTTCTAACTGGCAACGGAATTTTCCAGTTTTTTCTCTCCTTTGTGGGTTAATGCTGGTACAAAGCTGTCCATCAGGACCCTGGCTCGCTTCCTGAGAGCACTATTAATAAAGTCACTGAAACAGAGAAATGGGATCCATCTAGAACTAGTCAGATTTAGTGTGTGTGCATGTGTATGTTTTCACCCTGGGAGCCAGCTGGGGTGCCTGTGTTGTGGATAAATGCAGTGATGAATGGTGGGTCAAAGAAGGAGCAGGCTGATTTCGCTCCAAGCTTGACCCTGTCTCAGGTCTGACGTTTGAAATGACAGGTGCATTAAAAAGTTATTTGTTTGGAATGGAGGGGAAAAGAGAATTGTTTGCAGAACCCTGCAAAGTTAGCACCTGGGCTAACAAAAATGCTGGAGTAAAATACTGTTTTCCACATTCTTCTCACATTACCTGGAAAGTATTACCTCTAGGAAATCTGTGAAGTGTTTCCTCTACAAACTCTTATGCTGTGCAGATCCATGGACACATTGATACATTGGGTCAGTGACTCGTCTTGTAGATGAGTAGAATAAATGGGTTAATTGTAGTACCCTTGTTGAGATAGCTATGGGGATATCATAATTCTCAGAAATCACACACGTATCTCTTTTTCACTGACATCTTAAACAGTACCTTTAAAAATTATTTCTATCTAAAACAAGTATTACCAGGTGAAAGAAGGGGTAAGACTCCTTTTAATGGTTATAGGGAAGAGGGAATTTCAGCAGGTGATGTTTACTCATGTCCCATATTTTACCTGGCAAACCTGTCTGAAACCTCTTACAGCAATATTGGGCAAATGGCTACATTGCTGTATGTTCTTAATTTTTTCTGTCCAGAATCTACCATTTCCAAACTGTAAAATAGGAATAGTAGTCGCTCACCCAAAGCAAAGATTGGCAAAAAGCAAGGTAAGGAGGACGTTTTTTCTCAGAGGAAAAAGCTGCATTTTTTTTACAATAGTTCTCTTTCTCTTATTCCCATGCCTGCCACTTTAGCATTTCTATTTTGTCCCACATATTTTGTCATTTCTACAGCCTCAGTTCAGCCACTTACTACTTCATCCCAATGCATTGCCTATATCCTGTGTCCTCACCCTACCTGAGAATAAAAAAAAAAATCTGACTTTTTAAAAACTTCATGGTCTTTCTGAAAGCCAGCCTGACATGTTTGGGGTGAGGAGGTTCCACAGCTGCTACAAAGAAAGCCCACCCTGTCTGTAATCCAGAGAAAGCCAAATGAGCGCTGGCTGTTATTGATGTAGAAACTGACTGAGGGCAACATCCAATTCATGCCCAAGCTACCATAAGTAAGCTGCAACTCTGGTTGTGAGGGTCTTCTTGATGTCACTCAGAGCCTATTCTTAATCCAGTTTTGATTGAAAGGAATGTTACTGTACTACTACTATCACTGAGATGGCCTTTGGTACCATATCAGTTTCATATAATGCTTGTAATGCAATGTTAGCAAAATGTCCTTTCCATATTCTGCAGATGGAATATCTGCCCATAATAGAAATCACACAAGAGAAATCAAAGAAGTAGCTGTGTTAGTTACAGTAGAAAAAAAGAAAAAGGGGCCCAATATCACTCTGTATGGCATCTGAAGAAGGGGATTGATATCTATGAAAGCTCATGACAAAATGTAAATCAGTTAGTCTTCAAGGTGCTGATACATTGCTTATTTTTTCACCATCTCCTTTTACTTTTTATGCTACAAGAGAAATCAAATCTCAGTATTCGCACCCTCTGTTCTGGGTGGGGAGTAGGGAGCTTGGGGTTTATCCCCTTTGCCTCTCTGGATCAATTGATACTTGAGCTAGCAAACTTAGGGCTTTTCCACACTATACTGTTGTAGTGCTATTCACTGTCAACATCCTGTGGAATTCTGGGGTTTGTAGTTTACTGAGGTCAAAGAGCTCTCTGGCTGATAACTCTAAATGCCCCTCCCTAAACTTCAAACCCCAGGATTCCATAGGATGTTGAAAGTGGAATAATAGCGCTATAACACTGTAGTGTGGAAAGGCCCAAAGTTCCCAATTCTCAGGTTCTGGCCTTAAGTTACAAGGCCTGGCCCTTCTTCTCTGGTCCTAAGGGCACAGGGAAAGAATCTCAGGGTAAGAGTGCTATCTCAAAAAGCATGCTTCTCTATATTTCCCTCACTATTTATACTTGGTAGGTTTTTAAAAATGTGAATGACATATTCTGGGAAGGTGTAGTTGATGCTGAATATATTGTGTTTAATATCTTTAACATCATTCTTTTTTATATTACCTGGATCCAATTCCTGTGATGTCATAAGAGGCTGTTCTGTGGTCTCAGGTTTTAGCTCTGAAATTTCAGGATCTGAGACAGTCCTGACCTCACAAGAGACACTTTTATTTGTAAGGCATATGGAGACCAAGGGATCTGTTGTGAATTTGCAACACATGTCTCTGGTAATATAACATGGTTGCTCCATGGTGAGTATATTCTGAAGCAGGAATGAGAATCATGCTGCCCTTCATGATCTTGGACTGCAAGTCCCAGCAGCCTTAGCCAGAAAAGTGAGGAAAGCTGGGAGATGCAGTCCAAGAACATCTAGAGGGCTGCATTATTCCAAACTGGTTGTTAAATAGGTTTTGTGTGGGATAGGATCCACTGCAGTGTGGCTTCTGTGTAATGACTGTAGTGATACCACCTTACAGAAAACATAAGCAGAGGAGTTTAGAGATGGTACCTGGAAGAACGAGGTGGAATCAAGAACAAACAAAGAAAGGAGCTTTGACAGAAACTCTTCTCGGCTATGTCAGTAACAATTCTATTAAGTTCTTCTTTGGTGTAAACTTCAAAGGAACAAGGTCCTTGCTTGTTATAGCTCTTCTCAAACCATAGATGCACATCAGAAGTTCTGGGTCTTGGGTTTCTGTTGAGGCTTAACTAGTACTTTCAGGTTTTATACAGGTGTTGGTATGGGTTCAAATATTAAATAAATAAATAAATGATTGATCACTGACTGCAATTTCTGCACCAAAGCTAACAGTAAGTGATCATTGATTGATCTGGGACATTACATTACACAGATATTTTTCAACAAGGGCTGGGTAAGAAACAATCACAGTGAAGTGATCTTATTTCTGATTGTGACAATGAACTAAGGTTTTTGTTCTAGACTGTACACAGCACTGTGACAAGAAAAAGTCACCTCTGTGTAGTCAGTGAGCATAATTGTGTGAACTGAATGATTTATGGTAGGCCTCCAAAGGTCATGCATCAGTGCTGAGCTTACGTACTCTGGTGAATTTCCCTTGGTCACAAGGCAATCAAATAGCCTGACTACTGTTTGGATGCACCAGAGTAGCTGGAACCTCAGATTCTACCCCACATTTTGGTTTCCAAATTACATATATTAAATCTATAACAGAAATGAATGCATCTGTGTTTTGACAGTCAGAAATCATTTTGACAACTTGGCAGATGCCTCAAAATCTGACAAAGTGTTGTTGGTTGTCATCCAAGTTGCAGTGTTGATTTTTGATTCCAAAGGGGCAGTTGCTAGAAGCAAAAAAAGTGGCATTGTAAAATCTAGGAAATTGTGGTAGATGTCTCAAAATTTGGCTGTGCTTTTGTTTGTTATCCAAATTGCAATGCCCAGTTCCCAGTCAAAAAATTAATAGAAGCAAAAAAGGGAGGCCTACCATAACTCAGTGGAAAATCATGATTGGTTATACAGTAGGTCCTTCACTTTCATGAGGAATAGGGGAACAGAACCCCCACAAAAGTGAAAAAACCCCATGAAAAACTGTGGTCCCCCACCTGCACCATCGAGAGGGTTGCAGGAGAAAGCCAAGTGGGGAAAGAACTTCCCTGCTTGGATTTCTCCTGGATCCCATCCCCACGATCAGGCGAGTGGAGAGGCACAGGAGAAAGACAAGCAGGGAAAGAACTACCCTGCTTGAATTTCTGCTGGTTCCCACCTGCGTGATCGGGCAAGTGGGGGGGGGGTGCAGGAGAAAGCCAAGTGGGGAAACAGCTCTTTCCCCACTGGCTATCTCCTGTGCCCCCCTGTCTCACCTTCTGCCACCTACTGAAGGTGCACCTGCACCAGTGAGTGCGGCCAAAGGAGCACGAGGAAGGGTCGATCACCCTCCTTGTGCCCTCCTGCCCCCACCCAGGCCAGGGAATGGGAGGGGGAGAAGGGGAGCAAGCCGGCATCTAGCAAATAATCAAATTTGTGAAAGTGAAACCTGCAAGTGTGGAGGGAGAACTGTATCTGGGTTCTATTGTCAGTTTCAAGTCAAATTCCAAGTGACTCTTCAGTGAGAAAAGTAGGGCTACCATACCTCATCATTTTTTTTAAAGACTTGAAATAGAAAGGAGACTCTTTGAGTCATTTCTGTAAAGATCCTGAGGCATTAAAAAGATAGGAAAACAGGAGAGGGCTAAGGCCTTACTGGTAACTTACCAATGGGTAAAGAAGTTGGGAAAATAGAAGTAACCTTAATGGTTACTAATTATGCTGGTTATATATTAAATTTACCCTGTATGTCTTTTAGTACCTGTTGCTGGGGAATATCAGTGGAAGAGTCATATCATCTTCCATTATAAGTGGAAAAGAGTGCTTTTATCTTGAGGGGAGAGGAGATCCACAGGGTATGAAACTATGCCCCTCGTCAAATTTTCTGGATAGCATTGGCAACAGACCCCATGGGCTTAAAATGTTGCTGTTTAATGCTAAGTTGGTAAAACTTACAAAGCACCCTTGATCCAAGACTTGATCCTGCATGAGCTTACTAACGTGCCTTGTCTTATGGAGACCTGAATGGATGAAGCGTGTGTGTATGGGGGGGGGGGGTTAACCTCTCCCAGTTTTGTCCGCCTGAGTTCTCTTAGAACAGCAGATGAGGCCTGGGAGGGACAGTGAGGCCATGTTGCAGTGGTCTAGTGGGATGCTCCATCCCATATTCTACAGATTTTGAGTGTGTGTCTTAAAGGTGGGTAGATAGGAAATGAGGGATTCTGTTGTTGTATCACCCCCCCCACCCCCACTGCTCAACAGTCTCCATTCCTGAGCTGGCCAAGTTGGTCTTGGCAGTGGTGCTGGATTGGGAGTGGCCCAAGACTCTGTGTTCTCTATGATGACCATCTATCCACAAATAATATCTGGTGCCACCCATTTTGCTGGCCACTTAGTTTTCTGTGCTCGGTGGGATGATAGAGATCTGGCTGTGGAAGAACTTTATATAGTTCCGTTATCATGGACAAATCACTACCTGATAGGATGTAGATTCACTAGGACTCAGAGCCTCCACAGGGGTAGGGAACCAATAAAGACAGTCTTCCTCAGGAGGCTTATGTATCTGGGTGGATTCCAGATGGCTCTTGGGGATTTTCATATTGCCAGAGCAGGAAATTCACTTAAAACCCTGACTGACATCTGGAATGGAGAAATTACCAGTGTGGTATACAGGATTGCCTCTCAATGTCCTCTCTCATGGAGCAGAGCCAAGTGATCACCAGTCTACTAGAGAGCTGGTGGTTATGAAAAAAGTTGAATGGATACTAGAGTGATAATGGGAAGAGACTTGGCACAAGATCAACCAAATATGGGCCAGAGCTCATTGGATGGCCTATGCCATGTTGGCAGTGGCAGGGAAGAAATCTTTTTTCCCTTCCACCATTGTGGCTCGACAATGTCACTCAGCAGAGCTATCTTGAATGGTCAGGAGTCTTTCATGCTCAACCCCTCAAGAACAGTTTATAGACCACTCAGAAGTCTTCTGTGAAGAATTTGTACAACATTTTGCGGACAAAATCACTTGGATTTTCTTTGACTTGGATGCCATAATTAACACAGGTCCAGTGGATGTAAACATGGATCCTGCTTGTCCCATTTTATTGTTTTTGTCCCATATTTTTGTCTGGATTTTATGACTTCTTAAGGGGACAATCCCAAAAGAAGGTACAATGCCCAGAATTCTATAGTCTTTTCTTGTGAACACCATTTTACAAATTGTCCCAGTTACTGACAGTTGTAAGTTACATATGCCAAAATGGCACTGGTTGGCCAATACTCACACCACGAAGTTTTGTAGCAAAGCTTTTTCATAATTTTCTTTACTATCAGCTAAATAAGGGCTGCAGAAAGTAGATTGCAAAATTTTGTTAAATGTTATCTTTCTACCTTCTTCAAAGCCGTTCCTAAACTTCCAGTTTTCTTCTAATTTTGAAATGTCTCCCACTTCTTGTTGTTATTTTCAGTTGTTATTAAAGTCCTTCATATCTTCAATAGAAAGAAAACAATACTAAAACTTTAAAAGGAGCTTTGGACACAGGTTATTGCACCATCACCATCTTTAACTGCTCTGCTTGAAAAGAATTCAGGACTAAAGACATGTGTGATCTTCCAGTGTCCTTATGAACAAGAAATTGACATCCCATCCCACCATGTAGAATAGAATAGCTTTTCCAGGAGTTCTTAGTTTCCCATAAATTTCCATTCCTTAATATGGGGCAAACCTCCACTCACCAGCATGGCTCTTAACACTCTTGTAAAAAACCCAAGTTGCTCATCCAGTGTATTTGATGTATCTTGCCAAAGAACAATTTACAATATTGTTCACTATGGCCCTTTCCACATGTGGGGGGGGGGAACGGGTGAAAACGCCCAAAAACAGAGCTTACCGGCAGCCGGGTAAGTCCATCGCTACGAGGAGCAGTGCGAGCTCGCTGCTCCGCAGTCCTCTGGCATCCCAAATGGCGGCTACCGGTTGGTGGAGGCTCTCCACCAACCAGAGAAGCTCGCCAGCTGGAAGCCCACCCCCGGCAGATCTGCAGGCATGCACTTGTGTGCGCCTGCAAATCCGCTTCAGAGCCGGGTGACGGAGCGGCGCGGGGCTGCGCGCTCCATGCTTTTTAAAAACCTCAAAAAAGAGGTTTTTAAAAAACACGCAGCACAGCTAGTTCCGGCCACTCCTGAGTGGATTCTGGTGGGGAACTACAAAAAGTAGTCCATGCCAGTCCACTCTACGGTGTAGAAGACCTCCGTGAGAGGTCGCTCTGCACCATTTCAGAAGCCCGGTGTGGAAATGGCCTATGTTCCTCATAGCAGCAAGATCTGAAATGAAATAGATATTTGCTATTAATAATTAGACTTTAAGGACTAATTGAGCAGTTAAGATCTCAAAATGGGCAATTGAGCTCTTTGTTGTACTTTCATGCAACACTGAGGGCCCATGCTGAGGCTATTTACCAATTTGTCTCATGACATGAGAAGATGGAATGCCAGATGGGAAAAAATATATAATCTCTTGCATGAAGCTCTCTTCTCTGTAGTGAGCATGCTTAGACACAGAAACATCCCATTCCTATTTGCTTCTGGATGGTAGAGTGTGACACTTAAGAGGCAATTCTATCCACAACAGTTGATTTAATGGGCCATTTGGGAGAAATTGATGCTTCTTTCAATAGATAGCTCAAACATCCAGATAACTAATGCAGCTACTTGTTAAAATACACACACACTGCTGTAAATACTTGTAACATACAAAAGTTGCCTGCTAAATATATTGCCCAGTAGTAATAAATGTATACTGAGGTACTGTAAATACTTTTAGGAGGCAATTATACAGCAGTTAGGTGTGTAAAAGTCAAAAGGTAAACCACTCAAAAGATAAACCTGCTGAATGGAATGAACTATGGTATAAGGAGAAGAGAAAAATTAATTGGACTGAAGGGACTTCTATACCCAAAGATGTTCTCAACAAGGCAGTCCCTATATTCAATCCAATGAATTCAGAATAACAATAATTAAAAGTCTTGGATTACCTTAATGATAAATCAGTTTATGGTGACATCAACTTTCTCAGACTAGCGAGTGAATAGAGGAGAAAAACAGGAGAAGAGAAAGTTTGCTTTCTGAATTATAGAAGACTATTTTTTAAAAGTGACAGGTACAGTTATGATGCTCCATGACAGCCAATGTACAGCTTTATTTTATTTCTCTTGAGTGCTACCTGTTTCAAGTCATCAATGGAAGAGAAGTAGAATGAAGACCATATGATAGCTATATAAGTAGCAATGAATGACTGTTCAAGTTCCCTCACATATTATGCAGAAATGTGTACTGCTTTGTTGAAAAGCTTTTTTTTATAGAGGGAGATGCAGATAATGTTTCTCTAATGTTTCTCTATGGCTTTCTATGCAGTAGTTTGAGCATTGGACTATGACCCTGGAGACCAGGATTCAATTCACTGACCAGCCATGGAAACCCACTGCATGACCTTGGGCGTGTCACACAATCACAGCCCCAGAAAACCCAGTGATAGGTTCTCCTTAGGGTTGCCGTAAGTCAGAAATGACTTGAAGGCATACAACAGCAGCAGCAGCAGCAGCAGCAGCAGCAACAACAACTCTTTAAGTGTGGTTCTGAAATGTGTTTGTGCACTGTGTGCACAAAATGCTGTGGCCAGGCTGCTGACTGAAGCAAAGAACTCCCTTAGTGAAATAGCTTTACCAGCTACTGGCCTGTTTCTGGGCAGATCTCAAAGTGCTGGTTATTACCTTTACAGCTCTACATGGTTTGGGCCCAGATTATTTGAAAGACTACATTTCCCTATACGAGCCTGCCCAAGTTTTAACATCTTTGAGAAAAGGCTGTCTCTTGGTTCTACCACCATCACAGGCACATTTGATGAGGACATGGAAAAGAGAATTCTTGGTGGCTGCTCCCAGGCTTCTATGCAAGGGGCATCCTGTCCCCTCTCTCTTTTTGTTCAGCTAGCAGGCAACAACCTTTTTGTTTAGGCTCAAATGCACATGACAGAAGGGTTCAACTGGGTGTGCTGTGCTTTTATCTTTTTATTATTGTGTTTTAAATATGTGTGCTCTTAATAGAATTCTTGGTTTAATTGGTTTTTTTCCCCCCTTACATTTTGTAGAATTTTAGCTTTACTTTATTTTAACTTATTGTAAGCTATCTTGATCCCCATGCTGGGAGAGAAATGGGATTAAAATAAAATAATAAAATAAAATAAACAGGGGCTACCATGGAGACATACACAGACAAGCTAGAATGTGACTTCTCCATAAAATGTGAAGTACCCTTTGCTTTCTCATTGAACAAGCCTTCCTAGGACTTGTGGCAACTAGTGAAATGGGTATCCCAATATTTCTGAATGAGACAGGAAAGAAGCAGGAATATGGCACTTCTTTCTTCTCTGGTCCCTGGGCAACAGATCATGTTCAGAACACTTTTGTGAAAAGCTGTAAAACCTGCCCAATAACTGGAAATGGTGAATCCAGAAATCAGCACATCAATGCTTATAAGTAAGGGCAAGACCTTTCTGTCAATGTTCATTTAGTGAACACATGCTTGGGGTAATATTCTCTGTGGAGCTGTAAATATTCCCATTGTACTAATGTAGTGGAGGAATCGTTGCCCAAGGCAACTGAATGTTTTTAATTGGAATGTTGGATCAGTGAAATAAGAATGAACTGAGTACCATTACAAATATCGACTAAATTGAATGATTGTGAAATAATAGTTTCTATGGACTCCTCCTTCCAACTATTTTATTGAATTTCTTTAGATAACAATTATATTATAAGAACACAATCAAGACATTCATTTAAAGCACATTTTAGTTGGAAGGAAGTTGGGAAATGAAAAGATATGTTAAGGACAACCAAAAGGGGATCTTTCAAAAGTATATAGATTTTTTTAAAAGACTTCAGTACTGGTTCAAATAAGGAAGAACAACAAAGTTAAATATTTTGGCAAGTCAAACAGGAAAGATACACTTATGAAAATTAGAATCTGCAAACAGTGGGCAGGAAATAAAACAAAAACATTTTCAATATTAGGAACAGAGAGATTTTTTTTCAGTTCATATTTTAATGTGATGTTATCTACCTTTTCACTTCCAAACTAATGCATACCTTGAAACCCAGCTATTCTTTGAAACATTAAAGGAAAGTCGCACAAAAATATGTGTGTTAGTAAAAATAATGTTAAAATGCATTATATTACAAAAATTGTTTGCAAAAATGTGCATATTGGGCAGAATTGTATAAGATACATATATTAGAGGAAATATGCACAAAAAGCAGATAAGTTTATATATCTATATCTATATCAATATCATCTATATCTATACCTATCTATATGTCAGTGTTCAGGATGACTGAAATTTAAGAGTGGAAAAAGTTTCAACTTCCAGGTGAATCAAACTGAGGATTTGAAATATTGGAAAAAGTGAGAGGAACTGGAACTGATTTAGATTCTGAGGGAACTACTGTGATGCATCCTGGCAAATATGAACAAATTTTTGTTTGCAGATCCCTCCTTAAAAGCCTGCTGAAGATGGAGAGGATAGAAATGACAGAGTGGGGAGAGATAATCCTGAGAATCTGGACTAAAATGGTGAGATTGTTTTCTGACGTAGTAATCACTGTGTAATGCTATAGGAGAAATCTCTGAATTGCAGCCTGACAGCCCTACTATCCACTAATCCCCAGACATAAAGCAGCCACCACTATCACCACCCAAATGCAGGGGAGAGGTCAAATGTATTGAAAGTGTAAAACCATTGTTTTCAGAGGAAATAAATGAATGGAAATTAAGCAACATTTTTCAAAAAATATATGCAGTAATTGCTTTCTTATGGACCCTAAACTTATTTTACTGCTTTAGAAACATAAACAGCAATCTTTATAACTCAGGACATAAAACTGTCCTATTTCTGAAATGGTTGCTTCAATCTTGTGGTCCCTATGGTGGCGTTCTAGTGGCTCTAAAAGTGGAGAGAGGAGGAGGAGGAGATCTGAGTTTGAATGCAGGGGTATAGCAACAGGAGAGGAGTAAAAGGAGAGCATTGCCCCCAAATAAGAATTCTGACACCCTCAATGACAGATCCCCAAGTTTCTAGCATTGCTGAGAATGAGGCATTGAAAATCTTCCACATCTAGAATGCTAAGATTGGCTGTGTTCACATTTCTTTGGTAACTTTACCTGCCCCTTTCCTTTGAAGACCTGAACTATGGCTGGCATCCTGTTCACTAGTTATGAGATGATAAGCTGGACTTCTGATCTTGTAACTCATAAATGACAGAACGTGAGCCCTCAAATCTACTTTTTTCAGCCCAGCAGTGTCTCAGCCAAAGGATTTCTGAGGAGTGAAATGAGGTGTTGAGAGAATCACCACAATGCAGCTGTAGTGCTCTCTTGGTTGCAGTATACCTTGAGACAAACAATTGTGTTAGGACCCCAAGAGGTCTCTCCAGCTGTGTATTCTTGATGGGCCCCATGACTGACAGTGTGCTGCAGACATTGTTTCAGTGCACCCAGTCTGCAGTGCATTGGAAACGCTTCAGTTTACACACTTCCAGACTAAATATTTAGGTTTTGTGGGAGTGGTATCATCAGACATAATTATGATGACAAAACACCGTCATTGAAGTAATGTCTCATAACACAGAATCTCAGCTCTAGTGCTCAACTGAAGTTTTAAGTTTGTTGTTGTTTCCATTCAAGTTGTTTCTAACTTATGATGACCCTAAGGCAAACCTGTCATGGGGTTTTCTGAGGCTGAGAATGTGTGACACACCCAAGATCATCCAATGGGTTTCCATGTCTTAGTGGGGAATCAAACCCTTGTCTCCAGAGGTGTATTCAAACAGCTACACCATGCTGGCTCTCTAAAGTTTTAAGTTAACTGTGATGCTATAGATTTGAAGACAGAAAGAAAATTTAATTTGGGAGAGGAGAAATTTTATTGGAGGACAATGCCCTTATTTTGTTTCCTTAATACACACCTTCTTGCATCCACCCTCCAAACCTCTACAAAAAACTCTATGGCTGCTCTTCTTTAGTTCTGATATTCTGACATTGGGGAGTGGAAAGGAAATCAGGGCAGAGATCTGACAGTCAGTGCACTCTGGGAGATTTCATATGAAAACAGAAGCTTTCAAACAAAAACAGAAGCTTTCAAACAAAAAATTTCAGTTTTTGTAGTATAGAAAATTGTGTATCATTTAGACAAGCAAAATCTCATATCATCACAATTTTAAAGACTAGTAGACTAGTCTGACTGGATATCCAATCAAAGTTTGTAACTAACAACACTGAATGTGACAGTCTATTCAGCAGTAATCACCTCCAATGCTTTTGATTGCCTTATGTATTTTTTTACAAAATATATTTTGAGTGTGTAAATCTATGTCTTAAGAATATCACTGATTTGAAAAGAAAGTATTTCAGAGGTCTCTTTCCACCTCAAGTTTTCCGTTCCACTCCCCTTGGAAACACTGCAAAAACCCCTCAAGGAAAAAGAAAAGAATGATAACAGAAAAGCATTATTCTACCATCTCAGCATGGAACCCTGTGGAAAAATAACATTAGGTGAGAGTAAAAACTATCTTTTTTGTGAAGATATTAATGGACAACTTCTCTGTAACACTTGCAGTGGCTGCCATTGTTGAATTTTTTTGCTCACTGTGCAATGTACTACTGTATGTACTTATGTATAAGTCTAAAAATTTTAGCCAAAAACTAGAGATGGGCCAATCAAATCCTCAAATCCTCAAATACTGGGCAAGGATTTGAGATTTGTGAATCTGAATCCCTGTGCCAAAGTGGGAAAACCGAATCTTTCAAATCCACCAACCAAATAGTTTGTTGGAGACCGGGACGCCTGAAAACCTGGGACACCAGACACACAAGGGGAGATGGCAAGTAGGTGAGTTTTTCACTTGGAGTAATAATGGCCTTTGCTAACAGTTTCAGAAATTACATCCAGGGTTGTATGCTAAGATATTTAAATTGAACATTTAATATTTAAGTTCAGCACTTGACTGGAAGGTACAGGCATGAGATTTCAAGGAAAGATGAAAGATTCCTTTGCATAGCTCCCTTGCAAACTTCTTTCACACACAATTCTGGGGTTTGTAGTTTTACAAGGTGTCACAGCCTTTTCTGCCAAAGTGTGCTGGTGCATCATCAAACTACAAACCCCAGGATGCCAGAAGGAGCTATGCAAAGAAAATCTAGTTTTGACCTGAATTATCTCTGCACTGTAGTGGTCCTGTTTACACAGGCAAGAAAATGTGGGATTAATCCACATTTTCCTGCCTGTGTAGAAAGGGCCTTCATGTCATTTTCAATCTGGGGAGATCCTGAGGCAAAACTATGACAATTGTCCTGGCTAGATTTCTTCAGAGGGAGGTTTGCCTTTGCTTAAGTTTTTGCTAAGGCTGAGAGAGTGTGTCTTGCCCAAGATTATTCTTCTTTCCCTTGCTTTTTAAACCCTTTTTAAAAAAAGGATTAAAAAAATTCAAGATTCTTGGATTCCCAGAACCTTCTAGGGATTTGGATCTGGATTTGGATTCGGAAAAGTCTGGATTCATCTCATCCCTATCAAAAACTGACCCCCCCTAAAACTGGGTCAACTTAACCATAGTTCAGTATTAAGTACTATGCTTTAACTCTTATCAAAAAAGGAGCAATCCCCTTCTCTGAGTAGAGTGGCAAAAGGTGAGAACTTGGTCCATCCTGGGAGAACCTAAAAAACAGCACTGATCCCCTCTGCCATCTCTGCTGTGAAGCTGCTTCTGGACTTTTCTGAATGTCTGGGTGAGAAAACTGTGGTGGCGGTGGCAGCTCTTTGGCACTTCCTCTCAAAGCAGCATCGAGACTGTACAGGGAGTTGGAGCTTCTTTTCAGTTCTTCTGTGACAGACGAAGCTCTTGTCTTTTGCCACTGTACTCAGAGAAGGGGATTTATTTATTTATTTATTTATTTATTTATTTATTTTGGTAACAGCTAATATTGTACCTTAACTTTTACCAGAATAAGAACCATCCCCTTCTCTGAGTAGAGTGGTGAAAGGACTTTGTGAATGTCTGGCTGGGAAAATGGTGGCAGTGGCCGACTGCCTGAGGCAGCGCTGGCACTTTCCCCTCTCTTGCCATTTCCGCACTAGACTGTTATAGTGCAGTTATTCCATGTTCAACATCCTACAGAATCCTACAGAAGGCCTTTGAAGCCCCTCCCTAAACTGCAAATCCCAGGATTCTGTAGGATCCTATATACTATAGCACTATAGCACTATAACAGCCTGGTGCAGAAATGGCCTCTGTGGAATGACCCTCAACTTAACGAGTCATAATAAAATCCATAATTTTGCCCCCCAAACCTGCCCTTGACTTATACAGGATGTCAATTTATACACAAGTATATACAGTATGTGTTATTTTTCATCTCCTAATTTAAAGCGCACAGATAAATGTTATGGCCCGAATTTTCTATAGCAGTTACAAATGTATAATCTGGAGCATTTGCCTGAGCTTGTGAATTCATTGTGTGGTATGGTCCAAAAAAAAAAAGGAAAGGGAAGGGAAGGGAAGGAAAGGAAAAGCCCTGAAGGGAGAGAGGGGATATTGCTGAACCAGGCTAATCCAGAGCGTGTACCTGGACAGCTGGGACTTTTCAATGTGCCTTCATTTTAAAGCTATGCATCATGCACACGAGAGAGCATCCAGGCCCTGAATGGCAGAACTAGTATCTTGGGAGTGTTCAGCTGTGAAACCTGAGTTGGCAGCACAGACTTGCCAAGTGAAAAATGCTTGAAGGTGTTTTTTTTCCCCCTTTCTCCTTCATCTGTGGAAAAGAAAAAAGAAAAAAAGAGAGAGAGAATGAGTTCACAGACTGTGAATCAAGTCCCAGAAAAGAAGTGGAGAAGAAACCCATTGTGTTTGACAAGAAAATGTTTGGCTAGGGGTGTGTAATATAAACCAATCAGCTCCAGCATATCCTCTTGGATACCCTTTGAATTTCAGGCATGAAAGTCTGTGGAGGTCACTGGAGATGTCCACAGGGTCACTGATCCTGTTGCATATCATGCCTGGAAATTTGTACACAAATGTTAACATCTAAAGTTTGGGGCTGGATTCTAGTATGGGGACCTTGAAAGTGCCTTTCCCTTCCTACTCCCTCCTGCCATGTAATGCAAATTCCCCCCTTTCTCCTTCTCTTGCTGGCTTTAGCTATGGTTCAGATAACGAATGTTTAATACTGAACAGCCATTCAAGCTTTAAGAGTAGATTTTGATATAGGGTCTTACAGTAAGATCAGAGTTTGACTATTATGCAGTTTACAAAAGTAACTCACTGGCTGAAATCCTGCATTAAAAGATTTATTGCAAAGTTTCTGCACAGGTGGAACTATGAAACATCTTTCTCATCCTGTCAATCCATCTTCCAGCAGCTGTAGCCCACCCTCCCATGCCGATTTATTTGCCAGTGGAGAAGAAAGGAGCAGCAGAGAAACATCCAGCTATGCTGATACAGCTGCTTGCCTCCTGCTATCCTCTGCAGTGGCATATCTAGCATAAAAGCACCTACAGCAAGTGTGGAAATTGTGCCCCTATCCCTACCTCTCACCCCTATATGCATGGCCTTTTTGCACCCCCAGCATTGGTGCCTGGGGCATGTACCCTACATGCCCCACCCTAGATATGTCTCTGGTCTTCTGGGACCTCGTCAGGGTCCTCCAGAGGTCCTGGACGATGGGATCAGTACTGTCACTTGTCTGTACTGGCCAGTAAAATGTGGGGGAGAGGTGCAGCAGTGGCATCTGAAAAGCACCCAAAAAGAGAAAGAGAGAGAGAGAGAGAGAGAGAGAGAGAGAGAGAGAGAGAGACTTACACAGATGTAAGTTGGACTTGCTCTTGCATAAGTCACTAACAGGATGCCAATCATTATGTGTCTACCATGTTAATATTAACATCTCTGATCCTGCAGGTTTTCAGCACTGGAAGAACCTGACCCTAAGTTCCCCTCTGAAAATGAACAAGGATTGTGGCTATTCTCCTACCAATTTCTCTCCCTTCCTTTCTGGCTGTATAGAAGAAGGTATGTTTGTTATTGCGTTATGTGATAAGCAACATCTGCTGAAATTCTCTGTTCTGCACATTTATCGAAAGTTCAGGAATCCTCTCCAGTTTTCATTCTGGTAACTGGTGGTCAGCTACATACCTCGCTAAAAGAAGAAAAACTTCAACCCAAACCAGTGAAAACAAAGGACAAAAGAAGACACAGGTTGCATAAGTATGTACATATGAATACATGTATGCAGATTCAAAATTTAGAAATAATTCTAACTGAAATGGAAATACCATCCATCTTACAATCATGAGGAACAGTGTGTCCAGGCACTCCTGCTGTACTGGTTATCCAAGTGCTAATTTTTGATGACTGTCTTCCTGGTTCATGTTCTCTCTTCTTTACACAAACATCTTTAAAGATGTTGAATATTTGATTGCTCTTCAAATACAGGACACCTTCAAGAGAGCCAAGTAGGATACACAGTCCATTCTACCTCATTTCCCCCAAAAGTTATGGTTGGTTTATATTTGCATCTTAAGCTTTGGCTGGAAATTAGTGTGATCCTTTGACACAGATTGCCAACTCATGGCTATTTTTTTCTTCAGAACAGAAGTAGATTGATTATACATGCCTTTTCCTTTTTTTTTTTTTAAATGGAATTTACAAATTCATTAACAATGTAATATGGCCCCAAAAAACTCCCTCAGCCAAGCAAGTATTCAAGAGGTTGCTTGGTTTTGCATCTGGTCCCTTCATCCCTGAATATAGCTTATACTAGGGAGCTTCCTACACTTCCTCTCTAAGGAAACCAATATTGCACTTTGAGAGTTACCAGTGTTAAGCTCCCCAGTCTGTTCTGAAGAGTAATTCTGATTTAATCAGAATCAGGCATTCTGTTAAGTCCATAGGTAAACAAAGCAGCAGCCATAGTTTATCACTTATTTATGAACCTATTTATGGCCTGCATTTTGCATATTAATTGAAGGTTCTCTATGTGCCAGTCCTGTTTTGAAAAGAAAATGGAGTGAGGAGAAACACACTTACTTTCACACATATACCCCTGCCTTCTGACTGTGTGATGTTTCTTCCCTGTGGATAATATGCAAGAAATTAGATTAGAAATAGCCTTATGAATAAATGATGGAATGCCATGTTATGTATATAGTTAAGCAGATGTGTCACTCTTGAGAACACTAGAAGACAGCCCAAATCCATTCCAGCCACCTTCATCTCATCTCCCCACCATGGAACTACAGCAGAAAATACCGGCTGTTGAAGGACTTCATTTAAAATGTGTTGTAGAAAATTACCACAGACCAACTGAAGTAAGATAAACACTCTGAGGACTAACCCAAGATTGCTGTTGTCCTAGAAAGCTAAACCAAGGCATTGGATATACTTTACATAATCTACATGCTAAAAACAGGGGCCGGGGGGTTCCGATGTATTTGTACTGCAATGTTCCTAACAAGAGAAAACAAGAATTGATAGGGATGTAAATCCTCCCTTGGTCTCATTTTCCTGGGTAAGGATGAGAAACCACAGTTTGTTTCCTTCCTTACCTGCAACATGCTGAGATAGTTTTGTTGGTCTCCATGAGAGTTTTTGTATTTGCAGGAATGATTTTTGAGGAAATTAAAAAAATTGCATAGTAAAACTATGAAAATTGCTAGGTAAAATGTCTCATGGGGGTTAGTAAACTTTCAGCCAACTGCCTCAACATGTCAAGACAATGAGGTATCTTCACATTCTTACTATGGGGCTACACCCTTCCAAGTGGAGCGGTTGGAAAGAAGGTAGATCAGGATATATTCATAGATTTGATTTCCAGTAAAGTGGCAATAATTAATGGAGATGGCTGGATTACAACAGGATTGCTCCTAGAGCAGCAACAGTATAGTACCCTCTAGCCTAAATTATAGAGCTAAAATGAAGAAAAGTTGTAGTAAGCAAGAGTGGATCATTGTGTTCATGGACTAAGAGTTCTGTTCACTTTTAAACTGAAACCAAGCCCTGGGCCCAGAATTCTTTCTTTCTAAACATATACCTTTTGTGCTTGAGGGATCTTGAGATACTAGAAATAAAATAAAGAAGATTCAACAAACCTGGCATTGACCGTGCTGGAAACAGAAAGTCTGAGAAAGTGATAAATCAATTATGTTGGGATCAGAATAGTAATGTAACACTTTTTGCAATCTCACATATGAATATGTTATAATAGATCTTTGCAAGGAGGTGAAGGGCTTCAGATGTGAAAGTGACTATTTAATTAATGAATGTGCTTCTCTTTAAACATCCAAATGGTGTGTGTGTGTGAACAAAACATAATTAGAATGTCAAAATAAATTACAAGTCCAGACATGTTGTATCTGAAAAAAAAAATTCTGTGAATTTTTAGAGACAGAAGCAAACTTCTCATTACCTGTAAATTCATGCTATCAGTCTCCAGTATATGCTTCCATTCCAGTGGTCTTTCAGCAGAATTATATTGCTCCAGATAAAGAGTGGGATAGAACTTGTAGGAAAGTCTTTCACACTGTGCAGTTATAGCACTTTGATACTATATGGTGGGATGTAATGATTCCATGCTATGGAATTCTGGGACTTGCAGTTTTGTGAGGTGTTTAGAATTCTTTGCTAGAGAGCTCTAGTACCCCATCAGACCACGAATACTAGGGTGGCAGTTAAAATGGCACGAAAGACCTTTATCGCATGAGACAAGTAAGTCACAATTACAGCAGAATAATAGCATATTTGGTTGCGACTTATCTTATTACCTCATTCCTTTCTCCTGGTGGGAGACCATTTGGAAAGTGTTTTCTTTACAAAGGATTTCATTAACAGTTTTTTTTTCTGTTAATAAAATAAACACTTTTCAAATGGTCTCCCACTGGGAGAACAACATAAGAGAAACAATATCATTTGATAAGTCCTAGCCAAAGACTCTATTATCCTGCTGCAATTGTGATTTACCTGCCTCATTTGATAAAGCCCAAAGTGTTTGGTGTGAAAGATAATTAATTAAATAACTGTACTATGAGATATATCCCCTTTTCAAGGAGAAGAGATTGAGAATATTGGCAATCCTCTATCTGAGCGGGCAGACGAGTATTGGGCAAATGGCTACCATATTTTGTGACATAAGAAGCTACTTGTACAATAAAAGCACAGTTCATGCATTACACACAGTGGCCATATGAGGAATTCAAAATAATGTCATGTGATTCAAGCAGCCAGTCAGAGTTCACAAATCTTCAAAATGGAGCCTTGCTACACAGAAAATGAGTGTTTGCTGAGAATAGCTTGCCTTCAGAAGAGAGTTACATTGTTACTCGAAATAACTCAATTCACTTTCTTTAAACAATCCCAGGCTAAATTCGGAAGGAATGCAGATGCTTTTCCAAGTCTAATTATAATGGTGCCTCCAACACTGAGCTATTATTTGAAACAAGGGCTACTTCAGCAGGATCCCTCAGACGAGGCCTCCCAGTCATTACAGGACCGTTTTGCTGGCGTGGGGACTTGGCTTGGATCCTTTTGCGATGGATTAGAATGCAGTGTTGCAATATTAACTCCCCAAACTGCACAATATTATATTAGGTGAGGAGTATTGGCCTAGAAAGTCATGCCCGGCTGTTAATGAGTGCTGTTCTCTTCAGACATTTTATAGCTCCCTGTTTCAGGATTTCTTAATTGCTTTAATCTTGGCAGCAATATGTATCTGGGGAGGGGTATGAGGCTGAGGGAGGGTTGCTTAAACCACTAAGACCTTGAGTTTAATGATAATTAAGCCAGAGACAACAACTTATGTGGAAATAAGAGATCTGGTTCGAAGCCAAAACTGGGGGGGGGGGAGGGAATCTCCCCCAGAAACTTAGTATTCATATACATGCTTCCCTTCTCAGACATCTGAAAGAGGCAGAGAGGGAGCAGTTTCAAACTTTTCTTTTAGTCAAAACTCATCCTAATACATTCAGAATCCTTTAACCTGTTTTTCTTTTTTGGGAGGGGGGCTTGGAGAAGCCTGGGAGTCCATGACCTTTGGGATTTCCGGCACTAAGGGAATGAAGGAAAATCTAGAACAAAAAGAGAAAGGCATTATAAACTAACGTACTTTGACTCCATTCCACCATTTGTAGGTGTCCTTGTGTCCTTCATTACCTTTTTTTTTTTCAACCTGCCAGGTTCCTTGCCTTTCTTATTTATTTGATTTTTACAAATGCCTTAAAAATACCTCAGAGACTGGGATATTGCAAAGCAAAGTGTTATCTTTATTTCCACAAGTGTCCATAAGTGGAAACACTTGGATTTCACTAAACTCTTGGATTTCTCTAGGGATTTTTTTTTTTAATGAGCAGCTTTGATTTCTGTCCTTAGGGATATTGAAAACTTCTCACTGTGAACCAGAAAATGACCTATCTAGATAATGAGATTGTTCTTTCACTACTCTTTTCTCCATTCACTCCTTTTCCCCCCACACCACTCCATTTTCCTGGTTGTCTCATTCCCTGTTCTCTCCTACAGTTGGCATCACTGCACTGCAGTAGAGGATTTAAAATGGTGAATGGTAGAAAAATAGATTTTTCTTCGTGTTTCAGAACACAGGAACTCAAGACTGAAGGTGGAGATTTTTTCTGAAATTCAACAGAAACCAAGGAACAAAGAAAAACAATAGACCAAATACCTTCACAGTGTGTCATTGATATATTGAAGATAGTACAACAGAACACTACAAGTAATGCTTAACCCTTAGAGGGCCTTTAAAAGACTGAAATCCAGGCTGAATACTGAGAATAGTTCTTTAGTCAATTATTGAATATTATAACTAAATGAAGCCTCCATATTTGGTAGCGGTATGCCATTATGAATCAGATGGAAACACACACACATATACACACACACAGCATAGGTATCTCGTAATCTTTCTGTTCTTCTCCTCAATTTGCAGTCCAATAGACTGAATGGACCTTGCCCTGATCTACACAGCTTTTCCTCACTGTTTCTTCATTTCCCCAAACCGATTTCTACATTTATTAGGAATATTGACATATTATATTCTGAGAGTAACATGGAGGCAGGCTTTACTCTCCCCCTTTTTATGGACCACTTAGAAAATAAGTGGCACTTTAAGTGTCCATTAACTCTCGTTTAACTAATGCTAAATTGCATTTGGGCACCTATGGACACACTTGTGAAAGCCGTATTAATACCGTATGAATTCATTATGAGCAGGGCTATTACTTCCAGGGCTAAATGAATTCATAATGATGGGAAATCTGAAATAAAGTGTTACCAAAAAATAATTCGTAGCACGTTAAGTGTCCATTAAGTTTAGGGAAATGACACTTGAATGCCTGTGTGTAATACAAATGCAGTACATATGAATGGGAGCCTCATGACAGAGCTATTGTACACGGCACTAGAGAAAAACAGAGCATAAAACAAACACAAGCCACAAAGATTCCCACACGTTGCTTCTTGAGCTATTAAATCCATGGACCTTATGTAAGTGTTAACTATATTCCTAGTAACACAGTGGATTTATTTCAGTTGGGATTAGCAAATTGGGTTTTGGCCTTAGATAACAACTCCCAGAATCTGTTGTTCTGGGCTATTTTCTGGCAATTCCCAGCACCAACTGCAAGATATTATTTTCCTCCCCCCTTGATATATTTTTATTTCCAAGACACATAAAAACAAAAAGATATTCTTTGCTGTCTTTCCTTTTCATTTTTTTTAAAAAAATGGTGTATAGTTCCTCGATGGAGTTATACTTTAGTACTAGAATACTACAACTCTTTTAAAAAAAAAAAGAAAAAAAAAAGAAAGGCAAAATATGTATTTTTAAAATGAGAGCACAGTACTGTTTATTTAAGGAAAAGTGCCAATAATGAAGATTTCTGGTCTGACTATAGTAGATTACTCACTTTAAGTGAACAAGACCAAAAATAAATGCAAGATAACAAGTATGCCTGATAGTATGCAAGAAGATTTGGAAGGCCAACCCTTCTTTTAAATTGGAGTTTTGTTGAAATTCTAGGCAGAAAAAGTCAATTTTTGTTTAAATTGCTGTATCTATGACAATTTCAGTTGGATCAGTTTCAAACTTGACATACTTGTCAATTTCAAGTAGACTCTGACCCTTTCCACACCCTACCTTCTTGTACCGTCCTCCGGTGGCAATCCCAGCAGTGGTTCTGCTGGGAAGGGAGTGCAACAGGAGCATTCCTCTCTGCACTGGACTGGCTCCCTGTGGACGGGAGGGCAGTGGACACGCTGCTTCCTTCCACAGTGCAGCTGGGTAATTTCCCAGACTGCTCTGGGGCAGGAAGCACTGCCATTGTGTTTCTTGCCCTTCTGCAGGACAGGTAAGTGTGAGATGATAGTGCAATCACATGCCACTGATGGGGAAAACCAGTCAATGATATAATCTGCAATCTCGCCACTGGGGGACAGGAGAGGAGCGGGGCTGGGATAGTGTCATGCAGAAGTGTTGTTGTGGTCCCACCTTCTCCCATCCCCATGGTGGGATAGGAGGGTGCTGCAGAATGGGCCTGTATCCATTCCAGTATGGATACAGAGTTTGATATTATCAGCTCAAAAAGGCATTTTTATAAGCAATTGAATACTTGAATCTTTGTACGTGTAACTTGTCTTATCTACAAAGACACTTCCTTGTCTGTTTTCTATAAATCAGTACATTTTTTTCAGATCAGTATCCTCTTTTTCTTCTTTTTGGATAATTTCTGTTTTTGGGGTGGGTGGGATGTGTAGTGGCTACATAATTACAACAATCCATGAAACAGAGGTAGACAGCTTTAGGGGGTGGCAGTAAGCTACATTGTGCCACTTGAGGAGATTGGAGGGCTGCCTCCATTGAATTAATTTTTGATTTTTTTCTTTTCTTTTCTTTTTTCCTTATCTTCCCATGCCCCTACATGTTTTAGGAGTTTTTCAGAACCCTTTTGTCACTCTTTTGTCACATTTTTGGTGCCGTATAGGCTGGTATGGTCCTAGGAGTGGTATTTTCTTCAACAAAAAGTGACCCGGGAGTCAGCATTGTATCACATATGGAACAGACACATCATCAAGTTCCTGCTAATGACTGACCTTTCTCCATTGCCATTTGACTTGAACTTCAGCTGAATATTAGTAACTTTTTCTCTCCTTGCTTTTGGGGTTAATAGTTTCCCATGCAGAATTACATAGCTTGCCAAGTTCCATGTTTTTACCTGAACCAGATAGAAGAACTTCATGATAATTCTTGTACTGAGAATGTGAGGAGGAGGAGACTGAAATGTATGAGTGAGTGAGTGAGAGACAATTGATTGCTTGATTTCAAAACTACAATTTGTCTGAATGTTTCTGAAGGGATTGTACTGGAAACAATGATCAAATGAGGCAGGTTTTGTTGCTATGTTGTGAAATCATAGGCCAGACTTTCAACTAGAAATTCAGACTGGGTTAACACCTGTTCCTTCTCCCCAAGTAAGTCTTGGAACTGACTTGTTACAAAGAAGCAGGGCTGAGACTCATGGAAACATAGAATTGGTAAAGATCTCTAGGACAATTTAGACCAGTTTCCTGTCCATGCAGGAATCTCCTGTTAAAGTGTCCCTGAGAGGTAGCCAACTAACATCTGGTTGAAAAGCTGTCATGAAAGAGAGTCCTTCACCTTCATCAAGGTAGGCTACTTCATTGTCAAGCAGCTCTTACTATCAGGAATGTTTGTAATAATTAAAGTTTTGAGGGCTCTTTGGGGATGCCATGGAAGTTCCATTGATAATCCTGAAATGTTGATATTTCTATTCAGTCTCGTTTCTGCATTGATAAATTGTCTAAATGCTTTGTCCATTTTTCATTACTTCATCACCAAATTCTTCTTCACTAAAATACATGTAATTTTGTTCCTTTTTCTGTTTTCCTAATGAAGCCTAACGTTTGTTGCTTTCATCTTGGTTCTCTGCCACATGTGAAAAGCTGCCAATATTCTTTTGTGTGATACATACAGATTTGTTCACAGGTTCAGTAGAATGGGAAATTGCTTACCTGAAAATAAAGAAATCACTTAGGTTGCTGCTTAAAATATGTTCTGTACTTGGTTATGTGCAAACTCCAGAGAATCTCTCAACTTTATATTTCATTTTAAAATAATGACTTGTCCTGGCTACCACCTATTCTGATGTGCTTGAACTGTGTTTTCTTCTTTCACTTGCCTAATGTGGGAATACTTGAAGAAGAAAATTCTGTTTTGAAAATGAACATTTTGGTTTTGTGCAAAGGGGTGATTAAGGCCTTTTTTTTTTTTTTTTTTGCTTAAATGAAAATGAGTCCTAATTTGCTCTTCTGTGAAGGAAAAATAACAAGCTTTGGCTGGCATGTTGTTGGTTTATCCCAACTACAGCAGACCTATTCAATCAATTGTTGTTAATGAGTCAACATTTAGGTAAATCCCATTGATTCAATGGGTCTACTCTAGTTAGGACTAATAGCACCATTTAGGCCTTTGTTTATATGTCCCTTAGAGAACAACTGACTCAACATGCTAAATGATGACGTGGGGCGGGGGGAGAGACAAGAGGTCATACTAATTTTAAACTTTTGATAGAAATTTTCTAGACAAAATTTAAAAACATATGACTACTGGATGAATAAAATCAATTTCTTTTACTACATGTAGGTTATTCAAAATTTTCTCTTCATACTATGGCCCTTTCTGCACGCTACCTGGAACCATCATTGTCTGGTCCCAATCACACTCTCCTCCACACTGGCTGGTTCCCTGCCAAAGGAAGCACAATGGACATGCCTGTTCCTTCTGTAGCACAGCTAGGTAATTTCTCTGGCTGTGCTCGGGCAGGAAGTGCCTCCAGTGTGCTTCTGGGCCTTTCGCAGCCCAGGTAAGTGCAGGATGGTGACACAATTGCATGTCATTGATGGGGAAAATCCATCAGTGATTTAATCTACAATCATGCTGTAACCCATGATTTCGTCGATGAGAAAATATTTACAATCCGCTAACAGCGAGAGTGAGATATTTATTGCCTGCTGACAGACCCTATCTCAGGGAAGAGAATTATTTGATATTCATTGAGCCAGAGGTTAACCGGATGGAAACGTAGATATCCAGGTCTAAAAGGCTGAAGTCCTCTGGTGTAGGTCTCACGAAATAGCCCCCAGTCACATATCCAGAGGAAGACCTTGGAAAGGCACATATATACATTTCAAATGGGCTGACGGCAACTTTGACACCTTGAAAGACAAAGGCCCTTTCTGCACCAGGCAATTAGAACGGGGCAGTCCGTCCTTGCAGGGAGGTTGTCTGCACCTTGGAGCAGACTAGGAGTGGACTACTTACCGGAGATCCGCACCTCAGTCTGCTCCAAGATGACCCCAAGTGGTCCTCCAGCGTGTTTTTGAAAGACTGGAAAAAACAGGTCTTTATTTTCCTGGAATGCACCATTACGTTCCTGCTCCCTTGTGCAGATTTGCAGGCTCGCACCAATGTGAGCCTGTGATCTGCGGAGGGGGGGCTTTAGGCATTGCGAGCTTCAGTGGTTGGTCGGTGCCCACGACCAACCGGAAGCCGCCATTTTGGAAGCAGGAAGCCACCATTTTGGAAGCCAGAAGCTGCCATTTTGGAAGCCGGAGCAGTGTGGATCTACAGACCTTGCACCGCTCCGATTCGCCCTGGACCAAGGAGGAGCCCTGCGGAAGGGCTTCAGGGACAGTTTGCATTGCTTCGGACCCCAGAAGAAGTGGTAGGTAACAGCACAGAGCGATTCCCTTGCCTCGTGCAGAAAGGGCCAAAGTGTTTCCTGGATGAAATTGGTGATCACAATTGCGTCAACCACAAAGTGGAGATCCATCTGCATGATCCAACTTCTGTCCTTTCCCAGGAAAAGGGTCTGCCCCCCCCCCCAGACATGTTTTGCACTATAATTGGGTCCTGTTTTGGGGCTCTCACAGGCTAGCTCTATATCTCTCTCTTTCGCTCTCTCTCTTTTTTTGGGAGAATTTCCACCTTTGACTGGCGTCTGCTAGTTTGAAGGCTCCAGTCTTTTTCTTTGTCTGCTGATCTATTCCTGTGTTTTCCCAAATTGCAGTCTTCAAGACCAGGTGCAGTATAATTGCTTTCTTCCCTTAGCTTTTCTGCTTTTAAGATTTTCTAATCCAGTAGTCCTTGTGTGCTTTTGTGTATGACTGCTTTGTGTGAGTGTGAGGAAATTCTGCTAATTCTGCCAAATAAAATACTTTTTAAAAGGACACTTGACTTCTTTCTCTCTCATGCCATCTGATCCCGTAGACATAGGATAAAAGATCTCGCTGCGTTGTGCTGCCCTCTGGCTTGCTAGGCAGTGGTCTGCTAATTCCCCCAACCTTTGTATATTTAAAGCAAATCTAAGTGTCCCCCAGGGATGCTCAGAAGTCAGGGTAACAATGCCACTTGCTGATAGGAGAAGGGCAGGATCCGGACAACATCATTTAGAAGCGTTGTCTCAGTCTTGCTTCTCTCCCATTCCCATTCTGGGATGGGAGGGTCCTGTAGAAAGGGCCTGTGGAATTTCTTTCCTTTAGAAAATAAATGAGCAATACATTATCAACTGTGCTTAGCCAAAGTGTAGTCCGTGCATTCGTTTTCTAGCCAATTAAACACTGAATTGAATTGAGTCCATTTGGTTCATTTTCATTTCTTACAAAATTAGTAGGTAGACTGTCACTTTGTAATGAATCATTACTCTTCTTTTCAGTTTAATAGCAATTTGTAACTCTTTTACAGGGGACCAGAGCTACTAGAGATCATCCCGGTGGCTCTTTCTGTTGATCACCTTTTTCCTGAATGTTCCTGAATATCTGGTGCATTTTGGGAAGGCAAGGTGGCAGCCACTGATGGTAATTACCATTTCTCAGCAAAATATCTCAAACTCGCTTGCTATCTTTGAGAGTGTGAATAGCTTTCTTTGTCTACTTAAACACTGCCATTTTAACTCTAGATGTTATTGCGGGAGACATCCTCCTTCCTTTGCTTCCCAAAGAGAGGCTGAACTAAGCAGAGAGTGCAGCTTTCTGGGCTAAAAAAGGCTCAGAAGCATGGGGTCAGCCATTTGCATCATGATCTCTCTCTAAAACAGCATGTATAATCTGCTGCCTCAGCCCCCTTCCTCAAATGCTTACTGTCCCTGTTTGGCATGGATCATCCCACTTTTTGTTTGCTTTTCAAAAATGTCCCAGTTGCTTTCAGCTTCTCCCTTTGTCCTCAGCTTACTTCAATTGCTCCAAACTTACTTCAACTCAGGAGGCAAGAGGAATGGCAGAATCTTGTCCTTCCCCATTAAGTTCAGGCAAGAGCAAACTTCTACAGCCTCTCTTAACCTGTGTGTCACTCCTCATTAATTTTTTCTTTTCTTTTCTTTTCTTTTCTTTTTGCCATTTTGACCATACTGTTATGTTGCTTGGGCACATGTGTCTCCATTTTCATCTGTGAAATGTTGTACAGAATGTACTCATCTTTCCTTCCTTGATGGAGGAGGATTCAGCTGAGTAAAGCAGGGGAAGATGATCCTTCCCAAAAGATTAATAAGAGGCCATCGTAAAGTAGAACCAGCTCTATCTGAGCAACTTGCATGTTGTTACCTTGATGGTTTCACATATGTGTCTTGCTGAAAATTGAAATACACTTGGTAGGCAGTGAGCACTAATGACATATGCCCACATGCATCTTAACAGCAACCCACCCCACAAAATTCTTCAGACCAAACATCATAGGGAGTGTTCTTTATTTTGAATGTGTGTGCACATTTTACAATGAGAATGTACAAAAGATTAAGCACATAAACAGAACACAAGCTTCAGTGCAACAAACTGCTTCTAGCCGAAGCTTAACTCTGCAAAACCTTCACAAATGAAAGAAGGTCTCTTGTTAATATACCAAAGCTTGTGTATGTTTGTGTGTTTATGTTTGTCTTCAAGCAACCTGTTGACTTTTGCTGACCCCATGCATTTCGCAGGTTTTTTTCAGCAAGGAATCCTCAGAGGTGGTTTTGCAGGTTCTTTCCTCTGAAATATAGCCTATAGCAACTGGTATTCATTGGTGGTCTCCTGTACAAATACTAACCAGGGCTGACCCTCCTTAGCTTCCAAGATCAGAAGGGATCTGGTGTTTTTACGGTTTTTAGGCCAGCTGTTCCTTATTTTATGCATTTTAATTTGCCATGGTGGAAAGTGTCCCTAGAAGAGCAAGGTGTATGTCACTGAACTGAAAGGAGTAATGAGTTGAGGAGTAAAATATGAAATGAACTGGTATGGATCTTTCTCAGTAAGTAATCTTAGAAGATTCTAGTGTAATCCTTACTTTTTGTCAATGTGCACCAGAGGACATCAACTAAGATGCATATTGTAGGAAATGGGAATTAGTCAAGCTAAAACTTTATAGTCCTCTGCAGTTCTTTGACTTCAAACTCCTCCTCTTTGGATTAGGTGTTTTCTACTCCTTGATAAATTTATATGTATTTTTGATGCACATATTCAAATTTATGGATTTCTCCTGCATTGAGTAAAGTGTGTGCAAATTTTTAGAAAGATGAATTTTACATACTGTACACATTTTATGGACTTACTGCCCCCCCCCCCATGAACTGTGTCAAAGCTTTGTAAAAGTATGGATTTCCAAATGTAAATTGCAATCTGTGTTAACATCTATTCAGCTACAAATTGAGTGAACTTATATAAATTGGTGAACCCAAAGAGTTTCTCACCCAGTCCTAGTCTATTGCAATATAGCTTTGTTCTTGCTTCAGCGTAATCTTGGTTTTGATTTAAAACTTGCTATCAAATACAGTCCTCTGCCAACACTGTAACTTATTTCACTATTCAAGTATCCTGAAGAAGAGGGCGGGTTTGCAGTGCCTATCATTCTTTAGGCTTTTCTTTCTGGCATTGTGGCATTGACAGATCCAATTACTTATGAAGCTGAAGTTTCTCAGGCTTTCCAATACACGCTTACCAACTGTAAATGAGAGACAGAAGAGGCAAGAAGGGTATGTATGTATGCATGTATGTATAGTGTGTGTGTGTGTGTGTGTGTGTGTGTGTGTGTAAAAGAAATGGAAAGTGAAAGTGTGATCTCTCCCAGATGTTATAAGAAATCCCTGCTGCAGTTGAACAAAGGTGAATTCTGTCCAATATCATTTTTATTCTCAATCTTCAATATTGCAGCTGACGGCAGAAAATGTGCAGTAAAGCATGGGGGAGGCCACTGGGTAATATCCACTGTAAAGTGTTAATTGCCTATTGAGGCTGTAAACTACGTCAATATGCCTGAATCTGAGTTATTGACAGACCTCCTATTTATTCCAGCCCCACAAAAGCCGGGCTCTTTAGAACTGGTCTCTAATCAGTCACGCTTTACTGATCCTACCAAGAAGCGCCAGTCAATAAAGGCGTTTGCCATCTTAACCCTTTGAAGTTTGTAAAAATTACAAGCAGGATTGATAACATTGATTCCAGGAAGACTCTTGATGGTAGAAGAAACCCTTTAGAAGCAGAGGATCCTTTAGGTGAAAGGCATCTACCACAGGCTGACAGGTCACTTTCAGGTGCCAGGCAGTGAATATGGATCTTGTTTGATCAAGAATATACAGTTCAGAAGACACTGGGAATATACGTGAAACTTAAAAGTTTCAGTTGGTTCAGGTTGCTTGCACGTTGTTTCTTTATTGTGAGAATTAATGCAATGAGGATGATGCCAATTAACAAGGACGGTTGAAGGCCTTCTGCAGGACATTTGGTACTATTTGTTGAATCTTAGTCAACATTTGGAAAAACTGCTTTCTTGTACTTCAATCTGAATTCCCCAGTCACCATTCCCATTGATTTATGGTATAATCTTAAGCAGTTTATTTTCTTCATTTATGATTTATTTATTAAAATATTTTCATCTTGCCTTTTTGTCATGAGATAACAACAACAACAACAACAACAACAACAACAACAACATTACTTTTTTTTTTTTAGAAGGAAGTCCCATTATGTTCAATGGGACTTACACCCAGGTAAGTGTGCATGATAGGATTAGGCAATCTGCTGCTCTCTAGATTCTTTGAACTACAAATCCCATAAGACCCATCCATAATGGCCAGTCATCAAGGATTGTGGGAATTACAGTGCAAAATGCCTGAAGAACTATCCTTGAGTTACAGCCTTATGAATTTGGAAGTGGGAACTACTATAACACATTTCAAGCATTTGACATTTGCCAGAGAGTGCACTGACACAAGTAGAAAGCAACTGATTTGCCAGATAGGCAAAAGGATGCTCTTCCTCACTTGTGATATAATTAAAACTGTTCACTACAACAAGAGGTGGTGATGGTGGCTTTAAAAGGGTGTTACACAGAAACCAAATTAACGTCTGAATTTATCAGTGGCTGCTGGCCATGATAGTTCTGTTATTAGCTCAAAGATAAGAGACACAATACATCTGAATACCAGTTGCTGGAGGACAGCAATGGTACCAGATCTTTGTCTTCATGTGCTGCCTGTGGGCTCCCATAGGCATCTGGTTTGCTCTGGTTAGAACCAGGATGCTGGAGCAGGCAGGCCTTTGGTCTGCTCCAACAAGCCCCTTTTTCTGTTATGCTGTGTCCTTGTTAGGACTGTATCAATAACTCTCACTTTGGTTTTGATCTCATTGCAGTTCAAGATAGTTTGGAACTAATCTGATTCAATTTGGTTCTGAATCGGAATAAAAATTTAGAAATCCAAATCTTTGCAAGTACCATTAATTTCTGTTGGGAAACAAAGTGATCACAACTTTGTTGTTGATGTACATAAACACATGGAGTATGCACCTCCCAGGGCGTCAAATCTACCAAATTTCGGTCAATTTAGTCCAAAGATTTTTGAACTAGCTTCCTTAAAATGTCCCTTTAAAAGTGGTCATACCATTTTTAGTGCCCCTCCCATCCCCAGGAATACAAGATATTTGAAGACATGGTATTTCCCTTTGAGAAGATTAGCCTTGTCAAAATTCAAGGCAATTTTGGGGGGTTTTGTGTAACCTAAGGTTTGCTTTAATATAAAGTTTGCTATTATTTTTGCTATGATTGAAATAAAACCTTGCCTTCATGCTGAGAGCCAAGATATGTTATGGAGAGGATAAGGGAAGTGCCACACACTGAAATAAAACACCAGTATAAAGAATAAGGAGAACTAGATTGGATTTGGAAATGATTAAGAAGAATGGATTGTGGTTTGGGTACCAGCAGGATGAAGGAAGAAAGAGCATAAGCTACAGTAAAAACAAAATTGTCATCAGGCTTCAGCAGAACTCCTTGAAAAACTTTCCACATGGTTAAAAGACAATTGGCAAAACAGCACAACAGTAAACTTTGTTTTTCATCTATACTTTGTTTTTAGTTTCATGTGAGCTGCCTCAAGTCCCATACCAGGAGAAAGGTGGTATATTAATTAATTAATTACCTCTCTACAAGAACTATGACTCAAGAGTTCCTCTGAGAGTTTTGCCCCACACTAGAAACCAGAGTTATTAACCAACAAGATTCCAATTCACCTCCTTTCGCTCTACTCTTCCTTCTTCAGTGTTACGCACCATTTTGCAACTTTTTAGACAACACTGTTGGTTTCCTTTTATGGAATTTGGACCCAAAGATTTTTCACACCTCACCTTTTCACGCTGCTGGACTGCTCGGCTCACGCACGAAGGCTTGAGAGGAACGCTCTCGCAAGCCTCCTGCTTGAGCTTCACAGCTCCTTCCTGCTCGCGTGAGCGCCCTGCCTGCACTCCGCCCCTTCCTTCCACAGTTTAGCCTGGGAGTTGGAGGCTAGCGCTGGGGCAGGAAGCGTGACCGGTGCATGGCTCAGGAGGCTTCGTACAGCAGCTGAGTACACCCCAGGCCCCTGACCGGTGCACGAGTGTGCACCATTTTCGGCTAAAAGCTGAAAATAAAAAAACGCGTATGTGCTGTGCGTCCGGCTCTTGAGTGTCGCGTAAATGTGAGTGCGTCATGCAGACCACTCCTCACATTTATGCGATGCTCAAGGAGCCCTTTCACTTGCAAAATGCCATGCGAAAAGGGCCCCAGTTCAGACTGATTCAGACTGATGCAGACTGAATTGGGATTGTTATTTTGCTTCAAATTCAGGTTAGATATCTGGAAATGTTGTGATATGATGGAACCAGTGGGCCCTGGAAACTACAGAACTGTATTCCATGGTGGCTCCTAAAGGTTGAAGCCCATGTTAATTTACAGCAATCATGTGGATACAGTTGACATCTATCCTGGTATGAATGATGAATGTATGAATGATGCCCAGTCATTCATGTTTTGAAGTATTTGCCACATAGTCCCTTTGATTTCATGCAAGTGGCCATGGCAAATAGCCATGGGTAATGGGAGGTGTAGCCTAAGGAAATAAAAAAAATTCAAGTGGGATGCTTCCAGACCATTTGATTATATGCCAATGGAATTTCACCACTGAGACTAGGGAGAAAATGCGATGTCTTGAATGGAAGTTACACTGTGAATACTTCCAAATGTTGCAAGTTGTATAGAGATCAGAACATGGTCTAATGGCACAAAATCTGGTCAGTTTTGGGGTGTGATACTACTTAGGAATCCTGTTTAAAATCTCCTGAGTTCCATAATGGATGAAAGCCAGTTTATAAATGTACTAAATAAAGGAAGCATTTTAACCTTTTCATTTTATTGTTCAGACTATTCATATAGGCACCTCCTTCCCAGAAGTTTGTGTTTTACAGCCCTCCACCCCACACAATTACACATGTACATCACTCTATGTCTCAGTGAATGAAAAAGAAATCCTTGGAGAATTTGCCCTAAAGTCTGAGACTATGTATTTTTTTCTTTTCTTTTCTGCTGCTTGTGCATTGCAAATTAGCTTGGAGATTTCCTGCAGAGAGGCAGGAAGAAGGGTAAGTATGTGCCTCTTAACTTACCTACTGCTTTCCCCTTAAAACAGAAGTGGGGGACCTGAGGCCGTCCTCTAGCTTTCATCAGATTCTTCTGGACAATAGTAAGGGATTATGGGAACTGTAGTCCAAAACACCTGGCAAGACAAAGGTTGCAAACTCCCTCCTCCTTCTCTGATTTTCCAGTCTGGTATGACGAATATTGGTCTGGAACCTCAGCTAAGGTGAGATGGTTGTGAAGAAGCAATGAGAATATAAAAAGATTAAGCACATAACTTTAGTAAATAGAACACAAACTTCAGCATAACAAACTGCTCTTAGCTGAAACTTAAATCTGCGTAACCCTCATAAACGAAAAAAACTTGTGAGTCCTTTGTTGATATACCAAAACTTGCGTATATATGTATGTGCCTATCAACTTATGGCAACCTCATCAATTTCCTAGGATTTACTTAGGCAAGGAATACTCAGAGGTGGTTTTGCCAGTTCCTTACTCTGAAATATAGCATACAGTACCTGGTATTTGTTGGCAGTTTTCCATTCAAGTACTAACCAGGGCTGAACCACCTTAGTTTCCAAGATCAGATGGGAATTAGTGCCTTTAGAGTATTTATTACTTACTTGCTTACTTACTTACTTCTGGGACTAATTTTTGTGTTATCAATACTCAGTCAACAACTTGGCCCTTTTCGCATGGCATTTGCTATGCGAAAGGGCGCCTGGAGCGTCGTGCAATTGTGAGGAGCGATCTGTACAATGCACTCACAGTCGCGCAATGCTCCAGGGTAGGGCAGGAGCCGCTCACACACTTTTTCATTTTCGGCTTTCAACCGAAAATGGTGTGCGATCGCACATTGCTCCAGGGCCCTGCACACACTTGCCATGCGTGCAGAGCCTACGGAGCCACAGAGGTCACACTTCCTGCCCCAGTGCAGCCTGGGAAACTCCCAGGCTGTGCTGCGGAAGGAAGAGCCAGGGCTCTCACGATGCCTGCTCAGGAGCAGCCAGCTCGTGAGGAGCTGAAGCAGTCGGGACGCGAAAGCCTCTCTCTGGAGGTTGCTTGCGGTATCGCCGCACCCCAGTGCTGAAAAAAGGTAAGCTGCGGAAAGGGCAAGGACAAAATGTGTGTGTGTGTGTGTGTGCATACAACATGTACAGTTTTGGAACAAGGGATTGGGAGTAAAGATGATTAAATCCAATGGGGAAAAATCCAGCCCTGGAGTGATCAATGACATTGTGTGTTACAAAATACTTGAAGAATGATCTGCAGGAGCAGATTATTGTTTCATGGTTGATTCATTAGGGCTTCAAGGTGAGAGGCTATGCATTTGCCTTTCTGGCATACTTCAAACCTCTTATTGCTGATGGTGCAGCAAAATGCCTATGAAGAGATTTAGCATAAGCACGCAGTCATCATTAATGTTTTTCTTCTGCGGCTATATGCAGTCGGAGGGAACCAGTACAAGAAACCAACTGAAGATACAGTAAAGAAATCAGTAGAGAGAACTCATGTCAGAAGTCAAATTGCATGTAAATTGCAGGCACAAGGAGGAGTCTATGTGGAATTTGCAAGGTCGCCTTTTATTTGATGGGTGAGTGTGATGTCTTTTTAAAAATCCTTATATTTCTATACTTTTTTTTTTTTGCATGTTTACAATCTCTTTGTGATGTGACCACTAGAGAGCAGGCTTAACCTAGTAACAAGAACTAATTAGTGCATAGCCTTTTCCTTTCCTTAGCCCCTAGCTTCTCTTCCTCCCCCTCCCTCCAAAGCCTCCCTGTCCTTTTCAGTCTCTCCCTTTAATATATAGGCAGAGGGGATTTAGATGCTTCTTAGCTCTGTCTCCAACACTGTGCAGTCTTAGGCCTAATTAAAACGCCACAGACGGCCTGAACCCCACATTAAAATTTGATGAGGAATTGATCAGCCAAGCAAACAGGAAATTTAGCTGTGTGAGTGAAGGTAATGTTTGCTCAAATGTGTAATGAGTTCCATAGGGAATATTTATGGGGACCTCAACGATGGCTTGAGCAGTTCCTGTGCCTTGATTTTCATCTTGCTTACCTGCCCTCTCCTTGTTCAGACCACATGCGTAAAGAAAACCCTGAAACTGCCTCAGGAAGGGTCTTGCACAGATTGCGGGATCATTCATGTTTAACTTCGTTTGCCCAGCAAAATTGCACGAGACAGAAGGGTTTGAAACCAAAGGAAACAGCATATTGGGCTTTGTCCTGGATAGAAACACAACATTGATTTTGCACAGTGTAATTACTCATTGATAGGGAAACTGATCTGGAGAAGGCTGATCTAGCCATTAGGGTACCTTTTGTGCTTTAGGTTAAGTATGCCATCTTGGGAGAAAGGCAGGATATAAATTCAATAAATAAAACAAATAAACATGTAGGTTAATCACATGCATTTTTTTTTTAAAAGAAACCTATAGAGTCAGTTAGACCCTACATATCATTCTTGTTTGTTTATATACTTCTCATTATGAGACATTGTTGATTGTGATGAATTAAGGGCAAAAACATTGTTTGGAAAAGGGATGATCTCAAAACAAACAAGCAAGCAAGCAAGCAAGCAAGCAAACAAACAGAGTCTTTTTTATTTTAACTTGCCAGGGAATTCCTATGTAATACTTTTTGCCAGGTATTTTGTTTTTATATCTTCCTATGCATATCTTTGATATCAAGCTACAAGGAAATAGGTTCTTGTTTTGTTTTTTTCTGTTGCTGGAGAGTGACATTACCTCCTATATCTACAGTCTGGTCAACTGCAGTTCAGAAGTGCTTAGAGTGGACTGTGCCACTCGATAAATATCAGAAAGGCAAAATTTGTCATGAAAGTGGGGTAATTATGCCTGTGTGTCACTCTGAGCTCATTGCAGGAAGGCTATAATTGCTGTTGTTGTTGTTGTTATTGTTGTTGTGTGCCTTCAAGTAGTTTCCAACTTACAGCGACCTTAAGGCAAACCTATCATGGGGTTTACTTAGCAAGATTATACAAATCTAAAGATAAATAAATAGATAAATAAGATCTGTTTTAAGTCTACAGGAAGCATACTTGTTCTCAGTGCTCAGCAGAAAAATGTGATGCCCAGTGCTATGAGTTAACAGGATGGAGATAGGGTTGCCAGGTTTCTCACACACCAATACAGGTTAACCTTTCTGTTGCCTGGCCAGCTCAATACTGGCTGGAACATGATAACCTCTCTGTTGCCAGGTCAGCTCAAGAGTGGCTGGAACATGAGACAGGTCTGTACGGTCTATAGTCTATATAGTCTCATGAGAGTTCTACATTTCCATGAGATTAGAAAATACTGTGTGAGCCCATACCTCTACTGAGAGACCCTCTTCTCTTGATACTTGAAGTGGGTCTTATTATAGGCCTGCCTTGTATGCTAGTTGCCTATATTGCTGAGAGCAGGAAAATTGGATGCCAGTACTGTCAGAATAGATAGACCCACTTCTGAAGTTATTTTGTGATGTTCCAAGTGTTTCAGGATTGGCCTGTTGTGAGCACACTTTGTCCACTTTGGGGAAGAGCAGACATGTTCTAAGAACAAACCAAGTGCAGAAGGTGGCATGACACTGGATGGGAATGGGGAGGCTATATATGGGACCAGTGTTGATGCTCTCATGAAAGGAAAATTCTGGGAGATAGAGTCCAAAACAACCGCAAACATTAGTAATAATATCAGAAATGACAGAGATATATTGCTTGTTTCCAAGCATGCTGCTTCCCCCCATTCCTCCCCGGTACAGAGGATTGCATTGTGAATTGTCCATAGCGTTACAACAGTAGCCTTCCCTGTTTAAAGGGAAGACAACAAATGAGTAACAATAATGCATTTATTGTGCACTAAGTGATTATATGGAAAAGCCTGAGCGCTGGCTATAAATGAATGATTTCTCTACTGCATTATAGTTTTTCTGACATTTTGGTTTCAGTATAATTATCCTGTGTAAAATGCTTCTTTCTCCACAGAAACTGGTTAACAAAACCAGGCTTGAGTAACTTCTGAAGTGTCATCTATGTGGCAAAACAGTGTCTTAAGAAAGAAAACATTGAATGTAACACATTTTAACTGCAAGAGTTCTTAAAGGGCTTTGCAGTTTTGATGGGCTGAACAAACATTAGGCAATCAAACAGAGCAACTTAGGTTTGTGAGATGGAGAGGTATTAATGTGCTTCATTTTATATTGCTGTTCTTCTGTGTCCTTAATTTGTTTCCAACTTATGGCAACTCTAAGGTGAACCTACCACAGAGTTTTCTTGATTTGTTCAGAGGGGGCTTGCCACTGCATTTCTTTGAGATGGAAAGAGTTTGACTTGCCCAAGGACCCTGCGTGGGTTTCCATGGCTGAACAGGGATTTGAATCTTGGGCCCTTTTTGCACGGCATTTCTGAAGCGAAAGAGCCCCTTGAGCATTGCGTAAATTGCGGAGCGGTCCATACGATGCACTCACATTTGCACGACGCTCAAGGGCCTGACGCGGACCGCGCAAGCATTTTTTCATTTTTGGCTCAAAGCCGAAAATGCTGCGCAGTTGCGCATCGCTCTGGGGCCCAGCGTGCACTTACCTTGTGTGCGGAGCCTTGGGAGCCGGGCCGGTTGCGCATCCTCTCCTCAGTGCAGCTTGGGAGGTCCCAGACTGCACTGTGAATGGAAATGGCAGGGTGCTCGCGCGACTAGAAGCAGCTGCGGAGCCAAAGCAGGAGGGACGTGACAGTGTTCCTACCAAGACTTCCTGCGCGAGCTGTGCAGCCCAGCACTGGGAAAAGGTAAGGTGCGAAAAGGGCCTTGGTCTCTTGGGTTGAGATCCAAAGCTCAAACCACTGTACCACATTGGCTCTCATCTTCTATTTGATAGATGAATATGCTTAAGCCTCGTGGAAATTGTCGCCTTTACTCGCATGCTTATTTAATCCAATTGGCAAATGGAAAATGCTGCCCTTCGGTAGTCTGGTATATAGTGTTTTCCTCCTTGTTCATCCTCTCTATGTGCAAAACATCTCATTTTAAAACTCTACTTTGGATCACTTCAGAAATGATATTTTGGACTATATATGTATGCACGTGACCAATGTGTTTATAGCCATGAAATGGGCCTATTTGTCAGGGGAGCTGTGGTTTGCTGCACTTTCTATGGGGAATAAGCTGTGTGAGAAATCTTTGTTTGGCTTGTGCATGTGTGTCTATGAAGAGGCACCGACACAGCTTAAGCATGGCTGAGAGCAGAGCTTGGAAAGCTTGCTTGTTTGGACTATAACCCAGAGACCAGAAACCTGTTGGTAGTTTATATAGCTTTATCCACCAATCATGTCAGCAACAGTCCTTTTGAAAATATTGCACAGAAGTATCTTGAACCTTCCTGTGCAATGCCATGGTTATACAAGGGTAAGGGGGCTGCTGGGTATAGCCTTGCCCCTTTCTACTGATTGGCTGTGGGAACGCACACAGGTACTGTCCTCTTTCCCTTGTGCACCCAGGAAAGGAGCAGCAGGCCTTGCTGCTTGTCTGGGGAACAGCTGTTTGTTTTTGTCCATGCGTTTAAGGGTAGTCAGAGAGCAGTGGGCTAAACCCCTAGAGCCGAGGAGCCCTTGTGCACCCAGAAAAGAAGCAGTAGCAAAAGCATAAATATTCTGGCAGATATTCATACTTTGCTACTGGACCCATTAGATCTGGCCAGAATCTCCCAGACATCATGGCCTGTGACTGTATTGGCAGAAGGATTATAGGAGTCGTAGTTCCAAAAGTTACTTTCCCAAGGTCTAGCTGACTACAGTCAGTTTTAAAATGCCTCTTGACAATGGAAACATTCTGACTTTGCCTTTGCTATGGTCTTTCAACACTGTAATTGTCACAAGCATTTGCTCTACATTTAAGGGTGAATTTAACACCACTTTGGAATCCCACAGCACACTCTAATATGTTATGATGTTCCCACTGACTGTAAGAAAACCTCCAGGCTGGTGAGTATCTTTGTAAATTCTGCTTTAACCAAATGATCTACAAAAGAGGGAAGCCCCCCTCCTTTTTAAACGTGAAAGTGATGGGATCTAAAAAGTTGCCACCACTGAGAGACAATCAGCCCAAGGGCCATTTCCATCATTGCTCCTCTGTAGCACTGCTGTCTAAATTAATAAACTTTTCATGTACCACTTTGCCATTAAACAGGAACATATCTTTTGGATTTGAAATTGAATCAGGCACAGGCAAGTGGCAGTCAAATAACAGCTCTGAGGCTGTAGTTCAGACAGCATAGTTTTCATGATGGCCCTTTTCGCACCTTACCTTTTCGCGGCGCTAGGGTGTGAGGATTGTGCGAGCAGCCTCATGCGAAAGGCTTTTCCTTCCCCGCTGCTTTGCCTCTGCTGCCACTGCCTGATAGCAAGCAGGCAACGTGAGGGCTCCTCTCTTCCTTCCGCAGCACAGCCTGGGACTTTCCCAGGCTGTACTGGGGCAGGAAGCGCGAGTGCCATGGCTCTGGAGGCTCTGCATGCACAGTAGGTGCACACGGGGCCCTGGAGCAATGCGTGATCATGCACCATTTTCAGCTAGAAGCTGAAAATGAAATAGTGCACAATTGGCACCTGCTGGCCCCGGCAGTGTTACACAATTGTGAGAATGTAATGGGGACAGCACCTCGCAATTGTGTGACACTCCAGAGGCCCTTTCACATGGCGAATGCTGTGCGAAAAAGGCTGATGTCATAGGAAGATTCACTTTTAACCTTGCTTCTAATAAACATGCATAGGGATGTGGTTGTTACATTCAAATGTGCAAAAGGATGTCCATGTATCCTGCTTTACAGACAGGAAGGTGTCTTGGAAGTCCTGATCAGTTCAAATTCAGTTTAGTGGTAACTCTAAGAAGACAACATCCTGGAGCCTTGAAGCATCAGTAACATCTAGAGAACTGATGGAGCAGGCATACAGGCCACCTGAGTAAGGTCCTCCCTAATGTGATGGGATGTGTTTGTTTCTATTTAAATTCTAGAAATTATTTCTACGTTTGCATCCATCCATGTAAATTAGCAAATGCAAATTTGATACTTTTTGCCCTCTTCTTTTGTGATGGCTATGTAAGTGCCAACTTCAACTGTGGTCTTAATGCACTAAAACTGTTATCTCTTACATATGTATTCAAGGTCAGTGGTGAGGTTAGTGAGAGCATCTCCTTCCTTGGCTAAGAGAGGTGCATGGCTTTGTGTAACTTGGCTTCCCATGCCTTTCTTGGGTGAAGAAGGAGGGAGACTCCTTCCTTGGCTGAGAAAAGTACATGGACCTGGCTGCATGGAGCTGTGTGCTTCTCTCCCTTAGGGAGGGAGGGAGGGAGGGAGACTCATTCGTTAGCTGAGAGAGGCACGGAGGGCTTGGCTGCACAGAGCTGTGCACCTCTCTAAGCTGAGGAGGGAAGGAGAATCCTTCCTTAGCCAATAGAGATGCAGGGGACCTGGCTGCATAGAGCTATGCATAGAGCCTCTCTTGGCCAGGGAGGGAGGAAGAATCCTTCCTTGATAGAGAGAGATGTGGGGAGCCTGTTTGTGTCAAGCCATGCACCTCTCTTGGATGAGACTCCTTCCCTCAGCAGAGAGAGTTATGGGAAGATTGGCTGCATGGAGCCACACACCTCTCTTGTATGAGGAGGTGTCTCTTTCCTTTCTCAGCTGAGAGAGGTGCAGGGGGTTGGCTGCATGTAGCCATGCACTTCTCTTCGCTGGCAAGGGGGAGAAACTCCTTCCCTGGCTGAAAGAGGCATTGGGAGCCTAGCTGCATGCAGCCATGTGCTTCTCTTGGCTAAGGAAGGAGACTCACTCTTTCTTCAGCTGAGAGAAGTGTGGGAAGCCTGATTGTGTGGAGCCACACAACTCCTATCTTAACTGAGGAAGGAGATGGACACTCCCTTCTCAGCAAAGAGAGGCACACGGTTCCACACAGCTAGACCTCCCAGATTTGGCACCCAGGGAGGGGGCTGCTCACTAAGCCCCACTGGAAAGAAAGACAGGAAGGCCAGAAACAAGGAGAAACTGGGAGACAGCACTGGCTCCTTCCTTTGCTACCTCACTTGGTCTAGCATTTTTTTTTCTATCCATGGTAAGTCTGGGAACATATACCCTGTGCACATGAGCAGCCTACTGTATTGCTGCTGAACAACCACCTAGATAACCCACCAAAATTACCACAAAGCTGGAAGTAATTTCTTCACTCACTATGAGGAAATCAGGACAAGTATTAATCCCAACATGCAAAGCACCAATAAGGAGCTAGGCATTGCTAACACAGTGAAGGAGACAGCACCTTGTCAAAGCTTCATAAACCCAGCCCTTGGCCCATATGTACCAAGTATCACCCTCTGCTAGGAGTTATCAATCTTTGCCAGCTCGTATCTGAAAACTGGCTCCTTCAGGTCATAATGGTGATCATAAATGCTGCTTATCACAAAGAACCTTCAGCTGTCTTGGAAGGACTCGTTATTCTGTAAGTCTCTAGAGCCCAGTCTTCCAAGGTAGCTCTTTGAGGTAGTCTTTCAGTGTCCCAAGAAGGGCTTTTTATGAGTTGTCTGTCATTGCTTCAGATTCATTCCTGACAAGAAGCCACAAGGGTCCCATTCATAAAGGACGTGCACATCATCATACCATATATTCTCTGTTTCTTTAGACATTTCCAGGTGGCAATAAACTTGTGCTTAAAAAAAAAAAAAGGAAGCCATTTTGTCTTTCTGACGAATGTGTGACTTTCTCATGTTCCAAGGCCTCTGTACCAGATGTAAAGTAGGGAGTATTGTCTATAAAGAGCAGGTGGAAAGAGGGGATAGTGCAATAGAAAGCTTCACTCCTTATTAAGAGTACAAAAAAAGAGCCCACTAATGCTGTTCAGATTACAACAGAAATTTTAATTTTGTGTTTAGTTTGAAAAATGAGAATTATTTGTAGAATGTAGGCACTACTTTCTATCTGTGATCTGCACAGTTAAGTATGGGACTTTGAATTGGCACCTTCCAAGTTCCAAAATAACAAATTAGTAAAGGAAAGGTCAGTTCGTTTGTCAAAACAAGAGAATTAAACTAGCTGTGGCATTTTGCCTCCAGGGTCTTCCTTAAGCTACAGAAGAACAGGATGTCACTGAGTCAGGCTGTGTCCTAGTTTCTCTATGCCCCCAGGAAGACCCCCAAGGCTGGAACATTACTTCTAATTGTTCTACAAATGACCTTTTTTTCTTCTTCATTGCTCCACATGCCACTGATATTGGATCCTATCTGTTCCGTTGTGCTTTCAGCCAGTGTCCTAAGCATCTCAGCTTCCTGTGTTTTCAGAAAAATTATCTTGTCCTTAGATTTCAAAAGAGGTTTATCTGACTTTTCTCCTGTTTTCTTAGGATAAACAGCTAGCATTAGAGAGACTTCAAGCACTGTTTCTGGCCTTGAAAGTAGCCGTCTGCTAAATATAAATCCCCAAACTCCCATAACAAAATATTTCCAGGACAGGGCTTCCCACAAATATTTCTCTCCCACTATGACAGCATTCCCTCCACCCCAGTCACCTCATGGTGAGTTTCTTGTGGATCTGTGAACAGCCATTAGAATAAATCAGACTCCTTGGCCCTCATGCCAAGGAATGGTATGGGTCTGGCAGAGACCTAAGACCAAGACAAAGAGGCAGTGGCTTGAGGATTAAGCATCAAGGCCCCCTTCCAATGCCTTCTGTATGCCACCATTCAAGGATTTAGATTCTGGAGAGCTGTCCCTTTGGGACAGAGAAATAGGAAGAATATAATGCCTCTCATACGCGTACTGGTTTGGGAACTGAACATCAGCTATTCTTTTCACATGATCCAGATTGCTGTCATTTTCCTTAAGGGCTGAATGAAAAACCTTTGTGGTAGGAGGAAAGGGTCATTTCATTCCATTGTTAGAAAGCAACAAGAAATAGTAGCTTTTGTCTAAACTAAAACTAAACACTTCTGCAAACCCGCCAACATTGTACAGATGAAAGGCAGGACAGATACTGCCAAGCACGATTAAAACGTAGTGAAGATGGCAAGTGCTATTAATTTTGCTGGTGCCTATTGAGAAGGACAAGATTCCACTCCCCTCCTCTCATTCCCCCTTCCCCCTGGTTTTGTATGTTGAACTTACTTTGCAGGAATTGAAGTAAGCTGAGGACAGAGAAGAAAAGTGGGAGGGAGAGAGAAACTGGGACATTTTAAAAGCAGATGAAAAAGTGGGACAACAGACTAATTGGAATTGTCCCTCCCAAATCAGGAGAGTTGGAAGTAAGCTTCTGCAACAATTTTTTAATATGCATTTTTCCTACTACATGTATTTTGTGCAGAGTCTTCTAATATAATGCATTTTGTACATTATTTTTCTAAATATCGTAATTTTTCCCTGCCCCAAAATCCCTAAAGTTCTTGCACTTTTTTGAGTGCACCACAAAATTCAGATAAATACAAATACCAAAAGATAGCTACTTTTCAGCCTGTGAATTGATTTGGGAAGTGTGAGTTATATGTTTGTATCAAAATAGGAACTGAAGGGATTCCCCACTCCATCAGTACTAGAAAGCAAGAGTAAGCAAAAAAAATTGCATGCCTTAATTAAGGCTTCTCTGGAAGATACAAGTGTTTACCATTTCTGTTTCAATGGTTAAGGATCTTGAGCTTCTCTGGAAGAAGTCAGCTAATACTGTCAGTTGAACATAGACAGAGTTACAAATATTTCCCTTGTTCAGTTTTGGAGATTGGGGGTGAAGTCTGGAAAAAAAGCACAGTTTTGTTAATATACGCAAAACAAACATCATTGCTGCATGGCTGACCCTCCGTATGCTATCAAAATTTAAAAGAGGGACTTGAATAATGAGATGAGTTGGAAAACAGCTTATTTATTAAGGAAAGACTTCAATTTTTACAAATCTTTGATGATAGAAAAAGCTGCTTTTGTTGGAAAGATTGATGTGTTTGCATTTTCAGTCAACCAGAATTTTTAGCCCCCCACCCTTAAGTTCCTGGAGAGTAGTTTACAATTGTTTCAAGTGTATTTATGTAAAATGATTTCCTTGATAATTTCTGTCAATAATTCTTGGCTGGAAGCTGTGTTTATCATCAGCTCTGCAAAGTTCTTCATTTTTAGTGATTAGGTTTACATTGAGGAATTTTTTTTTAGTAACAAGGTAGAATAAGAAAATGTTTCCCTAACAAAAGTCTGGTTTTAGTTTAAAAAGCCACACACAGATTTGAGGAAAGAAAATTGTGCTTTGTCTTTTCTACTACTATTTGCTATTGAATGCTATTGATAGATGTACAACAGAACAGTATTTTTGTTATTAGTGTTGATTCCCTTCCCCACGTATATTTCTTTCCTCATTTTGAAAAGTTAGAATAGAAGGACTAGAGATCACCTATAATTTATTTATTTATTATTAATATTTTTGTAGCAGTCTTTTTGCTAATGTGTGGACTACATCTGAAACATAACAATAAGCATATTAATGCAGTGAGGCATTAAGACTATAAAAATTAAAATATAAGAACAACAGCATTAAAATGATAAAATAATTGCACTCTATAAATAATTGAAAAGGCTAGGTTAAAGAAAAGTGTTCCAGCTTTTCTCTCAAAGTTAAGACCATAGTAGGGGCAGAGCAATCATAATGTATTCTGTAGTGTGGGAGCTGCATAAGAGAAATCCGCTTTCTGTTGTTGTATTTGGAGGCCTGAGTTCTCAGGAGTAAGACTACAAGCTCCTACTTAAAAGATAGAGGCTTGTTGCTCTTTAGTATGTTTCCTGTTGAAGGCCATAAACTAACTGGTCTTGCTGTCTCAGACATACAACAGAAACCTGGAGGGGGACCATTTACATCCGGTCCAGCACTTTCCAGCACTCCAACAAACTTGGCTTGGATCAAGGAATGTCTGCGCTGCAAACATTACAGATGTTTTGCACTTTGCACTTTGAACAAAATTTGTAGTAGTTCAAAGCTGAGGACAAAGAAGGAAATTGGGAGGTAACTGGGACATTTTAAAAGCAGCTGAAAAAGTGGAATGAGTGAAGATTAATTGGGACTGTTCCTGCCAACTAGGGACGGTTGGAGAGAATGGGATGCCCAGTAATGGGACTTTTTGGACAATGGTAGGACAGCCAGCCAGAGAGATTCATAATGAATCAAATAATCCCTCAGATAGCCCCTAAGTACATTAAATGTTAAAATGAACACCTTAAACTCAGCCCAGAGAACAATCACAAGTGCAGGTGTTTCAGTATTGCGGTAAGTTGGTCTTTCTACTGTGCACTGGCTAGCAAACAAGCTGCCACATTTTGTATCAGCTGAGATTTCTGCTCTATGTAGAGAGCGCAGGAATGGCTGGTGTACTAAAGGCCATTTCATGCTATACAATTACAGCACGCTATTTCCACTTCAGCTACCTGGCTGCATCTTATGAAATCCTAGTGTGTACAGTTTAGAAGGGGGTATCTAAAGCCAGAGGACTCTAGTGTGTTCTCAAACAACAGCCCCATGACCATGGCAGTTAAGGTGGAACTATACTGCTGTAATTGTGTATTATGAAAGGGCCTCTAAGAGTAATGGTGGAGCTTCATTCTTTGCCACTGTGGCCACAGGATGGAGCACTTCCAAGTTATGGAGTGGATTCTTTGGGGGAATTCAGCCCCGCTCAGAACAGTCTTCGGTCTGGCTTTCTTTTGATTGGCAGCTGCTACATTTTGTCTAGATTAAGCCTCCACTTGTTCACCTTCAGACAGCCCATTATTAAACCCGGGCAACATTAAAGTGTTAGGAGGAAGACTATGGCAGAAGATAAAGCAGCCAAGGATTCTATGCCCATTCTCAAACTGCTTACAAATGATCATGGCTCCAGCTGTGATCCCAGGAAATACATTTATAACGGACAACAAGTCTGAGGAGGAAAGAGTCAGGAAAGCTATGCTTGCATTATCTCCCACTATACTCTTGGAAGACTTACTGGGAGTAAGTTCCTCTGGAGGCAACAGTGCATGCATAGAATTGCAGTGCTAAAGGTTTATGACTGTTCTCTGGTTTTCTGTGTGGCAACCCTAGAGGTGATAGTGGGAGAACTTTCTCTCTGTCTTTGTTTCGCTTTCCCTTTCCCTTACTTCCATAATTATTTGTAGGTCCTTTTTGTGCACTTATTTGCTTCATTTGGAGCAAGAATTCTTCTTTTTAAATTTTTTGATGGAGGAGGTTGTTTATTTCAAGTTCGAAAGTGCACAACTACTGTTGGTGCTGCAATTGCTGGCTGAGAGGAACAAGTTCAATCAAACAATCAACTGAGTAGAAAATGCCTAATGTGCTGCTGTGAATGTTGCCAAACCTAGTTCTGGCCCTACTCCAAACAGACCATGTTCCAAAATTGTGAAGGCCTTTTGCTGACAGCTAAGCTGCCAATCCTCTGTCCATGGAGTAGCTATTTGCAAAGTGCTTAGGAATGTAAATACAGAGCCTTTGGAAATACTGACTAGAAAGCCTTATCATAGATGGCATAATGAACCTCTCTGTGCACAATGAATTTGGCAACTGGCTTTCCTGCCTTGTGTTGGGTCTATTTTTATCTCTATCAGTTTGATAGATAAATGACTGAACAAAGTAGGAGGAAAGGAATAAAAATGAGGTTCTGGCTGTAACATTCAGATTTGGAATTGGCACATTCCAGCACTGTGTATTTGGCTGAATACCAAGCAGCTCCTCTGATAAGATGAAAACACTTAACATGGGACTCTGCAGGCTTCCTGGAGTGTGCAGCTATCATGGGTTGGTTCAGTTTCACATTTCTGTGTATGTTCTACAAACTGGAACACAGTGTAGTGTAGGAAGTTGCTTAAATTCCATTGTTAATCCCAAGCAGAGAAGAATAATCGAATCAGTTTGATTTTCCTATTACTTATTTATTAATTAAATATTTCTACCTCACCCTATATCAAAAAGATCTCAAGGTGTTACAAGCAACATTACAACAGGTTAAATAGTTTAAAGCGAGAAAAATAACTTAAATAAGTTAAAAGATATTAAACACAATAATGAGTTAAAACAGACTGAAAAGATTAAAAAACATTTTTAAACTGTCTACATCAGTACTTGAGATGAATGGATGAGGTCCAAAGAACTTGATGAACAGCCAGGTTTTCATTTGGTGCCTAAATGAAGTGAGTTTTGGTGCCAATCAGGCCTCCAAGGGGAGGGCATTCTGCATAATGTCTGTCATATATTGACCTCTCTGGTGGGACACCAAAAAGTCCTCTCCTGCAGACCTCAGTCCTTGGGCAGCTCATATAGGGAGACGCGCTCCCTCAGCTATCATAGCCCCTAGCTTTTTAGCGTTTTAAATGTCATAACAAGTGTTTATGTGTTAACTCACCATTGAACAGATGGTGGTTCAATGAATCTACTTTAGGTGGGACTAACCAACAGGATTTTAGCCTTTTGTTCTGCTTCTGATGGGGAATGGATGTAGAGGATCAAGTGAGAACCAAGACCTTGATGTATACATTTGTAAATGAGTAGGTTCTATACAGGCAATCTATATGTTGCAACCAAATGTCATAGCCAGAGCACACTTGTGTACAAAGATACATGTGTCAGTCCTTGGCACACATTAAATAATATATGTGTGGTTAGAAGTTACTCAGCTCAAGGCTTCCTACTTTGCAATGTTGTAAGTGACACATGCAGGCTAGATTCATGTGTGAATTAACCATGCACATTTAGTCTTTGACAGCATATTGTAATTTAAGAGCATCATCATGTTAAGCATATTTCGGTCTGATCTGTGCCTCGATAGGACATATCATGGGGTCCTAACTTGTGTGCCATCTCAGATGACAGAAGAATGACAAGGTATAAAGCTCTTTATAAGCATGTGTATGGTACAAAACAATTTTTTTGCAGAAGTATGAGACATAGGACCATACTGAAGTTTCATATTCCTGAGGCTAATGGGATTATATAAGGTAATTTGAGTCAAGGGCAAATGTTTTATCCTTTCAGGAACAAATACTTGATGTTGGCCCAGGTAATAATAATATGTTGTTGGACATTGCCAAAACTTATCTCCCTTTTCTCCATCCTGAGGTATACTATATGGTTACTAACTGATGGGACTGGGAAGAAATTTTACCCACTTGTGCTACTTTGACTTTCTCACAGCAACATACATAGTAATGGCTATATAGTTTTCTTTGATTTTGTCATAACCTAATGAATACTAGAAGCATTGTTGCTGCTGCTGCTGCTGTTGCTATGTGCCTTCAATCTCTTATATGGTCTTCTTGACAAGATTTATTCAGAGGAGGTTTTTGACTGCCTTACTACTGCCAGCATCTTGCTAAAATGACTTGAAGGCACGCAGCAACACAACAGCAATCTTGCTAGTGGTTTCCCTCCCAAGTACTAACTAAGCCTAACCTTGCTACCAGACAAGATCTGGTGATTTCAAGATATTTACGCATTTGCTAGAAACATTAAGTTGTATACATTTGGGGAGCAGGGGTGTGTGGTTTTCTCTGCTCCTCAAAAGAGCGGTGCACTTTTATAATACTGCTGGATAGAAAAAGGAATAACAAATTGTTATAAAAATAAATAATAGATCTTTGAAAGAGGCTGCAAGGATTCAACCTAACCTGGAGGATACGATACCTTTTCCAAAGTTAAATGGTGGGATGGATTCACACTGTGGTAGATCCAGTCTGTCCCTTTAAATGGTGTTGGATGGAGTCACCTATTGAACTGGGTCAGAAAATCAACAGGGCTAGCAGTCAAGCCATCTATTAACTAGATCCAGGCCCTATGCCACACCAAAGCTATGTAAACTGTATACAATTTCACTGCACAACCTAAGTTCTTGTGCTCACCTCCAGTAGGCTCTGTAGGCACAATTCTTTTATTGAACTCATTCATACTTAGATTACCTTAACGCCATTTATTTCATTTTCATAGGTATGTAGATGTAGGCATTTCTGTGAAATCCGCATGCTGTAAAAGTTGCATGAAATTATCCTTTCATTGTGCCTTTCAGGCTGCAATGTATCTAGGTCCTTGTGTACTGAATGTTCTTTCAGGAAAAAAAAAGCTTTTACCCTTTATCAGATATAATATCTGTTTTGCATCTTTGAATTACTGTAGCCTTTAATCTTCCCTATTATTTTTTTTCCTATTCCATTTTAAATTTCATGATTCTTTTATGTAATAGATGTCTTTGTCATGTGTTATTGCAAAACCTGTTTGAATATACCTGCATCCTGTAATTATTACAAATTATAACTATATATTCATATTACAATAAATGGAAAGTTAATTCTAAATGAAAAGAGCTTAACTGTGGGTAGATCATGTTTATTACATTAGAACTGGTCCTTCTGTTTTTTTAATGCTGGATTCCTGTAATTCAAAGCCATGTTTAATAGGAATGCAGAACAATACTTATGGTTAGCAAATTAGAAAACCATAAAAAATTAAAAACATCTAATTTGTTAAAGTATACCTTGTATAGAAGGGTAGAGCCACCTGTCCTCCTCTGATAAATGAAATAATAGACCAATTCAAACTGATCTGCTGGTATGCGTTACAGTTGTCTTCTTAATTTCTCTGAACTGTAATTTTTTTTCAATCACTAACACAGCAAACCACCTTTTTTAGACATGCAGTCCCCCCCATCTAATGTTTTTCATGCTCATCCACAATAAGCCTCTGAATCTGTTTCTTCTTCTTCTTTTAGCCTAAAGATAATTCATTAAAGTTGCTCTCCTCCCCACTTTTTGATCCACCTTCCAACAATCCCCCCTAAAAACACCATCAATATTTCATAAACGCACAGTGACAAATGTATTTTAATGTGGTCCGCAGAGGACCTGAGATGGATTGGCCTCTCAGAAATATGACACGTTTCAAAGTAGGATATTCATGCAGCGTTTTAGTGCCTACATTAGTCAGAGAGAAGCAGCCCCTAAATTTATCATAGTTATGGCTTTCTCGGTATCTATTTTCTTTTTAGACACTGACAGCAAGTATCCGAATGGTCCCTATTGATTGGCTTTGTGACTAAGTCTTCCAAATGTGTAGGCTTGTGGGAGGTTTTCAGATCAAATTAAACCTTCACTTCCTGGAGTCTAGATGTAAGCAGAGGCAAACCAACTTCATTCATGCTGATTTTCATTCACAAGAGTAAGAGTCCAGGGAGGGAGAGTGGTAATATCAGCTGATCAGACTATAAGTGAACTGTGCTCCAAGGTGATCTCGGAAGTCCCAAAGAGATGGGATACAGTGGGAATGCTAGTAATGGCCCCTGTTAATGAGACACTTTCAACTACTAGTTAATGGATACCTGTGTGGTTTTGGGAAGGCCCCAGTTGATGGAATGGCTCATTGATCCACTTTCAATTCTAAGTCAGTAATAATCAGCACAGCACAAATTTACTGTGCAACTAAGGATGTAAGGATGTGCCATTTGCTTGAGATCTTCTTTTGACCATTGTCCCTTGTTAGAGGAAGGATCATCTGATGTAATCCTAGGCCCTTTCCGCATGGCATTTTCCATGCGAAAGGGCGCCTGGAGCGTTGTACGATTGTGAGGAGCGATCCACACAACACACACACAATTGCGCGATGCTCCAGGGGCTGACAGGTGCTGATTGCGCACCTTTTCATTTTTGGCTAGAAGCCGAAAATGGTGCACGATTGCGCATTGGTCCCGGGCCCCATGTGCACTTACCTGGTGTGCGGAGCCTCCAGAGCCGCGCCGGTCACACTTCCTGCCCCAGCGCAGCCTGGGAAAGTCCCAGGCTGCTCCGTGGAAGGAAGAGGCGGAGCTCTCATGCGAGCAGGCAGCTCGTGTGGAGCCGAAGGACCCCGGACACGAGAGCCTCTTGCTGGAGGCTCTTGCGCGATTCCCGCACCCCAGTACCGGAAGAAGGTAAAGTGCGGAAAGGGCCATAGAGGTGCATCAGTTCCACCTCAGTGCCACCTAGTGGAATTGCAGTTTACTGCTGATCAGTGACCAGATGTATTTGGGCTCTAGCAGACCTCCATCAGCTCTAGTAAATCTTCTGAAGCAGGCACTTTACTATAGGTTGAGCAGCTTGTCCTTCTGACTAATCTGTTCTCAGACTACAGAGGAGCCAACCAGTCTATTTTCCACCTTGACTACCTCCACAGCAATGCATAGCCCACAGAGATCATTTTCCGTGTTAGCTGGGGATTCTGCAAATTCAAAAAGTAATGTTTTCAAGTTCTGGATGAGTCCCAGCACAGAGAACCTAATGCCAGAAGGTTTGTGTGGTGTGTCTGACACTTTCTGGGATGTCATCAGATGTAGCAATAGTTTAGGTTTTTAATCTCTCTGAATTCTGCAATGGAATTGATTTCCTCTGTATCTCTTAGATTAAAGTGCTAGTTAGAACTTACTTGTGTACCAGCTTCTGTAGTTTTCAGATGTTCTATTGCAGTTCTTGAATTTAAAAATTTTGAGGGAAAATATGTTTGTGTGTGTGTGTGTATGTGTGTATTTGTATGAATGTGTGTGCATGTAGAACATTTTTTTTTTTAAAAAAACCATAGATTTAAATAAGATTTTTTTAAAAATGAAGAAATGAGAAGAATGCCCAAGACATTTTAGTTCTTTGGATCTTCATTTCCAAAAGTTCAGTAAATAGAATGGGTGAAATTCTACCAGCGGCCCTGGACATCAGCTGCCTTTCAGAGTAGACAATGTTGATGTAGATGGACCAGTAATCTGACTGAATGGTAAGACAGTGGCATGTCTTTTTCATAGCTGGAATAATGCTGGTGATACACAATTGTTTTTTCTGATTGAAAACTGATACACAGTTTTATTCTAACATGAAGATTAGGGATGTAAAAAATATTCACAGATTTACTCATCCTCAGTGGGAAAGGATATTGCTCAATACATTGAAATATGGTTGTTGTCAATGTTGCTGTGTGCTTTCAAGTCATTTCTGACTTATTGAAATGTCAAGGTGTTTTTCTTGGCAAGATTTGTTTAGAGAGGGTTTGCCATTCCCTTCCTTTAGGGCTGAGAGAGTGTTAATTGTGGCTGAGTGGGGATGCAAACCCTGGACTCCTGGAGTCTTAATCCAACACTTAAAACAGTACACTGTACTGTCTCTCCACACTGAGATGACCTAGTGAAAAAAAGTGAACTGCAATGATATTTTTCACTGCTGCATGAAAGTTAAAATCACTTCTTCCACATTATATGTTGTTAGCTGCCTTGGAGTCCCATTATCAGGAGAAAGGTGGGATGTAAATGAGTAAAATAAAATAAAATAAATTATTATGCAGTTTTGTGCAAAATAGAAAGCTTGTGGTACAAAAATCTTCACAAAGTTTTGCCCCAACATTCCCGAAGGTGAAACATCTTCAGAAACTGTATGAAAAGCCCTCTCATAATCTCACCCAGAAGGCAAAAGACTTGAAAATTTTCCTTCAAATGGGAGCCCCTCCTTGATAATTAATTAACAGAAGAATTAAAACATTAAAATGAACATATTCTAAAATACAGTTTGCAAAGAGAATGCTAGAAAATACCTAGTTGAAAAGAGCAGTTCACATCCTTGCAGTTCCGTTGCTTTACCCAATCACACATCAAGAATCTATCATTTCCTCTTTGTCATGTACCATTTGCTTTACCAATCAAAAGAAATAGCTCAGGGAGCCCTCAGCTATATTTTAGATGACATTTCTGTGAAAGAAGCCCTGCCAAACACTTTATTTGAATTTGCTGGCAAGCAAACACAGACACACAGACATAGACACCAACACTGACACACACACACACACACACACACACACACAGACACCCTCTCTCTCTCACACACACATAGAGTTTTTTCTTGGAGCAAGTCTAACATTTATGAGTGGCAATATAACATGTTCATCATATGCTAGCAATAGAACAATCTGGGGCTCACTGTACAGTAACACTTAACTGTAGGCAATCATTTCTACAAGATGAGTCAATGAGAACTGCAGCATTGGGCTACATTGTGGTCGGGAGTGTGTGGCTCTCCTTATTGGACTACAACTCCCATCAGCCTTATCTAGCAAAGCCAGTGCTGGTAGATGATGGGAACTGTAGTCCATGAACATCTGGGAGACCACTTGTTCCTCATCCATGGGCTGGATGATCTAGGCCATTATGACATACTTGGCCAGCTACCTATGTCAGGTCTGTTTGGAAACTGCATTGCAATATACCTAAAATATTTCTTTTTTTACAGTGCTATTCTTCTCTTTAATTTGGAAAGATCACTGTAAAAGAAGCTCCCTGCCAAATTCTCCTTCTGGCATCCATCAGCCTGAGATCTCAATAGGATTTAATCACATTAACAGCATCATGTGCTTGGAAACAATACTGGCACATCCAAGGGATGTGCTTCTGACAGGGCTCTGGCATCTGGACAGGGCAGTGGTAGGGAAGGAGCTGGGTTATGGGAGAGGAGAGGAAATGTGGTGGAGTCCAAAAGAGCAAAAATGAGTTACTTCATGTTTCTTCCTGAGGCTAAAGTGGATACATTGGGCATAGCACATGCTTGTATTCTAATACTAGATGAAGGAACTACATTGGGCAGTAAATATAAGAAATTTCCACTTGGTCTAATCTGGTGAATACTAACTCACACATGGAGAGGTGAAGATGGGGTTGAGTCTCTCCCAGCTGTTATCTGAGGTATTCAGTTCAGCTCCAGTGTTACTGCCCTGGCTAGCCCGAGCTTGGGGGATATAAAGATATCTCTTGATATCAATAATTCGGCCTCATATACCCATTCCCCTCCATGTGCTTGCGAGGCCCTCGGACAAGCACGCACACAGGCTTGGCCGATAATCACTGGAATATTCCAACACAATACAGGCAGGCCAGAAATAGCCGACTCGCAGCTTCAGGAGACCTCAAGGCAAGTACCTCAATTAGGTATGCAGGCAGCTTTCAAAAGATCCTCTGCCCCGCGCTGGCAGCTTGATGATCTGACTATACTACGCTCAAGTACTCCGCGTTTGCATACTGGCTACCCTGTTGACAATTTGGCTATAATTCAATCATTCAAATTCTGACCTTTCGGAGGCTTTGTCTCCAGCCCCAAACTCATTGTTTTCCCCAAGTCCGAACTAGCCTATGGTCACAATTCTCCTTATAAAAACCCCTGACTTTGAGCGCTTCCTTGGATCGCTCTTGGCTTCCATCCCACCTTGCTGTCATTTTGTCCAGCGAGCTTTCCCCTCAGCTCCACTTGCTGAGATCCACGCTCCCCAGCTTCTCCGCTTCCAGCCGGGCTTCAGGACAGGCGAAGTATCACCCAAACCAACAACTCCTCTAAAAATCCCTCTGTCCCACTCCAACCTTTATTTCTATAGTTTCTCTGTATGTTTGTGTCGCATACACTGTTTGATTGTGTTTTTAATAAAACATCATTTATTGTTTAAACATTCTGTGTGCTCCTTGACTCGACCTGACCCCGTAGACATAGGGTTCAAGATCTCGCTATGTTACCTTGCCTCTCGTATCGCTAGGCTGTGCTCTTGGCTAATTTCCCCAACTTGTATAATTTTAAGAGCAATTTGGTGTCCCTCCCGGGACCCCCAGAAATCAGGGTAACACCAGCCTCAGGCTTCCTTTCCAACTGAGAGCCCTTGTCATGTGTGAGCACTCAAGGACAAATAAGAGTTAATGCTAGTGATAATAATTCTGCTAGTGCTGCTATAATCAGCACTCACCATAGCCATTACCATGTTGCAATTAGTCTCCTTGCCTGAGCAAAGGGTCTGATTGCCTGAGCAAAGAGACTGGTCTTGAATCTGATGTTGAAGACTCTTAGGATGATGGCCCTGAAAAATTTCAACATCTGTTCTGCCTTGTTCTGGTAGTTTACAGCCACCATGACAGCTAGGCCATTATCTCAGCATGACATTGGCTGAATGCATGTGGCAGCAGGACACACTGGATCTGGTTTTCTAAACCAGGCTGGAGGAAGACAATCTTGAAGTGGGGAATTTTACATCTTCTAATTAGTCCACTTCCTGTTGGATGTTTAGGCTTAAAATGGCCTTCCTGCAAGAAGCAGACTGTAAAATGATGAACCGGGGCTGAGATTGTGATAGTGACGTGGGTAGACATTGTGAACTCTATGGGGACAAGACAGGGAGACCATCCACCTCCATTTGATATGTAAATTAATGAAGAGCATAGTATATTTAACATGATGTGGATTCCTCCTCTTCTCCCCCTTCTCCTTCTCCTCCTCCTCCTCCTCCTCTTCCTCCTCCTCCTCCTTCTTCTTCTTCACTCTTGCAAGTACAATGATACAAATACCATTAGCATACACAAAAACTATTATGTTACTGGGGAAAAATGTTCTGCCACTTTTCAAAACACCTTGAATCCAACATGTCCAAAGTTATGCCTTGTATAAAACACAACCCTTCTTCCTTGCTCCCCTTCACTTTCACACACAGTTTCTCAAAAATTGGGAAAAGCAGCATACGAAAGGAAACTACAGCTAATCCTGAAGATGCCTCCCACCATCCCAGTGTATTAATTCTCAGTATCAGTTACTTACAGGGAGAGAAACAATTCTTAATCTTACAACCAATGAAGGGATATTATTTTGATATTTCACCAGATGGGAAGGTTTCTGGTTGCTGTTGTTGCCCCCCCCCCCTCGGTTGTTATTTTGCAAGAAATTTGGTTGTGAAGAAGCTGGGAGAGAGAGAGAGAGAGAGCAAACACGGCAAGCTGCAGCATTTGAAATCTGCATATGCTTGTATGTTGTGTGTGTGGATTTCTTTCCCCTTTGGCTGTCAGGCATGAAGTGGGTATGGGAGCATGATAGCACTGTGTTAAGTGTCAGTCATTTCCAGAGCCTCCAACAATAGTGTGGTTTAACTAAGAATCTGGGAAGAGAGAGGCAAGAACAGTCTTTGTGCACTTTTAAATAATTCATACACATTACATTTATGTCCTATTCCCTGCATTTACAAGAAAGATCCAAACTGGTCCTGCAAGCACAGCCTTCCTTGTTGCAATGTGAAGAGAAGAATTGCTAAACGAAGTACCTCAAATTAGGATTACTACCAAATTCCTCATGAACTGGAATTTCTATTGGAATTTGGGCTTCTGAAAGATGGGATTATAGGCCAGTGTGTGTTATCACTCCTTATTACCTGTTTCATCAACATCCTGGAGTACCTTCTGTTGGCTGTGTCTAATTGTCACAGCATAGAAGACACATAGTATAATCAGTCATTCAATCATTCAGTCAAGGAAATACATCACCATTCTACTTTAAAACTACAAAATTCATGATGTATTGTTACACTGATTTAATAGGAGCAATTTAAAAAAAATCCAAGAAGTATAAGGAACATTTTAAAAAATAATTAAAGGATAGGTTTCAAGTTCACTGGGAACAAGAGACTGATATTAAGATACCTGCCTCCAGTAGACTTTACATATCGTTATCTCAAACATCCCATTCCAATAATGGCATTATGGTTCATTGGACTGAACTGTTATACAAAACGGCATTTACCATGAGTTTGAGAAAGGACCAGGGACAAAGGAGATACTGCAATGGCAGGGGAAACAGCTAGTTAGGCCTGCTTCATTGGCCAAGCCTTGGTTAGGGCTTCAGCTGCAGAAGCATGAGCTAGCACAAGCAACTAGCATTTATACCACTAGGCTTCCTGTCAGTTTAAAGTCTTGGACAGAGTCTTTGAAGGGGGGAAATGAGTAATGTACAAACACTGAAATACAGCATCTGTAGACAATTTCAGGATGTACTTCTGTGAAAACCTATCTGGTAATGAGTCCCTCTGAACAAAGTGGCATTTACTTTCAACAAATTAAGATCTATATAATCACACCACTAAAGCAGTCACATAGGGACGGGGAGGGTGGTGGGGGTGGTGTGCCCCCAGTGGCAATTTTTTTTGGGGTGCTGCAGCTCCTTGCTTGCCCTCCCCATGTGCCATAGCCCTGCCCCTGTGCATCGTAGCCTCACCCCATATGCCATAGCCCCATGCCCATGCACCATAGCCCTGCCCCACACACAGTAGCTCTGCTCCCCATGCAGTAGGCACGCCCCGTGCATAGTAACCCCAACCCCATGTACTGTAGCCCTGCCCCTGTGCACCATAGCCACACCCCCACCTCTCCACCCACCTCTCCACTTTACCAATCAATGTTAACATTACAGTGTTCACAGTATATCTTAAGAAGAATATAGTACAATTCAACAACATACAGGCCAGAAATCTGTTGACGACATATGCTGGCATAATCTAGGGTTATCTAGTTCTATCACTTTATGGATGTGGTGGAAGGAGGTGTTCACTACCTCATTCTGTAACAACCTTCCACTACAAACAAGGCAGCATCCCCACTGGAAGAACACATTCCCATGGACATTTAGTGGTCCGGGGAATGTCGGTTGTGGGTGCCTGAGGACTGGCCAGCTGAATTTTTGCTGCCACACAGTGAGAGGAGACATCATTTCTAGGACCTCCACTGAGTACATATGTAGCCAGTGAAGATCTGGGAAAGTAATGTCTCCTTTCATTGCCCAGATGCAAAACTGCTTGGATACCATCCATCCTTTATGCCTTTTAAATATCTGTGGAGGATCCTGTGGAAGGCAGCCCATTGGAACTGAAGTATTTGAGCATTTAGCATTCAGCTCCCCCACTTACATGTAGGATCTTGGCCATAACAAATATGAACAACAAAGTAAAACAGCAGCTATGCACAGTTAAAATGGTTGACAGTCATGTATGCCACTGAAATGTACAATGTAACTAGATGCAGGATTGGAATTTAAATTGCCCAGGCATAATCTGCTGGAGCAGGGGTGGAGAACATGAAGTTCTCCCCATGTTGGACCACAGCTTCTATATTCCATAATTACTGTGTACTCTGGCTAGGTCTTATGGAACACCTGGAAGGCCATATGCATGCCTCATCCCCACTCTTGGAAATTCCCACATAGTGTTGTTGTTGTTGTGTGCCTTCATGTTGTTTCTGACTTATGCTGACCATAAAGCAACCCAGTGGGTTTCCATGGCTGAGTGGGGAATTGAACCCTGATTTCCAAGGTCATAGTCCATGCTGTAGAAACTCTATGAAATGATGAACTCTCTCTCTCTCTCTCTCTCCCTCTCTCCCTCTTACGTTTCAGGATTTTTTGGTGAAAAATTCAATCATCCTGGCCAAGAGGGGTTTTATGGACATCCTTTGCACAAGGCAGTTTTTCTGTGCAAAAATGTTTTTGTACAAGTACAAATGTGGAGCACCAAAATGTGAAAAATAATCAAAAGTGTGCTAAAACTTTGTAATTTCACCAAGTGGGAATAGCATTTTTTTAAAACTGTTATTGCATGCAGGAACAAAATAAGTGGAAATTTACCTCATTAGTGTAGATTTCCTTGTAGATAAGAGTTGTAATATTTGTTCTTGGGAAAGAAATCTTACCATGTGAGTAGTCATCTTTATCAGGGACTAATGTATATACCTGGCATTGCCCAGGATTTTATTTTCTCATAAGTAATACTTGTTAGAAAGATTTGAGGTCCTGTGTGTCTAATTCCCCAAACTGCCTTCTCCAGTAACTGTAACTTTTCCCCATATTCCTCAATCCAATCTGTATTCAGTTATTAAAATACAGAGGTTGGTTCCTGAGGGAATACTATGCCCTTCTCCTTGCTGCTAGGCCTCATCTCCATAGCAACCAGCCTATTTCTGTACCTGTAATTTTTCCCCATATTCCCCAATCCAATCAGTATTCATAGTTGTTAACATACAGAGGTTGAGTTCCTCCTCTTTGCTGCTAGGTATTGTCTCCATAGCAACCGGCCTATTCCGGTACCTATAACTTTTCCCCATAATCCCCAATCCAATCTGTGTTGACTGGTGATGTTGATGTACTGGCTTTTTTTTTTTTTTGCTTTCTGTTGAATTTGTCAATGGCTTTTTGTTTTTTTGGAAACATTTTTGTTTCTTTGTTTTGAATTTCAACTTTAAGATTCCTCACATATGGAACCCATGCAATCTACTGTGTGAGGAAAGAAGACCTTGTAACTATGTGTATGTCACTTTAATTTTTCTCACATATGCCTCCCAGATGTTTTCTGGCATCCTTTTTGATGGTAGGCCTCATCTCCATAGCAACTGGCCTGAGGTCCAAGAGCTCTCTGGCTGAGAATTCTAAAGGCCCCTCCCTAAGCTGCCAGCCCCAGGATTCCATGGAATCTTCACAGCCAGCCAATCATATGAGGTCTTCTCGTCTCACACAGCCAATCACATGCTCATGCAGACAAAGGAACAAACACACAGGCAAACATTGATTTTTATATAGTAGATATAACATACATTGGTGGAGGAGCTCTGATGTGATGAATCTCACCACCAATATGTCTGATTTGTTGAGTTCAATGGACATGGACAACACAATCTCTGCTGTCCACTGCAGCACATACACAGGACCTTTGACTTCCATGTGTTGCTTCAAAAGGTTGGTGAAAGACCAGGTCCTTGACAAGAAAAACCTGCCATCTATTTAGTCAGAACTGAATCACGAGATGAAACTTTCCATGTTATTTTAGTGTGAAGCATTTAGTTCAGGGCTGCATTTCATATCTTACAACCTGACTTATTAAAATATATATTATGCCTTTATGAATCTTTAATACGAAGCACTTAGTAAAGTCTGCATAATAGACTCTATCAAGCTTACATTTTGAGCTGTTTGATGAACTTGTCCATGGGTTTCATATGGAAAGTGGAGTCTAGTTGAGTAGAAGAGTCCTATTGGAATGAAATAATGATGAATTGATTATTAATTGCCTTCAGGACAGACAGCTGGGTCTGATTCATGTCCCTTTTAATTCAACACCACTTAAATGGAAAAGAAAAATGACTTTTATTTCGTTCAACAGCCAGTCATCCCATGGGGATATGGGTAGGCCTTTGGGTCTTCTTTAGTGCCAGAGTATGTAGTATTTTCATTACTGGCTATGAACGTAGGTCCATAGGGACATTTTAAAAAAAAATTGTCAGGGGATGCAAAAAAAAAAGTTCTTTTGATGAGACTTTTCTGCTCAGGAAAAGACAAAGAGAGTTTTAGGTGGGCTTACAAGCTTTGAAGAATCCCTCTGTGCTCTTGGAAATGAGTACTTGCCTTTTTTAAAAAAAAGGGAAACAGAAATGAAAGAAACAGTGCACTTGCAAACAGGATTTTTTTTTTGTTGTTGTTTAGTAAAACCATTCAGTGAAAGGTCATTCGACTTGTTATTCAGCAAATTGCTTCTTTTCCACAGTTTCTTCAGCAAATTGCTTCCTTTCCACAGCCGGTGGTCCCAATGGACTTGTGATTTGGCTCTGGACTTTAATCTTATTTAAAGGAGCTTCCTTAGGTGCTGAATTATCCCCCAAAACTTTCAGTTGTAGTTCAGACTAAAATCCAGAGTGGATTCACCAATCCACTGCTTTGGGAGCCACTATCTGCCACTATCCATTCCTATTCCTAGTTCTGCTGCACATTAGATCCTGGGGCAACAACAAAGAAATATCCAATTTGGAAAAATATGTATTAATTTGAGTTGGTACTCCAAGAAAAAGAAATAATGCTTTAGCCTGAAATCTTCAACATATGACTGAGCTCAGTCTCAGATCTAATGTCTGTGGGTGAGTGGGGCGGACAAACCATCATGGATGTTCTAGCTCTATTTTTTCTATAACTCTCAGTTAGTGTACATTTTTCCTATAATGGAAATTGGAAATTCCACTTAGAGGCAACAAAACTTCTAGCCTACAGGACAGCCAAAGCAATACTTACCTTTGGAAAGGTCAACGGAGGTTCCCTAGTAGGTTACATCTGAAAAATCTTTACTGCCAAAGTTTTGCCACAGTTGTTATATGAGTAGAACTCTCAGCTAGTCGGAGGGTGACTGTATGTAGTGCTGAGACTTCTTCAATAATATTGGCCTCCTTTGTGATTCAGAAATCCTAAATGGTCCCACATGGTGAAGAACTTAAAAATATGGAACAGTGGCCACACTTGTTGGGGGATTCTTATTTCGCCAAAAAGTATAGCAGGTACCTTGCTGCAGATGGTTTATCTTTTGATGGGTGGTGGCAACAGGGGAGCTTGAGTGAATGCACACATCTCCATTTCTTTTTCACATGACAGATGTGTGCATGTGTATTTATCTGTTTGGGATTTTTAAAGTATAATTACATTAAACAGGGGAGAAAAGAGAGAAAAAAAGGAGAATGGAGGAATGTATAGAATTTGGAAATAGGCTACAAAAAATACATTAATATAAGTTTACTATATTTCCATTCTTGACGGTGTCCATAAAGCAGTTAAATCAGTAAGATCTTCTGGGATCATTGAACAATAGATGGAAAATGTTTACCTTACTGACCTTGGCTTTCCACATGATGTTAACTATGTGCAGAAAAGTAGTGCTTGAATAGGGTTAAATTTCCTACTGAGCCATGGAAACCCATGCACTGGGTGACTTTGGGTATTTCACACACTCTCAGCCCCCAGAAAACCCTGTTATATGTTCACTTGGGGGGTCACCATAAGTCAGAAATGACTTTAACGCAGACAGCAACAACAACAAGACAGCAGTACCGGCGAGCAAATGTCTGGACTTGGAATCTATGTACCTTGCCTATTTCCTGGAAGCTTTCTTGCAGTTATTGTAGACAATTGACTATTTTCATCAAGTGGGCCACTTCCAGGGCTAATCCTACCAATAGGCAGGATGAGGTGGTCAGCTCAGGCAACAAATTTTGGTGTCATGAAAGAACAGCAAGTTGTTCATTATTTAATTTGTTCTTATAGGATATTTACTGCCAAATCTGACTGCTAGTAGGATTATCTGCTTCATACATCAAAAGAATTTGGGCAATTCTGGAATTAGCACATTGATTGGAGGTCTCCAATTTTGTGTTTCCTTGGGCAATACAATGTCTTAGGCCCACTTTGGTTATTTAAATAGTCTCAAGAAAATGTTAAGACTTGTTAAGGGTTGAATGAAAACAGAGAGACCTCTGTAGGTTTTTTTTTTTAAATATTATTTTGGGAGCATTTTCCTTCCAGCAATTGTGATAGGGGAGATCTTAGATGCTCCCTGACACCGCAATTCCTTGGCAATCTTGGCTATGGGGGGAGAATGAAGAAAGGTAATGGAGGGAAAAAAAGAGACTCCTTACCTTGGCTTTACCAGGAGCAACATGAACATATGCAATTATAAGATAGCTGGCAGATGACAGAGTTAGTTAATGTAACAAGCCCTGTAAAGCATTTAGCCACATTCCAGTGTTTAATCAGCTGTGTAAAGTGCAATATCTATCTTTCAATTTTATGCCATTAAGGGAGACAAGATTTTGATTAGGTACTTAATCTGGCCAAGAGGAAAACAGGCCCACAGCAAGCTCACAATAGGCTGCAAAAAGGGGCATTGGACGAAGAATTCGATAAGAGAGAGAGACAGAAATTTAACATAAAAGAGAATTAGTGCAGCTCCTTTCAATTTAGTGCACAGGTTTTTATGGACTAATCAATTAGAGGCTGTGGTTGTGCTGCTGGGAAGTGGTGCTGTGTTAGTGGCTTTGCCATATTAATTCTGTTCATTATGCTGAGGTCAGACGGAGTGCTTTGGGGGAAGCCACCATCACTGAGCAGGTCACATCCCGGGCATTTTCTTAGTATGCTGGAGACAAAGAAAGGAAGCTGGCCATTGGTGCTGCAAGGGAATCGAGAAACTCATGATATCTTGGAATGAACTCTCAGTTGGGTATGAAAGACAGATAGCAAACCATGGCAAGTGGAGAGATGATGCTTTTGATGGAGGGAAGGCCTCTAGTTTATTTCTTAACTGTGCCCTGAAAATATTCCACAGTCTCTAATCTGGAAGCTGGGAAAATGCCAAAGATGCCTTTGGTTTAAATTTGTAAACGCACAACATTTGCACAAAATTAAAAAAAAAACTTGGCAGTTAGTAAGTTGCAATGGTGTAAATTGGACTTACACCATTGCAACTCACTTCTTGATCATTTGCATAGGTTGGTAATCTCTTCTGCAGTGATCAACAGCATCTCTAAGCCTACCTTGTAAGTTGTGCAGCCCTCCCAATATGGCCATTTCTAAGTTTTCAGAGAGTGAAGATAGAAGCAGCGAAAATATTTGGCTGGTATTAAGCTGAATAATACCAAAAAATTATCTTAAATACAACGAAGAGGTATAGGAAAAAGTCACTTTTAAGAAGTAACTTCTGATGCTCTGGGCAAGCATATACTGTATCCGTAATGCTGTTTCAGTAAGGAGGATAAAATGGAATGCTCTAGATGGCAACTGATATTGAATGTGGCTACATGTGCTTATAGTTCTGTATTGCTGCTCAAAATATTTTGCTTAAACATTTTGTCTATTCAAATTTCATTCTGTTTGCCTTAGAACAGAAATAACATGGGGCACAGTATTGGACACCTCTGCTGAGGCACATGGAACAGGACCTCTTCAGTGGTGAGTGTATTGGCCCATATTGTCTTTAATCAGTTGTCACTTAGCTTTGGATGCCGGGTGCAGCAGTGCCTAGAGTGAGTTTTATTTCTTTTTTTGTATTCAATCCCATTGGTGGATAATAGTGATGGTCTCAGAGCATCTGATTTGAATTCAGAGGGATTCCTAAAACAAGCCTAAAACAGTGATAATTTGGCATGATTACTTGATTTCTTCCAAAATTTTCTAATTCAAACAGGTAGGCTTCTTCCTGTTCTCCTGTAGATAGAGAGATGCATGGATGCCAGAATGCTATCCCTCAAATGAAACTTAGAATGGAGAATCCTAGTAAACAGTCAGATCTGACAGCTGTTTATAAATCTGGGATATCAAGCTGATATCCTTTTATGGAGACAGGCCATAAATCTGAAGGGCTACCTTGAGCTGTTTAATTGTGTCAGTCTAACAAGACCTTTGCTGCCTTGTGTTTCCAACTCTTTCAGGTTCTTGTTACAGAAGGATGCCACAAGGGTAGTGAGAGGTCTCTGATAATATCCTTGTGGGTCTAGAGAGGGTTGCAACATGACATCTTGGATTGTGCACTCTATCTTTCAGCGAGAAACACATATCTCTCTTTGATTAGCTCAGCAATCCTTACTTAGCTTAAAAAGAAAAAGAGTAACTCAGCATTGTAACAACTTTCTTTAGCCAGGTAGTGAAAACAACAAAAAGACAAGTTAGTTCATTGTTAGTTGCTAAAACTGCAATCCTGTGTAGGAGTAAGTCCTACTGGAAGTAGTATCACTCATTTTCTAATATGCATATCACGCTGCATATTCATAAACAGAAAATATAGAAAATGTCACTGGCTCATGAAGCTGGGAACATGACACTAAACTCATGGATTCAAAATGAATGTTGAACATGTTGATCTGATTTCAAGATGGAGGCTATAGTGAAATACATTCTGCATGATATAAAGTAGTACTGTCATGGCATGCCCCTTCCTGATGAAACCCTGTAAATACTGTCTTAGGAATATATCAATTCCTGTAGGAGAGCAATGTGTCTTATAAGGATTCCATTCCAGGGAAGCAATGGACTTTTAGTGGAAAGGGCAAAATTCAGTGTAAAGGCAGTTGGAGTCTCTCTTTCTCTCCTTAACATTCACTGTAGAAAGATAAACAGAACACTCCTTTTACAAAACAAGACACACACATGTCTGGATCCTATTGTAGATCCAGTGAACCAAAAATGTACTTACATATTCAACAATTGATTCAATATGGTTACTCTAGTTGAGATAAATCAATAGGAATCAGGCCATAGATGTCTTTATATGTCTATGAGAGTAGTTACCATCAAGCAGGATGTAACCTATGAGGTTCTTATGCTAGCAACCAGAATAACACTTATCTTTAAAAAGAAAAACAAAATTACAGGATTGCAATGGAAGTGTGCTATGGCAAACTTCATGATCAGACAAAATTCTCTGTAAGGAGTGCATGGCTTGAACTTGGAAATGATTGATCACATCTGACATATAATGCTAGGTGTGGAGTACTCCATTTCCTTCCTGAATATTCACAACTTTATTTCATGACTGAAACAGGACTTTTTATCCTTGTTGAACGGCAACAATTCCAATGCAAACAATGTCAGTGGATTATTAAGTAATCACACTGAAGTGCAGGGAACTGTGTAAGAACTTGGCTGATGCTGTTTCACTACACATAATAGCAACCTGTATGCTGATATGAAGTCAAATGATGGCAATCAAAGGTAAGAGTTCAGAAAGTCTTTGGTGAGGAGTGGCAGAAACCACTTGTGAGCCGCTACCTTCCTGATCCTGGCATATTCCAAACTGAAGTGGTTGCTGTCCCTTCATGTAGTAGCCACCATAGGACTCCAGGGAGAACAGAGGGCCTTTTTAAAGACTGCAGCTTCAAAAGTCTGATGAATCAGAAGGGTCCTATTCTTGGAAGAAAGGTGGGGTATAAATTGAATACTTTTTTTTGCAAGGCGTGCACCATTTTCATTTTTCTTAAAATAATTGTAGGTACTCTGGTTTGTGAAGTTTGCCTCAAAAGCAGTACATGTGTCCTCCAATGAGCAGTCAGTCGCTATGTAGCCGGAGCTATCCTCAGTGACATAGATGGTTCTAAGGGCTGATCTGACCACTTGGCATCCTTGAGCAATTGACGGGCAAAATGGGCAAATTCATGAAGTCCCCTTTTGCTTACTGTGTCAGATTTCCACTGCTGTATTTAATTCACACAGAATCATAAAGGCATAAAGTTGGAAAGGACCACAAGGGCCATCTATTCCACTCTCTGCCGTGCAGGAATGTACAATTAAAGCACTCCTGAAAGATTGACATTTTAACGTCTGCTTAAAAACCTCCAAAGGAGAGCCTACCGCCCTCCAAGATTTACAGAGACATGAATATATGTAAATAATTTACACTTTATCCCTATATCCACACATAAAAATGAGGAGGTGGAAAAGAGTCTTGTTTGTGTGAAGTCTCAGGGGGAAAAAAACAGAAAAAAAAATCAGGAAAAAAACCCCATATTTTCCCAATTTTTCTGAAGCCTATCTTTTTTCAGAAAAATTATCCAATTGAAAATATATGGATTATGAATTGTTATCTTTCAGAGCGATAATTTTTTAAAGATAGAGAATTCATATATTTATTTCCTCAAAATAATTTCTAAACACTATGTAACAGGAAGACTTTTACATAAAACTATGTACAGGATTCCCTGCAGTTCCTGTTTTTCATATCCTTTTCTCAGTTCTTTCTATGAGAATGAATGCTTTATGTCTACTTGACATTATGGAGAATTAAAATACTGTTTTTGCTAATGTTGATGATTTATTCTGTTCTTATTCATTTTTTTTCTTTTTTTTTCTTTGCCTGCTCCTAACAAAGCAAAGGGGTCCTCACATTTCAAATGTTCCTTGGAGTTCAGGATCTTGTAACTCCCTTGCCAGGAAAAAACAAAACAAAACAAATAAAGAAAATCAAATTCAATTTGTAATTATTGCCTGAAAAAGAACTCTGTACTTTTACCATACCAACTGTACTTACACTATACTATAATTCTGTGCCAAACTAATTGATAGAAAATACATTTTGTGTTCCTAAAGTAATAAAGTTACTTACAGTTTTCAAAGATTACTAATATCACATTTCTCTTCAATTTCTCCGTTTATTTTTATTTTTTCCACCCCCCCACCCCCCAAAAACACCCTCCTTCCCCTTCCATGGCTTTAAAACTTATGGGAATTTTACACCTTTAATCTTGTATTCTTAAAAGCTTCCTGCCGTGCTTTGCAAGGGTTAACATGGCTGGTGGAGGTTGTGGACTTTTTTGGGGGGATCTGTATCCAGGTATTTTATTGCTGCTTATTTACCCCAAACTCTCTTTTTCTTTGCTGAGCAGTAGTTCCTCTAAAACATGGAAGTGCTTGTCACCTGAGGATGAAGTGATGGAGCATATTAGTTTATGGTAAGCTTCTGAAAACTTGAACTCCCTGACTGTTCAATTCATGCAGAGTTATGACAGGTTATGCCCACAGGCTACAAGTTAGGGAAATTATTTTCTGTTCAAACATTTCATTTCTCTGCTACTCTATAATTTTCCTCTCCCCCTCTCACCATCCATGCCCGTTCCATCACCACCCCTTTCTGCAAGGAAAGCACTGTGATATAAAGCACTTGGCCTCTTGATTACTGCTTTCTAGCCTCCATATGTGGGACCACAGAAAGAAGCCTTCTTGCATATTCATCTTTTAATCACGCAGCCATCCTGTTTGCTAACCAAGTGCATCTTAGAGGCACCAAATCTGAAAGAAAGTGAGGGAGGGAGAGCACAGAGTGCGAACAAGCAGCATCTGCCTTTAATTCCCTGGGGTCTGCCAGGAATTTGACACCTGGAGAACACCCTTAAAGAGACACATGAAGGGAACTCATCCTGGGAGGCTTCAATTACTGCTCTATGATGACGTATTATCAAAGTGAGGAAGGAGAAGCATTATTAATAACAACTTGCATTTCCGGAAGGCTTCCTGTAAATGTCGGGAAGTCTAAAGAGACACTTTGCTTCATATTTTTTTTTAATTTTAGAAAATTGATTCAATATTTTTTAAAAGAAAGAAATAAAATCCCTCACATAACACATCTTTCAGTCAATCTTCACTGAGCACCAACATGGCGCCAAGTCTACACTGGGAGCTACTGTAAGTGTTCATACCCGGCCTTAAGATGATTTTTAAAATCAGATTGCATTTTTTGTCATTAGGATGAGGCAAATCTGATGGAAGATAATGCTTGAGTTCTTTTTTTATTATTATTACAACTCCCAGAATCCACTCCCAAACAGCATGGCTACTGTTATATGCTGACAAAAGAAATTCTGGGAGTTCCAGTACAAAAAAGAGAACTTGTTCGAGCTCTCAGGAGGACAACTTCTGCTTAGTGTAATCTTGGGCCCTTTCTCAGTACACAATTATAGCACTATGATTCCCGTTCAACTGACATGGCAACATCCTCTGGAATCCTGGGGTGAGTAGTTTGATGAGGCATTAGGGATCTCTGGATGAATATTCTAAATACCTCTCCTTAAACCTCAGTATGAAAAGGGCCCTGAAGTAGACTACAAGACTTGAAGCAAAAGGATGGAACTAAGAATCATTTCGAGTTGTGCCAAATTCCCTCCAGTTTTGGGGAAGTCTCAAAGTAGCCTTGTTTTGGCCACCTGTACTGTTTGATGATGATATGGATGATGATGAAGCTTCTGTTTCTTCTTGGCTTTTCTTAAAGGTCATGAACTCTGCAAAGATAATGTTCTACAGAAGACCTCAAGTCCCTATAAATGTTTAGCATCAACAGCCTTATGTTTAGGCAGAGTGTGACAACTTCTTCAGGCAACAGATACTGGTGGTGGGTATTTCTCCTAAGCTCTTTAATTACTCTCTCTATCTCTCTTAAAGACACTGTTGTGTTCTATGTTACACACCTTGAATGAACCTTCTGGCCTCAAGTGTAACAGAGCCTCCTATTTAATTGCCACTACTGAAGCAAAGTTGGTATCTGCTTAGGGAATGGGCCACCTTATCTTCTGCCTCAGGCAGAAATGTTTTTTTAACTTTGATGTATACTAACCTGACCCCTCAACAGAAATCTAGAAACAATGGCTCAAATCATCTATGGCAGTTACGAGTGTGTTACCTAGAGTTATACACTTGTAACCATGTTCACAATTCGTATGTAGTCCTTTATTTAGGGGCTAGATAGGGACCATAAAAGTCCCTCAGTATCAAGCAGCAGCCACTGCAATCAACAGGGGTCTGTTACTGTGTAGATCAGGAAGCAGCTGGCTATTGTTCTTTCCCTCCTCCTCATGTTAGTGATCTCTGACATGAGGATTAATTGTACAAGGGTCCTGTTTTTGCTTGTTTCACTGGAAATCCCATAATGGGAAGGAGTGGAAACATCATTCAGCTGCTTTCTGTACGACAGGGGAATAGGCCCCCATGGATCCCTGTGGCTGCTTCCCAGTAAGTGGGGATTGGGTGAGCCAGTCCAGGATTCATTGTGTAGCACCATAACGACAGTGCTTATCGTATACATGTTTCCTGTATACGATTCTAGCCATTGTTTGCAATATTAGTGCAATATATTCTGGTACTGATGATCCTATGTCCTCTCTCTTTCTCTATGGGCATATCAAATAAGGAGAAAGCTCATCAGAAGAAACTATACGGTGAATTTACATTTCCAAGACGCAGGCAACAAATAGCAGAATATAACATGGTGTGTGTGTGTGTGTGTGTGCACGCGCGCGCGTGTGTGTGCATGCATGCGTGTGTGTGTGTGCATACGTACCTTCAAGTTGTCTGTTGACTTATGGCAACCCCACGAATTTCATAGGATTTTCTGTGAGGGTGTATATTCAGGCAGGGAGAGCAATGGAATAAAGAGAGCACAGCAGAATAGTTATTAAAAATAATAAAATTGCATGATAGGCTGTATGAGTCTCTCGGCATGCAAAGCTGTATGATACTCTATTAACATTATTAACAACCCTGTTCACTTTTATTGAAAAAATGCTCTCTATCAGAATTTGTCACTATTTCAGCCCATTTATTAAGGCCACAATAGCTGGAGTCACTTCAGACCATATTTATTATTATTATTTGCAGGGTGAATGCTGTGACTATTGGACTCATGAGGACTGGGAAAGATAAAGTGTCATCTCTCAGTGTATGTGACTCCCCCAGGGAGCAATGGGGAGAATGTTCTCTCTCTGTCTTTTCCTATTAGATTTTCTTCTAATTTCTATTAATGGAGTTCTGAGACTTGCTCTTGCACTTTGAAATTTATCATTTCCCTCTCAAATAGCAATATTTAACAACCTGTTACAATGCATTGGGCAACCCCCCTTCCTTTCACACATCTCCTTTTGTTGCCATGCAAAAGATGCTCAGTAGCCGAACTTACATTTTAGTGCTATGTTAGTGGGTCTAGCTATCCATGGTGGAATTATTGATTGTTTAATCATAATGAAGAAAAATGTTTGATTTTTCTTGGCCAGTTGAGGTAGCAACAATTTTGCATTCTGGAAAGGTTTTGTGAAACAAACGTATTTGTGTCTTTAGCAGTGCATACTGCTTACCCAGTTCAGTTTTGTCATTCTGGTAAGAACATGAATGAAATGTAAGATCTCCACTGATGAACCTCCTTGGATAGTTCTGCTAGGTGAGGTTAAGTGGGTAACCTCTGAGCAAGAAATCTTCCAATGAAACCCTGCTTTTGGCTTACATTTTCTTCATCATTAAAGGAGTCAGTTAACATTTTTGGCATTGAAAAGTTGTGATTTTTTTCTGTTTAATTAGGCTTTTGATGGAATTTAGTGGCTTTATTTCCATTGCTGCTATATCAATATTATTTAAGTTTCCTTTACTCGGTCTCTTTCAATGTTTACAGCTAGTCATTTTTATGATAGGTATTAAAGTTCTAAAATCTACTGTTAAGTTACTTTGGAAACTGTTGAGCAGGAAGGAGGACTAAAGAGTGCTTTTATCTAAGGTGAGTCTACTGGAACATTTTATTAGTGGATGTAACAGTAACATTGGATTTTAATCCTATAGAAATAATATTTTCCTTGTGAATGTAAATGCCACTTATTCCCAGTAGAAGTTAACTTTAGATACTATTGCCATTTATTCTGCTCCAAGACTACTTTAACATCTTCTAACGTACAAATGATATGACAAACATATGAAATTTTACCCTCTTCAGGTTTACATATGTTTTCTTGATGACTCTGGGGTCACTTTGGAACAAGGCTGACGTAAAAATAAGTCTCTGTGTTGTTTAGCGTACCCAGTTTGTCAGGGTATTTGCTTCATTCCTTTAAGTATGCCTTCTTCTGTTCATTCCGAGCTGAACTGAACACAATCAAGAAAAACAGCAGCTCTGTAAATCTGGACAAAAACCATGCAAGGCTTACCAAACACATAGTGGACATCTGGCAATGTACTTTCTTGCTTTCCTTTATGTGAACAACATAAGCTACAGCTGGAAAATAGATGTGGAATCAATTTGTGTAGCTGAGGCATTTCCATCCTTTCCACTCTTGCTACGAAACTCCAGCAGACATCTGACTGATGCAGCTGTCAAGAATCTGGCTGCAGCAGGGAATTCAACCAGCTATAGTTTGGTGGATAAGCTGGTTAGGTAAGTCCCATGTGAAAGGAGACAGACAGATTTTGCAAAACGCTTTCTTAGCAGGGTGAAACAGGACAGAGAGGATGGGTGCTAAAGGCAAAAACAACAACAACAACAACAACAACGCTGACAGACAGAACTGTCTATAAGAAACAACCTTAGGCTATGTTGGAAGTAGTATCTTTAGCATGTCTCTACTTGGTAATTTGCATGTCTGTCTAAGAGTGTAGGCATAACATATTCATATCACTTCCTGTTTGTTAGCTTTAGTCACAATCGCTTTCTGTCTGCAATTAGTCTGAGTTTGTCCTCCATTTTGTAGTCTGTAGTTCTCTTTCTCCACTCTGTTTGAAGTGCACATGTTTCAGGGCCTCCCACCATGAGGTGGTATGAAGCTTTTAGTATCTGCAAGTAAACCTACTTAATATACTTTTACAAAAAAGACTAAATCTGCTTTTTATTTCCTTTGCTAGATGCTATGTATGTTATCACCAAAGGCTGGGAATTTGTTATCACCAAGGGCTGGGAATGACTTAAGCTAGAGTAGTTCCAAGTAGGAAGGAGAAAAAGTCCCACATCACTTGCATACATCAAAAGCTCAACAAAAAGCGTTGCTTAGAGGGACATTTATAAAATTATATGCAAGATGGAAAAGGGAAAGACAGGAAAAAATAAACAAGGTGTTGGAGGAAATCAAAATGAAAGAATGAGAAATGATAAAAACCCCAACAAATAATAAAATTAAAAATCAGATAAAAATGGTACAGAAACAAATTACAATGATAATGGTAGATGGGATGAAGAAGAAATTGGATTATGTAAAACAATGGAACTTTGAACAGGCAAATAAACCAGGGAGATGGTTATCATATAGGTTAAGAAAGGAAAAGACAAAAAGATTAATTACAAAATTAAAACAGGGGAATAGATTGATTACTGAGGAAAAAGAATTGAAAAAGGTATTTTATAACTATTTTTAAATGTTGTATAAAAGACAACAGGTATTGGAGGAACAATTAAATGATTATATTAAGAAACATGCCATGCCAAAACTCTCAGAGATAAAGAGAAACTAAATAAAGAAATATCAATAGAAGAGGCTAGAGAGGCAATCAAGTTTTTAAAAAGAGGTAAATCCCTGATCCTGATGGACTGATGGCTTTATATTATAAAATATTTTGTACGGAGTTAGAAAAACCCCTTTGTAGAGTAACGAATAAGATTCTAAAAACTCAGAGAATACCTGAAAGTTGGAAAGAAACAAATATCATTTTAATACCAAAAGAAGATAAAGACCCATTAATGATTAATAATTATAGACCAATATCTTTATTAAACAAGGATTACAAGATATTTACACAAATTTTTGCAAATAGATTAAAGGTTTGTTTACAAGACTATATTCATTAAGATCAAAATGGATTTCTACCAAAATGCCAAATCAGACATAATATAAGAACAATAATAGATATAATAGAATATCTCAATTTTCATAATCAAATCAAAGGGGCATTGATTTTTCTGAATGCTGAAAAGGCCTTCGATAACGTAAATTGGAAATTTTTGATTAGAATCATGGAAATGGTGAACCTAGGAGAAAATTTTTTAAATGGAATTAAGGCAATTTATACATATCAGAAGGCTAAAATAGTGGTAAATGGAAGTTTGACAAATGATAATATCGAAAGAGGGACAAGGCAAGGCTGTCCATTATCTCCCTTGCTTTTTATTTTAGGATTAGAATGTCTAAATAGAACTGTGTGAAATAATCAAGATATAAAAGGGATAAAGATAAGGAAGGTAGACTTTAAACTAAGGACCTTTGCCGATGATATAGTTTTTATATTGACTAACCCAATTAATAGTATAGAATTATTGAAATCAGAAATAGAAGACTTTGGCAAAGTGGGTGGATTTAAAATTAATGTAGACAAAACAAAGATTCTGGTCAAAAATTTGAATGCAGAAGAAGAAAAAGAACTATATAACAAATCAGGCTTTGAAATAATTTAAAAAATTAAATATTTTGGTATAACATTAACAGGGAAAACTCAACAATTATATGAGAATAATTACCTTAAGGTATGGGAGGGGATAAAAAAGACCTTAAAAAATGGCAAAATATTAATTTATCTTTATTTGGAAGAATATCAGTGTATAAAATGATGATTTTACTGAAAATGATGTTTCTACTCCAAACAATTCCAATTATATTCTCAAACACACCTTTCCAAAATTGGTATAAAGAAATCTCTAGGTTTCTATGGGCTGGGAAAAAGCCTAGAATAAAATGGAAAATAATGACAGATGCAAAAGAAAGAGGAGGATTAGATGTACCGGATTTAAGAATTTATTTTGGGGCTTCATGTTTAGTTTGGATTAAGGATTGAGTCATGCTAAAAAATAAGAAATTATTAGAATTAGAAGGTCATGAGCTGAAATTTGGTTGGCATGCCTATTTATGGTATGAAAAAATTAAAGTTAATGCTGTATTACTCTGATTTCTGGGGTCCCGTGAGGGACACCTCAACGTGCTCAAAATAATGGGGAATGGGAATTAGCTAGAGCACAAGTTAGCAATGTGAGAGGCAGGGCAACGTAGCGAGATCTTTCACCCAATGTTTATGGGGTCAGGCCGAGTCAGGACCAAGACACAAGAAAGCTCAAATTATGTTCCTTTATTTATGAAGTCACAGCAAACTTACACACTCACTCACTTGAAATTAAGAAATACTGCACAATTGCGCAGTCACGCACGCAGTCCTAAGAAAGTAAAGAGAGGAAAATAGATAGGGGATTTTCAGGAGGATTTTTGGGGAAATACTACACCTGATCCTGTAGGCCGGTAGACGGAAAGAAGCTGGGGAGCATAGATTCTCAGCACGTGGAGGCTGAAGGGAGGCTCGTCAAACGGAGCGGCAGCAAGTCGGGAGGCAAGTCACGAGCGATCCGATGAGACACTCAAAATCAGGGGTTCTTATAGAGGAAAATGTGCCTGTAGGCTAGTCCATTCCCGGGGAAAACAATGGGTTTCGGGCTGGAGATAAAGCCTCCGAAAGGTCAGTACTTTAGATGATTGAATGATGACAGTGTCGTCAATAGTGTAGACAGTACGCAAACACGGAGTGCTTGAGAGTTGGATAGTCTGCTCGTCAAGCTGCCTGCTCAGGGCAGGGGATCTTTTGTAAACAGCGTTCATACATAATGTGATCTTAAGAAGGTACTTGCCTGGAGGTCTCCTAAAGCTGCAGTCTGGCAATTACTGGCCTGCCTGGATTTTGTTTTGAATAGTTCAGCTATTTTTGGCCATGCCTGTGTGCGTGCTTGTCTGGCGGCCTCGCAAGCACATGGAGAGGAATGGGTAGTGAAGGCCAAATTCTTGATATCAAATGATATCTAATATACCTCAAGTTCAGACTAGAAACTACAGTAACAGCTGGATTCAAGAATCATTTTATAAGAAGAACAATTTTTAAAATTTGGGAAAGATAGAAGAAAAGATTTGGAAATAAAATACCAGGATGGCTGTCACCACAAGAGGCATTTTATAGAAGAGAAATGGGGAGTTTAGATTGTTGGATAAGTTATAAGGATATAATAAAAAATGAAGGTAATAATTGATATATTAAGGATAAGCAAGATTTAGAGCCAGAAGTCCAGTGGTTAACATATTTTCAATTAAAAGAGAGATTTAAAGAAGATAGTAAGAAGTTCGGTTTTGAGAAAATTAAGAATGAATTTGAATATTATTAGAGGCAGAGGAAACTCATTTAATTTCGAAAATGTACAAATTATTACTTAGATTAAATATGGATGAAGAACAAATAAAGGAATATATGATTTACTCGCCCAAAGATTAGGATATATTATAGATATAGAGCAATGGGAGGAGGTTTGGGGAAAAGGTTTAAAATTTACCCAATGCAATGATCTTAGAGAAAATTATTATAAAATGATGTATAAGTGGTATTTAACACCTAGTAAGTTGGCCCATATATATAAAGGAGTTAAAAATGAATGTTGGAAGTGCACAACCCAGGAAGGCTCTTTTTTTCACATGTGGTGGCAGTGTAAAAAAGTGAAAACATACAGGAGACTAATTTGTAATTGTATACAAAAAATATTAAAAGTAAAAATGATATTTAAACTAGAATTACTTTTATTGAATATGATAGATAAGGAAGACCCCATTCAAAGACAATATAAGAAATTATTGAGATATATGGTAACAGCAGCGAGAATCATTTATGCAAAATATTGGAAAAGCAGAAAAGTTCCAAAACTATATGAATGGTTAATTAAATTGACAGAATTGGCAGAAATAGATAAACTTGCTTTTTCATTAAGAGACAAACCATTTGATTTATATTTAAAACTTGGAAACTCTTCGGAGACAATGCAAGGAGTACGGGAGGAGACTTGGTAACTGTTGGTTTTGATTTGTAAATGTAAATAAATGTAAAATGGTAGGAAAATCTTTGAAAATATATAGATTAAAAAGAAGTTAATAATGCATATACAAGAACCAGCAATTAAGTTTATCGGGAATTCACTTTTATGTTAATTGTTTGTTAAGAATTGTAGACTGTAACTTCTGTAAGCATATGTTCTTTTGTGTTATTGTTTCTTTCTACTTTCTCAAATCTTTCCTTTTTTTTCCTCTATTTTTTTGTCATTTTTTTTCTATCTTGGTTGACTATGTTGTCTATGTATATATCACTATATATGTTGTATGTGTAATTTTTTGTGTGTGTGCAATAATTTTGTACTCAATAAAGGTTTTTTTTTTTAAAAAAAGGCTCAACAAAAATAGTACGTTTTGCATTGATAGTGACAATTCCCTTATTGCCCCACAAATATCTTTCTTTCTTTTAGAATTTCCATGTACAGTAATGGTATTTAGCATCAGCAAGGTTGTCTAAAATCTATAACACTTCTTCTAATATTTGTTGGAAATATAAGAAAAAGAAGGGACTTTTTCATATGTAGTAGATGTAAAAAAGTAAAGAAATTTTGGATTTTGACACTTAGATTAGTAAAAGATATTTTTAAAGTTAAGATTAAACTTAAATCAGAGATGTGTCTATTGGGACTGATGAATTATCAGATTGGCAGGACTGATAGAAGAATCTGACAATATAGGATTATGGAGGATAGATTACTGTTGATGTGGAAACAAACGGAGAGCCCAGTACATGAAGACTGGATGTTGAAGCATCTTGACTTGATTGAGATGGATAAACTAACTGTTATGCTGAAAGTTGGATCAATGAGTAATTTGAAAAAGGATTGGGACAGAGTCATGATATTTTTCAGTAAGGTTTGGAGAAGGTTTTGGAAATTTAGGGTGTGATTTTAGATAGTGATTATTTTTAACAGAAGTATTTTTATATTAGTTTTATTAACACAAACACAAAAATCAACCATATTTACCTAGTTTTGCTTACCATCTTGTTAGACTTATATTTGCTAGTAATTTAGAGGAAGCTTACCACTATTTTAACTTATAGCCATCAACTAAGAGGTTGGAAGTCAAACCAGTCTTAAGCATTGTAATGTTGTGTAGTTTTGGTTGTTTAGTGTTTAGAGTAGTTAGTTTAATTTAGCCTTGTTAAGGTGTAGTTTTGAAAATGTTTTTTTTTCTTTTTTCATTTTGTGTATCATTTTCTATCTCTTATTTGTTGTTTTATATATTTCAGTTTTTCTGTGTTTAATAAAAACATTTTTAAATAATTTCCATGTACAATAAATCTTTAATTGAAGGAAGCATACAAAATGACACACCTGAATTCTGAAGTGGCAGGGTCCTGTGAGGACAGTATCAGATACTCCTTCTGCAGGATGGGGGTCATTCAGAATTCCTAGCCAATAGGAAGGCTGGGCTGTGATCTCATCAATATTAGTGGTAAAACATAGGACTATTCTGCTCAAGTCAATCTGTGAACCAGCCATAGTTTATTGGTAAGTCAACCATAATACATAGGAAAAAAAATGGATGAGGCAAGTTCTACCTCTTGTCAAACATTCTGTGTCAGCTAAATGTTGCTTTTGTACCTGGCAGCAAGATTTGTTAAAATAAGATATTGCCTGTAAAAATTCATATCACAGTTAACTAGTAAGTTGCTGAGGTGCAATAGCACTTTTCCCATGTAACTTCTGCTAAACATAAATACAGCTATTCCTTAAGAATTGGAAGTAAACTGTCAATTGATGAGCAAAGTGTTGTCTAGTTTTATGAAAAGCCTGAATCTTTCTGTGACAGTATAATTCCTTTCACTTGAAAATTTGTCATATTTTTAACTACACATATATGCAGCATATGCTTGAGCTTTCTAACAGTGTAGAAAATCATGGCTCATCTTTATATTTACTGAGCTCCTTTAAAAATGTCATCAAGGCAAAGGAAAGAAACCAAAAATTTGGTCTTTTGCAAATGGTTTTTGAATTACCTCCTATTCCAGCTTGAAATCAGACCTAGGAACGTGTGTAATTTCATTCATGATTTTAAAGGAACTCATGTATGCCTTCAATGTACAGTGAAACCTGCTTTTTTATTTTTTTTTTGGACAATGTTCTGAAACATTTTTCATGGTTGAAAGATTCTTTCACTCCAAGTACACATTGCAATCAGAACTGAATGTGTCAAAAGCCTCAAAAAATATTTTCCCTCTTGTCAGAGAGGGTCACACAATTTGTTTGAAGGTTGCACAAATATCCAACAAATATTCTGAAGGCCACTCAAACTTGGATCATTTTTAAATTATGAAGCCTCAACTCTCTGCTTATGAGGTCCAAGACTGTGCCACTTTGATAGAGTTCCCGTTTTCATTCCTAGCCCTCAAACTTCCAACTTTTTAAGCATTTGTATATAATTCCAGTGCCTCATTTTCCCCTCCTTTTGCAGTACTGTCAACATACTTCTTCAGAAAACTGGAGGTGAACTTAACTTGTAGGCAAGTCCAATATATTAAAAGTATAAATAATGCATCATGTTGCCTGATTTATAATGCAGCAAAATCATTTTTTATATAAAAGTTAGTATTTTTACTGATCTAATTTTACCCTTAATTACCTGACTATATTACCTTTTGTCGTTTCCAAATGGTACTGACATTCACTTGAAAGGAGGTCCAAGTATAACCTCTCTTCAGGCATTCATTATAGAAATGCATGACAGTTCTGCTTTCTGCTACGTCCACATCCATATTTGTTTCAGTCTCAGGTTCTTTCTATAGGAAGAAAATTTGTCAATTGTTTTGCAGTTTTTTTCAAATGCAAGCAAACTAAATACTCCCCCAGGTCTATCAGCCAGATTCAATATGTGCAACTAACCCCAGCATGGACAGGAATTTTGTGGAAACAGCAGAGCTTACTTTTACTACAAAGACCTCTTAATTGAGACAATCTATTCAGGATTGACATGGATGGAGTTTTCAAATGGACAACTTACTTTTTTAAAAAAGGTCAAAGACTAACAGTAATAACATTGCTTTTCAGTTCCCTAGTATTTTCAGTTATTCATCACATGGTTAAACACAGTTTAGACTACAGTAACATGGGGTACAGGAGGCTACTTTTAAATATTAATTCTGACTTCAACTGGTACAGTAGACTGGTTCATGTAGTACCTTTATTTACTTAATAATTTCTTTCTTACCTTCTTCTCTGCACAGGACCCAAGATGGCTATTTGTTACTATTTACTTTGATCTGTTTCCAACCTCAGTTTCAAGTGCTGATGATTTCCTATAATTTTTTAAAACAGTTTAGAACCAAGTCATTTCAAGAGTCACCTGCACACATTTGAACCTGCTTTCACCCTAAAATTGCTCACAGAAACCCAGCTCATTGGTATATTAGTAAGGCCAATCAAACTGGAAGATGTAAGAGCCAAGCCTTTTGAACTAGATGCCATTTTTACCCAAGACTGAAATTACCTTCTCTTCCCATCTGATTTGAGTTCCTGGTTATTAAATATATGTGGACTGCTGATCTGAATTTGAAGTTGTTGGATGTTTTTGTTTTTTGTATTGCTGCTTGATCAGTTTTAATATTTTATTCATGTATTTTATATTATTTCTGTGCCCCAGCTCAGGAAGACTTTTCTGATAGGAAATGTGGGATGGCAGTATAAAAATGCATAAATGAAATAAATGATATTAGAGATAGCTTTCTCAGTGACTTGTAGCTCGGCTGTGGAACTCCCTACCATGAGAAGCTAGGTTGTCTCTATCTCCACTCTTCTGCCGTTAGGCAAAGATCAATAGGAGATTTTTTGAAAGAGTGGGAACCTATTTCTTATTGCTCAAAACCTCCATGAAGTGATGTAATAATCTGTGGTTATGATCATTAGTAATTTTTAGTAATTATAGTCAGTGGAATGTACTTAGATATGTAATGGTAGAATAAGATATGGGATACTAATCTATTTTTCTTTCTCACTATAGTTGGTATGGGAGTGTCAGAGATGTTTTGTATGTTAGTGTAGTGAAACGTAGTTATGTAACTTAACGCAGGCCATTTCCGCACAGGGCGAGGGAATCGCCCCGTGCCGCTACTTACCGGATTTCTTGGCTCCACACTTGAGTCCAGGCTAGTCCGGAGCAGTGCGTGGCCGCCGCTCCGCACTGTTCAGGGGATGAAAATGGCGGCTTCTGGTTGGTTGAGGCTGTCCACCAACCGCTGAAGCTCGCCAGCCTAAAGCCCGCCCCCGGCAGATCGCAGGCTTGCACTGGTGCGAGCCTGCAAATCTGCACCTGAGCGCAGGCACAGAGTGGCATGCTCCATGCTTTTGAAAGACCTGTTTCAAGCAGTCTTTCAAAAGCACACTGGATGACCACTTCGGGTCATTCTGGAGCGGGCTGAGGTGCGGAACTACACTAAGTAGGTCCGACCCAGTCCGCTCCCAGGTGCAGATGTCCTCCCTGGAGGACGCTCTGCACCGTTTCTTTAAGCCCGTGCAGAAATGGCCATAGTTAAGATGTGTTTACTGTTAAATATGAGCCTTTTAGTAATGGGCTGTATCATTATGTTTTAGTTTCAGTTTAGTTTGAATCAGTTAAGTTTTGTTTTAGTTCTAATTGTACATGTATACTGTTTGTGTGTGACTTGTTTCTTTTCTTTTGGTTTTCTTTTTCTTTTTCTGTGGTTATGGATTGATCTGTCTATATCTTCTGTTAAAACTAATAAATATTAAATAAATATTAAATAAGAAGATCCATATTATCGAAACCAAATAAACCTTTATATCTATACAAACTGGAGTTCTTCAGAAGATGAGAGGAAAAGGAGATTATACTGTCCTATAAGGAAGGGAGAATGGGAAAGCAAAATGAAGTTTTTTTGGGGGGGGTGTGTGAATAAGAAACTTAATTCTCAAAGCTATTTCCAGGAAAAGAGATTCCACCTAAGCATTAGGAAGAACTTTTTGCTGGAAAAGCTGGTCAACAGTAGAAGAGATTCCCGTGTGTGTGTGTGTGTGTATGAACTCCCTTTCTTTGGAATCTTTAAACAGAAGTTCAATGACTGTCTCTCAGGAATGCGTGAGCTGTTGGACTAGATGGTTCTTGTGACTTCTTCCAGCTCTTTGATTCTATGGTGCCATGCCTCTATGACACAAAGTGCTTTAATTACCAATTGATTACCTTAGCACACCACAGAAGACCTGAATGCTTCTTTGAATGTCTAGTGTACATCTGAACTTACTGTGAATTTGCTGCATGCCAGTTTGTTCCCCCTACGCTCACACTAAAAGTGGATAAAGAAACCAAAATTCTTTAGCTTTTTGTTATATTTCAACCTGGGAACTGTTTCTTTCTTGTACTTCGGAGTAACAAACTGGGATCCCAGGTTTGGACATAGCACTAAGCTTTTTCATTTATAGTCCCACCTACATGAACAGAAAATGGGAATAAATAGGCTCCACACAGGAGCAAAAATCTCGTACCCTCCGATGTTATATATATGAAAGGCAAGACATGCGTGACCAGACAATATGAGAGTGAAGACAAAATAATAAATTTAATAATGAGGAGGAACATGCAAGCTGGGAGAGGCTGCAGGAGTTTTCTTTTGCCTGAGTCTGGAGGGAAGAGCAAAATTTTGCTCTCTCTTCTCCACTCCTCTCTTCTCCTCTCCCTCTTGCTAGATAATTGACTGCAATTACTTTTGTACTTCAAGCTCAGTTTGCAGCAATTGAAATAAGCTGAGGACAAAGGTGGAAAGTAATAGGAGGAGCCAAATATTGGGACATTTTAAAAGCATCTGCAAAAATGAGGCAACAGAGGACTAACTGGGACAGTCTTTGACAAATCTGGACTGTTGGAGAGTGCAGAGTCCAGAAAAGGGAGCTTTTTTAATGCATTATCCTTCTTTTCCATACTGGTTGGGTAGGTGCTTTTAGGAAGCTTTTAAACACATAACAGTGACCTTGCATCTGTGGAAACTCGCATTTGGTCTTAGGGATTTGTTGCTTCTGGACCCAACCCTTTGGGGCATGCTGAACAGAGAAAGAGTGCCCAGGCCAAATTCACACAGTTTGCTTTGTGCCTAAATAGAGTCCTCACATGTCTAATATTAATTACAGACCCAACCTGGCTCACTGTGGAATAAGCTATGGCCTGATGATTACTAGGTAAAATATCTGCCCTTGAAAACTACTTTGACAGCTACAAAAACTAACCTGCAACCCTGTGCCAATCTGGTCCAAAAAATGACTCTAATGTTGTATAGTCAGGAGCAGCTGTCTGTGACCCTTGGAGAGCTGCGCCTCTGAGATTATTTTCCCCTGTCCTTCAACCTGTATATGGTTTATATACATTGAACATATTTTTCTCCCCTTTCTTTGGAGAAAAAGAGGGGGTGGGAAACCCCTGTATAACAATGGAATTCAAAAGAGACAAGGACTTTGTAAACTCTCATTTAAAAGGCTGTGGAAATTTGAAAGGAAAGGAAGATGATAGTATCACACATACAGAGCGGGCAATTATAAGTCCCGGGAGGAAATGTAATAAAGCCTTATTGAGCAGAGATAGCTGCGGCAGCTGCAGGCCAGCGTTCTGTGAGGAAAGGGCTGGAGGAAAGCCTTAGTGGACCTTTTATCCTGTCCCTGTCATTCCCATGCAGATTAATGAGCTCCAGGATGCCCTTGGCCATGTTCAGACCAGTCTCTGTTTCCCAAAATAGAAGGACCCATCTTGTGCCAGAGTGTCATATTCCCAGGCTATCAGCGCCATTGTGTTTTATTACCCCATTGTATTCAGGGGTTACATCTGAATTTTTCCTCTTAGCTTTTTAATCACTCGTTTTGATGGATTGATTTCCTGAGAAGAGCCACTGAAACATCTGACTTGCACATCATTTTTTTGAAAAGTGGCACAATACATAAAAGTGTAGGCTATAGAGCTCCAGATGAACATATATGGAAGAAATTGTTAATCACAGTGGATCAAGTCTTGCTTAGCACATTTGAGAACGATCCTAGCACAACCAGAAAGTTGACTGCATTTTAATCCTGACAAAACAGAACTGATAATTGTTGGCATATCCAAGGTTTAGTTGGTAGAGTGGTCTAGGCTTTCCCGGCCATGAGGGTTTTCAGCTTTAAAATAGTTTCTAATTTTTCAAAGAGAACTTCTTTTCAAGCAGATATAATTGAGTCTGGCCTAAGCATTTGACTGCCATTTCAAAGACATTCTATTTTCTTTCCCTGCTTGTGCTTGGAAGCCACCCCACTTTCTTCACAATCATCTCACATTAGATGCTACGTGCTATCTTAAGATCAAGCATACCACCATTTCAATTTGATGGAGCTACTTTAAAAAGGAATATTACAAACACAATTACCAGTATTTAAGGGATTTTCAAATTTAAGTCAGATACAGAATGCCCCCAGCAGCAATGCTAGATGCTCCACAGTTAAGGATGTCACATATGCAAAGGTCCAAGTACCCCCAAAGGCACCAATGCAGGACTAGCTTATAGAAATATTCAAGATAGGTTGATCAATTGTTGCCATAGGTAAATGAAGTCCTATATAAAACACAGCTTACAAATATATAATATAAAATCCAAAATGAGGAATCTACCCTTCCATTCCCTTTTACATTTATAAATCAACATACTGTCCCTAAGTCAAGGTGACAAGAGTCCAGTTTTTACTCTGCGATGCCCCAAACTCCACTCCACTCCACTCCACTCCACTCCACTCCACTCCCTTTCTCTCTCTCTCTCATTTTCTGAACTGAATGGGTAATATTGCTCTTTCCTTAAAATCTTCCCCCAGTTGAGGTAACTCATAAGGTTAACACAAGCAGAACACATTGATTTGAACCATCCCTATCTTCACTCCATTCTTTTGATGATGATTAGAACTTGGGGAGGGTATAAAATGAGGTATTAAATTCTTCAAAAAATAATAAAATAAATGTAGAGTCGCTTTTATTATGTTGGTGGTGGTGTTGATTGCCATCAGTTTTGATAACTGTATGAATGACAGACCTTCAACATACATTGGCTGGAATTCACTAAGGCAGTTACAAATGTGTAGCCTAGAGTTATGCATTTGTGACTGGCTTGTATTTCCTCTATGTATTCACTGCTTTACAGAATTCACTACTCTATAACTGATAGCGGAACAGACCTCGGTTGATTGCAGCAGCTGCTGCTTGGTAAGTGGGGATGGGGGAGGGCCCATGCCAGGACACAACATGTAGTCACAATGGTTGTGTAGCTATGTAGCTGATAAAGAATTCCAGCCACTGTTATTAAATCTTCGTAAGGTCTTGCATGCTCGGGGCTATAGCTTCATTGATTGAGTCTATCTACCTGTAATACAGTCTTCCTGTTTCCATACTGCCCGCAACTTTATTAAACACTATCATCTTCTCTGATGAGTCATATGCCCAAATTCTGATGGTCTCAAGTTCAGTCATTTTAGCTTCTATGAATTGTTCAGGCTTCATTTACTCTGGGACCCATTTATTTCTCTTTTTGGCGGCCCATGATATCTGTAGAATGCTATTCCAACACCACATTTCAAATGAGTCGATTTCTTGACAGCTATCTCCACTGTCCACTTTCACAACCATACACTGAAAGTGGAAACATGGACGATTCTCACATTGGTATTTAATGATTTTTTTTTACACTTGAGGATTTTATCCTGCTCCTTCGTATCAGCTCTTCCAAGACTTACTCTTCTGATTTCTTGACTACAGTGCCCATTTTGATTTATGCCTGAGTTGAGACATAGAGAATCCTTAACTATATAAATTAAACAGATAGGATGATAAAATGAAATCCTGTCTGATCCCCTTGTCATTAATGATGTTCACATTCTGTTTCTGCATAATCTGTCTTGAAAGTGGTCTCTTGCATATAGGTTGCACATCAGGTTACTGAGTATATATCAGGACAATGTAGCACACTCTTTTCTTTTAGAGTGATCCATAATTTTTCTTGACCTACACAATTTTCTTCTGAAATTCTTTGATGCACTCCATTATCCACCAGATATTTGCAATATGATCTCTAGTGCCTCTTTCTTTTCTGAACCCAGCATGAATGTTTGACATTTCTTGCTCCATATATGATACAAGCATTTCCCGTACAAGCTTGAGCATCACTTTGTTTGCATGGGAGATTAATGCAATGGTCTGATGGTTACTACCACACATCCCTTTCTTGAGGATTAGAACGTATATTGAGCATTTCCAAAATGTGGCCATTGTTTTGTTTTCCGTATCTGTTGGTAGAGTTTTGTTAGCATTTGAGACAAAAATATTAGTTTGCCATTTGGTATGCTATCTGTTCCTGATGATTTATTTCTCTCAAATATTTTGAGAACAGATTTCCTTTTACTTTTTAAAATTGTGGATTCATCGTCAAAATATTCCTCTTTAAATAGTCTGTCATCTGTTCATCTCTTTTTTTATCTGATATATATTGTGTTTCCCTGTTGACCCTAGCACCTGAACTCTTCGTTTAAATTTCCCTTTGATTTCTTGGATCTTGAGGAAGAGGCCTATTGTTCTACATTTTGGTTATCTTCTCATTTTTTACTTTGATTATTCTAATAGGTCTCTTTATTCCTGCACATATCTTATTGAACCCTTTTTCTGTCATCCTTTACTTTTGCTTCTTGTTCATTTCTAATGATTGGAAGAATTTCATTCATTATTCAGTGAGGCTCTTTTTTTTTCTTTTTTGGCTGCAGACAATGTCTTTTTGCATTCTTCTCTCACAATGTCTCTGATATCAATCCAAGTTCTTTTGCCTCCACTCAGGCATAATAGTGTAAATCAGATCTGTACATTTACATTCAACAGGGATTTTTTTTTTTTTGGCACTCTGGTGGTTTTAGTGTACTTTAGCTCTACTCCTGTATTTGATATTAGCAATTTGTAGTCCGTGCCACAATCTGCTCCTAGTCTTGTGTTTTCAGAGAGGGCATAGCTTAACCTTGTTCTGCTTCCAATTAGTCTATTTGATTTCTATATTGGCCTTTAATGATGTCCACGTATACAGTTGTTTGGTTGCCTGAAGAATTTGTTGGCTTCACAGAATTTAGTAAGTCACTCTTCTGCTTCACTTCTTGATCCAAAACCAAACTCCCTTATAATATTTGGTTCTGTACCATTTTTTCCTTTTGCATTCCAGTTACCTATGATTACCAGCACTCGCTGTCGTTGTATGTGATCAATTTATTCTTGGACATATGCATAGAATTTTGGAATTTTTCTCTATGTTTTTGCTATAACTTGCCTCAGAGTTACTGCCACCCCATTTCTTCTTAGGTTTTCATTTTCCAAGTAAAACATTGTGCACTTGAAAATGTCCCATACCTGTCCATTTTGGCTTGTTGATCCAAATATTGGAATGGTTATATTTAAAACAATTTCTTGCTTTAGAATATTTAGTTGCTGCTGATTCATGTTTCTCACAATCCAAGTTCCTATTATATGTGTTTTGTAGCTTCAGATGTGACCTTCTATTATACAGGTCCAAAATTCCCTCCAGTTCACATAAACGAGAACTGTATGGCTCTGAACATACATACTAGGGATATAGAGGGATTTACATTTGAGTAAATTACCATTAGATTGTGTTATATATCCAACTGAATGGATTCTCATATTTTAGACTTGAATTCTTTTAAAGCAATTGTACTGATCATCTCATCTCACCAAATATCTTATATAGTCTCATTTATCTATTTTAGAATAAGGATATATTATAAATACATAGATTCTAAAATACAGGATTAAAGGTGTGTGTGCTTGCTTAAAAACTTATTTTAAGGAAGTCATTAGATAAATTAGATAATTACAGGTCAAGTTTCTAATTTTAATTAGTTTCTCATTACTCAGGAATAACTTAAATATGTTTACTCCTTTCCAAAAAATCTTGAAAATGTTTCAAAGCTGCTGTCCTTATATTCCATATGAAACATAGCTAAGTAGTGAGACCATATCCTCTTGTAACTATCAAAGTAACTAAAAGCAGTTACATTGCAAACGTAGTTAGTCTATCCCTTTTTACATTACAGTTGTAACTTGATGCCTAAATTACTACAAAAAGCAATTCATTACAAGTAACTTGATTGTTGTTACCAGTTACTTCCAAGTTCTGATATATCTATTTACAGTAAGTCTGTGTAGTATATATTCTTGAAAGAACCAGAATAAATACACTGCAATAAATAAGTGAAAATGCCAGTGTTCTTGTTGAACAGACTTGTGTATTTTTCATTTATTCATTCATTTAATTGCATGGTTCTTCTCATATCACTTCTGTAAGATCTATTCTTCTTCCATAGTATAGTTGTATATTTTCAGACGAAACATAGGTATAAGTTAAATAATACAAATTCTAATGTTTTCTTTCCTTCCTCTTTTTTTTTTAATTGGCAAGTTTGCTTGCCAAAAAATAAATATATTTTAAAAGTAGATGATTGATCTGTAGGTTCACAGAATGCACATTCCTCTTCAGAATATTGGCCTAACTGTGATGCGTTTGAAACGATACCAAATAATTTAATTGAAGTGCCACAAAATCTCTGTAGGGGAAAAATGCTTTCCGCAGTTGTTTCTAAAAGCTCCTGAATGCTATGCCATTTCCCTGTTTCAGTACTGGGGAATTATCCATATCTCTGACAAGAGAATAGGTTACTAATGCACCAACACAGCTGTTTTGACACTTTTGATGAATAACATTCAATACTATTAATTGGAACAATTGCTTTTCATTTAACTAAATCACTAGAATTGCTAAACTAAATTGAAACGGAATGTAATTTTGCCTCACTCTCCTTTAATATGGGCCTCTAAATGTCTTCTCCCTGAAGGATTAGTAACTTAATCACCTAACAGTGATAACTGTTTCATAGCCCTCAGCTGGAAGGCTTTTCCTGCAAAGCAGAATTGCAAGGGAACAGAGTGTTATACTAAGGATGGGGGTGGGGGGCAGGGATCCTATCTCCTTCATTTCTTCCCCTTTTTGCTGCAATATTAATCATATTAAAAATGATTCTTTGCCTTTCTTTTTTTCTCTTCCATCTAGATCTGTATAGATCATTGTAATTTCAACCTCACTACCTTTCATTCTGCTTGTATCAATCACACACTTCTGCCCATGCACATGGCAATTATATCTGTCCATTCTGACGGATTTTCGCTGTCGTTGATTGGAAAATAGGCTTGGGCTTATACACGTGTGTACATGTGTGTGTGCACACACAAACACACAATTTTGCACCCTGTAAGTGGTACTTATGCTATAAACCTAGTGAGAAAATTTACCAATCCTTTTTTATTTCTTTTTTTTTTTGCTTACATGCTTTGACGTATGTCCCATGTAATTCAATGGGATTTACTCTCAATGAGGCTTACTGTCAAGTTATGTATATTCAGCATTGCAGTTGAAGCAGTACTAGGCAATCTGATTCCCATCTACTCAGCATTAAAAAATACACCCACATGTTCCTTTCTGTGTGATGTTTTAAAAAAGAAATCATGATCTGTGCCCATTCTCCTTTTTTGTTCTTTTTATTTCTTTTTTAACCCAATTCACTCCTATTCCCATTGATCTTCAGGTATGATATTGTTAATCCTGCAGTTTCTGATTATGTGCATTTCCTTGACCAGCTTCAAATTCAGCTTGCCCAGCATTTGCTTTTGATATAGAGTGATGGAAATTCTAATAACATTTTATTTACTCATCTCACATAATTACTTGACCTAGCTGAGCAGGCTTTCATAAGGCCAAATGAGTATAAAATAATTACTGAATGTCATACGTTTACATAACACTTACCAGAATGAGATAAGATTTGAACAAGAACTGGCAATAATGGTAAGATCGGAAGTAGATAGGAATGACCATGAGCACAAGGCATGTGCTTTTTACAGCGTGCTGTCTGACTGTTTTGGAGAAATGGCTAAGGCTGCAAGCCTATACATACATACCTGAAAGTACAAGTAGGAAACAATACAGCTGGGTTGGATTCACACTGCTGTATGGAAAAGCCATGTTATACTTTCTGAGTGTGCCGGTGGAATAGAACACAGCTGGTCTCAGAAATCCATACATCTCTGATGCTTGCAGTGTGTTTCAGAGAGAAAAATGCAGTCAAAATAACTCACTCACACACATGCACACACACGACTCTGTGTATGTATGTCTGTGTTGCATAACTAAAAATGCATTTGAACAATGTACACAAACATGTTTCCAGTAAATGTGAAAACATGTACAAAAACATGCACATGTCACCAGACCCCCCCCCCCCCAAATAGTTTCAGCCATTGTTGCTGCATGCTTCTAGCTGCAGGCAGGAATCCTGCACTGTGTTGCTTGGCGACCTCCTCCTATCTCCTTCAGCAATTCCTTCCAATAATATTAGAGTCTCCTACCTCCTCACCTCCTCAGTTGCCACCAGAATAAAGACATTCCTTATTTTTTGGAAAAAAGATACATACATACATGCATACATACATACATACACACATATGGATAGAAGGCAGAGAAGGCTTCTTCCTCTTATCCTCCATAATATGTGGATCCAGGAGGAACTCTCTGACACATCTCATCTGGCTTGATCCTGAGGGTCTTAACAAACCTTTCCCAACCTGAGGGGTATCACTACAGAAATATACTGGTATGATACTGCAATAATTGTTATGGCTACGTACAAAGGAATCCTGGGATTTGTAGTTTAGGAAGGGGCTGAGAAACTGCCAAGCAACCCTGAGAAGAGTGGGATCGAGGACTATATCAGTTTGATTCTGTACTATATAGAAAGGTCCCCAGGAGAGACTACCTTGACAGCTCTTGTTCAGGGGTGGGCTCCTCAAACAGAAGAGGCAACAAACCTCTCCACTAGAATCCTCTTCTGCCCAGACACACCACTGTAGTCAACTCGCTCAGTCCCTGCTGTGTTCCAAGGTGGCAGCTCCATGCCTGAAATACTGCCCAGTACACCATGCTGTGGCTGCAAATCAGGACCTATTGTCTCACAACACTGCACCTGGGGATGAATATGACAACATTGCAACTAGGGGCGAATACAACAATAATAGTAGCAAACTGTAATGCCATTAAAACTTAATAGGAAGCACATACCTTTTTGCTGCTGCTGAATTCCAGTACCCAACTCACCAGATAGACTGCTGTCCCAGCCCCATTACAAAGGCCATAGAGGCAGCCCTAATTGGAATGTTTGCATGCCAGACTGAACCCCTTGCAACCCCAGCCTCTGCAAGGACTTTGAAGTGATACTCTAAAACTTGTACCTGGTTAGGAGTGAGAAGCTGGTGTGGTTGGTGTGCCTGGACCCCCTCACTTGTAGGTACCTTTGCATTGCCTGCACTGGGCATAACATGGGGTCCACACACAACCCCAACTTGCCCCCTTCCCATATCTGATCAGTCTTAGGAACCTAATTATTAAGGTTACCTGACCCTTTATCAAGGCAAAATCGTCCAAAACTATAGTTATCCATGTATTTTCATGCCTAGATGTTGCCCCCAGTTTGTTGACTCACAAGGCCCCGAAAAAGGCAGTCAACACTGCTGCATGGAACAGAGCCATCTCATACTCTGAACTACAAATTACTGGTCAAAAATTCATCAACCCCTTTAGAATCCCTGGGGATAGAGACTTGCACCTGTCAGCCACCTGGCTCCTCTCCCTAGTCCAATCCTCCAGAATCTTGTACACCCTAAAGTCCCCCATAGCATCCTCGTAACCCTGCACCTTAGCTGCAAATATTAATGCTGACAATCTGCCCTGAATGGATTGCAGGGTCAGCTCCCTACCCTTTAAGAAGGTTCAGTACTGGAGTAAGTGAGCAACAGGAATTGGCCAATCCACCCTTATCCCATTACTTACCTTAAATCTCTTGAATTCTGTGCTCTCTGATAGCAACTCCTAGTACTGGGGGCTAAGGAGAAACTGTTGGCCCTTACAATCTTAACCCCCTAAGGTTCCATAGGTCTGAGGGCATCAGGACAGGACATGAGTCTACTTCTGGGGGGAGCTGCCAGATGTGCTCCATCTGTTGGTTGGAAAGAATGTCAGCTATCCCATTACCCAGACCCACCATGTGGAGTGCTGTAAACAAGCTATTATAACAGAGACACTGTAGCACAAAACCTTCATAAGGCTCACAACCTTGGGTGACCAGGGTAACATAGAGTTGATAATGTAGACTGTAGACAAGTTGTCACACCAGAAATAGACCAATGAGTTAGGAAACTCCTTTGCCCAAATCTGCACAGTGACTTGGGGAAGAACTCCAAAAACTTCAGGTCCAACAACAGGCCAGCCCCAGCCCACTGTCCAGCCCATGCCTAGGCATACCAGTGACTCTCAAAATAAACACTGAACCTCAAAGACTCAACAGCATCAGAGGATACTTTCAAGGCATCCCTGACCCACAGCTCCTCCCTCCAAAAGGAGATTCTATTAAAGGATGCCAGAAATTGATGCCAGAGCTTCAAATCTTATACTGTCCCACTGTTCAGTCTGATTCTCTAGTGAGGTCTATGTGCTCCCTAATAGCATCACAGAGATGCCTCAGAAATGCCTTATCTGGAGCTACCACCTTACAGGAAAAACTCATAGAGGGTGGTCATTCTATGCTTAAGAAAGTTAGCTGGCCTTCCTTTCACATCCTCCAATTTATCCCATGGCAGCCTACAATGCTGTTACATGTCAGTTTCTGTATCCAAGAAAACTGGTGATGGCCTTTGCTTTCTTGTCAGCCAATGGAATCCCCAATTCCCCAGCCAAGGAATGAAATTTCCTAGCTGCGGCCTTGCCTTTGGATGCTCCTCCACCCGTCTCTGAAGCCATAACATTCCCAGTCCAACAATCAGAACCAGCTGCTGTCTAGCAGTAGCCTATTAGCAACAGTGCTATGGAATGGTTAGTCCAAACACAACCTGTAACCAGGACACCAAGATTCTGCAGACACTAGCCACCAACAGTGGATTGCCTCCCTTGAGCAAATATCTCAGGGGGACAGTGTAAGCCCTGGACTAAATATCTGCTCCGGCGATAGATGCTGCTGCTGTGATTGAGGAGCAACTGATTGTGCATGGGGCCAAGCCTGTGATAATTGAAGCCCCTGCCAGAGCTGCTGATGACGAGCAGCAGCTGTTGGTCCCTGTGGCTCTGGCTGGAGATGAGTCCTGCAGCTCAAGAGCTCCCCCTGCTGCCATGGACCAAGCAGGCTTGGACGTTCCTCTGCCTGCTCCTTTAGGGCCAGTGAGTGAGCAAGTCAACCTGCAAACATCCCCTGCACTGGAAGGTCAAACAGAGACAGAGTTGCCCCAGCCAGCTTGTGACAGAGAGGAAACAACAGTGATGCAGAAGAGTGGCAGCCACCTGTGCCCACTAGCCCTCAATCATGAAGAAGGCTGAAATGGGCTGCTTAGAGGAAAACTGCATGGACTAGGTTGAGGAAACAATAACAAGCAGCACCTGATCGCAGTGGCTATGTAAGACTGCTGTAGCAAGCTCTCATGACCTTCATGTCTCCTGCTCCCTGAAACCCTCTGGACAGATTTCTGCCTCCTGAACCTTTGGACTGGACCTTGACCTGGCTCAGCTTGTGTTTTCCTGGTGTTTGGTATGTTTGGACTCTCCCTGAAAATATTCCTGACCTCTCTCCTCCCTTGCTGGCTGCGGCTCAGCAGGGAAAGATTCCTGACACCTCCTAGAGTGATAATCATGCTCCGTAGGACCAGCATTCTCTCAAACTCAAGTGTGCTTTTTATTCTCCAGTGAAGACTGGCAAGACCTCTCTGCCCAAGTGACGCTGCATGAAACCTTCCTGGGCTCTCTGCTGTTAGCCACATGACATGCGCAAAGTTCCCCTCCAAAACTATAACTGAAAAGTCTTCCTCACCTTGTATCTTCTACCTGCAACAATGCCAAGCCAGCTGCCCCCCATATGACTAGCACACTTGCCACCCTCTCCCATGACAGACAAGTGCTTGTGGAACAGCCAGGTGTGCTGAGCATGACCAACTGGAAGTCCTGTGTCTGCCCAGCAAAGCACATGAGCAAATTACAAGCTGCTGGGCGACCAATTGCAAATTGCCCTCCAGCCACAATCTCCAATGCCTCTAAATGCTAAAATTAAAGGACCCACCACCGCAGGGAATTATAAGGAAACAATCCAGGGAGTATCAAAAATTGGGGGAAGGTATATTTATGTCCCATTAGCTTGACCTCTCTATCCTCCCCTTGCTGCTTGCCCCAAAACCTCGTTGCTGACAGCACCCTACAGATACCACTAAAGTAACTAAAACCAATAAACCACCCTCAGGAACTTCCTTGCTCTTTATCATACAAAGCTCCTTGCCTGCAGTGTAATGTTCCAAAGCAGGCACAAATGTCATGCCTCCCAGAACTAAGCACCAACAGATTCTGCAAGTAGAGAGCAGGAAAGGGGAGAGTGGGTACCAAAAGGCAGTGTAAGGAAGCCTATGATGAGGAGCAGGACACAGGAGATGGGATAGCTGTTCTGCCCTTTACTGCTCCAAGTGCTACAGCCAAGGCAGGGAAGGATAAAAAACAGGAAAAAAGAGAAAGGAGGGAAGAGACTGGAAAAAGGGGGATATCCTCATACCTTCAGCTGAATCATGAACAGAGCAAGCGAGAGAGAAGAGAAGATTGCTGGTGGCGCAGTGGTTAAATGCCAGTACTGCAGCCACAACGTTGTGAGTTCGATCCTTCAGGGCTCCAGGTTGACCCATCCTTCCATAGTCAGTAAAATGAGTACCCAGCTTCTTGGGGACAATCAGCTAAACACATTAAAAACCGCTTAGCGAGTGCTTTGCATTGATAAGAGGTATAGAAATGTAACTGCTATTGTAACTGCTGCTGCTATAAGAGAGAGGAACACTAGTGTCCAACTCATGCTCCTACCCCAGTCCCTATTCCAAGACTGCCAAAAGCCCAGATTAACAGTCGCCCTGAAAAATAAGTCCCAATCACCCAGTGAAACACTGACACCACTCCTCCCTGCTTCCTCTCCCTGCAAAGCAGTCAACAGTATTCATAATACGTAAATCCATGTTGCAGTGAGTAGATCCACATCATTTAGCTCCAGTCAGAAATTGTCCTGGCTCCTGTGCTGCATAGATCAAAATGAGGACACATGGAGGCTAACCAGCCATAAATAGTCTCTTGCTCAGCCCCTCATGCATACGTATTCCAGCATCGCACACTAGACACTCTGGTCTCTTCTGGGAAGAGCATCAAAATAACTATCCTGCCCTGCAGTGCTGGTGCTGCACCAGTCCAGCTACATAATATGCATAATCTGCAGTCATCATCCCTTCCAAATGTTTCTAGTAGAATATTGTTCTGAAAATGACAGCATCTGGGCAGTGATAAATAAGACACTTGCTTTCAGAAGTATAGGTGTCACAGTTCCTTAGGAATCCTCTATTTGGGCAGGATAGTGATTTGCTTCCCTTTCATTTCCCCAGTGGTTTTCTGAACATCTTTTGCATGAAGATGATGCACATGTAAAAGACAGAGATTCATAGTGTAAAATAGTTTTTTTAAAAATAAAATTTCTCATAAAAGCTGGGAGAAAAAAAAACCTTGAAAAACTTAATTCTACTAGTAGGGCATAGAATGCATGAGTCTTCTTCCCTGACCTAACAGAAGAGTTTCTTGAAACAATCTGTACAAACTGGGAAATCAGACAATCATTCTAATGTTCCCAGTCTATGAAAAAAAGAACATTCAATTCCTGTCAAACTCCCTCATGAAACTTTAAACACTTATGAATTAGCACTTGCTTAATCTTTCTACCTCAACCTTGGTAACCTCAGCCCAACCTTTCTTATAATGCCAAATTTCAGGTCAATTTGTTGCACCATTTTCAGAGAACAAGACTTCCTCCCCTACCCAGTTTACGGTTATAATGACAGAACGTGATTCATCCAGCAGAGGACATCTGCAGAAGCTATATAATGAAGAAAAAATAAAGTATAGGTTGACTGTACAAATGAAGTGTTTGTATGTACATCTTTCTGTATAAGGAAAAAGAATATCACTACCTAGAAGCGGCCAAAGCGAAGACTACTGAGAAGTTTAAAATCCTCTGAGATGTGGTCATGATTTCTAGACTTTCAGTGGGACATAACTAGCTAGTGTCCTTACAAATGCTTGCTATACACACATAAGCATGTCAGCTTCAGCTCTGTCTGAGGGAGGAAAGAGTACAGAGGCAGATAAAACAAATGCCAAAACCTTCATTGACTTGAAATGTGGATTCCATTTTTGCTGCAGAAACCTGAAGTGATGCAGTTGGAAAGATGAGCACTCTGTGAATTGGGGGCATCTTAGAGGAGGTAAATCTGCCTCCTTTGAATGTAGACTGAATATTGGCTGAAGGGCCCTGGGTAAATAAGAATCAAACCTTCCTAGGAGACATTTATATGGTCATGATTTATCAGCACTCTCAATCCCTTTGAACCTTTGCTCTCCTTTGGGGGAAATGGTGTGTTACAGCAAAAAAAAAAAAAAAGGGGGGGGGGGTAAATAAATAAATATTGTCTGTAGCTGGACCAAAAAAAAAAAAAATCTTCTATTGTGTCATTTGTTCCAACAGCCTTGACATGTTCAGGGTTGTTTTCCTAAATTTGAGGGTTTTTTAAAAAATAGGATTTTGACCAGTCAGCCAGCACTGTAGGAAATAAAACAACTGTTTGACAGATCCTTGCTTACAGGACCTCTTCCTAGCAACTCCCCCTTGTTGTGAAAAGAACCAAAAGCTGCAGGATTCTGACAGGAAAAAAAAAAAAATCACAGAAACCTACAGGGCATAAAAAATGAATAATAGAAAAAACTCTTTGGGTCTCAAGGTCCTGCCAAGATACGATGATCATCCAGCTTTTATCCCTGTATTACACTTCTCTTTTTTCTTTCTCTTCTTCCTCATTTAAAATGAAAATCCATAATCCATAATCAGACTGCCCATTAACACTTTGCAAACATTAAAAAAAAAAGGCAGAGATTTCAATAACATGTGTACAGGCTAATTTGTATGGATGTGAATTGGAAAGCACTACTATAATTTGAATAGGATTATTCTACATCTTGCCAGAGTAGGGAAAGCTGTAACTAAGTCACTTGCATTTCTGCTTTGTATGCCACCTGGGTGCTAACTGCTTATGGGCAGCTCCAAGAACCCTGTTGTCCCTTGTTTATGACCCTTTTCCATTAAACCAGACCGAAACCCAACAGCCATTCAAGGAGAGGATGATTTCAAATACAGAACTTCCCTCTGACCATCCTTGGAATACTGTAGAGGGATGCCTCTGTAAACTAGGATATAAGTTGATCCTGCTCATTACAGAGTGCCAAAATCTAGGCTTCTCTTGGCTTTATGGAAGTCCCTGGCATTCACTAGAGATCATCTGTAGTAATGGCTTCTAAGCTTTAGATGAAAGCAGCGTCGGCACCAGTGCAGTGGTTCATGAGATTCAACACTGTTATGTGCTTGAACTATGAATGAGAGAGGCAACACAGAAGTCTGATGAGTAAAATGAAACCACTAAGCTATTTTTATGGTCAAGCAATCCAAGCGTTTGGCATTCTGGCTGGAAACAGGCAAGCTGAAAGCCTCTAGCTTTCAATATGGGGCTATCACTTGGCAAGGCCTTTGGTGTCTCAAGATCCCTTGGGAAGATCATCTGTGAGTCCAGATGATCATATAAAAATACCTGAGGTAATCTAGTTTGTAAATCTACGGAGTCATAGACCTGATCTGACTTCATATCTGCTCCTGTCTGCTGTTCTAGTTTATGTGGAAGAAGGACAAGATCCTTAAGGAACAAAGAAAAACTTTTCTAGGCATGTTAGTGGGCCTTAAATTATTCCCTTCTAGATTACAATATTTTCTTTACAAAATGGACTCAGAAAGTTAAGTAGATCTATTCCTGAAGTAATAAACCTAAGTTTGTGTTGTACAAACTCATTTTTCAGAGCATGGTTGCATGCACTTTTCTTTAAAGAAGGCCCCCCCCCCCACCCCACATAGAAAAGTGGATGTCAGGGAGAAGGATTCTGTTAGAATTGAACTCCTAGTGGACAAACTGGCTGGGGGATTCTAGGAGTTAATAGTTTTTCCAAGCTTTGGTTCTCTTTGATTTGCTGATTCATAATTTGCTGATTCATAAGAACCACCATTTTTAGTCTGACGTGGTACAAGCCAGACAGAAGTTTGCCACCTGAGTAAGGACTAAATCTAATACATTGGCCATGACATGACTCTAGATCATGTGACACTCCAGATATTGTTGGACTGCAACTCCCATCAGCCCTAATTGGTGTGGCCTATGATGAAGGGTCATCGGAAATGCAGTCCCATGACATTTGGAAAATTCCTCCTCCCTAGACTGATGTGTGAGTTTCAGTTCTAGCTCTAGATTTTTGTGAACTTTCAAGAAACTACCAGTCCAAAGCTGAACTCAAACACACCATTCATGGCTGATTTTAACACCTGACAAAGAAGGCTGCTGCCACACGGCACATAGATGATTCAGGTGGTAAAACCAGTCATGAATGGTGCATTTTCTATCAACACCAGTCACAAATGGTACATTTCCCTCCTTTTCTGTATTCTGTTACAGAACTTGGCAAAGCCTGGTTTCACAAATCAGTTATCTTTTTATTACATATGCCTAAAGATACTGTAGTCTATTTTTCATACTCGGTGTGCCAATTGTTTCTAATGAATTGCTTTACTGAACATGACATGAGTGGGAACAAAGATACATCTCATTGCAATTTTTGAGGTCAAGGATCTGTAAGCACAAGTCATTGCAAAGTTGGCAGCAGGAAAACTCTGGCTATGCACATGGAACTTGGTCTCTGGCTTGAAAGTCATGTGTTTGGCACATCATGTCTTGGGATGCTGCTGTGGCAATTGACTAAGTTTAACATACCCTGATTATGGCTTGTCCTGCCAGTGGCAGTCCACCAAATCCCAGATTGCCTATTACTTAGCCTTTCCCATGAAGCTGGCTCTAGGCAGCTGCCTCTAAACTGCTGCAGCTGTCTTTTAGTCTCTGGCTGTCTTTAGCTTGATCCCCCTGACCTCATCTAATTGAATGCTAGACTTGTAATACAGCATATTGCTAGATTGGCTGGATCCTCTGTTTTCCAGCTCAGCCAAGTAAAGTTGGATGCCTCATAATGATTTAGCAGGTCTCTTGAAAAAAAAATCAAAATGTGCTAGCAGCATTGAATTCTTTGTGTGAATGTGTGTTCTCTGGGTTTCTCACTTTGACTATAATAAAATGTGTGATATGAAACAATAATAAAATCTTGTTTTTGTGTGCTAGAACATAATTAGCCCCAATAACTCATACATCATGAATTTTAAGGGCCACAGTAAGTTTGTACATAAAAAACCCTTTCTTTTCTTAGTCTGTTATATTAGTTAAATATAACAACTTTTATTAAATGTGGTCCATGCATATCATGATTGGGTGAGGGAGGTGGGCCTGTCCTCTGTTGGCTCCACCACTGTTGTCAACATGCTGGCCCATACCCCTCATCTATTTATTCTGTGCATGGAGCACACATGGATAGAATTATTCGCAATCTTACAAGTTAGCACATTAATCTGAATTTTAAGTGCTGTCCCAGTCAGGTTTTCCTCTGTTCTCTTACCCTAGTCTCTTAGTACAATCTCCATATTTTAAATGGATCCTGAGTTTTAGTACTAGAATTCTTTACCTTCTAGAAATTGCTTGAGTGTGCTTCTGCAGTTCCAAAATTTGTGGGGTAACAATATCCTTTTCAAATAACATTCTCTGTTATTAATACTTTGAAGACAACATTACAATAATTGGACACTTACATAGCAGAGCACCTAGTAGGGTACACAGCACATGAGGCATATTTTTGAGTTGCAGAAAGAGGAAGTAGTGGGCAGTAGTGAGGAACAAAGTGATGTGAGTACACAACACTCTGTAAACAACTGGTCACTTTCATGCACAGTATGGGGTAGAAAAACATGAGAATCATAAAGCAGGTATAGTGATGTTGTGGAAAATGCCTTGGGTGACACATCCAAAGGAGCATTATGTGTCATTGGCCCTTTCCACACCCTACTTTTTTTGCAAAGTTGTCTGGTGAGATCCTGGCAGCAGCTCTGCTGGGAGTGCAATAGGATGGTCATGTCTTCCTTCTGCAGGCTGGGCTGGGGAAGGAAGTGCAGCCATCATGCTTCTGCGGCTTCTGCAGGACAAGTTAATGTGGGATGGTGGTGTGATCACGTGTCATTGATGAGGAAAATCCATCAATGATTTAATTAGTGATCATGCTGTCTGGGGACAGGAGAAGGATGGGACCACAATGATGTCATGCAGAAGCATTGGTGTGGTCCTATCCTTCTCCCTTCTCCATGGTGGGATGGGAGGGTGCTGTGAAAAGGGCCATCTTGTCTGGGATGAGTCTCTGTGTTGGTGGGGCAGAGAATCTGTGCCAGGTTTTGGTCCAATCACTAAAGGAGTTAAGGATGCTGAATCTATTTTGAGGCATGGTGTTCAACACCTTGAATAACTCCTTTAAAGTTCAAAGAAAGGCTTGGTGCAGATTTAATATTCCACTGTTGGAAGCCACCACCTGTCACTCCTTGTTTGGCTGTAACCACTGCTGTCTTTAAATCCCGAGACTCTAAGTTGCCCTTAGTTTGTCATCCTCTAGTACATCTCATCTTCCTTAGAATAACTATGAAAGCTAGCAATTAATGAAAAACACTGGAAGTTGTATCCCAGGGGATGATTAAACCCCACAAGCCAATTAAAGGGAGTGTAATTGCCCCTGCTGTGCAAGTTGTTAAACAAGCTAGAGGTTATTGTCCCTCAAGTCAATGTACTGGAACAGCCAAAGAAAGTAAGAAATAGCCTACCAGTAGGAAAAATGCTACTAGGATAGTTTAGTTTGGCATAAAGCTTTGTCTTGGGAGGACTTAGGACCTGCTGTGAGAGTGTTATGGCACTCAGCTTTCTGTCTGCCTATACAAAGAAAAGGAAATTAACAGAAAGTTGAGAGTCTGTGTATTTTGCAATCATCTGGGTGGCTAGAATCATTGACAGGCTTATCACTAGCAGAGAAGACATGAAGATATGCAATCTTTATAACAAAGCTCTGTTAAGCTAGCTGTGTGGAATTTCACTGATGTTATTCACAGATTTAACACCATAGCGGGTTATGATTTGAGGTGTTTTGACACATAAATGGATTGATAGATTCTAGCTGAGATTCTATATTGTTTCAGAGTTATATTACATAGTCCTTATACTGAATACCAATATAGCACAACTTATGCAGATCAGTGGTTACTGGTTGGCTGGGTGACAACCCATTCTGCAACTGAAATGCACAATACACAATGGCAATGCATAAAAACAATGTACATTTATGCACTATTCTGTACTTTAATGTACTACTTCATGTTCAGTGGTTTCACATGAGTGACTCAACTTACACACTGTCAGATGGATACTACCATTTTACACTGGAAAAAAAAGACACTATATATGCAAGTATGGCTTCATCATTCTTAAAAGACAAATTATTTGGTAGAATGTTTTGCAGGCAGGAGAGGAAGACAGTAAGGAAAAACAGGAAAAATAAAAGAAATAGAAAATCTGCTTGCTCCTTCTACTCTGTGAACTGGCAAGGCTTTCAATGAGATGGCTGTTCCCATTGTTTTGTTTTGCTGCACTGAGTAAGAAGGCTTTGAAGAAGGCCATAGACACATATGTAGGCCAAAATGTGTTGAGCTTTCTCTATAATAAAGCAGCCATCTTTGAAAAATGTCTCGAGTTTTCCCTGTGGATTCCATTAGGTCCTCTCCAATTTTTGTCTCTCTCGTTTAGGAGTAAGCCACCCTCAAACATTTTGCACTACAACAGGTTTAACTCATAAACATAAAGTATTGCTAGAAACTTCCCAATCCCACTCCTGCCACCAGCTACTGTGAAGATGGCAGCCAAGCCTGAAGGGTACTGGAAAGACTGTAGCAATACAGCACTAGGGCCCTTTTCATGTGCTATTTCTCATGCAAAAGGGCCTCTGGAGCATTGTGCCATTGCGAGAAGCATTTCAGATGACGTCCTTGCAATCGCGCAATGCTGCCAGGGCCGGCAGGTGCCGATCGCACACTATCCCTAAAAGCCAAAAATGGTGTGTGATCTGGCATTGCTCCTGGACCCCACGTGCACTGTGCAGAGCTCTGGAGCCGCGGCCCTCGCGCTTCCTTCCCCAGCGCAGTCTGGGAAAATACCCGGCTGTGCTGCAGAAGGAAGAGGTAGAGCCCTCAAGCTGCCTGCCGGCCGGCTGGCCAACACCTCCTGTGGAGCAGAAGCAGCTAGGATGTGAGAGCCTCATGGAAGAGTCTGCTCATGTGATCCCCATGCAACCGCACTGGACGTAGGTAAGTTGCAGAAATGGCCTCAATTTTAGGACTAGAAAAGATGATACCTGGGAACTGTATTTTATTTTGTGGTTGTTTGATTACCTATTATAATCTGTCTTGGGTATTGGAAAACACAGAAGAAGACAAAGGCTATCTTAGGCAACTTTGGAAGGCTAGGGGTCTACATTAGCCCCTCTAAGAGAACATGGAGGCTTGGACACACACACACACACAACACACCTTAAATTTTTTTTTTTTTAAAAAAAATTGTCTCAAAAATTCTCTAGGACATGTGGGGAATATTTTGCCATGTTTTTAGGTGCCCTTGGGCCATTTTTAAAAAGGAGATGCCTTTTAAAACAACAGGAAGTGAGCAGAAGTCATTATTGGTTCACTTCCTCTTTCAAAAAAGGCCTCTCTGGCACCTAAACTGGCCTGGGAGGCAAAACATGGCAAAATGCCCCCACAGCCCCAAGGGAATTTAGAGGGGGATATTTTGACCTTGGAGAGTTCTGGAAGACCACAAAAATGAGTCTTCTCCTATCTGTACCTTTTCCATCCTAGTCTACATTTTAATAGGTAACTAACCCCAGGGACAGTCTTATTTGTCATGACAGGTATCAAGAGAGGAGCACCAATATTAAATGTTTGAATAGCCCGATGACTTACTAGCTTTCTAGATCCTGCATTTTCCTCATGTTCCTTCATAAAACCACAGGATAAAACAGATAGAGACATGGGGCAGGTTATTTGATAAGGTAAGAAAGAACCCCTTTCAAAAGAAACCAAATGGCATACCTTCTCAGGTTTTACAATCTCACTGCAGACTAGTTTAAGGGGAGGTTGAATTAAGCTGCTGCAATGTACTCTTTCTTCTAGTTTAATTCAGTCTTAAGCAGGACTGTGCTCACTTTGTGTACAGTCTATGAGAAATACTTTGAGTGCATCAGAAGTATCCCACTACCACTATTATTATTCAACAAAAACTATCAAGAAGAGAAAGCTGGATAGTAGGTGCATAACTAAAGAAGTTTAATTACAAAACACTTATGGGAAAAAAAATCATGGAGGTTAGTGTGGCTTGTAATATGGAACTAAATCTACATCACCTGTTAGCTGAGAACTATATGGTTGTATGACAAGCCAAGACGTTTAAATACATTACAGGCCAAGTTAATCATTACAGGATGAAAAACAGCAGAAGAAGAAAGAAAAAAAAGACAAGTAGACTTTCCGCTACTCACCTTTTTGTGGAGCTGGGGTCCGGGGATCGCGCGAGCTGCCTCTTGCAAGAGGCTCTCGTGTCCCCGTTGCTTCAGCTCCGCAGCTGCTGCCTTCTCGCGAGCAGGTAGCACGAGAGCCCCTCCTCTTCCTTCCGCAGTGCAGCCTGGGATTTTCCCAAGCTGCGCTGGGGCAGGAAGCGTGAGTGCTGCAGCTCCAGAGATCTACATGCACGGCAAGTGTGTGTGGGGCCCCGTAGTGATGTGCGATTGCGCACCATTTTTGGCTTGAAACCGAAAATGAAATAGTGTGCGATTGGCGCCTACCAGGCCCTGGAGTGTCGCGTGATTGCGAGTGCATCGTGTGGACTGCTCCTCGTGGTTGCGCGATGCTCCAGGGGTCCTTTCGCATGGCAAATGCCGTGCGAAAAGGGCCAATGAAGGAAACAGAAAAGGCCGTAGAGATATGAAAGAGTGGCAGAATTTTTACTGTAGTTTAGTCTGAAACAAGAGCAGGTATGCTACCAAGATTAGTTAGAATCAGTGGATATTTTGCAATTTATGTCAACAGGACCTGAGTCTCATTAATTTATTATACCCTCATCTTCAGCCTGATTATATAGAAGTTAATTGCACTGGGTGTATAGTGAATATTTTTCTGATTGTAATCTAAGAAAGTTCAGGTTAGGGATAAATAGTTTCTACTCACTCATGCTCTATTATTATTATGATATTTCAGTGTTCCATGAATTCTATTCTTGTGTCTTTCCAGTGGAATTATGGATTTTACAGTAGCGCAAACCTACAATTTTAAATTTCAAAAACATGTATGACTTTAAAAGGAAAGCAAGAAAACCTCATGTTTAGATTCAAAGGTAATAAGTTAAAGAATGTATCCAAATAAAAAATTATACCTTCCTACAGAAGTATAGGAAGACACACACATGCACATACACTTGAGAGAAAAAACAACAACCAAGTAGTGGCATTTGAAACAGTAGGGAGTAATGATTTAAAAGATCACCTTTGTACTAACTTAAAATGTCTCTTGAAAACAATTGAAAATTGTGCAAAAAAGGGAGTCATCAGGGGCTTCGATGCTTTGACTTGGAGGCAGGCATCAAGTGGGTTCTGTCCTGGGACTGACACTCTGCAACATTTTAATTTTCATCAGTGGTTTAGATGATGGGATGGAAGGACTCCTTATCAAATTTGCAGATGACACAAAGGCCCTTTCTGCAGGATGGCGTTCTCCTGGCACGAGGACATGAGAGGAGTGGAACTGCAACAACGCTTCTGCATGACGTTGTTGTGGTCCCACCCTTCTTACATTACCAGCTGGTGTGATCACGGGCTATATTGTTGGTGGAAAAACTCAGTCAATAACCCCTGATCACATGAACCTTCCCTCACAGCTGGCCATGCAGCAGGACCAGAAGCATGATCACATATTTCCTTCCCTCCTGCAGCATGGGAAGAAGCTAGCTGCAGTGCAGAAGGCAGAGGCATGTCCCTTGTACTCAACCAGCTGCAGAGGGGAGTGCTGGGGACATGTTCCCATCCTAGCAGATGTGTTGCCGGGATTGCTACAGGATGACGTTCGAGAGTGAAGTCCTGCAGAAAGGGCCAAAATTGAGAATGGTACCTACCATATTGGAAGATAGGAAAAGAACTCAAAATGACCTTGTTAAATTAGAAAACAGGGCTGAAATTAATAAAATAAAATTCAAGATAGACAAATATAAAGTTCTACATTTATGCCACAAAGACCAAATGAACAGGCATAGAATGGGGGGTACTTGGCTCAGCAGTACTATAAGTGAAAAGGACCTTGAGATTATTCTTGATCGTAAATTGAACACCAATGAGTAGTGTGATCCTGCAGCAAAGAATGCAAATGCTATCTTAGCCTACATTAATAGAAACATAGTTTCCAACCCAAGGAAAGTCATAGCACCACTGTATTCTACACTATATTCCATCCATACTTCTTATCTGGAGTACTGTGTTCAGTTCTAGGTGCCTCATTTTAAGAAGGGTATAGACAAGTTGGAGTGAGCTCAGAGAAGAACAACAAGGATGTTAAGAACTATGGAGAACAAAACATATGAGGAAAGAGTGAAGTAGCTGAGCACATTCAGCTTGGTGAAGAGAAGTCTGAGAGGTGACATGATTATACTCTTTAAATACCTTGACAGTTGCACTGAGCAGTGGGTTGGACCTAATTGCCCACTGGGCCCCTTACAACTCTAGGGTCCTTTCTTTACCCTGCCTTGTGCTGGTGTGTCCTGTGATGATGGTGGCAGCAGCTCTTCCAAGAGGGAAGTGTGATGGAGTACTCCCCCCTGCACCAGCTGCCTCTGGGATCCAGGTAACAAGATGACCATGCCTCTTTCTGCCACAGCACAACTGGGTACTGTTCCAAGCTGTGCTGGGGCAGGAAGCACAGCCATTGTGCTTCCAGGGCCTCTGCAGACAAGGCAAGTGTGGGCATCAGTCATTGAAGGGGAAAACCCATCAATGGTTTGCGGCACAATCACACCAGCTGAGGACAGGAAAAGGACGAGTCTGGGACAATGTCATGGATAAGTGTCATCCCAGTCCCACCCTTCTCCTGTCCCTGTGGCAGGTTGGGTGTGTCGAGCAGAAAGGGCCTATGATTCTGTGGTTCTACCCTGTAGAACAGAAGTAAGCAAAGTGCAGCATGGAGGCAGGGCCATTTTTGTTGCCCTTGGAGTCCCCAGAGATCAAAAATATTTGCTCCAGAATATCCTGAACTGCACTGTGGGGGATGTGGAGATTGTTTCCACCATGTTTGGAGGCCCCCAGGCTCCCTGGGGTTGAAAATAGTTTTTGCAATTTTTAAAAAGATTTTTTTTTTGCCCACAAATGGCCTAAATTGTCCACTAGAGGGTATGGGGTAAATATCCACCATATTTTATGGGACCCTGGATGCCTTCATGCCCCCTAGAGGCATTTGAGGGCACTTTTTGTGTGTGGAAACAATTGTAGCATCTTAGCCTTCCACAGTTTCCCACCCCTGCTGTAGAGACAGATTTTATTAGCAGTTCTTGTTCAGATCAGACTTGAAAGAGATTTTCAAGAAAATCTCATGTGTTGAGGAGGGATTACAACAACAGAACTATAAAGAAAAACAAGGCAATCTCAAGTTGGTGACTGACTCTTCTTGACCAATCATGTCTTCACAGTGGCCCTTTCTGCAACTCACCTTTTCTTGGTGCCGGGGTGCGCTGCTCGCGCGAGCAGCCTCTTCTGAGAAGCCCTCACATCCAGGTTTCTTCAGCTCCACACGAGCTTCCTACTCACACAAGAGCCCCACCTCTCCTCTTCCTTTCGCAGTGCAGCCTGGGACCTTCCCAGGCTGCACTGAGACAGGAAGCGCGACCAGCCTGGCTCCTGAGGCTCCGCATGCATGGCAAGTCCGCGCGGGGCCCTGGAGCGATGTGTGACTGCGCATCATTTTTAGCTTGAAGCTGAAAATGAAAAAGTGCATGAGTGGTGCCTGCCAGGCCCTGGGCGTTGCACAAATGTAAGTGCGTCGTGTGGACCGCTCCTCACATTTGTGCGATGCTCGAGGGGCCCTTTCACATTGAAAATGCTGTGCGAAAAGGGCCAGTGACTAAAGTTCAGTGTTGGATCAGACCAGTATATTGTCAAATACTGTGTTGGGGGGAAAATATTATTGTGAGGAATGGCATAGATAGCCATTACTTTGCAAATATTTATTAACACTTAGGGGAAGATTAGGTGGGGGGTTGGGAGAAAGAGAAAGAGAGAAATTGAGTTAAGAAAATCCAGAATAGGAAACGATGGGGAAAAATTCTAAGGAGCCTTCCCACTGATTAATCACTTGCCCAGGGATAAAAATAGTCCATTTCAGCTGGGTTAATGTGCTAGTCACTTATGGGTTGGGAGAGAAAGAGTCATTGTTCCTAATGGGAAACTGTAGCATTTATCAGCAAACAGAAGTGGCAGCCTACAAACTAATGATATGCCAGCTGATTTGATTATGAAATCATGATTGTTTAACACTGACACTTTTAATTATGATAAAAAAGAAATATAATATGAAATGGGCCAATATTTGGCAGAGAGAATATTAGAGACATTAAAGGGAGAGATATTGGGCCATTAAAGAAATGCTGTGCATTTAGGTAATGTTAGATCGAAGGAAAATGGATAAGCCTTGTTCCTACTAAATCAACATGCATGGTCTTGGTGTCTTGACCCTTTTAACATTTAACATTGTTGTAGGTTTACAAGAGACTTGCTTTATTTTCTGTGAACAGAACTCAGCAACCAGCTAGCTAAGATGGGCATAGGTTTAAAGAGGCATTCACTTATCTAATCAATCATGAATTGAGCAACATTATTAGCCAAAGAATTTAAGAACTGTCAGCACAAGCTGTTACATAGATGTTGATAGTAAAACCATGAATGTGCTCATGGCATATGGATGTTAGATTGCATCCTGTGTTGTGAACTATGGAACTATTCTGGTTCCTTTTCCAATCCAAGAAGCACAGGCAAATTTTGGGTAAGCTAAAGCATTCTTGTGATGAGTACTGAATTTAGATGGAAATAGCTGCCTAATTGTCTTCCCATAGAGTTGGACCATCATTCACTGTGGCACCACAAGACACGTTCAGAGATACTGTGGTGAGTTTCAGCCTGGAAACTCCAGAGCATGTCCAAATGCTCATTTGGCACAGTCAGGGTTCATTATGTAACCATAAGCCCAGTAACGTGTATTATGATACACTAAAAATCATCTCAAGTGATCCATTGAACTCTTATACTTGAGGAGTTGAGGTTTTGCTCTGAGAAGGTGCACATTCTCTCTCTTTCTGATATTCAGAGTGAAATTTGCTGTATAGTTTGGCACCTGTGTTGTTCCTTATTATACCACTGTTTTAAAACCCAAACCCTAATGAAATGTGTGTCATATTTCAGGATAGGCAATAAAACAACAACAACAACAACAACAACACACTATTATTGTTGCTGCTGTTGTTATTATTATTTATTAAAAACAATAGTTGACTAAATGGTACAGCACAGTTTTTGTCTGTAGGGTTAAACTTCTACTCTTTGTTCTGCTACATGTCATGTACAGTTAAAGAAAGAACTGAAGAGTATTTCTTGTCTGGAAGGTTTGTTGACTTGGAAGAAGTAAGAGAGAGAGAGGGAGAATGTGCCAGTGTGCGCACATACACACACAGGATAGATGCATAGGCCGGGAAGGCAGATCAGTAAGAATGAATGGATGGATAAATGAAATTTCTGAGTGTTTGTACTAAATATATGAATAATCCCTTGACTGTTCAGAGTGATAGACTGTAATATCTAAAACGAAAAAACAAAAAAACACCCAAACAATTAATTTCAGCTCAGTTAAGGAGAATCTTGCATGCTGCTACTCAACATGGCCGTTAAGTTAAAAGCAACAAACAGAAAAGTTATGTACAGAGAGGTCAGTGTCAGGGAAATGATCATAAAGTGGCTTAGTCAAAACAAATGAAGAGTGTTGCGTAGGAGGTAGTTGCCACTGTATAAGCAAGATCCACTTGCTGTATATAACTTGCTGGTCAGGAATGGGATATGTCAGGAAAATGACTTGAGACTTGAAGAAGTAATACAGCAAAATGTGGGCATGTTGCAGGATCTCAGTATGGACCATGGGGTTGTATATGGGAGATAATGTGGTAGTGAGCTATAGGTTGAGTTAGTGGGTAGAGAACTTGTAGGACCTGTAATTATGCCAGTAACTTAAAAATCAACAAATCAGTTATAGAGTCTGTTTAGAACTGTTTGTTGGATCCTCCCCTAGGCCACACAGCATAAGAAAAACCGGGGAGTTCAGCCACCCATTATTGAGTTGGTTGCCAGTTGTCCCTCTTTAATTTTGAAATTGTTGGCCTGCTTGTTCCCTCTGTCCTCCATCTTCTCATTTCTATGTCATCCTTCAGGCTGGCAAGCTTCATAATAAGCGCAGATAGATGAGTGTGTACACCATCTCTATTAACATGACTGTGCAGGCTAATGACAGGACCACCCGCTGCTCTCCGCTTGTTTTCTGTTGATTGTTATGTAATGTTCTGCAGCAGGAGGTAAATTCCTCTCCAATTCTAGGCCTGTTCCAGGACGCAAACTCCACCATGGGGAGTCACGGTGATTGAGCTTTCGAATCAGGTCCCATGCTGACAACAATAAATCAGGCCTATTAGAAACCCCAGCCAACAGCCTGAAACCTTTGTGCAGAACAGTCTAAGAACCACTTAGAAGTTTATTCTGAAACTTGGAGTGGTTGTACTCTTAAGGCCATGTTCCTGGCATTTTTATTTTCCTTTGGACATTTCTGCTCATGCAGATAAAGGCTGTGAGCTGGTTCGATAACTGTTACGCTATTGCTTGGAATGAGTTTTATGGGCCTGTTTGCTTTCCATACCTAACCATAGTTCCTGAAGAGAGTCACATTTTGTTAATACTGGTATAACTTAGTTACTAATGTTTCCAGCACATAACCCTAAGCTTTGGGTGCCATTTTATGGAGTGGGTAAGCACATATCCTTTACCATTTATTACACAGATGAAACTGGGACATATGTGGCCAAGTGAGGTCAGAGTGTGGTCAAAATGGCAAAAATTATTAATGAGGAAGAACAGAGAAACTAGTAGAGAATGCAGCAATTTGCTTTTGCCTGGGCCCACAGGGTATGGCAAGATTCTACTCCCTCTTCTACTCTTCCCCTGATGTGTTCATTCACTATAAATTACTTTTATACTTTCAACTCAGGCCCTTTCTGCAACTTTCCTGCATCTGGCGCGGTTGTGTGTGGATCACGTGAGCAGCCTCTTCCATGAGGCTCTCGTGTCCCCGCTGCTTCTGCTCTGCAGGAGCTTCCTGCTGGCCGACCGGCAACATGACGGCTCTACGTCTTCCTTCTGCAGCGCAGCTGGGTATTTTCCCAGGCTGCGCTGCGGGAGGAAGCATGAGGGCTGCGGCTCCGGAGGCTCCACACATACAGTAAGTGCGTGTGGGGCCTGGAGGAATGCGCGATCGCACACCATTTTCGGCCGAAAATGATATAGTGTGCGATCGGTGCCTGCTGGCCCCGGCAGTGTCATCCAATTGTGAGGACATCGTCTGAAATGCTCCTTGCAATTGCGCAACGCTCTGGAGGCCCTTTTGCGTGACAAACGTCATACCAAAGGGCTTCATTCTGGATCAACTGAAGTAAGCAGAGGACAAAGTGGGAAAGTGACAGAAGGAGAGAAACTAGGACATTTTAAAATCAGCTCACAGAAGATGACAAAGGATGAATTGGGGCTCTCCATGCCATTTGGAGGGTATGTAAGTGCCAATTCTGTTATACTGCAAGCAGATGGAAGAATCTCATTGCAGGATGCTTCGGTTGCTCAGGAATTGCACAAGAGGATGAACGTATATTATTCATGAGCAAAGAAGGGTCCAGAGGTCAGCTAGGTGACTAGATTGTTAATGAAACAGATTGCTCAGAGTCTAGTGGGAATGAGCTGAGTGTGACCTCATGGGGACAAAGTTGGGAGTAGTGATGTTCATGGGCCACATGAAACCTTCCAACCCCCCCCTTTTTTTTGCACCCTCCACATAACTGAGGACAACCCAAAGATTCCCTTTCTTTATTTTGAGCCAAAAATAAAATCATCCCCAAATCTCCCAAACCACCACAAAATGCACACAAACCGTGGTGTTTTGGCTTTGTTTGTCCCACTACCCTTCAAGGGACAAAAAAGGCAGCTGAATCAGAATTGACAAAAACAAAGTAAAAACAGTTTGTCACACCAGAAGAAGGTGTGTGTGTGTATGAATACTGGAGATATGACAAGAATAGCATTAGTTGTGTGTGAGGGAACATGTAGAAGCAAAAATTTGGCCCCACATGGGCTAGCTAAGTGTGGGATGGACTTTGTGGAAAAGATGGAGATCCCTTTGCACAGCAAGACCATATCTGAGGTCCAACAAAGTGAAGAGAGTGAGGAGGAAAGAACACAACGACAAAGAGGCATGTGACACTTAAAATGACTAACAAAGTGTTGCAGCAGGAATCATAAGATCATTTCAGGGACTTACTGAGAGAAGAATACGTGTGGCTGCTTTGAAAAGTGTTTGGAAACTTCAGCTGTTCCAAAGAGCCACAGCCAGATTGTGAACTGGAGTTGGATACAGGGATCATGCAATTCCCTTGTTGCAACAGCTCCACTGGCTGCTGGTCCATTTCCAAGCACAATTCAAATGCTGGTGATGACCTTTAAAGCCCTACACTACTCAGGTCAAGGTTATTTGAAGGACTATATTCTTCCTTATGAACTAGTCTGTGCTTTGAGATCAGCTGAGGAGGCCCTTCTTTGTGTCACACAACCTTCACAGGTGCATCTGTTGGGAGCACAGGAGAGGCTCATCTTAGTGGCTGCCCCCAGATACTGGAACTTCCTTCCCAGAGGATTTAGGCTAGCATCCTCCCTACTGTTTTTTTAACGACAATTAAAGACTTTTCTGTTTCAACAAGGATTTGATGAGTGGCTATATAAGCCCATCTAACACAATGTACTGGATATTTCTCATAGTTGTGCTAGTGTGTGTGTGTGTGTGTGTGTGCGTACATGTGTGTGTGTGTAATTCAGTATGTTTTAATCTAGTTTTTGTTGTTGTTGTTGTTGTTGTTTAATCTTGTTTTAACTTTCGTATATTGTGGATTTTTAGCATTGTCCTTTGCAATTATTGTAAGCCGGTTTGTGTTCCAATCTAGGAAAAAAGTGGGATAGAAATAATAACAACAATAACAGCAACACCATGGAGGGCTGGTGCCCAGGATACTAAAAGAGATCTCTATCAATCAGGAAATGTGTGGTTCAGATTTTACTTCACTCATGAACTCATTCACAAACTCCCTTTTCTGAGATTCACCACTACATGTGGGCAATAATACTGACATCTCTGGAAGGATACATTTGGTATTTCTACCTCCCTTCTGTCAGTGAGCGAGGCTGCAACAAGAAATGAGACAGTGGCCCTGTTTCTGATTGTTGCAGGTTCATTTGTTGATGGGAAGGGTCTGGAAATGTCATCCTCCTGTATCCAGATCACCACCTGAACAGAACTCCATTTCCCATTGCCGCTGCTTCCCTGGTAAAGTCATTCAGAGTGTGTGTGTGTGTGTGTGTGTGTGTGTGTGAGGTAAGCATACCTTGCCATGCCAAAAAATGTTACTTAGTTACATATTTATGCCCTCCACACAACATGTGGGTCATTGTCTTTCAAAATACATACTTTGGGGCAATTTTAACCTTGATTTTGGAGGCTTCACAAACTTAGAGATATCTAAAACCCTGCCAGACTCATGCTGATGGAATGGTGGAATGGATGTGAAGAAGGAATGTATTTAAATCTCTCTCTCTCTCTCTCTCCCCCCTCCCTCCCTCCTCACACTTCTAACTCACCCCCAAAGTAAGGAAAGGAAGGAAAATAATTTGCTTCAGCTCCTTAGCTGTTCCAAAATTCTCCCCATCATGAAGATATGATTGGGATTAGGACAGCGCTCACAGCGCTCACACCAGGTCCCCACTCCATTTCCTTTTTATCCCTTCTAATGCTGGAGCACAGAGATCAGGGAGGCAAATGTTGAAAAAATTCCTGTGGGGTTGGGAGGTGGGATTCTGAGGTTAGATTTCTTCCTCTGAATACAGATTTTTCTCTCTGTGCTTTCAGAAAAGGAAATCTGAGGTATCTTATTACTTTGGGGTTCTGTTCCGGAACCATAAAATAACACTGAACTAGGGGGTGGAAAGAATATTAAAAAATATTTGAAAAATGTTTGAAAACATGTTTTTTTTCCCCATTGTTGAGAAACACTGACAAGAAGAATCCTGGACTGAAGTGATTTTTCATGTCATGAGACTTCTGTGCAAAATTCACACACAGTTGTTTTGCACAAAAAACTACTGTTTCTGTACAGGAAACATCTTCTGTAGAGAATATTATTTTCTGTGTGGAAAAAAATGTTTGCTGTGCAGAAAGTGCTGCAACTGGGGCATTCCTTGCAAAATTTGCAGAAACCTCATTTTCTGCACAAGGAACAGCTTTTTTTTATGCACAGAAAATGTGTTTTGTGTAAAAATATTGGCCAGAATCCTCTGTCACAATCTATATTACATAACTTTACATATACTTAGCTATGTAGCAGGAGTGCTAAAAACCCTGTTAGTGAATTGCAAAGATGCATAACGGGACACTGACAAGAGTGCCTCATCTGTATCAACATTCCCTAGTCAATGTCCTAATGTACAACAGGAACAATCCACAATGGGACCAATGCACATCAGTTCCAAACCATATCAGTTCCTTTGCTGGCTCCTCTACATAGTGATGTAACAGCAGCCCTTCACTGGATATGGACCTTATGTGTCACTCTAAATGGAGAGGTTGAACATTTCTGTACCTAGAGAAATGCTAGAGCTGGCAGCACAGGGAAGGAAACTGGAACAATTCTGGTTTCCTGTTTTTTTGACGTTGGTTTTTGTTTGTTTAGTCTGAAAAGGGAACCCTGAGATAAGTAAAGCATAAATGGAATGGATGAATAAATAAATGACAATCCTGAATTTTTTAATTAGCTCTACTTAAGAATCCTTACAAATCTGTGAGAAAGTGTAGGCAGGTTTAACAGTGTCCTAGATGCTCTCATCTCAGTGGGAATTCCCTAAGTACACAGAAGGCCTATTGCAGGATGTTTTTTTCATGTGGTTTATCCTTCATATAGTCCAAGTTTGGACTTCTGCTATTTTGCATCTTCCAGATGCACACAGGTGGCAGGATGGAGAAAATTGGAAGCACTTGATGATAAACCAGCAATTCATTTTCCCAATTCTTTTGGCATTCATACTAACAATACCCATCCTGATGGGCTCCTAGGGTGTGAATGCAGCTTTTCAATATGCAATTCAACAGGATTTACAAAACTGCTTGGTGCTCATTAAGTCTGCTTTTATTGTAAAGTGTTGCTTAGAGAACGCTCTTCATGCTGATACAGGGAATGGCTTTTGCTTCAAGTAACTGCTTGATTTCTAAACTCTCCTATGTTTTTGTTTGTTTCTGTGTTATCTTTAAAAATTGTCTCTATAGTACATTTTTACCCATACTAGGGATCCTGAAACATATTTAAATATGTACATTGATATAAAATGAGGAAATGAATTCTTAGAAATAACTGGAATGGTGTAGAACAGTCAAGGAATGTAATAATTTCTGTATCCCATAGTCTATTAATTCTCTCTTTCTGTCTTCTTGGGAGAGCTTGTTGGTTTTTAAAGATAGAAGAAAAAATTTTCCTCCAACACTAAAATAAAATAAAGCTGGCATCAAGTACTGTATATACTTACAAACTGGCACCTGGCATCCATTAGAAACTGAATCTTCCTTCTTCGAAACATCCAGCGCCTGCTGGTCTAGGATCATGGGAACTTAAGTTGAATTCCATGCACTTGAGTTTTATAATCTGACCAGATCTGACCAAATAAACAACTATTGAGTTAAAGGAGCAATTTACTTGTACTGCTTAACTTAAACAGAAGGTTAGCCACTTGAAAGCCAAAGGCAAATTAAACGACTCTTTTGGAAAGATTTCCATGTTACTGGAACATTTCTGCTTGTAAGAGCAGGTGCTGTCTGTACTTCAGTTTAAAAATCTGAGCCCAGTCCTTGGAATGTGATGGAAATGAAAACTACATAAAGGCGGGTGTGATACTACTTTTATTGCTCCTCAATCTCTTCTTTGGCTATCCATTTGTACAGCCACTGGAAGTGCAACAGTTATGGAAAATTGATTGAAAATGTGTTAAAAGGCAGCTCCCTCCCCTCTTGGCCAGCTGGTTGTGCTCACACACCACTGTGTGTAGGATTCATTTTGACAGATAAACTGCCCTCTTCTATATAGTGTAATTAATAATAATAAAAAATTGGGTTCAGAAAGGAGAGTGCCAGGATGTGAAAGGGAGCATCAGTGATTCAGTGGCAGACCACGTGTTTGGTAAGCTTAAAATCCAGAATTCAATTCCCTTGGCTTGCCCAAAGGTCTGAAGTAGCTGGCCTTAAAAAGATGATTGCCTAGGACCCTAGTGTGGCACTGCCCAACAGTTACGACCTAGGTTGCCTTGCGCTTTGATCCCGTATAGTGAAGCCAAAATTTGGAATCATAATTTTTTTTGACCAGTGGCTGTGCTAACTATGGGGTTCTGAGACTAGTATTCCCAAAGCCAACTTTTCCCAACTTGTGACTGAACTTTCAAATGTGCCAGTATAGTCTGAATGGGAGTTGGCCATTCAAAAAATTGTCTTTGTGCATGCTCAGGTTTTTATTTCTCCACTAATTTATTGGGGAAGGAGATCCTGTGTTAGAGAGCAATCCTTACTGTTGAAGATGGCCAATGACCATCTGAGTTGACACTACGACATCTGAAGCTGTATTAAATCTAAGCCCTGCCAAGCCTGGGGTTGTGAGGAATTGCTTAGGACTATCCTTACTTTGCCACTTACTCAGATGTTCTGCTGACATAAAGACAGTGTTCCTGGGCTGGAGGAGATTTGGATCTGGCATAAATAAGCTCCTTCTTTGATTTTTCCCATCTCTTTTCAGTGGCTCATGAGCCAAACAGCAGGCTGCCTGGTCATGCAGAGGTTGTAGGTGGTCCTTTTCCAGAGCTGTACATGTCAAAGGGAGTACTTCTCGTTGAGAACAAACAACAGAGATACCAAGCCAGTTTAGGGTCATACAAGAAGGTGTGTATGAGCAGAAGCATGGCTGAAGTACGCTGGGGTATAATCATGAAAAGGAGCATGTGCAAGGTCAAATGCCAGTTAGGAACTCACTATGGAGGTCTAAAGGAAGAAGCCAATCTCAGGCAATCTCAGGTTGCTGACTGACTCCAGGAATGGCATAGATAACCATTACTTTGCAAGTATTTATTAATACATAGAGGAAGAGTTGGTGAAGATGGAGAGAAAGGGAAAGAGAGAAATTCAGCTAAGAGAATCCGGAATAGGAAAAGATGGGAACAAATTCTAAACCTACACCATAAGAAGTGGCTGGATAGTTAGCTGCAGGGGATGCTTCAGCTGGAGATCCTGCACTGAGCAGGGGGTTAGATCTGATGGGTCATAGGACCCCTCCCAACTATATGATTTTACAACCATGACATACTCCAAAACTTTGTCCAAAAATGGAATGTTGGAAATGGCCAGTAGTTGACCAGTATGGTAGGATCAAAGAAGAGATTTTTTCTTTTCAACAATTGTGTTCTAACTGCCTCCTTTAAGAACTGGAACTCTGCTGTGTTTTAGACCTCTCAATCTACTCACTCAGCCAGACCTCCTCTCTCTCTCTCTCTCTTTTTTAAATAAGCTAGGTAGAACAAGGATCTAACACACATATAGGGGCTCTCACCTCTCCAAGAATCCTGTCCCTTTCTTCAGGCTTCTTGATCCTGATTTGAATGTATCACTCAAACTGTGCATCATCTCAAATGTTAGTCAATACTGGATTGACAAACAAGGGAATTTTGTAGTGATTTGGTTGCATAAAGGGAGAGGGGGATGATGGCGCATACACACAGAGAACATATTTCTAATCTTCCAACCACATCCAGATTATGGAACACTGAATGCAGATGACATGATTTTTTTTTTTCAATGAGTGACTTCTCAATCTACATTCAGCATGAAGCTTATTGTGGAACATTCTTGCAAATTTATCTGAATGACTGTTGCATTTTGAGTGATGTGTTTGCTTCTGAAAAAAAGACTCCATGTCAGGATTCACACCCTCAGCACGTTAAAATATAGAGTAGCTCTTTGACTCTTGAGTTTGTCTGAAGGACCTGTCCGCTAAGTTCTTCTCTTTGGATGCCTGAAGATCAATATTCCAAAGACAGCAAGACCACCGTGGTGAACTTCTTGGTTGCTTATTACCATATTAATATACAGCCTCTCAAGTGAGCACCAGGCAAAGGACAGTATATCTTTAATTGGAAATTTAAAGGACTGCTCATGGCCTGGCATGAACTGGGAGGATTTATGCCTCCCACTCTTGATGGGATTGAGGGAACAGCATGATTCACTGTGGGGCCTGTGTGTCACCTGATTTACTGCCCATCATTTACATTCTGCTAAAGTCAATCAGTGCAGAAGGTCATTCCTGACCTGACTTTTTTTTCCCCACATTAAATCTTTCTTTTCCTTCCAAACTCCAATTCACTGGCATCCCAAGCAGTTTTTAGTGTTCATTTCCAAGTTCAGAAGGATTAAACTAATGCCTTTGGCCCCTCTGGGATACCACCATTTTGCTGTATGCACAGGAATGGTTCATACATTGGAATCTTCTTGTATTCAAGTATCTCCTTCAATGGTTTACCTCAGAGTCAGCTCTTGACATGGCAGCTGTATTGATTTGGGTTTCAAAGAGAGGCCCAGAAACAAACAATGAAACTTTCTAGGATAGCTTTGCTTGCCAGCTTTGCTTGAAATAGTGGAACATGAATTGATGATAAATTAATTCAGTCAGGGAAGGAAAAGGCAGGACAGTGAAGCTAGGCCCATTTCGCCAGTGGTTCAAGAACAAAGTCGTGGGCTCAGGACTCTACTAGGCCTTTAAGTGCTGCCAGAGTATAATTCATTTCCCCTTTGCTTTCTCTTCATGGAAAGAACAAGCAAAAAGTTGGTTGGAAAGCTCCAGCCAGTTCCTTAGGTGTTGATATCAGGAGGTATGTCCAAAAGTGGTGGTGGATTGATAGTGGTGGTGGAAATCTATCCCACCTGAGATGGTTATCTACCCGCTTCTAAGGGATGCTGGGCTCTGCATTTCTGGGGGTCTTCAAACACCCTGAACTGGTTGATGGGTATGCTCTCATTCTCATTTGCATGCATTAACCAGTAGTTGCATTAGGTGGTTTATCAGCCCCCATCTATCACTATGATTTTGTCTCAGTATGTCTGGGGGCCATATCTGTCACCCCATTTATCGACAGAGCAGATTTGGTTGATCTGATGGGCTATGCAGGTATTCCTTTTCATATGCACTGCTCCATCTGTTTCCCTCAGAAGTGGTATACTTGATGGAAGGTGACAATCATTCCTGACAGAAAGAGTGTACCGTTGCTTGGTCAAGGGTATGCAGTAACTGCCCTACCCTGTTAAATCTGCCAAACAAGTTCAAGGTCCATTTGTAGGATTCTATTGTCAATTCAGATCTCATCTCAACCATGAGCTGAGCTGTTGTATGCAGGCTTTTTTTGCCCCCTCAGCCTCAGCCCTATATCTGCATATACCCGTATTACAGTCCTCGCTCCACATTTGTAGGTTTGACCTTCACAAATGTGATTATTCATGAGGCACATTCTTGCTGCCCTCTCCATTTTTCTCCTCCCCTTCCCTCTCATTCCTCACCCCAGGTTTGTGAGGCTTGTGTTTAAAATGGCTTTTTTTCATTTTGGGTGAGCAAAACCCCCCTCACATTGCTAGAGGTGTGTCCTCTTTGCCATGTAGTTGCACATTCTGCTGTGTAATGGCTGCTGATTGGTCAGGAGCTCTCTTTGCTCCAATCCCTACTTTCTCAATATGGCCACCAGAAGTAGCTAGAAAGCAAGAATCTGCTCTGAGGGGAAAGTACCGATAAGCTCTTTATCTTGTCTTCCCCCCCCCCCACAATTCTGGGACCAGAGCCAAAGGAATAGGAGGGGGGAACTCTGAAGGGGAATTGTGGCGGGGAGCGAATAATTTGCAGTTTTTCCACTTTTGCAAGGGTTCTGCTCCCCAAACCTTGTAAATGTGGAGGTGCTACTGTATACTGCCATTGTTTGTGCTGGAACCCTATATTTCCTAAGAATAGATTTCAATGAATTCAATGGGAATAGTAGTAGTAGTAGTAGTAGTAGTAGTAGTAGTAATAATAATAATAATAATAATAATATAATTTTTTATTTCTTACCCACTTCTCCCCAAGGCTTTAGGTGGGGTACAAAAATAAATTAAAATATAATTAAAAACACATTGTAGGGTAAAATACACTAAAAACACATAAAACCATTTAAAATACAAATATATCATAATTAAAATACATACTTCTGAGTTTGTGTTTAGAACTCCTGTTTTAGAAGGTGCTTGAAGGGATTACTATACAGTTTTTCAAAGGATTTTTCAAATGATTTAAATGTTTCAAAAACCATTGTAAAATACATATGATACATTCAGCATACAAATTAAACAGATATGATGATAAAATGCAGCCTTGCCTGACAGCCTTACTAGTTCGAAACCATTATTCTGTCCTGACAGTAGCTTGTTGTTCTGAGTACGGGTTACGCTTCAGGACAATCAAATGTTGTGGCACACCCATTTCTTTAACAATGATCCATAGTTTTTCATGATACACATAATCAAAGACTTTTCTATAATCTGTAAAGAACAGGCTGATTTTCTGCTGAAATTCTTTAGTGTGTTCCATTATTCAACATATGTTTGCAATATGATCCCTAGTGCCTTTTCCTTTTCTGAGCCCAGTTTTTATGGTAAAAGATGTGACTCCTGGATAGCAATAATAGCTGTCAGTTGTCTTGACACTGCCAGTGTCTCTGAAAGATTCTCCACCACTGTCTCCCCTCCCCTCCTCCTCCTCCTGCTGCTCAGTAGCTGTTTGGCACATTTAGTCTGTCTGTGGCCCTTTTCACATGTGGGGGGGGGGAACGGGCAAAAAAGCCCCAAAACGGAGCTTACCTGAAATCGGGTAAGTCCGTCGCCACGTGGAGCAGCGCGAGCTCGCTGCTCCGCAGTGCTCCGGCATCCCAAATGGCAGCTTCCGGTTGGTGGAGAGCCTCCACCAACCGGAGAAGCTAGCCAGCTGGAAGCCCGCTCCTGGCAGATCTGCAGGCACGCACTTGCACGTGCCTGCAAATCCACTTTGGAGCCAGGCGACGGAGCGTGCTTTTTAAAAACCTCGAAAAAGAGGTTTTTTTAAAAAAAGCAGCGTGGCTAGTTCCCGCTGCTCCTGAGTGGATTCTGGTGTGGAACTACAAAAAGTAGTCCATGCCAGTCCACTCTAGGGTGTAGGAGACCTCCGTCAGAGGTCACTCTGCACCATTTCAGAAGCCCGGTATGGAAATGGCCTGTGATAGGAGTCCCTACCAACAGCACTGCTGCCATCAATATAGCCTTACAGCAGCAATGAGTGCTGCTCCTTATACAGAAAAAAAAAATCATGTGGAGGTGGTGGCAGGCTTGAAATACAGTTTTTCTTTTCTTTTCTTTTCTTTTCTTTTCTTTTCTTTTCTTTTCTTTTCTTTTCTTTTCTTTTCTTTCCTTTCCTTTCCTTTCCTTTCCTTTCCTTTCCTTTCCTTTCCTTCCTTCCTTCCTTCCTTCCTTCCTTCCTTCCTTCCTTCCTTCCTTCCTTCTTTTTTCTTTTGGTGAGGTGGAGGATTGGGACCCAATAGTGAAAACTGAGTTCAGGGTATGGATTGAATGAAGCAGCTAGAAATTAGAGATGGAAACAATATTCGAAAATATTTTAAAAATAATAACAACCAAAACCAAAACTCAACCCAAAACAAAACAAAACAAAAACACATGTCTCTTGAGTGCTGGCAAACCCTGCCAAGGACCCTCTTGAACTGGTGAGAAAATTTGCATTTTAGAATTTTTTGTGTAGAAAGCAGTGTTTTCTGCACAGAAACAGCATTTTCACCTAAAATGTTGCTGTTTTCTGTGCAAAAAAAAAAAAAAAATTGTGGAAATTTTGTGCAGAATAACTACCAAAAAAAAAAAAAAGGCAAAACATTTAATTTCTACTAGAAATTCACTCCAGTTAAGACTCTGATTTAGAACAGATCTGGCCTTGGTTGCTCTGCTGGATTATCTTTTCAGGGGAAAAGATAAGACAACATATCCCTCATAGGGAATGTTGACCCTATCACTTCTCAGTGACTTTTAATGACTTTGGCTATGTTACCATCCTGGACCACTTCTGTGATGTGGACTTATGATTTTACAGTGGTTTATCTTCTATCTTGGGCATAAGTACCAGAGAAAAACTGTTCATAGTTGTGTCTTGGCCTTTTGGGTGTTGAATTGCAGGATACCACAGGTCACTATTGTGCCCAGACTGTAGTTTAATATTTGTATGAGGCTGTTAGGAATGGTGAGTGGTGAAGTGGTTATCTTGCAACCAACAGAATGCTTAGATAAAATTGCAAAGGTTTGCAAGGTGACTTTTAAGCACTTCTTTATAATGTATATATCTGTGCAAGGCTTCCTTAGCCAGTAATGATTCTTTTCCACTGTTTATACATTGGCTGTTGAAATGCTTTGAACTGATTACTGTTCTAACCTATTTAAAAATGTTCTGTGTTGATTAATTAGGTAGGTTTCTTCTGCTGTGGAAGAAAAGAAATATTCATCTCCTCCTCATATCTGAATGTTCTGAAGTGTTGTACTGGAATTACTCTGTGTAGAAAAACACATTATTTTTACACAAAAAAACCCACTTTTTTTGTACAGAAAATAGTTATTTTGCATAAAAATCACATGTTTTTCTATAGAGAATAGTTGTCCCACAACAATTTAATACATGGAGAAAATCGCACAGGAACTTAGCTGGTCTTTTATTCTTCCTGATGTGATTATCTGACTATCAGGAACCTGGGAATGAATAATAATAAGCATCCTTTTCAATCCTACTGAAGAGCAACTACCAAGGATGTCTCTTCGCCTAACTTCCTTGTCTTTCCTGAATAGACGGTGCCACCCAGAGGCCACGCTTCAAAGAATGTAGCAGTTGTGACAGCATACATGGGTATGCTACCATAACCATGCCTGTAGATGAAGAATGCAAAGGACCAGTGATACTTCAATTCTCTATTTGCGTGTTTGAGTTGGGGGAAGGAATTAAGTCCATGCACAAAAACCATAACAGAGTTCAAAATTTAAAAATAATTCAGGAGAATCCTGCAAACTTCATGTCTTCACATTATATAAGCACCTAATCTAGTTGAAGCCATGTGGAATTAATTCATTGATTTCATCTTTATTTCCTTTAATTGAAACCAGATCTAATTTGGCAGTTTCGCTTGAGTTGTCTGTGGAGCAGCTGAGCTAGTCTTTTTCCAAAAAGCCAAGGATCCCAAAGGGGCCCTTGTGAAGCTGGGCACTCTAATCATTTGTGATTCCCCCATGGCTAGTGTAATTAGCTGTGTTGCAATTTTTTTTAAACCTTCGCTTTGCTTTCTTGCATTTTCCAAACTAGTTGATTAGTAAACATCAACAGACCAATTTCAGTAGTAGCCACATCTTTGCTACACTACCTGAGGTTTGTTTTGTTCAAAGTACGATTATCTGTTTACACAATCCATTGTCCAGGATTTATAACCCCTGTACTCCAATCTCTTCTTTGCTAAAAGTATGGTGGGAAAGTCCTAGTCATCTGGAGGCCAATTTGCCATCAAATTGAATGCCATTCCAGGCCTTTCCAAATCCCTCAAAACTTGGATCTGGGTGACCAATTTCAGTTTTCTAAACATTCTTTTCAAAGGTGTGTGTGTCTGTGTTACTTTTAGAAGTACCAATTTCCCTTTTCTGACTCTTTTTCCAAATCTCACAGAAATGGCCTGCATGAGACACAGGTGGCTCAAGGCACACATTATTTCCCTGTACCACCATAAAAATAATCACATTGATTTCTGCTGGTAGTGGTGACTGGAAAATCATACTGTGATGAGCCCAAGCCACATGTCATGCGCTCTTTGTTTTGATTAGTAAGAAGGTAAATAGTTCTCCACAGGAATGTTAGTATCAGTGACATCAACATAATCAGATATGAAATAAACTGTAGCTTTGGACTTATCCCTAGGACAGTAAGAAGTTTGTGACAACATCTCCCATGGGATGAGAAACTTCTTAAGCTTTATTGTTGAACAACTCCTGAGCATCATTGTGCTCATTCAATAGAAAAGGAACTATTTTCAAAGCTATTTTAGAAAAGGGAGTTCTTTTGGTTAATGGCACCTTTCATACCTCCCCCAGGCAGTGAGGTCAAAGAAAGGTTTGGGAGAGCTCAGACTAATTATTTCAATTGTCCTCCTCCTCCCCCCCTTGCCATCCCACACTTTTTCATGCACAAGCCATAAATAGGGAGATTGTGAGAATTTATTGAAAATATTGCAGGCAGTTTTCACTGATTGTTTTATGGTTCATTAAAAACAGACTGAAATTGGAATGTGTGTGTCGCTCAACAGAGATTGAGCTGTTTCTCATTGTTGTACTGTACATGCTGTATTTTGCAAGATCTGCAAGTGACTCAAACTCATTAGTGTCTCCCTAGTGGTTTTTGTCCCTGGGGCTGAAAATTCACAAGCATAATCAGATGCAGTGTTCTAAATTTCAATACAGCAGTGTCTGGAGTATACTTTTTGTGCAGCCTTTTCCTTCTGTCGAAGGCTTGCAAAAGGATTTCGAAGAACACTTCTAGCAGTGACCCCTATAAGGTTGTTCAGAGCATAGCCTGTCTATTGTCCTGATTTAAGTATCCCTTTTCTGATTAACTCAAGATACTCTTGGAGGTGACCCAAAGCACTAAAACAGTTCAAGTGCTTAAAAGCAGCTTTAGTGGTTAACATGTGTTAAAACACTCCAAGTGTCTTCACATTTAAGGCTACTTGTAAACCATAGAAGAGGAATGGGAGAAAGAAAAATCACTTAGCTATCAGTGCACCTGCAGCCACAAGAGCACTTGCTGACAAGAATAGCATGGGAGAAAAGGCCTTAGCTTTCTCATTGCTTTTGACAGATTTTGTGTCCAGGAAATGCAGTTGTACTGACGTGAGTATCACCAGGGAAGAAAGCAGTGTGCTCAAACATGGTATTGACCCCTCTATTTCTACAACTATGGGAGTGTTAACTCAGCTTTAGCCTGTAGTACGTGTGATAATGCTGTTTAAGTCTTATGGACTTTGACAGAGTTTAAAGAATACTAAGGGACAAACTAAGCACTGGCCTACCTTGGAGATACACGTCGTGGATCTCTGAATGCAGACATAAGCAATTATTATGCTACATGGCCCTTGTGTTACTGACAGATGGAAAGACACATCTGAATGCACAACCAAAAGTGTATTACTATCAGCAGTACTACTGATCGTTTCAGGAGGGGAAGCTGGAGACACATTGGCTAAGAACCTGCATCTGTATGATCAATGAATGTGACTGTATGCACAAGTCCATTCCTATGACCTTGAACTGAAAGTGTACATCAGAAAAAAAGAAATGCCAAGCTGATTCCATATGGGACTTGCACATATGTAAGACATGTGTGGCAGTCAAGAAAGCCAATACAATTCTTGCTTGTATCAATAGGAGTATGTTGTCTAGATCAAGGGAGGTAATGGTACCACTCTATTCTGCTTTGGTTAGACCTCATCTGGAATACTGTGTCCAGTTCTGAGCACCTCATTTCAAGGTGGATATCCATGAGCTGGAGTGTGTCCAGGGGAGGGCAACCAAAATGATGAAGGGTCTGGAAGCCATGCCGTATGAGAAGCGGCTTAGGGAGCTGAGTATATTTAGTCTGCAGAAGAGAAGGCTAAGAGGGGACATGATAGCTGTGTTTAAATATTTGAAGGGATGTCATGTTGAGGAGGGAGTAGGTTTGTTTTCCATTGCTTCAGAGACTAGGACAAGGAGCAATGGATTCAAGCTACAGGAAAAGAGATTCCACCTAAACCTCAGGAAGAACTTCCTGATGGTCAGAGCTGTTCGATAGTGGAATATGCTGCCTCGAAGTGTGCTGAGTCTCCTTCTTTGAAGGTTTTTAAGCAGAGGCTGGATGGCCACCTGTTGGGAGTGCTTTGATGTGGGTTCCAGCATAGTAGAGGGTTGGACTGGATGGCCCCTGTGGTCTCTTCCAATTCTATGATTCTAAGACACCCACGTATGTCTGCCCATACTGTTAAGCACCTATGATGTAGCTATTTATGGGTTCTTTGTTTACTGAAGATATACATAGTCCATGACTGGGATCTGGAGAGTTATAGTCCAAAAACATAACTTTTCCAAGCTCTGATTCAGCTGGAAATAGCAGTGTGTGATAAAGGAAAAGTCAATCATTTCTTCTTTCACTGTTCTTCTTTACATGAAATCTCTTTAATGCAGAAGAGGAAAAACTGGTAGAATTGTTTAGGAAGGCTATCATTGTTCTCTCTTCTCTGTAGCTCATTCTGAGTCTGGCATAATCTCCATGTGGCAGCTTGAGTCCTTAACACTGGGAAATCACTGTTTTGATTAGGCTTCAATTGTATGGATCTACCATCAACTTACAATGAGGGTCAGGTGGTGCAGCTCAATAAACAACAGAAGTACTAGTGACCCTTGTATAGGATACCTGTCAATCACAGCATGATTGATACCACATACATAGGCACTGCAAACCATCAAAGGAAGGTGCACACCAAGTGGAGGCACTGTATGTCTCCCTTAAATGTTTAATGACAGAGAAAGGGAACATATATACTTTAAAGTCTCATTTCTAGCAGTGACTATTTCTAATTTTCTTGAAGCAAGCCTTTAAAACTGCAGAGTGTAGGTACCTACAAGTTCTATACTGCCACAACAGGCAGACTTGAGATACATTCAGATTTTGTTCTTGTAGTTATTTGCCATCAAGTTGACTTTGATTTATGGTAACTCTATGAGTAAGAGATCTGAGAGTCCTGAATGTCAGCTATCCTACTCAGGTCTTGCAAATGCAGAGCTGTGGCTTGCTTGCTTGAATCAATTCACTTGTAGCACGGTCTCCCTCTTTTCCTACTGCCTTCTACTGTGTTGTTGTTGTTGTTACGTGTCTTTAAGTCATTTCCTACTTATGGTAACCCTAAGGCAAACCTATCATGGGTTTTTTTGGGCAGAATGTGTGTGACACACCCCAGGTCATCTAGTGGGTTTCCATGGCTAAGCAGGGAATTATATCACTTTTCACTCTTCTTTTGTCAAGAATAAGCACACCTAACTAATTCAACTGTTCCTTATACAGCTTTGGTTTGGTTTCCAGACCCTTGACCTATTTGGTTACATTCTAGCTTGTCAATAATTATGGGGCCCAACATCAGACACATTACTCCACGAGAAATCTTTGGGTTCAGTACATCAACTAGTTACAAATCCACCTAACTGTATTGTTGTCTAACTTACATTCTGGCAGCTTGGCTGCAAGTATACAGTGGGAGAACCTCTCAAGGGCTTACTGAAATCAGAATCTGTTACATCCATAGCATTTTACCTGATCTACCAAATTTGTGATTCTATCAGTGAAGAGAGGGAGGGTAAGATTAGCTTTGTCTGACTTCTTTTAGTAATCTAGTAATTTAGTAGACTCTTAGTAATCATACTAGTCTGTTCTAGAATTTTTCCTAGTATCAGTGTCTACAGTGGTCAGTAGTTCCTTTCCCCCTGTTTGAAGAAGGGGACAATAATTACCCATTTGCAATCCATGAATACTTCATTTGTTCTCCAAGACTTCTCAAATTTACAAATAGACGTCTTAATATTATATCTGGACAGTCCTTTAGTACTCTCAGATGCAGTTCATCTGGCCTTGAAGACTTGAATTCATTTGATTTAGCTAGGTGTTCTCATATTGCTTCCCCTTCTGTCTAGGATTACAGGCCCCCCACTGCATCATTTGCTATATTTTTATCAGGTCAAACTATTTTCCTTTTTGTACAAGAGGGAGGCAAAGTAGACACTGAGCAGTTCTGCCTTCTAGCTGTCCCTCGTTGTCATTTCCCTATGTCATATAATAAACCTACCATGTCCTTTTCCCTCTTGCTTCAATACTAGCCCAGAACTGTGTCTGTCCTTTCATTATCTTTAATCTGTCCTACTAGCCTGCGTTCATTTTGAATTTTATTCCTTCTGACAATTTCCTTACAAAGATTGGCTTCTCTTCTTGGTGATTCCACTCACCCCCTCCCCACCCCAATTCTTCTTTTTTGCGTGTTCCTTTTAAATTTCAGCTCATCTGAAAGTTTCTTATGTAGTCTTGGTTTCTTTTAGCTGCTTTACACTTTTGCTAGTCTGCACGTTCCCATTCCATCTGTTCAGAGTGAGTCACATGGTACGGTGACAGGGACCAATGGAACTACTGCTGAACAGTTATTGGATAAATATCCATCACCAATTGACTGATATGTGACCCACAGGTACCACATATGTTACCTAATGACCAGTCAGTTAATTATAGACTAGGTGACATGTTTATAAGGGTGAACTTTAGAGTTCTATTAGAGAATGGACAGATGAACTATACTGATGCCCTCTGGGTAGATTTCACCCAGCCTCTGCTCCCTCTGTGGACCCATTACATGGTAATTAGGGTGATTTTTAAGTAGGATGCAAAGAGTTAAATGGCTGCCCTTATTATTGCTTCATTTGTCACCATAGTAAGTGCTGCTGTGGTGGGGGAAACAGGAAGAGAAGATGGGAGAGAGAGAGGAAAATAAAACAGGAGTTGAAGAGAGGAGTATATGAAAAGGAGAAGCTTGTTCCAACTTGCTCCTGCCTCCTCTGAATTTGATCTTTTGTTAGAGTCTATAGTGGACACAGTGTCTCCAAGGGACAGAATGAAAGGGCACTTAAGAAGAACGGCATGAAGATAATGGCATGAATAGTGGCAGGATAATGGTATTGCTCTGGGATCCAGAGCATCATCCCTCTTCTGCCCATTTATGGATGGCTTCAGCAAATCAGTAAGTTCAAAAGTAACTTGCCAAGCTCTAATGCAGAGGAAGTGTTGCTCTTTTGCTTGTTGTGCTGTAGTATTGAGTTTCCTTCTTTCTTTTATTAAAAAGTCATTCAGTTTAAATGCCCATGTAATAAAAGGACCCTGAAGGTGGGTAGAAACATTGTAGTTTTCAACTCCTCCACAGATCACAAATAGCTGATGTATTACAGATTATGATGATGATGATAATAATAATAATTCCACAGTCTAGGGGCAGCCAACAAAAAGGTCCTGTGCGTGACTGTTGTCAGTCTAGACCTGTCTGGTTTAAGTAAATGGCCCCCAGAGGACCTGAGTGTATGGGATGGATTGTATGAGAAGAGGTGATCCTGCAGGTAATTTGGACCTAAATCATGTAGGGATCTAAATGTAATAACCAACATATTGGTTCTTTCCTGAAAACTACTGGGAGCCAGATTTTAATATTGGTATGATATGCTTACTCTTGGATGTATATGTAACTACTCTGGCTGCCATATTTTGGACCAGCTGCAGTTTCTGAACTGGTATAAAAGTAGCCTTATGTACACTGCATTGTAGAAATCCAGTCTTGAGATTACCAGGTGTGCACCACCATCTGTAGATCTTGCAGTTCTAGGAAGGGGTGCAGTTGGTATTATCAGCTGAAGCTGATAATAAGCAGTCCTATTGGTTGCAACTATATGAGTTGATATTTTAAGAGAAGGATCCAGGAGCACTCTCAAGTTGTGAAAACAGTCTTTCAGGGGAAGTGTGACTCCTTCCAGAACTGGTTGACACACCTCAAACCCCAGCTTAGGACCCTTAATAGTAAGCACCTCTGGTGTCTGGATTGAGTTCTAATTTATTTTTCTTCATCCAGCCTATTATCTCTTCCAAGCATTGATTCAGAGGAGACATACTATCTTTACTGTTTTTGAAGGCCTAGAGAGATATATTTGGGTGTCATCAGTGTACTGATAGCAACTTGCTTCATGCTTCCAGATGATCTCTTTCAACAGTTTCACATAGATGTTAAAAAGCACGGGGGATAGAATGGCACCTTGTAGCATGCCATATAACAACTCCATTTTTGAGGAGCAGCAGATCCCAAACATGACATGAGTCAATCTTAGACTCACAATTTCACCACTCTATTTTAAGGGTCAGGGGGAAATGAGGTAAAGGATTTTGGTGAATTTCTGGTGAGGAGGAGAAAAAGGGGACTTTACCAGTAAGGATAGAAGCAGCTGTACCATCTCAGTGGCTAATGAGAAGAGCCCATGGCTACTAGGAAGTGTGTTACTGCTATTGCAAGATAAGCAGGGATTTGTAAAACAGCTATGGCAATTTGGGCCACTGCCCAGCTCCCCAGTTTTCAAGGTGAAACATTTACAATAGAGAGTGTTTGGTTCAGTTACATCTACTGTTATCAGTATGAATGGATGGGCTCTGGACACTTAAGGCGATGTCTTCTCTTTTATTCATAAATCTATAGTGATGGCTTCCATATCATGTAGTGGTGAATTTGCATTGGGTTTTCATCTAAACTTTATTGGAGATATCTAACATGCTGAAGCCTGTGCTCCAGATAGGCGTAGCACCTGAGCTAGCTCCTTTAAAGTTTGGACCAAATACCTGGAATAGATCCATCAATACCACCTGACACTGCTGTGTGTCTGTATAGACAGCTCCTTCTGAGAGACTTTCTGCACTAGACTGTTCTAGTGATATTTTTCCACTTTAAACATCCCATGGAATCCTGGGGTTTGCAGTTTAGGGAGGGATCTCAAAGGGGTTTCTCTAAACTGCAAACCCCAGGATTCCATAGGATGTTTAAAGTGGAATAATACCACTAGAACAGTCTTTGGAGAGATATTGTCTGTGTGACTCTGGTCAGATTGAAGCGGTTGAACATATTCTTTTTCAATGTATGTTCTATTGAGATTTAAGAGCTCGTATTATCTCCCCAATCCTTCAGCAACACCCAGGTAGATCTGAATCGTCTTATACCTTCTTATTGTTATCAGATATGAATTCTGACATAACGTATAAGGTCGCCAAATTCTGTGCTGCAGCTTTGAGAGTAAGACAAAAGATGTTGGCTAGTGAGTAGATGCATATTGTATGTCTTGTAATCCTTGTGAGACTGTTATCCCTTAGTAGTATTGTATTCTTGACCCAGTTTATTACGCTGTTTTTATTCATGTTTATGTCTGCTGTATCAGTACTTAGGTTTTTTTGTCCATGGTACTGTTTTGGTGTAACCTTTTTCTGGTCTGTGACCGTAATAAACAATATCTATCTATCTATCTATCTATCTATCTATCTATCTATCTATCTATCACTAGAACAGTCTAGTGCAGAAAGACCTTTTATTGATGTTCCTGCCACCTGAAGTGGGACAGCCGTCTATGGTGTGTTAGAGTTAGCAAGGTCTGCATGCCAATTTCTCTCTCTCTTTCTTTCTCTCTCTTTCTCTCTCTCTCTCTCTCTCTCTGTGTGCATGTGTGGGCATTGGATTGACTGTTGTTCACCTTCTGCTTTGCCAATCTGATTACTCTGCTGAGAAATCCGGTACTATTGCTTACACTTCCCATTTGGAGGTCGGATAGGAACTGATGAGAACTTTCTCCCTAGGGAGGGTTGCCTTATACCTAATATTTTTATTTGTCAAGGCTTTAAACTCCACTGTTATTGTTCCTCTCTTCTGTAATTGTTTTCAGCACTACTTTTCACTGTTTTGCTGTGTGTTTGTTAGTTACTGAACATCACCAGAAGTATAGGATAGAAACATTCTAGACAAGCTAACCAACAAACAGGGAGGTTTACCATCAGATATACAAAAGCCTGGGGTGGAGAGGTCTGGGATTTTTTTTCGTTTCCCCCTCTAAGCACTAGATGTTTGTGTCATACATCTTCACCTGAGTGTACTAATCTGCAGGGATTGTGATCTCTTGATATAAACCTCCAAGGTTGTGCAGTGTCATCTGGATCAGTCAGGCTTCTTTCTCTGGAAGGCATGAGAAAAACGGATGGTAGAGTTCTGAAATTTACACTCTACCATCAAGTCTTTAGAGCTCCAGTAGTGGTTTAGAATCAATTACAATGCAATGTTAAATATACAGCATTCAATCATGTTCAATGTGCAAGATATACAAGTTCTGAATTGGTTGCTGTAAAGGAAACACATTAAAGAGTAGATAACAGGGTCTCTTTATATAGAATACATCCTATCTTTACAGCTTTTTACATTTGTATGTCTTTTCCCCTCCCCTGAATTGCTTTGCCAATGTGATAGAAAAACTTATATCATGATTTTTCATGAGGAAGAAGAAGCACTGAGCGTCCTTTCCTAAAAGAAGCTCTGTTGTAAGAATGCATGGCAATGTTAGAGACAAAAACTTAATTGTCTAACATCAGAGTTTGTTTGTCTGTAAACCACTGAAGTTTTGGACAGTACGTAATCTAGAAATATTTTAGATTAATAAAATAAACCAAACCAGCACTCATTGAACAGAGGTGGGCAATCTGTAGCCCTCTAGATGTGGTTGGCATACAAACCATATCATTCTTACCCAACACAGGTATTGGTGAGGGAATGATGGAAGCAGCAGTCCATTTGTCATGAGCCAGGCTGATCTCGCTCCTGATTCGGACTTGGGCTCCGAGCCTGGGGTGGGTCCCTTGGAGGGGCCTTCTGGAGGGGGGGGTCTCCTTCAGAGCCTAGGGAGGAGTCTGCCTGTGACTCCACAGCCGTCCCTGGCGTGGAACCCGGGCCAGCACCTGCAGCAGACGTTTGTGCTCCAGAGGCAGAGGCTGGGGCTTCTGACTCCAGTCTGGAGTTTGCAGCAGACCCTCCCCCCATGTTCCTCCAGAGGCGACTGGAGAAGGGGGCGGTCTGGAGGTCTCAGCAACTGCGGGAGAAGGGCTTGATGAATCGGCCCTGACCTCTTGAGAGGCTCCAGCTGTGAGCTGGGCCAACAGACATTTGACCGGCCTCAGCTGGGCTAAAACTGAGTATTTGAGTCAGAAGCTGTTGGGGTTGGGCACGGGGCAACAACCGTCTACCAACCGTGAATCTGCGTCCCGCGTCGGGAGCTCTTGCTTCCAGTCTGACCTCACTGCCTTGCGTTTGCTGGTCCTGGAACTTTGCTGTTTGTTTACGTTGACATTTGGTGAAGTAACCTCTTTGATTTATTACCACTAAAGCTATAAAAACCCAGCTTCTGCCTCCGTGTCTGCTTAGCCGCCGCCATGACATTGACACCATTAACCATCTTTGTATTAGGCCTTTGTTTGTGCTGTCTTCAATCAATGCATATATATATATGCTATGAGATGCTGGCCCTTTCCGCACCTTATCATCTTCCAGCGCTAGGGCGCGAGGATTGCACAAGCAGCCTCTGGCGAGAGGCTCTCATGTCTGGGGTCCTTTGGCTCCGTGCGAGCTGCCTGCTTGTACAAGAACCCCACTTCTTCCTTCTACAGTGCAGCCTGGGAGTTTCCCAGGCTGTGCTGGAGCAGGAAGCACGACCAGCGTGGCTCCGGAGGCTCCGCACGCCAGGTAAGTGCGCACGGGCCTGGGAGCAATGCGCGATCATGCACCATTTTCAGCTTGTAGCTGAAAATGAAAAGGTGCGTGATTGGTGCCTACCGGCCCCTGGAGCATCACGGGATTGTGAGTGATTCATGTGGATCACTCCTCACAATCGTGCAATGCTCCAGGCTCTCTTTTGCATGGAAAATGCTGTGCGAAAAGGGCCACTGTCACCTGCTGGCTATTGTAGATCAATTTTTTTTTCACAGCAGGTTAGTTTTATTCTGAATACCTAGAAATTCTATTAATCCTTTATACATTTATGCATTTAATTTAGTGACTATCATTGATATTCCACACCAGCTACCTAGTTTTGTATGAGTAACTAGGTAACGTCACTTAGTCCATCCTCCTAGCCCACCTTAACAGTCAGCAGCTAAATTGGGTAAAGAAGATCTGATTTGCTGATCCTGGCACAAGGAGAATGATGTTTCTGGCTCTTTCCCACCAGGAAATTGTAACCCAGGGTCCTGCTTCGCCTTGTCACATCTTTGCTCACTGGTGGGAGGGGCTTGAAACGTCATCCTCTTTGTAGTCTGATCAGCAGCTAAACAGATCTCCTTTGTCTGATTTGACTGCTAGCTTTTAAGGTGGGCTGGGGACCATTTGTATAGTCTTTCTGGAAGACTACACATTGTTACCGAACACAGAGCAGTTATGGATCTGTAACTCTAGGTTATGAATCTTTTAACTACAATGCAGAATCCCAGCCTATATTTCTACCATGCTCTTCAAGACAAAACTTCTGTTCAGCCATGGAATGCAATAGCAGTAATGCAAAAGCAATAGTGAGTGGTTCCCTCCCCTCACTTTCTAGTATGTACAGACTTTCCAAGAGAACAGCTGAGACTTTGACTATGGATTATGTTTTGGATCATGTAGGCACAACCTATCCAGAGTTCCAAGGCTAGGTCCTATCTCTGTACAGAGATTTGCCACAGTCAACAACTAGTCAGAAGTAAAGAACATGGATGACACAACTATTAACTGAAGATGGTAAAAGTTTCTGGCACATCAACTTTTAGTTAGATTGTTAGCACCCTTCTTATTTAATCTCTATATTGTAGCTATGTTAAATTGTCTTAATCATTTCTTTCCCTCAACAGGAAATTGTAAAACAGTGATCCTAATGTGTACTGATGACATTGTACTTATGAATAAAATCAGGCTGAAGAGGAGTAGAGTAGAAGAGGAATACCAATAGAAAGAATATTTGATAGTATATTTTTTAAAATGGTTGAAAAATATGTTTCTTATGTATTATCCCAATGAAGAGAATAATGGACTGTTAAAAATCTTTGCAGTTTAGAACTTATTCTGTGCAAAATCTGTGTAAAATCTGCAGCTATTTCTGTTCAGTAAATAGTATTTTTGTGCAGAATTACTGCTTTCTTTGCAGAAAGTGCTGTTTCCTGTGCAGAAAATACTATTTTCTGGCACAAAAATGCCGTATTCTGCACATGAGCATACGTATGCTCATGAGCACACACACAAAACACGCATGCAATTTTTTCAGCCAATAAGTTCTGAACATTGTGCAAATTTTCAAGAGTTTCTTGTAGCAGGAAAAAAAATTGCTATAAAATTACCCATTGCTTCCTTCAAGAAAGATAATTAGTGAAGGATTACAAATCTGAAAAAGAGCGGTAACCATAATTCACTACTGTAGCCATAGCTGAATGTGCAATTACAGGGATTCAAGCTCAGGCTTTTAATTGCTGAGCCATGAAAGCCTTGTTCTATATGGGAAAAGCTGACAGTTTCTTTGTATATTATTATTATTATTATTATTATTATTATTATCATCATCATCATTATCATTATCATCATCATCATCATCATCATCCATCATCATCTAGTTTTTTTAAAAAAAATCTAAATGTGGGAAAATTCCTATAAAAATGAACCAGACAAAAGACATCATCCATTCCTGCTTTTAGTACTGGTGATGAATATTCTTCCGTGCTTACAAAGTTCTATCTGCCCCTCCTTGTTTGGAAAGCATTACACTTAGGGAAAGTCGTTTTGATGGAAGGAACTTAAATGTTAACAAAATGTTTTAAGAATGATCCTCCCTCCAGGAATTACTTGTTAAGTATACACCATCAAGACTCTGAAGAAGCAAAGAATGACTACTTTTAAATCAGGTTTTTGTTCACCTGGAGTTCAGTGTAGGAAAGTTTATCTTGCTTCTTTTAATGTGCCAGAGATTTGATGCATGCTATATTATTCTTTCAAAATGTGTGGTTTTTAAAGGTATTCTCAATATATCTTAAATGAGTCATGTACTAGTACCAAAAATTTTGTTTTGTTTTCAAATAGGCACTCTTCCTTCTTCCTTAAGATATTTCATGAACACTTTAACCAATGTGTTTTCTCCCACACACAAAAAAATTAATAGCTTAAGTTTTCTCTGATTTATAGGTAAGTCAGAGGTAGTTGTTAGAATAATGGAAACCATTCACAACTATATGAATCACCGCAAGGGTAAAAACCCAGGTATGCATATTTTGCGAACAACTAGATGTTTAACCAGCTTGGCTGAAATTTTACTTCTTTCATTTAATCCAAAGGAAGCAGAAAAGGGGAAAGTAAAATGATTTTCTTTTCATAACATTCCCATTTTCCCTTCCATATCCTCTTATTTGGGCACAGCAGTTGTTTAACATACTGTACTGCAGATTTTTGATCACCAAGTAGGGATTGATTCAATGTATATGGTCTTTAAGGAAAACTTTCAATCTGTGTTAGATGCACTCACCCTTGAGCTTCTTTTCAAGATTACGAGTTCTGCAGATGTGGGAATCATAAAGGAGGTAAAGAAGCTGTTGAATTCTTAAGGTCAAAATGTTTCTGAGAACAGGTTTGCATAATGTAGCTGAGTCCTCGTTTCTGCTCTCCTGTTTGCCAGAGAAATTATATTACAGGATATACAGAGATGTTCTAATGGAAACATTTCCTGAAAAATCCTAAAGTTGTTAGAACAATGAAGAAAGCCGCAGGCAGTGGAACCATGCTCGGTGGCAGAGTGCATACTTTGCATGTAAAAGGTCACAGGTTCACCCCCAGTCCCTAGGATTAAAAGGATAAGTAGCAGCTGATGGGAAGGATCTTGGATAACTTCTTGGTTTGGATGGACAAATAGTTTAACCAGACATAAGGTAGCTTCCTATGTTCCTCCGAGACTAGACTGTCAAGAATAGGATCTAAGCAGATTGCAGTGGTCCCTTAATGGTCAACTCATGACACAGCCCAGTCATTCATATGTCAGTCCCCAAAGGATACATCCATGCAGTCCACGCCATATGAGAATCTAAAACTCAGAGAAGGTAATAATTTTTAGTGTCATGTTGTCTGAGTGATTCTGGGAACAATAACAACAACAACCTCAACATGTTCAAGATCTGCTCAAATCTCTGTAAACCTGATGTCAAATTATTGTATATGCAGTTTTCACAGTTGTCTCTTCATTCCCCTGATAAAGTTACACAGAGCATCAGGAAATTTTGCTGAATAGAGTGAGAAGTAGTAAGTCTGGGGGCAGAGGCAAGTTTGAAAAGATATTCCTCCAGAAACTAGATGGAAGGGCCATTTATGACAGAAAACCTTCAATTCAAATTAATTCAAATTACAATAAAGGGTTCAAAGTACTAAAATCACAATTTCATGCATTAAGGGCAGGATTAGCCCAATTCAGAGCAGGGTAGAACTACAGATTCACAATTATAACCCGCATTCAGAGCTGAATAAAATAAAAATGTCTTATTCAGCATGTCTGAAGCTTAAAAGAGTCAGGTCCAACCAAACCTTTTTTATAAAGGGAGTTAAGCAACCTGGAAAATAAAATAGAAAAAGGCGGTTATGTCCCATGCAATGGAACCATTGAAAATGATAAGATATATAGCAGACACAGTGGTGTTGAATGCAGTGGACAGGCAGGACAGTACGGAATCGGAAGACCACTTACACACTGCCCACCTCCAAAGCAAATATTTGGCCCCCATCAAGGTCAAAGGTTTGCATAGTATTTACATGTGGTATAGAGTGCAGATGTCAGACTGGAAATGGTCTCAGAATAGTAGGGAACATTGTGATGAGGTGACTTATCAACTTGCTCAGTTGTTAACTATTAATGGGAATTTTAATCCTCTTGCTCCTTTCTTTCTGGTTCTTTATCTTTAAACAAGACTCAGAACGGATACACTTTTAAGCAGAGGAGAATTTCAAATAGAGAAGACCATTAAATAAAGGACTGTCACTGTCTAAAGTAGGGCACATGGTCATCCTAATATAAGAAATGTCTGTGATGGGCCAGGACTTGGCTTCCCCAGGTGAACAGCAGCTTCAAAGGAGGACATGCAGAAGCAAGCACACCAGGAACTAATTAGGTTGGGATGAGAGCCAGCTGGCTCCAGCCTTCTTAAGGAAGGCACAGGACAGTAGCTCAATGCCAGAAAATTTGTGTGTTGTTGGCCTTTTTCTTGTGTGCCTTGTGACTTCTTGCTCATTGCCTGCCTGGATTTTCTGGCCCTGGACTGTCTGATCATGTTGTCTACTGGATTCCTGGACCTTTGGATTGTTTTTGGACTGTGAACAGGCAAGCTGTACTGACTGTTAGTGCCTCTGTTGATTGAGAATGACCTTGTGCTGACCCTGCATGCTGTTGCCTGGCATGGACAGCTAGCACTGCAACAGTGGCATCCCTTAAATATCTTACTGCTGAGTCCCAAATGACAGACTTTAGGAGATTCAGCACTTTGAATTTTATCTGGAAGACTGTGCAAATGAGACACAATTATGATGATATTTGCACAGTGGAATGATTGATGGGTTTTGCACCAACTAATATTGCTTTGAGTGAAGACAGCTTTGAATGAAGCAATACTAGTCAAACTGTAGACCACTGCTGATTCCTGGGATAGCTATTGTTGGTAGCCAATGGGCACAAATACAATGCTGGTATCTCCATACTGGCAAAAATTGGTGCTCCCCCCTATCTGTTGACTTCAGAAGCATGGGCATAGAATACATTACAGCCATCCAGTTTGTGCTTCATTATTTGCAACAGGCTTCTGTTACTAGCTGGACACCTCTGTCTCAGACAATTCATGTGATACTTCTTAGTATAAGGTGCTGCAGATAGTAAAGTTCTTGTTGCTGCATGTCACACATCTCTTAAAACTAGGGTCCTCCCAGCATTCCTCACCACTGGCTATACTGGCAAAGGCTGATGGTAACTGCAGTCCAGTAATATCCAAAGGCTCACAGTTTCTCTGTCTGACAGAGAATCAACAAAAGATGGCATACAATTCAGGATGCTGACTTTGTCCTATTAGACTTGAAAGACTGTTATGGTTGAATGGTTTAAGATCTACATGGTGCAGATAGTGCATGGTGTTAGTGCTTACCCAAGCTCATATCTTATGTCCTGCGTATTGTCAGTGGGAGTGTATTCAATGGCAGTGTCTCTTCCCCAGCTAGAAAATTTCCTCCCTTCAGAAGCCTCTCACAGCCTGTGTTTGAGTGCTCTCCAGAGACAGACATTTGGTACAAGAAGGAGATTGTTTTAGCAAAGAGGCACTTTACCAATATTTTCTCTTCCTTGGCATAGACTCTATCTGGCTAACCACTATTGTCTCACTGTATGTCTGTCTTTCAAATTTACTTTTCTCTTTTCAGTTATAAAACCCACTTGTGTTTCCTGTGTTTGTTTACTGCCCACTAGCATGGGGACCTAGTCTTTAAGCAGAGGCTCCTAGGGGCTGGAACAGTAATTATAATCAATGGTATATTTGCTGAAAGTATATTAAATAACACACTTGATATTTAATCTGTCATGTGGACTCTATATCCATAGTATGTATATATTTTGATGCAGAATTTAATTACATGGTTATGTCAGCATGTGGGTTGTGGTCACTCCACTACATCAACTGCTCTCCAGATTCCATAGAAACATCCGTCTCCTGTCACATGTGTTTATTCATAGTACATTGGTCCCAGTGATACACAGCATTTCCAATTTTCTCAGGATTCTTGCCAGAGATGAGCACTAATCAGAATAGCAGGAAGTTTCACTTTAAATTCTGTGCAAAGCCTTTGCCAAAAGTCTATAAGGTTCTTGGTTATATACTCATGAACATGCAGGATTTGATATAGGTAGCACAGATGCTGCTTTCTCTTTTCAATGATTAAGTGTTCTTCTGTAAACAGAAATCCCAGTTCTTCTCTTGATCTGATCTCTTATTTCAATTCTTTTTCATTCTCTGAGGACACCTGTCTTGACTTCTGTGTGAAAGCAAAACAAGAGTATTAAATGTAGACTGCCAGTGAGGGCATGTCCAAAGTCAAGTCTGCTATACTTCCAGTTTGACACATGTATTCTAATTTGTTACCGGAGGAATGTGAAGGAAACAACATGGGTAGCATTATTCTATGTGATACTGTCTTTGCTCATTCCAGTCTTCAGTATGGCCTTGTGGAAATCAGGATGGAAATACATTTGTTTACCAGAATGTATAAGGAGACTGAAAGATCCCATTCACAGAAACTCACTGCAGCTTGGCTATAGTTTCTAGAATCCTGTTAACTATATTCACGAGGCGTTATGTGAGCCAGAATTCAGCATCTGGGAAACCAAATATGGGAACCAATAGCTCAGTCCCATTAAAAATTCTATTTAGACGGCCACTGAAGAACTTTCCCTGTAAATCAATGCGTTGATCATAAATGAGCTGAACTTTTGGGGAATTCACCAAAGTTGAATTGTAGCCTTTCTCCTTCCTCCACAGAGCTGAACTGGTGCCTACATTGCAGCCTTCGTCTTTGCAAAAAGAAGCTGTTTGGCTTTGTTTCCCTTTATGTTGTTAGATTTGGATCAGTTGCATTGTGCAGATTCTACAGCAGTTGAATCCATTGCACTTTGTGTGTATTTGCATGTGTTTTAGTGAGAAAGAGGAAGTTGTAGCAGATAAGATAATGAAAGAATTAATAACTTACAAAGAAGAAAAGTAATTGTTTCTAAAGCTTCTAATCAGTGTTTCTAGCACTGTCCTTTATTTTTGTCACTTAACCATGTTTATTTTTTCTTATGTGAACCGCATTTTCAGCAATATAAGCAATTTGAAGTGCACGGAGATCATTAAACTACAGCTTAATAAGGAGTATCTATTTTTCTTTCTAAGGAATTTCACCCAGTTCATTATTCCCGTTAGCTATACCATTGAGGGGAAAGCAGTGCTGTATGATCTGAAAGCTCTGTAACTCTCAAATCATCACAAATTGGGGAATAGCTCTGATTGATCTTCTATTCCAGAGAAATAGGGTCTTGAACTGCTCACTGTAGTGGTGGCAATACTGGAAATACCTTTGAGTACTTTGCCACAGTGTGTAGGCTGGAATGTGAAAGAGGACAGCAGTGGTCTGGAGGTGGCAACAATCGTGGGAGAGTTGATCTTTAGTTTCGCAGCTGGCAGGACAACAGCCTAGTGGTGCCGAGAAACCTGTAACATAAAGACTAAATGTGTGTGCAGTTCTACCAAGAAATTCCATGGCTAGATGGAAGGCTGGTACCCAGGAATGTTAAGAAATTAATTTCATATGGCTCTGAAATTTGCCTGCTGAATAAATAGTCTGCCTATCCCAGTGTAAGCATGTAATTTAAACCAGCATAGGGCTTGCAGGGAATTAAGAGTGAAGTGATTTCTTTCTTGAAGTAACTTGAAGCAGTCTTAAAAAATAAGAGTGAAGTGTCAACAGCAAAATTCAGGCAGTTATCAAGTTTAAGAGTGTTAATGGAATTCGTGGAAAGCACACTGTGTAAAACAGTTCTGGTTCACATGACGGACAGATTATGGAAAGGTGCATTTATGGAGAGGCATTTCTGTACAATAGGATTTGGTATATATCAGGGATTGACTGTACTAGGATCATTCCAACTTCTTGTGCTTCTTGGGGAAAATGACAAGATGGCTCTTACTCTTTCCATGTACAGAATCATAGAGTTGAAAGAGACCACATGGGGCACTGAGTCCATCCCTTGATCATGCAGGAATACAGAAGTCAGATTGACTGCCAGTTCAGTCTGTTTCATTACTATTACTGATGCTGGGAGAGTCCTTCTAGAGGCATCAAGCTAGTTTAGAAAGCCCAGCAAAAGTTGTGTGTGAGAGGAGAACAATTTTGGAATTCAAGGGCCATTCATGCTACACAATTATAGCACTATTACTCCATTTTGTCATGGCTCCTTCTTATGGAATTCTGGGGTTTGCAGTTTGATGAGGCACTAGAATGGTCTGCCTAAGAATGCGAAATGTTCCTCCATAAACTGCAACTCCAAGAATTTCATAGGATGGAATTATGGCAGTTAAAGTAAAATAGTTGCACTATAATTGTGTAGTGTTCATGGGTTCCAGGAGTAATGGCCTGAAGTTTCCCACTGCTACTGCCTCATGTATTTCCCCTAAGATGGTAGCCCTACTCTGCCTAACGTAGGGCCACCTCTGATTCATGATCTCTAAGGGGTAGACCTACTGCCACTAAGACCTACTGCCAGTCTTAATCAGCTTTTCCAAAAGTTTTGTCCTTGCACTCCTCCCTGCTTAATCAGAGTGATGTGCATACAAATGAGAGGGACCCTAGTGTTATAGACATTCCATTGCATAAGATTTCCATTGGTTGTTCTTTCTGCAAAGCTGGAAGAGCACCATTTTCCATTTATTTATTTTAAAAGATTTCATTCATATGTCTCTGGCAGATACACGTTTACAATGAAAATGGCTAATGCTCCAATAAAATGACAAAGCAGTGGCTTCTGTAAATGGAAACCACACATTAGTCTTTGCAGACTTAAGGCATTTCTGGACTACACCGTTATAGTGCTATTATTCCACTTTCAACATCCTATGGAATCCTGGGTTTGCAGTTTAGGAAGGGGCATTTAGAATTCTCAGCCAAAGAGCTCTTTGATCTCAGTAAACTACAAATCCCAGAATTCCACAGGATGTTGAAAGTGGAATAATAGCACTATAACAGTGTAGTGTGGAATGGCCCTTAGAGTCTGCACTACACGTTATAGCAGTTTATTCTTATGTTAACTGCCATGCTTCCATCTTAGAATACTCTACTTTAGTGCTGTAGTTTAGAGGAGTGTACCAGAGCTCTTCAGCAAAGAAAATTAAATATCTTATAAAATTATGAATCCCGAGATTCCATCGGTATCAAATGCCTATAGCTGTTTGATATAGATGCATGCATTAGTCTTGAAAATCTTCATATTTCAATTTTGGCCCAGTCAGCTCCTTGCAATAGCTCCAAACTGCACATCCTAATTTTCTTTGGGACTGCATGGCATAGAGAGGGAAACACAACCTTTCCTATTTCGGCATGATCCCAGAAAAAAAAAAAAAGCCCTTCTACTGAATTTAGCCTCAGGAAAAAAACCTTCCACTGGCACAAGTGGAACCTTTCTTAAGGCATAAGTTTTAAGTTGCTGCAATGCTAGAAATTTGGTAATAGAAGGAAAATTTCAAGCGGGGGGGGGCGGAATTTCTTATGAGAAGTGCAGTGTCCTTATATTGCTTCCTCCTAGTATCTACTCCCTTGCTATGGCCTCCAGACCCATTAGACTGCAAGTCCCAGCCACCCAACCAGCATAACCAGTAGTGAGGAATATTTGGAGTTGTAGTTCAACAACGTTGGGAGCCCTTCCACATTACACGGCTATAGGACTACAATTCCACTTTAACTGCCATGTTTTTATCCTGTGAAATGCTGGGAGTGACTCATCAAACTATGAATGCTGGATTTCCATAGGATGAACCCATGAAGCTAAAGTGGAATCATAGTGCTATATTTGTATAGAGTGAAAGAGCCCTACATTATTAGGGCTATGTGTATCTTAATCCTGTATGCGGCATACATCTGCATTATGCCTATTGGATTAGAGCACCACTATACTGCTTGATTGTACAAGGCAAGACACAATCATAAGTACAGTGATCTATCCTTGATATAGTAGAGAGGTGAAAATGAAGGGCAAAGTGTGAATAGAAGACATGGCTTGTATTTTAAAATGGGGTTAATTCTGAAGGTGACGAACATCTAAGGAAAAAAAAGTGAATATTAGAGAAAGAAGAATGTAAAGATTTAACCTTTGCTGTAAACTACCTCACCCCTCCTTATTCTGAACTTTTATCAATTTGTTGAAATGAGCTTCCAATCTGTCCCATATTGATCACCAGCACCTTGTCAATATCAACTGTTGTAAAGGTGAGCTCAGCCTGCAATTCAGGTTAATGGAATTTACGTCCCACTAAGGCACAAGACTGGGACAGAAAAACACGTACATCTGTGCTTATATGTGCAGATATATGGAGAGATCTGAGGTCTCCATAAATAAGAACAAAAACGTCCTTTGTGGAAAAATATTTTCAGTACCAACAGTTTTCATCCTGGAACAAAAAAAACATTTCAACAAAGCCAGATGAAGGCATTATATAATCAGATCCAAGGACGGGGGGAAACCACTTTAAAAATGAATGTGCTTACAAAAAATAAAAGACTGTTTTATTTTTTCCCATAGATATTTTACTTTATTATGAAATAGAATTAAAAGAATACAAAGACCCACAGAACAGCACACTATCTCCAAAGGAATAAAGAAAATCACTGATTAAAATTTCTAGTCTGTCTTGGATATACTAGTGGGCCAGCTAAAGCAATGCAGGCTAAGGAGATCCCAATTGTCTAATGAAAGATTGGCTATGTAAGATATATTGCATATACAATTGGTACAGGTAAGTGTGTGAATGTGTAACAGAAAAAATACAGGTAGCCACAGATGATTGGAATTTTATCAGAAATTTGAAGAAGTTTCATGTAAGAAATAAATGAAAACCATAGTAATCTTTCTTTTAAAAAAATAGTGGTGTAAAATCAAATTTCTAATCCCAACTAGAATAAATTCATTGATTTTATAGGGATATGGTAAGACAGTATACAGTATGGGCTGTCTTCTAATTATGGGATTTGGAAGATATTGTAAATACATGAGAGCAGATTTTAAAATGAAGTAACAGCAGCTTCTACAAAGAATTCAAAGGAAATAAACAGGTGCTTGACTACCTGTTTGTTGTAAGTCAGGCAAAGAAGGTGAGCTAATTGCTGATGAAATAAAAAGCTGGATTAAAAATGTGAAAGTGATAAAAAGTTGAATTGTTCAGGCAAATATTTTCATAGCAAAAAGCTATGATTGGTTCTTTTAGTTTTGGTCTGGATAGGAAGAAAATTGTGTCTTCATTTCTGGATTTTATTTACATATTTTAAACAATTATGCCTCATTTCTCTCTATTAGCAAGGAAAAGCAGCTTAGAAATAAAGTCGTCATAAATCAACCCAACACTAACAACCCATTGTTTTTATTGCTCATTCGATACAATGAACCAGTGTAATTGTGGTAGAACTTTCACATCTTATAGAAACTTCTGAAAGAAGGCAGTCTTAGCCTAGGAACTTTTACTGGTCAAGGGGGCCAAGTGACTCACACTAGAGCTGAGTGAAAAGCAGATGGTGGTGGTCAAAGCGATATGAGAAAATTTAATATCCTCTCATGCCTTTGCAATTCATCACATGTCTATCATCCAGCTGTTTTGTCTGCTGTCTGCATCAACAAAGACGGAGATATACTTTTTAGTAACACAGAAGATAATCTACAGAAATAGGGGAAAGGAAATCTAAGTGGTAGAGGAAACTGACAGCTCCCAAGCCCTACTGAGTTTGCACCTGAAGGCCAGAAAGAGGGCAGGCATCTAAAGAGAAATTAAGCATGCTATCTCCAAGCATAGATTACTTTATTCCCTGTTCCAGGATTATTTTGGGGGAATATGGGGGCATGTTGGAGACTGAGAGGGCTCTAGATCCAGTAAATCCAAAGCCTTGCTGGATGTACCCAGGAATGCTCTTTTTTTGGCTGTTATAACTATTGGAACATGAGTGTTGTTGTTGCGTGCCTTCAAGTTGCTTCTGAGTTACAGCAACCCTAAGGTGAATCTACCATGGACTGTTTTTCACATTTTGTTCAGGGGGGCTTTGCCATTATCTTCCTCTGAGGCTGAGAGAATGTGGTTTGTCCAAGGTTACCCAGTGGGTTTCCATGGATGACTAGTGCTATTATTCCACATTCAACATCCTGTGGAATTCTGGAGTTTGTAGTTTATTGAGGTCAAAGAGCTCTCTGGCTGAGAATTCTAAATGCTCCTCTCTAAACTGCTGTTTGTACTAGTACCCTGGAAGACCACAGTCTGAATGCCTGTTCAGCAGTAGAAACCCACTGGTTGAACTTGGGAAAGTCACACACTCTCAACCTTAGAGGAAGGCAATGAAAAACCTCCTCTGAATAAATCTTGCCAGGAAAAACCTATGATAGGATTATCTACAATCAGAGCTGACCTGAAGATATTTAAAAACAATTTGTATTTGGACACTGCCAGAAGAAACATGGTTAAACAGAGCCTCAAAGTTACAGACCTTATATATTGGTAAAAGTGAATGTGAAAGATAGTAAAGATGGTGGCATTAACCATGCCATGAGTAGGGTATGTGAAAGCATAAGTAAGTGGAATAAGGGAGTGTCTAAAGTGATGATTCAAGGTGGGATTATCACACCACCCTCTGAACCATACACCAGGTGGGGACATCTTCATATCTGTGCATCTGAACACCTACATTCCAGAGCATGTGGAAGACCTATGCACAGAGATCTGTGCATAAAGTATGAATGCAAGCAGCTGGACCAAGAAACTGCATGATCTTGGGAGCAGACTTGGGCCCTTTCTTCCTGTGATACTCCCACTTCATGCCACTTGCATATGAAGAGGGTTTAAGTGTCAATTGAAGGCACTGTAAATATCATGTTCTTCCAAGAGTTAACCTGCAGCAGCTCTTAACTTGAGACAGTTTCTGACACATGATGTTCCCAGAAATGTCAGGCTTGGTCATGGTAACACATGCTTTACTTACACCCCATCTGGATTACTCTAAAACATTCTACTTGAGGCTGTCTTTGAAGAGTGTTTGGAAACTTCATCTGGTCCAAAAAGTTGCAGCCAGATTGTTAAGTGGGGCTAGCTAGAGGAAGTATACAAAATTTCAGGAGTTTACAAAACCTTAGGATAGTTTTAATTTTAGTATAGTTTAATTGCTTTTAAACTTTTTAATTTAAAATTCTGTAAATTTTCAACTATATTTATTTTAATTGTTGTAAACTGCCTTGAGTACCATACTGGGCAAAAGGTGGGATAGAAATAAATTTAAGAAATAAATAAATAAAGGCAGAAAAATGTAAGCTTCGACTTTATGCAACTTTTTCTGTTATGTCACTTTATAGTAGCGCTAATTTCCAAGTCAACATACATAGGAGTGGCTGTTAAACAATTTGAAAATAACTTCAGATATTCATGTAATGGACTTGAAAAAAATGTACAATCCCAACATTCAAAATTCAATTCAAACTTTAGCTTTCACAATTCAAACTTAGGTTTTGAAATTTGGTTAAATTTCATTTCTTTTATGTTCCCTTATCAAGATTTAGGGTAAGAGTGACAGATAAAGATTAAGACTCTGGATTTATTTTATGTTCAACTTCCTTTGCCAATGTTAATGAAAGAATGATTATTTCGGGGATGTGTGTGTTGCTGCACAACTTTCCTCACTGGGTTTTTAGCAAAAATGATTCACAATTCATTAACTCCTTGTATTGCCAGTTAGGTATTTAATCTGGATTAGCATAACAGATATTCTGAAAAAAGCTACTGTTAGAGTATAATAGATACTCTGGAACCTTCACCAATGCAATGTCCTCAAGATATTCTGAATTCTAAACTCCATCAGCTGCAGCTAGTATGCCCAATAGTCAGGAATCATTGGGATTGTAGTCCCAGGCATCTGGAAACCACTACATTAAGGAAGGCCGTTTCACATTGTCTGTGTACCACATGTGTGAGGGATCTAATTTTTCACAGAGTACAGCACCTGGTATTTGCCAACGAATACCAGGTGTTGTAGGCTATATTTCAGAGGAAGGAAGTAGCAAACCACCTTTTAGTATTCTTTGCCTAAGAAAACCTTATGAAGTTAATGGGGTCACTGTAAGTCAATAGGTGACTTGAAGTGCATGCACACACACACTTTTTAGCAGGGCAGAAACCTTATGCAGGAATTTGAATTTTGTATCCATAGATAACAAGGATGCACAGTGAATGCACAGAGTGCTGAATGACCAAAGTGGGAGTCATCCAAAGAAATCAGGCTGGGTACCTAAAAAGCTTTCATTTTTCACACACAAAAAGTGGAAATGGGTAACTATGATTTGTCAAAGGAACGATAAAACTTAGAATGTTTAGAAACCAGAACTTCATAAAGGTTATTTTTGGACTATGTCTCCTGGAATCTCATATCAACTTGATATGCAACCAACTTATTGTTATGTGCCTTCAACTGTTTCTGACTTACGGTAGCCCTTATCAGGGGAGTTTCTTAGTAAGATTTGTTTGAGTTCATCATTGCCTTCCTTTGAGGCTGAGAGAATGTGATTTGTCCAAGATCATCCAGCCAGTTTCTATGGCTGAGCAATTTGAACCCTGGTCTCCTGATGTTCTGGTCCAGCACTGAAATCATACTACCACATGGTTCTCTATGCAACAAAATATCCGCATCATTCACAAAGATGTCAACTAATTAAAAATGACAGTTTTCAAAATGAAAATTAAATTTAAATGCATATGTGTTTGCCTTTCCTTTTCCTTCAACTGCTGTAGCTAGCTAAGCTCAGGCCTCCAGAACTGCTCAGAATTTTTTTGTTAATGGAGAGAAATGGCTAGGCCTGCCAGGTTTTAAAAAGCAGCCTGTGTCCTGTCAGTGACAGGGAAATGAGTTTCTTATAACAACTGACATGGTAGTCAATTATAGCACACATGCACACTTAAGTAGGTGGTTTAACTGTCAAATATTTTCATTCAAAGTTTGGTTTTCTGTGAACAGTACCATTCTGACATTTTACTGCCCCGTAAGAAAGGTATTTTTTTTCCCCTAGTTGATTTTGTTAAGATGTCAATGTCATTTTATATATATATATGTTGGAAGGGGTGTCAGTTGGTAACATGTCACCAAACAAAATTGGTAACTGTGTTGTACGCACAGTCTGGTAATTTAGGGATGTGAGGAGGCAAAAATAGATGCTATGTGTCTTCTGTATATTTCATGATGATATAGTGAAGGGAGACACAGGCATCTCCCCTGCCCCACCTATGGAGGTAAATTTTCATTAGTGAATAATTTAGCCAATTTTCTCCCTATTGCAAAAAAGTCTTTGAAAACTGTGCATTTTTTGAAGACCAATCCCAGTATGTGACTTTTTCTGTGTAAAAAAAAAAAAAAAAAAGGAGGGGGGTTCTGTGTAGAAAACATTTTCAATGCAGAAACATTGTCTTATGCAGAAAACATAGTTTCCTATGCAGCAAATCATATTTTTTGTGCAGAAAACAGCAACTGATGCAGAAAATGCTGTTTTCTGCACAAAAATCAATGTGGCATTTTTGTGTGTGCATGTGCAAAATAAATCAATTTCTGGACTAGGCTATTATAATGCTATTATTCCACTTTCAACATCTCATGGAATCCTTGAGGCCTGTCCCTAAACTGCAAACCCCAGGATTCCATAGGGTGTTGAAAGTAGAACAATAGACTATAACAGTCTAGTGCTGAAATGGCTTAAGTTCCAAACTAAAGATTCTGGTTCGTTGGCTTTCTTGGCTGCTGCATCACACTGCTGACTCATGTTCACCTTGTGATCTAGCAAGACTCCTAGATCCCTTTCACATGTACTGCTATCCAGCCACATGTTCCCCATCCTATATTTGTTCATTCCATTTTTTCTGCTTAAGTGTAGGACCTTACATTTCTCTCTGTTGAAATTCATTTTGTTAGCTTTGGTCCAAGTCTCCAATCTGTCAAGGTCATTTTGAAATTTTATCCTGTCTTCTGGGGTATTAGCAACCCTTCCCAGTTTGGTGTCATCTGCAAATTTGATCAGTGTGCCCTCTACTCCTTCATCCAAGTCATTGATGAAGACGTTGAATAGCATTAGGCCTAGGACAGAACTCTGTGGCACCCCACTAGTCAGTTCTCTCCAGGATGAAAAGCAGCCATTGGTGAGCACCCTTTGGGTTTGGCTGGCCAACCAATTACAAATCTACCCAACAGTAGCCCTGTCCAGCATGCATTTTACTAGCTTCTTTGCAAGAATGTCATGGGGAACTTTGCCTTACTAAAATCAAGATATGCTATGTCTACAGCATTCCCTTCATGTGGCAAGCTTGTAACCCTATCATAAAAAGAGATAAGATTAGTCTGGCATGACTTATTTCTGAGAAATCTGTGTTGACTTTTAGTGATTACAGCATTGCTTTCTAAGTAATTACAAACTGACTGTTTAATGATTTGCTCTAGGATATTTCCTGGTATTGATGTCAGGCTGACCAGGCAATAATTATTATGTATTATATATATAATTATTTGGCTCCTCTTTTTTCCCCTTCTTGAAGATGGAGATGACATTTGCCCTCCTCCAGTCTGCTGGGACTTCTCCTGTTCTCCAAGAGTTCTCAAAGATTATTGCAGGTGGGTCAGAAATGACTCCTGCTAGTTCTTTTAATATACTTGGAGGTAATTCATCTGGCCCTAGGGACTTGAATTCATCTAGTTTAGCCAGATATTCCTGTACTACTTCTCTACATATTCTGCGCTGCATTTTCCGTCCTTCCTCAAGTTGAGTACTTCTATCCTTTTGGGAGAAAACTGAGGAAAAGAAGGTGTTGAGTAATTCTGCCTTCTCTCTTTCCCCTGTTAGTAATTGGCCATCTTCGCCATGCAACAACCCTATCATTTCCTTGTTTTACCTTTTGCTGCGGACATATCTTCAAAAAGCCCTTTTTAATGTTTTTAATGTCTCTGGCAAGCCTGAGTTCATTCGGTGCTTTAGCTTTTCTGACCTTCTCCCTACATCTCTTGGTATTTGCTTGAACTCCTCTTTGGTGGTTTCACCATTCTTCCATTTCCTGTACGCGTTTCTTTTAACACTTAGCTCAGCTGAGAGTTCTTTTGTCAACCATTCTGGTTTCTTTAGACACTTGCCATTTTTCTTCCTTATTGGCACAGTTTTCAATTGTGCCTTCAGTATCTCACTTTTAAGAAACTCCCATCTGTCATTCACTCCTTTCTCTTTTAGTATTCTTGACCATAGTATTTCGGCAAGTAACTCCCTAAGTTTACAGAAAGCAGCTTTTTTTAAAGTCTAGGATGCGTGTCTGGCTACACTTGGCTTCTCCTTCCCACTGAATGACAAATTCCAAAAGAGCATGGTCACTCCCCCATAAGGATCCCACCACCTCCACTTCATCAGTGAGGTGACCATATACCTGTTGGTCAGAATCAGATCTAAAATAGTCGATCCCCTTTTCACCTCTTCTACCTTCTCGACCATGAAATTGTCTGCGAGGCAAGCGAGGACCCTGTCGGATGTTGTGGTCTTGGCAGAGCTTGATTGCCAACAAATATCAGGAAAATCGAAATCTCCCATTAACACTGCATCTCTCCTTTTTGAATGTGTGGTCATTTGCTCCAGAAAGGCCTCATCCAAGTCCTCAGGCTGGCCTGGAGACCTGTAGCAAATCCTCACAATCATATCCTTATTGTTTCTCACTCTCTTAATTATTACCCAGATGCTTTTGACTTGGCTTCCCAGATTTAAGTCATGGATCTCTTCACAGGTGAAAACATCTTTGACATATAAGGCTCCTCCTCCTCCTTTCTTGTTTGGTCTATTTCTGCGAAATAGGTTATACCCCCCTATTCCTACATTCCAATCATGAGACTCATCCCACCAGGTTTCAATGATGCCTATTAAATCATATTTATTTTGTTGTATTAAGAGTTCGAGTTCATCTTGCTTATTTCCCATGCTCTGTGCATTGTTGTAGAGACACTTAAGACTATTTGCCCTTCCTGGAAGTCCTGTACTAAAATTACTTTTCCTCCTCCTATTGGTGCCTGGTACTACTTGCCCTGCTCTATCTATATCATTTGGGCTATTTATCCCAGCACTCACTGAATCCTTGTCCTGAATAATACTGTCTCCCTCCCCAACCAAACTCAGTTTAAAGACCTCCTGATCCGTTTTGTGAGATTGTTAGCAAAAATGTTTTGGCCGATGGTTGTGAGGTGCAGGCCACCCCTTGCCAGGAGCAATGGATTCAAGGTGCAGGAAAGGAGATTCCATCTGAACCCCAGGAAGAACTTCCTGATGGTCAGAGTTGTCCAACAGTGGAATATGCTGTCTCGGAGTGTGGTGGAGTCTCTTCCTTTGGAGGTTTTTAAGCAGAGGTGGAATGGCCATCTGTTGAGAATGCTTTGATGCGTGTTCCTACATAGCAGGGGGTTGAATGGGATGGCCCTTATGGTCTCTTCCAATTCTACAATTCTATGATTCTATGTTACAGAGGTTTCTCCTCATAGAGGTTTTCTGACATTCAGGAAACCTCTTTTACATCTATTGGTCAAATATTTGCATATGTTACTTCCATCACAGCCCCAATTGTTCTGTCACCACTAAAATTTTGTGTTGTTCTTCCTTCAGTTTTGCAATCAGGCTTCTGGATTTGAGTGATTCCCAATCAAAAACATAATTAAATGATTCATTTCCTATTTAAAAATGAGTGACTCCCTCATTAAAATGAAGTATGTGAGGAGTGAACAGTTTTGAAGCAAAATGTCATCTTGAAGCCAAGATAGTATAGGTGTGTGGCTTGGCGAACAGGTATCTATCCCATGGTGTTTTGGTTTACCCCTTTCCTACCAAAATTCAGAGATTCATGGTATAGTCACTTTTGGAGGCAAAAATATCACTTCCTATCATTGCTGCCACTGTTGTAGCTTCTTTTCTGCTAATGTGAAGCACTCATAGTGGCACTGATGGAATGGTCTATTCCATCAGCAGTTTTGACCAAAAGAATCCTGGCCTAGATGTTTAATTAAGTATTTACTGCATGTGAAAAGGTCCTTGGAATTATTGTTGATCAAAAGTTGAATATGAACCAGTAATGTGATGCTTCAGCAAAGAAGGCAAATGCTGTATTTGGTCCTGCGGGGGTCCAGATTGATTCAGCCTTCCATCCTTCCTTAGTTGGTAAAATGAGTACCCAGCTTTTGGGGGGCAATTAGCTAAAGCACATTGTAAACTGCTTAGGGTGTGCTTTCACTGCTATATCCTAGCCTACATGAACAGAACCACAGTTTCCATGACAAGGGAAGTAATCATCCCACTGTCATCTGCACTGGTTGGACTTCATCTGGAACACTGTATTCAGTTCTGGGTGCCCCATTTTTAAGATATAAACAAGTTAGAGTGAGTTCAACAAAGGGCAGTGAGGATGATAAGAAATATGGAGAACAGAATATATGGGGAGAGGTTGAAGCGACTTGGTATGTTCAGCTTGGTGAAAAGAAGACTGAGGAGGTGACATAATGATGCTCTTTAAATATTTCAAGGGCTGTCACAGAGAGGAAGATGCAAACTTGTTCTCTGCTGTCTCAGCAGGTAGGACCAGTTCTAATGGTTTTAAGTTACAGGAGGGTAGAACATTACAAGGAACTTCTTGACAGTGAGAGCAATTTGACAATGAATCCAATTGCCAAGAGACATAGTGAGTCCTTCTCTGGCTTTGTTCAAAAAGAGGCTGGTGTTACCCTGTGTACTGGGGGTCCCGAGAGGGACGCCAAAACGTGCTCAACTCAAGGTGGGGAAAATTAGCTCAGAGCACTGCTTAGCGTTATGAGAGGCAGAGTAACATAGTGAGATCTTGAACCCTATGTCTACGGGGTCAGACCGAGTCAAGGAGCACACAGAAGTTGAAACAATAAATGATATTTTATTAAACACAAGCAGAACAATGTATGCGACACATTCACACAAGATAACTAAAGAAATAAAGGTTGGAGTGGTATAGAGGGATTTTTAGAGGAGTTGCTGGTTTGGTGGTACTTCACCTGTCCTGAAGCCCGGAAAAAGGGAGAGCGAGGCTGGGGAGTGATATATCTCAGCATGTGGAGCTGAGGGAAGGCTCGCCAAGCAAAGCGGCAGCAAGGCGGGATGAAACTTGGGCCTGATCCGAGTTTTTATAAGGAGAATGTGACTGCATGCTATGCCGTACTTGGGGGAAAACAATAGATTTGGAGTTGGAGACAAAGCCTCCGAAAGGTCAGAATCTGAAGGATTGAGTTATCGTAGAGGTTCTCAATAGAGTAGCCAGTATGCAAACGCAGAGTACTTGGGTATTGCATAGTTTACCCATTAAGCTGCCAGCGCGGGGCAGAGGCTCTTTTGTAAGTTGCATGCATACCTAATTAGAGTACTTGCCTGAAGGTCTCCTAAAGCAGTGAGTCAGCTATTCCTGGCCTGCCTGTATTGTTGTTTGAATATTATGGCAATTAACGGCCGAGCTTGTTTGCGTGCTTGTCCGGTGACCTCGCAAGCATGTGGAGGGGAATAGAGAAGTGAAGCCGAATTGTGATATCAAAAGGATATCTTTTAATATCCCCAAAGCTCGGACTAGCCAGGGCAGTAACACTGGACGGCTATTTGTTGAGGATCCGCTGTCTAAAAGGATGTCATATAGAACATGAAGCAAGCATGTTTTCTGCTGCTCCAGAGACTAGAACATGAATCAATGGATTCAAATTACAAGAAAAGAAATTTCAGGAAGCTACTGTAAGAGCTGATTCCACTGCCGAACAGCTCAATTGATTGCCACAGAATGTGATGGATCCTCCAACTTTGGGGGTCTTTAAACAAATGTTGGATATGCATTTTTCGGCAATGCTTTAGTTGTGTATTCCCACATGGCAGGAAGTTGGACTAGATGGCTCTTAAGATTTCTTCCAACTCTAAGATTCTATGATTCTGGTTCATAATATCCCCTCTTATTATATGTACATCTGTATCTGTAACTATGCTTCTCCTCTTCACCTTTCTTATTTAGATTGTTGCTACTCAAAGTATAGTCTGTGGACTGTGAGCTATTGGCTGCAAGTCTACAGTAAGTGTCTAGGAATCTATGCAAATGCCATAATAATTCAGCACAAATATGGTATAATTCCTGGTATGTTGGCAAAAAAATGTTGGTCTGACATATCAGGTATGTTGTGAAGCACTGGTTTAGACTATAAATACCCACACCCACTAGTTCTTCATTTCTCTAATGGAATCTATTATGAATAGCCAAGTTAGAATTAATATGTGTGTGTATGTGTGTGTTTGCCTTCAAGTTTTTTCTTGACTTGTGGTGATCCCATGAACATCATAGGGTTTTCTTAGGCAAGGAATACTCAGAGATGGTTTTGTCAGTTTCATTCTCTGAAATATAGCCTGCAGCACCTGGTATTCTTTGGCAGTCTCCCATCCAAGTACTAACAAGGGCTGATCCTGCTTAGCTTCCAAGATCAGATGGGATCTGATGCTTTTAGGGTATTTAGGTTCCTCAAGCTAGTATAATTGCAAACAGACTAGTGTCTCTCCTTGTTGAATCCTCTGAGTTGTACTGATGATCAAAATGTAACTTTTTTACTCCATTTTTTTTTCTGATTGGGAAATTGCAATTAAATTACATCTAACACTCCTGAGAGTCTCAGGAGATCTGTTCATTAAACAGAAACCATAGCTTTTTTGAAAGGCTTTCTAATCAGCAACCTCTTGTTGAATGCTACAGTGCCAATCTTACTGCTCTTTCCCATTTACACATTTATTAACCTAAATGGTGGCTCACTCTAATCATAACAAAGTTTAGTATTAAGAATCATTGTAACTGACTGTTTCTTATACTTAGGACAGTACTTTGGAAATAATAAGCACTATATTGTGTTGCTAGAGGAAAAAAATCTTCAGCATTTGGTGTGCATATTAGGGTTAATTAAAATTAATTCTGTTTCTATCGACTGCCTTTTTGCTTATGCAAAGACGGTGCAAAGCAAGTGTGCAGCAAGGGCTTCCTTTCCTCTAAAATCCATAACGTTTGCTTTTGGAGGTGGGGGAGGAGAGAAAAAAATCACAGGCTGTTTGAAATTTAAATCAAAGCAACTCTGGTCAATAGAATCAAGGTTACAATGCCCTGGAAGGTTTTCATTGGCCAGTACCAGAAGGCATCCTGGGTAAGATGTGACATGAAAGGTCAATTGGTAGGTGTTTGAGGGATGGGCAGGATGAATATTGGGACGGGCAGACTGGTTCTTCTTCCCTATTCACTGGGCTTGCATGAAGGTCAAATTAACCTTCACACAGGGGCTAAATTCAAGCAATAAATACACAATCATTTTAATTAGTAGCTAAAACTCCACTCTCTCCCTTAAGAAAAAAGGCCTTGAATCTTACTGAATAAGTGAAGCATACAGAAAAATAGGATTGGATTTAACTATAAGTACTAGTTTTTGCATCCTGTGCCTAACCGATAGGCTTTCAGCTGGCCTTGCAACTGGCATTGTGTTGTGACAGTATGAAAAAGCACAACAACACAAAACAAGAATAAACAAAATGGTATAAATTCAAACTTTGTGTCGCATGGAGATCTGTAATCTTTCTCTTTCTGGACTTTTTCTTTTACCAGAACAACCTAGAAACAGAAAGTAAGGGAGAAGTGGGTTAGAAATTCCCCCCCTTCTCTTTTCATTTCAGAATTGCTTCCCAAAATTAAAGGGCTTGACAAAACAATGTGTTTTGCCTTCTTTAATGCCCACATGTTTTTAAGCACATGTTGGTTCTGTCATGCTTCCTCATTACTTCACGCTTTTGTTTTTGGGCTGCATAAAACCTCACATTCATTTTTGTATTCACAGACATTCTTTACATATTTTAATCTAGTACTCCCCCAGTATGCCTTTTAGTGTGCAGTTTTACACATGCACATATTTGTACACTTTTTTGGGGGGAGGGCAGACTGGAGAATTGCATCCCAAAATTCAGAGAAGTGCAAAAATGGAAGAATAATTGCATTCTGATTTATGTGTGTGTGGGAAGGACGACTTGAGCCAGATGATATTAAAATGAGGGGCAAATGAATGTTGCCCATATCCTTACGAAAGCACTTTCTGAGTTGCAGGGGAAATGGTATAAAGGAGTTACAAGGCCTGTGTATCTTTCCCACTGCTGATAAAAAGTAGCTGGGGGACCATGGTCTCACGATGAAAAATGACTGGAGATTAGGTAGTCTTTCTGCACATTCTCTTCTCCTAGCACAGCATAGTCTATCCCAGGCACTCCTAAATTTAAAACACACACACGCACATAGAGTGAAATGTCACAGCACAGAATGAAAATAGCAAAATGGCCTATGAATGATTCTCAGCAGGGGTAGACAAGAAATTTTGATTTGAATCTATGTCAGTTTCACGTAAGTTATTTCCCATTTCTTTTTTAATTTGCAATTTTTCTTTTTTAAAGAACTCTATGCAAAATTTATATAGAGCTATGATTTTAATATTTTGTGATGAATAATTTTCCATTTAAAATATGCTTTTCTGACTATGGTCATTTCTGCACTAGACTGTTTTAGTGCTAATTATTCCACTTTCAACATCCTATGGAATCTTTGAGGCCCCTCCCTAAACTGCAAACCCCAGGATTCCATAGGATGTTGAAAGTGGAATAATAGTGCTATAACAGTCTAGTGTGGAAATGGCCTATATTTTATCTCATAATCCCTGTCAGTATAATAGAGGATGCTATTCATCAATTAAGAAATTCAGGTGACAATTTTTTCAAATGGACAGGTAGACATAGTAGTCATTCTTCTGATCTTTGACCAGTCTCATATTAGAAACTCAGTGTTATGCATGTCCTAACAACTGCCTGAAAAATGATTCAGAGAAATTTTGTCAGCTTGGAAAATCAACATGCAGAGAGGGGATTGTAGCCTTTATTCATAATCTCCATGCATCCATTGGACTTAATGCAAAGGTTAAAATACTTACATGTACAAACTGCTTGTATATACTGTTGGCATTGTCCATAATTATTGGTCAGTGCCTTGGGGTTAGGGAGAGCACAGAGTGTTGAATGGGCTAGTAAGACTTATTGTAATAAAAATGGTTACGTGAGCCTCTGGCTGGTTCTTTGTGTCCAGATTGATTTGGAAGTATTCATTTATAAGGAGCATTGTATGTGCATTCCTATGCACATTTATAACCCTTTATAGAACCTTTATAACTAGCAGCCAGAAAATGGTGTCAGCATGGAGATAGCATGGCCAGCATGTGCATTCCTGATAGCTCCTCACACATTAATTGAATGCGTGATCTCCCTAATCTGAATGGTTTCCCTTTATCTTGATTTCTCATTCAGGACCGGCTTGTTTTATCTCCTGCTCTTTTCCCATTCAATTTTATTTAATTTGGACTTGTTCCTCTTTCCTCCCCTGCTTCTTTTGCCCCCAGATGTCAACCGCTAATATTCTGTGGATTGTGGAACAAACTGGACTGTTGAAATGATGAAAGGCAGGAAATGTAAGGTTTGGGGAAGAAGGTAGGGGGACAGACACATTTGGAGTACAGCGAGAAGCAAAAGACAGTTTGGAAACCAAGGATAAGGACACAAAGAGTGCCTGAAAAAACAAACAAACAATAATAATCGAATGTCCTCAGCTTCCTTTTTCACATCCATGATGAGAGTGTGTTCCATTTAGCTTGCAAAACGACAGGGCACCTACTGAGGAAGGAGGGGCAAGATGAGGAGAATGTTTTCCCATTAAGTTTGGCTTTTCATCTACTTCCCTGACAAATGTAGTTGATGCTGATGGTATTTTTTCCATTCCTATCTAATCCCTAGTAAGACTGAACTATAGGCTGCTGTCTTGTGTCTTGGCTCAGATAATGTTTTTGTGCTAACATAACATAATGCCATACAATTAGAAATTATATGTTAGCTGTTAGTCATAGCCCACTGAGTTTACATTAGACAAAGGAAATTAAACGAGAACCAGAGGAGACTTAGTAAGTGCCGTGTTTCTTTTATACTCAAGAAATATTACATTTCTATTGAGGAACACACCACTGATGTCTGCAGAAATAAAGCTGTTTGTGCTGCAGGCAGGAGATGTCCTGGATTCATACTGATTTGGCATATGCATGCAGTCTTTTATTGCTGGGTTGGACAACTGTAACTGGTCCAGGGGCTACTTTTCTGCCCCTTGTACTTTCTGGAAGCCACATGGGCTTCCCAAACTGCCAAGAAAATGGAAAGACAAAATAAAAGCAGACATGACCAGAGATCCACTTCTACTTCTGGAGGAAAAGAACAAATTAAGCACTGCAAGAGATGGTGGAACATGAGGAGAGAATACATGCATGTGCTTTCCTTCCACACTTTTGGGCAAATGGGAAGGGTGTGAAAGAGGGAGCACAGGAAAGGTGTGGATGTGTGTGCCTTTCTTTCCTGTGCCAGGGTGAAAGGGAAATGGAAGGGGCGAGCATGGGGAAGGAATTCATGTGTGTCCCACACAAAGCAAAAGGAAAGGATATGGGAGGTGAAGCCTGGGGAGAGAATGGGAGGGGGAGTGCAGGGAGGGAAAACATGCATGTGCATTCCCTTGCATGCTCAGTTGGGCAGGACGGAGAAAAGCATTCATGGTTTTTCAACTTTTGCGAGGGTCCTATGCCCCGAACCCTCACAAAAGTGGAGGAGGCCATTATAATATTTTTCTTGCAAAAAGGATATTAAAGGTTCACAGTCTTTCACAAAACTTGCCACTGATTTTTCTCTTATCAATACTGTCAATTTAATTCTTTTTTATTGGACTCTCTGTGTTTTTCCATTTCTGTGCATAAAGCAGTCATGCTGTGATAGTCATATATTGTAGTATCTTGCTATACTTCTTCATTTGATTTTCTACTAGTCCCAGCAAATACAATTCAGGTTTTAATTGAATATTAACTTTCAAGATTTTATGCACAATAATAAGTATTTGATTCCAGAATTTTAACAGGTCTTTTCATAGGTCTACCACTTGCAGTAAAAAGATCTCACTTGTTCCCTCACATTTCCAGTGTCTCAGAAACCATTTTTATGCATTTTGGGCAATTTTTCTGGCATCAAATACCAATGATACATTATCTTATAAAAGTTCTCTTTAAGATTGTAACATAGCACAAATTTAATTTCCTCTAACCACATTTTCTCCCTTTGTTCCAATTGTGTATTATACTTTACATTCTATGCCCACTTCATCATATAATCTTTAACTAACTCTTCTTCCATCTCGAATTTTAGCAAAAACTTTTACATCTTACCAAACAAGTATTCATCATTTGAGCACAGCTGTCTCTCAAAATCAGATTTAGTCAACACAAAATCATATAGTTTTTATCCATTTTATATCTCTCTTCTATCTGCCTATAAGAGAACCATTGGAAACGGTAATCTTCAGAGGTTAATTCTTTTATTTCATTCCATAACGTTCTTGCTTGATTTCAGAAGATCTTGGTAAGTCACCCATATTTAGTTTGCTGTTGTCTCCTTCCTATAAAAAACCTATTGTGCTGATACCCTCAAAGGTGTTTTAGGAATAACCTTAGTTTGTATCTATTTCATATTCTTAACAAAGCTATTCTCATGTAATGATTATTAAAGTCTATATTCACTTTAGATTTACCTTATCATAAACACCCATACCACCCAAATTTCAGGTCATGCCCTTCTAAATCCATCACTCTCTTATTTGTCAACAGAATCTACTTTTCAGCCAGACCAAACAGCATGCAGAGAAATAGACTCCCAATCACCCTCTTTGTTTGGCATCTTGTAAAATTTTATATTTTACTCTAAGTTTCTTCTCTTGCTGAAGTATTGAATGAGACTGATATTACTGGAGCTTTCATTTGAGCCAAGTGTCTTTTCATTTTAAAGTCTTTCTACTGATTAAGACCAGTTTGACTGGCACTGGCTGATTGCAGTCCCAGTTGTTCGTTAACAGCCATGTCTTCTTCCTATTTCTGCTTATACTGGCTGTGCACTAGATTGTAGATCTTGACATGCAGTTTCTTAATAATAATTTATTTGAGGGTCCATGCTCCTTCTATCGGAAAGACTGTCTGAAAGATTGTATCTGTTTATACAAACCTGCTAAAGTTTTAAGATCTTCAGAGGTAGGATTTTTCTTGGTCCCATTATCATCACAGGCACCCCAATGAGGACTCAAGAGAGAGCCTTCTGGGTGGCTGCTCCCAGGCCATGGAACTCTCTTCCAAAGGAGGCTTGGTTGCCCCCTGCTTCTGCTCCCTTTTCACCAGCAGGCAAAGACCTTCTTACTTAAACAGAACTTCAGCTTTTAATTGCTTGGGATAGTACAACAGATGTAGTAGTTCTTAACAAGTAATAGGTTTTAATGTGTTTTTAAGCTGTTCTAAATTAATGTTTTAAGTGGACTGCTTTTTAAATTTTGGATTACAGATTGTTTTAATTATTTTGTTTTAAGGTATGGTATAAGCCACTTTGGACTCTATATTGGAGAAAAGCAAGATATACATTCAATCAATCAATCAATCAATTCTCTTCCAGCATGGAAGCCAACCTAAAATTCTACTTAAATTTCATAATTTTATCTTGCAATGTTAAAATTTGATCAAAGTGGGCATATCTAGTATTTTCTACCTCTCATTTTACTAAGCAGGAGTATTGACAGCTCTGGCCTCATTGCATATATCATACCAATGTCAATAGAATGTAAACAGATAGATTAGGCATTGACAGCTGTCAGGAAGAACTGAGAACCAAAACCCTTGAGATGGGTTACAAATTCTGCTGGCCAGAACTATGACCTGGAGCATTTTATTCTGCACACAGAATAAGAAGACGAGACCATGTAATTCATTTGAAGAGGGTTCTGTAGGTAAAAATTAATCTCTTTAACTGTGTTGTTTCATGTTTCATGAGTAGTGCAAATGTATGGATCAACCTAGTATGCAAATAGCTGAGATGGGGAGTCTCCCTCAGACCTCAACTTTCCATGGGTGAAACACTTGAGCCCTGAAGACAGCCCAATAGCTGCTTTGCCCCCCAGCTGGCCTGCTACTGGAAGGCAAACCTAGGAAAGCCCTTCCCCACTTAAATTAAAAGCCCAGACCCGAGGCCAGCCCTAAGGGTAGTCTCCTTCCCCACCTCTTGGGTTCTGTAACCTAAAGAGGCAGACCCAGAGCCCTCCCGTTTGCCAAATGGGTGCCAAAGGTGTTCACCATACCACTGCTTTGCTTCTCCCACTATTTACCATGTGACTGATTATTTATATAGACACCACCATAAACCAATCATGGTTGGTGTAAAGAAGGGGGAAAAAAAACTGGGAATAGGGGGGCGGAATTGCTGCCCAGCACCAAAGCGACTACCTAGCCTTACACTGTACTAGAGGCAGGAGGTTTTGTTGAGAATTTGTGTTCGAAGAGAAGGATGACAAGGACTGAAGGAGCTTATAACTTCTCCAACTCCACTGTCTTATGCTCCACATCACAGTGTTTTGCACCTCGACATATGACACCTCCCACCTCTTCTGCACTGAGTACCACCAAACTCAGCTCTTCCTTTGCAGCGTGCTGTACTGTGTTAACATGGATCCAGGAAAACAAAAAGGGAAAAAAAATCTCTTTCTAGGTTGGAAAGCTCAGTTCTGGAAGGACTGAACATATTCATAAGGAAATCCATGATATGGTAATCTTCCTTTAAAATTTCTTCACTTTGTCACATTGAGCAGCTCATTACCTCTGCTCATAACCAAATCTCAAGGCATTTCTGTTCCCAATTAGATGCAGAAGCTTGTGGGTGGATTGAACAAGATGTCAACTTGGAATATTTGAGAGTTGTATGATATGAGAACACCTGTGGTATCCCAGAGCTTGAAAAGATGATAAAATTTGACAGTGAAAATTACGTCTCTTAGGGAAAGGTTAAGTAGTAAAGGTAAAGGCCAGTCAAAATGCTACAGTTACATATGAAGCCACTGAAAATTAGGGATGCAAATCTTTGCTTATTTAATTCTTCCATGCAAGAACAAAACATTTCAAAAGTTTCCTCACCACTAGGCAAGATTATTAAAGTCTTTGAGAATTTTTAGATGATTTTTCACATTTTGGAAATTTTTGGGGAAATTTTTGTTTACTCAAAAATCATTGAGTATTTGCACAACCCAAACATGAACAGTCTCTTCGTGGCTGGTTGTTTTTCAATGAGGTATTTTGATGTATTCAGAATTCCTTACTCATTGGGGATGGAAAAATGTGCAAGTACTTTACATCCCTAAAGAAGATAGCTCCATATGGGGGTTGTGAGTTGTTGGATCAGTTCATTTGACTCCATGGACAATTCTGTATAATATGGTTACATCAGTTTCATACCACTGGAAAAGTCATAACTTTATCCAGTAGGATCCTTGGATTTGTAGTGCAGGATCTAAACTTCTCTGCTAAAATTTCAAAGTGTTATACCAGACTAAAATTCCCAGGAATTCCATAGGACAGAACTGTGGCAGTTAAAGTGGTATGAAACTGATGTATCTGTATAGTATAGAGATACCTCAAGCTAGTACTTGCTAGGTCACCCCAAGACAATTTCCTTACTGAGGCAAATGACAAATTAACTCCCTTCCCATTCCACATGTAGAGGTTGTCTATATTGGGAGTTGAATCTTAGTTCTTCACTGATAGCAAGACCCCCAAGGGCAGAAAGCTAGGTTTTGGGACAAAGAGTAGTTTGCATGACACACAGACACACACTGCTGTCCTTTCCACATCTGTTCTCCCTGCTTTGTGCTCTGCAGCAACTGGATTTCCTATAGTAGCTGCTCAGCCCTGATTGACTGATTGTACATATTTGAGCTGGCAGTAGCTTGTAGACCCCTCATCTTCTTAGTCCACTGCCACAGCAAAATGGTTTTGAAGTCCTTCATACACCTGATTTGATCTTCAGAATTGTAAGGCTGCTGTCAAGCCATATCTTTAAGTCCAGCTGTTCCCCAGATCTACAAGAGTCAAGACTGCAAAACATCTGCTGCCACTTGGCACAAGGAGATAATTGGTGTCAAAGTTGGAGGAAGGCAAAACAAACTTGGGAGAAGGTCATCCCATAAAAATGCATAGTCTTGATATGCAAGGGAAATGCTGTTTTTCAAAGATAAGCAGAAGCTTTTCTTGGTGAATTTAGATGGTTTCCACTAATCTGAATCTTCCTTTCATTAAGCAAGAAACATCATTTGGGTGTTCTGTTTTATTTCCCATGCTTATGTCCATGTGCTGGGGTCAAATAAAAAATGCAACTACCCTTCCTCTCATGCTGGGATATCAGATCATTCAAAAAGGAAATAATTTCAGATCAACAGAAGAAATTGCAAGGCTCCATGTAAAGCAGGCATAGTAATTAGAGAAGAAAAACATGCTTATTTTCTCATTGAGGAATCTCTGTTTGTTGACAGTGTTTGAAAAAGTTACTTTTTAAGGTTACAACTCTCTCTTTATATTACAACTGTTGGGGAAAGGAAAGAGCTGATTGGATGCTATGATAAGCCAATCATGGATGAAATTTATATGGTCTTTTCCCCTTCAGGATTGGGCTACTTTATCAAGTCTAGGGATCTATTTTCCATCTCCGAAACCATCTGGGGCCAACACTGGCTGCCAAAAATGCCAGAATAGGGGAGAGGAATAAAAGAGACGTGGCTATTTCTCAAAAAGGACAATTCTGATGTTCACAATTATGAAGGTTCACTATGACCTATTTAAAAGGTGAATAACCAGTCCTAGAAACTTCTAGAAGCAGCAGTTGGGGAGGGTCATGAAGGCCACATAAATACACTTGGGGGCTTCAGCAGGATTGCTTAGGCAGCATGTGCTAGCACACCACATCTAAACAATAAGAATTCCATCAGAGAACTGGCATATTGAGATGAACAAATCCTGTCACTCCAAAAAATTCTGAACCTGGTAATTACAAATATGTGGCATAGATCACTCCAGTGATTTGATCAAGTTATTGATATGGTAGTCAAACTCATTAAAGCTATGGTTGGTTTTGGAAATTTTCTTTTCCGGCCTTTTATTTATTCATTTATTTCTGGAACTGGGGGAATTAAAGACTACATTGCATCTATACTTCTCTCCATATGATCTGTTTCTCTGCAAGATTAATATATTCTTTGCTTTTAAGAGGATGAGAAGTGTAGTCAACACTAAGCACCAAATAGATGTTCACATTAATTCAGTAATGGTCCTGAAATCAAAGATTGGATGCTTGCTCTGGATAGGTACTGTCTTACTTTTGCCATTTGGCTGCCTTAAAACTATTGACAGATGAATCCAAATTAAATTCATTTCACTAGGATCCAGAGAAATCAGTGGGATAAGTTCATAATTACTAACTTATGCTTCTTTAATTGTCATATGAAAGCAATATGATATGAGCTGATCTGTCTTGGGAAGTAGGTGTGAATGGACCATAAGTATTTGCCTTTTGTTTTGTTCTTCAGTAAAAGGATAAGGAACATGCATTTGTTTATTCATCTTTCAAACTCTGGCATAGTGGGAGTCAGGGAAAATGTGTCAGGGTGAGAATTAAGTCAACAGTTTGGTATTGAGGGCAAACCAAAAATGCTGTTGGTGAATCATTTTAGCAGCAAACACAGCAACTGTCTAACAGCTGTTTCTTCTCTTGTGTGTTCAGATGCTTGAATCAAGTCCTGTAAACTGTAAAACTTGATAGTTATGGGGGAAATAATATATTGCAAATCTGCCCTCAGATTCTTTGCATGCATATATACATATATATATGTGTGTGTATGTGTGTTTGTGTGTTCTTCATAGAAACTATTCTTGTGTTCAGAAGTTGGAAGAGTGGAAATGCTGGCTGGGTGATTCTGGCCCTTATGACTTTTCCAAGTTTTGTGTGTGCATTCAACAATGATGTGAATAATCACCCTTAAAAAAAAATTGAAAAATAAATAGATATATGCTACAGAAGAATATTGGTGACTGCACAACGTAGAATCATAGAGTTGGAAGACACCACAGGGGCCATCCAGTCCAACTCCCTACTATGCAGGAACACACATCAAAGCATTCCCAACAGATGGCCATCCAGCCTCTGCTTAAAAACCTCCATAGAAGGATACTCCACCACACTCGGAGGCAGCATATTCCACTGCCGGACAGCTCTGATTGTCAGGAAGTTCTTTCTGAGGTTCAGGTGGAATCTCCTTTCCTGCAGCTTGAATCCATTGCTCCTTGTCCTAATCTCTGGAGCAGCAGAAAACAAGCCCTCTCCCTCCTTGAAGTTACCTCTTATATCTAAGTCTAATTTTCTAATAGGTTAGATCAGCTATAACTCCTGAGTCCAGCCTATGTCTGCACTAGGGATGGGAAGAATATGTGAAATATTTTGAATCAAAAAATGATTAAAAAACATGGTTCATTGCTGGCTTTTTGCCGTAATAATAAACTTGTACTTGTAACATGGTTCTTTTGAATATTGAGGAACCCCAACAAGAAGAATCCTGGACTGATGAGAATCTTCATAGTTTGGAATTTATTCTGTGTAAAATTTGAACATGATTTTGTGCAGAAAACAGCATTTCCTGCATTGAACATAATATTTCAATGCAGAAATATTAATTCTTGCGATACAAATTCTCTTTCCTGTGTGGAAAATTCTGTAATTGGGGATTGATTCTATGAAATATTTGCACATGGTTCATTTGCCTAGGAATCAGGAATTAATATTTATATTAATATTTATGCATTGAAATATTTTCCATGCAGAAAATGCAGTGTCCTATGGAGAAAATTCTGTTTTCTGCACAAAATAGCCATTTGCCAATTTTGCACAGAATAAGTTCTGAATTCTGAAAATTCTTTCAAAGTTGCATGGTTTTCAGACTTTCTCACAGAGGGAGGGAAATTGCTGAATTTCCTCATTGCTACTTTGAAGAAGACAGTGAAGAATTACATCCCCAATCTATGATATTTATGTAGCTTTGCCATGTCTGAATACCAGGGAATTTACCTGAAATTATTACTCATGTTGATGCTGATTATTTGAAGAAAACAATAGCTTGACTGGTAGCACCTGCAATCTTTCACATTTGTTTCACACCAAATCCCTTGCAAAATGGACCAATACCAGCAATCTTCTGAAAGAGAGCTGAAGTTTGTTCATTGATCCCAAAAATATTTGTGATGTAATGTTAAAACCAAACATCATGTTATATCAAATTTGGTTCATAAATATGCATCCTACAGCGTTCTTTAACTGAAAAATAGTGAAATCCAAAGTACTTGCAAGGTACCTCAAACATTGATAGATTGGATAAAAAAACTGACTGTGGGCCTTTCTGCACTGCACTGTTATAGAGCTATTATTCCACTTTCAACATCCTACAGAATCCTGAGGTTCACAGGTTAGGGAGGTGCATTTATAATTCTCAACCAGAGATCTCTTTGGCCTCAGTAAACTACAAACCCCAGAATTCCACAGGATGTTGAAAGTTGAATAATAGCACTATAACAGTGTAGTGTGGAAAGGCCCTAAGTTCTTTGTTTTGGGACCAAAAACAAAAACTGCGAACTCTGCGGTCAAGTATATGGATTGGTGTAGTATATTATATAACAGACAAGCAGGCAGACATACAAAAACTTTGAAGTATATTTTAGAGCTATGGTAGATTCTACATTATTTCTTTGTCATCTGGCTGACCTTTCTCCTTAACATTTAGTGTTAGTTTTGAAGCATGCACACTTCCTTAAATTTACAAGCTTTAACTTTGGACTATGAAATGGCTAACATAGTACACAATGCAAATATGCAACACCATACTATATAATTATATAAGTTAAACAAACAGAAGCATGCAATTTTTTCTCCAAAAAACCCCACAAACCTTAAAATGACTCATATATCTCCAGAAGTTAGATGTTTCGAGTATCCCAAAACACTTTTATAAGACCGGATAAAAGTTGAATAAGCGATTGTTGTGATTGTGACCCATGAGGAGGGACATAGAGTGACTTTTTAAGCTTTAAAAACAATTTAAAAGAAAATTTTGTAATAGAATTTGAGATCTAAGAAATACATTAGCTGGAACCATCATGGAGCATTATAATTACTGAAAACTTGTTTGCACTGGTAGTAGTGCTCTTCGTCTACATGTATAAGAAGATATCTAGTATACCTACAGTGCACTGATTTAAAGGCTGGCCAGCACATCCCCTCCAACTGTCCCAGTTTGGCAAGAACAGTCCGAATTAATCCTCTGTCATTCCACTTTTTCAGCTATTTTTAAAATGTCTTTTTTGCTACCAATGTCCCCCATTGTCCTCAGCTTACTTCAATTTCTGAAATCTGAGTTTAAAATGCAGTAGTAGTTTGCACTCAATTAATTTAGTTGGGGGAGAGGGAAAAGGAGCAGAAGAGAGGAGGGGGCAAAATAGGCAAAAGCAAACTGCTGCAGCTCTAGCTTGTGAATTCTTCCTCATTAATAGCTTTTGCTTTCTTGACCATTCTCTGATATTGCTTAGCCACATGTGTCCCAGATTTCATCTGTGAAATTTTGGCAGGTATATTAGCATGCAACACAACTTGTTCTCCCCTCACCAACAGCAGCAATTCTAACCACTGTTGGAATGACTGCTAGAGTGTTGCCACTACTGCTCCCAGTGGTATTATTTTATACGTAGGTTTGAGGAGCTTGATGCACTGATAATGTTGAACAGTATCTTGATCATATGTTTGCTTGCTTGTGTGTGTGTGTGCGTGTGTGTGTGTGGGGTACTGAATTAGATAACTGGTGGAAAAGCTTCTGTACAGAAAGAGAACTTCTCTGTGGCATTTTTCCAAGCAATCCATACATTTATTTTTGAAAAAAGGGTAGGACGCACACACACAAAAAGCAGTGACAGTGAAAAATATCCCACGGAAACTTTCTGCAAGATCCCTCCTCCACACTGACTTGCAATCTTCACTTTTATGTGAATAAGCCCCACTGATATCAATGTGGCTTATGTCTGAGTAGACATAATAGGATTTCACGGTTAGTACAGGACCGATGACTCTTCCAGGTGATTCAGTCTACAAAGCCATGTTACATGGGAAAATGATACTCTAACTCTCTTTTTTCCCCCCAGTAAACTGCAAGAGAAGCTTGGCCAGAACCCCATTTAGGCAACTCAGCTAGTTAATATCATTTTCCGTTCTCTAAGTGTATGTATTGCAGAGAGCAGTTCCAAGTCTCTTTTGCTTTTCAAACATAGGAAATGAGGCATGTGTGTGTGTTAAAGAGCACCTTCCTGAATCTCAACTTAGATGGTCTCTGGAATCAAGCAGAAGTCAGATTTGATCTCCAGGTCTCCAGCTTTTGATCAAAGATGTTATTTCCAACATTTCCTGTTTGGGTGATCTTTATTTGTGCACATGAGTCAGATAGTACACTTGATTTTTATGCCTGTGTAACTCAACTCAGTGGAATCTTTTGCTAGCCAAGAGCTTGGCACCTTGTATACTTTATAATATTAGTAATAAACCTTCTCATTGTAGACCCTGGCAAACAACATTTTCTATTTGCATGGTGAGGAGTAATAAAAAAGTCAGGGGGTTTCCAGAGTCTCATTGTGTCACATCCAGCCGTCTGGTGGAAAAGGAACAACCATATATTTCGGGCTGATAGGTGTTACTCTGTCCTGCACTACCCAGGAAGGAAGTTGGGAGAAATGAATGCTGAGAGTAAGCATCTGGCTGTGACCATATTTATATGTTCAGTTTTAGACAGCCTCCCAATCTTGAATAAAACAGCACAAATGTTTCTCTGTCAAATGTATAGCTAGAGTACGCTTCTTTGGCTGCAAAAGTAATGTCATATCCTAAATATGTAGCCTTGCCATCAACACCTCTTTAGACAATATCTCTGCATAGAATGAGGGTGCTGAGTTCTCATTCTTAGAGGTCTTTAAATAAAGGTTGGATGGCCATCTTTTGGAGTACCTTAGTTGTGCATTCATATATGGTGTGTGTGTGTGTGTGTGTGTGTGTGTGTGTGTGTAGGGTTGAATTAAATGGTAATTGTTCTTCCTTCTAACTCTATAATTCAATGATACTATGAATGAATGTGTAGAGTTCTGTGTGTATGTGTGTTTGTCAGATTCTGCCTGCTGGCTGTAGCCCAACTTTTTTTTTTAAATTTCTTCTTATTTCTGTAAGTGTCTGTGTCTGAGCATCAATTAGATGTAACCTACCTGCAAGGAAATAAATGGCAACTCAAAGGCAGTGAGCACTTTCCCCACACTGGAATGGAGGTAACTCAAAGGTCCATCTGTGATGCCAGTGCCTTCATGAAACAGTGGGGAATATTAGCTCAAAGGGGAGGCCTGCAGGAGGGGAGTAACTTAGCAGAACCTTTTACATTTGTGTATACTGGTACTAATGCAGGGACACCTGCTGGAGATTCAAAGAATATTTGTTTTATTGGGGGAATTAACAATCACATGCTCACAGGATCTCAGCAGTCTCACAATCACACAAGGATAGCTGAAGGAAAGAGAGGTAAAAATGAATAGCAAGGAGTTAGGGCACAGTGGGTGAAATTTACCTGTCCAGAGAGAAGAGACGAAGTAATGTGGTCCAGACTCAGGCCCTTTCTGCACTGGGCTATTAAAACCGTGCAGAGCAACCTCTGACGGAGGTCTTCTGCACCGAAGAGTGGACTGGGGCGGACTACTTTTTGTAGTTCCATACCTCAGTCCGGTTTGGAGCGACCGGAACTGGTTGCGCAGCATGTTTTTTAAAAACCTCTTTTTAGAGGTTTTTAAAAAGCACGGAGCGCGTGACTCCGTGTCGCTCCGTCGCCGCGCTCCGGTGCAGATTTGCAGGTGCGCACAAGTGTGTGCCTGCAGATCTGCGGGGGGCAGACATTAGGCTGGCTAGCTTCTCCGGCTGGTGGAGAGCCTCCACCAATAGGAAGCCGCCATTTTGGACACCGGAGCAGTGCGGAGCGATGAGCTCGCACTGCTCCTCATCCCGATGGACTTGCCAGTGAGTCCCGTTTTCAGCCGGTTATTTTCCCACATGTGGAAAGGGCCTAAGAGTCCAAGGGTAGTACAAGAATGGGACTCAGAGCAGCAGAATGACAGCCTATGTTTAGAGTACTGTACTACAGTTTGGCTGGCTTGGAGCCAGGGTTTAAATATTCTTTTTTGTTTGTTTTTTTGTTTGTTTTTGTCCTGAGGTGGAAAATGTTAATGGCTCTCTGGCAGGGTAGACAGTGGGGTCTGGAATAAGCTAATGGCCTTAGCATTGGGTGACAAAGGACTGATGGGAATCATGATAGCTCCTTAATGGTGGAACAAGTGAGGAGACAAAAGGAGAGTTTTGGTAGACAGAGGAAGAGGGTCAAAGACAATCAGTTGTTCCATGGAGGCAATTGCGGGTGCTATTATTTCTAAAATTTGAGTCATTGAGAGACATTTGCAAGTCCATTGTCAGTGGACCTTCGCTGACTATGACCGAGCCATGCCCTGATGTTCTGATTTGATCTAGTTTTGCAATGTATGCATGCAGCCACTTCCTCTTTGCCAACAAGCTTCCAAGCATTGCAGGGTATAATTTATATTTTATGCCAATTAATATTTGACAATTAAACCATATCATGGAGTGGCAGTGTATGGCCTGAGAACAGCCTTTCCCTTTCCATACAAGTGTCCAGTGGATGTTAATGAGAAGGGGAGTTCTCTGTATGTTTAAAAACACTTGAAAGACTCATGGAAAGGACTTTAATAGAATTTTGCCTTCTGCAAGCATAGGAGCTCTCTGTGTATACTGATTCCTATCTGGAGAGTGGAAGTAGCATGCAGTTCAGGTAGTGGACAGGGCTAGACTGTATATCCCACAGTCACTTCTAAGCATTCCTACAATGCATAGAAGGAGATGTCAATGGGTCTGCTCTACATTTAATTCAGAACCTTGATGGAGCTATCCAAGGCGCCAAACCTATCCTCAAAATATGTTCAGTACCTTGGATTTCTCCTTCAAAGTTCAAGATTAAAACCTAGAGTAGATTCACTGTCCCACTGATGTTGAAGACATAAGAGGTACCACTGGACAGAGTCATGTGTTACTTTATAACCAACATTTGCTCAGTTTTAGTGTGAGAAAGCTGAATTCAGACATTGTATGTAAGTTAGGGGCAGGAACAAGTGGGTGTGAATCTCACCCACACTGCGCCATCCCATGAATTATTGGAGATGTATAAACAGGTATCCTTGTTACTTGCTAGTCAGAGTGAGAAGCATGCTCTGTGGCTTTAAGTTTGTTGTTATCTGCTGTCAAGACAACTTCAATTTATGGCGACATTATGAATGAGAGATCTCTAAGATCCCTGGTCATCAACTACCCTGGTCAGTCTTGCAGACTCAGAGTTGTGGCTTCTTTGATTGAATCAAGCTTTTTCAGTTCGTGAACACATTGGAGAAGGAGGAGGAGGAGTATAGTAAAAATAATACATTACATTTTTGAAAGGCTCCATGCATCATGAACATTATAAACTGGTCTGGAATTTGCTAGTCACTGCCAAATTGTAATTGCTACAAAATGGTGTGACTCTGACCCTCCAGCACTCAGAGAAGGGCTTTCAGAGATTTGGAATGTAGTCCCCTTAATAGCCCAAATGATTGTATACATGTGACTACGTGACAGCACACAGTAAAGCAAAACATTTGGAAAGATTTGACATCCATTTATTGTTTATATGAACTGTCATCATAATCTGGACATTAATTCTTATGAGGGCTTTCTCTGCTATTACAAAATATTTTTTCTTCTTCTATTGTGTATATATAAGTTATAAAGTAAATATTTGTAAAAAAATACTTAGGATTGGATCTAGATTAGTTACAGTTGGAGTAGATCCACTGAAATCAAGAAGACTTAAGTTAGGTAGCACTAACTTAAGCCCCACTGGTTTTAGAAAGTCTATATTAAGTATGACTAAATCTGAACCCAAACATTTCCTATTTGCATAGTATTTAAGTATCAGTATTAGTATTTAGTATTAAGTAGTATTTCATACTATTTTGACCAAGTATTATGTTGCATATTTTTCCCAGTCTTCACATGTGTCACAGTGTTAACATTAATCCTTATATTGCAGCCCATGCAGGATAAGACAACACATCCCAAAGTTAGTGCTGTGAAGTTCATCTTTTGCAGTAGAAGAGTACAAAGTACAGCCCTGATGTTGCCTAACTGCAGCTCTGTCAACCCTAGTCAGCATACCCAGTGAAGAGGAATCCTGGGAGTTGGAGGATGGATGGATGCACTTTTTGCCCTCCTTGCTTTGAGATAACACCTTATAAGACTCCAACTTATGGAAACTCTATCATAGAGCTTTCTTGGCAAGATTACTTCCAAAGAGGTTTGCCATTACCTTCCTCTTAGGCTGAGTGAGTGATACTTGCCAAAGGATGCCCACAGATTTTCCATGGCTGATCAGGGATTTGAACCCTGGTCTCCTAGAGTCCTAGTCCAACACTCAGACAATGATACCATATGCTGGCTCCTGTCTAAGACACTGGGCATTTCTTACATGAGAAGTCATATAAAAAGTCATATAAAAACTAAGATTTTAAGCTGACTGTGCCCCCCCCCCATCTTTATGGAGATGGGGAAGGAAGAGAGAACCGTGCAAATTTGATTTGAATTATTACCCAAGCAATTCTCCTGGTATGAACAAATTTTTCTGGCATGTTACATGACTGTATGTTGCCATTGTGCCTGTGTTTTACAGTTATTTTGCAGTGATTTTTTCTTTTTTTCTTTTGAGGGGCTTGCTCTGGAAGGAGTCTGGCTAGCTGTTTTAAAATGTTCTTACAATTCAATTTTAATACTGTAAATTCCTATGATCTATTTTTATAAACAGCCACTACCTTCAGTCCCACTGTTGGGGAATGGACAAAATATAAACAGAGTGACTGATTGATAGATAAATAATAATAAACAAGCAAATAATAATATTTAAATGAAGTCTCGCTTTTGGTGAACTTTAATGACAAGAAAACATACTCGAAGAGTTGGAGGGCCTCAACATTCCAAGTCATTTTTTCTTGGAAAAATGAAGGCCTCTGTGTTCTGAAGGGTGAGCATAGGAGAGATATCATTTCCTCTCTCCTTGCCTCTATGTAGCATGAGTGTCCATTAATAAAACTGTACAGCTAAGCAGGAGAGACTGAAGGGACCAGTGAACTGTGCAGGTTAAGATAGAACTTCTGGATAGATGTCTAAGATAGAACTTCTGGAAGTAGAACAGAGTGAGAAATGGTCCTGTTAGGTGCAGTCTGAAACATGAAAAAGAAGTTCTCCATGTGGCATTTGCATTACTGTTGCCAACCACATTGAGAGAAGAGCTTTGATTTCACATCTCCCAATCCCTGAGCTTTTTGAAATTTCTGTTACTATGGATGTATGTCACTTCACCATGAACATAATTGGCCTTTCCATCATGGGGCTTTCACCTTTTCTTACAGCCAGAGGGGTGTAAATAATGCATAAGACTTATTATGGCACCTAATTGTCATTTTGGGGGAACTGGAGGCATTGGTCGAGATGGACTCTGCATAAGGGATTTTAACTCCCGGAGTTTATGGGTCATCCATGAGTCTGGGGTTATGGGAGGGACATATATAATAAATGCCCGATGCAGTGCATACTGATAATCCTCATCATTCCCACTGGTGTCCTCAGCAGTTGGGTTAGGGTGGGAAATTAACCACAACTTGTTCTAACTAGACATCATGTCACATTAAACCTCTGTAACATGTAGTCAGTAAAGGTCGTGGCAAATTTCAAATCAAAGGTTGACTCTGTGTTATTACTGTTGTGTGTTGGGATTTGTTACTGTTATTTCCCCACCACTCATCCCCAATTGGTTCTATGGCCACAGATTGGAGTTTATAAGAAGACAACAAAGAGCCTCTTACCCAATTGATCCATTTTGGACTGTTTATGTGGGCACTTTAAATTAATTCTCTGAATTGCTAATGTATACCAACTTAATTTGACACACATATAAGCAAACAAAGAAAAGGAAAGATGAATGGAGTGTGATTAGAAGGAAAAGGTTGTCTGAACACTCTAGTTACTAGTAACATTTTTCATCCAATATCAAATATGCATACATCAACTGCAAAGCTTAAATAACAGGGCAAAGTTTAGGCTATTGTATTGGTCACTAGTGACAGGATTTTTCAGTTTTACACATAGAACAGAATTTCTAGTAAATCCTCACGTGTAGAGAATCCTGTACACTTTCTATGACTATTAGAACAGAGGTATCTCTGAACAAATGGTCACTGGAGTTTTTCAAGCAAATTCAAAAAAGAGTCTGTGGCTTGCATTGGAAGTCTGTCATTTCTTGTACTCTCCCTTCTATTATTGGCAGTTTCCTTTCACAGAGTCTTAAGCACTGCATAGCATAATTTCACTAGTGGAACTGCCCTTTCTGACAATAATTCCTTGGGGAGGCTTTGACCTCTTATCTTCCCTGACATTGGAGGCAAAAAACCCCCCCATTGCTAGGTCTCTAATACACACCCTGTACATATTTCTCCTCCCTCCTCTCAGTACGTTTAATACCTCCCATAAATAAACGGTCTCTAATTGAATGGGATGCTTCCTTGAAGACATTCTCAAAATGTGTTTGACTGAGCTTTCAAACTCTGTAGTCACTTTATTGAAACACAGCTGGATCTTTCTGGGATGGGCTCCAAGATGATCCTTTGATATAGATGAAATACAGCCACTAATGAGCTGCTCCCATCTTTACTTGGGATGCTTGCACCTCCATTTTAGATTCATGATATTTTGAAAAAAAGAAAAAAAGAAAGAGTTGGGTTTTCCTTTTATTTGAAGACTGAAAAAAGTGTATGTGTGTGGGGGATATGTCCTATGAACAACCTTTCCTTCTTTCCTTTCTTCCTTCTCCTTCTGTCTCTGGAGAGATGCTAATATAGAGAGTGTAAGGATTTTTATAGAAGGAGGTGGGGATGTTTTTATTCTCTCCACTCCCACTTCTGGAGAACACCTGTTCCTTTCCAGAGGGAATTTCTGTCAGCTGCAGACTTTTTGGACTGAGCATTTTTCTTGTTTATTTTGCTTTAGAATACCTCAGCCAGATCTTTCCTACATTTCAGGAAGTGCCTCCAAGTGTCATGGTTGGGAAAAAAGCTGGGAGAGGAATCTAATTTAATTTTTTTTTAAAAAAAAATTGTAGCACTCCTCCTTTGTCTTCTATATGAAATATTTGTTAAACATTATGGAGAAACAGGGAAGAGGCACTTCAAGTCTGTCCTACCAGTCCAACAAATCAGGACTAAGAATTCCCATGACCAACTCTGGTGAGGTGCTCTGCTTTGAAGTCATATAAAAGCAACACTGCTTCACTGGTCTTCTAGTATGCATATAGGTGACTGTGAGATCTAGAAAATGTACATCGTAAAGCAGAAATGGGGATCCTCTGCATGGCAGATCAGAGGCAAGCCTAATACTGCAAACTTTTTGTACTCTTATCTCTGACAAATGAGCAAAATGAGCAATTATTTCTGAGAAATGAGCAAGAGATTATTCAAAATCTGGAAGTTGTTTTATGGAAGTGAGCTCTGATGTGCAGCTGGAAAGCTGTTCCATTGAAGATTATTCCTGAATGGACAAACATAGAATTGACCAAATTTCTTCCACCACACTGGTAATTTACTAACCTCTGGCCTTTCCCACTATGCTTTGGAGCTGACCCATCTCCTTCATCCCACAAATTTCTGAAATGTAACCCCTTCTCAAACTGAAATTCAGAATTGCTGTAGAAAAGATCTATCCCCTATTCCATCAAGGAACAAGCTCCGATGTGATACCTCTCTTGTTCAACCCTACTTCAGTTTGGAACTTGTTAAGTGGTCTCACTTAAGCTCCATCCTCCCTGCTCCATTTTTATGAGTATTACAATACTGGGATGTCATGTAAGGTTTTTGTAAGGAAGATTAAAAGTCATGCGTATGAAACTCTTTGACCATTTACATGCTGTATCACTTTATCATGTATCACATTTGTATATATGAAGGTCTGTGAACACTTATATGCTTTATCAGCACTAAGGATTGTAATTAAAAACTTGTATAATTAAAAATATTACAAATGCATTAGAAATTAAACACCTGTTAGAGAAACCATAGGGGACATTTTGATTCACCAGTGATCATCAAGTGGGTAGACATAGAGGATGGGATGCAAAGTTGGAGCTGAGCTTTTATTCAGTGTTGAATGGTGGATTCATTCCATTCATTACTTTTCTGATTACCTACTTAGTTTTTATTTCTAGAAGGCTATCTCAGGGCTGACTAACCTATTATGCAAGGCAAAATGTCCATCAGAGGTAGCAAAGTGACAGGACATGCTGCCTCCTCACTTTGTGTGGGCGCCCACCACTCCTGCTCCAAGGCCTCAGGACTAGGCATTGCAGGCAAGGTGGCTGGAGAAATTGTCTGTGCCTGTAGTTACAAGGAGCCTTTGGGTTGTCCAGCTCTGTAGAGAGAAGCACTGACTGGTGCTACCCTCCACAATGCACACTTTCTGACTTGCTCTTACAGGGTGTATGTCTGGCTGTAGTGGTGATGAAGAGGTGTATCACTGATGGGCTACATGGGAAGTGAAAGAATATGGAAGTGAAAGAATATGTGCTACTGTGGAGCGGTGTGCATGCTTGGGATATGACAGAAGTTGAAGAAGCATTGATACTGGAGTTATCAGAGTTCATGGGACCCCTTGGTCTCCATCCTTAACAATTAATTGACATGTTGGATTAATCATATCCTGTACAATAAGTAACCTCTGTCCTGCCTGCTGTTACTCCAGCTGCCATGATTTCTTGTCTTCCTGCTTGGGTTGCAGCCCCTACATCTTTTCCTGCCTTGCATTGTAAAGCCAGCTCAAGTTAGTCAAGGAACAAGTCTCTTTTCTAGATTACATGTCAGGGAGTGGATGAATCCACTCTGAACCTTTAGCCTCAACTTCAAAGGGGCCATCCAAGGTCGTGAATCAATGCCTTGGACATATCTTTTAGGGTTTAGACTAAAATCTAGAACAGATTCATCCACCCACTGACATGGGATTCACCAGCTGCTGCTCTTTTACTTTCATGAAAATGCTTACCAAAAGCCCTCTGCCGGTCCCCGGGCTTTTCATTGGTTAATGTGACTGGGCCATACTGAAAGACACAAGAAAGCTTCATCCTTCTGAAAATGCCCTGGGTGTAAGCTACTGTGTCATTTTTCTAAAAATGTATATCTGATGACAAACTATATGTGTATGTTTGAGTGTATAGACATAGACAGGGATTACTTCCAACCTGCTCAGACTAAATGAAGGTCATATTTTAATTTCTATCCCCTGCATCTTGATGTGGTTACAATCATAATGCAGTGGAAAAACAGACTGGGACAAGATACAGCTGCATCTGGAGCGGGGGAGGCATTCTTTTCTGTGGTTGTCTGATGGATTATCTGCGCCAACTCAGGAGTAGTTTGGGGTCCAGAACTTTGAAAGTGAGAAATTTCCTTCCCTTCTGTCTCCAGCTCCCTTGGGATTTTTATTGAGTCACATTACGCTTACTGCAATTTCAGATCAGTTGTAATCTGGCTTTAATAATGTCTTTATTTTATGGGTATTATTCTTGGCTGAGTGGGGATTCCTGAGAGCTTTGTTGTCAGACTCAGAGCAAAAGCTGTAGTAAAATCTTAGCACTGAGAAAAGACTGAAATGCAGGTGATAGATGCAATCTGAAGGCACTCTTCCCTAAATATGGGCAGTTGGAAACTCTTTCTAGGGTCGAATAAAATAAGAATGTTTCATTTTGTTCAAATGAAAAGAACTGTGGGCTGGGGAGACAGAGGCTGATATCCTATTTAAAGATGCTAGTGCATTAAACCTCCATCATAGAGCTCTAAGAGGATAATGACAGGATGACAAAACTATCCCAGTAGAACTCTAGCCAGTCAGTGGCCATTTCACTTGCAGGGGTATAGCTGTAAGTTAGTGGCTTCTGGCAGCTGTTGCATCTCCAAATGGTTGCATAAGAAGGTACAGGATATCTCCCTGTACAAGATGCAGACAAAATTCTTACACTGGTATAACCCTAGGTTAGGTCAGCATAAGTCACCAAGAAGAGTCTGGCAGGGGGTCTAGAAGGGATTGTCAAATTCATATTTTAGAAATCAGCAATATTATGTTCCCTGGGATTTTCTAAGATCATGTACAAGATTCTAGCACACAGTACACACAAACTGGATAATACTGTGAGATAGGTGTGGTGTGCCATCTTCTCTTTTCTGTCCTGTTCAGGCATTCTCCTTGCCTAACAGAGTCAGAAGCATTTAGTTAAAACCAACTAGTCACTCATAACTTCATGCATAACTTTTTCACTCCATGCATTTGATGAAGTAGACTTAGATCTAAGAAAGCTTGTGCTATGAACTTCTTTCTCTAAGTTAGTCTCAAAGGTGCTACATGATCCCTTTAGTTACTCATAAGCAGTTCCTTTCTGTAACATCCAAGACATAACAAAATCATATTATGGTGGCAAATTAATGCGGGGTAACTTTGTTCCTTTTATTATTTATTTATTTCATTTGGATCCCATCTTTCTCTTACCATGGAACCCAAGACAGTTTTGCAGTGTAACTTTAACTTTTAGTTACTTGTTTAGTTACTGGGGTTGTGAATGTTGTATCACTAAATGTGATGGAGGAAAATCAAATGATTTGAGTGCCAGTTCTTGATGTACTTCCTGTTAATGCCTCATAGTATATTAGGGGATCGATGGGAGGAGAGTGTGTTTTATATTGTAAGCCAACAGCTTATAGCATTCTTCTTCTTCTCCTTCTTCTCCTTTTCCTCCTCCTCCTCCTTCTTCTTGTTCTTTTTCTACTTCTTCACAAGTGTAACTAATTACTTCTTAAAAGTAACTTGTCAAACTCTGCTAAGCTCTACATGCCAAGATGGCAGTGGGACAGTTGTGCAAGTGATCTTTGCATGGTCCATTTTCTAGTCTCAGTACTTTCCAAATGGGGGAACAACTGGTCACCAGGTTTTTGACTCCTTTCTTTGCAACATTTTAAAATGGCTGAGAGGACAGATCTTACACTTCTTCTGACCTCCCCCCTTTGCCTATCGATCAGGGTTATGGGGTCCACATTGGTCCTATATGGGACATTGAAGGGACATACCCCTCCTTAAAATTTTAACAACTTTTTTTTTTTGTAGAAAATTTTTCGTTAAAAATACACTGCTTGCTCCCACTTTTGCCCCCTCCCTGGAAAGTTTTTTCTTTTTCAATCAAGAAGAAAACTGTAAGTCAAACTTTGAGTCCTTCACTAAAACGTCTTTTTGGCCATGGAATCATCAGGGCTAAGCAGAACTAATCATTGATTTCTAGACTGAAAGGTTTTGGCAGAGCACAAAATAAACACACTCTCTTCAGTCTCAGGAGTGGATTTTGGCTTCTGCCAAAGACATGCTCAGAGGCTTTGAGCAGACTAGTGTAGTCCCTAGAGTAGCTGTTCCAGTGACACATGGTCTTAACAACAGGAAGTGGCTTCACAAATACGCCATGGGACTTTGTACATATTACAAAAAATGTTACAGCATGTAAGACTTTTAGTCAGAACTAAATCACACTGAATCTGACTTAGGCTATAGGCCTTATGCTGAAGTAAGTAACTTTTCATTGAGGGAGAAGGAGGAGCGTGAAGAGACAATGTTGTTACCTACTATCGCAACTGTTGTCAGCTGCTCTTGCCTGCTATGTTTGCATACACAAAATTAAAACTACACAAGAACTACAGGTGAAGAGAAAAGGCAGATCTCCCCTGGATGTCTAAGCTTGTTGGTTTTGACTCTGAAGGAAGCTGCTGGTTAGCTGCAATGTGTTGTGCTTTCATTTTTTTTTTCCTTTTCTCCATATGTGATCCCAGCTTAGGGTCATTTGAGAACTGTCCAAATGATGACTTCAGCAAGAGGCTTAAGCAAATTGGGATCAGGCGCTGGAGGAAGAATTTTGGTTGTGGTCAGTCTGTCTGTCTGTGTTTCTGGAAATGAAAACAAGTTAACAGAAACTGACAACAAATTCAAGATCATGAATTTATTAGTGACAGGCAATGAATTTATTGAGAGGAGAGGAAAACTCCCAAAGTTGCTGCATCTGCTACCTTATATGGCAGCATAAAATATTTTGCTTTGTGAATGCATTATTTAGAATTATTTGTGTCTTTTTAAAAAAATTGCTACCATCTTGGGATGAAGTGGAGAGATGTCTGTATTTTTTTTTCCACAGGAAAATTATGGGCTTCATGATCTCAAACATGCCTTTCCCCCAGTTCAGAGTTACCATACATGTATGGGAGAGCTCTTATCTTTTTATCAGATCAGCATTGATGAACAGATTTTTTTTTCCAAACACAACATTATTATTATGTTTGCAGGGCAGGGTGATGGGGCAAGCCCATTCTCTGAGCATTAATATCTCCAGGGCATAGGATTATTGGAAAATGACAAATAGCCAGGCAGGCAAAGAAAATATGAAAACTGATGCAATAGAGGGCCAGCCAAGATTTCTGTTCATATTGCAGTGACCAAAAGAAATTTACATTGGAAAAACCCTCTTGCCTCGGGGGTGGAATGTTATGAACTTTCCTGCTGTTTTTTTTTTCCTTTAAAAGAAAATAAGGGAGGGGGAAATGGCCAAGGCTATGAAATAGGTGACAGGACTTTTCTGCATTGTTTCCCAAGGAGCTTATTTTATCCTGACAAGAAATAGTGGAGTTGTGTAGAGTGATAAAAAACAACAGATGAACCACCCAGTCTAACATAGTCTGTTCTGAATGGCTGCCCTGCTTCAGGGTCCTACTGTTTGAATTTCTTAAGATGGTGCTCTATTTAACATTGGAGTCCATTATGGAGCTGGTCTTCGAACTGGGAAATCTCAGTCCAAGACTAACATCTGGCTTAGGTTAACCGAGTGCCCTTGTACAAACCATGATCCCTCAACCTCAGCATTCCATCTGTAAAACGGGACACACTGATATCATGGAGCAGAATTTTTTCAAAAACTGGATTTCATATTCTGCATTCTTTCCAACGATATGACTCAAGGTGGCTCAGAGTAATCTAATATAGAAAGGGCAAAGTTTGTGAGTTTGTCTGTGTCAGGTGAAGACCTGACTTCATATGATTGGCTGTATCAGGCAAAGACCTCATATGATTTGGTGCCTGAGAAGAGTCTATGGAATCCTGGGGTTTGCAGTTTAGGTAGAGGCCTTTAGAATTCTCAGCCAGAGAGTTCTTGGGCCCCTCTGGTTGCTATGGAGATGAGGTCTAGCAGCAAGGAGAAGGTCGGTGTATTCCTTTAGGAACCCAACCTCTATATGTTAATAACTCTGGAAACAAATTGGATTGGGGAATATGGGGAAAAGTTAACAGGTTCTGGACAAGATAGTTTGGGGCATTAGAGACACAGGATATCAAATCTTTCTAATAAGTGTTACCTATGAGAAAATAAAATCCTGAGCAATACTGGGTATATACATAAGTTTTAAAACACAATACCAGAGCAAATATTACACTGTGTTTAAATTAAAAACCTCTTTTAAAAAAGACAAGTTAAAAACAAACTTTCCCAGAAAAGTACAGGCCTCAGCTGGCAGCCTTTATTTTGATGGCAAATACAATTTAAAAAATTGTAAAGCAATATTAATAGTAACGAGCAAGTAAACCAGGTTTTTCTCATTCTAGGCATGTGTGTGTAATTATTCCTTTCCCAAGCCTTGTTTTATTTCATTATTGGCCTGATGCTCCAGTTTGGAAAACACCATGTCTTGCGCACAAAGAATGCCAGTTTCATCTCTATCATCTCCAAATGTTTTGGAGAGGTACAGCTGTGATTCTGAATGGAATCCTGTCCTACATGTGCTTGATAAAGGAGTGCATGCCAAACAAAATACAAAACAAAGCAAAGCAAAACAAAACTCAACCAACTAACCAACCAAACCAAAAAAGGAGGCATGCTTCAACATGGAATATCTACACTAATCCTTTGTGTGTGTCTGTGTGTCTGTTTGTGTGTGTACCTGCCTTCAGGTCACCTGGGGACCCCATAAATTTCATAGTGTTTTCTTAGATAAGTAATATTCATAAGTGGTTTGCCATTGTCTTCCTCTGAAATGTAGCGTACAGCACCTAGGATTCCTTGGCAGTGTCCCTTCCAAATGCTAGTCAGAGCTGACCTTGTGTAGTTTCCAAGATCAGGCTGGTTCTGGTGTCTTTAGAGTATTTAATCTTTTAGTTACAAATTAATTCAGTGGATCTTGTCCTTTTCAGTATTATAACTTTTGAGTTTTTCAGATAGTCATAGGAATCATGCCAGACACGTAGCCCTCCCCAGTCAATATCTTATTTCTGATAGTGAGCAAAATGTGCTGGAGAATGAAGAGATTATTTTTTTTTGCAAGTAATATTTATGAAACAGGTTGGCAACCTTGGTTTTACCATAGCTGTCTATATTACCAAATAGGCTGACTTTTCATTTTTCTGCAGCAAAGCTCTCTGAGTGGTTTAAAATAAATGCAATAAATATAATAAAATGCCATATACATGATAAAAGGACAAATCATTACAAGTGTAATATCTCATAGCTAATATGACATAGCAGTGACTGTTACCTTATGATTCTATTGAGGATATTTCCTGAATCATCAGAAAAGATACTGATACCTCCTAAAGTGTGTGAGTGGTTCAGATGCTATGCTCAGTCATACCATAATGGGCAGACCACAGGGGCCAAGCCACAAGGATCAGGAGGCTGAGAGGTCCAGAAATGATAGCATTAGGACATCAAAAGCCACTGCACATTCTTTTCTTTCCTCTCCCCAAAAGCTGGAGTAAAGCTCCAGACAGTTTTTCACACACCATTGCAATTTCCCACAATACTTTCCTTGATTAACTCAAGGAAATGAAGATAGTGGATGCAACTGTGTGGAGTTTCATACTGAAGAAATAAGTTCATCCACTTGGACTAAGTGGAAGAGATGGTCAGTCCAGAAACAGGTGGTCAATCCAGAAAAGGAAGAAACAGTTCTGCCCCCCCCTCTTTTTTTGAACAAGAGAGAGAAGGTTTGAAAAAAATCCACAAAAAACTTCCATGGAAAACATCTTGTTCAAACCTGGCAGAACCGATGGTTTAGTATTACATTATTGAACATCTCAGAGCCTCAGGGTTACAGAATAGCCTGTTCCTTTTCCTGCCATTCTACTTGGCTCTTCGTTGAGCACTGTGTGGCTTCTGCTTACCCTAAAAAGCAGGATTGAAAAACAGGATCAAACCAAGATCTGTTCCTAATTTTTGAAAAGCAACCACAAATCATTGCTTCTCAATTAAACCACAAAAAGATTTCTCTCAGACCAGGATTAGATTGCCATGTATGTTGGGAATAAAAGATAGGAAGATGGATGATCTTGACTGTATAGAAGCAAAGACAGCTTCTTGGTCATTCACATAAATTCTGAAACAGCCACATATCTCCAAGCTGATTATTAGTAGTTCTCAGAGATCTTCTCTTTTGGAGCCTCATTTCACCAGAAGGTTTGGATACAATCAGATCTAAATACGTGATCCTCATGACAACTACATTTTAACTAGAGGTTGGGCAATTACTTTTCTGGACTACAGCTCCCAGCAACTTGTGGGCCATTGCTTTGGAAATTCTGGAAATTGTAGTTCAGAAAGTAACATGTGCAAGATCCTGAGATTGTCCATTCTCCCATTTAACAGTTTAATGAGTAGAAGCTTCTCTACTACATGTAATCATAGCATTCATTGATCCTTAAAGGAAGAAGTCAATACAGGGCTGCAAATACATTTTCAGATATTGATATCCTAGTAGATTTTATTATTCTGCCCACCACCAGAAAATACCTGAAATAAAAATAAGAATCCCCAGAACTCTTATTAAAGCTTATTAAAATTAACTTAAAACCACAACTGATCTGTTTATTTTATTTTATTTTTTTTAATTTGCAATAACTTGTACAAGGCAATGAAAAAGGAGTGGGAATCGGGCAAATCACTGATTATATTGTATACATCCATTATGACTTTTTGGACTGGGCATCCAAAACCTGGACCTGGGCCTCCATTTGGGCCCTTTTTGCACCTTACCTGGTGGTGCTGGTATCGTATGGGGATCGTGCGAAAAGCCTCCTCCAGGAGGGAATCGCGTCCCCTGCGCTTCCCTCCGCACCAGCTCCATGCTGGATGGAAAGAATTGTGATAGTTCTGCCCCTTCCTCCCGCAGCACAGCCAGGTACTTTCCCAGACTGCGCTGGGGGAGGAAGTGCAATGGCCATGCTTCCTGACATTCTGCACACAAGGTAAGTGCGGGAGGGACACGGGAGGGATGTGCAAATCATGCATCATTTTCGACAAAGAGCCAAAAATGATATACTGCACAATTGCTGCATGATCGCTATGGGAATAATGCACGATTGTGAGGATGTCATGTGGAGTTATCCTTGTGATCCTGCATCACTCCCGTGGCCGTTTTGAATGGGAAATGGCATGCGAAAAGGGCCTTGGACACACAAGTATTACTTTGAAAATGCCTTGACACAATTTTAACCCCCAAACACAACTTCTTCTCATTGCCTCTCAGATGATATAACATCAGTTTTGTACAAGCAATTTTGTGCTTGTTTCTTCTCTTCATGGGCTTGACTCTTATGCAGAGAGGTCCACATGCAAAGGGGTATACATGGTTTATGATTATGAATGAGTGTCTTTTTGACTACCACTACAAGCCAAACATAGAAATATCCGTATACTGACCCTTATTGTAAACAGAATGCTGCTAAGCTTTGAATGACACTTTGAAAACTCAAAAATATAACACATTCATTTGAACATTCTTTCCACAGGATGACGGCATCTTAGAATGTGTCAGAGTGGTGACCTCCCATGGTCCAGAATTTTTGTGCTGGCATAGGATACTATGACTAAATGCCTCTCCTTAGCCTTAGCAGAACAAAATGATTCATCTTTTAGATACAAAGAATGTGGATGTGAAATTACCCCCTTATAACTTCATTATGGGTTCATATCGTTAGCACAGGTTCCCATTTTTCCATTGCTTGCACAACATAATTGAAAGAAAGAACAAAAACCTTGTCTTTCTTAGAATACTTAAAAACTGGTGGAAAATGGTATAGTATAATTAAGCCCACAGAGTACTGGCTGCTAATCTCAGAATATTAAATCAGAGGGTCACTGAATCTTGAAATTTCAACATTTTTGCTTCCTTCAGCTTTTCAAATAATGTCTGTTTTAGTAGATAGAATTTATTTTATGCACTCTTTATTTTTTGCTTAATTTATATCCCAACCATTCTTCCAGCCAGCTCAAGACAATATACATAGTTTTTTCCTCCCTACCTTATCCTCACAACAATATTCTGAGGAAAGTCAGAGAGAGAAAATGACTGGCCCAAAGTCAGCCACTGAGTTCCATAGGTCAGTGAGGATTTCAACCTAGATGTTCCTGTTCCAGAGAGCCAGTGTTGTATAATGGCTTGTGGGTAGAACAATGACCGTGGAGACCAGGGTTTGATTCCCTGCTTGGCCATGGAAACCCCCTGGCTGACCTTGATTGGATCACACGCTCTCAGTCCCAGAGAACCCTGTGATAGGGTTACCTTACATTGGAAATGACTTGAAGATGCACAACAACAAGAAAAGCAATCCTAGTTTCCAGTTCAACATATTAACCACTGCATCACACTGGATACATTATTTTTATGAATTCATTTTCCCAGGAAAAAAAAAGTTTCAGTTCATAGCCTCAGCTCATACCATACTTATCCCAAGACTGACCTATAGCTTGCCCTCTACTTCTGTTTATTCTGGAACTAAACCATGCATGGATTTTCATATATCAGATTAAAGTAGTAATGACTTCAGGAACCTGGAATTTTAACAACCCCTTTTTTATTATCAATCCAGGCACAAACTTTATCTGAATTTTAGGTTATTAATAGACTTGTTCAAATTCCCTCTTAGCTTGAGGCCTTGTATGACCCTAATACTATATTTTATGGGATTCTTAGCAATCATATTTTGTGTATGTCTGTGAATTTTAATTCCACTGGCTTCTGGGGTAAAACTGTGGGCTTGGATTGGTCCATTCCTCCTGATAAATAACCATACAGAGACAATAACAGATTGTGGTTTATTCAGATATGTTGCTTAATTTTGTGGGAAATGATTCATTGTCTGTACACAAAGACAGCAGCTGGAGAGCAGAAGCCCCCTGGAATGGAAGATGGTACTATTCAAAACTCATGAACCTTCCATTGTACTTCTATCTGTTGGCGATCTTTCTGTTAGGTTGTTCAGAAATATAAAAATAGCAACCTACAAGTCAACATAATAAATGGAGTGAACAACATGGAAGGCCTTGGGGGAAAAAAAGCCCCAAAACCTAACAGTGACCACAGTTTGGCTGTACGTTCTGTATTCCTCTGAAGACATTTCACAGCCCATATATACACATACCATACATTTCCAGTGATCACAGAACATTTTCCAGCCCTCTAATACTTGCCGTATCTGCTGTTGTCACATATATTTTACATACTGCATATAAAGCAAACATTTGGTCTAGCTTCTTTAAAAAATAAAGATAACTCAAACCATGCTTGAGTCTCTGCTGCCTAGCTGCCAGCTCTGCAGATGCTGTTATTGTATATTTCACTATCAGAATTCCCCTCCATAAAGCTCCAAAGCAAAACAGGACTGTGAAAAGACTGACTTTATCTTCCACATAAAGGATTCTGGTTCTTACAAATGCAGATAAAGTCTTGATGAGACTGACCTCTGCCCAAAAATATGAAGACAGAAAAAAAAATCCAAGTTTGGTCCAGGAGATGACTGGACAGATGGGACAAGAACTGAGGAACTCGACCCTGATAAGATACTTTAGAAGTTTATGGTTGAGATCCCATGTTGTGCTTGTGTACTGTGAACCTATGCTCACTTGGTTACATGATGGTTATGCTATACCACTCTTCTGCTTGCATTGTGCAACCAGTTATGTATCTGTCAATGTGTCTGCTTCTTGTATCATTGTGCAATAGGGAATGCAAAGTGACTGTTTCTGCTATGTCAGTGAATAAAGTTGAACTGAAAGCACTGAAAATATCTATATACCATCCAAGATTGGACACCTGCATGTCTGGGATCCTGTTGGTTCGTCCTGACTAAAGTAGACCCATTAAATGAATTACCGAATGATGAATCAATATGTTGTTAGGTCTAATTGATTCAACAGCTGTATTCCACTTGGGAGTAACAACAGGTTTTATGAAATTGCTACTCTTGAGGAGCTTCACATTTGCAACCATGAACTGAAAATGTCTATTGCACAATGTCCCCAAAAGTAAAAGTGCCTGTTTAAGGGAACTTACGCAAGTCTATGACACCAATAAGATTCTAGCCAAATGTGTGGTCTCATGATCAGATCTTCAGTCTTACTTTAAGCCTTAATATATGTCTGGAATCTGTTTTGAAAGCTGTTTCTCCTCACAAGACTCAGAGAGCTGTAAGAACTTTGTGAACCATTTAGTATATACTCCTGCTCAGCATAGGAAATCCAGAACCAGATAATCCCTAACAAATGACTATCCATTTAACCTTTACTTTGAAGACCCTCAGATAATTAATTGTGTTCTTGATCTGTTCTTAGCATCAGGTCTTTTCTCCCAGTGTTCTCTACTCTTCTTTAAATTAAGTCCATTTGATTTAGTACTACTCTGTGGAGAAACAAAGAATAAGTCTTTGTGCTCTTCCATGTGACCTCCCTTCTGGTATCTGTGCAGGATGATTACATTTTCCCTAATTTTAACTTCTCAAGGTTAATTTTAACTATCCCTCAGAAGACCTCCCATTACTCTAGTCATCTTCATTGCCCTCTTCTGAACTCAGAACAAAGTGAAGCCATAATCAGCCTCAAAGTATGAAATAGCCTGGTGACATCAGCTAAACAAAATAGATCTGAACATAAATACTACCTGGAATGGACGTTTGCCTGAAAACCCTATATCCTACTTTGAGTTCCTTACTTGAGAACTGAACCAAGGCCCTTTCAACACTTTACCGTCTTCGGGCGCTGGAGTGCGGGGAACGTGCGAGCAGCCTCCGGCGAGAGGCTGTTGCGTCCAGGGTCCTTCGGCTCCTCACGAGCTGCCTGCTTGCATGAGAGCCCTGCCTCTTCCTTCTGCAGTGCAGCCTGGGACCTTCCCAGGCTGCGCTGGGGCAGGAAGCATGACCTGCGTGGCTCTGCACACCAGGTAAGTGCACGCGGGGCCCAGGAGCAATGCACGATCGTGCACCATTTTTGGCTTCTAGCCGAAAATGAAAAGGTGCACAATCAGCACCTGCCGGCCCCTGGAGTGTCACACGATTGTGACTGCATTGTGCAGATTGCTCCTCACAATTGCGCGACGCTCCAGGCCCTCTTTCACATGGAAAATACCGTGTGAAAAGGCCCCAAATTTTCATCTCAGGAACTCAAAGAATTTATAGAACCAAATAAGAAAATATTTTCTCTCTTCATGAATTGAGAACATGTTCTTTTCTTTCTTTCTAGGATTAGGGAGAAGAATTTGCAAGTTAAGAGAGTGAAATATCTAAGCTGGTTAGTTTTTATAAGTAAGTGCTGCCATGACTTGTTCACATGTTTTATATTTATGGTGGCATTGAAACCTACAATTTTGTACCACAGAGTTCTTAGCTGAATCTTTTCTTTGCAGAAATCTCCACATTATGCAAACTTTCCAAAATGCTTCTCAGAACTGTTTGTCTGTGTGCTTATTAACACGCACTCTCTTTCAATAATCCAACAGCTAATTGTGCAAATGGCTTCATGACATGGATTGTTAACTGAACATGTTCACACTTTCCAATAGCTGGTTTCAGATTATCTGAGGTGTGTGCAGAAATGTCAGTATTGTTAGCAGTCTTATAAATATAAGGGATAAAGCTGTTTTTAATGCATAAAAGTTTAGTAAATGCCTAGCGGTTTTCATCTTGAACTCTTGCGTGAGTAGGCTGGGAAGAAAGTTAACTTTTCTTGCTTTTTCATTTTTACACTTATTTTGTACTGTTCCAGTGCTTTGCTTATTACAGTGAGGGATGGATGAATCTGTAAGTTTTGCTTTCTCACATCTTTTTTTTTTAAATATATCAAATTTTAAATAAATTAATAAAGAAATTTGCACATTTTGATTAGTAAAATGAACTGTATTAGGAAACATAGCTAACTTAGGAAATTTTAAAGAAATTAAAGTTGCATCCTTTATTCAAAACTATAAATATTGAGTACACAGAGATTCAAAGCCAGGCTTTAAAAGGCAAAACATTCCCTCTTCTTGAATAGGTGAATCAGCCAGTTTCACTTTATTTTACTTTTTTTAAAAAAAAAAAAATCTCAAATTCTTTCAGTTAAGCAAATGTGTGACTTTTGGTATGTTCTGATCAGAAAAAATGGAATCAAGCAAAATTCTCACCCACCCTTAGCTGATATCTCCAGGTATAGCCTACAGCCTTCAACAGGGAAAGAGTATATTTGTGAGACATATGTGTAGCTATGAGATATACATACAGTTATACCACACATGTAAAAGGTAGTTTCAAGACATCAAGAGATAAAATCAATCTAGCAAAAATGTTCAGAAGAACTAAACAAAGTGAGTTCATGTAAATATGGCCTACAGCCTGTGTGTATGATATTGGCTTTTTCATCCAGAACCTAAAGATCAAAAATATAAACCAGATATATGAGGATGCAGAAAAATCTCAAGAGAGTCACAACTATGTATTTGATGTATTAGAAAGCCAACAGGACAGAAAACCGTCTTTGAAAAAAAAACACCATGTATTTTGTGAAAGAGCACAGTCCTGGTGGAAACAAACAAATACATAGAGAAGTGATTGATACAGGGGAAAACAAATGGATGGAGAAAAGTACAGGGCATTTATAAATGTGAATAGAAGGGAACTTTGCTGACACCATGACCATGGAAATATATTGTGTGTGTGTGTATGTGTGTGCGTGTAAGTGCGAATGTGTGTGTATGTGTATGAGGGGCAAAGTTTTAGCAAGACACATCTTAATGTGGTTTTGTTTGACTATTTATTGCCAAGGTATAATTTGATTTTTATTTTTTTTTATAGATAGCTAAACAATAGATCTTCAGTGGACCACTTCTGAAGTCAACACAAATCTTTTTGGAAGGACTTGCTTGTTTTTGTTTAGTCTCCTTGTGCTGGCCGTGTGCTCTCCCTGAGCACACGGTCTGACTAACGAGGGGGAGGAGCCGGCTAGGGGAGAGGAGTCTTATTAGGAGCTTCCAATGGCCCTCTAGCACATTTTCCAGAGGAGAGAGCAGAGGGGGAGCTGGGTTTGTGAAGACATCCTAGACCAGGTGTGTTTACAGGCTTGTGGGGCAGTGCTTGTTTGTCTGTTTGTTTGCTTGTTTTTGTTTAGTCTCCTTGTGCTGGCCATGTGCTCTCCCTGAGCACACGGTCTGACTAATGAGGGGGAGGAGCCAGCTAGGGGGGAGGAGTCTGGTTGTTGGTGACTCCTTGCTCAGAGGAACCGAAACGGCAATTTGCAAACCGGACAAGCTCAATCGAGAGCTCTGCTGTCTTCCTGGGGCCAAGATCAACCACATAACGGAGAGGCTAACCAGGCTGGTCAAGCCCACTGACCATAAGCCCCTCATTTTGGTTCATGCCGGAACCAATGACACTGCGAGGAGCAGCTTTTACCACATCGCAAAGGACTACGAGCTTATGGGGACGAAGCTTAAGGACCTTGGTGCGCAGGTGGTTATTTCGTCTCTCCTCCCTGTTCAAGGATATGGCACACGCAGGGAAAGGGCAATAGCAGAGGTCAACAACTGGCTCCGCACATGGTGCTGCCGGCAACGGTTTGGGTTTTTGGAACACAGCCTGAATTTCCATGAACGTGGTCTTCTGGCAAGGGATGGGCTGCACCTCATGAAACTTGGCAGGAATGTTTTTGCAAACAATCTCGCAAGGAGGATTCAGAGGTCTTTAAACTAAGTTCCGCTGGGGAGGGAGACAATATTATTCAAGGCCAGGACTCGGCGAGCGCAGGGGGAAAAGGCCCAAATGATATTGGACAAGTAGTACAAGCGGCCAGTGGCAGGAGGAGTAGAAACTATAGTACAGGACTTGCAGGAAGGGCCCGGGGACTTAAGTGTCTCTACACTAATGCACGGAGTATGGGAAACAAGCAAGATGAACTTGAACTCCTAGTACAACAAAATAAATACTATTTGATAGGCATCACTGAGACCTGGTGGGATAAGTCTCAGGATTGGAATGTAGAAATAGAGGGGTATAGCCTATTTTGTAAAAATAGATCAAACAAGAAAGGAGGAGGAGTAGCCTTGTATGTCAAGGATGTTTTCACCTGTGAAGAGATCCGTGACTTAAACCCAGAAAGCCAGGTCGAGAGCATCTGGGTAAGAATTAAGGGAGCGAGAAACAATAGGGATATTCTGGTGGGGGTTTACTACAGACCTCCAACCCAGACTGAGGACTTTGATGATGCCTTCCTCAACCAAATGACTGCACATTCAAAAAGAAGAGATACAGAAATAATAGGAGATTTCAATTACCCGGATATATGTTGGCAGTCAAACTCTGCCAAGACAGCAAGGTCCAGCAAGTTTCTTGCTTGTCTTGCAGACAATTTCATGGTCCAGAAGGTGGAAGAGGCCACAAGGAGATCAAATATTCTAGATCTGATCCTGACCAACAGGGATGACCTTGTTAATGAGGTAGAAGTGGTTGGATCTTTAGGGGGGAGTGACCATGCCCTATTGGAATTTGGCATTCAGTGGGAGGGAGAAGATAAGTGTAGCCAGACACTCATCTTAGATTTTAAAAAAGCGGACTTCTGTAAACTTAGGGAGCTGCTGGCTGGAATTCTGTGGTCAAGAATAGTGAAAGGGACAGGAGTTTAGGAGGCATGGGAGTTCCTTAAAAGGGAGATACTGAAGGCACAGTCTAAAACTGTACCAATAAGGAGGAAAAATGGAAGGCATCTCAAGAAACCAGAATGGTTGACTAAAGAACTCTCAGTTGAGCTAAGTGTTAAGAGAAACATGTACAGGAAATGGAAGAAGGGGGAAACCACCAAAGAAGAATTTAAGCAAGTAGCTAGGAGATGTTGGGAGGAGGTCGGAAAGGCTAAAGCACAGAACGAACTTAAGCTGGCCAGAGACATCAAAAACAATAAAAAGGGCTTTTTTAAATATGTCCATAGCAAAAGGAAAAAGAAGGAGACAGTAGGGTCGCTGCGCAGAGAAGATGGCGAATTACTAACGGGGGAAGAGAAAAGGCAGAACTACTTAACACCTTCTTTGCCTCAGTTTTTTCCCAGAAGGATACAAGCACTCAACCTGGCCATTGGGGAGCAGGTGAGGAAGCAGGGGAAATGAGGCACATAATAGGTAGAGAGGTGGTACAGGAATACCTGGCCACACTGGATGAATTCAAGTCTCCAGGGCCAGATGAATTGCATCCTAGGATATTCAAAGAACTGGCAGAGGTCATTTCGGAACCACTTGCTATAATCTTTGAGAAATCTTGGAGGACAGGAGAAGTTCGAGCAGACTGGAAGAGGGCAAATGTTGTCCCCATCTTCAAGAAGGGAAAGAAAGAGGACCCAAATAATTATCGCCCAGTCAGCCTGACGTCAGTACCCGGAAAGATTCTGGAGCAGATCATTAAGCAGTCAGTTTCTAATCACTTAGAAAGCAAGGCGGCAATCACGAGAAGTCAACATGGATTTCTCAAAAATAAGTCATACCACACTAATCTTATCTCTTTTTATGATAGAGTTACTAGCTTGATAGATGAAGGGAATGCTGTGGATGTAGCATTTCTCGATTTCAGTAAGGCCTTTGACAAAGTTCCACATGACATTCTTGCAAAGAAGCTAGTAAAATGCAGGCTGGACAAGGCTACTGTTAGTTGGATTTGTAATTGGTTGACCGACCAAACCCAAAGGGTGATCACGAATGGCTGCTTTTCATCCTGGAGAGAAGTGACTAGCGGGGTGCCACAGGGTTCTGTCCTGGGCCCAGTGCTGTTCAATATCTTCATCAACGACTTGGATGAAGGAATAGAGGGCATGCTCATCAAATTTGCAGATGACACCAAATTGGGAGGGGTTGCTAATACGCCAGAGGACAGCATCAAAATTCAAAATGACCTGGATAGATTGGAGAGCTGAGCCAAAGCTAACAAAATGAAATTCAACAGAGAGAAGTGTAAGGTCCTACGCTTAGGTAGAAAAAATGGAATACAGAAATATAGGATGGGGGACACGTGGCTGGATAGCAGTATGTGTGAAAGGGATCTAGGAGTCTTAATAGACCACAAGCTGAACATGAGTCAGCAGTGTGATGCGGCAGCCAAGAAAGAGGGGACATGATAGCCATGTTTAAATATTTGAAGGGATGCCATGTAGAGGAAGGAGAGGGCTTGTTTTCTGCTGCTCCAGAGACCAGGACAAGGAGCAATGGATTCAAGCTGCAGGAAAGGAGATTCCACCTGAACCTGAGGAAGAACTTCCTGATGGTCAGGGCTGTCCGGCAGTGGAATATGCTGCCTCGGAGTGTGGTGGAGTCTCCTTCCTTGGAGGTTTTTAAGCAGAGGCTGGATGGCAATCTGTTGGGAGTGCTTTGAGGGTGTTCCTGCATGGCAGGGGGTTGGAGTGGATGGCCCGTGTGGTCTCTTCCAACTCTACATTTCTATGATTCTACGATTCTATGATTCTATGAGGTAACCGGCTGATAAAGTTCACAAAACATCATGAACGTATCAGTCTTTAAGGTGTTTCAGGATTTTTTGCTGCTTCTGCACCAACAAATCAACATGCTTACTCTTTTGTGAATATTGTATGAATTTTCTAGACTGTTAACTCTATGAACATCTGTCCTAATGGCAATGCCAAGTTTCAGTTCTAATATGTGTATTGTATACACAACCTCCTGTTTCCATTCTCTAATTTTCCTTTACAAATACCTATATGTAAGTTTGTGTGAGATGTATGTACAAATATGAGGCATATGCATTTGAATGTGAGTCTGTGTCAGTGAGAGAGAACCCAGAGGGAGGGGGTGGGAGACTCTTTGTGGGACAGGGCAAGGGGAGTCTGGTAACCATGAGTGTACCACCATCACATATCTCTCTGGAATTGGTTCTGGCTCCCAACACCAGCCTGTTGTTATCTAGACTGCTAAAAGGGATTGGCTTAAGAGAGGTCCAAAGGTTATTAGAATGATATGGCCCATCCTATGATTCTCTTCAAGGCTTATAGGATTATAATGACAACATAGTCAATCTACTAAGAGGTTTCACCAAAAGGTTTTGCTATCCATCAGACTACCTGACCTAGTAGACCCGGCATTTGAGGGCATTTTATGCTCTAATCCCTCTTTCCATTTCAACCCTGATCTTGGCCTCCTCTTGTGAGCTTCTGTGCTCTAGCAAAACAAGCAGCCATTGTCTGGAGAAAAACAGACCAAAAAATTGTTCTGGCCACAAAGGATATGATTTGCTTTTTTACAGCTGCAGGTTTGTAACACGAGTACTGACTTTGTCTCTTGTTTCTAATTATTATGCTGCACTGTATATTATCATGAACGCTACTCTAAGTAATTTTCGGCATAAAAAAGAATGTCAAAATTTAAATTAAAGCTTGTGGAACTGTCTTTCTTTTTTAGTTCATTGAAAGCAAAGACTTTCCATGCATATACTCATGGTGTCTTTTACATGAATCCTAAACCTTGATGGACACAAAGGATTCTTCGCTGTGCACGAACATGCTGCTATAGTATTGTAGCTGTGTGGCTGCTGAAGGATCAAAGGTCTAAAGACAGACCATAATGTCAATCAGTTAAACAATTATTATGGTCATAGGGCAACATAAATCCAAGTAAAATCAGAAATTAAGGCATTAAGTTAGCATTTCTCTTGCAGAAATTAGCACTGGATAAACTTCCATATCTGTCTGTCTATTTCCAGTCTTATTCTCAGTGCATTTACTACAACAAATTTAAAGGTAAAAACCTTGCGACAATGACATTTACATAAAGCATCTGACACCTTCAGACAGAGCCAACTGCCTTGGATCTGTCACTGGTCTTGAAATCCCCCTATTAATTTGTCTTTGCCATGAAGTGCCTTTAGATGCTGGCATGTTTTCTCATTTGGGACCATGCCAGTTACGCATCTAGGAAGTGCTAACTTCAACAAGAGTAGTGTAAGGGAGACAATACTCACAATTTTAAATGGCTGGATGTTTGTTATTATTGTTTTTTGATTGACAGTGATGATTGGCATTTGTCCACCCTCAGCTTTCCTTCTCCCTTGTGAGCTGAGTTGAGCTGAAAGGCAAAGGGATCCACCCCACAACAACATTTTGAGCTATCCCTGAATGTTCTACTGAGACCCATTGTGCATGTATGTGCCTTCAAGCTGCCTGTTGACTTAGAGCAACCTCATGAATTTTATAGGGTTTACCTAGGAAAAGAATACTCAGAAGTGAGTTTGCCAGTTCCTTGCTCTGAAAAGTTGGAATTTACCCACAAGGTGGGTAACTTTAAATTAGAGTAGGATAATATAGTCTTTGGCTGAGATTTATCACATGATATTGTTCCCCTTCTGTTCTCCTGGTGGGTGACTGTCATTTCTTTTGTGAACACACACACACACACATCCCTTTGTAAAGGAAATGTTCACACACACACACATCCCTTTGTAAAGGAAATGCTTTCCAAATGGTCTCCCACTGGGTGAACAACAGAAGAGGAACAACTTCATGTGATAAGTCCTAGCCAAAGACACTGTTATCCTGCTCTAATTGCACTTTACATGCCTCGTGTAGCAAATTCCACAGCTTCCATAGACTTGTATTCATTGGCAGTCTCCCATCCAATTACTAACCAGGATTGACCCTGCTTAGCTTCTAAGTACAGACAGGATCTACTGCTTTAGGGTATTTAGGCCCATTAATTTGGTTAAAAACCTGCTCTCAGGGGAGAAGAAAATGAGATCTGGGCCCTTTTCACATGTGGGGGGAGGAACGGGCAAAAACACGCTAAAACGGAGCTTACCTGCAGCCGGGTAAGTCCATCGCCACACGGAGCAGCACGAGCTAGCTGCTCCACAGTCCTCCAGTGTCCCAGATGGCAGCTTCCGGTTGGTGGAGGCTCTCCGGAGGAGCTCGCCAGCTGGAAGCCCGCCCCCGGCAGATCTGCAGGCAGGCACTTGCGCGCGCCTGCAAATCCACTTTGGAGCCGGGCGACGGAGCAGCGCAGGGCTGCACGCTCCGTGCTTTTTAAAAACCTCGAAAAAGAGGTTTTTAAAAAACATGCAGCCCGGCTAGTTCCGGCCGCTCCTGAGTGGATTCTGGTGTGGAACTACAAAAAGTAGTCGCTCTGCATCGTTTCAGAAGCCCAGTATGGAAATGGCCCCGGTTTGTAGATTGATGTGAACAGGCTGTGGATTACATAATAGGGGAAATTATAGCTACCTTGTCTCCTGCCACATCGGGCGATTTAAGGATACATACAGGGCCAACCCTACTGTTAGGAAGAATGAGGCAATGAACAGAGGAAGTTGGTACTGGGGCAGGCAGCAGTGGCAGCATCCAATCATTCTTTTAGCCATTTTCCTCTGATGGGGGGACAGAGCTGTTTATGCCACACAGAATATCCTGCACATCATCCCCAGCATACTGTCCTTCTGGAAGTATTGAACTAATATCCAGCTACCTGTCAGTCTTTTCCTTTGGCCTAGGAAGCAAAATGGCTTGGGTTAGCCATTGGTCTATGCATATTCTGTGGCTTTCAACCCTACATTCCTGGCACCATTATTTTTCAGTTCATCAACCAATCTAGGAGACCCCTCACCAACAAACCTTGTACCACGTACCACTGCTTCCCAGATCTACCCTTCTGGTCCTCTTCTATTTCTTACTCCCCAGTCAAATTTCCCAATCACCCAAGTAAATGCCCTTGTTGACATTTTGACTCAAGATTGTCAGTACTGCCCTTCCTAGCAACTGATAATGCCCCATTGCATATTCTGTTGTACTCTGCTATTCCTTTCTTATCACAAGCATTGTCACTGATACTGCTAATGGGAAACCAGAGGCAGATGTTGTGGAATTAATTCAAACACATCTGAAGGATGCTATTTTCCTGCATGATCCTAGGTCATTTCCGCACTACACTGGTATAATGTTATTATTCCACTTTCAACATCCTATGGAATCCTGGGGTTTGCAGTTTATGGAGGGGCATTTAGAATTCTCAGCCAGAGAGCTCTTGGGTCTCAGTAAACTACAAACCCCAGAATTCCACAGGATATTGAAAGTGGAATAATAGCACTATGACAGTGTAGGGCAGAAATGGCCCTAGTCAGGCTCTAGGATCTTTAGGGGAAGTGTTTTTTTTTTTTGGTCTCACCAAAAAACATGCCTTATAGACATGTCTGGTGGGACATGAGAGAGAGCCTTTTTGGTGGCTACTCCTAGGCTTTGAAACTGCCTCCCTAGGAGAGCTAGTTTGGTTCCCTCATTGCTGTCCTGTTAGTGAGTGAAATATTTTCTGTTCTGACAAGATTTTAGGAATTGACTACCAGGGCTTTTAAGAGTCTGAAGTTTTGCTGACTTTTCTCTTTTGGCTTTTAATAGATTTATTTTAAACGCTTTTAATTCTATAGGACATTTTATAGTATTTTAAATAATAACTTTCTCTGTACTTTTATTTTTGTGCCTCTATTGATATATGCTTTAATATTTGTAAGCCTCCCTGAGTCCCAGTTTTAGCAAAAAGATGGATTATAAACAAGTAACAGCTGCTAACAAAGCAAACCTTTGGAGCTCAGTGAGGGCATTATTTCCCTAATCCTTAAGATGGTTCAATGATCTGTGAGGAGTTAGGACATATTGGGAACTACTTTGGAGGCCTGATAACTTGTACAGCTATGATTTTGTTTTGTTTTTACTCTGCTGCTAAAGGGTTCAATTAGTCCTGTTTATGATTAAATATCAGATGAAAGACAGAAAGGATGCTGTGCAGCCAATGATTTTCATAGCTTAAAGAGATTGTTACAAATTTCACCCTATTTCTCTCTCTCCTTATTTTGGGGATTTGGCAAGGAGGCCCCCTTAAAAGTAGGCCACCGTGTCCTTTCCTATGGTTCATTATGAGTGGGCTGCTAGGAAAACTCTCGACTGCCAAAGCCTCTATTTTGGTTTCCTTTTTGCAGCATGAGGACAGAGTTTCCTGGAGGTATCACTATAACCAGGGAGTTCTCTTGATAGTCTGTAGTATATAATTTTAGCTTTGTGCAAAAATGAACCATAATCCATAGCATCGCTTTGCTGTATGTATTTTCTATTGCTACATCTAATATTGCTGGCGTCAGTAGCAACCACTCAATAGCTAAGGCTGCATGACAGCCTTTCCTGTATGGTGCCCCACTTTAACAAAGCACAGAGCTTTCCGAATAGAGGCTGCCCAAAGAATTATTTTTCTTGCAAAATGTTGGAGCTGAATCCATTTGGACACTTCTGAATTATGAAAGAATGAAAAAAAGGGCAAATTTCCTATGGGAAGAGGAAAAAATGTGTTTGATGCACGCATGGCTACAGCACAAGGAGTTTAAAATTTGAAATGTGTCTCAAAAATAGTCCTTGGGTTGGAGAGAATCTTTAAAAATTATACCAAAATTGGGGAAGCATTTTATAATTAACCGATTTACCATAAAGAGCTGGAGTTTTTATATTGTTTGCTGATGCTTTGTTGGAAATCAATTTGAAAAACCACTGAAAAAAATCAGCAATAGTTGACCTGCATATTTTCAGGACCCACATAGATGTGTGAACCTCTCCCATGAGATAACTTGCATATTTTATCTAAACATCAGGTGAGTAGTTTGAAGAGAATCAGTTTTTTTAAAAATGAATATAAGGTCAATGAATATGGAGTTAATCACCGTAGCACACCTCTTTTCATTAGCTATTAGTTTACGTGTCTCTCAAAGAATTTAGGTACAGTCTGTTTTTATGCCACTTCCTGTTCGTTGGTCGTCACATACTCTGTCTTCCTGAATCAGTTAGTCTGCAGTTAATCTGGAGTTAGTTCTTCCCTTTCTCCTCTGTAGAACCACAGAATTGGAAGAGATCACAAGGGCCATCCAGTTCAACCCTCTGCCATGCAGGAATATGCAATCAAAGCACTCCTGACAGATGACCCTTCAGCTCTGTTTTGAAACTTCCTAAGAAAGACACTCCACCACACTGCAAGGCAGCATATTCCATTGTCAAACTGCTCTTACTGTCAGGAACTGCTTTGTAATGTTTAGATGGAATCTCTTTTCCTGTAGTTTGAAGACATTGCTCTGCATCCTAGTCTCTGGAGCAGCAGAAAACAAGTTTACTCCATCTTCAGTATGCCATCCTTTCCAATATTTAAACATGACTATAATGACACCTCTGAACCTTCTCTTCTCTAAGCCAAACATACCCAGCTCCCTAAGCCACTCCTCATAGTTCACAGTTTCCAGGCCTTTTTACTGTTTTGGTTGCCCCCCTCTGGACTTGTTCCATCTTATCATTATCCTTCTTGAATTGTGGTACCCAGAACTAAACATAGTGTTCCAGGTGAGGCCTAACCAAAGCAGAATATAGTGGTACTATTATTTTACTCTGGCCCTTTCCGCAATGTACCTGGGTCTGGCACGGTCGTGCGGGGATCACGTGAGCAGCCTCTTCCGTGAGGCTCTCACATCCCTGCTGCTTCTGTTCCACAGGAGCTGCCTGTCGGCTAGCAGGCAACATGAGGGCTCTGCCTCTTCCTTCCACAGTGCAGCCGGGTATTTTCCCAGGCTGCGCTAGGGGAGGAAGTGCGAGGGCCATGGCTCTGGAGGCTCTGCATGTACAGTAAGTGCGTGTGGGGCCCCAGAGCAATGTGCTATTGTGCACCATTTTCAGCTAAAAGCCGAAAATGATATAGTGCATGATCAGCGCCTGCTGGTCCCAGCAGCGTTGTGCGATTGCGAGGATGTCATCTGAAACGCTCCTCGCAATTGCACGACACTTCAGAGGCCCTTTTGCATGACAAATGCCATGCGAAAAGGGCCTCTGCTTAGACACTGTATCTATTGACACAGCCTAGAAACTCATTGGCTCCTAGATCTCCTTCGTATTTACTTTTGTCAAGCCAGGTGTCAGCCATCCTATATCTGTGTCTTTCATTTTCTTTTGCCCAGGTGTAGTATCTTACAGAAATTAATTTTGTTAGTTTTGGCCCAGTTCTCCAATCTGTGAAGGTCATTTTGAATTCTGATCATCTACCCTGGGGTATTTGGTGTCATCTGGAGATTTGATAAGCATGTCCCCTATTCCATCTTTCAAGTCATTTATAAAGATGTTGAATAGCGCTGGGTACAGGACAGACCTTATAGCAGTTCACTAATCACTTCTCACCAGAATGAGCACCCTTTAGGTTCAGTCAGTTAACAATGTTCAAAGAGCACAAGTTTGCATAGCTTCTCATAGTGAAATGTAATATGACTGTTACTATTAGTAAGTTCCTTCCCACACCTTGCCTGCATCCCATGACATCCTGGTGTCATCCCAGCAGTGCTTTTGCCAGGATAGGAGTGTTCCTGAATGCTCCCTTCTGCCCCCACCGGCTGCTAGTGCTTGGTAGTGTTCGGGATATGCTCCTTCATTCCACAGTGCAGCTGGCCTCCTCCTGTGTTGCACTGAGGAAGAAAGTGCCTAGATAGTGCTTCTGCCCTTCTTAGTAATGGTGATAATAGCATGGGCTATATGTTATTAGACCCAGAGTTATTAGATCCTTTCAGACAAGCCTATTGAGTTCAGAAGAATTCCCAAAAGTATGTATAATAGCAATCTTTTAAAAAGTGCTCCCTAGCTTTATTTTCTAGGGTATAATTTCCTAGGTGTTACATGCTGGTAGTAGGAAGGGCTGTAGTCAGTGGATGGGGCCAGAATCAAAATTAGATAGGTCTGTGCCACCTTTCTTTTCTTCTTTTTCTGGGCCACTTCTTTGTCTTTGTCTTTGTCTTTCTCTGCTTTTTTCCAATATAATGATGTCCTGAAGAAGGTACATATTCCTCTTGTGGAGGCCTGAATTTACAGAGCACTTTTTAAATTTGTTGTTACTGTCTGCTTTCAAGTCTCTTCTGAGTTATGGTGATTGCAAGGGCAATCTATCCCAGGGTTTTCTTGCAAGATTTCTTCAGTTTCCCATTCATGTGAATCTGACTCAAACTCACCCAATGCAATTCCATAGCTGAGCAGGGAATTGAACTTTGGTCTTCTGGAGTCCTAGTTCAACACTCAATCCACTATACTACACTGGCTCTCACACTTTTAAAAGTAGGCAGCATGAAATTCAGATTAAGGCCTGTAAACATTTTAAGGGCTACAGGAGATCTACCCTTGGTGTATAGCATGTATAGCCTTGCCCTTCATTTTCAGAAAGAAGGTAGGCTTTAAAAAATTAACTCTTCCTTTTATATCCATGTGACTGTGGGTCTAATTAAGTGCTAAACTTCATGCTTTTAAAGAAGTGAACTCTTGCCCACCAAAAGCTTATACCATTCAAAATGTGTTAAATTTTAAAGTGCCACCAGTTTAGGAAGTGGGTTGTGTGTGGAATTTATAGCTCTTCTGCAATATTGCCTTTTATGTTTGCAGTGTGAGGCTCTGAGCATGTAGTTTTTATTTATTCAGTTTGTAAAGTGTTCTATGGCAGAGGATTGGGAGCAGCATAAAGCTTAGAACAAGCAAATACAAAAAAAAAAGTTACAATAAAAATACACTAATGAAATAGCACTCACTAGTCAGGATCATGAAATGATTACCTGGAAAGAAGTCTTCAGCAGAGATCAAAAGCAGAAAAGTATAGCTACATGCTTAACTTTTATTGGAAGGGTATTGGATGGGATCTGACATGTTGAGGACTATGACCGATTCCTTATACACAGTATTATAAAGAAATTGACCATAGCATTTTGCACCTGTCTTGCTATATGAGGTTGTATGGACCATTCTTTGGTGGTGGTGGTGGGTTTCTTATCTCCTTTCTTCCACATTTTTTAAAGAAACAAAGCCAGCCGAGACAGACTGTAAGTTGTAAGAATCTGGAGACAACTGGTTTACACTTATGAAATTTCCCCATATAATTTTAGTGGAATTTATTGGAATTTCACATACAGCTGGGATGAACAAGCAATGCAATAACTGCACTTAATCATACTAATCCATGTAGAAGACATTTGTGTTTCCCAAATGTGGAAAATCCTCATGCCATATTCAGAAGAGACTGCTTTCCAGAAGTCTTCTGAGTGCAAATGGAACATGTGATAGGGTGTTGAAAGATTCACATCTGGGTACACATCTGTTTTGACTGTGCTGACTTTTGTGACTAAGATTACTGATGGTTCTTAGTTTCTGTCAACTGTATGTCAAAACAAGTGTTGATTTTATATCATGATTTTGTATGTTGGTAGCCTCTTTGACTCAAAATGGAAGCCTACAAATGTTTCAAATACACAGTAAAAAAAGAAATGCACATCCAGTGTAAACACTTACTCACAAATAGGCAATATCATGATATAGCACCAATCCTATATATTTTTTAAAAAAGCTAATAAAATGATGCTGTATTTTACACAAGTGATCCCATATGGTCAAGTCTAAAACAAGTTCAACCAGGTTGTAGAAGATATACTTCCAGATATTATGATGAAGATCTGAAAGCACAGTACATGAAAATATGATTTTTTTCTTCTTCTTTTTATTACTTTTTTAGGGCTATGCAACATTGCTGAACTCCATTTGTTTCATTTGTTTGGTTATCAGTATGAATGCATATCATAAATTTAAATTTGATCAGATATGAGACTGCATCTAAAAACAAGTAAGGATTGTTCAACCAAAATTTCTGATATGTGGCAGGATTGCAATTCATCAGAGAAGCAGTGAAGTATAAAAAATATGCATGCTATTTTGACTGAAAATATGGAAGTTATACATTCAAAAGAATGTGTGAGTTTCTCACTGAAATCAATGAGAAAGCCAAAAATCAATGAAAAGGGAAAACCCTAAACAAATGCAATTCAAAGAAATGAAAACAAAAGAAATGCTGTTCAAACATATGGAGAGAAAAATGTGTTCCATGTTTAAAGTAAAATGCTTATCTTTGCAGTTACAAAGATGAAAAGAAATGGGTTCTTTAAAAAAAGAAGAAAAATTAAAACTAGGTATCTCATCATTCAGGGCAAGAGTTCAGAATTAAGAATGCTAATCTCTGTGTTAGTTTAACCTCCAGACTATGCAATTTTTTTAAAGAAAAAAAATCACTCTTACATGAAGTGTTATGAATACTTCTTCTTTTCCTAATTAGAAGAAAGCTGCTGAATGAATGGATTAATTTTGTCTTTACAACATTTTGATTTTGGAAATGTTCAAGTAGTGGTGCACTTAAAATAGAAAAGAATGTCATACAAGTTTAAGCATTTGGACATAAAGTGAAATTAGTCATGAATCCTGGTAATTTTTTCTGCACATTAAGGGACTATCCATGTTTTCCAGGTCAAATTCCATTCTAAATATTAAGTTTTGGGTTTGGTCAGAAACAGTAAAGAACCATCACTTAGGCCCTTTCCACAGGGGGCAATTGAAACGGTGCAGAGCGACCTCCGACGGAGGTCTTCTGCACTGTAGAGCGGACTGGGGTGGACTACTTTTTGTAGTTCCACACCTCAGTCCGCTCCGAAGCGACCGGAACTGGTCGCGCAGCATGCTCTTTAAAAACCTCTTTTTAGAGGTTTCTAAAAAGCACGGAGCGCGCAACTCCGTGTCGCTCTGTCGCTGCACTCCGGTGCAGATTTGCAGGTGCGCACTAGTGCGTGCCTGCAGATCTGCTGGGGGCGGGCTTTAGGCTGGCGAGCTTCTCTGGTTGGTGGAGAGCCTCCACCAACCGGAAGCCGCCATTTTGGATGCCTGAGCAGTGTGGCGTGACAAGCTCGCACTGCTCCTTGTCCCGACGGACTTGCCCAGACGCTGAAGAAGTCCGGTGAGTAGCGTTTTCGCACGGCTCCTCCCCCACGTCTGGAAAGGACCTTAAAGAGTGACAGAAGCTTGCAGAAGAGGGAGTAACTAGTAAGATCATTACCAAGTAACAGACTAGCAATTCACACCAAATTATCTGTATTTAAAGGTTTGGCAGATGGGAGGACAAGGTTGAACAGGGATCCGCAAGGTACTGATCCTGTGCATGATAAACTGATGTAAGTTACAAGTGGATAAAACTTGACCAAACAGTAAAACTTATGGAAATATTTGGGGTTCTTTTGTCTTTTAAAATTGATTTATGCACTGTGGTATCAATCCCAAAATGAAACAGAATACCATCTGGCTGGGTCATGCACTATGATATCAATTGCAAAATGAAACTGAAAACCTACTGACTTTCTGTAATGTGTTCCATCTATGAGAAAAAGAATAATAGAAGCGGATGTCACTGAATACAAATAGACACAAGGGGCCTTTTCACACTAGACAACTGTAGTACTACGATACCCCTCGCGAAACTGTCATGGATGTATACAATCCTGGGATTTGCAGTTTTAGAATAATGATATTTGAATTCTAAGCTAGACACCTCTAGTGCTTTCCAGATTACAAACCCTAGGTTGCAGCCATGGCAGTGAAATGGAATCATACTTGTATAATTGTGTAGTGTGAAAAGCCCAAGAATACAACTTTGGCAAGCATACTTTTGGAATCCTGTATCTAGAAGGATGGTGATGGTGATGGACTTTTTGGAATGGAGAAACAGATGTGAAGAAACAGTTATGCATTGAGTATGTTATTCATTGATGCATCTCTGGCTGAATCCACCCTCTCTTAAAGTGTCTTTTCTCTAGTAAAAGCTCATATTATGGCCCTTTCTGCAAGACAATGCTTTACCCCGTTGTCCAAGCAGTACTTCTGATGAGATGAGAATGTGTTCTCAATGCTCCCTTCTGTGGCCAGCTGGCTGCCTGCAGAATGGAATGCAGCCAGCCTTTTTTTGAGCCTGCAGTGAAGAAGGAAGAGCATAATTGCACTTCTGCATGGCCAGTCATGCCATATGTGCATCAGGAGCCACTGATGGGGTTTTTTTCTATCAATGATACAGCCTGTGATTGCACCGGCTAGGGACATGAGGAGGGCAGTACCGTGATGACATCATGTGGAAGCGTCATCACTGTTTTGTCTTTAGATGTTGATAAAAGTGGTGGACATACTTATGACTTTGCAAAAGCATATCTTTTTCTATGAATATAATTTTATGCAGTCTCTGTAAAACTTCATTGCATGGAACAAACAGTATGACATCTCCAACACTCAAGACAATGGGGAATTAAATAAGATCTCTGAGCTGATAAGCAAAAGATAACTTTGTCCCTGGGCTCCTCAGCTTTCTCATATTAATGGGTGGTTTTGATTAAAAGGGAGTGGAAAGGAAATTGGAAATAGCAGAGGCCCCCATGAATGTCTGAGATTTCTCAAGGAAGCCAGGAAACATCAGACGTCCCTCTTAATATTTAGATCATTTGCAGAGTGCTTTCTTTGGGCCAAAGCCCTGCATCTGGATTCAAGCTCATGCCAGCCAAAAGGGAAACGTCTATTTTGTTTGCTGAAAAAGTGACACTGTGTTTTAAAAAAGGTGCTCCAAAGGGACTTAGTAGAGACCTGACCCATTTGGTCAGGAAAGAATGTTAAATGAGTTTTGGCCAAATGGGTCTCTCTCAAGGCATGTGAGATAACAGAATTATGTTTTAATCATTATTTCCTCCCTTTATTTCATTTTACCATTTTGATGTTATTTCTCTACAGATGCAGTTAAAATTCAAAGATGAGGACTGACTATTCCAGGGGTGGCAGCTAGTCATGGTCAGGGATCTGCCTTGGATCTCTGGACCTCATTGAATACTGCACAATCACTCAGTTCCACTGTTGATGTAAGAAATTAGTAGAGGTCACCACATTTCTGGCTGCCACCATAATTGCCAAAGAAATTCAGCAACACTTGTGGCAATGCTCTATGATACAGGAGATTACCTGAGTGTCTTTTCACACTAGGGGCCAGAAGGATAGCAGCACTGAGTTACCCAATAAACCAAGCAACCAGTGGCAACAGAGGCTCTGATGTCTATGGGGTGGTAATTCTTCTTTGTGTTTTAGTCTGAACTTTAAAGGAGCTATCCAAATTGTTGATCCTTTTCTGGAGATGGGGGGTCAACACTTTGTATAGCTGTTTTAAGGATCTCGCCAATATTTTGATTGGCATTAGAAGGAGGGGCATGGCAATTTCAGCTCAAACGATGCAATTTGGATCCAGATGGGGTTCTTTTGGGTATACGTTTGAAGAATCACTCCTTAAATTCTTAAATTTCAAGCCTGATTCTGTGTGGATGAACCTAAATCTGCACCGTCACAGATTCTTCATGTTGGAAACCAATAATAATTTTTAGAGGCTTGAAGGCTTGCGTCCTTGTGGTACATCCACACATCCCTCTTTGGCCTCTGTGAAACAGCTTTCAGGGTTTTCCATATTTTAAAAACCTAACCTAGAGGTAACAAAAAGGGAAAAAACACCAGAGACACCTAAAGTGACTACAGAGAAAGAAAGAGAGAAAGAAATATGTGTTCCTGAACGACACAATATCTTCTCTCAAACCACGTGCAGTTCTTATACAGCTATTTTCTGTTCCCATCTCCAGCTGGCTTCACACTCCTTTTGTGGTCCTATCCAGAGAGTAACATGTGGAAGGATTCCTGTTACTCCCTACCTATGCTGAATGCAACATGAATTAATACCCAATTAAAATTTTTGCATTTGTATTTGATTAGTCATGGAAATGACTTTCAGGGGTAGCCCTGTGACTGCAAATGATAGCATGGCTAGAAATCAGAGAAAGAGGGAGGAATTTCTTGCTTAATGTTGCTATTGGCTGGTAAAGTCAGCCAACCCATTGCTTGATAGAACAGCTCTTGTTCTACCTCATTTACCACCACAATCTTCTATAAAAGAAAGGGAAGATAAAAGGCCTAATGTAGCATGAGGACTGAGGCAGGGATAACCCAGCCATGGAGATTTACAACAACTCTTGAGAGTAGTGGGTTTTAGTGACCAAACCCCTCTCTTTTGTACCCCCAGAGCCCTTCTTGTTCTACCCTCCATTGCGCATGCACATGCGCGTGTGCACACACACACACACTTTTGGAGATACACTTCCAGTCTTTTGTTCTTCCTCATTAAAAGTGCCGAGATGCATGTCAAATGCCTAAAGCAGTCTCTGGATTTTATAGTTTTATTATGGGTCTATTACGACTTGTCTAATTTCTTTTTATTTTTGTGGCTGAGATGGGGGTGGCACACTTACTGCTTCTATTACAAGTGTTTATATCAGTGGAGATAATGTCCTGGGCATCCATGGGGGGAGGGGTAGAATCTTAAAGAGACGTATCATTCTCTTTTTTTCTTGCTTTTGCTAGCAGGAAGAATATAAATCCCAATCACACTGTGTGTAGGGAGAGGAGATCAAAATTGTGAGTACTGTCCCATTTTTTTATTTGTAAAGTGACTTGGGAATATTTGGAGCAACTGAAAGGAGGTTCTCACTGAAATGTGTGGTTTTATACATAGCTTTTTAGTGTTTGTTAATGACGATCACACACTTATTCCAAGGTCCTAGTATGACAGCAAACATGAGGATACATTGTTGGATTAGACCAAGGATACCATGCAGCCTATTATCTTGTTTCTATGTGTGGTCAACTGCATGCCTTTGAAAAGCACTCAGACAAACCATGAAAGGAACAACCACTCTGTTGCTTGTTCCTACCATGTGGTTTTCAGAGGTATTCTGTGCATGTACTTCTGTTAGCCGGGCATAGATAGATATCATCAGAGCTGTCCCTATCATGAAGGAAATGTGCTGAAGAGTAAAGGCAAGATGTTGGAAAGAGCTGTTTGCACTACATGGCCTGACATGTGGAAGAATGTGAAAAATTTCTCACTGCTCCCAAGATGGATCCACACCATGTATTTAAATATGACAATCCTTTAACTGCCATGGTTCCATCCCACTGACTCTACGGCCATTTCCACACCACACTGTTATAGTGCTATTATTCCACTTTCAACATCCTGTGGAATTTTTGGATTTGTAGTTTACTGAGACCCAAGAGCTCTCTGGCTGAGAATTCTAAGTGCCCCTCCCTAAACTGCAACATTCTATAGGATGCTGAAAGTGGAATAATAGTACTATAACAGTGTGTTGCAGAAAGGCTCTTAGGTGAGTTACTTAGAATTGTTTAGTGTACTTCCTTAGATTACAGTGTCAGTTGCCTGGTAGAGAATTTTAAGTACCTCACAAAACTATAAATCTCAGGCAGCACAAGTTGTAACAAACTAGTATAACAGTGTAGTATGTTCATCTTTGCATGATGAGAAAATATTTAGCAACTTTGCCAGAATTTTTGCTGTTCTGGTGGTGGTTCTTGGAATTTGTGTAAATTACAATATGTTGAAAACTCTTCTTTCTGTCTTTTCCTTTGGAAAGCTAAGCCCATAGGGCCTTCTTACTCTGTGTAATTATAGCACTATGATTCCGCTTTAACTGCTGCAAAAGGAAGAAAGCAAGTTATCACCTTTAAAGACTTCTGAGAAATTTGCTTTCCAATTTTTTTCTCCCTGTCAAAATGGTCAAAATGTAGCTGGACTGTAAGATTCAGCTCACCTTTATTTTTGTTTCAAGAGTGCCTCACATGTACTGCCTGTGTGTAACTCTTAAAGTAATGTTGCAAGGAAGAGGGGGCTAAGTGTGGGCCTCTAGATGTTGCTGGACTGCAACTCCTAGCATTCCTTACAATTAGCTATGCTGGCTTGGGCTTACGGGAATGGTAGTCCCACAGTATTTGGAAAGTCACACACAGTTCTAACCCCTGATGTATCAGTATTATTATTCATCTGTCTTGCAAACTGGAGGAGCTGCTAGCTAAAGTCACCTAATAAATCCATGGAGGAAGCAACATTCATACTAGGGATTTGGTGATTCATAGTACATTTGACAGCAAAGCAAGCAAATCATGGATTGTGTTTGCATTTTCACAGGGGACGGGAAGAATGATGTTTGGTTTGATGCACAGAGAAAAACATTTCTATGAATCCGTATTTAACATTTCTCTAGAATGTTCCTTCTGCTTTCGGTTGAACTTTAAAGTGTTTTGGACCCACTGTGGTGGAAGAATACTCGTACATGTGTCGTACAGTGTTGCCTACATGTGGAGTTGCCCTAGGGGTGCAGTAGTGCAAGTTCCTTTTCAGGCAATACTCACTCCTTTATCACTTAGTCTTTGCTGCCAGACTGAACAGCAGAACAAGGAAATGTACCGAGACAGACAGTACATGCAGCAGGGCCAGGGCCTCTGTTTCGTGACTCACCCTTTTGGCAAGTGTTAGCTGCAAATAACAATGATGCTGGGATGTTACCACTGCACATGGCACAGGAGAAAAATTGGCAGCTGAGAGGCAGGAACTCTTTCCACTTGGATGGGAACAGGGGAAACGGACCTCTCCGCAAGCTGGATTGAAGGTCGCTGCAGTATCCTTTTCCCGTTGATGTTCCCGGGGCTTCTCCTCTTGTCCTTCCTCTGCTGACCTTTGGAATGCAAAAAAGCAAGTCGCTTCCTGTTCTTGAAGTCTGAACACTTGCTGAGTTAGCCAGTCTAGACTGGGTGGGAAGATCTGGACATGATCCAATCAGGAGGATCTACAACTTTTATTGCAGTGGTGGAAAGGAAAGAAAACAGAAAGGAAGCCTTCCTATTCCATCTGTATTTTTGCTAGCTTAAAAAAGTTACTTCTTAGAGTACAATTTCCAGAATTCACCAACCCATATGACCAACTGCCATTAATATTTGGGGGTTTATGGGAAATATTACCCAAAAGGTTAACTTGTCTTAGAGATGTAGCTGTAGGGCTGTGTGTGTGTGTATGTGAAATGGAGGCATTGCCCCACAAATGAAATTTTAATTCAGTTTCCAGATTTCTAGCAGTCCAGAAAGTGAGACATTGCAATGGCTTGCACCTAGAACTCTTTAATTTGCTGTGTTTGCATTCCCTTGGTAACTTTGCCTGCCCCCTTTCTTTGGATGCCTAACCTACATTTCTAAATGCTTAGCTGAAGTTTTAAATTACCATAATGCTAGACATTGGGAATGGAAGCAAAATACCATGGGGGGGGGGGTAGAATTTTTTTTGGGGGGGATCCTAATTTTGACCCCTCTGTAGCTGTTGCTGGATCCTATTTCTATTGTTCATGCTGATATTTTATGTTTGACAGAATTTCTTTGTGGGTCTTAGGAGTGTCAGTGGTGGCCTAGCCTGTGTCATGAAATGCATTCACTCTCTGTACAAAACATCCATTTGAATATTAGCTGTGTTGCAAGGAAATTGTAAGCAGCATCTGATGCAGGCAACATCCTGCTGGGCTCCTAAGCAGAAAAGGAGAAGGAAGGGAGAATCTGTTTTACCACTTTGCCTCCCAGGGGTTTGTTGTGTTTTGTTGGTAAAAAGAGTTGCACTCCTGTTGCGAGCAGTGTAAGGGACTGAATTTATACCAGCATGGTTGAGCATTACTAGGGCTCTGGATTTTTTTCGATGTTCCTATGCATAATCCTCAAGTAACTTCACCCACCCCATTGGAGAACAGGGGTGTCCATATCTTTCCATGGGAACAAGGAACAGAGCTTGGAAAAGTTACTGTTTTGGACTATAGCTTCCTGCATCCCTGGCTGGGGATTCTGGGAGTTATAATAAAAAGAAAAGTATTTTCTTTTTAAAGTTCTAGCAGAGGAAGATAGATCTTGGATTGAATTTTCTCTTCCAAAATTGCAACTCTGTCTGCAGCTTCAGAAGATGATTTCTGATTTCTATTGTACAGCTGTTGGGGTTTTGTAACACAAAGGTTAATATGTGGGGGAAAAAATACTGTATAACAAGACTTTCTTTAAAAGTTAGAAAATACTTACCTTTCTACAGGTCAGAAAGACCAGTGCTTAATGTTTGGTGTTCATTGCCTGAGATGGCCACCATTCCACACATTGACTCAGACCTTGTGCGAAGGAATGGACATTTTCATATCCAAGTCAAATGGGTCCAGTCCACTATCTGTGACAGCCTGTACATGTGACAGCTAAGTGGATGGATAGCTTTAATTCTAGTCCATGTCTGCTTCTCTTTTCTTCATTCATAAATTCACTGTGCCCCATTTTCACATCAATCAGCAATTTTTAAAAGAAGAAGAGGAATGAAAATCCACATTCATTCTCATTTATGTGTGTGTGTGTGTGTGTGTGCACGCGCGCACACATATGTATATGTATATAGTTGAATAAAGTTTTTAAATACATTTCATCCTACAATGTGTATTTTTGCATGCATTTCAGTTCCCTTTTGAGCCAACAAGATTATCATAAAATGCGGAGTTCATAATTTAAAACCTGATTGTTCTGTATGTTAGCCTAGGAGCTGTGAATCAGGTCATTTAGTTTCAGAAAGAGAGAAGGAGAAGTGTCAAGCATCCCTAAGCGGAATAAAGCCCATCTGAAACTCATAGAGCCTCATAATCTTTATTATCTGCCTAGGATTGCAAAAAGCAAGTAATGGTAAGGCATACAAGAGAGCCCAATGCATGGCTAATAGTCATATTCCATTTGAGGGGGTCGCAAGAAGTCTATGACCTAGTGAATGACAAATTGAATTTTTTGTTCTTTTTTCCTTTTCCTTTTCAGTCCATCTTATGTGATGAAGCAAATTGTATTTTTTGTTAGGCCACATCCATGAACTTTCACACCAGTGGAAGGATAGCCATGCATATAAGAGAATCAGATTTCTGACACATGAAATCCTTGGCTTTATTTTCTCCAGTGATGTAAAGGACTTAGGACTCTTAGAGTTGGAGCACCAGGACTTTTTGATTGGCAGGGAAAATTCCAGCTCCTTTCTTGCTCCCTTTGAGGTAAGCTGCAGTCCACCTACTAGCAACATTATATTATTGTGAACTATTCCTGCTGTAAGGTAAAGTGTTTTGAAATGGTTTGGTCTTGAGTGCACAATTAAGACCCACTAGCTGCACAGAGAACCTGCTCCCCGTGGAGTTGAAAACTTATAGAACTGATCCAACACAGCTCTCTGTGCTTTTTGACTCTCCTAGGGGGCCTGACTTATGATTAATGTTTTCGCTTCAAAATTTATGATTTCATATTTGGCATTGCCTATGTTGAGCTGCAGTGATCTTTATATTCTACTGATTTAAGACAATCTAATTATCAGCTTTTGGCTAGAATCCTGTTGGTAATACACTAGTGCAACTGCTATAAGCCAGCATATGTACTTTTATGAGCACTGCAGGAGGACAAAACCAGCAACCTCTTGTGAACCATCTCTTGCCTGGGGTATACACTAGTAATTGGAGAGCTTGTAGGTGATGCTGTAGTATTGTCCACAGTCACTGGTCAGCCAGAGGGATACCGCTGGGCATATGCTGTTGCCTGTTCAGCATGCAAGAAGGAAGAAAGGGACTTACAATAGGGACAGAGGCTACTTCTTCTTTTCCCAGGTTCTTAAGGTGTCCGAGTGCACACCAGAAGCTTATCAATTGCTAGAGAGATGGAGCTACATCTGGGGGTTCCTTCTCATCTGCTATTGTGTACTTGGGGAGGAATGTTGAATAAGACATGCAGCCTCCATATCCAGACAACAGTGTAAACATAATTCTGGAGATCTACACTCTTGACTTATCATCTTTTGGAAAGTATTGAGAAACAAAATTCAGGCCAGCTTCATATCATTGACCCACAAATGAAGTTCTAATGTCTGAATGTTTGTTCATCTAAAAGCTTCCACCTGGGTAGAAAAGCCTTTTTTTCCCCCTCAAAATTGTGTATGTCCAGAGAAATTGGAGGGAATCATTTTACCAAATATCTCCAACATGGTGTCATGGTTTGAGCATTGGACTCCAACTCTGGAGGCTAGGGTTTGAACCACCACTTGGGAAAGGAAACACTGTGGGCGACTTTGGGTAAGTCACACTCTTTCATCCCCAGAGGTAGGTAAAAGTAAACCCCTTCTGAACAGATCTAGCCAAGAAAACCCTGTGATAGGTTTGCCTTAGCGTTGCCATAACTTGGAAATTACTTGAAGACACGCAACAACAAAGGGAGGAACTGGCCAACCTTTGCTGCTGGTATCAAGATAGTATCCCTCCAGTTCCTTGTTTTTGATTGCTACTGGAAGAGACAGCACCAATAGTAATGGTTGACAGCTTCATCCATTTTGCATCCTTTACAGCATTTCCTATCTAATATGACACCAGGACATTACCCAGGTGGAAAGACAGCCGAAGCTCACATGATGAAGGCAGAGAATATTCAGGGTTCCCCACCCCATGCAGTGAATAACATTTTTTCTAGGAAAGTAAGAAAAAAAACCCCTCACATTCTAAGGAACTAAGGTTGAAATCATGCTTTAAAGGTGTAGCCCCTCAAAAAGTTACCTTTTAAGTCACACTGCCCCCCATGGCCACTATGGGTTGCAAGAAGGTGCATTTGAAGGATGAATGATGACGCATCCAGACCTTTTCCTGTTGTACAGGTTTTGGAGATACTTTTGGTTGCTGAAATTGCTCAATGAAGATAAAAGGGAATTGTGATGCTGTAAATCTGATCTACAACATTGTAACTGTTGAATAGGATGCTAACCAGTATCTCCTGGGATGTTTTGACTCAGTTCTTATTATTGTTTATATACAATTATTTGTGTAAAGCTGTTATTAAAAGTTTCTTTAACAAAAAAACATGGGAAGCACTGAAACATTTGATTCCCCTCAGTGATCTGAAGTAGTATTGTCCAGTAAGAGATATATCACATGTGCTGCTTGCTGTGAAAATTTGGGCCTTTCTGCACTACGCTGTATTATTCCACTTTCAACCTCCTATGGAATCCTGAGGTTTGCAGTTTAGGGAGGGGAATTTAGAATTCTCAGCCAGAGAGCTCTTTGGCCTCAGTAAACTACAAACTCCAGAATTCCACAGGATGCTGAAAGTGGAGTAATAGCTCTGTAACAGTATAGTATGGAAAGCCCCTTTCTCTTAATCTGAAAATTTCTCACTTTGCACTTGTGTAAATATACTAGTGTAGGTAGTGGGAGCAGAAAGGAAAAGACCATGGGTATGGCAACTATGAAGGAAGTAAGACACTGGAGAGAGAGGCTGCCTGAAGCTGGTAGATTTTGCATCTGTGGAAAAAGTACAACCATCAAGACAGTGCACCAAGAAGATTCAAGTCTTTCTTCCTCTTTCTAGAAACTGAACAGTGGTTGAGAAAATGATATCTCCTTGTGGGATGAGTTGTGTTTGCAGAAGATTGGTGAGGAGTTAGTAACTGGGTTTTCTGTCTGTCTATACCCATCTATCATAATATAACTACATGTATATAAAATGATTTGTTCTAAAGCACAAATGTAACTGTTTTGTAGCTTCTTTGTACTGTGGTTGGAGCTTCATGTACCTTCTAAGGAAGCCTTAAGAAGTGCTGTGAACAGAGTAATGCTGGAAAGAATCTCTCTCTCTCTCTCTCTCTCTCTGAAAGTGGGAACCACCCTCGCAGTTCAGTCTCATGGGAATGGGAATGGCACCCTCCAAAAGCTATGAGTACTATCTAGGGGCCAGCACAGTGAGGTATAACTCACCCTGTTGGAGTATCTCTTTATCCCAGTCTTGGAATGGGGAAGTGCTGGTGCTTTGCTCAAGAATTTGAAGACCCATCTGGCGCTAAGAGAACAACATAATATCCAACGATACAGACCAGTGGTGGGGGCCATCTGGCATTTGGCTAAAGTGATGTAGGAACACTTTTTTCTGTTTATTTTCCATTTCTCCATATTTTCCATCTATTTGTCATAATCAAAGTTATGATTTGTGCTTTCAATGGCTTAGTTTTATTTTACTTTACTTTAGACTTCATCTGGAATACTGTGTCCAGTTCTGGGCATCTCATTTCAAGAAGGATATCGACAAGCTGGAGTGTGTCCAGAGGAGGGCGATCAAAATGATGAAGGGTTTGGAAGCCATGCCCTATAAGGAGCGGCTTAGGGAGCTGGTATGTTTAGTCTACAGAAGAGAAAGTTAAGAGGGGACATGATAGCCATGTTTAAATATTTGAAAGGATGTCACGTTGAGGAGGGAGCGGACTTGTTTTCTGTTGCTCCAGAGACTCGGACAATGAATTCAAGCTGCAGGAAAAGAGATTGCACTTAAACCTCAGAAAGAACTTCCTGATGGTCCGAGCTGTTTGGCAGTGGGGTATGCTGCCTCAGAGTGTGGGGGAGTCTCCTTCTCTGGAAGTTTTTAAGCAGAGGCTGGATGGCCATCTGTTGGGAGCGTTTTGATGTGGGTTCCTGCATGGCAAGGAGTTGAACTGGATGGCCATTGTAGTCTCTTCCAGCTCTGTGATTCTATGATCCTAGTATAACCCAAAGGTTCCCAAACTGTGGGGTGCGACCCCAAGGGGGTGTGAAAAAAGAAGGGCAAGTCTACATGTGCATGGATACCATTGAGGATTGGCTGGTCTCTGCAAAAGAGTGACACAAGGCATCTTCCACTGTTGTGCCTTCCTTCAACTTAAACATAGCAAAAATGCCTTCCTTTTTTTTTTTTTTATAAAAAAAAATCTTTTCCCACTCAGCTTCTCTAAACATTCTGTCTCTGGTACAGCAGCACATGCCCCTTAGAATCTATGAGGAAATTTCTAGGGGGTGGGGGGCTGGGGTGGGGAGGAAATGAAGAGAGGAGGTGGAGAACACGAGCTTGGCATTAAGACAGAGGCTGTGGATGGCAGGAGGGGCCTGAGAGAGGGGGAGAGGGAGGGTGAGGCCTAGGACAGGACATGGGGAGGCCTGACATGGATCAAGGGTGCCCACAATGTCCTCATGTAGACGTAAAGGGGACTACAGGGGTCAAAAGTTTGAGAACTGTATAACCTTTGAACCAAAACTGAGCATTGGATCGAGCGTTCTAGATCACTAGATCCTGATCTCATGGTGCTTGAATGAGAGAAGGCTTGGGCAATTTATGAAATGATCTCTATGTGTCTGCAGGGAGTTCTGGATGTGGAGAAATTTCATAAGACTATCCCATCAGGTACCCAGCTAGCTAAGTAAAGATAGGCTAAATTGCATTATGTTACTATTTGATAAACTTTTTTTTTCCATCTTTATTCAATACTAGCGTATATACCTGGTGTTGCTGGATTTTATTTTCTCATAGATAATACTGTGTTGCCCAGTACTTGTAACTTTTCCACATATTCTCCAATCTAATCTGTATTCAGAGTTGTTAACGTACAAAGGTTGGTTTCCTGAGGGAAAATACTGTCCTCCTCCTCCTTGCTGCTAGGACTCATCTCCATAGCAACTGGCCTGAGGCCCAAGAGTTCTCTGGCTTAGAATTTTAAAACCCCCTCCCTAAACTGCCAACCCCAGGATTCCATGGAATCTTCACAGCCAGCCAATCATATGAGGTCTTCTTGTCTCACACAACCAAACATATGAGGTCTTCGTCTGCCTGATGCAGACAAACCCACAAACTTTGACTTTTATATGTTAGATACACTAAACAGTAAAACCTCCATACATCTATTCAGGAATTAACCATGCAATGGCCACTAAAAACAAATCAATCTATAACTCCCAAACATATCCTCCTTGCCTTTCACAGCCTTCCTTTTATATATTCATAACATTGGCTTTAATCAATATATTTTATTCTCTCTTTTCTTCTTTTGATTTCTCATCATAGTTACATTCCACCACTTCATTTACTTTTAGTCTCTTTCCATGAAGCAATAGTTTACCTACATATAAATAAAACTGTAGTTCACTACTATCTAACAAAAATTATGACTACAGTTTTACCCCAATGTTTCTTAGTAAACTCTATTATAGGTTTCTATACTTCTTGAAACCTTTGTGGAAATTTTTCTTTATTATTTGATACACTCTTTGTGTGGCAGCAGATAATTAAAGCTGTGCACATGGTGTGATATTTTCTACATGTGTTAAATTCACCAGGCATTTATTCAACCTGCATACCCCAATATGCTCAACTTAACTAGTGAACTAGCTTTATGAGATTCACTTTTCTGTTTTTGTTGTTATTAGTAACTCGACCATGTGTTCTATTATCGTATGGGGTCAAATCTTCCAAGAAGTATTCTTGAGCAAACAATTGAGATAAGACAGAGACTGGTGTGCCATTGATTTCCCATGCACACCCTTCCAGTCCTGAAATCTCAGACTCTCTGTGTACAACACAGCTATGCATGAACACACTTTCTACTAATCTCAGCACATAAACACTCAGGGGCTCCAGACGCTTGGAGAAATAAACACACTGACTCAGTATTAATATTTTATTGCAACACACTAAAGTTAAACCTCACTGATCCAGAGTGACCTGCAACCACTCAAGAAAATGTTTCTTTTCTTTTTTAAATAATTTAGCTCTTTACGAGGGAACAAAATAAAGCAGAAATCATCCTCTGCATGGCAGACATAATGCAGATAAGCAACACAGTGGTAGCCACCACAAAGTTGCTTGTTTATGGAAATCCTACTTTTAGAGAGTTCATGGAAGACAGCTTGCTAATGTTTGGTAAACTCAGACTGATAGCAGGCAGGCAGACTGCCATGTTCCATGAAACCACATACTTACGGATTCAGTAAAAAGTGACAATATCACCAAATGTTTAAATAACTTCATTTAGTAAAACATGGTTTACTAATCATTATCAAAATTAGTTATAGTGAAGAGAAATTCTGTGCAAAGTTCAAGTGGAATAAAAGGAAAAAATCCAATAATATAGGCAGAAACGTGGAAGCTCCCCCACAACATGTTCTGGATTATGACTGCCACAATACCTTACTACTGGCCATGCTGTTTAGAGTTCCTGGAAGATGAAGCCCAAAACGTCTGGAAAGCCAATGATCTCCCAACCTGGTGTAGATTTTACTTCTGTAGAAAGAAAAAACACTGGGGGGGGGGTGAGGAGAAAGCAATGTGGCCAATTCCCCCCCTTCCTATTATGTCGTCTGCATACAACAGATCAGAGTCGTAACTAGCCTTCATATTGGATTTGTAAGTATGTATGGTGCAGTTATATGTCTAGTATCAGATATGGACCACAGGACATTTCCCCATCATTCCATTTATTATTAAACTAGCATATATACTTGGCGTTGCCCAGGATTTTATTTTCTCTCTCTCATCTAACATACTTGTTAGAAATACCTTAGGAATTATCTTACCTTACCTTAGATGCGGTTGAAATACACAGACCTGAGATCCTGTGTCTCTAATTCCCCAATCTGTCTTGTCCAGTACGTGTTACTGTTCCCCATATTCCCCAATCCAATCTGTATTCAGTTATTGACATACAGAGTTTGGTTTCCAGAGGGAATACACTGCCCTCCTTCTTGCTGGTAGCCTCGTCTCCATAGCAACTGGCCTGAGCCCTCTGGCTGAGAATTCTAAAGGCCCCTCCCTGTGAATCTTCACAGCCAGCCAATCCTTTGAGGTCTTCTCGCGTCACACAGCCAATCATATAAAGTCTTTGTTTGCCTGACAGAGACAAACAGACAAACTTTGACTTTTATGTAGTAGATAGAATCTTGTAATGAGCAGGTATGTAAAGCAGTAAAAGTCCATTAATCTTGGTCTGTTGGCCATTTCAATATTTCTCTTTTTGTGTTCTTGTGAAGAGTTAGTAATTTAATTGCTTCTTTTGAAGATAGCTGGTAGTCAGTATGCATTGGTGCATGGGAGTCTTGGAGACTCTTACGGGGAAAAAAGCCTTTGGCCTTCTCCACATTCTCTAATCTGTTTCTAGTCCTTAAAACACTGCAGTCTAAAATGTGGAGACCTGTGGAATCTACATGAGGAAGAAGACAGAGAAGGTGATGCTACTTTGTCAAGCTTGTCCCACCTCCCCAATATTGGACTGTTGGAATAACCTCCATTTCTTCTTTGAAGCAGCACCACACAGAGAACTCTCATGTTCTCAGGATACATCCCAAGCAGCAGCTATGTAAATCTCAAACTGTGGGGCTGCACAGCTTAAGGGAAGTGAGCATTCTTCCACATGATGAGTGCTGGAGCCTGCAGCCTTTCTAAAGAGGAGTGGGGAGGAGCTAGACTCTTTAGATGCATGTTGGTGATATATGTTCCTTCACCTTATTTTCCTCCCAGTTAGGAGGACCATCCATTCATATGGTAAAAGGATATAGATAGATTGATGCTTTTCTGGTCTTGAACACTGCCTTTTCACTACTTAAAACGACGGGGGATGGCACAGTTAGCCTCAGAAGATATCTTTGCTCAATCACTCTGCCCAGAATATTTCCACAGGCCCCCAAATTATCAATCTGTGGTTTTGTTCTGTCTTTGTAATACCAGTATCTTTAACTACCATCTATGTAAATGCATCTCTTCCTTTTGCGTGCATTCCAGCTCTTTCTCCACTTCCTCCTGTTTGCTTTAAAAAAAAAAAAAGTCCCCAAAATCCTTTTGCCACAGAGAGCTAAAATTGATGCCCTGTCAGTTCTTTCCAGTTTTGTCATTCTGTAACTCTTGCCTAATAAGACACACAACTGACCGCACAATGGAAAATATCCCATTTATGTTAATCTCAAGCAGGTTCATTTAATATGGTGTGCAGCTAACAGTGCCAGAAACAGAGCCTGGATTCAGTGATGGCCGAAGGTATATATTGGCATCCTAACAGAGATATTAAATGTTACACACATACAAACCTACAGCTTCCCGAAGACAGAAACTATTTTCCACCAGCTATTTTCCACTAACGACAGTCTTTTGCATGGATAAATGTTTCCCAAGTACTGTGCTAAGATCTTTAATCTCCTTTATTTTGCAGCTAAGTAACATTTTGACTTTGGTTGGCTGCAGCTAAAGGTCAGTTTAAAAAACCTCCTGTGCTATAGGGTATCAACATAGCAATTCTCCCCCTCATCCTCTGTGTGTGTGTGTGTGCGTGTGCACGTGTGTGTGCATTTGGTGTCATGACACACAACAAGAGATGCATTAATTAGCTCTGGGAACGAGGCACTCCTTCCCACCTTGTCCCAAATAGTCCTGAAAAATATTTAGATTTCTTTAGAGTATGAACATAAGTGGACAACATCTGGAGCCATCATGCATTTGCTGTTGAACCTTTGGTCCCATCAGATGTTGTTGGAATACAACTCCCAGCACTCTTGACCACTGGTTCTGCTGGGGGGGAGTTTGACTCTAACAACACAAGGGGGGGCAACATATTCCTCATAGAAACTATTTGATATCTAAGGAAACTGTGGTGATGGAAGTCAATAAATGGACTAAATTCCTCAAATTAATACAAGGTTTATTCATAAAAAGTTATTTCAACCTATTTTATATTCTCAGGGAACATTAACAATAATGTGCAGAAATTATTTTGGTAAAGAAACCACATCCCATCTTCCTGAAGAAAGTCTGAGAATTGGACCTTGAAAATTGAAACTGAAAAATGCATTGGATTGTTTATTAATAAACATTTCATGTACTTTTCAGCATCATTAGGCAAGGGATGTAATTCTGCACTGAGAGGACATACATGGCACTTAGCTATGTCTACAGAACTCACCTTTCAAATGATGCACCCCATGCAGCATTGCCATTTCTGTGTGGTTGGAGAATAAGGGGAGCAGCAGAGCCTCATCCACCTGGTTTCCTGTAGCTGGACACACTGCAACAGGCATCCACAGGGACCTCTGGGTGTCATAGAATCATAGAATTGGAGGAGACAACAAGGGCCATCCAGTCCAGCCTCCTACCATGCAGGAATACACAATCCAAACACTCTTGACAATTGGCCATCCAGACATTGCTCAAAAACTTCCAAAGAAGGAGACTCCACCACATTTGAGGCAGTGTATTATACTCTGAAACAGCTCTTACCATCAGGTTCTTCCTAATGTTTAGGTTGACACTTTCTTTTCTTGTACTATGAATCTATTGTTCTGTGTCCTAATCTCTGGATCAACAGAAAACAAGCTTGCTCCATCTTCAGTATGACATCCTTTCAAATATTTAAACATGGCTATCATGTTACCTCTTAATCTTCTCTTTTCCAGGCTAAACATATCCAGCTTTCTAAAGTACTTCTCATAGGGCATGGTTTCCAGGCATTTTGCCATTTTGGTAGCCCTCCTCTGAACTTGTCAATATCATTCTTGAAATGTGGTGTCCAGAACTGAACACAGTATTCCAGGTGAAGTTAGAACAAAGCAGAATAGGGTGGTACTATTATTTCCCTCAGTCTAGACTTTATACTTGTATTAACACAGCCTGGAATCACACTGGCTTAGCTGCTGCATCACACGGTTGACTCATGTTCAGCTTGTGGCCTGTTAAGACTCCTAGATCTTTATCAGCCATCAGAAAATGGCTGGATATTTTTCTGTTGTTCCCCCTGCTCTCCAGTGACATGTAATAGTTATACTGGGGGAGCTGTGTTGCTTAAAAAGGTGGATCCTGGGAGGAGGTAAGCTAACCTCTGCAGTAACCAATTGATGACTTGCATTGTTGTGAAACACCAACAGGATTCTGGTCAAGGCCCCCCCCACCACCACCTTCTTGTTTGCAAGCAGATACTTTTTTCCCCTCGTATAGTTGGCACGGTACAAACAAATTTAAATCCTTACGATACGCTCTTTGTTCACTCATGAAAAAGGACCCATTCCCTCACACCACATTGTGGCCCCTGAAGAATTTAATGGAGTGGAATCCAGGAATGCAGGATGAGTAATGCAAATAATGAAACCATAGGCTCCAGTTTAGATTAGATTCTGTACTATAGAGTACTTAACCTAACAGCTACTCCAGCCCTGAGGGAATGCAACTCCTTTTCTAAGGGTCTTTATCTGCAACAGTTACTGGTGATTCTCTGCTTTGACTTCAAATTGCACTGAATTAGGCCCTAAATGAACTTTGTTAGTAGGAGTTTCTCTTTGAGTCATTCTGGTTATAATCATATCATGCAGAACACACAGACATAAAATCTCTCTTTGGCTGTGAATAGACAAAAAGATGCCTCCACTGTGAGTCCAGCTGTGCGGGAAAGCTCCCAACTAATTTTTATAAATCCCTCTAGTGTCTCACCCGTAGTTGGCAGATATAGTAATCACTTGCAGGGACAAATGTTTCCTAAGTACGATGCTTAAATCTTTTAATCTTCTATCCTTTACAGTTAAGTAATATTTCTTGACTACAGATTGGATGAAGTGAGAGGTCATCCCAGTCTCACTTGCTTTTTCCAGGAGGTGAATCTGATGAAGAAAAATGTAGCATATACTTTATGGCAAGAGCCTGGAAGTAGGGAGTTACAGTACCAAGTAACAAAGTAACTTCTAACTACTTATGGAGGGTACAAGGTACAAATGTAACAGTTACATTTCAAAAGATTGCAACAAGTAGAAGACATGTTCCTAATTTTAGTTACTTTCAGAAATTACTCTGAAAAACATTTAATGGCTTTTTAGATGTATTTTGATAGGAAAATTTCCTGTTTTACACTGTTCTTTTATGAATGCTAAATCCCCTCCATTACTGTAATGAAAAATAAGGGAAAAGTAACAGTGTACCTTTGTTTCATTTGATTTTAGTGATCACTAAATGCTCTGGGATATGCATATGAACAGTACTATAGAGGGATAAAGTGCTAATTGGCTATTGGGTGTGAGGTGATGAGCCTAAAACTCATTTTAGGCTGCAGTTGTCATAGGGATGCATCCTACAACTGTCCTATGGGACACTGGAGAACATTCCCAAGGAATGCATCGATGCAATGACCATTCAGTCAATTTATGTATGTTAATGTGCTATAGTCCCACATGCACAACTCTGGTTATGCCATTGTCAGCTAGGTACAACCACCAAACTTTGTCCACAACAAAACAAAACAAAACACCGAAACAGATCACTCAGTATGTGTAGCCAGTGATGTCATTCAAAATTATTAATAATCAATTTTCCATTCCCCCCCCCCTCAAATGTGTACATGTTAAGCAAAAATGTTCAGTGGTTGTATGACTCATCATTTCCCTTGTTTGTGATAGCAATGATGACATCAACAACAGCAACAACATCTCATGCAACATTCAGGAAGTGGAGGAATCAATTGGAGAAGTATGCTTAGATATACACTTGCCTGCAGCAGGGCTAGGTGCTATGCAGTTTACCCTCTGTCCATCCCTCCATCTATCCTTGCTTCTTTCCTACTCACCTTCTCTTCCCTATCAAGGGCTGCCTGTGACATAGCAATCAGCTCCCTTTTCTCCTCTTCCTTTACCTTCCCCAGTGCATCACTGTAAAAGAGATGAGGCTGGTAAGGAAAACTTCTGCCTTGCTGTTTCTGCTGTTTTCAGAGAAGGTGGCTGAGTATGAACCAAAGATGTACCAGGTGAGGGTGCAGCAAAACTTTTCATTTTCTATTCCCAGTTTTAACAACTGGTTTGGGTGAAACAGCTGAATGACACCATTGTGTCTAGTACATATTACACTTGTGCATGCTACTAACAAGATGCCTATATATTTTAGGCACAGGGGCATGTTAATAGTGGGTGTTCTGTGACTGTTTTCTTTCTCAAACCCAATGAATAATCACTAGAAATGGGACATTTCCTATGCAGAGGAAGAAGCATCTACTATTCATTGTTGATTTATACCATTTGTGTTCATTCACTTTTCATCCTTTCAGACTGGTTAAGCAGAACGGTTCTTCTATGTTTCTTTGAGGTGAAGTTTGCAGTTAATAGAAGAACACATAGAATGCAAAGAGGGTAAATTGACTATTAGGGAAGTAAAGAATTCTCAAACCTTTTGTTATCCTAGATGATGAGAAAAGTTGTCTTCACACATCAAGTCATTCCATCAAAAGAACGGTCAACCACTGTGAGATCTCTCTTCATCTCTTTGCCAATATTTTTGGATTTCTTTTGAAAAAAAATCATTTGTGCAAAGCCCAAATATTTTTACATTAGCCTCTGTGCAAAAAATTTTCTTAGCATTTACATTGGTAAAATAACATTCTTTCAAAAACATCCTGAAATAGGCTTCTCCCCTCTATTTTTTTAAAATGTGCAGAAATTCTTGCAACTTTGCCCATGGAATAGAAAAGTCTGAAACACTTTATTCTTGCTTGCAACAATGAAATAAGTAAAGACTTTCATCCCTCCTGGGTGTCACAATCAATATTTTCCTTAAGCAGGGCAAAGTGGTATCATGCTATTGTCATAGATAGTATCCAAATCTTAGAAAAAATACTTTTTGAAATAAGCTTCCAGAATGCCCCAGCGAAGATGGTGAGTGACCATTCTGACTGGAGGATTTCAGGTGCTGGTAGTACAAAAATAGAACTTTCTGTACTAGCATCTAGGACAAAGGGGCTACATCAGGTGAAAGAGAAGCTACATATTTCTCAACTTTCTAATAGTATCCTAACTGACATGGTAAAATAGTTCAGGAATGGAAGGCAGACAGAAATGTGTAGGTTACTGTAATGCAATATGTTTATGAACAGAACCTTAGATTAGAGTTATATCTATTGTCAATGTGCCCCCTCTTTCCTCCTTGGCATTGTGTCTCTGTATAGCAGAAATGTATCATCATGGAAATATTTTGAAAACAAAAATAATAAGAGGCCAAGACAAAGAATCTCTCTTGGCACATGCCAGATACAAACTGGGGGTAGGGGGATAAGAACAGCATGTGTAAACTCTGGAGAAAAGATTTTGTATGTCCATACAGAGTCAGAAAAACGAACCAGGTAACATGAGGAATAGAAACAATGCATCAGTTTTATATAAAACAGGCAGCAAACAGGGATGCCCAAGCAATCACCCATTCACATATTGGCCAACATCATGGTAGTGAGATACGAATATTTAAGCCCCCTTACAACTGCACATGTCTTTTTCTTTTTTGGTTGTTGTGGAGACTGGTATTATTTTCCACACCATAGTCCCCTCCACAGAACTCATGGTTTTGCTGTGATAGCACCCTGAATAATCATTCATTCCATGACTGGTAGAGAATGTGAGGGACCAGAGAAGGAGGGATCTAAGCAGTGTCCAGCTATCTCCCATAGCCAGATGCAGGCCAGTGACATAATTTGCTGAGACCTTGGTGAAAGATGTCATTGGTCTGGCTATGGACTATAGTCAAATGTTTCTCTGATCCATGGAAAAGTCATTTGGGGGGCTTTCACAGCCATACCTTGAGTCGTGGGGGTGGTAAGGGTGAGCCATAGCAGAAATCTGTCCGTGGAACTCTTATACTACACTGGGCAATGCAGAACTCATTCATGGTTTTTCACTTTCTTGGTATTTGAAACTAGCACACATATTGTTTGGTCCCACTACAACAAACCAGACTGTGCAGTCTTAAGTCTTTCTGGATCTCCTTCTTTGTCGCAGTTATCATTGTTTTTAGTCCCAACTGGAGCCTAGTGTAAAAGAATTACGCTAGAATTAAAGGATTTTCAGTCCCCAAATTTTTGCGGCCTAGCACTGTTCACAGTCCTTCTTCCACATCTACACCTTCTAGTTTTAGTTCTCCCCATTCTTTAGTTCTCCCTATCCTAATTCTCCAACGTGATAATTTAGAGAGGGACTATTTTTTGCTGAGCTGATCATCCAGAAATGTACTAAGAAGCCTGCTATCTGCATGTCTCTAGAATGAACAGCTTTCTTACATTCCATTTAAGAATTCTATTTTTCTTTTAATCTAAGCAACAATCTAATAAGCCTCTCATCTGTGTCTTGACTATAGCTATGGTTCCCCCTTGACCCCAAACACCCTTGAAGCAATTTGTAGCTTAGATCCTTGGTACAAAGGCCTTTGTGCCTTGAAAGGCTGATTACATATACTCCAGTACAGTTGCCAGGTTTAGAATAGGAGGGAGTACTTGTGCATTCCAAGCCGTAAGGAATGAAGCTCTCCTCCCACTAGCTGAGTCCTTTTCCTGCTACTCCTCCACCCCAATTGCAGCTAAATGGTAGGCTTGTTCTTCTCACATGGGTCCCCTCTCCCTTTGTAAACATTAAATTCCTTAAACAAATATGGCAAGGGACATATATTTTTAAAGGCTTGTGTTTATTAAAAGAAAGCAAGCCAATCCTTGTGTTTATGTGCAGTAGGGTGTGTCAACTTCAGAGCCAACCTCACTAATGAAATTCATGTGTTTCCACCTTCCAGCTGGAAGGGGGAGGAAGAAGAAGAAGAAGAAAGGCAAACTAGCCCTGAGTATTATGTGGTTATGTGACAAGCTGGAAGGTCTTTGCTGCCATTTTTCTTGAAAAGAAGAGGGCAAATGGAGACATGAAGCAGAACTAGGAGCAGTGAGTGAACTACAGAAACATAGGGAAATATTCTCCTCTTCAATTAGAGTAATTAAAAAGTAGTAAAAAAAAAAAAAGGCCGCCCGAGAGAGAGAGAGTCTAGCCAAAACACAGCCGTAATGTACAGTTATGGTTTTGAAGAGTCTGCTGTGGGCCCTTTACCATGTGTTGGCACAAGTTCCTCATGTCTGCCTCTGACATTAAACAGACCTCACCGCAAGAATGAGGACGGGCAGTGGTTGGATCTCACACAGGTATGCAGCATAACCAAAAGTGGAGCAGCTCAGGCATACGGCGTTCATCTCAGAGGCCTGCCAAATGCCACTTACTTACTAAGGCTTTGTAGCTCCAAGCTATAGTTTAAGTTTAGCACACCAAGTATTTTCAAGGAATTGGTTCAGAGAGGCCAGTTCAGAATTAATTCAAATTATGAAAACCCTTTTTGAGTGTACCAATAAGCTCCACTGTAAATATTTTGTCACAGCGTCTGAGTACAGATGTTTGTGTGTCACCTGGGGAGAGGGTAAAACCAGTCAGTGGTCATTTTCAATCAATGTATGTATATTTAAAGTTGCTCATTGCTAATAAATAAGGTACATTTGTGTGTGTGTGAGAGAGAGAGAGAGAGGGGGGGGAGAGGGAGAGGGAGAGAGAGATGCTTTAAAATCAGTGAAATGTTGTATTTGTTCCTCCTGAATTGGGGCCTGTAAAAATAGACAGCTGCTCCTCCCCATCTGCTTTCTGTGCTTTGGGATAACCTATTTGTACTGAGAAACTCTCCCTGTCTTTAACTAGTAGAAATCTACTAGAGATCATGTCATGTCCAAAGAATCACTGTCAAATCCATTGTTAAGGACAATGATGCTTCCCTTGTTCAAACCCATTGACCAGGCTGGCTGGAAATTGTGGGAACTAATGGGCTACAGATGGGCCGTGGACTAAGGTATATCCTAAGCATTACCATGTAAGGGAGGATTCTTACATTTTCCCATGATGATGCTCCATCTAATTGGTCAGGATCTCCTTCAGCTTTTCATAAGCCTCCAGAGATAAAAACAGTAAGTCTTCTGATTTTGGGTTTTTTTTTTGTTTCTCTCGGGAGTGTGTGCTGCAAAATCCGCTTTGTATGTCAACAGATATTTTGTGAATGATCCAGGATCTCTTAGATATTCCATTAGTAAATGTCTTTTATCACACGTTTATATTTCTGTGATTGTCTTATATTGTTTTAAAATGTCCTTCGTCACAGGTTTGTCTTTCTGTCAGCTTCGTATACTATTTTAAGTAAGTGCTTGTGCTTGAATCTAAACTCTAACGCTGACCAGGGGATTCTGCTGATAGTCATCTAAAAATGTAAAGTTTCCAGCTTTCGTTTTCACTGAGCCAACACAATTGATTTTTTCAGATTTTGCCTAGCCATTTCACTCATGCTTTAAAGCTGTTAAGGAGTCTTTGAAGAAAGCCTGTAAAAGGTCTGTCCCTTGCCCAAAGTGCATACTGCAAATCTTAATTCTCCTCATATTCATGTCAGATTAAAAACAGACAGTAGTAGTCTTACCCAGGGTTAAAAAACATTCAAGGTGCCCCACAACCTCTCCTACCTCCTAGGAGTGCTGATCATCATATTTTCATTTTCACTTCAGTGGGTAAAGATTTTTGGGAGTCAGCATGGAGAAGGATGTCTCCAATACATGTTTTCAAATGCTGAAATAATTGCTAAAGTTCTACTGCCCACTAGAGTCCAGTGTTGCTCTGTAAATGCCCCTGGACATACTATGTTGTTTTGGACTTTGGTAACTCCATGTGGAAAAGCCTATAAACCACATCAAAGAAATGCCAAAATTCACACACGTAGAAGTTTCTAAATGTTGTTGCTCATGTATGCAAAACAAAAGTCTTATTTAGGCCTCATGTCAGATTAATGATTCCAGGATTTCTTGTTTAGGACCCAACAGTGCAGCCAGTTGATTATAATGAGTACCTCCAGGGTTGAATTTGAACCTAGGCTCAGACTGGTGCTATATGATATAGTGTTTTACCTGTGTCTCAGGTACGACATGCTTTTCCTTTCCCACAGAATAATTGGAGCTAATTTACTAGAATACAACAGCAAACATCTTCGTGGGCAAAGCAGAGGCACTTTGATTTAGAAAACAAGGACTGGACATATTAAGCTTCTGCATATTGTAGGGTGCTGGTGAAGCCCACACTTTGTATAGTGATGACCCAAAGTCCAATTTTTATCATCTCCACTTCGAGCTGGAAAAGCTTCTTCCTGAAAACCTAGACAGTTACTGCCAGTCATGTTGACAAAACCTAGATCAACCAATGGTCTGAACTTATTCTTCCATGTTCTTAATGGCTAGCAAATATGTCCAACACTTTCTTGATTCCTCCACAAGAAAAGGAAAGCAGTTTCCAGTTACACTGGGGGAGGGAGACAGAAGTAACATGAAACTTTGTTTCTGAACATCAACATGGTTTCAACCTTTCTTTCATTTCTTATCTCTTGATACTCACAAAAAATTATATTGTAACCTCAGCAGCAAGAACATTCTATACTAACATCATGTACATACTCCAGTGAAACTTAAAATTAAGAGCAAATTCTTATGATTTCTGGCAGGGTATTCTTGGTGCCATAGGATTTAGCAGGTCTCCTTCTCTGGCTCTGCCTAAGAAGGTCCATGGGCAGAAAATGAAATCTGACCTCCTCATTATGGGCATGGTAATCTCTACTTCCATTGGTACTTCTGCAGTTGTACTGGCAAAATGTATGTCACAGACAAAATGTATTCCAAGGACAGGGGGCCAAGCACAGCTTTGGACTTCTGCCTTGGCTTTTCATTCTACAGCATTGCCTTTGGATCACTTTACCCATTTAATATCTATCCATCTATCCATCCATCCATCCATCTGAAATGGTGTGTGCATTTAGAGGAATAGACATTCCATGAAAAATTATCCACATGAATAATGTCTTTTCTTATCCATCTTACTAGTTCTCACTTGGTCAGAGACATGTCATAATATAAATAAAACATATATTAGACTTAGATATTAGACTTTACAGTTTATTATTAGGAGACTTTAAAATATACCAACAGTCTTATTTGTGTTATTAGTGGTTGGAAAATATGCAGGCTGCCATAGACTCTTCTGTGAAACTGGATCACTGTGCAGCCAGAAAATATTAGTCCTTGATTGCCCAGTAAATACAACCAGTGTGTTGTTTGCTTAGATGGAGTCAGAGCACAGTAGGGCAGGAGAGTTCAGAAGCAAAAGGCACAAGGCATGTTGCAGTTGGAAAATGAATATGACCTCTTCAAATGTTATTACCTTTATTTGCTCTCAAAATTCAAAGTGACTAGGAAAAAAAAATACTGTTGGGCACTTAACGTCTGTGGGAATTAGATTTGGGAAGTTCTGTAACCTCTGTATCTGGTAAAAGACTGCTGTTACATTACTATGTAGGGAAACCAGCAAAGGGACTAATGCACAACAGGACTGATGCACTAATGTCTTGTTGTGGATTCGTCCTATTGTGCATAGGAACACTGACTAGGGCAGAGCTTTCCAAACTTTTCATGTTGGTGACACACTTTTTTTAGACATGCATCATTTCACCACACAGTAATTCAGTTTTACTAGCCAACTGGAGGCTAAACTAACCCCTTATAAGAGATACAGACACATACAGAAATTGTAATAACAAAATGTATGAGGACACAACATATCTCATGAAAACCTTTCATATATTTTTAAAAATATATGACTTATAAATGACAACATACATTTCCAAGATTGTAGGCGACACACCTACACACACTAATGTGTCACAGCACACCATTTGGAAAGCCCTGGACTAGGGAGTACCAATGCACTTTGGGACATTCTGGCCAATGTCTCATTATACATCTTTGCAATTCACTAACAGGATTTCTTTAGCCCGTCTGCTACATAGCTAAGTACACGTAAAGTTACATAATGTACATTGTGATAGAGGATTCTTGTCATTATCTTGGGAACAAGGAAGCTGGTTAATACTGAGTCAGACCGTTGGTCCCTCTAATCTAGTATTTCCAGCTTTGACTGGCAGTAGCTCTCTGGGCTTTCAGGAAGGATTTTTTTTTTCTAGCTACACTGGGAGCTTCTTGGTATTACTTGGTAATGTCCAATCCAAGTATCAACCAGGCACAATCAACCTAGCTTTTAAAGTCAGAAAACAGTGGTTAGTTCTTCACTGTGTTTTGTTCTAACCATCAAAGACAGATGGACAGACAGACAGTCATTTCCTGCAGACTAGTAATGACTAATAAAGAGCAGGGAAAAGCTGCACAAATATCTTCAAGTACATTTTGCAGCCTGATGCATAAATAACAGACATTATCCTTGCATCTCTATCCATATGTATTTGTTTTATTTTATTTATGCCATGCCTTTCTCCCAATATGGAACCCAAGACCCTCTACTATCAAGTGCTGCTGGTTTTGTCTGTCTTTCAAGAACTCAATAAATCAAAAATACTTGACAGTCATCCTGTTTTCATCAGCAAGAATGGAAAAAGCAAAGAACCAGAAGTGTCTGAAAGATCTTGTCTAAACATGGTATTGTGGAGCTGAAAAAGTAATGTTACCAACTTAGAGCCTATAAGGGAAAAAATGAAGGAGACAAATTTGTGGATCCTTTTATTATGTGTGTGTAGGAAAATTCATCTCTATACAGTTCCCAATAAGAACAGATGAACTTTTGGAGAAGTCCATTCTGACTGGCCAGAATGCTTGAATCCAGACTAGCTTGAGTCCAGACTAGCTGAAAGACCATATCTTCTTCTATGAGTCTGCCCAGCTTTCAAAATCTTCAGGGAAAGGCTTTCTCTGGGTCTCGCTACCATCTCAGATGTGTTTGGTGAGGACAAGAAAAAAGAAGCTTCTCAGTGGCTGCTCCCAACTTGTGGAATTCCCTCTTATGAGAGGCTCAGTTGGCCTCCTGTCGACTGTCTTTCCTCAGGCAGAGAAATAATAATAATAGTAAGAAGGAGGCGGCGGCGGCGGCGGCGGCGGCAGGTCTTTGGCTTTTAAGTTACTATGGCAGAAGAATCTTTTCAACAGACATGTTATGCTTTTATCTTTTTGTTATATTTTAATGTGTTTACAAATGTTGTAATTTAGTGGCTGGAATTCTGTTGGGGATTTACATATGCATAAACACTGTGGTTGTGGTGCTATGCAATCCTGTCCAGATCCCACCAATCCCTACTTACCAGGAAGCAGCCGTTGTGATCAATGGGGGCCTGTTTCCCTGTTGCTCAGGAGACTGCTGACTGATATTCTCATCCCTACCTATGAATGATCTCCAGTGTGACAGGCAGAAGCAAGACCTCTGTCACAATTCCCCCTCACACTGGAGATTGCTTGCATCAGGGGTGGGACTGTCAGCAGCTGTTCCTGAACTATAGAGGAACTGACCTCTGTCAGTCACAGTGATTGCTTGGGACTGGGGGACTTTCATAGTCCCTACATATCCCTTAAACTAGGGTCTATGTAGAGATCATTAATACAAAATAGTCATGAGTGCATAACTCTAGGTTACATAGTTGTAACTGCCCAACAGGATTCTGGCCAGTATTTTTAACATAACTGATTATTTAATTCTTTTAAAACTTTCTTTTTGGCCATTTCCACACTACACTGTTATAATGCTGTTATTCCACTTTCAACATCCTAGGGAATCCTGGGTTTGCAAGTTTAGGGAAGAGACTTTAGAATTCTCAGCCAGAGAGCTCTTTGGCCTCAGTAAGCTACAGACCCCAGAATTCCACAGGATGTTGAAAGTCGAATAATAACAGCACTATAACAGTGTAGTGCAGAAATGGCCTTTAATAGGTTTTTAGTGTGCTTTGTGTTTAACTTGATGTGAGCTGCTTGGGTTCTGTGCTAGAAAATAGGTGAGATATAAAATAGATAAATACATAAATATGTGTATTCCTGAACTGTCTGACTACGAACTATAACATACTTGCAGTGAACTGCGAGTACTGATTAAGGTATTGTAATAATCTCACTGTTACTGTTGTACAGATTTTTAAATCAACATTATTGCTCATACACAATAACAAAAAGTTATTTTACAAAGAGAAATCAGAATGATATTAGTAAATAAGATACCTCAGACAGATATGTCTATTTGTAGTCCATGTTGAAGGTATTTGTCAAGGGAGAAGATCTTAAGAATCAACTGGGGTTGGAATCTACACTGAAAGGGAAACTGCTGCACACAGATCTGACCCTACTTTCACAACCATGAGGCTACACAGATTTTAAGAATATAATTTGTCATTCTCCACCATTAAGGATCTCAGTAATTTTAGCAATGTTACCAGTTTAAAAGAAGGATGGGTACTCTTTTCTGAGGCAAATGTTTTCTGCTTTTGAGAAGTGTACATGAGGTGTGAACCTTTCAAATATCTAGGAATAACTCTCCAATGGATAGTCAGATCTGGAAGTTGACCAAAGGTATAGTTCTTCTGGAGAGTTGTTGTACGTGTTCTAGAGCACAGACAAAGGAATGAAACAGGTAGCCTGTCCTTCCTAAGCACTAGCCCTATGTTGATCTCATCTTAATTGCAAGACTTGATTTCCGAAGTATATCATTGCTAAAACCATCAATCTCACCTTTGATCTCATGAATATTACTGACTTCTGGTTTGTGCTCACTTTTTTCTTCCTGCTAACCAATGAGGGCTTTGCATCTGGTGTTTAGAGACAGATGGACAGACACATGCAGATAGACAGAGCATGTGAGAGAGAGCAAAAGAGAGAGAGAGAGAGAGAGAGAGAATGCAGCACATTAGTTGGTGCATAGTCATTGTTGGGTATATTTATTTTATATCGGCCATTGAATACTCTGCTAAGAAAAGGCAGCAGCCAGATGCCAAATGCTGGTATGCTACCAAGAGGAAACTGAGCAATTAACTTTTGCCACCACCCCGTTAAGATTAAATGTGGCCTTTCTGTATCACTGTAGAAACTGCAGTCATGAAATAACTTATCCTCGAGCACCCTCTTCTACTGCAATAGGCCTGTGCCAGACCAAGTGGTTTGAGGATTACAGCCAAGATTCAAATATTTCCAGGCACTTCATGTTCAGTCTTAACAAAGTTGCTGCTCCTCCTTCCTTTTAGCCAACTTCCAAGTGCATTAGGTGCTAAATAGCTATTAACACACAATGGAGTATTGGGGAGAGGGGGAAGAGAAAAGTGTTTGTTTCTAGAATGGGGGGGCTATATTGGTACATTTGATAAGGAGTCTAAATTATACCAGAGAAGAAGAGCTATAATATTTAAAAATGGCAAGGAAAATAGTATATAATTTACAGAAAATGACAGGGTAATGTTGGGGCTATTTTTAAATCGACAGTAAATTAGAATTCAGAAAATCCCTCCAATAGGTTTAGCAGATGGTCTGGATCCTTGAATCCAAAACCCACACATTTCATTTCCTAGTATGCTAAGAACAAAATAATAGTAGGCAGTCTTTCTAACTCAGGCTGGGATTTCAGAACATTTGGTGTTATTAAACTATATGGAAGTTAACTTTTTAGCTAGGCTGGGATGTGCTGGGCATATAAAACAGCTCTCAGTGTAATCTTCCTCTGAGGAAAACAAATGTGTTCCTTGGAACAAACTACTAGTTATGTCTGTTGAATTACTCCTATGATCCACGGTGTGGAAATGGAAGCAGTATTTGAAAATATTCGGAAAATGATCAAAAATTGTGTTTTTTTGGTGGGGAGGGGGTGTCAAGAAACTCTGGTGAGAAGAATTCTGGACTGAGAAATCTTTTTGCAGTTTAGGAGTTATTCTGTGGAAAATTTATAAAATTTTATACAGAAAATATTATTTCTTGTTCAGAAAATCTGTAAATGGGGCCTTATTTTGGACAAAATTTGCATGTAACTGTTTTGCATAGGAAACAGTATATTCTGTGAATTCTGTACAAAACAGGTCCCAAATTATGAATAGGCTTCAAAAACTGTATTTTTGAAGACTTTCTAGTAGTAGAAAGAAAATTGCTAAGACTATTCGTTACTTTCTTGGAGAAGAATACTAGCAAGGAATTACATTTCTATCAAAATGGTCAAAATTATGTCTTTAATGCTTTGGATTTTTTTCAACCTGATCATCAAAGAACTTTTGCTAGCAGAACCACAATGTGTTCAAACACCTAGATCTTACATCCTATTTTAGTCCCAACTGGAATAGATCCCCTAGAATCATTGGTAGCTTAATACTGAGTTTTTAAAATGTCACTGATTTAGTGAGTCCACTCTATTCAGGATTCAGGCTATAATGCATTACTCTGGTACTTGGGGAGAGGGTAATGTTCTGGGACTGTCTTATTTAGTGCCAGAAGCATGCCTGCATTTGTCATTAGGAGTCTAAAACCAAACACAAAGTAGAAATAATACTCAAGGCTGACTCTCAATCAGGATAAGGTGAGACTGTGATATCACTCTTCATCAGTCATCAAGTCCTAGAGCTGGAAAGTATCAAAAAGTTGTATAGCTCAGCTTTAAGGCAAGGGGAGACTGAGCAAAGGTATGGAAAAGCTTTAGATATAAGAATATCTTGTACCCTAAAATCCAAGATGTTTCTCTGTCAGCCAGCCTTCTTTCTCTTGTCTATAGCAGGTTTGACAACATGAAGCTCACTGCCTGCCTGTGAGCCCTGAAGTGCAAAGAGATCTCTCCTTTTTGATTTTAAAGAAAAGCTTTCTGGAAACCTCCAGAAAGTACAATTTTCCTTTAAAGCAAGATGTGTCTTGAGTGCCTTACTCTGATTAAAAATTTAAAAAAGGAAAAAAACAACAACATTAAGCTGTTTAGGAAACTGGGAGTAGACCTTCAGCTTCTGGCTTTGGTTAGACAGTAGGGGAATTAAGGGAGGGAGAATTTAGGCTTTGTACTGCCTCAGACCTGTTGTAAACAGAATGTACAGAAAATATGTGGTGTTCCTGAGATGTTCACGAGATGTGATGTTCTTCAGATTCCATGCACAGGAAGAGCTTAAAGACAGCCTTTCCCTTTTGGCAATACAAGTGAAGTTTCTCTGTTCACAGACTATAGGAAAGAAGGAAGCTTCAGTTGGATATTCAAGTCAATGGCCATAATCTCTAGGAAAACTTGACCTACATACAGGTTAACATTTGGAAATCAGTACCATAGAAGCCTGTTTTACCAGTCAAACTTTTTCTAGTCAGGCTGGGTGGTGTGGAACAGCAGTGGTGAAAATTTGCAAATAATTTTGCATTGCCTTTTGGGTAATGCTTTCAGAAACAGTTCAGGCCAAAGGTTTCCCAGTATGCACCATGAACTGTCACTGAACCATTGAAAAGAAGAGTGAGGATTTTGTGGGCCTTTTCTGTGGGACCAGTTACTTCAGGCTCTAGACAAAATAGTAATGGGAAATAGCAGTGTGAGCAAGGATATGGCATGGGTATGTGTATAAGGAATGGGCAAGTGGGAAGGAAACAGTACAGCAGATTCAGAAACGAAGTAATTTAAAAAAAAAATGAGAAAGAGTGGAACAGCTAGCAAGCCTGCAAGAGGTGTGAGATTTCATGAAATTTGAGAAAAGCTGCCCTAAATTCATATTTCTAGGGAATTGTCCTATTTCAACATCATTTGTGATTATGGTTCCCACTTGAAAAGATACATCCAGGAAGCCAAGTTGGCTGCTTTGGATAGTGACAGAAACCTGGCTTCTGAGCGTACGTGGGCTTTTTCATACTTTAGAAGGGCTATAGCAAGAGTTGTGTGGAGAATGCTGATTCTACTCCTGTTCTTTCCTTTATTTTGGTTGGCTGGCCAGGATTGTTTTCACTCTTTGCCAGGTGCAGAGTTGAATGGCAGGCCACACTCAATAGCTCTGCTTTCACAAATCCACCCACGGTACAGATTTCTGTGTTTATCACACTTGGTGACATGTAGCTAGAGGAATTCTTTTTCTGTCTCTCTCTAGCTGAGTGTTTCTTTCAAACTGAATGCGGCTGCGCTGAGGGAATTAGACTCTGGGGTGAGTCTGCAAGTGATTTAGAAAGCAAAAGATGGAAAATTCAAAATCAGTTACTCATAACTTTGTAGATGTGAGAAAAGGGGGTGCTGATTTTAAAATCTTTTGCAAAAGACAATACTATATAGATAGGTAGATGATAGTTTCAAAAAATGAGAGGGGTTTTGCACATGGGCAGACAGATCTATATTTTGTTTAAAAAGGGAGACTGATTCTTGTTCTTTCTTAAAAACAAACTTATTTTATTTTAAGAGGGTGAAATTTCAGAGAGTGCAGTCTATTGAAATGGGTGGAATGACAGGAAGAATAAAGCATAAAGGTTTGGTGAATTAGTAATCTTTTGGAAGTCTCTGAAGTAAATCTAAGGGAGGGGATTGTTTCCCGGAATGGGATCTGTAGGAACTATTTATTTGAAACAGTTCTGGGAGTGGCCACCTCCCCCCCCAGCAGTTACAGCTGATTATTTTTTCTTATTCAAAAGTAAGAGTGGAGGGACCCAGCCTGGATCACAGTCCTAGTGGCAGGGAAGGGGATTGACATCTTTGTACATACCATGTTCCTTTCCACTTCTGGCCACAGCCAAATTCTGGGCAGCCAAGTTGAGAGCAGCATTCAGTACACACAAATACAAACCCAAGTCTTCAGGGGAAGTGCAACCTCATATAAGATGGGCTGAATTCTTATATCCTGTTCTGCCATTTGACTGAAGTGGTGGTATTCTTTCTTGTCTGAACTCAGGTATGATATGTTTACCATCATTCATTCAATTACTGACATCACAAAAAGATTATGGGTCTTTCTGCAATATACTGTTATAGTGCTATTATACCACTTTCAACATCCTGTGGAATTCTGGGGTTTATAGTTTACTGAGGCCCAAGAGCTCTCTGGCTGAGAATTCTAAATGCTCTTCCCTAAACTGCAAATTGCAGGATTCCATAGGATGTTGAAAGTGGAATAACAGCACTATAACAGCGTAGTGTGGAAAGACCCTTAGAATCTGAAAATTTTCTTTGGATTTGTATTGAAAGAAGAGATGGGTTTGAGTGCTGCCAGTGTACTGGTGGTATCAAACCCAGAACAATCTTCTCCAGAACTCTCGTGGATGTTAGATAATATACAGGACAAGAATCAAAATAGAAATAAATCCTATTGCTGGTTTTAACTGGAATAGATCTAATTAATCAATGGACACTTAGTGATTCAACAGTTGCACAGATTTCATAGATTCATTTTGTCTGCTCTGGTTGGGAAGAGCAAGAGGATTTGGGGCCATTAAACCAGTAGCCCTGACATTGCACAAAAGTCCCTCAGGATTCCTTGGAAAAAGAGCCATCAAGAAATAGCAGGTGCTATAGGCTATATTTCAGAAGAAGGCAATGACGAACCACTTTTGAGCACCTTTTGTGTAAGAAAACTACAGTAGGATCCCTGTATCTGCAGGGGACTGGTTCTGGGCCTCCCCACAGATACTGAAATCCACGGATAGTAGTGAACACCCTGTCAACACCCCTCAGTAATGATTTTAAAGTACAGCTCTCCCACAGCAGCGTGTAGGGCCAGCTATTACCGTGTCCATGCACGCCCCAGGGCCTGAGCTCATGCGGGTGCCTGGGATCAGGCCTGCAGCAATGTGTAGGGCCAGCGCTCACCACATCCATGCACGACCCAGGGCCTCCGCTTGCTTGCTCCAGCCGGCAGGGGCTTGTAGAGTGGGTGATCACCCATTCTCTGCATGCCTGTCACCAACTGCGGATAACTGAATCAGCGGATAATGAATCCATGGATACGAGGTCCTACTGTATATGAAATTCATGGCATTGCCAGTAGTCAACAGAAGGGACAAACACAAGATCATCTGGAATCACTCTTCCAAGGAAGACTGATATTATTAGTACCACTAGGTTCCCTCCCAGACAGACAGTTCAGAAATTCTAGTGGGATGTAACAGAACTAAAAGAGAGAGTCCCTAGTGTAGACGATCCATTAAAGCTGTTTCTGTAGTATAAACTGGTCTGAAGTAAGATTGAAATTGATCAAGATAAGACATCACCCAGAGACACCATGAAGAAAGATGTCATTACATGCTCAAACAACTTGGACAAAAATGGAAGACTGGATAAGCAAAAGAAATTATCCAGTTTGGTAGCATTTAGAGAGCCTTTTTAAAAACAAAGTTCTCTCTACCATCTCTTTCATGTGTAGTGGAATTATACCCTGTTGTAAACAGGCATTCATCACTATCCGTACTCACTTGTCATCCCCTTCCTGCTTCATTTATTAGTCAAGAAGGACAAGAATCAAACACTCTTATGTTAGCTGTTACAAGTCAGAAACCTTTTGCTGCCTGTACTCACTAATTTCTAGTTTGCATGTTTGCTGACTTCCTGTTTGTTTGCTTTTCCACTCCCACTCTCTCTCTCTCTCTCTCATTTTCATTAGATGATGAATTTGATGATGCCTGACATATTGTATGCAGATTAATGTTTAGATATATCACATAAAGAAGACTATGCTTCCTTTCGTTTCCCCCTCTGCTAGACCCACTGTGTGTTTCAGTTGTGGGGGTGTGGGACTGGTTGTTGTTCAATATTTGCCTTGCCAATTGATTAGTTTACTTAAGAGATACCCTAACATCTCTCACTTTTCCCAACAAGGCCTCATGTCTTCAAGTTTTCTGTCCTCATCTTCAGGTTCTACATATTAGAAAGTATCCATAATAAATGGATAAACAGGTAAGAGAACTTATCAAAACTGGGTCTGAGTCAGCCATAAAATCCCAATCAGAATGATTATGAACAATTTTATCTGTGAAGCGTCTTGTACATTATCCACAGCAGTCTATCATTTAAAAAGTCTTTACTACCATCTTCTAAGCCCAGAAGTAACGCGCTCTGACCACCCATGAAAAATTCTTCTGGTTTTGACTGTCATAAGCTTCAAACTGGCTATTGCCTGTTTATAGTTTGGATAGACCCATTCCAGCTGTTCCATCCCAACTCACAAAAGTGCTCTACTACATTCCATTTATGTCATTTCCCAGGCTCCTCAGACAACTAAGGAAATTGTTTGTTTTACTAGGTGCTTTGAGTGATTGTGTTAACTGCTTGGACAATTTCTCCACTGCACAGAGCAAATCCATAAGGTGAAACAAAAATTCCTGAGAGCCATGAGGCCTCAAAAATGATCAAGAAACCCTTTAATTCTGTACTCCTCTAGGTATATCATGCTGATTGGTCCTCTGCCCTTCTAGTTATGATAATGTTCAAAAAGGGGAAAAAGTCCCTGACAAATACGAGATTTATGATAGTACAGTGTAATATTGACCCATATGATCATGGTCTATACAGTTGGCCCTCCACATTCACTAGAGGCACAAGACCCCCACAAAAGTAGGAAAAAATGCAAATATCAAAATGTGGGGTGTGGGGGGCAGGGGCCTAGGCATGTTGGGAAGAATAGGTGCCCAGGGTCCAAACCAGATCTGGAAACGGAGAGGGAAGGGGGCTGGGTTGGTATGGTGTCCCTCTAGTTCTTCTCTTCTGCCTACCTCTTTCCTGGTGTGTGTGTGTGTAGTATCATGAGAGGGCTTGTGGTGCTGAGAAATCAGGCTGTGATCTGTCCTTAGCTGGCCATGTAGTGGCTGGTAGAGGAGGAGGAGGACCAGAGCCAGGTTTTAAAAAGGCTACATGGCCTGATCAGAGCCACCGAGAGGGAAAGTTCCTCCTGGGAAAAGAAATGTTTGATGTGAGGGGAGTAGGGGTTGGAGAAAAAAAAATCCATGAAAGTGAAACCCACAAACATGGAGGGCTGACTATATCTCATAAAGACATGCCTGCATATGTCTTCATTCAGACATTCTTTTTGTAAGTGCTATCAAATGCTTCAGTTGGATATATTTTCAAAACTCCCTGCACCAGCCATTTATGACTGTAGTACTCTGGTTTTGATTATGCACTGCATCACAGGTGATATTTGGGTTAAAGATAATTGTAAATATGGTATTGATATTAAATGATGTTTTCCCAACATTGCAATAATGCTTGTTTTGTTTGCTGGAGAGTTTATTACTTTTTGATCAATACTGTGTGAGATTTGTGAGGCAAATTAGCATAGTGAATATCAATTAGGAGGAAAATCAATGCCATTCAGACAAATAAGTGACTTGAAAATGTCCCATAGGCATGCACATACTTTCAAAGATTCTTTAAAGCATAATGCATATCATTTAGAATTCCGGAATACAGAGGAGAAACAAAAAGAGAATGATATTAGATAGGAAAGGGACAACAGCTGATGGAGCTACAAATGTACAGCTCAGGAAATGTATTAGAGTTTCTAATTATTTGAATGTGTGGTTGCTTCTTGCCTCCCTCTCTATTTTTTCAGGTATTCAGTTTCTCCCTTTAAGGAAACTGATTGTGGGATGGCATTTCATTACATAGAGACTTTTCCCCCCCACTGGCAGATAGATTGTGAGCTATGTAAGTCTTGGGTCTCTCTGAGTACTCCTTCTCCCTCAAAATAATCCTTTTCACACGTTCAATGAAAAAAAATTGTGAGTGGGTCTCAAGATTTTATACGTTGCTCATGATGCCAAACTCTATGTGTTTGGCTGAGGGATTCATGTATGTGTATGTTCTTTCAGTGTGATCTGCATTTCTCAAGTAATGTAATCTACTGGAAGAATGATCCATATACTCTATAAAAGTGTAAAAGTCATCCCCATCCATTTTTGGGGAATTGATATTGGCGTTCTGCTGGAATTTTTTACAGTGGCATTTCTGACTTGTAATACTTATAGAAAGGAATCCAGTAGCATCTTTGAGATTAACTGTGAAGAAGAACTTTCTAACATAAGCTTTCATGGACACAATCCACTTAGTGAAAAGTTACACTAAACACTCCTTCTTCTCAGTTCCGTGGAAGCTTATGCTATAAATTCCTTATCCCCAGATAGTCTCAAAAGTGTTGCCAGATTCATTTAAGTTTTCTTGAGTTAAAGAGACTAACATAGCTACCTCTATGAATACTTAAAGGTGAAAAAGAAAAGAAAAAGAAAGAAATTAGTTTACAACAACTCTAAAGACACTGAGAGTAAAATTCATGTTGCATATTTTGTATGCAGTTTACTGTGACTATGTTGTGTGATGTTTGTTTGTTCCCCCCCCCCATTGTTGTTCTCCTATGTTATATGTATTATAGAAAGAAAGAAAAGTATCAGAGGATATTCTCTTTTTTAAAAGGGATTTCTTACAGGGATAGCAGGGCCATCTTTTGCTTGTGGCTTCTGTGGAGGTTTGTGCTTTGGCTCTTCATGGCATTTGAAAGCTCTCCTGCAGCCCTGTTCCTCAAATCAATGTTTAGAATAATGGCCCTGCTTGCCTCTGAATTGAGCTGGTTAATAACCATTGCTGGGGAAATCAATCAGTTCTATGATATCTTATTACTTACGCTAATTTAATCACAGGGAATGGATCATTGCCTCAGTTCAGAGGGCAAAATCTGTGTGTGTGTGTGTGTGTGTGTGTGTGTGTGTATGTGTGGGTGGGTGGACTGGGGGAGGAAGGAGAAAAGAGGAAGCTGGGGAGTGAAGACTCCATCAGTTGGAGGGCAATATTGACAAATGAAAGATAAAATGAGTGGCTCTGGGTGGCGTGGAGGAGGGAGTGGAAGGAAGGATATTTCCTACCACTATACTGCATCGCTACTGCCAGATATCCCTCTCTTTTCTGTTGTCTTAGCTTTACTTTAGGGGTGGTGGAGATGGGGGAAGCACTAGAAGATTATGGAAGATAAATAGCCTACTCTTGGCTAGGGTTGCCAATTTTTCATCCAGCCACTGTAGCTGTGCCTTTCACAGTAGTTTGATCTACAGCAATTGGCAGGTGATTGCGTTTGACCACAGAAAGCTTCATCGGCTGATTTCTGCAGTTTAAGCCCTTGTTAAAGAGACAGAGACAGGCCAGGGTGTTTTTGGTTTAATCCCCCCCCCATGCCACTTGACAGCCCTATTCTTGGCATATCTCTGTAGGCATGATAAAAAAGGAAGAATGTCAAGAAAAGAAAGAGCCTGAAAAGTTCTTTCCCCCAGGATCACTACCATTACTTCTCCCACCCCCATCAAAATATGTATCTGTTTAGTAGAGCCTGACCATAGTCCAAACAACTGTGCAACTCTTTCCATACTTCCAATGTCTCTTTCTTATACAACCCCCTCAGGATAGCTATTTCACTATTTTTATCTTTTTATTTATTTAGTATGGCAAACTCTTTTTGTAAATGATCCAGGCATCAAAACATCATGACTAGAGTTCCCAGTTCACTGAGGGAAAAAGGCCTTCTGTTGTGTTTTTAACAGCATCTTGATGAGTAAAGGAGCAGAGGAGATTTTCATTTGCTGGAGATAAACAGAGTCACCTGCTGTTTGCCACAGATTGAAGGGCTATTCAAATCTAACCTACCTCATAGTTTTACTCCAAAGATTAAATGCTATGGGAAAATATCAAATATGATAACTTCAAAAGCACAGTCCTAATTGGCTAAGGAGGCCATGGGTTAGTTAACCAACACTTGGCCACCTGAAGGTGTGGTGAATCCTGTTGTAAATGAAAAGCGAATTCAGAAGACAAATAAAAAGAGAAATAGTCTTTTATATATTCTAGTTAAAAATAAGCATAGCATATAGATTCTTAATAAACAAAAGGTTAAAAGAGAACATGAGCAAGTTTGGCAAGTTAAAATACAAAATATATCAAAATATAATACAATACCACAATGAAGCAGGATATGATACAAGCTGTAGCAACAGCAAATCAGGAAGTGGAAATAAGTGTCCGCTAAAACAATGTTACTCTTATAGAGCCTTTACACCTGCTTCCAATAACAGTAGCAGGTGAAGGTCCTCTATAACACCAGTAGACCAATTAACCCCATAATAACTAGAGTTGTAAGTCTTGTCAATTCCAACAAATCCAACCCCCTTCTGCCAGGTCAGTGATGCTGGAAATTGTGCAAAACTACTTTCCACTAGATTAACTTTGTGCCATTGTTGAGGCTGTGTCATTGGGCTAGAGTTTGTTTGGATTTGGTATCCCTTGGCTTCTCCATCACTTTAATCCATCACTGTTTTTGCCTCTTATGCCAGTAGATCTTAGCTGCTAAACAGTCTGTTGGCAGATCTCTGAAACCAGTTAGCAGGAAAGGGTTCTGCTAGCAGAAAAGCATTTTTGTTGAAAGTGAAAAGATGTGTCTAATTCCTGAAATTGTGCATTTTTGAATAAGGGTCATACTGTGAAGATAACAAGTAAGGAATATGGGTTTTGTTCACATGGGAAGGAAGGAAAGAAAGGAAATAATACACTAAGCATTTGGAATCATTGGGCTCTCCTAATGTTGTGATCATCTATGTTATAATCACTTTGAGCTATGCTCTATCAGATTAATTGGACTTCCGGGTTTGTGTGTATAAGATTGTAGCTTGAAATATCTATGATCTAGCAATGATATCAGTTTTGTTACCATGAACAAGTCTGTATGGGACTTTGTGGTGAATATCTGTGGCATTCCATAGCTAATTTTATCACAGGTTAAGACAGCACTGCAAATCTCTTTGGAATCCCTATGACATTCAAAAGCCAGCTATCAGTTACAAGTCTTTTGGTAAAGACAAGGGGCAAGTTAATTCAAAATGACGCTGGTAGTTGAATAGTTACTTATATAGCTAATCTTTTTAAAAAAAGTACTCTATAAGAAGCATTTAATTATTAACTACTTTCTAACTCCTCTTACTATATTTGTACATAGATGAAAAACTGTCTGAGCTCCAAATATATAAGAATTGTTTTGAAATCCTTTGCACAAATTGGCTACAACAAAGGAGGTTAGGAGCAAATTTCCATCACAGCCTGATCATGTCAATTATATTTACACAAACAAAAGTGCTAGTACTGCAAGGCCAAACCAATTGTACAGCGAGATCTCTGAATGCAAAAATAATTAAAACACTCACATTGGATTTACATCTTGGTCGGAATGATGTGGCCCCAAGAGGTTCCAGGACTACAGCTCCCAGCATTTCCTATCTTTGGCTATGTTGGCTTGGATTGCTGGGAATTACAGTTCAACAATATCTAGCAAGCTATGCAATTCCCACTGCCGATCTTTATCCCCATTATGTCACATATGACCACATGAAACTGGCTGGTATATCTTTTAATATACACTTTTCAGGGTTGCCAGATTGAAAACTGGAGACAGCTTCTGTACATTTAAAGGCTGTGTATAACAGGCATTTCAGCAGTTGATGCTTATTACCTGGTTGTGTGACATTTCATCTTCTACAAAACTATTAAAGATACAGGAGTCCTCCAGTTTTCACTCTGGCAACCCTATTTGTAACATTTGACTAATTATGTGTGCCTAGGGATTAGGGCTTTTTTAAAGGTGAAAATCAATGTAATATGCTTAAGAAGATTGTCCCCTGCCCAACTTCATACATGTTTGTCATATATTAAGCAGACTGCCATGCATATTAAAAGCCAGGAGCATCCTCCACAGAAGAAGCAAAATGAAGGGACCCCTGGACCCTCACTTGCAACGGTGAAAACCTAATTATTCTTATGTCTTTATAGTTCTCAGCCTCTTAGTCCAGCTTCCTTTCTCTCCCCTTTCAAAACTCAGAAAAAACAAAACAAAATATGTGACATCCCACATCCAAAAAGATGTGAAGAAAATGCTGCTAAGGCAGGAAGCAGGGGAACAAAATCAATGCAGATAATTTGCTTAAAAAGCCAGAACCTTCTGACTGCTCTGTGTAGCTACAGTCTTTCTCCCAAGGAAGTGGTTTCGAGAGGGTAAAATGTCTCTTCTTCAAATTCTGCTGTTGTTGTTTTTTCCCCCTCTGCAACCATCAAAGGGAACTTTTTTCAAGTGTGATTCTGTGGAGCTGAGCAAAGCCTGTCCTTGTGCTCCTAAGCCATTGCCTGGGCTGTGGGCTGGGAATCTTTGATCCCCCCCTCTCATTTGCTTGTTGTTTCTTTATTATTTTGCTGACACCTTGAAGCTTTTGTTTCTTCTGCTCCTCCTTTGCTTTGTACTGGTTTTGCAGTCATAAAGAGATGTAAAAACTTTGATGTCTTTAACCCTTGACTGGCCTGCTTCTGTCTTAGTCACATAAAAGGGCTAACCTTTGTTCAGTGTACTGCCAGGCAAAGACAATTACACTCTCTCCTTTGTAAACGTGGTTCTTCCATCATCCAGTGTTCAAGGTCTAGAAGCTGGAACCACATTCTTAGCTCTCTGAAAGGTACCTTCTTGAGTTCAGTTTTGAGTGTATGTTTCCCCTGACTCCGTTATGTGATACAGAAGTATTGGCAATTTTTTAAAATAAATATTGCTGGCAACAAAGAGACAGGAGTCCAGAACTTAGAAATGTTACTGGCCAATGCTAGCTGAACAATATAATTATTATTTTACATTTTTACAGATGAAAACTGAGACACATGTGGTCAAGCAACATCAGATTGTGGCAAAATGGCAAAAGTTATTAATGAGGAAAAGCAAGCAGGATAAGAGAGGCTGCAAAAGTTTGCTTTTCCTTGAATCTACAGGGAAGAGCAAAATTCTACCTGCTCCTTTTCTACCTGCTGAGTTGAGTACAAAGTATTTTTGCACTTTGAACTCAGTTCACAGCAGTTGAAGTAAACTGAGGACAAAGGAAGAAAGTGAAAGCGGGGGAGAGAAACTGGGTCATTTTAAAAACAGCTGAAAAAGTGGGATAGAGGATAAATCAGGACTGTCCCTGATAAATTGGGGCAGCTGGAGAAAATGCTGGAGGGTTTTGGGAGCAGTAGCTCCCAGAATTCTGCTTTTCAAACTTTGGGCAGGGATAAAGACATATCTCTATATCAGGTGTAGCTCTTGGGTTGTTTTTCCAACTGCACATCCCAGTAGCCCCAGCCAGCATAGCCAAGGGTGAGGTATGCTGGGAGCTGCAGTTCAACAGCCTCTGGAGAGCTACACAGTTTTCTCCCCTGCTTTGCAAAGATGCTTTGTGGGAATTTAATGATGCCTTAGCATATTATTGGTAGTACAGAAGGTGTCACTGAGAAAAGTAAGTATGTTTTTGCTTCTATGCATTCCGTTGCATAATATGGAACACTCTCCTTGTGGGCCTATGACCCATGATGTTTCCTGCAAGCTGTGTTGATGGTTGAGAACCACTATGTACCCAAGCAATTTGAGCCTGTATTTCAGTGACAGAGCCATCTGGCTAAATAAGATCTACGTGGATAGGGCATTGGCGAGCTTGTGCTGCAGTGTCTAGCAAAAAGCTGGATGCAATTATAGAAAGTTAAATTCAGTGAAACACTAAGATGGGGGTCTGAGTCTTAAATGCCACACACTGGCCACAATCCTGCATGGCTGAATGTCACATAGGAATTTTACATGTGGAACTATATTACACTGAACCATTTACCATCTCCTGGGCCTATCATAGAGTTGCTGATGCCCATTCCCCACAGCTGTTCCATGGCTGGTAGAGAGTGGTGGGAGAATCACAGAAGCAGCTGACTATGTCTCTATAGCCATCATTTGATGCATCATTTGTTAAGGTCCACTGGAGTCCTTTGAGTGTCTCAGTGGCTGATGTATTTTAGCATCTGGTTATGGGAATATGAGAGAGCCAGCATGGTATAGTGGTTTGAGCATTGGACTACAACCAGGGTTCACTTTCCAGCTCAGCCATGGAAATCCACTGGGTGACCTTGAGTGCATCACTCTCTCTGAGCCCCAGAAAACCCTGTGATAGGTTTGCCTTAGGGTTGCCATAAGTCAGAAATGACTTGAAGGCACACAACAGCAAAATGGGAACATAGCCAGAAACTTCTGTGACCCCCTCCCCCCCCTTGCTCTCTTTAAGGCATGGAGTGGATGTGGGAAGAGAGGATGTTAGCAGCTCTGCGGTAGCTTGAGGGGGCAGGTTCAATTCCTGCAGAAGGAGAAAGGAAATATTAACCTCTGCAGCAAAAATAAATACACACACTGGAATGAAGTTAACATACACTTGTGTATGCCCTAACAGAATGCCAGACTGGGTATTAAGGCTGGCATGCACTTGTGTAAAAGCCAGTGTGATATAGTGGTTTTAGTGCTGGACTACAGCTCTGGAGACCAGGGTTCCAATCCTCACTGGGCTATGGAAACCCACTGGGTGACCTTGGGCAAGTCACTCTCTCTCAGCCACAGAGGAAGGCAAAGACAACTGCCCTCTGAACAAATTTTGCAAAGAAAACCCTGTGATATGCTCACCTTAGGGTTGCTGTAGGTAGGAAATGACCTGAAGGCACACGACAACAAGAGCAACAAACACTCGTGTATGCCACTAGAAAAATGTCAGCTTGCTTATTAACTCACAATATAACAAAATGCCCATTTCACAGAAGGAAAACTGGTGATACTCAGAGAAATGCATGGATGCTTTCTGTCTCCCAAAAAACACCAGAGGAGAAACAAGCAAACACAAACCAAAAAGACCCCAATTGCTCACAGAACAAAGTCACAAAATACAGGTGCGCCGATACTCAGCTGGTCTAAACTCAGGCGATGTGTCTGTATCCTGTACAGTGTACAAGTCTATTAGGTTTTAACACAGTCAAACATTTTTACAAATGATCTATGGAATTCCATTACTGCAGGCAGTTAAACACTGCTGTAAAACTTCAACTTGCTTTACCAAAAAGGAATAGCAAATGTAGCTCCTGCTCACCAGATTACTGACAAATTCTGCTTTTTGTCTATTCTAGTGTGAAGAAGCTAGTTCATTCTTTCTCACTCATCCCTCTTTTCCTAGGCTCTGTGACAGCCTCAGCTCTACCAAGCTTGCAATACAGCTACCTCGCGCTACTACCCGGAAAACCTTCTCATCCATCACTCTGGCTAACAATGACAGTCTCCTGCCGGACTGGTTCTTACTACTCTAGCTCTATTGATGTCACTGACAATAGATAGATGCATTTGTCATAATTATGTGGGGAGAAAACCCTCCATTAATTGGAAAGCATGTTGTTTGGCCTTAAGTCCACACAGCTATCGATGTTAGATCAGTATGCAGGAACCCCTTGGGGAGTCTCTGTCCAAGAGGAAATGGAACAGCATCCAAGCAGCTGCACCCTGTCAGCCTGATGAAAAGCAACCTTCTTCAACAATAGACTCCAAGCGTTTGTCCTACTGTAGAGATGTAACAAGCAGAATGTCCTTCAGCTCTTGTGTTTGTGTATTTCTTGTCTGCCAGTTCTGGGACCTTTCCCATCAATCACTATCCTCATTTTAAAATAAGTTCTGGGGAGAGGGAAGTGGGGCTGAGAAGTTCCAAAAGGCTTTTCAACTTCCTAAAACAAGAAAACATTATCATGTTTGGCACAGTGTGTTGGAAGGGTGGATGTGGGTGAGCTGGACAGATCTCCTTGGGAACAGATATCTTTAATTTAAAGATGGTGCTGTCACAATGTGGCAGATTGGCAAAAAATGACAGCCTTGTGACATCATCCTTTTGACAGTTCTCAGTGTTAGAGATTTCCTTCTTCAGTTGGCCTTGTTGTCATCCAGCCAAACTTGCTAATATAATAGTGTTTAAAGTCCAATTGGCTGGGTGTTCTTTTGTAATTTTTGGAGGGTTTATAAACCTAGTTGAATGAATCAATTGCTCATGTGGCAAAGTTCCTTGATTTGTTTGAGAGAAAATTGGCTCCTACCACTGGCTTACAACTTCTGTCCCAGGGCTCAGTTTTTGAAACTCTACTCTAAATCCTTCGTACAATAACACTGCATGCACTCCATCCACCTCTCCCTCCCTCCCTTTAAGGAGAGCAGAGGCACTGGCAGTTTTAACTGTACGGTAGAGGCTTATTGGAAAGGTAAAATGAATACCTAATAACAAGGCTATTTAGCAGAGCAATTCAGAACTGCAGAAGGCTGATTTATATCAGTCCATTGATTGCCTATTGTAAACTTACCGAAACCTGAATTTTTGATGGAGTTTGACTTGCAGTATCGCTGTTGGGCTTCAGAGTAATTTTATCATCAAAGTTCCCCTGTGTGACTCCACCCCATCATCTCCAAGTTTTTCATTAGAGTGGACATCATCAATTAAGAAAAAGAAAAAAGAATGCAGAAATAGTCTTTGGGACTTTAAAGAACATTCAGGTGGGAATACCGGGGGGTGGGGGGGTACTTGAGTGTTTACTATTTCAGGTTCTAGTATAATTTCCTAGGATGGATCTAGAAGAATATAATCCTGAGGCAATACAAGTGAAAATACTTGCTAGTTGTTTTCCTTAATATGGCCTTACCTTGGCTACTGGGAAAAATGTAGCAGTCAAATCCTATATGTCTGTTCCAGTCCCATTGTGTTCAGTGTGGCTTACTCCAAGTAAAAAGGGACAGAGTTGCAATCTAACAGAACATAGACATTTCATACAAGTGTCCTGGGATGCTTACTGCTGTGACATGCGTGAACACTGTTACCCTGTTTACTGGGGGTCCCGTGAGGGACACCAAAATGTGCTCAACAATAGGTGGGGAAGATTAGCTCTGAGCACTGCTTTAGCGTTACGAGAGGCAGGATCCAAGGAACCGCTCAAAATCAGGGGTTTTTATAAGGAGAATTGTGACTGCAGGCTAGGTCGGACTTTGGGAAAACAATAGATCTGGGGCTGGAGACAAAGCCTCCGAAAGGTCAGAATTTGAATGATTGAATTATAGCCGAATTTATCAAGAAAGTAGCTGGTATGCAAACGTGGAGTACTTGAGCGTTGTATAGTCGGATCATCAAGCTGCCAGTGCGGGGCAGAGGATCATTTGAGAGCTGCTTGCATACCTAATGGAGGTACTTGCCTTGAGGTCTCCTAAAGCGGCGAGTCGGCTGTTTCTGGCCTGCCTGTATTGTCTAGGAATATTACGGCGATCATCGGCTGAGCCTGTATGCGTGCTGGGCCGGGGGCCTCACAAGCACGTGGAAAGGATACGTGAAGCCGAATTAGTGATATCAAAAGATATCTTTTATATCCCCAAAGCTTGGGCTAGCCAGGGCAGTAACAACACAAAGAGAGGGGTTGACATCACATTCAGAAATCCTGTAATAATATATTCTAGTTCCAGACAGTTAACAGTTCTAATCAGAGGACCCCACCTGCACCACGTATGGGAGAAAATGTTCACTTATCTGCCATTTGCTCCTGCTCCAGATGGTCAAAGGTTATCTAAGGCCAGGTTCCAGCTGGGTACTTTTGCTGTTGGAAGAAGGCCATCCATGAGTCTGAAAAGAGGCTACTTCCTCTGTCTGTGCAATTCCTGCCCTCTCACAGGCAGTAGCTCTCCTGCTCTTCCTTCTTCCAGCTTTCTGTGCCACTGAAAACTGTGTTCTGGAGGGTTTCTGTGTTCCTGGAGGATGTCAGAGGGGATTGATGCAGAGAGATTTTTCCTGGAAGGAAAGGACTATTAGAAATTTTTCTCCAGCAACAGCAGAAGTGCCCACCTTAGAAGGATGAACCTTAGAACAAAGTGGACAAAGAGAATACGTTTCGGGATCCTCAAAAGAAGGCACGTTTATTAGAGAAATCCATTCTTTAGAGAGAACAGCCTGGTTCTTGCTGAACTATTCTAGAAGGGTAAGGATAGTAGGCAGAAATGCTTCAGTTTTAGCTCCTTCATGAAGAGGGGTTGAGAAAGAGAAAGAGAGAGCGAGAAAGAGAGAACACGACAGAGGCCAGAAATACAGGAAAGTGATCAGCCTGAAGTTAGCTCCTTTTGTAGAGCAAAATGTGGTCATTTGAGCAACCCTGCTGAGCCAGAGGATGTAATCTGTACATAATGCTTTGGGATAGGTGGCAGAACGAGGAAGCAAACAGGCAGGAAAAGGAAGGCCAGGTTTCTAACCTCTCTCTGTCTAAGCCATTTTATTCTTAGTAGGCAAGAACAGCAGGAGAACCTGCTGTATCTTCCAACAAAAGAGATATTGAGCTGCATGAGGAGAGAGAATACACCTCCTCTGTGATTGGCTGACAGTCTTCTTTTACCATAATGAAAACACAAGTGAATCATGGCTTATGGGCTAACTGTTGATGGACAACTTCAAGGTTTTTTGCCTTCAAACTAGGCTTGGACTGGATAGCCCTTCACAGAGATGGCCCCAAGCAGATGGTTGTCCTGCAATAGCCATTCAGAAGATTTTTGTATGGAAGGCTGTCTAGCTGTTCCTGTCATAAGGTTCTTCAATAAATACATGGTAGCAGTTAGAATTCTCACAGAAGAGTGCTTGACTGAGGTGTCAATGCTTGTGGTGGTACTAGCACCTTGACAGTTGTGGTTTAAAGACAATTAATTACTGTTATGAGCCCAAGGCACAAAACTAATTATCATTATAGTTATAGGTAACCATTTATATTCATATTCTCAAAAGTAACAAAAGCAATTCATTTAATTCCTTTTTAAAACATACAAATTGTACAAGATGCTGGCCTGTGGTATAAGACACACTTTCGCATCAGCTTAATATGCACAACAGAGCATAAGGCACTAAAATGAGGCACAACCTAGATCAATGCTCTAATTCTGTGATATTCTTCCACCATTCAGTGAAACTACACACCTGTAACAATATATATGTAGAAGCTAAAACAGTACAGTTATACCAGAAATGAAGTGAACTAAGCTACAGTCATTAACTCTAGTTATATCTTTGTTACTGGAGAAAAGAGCTAATAATAAATAAATAGTTACTTCCAAGCTCACTGTGGGCAAGATGCTTGTATACTAGTTCCTCTACAGGATCAGGGGCAACATACCACTGTATATTAATTGCTTGGAAATGTGAACAGAAAGATGCATTTACTCTCATGTCTTACTTCAGAACTTCACAAAGCCACCAGGATGGCCACAATAAGATCAGAATGCAAGACTTGAAAGGCCTTAAGTCTAGTCCAGTACTGTCATGCCCTGCCTTGGAAACCCTGACAGTGAGGAGGAGGGTTCTGAGTCTGGGGCAGAACATTACCCAGAAGTTTGCCCAGATGAAAACAACAACCAGCATCAGCAGGGGAAACAAATATCAGGAGTTGAAGCAACACAGACTCCTACCTTATTGGAAAGACGATGCTAGAAAGAAGGTCTCAGGCATTCAACTCGTTTATGTAACAAACAAGCTTTAATAAGAAAACATCTGCATCAACATTGTTAGCCTATAAAATTCAAACAGCTGGCCTATTTCCCCAGGTTTGATAACTGATCTTCCCAGTGGTTGAAGCTCTCTGCTGTGTTTTCCTGAATCCCGACTCTCTTGGACCTCTGCTTGCCTGACACCAATTCAGATTTGTGGATTTGTATGCTTTGGGACTTTGAATTCCTGACCTGAACTTTGTTTGGACGGCGCCCTCTCCCTCTGCCATAAGTAGAGCTCTACTCTGCTGGTCTGCTAGTTGGCTGCCTGGTCTGCCTGGGACACCAGAAGTACAACTCTTCTTATCACTTCATGATAGGACTGATCTAGGTTTAATCCTGGGACTCATTATTATTGTGTACAAAATTATAATCATGCTACAAGTTGCAGTATGGCAATTATGAAATGACAGAGTCATTCCTACCACTCTGAGGTTACCTAATTTCTAGGTGGTCTATGGATAAGGAAGCCAGAATGGCATAGTGGTTTGAGCGTTGGACTATGACTGTAAAGACTAGGGTTTGAATCCCCATTCAGCCATGGAAACCCCCTGGGTGACCTAAGGCAAGTCACAGGCATTTTCCACAGCACCCTCCCATTGCACAATGAGGATGGGAGAAGGACGAGACTGTGACGATGCTTCTGCATGATTTCATCACGGTCCCGTCCTTCTCTTGTCCCCAGGGGTGCAATCATGGATTAAATCATTGACATGTTTTCCCATCAATGACCCATGATCACACCATCATTGGGGACTTACCTGTCCTATGGAAGCCTTGGAAGTGCAATGGCTGTGCTGCGGAAGGAAGAGGCATGGCTATCACACTCCCTTCCACAGGCAGCCAACAGGTGTGGAGGGGAGAGCTCCCGTCAAGTGCCCCTCCCGGCAGAGCCATTGCCAGCATCCCCACTGGATGACTGTGTGAAAAGATAGGGCACGGAAAGGCCCACAGTCTCTCAGTTTTGGAGGGAGGCAAAGGCAAGCCCCCCCCCCCGAACAAATCTTGCCAAGAAAACTCTGTGGCATGTTCACCTTAGGGTTGTCATAAGCTGAAAATGACTTGAAGACACATAATAACAACTATAGATAGCAGCCAACATGGTAGATCAGCTACTTACTTGTGTAACTATCTTTCCATCTCAGTCTTTGGTACAATCAGAAGGAGAATCACCAACCCAACTCTTCCTCACACTAGAGATCACTCATGAGAGGGAGGTGGAAATGTCAATAGGAGAACAGATCTCTATCACTTACGGCTGCTGCCTGGTAAGTCAGAACTGGGGGACTTTCAGGATTCCTATGCATTCCCTACAGAGGGATTGTGAATACAAATCAGAGTTGCACAATTCTAGGTTATGCGTTTGTAACTGTGATCATGAATTCTTTAGTTTTCATATTATAATTTTCTAATTACCATATTTTTCCTTACTAGTTATAAGTCTAGATGTGAGCACAAGTCACATCTCATGCAGGGCAAAAAAAAAGTATTCCCCCCCCACCACCAATATTCTTGTTTGTTTCATTTATTACCTCTTTACCTATTTGTTATTTAAGTACATTTAATATGATTTTGATGTTCTGGGGATGGAGTGGGTAGAAAGATGAAAGATTTCCATCTTTATGAGAAAGTGCTGGATTAGCTGGGAAGAGGAAATAGCACGTTTGTTACAAACTAAACATTTTAGAATAAAAGTTCATTTGCTGTGCTGATATATTCCAAACTTTTAGAACTGTGAATTGGGAAAAAAAATTCAGCTGACTCCCAGGTTTTGCACAGAATGGGTCCCATAAATCATGCAAAATATACTTCTGGCAAGATTACATTTGCTGATCTTTGAAATTTGGATTGCTTGAAGAGGATTCGGACAAGTACCATGACTTGAAACCATCTTCAAACCAAGTTTGAACTCTCTGCCATAGGAGGGGAAATTTCACTGATAGAAATGTCCTGGAGGTCTCCTCTAGCTCTCTTTTACAGTATGAATAGTTTATCTTTTAAATTAACACAGTGCTCCGCAAACACTCAGGCAGAGACAGCTGGCTAAAGCCAAGCAAAAGACTGCAAGCTTTCTCAGCATTATTCTGTCCAGCTATCCCTCCTCCATTCTGTTCTGTTTGTATTACTTTCTAGTTTGCAAAGGTTAATGGTTTCCTTTTGACAGAGTTCACTGTATGCCAATGGTATCTAAGTTGGAGGTTGTAGAATAATGAGATATTTATATTTAGTGTAACACAAGTTGAGTTTTAGCTTTCTCAGGATAGAATTTTAATTCTGGAAATCTTCTTAAAAATAGCAGAATTTTGCTCTAGCTAGTCTGCATATGACCATGTATAAAAGTACCACAAAGGCATTAATCTGAAAAATGATAATTTATTATGGAAAATATAATATCTTATGTATTTCTACATGTGGATGTAAAATCTGGAAAGTTGATAGGAAAAAAATCAATGCTTTTGAAATGTGGTGCTGGAAGATAGTTCTACAGACACCATGAACTGCTAAAAAGACAAATGAAAGGGTCCTAGAGCAACTCAGGCCTGAGATCAAATATGATCAAATATGTGTGTGTTTGGTTAAAATGAAACTTAGAAATAACAAGAAACGATGGCTTTGGGTGGGCACATGTTGAAGTTTGCCTTTTCACATTTTTAAAAAAAAAGTTACATTCAACTATTTATAACAAATTTTGCTCTATTTTGGAATAATGGAACTTTCCATCTCTTTAAAAGCAAACTCCCAAATCTCAATTTCAACATCCTATATTAAAATTGGGAATGTTTTCCATGTTTTATTTTTAACTTCAATTCAGAATGAAAATTCTTATGTGGAATTAATGGTCTTTCCCTAATCTTCTATTTTTTAAAAAATATTGCTGCTCTAGCCATTTTGAAGTCTTGAAGATTTAGAGGCAAGTGATACATTTCCTAAATGATCTTCTGAATTTAATCAACTATTATATGTTTAAACAAAAGGGAACCATTGGTCAATAGTGTTATTATTTAAGCCTTTAAGTATCAAAGTAGAGTCAGGAATTTCCAGTTGTTTTTGAAAATATGTTTAAAAGAAATGATAAAGGACTTATCCAGCTTCCAGATTGGTATGTGGTATGAGCCTTCTAGGACAAAGGCTTAAACCCAGATTTAGTCTCATCTAGAGTATTTAGTCAAGGGGGTTTATACAAGCTTGTTGTTGTTGTTGTTGTGTGCCTTTAAGTCAATTCTGACTTGTGGTGATGCTAAGGTAAAAGTATCACAGTGTTTTCTTGGCAAGATATCTTTGGGGGGAAGTTTGCCCTTGCCTACCTCTGAGGCTGAGAGAATGTGACTTGCCCAAGATCACCTTGTAGATTTCTATGGCTCAGTGGGAATTTGATCTCTAATCTTCCAGAGTCCTAGTCCAACATTCAAACCATTCCAGTGGCTGTCTTACATAAGCTTACCATTAAGCAATTCATTCAGTTAGGAATAACAACTGCAGTTAGGTACGAGTGTCCCAAGGAAGTGAGTGAGAAAACTCTTCCTCATCTGCATTCCATGCATTTTTTTCAGATTTCCTTGGTGTACACCCAAGCAAATGGACGGAATGTATTGCTTGAGCCATTATGAACAATTGAAGCTATTCGCAGAACCCTTTAGGTATATCAGTGAGTGCTTGAAGCAATGACCTATATGGTCGTATTGTTATCTGAATGAATTCAGTGGCATGCTAGTCAAGTTCAGACTTGATGTGTGTTGAGGAGCTCAAAAGATTCCTTCACAATGAGGCAAGTGGCAGTCCTACATATCCCTGTCCCATTATATCAAAAGGGCTGTGTGAATCAGCCATTTCTCTGAGACTAGCATAGCAATCCTCTTGTAAGTAACACTGCACATAAAATACTTGGCTAGAGGAAGTACAGAGACAATGGGGTCTAGTACCTGTCACACCTTGACTTGTTGAGTGGGAACACAGCCTGGGGGATCCAAAAGCTGTCATTACAAGGTATTAGCATAAGAAAAGGAGCACCCCTTCTGTTTTGGCATGTCATACCCCAGTGACGGGGAGCACAAATACATTCAGGCGCATAGAACAGTGCAATTCAGCGTTGTCTTTGACAATGTTGGGCACCAATGCTGTCACTCTGTTGACATGGGCCCACCCTTCCCCCAACCCACGCTGGCATTCAAAAACAGCAGCTCGCCCACCACTTTTATTTCCACACAATGTGTCAATAATTACTTGTCAGGGCTTTTTGCTTATAGACCTGGAATAGTGAATAAATGCTCATTATGCCTGGGAAAAAATGTTGCAAGCTTTACTATAAATCTTCTGTTACAAATGCTCACAATAGAGGCTATTGACACAGTGGCAAACACTCACATTAACATGTAAAGTCACGCTGCTGTAAAGAGGGTTTGACAAACTAACTTGCAGCTGAGGAGTTTCTTGACCTTTTCTTTGCCTACCTTGGCAACCAACCTAGGCCTTGGTCATATTAAAATTGAGGAGGAGGTGGATGCTGATTAAACAAGAGACATGCTTATCTCTGTCTGTCTAGGGCTTTTAAAATAGTCCATAAAATATAATTGTGAAAAGAAAAAAACATTCATTTAAGGTAGAGCAGCAACAACAATCTAGGGCTAGTCATCCAATTTTTAACAGAAGTAGAGGAATAAATAAACCCAGAACTAGCTATTTTAAAAGGATGTGGCTGTCCTAAAAGACATTTGATCTTGAGGCAAACACTTAATATCTACACTGTTCTCATAAATTATAAGATCACAATCCAGCGCAGAGGCCAATAGGCTGAAGCTTGTTTATTTCCTGCCCACACAGTTGACAGTGGAAGTTCCCTTTTCTCCAAGACTTAAATCCACATCCTTTCACTAGAGCGTCTCGAACAGTGGATACAAATGTTCCCTATCATAACAACAACTTACTGCTGTGAGGGTTGCAGTTGGAAAGTGTTAGCTAAGGGAAAACTTTACACACATGTCACATTTTTTTCTCAAGAACTGTGAGAATGAAAGATGAAAATGAAAATACTTTGGCATCTGACACATCTCTTGGCCATTGGGAAACAAATGAAATATAACTGGATCAGCAATGGTTGCTAGTCATAGGTCTTCCCCATTCTGATGTAAAGTATGAGGGTGTTGGATAGGTCCATCTTTAAAAAACAAACACAACTGGTATAAACAGGAGAGTTGCACCTTATCTCCCTATGGCCTGGCATCCTGCATACTTTTCTCCCTCCTTGGATCTAATGTGATGTTAGAATTCTTCATGTGGTATTATGTGTGAATGTAGAAGAAACATGGCTGGTCCCACCACAGCTATCTTGATCCTCAGATTCAGCTCTTAGATACCCAGGATGATAAAACACAACACATCAAAGCACATCAGAGAGCTGATAAATCCTGTAGACAGAAACTGCCATTTGGGACTATAAACTATTCAAATGCCAAATTGAAATCCCAGACCTTTCAAAAGCTTTGCCTTTGCTCTGCATCCGGCAGTCCTTAGAAAGGAAGATGGAATGAATTTACTAATTTATTTAATACCATGCCCTGTGTTAAAAATATCTCAGGGAGGCTTACAAATAGCATTAAAACAAGAAGTTAAGCTGTTTAAAACAATAAAAATAATTAAATAAGCTAAAACAAATTAAACATGAGTTAAAAAGACATTTAAAAATTAAAAAGTTTTTTATAAGTATTTGGGATGAATTAATGAGGCCTAAAGGCCTTGATGAACAGCAAAGTTTTCACTTGATGCCTAAATGAAATGAGTGTTGGCACCAGTTGGGTCTTCAAGAGGAGGACACTCTACAAGTGGGGTGCCATAACTGGGAAGGACCTCTATCATGTTCCAACACAGTGTACTGACCTCACTAGTAGGATATGGGAGATGGCTTTCTGCAGCAGATCTTAATCCTCAGACAGACACCTGCTTTCACAGCTTCAGGTTCTACAGCTTTTTGTACTATTGCTGAGAAAACTCTGTTCCAGGCAGCCTCCCCCCATCACTTTGACAGTGGAGAGACTAAGAGGAAGATCTCCAAAGATTTCTGCCAATAGTTATTTCATCATCCTTTATGAATAGATTCTGCAAATGCAGCTACTCAAACATGAAATATTAGTGTGTTCAATGACAATTATTCCCAGGTAATTTTGCCTTATTTAACCATTTCAAAAAACATGTAAAGCACCACATGGTCCATAGGGTCTGTAGGTCTTATGTGGACTTCATCCATCTTTTCTCCTTTGCATCTTCCTGGACTCCACCCCCACAATAAATAAAATAAAAGGGGGAGATTCAGAGGCTCCTGGGTGCAACCAAAAGTATCTGAAAGATGTTTCTTCTGACAACTTTTGCCACCATTTTCAAAACCCTTCCTGTATAGAGGTTGATTATATGTAGAGAAAAGTTTGTTGTATCCCTTTCCCATATTTTCCACATGAATGGACTCATCAAGGGAAAATAAAAATGGAGACAAGGAACAGAAGTAGCATAAATTAAACCCACTCTTCTTTCTCGTGCATTTGTTCTACAGCATTTTGAACATCTACATGGGACTTTTGTTACACTAAAATTAGTGGGTCATGTTCCTGACTGGACATTCAGCAATGTGTATCAATCAGTAATCACTTTGACTTAAGTCTTCCTAATTTTTCAGTAGGGCTCTAAAAGTATAGATGATCACTTCCCCACTCCCCCAGCTACTGTCTGGCTTTTGCAATGTGAAGCCAATATTCAAGCATAATCAATGGCTTTGGAGGTAATGAAAAGAAAAGCTGAGTGAATTGCAATATTCTAGTTATGCACTGAAAAGTTTGCTCTCATTTGCCTTTGTCTCCACTACCGTTTCACTGCTGCCTTTTTGCTTTTGCCTTTTACTTTCTTAATTCATGCTGATTTGCTTTTTGATTGCCATTTCTGTAGGTATTCCCCAATGTTTGCTTTAAATCCTATCCTATTTTCTGGGTTTTCTTTTTCCATTCACATTTATATCTTCTCTTCCTCCCATCAAGTCTCTTTCAGCCTAGCCAGTATAAACCTAGCAAATTTCATGTTTCATGTTTGTCCTTAGCCAGTTTCCAATGCATTCCATTTCCCAAAGGTAATGTAATCCTTTAACGTCAAGCTCTATTCATTATATATAGAGGGGGGAGGGAGGAGGGAGTTTAACTGGTAATTTGGGGTGCATCCTTAAATTTTGGAAAGAGTTTATTTTAACAAACCTAAGTGCTGGCCTCAATATCACTGGATAATATTGCCTTAGCCAACCCTAACACTGTTTGGCAAGTAAACCTCCCACTCTGTTGGCATAATAATGATTTATGCACAACATGCCATGGTTTAAGCTATGATTGTGTAAACTTGTGTAGAAACCACAAGTTTAAATCACACACATTTACAAGGTATTTGTTTTTGTAAACGTTCTTTTAAACAGAACAGCAACATTATCAGAGACAAGTCACTGAAGCTGCACATTCGCAACTGCTGCTCTCTTTACCGGTGCCAATTCTGTAGCCAAGAGGTAGCCAAAACCACATCTGCAATGAATCTGGAATTGAGCCATAGCTCCAACCCCATGTGTGCCATGTCCTTGCAGCCTCTGCAGTTTTTCCCTCCAACTGGCATTGTTAGTGGAGTGGCAACTGAAGAGAGAAATATACGATTGCACTTTTCCTGTAGCCCATTTACCAGTTGGGATTATAATGAGATTTCTGCTCTTCCTTTCAGGTTTGTCCATGCTTGGTTAAGTAGATCCAGGGAGAAAATTGTGGCTTTGGCAACCCAGGATGATCTTCAGCTAGTATCAAATCCCATATGCCACTCCACACATACAGTATATTACAGGTTATAGCATAAAGTCCATTAGGTTGCCATGGATGGAATTAGTATTAGGTATGAAATGTGCTTCACAGGATTTCAGTGGACAGTCCCCTTGGGGAACTTATCATCTAAAATTCAACATAGAGAGAACAAGGAAAATGTACGTTGTTTCGGAGACATACATTATGGATTCATTTGAGGCTGAGTTACAGTAAGGCAATGGTTGGGATTCTCTTTCAACCTGAGAGTCAAATTCAATTTTAGAGATATTTGGGAAAGGAGTGCACATAACAACAGTGGGCAAAGTCAACAATGAAATATCAGAAATAAAAAGACTAGCATATTTTAACTTAAAGTTCTTACAGCTAGTAAGAGGTTGCTGGGAAAGGACTATCCCAGGTGCTGGAATTTCAGCACCAAACACTGAGATAGGGATGACCCCTCATGACTTTACAGAGCATGGATCCTGATGAAGTATAAAGGATGAGTTAACAAGGGATATCCTCCAATGATGTAACAGAGTACAGAGTATGATGTTCAAATAACAATAAAAATGAGTTTAAAAAATCAGGAAGACACATAGACTTTTCAAGGCGGTGTTCTTGCCCTGAATTTTTTCCACTCACCCTGAGAAGAAGAGCAAAGTCCTGAAAATTAGAGCCAGTCCCCAGCTAGTAACTAAGTCTTAGGAGTGATGTTTACGTCTCTTTGAATGGGGGAGAATTTGAATGAATGCTCAAAAGCTGGGAAATCATCATACGATAGTGTGATGGAGAAGGAGCTATGTCCATCCAAAGAAGACCACAGGGTCAGTCTGGGATCCAAATAGGGCCAGATTCAGCCTCAAAACTTGATTTTTTCCACCTCTGCTGTAAGAAAAGAGAATGATTACACACCTATGCAAAAGACTTCATGGAAAAGGTCAGTTATAAAGGCAGGCTATGGCTTGATCATCTAAACATGTATTTATTGTGTAACTAACTCTTAAACTACAGCAGATGTTTTGTCAAGAAGTATGTGTACTGCCTTAAGTCCTAAACTGTATGAGTTGGATCCAGTTAAATCTTAGTAGGACTTAGGTGGAGCCAGTGTGATGTGGTAGTCTGAGTATTGGACTAGGATTCTGGGGGACTAGGATTTAAATCCCTGATTGGCCATGGATACACACTGGGTGATCTTGAGCAAGGCACACTCTCTTAGCCTTGGTATAGAGATTCAAGATCTTAATGAGGAGCATATCCAAGAACAACCCCACAGCTTATCAGTTATGAGGGGATGGAGCCTAGTTGAGGACCCACCTCCTAAGTTGCTGCTGCATACCCAAGGGGAAGGTGGAGAAGCAGCAGCAGCAGCCTTAATCTCTGGAAGACAGTGTAAGTACAGTGTGCCCCCCATTTATGTTGACATTCTGTCCTAGGAACCCCTGCATTAAACACACATGCACATACACACAAAGCTTGCATGCACCCACGGCAGTGCAGGCACACACCTCCTGCACCCATTGTCTATAATGGGATGCGATTAAGGATGGGACAACCGAATCCTCGAATCCTGGGTAAGGATTCGAGATTCCCGAATCCAAATCCCTGTGCCAAAATAGGCAAACCGAATCTTTCAAATCCGCCAACTAAATAGACTGTTGGAGACTGGGACGCCTGAAATCCAGGGCGACCAGGATGCCTGAAAACCTAGAAGACCGGGATGACTGAAAACCTGGGAGACCGGGACTCCTGAAAACATGGGAGACCATACATACAAGGGAAGATAGTAAGTAGGTGAGGTTTTCCTTTGGAGTAATAATGGGCTTTGCTAACAATTTCACAAATTATATCTGGACTTGTATTCTAAACTATTTAAATTGAACATTTCATATTTAAGTTCAGTACTTGACTGGAAGCTACAGGCTTGAGATTTCAAGGACACCTGAAACATTCCTTTGCATAGTTCCCTTGCAAACCTCTTTCAGACACAATTCTGGGGTTTGGAGTTTTACAAGGTGTCACAGCCTTCTCTGTCAAAGTTTACTGACGCATCATCAAACTACAAACCCCAGGGTGCCAGAAGGAGCTAAGCAAAGAAAAGCCAGTTCTGACCTGGATTATCTCTCTGCTGTAGTATGTGGCCCTGTTTACACAGGCAGGAAAATGTGGGATTAATCCACATTTTCCTGCCTGTGTAGAAAGGGCCTTCATGTCATTTTCAATCTGAGGAGATCCTGAGGCAAAACTATGACAATGGTCTTGGCCAGATTTCTTCAGAGGGAGGTTTGCCTTTGCCTAGGTTTTTGCTAAGGCTGAGAGAGTGTGTCTTGCCCAAGATTGTCCTTCTTTCCCTTGCTTTTTAAACTCTTTTTTAAAAAAGGATTTGAAAGATACGAGATTCGTGAGATTCGTGGATTCCCAGAACCTTCCAGGGATTCGGATCCAGATCCGGATTCGGAAAATTCTGGATTCGTCCCATCCGTAGGTGTGATGCTTCACATGACATCACATTCATGTGTGTGGAGGTGGCAGTAAGGGAGGCTGCACTGTATTCTAGTAGAGAGATACACTCCGCCAGGAGACTTAGACCCTTTCTTCAAGGTGCTGTTGTCCAGGCATGGGGATTGGAGAGGATCAGGACCGCAATGACGCTTCTGCATGATGTCATTGTAGTCTCATCCTTCTCCTGTCACCAGGCAGCATACTCATGGATTAAATCATTGATTGGTTTTCCCTGTCGATGACCCACAATCACACCACCATCCCACACTTACCTGGCCAGTGGAAGCCCCATAAGTGTGATGGAGGCTCTTCCTGCCCTATCACGGCCTAGGAAAGTGCCCAGTTGCACTGCTGAAGGAAGAGGTGTGTCCGGGGAGCTGCTGTGGGGGGGAAGGGAGCTCTCCCATCATGCTTCCCTCCCAGCAGAGCCAACTGCCGGGATCACCACTAGAGCAAGATAGGACAAGGTAGGTTGTGGAAAAAGTCTTAAAGGACTGTGAATGTTCCTTACTATATTCAGTTTTGTACATATTTGTTTGAGTTGGTTGTGAACTACATCACAAAAGTCAGGAACATGTAATTCTAGTCGTTTGTGGATTTGGAAGGTATGAATTTGATGTTTTCATCAAAAAGTGACCTGAACAAATTAGTCACGCTTATACCTAATTAAAGTAGAACTATGCAGGCTGAAGCTCATTGTGAAATCAAGTGATGGTGAGTGAATTGAGTGGAGCTGTTTCCCCCTAGAAAAGACTTATTTGAAGGCTGTAGACAGAGAGGTCACCCTGAATGTGAGGACTTGAAAAGCAATGGGAAATGATAGGCTTACTGTAATCACAAGTACTTCAAGGTGTTCCTTGAGCCTGTCAGCAACATTAACTGCTACTTTTCTTCACTGCATACTGCTGGACATTTCCTGCAATGAATGCTCATTTGTAAATGGTACAGAAAGGAGAAAAGGGAATGAAGACTCAATTTCCTACAAAGCTCAAATTCAGTTTAACCCATGGTATGTCACTTCCATTTATACAGAACAGGCTAACTTTGGGACACTAAAATAGAAAGAGAACTAGCTAGCTGACAAATAAATTAAATATGTTATTTTGAATTAATCACATTCGTTCATGCATGCATTCATTCAGTTGTGTGTGGGTAGATGTGGGTGGTTACTATACCAGTTATATAAGCCTAATCTTGGTCTGATATACCAGACCCACAGTTCGCATCTGGAAAGTGATCACAAATGTTCCTGTTCTGATTCAATGACTACTTATCAACTTCCACACCACTATCCAGATACTACTTGTCTCCCGTAAAAATCTGGCCTGTCTGCTGCTTACCTTGGTAAGTGAGCCCAGGATCAGACAGATTAGTAGGGTCATGATCAGGTCTGTTAAGATAGTAGTTTGGCTCACAGTAGGTGGGGCTTTGACTCTGGTCAGGTGAGCACCACTTTTTTCTTAGAGTTTAATAGGTGGCTGTTTTGTTCTTGGGCAGTCAGTGGAATAGTGTTTCCAGCTCTAGAGAGTCTACTCAGGAACTGTTTGTTGTGTTTTCTGAGGTTTGGGGTTTTGGATGGAACTACAAGTCAGCCTGCTGAAGTGCGGATGTGGCTGCCTTGTGCATTTGTGTGGTGATTGTACTGCTCTCTTTGAAGTACTCTGACTGCTTAGCTGGGGTGGGGGCAGTTTCACTTTCTTGCATTCCTTGCTCACCTCCCTTTTCAGCTTCCTCTGTCTATGACATATGTATCTTCTCATAGGTAGACAAATGCTGCAAGCAAGGTGCACCTCACAAGCCTGTTGCTGTAGCAGCCAGACACTCTATGACAATTTTTCTTTTTCAGTGATTACTCGGGGGGAGAATGGACTTGATGATTTCTGGTAGTCTACCACACTGAAGAAAAATACTTCAGATGGGTAGCACCTGAACCAAAACAAATGAATAAATGGGATGAAAGGAAGAAAAACAAGTTGAAGCATCTTTCCTCGCTATGTAAAGAAAGCCTGACACAGGTAAACACATACAGCATATTGGCCCTTATCTAAATGGGCTGGTACAGATTACAGAACATATAAAACTTTGCAATTTTCTCTGGGGGATCCAAGTGCAACAAATTTCTCCTATAACCATCTCCTCAGTGCACAAAATAGCATGAATGGCATGGAGTTAGTCAGGTATGATAGGTATATATATTTTGGAATGTGAACATCTTGAAATGGATAGTGTAAGATACAGTAGCTACATGTAACTGTGCCCTACAATAAAGCTTTCTTGTATAGGAAATTTTGCAAAATAGGAAGAGACTCTAAATTTTCCTGGTAAAAGCAAAAGACTGTTTATTGGAACAGTAATGCTATACATTTGGAAGATGTGTTGTGGTGCAATACTTTCCAGTTACTTGGAACATTTTGGGGGAAAAAGTATTTTTGTGGAAAGATACTCATGGAAATTGCTGCATTGTTTGGACTGAAACCTCACATAAAATTTAAAAGAAAGTTCTTATAATTCATTTGATTAATGCAAATCTTGACATCTGTTTTGATCCATTCTCACAGAAATAGTTGTGTGTGTACAAGTGTTGATAATGCTTTACTGTAATTCAAATGTAACTTCACCTTATTCTTTTCCACAGGAATAATTATAACAAAACTACCACAGAGAAAGATACAGTTTCAGAATTATTTTTCACACAGATCTAAGATCCACTGGAGTTAATTTTAATAGGATCCAGTTCAGATCAGAATATCGGAATGCAGTGTATGCATGTATTTACACATGTAAAATCAAATTTCAGCTTGAATGTACTGTTGAAGTCTTTGATAATAAATCTCACAATGATCCAATCTAATCAAAATAGTTCAAATCATCTGTAAAACATCCAGAGAGCATACTAAAATGATTCTAAACCCACAACAGTTATCCTAAACACATCAGCATGGGTCACCTGCTTAAACTTAGGCAAAGCTGGGGCCAATGTGAACCCTATAGTTATGTGAGCTCCATAAGTGGGATACTGCCACAGAAAAAGCCTTCTTCCATGTCCTTGCTAGTAGGGCTTGTAAAAAGCCTCTGAAGAAGAATGTAAATTATGGGCAAGTTCATTTGAGAGTTTGTAGGTTCACCCTCAACCTCAGTTTAGGGCTTGTGTGAATGAATCTGCAGATATGTGTAAGGAATTGCAACTTGAATTGATCCTTGAAATAAATTAGGAGCCGGTGTATTTATATAAGATTGGTTTTATACAGTCTATAGCAGAGATGGGCAACTGTTGGGGGCTCTGGAGCCTCAATGCACTCTCCCCAGGGAACCTTGGAATGTTAAGTCCTCCAAAATATTTTTGATGTCCCCCCCCCCAACGTTCTCCAACTATGCCTTTGGGCATATCATTTCATGTTTGGCCCTCGTTAGGTCTAGGAGATGCCTTTTTTCCTGCCGGAAATGATCCAGAAGTCAACTTTCAGATAACTTTATGTTGGACAAAGATCTTTCTTGGGTCTAAAATGGTCCATAATGGCTAAAATCGTGGCAAAACGGATCCCATACCCCCAGGGAATATTTTTTTTTTGGGGGGGGACAGCTTTTCAGGGAGCCCTATGCTCTATGAGGGCTTTGGTCTTCTCTTTCCCTATTCTTGGTCCTGTAGAGTTCATAGAAGAAAGTAATCTGGTTATACAGTAATCTAAAACCAACACTGAGATACCATTAAACTACAACATCATTCCTTCAGAAAAAGTGCAGCCAAATCTGAAATGGGTTGTACCACCTTGGAGTAGACTGGAAGTGGTGTAAAAATGGGATATATGATGACTCCCAAGTCATGGCTCCCCATTAATTTCCGAGCATGAATCATTTAAAATAGTCCCTGTCCCTCCACTGGTTCAAAGTCCAAAGAAACTAGGGGGAAAACCTATTAGGTAATGAATTCTCTGTGACAATTGAGTTCTTTTGAATTCCCCTACCCACAGATCACTTTCATCTAGATCAGCAAGAACCAGATCATGTCTCTGGCACGGCCCACCACATATGTGTACTTACAGTCAGCTATTCATGTTTGTGGGTTTGACTTTCATGGATTTGATTATTTGCAAGTTTCTCCAAGCCCTTCCCACCTCAGGCATTTCTTTTTTTTGAGGAAACTTCCCTCTTGGTGCTTCTGATCTGTCTGAGCAGACCTTCAAAAACCTGCCTCTGGTGCTCCTCTTCCTCCACCACCAGCCACTGCCTGGCCAGCTAAGAATGGTTCACAGCCTAACTTCTCAGCACCATGAACTGTCTCCCGATGCCCCCCCCCCGCAACACCCAAGGAAAGAGATGGGCAAAAGGCAGAAAGTATAGGGCCAGTGTCCCCCCCTTCTCTCTCCTTTCCATGATCTGGTTTGAATCCTAGGAGCCCGCTCTCACCGCCATGCCCCAGCCCCCTTTCCACAGACATACGCATTTTGATATTTGTGATTTTTCCACTATTGAGAGGGTCCTGCACCCCTAACCATATTTAATGTGGAGGGCCAACTGTATTTAGTGTCATGTTTGCCATGATAGCCATGTAATCTTTAGCTTTTTCTGATGATGGGGACTCAGTGTAGATGTTAAATTCCCTCAGTACAATCACACTGGGGGAGATCAAGCATGCCTCTGAGATGCCTCTATCTGCTCAGGCAGGAAAACAGTTGGGTGGAAGGAATGCCAGCTGAATCTGAATCCTGGTTTCATGCCCCACCATCATGTGCATAGACTCAAGTCCTGATGATTTTTGAATACTATATTTAAAGATGTTGATGGATTCATGATAAATCATTGCAACTCTATCTCTCTTGCCCATCAGAGCTTGCCTTCTTTTACATCAGAAAAACTCATGGGAACAGTAGTTTCAGTTACGTGTGCCAGGTGAGTTTGTTCATCTAGGATTAAAGTTTAGGTCATAAAGTTTTTCACAGTCACTGACCTGGTATTAAATAGATGTATTTTATGGTCTCATGGTTCTGGCTGGATAAGTAAAACAGTAAAACAAGAGAAATTACAGTTACGAGATTTTACATGTGCGTTGTCCTCCTGTCATTTTCCTTAGCCAAAGACCCTTTTCCCCAGTAATAACATGTGGGAGAATGCCGTCTGGATTGTATGAGATTTACTTATGAGCGAAGATGCATAGAACTAAGTTGTCAACACATTTTTTTGTCTTTTTTTCATTGTAATTATTACATAGGTAAACAGTACCTGAGAGAGCCAGCATGGTCTAGTGGTTTGAGACAAGAGTTCAATTCCCTGCTTGGCCATGGTGACTGTGGGCACATCACAAACTGTTAGCCCCAGAAAACTTCATGATGGATTCATCTTAGGGTTGCCATAAGTCAGAAATGATGACTTGATGGCACACAACAACAGAGAGTATGTGTCCATGTGGTTGTAATGGTTTGAGCGTTGGACTAGAAATCTGGGAGACCAGGGTCTTAATTCTCATGGAAATCCACTGGGCGACCTTGGACAAGTCCCACTCTTTCAGCCTACAAAAACAGTAATAGTGAAGCCCCTCTGAATAAATCTTCCCAAGAAAACCCTATGATAGGTATGCCATGAAGCCGGAGTTGACTTGCAGGGTACATATGAACAAACAGCAAAGATTTTCACTATGATCTTTCTCAATTATGGGAGATTTTAATACTACAAAAGCATTTTTTTTTAAAAAAATTATATGTAATGAAGGACCCCAACCCATATCATGCAATCATATTAACAAGTACTGAACATTAAATAACTCGTAATAAGAATCAATCATTGAAAAAACAGTGGGGAACAGCTATGTATCCATTTAAGCTGGTCCTTTACTGCGGAGGGACAGAATTAAAACCTTTTTCAAACAGCAATCTGTATCCAAACTTATACCACACTAATGCAAATATTTATTCATGTTTTGGTAAATGTTAATCTACATTGAAAAAATCAAGACTGGAATGCATAGGAAAATGATTGCATGACCAGATGATCTCTGCTCCATATTATGTTAAACATGTTAGCTTCCTCTCTCTTTCTCTCTCTCTCCCTCCCTCCCCCCCCTGTGTTTGTGTTTGTGTACGTGTATGTGTTTAATGAAGGTTTTGTAGTTGTTGTGGGCAGAATCATGATCTCAACTACATTAATTAACCCTTTCCAGTGCTATCCATCCACAGCATGTACCTTCTCCTGATTAGGTCTTGTCTAGTCTGTGACTGCTGTTTAATCTGAAAAACAAAACAAAATTGTATGTGCTGTTTTAGTCAACATCCTGCTGAGAGACTGGGTTAAGTGTCCAGATCTTTCTGTCATATTGAATTGGAGAAGGGTTGTACAACACAACAAAGGTGTAATCCTCCTGTGTTTGATCTTGAGGTTGTCTGTCCACTGACTATGGTGAGACTAAGTTCCTGTTACTGGAGTCAGTACTCCATGGTATGCAAGCAAATGCATATTGCTAATAATGGAAATGAATGCCCTCTTAGGAGATGGCTGAATGAAAGCACAGAAAGCAGAAAAAAAGTAGATTCCCAGTTTATCATGAATGCATAAGCTAGACTTCAGCTTCTAGAACCCTGTGGTCATCAGTCTAGTGCTTCTACATGTGATTAAGGAATCAAAACCAGAATAATTAAGAACAAGATTTGGGAGGGTGGAGAGAATGTCAGTTCCTCTTTAATTTTTACCAGCATCAGCATCCTGTGAGTCAATAGCACATGACTGAATCCTTGGAGATGCCATGTGAGGCTTAGGGATGATAAACAGAGCACACTGTTGCCCTGAGAAGAGCATGTTTTCAGCATCTTTCATCCCCCCTTATCTCTTCTTATTTATGGCTCCACTGGGAGGAGCATGACCTCCTATTCCTTTTTCCATGATGGGTAGATTTGTTTTCAAAACATCATCTTCAGAACTGACCCCATACCCAGTCATGGTCTAGTTTACAGAGTCTTAACTTGTCAAAACTACAGCTGAATATGCATTGGAAACTTTCTGGACTTTTTGTTTTGCTTTAACTTTGACGGAGATGATGAATACCATAACCTTGAGAGTTGGTTTTTATTTTATGCATTCTCTGTGTGTTTGTGAATTTATTTGTCCCAATTAGTTCTAACCACTGTGGAAACAAAACCCACAACATTTAAAAGTTGTTTTCCAGAGGCATTCCATTGAATTAAGGAGTTGTGTATTCTAAGGGATGGTACCAAAACAACAACAACAACAATCAGAACAAAAGTTTATATTGAGACTGAATATACACACATGTACAGAAATGCTTGTTTCCAGTCTCATCAGCCATTGCATCACTGATATGTTGATTCTTACTAGAGACATAGAATTCTCTGTTTGTTTGGAAAAGTCGTATGTGTTTTCAGTCCAGCCCACAGGTTTTGGTTGGCTTAAACAGGATCAGCCCTGGTTAGTAATTGGAGGGGATACCACCGATGAATACTGGGTCCTGTAGGCTATATTTCAGAGGAAAGTATCAGCAAAACCACCTGTGAGTAGACCTTGCCTTAAAAAAACCTATGAAATTAATTAGGTGATCATAAAATGACAGGTGACTTGAAGGCATTTATACATATACATATACCACATATACATATACACACACTGAACATAAATATATCTCCAAAACAAAAATTTTAATTAAAAAAAGTGTGAAACTCTTCATCCCATCCCTCTATCCATTCTTTCCTGTCTCTTCCCATTCCATCAATCTGTGCCAATTTGAGAGTCTTTTCCTTGGATCCAGCTTGGACTTACAGCGGGAGTATTTCTATTCTCTTCCTCTTCAGCCCATACTGTGTCAATCTCAGTGCAAACATATATGTTAATCAACGTTTCTTCTGCTGTTTGGGTTCTCTTACCTTGTTCTTTGTAGAAATATCTCCCTCCCATCAAGCTTCCCCATTTCTTTGGGGAGAAAAAACTCCCCCCTCAGTGAATTTTCCAGTCTCTTAAGACATTAGCACAGAACATAACCCTCCCATAACAACAATTATTAAGGAAATGTTATAACATTAAATATTAAAATGACAGTTATGGATAATGATTTTCTCTATATCTGTAAAAGAGGATGTATGTGTGTGTATGATTGTCTATCTGTCTCTCTTCCATCATTCCAGAGTAGTCAAAATGGAACCAGTGGAAACTAGGTACCTGAAACTTGGCAAGGATACTGATGGAATCCTGGATGTGTCCATCTCAAGATTATTTTGTTTTTCAAGGTGAATAATTAAAATCTGACTGTAATTTACAGGTACATCTTATGTTAACCATGTAACACAAAAATGAAGACAGGCCTGGGGGACATATTCTCTACATGACCTCTGCACAGGTCTGTATTGTGGTGCTTTCATTTGCAAGGCCCCTGAACTCTTCACACAGATAAAAGAAAAAGACAAGTAAGTAAATCACAATAAGGCAGGAGGAAGAGCATGAGTAGAAAGGCCGAAGAGGCATTGTAGTTCATGGACAGAAAGGACAGTGAGAAGGAGTTGGGGAGGAGAGAAAGAGAAAAAAAGGGGCTTTCTGATCCATGTGAAACTGGTGCCTCTGCTGGTTTTTTCTAATCTGTATTAAAAATTGGATCGTTTTCTTGCATATCAGTTTTATTATGCTAAATAACTGAGATGTTAGTCTCCACTGGATCCACATGAGAAAACTTGTGTGAATACTTCTCAAGCGATATTTGGAAGGTCTGTAAAGTGGTAGATTGTGATGATAGGAACTAATTAATTAAAATAAATTACATTAGAAGATTTAGCAAGAAATTTTCTAACAAACGGAACAACTTGATTTAATTTTTCAAAAAACTTAATTGATTGATTACTTTGGACTTTCAGCATCAACATAATTCTAGAATTAAATTATTAATTCAGATATTAATAAATTAAATGAGACATCAATATAAATTACAGTTCCCAGGCAATTCTTTAATAAATATGATTGGGTATAGGAATATCTGTTAATTCCTATTCAGGATTATAGTATGATAGTTTGTTAATTTCCAGGTTAAAAGAGTTTAAATCAATAGCAGTATGGAAGGGAGTGGGCTTTCATCCATTTCATTCTACTGTGGTCTGTCCTGACACCACATAGAGGCTCCTAATCTAAGCTAGAAAGCAGAATGTTGAAGCTTTTGGCCCTGGGACTTTTGCTGGAATCCACCTGGGAATCAGTAAACTAAAGATGAGGGAAGTTAAGGAGATGAGATTACAAGGGAGGGAGAAAGGGAAACTATAAGCACTTTTGGTGGGGTGGGTGAGAAACAGAATCTTTTAAAATTCATGCAGCTGTTTCCTTCTCTCCCAATGTAAGACAGCAATGAAGAGGCCAGGGTGAAACCATCAACAGCATCTTTTCAGCTTCATTCTGGGCAACTTTTTAGTGCAAGCTTTTAACTCAAATTTAAATGACAATTTAGCATAAATGGAATAGGGTTTTTTTTCCTGTGAATGTAAACGTAATTGAATTAGATTTTTTTAGCTTATAAATATTTAACCTTTTCTGCTAACTTTCCTGTCTCTGCTAATTTTCAAGGCAGACATATAGTTGAACAAGTGCAAAAATCATGGAAACAGTTATGATATACTGAAACTCTGGCTTCCAACATAACTGGAAATAGGAGAGAGCACCAGTTTACCCCCAATCCCTCTTTCAAATTTGGAAGGAGGTTGATTTATTATTGTTACAACCATTTCATCTCTTCTGCTTTCTTAACATGCAATTAGACCTAGGTTTTCTTCTCTGTAGAATTCCTCCTCTAATTTCCTGCAGAGCTTCCTTCCTCTTTCCTCAATTTGGAAGTAACTGGACACATGACCCTTAGTTAAAGGTGAGGAACTGGTTGCTCTTTAAAAAAAATTCAATTTTATTAGTTACTCATATAAGGAAAAATTACAGTTAGACCCTTGGAAGCAGTTACAGGCATGATATAGTCATAGAAGCATAATTTCCTGAATTCTAGTTTAAGTAGGCAGAAGCTTCTTCTACAGTTCAAGTTAGCAAAAAGAGCCTTAAATGCTAATTATGTTTCCTAAATGAACCAGTTTTTCTGCCCCCCCCCCGCCTTTTGGGGCTACAGCCATTACACAACTGCCAGTTTCCCACAACTGTCTATGTGCTGAACAAAGAAATTTTCATATTGCCTGTGCATGATGTGCATATGGTGGAATGTGACAATGTGTACATTGTCCTGTGAGGTCCTGTATGGTGTTCCATTGTGCAATGGGAGGCACTGATGAACATCAGGGCACTATGTGAGGCACACCGATACATGATGTACAATGGGACCCATGTACTATGTAGCCTCTGATCTCAGTCCTCATGTGTTTCTGAACAGAATAGTTCATAAAATACATTGGGATGTGAACATATCTTTCGAAAATTCTCTTTTTTGTGTTATACTTCCTTTAACAAATGTCAGATATTCCAATATTTACCCAGAAAAAGACAAATATTCTTACCAACCATGTCAAAAACTGATCTGTGGGTAAACTCCTGACATACCTGCAATTAGTTGTTTCACAACATACACATTTCCCCCATTAATTAAACCATGTGCACATACATTTCTTTAAAAATGTGCATATTTTTAGTTGAGCAGTTTTTCAAATATAGTCCTGGTTTTGGGTGTGTTCCATTCCCTCCAAAACACAATGCAAGCCTTAGAAATATACAGGCTTGAGAGACATGGTATCTTCTGTTCCATTGCCAGTCTTTGATGGTGTAAAATGAATCTTTCCCAGAGCCTGGAAAAGTTACTTTTAAGGGACTACTGTTTCCAGAATCGCCCCAGCCAGCGTGGCCAGTAGGCCTGCTGAATGGGGTAATTATGGGGCTGTGGCTCCCATAAGTAATTTTCCAAACTCTGATCTTTCCATAAGCCCTCAAAATTTCTTTTCCATCCATAACTCCTTCTCCGTGGTATTATTAACAGATATAGGAAAGGAGATACATTTATAGCTGTGATGCTTCTATCTCCAGGCATGTTCCTTTAACCCCCTTTCACATCTCAAAAATGGTTTCTGGATAAGAAGTTTGATTTATATTGCTATGTAACTTTCCATTTCTTGTTTGTTTTGCAGAAGGGAGTTCTGTCTTGTCAGTGTCAGCTCTTATTCAAACAGTATGCAGCTAGGAAAAGGCAGAGGTGATTATTCTGCACTTTGGGAACAATTGAGAGCAAATTGAAGCAAAGCAAGATAATAGCTGGAACACATAGTGTTCCCTTCACCTGGGCTGCTCCATATTCTTCCCTCCCTCTTCAAATGAGACCCAAGAGTTTTGCAACCGAGATCTATTTTGCCTGTTCAGACACTGCACGTACATATATAAATGCATGTGGTTCAGTTTGTGTTCCACACAAAAGAAGGTAAGATAGAAATGTTTCATTTAATTAAAATTGATTTTAAAATTCCCTTGATCAATATTGAGTTAAAATTCATCCCTGCAGCAACAGAAATGGCAAATCTCAGACACGCTTCTAAGTACGTTGCTTTTGGTACTTGGGAGTGAGTTTTCATAGAATGAATGGATGCCTTTCTCAATTCAAGGAGCCATGTAGTGTCACTGAGTTGCCATAATTTTTAAAATCTCGTGTAAAAATCCAAGAAGCTGTGCATGTTCCCCTAAGATGAAAATATCTGAACAATTTCAAGGGCAGCTGAAAGTGTTTTAAGGAGACTAGCAAATGTCTCATGGATAATAATCATTTCATTATACTATGAAACTTGTGACTGAACTGCTTTTGTTTCTTCTGTCCTCCTCATCCCCCTTTCCTTTTAGGTTTTATGTTTTATCTTTTTCTTTTCTTTTTTTGCTTATAAGCTTGACCGCAGAGACTGTATAGTCTCTACCTCAATAGTATATAAGATACCTTGATAGTCTATCCATGGTATGATAAAGTGAAGTAAAAATACCAATGTAATAATAAATAAATAAATCCAGATTTTCTGCTATGGATAAAGAATGCTTATTAGTGCTATTTTAAGGGAACCACTGGGTGGCAGTCAGGAGCTAATAACTGTTGCCCTGGCAAGGTTCCAGTATAACTCTTGAATTCTTTATTAACCTTGCAGGCCACTGAGAGCCAATGGTTGACCTGGATGGGCAGACCACTGTATAGCCATGTAACATTTAACAGGACAGGAAAGACTTAGCCCTGATGGCTCACTCTGTTACCTTGACTTCTGGGGGTCTCCTGGGGGACATCTTGATTCGCTCCAAAAAATGCAAAGACCGGGTAGAATTAGTAGAGCACTGGCTATAGCAGAATGAGAGTCAGGGTAACCCAGCAAGACCTTCAACCCAATTTTTACAAGGTCAGACCAAGCAAAAAGCCAGACAATTGTATCAATGAATGAATTTTATTAACATATATGTTCTCATGCACAAATGCAGTCACTCACTCATGCACACAAGATCTATCGAGAAGGGAAAGAGGTGAAAGCTTATAGGGGATAAGACAGAGAGGGTGTGAGGGTGGTAATCCTGCACCTGTCCAGAAGTCTTTGGCCCAGAAAGTGACAAGAAGGAAGGAGCTCACCAAAGAGAGGAAAACCCGGTAATCCCCTCAAGTTGGCTCTGTGGCTGAGGACCCTTTTGTTGGTGTAGACATGCCTTGCCTGAGGTCTCCTTGGGAAACATGACCGAGGACTTTCCTTGCCTTGACCTATGTTTGGTCACTCAAGCTATTTGTCCACATACCCACCCGGGTAACCTCTTTGGCATATCTGATATATTTGATATTTAAACCCCCCCGGGACAGGGTCTGCCAAGGGGGTAATAACTTTATAGATTAGGCCAACATGTTCCCAATTTTGATATCTCTAAGGGGTAAATTAATTGCTAGATATCACAGTCCAATGTATCACAGAGATCCTCTGTATGTCTGCTCAGATATGTACTACACACATGTATGTTTTTCTATTGTTGTTCTGTGTCTTCAAAGTTATTTCGGAGTTATGGCAACCCTAAGGCAAACATATAATGTGGTTTTCTGGGGTCTGAGAGTGTTACACACGTTCTGATGCAACTTCTAGCTAATATACACACTTTTGTAAGCAGTTTTCTATAAAGTAATGTTCTTTTGTACATTTCTCCACCAAAATACTCATTTTTGTATGTATTTTCCTATGATATACTTTTGTTTGTTTGTTCAGAGAGTTGCATTGCAAAATACTGAGAAGCACAAATACTCAAGGATGACCATTTTCTGGTTCATATATTGATTCAGAAAGTGCTGTTACCAGACTGCACACCCCCAGACCATGATATGGTTTAACTGGCAAATATTAATTGGCGTGAAATAGAAATTAAATTTCTATCAGCCCTTTGTCACCAAATTCTAAGGCCATTAGCTCATTCCGGACACCATTGTCCACTCTGCCAACCCCATTGTCTACTCTTCCAGAGAGTCATTAACACCTTCCCCATCAGGGTGGAAAAATATTATTTAAACCCTGGCTCTGAGCCAGATAGCTCATAGTACTTTGGCATACTGCCACCACTTTGCTACTCTTTTTCCCATTTTGTACTACCCTTGAACCCATGGTCTGAGCCCTTCACTTTTGGATAGGTAAATATCACCCACATTGCCTTAAACTCTCACTATCCAAACTTTTCCTCCCTTTTCCTTCAAGCTAGTCTAGTGTGATTGTGAGACTGCTTGGAGCTTATGTGCATGTCACTGTTAATTCCCCCAATACGACAAATATTCTTTGAATCTCCAGCTGTGGTTTCTGCATTAGTACCGATATGCACAGGTGTAACAGATCCTGTCAGGTTACCCCCCCCTTGCAGGCCTCCTCTTTGAGCTAATATTCTCCACTGTTTCAAGGAGGCAGTGGCGTTATGGGTGGACCCCTAAGTCACCCATATTTTAGGGTAACAGTGCTCATTTGATAATGTCTTATCAACATCTAAAATTATTTCACATTGCTTGAGAGAACTAAAAATTAAATCATCTATGAATTAATATACATGCGCATAATATTGACATTAATTAAAAGCCTATTCTATAAATAAGTGAACAAAGGGACTTTCACTTTAGAAGAACTTCAGACATACACTGATGGTCAAGTTGTCTTTTTTTTCTCACTGCATGCATGCAAAACCCAATTTGTTACAATGTGGGAGTTAAAGGAGTACAAGTCCAACACTGAAGAAATGAACTATGGAGTAGATTACTTTTATTATCTGGCTTTTATCCTTTATTACTTTTTTTTGTATGATAAGTCTGTACAAGTTAACATGTTTGACAACAAAAGGATATGACCTCCCACATCCAACACACTCAGAAATGGACACCAGTGTGAAGTTACTTTCCTTATAGCAGCTGTGGAAAATTGAGCCCCAGACCTATTTTTCTGCTCAACAAATCTCCCCAGGGTATATCCAAACCCACAAGACACCTTCCTGAAATTTTTTTTAAAAATGATTGGGGTTATTTTTTACTCAGACATGGACCAAGTCCATGTGGAAATGCAACAGCTTGCTTGTTTCTTTTGTACAGCTTTAATGTCCCCAACAACCCACATCATGGCTGAAAATTCAGCTAAATGGGAAATGGAACTATATGACATCGCTTTTGGTTCATTGGTGATGGTTTGCTGTTGCAGCCTATTGGGAGAGGGACAAAAATTCATCCCTACGCCTGTGACCTTGCCCATCCCAGTGTGATCCAACATCATTTAATATTGTAGCCATGTGGACTGATTTCATGGTTCCTTTCCAATGGGTGGATAATTTCTTTCCAGGAAACTATAGAGTGTAACATGGATGTGGCTCTCTTTTTCTCTTTCTCTTTCTCTTTTCAAATTGCAGTGGGACAGAGGAGACATAGCCCTGTTTCTTTTGAGCTGGGCCCAGGCTTGGGCTTGGTTCATACTTACACAGGAGACTACCAAGGAGGGCTAGAAAAGATTCTCATTCAATTCCTCTGAAAAAACTGTCATATTCAGCTAAATCACTGGTTCTCAAACTTTGGTCTTCCAGGTGTTTCAGACTTCAGTTCCAGAATTCTAGACTGTTGGCCAACCTGGGTTTGTTTCTGGGAGCTGAAGTCCAAAACACCTGGAGGATCAAAGTTTGGGAACAACTGAGCTAGATAAACCAGTGATCTGATGCTACATAAGACATCAGTTTCTATGTTCCTTGAGCTTCCTATTTAAAATACTCTGGTGTTGAATTCATGAACTGAATACCATCTATATCAATAATTTAGTCTCATGAACTTAATTTAAACTCTGATGTGTCTGTACATCTTTCTGGAGAGATGTCTGTGGAAAGGAGCATATCTGATAGCACATTATATTGTCTACTGGACATTTGTTGGAAGTCTTGATCAGCTTTTGAAATTTCATGCTAGGCCTATCCTGTAGGTGAGATGTCATTTTAATTCTGTAATAAATAAATTGCATTTTGGCACAGATTAATCTTTCTGCTTGTTTGGTGTGTTGCATCAGTCTGATAAGAGTACCAGGAACAGAAGAGATGCCATATGACTCCCAAGAATAATCTGGCACAGACAATACAAGTTCCTTTAGTAAGAAGTGTTGACACATGACTCACAATGTTGCTCTTATACTTGGCCCAGCCAGAAGATATAACTGATGCTGTCTTGATCATGAGGCTTCACAACTTTGCTTGATAGCCTGTTTGACCTCCAGGCAACCGTCCATTGAATTGTTCTGCCGAAGTTTACTTCACAAATTGCTCTTCCCAGCTTCTGACATAGTTTCTTTTCCCCCTCATCACAGCTGAATGCAATATATAGGGAAACAGGAACAATTTGTTCAAATATGAACATCTTGGATTATTATGTACTCCCTTGTGTGCTGTTGTTCTAACCTTTGCCACACTGTTTCTTGAATCAGAATATGTTTTAAGTTTTTTTTCTTTTTCCTTCTTTTTTTAATTAGCTCCTTCTCCTGAATAGCTGTAATATTTTGTGCCCCACCTTCTTCATTTGCTTTCAAGTGCTTTCCTAATGGACAGTATATAAGCAAGTTGTTAAATAAGAAGAACTAAGGGCAAGGTCATCAAGGTAGCTTAGTTTGTTGCCACACTGACACTATGAGGAAAAGACCCAGCAGGAAACATCTCAGTGGAAGATTGGTTCCCTCTACAGTCTAGTTGTCTTGATTCAAACTGAATGAATGTTGTTTATTATCCATCTTACTGCTCTTGTTAGCCTAGGTCAAAGGCTGTTTTTTTCTCACAGAGAAGGAAAAAGGTAAATCAACTGAAATGTGCATTAAATGCTTATGACATGCTCCTCGGCTTATGCTTATGACATGTAAGCCCAAGTCACTTCAGCCTGTGGGCAAAAATTAGACCCTACAAAACTCACCTGTAGTCTTTTTACAATCAGGATATGCCCTGCTTCTGCCATACATACATAACAACAACAGTCCCAACAGCATTATTGGAAAGCCCTGTCATTTTCTTGTTTAGACCTGGGCACTGGTTTATTGAGAAACAGGGGCCCTACCAGTTGAATCATCAATGGGTCACTTCCTGAACTAGGGATTGTGGTCTAGTTCCTATATGGAAGTTAAGCCCAAATGGTCAGGTAAGATCAGGTGAGGATTCAATCAATATGAGTTTTTGATGTAAGGCATTCTTTTGCACATGGAAAAGCTTTGTATTCCTTTCCCCTATGAACATCCTGCATTATAAATATATGTTCCAAGGTTAAACATCTAGCCAGGCTGAAACTACACAGTAAATTATCTGTAGATGTTGACTATCAATAAAACTACCCCTATCTCTATGAGGATAGGGATTTGACTAAAGAGCATTGCCATGTTTAGTGTTTCATAGCAGTATGTGCACTAATTGCTGCGCTGCCCAAGATAGTCACATCTGAAATAGCAAAGCACATGTATTTTGTCTGACCATAACCTTACATATAGAACAATGGAGGTACTATGCTTACAGCATAAAGTTAAGATGAAGATAGCTGGTTTATGCTGGAAATAGGACACACACACACACACACACACACACCACATACACACACATGTCGATTTTAGGAGAAAGAGTGTATCTTCCAGGAATCAAAGCAGCAGATTGTGCTAGAACTTGATTTGATACTCATGTTATTAACATTAAGATATTAAACAAATATAACAACCAGAAGTCAGATTATTCATTCTGACGTATAATGGTTTAAATTGAACCTTAGTTCCAACTAGTGTAGCCTCACTAAATCAATGAGAAACTGATATGTAAATTCTATTGATTCAGTGAATGTACTCTAGTTGGGACTAACAACTGAATTTAGGCTAAGACTTTTACAGTGTTACTCTGAGGGCAAAGCTGCCTTGGTTAGTCTTAAACATGATGAGATGAGAGATCATACAGTGAAATAAAAAAGGCACAAACCTAGCGTCCAATTAGATCTGTCTACTTAATGCCATCTATGACTAAAAATGAAGTCATTTCAGAATGAGGGCAACGTTTGTTGAAGAGGTAAACTATTTCAGAAGACTATTCTGAAAAGACTAAATTTTTATAGAATAGATCTGAAATCATGATCTTATCGTCTTTAGTTAATTTGGCATGATTTGCCACCCTGGTTAGCATTCTGTTCTCAGCATAGTTCCTGGCATAAATTGATGGAGGATTATTAAAAGGGCTTACATCTTCATTTATACCATTTTAAATTGCCGGGGGGAGGGAGGGCGGAATCACATGCCTTTACAGATATTGTGTGGTGCAGCTTCTAGTAGACCTAGATAGCACTACCAATGATGAAGAATTCTGGGAGTTGCAATCCAACATCTGTAGGGCTGCCTGATTGCCAGATTTGTTTTAAACGATGCCAAGCAGAAAAAGCTTAAATTTCGACATGTGTTTGTTAAATGATGTCATATACAAAGAATGAATTAAAATAAACAAAGTGAGGGGAAAAAGGGTTTTTGTTCCCCCTCCAGAGTGCATCACTGTCTTGCAGACAATTGAACATTTATGCAGTAACTGACTCAGAGATGATCCTTTAAATCTTTTGTAATTGTAAGAGAGTAAAAAGAAAGATCCTTTTACACAAGATCTTTCCCCTCCCTTTCAAAGTTCAGTTTTTCCTACCCATTCCTTTGATGGCACAAAGCAGGCCTTTCCATTGAAATAAATCCGATACTGTGCTTAAAGATGTGCTATTGAGCTATGGGGTTTTCTAGGTTTTTGTTTTCAAAGAGCTGTAATAGGCTAATGCCGCAACTCAGCATACAGCAGTTTTTAATCCAATATCATTGTCATTATTAAACTTATGGCACTGCACCCATGCATAGTTTCTGAGTCTCCAGAGGGCTGCCATTGGAAGAGCTTTTGTGGCTTTTTTTTGGCTCTCTTGACCCCTGTGGGCACCCGTGGGCAGCACAGAGGTTGAAAGAGTTCCTCCCCTGCATCCAAAATCAATACCTTCAAAAAAGAAATGAGAGAGAGTTCAAGAAGCCACTAACCATCTTTTCCACCAAGCTAGGCGGCTTCCGAAAGTGCCTCAGCTGTTCCTCCTTTGAAGTTCCACTTCCTTCATTCGGAGGGGTCCAAAACTCAAAGGCCCACCCGCATTTGACCAGCTGTATGTTCCTGAGGACTGGATGAAGTGCCTCAGGAGAGACTGGGCTGCTGTGAGGATGTGGGTGGGCCACAGCAACATCTTTCAGATCCTGGAAATATGATTTCATAAGCCAACCGAGGTGGCTCTTGTTGCAGCCTGCCCTCAATGGAAAGTAGGCTTCTTGAAGGTTTTCTGCCTGATTTTTTGGCTTGAGAAAAGAAAGAAATGATTGGCAGGAGGAGGGAATAAAAATATTCACTCTGTTAACTGGAGTGGAGTGTGATTCTTCAGCTCTTCTTCCAGTGAATAAGAAACAGATCTGGAGGAACTATACAGCGTGCCATCATTTCCTCTTCATTTGAGCAAATAACGTCTTAACTCAGTATGTGTCTAAGCTCTGATGAAGAGGATTTTTAAGGTTCTTTCTAAGTCATTTTATTGTTCATTTGACCTTTCCATCTTTATTGTTGAGAGTTCCCCCCCTTTTTTTCTGCAAATATGGTTATCCGACCCTTCAAAGTCTACACCCTCCTGCTATCTTGCTTTGGCAGGGACAGTCCTGATCTATCTTCCCACTATATAAGCTGTTTTTAATATGTCCCAATTTCTCTCTCTTCCTCCCCCTTTTCCCCAGCCTACTTCTGTTGCTGCAAAATGGGTTCAAAATGCAAAAGTATTTTGCAGTCAGTTAGGGGAACGAAATGAGGAAAAGAGGAAGATATAATCTTGCCTTTCTCTGGAGACTCAAGTAAAAAGCAAACTGCTGCAGCCTCTCCTACCTAGCTTGTATGTTATTCCTCATTAATAACTTCTGCCATCTTGACTATACTCTAATGTTACTTGACATTACATGTGTCTCAGTTTTAATCTGTAAAATGTTGAAGGTATAAAAGACTCAAGTGAGTGTACCGCACCATTTAAGGGCTATTTTATCTCTCTGAAAACATAGGAAAATATCTCAAACAGTCTTCTTAAAAAAAATTCTGGAGCTGAACTTTTGGTCACTTCTGGGTTTTTAAACATTGTTTTGAGGATATTTGAGGATTGATTTTTGAGGATATTTGAGGATAAACAACTTGGGAAGGTTGAAATATCCCTAAAATGTTCAATTGCTTTCATTTAAAGACAAAGAGTCTTTAGAGTCTCTGTGATATAGATCCACCTTGAGCAAGTCACACTATCTCTGCCTTAAAGGAAGGTCATGGCAAACTTCCTTTGAATAAATTTTACCATGAAAATCCTATGATAGGATTGCCATAAGTCAGAGGCAGCTTGAAGAATAACGTAAGAATAACAAAGACTTACAAAAAGTTACTGGAAGGAGCACCTTAATAGAATTAATAGAATTAAGCGCAGTGGCAGATTTCCTTCTGCTTGCCTATCTTCAAGGGTATTTTCACGTGAGAGGATCATTTCTCCAGCAGCCCCACATATTTGGAAAGCATTACTACCTGGAGTCCATCAAGCCCCATCACTGCAAGCTTTCCGATAAGTTCTAGAGACATCTATTCCTTCCAACCTTTTTTTTTTTCATGAGATTTTTTCAAAGATTCACTGAGCTTTTTATATTAACGATGAAAATAAGTTTTAGAAAAATCAAATGTAAATGAACCTAAAACTGATACATTCATCCAACTAGTCCCATGGCTTTGAATGCTTAACTTTTAGAAGGCTGGATTTGAATCCCTGCATATTTCACTACATTAATATTGAATTTAGGTTGTTATCTATTTTTCTCAGAGGCTCCTCATATTTAACGCTTATATGGCAGTTGAGTAAAACATGGCCTTTTGCATTCTGGGAATAGCTATGCCTGTTGAATCTGGACATAGGAGCTGGGTGATACTTTTATTTTAATTCAATTCAGAAATTGCACATTCCAGACAGGATGTACTTTAAGTGTGTGGGGGGGGGGGGGGGCAGCAAAACAATCAGAATTTCCCAATGCCAGCTGCCAGTCAGTGCAGACAACAATAAATTAGATGCACTGCAGATCTGGAATGAGGCAGCTTCCCAGATGTAGTGCTCTCACTATCTTTGGCCATTCCAGAGGCAGCAAAGCATCACATTGGAACAATGTTTTCTTCTATGGAGAAATGTTTCTTTGACCCTTTTGTAACCTTTGCCTTGGCACATGCAGCCTTCTGGCAGAAGGTCATACAACAGCGATGGGGTGGAGATGAGAGGAAAAGGAGAGAAAAACCTTTCGACATCTGTTCTGGTTCCTCCGCCAAAATCTAGAGGGAATATTGTGCCAGTTCAGCAGCCGCTCCTACAGCTTTTCAGTCAGCTTGTGCACAGTGCCAGCATTAATAATGCGGACTCCCTGCTATGGGGCTGGCATCGGCAACTTCCTAATTAGAATCTTCTAAAAGTGGTGAAGGCTGAACTGGTCATTTCTTTCTCTCACCCCCCCCCCCCCCCAGTTTCACCCCATTTTTGGCATAAGGGTCTCTGGGTATTTTTGTCTTGGCCTTCTGCAGAGGAAGGGACTAAGGGATTTTGTCTTTCACCCTCTTTTCAGACAGAACAGGAATAAATGATCCAAGGATTTATGAGGCTGAACTGTTGTACAGGCCAGCTCACCTTGGGGGTGCATAGATATGACTGGTTGAATTTCACAGCTCATACATTTTCCTGAATAAGCTTGACAGCAAGATTCCCTATACCCAAAACATGCTTTAGTGAACAGCCCATGCCTGCCAGTTGAGTCTTCTATAAATGTGGAACAAAAGACGGGGAAGGTAAGATATGCATTTACTCCAAAATAAGTACGACTGATCTCAGTGGAACTTACTGTTGAGCAAACCCACATCAGATTGAGCTAGTTGTTTAACACAACATATTGAGATTTAATCAGTTTGGAACCTGCATGAATTGATGTATAAAAGTGTGTATGAAACATGTTATTGCAGTAGTGTTTTCTGCTATGGGTTGCCTACATGGAGAATGACATGGAACAACTTAGAGAAAATGAACTGGCTGTCAGTGAGTGGCTTTGGAGTTGTTCATGCAAAAATGTCAAAGATAGTCAGAACTACCGCTAGTGACGGAGTCATTGCTCAGTTTTGCTTTCCCAACCATCCAGATTCTTTTATTCTCAAAGTCTTCTACCAAATTTCAAAAGAAATTTGCAAATTTTAGAAGGCTGTCATAAAAATAAATGAAACAGAATTCTCCACTTGATATAGATACAGCTTTTTCAAGCCAAAAAATGACCATGTTGTACTTACCAACCATGCTAATTTCAAAATATGAGGAGCATGTCAGAAAAACAGGGCAACCCTAATTTAGCACCATAAAAGTGGCGAAATGTATAGGGATTAAAAGTCAGCTTTTTTTTTTTAATTAAGCAGTCAGACAAAGCCATTTGGAAAGATGTGTAAATGTGGCAGTACTGCTTTTTCTCATATTTTAATCTTTACATTCTCAGGTTTTTCTCTCCAGTTCATGAAAAAAATGTGAATTTTGGAAAGGTCTTACAAAAAAAGAAAGAAAGAAAGAAAGAAAGAAAGAAAGAAAGAAAGAAAGAAAGAAAGAAAGACACTGAACAAAATGAAATTCTCACCTGTACCTAACTACTGCATATGAAAGAGATCCAGTATGATTCAGTGACTAGAGTACTGGACTTAGAAGAGCCAAGTTCAGTTCCTTACTCAGAACTGAAACACTGTCTTGCACTTAGCCTGCTTCATCAGATTACTGTGATGCTAAAACAAAGGAAGAGATAGCCAAATATGCCTCACAGCTCTCCTTCAAGGAATTGTGAGATATAGATACAACAAATAAAATAACACATAAAGGAAAACTCTGGCTGATAATTCTCTTTATTGTTAGGTGTAGTTTCCACAGGATAGACTATGTAACTCCAAGGAGCCCATCTGTTGTGAAGAAACATCTGGGGAAACCAAGAATTCTTCTTCTCTCTCTCTTTTATTTATTTATTTATTTATTTATTGCTTGCAGTGTGCTGCAGTGTTCCATCACATAGGTAACTTGCTATACTATTAGCTAGATCTCACCCCTCCTCTGCTGTTGTTCAGTTCTGTCTTACCTCATGTGGTTCTGCCACTTTAAAAAAATGTGTTGCAATTGTAAATGTGTGTGTTTGAGAAGTGTTTATGTTTCTCTGTATAGATCCCCTGAGATAACAGATAATGGCTGCAAGTCCACATGCCTCAGTGTAGTGTAGTAGTTCCAAGTACAGAACTGAGCTACACAGATGTTTATCAGCTTCCTGACCTACTGTAGATTTGCTGAAGCCCTCTACTCACAGCTATTTTTGCTGAGGTTAACGGGAAGGAGTTTGCTGCAGCTGAAATAGCTTCCTGTCTAGCTATGTGGAGCTTAGGTTGCTGGGCAGGTAGGAAGGGAGTATTAACCTCCCCAGGGACCAAAAATGGACATATGCAGGCATAGGGTTAACTTATGCTTGAGTATGCTACTAAATAGAATGCCAGCCATCTTCTGTTGTCCTTCTTTGGAATTTCTATATAATGTCCAGAAAAAACTATCTGAAGGGGCTATTTTGCAAGATGGAACCTTTAATTCACAGGCCCAAGATATAAAAGAAAGAAGACCCTGGAGATAAGAAAGATTTGTATGGGCCTGTGAGTGCAGGAGAAGAGAGGCAGAGAGATTAAGACAAAGAGAGTCAATAGCAGTACCTGGAAATAGATCCTAGTTACGTCAACATTAAAATCTTTTACCAAATCTCTCTCTTTTTTTCTTGTTCACAGCAAATAACTGATTGTTACGTGTAGTATATCACCTAACAGTGAAGTCCTATTTACTTTCTTCCCTTTTCGGTTACCTAAACATGTAAAATTATCTCTTGCATTTTAACTCCTGTGTTCTACGCCTAACTTGGTAACAGTGCATTTCATCAGAAAACTCTTGCACTTTCTGCTGCATAGGTGCCAGATGGATGTCTTTCTGAAAGATGGATGCTACACTAGAGAAGGTTGACCAAATGTTTGTTGCCCGCAGTCTAAAATGCTGAACGTGAGGTCAGCTAGAGAAGGGTCTTTGCCCAAATGAATAAGTAGGATAGTGTGGAAAAAGGATTTGTGAAAGCATTATCACAGATTGGTTCAAATCCTGGTTTTGCTTTTCATTCAGAACAACCTTCATGCAAGTTACACATCTTAGATTTTGCCCCTCTCTGGCACAAGCATAAGTAGAACTCTGTGTTGCCCACTTGAATGATGACCCCCTTCATTATTCTTGGTACTTTTTGGAGAGAAGAAAGAAAGAGGAAGAGGAAGAGAGAAGGAAAGGGGGAAGAAGATTGAAAAGGACAAGTATATCATTGGGATCTATAAGTTGCCTTATCTTTCTTTGCCAAAAGTGGAGTGGCTATTTAAAAATATTGTTGTGAGCTTTCAAAACACAAAAATAGTGACTGACTGTGTTCATTTCATACTTGTGTGTTTTATCTATCCATCTAACATTCTTAACAAAGAATGTAAAAAGTGCCTCAGACTTTAGTACAATCAGTACATGTAGACTGAGTTGGAAGCTGAGTGCTGAAGTCAACTCCACCATGATTTGAGACATCAACACAATAGTCTAGGCCAGGAGTTCTTAACCTGGGATCCAGGGAACACTGGGATCCACAGAGCCCTCACACAGGTTCTGCAAAGCCTTGCTGCTGGAGACCAACAGCAGCAACAGGGAGATGGCAACAGGGGTTTATGTGTCTGTGCAGATGCTGAGGAAGCAGTTGCAACAAGAGAGCCATTTCAGCACCCTCACCCCCTCCTATGGGTCCCTGATGAAAGGGGAATGGCAGTAGGTGTGCACGTGCACCTAAACTATGACTCTGGAGACCAGGATTTGAATCCTCAATCAGCTATGGAAACCCACTGAATGACCTCAGGCAAGTCACATTCTCTCAGGCTCAGAGAAAGTCAAAGGCAACAAATCTTGTCAAGAAATCTCCCCATGATTGGTTTGTCTTAAGGTTGTCATAAGTTAGGTTTCAAAAGGGAGAGACATGATGGTTAGAAAGAGCTTCCCTCTGCAAGTGGAACTTTGTAGTTGTATGCCTGCAACTCACTTCTGACTTATGGCAACGCTAAGGTCAACATATCATTTTTTATTTGCAAGATTTGTTCAGAGGGGGTTTGCCTTTGCCTTCCTCTGAGGCTGAGAGAATGTGACTTGCTCAAGGTCACCCAGTGTCTGAGCAGGGATTTAAAGCCTTTAATGAATAAATATTTAAATTTAAATATTTAAATCTTGAGTTAAGTCTTAGAGGTCCCTGCAACAAATTATATTTATAGGGGGTCTCCAATAAAGAAAAAGTTAACCACTGGTCTAGGCCCAGAATAGAGGATGAACTCCCTCCCACTCCCATAGGCTAAATCCTAGCGTTGCATTTGAACTGGCATGTGCATATTCAGTAACCCTACATTAAGCCTCTAACTAGGGAAATGGAAAGAGCCAGCTATTGGCAATCTTCCTCACCCTCTTCCTTAAATAGAAGTCCTTGGCATTGTCATGCTTTCTGACTGATAATGCATTGTGATTGATATTACAGACTGTGTCCAAAGTGCAGAATAATATGGGTCTTCTAGCAGGCATGTTCTTTTCACAGAAGCATATGCAATTCAATTGACTAGCTGTCAGAGTGAGGGGAACTGCTACCTCTTGATACTTCCCATAAGTCAGGAAATACAATGCACTCATTAAGCTATTTCGGTATGTGGATGTTTGACTCTCATTAAGTAACACTGACATTATTTCCCTAGTCATCTGCTAATGAAGAATATATGTATATAAGTGTGTGTGTGTGTATATACGTACACATACACATATACACACATATGCTTTATATACCCATAACAATGGAATGCTCCTCTCAAGTTACAATGCCTGAGAGGAAAAGGAAAAAAGCTGCCTCCCCAGCACAGCAAATAAGTCACTTATTCTTAACTTTATGGTTACCTGCACAATGTCTCTGATCTGACCTCTGCTGGGTTCATGTTGCACTATGAAGGCAAAGTGGTTTATATGGAGAATTAGTTGAAGTCAAATTGCATTCTGAAGATATCTGATGTAGGAATATGGAAGGACATGCTTTATAAGGATAAGATATGAACATTGCCAGTGAATTCTATTATGAGGCATATTGTTTTGCTTTGAATTACTAGTATACATCAGTTTGAAATGAGCCACCTACGTTTATTTATTTGCAAATTTTTATTAACAGTGTTTTCTTCCCAGCACTTGGAAATAACATGTTTAGATTGATTTGTTGAGGATTTCTTGAAAGAAGAAGAATGAAAAGATTTCACATTTTATTTTAATATTCTGAGCCTACAGACATTGATCTGGAAAGGGAAGGTACCACAGATGATAAGTTTTGATTCAAGGTTTCATTTTTCTGCCATTGTCTCCAATAGGTAAATCAGCGATAACAAGAAGTTTAAAACCTGGGAAACATTTCCATGAAGCAGGAGCTCTGGTGTGCAAACTATGATGTTTTCTGTGGAATAGGAGCTCTGGTCTGCAGATTGACAAGGTTTTTCATGGAGCAGGAATTTACGTGCAGACTGTCTATGGTTTCTTCAAAAATTAGTAATTACTGTTAACAATTAACATAACAATTAATGTAAAAAAATTGAAATCCCTATTAATTTCAGTGCCAACAATTCAGATTTTTGACCTCACTAGCCATGAGGCATTTTTCTAAAATAAAAACCTAACATTCCAAGCTATGCTTCTTTATGCAGAAAAAAATAAATATCAAAAACAAAACAAAATTACATTAAACCTCTCAAATAAGGCACAGATGAAAGTTCTAGTTGAAGTCATGCCCTGTGGTAGTATTGCCAGTTCATGGCTATCCTAGGACCTAACAGAAGTCCTTATGATGTCAAAGATGGCAGGCCTAGTGCTTTAATTAATCATACATGAAGCCATACATGAAACATCACCCACAAGGGCATGGGATATTCCATTCAAATATTTAACCCTCCCCCACATATTTCTGGATTTTTATTTGGAATTCAACAAGGAAAATATATGATCACACATTTTCAAAGCAGTGCTCACATCCTGAGAAAAGGATCCAGGGTCTAAGATTCAGGGCCAAGGCTTGAAACTAAAGAAGCACAGACAAAATCTCAGGAAGACATTAAATTTGTCTGATTTTACAGCCTTCCCAGCTGGCCAATAGGCAACTATCAATAATACCATATGACTCAACCTAAAAACAACTTTTTAAAAAACAAATCTGAATGTGTAAGTCATGCAAGTGTTAATTAAAACCCCTGCTTACCACAGAAGCTACTCTGGATAGGAATTTGTACTCAGGTGAATTTGCAGAAGATCAGAGCAGGGGCAGTTAGACTTCTTATCCTTTGTTACCCCCAAATATGGGTGACTCAGGGGTCCACCCATGATGCCAGTGCCTCCGTGAAGCAATGGGGAATGTTAGCTCAAAGGGGAGGCCTGTGAGAGGGGATAACCCAATGAGACCTTTCCACCAATGCTTACGGGGTCTTCTCAGGGAAGAAACAGCCAGAGGTTCAAAAGTAAGCTATGGGAAATATTTATATCAAAGGGGAGTCCCATGTTACCCTGATTTCTGGGATCACTTGGGGGATACCTCAATGTGCTCCACATGACGGGGAATGGAAACTAGCCAGAGCACAAACAATAGCAATGCGAGAGGCAGGGCAACCTAGTGGGTTTACCCAGTGTTTATGGGGTCAGACCGAGCCAAAAACCAAGCAAAATTATCTAATAAATGATTTTATTAAAAATAAAGGCTTGCACACATACGCACTTACGCACTCACTCACTCAAGACCTAGCGAGAAATAAAAAGAGAGGAAATTGGATATGGGGCTTTTGAGGGTTACAGTTCTGGAATACTGCACCTGGTCCTGAAGTCTGGAGGTCCGAGAGAGCAACGGAGAGAGAGATGAGATTCAGCACGTGGAGAGCTGAGGGGATAGCTCAACGGACAGAGTGATGGTCTGCTGGGAAGCCGGGAGCGATCCAAAAAGCTGCTCAAAAACCGGTCTATTTATGGGGGAAAAGGTACCTGGAGGGCTAATCTTTTCCCGGGAAGAACAATAGGTGGAGGAGCTAGAACAAAGTTCCAAAATGTCAACACTTTGCATGGTTGGATTTTGCCGGGGTTGTCAAAGCCTCGGCTGTATGCAAATCGTCCTTGCTTGATGGGCTGTATGTCAGATGTGTTAATCCCTTCAAGCCGGTTCCTCGGGGCTGAGGACTCTTTTTGTATTTTAAGTTTTACATGTCTGGAGGTCTCCTGGGGCTACGTGACTATGGATTTAATGGCCTGACCGGGTTTTTCCTTTTTTCGACCGTTCGACTGTGCCTGCCTATGTGCTCATTCGGGGGACTTCTCAAGCATGTAGAGATATTTTTAATATTAAATTGTAGACCCCGGAAAAGGGTTATCTACCACAGTAACACCTGCAAGGGCGGGTGGTAACCTTACAGGATCTTTTGCCTCTGTGTATACCGATACTAATACAGGGAAAAATCACCTGGAGATTCAAAAGTAAGCTTGTTTGTTTTATTGGGGGAATTAACAATCACACACACATGAGGTCCACACAGTCCCACAATCACACAAAGCTAACTGGAGGAAAAAGGGAGGAAAAGTTAAATAGTGACTGTTTAGGTGACATGGTGATATTCACCTATCCCGAAGTGAAGCAACAGGATGATGTGGCTCAGACCAAGGGGCCACAGGTAGTACAGGCCAGGAATCAGAGCAGCAGAGTGATAACCAAAGTACTATATTATGTGCTATCTGGTTCAAAATCAGGGTTTAAAGACTCTTTTTCTACCTTGAGGGGGAAGGTATTAATGGTTCTCTGGGAGAGTAGACAATGGGTTCCAGAATGAGCTGATGGCCTTAGCATTAGTTTACAAGGGACTGATGGCAATCGTGATAGCTCCTTAATGGTGAGATAGGTGAGGGGACAAAAGGAGAGTTTCAATGGACAAAAGGAGAAGGTTGAAGATAACCAGTTGTTTCACAAAACCATTTTCGAGTGCTATTGTTTCTAAAGGTTGAGTTGTTGATTGACATCTGTAAATCCATTGTCTGGGGCTTCCCTGATTATGACCTAGCCATGCCCTGATGTCCCAATCTGACCTAATTTTGCAACACACATGTGCAGCCAGTTCCTCTTTGTCAGCAAGCTTCCCAGTCATAGGACGGTATAATTTGTATTTCATGCCAATTAAATATTTTACCAATTAAACCATATCATGGAGTGGGGGTGTACAGCCTGGTATCATACTCTCATATACGTACATATATGTGTGTGTGTGTGTGCGCGCGTGCATATACGTGCACGTGTGTGTATGAATATATATACGCATACAGATACAAACACATGTGTGTACACACACACACATACACACACACACAGTTGCTTGAATGCTCATACTTCATAGAAGTAAAGACATCTTAAGACTAAACTGATTGTGCTAGGTCTGGTGCTGATGATGAATACTCTTGAAGAAAGGAAACTTCTTTCATTCTTGAAGGATGGGGAAGACTGTGGGGCTATATCCTTCCCAAGTCCATAAGCATCATCCTATAGCTGCTAAAAGGCTTATTTTGTTCAGCTGTATACCCCCTCCCCCCTCACACACACCAGGGATGGAGTTCCTTTTTCCCAGTCTTAGGAAAGGGAAAACTAGCACCTGACCAGAGAACTTGAAAACCAATCTGGAGCTAAGAGAACAATGTAAGATCTAGCAGTGTGGATCTTGGAGCCATCTGTACATGAAGGTCTGTCAGAGTTTCAGCTGAGGGATGTGAGAACATTTTCCTTGATTATGGCCATTTCCATACTGGGCTTCTGAAATGGTGCAGAGTGACCTCTCACGGAGGTCTTCTACACCATAGAGTGGACTAGCGTGGACTACTTTTTGTAGTTCCACACCAGAATCCACTCAGGAGCGGCCGGAACTAGCCGCGCTGCGTGTTTTTTAAAAACCTCTTTTTTGAGGTTTTTAAAAAGCACAGAGCGTGCAGCCTCGCGCTGCTCCGTTGCCCGGCTACAAAGTGGATTTGCAGGCGTGCGCAAGTGCGTGCCTGCAGATCTGCCAGGGGCGGGCTTCCAGCTGGCGAGCTTCCCAAATGGAAGCCACCATTTGGGATGCCGGAGGACTGAGGAGCAGCGAGCTCGCGCTGCTCCATGTGGCGACGGACTTACCCGGTTTCAGGTAAGCTCCGTTTTTGGGCGTTTTCGTCTGTCCCCCCCCCCCCACATGTGAAAAGGGCCTAAGTTTCTGTTATTGTATATTTTTCTCTATTTTTCATGAATAAAATACTATTTTCTGTGTTTTTCATCAATTAAGTTCTACCTCATATTCTCTGTGGCTTAATCTAACTTCAGTGTATTTTTCAACCTAAACTGAGCATTTAAAATACAGATTGCTCCTTAGATTTAGTTCTTTGTTGGAAATCCTTCCAAATATGCTCTCTAGGAGCTACTTATGCCTTTGGAACACAGGGCAGATGTGCTGGGTCAGAGATCTTCAGTGTCTGATGAAATGTGGAAAATCAGTAATTTATTTTAGTAGATTTAGGGGGTAATTCTCTACCTTAAGAGACTGTGTTTGGAAAATCAATAATTGGTTAGTAATATATTCTTCTGAAAGACTGGAAAACAAAACTTATTTTCTTTGGTTCCTTTCTATGTGCCTTCTATTTTGGAGATATTTTCTTTCTCTTATCTGTACTTTTCTTGGAAACGTACTGAACAAATTCAAAACACACTAATGTAGCAAGTGATTTATTGAGTCATATGAGTGATCCATCCACCCCAGCTTGTCTACTATGCTATCCAGTTCTGGGAGCATTAGAAAATTTTGTTTTGTTTTTACAGGAAATGTAATCCAGCCCAGGGAAGCTTAGACTTATTTTGAGACTTATTTGGTGAGCATGTAAAATTCTGGCTATTTTAGGTTGTTTTTCATTGTCAATAAAGTACTCAAGAGCCATAGGTCACCTTGCCTGTAGTTGAAAAAAAATTGTTTGACTCTAAAAAAGAAAGAATACATCAAATTTGTAAATTTCTTCACATAAAGAACTTGAGGTTTTGTTTGCTTTTCTTTTAAAATCTTCAGTGTGAGAAAAAAATCAAAGATCCACCCCCTTCCCCCAATCAGAGGACTATGAATGCTTAGCTCTTAGTAGGGAAGGAATTAATATTTGAAAATATTTGAAAACTGGACAAAACCAATTTTTTTAAGTATTTAGAAACCCTGATGAGAAGAATGCTGGTCTGATCAAATTCTTCACAGTTTGGGACTTATTTTGTGCAAAATTCACAGGTGGTTGGTTTGCATAGGAAACAGTATTTTCTGCACATGAAACAAGTTTTTTTTTTAATATAGCAGTATTATTTTATCTCCAAAAAGCTGTTTCCTGCAAAGAAAATCCTGTTTTTATGTGCAAAACAACCTGTGTGGATTTTGCACAGTAGTTCAGAATTGTGAATATGTCATAGTTTTCTCAGATTTTCAGAATTTCTCAGAAATTACTGATTTTCCACATTTCATCAGACACTGATGAAAAAAATTGCTAAACCTACTGTTTGCTTCAGGAAGAAAATTATGGAAGAATTACCTTTCTAGATCTTAGAAGTCTGGGTCTGACTTCCTGCATATACTTAATCATGTATATGGTACGGAATTAGGGTTGCCATTTCTATCTTATCTTATCTTATCTTATCTTATCTTATCTTATCTTATCTTATCTTATCTTATCTTATCTTATCTTATTTTTTATTTTTTGCTCACTCCTCATCTTTAAAGAGTTACATAGCAGGCTGGTATCCCATGATCCTTTCCATGCATTGAATAACAGTACATATTGGACTGACCTGGTACTGATGAGTTGGAAGTTTCCCAAATCAACAAATTCCTTCATAAATGGTACTGAAAGAATATGGGAGAAGCACAGCTGTCAGATTTGTCCATTGGAATTTCTCTTAAGAAACATTAGGTTAGTTCACAAAAAGTCATGTCAATCTGTTTCACTATAAAAAGGAAAGAGGCAGAGAAGTGAATTTGTTAGCACCTCTATGACTAAACGATTTATTTGAGCATGAACTTTCACTGGTGTTGACTTGTGTTTTCAGCTGCAGTTACGGAGTACAATATTAAAGCCACTGGTATTTAAGAACAGTTATGAAGGCCACAATCCTGCATCATTTGGCAGAATGTAAAGACAAAACTCTGTGCTATTTCCTTCTCCCCACACAGAAAACTCACCTTTCTCTTGAGTGCTCCTTTCCAACATGAGCACTTAGTTGCTGGGGGCAGGGATGCAACCACACAGAGTGTATGTTTCTATAGTTGAATTCATCATGACACCCTCTAAGATCTCTATAATATTTCATGGAGATCCCAGAAGACAACATGGCTGTCATGCAACCAACTATAGTAACAGAGTTAGATGCCATGTGCCTGTCAGCCCTCCTTGTCAGCCACTAAGTGGCCATGTGGATGACCATTAGCTGGCTATATGAAGGATGCAAGAGAAAGCTGAATTCAGTAATCATAGGGTCATTGCATGAAAGAGGTTGCGAATATAGCCCTCTGTAGTGAAAAAGCCTACTATGGTTGGCATCCTGTGGGTGTAAGTCTATATGTGTCACCAACAGGATGGCAGCCATAGTGGTAACTGAGTTACTACTATGTAACCCTGCTTAAATACTTGTGGCATTAATATACTCTTGTACTTTGTCAGTGCCTCTCAAGAAGTGCACTGAAATCTATGAAAGCTCATGCTAAACAGACCAGGTAGTCATAAAGATGCTAATAGATTCCTTCCTCCTTCCTTTTCCTTTTTACATTATGTCACTTCAGTGTACCAAGCATTACAGTGCAATACTATAAAGGTATAGTCATAAATGAGTCCCACTGTGTTCAGTGTTCCTCATTCTCTGCTACCAGCCTTAGGTCAAAATCCAGTGATATACTCCATCAGTGGAACTGGGACTTTCTGCTTCTCTCCCTCCCACCACAAGACCTGCCCAACCCCCCAAAAAACCCTACTCTGGCAAGTTTCTCATCTGTCTGGAGCAGGGCTTTAGAGTGCATAGGAGTTTTGAAGAGAGAGAATGTTTCTGATTCTGCCGGAAGCAGTAGAATCTAGAGGAAGTACATTATTTGATCTTGGCCTTAGAGCTGAACTTGAATTCCCATTTATTACTTCTAGTCACAAGGAACCTAGGATCATAATAAGTCATACTTTTTCCTGGGGGGTGGGGACTATTCAACTGGCTTCCCCCAAACTAATGCATTCCAGGTATGCAGGACTACAACTCATCTGGATGGGCATGATGGAAACTGTAATCCAACACACACAGAAGGCACCAGCTTGGAAAAGTCTATACTAGGTGTTCTTAAGGAGTGGGTAGGATTAGACCTAATCCCTGGAAATTAGGTCTAGTTAGATTTACATTTGTACTCTAAAGCAATGTTCCTCAAAGTGATGGTCCATGGGCTGTTTGTGGTAGTCCACAAGATATTGGCTACTGGTCTGCAGCAAGATTCCAGGAAAAAAATAAGCAGTGGGCATAATTATGGTGCTGGTCCCTAACACATTGAGGTGAGGGGAGAACATGCTGGTCTTGCATATCAGATAGCTTAAGCAGCACTGCCCTAAAGCATTCTGAGCAAAACTTTGAGCATTAACTTCTAACCACTTTTCTTCTGGAAAGGAATAATCATGTGAAACAGGGAAGACATTATATTTTTGGCCATGTCTATATCCCTGATCTTCCCTGTCTACACTTCAGTGATCATAAGTTGCTGGCTTCTAACCAGACTGTTCTTGTATGACAGATACAAAAAGAGCTTTGAGGAGTCACCTCCAGCAGGGAAGCAGCAGGCACATAACATATGCTAGATATCTATGGGCAGATGGGGTCAGTCAAGGCCAATGAAGCATGAGAGAGGGGCTGTGGTAGAAAGAGGGTAAAGACTTTCTGAGAGCTGGTTGGATGTCATTGCCCAGGCAGTGTTAACAGCTTGTCAGTGTTCCCTGCAGGGCTTACAGGTCAATCTCACAGGTCAAGGGAATTAAGAATGATGCTTCTTAGGGAAGGCGAAGGTATGGGAAGTTGGATCAATGCAGCTGGCATGGGACAAAGCCTATGTTGCAGACTGAAGAAGGGCAAGAGGAAGGACACCCAGCTTCAGTCTTTATCTGACTAACTGGGAACAGCCATCTGTCCAGTTTCTACCTGGGATTCTCTGCACACTGGGTTGAAACTCACTGTACTAATTAAAAGCAAAGTTGCCCAATGGTACAAGATGTTGGACAGCAGCTGATTTGTGACCTAGTCAAAGCCACGGGGAAGAGAGAAGAGGATTTTCTTTTGAGCCTGGATCCACAAGCATATGGTTGGCCACATATTTGGGAGCTGGATCCATATGCTCTGCTTCAGAGTCCATATGGCCCAAGTGGTCCTTTTGTCACCATCAGCCAATGACCCTTGTTCTCCTTTAGCTGTTGGCTGAAATTACACTTGCTCATGCTGTTAAAGATAACAAAGCAAGATAGGAGATGAAATGCCATCAGTCAAGAAAACATGCTCTCACTTCCTTTGATCTCCAGTAAATTTACCCTTGTTGATCAGCTTACCTTCTTCAGTAGTTGATTAGCTTACCTTCTTCACTGACACGAAGCAGTAGAAGAGATCTGCTGTGGCACTGGTAAACACTGCAAAATCTGAACAAGTTACCTCTTTGTACGACAACACCTCAGATCTGCCAGCTGGGGTAGGTGGTGGTAATATAATCACGTAGACCTTTCCATGTCTGTAAACACTTGTGGGGAAAAATAGGAAGAATTCTTACCAGGAGGAAGACTATTCATATTTATTGTTAGTTTTATTTATTTACGTCAAAATGCTATTATGCAGTTATGAATGTGTAACTACCATAGTTACGCAGCTATACAGTAATTCCAGCCTTACTTACTGGGAACCAACCACTGTGATCAGTGAGGATCCATTCCCCTGTCACTTGTAAAGCAGCTGACTGATATTCCCCACCCCTTTCAGGAGTGATCTCCATTATGTCAGACTCTCACAAGATGGCTCACATAAGAATGGCAGCGAATAGCTTCCCAAGTGGCAGAGGAATAGATACTTGTTGATTGTAGCAGCTGCTTCCTGATAAGTGCAGATTGGGGGACTTTCATGCCCTGCTATATTAGGGGCTATGTAGCTATAATATAAAAATAATTATGTGTCAACAAATGATACAAGCAGTATATAACATTTTAAAAAAATGTTAATTCCAATAGTGCATGCAGTTAACAAATCAACCAAGCTAAGTAATCACAAGAATGCAGGCATGGGTAGAATTCCAACAAAGTATAGCATACATAACAAACACTCATAGAAAACAACTACACTGAATCTTAAGATGTTGGAATGATACACAGGAAGAAACAAGGTCCATATATATCCAGTATATGCATGCTAATAAAGTCTGTGCATGGTGGCAAGATGCCCCAGAGTACTCACTAATGGTTCTCTTTATCTTGGAGACAGGTGGCTAGTGGCATGGCTCATGGTTCCTCCTGGGACTGATCTTGTTTAACATCTTTAGAAGTTAGGAAGAATAGCTAATGCTCCAAGAGGCAACACAGCGTAGTGGTTTGAATGCTGGATTAGGGCTAGGGTTGGAATTCCCCCTTGGCCATGGAAACCCACTGGGTAGCCTTAGGGAAATCACACTCTCTCAGCCTCAGATATTTTTTAAAGTACATGCGCAGATTAAAGTGGTATCACCCCCAAAACTCCATAGTACATTTTTTCTATGGGTCTTAATTGCATTCTTTATATACACTAGGTTTTACTGACTTGTTCTTTCTGTAATCTGCTGCTAACTTGGACAAGGTTCTGCATCATTCTTTCAATGGCTTCTGTGCTAGAACAACATGCAATACTGCTGTTAGCATTTATTTATGTGTTTATTGCAGGAAGTATCCTGCTCCTGTGCCAAAAATACTTACAAACAATCAGAAAAAAAAACTGTCTTGCCTTCAGGTCTAGGATAATAAAAAAGACATAATACAAAAGGAGAAAGGGATAAGGAAGAAAGAGAAGGAACAAGTATGCACATTCCTCCAACCTGTTGGTATTGTTTGTTTCTTAAATGTCTATCCTGCCATTCTGCCAAATGATTTCTTTAAATACTGGGCCAGCCCACTGTCTTCTTCATCCTTCTCTGTCTAGCTGGAAGTTTTTAGTGGCATTGGCATTGGGAAGATGGAAAGGGAGGGCTGATGAAACCCCGACCTTTGATGCTGAGTTGCAACAGTTTATCTGTACTAAATAATACAATAAACAAAGCTTGAACTAGGAAGTAGAGGGATTTTAAGCTAGACAATCCTAGGTAGCTGTGAGTGCCTACCTACAACAGGCAAAGTAAATGGCAGCTGCCTCCAGAATCCCTTGTGTGTGCAGCAAACAGGGAGAAAAAGAGGGAGTAGATAATCCTACCCACTACCACCAATATGTTTTAAAAAATGCATAGTATCAAGTTTGGGGACAGTTATGAAAGAAATTCATTTCTGGATGCATTTTGGAAGATATATTTCAAGTGGCCTGTAGAAGGTTCAAAACATCTTACTAAGAGCCTATGCAAAACTTATCTGACCTGGTTGTTTCATTACACATTACATATTGCGGGTTTTGAATGAAACCATTCTTGAAACATGTTGAACTACTCGTATTTTTTTTTTTTGGTGGTAGAACCTATTCCTATTTTTTTTTATGTTATTTCTGCCTGTGGTATCAAATTAAAGAAGTTAAAGAACTAATAGCCATGGATATATTTGCTTTGTTACCTGAGATACCCCTAAAAGAATAATAATATATTTGCTCCAACTATAATCGGATTAAATTGTTGCCTCACCAGGTATGGAAGAATCCGAATTATCATAAAACTAGCTCCATGAGGGTTTATCCTCAAAATCCCAACCCTCTGTTGCACATGGTATCCATTTCTGGAACCTGGAAGAAATTCTGAAGCAATAGAAAGTTAAAGATTCCATAGGAGCCCCTTACATTAATCTAATTAGTTATCTTTATCTCAATAAATTTATTTCATGGAAAAAAAATCCAGTCATTTTCAGTAAAATGTTTTCCAAGTAGGCTGTGAAAGATAAAGGAACAACGGCTTACAGAATGCAAGCCATTGTGTAAGCCATTGTTCCCTGGGAAAGAGAATTCTCAGAAGACTGTAGGATATGTTAGATCTCCTCCTCCATGGATAGAGATAGAGGTCTAACATTTGAGGGGAAAGCAAACCATTCCTAGTTGCTGTGGAAATATCTGCAGTTGGGGTATTCTACTGAATTACTGTTTGATTTTGGAAACTGAACAGGGTTTGGCTTGGTTAGGATTTGGATGAAAGGAGGCCTCCAGAGAGTATCAGGAACCTTCAGGTAGGACTGGCAAAGAAAACTGCCTGAAATCCTGAATTGCTGCTGATAATTACAGGTGAAAATACTAGACTAGATGGACCTAGTGTAGTTTGACTCATTAAAAAGCAGGTTCCTGTATTCTTGAGCCCTTCTCAAAGTTCCAGTGGCAAGATAAGGGAAATGTGTTGGGGTGTGGCAATGGACATTCTGGAACAGACTATGCATCCAAAATGTCTCTAGGCTCCATTCTGAAACTAGTCCTGATCTATGCTTGCCCTGAAACTCTCACAGGTCAGTCCTTTCCCACTGGTTTTGAAGAGAGGGAATTCATAACTTTTTTAAAAAATCAAACTGACCAGAGAGGAAAAAGTACTGCTTCTCCTTCATTTTTACCCATGCCTGCATGATCCTATCAGGGCTTTGGATATCTTAGAGGCTCTGAGAATCAGAAGGATTGAGGTTGCCTTGCCTGTTAGAATAAGCAATGTTCCATAGGAATGTGTAGAACATGCTTGCCCTTACACAATCACATTACCCTGATGTGGAGCCTATGCTCTGCATATCACACTTGCAACTCTTTACTAATTGGAAGAACTGAGAATGTGATCCCACTGTTCTGCCTTCATCTCTTGCAGTGTCAGGCCTTCAGTGCTGTGAAAAATGGGCTGGCATCCTACTGTGAATTTAAATATTCCCAACCTAGGAATAAATGGATCTCATGGCTCATTTATCTTTCAGCCTTTAATTAATAGTGGTTAATTGTAGTTATGAACTGTGGCATTCCAGTCTCTATCATCCATACATTTTATTTAATATATTCTCAAGAACATGGGCATTAGCTTGCAAGAGAATATTATAGAAAACACCAGTTGTCCACAGAACTGTCTCTCTTCCATTAAATGCCTTTGAATGGAAAATGGAAGAGAGGCATATTTCTGCAATGCAATAAGAAACTAGAGACTGAGCTTAGATGATCTGTTAGGTGACCTTGTTTTTCTTTCAAACCATACCCATGTGTGGATCTGTAAATCTTAACAGGTTAGTGGAACATATTGGATAAAAGATTGAGCTGTAAATCAGATGGCCTTTGGTTCAAATTTTGCCACTGCCATACCATTAGCTGCATGCACATAGGTTGTCCATGAAACTGAGAGCCCAGATACACATAAGCCAACATGTACATCATCGAGTTTAAATTCATTTGAAATGTTACTGGCTAGATTCCATTCTAAGCAGAATGAATCTAAAACCAATGGCAAAGATAAGCAATTTCAATTCTGGACTTAATGGTTTTATGAAGGAAGGGAGTGATTTTAGATGGTAATTTATTATTTACCATTTTACTTTACTTCAAATGTAGAAAACCAGTCCTGGTGAATTTGAGGGTCTGTTTGTTCATTCTGCTAAGCTTTGGGGCCCCTTCTGGTCTTCGGTTCCACAGTCCTGCTTTATGGCACCGTATTTTAATGCTAAGTCCTCCATTCACCTCTACTCTTATAGAGTCTGAATGCATCAAGAATCAGGGTCAGAAAAATGAGTGATAGACTCTCTCATTCCTATTTCACCTCTAGTTCACATCACACAAGATGCCAATCCTGGGAATGTTCACCTTGCCACCAGTGGGACTTTTTGGCCCTCTGCCCCCAAAAAAGAGTTAAACTCATACACTGTAATAGGAAATAGTAGGATGCTAGAAAGAGAAAGAGACACACATGGAGAGAAGTTAGATAGAGATGCTTCTGATTTCTTTGTCATTGCTAATTCTTCCATGATTCTGTTTTTTTTGAATTTACCATCTTGTCCAGGATGAAGCTGACAAACCTCTCTTACTCCACTCCTCATTTGTAGCTTTGAAGATGGCATGGTGTTGAATTACTTTTAAACATTCTCTTACATAATCTGTGATTCAGAAAGAATAAGACACAGAGCACAGCAAATAAGAGAAACATAAACAAGTAAACCCATCAAAATCATGACTAATTTAAATCCCATTGATTTCAGTGGGTCTCAATAAAGGTTGACATCCAATTATGCGTTCTTGCACTCTCCCTTTGTAAAACAACAACCACACAATAATATTTAAATGAGGTCCATCTTTTACCATTCCATGTCAATTTCACATATGGTCAATGATGAAGCCATTCCATCACCATTCCACATTAATCTGTAATGAAAAAATCCTCATAAACTTTTGTATTAAATATGTATTTTTGAATGCATTTTCCTTAGAAAACACATAGAAAATGCACAGTTTATCTCAGTGTTTCTTAACAGACTGTATTCTAAAATACAAATTTTAAGCACATTTGATAAGGGATATTTTTGAGCTAAACACTGCATCATGAAATTTGCAGAAGTGTGGAATCAAAAGGAAGTGTGAAATACATCATGTAAGTTAGCCCCAGGTTCCACAAGGATAAAAATCTTCAAGCATTCCTAGGAAAAGCTAGCAAAATGTCCATAGCAGTCACTTGCTTCTGTACAAGCTGATTTATCCACCAGAATCATTATTTTCATGCTTTAAAAACATTTGGGAGCTAAAATATTTATTGAAATAGTAACTGTAGCTTTACAGTTAAGCATGTAATAAGAAGCCATGATGAGTGCAGCCAGATCTAGAAATATTTACGCCTGAAACAGGACTGACAAGTAAGGATGTGCATACTTCAAGCTTTAAGGTCTCTTTCCTATGAGATTTCCTCTTGGCCTATATTCTGCAGTGACCTACCCTCGCTTCTTTAACAGCAAGCAGCATCCAGTTAGCACAATGTAGCAACTTGGATTACTGCACAGAAGAATGATTCTGAAAAGGACTTGAAAAGATAACCCTTGTTTTAGAAAAATCAAATAGTTCATAGCAGAGACAATTGTTCTGGCAGAACAACATCGTGTTGAAAGGTTGAAAACATTCATTCAAGATATGATGGCAGACCCTGAAACAGTATAAACAAACCAGCTTCTGCTTGGGAATTGCCTGATCATCAGAAGTACAAATCTTCTTTTGTATACAGTTCTCCCTTCACATTCACGGATTTCACTTTCGCTAATTTGATTATTCGTGGGGTGCCCGCTTGCCCCTCCATTCTCCCTCTCTCACCGCATTCCCACCCCACTTGCTTCTCCCATTCTCCCTGCCCCTGCTACAGGTGCGTCCCACGTGGGCAGCAGGAAGGTCCAGGGAGGGTGATCGCCAGTTCCCCACGCTCCTCCTGCCGCCGCCACAGGTGCAAGCACGCTGGTGCAGGAGGCAGGAAGGTCCGAGGAGGGCAGTCACAGTTTCCTGCACTCCTCCTGTCTCCCCTGCCACCGCTGTGGGTGCAGGTGCACCTCATGCGAGTTGCAGGAAGGTGCAGGGAAGGTGATCGCTAATTCCCTGCCTCCCTGTCCCCCCACCTGAGTGGGTGCACTTGCCGGCCAGAAGCCTGTAGGGAGGGTGTCCTATTCATGATTATTTGAACCCTTGCGAATGTGGAGGGCCTACTGTAGTTAAAGAGTAGCATTGGTTTTAGCCAGTATTGTTACAGGAGGGAAGAACCTTTGTGTTCCTTGACATCAGGGTCTGGCTGTCCTGCTCTGGAAGTACAAATGGAATCCTTAACTACAGTTGGCCCTCCACATTTGTGAGTTTAACTTTCATGGATATGACTATTTGTGAGTCTCTCCAACCTGTGCTCCCTCCACCTCAAACCCTTCTTTTCTGGAAAAACCTTCCCTCTCAGCAGCTGTGATCAGGCCATGCAGCCCTTTAAAAACCCACCTCTGGTTGTTGTCATCCTCTTCCAGCCACTACCTGGCCAACTAAGGACAGATCACAGCCCAAAATTCACAGTACTACAATGCCCGCCCTCCACATATACCCAAGGAAGGAGACGGGCAAGAGAGGAATTATAGGGCCACCATGCTAAACCAACCCTTTCTGACCTGATGTGGATCTTAGGTGTCCACTCTCTCCACCATGCCTTATTCCCCTTCTCACAGACACACACTTTGCTATTGACTTTCCCCCCTACTTTTGTAGAAGTCCTATGCCCCTAACCCTAGCAAATGTGGAGGGCCAACTGTAATCAGTTTTGAAAAGTTTACATGAGACTGCAGGGACAATGAAAGATGTTTCTTGCACAAGCATTTTACTACCAAAGCTCAATAGTAGAACATTTCACATTCTGCAAATCTAGCTATCAGTTTTATAATTGAATTTTCTAGTTCCCATGACTGTCAATAACTAAGTGGCTGCTTTTTTTCCTCCCTGAAGGGGATCAATTATAAAAAAAACAACACTAATGGTTTCAGATTTTTTTAAGAAGTTCCACTCCTTTCTTATGGGAAAAAGGATAAACACTGTATGTAACTGTAGAAGAAAATATCAGACTTAGAAAGCACCTACATTGTTCTTTTTTAAAACTCTTCTGATTCCAGATTTGTCTGGTGTAGATGATGACAATTACAACAACAATTATGATAATTTGATTGTTATTACTTTTAGTCCTACTTCAACTACTACCACCATCTTTTTCTTGTCAGTAATTTCAGTGCTGCTTTTTCTTCGTTGGTGTTGCTATTATTATCAGTAATAGTAGTCTTGTAGTAAAAAGAGTTGCAGTTGCTATGTATTGCTACAGCTTTGAAATATGTTCTTCTTCTGAGCTGCAATTGGGGGAAATAAAGGGATTTTAAAATCCTTGACATGTTGTGTCCTGTTTAGAAGGTCAGCTGTGGTTCACAGTTCTTAAAAAGAGTCTATAGTAGCAGCCACAGCCAGGTCTAGAGAATCTTATCAGTCAAACAATTACTATTCTTGTTCCAGAAGTCCAAATAAATTCAGAAACTTTTCACTCACACAATTACCATTCTTCTTCCAACAATCAATTCAGGGTATCACTTCAAGCGAGTACCCAGTAGCATAGTCAGCACACAAAGTGAGGCTCAAGATTCTTTAGGAACATAAATCAGAACTCAAAAGATGAACACATTGCTTCCACCAGAAAAGGCAGCTGTCATCAATGGGCTTCTCCCTGACAATTCTCTAAACTGTAAATCTCAGGATTCCATATGATGTGGCCATGGCAGTTAAAGTGGAATAGAGGTCTATAACAGTATAGGGTGATAACACTCTGAAAAGGTAAGTTTTGGGGGTGACATTTGATTGTTAATGATTGTAAATGCAAATCCCAATCTTGTAACTACTGGACAGGGTGGCAGTCCTTAGTTTTAAGTTTTGAGCACAAGATTCAACTTAATCATTTTATCCTTTGAAGTAAAATGTCACTTTTATTTTTCCAAAATGAATGAATTAGCAAACAAATAAAATGTTGACTTCTCTTTCCTTCTCCAAAGGAAAGATGAGTCAAACTAACCCAAAACATAAGAGCCACATGAAAGCTTTGAAGTGGGCTGTAAATAAAACTAAGTATGTAATAAGTACATCGTGGTTTGTTTGTTTTATAAAACAGTATTTCTGTATGAAAGATATAATGGCATACGACATCATGGCAACAAGGCAGTATTTGCAAAAATATGCATTCAACAGAGGTCACATGTGTAGCAACAGGATGGCTGTTTCACATAGTTTAGTAATGCAAAACTATGATTAACAAGATGTAAATGAGCCTAGGTTCTCACTGGGTTGACGTACTCCCCCTTCTCTCCCATGAGGTCTGGTGGAAGAGTTTGGAAGCTTTTCCTTCCACATTTGATAAGCAAGAAAAATATAACACAAACCTGGAATTAATTTTAACTATGGTTAGTTCAAACACATCAGTTTTAGTAACTATGATTTGAAAGTTGGCTTGTTTGAAACTACTCAGAGTTAAGATTGGGGTAGGAAAAGTTTAGGAATGCTGTGAATTGCAGTGAGTAATGTAGAGAGTCTGGAGAACCTTGCTTTACCCACACATAGGCCATTTCCTCAGTAGACTGTTATAGCGCTATTATACCATTTTCAACATCCTATAGAATCCTGCGGTTTGCAGGTTAGGAAGGGGTCGGCCAGCCCCTCCCTAATCTGCAAAGCCCAGGATTCCATAGGATGTTGAAAGTGGTATAATTGCACTATAACAGTCTACTGCAGAAATGGCCATAGTCAATGAGCCAGGGTGGTGTAGTGGTTTGAGCATTGGACTACGACCCTGGAGACCAGAGTTCATAGTCCAGTGCTCCACTGGGTGACTTTGGGTGTGTCACACACTCTCAGTCCCAGAAAACTTCATGATAGAGTGAAGGCACACAACAACAACAACAACAACAACGTATTAAACATAGATGGACGGGTTTGGATGACACAGAAAGCCATAGTTAATCAAGAGTGGAAATAGGAGGTACCAGACTCCTTTTCATAGATATGCCAGAGAAAGAAAAGGAGGCAGGCTCATTCACAACTTGATAAACCATGTTTAGCATGGCAACAGATACAAACACACTTGATCTAGGTTAACAGGAGGTCTGATTCAACATAGGGAAGCCTGATATGTTTATAATTATGCCTCTGTGTTTTATATGCATGACATACACGCTAACACTGAAAATAGTAGAGGAAAAAGTGATGGCAATGAAACTGTCAATGAAAAGACAGAAAAAGTTCCTTAGATTAGTGTTTTTCAGCCTTTGGTTCTCACGATATTTTGGATTTCATCACCCCCAAACCCCAATTGACTCATGGAAAACCATTTTGGGAGCTGAAATCCAAAAGCTTTCAAGAATCAAAGTCTGAGAACCACTACTATAAATAAATCTGTCTATAAGTTTGAACTGAACTACTTCAGAGTGCAAATGGATTTACATGATTTTCCCCATCATTCCCCCCCCATACACACACACACACACACACACACACATACATATATCATAGGAAAGTATTTTGGCCTAGTCTTTTCCTGATCCTTACAGGTTTGTCAAGATCATGATGCATAGGACTGGGGTGTAGGGAGAGAGTTGGTTGGAAAAAGCTACAGAAGCCAACTGTGTCATATAAACCCCCAGCTAGTCTGACATGATGCAGCCTAGATTGCTTGACTGAGAACTAAGTTAATGAGATTGATATCAGTTTGTTGGTCAATGGGCTGCTGGCAAGGACCAGGAATTCAAATCATAACTCATAACTGCTGCCCTATACTAATTTTCTTAACAAACTCCCTTATTTCGAGGCCATGAAAGGCTGTTAAGAGAATGTAAGTAATTTCTTGTACATAAGATGTTCCTTACAATTGCATTAAGCCCTGTGAACCTAAGTTGAATTAGAAGCCATTAAGACTTTGAGCCAACTAAGAAAGCTTTTCTTCTTGACCTTTTGGCAATCATTCCAAAATCTAGAACTTGGTGGTTTAATTATTACCTCCTTAATTTGTGCATCATTGAACGGTAGTAATGGAGAATGCCTAACCAAAGAGCAGAGATGTGTAAATCAGCAAACCCCAAACTTGTTGAAGTCTTCCAATTTTCACTTCAAAACTAGTTCTGTCTCGGGTCTGTCTTTTGGCTGCAATCCTGTTGAACTACGAGGCTAACATAAAAAAAAAGTTATGCAAGTGGTTACAAGTGGAGGCAATCATCCTACAACTACAGACAAAGTCCTCTCCCATTTCTGATTTGGTGAGCAGGGAGCTATTTGACTGTTGTTCAGTGGGTGACTCAAGGTCTTGGTCTCCATCTCACAATTGATTGCACAACTCAAGGTTCCAGTGTAACTACATTGGCATCTATTTATACTACACCAAATGTGTCTGGGATCTTAGACTGGGAGTGGTTTTTCCATGCATGGTAATTCATGCATATTTCCATGCATAAAGCATTATAGAATCATAGAGTCAGAAGAGACCACAAGGGCCACCCAGTCCAACCCCCTGCCATACACAATCAGAACATTTCCAACAGATGGCCATCCAGCTTCTATTTAAAAAACTTGTAAAAATGGAGACTCCAACACATGCTGAGGCAGTGTATTCCACTGTCAAACAGCTTTTACCATTAGAAAGTTCTTAAAGTTTAGGTGGAATCTCTTTTCCTCTGGTTTGAATCCATTCCTTTGTGTCCTAGTTTCAAGAGCAGCAGAAAACAAGCTTGCCCCTTCTTCAATACGGCATCCTTTCAAATCTTTAAATATGGCTATCATGTCACCTTCTAACCATCTCTTCTCCAGGCTAAACATACTCAGCTCCCTAAGCCCCTCTTCATAGAACGTTTACACATTTTCATGGACATTTTTCAGTTGCATGCTTTTTTGCCTCCCATTGACAAATTAAATTTGTATGTATTTCTTAATGCATACAGATTTATTATTTATTTAATTTGTATTGTTACCTAAATCACATTGGTACCTCAGGAAAGATTGGACATCCAACCACAGTTTGTGCTGAGGTCCACTTTTGGTTCTGGATGATGGGACTGGATAACAAATGGAAAGATATTTTTCACCTCTTGCTAACAAAAAGAGAGAGTTTTAGTAGAGAAGAATCAGTCTGAAATACCCAGCATTTGGAAATAATTAGTCACAAATAATTAGTTATTTGATATTTGTTCATTTCCTAAGGACTAAAATACAAGACATTACATTACTGTTCAAGATAAATGCAGGATAATTTCACATACGTTGGAGTATAACTGTAACTTTTAGTTACTTTTATACTCAAAGTATAAAGTACTACTAAATGGTGGAGGAGGAATATCATGGGGTTGAAGTTTTGGCTCAGACTGTGCCTCATGCTGCCACCTTCTGCTCTGTGGTGGATGTTGAGGTGACATTGAGATGGATGGGATGAAAGTGTGTTTTGTATAGAAGCTAGGGCTTCTAATATCTATCTATCTGTCTGTCTGTCTGTCTGTCTGTCTGTCTGTCTATATCCATACGTACATTCATACATACATAATACAATCTTAAAATATGTATTATGGTTAATTTAGGAACTTGGAAAGTAAAAGGTCTCTTTTACAGAACAGTTACAAACCAGTTTCTTGAAACTTAGTACTGTAACAGTATCAAATAACTTTGCAAGCAGCAATTGCAACGTTTGGAAATGTAAGTGCAGCATTTGAAGTAGGGTGGCATTTTATGTCTCAGGTGGATTAAAGGCACCTCCTAGAGACCTAGGCCCTTTCCGTACCATGTCTCATTTGCACGTTCTTCTAATACGAATCCCAGCATTGGCATTCTCACAATGGTAGCAGGTTAGGAACACTCTCTTCTGCACACTTCCACTTTAAGCAGATGAGTAGTGGTATCGCTACTGGTGTTCCTTCCGCACTGTAGTGTCTTTGGCCACTCCCTATCCCCACCTTCACCCCAAACCACCACCCCTGATTGCTTGTTTTTTTTTTTTTTGGAAGCTCTACTAGTGCAGCTACATTGTAATGTCATGATACATGGGTACACTATTGCAGATTTGTGCTATAATGCTAAAAACTGTATTTAAAAAATTAAAAACTCAAAGAAGAAAGTTAAAATAAACACTGAGGTGGTAGATTCCAAACTTGCCATGCCACAGGAGTCACTGAGGCAGGGACAAGCTGGGCATACCCATACCCTGCCCACTTCTGAACCCGCGATAACAGGAAGTGCTGTCAAGCACTATTACTGTATAGCACTGAGAGGATTAAAGTGCTAAAACAGGCTCTTAATAGATTTTTCTGGAAATAGTATAAAGTAGTTTGGCAATGTTTGGGGATGGGATAACAGCTGGATAGTGATGATGCTGTATGGTAGCATGACTCCTAGACTGGAACAACCCACTGCTGTGGCAGGATAGTGACATGGTGTGGAAATGGTCTTAAAATCTCATTTAGAGAGTAATCTTAAACTGTTTGGTTGGAATTCTGTTACTAACAGTAGCACCTCTCCCAGGGCTGTGCAAGAGAGGCAAGGGAAAGTAGACAAAATCCACTGACTCTGAGCAGTCTCTTTTTTCCCCTAGTGTCCTGTTTTCTTCATGGCTGCAATACCCATGGCCTATTTCCTCCTGTCACTACCATTTATGCTGTTTGTTATTTTTTGTAATAAAAAGTAGTATTTTTGTGCTTTTTTCCAATAATGTAATAAATTCAAGACTAATATTCAACAGCAAAATACTAAAAAAATTAACAGTGTCAGGGAATATTTCAATCATATAACTTCAGTAATTGACATATGACATGAAACTTGTAGCATAAACCTGAATGTTAAGCACAAAGAGTTCCTATTAGGAAGCAGCCTTTTGGCCTTGGAAAGTTTTTTCCCCCCATTCCTCCTACACAGCATTCTTGATGCTGAAGATACTGGAGTCGAAACTGGACACATGCCATGTACATTTACATTCTCTTACTTTTACATACTCTTCCACACTGTCTTCCACACTTTTTGTTCCTGCTTTATTCAAGCAAACACCCACATTGTTGGGAAGAGCTCCCCCTTCACAGTTATCCTTTTTGTTTTTTTGCTGCTGTATGCACATAACTGTTTTTAGATGGCATGTTTTCATGGCATATCGGGCTTGGTGTTCCCTGAATTAGCATGCTCGCTGAAGGGGAGAAGATGCTTATCCGCACCGACAGCTTTAGTGTCAGTGGGATCGTTGACAGTCCCATGAAACTACGCTGGGCCAGCCACAGTCCTTATTTATGTGGAGTGGAGACATATGGCCGGAATAATCTGCTCCATTTTCTTGGTAATTAAAACATCTGTGAGCACAAAAAGGCTATAAGAAGTAGAAAAAAAAATATGCTGTTAAATAATACAGGAATGGAGAACCTTTCCAGAATTATGGGATGTTCTTCTGCAGATGTGGTAGTGTCTCCAAGGATTTGCCCTTGTAACTTGCACCTAATGAATGTCAGTCAGGGTCAGTGCACAAAAAAAAGCACCCTGAGTTTGGTGGCTCTTTTGTGTCCACAAATGCTGGTGTTCCTATGCTGGGTCAGCTGACCCATGTAGTACAGGCAAAGCTGAGATTGTTTCTGTCAGTCTTGATTGCAACAAGTGAATCAGATGGCCTGTTTGAGCAGTTATCTATCAAAGGCACGGACAAGAAAGGAGCCTATCATCAGCATGGTGATCATATGCACATTAGGGATGCAGATGTACTAAGGCCATTTCCATGGCTATCTTCCTTTTCCCACTTCCTTGAAGAACTAGTTCTGTGCACTGATGGTTTATTTGGTTTTTTTATGTGAAAAAAAAAGTCCATGAATATTTTTGGGCACATTTTGAAATGGATGTCTCAACTGACAAAAGTGCATTTGGTAATTTTCGAGATAGTACTATTGTTGCATTTTGTTGTGCACCTGTACACCTCATGTTGGTGTTAATAACTTAAGTCTAAGTATTCACAACTGAATCAACAGCAATTTGGTAAGTTAATACTATATGAGCTGCATTGATTCAATGAGTTTACTGTATCTGGGACTAATAACTAATAATATAGCCCAGTGTTTGTATATTTTCCAAATATACCCCTGTTTATGAACACATTTTTTTCATAATATGGACCTTTCTGACCTCAATACCAGATACATGTAGTTCTGAAGGTGCAGAATAGGGCAAACTCTGTTAAAAAAAAATCTAAAAAACCAAAAACAAATGAAAAATCCATTAGATCAAATGTCTCACACATACCTCTGATGCACAGGCATTTTGTGCACTGACTCTAACTACATCCATTTTTATGTGTTTTTAGTCTACTTTAACTTTTGATGTATTTTAATTGTATTTTAATTTATGTTGCACCCTGCCTTGAGCTGTGGGGAGAGGCAGGAAACAAATAAATTTATCATCACCATCATCATCATCATCATCATCATCATCATCATCATTATTGTTGTTGTTGTTATCATCATCATCACCATTATTATTATTATTATTATTATTATTATTATTATTATTTGACTATTCTATTAAGTATTCTTGGGAAAGAATCCTCAGATCAAGGTCTTTTTCTTTCTTTCTTGAGCATGTATCCAAACAAGTCTGGATATAATCAAAGAGAAATTGCTCATACTCATTCGCTTTCCTTTCTTTCATTATGTATAGTTTGAAGAAAGAGACAAATACAAGTTCTTCTCCCATTTTTGTAAAACCAGAACCTGGGATGATGATGATCCAATGAAGTTGAATGGTGAGAGAATCAGGACAGATAAAAGGACACAGGTTTTGACAGAGTCCTGAGTTAAACATACTAGTTAAACTTGATAGATAGAAGGGGATAGGCCAAGTGGCGTTTCCATCCTGCCTAAAAAGAGGCTGTGGTGAGACTGTTACTAAAAATAATCAGTAACTGGTTTAGATATACTGAGTCTGGGTAGACTCTTCCAAACATAAGATCTTATGAAAATCAGAAGCTTCTGGAAGCACCGATCACCTGATTGTGGGCTGTTCCAATATGTCCCCACCTCTTGGCCCTCCTATCATCCTCCCAACCCTGTTCCTGTGGCTATAGTGTCTGTATTATCCAGTCCCAGCTCTTCCGAGGAAAAGCATCTGGTGTTTCAGGGTTCTGTGTCACCAATATGCTGATGACACCCAACTCTCCTTTCCATTTGATTCCAGTGTAGTTGGCTTGACACCAGACAAATGTCTGCTGGCAGTAATGGTCTGGATGAGAACAAATAAACTGAAATTTAATCCAGATAAGACACAGGTGCTTCTAGTCAGTAGAAAGGCAGATCAGGGAATATAAATTCTGCCTCTGCTGGATGGGGTCACACTTCTCCTGGAATCTCAAACTCACTGCTTGGGTATGCTCCATGCTGAGGTTTCAATAGTGGCCAGAAATGCATTTGTACAAATAAGGCTGGTGTGCCCAAAGCTGTGCCCATTCCTTGAGATGCCAGATCTGGCTATGGTAGAACACGCCTTGATTATATTTCATTAGGATGACTGTAACACACCCTACCTGGGACTGCCTTAGAAAACTGTTCAGAAACTTCAGCAAGTTCAAAATATTGTGGGTAAGTTTTGACCAATGTGAGCCAGTTTCAGATTGGATCTTATTTAGTTTTGGAGCAAAATGGTACAGTCACCGCAGTAATACAATTCACATGGTGCTCCTACGGGCACGGGGAAGCAGAAAGCTTTGCCTTCAGACCCAGTAAAACCTGTAAGGACTTAGGTAGTAATAGTGGAAACAAGTCTGTTCCCAGAGTCAGGAGGGCTTCCTTTGAGCCTGAAGATCCAAGGCAACAGATGTTGCAACAGTCGCAACTGTTGAGATGGAATGTAGTCTGAGCCAGCACTGAAAAGGGAAAACATTGGCTGGGGTCCACTGTGATCTAAGAGTGAATCCCAGGATTACTATCCACCTTCCCTCTGGGCATTTAAATGAGTAGGATTAAATTTTCAAAGAATTACAGAACTTGCTCAAGTACCTTAAGAGTTAACAATAAGCAGGCTTGCTCAAAGCAGAGGAAGAAAAGTCCCAGCAGCCAGACAGCAGACCACAAACAAACAGGGTTGAATTCCCTGGTGCAATAGCTCTCCTCCTCACCATGGAGTTTTAAGTACTCAACTATGGAACAGATGGGTGTGGGAAGTGTGGGGCCATGAGATAGAAACAGACAGTGCCAGCTCAACTGTCTAAATTCCTTCAGAGGTTTCAGGGTAATTCCTCAGAGGGGCCTTATCATTTGGATTGCTGGTAAAGCATTATCTCATCACTTACTACATACTTTTGCTTCATCACTGGATTTTACCAAAAGTACCCTGTCATTAAGTTACCATTTCATTATCATTGCCATTACCATATTTGATTGTCAGTTAAAATCTAACAGCTGGGCGATGCTGTATACTTGCTACATTTCCTTAAGAATTATCTGAAAACTGATGTTCTTCCTCTCTACCTGCCTCTCTGTCTAAGTGTCTGTTCACTTCTCCTAAAGAGCTGCTGCTGCATACTTGATGCTCCACTGCCTTTGATCTTTTTTTGGTGCAGATTGTTGAATTGAGGGATCCCTCAGTGCTGTCAGTAAGAATGGAAAAAACTTCAAAAATAGTAAAAAAAAAGCTTTTCAAATTTCAAGAAACTCTTGAATCTTGATGGGAAGTTTTTGGAGCTAAGGATTTATTCTATGCAAAATTTGTATGTGGGTGTTTTGCACAGATCATAGCATTTTCTGCACAGGAAATAGTATATTCTGAGCAGAATTTATTGTCCACAAAACAGAATTTGTTGTGCACAAAACAGCATTTTCTGCAAAGGAACAGCATTTGCTGCACAGATGGTGAATGAAAAATGAGCAATACTTTTAAAAAGATGAAAAAAAAAACCCTCTTTGCAGTTACCCACCACAAATGAATCTATCCATCTGAAATTTGGCTGTGTTAATTCCCCCTTTTAGGATTAACTACATTTCCAAGTTTTATGTAGATGTATGAAAAAAAATTGATAATGACCATTTTGGTGCCCCAAAGCAAGTCAGTGGATCAGAATTGGTTATCCAGTTTTCTGAAATTCAATTTGAATTCAGAATCCAAATCCAAGTAAGTCTAGATTAATTCAGATCAAATTGATCCCAGATACAATTTATTGAATTGGACTCAGAAAACTGGGGTGGTGAATGTGTATAATATTTAGTCTTTTATTGTCTTCCATGACTAGACTTAGGCGCTTACGGTACAATATTGCCATCGCAGCATATCAATACATTGCTGCCAGTCCAAGACATGTGCCATTGCATAATGTTGTTGAGGTCCAGCTGCTGTAGTGTCCCCATCCACTGCTGTTGCACTGTATGCCATTACCAGAAAAAATCCGTTAACGTCACCCTTTCCCATGACAATCTTGTTGCCTGCGGGCATGCAGTAAGGGCAGAAGTGCAATCAAGCACTTCCTTCTGCAGTGCAGTGCAGGAAGAGGTGGGGAAAAGGACCTGCCATTCACGCTGTACTGCGGAAGGGAGAAGAGTGTCCTTAACGCCACCTATCCACCAGCAGTCGACCAGGTGCTGTGGGGAGCATTCAGGTCCTAATCCCATCTCAGCACTGGCACTCATGGGATGGGATCAAGATGATTGGTCCATAGTGCGATAAGGGCCTTAGTCTATAAAGAAGTTTGCACTTAGAATGCCTACTGGAGTGGGACAAAGGAGATGGACAACACTGACTGGCAAAGTGTGATTAAATATTGTTACCACTTATTAGTTACATTTTACAATTATTTGCACAAGTCAAGCACTGATCAAACTTTTTCATCCCAGCATCCATGCTGGAGGCATGTTAGAATATCAGGACTATTCTTGTGCAAAACAGGGTTGCAAAATAAACAGGAAACAGGACTTCTCGTAGCACGGAGATTCAGGCATTACATCCAGTTCACATGAATTCTGCACTTTACCTATTTCTTGAGCCTTCATTTCCTTAGTAAAACAGGGAGATAAGAAGTAAAATCCCATAAAAAATCCTTCTGGAATTGGCATTGAAAATCATTATTCTCTGGGAATCCACTGACAAATAACAAACAAGTTGTACAAACAAGGTGAAATGTGGATTCTTACATTTGTTTTCTTTCCAATTGGAGGGTGTCTAACTTTTGGAAAAAAAAATAATGGACCATTTCCTTCTGCATAATGGCTCCTTTAGCCTCTTTCCTAGTGCTAAGTCCTTTAAGATGAAAAGACTGTCAAAAGAAGAATCTTCACCATCGGTCAAATATATTTGTGTTAGAGACCATTAAAGTCTTTGGCTTTGTCTGGCTCAAAGATTCAATTAAGTCCAATCCAGTTATAGGTGTAGTTCCTAATTAAAGTATCTGACATCTTCAAAGACATAAATATTTATGTTTGATGGTGGTTTTATTTAACAGCAAACTAAGTTTCTCTAACAATACAGGGAGGGAGTAGGATCAGGAAAAAGAAACATGCCAATAAACCCCTCCAGGTGTAATAGGTTTTATTTGATGGCAATGTTCAGAAAGGTAAAAGAAATAGAATCATCAGCTTTTATAGGCATAACTGACAGGTGAAGCAGTGATAATGGCATTTGCCATTATCCTTTCTGCTGTCCAAGAGCCCTATACAGTGGCAAAGACTGAAATGACATAGGTGGGCATGTCAGCAAAGGTTTAATAAGTCACAATTAGTCAGTGGAGACATTATAGTCATGAGAGTGAATCAGCCGATCAGGCTTATTATAGGGATTATAAAATAGCAACCACCAAAGGTTCTTGGTCCTCTGACCTTACTCAGTGAGGTACAAAATGGCAAGTTGTTGTGTCCATCCAATGATGATGAGATAAGGACCTGCTCACACACACCCTTCATGTGTGTGAATAAATGAGCCATTTAGTTTCCTCACTACACTATTATAGTGCTATTATTCCACTTTCAACATCCTATGGAATTCTGGGGTTTGCAGTTTACTGATGCCAAAGAGCTCTCTGACTTAACTGCAAACCCCAGGATTACATAGGATGATGAAAGTAGAATAACAGCACCATAACAGTGTAGTGCAGAAATGGCCTTAGTTTGATGTATTATGTCTTTTTTGTTTTAGTTTTAGTTTACTGTAATGCAGAAACATCCTAAAGGCACTGGATCTCATCTGATCTTGGAAGCTGAGTAAGGTCATCTCTGGTTAGTAGTAAGATGAGAGACAATCAATGAAACCATGTGCTGTAGGCCATATTTCAGAGGAAGAAACTGGCAAAACCACGTCCGAATATTCATGGCCTAAGAAAACCATATGAGATTCATGGGGCTGCCATAAGTTGAAAGGTGACTTGAAGGTACATGCACACATGTACACACAAGTTTTTGCTTGGAGAAGTAGCTCTGTGATCACATGATTCCTGCAGCACATATACTGTAATCCTTTTTTAAAAATTTATTTAGAATAAAATTTATCTTCTTCTAACTTCTGAGCCACCTAATCATTTGACTACTTAGCATGCACACTTGGAATCCCTGGGTAAAAAAGAGGTGGGATGTCTAAAGGCTTCATTCTTACTTTGTCTCCTGGAAAAAGAAAAACAGGGAGACAGGCAGCTCATTACTATGTGTCACAGAGAGGAAGGAGAGACAAAGGGATAGAGAGATTTCCAAATGTATTTTGGAAGTACTTTTCTTGCTGCTCATTGATAGGAACCAGGGTGAAAAGTCACCCGGTATCAGCAGTAGGATTCAAACAAGCAAGAGACTAGGACTGTGAACTTTTTCACCTCTTTTTTTCTCACTCTTTCTCTTGAGAGAAAGGACAGAAAGCAACAGATGAGATTCTTATGAAGTACTGCTGCATCAGATTATGGCCCTTTTCGCACCTTACCTCGTTCCGGTGTTGTTGTAAGGGGATCATGCGAAAAGTTTCTTGCGAGAGGCACTCGCATCCCCTCCACTTCCCCTCTGCATCAGCTCTGTGCCGGGTGGGAGGAAGTGTGAGGGCTCCGTCCCTTCCTTCCGCAGTGCAGCCGGGTATTTTCCCAGGCTGTGCTGAGGGAGGAAGCGCGATGGCTGCATGTCCGGAGGCTCCGCACACAAAGTAAGTGCAGGTGGGGCACGGGAGGGATGCACGATTGCGCATCATTTTCAGTAATGAGCCAAAAATGATATACTGCATGATCACTGTGGAATGGCCTTGGGAGTGTCGAGTGATTGTGAGGATGTCATGTAGAATTGTCCTCATGATCCCACAGTGCTCTTGAGGCCATTTCACAACAGGACTGGCATGTGAAAAGGGCCTATGTAAAGGGAATCTCTGGGCCTGAGTCTGCCTTTTCTTATGCATGCACATGCAATTGTCTTATTCCCTCAGAGGAGAAGGTACGTACTGTACCAGAAAGGAAGTTGCAAGAGCAAGTGACCTTTGTTTGAAAATTTTGCCCAGAGCTACAAGCCTGGGATTATATCATTCCTGAACTATGGGTGGTGCAACTTTTTATAATTTAGAATGAAATGTAGTTTCTTCCTGAGTCTACCAGTTGCTTGATTGCTTGGCATATTCTCCAGGGCTGGAATCTCCTTATTATTTAAAGAAGGTTCTTGGGTGGTGATGGTGGTGGTTGTGGTTTACAGCAGTGAAAGTACTTTGAAAGACATTGCACAAGGTGATATCCAATACCTCCATGTGCAATATTTTTCCTTTGGCTATATAATAAAGGCTGGAAGGTACTTGGGTGCAGAACCATTTGCTGGCCAGTGGTTGGCCACAGGGGTGCACCTAGGTACTCTCTGGATTGTGTAGAGCGGCTGGATAAAGGAGTAGTCTTTGCTTTTTCAGATATTCAGTGAGTACACTGGATCTTTGGGAGAGTGAAACTGCTCCTTGGTTTGGGTACACAATGTAAGCTCAATTGTGCTGAGGCACAGCTCTACCACCTAGTCACTTATTTGCTATGGGGGCACACTTGGGAATTGTCCTGCTTGCATTGAACATCCAGGAAATGGAATGTCCTTTATCCTCCAGGTAGGTATGTTGGCAGAGCTTTACATCTGGCCAGTGCTGTAATGGCATCCTGGCCTTAGATTCTCCCTATTCTAGAAACTTGCCATAATTCTGTGTCCTGGAAGAAGAGAGAAAGAGAAGACTAAGCAGGCCAACAAATATGAGAACAGAAGATATCTTGGAGAAAGGCTTCTTCTCACTCAAAGGTGGGAACCAGGGAGAAAAATGTCACAGAAGAATATGACAATGCCATCACAGGAACAAAACTGAATAATCTCCATATAATGGCTTGCTCTGCAAAGCTTACAGGCATATTTAGTAGGGTGGGCATAACTGTCATTTTTGCTTCTCTAATCCCCACTTGATTCTATCTCAAGGGTTTTTCCTCCCTGCATCCCATTGATAAATCCAATAGAGTTATTTCATTAAAAAAAAAAGGGAAGAAGAAAAAGAAGAAAAAAAACCTCAGCCATCCACGCTAGCCAATGTCAGTGTGGTTCATACTGAAGGACAGTGTTGTGACTTCCTGCCATAAACTATTAAAAATGAGTTGTATTTAAGGGGGATAAAAAAGACAATTCTAAAGACAGCCCTCTGGATGGGAAAATACACCCGTGTTACTTTAATCCTTTTATTTTAAATTATTGTAAGTTGCTTAGGGTCTCATGCCAGAAGAAAAGTGGGATATAAATTGTAGAAATAAATAAATACCTTGCTTTTGTTAAAAACAAATTCTTTCCAATGGATTTTCCAAGAAATCTATGGATTCTGGGAAGTTTTTATCAAAAATATATCAGATGAACTTTACCATCCATCTCTGATTCTTAATCTTGTACTGAGGTGGTACAGAGCTTCTGATTAATTTTACCATTAACATTGTCTTTTCCACCCAGAGTTGTCATGTTAACAAGATACTTGCTTCATTTCTTTATAGAGCTCTTTTGCTTTCTGTCTTCTGGCGTCCTAGACGCTTGTTCTTCCCTTGTGTTTTGCCTGTCGGTAGGAATAAAGCAAAACATTTCAAAGCCTCATGTCAAAAAGGAACAGCTCTGTGAACAAAAATATGTCTCCAGTTCTTTCATTTATTTAGGAATAGGCATTTATTTTTCAAAACAGTAAATAATAACTCAAATCCCTAGGTTGCAAGCAGGAAGAGCATTGGTCATAAATACTGCAGAACAAATGGTGCCAGGTGAGCCCTTTACACAGTTATTCCATTTACCACCTTCCCCCACCTCAAATGGGTTTCAAACCAAAGTGAATCACATTCCTTTCTCTCCATATTCTGCAGTGCTTTCACCCTTTCACTTCACAGGTCATAATATCTAGAGGAAGACTAACAGAGTACGGCAGCATCTTTTGCAACATGTCTTCTCTTGATTAAGCCCAAAGCTAAAGAAAGGTGTAAACATGGATACACTTCCAGGAAAAAAGGCTTTTGTGCCCAAACAGATCAACATTTGAAAGAACATTACCAACAGACCCCTGTGGAAATGTTCCTTGGGAAACAAATGACAAAATGCAAAAGCAACACAGCTTTTACCTGAAAAAAAAAACTTTTAAAGCATTTGTTAACAAGAGGCAAAGAGTCCATGTTCACACTGCAGGCCTTTGTTGCTGGTTAGTGTTAACATTGCTTCTTCCAGCAAAAGGGGAATTGTAGTAAGTCTTCCAAGAATTGAGAGTAGTTTCATCTTGTTTGACACATTGTTTCCTGATAAGAGCTTCTGGGAAAATACTTCAGTTTTCTTGTCAGACGGAGCTTGCTGAGTTGCCAAGAGAGACCCTGAACCCACAGGCTCCTGGCAAGAAAATACATAGAATATATTCTGGGAGAGGAGGTGGGGGATTGGTTACAAGATGGATGGATGGAGGCTTGTGGCAGGCCTATGAAATGTGGGCAAATATTGGCATGAACAGAAATCAAATATGTCTTTGGCAACACTCAACAGAGAAAGCAAAACTGAGGTTGAATTTTTGCCAGAATCCCTGGCCACTTTATTTCTACCAAGATTATTCAGTAGACTGAGCTCAATGGTGTTCTGTTCTGACTTAAATGTATGAGGCTGTTGACTCTCACAATACTGCTGATAGTTTAAGCAGATAAATGGACTATGACAACTCCACAACATAAGAGTGTGACAACTGGTACTGTAAAAAGAAATGAGCATATGAACCGAGCAGGACTCTTCTGGCAATAGTGTTTAGTCATGGCACCCAGACCTAAGGTTTCACAGTGCTCCCAGAAACACTCAAATGAGGAAGATCTCATGTTGTTTTCCCCAGAAAATGAGCTTCAGTGACTTCTGTTACCTCAGAGTCAGAGGTTGTGCCTATGGTTTCCAGAGGCCCTTTCACAGCACACAATTGTAGTGTTGTCATTCCACATTAATTGCAATGGCAACACCCTGTGGAATCCTGTGGTTTGTAATTTGGTGAGGCACTAGAGCTCTCTGGCTGAGAATCCTAAATAGTCCTCCCTAAATTGCGAGTTCCAAGATTCCATAGAATATTTCCATAGCTGGTAAAGAGAAATTATAACGCTATGGGCCTTTCCAACTGTTATAGTGTTGTTATTCCACTTTCAACATCTTGTAGAATTCTGGGGTTTGTAGTTTACTGAAGCCAAAGAGCTCTCTGGCTGAGAATTCTAAATGCCCCTCCCTAAACTGCAAATCCCAGGATTCCACAGTATGTTGAAAGTGGAATAATAGCACTATAATAGTGTAGTGCGGAAAGACCCTATAACTGTGTAGCGTGAAAGGACATAAAGTCAGTAGTGTTTCGTTACCTGAGATTCCAGGTCAGCACCTAAAAAACAAGGTTAAAGCAGCCAAGGGTTGAAGAAAGAACTGCTTCTGGACCAACTGAGGAAAACCCAACTAACCAGGTAAGGCAGGAACCTGTTTTTAGCAGCTGTACAAATGGTCAAATTCTCCACACAGCTATAGTGCTTAGAACCACTGTTCCTATTATTTGATTCATACATGACCTACATACAGTTTGTGTGTCACATGGGTAATCTTTTCAGGCCTATGTTGCTACTGCTCAGGCTTGTGGGAGACTCGATGACAGCTCTCAGGACATCTGCAACAAGAAAGCTCTTGAGGCATGATGAGGAGTTTCAATTTCCAGCTTTGCCCCAAACAGCATGAAAAGGCCAAGTGGATGCACACACTGGCTCTCTTCTAGTCCAGTCACCTCCTCTAAGTCCTGATGCTTGGCTGCACCAATGATGTACAAGCATAACATAGATACAAACACTTTCAGGATGAACCAATAAACACTGGTGTCTTCCGGGTGTGGATGCGGAGGGATGTAGAGGGCTTGATGCTACATCTCACACAAAACTTCAGTGCCACTTGCCCTGAGATTTATAACCCTGCTTGGAGACCTGCAGAAACATAGCAATTCCCTGAGATGTCAGAGGAAACCTGTGCCCCAGTAATCCTCACTGAGGTCTTATCACCAGGCTTGGACTCAGAAGATGGGAAGTTCCCAGCAGGAGCTTCATTGTCTTAATTTCACAGGAACCAAAGGAAACAGGCCCAGGTCCTTTAATGAACTTTTCAAGGAGGCAGAACAACAAACATATGTTCAAGAACTAAATGTTGAAAATGGGCCTCCAATTAACCAATTGGATTTTTGGAACAGCAGATATCAATATGTTACAAAAACAGAGCAATTCATAATAGACATCACGTGTGTATAGATAGGTAAAAAAGATGACTTGATTATTTATAGGTGATTTGAATATGTCAATACATGACTCTGTTTTTTAATTTATTATAATGATATTGTTAATTTTCGGGAAGATTGAGCAGTAAGACTGATTGCTGAAATCTAAAAAAAAGCTTGATTTTCTTTTTTTTAAGGCAGGAGGGCTTATTATGTCTGCCATAATAAGGTTTCAGATGGCTTTAGCTTTCTACTGAAGCAACATATCATATGTTTAATGAGGGTAAACTTTTAGGGAATCCAAAAATACTTGGAACTATCCTAGGTTCTCTGTCCTGAGTCTCAATGCTCTGTGCTACAGTTCCCTGATCCTGGTCATTACCTGATTTGACTGTATGTATTATGATCTTCAAGAATGTAACTCTGCCCAGTGTGACCTTACCTGGTGTGACTCCTCGTACCACAGCTTTACCTGAAATAACTTTCCCTACCATGACTGTACTGGATGACGTCACTTTACTTTGCTCACCAAGATTCTATCCAAGGAGCTTATTTATAGCAACTGGTGGCTTCCATGTCAGTAAGGCTCTGAATCCACTCTAGGTTTCAGTGCAAACTTCTTTCCAAGGTGACGAATCTTTTCCCCAAAATAGGCTCATCTACCCAGATAAATGCTTTGTATGTAGATTAAAGCCCAGAGTAGATGCATTATTCCATTGACATGGGGACAGCTAGCTGCTTCTGAAGCTTTCCTTGATGTAAACATGTCTCTCCTTTCTGTGTGCTGTTAGATTTTACAGAACAGTATAATCTCACTCTTTAGTTAGGAATTGCCATCCATATTGGCCTGGTAGCATCCTCCTGTGGAGTTGTGGTCACAACAGCAATAGGAACCATGGCTCATAACACTATACTTGTTGATCAGCACAGAATTTGTCGCTTGAATATATTACATCTCATGGTAGCCAAGCTATCTTACAAATACGTGTGTGTGTATGTGTGTGTGTGCATTTTATGTATATCTGTTGTTTCTCCCAAGACTAGAACTGACACAGTTTGAAGAAGGTATGTTTGCGAATGGTCACCTGAGCTGTGGGCAAATAATCTTTTGAAGCTTTCTGACCTATTTGAAAATGGATAAAACATCTGACACAATTTATCTAGGGTCATAGTTCTTCATCTTTAAACTGGACTTGGACTAGACTTTCTAATAAAGGATGCTTTCAGACAGAAAATTGTACCCTGTGAAATATAACACATGGTCACTCTATTTCCCTTTCTTTTGCCTCAACACCCTGATTATTAGAGGAAAGGTTCAGAATATATGTTCTAATATATGTCTTGGATCGCTGGCTGTGGGACAGTATGCAGGCCAAGGGCAAATCTTCCTGCAGAGTACCACCACAGACTGAAACCCACACACCATTCCTAAATGCCTCCATTTTAATCTGCAGTCCTTCTCAAAATGGAATCAAGCAGTGATGGTAAATCACAGAATTCTTTCACTATTTTGAAGAGGCTTCAGAGGAGGGTAGTAGAGGTTCTGAAGTGATTGTGGGGAAGAGGGAGGCGTATTTGAATATGTTTTCATATGTTTGCAGGCCTTTCTATGTGATTTTGGGGCAAAAATTGTCTGAAGTTCATGCCACAGCTTTAAATTTACAGGAAAGCAGGGGACTGATGAGGGGTTAAAGGGCCACAAAAGTGGGGTCCAGAGGCTACATGCAGCCCATACACTGCATTTGTGCACCCCTGCTTTAGATAAACTGAGTTTGGATATTTTTCCAAGCATATGATCTTATGAACATCAGAAGCCCCTTGAGGCACCGGTCACCTGATTCTGGATAAATAATCTCCCCTTTCTGCTTTCCTTCAGCTCCTCCGTGAGCCCAACTCTTCTACTATGAACTGGCTGTACTCTGAGATTGACTTCTGATGCCTTCCTCCAGAAGACTGGCTTAGAAGAAGGCCTTTTCAGCTGTGGGCTGCCCACGTATGGAATGTTTTTTTCCTAATGAAGCCTTCTTGGCCCTATGTTATTATCTTTCTGTTGCTAGCTTAAGAATTTAACTCCCAGGCACTAGATGGAATGAGAAAGGGCAGTTTTTAAACATTGGCCTTCTGCCAATCGATAGTTCCTATAAATAAATCTTTATGTCAGGAAAATGTGTCATTTTATATTACGTATTCTTGCTATTGTTTTTGTCTTGAACATTTGTATTTTAACTGTATTTGATATAGAGTCTTAGAAAAAAGATGTCTAGGAAATAACAACAATGCTTATAATAATAACAATACCAATAGCAACAACAACACTAATAGTAATATTCACAGTTCCCTGGATTCTTTTATGTACACAGGTAAGTTTGGCTGTGTATTATATTTTTTGAAAGAATGGCCAAACAATAATAATAATAATAATAATAATAATAGTAGTAGTAGTAGTAAATTTCCCCAACAGCTGTTTAAAACCAGATACATGCCTAAAACCACCTCTGTTTTCTCCATAACTTATGCATTTTTCAGCATTCCTTCCTGACTGAATTCCAATAAACTGCTGGCACAATCAAGAGATGCAGATTATTTCCAGATTAATTTTTGTTAAAGCAAAAAGGGGAACTGAGATTATGCAGAGAGAGGGAAACATGCATACACACATGCACACTCCTTTATAAATTACCTATGAAGTTCCGTAAACATCAGATTGCAGCTTTTTGGAGGGATGGAGGTTTAATTGCAGCTTTAAATGTTTAATTCTGAGATACGTTTTCAGCAGACACTCAAAAGGATGTTGATGGTGCTCTTGCGACACAGCTTCCTTCCTGTCAAATGGACAGCACTCCCAGAAATAATAGCCCAGATTCCCCCAAAGAAATCTGCTTCAAATTGATGCTGAGCCAGTCTGGCATCTGAGAAACAGTGAGGGAGGACAGTATTAACCCACTAATTGCTCTGGGATGCATAGTTCACAGCTTGTGAAAGGAGAGCAATAAACAGAGAACTACTAGGTAGTATGAATGACTACCAATTTAGACTACATCTGGGAATGAAATGCATAGGAGATAAGTGACTGCTATAGCTGGTGTTGTTCAACTTTCTGCATACACTAGGGCTGAGTTTCCTCCCTGCCATGATTACATCTTGCCTCAGCTAGTCATTCGCAGCATCCATGCAAGTGTTCAATGAGAAATAACACCACAGCAGGTAATCAGAAATTATTGCAGGGTTGTATGAAATTACTGAAATTTCATTTTGAAATGTGCCTTTCTAAACATTAGATCTCATTGGAAAACCCAGCTGCCTATTTGAATTCCATCTGCTTATGCCTCTTCTATAACTGTTTCACTATTATCTGTTCACTTTATATAAAGTCCTCAGATGATTTTTTTTTTCAGGCGTGGCTTCACTTTCACTCATAGTGCAATATTTGAGGAACCTTAAATCTGTATCAGGGTGGGGAAAATATAGCCTTTCAGATGTTCTTGGACTGCAAAATCCATTAGCCCTAACTGGTATAGACAAGAGTGAGGAAGTTATAGGCCCTTTCTGCACGGCATTTGCCATGTGAAAGGGTGCCTGGAGCGTCACATGATTGTGAGGAGCGATCTGCACAATGCACTCACAATCGCGCGACGCTCCAGGGGCTAGCAGGTGCCACTCGCGCACCTTTTCATTTTCAGCTGGAAGCTTCCAGGTCCCACGTACACTTACCTGGCACGTGGAGCCTCGCGTGAGCAGGCAGCTCATGTGGAGTTGAAGCAGCAGGGATGCGAGAGCCTTTTGCCGGAGGCTGCTCACGCGATCCCTGCACCCCAGTGCTGGAATAAGGTAAGGTGCGGAAAGGGCCATAGTCTAATATCTGGAAATACTCATGCTCCCTACTTCTAAACAATGTAATAAGATCCAGGATAATGGTGATTCAGCATGTCAGACTAGAATCAGGAAGACCTGGATTCAGAACTCAATGAGCCAAAAAGCTCCCTGGATTCTCCCTGGAACCTACTGTATAGATATGTTGTGGGAATAGATGGCATGTATGCATGTATGTGGAAGAAGGGGGTAAAGAACCATATATCCAGACTTGTGATTTGTGCACACATGTTTCTTGTTGTCACACTGCATCATAGGTTTCATAGTCTTATGAAGTGGCAAAAATGTAATGTGAGCCTAGAGAACGCTTATTGCATAGAATCATAGAGTTGGAAGAGACCACAAGGACCATCCAGTCCAACTTCCTGCTGTGCAGGAACACACGTCAAAGCACTCCCAACAAACGGCCATCCAGCCTCTCCTTAAAAACCTCCAAAGAAAGAGACTCCCCCACACTCAAAGGCAGCATATTCCACTGCTGGATAGGTCTGACCATCAGGAAGTTCCTCCTGAGGTTCAGGTGGAATCTCTTTTCCTGCAGCTTGAATCCATTGCTTCTTGTCCTAGGCCCTTTCCACAGCTTACCTGCATCTGGCGTGGGTGTGCGGGGATCATGTGAGCAGCCTCTTCCATGAGGCTCTTGTGTCCCCGCTGCTTCTGCTCCGCTGGCAGGCAGCATGAGGTCTCCACGTCTTCCTTCCGCAGTGCAGCTGGGTATTTTCCCAGGCTGCGCTGGGGGAGGAAGCGTGAGGGTCGCAGCTCTGGAGGCTACGCATGTACGATAAATGTGTGTGGGGCCCCGACCAATGCACGATCCTGCACCATTTTTGGCTAAACCAAAAATGATATAGTGCACAATTGGTGTATGCTGGCCCCGGCAGCATCGCGTGATTGCAAGGATGTCATCTGAAATGCTCCTCGCAATTGTGTGACACTCCAGAGGCCTTTTTGCATGAGAAATGTTATGTGAAAAGGGCTCTAGTCTCTGGAGCAGCGGAAAACAAGCCAGTTCCCTCCTCGACATGACATCCCTTCAAATATTTAAACATGGATATCATGTCCTCTCTTAACCTTCTCTTCTGCAGACTAAACATACCCAGCTCCCTAAGTCACTCCTCATAGGGCATGGCTTCCAGACCCTTCACCATTTTGGTCACCCTCCTTTGGACACGCTCCAGCTTGTTGGTATCCTTCTTGAATTGAGGTGTCCAGAATCGGACACAGTATTCCAAATGATGTCTAACCAATGAAGAATAGAGTGGTACCATTACCTCCCTTGATTTGGATACCATACTCCTATTGATGCAACCAAGAATTGCGTTGGCTTTCTTGATTGCTGCATTACACTGCTGACTCACGTTCAGCTTGCTACCAAGACTCCTAGATCCCTTTCACATGTACTGTTATCCAGCCACGTGTCCCCCATCCTATATTTGTGCATTCCATTTTTTGTGCCTAAGTGTAGGACCTTACATTTCTCTCAGTTGACATTCATTTTGTTAGCTTTGGCCCAGCTCTCCAATCTGTCCCGGTCATTTTGAATTTTCATCCTGTTCTCTGGCATATTAGCAACCCCTCCCAATTTGGTGTGCACTAACACGGAAAACAACATTTGCATTAACATGGAAAACAATAGAGCATATTGAGGATGACCAAACAGGAATTTGACTGGAAAGACACGTTTGGAGAAATCCAACAATTATTTCAGAGCAATAAAGTATTTCAATCAAATTGTAAAATTTGTGCTGAATCCTGCTTGATTTGCAAGTTAACAGCAAGAAAGCAGGCCTCTAGTGCATCATCCTTTTCACTGAATCAAGAGTACAGGAGATATCTTCTGTAGCTAAGAAGCCATACAAAGTCACTTCCCAAATCGTTAGTCAATATCCTGAGTTTCTCAACTGATGTGGGAGAGTAGAACAGTTTACAGCAAGTGAATTAGATCAATTAATTTCTAACACAAACCTAATGAGCGTTTTAGAAGAGGATTTAATGTCTCATTTACACCCTATAGCTATCTTGTTAAATGCCAATTAACTATCTAAATATTTTTAGCAGCTTAATGAATTACAGTATAATATGTAAGAAGGGATCACCCAGTCTTTCCTAATGTGTCAGACTCTTTTAACTTCCACTCAGTACACAAGCACTATGGACACAATCCTAAACACATTTTTCAGTGGTGGTATGGCAATAAAACATTAAATAATCACATGGTGGAAAGTGTGAAGCAATGATGGGCAACGTCGTGTCTGGGGGCTGCACATATCCCCCACATCAGACCTCAAAGGGAGGCACATCAGCCACATCCCATAATGAGGCTCCATCCGGTATTAATTTTCATTCTGTTTTTTTTTAAAAAAAATCCACAAGGAAGGGTAGAATATCCTGTGTTGAATATTCTTAATTATTTAGAGCAGGAGGGTAGGCACGCATCCTCATTAAAAGAGGACAACCTAGCCCAAATCCAGTTTATGGAGGCTAACTCTTTAGCCAGTCATTGCCTGTCAATCTAACCTACCTCACAGGGTCCTTTTCTTATACAAGTCACCATGACGGTCGGGTGAGGTTCTTCCATTCATCTAATTCATCCCGGTTTCAGCATCCCCCCCCCCTTGCCTTTCCACCAACACTCTGTTTTTCTTCCTTTGAGGCCCATGCGGTGAATCTCTGTCTGGCTCTGCATCTGCAGAGTGCAGTCACTTACCAACCACCTTGCTGGCTTTCAACTTTTATTTCTGATTTTGATTCTTGGATGACATTTCCTCTCTCTCTTTTTCTACTCTACCTGCTGCCTAAGATCTTATTAAATGGTGAGGAGTAAACACATAGGCCATTTCCTCACTACATTGTTATAGTGCTCATTCCACTTTCAACATCTCATGGAATCCTGGGGTTTGCAGTTTAGGAAGGTGCATTTAGAATCCTCAGCCAGAGAGCTCTTTGTCCTCAGTACACTACAAGCCCCAGGATTCCACAGGACGTTGAAAGTAGACTAAAAGCACTGTAACAGTGTAGAATGGAAATGGACATAGTCTGAGAACCCACATCAAGTGGATGTAGTCTAATGGCTTTGTTCACACAGTTTTGTGTCCTTCCTCTACCCTGTTAGATGGCAAGCTCCAGAAGTGGCTGCTATAGCTGCTCCTCACTCATAGGGAAGAGAGGAAGCTGGGAGGCAACTGAGAAGAGGAAGCTATAGTTGGTCCAGGCCCATGGGGTGAAAAAATGAAGTTGGACTCCCAGATAGAGTGCACCATCCTTTTTCTTCCCCTCAAAATGAAGACCAGCTGCTTCTTCCTTCTCTGAATTGCCTCCCCCTCTTTCCCATCCCCACTTCTTACACATTATACTTTAATTTGTTAAGATGCCAAAAAAATAAAAAAAATAAAAAATCCCAGGGCTAGAAAGCCATGGAGGGTGAGATTCTGAAAGCAAAGAGCAAGAGAACAGCCTCCTGTGTGTCCAAAAAACAAACAGACACTCACATAAACTGCACTTATACACAGTTAAGCCACTAACAGGATTCTGCTCAGTGTCTTCTGCACACAAACAGCATTCTTTTGCACACAAATAGCATTCTTTGAATTATGTATCCCTCTGTCCTCAGAGAACAAACTTGAGCTTTCTGTCTCTGAAGAGGTCTGAAAAAATTGCTATCTTGGATAATGACAATATATATGTTATTTGCCTTATCAAAGATGCTATAATATGCAAGCAAAGCTAAAGGAAGATGTATTTAATATTAGTTTTCATTCTGTTTAAAAAAAGCCACAAGAAAAGGAAGAATATCCTGCATTGCAGCCACTTTAGTGCTGCACTGCCCAGGTCTTGTCTTTTTCCTATTTATGAAACAAACCAACAAAAGGAGGGGAAAAAAATCTTCCAAAGTTAAACTAATATGAAATGGCCCCTGTATTTGAACTTGTCGCACGGAGCTTGTTTAAATTTTAATGTAAGCTCTGGAGTAGATTTGTGTAAGGCAAGGTAAAGCAAGGCCCATGAAATATTGATTCTGTACATTTTCTTATGAATTTTTATACTCCAATTTAGTAAATTTTTCATCTTGCCTGCACTTAGAGGTTGCCTATAAAGTCGTTACTACCAATTGTATTAACTGTTGTAAATAAATCATCTTGGTTGGGGCTATTTATCTGAACATGGGCCGACAGGTTCCAGTTTTGTTTGAGCTCTGACACTCACTGGCTCCTGACAGTAAGGGCTAAAACAGGATGATCAAAATTTAAAGCCACTGGAATGAGATGGCAGCAGATGAATACTCCTAGTGTGTCACAGGTAGATATGGGATTGTTCCAGGTTTACCATCCATTGGGAGATGAAAACTGGAAATATGCAAAGAATCACAGTGTCAATCATTGATGACCCTGGATATTTGGGTCCTACAGACAGAAATGGCAATTGCTTTTTCTAAATCCACACTCACTCTTTCTGTTCAGGATATAAATCTTTTTTTATTTGCTTCTCACATTCAATAAAAGAATAACTTCAAGCACCACTGCGTGAGATTATGCAAGTTTTTATGCATTTTTCAATAATTTTTCCGGTCTCAGAATCAAATAAACTTAATCAAAAAGCTGGAAGAGACTGCAAGGGCCATCTAGTCCAACCCCCTGCCACACAGAAATAGACAAGTAAAGCACTCCCAAAAGATGGCAATCCAACCTCTGTTTAAAGACTTGCAAAGAAGGAGACACTGCCACTCTGAGGCAATCTATTCCACAGTGAAACATCTCTTACATTGAAGAGGTTTGTCTTGTTGTTTAGGTAGAATCTCTTTTCTGCTGCTTAAAAGACTAGGAAAAGAACCAATGAAATCAAATTAGAAGAAAAGCTTACTCCAGCATTTATATGACATCCATTCCTGTATTTAAATAAAGCTGTTATAATCATTTTTCATTCTTCCTTCTCTATGCTAAACATACCCAGCTATTTAAGACATTCCTCATAGGGCTTGATTTCCAGCCCTTTTATCATCTTGGACAGCCTCCTCTGAACACATTTCAGCTTGACAATATCTTTTTTGTATGGTGACATCAATGAGTGGGCACAATATTCCATGTGAGGCCTGATCAGAGCAGAGTATAGCAGTATTATAACTTCTCTCAGCCTGACGCTATGCTTCTGTTAATGTTGCCTAGAATTGCATTGAATCTTTTGGTCTCTATAGTACAGTGTTCACTCATGTTTAATTTGGGTTTTGCTAAGACCCCTAGATCCCTTTTACATCTTCTGTCATCAAGCCCGGTGTCACTCATCCTATATTTGTGCATCTCATTTTCCTGACCAAATGTAGAACCTTATATTTATCTGTGTTAAAATGCACTTTGTTAGCTGGGGCCCAGCTGTCCAATCTGTTAATGTAATTTTGAATCCTGATCTTGTGATTTGGATATTAGCTATGCCTTCTAATTTGGTATCATCTGCAAATTTCATAAGCATCCCTTCACATTTGCAAGGGATAGGGACAGAGAAACCTCACGAATGTCAAAAAATCATGAATAGGCAGGTGCTCTCCCTCCAGGCCCCTGCTGGCTGCCAACCTGCACCTGCTGCAGCCCAGGATGTGCAGGGAAGGGGTGGGCCTCCTCCAGAGCACCTGCCCAGGCAGAGGCCCCGGGATATGCAAGGAAGGGGCAATCACCCGCCTTGCGCACTCTTGCCCTGCATGCTCCGGCTGCCCCCGTGGAGGGCCCGTAAGGGCTGTGGGGAGGGAGTGCACAGAAAGAATGATCTTTTCCCCTTCCTGCACCTAGCCAAAAGGCCAGGGAATGGGAGGGGAAGAATGGCGGGAGGCCAGTGGGTACTGCGTGAACAATCAAATCTGTGAAAGTGAAACCCATAAATGTGGTGGGAGAACTGTATTTCCTATTCAATATCCAAGTCATTTATAAAAACTGTGAACAATACCGGTCTCAGGACAGTGCCCCACTACTCACTTTTCTCTAGGATCCTTGATTTCGGGATTGTTTATGAAGAATCCAATGGTGTAAATAAAATAAAACAAAAACAAATCATGTGTTTTTGTGTGAAAAAACTGACAGAACTTTGCTCAGAAAACAGTGTATTTTGTGCAAACTAAATGGTTTTGCTTACAAGAATATAATTTGGCAAGCAAATGACATTTTCACAAAAAGGTCCACAATGAAAAAAGAAAGAAAGAAAGAAAGAAAGAAAGAAAGAAAGAAAGAAAGAAAATTGACAAATTTATTTAAAAAAACTACTTATCCAGGATTTTTTTTTAAAAGATATATACTGAGATTTTGATGAAGGAATCTGAGGAACATTGTGAGCAAAAGTAAAGGTGCTGAAAAAAGACCACAGGCTTCAGAAGTCTCTCCACTCTCACATAAGGGACATAAATCTTGGATTATTTCATCCTCACATAAGACTGAAAAATGAATGAAAAAATTCAACTTTTTTTTTTTGTACTGATGAGGGTTACAATTCTTTCCACATCCTTCAATGTTTGCCTTTGGTAATTTTGGGGTGAAATTTTCATTCAAGTAAAAAAAATTGTACTTTGTGTAAAATACACCATTAGGGCAAAACTACTGTAGTCTGCCCAGTATTTTGGTGATAGAAGTATATTTTGCACAAGCAAAATTTTCACAAGACTGCTTTTTTCATGAGGATGAAGAAAACTGTTTATATTCCTTACAATCCTATTCTAGAGCAATGGGCTGGGCACCTTTGGAAGAGAAGCAAGGCTTGTGCTCCTCCCCCCCCATTTCCTTGCCTTTTGTCTGGGTGCTTGCCTTGCTTCTCTGCACCTGGTAAAATGCAAGGGAATGGGAAGAGGAGAATGGAAGAGGAAGGCAAAGGCAAGGGAATACTATGCTTCAGTATACCAGTCACTACCATAGCTCAGGAGTTCGTGGAAAGTCTGAAGGAGCTCCATATTTGATAAATAATACATAGGCATCTCATTTATCTTAATGCCTCCTATCAATCCAAAACCTTCAGAAAACATAGTTTTGAACAAATAGGATTAACACTAATACCTGTGGCTGTAGGTGCATTATACCAACTGCTTTCATTTTTCAATAAGCAAAAACTTTATAGGAATGTGTGGAACTTCCCAGGAATCTTATTCTTCTTATTAAAATGCTTTTCAATTTCCTTTGAAGTCCTATAGACGTTTCACATGAATGAGCAACACCAAATTCACTCCAAATTTCACTGTGGGGAAAATCCAGCAGCAGATTAGGACCTAATTGTAGATGTTAGATGACATTATCAGCAATTTTATTGTGAAAGGCTAAATGTCAGTGAAAGGTGAGAGGAATATTGGCAACATATCACATGGGAGGAGGAGTTTAAGTTGGTCTTCTTTAGTTGCCATGTAGGTAAAAATACCTACCTGTATAGCAATATAATTCAGTGTGGTGTAGTAGTTTAAGTGCTTTCCTCTCCGCTTGCCTTCCTATACAGAAATATGAGCCAGCATGGCGTAGTGGTTTAAGTATCAGACCTTATATCCCACCAGACAAATATATACTTCTGCTTGTTGTTGTGTGCCTTCAAGTCATTTCAAACTTATGGTGACCCTAAGATGAACCTATTGTGAGGTTTTCTTAGCAAGATTTTTTTTTGTCATGCTTCCCTCTCAGGATGAGAAAGTGTCTCTTGTCAAGGTCATCCAGTGGAGAGATGGTTTCCATTGGTCAATCTTATATATCAGTTCTGACTGATACATCCTCCCTAAGCAGGATCCTACAATTTCACTTCAAGTATTTTGTTTCAGGTGAAGTTCACAGCAGGTCTAATGCTGCTATTTTGGATGATGAGGGATAAAAACACAAGACCATCTTTATAAATGACATTGATGAAGAAGTATGAGGATTACTTATTAAATCTGCAGATGATACCAAACTGGGAAACAAAGAACACAAGGAGAGGCAAACAAGATTGAAGAAGACCTCAACAGACTAGAGAACTGGACCATAACAAACACAATAGTTTTGACAGGGATAAATGCACAATTCTGGATTTGGGCAGGGAAATTCAGAAGCACAAATAGAGGATGGTGCCACTGGTTGGGCAGATGTATGTGTGGAAAATGATCTAGGGTATTAGCAGATCACAAGCCAAATGCTAATCAACGGTATAAAGCAGCAACAGCAAAACATTTGTCACAATTCTAGGATGCAACAAAAGAAGTATAGTGTCCAACCCAAGGAAAGTATCAAGGGAAGTAAAGGTCCCATTCTATTCTACATTAGTCAGATCTCATAGATATGCTGTGATCCCACTTTAACTGACGTAGCTCCTTCCTAGGGAATCCTGGGGGTGGTAGTTTGGTGAGGTATGGGATGAAGATCCTGAACATCCCTCCCTAAACTTCTAATCTCAGGATTCCATAGGATGAAACCATGTCAGTTAAAGTGGAATTATAGCACTAAAAACTGTGTAGTGTGAAAGGGTCCCTGGAATACTGTGTACAGTTCTGAGTGTCACAGTTTACAGATATCAACTAAATGGAATTGTCCACTGGAGGCCAATCAAGATGGTAAAGGATTTGGAAACCAAATGTTACAAAGAATGTTTCAAGGAGCTTGTTGTTTTTAGCCTTGAGAAGAGAAGCTTCTCCCATTTTCACATGGGACTTCCTAGTGGTTACAGTCGATCAATGGTAGATGCAATCTTCAGAAAATTGTAGCTTGGATGTTTATAGAGGCTAGATGGCCAGCTGTCAGATATAATTTAAGTGTGGATTTCATGCATTAGCAAGAGATTGGACTAGATCTGAGAAAGGCAAAGGTTTTCTCTTCTGTTTCTTCCAGGCTCTTTGGGTTGCCCTTTTTCTTCCCACTCCAAAAATGAGTGGGAGTCAACTATGTCTCATAAAAGTCTCTGAGAGTGGTAATTCACATTTTGAACAGGTCAGTATAAAGACATACACATTTTTAAAAACTATGGCCCTTTCTGCAGTGCACCTTTTCACGGAGCTGGGGTGTGGGGATCGCACGAGCAGCCTCCAGTGAGAGGCTCTCGCGTCCCGGTTCCTTCAACTCCACAGCTGCCTTCTGCTCACATGAGAGCCCCACCTCTTCCTTCCGCAGTACAGCCTGAGAGTTTCCCAGGCTGCGCTGGGGCAGGAAGTGCGAGCACCGTGGTTCTGGAGCTCTGCACACACGGCAAGTGCACACGGGGCTCTGGAGCAATGTGCGATTGTGCACCATTTTTGGCTCAAAGCTGAAAATGAAAAAGTGTGTGAGTGGTGCCTGCCAGACCTGGAGCATTGAGCAATTGTGAGTGCGTCATGTGGACCGCTCCTCACATTCATGCGATGCTCGAGGGGCCCTTTCACATGGCAAATGCCGTGCAAAAAGGGCCTATGAGTGCAATTCTTGGCGCTACTGCTTCCTCCCCTTTTTGGTCATTTTTAATGAGTTGTACATATCCCCCAGATGGTAGTGGGGCATAAAATTGGGACCAGGGGTTCCATAATTGTCCTTACCTGGACTAAATGATCCCTGGGGTACCTTCAAGCACCACAGTTCAATGGTTTAAAGAAGAGCCACACTGGATTAGACCAAAGGCCTATCAAGTGCAGCACTGCATTCACACTGTGATCAACCAGATGCCTATCGGTGTCCCACAAGCAAAATGTGAGTATAACAGCCTCCCCATGTTTTCCAGATATTGGTATGTAGAAGCACCAAGACTCTGGTATGGGAGGTAATAGCTAGCTGGCATGACTAGTACCTATCATTTATAGTCATCATGATACCAATTTGCTTCCTTAGCTTGCAAAAAGTCATTTCTTTCGAGACAACTACCTACGGCAGCAATAAAGCCAAAACCAATATCAAGTCCTCATTAATGCTGAACAATAGCTTTTTTCCATCAGAAGTCTCTTGTTCTGCCATAACATGAGCTTTTCTTTATTGTCTTGCCGTGCCATTATAAAAAGATATTTTACTTTGATTTGATTTTGTCAAGCATAAGGCTTTGGATTGAAACCCTCAATGTAGCAGACGTTACACACAAAAAACTTCCCTTTTTTTGGACAAATCTTTCTTCTAACATCAACACCACTTTTCAAAGAGAACCTTGAACACTTTCATTACACGCTGCTTACGTCTTACCCCCACCAGAACACACCAACCCCTCTTCCCATCATCACCCCCACCTCATATTTAATTAAATTTAGCATTTGAAACTGACCTTTCTGGCAGACTGTGCATTCATAAGTGTTTTTGTAAACAGCACAGGATCTGCTTAATTACAGAGCCTTCCTCCCATTGAGTACAGCAATGTCCGGCCTTCTCTGATTGCACAAAAAGATAGGAATAGTCTACTTGGAGACAGGAAGGATCCCTAGAAAGGGAAAACACAAAGGCAAAAGAATCACATGATCTCATACTTCACCGAAGACAATGAAATAAAGGGACAAAAGTACTGTGCATATGAAAACCTACACTCTCTACCAGTTCAAATAGGAGAATTCCAAAAAGAGTGAAGAAAGCAACACATTCTTCAGTAGTCCTTTGTAGCTTAGTGGTAATATGCACACCTTATTTATGTAGGTTTTCAGCTTCAATTCCTATCTCTCCAGGTAGGGCTGGGAAAGAGTCCTTTGTGAAATCTTGACTACCTGATACCTGTCAGAGCAAATACAAGGCTGGATTAAGATTAAGTCTGATCTGGCATGATAGTTTTTTTTTATTCCAATACTAGCGTATATATCCGGGATTTTATTTTCTCACAGATAATACTTGTTAGAAAGATTTGAGATCCTGTGTCTCTAATTCCCCAAACTGTCTTGTCCAGTACCTATAACTTTCCCCCATATTCCCCAATCCAATCTGTATTCAGAGTTATTAACATGCAGAGGTTGGGTTCCTGAGGGAATACACTGCCCTCCTCCTTGCTGCTAGGCCTCATCTCCATAGTAACCGGCCTATTCAAGACAGACACAGTAGACTGAGGCCCAAGAGCTCTCTGGCTGAGAATTCTAAAGGCCTCTCCCTAAACTGCCAACCCCAGGGTTCCATAGAATCTTCCTAGGCAGCCAAACATATGAGGTCTTCACGTGACACAGACAAACAAACTTTGACTTTCATATATTAGATATATTCACAACGCTTAGCATCCAGAAGGTTCCAGTTTCAACCCTTGGGTCAATGGTGGCCCCAGATTGACATTAAGCCCACCGTTGGGTGGAGCAGAAAGATCTGCTAGGCAGGGAAGTGGAGTTGCCATGCTCTGTCATGATACCACCCCCTACTGAGGTATTCTGCCTGTCAATCTTCAAGGTGTGTGTGTCTGATAATAGGACAACAATACAGGACTGGATTCTGTCGAAGAACTGTCAACACCACAATGGTGTCCCTGCCTGAGTTGGAGGAGGAAGGCTCAGAGATGGTTGATCCCCCTGCAACTGCATTGATTTGGGGGATATTAACATCCATACTGAGGCTTCGTCATTGGGACTGGTTCAGGATTTCGTAGCAACCATGGGCTTCTCCAGTTATTATCTGGCCTTACATACATAGAAGGCCATGTTCTTGATCTTTTTGGGGTGTGTGCGTGTACATGTGCAGCGGACTAGATGTGAATGAACAAACTGGAGCTCAGTCCAAGCAAGATGTATATTCTGTTGGTCAGTAGGAAAACCAACCCGAGGTTAGGATTACAAGCTGTTCTGGATGCAGTTACACTCCTCCTGAAAACTCATGTTTGTACCTTGGGGCTGATCTTGGATGCAGCATTGACAGACCAGGCAGATGCTGTGATCAAGAATCCTTTGCCCAGTTTTGTGTCAGTTTCACTGTTTCCTAGGAAAGGCAGATTTAGGCCATTTCCGCACAATAGGGCTCAGTGAAGTCCTTTTGTTGCAGCCCCGGCAGGGAGGGAAAGCATGCCAGGAACACTCCCCTCTGCACCTCACCTGATGGCTGCAGAGGGGAGCACTCTGGCCCCGCCTCTTCCCTTTCGCAGTGCAGCTGGGCACTTGCCATTGCTGCACTGGGGAGGGAGGTGTCGCCAGAGTGCTTCCACTCTTCCGCATGATCAGGAAAGGCAGCAGCACAGTGCGATGGTAAGTGTAAAAGGGATTTTTTCCATTTTACAAATAACACCCTTGTGCCACCTGCAGGGACAAGATAGCAGCAGGACCATGACAATGAAGTACAGATGCACGACCTGCAGAGCGCTGCCATCACGTCCCAACCGCGGGGCAGCCATGGCATGCGGAAAGGGCACTAGCCACAGTGGTTCATATATTAATCATCCTAATTAGACTGATGTAATGAGAGCCAGCATGGTGTAGTGGTTTGAGCATTGGACTAAAGTTAAACTTTCTGCTTAGCCATGGAAACCCACTGGGTGGTCTTGGGTGCATCAGACACTAAGGTGATAAGTTCACCTTAGAATATCCGTAAGTCGGAAATGATGTGAAGGCACACAACAACAGCAACAACACACTGTATGCGGGATGTACATTGCTCTTGAAAGTTTGGAAGCTACAGCTGGAAGGTTGGAACTTTCTTCCTCATCTCTCTCTTCTTGCCCTGGTTTAGGTTGAGCTCTGGAAGGTTTCCTAGTTCTCCAGAGCAGCTTCTGTGAGAGATGGTCAGTCCTTATTTTCCACTGATGGAAGTTTCATCTACATCAAAGGTGGCCAAACTGCACCCTTGGGCTACATGAGGTGCCTCTCAAGGCTATTTTGATGGTCTTTGGGATTTCCAGACACACCAGAACTAAACAAGTGTATAATGCCTCTCCAGAGAGCCTTTGGGAGTGGCAATCCACCTTTTAAAATAGTTTGCTTTGTTAAACCTCAAATATCTTTTTTTTCTTTAAAGCAGAAGTGGATTTCTCTCACCCCATTTCTGGACATTTTGGCAGTCTGTGAGACTGCTGGAATGTCTTGGGGCAAAAGATTGACCCATCGTAGCTGCTCACCTCTGTTTTATAGAACCGCTTTGTTGGAAGCTGACTCACAAGAGCTTATACCACAATAGAACTGCTGGTCTTCAAGGTAGTGTAAGACCGTTTGTTGTTTTTGCTACTGCTAATGTGAAGAAATCAAAGAAGACATTATCTGCATTAATATATCCAAATCTGCTTTGAGGCTCTTAAAGAAAGATGCAAAAGAACAAGGAAGAACTGAGTTTCTTTGGGGATGAGCATTTTATATGCATCCATCTTGGTTTGACCAGAGAAGAGCATCCACTCATGTGCTGTCAGAGGCAGCGAATAGCCTGCTCTGAGTCTTGTGTGATCCCTCTGAGCTCATTATGCTGCTAGTGTGCTTCAAAGGACCTTGGGAGCAGGTTTCCAAGGGAGGAAGCAAGGTCGATGCTTGGATGGGAGAAGCCAATTGAAATCAATGGGAATTGATTTAGAGTGTGGGGGCACTGTGTTAAAATCTCTAGTCCTGTGATAGAGCTTCATGAATATTAACAGGGATAGAATCAATAACAAGCTGATTTTCAGATGTAAAAGTGGCTCCTTTTTGTCTGTAGATTAAAAGAAATAGCCATCTTCTTTCCCTCTCCCCCTCCCTCTTTTTAAAAATGAGATGCAAAACTTGAAAAAAATGGTTTCAATATTTCTAACACATATAGTATGTGGTACATAGTTATTTCGAACCTTTTTAAAAATTGTTAGATTGGAGTTATGTTCAGCTTGTATTATTTATAGACACTGTTTTCTTTAGAGGACTTAAAATCAGAGGGTTTTTTTTTTGTCCTTTCCAATGGAATCATTCAAGAGTCAGAGATCTCTTTTTAAAGATCAAGTAGATCATCAAAGTGTATTGTCCACAAGACAGAGCTGTGAAATAGGATGATATTGTTTCTAAACCAAAAACCCTCTAGCTGTCCATAAACCATCCTCTATTTCTGTCTAAATTTCCCATCTGAATTATACAGATAGCAATTTTTAGGGATGTGTGAGGAATCCATATGTTGAGTTTGATCTTTCTCTTCTCCCTCCCTGCCTCCCTCCATCCCTCCGTCCCTCCATCCCTCCCTCTTTTCAGACTTCACCTGACACCCATCCCTGGATTGTCGGGACTTCAGATAAGTGTTGAGCTCTGGAATCTCTATAGCAATGAGAAACTGCAGTCATGTCTGAATAAATGTGTTCATTTGAACAGTGTCCCTAGAAAAATACGCACATTTCAAATGTGTTCAAAACAAGTTCATTTTACTTGGTGGGAGAATGCATTTAAATTATGCACACATTTCAAAACGTGTGCAATGATGCAGTATTTTAAAAAATAAAGGAAAAAAAGGATAAAATATATTCTTTTTTTTTTTTAAGGGACAGAACTATGCATACATTGGGGTGTGGAAATGTGACAGAGAGGAAGTACTTTAAAGAAAGGCCATGTAGAGGAGGGAGAGGGCTTGTTTTCTGCTGCTCCAGAGACCAGGACAAGGAGCAATGGATTCAAGCTGCAGGAAAGGAGATTCCACCTGAACCTCAGGAAGAACTTCCTGACAGTCAGGGCTGTCTGGCAGTGGAATATGCTGCCTCGGAGTGTGGTGGAGTCTCCTTCTTTGGAGGTTTTTAAGCAGAGGCTGGATGGCCATCTGTTAGAAATGCTTTGAGGGTGTTCCTGCATGGCAGGGGGTTGGACCGGATGGCCCGTGTGGTCTCTTCCAACTCTACATTTCTATGATTCTATGATTCTAAGGCACGCTCTTCTTACTAGGGGACCTTTCGCATGTTACCTTTCTCCTGGATCCATTGCGTGGCAATCCAGGGAAAGCCTCTCCCGGGAAGGAATTGTGTCTGCTGTGCTCTCCCTCTGCATCAGCTGCCTGCTGGATGGGAGGAAGTGTGATGGCTCAGCTCCTCCCTTCCGCAGTGCAGGCCAGCAGTTTCTCAGGCTGCACAGCCACTGTGCTTCCGGACGTTCCATACGACAGGTAAGTGCAGGAGAGACGTGGGAGGACTCTGCAATTGTGGGTCATTTTTGGGAGAAACCCAAACATGATTTAATCCGCAATTGCAACAGGATGGCCACAGGATGGCCACGAGATCATGATGATGTCATGCAGAACCATTGTCATGATCCCGTGGCCATCCCGTGGCCATTTCACATTGGAGGTGGTGTGCGAAAAGGGCCTAAGTTGTAAGGAAAACTAGGAGGCACATGACACAGTCTGAATGAATTATAAAGCACTATGGATTGGATTGGGGAATGTACCTCTATTTGCATAAAAGATCATTTCATTTGTGGAAAGGTCTTAGATCCAACAGAACCAAGGCCTATATGGAATGGAAACCAATCAGTTGAGGGAACTGAGTAGGTTTAACTAGAGAAGAGAAGACTGAAAAGTGATATAATAATCTTTAAGTTCTTGAAGGTCATAAGTTTCATGCTGAAGCAAGTTTGTTTTCTATTTCTTCAGGGACTAGGAAGACAGCCAATGGATTCAGACTGAGAGAGAAAGAAAGAAAAATTTTTTGACAGTAAGAGGACCAACTAAAGAGAAGGAAGAATTTCTTGACAGTAAGAGGACCAGAAGCTTGTGGACATCCCTTCAATTGAGGTTTTTAAGTAAAGGTCAGATGGATTACTGTACCAGGAAGGGTTTGCTTTAGATAGCCCTTGATATACCTTCCAGTGCAATGGTTTTAGAATTCTATGAGATGTTTCTGCACATGGATGTGGGATATACCATCAACAACAACTACAGGTGTTTTTTTTTCCTGAGCATTCCTGAAGTTCTCTGCCTCACCACACACACTGTGATAGATAGTTTCCTAATTCTCTGCATCATATTTCTGAGAGTGTCATGGGGAGATGAGACACAGAAAAAATATTATCTCATAATATCCATGCAAAAAGATCTTCATTCCAATCAAAAATATGTACACATAACCATTATAATATAAATAAACAATAGGTATGTATTTTAGCCATGGCTCTATGGGCTTTCTACCTGTCCTTCTTTGCAAATATATTTCCTGGTTGATCGACTTTCTACAGGTTTGGATATGCTGTTGTAAATATAGAGCATTCTCCATTTGCTTGGGATTTATCATAGAATACTCCTAAGCTTTGGCTGTCCCAATGCACTACAATTAAGCTTTGCCTGAGTAATTTGAATTCATGTATACTTTCCATATGATGATTTCAGATATTGGCTCATAATTCAAAAGTATGGAATAGACATTATGTATCAGTTGTCAAGAGATCACTGTCTGTGATTGTACCAAGCAATCGCCTGGCAGTGGAAGGCAGGCCAAGTGGGGATAATACAATCATGAGGTTGCTCATGCTGAAACTGAACCTGTGAATTCACCCTTGTAATGGCCAGTGGCAAATGTTTGTCCAGGCTACAAGAAAAGGAAGAATGATAGCTACTGCGTCAGATGTAAAATGGGGGAGGGGAGCTTTTGCTAGCTAAAGAATGGGTGCTACATATTAACAAAAATTTGTTTATAGATATTCAAACCATTTGAATTCAATTGAATACATTTGAATTCAGAAGCTAGGCTAAATGAGAGTCTGGGTAATATTTTAATGAGAGGCCATCAGGGAAGAACCAAAGATCTTCAGGTACAGCTAAGAAAGAATTGTGCCAGAACCCTTGGAGAGCCATTGTTAGTCATAACTGACAGCAACTGGGTTGGATGAACCAAAGGTCTAGCTGAGTACTATGATCTTGTATCAACAGTGGAAACAATGAAGTTATTGATAAACAGATGAATCTGCACCTGAAGTTATTCTCAAATTTTGGTACAGTTTCTAAGCTACCATATACAAAAATCCAGAGATTTTTGAAAAGTTATTTTGAAAGTAATTAGTAACAGTTATGGTTACACTATCCCCAGCAACTAGTCAGCTATTGTTATAGGCTGGTATTCTGTTGCAATATGACACTAGAGTAATGGTCCCTTATACTAGCAATTCCACTAGCAATTATACTAGCAAATCTGTGCACTTGTGTACGGAGGTGGCCGCCACAGCTAAAGTCTGTTGGCTCTCTGTCTTCAATTTCCTGAATGCTTGTCATAGGCCCTTTCTGCAACATACCTTTTCACTGGGGTGCGGGGATCGCGCGAGCAGCCTCTAGCGAGAGGCTCTTGTGTCCCGGTTCCTTCAGCTCTGCAGCTGCTGCCCGCTTGTGCAAGAGCCCTGCCTCTTCCTTCCACTGTGCAGCCTGGGACTTTCCCAGGCTGTGCTGGGGTACGAAGCACGAGTGCCACAGCTCCGGAGCTCTGCACACACAGCAAGTGCGCGTGGGGCCCTGGAGCGATGCGCGATCGCACACCATTTTCGGCTCACAGCTAAAAATGAAAAAGTGTGCGGTTGGCGCCTGCCGGCCCCTGGAGTGTCGCACGATTGTGAGTGCATCATGTGGACCTCTCCTCACATTCACGCGATGCTCAAGGGGCCCTTCTGCATGGCAAATGCCTTGCGAAAAGGGCCATAGACTATGGTCCATGTAGTGGGAGAGTGTAGCTTGGACACTTGCATCTACCACAAAAGAAGTGAATATCCAAGCCTCCAAGCCACCCCATCCTGGACTGCCTTTGCTATGTTGAACTCATACCCACTCACCCATAGACCAGACATTTGAGAAATAGGAAGACTAGTAGTAGTAGTAGTAGTAGTAGTAGTAGTAGTAGTAGTAGTAGTAAATAAATAAATAAGCAAAAATAATAATTTATTTCTTACCCACCTCTCCCCAGAGCTTGAGTTGGGGTACAATGTAAGTTAAAATACAACTAAAAACAGAAAAAAACATTTAAAATACATGAGTTTAAAATTCATAGTTTAAAATTGGCTGGGTAGGCCTGCTGGAAGAGATAGCAATAGCAATAGTATGTGTATTTCTATACCACATATCAGCTAAGTGCCCCCAACAAGCTGGGTACTCATTTTACCAACCTGCAGAAGGATGGTACTCATTTTACCAACCTGTGGAAGGATGGAAGGCTGAGTCAACCTGGAGCCCAGCAAAATGAAACTCACAACCTTGTGGCTGTAGAACTGGCATTTAACCCGCAGATAGGTCTTCAATACTTTTTAAAATTCAGACAGTGTGTTTAGCTGTCAAATTTCTTCAGGCAGATCATTCCACAGTCTAGGGGTGTCCAAGAAAGAGGTCCTCTGGGTGACAGTTGCCAATCTAGTTTAAGTAAATGGCCCCAGAGGACCTGAGTATATGGGGTGGATTGTATGGGCCAAGGCAATCCTGCAGATAACTTTGACCCAAACTATGTAGGGCTTTCAAGATAATACTTTGTACTTTACCTGGAAACTAACTAACAACCAGTGAAGGGATTTTAATATCAGTCTGATATGCTCACTCCTTGATGTACCTGCAACCAATCTGGCTGCCGTATTTTGGACCACCTGGAGTTTCCAAACTTGGTACAAAGACAGCCCAATATACACTGCATTGCAGAAGTCCAACTTTGAGGTTACTAGTGCATGCACTACCATCTTTAAGTCTTCCAATTCTAGGAAGTGGCACAGCTGGCATATCAGCTGAAGCTGATAATAAGCACTCCTGACCATTGCATCTATCTGAGTTGACATTTGGAGGGACGGATCCAGGAGCACTCCCAAACTGCAAACACAGTCTTTCAGGGGTAGTATGACCCCATCCAGAACTGGTTGACACACCTCCAACCCCAGCTTAGGACTCTTAATAGTAGGCACCTCTGTTTTGTCTGGATTCAGTTTCAGATTTATTTATCCAGTCTGTTATCTCCTCCAAACATTCGTTCAGAGGGGACATACTATTCTTAGCTAAGACTGCTTTTGAATGCATGGAGAAATATATTGGGGAGTCATCAGCATACTGATAGCATCCCACCCAATGTCTCTGAATGATCTCTCCCAACAGTTTCATGTAGATGTTAAAAAGCTTTGGGAATAGAATGGCACCTTGTGGTATACTATATAACACTTCCTTTTTCGAGGAGCAGCTATGCCTAAGCACCACCATTTGGAACCTTCCTGATAGGTAAGACCAGAACCACTGCAACACAGTGCCTCCAATTCCCAGCCCCCTCATGGATTACCATGGATAATGGTATTGAATGCTGCTGAGAGGTCTGAAAGCCAACAAGGAAACACTCCCTCTGTTGAAGCTAAGATGGAAATCATCCACTTAGGTGACCATAGCAGTCTCAACTTCATATCCTGCTCTGAAGCTGGTTTGAAAGGAGGCAAAGAAGTGTGTGTCATCCAAGACCACCTGGAGTTGGAAGGCAACTGCCTCCTCAATCACCTTGCCCAAAAAAGGAAGATTAAATACTGGTCTATAATAATTAAGTTTGTGGGGATCCAGGAGAGGCTTTTTCAAAAGTGGTCTAACAACTGCCTCTTTTAAACAGGATGGAAAGTTACTCTCGCTGAGAGATGCATTAATAATATGTTGTATTTGATGTCTAATTGCATTTCCTCCCTGGACGACCAGCCAAAATGGCATGGAGCTGACAGCCTTCTCCTTACCTCTGCTTATATTTTAGCACTACAGTCACTTTTGCTAGAATAGTAGCAAATAGTGGCCTTTGCTCTAATGGAGCATTGCATCCTGGCCATGGATACAGTTTCAAAAGTAACTCTTTACTTCCCCAGTTCAGAAAATAACTGAAGTAGTTAGCTTTGGTTGAAAGCCAGCATGGTGTGGTGGTGTGAGTGTTGGACTACAACTCTGGAAGACCATGTTTCATGTTCTGGCTTGGTCATGGAAACCCACTAGCTGACCTTGGACAAGTCACACTATCTCAGCCTCTGAGGAAGACAATGGCAAACTTTCCCTGAACTAATCTTACCAAGAAAATTCTTTGATAGGTTTGCTATAAGTCAGAAATATTGAAGGCATGTGACAACAAAGAAGCAACTGTTTTGGGTTTTTTTAGTTACTTTAAAAACACATTCTTAAATGCTACAGGTTGCTGGCCTTGGGTACAAAATGTCCGTCTATCTCAGCACCCACAACAAGCAGAATAAGGCACAGAATAAGCTTTTGCGTGAATCATGTGATGCTACTCAGCTGTCAATCCCCTGTAATTATAACAATAACTATACCATAGCTATGCTGCAAAAGGAATAACATTCCTTTCATTAATTTACAATTATAATATAATGGACTAAATTCTATTTTTAGTCCTGCTAGAGGAGAAACAGTGAATCAGTTTCATATACCTATGCGTTGACTCACTATTGAACAATTGATTCAATGGGTATACTCAAATAGGACTGTCTGATGTGATTCCAGCCAATGTTGTTGTATCTTGGCCACATACATGTCCCCAGCACATTTGGTGGGTACAAGGGAGAGGACTTTCTTTGCACTGATCTTTTTAAAGATGTTAGGTGGGATAACAGTGTAAAAATATAATTTTTAATCTGTTCTGATCTCCATATTCTTTCAGCTACTTTGAGGCCCAATACTAGAGAAAAGGTGGAAAGAAGAAGATGAGGAGGAGGAGGAGGAGGAAGTACTACTACTACTACCGATTGTAAGCCACTAGCTCTGGGATACTTTCCTATGGGAAAGATGGAACATTAAATAAATAAATAAATAAATTTGAGTCAGTTAAAAAAAATCAGAAAGAAGGCTTTTGAATTCATCAGGACTGTCCTTCAGACTGGGTACTAAGCAACAACAAACAAACAGGAGGAGAGAACATTTTCCTGAACAAGATGAAAACCAGTCTTCAATTGGTAATATTTTTGATGTTATTTATTACATTTCTATACTTCCTAATAGTCACATCACTTTGGATAGTGCAAAAACATAAAGCTTAAAACTGTACAACATAAAATTGTAAGGAAAAAAAACCTGAAAAAAAAGTTTAAAGGACCTCTTTCAAAACCATTTTAAGAAACCAGCAACAGTACAAGATCTAAAACACAACTTTTTTTTAAAAAAAAAATCTGAATAACTACAAAGCCTGAGAGAATAAAAGTGCTTAAAAGATTGCAGTGTTGTCACTAGGCAATCATTCCACAGGTGGGATGCCACTACTAAAAAGGCCCTCTCCTAAATAGTCATCTCCATTACTTGGTTTATTTGGGGGAAATAAGGTGAAAGGGTTTCCTGGATATTTTGAAAGCTTCCTTTTACCAGGTAATATTGTTTTTATACATCTAGACCAGTAGTATCTACTCTGATTGGCAGCAGCAATCCAGTGTTTTTGTACAGGTCTTTCTTCACACCATCTATTTGATCCTTCAGACTGGAGAAGCCGGAGTAGAAAATGGGAATCATCTCACTTCATTGGTCTTTGCCACTGAACTATGGCCATTTCCGCAAGGGGGAATTAAAACGTCGCAGTGCGTCCTCCACAGAGGACGTCTGCACGTTGGAGCGGATTAGGTTTGGACTACTTACCGGAGATCCGCACCTCAGTCCACTCTGAAATGCCCCCAACTGGTCCTCCAGCACGCTTTCTAAAGACCAGAAAAAATAGGTTTCTCATTTTTCCAGAGCGCGCCATTGCGTACCTGCTCCCTTGTGCAGATTCGCAGGCTCGCACTAATGTGAGCCTGAGATATGCGAAGGGTGGGCTTTAGGCTTGGCGAGCTTCAGTGGTTGGTCGGGACCCACGACCAACTGGAAGCCGCCATTTTGGAAGCCGGAGCAGTGCGGATCTAAGACCTCGCACTGCTCTGATTCACCCTGGACCAGACCGAGGAGTCAGAAGATCCAGTGAGTAATGGCACGGAGTGATTTCCTTGCCTCGTGCGGAAATGGCCTATGATTCATTCAATGAGAGTAGAATGGTCCTTCTTTTCAAACTGAATTAGATAGTACTTGACACAAAATGAATACACTACACACCACACCTAAAACATCTACTTTCATTTGATTTCAGAAACTAAGCTAAGGTGTGGTGAGCACTTGGATGGGAGATCACCAAGAAATACCAGCGGTCTTCAAGTGTGCCTTGTCTGAATCTTTGAAGAATTTCTGTCAGCCAGACTAGACAATTCTAAGCTAAATAGACCAATGGTCTGATGCAGTATAAGGCAGTTTCGTATCTTCCTAATTAGGTCAGGTTGCAGAGTGCTGTGGTGGGACTCGAGACATAAAGAATACATGCGCCTTTTCTTGTTTCCATCAACATCTTCTTTTTTTTTTTTTGCAAGAAACAAAACAATTATCTCACCTAAACTTTTCCATTTTAATTAGCAAACTCTACAGTAGGCGCTGCCAGGTTGTTAGAGTTCTGTGAACATATACCTGAGAATAAGCTACCTTGAATTCCAATTAGCTTCCTTGAGTCCTAGTTTTGAGGAAAAGGCAAGGTATAAATATAGAAGCCTAAATATCCTAAAGGAACCAAATTGTGCCTGAATGTGGAAGCTAAGCAGGGACAGGCCACCTTAGCACTACATGGCATCAGCTATATTTCAGAAGAAGGAGATGGCCAAACACCTCAGAGTATTCCTTGCTTAAGAAAACCTGATGAAATTCATGGGATTGCCATAAACTGACAGGTAACTTTAAGACATATATGCACACATATAAATGAAGATGGTTGTCATCATCACCGTCGTCATCATCATCATCAACCTTCTAGCTTTTAATTAGGAAATTTTTATTTTTTAAAAAATTAAAAAGTGGCTTTTAGCAATAAAAAATTATAACAAACATAAATGAGAACTTTGTTTTAGTATTGTGAATAACACCATCCAATAATCTCATGTGTCCTGTGAGCTCTGCCTTCCGTGTGATTAGCAGAATCTCAAGGGCTCTTAGATTATGCCATTCCAAAACATAATTTCATCATTCAGAGGCTTAATAATGCACTATAAGGTTCCTCTTAGGAAAAGTTAACAGGTGTGATAACTGAAGCCCCTGTCAGAGCCGCTGATGACGAGCAGCAGCTGTTGGTCCCTGTGGCTCTGGCTGGAGATGAGTCCTGCAGCTCAAGAGCTCCCCCTGGTGCCATGGACCAAGCAGATGTTCCTCGGATGTTCCTCTGCTTGCTCTTTTAGGGCAACAGAGATCCAGCTGTGATCCCAAGGATGCCCTGGAGCCTGCGTCAATCAGCCCACAAATGAGGTGGAGACTCAAGAGAGCTGAGCAAAGGGAGGCTTCCTTGATTAAGTTCAAGAAGCGGTGTTGATTAAGTTCAAGAAGCCACACTTGTGTCTGGGCTATATAACTGCCTGCCTGGAAGCTTTCCTTTGGTTGTGGCAAACTTTCTACAAGCCCTCTCCTTGCTTCCAGCACCTGGCTCCTGATACCTTGGATTGATCTCCTGGCTCCTGACCCCTGGATTTTGGACTCTGACTATGGCTTTTGCTTGTCGCTCAGGCTTAGGTAACTGGACTGCCTATGAGTAATTGCTTGCTTTGACTCCTCCTGGTGGGACTCTGCTATCTCTCCCTTCTCCAGGCTGGCTTGCTGCCTGGGTCTCTGACCTTGACAATAGGATTACACTGCACACATTTGTTTTTCACAACGAAGATGCTTGATGCTCTCTTTAATATGGCATGGAGCACTTCACTTTAGGATAGGAATCACACAATCCACCAGAATTTGTCAGACTGAAATTTTCAACAATCTATGTTGGCTAGAACTATTGAGAATGGCAAGCCAACAAATCTAGATGACTGCATGATTCCCACTCTTGCGCTATAACATGTAGGTCTGCCAAATTAAAACTGGAGACAGTTCCTGTACATTTAATGGTAGTGTAGAGAAAGGAATTTCAGCAGGTGTTGCTTGTCATGCAATAATCTGAAATTCCCTCTTCTAGATAACAGTTAAAGCTACAAGAGTCATCTTTGGTTTTCACTTTAGCAACCAGAAATTGGCATGTTCTCCAGATTAATCACAATACCCCATTATTCTCAAAGATGGGTTGTCAGTAGGGATGAATGAGAACTTAGCATCAGCTTATTTATCAGAATTTACCAAAATTTTCAAAGTTATTTATATTTCAGATAGAATGCATTTGAGATTAAAGAAAAAAAAATAGGAGAAACCAGATTGTAGTATTTGACCATCCAGGCCTAGGCGTCACACAAAACTTGAGTTAAATCCCTGTGTATTCAACTTTCAGCTTAACATCTATATTAGAGATGGAAAGATTATTAGAAAATATTTGAAACATTAAAAAAAAAAGCTTTTCTACTGCTCAGAAACCCTGATGAGGAGAATCCTGGAATGTCAACAATCCTTGCAGTTTGAGGCTTATTCTCTGTAAAATTCACACATAGTTGATTTGCATAGAAAAGAGCATTTTGTGTAGAAATATTAATTCCTGTGCAGAAAAGACTGTATTCTATGGAAAAAACAATGATGTGTGAATTTTGTACAGGCTATGAAAACTGTGGCTTTCAAACACTTTATCACAGTGGGAAGAGAACTGCAGCAATTACTTATTTGTTCCTTTGAGAAGAAACCTAGTGAAAAATTCAACCCCTACTACAGGTACAACATGGGCCCTTTCCGCACCTTACCTTGTTCTGGCGCTGGGATCACGCGAGCAGCCTCTGCCGAAAGGCTCTCCCTTCCCTGCTGCTTCAGCTCTGCACAAGCTGCCTGCTTGTGCAAGAGCCCCACCTCCTCCTTCTGCAGTGCAGCCTGGGACCTTCCCAGGCTGCACTGGGGTAGGAAGTGCGACTGGCCCAGCTCCAGAGGTTCCACACACCAGGTAAGAGCATGCGGGGCCCAGGAGCAATGCATGATTGCACACCATTTTCGGCTTCAAGCTGAAAATGAAAAGGTGTGCAATTGGCCCCTGGAGTGTTGTGGGATTGTGTGTCGTGCAGATCGCTCCTCGCAATCACACGACGCTCTAGGCCCTATTTTGCATGGAAAATGCCTTGCAAAAAGAGGCCATGGTCTTCCCTACAGAGGAAAGAATGGTATAGGAAAGTGCAAAACAGCAAATGTCTGAGTTGAGCTCTATTGGGGGGAGGGGACAATTTTACTTCAGGCTCCTCCCAATGACTAGCCCAAATACCTCAATTTTCCTCTGTTGTTTTTGTTGTAGGCCTTCAAGTTGTTTCTGACTTATGGCAACCCTAAGGTGAATCTATCATGTGATTTCTGGGGCTGAGAGTGTGTGATGTGCCCAAGGTCACACAGTGACTTTCCACGGCTGAATGGAGAACTGAACCCTGGTAGCCAGGGTCATGGTCCAGTGATCAAACCACTACACCATACTGGCTCTCTCTCAATGGCTGACTGGACTTTTTTTAAAAAAATGTTTCTACCTGCTTGTGTAAAGATAGCAAGGACCATGCCAGTCTAGTGTCTCTGGGAAATGAATTCCAGAGCCTGAGAACAGCCACAGAAGATACCTTCTCCCATGTTTCCAACAAATGTGCCTGTACAGGTCGTGAGACAGACAGCTGGGCCTCGCCAGAAGATCTCAAAACACAAGCAGGTTTCCATGGGAAAATACAGTCATTCAAATAAATTAGATCAATGAACTTTTTAATCATTTTTTAAAACTTTTTTATTATTATTTCATCATTATTCTCTGTCCTGCGGTAATATACATTTTCAGCTTGTGCAGATATTTTTCTATATTCAATTCATTTAAAAAAAAAAATGAAGCAGAACACTTTATGCAGACACTGGTCAAGTTCATGACTTCTAAACTTCATCAGAAATGCGTCACTAGATACTCCTCCAAGCCCTTCTCACATCACCATCAGTTATTCCTAGAATGGTGGAGTGACAGTTAAAACTATCATCAGTGTCCAGATGAGAAGATAATATTGGCACAAGTCACCTGATATATATGTTCCTTACTATGCCATCATTAAATACCCTAAGTCAAAGACCCTTTTTGCACCTTACCTTTTTGCGGTGCTGGGGTGCGGGGCTCGCGCAAGCAGCCTCCGGAGAGAGGCTCTCACTTCCTTGCTCCTTTGGCTCCGCACAAGCTTCCAGCTCGCGCAAGAGCTCTGCCTCTTCCTTTCACAGTGCAGGCTGGGACCTTCCCAGCCTGCACTGGATAGGAAGCATGACCGGCCCAGCTCCCGAGGCTCTGCTTGCCAGGTAAGTGTGCGCGGGGCCCCAGAGCGATGTGCGACTGCACAGCATTTTTGGCTTCAAGCTGAAAATGAAAAAATTGTTGTGTGGTCTGTGTCAGGCCCTTGAGCATCGCGCAAATGTGAGTGCGTCGTGTGCACCACTCCTCACATGTGCGTGATGCTCAAGGGGCCCTTTCACATTGGAAATGCCATGCGAAAAGGGCCAAAATCATTCATGTCATTGTATTTCTAATTTTTGTGTTTGTCTGTGAAAGCTAGACAGTGAAGAAAGCAGTGGATGTGAATCAGCTCATCTAAAATATATAACTGGAGCAAAATTTTAAATACCATGGACTGCCCAAAAAACAAATAAATAGGTCCTGGAACAAGTCAAGCCTGAACTCTCCTTAATCTGAGGCTATTGTACTATAGACATACCACGAGGAAAAAAAAAGACTCACTGGAAAATATGTGAATGCAAGGTAAAGTGTAAGGTGGTAGAAAAAGTGGAAGACCACACTACAAATAGAGTGACTCAATCAAGGAAGGGATGGCACTGAGTTTGCAAGACCTGAGCAGAGCTGTTGATGACCCATATTCACAGAGGTCTCTTACTGATATGGTTGCCATAAACCAAAGCAGATTTGAAAATGAATAACAACCACAAAATTCCATGAATCTGCTCCCCTCATATAATCTCTTAAACTGAAATAAGTGTGTGTACATTTTTGGTACAACACAATATTGTAATAAATAGGGAGGGCTAGTTAAAAACAAAACAGATCATGAAGGGTTAAGAAAGGCAGTTGCATTCCTTGCTTTTCCTGATCACGTAGCTGGTGACCAAAAATAGACAAAGAGCGTTAGCATCACTCATGGCTTGTTGTTAATTGTCCTGTTTTAGATGCAGATGTTTTTCACTTCCAGACACTGACTTTTTTTTTCTTTTTTGAGGAGTATAAAATATGCTGCTTTGGCATTTCTGAACCCAGTAAAACTTTGATTTTCTATGCTGAGATAAACATCAAATCCCAGTAAGCAGTTGCCTTTTTGTCTTTCATGAGCTATAAAGTAACAAGACCTCTTTTAAGCAGGAGTGCCTGTGAAATCAGGAATTTTCTTTGTTTTCCCGAGAGAAATGTGGTGTGCTTTTTAGAAACGTGATTGAGCCTCCTCTTTTTTTTTAAAGCTTATCCTGTGTAGAAAAAGAAGAAGAAGAAATTAGCATTGGAATTGACAGTTCCATTTGAAAGCTGTTTGGTTAACAGGCCAGCTTTGGTTAATTTGCTGTGATTTTCAGTGCCTGTAGAAGTCAAGAGTGTCTTTAATCTGCCCCCAACCCTTGAAATGTTGGTGCGTTAAAAGGAACTATCAGTAGTATGCTTGATCCACAATGTGTCAATTAAATGCATCTGTTCTATTGTGTAGCCTGGCCAGGAAAAAACTTGCAGATAAGAGTTTGCTTTTATACAAGCTTCCCCACCCCCCACCCCCATACATGAAATTTTAAGTGGTGCTTGCTTCAATCAGATTTGTAACATGAATGTAAAAAATGAACATTAAACCTACACAGACCAGAATCCATCTGCCCTTTGCTTCCTGTTCCATGTGAAGAATGGGTAAATATTAACACACACAGTCTCATGTAAGAGAAAATAAAGCATAAGGTTGGGTCTAAATCTACCATTGTGCTGGGGCCCATTCACACTACCCAGTTATAGCATTACGATTCCACTTTAACCGGTATGGTTGTATCCTTTGAAGATCCAGGGACTGGTAGTTTTGGGAGGGGCATTTAGAATCCATAGCCTGAGTCTTCCGGTGCTTCACCAAACTACAAAGCCCAACATTCCATTAGATAGAACTATTGCAGTTAAAATGGAATAATAGCACTATAATTAAACAGTGTGAACAGAAAAGGTATCATAGCAGAACCTTTTTATCTGCCCTTCCCACTGCTACCCCATAAATGACTCTAGTGGATTGCCTAGACATTCAGAGCCAATTTGGGGAATGTATAAGGCACAGGTGGACTGAGTATCTCATACAGGCAGCTGCTGGACAACATTTTGCAGACCTCAAACCCTCCATCTGTCCTCTATCCCCCCGTTCCCCTTCTTCTTCTTCTTTTTTTTTTTTAGAAGAAACTGGTACAATTTTAGTCCAGTCTGCATCTGACTGCTACACAGAAAATCCCCCAATCATATGAGGACATGCAAAAATTATCCCACCTGTCCCACAAAACCTCCCAAACACCTCACTTCCCCCACTACCTCTGTAGTCTTTCTCAAAATAACACAGGAAGTGATACAGCACCACTTTCCCACATCTTCATGTAGTTGCCCACCCCCAGTATAGGGGAACAGGAGGAGGGACTGCCCCGGTTCCACAGATTCTACATGGATATCCATGAAGTAAGTAGTTTTTTAAATAAGTTATTTCAAACTTTAAACATAAAAACTACTCATCGGCACTGGAGAAATTCAGTAGGTACACCCTGTAGTGTAGTGGATCCAGGGCTCTCTGGGTGAAAATTGCAAGATTAGCAGAAACACTGACATTATCTGCCACACCCTTGGGCTTCCGCCTTCCTTCAGAGTGTTTTGGTAAGTGGATGGTATCATCTTAACTTGGTAATGACTACTCATTAGATTGATAAAAGATCTGCTTGGGTGGAGATTATAGTCTTTTAGAATGCTAAATTTTAGAATGAGTGGGGGAGGCAGGTATCCTTCCACCACATGGAACCCCCAACCCACATTTTCCTTTTTTAAGGCACAATTTTTGCTCTTTTTACGCCCTAGAAACCATGTAGAAATCTCTCAAGTATATGCAGGTCTGAGAAAATGTGAGAAACCAGTCCCTACATCCCATGGGACGTACAATTTCCACTCTTGAGCTAACAGTAGACAAATAAGAAACAACGCTAATCTAGACAACCTGTCAACTGAGCCTGGATGAACAAGTATGTTAATCTTTCCCACAGTCATTTGATTCCTTACCTTTAGTTTAGTTTTTCTGAATTGTATACTCTTCTTTCTTTTCTTTCTTTTCTTTCTCCTCTTCTTCTAATGTGGTAAAAGTAGTGAAATAGTGTTATACGTATTAAAAATAAGATGCCTGAGTACTTTAAAACAAAATTCCTGAGTATGTTCAAAAACACTTCTGCATCCATTCAAAAGGGGACATGAGTTTAGGTATAAATGAGTTTAAAGTGAAAATCTTCTAATATAAATATAGGAATATTATGATCTACACCCAGTTACTAATTTGAAATAGAACAGATCTGTTTAATCAGATGTATTTCGGCTCATTTTGGCCATACAACATGGCACCACCAATGCATAACTCCTTATGTGGAGATTTATGCTGTGCACCCCAGGTGTAGAATTTGGGCCCATAAGTTCACATCTGAGGTGAGAGTTCATGATTTGTAGCTTGGTTTTTAAAGCTGCTGCAATCACAGAATCGTAAAACTGGAAGGGAACACGAGGGCAATTGAATCTAACCCTCTGCCATGCAGGAATACACAGGGAAAGCACTCCTGACAGATGACCATCCAGCCTCTGTTTAAAAACCTCCAAAGGAGACCGAACCATATTTTGAGGCAGCACATGCCATTACTTTTTACTAAGGAATGGAAGAGAATTCCTTTTCTGAAAAACAACAGCAACAACACAATTTTGCACAAATGGGATGAAAAGAATTTGATATTTTAAAATTTAAAATGTACCAGAAAGGAGAACTGAATGATTAATCCATCTAGATAGAGGACTTTGAACACTTAGCTCTGAAAAGTTTGTATTAAAATCCCATTGTGATCAACTATATTTCTGGGGCTGAATTATTTCTGGGGCTACCCCCTGCCCAATCCTTAACAATTAAATAGGAGCCAGGTATAACAAAGCCTTTTTGATACATCTATAGAATTTGATCAGTACATATGAGTAACACACACACACACACACACACACACACAAGAGCTAGCCAAAATTTGCCAATTTCTTTATAAATGGAAGGGGAAAAAATTAGACAATAAATCAATTCCAAAGGAGTATCTGTACTTTCTTAACTCCTATTTATTACATAAAAAAAAGTTTCATCTTTTGTCAAGGTTTGCCTGTAACTCCATCCTTTAGCAAACCTAGAAAGCAGGGTGACTTTAAAGACAAAGTAACTATCTCCCCATCAGCCAATAAGCTTTATGTCTGAGTAATTTGAATGTATAAGCCTTTCATTTCAGAGGTAACTGGCACACTGTGTGCTAGTCTTTTTTTTCCCCACTTCGTTTCTGCATTTTTTTTTCTTCAGAAGCAAATAATAATTTTTTTTCTGGGTTGTTTTAATGCCCCAAAGATCTAGTGATGTCAAAGAAAATAAATACATTTGAGGAAATTATGCTATAAACCTAAAGAAAACTTCAGTTATTGTGCATTTTGTTAAAAATAGGATTGCCATCCAATCAATTCCTAAATGTTTTTCCCCTTCTGTAAATGATTTGGCTTGCAGTTTTAAAATACTCTGTGGACAATATTACAACTATACCAGAGTACTATTTAAATGGCAAAATTATTTTATAAAACTGTGATAAAATAAAGAGGATTATGGCATGCATTTCCCATGGTCATTCTTGGCTGATGTCAAAGTAATGCTATGTATTTTTGACAACCCAAATGCAATCAATTGCAATAATTGATTTGGCATTTAAGATGCTGTTGGTGGTATCTTTCACAATTTAAATATCCATTGACAACATCTATACTAGCCTGTGAATATTTGAGAAATTCAGAGCAGTGGGAACTAAGCCATTTATGATCCTTAAGAAAACAAGAAAATTCAGAGCTGGTCTGACTATCTTGATTAGGAGCAACCAAGAATGCCACAAAAATGTGGTAGCTTTTGAGTTCTCCATAACACTTATCAGATTAGGCTGAAAAGAATAAGAGCTAAGGAAAAAATAGAATATTTGAAAAATTAGGACAGTTTTTTAGGCCATCATATTGCAGACCTCATGCTTAGGTACATCTAAGAAATGATTCACTTTTTAAATCTGAAATTATCAAGTTTGCCCCTCCTGGAACCCAATGCATATGTTCTCAATTCAGCACCAAGACTGAACCCTGTAAAACATGAAAGAAGGGACAGCAATAACTATGTGCTGAGTGCATTTTCCTCACTTGTGAGTAAAAGCAGAGCATATTCACGTAAGAAATATGTTGAAAGGGCTTCCAGTGGAGAGGCAAGTATTTCCATTTATTTATTTGATTTATATTCCACATTTCTCCCCAGTGAAACTCACAGACTCATAGAATCACAGAGATGGAAGAGACCACTAGGGCCATCTAGTCCAACCTCCTGCCATGCTGGGATACACAATCAAAGCATTTCTAACAGATAGGGTCATCCAGCTTCTGTTTAAAAACCTTCAAAGAAGGAGACTGCACTACATGTGAAGGTAGCATATTTCGCTGTTCTACAGCTATTACCATCATGAAGTTCTTCCTAATGTTTAGGTAGAATCTCTTTTCATGTAATTCAAATTCATTCTGTGTCCTAGATCCTTTCTGCATAGGGTTATTACTATGGGTTACTGCATTGTAGCACTAGCACTGAACTGTTCTGCACTTGGGAGCAAATTAACTTGGTTTATTTTCTGTTTTTCTGCATGGAATCCTGTGTTAATGAACTGCCATGTGGTAGGAAAGTGTGCTATTTGAAACCTGGAAAAAATCCAAATCATATTCTGACATGGAAGCAAATTTGGATTTTTGTAGCGATGCAGAAATATACATTCGCACCAATGTGCATTGGTGGGCAGTGGTGGGCGAGCTGTAGGAACGGGAAGTAGTACATATGTTATTTGCTGATATTAGATGCACTGGTATAAGACACACTGTATTTTTAGTACCCCGTCTCCCATTCCTTTCTCCATGCCCACTGGCCACCCCCTCCTGCACCCACTCACCAGCCCCAAGCACCTCTCCGTATGCGCTCGCCACCCACATGCACATTGCCATCAGCACACACCTCTCCTATTGGGCTGGGGGAGGTGCGTGCGGGTGGCAATTGGGTGTGGAGAGGTACCTGCAGGTGGCGAGTGTGCACAGAGAAGTGTGTGGGGCTGGTTAGTGCATGTGGGTGGCGATCGGGTGCGGAAAGATGTGTGCAGGTGGCGATCAGGTGCGGAGAGTGGGTGGGGGGAGTTACTGTATTCGAACCCCATTTTCAGGAGGCTTTTTTTTTTTTGGAAAAAGTGTCTCTTATATGCCAGCAAATAGAGTAGTAGGTACCTACATAGGTACGTACAAACATACCAACCCAAAAGATAAAAAAAAAAAATCACCCAATCACAGCCAGGTCTTAGTCGAAGCAGCTATCTAGACTGGAGTTGGTAACTTTGCCAAGGCCAGAAGCTAAATTTTCCCTGGCAGGCTATACTGGACCTGAAGGTGATAAAGATGAAAAATCTCAGCAAAAATGAAAACTGGAAACGATTGGATATAAATCCCAGCATCTCATTCTCTTAGAAATGAAACTAACTGCTTGTACAAGGAGAAGAGGTTGTAATCATCACTCAGATACCTTTAAAAGAGAAAAGAGGCAAGGAAATAGACACATTCATGGAGGATATCTCATATCATGATGTCACCCATGGTGTCTCAATGGAACTTCCTCCATATTAAGATGCTACATATTGGAGAGCAACAGTAGGGAATGATTGTCTACAGGCTAGGATGGTTATTGGTTCTGTTTTACCAATGTAAATTTAATGAAAATCTGCATTTTCTTAAGTTCTTTTGTGGTGATGCATTTCCCCTTTTGTAATGCATTATCCCTGAATATCAAGCCTGGTTGTCTGTAGGATGGATTCTTTGATATTTTTTGAAGGAAGCAGTTGTGTGGTCATCAAGACTCATCAAGATAGTAGCATTCAAGCATCGGTCTATTCTTTAGTAAGACCACTTGAAACGGACAGTTGATCATTCTTTTTAACATTTGAAGCTTCAGCTTTGAATTATTCCTGTGCTATTCACTCCAGTGAAATCAGGACTGCAATCTTAACAGCACAGTCTTTTGTATGTTTATTTGAAAACACGCACAATATAATGGGGCTTGGTCCCTGCATGTTTTGGAGCCTACTTGTCTTCCTTCCTTCCTTCCTTCCTTCCTTCCTTCTAAAATAACAGGAATAATGGGTTTTCATTCAATACAACCCTTAGAGTACTACTGTTACTTTCATGACTACTTCTGCTTTGTGGCTAAAGGCAAAAAAGTCTTGAAGAAATAGTGCCATTCCAGGACATCTTTTAAACTGATTAATTTGCCATAGATCTGTGGGTGGCTGTAGAAACAGCAGTAAGCATTGTGAGAAATAAGAGAGAAAAATCTGAAAATATTAGAGAGAAGAAGCAGGCATAGCTGCATTATGCCCAGATCCAGAAGTAGATGAAGGGATTTTCTGCTATCCCAACTGTCACTGCCCTGGCCATAGGGAGAGAAAAGAAGAGACAGGCACAGCCCCATCATGTCTAGGCCCAGAAGCAACTAAAATGCCCTCCATCCGTCCCAACTGCCACTGCCCTGGCCCTGGAAGGAGAGAAGAAGCTGGCAGAGCCTCATCATCCCCAGGCCCAGAAACAGATGAAAAGTCCTTCCTCTGTCCCAGCTGTCTTTGCCCTGGCCTCGGAGGGAGAGAAGAAAAGGCCTTATTTGCTGGACTTAATCCCTTCCTACATTACCTTTTCCTTTTTGTCTCATGTCTTAATTAGATTGTAAGCCTAAGGGCAGGAACTGTTTTGTTGTTCTTTTACTTGTAAAATGCCATGTACAGTTATGCTTCTGTATAAACAGGTAATGATGATGACGGATGATGGATGATGATGATGGTGATGGTAGTAGTATAATAGTAGTAGTAACAACACCAACAACAATGGCTATCCTGAAAGACAATAGCTGTGCCTGAATGAATAGAGAAACTTTATTTATTTATTTATTTTTTAGTTTTGGAACCTGTACTGGGTTCCAAACTGAAATTTTGGAAGGGTTTGTGGAGCTGTATTCCAACAATGGGTGTAGCTAAGGGCGTGCAGTGGGATCAGGGCAAATTAGGCAGAGCCAGATAGAAGTAAGCACAGTCTCATGCAAGAGTTTTCCTGGCTACAAAGCACAACTCATACCAATCCAACAGCATTCCTGCCTGTAAAACTTAGCTTAGCTCTATGTGTAGTGTTTAAATCTTCTCTTACCTCCAGGCACAGTTCAACTGAGAACATCAGAAAAATCTCATGAGAAGGATGGGAAACCCCATATGACACATCATGCTTGTAACCTGGAAGTCCCCCTTTCATGCCCTACATTTTCTGATAGATTAATAGACTCAGTACGAAGCCATGCTCTGTCTGATTCAGAACTGTGTTCCATAGCAGACTACCCAAATCCTCTTTCACAAGTATCTCTTGATTCTTTTTTGAAAATCTCTGAAGAAGTAGATTTTATAAAAGGAAACTGCTTCATTGCGCTTATTGTACACAGTAAATTGGGAAGTCCCATTTGTTACAGTTAGCAACGTTCGGAGTATAGCAGAGTACAGGAACAACATATATTTTTTAGGGAATTCCTGAGTGGTTCAGGGAAATGAATGGATAAGCTCTGGAGGACCACATGAAACTCCAGGGTCAAATTGTGTTTGCCTGGGCTTGGAGCAACCACAAAGAAATCTGGACTGGGACTGTGGTGTGATAATGGTAGGGTCCACACATTACTGCTGCTCTGCTTTGTCAGAGATAATTCCATACACCCTCCATTCTTTGGCCTTGGCAAAGAAGCATCTACAGTATGGTCACAAACAGCAACATTTTGGCTAGAACTAGTAGGTTTGTGGGGTATAGTGGATTTTTTTTTCAAACTTGAGGAACAGTGTGGAAGGAAAGGGTTATTAAAATCCCTCGTATTCTGGTCCTCAGTTGCATTATGAAATATGAATAGAGATGAGTGAGGATTTCATTTCATTCATTTATGGTAAGAATTTTGCCAATATTCACAAATTGTCTTTCTGTCAGGATTAGAAAGAACTCGAGATCTAAAGAAGTCAGATATGAAAGAGATTGAAGCAGATTTGTTCATTTGAGCACAGGGCTTTGAGTGGTGAAATCTTAAAAGTCTGGGTTTGAAAACTTGTGACTTCTACCATGTTAGTGTTGACTTAGGATTCCCACCACTTTGTTTTTTCTTACAGACTCATTATATTTAAGAGCTGTATGACTGATATAGCAGGAACTCCCCATGCTTGAAATAGCTGTGCTTATTGCACTAAGCTGGTTCAGATGAAGGAGAATTTTTTTCCTGTTTATTACTGAAGAACCACCCAACATTCACAAGTTATATATGTGGGACAGAAAGTCCCTGCAGTTTTTAAAATTCAAACGTGAGGGGAGGGGAGGGGAGGGGGAAATGACAGATTTTGCTATCTCTACTTATGGATATTTTAAGGATCAGAAAGTACACTCATGGACTTAATAGCTCATCCCATTTGGCCTGTTAATAGCTGTGATCTTGACCAAATCCTATTCATTTCAATGTGGTCTGCATAGAAGAACTTCCTTCTGGGTTTTGCCCATATATTAATCATCCACTAGTGGGGGATATGACACAAACTGACTTATCAGTTACAGCAGGATGTTTTCTAATTCCTGGTTGGCTCTATAACTCCTTTGTTTTTAATGAGAAGCAAAAAGGCAAGTGACATCTCTCAGGTTGTTCTTGTGATGGAGGGAAGGGAGAAACCGCTCAAAATTAGAGGCATTTTCCCTCTGCCTGGTAAGGTACACTGTCTTTGGCTCATTTTCATTTTCTCAGACTGTCCTATTGCTCTTGTCTCAAATGATATCCATTGTCCTTTTGTGGTAGGCGAGTCAAATAACACTACATCTCAAATGGGTTTTGGGGGAAAAAAGGGGCCTTGAAATTTTCAGCATTGAAAATAGGGAAATGAACAGCTCACAAGGGACCTATAGAGAACTTAGCAGCACAACACCCACTTTCATTGAGAATTCCAGCCACAGTTCTCCATCCATCTCCTTCTCAGCCTCCTGCCCCCATCTCCCTCTCCCTGGGCCACACATGTGTTTAATCTTAGGCATGGACGTAAACCTGTCTATCCATTATTTTGCATCCTTCAAGTATTATTATAATCAGGCCAGTTTATTAAGAATTAATGCCCCTTCGTGAACTGAGGGTAATGGAATGGCCACATTTTCTCTCATGCTGGACTGTGATTTACTAATAGGGGTTTCAAGGGAAAGGATCATAAAAGAGGGAGGCCCCCACCTCTGGATTAATATTTAATCAGGTGTTGAGAGCCTTGTGTAGGATTCTGGAGTTGCCAATGGAAACCTGCCAGGAGAGCAAGAAGGGCTTGGATCTTAAAGGGAGAGCACTAGCTTTTCAGGTTTCTTTCTTTCTAAAAAAAAAAAAAGTATGTGCAGGAATACAGAACAGAGCGTACAGCTAAGATCAGAGATATGAAGCTCTTCAATACATGGTTAACTTTAGTCACATGATTAACGAGTGTAGCACATCATTGGAGGTCTTCAAAGCAAACATCTTTTTTTAAAAAAGAGTTGATTCATAACATTTGAGAGATTATGAATGTGTACAAATATACTTAGCCAGTGTAAAAGTCAAATAATCCTAACTTTTAGAAATGGTGTTGTGGGATCATGATTCCTGCCCCCCATGTGAAAGCCTGTCAAACTTCTAATAGTCTGATCAGGTATATAAGTCTGTATTTTAGGTGGTAATGTACATGGTGTGCATGCTCACATGTTAACACACATAGGGTGTAGTTGCGGGGGGGAGAGATGATGAGGGCATTGCCCCCAATAAGAATTCTGCCCACCCATGAAATTTCCTTCACTCTGTAAATTTCTAACTTTGCAGAGAGTAAGACCATGAAAGATGTTTGCACCAAGAATTCTTACATTTATTGTGTCTGCATTCTCCTTGCTAACTTTGTCTCTTTTCTTTGAATACCTAAATTGCATTTCTAAATGCTCAATTGAAGCTTTAATTTACTGCAGTGCTAGAAATTTGAGACTGAAAGAAAACTTAAGGTGGGGTAGAATTTTTAATTGGAGGTCAGTGCTTACACACCCTCAGTAGCTACAGTTTAAAAACACACACTATATACATATATAAAAAAACACCCTAAATATGGGAGGGGAGATAATTGTGTGGCTTTCCAGATATTGTTGCACTAGAATTTCCATCAGCCCTTGCCAGTATAACCCATGATGATGAATGCTGGGAGCTGCAATTATACACTATTTGTAGGGTTCAACCTCTTACTTAAATCCAATTGCTAGTCCCAACTAAAGTAGACTTGTTGAATGACAAGTCATGATTTAGGCCATTTCCACACGTGGCGGTGGAAACGCCCTGTGCCAGTACTTACCGGACTACTTGGCTTGACGCTCTAGTCCAGGCTGCTCCAGAGCAGTGCGTGGCCGCTGCTCCACACTGCTCCGGGGGCGAAAATGGTGGCTTCCAGTTGGTGGAGGCTCTCCACCAACCGCTGAAGCTCACCAGCCTAAACCCATCCCCGGCAGATCTGCAGGCTCGCACTGATGTGAGCCTGCAAATCTGCACTGGAGCGCCGGAACGGAGTGGTGCACTCCGTGCTTTTGAAAGACCTGTTTAAACAGGTCTTTAAAAAGCATGCTGCGCAACCACTTCTGGACATTCCAGAGCAGACTGAGGTGCAGAATTACAAAAAGTAGCCCAACCCAGTACACTCTACGGTGCAGACGTCCTCTTTGGAGGATGCTCTGCACAGTTTTTTTAGCCCGCGTGGAAATGGCCTCATATCCCAGTTTTGATTCAGTGGTTCACTAACTTAGATATTCAGTTATTTAGTGATTGCATTTGGCGCTTTACATTTGTGGGTTTCACTTTCACAGATTTGATTATTTGCAAGTTTCTTTAATCCCTGCCCCCAACTCAAATGCTTCTTGGTGGCTCCATTCAGGCTGTGAAGCATTTTAAAAACCTGGATCTGGTCCTCTACTTCCTCCACCAGCTGCTATATGGCCAGCTAAGGATGGATCACAGTCTGATTTCTCAATACCAAAAACTCTTTCAATATGTCCCACATACGCACCCAAGGAAGGAGATGGCCAAGAGAAAGGAAGTATAAGGCCACTATGCCAACCCACCCCCTTTTCCTCTCCTTTTCCTGACTGGTTTGGACCCTGGGCACCCATTGCCCCCACCATGCCTTGACCCCCTTCCCACAGGCACCCATTTTGAGATTTGCTTAAACCCCCCCCCACTTTTATGGAGGTTCTGTGCCCCTAACCCTAGTGAATGTGGAAGGCTGATTGTAATTAATTTTCCTCAGGCTATGTTGCTCTAATCTCACAAACAAGACTCATAGATAACAGGGTGGCTGAGGAGAGAACCCTGATCCACTGACAGTAAGCCAAGATGACTTCTGTTTCACCCTTTCATCAGTGAAGCCTCATGAGATGGCTGGTTTGGGGGTTTTAAAATTGTGTAAGAGAGGGATTTGGAGAGGTTGTTTTGGTCCATGCCACCATTACTGGGACTTTTTTGACTTTGTGTGGCATCCCATCTGCTTATTACTCTTACACAATATGAATTTACCTAGTCACATGTTATGCTGAATGAGAGGTGATGGGTAGGGTTATTCTTGAAATTCTTCTTGGAGTTGTCCATTTTCCTCAACTCCAAATATGGATGTGATTTTCAATACGGGTCCCATATTGGGAGAAAAGTAGGCTATAAATCAGCTAAACGCATTAAAATATTTTGATTTCCCTTTTGCTGATTTCTAATATTTACTTACTTTGGGTAGTGAGCTGGATTGGGAGGGTAGCTAAATGTTTAAGGCAGCCTAGTGAGTGATAGAAGGCACCTTGTAAAAGATTACCCCCTCTAACTGGACCTTAAAACCACTGGATGTGGGAACTGGAAAGGTAAGCAGGCCAAACGTCCTAGAGGCTTTCCCCCACTGAACACTGACCAGGGAGAGTGGGGAGCTGATAGTGACCACCTCTACTTACCTATCTGGGAAGCAGGCAAATATATGTTGACTCCAGAAAACCTTGCAAACCTGGCTTGGAGCCAAAACTCTGATTTATAAGCATGAAGTTTAGTGACTGTCTTTATTAATTTAAGAGGGCCACCCTTTATTATTGGTCATTGCAATCCCACTTTTATTTAATAGATATGTGACCTTCTCAATGCCATAACTTTTCTCCATCTTCATTCTAGGGTGTGGCAGCACTTGCATGGCTGAACCGTCCCAAGTACATAGCAGCCATTACTATCAGGGGGTGGGGTGGGAAAACCCATATTTTAATTCTGACATTACATCATGGTCCGTGCTGGGTCTTGTACCATACCCCCATTAAAAAATCTCTTCCATTTTTTCTTATTTTTCTTTCACTAAAGAGTCCTACAAATATTTTGTAATTTGGTTGGTTAGTTCTAATAAATACACTATTCTTTATTTCAATACACCAGCATAACTGCAAGCCTTTTATAGACTAATTCACTGCATTTTCCCCCCTTTTGGTAAGTTTCATTGGAAGAACATGAATTGTCTCCCTAATTTATCTTGCTATGTCAAACTAAATATATAAAATAGCTAGGTGGATTAAGTTTTCTTGGTCTATAACAGAATGCCTGCAGTTTTATTTTGTTTTTAATGAGTGCTAGCTAGTGTTGACGGTGTGCAAAAATCAAGAGGGCTATGCACAGTTCACTGAAAATTAGTTGTATCAGGCTTTTGGAGAGGAGGGGGTAAATCTTTCTTTGTGCAGTAAGTTCATACTCTTTCCCAAAAAACAAAGTAGCTTCCCCGCCCGCCCCAAATTCAACATTTCAGTTGCATCTGAAGATCTATAGGAACTTTGTGAAAAAGACAGAAACAATAGTCTCCAGTTTCACATATTTTAAGATTAAACAGAATGTAAAGCAGGGGTGGGAAACTGTGGAGAAGTGGAGGCCATTCCCTCCCTTTCCCTGGCTGCCCAGTAGGCAATCCTTCTGACACACTAAATTTCAGTAGATTGGGGGGCTCTGGGGTTGGGGAAAGTAATTCCTTTGCATCCACTTTTGCATGGGGCCATATTTTGGGGTCACAGTGCTATCCCAAAATGTGGGTGACTAAGGGGTCCACCCGCAATACCAGTACCTCCATATGACAATGGGGAATTAATTGGCTCAATTAGGAGGCTTGTGTGTGGGAGTGGTGACCTCACAAGATCTTCCACCAATGTTTACGGGGGCCTCACAGAAAAGAACCAGCCACAGATTCAAAAGTAAACTAAAATGTGTTTTATTGAGGGGAACTCACTCACGCATGCACACAAGATACAAGCAGTCATACATTTGCACAAGAGCTAACTGAAGGAAAAGGGAGGAAAGTTAAAGATAGCAAGATTACCAATATTTACCAATCCAGAAGAATATTGAAGAAGCAGTAACGTGTCTACAGCCATTTCCTCACTAGACTGTTGTAGCACTATGATTCCGCTTTCAACATCCTATGGAATCCAGCTGGCCCCTCCCAAAACTGCAAACCCCAGGATACCATAGGATGTTGAAAGTGGAATCATAGCGCTATAACAGTCTAGTGCGGAAATGGCCTTGGATTTGTGTGTCTAAGGGCAGTACACAACTAGGAATCAGACCAATAGCATGGCCACCAGTAAGCGAAGTACTGCACTGCTCAAAATGGAGGGCTTATATACCCAAAATATGCCTGGGAGGCATGGGTGTGAATGGCTCTCTTGGCTGAGTAGACAATGGAAGTTGCAACATGGACTAAAGGAGTCCGGACGGAGTTAATGGCTTTATTGTTGTGTGGTAAGGAGTTAATGGCTGTTGCAATAGTTCCATAATTGTGGAGAAGTTTTGGGGAGAATGCAGAGAAACGTTCAGGTGTGAGGACACAGAGTAAATTGGTCAATTTTTTGGTGGGAACTTCCCTTGGCCATTGTATGCTCTGAGATGTTCCTGCTTCAGCTTAAGCCCATTTTCTCTGGAGTTTCCTGATGATCTGTCTGACAATGACTTTGGCTATGCCTAGAGGGGGTCTGCTGACCTGCTTTGCAGTCACACATATCCAGTCAGTAATTTTTCTCTGCCCTGCTTGACCTTCCAGTCACATGAGGTTCCATTTTATCTCAATGCCAATTAGTGTATTTGCCAATTAAATCATATTTTACCAATTAGATCATATCAAACCTGGACGGTATGCAGGCCCGTAACAACAAGCTGAACTCTGTAGCCTCAGTGTAAAGCAAACACTATTGCTTTTGCTTTAAATCTGTGTTCTAATACAGAGACCTTGCATTCTAGTACACATTTTATCATACTCATGTGGTAAAAAGAGAGCTTCAAAAAGTTACATTTTTGGATTATAACTCTAAGAATCTCCGGTCAGCACAGGCATGGGTCCTCTTAGGCTGGGGATTCTAAAAATTCCCCCTCTACCCCAGCTCTGGATGAAATACTTCTTTCCTCTTTCCCTTATCTAAATGTCTCCTAGTAGGATGTAGCCGGCATGGTGTAGTGATTTGATGTGCTAGGACTCTGGGAGACTGGGTTCAAATCCCCCTCCCCAGCCCTTGAAACCCACTGGATGGTCCTGGCCAAGTCACACTCTCACAGCCTCTGAGGAAGGCAATAGTGAAATTTTCTGAATAAATCTTAAGAAAATCCTATGGTAGGGTCACCATAAATTGGAATCAACTTGAAGCCACATAACAACAAAGGAGGGAGTATGACACATTGTTTATTTATTATTTTAGAGGATAAAAGTATTGTTAAGTAAGATTCTTTTGTGGCCACAATTTGGGTCTAGGCAAATTGTCTATAGTTACGACTTTGTACCAACCAGCAAGCCACTGGTGATATTCTATCCAGATTTAAAAAAATATATGCAGAGCTGTCACAAATAAGTGTAGAATATGTTACTGCAACACTATGGGACAAGCATATTCTTGTTCTGATCAATGGCAAATGTCATTTTTTTTAAAAAAAACTGCTTTTCCCACCTGCCAGGTGGACCAACACAAATAGCAGAGTGCTTCACTGTGTCATTAGACTTACCATTTGACTTCACAGTCCTGTGGTTTCCAGGAAACCAGTCAAACATGTGAGTTGGAATTTCAGGCTAAAGTGTTGCTAAGATGCTCTCCCCACTCCCCCTACGCAGCCCAGTTGACTCTGTCCCCCAAGCATACATCATTCACAGAGCTGTTCAGCAGGGCCAACCTAGTATGATCTCTCATATATCACCCCCGAATGTGGTGTCATGATGCTTTAAAGCTGTGCACTGAGTAGCTTGGCTTTGATTGACCTCAGTATGCATCTGTTCTGCATGCTTCCATGCAGTGTTATGCTTTGTGTGTTTGAAAAATAAAGCCAATAAAAAGCATCTGTGTGTCTGGATGACTGGGTATATATCTTGTGTCACATCCATTCTTCCACCCTTTTTAAGCACACAACACAGTTTAGCAGGCTGTGACATTACAATGGCATGTTTAATTGACTGTTCCTTGCTCATTCTGAGGAGTCATATATGCATTCATGGGCCAGTTTGTAGGCTTGGCAGAGGTTCAAAAATCTGGGTCATTTATTTTGCTTTTGTTTTTCAATTTCGCTAACATCCCACTTCGATTTCTACTGAGGTATCTATGCAGCACCACTGTAACATCATGTTTTATGCTCCTGCACAAGTGTAGCTTTTCGTTTAATTCATCCTAAACATTAACTTGCCTAAACTGCAGGTCAGAGTCCCAAAGTACATGTTATAGGAGAGGTAGCCATAACTAAAAAACATAGTATGATGTTACTTTCAGTAAATAGTGATTTTCAGTGATAGGAAAACACTGAAGCAAAGACATCTTAATGAGACAAGCTTTGAGAGACTCAGTGTTATGGACTATATCTGAAGCAGTTACTTTTAGCAGAAAACTTTCACCTATTCTTTTAACGTACCCTTTGCGTATGCCCTTTTCCTACTCCGTGCATGTTTTGCAAATTTTTTTTCTAATATAATATGAATGTTTCTTCATAATTTTTCAGCATTCTTCCCTGAAATACACACATTTTGGGGGCATGCATTTCTTTGAAACACATATGCGATGGATACTCTTTAATCTGCAACCTGTAACTTGAATTTCTGAAAAGTGTGGGTTCTGATGCACAGACTGCTTAATTTGTTGAGGAGAAGCAAATTGAATAAGTTTGAATAGATTTATTAGACCTGAGCAAATTTGTCATCTGTTCCCAAATTACATGTGCTCCATGAGTATATTGTAAAACCAACGAGGATTTAAGTTCTTAAACAAGAATCAAATTGGCCAGGTGGCCAGAATTCATAACATTAGTGCATTTCTGAATCCAGTTTGAAGTTCTAGGTTTATTTTTTTAAACTCTAAACAGCTTGGGATCTGAGAACCCATATGAACATGTATCTTAAGATTTGACTCAGAGACGCTGCTCTTGGCCGCACCTGTAAGGTCAATCTGTCTCATGATGCATGAGCCGATTTTTTGAATGAAGACCCCAGGGTTCAGACCTCTATGCCCACTGACATACTTATGATTTCAAGCATGTCCACCTTTGAAAGAACATAACAATGCACTTCATTCAGATTATGTTCTATTAAACTGTCCTCATTACAACATTTGACTAAAAGGATATTTCTTTTGTTTGTTTGTTTTCTGTTGCTGCATGTTGTTTACTTTTAACTGGTTTATAGTTTTTACTAAATCCATTTTGCTGATAAGCAATCTGCTTTAAATATTTTTATTCTTTCACACTTTGATTTTTGGCTTTCGTTTGTATTATATTTTGAAATCTTTTACAGTTTAAGCCACTATATGAAACTGTGTGTTAAAGAGTGTCAAATGAGTGTACCAAGTAGTAATAAAATACACCAACAACTGTGCTAAATGTTGCATCTATGCCTCTTTAATGTGCCGACAATACTATTTTGCATAAGTGTTCTGAGGGATCCTGCAAAGCATAGATAGTAGGAGACCAGGAGTAGACTACTGTCCAACACGTTCTTCCTCTGGTAACCCTTTCGTGAGGGTTGATGGATTTCATTGGTATGAACTGTGGTATGAGGACCATGAAGGAAAATGTGGTTGAGGAAAGCACAGAACATTGAACCTTTTCTGAGCACTCAGTTTTCGCTCAGGATCCTTTTAGAATCTAAACCTTGATACATAATTATTTTTCTACAGATGAGTTCACTCTTGGCCTGCTGGTAATATGGCTGCAGTATGCCAGCAGTGCATATTCTGCGTATGGCATGTGAAATGAAGCACTATATTTTGCTGTTGGTTGCATTTCACTTCCTGACAGATTGTTGTGAGCACTTTTAGCAGATGAAACCCACAAAGCTGAGCATATTTGCTACCTCAGGGAGGTGGAGAGTCTTCTTTTAAAAGTCTTCATTTAATAAACACATTTTGAGGAAGAAACCATTCCTAATACCCTGTGAACATGAGCTACTCTAAGGAATAATAATAATAACAGTGTAAACCAGTGTCCTGTTGAAAACAAGGCAGTGCTTTGCTTGCTCTGCCCAACCTGAAGGATAGCTACAGTGAACACAGAAACTGAACTGAGTATGAAACTGTAACCACAGAATTCACTAAAAAGCAATCAAGTCAATCTGTTAGGCTTGAAATTTGGGACTCTGTAACTTGCTATAGAATTAATACCTCATAATCGTTAACTGTGATATTAATTGGCATTTTAGACACTCAGGACTCATCAAACAACCCTGCTTTAGAATTGTTTATTCTGCTTTGCTCCTGTTTATGATCAGTATGTACAAGCGAAGGGCTCTTGAAATGTCAGCAATATCTTTGAGAATGACCTAGGATGTAACAGGTTCTTGTATACTTGGGAAGTTAAGGGTCAGATAGAAGGTCACATGTGTGCTACCTGTGACTCTGCTAATGTGACGCATGAATCTTTTCTTTTCTGTAAGCATTCTTTAATATAAACATAAAAATGGTATAAGAAGGGAAGCCTGAAAGAATAAATCATCCTTCCTGGATCCTTTGGCCAAAGTTATATGTGTATGTATTTGTCTTTCTTTCCTTCTCTTTTCTACTTTCCCACCTTGTGTTTGGGGGTTAAAGTCAGCTCAGTGTTCCACCAGGGGATACGGTGAGGTTTGTTTATCCACCCTAACAAATCTAGCTATGTGCTTAAGCAGGATTCTTACTCCATGGATGTAGCTGGGTGAGGAAGCACACATGAAAATGGGTGGTACATGCAGTTACTCCAACAGTTCAGTCTGTGGGTCCTGATTCCAATGTGAAAAACAACCCTTGCAGAGTTTCCAATATAATTCCAGTAGATTTAGACTTATAGCTCCCAATCAATACCAAGCAGTTAAATACTACACTTTTGTCTGTGTGTGCTTCCTTATGCAATTAACAAACACACTAGCAGATCTGAACCATCATTTCCTCATACTCAGTGTTTTTCAAAAGCCAAGGACTAGATCCTAAAGTACTGCTTTTCTGTTTTAAAATACAAATATTAATACATTAGATCTACTAACAGTAATGTAAATCCTCAAAGGCAAGAACAAACAATTCCTACAGTAGTTGCTGTGCTGGATGAGAACACAAAGATTTCTGCATTGTTCCCAAATTGCTGTTCAAAATCTGGGAAGTTTTAGTCTGTGCAGAGATACACATTGATTGATTGATTGATTGATTGTGCGGAAAACATCATTTTTGTGCAGAAAAACCTTTTTGCACTTTGTGGAGAAACACATAACATTTTCTGTGATGTAAACATGTTTTCTGCACAGAAAAGATGTGTATTTCAGTACAGAAAATTAGTTCCTCTATTGCTAAGTATTTTGCAGTACCCCTCATGGCTGACTATACTCTTCTTCTTGCCCAGGACACAAGTAACAAACAAATTTTTTTCCCCATTTTCAACAACTCATGCAATACTATTACTACTACTGCTACTACACACACACTCAGAGAGAGAGAGAGGGAGGGGGGTAAATTCCACTGAATATAATGAGGCTTAACCAAAACTCAATGTGCATAGGATCAATGACCAAAGATATCCTATGTTTTGGAAGGATTTATTTGCAGAAGATCCAGTGAACATTGTCTAGGTTTGCTGAGTTTTTGAACAAAGCCTGCCAAGTTTTATCTGAAACTAGCTCACACTTCTGGCACTGCTACAGACAGAACAGTTGAATATTCTACGTTTGACATAAAAAAAAAATGGGGCTACATATTTACGTCTGGCAGTTTTCATGATGCCTGTATTAAACTTTGTTAGATAATTTTATCTCTCTGTTTTTATGTTCTGAAGTAGTTGTTCCATCAGGGTGGAACTATGGGGCACAAGTCCAGGCCCTCGTTCAACAAAGCAAGCAGGAGACCCAAATTCAGTAGGGGTAGCTTAGTAAAATATATTACCATTTAAAAAGCAGGCCCCATTTCACCCAGATTGTAAAAGCAGTATTATTGCTGAAAAGGATTTATACCTTTGATGATAACCATTAATTTCACCTTTCGTCACCAAAATAAACTGATAAAATGAAAAAATAAAACATGCAAGAAGTTATTCAGACTTCAGTAAAAACAATACAGACCATCCAAGAATGTCCACATGAAGAGATATGTTTTTACTAAACTGTAAAATATTCATGTGAGAGCCACTGTATCAACATGTCATGTAGCTGGTAGGGACTCCAGTGACAACCTCATTGAATGGATTGATCAATACAGAAGGAGGTACTATAACTACACCACTATTTAGAGGTTTGTCCACTTAAAGTTGGCCCTCAGGGCTAGGTTTCCTACTGTAAGGGAAAACAGAACTCGGAAAACTTAGGCCATTTGTGCAGTAAACTTTTATAGTGCTATTTTTCCCTTTTCAACATCCTATGGAATCCTGGGGTTTGCAATTTTGAGAGGGGCATTTGGAATTCTGAGCCAGAGAGCTCTTTGCCCTCAAGAAACTACAAACCCCAGAATCCCACAGGATGTTGAAGGTGGAATAATAGCACTATAACAGTGTAGGGTGCAAATGACCTTACTTTTTCCAGCTCTCAGACTCTCCCAGCCAGTTGTCATGCTAACTAGTGAATTTTGGAAGCTGTAGTCAAAAATATAAGTGTTGTTTCCTCTCATAGTAGAAAGTGTAGCCCTAAAGGCCAAATGGGCATAAGTCTACAGTGGTATTTTGTGCAAAATATTGTTTTTCTGCTAAAAAAAAATGGTTTTGCATAAAAATCAAAGGGCTTTTGTGCAAATGATTTTTCTGTTGCCAAAAAAGTCCTGAAATGTGAAAAATCATGGAAGACTTGACCATTCTGTAATTGAGATGTCTCAATATGATTAGCTACAAATGGGAAGTATACAGCGCTGTATTGGGAGGTTTCACGGAATTCAAATCCAGCAGGCAAACCTCACCACCTTATTTTAGTAACCTAGTCCTTATAATCTGACAATAAGGCCATTTCCACACCTTACCTTGCTCTGTTGACATCCAGGCATCATCCCAGCAAAGCATTCACCTGGATGGGAGTATGTCCCCAAAGCTCCTCTCTGCACCTGGTTGGCTGCCTGTGGAAGGGAGCGCAAGGGACATACTCCTTCCCTCTGCACTGCAGCCATACTTCTTCCCATGCTGCAGTGGGGAAGGAACCATGTGATTATGCTTCCAGTCTTTTTGCATGGCTGGTAGTGATGGAAACCTTGAGTGATTGGGGGCCATTGATGGAATTTTTCTGTCAATGATATGCCCTGTGATTGTGCTGGCTGGGGACATGAGAAGGGCAGGAATGCCACAATGTCATGTGGAAGCATCATTGTGGTCCTGCTCCTCTTGTGTCCCCATGCCAGGACACTGCTGTCCTGTGGAAAGTGCCTAAGTATCAGGACTAGAGAAAGTGAGATCATAGCAAGAGCATACTTTGTCAAGAAGGAGTTGTAGAAGACATAGTTTGTATACAAATGATTTGATTGTACAGAATCACCACAGTAGGTCTGCGAAAGACTCCTACCTCAGATTCTAAAAAGCTGCTGCCAACCAGTGTTAACAAAACTGTACAAGCTGGACTAATGGTACAATTCTATATAAGATCCCTGAGCTCCTATATTGTGCATCTGTGGAGGAATTGCACCTCAGTGGAGAGTTTTACATGGAGAAAGTCCCAAATTAAGTCCAAGGCTGGGGTATAAAAGAATCCTTCATGAAACCTTGGAGATCCATGGCAGTTAGAGTCAACAGTATTAAAGTTAGATGAAAAATGGCCTGCCACATCATAAGGCAGTTTCCCCTGTTTTTTTGTCAGTAGGCATGTGTATATAGGATTCTTTGGCTGGATTCTTACTGGAGTATTACATTTGGGAAAAAAGTAAGTTTGTGCAAGGGAAGTCACTAATGTAGCCAATTATTTTATAGGCATGCACACAGCCCCCCTTTCTTACTTCTGACTTGTTGGGCAAGAAACCAACTGACTGTGCATCCACTATGCAATAGGCAAGCTCAAGGCCACGTTTGATATGCAACCAGTTGAGCAATTTTGGGATCCAGGCTTATATCTACACAAGAGACAACATGGTATAGAGGTTTGAATGCTAGATTTCAGCTCTGGATACCTGGGTGTGAACCCTTATTCAGCCATGGAAACTCAATGGATGACCTTGTGTAAGTCATATTCTTAGCTTCTGAGAAAGGCAAAGGAGGATCTCCTCTGAAATACCATGCCAAGAAAACCCCATGATAGGTTCTCCTTAGGGTCACCATAAGTCAGAAATGACTTGGAGGAATACAACAACAACAACAACAACAGGATACAGGATGTTGACCTAAAAGTATATAGATGTTGACATTGATACTGGTGGATACAGCTATTGGATGCAAATGCTGCTATTATGTTAAACATTGGACTTTGGAGGCTTTTTAATTTTTTTTATATAACACTAACAGCACATGTTGTGTTTTATTTAGGCCAGGCTTTTATTTGTGGGTACTTACACGCAGAATCCGTGATGAGGTAATATTAAGCTTTTATGGCAGTGACTATTGGAGAACAACATTACTCACCAAGACACCAAAGGTCCTGACATAGAAGTGGCTAATAATGCTCAGTAGCAAACCACACCATCACGTAGCTTCTGCATGATATATGTTTTCTTAATTTTTTAAAGGTTCATGTGGTAATTCTTTGTCCCTGCCTGTTTTCTTCCATTTAAAATCTTCTTTAACTGTGGAAACAACCATACCACAGGAGCATGAGATTAGCTTAACTGTCCCAAAAAAGCAGGGGAAAAATTCATTAATTCTATACAGTTTCATTTTTTTCCAAAGAAAATGGAAATGTGGCTTTTCTACACAGATTAGATTGCTCTACATGTCTTACAATATTATTATTGAGGGAGTGGGATTACCCTTGCTGCCACATGTACGTCACATATATAGTGGAGGATAAATGGACAGAAATCAGATATTAGAAAACAACTGATTGCAGAACTCCTTCTTGGTCATCCTTTTTTGGACCTCCAAATAACATTCCTAGGACCAAAAAAAAAAAAAAAAGAGTGCTTCCTAAGTGCTTGGAGACTATCTATTTAACAAACTGCTCTAGGCTCTTTCCAGGTATTGATGTTAGGCTGACTGGTTGGGAAATGTCTGGGTCCTCTTTCTTCCTCTTTTTGAAGATGGGGGCAATATTTCTACTCCTTCAGTCTGCTAGAACTTCATCTGTTTGTTACTCCGATGGAGAAACTCTATCCCAGGTCTACAGTTTTGATATTAAAATATGATTCTGGCACACAGAATCATATTTTGCCCGAAGGAGCACATAGACAGGCACAGTCGAGAGACTGAAAACCAGATCAGGCCAGTAAAAACCCCCGTCATGTAGCCCCAGGAAACCTCAAGATGGGTAAATCCACAATAAACAAAGGGTCCTCAGCCCCGAGACGCTGACTTGAGAGGATTAGTGTGTATGCCTCAAGTTGAGCAAATATCCGATCAGGCGGGGACCAGAAGTCACACCACAAAACACAGCCGAAGATCCAGAGACTTTGACAACACCTAATAATCCCATCACACAAAGGAAATTACCAATGTGGAGCATTGTGCCCACTGCAACACCCCATTGTTCTCCCCGGCAAAAGATTCGTCCTCCAGGTATTTTTTCCCCTACAAATAGTCCCAGCTTTTGAGCATTTCTTTGGATCTCTCCCGGTCACCCCAGCCAACCATCGCTCCAGTTGTTGAGCAATCCCCTCAGCCCTCTCCATGCTGAGTCCCACTTCTTTGCTGCCTTCTTGGACCCAGGACTTCAGGACAAGGTGCAGTATTACCCCAACCCCTTCAATGTTCCCCCTGTCCAATTTCCTCTCTTTTGCTTCTTAATAGCTCTTGTGTGTGTGTGTGTGTGTGTGTGTGTGTGATTGCATGGGTGCGTGAGACTTGCAGTCAATAAAATCATTTATGGAACATTTTTGTTTGGTTTTTGGCTTGGCCTGACCCCGTAAAACTGGATAAAAAGACCCTGCTAGGTTACCCTGCCTCTTGCAGTGCTATTGCTGGTGCTCTGGCTAGTTTCCATTCCCCATCATGTGGAGCACAGTGAGGTGTCCCCCAAGGGACCCCCAAAATTAGGGTAACATGTTCTTCAGGAATTCTTCAGGAATTCTCAAAGATTATTGCCAGTAATTCTGAGATTAATTCTGCCATTCTTTTAATACCATTGGATGTAGTTCATCTGACCCTGGAAACTTGAATTCATTTAGAGTAGCCAGGTATTCCTGTACTACCCCTTTACCTATACTGTGCTGCATTTTCTCTACCACATCATCTGCTCCATTTTCCCCAGGATGAGCCCTGTTTTCCTTTTGGGAGAAGACCAAGGCAAAGAAGGTATTGGGTACTTCTGCCTTTTCTCTGTCCCCTATTAGCATTTCACCATCTTTTCCAAGCAGAGGCTCTACCATTTCCTTGTTCTTCATTTTGCTTCAGAAGCCCTTCTTATTGTTTCTAACCTCACTAGCAAGCCTAAGCTTGTTCTGAACTTTAGCTTTTCTGACTTTCTCTCTACATTTGCTGGCTATTTGTTTGAATTCTTCTTTGATGATATCCTCCCCTCCCACACACACATTTCTTGAACATGTGGCACAAATACTTACAGGAGGGAGATCTAAGCACAAACATGCATAGGTATCCAAGCAACCCATAACCCCAAATGAGTGAGATTACTGATCACTTCGACTCCTGTGTACAAGTGGTATTTCCTTATTCAGATGGTTGCATTGTATACATGAAAACTTTAAGGAAACATTGATGATCAACTGTGAAATAGTCAGACCTGACACAGAAAATTGGGTTAAATAAAGGGCACTTTATTTGACCTAACCTATCTAAGTTAGAGCCAGCATGGTTTGAGCATTGGACTATGACTCTGGAGACCACGGTTTGATTCCCTACTCAGACACAGAACCCACTGGGTGGCCTTGGGGCCAGGTCAGGCATACATGCACAATCCTGCTCCTAGCTTGCATATTTCTTAACATAGTAGGCATAAGTCCTGAATAGAAATATGGACAAGGGATCCTCGTGGTGCAGTGGTTAAATGCCGGTACTGCAGCCATAAGGTTGTGAGTTCAATCCTACCAGGCCCCAGGTTGGCTCAGCCTTCCATCCTTCCACATGTTGGTAAAACAAGTACCCAGCTTGTTGGGAGCAATTAGCTTACAAGATTGTAAACTGCTCAGAGAGCACTTAGCTGATAAGTTGTATAGAAATACACATTCTATTGCTATTGCTAAGTTCATTTCCTGAAGGGCTTAGCATAATGAATTAGATTATGGTTATTCTATTGACAGATATGAATCTTCCATTTAGGAAGACACCAGAATTCACTGAAAGAGCTTCACTGTTGGAAGACCAGGAAAGCAAGGCAATCTTCATTTATTTTCCCTTTTTCCTGACCTCCACCCACTGTACCTGAAGCTGCTCCAGCTTCTGCATAGCTTTTAAAAGTCAGGTAAGATTTTCTTGTGAAAACACCTTCTCAGGAGGCCATGGAGGCTTCAGGTGAAGTAGGAATATTTGTTTCCCTTCCTCTGCCACAGGAAGAGCTCTGCAAAATCCTACCCTGGATCCAGCCCAATGTCTTTAATTATTCACATGACTTGTTCATTTGAGATTGTTCATTTGTATGCATGGATCTACGTTGAAATAGTTAACAGTAGAGTTAACAGTAGAGTTACTATGATAGACATATGAGGGATAGTATAAAACATACTAACAGGAGATGCAATAAAACTGTCCCTTCAGTCAGAATAATAATAATGGGAAGAAAAAAAAACCCTTCCCTTAAATTGGCTTGTCACACTTGACTTTTGCAAATGTACTCAGGCTTTTCCTCCTCCTCCCCTTTCCCCTTCAGCCTTAATATATAAGTTTGTCTGATTTTAGACTGGGTTATCTGAATGTCAAACTTTCAATAACACTTTAATAGAGGTATCCATTAACCCATGCTAAATTACAGTGGAACATCTCTAGAAATCTATATGACATCCACATGAATACCAAATGAATTCATTAGGATCCATGCTATTATAATGAATAACAAATGAAATCTTCACAAGGATTGGAATGCCTCTCTTGTAAAATGACTTTTCTCCAGCACAGTTTGTCATCACATGTTCTGTTTAATCCCAGTGATTAGGGGTGGCGATCCAGCTTTTGTTTAGCAAAACATGTGACATCAATAATCACTTGGTTTCTGGCTGTTGCACTAATAATGAGACACAGCCATCATGCCCTTCCATTCATGGGTCTTCCCAATGCATGAACAATGACTCCTAAACATTACAGGAAACGTAGTCTTTTTCCCAGCTTAGACTTGAAATATCTTATGTTATGAAGGGGGAGGGAGGGAGGGAGGGAGGGAGGGAGGGAGGAAGGAAGGAAGGAAGGAAGGAGGGAGGGAGGGAGGGAGGGAGGGAGGGAGGGAGGAAAACCACTCTCCCATCTTTTCTCTCTATGCATTAAAAATAAAAGAAATGCAATAAACATTTATAGAGTACTATGGTAGAAGTTGTTAGATTATGAAGTCTCTTCTGATACATAATTTATAAAACAATTTACAAACAATTTATTTTTAGCACTAAGATTAAATAGTCCCCCCTGTGGTGTGAAGGGTTTTGCCCAGAGAGACATGGAATGGTTTGGGGGAATACGACTAAAGACCAAACTTGGATCATATCGTTCTTCAAAGGAATGAAGAAATATGGGTGGTAGCTTACTTTCATTTGCCCCATCTACTATAACACATGCACACTCTTTTTTTTTCCCCCTATCCACAGCATAATATGAATCGGAGTGTAGATTTGTCAGGATCTCACAAATTATACCCAACTGAACGGACAGGGAATGAGATCTTGAAGAAAAAAGAAGGTAGAAATTTCCTGTGAGGTTTCTATAAGTAACCGTAACAGCAGCAGCAGAAACAGCAACAACCAACAGATAGACAGACAGGCAGATGGAAGGAAATATTCACATGCATAGACCTTGAACAAGTACCAGATCTTTTTTTAAACACAGACACACACACGCATACAAACACACCTATCTACCTAAATTAAGGATGCTGTTTCAGGCTCCATACAGGATGAACAACTGCAATGGGTGATATTTGGAGCTGGCTCTACTGTTAGACAGAATGAGGGCAGTTATCTCAGGCAATGAATGTTGGGTGTGTGTTGCTACACTTCCCGCTACCTTCCTGGCCATTTCTCCTAATTCTACATACATTCCATCTTTTTCAAGACAGCACTTAACACACAGTGTGTTAAATAACACAGTACGTTATTGGGCCTGTCTGGCACCACTACTTATGTGTGTAATTCATATCTTGTGGAAGCCAAGGTAGTATACAACATCGATTGAAACAGAATACATCATATTACATAATCTAAAGAATTAAACAATCATATTGCATATTACACATCTAGTCACGTGTTACAACAGCATAGTCCTAAACATGCTTAATCAGAGGTAACCGACTGAGTTAAATCCTTGTCCAGCAAGAGGGATAATATCCCGATAGACCACTGCAATTCACTTTCCCCACCCTGCAAAGCTAAGATAGGTTAACCCTCCCCACCTCATCCAACCTGGTCTCTGTAATACATGCTAGGACAGCCCATTTATCCAGGATCAGGTCCTGAATGGTATTGAGCAGCAGCATGTAGTAACAACTGCCATCAACAAGTAGAAGCCAGCTACTGAAGCAAATTGGAATTAGTAACAACTACTCAAGTGAATTGGATCAAAACAGCAGCAACAATTCGCAAATGAATAGCTTTGTAATCAGTTTTTCTTTAAGAAACATTTGTTCTCCGGTGAAACTGCAATTTTAATTCCTAATTTGAGCACGATATATTTCAGTGGACATATCTGGCATAGAATGATATTGTTTCACCCATTACCATGGTTCCATATGAAAGTTCTTCAGAGCTGCAATCATGATAATATCAATGGCGAAGAAAAACTGGGTGCTTAAAAAAGCTGTCTTTACTAACTTTTTTTTTTTACATAAGGTTAATTCAAGTAGGGCAAATGTAACTATGCTTGATATGGCTGTTGTTGTGTGCCTTCAAGGTGACTTTGACTTATAGTGACCCTATCACAGGGTTTTCTTCGCAAAAATCTGTTCTGAGGAGGTTTGCCATTGGCCTTCTCTGAAGATGAAATAATGTGAATTGCCCAAGGTCACTTAGTAGGTTTTCATGGTCAAGCAAGGATTTGAACCCTGGTCTCCCAGAGGTTTTGTCCAGCACTGAAAACCACTGCACCATACTGGCTCTCATTATGGCTGTATTTATGTTTTAATTCTCAACTCACATGATGTATAATATGTGTGTGTGTGTGTGTGTGTGTGTGTACACACACACAAAGTAATTGATAACCATTCTTGAACATTCGCATCATCATCATCAGCTTCTCCTTAGCACAATAAAGATGACATTTTAAAAAGTGTTTCACTGTACTATGAACACATACTTTTTCTTTTTTTATTCTTCTCATATATTGGTGATATTCTGAACTCATTAGCAAATTCCAGCATCTCCTCATTCCCCCTTGCCATATTTTTCAGGCTGACCTTTGGCTGACTTCTTCCACTGCTGGCTGTGGGGATTAGTTATGCCACTGAAGTGGTTCTAGACCATAGGTGTGTAATGGTGCCTACTCTTAGCTTCTAAGATGACTTTGCTGGCTGCTATGATGCCATCTCCCATTTGACATTACATAGCTTTTTAAGCACTTGTATTATCCCTTCCTACTGTCACGTTGTCCCAAAATGTGCTGACAGTTCATTAGATCAGTACTATTCAAAGTAGTGATCAGTGGACCAGTGCTGGTTTGTGTGCCATCAGCTGCTGATGCATGGTGAGTTTCCAGGAAAGAAAGTGGTAGCCAGTGGGCATCAATGTGGCAGAAGTCCTTGGCACATTAGGGAAAAATAGTGATCTTTCCCATCAGATAGACTAGGAAACACTAGATTATCTCTTCTGTTCTGTTTCTAAAGATTCTTCACAATACATATTTGTACTATTTGTGTGACGAAAGCTTGCATTGTCTCTTTTGCATGGGTTTCATTTCATGAGTCCAGGGAGGAGCATTGTTTTCATGTTGGGGCATGAGAAGCACATTTAAATATAGAGGAGAAGGCTGATTTTGGAGATAAGTTTCAATACCTTGGATAGTTCTTTTAAAGTTGAGATTGAAACTGGAATGGATTCACTGTCTCGCTATGGAAGCTGCTGACCACTGAATTACCGTTATGAAAAGGAAGAAAAGGGATGAAAGAAAGGGCAAATCTAGCAGCACCTTTTTTTTAGCACGATATTTTATGGATTTCAGTTCAGTCCTTCAAACCAACTGATAGAGTACATCTGAGAGCTCATGCTAAAATAAATCCAAATTCCTCTTTTTCCCATTCCTCTCCCCCATCTCATGCTTCAACAAACTGTCACTACTATCTTTTTGTGGACAGTTGTAACAAAATTCAAAATGCATCCTTTAAGCATGCATGCAAAAGCACAGTACTTCTTGGAATAAAACATATTTTGCTCTTGACGTAAGTTGATAAAATGGCTATAGAATAAAAGCTTCAACAGATTGCCTTAAAATATCAACAATCACTTTGGGAATCTAATACTGACTTGACCATCTATATGAAAAACTGATATGAACCCCTGGGTAAGACTGAACGTTGAACACTTGCCTGAAAGGGTAAGAACTCCTAAATCCAAGATGGTAGTTAAAAGCTGATGCATTTGGCTATAGCTTTGTTGAGCAATGCAGCAAGATCTAATTGAAACATGGGAGTGGGGGTGATTCCATGGGCTATTTTGCAACATTCCATTTAATTCGTTCAACTCCCCGATTTCAATTCAACCCCAAGCTCCCAGGCTATTATTAAAGTTTCCATTGTGTAATCCTGGCTTTGTAACCATTCGACCCTCCAAGTCCTATGGAACTAATTCTGTAATAATCTATTTGTTATAAATTAGCAGCTACAAAGTTAACTCCTGAGATGACATATGGACTTTGATTTTGGTGAAGAGCTGCCGACTTGTGCTATCTGCCCTTGGAAAAATGAGAAACACAGGCTCTGCTTTCCCCTCACATCCTGTCAGATAACACATGAGAGATGGTTAATAATAAATTAAAAACATTGCAGCCACAGGGAAACGGCAATGTTCCCTCTCCCCCCCCCTCCTCCTCTCTTTTGCTTTTTCTACCCCATGGGCTTAATCAGCATCAAAGAGTAACAAATCCAATAAAATGTTTCCCTGAGCCAGGAACCAGACTGAACTGGATACTCTCCCTCTCCCTGACTGCCAGCCCATTTTCAAAACAGCTGACAGTTGAGGTGAAAATAAGAAGGGGAGAGGCAGTGGGGCGGGGGGGGGAGATGGGGATGGGTATATCAGAGTGGAGCTCTGGTACTCTTGCTCCCTAATCAAATCGTTAGTTTCTCATCTGGTATTAGACAACTCTAACAGTCTCTTTGCTTTTATAGCTCTCCCTTCGAAAGGGACCTTCTCCTTTCTTTGCTTCTTTGCTTTTCCTCATCAGAAGATGACTGCTGTAACAGATGACCGCTTACACACACACACACACACACACACACTTTGTGTGTATATGTGTGTGTGTGTGTGTGTGTGTGTGTGTCAAACAACTTCAAACAAAAATCTGTTTGGGCAAGCAATGCTGCTCCATTTCTCTGGAAGCCTTCTGAGCCTCATAGGCTGAGAATCACTTGTCAGAGATTGTGTAAAGCTGACAGGTCTCAGGATAGCAGGTGAAGTTTCAAGGATTTTTGCTTCTTCAGGGGCCCATTCACACTATACAATTATAGCACTATGACTCCACTTTAACTGCCATGACAACATCCTATAGAATCCTAGACTTTGTAGGCCTTACACTTCTCCAGCAGAGAATTCTAACTACCCTTTTCTGAACCTCAAAATCCAGGACTGATTGAATCTACTGGGGAAGGCAAGACTCTGATCCCTCAGCTCCTTTCCTCCTTGCTGAGCTACTTTTGTACTTTGAACTCAGTTTGCACCAACGGACGTAAATAGAGGAAAAAGTGGGGGGGGGGTAGAAGAAGGAAAAGAGAAACTGAGACATTTTAAAAGCAGCTGAAAAATTAGATGACAGGATTAATTGGGACTGTCCCTGCCAAATCAGTACAGTTGGATGGTATATGAATGTGGCATGGCTCTAAAGCCTTTTTACCTATCCCCATCCATTTTTGCTGGTGCCAGGGCTATTGGAGTCAGTGCAGAGGTGTTTGAATGTGTGCAGGTTAATGGAGGAGAAAAAAAGAAGCAAGAGAAGCAGACTAGGTTGAGGGATGGTAGGTACATTGAGACCACTGTGTCATTTGGAGCAAGGTAGGAAGTAGAGTACCAGTGTTGTAGTTCATAAACCTTCTTGATGGACATGTCCTAGCAGCAGTAACAGCCCAGACCCCAGAAAGACTCCTCACATATCCTGTGTGCTGTAGGTAATAACATATGGGATATGGAACCTAACAGGAATGGTGAAAACTGCTGCAGTTACCAGGTGCACTTTGCAGCTTACTTGGCTGTCTAAAAAGCTTTGTCTTTTTTCCCGTGACACTGGTTACTTGGGTACCCAAATTCCCAACCCATTGCCTGAGGCTTGCTCTATAATCAGCTGTCACAGAAGTTTCAGCCTGCTCAACAAATCCTACATTGCCCACCTCTGCAACACCACAAGGACCCAGCCCATAATATCACAAAAGCCCAGCTCTGTGATATCACAGGAATACACTTCCTTGTCCCACATACTGGCTCTGAAATTTCAGGGAAGGTGTTGCAGCTAGCCTGCAAACCTAAAGACTGACCTAAGTATAAAATATTCAAAAATTCAATTAGGACTATGCTAGCCTAAAAAGTTGCTGTTATATTCTGAGTCTGATGGTTCCTCTATTGAAAACAGGGGCAATGGCTAACAAGTGTGACCCCACTTTCCACATCAGATTCCAGTTCTGAATGTCTGAAGTCTGGGATGGGTGAAAAACATGTATTTTCAAGTGATCTTGCCTAACACACATTTGCTTTAAACCAGAACACAGTTATTCTTTGGAATATGCACCTTCCCAAATGTCACAGTGAACAAAGCTTTGCTAAGGAGCTGATACCTTGCCCTTCCCCTGACATAGGTAAGGTGGAAGAATCCTTTGGGGGATAGAGAAAGGAAGAGGTAGTACCAGCAGAAACAGTGGTGAGATATTCTTGGCTTGAAATCAAATGAAGAACAGAGAATGCATCAGGCTCCTTTGGAGGTGAACACATAGGTATGATCCTTGATTTGTCAATTTCACAATCAGAATCAGAATCAGGACACTATGAAGATATTATTCATAGGTTTGGAATCCAAGACTTTAGGTTTCTATATACCTTAAGTCTTAGATACCTTGAATCCAAGTTTTCTATTCCTTCTGTGATGTCACAGTAGTTACCAGTAAGTCAGTGGCAGGCAGAAGAACTTTGACTCAATGCAACTTAATATCCTACTGACATCAAAACAAATAAACTAATGTCATTAAGAGAAGTGGGACTGACAAAAAAGCCAAACTCATGGAGGGAATAAAGGGTTAAAGGAATAGAAGACAAGGACTAGTTATTATGGGGAAGAAAACTATAAATTGACACTAAGGCCCTTTCCGCACTCGACTCATATAGCACGATTATTCCACTTTCAACATCCTATGGAATCCTGGGGTTTGCAGGATAAACTGCAGGATTCCCACAGGATGTTGAAAGTGGAATAATCGCGCTATAAAAGTGTAGTATGGAAATGGCCTAAGTGTGGCTGTTTTAAGTTTGGGTCTAGAATTCTGTTAGTGACAGGCAAGCACAGGTCCAACTTAAGCTTGAGTATGTGTGTGTGTGTGTGTGTGTGTGTGTAGTCATTATGGAGGTTGGAATTCTCTTCCTCTCTCTGTAACAACCCACCCACCCCCACGACACATAGTTTATATGCTATAGCCTTTACTTTGTAGCCATTCAGCAGCTGGTGAAGAAATGGGCAATCAGAGAGGTGTCTGGCTATGTTCTCATAGCCAGGTAAAGAACATTAACATCATTTGCTGAGACCTCTGGAGGACCATGGCAGATCTATTAGATAATGTAATAATTTTTCATTTGGTTATGGGAACATAGCCAGACACTTGTTTAGTCTGCCCTGTTCTCTATCAACAGCCACGGAGTGGGGGCTGTAGCAGCTAACTAACGAGACCTTGAAAGGGTAAGTTGTAGTTCTACTTCTGCTACTTTCCATGATGCAGAATCTTAGACTGGGTTGTTAATTGTGGTTGAAGCATATATATAATCTTATATAACAAAACTTCAACACAGCTTGAGAGGGGCCTCATACATAAGACCATACTAGCATACATGATAAACATGTTAAATCAGTTAAGAATGTCTTAAAAATGTTAAATGGCCAATGAATTCCTCTGCAAACACTTGACATCCACATTATAGTTATAATTAATTAACCAATCAATTACTATGATTTATGCTGTTTTAATGATTGGGCTGCAAATCATTTTCAGTCCCAATGCTTTTCATCATGAACACATTAATCATGATGTGGTCTTCAGTGAGGCAAAGAGTGTCAGAAGTTATTCTAGAATCTGGTGCACATTCTCAAGAAGGATGAGCTTATTCAGACTTCAGTTCAGCTATATACTATTTCACTACATGTATTCAAATGTATGATTGACTTCTCAGGGTCTGCACTGAGGGGTCCTTATTGCAAGTTTTTGATTCATTGATTGCAAGCTGGAAAGCCTTCAGGTTCATGGCTGTCTTCCTTTTATGCTTGCTTAACTTCCATTTGGAGAGCAAAGACTTGGAGAGCAAATCCTTGGGACATGACATGCTATATCAAATGATGTAATTCACTAATGCCATGTTTGCCCATATATGATTTCTTGAATGAATGAAGCACATATTTGCATATACATGACTCAAGCATACACACACACACACACACATATGACACATATATCTGCATCTGCATTTCCTAGGACAGCTGTACAAGACAGACAAATGCAAGCTTGTTTAATTTTAGGCTCCCTCAAACAATACAAAGAAGAAGCAGAAAATTCAGGTTTACAAGAAAAGGGGCTGTACATGTTTTTAAAGTAAGTGAAAATGAGATAAATGGATTTTATATCTACAGGATAAGCAAAAATCTAGCAGTGGTTATCAGCTGCAAATAACTAAGAGCAGCCATGTCCAGAGGTGTTCTAGTATTCAATACTGGTTGCTGAGGACATGCTGGACTTGGTGTTTTTTCTTACTGTGGTCCTGCAGAGGCTGCCCTCATTTTATTGAATAATGTTAAGAACTGAATTGTGTTACAAATTGGATTTAATGCATGGCAATCACAAGAAGCATTAAAGCTCAGCTGTAGAGCTCTTGATCTGCGTACATAATATTCCAGGTCAAATTCTAGCATCTCCAGGTAGATCTGGAAAAATGAATCCTGTATTAAATGTTGGAGAATCACTGGTAGTGTGGACCATTCATTCACAATCTGCCATACTTGAGTTATGTTCATCCAGACTCTCATCATCTACAACCAGCATGGCAACACTAGCTGGTGAGTAATATGATAGCACGTTTAAAAGGCAAGCTCATGTATAAAAGTACTCATGTAGAGGATACTAGTGGTTGGATACACTATGTCAGCCTCCTGTATTCCTGCATTCCTAAGAAAGTAATGAATATGCCATGGATTATTTGGAAATAATCCAAATAGAAAATAACACAGAATAAAATAGGTAGAAGATAAGATGGAAAATAATAGACACTTCTCACATAAATATATGAGAAATACTTAAGTACTATGAATCCAAAACCCCTCTTCATGTGGATTTCAAACACGCCATATTCCACAGGGCATGAGTAGTGCCAGAAGCAGAAGAAAATTATTTGAGACAGAAGACAAGGGAATAAATTGTCTTTGTAGACAAAGAGGAAGAGAAATAATTTGTGTGTGTGTGTGTGTGTGTGTTTCAAATTAACACTCCCATTCTAAGCATATTTTCTCTGAAGTGAGTCCCCTGAAGTTGATTACCAGGCTAGCTTTCTAGTAAGCATACTTGGGATTTTACTGTTATTTCAGTTTCTAATTTCACTTCCATCTAGTAATCACAATGTTCAAGAAATAAAGGGGGAGATAGGGGAAGCAACTTGTCTTGGGTAGCACTTTTCTCACCTTTATTCCCTTTGATAACAATTGTGGTTACAACTAGAATTGCTACTGAAATTTACCTAGATGGAAAAAAAATCTGAATCCAATTTGGAGAATCAAAAACGTGCCTAACAGTATAGAGAGAAGAGAATAGGAATGAGGATGACAATCACCATGTAACTTTGCCTTAAGCAAATTTTTCAGGGAAATTTGTAGCTTCCTGCATGGAAAGAAAAACAAAGAACTCTTGAACAAGCAAAATATTTATGGTGGAAGATCCTCTAAGTACAATATATTGGGATCAAAATAAAAGAAAGTTTTAATATATCATAACTCAGTCACACTGTGTGTGTCATATCCTTGAAAACACACTTGCACTTGGGCTTCTACAAAGGGTATCTTATGCTGGTTTCCTCATTTTTCAGGCTTTTATATCATTGAAACAGAGCGGTGGCTTTACAATATTAAGCTAAATTTCAGTCCTTTGAAATGATGGCTTTGAATCTGAAATATGAGCAGGGAAAAATTGCAAAAAATCTGCCTTCTCTGTTGCTAGTCATTGGTTTAACCTCAGCAGAAATGTTGAAGGATGTCTTCTACTTTGTTGTGACTAATAAGGAGATAGTGGAACCTTCCCCATAGGAAGTGTATAAATATTTACTACTTATATTTCAAAACAAAGAGAATAGTTGCCTTTTTTTCCCCCCATCCATGGGAGAATGAGATACTTGGAGGAGTCAGGAAGCTCTCAGAGGGTGCTTGCTTCACTGGTTGCAGCTGTGAAATCAAAATATGGGTATGACTCAGTCCAGTGGTTAAGGTCTACTCACTTTGAGGCACAGGCTTTGATTAAACTCATGTGTCATTTTCAAAGCTCCATGTTTAGCTTGGTTGTAGATCATGATTGCATAATGAGTTTATTTAAACTATGTCTCCTATAAAATCAGATGTTGCATGTGAACTTAAGTATTACTGTGTAATAAGATATATCTATTAAACAGATGTTGAATCTTAATGACCATGTTCTCAACAATCAATTGAAACTGAAATCTAATAACCAAGGCTGCAACTGAATATTGCTCTTTTTTATTTAATAAAGAACTCTAATAATGTAATTATGGTTAATATGGGTTGTTATACGTAATATTTTCATGGAGATTCACCACAGTTTATGCAATGCAGACATATATAAAATCTTCCTAAGTCAAAGTGGTTTTTAGCTTGCTTTTTCTCAGGCTCCAGAAAAAGCAAATGTTATCCTCTCACAAACGATGCTGAAATTCTTATTGACACGCTACTCAGCATGCTTCCAATAACATCACTTTTTTTTGTCCACGTAGGCCACTTCCTAAAACAATTATTCATCCACGATTAACCGTGCCTCTAAAGTGATGGGAATGAAAACTCTATGAAGTCAGCAGCATAGGACTTTCAAAAGGTCCACAAGGCAAAGCAAGCTAAACATTTTCCTTTTGTGTGTTCTGTTAGTTTGAATCTTTGTTTGAGTACTAAATAGTGTTTTTTTTTCTTTTTTGAGATGTGAGGACTTTGGAGTTGGTTCCAGTAAAGAGGGTACCTCATCTGTGCAGTGACAGACATTGAGGATACACTTGTACAAGATTTACAATTGCCAGATATTATTTAGCTGAGGAAACACTTCTTCTAGTGATAAGCCAGACTTGTACAAAAGACAAGGGGTTCAAGTGAACCAGAAGGGAATGAGATTGCTGGTTATTTAACAAGAAAAAGATAGCAGAACAGCTTTTGAACTCACCTTAGGGAGAAATGGAACAGGAGCCAGACAGCTTCTACTTTAGGATGTTTTTGTCTAGGTGGAAGTACTATTGCTCTTGTGGTTCAGTTGAAGATTGGGTAGAGATATACCCTGAATGGACCGTAGAATGTAATAGTTTGGATAGTAGAATGTAACAGTTTTAATCAGAGAGCCCAAATGGGAATGACTGTTGCCCTTTCTACACCCTACCTTCTTGTATGGTCCTCTGGAGGTGATGCTGGCAGTGGCTTTGCTGGGAAGGGAGCATGATGGGAGCACTCCGCTCTGCATTGGACTGGCTTCCTGTAGAAGGCAGGGTTATGAACACATCTCTTCCTTCTGCAGCACAGCTGAGTACTCTCCCAGGCTGCACTGGGGTAGGAAGCACTGCTATCATGCTTCCAGGCCTTCTGCAGAACAGGTAAATGTGGGATGGTGGTGTGATCGTAGTTCATTGACAGAGAAAACCTGTCAATTATTTAATCCACGACTGTGCCACCTGGGAACGGGAGAGGAGTGAGACAACGATTTGTGGAAGAATCATTGCAGTCCCACTCCTCTCCTGTTTCCATGCCAGGATGGGAAGCTATTGTCAAAAAGGCCTGAGATATTTGTGAAGAGACCGTGTATATGTATTTTAGCTGAAGCTAAAAGCCCTGGGACAAAATATAGAAGATATACTGCTTGGTTTTAAAGGAGAAATTTAAAAGTGGTAAAGAAAACATAAAATGGGGTTAATATCAAATTTGTAGACTGGATAGAACTAGGGGAATAAGGTTATCTCTACATGCAAACTCTATAGGATTTACAAGGGAAGGTATACTAAAGATGGTATCAGTCTGTATGTGAGAGAAAACACACTAGAAAATTCAAAAGAGGAAGGCACCTCTATAGAATTCATGTGGATGGTCATATTAGCTCCCAAAAGTAATTCAGCACTGGGGACTTTCTATCTCTCCCTGCCCCACCCAAATTATTCAAGGTGATTTTAAGATGTTAAATGTTATGAAGAGGGCATCCAAAGGAGAAACTATACTATGAGTGACTTGAACTACTCTCCCAACAGACTGGTCTGAGCAGGACAAAGAAGTAAAATTTCTAAATATCCAAAATGACTGTGCTCCAAAACATGGGTGGCACCAACTGGAATGAAGGCAAGCCTGGACTGTCTGTAGTGCTGGACCTAGAATAAGACACAAGAATTGTTGAACCGATTGGAAATTGTAACCATAGTGCTATCAGATATAATTTATATGCAGGTGGAAAATTGCCAGTAAAGCTCAACAAAGTCATATTTAACTTTAAAAGATTAAAATTCCTGAGAAGAGAGGACTAGTAAGAAAGATATGAAAGTGAAAGTCAGCAAGGTCAGATCTCTCCAGAATGCTTAAAAGTCACCCAAAGCCTTTATAATATTACTAGCCCCATGGTAGCCATACCATCAGTGAGAAAAACACTTTCTCATTATCATTAGCCTGTAGTTATCTTATGTCAGAGGTATGGCCAACAGGTGTATTCTTGTTTTCTCCTAATAATGCTTTGAACATACTGAACCCTAAGGTGTATAGAACATACAAATGGTTCTGTTCTATTCGGACCTTCCTCTGAATGTTCTTTGATGAGAACAAAAATGGTAGATATAACTCATCAGAACATCAGAAAAGAGCTTATAATCCTAAACTTATCTAAAAGTATGATGAGACACACCTAGATTTCTCAATGAAGAAAACTATTACGCTTTTGTTAATTGTAATTTTGATTCTGGAACACCCCTCTTCCCCATTAGAATTAAGGATGAAAGTGGGGAAGACAGACCATAATGCTTAGTTCTTTCAAGTTATATAGTTTATTTAGAAAGTCCTTATCCTAATCTCTGACAAAGAGACCACACATGTCATCTCTCTCCTCAATATTCTTTGCTCTTCCAGCTAACAAGGAAGAGTAATCCACACAGGACCCAGTGAGTTTCTGTTCAGCTGTAAAGAAAGCACTTGTGAATGTTGCAGGAAATGAGACCTTAAGTCAGTGCATAAAACAATCTAATCCATCACAGCCCCTCGAATGGCCCCTCATAACTCAGGGGCTGTCATCCCCCTTTGTGCGCATGAAGGCAGTTGTGGAAGAAGTGACAAACTGTGCACATATTCTGTTAAATCCGTTCTGGCAGCTGAAGTAATATATTTTCAATGCCAAGTCACATAATTTTACTTTAGCTCATTTGACTCCAGGCTACAAAGCTATTCTAGAAAACAAAGGGATGGTGTTTGAATAATGAATAATAATGAATTTAATTCGTGGGCTTGTACTGGGCTAGAGCCTGTGGGAGGTTAAATATAGATAAAGTGATGTGAAGTCAAAGTTTTACAAGAGAGAGGGAATGAGGGAGAGAAATCTACACCCAACGCTTCACATTAGTAGCTTTGTCCTCCTCAGATTTGTATCTGTCTATAATTAATATGTGCAGCTCAGCATGGTCCAAAGTTGCTATATTGTACATGAGATCTACTTTAAAACATACCACTAGCTGAATACTAATGGTACATCTTGCATCCATCTAGCTAATTTTTCCCATTATTTTTTTTTCTTACCACAATCAAATGATTCATAAGAACTTGCACAAATGTTAAAACAAAATTTCACGTTTCATGACTTTTCAAATTCTTTAATTCATGCTTTGATGCTAACATCAAAATTTGATGCTTGAGTTTTGGAAGTGATTTCTACATCAGCATTCATCATTTTAATCTGTTTAAAGGCATTTCCCCCCAATTAGTTAAATGAGAGGATGAAATAAATGTAAAATTAATGTAAAATACTTCAGCTGTCAAATATTGGCTGCCACTGCAGAATCATCAGATGTTAAATGCTAATATGGGATTAAAAATATTTGTGAATCTTCATCTGGCCAGAGAACATTAAGCTAGTTTAATTGCAACCCACCAACATGAATTGATAAGTCAATTTCAAGAATCCAACAGGGTCTATGTAGTTCAGACCTCTGTCTCCCAACAATGTCCAGTCAGATCAAATGAGAATGGCCACAATAAAGCACAGTGACAATATCCCATTTATCCCATCCCTTTATCTGTTTGCATGATTTAATCATCCAGATGTGTATTGCCCCAACCCTGGAGTTTGTGTTCCTACCTAACTTTTTTTTTGGTTATGCAAAATCTGCAGTGCCATCACAACATCCCAAGATGATAATGTGTATGTGTGTGTGTGTGTGTGCCTGTTTTCTTGGAAACCTTGACCCTCACCTGGTATACGAACTTCACTACTGGACTGTTGCTCTGAATTTACTATGGAACAATGACTGGTAACTGGCTAACAAACTTGTGGCTGCTGATAAAAGACTTGGCTGGCTGCTGGCACAGAACATACTCCTAGTCTCTGTTTTGCAGCCCTTGAAACCTCCTAAAAGACTCCTACTTTTTAATACCAATTTTTTAAAAAATTACTGATTTTCAGCTATAAGAGGTAAAAAGTCATCCAAATAACCAGAAAATGTGGTCTGTGTTACCCTGTTGGCTCCCTCCTTCCCTTAAACCTCAAACATCAAATATAGAAGAAAAAATGCCATTATCTGGCTGAAAAATGAAACCAGAAGAGACTTTATGTCATGTCAGTTATACTGGGAGTAATACTGAGGCCCAGAATGGATGGATGGATGGATGGATGGATGGATGGATAGGGTAGATGGATATGGTGAAATCGCTCTGCAGTTATCCATTCCTGCTATTCATCAGATCCTACCTACCTCATTTCATCTATTTTACCCTAATCTGAAAAGCCTCAGTAGTTTAAAATGTTCTCCATTATAAAGGTTATCAACCTCTAGTGTGTATATGTGTGTGTGTGTGTGTGTGTGTGTGTGTGTATTGTTGCTGCCACAAATTGACAAACAAGGAGGACTTTTCTGTTTCCTGGATAGCTCTAATCTTCCCATTTTTAGGCTGGGCATCCTCAAAGAAGGGCACAGATTAAATAGGACAAACATTAAGTTTGAAGAAGTATGCAACATGATTCAAGAGATTTTTAAAGCATTCACCTAGCACTGAAGATGTGGTAGTCTCCAAATTACGCTTTCCTTGTGACAAGTAGCATGCTTGCCACATGCTGCTGCAGTTGTTTAGAGTATCCCTGTACCAGTGAGGTATCTTTCAGAGCAGACTACTACTGATTGTGAGGGTCATACCCATGAGATAATCTGAGCTAGGTTGTTTGCTAGTTAAAATGTGCTGTTGATCTCTTGGACTTCTGGGATACCTTTATTTTGGGCCTTATTTTCTTTTTTAACTTAAGTGGCTGTCATGACCCTAGGATATCTTTCTCAAACATTTATTGCCAGTTCCAAGCCCATCAGGATGTGGTTAGTTTTATGCATCCAAAACTGAATTATTTAGTTGAAATTTGTTTAGGGGTAAAATACTCAGCAATTTTTGGAATACAGGCATGGGTAAGAGGACACTTTGTAGTCTTATCTCATCTATTTCCTATTCTGTGTCACTGAGTTTGTTTGGTTGAGTTTACATTAATCTCTATGGGACTCCAGCTGACTATAACAGGGGAGTTGGATCAGACTCGTAGAAACCACTTAGCATTTTCATATAAGTGGTTTGTTATTCCGTGGAGACATTTGGTTTGGTTAAACACAAATCCAAACACAATAAAAGCTTCTTACGCTTTCTATTAGTGAGTGTTTCCTTCAAGCAAATATCTGTGCCTTTCAGCAACAGTAAAATTGATCTGCTAAATACTGGGTGGCTTCTTTTCCAAATGGCAAGACTACAAGTAAGAAATGCTGTCTTCTTAAGCTACAATTATTTTACTTTAAAGTTTACAAAAAAAAAAAAAAAAAAATCCAATATCTTGATGTCTGAAGCTTATTTCTCCTTGCACGTTAGGGTTAGCTGCTTTTATGGCTAGCATTTTCCTCACCTTGTCTATTTTATTTTGATGCTTTGATGAAGGTATATTAAATGTCCTCACAGATTTTTTTTTAAAAAAATAATCCTGCATAGTGATTGCAAAAAAAGATATATTTATTACTTAATTATACTAGCAAAGTCCAGCATTGTGCTAGCGCACTTTTGCTAGCATTGCAAGACTTTCTCCTCCTCCTCCTCTCCCTCTGACAGCCCTCTAGATCTCCCCAAAAATCTGCTCCCCAGGTTTTTCCAGCCCAGTGGAGCAGATCTTTAGTGTGAGGGGGATCCTTCAAAAACAAGAGTGGATTCAGTCTCTTCCCAGTTCCATTGTGGGAACTGCATCCATCAGCAGAATTGACACCATTGAATTCTGACAAGTGGAATGCAATGAGATTGGCTAATCATTATGAGTCAGCCAGTATGGTGTAGTAGTATGAATGTTGCACTGGGACTTTATTAGACCAGAGTTCTAATTTCTACTCATCCATAGAAACCACTGGGTATCTTTAGACAAGCCATAGTTGGCTTTAGAGGAAGACAATAACAAACCGTCTTTGAATAAATCTTGCCAAGTAAACCCTATGATGGGATCTCCATAAGTCAGAGTTGAATCAAAGGCAAACAACAACAACAACAACCATTGCAAAGAAGATATTTTGTGACCCCCCCAAAACACCAGTTTCAATGTATATACACATTGTTTTAAGTACACTGTTATATTCTTATTAGCATCATGCACCTAGCCTAAAAGAGAAAAGCTTTTGTTTTGCTTTCACTAATCTTTATAACTTTTAAGCTGTTAATACTATTCAGCCTAAAAAAAAAACCTTCCATGGGTGAACCATTAGTCTCTAAGTGTTTAGAACTACAACTGCCCAATCCCTCACCATGGCCAGTGTTCCCTGGTGCTTGATGGGAATTGATGTCCAAGCATCTGGCAAGCCAGAGACTTCCCATACATGTTTTACTTATTATCTGCACATTTTAACCTATTTGACATCTACCACTGTTGTTATGTCCAAGCTGACATTGAGGAATCTGGGATCTTATTAATTCCCCCCCCTTTTTAAAAAAAATAAAATAAAGACTGACAAAGTATATTAATCTATGAATTATGAAGCTAAGCCGGCAGTGAACAAATTGTGGCCCTTTAGATGTTGCTGGACTACAATTATCATAAACCCTAACTAGCACACAGAGATAATGGGAGTTGCAGTCTAACAATATCTGGAGTAGCAATGTAAATCCTTTATTAATACAGGGAAAACAATATTTCTCTACTGTATTCTCCACATATTCAAGCATCCCAAAGTATTGTGGAGGAATTATTCTGCAGAGAAGGACATGCAGAGTGGTGTGTCTGTGTGTACATGAAAAAAAATTCCTGTACAAAAAATCCATTTTCTGCATTGGAAGTAAAGTTTTGTGTTCTAAACCCACATATTTTTCTATTTAGAATAATTCCTCCACAACACTTTGGAATGCTGAAATACCATGAGAAAATGGTACTAAATTCTTGCTGGTCTATTATTCTTTCTGATAGGGTTCCTGGCTGTCAGGAAACCTGTTTTTGACCTGTTAATGAATAATTACAAATATTCTTTTATCCCTAGTCTGGATATCCCTTGTCTACACCTGAGTTAAGAAATATGAAAGACTATACCACATATTGGGAGCATATGTGGGGCAAAATGTAGGATAAGAGGATTATTGGTATCTATTCTGAGCCTCCAAAATTTCCAGGACTAATACTTGAGGTGCAGCCAATGGAAAGAAAATTGTGGCAGGGAGCAGAAAGCCCAGTGTTTGCTCTTTTTAGCAAGGAAAAGAAAAGAAAAGAAAAGAAAAGAAAAGAAAAGAAAAGAAAAGAAAAGAAAAGAAAAGAAAAGAAAAGAAAAATAGTTTGGAAAACTAGACACAAAACAAAGAGTTCCCCAACAGTACATTTTTTCTTTCAAACCTAATGCCTACTACCTTGGAAAACAGGTAACAACATTTTTAGTCTTGCAGAAATTACCCAAGGTGAGTGTTGGCACTGATGTTGGGTAAATACACCTCATTGGATAACAAATCCTAACATTTAGACTTAGAATTCTGGGAGGCAGAAACAAGTAAGTCAGAATATACCAGTTCCCTAAGGAGGCTTGGACCAGGAGGTATGTGATAAGCCACTCACAAATAAAGTGTAGGAAAGAAACATGCAGATGTATCAGGCACTGTTTTCCCTAAACAATAGATGCTGGGTTCACTTCTGGACATCCAGCAAGTCATGATGATCATAAGAAAATGAAAACACACCTTATATTGGATCATATCTTTGGCCTCTCTACTCCAGTACTGTCAACTCTGTGTTAGCCCTTTCTGGAAATCCCTGGTATTATCTTAAAGTGTTCCATCCAGCTACTAACCAGTTCTGATGCTCCTTAGCTTCTGAAACCAAATGAGATCACGTGTCCTGCTTCCCTGTGGTCTTTTTCAAAGAAAATCTGGGACCCAACCTATTTGTATCCTGAGAAATGATAAGCATTACAACTAATTACCCTGAATGGTGAAGAGCAATGTAATATTCTTCAAAGGTCACATTTGGCAAAGTCAAAGATAAGAGTCATGTTGTAGACTGTGGTGGGGACATGGATTGGATTGCTCCTTGAGCCCATGGCATACCAATATTGCCAAAATTTGGTGGTGCGGTAGTATGTTACCTAAAATAAAATTTAATGCTAAAACAAGGCCTGTGTGGAGTAGAAGTTCAGAGGCTCTAGAAAGCATGTCTCCCCTCTAAAACAAGGCCCATATTCCTCGTGGATCCTGTTTTCAAATTAAAGCTGGAATTCCATAGAATTAAAAAGTGTTCTCACTATTAGCCATCTCTACACGCAGAGAGGCACGAACTTTCCTCCTAAAAGACCTATTGCTTGGATTTACTTTTCCTGTTAGAGTGAACACTGACGGTTTTCCCCCTGTCCCTTATTTCTTTGACAAAACAAATTCCAAACAGTTTCTCTCATTGATTCATGTGCTGCTGTTATGTTTACTTCTGGACAGTAGACTAACAAGATGCTTATTTTCCAAACTGCCAGAAGAAGCCGATCTTCTTGAAGGCTTATAAGAGCTATCTAAACACAAGGCATTCCAACTTCATGCTCAGGAATTTTTTACTCTAACTCCCCTTTTCTTTATCATAATATTTTCTTTCTCTTAATTTAAAAAGCCACCTCACATTAAAAGGAGGGATATGACAAGGAGGAACCAGCAGTCTTTTCCTTCTGAGCACTTTCTCAGCAATAATGTTGAGCTAAAGAACTTAGGACTGATACTCCCCAAATAGTTGGAAGTAAATCATCGTTGCTTACAATCAGGCTTGATTACACCAGAATTTCACTAGTGAGCCAGTGTATTAATTCTGTGCAATTCATATCCCCAAAGCAACACACAACATATGTGATACAACTTGTTGTTAAGCCATCCTACACACTGGAGGAACGGAAAGATCACCATGGGTCACAAAATCTATACCTGAAGCAGAAAATGTTCTTCCTAACATTATATCTGATCCCTGAGATGGGACCATGAGGCAGGCAAAAGCTTCTTTAAAAGTGTTGTTGTTGTTGTGTGTCTTTTCAAGTCATTTCTGACTTATGGTGACCCTAACATGGATCTATCAAGGGGCTTAAGTATTGTTTGGGTAAAATCCAGTGCAATCCAGTGGATAACTACTGGAAAGTTACTCCCACTTTGTTTAGTGGGGCTAGCTCCCTAGCCACTGTGGCAACATAGATATTATTTATTACCTTGTTTATACCTTGCCTTTTAGAGAAATATTCTCACCAGGCACTTTATAGATAATTGTCATAAAACTGCAAAGTCAGCAATAAGATCAAATTGGCAAAGAGTAACAAAAACAACATAACTTAAAATGAAACAAGTCAACATACACAAATACTAATTATAAAAAGTTTTCGGGGAAAAAAAAAAATTCAAACCATGCTTAAAACTGCAAACCGGGGGTGCTATATGGACTTTCCTAGGAAAGGAATTCCATAATCTTGGTGCCATTACTGAACAAGTCCTCTTGCAAATATTGTGTGTGTGTGTGTGTACGTGTACGTGTGTGTTAGGGAAGGGGGGTAAACAACATTTGATTTGACATTGTAAGTAACCAGCCATCCAAAGTCTTTGCTCAGGGTCTTTAAGAGTTTAAGATCATAAAGATAGTCTCTAGAGAGACAACAGAAAATAAAGTGGCAGAATTCCAGGAGGATGTGAATTGGCAAAATTCCAAGACTTCCTTTCTTTTTCTCTGTTGAGAGTCAAGATGTGGCCTAGGCTGGAGGAGGGAAGTTGCAGTTGGAAGATGTAGCAGACCTAAAGCCAGCCTTGAGCCATCCACATCCAGCTAAGCCCGCATGGTATTGGTGGCTGAAATCTCCAGAGGTGTGCATAACTTACAATACAGAACATTTTTTTAAAAAAAAAAAAAAAATCTGTTGTTCTGACAAATCTTGGCTCAGGCAGAAGCATTTCCCGTGCTGTTATAACTTTCTGTTGACTCTCATAGAAGCAATTCTGTGCACAGTTTTGATTTACTGTACTTACTGTAGTATTTAGCAAACCCCAGAATACCACAGCCCTGAATGTATTTTGAAGAAAAAAATCACTTCTTGGAGCTGTGATGGTGATCGTGCCCTGAAGGAAGGTCCTAACTGCATCTGTTAAGGCTATAAGGTCATCTGCTAAGGGAATTCTGGCTGTACACATTTATAGTTGAACACAACAGCTGGGAAACCTGATCTGATTGGAAGGCACCTTACAGGGAAGAGGTCCCAATGCCCACCTTACATTCTAAAGCTATACACTTACATTTGGGTAGTAGCATTGAGAAAATCAGCATGGCATAGTGGTTTGACTGTTGGACCAGAACTCCAGGAGATCAGAGTTCAAATTCTTGATCAGACATGGAAAACTACTGGGTGACCTTGGGCAAGTCACACTCTCTCAGCCTCAAAAGAACATAACAGAAACCCCCCTTTAAACAAATCCTGCCAAGAAAACTCCATTGTTACTGCCCTGGCTAGCCCGAGCTTCGGGGATATAAAAGAAATCATTTGATATCTCAAATTCGGCTTCACATATCCCTTCCACGTGCTTGTGAGGCCCCCGGACAAGCACGCATACAGGCTCGGCCGATTATTGCCGTAATATTCCTAGACAATACAGACAGGCCAGAAAACAGCCGACTCGCCGCTTTAGGAGACCTCAAGGCAAGTACTCCATTAGGTATGTACGCAACCTACAAAGGATTCTCTGCCTCGCGCTGGCAACTTGATGATCGAGCGATACAACGCTCAAGTATTCCACGTTTGCATACCGGCTACTCTATTGATAAATTCAGCACTAATTCAATCATTCAAATTCTGACCTTTTGGAGGCTTTGTCTCCAACTCCAAATCTATTGTTTTCCCCTAAGTCCGACCTAGCCTGCGGTCACAATTCTCCTTATAAAAACCCTTGATTCCGAGACCTTCCTCGGATCGCTCCCGAGTTCCAGACCGCCTTGCTGCCACTTTGCTTGGTGAGCTTCCCCTCAGCTCCATGTGCTGAGATACATCGAACCCCAGCTTCGCTCTCCATTTTCCTCCGGACTTCAGGACAGGTTTCGTATCACCCGAACCAACTATCCCTCTAAAAATCCCGCTATCTTACTCACACCTTTATTTTCCTTAGTTATCTGTGTGTTTGTGTTGCATACATTGTGTGCCTGTATTTAATGAAGACTATTCATTATTTTCCAACCGGTTTGCTTCTTGACTTGGCCTGACCCTGTAGACACTGGGTTGCAAGATCCTGCTGAGTTTCCCTGCCTCTCGTTTTGCCAGCTTGTGCTCTGAACTAATTTCCCCAACTTCTATAATTTTGATAGCAATTTGGTGTCCCTCCCGGGACCCCCAGAAAACAGGGTAACACCATGATTGGGTTGTCTTAGGGTCACCGTAAGTCAGAACTGACATGGAGGCACGCAACAAAACAAAGTGACATTGAGAAATCTAAGGGCAGAAAGAACCTGCATGTGGGAAAGTTGCAATAACGAGAAGCTGAGGAAGGGTAAGTCCCTTTTCATCCTGGCCACTGTCTTCTACACTCAGAGAGAGGAACTAGCCTTTCACTAATAGTCACCAAACAGGAATGGTTTAAAGCAGGGGTAGGAAACAATGGTGGTTCTGTTGGCCAGTTTTCTGCCTGAGAAATCCAAGGATTTCCAAAAGTGCAACAAAAGAAAGGAAAAAGAAAGAAAATTCAGAGATAACCATAAATCCACCTCTGGTTTTTTAAAAAAGAGTTCTTTTAAAAAAACAAACAAAAACAATGCTGGCACCTTTATTACTGTTTTACCACTCACAGGTTTTCATTTTCCTCAGAAAACCATTTGAGCATGTTCCTAATCAGAGATACGTTAGCAGAAAAAACAGTATATGCCATAATTGTAAAACAATGTAACTGTTTCAAAAACAGTTTGTACATTTAGAAAAAGAAGGCATAAATCCCAGATTTGCAGTTTCATTTGACAAGTGTGTTTCTTTGATGCTTCCTAGTGCAACCGTTGTATTAAGATTGCAAATTAAAGACATAATACAAAGATGAGCTGCCAAAAATCAACAAGAAAAAAAACCCACAGTATTACAATTGTAAGAAAGGTACATATCATCTGTTGAAGGATATGGGGAAAGGAGACATCAGAAGATTGATATTGACCAAATGCATTTCTCCTAATTTGATCATGAAAATATTTTTGATGTGTAAAGTATAGGGGACCTTGAAACCTCCTGTATTTAAAGGTGAATTGTTGTTGCTGGATGCTTCCAGAAACAGAAATTCACCCTTCTTTGGCTGGAAAAAAAATGGTTTAAGATATATAAATAAGCCAGTGTCATATGGTGGTGTGAGTCTTTGACTAGCACTCTGGGAGACCAGAGTTCAAAATCCTGCTTGCTTGGCTATGGAAATCCATTGGGTAATTCACTTTCAACCTCAGAGGAAGGGAATGTCAAACTTCATCTCAATAAGTCATGCCAAGAAAAAAAAAAAGATAGGTTTGCCTTAGGGTTGCCATAAGTCAGAAATAACTTGAAGGCACACAACAACAATGGGAAGTGTGAAGGGACTGAGACCATTTATGCACTACACTGTTATCGTGCTATTAGTCCACTTTCAAAATCCTATGGAATCCCGGAATTTGCAGTTTCCTGGGGTTTGCAGTTTGAGGGCTTTAGGGAGGGGCATTTAGGGAGGGGCATTTAGAAATCTCAGCCAGAGAGCTCTTTGGCCTCAGTAAACTACAAACCCCAGAATTCCACAGGACATTGAAAGAGGATTAATAGTACTATAACAGTGTAGGGCAGAAATGGCCAGTGTGGGAGGAAAAAAAAAAGCAGTCTCAGTGGGCTGCATGCAGCCCAGACTTATCTTTTGCCCACTTCTGGTATAAAGAAGAACAGAGCCTGAAGTTCTAATATTAAAACCATGCTGGCTCATAGTGGTGAAGGAAAAGCCAACTCAAAACATCTGGTTGCTTTATGGCAAGCACAAGATGCATTGTGTACACAGAAGCCAAAGAAAACAGGAAGTTGAATGGTACTTTAAAATTGGTGAACTGAGGCAATTTCCATTTGAATATGATATGTTGGTATCTACCATCAAAGCTACAGTTGCCAGGTAAAATAAGGAACAGGGTTCCACTACCCTTAACAGTTTGGTAGAAGTGGGAATTTCAGCAGGTGTTGCCTGTCATGCGAGTAGCACCTGCTGAAGTTCCTTTTTCTACACAGCAACTGATGGTACAGAAACAATGTTCCTTATTTCACTTGACTACCCTATTTGAAATGCTCCAGCACAGTGAGTTTGCCTGTGATGAAGAGGAAAGAGTCACAGAAAAGGATACAAGGCAGGCCTTGTGACGCATAGAGTTTTATTCTGCAGCACAAAGAAATGATTGAATAAGCTGTCAGTAGCTGAAAAAACTTCCTCATTCTACGTAGTGGTGGGGTTAGCCGTAAGTATATAAGTGATGCCCTAAATCAGGGCTGGGGAAAGTGTGGCTAGTGGACTTCATGCAGTCTCCAGGCCCATTTATACACTCTTGTCCCATTACATAAGGACTTAGACCATCTAAGCTAATTCAGTTAAACAAATGCATAAGCTCCAACTGTTTTGATTTGGCAGGTCACTTCTTATTAATCCTTTGTCATCCCACTTTTCCAGCTGCTTATAAAATGTCCCAGTTTCTTTTTCTTCCTTTGTTCTCAGTTTACATCAATTTCTGCAAACTGAATTCAAGATGAAAAAATAATTCATACTCAGTTTGCTCAGCAAGGGGGAAAGGAAGAGGTGAATCTTGCCCTTTCCTGTAGACTCAAGCAAAAGCAAACTACTGCAGCATCTCCTAGTCCTCATCAAACATTTTGTCCTCTTGGCCACACTTTGATGTTGTTTGACCAAAGTGTCCCATATTCCATCTATGAAATGTTGGAGCATATGCAAATAGGTTACCTATTCATGGGCAGCACACACAGAACAAAGTGATTTTGGATGATAAGTTGCTATAAAAGTTATAATTTCTAGACGAAAGGACAGCTTTTGGTTAGAAAAAAGTGCTGGTGAGTTTTTCAAACAATGTGTTTTGAAAGCACTGTTGAACTATAAACCACATTCTTTTCTGGGATAATTTCAACAGAATTTTTCAGCTTTTATGTTAATTCTCCCTCCCTTCTCCACTTAAACATCAAATGTTACATGGGTTTGATGCCGTCACAAAAATGTAAACAGGTTTGTTTATATGTTGAAATGGCTTGAACTGAAAGCTCAAATAAAGTTCACTTATGACTCAGTGCAGTTTTGTAGGGTTTTGAGGTTTTATTGGCAAAAAACTACAAGCCCCATTTAATCTGCAGAACTTACATCACTTATAATTAAGATCAAAGTGCTACCCAGTGGACCCATGCAAAAAGCCAGGTGGACAAAATATTCATTCTTCTACCACTGTTTCTCTCCTTTGATATCTCTTGCCGCAAATTTCACCACCAAGTAGATATTTGTATAAAATTTCAGCCAAAACATCAGAGTGGTAATATTCTAGTCCCACCAGGGTACTACCTTTCTATGTTGGTGGGACTGAATGTTCCTGTAAAGCAAGAGACTATGCTGATGGTAACACTGCTCCTGGTAGGGTCTCTCATGTTTGCTGAGGAGCAAGACTAAATGGGGCAGCAGCAACCATTGGAGCAGCAGCAACCATTGGAGTGACACTGGTAGAGGATGTCTCAGAAACAACAGCAGTGGCACTTCAGCTAACTCTTGTTAGCACTGCAGAGAAAGAAAAACCAGTAAACTACTTTTGAATGTCTTTCAGAAAGGTTAGCATGAAACTCTGAGATGAGACGATCCAAGAGGAAGCAAGATATAATGCCAGAAGATGAGATTCCTAGGTCAGAAGGCACTCAACCAAATGTTAGGGAAGAGCAGAAGACAAATACAAGTAGTACTGTGTCTAATGGTGCGACTGGACTCAACTCAAAAAGGATGTTCAGCTGCTGCTATGCTCAGCAAAATCCAAAGCTGCACAATGCACTTAACAGGAATGTGGAATGTGAAACTCCCTGGAAAAGATAGTTAACACTTGATAAAGTGTAGGACAGTAGAAGAAGAGAAAGGATGCATTATGGGTGGATAGACTCCATCAAGGCACACCACTCTTCTTTTCCCCAGTTTATTTTCACAGTCATCCTGGAGGGCAGGCCAGGCTGAGAGTGACTGGCTCAAGTTCACAGAGTGAGTGTCATGGTGTAGTGGTCTCCCAGGTCCTAGTCCAACTACCTAACAACAACATTTGGGATGAGCATTTGTGGAGAAATTGTGAAGAAACCCATTTTTCATACACCATATTTTCCATACACCTCAGACTTCCATAGACTGCACCCACGCACATGTACTGCATCCACACAGATGCTGGAGAAAAGGCTGCTTGGGGCATTAAAATGATACTTTAGGATAATATTAAAGTGGAAAATTGACCTTGGAAGGCAATTGACTGGAAGCAATTTGCACTAGGAGCTTTCTGATTTTGCAGATTTCTGATACAGAGCACTATGGACTGAGATCACGTTAGAAAGAAAAGAGAGCTTCCTGTACACCCACTTCCCAATGCTAAGACTACTCAAGTTTATCTTGCTTAAAAAAGCACTAACATACTACATGTATGCTGAGTCATGACGTGGGGCGTGAATCGGGCAGAAACGGGACTCACCGGATTTCTTCTCTGTCTGATCGAGTCCGTCGGGATGAGGAGCAGTGCGAGCTCATCTCTCTGCACTGCTCCGGTGTCCAAAATTGCGGCTTCCAGTTGGTGGAGGCTCTCCACCAACCGGAGAAGCTCGCCAGCCTAAAGCCTGCCCCCAGCAGATCTGCAGGCACCCACTAGTGCACGCCTGCAAATCTGCACCAGAGCACGGCGACAGAGCGACACAGAGTCGGGCGCTCCGTGCTTTTGAAAAACCTCTTAAAAGAGGTTTTTTAAAAGCACGCTGCGCGACCAGTTCTGGTCACTCCGGGGTGGACTGAGGTGTGGAACTACGAAAAGTAGTCCGACCCAGTCCACTCCACGGTGCAGAAGACCTCCGTTGGAGGTCGCTCTGCGCCATTTTAATAGCCCAGTGTGGAAAGGGCCTAAGTCTCATTTAAACTAATGAAAGAAGCTAGTCACAGCCTCTTTTAAAACCCCATTTATTTTCCATAAGAACAATGACTATTGACAGGTCTATTGGGATTACATTTTGCAATAGCAGAGTTATTTGCTCACAGTTGTGTGTGGTTGTAGGAATCTTCAGTTTCCAAACAGATGACACAGTGAAGCACAGTCAGCAAGAGCTGAAACACGACAGGATATGTTGCTTGCACAATTAATATCATTATAGATATGTAAGTTAACTAATTAGTTTATTTCATCAACTAAATTGATTTTTCCCCATGTGTCATTTTTCTCAGCCTGCTTGTACCTTAAACTAATGAGAAACGTATCACTTTGAGGTGACAGCTTTATTGCCTTTTTAGAAGAACCGAGATGGAATGTATAGTTGCTTCCTTATCAAAGCTCACATTAATTAATAAGGTAGGAGGTTTTTTTTTTAAAAAAAATCTAGAAACTGTAAAAAATAAAGACAACAGAGCACCTCATTCACCAAGCTACTCAGAAAGTAATGATCCATCAAAGCAATACCATTTTATGATATAATACAGAATGATCTTAGAAGACCATTTTTAAGCCAGGGAAGCAAAGTATAACCACACATTTCTGTATAAGGTTAATCAGGCAAGTGGCTTCTTCTGAAGTGGCTTCCAAACCAGAACTATAAAGATGAAAAGAAAAGATGTCTGGGCTTGAGCTTCTTAAATAAACTACAGGACAGTTTGTTAAGAAGAAGGCCCATTGTCTGAAGAAACATGCAAAGCAAAGCTTGCGTAGAAATGAATTTTTGTTGCATTTGTCAGAAACCCACCAGTCTTTTTGACCTATCCAAGTTCTGTATCAGGTTTTAAGACTTTTTCCCTCCTCACACCAGAGATGTGTTCTATTTTTCCATGGAAAATTTTACACACCATATTTGTGTGTGTTGTCTATGTGTTGTGGTGTGTGTGTATGTGTGTGAGTGTACATTTATCGATAGTTTTCTGTGCTGTAGTACTGGAATCAATCATATTCCATGGGCTAAATATAAGATATGACGTTCTAATTATTTTTCTAAGGAGGTAAATATTGACAAACTGTGGTGCTCAGGAGAAAAGACTAATGTATTGAAACACTCCTAAGCTTGTTGCTGTTTTATGGAATCTCATGCCTTTCAGTCAATTACAAGTACAAGTAGTCAAGACAAAATGTGGTAAGTTTTCTGTGCCTACAGGTTTGCATGCATCCTTCACTGAAATAAAATATTCAGCTAGTTGTATTGAATTGGTTTTATTTCAACTTAAAGTGGAATGGATGAATAATCCAGGATGTGATTGAAAGAAGCTGACGATATGACAATCAAACCTCTGCAAAAGAAAGTTAAACTGTTGAAAAAAAGATCTATCAAATACAGCTTTCTTGAGGTATATGGGCTTTTAAAAAATGTTCTTTCAGGTGTAGTTGTTCCTTGATAAAAATAAGGGAAGTATATGGTATATGGTATTCCCTTTACCACTATTCTGATAAAAGAAAGGCGATATAAAGCTTTGAAAGTGTTTGAATATAACATTTAAATCAAACATGCTAAATTGTTTAACAGTATCTAGAGAACAGAGCATCACATACAGCACTGCTTCATTAAGGGAAGTTCATATGTAGACTAATATGCACTGCCCCCCCCATACACATTTATGCGTGTTTCTCACATGCAGAATACAGAGCAAGCTTGTTTTCTGCTGTTCCAGATAGAGGCTTATCTAGGGTGGGTATGTGCCCTGGGTGTTAATGCTAGGGGGGTGAAAAAAAGCCAAAGAAAGAGGAGGAGGAGGAGGCCCCAGGGGAAGGGTGCAATTTTCATGCTTGCCCTAGGTGCTGTTTACACTAGATACACCTCTGGTTCCAGGTAACAGGATCCAACCCAACGGAATGAAATTACAGGTGTTAGAAGCATTAGGAAGAACATTTTAGAGGTAAGAACTGTTCAACAGTAGAGTAGACTACCTCAGAGGTCAGTGGAGGTCAGAGGTCAGTGTCACCTGAAGCTTTTTAAACAGAGGTTGGATAGCCTTTTCATAGGACTCCTCTAGTTGTGGATTCCTGTGTGGCATGGGACTGGGCTAGAGGGTCCTGAAGTCCATTCCAACTCAATTCTATTATTCCAATCAGTTGAAACATGCTAAAAGTTTAAAACCATGTACATATTAGGGGGGAAAAAAAACCCAAACCCTAGGCCTGAAAGGCTTTAATATAAAGACATTTTTTGGTTTGATGTCAGAATGAATCCAGTGTTCGTTCCCACTTGGCCTCCAAGAGGAGAGTGTTCCACAAACAAAGTGCCACAGCAGAGGAGGACGTCTCCTATGTTCTTCCACAGTGTACTCCTACCATTGATGAGAGGCAGAGGAGGGCCTCTCCAGCACCTCCTCTCCTGTCCCTCCTGCTGAGTTAATTGAGTGAAAACTACTTTTATTCTTTGAATCCACTTTGCAGTTACTGAAGTAAGCTAAAGAGAAAGGAGGGAAGTGCAAAGAAGAGATTCTGGGACATTTTAAGAGCAGCTGAAAAAGTAGGATGACAGGGGATTAATTGGGCCAAATTGAGACAGAGGATATGCAATAATAACAATCATATACATTTTTTTTAAAAAAAATAAGGATGATTATAATGAGGATGCCAGAGGATTTGTTAATGTGGTTATGGAAAACTAAAAACAAAAAGAAGGAAAGTTACCTTAAAAACTAGCAGACATTTTTGGCATGAGCTTCCACAGTCCTGTGGGCACATACACATATGTGCATGATAAAAAAAATAAAGATGGTAGCAGGAAGTGTTTCTCAACATCTTTGGTAAGTGGTGGAGTCCCCATTGCGGGGAAAGCAATGTACTTACCCAACAGAAACCCAGTGTGGTGTAGCGGTTTGAGCATTGGACTATAACCCTGGAGACCAGTGTTTGATTCGTTGCTCAGCTATGGAAACCCACTAGATGACCCTGGGCCTGTCACACACTCTCAGCCCCAGAAAACTCCATGATAGGTTTGCCTTAGTGTCGCCACAAGTCAGAAATGACTTGAAGGCACACAACTTCAACAAAAAGTACCCAAAGCTGATACTAAGCCTGAGTATATCTTCTGGATCAGACTTAAAAGTCTCTAAAATTCTCTAGTGTTTGCAAGTTGTTTCTACTGAAGCAGAAGAAGAGCAATGGATTGAGAAATGCAGCCAACTGCATACTGGAAACAAGGCCATATTTTACAAAACATCATGAATTGAGGGGGAAAAACTAGGTTAAAAGTATTTGTCTCACTGTCAGCAACATAGTGGAGATGCTATAGTAGTGCTCAGAGACAGTGTGGGAGAGCTGAGGCAGTCCTGCTGTTCCTTGCTAGCCAAATTTATTCTAGCAAAAACAAAACCAACACAAAGTCCTAAGATATCAGGGGATTAGTATCTTAAATTAAACTTTCTGGAGTCTCTCTCACTTTGAAATATATCTATTCCCCTCCTCTCTTAAGTAGGAGAAATATGATATAATATCAGAAATCCTCTATCTTTTGGAGAAGCATACCCCACACAAAGTGTTTCTTTGATAGTAAATAACCAGTTTCCTGGGCCTGCTCTGTGCTTCCAAGATATTCTAAATTTAGTTAATATGTCCTGCTTTTTAGAGACCAGTTGCATGAGCTGAAGATCTGATACTGTCACTTAGGAATTATCTTCTGTGTACATGTGAAGCTGCTTTATACTAAGGCAGACCATTGACCCATGGCAGTGGTTGTATAAAATCTCCAGCACATAATTTTCTTGGCCTTCTTGCCATTTAACTGGAAATGCCATTGGCAGGACCTGAAACTGAAATCTTATGCATATAAAGCATTTGCTCACCTACTGAATTATGTTCCATCCCGCTATAAATTCAAAGTACCTCTGTGATATTGGAAACTGTGGTCACTAAGTGACCTTACAAGTTGTCTATACGTAAGAAGTGTGAGAAATTAACTCTGTCAAGATTCTTTTTTCAAATAGATTTACCTTACTCCATATCCTCTAGAAAAAAATACAGAATTGGATGTGACTTGAGGATGAAAATGCATATACATCAAGGCTTGTCGTGCATTTGATGGAATAAATTCAACAATATATAATATATATTGTCATGTGTATGTGTACACACACACACACATACAAAGAGAGAGAGAGAGAGAGTATTTAATTTATTCTATTGAAATACACACACACACACACACACACATGGAAAACAAAGGCAGTTCATAGAAATGAATTTGTCAGATCTGGACATTCTAGTCCAAAGCCCAGTTCGAGTGGTAATTGGCCATAATGCTTGCTCTTGGAAAAGCTTGTGGACAGGGAAGTGGTTATAGCAGTACATATAGAAAGTATAGATTAGAGATGGAAAGCGTTTTTAAAATTATGCAAAATGTTCTTGAGAAATGGGTTTTTTGAATGTCAGCAAACCTTGATGAGAAAACCTGTACTAATTAGAATCTTCACAATTCTGAACTCATTCTGTACAAAATTTGCATTTATACAGGAAATAACATTTTCTGTACAGCAAATAATGTTTCTGCACAGAGACAATCTTTTCTTCATAGAAAATGCAGTTTCAGAAAATGATGTTTTCTGCACAGAAAATACTATGTGCAAATTTGATGCAGAGTAAGTCCCTAGCTGTAGCATCTTCTGTGCAGAAATAATTTCAATAGGAGAAATAACATCCATGCAAAAAACTAATTTTGTGAAAAAGCTGTTCGCTGTGCAGAAAATGCTGTTTTCTAAGCAAACATATCATTTATGAATTTTAAGCAGAATACATCCCAAACTCTGAATAGTTGTCACAGATTTTGAAAACTTTTTCAGGGTGCTAAAATTCCTCAGAGGATAAATTAGAGGAGATTATTTCCTGATCCTGAGTGATGAGTGATGGAGTTTCATACTGTTTGGTGTCTTCATGATTCCTGGAATTAAATTGGATCATTAGGACTTTCTGCAAATAATGTTATAGGCTGTAGAAACTAACAAGACCCATGTCACTTGGGGTTCGTAGAAGTCATAGACTGAAATGTCTGGAGAACCAAAAGGTTCCCCATCCCTGCCACAGGCCCTGCCACATCAGCCCTGAACCTAGAACTTTATTTTATTGGTTGTAAAATGGAAGACTAGATGTTGGTGGAAGAACTTTGATAGATGGAAGGAATGTATTCTTCTAAGAATTCCCTTGGTGCAGAACAATTAGTGTTGAAAATGATTAGATGAAGTAATGCTATATGAAGGCTCAGAAGGAGAGTTAGGAGGAGATGTCTCTTTAGGAACTCTGAGCCTGAGCCATGCAGGACTCTTCTAATCTTCACCATTGGGTTGGAGTGCATGTTAGTGGTACACATATTCATAATTTAGGATTACACATACGTATGTCTGGTTTTGGTTCAGATGGGAGGGAACAGGTAAGGTGGCCAAGCAATGTTCATTCCAACCGCAGTTCTTCAGTGAGGGCAAGAGAAAGGAGAATGGTCTGCAGCTTGGATGGTCACTGCCTGGTTGCTTCTACCTCTTTCCATAAAATCCAGTAAATTACTGTGGCAGTACTCATGGAGCCTTAGGGGAAAAGACATGAAGGTGCATCTGGGAGTTTTACATTCCACATGATTTGATTTAGGACCACAGCCCTGTTCTTTCAAAGGGAGCACAACCTCTTCCACAAATCTGTCTTGTTAAGTTTCATCTGTCAATGAATCAGCCACTCACACTACCTGCACCTTGTCTGGATTGAGCTTTAGTTTATTGGTCCTCATTAAATCTGTCACCTGCCTTGGACATTGATTAAGGGTATCCACTTTCTCACCTAGCTCCAAAGAGAAGGAGAGATAGAATTGAGTACCATCTACTTACTGATGAAAGTCAGCCTACATCTCACATCCTCATCCCATTAAAGAACATAGAGGACAAAACAGGGCCTCACAGAACCCTAAGAAGTAGTTGCCAAAGGACAGAGCTGTAAGCTGTGGGCACAGCCTGCTAGAAATCAAAGTAGTAATCAAAATAGGAAAGGAGCTGATTTGGACTGAAGAAGTACGATATGCATCTTGTATATGCATGAGATATACATATATAGTATACAGGAACATTATGCTGCTACAAAGCTGTAGTTGTTCTTTCGTCAACTTAAAGAAAGGGAGATTGATGTTGAGTATTTTGAAGTCATGCTGAAGCATCAGATCCTAGCAATAATTCCTATCATACAAAGAAAAATTATTAAAGCCATTTGTATTTTTTTGGTCACTATTTACCATCAAATTCAACACAAGGAGCCCCAGTAAATGAGCCCTGGTCATCAACTGGCCCACTCAGCACCAGCAAATTCAGGACTGTGGTTTATTGGACTGAACCAATTGTTCTGTGATAATTGATAACACTCAGCATTTATAATACGCTGAGAGATGACTTAAAAGGTGAATTAGAAAGTGTTCACCATGTTATACTTGAGGGCCAATGTGTGTATGTGCCTTCAAATCTCTGGTCAACTTACTTAGGGTGGCCCCATAATTTCATAGGGTTTTCTTAGGCCAGGAATATTCAGAGATGGTCTCCCAGTTCCTTTTCTGTGCTCATTAAAAAAAAAAAGTGAAGGAAAAAAAAAAGAAAGGGGAAAAAAAAGGACAACCAAGCAACTTTCACAGATGCCCAGGGTTCAGATCTGTTTACCTTGTAACTGTAGAGAAGCAGAGCCATGTGGGAATGCTGATATAGAAACTGAGCTATCTTCTTAGACAGACACTGGAATAGCCATCAAGGAGTTAATCCTTCCCCCACTGCCTGTGAAATGACAACAAGCTCTTGGCAACTTTTTCTCCTTTCTTTATATAACACTTCCAAGCAATGAAGCTTGTATCTCCTAGTAATGCATTTAATTTGTGTTTTGTTGGGGAGAGGCCAAAATTTAATTGAAATCATTATAGGTCTTTGCTTGAAGTAGTTGAGGGCTTGTAGTGGGACTGGAGGAGGTTACTTTGGAATAATTAAAAGAAATATATAAAGTCATCATTGGGACCTGAACTATACCAGATGCCAGATTTGGGGGCGGAGGAAGGTTGGATATAATGACAACACCTTCTTAAGTAGAATTCTTCAGCAGCTACTTTTGTATATTTTTATTTAACTTTGCCTTCTCTCCCTCTCACACACCTAGGAAAATTAACTTTGCTTCTGTGTTTTTCCCTGTGTTAAATGTCTGGTAGGTTTCAACAGAGGACCAGCATTTTCTCAGATTTAGACATTGTGATCTGGCTATTGTCATTTTTCAGGTTACAGTACTTTTGCATCAATATATTTATTACATATACATCCCACTCTGTAGGTCAGCTTGGGGTTTTCCCGTTTTTTCTTCTGAGGGGTAGATGAAACTGAAAGATCTTAGCTGCTGGCCTAGGGTCATCAAATGAGCTTTATGCCTGGCCAGGAATTTTATTGAGGCTTCATATGTCCAGGTCTAAGAATCATAGATTAGAATCATGGAGTTTGTAGAGGATCCATTGACCATCAAGTCCAACCCACTGCTCAATGCAGGATCTCCAGCTAGGGCATCACCAACAGGTAGTTGTCCAGCCTCCATCTGATGATGTCCAGAGGAGGAGACCCCATCACTTCTCTAGGTACTTGGTTCCAATGCCAAACACCTCTTAACATCAAGAAGTTCCTTCTAATGTTCTAAGAATCTAGCTGATCAACAAGCTGGAACATGTCCAGAGGAGGATGACCAAAATGGTGAAGGGTCTGGAAGCCATACCCTATGGAGAATGGCTTAGGGAGCTGGATATGTTTAGTCTGCAGAAGAGAAGGTTAAGAGGGGACATCATAGCCATGTTTAAATATTTGAAGGGATGTCATGTTGAGGAGGGAGCAGGCTTGTTCCTGGCCGCTCCAGAGACTAAGGCCCTTTCTGCGCCAGGCAATTAGAATGAGGCAGTGCGTCCTCGCAGGGAGGTCGTCTGCACCTTGGAGCGGACTAGGAGCGGACTACTTACCGGCGATCCACACCTCAGTCCACTCCAAGATGACCCCAAGTGGTCCTCCAGCGTGTTTTTGAAAGACCGGAAAGAACAGGTCTTTATTTTCTTGGAATGTGCCATTGCATTCCTGCTCCCTTGTGCAGATTCGCAGGCTCACACCAATGCAAACCTGCGAACTGCGGAGGGCAGACCTTAGATGTGGCGAGCTTCAGGGGTTGGTCGGGACCCACGACCAACCAGAAACCGCCAGTTTGGAAGCCAGAGCCGCCATTTTGGAAGCTGAAAGCCGCCATTTTGAAAGCTGGAGCAGTGCGGATCTACAGACCTCGCACTGCTCCGATTCACCCTGGACCAAGGAGGAGCCCTGCAGAAGGGCTTCAGGGACAGTCCGCGTTGCTTTGGACCCCAGAAGAAGTGGTAGGTAACAGCACGGAGCGATTCCCTCGCTTCGTGCAGAAAGGGCCTAAGACAAGGAGCAATGGATTCAAGGTGCAGGAAAAGAGATTCCACTTGAACCTCAGGAAGAACTTCCTGACGGTCAGAGCTGTCTGGCAGTGGAATATGCTGTCTTGGAATGTGGTAGAGTCTCTTTCTTTGGAGGTTTTTAATCAGAGGCTGGATGGCCATCTGTTGGGAATGCTTTGATGTGTGTTCCTGTATAGCAGGGGGTTGGACTGGATGGCCCCTGGGGTCTCTTCCAATTCTATGATTCTATGATCTCCCATAGTTGTGGTTGGTTTCATGCGCTGCTGAGGGCACTTGTCTGGCCATTGGTGGATACAAATTCCTATACAAATGGTCTAATAAAAATCTTCTTTTTTATTTTTTAATAATAGGTTTGGAGTAATGGAAAAATCTAGGGGAATGGAAAAAGAAATGTTTGTGGAAAAGTTATTCTTCCAGGTTAGACAACTACTACTCTGCAGGTGAATGGCTGTTTGTTCTTCCTTTCCAAAGTAGAACCAACTGAGAGCAAAAAGGATCAATGTGAAATAACATTTCAAATGCAGTTGTAAGCCTCTTCACACATTGCTGATGGACTGCACACTCGCATGGTGAAGTCCGTATGGGGTCTCAAGGTCATATCTGTGAAGAAGTTGCACCTTGCAAGATCTACACACTGAAAATGATTATTTGCAAATTACCTCTGTGGTATGAACAGCTACTTGTGCATATTGTGCCACACAGTTAGGACACCAATATGTGCCTCATGATGAGTAGGAGTTCCTTTGGAGAAAGGTGCACTGTGGAGTTCATAGGACTATGTTAGCATAGGCTAGCTGCATACAATCTGGGACCAGAGGCACCAACATGGCCTGTTTCAAGATATGAATATCTTGTATATGACTAATATGTGAACCATACAAATAGGAGCTGAGCTGCAGTATGTAAAGACACATCACAGTAGGGCTGGGCAAAGTGCATCCTATGGGCTGTATGTATCTCAAAGCCATTTTTTTTTTGACCTGACAGTGCTCCTCAGGAAGCGGGGGGGGAGGGGGAGAGAAAGAGAGAGAGAGAGAGAAAGTAGTATGCCAACAAAATTCCATGGCAAACTCTAATGTAGTATAGTCAATGAATATAGTAACTATACCAGTCAATATCACAGCTGATTTAGTTCCTCTCAGTTCAATATTAATAGTCACCCTACGTTTATATAAAGATAAATATATATTTAATAATACCAAGAACCAGTTAAGGATAAGTGGGGGATTTTATTTGTTAATGTTTATAAATGAAAGTAATATTAAATAAAGAATTGGTTTTTAATTAATTGCAGCTAATTTTAATCTATTTTATGTATGTGCAGACAATGTGAGATGTTTAGTATAGTGGTTTAAGCGCTGGAGTTGGATGCTGGGAGACCAGGGTTCAAACCCCTTCCCAGTTGTGGAAACCCATTGGGTAGCCTTGGACAAGTCACATTCTCTCAACCTCATTTCTTACCAAGAAAACCCTGTTACCTTTGAGTCACCATAAGTCAGAAACTGCTTGAAGGCACATAACTACAGCAGCAACAAGAACAACAAGCAGATGATTTTGATATACTTTTGACTTTTGTTGTTGTTGTTTACCTTCAAGTAGTTTCCAGCTTATGGCAACCCTAAGGCAAACCTATCATGGGGTTTTTGCAGGGGTTAAAAGAGTGTGATGCTCCCAAGGTCACCCAGTGGGTATCCATGGCCAAGCGGAGAATCAAATCCTGGTCTCCAGGCTCGTAGTCCAATTGAGCATCCAATTGACCACTACACCTCACTGGGTCTCACTTTTGCTGTAAGCCCCCGAAAACCAATGGTGGCTGATAAAGGCTTGGTCACTTAAAAATGGTCCTTGGCTACATGGCAGTTGCCCTCCTCCCCCACTAGTCTGGTTATAATCCAGAACACCTCTGCATTTTTAAAGATTTTATGGTACCATTCCAAAGGATGGTAGCCTTTTATGAAGAGTACTCTGCTTGCTTGCTTATAAAGAACACACCAAACCATTTTCACCTTACTTGCTTTCCATTTCTGCATCTGAAAACAAAATCCCAGTGCAGACTTGTTTCAAAGAATTAAGTTAACAGTGAATGTTAAAGATTTAAGGAACTGAAGCTAAACTCATGACCCTAGAAATATAAGGAGGTTTGGTTTTCAGGAGAATTAGTCTAGCTGGGCTAATGGGTGCCAATAAGGGCTGTAAGCTTTGTGTCAAAGACTTAATCTTTTAATTAACCGCTGAGTGAAAAGTAGCTTGGGAAATGCAATAAGTCAGATTCAGGTCAGATGAAGCAGAATAATATGGGGGCTTTGGAGAATTAACATACTAGGGAAATAAAAACAGGAAAGTCTCAGAACTTTTATCATCAGGCGGATAGTAAAATCTGAAGTAATGAAGAAGATGGTATGCTCGTCTCATTCCATATACAACAGCAAACTGGACAGGAGGATGAGATTTTTCTTCAACATGGGCCATTTCTGCACAGGGCGAGGGAATTGCCCTGTGACGCTACTCACCGGACTTTGAGGCTCCCCGGTCCAGTCTATGCTGCTCCGGAGCAGTGCGTGGCCGCCGCTCCGCACTGCTCTGGGGACAAAAATGGTGGCTTCTGGTTGGTCGAGGGTCTCGACCAACCACTGAAGCTTGCCAGCCTAAAGCCCGCCCCTGGCAGATCGCAGGCTCGCACTGGCGCGTTCCGTGCTTTTGAAAGACCAGCTTTTAGCGGTCTTTCAAAAGCATGCTGGACGACCACTTGGGGTCATTCTGGAGCGGGCTGGGGTGCGGATCTACGTTAAGTAGGTCCAACCCAGTCCACTCCCAGGTGCAGACATCCTCCCTGGAGGACACTCTGCACCGTTGTAAAAACCCCGTGTGGAAATGGCCATGGATGAATCAGGCTGCATCCTCCACTAGAGTGGAACAAAGTGGTTTAAAGTTGTTCAGAACAGGCCAAATTTCATGCCCTATTCTTCTTCCAGTACCCTACCCAGAAGAAGGAACTGGCAAAACCACCTCTGAGTATTTCTTGCCTAAGAAAACGCTATTCATGGGGTCACCCTAAGTTGACTGATGATTTGAAGGCATATAAATACTCCTCTTACTGCCAGCTGAGTTAACTATGCACATTATTCTCATCAATTGCCACTTCACCATACACATTTCTGAGCCTTCTGTGGATGTCGGCAGCAATACATCCTTCTTGATGGTCTTTGTTTCTGCTTCCTATCAATGGTCATGCAACACCTAGAAATACAGAAATTATATCAGTCATGCAGTAGGAATTACTCTATCTGGATGGTGTAATAGCATCATATTTGGGTTAAAACTTTCAGAGGAAAAGGCACATAGGCATTATTTTCAGTATGACCATTGAATCTCACTCTGTCTAACGTAAGTTCAGCTATAGCTGTGGCCAATTTTGCAAATTTGCCTTGTTTTTCAGTTATAGCTTACAGAGTGAGGACAAGATCCTGTTTGATGATGGTAAAATGCAAAATTCCACCAGCAGACTTACATAGAAGTTCAGGCATTAGAGAAGGAAGATGATGGTGGTTAGCTGGGCATGAGAAAGATTTCCTGTCCATCCCCATGGCCTATCAATGGCAGCATGGGTCAAGGAACAGATCTATACCCAAATACCATCCACCAAGAGTTGCATGGGTTGGCAAAAACTACTGCATGAGGAGGTACTGGTTACTCCTTATGCAAGGTCAAGTAATAATTATGGTAAGATGATCCCAAATGTAAAGCCACAAGATTCTGACTCAAATGTTCATACGTTTAATATAGTAGAGCCCACTAGTAAGGGTTTTAATAAAAAGGCAGTGTTATACCAGCCTGCTAATGTTTTCCTCACTCAGCATGGTAACCTCCCAACATATATTCAGGAATCATATAGTCAGTGCTATTGATTTTGAAATGTGACTTGTAGGACTAATTTGAACTGAAAATCTGGATAAGCCTTAGGAGTCAAAAAAATAAACTCAGAGAAGGTGATATGGAAATTTGCTTTGAGAGGCATGCAAAATGAGTTTCAGAAGGATGAGAAGAAAGCTAAACTATCAAATATTGCTGTATACAGATTAACAGGTAGCAAATTAAATATTATGAGGTATTGATTCAGTGAAATTTTGTGAGGTATTGAATAGTTCAGTTTGTAAGTGTAATGTACAAGGAAAGTATATAAACCCAGAAGGCAAAGGGGTTCTTCTAAAACAAAACATAAAGGGTTACCTTTTAAAGGTTTCACCTCATATTTATTTGCCGTGCCTTCCCTCCCCCCATTCTCCCCCTCCCCTTCCCTGGTGGGGGTGTGTGGGAGACTAAAGGGGAGGAAAGACGGTTTCCTCTCCTTTGCGATCTCTGCCAGTTGTTGAGGGTGTGATTGCCCCAATGGGGGGTGGGAGGGTGAAGGGGAGGACAAATCTTTTCCTCCCATTGCCATCTCCCCGCCTGCAGCTCTGGCGTGGGCACATGGGCAGTGGCCTGCAGCAGAGAGGAGGAAGGAGGAGTTCTCGGGGGGGGGGAGTTATTCGTGGGTTATTTCACTTTCGTAGGGGTTCTCTGCACATATCCCCTGTGAATGTGGAGGGCCTACTGTATTTCTTTCCCACCAGGCTTTTATGACCACTGAATTTCTTACATGTCTGGCATAATATCTCTCCCAAATACAGTCTTACTCCAGACAGGGTTTCTGAGTTGATTGACTTTAGTATATATCTTTCCAGTTTTTGGTTTCATTTCTGGTGTTGACGGTGATGGTGGTGGTGGTGATGATGATGATGATGGAGAAGAAGAAAGGGTGTTGTCATGCCTAGAAGGCAAGCAAAGTACTGGTGTTAGAAGAATTGCAGAACTTGCTCTCAATTATGAAAAAGCAGTTAACCGAAATAGAAATGTGTGTCCTATGCTTACCCAGTGTTATTTTTTGCTCAGGCAGATCATACAACTAGACAACCGACTGAGAGTTTATAATTTTGGGATAATGGAATAGATCCCCAAAGCAGTGCCATAAGGTATGGCATTCCACTGTTTTTGTAGCATGGTTCCTTCTCATTGCACACATTATTGTACTACCCCTGCATTTAGTTTGTAGTGGTTTTCCTTCTTCCACCAATTACTGGTGGTGGTGGGGAGGATGGCAAGCGTAGCTGTGGAACATCATTCTCAGCATCCAGAGTGGCTTGCTTCATCCTTACACAGCAGAGCAGTCTGGTTAACTGCCTCTTTCATGTTGAGCTGCCCCCAGTCTGACATCCTTACAGCATCTAGAGCTGAGTAGGATTTTTTCCCCAATGCCGTGATTGGCTTTAGACAAGTTTTTTTTGGGGGTGGGGTGGGGCGGCTAGGACATGTTACATGAGGCTTCACTCCAACTGTTACATTCTGTTGTTACAGCTGACAGAGTATGGACACTCAGTTAACATGTTTTTTTGAGGTGCTTTCTGAAGCTATGAAAAGTGACAGAACCTTACCCCCATGTTTCTCATTGCCTCCCTGTTTGGAGGGGGGGAGCCTTGAACCCTTCTTCAAGAGTGCAAACCAGGTTGCTTGTGGGGGGGATTGCCTGGGTTCTCAGATTCTCTTCATGAAAACTAGGCACTAATGAAGTATGGGTTTTTCCTTCCGTTGTTCCAAGCCAGGTCTGCAATTCAGGGAAACTGAGCCTTACCGCAGGGGAAAACAAAACAAAACCAAAAAGACTTCATGTTTCTCTCTGCTGGTTTACATGGGGAAACAAAAAATAGGAATGCCTATTTGGGATTTATAGTGCAAAACATCTGGAGAATGCCAGGTTGCCCACTCCTACCCTGAAAGAGGAAAGTGAGGAGAAGAGAGTTAATGTAATTAAATCAACTGTATTTACATTAGAAGGTGGGAAACATAACTGTTAGGTTTATGTTAAATTGCCATGTAAATTTAGGTTAAATGCCTGCACTAAAAGCTTTACCAGAAAGAAGCTGAAAAACTGCCATTCATGATTTTATTCTTCCCTGTATCTGCCCTCCCACTGTTCCTTGCTGGTCACTATTTTAAGGTTGATAAAATCCTAAGGTTCAAAAATCCCATTTCTGACCTACTCCACGACAACAAGCAACCCTTTCACTTCGTCTTTCTTCCTTTTTTATAATCTCATCTGCTTAATTGTCTGTTTTCTTTAGCTTACTTATTTTCCATTTGATCCCATCAAACGTTACAGGGTTAAGAACTTGAATGTGGATTTGTCTGGGACAAATGAGGAGCCTCTATGTAGTCTCAGGCGTAAAACGTTGAAGAACCACATGGATGCAAAGAAGACAGCCCCCTTCCAAGCTGATTGAAAATCTTTTAACTTTTGAATTAATTACACAATCATCTTTCATAATGAACTAAAATAAATGATTTGGATCTTGTAAACTAAACACTGTAATTCTTGACCTCTGAGCATCTAATAAAAAGCAAGATGTAGTTTTGCAAAAATACAACAGAAGTAGGCATTAGGTAACAAACTAAAATACAAACCAATGAATTCAAATTATAAGGAAAGATATTGCACTTAAACATTGGAAGGGCTTCTTTACTGTAAGAGCTGTTCAACAGTGGAATAGGCAGCCTCAGAGAGTGGTGGATTCTGCATCTTGGGAGGTTTTTAAACATAGGTTGGATGGGTATCATCCGAGAGTTATTCAAGACCTCAAAAGTCCTTGAGGCCACTTCCAGCTCTAAGATTATATGATTCTATAATTAGCTAGAAAATGTAAAATTTGTTGGTTTCTTAACAATTTCTTTCTTTCTTTCCTTCTTTCTTTCCTTCTTTCTTTCCTTCTTTCCTTCTTTCTTTCTTTCTTTCTTTCTTTCTTTCTTTCTTTCCTTCCTTCCTTCCTTCCTTCCTTCCTTCCTTCCTTCCTTCCTTCCTTTTAAACTAATCAATTAATGACTTCTGGAATCAAATTAATGCTGAAATTTCAACTTCAATCAATCAAATATGTTAAAAATAACTTTCCATTTTGTTTCAAAATTTCTAATGTAGTTGATAACTTAACTGATTTTTGTTAGTTTGATTTAGTATAGTTTAGTTAGTTAGTTCCTATCTCTCTCCCTACCAAAAAGAAAAGCTCAGACTTTCTCAAACCTCCGTTCCCCCAAAATATGGATGGGGAATTGTTAGGTCAAGTAAAGAGACCTGTGGGTGGGATGTAACCTAGTGAGATCTTTCCACCAATGTTCACAGGGTCTCCAGAGGAAGAAACCAGCCAAAGACTCAAAAGTAGGTTAAAATGTGTCTTATTTGGGGAAATAGCAATCATGTGCAACACTCACACAATTACAGAAGGCTAGCTGAAGGAGAAAGGGAGGAAAATTGTTGGTAGCAAGGTTTTAAGGGTAATGAGGGCAATAATTATTGATCCAGAGAGCAGCAAAGAAGCAGCGATGTAGCTTAGACTCACGCCTAAGGACAGTACTTGTTTGGGAATCAGGCCAAGAGTGTGACTACCAGCAAGCAAAGTACTGCAAGCCAGATGCTCAGAACTGAAGTTTTTATACATGATTTCTGGCTAGAAGGCAGGGGTGTGAATGGCTTTCTGGCCGAGTGAAAAATGGAGTTCACAGAGTGGACAATGGGGTCCAGAATGCACTAGCGATCCGACCATTAGGTGACAAAGAGTTAATGGGCATTGTGATAGCTCTGTAATGGTTGGACAAGTGTGGGAAAAATGGAACAATTTACAGGTTGGTGGGAAGAAGCATTGAAACAATGGTGGGAACTTATTGTCTGAAAGTAGAGTTGTTACAGCTTAGCTTAAGCCTATTATCTCTGGAGTTACCTGGTGGTGTCCTGACCATGACCTAGCTACATCTAGAGGGGGTTTCTGACCTGCTTTGCATTGCACGTGTTCAACTGGTGTTTTTCCTCCTGTCCAGGCTGGCCATCCAGTCATGGCAGGTTATATTTTACATTTACGCCAATTAATATATTTCGCCAATTAAATAATATCAAAAGATGGGGGTGTACAGCCTGGTAACAGAAATATAAATTGATGACCTTATTTCCTTGAACAGCAGACACTAATGACAGAAAACTGACAGGAGTGGAACCTAAATAAGAAACAAGAGAATTTGGGAACCAGGTAACTTAGGAGAATCCCATGATCTGCTATTTAAAAAACAAAAAACAAACAAACAAAATATCTCTTTAAAAATTGCTAATGAGTACTGAGCATGCTCACTACCCATAGAATGTTAACTTTCAATTGGAAAAGGAAAAGAAACAACAGTGTCATTTTCCATCTTCATAATTGTTAATAGTTCCTGTTCTGCAAAAAGAAAATTAAAAGACTAAATTGCATTCACTTACTTAAAAACAACCTTGCTGTCAACTAAGATGCATATTTATTTGTTCTCCCTATACATTGTTGGGAGTAGTTTTAAACAGTCCACCAATCACAGGTAAGGAAGGGAGGGGGGAAAAATCATTAGAAAATCAATGTTTGCTTAATTGAAGATCCTTCATCCAAATGGGAATGAAGTGAGATGTATGGTCTTAGATCCACTGACTGTATAATGATATCAGTTTGTCAAGGTTTGTCAAAGTTTTGTACTGGGTAGTCTCAGGCTGGATATTTCATCAGTTGCAATTCTGAAACAACAGAGCATGAACTGAAAGGATGTATGCAGTAGTCAGTTTGAGTGGATGCAGTAATAGTAACAGCAGTAGTAACAACAACAACAGGTCCACCAGGATCAGAGACCATCAGACTATGAGTTTTTAAAAGGTCCAGATAATACAATCTAATCTAATCTAAGTTTAAAGGAGTGAGAAAGATATGTAGTCAAAAATCTTCTGGCTGCAAGCTTTGTGAAGTGAAGCAAAGCAGTTAAAAACTGTAAATCACATGGGACGCTAGAAAGGTTCTGCAAAAATTATGGATATTCTTGAATGAGGCAGAGAAGAGTTTATGAATGATCCATTATCATCATCAAAATGACTTAAAAATATGACACTTTGTTTTAACTCAACAGGGGATAAATTCCATCCATTATTTATGAATGGTGTAGTGTGGTGGCTAATGGCCAAACCAGAAGGTACATGAAATACATGATTGAATTTAGCAAGCCTGGTTCTTTCCTTCTTTCCTTCCTTCCTTCTTTCCTTCCTTCCTTCCTTCTTTCTTTCTTTCTTTCTTTCTTTCTTTCTTTCTTTCTTTCTTTCTTTCTTTCTTTCCTCTCCTTCTTCTCTTTCTTCTTCTTCTTCTTTTAATAAAACGCATGGGTGCTTTTGAAGAGAGTGGGTGAAGAGTGTGCAAGGGTTTAGCCCTTTCTATGCAAAAATCCTGGAGAAAATCACTACTTTGGTTTTAACCTAGGATATATCAAACTTTGCTCAATTTCACTGTGGCTGTGTTTATGGCGGAGAAAGATTCAGTTCCCTATTCCTGTATGACATATTCTCAATCCTGATAGCTGTATCTTATCATTGCCAATTATTTTTTTTTTTTTATTGCCATCTATTTTGGCCCAAAGAGATTCAGCTACAAGTGAAGAAGTCCTTGGCTTGAATATTTCCTTTTAGATCAGTTTTCTAGAATTGGCGGGGATGTACACTGTAGGTTGGAGGGCCATTTTTGGTACCTAGTGATCCCACATCTGCTACACTGGCCTATACAGGCCAACATTTTATGTGACCAGATGTGATGTTTTTGCTTTCATGGGCATTTGAGGCCCTTTTCCTGGATGTTCCAGGGTGGGGCCACCCTAAAGGTATAACTGGCCCAAAGAATGATTTCTCAACTATTTTTGAGGGGTATATTGTATGTCCTTGGAGGGAGGGGGGGGGCAAGGATCATATGGGATTCTTCTGAGGGCTCTGTGTGGCTTGCTCTTTCCACCTCTGCTCTTGAATGTCATATCCCAGCTGAGACATACCCTCTTCAAAAGATAATCTGGAACTTTTTGGTCCAGATTACACAGAGGGGCAGACCAGGCTTGAAGTATGTGAAGACCACATCAGAAAACCCTGAGTCTTTGGAAGAGGGAATTCTCTGCTTTCAAGTTGGACGAGAAAGTGCAGCTCCACAATATAGAAGTTCCACTACAAAGAATTTACCCATTTGTTCCCATCTAGATTCAGACTTGAAAATACCACTACTTTTTTCCAAGGTGGAAAATGGCTACTCCTTAGCCCTGACAACTGAAGCCTCTCTCTGGCTCCAGCTTTCCCCTTTTTCTCTGAGCTCAGCTTGTGAGTACATCCTTCAGATTTCTTTACCCACTGGGCCAAGCCAACAAATCCATAGGAGTTACATAAAGACTAGAGTCAGTGTGAGGGATCTGCTCTATATCCAGTCTTTGTGGCTTCTGACTCTCTACCCTTTAGCCTCACTCCCTTCACTCTTGTGCTTGTCTGCATTTGGATTTGCCTTTATCTAGATATCTGTTTTCTCTTCATCTAGAATCTAGACTCTAGATCTTTGGACATCGCCTGGACTTTGCTTACAGAACCTATTCAGCCTTGGTCTTCCTTGGAGTAGGGAACCAATGGCATTAAACAAACAACTCACTCTTAGTTGTAAAGTGTATATCACTTTCATACTTTTTTAACTGCCACAACTCCATTGTAAAGAGTCTCGAGTTTACTAGTTTGGTAAGACATTTGGAATTCTCTCCAAAACTCATTAGTGCTTTAATAGAACATTTTATATATCTGGGCAATCTACAAATCCTAGGATTGGAGCCAGGATTGGAGCCATGACAGTTAAAACAGTATCAGACTAATTGCATATTTGTATTTTATCTCTCAATCAGTAATGTTTCATTGGTATGAGCTGTTGAATTTGATTGATGGTGAACCTAAGGAGAAAACTCTAAGAGATCCTCTAGTTAACAGACCTATTTAGGTCCTGCAAACTTAGGACCATGCCTTTCTTAACTGAATTGTTCCATCTGTAATGTGGTCTTCCTCTTTTCCTACTGCCTTCCACTTTACCTAGAATTATCATCTATTACCCATGTCTGTTGAATGTTGTTTATCTTTTGTATCATGTTTTGTATCTTGTTTCTAATCATCTGTGACTGCATAGGAAATACTGCATTGGATCATCTTTTCAATGAGTCATGTCTTTTCATAGTATGTCCAAAGTACAAGAGCCTTAGGTTATTCATTTTGGCTTCTAGGACAATTTCAGGCTTGACTCGCTCCAGGACCCATTTATTTATCTTTTTGGCATTCTACAGCATGTGCAAAACATTCCTCCAGCACTTCATTTCAGATGAGTTGATTTTTTTTTCCTGTCAGTTTTCTTTACTGCCCAGCTTTCACATCTATACATGGAAATCAAGAATATTGTGGCATAGATTATCCTGAATCAGGTTTTCAATGACCTATCTTTGGACATGAGGATCTCTTATCTCATTCCTTCATAGCTTCACTTCCACATCTTAAGTCTTCTTCTGATTTCTTAACTATCATCTCCATTTTGATTGATGATTGATGACTGCCAAGTAATAGAAAATCTTTATCTATAATATGTGAATAATAATACTCATCTGCCTTACAAGGTGCTGTATGAATAAAAAGATGATGATGATGATGATGATGATGATGATGATGATGATGATGATGTATGTGAACAATTGCTAGAGAATGCTAAGTACTGTTACTATTTTATTCCTAATATCCTGCATCTGTGCGTCTATTTTCTCTTGCCCAAAAATACATTTATCCTTGTTGAAATTTATTTAGTCAATAGTGGCCCAGTTCTTCAGTCTGTTAAGGTCATCTCTGAGAAATTCTTGATGGGAAAGGAATTAGATACAGGTATTAGGAACAGACTACAGCATGCAAAAGGCCCCACAAGAGCTGCCCCACATTTAGGCAGAAGGAGCAAGTTGGTTCAGACAGAACATATGAGGTAACATGAAGAGGCACATCACCATCATAATCGTTATTGTTGTTGTTGTTGTTGCATTTTTATTCAGAAAGGATAGCAGGAGACGTTTGTGGGATCTTTTATCCCAGGTAGCAAAGCAACATGGTTGGCCATAGATTTTATATACTGCATTTTTTTGGGGGAAAGAATGCCATCTGGTGCTTCATTTCAGTCAGCAAAATGTCTAGGGTCCACATTAAATCCATGCCACCTCCAGTGGAAAAGATCATGGGTGGTCACACTAAGAAAATCTGGAGACCTATTGCTATTCAGAGCTTCATTAGCTACATAGACCAATGGTGATTTCCTTCTAAGGCAGAGATGGACAAAGTGTGGTTTGCTAGATAATGCTGAGGTGCAACTCTATCAGATATAGCAAGCATAGCCAATGTGGAAAAATGCTGGGAGTTGCAGTTCAGCATCATCTGAAGGCACACTTTTCCTGCTCTTGGTCTAAAGGAGCCCAAATTCAAGCAGCTTCACACCTGGGTTCATTGGTTCAGGGTGCTTATCTTCTAAGATAAGCTTAAAGCTGCTATTTTTTTACCTAAGCAAAACATGAGTTGTATGCCTTTGCTTAGTCTCACAAATATATCCAACTATCAAACAAATCAGCTTAACAAATTTCAATAGGCATAAAAATGATGAATTTAGCTGTCATGTAATTAATACAGAATTACACAAGCAATAACTGAGTGATTACCCCTTTAATAATGCATCAAACTTTTCAGGAATATTTAGCTGTTTATGTAAAATTTAACAAAATTGCCTGTAGCAAGTTATAGTAATTAGATATTTTCTACCAAAAATATTGACAGTTCTTAATGGATCTCTGTGCATTATAAATTTAAATGCCATACATTTCTTTTGAGTGGTTTGAAGAACAATATGAAATGCTTTAAAACCATAATGCCAACTTATAGTCAGTACAGAATTATTACCACATTAGCAAAGCCCATCAATCATTTGTGCAAATATAGCTGGTGGATTAGTCCTCATGATTTAAGACTACCATTCAAGAATTGGTATATTCACATGGTATTCTACCGTGCATCTTCAATGTACTTTGATGCCATGAGAAGTACTAGGCTACAGAGGAAGAGCTTGGGAGGGGTCCAAAGGGGGGCTGAGTTGGTTTTCACAAGCCCTTATTCACCATATGATTAAGTCTTGGTCCATGGCTAAGGCCAGGCACAAATTTTGTTAAGCCTCTAATCATCACATGGTTCCCTGTAGGCTTTGGAGAGCAGACCTGTATCTGCCATGTGGTTGTGAGCCTATTAGTAGGCCTTAATTAGGCCCCAGCCTGATCTCCTCCAAGGACTAGTCTCCTGCCTGCTGTGTAGGCCTCTCTGACCTTAAGAGCTAGGCCTGTGACAGAGGCCTGTGTACACTTGTGGCCTAGATGGCTGGGGGTACAGTGGGGCTGAGAGTTAAAGGGGCTATAGGCCAAAGGCAGCTGAGGCTCACTAGCAGTGGACTGGGGAGAGGCCCAGTGAGGGCGTGGAACAGCCATGCAGGTTTAGCTACTCAGTGTGTGGGTTTTGTGTTGTAAGGTACCTGTAGGCTCAGTGGGGCTGTTTGCTTCTAGTGGCTTGGGAGTTGGACTAGGGCAGGTTTATTACAGACATGGTTCTGAAGAAAGCCACTGGAGTTCTAAAGCTTAAGACCTTCCTAAAATGGCTTCTCCCAAGTGCCCACTGTCAGAAGAGTCTTCTTCATATGAAGACAAGGCCATTTTGTCTAGATTACAAGTGCTTGAGAAGGATGACCCACAAAAAGGGGTTGATCTAAAGGGGTGATTAAGGTTAGTTTAACAAATGAAATTTTCTCACACTAAGGCAGCTTGCTGCCTTAGAACAGGATAAGAAGCTTAAGGAGGGGTGCAGGACTGGCTATACCATGATCATTGCTGGTTCAGGCAAGATGCAGGGTTTTGCTGATGGAGCTCCTAGAACAGTTACTTGGTCCTGGGGACCATGGAACGTGACAGCTAATCAGTTCACTATTCAGCCTATTATACCCAGTATGCCAGGTGTCAGTGGGAGGGATCCAGCCTCAGCAGGTTTGGTCATGGGGCAACTGCTATAGGCTCCATGGTATGATTTCCCACCTAATGTGAACCTATAATTATGGCAATACAATACAATATTTTGTTGTTGTTGTTGTTGTTGTGTGCCTTCAAGTCGTTTCTGAGTTATGGAAACCCTAAGTGGAACCTATCATGGCTTTTTCTGGGGCTGAGTGAGTGTGACATGCCCAAGATCACCCACTGCATTTCCGTGGCTGAGCGGGGAATTGAGCCAAGGTCATAGCCCAATGCTCAAACCACTACACCACACTGGGTCCCAAATACGCCAAGCATTGCTAGCTTTAAAAAGGCCTATGTGTCCCAGACTAATATAGAATTATTCCTGTATATATGTATCCTTGCCCACAGGACTTATGTCTTCTAAAACATCCTTGCAGTCTGTTCACAGGGCACTGATTTGATCTGGTGGGAGAGTGAAATATGCTCAAGCAACATCTGAAAGTGCATGAAAACTCTTTCAAACAGCTGTCTCTTCATGAGCGTTCCATATTCTGAATATAGTACATTAATGCTGATCAAAATAATCAGGAAGTAATGCTGCTGAAATAAAGAGGAAGTAGAGCAACCTTATATTGGCTCAGAGGATTCATTCACTCCTGATTGCACTGGGATTGGCAGCAGGTCTACAAGGACCCATGCTAGAAGCGTTCCTAGTCAAACTACTATACTACCACCACATTATTCCACTACTACTGTGTTGCTATTGTCATTGTTCAACATCTCTGATCACCTACTTGATTCAGTATACTAAGTGTACTTAATTTGGTATACTTAACTAAGTAGCACCTCTTGACCTGACAACCAACTCCAGTCCTGGCTTGCCAGGCAGCAACTACTGTGAGCTGTAGAGGTCTGCTCTACTGTCAATCAGCATGCAGCACATTGATGTTTCCACCTCCCCTTCCTCCACTGATCTCTGGTATGATGATCAGAAGCAGGATCCCTGTCATAATTTCTCCCCATGCTGGACTTCACTGGCAGGAACAGGATGGAAATGATAGTATGCTTTGCCCTGATCAACAAAAGAACAGACTTCCATCACTCATGGTAGCTGCTGCCCAGAAAAGCAGGATTGTGCGATTTTTACAGTCATGGCAACAGTGCCTTAATTGAATATGTAGGCACCATGAATATGAATCATTCACTCTAGGTTATAATCTGCAATAGCAATAGTCAATTCCAGCCATTCACTTTAATACATTTTAATGAGTTATTTAAATATTTAAATTGTGATGATGATGATGATGAGGAGAATAATTAAAATATTATTATTTTATTATTACTTTATTATTCACTACTTTCTTAGATTTTTTAATACTAAGAACTGGATCTGGGTCCTTGTGCATGGAAAGCATGTGCTTACCATTCAGCTATGTATCTTTCTCACAGAACTGGGGCAAGCAGCCTTCAGGTCATCCCCTAATTTCCTTTGGGGACAGGTAGATGGGAAGAGAGAGAGGAAGGGGATGGAAGAGAAAAATTGTGCAGAAAACCAAAATGGAAGGAGAGATAGGGAGGTCTGAGCAACTGGGGGTGCCTCACCATGACATGACAGCATGACCACATACAAACACTCACCAAAGGCAATGTGTTGTCACTGAAGGGAAATAAGACCTATGGAAGTAATCAGTTCAGACCATTGATAAGGGAAAGTGAATAAAACTGAGAGACGGAAGCCTAAAATGCATAGAACAATGAAAGACAGGGAACTGTCTGCATGTACACAATTCACACTTCTGCAAATATAAGAAAAATCTGGATGTCCAAATGGATGGACTGCTGGAATTGGGGAAGTCTTCTGTGTGTGGGGGAACTGTGGGACTTTTCCACAGATAGATTTGGAGAAGTGTTCTGCCAATGATCAGACATCTGAGAAGATGCAGTTTGGGAGGAAAGGCACGAAAAGCAGTGGTAGAAAGAGAGGGAGACAGAAAGAATGTGGGGAGAAAAGGTGCCTTTTTTTTGACACCCCACATCTACAACCACCACTGAGATGCACTGCCTAACAGCAAATCCCTCAAAGAATGAGGCTTAGATTATAATGCCTTTGCCAACCCTCCCATGAAACTGTTCTCTGTCTTTTTTTCACCTGATCACTTAGTGTTGGGTTATACTCAACATGCTCATTGCTTGAACTTTTAGGATGAGTAAACACATTCACCTTAAGTGACAGCCATCACAAGATGGATGATGGCCAATGTTCAGTAGACACATCATCTCATAGCTGAGCTTGAATAATTGCCTGAGGTGCTAATAGGCCTGGGATGAATAATCATAGAGGTGCTAATAGGCCTGGGATGAATAATCATAGCATGTTTTACAAATTTACGTTGTGAAGTGATGACTTATCCTAGTTTGTGAATTTCTATATATTCCATTAGCAGAACTAACTGCTGATATGGCCACAGTAACACTTGCCTTTGTAACATTGGGTTATCCTCTACTGTTGACTGGGGCTGGTTACAAGGACTGTACAACTCTTCTGATACAAAAGCTCCATTGGCTGCCAGTTGTTTTTGGGGGCACAATTCAAAGTGCTCCTTATTACCTATCCAGCCCTATATGGCTTAGATCCAATCTATTTGACTGGTTCTGTTGACACATATGAGTCTGTTCAGGCCTTTCCCTCAGTCCCATCACCTTCATAGGCATGACTGGCATACACCACCAACCTTCTTGTTGAGTCCTCCTACACACTGGAATTCACTTTCTAGGAAGGCTATAGGCTACCTCCTTGCATTCCTTCTGTTGGCAGGCAATGACTTTTTTTTGTGCTTCTTACGGGCTATTGAGAACTGAAGGTTTTTAAAGTAAGGACTCTTAGGAGGATGCTGTTCTGTTTTTATTTGTTTCAACCATACCTCTTTTTAAACTGCTTTTACTCATTTTTAACTGTATATTTTAAATTGCTCTTAAATGTTTTTGGTACAGGAAGCCATCACCTTTTGACACCCTGTTATCTGACAACTTGTTCTTTTGATGCTTCCAAATTAAGGACAAGTTCCATTAACTGAGTGGGGGTTCTGCTCATTCATCAGTTCTTCCTGCCTACAGAGGCTTGCTTGGGACTGCTTGCAAGTATGTGCTGTTTGCATAGAGAGCTGAGAGGGGGAAAAAAGTACCAAGACAGCTGAGAGAGTTTGCAAGCATGCAGTCGGTCCCAAGTGAACCTCCATAAGTCCCTCATGCTCCCTACAGTACAGTACATGGGTTCTGTTTTTCAACCAATTCCATTTTCTGACAGTGCTCTGGTCCCTAACCCATCAGATAAGTGGAGAAAGCCTGGAGTTTAATCCTATTTTAATGTTGATTTTTGTTTGTTTTAACTATACTGTATTTTAAATTGTAAGCCTGAGTCCTTTTTTTTTGGAGGGGGGGTGGAGATGGGATATAAAAACAAAAAGTCTTTCAAGCTGTTGAAAGATCCCAGTTTAGTTATTGTAGTTCTGGGAACTGAACTCTCTTATGAATGACAAGTGGCATACATTTTAAGAGAATTTTCCCACTTTCATGCACTTTTCTGTTCAATAAAGTAGTAACAACGTGATCAATGGAAACCAGTATTCCAGTGTATTTTGAGGCCTGGTGTTCATGTGTAAATGAACAGTTACCACATAGTTACTCATCTACCACTGAGATGCCATCAGGTATGAAGATATGCTGGGACAACTGATGGCCTGGAGATTTAAACTTATTCAGAACGAACCCCTGAAATATAAGATTGAAGATTGGAACCCAGCAACCCTACTTCTCAAGGATGGTGAACCAACCCTTGTGAAACTGATTCACAAATATAGAAACACTAAACTTACTGTAAAGTAAAGATATACACATTTGCTCCAAAGAGTAATATTGTAATAAGATTTCCTTATCTCTAATAGAGTAGATATTTATTATTGACACATTTGTTCTATACTCACAGAATGTCTTTTTTCCTGGATATTTGACCAGACAAAGAAAATAAATTGCTTCGTCAAATACAGAGTGTGATGCTTTGCAGATGGAAATAGCTGAAGAGTGCTTTCTTTTCTGTCCCATGCTTGCACTTTAAGAAATTGACATTAAAAAGTAGGCAAGCAAAAGCAGACTTTTTATTAAATGACTAAAGCTTGACAGTTGTATGGAGGTCAGAGCATTCAGTCAGTGTCAGCCTCCATTCCCCAGAGTTGTATCCTATAATGTATTTATTTATCATTACCGATAGCCAAAAAATTCTTTTTCTTCCTCTCTTTCAGTTTGTTCTGTCCAAGGCCACAAGGTTCCGACAGAGATCAATGGTGTTCCTGTTGTGATGAAGCAGCTCGTCAAAACCTGAATTAGATGTTAAATCTTTCTGAAGTGGGGAGGAGGCAGGGGGAGGGGAAATGTATTGTGCTGAGGATTTATCATGTGTTGCTTCTTGTGAGATAATATATAGCAAAAAAGTTTCAGAATGCTGTTTCAGGACCATAGCAGTTGCCAAGTTTGTGATAGATTTCAAAAGTCTTCCTCTCTACCTCATAGAAACATGTATGTATTACAGATGGACGGTATTTAAAATACCCAAGTGCAGTAGATATCCAGCCATGGCACCAAAATATCTCTGGGGTAATAGAAGACCAGTGTGGTGGTGTAGTTACAGTGTTGAGTTGGACTAGAAAGAATAAAGAATGCTAGAACTTAGTGATGCATTCATTGAAGTTTGTCTGTGGATTGAATGGATTCTGATGCTGGACTGGATTCCCTTGCAATCTAAACCTCTTTGCTTTGTTCAGAAGACATACCAGCAAAGATTTGAAAGGTGTATGAGGTGGAGTGAGTCAGTGTGAATAATGGAGTAGGATTCTGGGATACCAGGATTCAAATCTCCACTTGGTCACAGAAACCCACTGGGTGATCTTGGGGATGTGATATTCTCTCAACCTCAGCAAGCAATGGCAAACCACCTTTGAACAAATCTTACCAAGAAAACCTGTCATGGGGTCTCCTTAGGGTTATCATAAGTCAGAAATGACTTGCAGACATGCAACATCAACTACAATGGGATGGAGTGCAGGGAAAGAAGACAAGGCAGAGAAGTCTCATTGTGCGAGTCTGGATGTATGACCTTGGGTGTATTCCATAGCAAACTGTCTTATATTGAATTGGATCATTTATCCTTTTTGTTCAGTATTGTTTACTGCATGGTGGGGACAGTGAAGCCTGTGATTTGTGTGTAGGCTCTTAGGCTGTTTTTAGGCTCTCAGGGGCCCCCCCATGCACCAATTTTGGAATTCAGATTTATTTAACTCAAATTACCCCAAGCTCTCTCAGGGATTGTAGAGACAATCTTGGTTTATTTCCACTCTTCTTTGGAGTGAATGCTTGGGGGCTGCTGGACCTGCTTTTATTCCAAGTGATAAAGGAACCATACGCTGGCTTATGCACATATGAGTCCATGTTTCTCACATCCAGTGCTTCTATAGCAGCAACAAATAGAGTCTTGTCTGATGTCTGAATCTGCTGTCCCATGCTGTGCCAAGCTTCTACAGCTGTGGTCAATCAAGTTTTGGCTCTTACTCCATCAAGGAACCTGCACCTACACTGGATGGTGGCTTCTATGTCAGTGGGATGCTGAATCTACTCCATTTGTTTAGATTTAAATGAGTTGTACATATTCACAAATAGAGTTCAACATGTTGGAGAGTGTCTTTAGAGCATGGATTTAAACATGAATTCAGCACTTCCTTGCATGGGAACCTCACTGCCACTGATTGTATGGTTTTCCAACACTGCTACACACTGTACCCACTAGCCTCAAGAGCAAAGAAGGTATTAGGACGTAATTGACTGGATTTGGGAACACAGTGGATCAACCTCTGATATATTACTTCAATTTCCCTCCTAAATATATTATGCAAATTATGTGCTAGTAATATCATAATTAGAAACTACAACTTTTAGTCTAAAAATTACATGTACCTCCTCTCTTTCTTTCCATCTTGGGTCTTTCTTTTATTAAAAGCTTTGGAAAGAGTCAAAAGTGTATGAAACGCCCTCTGAAACAACAACAACAACATCTAGAAAAACACAAAGATCCAGGATCAGGTCTTTTCATTTTGGTCAGGAGATCTTTCACTCTAGAAGGGGTTCCAGCACTTCCCAAGTGAGTCAATTTAATATTCAGATTAGTGTTCAATGTTCAGGCTGTGTCTAAAGTATAGAGACTCACACGTAATATCTGTTCAGTGGATTTCTTTTGTATGTCTAGTTTCTTTTAATTAAATATTCACTGGTGTTATAATTCTATGTGAATCCTGACATTTAGTTTTCTGTTAGTAATATATAGGTCAGAATTTGCTGGTCTGCCTGAAATGGGCAAAAGGTCAACAGATCTTAATAGCACTATGAACATTATAAGTGCCTCAGTACTCAGACAGGAAGGAAACATATTGATTGAACAGCTTGAATAACATCTGCAAATCAAACATCCTTTAAAGCACACACATGCATGTACACACACACACACACACACACACACACATTCCCTGTAGGCATCCAAGGACTGTAAATGTGTTGTTCCAAGTTCAACTCTAAAATTACAGATAAATATACTAGATTACATGAAAGGTGTGACCAATTAGACAAGGTACTTATTTTTCTTCTCATACTCACCAGCAGTTAGTGATGGGAAGAATTTGAAAAAATGGTCTAAAAGCATATTTCTTGAGTTTTGGAACATCCTGATGGGGAATCCTGGACCAATTAATATCTTTGGAGTTCTGGACTTATTCTGTGCAGAATTCATATCTCTTTTTTTTTTCCACAGAAAACATCACTTTCTGTTCCAGGAAAAAAACATTTGCACATAAATATTCACAAAGTAAGTCCCAAATTGAGTAGTCCTTGAAAACATCTTATAGCAGGAAGAAAATTGCTTGTTGTTTCCTTCAAAAATGAGATTAATGAAGAATCACATCCCTGCTAGCAGTGGGGTATCAGGACGGAACTTCCTGGCTCTAATTCTGCCTCCATGAGAGAGGAAGCAGATTTTACAGATACATCGAAAGAAATTACATCATAACTTTGTGTCTGGTGTGTCTGTGTGTTTTATTTTTAGCAAGTGTTAGATGGTGCCTTGCATTTTCTGTACAGATGCCATTCAAGCATAATACGCTAGGTTTGGATAGAGCTTCAGTTCTGCGAGAACAATATCCAAGGCAGAGAATAACTTCTGACTTCCCTCTTAGCCCCTCCGTCAACCCAAATCCCCCCAAGCCCTCTCTGATGGCACCTGAGCAGTGAACCTTTCTTGTCTTTCCTCTTAGGAATGTATCAGCCAGCAAAAGTATACAAGTGGAGGGAAAAGGAAGCTCTTTCCCCTTCCCTTTCAGATGCGGTTGACCTTGCAAGAATTGACATCTTCCATGGATCATTAGGCTTTAAATCCAGATATACTGCTATGTAGCATGGCAGAACACCAGAGGGGAGAGGGGAGCGACAGACCTTCTCTTTCACACTGTTGGTGATACTCCCACGCCTAATAGTTTGTAGTTTTTAGAAGGAGGAGAGAAGAATATAAGCGAGGAAAGAAGAGTGCTTTACAGACTGGACGCTGGTCTAGAGATTAGCTTGAGGATTGAAAAAGGGGCTGTTAGAAGAAAAGGAGAGGGTGGGCTTATTTCCAAATGTCAGATTGCCACCAAAATAAAATAAAATAACATAAAATAAAATAAAATAAAATAAATAAAATGCCAAGCTATCTCTCTCTCTTTCTTTCTAGTACAAATGGTCAGAAATCTTTGCTGAGCTACTGAATCACCCAGAGATAAATCTGCCTTCTATCCATACAAGTCTCTTATTGCAACAGCTCCATTGGCTACCACTCTGTTTCTGGGCACAATTCAAAGTGCTGGTTTTGACTCACAAAGTCCTATACAGCTAGGGCCCAAGTTATTTGAAGGACTGTATCTCCTTTTATGAACTCATTAGAACTCTAAGATCTTCCGGAGATGCCCTGCTCTCTGTCCTACTACTTTCTCAGGTACATTTGGTGGGAACAAGGGAGAGGGCGTTCTCAGTGGTTGCTCCCAGACTTTGAAACTTCCTCCCTAGAGAGGCCAGGACGGCCTTGTCCTTGCTCTCCTTCTGACAGCAAGTTAAGATATTTTTGTGCCAACAAAGTTTTTATAAATTGTCTGTTTGGGCTCTTGAAACTGTGGCCCTTTTCACATGTGTGGGGGGGAAACGGGCGAAAACGCCCAAAAACGGAGCTTACCTCCAGCCGGGTAAGTCTGTCACCACGTGGAGCAGCGCGAGTTCGCTGCTCCACACTCCTCCGGCGTCGCAGATGGCCGCTTCCGGTTGGTGGAGGCTCTCCACCAACCGGAGAAGCTCGCCAGCCAGAAGTACGACCTCGGCAGATCTGTAGGCATGCACTTGCGTGCGCCTGCAGATCCACTTTAGAGCCGGGCAACGGAGCGGCACAGGGCTGCACGCTCTGTGCTTTTTAAAAACCTCTAAAAAGAGGTTTTTAAAAAACACGCTGCCCGGCTAGTTCCGGCCGCTCCTGAGTGGATTCTGGTGTGAAACTACGAAAAGTAGTCCACGCCAGTCCACTCTACAGTGTAGACGACCTTCGTGAGAGGTAGCTCTACACCGTTCCCCCCCACCTCCACATGTGAAAAGGGCCTGTGTGAGTGTTTTCCAGTGTTGGCACCAATTTATTTTAATGTCTTTAATGTCTTTAATATATAATTTTTTAACTTAAAAATGGTTTGCTTTTAAAATTTTATATTTATATATTCATGGATGTTTTAATTTGTACTGATTTTATGTTAGCCACCTTGAGTCCCACTGTTGGGAGAAAGGTAAGGTTTATATTTTTATTTTTATTTTTATTTATATATATATATATATATATATATATATATATATATATATATAAAAATAAAAAAAAATAATCTTTGTATGAGCTACTGAGGTTTCTCCTCTGGGGCGGGGGGAAGTCACAGCTATGTTTTCCTTAGCTGAGAACTAGCTTTAGCCACGTTTAAGGAGAGACAAAAATGGTATCAATTCTCAGTCCTTTTTCCTCTCTTGGTATAGTTATAATGCTCAGAAACAGTTGAGAAACAAATGGGAGGCCATCCCATTTGGCTGAGACTTTTTGGTTCCAACATTGTCTGGTACCAGGTTAAGATTTCCACTACTCTAGAATTAAGAATCATGCAGTCTTCCAGATATTTTTGGACTGGAACTCTCACAATTTATCACTACTTGCTATGCAGACTAAGCTGTTGCAATCCAACAACATCCAGAGGGCCACATGTTTCCCAACCATTTGTCAGGATGCAATTGGCCAGTTTTAAGTAGCAGAGTTATGGTAATTGATTATCCCTATAATATGTAATTTTTGAGAAGAGGCAAAATAATATTTGTTGTGTGTGTAATATTTGTTGTTTCTGAGAAAGAGCGAGCGTATGACACACCCAAGGTTACCCAGTGGATTTCCATGGGCAATTGAGGAATTGAATCCTGGTCTCGATAGTTGTAACTTATAAGAAAATAAATGTATATCTAAAAATTATTGTCCAAGATAAATTTTATACAGTCACTGTTCACTTGGTAAACTATATATAAAGTCATCAATAATTAAATATTTAAAACAAAATAGATATTCAGAAGTTACATAGAGAGAGATCTTATGATTTCTACAGGCAAGTCATTACATATCAACTTCCAATGGGAGGAAGAACAATGTTGGCTACTTAGGGTTGGTAGTCCATAAGCGTGGTCAAATAGCCATAGTTCTGTGGATAATCCAATGCTTGTAAAACACTAGTGGAACATCTCCTGAAAGGAGGGAAAAAAACTCGATGGTTCCTGTGGGTTGATATGGCACCTGAACAGTCTAAACAGCCAGATGCGTTTCGCCTAACAGTCTCCTTCAGTGACCAGATTTTTCTTCAAATCTCTTGTGCCTCCCTTTGTGCAAAACAAACACCATGTTTTATAGTTCTCAACACGAGCCATCCTGAATGATAAGATAATAAGACAAAAACTCACCACAGATAAATTATACAGTAGTTGTGGAAAGAAGGAAACTTCCATAACTCCTCCAGTCTTATCCTATCTTTAACCTAGAGTTCAGATTAAATAGCATCACTAGCCGGCCCATTTGTGGTTAATTAGAACTATTGCAGCAAGGTCACATCACTGCAACAACTTACATACTTGTAGTAAAATGTACAGTCTCATTAAAGCATTTATAATACAAACTCACCAAATTCGTATAATGAACTGTTACCTAAACCATATGAACTATACCATTTACAAATAAAACAATGGCCACAAAAGTGTTTCTCATGACAGGGGATCAGGACCTTCCTAATCAGACAACCCCTCAGGCTGATATATCCTTAAACTATCATCCATATTAACAGTGTCTTGGACTCAAAGGGGACATTGGGAACAAAAGAGCTAAACTCTCTGTATAATAGTTAACCAATCAATTCCGTCATTTAAGTCCCATTGGAGATAGGCTATGATGTCTTTGATGTCATGTTGATGCTCTACAAAGTGCTTTACCAATGTTGCATGCATTCTTTTATTTCTAATGCAACTTTTATGTTCAATGATTCTAAAAACATGGTGTTTGTTTTGCACAAAGGGAGGCACAAGAGATCTGAAGGAAAATCTGGCGACTGAAGGAGACTGTTACGTCGAAATGCGTCTGGCTGTTTAGACTATTCAGGTGCCATATCAACCAACAGGAACCATCAAGGTTTTTTTCCTCCTTTCAGGAGATGTTTTACAAGCATTGGATTATCCACAGAACTACAGCTATTTGACCATGCTTATCGACTACCTATCCTGAGTAGCCAACATTGTTCTTCCTCCCATTGGAATTTGATATGTAATGACATTATGATTCATTGCATCAGCCCTGCCTGTAGAAATCATAAGGTCTCTCTCTATGTAATTTCTGTATGTCTATTTTGTTTTAAATATTTAATTATTGATGATTTTATATACAGTTCACCAAGTGAACAGTGACTGTATAAAATTTATCTTAGGCCTTTTCCGCACCGGGCTATTTAAATGGTGCAGAGCGACCTCCAACGGAGGTCTTCTACACCATAGAGTGGACTGGGGCAGACTACTTTTTGTAGTTCCATACCTCAGTCCACTCCGGAGCGACCAGAACTGGTCGCTCAGTGTGTTTTTTAAAAACCTCTTTTTAGAGGTTTATAAAAACCATGGAACACGCAACCCCGTGCTGCTCCGTCGCCCAGCTCTAAAGTGGATTTGCAGGCGCGTGCAAGAGCGTGCCTGCAGATCTGCCGGGGGTGGGCTTCTGGTTCGCAAGCTTCTCCAGTTGGTGAGCCTCCACCAACCGGAAGCCGCCATTTAGGACGCCAGAGGAGTGTGGAGCAACGAGCTCGCACTGCTCCTTGTGGCAACGGACTTGGCCGGCCAGAAAACAAAGCTGGTAAGCTCTGTTTTTGACCGTTCCCCCCGCCCCCACATGCGGAAAGGGTCTTAGACAATAATTTTTAGATATAAATTTATTTTCTTAAGTTACACTTCATTTTATTCCTAACTATTAAGTTCGTTGGTTTTTGCTATTGGTTAGGAGTTAGTTTCCTTTTTTACTTTTTGCTCTCCATAGTTGTAGTCCATGTTCAAACCACTACAATATGCTGGCTCTGCGCACACACACACGCACACATGCACACGCATGCACGCACACACACACGCACGCACACATGCACACCTCAAATAGATAGATAGATGATAGATAGATAGACAGACAGATAGATAGATAGAAGACAGAAAAAAACAGAGTTTACACATTTCAAGGGTAAGAGGCTTGAGTTGACCATAAGGCCCAATTCTAACCCCCTCCATGGATCTTTTAAAATATCTTTCTGGTTTCATATATTGCATATCAGAACTCTACCTGATTTATTCCTATCAAATCTAAACCTATCATAGGATTTTCTTGGCATAATTTGTTCAGAAGGGGGTTACCTTTGCCATCCTCTAAGGCTGAGAGAGTGTGGCCTGCCCAAGGTCACTCAATAGGTTTTTTTGGCCGGATAGGAATTTGAACCCTGACCTTTCATTGTCCTAATCCAGCATTCAGATCACTACAACCACACTGGCTTTTCCCACATAAACTCACCAAATGAGAGGAGAGTTTTCAGGCTTCTGTCTTGTTCTGTGACTTTGTGTCTGTGTCTACAGTTGTGTGTCAGTTTGGTCTGCTAGAGAACTCTGATTGTTATATTTGATGTTAAAAATCATAAACTGTTAATGTCATAAACTGTTTCACTGTATGAGTGAAATGCTGGATGTCCACAAAGGCTATTAAAGAAATGAATACATCAAAACAATGAATTTCTTAAGAATGAACAAATAATTGAATAATGCAGTGAAAAAATTACATGGTCAAAGTATCAATGCCATTTAAATGCACTGTTCTGTATACAAACAAATAAGAATTACAGCATGGTTTCTTGTTTATCTTACCAAATCATAAACTGACAGTGGATTCTTTGTGATGAAACATAAAGAAAAAAACAGCCCACTTGGAAGAATAGTGTTTTGTTGAACAGGGATATGAATTTAACAGGTTGTTCTTATCCTATTAGGGAGAGAGTTTCATGCCCCCATTGATCTATGGCTAAAGTTTAATGGCAGTATGTTGATTTCATCTAACCCTTCCTCAGGGCTTCACATTGCAAGAACAAAACTGTAAATGAAGTTGATGTGGTTATAATTGTCAGAGGCACAGTTGGATGTAATTTCAACTGGGAGATACTTGAAGATTAATCGGTATCTTTAAAATGCTGGGTTGCCCACAGATCTAGTCAGGGTACCTTGATAATTGGCTAAAGACTGTAAACTGAAGTAGCATGATTGCTTTCTCTGGAGCATGGTGTAATCAATTTCTGCCTTTAACCAATTTTGCCCCAGGAACTGTAGAAATCCGAAGAGAGGGGCCAGGAGGAAGGCTGGAGAAAGGGACTGAGTTTTTCCTCCCCCATTAGTACTTTTTAGTTGCTGGATCCATGCAGCTATTATGTGATGTCATCCAGCTGCCAGCCTGGTCCCTCAAGCTGGTGAACTTGAGACAGCAGGGTGAGATGACTGTATTTGGACCCATCACTTTCTCCCAATCTGTCTACTACTGGAACCTCAGTTCTCTCAGTTGCTTCATGTAGAAATATATAACTGCCATTATCAGCTTTAATAAGAGGAATTAACATGGTTTTATTTGATGGATGGGGTCACAAAAACTTGCATTTTCGTACTAGAGTCAGAATATTGTTTCCTGCAGTATTTTTAACAGACGGCTTCGCATTCAGAGTATTAAAAACTGGTAGCCATGTTCATTTTGGAATGCTGATACTTGAATGGAATTGGAATTTGTCCTCAAGGCGATTAGTAATGGCATGCCTAGGACACTCTGATTACAAGAGAAAAAGAAGTTTATAAAGCTAAATATCCCCTCATTTCTGCCTTCCTTTTATTGCCACTTTCAGAAAATAACTGGTTGAGTAACAATGAAGAGTCTTATCCAACCGTCTTCATTCTATTTTATCCTCTGTCTTGTTTATAACATCTATTGAACTATGCGAAGATTTGTGAACCCTGCAGTTCACCCCTCTCATCACACCATTCCCTAGATTGTAAAATACAGCATTTGATAACATTCCAGAAGGGCTTCTGTTTCTTCTTTTTTTGCAAGTCTTGGCCAAAGTGTGTAAAATTGTTTGAAACTTGGCTTGTATCAGGAATGACTGACTAGTGCCCCATGTGGTGAGTTGTATGAATGGTGCCTCTCAATGAAGAACTTTCTAGATCTGGTCTGTTTCCACTTCCCTTGCCATTGTTTGCCTTGCCTACCCATTGGTTTCTCCTGGGTAGGAAAGAACACATATACACATACATACATTTATACATACATACATACATATATATATATATTACAGATTAAATTACAAAAACAGATTAACATTCAAATCACAGACGTTACTTTCCAAAAAGAGTATAATCCCCCCACCCCTCCCCCCAATGGCTTTGCAGAGTGTTACCGCTGTTTCTAGCCTGAGCTTGCGGGATATTAAGATGTCATTTGATATCAATAATTTGGCCTTCTTTACCCATTCCTCTCCACATGCTTGCAAGGCCCCCGGACAAGCACGCACACAGGCGCGGCCGACAATAACCGAACAATTCACATCCCAATCTAGGCAGGCCAGTCATTGCTGAATGCAGCTTCAGGAGACCTCAAGGCAAGTACCACATTATGTATGCACGCTACTTACAAAAAGATCCCCTGCCCCGCGCAGGCAGCTTGATGAGCGGACTATACAATTCTCAAGCACTCCGTGTTTGCATACTGGCTACTCTATTGACAATCTGGCTATAACTCAATCATCTAAAATACTGCCCTTTTGGAGGCTTTGTCTCCAACCCGAAACTCATTGTTTTCCCCAAGTACAGACTAGCCTGCGGCCACAATTTTCCCTATAAGAACCTCTGACTTTGAGCTCTTCCTCGGATCGCTCGTGACTTGCCTCCCAACTTGCTGCCGCTCTGTTTGACGAGCCTCCCCTGAGCCCCACGTGCTGAGAATCCACGCTCCCCAGCTTCTTTGCTTTTAACTGGGCTTCAGGACAGGTATAGTATTTCCCATACCAAACTTCCTCTCAAAATCCCTCTATCCCACTCCTACCTTTTATTCCTATAGTTCCTTGTGTGAGTGTGTTGCATACATGTGTTTGACTGTATTTCAATAAAACATTTATTATTATTTCAACTTCTACCTTATAATTGACTCGGCCTGACCCTGTAGACATAGGGTTCAAGATCTCGCTATGTTACCCTGCCCCTCGCATTGCAAACTAATGCTCTTTGCTAATTCCCTCCCCATTGTTGTGAGCACATTTAGGTGTCCCTCACGGGACCCCCAGAAATCAGGGTAACAAGAGGTTTAATTAATTCTTCTCATATAGAAAAATCTTCATTCAGAATGTGGGATATGGATTTGATTACATTATCAGTTTCACCGTACTCCATATCCTCTTTAATCTTTATAAGCAATAATTCCCAACCTGATTTCCACCCTCCTTCCTTCAGTATTACCATAAACTTTAGTCTTCTTTCCCTCAAAATATCGAACTTACACATATATACATATACTCACTTTCCACCCAAATGCTAGTGTGTTTCTGATGTCTCCTAGGGATGGAAAAATATTCAAAAATATTTGTGAAAAATGATTAAAAGTCCCACAATTTTTTGGTGTGTGTGTTGAGAAACTGATGAGAAGAAGCCTGGACTGGTGAGAATCTTTCTAGTTTGATATTTATTCTGCACAAAATTCACATGTGGTTGTTTGCTGCAGAAAACAGCATTTTCTGTGCAAGCCTAATGTGTGGCTTTTACGCAGAATAAGCCCTGAATTATGAATAGGCTTCAAAAACTGTTTGAGTTCCAAAGCCTATCTCACAGTGGGGGGAAATGCTAAAATTACTATTTACTTCCTTTGAGAAGAAAACTAGTGAAGAATTAACATCGCTAATTTCTCATGTGATACTGATGCTTGACTTTTTCTATGGTCTTGCCTCAGTTAATCTCTCTTCAACCTGGATGCCCAGCTCCCTAATGCCTATATCCCAGGTCTGACAGCTTGAGTAGGCCTTGTTCCTATTTAACATGTTTTCCAATGCTTTCCATCAATTTTTCACCCAAACTTGTGGTCCAAATCGTTTGGTCTTATTTCTAAAGTGGAAGGATGTATTAAAGATTCTCTATTGTCTTCATCTTTATTGATGAACAGAACACCATGCAAGCACATAGAATCATAGCATCCTACCACTGGAAGGGACTGGAAGTGCTGTTTAGTCGAAGCCCCTTCTGATGGAGTAATCCACTGAGATAGCTTCCCTGAGATTCATAAGAAACTGCAATATAGAAGTGCCTACCACTCTCTGAAGCAGTTTGTTTCACTGTTGATCAAAAGTTCTTCATAATGCTTAATAAAAAACAACAACTCCATTTATTTAATTTCAATCCATTTGTTCAAGTCCTATCCTCTGGAGCACCAGAAAATGAAGTCACTCCATCTTCTACGTGACAGTATTTAGATATTTAAAGATGGTTATCATTGTCACCTCCCATATTTTCTTTTCAGGAGAAACATACCCAGCTCCCTCAGGCATTCATCACAGGGCTTGGTTTCCAGATCATTTTGGTGGCATGTCTTTGGATATGTTCGAGCTCATTGACATGCTTCATAAACTATGCTGTCCACCAAAAAGGATAGAGTGGTACTATTGCTTATGTTGTTGCAGCTGAGAATTGCATTCTCTTTTTAACCCCACACGCATGTTTCTGCACATCCACAAGATTCCTTGATCTATCAGGCATTTTGGACAACTATATTCATTGAGCAACTATTTGATGATCTGTTGTAGACCTTTTTATGGTACTGATATTAGATTATTGGTTGGTAGTTGCCCAAGTGCCTCTTTTTCCTTTTTTTTTTTTAAGAGAAGGACAACATTTTTTGACTGCCAGTCTCCAGCACCCAAAATAACATTTTGCTTCCACTTTCAGATCCCGCACATCTTTCGTTTCTGCAATACTGCCAGCATATACATATACATTGATAAAACATTCAGCCTCCTCTCCCAGCCTTGATGTAATCATATACCTAATTCAGTCAAGACACTTCTTGTGTCTTGATTTACCAGTGCACAAGAATACATTTGCAGATCAGTAATACACTATGTAAAAATAATTTTGATGCATTCATGCATACAATTAAATCAAGATTGCTTTCCAGTCTCCCCATTCCCCACCTGGCACATTTATCAATCCATTAGCAATGGAATAAAAATAAAAGGTGCAAGTGAACAGAAATAAAGGAAATCTGTGGCAAATGGTACATGCTTCACTTTCAGAATTAATGTCATAAATTCTTCAAATTGAGGTAAAAAGGAGAAATGGAATGCAAGGAAGGGCAATACCAAAGAGCAGTGATATTGCTCCCAACTAATAAAATGTAAATAGGAATCTAGCTATCATATTTTCCTAAATTATCTAACAAGCAAGTTGTATTAGTCTTGACCTGGTGACAGAAGATATAGTTATTGCAAATAGATGAAGATGGCAAAATCACCCTTGTCCTGGACATACACACACATCCATCCAATGGTTATCTTTGTTCATAGGTTTTGTAGGTACTTATGATACTTTTTAAAAAAATGTCCAGCATTGTTTGAAAGGAGACTCATGTGACACACAAAATAAACATGAAATGGTATTTATAAATAATTTGTACAGAAAGAAAAGACTTTATCACGTCACAGGGACACACTGTATCCTTCAAGCATTCAGCTTAAGAATATAAATTTAGCAATAAAGGAGCAAAAAGACCTCTTTAGTTTATAGATATTGTGCATGAATGAATACAACTAACAGTGAAGGGCATTTTAAAACGTCCTAATATGCATTTTTCAAATATATCGTCTCTTAAGATGCACATTATAATCAAATTTTCTCTTTCAAATCAAACATTTCAGATGTAAAGGAGGAGAAGGAGGAGAAGGAAGGTTTATTTAATTTAAAATTGTTTTAGAACCTTTGGGAAGAGCATGTATTTCTAGTCCATTGGCAGTGATGAAATACAAACTGTAACCAAACCAACAAGGGTGCAATTTGAATGATATACCTGAAGGAGAAATCCCTTACTGGTAAGCTGGAATTTGATGAATGATTACTTAAATAATTGTTTTTAAGTTACAATGACAATGTTGTTTACAGAATTAACAGGATTAACAAGGCCATTATTTCTTTAGTACAACAGGAACTGCAACAAGAAACCACACAACACAGTTCAGTCTTGAGAAATAAATCTTAAAGATGGCAGTGTAATATTTATGATTGAAATATAAATCACAGCATTTGATGCATAAGGAACAGGTCAATGGTAAAGCTTTCTATTCTCTCCTGTAAAATCCACATGACAGGTGGAAAGTTTTCAAATTAATTGTGTCAGGCGTTTGCTTCTGATAGATGCTTTTAAAATGGGCATGCAGTTCTTTTCATTAAAATCTGTGCAAGAAAATCTTCAGCTTCTCTTCAGTACTATGCCAGTCTGAGCACATAGTTTAAGTAACAACACAGTAGCCTTTGTTTTAATTATTTTTCCAGCATTTCATTGCAGGATTTTAACTTTGCAACAAGGATGTTAAAAATAAGTCTACAATGTTACTGAAGCAAGTTAAATCTTGGCCATTTCCACATGGGCTTAAAGAAACGGTGCAGAGTGTCCTCCAGGGAGGACGTCTGCACCTGGAAGCAGACTGGGTTGGACCTACTTAGTGTAGTTCCGCACCTCAGCCCGCTCTGGAATGACCCGAAGTGGTTGTCCAGCGTGCTTTTGAAAGACCGCTTGAAACAGGTCTTTCAAAAGCATGGAGCGCGCCACTCCGTGCCTGTGCTCTGGTGCAGATTTGCAGGCTTGCACTTGTGCGAACCTGTGATCTGCCGGGGGCGGGCTTTGGGCTGGCGAGCTTCAGTGGTTGGTGGAGAGCCTCAACCAACCGGAAGCCGCCATTTTCGTCCCCGGAGCAGTGCAGAGTGTGGCCATGCACTGCTCCGGACCAGCCTGGACCCAAGCGTGGAGCCAAGAAGTCGGGTAAGTACCGGCACAGGGCGGTTCCCTCGCACTGTGCGGAAATGGCCCTTGATTTGTCTATTTAACTCAGTTCAGTTAAATAGGGCTTATCCTATCATTAGACAATGTCTATCTCAGAAAGCAGATTTTAAATGTCATAAAAGGGCATAAATTGTTCATTATTTAATTTGGATATTACTGTTTGTTTTTAACTAGTTGGGGTGGAAAAGGACACTGTCAGATTTTTTGCATCAGGTACCAAAAATACTTTGACTGGCTTTAGTTTTGACTTTGACTTTGGTGGGTGGAAGGCAACATCTGCTGTTCCACCTCCTGTAGCAAAACAACTTGAACTAACCCTGACATCCACAATGAAGGCATGATTTATTCCACAGGTATGCTTAAACTATGTGATCAAGGAAGTTTTAGGGAAAATCAAAATGGGAAATGTGGGTCATGAAAGTTGGATTCTGTCCCTTCTAGAAAGATATCAGATTTGTAAATATTTGCATAACATAGGCTGGCATCCTGTTAGTGAATTATCATGGTATAATTTGTGTTCAGAACTCCCTTTTTGGTCATTAAGGAGACTCAGATTCTTTATCGATCATGTAACAATTAACCCTCCACAACATTTTCTCAGTTGTAGCCCCCAAACCCAGCAACTCCCTGTTTAGTTCAGAGCAGTGGGAGAAACAGACAAGTGTTCAGCTGTTTTCCTATGGCTGGTCATAGACCAATGACGTCATCTACAGGGACCTCCAATGTACTGCCAGAGGTCACCATAGATGCTTCTTATTTTTCACTCACCTATGGGAAAACAGCTGGTTGCTGGCCTGCTCCCCTCCCATCCACCAGTCTGACATGGATCGGCTCTGGGGGCTTCAATAGAAAAGCAGATTTTTTTAGAGGGCGGGATTGGAATCTATTGTAGCTACATCTTGTACCTGCATCTCCTGATACATGATCACAGCCATGTACTTAATCTTACAATCACCAGCAAGGGGGGAAAAAAAAAGCTGTTGGGAGGTACACGATTATAGCTTCCAGAATCTGGTCTGCCCTTCAAAGCACATCTATTCCGCCATTTTCAATAAAACGTAACTCTTTAACAATACAAACTGATACATGTTTACACAGAAGGTCCATTAAGTTCAGTTAAATGTACTCCCAGGTGGATGAGTATCAATTTGTAGTCTTAAAATGTAGGGGTTTTTGTTTTTAAATAAAAGCTGAATTTCCCGGGATACTCATGTGTACCGACCTAGTGTTCAATGACATTTTTGTCTCTGTTCTTGTATACAAGAATTGCAGCATGTACACTAAGGATAGATGAATTTGACAGTTTGTGTTTCTTTTTGATTTTTGACAGTTTTTGTTAAAACCGCCTTTCACATTCCCTTTGTCTCCTTTATGAAAAAGTTGAGAATTTTGGTAAGGTTCTTAGCATTGTCCTTTTTTTTTTTTCTTCCTGTGAAAAGAACCAAAATGAAATTCTCACCCATATGCACTGTTTCCACGCGGTGGATATAACTCTTTCCAACAAAGGGAGTGCCGTAATGTTGGCAAGAATTGTTCAGAGGTGATTTGCTATTGCCTTTGTCTGGGATTGAGAGAGGTGTGACTTGGCCAAGGTCACACACACAGTGGATTTTCATGGTCGAATGGGGAGGCCCCCATTCGGCCATGGAAAGGCCCCTCCCTAAACTGCAAACCTCAGGATTCCATGGGATGTTGAAAGTGGTATAATAGCAGTATAACAGTCTAATGCAGAAATGGCCCTGCTCTCCCAGATTCCTAGTCCGATAGTCAAACACTTGACCACCCTGGCTCTGCTATGTTGTATTTGCCTAATAAAGAGCTGTTAAAGATGGAGGCTGCATTAGGAAAAAGAAGTGATAACACCAAGTCACTATCACAAATATGGCTGAACGCAGAGGGATTCAAAATGAGGCTAAATTCTCAAAGCCCTCAGCCTCGATGCAAAGACCTGTCTGTTATAAATTCTTTAAAAAAAGAGAAAGAAAATTAAAAATGAAACAATTTTTACCTAACCCCTTTAGACTTACCCTCATCTAACAGCATGGCTGTATTAACTGTGTTCCTTACCTAACCCCTTTGTTGCACTATAGGAATCCAGTAGAGGGACTATGTGCCTTTGCTCCATCTCAGTTATGAAACAAATAGGTACTGTAGCTAGTATGGTAGTAATTACTTTAACAAGCCCAATTCCCCCTCCCGCCTCCAGTAACCTCAGCCTCATCATGTCTGAGGTCAAGGCACAGTGATAAACAGAAATAAGAGCTTGTTTGTTTGGGATGGAAGTTTGCTGCAGTCTACAATGAATGATGACTTTCTTAAGCAATCATAATTATGAGGGATACTTTCAACTGAAACATAACCCAGCCAACCACACTTGACTGATATCATCAGAGTCCTCAAGCAGCTATAAAATAAGCAGAGAATGACTAAACCTCGAAATCTGATGTTTTGGCTTTTCCGTTGTGCAGTGTGGGCATACATTCCAAAACAAAGATTTCCAAAACATTAATAAAATCAGACATCAGTTCTGCTAGAAAGTACCTTAGAAACTGACTGGAATATACAAATTCACACACCATTTAGGTGTCTTTAAGCTAAATTAAGCAGAATTTCCAAATGCGTTTTCATTAGGGCTATTCTGAGGCTATGGAAGAAATTGTTAATTTGGAGGGCACATTTGGAAGTGGATTTAGCAAAGCCCACTCATGACAGGTATCATTAGGCACAGTGGGGTGGCTCATACATGAGAACTTATAGGGTGACTCTCTCATCTTAAAATAAAGGTAATGGCAAGCCCCCTCTGAATCAATCTTGCCAAGAAATCCCTAGGATAGGCTCATCATAAATTGGATTTGACTTTAAGACATACAACAATAGGAAAACCCTAAGCTGTTTGATTTACCTTCATTGTATTTTGCCCAGAGCTTGGACATGTTATCTTGGGACTATCAACTTCCAGAATCCTTGCTGGTTACACTAGATAGTGAATTCTGGGAATTCCAATCCAAGAAATAACTTTTGCCAGCTCTGATTTGCATTCTCAAAAAGAGGAACTTGAACCTGGTGGCCTTTGGATGTTGTACAGCTTGGCTTAGAAGTAGGTGATTTTGCTATGCTGCCTAATACAGCAATATGTCTTGGGTCACAGTCGTTGCTGAATATCAACAGAATAGATCAACTCTCAGGAGTGGATGTGCATGTTTGGATAAGAGCAAGTTTTTCTTCCTATTAAGACAAGGTGTCCAGGGAGCCATTCATTTTTCCCCCCAATCTTTACTTCTTTGTTTCTTTTCTCTACGGGCATGTCTGTACTGCACTGCTATAGAGCTCTTATTCCACTTTCAACATCCTATGGAATTCTAGGGTTTGTAGTTTCCTGAGGCCAAAGAACTTTCTGGCTGAAAATTCTCAATACCCCTCCCTAAACTGCAAACCCCAGGATTCAATAGGATGTTGAAAGTGGAATAATAGCGGTATTACAGTGTAGTGTGGAAATGGCCTACATAACCATGCCACTACTCATGTACTCAGAATCTGTTTATTAGACACAGTAAAAAAAATCTGACCATAATGTCTTTGGTTGATCCCACCGTCAGTCCAAAGAGGGAGGCACTAATTGATATGTTTTTAAATCTTTCATTAATTTTTTGTTTTAAATTGATTTAACTGTAACTCACCCTGAGATCTTTGGATATAGGGTGAGATATAAATATTTTATTAATACGTTTAACAGTAAATCAAATTGTAAATAAGCCATTTCCAGAAGATTCTTATTAACTTATATCCAAGGTCAAAGGGGAAATGTGACAGTTTCTGTCTTTCTTCCATAACTTTTACCTGGCAGGGTGCCCATTCACCTTCAGTCCAGATGTTACCATGCTGAGCCTCTAGGGCTGCAACCAGAGAACCAGAAATAAAAAGGCTTTACTGGCTCAAGGCCTGGAAAGAAAACAAAAAACAAACAGGAGGATAGGTTGAGTCCTCCACTTGCATTAGTTCTTTTTAAATCCTGCTGCCTCTACCCTTTTATTATTTTTAGTGCTAGAATATAGCATGTTTTTATTTCAACTGTTCTTATACAAAAAGAAAAGAAAAGAAAATCCTACTAACCTCTGAGTACTTTTGGTATGGTAGGGGTGTAGCCATCTCTATTGATCCTAATTTAAAGCTGTAATTGCAAATAAAAACATCATTATTTCCCCCAGCTACCTTAATTGAAAGGATTGATTCACAGGGAGCAAAGCATGATAAGAACTTCTTCATGGACCAAACCGCTTACGGACAATTTAACACCTTAATTTCAGTGATGGCCGTATTCTGTCTTGAGTGCAGCAATGTTGGCTGCTGGAAAGGGCAGGAAGGGAATGAGTTCTCATTTTTTCTAGTCTGTTCTTCTGTGTGTCCATTGATTAAGGCTGTAATACTTAGAACCACTTAGCTAGAAGCAAACTAAACTCAGAGGGACTCACATTTGTGTAGATTTGTATACAATTGTACTGAAAGGAAATGACTTGGCATGTTTACCTTAGTAATTCAATTGAAAAATACAGAATGTTCCAAATGTGCTTCAAAGACAAACCCTGGTTGATAAATACAACAGAAGCTCCTACTAGGCCTTCACAAGCATGCTGCTGTTTGTCCTTAAAGCAGCTCAGCCTTTGCAAAGATTCAGCCTGAACTCTCATAATGCCTCAGGTCTACAGTAAGGAATACTAATTAAAAATACAGAGTATCTTCATAAGAAATCTTCTTTTGTTCTCTTACTCTTAGAAGTTGGTGGTGGCACTAGGTACATGTCAGACAGCAGAAATGATGCCAATAGCATTGATTTCCTTCCTGGGGCTCTTCAGCCTAAATGCAATTGTTAATCTCTACTAGAATAAACCCACGGAATCAATGGAACTTATATAAATATTGACTCACCAAATTTCTGTTGATTGAATGGGTCTGCTACATTTGGGACTAACAAGATCTGGCCACAGATTGGATTGAGGCCATAATTAGTTCCACAAGACCCATTTCCAGTGGTGAAAACATGCTCCATCAGAGCCTAGGAAGCACCTGTAACTACTACTAGCATAGCCTGGGCCCTTTTCGCATGTTACCTTTCTCCTGGAGCCATCATGTGGCGATCCTGGGAAAGCTTTCCCTGGAGGGGATTGCATCTGCTGCACTCCCTTCCACACCAGCTGCCTGCTGGATGGGAGGAAGTGCGATGGCTCAGCTCCTCCTTTCCGCAGCACAGCCCGGCAGTTTCCCAACTGCGCTGGGGAAGGAAGTGAAGCCATTGTGCTTCCTGCTGTTCTGCACAACAGGTAAGTGCAGGAGGGATGCGAGAGGACTCCACAATTGCGGGTCATGTTCGGGAGGAACCCAAACATGATTTAATCCACAATTGAGATGGGATGGCCTCAGGATGGCCACGAGATGGTGATGATGTCATGCAGTACCGTCGTTGCGATCCTGTGGCCATCCCGTGGCCAATTTGCATTGGAGGTGGTGTGCGGAAAGGGCTCTTCTTTGTCTCAGGACATTTCTGCACTAGACTGTTATAGCGCTATTATTCCACTTTCAACATCCTATGGAATCCTGGTGTTTGCAGTTGAATGGGCATCCTACTGGCTGGCCCCTCCCTAAACTGCAAAACCCAGGATTCCATAGGATGCTGAAAATGGAATAATAGCACTATAACAGTCCAGTGCAGAAATGACATCAGTTATGTTACTGGAAACGGCCGAAAACAGACCTTACCAGCTTTCTTTTCCGGCTGGCCGAGTCCGTTGCCACGAGGCGCAGCGCGAGTTCCCTGCTCCACAGTCCTCCGTGTCCCAAATGGTGCCTTCCGGTTGGTGGAGGCTCTCCACCAACTGGAGAAGCTCCCCAGCCGGAAGCCCGCCCCCGGCAGATCTGCAGGCACGCACTTGCGCACGCCTGTAAATCTGCTCCAGAGACGGGCAACGGAGCGGAACGGGGTTGCGCGTTCCATGGTTTTTAAAAACCTCTAAAAAGAGGTTTTTAAAAAACACGCCAAGCGACCAGTTCCGGTCGCTCTGGAGTGGACTGAGGTATGGAACTACAGAATGTAGTCCGCCCCAGTCCACTCTACGGTGCAGAAGACCTCCGTGGGAGGTCGCTCTGCACCGTTTTACTAGCCTGGTGGGGAAATGACCATAGTCTTTTTATGAGTATTCTTCATCAACTGTGTGTGACATCCCTTGTTTAAATGTGTAGCTCTTTTAAATAAGTTCCAAAGAGCAAGAAAGTCACCATATAAATTTTGAAAACTTTTTGCAGGATGCAGAGCTTCATGCATGCATTGGTTAATGCATCCTTCTTTGAGAACATGGACTGGTTCACATGGACTGGTTCACACATTCATTGATATTATCTGTCATCAGTCACATAAAGCTTTTTTTTTTTTATGAGGAGTAGATGTTGAAACTCATTTGCTAATTTCAGAAACCTCTTTGCTGTGTCAAAGCAGCAGCAATTTTTCTGTCTGCATCCTGGTGGTGAAAGAATTTATTTAAAACTTTTGGGTAGTAGTGGTGATGGTTCTTAATAAACATTTTAAAAAGGCAAGGGAACTCATGTAGTGTATGAGCATTATCTCCATTTTTCTGCACTTTTTGGAATGTGTATGGGAAACCGTTATACAATCAAAGAATTGGAAGAGATCTCAAAAGATGTAGAAGAGATCCAACCCTTTGCTATTTCAGGAATCCACAGTTAAAGTATCCCTGACAGGAGGGTCCATCATGTTCCAAGGCAATTTATTCCCCTATCAAACAGCTTTTATGGTCAAGAAGTTCTTCTCAATGTTTAATTAGAATCTTCCTTCTTCTAATTTGAATCCATTAGTTGGGTACTGTTCACTGGAGCAGCTGAAAGCAAGCTGGCTCCATCTTCAGCATTATAGCCCCTCAGCTATTTTTTTAATTTTTTAATTATTAAAAAATAAATTTTATTATACAACAAATTCTTTCAAATCACAAAATACAAAACAATACATACAGAAGATTTACATTTACATACAAATCTACAATAAAACCTCACATACAAACACAAATACAAATACCAATACCTAGTCGAACCTAATTACCTTCTTCATTTATCCTTCTAGATGATGCATACTTCTTATTTCTCCTCTATCATGCATCATCTTCTCCAACTTTAAATAACTACTATCTTACCTTCCATTTATTCCTTCATACATAACCCATTCTTCTTCTATCATACATACCTTGACTTCTTTTAACTATCCATTGGGCGCAACCTTCCTCTTCTCTTCCTCGTGCTCAACTTTATTTTCAGTTTTCCAGTCACTGCATTTCTTTCCTTCTGCTCTGCTATCCTCTATCTCTCTTCTAAACTTACTTTATCTTTATCTCTGTCATACCTCTCTCCTAATATTATTATTTGTTTATTTGTTTTCTAATTTATCATTTATTATTTATTCTTTGACATTTCCTTTTATTATAACTATTATTTAATTATTTAATACTTAACTGTGTTTACCGTTTTAGACTATATTTCTAATCTTTAATAATTTTTTGTTCTAATCTTAATTAATTCTTTTTTTTCCTATTCTTCCTTTATTTCATCTTCATCATATCTCGTTTCCTCCTTCAATCAAATTAGTCATACATACCTATCAGCTCATTTTTACCCCAATTCTCTTCCCACATTGGCTTTAAAATTTCCTATTCTCGATTAAATGTTTCCTTCGACTTATTCTGTAAATATAAAGTTAATTTATCCATTTCAGCAAATTCATATATTTTCTGTATCCACTCTTCTATCTTTGGTATATTCTCTGTCTTCCAATATTTTGCGTATGTGATCCTTGCCACATATATCATATAACATATAATTCTTGAATATTTGTCTCTAACTTTCTTATCTATCCCTTCTATAATATTTAAGAGGTATATTTCTGGAGAAATTACAAATTTGATCTTGAGCACTTTTTCTATTTGTTTATGTATCTGTAACCAAAATTTTTTAGCTTTTTTACATTTCCACCACATGTGGAAGAAGGATCCTACTTCCTGACAATTCCAACACATAATTATTTTTTATTTTTATTCATTTTAGCTATTCTAACCGGGGTTAAGTACCATCTATAGGACATTTTATAGAAATTTTCCTTTACATCATAGCTTCTAGTGAATTCTTGATTTATTTTCCAAACTTTTTGCCATTGATTTAAAGTTATTGAATGTCCTATGTCATTTGCCCATTTTATCATATTTGTTTTAATTATCTGTTGTTCTAATTCTAGATTTAACAACAGTTTATAAATCTTACTTAAGGGCCTTTTTACCCCTGATTTCATTATTTTATCAAATTCATTTTCTTCTAGGGTTATTCCTTTATCTCTTACATCCTCTTTATATTTTCCCACCAATTGTCTATGCAATAGCCAATGTGTAAAAAAATCTTCTGCTATTAATTCTTCCCTAGATTTTAATTTAATATTAACCCCTTCTTTTTTGAGTATGTCCTTATATGTTACCCATTATTTTATTATTACTTTCTCTAACTTGTAAAATGCTTCATGTGGAGAAGTCCAATATGGTAATTTTAGATATAATTTTTTCCTAAATTCTAACCAGATTCTTAAAATTGCATTCCTGACATAATGGTCAGTGAATTCCTTATTACTCTTATATTTATCATACGAGACGTATGCATGCCAGCCATAATACAAATTGAATCCTTCCAAATTTAGTAATTTTACATTTTCTAATGAAATCCATTCCTTCATCCAAACTAACGTAGAAGCTTCATAATATAGTTTTAAATCTGGCATGCTTAGACCACCTTTCTCTTTTGATTCTTTTAAATATTTCCATTTGATTCTAGGTATCCTTCCATTCCACACAAAATTGCTAAGATCTTGTTCCCATCTTTTAAAAGCTTTGTCATTTACTAATATTGGAAGATTTTGAAATAAAAACATTATCTTTGGTAAAGTGTTCATTTTTGTAGCGGATATTCTCCCCAGTAGGGATAAGTTTAATTTCTCCCATTTTTTCAATTCACCTTGTATTTCTTTCCAGATTTTTTTATAATGATTTTCAAATAATTCTGAATTGTTTGTCGTTATTGTTATACCCAAATATCTTGCTTTTTTTACTATTTTAAATCCTGTAACTTCTATTGATTCTGCTTCTTGTGATTGCACCATATTTTTTGTCATCATTAATGATTTATCTTTATTGATCCGTAAACCAGCTACTTGCCCGAATTCTTTTAATGTTTCCATGAGTGGTTTGATACTTTTGTTTGGGTCTTCTAAGATTATTGCCATATCATCAGCGAAAGCTTGGATTTTAAATTCATATCCTTTAATCCTTGTTCCTCTTATCTCCTTATTATTTCTAATTTTAATAAGTAGCACTTCTAGACACATGATAAATAGCAGTGGGGAAAGTGGGCATCCCTGCCTCGTACCTTTATTAATCTTAAACGATTTTGATTTCTCTCCATTGATTATTAAACAAGCTTTTTGCTCCCTATAAATCACTTGAATCCAATCTCTATATCTTCTTCCCATTCCTAATTTAATCATCACTTCAAACAAGAAGTTCCAATTCACACTATCAAAGGCCTTTTCTGCGTCTAACAATACTAAAGCTAATTCCTTTTGATTCATCTTTTGATAATATTCTATTATATCTATGATTACTCTTATATTATTTTTCAAATGCCTACCTGGCAAAAATCCATTTTGATCTTCATGTATCCATCCCATTAATATTCTTTTTAATCTATTCGCTAGAATTGAAGTAAAAATTTTATAATCAATATTTAGTAATGAAATTGGCCTATAATTTCTCTTATCTTGTTTATCTTTTCCTTCTTTCGGGATTAACACAATATTTGAATCTTTCCATGAATTTGGTAAATCTTTGTTATTGATAGAATTTATTACTTGAACTAGTAGGGGGCTAATAATTCTTGAAAGATTTTATAATACATCTCTATAAATCCATCTGGACCCGAGGCTTTGCCTTCTTTTAAATTCTTGATTGCTTCCCTAACTTCCTCTAATGTAATTGGTTTGTCCAGTTCTTCTCTTTGTATTTCTGTCAATCCAATAATACTTTCTTGATGCAGATAATCCCCTATTTTAGTTTTTTGTTCTTTTAATTGTCCCCTCTCTTTAAATAGTTCCTCAAAATAATTTACTAATATATTCTTAATTTTATTCTGTTGATAATGTATAGTCTGTCCTTCCCTTACTTCCGTAATACTACTTTTTTCCCTTTCTTTTTTTAATCTATATGAAAGCCATCTCCCTGGTTTGTTAGCATGTTCAAAATGTCTTTGTTTTATATATTTCAATTTTCTTTCCATTTCTTCTGTTTCTAGTAAAGTAAGTTGCTTCTTCAAAATTTGAATATCATTATATCCTCTGACATCTTTAGGCCTTCCTTTTAATTCCCGTTCTTTTTCCTGAAGTTTATCTAAAATACGTATCTCTTTTTCTCTCCTACATTTTGTTATCCAAGCTTGTTGGCTTATAAAAAAACCCCTCATTACTGCTTTACTGGTTTCCCAGACTATCTGAGCCGATTGTTCTTTATCCATATTGTTTTCCAAAAATTCTTTTAATTCCTTTTTTGCTTTCGCTACCACCGATTCATTTCGTAATAAATTTTCTTTTAATTTCCAATTCCAATTATTTACGCCCAGCTGTATATTCAAAAGTATTGGACAGTGGTCCGAGATTGTTCTAGGCAATGTTTCCATATTAATAATATTTTTTTTCATTTCTAAAGATATGAAAAATCTATCTATTCTCGACCAGCTTTTATGACGATCTGAAAAAAATGTAAAATTTTCTTCCTTTCTATTTCTTTTATCACTTACTTCTCCCAGAGACAAATAATCTAATAAATCAAAAAAGCTTTTTGGTAGTTTTCCTTGATTTATTTTATTGCTTCTCATATCAGTACTTGATCTATCTAACAGAGGATTTAAGACACCATTCCAATCTCCCATTACAATCATTTTGCAACTCCCTAAATAGATTAAATTCTCCAATAACTTTGAATAAAATTTGCTTTTATTCTCTAAAGGGCCATATATTGCTACTACTAATAATTTTAAATCTTTAATTCTTACCTCTACTGCTATTGCATGACCGAGGTCATCTCTATACACTTGATTTGCTTCATATTTATTATTCACATAAATTGTTACACCTTTTTTCTTTTTATTAATTGTAGAGGAAAAGCTTTGCCCTAATTTTGGATTTTTAATGTAATTCAAGTCTTTACTTCTAATATGAGTCTTTTGAATTGCTATTACATCTAATTTTAATTTTTCTAATTGGTGAAATATATGTTTTCTTTTGTACGGGGAATTCATACCTCGAACATTCCAAGATAGAAATTTTAGTTTCATTATTTTAAATCAATTTTCCTTAATACTACTCAGTTTCTTCTATTTGTTCTTCTCCCAATTCTGGATCTAGATCTTGTACAGAAATAGGTTCTTTTCCTCCTACCTCCTCTTCTTCTCCTTCTTCTTCTTCTTCTTCCTCTTCTTCTTCCCGTCTTCTCTCTAATTCTTCTTCTCTTTGTAGTCTTGCTAATTTCTCTTTCATTTGTTCTTTCCTCATTTTCTTATCCAATCCTTGTGTTGTTTGTATTTCTTCTTTTCCCTTTTCTTCTCGGCATTCTCGTGTTGGTTCTCCTGTTCTATATAGTTCCTCCTTGTACCTTCTCATAAATTCTCTTGCTTTCATGACTGTATTCAAAACCAATCTTTTCTGTTTCCACTTGAAAGAAATTCCCTCTGTTCTTTCCCACATATATCTAATTCCAACTTCTCTTAAAGCTTGGGTTAAGAAGTTATACTCTCTCCTTCTTTTCAGCAAAATTGGGTGTATATCTTTAAATACTTCCACGTCCGTTCCTTCTATCACCAATTTATTTGTGTAGCTACACTTCAAGACAAGGTCCTTCACTCTTTCCCTTAGAAATATATCACAATGTCTCGTGGTAGCTTCTTCCTCTTTGCCACTGCCGAATTTACACGAAATATTCTATCAATTTCTAAATCCAGTTGTTCCGGTTCCCATCCTATGTAATGTGCTAAGGGCATCGTCAATCTTTGATACAGATCCTCTTGATTTACTTCTTTCAGTCCTCTTATTTTAATCGACTTATTTCTATTTCTTATATCCATGAGTAGCATTGTCTTTTCTAGTTGTTCTGTCTTTCCCTCCGTCTTTTCCATCTGGTCTTCCAACCTCGTTGTCCTCTCTTCCATCTGTTCTACCTTTTCACTCACGTTTTTCAATTATTTTGAGATATTATCTAATTTTTCATTAAAGACTTCCAATTCTTTCTTAATGTCTGTTTTTATTTCTATTCTCATATGCTTCATTTCCATTCTGATTTCTCTCATTTCCGTCTTAAATACCGTTGTTAGTTTCTGTAATTCTTCCATTACATCCGCTCCAACCTTTTGACTCTTCCCTCGACTTTCTGTAGTTGCTATTTCCATTTCCACAATTGGTGTCTTGATTTCCGTTGATGCTCTCCTTTGCAACAAAGTTTGTATTTGCGATTGGGTTCCAGTTCCAGCTCTCCTTTTCCCTGCTGACATCATCTTGGCTCTTTATTATTTATTCTGTACTATCCTATATTATTTTGATCTTTTATCAAATTATTTAGCTATCAAATCATCAAATTATCCCACTACTCATTTACCTATTTACCTATTACCTATTTATTATATTTATTCCACCTAGACCCTCTCTGATTCTTCCTTCTTCTTCTACTACTTATCTAGGATTGATTTGATTTAATTTAATTTATTAAACCTATCAATCACCACCAATTTTCCTTAAGATAACTCTCAACTTCACAGTTAATTGTTTCTCCTCCTTAAATTAGTCAATTATTTAACTAATTCCAGGCAAATAACCAACAATAATTTCAAAAGCGAACGGTATCTTAAAATACCCTAATTATTTAATTGCAGGTATTTCAATAAGTAATATGTTCAAAAATTCAGTTCAGATCAAACAGTAGTGGGTTATTCAATAAATAATTCAGTTAATTGAAAATAAATATTCACACAGTCGTTTAACACTTTAGCAGCTAAATCAGTCAACAGTATAACAGTAACAATGCTTTAACAACTAGGTCATTAAATGCTTAGATCTTACTATTTTCCAAATTGTAATTTATAATTTATAATTTATAATATACTTCACAATATTATTTGCTGTTCAGTTACCATAGACAAAGATACGTTATCCTTTCATTTAATCTTTTCTATCCACTCCTTACTTCCACTTCTTTCCCTTCCCCTTAAACCTCCCAACCATTCAAGGCTGACACAAAAATAATTGTAAATACCTTTCACCTTCTTTCAAGATTTCTTCTTTCCCTATATCTTTAATTTCTATCTGTGGTGTTCTCAATATTAACCCTCAAAATCTTCCCCCTTCTCTTCCCTCAATGTCCTTTTCTCTCTCTATCTCACCACCTCTTTCTTTCTTTCTTTCCCCCGTCTCTAACCACCTTTCTCTATCTTCTTCACTTATCTGTTGTCTTCTTCCTCCTTCTCAGTCCTTCTGTCATCCCCGTCTTTCGTCTCTACTCCTTCCTTCCTCTCCACTCTCTTCTTCTCCGTCCTTTGTCCTTTCCATCAATCGTCCCCTTCTGTCTCTACCCCGTCCACCGTCTCAGATCTTCCGTTGTCTCCGTCTTTCGTATTTGCTTCCTCTGTCGTTGCCACTCTCTCTTCTTTTCCGTCCTTCGTCTCTACTCCGTCGGTCATCCCCGTCTATCTCTATCCCGTCCGTCGTCTTAATCCTTCCGTCGTCTCCGTCCTTCGTCTCTACCCCCTCCGTCATCTCCGCTCTCTCTTCTTCCTTCGTCTTCTTCTCCACTCCGTCAATTGTCCCCATCTATCTCTACCCCTTCCGTCATCCTAGTCCCGTCCTTCATCTCTACTCATCCGTCACCTGTCCATCTTCCTCACTTCCTCGCTATCTTCGCAGCTCCTTCTGCCTCTAGCTCAGCTTCTTCCGCCTGCCATACGCTTCTTGATATCTTCAACCGTCCCGTCGCAATAATCGCTTCTCGCCACCACTTTTATCCTTCTCTCAACTCTCACAACTTCCCAACTCAATCCAATTCCAGAGCGCTTTATAATTATAGATTACTAATTATTTTTATTGTTTTTTTTTCCTAATAACTAATGACATAGGCAGAAGGAAGTGAAGTCACTCCTCTCCATGTTTTCTATTTTTTCTAATCCAATCCAGCCTAGTCCAGTCCAGTTTTCTAGTCCAGTCCAATAGCTTCCTTAAATTTTAATCTAATTTACAATCTTTTACTCTTTTATTAATGCTTAACTTTTTTTTTTAGAGGTGTTTTAGAGATTAAGAAATTCTCGGATAGGGATCAGTGTGATAATGCAGCCACACAGCAGCAATATCTTACACCACCCTCCTTCCCAGTCCCGGAGTTGTTTCTGCCAGGATCACGTCTCTCTTTTTAGAGTTAGAATCCAGCTCTGAACCTTTTCTTCCCCAGTAAAAGTCAGACCAAGTAGTTCCCAATGGATTTCTTGCTTTTCACTTACTGGGTTATGTAACAGTGGGGACACACCTGTCCTGTAAAGGCTATCCGGTGCGATAATGGCAGCTCTGTGATCCCATGACCCAGTCGTGCCTTTCTCCTTTCCCCTCTTCTTCCAGCACGCTGGCCTCACCGGATCTCCGTCGAGCCTCCTCCGTGATCCCTTTTAATCCGGAGATCAGTTTCCTCTAAGTTAGAAATCCTTTCCGAGGAAATTCCCGCTTGCGTTGGATGGAGGAATCTCCCAACTCTGTGGATTCCACCCGATCGGCGTGTCTCCTCCACCGGAAGTCATGATGACTATATCACAATTTTCTCTTCTCTCCATTAAACTTTCTCAGTTTCCTCAATTGTTCCTCATAGAGCTTGGTTTGTAGTCCCTTTACCCTCTTGATTGTCCTGCTCCAGACATTCTGCTCCTGACATTCCAGCTTATTAACATCTTTCTTAAACTATGATGTTGAGAACTGGAGCAGCACTTCTAATGCAACATCCTCCTGTAAGCATTTCAAGAAATATACCGATCTGACAAAAAGTCATGGAAAGAGTTACCACGTTACTGCTTTCCTGAGGCTGTAACTGAAGATGGGGAGACTGCAGACAAACAGAGACATCGGCCCTTTCCACAGCATATCTTTGTCCCAGCGGTATCCAGTGCCAATGTCAGTAGCAGCCCTCTTGGGAGCAGAGTGCAATGGAGCAATCTTCTCTATACTGGCTGCCTCTGGGATCCAAGAAGCTGGAAGCTGGAAGCCTCTTCCTGCTTCAGCACAGCTGGGTAATGTCCCAGGCTGTGCTGGGGCAGGAAGCACAGCCATTGTGCTTCCAGGGTTTCTGCAGAAACGTATGTGTGGGTGGTGGCATTAGGGCGGCATGATCACCAGTCATTGATGGGGAAAACTTGTCAATGATTTGTGACACCATTGAGCACCTGGGGATGGGAGAAGGACAGGACTAGGATGACATCATGCATAAGCATCAACCCAGCCCTGTCCTTCTCCAGTCCCCATGGCAAGTTGGGTGTGTTGAGCAGAAAGAGCCATGATTGTCGTACAGTGAGAGAAAGACAAGCTATTCTGTAGGCCCTTTGTCCATCTTCCGTGCATAAGAAAACTATGCTACATCTACAAGAATGTTCTACTTTGGTCTTCCACCCCTAGAATAAATATTTTTTCCCTCAAACTATATAGAGGTCCTTTTAAGAAGGATATATACAAGCTGGAGCAGGTTCAGAGGAGGGCAACTAGGGTAATAACAGAACAAAACATATAAGGAAAGGTTGAAGGACTGGGTATGTTCAGTCTAGTGAAAAGAAAACTAAGAGGTGACATGATTGTATTCTTTTGATATCTAAAAGAATATCACAGAGAAGAATGTGCTGGTTTTTCTCTGCTGTTCCATATGGTAGGGCCAGGTCTAATGGTTTTAATTTACAAGACAGTAGATTTCAATTGAACATTGGAAGGAACTTTTTGATAGGACAGTTCGGCAATAGAACCAATGACATAGAGAGGTGGTGGGATCTTCTTCTCTGGACAGTTATCTGCTTGGGAATGCTTCCTGCATTGAATAGTGGTTCCTCACTGAATAGGGGTTTGGACTTGATGGCTTACCACTTACTTTCAATCTCTATGATTATATGGTCTTTTTATATGTGAATGGTCAAGAGTGACAGGCAAAATGTTTTTGCCCAGGAGCAGAACTAATCCTATTGGAAAATATGGGTCTTGTATTGAGATGGAAATAAGGGAATTTAATTGTGAGAATGTGTTCATGCCTATATGGTTTTGCCTAATTCTGAAGAGGTGAAGTGCATCTGTAAAATACATTTAGTCTGATCTTTAAAAGAGCTCTCCTATTTACTGAACTTGTTTTGGGTATGGGCTTCAGGACCTTGAAGAGCTCATTTAAGATGTGGACTAAAACCCAGAAGAGATTCACCAGCCCATTAACAGAGGTGACACCACCAAGTTCTGTCAGAGATACTGAAGACTATAAAATGTCTGTTAGGCTCAGTGCAGAATTTAGGAGCCTAGGTTAGCCTCCAAGACACCAATCTGTTTGTCATAATCTGATTGCTCTAGATGACTAAGACCACCTAAATCCTCCTCTGTGATTGATCAGAGATAAAGGTACCCTGGTTAAATGGTTATATCATTTGACTAGCTCTCTCAATATTCACAGTTTCATGTATTTAAAGAAACTAATGTGTCAGAACGATGATGGGAACTCTCTAGAAAGTGTTGGACTGAAACTCTCAGAATTCTTCACCACTGGTTTTGTTGGCTGCTGGTTCAATAACATCCGTAGGCACATACTATACTATAATATATTATATCATATTATCTTATATATTGTTTTGAGGAACTGAGACCAGGGAGTGAGTAAGGCTCTGCCATGAATTTGGTGTTGCATGGTAGAGCAGTTATCAGATAAGTTACATTGTACAATAAGTTGTTCTTCAGCTCACAGCAAGCTGTGAGAAGGCCTTATAGTATGTTACCCCTTTCTTGATAACCTGAAAAGCCAAGGAGCAATCACGTCTAGTCTCTGCACAAGGCACATCAACCTTTTTTCTGAGTCTTCTGTTCCCATGTTTTATGGTCTGAACTGGTAGCTTTAACATTGATAAGAATATCCTACCCTATTTTCTTAATCTGGAAAACAGAAGTCATAGCTGTTGTTTTCTTGAGACAAAAAATGACTCTGTGTGTGTGTGTGAGAGAGAGAGAGAGAGAGAGAGAGACCATCTCATGGAGTTGACATTGAAATCTCAACATTAAAGGGGGAGTAGCTTGTCGTGGGAACTATGCTCACTTATATTAAAGCCAGTCCTTTCCCCCTCCTTTTCTTTCCATAGCCCCTTAATAGCTTGACAAGAGAAATACAGGGAAGATACAGCCATATGATTAGCAGTGATGAATGGGGGCAGGGATGGGGAGACAGAGAAGAGGGGCTGAGGGAGGGAAAGGGAGAGAGATGTGGCTTCAAGCCAAGTTCCAGAGAGAAACAGAATCTCCGGCTTCCTCTTATCTCCAGAGTAAAATTAAGTTACAAAAACCTTTAGTGGAAATTTTGCACACGTACAGTACCATTGGCACAGTCGACAGAAATAACAGATATTTTATTTAGTTTATATGATACAGATTTAAAGGCACAGCAAACTCCACCACTTTTTGGTCTGGCAAAACTGTTTCAAAGCTTGAGACTAAAAAAGCATGGGAAAGGAATTCATATATAAATGAAAATCTCTGGCTTATGGGAGCTACAAAATAGCTGTTGGTTGAGTTAAGCTATGTTTTCTCCTGGGTTCTTTTTCTCCAGTACCTATGCGGAGTTCATAGGTTGTCTCACTTGAAATGAACTCTTGTCCCAAGCTCCACACCTATGTATAAGTAAACCAGAGGCTAAGAGTGCATGGAACTATGAAATTCAACAGTAAACAGAGTTAAACACAAGTTAGGTTTTTTTTGTTTTTAGTGCCTATTCAGGCTTGTCATTTCAGGCTTCATTTGGAGGATGGTTCAGTGGAGAGAAGGACAAGACCTAGAGCAGTATTCAAAGTTTTTGATATATTAAAAATCAGTTTGTAAAAATATGAAAAGAATTTATTTTAATAATGTTTATACATCTTTGTAATTGTTATTCCATAGCACTTCTTAGTAAAAGTTTCCTTGGTCATTGTGTGAAAACCAAACCACTGATGTCCAGGGCCTAGGCGCTAGAAGGGTAATGGGGAGAAAAATATGGACATGGAGTGACTCTCCGTGTCACCTCACTCCTAATACAGAAGTGGATCAAAATAATCACTTCTGCCACAAAAAAAATACAATCCCATCTGATCAGCCGATTTTTATTTGGGTTTGTTTGTTTAATATCCCACATTTATCATAATATAGGACTCAAAGCAGCTTACAATTTGAATTAGGACAAAATATAGTTAAAATGTATAGCATAAAAGTTTTTTTAAAAAAATAAAATAAAATACATGATGATATTATTTTTAAGTTACAGAAGGATAGATTTAGACTGAACATTAGAAAGAACTTCTCAACTGTGAGAATGGTTCAGCAATGGAACCAATTGCCTAGAGAGATTGTCGGGTCTCTTTCTCTGGATGTCTTCATGAAGAGGCTGGACATCTGCCTGCTGGGAAAGCTGTAGCTGGAGATCCTGCATTAAACAGGGGGTTGGACCTGATGGCCTGCGGGATTCCTCCCAGTTCTATAATTCTATGTTTCTAAAACATTAGAGCAGTTTTTAAAAGCCTGTTAAAGACAATAATAATGATTAAAATACAGATAGAAATACTGCAGTGAAAAGGCCTTCTGCAATAAATTGTTAACACTCAAAGTCCTGAGTAAGTCTTTGTCCATTGACAGAAAACACAACAGAGAAGAAATCAACCTAATTTCCCATAGGAGGCAGTTCCACAATCTGGGATGAGCCACCAAGAAGATTCTCTGCCATGTTTTCACCAAACTTGATGGTGGTGGGACTAAGAGAAACCCTTCCCTAAAGGAAATTAAAAGTCTGGTAGGCTCATACCGGGGAATGGACTCTTTCAGATACTCTGGCACCAAGCCATTTGGTTTTCCCTTTCCTGAACTTTGTCTCCTGCATATGTTATTAAAGGTGTACGTTTAATGTAGTTATGGGCTCTGTTTTATATAACTACCTTGAATCTTAGCTAGGTTTGCCATGAAGCCAACAAACATAAATTCTGTGGGAAACAATACTGTTTTGAAGAGATCAGTGACAACAGCTAAACAAATGTGTGCTTACCATAGTGTCAGGTGAAACAGTTATGTTCACACAGAATAATCATTCTTTTCCCAGTCACTTTAGTAAGTTCACATAATAAGGTTTTCTTAAATTTCTGACAAGACTGATGTTTGGATGGAATGTGATTTTTCTTTGCAACTCTCTGACTCTGAAAGAAAACTAATGGGTCCTTGCTTAGCAAGAAGAAAACCTCTCCCCTCTATACTCTTTAACATTTATTCCAAGCACTGCAAGTAGAAAGGGGTCTTTCTCGCATGATTCATTTAGCAGCCACATCTGAAGGGAACATTTTCCATTCCTTAGAATGTAACTGCCATGTTTACATGCCTTTTCCCTGGTGAGGGTTCAATTTCTCTTTGGCCATGGGGACCTCACCACCAGCCAAAACACAAGATGGGGCTGAAACTCAATGCTATTCCCATCACAGTGTACAGATAATCCCACCATGGAAATGAAAAAGGTGGTGAGTGTGTTTATCTATTGAAACAGATGTATGTTGTCAAGAATAAATGAGGCTATTCAGAGTGTCATGAAATAGACAATTTATGGCCAATTTTGGTAATTACTCAAACGAAAAGAGTGGCTTAGGTCGCTATTAAAAATGCACCACTTTGTTTGTGCTGATGGGTGGAAAAGAAATAGGGAGTTCCAACTGATGAAGAAAGATAGCAAAAAAGGATAATGAAAGGGAAACAATCTTTGATGTTTGTCTTCTTATACAGATTCAGTCCAGTGTATTATGTCTCTCCACTCCTCCGTGCTTTTATTTGTGATTTTCATTTCAGGGTGCAAAGGTTGAAAAGACCAGCAAACTGTTTGCTAGAATAGAAACTACAGGTTTTCTGAAACATTTCTATTTTTTTTAAGTCTCCCATCCTGTATCAGCCAGATAAATCATTCCCTTTCTTTTTTCTGGGTTTTGGAATTCTTTGATTTCAATGAAGGAATTAAACATATGCCTACATCTCTCTCACTGAAATTAATGGAAATTAAATCTGCTTAAGTTTGGTTTAGTCACCTCTTAAGCTTCATCCTCCAACCCCTTCCCAGGTTGATCTTTGTCTATATTTCATTGATGATATTTTTTCTGAAACAATTTAAAACAAGGTTTTCAGTGCACTGGAAAAGTAGGGAGTACTGGAAATGCCCTTGTATTTTACGCTCAAGACCATATGACTGTTCCAAAGTATTTTAGATTCCCACCTAATGTTTGGGGAAAGTATTAGCTATTGACAAAAAGACTAATACAAAACAAAACTGGAATAATTCAAGGTAATAATTCAAAATAATTCAAAAATCCCACTTAAAAAAATACAACCATCTCCAGCTTCAGTCTACAATTATTCATAACAATATTTGTTTGTTTTGTTTGTTTATATATTTATTTATTTATTATCCCACTTTGAATTCTTTGCTAGGGGAGGACCATTAATACAAAAGTTTTTTTAAAAAAACTGAATCAAAATTCCATAAAATACAGACACAGTACACTACCATTAAAGTTCCACCCGCTCAAACAAATTAAAAGCCAAAGGCTTGCTTACATAAAAGAGTCTTTGCCTGCCACCAGAAAGACAATATGAACAGCCAACTGAACTTCCCATTAAAGAGAATTCTACAACTTGGGATAACCCACCAAGAAAGGTTTCTCCTATGTCCTCACCAAAGGTGCCTGTGATGGTAGGGGGACTAGAGAAAGACCTCTTCCAAAGAACTCAAAATTTATGTCGATATGATGTTTCAGATAGTCTGGAGTCAAACCTTATAGGGCTTTACAGATTATAACCAGCACTTTGAATTCTGCCTAGAAAGGGTATGTTAACCAGTGGAACCGTTTCAACAAAGAAGTTATATGCTCCCTATAACCAACTCCAGACAGTAACCTTGTCATGGCATTTTAGACCTGCTGAAGTTTCCGAACAACATCTAAATGCACCCCATGTACAGTGCATTTGTCGCAAGATGTATGTGTGATGTTGCAGGCGTCATGTTCGTACCTTACATCATTTATGGAAGCCCTGACCTATTAATATTCATACATGGAAAGACTGTCCTTCCTATCTTTTCTTTTCATACAGGATGCAAAGTTAGGGTGTGATGAAGAGGAAGTATGGGCAATTTTGAAGGCAGAATTACAAACAATAGTAAAGTGTAGAATGAACTTACCAGTGGCAGAGGTCATGTTCTCAGTTCCTGGTGGGTACCATTCACTCTCATCCCATTTAAGACTTTGAAGTCAGGATGGGTAACATGCAGGTGTGAGCCAGTGGCACATGAATCCATTCTAGTTTTTATTCCAGACTTCAAAGGTACAATCAAAGGTGCTGAACCTGTTCCCAAACTAAATTCGGCACCTTGGACAGATATGATAATGTTCTGGTGAAATTCCAAAATTGATTCAGTAACACTCCATAGATAGGTGTCATAACTCACCCCTTAGAGGACTCAGACAGTGAGTGGCAGATTGCCAAGAAACTCTAGCACCCTCTGAGTCTGAGGAGATAGACTCTGAGGCAGTAAAAGATCCTGCTCCCCAGCAAGATATGGCAGAGACCTTTCATGAGAGGGGGGCAAAAGCATCAAGCTCTCCGTCATATAAGTAGTAAACACTGACCCAATTAGCACTAATGAGACACCTGTGACCTTGAAGGAGCTGCTCATACATATTGTGGCAATTGCCTCCCAGCCTTAGTGCTGACATCTGCCTTATCTGGTTGCCTGGCAGTACTCTCTCCCTCTTCTGTTTTGACTTAACTTTGGACTGACTACTTTTTGAACTCTTATACTTACTCTTTGCTGGCTAATTTACCTGGACTTCTGACCTGCTGATACAACTTTTGGAGTGCCTAAAGACAATGCTTGTGCTCCTCCCTGCATCTTGCTCAGTTAACTTGGGACTGACCCAGACTGGTCTGACCACTCAACGACTCCTACACCCTAACCTACTGCTGTGGGCACTTGCTACAGCAAAGATGTCAAAAGCTGCAATCCTAAACACATTCGGGAGGGAGTAAGGCCCACTGAAAACAGAGGGATTTAGTTCAGAGCATGCTTGCACAGGATCGCACTGTTAGCACTGTTAAGGCTCAGACCTGCTCCATGGGTGTCAGATTGTTAGAGCAGCAACTTGAGCCATCCGTTCATTTAGTAGGCTTGTCCTGACTACTTTCCTTTCTTTAAGAAAATAATAATGGTAAACACAGGAAAAGAAAGCTTTGGGAAGTTTATTGTATCACATTTCCCATTCAGCACACCACAAAGACAAAACGTCCTGGCAGGGGAAAGCATTAGGCAAGGCCAGTTCTACTATTAGGCAGAGTGAAACAAAGGATGCTAGGAGGTGGAAGCAAAGTATTAGAGAATAGAGAGCTGTGTATCACATGGTTTGCCTGGCACGGTCATTGTGGTGGAGTATGTTGTTACATTTCTAGTGTTGAAGAAACATTTGTACTCCTGTTTGTCACCTCAGGTGGTAAAATGTCCTGGCATGGGTATGATGGTAAGTGTGTGTCCTTCCTTGGTGTCTCCTAGTGTAATTTAAACTAAACCAAACCCCAGCATAGATAAACCTTTCTGCTTAACCTTTGTCAGCTTGAAATGCTTTGTATCATGGGAGTCTATGGGACTGGAGCACCCCCCTCATGAGAATGTATGGTCTTCAGAATCTGGAAAAAAATGTTTGAATTACTTTGTTGCTCCTGTTCTGCAGCTCCACCAGACTATGGTGGACTATGAACACAGTCACAGACTGTGAACCTACGAGAAAGGAGAACTGGTAAACAAACACCTCTTCAGCAGCAGGAGAAACAAGCTGGAGGAGAGATGTTAGTGAAATCCTTTCCTTGTACCACTCTGGATTAAGCACTTCATTCATGCAAATGCACATTTCCTGGCAATGATGGAGCTGCCCTGGCATCCAGACTTGTTTCTCTCTAGGTAGTGCCATTATCCTAAAGTGCTTTTATTGATCTGTGGACTCTTTGTCTCCCTCTTCTCTTCCTCTCCCCACCCTGCTGAGCTCCTAAATGCTCATATCTTGTCTCACACAACCAAGGTATTTTTAAGGGGTGAACAATGATTTCAAAGTCAGATCAGACAAGCTGAACTTGACCAGTGTGAAAGAAGATATCCCCTGAGTGACATCTCTTTCAGACAGATGAAGAATATAGCTGCATTTACCAACAGTGCTCGCTTCTCTTGTACCCCCTCCCTTCTTTTCCCTGTTTGTCCCTGTGATCTTGAAAATGTAGAAAATGGGAAAGATTAATTCAAAAGCATCCATTCAGCAGAGACAAAGGCTTGCTCTACATTAATCCATGCCAAAGATGAGGAAAAAAGCACTGAGGTAAATAACTTTTCCCCTATACATTAAGGATACTCATACCTACCACCACCCCTTGACATATCAATTAATGAATCTCAAATTTTGTCTTTATAGATCTGCCTAAACCAGTTGGCAAAGGCTGCGTAGGGATTCCCCAGTACAATGGAAACAAATGTTCAAATCTCTCAGAATATCTACTCATAGTCTCTTCATCACACTGATAACCTGAGGAATGAAAAGGAGAAACAACAATAATGCAACAACAGACTTTTCTTTGATTAAAATAATTTGGGCAGGATTCTCTATCAGCTACTTAGGGCCTTTCTGCACTACACTATTATAGTGCTATTATTCCACTTTCAACATCCTATGGAATCCTGGCATTTGCAGTTTAGGGAGAGGCATTTAGAATTCCCAGCCAGAGAGCCCTTTGAATTCCACAGGAAGTTGAAAGTGGAATAATAGCACTATAAAAGTATAGTGCAGAAAGGCCCTTCATTAAATATATTTAACTAAATTACTTCTTCTGGTCCAACATCTCCCAACTTGTGAGAAATGTCATTCACCCATGTTGATCATCTGCAGAATGGACTGCCCTCCCCCAATGAAGCTGATGCCTGATAAAGTAGGTTGGGGTATGTGTGTTACAATTGCACCAATAGTGTCACATTCATAACTAAGTAGCAATTGTGGATATGGAACAGTTACAAATGAGAACATCTAGGTAATTGTTCTGTAATCATGATAACTACTGTGATGATAATAACTGTGACACTATTGCCATCACTGTAACTTCTCCCTCAACCTAGTTTACATCAGTTGCAAGGAGAGAAAGAGGTCCATTCTGCCAGCCATCGGCACATAGATGAATGATGTTTCCATCAGAAGAAGTTACTTCATTAAATATATTGATGTAGCTGATGTAGAATAGTGGCCTTCATTTGTTACTTTTCAGCACAAGTGTTCAAGGCTATGTGCAACATTGTTGTTGTTGTGTGCCTTCAAGTAGTTTCTGACTTATGGTGACCCTAAGACAAACTCATCATGGGGTTTTCTGGGGCTTAGAATATGTGACATGCCCAAGGTCATCTGCTGGGTTTTCATGGCCAGGGGGGGGACTGAACCCTGGTCTTCAGGGTTGTAGTCCGATGCTCCGACCACTACACGATGCTGGTTGTCATGTACAACATTACCCAGTTATAGTAATGAAAGCAATAACATGACAAAATGGCAGCCACCACTAGTTGAACAATATAAAATCTGAAAAAAGCTTCAGAATTATGAAACAGTAACCATAAGCTACATCCACTCAGTGGATAAGTAAGTCTCACTGGATTCAATGAGATGTGAGAGGACCAGGAAACAGCAATGATCATCAGCGGAAAGCCTTTGGCACTGAATACTGTTGGTTAATCAACAACCTTTTGAGCCCATCTGACAAAGTGTCCCAAAGAAGTGTCGTCATTTCCAAAAACCTTTCTTCCCAACAACATTCAGCGAACAGCTGCATAAGAAGATCTTGCAATACGGGTGAACAGCTTGTGACTTTCCAAATAATGTTGGACAGCAACTCCCACAGCAACAGTTGGACAGCAACAGCCCTAGCCACCACAGGCAATGTTGATAGATGAATGGAGGTGCAATCTACCAAGAGGTGCAATCTACCAACTGGAGATGAATGGAGGTGCAATCTACCAACTGAAAGATTACCAGTTGCCTACTTCCGCCTACACCACACAGTTAAAGCAAATTAATTCTGCTTTAACTGTAATGGTCTCACTTTATGGAATCCTGGGATTTTTAGTTTGATGAGGTACTTGCAACCATCTGCCAGAGATCTACGGTGCACTCTCTTGAAGTACAGCAGTGCTGCTGTGACATTTAAAGCAGTATCAAACTGCTAAAACATGACAATGCAGATACACTTTAAGAGGATGAATAGGCTGATATAAGAAAAGGCTGTCCTTTAAATATCCTAGTCCAGAACAATTAGGGGTTTAAAGGTTAAGGGCAGCAAACTAGTTCATTACTGTCAACAATATTTGAAGCTATACTGTGAATTAGCCGAAGTTTCCAAATGTGTTTTCAACAATAACTGGAACCCACAAAGAGCATGTTACAGTCATCAAACCAAGATGTTACCAGAGCATGAATCACAGTGGCCACCCTACCTCTCTATAGGAGTGGCAGTTGTTCAACAATCTTCTGTGAAGAATTTGCACAGCACTGTGCAGACAAAATTGCTTGGATCCTCTCTGACTTCGATGTTGTAATTGATGCAGATCCAGTGGAAGTACACTTGGCTCCTACTTGACCTGTGTTTTCGGATACACTTCAGTTTGTGTGACTTGAGGATATGGACAGAATCCTTGAAGAGATGAGAACCAGACGGTTCATTCTGGATCCTTGCTTTTCCTGACTCATAAAAGCAGCCAGAGGGGGGCTGGCTGAGTGGGTGAAAGGGTTAGTGAATGCATCACTGCAGACAATTGAATTTCCATACTGTGGCTGTGCTGAAGCAACTACTTTTTAAAACAACAACAACAGAATCCCAGAATCCCACCATGCTAGAAGATTACCTGCCAGTCTCCAATATTTGGGGCAAGGTATGGGAGTGTGAGGTAGTCTCCAAACTAAAGGCATTCGTGGATGAAACGGATTGTTTAGAACCATTTTAATCTGGCTTTAGGCCTGCTTGTGGGACAGAGACAGGTTGAGTCACCTTGGTGAATGGTTTACAGCAGAAGTGTGTCCCTGTTTGTTCTACCATACTTCTGAGTGGCTTTTAATATCAACAACCATGGTATCTCTCTAGACCATATTTTTGGGATGGGACTTGGGGACACAGTTTTACCATGGTTCCATTTCTTCTTGAAGAAGCAAACTTGGAAAGTGATTCTGGGATTTTCTTTTTCAGCACCCTAGCCATTTTCCTATGGTGTTCCTCAGGGTTCAGTTTTGTCCCCTATACTATTCAACATTTGGAAGTCATTCAGTTATATGTGTCCTTAAACAGATTCTTTGGAGCTGGGTGGAAAGGACAGATGCTGAACCAATGGCTGCTGTCAATAATGGACTGGATAAAGGCAAATAAATTGAAGGTTAGTCAAGACAGAGATGCTCCTGGGGAGCTGAAAGGTAGATCAAATGAATAGGGATTCAGATTGTGCTGGGTATGGTTATACTTTTCCTGAAATCTCAGGTTCATGGCTTGAGTATACTTCTGGACTTGGCCATGAGTCAGACATTGGTGACCAGGACAGTTAAAACTAGAACTAGTTATGCCCATTCCTGGAGATGTCAGATCTGCCTACAGAGACAAATGCCTTGATTATATTTTATTTGGATTTGCTATGATCCACTGCACATGAGGCTGCCTTTGGAAATTGTTTGGAACCTTCAGTGGGTCCAAAATGCTACACCCAGACTGCTGACTAGGACTGGTTACAGGGAACACATAATTCCCTAGTTCAAACAGCTTCACTGGCTACTCATTTGTTTCTGGGCACAATTGAAAGTGTTGGTTATAAGGTATAAAACTTTTTATAGCTTTGGTACAAAGTATCTGAAAGACCATATTTTCCTGTATGAGCCTGCCTGAGGTTTAAGCTTTTAGGGGAGGTTTTCTCTCAGTCCCACTACCTTCTCAGGTACGTTTGGTGAGGGCACAGGAAGGAGCCTTCTCAGTGGCTGCTCCTAAGATATGGACTTCTCTTTCCCTGGGCTGCTAGTCTTCCTGTGCAATTTAACTCACCGTTTTGGTTTGTTTTCCACTGATTCATTTGAACCATTTTATTTGAACCAATATTTGGTGATTACATGGCTAAGTAGAAAGGTATTTAATGGGAAGGGGCTGTTGCATTTTTATTTTTCTTGGCATTCTTTTAAAAGATTTCATGTTGTTATAAGTTAATTAAATTGTAACATAGTAACAAATTTAATTATTTTAAACCTTTTTTATTACTAATTTTTAATTCATGTGCTTTGTCTCAATTCATGTTGTGAGCTGCCTTGGGTCCCATCTGGGAGAAAGGTGGGCTATAAATTTAAAAGAAACAAACAAATTGCTGCCTATTTTAAATATAATGAAAAGTATTTGGGGTCACTGACAGATATGGCAGAGATGAACATGCCAAGCTCCCCAAACTCTGGACATGCTCATTAAGTAAGAGTGCGAGCCCAGTCAGGATAAATTGACTAGCACTGCTCGGAATTGTTATACCTTATGCTTCAGTTTCAGGGAATGTGAAGACCCATTCAGTCATACGCTTTTAACTTCCCAAGGGAAGATGTCCAGGATAGCAGGAGCTTGTGGTTAATAATGGATAGTTTGTTCTCCTCCTCCCCTGTAATACCAATCAGCATTAAATATACTTGGAAGCATTCACAATGCAAGAATCACAATGCATAGAATCATAGTGTTTGGAAGACATCACAAGGGCTATCAAGTCTAACCCCTGCCACGCAGCCTCTGTTTAAAATCCTCTAAAGAATGAGACTGCACCACGCTCTGAGGCAGCATTATCCCCTGCCAAACTGCTCTTACCATCTAGAAGTTCTTCCTTATGTTTATGGAATCTCTTTTCCCATAATTTGAAGCCATTGGACTGCGTTCTAGTCTCTTCATGCACATCCTTCACCATTTAAGTGATGATAAGTTGTGCTACCATACAAAAAATGAATGCAAGTACACCTTTGGCAGTGAATTGTAGTGGGGTGGATGAATGACAAGTAAGGCTTCTATGTACACCCTGAAGAAAGCCAGGGAGCATATAATTTACAAATCTAATTGGTCTAACAAAATCAAATAATACAAATCATCTTAAAATAGTCAAACAATTTGCAGAAAAAGTACTTTTGCTCATTTTTTGGAATGGTCTTAGAGAATTCAAAGCAGTGCAGACTGATCTCAATCATACTTCCATGGAACTAAGTTACACTGGTGTTCAGTATGATAAGAATTGAAGTCTATTGCCAGTATTCTACTTCAGTTACTTAGCTACCTCTACATAACCAAATAATGTCTCCTGGGCTGTCCCTCAATCCACCCGAAGAGCCAGCAACTCGACCAGGTGAAGGAGGTCCATTCAGCTTCTAATTGGGGAGCAAGAAGGAGGATGTTTCCACCTCCCTCCCATCAGTGAGACAGGCTGTAAAAATGACCTATCACTGGAGTCCTACTTCTGATCTTCACAGCTTTGTTTGCTGGCAGGAAGGAGTGGAAACATCCTCCTCCTTGTGTCATGCGCCCCAGTTAAAAGTTGAACAGACCTTCTTTGGCCAGTCTGGCTCCTAGCTCTTAAAGTGGGAAGGGGTGGCATTTATGTAGCTTTATGGTAAGACTATGTAGTCTTATTTAACAGAAGGCAGTTATGAATCCATAACTCTGGATTACAACTGCAATACTGAATGCTTATACCTAGCATTGGGCAGAGGAGAAGGTCATCAACAAGACAATTTGTTTAGTCTCATCATTGAACATATGGACACATGATCAAAGAAAATCTGGGTCATGTGATCAGATATAAAGCTTTTAAAAATGGATATAGTTGCTTCAGCACATTTTCTGGCACTGAGGGTAGATGCAACTTTAAGATGAAACTGCTTACTCGCGAGAGATCCTGTGAACTATTGTGTTTAGAGGTAAGTCATCCATCCTGACTCGTCATCTCTCTTTGATCCCTCATTGTAGCTGAGACATCAGTCAATGCTCTTAGAACAAAAGTGTAGCTTTGGTGCCACTGACTGAGCTGCAATCAAAACCAGCTGACCCCAAGTCCCTTGCAAGCATTCCCATTTCAAACCATTGATGTTTTACATCTTCCTAGTAAAATTCTTTTAAGCCCTGTAAATCTCATAAAGCATTTGGACCAGCTTGTAAATCCTGCTGTTCATAAATATGTGTTCCAGGAAAAAGGGGGGATTATTGTTGTTGCTGAGGTCATCCCCTGTGATTTTTGTCCTGTCAGCTGTGGGGGACTGTGTTGCACCTCTCAGTAGATACTGATTTCAGGTACATGCATAAGGCTTTGCGTGAGTTGCCCTTGTTAATTCTAAAATACATTGCTCTTTAACTCAGTGCTATGAAAATAACTTGGTTATTTTTGTTTACTCATTTTATTTATACTGTTTTTATGGCCATACATCCTTTAGTCTCTGTCTACTTTACAGCAGTCTGTCCCAGCTGGTGCTTTCTAGAGGTGTCAACCTACAATTCCATTATATCCAGCTAGCATGGCATTGGGAATAATCGACAATGGAGTCTAGATTACAACACTTCCAGATAAAACTAGTTGGGAAAGCCTTCTGGTGAGATGGCTTCTTCAATGTGTAATGCTGATCAAGGATCCTTAGCTCAAATGACAAATGTATCACCAATGGAAAGCTACAACATAATCTCTTAACAGTTCTGGGGGCATAGGAGTGTGCACTTTCTTTTATTATTTGGACCCTTTTAGTGGTCTGATTCTGCTTCAAAATAAAGCATTTCAAAAAGAAAGGAGGAACTTACAACCAGCAGACTGCAAATTGTCTACTCCTATATTAGATGGTAATGGTAGCCACCTAACTGTTACCATATGATCAGTTCTGCAATTTCCAGACACTCCTACCAAGGTGCAAGAACAGCCTGCTGCAGAACATAAAATTCTAACATGGCAAATGGTTAAGTCATATCCTAGGACTGGGAAACCTGGCAACTGGTATATTGATCAACTATTCTCAAAACAAGGATCCTTACCACTGCTCCCCATGTTTGAAGATACTTGTTTTCATGCGACCAGAGGAAGCTGCTGTAAATGGCTCAAGCCCAGGTTATTTGAAATATCATACTTAGCTATATGAGTCTGTTCTACCTCTAAGATCTTTAGGAGAGGCCTTTCATTACGTCCCACTACTTTCTCATTCTTGTCTGGTGGGAATGAGGGAAAGGGCCTCCTCCGTTGTTCCTCCCAAATTTTGGAACTCCCTCTCCAAGGAGGCTAGGATGGCTTCCTCCTCGGTCTCTTTCTACTGGGAAGTGCGTACACACACACACACACACACATACAATGAGACTTTTAAGAATTGTCTGCAATAAGCTTTTAATGGTGTGCTGTTTTGTAGATTTATTACATTGATTTATTAATGAATTTTAAATTATTTTAAATCTATAGATTGTTTCCATGTTGTTGTTGTTGTGGGTCTTCAAGCAGCTTCCAACTTATGGTGACTCTAAGGTGAACCTATCATGGGGTTTTCTGGAGGCTGAAAGTGTGTGATGTGCCCAAAGTCACCCAGTGGGTTTCAGTGGCTGAGTGGGGAACCAAACCCTGGTTTTCCGAGGTTGTGGTCCAATGTTCAAACCACTATACCATGCTGGGTCTCAAATCGCATCCTAACCCTACCTAAATATCCTTGGTGTTCCCTGGTGGTCTTTCATCCAAGCACTAACCAGGCCTGACCCTTCTGAAATCAGACAAGATCTAGGGCCTCTTTATAGTAAACAATTATAGTGCTATGCTTCCACATTAATTGCCAGGGTTCTGTTCTGTGGAATCCTGGAATTTGCAGTTGAGAGAGGAATACTTAGAATTCTATGTCAGAGAATCCCAGTGCCTCACCAAACTACAATCCCAAGATTTTACTGGATATATCCATGGCAGTTAAAATGAAATCACAGTGCTAGCATTGTGTAGTGTGAATAGGCCCCAGATGTTTTCAGATTGGTATAGTGGCAACAATCATTTTTACATTATCTTAGCATTCCTCAACAACATTTCTGGCATTATTTGCTTTTGAAAAGTTTATCTTTCTATGCTGCATGATGTGCAGATGGACAGCATCACAAACCACTTCACAAATGCTCATAGAAGGGCTTTTTCAAAGAGAAGATCCCAGACCAGCAATGTCATTTGGCAAAAAGGGGCAACCACCTCAGACAGCTGATTTGGTGTATCATGAAAAGACATAATATTATGAGTAATTTGATTTGTGACAAGGAAGGAATTTTCTCCCCTCAAGTGCTCAAATGCTGTGGGTTGTCTTTGGGTACTGTGCGCCTTGGCTAGGAGTGGGAGGACTTTACTGCTCAGCCTGAGATCCAAGATGCCTTGGGCTGAACCTTGTGGTGGTGGGGAACAGCCTCAAATATTGAGAATATTGGTAAATTGGCATTGGAAATGGGATCTTATGAAGCTTGTTCAGCATATTGCTCATATCTCAGAACTGCCTCTGCAAGCAGTCAAAAGTGGCCTCATGGATATATTTGTTAGAATTAAAAAACACACACCATATAATCCAAAGAAAACAAAAAGGAAAATAGGGGGAAAGAGAAGAGTACATAAGATATGAGCATAGGTTAGGCGTGTACCTTAATGTATGCTGGCGATATGTCCAAAAATACATTTTCTTGAAGTTGACACCTGTAAAATATACATTCGTACACAGCCAAACCAGTGAGATCTTCTAACCATTAAAAAATGGATGGTGATTGTTTATCTTTCCAACCTTGGAATATACGTCTTTTAGCAACAGCGAATGTATGCAGAATTCAACCACATTGACCATCACTTAAATTCCAAATTGCATAAATATAATTCAAAAAGTACATGTATTTAGCTCTATAAGTACATATTACACAGCGATTATAGGTGAGTTATGCAGAAGAACTTAATTGTACAAGAAGCCAAAATATGCCAAAAGTCCAAACTAACATTTAGATCTGCAGACTCAATAGCCCTTTTCATGTGCTGTATGAATTCGTGGCTAACAAGAGGAGAGGCTGGAGCAGGACTACACAACTGGTCCCACACTAAGTAATGTGAATTCAAGGAACTCGTGATTTTTCATAGATCATTCAAAGCTAACTGTGCTCACTCCAGAAGACACCTCATCTGGCCGTGGTGACATATATCTTTGTTATATCCTGTCTGGATTACTGTAATGCACTCTATGGCCATTTCCACCCTGCTATTATTCCACTTTCAAAGTCCTGTGGAATCCTGGGGTTTGCAGTTTAGGGATTCTCAATTTAGAATTCTCAGCCAGAGAGCTCTTTGGCCTCAGTAAACTACAAACCCCAGAAGTCCACAGGATGTTGAAAGTGGAATAATAGCACTATAACAGTACAGCGCATAAATGGCCTACTTAGAGTTGCCTTTGAAAACTGTTTGGAAGCTTCAGCTAGTACAAAGAACTACAGGAGGATTGTTAACTGGGGTACAGATACAGAGATCATACAACCCACTGTTACAAAAGTTCCACAGACTGCCTATCTGTTTCTGGTAACAATTCAAAGTACTATAAAGCCCCATAGGTCATAGGTCCAGGCTATCTGACAGACCACATCTGCACATACAAGCTTGCCTGGGCCATCAGAACATCAAAAAAGGGCTTTCTTTTAGTTCCACCATCTTCCCAGACATGACTGGGGTTGAGAAATATGGTCTTCACAGTGGCTGCCCTGAGGTTCTGGAACTCCTTTCCCAAGGGAGGATAAAATGACCCCTACTCCTTCCAGTACGTCTGTTGGAAGATGTTGTTGTTGTTGTTGTTGCTGTTGTTGTTGTTGTTCTGATAGGCTTTTGAGAATTGAAGGTTTTAAAACAAAGACCTTTCAAAAGGATATTGTACTGCTTTTGTTGTTCTGACTGTAGTGCTCTTTTAAACTCCTTTTTGTCATTTTAAATGTACTTTTTAAAAATAGCAATAGCATGTGTATTTCTATATTGCTTATCAGCTAAGTGCTCTTTAAGTGGTTTACAATGCGTTTAGCCAATTGCCCCCAACAAGCTGGGTACTCATTTTACCAACCTGAGGAAAGATGGAAGGCTGAGTAAATCTGGAGCCCGGCAGGATCGAACTCACAACCTTGTGGCTGCGGTACGGTATTTAACCACTGCACCACCAGGGCTCTATGGTGTTTTGAAATGCTGTTGGTTAAGTTTGAATCCACTTTAAGACTGATCGTTTCTGCATTAACAGTGTTACATTTTTGTTTGTATCCCAGTATAGGGGAAATGAAGGGTATTGATGATGATGATGATGATGATGATGATGATGATGATGATGATGATGATGATCGATACCCTCACTGAACACAGAAACATCAAGAAATCCAGGACATGTGGGCATGATATTGAGGTCATCATTTAGTTGTTGCTTGTTGTATGTGTTGTGTGTAGAGTTGCTAGATTTCAGGATACTGGCTGCTTTCTCAAAGAGTTGTTATCTTCTCTTGGGTGTCTCATCAGAAAGGAAAATCTCAGGGAGGTTGTCACTAATGGGAAAGATAGTTTCATTTGTGTATGCATAGCGGCTTTAAAGCAGGAAGGGTAAAGTATGGGCCTGGCCTACACACAGTTTCCTCAGTCTCTCCTGGACAACCCCTTTTTGACCAAAAAGGGTGAATTGCTCTCTGGAAAGATTCCACAAATGGTGATTAATTTTTCAGATAGGTAACAGAGGGCCTAAAGCACTGTTTATCATCAAAAACAGCTGACCCCTGCTGTTTTATTTTCTTTGAATTTTGAAGTAGTACATGTGGCCCCTGAAGTGTCACAGTTGCAGAAAATTCCATGCCACTACAGAGCACCAAGAAGGAGAAAATAGTGGAAGGAGAGTTAATGGAACAGTTGGTGCTTGCAGGTACTTTTGGGCCTATTTTGCCATTGTGAGAAGGCAGAGTGTTACCTAACAGCGTTGTAACTCCAGTTTGCTATTTTTCCTGTTTAGCTGTATTATATTCAAATTCTCCTTGAACTGGAGAATTGGTCTAGAAGCAGTCTTAGAACACTGCACAATCTTTGTCTGACTTGCCCTGATGTCACAAGTAAGGTTCTAGATTTTAGGGACTAAGCCTGAGGCCATTTCCGCACGGGGCGAGGGAATCGCCCCATGACGCTACTCACCGGACTTTAAGGCTCCCCGGTCCAGTCCATGCTGCTCCAGAGCAGTGCATGGCCGCCGCTCCGCACTGCTTCAGGGGACGAAAATGGTGGCTTCCAGTTGGTCGAGGCTTTCAACCAACCCCTGAAGCTCACCAGCCTAAAGCCCACCCCCGGCAGATCGCAGGCTCGCACCAATGTGAGCCTGCGAATCTGCATAAGGGAGCAGGCTCGCAGTGGCGTGCTCCGTGCTTTTGAAAGACCTGTTTTTAGCGGTCTTTCAAAAGCATGCTGGATGACCACTTGGGGTCATTCCGGAGCGGGCTGGGGTGCGGATCTACGTTAAGTAGGTCCGACCCAGTCCGGTCCCAGGTGCAGACGTCCTCCCTGGAGGACACTCTGCACCGTTTTAAAAACCCTGTGTGGAAATGGCCTCCGTTTCAGCACTTGGACTCTTTTGTCCACTTCTTGGAAAAGGGGGAACAGATCTCAGGGTGAAAGTGTTGCCTTGAATATTATGTTTATTTGTGTTTATATTTTTTCATTAGTTATATATGGTGTTTTGTGTTTGAATGGAATGCTCTGTGCAGTTGTGGGTGATGCTTAATGTATGATGCTTAATAGGATTACCAGGTTGACTGATCACTTTTGTGCCATCACCTGGGCCTGCTTCCTGTAGCATGGCAAACAGTTGTCCCTAGGTTTTAGTTTTTGGCCCTGAAATGTCAAGTTCTGGGAGAATCCTAACCTGGCAACTCTCATCACAAGGAACTGTCCTGTCATCTAGATTTTGGCCCTGAAAGCTCAGAGAATGAGATATTACTGATCCAGCAGCCCTAGTTATTTGAAAAGAGCCTGAGTTTGAGGCAATCTAGTATACTTTGTCAACATTCTATAACATCTTTCTGTGTCACTGTACCATCATTCTTGTCCTTGTCTATTATCATTCAGATAGTCCATTATGACCCTTTCCCTTTGAAGGTAAGACTGGGAAATCAAACTTGTGTGAACATTCACTTTCCCCACATAAACCACCTTTGATTGCTGTAGCATACAAATAGTGACAATTTCCACTCAAAAATGTAGCAGTGTGGGTTGGGTTAAAAAGAGGAAGAAGAAGAAGTTGTTGCTTGATTCATTCCAGGAGGTGAGATTTTGACAGCTGCTTTATGTTGGCAGAAATGCTGACATTTCGGCCTTGATTGAAATTGCAGGTTCTTGGTAAAGAGCAGGAAATCTGTTTTCAAAGGTGGAAATGCGTGAATTGAAAATGGATAGCTTTGCTTCGTTCTTCCACTTGGATGAAGAAGAATTAACTCACCCTTCTTGTAGGGGCAGTCTCTCTTCTACTTGGTGTATAATTCTTCTTGTGACAGAAAATAGGAGTGAAGACAGAAGAAGCTTCATTTTGCATTGTCAGGAACTTCATTTCTGGTTAAGGAGTAGGCCTGGAATGAGGAAGAACACTGTCCTCTCGAGTAAGCCTATCCAGGATCTGTTTCTCTTCCCTTCTCTCACATTTACTTTCCTTGTCTTTCTCTTAAGAGTAGAACAGTTCTGATGTTTCTCAGAAAATGTCTGTGAGACTTATTTTTCTGACCCCAGCTCCTAGAAAATAAAGGATGATCTACAGACAGCACTGTAAATACACTCCACCATTTTGTCGTGATTGGCCATCTTTGTCCTATACACCTGAACTGTGCTGAGAGGTGACAAGGCTACCAACATGCTTCTGCAGCTGACTCCTCAGCCATCAGGTTTGAAATCTGTGAAGCAGTTATTTGAGCATAAGCTATAGAAACCATTGGCCTGCCAATTTCAGCTTCTGATAGTGTAATACAATTCATCCATTTCACCCTTCATCCAGCTTTTGGCCACTATTCTGTATCAGTTGCTTTAACTAAGTAACACCTCCAGGGTCTTTTTGTTGTTGTTGTTGCTGCTGCTGCTACTATTGTTGTGCGTCTTCAAGTTTTTGACTTATGACAACCCTATGGCAAACCTATTATGGGTTTTTGGGAGGCTGAGAGTGTGTAACACACCCAAGGTCACCCAATAGGTTTCCATGGCCAAGTGGAGACTTGAACCCTGGTTTCCAGGGTCATAGTCCAATGCTCAAACCACTATACCTCAGTGACTCTCTTTCTGCATCAGCTAAATAGCTTTAATTAAGTGTCATCTACAGGCCCACCCACTCATCCCCCAAAAACCCCTAATGGAAACATTGTTTACCCATGTTTCAATCACTGGCAGAATGGATCTCCTTGTCTTCATGTAGCTGATGCCTGGTAAAGTAGATTGGGTGGGGGAGTTACAATCATGAGAATAGCTTCAGAGTTATAAGTAGCAACTGTGAAAACAGAACAGTTACCTAGATTTACTCATATGTAACTATGATTGCTACTTACTGTAGTCACAATTGTGATACTTTTGCGATGATCGTAATATTCTCTGCCTCAACCTACTTTACTAGGCATCAGCTGCATGGGGAGAAGGAAGGCCATTCTGCCAGGTGACTGATGCATCCCTCACATTTGAGAGAGGGGACAGACCATGAGGGGTTCCTTAGTTACTTAACTAAATATACTTAATTAAGTACACCTAACTAAGTAGCTGATTGGCCATTTGTTATATAATGCTACAAGGATTCCATGAGTATACCCCTAAAGTGCAAGCGCCCTTTGAAAAGGTTGAATAATTTGGTGCTTCCCAACCTTGGGTCCTCTGATGTTATTGAAATATAACTCTCACAATCACTGACTATTGCCAAAACTAGTAGAGATTCTGGGAGTTATAGTTCTAACAAAACTGTAAGACAAACATTGGGAATGACTAGAAATGATTGTCAAAATGCTCAGATGGCTTGATATCCAATGAACTTGGCTACTGATATCCTTAAACTGGAGATATCTAAGGATTAGAGGTCTTCCCCATGATGAAATAACTCCCTGACATCAAGGTTTTAGCAGGAATGTGTTGTTCCCAAATGTGGATAAATAATTGTTTGTCGAATTATGGCAAAAAAAAGAAAGAAAGAAAGTTTCCATAACTGTGCCCAACATAATGCTATTACTTGTCTTAGAACAACTCAATGTCAGCCCAGCGCATTTTGCCGTCTGAATTAAAGTCAAATAGTGCTTCCTCCAAGAACTCTGTATAAAAAGGGGCCATTAAAAAAGCTTCTTGCCCCATTGAGAGACCCATTACTGTTTTCATTTTGCTTCATTTTGTTCCTGTTCCCACTGTTCCATGGTGGCAGCTGAAGCAGGTTGCTTCATCTTGCTGTGTAGAAGGACTAACTCCACAGCCAGCTCACAGGCTAAGGTATCATTTTTATGTGGGTATAAAGGTGCATGTCACTCACATATATCTATATCTATGGGAACAGCATAACCTGTGGCCTAGCAGTTCCCAGCTGCTCCCACAGTCTGATCTATGATCTGTATTTGGCAGATCTATACATGTGATATGAAGAGATTGATTACAGCAGCGAAGAAGACCACATACTTAGGTTTCAGACTAGACCCTTAGTCTTATAAAGAGGAAGTCTAATAAGAGGAAGGTCATGGAATGCAAATCACCCTTCTTTCTACAGCACAGGGATAGAGGACATCTACTCATCCAAATGTTGTCTTCTTTCAGTCTTTACCTTTGACAAAGCCAGTTGGAGCTAATCGGAATTGCAGCCTAACTATGGTGAACATCCTCAGGCAACATGGCTATGTCTTTCATGACAACAAACTCTACACTACCCATTAAACGAAATGACACACATCCATATTTCTTTATATTGTATTTTGATGTGGAGATGTCAGGTTGCAGCCCCAAAGAATGGGACAGCTATTTCATCCTCAGCAACAACTCCAGGGAAATGCTGAAAGCTCTCTGTCTGGGACAAAGGTCGTTGCTTCTTCAGCAGCCAATGAAGTAGCCCAGGGCCAGTCTACATTCTGTGCCTTCTGCTGTGGCTTAGGGACATCTTGCAAAGCCAGGCACGTTCCAGTATTGAGAGACTGCAAGGACACTTGACCTACAGCTGCATTTGGGGCACAGGAGACCCTAAACTGCAGTTTCAAACAAATCTTTCTTCTTCCTTCCTTCCTTCCTTTCTTTCTTTCTTTGAGTCACGAGTAGCCGCTGTGTCAATACTTCTAATTCTGTCTACAGGTGCTGGGTTTGAAAGGTGTCACATGCCACAGTGTAATCTCATGAAACAGCTAATTAAATCAAAATGTAGATGTGTCAGTATCACAGTCCTTGAACCTCTAACATTCCTGTGGTATTTTTGAAAAGCCTCCAAACAAAGCTATATTCACTTCTCTCTGGTTAACAATACCTACTAACAGAAATCTTGTGAACACATAGGCTTGCGAATACAAACATCTGTTTCTTTCTTTTTTAAAAAAATCAGGTAAACTGTGTGTTAAAAAACAGACATTTTGAAGATCTTAACTGTTTTCTTTCCACCACCACCCATTTTAACATTTGTCTACTAATATATTGTATTTACTCAGTTGTTGACAAGTGACAGTATTTAGGGTCTTTGCTGCAAATACTTACAAAGGCACTATTTACCTAAACAAAAAATCTGTAGATGGAACACCTTATGCCTCTTTTCCTCCACATTTATTTATGTGCCAAGGATAAATTAGCACCTTGATTCAATTTTTGCAGTTGGGAAAGGTGAAAAAACATCATCCAGGAGCATATATTCAGCTTTTGCACTATTATTCTTCAGCTGGGAAAGGTGGGAGGACTTTTCCCAGGACTTTATGTTCAACTGGCAATCAGCTCCTTCAAAGCCAACAGCATTGTCAATAATCTCAAGAACATAACCATTAGGTAAGGGCCAGAGCTCAGTGGTGAGATGCAGACCTGAAAATATCATCTTCCAGAAGTTGGAAAAAGGGCATCATCTATCCTAGATCTATCCTAATCCTCACCAACAAAGAAGAACTCATATTTGACAGAGAAGTAGTGAGGACCTTTGGTATTCTTTGTATTAATGAAAAAGAAAGCTGGGGGAAGGTAGTTATATGCAGATTCTGTACTTCTTTAAAAAAAAAAAAGTAGATGATTTCAATAAACTCAAGAAAATACTGGATGATGTGTCATGGCCAGAATGGCTCAAAGACGAGGGAGATTGTGAAGGATGGAAACTTATGAAAGGTGAAAAATTGACAGCGCAATCACAAACCAAATAGAAAGAAAAGTGGGAGTTGTCTAAAGAAATAAGGGCAAATACATGAGGAGTTTTCAGGTAAGTTTAGTAGTAAAAAATAAAATAAATAATAAAATAAAAAAAAAAAGAAATAGAAGCAGAGGGAAATCACTAGAGTACAACCAAGTAGCCAATATTGTAAGGAGAAAATTGTGTTTTCTTGCATGGCAAGAGGTTGGACTGCATGGCCTTTGCAGCCTCTACCAGCTCTAACATTCTGTGATTCTGTGGAAGTCCAGAAGGCTACAGTTCAGAAAAAACTCAGTTTACAAGAGAGATTAAAAATAAAGAGGCATGACAGGCTCTAATTTTTCACTAGACTGGTTTTGCGGATCTAGTTTAATAAGGTATCCTGACTTTAACACTTAGCCCTAAACTCTACTTTTAAATCCAACCTTTGTGTAAAAGGCTAAGTCTTAAGTGTTCCCTCAGAACCATTTAGTCTATCTAAAGTAGTGTGTTCTTTAGATAGTGCCTTTAGATAAGGCGGTCAGACACAGTTGTTATAAAACAAAGTCCTTTATTGTAGTAACATTAGAAATAAAGTATCTCATCAAGGCTCATGTAACGTACAGGATTGTAATATTAAATAATTTGAACTACTGACAGTTTATATCAATAACTCCTAGCCTTAGACACCAATTCTCTGAGTCTTTTCCTCAACTGCTTAAACACAATCCAGCCACTTTCTCTAGCCAGGATCTCATTGAAGGCTTTCATTTCATATGGAATCTCTGACTTGTGTTTAATTCCTTTCATCCATAAGCCCTTCCCGTGCACATCACTTTGCTGGGCTACACTCTTAAGGTGCTACTCCTGCTACCTAGTAACCCACCATCAAGTTGTAATGGCATTCCAAATAGCTGAGCTCCAAAGCAACTTTGTAACTAGAGAGTTTTTCCAGACATGTTCAAAACAAGAGGAACAACAAGGAAATAGTAGGCCTACTGCATAGAGAGAATGGAGAAATGCTCAGGAGTTACAGAGAAGAAGTGGAATTGCTCAGCATTCATTTTGCTTCTGACTTCTCCTCAAAGGAATACCTAGAACTGCACCCCAAGACATGCACAGTAGTGGTATGAAATACCTAACTAGTTGTTAAATTCAAGTCTCCAAGGCTGGGAACTGCATGTAAGACAATAAAGAAAGTTGCAGATGTAATCTCAGAGCCTTTGTTATCATCTTTGAGAACTGTTGAATAGAAGTCCTGGGGAATGGAGTAGTGGAAATCTTGTTGCCATCTTTAAAGGGGTGGGGTGAGAGGAATGAAAAAAAAAAACAGGTTCATTCTCCTATTAAAGGATCTCGGGTAACACATGAGGAAAAGACTGCTAGATATCAAAGGTGGATGGGTCTGAATGTAAATCTTTATATTGTTTTTGCATGCAACATTTTACAAACTGTTTAAAACTGAAGGTCAGTTAACTGGCATGAATGAAACTATTGTCTAGCATTTACCAGATAGGGTTTAAGCACACTGGGAAAATATGCTACATTCAAATGTACTCTAAAATAAGAGTAGCAGAAGAGCCTCATTGGGTTAGAACAAGACTAGTCTGGTATTCAGTTTCCAGCACTGGATAGTCAAAAACATTTAAATGTATGATCTCCTAATTATGTTTGTCAGCCTCTCTAACTGCAGATAATGTTGATTTTGGAAGTTTCAGAAGAAACAAGATACACAAACATTAAATATGGCAATGCTAGAGAATGTGGGAAGAAGGAGGGAGTAATGAATATGTCAGGATCTGCAGGTGGGAAGAAGTTGTTCTTCTCAAGGCTGCCAGTTTTCATATACATTTGCCTCCCAAAGGTCATTCCTCTCCAACCTCCACCCTGCATGATTTCCATTTTGAATCCTGGCTCCTTGGGAGAAGGGAAGTCTTCCAAAGACAGAATTAAAGATGTGCTTATTTGCTAATTTCACTCTCAAAGGAAGCAATGACTGATGTGAGCACCATTCGTCCTACCCTGAGAAAGTCTTTGAAAACTGTGCAGCTTTTGAAGACTATTTGCTGTCCTGGACTTGCTTCTCATAAAACATATGATGTCTTTGCATAGAAAATTATTTGTATCACATTCTATGTGGAAATACTATGTTCTGCACAGAAAATGCAGTTTTCTGTATAAAAAAGTACAATGTGTAAATTCTGTGTAGATTTTCTCCAGTATTCTTCAAGACACTGAAGATGTCAACGATTCTTCCCACATTCCTGATACTTGAGAAACACTTTTTCCCCCAAATATTTTCAAATATTCTTTCCATTCCTAGACAGAATATACACAAAGACGACCTAGAGGAGCAGGTGAGGGATCAAGCAGATATTCTGCTTGTTGTTGCTATACTGGAAATGTTTTCCAGTTCAAGGCCAACAGCATAGGTCAACATTCCCAGTAACGGAGGTCTATATAACATTAACAATGGAGATCGGAATATTACTTTTATGAAGAATGCATATAGTGACATGCTGAAACATTCTATCACTGTACAATTATGGATAGCTTCAGCATGTCATCACATTCATTCTCCTAAAAAGTAACTTCCCAAGTTCAGGCTCACTATGACCTTTCATTCTCTACTTCACAGAGAAGAAGAGAAGTTCATGGAATGATAATACCATGTAAGGTGTTGGGTATTCCCAATCATCACCAGAAGAAAGGAGAAAATGAGAGACTGAGGTTCATGGCCACATATACTCATCTCTTCTAGTACCCTGTTCTAGTATCATTCACTATCTGCTTTAAGGCTCTTTCCACATGCTACTTTTTCTCAGCACTGGGGTACGGTGATCGCACAAGCAGCCTCTTGTGAGAGGCTCTCACTTCCCTGCTTCTTCAGCTCCACATGAGCTTCCTGCTCGCACGAGAGCCTCACCTCTTCCTTTCGCAGTGTAGCCTGGGACCTTCCCAGGCTGCACTGAGACAGGAAGCATGACCGGCCCGGCTCCCGAGGCTCCGCACACCAGGTAAGTGCATGCAGGGCCCGGGAGCAATGCGCAATCACACAGCATTTTTCGCTGAAAGCCGAAAATGCAAAGGTGCGTGATCGTTGCCTGCCGGCCCCTGGAGCCTTGCGCGATTGCGAGGGCATCATGCAGATCGTTCCTCGCAATTGCACAAGGCTCCAGGCCCTCTTTCGCATGGCAGATGCCGTGCGAAAAGGGCCTATGTGTTGCTTGTCAGGATGATGCTTTGGGTCTCAGCACAATAAGAAGTTCACCGCAAATTGCACATGCATCCTAGCCCAACCGTTGTTCCTTGTTGTTACTGCTAATTCAACTGCCCTTTCTGAACCAGTGAATATTAAAAAAAAAGCAAGAAGGAGCAGTTCACTTCTGCACATTTTGTCCTCTCTTTCTTTCTAAAGGCATAGCTTTCCCTGGACATAGAGGCTGAAGTCCGATTGGTAGCTCCAACTAGAATAAAGCCATTGGACCAGTAGAACATATGCAAATGTTGTCTTACCAAGTTTCCATTGAGTCAGTGGGTCTCCACTGCTTGGGACTAGCAGTTGGATTTATGCCGGGGAGGGGAGGTGGTGCAAATGATGACAAATTAAAAGAAGTGTGAAAGGGGAGCGCCATGAGAAATGTGCCCAATCCATGTTATAAAACTTGAATTGACATTATCCCTGTTCCAGCAACAGTTTTACAAAAGAAAGAGGGAGGTGCAAAATTTCTACCCTGGTTCTAAAAGAATATATAGTAACTTCTAGTAACAAAAAAGTTCATAATAAAATGAGATAGATCTTCCAGACCAATATTTTATTCTCTTTCTAGGTGGACCAAGGCTTTAAGGAGTGTGCTTCATTTGGCTTCCTTGCCCCAAGTGAAATTTAATAAGCAAATCTAAGAGTTTAGTACCACCAAACTCTAACTGCTTTCTCTGTAAGCTGACAAGCCATATTTCAGGATTTTATAGGAGGCTTTTACCCCTTTCCAAGATTAAGTTCAGTAGAGCTTTATTTATTTATTTTTTAAAAATGCAGGTGCCATGGTATGCCTGGCTTTCAGACAGGGTTATAGCGTGAATTGAAAAACTGACATCCATATCACCCACTGGAAACACAGGCCTCAGTCCAAGATACATCTAAGAACATCTTTCTGTGTGCTAGTTTTCCAGTCAAGGTTTCATATGAGCCACTGAACCAAATAGACCTGCTTATTATTCTTATTCTTATTGCTTTTATTGCACTGTACGTTTTCTGTGTACTCAAACAGTTGATGGCACAATGAACGATATGAGCATGCAATCATAACATTGGCTTCCTCAGTCATGGCAACTGTGATGTGTGTTTGCATGTTAAGTTCTTTTTCATACAACAAGGGTTTAGTCTGATTTCTATTGTGAGTTACAATTCTTTTAAAAAAGGTTCTGTTGAAATATGTAATCTGAAATGAATTTTAATACTAGAAAAATAGCAAAAAAAAAAAAATCTTGGTGCTCTTAAGATTTTTTTATGAATCTTTTCATCTCAGCGTGGTATAACTGCATTGCTAGTATTTGGCAACCACTTTTCTTCAATCAAGAGGGACTGCTGAAAAAGAATGAAAAGTCTGAATGGTTCCAAACAGTTGCCCCCATTACTTGGGATGTCTGATTTGGCTGTGGTGACACATGCCTTAGTTACATCCCGATTGGATTATTGTAATGCACTCTATATATGACTGCTTTTGAAGAGTGTTCTGAAGCTTCAGCTGATCCAAAGAAGGGAAGGCAGATTGCTAACAGGTGCTACTTGCAGGGAACACACAACTTCCTTGCTGCAAAAGCTTCACTGGCTGCTAGTCTGTTTTCAGACACAATTCAAAGTGCTGGTTTTGACCTACAAAGCCTTCTATGACTAAGGCCCAGGATATTTGAAGGACTCGATGATTCTGTGAGTCCCTCTATGTGAACCTATTTGAGCTTTAAGGTCTGTAGGGCTGGTGCTTCTCCCTGTCCTAATCACAGGCATGGTTGGTAGCAACATAAGAAAAGGTCTTCTCTATGGCTACTCCCACACTTTGGAACTACTTCCCTAGGGGATCTAGAATTAACAAAGTTAATTCTATGAGTCTTTACCCTTGTTATAGATAAGTTCAGGCAAGTTTTTTAGTCCCTTACCACACTATGGGCCAATAGTGCTTCGTCCTGGTAGGATCCCAGCAGTGTCATTGCTGGGATGGGATCGGGACCTGAACGCTCCCCACCATAGCCAGTTGGCTGACAGCAGATGGGTAGCTTTAGGGACACTCCTCTTCCCTCTGCAGTATAGCATGAATGGTGGGTCTCTTTCCCCATCATTTCCTGTGCTGTACTGCAGATGGAAGTGCTATCAAGCACTTCTGCTTGTCCCACATGCCCACAGCCAATAGGATTGTTGCTGGAAAGGGCGTGATTACGAGATTTTTTTCTGGTAATGGTATAGGATGTGACAGCAGTGGATACGGATGCGACAGCACCTGGTCAGTAACAACGTTGTGTGATAGCATGTGTCTCAGACTGGAAGCAATGCATTGCCATGCCAGGATGGCGATGTTATGCAGTAAGGGCCTTAGTCATACTTTTTCCCACATGCATTTTATTTTCAAGTTTTGGTAAAATCTGGTTTAAAAACAAAAATACTGTAACAGAATTATTGCCCATCTTCCTGGAGAGAAGGGTACCTTAGGATTCTGTCCTGGTTCTGGTGTTGCTCACCACTCCTAAACTAATCCCAGGATTTCATAGGAAGTTGCCATGACCATTAAAGTGGAATTGTAGCATTATAACTGTATAGTGTGAAAGGGCCCAAGATTTCAAGATTACTTTGACATAGTGGACAAGTGGGTCAACGTGAAACAATTGCAATTTAGGAAGGAATGTGCACCACAGTTTAAGATGACAAGCAAGAAGGGGTCAAAAGGAAAGTAATTAAGATGGTAAAGAATCTGGAAACCATACCTTGAAAGAAAGGGTTGAAGAAGATGTGTATGATAAGTGTGGGGAAGAGGAGACTGAGAGAGAACATGAGAGCCATAAATATTTGAAGAGTGGTTGTATGGAAGATATGAGTTTTCTGATGTTCTAGAGTTATGACCCAAATCAATGGTTTCAAATTACCAGAAAGGACATTCTGACTAAGCTTTAGGAAGGACTTCCTGATGGTAAGAGTATTTGACCATGGAACAGATTATTTCAGAAAGTTGTGAACTCTCCTTTTCCAGATCATTTTAAACAGAGGTTGGATAGCCACCTCTCAGGGGATACTTTAGCTCTGGATTCCTGCACTGACGGGGAACTGGGTTAAATGGCCTTTGAGACCCTTTCCAAATCTATGATCCTATGAGTCTCTCATTTTTAGAATCTTTAAATTTCTGCTATTAAACCCTTTGTCAATACCAAATTTCTAATTCCAGTTCCCAAAGTTCCACACTACCTTTGGCTCAAACCAGACCCTAAATGAATCAGTAGCAACTTTTTTACGTATATATTTACTGCTTTTCATTAAATTGGAAGGTGGTGCTTCCATATCATTGGGACAAAGGTTTTAGTTTGAATTTTAAAAGAGGAATCCAAGTTATGGGATGTATTTAGGGGATCTAGGGTCAGCATCTTGGAGAGCTTCTTTCAATTTTGGGCTACAACACAGACTGGACTAATCATTTGACTAACTCTGAACCTCTAGAACCACTGTTTTATGTTTATGTAATACCAATACAACCCCTCCTTCTCCCCACCTCATTGACATTTAATGGGGACTATAGTACAGTTGACCCTCCAGATTTGCAGGTTAAGCATTCGTAGATTTGATTATGTGTGGATTACCGGAGAGGGGGATGGAATTGCACAGGAAGGAGGAAGGCACATGTGTTTGTTCACTTGCTCACATGTGTGGGAGAGAGGAGGAGGGGATGGGACAGCAGGAGGGCATGCATGCACATATGTTCAGTTACTCGCTCATGCAGGTGGAGGAAGGAGATGGGATGGGAAGAGGGAGGGTACACATATTTGCTCGCTCACTCCCTCATATTGGTGGGATGGCGAAGAGGATGGGATGAGAAGACACACACATTCCTTCACACACATGGGCAGGAGGGGGACAGGGGATGGGATGGATGTCTCCTTTCTCCTGCATCCTCATCCTCTCCATATATGCAAGTGAGTGACGAAATGCATGCCAGGCCCAGCCACCTCATGAGTACAGATACTTCCTTTGTGTGTTAAAAATGGGGAGGGGGCTTACAATATTTGCATTTTCCCCCACTTTTACAGGGATTCTGTGCCCATAATCCCCGTGAAAGTAGAGAGCCAACTGGCAGGCCTACCCAGTCTATTTTTAACTATACTTTTAATTGTACTTTTAACTGTACTTGTACTTTTAATTGTACTTTTAATTATGATATATTTTAATTATGGGATATTTGTATTTTAAATGGTTTGTGTTTTAGTATATTTTACCCATGATTTGTTTTTAGTTGTATCTATGCTGTATCTCACCTCAAGCCTTGGTAACAGGCTGGTAACAAATTAATAATAACAACTACATGAAAAAGTTCTATCTCCTGTGAGAATCTGAACAAAAGTCCTCATGCATTGCAATTTGCCTAGGATTGAGTTAGCAAGAGCCCCCCCGCCCATTTTTCCTCCTAAGGCTAAATACAACACAGAAAAGGAAGTTGTTTTTTGGGGGGCGGGGGGGAGTCCCTTGAGACTCTAAGCCATCAGACATATACTAATCCCAATAGCTTAACTCCCCTGCACATGGACCCCAAGGAAAATTGTGCCCCCATTTCCAGGATTAAATTTAAACTTTCTGCTGGTGTACTTAATACTAACAACACATCTAGCTTTGGATATAAGTTGGCCTTGTTACCGGCCAGTGTCAGTTGTTTTTCTCACAGGAATGCTCTATCCACAAAGATGGGAGAAGGAATGAGTATGCCAGTATCTGTTTTGGTGTTCTTGCCATTCTTTAAACATGGAATATTATTGCCTTCAGAGAATAAATTCTTCCAGAAAATCAGAATTCTAAGATCGTGAGAACAGTGTTATATGGTGGCACAAAAGCTAAGGCAGTTCTTAAGACCTTCTGAACAACCTCCAGGAATTGAACCCTGGTCTTCAGGCTCATAGTCCAAAGCTTGACTTGACTACATCACACTGACTCTTATCTTCTGCAGTACCTGAGGGCAGCTAGTTAGTTCTAAAGGTCCAGGGCAGACTATTTGGCACATAGGGTTTTCCCTAGTTCTTGTCACCTAGTCACTGTCCTCTCTGTATCATATGCTTGAAGTAACTGTCCCAATCTGCCTTTATCTTAGGCCTTACCTATTTACCTTAGGCCATGCTCAAAGCTTTTTTGTTTTAGTGAAGAACAGCTAGAGTGCACCTAACCTGCCCCTCCATCACTGACAATCATAAAGTCATTTCATTGGTAGGGACAACAAGAGCAATTAATTTCTACCCCTGGCATGCAGGAATACATAACTAAAGCACTTTCTAAAGACGGTTATGCAATCTCCATTTAAAGACTTTCAAAGAAGAAGATTTCATGATGACAGTCTATTTCCCTGCTGATCAGCTCTTGTGGTGAAGTAGTTCTTTCTAAGATTTAGGTAGAATCTGTTTTCTTGTAATCTGAGTCCATTGGTTGCTGTCCTAGGCTCTTTCTGCAGCTTACCTTGTTATGGAGCCATCTAGTTAGGGCCCCGGCATTGTCTTTGCTGGGAGGGGAGTGTGACAGGAGTGCTCCCCTCTGTACCAGCTACCTCTGCAAATGGAGGAAGCATGATGGTACAGCAGCCTCTCCCTTCCACAGTGCAGCTGGGTACTGTCTTAGGCTGTGCTTGGCTGGGAAGCACAGCCATTGCAGTTACAGGACCTCCACACACCAGGTAAGTACAGGCAGGCGATAGGAGGGCTGCATGATCACTGGTCATTGATCCGGACAGCCCATCAATGATTTGTGGCACAATCATGATGTTACTGCCCTGGCTAGTCCAAGCTTTGGGGATATTAAAGATATCCCTTGATATCGCAATTCGGCTGCACTTCTCTATTCCTTTCCACGTGCTTGCGAGGCCACCGGACAAGCACGTCAACAAGCTTGGCCGTTAATAGCCGTAATATTCAAACTACAATACAGGCAGGCCAGAAATAGCTGACTCACTGCTTTAGGAGACCTCCAGGCAAGTACTCTAATTAAGTATGCACGCCACTTACAAAAGAGCCTCTACCCCCCGATGGCAGCTTGATGGGTAAACTATGCAATACCCAAGTACTCTGTGTTTGCATACTGGCTACTCTATTGAGAACTGTTACGATAACTCAATCATTCAGATTCTGACCTTTCGGAGGCTTTGTCTCCAACTCCAAATCTATTGTTTTCCCCCAAGTACGGCATAGCCTGCAGTCACAATTATCCTTATAAAAACCCTTGATTCCGAGACCTTCCTCGGATCGCTCCCAAGTTTCATCCCGCCTTGCTACCGCTTTGCTTGGCGAGCCTCCCCTCAGCTCCACGTGCTGAGCTACATTGCACCCCAGCATCGCTCTCTATTTTTCTGGGCTTCAGGACAGGTGAAGTATCACCCAAACCAACAATCCCTCTAAAAATCCCTCTATACCACTCCAACCTTTATTTTCTTTAGTTATCTTGCGTGAGTGTGTCGCATACACTGTTTTCTTGTATTTAATAAACATCATTTATTATTTCAACTTCTGTGTTCTTGACCCGACCCGACCCCGTAGACATAGGGTTCAAGATCTCGCTATGTTACCCTGCCTCTCGTAACGCTAAGCAGTGCTCTGAGCTAATTTTCCCCACCTTTAGTTGAGTACATTTTAGTGTCCTTCCCAGGACCCCCAGTTCACAGGGTAACAATGCCACCTGGCAACAGGAGAAGGATGGGGCCCAGACAACTTTATACAGAACCATAGTCGGTGTCCCATCCTTCTCTTGTCCCTAGTGCAGGATGACAACATCCTGTGGAAAGGGCCCTAGTGTCTTGAGCAGCAGCTTGCTCCATCATCTACATGACATTCTATTAAACATTTAAAGATGGCTATCATATCCTCTCCCAGCTAAACACACCCGGCTCCGTAACCTGTTTGTCATGGGGCTTGGTTTCCAGACCTTTGATCATCTTGGTTGCCTTGCTCTGGGCATGTTCCAGCTTGTCAATAACCTTCTTGAACTGCTGCAACCAGAAGTGGACACAATATTCCAGGTAAGGTCTGACCAAAGCAGAATAGAATGGGATGGAGAATTGTATTCATCTTTTTAGCCATGAGATCACATCCTTGACTCATGTTTACCTTGAAATATATGGAGACCTCTAAATCACATGTGCTGCAGTCAGGCAAGGTGTCATCAATCATATATTTGTACATTTTATTTCTCCTGACTAAATGCTCTACTTTACATTTATTCTTGTTTAAATGTTCTTTAATCTGTCTTTCCCATTCATTTTCCAAAAGAGTTTCTTTCTTAAGGATGAGCCTACTGAATTCGCGAATCCTCAGATCCTTGGGAAGGATTCAAAATTCGCTGGTCTGAATCCAGCTGCCAAAATGGGCAAGTGGAATCTTTTGAATCCGCTGCTGATCAGGCCTGCAGAGGCATGTAGAGTGGGCAATTGTTGCATCCCTGCACACCCTGGGCCCCAAACTCACACGATTGTGTGGCGGCAGGCCAGGAGGAGAGTGGTGAGCATGCAATTGTGCTCCACCCATCTTTCTTCACTCGCCCTGGGCACGATTGTGCCAGGGCAGGCAGGGAAAAAAGCCATGATTGCCCTCTGCCCATCTTTCCCCACCCTCCCTGGGCACAATTGTGCCGGGACGGGCAGGGAAAAAAGTCACAATTGTGTGATTGTGCGTCGCTTATTTTCCCCAACCTGCCCTGGGCAAGATCATGCCAGGGTGGGCCAGGAAAAAAAGCTGTGATCCCATTATCATGCTCCACCCATCTTCCCCCACCCACCCTGGGCATGTTTCAGGGTGGGCAGGGAAAAAAGCAGCAATTGCACTCCACTCATCTTCCCCCATCCGGCCTGGGCATGATCGTGCCGGGACGGGCAGGGAAAAAAGCCGCAATCACACTATCGCACTCCGCCCATCTTCCCCCACCCACCCTGGGCACGATCATGCTCAGAACAGAATGTGGAGGGAGAATTGGCACCTCCCGGGTCTGCCAAAGGCCTGATTGGGCAGCGGGCCCCTAGGCATGCAAAAATCACAGCATAAAGCCATGTGGGCATGCTGTTACCCCGATTTCTGGAGGTCCCGGGAAGGACACCAAATCGCTCTCAGAATTATACAAGTTGGGAAAATTAGTCAAAGAGCACAAGTTAGCACTGCAAGAGGCAGGGCAATGCAGCGAGATCTTTGACCCAATGTCTACGGGGTCAGGCCGACTCAAGGAGCAAACCGGAGTGAAACAACAAATGTGATTTTTATTAAAAATACAATCAATCAGTGTATGCAACACAAACATACAGAGAAACTACAGAAACAAAGGTTGGAGTGGGATAGAGGGATTTTTAGAGGAGTTGTTGGTTTGGGTGATACTTCACCTGTCCTGAAGCCCAGTTGGAAGCAGAGAAGCTGGGGAGCGTGGATCTCAGCATGTGGAGCTGAGGGGAAGGCTCGCTGGACAAAGCAACAGCAAGGCGGGATGGAAGCCAAGAGCGATCCGAAGAAGCGCTCAAAGTCGGGGCTTTTATAAGGAGAATTGTGACCGCAGGCTAGTTCGGACTTGGGGAAAACAATGGATTTGGGGCTGGAGACAAAGCCTCCAAAAGGTCAGAATTTGAATGATTGAATTATAGCCGAATTACCAATAGGATAGCCAGTATGCAAACACGGAGTGCTTGGCCGTTGTATAGTCAGATCGTCAAGCTGCTGACGCGGGTCAGAGGATCTTTTGAAAGTTGCGTGCATACATAGTTAAGTACTTGCCTTGAGGTCTCCTGAAGCTGCGAGTCAGCTATTTCTGGCCTGCCTGTATTGTGTTGGAATATTACAGCAATTATCAGACGAGCCTGTATGCGTGCTTGTCCGGGGGCCTTGCAAGCACGTGGAGGGGAGTGGGTATGTGAGGCTGAATTATTGATATCACAAGATATCTTTAATATCCCCCAAGCTTGGGCTAGCCAGGGCAGTAACAGTGCCTGAGACTGCCTGTTCTCTCTCGTGTTGCCTGTTCTCCCCGGTGCTGCCTATGCCCTTTGGCTTCCTATGCTTGCTGGGCTGCCTATGCTCTTTTGCAGCCTCTGCCTGCTGGGCTGCCTGTGCCCACTTCTTCTGCCTGTCCCTGTGGCTGCCTCCCTCTGAAGGTAATAATAGTCTCTATTCTTTTGACTTGAGACTAGAGGGTAGGGATTGGTAATTATTGAGACTGGACTAGAGACTTGACTTGAATCTCCCTTGCAGGACTTGAGATTGGACTTGAAGGTAGAGAATTGACTGGACTGAAGGCTTGTGAGTTTTTGTTTGTTTGTTTGTTTTTTAATTGCCTTCCTTGTTGCAGGACTTGAGACTTGTCAAATTCTGCTTGAAAAACACTTTTCAGTAAGCGCTTTCTTTCCCTTGCTTTTTAAACCCTTTTTTAAAAAAGGATTAGAAAGATTTGAGATTCATGAGGTTCGTGGATTTCCAGAACCTTCCAGGGGTTCGGATCTGGATTCAGAAAATTCTGGATTCATCCCATCCCTATTCTTTCTTCTAGCCTTGACTTAATCATGTGGCTCAGATGATTTTGTGCCACAACATCAAACCTGATGATACAATTTCTCATGCAGTGGTGATCACCTGTCAAAAGACACTCTTCCCATAACTCGGTAGTAGAACGCATGGTTTGCATTCAGAAAGTTGCACACACAATGCCTGTCATCTCTAGAACTTCGAGTGCTGCTGTTAGGTTAGAATATTGATTTAACCTAAACAGAAAAGAGGTCTGATTTGCAATAAGACACCTTAGTACATTCTAATTTTCACTGTATTGTCTGTATAAGTAAACATGGTTATCTATTTCAACTACTCTGTCTCAGGAAAAAGTGGACAAAGATGAAAGCCCAGAATTTTTATTTTTATTGAAAGTAAGAACAGTATAATGCTGGTGGAACATGTTTTAAAAATGATTTGCTGGTGAAAATTGTGCTACAGTATATTGTAATTTTCCCGTATTATCAAGGCTAGGAGAGTGGTGACACTTCTAGAGAAGTGTTGTGTTCTGTGACTGTCAGATCAATTGGAGCTGTTTAGCAGGCGAGGAGAACCAACTTAAACAAGCTTTTAAGGATCAGACTAGAGTGAATGCAGATGACAATTTTATTCTTCCTCAGCCAAGCTGCTGGGTATTGTGTCTTCCCTGTGAAAAATGACACTCTGGCAGTAAGCCACTGACTTCAGAAGAACTTGGCAGAGATGGAGCTGCACGCAAGTGTGCCTGAGCTCCAAGGCTGGCTTTGCTTGTCAGAGTCTTAGAAAGAGGAAAACTCCCCCACCCTCATTTGTGCTGGACAAAGAGCAACACAGAGAGCCTGTCCTTACCTACGCAGAAAACACTTAAGCTAGAAAAACCACTTAAGCCAGTTCTCTGTGCCTGCATTGTTCAAGAGTTCATTATTTTAAAAGAGTTTAGAAAAAAATTACATTTTTTTGGGCTATACCTCTCAGCATATCCCCATCAGCATATAGTTCAAAAAAGTAATTTTCCATGCTCTGCCTTGAATGTCTGGTGTAGCTCAAGAGCTCACGGCATGAGGATGGACATTCATTGGCTTGAGTCCAAGTCCCATGGATTAATTGGTTTGAGAATATTTTCCCTTGACATAGGTGAGTACTTAAGGTGGCGTAAGTGGCCGCACACTGACAGAAGTGGTTTGTGGCTTGTGCTGTTACGGTGCCTACTGCATCAGCAAGTGGCTATTTCCCTAAGTGAGCTGCAGCTTCCTTCTGAACTAAGGACATTATCTTTTGTTTTTAGCTGTGATACAGAGTGACATATACAGTACGGCCTGTCATGGTTAATCAAGTCAGCCCTCTTTCAATTTTAATAAGCCAGTAATCAAGTCACTTGTTTCAGTCAGGATGTCACATTCAACACCAGTCTGTTCAGTGCTCAAAAACTGGAGTTCAGATGTGTATTATTTGAATGGTAAGCAGTATCTTCATCATATAGGAAACAGGTGGTTGCCAAAATCTCAATTTTCATCATGCTAGGAGGACCAGTCTATTCATGCTTGCAGAATCAGTTGTAAATTGCCAAGATTGCACTCTTTGGGTATGGATAATATAATATGTATATGTTGCCCATCTTGGCACTCTCACTCTTACATGCCTTATCTGTTATCCATTGAGTCAACCTAATTAAACATTTGCCTGAAAAACATCACTGCACACTGTTGACTCAATCATGATAAATCTAGCTAGGCACTTTAAATCCAACAGAAATGAAATGAAATATAAAACCAGTAGTCTTCATTTCACCATGTTTGAGATTCATAAGAGAAACAGGGGCGAGAACTCTTTGCTGTGCCAGACAGCTGGTTTTGGGAAAATAAATGGGTCGTTTACCCAGTAGGCCCTGATTCCCAGCATAACTTGCAGTCCCCACACTCAGAAGTGAAGGATTGGAAAGGAGGAGAAAGAAAAAGACTCCCAATAAATGATAGAGATGACTATAATGGAGCCATCAAACTTTACAGCACGAAACAACAGTAATCTTTTTTTTTTTTAAGTATTGTTGTTTCATGTTGTAAATTTTTTTTTAAAGTCCTTAAGAAAACTGGCAGGTGTTTAAAAATTATGACCTTGGCAAATCTGTAAGTTTGGAAAATAGTAGCTCCCTGCGGTTCTTGTCATGTTGTTTAGTATATGTGAACAAGAGAATTCTGAAACTGTATCGTTGAATCTGAGAGGTTTTTCTGGCCCAGTCTTGTAACAGAACCTCTGTGATAATGCAATAAAAGTAGAAGAGCTTTGACCTGTTAGTTTTTAAAAGTAATTATTTACAGTCATCCTTCCAAAGTCAGAAAAAGTAGTTCATTGCACATTTTGAAATGACGGCTTACTTTCCTGTTTCAGAAGTAACAAGAATATTTATTTTCAGGTCACTTCTTTTAAAAAAAATATGAATATTACAAAGTGTTGACTTGTGGTACAAAGCACACTATCAACTTGGGGTGTAAGTTATTTTTCCGCAAATAAGAAATCTCATCCTCCTCCCCAGGAAATTTTCCTTGTATCTCCAAATGTCTAGCACTACCAAGAATGAGAGGTTGGTAATCATGAACAGCTAGAGCGCTTATATTTTCTTGCACCCTTTAGTAACTTTGCATCTTTTCTTTCTTTGATATCCCCTTCAGTAGTTACAGATTTGTGAGCTGAACTTAACAGTCTCATAACTTTTGAAATTTATATTTACAGTTGTTAATGACTGAACATGACCCCCCCCCATCAAACTTTTCACCCAATACCATCAGCTCATCTGGAGGGATATAAAGGGATTTCTTATACAAAGTATTTGCAGCTCTGGAGGGCTAGAAGATCTAGTTCACTACCTGTTATACCACCCATTATATAGTGCCCTCCCCAAGATACATTTCTTGGGAGGCTGCTTAAGAGTGAGGGTGGGTTGGATGCTGCCTGATACTATTTGTGAACTGTTGGCTGATCATTCTAAAATCATCACACTAATAGTTGCCACCTTTGCAGTAGCAGCCCAAAATATCCACTGCAACTTCATGAAGACATCACTAGCAGATTGCCAAGAGAACCAGTTGTTGTTGTTGCCATTATTACTGTTGGCCTGACATCTTATCCAGTAATTTCTTGTTTTGTTCTTTCTTTTTTAAACTTCTTTGTGATCCCTGTGGTTAATGTAATTATGTCAGTTGTATGTGATTTCTTGTACCAGATACACTGTTTTGTCAGAATGTTTTGTAATGGATGTTGTGCCACAGATAAAGAAAATTACCTATCTACCTTTTCAGCCAGGCAGTTTCCCAGCTAAAAAGATTTCTGAGGAACTGGGTATCAGAGAGTGGGGAAATGATGTTTACAGGACTGCATTGAGAGAACCTGTTGTGGTGGGGGTGCCTGAGGGTCTCTCCAGTTGCCCATTTTCATTGTGCCCAGTGAGTGGGAGAGTGCAGTAGATGTCATTTCCCAGCACCCCAGTCTGCAGTGCCTTGGAAGCCCTTCAGTTGTCCGGCTGAAAAAAAAATCAGGTTTTAGAGGATGGTATTGTCAGAAATAACTATCACAACAAAGCTCCATTGTCCTAGTTACACCTATATTAAAATCGCTCTGCTGGCTATCAATTAGTTCCTGCGTAAGGCACAAGATGTTGGCTGATACCTTGAAAATTCCACCTCATTTGGGTCCATGTTACCTACTGGATCATCTTCTCCTGTATAATCTGCCCTATACACTCAGGTCTTGTGGGGGACATCTGTTTCAGTCAGCTGGGACTAGGCTCAAAATTATGATAAGAGGAGGCTCAAACTTCTGTGCCTCTGCACTAGGTTGTTTTACTCTGACTTGTCTACAAAAATACCTTATTGCAATCTTGTACAGCACTAATTAGAAGTAAGTCCCATTTTGTTTAACAAAATCTATATAAGTGGGTGTAGGATTGCAGCCTTAATGATTTATGGCATCTACATATGGCTTCATTTATATATTGCTATTTTTTGTACTGCTCATATTAATGGTGAGATAGGAATCTGACAAAGCCACTGCAATCTGTTAGGCTGGTTTATTTATTTCTTTAAAAAGCTGTTCCTCATTAAATTTAAAAAGTTCCTCAAAAACCTTTTCATTAACACATTGCATTAAGTGGACAAGTGCCTTAAGTATCTTATAATTTAATTTAGACTGAACAGTACCATTTTTCCTGGCTTAATTATATGTGTGTTATTAAGAAATTATTTATTGAATCACATGATGGATAGCTATCTGTCATGTTACTATTTAACCTCATAAAAAGTATGGGCTAATTAAAATTTGTTTTAATTATCATCATTATGTATACTAAAGCATCTCAGTGGTATACTCATAAAGCAAGAGCTTTGTGAATGAACATTTCTTAGAGTTCTTTTTTAAAAGCCACATTATACCAGGTCAGATATATGTGACCACCTACTCCAGTAGTGGCAATAATTTTGCCAGGGTGTCACCAGGCACAAGAAATATCTGTTACACTTGCTAACTGGTCATGTCAGGGATTAAAGCTAGAATTTTCAGTTAGGACAGCAGGCACTCAGCTTCCAAGCAATGGCTCATCTAAGGAAATTTCTATGGCATATAATGGGATTTCCCATGAAGCACAGAACAAACAGGAAGTTTCACATTCTTATCAATGCTGCAGAATGGTACTTCCCATGCTGCCCTGTCTCAGGAAAATAAAATGCAAATACACTTGGTTGGACAGGACCTCGATGCAAGTAAGAAGTACAACACAACTACTACTAATAGGCTGGCATCCATGCAACATAAGGCTCCCATGCTATATCTGCTCTACCAGTTTGTTCATATAGGCCCGTGGAGATCTAAGCCAGAGATCAGGAACTAGTAACCCTTCAGATGTTGAATTACAACTACAGGCTGGGATAAAGGAAAGGAAAGTCCAATAGCGTCAGGAGTCCCATAGGTTCTCCATCCCAGCTATTCTGAATGAATAGATGAATATTACAGATCTGAATACAATACAATACAATATCTAGACTTACATCTGGACCTTGTTCTAACTAGCCACAAACTCATAGCCAAGGACAGCTGGTGGATCCATTTCCATAGGGATTGCAAACCATGCTCAGCTTTACAGCAGTTCCTCCCACAACTCTGAGGTGTACAAGACATCTTCTGGTCCTGAGTGTGTGTTGGGAATGGAGTCCACTGCCAACATCTACATGGCTCCATACAATCTGGAACTATAAGACAAATGCCTTTAAAACCAAAAGTGGACTGCTGCCTGTGTGGCAACGGATCCACCAGCCACCCCTGCCCATTACTATAAAAAATAGCTAAGCATTACATTGTACTGCAAAAGGAGTGACGTTATCTCCTATTAAGATACAATCATAATGCCAGGTTTGTATTCTGTCTTTATCGGGAAAGAAGCACTGAGTTTGTAACTAGCTTGCTCTCATTTAAAGCAGAAAGAAAAAAAGATCTGCTTGTAGCAGCAGTTAACTTTCAAATAGAGGAGGAGGAAGAGGAGGAGGAGGCAGCAGTGGCAGCTGCCACTATCACCAAGGACAATGTTTGGCTCTCTAGGACCCTAAATTGCACTTCCTTTCATTACGCACAGTCCAGCTTTTGCATATTTTACATTCTAAGCTATCAGATACTTGTGATGTATTAATTTCTGCTCTTTGCTGCTGAGAGATGCCACTTCAAAACCTGTATAGCTGTGTTTTTTTAAAAAAAAATGACAAAAACAAACAAACCTCAGGGTGTCCATGTATTATCACAGAACTACATTTTACTTCAAATCAGTGGGATTTGGGGCTTATTATTTGACAATAGTTGATGTTTCCTTTCTTTCCATTGTTGTTGTTGTTGTTGTTGTTGTGTCTGATTTATGGCAACCATGTGACAAACCCATCATGGGGTTTTCTGGGGCTAAGAATGTGCGATGCACTCACAGTCACCCAGTGAGTGCCCATGGCCAAGTGGGGAATTGATTGACCCTGGTTTCCAGGGTCATCATCCAACTCTCCAACCACTATACCATGCTGGTTCTTCTTTCCATACATGCATACTAATAGAGGTTCATCTCCATGGTGTCATAGATTATGCCATGAGAACCTATATGGGATAAATGTGCCTTCAGCTGAGTGAAACAATAGAGCAGCCAGTCACACCTCAATTGTGCCTGTGCCCCAGCAACTGGTTAGAGCTTTTCCCTCTAGATTCCAACTTCCATTGCTCTGGTCTCTGATGAGGAATAAAAACAAAAGGTACACCTCCATCAGGCCTGGGCCCCAACAGTTGACAAGAGACTTTGTCTCTGGATTCCAGCTGCCATCAGTATGGCTTTTAAAGAGGAAGAAGATCAGCCAAACACACTTCCACTGTGCCTAGGGCCCAGCAGCTTTTGCCTCTACTTCCTGATTTTAGCCGCACTTACTCTGGTCTCTGAGGTAAACAAAGAGCATCCAGCATCTGACGAACTTAAGCCATTTCTGCACTAAACTTTATTGTGCTATTATTCCACTTTCAACATCCTATGGAATCCTGGGGTTTGCAGTTTTGGGAGGGGCCGGCCAGCCCGTCCTGAAACTGCAAACCCCAGGATTCCGTAGGATGTTGAAAGTGAATAATAGCGCTATAAAAGTCTAGTGTGGAAATGGCTTGTGTCTTCTTCCTTACTGCCATCGCATTTTCCATGTGCGTCCTGTCTCATTTAGATTGTAAGTGTGAGGGTAGGAAACTGTCAAGTTAACTGTTTATAAGCTAGTTTGGGAGCCTTTTTTGCAGAAGGACAAAATGTAGGTACTACAATAAATACATAAAGTGTGAACCGTGTGTCTTCAAGCAGAAGGAACAAGAGAAGTTCTTAAATCTTTAGTTAAGCCTTTTATAAGAGACAAAATAAATAACCATCATTTAGATGGCAACAGTAACACATTTATCTGATGTTTATTGATAGAGTTGGGGACATACCCTAAGCATTTTTGTTGTAGCTATATGAAATATTCCTTATATATAGGCTATAATTACTCTCTCAATGTAGCTGCAGTCTTAATTACACTTGCCCATATTACAATAAAATAATTTTCCTAAACAAATAACATTTTCTCCCCATTCTGATTAGATTTGATTATAACACTCTCCCTCCCTCTTTTTACACACACACGTGTGCATGCATGCACACACACACACACGTGCATGTGTGTCTCTGACCATTTTTATAGTATTCAGTTCCAGAACTTCTCAAGCAACTTTTGAAGTATGTGGATGGATAGGTATCTCCTCCACTACATCAGCCTTTTGTTACCAAGTTGGGAAATCTGCCCTTCAGGAGTTCAACTTAATTAAAGGTTTCCATCAAACTCAGCAAAGCCAAAGACAAAAGCTCCCTTGCAGTCATCTGATTTTTACAATCTACTTTCTTATATATGTGTATGTGTATATGTGTGTGTGTGTGTGTGTGTGTGTGTGTATAAAATATACTGAAACAAAGCACAAGTCAGATCAAAGTTACTGTAATGCTTCCATAAACAAGTGTAATTTAGTTTCTTTGTCCCTCCCCCCCCGCCCTTCATGTTGGCCCGTTAAGCTCAGATACCGTTTTCTTGCCAAATCACCAGCTGGATTCAGAAATGCATATGTCTGGGTGAAGCAAATCAGAAACAGAACTCTGAGAAGCTGAGAGAAGATATGAACTCATCCTGCTCATGTCTGTGCCAATGAATCTCTCTTTTTTTGCTTGTCTATCCTCCTGGCTGAGATTCCCTGTCTTATGATTTACCTCAGACTCTCACGAGGGTGATCAAGATAGTACTGAATGGCAGAGTTGTGGGTCATCTATGAACATTCACGATGTCTAAACTGCTGGTCAGCATCTGAGGAAGTATTATGTTAAGAGGTTCAGCATGAGAGGTAATGGCTCAAAGTCTAGTTCCTGGATCCAACAAATTTTGTTGCTATAGTTGACACTTTCTCTATACCACTTTAATGATATATAGTCGCAATATAGTCAGGTGCTATCTTTCCAGGGGCCATATTTAGTCTTGGATTGTCCAGCTATAAGAGAGCATGGCTACTGGTCCATCTAACCCAATCTTCTAGTTCACTTTTGCGAGAAATGAGTTTCCATTGTCTCAGGCAGCTTTTTTTCAGAGATCCTTTATAACTGGAGTTGCCTAAACAATCTAAGGCCATCTGAATGCAAAACAAAGGTACTCTTACTGTGTGATGAGTTTTCTCTGAACTCATAAACTTTCAAACAAAGGACCCAGAGCTGGTAAATCTCTTGTTGTGATGCTATGCAGATATGACATAATTTAATATCACACTTATGCATATCCATAGCAGTTGGTCCATAACCTGCCACCAGGTGACATTCCCCAGAAGAGAGAGGAGAAGGGGAGCTGGGTCTGTGAAGACATCCTAGACCAGATGTGTTTACAGGCTTGTGGGGCAGTGCTTGTTTGTCTGTTTGTTTGCTTGTTTTTGTTTAGTCTCCTTGTGCTGGCCGTGTGCTCTCCCTGAGCACACGGTCTGACTAATGAGGGGGAGGAGCCAGCTAGGGGGGAGGAGTCTTATTAGGAGCTCCCAACGGCGTGCGCTGTTGAAGTCCTCTACTTCAATCCTTCAAGTTTAACCCTTCACAATCAGTAGAGCAGACATAGTTTATACAGCTGAATTTCAGAAAGAAAGCCCAGTTATTCTTTCTAGAACTACTTCCTCTGTAGTATCTAGGATGGAAGGTGAGGGAGCTGCCGTGGTCACCTGTAGCACTTGTGGGATGTTCCTTTTCTTGCCACAAGATGTTGTCGGGTACACCTGCACCAAGTGCAAGCTGGTGACCTTCTTGGAGGAGAAGGTTTGCCAGCTGGAGGCACGAGTTTCTAATCTTCATCTTATTAGGGAAGGGGAGGAGTTTTTGGATAGGGCAGAGAAGACGTACCAGAAGACCGAATGCGTGGAGGAGCTGCCAGATCTGGAAGTCAACACACTGTGCCAGGAAATGGAGGCTTGGAGGAATGTCACACGTAGGAGCAGAAGGTCCAGGAAGGTAACAGAGACTGTCAACCTACACAATCGCTTCAAAGTTATTGGCCTTACGAATGATGAGGAGCACCAGGAGGAGGGAACAGAATGTCCAAGAGAAGGAATCCAACTTCAGCAATGGGAACTAGATCAATGCTCCTAGTCTCAACAGAATGCCCAGGCAGTCCTAGAAGAACATGCTCGTTGAGGAGCCCTGGAGAAGCCTCAGAGGAGGCGAGTTCTAGTTGTTGGTGACTCCTTGCTCAGAGGAACCGAAACGGCAATTTGCAAACTGGACAAGCTCAATCGAGAGGTCTGCTGTCTTCCTGGGGCCAAGATCAACCACATAACGGAGAGGCTAACCAGGCTGGTCAAGCCCACTGACCATAAGCCCCTCATTTTGGTTCATGTCGGAACCAATGACACTGCGAGGAGCAGCTTTTACCACATCGCAAAGGACTACGAGCTTATGGGGACGAAGCTTAAGGACCTTGGTGCGCAGGTGGTTATTTCGTCTCTCCTCCCTGTTCAAGGATATGGTGCACAAAGGGAAAGGGCAATAGCAGAGGTCAACAACTGGCTCTGCACATGGTGCCGCTGGCAATGGTTTGGGTTTTTGGAACACAGCCTGAATTTCCATGAACGTGGTCTTCTGGCAAGGGATGGGCTGTACCTCACGAGACTTGGCAGGAATGTTTTTGCAAAGAATCTCGCAAGGAGGATTCAGAGGTCTTTAAACTAAGTTCCACTGGGGAGGGAGACAATATTATTCAAGGCTAGGACTCGGCAAGCGTACGGAGAAAAGGCCCAAATGATATTGGACAAGTAGTACAAGCGGCCAGTGGCAGGAGGAGTAGAAATTATAGTACAGGACTTGCAGGAAGGGCCCGGGGACTTAAGTGTCTCTACACTAATGCACGGAGTATGGGAAACAAGCAAGATGAACTTGAACTCCTAGTACAACAAAATAAATACGATTTGATAGGCATCACTGAGACCTGGTGGGATGAGTCTCAGGATTGGAATGTAGGAATAGAGGGGTATAGCCTATTTTGTAAAAATAGACCAAACAAGAAAGGAGGAGGAGTAGCCTTGTATGTCAAGGATGTTTTTACCTGTGAAGAGATCCATGACTTAAACCCAGAAAGCCAGGTCGAGAGCATCTGGGTAAGAATTAAGGGAGTGAGAAACAATAGGGATATTCTGGTGGGGGTTTACTACAGACCTCCAACCCAGACTGAGGACCTTGATGACGCCTTCCTCAATCAAATGACCATGCATTCAAAAAGGAGAGATACAGTAATAATCGGAGATTTCAATTACCCGGATATATGTTGGCAGTCAAACTCTGCCAAGACAGCAAGGTCCAGCAAGTTTCTTGCTTGTCTTGCAGACAATTTCATGGTCCAGAAGGTGGAAGAGGCCACAAGGGGATCAAATATTCTAGATCTGATCCTGACCAATAGGGATGACCTTGTTAATGAGGTAGAAGTGGTTGGATCTTTAGGGGGGAGTGACCATGCCCTATTGGAATTTGGCATTCAGTGGGAAGGAGAAGATAAGTGTAGCCAGACACTCATCTTAGATTTTAAAAAAGCGGACTTCTGTAAACTTAAGGAGCTGCTGGCTGGAATTCCGTGGTCAAGAATAGTGAAAGAGAAAGGAGTTCAGGAGGCATGGGAGTTCCTTAAAAGGGAGATACTGAAGGCACAGTTTAAAACTGTGCCAATAAGGAGGAAAAATGGAAGGCATCTGAAGAAACCAGAATGGTTGACTAAAGAACTCTCACCTGAGCTAAGCGTTAAGAGAAACATGTACAGGAAATGGAAGAAGGGGGAAACCACCAAAGAAGAATTTAAGCAAGTAGCTAGGAGATGTTGGGAGGAGGTCAGAAAGGCTAAAGCACAGAACGAACTTAGGCTGGGCAGAGACATCAAAAAGAATAAAAAGGGCTTTTTTAAAAATGTCCGCAGCGAAAGGAAAAAGAAGGAGATGATAGGGTCGCTGTGCAGAGAAGATGCCGAATTACTAACAGGGGAAAGAGAAAAGGCAGAACTACTTAACACCTTCTTTGCCTCAGTTTTTTCCCAGAAGGATACAAGCAATCAACCTGGCAGTTGGGGAGCAGGTGAGGAAGCAGGGGAAATGAGGCGCATAATAGGTAGAGAGGTGGTACAGGAATACCTGGCCACACTGGATGAATTCAAGTCTCCAGGGCCAGATGAATTGCATCCTAGGATATTAAAAGAACTGGCAGAGGTCATTTCGGAACCACTTGCTATAATCTTTGAGAAATCTTGGAGGACAGGAGAAGTTCCAGCAGACTGGAAGAGGGCAAATGTTGTCCCCATCTTCAAGAACGGAAAAAAAAGAAGACCCAAATAATTATCGCCCAGTCAGCCTGACATCAGTACCCGGAAAGATCCTGAAGCAGATCATTAAGCAGTCAGTTTCTAATCACTTAGAAAGCAACGCAGTATTCACAAGAAGTCAACATGGATTTCTCAAAAATAAGTCATGCCAGACTAATCTTATCTCTTTTTATGATAGAGTTACTAGCTTGATAGATGAAGGGAATGCTGTGGATGTAGCATTTCTCGATTTCAAGTAAGGCCTTTGACAAAGTTCCCCATGACATTCTTGCAAAGAAGCTAGTAAAATGCGGGCGGGACAGGGCTACTCTTAGTTGGATTCGTAATTGGTTGACCGACTGAACTCAAAGGGTGATCACGAATGGCTGCTTTTCATCCTGGAGAGAAGTGACTAGCGGGGCGCCACAGGGTTCTGTCCTGGGCCCAGTGCTGTTCAATATCTTCATCAACAACTTGGATGAAGGAATAGAGGGCATGCTCATCAAATTTGCAGATGACACCAAATTGGGAGGGGTTGCTAATACGCCAGAGGACAGCATCAAAATTCAAAATGACCTGGACAGATTGGAGAGCTGGGCCAAAGCTAACAAAATGAAATTCAACAGAGAGAAGTGTAAGGTCCTACACTTAGGTAGAAAAAAATGGAATACAGAAATATAGGATGGGGGACATGTGGCTGGATAGCAGTACGTGTGAAAGGGATCTAGGAGTTTTAATAGACCACAAGCTGAACATGAGTCAGCAGTGTGATGCGGCAGCCAAGAAAGCCAAGGCAATTCTCGGCTGCATCAATAGGAGTATGGTGTCTAGATCGAGGGAGGTACTGGTACCACTCTACTCTGCTTTGGTTAGACCTCATCTTGAATCCTGTGTCCAGTTCTGGGCACCCCAATTCAAGAAGGACATGGTCAAGCTGGAGCATGTTCAGAGGAGGGCAACCAAAATGGTGAAGGGTCTGGAAACCATAACCTATGGGGAGTGGCTTAGGGAGCTGGATATGTTTAGTCTGCAGAAGAGAAGATTAAGAGGGGACATGATAGCCATGTTTAAATATTTGAAGGGATCTCATGTTGAGAAGGGAGCAGGCTTGTTTTTTGCTGTTCCAGAGACTAGGACAAGGAGCAATGGATTTAAACTGCAGGAAAAGAGATTCCACTTAAACCTCAGGAAGAACTTCCTGATGGTCAGGATTGTTTGGCAGTGGAATATGCTGCCTTGGAGTGTGGTGGAGTCTTCTCCTTTGGAGGTTTTTAAGCAGATGCTGTATGGTCATCTGTCGGTAGTGCTTTGATGTGGGTTCCTGCATGGCAGGGAGTTGGACTGGATGGCCCCTGTGGTCTCTTCCAACTCTATGATTCTATGATTCTATGATTCTATATGTGACCTTGTTTGGGTAGTGGTATGCTAGAAATGGAATGTGTTCCCCTTCTGCAAACATAAACCTTGTTGGAGGATAGGCCTGTGCTCTTTGGGTGCTTCAGAAATGAACAACAAAACCCATAATAATAAATATAACAATGTGTACTGTAAAATGCAGAGGTGGGGTGTGGGCTGGAAAGTAGACTCAGGATCAAGTACGGGATGAATTCTTTTTCTAATCCCAATTTATTTTGCACAAAAACAGAATTTTCTTGTACAGACACCAACAGCTACAGCATTTTCTATGCAGAAAATAATACCTCTGTGAAGAAATATTATTTCCTGCATAGAATACATGTGTGTGTGTGTGCAGAAAATGTTGTTTCCACAAAACAACCACATGTGAATTTAGCATAGAATTAATCCTGAACTGAAAAGTTTCTCATCAGTTCAGCATTCTTCTTCTCACAATAGCAAAACACCAGTAAAACACATTTTTCAGACATTTTGCAAATATTTTCCAGTACTCTTCTCTTTCCTGTAGTATACTAGGCCCTGCTTTATAGACGGAAGGAGGTTTCTTTGCAGTTCACTTTTGATTATAATTTTTCTTTTTTCTTAGAACAGCAACAGCAAGAGAATTTACTGATATTCACAGATTTTGTCCTATTTGGGATGGAAAGAATTTGAGATTTTTAAAATAATTGTTGTGTAGAAAATTGAAACTGACAGATTCATCCAGTAAGGGCTTTGAGCACTTAACTCTTAACCATTTTGGTTTCAATCTTTCTGTATTCAGCCATGTTAGTGCTAAATTGAGGTTACCACCTTTAAGAGCTATATGGCAATCCGATTTTTTTTAAAAAAACAGTGGTCTTCTGTATATTGAAAATGGCTGCAGAGATAGAATTGCCATTGAAGAACAGATGTCTGAAATGGAAAAAAAAAACCTTGAGAATTAAGAACATATGAATGTGAGAAAAAGCAAGACTGGAAGTGGCGAGATGTTTGTTATTCTTATAAAGTACTTTCATGTTGACTCCAACATATGACTGCACTATTGGGCTTTCTTGGCAAGATTTATTCAGAGGAGGTTTGGCATTGTCTAAGGCTTAGAGATAATAATGGTCTCATGGTCACCCATTGGATCTCCATGATTGGGCAGGTATTTGGAACCTGTTCTCCCAGAGTTCTCGTTCAAAACTCAACCCAGTAACTAAAAATATATTTCTGATTTTGAAAGGTGATATTTTTGATGATAAACAGTACAGAGTGGAATTTTGTAAAAATTTTCTGTAAGAAAAAGGCTTCTCTGTGATCTGGATGGTTGCAGCTGGTGAAAACAGCCAATGTTGCTGAGATGGTGTTGCTACCAACAGTGTGCTACATTGGAACCTACACTATGAGGCCAAAGCATATCAACCCTGTGCATGGCCAAAATGGATTCTGAATACTGCCACACACTTCATGATTTAGACAGAGCAGAATATTCAGTTTGGATTTGGCTCTGATTTGGTTCAGCTCCATCTGGACTCCATGTCATCTGATCTGGATCCTAATCTTTATCAAATATCAGAAATGTGAATTTTCATGCTGCCTAGTGATTTGATTTGGGAAACAGAAAGAGTCCTTTTTTTTCCCGCATTAAGTACATGAAATTTCAAAACACAACAGCGAGGAGATTAATCCTAACAAATTGCAAACAGGTAGCTTGAGGATGTTCCTGTGCTAGTGACTTCTAAGGTTTGTTTCAAGGCATTTAAAGTTTGTTAATGTATGCGTCTGCATGCTGCTTTTCTGCACCAAGTCTTATTCTGTGTTTCTAAATAATACACACAAGGGATAGGCAGACAATATAAGGAAGGGGGCACCATATGCTAAAGTAAACATGAAGTTCTCCCCAAGCTCCAGCAAAATTATTTCAGATATTTCCCTGCTCCTTTAGGAGCTCATCCATCCCTAAAAGTAATGTGATTAGAGATTGCCCCTGAGATCTCCCTTCTGAGCTAAATCTCTCAGTGAAAAAAGCCCAGTTCCCCTCTTCCCCCTCTTCTTTTCCTCATCCTGGCATTTTCTTTTTTATGGTGTTATTTTGCGACATTTTGGAGACATGCAGTCTGGCTGTCCTTTACAGTCTGGATTGGTGAATACATCCAAAGTGATTCTGTTCCAATTTGGACTTAAGTGACTTGATTCAGACCTAACCTGGATCAGGCCTGAATCCACCTGATTCAGTTCAGGATTTGGCGAAATCAGTTGCACAGCCCTAATTTATGCCTCCTAGATGAATGCAGCCGTTCAGAATGTAGGGATGGATGACATTTTTGCTCTTTGTTTTTGTCTTTATATACAGGACAGAAAGTATTTAATATATTTTAAAGAGTTTTAATTATATTTTAAACCATTTAAGTGATTAAATAATTAAAGTGGTGTACTGTCAACAGTAACTATCTAACCGTTCCCCCAACCTGGTAGATATTTTTTGAAATGTGTTTCCTTCTCCAATTTGATAGATATTTTGAAGTGTCACATTGGGAGGAGGGAAGACATTAAATAAGATATGGGTGGATCACTGTTTTTCAGGTCAGCATTAGTGTTTGATGTGCATTTATAAGTTCATTATAGCACATTTCAGCTTTAAAAATCAATAGTTTTATCATAAACTGCTCATTTATAAACACATTTTTAAAAACGCACATTGATTTTTCTCTTAAGATACACATTTAGAGAAATATTTTATCTTAAAATCCATAGTTTTGTTGCACAGTTGCCCACTTGCAGGGGTGTAAACTGCCGGGGGGGGGGGTGAATGTGGGCATAGCCTCCCATAAGAATTCTGCCCTTTTATGAAATATTCCTTCAGTCTCCAAATTTCTAGCATTGAATTAACTTAAAAGCTTAGCTGAACATTTACAAATAGAGTTTAGGGATCAAAGATAAGTGGGGAGGTAAAATCCTAACATAATGTAAACTCTGAAAAGAGTCGCCGAATTGGAGAATGAAGGAAAATCTAATGGATCCTAGAATATTTATTGAAGGGCAATGCCCTCATTTTGTGTCTTCCCTGTAGCTATACCTCTAGGGGAAAAAAGATCTATTATGAGCCCTTTCTTATTTTTACTGGATGCTGGCAAGTGGCTAGAATGATGTTATCTGATCCTTCCATATGTATAAACAACTCTTGCCTGGAAGGAATGAAACAACCATTTGAGTTTCATTTCTTTTCACTGTTATTATTATTATTAATAATAATAATAATAATAAGAAGAAGAAAATTACTTTTCTTATCCAGGGCGATAAGTGAAGAAGTGAGGCTTTTCTTGAGTAACATCTGTTGCTGACAACTGAAGAGCCATCCAACCAGCAGGGGGAGCACAAGGGTAAGGTGAAACAAAGTCCTCCCAAAGATTTGATAACCTTTTTAGCACTTCATTTCCAAAGTGACTTCACTTTTGAATCGGGGGAAAAAAATTGAAGATAACTAATATAATGTAAAGTCCACCCATTCCTGAATTGAGTGAGCCAGTTGCTATTATATCGCTTCCACAGTAGCCCCGGAAAGTAGACACTGATAGGACTGGTAATATATATGGTACTTGGTGGTGGGCAAAATCCTGAGGTAACTCAAAATAACAGAAAGTGTTGTCTCAAAATTGTTTCTCCAATTTCCCAAAATTTTCCTTTCCTTGTAAAAGAGGCTTCCATTTTTCTGTCTCAGTTGGAAAGCTCCATAGAGGGAAAGCTCGGAATTTGTTTTTGAGGTAATTATATCCCTTTTAGGGATATAAGGATGGTATGATATATCTATCCATCATTCTGCAGCATTCGTAAGTTTTCATGTTTCCTAATATAAAAACTCTGCATGAGAGTTGTCCCAAGACTTCATCCCCAGGGCTTTAATAGAAATATGGGAAGCTGGGAAGCCTGCACACTGTCAGAAAGTTGAGGACACATACACATGCCTCAACCACCTTGCAACTGAGGTAGAGATGCAATCCTTTGCTACTTTTATTTCCAACAGTGATGTATTTCAGTCTTTTACTCCGAGTCTCAAGTCAAGTCTTAAGTCCTTGAAGACACTTTCAAGTCAAGTCTCAAGTCTGGAAGCTAACTTTGTACCCCACACAAAATTCAGAAATATTGATAGAGTAAATAAATTCAGTTTTAACAATTTAAGCAGAGTCGGCTCTCCAGATTTGCAATTTTGCCATGTGCAGCTTCGGAAGTGGGGAATAGGACCCTATCTTGCCCCCCATTACTAAAGATTCAAAAGCTTTAGAAGAAAAGATCCTTATTCCTCCAGCCCGTTGCCTAATACATTTGCTGTTCCTCTCTGAGAAATGCACCCTGCACTCTGGGGAGTAGTCCCATCTTTTGCTCTGAGCAACTGAGGTTTGCTGAGCAGACCTCAAGCCTGCCTCAAGCCATTGCCTAACCTATTTGCTGTTCCCCTCTGAGAAATGTGCCCACACTTTGGGCTTGAGAGAGATTGTCATGTGACTAGTAGGCAAAAAGAAATGGAGGTGTTGTTCAAAGTTGTAAGGTTTCTGGATGAATGTGTTATGTCACTGAACCAAAGGCATCAAGTCAGTCATTAAAAATATACAAGTCCCGAGTCGAGCTGAGTCAGTGAATCATCTACAAATCCGAGTCGAGTTGAGTCAGTGAATCATTTACGAATCCATTTATGAATTACGAAGTTGAATTTGAGTCGAGTCACTGAAGTGACTTAAGTCTGACTTGAGTCGAGTCTATCGACTCGAGTCTACATCACTGATTTCCAAAGAAAGTAAGAAGTAATATTAGCACCCTTTTCCTTCTACAAGAAAGGTTTTGAAAACTTGTTTTTGGAGTTTATTCACAGGTCAGGGCTTATTCTACATAATATTTGATGTTTTGGCACATAAAACGTGCATTTGACACCTTCTACATTTAGGGAAACAGGGCTAATCAATTGAGGGTGCTAGGATGTATCTCTGGACTTCCACATTCAGGTGTGTAAGTAAGAAGCTAAATAGATGAGCACAGGTATAGTGGTACTGAAAGAAAGGCTGCACTTGGGGGGTTAAGAGAAAAACAAGGAGAAGTCAGGAATCTTGGAGCTAATGTTCAATTAAAGCATACCTGGAAGGTAACAGACAAATCCGATTTCTGCTTATACCCTTGAAGAGAACTCTTATAAAGTTCCCCTTCTGCACCTTTTTCAGGTTTTTTTTTTTTTAATATCATATCACTTCCTTACCATGCTGATTTAAAGGCTAGTGTGAAAGATCCTTTCTCCAAATTAGCCTTGTTGTTCCAAGCCTTGGGCTCCTCGCAGCCCTTGTCCTTTAAGATCCCTCCTGGATCTGGTACTTGGGCCTCAAAGATGACCACCACACTAGACAAGTGACTGTATTGATCCATGAGTTTGGTGTGGTAAAGTATCAGCAGTTTTCCTTGTTAATTACAAAGTTAAAATATCTGGAGGAGTCACAGAAAATACAAACAGTGCATGGTAACACCTTGGTTTTGAACAAATTAACACTTTTCTCTGAACTCCTCTCTTCCTAACTGGCCCTAATTTTATTTCTCACTGGCCCTAACTCCTGGCCATTTCCTCACTAGCCTGTTATAGTGTGATTATTCCACTTTCAACATCCTATGGAATCCTGGCGTTTGCAGTTTAGGGAAGAGCTTCAAAGGCCCCTCACTAAACTGCAAATCCCAGGATTCCATAGGATGTTAAAAGTGGAATAATCACACTATAACAGGCTAGTGTGGAAATGGCCTCTGTTTCTGACTCACCCTATTTAACTGTTTAAAAACCTCTAGGTTATAGCTTTTCCCCCCATAGGCCTTCCTTACAGCATTCTGTGATTGGCTGGCTCTTTGCTTCATAGCTTATAATGCATTCATGAACTATCCAATGTTCTCATGGTGAGTCATCTTATTGTGGTTTGCACAGTGTTTAAGGAAGCACCTAAACTAGATTGGAGGCCCATGGGGAAAAGTGACACGAGCTAGATATCCTTGGTTTAAAAAAAAAACAGAAAAAACCAACAACAGATGAGTAATTGTGGAACAGAAAAAGGTGGTGTTACTGCCCTGGCTAGTCTGAGCTTTGGGGATATTAAAGATATCCTCTTGATATGATAATTCGGCTCCACTTCTCTATTCCTCTCCACGTGCTTGTGAGGCCACCAGACAAGCACGTAAACAAGCTCGGCCGTTAATAGCCGTAATAGTCAAACTACAATACAGGCAGGCCAGAAAATAGCTGACTCACTGCTTTGGGAGACCTCCAGGCAAGTACTCTAATTAAGTATGCACGCTACTTACAAAAGAGCCTCTGCCTTGTGATGGCAGCTTGATGGGTAAACTATACAATACCCAAGTACTCTGTGTTTGCATACTGGCTACTCTATTGAGAACTGTTACGATAACTCAATCATTCAGATTCTGACCTTTCGGAGGCTTTGTCTCCAACTCCAAATCTATTGTTTTCCCCCAAGTACGGCATAGCCTGCAGTCACAATTATCCTTATAAAAACCCTTGATTCTGAGACCTTCCTCAGATCGCTCCCCAGTTTCATCCCGCCTTACTGCCACTTTGCTTGGCGAGCCTCCCCTCAGCTCCACGTGCTGAGCTACATCGCACCCCAGCATCGCTCTCTATTTTTCTGGGCTTCAGGACAGGTGAAGTATCACCCAAACCAGCAATCCCTCTAAAAATCCCTCTATACCACTCCAACCTTTATTTTCTTTAGTTATCTTGTGTGAGTGTGTCGCATACACTGTTTTGCTTGTATTTAATAAACACCATTTATTATTTCAACTTCTGTGTTCTCCTTGACCCGACCCAACCCCGTAGATATAGGGTTCAAGATCTCGCTATGTTACCCTGCCTCTCGTAACGCTAAGCAGTGCTCTGAGCTAATTTTCCCCACCTTTAGTTGAGCACATTTTGGTGTCCCTCCCGGGACCCCCAGTTCACAGGGTAACAGTGGGAAATGGCTCTCATCTATTACCATAATCTAATATTAAAAAATACAACCTTCATGAAGGAATTCTGCATTCTGTGAGTAAGTGCTGAGGGCTGAGTGTTTATCTTATGACCTGTCCTCTATTCTTAATTATTGTGCTTATCTGCTTTGCGGATTTTTTTTAAAAAAATTGACATAGCAATAATACTCTCAAACTGTGCAAGGCAATAGTATACATTAGCCTTTGATTCAAAGAAGGTACAGGAAAGACACAGTTAAAAACAAAGATTTATATTATCATAAAAAATCATCCTGTGGTTATTAATAAAAACAACTACTCTGTTTATGCTGATAATTCAAAGGACATTGCAAACAAGCCTGTATAAATAGAAAAATTACATATGACATAAGTATAGGAAGAGATTCACTGTGTAGCCCACCAACATTTGATCAATTTTTTCTGGATTTCATGTCAGTGGGACGTAGGCACACTGGGTGTCACAGGTGTAGGCCAAAGCAAGCAACATGCTTAACACTGGCTTTTCAGTGGGACTAGAGATGGATAACATAGCCCTCTAGATCTTCTTTCAGAGTTGGACAACAATTGCACAGTGGAGTGGGGGAAAGGTGTATGTTCACATCCCTGAAATTATTGGACTACTACATGACAGTGGACAGAAAATCAAAGTGCTCTCAGATGGTGCTTTCAAGAACAGCTGCAACCATTGGCTGACAGTGACCAGCTTCACTCTTCCTTCCCCTTACATCAGCTGGCATCATCTCGCATCAGAGTCTCAGCTGGGAGTCTACCACATACTGGGAATGGGCAGCCCCTCCCCATCTTACTACAACCCCATCTTTTGGAAGAACCCTTTGATTTTGCCCCTCATACTGCTGTTTTGTTACACGAGCCAGCTTGGAGACACTGATAAGTTGAAAAGGTACATAAATAAGATAGATTGTACTAGACACCATCATGCAAGAAATCAGATGTATAGTTAATATTTTCAAAGATGGACACACATTTAGAACAGCTATGTGACCCTAAGCATTGGGTTTCTGTGTTACATTGCAACTGAATTCTTGTCCCATCTAACTCCAGCTGTTCTTTTCCATTGTTCAACGTGTTGAAATATGAGTCACAAACACTTAACAAATATACCCTAACTGGTGAAAACTTATCTCCTAGAAAAGCTGAGGTCTATGCTAATCAATGGACTAGAACAAATTTTGTTTGACTGAGGCAAAATTGGGGAACCATTTTAAGTACGAATTTGATCTTGCCAAAGCTACAACAGGACAGTATAAGAATGTTGGAAAAGTCAACAAACACCAATATGGTTGATTTAATATGCCTGCAAAGTTCAGTTTTATTCTGATTAGGCATCTAATTGCCCACAGATGCTCTTAGAATTGCCTCTGAAGAAATACCTGCTGAACAGATCTTGCCACACCATTTTTCACAGGATATCATTAGACATTACTTAGCACGGCCCTTGGAGCTATGATTACAGCATAAAGCAAATGTCAGATCTTCCATAACCATCTAGTTGTAACGCATGGGTACAATTCTGTTTTCCTGTTCCATTCATTTCTGTGAAATTTGAACAAGCACTGCAGTTAGCAGATGTGTTCCATTCTGGGAAGTTATTTTTCCACTTCACATTGTGATATTGAAGGTGTACTTGCTTGTTGTGTTGGTACTAAAGAGGAGGAACCTGGCAGAAGACAGAGCAGGGTGGGGGAGAGAGAAAGAATCAAACCTAATTCAAAATCATAATGATGGTTACATTTGTGAATTGTTGACAATCTCTATTTTTTATTTTTTTAAAATGAAATTCAGATCCATTTCTGTTGCCCAATTCTGAGTGGAGGTGCCATGTCATTAAGATCTTCTTGGGATCTACATCTTCTCATGTCTATACATATGTTGTATCGATGACCAGAGACCATGAACATGTTACTTTTGTGGATCAAAGTAAATCCTAAAACTCCACAGAGTCATAGGGCTCATAGTCCAAAAAGTAACTTTTCCAAACAGCATCAGAGACAATAGCTGCAGTGCCCTGTCTGGAGACATTTTTTCCCCCAGAAATATTTTCCTGGTTATCTATTGTGTTAAATTTTACACTGACAGCCGATTATGAATTTACAGTGGTTGACATCCGGTTCAGCGTATATGACGTAAACTAGATACACAGCATTGTAAATTTTGGCATTTCCTTTTAGGATTATGGCACCATTGCAACAATTGCAAATCCCACCTAAGCCCACCTTAAAAGCCAGGCAGCGGCACCAACCAGGTGAGTTATGTGGTTCTGCAAATGGAACACTAAAGAACTATGAGTCCATCCTTCTCCCACCAGTGAGCCCACAAGTGAGAGGTGGGGTATGGATTTTTTACGTGACTAAGCTGGTGATCTTAAATATATTTTTAGTGAGAAAGCTACACTGAATACCCTGGGACATGTGCTTTTAAAAAAAAGAAGCCATGTAGGCTGTGATGCAGGTGGATCAGGAGGAAAGAGCAAGAAGAGTTCTTGTCTTTCCTTGAATTGTTGACTTACCTTCTACTCAGATCAAATGTTGATGCATGCCTTGAATATGCAAACAACTCAAAGGTCTAAATGAGTCAAGGAGTTGTTTATTCCAGGTGGCTGATAGATTATGTAAATAGATCCTTGTTTTATTAGGAACAGTGGAACAACAACAGCTGCGAGGTAGGGATGGGTGAGAATATTGTTCCAGCTCATTTTTGATAAGAAGTTATCAACATTCACAAATTTCTGTAGAAAGGCCTTGAGATTAAAACAAACAAAGAAACCTAAGTCAGGAGGAAAACAAAACTGACATTTTCACTTTTCCAGTTGTCAAGGGGTAAATCATAAAAAACCTGAAACTGAAATCTAGGGATATTCAACTGTATTCTAGGTGAATGAGAGTTGCCTTCTCTTCATCCTGAGAGACACCTCAGCTCTAGCACTTATGTAAGTGTGTGTGGGGAAAACAGCCACTGGAGCCAGCATAGTATAGTGGTTTGAGTGTTGGACTACGAGCCTGAAGACCAGGATTCAATTCCCTGCTCAGCCTTGAAAACCCACTGAATGACCTTGGGTGCATTACACACTCTCAACCCCAGAAAGTCCCATAAAAGGTTCACAATAGGGTCATCAAAAGTTTGAAATTACTAGAAGGTACACAACAACAACAACGTACACTGATAATTAATCAATTTAGCCAGTGTGTAATGGAGAATTTGTTTCTGTTTGTTCTGAAACAAACATTCACAAATGTCTTCATATTTGGGATGAGATGAAGATGAGTCTTAAAAATGTAAATATGATAGCAAAGTTGAGTTTTCCCCACATTTACTGTAAGAATTGGGGTGAGTGGGGTGAGAATTGAAGAACCAGAAGGGAATGATTGAGGAGACCATGTAGAGCAAGGATGGGATTATGCAGCCTGTGGCCACATTGTGATCCTCTGGAGCAGCCAAAAATCCAGTGGCTCAATCCACTGAACTCTGGAATGTAGCCACTTCAGGGATCAGAAACATTTATATGTGCAAAGAGAGACTGATACAGACTAAAGTGGAGAGAAATAATAAACATACAGCAGCAAAGAGATTCATGGGACAAAGAGACAGAAGAAATGGGATAAGGTGGGGAGAATGGAGAGAAAGGACATGCTATAAGGTGAAGTCAGGAGAAAAAAGGGTTCTGTGTATCAAATGGGGGAAAAGCATAAATTTGGTAACTCTGATGGGGAAAGGGTTAAAATGTGGCAAATGTATTTCCTGAAGTTAATATAGTGGCACTTGTGAGCTAATAAATAACAAATGTAGGAGACCACAAGGTATGATTATTCTAAGGCCACCGTGAAATTCTTCATGAACACTCTTAGAGCCATTTCTTTAAAGCAGGGGTGAGGAAGACACAGTCTGGGAGCTGCATATGGCCTCAGTGTGGTTTTTGTGACTTTCACAGTCCTCCAGAGTACAAATTTTGTTGAGGGGGATAGATTTTTGCTCTTAAGTGTCCTCTAGGGAGCATGAGAAAACTTTCACTACATTTTTCTCCCCCTGAGGCCATTTTAGAATCCAGGGACTTTTTCTAAGAAGTAATCAACTGAAGTTGAATTCTGGATCACTTCTGGTTCTAAAAATGAGTTCTCATGAGCCTAAAATGATTTCGGTGGGCCAAAAGCATGGTTAAACAGCCACCATGACCCTTACAAGGTATTGTGGGGTTTTGATGGTTGCAGCTATCTGGGGGCCAACATGGTCCAAAACCCCCAACAGGTGCCCATCTCTGCTTTAAAGCCAAACTTTCGAGCAATTAAACAAATAGCTAAGTTTTGGAAAGGTAAATTAGATGTACAGCAGCTCTCAATCCAGACAGGGGCTAAATCCATAATCCCCCTTATTAGGTTCCTATTCCCGAAAATTCTGTAATATTCTGGTCTGTGTACTGTAGCGATAAATATCATAGAACTGGAAGAGGTGTAGGAAAGAGCAATCAAGGATCTAGAGCAAAAGAAATAGAAAATGAATACTTGAGGTAGGGGAGACATGACAGAGCTGTATACAGATATGCACACAATGGAGACAGAATAGGCAGGAAAAAGCTTTCCTCCTTCTTTCATAGTAGTATAACCCCAGGTCAACCATTGAAGCTGAATGGCTGGAGATTCAGGACAGAGAAAAGGAAATTGTTATTCACATAGCTCCTATGGAATACACTGACAGAAGATATAGGTACTGTATATCTGCCAGCTTGGATGACTTTAGAAAGGGTTTGAATACATTTATGGAAGATGGAGACACCAGTGGCTACTAGTCCATATGGCTATATATCACCTCCAGCATAATTGGTCCTATGCCTTAGCATGTCATTTGCAAGAGAAAAGAAGATAGAGGGTGCCGTCTTGTTCTGCAGGTGGGTTTCTCACAGTTAATTGACTAGTCACTATGTGGACAACATATTGTTGGATTAGATGGGCCTTTGGCATCACCTGCCAGTGCTCTTCTTATGTTGTTATGTTTTATTAGGTTTCCATATTTCCTTTTAACTAACATGTGAAAAAGTCATAGTTGCTAGGTACATCTTTGAAATAACTCAATATATTTTGACCTTTAATATTCAGACTCTGTCACAGAATAATTAGACTATAATTACTGAATATATAAATGTTGGACTCAAGAGTAATTTCTGTTATGTACTATACTTCTGTGGCCCTTTCAGACTACACAGATTATAGCACTATGCCTCTACTTTAACTGTCATGGCTGCATCCTATGGTATCCTGGGGTTTGTAGTTTAGTGAGGCACTAGAGGAGCCTTCTGGTTGAGTATTCTAAATACTGTGGCAGTTAAAGTGGAATCACAGTGCTGTGAAAGGGCCTGTGGAGAAAGCATGAAGCAGGTGAAACAATATTAGCAATACAGTGGACCCTCTGTATCTGCAGGGGTTGCTGTCCAGGAGTCCCCATGAATGGGAAAAATCATGAAAGCTGATGTCCCATATTATTAAATGGTGGCAACATGTATGCATGCTTCAGCACGTCCATGTGCACATCACTGCCAGTTTAGATATTGGATGCAATGCTCTGTGATCACTTAAATTCACATATCTAGGGATCACTTATATGGAGGGTCCACCATATTAGTTACACAGACAAATACAGCTATCCACACTGGATCATACTATTCATTACTGTATCATATCCCTGTGTCTTTTGCATTTACTTGTAAATCAGTTTTAGGGGCTCTGCTTTGGCATCTGAATTCTTTCTCTGAGGATGTTTTTATCCTTTAGTTTTATAAGCAGTCTGGCTTGTGTTAGGCATCATCTGTTGCCTTTGTAGTAAATGGTACAAACTGTTAAGATCTTGAGAGATTTCAACGCAGGCAGAGGCCTACATTCATCTCAGATGTTACTCTGTTGTCAGTTAAGATTGTATTGAGGGATTTCAGTGCAGGAAGAGGCTACTTCTTCTTGGCCATGTGAGGACCAGGGACAAAGGGCAATAAAAAACAGGTAATAAAATTTCAACTTCATTAGCAGCATGGTCAAAAAGGAGTGGCCTATGCCTGTACTGGAATCTCTCAATATAATCTTAGCTAACATCAGAATAACAACTTGAGACAGACTGTAGGCCTGTGATTCTAGTAGCTTTACTTTTTTCCTCCCTGTATGATTTTTAACATCTTTGCTTGATGAAGAAGCCAGTGAACTTTCAAAAGCTTGCATGGTATTCCTGTGTAGTGACCATTCTGGTTGGGGCAAATGGAAGCCTGAGTTTAGCAACTTCTGGAAGGCCATAGATCCCCAACCTTCTTCTGAAGCTCTTGTGATGGTACAACAGGGAATATGGATCTCACCAGGGAATGTACAAAAGAAGTACCTTTAAATAATTGGATTATTAACTCATGTAGAAATGTGTAGGAAGTTCTTGTGCTGTCCTCTATTGACTAGAAAAAGATCTGGTTCTTTCATAGTCCTGCTCCCTGAACTCATTTCGTCTGGAAAGACCCGGCAGGAGAAAATATGCTCGTATGAAAAGCATGTGCTTTCGTAATCAGCAAAATTCTCCTATCATACTAGAGAACCTTGTTGGTTCCTCATATTGAGGAGAGAAGATCTGGCTACATTTGCAGCAGATTCGATTCTGCACTACACTGTTATAATGCTATTATTCCACTTTCAATATCCTATGGAATCCTGGGGTTTGTAGTTCAGGGAGGGGCCTTTAGTATTCTCAGCCAGAGAGCCCTTTCGCCTCAGTAAACTACAAATCCCAGAATTCCACAGGATGTTGAAAGTAGAAAATAGCACTATAACAGTGTAGTACGGAAATGACCTATGTCCAAACTGTCTCCATGGTCCCTCTCCACTAGCAGGCGAAGACTTTCCTAACTATTCAGACTTTTGACTGTTTACTGGACATTGCAGAAGGTCTTTGTGTGGTACCGGACCCATACTGGAAGAAAAGTGAACTAGCAAATAAATAAATAAATGCATACCATCCTCATAGAAACAAAGGGAATCACTGCAAGGAAATTGTAGTTGGCTTTTTATTTGGATTGTGAAAATCTAGAAAATCTGTTTGGATTACTCTTGATTTTAATTAAGAGAGCCAGCATGGTGTAGTGGTTTGAGCACTGGAGGGCCCTGAAGACCAGGGTTCAATTCCCTGCTCAGCCATGGAAACCTACTGGAAACCTACTGGGTGACCTTAGGCATGTAATACACTCTCAGGCCATTTCTGCACTACACTCTTATAGCGCAGTTATTCCACTTTCAACATCAGGTTTGCAGTTTAGGGAGGGGCCGGCCGGCAAACCCCAGGATTCCATAGGATGTTGAAATTGGAATAATCGCGCTATAAGAGTGTAGTGTGGAAATGGCCTCAGTCTCAGATAACCCTGTGACAGATTCTCCTTAGGGTAGCTATAAGTTGGAAATGACTTAAAACCAGAAAACAACAACAATCTCTACTTATCATTTATGGTTTGTATTTTATATTTTCAATGTATTGTAACAAGAGAAACTTTGTTATCTGGTAGTTAAAAGTAAACAAACAAATAAAATGCAATCTTATTGAGTCTCTCAAAGTTCTGCCTCAAAGCCAGTTCCAATTTGTTACCTCATGCATTGCGAAATTTATTTCCCCATAAAAAATCACTAATTTTGTATGTTCTCCCCAAAGGTATGCATTAATTATGAATATTTTTGAAATGTACTTATTTTTTTCCACATGTATTTACTTGTTGTGCACGTCACAGTGAAAGCTTGGAAGTATAAGGACGTCAGGTTGGAGGTTGCATTTAGTATCTTATTCAAATCCAGGAGATGGAAACTGGATAAATTCAATTTAAAAAAAACAAAACAAAAAACCCCAGAAACAACCCTAAACATATTCCTCATACAAGAGCAACCTCTATTGATTTCTTTAATTACATCAGTTCATACAAATATATAAAGAGAAACAGGAGTGTACACAATTCTGTGTTGCAGGAGACACATGCACCTGCCATTACCCAAAGGAAGCAAGGAGCTTCTTGTATACTGGAGTGAGCAAAATGCAGCCCATCAACCACATCTGACTTTTTCTAGATTTATGTTTTATATTTCTAGGCCTGGTGCAGCCTACAGCTTGTCCTGGGATGAATATTTGCCCCATAGACATTCTGAAGCTGACCAGTTCAATTGTATATGCTTGTAGTCTTCTTATCAGGTGACTGAGCTCTTTGTGACTCAATCATGATTCTTCTTCATGGAATCATAGGTTTATATATGCTCAGTCAATCTGTTTACACCAGGCTTCCTCATGAAATGGCCTTCTATTAGCGCTAGACCATAAATTATTATCAAGCATTTTCTGTGCTGGCTGGAGTAATGGTTGTTGTAGTTCTTGGTAACCAAAGAAAGCCAGATGGGGGAATGCTTTTGTACAATGCTCCTACTCTTTGTTTCCTCTCCTCTGTGGAGGAGACTGCATGGGCGGTTCGTTGTAGTAGGATTTTGGCTTTGGAGTCCTGTTCTTTGCTCTGCAGTCATATGATTCTAGGCTGGAGCTATAATCCATGTAACTCTTTTGAGCTTACTTTCCCTTAGTGGTGACATTGTTGCCAGCCTACATTACATCAACAGTCTGTTTTAACATGCCAATTAAATTTAAATCTGTAAAAATCAAGATTAAAGATGACCTCTCCCATCTAATTCTTCCTTTACACTAAAGCAACATCAGTGACTCAGCCATAGGCTTTAGAGAACCACCTCCTATGAACTAGTGAGGATAAACAGAGAAAACTGAGCTATACGTTTCTGGGGAAAACATGTTTTTCTTTCTTGTAGTGCAGAGGAACAGCAAATGAGCTGCACTGTCCTGCTTCATATCCCAACAGGAAAAACACACATCAAGTTCTGTTCCCAGAAGCTTGCCTTTTTGACATCAATCCCAACAATAAAGGGAGAAAAAAAATGAGAAGGTCTTAGGTTCAACTTCCTGTGTTGGCAGAAAGAAGTAATGGATTTTGACTCAACAAACCAAGTCAACTGACAGAAAAGAAATCTGGAGCAGTTACTGGCCATATCTGTGTAGTTCCCTGAACCACACTCAAGCACATTTAACAGAGGCTGGATTCACTCCAAGTCTCTTTCTCTCTCTCTCAGCTTGAAATCCCAGCACCCCACAACCCCCCAGACACACTTCTTTCAGTTCAAATCCTTCTGTCACTCTGCTTTTTCATTTCTCCTTTTCTGTCAGCATATTTGAATCTATATTGGAGATACTACTCGTCGTTTTCACTGTGATCTATGTTGAGCTGGTGCCAGCTGTTGTTGCTGCCAATGGATGAAATGACTGAGTCACCTCTTTCCTTTAAGTTTGCTGTGAGCTTGAACTTTCTGGTGGGGTGGCAAAGCCACAGCCATCATGAACAAATCAAGAGACCACAACAAAAGAATAAACATGATTGTGAGGACCTAACCACAAAGTGAACACTGGAATCCAATGAGGTGACAGCTGGCGAGGCACATACCAAAGGGGTCTCAAAGCATTACTCAATGCCAGCCCTTGATTCACCACATCAGAGGCTAATGTTCCACATGGCACAGGGCTGGGGTGGTAGTGGTAAAAGTTATGGAGGGAGAGTTACCAACAACTGAAGAAAGCCTGCAGATACTGGCAAAAGTAATTGAGCAAAGCCAAACAAGCATTAGGGATGGATAGCTCCACCTACTTCCATGCTCTGGACTTTTATAGGTGTTCCCTCATTAAGGGTGATTGAGAAATCTGCTTTGTATTTTAATTTAATTTAAACCCCAGAAAACATTTAATCTTCCACTTTTGTGATTCTCTGGATTTTGTGAAAGAGGCCATTTCCACATGGGCTAAAAAAAACAGTGCAGAGCGTCCTCCAAAGAGGACATCTGCACCGTAGAGTGACTGGGTCGGGCTACTTTTTGTAATTCTGCACCTTAGTCCACTCCGGAACATCCAGAAGTGGTTGCTCAGCATGCTTTTTAAAGACCTGTTTAAACAGGTCTTTCAAAAGCACGGAGCACGCCACTCCGTTCCGGCGCTCCGGTGCAGATTTGCAGGCTCGCACCAGTGCGAGCCTGCAGATCTGCCGGGGGCAGGCTTTAGGCTGGCGAGCTTCAGCGGTTGGTGGAGAGCCTCCACCAGCTGGAAACCACCATTTTCGTCCCCGGAGCAGTGTGGAGTGGCGGCCACGCACTGCTCCGGAGCAGCCTGGACTACAGCGTCGAGCCAAGAAGTCCTGTAAGTACCAGCACAGGGTGTTTCCACCGCCAAGTGTGGAAATGGCCATAGTCCTCCAATCAAAGACATAAGTATTCAAGTGCATACATTAGGGATAGTTGCACAGGAAAAGGCATGTAGTGAGTAAAATTGCTTCCAGAAATGAATGCAACAACACACACACACATGCACAAAAACCTTTGTAAAGACTTTTTTCTCAATCCACACCCCATCCATATCTCTTGCAAGGAAATATGACGGAATTAATATTTACTTCAAAATAATGTAACACCAGCAGAATGCAAAACAAACAGATACATCTTGATAGAGATTTTTTTTAAAAAAAAGCTGAAAGCTGCCACATTTTTAAAAAGGCAGAATTCTATGAAGCTGCAATGTTCCAATTTGCAGATTAATCCAGGGGGTGCCAATTAGTCCAGGATGTACAAACTAGGCATCCTTGTGGATATGTAACATATTATTTAATTATGCTAGCCACAAACAGGAGCCATAGCATGAAAAGATGGGGGGAAGGGCAGTCTGTCTTGTCATACTTATGCTATATCCAGTTTACTTGTACGTGAACAGTAGATTGAATATAGTGGACAGTGACAAAAGCTGCATGGATCTGGATGTGCCCTGGCATGTATCAGCAGTAGAGAGCGCATTTCATATATGTGTGACTTGGCCCAAAATGGCTGCCACACCAAATCTTTCCTCCTCCAATCTGAGGCTGCTCTGAATACATTAAAGTAGAATTCCCACTTATTTTGTGAAGGTGTGAAAAGCAAGGCATAAACAGCTAAATACTGAGCGCCAGCTATATTGCACTAATCCCAGCTCAAGGGAAAAAAAGACAGGAGGGAAATATATTTTCTAGCAGGATGACTATATACAAAAATGTCTACTATAAAATACTTATGGGACTGTCTCAGTGAAGATGGTTTGAAGTCACAGAGCAGATTAATGTCAACTCAAGCCTCTCTTCTTGGCCCTCTTCCTTGCTTTCTCTGCCTCTTATGTCCCCTCTATCAGATAATGCCTATGGGTCAATCTAAACATGGAGGGGAATGTGTATTCCAATTAACTCCTTTTTCTTCCAACAATGGGATTTTCTCTCAGATACCTGCCTCAGCAATCAGATTTGTCAATTAAGTCTTTGTTTACCTAATAATAAAGATTAATCATAAAATAATACATGCTAAACACAAGACATAAGGTGAAGAAATGCATGCACTATTTCAAACAGATGTTTATCATCACTTCAAGGAGCCCCTCTGCTAAAAACATATTAAAATCAGCATATAGTTTGACCCTATTTCTCTGTATGTGAAAGACAGTTGATGGGGGAAGGAGAGAGGAGAAGCCTCTGGGTGTACATTTCTATCTGTCTGTGGCCCCGAGAGCATGTTTCCCATTGTCCACTGCCATATATCAGCCTTGGGGACAAACATGTTGCCTACCCTGGGGTATCAGATTGTGTTATCTGGATGGCATTCCATCACTGCAAAGTATACTTCCCTTCACTCAACTGAACCAGCATGTCTTACTAGGAAGGAAGAACAATTCTGCCCAATTTGAATAGCATGTCCTTTTTCCATGCCAAGTAAAGCAGTCAAAAGGGCCCTTGTATGAAAGAGCCATGCCTCCAGATAAGAAGTTTTTTCATTTGTTTGCCTCTTATACAGAGAAGGATAGATCAGCTCCCATTTGCATTGTCCCCATTTTGAGTAATTAATGTATGTGAGTTCTTTCCACCCCTTCCCCACTCTTCTAAGGTAAAAAATGACCTTGTCAAAACTTAGATTACAAAATCTTAGTTACTAAGCAATGGAGAGGGCCCCACTGGGATGGCATCCCAGCTCCTGAAATGGTATGTATAGTAAAAACTAATAAAAATGGTGTCAGAGGTTTGCAGGCTTCCAAGTCCCCTGCTGTGTGACCTTCTGATCCCAATTTATTAGCTGAACCCAGGGAAGCAGACAAACCACTCTGGCTCCAGACTGTAGACTCCAAGTAAGAAATAATACAAGGTCCAAAGCAGTGGCTCCAGAGGACAGGGGGAAGTTGGGGCGGGGGAGAGAAGGAGAGAAGGCTGGCTAGAAAGCTTTCATAAAAAGCTGAAATGCAGGGAAAGGCTGTGACAAGCTGAATTTGTGCGGGAAAATAAAATTTTGACATAGCTCAGGGATTCAGCTAACATTTGTACCATCAGGGAAGATAGTAACAAGCCAGACGTGTTACCCTTCACCCAACAACATTGGATATGTCACTGGAGAATCTTCCTTCATAGAGGAATCCTTTTTGCCCCTGACTCCCATAGTCTTCATGTGTGAACAGTGAGGCTGTCATGTGTGAACAGTTTCATGTGTGAGCAGTGAGGGGTATGTCCTGTTTTACACTGGACAGTCCTCTATCTGAAAGTCTAACAGATGGTGATTCATTATTTGAAGCCATGTTCTATTTGGATGGAGTCTTTGGACTGAATCTGGCCCTCCTGAGATCCCATTCTAGCTCTTGAGACTTTCCATACTCTCTTCCCCATGATGGTGGTTTCCCAATTTTGAATAGTCGAAAGGCTGAAATGCCTCTTCTGGGGCTCGGTTGCTCAGAATAAGAACCTCAAACTGCCTCTATTCATGCTGGACCTTATTTTCTATGCTGGGTAGGATGAGGTGATCTGGGACAGACAGATCACTCCATATTGGGGTTTATAATTGTTGTGATTCATAAGCTCTGCAGGAATGGGGAACCCATTAAGATGGTTCAACCCAGTGGGCTCATGGATATGAAGGGCTTCCTGATGGCACTAGGGGACTTTTCTGATGCCTCAGCAAGTGATTCTCTTGAAGCCCTGGTTGATCTCTAGAATGGGGAAATGTCCAAGGTAGTTGATACAACAGCTTCTGAGATATTAATTCCTCTAATGGAGGTGAGCCAAGCTGTCCCTTTGTTATTTTCAGGGAGCTGCCAATAATAAAAACAAGTGAGAAAATGATTCAAATGACCTTAGCAGAAAACTCAGGGCAGGGCTGATAGAACACAAAGAAGGACCTATATGAGGGATTATACTGTGGCAAAGCCCACAGCAAAAACAAATTTTGGCTGAGATCAGAGGCACAGCAACGATATCATAGCTATGCTCCATCTCCTGATCTAACCTGTGAAACCAACCTTAATAGTTAGTTAGCCATCCTGAATGACAGAGTTTTATAGCACTGATGAGTAGGGCACTGTAGGATGATATGACCAGCCCCCTCCGAACAGCAAGTGGTAGTGTGATGATGACTTGTGATAGGAACTCATAGAGGCCTCTGGTTCTACTATAATTCACTGGTGAAGAAGGCTGGTCAAGTGGGGTGCTGGCAAGGACCGTAATTACCAGCACTGCAGAATTCCATTGCTCAGGATGGCTGACTGGCTTTTAAGGTGGATTTAGGGGGGCATTTACAATTGTGGCAATGGTACCACACTCATAAACATGCATAGGAAACAATTGTGTGGTTGTAAGTCTAACTTACAACATCATAACTGAGAAATAGGATACAAGCCTTCTCTTCTGCCACCATTGCATCTGCAAAGAGCTGGCCAGCAGTCTCCCACTTTTGATGCTGAACCAGAATTCAGAGTGCCCAGAGTTCAGAAGCCGTAGCAAAAAAAGATATTGGATATGAAACAATCCAGGGTGAAGAAGCCGTAAATCAGAACAGAGTCCAAGCAACTGAGGTAGAAGAGTCAGTAAACAGTCCAAGAGTCATAAATCCATTACTTACCAATAGCTGAGTCAGGTGGTCAAGAGGTGAACTGAAAGTTTGCTTCCAGTAGTTTGACTAGAGAAAACTCCCTGCTTATAAATTCAGCCAGTTCAGCCAGTGGCCATGGGATCCATGGCCATGGGTTCCACTGCATTTCACAACTCTACATACAGACGTTGACTGCATTGGCAGGGAAAGGTCCATGCCAGAATATGGAAGCTTTGTTTTTCTTGGGGACTGGGAGGTCTTTCTTCCAGTTCCTCTTCTTGTTGAACTGGAGGAAGACTCAGCTGGTTATCAGGTTGGCTATCAGTCATCTTCTCTGGCTGCAGTAATTCTGCTTCATCTTCTAAGGAAGATAAACTCTCTGTGGGGGGATGATATCCCCTCCCCATGGTTTCCCTCCTCAGATCAAAGGGGTCCCAGTTTCCCTTGAATGTGTTGGTGGAATTTCTGCACCAAGTCTGGAGTGTGGACATTGGAGGCATTCTCCCAACATCAAATCCCACCCAATCCACCAGCTACTGCAGGTGACCATGGCATGAGTGGGTATCCAAGATGTTGACCACCTCATATTCTTCTACATCATCCACAATGATTGGCGGTGGGTCTCAGGATCTCAGAAAAGGTATGCTGACATAGGAGGAACCAATGAAATACAGGGTGGATGCACAGGGATGGGGGAAGCTGGAGCTGAAAGGCAACAGGATTGATCTAGGGCATGATGGAGAATGGATGAACTGAGTGTCCAGCTTCTGGCTGGGGCAATGCAAGGAGAGATGTTTGAAGGAGAGCCACACATTGTCTCCAACATGAAGTCCCCTCAATTGCCACTTATTTATTTATTTATCACATTTATTTCCACCTTTTCCCTAAATGGAGCCAAACTTGTCATCAACAAATAGTTTGTAGACTTCATTGGCCTGCTCAAGCCATCCTCAGAGGAGGTCATGCATCACTTGGAGTTTCTACAGAAACTGGTTTGCTGCTGGAAATAGGGAGGGCGTACAATCCAAAGAGAAGAACCTGGAGTTGTACCCGTAATCCACAAAGTATTGGTTCTGTGTGGTAGATGAGAGTGGCTAATTGCAAGTACCGGTACATTCAGTCAAGGGTAGCAGTTGTATCTGGTTAGCCTGTTGGTAGATCACATGGCACCAGAAGTATTGTTCCAGGGTATCTTCTGTCTTTCTGTGGATGATTTGCTGAAGATAGATACAGTTTGACTTCCATAAGACAGAACAGGGTCTACCAGAACTGTACTGTGAGTTGGGGGCCATGATCCAACAACACACTAGGATAGACCATGTATCAGAAAATGTTCTGGACGAACAAAAATGCAGTGTCTTGGTGGAATGCATTCCTGTACATGGGATAAAGTGAGACATCAATGTGAACAGGTCTACTACCACCAAGATGATGGTATACCACCCTGAAGGTGGAAGGTCCATGATCAAATCTAAAAATACTACTTTCTAAGGCCCTGTTGGGGTTGGTAGAGGTTATAGCACTCCTGGTGCTCTGTCAGGGGAGGTCTTTGGCTCAATGCCAGGTCTGAACATAATGGACCACATTTGCACAAACTCAGGGCCACCAGAATTCCTGAGTCATGAGACTGAGAGTTTAAAATAGTCCAAAATGCCCTGTGGGCTGATTATTGGAGCACTGGTGCATAACATTTGTGAATAAGGAGCCCGGGGGAACATCAAGGCAATTGCAGTGGCAGAGAATATCCTGAATCATGTAGGGAGATTTTTCTTTTCTGACTGTCACAGATAGCTCTTGACATAGGACATGAGTAAAGGTATCATGAGTTAGGTAGTCTTTGAATTGCTCCACAGTGATGGAGGGTTTGAGTGATGCTCCAGAGTTCTCCAGATGCAGAATGTTTGAGGCTGGTTCCTAGTTCTTTGATGTTGTATATTCAGATTTGTGGGACAAGATATTGTCCAGCCAATTGTGCGAGCTTGGGATATAGCTAACTTTGAAATTAAATTGGGTATAGAACTATCACCATTGTATTTGTTGCTGCTAAAGTTGGCTGGAGATATTCGAGGTTGTGGTGATCAATGCAAGCTTCCACTGGATGCATAGCATCCTCCAACAAATGCCTCCAAGTTTCCAAGGCTGTCTTAATGGCTAACAGCTCCTTATCCCACATGGTATACATTTTTTTGCCTGGGATTAGTTTGCAGGAATAGTGTGCACAAAGTAGTAGCTGTTCATCTTGTTGCCATGGTTGTAACAATAACTACACCTATGGTCATATTTGAAACATCTGCTTTTATGATGAAATGGATCTGGGGATCTGGATGCTGAAGGATTGGTTCAGAAGTGAGTTGCTGAAATTTGACTCTTCTCAGGGAGAAGAGTTGGACAGTTGGACAAGACAGGCTTTCAACTATAGCAAGAATGGGTAGAGAATCTTTTTCAGTCTAAGGGCCAAATTCACTCTCAGAGAAATTCTCAGGGAATTTCTCTACGTGAATTTGGCCCTTAGACTGAAAAAGTTAACTAAATTTGGCCCATAGACTGAAAAAAATTCTCTACCCATTCTTGCTGTAGTTGAAAGCCTGTCTCGTCCAACTGAGCTTTAAGGAAGAAAAAAAAATTCAGAAGGAGTAGCAGAGACCTGAGGTTGCCTATCAGAAGCTAACCCTCTGACAGCAGACTGAGGAGCAGGTACACAGGTCACTTAATAATATTATTTCCCGTTCTGTTGAGTTGCCTTGAACTTCTATTTAAATTATGCTATTTCTATATCTCCATGCATACACACATGCAAACATACACATGCATACACATACTTCAGCATGTGCATATTGTACACCAATGTGGGTCCTCCTTTGTCTGCTTTGTTTATAGAGCAGAAGGAGAACCATTACTTCCAATGGAAGGAACAATAATATGTGCAGTTTATAAAGCAATTCAGAAGGTAAACAGATGTCTTCTCTAAAGTGAATGGAGAAATCAGTACAGGACACAGCTTAGATTTTTTTTAAGAAAAGAAACATACACAGTGTCCAAAATCTCCCAATGATCTGATTGATAAAGGCAATCATTTTGTTTTTTGTTTTTTAGATTGTGAATAGAATTACTACAACAAGTAAATACAGACACTGCAGATTCAGTGGCATCTAAATTTCTCCCCAGATGTAATGACAGTATTTCCCTGATTGCATGCCAGCGGTCATTGTTGTACTTGCATGGGGAAGTTTTGCTAGGCTTCATTTCACAGAAATGAAGTGACTGGATAGTTCAGTTCACTCTGGAATCTTGGAAAGTCAGAATCATTTTTTTTCTTTCCTGCCTGCACTTTGAATTTCAGAATAGAACCCAGTATCTTTTGCCATCCTTGCACATAATACAAGAAATATCCTTTTAAATTTAAATAATAGACCATAAATGGTCTATTCTTTTATAAGAATTATCTCATGGTGTCTCCCCCCTCCCCCGGTAAACCAGAAGCAAGCAACTTGTGGTCTTCTTGATGTAGAGATGGAAAGAATAGTTGAAAATATTTTTTTAAAATGTTGAAAGCGTGTTTCCAGAAATTCTGAAAAGAATTCTAGACTAATGATAATCTTTACAGCTTGGGGCTTGTCCAAAATTGACACATGCTATTTTTTTGGCACAGAAAACAGCATTGTCTACACAAGAAACAGCAGTTTCTGCATGTTCCAATGCTGTCTCTTGTCCAGAAAATGCAGTTTCCTATGCAAATATACCATGTGTGAATTTTGCACAGAATAAATCCTGAGCTGCAAATAGTCTTCAAAAACTACACAGTTTTCAAAGATTTTCTAGCAGTGAGAAAAAGTTTGCTCAGATTACTTATTTGTTAAGAACATAATTAGCAAAAAATTATGCTACTACCTTGATGTTGTACCAGCTCCTTAGCCCACAAAATGAGAGTTAGGGGTGATAACTGCTGCAGTCCTAAATGACAACAAGTTGTCCATCCTTGCTACAGGCACATTTGTACAGCAGTCATTAAATGTATAAATTAAGGGGAAGAGATCATACTTATGTTACATCTCCATGTTCCATGTGTTTTAAGTTTCCATTAACATGGTGGCCAGTATATGGCCAACACTTTAATGTATGCAGTTTAATTGTGTTTTCTGTTTTTGCAGAGTACAGTTTGTGTAAATCAGGCCTACATATTTTGTGAGTAAGGCCTCTCAACAAATTCTAAACTCTGTGAAGATCTTCACAGGCTATAGCATTAAAGATTCATTACTGGGAGTGGTCATCATCTTTATACGAAAACATAGCATCAGGAATCTCATTTTGTGCGTCTGACCTATTTTGTATGAGAAAATGGTGGGTGTGGTATTTCTAAGAGTACAAAATCATGTCCATTTGAGCACGTAGATACCTAATACCAGGTCATTGTATTAGTGTGTAGGATGTGGCAAACAGAAAACCCATGTAGGTATCTCTTGAGAAAGCTGTTGTAGTATCAGAGCCATGCCTAAAATGTTGCTGTTAACAGGGACTCATGGAGAAGTAATTATACTCTTGGGCCAAAGAACAAAACATTTCTCTTCCAGCTCACAAGTCTTCATTTAAAGCTTTAAAGATATAGAGATTACTCAGCACTTAAAGTGTTATTTTGAATCCTCTTGATTTTGAAGTACTGATAATAGTTAAAATCCATTGCACAAGGGATTAATTTTTTACAGAACAGCAGATGTTGATTATAATATTGGTGATATCGGTTTGGGCAGCATTGGTTTGTTTGAGGCTTACCGACACTTTATCTTGATGTTGCATCATACACAAAAGCTGCTTTTTTCTTCCTCACTGTTATTTAATTTTGCTCCCATAAAGAGCTACTCTGCTTTAGTTAAGACAATCTGAGGATACCTTCATGCATATCTTTTAAAGAAAAGTCAAATTGCTTATCTTTTCATGAAAAGCCGATTTGCATTCACAGGTTCTACTGATGCTTCTATGTACCTATAGGGACATGTTGTTGTTCACAGAATCATAGAATCATAGAGTTGGAAGAGACCACAAGGGCTATCCAGTCCAACGCCCTGCCATGCAGGAACACACATCAAAACACTCCTGGCAGGTGGCCAGCCTCTGCTTAGAAATCTCCAAAGAAGAGACTTCACCGCACTCTGAGGCAGCATATTCCACTACTGAACAGCTCTGGCCATCAGGAATTTCTTCCTGAGGTTTAAGTGGAATCCCTTTTCCTGCAGTTTGAATCTATTGCTCTTTGTCCTAGTTGTTGTTGTTGTTTGCCTTCAAGCCATTTCTGACTTATGATGACTCAAAGGTAAACCTTTGGGGATGAGAGTGTGTGATACACTCACGGTCATCCAGTGGGTTTCTGTGGCCAAGCAGGGAGTTGAACTCTGGGCTCCAGGATCATAGTCCAATGCTCAAACCACTACACCAGATGGTAATGGTTGTTGTGTGTTGCAACATGTTAGTATGTTGGCTGCAGTTTGTAGCTATGTCACACAAACATAACAGGTGGAGAGGCTACCTGTCTTGCTGCCACAGCCTGGGGCTGAGGAAGACCTTCAAGAGGGCAGGAGCAATGGGCCAGGCCCAGGTGGAGGGGTTGCCTCCACTGATTGAATTACTTTCTGAAATTACTGTTTTTCTGAAATTACTATTCTAAATAAATAAATTATTCTGAAATGATGCATGTCTAAAAAGTGTGTAACCAACACGAAAAGTTTGGAAAGCTCTGCACTACACCATGCTGGCTCCTATATAGGAATGTAGGCATGTGCATTGTACAAATCTGCTTCATGGAGTGATTGCCCATGTATACCAGTGTTATCTAATCTGACCTGCAGAAGCTTTCCAGACATTCCAATACTGTTTTTTTCCGCCATCACCTGAGCTTTTTCAGTCTTGCCAGATCAGACCAAATGTCCATCTAATCCAATATTCCATTCCTAGCAGCTACTGGCCTCACAAAGGAGCTGGGAACATAGTACCTTACCCTATTGTTTGGCCTAACATCTGGTCTTCATAATTGTTTTCCATTTGACATCCTTTAAATGTGTTGGACTATAGTTGCCATCACCCCAGTTGTTGGCAGGTAAGGAAGGGACAAGAGGGAAAACAGGAAAAAGGCCCATTAATTGGTTCCCAGAAGTAATCGGTTCCCAAAGCTGGAGCATCTACATTGGTGTAGCAGTGGGAAAACAAGCAAGTTTGCCTCTCCCACATTTCACTTGTTTTAGGCCTCAACTTTTTTCTATCCTGAATAAGAAGACATTTGCACATTTCAGTAAATTCTAACCAAAAATTAAATTGTCACCAATCCTTACACTGCTTTTCTAGTAGAGACACTGTATAAGCTATCAAATTAGACCATCATCCAGTGTAAGATCTTTTCCAAATTCATTTAGAACTGCAAGAAATGTGCCAGCAGGAGAGCTTGTTTGGTCCCTTATGATGTGACTAAGGAACAACTGATCAGAAGAATTAATATGTTGTATTACATCTATTCTTCATGGTAATGCTCCATGGGAATGCACTCATAATTCTGGCCACACATAACCATCTTCCAACCTAAGTAACAATCTAAATAGTACCTTCATTATATGTTAATATGGATTATCTAACCTCATTTGCACTGATTTCAGATTGCATATAATAAAGATGGGATTGTCTATAAAAGGCACCATAATGAAGCCAGATTGAATATTCACAGCAAGGATCATGTCTGCCAAACGTTGCAGATTGCTTAATCCATTTTCCTCTCATATCTTTGTGCCAGTTTCTATCACTCCATCTCATCTATTCTGTCTAATGTTCAGTAGTGATCTAGAGATAAGCAGGCTTGCAAGAATAAACTAAACGTCTCAATACTGAAACCTCTCCCTATTCAAATCTCACATGTAACCTAGTATTTAAAATGTCAGTGCAAATATGTATAGGTCACCTTCATTTCATTCTAGCTTTTTAAAGTAACTTTGTGGCAAATAATTAATACTGGGAAAAAACAACAACAAAGAACTTGACCAGAAAGCAAAACAATTCTATGAAGGGTAATAAGCCTCCATGATGGTATAAATACTCTAAAGGCACCAGATCCCATATGATCTCAGAAGCTAAGCAGGATCACCCTTGGATGGGAGACCACCATGAATACCAGATGTTATAGGCTACATTTCAGAGGAAGGAACTGTTAAAACGATTCTGAAAATTCGTTGCTGATGAAAACCCTATGAAATTCATAGAGTCGCCGTAAGTTAACAGGCAAGTTGAAAGCACATCCACACACAATAAGATTCCATATGTCTGAATCTATAGTGGCCTTCCATAAATGGGAGTAGGAGCTTGAGTCTGGTAAGTGTTTCTGGAAATGTTCAGTACAAGTTATTTTCTCTGATTTCCTTCTTTCTCTATAGGCCCATATGCCATCTTTCATGCTGTTTCAGGATAGGGTCTGTTTGTTTGATTATTGGTAGTGGGGCTCAGGGAGAATGGGCAATTCAGATCTAACGGTGGAACTTCCTTCATGGAACTCCAATCTAGCCCAATATGACCAAAGTGAACATTTCCAGTGATATTCATTTCCATCAAATTTATCATGGTTCATTAACATGAGCTGGGGACTGCTCTTATTTTGTAAGATTCACAGGGATTTTATTCTGAGATAGCCAAATGGCCCAAGTGAAATGAACCAGAGGAATGAACTGTTCATTGAACAAACTATACATTTTCATTAGTTGTTACAGTGACATTATTTGGAATAAAAAATGTTTAACCAGATGAATTTCTGGTGTATGTGAGTTTTCTGTTTTCATCCATGCATTCTCCATGTTAATCTGCATTTTTTAAAGAATCTGGGTCAAAATATATTTTAAAAAAAAATACAACATTTTTTTCCAATATACATATCTAATAAAGATTTTACAATGCTTTTTGCTGCTGCTGCTGTTTCCTCATCATCATCACTGAGATGAGAAATGAATCACACTATTTGGGAAATGCAAAACTGAGTGCCTAACAAAGTTCAGGTCTGTACAGTAGTACAAGGGCACATTCACACTACAAAATTATAATGCTGCTATTCCACTTTAACTGTCGTGGTTCCATTCTTTGGAATCCTGGAGTTTGTAGTTTGATAAGGTACTAGAGCTCCCTGACTGAGAATTCTAAATGCCCTTCCATAAACAACAGCTCCCATAGGATGTTGCCAGGGCAATTAAGGTGGAATGTAGCACCATAACTTTGTAGTGTTAGTCCTGTAGACTCCAGGAGATGAGGATGAGTTCAGGTTATTGAAATCTTCAATTGCATTTAGGTACCATGAGAACATGTGTTGTTAAGTTCTACATTAAAAACATTCCTGAATTTTAAGCAAACAATTTGCCATACATTTTGAAAATGTTTTATAAAGTAGCCTAAGCTTGGTGTTTTTTTTTCACAGCTAAACCCTGTAGGTGGGTAAGTGTGGGACTGATTGTTGTTCAGCTTCTGTCTTTCCAATTTTTTGCTCTGCTTGAGACATCCACTACTGTCATATCTGCTTCCCAACAGTCTAGTCAGTAATAAGCTCTATTGAATTCAATGGAAGAAAGGGTATATCAGTCTGCCATCCCACTTTCTATGAGGCTGATGCTGCTGAGTCAGGGAGGATATTTCCTATGATCCACACTTAACATTGAGTTGTGGTCAGTAGCAGTGACAGCAACATCCTTTGCACATTTCCTATACAAGCCTCAAGCCCATATGGGTATCATTTTTCTCATGATAAGCTGGATTTTTTTTGCAACAGCCTAAACGATTTTTATCTTGACTTCAGGGGCTTTGATTGTGAAGTGGGAGGACTGAAGGGAAATGTTTCAGTTGGTTAACAGCTCAGGATGTTCCTAGTGTAAAGTCATGGGAGAGTGAGAACTAGAGTTTTCCGAATGGCCTCTATGCCCACATGTGCAGGCAGAGAGCCTCAAATACAATCTGGCTGTTCTACCAAGCTGGTGTGTGTGTGTGTGTGTGTGTGTTTAAAATCACTTCTTCATTGATGGTTGGATGGAGAACTCTCATTCAGCTGTTTATATTACAGCAGCTACAGGGATCATTAGAAGTAAAAGAGCAGAGGTGGTGATAGTTTGAAATGAATCTGATGGGGGGAAAAAACTCTAGCTGAAAAAGCTACAGTCTAAATGGAGAGGAGAGAGGATATGTACTTGGATTAAGTAAAACAAAGCAAGAGAAAACCAGCAGCAAATCTCTCCCATTGTGAGACAGGTGGTAAAATGCCTCTATCACCCTAGTTATTACCTTCTGTCTAGCTCTGATAGTGAAAAGAAAGGTGTTTTCAGATGGAAGTGGCAGCAATTCCAGGCCTCCCCAACACTTTGTTTGGTAATGAAAATGGAATGCATGACTGTCACCAGATAAGTTTTATTGGTGGGAAATGATGCCACAGGTAGTCTGTAGCACAGAAGTATCAAAGGTCCTTTTGCTTATGAGATGCAGCTTCTCCTCACAGAAAGTGGTGGAATCGAGCCTCTAAACAAATAATGCTACCCAGACTATTGCATGGCCAACAGTCAAGATCCTTTTGGCTTGCAACAGTTTCCCTGAGCTGGGGCACACCCCCGCTCCCAGAGGGAGGCCAATGAAAGATGATTTCTCAAATGTTATAGAGTGCAGAGACAAATAAAAGAATTTGAAACATGCGGGCCTCTTAATATCTCTGAGGTGTATACAAACAAGCTTGCTTACCTGAAAGTTTACTCCTCTGTTCCATTGCCAGCTGCACATCTTTTCCCAGCCTTAACCTGCCAAGCTAAAATGAAATTACCTATCAAAGCCTAGTAGACACATTTTAACTTTTTCTATCTCACTGGATAGCTGTTAACATTTGACCATTGCTGAGGGAAGAAGACCATGCTGCAAGGATTCTGAAACCCATCTGCCTGGTGACAGAGGTCCAGGGGGTCCAGATAGAGGGAGTCCTATGGAAAGCAGTGCCAGCCAGGGCTTCACAGAGATCACTGTGCCCAAATGCCTCCCTTTTTTGACAACAGGTAACAGGCAATATTCTAAGGCACACCACTCATGTCACCTGATCCTGTGAACTCCTCAAAGCAAGACATTTGGGGCCTGGCTGGCTCTAATAAGTCATGTGTTTGCACTGTTGCTGTATCAAGAAAGCTGTATCTCTGTAGCCTACCAATCTCTTCTCTGGCCTACAAGGTTCTATAGAGCCAAGGTTAAATTGGTAAGAGCCTCCTCCTCTGGTATGTACTTCAGTGCACCTCATGACAAGGACAACCACAATAAAGCAACAGATCTTAAACAATTAAGTTGCAGAAAAAGTCATAGCAATACAAAGCTAAGAGATGGAAATGCCTGGTATGAAACTAATAAAATGGTGAAATAATTAAAATGTTGAGATAATGGCCATTTCCACACGGGCTTAAAGAAACAGGACAGAGCGTCCTCCAGGGAGGACGTCTGCACCTGGGAGCAGACTGAGTCGGACCTACTTACTGTAGTTCCGCACTTCAGCCTGCTCCAGAACAACCCGAAGTGGTTGTGCAGCATGCTTTTGAAAGACCGCTTGAAACAGGTCTTTCAAAAGCACGGAGCGTGCCACTCCATGCCCACGCTCCGGTGCAGATTTGCAGGCTCATACCAGTGTGTGCCTGCGATCTGTCAGGGGCGGGCTTTAGCTTCAGCGGTTGGTGAAGAGCCTCGACCAACCAGAAGCCGCTATTTTCGTCCCCGGAGCAGTGCGAAGCGGCAGCCATGCACTGCTCTGGACCAGCCTGGACCCAAGCGTGGAGCCAAGAAGTCCGGTAAGTACCGGCATGGGGCGATTCTCTCGCCCCATGTGGAAATGGCCAATATTAAAAGATCTCAATGATGGCAGGTAATAAACTGATCAAGAACAATTTAAACAATAAAATGTGGGACAATAAGGAGCAAGATAGTAAAATACACCTAAAGCCAGCATATGTTATCTGTACAAGGCAGTGTGCATTTCTCATGCCAGCATTCCCTCACCTGCAACTGTAGTAGGTTCAGGTATCTTGTCCTTTCCTTTCCTTTCCTTTCCTTTCCTTTCCTTTCCTTTCCTTTCCTTTCCTTTCCTTTCCTTTCCTTTCCTTTCCTTTCCTTCTTTTTTCTTTTTGGTCCTGTGAGCCTTGAAGAGGCTCACTATCCACCAGAAATTCCACATCCTTCCCAAAATAGAAGGGGACATACATCCACTTCTGGTTCTGAAAAAAAAAAAATGAATGGGGAGGGGGAAAATGAAACCTAATTAAAATGTAAATTGCCACTCCTGAAGACTTCCCCAAAAAACATGAGCCAGAATTCAGGATCAGATTTTTGAATGTATAACCTATAGTGAGGCATCCATAGGAGATCTGTCTTTACAGTCCCTTCATAGTCACAATCATGACACTAGTACCACAATCTAACTCCTCCCTCTTTCTCTCCACATGGTCAATGTCTAGTAAAGTAGATTTAGGAGGTGTAGGCCTGGAAGCCCTACTTATGTTTGCAACTAAGGTAGCTATGTAATTAAGCAGCACATATAGAATTCTGGCCATGGTTTGTGGTCTGGAGGGTTCAATAGCCACAGAAAAAAAGGCCTGGGGTGCCTGCATGTGGCCCTGGGATTATATTTTTCCCATCGCCAAAGAGCTGAAATAGAGCATGCATTAAGAAGTATGCATGCGATTTAAATACCATTCATGCTGGGGTGCAGAGAGCCAGGACCTGGGCTGGGAACCTACAAGGACAAGCATAATATAAGAGTTTCACATGTCGAACTATGCCATGGCTTCTTAGTCAGCACACAGAAGTCAACATCACATTGCAATGTTTCTCTTACCTGCCCTCCCATTGCTGGTGGGGACTGGAGAAACATCAGGCTATGTCTCCCTAAGCAGATGCAGATTGAGAACATCTTTGGAGATGCTAGCATCATCCAGAGCTGAGCTCAGTTAGTATCTGGCTGTGGGGACATAGCAAGATGCCTGTCCAGTTTCCTCCAGCTTGGGAATGCATGGAAAGGTCTATTGCAGGTCAACATTGAGTCCTGGTGGGGCTTTTGCCATTGCAAAAGGAAGAAGAGAATACCAATCACTGCAAGGGTCAAAATAATAAATATACAAACAAAAGGCAGACTTACTAATAGGATGATGGCCTAGGAGTTTCTTGATGGTGGGTATCTAAATCTTCCCCATGGTCATGATGAAAATAACCTGCTTCCTGTGAGAACTTACCTTTTCACAGTACAGCTCTCAGAATGTTCCAGTCAGCATAGTCATTGGCTGATGGATTCTGAGAGTTAACTGTCCCCAAAATAAGTTATCTAGGATTTGATTCCTAAATCAGCTCTCTGTTCTGGAAGGGAAGCCACTGGTGCCAATGGAAACTTGACTCCTAACATGAATAGCATGTTTACAGGAGAGCAATTTTGATCAGATATGTAGCACTGGGGGAAATGGTTAAATCCCTCCTGCCCATGATCCTGATCTCTCTAGTGCATCCAATATTTTTTAAAACAACAAAAAGCATACTCAGAATGCACACACATATTTAACATACCATCGTGTTCGCCCCTGAGAATTACTGAAAGCTTGCCTGAGGAAGAGCAAAGTCATTTTCTATACTCACAGAGTAACTACAGAATCCTCACAGGGCCAGCTGCTTTTGTGCTTAGCACAGATATCTAAATGTGGGTTATATGTATGTTGCATTAAGAACCCTGACAAGACAAAGTTTCAGAATATATGGATTAAGGATGGAAAGAATATTTTTAAAAAAAGGTCTGGAAAACTTGTTTTTCAAGTGTTGAGAAATTCTGATCAGAAGAAACCTGGACTGACAAGAATCTACAGAATTTAGGATTTATTCTGTGCAAAATACACACACAGTTGTTTTGTGCGGATAACAACATGCCCTGCAGAGAAAACAGCATTATCTGCTGAAATGATTATTTCTGTTCTGAAATATTTTCTGCATAGAAAATACTGTTTGCTGTGCAGAAAATTCTGTCTCCTGTGCAAAAATACCTATGTGTTTTGCACAGAATAAATACTGAATTGCAAATAGTCTTCAAAAACCACACAATAGTCTTCAAAAACCCACAAAATCTCAAAGATTTTCTCACAGTGGGAAGAAAACTGGTAAAATTGTTTGTTGCTTCCTTGGAGAAGAAAATTAGCCAAGAATTATATTGCTTTGTAATAATTCTGGGAATGCAGAGACACTGGGATCAAGCTGGAGTGTTCTGTGTACACTGGCCCTTTCATATTATGCAGTTAGAGTCCTGTGATTCCACTGAATCCTGGTATTTGCAATTTAGGAATAGGCATTTAAAATTCTCAGCCAGAGAGATCCAGTGCCTTACTAAACTACAAGCCTCAGGATTGCCAAGGATTCAGCTATGGCAATTAAGTGGGATTATAGTCCATATGATTGTATAGTGTGAAAGGGCCTCATGTATTGCAGGCCAATGCCTACATTGGGCTACTGTGTTGACACTGTCTCTGGCCTTAATTCATAGTTGGCTACCACAAACAAAGAATGATCAAACAGAACAGAATACTTGAACAAAGGTTGATTCTGCTTTTGAACTTCAGCATTAGAAACTTTCTTTGCAGGCTGGCAGACTATTTCCATAGCTTCTCTCTCCTCCTGCTTCATTGTAGACTTGAAGGGAAAACCAATGTCTCCCACTCATACCCTGTCCCCTGTCAGTGGGTTGATTTATAGCCCATTTTGGGGGACTGACATGTTCTCAAAGCAGCTTGTAATTTTTTCCCTAAAAATATTGAATGCTAGCATGATACACATAGCCGTGTACCATGTCTGGGGCACAGCCAGAGACGGGGGCTGAATTCTGCTCTCTGAACTTTCAGATTCAATTGCCATTTTAAAAAGGAGACTGCATGACTTGAAAGTGTCTCCTGATAACAACTACCTGCCTCTTGTGTAAGACAAGTTCTTGAACAATTTCCACGTAAGTCAATTGTCTGTGTGAAGAAAGTTCTTACTCAACCTGAAAACCCAGAAAGAGAGAAATAATAATTATTGAAGGGTGGAAAAAAAATTCAGAGCAAATGGTGGTTACAACATGACCTTAAGGGCAAAATCTAATGATCAGACTATCAAAAGTTTGGATCTGTAAATAATAGTGCCATGTTCATTCCCTCAAGGCTCCATTATTGGCTTGTCAAAAAGCCTTTTCTTGGCAGACTGGCAAAAGACAGAGACAGAATGAGCGAGAAAGTGGGGTGGGGAGAGAGAAACACTCTCAGCTTATCTGAATGTGAACCTATTATACCTTCCTCTCCCACACTTATTAGATATGGGGGTGTGGAAGCCAAATGGGGGAAGACTAAGTTTCAAACTCAGCATACCTATACAGTTAGGATATTCATTGTTATTTAAAGAAGCAATGTTTTCTTACAGTCTGCTCGTCAGTGGGATTAAAAATAAAGAATTGGCAACGAACAGAGAGGAAAAATTTAGATCTTAAGTGGATGTGGAAGTTGTGCATCGTTCCTCACTGGGATAAGACCTACAAACTGAGATTTAGCACCTTTGATAAAAGAGAACTGTGCTATGGGAGCAATTCCAAATGGCCTGACAAAACATCTCAATCTAGTTTGCTATAGACTGGATCACAGTAGCACAGTCAAAAGAAGCAACTCTGTTTGGAATATGTCGAATTTTCTGACAATTCCTCACTAACTCCCAGATTCTTAGATTGACTCCAAATCATTGATAGTCCAAAATTCCAGTCAGAAAAAAAAGGAGGATGATGATGATGATGATGGTGAGTATACTAAACTCTTAAAACTGTATATTAAACAGTCTAGCTTTATGAATTTTACTTAGAAGAAAGTTCCAGTAAATTCAGGGATCTCATTGTGGGGGTCTACTACAGACCACCAAGCCAGACTGAAGACTTGGATGTTGCCTTCCTGGAACAGATATTGGAACATTCAGAAAGGATGTAGTAGTAATGGAGAATTTCAACTATCCTGATATTTGTTGGAAGTCAAACTTTGCCAAGAGTGTCACATACAACAAATTCTTCATTTGCCTTGCAGGCAATTTTATTGTCCAGAAACTAGAACAGGCAACAAAGGGAACACTATTTTAGACCTGATCTTAACTAACAATGATGACCTGGTTAATGGGGTGGAAGTGCCCATGTTTTTTCTGGAGTTTATTGAGAAAGCTGATTTCAGTAAACTTAAGGAAACACTGAATATGATCCCATGGTCAAGGATACTAAAAGAGAAAGGAATGATGGATGGAAGTTTCTTAAAATGAGATATTGAAGGCCCCATTTCAAACAATTCCAAAAAGAAAGACAAATGGGAGGTATCTAAAGAATCTGGAATGGATGTCTAAAGAACTTTCAATGGAGCTAAGAACTAAAAGGAACATATACAAGAAATGGAAAAAAGGGGGAAATCAACAAAGAGGAATTCAAACAACTTAGAAGACAGGATCAGAATTCAAAATGACCTTAACAGATTAGAGAGCTGGGCCAAAACTAACAAAATGAGTTTCAACAAGGCAGAAAATTTGGGGGCAGAAAATAACGAAATGCACATATATAAGATGAGTGACACCTGGCTTGACCACAGTAAACGTGAAAGGGATCTAGGAGTCTACAGTGTAACACAGCAGTTAAAAAAGCCAATATAATTCTAGGCTGCATCAAGTAGAAGTATAGTGTCGAGGTAAAGAGAAGTAATAGCGCCACTCTATACTGCTTTGATCAGATCTCACCTGGAATACCATGTCCAGTTCTTCGCACCACAGATCAAGAAGGATATTGACAAGCTGGAATGTGGTCCAGAGGAGGGTGACCAAAATGGTAAAAGGGCTAGCAACCATGTCATATGAGGAATGACTTAGGGAGCTGGGTATGTTTAGCCTGAAGAAGAGAAAGTTAAGAGGTGACGTGATAGCTATGTTTAAATATTTGAAGGAATGTCATATGAAGATGTAACAAACTTGTTTTTCTGCTGCTCCAGGACACTGAATAATGGCTTCAAACTTCTGGAAAAAAATTCCATCTAAACATTAGGAAGAACTTCCTGATTGTAATAGCTGCTCAGCAGTGGAATAAACTGCCTCCAAGCATGGTGGAGTCTACTTCTTTGGAGGTTTTTAAGCAAAGGCTGGATGGCCATCTGTCAGAAATGCTTTCGTGCATTCCTGCATGGCAGTGTGTGTGTGTGTGTGTGTGTGCGCCGACTTGAAGGCCCATCTGATCTCTTCCAGTTCTATGATTCTATGAATCTGTATGATTCTGTAATTCTATGGATTCAATTTTATGAAATGTACATGTGGGCCTATAGAGGCATCTGCTTTGTGACCCACACAAATAAGAAGAATGGATATGAAAGTACATGTACTATACTGACATATTAAAATGATGTCGCATTATGCAATGCTTTCCTTTTCAACATGAAATATTTACACATAGTTTGAAGAAAATGGATGAATAGTCATATTCCAGGTTTCTTATAGGCTTAAAGAGGGCAACAGAACAGGCAGACTAGCTCTGTTACAGCTTCTCATTGAGCTTCCTTCTGCAGCTGAATGTCATAACATTACTGATGTTGAAGGAACAAAAAAGGAATACATGACTCTGGATGGAACAACCAATAGATTTCTTCTTAATTGTATTGAGCAAGAACATTCTGTCTGTTTGTGAACAACTTTAAACCATTAAACAATTATTCTTATCTGGATATTTGTGTAGTGTGTGTCTATGTAGAACTGGAAGCTGAAAAGATGGGAGTTACTCTCAAGTAAATGCACTTATGGCTATGGTCCTATACATGCTTACCTAGAAGGAAGTTAAACTCAGTGGGGCCATTGAAACCAATGGGGCTGACCTCTGAATAGATGGTATAACAGAGATGGATAAATGCTAAGGCTTGGTATCTGAAATGAGGCCTAAAACATAGCAAAAATGGTTTCTGCATGCCTACTAGAGGACATGGGGGCAATTTTAGCAAAAACAATGAGGTCAGTGCTGAGGTATCTCAGAAATAGTGTAAGAGGAGTCACAGATACCACTTTACCAACTCCTGCTCTATTAGATTGCAGTGGCAGAGGTAAAAAGCATGAGGAATTCAAAAAGATTATCCCAATATTTTGTTCTAACTTCAGCCTGAACTTATGTGTAAAGAAATTGTTTTGATAATTACTGACTTATGGGACAAGGAAAAAAAATCCCTCTACTTCCAACGGTCCAGTGGCCCTACAGAATGGTGTACTTCAACTCTCATTAGTTCCAGATATCCTACCCCAAAATTGTAGGCAATTAGGTTTGTAATCCAGCAACAGCTGAAGGGCCACTCGTTTCCCTTTCCTGCTACCAATGTGCCTTTATAATTCAGAAGTATGTGGGAAAAGACATATTCCATTTTTCTGAAATATGTGGGACTGTGCTGCTGGAAGATGTAAACATTGTCCTTTACATTATATATCAGTAAACAAATAACCGAGAACCAGCATGGTGTAATGGTTTGAGCATTGGATTATGACCCTGAAGACCAGGGTTCGATTCCCCACTCAGCCATGGAAACTCATGGGGTGACCATGAGCGCATCACACACTCTCAGCCCCAGAAAACCCCATGATAGGTTTGTGTTAGGATCACCATAATTTGGAAATGACGGAGGCACATAACATCAACAGCAAGCAAATACCTATCATTTGGCCAAATGGGATCTGTAGCAAGGTAGCTGGTGTGTTTGTTGTTGCAGGAGCTGCAAATACAATCTCAAATTTTCTACTGCCCCTTCCAAAGCTGCTCCCAGTTTTATGGAAGCACTCCTGGAGCTGAAACTCTGTTGGGATAGGATTTAGCACTGGGAGAGCTCCAGCACAACTCAGAACAGCTACAGGAGCACTAGTCATAAAACCAAAATTGGACCCTGCTCCTGCATCAGTGCATCCACCAGTCGCCATCAGGGACAAAAGAGAAATGACATTTCTCTATGGCCTTTTCATCAGTAGGGATTAGGCCACTCAGGCCATTTCTGCACGACAATGCTCCCACGCATCATTCTGTCACAATCCTTTCAGCATCCTTGCTGGGAAGGCAGCACGCCAGGAAGGCTCTCTCTGCACCTCATCAGCTCCCTGCCCAAGGGAGTGTGGTGGCCCCGCCTCTTCCTTCCACAGCACAGACAGGCAGTTACCGTTGCTGCGCTAGGGAAGCAAGCATTGCCAGTGTGCTTCTGGACCTTCCACATGGCCAGGAAGGGTGACAGCAGGCGCAAAACAGACCTTTTTCCCTTTTGCAAATACTGCACATGTGTGTTGCTTGGGGACAAGATGGAGGTGGGCCAGCAATGACATCATGCAGAAGCATGACCAGCTGACTGCTGCCATCCTGGTCCCACAGCAACACAGTCCCATTATGCAGAAATATCCTCAGTGTAAGAAGTACAAGGCCACAGCTGCTTCATTGTGTACCACCTTCCATCTACAGAAGCTGATCAGGATAGCAGTCAATTGTTAACATTTGCCATGGTTTTACTCCCTTCACCCAAACAGAAGAGGACACAAGGCACACTGCCTGGAACATTCAGCTCTTTCCTCCACCAAGGGAAACAAACAAAGGGAAAAAGCAAAGGGTTGTGCTCACTGCTCCCTCTGTATCACTGAACAGGTGCTACCTTAGGTCACTTCTTCATTCTACCAAATGAAAGGACTGCTTCTGTGATTTCCTGGTTCAGCAATAGCATTGGATTGGATTGGGCTGGGAAACAGCACATACTAGGAACTGAATTGGGAGAACTGGATTGGGATTTAGCACATACTAGGAATAGGTGCTAAGCCAGGACAGGTTAAGTTTACTTACCCCCAAGGTTCCTAAGAAGTCTGCTAGGTGAGGCTGGGATTCAAACCAGAAAATGTCTGCTCTGTGAGAGCAATTGTTGCACTATAAACAGGGAGGCCAAGGTTCAAATCACCATTCAAACTGTGGTGCTTGAGAGGAAAGATGAGTTCCCTCATTCTCTATTCATCATACAGAAGCTGACTGGATTGGTAATTCCATTTTAGTTTAACACTAGGAAAGGGATAGTGTTTCCTATGATACTTGAGGTCATCTGGCTGGCTGTAGCAAACAGAGCCAGGGCCTGATCCCGCTTCCACATTCTTCCAAACCGCTTAGGATCTACCTTCTGGGCTGTCCATCTAACTACCAAATGGTAACAGGTATCATCAGGCTGTTCCTTACGTAAGCCCCTTACAGGATTCTTTTGAGGATTGAGGAAGGAGAAGATAATGTGTGCTGTCCTATATGCCTTGGTGGAAGAGTGTCATGAAATGGAGGTAAATGTTGACAAGGATAACAAAGGTAACAGCAGTAACACAGACGCCATGGGATTCCACAGAATTCAACCATTATCAGAGAAGGATGCTTTCTGCAGTCAAAAGATGCAAACTTTATGATGGTTCCTCCTTTGGTATCTTATCATTAGTCCCCCTCCATTCCCTATAACATATGCAATATATAAAATAAAAATGACCGTTTAAAAAAATGTATCTCATAGTGGAAAGTAATGAGGTGAGTATCTGTGGGAAGTGCCAAGCAGTTCCCAGAATACTCCCAAATTCCACTGGTCCATAGAATACAGTCATCCCTCAACATTCGCTAAGGTTAGGGGCACAGGATCCCTGTGAAAGTGAAAAACCATGAATAACTCTAGGCCCTCCCAAACCATATTCAACACACAGAAAAAGTATGATCACTATATTCAACCCACTTTGAGGCATCAGAGTTCCTTCACAAGGCAGAAGTGGGTGGCTGGTTGGGCTTAGTGCCACCTCCACTGCTGCCCCACAACATTTTTAGTAGGGACTTACAAGCCCTCTTTGCAGTTTCTCAGTCTCACAAGGCTTGCAATCTCTATTAAAATGGCACAAAGAGGCAGCAGAGGTGACAGCAAATAATCCATGAATAATCAAATCCGCAAAAATGAAACCCACAAATGTGGAGGGCTGACTGTAGTTGTCCAAAAAGTAAAGTCTCCAGACTTTGACCAGTACTTTCTTGTCCCCACAGTCAGTGGGGAACTGAATTGGCATCCAGATATTTCCATTTTAAGTGTTTGCTGTTTTCTTTTACACCAATATCTGACAGCAGCTTCTGCCTGGGCAAACATACCAGTTTCTTGTGCAATAGAAAGTTGGTTGCTTATGGCAGATATCTGCTCTTGATCCAAGCTTGTCCCCAATGTGTAAGAGGAGCAGTGCTTTGAAACACAGTGGCATATGTGCCCTGCTATGTACATTCACACCACAGACAGATGCTGCTAAACAGTGCTCATCACTCATTCATCAAGTAAGCTTGCAATACAAGTGCATGGTTTTTACTTATTCAAACTGCTACTACGAACTGGGATTTAAAACTGCACCTGGGTACAGTCTTACGGGGAGTAACAGGCAGGGTAACAGCTTAGCCTAGCAGGTTTTGGAGAAGTTGGAAGGGGAGCTTAACCATGTCAGCATTTTGATTAACTCTTTGATGCCAGATACAATTTGGTTTCTGTGTCATGGTAATATGCCAAGACAGAGAAGTTTACTTCTTTCATTTCCCCACCTTCATGTCCTCTTGCCAAAGATACTGTGACTTTTGTGAGTAAATGCTTTGGAAGAGCAAACACCTTTGTTCATTTTCTCAATGAGAGATAACTTCAGCTTTGTTTGTTTGTTTGTTTGTTGTCTTTTAGTCCACTAGGGCTCTGGGTGCAATGCATAGCAAATAAACAGATAGGATGGGGGGGGGTCACAAAGTAAGACCAAATGGTTTTCAAAAGTGGTTCATGTTGTGTTTTCACCTGTAAAGAAATGATACAAGTAAACAGTTACAATTAAGAATTTTGTAATGGACCCAGATGTCCTGGAAAACACAGTTTGTAATTTGGGAAGGAGGTGCTCAGCAGCAAGAAATGAAGGGCACACTGGTCCAGTAGAGGAAATTGCTGTAGATGAACATGAGGATGAAGATAGTAGATTCAAGCCAAATTTTGAGGCTCTTGTCTCTCCCAGGCAATTTCCGTACTACAGTGTTATAGTGCTATTATTCCACTTTCAACATCTTATGGAATCCTGGGGTTTGCAGTTTAGGGAGGGGCCTCATAGGATGTTGAAAGTAGAATAATAGTACTATAATACTCCTTGCGGAAATGGCCCTACTTTTTTGGGCTGCGGTTTATACTGCTATACAGGCTTTGTGTCCATCTCTACTGATGAGTACCTTAGCATTAAGAATGTGCATAACTACGAAATCCATATATGTGCACACACCTCTTTTCCTACCTCCTTGTTTGATCCACACCCAGTTCCATTTTTCTTCCTTTTCTATAATAAGAGATCCATCCCTTTCTTTGCTTTTAAAAATGTATGCACATTTGTGCACATGTTAAATTTTACATACTCCTTGGACAGATTTCCCCATTGACAAAAGCACGCTTGTTCAGTTTTTGTGTATGAGTGAAACATAAACCATTTTTTCTATGCTTATTTTTTAAGTGTGTGTATTTTTTGAAGGTGGGCGCAGCTATCTATCAACATGAGAATTCTGGAGCATAAATTATGTCTCACCTTCAGACGGTATAGGAAGTTTGAACCAAGAGAAGCCATGCAACTCAGGCCGTTTCTGCACTAGACTGTTATAGTGCTGTTATTCCACTTTCAACTTCCTATGGAATCCCGGGATCTGCAGTTTAGGGAGGGGCCTCAAAAGCCCCTCCCTAAATTGCAAACCCCAGGATTCCATAGGATGTTAAAAGTGGAATAATAGCACTATAACAGTCTAGTACAGAAATGGCCCCAGGCAAAAACTGGATTCCTCACACACAGAATACTATCCACTGCTTTGACTGAGGTGAGATAGGGAAAGCATCATTCCATACCATCATTCCATACACATTCCACAACTGTCCATACATTCTATTAGGAATGTGTTTAAGCAAGAGCAAACTATGAATGAGCACAAGATCCCTCCTAAGCCCCATTGGCTTCTTAATCTAACACAAACACAATAGAAGGTTCATGATAAATAAGTTCACTATGCAAGTATATTGTGTCTTTCTCATACTACAGGCAACTTGGTAGTTATGGGATAACTGTCTTGCTTTTTAACATTTACATTTTACTTTTTCAGGATAGAATCATCTGAAATCCATGATCACACTTTTGTTCAGAATAGGATCTTGCTGAAAAAGAGATCAAGGAAGCGAGGGGGAATAGGAAACATGATATACATTGTTACTTAGCATGTATTTCATTTGTTGGAACTAAATGGGTTTCAAATGAACATGATTGCCTTAAGTGTGTATGACCATCCATTCATCTGTCCAGATATTCCTCCATCCATCTATTCAAAATTTATTATTTATAATTTCTTCTTGTTAGCAAACCAAGATATTTTACCAAATTTAATGTATGAATTTTGTTATGCAGAAAACTGTTCAGCTGGTCTCAATTCTGATGCACTGTGTTCAAATCCTCATTCGAGGCCCAAGGTAGATAAGTCAGAAGCAGCCAATTCTGGCTTTTCTGAACATCTTCTATTTGGCTTTATGGAGAGATGGAATAAATTAAGACAGTCTAAGAAGTGTTACCTGTTGCCAACATACTTTAAAATGCCTTAGGTTTTTGGCACACCTGATTCTATGCCCCATGTGGAATCTGCCTTCCCCAGTCAAAGTAACTCCTTCTATATCTGTCATAACATTTACACTCTTTGTCAACATCCTTTGATCAACTCTTCCTTTAATAGTTAAAATCCTTACAAAGAAATCATGAATCTACAATTCCAAAGTGAAGGGAAAGGGCTGTTCAACCCCACAGCCATTGGCCTAAGGGGGGTCTCCAAGGCTGAGTTTTGTCCCCTGAGCTATTTAATTTCTACATGAAACTGCTGAGAGACATCACCTGGAGTTTTGGAGTTGGATGTCACCAGTGCCTGCTGTCAGTAATTGGCTGGAAGAGGTTCAACATGTTGAACCTTAACCCAGACAAGACAGAGGTGCTCTAGGATAGTTGTAAGGCAGATCAGTGAATAGGGATTTAGCCTATGTTGGATGAGGTTACACTTCTCCTGAAATCTCGGTTTCACAGCTTGGGTGTGGTCCTGGACTCAGAGATAAGCCTGGATGCCCAGGTTTCAGCAATGGGCAGGAGTGCATTTGCACAGCTGAAACTGTTGCACCAGCTACGCTCATTGCTTGAGACATCAGATCTGGCTATGGTGATACATACGTTGATCACATCATGTTTGGATTGGTATAATACACTCTACATGGGGCTGCCTTTGTGAACTATTTGGAAACTTCAGCGGGTCCAAAATGCTGCAGCCAGGGTGTTGACTGGTGCCCATTATAGAAATCATATAACGCCCTTGCTGAAACAGCTCCCCAGGCTGCCAATCTGTTTCTGGGAAGAATTCAAAGTGCTGTAATGACCTTTATAGCCTTACATGACTTGGATGCAGACTATCTGAAAAACCATTATCACCCTATATAAGCCTGTCTGTTTGCTAAGATCTGCAGGGAGGGGAAAGCTTTCTCTTCATCTCGCTATCATGCCAGCCTCTCCTGGTGAGGACACAGGAGAGAGGCTTCTCCATGGCTGCTCCTTGGTTGTAAGAACTCTCTTCCCCAGGAGAAAACTCTCCCTTCTGTCTTCCCACCAGCAGGCAAACACCTTTCTATTTGTTTGCTTGTTTTTAATATGTTATAATGGATAGAGCTTTTAATGAGGGGTCTTGTTTCTATTTTCTTATGTGTTTTTGAAAACTGATTTTAACCTGCATTTTTAATTTGTGTTTTAATGAGAAGTCTGATTTTATTGTGTTTTAACTTTTGTACTGAAAGCTTTTTAGTTTTATTGTGTTTTTAAAAGGTTGTTTGCAGCCATGAATCTCATGTTGGGAGAAAGGTGGGAAATAGATTTAAATTCATACATATATACATACATACATACATGTTGCCTGCCTGCCTGCCTTTTATATCAACTCAGTTTCTTCATGATTGCTGGAGCAACTGCTTGATACTTTTCCATCTGATTAGATCTGAATTTTCCTGGCCATGATGAGTTACCACAACAATCCATTACAGACATCACTAACTAGCCTCCTTCATTAAATTAAATTAAATGGGAGAAAGAAAGGAACGTTTCAAAGGTGTTCATTTAATTTCATTTTACTTGAAGGTGTAGGTTTTTTTTTAAATGCGTATTCTCCCGTAGCAAAGCTCTCATGCCTGAAAAATGAAACCTCTTCAATTTTCCTGTGTTTGGGTGTTTAATTTACTATGCAAATAAGACAAGTTGAAGGTCATGTGCAATGACACTGACGTTCTCTGAAAGAACCTATTTACCTAAGTAGCAGTTCTATGGCTTCTTTTTTCCTCCAAACAAACTCTGAGAACCAAAAGTGCACATAGTGTATAGTCCATAAGAACCCGGAGTAGTTTACAAAAATAAAATAAAATAGTTTCAGGCCAGGTAAAGAATTAGATCCACAGATCAGGATTTCAATGTGGATTCCAAGACTGTCCTACTGCTGCCTTCTTTCTTAGTCCCATGAATTCTCTGTTGTTACCTCTTCTCAAACTCTGCAGCTTACTGTACAGTTGCTTTTTGGATCAACATCACTGGTGGTATGTTGTTTAGACATATAGAAAGGACAAGTGGGCAAAGATGAGAAAGCTATGGGACATATTTGGCTACCTGCTATGCTCTTGAAGTGCTACATCACCATTTTTACTAAATGTCATTCCTACAGTTTCAAATGATGCCTTGCTCTCTTGAGCACTGAATTTGACAGGAAGTGGTTTATAAGTAGCAGTGTCTCCTGACAGCTGGTGGATTCCATACGAACAGTAAATGCAAACACTGAAGGAGTTTCCCATCGCGCCAAATTCCATATGAAAATGGGGTTCAGTGTCTTGGATAGCTCCTTTAAAGGTTCATTACCCACTGACTCAATAAAGGCCAAAGAGACTCCTAATGAACTTGGGAAACTTCCCTTATTTCTCTTGACCTTGGCTGTCAACCTGAGGATACACCTAAGAATTGCAATCTAGGAGCAGAAAAATACTTTATGAGACCTCATAACGCTAGTGCAAGGTGTAGGAAACATCTGCAGGGGTAAGCCAGCTAATAGGAAAGTATTGCTCCATGTTTCCCTCTTCTCTAATTTGGTTTTCTAAGTGCTCCACCAGTAAGTTGTAACCTGCTTTTCAGCTGTATTTTGCCCTGAGACCAGAAATAAGGGGAAAAATTATGGGGAGGGGAGAGCACTTCCCTGAGGTCAAGAATTAGCCAATAAAGGCACATCCTTCTCCATCTGAACATCTCTCCCCATCTGCCAATCCTTTTAAACCTGTTTATTTATGCCCTAGTTCCAAGGAAAATATTAAAAGTAACCACAATGAGCAGTACAGAGCACTGGCTTTATACAAAAAAGGAGCAGGTTTGATTCCCAGAATTCATGGCACAGCTGTGGTGAGGGGATGCCTCTGCTGGCCCCACAGGAATGCCAGCATAAAACGCAATATGACATGGCACTCTGGCACCATGACATAAGTGCATGGGGTGGTAACAGAAACAGCCATTTAATTCAGTGCTGTCCTCATACCTTCCTCTTAAGGTTTTGGCACTTGACCCAGCCACCTGTCCTGAGTGCAGTGGCTGGTCACGTTAGAACCAGGTAGGATTTTTCCCCTGTTCTGTCCCCCCTGCTTACCCTGTACTATATCTTTAAGGACCTGGGAAATTGGTTTGGATAGCAGCATTTAATTAGGCAGTCACTTGACAAGCTATGGGGGTGAAGGAAGGGGAATCCAGTTAATACTTTTTTTCCCCCCACTGTTTAGGTGAAGGGAGCTTACTGACTTTTTGTGTGGGACTCAGGTGATGAAGAAGAAGACTTCCCTTAGTCTTGACCCAGGGCATACCCTCACTTTAAGTTCACGGGACTTGGGAGAGGAGTGGGTCCCAGAAATGACTAGTTTAATTACTAATAAATTACTAGTTTATCATGCCAGTTGTGCAACAGAGGGATTTCTGCTGCAGTTGAGGTGCTTCACACGGAGGTGGCCAATGAGGAGGACTGGGAATGACTGCCTGCTTTGAGTAAACCCATACCAGGTTATTCTCCCTTGCAGTTCACAGTTAAATAATTAGTTAAATAAATTGTTAATAAAGTGGTCCTATTTTCTCTTAAGAACGGTGTCTGGTCTCGTTATTTTCTAGTGGGGCAGCAGTCTTCAGACAACAACTTTATTACATCACTGACTGAACAGAAAAGCCAGCTTGAATTGGAGTTGTGTTACCAGTCCTTTCCTAAACTATTTTAAATATTTTAGATAGGTTATGAGTAAGCTACACTCTTGCTGTGGAAGTACAAAACCAATTAAAGATGGATGAACTTTCACTTTTCCATAGCTGATGCTGCTTCTCCACTGAACAGGCCAGGATCTAACTACTACTGTTTAAACATTTGGGTGAACAGCTATGTTTTAAATTGTCATTGAGCTCGGTGTTGGTCTCCGTTGAGCCTTCATGAAGAAGGTTTTCCATAAGTGAGAAGCTTTCTTCTGTGTTTCCATATGGTAGAACGCAGAAAAGTCCTTCTTGCTCACCAGGTGGACAGATATACCAAGAGGAGAGAAAAGGCTCTTAAGAGATTGGATGATAGTGTAGGCCACAGCATTAGCTGACATTTTCTTTGAGCACTCCATTACAACTCTAAGATTTCTTGATTTTTCAATGCTAATGCCAATTTGGACCTTGTCTGTGATTATGTTAAGGAAACTGAGAATACCTAAAATCATTATTTGACCATGTTTGAGTCGTAAACCCAACGCCTAATGTCCTGAATATTAAGACAGAGGAAATAATAATAGGACGTTGTTGAAACTGAAATATCTGCCTGTCTTTCAAAAGGAGTTGTGCATTTTTCGATTTTCTTGAATGAGTTAGCAACTAATGATAATTAAGCTAATGTTCATCGTACTTAGATACATATTAATCTCTCTCACTTTTGTGTATGTTTGGAAAAGGCTTCGTAGACTGATCTTTCATGGAAAATCATTAGCTGGAAGGTGAACATGAATTTACTTCTATGAAGATTAGCAGGAGATGGAAAGTAAGTATCAGTATTTTGTCAACGAGGCTGGTGTTGTCCAGTTTATATTTCTCTTTAAAATTCCATATTTGAATAAATAAAGAAGCATGCAAATAGTGCTATAAAACTGAAGTTTTACTGGGGTGAAACAAATATGAAAATGCATATTGTGCTTTTTACAGATCCAATTTTCTAGAGCTGGCACAGGCACTTTGAGACAGGTTGAGCATCTTTAAATTAAAAAAAAAATCCTTCCATCTTGCTAAGAGCTTATACATTAGTTGGTGTCTTTCGTGATAGGGATCACAGCTGTCTGTGCATATTATATAAACAGTAGCCACTTTGCAACTGTTTATAAACCTAAATATTTTATAAGAAAATATTGAACATTTAACTCATCTTGTGTTTCTGAGACAACAACATAAACACCACTTTCATTGGACATAACTGGGGGATGAGACCAATAGTGGGGCTCATTTTATAAGATAAGAGGCATTGCTTGCCTTGGTTAGAATTTGTAAGAGGTACCATTTACAGCCAGATAGGGATTGTTATACCAACTGGAGAATCAGCTAATTTTATAACTGTTGGCTTTGCAAAAGGCTTCTATGTGATTTGTGAGTACATCAGCTCATATTTCTGTAGGTGTATACTTTCTAGAAAATCGTATGGACCACAGTGACAAACTTCCCACTGGCTTGAATGGATCAGCATGGCACATAATGCTCCACACCCATTACACCAGAGTACCTGTAGAGTTTTTAGCCAATTTAGGGCCAAATTCAATGGCTTGCTGCATCTGCAAAGGAGATAAAACTGTCCACTGATTAAGAAGCTTTCAGTTAACTGTCTGTATTATGGGATACCCAATCTTACTAACCACCTTTTACATATCATAGCATACAATTGTGATTGTAAATGATTTTGGTCAGCGGGCTGCACTAGGAAACACAGCATTGTTTCGAGTGATGTTGATTATTTTGCTTGTGATTAGGTCCAGACTACCTTACCATCATATGAGCCTGCCCAGGCCTTCAGTTCCTTAGGAGAGGCTCTTCTTTCAGCCCCACCATCCTCACAGGCACAAGTAGTAGGGCCTTCTTGGTGACTGTCCCAAGATTCTGTAATCCCCTTCCTGGTTAGAAACCATTCAAGATCCTTTTCATCCAACTGTAGGGGCCAGTTTTTCAGGCAGCTGGGCCAATTTCAGAAAATGCTTAGCTTTGATTTCAATTGTCAAACTGGGACTTGTTCTTCACCACTGTTGGTTAATGGTGTGGAGAGGCCATTCGAGGCAGGAGACACAAAAGAATGATTTTGTGCAGACAAGGGGCATACTTTTTTCCAAGTATGATTAACTTGAGTTTGGATACACTTTATTTTTTTTTTAATGGGAGGTTGTTTTCTCTGGGGTATTAAGAACTATGAAGAGTTTGGCATTTTGACAGGAACATGTGTGTAAGAATCTCACCAGTTCCTCCAGCCCTCAGGGAGCAGGGGGTGGAGAATGTATTAATTTCATATTTCTTTCTCCCTAGACTATATTCATAATACAACTTTGTACTGCTTCCCACTTCCTAGAAATTAAATCCCTCCCTCTGTTCCTTTCTTTTCCCCTTACAATGAGAACAGCATATGATTACACCCACCCCACCATCTCTTGCATAGGGATGTTGTTGGGTTGACCGGGGTGTATGATCTTTTGCATTAATGGTATGTCAGCTGCAATTCACTCTTTTCAAGGAATAATTCTCCATTGATTCATTCCAGTGCAATGGACCAGAACTACTCAGTATTTTCATGCCTCATGGAAAAAAAAAGTAATATGATGTTCAAATTTGGGGTTTGAGATAATTGAGAGCTGTTTATTTTCTTATACTTCTGGTTATGTTGTAATATGTTTCAGACATCAGTGTTCCCAAAACCAAGGGTTTCTTAAATGTGGCAGCAAGCTCATTACGTTAAACACTTAAAAGGTGGTGGCTTTACATGAAAAGCAGTACAATATATCTCTTTTCAATGGAATAATTAATTGCAATGTCTACAGTCCTCATCTCATGGTGTTGGAACAGCTACCAGGTCTAAAACAATAATCTATTAAGAATATAGTAACAATGGATTTAACTAGAGAAACAAAACAGCACTTAATATAGTTAGATATTAATTCAAATATCAAAATTTCTCCAACCTTTGTAAATTTAACCACCAAATTTTCCTTTAAAAAAAAATAATGTTCATAGCTAAGTGGAAGGATTCTTTTCAGACAAATAACGCTGAAATTTCTAGAGAATGTTTTGATAAAAATCATCACTATTTCTGAAAAAGGAGTTGAACCTCTTCTTCCTAGCACATGTTGGGGGTGGGGGAAGGTGGAGCATTTCTTTCTTAAGAAAATCGTATAAGATTTCTCTTATTCTCTGGGTGTTGAAAGGATGAAGAGTGCTTGGTGCAACATCTAAGCCATATACTCTTTTTCTCAGTTTAAAATTGGAAAAATTACCAACTTATGCTACCCACAAAGTATTTAAATACAATAGAAATGTTAAAGAAGTTTCCACAGTCCAAAGATGTGTTTACATATTTTTAAGATCAATTTCCAACAGTGATGGTTGAAACATCTTTGGCCAGATAGAAATCTCAATTATGCTAGTTTCATAATGTTCAATAAGCCTCTTGCTTCATTAATCTTTGTACCATTGGGATCCATAAAAGATCACAAAATGCATTGAGACTGACTTTTTTCATGGTTCTGCCAGAGTAACTGGGGGCATTAAAGCAGTAAAAATGCAACTAATCAAACATTCCAGATAGTTTTGATCCAGTGGAAATAAGCATCTGGTGCTTCGTGTCTGGGTTACAACAGAAATACAAATAACAAATAATACAAATAAGAATTGTGCATGAATATATTACTATAACATGCAAAAGCTTATAGCTTTGAATGTTCTCTGATTGTCTGTCATTAGCTACTCATAGATGCCCAGAAACCATTGCCAGCTTCCTACCCTGAGTTTTCCTATAAATTCACCATCTCACATAATGGAGAGTTCAAAATCTTCACCTTTTTGTTCCCATTCTTGCTGTCCTTGATTCATGAAGGTCAAAACAGAATTTTTGATGATACTCTTCCACCTCACTTTCTCCATCAAGCAGTCACACACACATTTACAAGATTGAAGTCTGGAATGAGAATGTCAGTAGGAACTTAAGATTACACCAAAGTGTATATATTGAGTGATTTCTACAAAATCAGACTTTAAGAATGATAGATTCCTAAGGCTTTTTTTTTTTTTGGCTGGTCAAGAAACAAAAGCAAATAATTCAAAACCCTAAACTCTAAAAATCTGGTAAGGAATTTGGTAAAAATTGTCTGAGCATCTCAACTGACTTTGTCATGGCTTGATGAACACAGTATGAGGTGTTATATGCATAGTATGGAGCAGAACGGAATAGCAGAGGAGGAAGAAGGCTATGTAAGGAATACGATAAAATAGCTGCATGTATAGGTCACATAATGTGTAGAGGTTGGCACAATATAAGGCAAGGATATTTAACTGATGACTGATAACAAGCACCCAGCTCAGATCACAAAGAAAAACATTGTGGGTATTTGGCTGATAATAGGGTGGCTACTTCTGGTATTACTGAAAATGATGAAACACATCATGAAAGGGAGGGCAAATGAGGACACATTTGAATATGCTTCTTTGTATTTGTAGAGGTAAATGTAAAATATTTATAATTTCAATAGGGTACACAATTTAGGGAAGGGCCAACTGAATCCTCGAATCCTGGGCAAGGATTTGAGATTCGCAAATCTGAATCCCTGTGCCAAAATAGGCAAACTGAATCTTTAGAATCAAATAGTTTGTTGGAGACTGGGATGCCTGAAAATCTGGAAGACCAGACACACAAGGGGAGATGGCAAGTAGGTGAGTTTTTCCCTTGGAGTAATAATGGCCTTTGCTAACAATTTCAGAAATTGCATCTGGGGTTGTAATCTAAGATATTTAAATTGAACATTTAATATTTAAGTTCAGCACTTGACTGGAAGGTACAGGCATGAGATTTCAAGGACAGATGAAAGATTCCTTTGCACAGCTCCCTTGCAAACCTCTTTCAGACACAATTCTGGGGTTTGTAGTTTTACAAGGTGTCACAGCCTTCTCTGCCAAAGTGTGCTGGTGCATAATCAAATTATAACCCCAGGATACCATAAGGAGCTAGGCAAAGAAAATCCAGTTTTGACCTGGATTATCTCTGCATTGTGGTGGTCCTGTTTACACAGGCAGGAAAATATGGGATTAATCCACATTTTCCTGCCTGTGTAGAAAGGGCCTTCATGTCATTTTCAGTCTGGGGAGATCCTGAGGCAAAACTAAGACAATTGTCCTGGTCAGATTTCTTCAGAGGGAGGTTTGCCTTTGCCTAGGCTTTTGCTAAGGCTGAGAGAGTATATCTTGCCCAGGGTTATCCTTCTTTCTCTTGCTTTTTAAACCTTTTTCAAAAAAAGGATTTGAAAGATTCGAGATTCGTGTATTCCCAGAACCTTTCAGAGATTCGGATCCGGATTCCGAAAATTCTGGATTAGTTCCATCCCTAATACAATTCATTTTACCATGCTAACTGAGACGTGGTGACCCATGAGTTTGCTCTGTTTATTTTCTAGACATTAACTGTTGATGGAAACTTCAAAGCTCTTGCTACACTCTTTTAATATAAATTTTATTTCAAAACTGTACTTAGATTTGGCAGCACTTGAAACAGAGGAGTAACCTTTGTGAAGCAGGGACTAGTCAGTCTAGTATGGCCTGGACCAACTCTATGGACCCTCATAGACTTTATCTTGCCCAAAGCAGCACTTTGACAGGTCTCTATAGTCTTGATCCTGCAGGAGAATCTGGCGCCAAATATAAACTTTCCTTTTTTGGAGTCAAATCTACTGCTGGCATACAATTATAGTGTTTGGGAGAGAACTGTATCATATACACATATCAAAAATCACATTGAAACAGCATGTTTTCAAAGGATGCTGGTTTTGGATATTGAGAAGCTTGGTACTTTCTGTGTACACTTTCTTTAGCTTGTGTATGATAGTGCTGTGATGCACAAATACATATCCACAAGGAATTAGAGTATTCTGGAATTTCTTGAAGTCACTGAAATAAAGTGATCAACTGAAGCTCTGAGTGTTCCCTGCACACTTTTATTTCCAGTTTACATATGAGTATATCCACACAGTTACAGATCTTGGAGAAGTATATGGATTGCATTTGTCAGCACCAAAGGGTCTAAGAAGTAGATCCTCCTAGAAACAGGTCCTGCCTTTTTGCCCCAATAACAAGAGCTACCATCATATATAATATAAAGCAAATGCTCCTGTTTTCTATCTGGTTAATGCTGGACAGCATCCAGAGTCCAGCAAGCCAGGTTTCTAGTAACACAACAGCCAGTACTGACTTTATCAGAAATTCAGATAGTATCTTATTTGTACAGCATCCTGGATATAAAATAAAATCAGCTAACAAATGTTAAAATGGAAAATGTCAAAGCCATTTCCCAAAGCCTGAACCTACAGGCTTTAGTGAGAGATGGCTGATCTCCAAGCTCATTGTTTCTGAAATATAAAACCCCCCAGTTATTTCACCCTATAAACATACACTTGAACTTATATAGCTATTTAAGCTTAAATGGTATCAGGGATATATTGGAGAGAGAAAAAAGAAGATACTTAAATCAGTAATCCCAGTCTGTAATACAATCTTACTCTGCTGCACAACATGCATAGAAATTTTCTTCAATGGAGACTTTTTATTCCATAGTACAGCAGCCTCTCTTCAGAGGAAATGTAACAGCATATACTTCTGACATTAGTCGTAATTGCAGAAAAGTGCTTGTACTTCTAGTGAACTGCAATCACAGTGTTCTGTTAAGTATTAATTTAAAGAAAACAAAATCTAGCAACAGTTGCTTTACATTTTGTGACAAGCCAAACCACTCCCTCAAGCAACTGTTAGACACTACTTTTCTGCAATGCTTCTGAACAAAGGGCATACCAGACATGTCAGAATGCCTTGAGTAACCTAATGGGTTCATGAGCAGCTCACCTCAGACTACTCATAGGTCACTCTGAAAATCCCTGTTTGGGAGTTCCCAATCCCCAGAAGAATACCTTTCCCTGTTAAAGAAGTCTCCTTTACCTTCATGTGGCAAAACAGGCCTACACTAGAAATGGAATGGAGCATTTTTGTTTCTGTGACTACAACTTACACAGAGGAATTCATATATGCATACAGGTTCATATGCATGCAAGTTCATATGCATAAACCTTCCCAGTCTCCATTTTGTGAATGAGCAATTTCTTGCCCTTTTGAAATGTTGTGCATTTATCACTTTCTGAAGAGTGTGAGCTTATCCAGAAAGGAGAAAAAAGTGTCTGAAGTATCAAGACTTTCCAGGTTTTTTTGTCTTTATTTAACTTGCATATTCATAGTTTTGCATCCAAACTCTTTCTTCAAATATCTTGGGTTTTGCTTACTCTCCCCTCTTCTGTTCTGCATCCTCCACCTCCCACTGATCATGTGTCACGTCTAGATTCAGGCAATGGTTTGGAAAGGACTTTCACCAGTTTTCTGTGCTCCATTTTTAATTATTATTCAGGACTTATAGTCAAAGTGTTACCATGTGTTAACAATATTAAACTATGTAAGCATTAGGGTCATTTTATTTTATTGCTTTCCCTTGGTTGATCTCTGTTGAATCTGGGTCCTGGAAACCATCACTGTGTTTCTTGGCAGAAGACATCTTAGCTAGTTCTGGTGTAACACAGACAGCCATGGAAAGGTACATTTCATTTTAGGAAAGACTGGGTTAAAGTAAACTGACCTGTGGAGCGGGAATGAAAAGTCCTTGGTAATTCCAGGACTTCCCTGGGAATACTTCAGGATGGGGAAAATATCATGTAGCTCTTCAAAATAGAATCAGTTTGTACAGGAGCAAAATCTGGGACTTTCAGAGACTTTTTTCCTTGACTGGGAAGGCTCTGTAAAACACAGGCTTCACCTTTGGCTGCTTCTGTAGACTCCTTTCTCCCTCTCTTCCTGCTAGTCATTGTATTTGCAATTCAGATCCTTATTTACAACAACCTGTCAATTACACTGCCTGAGGGAATAATGCTTCATTCATGAACTATAGGATATACTTCTGACTTGAATACCATGGATGCAAATCCATGAAATATTTGTTCTGCTTTACACTGTGTCCATATGAATGGATGGATGCACAGTTGCTGCTCTTGTATTAACAGTCAAGAAAAGATGTATGTTAGCGTTCAGTATAAAAAAATAGGGTAGTAGAATAATAAAGTGAGGAGTCCTGTCTTACGGAATTTTTAAGACTAAGGATTCATCCAGATGAGCAAATAATTCTGATAAATGTTGGTCTATTCTGTTCTGGATTTCAGGCTTTGTAATGCCTCGTAAAGGTTGGATGTTCCTGCATCCAAGTTGTGCTGTAAATGTACTCATATTTTGTCCAGTTTTTTTTTCCCCTGCTTGAGATTTGGCTAACTGTGCTGTGGGTGGGTTTTACTTACCTCTCCATCATTTCCTCTGTGAACTCAGCACTTCACCCCAGCTCCTTGGAACACAGTAAAATACAGTAGCCCCTCCATAGTCACAAGGTTTCAGGGCACAGAACCCACACTAAAGTGGAAAAACCATGAATAACTCCCCCCGGTGATTCCTCTCCAGAGCTGCTCCTCCTATTCCTTTGCATCTTACCCTGGCATTGGCGGGAGGGGGAGAAAAAAAAGACTAGGTAAAGGGCTTACAGGTACTTTCCCTTCAGATGGAGAATAGTAGAGTTCTGGCATTATAGCTATTTCTGGCCATCTTGGGAAAGGAGGAGTGGGAGCAAAGGGAGCATCTGACCAATCAGCAGCCATTATACAGCAGAATGTGCAACCACATGGCCCAGCAATGGTGGGAGGACTTTGCTTGCCCAAAAGGGAAAACAAACAAACAAACATCAGCCAGAAAAGTCAGCAGTAGCAGAACACACTATAAACCAGCCCGAACACAGAATGTTATTTGAAAGCACAGAAATTCTAGACCATTCTAACAACTACCAGGTCAGGCTACACAGAGAGGCCATTGAAATCCACAAACACTTGGATAATTTTAACAGGAAAGAGGAGACTCAGAAGGTCAACAAAATTTGGCTGCCAGTATTGAAAAACACCAAAATCAAAACACAAAAGGTACTAATGAGCCTTAATGAGCCCCACCTGGGCTCAGGAAGTCTCCCTCCAGGAACAAGTATTCAATACACACAATAGGACTATTATGCTAATTGCTCCCTCCCCTCTGGGGTAGGAGACTGGCATATATATTCTCCACTCCACTTCCAATTCACCATTCCTCTGAAGATGCCAGCCACAGATGCAGGCGAAACATCAGGAGAAAATACAGCCAGAACACGGTCTCAAAGCCCGAAAAACCCACAAGAACCAAACAAACATCTGTTTTAAACACACGCCTCAAAAGCCTGGGCTGAGGAATGCAAAGGACTGGGAGGAGGAAACTGTGGGTGGGGGAGGCAAGCATGTGCCTTGCAAATAATCAAATTTGTAAAGGCCAAATGTGGAGGGAGGACTGTAACATCAATGCAATTTAATAAATAACTATTCTAGTCCTTGAAATTTGCAAATGTGTGTAGTCTTCCCCAGGGCTTGGAATACTACTTTTAAAAAGTGATTTGTTGTTCATTACTCTTAAAAAGTACCTTGCTAATATTGCTTATTTTGCATTATTATTATTCAAAACCCAGAGAAAAAGAGAAACAGATGATAATGCCAGTAGTCACAAGAAGTAAGAATGTTTACTTCTCATAAAATATGAAATAGAAGTCCACTACTGGTAATGTTGCTATTTGTAAAATATTACTTACAAGATCTAGTTATTTTCTGTTGTTTCATTTCTCATAAATATAAACCAATCTACAACACAATCCTAGGACTGGAACCTAAGGATCAAAGATGACTTTACAAAAAGCAAAGGAAAACCATGCAAGGCCTTCGACTCAACTCAGGGTTCCATAATAATATGCTTCATAGTAATTGAAGAGAACACAACTCAGCACTGGAGAGTTGTAGGAATGTTACACTGGCCCAGTAACTTGGTACTTTTTTTTTTTTTTGGTATCATGAATTTATGTATGGAATTGTTTGAAGAAAAGGAGCTACCACAGTCTCCTCTAAAATTTCATGATACCTTTTGCTCATATTCATGCTGATAATGTGTTTTTATCTCATGACATGTGGACACCATGATCTTCCACACAGTGATCAGAACATTCTTGCTTTCTTGGGCAGATTATGAAAGCAATTCAAACTCTAGCCATGAGTTCTCAAAACTATGAGACAAATTAACCTACATTATGTCATACAACCATGCCTTTGCAAGTATTCATCTTTCCCCTTGTAAAATTAAACCAGTTCTTTCCTCTGTCCAGAAGCTGACATCATTATGATGTTACATCCTTTGCTGACAATGCAAGACCTGGAAAAACATTCAGATCTAGCCTTGTGGTGAATTCTGTGTGCAGTGTTTCTTGATGCTCTTCTCCTTGGGGTAAGTTCTAATTAGTACTACAAGCAGCACAGAATTTGCTTAGTTCTGTCACTGCATTTGTAAGGAGCTTTTGGTACTCCATCCTGGGCCTCTTGCTCCCCCCATTATTCTTTCCACTCTGTTCTATCTGCAACAATCTTCCACAATTTACTATAGCACATGAAGCTGAACCAAATTATCAGCCATGTCTCATGGTTTGCCAGTTGCTTGGCAACCCCCTCCCTTTTTTTTTCCATCCCATGTAGGCAGCTGGCTTTACTTTCTTTTCCATCCAGTCTATCTTTGTCTCTGTAATGATGATTAACAGCCACATTTAACTAAGGTCAAATATAGATGTTATACTGAATTAGGGTTGAGGGACCCTTCAGAAAAAAGTGGTTCCTCCCAAGACAGTGCCTTCTATTCTCCACTGGTCAATGGCTTACTTGGCAACAGTGGCGGGCAGCTGGAAAGTCATCATTTTTAATTTCCCATGATGTCCTGGAGCAATGCTGTGGACAATCTTACTCAATTACTATACTTGGTTGATAAAATTGTTAAGTATAGATAATTGAAGAGACAGTTTGGAAACTACAGCTAGGCAAAATGCAGCAGCCAGAATTTTCTCTGGCATGTGCTTTAGAGACTACATATCCCAGTCTTACATCAACTGTACTGGCTTCTAATTTGCTTCTGAGCTAATGTCAAGGCCAATGCAAGTGTTTATATGTCAAGGTTTTGACATATAAAGCCCTAAATTTCTTGAAACAAGGATATCTGAAGGACCACTTTCTGCTATGAAAGCCTGTACAAAATTTGAGAACCTCAGCAGAAGACTTGTTGCATTTCTTCCTACTCCAAGAAGCTAGTTTTGTGAGTGCTCTAAACAAGGCATTCTCAGTTGTGGTACCTTGGTTGTGGAACTCCCTTCCAGAGGAAATTCAGGACACTTTACTCTGACGCAAGGATAGACTTCTAGAACTATCATAACTGTTTTTCTATATGTGTGCAATGGTGGTGGTAGAAGTGGGATAGTGAAAAAAGGCATAACCATAAGAAAGTAAAATTAGGGCAATATCCACCCATAAGAATTCTGACCCCCCCTCCCCCAGTGAAATTTTCCTTCACTTCCCAAATTTTTAGTATTACAGTATTGTAAAATTTCAGTTGAACATTTAGAAATACAGTTTAGGCCATTCAAAGAAAAGAGGCAGGCACAGTTTCCAATGGAATATGAACACAGCAGATATCAGAGTTCTATGTCTGCTTGATTTTCTCTGCAATCTCACTCTCTGCAACGCTAGAAATTTGGGGACTGAAAGAGAATATCATTAAGGGCAGAATTCTCATTTCAAAGAGGAGGAGACTCATTTTGCCCCTCTCTTCCTAAGGACACTCCTAGTATAATAGTTCTTAGTCTCTCTTATACAACTAAGTTGACCTAACTGTTAAGAAAAATATAGAATTCTAAGCAGATCCCGTATTCTGCATGTGTTTCATAAATTTGGAGAAGAAAACATTTCAGGAATTTCTTGGGAACATTTAAAGATTTTATAAGTCACAGTTTGTATCTTTTTACTTAAAATACCAAATGTCTCAGTTACCATGGAATCAAATGTACAGGACTCAGAGGTCCAATTAAAAAGCTCAAATAGGATCTAACATGGTTATGTTTATGTACTCAAATCATGATGGTAAAGTATAATGTACTGGAATTTCCCAGGTCCCCAGTCTAATGGTATACCTCCTTTTCTGGAAATGTGATTATTGATTCCCAGGTAGTTTTAAAACTTTGAGGCCCTCAGAACTCAGGCTTAAAAGATCTAAGAACTGAATATTGATATTTAGCCTTTTTTTTTTTTACACAATATTACACAAATTGATGATTATGGACAGCTTTTTTTTTTCTGTCAAAGTGGCCCAGTGGATAGCAAGATGAAGCATTTTTTCAAAAAGGATACATTTTTAGTTTACATGGTTCATTTTTAGAAATGTCATTGGCATGTGACAAAAAGAAAAGTGAAAAAAACCCCACTGAACTGAGGCCCTTTCCACACCTTACCTTTTTCCAGCGCTGGGGTGTGGGGATCACGTGAGCAGCCTCCGGTGAGAGGCTCTTGCGTCCCTACTGCTTCAGTTCCGCAAGAGCTGCTTGCTCGCATGAGAGTCCCGCCTCTTCCTTCTGTAGTGCAGCCTGGGAATTTCCCAGGCTCCAGAGGCTCCGCAGGTAAGTGTGCGCGGGGCTCAGAAGCAATGCGCAATCGCACACCATTTTCAGTTTCCAGCCAAAAATGTGCGATCAGCACCTGCCAGCCCCTGGAGCGTCGTGCAATTGTGAGTGTGTCATGCAGATTGCTCCTCACAATTGTGTGACGCTCCAGGAGCCCTTTCGCATGGCAAATGCCATGCAGAAAGGGTCTAAGAAAATACTGAAACTAATGGGTCGTAGGAAAGATCTCTGGATCTCTTTTATAAAGATAAGTTTTTACTTTAGAGAAGGGAATTGATATAAACTGCACAGTTATAGTAGTATGATACCACTTTAAACTTCAAGGTCCTATTACACTGAATCCTAGGATTTGTTCTTTGGTGAAGTATTGCTAGAAAGCTGTACTCTACTTCCTTAACAGTACTACAGTTCTGAAGAAAAGAATTCAGAGTACCATGCCAAACTACAAGTCCCAGAACTCCATAGGATGGAGTCATATTTGAAATGGTATGAAACTGCTATAATATCACAGTGTAGAGACATCCTTTGTCTCTGCAGAAAGACCCATACCACTCATCCATCTCACTCCAGACCTCTGAAGTCCCAAAATAGAGCAAAGGGGAAGAATCTGGACCTAAGCTATATAACACACTGTAGGTCATAACTAGCATTTTGATTTGTGCTCAGAAATGAACCAGTTGTGCATTTCGTGGCTCATTCAGGTGTGCATTCAGTTGCACAACTTTGTCATTCTGTTGGAAACATTCCAGCATTCTCTTTCCCTCCCCCCATCTTGTTCTTAGAGCAAGTGGGGATAACTAGCATAGGGCTTCCTTTCTCTTTTGCTTGCCAAAGCTCCACCATTTACCTTTGTGTCATTTAATTGCATGATCATAAATATCATTGGTGTTCAGGTGATCAGATCATGTGACCCGAGTTTGTTGCTTGGGTCATCAGTCTTATAAAAGAAAGAGACCCCTTCTCAGATCTCTCTCTTCTTCTCCATTTTTGCTTCCTCTTCCTTCTCTCTGGCCATGCTTCGCATCTCCATCAGAAGATGATGAGTTAAGAACAAAGGTACTACTACTCATTAGCTAGTTAGGATCATAGAATCATAGAATCATAGAATCATGGAATCATAGAGTTGGAAGAGACTCCAGAGGCCATCAAGTCCAACCCCCTGCCATGCAGGAACACCCATCAAGGCATTCCCAACAGATGGCCATCCAGCCTCTGCTTAAAAACCTCCAAGGAAGGAGACTCCACCACACTCCGAGGCAGCATATTCCGCTGCCGGACAGCTCTGACCGTCAGGAAGTTCTTCCGGAGGTTCAAGTGGAATCTCCTTTCCTGCAGCTTGAATCCATTGCTCCTTGTCCTAGTCTCTGGAGCAGTAGAGAACAAGCCTGCTCCCTCCTCTACATGACATCCCTTCAAATATTTAAACATGGCTATCATATCCCCTCTTAACCTCCTCTTCTGCAGACTAAACATACCCAGCTCCCTAAGCCATTCTTCATACGGCATAGCTTCCAGACCCTTCACCATTTTGGTTGCCCTCCTCTGGACACGTTCCAGCTTGTCAACATTCTTCTTGAATTGAGGTGCCCAGAACTGGACACAATATTCCAAATGAGGCCTAACCAATGCAGAATAAAGTGGTACCATTATCTCCCTCGATCTAGACACCATACTCCTATTGATGCAACCAAGAATCACATTGGCTTTCTTGGCTGCCGCATCACACTGCTGACTCATGTTCAGCTTGTGATCTACTAAGACTCCTAGATCCTTTTCACACGTACTGCTATCCAGCCACACGTCCCCCATTCTATACTTGTGACTTTCATTTGTTCTGCCCAAGTGCAGGACCCTATGTTTCTTTCTGTTGAAATTCATTTTGTTAGCTTTGGCCCAGCTCTCCAATCTGTCAAGGTCGTATTGAAATTTGATCCTATCCTCTGGTGTATTAGCAACCCCTCCCAGTTTGGTATCATCTGCAAATTTGATCAGCATGCCCTCCACTCCCTCATCTAAGTCATTGATGAAGATGTTGAATAGCACTGGGCCCAGGACAGAACCCTGTGGCACCCCACTAATCACCTCTCTCCAGGACGAAAAGCAGCCATTGGTGATCACCCTTTGGGTGCGGTCAGTCAACCAATTACAAATCCACCTAACAGTAGCCCTGTCCAGCCCGCATTTTATTAGCTTCCTTGCAAGAATGTCATGTGGAACTTTGTCAGAAGCCTTACTGAGGTCAAGATATGCTACATCTACAGCATTCCCTTCGTCTATCAAGCTTGCAACCCTATCATAAAAAGAGATAAGATTAGTCTGGCATGACTTATTTCTGAGAAATCCATGCTGGCTTTTAGTGATTACGGCATTGCTTTCTAAGTAATTACAAACTAACTGTTTAATGATTTGCTCTAGGATGTAGGTTCCCCAATGCAAATGTAAATGCAGAAGCCATTAGTAAACTTTTCTAAGTTTGTAATCTGAAACTGTCTGTGTTTGCTTTGTTTCCTTAGTCAGTTTCAGATAAAAAAAGCCACACAGAGAAATTTGGACATGCTTTTTCTGCTACTCTGCTAAAAGGAAGCCGAATCCTTACGGTTTTAGCTTCCATAGAATTTCCCAATAGGGCTAACACCCTGGGAAACTCTAATTCCCAACGCATTCAAGACAAGGGATGTGTAGCACAACCAGCATAGAATATCACATGCTGAGATTTACAATACGAAAACCTGATGTTGGATCTAAGCCAGTATCTTCAAGTGCATTTTACTAAGTTGTTACCCTGATTTCTGGGGGTCCCAGGAGGGACGCCTAAATGTGCTCAAATAATGGGGAGGGAATTAGCAAAGAGCACTAGTTTGCAATGTGAGAGGCAGGGTAACGTAGCGAGATCTTGAACCCTATGTCTACGGGGTCAGTCCAAGTCAATGATAAGGCAGAAGTTAATAATAATAAATGTTTTATTGAAATACAGTCAAACACGTGTATGCAACACACTCACATGAAGAACTATAGAAATAAAAGGTATGAGTTGGATAGAGGGATTTTGAGAGAAGGTTTGGTATGGGAAATACTATACCTGTCCTGAAGCCCGGTAAAAGCAAAGAAGCTGGGGAGCGTGGATTCTCAGCACGTGGGGCTGAGGGGAGGCTCGTCAAATGGAGTGGAAGCAAGTTGGGAGGCAGGTCACGAGCGATCTGACGAGATGCTCAAAGTCAGGGGTTCTTATAGGGAAAATTGTGGCCGCAGGCTAGTCCGTACTTGGGGATAACAATGAGTTTTGGGGCTGGAGACAAAGCCTCTGAAAGGTCAGTACTTTAGATGATTTGAGTTATGACCAGATTGTCAATAAAGTAGCCAGTATGCAAACGCAAAGTGCTTGAGAGTTGTATAGTCCTCTCATCAAGCTGCCTGCGCGGGGCAGGGGATCTTTTGTAAACAGCGTGCATACATAATGTGGTACTTGCCTTGAGGTCTCCTGAAGCTGTATTTGGCAATGACTGGCCTGCCTGGATTGGGATTTGAATGGTTCGGCTATTGTCGGCCGTACCTGTGTGCGTGCTTGTCCGGGGGCCTCGCAAGCATGTGGAGAGGAATGGGTAAAGAAGGCCAAATTATTGATATCAAATGATATCTTAATATCCCATAAGCTCGGGCTAGAAACAGCGGTAACAAAGTTCTAAAAAATGAGACAAGATAAGCAAGAAATTCAAACCTATAGGTGTAACTGGACAGTAAAGCTTCCTTTACTCTGTAGAAACTCCCCTTTTAAATCCCACAGGTATCTCCATACTCCCATGTTACTGCTTGGGATAGGGAAGAGGAAAAGCAAGTAATTTCATGATTTAATGCCAGTTGACACTTATATGACCGGAATCCTGTTGGTTAGCCTAGAATAGAGTAATCCTATGGAATGAATTGTTGGATGATGAATCAACATGTGCCCAAAGGCAATTGATTCAATAATCTATCCAGCTGACACTAACAATCAGATTTAGGCCATACATTTTTATCCTGTACTCATTAATGCGTAACAACCAGAGTGTGCCTCAACTTTAGCCAAAGCCAGAACCAAATCAAGCTTCTTCAGAAGAAGTTCATTGATTTGAGGCACATCTACAGCAAAGTAGGTGTCCTAAATTGCAGAGCAAAATGAATTTTAACTTTCACTGATGATTAAATTGTTCACTTATGCTTGCTCCCAGCCTAATCAGACTCCAGGGCTCAGGAACCAATTTAGGTTTTAGGGCAAGCCAAATTCAGGGTTTTGACAGGGAGATAAGATTAAATGAAGAAAGGCAGCTATATAGAGATGATGATGACCCAACAGCAAGATAACTGTAGAAAGTCAAGGTCAGTGGAAGTTTCCAATGTTGATGAATTATTGCTACAATTCAGGCTGACCATTAAAGGAGTTATATAAGAACTGAACCTGTTTGTTGGGGGAGGGATAGCTGTTTTTAATATCTGAAGTAAAACACCAGAGTCGATTCACCAGCCCAATGACTTTAGAGCCAGTAGCCTCTATTAGGCAAGGGTAAACACAGTGGACAAATTCAAGGGCAGGCATAATCTCAAGGACATGGTAAAACTTATAGCCTGGATTTTGGAACATAGGTAATTTACTAGAGTTTAGGGGTGCAATTCTACACTAATTTTGTTCTTGGAGAAAGCAACAAGTAATTTTAGCAATTTTGTTCCCACTGTAAATTAAAAAAAGAAAAGAAAAGAATTTTCAAAGTGTATTTGTAAATAACTTATTCTGTGCTAAAGTTACACATGGTTGTTTTTCACAGAAAACAGCAGTTTCTCAGCAGGAAACAGAATTTTCTGCTGTTAGATGATCTTGCTACCTTTCTACATTTAGCTTCCATTTAAAACCCTGAATTTGACTTGCTCTAATTTGGTTTATGCTGTTTCCTGCACAGAATGTTATTTTCTCTGCAAATCACTTATGTGTGAATTTTATGCAGAATTTATACAATTTATATACAGGTAAATACCCTAAAGGTATCAGATCCTGTTTGATTTTGGAAGCTTAGCAGGGTCAGCTGTAGTTAGTACTTGGACAGGACACAGCCAGCCAATACCAAGTGCTGTATTTCTGAGAAGGGAACTCGCAAAGGCACCGCTGAGTATTCCTCGCCTAAGGAAACCCCATGAAATTCATGCAGTTGCCTTAAAATGACAGGTGACTTGAAGGCACATACACGCAAACGTAAGCCATGAATAGATGAAAATGGCTTTAATACTCTTTACAAATAGCCCCTTCTGATTACAAGTATGAGTACGTACAACAGGGTATTTAAAGTGTATTTAAGGGTTGATGGATCCATTTTAATTTATTCAGGTTATATTGCAAGGATAAAAATGCTTATACATTTTCACTAATATATGAGGCCATTTTAAATGTATGCTTTTCTTTTCTTTTGGTATACTTTTCACAATAAGATATGGAAACCACATTACTTAAAGGCTACAAAAGTACCTGCCTACCTGTCATGTCCACTGTTGATGGTAACCAGAAACCGTACGTGAGGCAGTCATTTGCTAAGACAGGTGATTCTTCTTCAGCCTTTATTTGTTATCTATAATGGTCAGACCCTGACTGGACCACTGAGATTTAAGCTGATGACAGGGGCGTAGGGGAGAGGATGATAAAGTGTCTGCTGAAGTCTTACATGGCTGCGGGTCACTGCCTCAAAACGTGAGAACAAAACAGGTCCAAGCACTAATGACTTTCAGGTGTGCATGCCAAAGCCTGTCAGGGCAGTCAAGGAATTAGTGCTTGGCACACAGCGTAACTGCCAAGTTCAACAGAAATGGGAACTGTGTAAATAAACACAAGGAAAGTGAGTGTTTACTTCACACTACATTACATATCACTCTTTTGTACCTGTGCTTGTGAGCAAATGCATGGACAAACACCACCACACACTTTCAGTCAGGGAAATGAGAGAAGGATGTTGAATACCAACAGGCCTGATAGGGTTAGAAATTGCCACTAACATTTTAAATTTAAAGGCAGGCTTCACCCTCCTACAAAGCCAGTAAACTGCCTGCTGTAAAACATTAACTGGGCTTAAATATCTCCTTGAGATATCTTGAACTAGCACCTAAGTGACAAAGATTTGTCTGTGTCCCCCTGCCATCTGACTTCACCGTCTCTTCAAACTCACCAAAGTCAGCTGGGCAGCATCAAGCTTAAATTATCACTTTGGGCTTGATTACATTTTTCTTACCACTTCGGAAAGCTGGCTTTACTTTACTTCTGTTTGCCCCCTCACTCGACCATGCTACCTTCAATAAAGATTATTAATATCATCAGTTACTGAAGAATTTATTAGCAGGGGCCAAACGGATGCCATTTCACATTTCAGTTAGAGCACTGAAATAATCCTAGAGAGATTGCCCAGCCATAAAAAGGTACTTAAGCTGTCATAGTCACAGCCTCAAACATGCACCACTTGATGGTCTCAAAAGTGCTGTTTAATTGGGTTTTATGAGTTCTAATTAATTATCTCATGTTAAGAAAAAATCACTTGTCCCATTACAGCTTTTTGCAGATTACCCTGAATAACAATGTAGTTTGGAAGACATGGATGTCTATTTTTCCCTGGTGGGTATTTTGGGGTTTTGTCCTTCCAAAGAGGCAGGTGTTTATACCTTTCCTCATATAAGTTAGTGCTAATACTTGACCTAATAAATCTCAGTTGATTAACCATATAAATGGTAATTGATTGCTTAGGTGAATAAACACACACACACATTTATACATTTATAATTGTTTTTCATTATATTTACAGAATACTTTCACAAATGTAATATCGACTAAATACGTGGAGAACACCCTTTCAAACTGTGCATCTTGAATAACTTGGTAACTATCGAGGCTGAGTCATGCAGAAAGCTGGGAGATAAGGCACTTGCAGAGAATGCTAAATACCTCATGAAACTACAGATCTCAAGATTTATCTCCATAGGATTTAACTCCACAGGAGTTAAAATGGTATCAAAATGCTATCACTGTGGCATGTGAACAGGGTTGTGTGAAATGTAGGAACATTTGTCCCCACATTTCAATACTTGAGTGTTTTTGTGTTATGATATTTTCTCTTTCTCTCAAGAAAATTGAGTTTTTCATGTTAATTATACTGCCTAATTAAAATATAATACCAAAAGCTCCACTGATGTACTATCTTGTTTTCAGCCATCATCCAACAGTTGAAAGTGCCCTCTTCACCAGCAATTCACACTGGAACAAGTGCCACAGTACACTAAAGGGCAAAGTATTCTTTTAGGAAACATTTCTGTAGAACAGCTGTGTTAGTTCACTACAGGAAAAACAAAAACAAAAAGTCTCAGAGATCCACAAGGACTAACCAGTTTTATTTTGGCACAGCCTTGTGTGGACTGCCAAATAAAACATGGTAGCCTTCAAGGTATTACTAGGCTATTTGTTATTGTTTAAGATGCCATTGGACTCTATGTTGTTGCTTTAGGAAAGGGATTCTAGTAGCTCAAGCAAGAAGGTTGCACCCCAGGGCTGGTTCTTTTTGAAGCTAGGCATGAATATTTTTCTGATAGAAAGAAAACATCAAAGCAGAACCCGTCCAGTAACAAATTCCAGTCTATGATTTTTTTCAAGTTGAAAAAAAAAGGCTACCAAAGAGAGTTGCACCTCAGTAAAGGCTGTGTACTTAGACTTCAGAATTTAGTACTATACCACTTTTGAAGAGAGAAGTGTTTTTGGCTGTCCCAGTGGCTGTTCCTCACCATGCCAAGTGAGTGTAATAGCTCAAAAGGAGCTTGTACATAGATCTGTATAACTCTTGTCTAGCATTCTTGCCAGTATGCTAGACTGCGTTAGCTATAGGCTTCCCTCCAAACTGTAATTTAAAATGTGGCTGGTAAGAATATACCTGGAACTGGAGGTAAACAATTGTTGGGACTACCCCTCCAAGCATCCTCAACCAAGCCTCTGGATGAAGATTTCTGGGAGATGTTGTCCATAGAAATTAATTTTCCAAGCTTTCCCACAAAGATATAGCCGACATGACCCAGCAGGTACTTTATATATGATTCTTTATTTACTGGATTTGAATGTTCTTAATATTTCTTTCCTAAATCCATTTATTGGAATTGTGTGCTACAGCTTATGTCTGGAAAATAAATTAGTTGAAATAGGAATCAGGGTTTCAAAACTGCAAAAATCACTGAACCTAAAGCTCAATTAGTCACTCTTAAATAATTGCCCTGATCCAGAATAAATTGTCAGTAATTCTTTTCTGCTCTGCAAGCCAATTTCCCAGTGAAAGTGTGACCAGGGGGTCTATCTGGGTCATAAAATCTCATTGTTCGGGACTGAAATATAATAAAATTGCCAAGAACAGTGACTAACTAGAAATGATATACCCTGCCTATCATACTGAAAAACAATTATATCACTACACAGGATTATGTTCTTGCCAGATAATCTTTTCATCTAGTCAGTTTATCAAAACAGAAGTTTCTGCAAAAATATGGTTGCCTAGTTTATTAAATCTACAAAGCTTTTTGAGATAGGATTGCCAACTGAAACAGGTATGAGCACTTGCATGTTCAGAAACACATATCTAAGCAGCATACTGGTAAAATTGTATAAAAATATTTTTTTTTAAAAAAAAAGGGGGGGGTGTAGGGAGATTCAAACTCCTGCTCAATCCAGGGTCCCTGCCTTAAGAAGTTTGCTGTTTGTACCAGGCAGGAGACTTTCTCAGTGGTGGTGTCACCTATTTAGAATGCCCCCAAGGAGACTTACCTGGCAGTTAGTCTAATGATTGTCTGTTGCTTTTTAACAAGTTTCTGAAGCTTTCAAAGTACTGTAGATCTCTCAGGTGTGGTTCACCTGTTGCATTTTTGTTGCTTTTTAAAGAAATATTTTCTTATTTTTGCTTTATACATGATTCTGTGTCAATCATTTACTTTATTATTCATTGCTTTACTAGCATAATAAAAGTCTGTGTCCTTGGTTGGCTGTCACCAGGGATGTAGTTACTGAGGAGGGGGCAAAATGAATATGTGTCCCCAAGTAAGAATTCTGCCCCCCTGCTTAATAATAATAATAATAATAATAATAATAAGGAGGAGGAGGAGGAGGAGGAGGAGGAGGAGGAGGAGGAGGAGAAGGAGAAGCAGGGTCAGATTTTTAGCACTGCAGAGTGAGACACTGAGAATTGTTCACATCTAACACTTATATTTCCTATGTTTGCATTTCTGTTGTAACTTTGCCTACCTTTTTTGTTTGGATGCCTAAACTCTGTTTCTAAATGTTGAGTGAAATTTGGTAACTTTGGAGAAAAAAAAATTAGGGAGGAGCAGAATTCCTATTTGAGGGATCAACATACACACACACACTGAGGAGGACAGAAGCAGTGGTTTGTGAGTCTGATAGGATATCCCATAATATCTTGGCTGACTAAACTGGTCAAGCCCATCAAGTGTTACCTCTTCCTTTTGGCCCACATGGGAACCAATAACACTACAAGGCACAGCCTTCAAGAGATCAGAAGGGATTACAATGCTCTAGGTAGGAAGCTGAAGAACCTTGATGCACAGGTTGTCATTTTGTCTTTTCTTGCAGTTGAAGCTGCAGTCCTATACCCTCCAACTGTCCAAGTTGGGCAGAGATAGTCTTGATTAATTTTCTGTTGACCAGCTTTTTATGCTACTTTTAAAATGTCCCAGTTTTTATCTCCTCCTTCTATTTTCCCCCTTTTTCCTCAGCAAGTCATTTGCTGCAAACTGGATTCAAAGTACGAAAGGAGTTTGTGTCCCATTAACTCAGCATGGAACATGGGAGAAGACGAAGAGGAGAGAGCAGAGGATGAGCTGGGTCTGTGAAGACATCCTTGACCAGGTGTGTTTACAGGCTTGTGGGACTGTGCTTGCTTGTTTGTCTGTTTGTTGCTTGTTTTTGTTAGGTCTCCTTGTGCTGGCCGTGTGCTCTCCCTGAGCACACGGTCTGACTAACGAGGGGGAGGAGCCAGCTAGGGGGGAGGAGTCTTATTAGGAGCTCCCAATGGCGTGCGCCAAAGGCGCGCGCAGTTGAAGCCCTTTTCCTCAACCCTTCCAATTCATCCCTTGGCGATCAGCAGAGGAGACATACTTGATTCAGTTGAATTTTAGGAAGAAAGTCCTGTTATTCTTCTAGACCTACTCCCTGTACTACTCTCTGTAGTATCAAGGATGGAAGGTGAGGGAGCTGCCGCGGTCACCTGTAGCACTTGTGGGATGTTCCTTTTCTTGCCACAAGGTGTTGTCGGGTACACCTGCAGCAAATGCAAGCTGGTGACCTTCTTGGAGGAGAAGGTTCGCCAGCTGGAGGCACGAGTTTCTAATCTTCGTCTTATCAGGGAAGGTGAGGAGTTTTTGGATAGGGCAGAGAAGACCTTCCTGAAGACCGAATGCGCGGGGGAGCTGCCAGATCAGGAAGTCAGCACACTGGGCCAAGAAACGGATGCTTGGAGGAATGTCACACAGAGGAGTAGGAGGACCAGGAAGGAAACAGAGACTCTCAACCTACACAATCGCTTCAAAGTTCTTGGCCTTATGAACGATGAGGAGCACCAGGAGGAGGGAACAGAATGTCAACAAGAAGGAATCCAACATCGGCAACAGGAACTAGATCAACACTCCCAGCCTCAACAGAGTGTCCAGGCAGTCCTAGAAGAACCTGCTGGTCGAGGGGCCCCGGACAAGCCTGAGAGGAGGCGAGTTCTGGTTGTTGGGGACTCCTTGCTCAGAGGAACTGAAACGGCAATTTGCAAACCCGACAAGTTCAATCGAGAAGTCTGCTGTCTTCCTGGGGCCAAGATCAACCACATAACGGAGAGGCTAACCAGGCTAGTCAAGCCCACTGACCATAAGCACCTCATTTTGGTTCATGTCGGAACCAATGACACTGCGAGGCACAGCTTTTACCACATCGCAAAGGACTATGAGCTTATGGGGACAAAGCTTAAGGACCTTGGTGCGCAGGTGGTCATTTCATCTCTCCTCCCTGTTCAAGGATATGGTGCACAAAGGGAAAGGGCGATAGCAGAGGTCAACAACTGGCTCCGCACATGGTGCCGCCGGCAACGGTTTGGGTTTTTGGAACACGGCCTGAATTTCCATGAACGTGGGCTTCTGGCAAGGGATGGGCTGCACCTCACGAAACTTGGCAAGAATGTTTTTGCAAACAGTCTTGCACGGAGGATTAAGAGGTCTTTAAACTAAGTTCTACTGGGGAGGGAGGCAATATTATTCAGGGCAAAGACACGGCGAGTGCAGGGGGGAAAGTCCCAAATTATATTGACCAAGTAGTACAAGCGTCCAATGGTGGGAGGAGTAGAAACTATAGTACAGGACTTGCAGGAAGGGCCCGGGGATTTAAGTGTCTCTACACTAACGCGCAGAGTATGGGAAACAAGCAAGATGAACTTGAACTCCTAGTACAACAACAAAAGTACGATTTGATAGGCATCACTGAGACCTGGTGGGATGAGTCTCAGGATTGGAATGTAGGAATAGAGGGGTATAGCCTATTTTGTAGAAATAGACCAAACAAGAAAGGAGGAGGAGTAGCCTTGTATGTCAAGGATGTTTTCACCTGTGAAGAGATCCAGGACTTAAACCCAGAAAGCCAGGTCGAGAGCATCTGGGTAAAAATTAAGGGAGCGAGAAACAACAGGGATATTCTGGTGGGGGTTTACTACAGACCTCCAGCCCAGACAGAGGACCTTGATGACGCCTTCCTCAACCAAATGACCGCGCATTCAAAAAGGAGAGATACAGTAATAATAGGAGATTTCAATTACCCGGATATATGTTTGCAGTCAAACTCTGCCAAGACAGCAAGGTCCAGCAAGTTTCTTGCTTGTCTTGCAGACAATTTCATGGTCCAGAAGGTGGAAGAGGCCACAAGGGGATCAAATATTCTAGATCTGATCCTGACCAACAGGGATGACCTTGTTAATGAGGTAGAAGCGGTTGGATCTTTAGGGGGGAGTGACCATGCCCTATTGGAATTTGGCATTCAGTGGGAAGGAGAAGATACGTGTAGCCAGACAGTCATCTTAGATTTTAAAAAAGCGGACTTCTGTAAACTTAGAGAGCTGCTGGCTGGAATTCCGTGGTCAAGAATAGTGAAAGGGAAAGGAGTTCAGCAGGCATGGGAGTTCCTTAAAAGGGAAATACTGAAGGCACAGTCTAAAACGGTGCCAATAAGGAGGAAAAATGGAAGGCATCTGAAGAAACCAGAATGGTTGAGTAAAGAACTCTCAGCTGAGCTAAGCGTTAAGAGAAACGTGTACAGGAAATGGAAGAGGGGGGAAACCACCAAAGAAGAATTTAAGCAAGTAGCCAGGAAATGTAGGGAGAAGGTCAGAAAGGCTAAAGCACACAACGAACTTAGGCTGGCCAGAGACATTAAACACAATAAAAAGGGCTTTTTTAAATATGTCCGCAGCAAAAGGAAAAAGAAAGAGGCGATAGGGTCGCTGCGCAGAGAAGATGGCGAATTACTAACAGGGGGAAGAGAAAAGGCAGAACTACTTAACACCTTCTTTGCCTCAGTTTTTTCCCAGAAGGATACAAGCACTCAACCTGGCGGTTGGGGAGCAGGGGAGGAAGCAGGGGAAATGCCGCACATAATAGGTAGGGAGGTGGTACAGGAATACCTGGCCACACTGGATGAATTCAAGTCTCCAGGGCCAGATGAATTACATCCTAGGATATTAAAAGAACTGGCAGAGGTCATTTCGGAACCGCTTGCTATGATCTTTGAGAAATCTTGGAGGAGAGGAGAAGTTCCAGCAGACTGGAAGAGGGCAAATGTTGTCCCCATCTTCAAGAAGGGAAAAAAAGAGGACCCAAATAATTATCGCCCAGTCAGCCTGACATCAGTACCCGGAAAGATCCTGGAGCAGATCATTAAGCAGTCAGTTTCTAATCACTTAGAAAGCAATGCGGTAATCATGAGAAGTCAACATGGATTTCTCAAAAATAAGTCATGCCAGACTAATCTTATTTCTTTTTATGATAGAGTTACTAGCTTGATAGATGAAGGGAATGCTGTGGATGTAGCATATCTCGATTTCAGTAAGGCCTTTGACAAAGTTCCCCATGACATTCTTGCAAAGAAGCTAATAAAATGCAGGCTGGACAGGGCTACTGTCAGGTGGATCTGTAACTGGTTGACTGACCGTTCCCAAAGGGTGCTCACCAATGGCTGCTTTTCATCCTGGAGAAAAGTGACTAGCGGGGTGCCACAGGGTTCTGTCCTGGGCCCAGTGCTCTTCAATATTTTCATCAATGACTTGGATGAAGGAATAGAGGGCATGCTCATCAAATTTGCAGATGACACCAAATTGGGAGGGGTTGCTAATACACCAGAGGACAGGATCAGAATTCAAAATGACCTGGATAGATTGGAGAGCTGGGCGAAAGCTAACAAAATGAAATTCAACAGAGAGAAGTGTAAGGTCCTACACTTAGGTAGAAAAAATGGAATGCAGAAATATAGGATGGGGGACACGTGGCTGGATGGCAGTACGTGTGAAAGGGATCTAGGAGTCTTAATAGATCACAAGCTGAGCATGAGTCAGCAATGTGATGCGGCAGCCAAGAAAGCCAATGCAATTCTTGGCTGCATCAATAGGAGTATGGTGTCTAGATCGAGGGAGGTACTGGTACCACTCTACTCTGCTTTGGTTAGACCTCATCTTGAATACTGTGTCCAGTTCTGGGCACCCCAATTCAAGAAGGACATGGTCAAGCTGGAGCAGGTCCAGAGGAGGGCGACCAAAATGGTAAAGGGCCTGGAAACCATGCCCTATGAGGATAGACTTAGAGAGCTGGGTATGTTCAGTCTGCAGAAGAGAAGGTTAAGAGGGGACATGATAGCTATGTTTAAATATTTGAAGGGGTGCCATGTAGAGGAAGGAGAGGGCTTGTTTTCTGTTGCTCCAGAGACCAGAACAAGGAGCAATGGATTCAAGCTGCAGGAAAGGAGATTCCACCTGAACCTCAGGAAGAACTTCCTGACGGTCAGGGCTGTCCGGCAGTGGAATATGCTGCCTCGGAGTGTGGTGGAATCTCCTTCTTTGGAGGTTTTTAAGCAGAGGCTGGATGGCCATCTGTCGGGAGTGCTTTGAGGGTGTTCCTGCATGGCAGGGGGCTGGACTAGATGGCCCGTGTGGTCTCTTCCAACTCTACATTTCTGTGATTCTGTGATTCTGTGATTCTGTGAAGTAAAGTCTTGCCATTCCCGGTAGACTCAGGCAAAAACTGCTGCAGCGTCTCCAAAGACTGTGTGTTCTTCCTCATTAAAAGCCTTTGTCATCTTGACCGTGGGTCTTTCTGCAATACACTGTTACATTATTTCACTTTCAACATCCTGTAGAATTTTGGGGCTTGTAGTTTACTGAGGCCAAAGACCTCTCTGGTTGAGAATTCTAAATGCCCCTCCCCAAATGGCAAAACCGCAGGATTCCATAGGAAATTGAAAGTGGAATAATAGCACTAGAACACTGTAATGTGTAAAGGCCCCACATTCTGATGTTGCTTATCCATGTATGTCCCAGTTTTCATATGTGAAATGTTGGAGGGTATGGAGTCCAACAACATCTGGAGGGCTACAGCATGCTATCCATAATCTAGACCTCCATAGATCAGAAGGTTTTTGTTGTTGTTGTTGTTCTATGTAGTGTTGAAGCAAGGTACTACTGCAGACTTCAACTTGTTAATAAAGACTGCAGGCTGTTTTGTTTTGCCAGTCAGAAACAGAAAAAGAGATAGGAATTTTCCCAGAAAATGATAACAGTGAGTGTGAGAAAATATTTGAAACATTTTTGCTTGAAATGCAGGATAAATATCACACTTTTAGTAGAATCATTGTTTCTTGTTAGCTGTTGATATAGTTATTTTACTGTTATTTGCCCCATTCTCCTTCCTGTAGGAGAAAAAAAATGCACAATTTTGCTCCTGAAGAATAGAAAATACATACACAGCCAAATCAAATAGATTACTTGCTTTAAAAAAAGCATGTAGAAACCAACCCCAATTAATATTTTTAGTTTATTACAATTTAATTTTTATTTTTTAATTTTTGTTTTTTTTTTAATTGTAGGACTTACAACTCCTCCGCCTCCATCCCCAGCAACTGTATTTTGCTGTAATCCTATAAAACAGTTTTTAAAAGTTTTAAGAGTAAGCATTATCTTGGGACACAGCTGATTGTGGTTTTATTTTTTAAATATTAGCATTTGAGGTCATGTGTATGCAATTTATTATTAACATTCCTAAACCCTTAATTCTTGCCTAAAGACAAGGGAAACTCAAGGGATGCCAGCAGAGTAGAAGAATAACAACACAACTGGGGGAAATTTGCTCATCACTAAATATTACAGAGGTTGTTGTATACTCAGGCAGAGTGAAATCAAGGCTAGAAAAATTACTTTAAAATTAAAAATTTACTGCTAATAGAGTGTAAATTTTACTGTTCTTTGTCTTGGTCTCCACAAGGCCAAGAGGAAAGTGGCCTTTACCTTCACTGAGCAACAACAGAAATAACGTCTAATACAAAATGTAGGCCTGTGACTCCACCACTGTCTCTTTTCTTCTCCTATCCGACTTTAAAAAAAAAATCTCTTGCCTGATGAAGAAGCCAATAGAGCTTCAAAAGTTTACATGACGTGTTTCATGTATTTTTGTTGGCTAATAAAGGTACTGTTCATTTTTGGTTTTTGGATTTTGTTTTAAAATCTTTAAGTTACAGTTACAGACACAAGGGACAAAAGTACTTAGTCACCATTATAATTATAATTTTTTAAAGGTAACACTTTATATTCCAATTTCCAAAATGTAATTAAAATATTTAACTATGTATTTACTTTTTAAAAAATATAAACACAAGCCCAGGACATACCTCATCTTTACCTCAAGACCCACTGGGGAGCACAAGGGAGCAGCATGAAGCACAGCTTGAACTAACATTTGAACTATGTGACGATCCTCCTCCATCAATTAGTGCAGTTTCATCCCCAAAACTATAAAAGTACATTTATCTCATAAAAAGAGTGGAGTTATCCCTCCTTACATTTCAGTTCTAATATAATCTAGTTGGGAAAAGTAAAAAGGCTTGAAGCTGAAAATGGTGCTCGGTCGCGCATCGCTCCGGGGCCCCACGCACACTTACCTTGTGTGCTGAGCCTTGGGAGCTGAGCCGGTCACGCTTCCTGTCCAGTGCAGGCTGAGAAGGTCCCAGGCTGCACTGCGAAAGGAAGAGGCGGGGCTCTCACGAAAGCAGGAAGTTCGTGCAGAGCCGAAGGAGCAAGGAAGCGAGAGCCTGTCTCCGGGGGCTGCTTGCGTGAGCCCTGCACCCCAGCACCGCAAAAAGGTAGGGTGTGAAAAGGGTCATCTTCACCCAGCTGAAAAAGCACAGCTCCTTCAAACTTTCCTCATACCTTTTGCTCTCCATAAATTTTATCATCCTTGTTTCCCTACTCTGAGCTTATGACAACTTGTCTATATCCTTCTTCAAATGAGGCTCTAACCAGAACTGAAGGCAGAACTCCAGAGGAGGCCTGACCAGCCCAGAATATAGCAGGACTCTTTACTTTCCTTAACTTGGAAACTATGCTTCTATTAAGGCAGGCTAAGATAACATCCTTCTTTGTTGCAGCATGTTGAATTTATGATCAGCAATAATCCCAAGGTCCTTTTAGCCATGTATTCCTCTATCCTATCCCTAAGCATTTGTTTTTTGTGGCCTAAATGTAGAATTTTGCAATTGTCTTCGTCGAATTTCATTTTAACAATTTCTGCCCAATTGCATTCTGTTCCTGTCTTCCAATGTATTATCTCCTCTTCCAGCTTTGTGTCATTTGCAAATTAAAAAGTATTTCTTCCACTTCACCATGTAAATCATTGATAAAAATATTGTACAGTCATGGCCCTAGGAGAAAACCCTGTGGCACTCCACTTGAGACCACCATCAAAGTTTGAAGTGCAGCCATTAATGATGGATGTTTGAACATGATTTTCCAACCAATTATGGATTCATGTGACAGTGTTTCCCATCTATTCCACATTTAATCAGTTTGCTAATAAAAATATTATGGGGGGCCTTATAAAATGCTTTGCTGAAGTTCAGATAAATGACATCCACAGCATTCCCACCATCTACTAAACTAGTGGACGGACTGAAAAACGATATTACTTTGGCAGAATTTGTTCTTGATAAACTCATGCTTTCTCCTACAGATAACTGCACTGTCATAAAGATACTTCCTGATGAACTGCTGTCTAGTCCATTCTAATATTTTTCCTGGTATTGAGATCAGGCTGACTAGTCTGTAGTTTCCTGGGTCTTCTTTTTTTACTTTTTTCAGAGACAGCAACAATGTTTGCCCTTCTCTAGTCTTTTGACACCTCATTTGTTCTCTAAGATTTTTCAGAAATGATGGCAAGTGCTTCAGATAAAACATCAGCAGGTTCTTTCAGTATTTTGGGATTCAGTTTGTCTGGCTTTGCAGATTTGAACTCATTTAAGTTAGCAAGGTGGTTCCTGACTAACTTCCTATCAATTTTGATTTGCAATCCGGATCCGCTGCCAAGGTCACATAGCTTTTGGATAAACTGTAGGAACTTTCTAGAATTAAGAATATCTACTGAAACTTCTCTTAAGACAAAGCGACCCTCTCCCTTCAACAATTTGAGGGATAGATAAAACATATCTCAAGTATTTGTGAATAAAAAAAAAATAACCAAATGTCTGTGTTACTGACATTCTTTTTGGTAATTGATTGGTTGATTGATCAAGGAGCTAAAACAGCACTGTTTAATCAAGCAAAGAGCTCTTTAATTGTTTGACTATCATCTTTGTTAATGTAACACCATCATTAATTGAAATTAATGCCCTTTTGAATGCAGGAATTTAACTTGGGAGCATCTGTGTGTACAGTTTTATGTCTTTATTTGTCACCAGTCTCTTCAACATGAACAAGTAGAAAGAATTCACTGTTTTTGTTTTTTATTTTTTACAGTAAACTCATAGGGAAGCAAGATAAGTGGAATATATGAGGGTTGAGATCCCATATTCATGAATAATAATTACACTTAAGGATGGGTAAATTTGTCAGTTTATTTTTTTCCTAAAAAGATATGTTTTTATACCTCAAATTATCCCTGTCAGATTTGTGAAAGGAGTATAAATTTTTGAGAAATGTTTATCACAAACAAATTCTCAGTGATCTGAAATAATTGATTCAATAGATACAGAAATTTTATTTCTGGAGGGGATCATGTTGTGCCTGCTTGCCATTTATCTATCAAAGATGACGTGCCTTTCAGAAAAAATAGAGGTAGTAATCCTAGCTCAATAACACAGACAGGCCTCCAAAGCCAGACTGTAAAGAACCAAACTCCTCTGCTTGGCTGGTTAAATCTTTAAGCTTCACCTGGAAGGGAAGAGCTAAATACTGCAACTTGGGTTAACCATTTGCCAATGATACATTCATTATCTCCCACCAGAAGGAGGAGGAAAGAATCAGTATGCTCTTGTTGAATCGTTTACAAGGGGGCCATGGCTTAGATCAAGTGATCTTGGATCCAATCACCTGTGTGTTTTGATATTTACAGACAACAAACCAAAGATCATCTATAGAAATTGTTCAGATAAACCAGACCAGCTATGTCAGCAGTTGCTTAAATCTGTCTAGTAGCTATCATGACCACCTCATCTTGTCCCCTTATCCTGATCCACTCTGCCAGTTTGTGGTCTTTACTTTCTTCCTTTCTCTGCTTCTATCTACCTAGCACAGGGAGGCCTCCAGATGCCCAGCCAAACATGGGTCTATCTCTAACTCAGAAAAGAAGCTGCTGGATCTCCTTGGCTGTGTGCAGCCTCTCCACTCAACTGAAATATATTTTGGGGGGTTTTTTTTGCGGGGGGGGGAGTGAAGTAGGTCTTTCTAACTTCTCTCACACCCTTTTTGCATGGCATTTCTGAAGCGAAAGGGCCCCTTGAGCATCGCATAAATGTGAGGAGCAGTCCATAGGACACACTCACATTTGCACAATGCTCAAGGGCCTGACTCGGACCTTGCATGCATTTTTCCATTTTCGGCTCAAAGCCGAAAATGCTGCACAGTCACGCATCACTCTGGGGCCCCGCGTGCACTTACCTTGTGTGTGGAGCCTCAGGAGCCGGGTCGGTCGCGCATCCTCTCCTCAGTGCAGCCTGAGAGGTCCCAGGCTGTACTGTGAACAGAAGAAGTGGGTCGCTCACGCGACCAGGAAGCAGCTGCGGAGACCAAGCAGGAGGGATGCGAGAGCATTGCTCCCAAGTCTTCCTGCACGAGCCCAGCAACCCAGCACCACGAAAAGATAAGGTGCGAAAAGGGCCTCAGTTTTAACATTTAAACCCCAAGTTCTTCCCATTATATTTATTAAAAAATGAGTGAATTTTGGAAAGCTCTTAGAAAAAATTCAAAGAAAATGAACATCTATCCTACAGATGTTTGCATCCAATTTAGCCTAATCCTGTGTATCTTTTGCAGCCATCTCTGCAATCCTGTCAAAGTGCCCATTCTGCAGACACTTCAGTTTGAAATATTAATTATTGTTAATGTAAACTGTAAGCCTGAGACTCAGTGCCAAATTAGAAATGGACTTGGGTGAACCATGATCTTCTTCCTTCTTTTAGTTTAATAACATCTGAGGTAGAGAGTGAAATCTAGCAGAACTGGGAGGATTTAGCTATTTTCACCTTTGTTCTTTTCCCAATGAAAATTGTCTCCTGTCTCTCTTTGAATCAGCTATTTTCTCATACAAGGGAAAACACATGGGTCTTAGCTGCTCTGTCTTGCAGGGTTAACACAATGGGTGGTGATGATGAACTGGAAACTAGAAGGAGAGAAAAGATTATTCTTTAACACAGCACAGGTGATTCTCAACCTTTTATATGTTATGCTCCATCAATAATTCTATCAAAGAACATGGATCCTTATTAACATGACAGATACAGAAAGCATTTTTTTCCCCAAGAAGGACACACATATCTTTATTGGCATATTTATCACTTAAGTTACAATTTGAGGGCACAAAAACCTAGTAGTATTTTTAAGAGTACACACAATTAATAAAAACAGCAGCAACAACAATAATAACAATTTAATTGTAACAATATTTTTGAGTATAAATTTCATAGCTACAGTAAAGATAATACATAAAAAGTACTGGGAATAAATTTTATTTTATAATTCAAATACAATAAATGTTATGAAAGTCCAACATCCTGTCCAGACTACAGGTGCATCTATACTATACAATTATATTAGTTTCATATCACTTTAATTGTCCCGGCTCCATGCTGTGGAATCCTGGGATTTGTAGTTTAGTGAGACATTTAGAATTCTCTACGACAGAGCTTCAACACTATACAGTTAGCTGTCCACATTTGCTAGGGTTAGGGTTACAGGATTCTTGCAAAAGTGGAGAAACCCCAAATTTCAAAATGTGTGTGTTTGTGTGTGTTTTTGTGGGAAGAGGCTTGAGGAAAGGTGGTTAGAATGGGCACCCAGGGTCCAAAGCAGATCCCTTTTCGCACGCTGTTTCTAAAGCGAAAGGGCCCCTTGAGCATCGTGTTAATGGGAGAAGCGGTCCATATGACGCACTCCCATTTACGCGATGCTCAAGAGCCAGACGCAGAGCTGACATGCACCTTTTTATTTTCAGCTCTAAGCCAACAATGGTGCGCAGTCATGTAATGCTCCTGGGGCCTGTGCACACTTACCTGCTGTGCAGGAGCCGGGCTGGTCATGCTTCCTGCCTCAGCGCTAGCCTGCAATTCCCAGGCTGTGCTGCGGTAGGAAGGGGCGGGGCGTTCACGCGGCGCTCACACGGCCGGCAAGCCAGCTGCGGTAAGGAAGGAGAAGTGAAGTGAGCGCCTCGCGCAAGAGGCTGCTCGCGCGAGCGCCGCCCCCCACGTCTGCAAACAGGTAAGGTGCGGAAAGGGCTCAGGTCAGGAAAAGGGGGTGGATCTGGATGGTGGTCCTATGCTTCCTCTCTCTTGCCCATTTCCTTGCCTGGATACATGTGGACATTGGGAGAGGATCTGTGGTGCTGAGAAATTGCGCTGTGAGCTATTGATAGCTGGCCAGACAGTGGCTGGTGGAAGAGGAAGAGGGCCAGAGTTGGGTTTTTAAGGGCTGTGCAGCCTGATTTGAGCTACTGAGAGGGAGGATTCTCCTGGAAAAGAAGTGCTTTGGGGCAGGAGTTGGAGAAACTTGCAAATAATAAAATCCATAAAAGTTAAACCTGCAAATGTGGATGGTCAACTGTAGTTTAAGAGTGTGCATGAGAGAATTTTTTAAAGAATCTCACCATATTACAAAGCCCAGGTTTCCATATGAAGCAACCATGACAGTTAAAGTGAAATTGAAGTGCTATAATAGGATAGTGTGGATGTACCCTATATCTATGTCCTACTGGTAGCATATGAAGCACAGGCTGAAAAACACTGCACCCTCAGATTTTTCTATTTGCCCACAGCTTGTGCTTTTTCTTTTTTAATGGTCACTCTAAATAACTCAAAAGTTGAGATTTTCAGGAGGCCAACCTACCTTTGGGCCTGTTGACTGTAAGAAAATAGGGTTTATTTTAGAATTTCTTCTTCAGTTTGACCAATCACACAGCATTTTCTGAAAGAATGAAGGCTGCTCATCTTGAAAAGGAGTTGTAGGGGAAAACACACCTTTTGGAGGGAGGCTAATCATGTTTATCAATTTTGAGTACAATTTTTGAATTATCATGTATGAATGATAAGAGAGATTTGTTGCATCTCTGCTTTATTATACTCTCTTTTTGAGCTGCCCAGAATGAAAAGGAACTAGAAATGCTAATTCTAAGAGCTTTCAATCATTAAATCATTTCTTGAATGGAAAGGACTGTCATTTGCTATCTTCTTTTTATACAAAGAAGGGAAAGCAAATCCCCAGTAAAGCAAGCATGCGTATGAGGACAAATGAAACCATGTCTATCCACCAAGAGAAACTCCAGAGCTACACAACAGGCCATGGGAAACTATATATCTATGCATTTTATATCCTACCTTTCTCCCAAGATGCTCAAGGTAGTATACAAGGTTTTATCCTCACAACAATGCTAGAAGGTAAATTAGACTCTTGTCATTCAGTTAGGAGTTAGCCCAAGATTATTCAATGAACTTCATAGGCCCATTCCGCACCAGGCGATTAGAACGGGGCAGTGCATCCTCTCACGGAGGTCGTCTGCACCTTGCAGCGGACTAGGAGTGGACTACTTACCGGAGATCCGCACCTCAGTCAGCTCCAAAACGACCCCAAGTGGTCCTCCAGCGTGTTTTCTAAAGACTGCAAAAAACAGGTCTTTATTCCCCAAGAGGTTTTTTTCGGTCGATGGACAGATACAGATAAATGGCTGTGATACGAAGACATAATTGAGAGATCAACGTTCAATAATTTTAAGATTAAATCAAGAGAAAAATTAGAACAAGAGGGAATAACATTGAGTTGGTTCCCTTACAGACAGTTAGTAGAAAGGTTTCAGATGGACATTAAAACATATGGAATTGATCAAAAAGAGAAAATTGGAACAATTAAATGGCTGTTTGAAAATCCGCCTCATTTACTAGCTCAAATATATCAAGAAATACTACAACAGGAGAGGCAGGAAGAAACCGTAAAGGCAACAATGATCTTATGGGCCCAGAATATTGGACATTCAATTCAATTAGAGTCTTGGGAACAGAGTTAGAAAAAAACACAGAAATTTACAGTAGCTCAGAATTTGAAAGAGAACTATTATAAGCTATTTCATAGATGGTACATGACACCAGATAAATTGAAAAAGATTTATAAAACAGGTAATGGACATTGTTGGAAATGCCAGAATGAGGTTGGTACGATATATCATATGTGGTGGACATGTCCAAAAGCTAAGAAATATTGGTGTGAAATACATAACAAAATATGTGCATTAATGAAAGTCCAGTTTGTTAAGACACCAGAATTGTATTTGCTAAATATGACTGATATATTAGAAGATGCAGGTTTAAAGAAATATTAGAGAATATTGTTATATATGATAACAACAGCTCGGATTGAATATGCTAAGTTGTGGAAAACTCAGCAAATACCTACAATAGAACAATGGTGGGGTACACTTATTGAAAATAAAAATGCTGATATGGTCTCTCAGAGATTAAAAGGGAAATCAGATGATGAGATACAAAGAGAATGGCAAATTGTAAACGGTAGTGGGTAATTGCTGGGTAGTCAGATGGAGATCTGTAATTCGTGATGTGTGATGAGATGGGAGGGGGCTGCATGGTATACATCATGAGGCGGGAATGTGGAGATGGAAAGGCAAGAATTAATGAGTAATATTAGCAGTTAAACGTAGTACAATATTATAAGCATGACAAGAGATATTGATAATGAAAACTAGATCTGTGTGGAAGACCAGAAATATGTCAATTAAACTGTCAGTTACAAATGTATGTTTTATATGTGAAATAGAATAAAATGATTTAAAAAACAAAACAAAAAAAACAGATCTTTATTTTCCTGGAACGTGCCATTGCATTCCTGCTCCCTTGTGCAGATTCACAGGCATGCACCACTGCGAGCCTGCGATCTGTGGAGGGTGGGCTTTAGGCATGGCGAGCTTCAGCGGTTGGTCGAGACCCACAACCAACTGGAAGCCGCCATTTTGGAAGCTAGAAGCTGCCATTTTGGAAGCCGGAAGCTGCCACTTTCGAAGCTGCTCCGATTCGCCCTGGACCAAGGAGGAGCCCTGCAGAAGGGCTTCAGGGACAGTCCGCGTTGCTTCGAACCCCAGAAGAAGGAGTAGGTAACGGCAAGGAGCAATTCCCTCACCTTGTGCGGAAAGGGCCATAGACAAGTGCAGAATTGAGCTCAGATTTCCCCATTTCTCATTCCACCCTTTAAATAATATCCTGCATAGGTCAGGATCTCCTGAGAGCACAGGATCATTTCAATGGTATACAGATACAAAAGCCCTTACTGAGGCCATTTCCGCACTACACTGTTATAGTACTAATATTCCACTTCCAACATCCTGTGGAATTCTGTAGTTTGTAGTTTACAGAAGCCAAAGAGCTCTCTGGCTGAGAATTCTAAATTCCCCTCCCTAAACTGCAAACCCCAAGATTCCATAGGATGTTGAAAGTGGAATAATCTGCTACATAAAAGTCAAAGCTTGGGAGTGAGTTTGTCTGTTTGTCTGCGTCAGGCAGGCAAAGACCTCATATGATTGGCTGTGTGAGGTGAGAAGACCTCATATGATTGGCTGCCTGCGAAGATTCTATGGAATCCTGGGATTGGCAGTTCAGGGAGGGGCCTTTAGAATTCTCAGCCAGATAGCTCAGGCCAGTTGATATGGAGACGAGGCCTACCAGCAAGAAGGAGGGCAGTGTATTCCCTCAGGAACCGAACCTCTGCATGTTAATAACTCTGAATACAGATTGGATTGGGGAATATGGGGAAAACCTACAGGTACTGGACAGGACTGTTTGGGGAATTAGAGACACAAATCTGTGTATTTCAACTGCATCTAATTCCTAAGGTAAGGTGATTCCTAAGGTATTTCTAACAAGTGTTACCTATGAGAAAATAGTGCAGAAATGGCCTAATACTCATTTTCTGCTACACAGTGGGAGAATTTAAAGCGTAAGATTGAATCCAGCTTCCATTACCTCCCCTCATCAAATGGTAAGTAATAGTAAATGTTCTATTCTAAGGCCATGACTATGTAGACCTGATGTCTTGTGGAAGCAGGTAGGTGTACGGCATATTCATAGTCCTGGGAGGTGGGGACATTTATTGCTACTTATTGTCCATGCACATCTCACTTTTGAAAATTTCATAAAATTGGACTGGGACTCCTATGCTGTGTAGACCTGATGCCTAGTGGGAATAGGTAGATGTGCAGTATAGTCACAGTCCCAGAGACTGGCGATGACGGGGGCAGTGGAGAGAATTTACTGCTACTTTGTCTGTGCAGATTTCACTATTAAATGCATGTTCCATAAAACTGGACTGGGACTCTTATGCTATTTTATTCTGATTAAAAAAAAAAAACTAAAAGAGAACCCTCTATTTATGTGCCTCTTTTGCTCTTGCACAGGGACAAATATGTACACTGGTCCTTAGAGAGTCTTCATTCATCATGATTAGTGGATTTTTCCCCCAATGCTGAATTAAACACAAAGGAGTTTGAGCAGCCTTGTAAAGACCTTTATCCTATTGTCTTGAGTAATGTTTGATTAATAATGGCTGTCCCAAATGACACGCGACTAGTATGCTGGTTCCAACCTATATTCACACCAGAGTTGCACCATTCTTTTCTCTGCCCCTACCAAAATAAAATGCCAAAAGAGCATGATCACAGGAAATCCTTTCAAACAATGCAAATAGCCTGTGAGTAAAGCCCAGCAGGATTCATTCATACACATGCAGCCCAAACTGGCTGGTTTGATTCCAGTTGGAGCTCTCTTCATTATGAAGCCCCTGGAGAATGTTAATCTGTACAGTATAAACATTTATAAACATCTCCTAAATCATTACACTTCAGCTGGCCCATAAACACTCCCAAATGCTTTCCTTAGGCACTGCATGACTTTGGGAAATGAAGTATACATGGATTTGGCACCACTAAAAAGGTGGGAAAAGAGTGCAGAGGGGGTTAAAAAAAGATTGCCATCAAACTCCCATGAGTTAGCAGGGGCAAAGGAGAATTCTTTAGAAAAGAGATGTAAAGTTTCATAGTAAAACATGTAACTTATAAAAGGGGATGCTTAGCAGATCAAAAATTCTCAGCATGCAGTTTTGAGATTTTTGAAGGAAGACAATTCTGGTGGCTGCTTCATTTTTTAGTTTCAATATCCAAGGGTTTGAGCTTCAAAAAGCCTTAATGTAGAAGCTCAAAGGTTTCCTATTCACAAGCAGAAGATGATCCAATCAAGATCGCAATCCTGAGCATAGGTGCTGGGAAATAAATCCTAGTGAACTCAACGGGTGGCATTTGATTGCAAGTATCTTTACCTACTTTGAGCCAAAGTATTTAGTCCTGGTTTATACGGTTTACCAAATCATACTTCTGCATACCTTACAACAGTCCCAATTTGACAAGGACCGTCCCAGTTAATCCTCTGTCATCCCATTTTTTTCAGATACTTTTAAAATACCGCAGTTTCTCTCTCCTCTTCCCACTTTCCTCTATTGGCTTTAGGTTACTTCAGTTCCTGCAAATGGAGCTCAAAGTGAGAAGTGGCTTGTACTCAACTAATTCAGCAGGAGGAAGAGGACAGGATGGGATGGAATCTTTTTCTTTCCAGTAGACTCAGGCAAAAGTAAAGGGCTAGAGCTTCTCTTAGCTTCCTCTTTAATGACTTTTGCCATGTTGACCACACTTCACTGTGGTTTGGCCATATGTGTCCAAGTTTTCATTGTGAAATGTTGGAGGACATGCTTTTGTGCCCACCATTACACTATGTTTTTGTGGTGGTGGTGGTGGTGGCTATGCTGATGTTAACATTGCTTTTTGTAGAGTGTCTATTGTCAGACAGACTTTTTCTGACGAGCTAGACTATATCTACCAGACAGCTGCTGGACAGCAGCTGTAGTAAAAAAGTAATACTGGCGTTACTAGGCCATACACCCACACTCCGTGATATGATTTAATTGGCAAATATTAATTGGCATGAAGCATAAGTTGACTAATATGGCTGGGAAGCCTGCAGACAAAAAGGAACTGGCTGCACAGGTGCATTGCAAAACTAGATCAGATTGGGACCTCAGGGCATGGCTAGGTCATAGTCAGGGAAAGTCTGGTGATAATGGACTTGCAGAAGTCCCACAACAACTTGCCCTTTAGAAACAATAGCACTCAAAACCACTTCCATGAAACAACTGATTGCCTTTGATCATCTCCCTTTGTCCACTGAAACTCTCCTTTTGTCCCCTCACTTGTTCCACCATTAAGGAGCTATTACAATTCCTATCAGTCCTTTGTCGCCTAATGCTAAGGCCCTTAGTTCATTCCAGATCCCATTATCTAATCTGCCAGAAAGTCATTATCACCTTCTCCCTCAGGGTGGAAAAAGAGTGTTTAAACCCTGGCTCTGAGTCAGATAGCTGTCACTACTTTGGCATACTGGCTGCCACTCTGATTCCCATTCTGTACTATCCTTGGACCCTCAGTCTGAGCCACATCACTTCATCTCTTCATTTCTGGATAGGTAAATATACCCAGGTCACACTAAACTCTCACTATCCAAACTTTTCCTCCATTTTCCTTCAGCTAGCCTTGTGTGATTGCGAGACTGCTTGGATCTTGTTTGCATGTGAGTGTTAATTCCCCCCAATAAAACAATTATTCTTTGAATCTCTGGCTGGTGTTCTTTCATTAGTACTGGTATACACAGGTATAAAAGATTCTGTTAGGTTACCTGCCTCTTGCAGGCCTCCCCTTTGAGCTAATATTCCCCACTGTTTCACAGAGGCACTGGCATCATGGCTGGACCCTGGAGTTGCCCACATTTTGGGGTAACACTAGAGGACAATCTCCTAGAGAAACAGCAGTGGCACCATAACTAAGACTCATTAGCACTGAGCAGAAGGAGGCACTGTAAACCCTTTTTGAATGAAAACCTATCAATATAACCATAGTCCAAGTTTATTCTCCAACTACATAAGCAGAAGGAGAAGAAATTGATAGATAATATTCTAGAGTTCAGGAGAAAATTGAACACACACCAAAACAGGGATTCTTGTTAATCATTGTTAGGTTAGCTTTGTTCTCTATGCCATGGTTTTGGGTAAGCTGCCTTCTTTTGATATTTTATTTGACTTTACTATGCTGCGAGAGGATGATGGGATTTGCTGGGAAACAGTGTGCTGGGAATGAGCAAATGCTATTGTAACAAATAGTGATAAGAATACAGGTGTAGACCGACAGACTCAGTTGCAAGATCCAATTGTTGGTCTGCTGAATGAGAAAATGGGAGGGGGGTTGGAAGGAGTTGTTATGATTAGATCTCAAATAGAATACCAGTGTGCTATTATTTGAATTGTTACAGCTTACAAGGTGCTGCAAATTCAATGCTTATTAAGTCCTGGCAGCTGCCAAGGTATGCAGTAGTTTTCTTCAAAGTTCCTGAATAAAGGTTTTGAAACCTCCAAGCCTAAATATTTGAATTTGGAGCTATCCTGTGCATAACCATCATTGATGATTGGATTCAAAAACAGGAAAGAAAAAAGAATCAAAGTTTGTAGGAAATTTTGCCCTAGGATCAAGAAATGAAGAAAGAGAGTGACTGATTGATTTCCAAGGCCAACAGTTTGTTCATCACAAACACATTCTTCAAGCAACCAAGAGGACATCAGCTGATATTCACTAAAAAATCAAATAGACTACATAATTCAAAGCAGAAGATGGAGAAGCTCCATTCTCTCTGCAAAAACAAGACCAGGAGGAGATTGTACCACATACCATGACAACCATTGTACCAAAATGCAATGTGAAGAACATTCCTGTAGAATTTAAAGATAATGTGAAAAAGAATAGGTTTGCGTTGTTAAGTCTAATTAACTGGGAATCAGAAGATTTCTGGAGTGAAACCAGGGACATTGTCAGAGAGGAATGCAAAAAAGCACTATCTGTAGTCAAAAAGAGAGAACAGTCTTAATAGATGACAGATGAAACTCTTCAACCAGTTTAGGGCAGTTAAGAAGCAAAAGTAAAAGCTGACAGAAATTAGGTCAGAACCCTGAATGCAACTGACCAGTGGCCTTTTGTTTTGTTAAAATTTTGTAAAATTTTCTTCTAGTACTCAGACATTCCTAAGTGTTGTTAAGAAATTGTTCTGTGGGGGGGGGGACCCCCCTTCACACAAAATCCCTGTTTTTTGTGCAGAAAATGGGCTTCCTACACACACAAAATACTATATTTCTTCCCAGTATGTGTTTTTCTCATCAGAATAATTCATCTGCAACAGTTTGACACATTTAAGTGCAATGAGAATACTGTAGAGTAATAGTCATTTTGTACCACAGTGGGAAGAAAGTTACAATAATTAATTCAATAACCAAGAATTTTCAACTCTATCACAGGGGTATCTTTGCTTCAAAAGACAGTGTACCAAGGACAGTGCCTGAGATTGCCATGATCAGACACCTGTGAAGACTCATTCCTCAACCACCAAAAGGTTGTGGTACTGCTGTTTCCCCTACTCACTGTTGACATCCACTTACTATCTCTCTTCCTGCAGCTCTGAAGGAGAACTCGAGAAGAAATCAAAATGCATCCCTACCCTTTTAACCATTACATGCTATGCATTCTTCATTTCAGTTTCCCTACACATATTCTGAAGGAGATTCCCAAAATGCAGGCAGATATACTGATCCATCTCTTTCTTTCTCACATGTGGGCAGCTTTGAAACATCCGGGATCAATATTCTATCCATTAGACACACCAGGGGCTGCACCAACCGCCTCAAATAAGCAGAATTTGGAGAGAGGAAGTGACTGGGCGGGAGAATCAAGGTCAGTGCATTGCAGTACATTCTGCAGCCCACCCACTCCTCATATAGATATATTCACACAAATATAGAGTTGCTGGAATAATCCACCCATGACCTGGCTATTGTGAAGACTGCAGCTAATTTCAAATGGAAAACAAAAAGGGGGGAGGGTGTAGAAGATGTTATCTGCCTAATTAAAAAAATCCTAGCAGTTCGGCCCTGCATGTCCTGCCCCTAACATACCACTAAAAGCAGCCTTTTTATCTACAAGCCCATTCTCTATAGGTGGCTGTGGGATCAGGGCTCAAGGAAAAGCAAATGGTTAATGGCAGTGAGAAGTGGGAAAGCCCAGTATGGCCTTCCCAGTCTCATAAACCTGGAGCTGCTCTAAAGTATACAGTGGGCTCTTGCAGAGGAAATGATGAACACCTACTTACTTAAGAGTTGCCAGCTTTTTAAATGGACTTGTAACTCTCCCTATAACAGCAGTATGATTTGCAGCTATTAGCAGGTGGGATGTTTGCCTTTGGTACACAGAAGAGTTGATTAAAAAGTTGGCAACTCTGCATCATAGCGGGCAAAGATTACTGTTCAGAAACAAAGAGGGAAGACTGGGTGATCCTTACTCAGGGAACAGAGGGCTTAGATGATATGAGAACCCCACTGATTTCATCTGTGAGATGATTTTGGAAAAGGGATCATAACACAGTGGAATCAGGTTCAGACTTTGGCAATTCTAGAAATATTCCTTTCTGAAACCCCAGAGGAATGCTGCCAACAATATAGATAATATTCAACTCTAGTAATAAATATCTGTAATAAATGTCTGACTCAGTACCAGACAGTTTTCTATGTCAGCAGGTGTTCTAATACAGGGAAATATTGGTAAGATTACATTTTTGGTCTATAAACCTAGAATAGTGTGGACTAGAGGATTGTGGTAGTCCAAAGCACAACTTCATCAAGCTCTGTTCTAATAATGCCAGGAAAGGCATTAAAATGCTATGAGAGTATCCCAGGCAAGAATGTCAAGTAATAGTTTTGGAGATTATGGTTGAAAATTTTGAGGCAGCATAGTTCAAGAAAAGAGTTTTTTCCCCCCTTTGCTTGACAAACATAAAGCCAATGTTCATTTCTGTTATTTTCTACTTGTGGGCCTCTTGGAGCTGTCATTGCCAAATTAACTGCCGGAGTGAGAATTTGCAAATGGAAGTATTTCAAGCTCCTTCATGTAATCTAATGTCCTTGGGGAGCAACCGTCTGCTCAGTATCAAACTTTTTTTTTTTTTTTTGCTTCCCTGCTCCTCTGTCATATGGAAACAAATACATGAAGATGGAATCAAGCCTTCTTGCACAGATCCAGTTCTGTTGTATGTTCACAATAAGGGGGGAAGGATAAAACAGAAATGACTGGTTTATTCTTCACCAGAAAAATACATTTCATTGTGACAGGTGAGCTGTATAGAGGGTGTACCAGCCAAGATACCCAGTGTGCTGAGCTATATTACAGTGAACAGAGATGCATTCATAATTCTTGTGGGAAGAGGAAAGGCACAGCTTGGAAAACTTTTCTTTTGGGCTACAGATGCCAGAATCCCCCATTCGCATGGCCCGTGGGTTGGGAGAATCTGGCAGCTATAATTTGAAACAAATATTCTGGAAAAATGCTACCCAGTGTCAAAAGTGATAATGGGTAGTAATGTTGTGCAAGCTTGTAAAGTTGAACAAAGTTTTTCCTCTGATATTCTTCATCTTATTTGTAGATAGAAAGACTGGGGGTGGGGGAAGCTCACTGATTTTGTTTCTCAGGGGAGCGGGAAGAATTCCCCAGCAGTTGAAAAAAAAAAAAAGATAATTTATTGGAAAGTTTGTTTATGAGAATCATCAGCTAATATGAAATGAAACTATGTTGTCTCTGCATTCTCTGTTGTGGCACCCTGCTTGTGGAATTCCCTCTTAGGTCTCATCAAGTGTTAAATTAAAAGCTGGCCCTTGGAACTCATGGTCTGACTAGGCTATGGAAATTTGATACCGTACACACTGTCTATACTATTTAAAATTCCTTTCTTTCATCAGTAGATGTCTTCATGATAACTTTCATATGTATGTTTTTAATTCCATAGGATCCACACAAAACAGACCCCATTGCACGGATCCACTTGTGTTTGCCAACTGAAACTATACAAAGATTTGGTGAATGCTCCAAGGATGAAAATGTGTTAGTATCAGTCTGCTGTCTCTTCAGGGCAGGCATCTGGTATCCTCCATATGGACAGAATGGCTGTTTTTATGAACAGTTTGAGGCTACAGGTATAGAACTCAACAGCTGGCTTCTGCATATGTTTTTCTCTCTCTTTCTCTCTCCACTGCCATGTGATGTGTGTGCACACATGTGCAGGAGACTGTACAGTAATATGACTTTGAGTTCTGCTGAAAGTGACTATTTGTACCCATCAGTGGGTGTCTGATAGTTGCGCTGGAACTCAGGGTCAATATTTACAGTCTTCCAGAGCCCCCCAAAAGACCGCCTAGTGACAGCAAAGTGATGAGGACACTGGCAAACAGTCCAAGTATCTGTACTTAGACTAGCAAGGACATACTAGAATCCGTCTGGGCTGACACTAATTGCTGCAGTACACTTTCATTCTTCTCTCTCTCTTTTTTCAAATATATAGTTGGAGTGTGGCGAGTCAGGCATGAACTCAGTTATAGATGTTGATATTGTTATGTATACTATAAATATACAAAATCCTGTGTATTTTCTATATATTTAGGATGGTTATAAATATAGTTAGAATCAGGGCAGCAGAAACAAACTGCATGTTATTTTCATAGTTATTGTGGTGCCATGATTTAAGTAAGTTTAAACTGCAAAACTGTGTGTGCTTACAGTAATTTTTCCCTCTTTAATCAGAGTTGGCAACTTGTTAGGTTTGCTTGCCTTAGCATATCAAGTGTGCAAAAGCAGTTTTAAAACATGGAATGAAGGAAGATGGGGTAGGGAATAAATGTTAACTGTGTGCATCTAAATGCACGTAATGTGATATGGCCATAGACACCCCAGCTCTGAGACCATTAAGTGGAAGGTCTACAACTATATAGTTGCACCACTGTAATACTGCTTGCTAGGAAGTTGTTTACATCCACTGGTCCTGTGTGAGTCTAAGCTTAGCCTAAGCAGCATGTGCCCTGTGGCCTGCTTATATCGTTTCTCCTATCCATTATCTGCCTCTAACAGTTTTACTCCTATAGAGTGGCTTGAAACACACAGAGGGAGAGGGAGAGGGAGTTGCATATATTTAGATTCCACAGCAACTGAAGCTCAAGATGAGTGCAGTTAAAACAGGCTCTGTGGAAAAGAAGTCTAAGCATTTGTCATGACTATGTTCTATCTTCTTCTTTTTTTAAAATAATCTTCCTGGTCATCTTCTTTCCCATCTTTCTTACCATCAGAATCTTTTCCTCCCAGATTGTTTTATGTTTGTGTCATGACACCCATGAAACCTTTCATCCAGGATCCCTGTTTTATATATTTGATGTATTTTTGTGTTGGCCCTTGACTCAGTAAGTATTTGAAGAGATTTACAACTGTACATTGTAGAGGGACATACACGGCTAAGTCTTGGAGTAAAAACAACCCAAAAAAGAATCTATCCCCCCCCCCCAAGAAAAACCCAAGAAAACTAACATGTAGCCCTTTTCTGAATATTGGCTAGAGCTGTGCCATATGTCTTTTGGAACTGCTGGAAGAGATTAAGGAACAAAACGGAGCTTAGAATGTGTGAGTCTTTTTCTTAGCCATCCTCTGTAAGAGTGCTGCATGATGCTCTGTGTCCTGAATATATACGAACCTTGAAGTACAGGGGTAATAGATCTGGCCAGGAAGAAACTTGGAAAAATGGGAGTCATTCCTTTCCTTTGTGAAGAAGAGACTAAAGAGCTGGGCTATTCTCATGCTCAGAATAGACAATTCCTGATATTTGCTGTAGAATTCCTGTCTTGAATCACTGGTGGAAGCATTAAGTGTATGAGGGGATGGAAGAGCCTCCTGCATTGGGGTGCCCTGGATCAGGAATACCCTCCTACTGAAGGCCCACCTGCTGCTGCCACTGGCTTCATTTCAGCACTACGTTAAAATCTGGCTTTTTATTCAAGCATTTGGGGCCTATTTGTCTTGTCCAGATATCTACATCTACATGGTTCTAAGCTATTTTTATTTTTTTTAAAAATCTCCTATAGTGTTTAATATGCTTTCAAAATTACTTTGATTTGGGTGTCACTGTTGTTTTAAACACTGGTTACAATCAGCCCTCTATACCCACAAATTGTGTATCCACAGCTTGAAAATACTCCAAAACAATAACAGTCCAAAAAGCAACGATTTTGCCATTTTATATGAGACACACCATTTTACTATACTATTGCACGTAATGGGATTTAAGCATCCACTAATCTTGGGCCCTTTCTGCACAACATCGTCATCCATGCCCTAACGTTCTCCTGTCCCCAAGGCAAACGTGATCACGCCACAAATAATTGATGGGTTTTACCCATCAATGACCAGCGATCATGCCATCCTCCTGCCACCCTCTCGCACTTACCTGAGCTGCAGAGGATCAGTGCCTGGCTGTACTGTGGAAGGAAGGAGGAGGCATGGCCATTACACCTCCTCCTTTCCTGTAGGCAGCCAATGCAGAGGGGAGCACTTCTGTCGTGCTTCCCTCCCAGAACAGACTCTACCAAGATCCCCGCAGGACGCTGCTGGGATCTGGTATCATGCAGAAAGGGTCTTGGTTTCCATGAAGGATCCTGGAAATAAACCCTAGCAAATACCTAGGATTTATTTCCTTTATATTATATCTGTATCATAAATTGCTTTGGAAAACTGACTTGAAATATGGGCTACAAATTCCATATTATAATCAACTTTGGGACCCATATTGGGAAACAGGTGGGATACAAATAAAATGCATAAAATGAAAAAAGAAAATATAAAAATAAACAGCTTTTTTATTCCAGCTTTTAAGAAATTATTTAAAATTCTGAACCATCTACCTTATGGTCTAGTGCAGGACATCAGTGGTTTTAATAAAAGAAAATAATACAGTCAATATTGGCTGTAGCATGCACATAAATCAGCTTGATTTCCTGGACTGAAATTACTATTAAGTTGTGGTTTAGTAATTCTTGTAGGCTTGGAGATTAGAAGTGGAAAGAAGTTCCACAAATCCTGCCACCTGTTAGCTGAAGTCCTTATTACCAGTATACCTCATCTGCTACTCCCCCCTGTTGGATTCAGGGATTGCAATACTATCAGATCATCAATCTAGCCCTCCTGTTGCCATCAGCTATTGAGATTTTTTACTGCAGTACAGCCCAAGTTTGGATCAATTGCAACACCGTCAACGTAAGTCTCATTGGGAATCCCTCATGAATTGAATATATTCCTGCCATAACTGTAAGGATAAAGGACAAAAGGCAAAGACTTCCTTTGGCACTTTTGGGTTTGCAATTAGACTGGGAACCACTGGACTAAAAGATATATTTTGTAGTTTCTCTAAGTTGTTAGCTTAGCGCTGGTGGCGCAGTGGTTAAATGCCCGTACTGCAGTCACAAGGATGTGAGTTTGATTCTGATGGGCTCCAGGTTAACTCAGCCTTCCATCCTTCCTCAAGTAGGTAAAATGAGTACCCAGCTTGTTGGGGTCAATTAGCTAACACTTTGTGAACTGCTTAGAGAGCACTTTGCTGATAATTGGTATAGAAATACACATGCTATTGCTACAACAAAACAAATACGATTTGATAGGCATCACTGAGACCTGGTGGGATGAGTCTCATGATTGGAATGTAGGAATAGAGGGGTATAGCCTATTTTGTAGAAATAGACCAAACAAGAAACGAGGAGGAGTAGCCTTGTATGTCAAGGATGTTTTCACCTGTGAAGAGATCCAGGACTTAAACCCAGAAAGCCAGGCCGAGAGCATCTGGGTAAGAATTAAGGGAGCAAGAAATAATAGGAATATTTTGGTGGGAGTTTACTACAGATCTCCAACCCAGACCGAGGACTTTGATGACGCCTTCCTCAACCAAATGACGGCACATTCAAAAAGGAGAGATACAGTAATAATGGGAGATTTCAATTACCCGGATATATGTTGGCAGTCAAACTCTGCCAAGACAGCAAGGTCCAGCAAGTTTCTTGCTTGTCTTGCAGACAATTTCATGGTCCAGAAGGTGGAAGAGGCCACAAGGGGATCAAATATTCTAGATCTGATCCTGACCAACAGGGATGACCTTGTTAGTGAGGTAGAAGTGATTGGATCTTTAGGGGGGAGTGACCATGCCCTATTGGAATTTAGCGTTCAGTGGGAAGGAGAAGATAAGTGTAGCCAGACACTCATCTTAGATTTTAAAAAAGCGGACTTCTGTAAACTTAAGGAGCTGCTGGCTGAAATTCCATGGTCAAGAATAATGAAAGAGAAAGGAGTTCAGGAGGCATGGGAGTTCCTTAAAAGGGAGATACTGAAGGCACAGTCTAAAACCATGCCAATAAGGAGGAAAAATGGAAGGCATCTGAAGAAACCAGAATGGTTGACTAAAGAACTCTCAGTTGAGCTGAGTGTTAAGAGAAACATGTACAGGAAATGGAAGAAGGGGGAAACCACCAAAGAAGAATTTAAGCAAGTAGCCAAGAGATGTAGGGAGAACGTCAGAAAAGCTAAAGCACAAAACGAACTTAAGCTGGCCAGAGACATTAAAAACAATAAAAAGGGCTTTTTTAAATTTGTCCGCAGCAAAAGGAAAAAGAAGGAGACGATAGGGTCGCTGCGCAGAGACGATGGCAAATTACTAATAGGGGGAAGAGAAAAGGCAGAACTACTTAACACCTTCTTTGCCTCAGTTTTTTCCCAGAAGGATACAAGCACTCAACCTGGAGGTTGGGGAGCAGGTGAGGAAGCAGGGGAAATGCGGCACATAATAGGTAGAGAGGTGGTACAGGAATACCTGGCCACACTGGATGAATTCAAGTCTCCAGGGCCAGATGAATTGAATCCTAGGATATTAAAAGAACTGGCAGAGGTCATTTCAGAACTGCTTGCTATAATCTTTGAAAAATCTTGGAGGACGGGAGAAGTTCCAGCAGACTGGAGGAGGGCAAATGTTGTCCCCATCTTCAAGAAGGGAAAAAAAGAGGACCCAAATAATTATCGCCCAGTCAGCCTGACGTCAGTACCCAGAAAGATCCTGGAGCAGATCATTAAGCAGTCAGTTTCTAATCACTTAGAAAGCAATGTGGTAATCATGAGAAGTCAACATGGATTTCTCAAAAATAAGTCATGCCAGACTAATCTTATCTCTTTTTATGATAGAGTTACTAGCTTGATAGATGAAGGGAATGCTGTGGATGTAGCGTATCTCGATTTCAGTAAGGCCTTTGACAAAGTTCCCCACAACATTTTTGCAAAGAAGCTAGTAAAATGCGGGCTGGACAGGGCTACTATCAGGTGGATCTGTAACAGGCTGACTGACTGTTCCCAAAGGGTGCTCACCAATGGCTGCTTTTCATCCTGGAGAGAAGTGACTAGCAGGGTGCCACAGAGTTCTGTCCTGGGCCCAGTGCTGTTCAATATCTTCATCAGTGACTTGGATGAAGGAATAGAGGGCATGCTCATCAAATTTGCAGATGACACCAAATTGGGAGGGCTTGCTAATATGCCAGAGGACAGGATCAAAATTCAAAATGACCTGGACAGATTGGAGAGCTGGGCCAAGGCTAACAAAATGAAATTCAACAGAGAGAAATGTAAGGTCCCACACTTAGGTAGAAAAAATGGAATACAGAAATATAGGATGGGGGACACGTGGCTTGACAGCAGTACGTGTGAAAGGGATCTAGGAGTCTTAATAGACCACAAGCTGAACATGAGTCAGCAGTGTGATGCAGCAGCCAAGAAAGCCAATGCAATTCTCAGTTGCATCAATAGGAGTATGGTGTCTAGATCGAGGGAGGTACTGGTACCACTCTACTCTGCTTTGGTTAGACCTCATCTTGAATCCTGTGTCCAGTTCTGGGCACTCCAATTCAAGAAGGACATGGTCAAGCTGGAGCAAGTCCAGAGGAGGGCGACCAAAATGGTGAGGGGCCTGGAAGAGGGAACATGATAGCCATGTTTAAATATATGAAGGGATGCCATGTAGAGGAGGGAGTGGGCTTGTTTTCACCTGCTCTGGAAACCAGGACAAGGAGCAATGGATTCAAGCTGCCAGAAAGGAGATTCCACCTGAACCTCAGGAAGAACTTCCTGACAGTCAGGGCTGTCCGGCAGTGGAATATGCTGCCTCGGAGTGTAGTGGAGTCTCCTTCTTTGGAGATTTTTAAGCCGAGGCTGTATGGCCATCTGTCGGGAGTGCTTTGAGGGTGTTCCTGCATGGCAGGGGGTTGGACTGGATGGCCCGTGTGGTCTCTTCTAACTCTACATTTCTATGATTGTATCATTCTATTTGTTTGTGAACTTTAATATGTGCTACTATTGCTCGGATATCCAAACTGCACCCCCTGGCATCCTAGGTGTAGAGGGCTCAAGCCAAAACTTATAATAAACAAGAATAGCCCCTAGATTGGGGGAAGGCAACTGTGTGGGTGCTAGGAGCCAGTTCTCCCTACACACCCCAAAGGCCTCGGCCCACAAGCCCCAATACTTGCTTTCCTCTACTGTCTCTTTCAAAATGGCAACAGAATGTGACATCACATTACTCCCTGTCACCATTTTAAGAGAGACTGCAGAGGAAAATGGAGGTATCTGGAGGTTAATACAGGAGTCTGGGGTGCTCGTGGCAGTGGTATGAGGATACTTTTAGATGTTTGGGGTAAAAATTATTCAAAAATTACACTTTTTAAAAAAAAAATAATGGGAGTTGGAAAGCTTTGGGGGATGGGGAGTTTCAGGAAACACAGAATGTCCATCTCTGCCCTAGACACTGAACCCAGCCCTAGATTTTGGATTCAAGTGTTAAACAATGCAACTATAAAAATGAAGTACTACAATTTACACAGACAAACACACACCAAAAGAAAAAAGAAAAGAAAAGAAAGACAAAAACTTGGTAAAATACACATGCTATAACAAAATAGGGATGCTTGATAAATTCAGTGCCCTGCATTATTCAATATAGACTTGACTATACTGGTGAACAGTTAAAAAAGAGACTAAGGAGAGATGCCTTGAATATCCATGATGCTTGATTTCCAAAGCGAAAAACGTTATATCGACATCTCTACACAAATCTTTGATAAAAGCTAGAGATTTCCAATTAATCTGAGGAGGAGGAGGAGGTGGTATGCAAGAAACCAGCTGTAAAAAATTGAAAAGAAAAGAGCATAATAGTAAGTTTGGCAGTATTTGGCTAAGGAAAAATTCTAGGTGGTTTTGCTGAATCAGGTTGAGCACTAAACCTAGGCAGTACAGAGAAACTGAGGTCTTTTCTGCCCTACACTGTTATAGTGCTATGATTCCAGTTTCAACATCCTATGGAATTCTGGGGTTTGCAGTTTAGGGAGGGGCACTGAGAATTCTCAGCCAGAGAGCTCTTTGGGAATAATAGCACTATAACAGTCTAGTGTAGAAGGGTCCTAAGTCAAAACCAGAAATGAATACTCCAAACTCCAAACTCTGGCCCTTTCCAGAGCACCCTCCCATCCTGCAGTTGGGATGGGAGAAGGACAGGACCACGACGCTTCTGCATGACATCATCGCAGTCCTGTCCTTCTCCCATCCCCAGGCAGCGTGATTGTGGATTAAATCATTGATGGGTTTTCCCCATCAATGACATGTAATCGCACCACCATTCCGGACTAACCTGTCCTGTGGAAGGTACAGAAGAGCAATGGTTGCACTTCCTGTCTCAGCACAGCCTGGGAAAGTACCCAGATGCACTGTGGAAGGAAGAGATGTGGCCATCATGCTCCTTTCCGCAGGTAGCCGGCCAGTGCAGAAGGGAGTGCTCCTGTCATGTTCCCCTCGCAGCAGAGTGCCTGCCAGGATCACCACCAGGCAACTTCAGGAAAAGGTAGGATGTAGAAAGGACCTTTGTCTTCTTAATACTCAAAATATGAGAGTTTGGACGAATCAGATTCCTCCTCCTTCCACCTTCCTTACCCCACCCTCCCTTAAAAGCTGGAGCATCAGAAATGAGAGGGAAAAGGGAGGGTTTCTTTCTCGCCTTGCTTCTTCTCTGTCTCTCACTCCAGTCCAATGTTGCTTGGCTTCATATGAGCTGGGTGCATTTTAGAGGTTGTTACAATCTGTGTTATATAGCCAACCAAATTTCTCTCTGAGATTAAAGGGGGAGAAAGGCTTTGAGAAAACGTTTCTTTCAACGTGAATAATGCTATAAATGTTTTCCACTCTTATTAATGCAATCACTCATTCATATCTATCTATCTATGTATCTAGGGATGGGATCAATCCAGAATTTTCAGAATCCGAATCCGGATCTGAATCCCTAGAAGTCTCTGGGAATCCAAGAATCTTGAATCGCAAATCCTTTTTTAAAAAAGGGTTTAAAAAGCAAGGGACAGAAAGATAATCTTGAGTAAGATGAACTCTCTCAGCCTTAGCAAAAGCCTAGGCAAAGGCAAACATCCCTCTGAAGAAATCTGGCCAGGACAATTGTCCTAGTTTTGCCTCAGAATCTCCCCAGATGGAAAATGACATGAAGGCCCTTTCTACACAGGCAGGAAAATGTGGATTAATCCCACATTTTCCTGCCTGTGTAAACAGGACCACCACAATGCAGAGATAATCCAGGTCAGGACCACTACAGTGCAGAGATAATCAGCTTCTTTGCATAGCTCCTTATGGCATCCTGGGGTTTGTAGTTTGATCATGCACCAGCACATTTTGGCAAAGAAGGCTGTGACACCTTGTAAAACTACAAACCCCAGAATTGTGTCTGAAAGAGGCTTGCAAGGGAGCTATGCAAAGGAATCTTTCATCTGTCCTTGAAATATCAAGCCTGTAGCTTCCAGTCAAGTGCTGAACTTAAATATTAAATGTTCAATTTACATATTTTAGAATACAATCCCAGATGTAATTTCTGAAATTGTTAGCAAAGGCCATTATTACTCCAAGGGAAAAACTCACCTACTTGCCATCTCTGCTTGTGTGTCTGGTCACCCAGGTTTTCAGGTGTCCTGGTCTCCAACAAACTATTTGGTTGGTGGATTTGAAAGATTCGGTTTGCCTATTTTGGCACAGGGATTCAGATCTCCGATCTGGAATCCTTGCCCAGGATTCAAGGATTCGGTTGGCCATCCCTAATATGTGTGTGTGTGTGTGTGTGTGTGTGTAAATGTATACACACACACACACATATACATATTCAGAGGTTGTTTCTATTACTGTCAAAAGTATGTCACCATATAGTCCAACTTCCAGCTCCCAGACAGTTATGTTTGTAATCTCCTGTCTGAAAGACAAAGCATGGGGAATGATGTACTTTCTTGTCTTTCTGCCATCTACAATTGGTATCTAAAACTTATATACACATATATATTCATTTTATATATATACACATGCACAAAACAAAACTCGTAATCAAGGCAGAAACTTCAGCTCAAAACCACATATACCTCCTCCCTCCCCTGCCACTATCCCAATGTTGATTTTAATAGAGTACAAGCCAAACCATAAAGATCGCTTCTAAATGCAATCATAAATAGTTTATCCCTCAAAGTTCCAACTGAAAGTTTCTGGTGACTTGTAAACAAACAGGTTTCTACATGATGTGCAGATAATAGAGTCCTATAGCATTGGTCTCCCAGGCAAAACTATTAGTCTCCCCAATCCCCTGCTGTCCTTAATGGCAACAGCCAGAGGGGATTGGTTTTAACTGCAGAGGAAGCCGCATTTTATCCGCCTTGCATGGAGAGGCATAAATTGGCATTCCATATCATAATACCAAAAAAATTCCCAGCAATTATTAAAAGATTCTTATCTCTTGCTCCCTGCATGGATAATGAGATCCTTCTCTGTTGGACTGAGACAGCCTGTCTCTCTACTCACTTAATGAAATGGACCTGAGTTTGCAAATTAGCATAGCCCTGACTCCAAGCATAACCTCTTGTTGTCTAGTTGTACATCAAGACTCCAGGCTTATGTATTTCCTTATTAACACTCCTTAATAATAACAGTGGCCCTTTCATTTTCATTTCCTGACTCCTTTAAACAAATTCACTTATAAATTATGGTCATCCTCCTACCCCCACACTGCTTCATCTTATGAGTTTCATCTTGGAGAAGAATATTTTTTAAATTAAATATTGTGTCTTTTTATGAGAACTAACTGATAATTGTTTAAAATTAATTATTTGTGGGGCTTGTTCAACAGATCAATTGGTATTTGGGGTGAGTCTACCCCACACTATTATAGTCCTTTGATATCACTTTAACTGTCATGGGTCTATACTATGGAATCCTGAGTTGTGTAGTTTTGGGAAATTCTGGGTTCCTCACTAAACTACACATCCCAGGATTCCATAGCATGGTATCATACTGGTTAAAGTAGTATCATACTGCTATAACATGACAGTGTGGATGTTTCTTTGGTGTTTTGGCTTGTGACATCCTGTATGACAACCAGGCACATCTTTGTTCATTCATTCTAACATTGAGGGCTTGGGATGACAAGCAAAGAGAACTAGAACACATCTGAACTCAATAACCCCAAAAAGATCTTTCCTTAACAACACAGATAAAATCCACTGTGATGTTTCATTGATCATTTCTTCTGATCTGCAGATAGGTAGGTGACTATCATGCATGGACTGAACACTTAGCTAATGTATTGAAAATGACCTGTCAGAGCGTCAATGTACTTGAAGGTATAGCTTTTCCTGAATGTGGCTATGACTTTAGATTTATAGAAGAGAGCCTGCTGTTTGAAGGAATCTGACTGAATCATACTTTTGTCAACAATCACTCTGAATACCTAGAAAGAGTAGACAGCAGAAGCAGATCCAATTCAATCCTCATTTCCAACTAAATCAAAATCCTGTAACATTTTAAACCCAAATTGTTGTGTGCTTCATAATGTTTATTGCAACTGAGGCAATAAGGCTTCCAAGTTCAATTTCTGCGCATGGTAAAGCTTTCTGGCTCTGAGGTAAGATGTTCTCTATGATGATGACTAGGTATGTACAAATCCACAAAATTTGTTCTGCATATATTTTTGTAGTTAGGTACTTTTCTCTGTGCTGTCATCTGTGCAGCAGTCTTTTTGACTTTTGTCCCCTTCAAGTGGAGTTGATTTACAAAAATTATGCAAAAAGATACCACTTTTTAACTTATATGTGTTTATACACACAAAAATATATTTCCTGGTGTTATCCCTTCTTACAGTCTTGTATTTATTTTGCCATCATTCATCTATCATGATCCCCACTACCACCTTTAGAACAGGAAATATCTGATTCCAGTGGACTCTGTGGTGGCTCTCACTGCCATGCCTTCTGATGACTAGGATCAAATGAAATATATTTCTTTTATGAAATATATTCTACCCCCACTGACAAAAGGCCCTCTATTTTAGTGATATATGATGGAGTACACAAGCAAAGTCAAACTGTCTCCTTTTTAGAGAGTCAACTGCCATTTGAAAATGCTATATGCAGTTTGCTTTTTGACCAAACCTTGGCAAGGAGCACACAGAGACACTACACTGCAGCTAATGCTGCAGATTGCTCTTTTCCAAGACATTGGTTTGGTCACTTAAAAACAATCTGCAAGAATATGCCTGCTGTAGGATCAAATAAATATCTTCTGCTATTCATTTCACACTGGAAGAAAAAAGAGTTTTTCAACCATTGGTAGACTCTACTGGGAATAATAATACAGCAGTCAGACTTTTGCACAGTTCCTTCCTGGTCATTGAACATCCCAAAATGCTATAGGGGATTATTCTGTACAGAAATATAGCTGGGCCCATTAACACTAGAATTATAACCCTGTTATTCCACTTTAACTGTTACTGTTCCATTCTGTGGAATCCTGGGACTGGCAATTTAGGGAGGAGCATTTAGAACTCTCAATCAAAGAGCTCTATTGTCTCATCAAGCTACAAATCCCAGGATGCAAGCATGGCAGTTAAAATGGAATCATAGTGCTATATGTGCTTAGTGTGGGCCTCTGTGTTTTTCTGTGTGACCGCTCCCCCCGCCATTTCCTGTGGGAGGAAAACTTGCCCCCTGTGCAGAGAAACTATGCACATTTCTGCATCAAATAATCCTCCCAGAACACTTTAAGATAGTGTTCCCTGGTGGTCCACAGAACCCTCACAGGGCACCTGTGTAGGGTTGCCATTTGTCTCAGAGAATGGAGAAAATCCCAGATTCAAAGGACTAAGAAATGTCCTGGCTAGTTGTGGCTGGTTGATGTAGCATGTCCTGGATTCCTCAAAGGCTGCAGTGATGAGGGCTGTAACATGACAAGCTGGTGGGTGTTTCATCCTTTGTGGCGGCTCTGTGGGCTACCGTGCAGGTACACTAGAGAGACTAGAATGTGGGAAGGTGAGAGGAGAACCCAGAAGACAGAAAAAAATGCCTAGCCCAGGCTTGCGTGGTGAGTGTTGCACCTCTGCACAGCCCGGGGCCAGGCAGTGTGGTGGAGCTTTGCTTCCAAGCAGTATTCCTTTACCTTTACTCTTGTGGGTATTCTTGGAGGGAAAGTATCCTTTGGGGAAAAGGACGAAAGAAACATCCTTTCCCTCTGAAGGAGCACCGAAAGAGCAGAGACAGTAGGTGTTTTCAAAAGAAGGACTTATTGTCTCTACTCTCTCAATGCTCCTTTGCAGGGAAAACACATTTTTTTCATGCTTTTCCCCAAAGCAGCACCAAGATCTTTACTTTCCAGGTACTGCTTTGGAGGAAAGGGCAAAAGAAATTATTCTTTAGGCCTGCATCTCATTCATTACCTTCCTTTAAGAAATTCTAGTCTATTTTACTCTCCTGGCACTTGAAGGATCTCGGCATGCAACTCTACAGATCATTAACAAACTTCCTTTCCTTTGCATTGTCTACTGGATAAATAAGGGATAAGGGTAAGCAACTGATGAGTAACTTTAAACAAATATCTGAATATTTAAATGGATCTATAAATAAATAAATCTATATTTAAATATTTAAACCTTGAATTAAGTTTTAGGGTTCCCTGGCAACAAATTGTATTTACAGGGCATCCCCAGTAAAGAAAAGGTTAAGAACCACTGTTTTGAGATATTGAGATACAGGGATAATAATACAGAGAAATATTTGTTTCCTCTTGCAGTAGAAAGAGAGAAATAGAGAAAAACAGATATTATTTGTCCTTTTATTCAAGGATGAAATAATTGATGACACTGTCGCAAGCCCAGTGGGAACCCCCTTCACTCTTATCAAGAGGATTGTATATCATGTCAGATAAAAATGTGCTTTCAAAGGTATTCAGTGAAACTGATCATGCCAAACCAATTTTAGTTGCTGTCCCTCTCTTACCTTGATGAGATAGTGAACAATTGTCATTTCACAACAAAATATTATTACCTAAGCACACTATTTTGAGCTTCAAGAAAACTTTAGGTGTCCTCACCTTCCTGTGAAATGTTGCCTCCATTGTGAAAAATGCTGCAACTCCATTAAATTGCAGTGCAGGTCTAGTGGCACTGCAATGGATTACTTCTTAATTGCTTGGAGTGTTGCAGTTTTTAAAAGCAGAAAGTAAATTCAATATTTGTGAATAAAGAAATGAGTTTTGTAATTGGTCTCTGTAGAAACCTACTGGGACATTTCGTTACAGGTATCCCCCACTTTTTGACAGTCCACTTTTCAACAATCCACTCTTTTGACCTTTTCAATTACAACAAGAACCCATATATTGGATGTGTGGCCCACTCTCTGGACCAGGCATCAAATGTATGGGTTCTGGTTCTAATTGAAAAGGGTTGTGCTGCTTTTTCCCTCAATCAGCTTGGTGCCATCTGTCACAGACTGAATGAAAAGATGGTGCTGAGTTGATTGAGGGAAAAAAGCAGCACATGGTCACAAATACTGTACAAGAGACCTACTGAGAACAGTTTCTAAGTGATGCACCACAATGCTCCTATACGGAATTTGTGACCACATGCTACTTTTTCTCTCAGTTGACTTGTATACAGCCTAAACAAAAAGATGGCCAAATAGATTCACTTCTGCCTTTCTATGATTTCTGCTTTTCAATAGTGTTCTCGTCCCTAATGTGTTGAATAACTGGGGGGGGGGGGGCTCCTGTATTACTGTTTATTTAAGCATAAAGTAAAGAAAAAAAACAAACAACCTCCCAAACCTTTTCCTTTAAGCTGTTTAATTGGGTTCGGTTGTCATGCTAGTATCTTATGTTGTTATCAATATAAATGGTTTATTGTAATAGGTTACTTAATTCTATGGATTAGAAATAAAACTAGTTGCAAAGAGAAAAGTCATGCACAGCACAGATAGAAAGGAGTTTCTTCCAAGTCATAAAGCTGTGATTTGATTCATGTGAAAAAAGAAACCAGAACTAATACTTTATACATCTTGACTTGGCTTCATCTTTATCTTTAGTTTTCTCTGCTATTAGACATATTGGCTGTAAAGAGCATTTTTCTTAATACAATGATAGCACTCATTCCCGGTTCTGTTCATGTTACAGAGCAGGATTAAAAATCTTTAAATAACAGTTACTTATCCACATTCACATTTTATAAACATTGACATCTCTCTCTCTCTCTCTTTCTCACATGCACACACACACAAACACACACACACATATACAGTCAAAAAGAGTATGTGAGAGATGGAGTGACATTACAGAAATATATTGGAGTATATGAAATCCAATCATATTTCAAAAGATTAAAAATTCATGTGATATGTCCAGAAGTCTTCAGTCTTAAAACTGGTTTATCAAGGCTGCAGTCATATTATTCTATATGGAATTGTCTGCCATATTGAATTTTGGTTCGTCATGTTAAGTTTCATGTTTCCTGTATGTAAATCTGTGTAATTCAGTAATGTGACTCAGATGTCAGTGTGTATATGTACTACACTTCTGTTTTGTGTTTTGTATATGTACTACGCTACAGTTTTGTAGTGGAAATAGTGGCATAAACATCAAAATTAATATGCACATGTATTTCATTTTCACCTGTGTTGTATCACAGATTTTGTAGCCTTAAAGGTACAATAATAATTAGTACATCTGATCAAAAAACTATGAAGCTGTGAAAAATTCAACATATTTCATAACTACATATTTGTTCTGAACTAATTGTTCAGCAGCTTCATACCTGATAATCCACCGCAGCATGTCCTTTTCACATTCTTAAATAACTGTATGTGGCTTCAAATCTTATTTCCACACTAGAAATATATCTTAACTTCCAAATCTTGCACTAAATTCTATTTGTGCAAAATAAGGCTACTCTTTGTGGGCTGGTTAACCTGTCATGAAATCTAGCATTTGGTGAAATGGATTTTTTGTTTGTGAGTAATATTCCATCCTAACCTCACCTGCAAATTAAAAATAAGAAAAAGAAGGTAAGAGTTGGGCTTCTCTTGTTGAAGATCTAATGTGGTGTAGTAGAACGACTGTTGGATGAAGACTCTAGAAGATTTTTAATATTCAAACCGATAAACTATTAGAATGTAATATGCCAGACATAGATGTGGTTGGAAAAAAAAAGGAAAATTTGGATCATAGAAATGGCAATTTGAGGGACAGCATAATTGAAATCCAAAAGGGAAAACACTGTGAAATTCTGAAAATTGCAAACTGAGCTCCACCACCTCTGGGAAAAGAAAATAACTGCATTTTTAGTGGTGATAGGTGCTTTCAGAAAAATTCCAAATGGACTTACAAGACATCTGAATAAAATCATTATAGACAGCTTCACAGTAGCACAATTGCAAAAAGTGGCACTACTTGGCACATTCCACTTTATTCAATGATCCTGACTGATTTCTAGATAATTGGATAGATCCACGTTTCTAATGGTCCAAGACTCAGTAACTGACATCTGGTAGACTGTGAAACTAAGGCCTTTTCTGCACTCTACCTGATCCCAGCAGCATCCCACAGGGATTCCAGTACAGCTTCTCCCAGGAGGGGAACATGACAGGAGTGCTCCCCTCCACACTGGCTACCTGTGGGAATGGAGGAGGTGCGATGGCCATGCCTCTTACTTCTGCAGTGCAGCTGGGCACTGCGCTGGGGCAGGAAGCATGGCCATCAAACCTTCTGACCCTCTGTAGCTTAGGTAAGTGCAAGAGGGTGGTGGAAGGGCCACGTAATCGCTGGTCATTGATGGGTAAAACCCATCAATGATTCGTGACATGATTGCACTTCCTGGGGACAAGAGAACAATGGGACATGGATGACTTCATGCATAAGTGTCATCTGGGACCCATCCTTCTCCCATCTCCAATGCAGGACAATGATGTCCTGTGGAAAGGGCCTAAGAGATAACAACAATATTTTCCAAACAAACAATATTTTCTGTGTAGAAAGTATTATTAAACATTAACAAGAACCTATTTTTTATACTTTAGTTACATTACCAAATTTTGTATGCTGTCAATTTTAACTATGTTTGTTTTAACAATAGCAGCAGCAACACTGAGACCAGAAATTAAGCTCAGCATCTCTGGGTCAGTGTCCCTCTGTAAAGAAAACAACTGTGGTTCCAGTAGTGGTAGGTGACACTAGGAGCAATTCTGAATAGAATGACAAAGTATCTTTGAACCAGTGTCATGTAGTGCTTATGTCTTGAATTCCAAGAGACCAGGGTTTGAATCCCTGCTCAACCATAGAAATCCACTGGATGACCTTGGGCAAGTCATATGATCTCAATCTACAAGGGAGGCAATGGCAAACTTCCTCTGAACAAATCTTGCCAAGAAAACCCAAAGACAGAGTCACCATGAGTCAGAATTGACTTGAAAGTACAAAAAAAAAAAAAAAAAAAAAAAAGGGACAAAGAAAAAAAGAGTTGGGCATTTGGATAAAATGAGGTCACATGCCTCAGAACTAGACTTGTCACTGATCTGATTTTGAAAGACATTTCTTAATTATTTTTTTTCTCTCTGTGTAAATATATATCATTACATTTTTCTTCCATCTACATTCAGTGCAATAAACATTATTTACAATTGACAATACAAAGAATACTTCTGCAATGCAAAGCTTTACAGCATACTTTTAAATAATTTATGACTTTATCAAGTATTAATTCAGTCAGAGGAGCCTCGTAGATAGGATCTTGACATTACTTTAAGGTTTATCTGTTTTACAACACAGTCATATTTCACTAAACTGGTACACAAGGAGGTTTGAGGATATCTGACAGTTTTATATCTCTTGTGTAAGTTAATCTGCACATTTTGCAGTGTATGAGTTACAGAAGTTACAGGGAGAACTGAAATAGTAAAGTACACTGAGTCCAAGGAACAGCGTCATAACACACATTTTAGTTTAAGTTATCATGCAAGGAGAATGAGCCAGACATTACATTTGTTTATACATTTTTTTTTAAAAAAAATGTGCATTTTGGCAAGTGGGAAAGCTCAGATACAGATGTTACTTTGGGTTGTTTTAAACCACTTCTTTCACTCATAGGAGGTCTATTTTTCTAAGCAGTGTAGCATGTAAGCCAAGAGCTCACAGTTTTCAGACCCCACAACTATTCTACAGGGTAAATTCATGCTTTGGAACTTCCAAGTTTGTGAATAATTGTTACAGCTGAGAATTTTGAACACATGGCTTAATATTATGCAAATTCCCAGAGCTTGGGGGAGCGCCTTTTTAAAAAATGGAGCTTCCAGAATCCCCCACTGTCCCTTAAGAATGGGTCTTCCATGAGTCCTAAAACATAACTTTCCTGAACTTTGTAAACAGCCCTGTTAGATGATAAAAGAAAGAAATATGGAAGAGTCATAGGTTAGCAACAGAGGACTTTGCATCCAGAACTTCAGAGATTCAGTCCCTGATATCTACATGTAGGGATGGAGTAACTCCTTCCTGAAACTCTGGAAGGTCTTTGTCAATTGTGATAATACTGAACAATTCTGATTCAAGATGGCTTTAAGCAAAGCATCCCACAACTAACTGAAAGATACAGGGATATTAAAGTTATGTTGCTGATTCTTAAAAATGTGTTGACCCTGTAATCTCTCCCTCGAGAAAAATCACACATCTTATTGTAGTTCTGCTTGGTTCCTTTGAATCAAACAGAACTATAATATTGTCTCAGTAATTTGATGTTCCACCATATTGCCTCAGTAATTTGATGTTGACAAAGCTAAGTCCCAACTCCAATTCTCTAGGTCTTATTATTTGCTTATTGTATGAACACCTTCTTCGTCAGTCCGAAATCCATATTGTGGTAATACTTTTTATTTATCCAACAAAAAAATAATGTCAAAAACACCCTGCAATATGGATGTAAACTCTTGACTATTTCATCCTCATATGTGAGGATGAATACTTATGTTAGTTTTCTTCCACTGTGGGAGAAAAAGAATATTCCTCTGCACCATTTCCCCCTGTATTCAGACATCCCAAAGTGAACCCCAGTTTCTGCACAGGAAAATGTGGGGAGATATTCCTGCAAACCCATATGAATTTTGTCCACAGATAACTCTTCCACAACATTTCAGGACATTGTAATCTCCAGAGAAAATTGTGCAACACATTTCCAATTGTTAGGAAGTCTGTTTTGTGTCTGTCTCTCTGTGTGTTTTGGCTAGGTAATAAATAATTACAATCTTCTTTCCACACCTACTCTGCAGGTTTCAAAACCAAAGTTTCTTGATCAGGCAAAGATGCTTTCAAAAAACATGCAGGAAAAATGACACTGTTAGAGCCACACAGTATGCATGTTCCCTTCGGTATGAAAGGTCGTTCTGTTAAGTATCAAACTAGACTCATCAGACTATCCCACAATGGCCCCGAGCCTGCAGGGAAGAAGAAAGGGAACAAAAGTTGAACAATGAAATTTGGTTCTCCTTTTGAGAAAACATAAGACTCTCCTGAAACCTCAAAATTGTTTCTATCCAATGGAAAGCACTGCTCCCTTTATAGAAAGAAGACTTTCCTCAAAGTAAGGTCTGAACAAGCTCAGTTCGAGAAAGAACTGAGTTTGAAAGAGGGACAAAGGCTTGAGGAAAAAAACTACAGCATTACAGAAAGCCTGTGAGATTGCAGTGGCATACAAGAACTAGATAAGAAGAACACTGGGCAACAAAGCAGCCCATTATCGAGCAAGGAAGTTCTGTATTTTCTCCATAGACTTTATTGGAATCAGTATGGGACAGAGTTTGGAAAACATACTTTGGAAGATACCCAGTCTGCCATGACCACTTTCCTAAGTCCTATCTCTGGAATGGTAAAGAGAAAACAAACTGGCAGGCATCCACTGGAGAAGAGAACAAAAAGACAATTCAAAATGCCCAGGGGTATGCATTTATAATTAAAAGTACCCCAACATGTTTTGGCCCAATATGCTGTCTGGTGCCTTCCTCAGGAGAATGCACTGTCTACTGAGATCTCGAAATAGGGTTCTAAACAGAGTAATGTTGGGTAGTTTAATTATAAATATGTGAAATATATGCTTTGTGACCTTTTAAGACTTTTTGTTCACTTCTGGAACCAGCAAGCCCTGTACCACTGCTAAGGCCATTTCCACACGTGGCGGTGGAAACACCCTGTGCTGGTACTTACCGTACTTCTTGGCTCGACGCTGTAGTCCAGGCTGCTCCGGAGCAGTGCGTGGTCGCCGCTCTACCCTGCTCCGGGGACAAAAATGGTGGCTTCCGGTTGGTGGAGGCTCTCCACCAACCGCTGAAGCTTGCCAGCCTAAAACCTGCTCCCGGCAGATCTGCAGGCTCGCACTGGTGCGAGCCTGCAAATCTGCAGCGGAGCGCCGGAACAGAGTGGCGCGCTCCGTGCTTTTGAAAGACCTGTTTAAGCAGGTCTTTAAAAAGCACGCTGCGCAACCACTTCTGCATGTTCCGGAGCGGACTGAGGTGCAGAATTACAAAAAGTAGCCCGACCCAGTCCACTCTACGGTGCAGACGCCCTCTTTGGAGGACGCTCTGCACCGTTTTTTTTTAGCCCGTGTGGAAATGGCCTAAGTCTTATAGTCTTGCACAAGCAACATAATTCTGCAAAAGTATGAAACTGACCATAGGGAGGAGGTGCTCTTTGCTCATTGCCCTATAGAGAAATTATAATCAGTTATTTCATCCCAACACATCAAAATGAATAATGAAGGTAGTTTGTCCCTCCTGTGGGCGGGGGGGAAAGGTACATTCTTCCTCTGTATTTTCCTGCAGCTGAATATCCTGAAGAATTGCCCAAGAATTATTCTGCAGAGAAAAATATGTGGGTTTTCTCTCTGTGTGAAAAATATGTGTATTTCCCTGCAGTGTAATTCCTGGGCAATATTTCAGGACATTGAATACCAGGAGAAAATTGGTCTATTCCCTTTCTCAGTGGGATTTCCTGATTGTCAGGAAATCCATTTTTTGACCTGTGAATGAATAGCGATGAATATTCCTTCCATCCCAAGGGCCCTATTTATCCTAGGGCCACTCTAAGGGAACAGCATATGATAGTAGAATTCTGTTTCCAGCCTAGGGTGTGCTGCTCAAGTTGTTATATCACTACCACCTGCCTAGCTCACTTGTATGGCCAAATGTGGCCCTGCTTCTACTGCACAAATATCTAGAAACGTCACCTTTCTTTCCCTGTTTCTCCTTTCTTTCCTTTCTTTTTATGGTGTAGTACTTTTGTCCATCATAGGTATACTTTATAGGTAGTTAAGGCATGCTAACAGGGTGGCAAGTCTCATTACTATCACTTTGCAGATTGCTTTAGCAAGACTCCTAAAGAATGATTGATCTCAGTCAAAAAAATTAATCACCCATCAACCCAAGCAATTAACATTAGCTAATCTATTTGCATATATCTGATAATTTACACCACTGCTGAAAGGAGGCACCTCTTCGCAATAGTATTGATTAAGGGAGGACAGCCAGAAGCTTCTATCATTAAGACATTAAACTGGGCAACTAAAGTATAAAGTATGAAGGACATTCCTGTAGTCAGACTGTGTGCATTATCCCTCCGTTTGTAGCAATGTTTCAAGTGTATTTCCATTGCCCACAGATTCTCCAGTGTTCCTTTCACTTGCTGAGTATGATTGGAGATATAAGGAAAGCCACTAAGCAGGAGTTTATAGAGTCAATGCCTCTCCTGTTTCCCTAAATGGAATAAGATGTCACTGTTATTTTTGTCTCATGATCTTGCAAGCAGGTACACAAACGTAACAGAAGTAGGGATGGGTTATATCTCCCTTCCATCCACAAGACACTCAGTGGCTACAATCCAACATGTCCCCAGTGTAGTGTAAATATCTGCATGTGGTCCTATGCCAGGCTGAACCATATAGCCTTCCCACCGCTTACTGAAAAGCCCCTGAAGCTGTCATGCATGACTGTCCTGTATTTTTGTGGCAAGCAGGCAGGATCATAGAAGTGCCTGGCTACATCTCACAGACAGACATGAAATATGATGTCAGCACTGAGATTGCTTGGGTGTTGTCGGGGGCTTTGGGCACTGCGGAAGGTAATAACAATTCCCTCAGTGCCCCACAACCAGACATCTGCTAATCTAAAGGAAACTTGGTCCAATGAAATGAAAAGGGGTTGGAAATTCATTTGTTCATAATTCCTTGGGTCTTTGGCTGGGGGGTGGGTAGGGAAAGAACAGTTTGCCTAACTTCTTTGACCTGCACACAGAGGCTTTCTTATGTGCCCCTCAGCAGTCAATCCCAGCCAGCTGGGAGATATTTGGGAGATCTCTCAGAGGCAGAAGAGTTGGCAAAGAGGCAGAGAAGAACTACTTGTCTGGGCCATGGAGACTGAAGCACCGCTTACCCTCCCCCTCCTCAGAGCAGCTGAGGCCACAGTGGATCAGTAATCTCCAAGTCTCTATTTCCAGCCATCACAGAAGTCATTGGTTGTTTTGTGTTTTATCTGTGGTATATTCTGATGCTACCCACCTACCCCACTTTTCTTTCCTCCCACTCACTGCAACTACTGTGTCCCTTTGTTCACATACAGCTTCTTTTCCCTCACAAGAGCCCTAATTCAGTTTTCTCTTTGCAGGATGGGTGGGCTGACTAATAATCACCTGTATTTCATAACACAACATTGTGTATACCATTATTTATTTTGAGGGATAAATTATCCACAAATTTTACAATGGATCTCCAAAACAATTGACAAATAATGACACTACCAAGAAAACATATGCAATGTAGTCAGGCCTTGGAGTCACCTCTGGACCACTACACTCCAGTAATTTTTACTTCTCTTCCCCGACCCCCACCCCAATGGACCTGTAAATTCAACGTCCTCCCAGACTAGGATCTTGGAAATTACTTCAGGCCTTTTCCGCACCACCCTCCCAACCCACCATAGGGACGGGAGAAGGTCCAAGCATTGATGGGTTTCCCTCATCAATGATTGGTGATTGTGTCACCATCCCACTGCGCACTCACACTTACCTTGCTTGCAGAGGTCCTACAAACACAATGGTTGTGCTTCCTCCCCGGCACAGCCTGGGACAATACCTGGCTGTGCTGCAGCAGGAAGAGGTGGGGCCATCACACTTCCTGGATCGCAGAAGCAGCTGGTGCAGAGGGGAAAATTTCTGTCACGCTCCCCTCCCATCAAAGACAATGCCAGGACCCACACTGGATGCCTCCACAACAAGGTAAGGTGTGAAAAGAGCCTCAGACTGCTTTTGTTCTGCCCTGACTTTATGATAGGATTGCAGCTGTCTCCCTGGGGTAGAAGAGGTTTGGAAATGGCATAACTCAGTTTCTCACCTGTTCCCCCCCATTTTTCTCCCTCCCTTTGGTCCTTTTCCCAGTAGATCTTTGCTAGAAGAGCAGTTTTATTGGCAGATTTTTCTGTTGGCTGTCAACAGGTGATGGTTTTGCTGGTAAAGGGGGATTTTTGGGAGAGGAGAAGGCTTGTACTTAATCCTAAATCCTTACAACCAGCACATCTTTGAGTTAAGATTAGACTGCATGACATTACAGGTTGCAACGCTCTTTACCACTTTTTACATTTGTGTTTATCTCTGTTCTTACCTTGCCAACCCTGAAAGCATGGTATACTTAACTATATGGTTTTTCAAAGTCTTTTCAAAATAACTAGTTCAAGCATGTCTAACTATATCCTTTTGACTTGACAGTGATGGGTAACTGTCAGATTCTGTTCCTGGAAAGTTCAGAGGTCAATTGAAATCAGAGGAGCAAACCTAGCCAATTATCAAATTAATTACGTTCACCTTACTTCCACCACTTCCATTACTCCATAAACATCATCAACTGGCCAGTCACTAGTGAATGAGAAACAAAGCTGTCACTGGCTTGCTGTGACTTGTCTTGATGGCTTGCACTTCTTTAACAGTCAGGTTGCTAAAGCCAATTAAAATGCATGTGTTTGAGGATAAGCTTTGTGCATGTATGATAGTATTATACATGATATACCCAAACATCACCTTCTGTATGTCTCCTCCTACCCCCAGCTATAATGTTAGGAGCTTTCTTTGGTGACTGGTAATAGCCTGAGATTCATTTCCATTTCCATTTATCACCCATGCCATGTCAATGGAGAAAACTGTAACCAGTCCAAGTAAAACTCCAAAAGTAAGACTGATTTCTGATACTCCTTATTGTGACTGCATTTTTTTAAAAGAAAAAGTGGACTTCAGTTGAGAACATTAATGTTCCAAAGAATGTTTGTAATGCATCATACTTGAAAATATTTTTCACATTCCCACAGGCTATGTATGATATTACGTTTCTATGCTCAGTTCAATGTGCTATTGATTAGAGATGAAAAGGATATTTGCAATTTTTTTGTCCAAAGTCGCCCCCCCCCCCAAAAAAAACCCAGGAAGTATAAAAGAATAGTGGGAATTTTGTGCAATTTTCTCTTAGTACTTAATGTCTCAAAGTGCTGTGCAGGACTTATTCTGTGGAGAAAAGCTCTTTTTTGCATGTGCATGAAAACCTGTTTTCTGTGCAGAAAATCATAGAATCAGAGAGTTGGAAGAGACCACAAAGACCATCAAGTCCAACTCCCTGCCATGCAGTAATATACCATCAAAGCATTCCCAGCTGATACCCATCCAAGCTCTCTTTAAAAACCTCTAGAGAAGGAGACTCTACCACATTAAGGCAGCATATGCCAATGTCAAACTGCTCTTACCATCAGAAAGTTCTTCCTGCTGTTTAGATGGAATCTCTTTTCCTGAAGTTTGAAGCCATTGTTCCATGTCCTAGTCTCTGGAGTAGCAGAAAATAGGCTTGCTCTATCCTCCATATTACATCTCTTCAAACATTTAAACATAGCTATCATGTCTCCTCTTAACCTTCTCTTCTTCAGGCTAAACACACCCAGGTCCCCAGATTGCTCCACATAGGACATGGTTTCCAGGCCTTCTACCATTTTGGTTTCCTTCCTCTGGACACATTCCAGCTTGTCAATATCCTTCCAAAACTGTGGTGTCCAGAACTGGACACAGTATTCCAGGTGGAGTCTGACCCAGAAAAAATAGAGTGGTGTTATCAGTTCCCTTGACCTAAACACTATACTCCAAGTGATTTATATAGCTCAGTAAGAACTAGAACTTGAATCTCAAAAACCTTAGTCTCAGACTGTATTCATATCATGATGTGGGCTCATTGTACTTAATTATAAATGACTGTCATAATTGATGGAATTCCAAAAGAAGTATTCCTCCCTTGAAAAGAAGCTTCCAACACTTCACAGATGGAAACTGGGACACATGTGGCCAAGCAACATCAGAGTGTGATCAAGTTGATAAAAGTTATTAATGTGGAAGAACACACAAGCTAGGAGAGGCTACAGCAGTTTGTCGTTGCCTGAGTCTGCTGAGAATGTCAAGATTCCTCTCCCTTTCTCTCCTGATGAGCTATTTGAATGCAAAGTACTTTTTGCATTTTGCAGCAATTGAAGTAACCTGAAGACAAAGCAAATCAGGATGTTTGTAAGGCATTTTATAGCACTGCTTATAAAGATACAAACTTCAGAGAAACTAATGTCCCAAAATTGAAGCATTAGTTGTCTTTTTAGCAGATTAGAATTCAGAATACATAATACATACATTCCTTAGCAAACATAAAGTCCAATTTTGCTTAATGGAATTCAGTGGTGCAAACTAATTTATATCACTAATCCTAATTTAATTTTTGTCACAGGCATGATGAGTTGGGCATCCTCACTCCCCATGAAAGAAAACATGGGTCCTACTAAGGCAAGAAGTGAGGGGGAATCCCTTGCATTTGAAGTAATTTTTATGGAGGGCTAAACCAAGAGACCATGAAATTAGTCACAGGTCAAAACAGAGTTGAAGAAACATAGGCCCTTTCCACACAAGTTGCGAGAAGCTGTTCACACCTGTTCTTACTGTCTTCAAATAACACAGTTTTCTGTGATTGTTTTCCACACAGCCCCTCATTTTGATTCATTTTCCTGCCGAGGAGTGCAAGTGCATGCATCCATACTACCTCATTGCTGACCACTCCCCCGACTCCCCTCACTCTGCCCCTACATAGGTACCTCCTACTCTATTTGCTGGCATATAAGAGGCACTTTTCCCCCCAAAAAAATGCCTTCTGAAAATGGGGTGCGAATATGGTAACTCTTCCCACTCACTCTCCACACCCAATGGCCACCTGCACGTACCTCTCCGCACCCAACTGCCACCCGCACACACCTCTCCACATGCACTCACCAACCCCACAAACCTCTCCACACATGCTCATCACCCGCAGGCACCTCTCTGCACCCGATGGACACCCACACACACCTCTCCCAGCCCAATCGGAGAGGTGCATGCGGGTGACAATTGGGGGCAAAGGGGTGCATGGGGCTGGTAAATGCACACAGAGAGATGTGTGCAGGTGGTGAGCACACGTGGAGAGGTGCATCTGGGTGGAAAGTGTGCGCACAGAGATGCATGGGGCTGGACAGTGCGTGCAGGAGGGGGTGGTCAGTGGGCACAGAAAATGGAATGGGGGACAGGGGTACTAAAAAAATAGCCTGTCCGCTGCTGCCCACCAATGCACATTGGTGCAAATGTACGTTTCTGCATCTCTGGGAAAATCCGAATCTGCTTCAATGTCAGAATGTGATTCAGACTTTTTCTGGTTTTCAAATAGCGCACTATCCTACCACAAGGCGGTGCATTAACATGGGATTCCATGCAGAACAACGGAAAATAAGGGAAGGGAAAAAAAGAGGACCCAAATAATTATCGCCCAGTCAGCCTGACATCAGTATCCAGAAAGATCCTGGAGCAAATCATTAAGCAGTCAGTTTCTAATCACTTAGAAAGCAATGCAGTAATCACGAGAAGTCAATATGGATTTCTCAAAAATAAGTCATGCCAGACTAATCTTATCTCTTTTTATGATAGAGTTACTAGCTTGATAGATGAAGGGAATGCTGTGGATGTGGCATATTTCGATTTCAGTAAGGCCTTTGACAAAGTTCCCCACAACATTCTTGCAAAGAAGCTAGTAAAATGCGGGCTGGACAGGGCTACTGTCAGGTGGATCTGTAACGGGTTGACTGACTGTTCCCAAAGGGTGCTCACCAATGGCTGCTTTTCATCCTGGAAAGAAGTGACTAGCAGGGTGCCACAGGGTTCTGTCCTGGGCCCAGTGCTGTTCAATATCTTCATCAACGACTTGGATGAAGGGATAGAGGGCATGCTCATCAAATTTGCAGATGACACCAAATTGGGAGGGGTTGGTAATACGCCAGAGGACAGGATCAAAATTCAAAATGACCTGGACAGATTGGAGAGCTGGGCCAAGGCTAACAAAATGAAATTCAACAGAGAGAAATGTAAGGTCCCACACTTAGGTAGAAAAAATGGAATGCAGAAATATAGGATGGGGGACGCTTGACTGGATGGCAGTATGTGTGAAAGGGATCTAGGAGTCTTAATAGACCACAAGCTGAACATGAGTCAGCAGTGTGATGCAGCAGCCAAGAAAGCCAATGCAATTCTCAGTTGCATCAATAGGAGTATGGTGTCTAGATCGAGGGAGGTACTGGTACCACTCTACTCTGCTTTGGTTAGACCTCATCTTGAATCCTGTGTCCAGTTCTGGGCACTCCAATTCAAGAAGGACATGGTCAAGCTGGAGCAGGTCCAGCGGAGGGTGACCAAAATGGTGAGGGGCCTGGAAGCCATGCCCTATGAGGATAGACTTAGAGAGCTGGATATGTTTAGTCTGCAGAAGAGAAGGTTAAGAGGGGACATGATAGCCATGTTTAAATATATGAAGGGATACCATGTAGAGGAGGGAGAGGGCTTGTTTTCTGCTGCTCCAGAGACCAGGACAAGGAGCAATGGATTCAAGCTGCAGGAAAGGAGATTCCACCTGAACCTCAGGAAGAACTTCCTGACAGTCAGGGCTGTCCGGCAGTGGAATATGCTGCCTCAGAGTGTAGTGGAATCTCCTTCTTTGGAGGTTTTTAAGCCGAGGCTGGATGGCCATCTGTCAGGAGTGCTTTGAGGGTGTTCCTGCATGGCAGGGGGTTGTACTGGATGGCCCGTGTGGTCTCTTCCAACTCTACTTTTCTATGATTCTATGGTTCTATGAAATAAAGCCAGGCTAATTCACTCCCACATGCAGAATAGTTAAATGCTACAAGGCAGTAACCCATGGTAATAACCCCATGCAGAAAGGGCCATAGTCTTTATTGTTGAATGACCTGCAACTAGTGGGCATTCTGTTCCTGGATCTCTCATTACTGGAGCACTTGGCATTGGATCAATCATCCCTATATCGATTATCCAAAATCCTTTTAACATGAATCCATGTGTTGTGAATAGTAGACTAGTGAAATCATTATCATTAAGAATGCCAGTTGAGGGTGTATTTATTGTGCCCTCATATGTTCCAGACCACATAGCATTCTTGGAATCACCTATATTTCTGACCAATTGATCACTTCCACATGTAGATCCTATTGCTATATATGAACTGTAGGTATGCCAAAAAATACAAACCCCTAGGGCTATAAAATGAAAGAAAGAAATTGATTATTCTTCTTATTGTTGGGTTTGTTTGTGCTTTTGTAGCTTATCACAGTCAACAAAAATGTAAGCATGTGTGCACACACATATTCTCACCCAGAGGAAATAGTATAATTGGTTATCTTTACCAGAAACACTTTGCCTGTGATCCTTCATTGGGATACATGAGATTAGCCTATGATAATATCCCTTCCAACCTACCCTCCAAACCCAACTTTATCTCAGAAGCAGCTCTCCAAACTCAGTCATTTCTTGATTGGTAATTGGTAGGGTGAGTAATAATGAAGTGTCCCAGTCTTTTCTAATAGCTGGACACACAGTGGCAGTGACATTGTTCTCCATGACAATCACAAACTTTTAGTTATAATGGCTAAAGCCACTTCCGGACTAGATTGTTATAGTGCTGTTATTCCACTTTCAACATCCTATGGAATCCCAGTTGTTTTTTCTTTTTCATCCTGTGGATTTCATTGGATGCTCCCTACTTTTTGCTATTTTTCTGGTTTCCAAAACTTTGAGTCTATTTCATCTTCCTAAATGAAGCTGAAACTTCCTCCTCTATTTCTGGTTCCTGAAAATTTAGTAAAATAGTAATGGAGTACTGAGTGCCCTTAGATGCAACCAGCATCCAGCTTCATATCACATGTTGCATGTGTAAATGGATTTAACGGCTCTTGATTTAACTTTAAAAATTATTGCAATAAGGGTGGTCTGGCTTGAGACAGCATAATATATGGGAAGAAATTTAACCCTTCTTCTTGCACTGCAGTCTCAAGAAAAATCTCCCTCCTGCATACATGCTATTATTTACCCTTGAAAAGAAAGCTTATTTAAATATGAAACAAATCATCTCGTCTTGCCCACAGGCTGACTTGGAACAACTACAGTTTTTTTTAATATCCATTACTAGAATCTTTCCAGCCAACATACCTACTGACCATGCTGGACAGGGGATTCTGGGAATTGCAGTCTAAAAAAAGAATTGCTCTAAGCTATGCTCTAAGGCCCAACAAAAGTCCAAAAATAGGCACAAAGAGTAATATTCTTTTAAAATTATTTAAATTAAATTATACAATAATTTATATTAAATATAAGTTTGAGGATGAGGATGAGGATTTAGGCTTGCTACGTGTATGCATGTCATCTCTGTTCCCTCTAAAAAGAGAAACAACCAGCACACATTTAACTCCTTTCCTCATTCTGTTCCCCACTGGCGTTGTCACATCCTTTAACCCACTAAGCTGATCAAAATATTTATTTGTAAATGAGTAGATTTGCACAGTAGCTTTGTGTATCTCAAATAAATGAAAGCCATAAGAACCTTGGGGACTGGGGGCTTCCGTGTCAATGGGTGTGTGAATATGCTCTGGGTAAAAGTCCAGGATTGAAAAGAATGATACAGAGTGCTGAAATCTATTCTCAAAATAGATTTGGCACCTTGGATAGCTCCTTTCAAGTTCATGACAAAAACCTGGAGCAGATTTACCACCCCACTGTCATGGAGCCATCAACACTACTGCACAAAGGTACTTTGGTAGGTTTAGGGAGATAATGTACCTCCCTTCTCTGATCAATAATGTAGCAATTTTTTTCCTGTCTTTATTTATTTATTTATTTTAAAGAATCAAGCTGTTTGGAATTAAATCTACAGCGATTAGCTCAGGAAACATGATTTTCTGCAGATTCCAGGTGGAAAAATAAATAAGGATTATATACATGCACTTGTTCTGTGTTTCATTAAACCTTGCCAAATTTTCTCTGCCAAGCTCTGCGTCCTTAGATTGGTCACACATGTTCCTGAATGCTTCGCATATAGTACTAACAGCTGCATTTTAGGGGAGGGGGCGAAAAAGAAGCCAAATCATTCAAACACACCCTTCCTTTGCCAAAATATGCTCCCTTGAAAAGGCAAACAATGGCCTACACACAGAAATGTGGACTCAATTAATCCAAAGTATCAGTTTACAGTTGTGCTTCCCCATCTTGTATATTGATGTTAAACATTCAGTTCCTCACACAATCACTTGGTAATGGCATATCTGTCAGCCCATTATTATTATCCCCAGCATTGTTTAACTGGTTGGCTTTCTCCCACATCTGTAAAATGCAGAGCAAAAGTTAGAGTTCAAGGGTGAGTTTGCCAGTAGCAGGCTGTTCTCAGGCTGAACTGGAACTAGAACTATACCTTGCTGGGTATAACCAAAGCACGTGAGTAATGAGATGCATGTGGAAATAATGTGTTGGGAAAACTGAATAGGTGGGAGAAGAGATCCTATAGCATAAAACCCCCACAAATGAGTGGTAATGTAGGGTATTTGTCAAGAGAATGAGCTGGGATGTTTTGGGCAAATATCCACAGCCATCTCTCCCATTAGGCAGGTTGCTTGAGGTGACAAATGCCTGAGAGACTGTCATCTCAGCTTCCTAGTGTTTTTCAGAAATTTCTGGCTATTCCTCTCTTGTTGGAGGACAGAGTTCTTTCTGCGCCATACACAGCTCAGACCTCCAGTTGAAGGAAACAGACAGAGACCTGGAAGGAACCACCAAACCTTCCAAAATAGACTGGTGCCTTCCTGTGTGTTGGAGAACATAGTTCCATGCCAGTGCAGAAGGGAAGAGCCAATTAGAAATCCTTTTTGTCTGCAGACTATAGATGGGGCACCATCTTTTATTTTCTTTGGCAGGAAAACAGTCTTGCAAATATTGTCTCAGGCTTACCAATTGTGCCTCAATAAGCAACTGTGCCTCAATAAGACAGAGTATCCTGCCCAGATTCAGGTACTCAACAGAACACCCAGTGCTGGTGAGAAGAAGAAGACATCAGCAAGTAGAGTATTAAATTGGTTAATACTCTAATGTTCCCAAGACATCATTTAACCAGTATCAGACCTTCTTAGGCCATTTCCATGTGAGGTTGATACATCGTAGTAGTGTTGAATTCTTACCCTCCAATCTGCACATTGTAGTGTTTTAGCATCAGAATTTTCTTCATGGTTCTGCATGTTTTCAGCTCCTAGAGCAGTTCACTGCAATAAGAAACCTCTGTATCCAAAAACAACTCCAATGTAAATCTCCTAAACCAGTTCTGCTTTATTTTTTGCCTACATGCAGAAGCAAAGCATTGATTCACAGCATAGAAGTAGCCAGTTATGGGTGTTCCCAGGCTGTCCCTTCTGTCATTTCTGTCCCTATCTCTCTCTGCCCATCAAAGGACAGGCTGTTGTCATTATTGTCTTCATGTATCTTTTTCCTCCCTTACCCATGCATCTTTTTCTCTACTTTGGCCAGCTTTTTGCCCAGCCTCCCAGTCAGATCTTGTAGTCTGTTGGGACAAAGGTTGCCACAGGCTTGCCTGCTACTGAGGTTTTACGTTGTGGTTTTTTTTTCTCCCTCAGCTTGCAGCTGTGCAGCCAGGATTGATTGGCTAGATCTGAACTGATCAGATTCTCCAGGGAAGGAAGAAGGGAGAAGGTGGAAGGTGAAGGTGGGCTGTCGGCCAGTTGAGTGCCAGAGGTGGCACCTCTTCGCCTTCGCACACACCAGCCTCGCAACAAGGGAGAGCCCAGCCCCATCCTCTCCTCCCCCAATCTCCCTCCTTTACCTGAATTCAGACTCAGCTGCTGCTGCGAGGCAGAGGCCCTGCGCCAAATTATGCCTTTTCTCTTCACTTTGGCACCGCCGCCAACTGACAAGCAGAGAGCTGTTTTGGCTTAATTCTCCAGGGGGCAAGGATTGCAACAAATCAGACCTCCATTTCCATCAGTGCTAAATCTCCCCTAGAAGAACTTGGATCCCAAGAAAAGAAATGAGACAGTGCCTTTAAACACATGCAAAGCGCCTCCACCGTCTACTCACACCTGGCAGTAACAGAACACTTGCACGTCTGCATGGAAGTAAATCTCAGGGAATTAAACTAGATCTCTAAGTGAAATGTTCCTAAGATGGGAACCTTAAAAGCATCCTTGAGCATTGCTTGTGTCAGGATAGTTAAACAGACAGTGGGAAAAGAATGGACTGTTAGAAAGTGGGTTTTTTCCACGTATCAACGAACATACATACCTACGCACAAATGCAGCAATGCAGAAATATGTTTAAAATATGTGTAGTGTTTTCTAGAAAAACAGACCAATCAGCAATGGCAGGGTATGGGTAAGGGAGGGGAATGGGAGTGGCCAGGGACTTGCTGTTGTGGATGCAGCAACTGCTGTTTTCCGCCATAGTACAATGTAAATAGGGGTGGTACAGACAGCACAGTTTCTGAACTGGAGTATAAAAACATGGCTCTTGACACGTGGTGAACTGCTCCTTCCCTCTCGTGCAGAAATGGCCTTAGATTCAAGAAGGTAGCAGTCTTATGTGCTTGGGGATCATATTTCCTAATCATCTTGAGTCCTGTTGAACACAAGGAGAATAGAAATGTTATAAATCATGCAGTAAACAAATCAAGCTTTTTGTATGTTTCAGGCTGGGTTGCTCAGAAAGGTTTTGCTAGCCATGGTTGTTGGTATGGTGGCAAATGGAGACAAAGGCCCTTTTCACATGTCGGGGGGGAAACGGGCGAAAACGCCCAAAAACGGAGCTTACTTCCAGCCGGGTAAGTCCGTCGCCTCGTGGAGCAGCGCGAGCTCGCTGCTCCACACTCCTCCGGCGTCGCAGATGGCAGCTTCCAGTTGGCGGAGGCTCTCTACCAACCGGAGGAGCTCGCCAGCCGGAAGCCGGCCCCCGGCAGATCTGCAGGCACGCACCTGCGCGCGCCTGCAGATCCACTTTAGAGCCGGGTGATGGAGCGGCACGGGGCTGCGCGCTCCATGCTTTTTAAAAACCTCTAAAAAGAGGTTTTTAAAAAACACGCAGCCCGGCTAGTTCCGGCGGCTTCTGAGTGGATTCTGGTGTGAAACTACGAAAAGTAGTCCACGCCAGTCCACTCTACAGTGTAGACGACCTCCGTGAGAGGTTGCTCTACACCGTTCCCCCCCCCCCACATGTGAGAAGGGCCAAAATGTCTAACTGCTGTTGAGCAGCACTGATAATTAATGCAGCACAATGCCCCTTCTTGCTGTATGTTTAAAAGTGTTAACTGAATTTAGTGTTAACTGAATCTGTTTAAATATTTGAAGGGATGCCATGTAGAGGAGGGAGAGGGCTTGTTTTCTGCCGCTCCAGAGACCAGGACAAGGAGCAATGGATTCAAGCTGCAGGAAAGGAGATTCCACCTGAACCTCAGGAAGAACTTCCTGACAGTCAGGGCTGTCCGGCAGTGGAATATGCTGCCTCGGAGTGTGGTGGAGTCTCCTTCTTTGGAGGTTTTTAAGCAGAGGCTGGATGGCCATCTGTCGGGAGTGCTTTGAGAGTGTTCCTGCATGGCAGGGGGTTGGACTGGATGGCCCGTGTGGTCTCTTCCAACTCTACATTTCTATGATTCTATGAAGCATTGGGGCTATTTTGTCATGGTTGAACACTGCTGACTCTTCCAGAGATAACCAATAATCTCTTATAGTATCTCACAGCACACACCAAGAAAAGCAGTGGTTGATTCTTTTTCTGTCTTGCTAACTGCCATGTTTCCCTGTTGTATGGAAACCCTTTTTGTTTCTCTCAAAGTTCCTTGGATGTTTCATTCAGGCTGGTACTAGATATTTTGGTTTAAATGAAATCTACTAGGACTTCTATTAGGAATTAGATTGCAAGGCAGACATCAAGCTGAATGGAGACCATGTTTAAACTTGTACCCCAAGGAAGTTAATACTACACAAAATCACCTCACCCTGCCAAAGAAACTTAAGTTTGTCCCAACCCCAACTGCTTTTTCAAAACCTCCAAGGAAGCAGTTTTCATGATTTGTACAGAAAGCTTCTTCCACTGATAAACTGCTGCCGTAGAACAGCCAACTTGCTAATGCTTACCACATTCCAGCCTATAGATTACAGCCATAGGTTCTCGCCTTACCTTCACTAGACCATAACCAATATTCCTACTGCTTTTAAGATGTGTTATTCAGACTATCAACACAGAGGTTAGAAACTTACCATCCAGCCCACTGCCTAACAGACTCCCTAGCTGAGTTCACAGAACTAGTCCAACCAACTGGTGTTGGAGTTGCCCTGATTTTTGGTCTTGGGTGACTTTCCACTTGAGACCAGTCTATGAGGTGTAGCTCAGGAGTTCATGGCATCCATGACAAATATGGGTTGAAAAATTGACTTATATCTGACAGGACATGCTATAGAGAACATCTTTTTTCTATAAGGTGGCAATATGTACAGTGAAGTCTTCTTCTCTGTACTTATTGCATCTGTGAATTTATGTCCAGTTGAACTATTCAGGATGCTGAGAGGTTTTAGAGCTTCAGCATTTTTTTGTGATGCTTTTAATGATCACTTCACAGATAAAATCTCTCAGATAAGAGCCAACTTAGATGCTGTCATTGTAGCAGAAGTTAACAATGGGGTGTCCAGTGTCTCTGTGAGTAGGATTACACTGGATCAGTTTAATAGCAATAGCAATAGCATGTGTATTTCTATGCTGCTTATCAGCTAAGCGCTCTCTAAATGGTTTACAATGCGTTAGCTAATTGCCCCCAACAAGCTGGGTACTCTTTTTACTGATCTGTGGAAGGATGGAAAGCTGACTCAACTTCTGGAGCCTGGCAGGATCAAATTCACAGTATGCAATTTGAACTCAATTACATTATTAATGCATCTCTCAGGATGGGAAGTTTTCCACCTTGCTTAAAAGAAGCAGTAGTACAACCACATCTTTTAAAAATCCCTCTTTGAAGCTTCTGGACTTAAACAACTATATCAAATCTTCCTTTTGGGGGCAAAATGACTGAGAGGACATTTGCCTCTCAACTCCAGGCAGTTTGGATGATACAAGTTATCTAACCCATTTCAAACTGACTTCACAGCAGGATATGGAGTTGAGACCACTATGGTTACCTTAGTTGATGATCCTTGCCTGAGCACTGACAGTGGAAGTGTGCCATTGCTAGTGCTTTTGGATGTCTCAGCAGCATTTTGATACCATCATACATGATATCCTTCTGGAATGGCTTAAGGTTCTGGAGATCAGAGGCAGTGTGCTTCAGTGGTTCTGATCCTATCTCTGAGGTAGATTCCAGATGGCATATACATGGGGATAGCTGCTCCTCATTTTTTTTTTTTTTTTAAAAGGTGCTATATGGCATACCACAAGGTCCCATGCTGTCCCCAACACTATTAAACATCTATATGAAATTGCTGGAGAGATCATTTGGAGGCATGGGACAGGGTGCCAGCAGTATGTTGATGACACCCAAATAAATTTCTCCATGACTTCAAAAACAGTTTCAGCTAAGGATAGTGTGCCTCCTCTGAATAAATGCCTGGAGGAGGTAATGGGCTGTATGACGAAAAACAAATTGAAGCTGAATCTAGACAAGATAGAGATGCTTACTGTCAAGGGTCCTAACCTGGATTTAGAGGTGTGTCAACCAGTTCTGGATGGGGTTACACTCCTCCTGAAAGACTGTGTTCACAGCCTGGGAGTGCTTTTGGATCTATTGCTCCAAATGACAATTCAGATAGATGCAATAGCCAGGAGTGCTTGGGCTGATGTGCCAGCTGTGCTCCTAGAGCTGGAGGACCCAAAGATGGTAGTGCATGTGCTGGAAACCTCAAGGCTGGACTTTTGCAATGCACTGTACATTGGGCGATCTTTGTAGCAAGTTTAGAAAATTCAGTTGGTTCAAAACATGGCACCCAGGTTGGTTACTGGTACATCTAGGAGTGAGAATATCACACCAACATTAAACTCTGTTACTGCCCTGGCTAGCCCGAGCTTTGGGGATATAAAAGATATCTTTGATATCAATAATTCAGCTTCACATATCCCTTCCACGTGCTTGCAAGGCCCCCGGACAAGCACGCACACAGGCTCGGCCGATAATTGCCATAATATTCCTAGACAATACAGGCAGGCCAGAAACAGCCGACTCGCCGCTTTAGGAGACCTCAAGGCAAGTACCTCCATTAGGTATGCAAGCAACTCTCAAAAGATCCTCTGCCTCGCGCTGGCAGCTTGATGATCGAACTATATAATGCTCAAGTACTCCGCGTTTGCATACTGGCTATCCTACTGACAATTTGGCTCTAACTCAATCATTCAAATTCTGACCTTCCGGAGGCTTTGTCTCCAGCTCCAAATCTATTGTTTTCCCCAAGTCCGACCTAGCCTGCGGTCACAATTCTCCTTATAAAAACCTCTGATTTTGAGCGCTTCTTTGGATCGCTCCCGAGTTCCAGACCGCCTTGCTGCCACTTCACTTGGTGAGCTTCCCCTCAGCTCCACGTGCTGAGATACATCAAACCCCAGCATCGCTCTCCATTTTCTTCCGGACTTCAGAACAGGTTTCGTGTTACCCGAACCAACTATCCCTCTGAAAATCCCGCTATCTTACTCACACCTTTATTTTCCTTAGTTATCTGTGTGCGTGTGTTGCTTACATTGTGTGCCTGTATTTAATAAAGATCATTCATTATTTTCAAACCGGTCTGCTTCTTGGCTTGGCCTGACCCCGTAGACACTGGGTTGCAAGATCCTGCTAAGTTACCCTGCCTCTCATAACGCTAAAGCAGTGCTCAGAGCTAATCTTCCCCACCTATTGTTGAGCACATTTTGGTGTCCCTCACGGGACCCCCAGTAAACAGGGTAACAACTCACTCTGCTGGCTGCCAATTAGATTCCAGGCAAGGAACAGAGTGTTAATTGTTGTCTTTAAAGTTCTATCTGGTCTGGGTCCAGGTTACCTATAGGAATGCCTCCTCCGCTTACACTCAGGTCTTCTGGGAGACATTTACTTCAACCAGTCAGGACTAGCCTGGCAGTGGTCACCCGGAGCCACTCCTAAACTGTGGAATGATCTGCCGGAAGAGATTTGACAGTTGAATATACTGTCCAAATTTAAAACAGCAGGCCTATTCAGGTGATTTTAAGTTGTGAATTTTAAAAATGAATTTTAAATATGTATTGACTGTTTTTAGTTATCTGTATTCTTTTTTAAGCTTATATGCATTTTAACTATCGATTTTAATTGATGTTCTGTTTTTTAACTGATATATGTCATATGTCAATCTGTTGTTGTCCCCCACCTCAATCCATGGGGAGAGGCAGATAAGAAATCATCATCATCATTATCATCATCCTGAAAAAAGGCATCTGTTCCCTTGTAATCAGAGTGTGCACCAAATTTCATTTGAAATCTTTATAGCCTTGCCAAAAAAAAAAAAAAGGTGGTGGTGAGGAATTAAAACAGAGTCTTGATATAATGGAAAGGCATTGGACTCTTAAAGCAGCACTACCGGATGTTAGTTTTATACTGTACACAGCTGGTAAGAGGTTTCCAGGGTCTGTGGGTGGTAGGAGAGGAGGTGTTACAAGTCCACACACTATTTCCCATAAGAAATGAAGGGATATAGTCTCACCTCAGACCTTGTTTTTCCACATATGTTGAGACGAGAACATATTTATATAACCCTTTGAAAGGGAAGCTCTTAGTAGCAAGCATACTCTTTAAATAGCTACTGGTCTGCTCTGTAGACTTGCAGTATCCAATCTCCTCCATTCCAGCTCACACCCACTTACTTTTTTTTTTTTTTTTGCAAGAACTCTTATTCCCTTCCCTTCTTACTTTCCTCTCTTCCAAACAGCACAAAGCAAATGGAAACACTCTCCCACTGACTTCAGTGGATTTTGGATCTCATCTCTGGAGCTCAGATATCACAAGAAAAAGTAATGAACTGATAATCAGATGAACATAGATCATGCAATAAACATCCAGAACCACCAACTCTGAAGTCAAGGGGGAATTTTCTTAATTCTTCAGCATAAACAAGATCAGGACTGTCTAAACTTTATAAGGCTTACACGCCAACACATTTTCACAGGTCATAGGTTTGTCTTACTGGCACTGGACTAGAGAGGAAAGCAGTATGCATTTAACTTTGCAGAAAACATGAGAGGCTCCTCTACATAAGTAGAATGTGCAGGCTGGGTTGGCTGGCAATGGTATTTCAGATAGACAATTGCACAACGAACAGTGAGATGTAAATCCCTCTGAAGATCATAATGCGAGGAGGTTCTTCCGAACTGTTGTCCATACTGTGCAATTTAGCGGTTTGATGACTCCTTCTTACAGCATCCTGGGATTTACCATTTGACAACGTATTTTAAATTCTGTGCTAGAGAGTGGAAGTCTATTCTCACAAACTATAGCATGAGAGTTCAAAAGCACATAATTCTAAGTACCTCATTTGGCTAAAATCCCAGGATCCTGTCAGACTAAGCCATGGCAATTAAATAAGAGAACTATAACTATGTAATGTGGACACACCTCAATATGTTAATATGAGATTTGGGGGTGAGAAAAAGAGCCTTAATATGTTAGATAAAGCTTGGTATATTTGTTATGTAAACCACATGCAGTATATTGCCATGGGAGCTAAGATGGCAAAGAAATGTGGTTGATGGTTGGAAGAGATGATTCATGGGGCAGTAAAGAGGTGGGGAGAAGAAGTGGGGGATTGCTGTTCCAAACAAAGAGAGATAAAGGAAAGGGCACCAGGAGCTGTTTTTGGACCCTGTACAGCTTACAACATATTGGAGTTCTGTCTCTCTCCCTGAAGATTTGAAAAGGGAGCAGCCTAGTAAAGTGGTTAAATTGTATGCTTCTACCAATGCTCAACCTGTCTCTTTGTAAATAAATGCAACTAATATAGAATTTTGATAAACTTCCAGTGGCCACCTGCTTTGGCTAAAAGGGCCTAAACCTGAGATCATTACTGGCAGTTCTCATTGCTCACAGTAAAGCTTGCATGTTACTATACAAAGATGCAGTGACTGTACACATTTGCAAAGAAGTTGCAGCTGTGGTAATACTCTTCTGGTGCATGAAGCTCATCAAGGAATCTGTCTCTGTAAAAAAAAAAGTTTTGGAGCTGGAAGAATTGGAACAAATTTGACCACAACACAAGTCCTTTCAAAATTCTCCTCTGCAAATTTTAAGGGTGTGTGATGGATCTGCAGATATTTGATATTTAGTATCCTCACTTGATAACCAACATTTTTACAACAGCATTTTACAGCTGACTTGCAGCAGTATTCACTGAATACTGCATTGAGTTCATTCTTTCATTTAACTCAGACATTCTCAGTAGTTGGTCCTTCCAAGATTTTGGGCTTCAGATCCCAGCAGCCAATTGACCAATGATCATGGATTCTAAGAGTTGTCCAAAACATCTGTTGTTTTTTGTTGTTTTTGTTTTTTTAAGGCTGAGAAGCACTGACTCAGCCAATTAAGAAATATCTCTTGAATAGAATTGGGATAAAAAACATAGTAGCAGCAATACTTCAATTTTTGACGTCAGTCCCTGATTTAAAAGGTAAAATTTAAGATTCCAGGTTTGAACATCACACTCTGAAGTATATTTTGCAAAATATCAGATTTTGAATTGATGCAATATGATACAATTGACCCTCTATTTTTCATGAGGGTTAGGGGCACAGTGGAAAAGATTTTGAATAAGATTTTCAAAGTTTATCCACTTTCTAGGACTAAGCAGGCACCAGCTGTAGTGGGGGCCAATCCAATACCACTCCCCTTTCTCTGCCTCCCCTCCTCCTCCATCTCCCATGCTCCAACAGGACCAGCTCCTCCTTTCTTACTGCACACCCCATGATCCAGCTCCTAGATTCATCTCTCCTCCTCCCCCCCCCATCTCCCATCTTCCCAACAGTACAAGCACCTACCTTCTCTTACTGCAGTAAAAGAAGGTGAGTGCTGCTGCTGTTGGGAGGATGTCAACAGCAACCTCCCACAATAGGGCCTGTGGAAGTGTCAGCATTCATACCAGTACATTTTGACTTTTGATCCTCTCTTTAAAAGTGTTTTCGCGTGACTGTATTCAGGACTATAGTGCAGACATAGAAAATGTGCTTTCTACACAAAATATCTCTGTTTGAACCCTTAGCAACTTCAAGAAGTACTGGGAAATATTCTCTGGAGAACCTCAGTCAGGCAGATTAGACAATGGATCAGTGATATGAGACAGTATAAGGCAACTTTCTGTGTCTCTAAACCAGGGGTAGGAAACATGCATAACTGAATATGATTTTAGCATGTTTTATATTTTGTGTGTTTGTTTGTAAAATATAGTTGTTTTGTGTGCTTGGTATAAAGAAGTGTTCAGAAAACCCTTTTTAAAGGGGTTTTAAAAAGTTAAAAACTAACCACAAAGTCTCTATCTATATCAGGGGTGAAAGTCATATGGCCCTCCAGATGTTGTAGAACTTCAACTCCCATTAACCTTAGCTGATATAACCAATGGTAAGGAATGCTGGGAGCTGCAGTCCAACAACATCTGAAGGTCCATATTATTCTGACTCAAGCTCTAAAAAATTAGCAACCTTTTCTCCCTGTACTTTTGGTTTCACTGTGCACAAATGATGTCCAAAAAGAGACTTTCCTCCTCGTTGATTCCTCCAGCCTGTTATGTGCTTGTGAGCCATTTAGACCGCAAACCAATATGTACTTACATAGGAGTTAGTTCCCTTGAGTTCTTTGGTTTAGTCCCAAGCAGACATATATCACATGGTATAGTTAAGCAAAGAATTTGCACTTAAACCATCACTAGTTTGGTGTACATTTATTCAGAAGAGCGAAAATCAAGAAAAACTTAATGTGCTTCTTGTTTAAAAATGTGACATTTAAGAAAGAAGGTGAGCAGCTGAACCATGAAACAAGATCTAAATCTGACAAAAGAAACTGGGCAAAGTGACTGAACCCTGAAACAGGAAAGAAAAATAAATCAACTGTTGCTAGAGTGGAAAGTGGGAATGGTGTGTTTCCTCCACCCGTCTGATCCATGTGCCTGAAACTCTGTTTGTTTCATTTTTATAATACTCCTGTTCTCTTCCCCCACTCCCCACTTTGCTTTTCCATCCATCGACTGATACTTTTGGACACATTTCTTTTGAAAATGTAGATGAACATTGCAACAAGTGGCCCCGCTTGAGTTTCCAGAGTTTCAGTTATGCCAAAGATGATGGCAACTGTGTGGAAACTGTTAAATCCAGAAAGTAAAACCAAACACCAGCAATGATCAGCAGCAGTGCTTTCTGGAAAAAATAGCCAATGCTTGCTTAGATCTGTTTTCCAACTCTTGGGGTCAGATTAGGTCTTGCTCATAGATTATTGGAAGCTCTGCAGCTCTATCCACCAGAGGGCTAGTGGTACAAATTCCAAAACATTGAATAATTCTGGGAACAATTGCAATGTTTACATGCAAAGAAGAGGAGACCTGCAGTTTGACTTCTAATACAGGGAAATACCTGGCACATTTCTTTTACAGCAAAAGGAATTTGAATTTAGTAGAAGTGAGATGATACCTTCAATTAACTGCCTTCAATTAATGCACTGCTCTGCCTAAATGTCAGATAAAGGTCTTTTTAGAGGAACGCCAACCTAGAGGTTTAACTAGAAATGCCAGATATTGTCCCTATGAGACATTATGTAAGAAAACCACAGACTCTGCCAAGCAATTGTGACTGCTATCCCAAAGTACTATTGGTCTTATATCATATATTTGGTTTCATTTTTCCAGTCTGTATATGTCAATTTGGTCGAGGACCAGGATGATGATATCCAGAAGCAGGGATACAAATATTTGTCTATTTCTTTTTTGCACTCAAAAATAAATATTTTTTTCCAAGTTTTATCCTCAATGGATAAAGTTACAAGACTTTTTAATGATTTGTTGCATCTGAGGACTTTTTTTTTGCAAAAAAAATTTTTATATAAAAAGAAGTTTGCAACAAAGTTTTTGAGCAGAGAAGAATTTGTGTTGAAAATAGTGCATTTTCTGCAATGGCTTCATTTTACAGACAAAAATGTTTAGGCTTTTGTTCAAAAGCTTAAGGATTTTGCAAATTTTTCACTTTTTTCACAAAATGTGAAAAATCTCTCAGTGGTTGATCATAGAATCATACAGCGGAAGAGACTACAATGGCCGTCAAGTCCAATCCCCTACTATGCAGGAACACACACTCAAAGTACCCCCAGCAAATGGCCATCCAGCCTCTATTCATGTTTTTCATAGTGTGCCTTGATGTATCAAGGCACACTTTGTATTCACAGAGGAAAAACTTTGTAGATTTTTTTATATCCCAACTCGGAACTAGATATCAAGGAGAGTTGCTGCTTCCCAGATTCCTGGGAGTCCTAAGATGGACAGTGGAGTACAGAGGTGGCTGGTTGATATCTGGAAAAACAGAGGTACTACTTATCTGGCTTTATGTAGTATGTACCCTGAATAACATGAGGCAAGGGCAGGAGGTTAAAGAGGCCCAGGTCAAGATATTTTGCTGCCTGAGATGGAGGAACGCATAGCACTAGCACTGCCCCTGCCCCTGCCCTGCCTTATCCAAGTCAAGTTAAATGCTACAGAAAGCCAGCCTCATTATTTTGACACATAAGGCAGGAAGTCCTAAAGTACTGCTCTCTATTCCTGGAAGTAAAAACAGAATATTAATAAATCAAATAACTAACACTTTGCTTCATACATCTTAGACTGGCTTTCTGAGGCAGCTGCTCACTCCACCAAATGGTAGGACTAGCCTTCACTGTGGCCCCATCCACTCGAAGATTTACCCATCTGCCTCTCCCCATTGTAACCAAGGAATCTCTTCATGTCAACCATGATAATGCCACATGAATCATTTATGCCAATATTTCTGATCCTAGATGCTGAGGACCAATAACAGGGGTACAGAACATTGGACTAGGTAGAAGCGAGAAAATTGCCCACGATCATAACCTTTTACTCAGTTTTAATTATTAAGTTACTTAAAGGTGGAGAGAGGATCAAGCACCAAACCACTCCTTTGCTGATACAGTTTTTATGTTCACCAAAGAAGAACACACACTGATGCTCCTTCGACATTACACTGTTACAGTGCTATTATTCCACTTTTAACATCCTATGAAATCCTGAGGTTTGCAGTTTTGAGAGAGACATTTAGAATTCTCAGCCAAAGAGCTCTTTGGTCTCAGTAAACTACAAACCCCAGAATTCCACAGGATGTTGAATGTGGAATAATAACACTATAACAGTGTAGTGCAGAAATGGCCTTAGAGACAAGCAACTTGTCCAAAGACAAGACAAGCCCTTCACTTTATTCCCTTTCCAAAACAGATTTCCCACACATTTCTTTCTGCTTTCACTGAATATTTTGTTCTCAATTTCCCACACCTTCGTAATCCTATTTTTTTTCTTTGCAACAGACTCTGTCCCTGTAGTCCCATGATGTTCAAGAAAACATGTGTGTATAAGAAAGGCTGGTGAAAGGTGGGGGATGAAGGGAAGAAAGTCTGATTGAGCCTGTTCTCTCTCTCTCTCTCGCCTTCTCTCGCCTTCTGTCTGTGAGGATGAGGGTGTGCAAATAAATTGCAATGAAATAGGCAACAAGGAAGGAGGAATAATTTCCCCTATTTCATGTGCACACCCACACATTCATTCACATGTTCATGCACTACATGTATGCTTTAATTCAAGGAAGAAAGACAAGTAGTTTCAACTCAAAGAATGTACACATATGCATATCAAGTATGCATATCTTCAAGGCAATAAAAATATTAAAATTACAAGCCAAATGGGACATAGAGAGTGAAAGAAATAAATGAGAGAGGAATATTTTTTTTCCACTCAAACTGAAAGACATAGAGACAGACAGACTCATGGAGCGTACACATACCTGAGAACCGCAAGGGAATGGTCCAAATAAAACTTACAAAAGAAAACAGGATCAGGGAAGATGGAAAACCATTTCTCAAAATAGCTGATCTAAATCCACCCACGCAGATTACACCCACAGGCCATGACCTCTTCTGTTGGTAAAAAACAAGATCTTTAAAAAGATCCGTGAAAGAGAGATGGGCGAGGCAATCTTCTGCTCCAGTGCAAAACCTTATAGGAGAGGATAAAGATGGAAAGAGGGGACAAGGGGTTTACAGGCTTGGAGAAGTATGAGAAAAGTGCCCTTTGGGTTGCCTACTCCTGTGCTGTTGCTACTGCTGCTGCCTGAACCCTCAATCAGTCGGGACCAGCTTTGTCATCTAGCAGGTTGAAGTGGTTTTCTTCAAGTAATACCACAAAAGGGGTGGGAATAGATGGAGGAAATGTCTTCTGAATCCTGCATTGAGATCAGGGGCACCCCTACCTCCTGATCCTGGAAAACAATGATAGCATTTTCCCAAGCCATCTGTCTTGATCTGTCTGGACATTCACCTGTCTTGGACAGGGGTGGACAAGGTTTGCTTCTCTAGCTGTTGTTAGAGTGCCCTTCCCCAAAGCCCTAGCCACCACAGCCACTAATGAGGAAGGCTGCAAATTAGAGGCTGACAACCTCTGTGAGGACACACTTCCCCCCTCCTGATTTTTGGGGGACAGAACTGTGCATATCCCACAACCTGTCCTGTCGAAACTAGCCATGTACAGTGAAGAATGTTTTCCTCTTGTCATTATTGAAGGAGATCAACCACCAGTCCAGTCACTTTCTGTATATCGAATATACAGAGGTCATTGTGTGCTTTGTCTCAGGCAGCGAGAGAACTTAGGCCCAAGGAAGGCTGCCTCCCTGACAAGGAGGTGCTCTGTTACAGACAGAAAATGTGCATTATTATTTAATTTTTTAAGTTGGATTTATATTCTACCTTTCTCCAAATGCATTGAATTTTTTTGGAAAAAAAAAAGTTAAAACACAAAGCAAATTCAGGTATTTAAAAGCAGCTAAAGGAATAACACAATTTATAACACACCAAGAAAAGAAGGAAAAGAAAGTACAGCATCTTCAGTAGCAAGCTCCTTCTTCAGAAAGTAATAATCAAAAGCTTGTCTGATTTTTTTTTTAAAAAAAACCAAATAAAAAGCTAGGACACCATGGAGGGAGCAGTCCTGGCTTCTCTTGGAAGGGAGTTCAACAGCCCAAGAGCAGCCATGCAGAAAGGCCTGAGCTGCTTACTTGAATCATGGGTGAAAGGAATAAGACAAGTGTATGACAAGATGCAAGTCCACCATGTGGTGAATACAGGCACAACATTTAACTGAAGAGAGATGTATAGGCAGTCACAGTCCAGTCAGTAGTTAGCTTATCTCCACATCTCATCTCTTCTCCAACAGTCTACCATCTTGCCATAGTCACTGGAGCAGGGGAGGGATGAACTCAGAATAATCTCCTCTGAATAAATCTTGCCAAGAAAATCCTATGAAAGGGCTCCTATAAGTTGAGGTTGATTTGAAGACGTATAAAAACAACAAGCAGGCAAATAAATATGTTAGTAATGGGCAGCATGCATTCGTGGGGCTACAGTTTGCCTCCATGCAGTTTTTGTGGGGCCCAGCAGTCTAAAAGGCTGTTAAAAATAGCACAGTGTACCTATAATGAGCAGAAGGGTGACTGCCCCTTGATAATGGATCTGCTCTAAGAACACTCTTTGCATTCCAGATACATAAGTTGCTATAGCATCCAATGGGACTTTAAAAAACAGCTTTTTGTGCATTCCCTAAATTGTTCTGGGTTTTCTTTTTCAAATCTAGCTATATATGTATGGATGTGTATGTTTAATGTGTATGTATGTATGCATTAGAATTGTTTGAATAATGTATACAGCAAATTTCACAATATTTCTCCAAATAAATTATTCTGTTTATATATATTTAAATTATTCACCCAGATCTCATGGGCATATGTTGCTTTTAATGTTTATAGCAAACTAGTAAACATGAATAAATATAGCTCACTACATAATAATAAGGCCAATATTTGCCTTTTTCTTATTTTAAATGTCAACTTCCCCCCTCTAAAACTGTAGTGCATCACTTTCTTTATTCTTTTTTCAGGAATGCTGAAATATTAACTCCAAATCTTCCAGTTTCCTTCCATTTATGTTATTTACCTAAGCTAGTATGCACTGGATACCATCTGTTTATATTGTGGTTTAGTTTTGGTTATATGGGGATGCCATTGTTCAAGCATGTGAGAGGTTCTCACTCAGAAAGGCAAGATGGTCCCATTTTGGGACCATGTATTGCCAATGAGTTATAAAAGTGTAATGGCCTCCAGGAAATCTGTCCTTTTCTTTATATTAAGAGGTCATTTGGACTTTGAGTCTATACCAAATAACCTGGAAGTAAATCCCATTAGACCCAATGGGACTTCTTTTTCAGTAGACATGTCATGATTGCACTATTGCAAGAATGGAAAAGATACTCAAAATGTTCAAAAATTGGTCAGAAATGTCAAGTGTTAGAAAACTGATGCGGAAAATTTTGGAATGATTGGAAAACTGCATTTTTGGCAAACAAAATAACATTTCTTACACAGAAAAGAGAACTTAAAGATACATGCAAGGGGAAATGAGCTAAAGCCATTTCCGCATGGCATGACACTCCGGCGATGGGAATGCGATGGCAGCAGTCCATGGGTTGTGCTTTTGCACAACATCATCACTGTCTGCTGCCAACCTGTCTCCACCCATTGCAATTGAGGGATATTTGCTTAATGGGAAAAAAAAAATCCATTAAGTGCCCACACTTGTGTGACACTCCCATCACCCTGGCCATGTGGAAAGGGCAGAAGAATGGGAACGAGGCCAGCTGCGCTGCAGAAGGAAGGAACATCTCACTCGCACTCCCTTCCTCAGTGAGCCAGCTGAATACAGAGGGGAGCACTCCTGTCACACTCCGTTCCTGGTAAAGGCACTGCTGGAACTGCAATGGGATGGCAGCGGGAATCAGTAAGGTGTGGAAACAGCCTCAGTCAGCTCTTTCCTCATGATGAATCTTCCTCTCCCTTTTTACCGCAGGAGGGTGTAAAGCAGGTTTGCTTCTTTCTAAATTATCTTGAAGACTGTGTCCCATGTATGATCTCCCATGAAATATAAGAACAACTGAAAACAAGATAAAGTCCTAACCATATAGTGTTGCCCTGTGTGCTAAATAATGTTGTTTCCCTTGGCCTACATTCCAGTTCACTATAACACTTTAACAGCATAATGTATGTCTACTCAAATGTCAGTCTCATTTGGGTTCATTGGTCTTATTCCTAGGTAAGTGAAAGTAGTCCAGTTCTTCTTGAGCTACAGTTTATTGGCTCCTCCCACCCCCATATATACACACACATACTTTGACCCACAGGCTAGCCACAGAATTTCAAACAGGTCAGATTCCCTTTCTTCAGGACTAAAGGATCAAAAGGTCCAAGATTCAGATTTGGTTAGCCCAGAAGTAAAAATATATTATGAAAAAAAAGTAGGGGGAGGCTTGATTTAATAGCTGGGTTAGCCTAATTTTAAATAAAGGCTAAAATATCCCTTCTGGGAAGAGAGAATAGGGTCAAAGGCCATATCCCTTCTTTTCCAACTAGTTTAGAAGGGCTTCACTTTGTTTAAAGAATTTTTTGTATTCAGCTCCAGATGCTCTGTAAAAGCCCTGTTGCTGCCTCTGCTGAAATAAGAAATACAGGTTAAATATTTCAAATAAGTTTTTTTAAGCTGTTGCAAAACTGATCTGGAGATGGAATAGTTCTAGGGAACACAGACTCTAGCTAATAAGTACTTGCTCTCTTATTTGTTGAAATGTATTGAATCAGATCTTCATCTCCTCTGTTGAGGAGGCATCTTAGGCCCTTTCCACATGTGGGGGGGGGGACGGGCGAAAATGCCCAAAAACGGAGCTTACCGGCAGCCGGGTAAGTCCGTCGCTATGTGGAGCAGCGTGAGCTCGCTGCTCTGCAGTCCTCCGGCGTCCCAAATGGTGGCTTCCAGTTGGTGGAGGCTCTCCACCAACCGGAGAAGCTTGCCAGCTGGAAGCCCACCCCCAGCAGATCTGCAGGCATGCACTTGCGCGCGCCTGCAAATCCGCTTCGGAGCCGGGCAACGGAGCGGCACGGGGCTGTGCGCTCCATGCTTTTTAAAAACCTCTAAAAAGAGGTTTTAAAAAACATGCAGTGCGGCTAGTTCCTGCCGCTCCTGAGTGGATTCTAGTGTGGAACTACAAAAAGTAGTCCATGCCAGTCCATTCTACGGTGTAGAAGACCTCTGTGAGAGGTCGCTCTGCACCATTTCAGAAGTATGGAAATGGCCTTAGTTTTCCCTATTTAATTTCAACTGAAGTAAAAATTTTCAAAAACAATTTGAATCCCTTCTGTATAAAATTTTCTTTTGTTTTTGAAACCTCTGAAGTTGGTAGGGCATTTGAATGGCTTTATTTAATGTAAAAGTCATATTTATGGCTTAGTCAATACAATACTTGTTACATAAACACTTAAAAAAACCCTTTCACTTACTGTCAGGTTTGACTGGCTGCTCTCTTTTTCTAGTTTTAGTCCAGTCCAGGTTGTTTTAAATCTTTCTAAGTATTCACATGCCTTCATGGGTTACCAGTTCACTCCAGGGCCCATCTGGTAATCTCCCTCAGTACCTGGCAGTTTAGCTAGCCATCTGTGTACCATCTAGGAATCTAAAATCTGTAGGCAAAGAATTATTGTCTGTTCCACGAACACACACAGCCCTGCCAAGGCTGCAAGCCTTTCGAGATCTGGTTCCACATCTGTAGAATAGCCTGCTTTTGGAGCTCAGGCTGGAGGAGGATCTTACCCACTTTTGTAAAACGTTATAGACTTTCCTCTTTAAGCTGCCCAGTTGTGCTTGAAGTTGTTTAATTGGGTAGTAACTGGTGGGGTGTTAGGGATTTCATTTTATATATATTTACAGTGTTACATTTTATTGTTCTTGTCTTTGACTGTATATGTTGATGTTTTGCTTTTCAGTGAAAACAACATTATAAATAAACATTTTTATTACTTGAGTTGGATACCTAACTCTCATCTAATCTAAACAGTGAACATTTTAGCCATGGAAGACATTAACTGATTTATCTTGGTGTCAGAATAAATTCTGGACCACTATTTTCCAAGATCCTCAAGAACTGTCACTTGGTTCCTCTTCATCATTGATACATAATGAATAAAGGCATCCAAATGTAATTTAATTTAATTTAAAACTTTTTTTAAAGTCTCATCACCATTTGTAACCCCCTTCTAGGACTTTAGAGGTTTCAAGTTGAAATAAAAGCAAAGAAAGAAGAAAAATAAATGAAGTCTTCCAAAATAGCATCTTTCCACCTGTTGGTTGTGAAAGCCACATCAAAAAATGAGACTCAAATGCCAAGTTCCACAGGTTTATTTATATATTTCTATGGCAACATCACCACCCTAATGCCTGTTTAAGTGTAAATATTATAAGATCCTGCACACACGCATGCACAAACAGGCACAAGCACACAATATTAAATAAATCCTGGCATATTAATTAACAGTGATCAATGGTAGTATTTTGTCACTACATTTTTCCATGCTTTTGAAAAACTGGCTACTAACTGTGCCACTACTCAGTAGAAAAGTATTTCTGAGTACTAAATAAGAAGTATTTTGAAGTACTAAATAAGAAATACATTGGCAACAGATAACTTCTTTTCCATTCTCTCCCTTGTACAATGCCATAAATTGCTCAGTTGTACCCTTCCTCATTTTCAGTAATCGAAGTGTTCTGCTGACTGAATGTAAGTTTTGGATCTGATGGTTTGCTCTTATTTCAGATAAAATTGGTTAAGAAGTAAGGTAACATTTTGAGTCTATATGACTGAATCTTTGAAAAGTAGAACATTCTCATTCTCAGATTTAGATGCAAGTTAGCATCTACTTTAAAATCCATTTAATGTCCTAACTATAAAAATGCCATGCTTACAAGGTATTGATTCTTCTAAATATGAAACTCTAGAAAAACTATGAGGAGGGGGCTAGGCCTGCTTTTCCTTCTCTCAGACTGGAGATGGCAGCTACCCTCTAAGCCTACTATAACACCCTTCCACCCTCATTGTAAAACCCTTACTTTCCTCTTTTTAAATCCACCACCTTGGTGAATAAGGGGTAAAGCCTCTCTGGTCTTATTCAGAAGGATTTAATAATCTGTGGTAGCATGTTTCTGTAAAATTAAAACTGATGAAAAAAAATACTCTGCTAAGTCAAAAATTATAAAAATAGAATGTAATATTTATTAAAATAATGAACAGAGAAAAGATATTGGGTGCTACAAGTATATTCAGGCAAAATAGAACATTCAAAAATATTTAACCAGTTTTTTCAGCTTAACTGAGTATTCAGGTTCAGAACTTTCCTATACATGGAGGCCTTTGGCTTCCTTTTCTGATCAAAGACTAAATTCCCAGGTTTCAGTCACCCCTTCTGACCCAGCTCAAAATTAGTTTCTTCTCTGTCTCTCACTGGACTCCCGAGAAAAAAAAATCCCATTTATTCAAACAACCTCCCCTGGCTGATTGAAAAGCTCTCACTCAAAACTCTCTTGAGAAATCTCTCTGAAGATAGCTCCAAAACACACAAGTCATTCTCTTATATAGCGCTACTCCTCAGAAAGCCCCTCCCATGCACCAATGGACTGGGTTTCTCTTTTACCCAGAGCGCTTTGGGTTACACAACAACCTGTTTCCAGGGCTACCCTGCCACTCAGGCTGGCCACACCGCCAGGCTCCATCACAAACTATTTTTGTTGTAACCTCATTTAAGTTTGTTGTAGTAAAACAGTGTCTTTTGAACTCTGTTCTAGGAAATCTTGGAATTCTTGCACCACTTAGCAGAGATCAAAAGGACATCACCAATGATGTACAATATTTCTAGGAAATTCTCTATGATGGCACTCTTCTTGGGCTCAGTGTGCACCAGAGGCTCAGAAGGTGGAACATGTTCTTGATACTGAACCAAAGTCTAATAGCTCATGCTAGGATTGTCACAAACATTTAGCAGCCTCTGAATTCATCCAAATAGAACTGGGCTGTTTTCTGAGTAGCTGAATTTGGCTCAAACCCAAACATTGGTCCACATCTCTAATAGGAAGCAGTTTTATACCCAGTCAAGCAGAGAGGCAAGAGATTTCCAAGATTTCAAATAAGCTATTTCCCAATGTTGCCTGAAGACACTGCTGATTGGACACAGGGTATTTTACTTTCCAAGTATGGGTCTTCCACCAAGCTATCATGAAGTCTGTCCCATTCCCCCGTATGTTAATAGCACCTGAGAATCTGCTTTGGGTTTAACTTTTGTTTTGTCAGGTAGCTCACCTTTTGTTTAGTGGTTTTATTACTGTTTGATACTGTGCAAATTATGACATTGAAATACCAATTTCAATGCTTAATTCACTTGTTCATATGATATAGTCAAGCTAGCATATCCTCTTAATGCAATTGTTGTACTAGATTTATTGTTTTAAAATGAAACTCTGCCTAAATGAATAAAACCTAGAAGCCAGAAAAGTAGGATTTGAAAAATTTCTACTTACTTTTTTCTTGTTCATTTAAACCACCTATATATACCTTAAATAATAACTGAAGATAGCACATAATGAAACAGATACCAGTGCTGCTGTCTAAGAGGATCATCGGTAAAATCATGATCCACTGATTGCGTCTAAAGTGATACTTGCTGCACTCAGCAGAGGATAAGTAAAATAATACGCCATCTCCATCTTGAGACAATGCCCCAAAATTCAGGCCCACAGGATATGTTTTTTTTCCTCCTCCTCCTACCTCTCCCACTTTGTGTTATACCTAGCCTTCATTGGAAAACTCAAAACCTTCTCTACTATTTTGTGACACTTGGTTAGTCCTAATCAACATATTGTGCAACTGGGGATTTTAGAACCTTTTTCATCTGAATATTTCTTGCTTTGGTTATTTGGAAGTCTGTGGTTTGAGGAAGTCATTGCAACAGCCTTAACATCACAGATAATAAAGATCTATTTTAATCAGTTGGGAAATGACAGATATCTAGAGACAAAGTCACATTTTTTCAGTATCTCCTCCACTACTCCGTCTGTCCAGTTCAGACAAGGTGTTTTTTTCTCCACTCATACACATGAAAAAGGAAGTGAGTCTTCAGGAAATGTTTATTGTATGAAGAGACTTGTGGCAATAAGGATGCACAATAGCAGGAAATTAAAAAGCACAAAATTCATATTTTTATTTTTTTAAACATTACTGGCAAGACCTATCACATTCATGATGGGATGGGCAGAATAAAATGTTCCTTCTGCAATTTCACTAGGGCAGCACCTGTGGCTTCAGCACATCCAGCTGACGCATGACATTGAGACCTTTTGGGGATCTGGAAACCCAGGGATCCAAAAAGACAGAAGACTTTGCCTGCTGTGTGTGTGTGTATGTGTGTGTGTATGTATGTGTCTATTTCCACCTGAGCTGAACTTGTTCTCTCCATATCTGTGTCAAAGGATGGCCCTTTTTAAAAAAAAAAAAAAAAGATCAAGCCTAACAAAACCATACAGACACATTTCTTTGCAATGTTTCAGTTCCTCGTAAGAACATAAGAAGATACATGGTGGATCAATCAGACTAAAGAAACATTGAATCGAGCATTCTTTCCCCACATATGACCAACCAGATGCGAATGGGATGTCCTTTAGTTACATGTGACCACATATATGCCTTCTATCTCCCCGCAACTGGTAATGAGAGAAACCATTGCCTCTGAGAATGGTTATGATGCATAGTCCATGTGACTAGCAGCCAATGACAACATTTTCCTCCATGTTTATTTTTAAAGCCATTAAAGGAGGTAGGTTTCACTACATTTTCCAGCAGTGAATTCCTTGAAGTACTGGGGACAATGCACAGTTAAATATACAGACCTTCCCATAACACACACTCTCTGAGTTAGAATATAATATGTTTCCTTGTTTATTTTCAGTCTTTTATCTTACCTTTCTGCCAGAACCACCCAGGTAGGATACAACAATTAAAAGCACAAAACTGAGAAGCACCCCACACAATTAGAACAGTAAAATGCTAGTTAGCCTTGAAAAAGAAAAAAACAATCCTACTAATGAAATGATTTTAAAGTTCTCAAAAAAGATACGTTGTCTAAAAGAAGACTGCTTGTATCTCTGAATGCATTCTGAAGTTTGGGAATAACACAGGAAAATGGTTTCTCAAGAGAGAAGTGGGTCTCTTCAAGTGGCAATGCTATCAAAAGGGTCTTTCTACAAGCCTCAATAACTAGGCAGGTACACAGTCACCAACTGCCACAGGTACAGTAGTAGGTACCCTACAATTAAGGTGTGCATTCATTCTGGAAGGAATTAAAAGTTGAACTGAATGGGTCCATCCATTCTCAGATGAATGTACCAAGATATCAAACTGGATCCCCCAATCAGGATCCATGTATTTAAATTTGCACCAGGGGAAACTAGGGGCATTATTTTTGTCAACGCCAGGACTAGTGTCAAGGAATCAGGCAGGTTTTAATTCCACCAAAATCCAGAGCACGCCTAGGGACCATCCACCAGTCTGTCCCCTTTTCTCCTTTGTCAATGTTGGAGAGTTAAGGGCTTCAGAAATGTTTGTAGAAGCTACTTGTAGGGGCAGAGGTCAGAGTTTGAAAAGGTTGATTTTTTTCAACAACTCCCAGAATCCTATAACCTGCATTGTCACTGGGCAAGAAATGCCTCTGCCAAGCTTTACCAAGATTTTCTCTACCTAAATGTCAGACCCCTTTCTCTGTGCCCCCAGAAGGAGATATCTGATTTGACTCTCCCAGCATACCATACCACTAGAAAGGAGTATTTTGAGAGACAATATGTTCAAAAATGTATACTTCATGGGAAAATATGTTTCAAAACATATAGTTTAAAAAACATTTTTCAGTGTGTTTTTTTGTCATATGGAAGAGCTCGATTTTGTGTGTGTGGGGGGGGAATTCCAATTAATGCAATAACAAGGTGGATCAGATTTAAAGCTGAACACATGCAAAAGTGATATAGCCTATAAATAGCCTGACTCATCTATCTCTGTTCCCAGGCTTTATATAAGTTATCCTGTGTAAGGATATAATATTTGCCTGGCTGTTTCCCATCAAGATCCATCTAGTCCAGCATTCTGAACATGTCTAGCACGTCCCTGTATGTAGCTTAACCCGTATATAACCCCATGTCCCTGCAAGCTGGCTCCAGTGCCACAGGCAAAATAACTGACTCAAAGAAGCAGAGACCAAGGTATCCACAGAAACCTCTAAATAGGCTTTAATGTTTCCCTGCTGTAAGATTCCAGGAATTAATTTATGTCTGGTTTTTTTTTTTCAAACCAAGGAGACGTTGTTAAGGAAGATGGATGCTCCCTGTTGAAAGAACATTACAAACAATGAGATCAGCAGATAGCTTAGTAAACCTGGAGATACTTCATGCTTTTGAGTAATCATATGGCAATGTTCATAATTAGTCTATTTTTGTTGTTCATCTGGCTTTTTATAGAGCTGAGAATGTACTTAATTGGCTACAAGCCAATGGGATTCTATCAGCTTAACTTAAGCGTTCTATACTGCCTTTGAGGATAGATCTGCTTGTAAAGGAGTGGGATCTTTCTGTGTTGCTATTAAAGTAGTGATTAAAAGTTCCGTTTCTGAGTTAGCAGTGTGTGAGTTTTGCCACCAAGTTCAACTTCTCCAAAGAGTACAACAGTTTTGGATACAACCTTTGGTTCACATTCACAGCGGGATGTGGGCAGAAAGAAATCTGCCTTAGATGTCCTAAGGGACCCACAAAACTTACAGTCATTGCATTTGTTTCCCGCCATCACTGTTCTCTGCTAGCCAGCCCACGTTAAATATAAACTTTCTTAAAATGAACACAAAATCTGTGCCACATAACCTAGCTCAGTTTCTCAGACATCAGAGACAAGTAACTGAACCACTTAGCCCACCTACTTCCTCACTTCTTCCTGGTATATCTTTGGCTTTCAGAGAGATGGAGAGTTTGGTACATCTTTAAAGAGATTGCTACAGAAAAGATATGCAACAAAAAAGTACACCAGTCCAGATCAGTTATGGCTCGTGCAGCTATAGATTGACACGGGTCATTGTTCATCAATATAATTTATGTAAAACAAAGTGACAGAATGGCTTACTATTTGGATCTCATATATTCTTAAAATCACAGAGAGCAAGGCAAAGTTCAGCAAATGGCACCCCCTGCTCCCAAAATCAAGGTGCATCACATCTAGGCCAGCCATGTTATTTAGGTACAAGGTGCAGAAGATTTCGTGTGTCTTTTCTCCTTCCTGGCAGTGAAAAATATAGACATAACTGGCTAAATAATTAAAAACTTGCTGTTTGAGACAGAAAACCTGCCAAAGACACCTACCTCCCTATAGCCAGTGGTAGGGCTCACAACTACATATTCACATATGTAGATCTTTACTTCTTTTTAATGTACAAAAATGAAAACTTTCAAACATTTTTCTCTTAGTTGAGTGAGTCTTCACGCTTTTTTTTGAAACTTCTCAGGAGTTTTTTTTCTGTGTAAACTACATAAAGGATTTTTTTTCTTTTTGCCCCAGAAAATATGCACAAAATGCTCCTTTTGCAGAAATCGCATTTATTTTCAAAATACTGCTATTAGAACAAAAAGTGCCAGTATTTTTGTTGTTTTATAGAGGTAAAATAGCTTACAGTTGCTGACTGTTTTTGATAGTCCATCTTAATACATTAGAATATCCTTCTTCACCCAGGATGAGGCAATCTAAAAAAGTTCTTTACATCTCCGCTTCAACATATGGCCATCTACATAAGAATCAGTATATCCTAGAACCAATAAATTAGGTTGCACTGCTGTCATCTCTATAGGGCTCAGTTTCACAAAATCAGAGAACAGTTGATGGTGCTAACTTTATAGCAGGACTATCCTGAAAATATAAACTGTGCCATGATGTGTGATGAGATGTAATGGCAAAGGATCCACAACTTGATGTATTTGCAGTAGATTTTTTTTCGTTATAGAGACTGATTCCTGTCATAAGTGAGAAATGCCTATGGATAGCTTCATTATACTGAAATGCATTCTCAAAGGTGCAGACTGGTAGACCTGCCTTAAAGACAATCTAGTGTCTGAACTGAATGTAGCTAAGTGTGTGTGGTTTTGTCTTTGTATTATGAATTTTCAAAGGGAAAGGAGATCTCTCTACATATGCCTAGGATCAGTTTAACCTATGGTTCATCTTTTTCTAAAACATTTTTTTCCTCTTGTGAGAGGGAGTGTCTGTACACTTTCAGAGTGTCCAGAGCATTGGACTAGATCTAGGGACACTTAGATTTGGGTTTAAATCCTTGCTCAGTTGTGGAACTCACTGAATGACTAGAATTCAGTCTAAAATATATAGGAGGTATGCCATGAAGTCAATAAATCAAGCAATCCAATATACACAGCTTTGAACTCATTTGAATCATAGGGCAATAAAATCATCCCTATTATTGGTTCAAACAGCTACCTACATAACTGGGTCTGCAGGAAGACAATGGGCTAGTCTCCTGCTTTACCATCAACAAAGGCTGCACAGCCACATATTTACACCTATACACAATGGTTGTGTCTGTATGGCATGGTATGAAAGGTTCCATTCACCTACCTGTTGTATGCCTGCAAAAAGTTTCTCTCATCCAAGAGGAATCCTGGACCAATCATTGTCCCTGAAACATGGAGGAACTTTATGCATCTACACTGATGACTACATACAGCTTCATAACACAACAAAATGCACAGAAGGTGCAGAGGTTAGTGTGATTTCTATGTTAGCGATCGCAATGCAATTAGTTCATGTGGCCTCATGACCCCATGCATTTTTTTCAAATGTGGTTTATTTCAAATCTGTTTTTTTTTTAGCCGTGTAATCCTTTGCTGTCAGAACACTCTCTCCTTTAGCATAAACATGCTGAAAAGGGAAAAAAAACCCTTATCACAGGTGCATTTTAGTTTTAAATAATTTGATGTTCTTTCACTAATCTTCTTCTAAGCCATGCTGAATTTTATGGTCAGAATTTCTGGAATCAAGTTGCAACTTTTCAGAACCTGGACATTTTTTTTCCGTTTCCCCAGACTGGTTGTCTTGATATATATATTATCTTTACAAATACATCAATCATTTACATTTCCTGGAATCAGTAATGAATGATGTAACCCTGGGAAATAAACAGCTGATCCACCACAGTTCTCTGGAAGCATGCTTCTGGTCAGAAGTTCTAAATAAGGCACTTTGCTACAGTATCTGCCGAAACTGTGGTCTGTGTGTTAAGGGCTGAGTCATCAGCCTAGCTTACTAAAACATGTTTTACTTCTACTTTCACCACATTTAGGAAGGTGACATGTGCTACAGAGGAAAAAATGTCACATAAATGTAGAAAGCTGAAGTTGAATTTTCTCCTTTCCTGGCATATCAGTGTGGGAAAAATTCAGAATATGAACCGAAGAATCAGTCAGGTGTATGTGTAACATAACCCTCACATGTAAGACCTGCAAAACAAATATAGCTGTGTGTTACCTTCCCTAATTCCAATCTTGCTATTCTGGCTTCTAGACAATCTATCTCCTTCATCTCCATCCAAGATGTAAAGGGATAAAGTAAAGTATTCCATCCCTCCACTTCCTTTTCTCTGTTGTCTTCTTCCTCTTTGTCTTTGACACTTAAGATTCCCTAATTATGAGTATAGTCAGTTCCCATTGAGCAGAGAAACAGAGAGAAGTAAAAGATCTGTTGTACTTCTTCAAATATCAGGGCTATAAAAATATGTTGCATTTGTGCTAGTAGACTGTAGAGAGCTATTTCTGTGAATTTGCAGCTCTAAAACAACAATAATGTCTCTGGATGCTGATGGTGAGATAAAAAGAGGGGAAAAACTATATATTATTTTAGGGAATCCATCAAATATAGGACAGGACAGAACCAAAAAACAAACAGACTAGATCTGTTTACAAAAGTCCTTAGAGCCGGCTTCTATGAATGCAAATCAGCTCAAATAGACATGATGGAGCTGTGGCATTTTGCATGCTTGTCTCTACAGGAACTAGGTAGAATGAGAAGAAAAGAACTTTGGGAAACAGAGAAGAAAAATAAATCCTAAGCATAGTCTACAAGACCCATCTTGGTATAGTGGTAAGTGCTGAAATAGAAAACTGGGAAACTGGGACTGGTTTGAATCACTACTTGCCCATGGAAACTGATTGGGTAACCCTGGCAAGTTACATTTTCTCAGCCTCAGAGGAAGGCTGTGGCAGACCCCTCTCTGAACAAATTTTGCCAAGAAAACCCCATGAGAGGTTCGCCTTAACTTTGTCTTAAGTTAGAAATGACTTGGAGGCACGCAATAACAATAGAAATTTACACATAGGTCAAGAAAGATAAGAGGAAAAAGCTTACTAGATGTAACAGTCTATAAGTGAAGCTGACAGAGGACTGAGAATTCTGATGTATTTCCAAAGCAAAGGAGGGGGAAGACTTGGATTTATTACACTGATGAACTGTATCTGTTCCACCAAGTCCTTCTACCTCTCCAGATTTTATTTCCATGTGTTGACTGACCTGTCACTTCTAAAGGGAAAAGCCTTGCAACACTGGTTGTAATTTTCAAGTTTTAAGTTGCCATTTGCAGATCAACCACAGTGAAACTACATACATCTTTAATTCTTCTTATAAAGCAACAATTTTGCAAAAAAAAACCCTGTTATTTTTTCAGTATGTAAAATGAGTCAGAGATCTACCCAAAGAAACCCAGTGTTGCTTGGAAGCTATCATGCTTAGCTTTGGCATGCTGCTCAACAGTCAGGCAGCCAGCTGGATTTCCATAAGCAGAAGCCACTGAAGTAGCTACCCACTTAAAAAGCTTGTAACAAGATCTTGCAACTGCTTCAGAAGCTGATTGTCATTAGCCTTTAACCAATTCCACTACTAAGTGCAGCATAAAATTGCCACTCCTCTGGTACTCCAAATTTCTAACTAATCATAGAAGGGTAGCAAAGCTGGATTAGGACCATGAGCACAGGTACTGCAGTAAGCCATTTCCTTGTGCAGTTAAAGGCATCATCTGGTAAACTTTTCTATAGCTAACATTGAGATCCCAGGGATAGAGATTGCCCCTGAAGTGAACACATATTAGAAACATAATTAATTCAAAGAAGTAGCTGAGTTAGTCTCTTGCAGCATAAAGAGAAGGAAGTGAGGGAGAAGGGGGAAAAGAAGGAATGTTGCAGCACCTTTAAAACTAACTGGTTTTTATTTTAAGGAGCTTTCATGGATATCAAGCTACTTCTTCAAATGCAGTACAGAGTGATATTGAGGCCTTAGGATGTAAAGTATATTCACACAGTTGTGGAAGTGGGATGGAATGTCATAAGATCGAGAAGGATGCAACCCTTTGAAAAAATTAGGGCAAAGGTTATGATTTGCATCTTTCTGGATTTTATTGCATTTGGCCCCACTCCCACAACTGTGCAAATATGCTTTATATCCTGAGGCCTTCTGTACTACATCTGAAAAAATGGCTCTATATCCACAGAAGCTCATATTAAAATAAAAACCAGTTAATCTTAAAGATGCTGCTACAGTTCTTCTTTTTCCCCTTCCCCTCTCCCTTCCTCTTTATTGTACAATTAATTCAAAATCCTTTGCATCTCAAAAGAAAGATCAGAAAGAATTCTGGTTTCATTCTTTTTTTCCCTTTTTTTTTTTGAAGAAAAGAATTAATTTGCATCCGCCAATTCCAAAATATTGAGATGGGAAGAATCTGAGATTTTCAGAAACTGAGTCCAGGAGATATCAAAACTGAAGATTCATATGTCCAGGCCTAGGGCTTTGGGCATTTGACTTACAAGAGGTCTGAGCATGAAGTTCTATGCAGTTAATCAGGTTATGCTGAATCAGGATCATCACCACGACTTTGTTCTGAAAGTCTCCACACATATCTTACCTTTATATAGGAGGAAAGCAAAACACAAATCTGTCCATGCTGAGAATAGCTGTACCTGTTGAATTTGGTCAGCAAAAATGGAGGTGAATTTTGTTTGTTTTTAAAGAACATATCAGAACTACAGCTTTCTTCACTCTAGGATAGAAAGAATTCGAATTTAAAAGAAATGTGAATATGCAGTCTTCTATTTTTAAGTAATTTTATATCAAAATTTGAAAGTAGCAAGTTACAAGTAATATTGTTGTTTGTAACTGGCTAGGTTTTGGGGTGACAAGGCTGTGGAAAGTTACATTTAAAAAGCAATGCAACAAGTAAAAGAAAAGCTACTTTATTGCTGTAACATGCAACTGTTTCTAGTTGTGTTCAGAAGTTATTTTAAGGGGAATTTTTATAGGCATACTGATGGGATTTTTTTCAAGTTTTATGCCATTTTCCTTATCGATTCCATTTTTTTCCTCAAAAAGGTAAAAAAAAAAGTGATGGAAGACTAACAAGCAGTGTGACAAGTAATGCAACAAGCTGTCTTTTCATCCTCTTAAATAACAGACAGCAACTGGTTACTTTTTAAATACTGTAATGAGTGACAGAATGAATTCCTTATTAAAAGTACCTTTCCAACATTTATAAGTACCTAATAGAGATAGGCAAAGAGTGTGCTTCTTGTCACCCAAATAGTTTTGATCAGGGACTTCAAACCCTCTAAAAATTCTCAAGCCCCCCCTCCCCCCCACTGTATTCAAAGTCAGGTGATTGCTGACAAGGTTATTTTCTACTTAGGACTGTAACGTTATTGTCTAGCCCTCAGAAACTTTGGTGGGAAAAGATGACTATGAGGTAACTTTCAGAATTAATTTGTTTCCTCAGGGAAAGAAGGAACAGTATGACTGGTAGCAGAGGGCTGAGTTAAAGGACCACCAGTACCAAAGCCAGGTCCATTTTATCCTGCTCCCAGGCATTCAAGGAGGGATGCTCACCTCAGATCCTTTCCCACTATACAAAGTGCTACAATTCCACTTTAATTGTCATGGTTCCATCCTATGGACTCCTAGGAGTCAAGGCTTTGGGAGGTGTGTTTAGAATTCTCTAGAGTCTCACCAAACTTCAGAACCCAGGAGACCACAGAATACAGCCCTGGCAGTTAAAATGGAATGAGAGTACTCTGTGTAGTGTGAAAGAGCTGCTCATTTGCACATCCTCTCTCTTCCAGCAATAATTCCATCTCCCAACTACTCTTGACTTTAACAGTTTGAGAACGACCTCCTCAAAATCAGTTAATCACTGCACGGAGAGCTCATAAAGAAAAATGAGGAAATACAACACTGGCGGGGGGGGGGGAGGCAGGTTGGAAAGAAAGAGATACAAGAAGATCATTAATGTCTTAATATTCTGTCCTGACATCTCACAAATTATCTGGGACTTCATAGCCAACATAAACAGGTTTGTTTTCAACTCCCTTAATTGCTTGCTAATTGACAGCAGATGCAGTCTTTAACTTTCTTCCTCAGATAAAAACCAGCCTCTTATTCAGGGCCTAGCATAATGCAAATGAGATGCCGGAGTAGATCCCCAGTTAATGGACAGGAAAAGAAAATTGTTTCTCACCAATCAGATGACTGAAACCTTAGGCAGAAGTGAAAGAGAAGGAACCATAAGAGCTCTTTAGTAACATTTTGAAGGTCATAGTTGCAGATTGCCCAAATGTTATATAAACGTGCAAGTTTCTTTTCCTTCTTTTTTTTTCTTTTGAGGTTTCTAATTGCAATAAAAGTCATCATTTTTTGAAAATGCACTGCCATCAAAATTCATTACTTTATTCCTCCCTGTGGACAGTTCAATGGCCTGCTGCTTTCTCTCCATCATTCCCCACCATCTATGCTGGCCAGCTGAAGAACTGTAGCTTGTTTGTGTGGCTGATTTTTCACTTACTAGGACACGGAAACTTGTCAGCTTTATTTAAAAATCAAGATTTCCCCCTTACGGATCTCTCAGTGTCAAATTGCAAAATCATAATGTGAAAAGTTTAAGATTCCAAATGACAAATGTGAATGATGTGAAATTCTGGCAAATTTGAAATTTGTGTAAAATGTCATACTAACTCTGCAGGCAACAAATAACATTAACATTAGAACAGCTTTATTGTTCATCTGCCTGTGCTTCCTGAAGCCATTCTCCAGAGGTCATTACATCTGGATGTGCACTATGCAGCACAAAAGGAGATGGTCATTTCAATGGTGGCATCCCAGTTGTGAAATGTCTTCCCAAAAGAGGTGTAGGTGGCATGTATGTTATTTTCTTTGTGACATCAAATAAAAGCATGTTTATTTTGTCAGGCATCAACATTTGAGAAATGCCTTGGCCTGCCCACACTATGGCCATTTCCACATAGTGTTGCTGTGGTGCTATGGGGGTGCATTGGCAGCAGTCTGCAAGTCATGCTTTTGCACAACATCATTGTGGTCCCATTGCCAATGTGCCCCCATCCATCATGATCACTGGATATAATATTAACAGAAAAAATCAGTTAATGGCCCACAATCACACGACACTCCCACTGCCAATAACCATGCAGAATAGGAGGAAGTGTGATGTCAGCACTTCCTTCCCCAGTGGAGCACAGGAAAGAGGCCTGCTGCACTTCAGAAAGAAGGCAGGCGCATGTCACTTGTGCTCCCATCCATAGGAAGCCAGCCAAGTGCAGAGAGGAGCATTCACATTGCACTCCCATCCTGATAAAGGCACTGTCATGTCCAGGCAGACCCGGTAACCAATTAGCAAACCAGCAGGGCAGAGCCTACTCACAGAGGCAAGAACAGAAGTAGCCCAAACAAGGCTCAGGTCAAGAATGCAAGTTCTAAGGCAAACAAATCAACAAAGACAAATCCAAATCAGTGTTAGACAGGCAGAGGTCCAAGAGTCAGGATTCAGGAAACCACAGGACCACTAACACCAAGAAGATCAGTTATCAACCTCAGGAGGAGATGGGCCAGCTGTTTGCCTTTTATAGCTAATGGTATTGCCACAGGTGTTCCCTCATTAAAGCCCATTTGCTACTTAAACAAGCTGAATGCCCAAGACCTTTTTTCTGGCATCATCTTTCCCATATGATAAGAATCTATGCTGTTTCATCTTCTGATATTTGTCCCCCCTGCTGTTAGTTTCCTCCTCCTCACTATCAGGGTCTCCAAGGTAGGGCATGACAGGTGCTGCTGGGACCACGACAAGAGGACAATAGAAGGAGGTACTGTGTGGAAATAGCTTACATTTTTAGTTGGTATTATTCCAAAAGTTATGATTTGGGTCTATATTTCATTGTATAAAAGGTTGGACTGAAGTACCAAATACTACAGTCTCGAAGGAGCTATAGTGGTTGCTTGTTTGGCTGTTCTCTGAATTCTAAGTCCTTTAGAGGTTTAAATGTCATCAACAACCCTTAAACCTCTAAAGGTCTTAGAATCATAGAATCAGACTTGAGGCTTTGTAGCCTGAAGGAGCACTTCTCCCTATATATATCTGCCTGAAAACTTAGATCTGAAGAAGGGGCACTCCTCTGTGTCTCACCAGTGGGGGTAATGTGGGGCGGGAAAGCATGGGAGAGGGTCTTCTCATCTGTTTTACCCCAATTGTGGAATACCCTCTCCTTGGAGGTCTGATTTGGTACTGAGGTTGGCTTATTTCCATTGCCAAGTTTAGACATGGCTGTTTATTAAAACCGTTGGGGCTTAATTTACTTTCAAACCTGCATAATTTTTAATTGTGGAAGCCTTTTAAGTTGTTTTAATTTGCTGTCTTGTTTAGTGTTTTTATCTTGTTTAAAACAATTCCAGATTAGAACAATAAAATAGTTTAAACACTGGTTTATTCAAACACCTCCCTGAAATCCCAAATGAAAATTACAACATATACAATTCACTGTGTTCTTATTTCTTAGATTAAAAGCAGTATGAAATCTGATTTCAGTCCAGAGTTAGGAAGGAATCCATTCAAGTAGTGCATGTAGTTTCTAACACAAACATAAGCATGTGTATATTTAAAGGGAAAAAAAATCCTGTATTTTTTTAAAATGAAAAGCCGATGGAATTGGGCAAAGATGTAGAGACTAAGAAAGGATAGACATGGATGCACAAATTCCTAGACATCACAAAAAAATTAAATAATTTAGCTCATCTAGGCTAGATTACTCATTGCAAAAGCATCCCATTTTATGTATCAATTGTACTTCTGCTTGTCCTTAGACCTAATAAGGAACTTCAGAATAACTGTTCGGTAACTTAGCAAACTGTCTGTATTCAGAATGAGAATCTTTTCTTGCTTCATTTTACATTCTGGTTTTATTTATTAAATGTCTTCAGGTACTCCATGTTCAAGGATGCATCTTTTCTTTATTTTGGCTTATAGACTATTTGATAGGGATTCATTTTAGCCTTTCTCTGGTTTTGAAGCCACTCGTCCTGCTGCATTACATTAGTCTGAATACCACAAACTTTATATGATTTGGCAGATAGTAGCAGCACAAACACTCAAAAGAAAACTGAAATTCTATCATTAATGGCCAAGAAATAAGATGACTTCAGAATCCAAACTGGCTGCACTGAACTCACTAGCCCTTCAGTACTTGAAAACCCAAAAGCAGAGCACTCAGTACTCATTACAAGAACCATCTTTCCTTCTCTCAATATATCTATCCATCACTCTTTCCTTCCAAAAGCCCCATCTGTCAACTTGAATTTGTGCATGCCAGTCATTCTGTTCTTCCTCTCAAGGTCACCTCTAGGCCCCATCCAGACCATGATTTCAACTCTTTCTGACACTGTAACTCCTTGGATAGCTGCCATGGGCTGGGGCTACAGAATTCTGACCTAATGCTAGAGATCCTTGGAGTTTAATAGGAGAGCAGAGAGGGTTTCAAATCAAGAGCACAGTATATAACAGATGATTTCAGTAGCCCATTAAATCAGAAAACTGAGATCTCTACATTTACAGTCTAATATTTCCAGTACTTACGTCCTCATAGCATTTTTATAGGGTTTTTCATAAATAATACTGCTGACCAATTTTTCATTATAGTCACTTAAAAAAAGAACCAGAAACTTGAAAATGACCGGGGGGGGGGGGGCTTTAATGAGAGTGCCTTTCATTCAAATCATTTAAACTGATTTTTTTCTTAATTCTCTGCTTAGCTATCAGATGGTTCATATTTATAAAAATATCCTTTTGTTACCTAACAGTTTTAAAGCAAGCAACGCTTTTCTCTTTTACTCTAGAAAAAATGCGAAGCATCATAGAGTTGGGGGAAAGGGGGCTTTATGTTATATTCCCAAACTGGATTGGGACCACTGCATCTGAAATCTGTATTACAGAATAGTGATCCATTGCTTAATAATGATCCATTGCACCTGAAATTTATGTTGCAAAAAAAAAAGAGAAGTGATTGGAAGCATAAATGGATAAACTTTTTGCAATATTAAATCACTGGCACACTGGGCTCAATCTAGCTCTGGATCTTATGAACAGGGAAGGTTAATAGCCTGTACCTCACATTAGAGTCCTAGGCCTTTTCCGCACCGGGCTATTTAAACGGTGCAGAGCGACCTCCAACGGAGGTCTTCTGCACTGTAGAGTGGACTGGGGTGGACTACTTTTTGTAGTTCCATACCTCAGTCCACTCCGGAGCGACCGGAACTGGTCACTCGGCATGTTTTTTAAAAACCTCTTTTTAGAGGTTTTTAAAAACCACGGAGCGTGCAACCCCATGCCGCTCCGTCGCCCGGCTCTGGAGCAGATTTGCAGGTTCGTGCAAGTGCATGCCTGCAGATCTGCCGGGGGCGGGTTACCGGCTGGCAAGCTTCTCTGGTTGGTGGAGAGCCTCCACCAACCGGAAGCCGCCATTTAGGATGCCAGAGGAGTGCAGAGCGACGAGCTCGTGCTGCTCCTCGTGGCGATGGACTCGGCCAGCCGGAAAACAAAGCCGGTAAGCTCTGTTTTCAGCCGTTCCCCACACACACACACATGCAGAAAGGGCCCTAGTATAGATTTAGGTGGATGTCACTGTGAGCTGCATCTTTAAAATAATATCAGTTTTGCTTCTCTGATGAACTTGTCAGCTGATAAAAAATTTTTTAAAACAAACAAACAAATCTGTTGAGGTGATGTGTTTACTGATATGCAATTTCAGTCACAGAATCATAGAATTGTACAGTTCGAAGAGATCACATGGGCCATCACAAGAGTGTAACCACATGTCATGCAGGAATACACCATCAATGCATTCCTGACACATGGCCATCCAACCTCTGTTTAAAAACCTCCAGAGCAGGAGACTCTACCACACTCCAAGGCAACACATTTCACTGTCAAACTGCTCTTGTTATCAGGAAGTTCTTCCTAAGGTTTAGACTGAATCTCTTTTCTTGAAGTTTGAAACCTTTGCTTCATGTCCTATTCTCTTGAGCAGCAGAAAACAGGCTTGCTCCATCCTCCATATGCTATTCCTTCAAATATGTAAACATGGTTATCACGTTGCTGCTTAACCTTATCTTTTCCAGGCTAAACATACTCAGCTCTCTAAACTGCTCCCCTTAGGACATAGTTTCCAGGAGTTCCACCATTTTGGTCACTCTCTTCTGGACACATTCCAGCTTGTCAATATGCTTCCTGCACTGTGGTGCTCAGAACTGGACACAGTATTCCAGGTGGGGTCTGACCAAAGCAAAATAGAGTGGCACTATCACTTCCCTTGATCTAGACACTATCTTCATATTGATGCAGGCCAGAATCACATTGGTGTTTTTAGCTGCTGCATCACACTGCTGACTCAGCTTCAGCTTGTGGTCTACTAAGACTCCTAGATCCTTTTTGCAGGTACTGTAGTCAGGTGTCACCCATTTTATATCTGTGAGTTTCATTCCCCCTCCCCCGCAAGTGTAGCACTTCTCCCTGTTGAAATTCATTTTGTTCATTTTGGCACAGCTCTCTAATCTGCCAAGATAATTTTGGATTCTGATCCTGTTCTCTGGGGTGTTAGCTACTCCTCTTAATTTAGTGTCATCTGCAAATTTGATAAGAATACTATCTTGAAGGTATCAATTCTCTCACTGGTGAGTCATGCATGGAAATCTTCATTTGTTGCTACTTCCGTCTAGTCTAGGGTTGCAGACTGAAAACCAGAGTGCTCTTACACCTTTAATGGTTGCACAGATATAGGATTTTCAGCCTGTGTTGCTTGCCACAAAACCAGGTAACAAGCATCCCCTGCTGAAATTCCCTCTCTTATTCAAACGTTAAAAATATAGGAGTCTTCTCCAGTTTCCACTCTGGTGCCTCTAGTTGCTACATATTTCTCCATTTCTACAATGAAAGTTCTTATGCACCTTATTCTTTCACCCGTTGTAGGGAAAGAATGAACAGAAGAAGAATCAAGAGCAAACAAACATATTAAATGATTAACGGAATTCTGGTCAGCTAAGAAAATCAAATAAAAGTGGAAGTTGAAGGCAGTGTGAATCAGTTGAGTTTAGTTGGAGAGAGACAGTTAGAAGAATTAGAGACCAAAGTTAAACTTAAATGATGACAGAAGAGTTACTGAGACAGGAAAGAAAAAAAAGATAAATAAAGGTGGTTATAAGGGTAACTGTTAAGGAGTAAAATCAGTTACACTATGTTATCTATTAGAGCTATTCATACATCTGTGCCAAATTGCTACTTTTTCCAGAAGCTATGTTCCACAGATGGATATATATTAACAGTTTTGACTACTTCATATCTGGCCTAGATGGATTTTTAAGGTTAATATGTCTCACCCTATGTTGCTATACACCAGCCTTTCTTAATATGATTCCTCAACTTGTTTTGTACTACAGGTACCATCAGCCCCAGCCAGCATGCTTAACGGTCAAGACATTGCAATCCAAAACATCTGGAGTCATCCCACTTGTAAAGGTTACTGTGTATCAATGTGGATAAGACTCTGACATTTAGGAACCAGGTTGTGGAAGAAGTAGTTATTCATAGTTAGCTTATAAAGGATGAAAAGCAACTCTTTCCTTTTTCTCTGAATGAGGAAGGAGCAGCAGCAGGCTATTTGGAAAGATATTAAGACATTCTAAACTGAATAGACCAGCTGAGAGATGCACCCAATGAACCCCAGGGGTTTGTAGAACATCCCTTGAATGTCATGCTTTTATAGTCTTCTGGAGAAGGACCACTGCTTCCTGGAAATATACCCTGTTTCGTTTCCTGCTTAAAAAAAAATGCCTCGAAGCATTAACCCTTTAACATATTCATTTCACTTTGACATGCAGAATAATCATTTTTACCAAATTATTTCAGTGATCAATTCTAAATTCTAGAAACTGATCATTTTCATTAAAATGGTTACTTTCCATGTTACTTACCCCTACTGTTATCTCCCATCAGTGACTGAAGACAACAAGGTATAGGAGTATTTAAAGGCGAGGAAAGCTGTTCAATTGGAACTGAGACATGATAAGTCTGGAATGCTGTTGTACAGTTTGTTCTAAACTGAGTAATAGAAGCTGACCGATGGGCTGAAAAAAGGTTCCTCAGCCCTGGACAAAACTAAAGATAAACTGAAAAATCTCATGAGAGAATAGTGGGCTTGCAAGATTAATGGAAATGGAGTAGTGAATTCATCTTACAATTTAACCCTATATAAAACCTCTCCAGGACAAGATATAGGGTACAAAAGCAAAATGTCTGAGCAGATCTGGATAAACTTGTATGTTAAACACTTTATAGCAAAATTTCATGTTAATTCAAGGGATCTACATCATGCAAAAACATCTGAGGAATTTTAACAAAAGCTGAAAGAGTTTATATAAGAGCAGCAATTTTTTTAAAAAAAAATTGCATAAAAAATGTAAAAATCAGACGGGTACACCTCAGCATTTTTTTTCTTTTCTTTTTCCTTTTGGTAAGAGCAAAATATTCTTTCCACTGTTGTTTGGTTTCTCTGCCAATCAAGCTGAGGAGAAGCTGCAACCTGAAATTAAATGTAAGCTTGTTAAATGTAAACATGTATATTTTTATAGCACTCTTGGAAGACACAGTTCAATGAACCCAGAACATTTATTTCCCACTTCACTTTTCCTCCAAATTGTAATGGAATAACCTTCTGTTATTCTTCTTTCAAGACATGGAGAGAAATAGACCATCTATATCGCTTTTGATTTAAAAACACCCACGTGTACTGAAAGAAATATTTTATTAGAACCATAAGGTTTTTTGTTGGAAAGAATTTGAAATCCGGAGTTCATTTTCTTTTCACGCCTCTGCAAACACACACACACACACACACACACACACACAACAGGTAACAGGAATTAAGATTTAATTTTTTTTCATTTGTGTTTGCTCTTACTTATCAAACACATATGTACTTGGGATCATTTACCAAGGTGAAAAGAGATTTTTAAAGAAAGAAAAAGAAAAAAGGTGCAACAAGATCACTGACCTGTCTCTTTGCCCTCAGGACTCTTTTGAACAGCTGTGAGAAAATCAGAGAAAAAAGAGGTAATTTAACAACCTCGATCCAGATGTTCATATCATACACACACCCTGAATGGCTTTAGCATGGTTTATTTCGTTTTCTGAAACCATTTTTCACCAGCCTGTTTTCTCAGCTGGGAAACTTCTGGTGTAGTGTTTTCAAAAAAATATTGCATTTGGCATTACAAGAAAACAGAGCCTTTAAGACATTAAAAGGACAATATCCTTGTTTGACTTGGCCCAGGAAAGCAGAGCTATAGGAATTTTACATTTTTGTACCACCCAACGAATAGGTAAAAGAATTTTTTCCACTCTTAAATCCCAGTTTACATGGGAATTGAGAGCTGATTTAGCTTGATTTTCTTTCCTTCGTTCCTCCTTTCTCTTTAAAAGTACCCCATAGTGCTTCTGTTAGTATTGCAGAACTTTTTTTTAGGTGCTATCTATGAGCAAACATTTAAGACATCAATATAGATACAAATTGGGTCCCCATGCTGCCCTGCTGGCTGATTGTATGAAGCTGGCTTGTACAATGATGGACGTCTGGATCCATGCAGTCTAAAATCATCTATTGAGTAGCAAGGGTTTTTCAACACTTGAAGCAGAGAGGCCTTTCCCTAGGGATGTAATTCTTCATGAAGTTTCTTCTTAAAGGTAGCAATGAGAAATTTCAGCCATTTTCTTCCCTCTCTGAGAAAATCTTTTTTTTTAAATAAAAAGTTTTTGAAGGTTATTCACAATGTAGGACTTATTCTACACAAAAATTGCTTTTTCTTTTTGTGCAGAAAGCTACATTTTTTGTGCAGGAAACAGCATTTCTGTGTGGAGAACATTATTTCAATGCAAAAATATTAATTTCTGCACAGAAAATGTTTTATGCACAGAAAAAAAAGCTGTAATTGAGGCAATATGCAGTTTTCTATGCAAACCAACTATTTATGAATTTTATGTAGAACAAATTCCTAATTATAGCTTTTTTTCCCCTGTAGAAAAAAGAATATTTTCAGTGAGTGATTTAATATTAATATTCCTGCACTGAAATATTTTCCACACAGTAAATGCTCTTTCTTGAAGGGAAAATATTGTTTTCTCCACAAAACGATCACATGTAAATTTTGTGCACAGTAAGTCCTCAACTGTGAAGATTCTCATGAATCCAGGATTCTTCTTAACAGGTTGTCTGACCTCTTTAAAAAACACTTTTTTCAACTATTTTTGATTATTCTTTTCATTCCCATCTTTCCCACTCTCAAAAACATGAAGAGTAGAAAAAAGATGTGGTGAGACAAGAAAAGTAGACCTCAGAACTGCAGCTACTTGTAGTTCACTTAGACTCATTCCATTCACAAACCTAATCTCCACCACACAATTATCTACCACCAACTTCCCTTGGGGAAAGAACTTGCAAATGAGAAGGTGAAGTGATGACAATAATTGGGCCTACTCTAGTTTTCTAGTCACCTTTCATTCCCAGAGATCTGACATTGCATTGTGTGAAGGCTGTTAAGAAGATCTGATGTTTCAGTATTGTTTTCTCAGATTACAATAGAATGGGTGAAGATTCTTAGAATTTTCCTAGAACACAGCCTTGTAAGGATTTGTGTACTTCAAGACAGGATGCAGGCCACTAAACATAACTACAGTTGTCCCACCACTTTTGTGAGGGTTTGGGATGCAGAACTCTCACAAAAGTAGAAAAACCAGTAACAACTTCCCCTGCTTCCCCTCCCATTCCCTTCTGGGGCTCCCTCCTTCCCATTCCCATGCAAAAGGGAAGGGAATGGGAGTTGGGAAAAACTCACACCAGCCTTCCTTTCCCCCTCTGGAGCTTCCCCTGACATTCCTATGCATTTTGCCCCAGTGCTGAGAACTCACAGAAGCCTTTCTTCCCATTCTTTTCCATTTTGCCTTGGCATGAGTTCTCTGCTCATGCAAGTTTCCTCCATTCCCTTTCTCTTCTGTTTTGCATGGGAAGGGGAAGAAAGGAGCTCCAAAGGTGTCCATTCCCTTCCATTTTGCCTCAGTGCCAATTCACTTATGAATAATCAAATTTGTGAATGTCAAACCCATGAATGTTGAGGGAGAACTGTACTTCATCACTTTTTAAATGGAGAGATTAGGGAAAGAATAAAAACATTTGTGGGACAAATGTGTTGCTTTAGCTTTAGTTGTCTACACTTTAGATTCATCGACTTGCTATAAATGAAAACTGTGGATAAGAATTGAAACAGAAAAGTCAAGAAGGAAGATGGATTAAAGTCTGTATGATCCATTGTGTATGATGAGATGAGCCACGAGGTATTTCAATGAGCATAGATGTTTAGAGGAAATAAGAACACTCATCCTGGGTACAACAGTTAGTTTTGCTAAATGCATTGGTCTGTTGAATCTTGTCAGGGTAGTAGGCAGTGAGGCCAGACCTGTCATCTATAATGGTCAACTTTTAATCTCCCTTCCGTCTCCCTTTCTCTGGTCATAGGTGCACTTCCCCTCTCTTCTCTGATGCCTGATTGAAATGTGTAGCCTTTAGGGACTAGCAGCTCCCTATGGGCTCTGCATGTTGATAGGTGCTGATATTGCATTTCACAGATTTGGATATTTTTGATCCAGCCTCTTGTCTTTTTCCATGGAGCTATGAGCACAATCACATGGAGGAATCTGAAAACATTCAGGCAAGGTGTGAGTGCTTGAATATGTAAATGGGATCTATTCGCTTTAAAGGATCTTTGTGGGCCTCTCCTGTTAGCTGCACCATCAATGTAATTTCCCATCCATGACCCATATATTGAAGTGGACATCTGAATAGGGTAATCTGTACAAAAGTAGATGGTTGTATATTGGTGCTCCATATGATCAGGCCCTGTGAAACTAAAAATCCTCATCAGGTGGTATGCTGCTCTCATTTAAATTTAAATAATGCTTTGCAGACATCTAAACATGTTTGGCTTTACCAGTACTATGAGGTGATTGCCTCAAGGAACAGATATTGGAACTGGGGCAGCAGTACTATTTCATTGTTCCTCCTGTACCCTCCCCCATTCTCCCAAATTGTCCTGATTTGTCCCACTTAATCCTCTGTTGTCCCACTTTGTCAGCTACTTTCAAAATGCCCCAGTTTCTCCTTCCTCCTCCCACTTTCCTCCTTCCTTCTCAGCTTATTTCAGGTGCTGCAAACTGAGTTCAAAGTACAAAAGTAGTCTGCACTCAGTTAACTAAGAAGAAAGGAGAGGAGAGGGGGAGTGCCCTTCCTGGTGTGCTCTGACAAAAGCAAACTTCTGTGGCCTTGTGTGTTCATCCTCATTAAGAACATTTGCCATCTTGATCATACTCTGATTATTGCTTGGCTACGTGTGTCTCCGTTTCTTTTGTGAAATGTTGGAGATAATGCCTTTAGCTCAAATCCTTCAATCTCTAAGGCGCTTTCCACACCAAGCTTTGATATTATATCATCCTGGCAGGATCCTGGCAGTGCCATTGCTGGGATGGGATTGGGACCTCAACACTTCCCACCATATCCAGTCAGCTGCTCGTGTATGGATAGTGTTAGGGACACTCATCTTCCTTCTGCAGTACAATGTCAATGGTGAGTCCCTCTCCCTGCACTGTACTGTGGAAAGAAGCACTATCAAGCACTTTGGCCCTTACCACACACCTGCAGCCGATGGGATCATGGTGGGAAAGGGGACCATTACTAGATTTTTTTCCAGTAATGTTATTGGGCAGATTTTCAAATGGGTGGAGATGCAACAGCACCTGGTCAGCATGAATACTGTGTGATAGCATGTGTTTCGGACTGGGAACAACGCGTTGTCATGCCGGGATGGCAAAGTCATGTGGTAAGGCCCTTCACTAGCCTGCTGTCCTGAGATATGGTGGAGGATGTTGTCCTTTTAAAAAATGATGCCATGGTCATCCTGGTCTGCTTCTGTATAAGGGAAGTCTGGGTTTTAGCAAATAGAACTGCTCCAGCCTGCACTGTTGAGACCCTGCTTCTCTTTAATCATCTAAAATACCTCCATATAATTAACACATCAAGGAAGCTCTTAGAAATCAATTAAGCTTGACTTGAAGTAATCTCAACTATCTCAACTATCTATAGTTACCTCAGAGGTGTTTCACAATCCCTTTTTTCCCCCCAGGTATACACACAGCACAAGGAAATTTATCGAGGTCTTAGGAGATGAATATATAACTGTCAGACTAATCAAACCTAACTGGGCACCCAGTTTCGTGGGCTTCCTTGTTTTAAAAGGAAAATAATGTGTGCTTCTTTTGTCTGACACAATGACATTGAATTTAGTTCTCTCTCTTTTTCCCCCCTCCCTCCCCCCCGTGTGTGTGTAAGTAAATATAAAAATGTCTGGCTACAGGTTACATCTTGTCCATTCCTGATCTACATAGGTAAGCTTCTTGATTGTAAAACCTTGATCATATAGGCTTCCAGAATCCAGGGAAATCTACCCTCCAGATCTGAACACTAAGATAGGGATGGCAGAGGAGTTATGTTTCATTGAAGCAGGGTTATGACCATGGCCCTATAGCTCCTTCGTACTTTTGTTGGAAGGGAAATGAGACAGTACAATCAGAGGTAAGTCTTATAATATTTGACATGATGAGCTAGACTCTGTTTCATCAGAAAACAGTAAACTTGCAGCACAATTCTAGACATGTCTACATCTAAATTATTCCTACAATGTTAAATGGGACTTAATTCACAGGTAAGGATATATAGGACTGCAGATGTGGAAATGTCAACCCCCTCTTATTCCCTACTTCATCTTCAAATAATATGATGACTTGTGCCACATGGCCTCCAAAAATATGCACTTTGAGTTTAGCCAAAAGTTACACCCTGTAAACATACCAAATCACTTCATTGCAACAAAATGGTAGTTATTATGATAGCAAGCAATACTTAGGTCAATAGTGTTTCAGGAAGTGAGAGGTCATCAGTATAACTCAGTGTGTGTGTATGTTATTTTTTGCTAAGTGAAACTGGAATGGATACAAAGGATTGGAAAAGAGACACTGGGCCCCTTCACATTGGCACTATGATTCCACTTTAACTGCCATGGCAATATCCTGTCGAATCCTGTGATTTACATCAAGCACAGCTTAGACAGGAGAGAGCTCTAATTTCTTGCCAAACTCAGACTCTGTGATGCCATGGGATGTTGACATGACAGTTAAAGTGGAATCATAATACTATTAGTGTATAGTGTCAAAGGGCCCAAACAGCATGGTTGGATGTTTGGCCTACATACTTTGGCAAAATAACTGACAGATCTGTACAGAGGTCTGAAGATAGTAAGGCATACCAAATGAATTAATTTCTCTGAGGTACATGTGTTTGCAGACAGGTAAAGGAAACTCCAAATACTGAAGGTGAGGATGGGAATTTCAGGTCATAAACAAGCTTAAAAATAAGTAGCTGCAAACAGCAATTTACTTCTAATTAATTAATTCTAAGAGATGGGAATATGCAGGATGCTCAGGAAATAGTGCTGGACCCCAGCATTTGCAGCCCAAGGAGATTGCCTTGCTCTAACTGTCTTTGCTCTCTCAACCTAATATCATTCAAGGGAACAAATAAGGGAACAAATAATGGCACCTATTTGTCTCTTTATCTATCCAGCACCCTCTTGGTTTAGCAAAAGCATCTGCATAAGCTGAGCTGCTTTTTGCACAAAATTTTTTCCTTGCATATAGAAGTCACATAGGGGAAGGCATTGGGGAGATAGGAAGAGATGGCAGAAGATTGTTTTTTACCTTTGGGATTTTTTCTAATCTTTGGGGTGGGAATTTAGCACATATCCATGACAATTCAAGGCAGGCAGGAAATGCTCTCCCATCGTTAACTATCAAATGTTAACACTGTTCCATGTCAGTTGAAAATAATACAACATTGCATATCAGCTGACTATTTTTACTGTAAATTTGAAGCCCTAAACGGGAGCTCAGTTACTTTACATGTAAATCTGGCAGTGATTGACACAGAGGCCCTTTCTGCAAGACACTGTTGTCCCAGCAAGGGGGCAGGAGAGGAGCAGGACCACAACAGTGCTTGTGCATGATGTCGTCGCAGTCCTGTCCTTCTCCCATCACCAGATGGTGCAATCACAGATTAAGTCATTGACAGGTTTTCCCTGTCAATGCCCCACGATCATGCCACCATCTCGCACTTACCTAGTCTGTGGAAGCCTCAGAAATACAATGGAGGTGCTTCCTGCCTCAGCGCAGCCTGGGAAAGTGCCTGGCTATGCTGTGGAAAGAAGAAGCATGTCCATAGTGCTTCCTTCGGCAGGGAGCTAGTCTGGTGCAGAGAGGATTGTCCCCAACGCGCTCTGCAGGGATCGCTGCTGGAGCACGATGGGACAAGGTAGGGCATGGAAAGGGCCAATGTCTTCCATCTTATTGATTATCTATATTTCTCCCTTAGCTTTCTATTGTTCTTTCACACTACACAAACAGTGGCATGATTCCGTTTCAACTTCCATGTCTGAACCAGATGGAATCCTGGGGTTTGCAGTCTGCTGAGACACTAGAGCTCTCTGGCCCCTCCCTAAATTGCAAACCCCAGGATTCCATGGGATGTTGAAAGTAGCATAATAGCACTATAACAGTGTACTGTGGAAAGGCCTTCTATCTTCCATGTGGCAGCTCTCCAGCTACTTGAAGATGGTTATCATATGCATGCCATTTCTAGGAAAGAAATGTAAGTACCAGCTGCATATCTAAGCTGTAGAGTGATTTTGACCAGCAAAATGGCTTTCAATTCCACTGACTTCCATGATCAAATAAATGATTTCTAAGTGTGCCCTTAAACCCACTCCTTTAGACTTGGATATTACACATGTGAAGGTCAAAGAGGAACCAATCATGAGGAGGTTTGAGCAGAGCTTTTGTGTATATACCCATAACCTCCCTTTGCATGAACGGAATGATTGTCTGGTTAATTTTGTGTGATCCCTGATTGGTTTGGATCACACAATGAATGATCCCACTTGTGTCTGATAGCAATCAAGACTATGATGAGAGTTAAGCAATGCTTTCAAAGTGGACATTGGGATTTCTTCAAGGATGTTCCATTACCCCATACAAGATACCACTTTCTTTCCAACTGCTAGACCACATATAGACCCAAAGGAAATGAGGCCTAGCTCTCAAAATAGTAACCTCATGCCTCATAAATAGCTATAAGCAAGTCTACTCAGGATGTTCTGTTGCTGGCACTTGCCATGTGTAGATACATTCCAAGCTTTTCTATCCAGATCTAATGCTTAATTCCTTCAGTGGTCTAACAATAAATATGAAACAGGGAAGCCAGCAAAAGATGATGTTGTTCTTTGGCCTGATTTTATATTTTTAGTTAATCTGAAAGAAAGGAGATATTTTTTAACCTTACATAATTTGCAGTTTATGTATGTGGTAACTACATTTAGACTGCAGTCCTAGAGAGAATTACTTGGGAGTTACTCCAGCTCTTCTCAGTAGGGCTTACTTTTGAACAGACATATAAAGAGTTGCACTGCTGGCTTCATCTTAGGACATTTTATCACATTCCAATCTCTTTTGTAGTTTAGTGGCTGTATTATGTTTTCATCCTCCAGTCTCTACGCAGTCCAACAAGCAATACCTCCTTTGGTTGGCAACATTTTCTGTCAGCAATCTGTCTCCTGTAACTATTTCTGCGGGAAGGCCTTTCACCAAGAGCTTGGCAGAGATGAGAACTTTCCCTTCAAATGTTTTCTCTCCCTCCTTTCGCTACGTAAGGTACATCCCTTTGGAGGCTCAAAACATTTAAGAATTATTTTTCGTGCAGGGCATCAATTTTGTTTTATGTAGGATTGAAATCCATACCTTTATTTTTAAAAAATAAATAAATTGTGTGTGTGTGTCTATAAAATGTACCAGTTGTTCTGTATTTCTTAGTGAGTAACTTTTGAATTCCAATCTTAATCTTCATTCTCAGTTTCATAAAAAGTGTCTCCTTTCCTCCCACTCTCACCCCAATTTAATAGAATAACATGGGTGGGAAAATTTATGTAAGGATTAGAAAGTAAGTTAAGAAACAGAGTTGGGTGTTTCCTTTGGCATAAAAACAATTACACACAGTCAGTATTTGGGTTATCTAACCTTTTGGTTAGTTAATAATATCATCGAAATCTGAAGGCTGACTGTCTTAAATCAGCATGATAATTTAAGAAGGAAAAGCTTTTCTGATCAACTGGAGAGTTAACAGTAGATTGAGCTCTGCTTTCTGCCTTCCTTGTTGTACAAAATATCCAGAGTTTACTTTTGTCCACCTGTAACTCTCCCCAGCTTTACTCTCAGGCATTTATTCACATTATTTGAGTTAGCAGCCCTAATTAAGAAAGACTAGCCCAAGATATTATACTGCCAGAGGCAGAGCAGTAAATGCTACCATCAAGACTTTATCCCAAGTACAGAGTATCAAAACCCAGACAAGGTATTCTGGTAAGTAAAGCAGTAAATCTGATGGGCTCTGCTTGCCCCTCTGGTAGTAAAAATACAGTGATAGTAAAAGGAAAGTCATCAACTAGATATTCGATGTCCTTTCATAAAACAGTAAATCTGATGCCTGAAGCAGCCACCTCACTCTGCTTAATGCTGGCCCTGTTGTTAAGAGAATTTTGACTACATTCAGACTACATCTAGGATTGGTTAACTGAATTCACACATGTACCTAAGCAAAATGGTGCCCTTCTTCTCTTACACAAATGAGGCATCAGATGAGTTTTATAACCAAACAAAATGTATTTTAATAGGCTATGGCATGAATTTAGGCAAGCAGTCATGTAGGAACGGGGGGCAGGGGGGTGCTTCACCCCAGATGGCAATGTTTTTGGGGTATCCCAGCTCATAGCCATGCCCCCACATACTGCAGTCACACCCCCAAGAACTGAGACCACACCCCCACATACTGCGGCCACCCCCACATACACTGCAGTCTGCCCCCCTCCTGCCCCCCCTCCACACACTCCAAGTTCCGCCACTGTAGGCAAGACTGCAACAAAAGCAAGAATACTGCAAGAGCAGCAGGACCTCAACCAAGTAGTGATTGCAGTTTTAGGATTTGTTACTGGGGAAATGCGTGAGGCCAATACTCGTGATCAGTACATTCTGATCAAGAAGTTTAAGGTACATCTCATACTCACCAAATCCAACTGGGATACTTGGCATGGAGGAGGTGTGATTTACCTTACACCAAACAGTACTGTCAACAGAATAATGGATTTCATTTTATATTGAAAAGAACACTGATATTCTTTTGGATTTATTATATTCTGAGACAGCCTTTTTCACATGAAGCTAAAGTTTAGTGATGGTCTTCTATCCTGCTTTTTAACCAGTTTGGTATTCAGAGCAACTTACAGCAAACTAAAAAAAAAAAATGTAAAAATCCAGCAGATACAAAAGTTAAAATGAGAGTAAGCAATCAAAAAATTAAAATCCGATTAAAACCTTTATTGTAACAGGCAGCTTAATACAGTGACTGAGCAGTTGTCATGGGGTATTTAATTTCCATCATTGCCATTCTTCAGGCCTGAGTGGAATAAGTGACATAGAGGTGATCATCTCAGAATCATGTCGTCAGTCAATCCCCAGAGTGTCCATTCCCTAACTGGAAAGCAAAGAACCTCCAAAATGGCAGCGCCTGAGTTAGGAGCATTTGGTGCTCTGAAATCTTATTTTGTATTGTGCATTTAAGATGAGTTCAAACATTTAGTCCATGAGAACAGGCACCTGTTTTCACTGCCACGCTGGCATCTAACTTTGCAGTATTAAATAATAAAAACATGACAGCTTATGGAGGCAAAGGTCATACCAACATTTGATTGAAAAGTTCCCTTAGTGTTGATAATGATAAGGTGCACATGGCTTTAAACCTTATCTGTCTTGACCAGATATTTACAAAGAGGTGGCGTGATGCTACTGACCAAAGTTGGTATCCTGGCCCTTGTCAGTAAAACATTTAAATCTCTTCCTCCTGAGGAATGGTAGTGGGTATGAGCAGATAGGGGACCACACAACTTAGCCTGTCCCCTCTAGGCCCTGGTTGGCACCACCCCTTCTCCTCCCTACATTGAACAGAGCGGTGTGAAGGTGTTCTCTGTTCATATGCACTTGAACATAAGTAGGATCTCCTGCCATTCAGCATCATTGGCTGACACCAGAGGTGCTTCACACAATTATAACAATATTATTCCACTTTAAATACTATGGCAACATCCTATGGAATCGTGAGATTTGTAGTTTGGTAAGGCAATGGAGCTCTTGTGCTGAGAATTCTAAATACCATCCCCCAATAAGCTGCAAAACTCAGGATACCATAGGATGTTTCCATGGCAGTTTAAGTGGAATCATAGCACTATAACTTTGCAGTGTGAAAGAGCCCTAGGTTCTCTATTGATGACAGAGACAAAAGAGCTCTTTCCTATATAATCTAATCTATAACCTATTTTATGCAGCACTGTCATGCCTCCATTAGCTTGATAAGATAAGGAAGCTAAAATATTGTAACTTTTCCTCAAAGGTGCATTGCTTCAACATCTTGAACATTTTGTATGGCCTTTCCTCCCACAAGTGGAAGGACAGAATGATGGTTTCTTCCCATGTGGCTTCAAGCCCTAAAAATGATGACTCCTAGGATAGCTATGATGAAATATCCACAGATTTCATCCCTGTACCATCTCCTGCTTCTGTTGTGTTTATTTAGGAGTTGTTTTATGGGATTGAATCCATCCCATGTTTCTCCCTTCTACAAAGGTGCATATGTTTGTAGATTTCAAAACAGAATGGCTTTCTTTAAGATATATCTATAAAAGATATAGATATATCTATAAAATATCTATATCTATAAAAGATATATCTTTGCCTATGAACATGGCTTGAACAGTTTCTCCATCCCATTTAAGGTATGTTTTGTTTACACTTTAGAGGTGTGTATTTTTCTATGCACACATTTTTGAACTGTGTATTTTTTTTTCCAGAGGCATCCACAACTGTGGAAAAATGTGGATGACTGAGTGTGAAATGTAAACTTGGCAAAGTTGGAGGTGGGGAATGAACCCTCAGCTGGTATGGGTGCTCCATATATACAGTACAGGATCACATCACTCATGCTATCCATATGTTCTTTCCATTCACAGTTCAGAAGGCCAGTGTAGAACTGGCCTATAGAGACAAATCTTCCCTATGCAGTAATGTGATAATCTGGCTTTATCCTGGAGAGGCCATAGTATGTTAGAGACCTTAGGGTAGAATCTTTGTCTCTGCTATCGTAAAACAAAGCATGTTGGCATGAGTTTAGTAAGAGTGAATTGAAACCACAGCAAAGCTTGTGGGTATTTTATTATAAGACCATTAAAATGTTGAGATAAATAGTAGCAGTCCGAAACTGAAAAGCAAAACCGTCTGATGTAAAGAATTTGGCAGGATTCCTTCTCTCCACCCCCACCCCAATTCCTCTGGGCATGAGTCCATTTTTTTTTTCCTATTAACTTACTAAAATAATAGCTGGGGAGGGTGAGGGAGAGAGAGTCTGTGGGATTTGTTTGTTTGTTGAGAGTTCAGTCTGCTATCAAACAAGGCATAAGCTTGTTAAAAAAAAACTTTTAAAGAACTTGCCGTGGTGTTTCTTGTTTCCTTTCTTGAATAAAGAGTGCACTTTTATATTGTTTATTTTGCTTTGTCTTTAGTTTGATTTGCAGATGGCTGTTCTTTTATTGGCTAATCTTTGCAAGTTAGCACACAAGTGATAGTTTGAAAACAGTCAGGCTAGACGCAAAGCAGTGTGGAGAGCAAGATGTCTTTTCATTTTCTGCTTGAAGTGTTGGAGAAATCCAGAGCAGATATCACTTAGGAGCTATAGATAGGTAAATAGCTGAATAGGCCTGGGTATCTGGTTGTCTCTTGATCTTTCTAAGTAGCTGGTAGTTTGATGTATAGATTGCTATTCTTAGGTTAAAGAAGATGGAGTCTTTATTTTGACATGTTAAGATAGAGCTGCCTCATGGCTCTTGTCCCCAATGGTGGCTGAAAGCCAACTCTTACGTGTAGAAGTAGGGATGTAATTCTTCATTAATTTTCCTCTGGAAGCAAGCAACAGGCAATTTTAACCATTTTTCTTCCCATTGAAAAAATCTTTGAAAACCACATTGTTTTTCAATCACAATTCAGGACATTGGCACAAATTTGTTTTGCACAGAAGACAGCATTTTTTAATGCAGAAAATCACATTTTCTCTGCACTTTCTGTTCTTGTGCAGAAAATACTGTAATTGGGGATGTATTCTGCACAAAATTTACACATAGTTAATTCCTATAGAAAACAGCATTCTCACTGCAGGAGCCAGATTTTTCTCCATGCAAGCACATGCATGTGTGTGCGCGTGTGCGCACACACACACACACACAAATTCTGTATCAAATTTTTCTGTGCAGAAAATGGTGTTTTCTGCAGAAAACAACCACATATGAATTTTGCACAGAAGAAGTGTTGAATGGCACAGAGTGTCAGTCCAAGATTCTTCTTAAGGTTTCTCAAACCCACCTGCCCCCCCCCCAAAAAGTTTTGTGACCATGGCTGCCTCCTATGGAATCCTGGGGTTTGTAGTCTTAGGAAGTAGTGAAGCTTTCTAGCTGAGAATTCTAAATATCCCTCCCTAAACTGCAAATTCCATGATTCCATAGAACAGAACCATGGCAGTTACAGTGTAATCATAGTGCAATAGTTATGTAGTGTGGAAAGGCCCTAAGACTCTAGGAGACCAGAGTTTGAATCTCCTCTTGGCCATGGATACCCACTGAATAATCTTCAGCAGGTGATACTTTCTCAGCCTTAGAGAAAAGCAATGACAAACCCCATCGGAAAAAAACTCTTGCCAAGAAGACCCCATGATAGGTTTGCCTTAGAGTTTCCATAAGTTGGAAGTAACTTGAAGGCATACATCAACAAACCAATACTATTAAAAGCAATTAAAACATAGCCGTTGAAAGGTGATAAATATAAAAACAATGCAACAAAACTGTGAAAGGCTCTTTCTTTATGTACAGTCAGTCCCAAAAGTCCTGTCAAAACACCACAAAGAGAATCAGTCTGGCATCTCTAGGGAAGAAGATACAAAGCAGACACCTAGAAGGCCCTTTTCTGTGGTCTTGCCAGAAATGTTCATGATAAGATGGGGAAAAGGGCCTCCCCTGAAGATCTCAAAATCTGGGCAGGCTTGCACAGGAGAATATAGTCCTTCAGATAACCTGGATCCAGACCATATAGAGCTATATGTCATAAACAACACTTTGCCTTGTGCTCAGAAACAGACCAGTAGGCACAAGCTCTCATCACAAAGGAGTTGTATGCTTCCTATGACCAGGACATATCAATAGCTACAATATCCAGTAGTCATTAATAACCTCATCCCTGATACTTTTTAAACCTATTTAAGTAGGTGGCCATAACTATATTTTTTGACAATGAATTCTATAACTAAATGCAATTTGAAGAAGGATCCAATATGAATGTTGTTTTTTTTAAAAAAATAAGTTTACAACATTGAAAATGCATACAAATAAGTTCTCCAGATATATATAAAATATGTTTACTAGAATTGTGGAATATGAAGTGAAATGTTCATTAAAATGCATATGTGTATATAGTTACCACTTTAAGCAGTACAACCACATATACGTCTACTCAAAAGTAAGCCACTTATTCAAGGGGGTTTATTCATAGGTAAATATATGTAATATTGTAGTTTTCTTTTTCTTTTCCTTTTTTTTTAAGGAAAGACTCCCGCTCCCCACCCCCCAAGCACCACTAAAGCTTCTCGAAGGACATGATAGGAAGACAGTGGGGACTGTGCTTTAACAGACCCAGATAATATGAGCAGTTAAGTCAGTCTGGTAATTTTGGGATATGATTGACTACAGTTTCTATCACCCCCAAAAACCAAATTGGCTAGCAACAATAGCACTTGTAATCCAATACATCTGGGTCATCAAGCTGGGGAAGACTCGTTTAAGTAATCAGTTACTATCGATTCTTAACTGTACATGGCCACCCAGGTACAGTTTCTTGCTTTGAGAAGACCACTGTGTTTCTGCGTGTTTCTTAACCATCAAGGCCTTCAGGTGTTTCTGATTTTAAGGTATGTGCATGGAGGGTTTGTCAACCAAGAGGGCATGTGTTGCCGATTATAGAGTGCAAGATTGCTTGGGATTGCTGATGAAGTGAAGGAAACCTGTGCTGCTGCTGGCTCTGATGTGAAAACAATCACTCTGAAATTTCACTGCTTCCCTAGAAATGTGTTTTTTTTAAAAAAAAATGGGGTGAAAGCCGAAGTTAATTGTGCTTTTACACACTGTTATACTTGTCACCTTGCCAGGTTCTACATTTCATCCAAGGGTGAAATGAAAACTCCAAATTCATGTGGTTATGAAACAATTTCAGTACAAGCACTCAGTGAAGAATTATAAAGTGGGAAAGACAGACTCCTGTGTCTCATTTGGTTAAGAAGGGTGAGAATTCACCCAGCTTTCTGCCTGCCAAAAGGGCCTTTCACAGTGTGTTTAAAAAGTATAGGTGAGTATGTATATACACAGATACACACTGGATGTACAAAAACTACTGCTACTGGATTTGTAAATTATGGATGCACAGTATAAAGTTTATGAGATCACAGTGTATCCTGTGAGGTAGATTAGATGGAAAGATACTAACTGGCCAAGGTCACCCATGACTTTCATGGCTGTTTGGGAACTGAATTTGAATACTCCCACCCTAACCATGGCACTAACTCCCCTCTCACCACATGCCTAAGGGGAGGATTGTGAAGAGAAAATGTTGAAGGTGAAGATAAGTTCCTTGTACATTGAGCTGCCAACTAGAAAAGGGAACGGTCATTTTATGCCCAAAGGCTGCTATCCAACGATATGCAAGACGTGAATGTGGGTGTCCTTCCTTCCTTAACTGTTTCCTTCCTTCCCTCCCTCTCTCTCTAGCACTACTTTGTGTCACATTAATAAATAATTTTGAAACACCAAAGCAGGGGTGAATTGTCAGGGTTGCAAGCCATTTTCTAGTAACCTGGTAACTCTTAGTGATAACTTTTCCACTGAAGGGCTGAATGTTGTTTCATTTACCTCATAGAATCAAATTGCAGTAGATTAATAAATTTTTATGTTTATTTATAACACCCTTTACACTAAAGGGCAGAAAAACGACATATGCAATCAGGGACAAAGACATGAAACAAAAAACCACAAATACATGGCATGAAATCCCCAACACCCACCAGTTGCTGTCCATCTCAGCACCTTAAAATACCTCAATGACTTAAGGTAGAGAGTCAGAGAGGAAGGCCTTCAGCTGTTTGTGAAAATGGAAGAGATCCTCCTTCAGCTGGAGGTCCAAAGGAAGACCCATCCACAGATTGGGAAATGCAATGATATTTGAATCATGCATATTGAAATAAATGTGTGAGAAAAGTGCAAAATAACTTTATATGTCCCAATTAGAATTGGAGATGGGAAATTCACAGTCCTGGAATAGAGGAGAAAGAATATAAGACATATACATTATTGGAGATAGTTGTGTTTATGAACTGGGCTTTCCTCAAATATTGACTTACAAACCACTTGTTCAGGAGTCTGATATTTTTTGTTTGTAGAGATTTCTTAAGAGCATAGGTTAAGAATTGGTTTGTAGAGATATAACCAACAGTGTCAACTCTGCAACCTTTTCATTTATTGGCTAGCTGATATGTCTGTCAATATAACAAAACTTGGCCTTAGAACTAATTAAAATCTTTCTTGGCAACAAACATCAGTAATGATTTGTGGATCTGTGCAAATTGGATGACTGGTCAAGTTTCACTTCTGGAGCCAGAGGAAGGAACAAGAATACAGAGAGGGGAATTACATGAACTTTTTAGTTTTCATCTGTTGTGCACAACATTAATATTTTGCACAATGTGGAACATTGAAGGGCATATCTGTACCAGCTCAGAATTTCTGATCTGAGGCAATAACCCTTACCCAAAAAGCCAAAGAACCGTGTGGTATTTTCAAGTAGGAAATCATCATTTACTTTTTGGTCTTCAGATGTTTTTGACAATGATTCGTACAGTCTCTTACTATTGGCTTTTCTAGTGTGAATGTCTGGGAGAAGAAGTCCAAAATATCTGGACATCCAGAGTTTTCTTACCCTAGTTTACCACATTATGGTCATTTCCTGGTCAAGGCTGTCATTATGTATCTGCCATGATACAGGTCAGAATCCTGTATCACATTTGTATGTTCTCCTATACATCCAGTTACACATTTACATGAACATTGTCCACTGCACAATGGTCACATTCAGTTTGCAACTGTGAAGCAGAGTTGCATAATTATACAAGTGGTTGCAAATTTTCAGCTAATGTGTAACTGTTTGCCATTATGTAAATAGGTCGTAATCATCATTGCAGTCTAGACTCAGATCAGGTATTTATGAATAAATGATGATTTCACGATTAGGTGGTATAAAGGTGTCTATTAGTAATGAGGAGGAGGCAGGGAACTGCAGTATTGATTTTGAGGAAGAACAGATGTGTAGCAAGCACGGTAATGCCTCCTCACTGGTCTCAGAAGTACCTATGTGAATATGATGGTTATCTGAATATGGTTGAGCATATTAGAATGCAATTGCCAAAGCCTATTGTCCACTCTACCTTAGAAGCAAGATCATGTAAGTGCTGCCAGATGTGCTATTGGTTTCTCAGTGACACCATTCATTACAAGGGTAGTCAGTGCAACCATGGCATAATTCTACAGGTAGTGATTTATTGTATGTAGGACCAATGCAGGATCCTAACTCTAACCAACACACTTAACTTTGAACCCTACTTTCCTGACAGATTCCAGAACTAACTGAGAATAAAATGCAGATTATTTATTTATATCCTACTAATGCAGTTATTGTTTTCAAAAGTTGCTTACACTGACTGATTTTATTTTTAAGGAAATGAGACAAAGCTTAACAGCTTGATAGCCAGCATGATGTAGCGGTTGCTGGACTACAATTCTGGAGAACAGAGATGAAATCCCCACTTTAGCACGGAAACCCACTAAGTAACTTTGAACGTATCACAATCTCTCAGTCTCAGAGGAAGACATGGACAAACCTCCTCTGTGCAACTCTTGCCAAGAAAGCCCCATGATAGTTTCGCCTTAGGTTGCCACACGTTAGAAACAACTTGACGGCACACAACAACAGCAACAACAACAGCACATCAACTTAAACCAGCTAATAAAAAACAAACAAAAGTCCAAGGGATACAGGGATGGAGGAGTAGAGGGAGAGGACAGCAGTTTTTCAAAGCCCAAACAAAACAGTGACTTTACATCAGCATGTATATCACATTTGCTTGCTCAGCAAACAGGGATGTGAAAATCTGTCAGTTTCATTTCATTCTCAGAATCCCCTCTGTATTCATTCTATCCAAATTCTGTATCAGGCAGCAAGACTTCTTTAAAAAATTCCTGCATGGAAATAGGGGTGTATTTTCTTACAGTCTTTCCCTAATACATACACTTCTTCTTACCCATTTTTCTCAACGTATACATTTTCCCCACATACTAGTTTTTCCCCACTAACTAAAGAGTGTCAGTGCATATTTTTCAAATGAGCATATTTGTGTGCATTTACATATTTCAAAACAGGAAAACAATAATCTGTCAAACACAGTGTCCTCCTGATGATGAGAAATGGAAAGATAGTCTTGCATGTCATGGATGGGATAAGCTCATTTTTTAAAAATGTCTTAAGTAATACATTTTTTTTTTTTTTTTGTATCTAGAATGAATTGATAGTCCTTGTTGCTTTGGCTGATAGCAGTGCCAATCCTCTCTCACCTTGTTTGCACAGCTTCTGGGCAAAAGCCTCTGGTAAGGAGTGCAGGTTAAGTGAAATTTTTGTCATTTGTTCAGTAGTAAAACAAATGGTGACTGAGTAGTCATAAGCCATTTCTTCACTACACTGTTATAGTGCTATTATTCTACTTTCAACATCCTGTAGAATTCTGGGGCTTATAGTTTACTGAGGCCAAATTGCTCAAGAATTCTAAATACCCCTCCCTAAACTGCAAACCCCAGGATTCCATAGGGTGTTGAAAGTGGAATAATAGCACTATAACAGTGTAGTGTGGAAATGGCCATAGTCTAAGGATAACATGAAATCTGTTCCAGTTGTTCAGTAGTCGTACAAATGACCACTGAGTAGTAATAGCCTGAAGATAGCAGAAGTATCTTCTAAGTCAGAAAGGAAGAGAGGTTCAGGTTGTGTTCAGAGAAATTTTGTGGTGTTGTTTTGTTGTTGTTTTTGGGTTTTTAAAGAAATTTATCAATATTTCCTCCTTTAAAAAATCACAAATGAGTAGGGCAGTCATAGAATTCATTGTAACAAATTCCCATGACTTCAATGAAAGGTTAAAAAAAAATGCAGGCAACCCTATTGATCCACATTGACAAATCACTTATAGTAATCCAATTGAGCCCCTGAATCAATGGGACTTTTGTGTGCTCCTGCTTACTGTTCAGCAATTTATTTAACTGGTCTTCTTTGGTTGGTACAGTCAATTGGAATCTGGCATTCATCTTCAGTGAGGCAAGTCTTCTATAATCCTAATAGGCTTGATGCATGATGATTAAATTATATAATTATACTTTACTGGGGAATCTAAGATATAATTACATTTTCCCTCTCTTATTCCTTTGAAATGGCACTTTTTAAAAAATTTTGCTAATTTGGACATGGTACATTTGCAAATTTGTCCATGTTAATTAGAAGAAGAAACTGGGTAATTTATTGAGTGATGGAAGGCTTTGTTGTTAGAATCACAGAATTGGAAGAGACCACAGAGGCCATCCAGTCCAACCACCTGCTATGCAGGAACACATATCAAAGCACTCCCAACAGATGGCCATTCAGCCTCTGCTTAAAAACCTCTAAAGAAGGAGACTCCACCACACTCCGAGGCAGCATATTCCACTTCCAGACAGCTCTGACTGTCAGGAAGTTCTTCCTGAGGTTCAGGTGGAATCTCCCTTTCCTGCAGCTTGACTCCATTGCTCCTTGTCTTATTTCTGGACCAACAATGTGTATTCCATTTTTTTCTGCCTAAGTGTAGGACCTTACATTTCTCTCTGTTGAAATTCATTTTGTTAGCTTTGGCCCAACTCTCCAATCTGTCAAGGTCATTTTGAATTTTGATCCTGTCCTCTGGTGTATTAGCAACCCTTCCCAATTTGGTGTCATCTGCAAATTTGATCAGCATGTCATCTATGCCTTCACCCAAGTCATTGATGAAGACGTTAAATAGCTCTGAATAAATAGGACAGAACCCTGTGGCACCCCACTAGTCATTTCTCTCCAGGATGAAAAGCAACGATTGGTGAGCACCCTTTAGGTTTGGTTGGTCAACCAATTACAAAGCCAACTTTGACTTAACAGCAAGTACAAGAATGAGAGAATCCAAGTCACCCTGTCATCAACAGCCCTCCACAGGTCTTACCAACTCAGGGTTGTGGCTTCCTTGATTGTAATGCATTTGTAATGCAGTCTTCTTCTTTTTCTACTATCTTCTACCTTTGTAAGCATTATTGTCTTTTCTAGTGAGGCATGTCTTCTGACAATATGTCCAAAGTACAACAGTGTCGCTTTAGTAGTCTTGGCTTCTAGGGAAAGCTCAGCCTTCGCTTGTTCTATGATCCATTTATTTATATTTTTTGACAGTCCAATGTTTCTGCAGAACCCTCCTCCACCGTCACATTTCAAATGAGATTATTCTCTTCTTATCAGCTTTCCTCATTGTCCAGCTTTCACAATCATACACAGAAGTTGGAAATGCAATGGCATAGGGAATCTTGACTTTGATATTCAATGATATATCTTTGCACTTGAGAATCTTGTCTACTTCCTTCATAGGTACCCTTTAAGGCCTAGTTTTCTACTGATTTCTTGAGTGAATTCCCCATTTTGATTGATGACTGAGCCAAAGTACAGGAAATCTTTTGTTATTTCAATGTCTTCATTTCCTGCTTTAAAATTATGTGAATCATCTGTGGTCATTATTTTTGTTTTCTTAATGTTCATCTATAAACCTCCCTTTGCACTTTCTTACTTGACTCTCTTCAGTAATTGTTCCAAATCTTAACTGTTTTCTGCTAGCAATATGGTGTGATCTGCATATCTAAAAATGTTGATGTCTCTTCCTACAATTTTCAAATGTCCTTCCTCTGAGCATAATCCTGCTATATGTATGATATATTCAGTGTACAAGTTAAACAAAGAGGGTGATAAAATTCAACCTTGCCTGAACCCCTTGCCAATTGGGAACCATGCTGTTTCTCCATATTTAGTTCTGATTGTAGCCTCTTGCCCTTAGTACAGGTTACACATCAGGACATTAAAACTTTGTGGTACACCAATTTTTTTATTCTATTGTTCTTCATGAACTACACAATCAAAGGCTTTGCTGTACTCTATAAAGCAAAGGCTGATTTTCTTCTGAAATTCTTGGGTGTGCTCCATTTTTCAACATATGTTTGCAACGTGATCCTTTGTGTCTCTCTGTCTTCTAAACCCAGCTTGGACAGCTAGCATTTTTTGTTTTAGACTTTTGAGCATCACTTTGCTTGTGTGGGACATTGATGCCAGCTGGATTCCTGCAATCTCTGGTGTTGCCTTTCTTGAACTGGACTGTATGTGAGCATTTCCAATCAGTGAAAAATCCATTGTTTTGTTTTGCATGTTTCATTTGCATGACAGATTTTAGTTAGAATTTGGTATTCTATCGTTATTGCTTGAAGTAGCTCTGTTGGTAATCCATCTGCTCTTAGTGGTTTATTTCTCCCAAATGCTTTCAGTGCAGGATCCACTTCAAGTTCTAAAACTGTGGGTTCATTTGTCCTATTCTTAGGCCAACAAGCATCCCAGGAAGTTTGTCATTTGAATACAAGAGCGGATGGGTAGATAATCCAGTCCAGGTCAGTCACAGGTTACCCAGCAGGAAGCAAGGACAAGCAAGAGGGTAGACATCAGCCAATCCAGAACTCATACAAGTCAACAGTACGAATACACAAAGCTAGCAAGGAGCAAGACAGAGTTGTAAATGACAGCCAGTCCAAGGACCAGAAAACATAAATGCCAAAGAGTATTGCTAGTCATCAAGACAAATGGTTTTAAGCAACAAAATTTCCAGGGAGCTACTGGCAGATTTACAGACAGCTGTTTCAAGGCATAATGTACTTAATTATGCAGTGTCTCCTATTTAACACCCACTGGGATCAGCATAATCTCTCTATCTCTTTGTTGCTCTGCAAATGATGGTCACATGTCCTCAGCATCTGCCACTTCCTGCTGGTAGTCTGCCCCCCCATCTTGGTCCCCATGTCCTTGGAGTTGGAGAGACCAATGTCATCAGTAGCTTTAGATTCCTGGCATTCTAATCTTGTATTGGAATCATCATCTTCAAACAGTTCCTTAAATCTGCTATCCTTTCATCTCTTTTTATGTAGTTCTTCAGTTTATTGTTTCTATCAGCTTTTTATTCTTTCTCAATCAGGCAGTGTATTCCCCTGCTGATCATACAGCATTTCCACTCTTGGTTTAAAATTCTCTTTGATTTCTTGGATCTTGTGGAAGAGGTCTTTTGGTCTACCTTTTCTGTTTCTGTCTTCTGTTTCTCCACATTGATTGTTACAGTAGTTCTCTTTGTCTTTGCATGCAAGTTGCTAAACAATTATTTTCATAGTTTTGAGCCTATTTCTGTATCTTTTTTACTTTTGCTTTTTGTCCCTCTTCAACTGCTTGAAGAATTTCATATGTCATCCATTGAGGATTCTATTTCTTTTTGGCTGCAGATAGTGCCTGTTTGCATTCTTTCCTCACAATGTCCCTGGATTCAGTCCGGAGTTCGTCCAGCTCCTGGTCAAATTGGCTTCATAGTGCAAATCTTTCCTCTTTTTTTTTTTTTTTTTTAACATTGTCTAAATTCTAGAGGGATGTTCTTCAAATTTCATTTTTGCACAATGATTGACTTAGTGTTCTTTTTAGTTTTAGTCTGATTATTTTATATTAGCAGCTTATGATCTGTGCCACAATGTACACTCAGTCTTGTTTTCTTTTAGAGAGAATAGAGTTTCTCCATCTTCTGCTTCCAGTTGTGATCTCTTTCATTTATATATTAGCCATGAGGTGATGTCCATATACTCAGTCACCTCTTTGATTTTCTAAAGTATGTGTTTGTAATGAACAAATGGTTGGTTTCACAAAATTCAGTCAGTCATTCTCCTACTTCATTTCATGATCCTAGGACAAATTTTCCTACAGTCTTTGATTCTGCTCAGATTCCTATTTTTGCATTCCAGTCAATTATGATAACCAACCACCTATGCATTCCAATCACTTATGATTCCAATCACCTATGGCTACCAACCACCTTGCATTCCAATCATCTATGATTTTTCTTTTGTTCTGTGATCATTTTCTGTTTTCCAGCATAGAATCTTCCAGTTTCTTCTTCTTCAGCCTCTTTTGTTGCAGCATAAACTTGGACTATGGTTGTATTGATAGGTTTCCCTTAAGTATTATTGATATAATTCAGTTATACTTTGCATTATAGTCTTTGACTGTTTTTGCTACATCTCTCCTCATTGTTAATGGCACCCCATTTCTTCTTGGATTTTCATTTCCTAACTAAAACATTGTGTAGTTTTCTGACTGAAAATGTCCCATTCCTCTTTGCTTTAGTTTGCTCATCCCAAGCATTGCAATATTTATACGTTCCATTTTTTATTTGACTATGTCTGGTTTTTCATTATCCATGCTTCTCGTAATCCATGTGCTTATAATATTTGTAACACACCTTTGGACTTTCCTTTCACCACTGAGCATCTCAACAGCTGAACATGCTTTCAGTTTGAGTCCAGTAGTGTCATTAGCCACAGTGCTACTTGTAGTTATCCTCTGCTTTTCCCTCAGTAGCTTGCTGAGTGCCTCCTGCCCTGGGAGTGTCATATTCTAGCACTATCTCTTGTTTCATTTTGGTAGGTCTCAGCATATGGTTTTCAAAATAAAAGGCTTCAAGAATAGTTTACCATTGTCTTATTCTGTGCAGTACTAGCAATTTAATCTGGCTCTTTAGCAAAAACCTATTTGCCCTAGGAGACTTCACCAGCAGCACTGCTACTACCAGCTTAGCCTCTTTCCTCAAAGGAACACACAATCCCACCATCATGGAAGGGTACTATCAAGATGGAGATGGGAGGCTTGCCATCATGTTTTCTGCTTCTGACAATATGGGCCAGGGGTTCAGTGTTAGAGAATGAAAGAGAGATGGAAACTTATTTTGTCTTTCATCCTTCCCTCTTCCCTCTTCTCTCCTTCCTCCAATGATGCCTTTGTGTCTTGCATTTCAACCAAGTTATGTTTTTTTAGAAATAAAAAAATGCACAAGTACTGTTATGAATTTTAACCCCTTTAACAAATGTTATCCATTTCCCACTGTACTGTTCACACTGTCAGGTTTGGATTTGACAGTGGTGATACTGTGTGAGAGGAAGCTCTATGTACTTGCTGTTATCTGATTCCTTTCATACATGTTTGACCTGTGTGCTCTGAAGGAGATGGAAAAGCCAATTTCCTCAAGTGTTCTTGATGGATTATGATGGCTTTCCTTTAGGAAAGGCTTCTTTACCTAAGATAAGAATTCTACACTGAGAGTCACTGCACATAGTTGCATGTTGTGTTCAAATAGGAATGGGGAAAAGTTACTTTTTGGATTTCAACTACCAAAATTGCAGTGGTGGGATCCTGGTGGTTGTAGGCCAAAAAAAGTAACTTTTCTAATTCAAGCATTCCTGCCATATATGAGGACTGAAATGTTACTACAATGGGAAACAGCCATCTGAGAACCTAGGATACTCCAGCTAACACAAAGGCCTGAATTCTATTGGTTAGTCCCATTTAGAGTAGACCCATTGAATCAAATGTTGACTAATGAGTCAACAGTTACATAAATTCACTTGATGAAATAGGTTTAATCTAGTTTTGTCTAATATGACTTAAGCCATTCTGTAAATTCACAAATTTAAAGTGGGCAACTTCTTCTCTTTATAGCAAAATTTCTTGTGCCTGTCCCACCCCTCGTGTGTTCTACCAATTACTGGCAGTAATTATCTTGGTCTGCGGAAAAACCAAGAGATTTCTATTATTAACAAGGCCACATCTAAACAGAAGTTTCCCCAATGTGCCAAAACACTTTTGCAGAGCTAAAACAAATGTGTTAATATTGATGTCAAATTTTGTATACAAAATAAATATTCTACAAATATTTGGCACAGATGATGATGATGATGATGATGATGATGATGATGATGATGATTTATACCCCATTTTTTCACAGGTTGGGACTCAAAGTAGCTTACAGCAGTTAAAAAGACATAGTTAAAAACCACAGAACACAAAAGTTAAAATACAAATAAGCTCTGTCTTGTCTGGGTTAAGCTTGAATTTGTTCATTCTCATCCAGTCCATTACTGATGACAGGCACTGGTTTAGGACCACAACAACTTCCTTGGCTTATGGTGAGAAGTGGCCAGTGGCTTGTGATCTACAGTGGCCAGATCTAGCATCTCAAGGCATGAATGCAGCTGCTGTACCAGCCTTAACTGTACAAATGCACTCCTGGCTACTGCTGAAACCTGGGCTTCCAGGCTCAGACTTGAATCTAGATCACCCCCTCCCTGATCTACCTTTTAACTTATCAGGAGCTACTCCATCTTGTCTGGATTAAGTTTGAATTTGTTCACTCTCATCCAGCCCATTACTGATGACAAGCACTGATTTAGGACCAAAACAGTTTCCTTGGCTTGTGGTGAGATGGAGTAATACAGTTGTGTGATATTCACATGCTGATGGCATTGCACCTCCAAACTCTGGACAACCTCTCCCAGTGGTTTCTTGTAGATGTCAGATAGCATGGGGGACAGAACTGAGCACTGAGGAATGCCAAAGGCCAAGGGATCAAACAGGAGTCTCCCCAACACCACCTTTTGGGTTCACCCCTCCAGGAAGGAATGAAGCCACTGTGAAACAGTACCCCCAAGTCCCATCTCCACAAGGAAGGATACCATGGTTGATGATATCAAAAGCCACTGGCAGGTCCAACAGAACCAACAGTGACACACTCCTCCCGTCTAGTTTCCAGGGTAGGTCATCCACCAAGACAAACAAAGCTCTCAGGCAACCAAGGCTCTCAGATAAGCTCTAGTCTGTGTTTGATCAGATGTGCTCCAAGTTTTCTACCAATGTACCTCTAGTTGCCTTCTCACATCTTTCATCACCACCAGCTCCCTGTAAAACCAAGGGAACAGTTTGGCTCGACTTCCTGAGAGGGGACACTCAGGAGAGATCATGTCCATCACCCTGGCCATTTCTGTATTCCAGAGATCAGCCAGGATTTCAATAGGATTGCCTGTCAAAACAGCAGGAAACTCCCCAAGAGCCATCAGGAATCCATCTGGATCCATAAGCCTCCTGGGGCAGACCATCTTAATGCCCCTCACCCCTGCTGAAGTTCTGTGTCCCAGCAAGTCTAAACCCCACCAGATTATGGTCTGACTATGACAACTGAACTTATAGATAGTTCCTCTACTCACAGATCACATTCATCCCACCCACTACAGAAAACAAGATCCAGAATGTGCCCAGCAGTGTGAGTAGGGCCAGATACCACTTGGGACAGATATATGCTTGTCATGGCAGACATGAAGTCATGAGTCACTCCCAACAGGGCAGTCTCAGTATGGATGTTTTAAATCCCCCAGTACTATAAGCCAGCAAGATTCCAACATCAACCCTGACATCATGCAGATTAGCTCAGGAGAGGAGACTGTTCAGCAGCAGGGTGAGTGGTACACCAACATAATCCCTAATCTGTCCTGGCTGTCAAGCTTTAGGTAAACATACTTGAACTCAGAAAACTCTGGTATAGGGCATCTGTACAAGGGGATGGAATTTGAATAGACTACTGCAACTCCACCTCTGTAGCCTCTGGGTCTTGCCTGCTGCTGAACAGACAACCCTGGTGGACAAAGCTGAGAGAGATTTAGCCCCTTCTCCAGCCTCATCCAAGGAGGTCTCTGTGATGTATACCAGGTTGGCATGCTCCTCCAGGATCAAGTCCTGAATGGCAACTGTCTTCCCATTTACTGACCCGGCTATTTAATGCAGTTCACATCCCAGTTTAAAATTATAACTAGCATTGATTAATACTGGTGATTATTTGAAATCATCCAAAATTATTGGTGATTATGGTAAAAGTAACATTCCTTGAATACAGAAAAAATCTGCAAAGATGTGATATGCAGTATTAGTACTTGGCATCCAATGATAGATGTATCAGTTCAATATTTTAAATTTTATATTAATTGACATAATGTCTGACAGTATTTTATAAATAATAGGCAATGGTATTTAGCATGTTACTGTATCTCACAATTGGCTTACTGTATATAGCTATATCTGACAGCTAAAATAGTGTGTAATAATAAGGATTTGGCAGCTGACATGTAATAAAATGTTAGAAATTTATATAAATAAGCCTTATTTAAAAATGTAGAAAATAGAAACAGTAGTTATGTTGATTGTCGTTATTTTTAAAAGTAACTAAATAGGTATTGTATTCTTATAAATACAGATACACCTTGGAAGGGTGACTGATGAATGGCCTTCATTCAGAATTTAATTCAGAATTGCTTTTCCACTTACCTCTTGGATTCTCTAAGTCTCGAACAGTAGCCTGTCATCATCAGATTTCTTTGGGGGGGATCTGCTATTGTCAATCTATATTTCACAAGGAAGCACTCTGCTCATAGAGTCACTGAATCTGTTCCCTAGACGCTCATTTTTTCCCCACTAGCAAAACAGTAGGCCAGGGTCTCCCATATCATGTCTGAGACTATTGTAGCCAGCTTGGACAGGGAGACCTTGGCCAACTCAGACAGGGCAACATGATGGGGTGTACAGCAGCAGTATGCCTGTTCTATCTCTTTGGCTCAGCACTAAGTACACACCTCCAAAACTGGAGTCAGGGTGAGTGAATAAACTCATGAAGGAAATGAAAGCTTTATGGGTGATGGCAACTCCACCACCTTCTCTTCAATCTACACTAAATACCTACATGGACAAAGTTGAGTGAAGTCTACTCAGATGCGTGTAATACATGCTAGATTTACTCCCTCATCTACCATCACATCAGGGATAATAGTTGTCTTCTGATGAACCAACATGAAATTTAGCAGTGGCATCAACAGACCCAAAAGGGCACCCTGGAACCTGAGATGTGAGGGAAAGTGAAATAGATTTCAGGGAACTATTCCACAACTGGCATGTCCACTTGTGGTACAATCCCTTCCTCTGTCTCTGATCACACCAAAAGCACCACCATGGTCTGCTTCTCTACTTAATATGTGTGAATGTGTGTTGCATTCAATCGAGAAGTCTGCTGTCTTCCTGGGGCCAAGATCAACGACATAACGGAGAGGCTAACCAGGCTGGTCAAGCCCACTGACCATAAGCCCCTCATTGTGGTTCATGTCGGAACCAATGACACTGCGAGGCGCAGCTTTTACCACGTCGCAAAAGACTACGAGCTTATGGGGACAAAGCTTAACAACCTTGGTGTGCAGGTGGTCATTTCATCTCTCCTCCCTGTTCAAGGATATGGCGGACAAAGGGAAAGGGCAATAGCAGAGGTCAACAACTGGCTCCGCACATGGTACCACTGGCAACGGTTTGGGTTTTTGGAACACGGTCTGAATTTCCATGAACGTGGGCTTCTGGCAAGGGATGGGCTGCACCTCACGAAACTTGGCAGGAATGTTTTTGCAAATAGTCTTGCACAGAGGATTAAGAGGTCTTTAAACTAAGTTCTACTGGGGAGGGAGAAAATATTACTCAGGGCAAAGACTCAGCGAGTGCAGGAGGAAAAGGCCCAAATGATATTGACCAAGTAGTACAAGCGTCCAATGGTGGGAGGAGTAGAAACTATAGTACAGGACTTGCAGGAAGGGTCCGGGGATTTAAGTGTCTCTACACTAACGCACAGAGTATGGGAAACAAGCAAGATGAACTGGAACTCCTAATACAACAAAATAAATACGATTTGATAGGCATCACTGAGACCTGGTGGGATGAGTCTCAGGATTGGAATGTAGGAATAGAGGGGTATAGCCTATTTTGTAGAAATAGACCAAACAAGAAAGGAGGAGGAGTAGCCTTGTATGTCAAGGATGTTTTTACCTGTGAAGAGATCCGTGACTTAAACCCAGAAAGCCAGGTTGAGAGCATCTGGGTAAGAATTAAGGGAGCGAGAAACAATAGGGATATTCTGGTGGGGGTTTACTACAGACCTCCAACCCAGACTGAGGACCTTGATGACGCCTTCCTCAATCAAATGACCGCGCATTCAAAAAGGAGAGATACAGTAATAATCGGAGATTTCAATTACCCGGATATATGTTGGCAGTCAAACTCTGCCAAGACAGCAAGGTCCAGCAAGTTTCTTGCTTGTCTTGCAGACAATTTCATGGTCCAGAAGGTGGAAGAGGCCACAAGGGGATCAAATATTCTAGATCTGATCCTGACCAATAGGGATGACCTTGTTAATGAGGTAGAAGTGGTTGGATCTTTAGGGGGGAGTGACCATGCCCTATTGGAATTTGGCATTCAGTGGGAAGGAGAAGATAAGTGTAGCCAGACACTCATCTTAGATTTTAAAAAAGCGGACTTCTGTAAACTTAAGGAGCTGCTGGCTGGAATTCCATGGTCAAGAATAGTGAAAGAGAAAGGAGTTCAGGAGGCATGGGAGTTCCTTAAAAGGGAGATACTAAAGGCACAGTCTAAAACCGTGCCAATAAGGAGGAAAAATGGAAGGCATCTGAAGAAACCAGAATGGTTGACTAAAGAACTCTCAGTTGAGCTAAGCGTTAAGAGAAACGTGTACAGGAAATGGAAGAGGGGGGAAACCACCAAAGAAGAATTTAAGCAAGTAGCCAGGAGATGTAGGGAGAAGGTCAGAAAGGCTAAAGCACAGAACGAACTTAGGCTGGCCAGAGACATTAAAAACAATAAAAAGGGCTTTTTTAAATTTGTCCGCAGCAAAAGGAAAAAGAAAGAGGTGATAGGGTCGCTGCGCAGAGAAGATGGCAAATTACTGACAGGGGGAAGAGAAAAGGCAGAACCACTTAACACCTTCTTTGCCTCAGTTTTTTCCCAGAAGGATACAAGCACTCAACCTGGCGGTTGGGGAGCAGGTGAAGAAGCAGGGGAAATGCGGCACATAATAGGTAGAGAGGTGGTACAGAAATACCTGGCCACACTGGATGAATTCAAGTCTCCAGGGCCAGATGAATTGCATCCTAGGATATTAAAAGAACTGGCAGAGGTCATTTCGGAACCACTTGCTATAATCTTTGAGAAATCTTGGAGGACAGGAGAAGTTCCAGCAGACTGGAAGAGAGCAAATATTGTCCCCATCTTCAAGAAGGGAAAAAAAGAGGACCCAAATAATTATCGCCCAGTCAGCCTGGCGTCAGTACCCAGAAAGATCCTGGAGCAGATCATTAAGCAGTCAGTTTCTAATCACTTAGAAAACAATGCAGTAATCACAAGAAGTCAACATGGATTTCTCAAAAATAAGTCATGCCAGACTAATCTTATCTCTTTTTATGATAGAGTTACTAGCTTGATAGATGAAGGGAATGCTGTGGATGTAGCATATCTCGATTTCAGTAAGGCCTTTGACAAAATTCCCCATGACATTCTTGCAAAGAAGCTAGTAAAATGTGGGCTGGACAGAGCTACTGTCAGGTGGATCTGTAACTGGTTGACTGACCGTTCCCAAAGGGTGCTCACCAATGGTTGCTTTTCATCCTGGAGAGAAGTGACTAGCAGGGTGCCACAGAGTTCTGTCCTGGGCCCAGTGCTGTTCAATATTTTTATCAATGACTTGGATGAAGGAATAGAGGGCATGCTCATCAAATTTGCAGATGACACCAAATTGGGAGGGGTTGCTAATACGCCAGAGGACAGGATCAAAATTCAAAATGACCTGGACAGATTGGAGAGCTGGGCCAAGGCTAACAAAATGAAATTTAACAGAGAGCAGTGTAAGGTCCTACACTTAGGTAGAAAAAATGGAATGCAGAAATATAGGATGGGGGACAAGTGGCTGGATGGCAGTATGTGTGAAAGGGATCTAGGAGTCTTAATAGACCACAAGCTGAACATGAGTCAGCAGTGTGATGCGGCAGCCAAGAAAGCCAATGCAATTCTCGGTTGCATCAATAGGAGTATGGTGTCTAGATCGAAGGAGGTACTGGTACCACCCTACTCTGCTTTGGTTAGACCTCATCTTGAATCCTGTGTCCAGTTCTGGGCACCCCAATTCAAGAAGGACATGGTCAGGCTGGAGCAGGTCCAGAGGAGGGCGACCAAAATGGTGAAGGGCCTGGAAGCCAAGCCCTATGAGGATAGACTTAGAGAGCTGGGTATGTTTAGTCTGCAGAAGAGAAGGTTAAGAAGGGACATGATAGCTATGTTTAAATATTTGAAGGGATGCCATGTAGAGGAGGGAGAGGGCTTGTTTTCTGCTGCTCCAGAGACCAGAACAAGGAGCAATGGAGTCAAACTGCAGGAAAAGGAGATTCCACCTGAACCTCAGGAAGAACTTCCTGACAGTCAGGGCTCTCTGGCAGTGGAATATGCTGCCTCGGAGTGTAGTGGAGTCTCCTTCCTTGGAGGTTTTTAAGCAGAGGCTGGATGGCCATCTGTCGGGAGTGCTTTGAGGGTATTCCTGCATGGCAGGGGGTTGGACTGGATGGCCTGTGTGGTCTCTTCCAACTCTACATTTCTATGATTCTATCTATTACCTAAGAAATGACCGTGGAACCCCACTGGGTAACCTTAGGTACATCACATATGCAACCCCAGAGAACCCCTTGATAGTTCTCCTTATGTTGGCAATAACTTGAAGGTACACTAGAGATCGAGTCTGCTGTAGTGATTTGAGCACTGGACTATGACCCTGGAGACCAGGATTCAATTTCCTACTTGGCTATGGAAACCCACTGGGTGACTTTGGGCGTATCACATACTCTCAGCCCCAGCAACCCCTGTGATAGGTCATCTTACGGTCACCATAAGTTTGAAATGACTTACAGGCACACACCAACAACAACAACAACAACAGGCTAATTTAGGTATGGAATTGAATTGAATTATGGGCCAAAATATGGGCAAGAGGAAAGAAGCATACAAATAAGAGACAGTTCCATCTCTATTCCGGACTAAAATGAAAGAGAGATTTGCTGTATCTGACATAGTGAAAAGGTTTGAAAGCTTTCTTATTTAAAAATGAATTGGTGAGATGCAAAGAAGAAATAATGATTTCCTAGTTATATTAGCTTAACTTTCACATATATAAACCATCTCTCTTTTCTGACTTCTGCCCTCTGAACTACAGACTAAATTTTAGCCCGTCGTCATCTGGATCCAAAAGTCATGGCAGGAAAATCCCAAGAGTACCTTACCTGGCTATTTACTTTCACTTCAGTGCTTGTTTATCCTTGCTGCTTTTTCATGCTGTTGTCTAGTTGACAAAGCAAGGAAGTGCTTCTTGGACTAAAGAACCCTTGTCACACCAGATAAGCTCATTCAAATGTTTTGTTGTCAGTCACAGGCATATACACACTCCTCTGCTTTGAAATGAAGTATCTGGACACGTGCTTGCAAATGCAGCCAGAACACAAGCAAACCATGTTCCAATGCAATGAGGGATGAGGATGTGAATTTACTGCTGTTTCCTCCCTGTTCAGACAGGAATAAGGTGGCAATAATGTTGCTTTGTTGACGCACTTGAGGCAGGATCATGACATTTTATGTTGTGAAAGGTGCCATGCCTCATAACATCCTCATTCCAGAGGCTATATAAAAATCTTCTGGCAAACCTCTTCAGTGTTCTTGTAAAACAGTCTGCAACTAGCAAGAGATGTTGTTAAGGGAGGACACATCTACAAAAGACTGGACATATCTATGGGGAAAATGATTTTTTTTCCAGTTTGTTTGTTTGTATTTTCTTTCTCCCAAATGGGGTGCTTGGTAGCTCACAACATGAATTAAGAGAATGTCCATGAATTAAAACTTAATAAAAAGTTTTCAAAGAAACAAATAAACTACCCTATTACAACATCAATGCTTCAAAAAAAATAAAAAATTGTTTAAAAACTTGATGAGAACAATAAAAATGCAACATACATATCCCATAAAAGATCTTTTTGCATAACTACTTAGCCAGCAAATGCTTGTTCAAATAAAAAAGAAATAGTCTTTATTTGCTGATAGAAAGAGAGTAGAGGGGAGAAAGCCCTATTCTCATGTAGCAGAGAGTTCCATATCCTGGGAGCAGCCACTGAGAAGCTGTTTCCTATCTCCTCACCAAATACATCTGTGAAGGTGGTGGAGCTGAGAGAAAGCTTGCCCTTGTGGATGTTAAACTCCAGGCTGGTTCATACAGGAATGTATGGTCTTGTTTAATTTATATATTGTCTATCTCCCAATATGGGGCCCAAGGCAGCTTACAAGAATAAAATAAAATTCAGCCCAAACAATTATAAAACAGACTTTTTAAAACTTAATCTGACTTCCTTCAAAAAAAAAACCTCAGTGATTGAAAATAGAAAATAGTATAAAATCTGTTTCATGCTTCATCTGCAAATGGGATCACTCATTTCCTGTAAACCTGCAAAATTTACTTGGGGCTAAATGTATGAAAGTATATTTCCATGAATAAATATCAAGGGAATTCTGCAGCTTCTTGTTTACGATGTTTGTGGCAGAAAGCCCCACCAGCCACCCACTTCTGCCTTATGAAGGAATCCTGATGCCTCAAAGGAATCCACAGTGGGTTGAATATGGTGACCATACTTTTTTGTGTGTTAAATATGGTTTGGGAGGGCCTAGAGTTATTCACAGTTTTTTCACTTTTATGGGGGTTCTGCACCCCAAACACTAGCAAATGTGAAGGGATGACTGTATTTCAGTGTCTTCACCATCTACATTAGAAGTTATCTCATTATCTCTGGTCATTCTTTTTGTTTTCTTATTGTTCAACTCTAAACCTGCCTTTGCACTTTCTTCCTTGACTTTCTTCAGTAATAGTTCCACATCTTTGCTAATTTCTGCTAGTAGTATGGTGTCATCCACATATCTTACACTGTTGATGTTCCTTCCTCCAGCTTTTAAAACCTCTTCCTCTGGGTCTGATCCTGCTTTAGGTATGGCATGTTCAGTGTAAAAATTAAATAGATGGAGTAATAAAATGAAGTTTTGCCTGACCCTCTTGCCAACTGGAAAATTCTCTGTTTCTCCATATTCTGCCCTGACCATAGCCTCTTGTCATGAATACAGGTCATGCATCAGGACAATCAAATATGGTGGCATTTATTTTTTTTTTGGGAAAAAAATGATAATGGGGTTCGTGCCAGATTTTTCCCAGAGACAAGCTGACTTCCTATGTTCCATGCAGCATCTCCAGTATCATATTAGTGAAGAGAAAAGCTGGGGCAGCAGACAGAAAGTAGGAAAAATGGAAGCTCCAGTCCTCTTTTTCTCCCTGTCCTACCCAGCTTTTTGTGTCTGCCAAGAGCACTGAAATGCAGCATCAAAAGTTAGCAGTTCAAAAATAGCATGCAGATTTTTTTTAAAGAAAAAGAAAAAAAAACCTAAATTGATCCCTGTATTTATTGCTCTGTTAACCTCTGACTTCCTGAATATTTTCCTCTCCTTTACTTTTTTCCCCTTCTTGGTCATTCTCAAGGCAATTTCATCTGAATGTCTTTTGGTAGTGTTTCTGAGCTTCTGAAGCAGTCCCATGGTACAATTTACCCCATGATGTCTTCCCTGATTTTTAACTGACGAAAAGGGATCCAAAGAAGCTGCACAGTACTAAAAAGATGTTCATGCAATGAAAGGCAAATCACACTTTTATACCTCTTGGCCTCATCATAACTAAAAAAGAACTGGGCTACCCACTAAGATTTCCAGAATAGGTTTATGTGGACTATATGAGTTTGTCATCAAGACCTGAGATTTAAGAACAATGTTACCCTAAGATATGAGGGACTTTGAAGTCCACCCACAATGCCAACATCTCCTTAGAATTTTGGGAAATTGTAGCTCAAAAGAGGCCTGCAAGAGGATGGTAATGGCAGGATCTTTTCATCTATGTATACCAGTACAATCTGTAGAGAGTACTCCAGTAAAAAGGTTAGACAAACTATTTTATTTCGATGTAACAAACACACAAGAGATCAGACACAAAAAATCATACAAGGCTACCAGGAAGCATGGCATGAAAGGCTGGATAGAGAGAAAAATTGGGGTGCAGCGGGTGATAGTTACCAATCCTGAAGAAGAAGGTCAAAGTAGAGTGGCTCAGACAGTGTCTGAGGGTAGCAAAGGAGAACAGCAGTCTGGGCACTATGTCCAATGTACTACAGTTTGCTGGGGCCAAACTAGGGTTTATATACCCTATTTCATATCCTGAAAGGGGTATGTAGACAAAGCAGTAATGGCTTTCTCACAAGATTGACAAAGCAGTCTGGAATGGGCCTAACTGCTTTAACTCTATGTGATAAAACTTTGATGGGAGTTATGACTTAATGTCTTGGTCAGGCACAGAGTATAGAGAAAATTTCTGTTGGGCGAAATCAAGGGAGGTTCCTGGTTGCTTCCCCTGAACAGTTTTGCCTTCCATTGTTTTGGGGTGTGCATGTAGCTTGAGGTGTTGAAAGGATTAGCCTAGATCCATAAGTATCTGGGTTTACCACCAAATCCTCTCTGGACTTATGATATGACCACGTCTCAGGCTAGCTTGAACTGGCAGTACACTTTCCGGTCAGAGTGCCTTGATCATGTTTTTCAACTATAAATATGTTTAATTATGAAAATAGCACATCCCACATGATGGGGTGGTGTAGCATATGGTAACAACAATCTTGGAGCAGCCCAGTGATCTTACAAGGATAATGTTACAAGCAGCAGCCCCTGGGGATATCATTAATCAGGGTACATTAAGATTCAACCACAGCTGCACGTAGTATGCCATGCAAACAACACACACGCACACGCGCACACACACACACACACACTTTTTACAAGGTAGTACTCTCAGCCTGAGATTTTTTCCTTTTTTCCTAAGGACATCGGAAGAGGTTCTGGGTTCTGAAACTCAGGACCAGGCCTTGACATGTAGTAACTCTATACACATAAGAATTTCTCCAAAAAGTTATGTCCATGTTTTCCCAAAAGCAGTTCTTTTCAATAAGACTGAATGAGAATGGTCCAAAACTTGTAGAATACACTTCCAGCACAGCACTAGGCCATTAGCAAAGCATTGTTATGGTTATTATTATTGTTTCTGAGCATTAAATTATGAAGCAATCTCACATCAAAACTGTTTTCAAACAGAGTTCTTTTCTCATCCTTTTCAGGACAATTTGGTGAAATTGTCACTCATAAACATCACATCTCCTGTTATTTGTATATTATGCTGTTATATTCTTGTGCCACGTGAACTAGAAACCCCTAAAATAGGTAGTTAAACTGCTGATGTGGCAATGTATTGAGAGAAAGATAGAAGAGTTAAATGGGAGTAAGGGAAGCTCAGACTTAATGTGAGTGGTATGCCAGCTTCTGCGATAAGGCAGGAATTAGTTTTCATCTCCTATTGTTTATATTTCTAAAGTTTATTCCTGGAAATATCCAGAATGAGAAGGGAGGGAATAGGGAGGGGAGTGTTTCTTTCTTAACATGAACAGGCTTGTGGTTGTGTTGTTAGAACCAAAACAACAGCCTAAAGCATATCACTCCAGTCAGAATCTTTTCTTGTCTGTCACTGTCTGATTCTCTAGCTCCCTAAGAGAATATCCACTGCAAGAGGCATTGCCTCATCTGTGGGTTTTAAATGTTCTCATCATTACAACTTCTGTGCTTCCAACTCATGCACATGTGCGCACACACACACACACACACACACACACTTGATCAAGAGTTCAGGTGCCAAGATTCTCAAACACAAACATTGCATCACATGTAATTCCTTTTTTAATCACTGCTTTAGATCAAGTAGTTTAAATGATCCTGGAGTAAGGGTTCCTCTTTAAACAGAAACAAAGTGGCAAACAAACACAAATTCAAGTGTCTAGAGTATTCTGGCACAGCACTCAGGTTTGAAAAACTATCAGTTTTAGACATTTCCTTCAAACATATAATGGACAAATCAGCAGCCAACTGTAATAAACCTTTAACACTGAACATGGCTTCATTTGAGCCAAGTTTTACAAGGCACTATAGCTCAGTGCTGTAACACAAACTTTACATGAAGGATGGTGTTGGGTAATGTGAGACAGTGGTGGATTTCTGTAGCAGCGTAATCAGATTGGCAAGGCAGAAGCTGAACAACAGCTACCAACACCCACCCACCCACTTGCACACAGTGTCTTACAGAGAAAATAAATAGTCTTAGTCTTTTTGGTACAACATATTGAAGTAACTTTACTTACAAATTAAAGCACAAGTAGTTGAATACAGGGTCTTATGGAGGAGAGAGACTAAGGCCACTTCCACACTAGGCTGTTATAGTGCTATGATTCCACTTTCAACCTCCTATGGAATCCTGGGGTTTGCAGTTTCGAGAAGGGCCAGCCAGCCGCTCCCAAAACTGCAAACCCCAGGATTACATAGCAGGTTGAAAGTGGAATCATAATGCTATAACAGCCTAGTGCGGAAGTGGCCTAAGAAGAGATAATGGCTGCAGGTCAGAGTGAAGAAGGAAAAGAGACAGCATGGAAATTACTGTAAGTATATGTCATACCTAAACTTTTAGAGAATCATATACAAACTAGCAATTAGTAAGTATAAACATGCAAAGGTTGCTCATTCTAACAATATCTTAAAATAGGGCAGGGAAAGACTTCTTTCTGGACTCATTAAGGGCCATTCTAAGTCATAGAAGATGAGCCTTCCCTAACCTTGTGTTGGAGACCCCCCCACACACACACACACACTTACAGTATTCTTGCCCTTTCCTCTGAGGACTGGAGAAGAGGTATAGTTTCACTGGCCATTTCTGCACTAGACTATTATTCCACTTTCAACATCCTATGGAATCCTGGGGTTTGCAGTTTAGGGAAAACTAGGAGGGGAAAAGCAAAGCAGAAATCTGCTCACAGGTGCCCTAATATATGCATGTTGTATACAGTTTTGGATCTAAGAAGTGCATTTCTGAATCTGGAGAGGTGTGAAGTCTGAAAGTTATATGTGCTTCTTTTCATGTGTTGTTTCAGGAAGTGCAAATTCAGTCGATACACTGAAAAAGCATGAACTAAACCAAATTCTCACCTTTCCCTGTCCCTTTGAAAGTGCTTGCCTTTCTATGAAAAGGCTTCTCTGTTGCTTCATATTTTGAGAACACAGATGCACTTGAGTTCCATTTCAGTCCTACAATTCGAAGCTGAAGTCTAATCTCCTGGGGGACCCCCACTATGCTCCATGATCAATGGGAAAACAATCAACTTGTTAAAACAAATATAAAGGCTAAAGTGCAGGGTCTGTGGCCACAGCAAGACTTGTTCCTCCAAAAATCACCTGCCAGTTCTTATAAACTTTCTGAACTCTGCTTGTTTGGCTAGTGGGTGGTGTTTGATTGATTTCTTTGTGTTTGGAGTTTGTAGGTTAGTATGTTGTTGACACCCAGAGGCTGCATCTGTGCACATCACTGTAGGAGCTGGTCAGTCTCCAGTCAACTGCGTTTTCCCTTTCAGAGGTTTTGCCCTTAACAGGGAGAGAAATGCTGTCTATTTGTTTAAGTGAGATATTCATGTACCCCTGGAGCTCCGGGTCATTGTAAATGTAACATAACTCCTATTTCCTGTTAGAGAAAGAAAGGATGTTGGGGGAAGGGATATGCCTGTGAGCAGTCTCTGATGTGTTGCCAATTTTAAAAGAAGATTCAATTTGCTAGAAAAGAGCTCCAGTGGTGACAGAGAATTAGGGCCTATTGCTGCTCCATTAAAGTCAATGGGAGATTTACCTTTGACTTAAAAAGAAAGAAGCAACCCAGCAGTTGGGTCAATATGGAGTTTATACTCTTGATGGGTTAGAATGGAAAGGCTGTCCGTTAGAATGGACAGAATGTTACACAATCTAGGGAGGAAGAGAATTGACTGAGAAGAAAAAAACATCACAACAGGCTTGAATTTGTAGGTTTAGTAAGGGATTGTGATTGATGCAGAGGGATCAAGTATGGGGATGAAATGGAAGGAGTAGGCTTTACTGGGGCTTACAGATCTACAGTTGGGTTGTGTGTCCTGGTGACAACTTTACGAGAGGATGCTGTTTACTTATGAGAGAATGGTGCTAAATAGTAGCTCATGCTTGTGCTAGAGGACAATAAGAGTTCTTCTCAATAGCTTCCATGTGAATGGGGCAATGAATCCATTCTGAATTTGGGTCTGAATGGAACTATTTTGAGGAGAGAGTTTGACACTTTTGAAACAAAAGTTCAAAACAGAACAAAACCCAACCCAGTATAGATTCACTGCCCAGTGGTATTCACTGCTACTTGCTCTTTTTGGAACTTGTGGCCTGGTTTTTAACCTGATAGTTTGGAATTATTTTAAGAGATGGATTTCTGTTCCTCTTTCCTTCTGTGACATCTCTTCTTTTTCCGTGTGAACATAAATAGTCACAAGAGTTTAAGCATAGGGATATGGAAGAAGGGGCATGGAAATCTTGAGCAGGGGAAAGGAAGTCCAGGCTACACCCCCACTATCATGGTAGGATAAAGTGGATTGACAAAATTGTCTGTCATGCTTTGTTGTTGTGTGCCTTCAAATTGTTTCCAATGTATGGTGACCTTTCAGTGAACCTATCGTGGACGTTTTCTGTGGCTAAGAGCAAGTGACCCCATGGGTTTCCATGGCTGAGCAGGGAATCAAACCCTGGTCTTCAGAATTGTACTCCAGTGCTCACACCACTACCACACTGGCAAAAGTAGGTCAGAGGTGACCCTAGTATGGCCATGTCATACGTTCACTGTGGATTTGCTGGGAAAGCCTGACTTAGGCCATTTCCACACTATACTCTTATAGCGCGATTATTCCACTTTCAACATCCTATGGAATCCTGGGGTTTGGAGTTTCGGGAGGGGCCAGTTGGCTGCAACTGCAAACTGCAAACCCCAGGATTCCACAGATGTTGAAAGTGGAATAATTGTGCTATAAGAGTGTAGTGTGGAAATGGCCTTAATAGCTCTAAGCTAATCCTCCCAACTGCTTTACCTCAGAAAATAATAGTCAAAGAAATGGCCCAGGTGCAGCAGGCAAGCATCCCTGCTGTGTGCATTTCCTACTGAAACCTTCCCCAGTCATCTTACCCAATCAACATATTGAGACAATAGGTCCACTCTGGACCCCTTTTGTTTAATCTACCAGAAATCTAATAATTCCCCACCTTTGAGTGGAGGTACTGGCATTGCAAGTGGATCCCAGAGTCTCCCATGTTTTAGGCTAACAGCTTGACGATACTTATGGACACTTACATTCCAGCTTGTATCTATGTACTCTGCCCATAATTTGTGAGGTTTCCCAGAGCAAATTAAAAAAGAGAATATACCTGTGCAATTAAACTAGGATTTCTGTTTTGAGAGGTGAGTGCCAAGCCACATATATGTATGTATGTGGGGAGAATCTTGATCTCTAATCTCTACTGCAGAAGCTATCTTTCTGTCACTCTCTGTTTGTCATGCTCATAGATTTTTAAAATAACTTTCTTCCCCTCTCTGCCCTACTGGAGATTCTAATTTTTTTCCCTACAAAAATGGTCCAATGAGAAAATAATGAAATCATATCAGGAAGCTCCATCTTAGGTTTGTCATAATAAAATAGATTAAATCACATAGATGATTTAGATTTCTTCCTGAACACCAATGCAATGCAAGTCACATTGTCTTTTCCAAGGGCACCTAAGAAACAAAACAAAATAAACAACCCTCTATGAAATCATTTAAAATGAACACTTTTTCAAATGACAAACTTCTCTTTTTTTCAGACTGATGTCAAAATATCAGTTGAAAAGGCAATTTTGAATTCAGTTCAAAGCATTAGTTTATTTTGACATTTTTGAATGATGGCACTTTGTTAGTTATTATTTCATAGTGCATGCGAGTTCTTTTTACATTTTGATTTTTCATCCTAGGTGGAGGGGGAACAGAATTGAAAACTACTAAGAAATTCTAGAGATGAGAGGACTTCCTCTGCATTCTATCTCTTCATTGTCCTATCACTTGGTTTATATCAGGGGAAGAGAAAGTACAGTTCACAGACTATATAAAGTCCCCATTTGTGTCCCAGTATTTGTGTCCTTACCTCCCCAGCCCCAATTCTTTTAGACTAAAAGCCTCTGAAAAATCCCCAAAAGTTCAATTGCTACTCCTAGAGACCTTCAGAAGTTGAAGATTTGCTCAAAACATCTCTTACCTTCCATGAATCAGAAATTGCCCCATGACTTCAGTAGTCACAATAACATTTGGCTTCTACTTGTGAAGTATGTAAGTATGTATGTATGTATGCATATATGTATTGAAAAGAGGATAGTGTAACCCACTGTGGGTTCTGGGAGCAATAAGTGGATCTGGCCCCAGCCACAGTTTCCCATCCCTGATCTATGTGAATTGATTCAATGATGAAGCAAAAATACATGCAAATGAGATCACACTACCAAACAATTTTATTTACCTTTGTGGGTGTCAGTGCATCACAATCTTGAGCAACCCTTGTCAAAATCTGACAACCACATTCTCATGGACTTTCTCAGGTCCCCACTCATACTCAGATTCCTACTGTGAACTGTGTCCCATTTTGGGTAGTGGTTATGAGATTCCTCACCACCACCTTTTTTTTTTTGCTTTAATGTGTATGTGCATAAATTATAGATGTAAAGAATATTAGAAAATAATTAAACAATGATCAAAAATGTGATTTGCCACAGTGAGAAAACTCTGATGAGGGGATTCCTTGAATAATGTGGAATTCTTTCTTCATAGAAAATAGAATTTTATATGCAAGAAGCAGCATTTTCTGTGGAGTAAATAATGTGCAAAAGCATTATTATCAGTGCAGAAAATGCTGTTCTGCATAGAAAATTCTCAGAAAGAGAATAAGTGCTGAACAGGTAATAGCCTTTAAAAACTGAGCAGTTTTCAAATATTTTCTTGCAGTGGGAAGAAAGCAGCTAAATTTACTAATTACTTCCTTCAAGAATAAAATTATCAAACAACCACTAGGGATGTTTTGTAGACCCTAAAATCATAGGCCCTAAAATTTTTGTAGGAACTGCGCCTAAAGTGCTAAATGGATACGCCGGCCCTGACGGCATCCCTAGCATATATATACCGAACATGAGTTACTCTTTCACTTCTTGTTCAAAGTAATGATAGCAAGGCATCTGAAGGGTACAAAATGTATGGAATAATCATAATCACAGAAAATATAACAGAACAACAGCAAAGTGTGTGTGTGTGTGTGTGTGTGTGTGTTTGTAGGCCTTATTGTATTTAAGCAGTGCTTGGAACACAAGCTGATCTAAGTTTTATCCCTGGTCATGATAATAATTAGGGTATGTGTTTTCTGTATGCAAGGCCGCCTCTTCCAGATGCATACTTGGGTTTATGTACATGTGCAAAGGAGCTGATAGTTGGGAAGGAAGTGCTAGCAAAACATTCTAACAGCAAGGAAAAGAAATAGTGCAGAACCATTGTGACACTTCTGGATCTGATAACAGAAAGCAGATCTCTGGAAACCTATGCTATGCTATCTGAGCTGTCTCAGTGTTTCCTTTGTGCATGGCTTACTGCCCAGAAATTCTAAATTCGCTTTCGTCCATCAATACAAACCCATCTACAGGTTCTACAGACCTGTTCTCAATCATATCATTCTTCTGTACACCCATTCACTCCCTCTTGGCTTCAAAATCCTTGCTTACCATCCCCCAGAACAAACTACAAGTCTCTGTGTCTCTCTTCTTTCTTTCTTTATCTTACTCCCACCCCTTTTTTCTTTCTTTCCTGTTATCTTTGGTTGCTGTGAAGATACTGAATAGAGAACATCTTGATGGGACTGCAGCCACTGGTAGAAGTTGCCAGCAACACTTTTTTGTTTTTGTTTTTAAATAATCCTATGACCTGGAAAAGCATATCTTTGTAGAATGAGATGTCAGCTCTTTCAGATCCCACAAAGCAATGTTTCCACTTTCCTTCCTCAGAGAAGCAATGAAATAAAAAGCCAGCACAGTGAGTTCATGCCTCCGACAAAATTTGTGTTGTTGGGAATGTACAAGCTGTGGGTTTTTTCACCTCTCATACTCCAAATGCAAAAAGGAAGCCACCTTTGATGTATTTCAAGTTCTGTTATTTGTTTTTCTACTTCATTGGACTACTGAAAGGCATCATTATATTATCTTTCCTCTTTTTTTCCTGGCTTGTGCTTCTTTGCAATAACAAGTACATAAAACAAACTCTAAGCTAAATTTGTTTTCTATTTTTTTTCTCCTTCTCTTCCTTCCTGTTACAGGTCCTTTTTGAATGGCATTTGCCATGCGAAAGGGCCGCTTGAGCATTGTGCAACTGCTAGGAGCAGTCCACATGACGCACTTGCAATCGTGCAATGCTCCAGAGTCTGGCAGGCGCTGATCATGCACTTTTTCATTTTCGGCTGTGAGCCAAAAATGGTGCGCAATTGCGCATCACTCTGAGGCCCTTGCCATGCATGCAGAGCTCCTGAGCCACGGCACTTGCGCTTCCTGCCCCAGTGCATCCTGGGAAACTCCCAGACTGCACTGCGGAAGGAAGAGGAGGGGCTCTCGCGCAAGCAGGCAGCGGCTGCAGAGCTGAAGGAACCGGGACGTGAGAGCCTCTTGCTAGAGTCCGCTCGCACGATCCCCGCACCCCAGCTCCGCAAAAAGGTGAGCTGTGGAAAGGGCCACAGGTATCTGAATATTACACCTCTTAGGTATCTGTGTCTGTGTGTCTGTGTATATACACACACACATGCAATTTTGTACAGATATTTTAAAATATGTCACTTAAATTTTATCAGATCATAGTTAATCTGTACAAAACTTATATTTAATCTGTACAAAATTTCATGTAAATGAAGATATTAATATATTTTATCTTGAAATACACATATTGCATCAGAAATGTGCATTTTGCAGATATTTTTTGATATTTTGGAGTGCCATACAGTACTTTTATGGTACTTATTATGTTGAGTACCTCCAATATAGAAATCATAGTAAAGAAAACAGCCAACTATACAGATTTCCCAGCTCCACTAGACTTGAAGCAATCTTCCTTATTATACAACCCTAACCAGATTTCCTTAGAAGCAACAACAGTGAATGCAATGAGGTTTACTTCCTTTTAGAGATATAGGAATCATTTAGGCCTCCATATGTTGCTGGACTTGAAGTCTTCGCACCTATAGTGTAAGTGTTGCATGCTGGGAGTTGTAGTCCACAATATCTAGAGGGCTGCATGATTTCTGTCTTTATCCTGATGCATGTGCTTAAGTTTGCAAACATATTGAATACTAGGAATGTGCTATGAGAATTGCCATATGGGCCTGATTACTATCTGGATGGAAACTGAATGTAAACTTAACACGAATCACTCCGAGTTCAGTGCTAACATGTAAAAGAACTGTCTGTTTCAGGGAGCTATGATGTTAGAACCTTTGAAGCGCCCAAAATCTTGCTGATAAAAGTCCAGCAGGTCAGAATGGAAGGAAGACCAGTATTTCATTCCTTGCTTGCTTTTCTCTATACAATGCTTTTTTTTGACAAAGTCCCTCTCTTTGGTTCCAGTGTAAGAAAACTAGCCCATACCAACACAGAGCTTGTATACATCAGCAGTTCGTTCTGGGGAGGGGAAGGGGCTCTGAGAACCAAGAGAGCTGCTGAGAACCAAGCGAGCTGCATTCATTATTTGTTCTCCTTCTCCAAGGCTAGACTACTATCTCCATGCTCAAATGGAAGCCAAAAAATACAACGACTTTAAGATACTCACCCAGGCATTGTAAGATGGCAGATTTTAAAAAGTGTAATTACAAGTTGAGGTTAAGATGCTGCATCAAAACATAGGCCATTCTGCACTAAACTGTTATAGCGCTATGATTCCACTTGTAAACATCCTACGGAATCCTGGGGTTTGCAGTTTTGGGAGGGGCTGGCTGGCCCCTCCCGTAACTGCAAACCCCAGGATTCCATAGGATGTTGAAAGTGCAATAATAGCGCTATAACAGTCTAGTGCAGAAATGGCCATAGTCATGACGTTCTGGCTATGATCTGTCTCCTGATCTAACCCTTGACACCTACCTCAGAATCCATCCAGTCACACCAAGGGGTGGAACAGTGCTGGTGTGTGGGGCAGTGAAGGCTGACACATTCAGCTTTTTCCCATCAGCAAGAACCAGTATGCTAAAGATCTCTTAACAGGGATCCCTGCTACTGATGTGCACCAACAGTTGCTGGTTGGAGGGGGCTGAATGCACCAGCACTGCAGAACTCCATTCCTCAGTGCAAGTGGCTATATTTTCAGGTATATTTTACAATCATGGCAAATACAGCATGTTTGTAAACATGGATAGGAAACAGTTAACTGACAATATCATAACTAACAATATGACAATATCATAACTAACAGAATGCCAGCTGAAAACACTGTAAGAATGACATCCACCAAAGCATCATATTCTAATTTTTAAACTTTAGTTACAGGTATAGAGGTGATATTAATTCACCTCTCAACATCACAAACAAAAGCATATTAAGAACTTGCTTTGGGTTAGTAACACTCCAGGAACCTTAGCCTGACCTACTTGGCAGCCTACTTAAAGGTATTTTCAGCACTGAAGTGTGTTGAGCTCCAAAGAACATGTAAATATGTAGACCAATATCTATATATAGCATTGGGTCTAATTAATTCATATCATTTTCCAAATGGGCCTGTTATTTTAACTTAGCTCATTTGCCTTTTTGTAAAACCAATGTTTTAGTTAGTGGCCAAAATGAAAACACATGTGACTTTTTATGCTGTGACCACCACTACTTACAATGTTTGTTTGTTATGAGTCTAAGCATTCTTTTATTGGAGAGTAGAGAGGTCATAGTCCCATCCTCGTAGAAACTTTGTCTGACCTTTCTGGGATTTGTGACCACAAACAGTTAGTAATAAAATGATTTTCTTATTCTGGTTGCATTGGATTGTCCCAGAGGTGCTAACAGGTTCTGAGAATTCCCCAAGGACTTCTAAATATACAAAAGTGGATTGAAAGATATGACTCAGCTGTTGAATGAGAGCTGTTACTGGGAAAAATATGCTTAGCTGTTGCACCCATCATTTTCTCTATTATCATAGTAAGTCACAAAATATAAGTGTAGTTAATAAGAAAGTGTTGTATCTTAAAAGCTAGGAATGAATAATTTACAAGCATATGTATACTTGTTGCGTGCAACAGGACACAAAATAGTACTTAATCCTAATTTAAAATGAGTTAGAACTGTATCCAAGCCAGAGGTTGGAAAATTGACTGGTTTAACTAAATTCCATCCATATCTGTACACTCTGGGAGAAGTAGTCAAAAAGTGGTTTTTCCAAGCCACACATTCCAATAGCCATGGGCCAGTGAGGACTGCTTCTTTCTCTACACTCCAGATTCTCAGCTTATCTCAAAATTTCCTGGATTCACCCTCCTGTTGCTACTTGCTGGATTCTGCAGAAAGAGCACAGAGGTTCTACAAATGATTACTGAAGGAAGATACTCCTCCTTGGAGGATAGCTCAGTTGCAGAAGGGATAAAAGAGAGGGGAGGAAATCAATCAGGATAAGAGAAAAATTAAGACCTTTGCACCCACTTGACTTTGTAGTGCCAAAAGGTTGTGTGACTCTTCTTTCAGTAAACCAGGAAAGAATAAACACACATGAAGTGGAGATTCCTATCAATAGGGATCCCCTTTGAAATACAGCGCCCCCAGAGCTGTGCACCTTGCTGTTTCTCAACCTGTCTCATGCACAGTCACACAGATTTCCCACTATTAAGAGATTTTCGATTTCCCCTCCCATCTCTAATTCTACTAAAATGTGGTCAATATTTTAGAGAAGCATTCCTGATTTGAAAATATTATTTCTGCCCCCTTCAGTTCAGTCTGCAGGTTTCTTTGTTTTTGAGATTTTTAATAAACTTTGCATTTTAAGGCTTAGTTTTATGATGGCATTGAGTGAAGGAGAGCTTTCTTCTTTCTACTCTTTCCTTTTGATTAACAAAGTATATTTGTGTGTGTGTGTGTGTGTGTGGCTGTGGCTGTGTGCCAAGGCTGCACTCTGTGCCTTAGGAAAGAAACTATAACGTGTAGAGGGCCAGCATTGAGACACTATGCTAATTCTGTTTGGTTTCTCATTAGTTTCCAATACATCAATTGTAGGATTTTGTCATATGAGTTGTCACGTGATAAACACCAGACAAAGGGACAAAGGTGCTATTACTCTGCTGAAACTGCAATTTACCTGCCTTGTGTGATAATCCATAGTGCACTCCTGAACCATCTCTATGAGTTAGATATTGCAGACCCTATGGTTCCACTTTGATCAGCTGAGTTGGTTTTGGAGAGTAATGGAGTGGCAATTGCTCAATTCCTTTGCATTTGAGATATAGGGTCCTTCATTGTATCATTCTATCCTCAATGCTATTTATATATGTGAAGCCCCTGGGAATGGTCATTAAGTGACTTGAAGCAAAGTACAAACAGTATGCTGAAGACACACTGTGGTACCTCTTTGCAACATCTAAATCAGGTTTAGCCATGTAAGTTCTTATTCATTATCTGGCCTCAGTGATGAACTCAATGATGGCAAATCTGAGGATGGATTCTGGTGATACAGGGATGCTGTGGGTGAGTAGTTCTTAAGTCTAGATGGCAGATATATTATCTGTTCTGGATAACAAAAAAGCAGGCCTGCAGACCTAAGGTCTAGATGCACTAGTGCAGGCTCTTTGTAGGCTTGAAGTATGTTTGGAGCCCACCCGTTTTAGAGCTCTTAATGTTATCAGCTCCCACTCTGTGGAATTTCCTATGAGTTGATATAAGGCTTGCACCAGTAGTGCCTTGCATCCAGGATCCACTTAAGATGTTTTTATTCAAACAGATCTTCATGATGAAATTCCCAGCTGCACTTTTACAGCTGTTAATTGCTTTGATATTTTGTTTTGTTAGTGTTTCTGTATTTTCATTTTAACCCACTCAGGAATTATGATATCTTAAATAGGGTCCAGTTGGCAAATGCCGTGAACAAACACAAACAAACTGAAAAGGAAAAGTTATCATGGTCAAACAGACTTTTCTCCCATAAATAGCCAGAGGACATTTTGTATGTTCATGCAAATGTGGACAAATATACAATGTGTTTTGTATACATGCAGACGAGGATACAATTCAAAGCACCAACATGTGTACCGTGAATGAAAGTATATAGTGAGCATGAGAGTGCAACAGCAATCTGTGCCTCTATCATAGGTACATCCATTTGCCCATGTGGCGGTTCACATTTATGGCAGATGGCTGTGCTTTTGCAGGGGCAGATACATTAGCTCGGCAGTGATGAAAAAACAGTCACAGATTATTTATTTACTGAATGTGATATCCGAGTTTTGCACTAAAAATGTCAAAACTGGGTGGAGGGGGAGAGAAAGCCTGTCATTATGGAGTATGTTATTATGGGCTGTATCATATTTCAAAAGAGCCCCTATAAATCCAGGGCATGTATCACATCCACTCTCCTTGCCCAGATTCCTGTAGAGAATTCCATGTGGGCAAGTGTCACAGCTGGAGGACAGGGTTTGTACTAATACAACAGTGTTTCTGAGTGCATTGCTTTGCTTTCCCCCATGTGAATTGCATAATTTATTTGCCTGGGAGAAAGTAAGGAGGTCACCAATGTAAGGAGAACACCAATGGGTCTAAAACTCCTTTTACTGTCAGGTCAGGAGGCATAGGCAGACTCAGTTGTTCTGTTTCTTATTTTTCAAGTTTACCTCCCATTCATCCTGAACTTGGAGAATTCTCTGCTCCTGAATTTGCTTCATCCAAAGTTCTGAGATTTTTAAGCTTGCATGAAAATGCATATTTTTGTATACAGTGTTGCCTGATATATATAAATGTTGCAAATGATTTTTCCTGATACAATGCACTTGTAAATTTCCACTAACATACACAGTTTTGTAAGTATATCTCGATAATATAAATTGAAATTTATGTGCATTAAAAAAATTAGGAAGATCAATGGGAGAAGCCTGAATTCTGAAGGATAATAGAGATTTAGCTCTTATATTAGTTCAAACCTGTGAAGTTGGAATTTCGGGACAAAATTCTCCCCCATTTCTAGTCCCAAAAGACCCCAATACTACTGTACTATTGAACTACCTATGCATAACTGCTACAGTTACCATTTCTTGATCACTACAGAATATAAAAGAATGTGACTGAATGGAGGGAAAAAACCTGGAAACTGCCATTGGTGTATGCAGATCTTTATCTTATTCTATGGGTATACATAGTGTTACTAGAAGCATTAGTAGAGTCATGAACTCAGTGATAAAGACATTGTTCATGAGTGTTTAAGTTCTCTGTGCCAGACCATCTGGCAAACACCTGCTCTTATGCTCATCTTTCTACCTCTTCAAATATTCTATTGCTAGGCCTTCTCACACCTCACCAATCACTCACTCATTTAATCCCTCCTCCCCAGCATTACTTCCAACAGTTGAGAATGCTGTGTCTCAGCCACTTCACGGAGGTGGAGATTTCTCTTAAAGAAGTGATTAGACTGTGCAAAATTAACTACTTCTGGACTTTTATTTCTAATTCTATTTGGTTTATGACTCAGTGGAAGAGCACAATGTTTGCATAATAAAGTTCCTATCTTTTCTAGCTAGATGGTTACAAAGCAGATGGTAGAAAGGCCTCTTCAAGAGACAGACTACGAGTTAGTGTAGATAATACTGGACTGTGTGCACCAGTGGTTGGACTGAATTATAAGGCATTTTAATATTAATATTAAATCTCCTTCTTTGATGCCACTTCTTCTCTGGCTGCTATGTCTCCATCTTCTGGATACTACTTGTATGATCCAAGTCATGAATCATGCAAGAAACATGAACTGAGATGCTGCATCAGGAGGTGTAACTATAATGATGGACCTCCATCATTGTGTTTCTCAAACCTACATTTCCCTCCCAAACCTACATTTCTAGTAGTGCAGCTCCCGAACAGAAGGACTGCTGAGATGATGGACAGTGGAGCAGTGTGTGATGGTGTCTCTAGCTCTCCTCCAGCAGCAAGGCACATTGTGACAGGCAGCTGCACTTAGAATCCTGTTGGTGTGGCTGCACTGCTGAAAATGTGGAAGGGGTGTATTTTGAGTTGTTGTGTGGCTTCATGTCTTTTCTAACTTATGGCAACCCTAAGGTGAACAATCATGGAGTTTTCCGGGAAAGAGTGTATGTGACATGCCAAGGCCACCCAGTGGGTTTCCATGGCTGAGCAGGGAATCACACTCTGGTCTCCAGGGTTGTAGTTCAATGTTCAAACCACTACACCATACTGGCTCTCAAGGATGGCTTATGACATCCAAAATACTGAAAAAGGATGCCAGCCATAATGTTACTGCAAGGCCTATTAATTATTGATATGGCCCAGTGAGTGGGGCAACCCTAAAGAAGGGGCTGTATTTACAAGAAAGAAAGAAAGAAAGAAAGAAAGAAGGAGGGAAAAAGGGGAGAGCTGGAGACTAGAAAAGTTACAATTCCAGGAGTAAGGTTTAGATCCATTTCACCTTGCATAAGCTAATAGGATTTTCAATTAGGAGGGGAGTGAAAGGATAAATCCCTTATAGTAAAATATGTGTTATATAGTTGCACAGTTTTTACTATTTAGGGCTTGAAGATTTGCATCAAAGGTTGCAATACTGCTGACCATTGTGTGCAAAAAAGTCTTACAATCAGATCCTGCACTGGCATGTCATTGGGTGCATGGAAATTTGGGACACTGGATGTGTGTTCAGTTTAATATATAATATGTTACATAGTTGTTGATTTAAAAAGGAACTTAAATGGTGATTGTGACTGCACTGTTCATTTGTAGTTGGCTTCACAGAACCTAAGAAAGAGATACCTTGTTATACTGGTGTGTAGTAGGTCACATCTGGTTATGATGATATCATAGAGAAATACTAGGGCCAGAGGATACTATAGGGATAGCAGTTTTGATGGGAAAGCACAGTCAGAAGAAGAAGAATGTCCAAAATGTTTACTTAATGTTCACTTAACAATTTAGGACTTCAGCATCCTATCTTTTGTGTAGTCTGTGGCATTATGGAAGCAAATAACAGTGATTTCTACCTGCAAGTCACCACCACAAAGCTTTTGTAATATTTAAAATATCCCAATACATGTATTTCATTAAGATTGCCTCCACTCCCACCATGGAAAAGGCATCTGTGGTTTGCTGGATTTTAATGTATGAGTTTTGCAGGAAGTAATCTGAGCTGATGGGAGAAAAGTAAAGTCTGTTTAGATAGACTATCCCTGCTGCTTTCATCCTTTATGTTTCCTAGATCAATGTGTAGATTACTACACTTAGGCTTTACTTCATTCCTTCTTTCACTGAAGCCACTTCCTGCTGCTTCTTTTTCCAACTAGAAGGAATTGGAGAATATATGGATACAACATTATGACTTCCTGAGTGTATTTGCATATCCTCAAAGCACTAGACCATAGTAGTCTTCTAGCATAAATATCAAATATTGCTGTACAATTAAACCCACATATATGAGAAACCTCCATATATTCCAGCAGTCCTCTAGCATGAACTCATGATAAACCAGTTCCCATATCACTGTTATAAAATCTGTAGGGCTCTGATTTTCTCTTAGCAAGAATGTCCAAATCAGGATGGGCTGGTGATGTTTCCTTCATTGGAATTTTCTCACATAAGCCTGGGTTGAAAGCCTGGCAAATGGAAGGACTGAATAAACGTCTGGTCTACAAAGTGTACGATCGTATGAAAGCATCTCAGTTCCTTCTAAGTGGCATGAATTCTCTTAACATACAGCATGTTTGCCCTGTACACTTGGGGAAAATATATTAGTGCAGAATACATAAATATATTTACTTTAAAGTAATCACAAAACAGTTTTTCTTAATCAGTGGGAATCACAGGCTTTCTTACTGACTGCTAAATGTTCACACTGATTTATTCAAATTTTCTGATGTTAAAAAGTTGAATGTGAAAATGCCACAATATAATGGAATACATCTTTCTGTTTAATGTATCATTGATGTACACCTTGTCCATTGCTCTGTAATTTTACAGATCATCATTGCATCATTTCCACAAGGAAAGAGATTGCTAGTGGTAAAAGAAACATTCAAAGCTCTCTGTGCAGTTGATTGTAAATAGTAAGTCTCTAGACAAAAGCACTTCCCCTAGTAACTACTGAGAAGAAATGGTCCATATGTACATGAGATCATTTGCCATTAAGTATGAAAATTTTCTTGCCCCCAAGACCAGAACTGGAAGCTTCTACATATAAAGGCTTCGAATCTTCCTCTCTGAAGTCTCCGAATATTTTTATCACTTTTTTCGCTATGAGACAATGAAATACAATGAATTTTCACAATTTCTTACTATTAGAAACAGTTTGATTTTCTTTGACTTATGGAGACTCCACCCTACGGTTTTCTTGGCAAGACCTGTTCATGGGGGGAGGGGTTCTCATTGCCTCCCTCTAAGGTCCAGAAAGTGTCAGTTGCCCAAGGTCATTCACTGGTGGGGACATGAAGCCTGGTCTCCCAGAGTCCTAGTCCAGCACTAAAACTATTACACTATGCTGGCCCAAACCTAAGACTACTGAGCTGAAGTGCTAGCAGTTGGATGAATTAGATGAATATCTGGTCTTCCAGAATTCTATAAAAACATCTCAATTTCTTTTGACAAGTAAAGTGTCATGACTTTTCTTAACATATATAATGTTAAGGACATTTTGTTTGCTCTAAAACCCATGTATGAGACTGGTCAATCTTTCAGATCAAAGTCATTTTTGCCTGAGTCAGTGCAAGGATTGGACTGTTGAGCCCCACACATTCCAGCCTTGCATTTTTTTCCCCACAAAGATGTAAAACCAGTGAAATTGCCCTGCTAAACTATCTAGCCCCTGGTTTTAACCATGCAATAATTTCCAAGACAGGAAGTGCATTTTCCTCTCCTTTCCACATATATATTTTTCTCTGTTTCTCATGATCATTTACTAAATATATACACACTTCATTTATTTAACTTGGTCTGAAGTTTGAGACCTTTTCTGTGGCTTCCCAAGTCTTGAAGGAATTTCACAAGTAAATCATTGCACAGTCTTTGAGACAACAACAACCAAAAAACCATGTCAGCCAGAGGGAATGATTGACCCCTGCAGGAATACAAAGGACAGGTTGGGTCAGGTTTTCAAAGTGATGAATTAATCAGACCTTGATGGCTGAGCTGTGGAGGACAAAAGCACCTATTACATAGACTGCAGTACCTACTAAAGTCACTTTGACCCCTCGTCTGGATTAAAAGCACATTCATGCAGAGTAAATGCCATTTTGGAAATGGTTGCAATCAGGGTCATGTTCAGTGCTATAGGTGACAGTTGACATGGTTGGAACTGTGGGTGTTAGACTGAAGAATGGACCCAGCTCCTTAGAAAAATAGGGGCTCTGAAATAGTAAGTACTATTGAATATTCAGTTTTACAATATTTAATATTTTGGCCATCCAAAACTTTTTAAATTGTTTATAGAATAAGCACCTGAACTTGATTAAACCCAAGAAGACATTTTTCTGCTTGCAAACAAAGAACAAGATGAAACCCAGGAATTCCACCTGTAGAAGCTACCCAGACTGGCAGATGAAACGTGCCTTGCAAGGGTAACAGAACAGTTTCCTGCACATCATCAAAGGTAGTGGGTTAGCTGAATGAGTGCAGAGCAGGCATCTGAAAAAATGACAGTTAAACAAGAGATGAGAATGATCAGAGGTCTGAAGCCATGTTTCCTTCCAGACTATGCAGCTTTTGCTGCATTCCTCTTACTCCACCTAACAGACATGCAGATGATGGCAATCCCTCCCCATGTGGTTGTTGTGTCCATGCTAGGATGGTTCTTGCCCTAATTTACTGATAAATGCTCTAATGTAAATATGATCAGATAAAGCCTCTAGTAGTAATAATCACCACAATTTGAATTTGGTTGTCCCCTAAAAGCAGCCATCTCACTGCATTTTTAGAAACTGGTAAGGATAGATAAATACAATTCTTCACCAGGCTCCTAAAACATAGACAGGAACCAGCAGAAGTCCATATAACATTCCATTATTGTGGAGTAATGGTTGAAAATGCTCTGTTCCACATGCCTGCTGATCTCACCCATCAAGAGGAAAGAACACAGAGCAGGGCCTGATCTTATGACTTCAACGGGTGGGGAGTCACTAGGGATGCAAAAAGCTTATCTTTGAGTCTCAATTTCATTGCGTTTCTCTGAATCCCTCTTGCATTTTCTTCTTCTTTCATATTGGATTATGAGACTCCCCCTGCCCCATGGAAATTTATTCATATTTTTAACACATTTTTTTCCTAATGTGCACATTTATCTACAGATTTTATCTAACGTATATACTTTCTCCATTAACTGAAGTATGTGTGTGTACACATATATAGCCATTAATGTTTTAAAATATATGCCCTGTTTTATGCATACTTGATGTCTCTGAAATGCCTTATAAGCCCCTGAAATATCCAGATTCTTGACCTAAGATGTGTTTCTTTTTACAGTGAATATTGGGACACGCAATTTTTAAAATATTGTCAAATCCATCATAAATCTTTTCCATCTATGGGGCAATTCCTAGGGCAAATCAGCTTTACAGTAGTGATCCTCTGAAGATAGTGACTGAAGACAGTCTTGATAATTCCATAGGTCATTGTGAGTCCCAACTAGAGTAGATCCATTGGTTCTGTGAAATTTACACACATTCCCACTGATCCAATAGGTATACTTTAGTTAGAGTTAGAAAGCGGGGTTAAGTTCAAGGTATTTGTTTTGTTCTATCTTAAATAATAATAAATAAATGGTTACCCAAACTGTCTCAGGATGCAATCCTGTGTACAATTACCTGGAATTACATTCCACTGAATTCAGTGAACATAACTTAGCAGCTGACATGTACCAGACTATGCTGTTAGATATTAATGGTTAGCTGCACCCAAATTAATTAGCCGTAAACTTCCACCTTGAAATGTTGACTTTCACATACTATAGATGGGTCTTCCAGCATGCATTTAACTAGTATCATTTTACTACTATCATTATTAACTGTAGCAATCAAAAAGTCATAGAATAACAGAAGCCTAAAGTTGGAAGTGACCACAAGGGCCATCTAGTCCAACACCTTGCCATGCAGACAAATACAGCTAAAAGACTCCTAAGAGATAGTCATCAACCTCTGTTTAAAGACCTCAAAAGAAGGAGAATCCACCATTCTCCATGATGGTGTATGCCATTGTGAAACAGTTCTTACTGTTGTGAAGATGATGTTTCCCTTGCAATTTGAATCCATTGGTTTGTGTTCTGGTCTCAGAAACAGCCAAATGAACAGAACTACCCCCTCATCATTTTTTTTAATCTTCTTCTTCTTCTTCTTCTTCTTCTTGTTATTTTGTTTAATATCCACCTTGAAGGAGAGTTTTCTGAAGCTTGTTGATTCATGTTTTGTTTATGCATGCTCATTTAATACATTGACATCTTGACTTTTCTCCAGGGAGGTATAAGTGGTATGGGTAGTTCTTCCTTCCATTCAGTCCTCACAACAACTGTGTAAGGTGGGTTATTGTGAAAGATGGTCACTGGGCCAAGATCAACCAGGGAGCTTCGTGATCTAGTCTTGCACTCAAACCAGGACAAAACACTGAGTTTTACATGATCATAATCGACATAATCTTGTTACTACTGCTGTTTGTAATCCCATTTTATGACCATATGAACATCACATCATAGAAAAAGGTGTTTCCTCAATTACATCAGGCTCAGACCTTTTGATTTGGCTTTATAGCTTAGTATTTTTTTCTCTATTTGTCCAAGTGGACAAACTTTGAAGTGTATCTGTTGTCTTGCTAGTAAAAATTTGAGAGTTCCCTCAGATAAAAAAGTAGTATTTATGTTGTTGATGTTGCTTTTGTTGTTGTTGTCTCTAGAGCCTCATTTTCATGGTTAATAAAAGAGAAATCAAAAATGTCTTGCATGAACATTGATCCAAAGTGTGAAAGCAAGGCAAGAAGCAAGCAGTATTGAACAAAATCTCAGGCCCTTTCCGCATCTTACCTTTTTTTGGTGCTGGGGTGTGGGGATCTCGCGAGCAGCCTCCAGCGAGAGGCTCTCGCGCCCCCGCTGCTTCAGCTCCACATGAGCTGCCTGCTCCTGAGCAGGTAGCGCAAGAGCCCCGCCTCTTCCTTCCACAGTGCAGCCTGAGAGTTTCCCAGAGTGCGCTGGGGCAGGAAGCGTGAGCGCCGTGGCTCCGGAAGCTCTGCACACACGGCAAGTGCACGTGGGGTCCTGGAGCAATGCTCGATTGCACACCATTTTCTGCTGAAAGCCGAAAATGGAAAAGTGTGCAAACAGAGCCTGCCCTACCCTCGAGCATTGTGTGATTGTGAGTGCGTCATGCAGATCACTCCTCACAATCGCGTGACGCTTCAGGTGCCCTTTCACATGGCAAATGCTGTGCAAAAAGGGCCTCAGTGTGGCACTCTGCACTCTTGAAAACTATGGAAAGCAATTCAGAGTCACTAGAATAATGTACAGGAAATGGATCTGGAGTTTACCAGGATCTACTGAAAGTGTATTATCACCAAGGAATCTACAAACTCTGGAAAGATTAAAAATGGAGGCCACTAGCATACATCACATAGAGAAAAGTGTCTGTCTTCCTACATACGCCTATTCTTTCAATGAGTCTTCAGACATTTCAGTTTCACTGACTTTCCAGAATGTGGCAAGCTAACTTCCCGCTATAGATAGACAACTGTAGTACTTGCCACTTGGGAAGTTAATACCACATTGGAACCAAGATACTAGGTCTGCTTTGTAAATCTTAGATTGCATGAGTCCTTCCAACTTGAGATACTTCCTTCTTCATAATATTGTGATCTGTCCATATTCCATCTTCTCCTGAAGTCCAAATGGCAATTATACATACTCATATTTGATGACCTTTTTTTTAGTTATGAAACGTCCTTCCTGTAGAGTCTCTATTTGGACTGAAGTATCTTCCATGAGTTTTGTTAGTCGCTCTTTATAAATCTAGGTTAGCACGTGGTGAAAGCTAGAACTGGTGGAACGTACATAACATAGTTTTGACACTGCAGAAGTTTTGAAAATTTAGCTATACATTCATTATTTTAAACTTGTTTTTTTAAAAACAATTCTTGTAAACTGCCTCAAGCCTCCAGGACAGGAAACAGAGAAGAAAAATAGGGGAAAATACATTAATACATTTGCCTTAGTTGTTTCTCTAAGATGACCACAATGGAAAGCTCAGTCAGTATATATTGGCAGATGTCATGTTTCCCACTTTCTGAGAGCAACTTCCCACATTACCACTACTGCTACATTCTCAAGGGAAGAAAATATGTTTTCATGAGAAAAAAGTTCTACCACCAAACGTTTGCTGTAGATGTTCAGATCAGGTGACTTTTCTCAAAGTGTGGTCTGAGAACTCAGAGTTGTCTGCCCACCAGTTCCTTCCTGGTGGTCCCTTGAATACTTCCTTTGAGAACAAGGGACAATTTTAACTGGGAATTATTTCTCTCTCTGTACATTGAAAACCTCTCCAACATGTAGATAGGGATTTATGAGATCTGAAGCCCCCAGCAGCTCTTGTCTGTACAGTAGTGCTGACTGTGATATGATGCAAAACACAGCAAGGCCCCTAGTTTGATGATGAACCACAGCTAAAACAATAGTGCAAGCCTTCTGCATAATATATCTGGGATGGATTGGCAGAGCCGGAGCAGGAATCTAATTTTTACTGAGTTTCGTCTTGAAGGAAGGAATGAATAATTTTAGCAACTTTCTTTCCACTGCAAGAAAGTTTTTTTTTTTTTTTTTAAAAAACAAACATAAAATTTTCAAAGCCTATTTGTAATTCAGAACTTATTCTCTGCAAAATTCATATATTGTTGTTTTGGACAGAAAACAGCATTTTTGCACCAGAAATACTATACTATTTTTTGTGCAAAAAAGCTGTTTCTTGTGCAGAAAATGTTATTTTCTATGGAAATTAACCACTTGTGAATATTGCACAGACTAAATCTCCAATTACAGTTTAGGTGAGGGATGAAAATCTTTACATATTTTACTCCTATATGTGAGAGGAACAAAAAGAAAATATGAAATATTTTCTTCTTGCTGTAGAAGAGTCCAAGAGTTTTTGCATACTTTTTGATTATCTTTTTAAACATTTGCTAAGCTATTTGATTATCTTTTTAAACATTTGCAAGCTAAGACGTGGGTCCTGCCTCAATATTATGTCACATAATGTTGTGGATATGGTCATGTTTAAAGCTCTTTTTGGGTGTTCATCTGGACACACACAGGGCTAACACTGGGCATGAAGATGTGAGTGTGCATATAAGTGCCACCCCCAAGATCTCAAAACACCTGGAGTAACTTAGATATTTGCCACACTGAGCCTTGAAGAGGACTCTAACCACAAATGCTGATGAGGATGGATCCCTGTTCTCACATGAGTTTCATGAATGCTGCAAATTCCTGAAGAGGACTAGTGTTAAAGAAAGTGGTGGCCAGGCTAAAAAAAGTGCCATTTCCGCACTGGACTGTTATAGCGCTATTATTCCACTTTCAACATCCTATAGAGTCCTGGGGTTTGCAGTTTAGGGAGGGGCCAGCAGAAATGGCCAAGAACACAGGTCTTGTGTCATTATTTGTGGTCTGAAGAGAGGTAATACAAGTAAAAATGTGATCCCTTGAAGATTTAGTTGGCTCTTAGTTATATGTGAAGCATATGACTTATGTTCATACTCTGAAATAATTGTTATTCCAATGCTAAAAACAATGCCTCTCCCCCCCGCAGTGGTGCTCATTCCTAAGAAATAAGTCTAAAACTATTATTGCCCTGCTTTGTTACAGGAAAGAGCATTTATCTCCCTTTGATCTCATCCTAAGTTTGTTAAGTGTACATGTTGATTTGAGTGTTCCAACAACCTCTTTTTGAAAGAAAGAAAGCTGAAATCAGCTGAAATCCACTTCTGAAAACAGGACACACTGATGACTTATCTCTATTCTTCTGTATACAAATACTGTAGGAAATTTATATAGCTGGGAAAAGTTACTTTTTGGGACTACAGCTCCCATAGTCCCCCAACCTATCTGGCCTAGGATTCATAATCTGAAAAACAAATCTCAGACTCTGGCATTTTACATAGTAGTAGGATCATTGTGAAAAACCAGCATGTGCAGTGGTTTGAATGTTGGACTATGATTCTGAAGACCAGGGTCCAAATTCTCGCTGAGCAATGGAAGCCCACTGGGTGACCATGGGCACATCACATTCTCTCAGCCTTAGAGGAAAGCAAAGGCAGCACCCCTCTGAACAAATCTTGCCAAGAAAACCTGTGATAGGTTCACTTTAGAGTAGGACTTGAAGGCATATCACCATCATCACCACAAGGATCACTGTGTCTTAACACCTACAGATCCACTTCAGGTCCTGTAAAGAAAGACAACACTTGGAAGCACTGACACATTAGCATTCAGTTCTAATCATGCTTTAAACAAACCTTCTGGTAATTGCATTCAGTGCAGAAAGTTTCCTCAGTAGTGAGAAATGGCTAGTGCATCCATGTCGTTGCTGGATTGCTGCAAGAAAATTGAGGTACAAGAAGTAAGAACAGGAAGTAGGTTTGGTCACCAAAGTGTTCATACAGGTATGCCCCCAACTCTTAGATTTATATGGAGAAAATCTCCTTAGCCTTTGTCATATGTACATACAATTCTTCCACCTGTTTTTCAGGGACAAGTTCCATGACTTTTATGGGGATTTTGTGTGCGGGATTTTACAAGAGAGATTGGACATTTGTACTGTGTATTCTGGACTCTGCCTGCAATTGTGTTGTGAATCCACCTTCAGTATTTAGATGTGTGATACAACATAATCACTAACCCCATTCAGGTATGTTGTTACTTGGTTTAAATCAACAAGCAAGAAGAGAATGCTAACTTTTCTCCTTCCTCATCATTTTACAAAAGTTGAGCATAAATGCCTGAAGAGAAGCTGTGTAGGAAAACCCTCTCCTCCCCCTAAAAAAGGGCATACATTGATGTAACTGGGGCATTATTTCACTCTAAATCCTTCGGGGGACAAACAGCAATATGCCCTATTGCAATTTTAGACTACAACTACCAGCCGTCTTAATCAGCTTGACTGCTGGAGGGCACTGTGGGATTTTTTCACCAAACATCAAAAGACCCAATATCTTGCCTACCCCTAGACTAATTGAGATCTTCCAGGGACTCATCCAGGATTCTTTTCCAACAGTGCCTGGAGGTGTTGTAGCTTGAACCTAAGACCCCTTGTAAGCAAAGTGTGTGCTCTGTCATGAGATATCCATATAGTGTACTGAGATTAATGTATTCTTCAGACATTGGTCTGTAGGGCAGAAACATACTTCATACATTGCATAAGATTCGTAGCAAAATCAGCATATTCAAGTTAAAGTTAAAGTTATGGATCACGTGGTTTAGACTGAACCACAGTATTATATGCAACATCTATAAAAAGAGTCATAACACTGAAATTGGAAATGATTTATTCCTCGAAAACAATTTCCCTTTTTCAGTGAAGCTGTGTTTAAAGATTTTAATATTGCATTATTAACATTTGGTAGGGTCACCAGGGGACAGATCAGACTATTTCAGAAGTTAAACTTAGCCTTTGGCTTGCCAGATTGCCATTCCTTCCTCAGACCCATCAAACCAGAGAACAAAAAGTTCATCTTTCTGCTTTCTAAAGCAATAACTAACTCTCCTCCTACTCTTATTGTTGCTATTACTAGAAGGCAATACACTCTGATCGCTTCTCTTTTCTTTTCCTTTTCTTTTCCTTTTTCTTGCAAAGTGGGATAGATGACAATTTGTTGGCCTGGAATGTAACCAAATGTTGGTCTCCTGGGTGAACCAAGCTGCACTTTAACTGGAAACTTTCATTATTTACTGATGAGTCAAAATGATTTTGCTATTGACAGGGTTTTCATTAAGTCAGCCACTCTGTCAGTTGAAACCCCTGACAAAAACAGAAAGAAAGAGAAATGAAAGAAATGAGGAAAGGAAAAATTCCATTTCTTCTTAAATTGAGTGGAAGCATCTCCCAGAAAATTAAAGCAAAAGCTGTGAGGAGAAGAAGGGAGGGGCTAAGATGAAGAAAGAAATAACAAGAGCCAAAGTCTGTTTTTCTCTTTTGTTTTCAATCTTGCTTCCAACACACTCCTGGTAAAATCATTACAAAGACCGTTTATTTTTAAAATTGAAAGATTGGGGAGAGTCATAATGAGATATTATGTGTAAAAGTTGCACATAAATTTCCTCCTGTCATATTTTGGGTTCAGTTAACGCATCCCCTTGGCAGGCTAGAGGGAAACTGATCGCTTTAGTATAGATTGTTTGTGCGCTGGTAATATTGCCCAAGGTTTGAGCAACTGGGTGGCTGACTTCGCTACATGCTGATTTAGAAATTAGCCGGGCTTTTATTGGCCACACTAAATTGTTCTCAAAAGATATATATAGAGAGAGAAAGAGGGAGTATGTAGGAGAGAAATGATTGGGAAAAGCCTCCATTTTCTTTATAAGCTTACCATTTATATTGCTCTATGAGTTTCATTGTTACTTTTGTCTTTGCTAGTAGAGAGATGACTGTCAGACTTACCAAGGACAGCTAAAAATGTCCTTTGGTGATGCTTTAAACTTAGTTCCTTCCTTTATTTTTACTAGCCAGCAAAGACCTTCTTTGTAAACAGGTCTTCAGTCTTTAACTGGGTAGAGGTAGGAGGATGTGGAATGAATGTGCTGTTTCTTAATATATTTTAAATCAATGTTCAAACTGGATTGATAGTTTGAATTTTTTAATAAAAGAATATGCCAGGACATTCTTGCTGAAAGTAGTTTGGAAACTCCTCTCTCATTTCAGGTCCTGTGCTCTGGAGCAGCAAAACAAACCAACAAACAAACAAACAAAAACAGCTCGCTCCTTCTTGCGACAGTCCTTCAAATATTTGAAGATGGCTAGCGCATCATGTTTCACTTCTCTATTCTCCAGGCTAAATATATCCAGCTCCCTCAAATATTCTTCACAAGAGTTAATTTCCAGATATTTAACCACCTTTATTATCTTCCTCTCGGTATGTTTTAAACTGTTGGTATCCATTTTATACTATGGGGCCCAGAAATGGATACAATATTCTGTGAGAAAGCTGAACACAATGGTACTCTCATTTCCTTCAGTGTGGGCACTGTAGTTCTATTGATGCAACTTAGAATTGCATTGGCTTTTTGCCACTGCGACACACTGTTGGACCTTGTTTATCTTGTGGCTTGCTAATACCCTAAATGCTAAATGTGCTGCTATCAAGCCAGTGATCAGCACATCTTGCAGTTGTACCCTTGATTTTTCCTGCCTTAATGTAATATGTTACATTTAGCCTGGCCACCTTGAATCCTGATTTTTTGTTCTGAGATATTAATTACCCCTCCCAGTTTGGTGGTGTTGTAGATTTGATTAACTTGCCCTGTATTCCATGATCCAAATAATTTATAAGGAGGTAAAGAGGCACGTTCCTACTTATCGTTTTTTTATAGAATGAGGAAGCATTTGTGAACATTCTTTGTAAGGCTATTTTAAAAAAAGAAAAGAAAAAGAAAAAAGAGAGTGGGCTCTGAGATTGCATCCTCACATTCTTTTTGTATGAACATGTAGATGTATATGCAGTTCAGTTGACCATAAACACTTAAATTTATTTAAAGTAAATAGGTATTCCTCTACTGCTTCTTTACAAGTTTTGGGCTGAAACCCTTTCATGGCTTCTTTTATTCTGTCTTTGCCAGACTGAGTACTGTTTTTGTGCTTGAGGAAGGCAGAGGCAAAATGAAAATACAAGCCACCAACCACTCAAAAATCTACCATACTTTCACCTAATCAGCTCTTTGAAAGAAAAACACTATATACTGCCCTAATATCTGTTTTATTTTAGTAATTCAGCTATTTTCCCAACAATAACACCCACATTCTCATATTTTAACATTGTTTAATGCCAAACAATGAAGGTCTTACTCTTTTATGTCAGAAAATGAACCCATGGCTGTTTATGCTGCACTGCAGCTACATAAACTGGTAACATACACTTTTGATGAAAACAGGCAACACAAAAGTATATAATAAGGGTATATTATGGTAAATGAATGAATATATAACTGGAATGTGTGGAAACATGAATAAATACTGCAGCCATATTTTCTAAGCAAAACTCACTGCTAAATCTGGAGAGAATGATAAGGAATTGTTTTGACCATGCCTTTGGCCTTCCCAACATTTCATATGACCTTTTTTGGGAATGATCTGAGGAGGTATTAACAGCTATTTTTTAAAAAAAAAATCAAACTTTTAATACAAACATACTGACTCCATTAAATATAAAAAGACTGTTACAAAACAAAACATAATCATGTTGAGGTGAAAAGTCTGCCTTGAGGAATAATTTCTGTTATGTGCCATATTTCTCAGTTTATCCATTTGGACTATTCACCCAAATGCATTAAATAGGCACTCTCTAACAGTAGAAAGTAAAGAAGTTTCCCAATGTCTTCCTAATACAATAATGGTTAGTAAATTAATAAACAACGTCTTAGCAATTTTATCTCTGCATCCCACTCTAATTCACAGATAATAATAATTTCAAGTGGAGTTGCCTCAGTTACTTAATTATCCATTCTTGTAATCGAAATTCTTAATTTGAAAACACTTTAATTAGGGTGGTGTACAAACCAAGGAAGTTTCATGAAAGTGCATCCATAGAGACTAGAGAATATTCCTGATTCATTGATTAGCTCATGCAGTTTCCAGGCTATCCAACAAACAATATCTAATTGTATAAGCCTTTCTAGAGCCTGATATTCTCAGCAGAGGCCCTTTGTTCAGTCTCACTACTTTCACAGATGCAGTTGGTGGGGGCACAAATAGGGGTGTCTCAGTGGCTGCCCCCAAACTCTGGATCTCTCTCTCAATAGAGGTCCCCCCTTGCTTTCTGTCAACAGTTGAAGTTGTTTTATTATTATTCCAACAGGTTTTTAGAATTGAAGGTTTTCAAAGATAGCTTTTAAAGAGGGTGCTGTATTGATTAAATTATACTGCTTTGAGTGTTTTTATCATTTTATGTTTATCTCTACATTCATGCAATGTTTTAATATTCAATTCTCGGCTGCATCAATAGGAGTATGGTGTCTAGATCGAGGGAGGTACTGGTACCACTCTACTCTGCTTTGGTTAGACCTCATCTTGAATCCTGTGTCCAGTTCTGGGCACCCCAATTCAAGAAGGACATGGTCAAGCTGGAGCAGGTCCAGAGGAGGACGACCAAAATGGTGAAGGGTCTGGAAGCCAAGCCCTATGAGGATAGACTTAGAGAGCTAGGTATGTTCAGTCTGCAGAAGAGAAGGTTAAGAGGGGACATGATAGCTATATTTAAATATTTGAAGGGATGCCATGTAGAGGAGGGAGAGGGTTTGTTTTCTGCCACTCCAGAGACCAGGACAAGGAGCAACAGATTCAAGCTGCAGGAAAGGAGATTCCACCTGAACCTCAGGAAGAACTTCCTGACAGTCAGGGCTGTCCGGCAGTGGAATATGCTGCCTCGGACTGTAGTGGAGTCTCCTTCCTTGGAGGTTTTTAAGCAGAGGCTGGATGGCCATCTGTCGGGAGTGCTTTGAGGGTATTCCTGCATGGTAGGGGGTTGGACTGGATGGCCCGTGTGGTCTCTTCCAACTCTACATTTCTATGATTCTATGATTCTATAATATTGTTAATAGTTTATAAGTATCTTCTTATCGAATTTTTGTACATTTTTAAATACGTTGGCTGCAATCTAGTTGGGTTACACATTACACAAATGTATAATCTAGAGTTATGCATCCATAAACATTTGATATTCATGAACACACACACATGCACACACACACACAACAAAATGTGTAACTTGTCCCCTTTATTGCATACCAGTCCTGTTCATAAGGGGAATGCAGCAGCAGCTCCAGAAATTTCCATTGGATTTATGGTATGTATAAGATTTGCTATAGGTATAATGGTCTGAAATTAACAATTTTTATATATGTGTGTTGTCTTTTTATATAATATTGATAATATTACATTTCTTTTTAATACAGTCCCTGAAGAAGGCCAAGTAATTCATAACAGGCTGAAACATGTTGAGCTTTTTTAAAAGGAATAACATTTTCTCCATCTATAAGCCCCATGGGAAGATTTACCTCACAACATCTTCCCCCTGGGCTTTAATTGACTCAGATAAGGTTTCAGCCTGGTGAAGAGAAACAGAATTGCAAAAGTAAAGATCGAAGTGTACTGTCAGAATGGAAAGAGTATTTTGAAAAATTGAGAAATGTTCAAAAATTTGTTTGACACCCTGAAGAGGAGAATCCTAAACTAATGAGAATCTTCACAGTTTGGGACATATTCTGTGTATGTGGGTTTTTGGTGTGGAAAAACAGGATTTTCTGACAGCATTTCATCCCTAGAAAATATTTTTGCACGAAAAAGTCATGTCCACATTTTGAGCAAAACAACCCCCAATGACAGCATTTTCTGTGCAGAAAACAACAGAGAAAAAAATTCTCTCTGTATACCAGTCTTCTCATGATATCTGATATGGGTGACTACCAATATTTTTTTTCCCCAAGGTGCCATATTTGTGTTCATTGACTACAGTTTTTTTTTCCTTTCCTGGAAACTCTCCATGGACAGGCAGTTAATAACTCAGGGACTGACACTAGTCCAAGGCCCACCACTTTGAGTAGTGCTGCTATAGGCAATTCTAACCATTTATAATTGTAAAATTCTTTGTTACACCATTCCCCCCAACCTTCTCCCCCAAAAGAGATAGCTACAAATTTTGCAGCTTTGCCTCACAGGCATGATGTTTAAAAAAATCAGCTAGCACTTTGAAAATTGTCCACAACCTTGACCACTACAATTGCTCTTTTTCTTACCTTTGCTGATAACGCCTAACATTGTATATGACCTTTTTACTCCTAAATACACCAAGCTGATCTTTTCAGTCTGCTTTCCATGATGAGCCCAAGAATGCTTTCTTGGAGAAACAAAGCCAATTTAGACTCCGTCTTCCTCATGTGCCCCACCTTCTACTAACTTAATCAAGTGGCAGAAGAGATTCAGTGCATCAGACATTATTAAGTAGAAATCTCCTCAACCCTAATCTGAATCTAGGGGAAAATATACATAGAATGGAAAGCACTCAGGGGGCTAAGCAAGTTAACTCTCTATGCTGGAGAAGGTCATATGCAGGTAAGCTATTACCTTGCTTTTTTGGAGTCAGGCCAGGATCAAATCCCCAGATCAAAACACCCTCCAGCTTGACGAAGATTTGTCTCTAGATATAACCTTTGCTACTGACCCATATCTATCCCTTGGGCCAAACTACACCACTGGTTCTGAGGTTTCAAGTGTAGGTTTTCAGTTAATGTGCCTGAAACTTTTTTTTTCCTACCAAACCCCAACTTTTCAGTTTTACTAATCACAAATCACTTCAGTTTTCTCAATTGTTAGTGTCCTTGCCTGTGAGAGCAAAGAAATAAAGGTTTATTTTTTCCCCTTCCTGAACTCCTGGGGCACTTTAGCACTCAATATAACCAAAGTGCAGCACTTTAAACAGTCTCATTGCAAAGTTACCTTCTTCTCATTGTCAGATTCCCATTTCTGATTAAATTTTTCACCAAACCAAACACATCTGTTCTTTTCTCTTCTTTATTCCACAAAGAAACCTGCAGCTCTTTAGAAATTAGGATTAAGATTCATCTCTTGTTAACAAATATGTTGTGAATGACTTATTATGAATCATTTGCTATGATTGTCATGTTTCTCTATGTCAAATTGGGAGGCTCTGGCTGGAATCCTTTTGCTGTCTTACGTATGTGCATATTCCCCAATGGAAAAAGTTGCATATTTTTGTCTATTGCAAAGCATCTGTATTCAGTTCAAGCATGTGGAAGCTGATTTGCACATTATTTATTTACAATACTTATATCCCACGATTCAGCCAAAAAAGCTCCTAGAGTGTCTTACAAATTGTTACACTGACACTTCCCTGCCCTCAGGCTTACAATCTAAAAATATAGGGCACACCAGGAAAGGGGGATGACAATGTGTTAGAGAATTAAGGCAAGTAGTTTTGGCTGTTCTTCCCTTCCTTGGAAGCTATAGCATTGGCAGTTGGAATGGAGAGAAGGGGTCTCACCAGTTACTGAAACCAAGGCACAATGGGAGCTGAGCCAGGCTGCTCTCCTTTCTCTCAGTGCCCATGCGGTTTCATAGTGCATAAAGACACACATGAACATTCAGTTGTGTATTCAGTTGTGTATTCAGGGTCTTCATTCATTCTCAATATGTGCTATTCCTCTTCATCTTATTGCACATATAAGGTACCTTAATCTTATATTGTTACAATTACATTGGCTACTTTGGCTGAGGATGATGGTAGCTGTAGTGGAAGATATCTGGGCAGTCCAAAGTTAGGTAAGGCTCATTTAAAGGAAATACTGACTTCTGAAAAAAATTGTTTGTGCTTGAATCACTCTTTCTGCTGCTACTTAAGAAGAATTTATCACCCTTTCCCTCTTGAATGTATGCATAAAGTTGTCAAAGTAGATCATCCGTGTCTCCTCTTGCCTAGTCCCAGCACTCCATGATGAATTGTATCTCAGGGAGCACAGAAACTCTCACTGCTGTAGCTGAGTTCCCCAAAGTAAAGAATAAACTCAGAGAAAGTTCTGGTTTGCTTTCCCTGTTATTAGTGAGAGAAAGCAGCACTAAATGGGGTGCAAAAAATACATGTGTTCCCAATCATGCCCCACACAATACAAATGTTTTCTTTTTGGGACAATTATAAAAAACCTCACAAGGATTTGGGCTTTTCTAAATATCCGTGTAATGGAATAATAATAAACTGCATCACACAAATGTTAATACTGTAGCCCTGTACTATGCTCTAAAAACTGTTTAGAGATCAAGAAGGCCTCCCAAACAACAACAACCCATTCACCCCGTCCATCACCCTAGACCATAGGAAGAATGGACTTAGGCCATACAGAGCTGTAGGAGGTAAACATCTAACCAATTGTGTCATACAGATTGGGTGGTATGTTTTCCCTAGTTTATTATGGAATGTTTTCAAATTTATAAGGCTTGCAGAATCTAGAAGACTTCAAGACGGCATAAGATATGCATAAGATACACAAATCTGCCGACATCTGATGAAGGAAAACAAGCACACATTTTATATTATCTATAGTTGTAGTAACAAGCAGGCCACTTTCATTAGGTCTCCTAAGAATTTTTAAAATATTTATAACACATAAAGGCATGGAAACCTTACAATGGAGGTACTGTAGGTAACTTACTGCGAACCAGCATGGCCTGTTGAACTAAGACTCTAGGAAATCAGGGTTCAAGTTTCTGCTCAGCAATGAAAATCCACTGGGTGATCTTAAGTGAGTTACACTCTCTCAGCCTTTGGAAAAGATAACGGGAAACCTTGTCTGAACAAAGAAAAGTCAAGGATGGGGTCACCAGAAGTCAGAGACACCTGTAGGCAGATAACAACCTAACACCCATTGCTGTTTCCAGAAAGAAAGCTCTGTTACTCTATAACTGTTAATTAACACAGGCCCTTTCCACACGTGGGGAAGGAAATGCACAGAAACGCCACTCACCAGCTTTTTTGTGGGTCCGATCGAGTCCGTTGGGATGAGGAGCAGTGCGAGCTCGTCGTTCCGCACTGCTCCGGGATCCAAAATGGTGGCTTCCGGTTGGTGGAGGCTCTCCACCAACCGGAGAAGTTCGCCAGCCTAAAGCCTGCCCCTGGCAGATCTGCAGGCTCGCACTAGTGCGTGCCTGCAAATCTGCACAGGAGCGTGGCGACGGAGCGACACGGAGTTGCGCGCTCCGTGCTTTTGAAAAACCTCTTAAAAGAGGTTTTTAAAAAGCACGCTGCATGACCACTTCCAGTTGCTTCGGAGCGGACTGAGGTGTGGAACTACGAAAAGTAGTCCGACCCAGTCCACTCCACAGTGCAGACGACCTCTGTCGGAGGTCTCTTTGCGCCGTTTTAATTGTCCCATGTGGAAAGGGCCACAGATTGTATTTTTCAATTTCACTAGCATGTTTTAAAATTGCTACATCCGTTCCTTTCAACTGAGAATTGCACTGAATGCATGTGTTAAGTGGACTCCATCCACAAAAAAGCTTTTGCCATAATATATTTACTAGTCTTTTAAGATGCCACAAGATTCTTTCTTGCTTTCATTGATTGATTGATATTTGTATTAACATAGCAGGGGAAGGAAGGAGACATGGAAAAGTGAGCTATCTCTGGGGAATAAGAATGTTAGAGCAGGAAAATTTGACAAACTATATTAATGAATAAATTAACATATTTTAAATGTATGTATGACTAGACAGTGACATCATAAATTGTATTTTTAAATGATTTTAATAGTTGCCCATTTGCAAAGCTCACACAAAGCTCTCTTTGTCTGTCTGTCTGTCTGTCTGTCTCTCTCTCTCTCTCTCACGCACACACACACACACACACACACACACATACATGTAAACACAGACATGCAAACAAAATTGTTAATGCTTATTATAAAAATACCACTGACAGGTATGAAGATCATTTCCTTCCCCATCTTTAAGTAAAAGATAAGATAGCATAATATTATCAGCAGCTGGTTATTTTAATCTGAAAATGCTTAGAACCTCGGAGCATAAAAATATTTATTTTGCAAAAATCACATTTTTTAATTGAAATGTTATGCATGTGTATACCTTTGTGGTCACAAACATTCCCGTCTCAACAAATTACTTATTTTCTTATATATGACTTGTCATGTTCAATCCATGCCTGGTGGTGCAGTGGTTAAATGCCAGTACTGCAGCCACAATGTTGTGAGTTCAGTCCTGCAGGGCTCCAGGTTGACTCAGCCTTCCATCCTTCCATAAGTCAGTAAAATGAGTACTCAGCTTGTTGGGGGCAATTAGCTGAACACATTGTTAACCACTTAGGGAGTGCTTTGCACTGATTAGCAGTATAGAAATGTAACTGCTATTGCTATTGATGGCAAAATTCCTGCAGTATCTTACAACAGGATTATTGGCAGTGCAGTTAAGGTCATGTAAACAGTCTTATAAGTTTGAACTAATAGTCACATTTTGATACAAACAGAGAGGACATAATCTAGGCAGCTGAAAGCAAACAGCATAACAGAGTGCAAACAACTCACTAAAATCAATGGGACCTACTTAATGAACTCTAATCCACGAAAGGATAGTAGGAAGTAGAACTTGAGGCTGTTGAATTAAGCAATAGAACTGGAGCAAATTTAAAGGAAGTGTGCATTCATCTGAATGAAAACTGAGTGGAAAATAATGGGGAAGAAAAGGAACGAATGCTTTCACATTTGTTTTATATTTCAATTGTGGGAAGAAATATGAGAAACAAACCTGACAGCATTTATTTGCATTTTCTCCACCCTCGTTTTGCATGCTTAGAACTGTTGCATGACTGTTTTTAGAAAGTGACTCAGGGCAATAAAAAAACCCTGAGAATGTAATGGTGTTTGCATGGAAAACACAGAAGTAAGAAGCAGGTGCAGAGCAGGTGACTTTCCCATTGGAAAATGTTGAAAGCTTAGGATGTGTCCCCATTGTATTTGCCTGTAAAAGATGGAGCATTTGTCCAATCCCTCTGTAATTTGACAGATCTGATGATGTGTGGGAGTATTCAGTGAGAGCTGGACATAAAATGGCGTATAGATGAAAAACACAAGTTCTTGGCAGGGGAATACTAGCTGAGTCTTCCATTAAAAACAATTATAAGTGGCAGAGCCTTATATAGCCTCTCAACTCTGTTCCAATATTGACGCAGTGTGCTATACCCACCTCTTCCACAAAGTGTATGAATCCACTCAATCCCTGCAACCACCATAGAGATATGGTGGCAGAGTGGCCATCATTTTCACATGTTTAATATTGGTGACTAGAATATTTTATGTTCCTAGAGTGTCTTTGAACATTTACCAGCGATATCTCAATGAATACACAAATAACGATTTAAAAAAAAAACTGTTGAAAGTCAGTGTTCCATCCACTACTGTCACAACAGGTAACCATTTCCAAGGCTCAAATCTAGCCTTGGAAAATGCCTTAGATTTTCACAATATGTCAGGATTTCAGGATAGAGTCATTTCTCTTAAGCAGATCTTGACTTCCTGAGGCACTTAACAGGTGCTTTACCATTTCCAAATCTATCAATTGAGACATTTTTGGACTCAGAGGAAAACCCAGCAACCTTGATCTTCCAGGAAACCGGTGATATTAATCAGGAGCCTCCATCAGAATATAGGAAAGGTTTCTGACAGATGACTCCTCTATGGCCTTCTCTAGATTGATTGTCAATGTACACCCTGTGTCTTCTAAGGTGAACGTGTAAGTTAATAATTAGCTGAGTTGTAGTAGAATCTAAGCATGTTTCAACTGATTTTTGCTCAGAGCTTGGGGCAAAGAATAGTTTTGAGGATGACAATTCCCCAAATTTCCCACATAGCTGAACTTCGAGCCACACTGGCTGGAGGATTCTGAAAACTAGTATCCAAAAGTAACTTTTCCCAGATCTGGCCTTGATTCAGCTGTATCTGCTTTTGTGGGGAAAAGTAAGGATGAAAGCATTGGTGGCTAATGGTGTCTATGTTAAACATGCTGCCCAATGTTCTGGACCATATCTACAAAATTGGTTCAACATCTTGAATGGTTCCTTAAAGTTCAGACTGAAAACCAGAGCACGTACACTTCCCCACTGACACCAGCTGCTACTGGATGAGCAAATGAATGCAAAACTTTACTTTGTCCTTCTCAGGGATCCGGTGATAGGATACAAGGGAGGGAACTTATGGACAGGTTAAATGTGCATCTGTCTCAAGATCTGTACTAATTCTGACCAATGAACACATCATGAAATTATTATTCAGCTCACGTTGGTTGTGCAAAATGAAAGGGAGCAAGGCATTTGTTTGGCTTTTTGCTGTAAATGATCCTGGGAGTTGTATGTTATGTTATGGTACATCTGCTATTTGGGGGCACATGCACTCCAGGTCCTAAACCATATCCTGCCCAGTACTGCTGAAATAAACCAGGTGTAAGTGGTTTTGATGGCTGAGCCAAAACCACATCTTACTGAGAGAACCGTCTTGAACATGAAGGTTCTGTTTTCAGGAGCCAGAGCCTCTCTCCCCTACCCACGTTGTTACTGATAATGTTTACAGAGGCTAGAAGCCCAGAAAGGTTGAATTAAAAATCTTGAAAGCCACTCTTTCACAAAATCAACCATCAAAGGCAAGTTGAACGTATCGACCAAAAAGATCTGTCCGCTAACTTATAGCAGCTCCTTTAGCACAGTTTCAATATTACTTAACCTTTTAAAATGCACCCAAACAAACATGGCTATGCCTTTTAGTTCAGGTGATAGACTTTAAAAAAGTAAATCCATCACAATATTTTATGTCTCTTCTTTTCTCTCTTACTGTCATCAAGCCCTGTTCTGTTGGCAATAATTGATTTATGTAGACATTTCTACCCAGACTTCTGTATCAGTTTTGCAAAGTATTTAAAACCATTCAATAATAATACCATAAATATTACTAAAAAAGAGCAAAACATCAACATGGCAGATAAAAGTAAGATATAAGATTTAATTAAAAACAACAACAACCAAGAGCTACATTATTTGATGTTCCTTGTCATTCACTGTGACATTCTCAAGGAGTTATTGGGGTCTAACAGTCCACTTAAATCAGGACTGGACAAAATGCTAAGTATGGCCCCAGAAGTCCACTGGGTGTGCTCAGGATGGAAAAATGCCCCTGACCTCTGTGTAGTTGCCCACCATGTCTTAATTACTAGCAAGAAATAGAGGTGTGAATTGATTTTGAAGCAATTGCTATATAACTTTTTTTTAACAAAAGAGGACTTTACTAGCACCATAGTTCAAAACCATAAGCCTTATTCATATGCTTACATTCAAACATATTGGCTTAAAATGGGAAGGGAAGTATATCAGAGTGTGGAAATGTAACCTTTCAGAGCTCTGCCATACACACAGAAGTCAGACTACCAATTTCCTTATGTGTATCAGTTCTATTTCTGACCTTTGCACTCATTGTGAACTTCTAAAAGGTGGATGTCAGCTCTGTCGAATGTGGCCAGGCTTTATATGTGTGTATGCCTCTCTTCACACTTTAAACCCAAATGTGTTCACTCCAACAGATGTATAAGGATATAATCTAACACAAAACTACTGTGGCACATTGCCCTGTAAACTGTTAATTTACATTCTCAGAGAGGAGTTCGCTGCATCTCCTGCTTGGTGCCAAGAGAGGAATGGGTGAGAAGTTCATTCAGTTTGTTTTGGTGATAAGAACATTCCAAAATTTGCACATGTCTCCATGCACATCTGATGGAACAAAAACAAGGATTAAAGAGGAGTGACTGTGGGAGAAAATTCAGCTGCTAGATTCATGGATCTGGAAAGCAGTATTTGTTAGCGTAGCTCTTAAGAGGCTGGCTTTGAATCCCTAATGAGTCAACCATGATTGTGGTGTTGATAAAGAACTGTCACCTTTTCTTTTCAGGTAGGTTCTTTCTTTACAAAATTCCTTACAAAATTGCCTTAACTCATCATAACCACTGTCATCATCATCATGACCACCACCACCACCACCATTATCATCATCCTCTACCAACCTTCCTAGTTACAGCAACAGTGGCCATAAGGTGAGTGATAGGCAGTTTCTGTCCATTTCTTGCGACTCTTCACATTTCACAAAAATAAGAGATGGCATCTGAGAATGAGGTAGAGGCATGATTTTCCATGATCGCTTTTCCCTGAATATGTTTGCTGTAATTACATCCAGATCAATTCCAGGATATTGTCTGATCATTACATTGAGTAATATAATGGACAGAGTACCAAGATATGATTGGAAAGATCTAGATTCATATCTCATCCTGTAAGCTCACTAGCTGAGCCTGTCACACTCTCTCAGCATAATCTATAGTAAATTGTGAGCATGAATCAATAAAATTCAAAAACCAATAAAATGAGAGGGAGCAAAGTACCATGTTAAGAATTCTGAACTTCTTAGAAAAGGGTAGGACTGACTTCTGAAGAAGTATGCTTCAAATTGAGCCATTCATGTTGTCTCTGGATGTTAGCATGTAAACAGATTCAGGCAATGGGCAGAAGCTGCCTATCGTTCATTTTATGACCAACATATACTCTACTTCTCTCTAGCATTTTACATGCAGAAAAAAACTGCAATCCAATAGCTGGGAATTCATACTTCTCCCTAAAAGTGAAGTCCTGAAACAAGTGTCCATCAATGATTGCCTTTGAAAACTGACTACATTAAATTACAATTATTTTCATGTGACTTTCTAATTTGCATTCACAACCAGGCTGGCTTTATGCTAATATTATGCACACATTGAGCATAGTCAAGGACTAATAAATGCATTCCTGCACTTCAACAGTCTCCAAATATGGCACATGAAGGAAGATTTTCTCATCGCATCTTGCAAAAAGCAACAATCTCCTTAGCCTTGCAGTATATGTGCAATAAAGAGCTCTTTGTGATTCATTCTGTGTTTATTCACTCAGTAAATAGCCCCTTATTGCCTTTTTTTTAATACTACAAAGCAAATGAGATTATTACTTAAATTGTCCTATAGCCACCAGCTTCTATCCTCTAGCTTGTTCTGTTTGCAGCTTTTCTATTGTAGTTCAAAGAATGGAAGGGGGAAAAAAACTTGTTGAAAATTAGCTGTTCCAATAAATCACACTAACAATGAAGGGAACATTTCTGCAGGGTGACAGATTTGTAGCTTTTTATGCCTGTAATGATGATGATCTGTTTTCTTGCTCGTTTATTTCTTTTTGCTTTACTTCTCCCAAACTCTGAGAGATGCTGGAACATCAGAGGCGTTTGGAGGATGTGGCTTGGGAGGATGTTCCAATGACAGAAAGACATAGCCAGATTTAGCCTAGTGAGGCCATCATTCCAACTGGATCTTATAAGCAAGGGTAACTGAAGCAGGTATAAATTGCTGCATTTATATATTTTCAACAAACTCATGTTCCAAATGGCAGTTCTTATGTATCTAAAATGGAAGCAAGAGAAATGTATCAATGGGCTTGCTCTGAGGGAATCTTCAGACCTGAAGAAGTTGGGGTGACAGTGGACAGAAATCAGTCTATATCCAGTCCATGCCAGTTCTGCCTTTGTCCATATATCTATTCTTTTCCATTTTTGCATTAACATTATTTTGACATGTATTTAAAACATATCTAAAAATGTTTTCTGAAAAATACATATGGTTAATTAAGTTAGCTGTACCATAATATCAAATATGAACTCTGAATTAAGTAAACACCAAATGTTTGTTGACATGAGTCTCCTAAATATTTGAAGAGCTTGGACATATGTTGTCAAAGTACATCAGTCTTCACCACTGCCCTTGCTAATACACACACACACACACACACACACACACTGTTGTTAACTGCTGTCAAGTCAATCTCAACTTATGGTGACCCTACAGAAAAAAAACCTTTTCATCAAACACTCTGCTCAGCTCTTGCAGATTGAGAGACGTGACTTCCTTGATTGACTTTATGCATGTGTAATGAGGTCTTCTTCGTTTCCTACTGCCTTCTACCTTTCCACAAATTAGTGTCTTTTCTAGAGAGTCATGTATTCTGATGATATGTCCAAAGGACAACAGCCTCAGTTTAGTCATCTTGGCTTCTAGGGAGAGTTCAGGCTTGATTTGCTCTAGGACCCATTCATTTGTCTTTTTATCAGTCCAGGATGTCTGTAAAACTCTTCTCCAATACCACGTTTCAGGCGCTGATTTTCCTCCTGTCAGCAATCTTTACTGTCTAGCTTTCACAACCATACACAGAAATTGGAAATATGATGGCATGGACAATCTTAACTTTAATATTCAATGATATATCTTTACATTTCAGGATCTTGTCTAGTTCCTTCATAGCTATCCTTCCACGTCCCAGTGTTCTGATTTCTTGACTGCAGGAAAATATATATCCTGTATGCAAAGCTTGTTTTTCTATTACCAGTGGAAGTGTAGTCACTGAAAAACAGATTGTGTGGAAAATTGTGTAAACAACTCAAGATGCACTGACGGATAACCTGGAATACTATTTTAACACATTTATAAAGTGGACCTTCACAAAGTGCTTTTTAAGTGCTTTTTAAATGCTTTTTAGTTTCAGGAAAAAGTCTTGAATCGTATAAATACGGATTAATTAAACTGTATTTTCATAAAGAATTTGGTGGACAGTGAAGTAAAAGTACTTATACATCTTTGGAATTTCCCAATGTTTCTTCTCTGAAAAGCATATACCTCCTTTTAAAAAATGTACAAATGGGACAGTCGAGTAATTTCACAGCATAAGGCTACAAGATATATATAAGATTTTTAATAACAGTGGAGTCCAAGAGGGACTTTTCCTCTGCTTAACATAGCAGCAGAGAAATGGCATTTTTATTTCCCCTTCCCAACTCTCCAGTGTTAGCAAAGAGTTTCAGTGATAATTATTGATTTTTTAATATATATATTTATAGAAAGCCAGCACCTAGTGCGATTCAGTATTCAGGAAGTGCCAGTTTTCTATGAATGCCTGAAAATGGCTTGGTTTGTGTCCATTTCTGTAATTGCTTTCACATTCCCTTGGACACGAATTATTTTCTTCCAAGTCTGCTTGGAGATGGAAATTCTTTAAAGCATCAGAGTCTACATTTCAAAATAGAAGGGGGAACTTTTTTAAAAAAAACCCTCAATGATTTTCTTGTGCACTTTGATGGGAGGCCTCCATATCTTACAGCAACCTATCATGGCATGAAAGGATTGACACCACCTAGCTAATGCCAGTTGCAGGAGTCTTTCACACATAATTGTCTCTGTTCAAGAACAGGGATGATGACTTATGGAAAAGACCTGCATGATTGCCATACAAGGCTGAAAATGTTACAGAGAACTTAGTCTAAAGATAGAATGTACATATTCCAGGAAGGAAGGAAGGAAGGAAGGAAGGAAGCCAAATGGAAGGTAACTATGGCTAAAAAGCCACCATGCCACCATTTTAATATCTAAAGGATACCTTTGTACTCAGTTACACTTTAAAAAAAAAAATCCTCCAACACAGGAGTTTGCTTATTTTTGTTACACTTTTTCCCACTCTTCCTTAAAAAATTAGGGAGAGTGTACATACTTCTTGACTTTTATTTTCACAACACCTCTGTTTATGCTGAAAAAGAATAGTTTCTGACCAATGTATCACAATAATTTTCCCCATTTATGCACATTGTTGTTGTTGTTATATGCCTTCAAGTCATTTCCAACTCATGATGACTCAAAGGCAACCCTATCATAGGGTTTTCTGGATATGCCCAGGATCTCCCAGTGGGTTTCAATGGCCATACGGAAATCAGACCCTGGTCTCTAGAGTCAGAGGCCAATGCTCAAATCGCTACACTGTGCTGGCTCTTGTTTACGCACGTACACATATCTTATCAATGTCTGTACAGCCGATTCAATGTGACAAAAGCAAATTATCACTGCTACTCCCTTTCTGAGTGCACAGTGTAGGTCAAAAAGACTACATTCCCTCATCCAATCTGAGTGACAACCACATAACATTCCCCCCCCCCCGCCAACAATCAGCCCTATATGACATCTGGAAAATGCTTTGTGACATCAATAGGAGGCAGAAGGACTCTAGTACCTGGCACAGAAAGATTGGAAGAAGAGACTGGGCCACCCTCAGTATGCATGCCATTACATTCATGAGCCCCATGATACTATCAGCATTTTTGACATCCTGTTCTTTATGATTCTTTTTCCCCAGAAAGAGCAGGGACAATTTTCCCCCATCAAAACCATGGACAGGAGAAGTCTTGCTGCAATTAAGTATGGATAGGGTGCTTCTCTCTCTCTCTCTCTCTCTCTCTTTTTCTCTGTCTCTCTCTCTCTCTATATACGTGTGTCTGTGTGTGTGTGTACTGACAAGTTTTTATTCTCTCGATATGTTTTGATCTTGAAAGGTTAAAATATTTTATTTATTAAAATATTAATTTTAATATTATCAATTAAAAAATAATTAAAATTAATTAATGAATAAAGAAACTTTAGTTTCCACTAGCTGCTCTTGAACCCACTTTAATCAGAACTAAGAGTAATTCAGCAACTCCTGTAAGTAACCCAGAGATTTTCTGTTTCTGTCACCAGACCTACACAGACAACAGAATCATGTTATTTCCCGAAACTTAAGCAGCATCTAGACCAATGATTCCCAACGTTCTTACTATTAAATAGCAGCTTCAGGTCCTCTTTTTTGATTCTCTTTTTAAAACCTGGCAGGGCCTGTCAATAAGACATAAGTGCCAAGCTAAGAAGAACTGCTGTCATCAGACAGAAAGGCCTACAAGTCCACTTCCCTAACAACCCATTTTAATAACAAGAGCAATAACGGGATTTATTATGCATGCGCTCTCCGCAATCATTTCTGAAGAGAAAATTAGTTTGAAGCCTTGGGCGACAGTTGAACTCTCCAAGGCGCTTAAAATAAAATAGAGAGTGGGGAGGGAAATATATACATAAAACGTGTAAAAGGAGGGAAAATAACAATAACTACCGAGCAAGAGTGCAATGAGAATATTTATTGGGGCAAGTGGGATGGTAAACTTTAATCTGTTACTTGCATTGTGTCTCTTCCTTCCCATGGGGGAGGAAGAGGAGGAGGAGGAGGTCTTGTCACATGGAGCACTGGTTGGTTTACTCATGCTATGCTGCTTAGTGCACACCAAGGCTGGGTTCATCACACTGCATAAATTGTGTGGCGAGAAAGCCCTGTGTGCTGACATGCAGATTTACTGCCCGGGCCAAATTGCAATAAATTCTAGGTGCCTCTACATGAGGGTGTAAATCTCTGATGTGTTGATAGGGAGGTAAAAGCAAAGGCAAGTCTTCGTGCTACAAGCAAGGAGCAGTGGATTAACCCTTACCCAGGGCTGGCCCCAAGTATGAACCAATATATGGCTTTGTAAGACCCCTGTCATGCATGATTCAAACCTAAGGACCAGATGTTTAGAAAATCATCACAGTCATAATTTGGGGTGGATTTTCAAAGAACTGGTACTTTCTTATCACAGAAAGCTGAGCTTTGCTGTAAGGGATCAGAACATCTAAAATATCACTCTACATCACAAACCTAACCCTTTACAGGTCTGCTCCAGAATTATTCCAAAATATTTTATCATCTACAGCCATAGGCTGTTGAAATTTCATGTATACCCAGAAATAAACCCTGGTGAATTCAGTGGCATATACTTCCAGGTAGGAAAAAAAAGGAAATCTGTCCATTTCACTTTATCCCACATTCAGATTTTTTTAAAACTTCAAGTTCTTTCCATCCCACAGATGCTAAAAATTTAGGAAGTTTGGTAAATTCTTCAAAAATGAACAGAAGTAAAATTCTCTCCCATTTATACAACCATATTGTACATATTACCACACGAGAAGCATTCAAGTTAAAATAGGTAGCAAGCATAATTCAGCATGAACAAGATGAATTAACAAAAAGCACAGGAGTTCAGACACAGACTTAAAGATTTAAGCACTGAAAAAAGAGATGACCAAATCTGCCCATTTTTTTTAATCTCCACATTCAAATTTTGCAGTTTTGAGTCAATTCTGACAAAAACAAAAAAAAAAGAAATGCAATGCTATTCTTAGCAATCCATAGCAAGAATGGACACACCTGTCAAGTTTCACTTTCCCTGGTTGTTATTATTTTTTTCCCCAAACCAACACAAAGTACTTATGGATCTTTATTCAAAACTCTGGCTCTGAATGGAGAAATCTTTTAGTTTTTATTTCTTCCATATTTCAATTGTTAAAATCCCAAGTTCTATATGGTCTTAAAAGGAGGAAATTGGCAAGTTTCTATAAATTCTTATCAGAAGCAAACTAAAATGAAAATTTTCACCATTCTTAACTTCAGTTGTAGTGTTTATAGCATTACAGTCTTTCAGCTGTAAGCAATGGAATTGCTTTAGGCTGTCTTGATAACATTCATTCTCCTCTATGGCCCTTTCCGCACCAGGCAGTTAAAACGGGCCAAGGTGTCCTGGCACAGAGGTCGTCCGCACCTTGGATAAAACTAGATGCGGACTATTTAACTTAGTTCCGCACCTCATTCCGATCCAACCTGCCCCCCAAGTGGTCCTCCCCTGCGCTAAGTAAAGACCAGAAAAATCAGGTCTTTACATTTTCTGGAACGTGCCATTGCATTCCTACTTACCTGTGCAGATGCTCAGGCTCGCACCAATGCGAGCCTGCAATCAGTGGAGGGCGGGCTGTGGGCGTGGCCAGCGTCAGCAGTTGGTCCATTCCCACGAAGACACCAGGAGCTGCCATTTTGAGCCGGAAGCCACAGGAAGCCACCGTTTTGAGCCGGAGCAGTGCAGATCTACAGACCTCGCACTGCTTCAGTTCGCCCTGCACTAATGGAGGAGCCCTGCGGAAGGGCTCAAGGGAAAGTCTGCGTTACTTCCGACCCAAGAAGAGCTGGTATGTAACGGCACAGAGCAATTTACTCACCTCGTGCAGAAAGGACCTATGTTTCTCTCTCAGTTTCAAGATAATCAAATAAGCCACCATGTGAGATATGACCAAGCTAAGAAGCAGGAGTATCTCTTCCTCTCCATCCCATGCATAAGGATAATTGTTATCAAGCTGGCTTATTATTGACTATAGAATTACTAGCAACAGCTGTCCAGGCTTTGGGTGGAGTCTTTCCTTGTCCTACTAATGGGAAAACTGTTTACTAATCCAGGACCTTTGGGGTACAAAGGATGTGCTTTGCTGCAGAGTTGTGACACAGAGCTCATGAAATCTTTTCAATGGATCTCTCTGCTGCTGGAAACTCACTTAGCCAATTCTTCATAATCTTTTCTACATTGAAATATCTGTACTAGATATGGAACAGAATGAAAGAGATTTGGCCCTCTCTGTTTTGGATAACTCTATGCTGTTGTTCTTTTTGTTGTAAAGAGAACCATGGTGGTTTTCTCATTTTTAATTTTTAGGTAAACTGTTCCAGAAGGCTTTACACCCAGGCAATACACACCTCAAACAAACAAACAACTCAGCATAAAGAATTTTCATATGTTCACAAATGCATGCATCAGGAATCTGGGCAATTCGCATTTTATGGTAACTTCTTAGTGTTGCAAAACTTTTTATAATCTATTTTGAATTATAGTATTATCATAGTACACTGACTAGATGCATAATATACTTGATAGGTTGCATATAACTATGCATGAAAAGTGGCATATAAATATTGTTAAATGAACAAATAAATATTTTCTAGAGGTTTTCAAAGAAGTAGCCATGTTAGCCTCTTGCAGCATAAAAAGAAGGAAAGGAGGGGCAAGGAGATCAAAATAAGGAATGTAGTAGCACCTTTAAGACAAATTGGTTTTTATTTTTGCATAAGATTTTGTGGATATAAATCCACTTCACAAAAGCTCATGCAAAAAATAAAAAAAAGTCTTAAAAGTGCAGCTACATTCCCTCCCCTCCCCTTCCTCCTTTTTATTTTCTAGCGGGAAAGGGTAGGGTACAAAGAATGTGTAATGTATTTATAATCTTTTTCCCATGAGGAAATAGGTTTGAATGGTATGTTTCTTCAGGTATCATATTCTGAAACACTGAATATATAACTGTAGTCCAAAGAGAAGACCATAATCTAAAACCTATTATCGATTCAGTTCAGCTATTTGCTTTCAGGGGTAAGGTCCCAAACACTTGTTCAGAAACCGGAACTCCCATTTAAAACATGACTCAGTCAAAGACAACTATGTGTTACCATTGCTGAAAAATGGAATTTCAGATCTAGGACAGAACATTGCACTAAGGAGCCATGAGCAACACTGGGGGTTGGGGCTACATTCTCCAAGATTCCTGACTGATCTAATAAACTCCACAATAAAATATATGAATCAGCTGGAATTTTGTGGCTATTTGATGACACTCCCATTTCTAATGTCAAGCTGCTTATTACTTCTAAAAGGTTAGATTTAATAAGAAGGTTGTTGTATATTATTTAAATATCAATTGATTATTTAAAGCATTTTCATTTATAACTCACCATTATATACTACTTAGAGACATGAACCAATCAGCAAAGAAGGGTGGTTGATAAACATTCTTTCCTAGACCCATCATTTCATACAAAAATATGATGTTCTTTTCCACCACAGTGTGAACCTAACTATTTTAATGGGTCATTTCTTCCTTTGATTAATACTTCTGCCTTTCTGATGACTTAAAGAGATATACGGTTCCTACTGGCCAGAAGCAAAGCACTCTCTCTCTCGAAGTTTTCCATTTGCACTGGAGAACCATGTTCTTTAGGGGAAAAAAAATGTTTGGTCAGTGTAAATCCCCTACTTTTCTATTTCAGTAAAATTGAAGGCAACATTTTCTGACTTATGTACTGAATCAGAATCAGAAGTGGTACAAAATGTTGCAAGGTATCTTAAGGAGATCTGTTCTAGGTAAAGAGCCCACTAAATGATAAAAACAGTGGTTTCATGGAAAATGTTGAAGTGTGGGGTACTCATAACAGCAGTCTTCATAACTAGGTCCCCAAGCACTGCAATATCAGTTCTAGTAGTTCTCATCACCATGTTTTGTATTTTTAAAGATATTTTGTAATTTCCTGACAAGACCAAGAAATATCAGAATAACAGTAGGAATAACAATAAGGATTTGCATAATAGCAGGGATAGCTCATGCTACTGCAGCATTATTGGAAAACTGATTTTATACTCATCTATCTTGTGGACTATAGCTGAACTCGGAACAAGATAGCATTGGGGATGAGGTAGAAGATGATGCCATCATCCTTTCTAATCAAAAAGTCCAGGAGCTCCAATATAGCAGGTTCTGGTTCTACTATACCATTGTGCAAAACTGTTCCAGAACAGTAAAGTTCTTGATTACATAATGGTGGTGGGGAATTTGCCTATTTAACATTCCCCTCTGGATATCGAGTGGATAGTTCTACTAAGAAAACAAATGTGTTAAGAGAAAGACAAGACTAGAACCTTTCACTCTGACAACCAAATTCCAAAGCATATTGGTCTCAACGGATTGGCTGTTTTCCAAATGTCAGGATCTGAAGATCTATCAGAGATTAGCATTGTGGTTGGCTACCCAGAAGAAGCATTTGTGCAGTAGAAAGACTACTCCAGATAGTTCACCCATAATATTTGGCTGTGGAAGGTCCTCCTTTAAAAAAACCCTGCTAGATCTGGGAAGCCATGTGAATCAGAAGAAGGACTTTAGGCAAGAAATGCAACAACTCTCAGTGTTTAAAGTATTTAATGTGTCTTAGAGAGACCTGCAATGATAGGGTCAATGGGTGTTCCAGTGACCTAAAAATCTCCTCAAGTCTTATCCATCTTCCCAAGCCTCTTGTAGACTGATATTCTTAGGGATCACTTCACCTCTTTTCTCCACCTCCTTTTTGCTCTTTCATTGCTGCAAAAGTACAACTTAGTTCTGTGTGTGTGTGTGTGTGTGTGTGTGTTCTAGCTTAGCTTAATTTAGCACACTTAGCTTTCCTATCTCTAACAGAGTTCCTATAATAAAAGTTCTGGACACTACAGTTCAGGAAGGATATTGACAAACTGGAACATGTTGAGAGGAGGTTGACCAAAATGGTAGAAGGCCTGGAAACCATGCCCTATGAAGAATAGCTTAGGGAGCTGGGTATGTTTACCCTACAGAAGAGAAGGTTAAGAGGTGTTATAACTATGTTTCAACAGTTGAAGATGTATCATATGGAGGATGGATCAAGTCTGTTTTCTGCTGCTCCAGAGAATAGGACATGGAGCAATGGCTTCAAACTACAGGAAAAGAGATTCCATCTAGACATTAGGAAGAACTCTCTGATGATAAAAGCAGTTTGACAGTTGAATATGCTGCCTTGGAGTGTGATGGAGTTTCTTTCTTTGGAGGTTTTTAAACAGAGGTTGGATGGTCATCTGAAGGGAATGCTTTGACTGTATTTTCCCACATGGCAGTGGGTTGGACTTGATGGCCCTTGTTGTCTCTTCTAACTCTATGATTCTATGAAAGGAAGATGGGGAAATTTGCCACCAAAGGCAGCCACCTCACTCTGCCTGATGGAAGTACCAGCCCTGATAATTAGATTCTTTTTCTCTTTTTGCCTGGTGAATGAATTGCAATCTTTTTCTTCAAAACAAGGGTATGACTACTGTGATACAGGCTGTAGTAGTCTTTAATTTAAGCTACTCCAGTGCATTGTATATGGAGCTGCATTGGAAACTGTATGATAACTAAAACTGATGCAAAATGATACTTGAGACATGTGCCAGTATCTTTCACACATTCAGAGACTTCAACTGGAATCAGATCATATTTTCCTGCCACAATCTGGCTCCTAGCATGAAAAACAGTAAACAAACCTGCTTACCACAAGCAGCTTCTGGTCTGGTATATTTCTCATCCAAAGGAAAAAATGGTGCGTATGTGTATTTCATATCCTAGAGGTCCCATTTTCCTTTGTAGAGTGAAACTGACTAGACCACAGTATTGCTGCTGAGGACAGGAAGCGGTTTGCTCTATGAAATCCATCATACCAGTTGATCTATTCACAAATATAATATATTGAAATTCTATGGCACTTTTTTTTTTGGACAAGTCACCGTACACATGAATGCTTTTTGTCCTTATGAGTTAAATGGCAGTTAACCTATACATCCAATAATTCTAGAGGATTATATGGGTAGTGGAGGGTGAAATAACATCTCCAAAAGGCATGTATTAAAAGCATTTCCTTTGTAGTATTGAATATTCCTGTAGGGCTTCGTATGTTTGCTTTTTCATAGAGCATTTCCTTGGCTGGGAGGATTATTGTATATCACCTCTCTAACCTTTGGTATTAATTTCCATTGACTGTGAAAATAAATTGTCAAATAAGCAGGGTTTTTTATTATTAATATTTTTTAAAAAAAGGGAAGAAAACCTTTTCATTCCATAAAGGTACAGTTATTAAAAGCACCTCATAGTGCTTCTAGAGAAGAGAATTTGTCAGACTGCTGCTAATTGTGAAAAAGGAATTACAGGCACTGGAACGAGGCGGCTACAAATCATGTCACTAAAGCATTAAGTTGTTTTAATATGGAAGGAGGTATTTTATGTTTTGGAGACGACTACTGCATATGAAATTGTGTTAAGGCGTGTTTATGATACAGAGATTAAGATTAAGGTGGTATCCTTAATCTGGCCCTAGAGACTTGAATTCAGTAAGAGTACCTAGATATTCATTCCTCTACTACCTCTTTACCTATTCTGTACTGTGGTCCCTTTCGGGTATCATTTGTTCTGTTTTCACCAGCTATAGCACAGTTTTCCTGCTGTGAGCGGATGAAGACAAAGTAGATGTTGAGCAGTTCTGCGTTCTGTCTCCTATTAGTGTTTCAACATCTGACTGTCTCCCCAGAACATGCCCAGAGGAGGACGATCAAGATGCTAAGAGGTGGAAACCAGGCCCTATGAAGAATCACTAAGGGAGCTGGGTATGTTTAGTCTGGGGAAGAGAAAGCTTAGAGGTAACATGACAGCCATCTTTATATAGGGGGATGGCATGTAGGAAGTCAGTATGGTGTAGTGGTTTAAGCACAAGACCACAACCCTAGAGACCAGGGTTCAATTTCCCACTCAGCCATGGAAACCCACTGGGTGAGTCTGGGCACATCACACACTTCAGCCCCAGAAAAACCCATGATAGGTGCACCTTAGGGTTCCCATAAGTCGGAAACAACTTGAAGGCACACAGCAACAACAACAACAATAACAACAATGTAGAAAATGGAGCTAGCTTCTTTTCTGCTGTTCCAGTGACCTTGTTATATAGCAATGGATTCAAATTACAGAACAATAGATCCCAACTACACATTACAAAGAACTTACTGAAGGTGAGATCTGTTTAACAATGAAAAAGGGTACCTCAGAAAGTAGCGGTCTCTCCGTCTTATGAGGTCTTTAAACAGACACTGGGTAGCTGTCTCTCAGAAGTGCTTCAGCTGTGAATTTCTGCATAACAGGATGCAGAGCTGGGTGGCCCTTGCAGTCTCTTACACCATTCTGATTCTGTGGTTAACCTGTGTCTTAGTGGGTTATACAACTCCAGTATAGAGCTTGGCTTTATAGCAGCTCCTAGATTGGATTATTATATTGTGTTCTATCTAAGGCTACCCTTGATGTTGATTCAGAGACAGATGGAAATTCAATGAACAAGGAAACTTTAAAAAAAATCATATAACTACAAACTACTGTGAAATGGTATGGATTTCTGGTGTTCATGCATGGTCATGGGCAACATTTTCTTGAATTGTGCATTATCTTGAATAGTCTTTGCTCACTTCTGTAAAACATACTCTACTGGAACATGCAATAAATATTACTTAGTTGAACTTAGTCTTTTTAATACTACTTAGGCCATTTCTGCACTACACTATTATAGTGCTATTATTCCACTTTCAGTATCCTGTGGAATTCTGGGGTTTGCAGTTTATTGAGGCCAAAGAGTTCTCTGGCTGAGAATTCTAAATGTCCCTCCCTAAACTGCAAACCCCAGGATTCCATAGGATATTGAAAGTGGAATAATAGCACTATAAAGGTATAGGGTGGAAATGGCCTTAGTCTTTTTAATAAATCATCCTGTTGTGATGGTTGTGTGTCTGTGTGTGTGTGTGCCTGTGTGTGTGTTAGATGTTAAATCTTGATTTCTGTAAGTCCCAACAGATGTCAAGAACAATGAAACAGTTTCTCATTCCATAACTTTGAGACACTCAGGAATTTTTTTTCCTTGCAAATCACAGAAAACTGTGCAGCTTTTCTACAAAAGCTGTTCAGCTTCCCCAGAAAACTGCAGTTTTCTCGAAGCTCTTCCTGAGAATTGTGCTGCCTACCCTGAAAACTGTGCAGTTTTTAATATAGAAAGGACTATTTACAGGCAGCCAAATGTGTGTTTTGTGTAAGATTGATGTTTTTAGGTAGAAAATAGCAATGTTGCACAACAAAAATGCTGCATAACAAAAATGTAGTGCAAAATCAGCAATGTTGCAGAATTTGGTTTGTGCAAATTTCAAGTGTTTATTTGAAACACCTCCTCTATCCAAGCTTTTCCCACTTTGTACTGCCAAGTAGAAAGCCCTCACATCAGCTGAGAAAGGGAATAAACATGATAGATTGCATAGAAAAATTAGGCAGGACTCAAACGTTCGTTTATAATGTAACTTTGTTCTGGGTGGGGAATTCTTAAGAAAAAATGGCAGCTGCCAACTGCCATTCCCGATACTGGTAAGGTCTTCTTTCACACCCATTTCACATGGAATCAACCCCAGCCCACTCAATGTGAGGGCACACTTGGCCCTGTTTCATGTCATATACATTTATCACTGCCAGCTACAGTACAATCATTTGACAGGGTAGCAATCAGACTGTGGCTAAGCATCAAACTTCTCTATAGATTTCTGCAGAGTGGTTACCCACACTACTTTGCATGCTGATTGCCACATGTTCATTGAGTAAGTATTCAGTAAACACATACAGCATGAAAATTTGCCCTAAAAGTCTTCTCTGGGGTACTCCTGTACAAGTTGTTTTGGACTGTATAAAAGTAGTATTTTATCAGTAGCTTGAAAACAGGCACATTACTGATGCTCAGCAAAGTATTTCAAGCTTCCTTGCAGGCCCTTGTAATTGCTCACCAGACACTGCAGGACAAGCTGCCTGATAAAATTCAGAGTCTGTAATGAGGCAGACAGGCATGATAACACAGCAATAAATCACAGCCTTTACAGTATATTCCCTGGACAGACGGCAAAGGTGTTTCAGTCAGAAGTCAAGACCAAACCTGTAAGCAAGTACAACATTACACTCTCATTCACATCTGAACCTCTTGTCTTCTTTTTCCCTCCGGTGATGAAGTATGTGCCATACATGGTGGTGTCTTTACAATAATCAAGAGGTCTACTGATTAAGGGAACAAAGCTCTTTGAAACACTTTGCTGCAAAGCCTTCCAAAGAGGATTGCAAAAAAAGTTTCTCTTTGAAAGGTTTTAGACAAAGTAAACTCACAGTAGATGGGGATATCAACCGCTGTGTGCTTAAAATCATGGGTGAGGAAACTTTGGCCCTGAGTCTGTTTTCATGTGGCCCTAAATTTCATTTGGCCTGCAGATTCTGAGTGGCACCCAAAGAAGAGGGGCAAGAAGGAGAAAGCGTGGACAGAGAGAGAAAGAGAGATTTTCCTATAGTTCGTCACATACCACATCTAGCTCTGTATATTTTATGTCATGTCTCCTCCTACTGATGACCTGACTTGCCTATATCTCTTGACAGATCATCCATGAGAATGAATTGTCTTAAAGGATTGAGAAAATTAATCTTTATTCACTCTAGCAGTGGAGGTGTTTCTAAATCTCAAATAAAAATAAAAAATAAAAATGGAGGATGGGCATGAATGACCTCACAGTGCAAAACATAGAGGTGGAACAGATAACCCTCCACATGTTGTTGGACTACAACTCCCATCCTCACTTATGCTGGTTAGGCATGATGGGATTTATAATCCAAGGACACCTGACAGACTACAGCCCCCTCAATATAAAGCCAATATCTCCCTATATGAGCAGTCCCAAATTTTAAGGTCTCCAGGGGATGACTTTCTCTCAGTTCCATCACGAGGCATATTGGGTGGGTACACAGGAGAGAGTTCTTTCAGTGTCTTCTCCCATCCTGTGAAACTCCCTCACATAGGAGGTTTAGCTTGCCCCTTCTCTGTTCTCTTTCAGCAAGTAGGCAGATACCTTTTTATTTAGGTAGACCTTTCATATTTAAATTACAGGGTATTCTCAATGTGGTGTGTCATAGTTTTAATTTTTTAAATTATGTTTTAAATGTATTTTAAACTCTTTTAACTATATGCACTTTAACAGAATGCTTTGCTTTGTTTTTTAACTTTTGTAACTATACTTTCTTCATTTTTTAAAAAATCATTTGGACTATTTTCTTTAAGCTGATTTGAGTCCAGGAGAAAGGCAGGATATATTTAACAACAACAACAGATTTTTAACTCATGGAAGGTACTGCACATACATACTACGTTTGCATTGCATAGACCATTTCCACACTACACTGTTATAGTGCTATTATTCCACTTACACCGTCCTGTGGAATTTTGGGTTTTGCAGTTTAGGGAGGGGCATTTACAATTCTCAGCCAGAGAGCTCTTTGGCCTCAATAAACAAACCCCAGAATTCAGCAGGATGTTGAAAGTGAAATAATTGCACTAAGTGCAGTGTGGAAATGCCCATAGTCTTGCTCACGTGAGAACTAGAAGAGGAGAGAGGGTGAGGTTGTGTGTGCAAGATTCCACCCCCCCCCCCCCCGGTGAGCCCATCCCACTTTCCCATATTGAGGGGATCTGTGGCTGAGGATGGAGGAAGCGAAATGTTGGGTGTGGAAGGTTTGACTATATAGTCATGCCACTTTCCCGCTTTTAGCCTTCTCCTTCAGATGCTGAAAGTGCTCAAACATTAGCTTGACTTCATTTCTTCATCACTGTTACAATTGAACTCAAACATATAGTGACTAGAACTTAGAAATAATTTTCAGCTCCCCAACTCATTTGAAATGTGGTGCTGGGGAAGAGTTCTACAGACTGTTAAAAAGACAAATGAATGAATTCTAGAGCAAATCAAGCATGAACGTTCCCTAGAAACCAAGATGGCTACACGGAGAATGTCATACTTTGGAATGTCATACTATTGTGAGAAGACATGACTTGGGCCATTTCCACCCTACACTGTTATAGTCCTATTACCCCATTTTCAACATCTTGTGGAATTCTGTGGTTTGTAATATACTAAGGCCAAAGAGCTCTCTGACTGAGAAGTCTAAATATCCCTCCCTAAACTGCAAACCCCAGGGTTCCACAGTATGTTGAAAGTGGAATAATAGCACTGTATCAATGTACTGCAGAAATGGCCTCACTAGAAAAGACAATAATTATTAGTAAGGTAGAAGGCAGTAAGAAAATGGAAAACTACATTACAGATGGGTAGACTCAATCAAGGAAGACACAGCGCTGATTCTACAAGACCTGAGCAGTGGTGTTGATGATAGGGTGACTTGGAGATCTCTCACTTACCATAGGGTCACTATAAATCAAAGTCAACTTGAAGGCAGTTAGCAATAACAACAACAACAATAACAATGGTATTTGACATTTTTGTAGTATTGGTATATTGATGAATCATGCTAGAACTATGATATCTTACATCCATTACTTCAGTCTGGCTCATCGGTGCCTTCCCCATGTGATATACTCAACTTCCATCTTTTCCAGATAATGGTTATGGTAGGGATCATGGGCATTGTAGTCCATCTCTGGATGGGTACTATATTGGGAAAGGCTAGCTTATATTCTCCTCATGCATGTAAAAGCTTAGTGAGTCTTTTCCACCTGTATCCATAAGTGGCATGTAAAAGTTTATAAATTTTGTGGTCTTACTTTGATCTTTAGTTCTATTTCAAATTCTTCATGCATTTATTTTATTGTTCAATGTCCACTTTGTAGCTGCCACTGCAATATGTATGATTTAGGAGAGTCAGCTCTCTCATCAAGTTAAAATGCATGGAGTGGAAGTTCTTTACAGCACTATACATAATAAATCACTACTTTATTTCTGCCATTAGATCCATTCTTGTTTGTACACACACAACCATACAAATATACTTGGAGCTACAGTGTAAGATAACCCTTATTCAGCTAAAATTTCTGATCATACAAAATTAACTGTTCATCCACTTATGCAAGGCGTAGTCCCAAGATCTTTCCGATTTGTGTAGACACTGACAAAATGGTTATAATTATGAACTAGTTTTTAAAAAATGTACTTTTCTACTGTGTGTATGTGTGCATTTGCCTTTAAGATACTGGTTGATTTATGGCAACCCCATGAATTTCACAGGATTTTCTTAGGCAAGGAATATTCAGAAGTGGTTTTGCCAGTTCCTTCCTCTGAAATACAGCCTGCAGCACCTGTTATTCATTGGCAATCTCCCATCCTAGTACTAACCAGGGCTGGCCTTGCTTAGCCTCCAAGATCACATGCAATTTGATGCCTTTAAGGTAATTACTATCTTGGCCTACATAGGAAAGGTGTGGTGCAAAGAAGGTCCCAAATTTAATTACCTGCATCTTCAGATGTGGCTGGAAAAGACTTCTGTACGACAGTCAATATAGACAAGAAGTGAACAACGTTGGGATGACTCACGACCAAATTTTGCCTCCAGATCCTCCCATGGACCACACCAGATGTAGAAATGAGGGAGAGAAAGAAGTGGAAAGGAAGTGACTAGACATCTGTTTTGGTCATGATGGGGTGGGGCTTTGGGGCCTCAGGCCTCCTGATTTTGCAAGCCCCAAATCAGAAAATGCTATTTTCTATGCAGATCAAATGTGTGAATTTTATACAAAATACATCTCCAATTACATTTTTTTTTGCACTAGAAACAACATTTTCTGCGCAGGAATTAATGTTTCTGCATTCAAACATTATTTTCCTTGCAGACAATGCTGTTTCCTATGCAGAAAATGCTGCTTTTTGTGCAAAACAACCAGACACAAATTTTATGCAGAAGACGTCAGAGCTCTTCAATACTTTTTAAATCATTTTTTCAAATATTTTAAAATATTCTTTCCATCCCTAGTATCAGGGTTAAAGTCCCGGAGCCATTTCACATTTAATAGTAAAAGCGCAATGATTCCACTTTAACTCTCATTCCAACATTCTACAGCACCCTGGGACTGGCAGTTTTTAACAGCTGTGTCAAGAATTCTTAGGCAGAGAGCTCTAGCTTCTCACCAAACTACAAAACCCAGGATTTCAAAAGGTGCAGTCATGGCAGTTATAGTGGAATCGTAGTGTGGTAATTGCATAGTGCAAAAAGCATTGGGTTTCTGTCCATACCAATAAAGTTCATCACTTCACTCTCTCCTAGGACATCATCAATTGTCCTTCCATTTCAATTTTCAGGTTAAAATCATTACATGGGAGGCCAGGCTTTTCCCTCAAAAGCATCTTAATTGCCAAACTGCAGTACCTGGCCAGGATGGAAACAGAGAGCCACAATCATGCTGTGACCAGAAATGGGTTTTTAAAAAAATCATCCTGAAATGAGTTTGAAAACTACCGACTAGCCACTGCAAAGGATACAGCATGAATGTAAAGGAAAAGCAAGTGAATTTTTTTGTGAGTAGCAGTGATTTCATATAAGCTTTGAAGCCCTTCTCACTCATTATGTTGATATCAGGATATGATGTACTTCCAAATATTCTGTTTGTCTCCCTCTGGGGACATCCATTAATGCCTATCCCCTGCAAAGGTGTGAGGCCTTGCAGGAGACTTACTGAGTGTCTGTGGAGAATGTACAGTGATTTCATCACAAATGGTCATCCGAACCCCTTCCTACACCACTGTCTTTGGCTCCCAGTATAAATTACTAAAGAATTTATGCTACATCTGTAATTTAGGAAAGTTTTGGATTGGCGCATGGAAAGAAAGTGAATTCATCTGACAGGTTTTTCCATTAGCAGGAGAGAGTCCAAAGGTACATTATCGCCACTTCTCCTCTTGATGATACATAACTCTTCTCCCTCTGTGGAGAAACAGCACTCCCAGATGATGGATTCAGATAATTCATCAAGAGAACAAGGCAGTGTATTGTAGCACTGTCCAAAGATGGCACCACCAAGAGACAGGCAGATCAAAGAGGAAATTCAGTAATATTCACCGAATGAAGGCTATTTTGTGCCAAGAAGTTGCTCTGCAGCAGCATTTTGGCACCCAGCAAAAATATCATTTGTCTCTACACTGATGTGACTCTTTGCAGCACTGGGAGTGTTTTAAAGATTTCCTTTGAACAGTAAAAGGAAAGCTCCCATTTCCTAGCAGAAGTGTGGAATGCAAAAAAAGATTTCTTTTCCTCTACTGTTCTCTCTCTTTTGAAAAAGTCGTTGTGTAAAACAAAAAGTAGAAATACAATGGCTTCTTAAGCTGCTTTTATTTAGATGGATTCAGCAAATGTTTAGCATGTTATTTTTGCTACAAACAGGGATGGGGAACCTTTGACCCATGTATTTTACACTCTAGCTCCCAGAAACCCCAACCAGCCCCATCAAGTGTTAGAAGCTGTGGATTTGAACTTTTTTAGGAATTGTGTTCAAATGTTATTTTCAATAGTTTTGGGATCTCTTTTTGCCTTTTCTAGTATTCAGATGAGCCAGTGCTATGCTGCTGATACAGCATGAATAGTGACTTACCCACAACAGATAAACTATTATCCTGTCATAAAAAGCAAAACAGTTTTGTTCTGCCATACATGTCTATAAACAAACATCTTTTACATCCAAGATCTGCTGGCCAGCAATACATGAATCCTGCTAGTGGCTTGTTAGGAAAGTATACAAAGGCCTGCTGGGAGCTTGGGAAGTTGGCCTTTTGGGGAACCACATTCAGAATCCCCCAGCTAGTATAGCCAGTGGGAAAATTACTTTTTTGTTCTCTCGCTCTCTCTATCTCTCTTAAGCATTTATCTATTGCCCCTCATCTCACCAAGATCCCTGAAGCAACTCATATACTCCAACTACACCAACTCATCCTGTGCTGACTCACCTTTTCAGCTGTTTTTAAAATGTCCCATGGCCGCACTACACTTTTTTAGCATTATTACTCCACTTTTAACATCCTATGGAATCCTGAGGTTTGCAGTTTAGGGGGGGGCATTTAGAATTCTCAGTCAGAGAGCTCTTTGGCCTCAGCGAGTTACAAACCGCAGAATGGAACAATAAGACTATAACAACATAGTATGGAAAGGCCCTTAGTATCTCTTTCCTCCTTTTTCCTTCTTTGTTCTCAGCTTGCTTCAGTTGCTACAGACTGAGTTTAGAAGGCAAAAGTAGCTTCAATTCAGTCAAATACCTGTAGCTTGATACAGTATTTCAAATATGTGTTCAAGAGAACTAATGCAGGAATTCAGGGAGTATCTTTGTATTTTCTAATAGAAAATTCTACCTGTGTGACCAAAGTACAAACCCAGAGGATGGAGCCATGACAGTTAAAATAATAACAAACTACTGTATAGCTGTATAGTGCAAATGTGCTCTGAAATAGTCTTTTGGGGCCCTAAAACTAATTTTCTTTAATTTTGTTTAATTTTCACCATAGAGGCTAACATGGAACAGTTAATGAAAAAACAATAAAATACCATTTATACATAGTAAAACCATAACTAATAAAACCACTCAAAATATAGGATAACTAATAAAACAATATAACAGTGTTTAGCATAAAATAAAAGGGGATGGAGGAATTTGTTGTCCCAAAATCACACTAAGATCAGCACTATTTTCACCTGCTATTTGAATTTACATTGAAAAAAAGAAACAAATCTCCTGAGATAGAGAATTCCATAACCTGGGTACCACCACCAAGAAAGCTCTATCTTGCAGACAGTGATGACATGCACAGTATTATTTTTCCATATTACACGAAATTAAAGATCTCAATTTAGGCATTAAACCTGAAAGGTGTATGTAAAGTGCAAGAAGCTCTGTATGTTTTTCCTTCTCCAATAGATCTGCATGTGCCATCTTAGTTTCCAAACTCCCTACAATGAGTAGAGAACCCAGCTGAAGGGTTTTTCTCACATTATCTCAACATGGCAAAGTTGGAACATTAGGATATGAGACACCACATCTGAGGATGTAGAGGTTGGGGCCAGAATGCACAGAGCCCTGCTTCTCACAGATATTTATATACTATGTCACATTTAATGCACCTTAAAATAGATAGTGATAGTGAAAGTGAAATGCAGTAAGAATGGATACGATGAAATGCAATATCCTATACCTGAATGCTTAGCTATGCAAACAAAACTCAAGGAAAGAAAGTCATTCCATTATTATAAAATCATTCGAGCAAAGAAAATCACGAGCGGCTTAAACTCTTAGAATTGCTGCTGGATCTCTTGATATACTAAGATAGCCTGATGCAAAATGAAACTGCTATCATTGATTTTCCTCTGGCTGAATGACAATGGTTGCTAGTCTTCTTATTACTGTAATTGCTGGATAAATGAAGTATAATTGTATTAAGAGATAACTCTGAAATATGTGGCTTCCAGTGCAGCAAGTAAGATTGTAAAAGAGGAAGACTGGCATGAAGGAATGACTCTTTTCTGATGTCCCCGAATTTAATCTGGTAGCAGTTTTAGGTTTTTATACCTACAGTACATTGGCATATGCCTCTCCCCAGAATATATTTAATCACCCCGCAATCCCAAAAATGTTTTCCAGATTACAGAATTTGCTAAAAAAACCCAAAACAACCCAAATCTACATTTTTAAAGAGAAAGTCCATAATTAGATCCTGCTTTTCAGTTTATATTGCTACCAAGCTACCAAGTTTATATTGCTACCAAGCTACTTTGCAACAAATATTGCAAACCATCTGCACAGAAATTTTGCCCAGAGTAAGTTCTCAGTCAGGGCATTTTCTGCACTATTTTATTTTCTGTGCAAAACAACCATGTTTTAATTTTGTGCAGAATAAGTCACAAACTGCAAAAATTTTCGGTCCAGGATTCTTCTCAACACCATTTTTTGAATGTTGCTGAATATTCTTTGCATCGCTATCATTTTACCACCTAAGGGAGGAAATCTTGCCAGTTCTCCTGGCTATAAAAATACAGCACTAACTAATAATGTTATTAAACATTTGCTGATTTTTCATGGTACCAAAAAATTGTTGCCTAAGGTTACCTGCCTAGTGCTTAGAGTTGTCTTGGTGGGTATCTTTGTGCTTTAGCATAGTACGGGAGTAGGAAGAAGGTGGAAAGAGTGTGCAATAGACAGCTGACAAGAGAAGGGAAAAGATGAGCAAGGAAAGGGAAGGAATGAGTTAGAGTGGTTTTATTTTTTTCCCTTATCAACTGTCCGGAAGCACAGTAGTGGAGGAAAGAGAGGGTCCCCAGGATATTTATCTGAAAATTTATCAAGGTGTTCCTTGGGCATGACAAGAGTTGACCAGACAAAGATCATTGGATGACCATGTGCAAAGACTGGCATCAGAAGGTCAGTCAGGCTGAGCTCATGTTAAGACCAGTCTCCTGAAATCAAACTGAGCTTGTCACTTAGTTTCTCTGCTATACTACAGTTTTCCCCCTCCCATTAATGTTCCTCTTCAGGCACCTCAGACAAGAATTCACGTCAACCACTGCTAGTATGGTAAATTGTTGGAGAATATAGATGTTCTAATCTAGGAGATATGGAGGTACAAGGCTGTGGAAGGCTAGTACTCTAGCTATGTTGTTTTTCTAAATAAGAATACATTAACCCAAATTGTACAGTTGACCCTCCACATTCACTGGAGTTAGGGGTTTTCCACCTTGCAAAGGTGGAAAAATTGCAAATATCAAAATATGTGTGTGTCTGTGGGAAGAGGGCCAACACATGTGGGGAGAATGGACACCCAGGGTTCAAACCAGGTTAGAGAAAGAAGAGGGGAAGGGAGTTGGTTGTATGGTGGCCCTATACTTCCTCTCTCCCACCCGTTTCTTTCCTTGGGTGGGTGGGCATTGGGATATAGTTTGTGGTGCTGAGAAATTGGGCTGTGAGCCATCCTTAGTTGGCATGGTAGTGGCTGCTGGAGAAGGAGGAGGACCAGATGTGGGTTTTCAAAGGGCTGCACAGCTTGGCCAGAGCTTCTGAGAGGCAAGGATCCCCTGAAAACAAGTGCCTAAAGTGGTGGTGGTGGTGGAGGAGGAGGAGGAAAACAGAGATTGAAGAAACTTGCAAATAATTAAATCCATGAAAAGCAAATCTGCAAATGTGGACAATTGACTGTATATCTTGCTTTCACTGAAAATCAGATTTTGGTAATGCATAGATCATGCTGTGAAGTAAAAATATGTTCTATCTGTCCCTCAGCTCATCAAATGGAGTTCCTTTGCCCCTCTGGCATTTAATGGAAGATTGTTCTCCTGAATGCAAGATGTTGTTTCTTAGTGGGAATTGCAACTCCTTGAAAATGTGAAGGCTTGCCCATTTGTAGTAATAATGGTTTCTAATTTTGGTAGGGAGTCCTGTAATAAAACATTAAAACCATTTCACTACTCATTGTGGAAATGAAATTCAAGATCTCTGTAACCCTCAAGGCAACTTCATCTACTTGCTTCCTCGGCATCATTTTCAGGAAAAGGTGAAATACTGACAGAAAACTCTGCAAGACCTGTAACAGCATCTCCTCTCCTTTCCGTATTTAACTGAGTCATCTGTAAGCATTTTGGTAGGTCAGGAATGCAATTAACAAGCCTTTCTATCATTAACAAAAACTTGAGTGGTAATACCTGATAAAGTCATCATTATCTTGGAGTAATTGACCACATCAGATAATTAAGATACCTGAGGCAAAGCTTCACCCCCTCAAAGGAAGTTCAGAGATATTAACAGCAGAACCAATTTAGTCAAGGTTGTCTTAATGTTTCCATTACGAGACTCCATTTTACAAGGCTCTCTAGCTGCTCATGGAGTACTGACTGAAGATAGGAAAGTATCATAGGAAGCATTCCTTTCATGACTCATATTACATATGACAGTATTTCTGTGTAGAATGTATGACAGTGCAGGATGATCAAGGATCAGGAATCATAAGTAAATGAACAATGAGAGAGGCATAACTAAAAATGAGGAGGAGGAGGGGAAAGAGGGCATGTCAATAACATATGAAGAAGTCAAACAAAAGTCCTGTCTAATGAAATATCCCGCTTCTCACAGTCCTAGCCTAATCTCTGTGGAAAGTACACAGGCAGTGCTATGAGGAATCATCCTCCCTCACTGTTGCTCACTAGTTATGGGTCAGGAGTCAGCTTCTCCAGGTGAACAGCAGCCTCAAAGGAGGACAAGCAGATGCAAGTGCAGATGTGAACAAGTCAGGCTAGGATGAAAGCCAGCTGGCTTTAGACATTTTGAGGAAGGCAGAGGGTAGTGCCCCCCCTAGAAACAACTTGTGTGTTTGCTGGCCCTTGCCTTTGTGCGTTCTGGATTCCCTGCTTGCTGTCTTCCTGGTTTCTCTGACCCACAGACTGTCTGACCTTGCTGCCTACTGGATTCCTGAACTCTTGGACCAACTCTTGACTATGCTTCTGCTCCACCCTGAACAGGCAAGCTCCACTGAACTGCTAAGCTGCCTCACTTTGTCTGCTGAATAGCCTCCTGCTTTCTCTGCACTCCATTGCCTGGCAACAGACAGACAGCACCTACAACATCACCAGGCATGAGAGTATTTAGAAGCATCATGCCTCTAATCCTGAAAAGGTGTCTAACCAAAATGATGAGAGCCTAGAAAAGCTACTTCAAGTCCTTAGATCCCATGCTGTCCCAAGTGAGAGGATTCCTTACTATCCTTTCTAATCGAAGATTGTAGATAATAATGAAATATCTGCTTTTCCTTCCATGTACTGTCCCAATCACAAAAATGCAAAAAAGCAGGAACATGAGACAGCTAACCCATGGGATGTTGGTTCCTCTAAGCACAGACAGTTCCATTATGCACTGTTCTATCTGGGACTGTTACCAGGTCGTACACTTCCACATTTTGATATGGTCTAATTGGCAACATATTAACTGGCAGATGTATTGGCATAAAATATAAATTATACTTATGGCTGGCAAGGCCATGTGGAAGAAAGGGACACTGGCTGGAAGTAAGTAAGAGGTGACCTCAGTATGGCTAGCTCAAAAGTTCTCTGAAATTAGCCAAGAAAACCTGACTTAATGGCTCTGAACTAATCCTATCAACTGCCAACCTCAGAAAACAATAAGGTGCCCAGGACCCCTAGTGTGTGCATATTGTACTGCAGATAGCCCAGAAACACCCTCTCAAACAAGACATTGAAACCAATCACTCCATTCCAGACCCATTGTCCACAACAGGTTCCCTTTGTCTTGCATCTGGAACCTTCACTGCCACAGGCTATTTTCAGGGTACAAATACCCCTGATTTCAGGATGCCCAGTGCAGTCTCTTGAACGTCTACCGGTCACTCTGTCTGTCTGGCTCCTGAATGAGAAATGTCCTTAGGTCATACCTAAGCCAAAACACATGTCTGCTCTTCACTACTCTTCTGGACTGGTAATTATAAATCCTCCCAAACTCCTCAGCCTCTCTATAATTTTTCCTCCCTTTCTCTTTCAGTTAGGTCTTGTGTGAATGCTTGATTGTGTGTATTGTGTGTGTATGCATAAGTGAATTCCCCCCAATAAAAACACATTTTTAGCTTACCTTTTAATCATTGTCCAGCTTTTGCTTGGCCTCACCCCGTAAAGTTGGGTAAAAGATCCTGCTGGATTACCCTGCCTCTCATTTTGAGTGGAATCTGAGTGGAAGTCACAACCGACACAGAGAAGGTCAGTGCTGACGTAGGGAACAGCCAACCAAAAGCCTAGAGTGCTAGAAACACATGTATATGCAATTGTGGAGTGAATGAGCCACAGGGCTACTTTTGGAGTTGGGAAATCTCTCCCCCTTTCTATCTTGGTTCGTGTATGGCAGCCACCCCTACGTGATCACTAGTGTAGCAGTGAATCATGACAGATTGCAAGGGCTGTACACAAGCTGTTGCGGGAATCTCTCCCTAACTTGGGGACTATCGTGGGTTGGGATCCTGAGCTCTAGGTGATAGGCCAGGTTTAGCCCACACACACATGGTAGAGTAGGCACACACAACTGTAGGGAAGGTCCTGAAACAAAGCGGGTGGTGAATCCTGCACTGTAGGAACATGTGGGTGTTCCTACAGAATTTGCTGAAACAGGTGGTGAGCCCCGTAACGGCAGGAGTGCAGGTGGTGTGTCCCAGACTGCCAGGAAGTGTAGGAGCGGGTGGTGATTCCCGATCTATTAGAAAACGTGTCTGTTGATTCCCGGCCTGAATCAGGGTTTCTAGAGGTTTAGTCCTGAGGTAGAGGAAGGGCCCCCTCACTCAAAAAACTGATTTAGGGATGATCCAATCAGGTTCTATTCCCCTCTCTCCATGCTGCTAGGCCAGGTGGCACAATAAGAGTTCCCTCAGGGTTCGTGTTCCCCCTTCAGCTTAGGCAGTGTCTAGTTGGTTGTTTTCGCCCAAAGGACCAGAGTTGTCCTCCCCATCCCTGGATCACATCCCTACTTTTTGCGTAGAGTGCGGGTAGCCAGCCCCAGCTCATAGAAAGGCAAAAGGGCACTTTGAGGCTGGATGCCCATACATGGATGAGGGAGATCATCAGGATCCTGTGGCCTGGACAGACAGTGTGCAATATGTGAAAGGAAATCCCTCCTGTGAACTTTGATGTGACATCATATGGGCACACAGGTTTCAGAAAATATGATCTGTTTGAAAACATTTTTAATGTGCTGCTGCAGATGTACATGGGATATTTTCAGTAGCTACTTCTAGGCCCTGGAACTTCTTCCAGAAGGAAGGAGAAGATTTTCTCAAACTGAATGTTTTTATAGAAAGCGTTTTTAATAGGATTCTGTACTGCTTGCACTGTACTGTATTGAACTGTTTTTAAATTGCGTTTATTATTTTGTAATTTATGTTTTAAGTTGTTTATAGTATTATTGACAAGTTTAGTTACTTTCAATATTACTTGTAAAATTAATTCAATATTAATATTTTGTATGTTTGTATGTTTCAGTGACATTGTGCTTGTTTCACTTTGTAAGTCCTAGTCTGGGGAGTGAAAAGGGGAATATAAAGTTAACAAAAATAACAACAGCAGTATTAATTTTAAAAGAAAAAAATAGACACTCATTCCAGATCATGTTTTACATTTATTGCTCTACTTTAATAGGAAAGTGGGGGGGGGCTTTTTCTTAAGGATAGAATAATTTCATGAAAGTAGGGACAGTCCTATTGGCCATAGTCCTATTGAATACAAAAAGATCAATACCTTTGAAACGTGAGCATTCAGCATTTTCTGCCTGAATGGGACAATTAGCTTTAATTTTATCCATATTTGATTTTTTTTTAAAAAAATGCAAATGAGTGTTGTTTATTTTCCCACATTTTGGAAGAAATGTGACAATTTGGACAAATGGGCTAAATGAAATTTTCACTCATCCGTGCTCCAATTTGGGTGATGTAAGATTACCTTCTCACCCTATCCTTTAGCATCTCTACATTCTCTCTCTCTCTCTCTCTCTCTCTCTCTCTCTCTCTCTCTCTCTCTCTCTCTCTCTCTCCAAAACTGAAGATCAATAACAGTTCATTTGATTGCTGACAGCAAATGCTCTTTCAATTAAACAGGTCACATAAATAACATTTTGCTTCCAACACCAAGTAAAGGCAAAGTGTGAAGTAATCAGAAGCAGAGTGAACAAACAAGAAGCACCAAGCTCACTTGGGACAGCTGTATTCCCCTCTTGAAAATATCTGAGAACAGACTAATTTGATTTGTGGACTGATGGTGGGTCACTACTCCTTTTTGTGTCTGTGAGCTTTCCCATTTATATTCTGTGTTTCTGCCGATACATCTATGTAATCTTTATAATAACAAACTCAAAGGGTGTTTATAGGATTCTGGACAAAATATGCTGGGGGTTGAGGTGAGGTGGGGATGTAATAAAGCCTGTACAAAATGAGGTGCAGCATCTTGTTGCAAGTCTTACAAGGAAGTAGTCCAGTGGTCTACACATGTATACTCTGGCCATTTCCTCCCTAGGGGTCACCCTTCTCCTGGTCATGGATCAGGTTTCGACCGGGTGAATGCGGGCGCTACTATCCACCCAGTCTGGGTTGCAGGAGTTATAGCGCTATTATTCCACTTTCAACATCCTATGGATTCCATAGGATGTTGAAAGTGGAATAATAGCACTATAACAATCTAGTGCAGAAATGGCCTCTGCCTTCTGTCCTTATGACTCTAGAATACTTGCGAGTGATGAAGAAATGAAGAAATCTGGCAATATCAATAGATATTTAGATTTACTGAGAGTTTTCCATGGGAAAATTTTGTGGCCCTGTTCCCTGCCATAGAAAATGAGGGTCCCAAGAGACAGGGGGCACATCTATCCCTATCAAAGTGGTGTCCTCTTTGTTTCACTCTACATAAGAGAATTGCTACCAAGCCATTAATGTGGTGAGCAAAAGCTCTACATGATAAAATAAAATGCATTTAGGAGAAAGTTTGTCACATCTTGTTATTTAGTGTTGTTTAGGATCTCAAGATGGAGGATGAAAATGTTCTGTTGTGCTGTTGTAATGGGACTCCCATTGGACCCTGGAACAGCTTGGTGGGTTCAAGTCATCTTAAGGCTAGTCTAGGGAAGTCTAAGCCCTCTCTTTGCAATATGATCGGTCAAGAAGAATCAGACCACCAAAGATGTTATTGGGTCTCCTGAGGAACTACCAATCAGAAGGAATTTTGTTTATAGCCATCATTGCATTTACTTAATAGGGTCTTATATATTTTCCCATTTTCTTGATATATTAATGTTATGTTTCCAACAACATTATACTGTTTATACTGTTTCATTTCTTATTTTATCATTGTCTTCATGATAGTCACATTGTCTAGTCACGTTGAACAGACACTGCCTTAGTTGGCATGATGATGGTGATGAAGATGATGTGTTTACTTTTTTGCAAAAACATATTTGCAAGTACTCAAAGTGCATCGTAGCCTATTTCCAGTCTTGAGTCTCTAGTTTAAAAGTAGTTCTGGGGTCCCTTGCTTCTATCAGTAGGAACTCTGGTGTTCCTGTGATATTCTGTCCCTTTCTCTGCATCTGGGTGGGGAACCTCATCATTTTCATGTGCATTATTATTATTACTTTGTTCACCTTTGATGAAAGGTTTGCTTTTTAACTAGATATCATTTCATCATCATCACTATATATTTACTTGACTTTTATCATCTCACACAATCCCTCATGACAAGCACTGTGACAGAGGTCATTTCTACACTACACTGTTATAGTGTTATTATTCTACTTTCAATATCCTGTGGAATCCTGGAGTTTGCAGTTTAGGGAGGGAAATTTACAATTCTCAGCCAGAGAGGTCTTGGGTTTCAATAAACTACAGACTGCAGAATTCCGCAGGATGTTGAACGTAGAATAACAGCACTATAACAGAGTAGTGTGGAAATGGCCTGAGAGTGGTGGTGAGATTCTTGGTCCAAATTGGATGCGGTGTTACACCACCTTGATATTTTCCTTGCATAGTTATATTGGAGATATACTGTTTCACTTTTCTCTGTTTATTTTTGATGTCTGGATCTCTGGATTTGCTAGGATCCTTTTGGACTGTGCTATTTTGCTCCAGGACTAAATTGAACCAATTGATTCAGTTCAGAATTGTACCTTGCTGGCTTCATTTACCTGGACTACTGACTTGCTATAATGACTTCTGGACCAGCTGATAAACAATCTCTTCTTTCTCTCTTCATCTTGCTGGTTAACCTGTTACTGACTTGGACTGGATTATCTGACAGCTCTTGCACTCCAACCACGTGACTCCTGGATCACTTGCTGGCTGGAGCATAGGACAGTTACAATATGAACAGCTGGGATTGCATCAGTCAAAATTTTGGCACTACCCAAAATATCTCAGCTTTACAGATGGCCTCCAGTGGCAGAGCTTGGAGTGTATGAAGAGGGGGCAGGAGGGGGCAGGGCTATGAAATGAGGGGCATGGTCACTGTGTGTGAGAGCATGGCCAGGGTGAGTGGGGGCATGGATGCAGGGTTGTGGCTATGGGCTGGGATGCCCCCAAAACATTGCCACCCAGGGTGAACTGCCCTCTCTGCCCCCCTGTCCCTATGTGGCTGATGGCCTCCCATAAAATACAGTAGAGTAGCCCATCCTAGAAATTATTAGAGCATGAATAATCTCAGCCAGCATATACTTTTCCAGAAATCTCCACAGTAGGCAAATTAACCAAAGCTCTCAAAGCCATTGAGACATTTTGGACTTCATGAAACAATGCGACATCACTGAGCATTCCTCATCCACGTATCTCCTTTTTCACAAGGAGTGCAAATCTCTTCAGCAAAGGCTGGAAATCAGTTTCCTGAACCCAAGAACCACTTACCTCCTGTGCCTCCACTTTGTCAGGGTTCAGTTTCAGGTCACTGGCCCTTAGTTAATACGTTAGTAGTTTCAAGCATTTGTTCAATAATTTCTAGGGTTCCCATAATAAAGTGAAAGAGACCTGAGTTATTAATGTGCTGACACCAGGTCACTTCAAACCCTTGGATGACCTCGTGCTGTGGTTTCATATAAATCAGACACAAACAAAATCCAGCCTGTGGACCACATGCAGCCCATTGCAGATTCCCCTTCTGATCCACATTTTGCTTCTAACTGATTGCTAGCAAGCTATGTATCACAATTTAAACATTGTATATTCTGCACACAAGTGAGTTGTGCTTTACAGGCAGGAAAGCATTTTTCCCTAGGACCTGCTTCTGGGTAGACAGGCATAATTGAGCCATACTTTATATGCTTGGTGAAGGAAAGTCCAGAATAGGAAGAATAACAACTGGCCAACCCACTTTAGATTGGACCCGTACCATCCTTGGCCTTTCCAAGATGGCCTTAAAGGTATCTGAAAGCAGCCCTTCCTGTACTGGAAACCAGTTCCTCAACTGAAAAATTATGCCCACTGATGATATAGATTGACCATTTTCATTGGGGGCCTGGCACATTTGAAGGGGGGTCGCAAACTTAAAACTGCGAGAAGGGGAGCTCCAGGAGTTTATGGGGGTCCTGGCAACTGAAGCAATGAATTGATAACTGAACCAGTTCAGTGTAGATTCAGCAAGGTAGTTTCTTTGACAAAATCCAGGAACAGAATTGATATTGCAACAAAAGTGACCTCCAACTATCATGGTCTAATTGAAGTCCAATAATACAAAACTTGCACAAAAGTATCAAGTTCAAGGATTGCACTAGGCCTGATAGATGGTTCACTTCAAACAGTCTATTTTTAAAGTTTTGTCCAATATGTCAGAATGTTCAAGTATTCTTAGTATTCAATAATAAATGATTTTATGTCAATCTATTTTCTGTCTGCTTGTGTTGTATCCCTGTTTGATGGAGCGGAGGGCGGCGGGGCTGGAACCTGAGAGGAGCTCCTAAGGGGGCCATGGCCAAAACATAGTTGAGAATGGCTAATATAGATCATAGGTCATAAGATGGGAAGGTATATAAGATTGAAACAACTGCCATGGAATCAAGCACTCCCCTCTCCACTACTTTCTGGAATCATTCCTGAAAGGACAAAACCACCATCTCCACTCCCATTTCATAAAGCTGGTCCAACAAGACATCATAGACAATGAAATCAAAAACCCCTTGCACTACTGATGTTTGTCTATTGAATGTAGTTTTGATATTTTAAAACTTTTTACCTCCCCCCCGCAAAAAAAAAATCAGCCACTTTGGGCTTCCCAGTAGAAGTACGATATAAATATGAAACTGTTAGGAAAAAAAAAAACTCTTCCAGTTGAATCTTATCACATAGTGGCCGTGAGGCAGCAACTTATTTGGTACCATTGAATTTAGTTGAGGCAATCCAAATAGGCCTTGCAGCACATATCATTCTATCTCCAATGAAGGAAAATGGCTGAGGGATTCAGGAGCGATTCTGAAGCATTGTTGCTGCTTGTCCCACCAGTGGCAGTCTCACTCTCTTTACTGCTAGGGTTGATCCAGTCTTGTAAAATATTGTGCTAATGCCTTCTATGGAGGATACTAATTTCATGTATGAATGAGACTAGATGACCTTTAAATCCAGAATTGTTTAATTCTGAAATTTTATACAAGTTTAAGCAACACTTTCCCGTTATTCTCCTCTCTTCTCTCAGCAAGTTGAGCCAAGACTTTTGATGACTAAGTTCCCTTTCTGAAGAAAGAAGGGCCTAGTTCCAAACTCAATTATACCTTTTCTTCCTTACTAACTTTATTTGTTCTTTCTTGTACTTTAAGATTTCTCCAGATTTGCTTTCCAAAGGTTACAGCTTCCCTTTTCCCTCTAATTTTTACAATACATTGTTTCTGTAAAACATATAGCGAGAGAAAACGATTCTGTGGCTGCTGAGAAAAAGATCAGAGACACCAACTCTGTTTAAAAATTCCATAATCAATATGGAAAAAAAATTAAAACCCCAGGAAACCCCTAGCTTCACTAAGAAGTCCTCAGTTCAAAGATAGCTGTTCAGGGATGAATCCCCAGGATCCATCTGTCAATAGGAACCAGGCTTGATTGGGTAAAGAAATAGGATTCTCTGTTTGCATCTCCTTCCCCGTCATTCAGAAACAGACAACTTTATAAATGCAGGACAAGGTGAAACTATGAACAGGTCTGCAGAGGATGGGAAGGAAGGAGAGAGAAGAAGACTTGCAAATGCCTGGACTGACCAAACAGTAATCTCTAAATACTTAAAGATTTAGATGCAATTGAAGAGAAGTTCTGCAATCTCTCTCATATGCAAGACAAATGTTTTTGCTTTGGAACCAAACAATCCCAGTGTGATCTGAACTGCAGTGTACTTTCTTTCACAGTGTGTACTTGAAGCATTTGTAAGTGGTGATGAACATCTTTAAAAATAGTGTAAAAGGAGGGGAGAGAGATTTATAGATAATGAGGATATCCTTGGTAGTCATGGTTGCACTCACTGACTACATGCTGTTTGCTAAATGTTGCTAGCCAGTCAAAAGCAGTATGCCTCCGAAGATCATTTGCAGGGGAGCAGGAGGTGACATTGGTTCATATCTGGCAAGTGAGCTCCCAATAGGCATTTCCTTGGCTACAATGGCCCAGCCAAATTCTGGACCAGACAGGCCTTTAGTGTGATCCAACAAAGTCTTCTGGTGTTGTTATGGTCTTAAGAGGTAATCTCTCACAAAGCCCCTATTTGCATACTTTATTTCTTATGTGAAATACAGTACTTCCATGTATCAAGTATTCATTTCATATATTGTATAATATACCTGTGCATCTCCAAATTTGAAGCGTATACTTCAAACAATATATACCTGACATGACTCAAACAGTGTGCACTGATATAATAAATGTGTTCACAATCATCTGTGTCATATAGGAACACTTCCCAGGGAGCTGATTGGCCATAGACCTCTATTGAATTTACCCTGGTCTGTAGTTCTGTTTGGGCCTTAAGTTTAGGAGCAAAGGCTTCTATCTCTGTTCCTTCTGTTATGACCTGGTTGATTTGAAAACCTGTGAATCTGAAGTAGGCAGCCTCTTAGCAAATCAGGGCTAAAGGTTCCCTGGGGAGCCTCAGTGCATTCAAGAAGCTCTCTCCTTTAGACAGTCGTTCTTGTGAGAAGAGTAATAATGGAAAGGGGCAGTCCTAGTGCTGCCTCCCAGTAAGTTAATCTTGCTCTATCTATCTATCTATCTATCTATCTATCTATCTATCTGTCTGTCTGTCTGTCTGTCTGTCTGTCTGTCTGTCTATCATCCCACCTTTTTCTCAATATGGGACCCAAGGGGGACCACAATGTGTTTTTTTAAACAAAACAAAACAAAACAAAATCAAATACAGTCCATTAGTTTGTTTATTGAATTTATATCCCACTCTTCTCCCAAATGGGACCCAAGGATAATACAAAAGTTAAAAAACAAATACAAAAGCATATTAAAAACATTAATTTAAACCAGTTTTAAAAGGCCATTCAAATAGTAGTAATAGTGATAAAAAGATAATATGCCCCCATTTAACAAAATCTGCAACAGACAGGTAACACTTAAAGGCCTGAGTAAACAGAAAAGTCTTCATCCGCCAGAAGAAAGACAGCAAAGAGATGGGCCAACCTAGCATAAAAAGGGACACTTGAGCAGGGCTTGTGTAAAACAGGCTGTGGCCTTCCAGGAGCTATTGAGCTTTACTTTCCATCATCCTTTGCCAGCCTGGCCGAAAGAGAAAAATGATACAAGTTGTGGTACATCAGCATCTGTAATGCCACAGTTGCTCACCTCCTGGTATAAGGGATTGTCAGCAAGGACAAAGGATCAGCAGCACAGAAACAACACTAAATGAAAAATCCATTGTGCTACTTGGGAGTTTGAATGGCTAAAAGGCTTCCTTGAAAAATGCTATTAAATCTGTTGTGGTAATTGTTAACACGATGCAGAGGGCAGGGGCTACTCCTTTTTAAACAGTTGTTTAAAAGAGAGAAGAGAAGCAAGTAGAGATTTTATTATCCATGTATAATATAGTATGTCATCTTCTGCTGATCACTCAGTCACCAGAATGCTATTGTCTACTCATAAACTTTTTAGTGAGTAGCTCTGCCTATAGGCTAGTCTCCAACAGGGCAAACCACCCAGTTTCTACCATAATGTGCAACCAAAGCAGACAGGACTAGGATGGCTTCATACAAAAGAAGACAGGATGGGCAGGATTCCCACTTCTTTATTATTTGTGCAAATGGGACACAGAAGTCATGTCCTCTTTTAGGTGGCACATTTTTCTTCCTCCAAGGTTTGTAAATTGGAGAAACATTACTATCATTGTAACCATGGACATTTCTTAATATGAAATCATATAAATACAATTTATGAAGAAGTATTCAAACAGAATAATGAGCATTGTCATATTGAATTTATTGTATAAGTTAAAAGCAACAACAGTGTCCAGACCTGAGATGCACTTTAGCACTTAATTGTAGGGACTTGAAAAACTACTAATCTCACCAAAGTTAATTTTTCCCCAAATCCACTTGAGTCATTCTTTTTTCTTGGTTTTGATTTTGCTTGCTAATACTTTTCAGAATGGATCCTTGCTATTGTTGATGTGTGGAAAAGAAGTGCCTGATATTTACCAAATTCTGATATAATTGAAAAGGCACATTACAGGCTCTAATAGTAAGTGATACTAAAACCGTTCATTAATAACTCTGATTACCACCATTCTCCAAAATGTAAGTACTCCCCTCACTCTTTTTTTTTTTTCTAATACTACCATGTGAATTTGATGTGACAACTTCACAAGGCCAATAGTTGCCATTTTCTGAAAGGTAAACTTGCCATTTATGCATCCAGTAAATACAGAATGCATAGGTATGGCCATCAGTTGAAAAGCTGCTAATGTGTACTTTCTTGCATTTTCCTGTGTTTGTTATTTGTTTGTTCAAGTCTCAACTTTAATTTTTTTAAAAAAGATTAAGAATATAAAACCTTTTTTAATTTCTTACATTGTTATAGCAATACTTCTTTGTAGAATAGATTTCCCCTTCTTTCATAATCCCAAATATAATCTTGTCTGCTCTGACGTTCAGATTTGCATGTGCAGATTTCGAATATGTGCATGAGTAACTGTGTGTGCGTGTGTGTGTGCGCATGTGTGTGTATTTGCCTAGTGGCAAAATGCTTATATAAGGAGCAATAAAACTGATGGAGGCAAACTATATTCCTAAAGCAAGTTTTTCCCAAACTATGTTTGAGTTATCCTGTCTTTCATGTTTGTGGCCAATTATGTCAAATAATCTTGGAAAATTGCCTATAGAATTAGCTTTCCCTGGGGAAAACTTTTCTTCTTCTATGGAAAACAGAGAAAGTGATAATATCCAAAAAGGAAAGAGAGTACAGGATGAAAGTTGACTGTGCACCGGTAGCCTTCTTTTTTATTTTTTTTTCCAGTGGGACAAACCTTATGAACTCCATAAGACTCTATCTGGTTAACAACAGGTCATCTTTGAGGCTAACAAGAACAGTTTTGTGGTATTCTAGATTAGTCTATGAAATGAATTGTTGCTGTGCTTATCACCAGTGTTTATCAGGAGTAGGAGTCTCTCCTTGGAGCTTTTATCCCCAACTGCAAGACATCATTTTTGAGGCTTTGCCATGAGGTGCTAATCCAACTGTAATAATATCATCCTGATAAGATGGCATGCTTTTCAGCCTGTTGAGTGTGCTTGAGTTGATAAAATGTGTGTGCAAAGTTTGCCATAAGATGCTAAGTAATCAGAACACGTAACTAACCTAAGCTGAGACAGATGGCTAGGGTTTCCATTAGTTCCACCTTTTTCCAGTCTGCAGACTACATTGGAAAGGTTACATGAGTTAATGGCTTACTGACAGGAGGAGCAGATATCAGTGTAGCCATGTTCTTTTCTTGCTGTGAATTGCAGAACTGGGCTGTTAGCATTGATTACCATGCTGATTCCCAGTACCTGGTTGACACAGATAGCTATAACATACTATCAGACATATTATAGGCCACTGCCAGCCTAGAATCTGACAAGTATTAAGTACACATACAAAGAGACAAAGAAAGATAGGATTTGGAAAAGTTACTTTATTATAAAAATTCTGGCTGAGTTTTAGTAAAAAGTTACATTTCCAAGTTCTGTACCTACCTGCTTATGTTACTATAATCCTAGGCTCTTTCAGTTATGCTCCTTCAATGTCCCTATGTTTCCTTACAAATATTATTTATTTACTCATTTTTATAGTATTTTAGTATGACTGGGGGATTGGCTCAGAGCTAAGGAAACTGCCACCCTCCAGATGGACTCCATTTCCCAGCAACTTTTTCTGTCCTGACCAGTCGTGAAGCACAATGGGAGTACCATCTCATCAAAATCAGGAAGGCAAGAGCATACCCTCCAACTGTCCTGTTTTGGCAGGAACAGTCTTTATTAATCCTTTGTCATCTCACTTTTAAGCTGCTTTTAAAATGTCCAAGTTTCTCTCTCTTCCTTTAATTTTTCTTCTTTGTACTTGAATTTACTTCAATTGCTGCAAACTAAGTTCAAAGTGTAATATCATCTGTGAAATGTTGGAGGGCATGCAACAGGCTCACCTCACTTGTTTGGAACATTAGAAGAAGTCAAAATACAAAGACAACAGAGGCTGGAGAAATTGCACCTGTGGGTCATATGCAACCCAACCCCATTGTTTTGTGTCTGTCTTACACTTGGTGCTCCCAAATCACACACACAAAAAAAGGTGCAAAAATAGACCTAAACTAGTCTAAAACGGATAGTAGCTTCCCAATATGCCTGTTTGTTTCGTTTTACTCCCTCCCGTCACCTCAAAGATTGCAAAATCCTGAAATAGCCAATTTTCAGCCAAATATGAAACGAGAAATGATGTCATCACACTTCGAGTTCATAGGAAACAGTCTGGTCTTGTCCACTGGGAATGTGTAGGGGTGGAAATTGGTCTTTGGACCTGCCTTTATTTGCCCACCCCCATTCTAGACCCAATGACTTTAGATAATATGGGAAGGAAACAGTTGCAGTGAAATAAAGTGTATTTATTGCAGGGTCAAGCCTTCACTTGCTAGAGGTAGTTCAAAATTTGATGGTTTTATCTCCTTTCAGGCGAACCCTTAGGACGACAAGTTCTGCTTTTGCTGCCACATTTGCAGCCAGTAAAAAGATGGGAATACTTCCAGTCCACCAGTTTTCCTACCTGCAGGCCCCTTATCCTCACCAACTCCAACCTCTGCTTGTTAAGGCTGATACAGTCCTTGAGAAATCTTGCACTAAATCTATGCTGCTCCTGAGTCATACTCTGCCTTAGTATGTTTCAATCACTCTTACAGTGCTTCCTTGAACAGAAGTCGGCTTTTGGCATGAACCTAGGTGGCAACAGACCCTGTACCACTCATGTTTGAGTTCCACTCCTTGGCTTATGTAAAGGTGGACAGGGTGACCAAGCTGTTTCTCCCTGCCTCTCTTTCAACTCTCTCTCCCTCTCATTCATAAGCCCTACTGTCCTTCCTCTGACTATCTGTCATCTTATGTGGAGAGTCATAGATCCTACCTTTGCTCTTTATCATCCAGTTCCTGTCCTGATCTTTTCCACAAGGTTGAGAACAGTAAGGACTTCTTTCTCACCTTTCTCTATTCCTATGTTTTCTTGTTTTCTCCAAGTTTTCTGCTGATCTCCAGTTGTCCAAATTTGATTCTACCATGGGTGAGAACCATGTAGTTCTTCAGATGTTGTTGGGCTACAACTTCCAGCCATTCTAGATAGCATAGACAATGATCAGGAATGCTGAGAGATGCATTGGCTGCTTCTATTGTGTTCATCCTTTGCACATATGCTTTTTAATCTCTTTAAATTGCAATCCCATAAAATGCTGAGAGTAAGTCCAGTTGTATGTAACAACACATACCACTGTATAGACAGATACAAAATTACGGTATTAACTAATATTTTTCCATTTTATTTTTCCATTATTTTTGTTTGGTTAGATTTCTCAGGTATTTTACTGGGTTTTCTTCCAGAAAATTAAATAAAAATAGCAACACAAAAAACAACAATGCTCAAAGGACTGGAAATAGTAAAGCAAAATGGGAAGCATACATCTATTTAGATACCCAAACAGAGTGAGAGATTAAAAAAAGAAACTGAATTTAAATCTTCCGCCTCTTCCAGATGAAGAAAATAATCTTTTTCAAGTATTGAGTTTTGTGTCAGAAAAAGGAAAAAAAGAGTGGCCAGGTAGTCATGGACAGGCAGTCCTTCCACTGCTTTTGTTGCTCAGCTATAACAGGGACTCCCACAAGATGCATGTTGAACTACTTCAAGACTCACTTAAATAGTTTTTTTAACCTTTCAAGGGTCCATCAAATACATGCTGCTTCAAGTGATTCTACAGCTTCACTGAGGAAACCAGAACTATTTTTATTTTTGGTTGAGTAAACCTTTAACATTTAACAGTCAGGTGTTTATTTCACTCCCCAAGCTGTCTCCAGTTCAAGTAACACTTTAAAATGATCCTCATCTGGCGGGTGTTTCACGGGGGGGGGGGTACAAAATGGAATTAACTTCTACACTCTTGAAATGGATTGCTCCAAGGAAACACGCACGCTTGTATCCAGGGCCACAACCTCTTCTTCCTCCTCCACCCCTTTTCATTAAGAAGCCATCAGGAAATAGCTTAGAGGCAGGGAATTTTCAGTGAAAATATTATTTCTTCACCTATCCCTTTCGACTCCCTCACACAGGTTGTATGGCTAAATGGTACTCAGGAATGTGTATCCTTCAAAGCACTCGGCTGAATGTCTTTTCTCATGTTGCTTTCACATTTGAAGCGTAGCACGGCCCCAGATCTCTCGCCTCCCGAATGTCCCAAGAGGTATCTGACCTTTACTTAAGGATGTCTTTTGCAATTCAGAGCCACTTAAGCTTGAAACACTGGCTACTGTAACTGGAGAAGGCCATTCCCCTTCATAGCTTTCCCTGTTCAAGAGCTCTTGGGAAACTCACCTAGGGTGCGGTCGACAAAGAGCAAAAGGGCATTTGGTTAGCAAAAGCAAAGAAGGGAGAGAGGAAGTGCCCCCAAATCAGCTGCTGTTGCATAAAGGTTCAGTATTCAAACCAAATGCTTGCGTGCCTTCCTGCCCACGCTGTCTTCGGCCCACACTTACCCATTCACATCCTAGCAGGATGTTTTAGTTTTATTACCAGGAACAATTTTAAACAAAGGACAATGAGAGGGAAAGTGGAGTGCTGACGGCAGTCACCACCCGACACCTGTGCCTTCTTCCACATGTGATTCACACAGTTTGTTATCTTTTGGGGGAAGAATTACTAAGTGCTGGGATCAAACAAGGACGGAAGGTCAGAGCTATGGATGTTAGGCTTCAATATTAATTCAATGATGTTAAACATTAAAAATGGGAGGATTAATCCCTCATCAATAACATTTGATAAATCAATACAGATCACACAAAGTACAGAATACACAAAACACATCAATAACACAAATAAGAACTGAAACAATTAAACTGGTTGTGTTATGTTAGCAAAGACTGTAATTTCTAAGGCAGGCCATGGAATGTAGAGACAACAGCACAGAGCTCATCACTGCTGATCCTAGAGCAGAGGTTGGCAAAGTGCAGTGCATGAGCCATATACAGCCCCCCAGTATCATTTCTGGGATCCTCGGGGTGTTCAGGGTTAAGTTGTCTTTCATTTTTTACCTCAAAGGTGTGCAGGGAGTTTGCCTCCAGATGGTGTCTGGTGATCTGAGAGTAAGTTCACCATGATTTGGCCCACTTTTTCTAAAACAGGAAGTAAACTACAAGTTACTTTTGATTCACTTCCTGTTGTTAAAAAAGGCCCCTCCTGGGTCTAAAATACCCTCAGGGAGCCAAACAAGTAGTGAAAACCCCAGGATTCCATAGGATGTTGAAAGTGGAGTAATAGCACTGTAACAGTCTAGAGTAGAAATGGCTTCTGCCTCTGTATCACAAAGTCTGAACTGGAAAGATTAGGTAGTACAGGACATGTTTTCCTCTTTTAGTTTGATAGAACTTACTTCTGAGTAGGTTTTTTAAAAAAGACAGATGGACCTAGGAAAGTGTAAATTTAGCTGGTGGTTTGTTGTTTTTTTCTCCAAGATATAATTTTAGCAAAGAAGGGGTTTTTTTCGAGGTTTTTAAAAAGCACGGAGTGCGCAGCCCTGCCCGTCGCCTGGCTCCGACGCAGATTTGCAGGCGCGCGCAAGTGCGTGCCTACAGATCTGCTGGAGGCGGGCTTCCAGCTGGCGAGCTTCTCCGGTTGGTGGAGAGCCTCCATCAACCGGAAGCCACCATTTGGGATGCCGGAGGACTGCGGAGCAGCGCGCTCACGCTGCTCCGCGTAGCGACGGACTTACCCGGCTGCCGGTAAGCTCCATTTTGGGGTGTTTTCGCCCGTTCCCCTCCCCCACATGTGGAAAGGGCCTAAATCAATCTGTTTTTTTTTTCCACTATGAAATATGGTGATATGTTGGCAGAGTTTGACATCCAAAGTATTTGTATAATGTTGAGTGAGAAAAGTTTTCCAAAAGCTTGGAGAAAAGTCCATGTCATACCTATCTCTGTGTGTGTGTGTGTGTGTGTGTGTGTGTACACATATACATGCCAGCAGAAGTGTGATCTGCAGTACTTAAAGACTAGTACAAACATTTTAATATGATTCATGTTAGGATTTACTTGATAGTACCAAATATGACATCAAATATGACTAAAGCATTCATCCTTTCCCTGGGGGAAAGGATGACCACATCCTACATATAAACTTCTGAAAGCAGAAAATACCGTTTCTTTTCATATGTAGTCTAGTCAATTTCATTTCTCTCAGTAAGCTCTGGTCAATTTTCTTACTCCATTTCCTTGTATTGAAACTGTGCATCGTTTGTACAGGATTAAACGATCTGTGTGTGATTTAGAATTACAAAAGAAAAAAAAATTACTTTCTCCTGGCAGCAAGCTTGTTCTCCTCTTTCATTATTTTTATACCTGTATGAAAAAAAAAATTTTTGTACATGTATAGAAACAATGCTGGGCTAGGAATTTTTCCACTATAGGAGCCTTCGCAAGCTGATGTGCTACAAATGTGTTGGTTGCAAGTCCTCTCATGCCTAGCCAGCATGGAGAAGCACCAACTTAGGACAGAGAGAAGCCAAAGAGAAGCAAAAGAAAATTTGGTTGAGTGAACAAGTAGCATCTGAAATATCATCTCAACAACTCTCTCACACACATACCTTTGCTGTAGCTCTACAGCTGTTCACACTACATACTGGCTGCCAGATCTGACTAACCCATTAATCTCCCTGCAGAAAGTTAGCCAATAAATTGAAAATAATTAGTTGGATAGGCTACACAGCAAGAAATTAGACAGTTAAAGCATGAAGTGAGCATGCTGAAACAAGATGTATTGAGACGTGCAACAAAAGGAAGGAGGGGAGGGAATAACGGTGATTATGAGAAACTACATCGTCTGGAATATTGATTTTATGTGCCAGAATATTAGATGCATATATATGTAAATTGGTTGAAATGATTTGTTTGAAGAGACTTTCCTGACAGACAGGAAACCCAATGGAAATTTCAGAAATCTACAGATCACTGTAGAGTGGCTGAGTCTCAATGAAGCTGAAGGAATCTAAAGAGATTTGATTAATGCCTGCATAAAGGAAATGATGCTTATTATGATATTTATAACATGAAAGCACATTTCAGATTATGGACAATGATAAAAAGAATTATAATGAGTGATGTGACCAATGGTTCCTGGGATGTCATTCTAATGCCTACAGGATATACCAGGTCACTTTGTCTGAAAGGAATAAAATAATTGAGCATTGGTAAAGGAATATACTGGTAATTTGGGGGCTGTACATGAATGGTCCCAGTTTGCCATCTCATATCACAGGTGGCAGGCATTTGAAGATAGATGACTGAATTTTTCTGGGGAAGTCTCAACATATTTTTTCTGAGAGGCAGGACAAGGCATTTTGGACAGAGATGAGCTGCTTCTTATGACATAAGTAAAGTCATCTTTCTGTTCTTTTTGTCCTCTTTTCTTTTCCTTAATTAAGATCTTCCTTAACTAATTAATTACTTTTAAAAATTTCTTTCCTTCTGTTTAGGCAGGCTTTTCATTCTTTTCATTGTGATTTTATTGCACTTATTATCTCCTGAATTCATACGATACAAAGCTTACAGAAGCCTATTTTAATATGCTTTCAATAAATTAAATTTACATATACATATACATATACCAGTTAATTGGCTTCTATAGTACATTTAGATCCAGATGTTTTAATGATCTGCCACTTTTCATTTTATCATTGCTATTGCTATTTTTTAAAAATTAGTTTTATGTATTCACTGTTAGCCTTCTCGACCATTGACAGATTTTTAAAATACAGAAATACATGATATCTATCCATCTAGCTTCTTGTTTTTGAAAACTACAAACTCTGACTGTGGTTTTGGCAATGGCAAAAGCACCAACGTTACCTTCTCAAATATATTAAAAATTGAACTACAAAAAAATATTGCCCACCTCTATTTGAAGCTACTGCCATGACAACAACTTAGAATGCAGTGCTATAGTGGTAAAGTTTGAGGGGCATGCCCTTAGCATGGCAATCCATGCCATATCAGGTCTCTAGCACAAGATTCCCCAAATGTGACTGTGCTGATCTCAGTATTTCTTTAAAAAAAAATCTAGCAATTTTAATCTCCACCAATTAGCACAGGTAAAGCCAAACTACTCCAAAATTATTTTGGATTACAATAGGAGTAACTCATACCAATATGTTGTTCTAAGTCCCCTCAGATACTGTGGGAATTTCAGGAATAAGGAAGTCCATGAGGAATGGCAGAGGAAGTCATAGTCCCAGGTATCAGAAAATTCCAAGGCTTCAGCCCTGTAAGCATTAACTCCTTTTGAGTGACTGAGGACCAATACAACCATGCATGACTATCTCCACTGCTGACCTCTGAATCAGGCAAACCACCAAGACTGGAATGTTTGCAGCAACCATAGCAGTTTGCTTCAACATGCCACTAGTATGTACTAGGTCCAAAATGGCAGAAAAGTGAAAGAAAGAAAGAAAGAAAGAAAGAAAGAAAGAAAGAAAGAAAGAAAGAAAGAAAGAAAGAGGAAATAAGTTTCCTGTTTTGCAAAGACCTATCATAAATCTGACAACACCTAGACATCAAGTCTGTGGCTCAGCATCTTCCCACTGGTCTTTCCTTGTGTTCTCCCTGTATATTGCAACTTATCATTTACAGTAATCAAAATCTCTTCAAGGCAAGTCCTGGCGTTTTCTTCTGACTTTCTATAAGAGACATTACCAAGTGACTCATAGATTTTGTCATAATCAAACACTCAGTTATGTGGTTATCTGGCATCTGATTGTAAACTATTTTAACAGCTATTATGACAAAAACAGAAGGCATCTGATTAATGTTGTTTGCAACCTCAGCTGACCTAAGAAACAGTTAAGATGACCTTAACTGTGGATACAGAAAATTTTATCACGCACGCAGTTACCTAATCTTAACTCAAGAACTATGACAACTGAAAAACAGGAGTAGTCAATTTTAGGATTTTCCCTCCCATTTAGTCTTGTTAACTGCCTTTGCTCATAAAATAGTCATAATGACTTAGCAATAAAAAGACAATACAAAGGCAACAGCAAAATGATATAACATCAAGACAAAAACACCAGTATTAAGATAGCAGTAACATCTTGATGATGGTCTCATGATGACCCCTATTAAAATGCACTTTAGTGCTTAAAGACTACCAAACATAATGAAACAAATTATCACCCACTAACTGGCCACCACAAGAGAGTTCTATTGAGTCACAGTTCCCTCACTGGAAAGGCCTCATCTCTTGTTCTTGACTGATCTCACATGTGAATAAGGTATCCACTCATTAGAGATGGAAAGAATACTCATTATTAATCATTTCCAGATTGAGAAATGGATTCTCTTACAGTTAGGAAACCCACTGAGAACAGTAACAACCCAGCGAAAATCTTGCCAATCTTTTTTCCCAAGGATTTAAGTGTCTTGAAGTGATGTGGCGGAGTGAGAGGGGAGACATGAGATTTTTGTTCCAAAAGCTGTTTTCCATGGTTAAAACAGGTTACCTGCCCCCAAAATGCCTGTTTTCTGTTCAGAAAACTGTTTCATATGCAGAAAACACTGTTTCCTGCACAGGAAAACTGTTTTTTCCTGTGCAGAAAACAGGCTTTTAGTGCAAAATAACCCCTGTGCAAATTTTGCCCAGAATAAGTCCTGAACTGCAAATAGCAAAAGAAAATTGTGTGGTTTTCAAATACTTTCTTACTGTTGCTAGCAAGGAGTACCCAGAGATGGTTTGTAGTTGCGTTCCTCTGAATAAATCCTAGAGCATCTGGTAATCTCTAGTGGTCTTTCTTGCAAGTACTAACTACACCTGATCCTGCTTAGCTTTCATAGTCAGGTGGTATCTGATGCCTTCAGAGTGTTTAGGAATATTAGTTTACCTACATTTGCATTTTTAAAATTTAATATTTTTTAGTTCTTGGATGTCAATACATGTGCTGTTTTTTGGAACATTTTGATCATAGATGGTCTGAAGTGAAATTTTCACTAATGCCTCCTAAAGGGTAATTTTTTTTTTTTGAAGTCATATAGAATCATAGAATCATAGAAATGTAGAGTTGGAAGAGACTACACAGGCCATCCAGTCCAACCCCCTACCATGCAGGAACACCCTCAAAGCACTCCTGACAGATGGCCATCTAGCCTCTGCTTAAAAACCTCCAAAGAAGGAGACTCCACCACACTCCGAGGCAGCATATTCCACTGCCGGACAGCCCTGACTGTCAGGAAGTTCTTCCTGAGGTTCAGGTGGAATCTCCTTTCCTGCAGCTTGAATCCATTGCTCCTTGTCCTGGTCTCTGGAGCAGCAGAAAACAAGCCCTCTCCTTCCTCTACATGGGATCCCTTCAAACATTTAAACATGGCTATCATGTCCCCTCTTAACCTTCTCTTCTGCAGACTAAACATACCTAGCTCTCTAAGTCTATCCTCATAGGGCATGGCTTCCAGGTCTCTCACCATTTTGGTTGCCCTCCTCTGGACCTGCTCCAGCTTGACCATGTCCTTCTTGAATTGGGGTGCCCAGAACTGGACACAGGATTCAAGATGAGGTCTAACCAAAGCAGAGTAGAGTGGTACCAGTACCTCCTTAGATCTAGACACCATACTCCTATTGATGCAGCCGAGAATTGCATTGGCTTTCTTGACTGCCGCATCACACTGCTGACTCATGTTCAGCTTGTGGTCTATTAAGACTCCTAGATCCCTTTCACACGTACTGCTATCCAGCCACGTGTCCCCCATCCTATATTTCTGGATTCCATTTTTTCTACCTAAGTGTAGGACCTTACACTTCTCTCTGATGAATTTCATTTTGTCAGCTTTGGCCCAGCTCTCCAATCTATCCAGGTCATTTTGAATTTTGATCCTGTCCTCTGGCGTATTAGCAACCCCTCCCAAATTGGTGTCATCTGCAAATTTGATGAGCATGCCCTCTATTCCTTCATCCAAGTCGTTGATGAAGATATTGAACAGCACTGGGCCCAGGACGTTAATCAAAGTACAGCAGGGCCTCATATTAGGAATGGTTACTCAGTAGAATCACAGGGGGAAAAAAGCCTACTCAATTTCAGGTTCTATTTTTATTCTATTTTTATTTTATTTTTACTTTTTAAGATAATTCTGTCGGGCCTCTTAAGGTTCATTATGTCTTCATTTAGATCTGATAGAACTTTTCACAAACATAGAAGCATCAGTAGCAAAAGACCAGTGCTGTCTTTTTGATGAAAAGTTTTGTGTATTAAACCCAAAGAGGGTATATAAACATATGTTAGGGAGATATGTCTAAATGTGGCAAGAGTGAGGATGAGAAGGACAAAGGTAGCACACAGCAGAATGTAGGGGTAAGGGGAAGTATGCACAGCACCACATCTTTATAGAAGATTATGCATCCTCCATAGCTAACTCGTGAGTAAGGCTTCCGTTAATGACCTGATTGGTTTAAATATATTTATGGAAGAGAAATGCTCATTTTGCAAATGTTCTTTGGTTTTCTCTACTTCTATCACAGCTTTTATTCTGGTAGTGGCTGGGTGCATATTGGTTTACTTACAGTTATTAGAGATGTAAATCCTCAACTATTTCATCCGCACATGTGAGGATGGAAAAAATTTTCTGCCTACCGTAGGAGAAAATTAATATTCCTCCACAATCCCAAACTATTACATAGGAACTATTTTGCAAGATTAAGAAATGCAGTTTTTTTGGAGCAAAAAAACCCCAAAAAACAAAAAACAAAAAAACCCGCATCCTGTTTCCTGTGCAAGAAACAGTGCTTTTTGTGCAGAAAAACCATATTATGCACAGAAAAGAGTGGGTAGTTTTTTGTGGGAAAAGAAAAAGAAAAAAAGAAAGAAATCCTGTTTTTCTCAGAGAACAATATCCCTTTAAGCATTGAGATGTTTGATTACCAGGAGAAAATTGCAAAAAATTCTTACTGATCTGTTATTCTTCCTGACAGAATTCTATGGGTGTTGAGAAACTTGTTTTTCAACCTGGTGAAGTATCATTATGAACATACTTTCTATCCCTAACAGTTATAATAGACATCTTAAAGTACCAGGATTTTACTTAGTTGTATCTAACTCGCCTTATTCATTTCAATGAGTCCACTGCAAGTCTGCCCCAACCTAGCATGTGAAATGAGTAAGTGGGGCAAAGGTATAGGTCCTTTTGAAGAATAAAGACAAGTGGTCAGAAGCACAGAACCTCCTCATGTACCTTAAATGGCAACCTAACAAGGGGATCTATAATGTTGGAAATGAACATAAATCACATATCTGCAGCCTTGACAGAGGAGCCTTGCCTTGGGTGACAAGGTTGAGAACACCTTCCCTGGAACATTACAAGCCCAAACAATTCCAAAAGCTTCAGTAAGTCAGGCTTCTTTTCTCAAGTGATCCACTGTGTTGTTTTTTTGCTACAGGAGCCTCTGAGGCCATCCACATCTGGCGTGTATAGTCTTGTGCTCATGAAGAAAAAGAGACAACAAGACTCACAGACTGACAGGCAGGGTTCTTGCAGATTTCGCTTCCGATGCTGAATCAGGGTTACACCTGGCGGGAGGTTAAAAAGAGACAGAGAAAGGGAGGAAAGAGGACAAAATCATGCTTGTCAGGTGTCTGTAGAAATATCCACTGTCTGTACTGTCATGCACATAGCAATAGTCGGTGTCTCTCCAATGGCAGTTAACATCATTTGTTGGCCCAGGCATGCTGGTTCTTGTTGACCAGCTATACTAGGAGAAGAGGAGACTTTTTAAAAGAAACCCTGAAAGAGTAATGAAGATCTTCAGCCACTAAGTCTCATAAAATGGAACAAATTATCCATGTCTAGATTTTTTAATGTTCTGTCAAAATAGTTGCATTGCTACTGAAATGACTACTTAGCTTCAGATGTCTTCAACTTGGTTACAGTAAATTGTAGTGGCAAGGAGGAATTTGTCTACTAGAGATATGAAAAATATTCACCCATTTTCTTATCCTTGACCTAAAGGGGGTGTCCTGGCTCTCAGGACATCCTACACAGAAAATATTGATCCGGAGAGATATTTCACAATGCAAACATTTAAAACAAACAAACAAACAAAAATATTTCTGCATAAATCTGGAGAAGATGTACAGAAATTTTGTGGGTTTTTTATGGAGAGGAGTTTCATATAAAATGTGTTTCCCTGTACAGGAAACTTATGTTGATAGCATTCCTGTAGGACAAATTATTTATATGGGGTACAGAGGACACAAATTGCAACTGGTCCTCAAAAATAGTGAAATTTCAACTTCAGCAGGGAAAAAAATGTTGAAATTATTTGAAATTATTGTACATGTGCTCTCTTTTTCCAGAATCACTGAGCATCATGAAACCCCGTCTAGCAAATAGAACACATTGTCCCATACTATTTAAATTTCACTGGAGCATTCTGGTGTTCCTTGAGTCAGTTAATAAAATGTAGATTCAGGATTACTCTGCTGTAGTTTGTATGTTGTTTATGCATTAGTGGTATGAAAGATCAATTGAATACAACAATATGAGTAATGATGTCTTATGAGTCATAACTTCAAAATAATGCATCAACAATAAAACGATTCTACCATCACTTTAATCCATACTTTGGAAAATAAAAGGTACTTATACAAGTTAACAAGTCAAGCCAAAGCATTCAAATGACTATAGTCCTGCAGAGGCATTGTGTATGACACACATCAAATTGGCTAACTCAGTTATTAAACAGTGCTAAATATCAAGAAGCTTCATTTTTAACTAGAGATGCCGTATCATTAGAAGTTTCAGCAAAGAAAATATTTACCTCCCTCACATACAGAGATGAGAAACGGCTAAATCCTAGGAAGAAGAAAGCTTAGCACATGACATATTGTGTTGGAGAAGGAGGCAACAGTGATGATAACAAATTAATGATGGTCTAATAAGCTCTGGAAAAACCCAGTCCATTGCATAGAATAACACTCCATTTCTTTGCTAAATCACAATTCAATTCGAGTAGGAGATGATATGAGCACCAAAAGGAACCATTTGGTTTGAATGACCGTAACATTATTTGCTTGATAGTATCACATTTTCCTTCTATATTCTCTTGTGCACCCATGGGAGTTAACAAATGTTTAAAGGACATTGGTCATTTTAAGAGATGTGAGGAAGAGATAAATATGCTTTCCCATCTGTAACTCAAGTCCCCCTGGCAGGGACAACATTCACAGGAAAAGCCTGAATAAATATAAAAGCTGGCCACATGGCTTTGAAGATTAACTTTTTTTTTCTTTCTCAGACTATGTACATGGTGGGGGAGATGTGTGGGGTTTTTTTGCTCCCTCATTTGGGATATTTATAATTAACTTTGCCATCTGTCAAAGGTAATCTGTTCCTAGGGTGTTGTATTATTAGTAATTATAATACCTTTAATATGTCACTTATTTTGTCTATATTACTATTAGCAGACACAACAAATTCACTAGTGTACATTATGAGTACAAGTAGTCCAATACGAAGAACAAAGTGTCTCTAAAATGTAGCCCCATATATAAATACCAGCAAGTGTGATAAGGTATTATATTAACTAGAATATAATCAATATAATACAGAACAGTATAAACACAACATGCAGAACACAAAATGACTATTAATCAGCGGAAAAGATAACATAGGACCGATATCAATGTCTGTTTAGAGGAAGAACATTTCTGAATTATCACTAAGCTCAAACTTCTCCACAAGAGTAGTATTTCATAGAATCATAGAATCAGAAGAGACCACAGGGGCCATCCAGTCCAACACCGTGCTATACAGGAATACCCATCAGAGCATTCCCAACAGATGGCCATCCAGCCTCTACTTAAAAACCTCCAAAGAAGGAGACTCCACCAAACCTCGAGTCAGCATATTCCACTGCTGGACAGCTCTGATCATCAGGAAGTTCTTCCTGAGGTTCAGATGGAATATCATTTCCTGCAGCTTGAATCCATTTCTCCTTGTCCTAGTCTCTGAGGCAGCAGAAAACAAGCCTGCTCCCTCCTGGACATGATATCTCTTCAAATATTTAAACATGGCTATCATGTCCCCTGTTAACCTTCTCTTCTGCAGACTAAACATACCCAACTCCCTAAGCCATTCCTCATAGGGCATGGCATCCAGATCCTTCACTATTTTGGTCGCCCTCCTCTGGATACATTCCGGCTTGTCAATATCCTTCTTGAATTGAGGTGCCCAGAACTGGACACAGTATTCCAGATGAGGTCTAACCAAAGCAGAATAGAGTGGTACCACTACTTCCCTTGGTCTAGACACCATACTCCTATTGATGCAACCAAGAATTGCATTGGCTTCCTTGGCTGCTGCATCACACTACTGACTCATGTTCAGCTTGTGATCTACCAAGACTCCCAGATCCCTTTCACATATACTGCTATTCAGCCACATGTCCCCCATCCTATATTTTTCTGCCTAAGTGTAGGACCTGTTGAAATTCATTTTGTTAGCTTTGGCCCAGCTCTCCAATCTGTTGAGGTCATTTTGAAATTTGATCCTGTCCTCTGGCATATTAGCACCCCCTCCCAATTTGGTGTCATCTGCAAATTTGATCAGCATGCCCTCTACTCCTTCATCCAAGTCATTGATGAAGATGTTGAATAGCACTGGGCCCAGGACAGAACCCTTTGGCATCCCACTAGTCACTTCTCTCCGGGATGAAAAGCAGCCATTGTTGACCACCCTTTGGATTCAGTCAGTCAACCAATTACAAATCCACACAGCGGTAGCCCTGTCTAGCCCGCATTTTACTAGCTTCTTTGCAAGAATGTCATGGGAACTTTGTCAAAGGCCTTACTGAAATCAAGATATGCTCTGTCTATAGCATTCCCTTCATCTATCATGCTTGTAACCTTATCATAAAAAGAGATAAGATTAGTCTGGCATTACTTATTTCTGAGAAATCCATGTTGACTTTTGGTGATTATGGTATTGCTTTTTAAGTCATTACAAACTGGTTAATGATCTGCTCTAGGATCTTTCCTGGTATTGATGTCAGGCTGACCAGACAATAATTATTTGGGTCCTCTTTTTTTCCCTTCTTGAAGATGGGAACATAATTTGCCCTCCTCCAGTCGGCTGGGACTTCTCCTGTTCTCCAAAAGTTCTCGAAGATTATTGTGAGTGGATCAGAAATGACTTCTGCCAGTTCTTTCAATATCCTTGGATGTAATTCATCTGGCCCTGGAGGCTTGAATTCATCTAGTTTAGTGAGATATTCCTGTACCTTATGTAAGGTTCAAATGATATGTTGCATTAATTATGTAGTGCATAGCTCTGCTTCCTTCTAGTTTTTATTTATGCGGAAGTAATCATGTGGGCCTCTGGTACAGATCAGAATCACCACCAGTCGAAGCTGGTGGCTTCCATCTTACTGGAGTAATGAAGCTGCTTGGGTTTTGCCTTGCATATATAATGGAACTGTTTGAGGGCCTAAATGTATTTTGGAGGAAGCATTCAGCAGCTTGGACAGCTTTGTTATGCTCTATACCTAGAGTCAGTGAGTACAAGGAATGGCAATTTATAGTAGGGAGAAGCAGTTACCAATGAGACAACTGAATCTAGGTCATACATGAGTAATCAAGGGAATTACTGGAGATTAAGGTCTTAGCCATTCTAGAATCAATCATCAGAAAAGTAGCTATGATAACACAAGCCAAAGAGAAAGACAAAGACGTGTAAAAGATAAGCTAGTTTAGAAGTGCAAACAAATCCACAAGCACAAAGAACACTGAAAGATAAGAAACCATTGTGAACAAAAAAAACTCTTGGCAGCTACTGTAAAATTTATAGCCACCTGGCTTTGAAATTGTAGGTATTTAATTGCTCAGCATTTCCTGTTTAAACATGCAAGAGCTGCTGCTCCTTCCTTCCTTCTCTCATAGATATGCCGCAAATTATGGGGGTATCTTCAAAGTCTCCATAAATTCTGACTGAGATCAAGGCCCACCTTGCTGGAGTTCCTCAACATGCCTATCTGCCACCAGCTACTCTGATTTGGAATGAAAAAACATAGGCCTTTTCATGTCTTGCCTGCTATGTGTCAGATTCCTCAGATTCCATGCCCTCAATTATGCCTTTTAAGGTTGTGTCTAAAACCTGGAGGTGATTCATTGCCCTACTGACATGGAAACAAGCAATTCCCACATACAAAATGGAAAAATTAATCATTACCTCTTTGGCTGCTTTCTTTCCCCTACCTGTGAATGTCCTTCAGAGTATCTGAGGTGACAGAATACCAGCCTGTTTTGTGGACTTTTTGCTTATCATCATCATCTTTATAATTTTGATTTGTATCCCACTTTTAGACCAAAACTGGGCCTCAAAGCAGCTTACACATTAAAACCATACAATATAAAAACATATAAATAGTACATATTAAAACAGGATTAAACTATTTAAGAAGTAAAGTAGCTGAAAAGAGATTAAAAGCTGGCAATTAAAACAGTATAGCACACCTAGCTCATTCTTTAAAACCTTTCTGTCTTAAACACCTGCCTGAATAAAAAGATTTTAGCCTGCTCCCAGTAGGACAATAAAGAGAGGGCCGTTCTGGCCTCCCTGGGAAGGGAGTTCCAGAGTCTAGGGAAAAGGTTCTCTCTCACATCCCCACCAACTACGCTTGTTCTTTCTCTTGGCGGTTCTCACAGAAAGTACTTCTAAGTTTCTGTTGATTATTGTCTGAGATCAAGTTAACCAGGTCAGTCTATTTTCTGCCCAGGTCAATTTGATATGTGTTCATTCATAAGTCTGATCTTTATTTCTGCATTAATCTATCTTTCACTCCACACGCAGACTTAAAAAGTATCCCACTCTTCATATCTATTTTTGAAATCTTTCATTACACTCTTTTTAAAAAATGTTATGAGTTACTTTGTAGCTTATTACTCTGATCACAGTATGTTTTAAGAACCAATACCTGTAACACCAAATTCAGTGAAGTGTGAAATCTGATCATCATACTAGTCTCAGAAGTGAAGTTTAGTGTGTTTCAGCAAAGCAAAATGCTTAGTGTGAGGCCTAATAGCACTGCTGAAATTTGTTTTTAGTTTTCTGGTCCTTTGAGTTATGAATATGAAGCATTATGATACTTTGCTTAAATTCTCAGACTAGGAATAAAAAGATCCAAGTTAAAAGCTTAATTATTTTATGAAGCTACCATCTAGCCATAAGAGGATGAAGAAGGACTTGGTATAACCACATTTGGCCTTGGCCCTGAGCCTTGGGGATAAAATTCATGATATAAATAAATGGAATAAATAAATGATTTTCTTCTAATTTTTCTTCTGTCAAATATAGTTTTTCTTTTAACATTATTTGTTATATGTTTAATAGTTTTATTTCCTGAGTGTCACTTTGTATGCTATTGCATGTCAGAAAGACAATATCAAAACATTCTTCAAAAAATTGTGCAAAACATATCTCCTACAACTCAGTCTTTGCAAGATAGGGCATATCTGTGCAACAGATTTACAACTATTTCAACAGTCACTCCCTCTTCTCTGGGAACTTTACCCTGGAGACTGTAGTTCTGTGAAGGACACTAGCATTTTCATGATAAAGAATTGTTGGCACTCCTAACAAATTTCAGTTCCTAGGAATCTTGGGAAGAAGCCATTATTAGGTAGAACAGTTAAGGATGCACGAATCAGTACATACCTGTGACCATTTTGCATGTATTCAAATCTGCTCTGTTCAGTTTCCATATAATTCTGCAGTTTACAAACATGTGCACATACAACTTTCCTGACCATTCCCACAACTGAATATTGTAAACACTTTTCCTTATTTTTTCTTTCTTTCTGTATGTACCATTCCCTAATGGATGCATTTTTGTGTGCAACTTCTCTTAATGTCTGCATTCTCATGCAAAAAGTGCAAGATTCTATGCTCAGTCCATTGAAAAATTCAGAGAAGTGTGTAATCTGTTCTGATTTGCAGGTTAGACCAAGAAGATTTGCAGGTTAGACCAAGACTTGCATGAATTCACTTTAAAATGCAGACCAAATGAAATTCTCTTCCACCCCTAATAGCATTCATATGCAATGTTGTCATGTCAGCTTAACAATACAGATCCACTTTAAATTGTTTTTCATAAGCTTCCAGAACATTTTTTCCCAGGGTATACTCTTAGAATATAGTTTGAAATAATTTAACTCTAAATTATCATGTTTGTAGTTCAGTTTTTTCTACCAAAAAGCATTCTAAATGACCATGTTAAAGATCCAAATTCAGTTTCACCAGAAACCAGTTACTTTTGTTACTTTAAAATATGTTTTCATCTCTTACCGTACAGTTTTATAAAAACAGAACAAAATGGTTTTGCACACACTGCTGCACTGTTCAGGAATGTTAGCTTTTCAACCTATCTGAAAATCTCAATGCTGCTTTAATTAAAAACAAAACCGAGCAGTGAAATCTTGTACCAACATGTTGCTGTCAGCACCCTGCTAACCATCTGAATTGAACTGTGCATATCCTTCCCTTAGCTACAAAGAATCTGGTGCCAAAAAATGCCGCTTAAGGTCCTTTTAAAGGTACAGGCAGATTATTTCTAATTTGTAACTCAAATTAGTAGCACCCAGTAGTAATAACATCCACTGTCAAAACCAGAGATTAATGAAGAGTGAACTCCATAAGGAGAAAAGCTTTCATCTAGAGAAGGAAAGAAACCAATGGGATTTTCTTTACACATTATACTTGTGCTCATTCCCCCATTTTAATGCCATCAGTTGAACTGTATAGAATTTATATTGGCATAATTCAAATGGCAATCTGTATAATTGGATATTGGCTCAAGGATCTCTTCCACTATCATTAACAAAATAATTTTGCTCCACTGTATAGCAGAGCTGGGCGCTGTCCCTATGTTAAGTCTGTGCCTTCAAACTGACTACTGATTTCTGACAACCCTATGGATTTTATAGGGTTTCCTTATGCAAGCAATATTCAGAGGGCCTTCTTATGCAAGCAATACTCAGAAGTGATTTGAAACTATTTTCTTCTGATTATAGCTTCTATCATCTGATATCCCTTCCAAGCGCTAACCAAGCCTGACCCTACATAGCTTCTGAGATCAGATACGATGCAGTGCCTTAAAGGTATTCAGGCAGTGTACTTAATTTGAATGAATCCTAGTCAACTTGGCAATGATTAGAGATGATAGGAATGGTAGTTTAACATGAGTGGGGGCTGAATCAAGTAACATTCCAAGCAGCTGTGTTTGGAGTGGCTGCTGCAGAGCAACACCCAAGGCATTACCTGTTTGACACTCATTTGACAGTCACTTGGCTAAGCTCTCAGTATGCAGGTCATTGTTTGTATAAACAGCTAGCTTCATCAGAAATCCAGCTTTATTAAAGGCGCTAAGTATGCTCAAATGTGTTCCAACTACTCAGTGATAACAAGCTGTAGCCTGAAGTTCAAATACAGAAGGTAATAGGAAATGGTTTGATTCCAGGCTCTACACTCCAACCCCCACTGGCCATGCTTGCTTTGGGATTCTCGGAGATGTATTCCAAGCAAGTTTTTTTCTGAGCTCTTAGCATTAGTCAACCCAGAGACTTCAGATGATTGCCTCATGACTATTGTTGCATATTATCCTACCTTGATAAAGTCTCAGGCCATCTCCACATTGCACTGTTATGGCACTATTATTCCATTTTCAACAATCCGTCAAATTCTGGGGACTGTAGCTTACTGAGGCTAAACAGCTGTCTGGCTGCGAATTCTAAATGCCCTTTCCTAAACTGCAAAGCCCAGGATGCCATAGGATGTTGAAAGCAGAATAACTGCACTATACAGTATAGTGTGGAAATGGACTCAGAAGCCTGCAGATAAGTTTTGCATGCAGTAAACTGGGCATGCTAGGTGGAGACTTAGGATCTATAGTCCAAAAAAGTAATTTTTCCAAATTCTGCAATCAGATTAGTGCTGGGAGGAAAAATAGGTTAGATGGACAAATAATGTGACTTTGCATAAGGAGGTTTCCCACATTCCAGCAGAAATGTGGTAGGTTTGGTTCTAGCCAATATCCATGACATTTATAGTTGAAGTATTGAGGTCACAAACAAAGTAACAGCCAGAGGTTAGATGACATACAAGCAAGTGCTACATTTTAGGTATGCTGACAAATTGTAGTTGGTCTTCACTTCTAAGAGAATGCATTTAATTTGAATTTCCTCAACAGTATTGTGGACTGGAACACAGTTTTCCTTTAGAGGGCACATTTATTTGAATTGTGATGCTGTTCCTAGCTCAAAAAAAAAATCATTCAATGGTGTGTATTTTAGGGGAAATTTGGTTTAAAATGCATATATTTTGTAAGAAAATGTGTACAATTTGAATATAAATTTAGAAGACACGATGGAATAGACTTGTGTTCAAACACATACAAAGAGACAGGCACATGAAACAGACTGCTGCATCCATTCCCAGTTGAAGCGTAGATTTTTTTTAACAAAATGGGTATAGCACCTTTTTTAAAAAAACTTATCTTCTTGTACATCTCACAGGTGTTATGCTTAAATAAAGCATTCCTCAAAGTGGAAAGAAAAGGAGTTTTATTTGTAGCAAGTGGCTGTGGTCATGGTCACATAGAGCAGAAATGGATTTGCTTTCAAAAATTCTTCTCACACTATTCTTTGTGTGTTCTTTTTAAAATGTTGCATGTTGTCTACACATTTGGTACTGGAATTTTACTTCTGGCTTGATAGCAGAAGACAATTTTACTTTCAAAAGTTTTAGCATGTTGCATATTGTTCTGTGAACTCAAGTAGCTCTTTTGGTAGTTCTACCATGTTTAGCAAGACCAAGAACATCCTCGTCAAATACAAACTGAATGCACGTAGTCAGTAAAGTCTTCAAATGTGACAATACATTGAAATTAAATAGTAAAGTTTTGTGTGACCTTTTGTACAAGGGAGAGAGGCTCACCAAAATATACCTGGCATTATCACAGGCCTCAACAGTTTCTGATAAATGTAAACATATGTAGTATGTTTTTTCAGTTCATACCACTCAGTGGGAAGGGTGAGGTTGGGATCTGAGATCCAGTTGTTAGTCCCAAATAAAGCAGACAAAATGAATGCATAGAAGTTATGCAAGTTTTGAATTGCCAACTTTCTATTGATGCCATAGGTCTATTCTAGTTGGGACTAATAATTTGATATAGGCCACAGGGTGCTGGGCATTTAGCCACAGGGGTATGGGCGATGTGGCCTGCACATATGGGCCTCATATCTTTACCCACATCATGCCTTCATGAATTCATTCAAATCCCTGAACAGGGATACGGTGACATGCATATCACACTTTCCTTGCTTGTCATCATCCATTAAGTTTTAAGAGGAGGGTAGCTGCTTCCCCTAATTCAATCTCTATTCAGTAAACACTGTATTCAGAAGTTCCATTAAAAATATATATTAAGAGCTTCCAAAAATGCTTTATTGTAATTTCCTCAACGTATAAGGAGTATATACAAAATGTGGTGTTCAAATTATATCAGTTTTCATCCAAGATGCCTTCCCATTCTCTTCTTTTAGATACAGAGAAGGAAAGACTCTCATTTTCTGCACACAAATTTTAACACCACACACACCAAATCTCGCAGTGGAATATGCCTGGAGTTCTTCTATGCCATTAGTTTATTAAAGTATTTTTAAAAAAATAAAAAGCCTTGCTCTCTTTCTCTCTCTGTTCACAAAAACTTCATTGTTCAGCTTTTGGTGTTCCTCCTGAAAGATGGAACAACCACCCAAACCACAGAATGTTAACCCAAAGATGCACTCAGTTGCATAATAAACTTTATTATCAGTGTATTATTGTAGGGCAGTGTTCCCTATTGCTGCTGGAGAAACATTAAAAACCAGAAGGAAACTTAACCCCAGCAAGTCTGGATTCATGCTCAGTTGGAATAGCAATGGTTCCAACATAGAAAGGTTGTGCAGTATGCACTTAAAATAGCAGGTGTTTTGTTACTAGCCCTTTCAAATCAAGATACCCATGCATGGAAGGAGGGTGGAATGGGACTGTATGAGTTTGACTGCTGAACATTTATATAAAATAGGCAGGATGTTGGAGATCAAAGTGGCATATGCCATATGGCCTGCCTCACATCCCCTGAGTTACACCACTGTCCTCATTTGGAGTAGAAGATGTTGTCATGTCACTTGTGTCAAAGTAAGATTCAACTTCCCAAATGAATGGTCCTTATGTGAAATGGGGATTCAGTTTGTCTGTTGCTCAAGGCCTTGGCCTGGCTCTGGTGTGAATACACAGAGATTGGCCATGCTACTTTCCCAGCCCATCATGGGGATGGGAGAAGGACAGGACCACGGAGGCAGTTTTGCAGGACATCATCATGATTGCATCCTTCTCCCATTCCCAGACAGTGCAATCATGGATTAAATCATTGATCGGTTTTCCCCATCAATTACCCATAATCATGCCATCATCACAGACTTAACTGTCCTGCAGAACCCAGGAAGTACAATGACTGTGCTTCCTGCCTAAGCGCAGCCTGGGAAGTTAACCAGGTGTGCTGTGGAAGGAAGAAGCATGGTCATTGTGCTCCCTTCCTCAGGGAGTCAACCAGTATGGAGGTGAGTGCTTCTGTCATGCTCCCGTCCCAGGAGAGCTGTTGCTGGGATCTCCACTGGATATCCTTGCAAAACGGTGCAGTGCAGAAAGGGCCATTGTTTCAGCCCTTGAAACATGTAGGAATCACACAACCCTCTAGATATTGGATTGCAACCTCCAGACAGCAAAGCAGAATGCAAAGATCCGAAGTCCAACAACATCTGGAAGGTCACATGATTCCCACCCTGCCTTATAATGAGCACACAGAGTTTGACAGTATTCTTTCAGTTCCTTCTGGTTCTACATTTATTTATTGCATTTTTAAAAAATCTTGCGTCTCCACTTAAAGGAAACCCTCTCAAGGCAGATAACAAACATTATTAAAAATTAAAAGCCTATTGAAGTGGAGCAACACCTGGCATGTTTGGAGAGTTGCTGAGGCCCCACCAGCATTTGTGCAGGGGCCTCCTACTCACAGGTCCTCTTTGACTCTTATTTACTAAGTGAGAAGAGCAGAAAGTCAAGATAGCAGCTTTTTGATCTTCCAGCAGTGTCCTGGAGTGATAAAATGATTGTGTCATTATGTAGCAACAGTGGAAAGTGATCACAACTCTGAGGAGGTCACATTCCTCAGTCTGGATGCAACATGATCTAAAAATGGCTATAGGAAAACTTATAGACGCATGCATAGAAACAACATTGCAGTGAGGGGGAAAAAGTAGGAATGCACCAGAATTTCACAGTGCCATCTGGCATGCACTGCCCACTGCTTTAGTCTACATCAATGATGTATTTGGCATGGCACAGAAGTTTGCCACTTTGCGATCTAGATGAAGCTCCTGCTCTTTGCTTAGTTACTCCAGGGCAGGCAGATGTTCCTCAGGTGTGAATGTTTCCACTCCAGTTCAGCCACCTGCCTGCCTACACACACAAACCACTCTGGTTGAGCAGCTCTGCAGCCCTGATGCCTAGCAAGTGAGAGAAGATTATATTTTGTTATACAGCTGAGCCACCAAGGTGGAAAAGCCACACCTGCAGAACATCTCCCTGCCCTGGAGGTGTTAATAAAAACAGGAGCTGCTTTGCTTTGGGAGGAAACACTTCTCACAATAAATCCAATGAAAACATGTACCTCACAAACAGCAGTTGATCCTTTCTTGTTTTGAGTTAGAGGCAAAATTAGGGTGGGAAAAAATGAAATCCCCCTCCTGTACTTATATTTTTTTAAGCAAAACCATGAATATATTTCTCTGCTAATTCAAACCTTCTCACCCTACATCCCAAACTGTGGGTGTGTTGTTTGAGTTGAAGATTTAAGTCAATGGTGGTAAATTATTTAATTTGATTAATCAATTGATTTTTCATGATTTTGCTAGGTATGCAAATGATAAGATGTTTTGATGAATAAACTGAAAATAGGAGTCACTTGTCTTTTAAAATAAGTAAACAAGTTTAGAAGTTTGATATCAGGCACTTTAGAATTAAGACTCCTAAATCTAAAGCACACATTGGGTGATATCTTTAATAGGGTGAGCAGAAAGTGCAAATTCATGGCATTCTTCAACAGGCAATGATGGCTAAAAGTTATGCAGCAGAAGAAAAGTGACATTATTAGGGTCATCAGTCTTCATCTTGCTTGCCTGAGATATCCTAGAGAGAGGGTCTATGCAGACAGAAAGTTCAGGACATGCCTCACCGCTGGGCATGGACTAGGACAAAAAGGTGTAAAGAAAGGCAATAAAATGTCCTTTCTCAGTTTGCAGCCAGAAAATGCTTTCATTTGGTCAGACCTTACCTTGAATACTGTGTCTAGTTCAAGCGCCACAGTTCAAGCTGAATATTGACAAATTGGAATGTATACACAGAAGGGGAGACAAGATGATCAAAAATCTGGAAACCAAGCCTTATGAAGAATGACTTAAAGAGCTGGGTATGTTTTAGCTTAGAGAAGCAAAGATTGAGAGGTGACATGGTAGCTATCTTCAAGAATATGAAGGGATGTCATGTAGACAATGGAACAAGCTTGTTTGCTGTTCCTGCAGAGACAAGGACATGAACCGATGGATTCAAATTCCAAGAAAAGAGAGCCCACCTAAACATGAGGAAGAACTCTACTAAGAGAGCTGCCTGAAAATAGAAGGGACTGCTTTCAGAATTTAGTATACCTCCCTCTTTGGAGGTACAGAATTTAAACAGAATTTAGATGAGCATCTTTCAGGGGTTCTTTAGTGGTGTAGAATGGGAAGGAATGCATTTATTTTCGATTCTCTGAAATTATTTTGCTTCAAGTTCATCTTATCAAGCAGCTCCTTCCTACCATCATCTAAGACAGCAGGGCAGTGTGTATTCCAAGATTTTGTGTCAGTCCAGAAAGATTGTTGAAAGAATTCATCAATTCTATCTCATCTTTTGCCATGCCTCCAAATTTTGCCAGCCACAACAAAAGAGATTTTGTAAATGCTTCCCTTAATCCCCCTTCTTTCATTGCAAACTGGCTTTGTCCTGGGACCTCAGATTCCATCAGAGCTTTGAAAAGCTACCTTTTGGGACAACTCTCAGAGCCCAGTTCTGCCCTACATTGTCATAGTGCTATTATTCTACTTCCAACATCCAGTCAAATTCTGGGGTTTGTAGTTTACCGAGGCCGTCATGGCATGCAGTCATGGCAGGTGGCTGGACTGGATGGCTCGTGTGGTCTCTTCCAACTCTACATTTCTATGATTCTATGATTCTATTTCACTTTCAACATCCTAAGGAATCCTGGGGTTTGCAGTTTAGGGAGGGGCATTTAGAATTCTCAGCCAGAGAGCTTTTTGGTCTCAGTAAACTACAAACCCTAGATAATAGCACTATAACAGTGTAGGGCAGAAATGGCCAAAATCTCCAGCCCTTATTGGTCAGAGGATTTGGGGGATTGTCCTTCAAAAATATTTTTTACAAGCTTTAGATTCCATATCAGGAACATTTATCTGCAAGAGTTGGATAAGAGACAGAATTTCAGCATATTATAATACATTTTGTCTGGGGAAGTGGTACCTGCTGATATTAAAGAATCAGGAAGACTCGCTGTTTATGTTGAATACAGCTACCAATCTCAGTGGTTGATTTGTCATCAACAAGCATCCCCTTAAGAGAAGCTTTGAGAAATGGTTAGTTGATTGGTCCACTCTTACCTCTGGGGTTTCTTGTATCTTTAAGTCTCAGCTGAAGCTCTGACTTCTGTAACCATGCAATTAAGCGAGAATATCCAATTTCTTTCCTTTTTATTTATTTATTTCTTAAAGAGAGCAATTTTCTAAATCCCCATGGTTGTCAGGTAGACTCAAAGATGTGAAGCCTAAAGGCTCCAAAAAATGGCATTTCAGTAAAAATCAACTACAGGTATTATTATCTCCTCTCCTCTCCAAAAGAGACTAACTACAGCGTCTCCTCATTTTTCAGCCCGGATATTATGCTAGTTTGGATGGGCTAACAATACTGAACATCTTTCCTTATGCACATGACAAAATAAAAAATCTGCATTGACATGGCATGGAAAGATATTTGTTTCGTTATTGGTTACTTGGTGGTAATAAGCTTATGTCTGAAAAGTCTCTGCCTATAGGCCCCCCTTTAGAAGCAAAATTGATTTTGTGGCCTGGTCCTTGGAAAAGCTGAAATCTTAAGCTGCAAACTGCTGGGTTTGCCTGAGTAAGGAAATCCTATTTTCAGTGACCATCCTAGGAGAGAAACCTCCCCAAGACAAAGTTTGCCCTAAACTCACAGGCTTGTCTATTAAATTAAAGGCTTTTATGTGCTCTTTCACATCCTTGAGGGACTGTGTGCTTCACAGCCAGGAGGGACTAGTCACAATTTGTTATTAACACAGAAGCTCCTCACCACTTGCTGAGGATTAACACCAAGACTGGAATCCCTTCAAGAATTGCCAAGGAAGCAGAATTCTGTAAAGCTACCAAACCTACCTTTTCATGAAAGTGGAAGTCACTCAGGAGACTATTACTGTTAGTAACTGACTCAAACACAATTATTTTACACATAGACTGCTTGGAAGTGTTTGGAACAACTTTTTCCAAGTCTTCTTTCTTGGTTAATTGAACATGTTGTGTCAATCCTAAACCATCACACTCATTAGCCTGCTATACCCTAGAGTCCCTTAGGAGAGTGGGAAAGAAGAAACACTGGGGCAGGATGATTAAGAAATGAAACAAAGAGATAATAGGGGAGATTCAACTGACAGTCCAAGTAATTGCTATTATAAAGAAATCTGTTCTGTTCACTTGTCCAAGGCAAAACAAAACATACATTCACATCATCCCTGGTGAGCTAGCAATAGTGATCTAGGCTGTGATATTCTAACTCAGGACTGGTTCCTGATCAATCAGCACTTCTGTCTTGTATCAAGTTAATCATTGATCAGTAATCTGATTGGCAGCACTGTATGTGGAGAAATATTTGTCTGTTTTTGGGGACATTTGGGATAGTTCTCATATGGTTGCCAACATTCACAAAATATTCAATATCTGCCATCCTGGATATAAATGATGTACATTTAAATATATAATATGCCTATTGGCCAAAATAGTGTGCTTCTGTATGAGAAATGAAAAAGATTTTGGGTCATAGCAGATTGCAAGTGAAACATCAATTGACAATATGATGCAGCAGCAAGGAAGCAAATGACATTAGCTATACAGAGGTACAGAACTCAGATCAAATTAATAGTTCTACTGTGTTTAGTTTTGGTCAGCCTTCACCTCGAGTACTGTTTCCAGTTCTGAGTACCACAGTTAAGAAGAAGACCAACAAGCTAAAATATGTTGTCAAGGGGTCTAGAAACCATTAAAGGAACTGGAAATGTTCAGCTCAGAGATGAAAAGGTGATGAGGTGATATCATACCACGCAAGTATCAGGAGTAATATACAGAAGATAGGATAAGTTCATTTTCTGTTGGTCTGGAGGACTGGACTGGAACACATGGACAAGACAATAGATTTTGACTAAGCATTAAGAAGAAATGTGACAAAAGCTGTTTGATGCTCTAATGTGCTGGCTCAGAAGATGGCAGGCTCTCTTTCATTAGATGTTTCTAAATAGAGATTAGATGTCAGGCATGCTTTAGCTGTGTATTTCCTGCAATTTCAGGGTATCGGATTAGATTATTTTGTCACTTCAGTTCTAGAATTCTGTGACTCTGCCTCAAATGTAACATCAGTTCTAGGCTGGGGTAGACAACTGAGGTGAGGGCAGGAATCGCATTTGGTTTGTAAATGTGGCTGCAAACCATACTTCTTTCATTTTAAATTTGTTGATTCATTTTATTATTATTATTTTCTAATTAATTATCCTAACTGAGGCCCTTTCCACACCTTACCTTTTTCTAGTGCTGGGGTGTGGGGATCGTGCGAGCAGCCTCCGGCGAGAGGCTCTCGTGTCCCTGCTGCTTCAGCTCCGCACGAGCTGCTTGCTCACACGAGAGCCCTGCCTCTTCCTTCTGCAGCACAGCCTGGCAGTTTCCCAGGCTGCACTGGGGCAGGAAGCATGATCGGTGTGGCTCTGGAGGCTCCGCACACCAGGAAAGTGTGCGCTGGCCCCGGGAGCAATGCGCGATTGCGCACCATTTTTGGCTTCCAGCTGAAAATGAAAAGGTGCATGATCGGTGCCTGCTGGCCCCTGGAGCATCATGCGATTGTGAGTGCATCGTGCAGATCGCTCCTCACAATTGCGCGACGCTCCAAGCGCCCTTTCGCATGGCAAATGCTGTACAGAAAGGGCCTGAATTACTTGATAAATGAAATAAATTATGAAATAATGAATATTTGATGAGTGAATTCTTTGTATGAAAATAATTCAATATATTAAATGTATTTTACTTTTATTTTATTTAAGAGTATTATTTTTATTTTAAAGGTGAAAGGTACTTTATCATGCTTGCATCAGTTATAATTTATAATAACCAGCATAGCAGCTCTTAATTGCAATCATTTCTTTTTCTGATAGAGTAATCACTGAATCATACTTATTAGACTAGGGCAGAAAGCATCTGGAGCAACACTTGCTGGCTGCTCTTAAACTCTATGGCCTCTAGTTTTTTTGGTGGGAAGATAGTCCAGGATCAAAGAGTAATGGAGCTGATCTCCCAGGAAGTGAGAGAGAGAGCACTGATGACTCAGTTGCTCTATTTTCTTCCTTGAGCATGGCCATGGGTGAGCTCCTTTTCACAAAATTATTTCAAAATAAATTCTTTTATCTACTGTAGCTTCAGTGTACTTTATGCTTTATTTGGGAGAGTTAGAAGTGGAATTTCAATCATTTAACATGATTTTTGCTAAATTAGCTTCAAGAAGACACCGGGGAAAATGTTCAAAGGCTTCTCAGGAACTGCTTCTTTTTTCTTAGCATGCCAGAAATGACCAGGAAGCATGAAAACCAGGAGCTAGAGAAAGATAAAAAGCCCTGAGCAAAAGGAGGGATAGGATCTCCATTTTTTTCTATGATGGTCTTTCAAAACTGGCTGGTAGGCATGCAAAGCTGCTGGGCACATATCAATGTTCTGGTGGAGCTTGGAGTGTGGGGAGGGGAGCAGGAGGGGGTGGGGCTATGGCATGAGGGGCATGGCCACTGTGTGTGGGGGCGTGGCTGCAATGCATAGGGGCATGACTACAAGCCAGGATGCCCCAAAAACATTGCCTCCCGGAGCAAACTACCTCCCCCGCCCCCTCCATCTCTACACAACTGGTTCTGTGGACATTTAAAATTATTTTTAAGTGATTTTACTGCTGAGTAAGCTTGAAAATTTTATGACTGAGGTCTTAGGAACGCCACCCCTTACCCTGATGCTCTTTTAAAAATATTTCCTTTACATAACATAATATACTACTCTCATAGTTTATCATCAAAATTTGGGAGCATAATGTATCATCATCTTCTCATGCCTCTGAATTTCAGTGATCTCATTTTTTAAAAACCAATTTTATGTTCTCCCAAGTATAATCAAATTTCTGGGCACTTTGGGAACAAATATCCATTTTTGCTTCTTAATAATTTGAATATTAAGTAGCATCCATTTCCCACCTTACAAAAAGTAAGTTTATAAACTAATGTGGATAGCTGCTCTTCAGGAAATTTTACACATTCAGATAGCTTGAGGGAAGCATTGGTTATTTTTTATGTTACTTCATCTGATTTACCTTCACTTAGAATAGCAAGGATCAATGACATATAACTATTAATTTGTCATTTTGGTAACAGATGTTCAATTCAGCTGGAGACTAGAGTTAAGATGGCACAGTGGTACAATGAAAAAAGGGGGACCTATTTTTGATCTCAAGGATCAAAATGGCTCCACAGTCAGTATTTTTAGTCAAGTATCTAAGACTCCTAGGAGATCACTGTTTTCTCACTCCATATGCTTTGAGCCGAGACATCCACTCTGCAAGCATCATTTGGCTAATCAGAATGAAGGCATTGTGATCTTACGCAAAAGCACTGGAATCTCTAAGCGTGGCTGTGAACATAGCTTTGGATGAGAGCTGAAATAGTTCAGTCTGATTTCTGATGCCAATTTACAGGACTCTAATATGATGCCAACAGGTTTGTGGTGCAAAATAATGATGGCAGAAGCAAGTCCTGGGGAAAGGACTGAAGACCTCGTATCCATATTTGGGTGCATTAATATCTTGGCAACCGGTCACAAATTCTACCAGTTAGCATTATACAAGTTAGACTTACTGGGTTTCTATTGATTCAAGAGGCACCGTCTACTTGGGACTATCCAATATCTACTTGGATATTGCACCACACTATGCTGCAAACTGGGAGATTCTGAGAGCTGTAGTACAAAAAATGACACTGTCAGGCTCTGGCAATATGTTAAAATTCCCCCTTCTAGAGCTACAAAGAGGAATTGTTTACTTTCTCTGTAAAATTCCTTTCAGTTGTAAAATGACATTGTTCAACAGACTTTGGATTGTTTTTGTTTTTAGGGAAAAGATCAGATGCCTTCATTTGTTCAATGAAGGGAGAAACAGGGCATACCAGCCAATCACAACTCACAGAACTCATGGAATGCTGGGGGAGGCTATAGGAGAAAGGATAGGACCTATAGGCTTCTCCGTTAAACAGTTACATCCAGCCAGAAATAAAAGCCCTTTCCACAGCACCCTCCCATTCCACCATGGGGACGTGAGAAGGATGGGACTACAATGACACTTCTGCATGACGCTGTTGTGGTCCAATTGTTCTCCTGTCCCCAGGCAGCACAAGCGTGAGTTAAATCATTGGTGGATTTTCCCCATCAATGATATGTGATCGTGCCAGCATCTCACAGTTACCTGTCTTACCTGTCCTACAGAAGGGCAGGAAGTGTGACAGTGGCACTTCCTGCCCCAGTGCAGCCTGGGAAAGTACCCAGCTGCACTGCAGAAGAAAGTTGTGTGTCCATTGTGCTCCTTTCCACAGGGAGCTGGTCACACATGGAGGAGAGTGCTGCCATCACACTCTCTTCCTGGCAGAGCCACTGCCCAAATCACCACTGGACACTACCGCAAGAAGATAAGGTGCAGAAAGGGCCAAAGTATGGCTGTTAAGAAGGGAGGAACTAATAAAAGCTGAACAGGGTTGGGAAGCTGAGTGTATAGAAAGAGTTCATGAAGAAGTATTACTTTGTTGGAAACTGAGGTATTCCAGTGTACTGTGTATGGAACCAACCTAAGGCTAGATGTTTATTTTGTTTGCAATAGAATCACTTTTTACTGTATTTATTTTCTACATCTCTGTCTTGATTTTTTAACTTACTAATTAACAAGGAAGAGTGGACATGCTTTACCCCACTGAACCCACAGGTGTGCTTGTGATACAGCTTTCATGTGCTCTCCCTGTTTGTGAATTACCGTAATCTGCCTTTTGCTCAATGAGTTTACAATAAAATGGGCTCCCAAAATTGTTGGGAGAGGAGGTTAGAAGTTGTATAGTTAGGTCAGGCTTATTTTTATCCTCCTGAAAATAGGTGGGATGGATATTCCACCTATTCGATCCTACTCTGGGCACTGGCACTGGAGTATATTTGCCATTTCTGAGGATGCTACAAGTGTAATACATGTGAAACAAAGTACCTTGCACAGTTACATCATCAGGCTAAAATTTAGAAGACAAGTTAACTTTACAGAAAGCACACTTGACATTTAATTATGATGAAGGATGGGGAGTCATCTCTGTTTCTCAACCTCAGAGAAATATTTGCAAAGAATACCAAGTAGCAATTGTTGCATCAAAAGTTTTGAACATATGCAAGGATTTGGACCTAATGTCTGTGCTTCTGCTTGCCCTCTGGGCTTGTCTACATGGGAAAATCACGTCTGCTTAATCCATATGCACCAGGGATATTAAACATTATTAGTTAGTTCATAGGAGCACAACTTTTCCCATCTCAGGAATTTTTGATACCCACCAGGGTTTCCTTTCCTTTCCAACAAGCTGTCCCCTGACATGTACTCATATCAACTCTGAATACAGCTAACATGCTGAGATGTCTTATGCTTTAGCAAAGAAAAACTCCACCTTACTTTTTCATAAGATCAAAGTCTATGTAGGAACCAGACTGAGATAAAAAGAGCAGTTTACATCTCTGTAGCCAATTGAAATAGGCTGCCTGTAGATTTCAGTAGGCATCCTAGGTTTAGTTTACAATAAAGCCACAGTTTTCAGATTCTTTTGGCAGAGGCAACTGTAAAAATAATTTTTCCCCCATGGGTCAACATCGATGAGGTAGGGTTGGTTGCATTCTACACTGAAAATCTACACAAGATGGAAAAATTGTGCTAAGGAAATGTACATCCTGGGATATATTCATTATGTAAATGTGTATAAAATAAATGTACAATTCATTCAGATTACATTTAGGGTCAACTATATAGCATATCATACAAATGACTATGACCATAGAGAAAAAAAAGTGACAATATATGGGTACTGATTACTGTCCAAGTCAGTTCTACATGTTTTCATTCATAAACTAGATTGACCTATAACACATTTTGATATGCATTTTGGTACTTTTTTTAAAAAAAAGAAAACTGTATCATGTAGTTCAGAGATGTGGGGAACCAAAAGATAACTGTATTCTAATCCATGTCTTATATAAACATAAGAGTATAAATCAGGCTGAATATAAAAATCCACACTGAATGAAACCCTTGAGCATTATTTGGTGAGGAAACGGGGTTGCTGTACAGCTATGAAGGAAGTAAAACGCAAGAAGGGAGGATAACAACATGCTGAGAACACAGACATCCAAATCAAAGATATCTGTTATTCATAGGTGAGTTTCTGTAATAACATATCTAATGTACTCCTATATCTTTGCATGCTATCACGCCAAAATTTGAAACAGTGATCAATTATTTGATTGTGTCATTGCAATCTCAATCACCCTTTTTTACAAAGTAGGGGAGGGTATTTTAGGGGACTTCTCCTATTCAATTAAGTTATTGCCTTCAAGGAGATAGAAAGCAAAAGAGGTACATACTCCTGACTGGGACAAGTTCTGCTTACATTTTGAACATAATGTAATTGAATGTCTTGAAAACACTGTTCTGTTACAACCAATGGACATTGTGAGGGGTTAATCGCCTAAATCTAATTGTTAGTTCTGATTAGAGAAGATCTATTTAATCAATGGAAGTTACTGAAGTGTTACTGATTTACCAAGATCCCATGGATTTAGTTAGTCTATTCTAAACCATAGACTCATACAGTTGGAAGAAACAGCCATCAAGTCCAATCTCCTGCCATGCAGGAATGTACCATCTAAGCTTTCCTGACAGATGGCCATCAAGCCTCTGTTTAAAAACCTATAAAGAAGGAGACTCCACCACACTCTGAGGCAGCATATTTTACTGTCAAATGGCTGCCTGGCTCTTGAGCTGCAATATACTAAATGTATATGCACATACAGATGGGTCAAGCTTGTTTTCTGCTGCTTCTGAAACTAGGACATAGAGCAATGGATTCAAACTACAGGAAAAGAGATTTCACCCAAACATCAGGAAGAACTTCCTGACAGTAAAAGCCGTTTGACAGTGGAATATGCTGTGTCAGAGTGTGGTGGAGTCATCTTCTTTGGCAGTTTTTAAGCAGAGGTTGGATGGCCATTTGGTGGGGGTGTTTTGAGTGTTTGTTTTTGTGTGGCAGGGGGTTGGACTCGATGGCCATTGTGGTTTCTTCCAACCCTATATTTCTATGATTCTATGATCAACATGCTGACAGAAGCAAGTAGGGTTAATGCACTCGCTTTAACCCCCATAGGGATAGTATCTAAATAAAATGGCATCATCCCTGCACTGAAGGGAGGCATCAGGAAAAGGTAGGCATCAGTGACATGAACTGTTGTGACGGGTGGTGAAAATTGGGCTGAGATGAGAGTATAATCCTCAAACAAAGATCTGAAGGCCAATTGGGTACATATAGGAGAAAGCTGTCCCTTGCTGTTAGTCTCTTCCAGGTTTTTTTTATTTGTGTAGTTCTTCACTCTTGTATGTCCACATTTGCTTATAGGCTGGTTGCCCACTCTGTGTGACATGTCCCTTTAGTGGCAGAGCATCAATAAGGCCCGTTTGTGACAGTTCTGCTCATCAGCATCTGGTGAGCAAGTGGCATGCAGGAGTAGAGCCACTTCACTAGCAGAATTTCACCATCGATCTAGGGAAGCACTTGAAAGAATGGGAGTAACAGGGCAATAAAGCTTGCAATATATCTTCCAGCTTGGCTTTTGGCCTGTATAGATCAGAGCTGCATTAAGAACATTAGAGCCTGCCTGGATCTGATGGGAACAGGCTCGGCTGGGAGAAATGGATGAACTGTGACTAACAAAAGAAAGGAAACATGTACACATACATACAAAAATACTGTGTAGTAAAAGGCTCCCAATCCGATCAAATGCCTTTCAGATGTCAGCCAAACATGAGCTACTTTTATTAAATTTTCTGGAAAAGATTAAAAATTAAGGTATATTCAGACAATAGCAAGGAACCCTTAGAGATGGCATACATATGATATGAGTCATGTGGAGGCCACCTGAATATTAATCCCTGTGGAGGGACCTGCCATATGGAATGATTTATCGCAGCTTCCATGTGATGAGCAACATACATCCACACAACAGTAGAAGCACAGACCTGTAACATATCTGGTCAGTGTAACCTCATTAAATGGTGGGATGTTTTCAATCAGTGAGTCAGTGGTACTGTTTTGAACTGTAGAAATGTGCAGGAATAATGGTCTAAATCCAATTGCTGGATTCAGCTAGAATTGACCCATTGGATCAAAAAGATTTGCATATGTGTTGACTTACTATCTAGGACCTGATTTAATGGGTCTAAAACTGGAACTAGCCATTAGATTTAGATCAATGTGCTTGTATATTTGTTGCATTTATGCCTTACTCTGCATTAAGAATACACATAAACTTTCTCATTCTCAGTGAGGCAGGGTATCTCAAAGTGCTGAGGCACTGTTGAATCCCACAAATAATCCTTACATTTTGCGTGAGAGCTTGACAGCCAACCCTTTATTTTTCAGCAGGATTTATGTAATTTACACAGGATGCCTCTGTGGAAAACCTAATCTCTGACCTTCTTGAAGTAAAGCATGCATGCAGAAGCAAACACAGGAGGACTGTATAGTTGGTCAAAAAGACACAAACAACTCATTCAGTCCTTATGTTTTGAAAAGGTTTGTGTAGAGACTGTACCTGAAAATTTTGTGCAAAGAGTCTTTTATATGTCTGTCCAGCCTCCCTTTTCTTCCTTGTCATCTGTCTAGCTTGACATTTTTTTAGCAGCGTCAGCATTGGGAGGGTGGTAAAGGATTGTATGGCTGCATTAAGAAATACAATAAAGCTTGAGCTGTGAAAGAATGATATTTCTATTGTAGCCAAGCCTACTACAACTATGTATGTCTGCCTGCAGTAGGCAAGGTAAGCAGCAGATAACCCCAGATTCCCCCTCTTGGCACATGTGAAGAGCAGACCAGAGAAGAAGGAGGGTGAGTTAGGTAACCCTGCCTCTCCAACTGTCTCTCACATGTTAAAAAAAAAAGATCTACACACTTGGACACCAACATGGAAATCATAAGAAAAGTGGAAGCCCGTGGTGTGACTGCCCTGGCTAGTCCGAGCTTTGGGGATATTAAAAGATATCCTTTTGATATCACAATTCGGCTTCACTTCTCTATTCCCCTCCAAGTGCTTGCGAGGCCACCGGACAAGCACACAAACAAGCTCAGCCCTTAATTGCCGTAATATTCCTAATACAATACAGGCAGGCCAGAAATAGCTGACTCGCTGCTTTAGGAGACCTCCAGGCAAGTACTCTAATTAGGTGTGCACGCAACCTACAAAAGAGCCTCTGCCCCACACTGGCAGCTTGATGGGTAAACTATACAATACCCAAGTACTCTGTGTTTGCATACTGGCTACTCTATTGAGAACCGCTGCGATAACTTGATCATTCAGATTCTGACCTTTCAGAGGCTTTGTCTCCAACTCCAAATCTATTGTTTTCCCCCAAGTACGGCATAGCCTGCAGTCACAATTCTCCTTATAAAAACTCTTGATTCCGAGACCTTCCTTGGATCGCTCCTGAGTTTCATCCCGCTTTGCTGTTGCTTTGCTTGGCGAGCCTCCCCTCAGCTCCACGTGCTGAGCTACATCACACCCCAGCCTCGCTCTCTATTTTTCTGGGCTTCAGGACAGGTGAAGTGTCACCTAAACCAGCAATCCCTCTAAAAATCCCTCTATACCACTCCAACCTTTATTTTCTTTAGTTATCTTGTGTGAATGTGTCGCATACACTGTTTTGCTTGTGTTTAATAAAACATCATTTATTGCTTTAACTTTTGTGTGCTCCTTGACTCGACCTGACCCCATAGACATAGGGTTCAAGAGCTCGCTACGTTACCCTGCCTCTCGTAACGCTAAGCAGTGCTCTGAGCTAATTTTCCCCACCTTTAGTTGAGCACGTTTTGGTGTCCCTCCCGGGACCCCCATACACAGGGTAACAGTGGAATTAAAAATTTTCTCTGGATTCATTTAGGAAGAAGCCTTCAAGTGGTCTCTAGAAGTTTCAAAACATTTTTGTTCACTTAAGGAAGGCTTGTCTGACTTGTTTCATTCCACATGTACTTATGTACATGTACTTATGCTATTTTCTATGCAAAATAATCATATATTAATTTTATGCAAAATAAGGCCATTTCCGCATGGGGCAAGGGAATCGCCCTGTGCACTACTCACCAGACTTTTGGGGTCCCCGGTCCAGTCCACGCTGCTCCGGAGCAGTGCGTGGCCGCCGCTCCGCACTGCTCTCGGGACGAAAATGGTGGCTTCCGGTTGGTCGAGGCTTTCGACCAACCACTGAAGCTCACCAGCCTAAAGCCTGCCCCCGGCAGATTGCAGGCTCACACCAATGCGAGCCTGTGAATCTGCATAAGGGAGCAGGCTCGCACTGGCATGCTCTGTGCTTTTGAAAAACCTCAAGAAACAGGTTTTTCAAAAGCACGCTGGACAACCACTTGGGGTCGTTCTGGAGCGGGCTGGGGTGCGGATCTATGTTAAGCAGGTCCAACCCAATCCACTCCCAGGTGCAGACATTCTCCCTGGAGGACGCTCTGCACCATTTTAAAAACCCCGTGTGGAAATGGCCTAAGTCTCAAACTATGAATAGTATTCAAAAACTGTGTAGTTTTGATGACTTTCTCATAGCAAGAAGAATGTTGCTAAAATTACTCATTGTTTCCTTTGAGAAGAAAATTAATGAAGAATTACATCTCTAGTCTGATAGGTTTTCTGTTTCCTATGACTTGTATTCTTCCTCTTTCGTTCCTGCAATGCCCAAATTCTGCCCTTCTTTTTTTTGTTCGCGTATGTGCCTTCAAGTTGCCTGTCAACTTGTGGTGACCCCATGAATTTCACAGGGTTTTCTTAGGCAAAAAACATTCAGAGGAGGTTTTGCCAGTTTCTTCCTCTGAAATATAGCCTACAGCACCTGGTATTCATTGGTGGTCTCCCATCCAAGTACTAACCAGGGCTGACCCTGATTAGTTTCCTAGATCAGAGGGGATAGGGTATTTAGGCCCTACATTTTTTACCTTCATCTGGTTCATTATCCTTGCTTGCTCTTTATATGGTTTGTTTGAGTGAAAACATGTGCTGTTCCCAGGATTATTGTAATAGTAAGTTTAGTAGAGAGTAGCTCTTCTGCTACTTCTCTCCCAGTTCTGGCTCTTTCTTTAAAGATTGGTGTGATTTTCATTTTCATCTGCTATAGCAAACATATTTGCCAACTTTATGTTAAAACAAAAGATAAATCTGGGTTTTTCTGTTGTTGTTTTAGTTGCTGCTGCTGTTGTGTGCCTTCAAGCTGTTTACAATTATGGTGGCCCTAAGGCAAACTTATCACTTTTTTTCTGAAATATTTGTTCACAAGAGCTTTGCTTTTGCCTTCCTCTGAGGCTGAGAGAGTATAACTCTCCTAAGGTCACTCAGTGGGTTTCCATGGCTGAGCAAGGATTCGAACCCTGGTCTCCCAGTGTCCTAGTCTAACGCTAGCTTACTCCAAACTAAAAACAAAACAAAATACCAAAACACTGTATCAATCAGTTTGACATTTTGAGGTGAGAAGCCCCTCTGCGAAGGCAACCATTTTGCCAAACTTCCTTATGTATTTTTTTAGTGACTGTCTTTGTTTCCCAGTGGAAGTCAATGGGAAATTTGAAGCTGGGATTTCCAAATTTTGGTTCAGAACCAAGTCACACTGGATTCAAACTGAACTGCACCAGAGTGAATTGAAGCCAAATCCCAGTTACCAAACTGGATTCTAGCAAATCAGCAGTCCCTTGTGCAGTCCTGTGTCGTACGGTCAGTTCACAACAGTCCTGGAACTGGACATATTGCTCTGAGGAGAACCTGAAGGATGCTTGAAGATTTCCAGCTGGGCCCTGGGCCCTGCTGCTGACTTCTTCCAGCTCACCAGCCTCAACCGTTAAAGACAGAGTTGCTGCCAAACTCGCCTGCCACTGCCATGCTTAATGAAGCGCAGATGTGTGAGGAGACAGGGATGCCAAAATGGACACCACATGGGACAATTACATTGAGAATAAACCAGTCTGTTTTCTTGGTGGCCTTGTTCTGTCGGTTGTTATTTATTCCTTTAGGCCGTTTGTAGTGCCGGCTCTGTGATAAATAAGGAAACAGACTGTCGAGAAACAATTCTCTGCTTGGTGGTAAGGTTGTTGTCAAGCAGTTCTTACGAATGAAGAAAGTCTGCTGGCATCTAATGAAAGAGAAAGGCCGACTCCACTTGCCATGCAGGTTCCTATAGCACACTGTTTCGAGGAGCCTGTTAGCACGTGTACAGCCAGGAGCGCTGAGCTCCTGGTGTGTTTTATTATTATTTTTTATTATTATTAACTTCAAATCACAGGCAAACACTTCAAGTCAGACCTGAGAAGCCTTAATCCTTCTAAATGGAGTGAAACCTCCCCTGCAGATAAAAAGACATGTCGGGCTCCTTGCAATGGGGGCGGGTGACATGCCTCCTCCTTCCTCCCTTTTCCCTTAGGGAAATGTGGCCCTGTAGGAGGAGGGAGGGAAGAGGGAAGATCAAAGAAACGGCAGGATTGCTGCCTCCTTCCAACCCTAGAGAGAAAGCTAAACCCATCATTACTGAAGTGCTGTGCTGTGAGAGATGAGCTCTGAGTGGGAAGGACGAGGACAGCACAAAACTTTTGGCTCTCCTGCAGAGAGCAAAGGTGGAGTTGTAGAGATTCTCAAGAGATTCACAGTTTGGCATGGGCCATTGGTTCTTCCTCCTCCTGGGGCAAAGTTAAACACCATGTGGATCTCTGGAACTGGTTTGGTTTCATAATCAATGGGGAAGCATGGTTATGTTTGCTTTTGCCTCTCACAATCATAGCCAAATTGTGGAGTAGATTCCTTCCTGAACTGTCCCAGTTCTCTCTTTTCTCTAAACGGTGGATTAGGCTTGAACATGCAACAATACGAGGTGCTCCTCAGGCTCCAAAATACAGTGGGGTGGGGGTGGGGGTGGGGGGGAGAGTTAGAATCAGATTTTATTTTATACTTATTGTTGTTGTCTATATTCTACCTTTTCCCAATCTGGTACTCAAGGCAACTTACAAGAGTTAAAACACAGTCACAGGTTTACATGATACAAAAGTTACAAATATAATGCTTCTCTGCATTCAATAGCAGCCTTCCTGGAAGAAATAAACTAGCAAAGAAGGAGGCAGACTGGAGTGCTAACTGTTAACAATTAGTTTTTTGATTGATGGATGGATTCAAACTCCCCCCACCCTGAAGTAGCTTCATCTTAATCAAGGAACTCTTTGCTCTGAGAATAGTTACTTATCGCTCTGTCTAACGATATTTCAGTGTATAGCAAAGCAAACAAACAGACGTCTTCCTATTTAAGCAGACATTAGTATTTTTGGAGGGAAAAGATATTTTCAATTCCTTCTATTATCAGCTGTTTCCATTATTATATTAGGTTGAGTGTTGTGATTTGGTGGGGAATCTACTATATTGTTGTTGTATTTTTTATTATTTGGTTTTAATTGCTTTTACAAACTGTTTAACTATACCTGATAATACAGTTTCCTCATTGCAAAAAGGCTGGCAGCAGGTTTTCAAGTAAGTGCAAGTCAAGCTCTTTTCTGACCTTGCCGCTCAGTATCGGAAGACCAGGGACCAAAGGGACACTGATGGGGTTGCAGAAGGTAACAGCATGCCTGAGAATATTCATGCATACTTTCTCAAGACAGATTGCACAAGCTGCTGCAGGGACTTGTGCTCAGTAAAATGAGACTGCTACAGAAACTGAAATGGTAATCTCTAAATCTGCTACGTGATGTTAATTGTTCCAATGCAAGCCAAAATTAAGGAAATTAAGAACATGGTTTGGCCTTCTGTATATGCTCAGAGAGGTTTTTCTATATGCATATTTCTCTACTACTAACAGGATTATGTTTTATTTAAGTAAGAGAAAGTAATAAAGGAACATGGATAAATAGGAGCGGCAAGAGTACCAGACTAAAATCAGCAGTATCTTTAACAGGTATTTTGTATATTTACATCATGGATTGTCAGATCTGTCTGTAGCTAGCAAATACTTCACAGCCTGATTTGAAAACTGTAGAGAACTAATTTAACTGCATCCATCTAGTTACGTTCTGCTCTCTGATACATTTCAGCAGGCTTACTTAATGAGAAGTCCCAAATACCAAATGGCTAGGAAGCAGACAACTACTTATCAATAATGGATTAACACCTTCCATTCACAAAAAGATATTTCTTGGAGCAGCAGTATACCACATACTGTTCTACCAGAATGTGCTCAATTCATTTCTACTGCCACAGCCCTAACTTTTAGCACAGCGGAAGTGTATCTTTGTCCTAGTAGCATCCTCGTGGCATCATTTAATGCAGGCATCTCATGAGGTTGATGAAGAGCTAACAGTACTTCTAGTAGGAGTTTGGTTTAGTTTTACCTACCTTGACATGACTCACGACAGAAACTATGGAAAAATTGGCTGGGAGGGTGCCTTTAAATAGTTAACAGGTTTGTGTGTTGATGGAGGAGGGCTTTGCCCTGGAAGGGTAGGGACCACCCAAAAATACTTTCATGGCCAAAGGCACTTTCTGATGTTTCTGTTGGTGGGAAGGGGCAGTCTTCAGTGACAGCCTAGGCTTTAATTGAGGGTGGACTGAAAGAATTATTTGGCCCAGGACAGTTTTCCTGGTAAGCTAAGTAAGGATCCAGGAGTCATTCGTCTATAGTGAGTGGGAGCTTTAAAGGACGCCACTTATTGAAACTTGGACTGTTTTGAATGCCTGTGAAAATTCGTGTGCATTAGGTCAAGTCATTTTCAGGAGTTAGATAACTGAATTGAATTCAACCAATGCCAAATTTTCCCTAATTTTGGGACAGATCCTTGAGGGTAGTAGGAGCCATGAAAACACACGTGTGGACTGCCTGTGGGCCACACTTTTACCACTCCTGCTGGACACAGTTAATAAAATAGGCATGCTTATTCAATTCTTGTGTCCTACTTCTGTTCTTAATGAATGTGCCAAAAGAAGGAATATGCAGGGAAAAGAGTAAAGGAGTCAGTAAGTGAAAAGAAAAGCTTTATCTCTCTTCATTGTCACATGAACCTTCAACTTGTAGGCATCACAGCTAAATCTGAAATATTTCTAAGGGGCTGACTACTGGTACTCGTTCTGCAGCCTTTTCTGCCAATCAGCTGCTGACTGATGCCACTGCTGGAAAGAAAAGGCCTTATCACCCTTCACTGATATAACGCTATTATTCCACTTTAACTGCCATGGCAATACCGCATGGAATCATGAGATTTGCAGTTCAGGGAGGGATATTTAGAATTCTCAGCCAGATAGCTCCAGTGCCTCACCAAACTACAAACCCCAGAATTCCAAAGAGCGCGGCCAGGGCAGTTAAAGTGGAATAACAGTGCTATAACAATGTAATGTGATAGAGACCAAAGTCTAGAACAAAGAATCAGTAACCCCACTGGCTTGGGATCCATGGCACTGGCAGTGATGGGCAAATCTATCTGCTTCATTTTCTATAATGAACATATTTCTTCAGGTTTACTTAGACATATTTCTGTATTAGTGTGCTTTTTCAAAAAAGAATCAACAGAAGATTTTGAATATTTTTTTCCAAGCAATCTCCCATAGAAGATGTCATTTTGTGAGCAATTGTCTCTAATATGCGCAGTTTTTGTGCACATTTTTGGATCAGACAACTACATTGCAACATTCAGAGAAATACAAATGCTCAAAGGAAATTGCATTTTTGGCTGAGGAAGTCTGAATGAAGTTGGTTCATAATAAAATAAAGAGACAAACACATTTCTCCCTTATCCTTACACACTGGAGGAGGTTAACATTTGGGAGATCTCCTTTATCATGGCAGGTTCATCACTGGGAGCCTTCTCCCATTTCCCAAATACAATTACTACTGAGGACACTCCTCCACCACCTATTCCTCCTATCTAGTCCTGCATCACATAGATCACAGTTCTGTTTTCCTGTCACGTACTGAGACATTCTTGCATGGACAGCCTTTTAGCTTTCCCCGGCATAGACAATATTTGCTTTCCAATTGGCTGGATTTACCTCATGTTTTCAGAGCGTGTGTGTTTATGATGAAGAGCTCTAAAACAAACTGACTCATCCTCAGCTGCTAAGTTCTGACATGCACTCTTGATAAGTAAACCTAGGCAAGGAACAGAGGTGGGGAGGGGGGAAGGAGGAGCAACATGGGCTCCAAAGCATCCCACCCATCAGAGAAATCATCATTTTCCATCAAGCAGTTTACCATGAAACCCAGCTGGTGCCAATCTGGCCAGTCCATTTCTCCCAGCAAAGCTAACAAAGCACTTATTTGTTATCCAGGGAACTACCTCTAATAGACTTCCAGTGAAATAATATTTGCTTTTGAAGCCCACTTTGAATCCCACTCATTTTTTAAAAAGATTGCCTCCGGCTGTCTCTGCTGGTCTAATCTAATAGTTTCTAGTTTGTACAAGCAATGTGCTTTCAGCCAACTATATAAATAACTTAAAGAGAAGAAGACACTTTTACAGAGCACAGTGCAGGGTGCTATAGAACATGACAGATTAGCAAATGATATCTCTGTGCGGCTCATCTGAGAACCTCTGTCAGTTGAATATGAGCAATTACAATATTGTATTTGGGCTGAAAGGGTTGTCTGTCTTCGTACAAAAAGGCTAACAAGAAAAATAATTCCTGTCTGCTTTCTCCTGTGCATGACACTGATTTAACAACACTTTCTCTCTCTCTCTGGTAGGAAAGCAACAGAAAGGGAGAGTGGAGGAAAGGGTGAGAAAGAACCAGGTTTTTTTCCCCCTTTCTCTTTTCATTTTTGGTTTGATTAAAATAAAAGCAAGAAAGAATAATATTGGGGAAAGGGGACTCCCTGATGCTTGTAAAGGAAAGTTATATCATCATATCAAAGGACTCTTTAATGCCACCCCCATTTCAGTGCCAGCAGTGCTGTGTTTGTCTTAAATTAATACTGGCTCTGCTCCCTGGGACATCTTGACTCATCCTGGCTCACCTGCTAAGGTCACCCCATGCCTTACATGTTCAAAGGGTTACACAGGAGAAACCCAGGTATTTACATTATTAACAAACCTTTGAATCTGCTGTGGATAGAAATTCAGGTGCCTAAATTCCCGAGTATATTCAAAATTCCTTAGAAAGTAAATTCATGTCAAAATGGAGTCAGTCAAGTTGCAAAAAAGTATCATGTCATGGATCATGATTGAGATAGTATGGCATTGCAGAAGCCCTTTGCAAGTTAAATTTGTTTTCAAGATACCGTGTTCATTTATCCAATGATAAAAGTGTTCCAGAGATTTTCCAAAGCATCCCAATGATTTCAATTAATCCATTTATGATACAGAAATCCAATTTGCTAACAGCTAGCAATTTGAGATTATTTTCTGATATTGTCTAGTTTGTTGGAGAATAAGAACAGGATGCTCCAGGGTTTATACATCCTGCAATTTTTCACATCATCCACATTAGAACATGTTGAGATCTGCCACTGCAAATCTGCACGGAGATTTGGTATCTGCCAGGTGATGTGAATCCTTTCTTCATATTGGGAATTTGCCCATGTCCTTTCTAGAGAACTGTGCAAAGGTTCTATTGCAGAAATATGGGGATCAAGAATCACAGAGGATTCAGGGAGGAATCATAATTCAATGAAAGAATGCAGCCTTTGTATATTGTAGGTCCTAGGTACAATCTCTGGAATATCAGTTAAAAAAATCTACATATCAGGTGATATGAAAATCATCAGAACAGCGGGGTCATAACTGAATAGCTGGTTGATGTTATTTATGGTTCTGTTTGCCTTCTAATCTCACCCATGCCTTAAATGTTAAAAGGCTATTTCATAATGTTGCCATGTTTTGTAACACATGTAACTTTAAGAGGCGCATACAATTATCTGTCACAAACTTTTAGTGTTGAAGTGGAAGGAAGCATCCAGTTAATCCTAAGAACCTCACCAAACTACAAATTCTGTAAGATGTATAAATGGCAGTTAGAGTAGTATCAAGTTGCTATGATTATGAAGTGTGGAAACAGCCAGGTTTAGGGGTTCATGAGTCTGTTTCTCCATTGGTAGGTCTTATCACACTTACCCAGGAGGCAGCAGCAGCTGCTCTGCTCTGGCCAGTGTAGCTCAATGTAGCTGTGATTTAATTTTCCCACAAGGTTCTGGAGTGTTATAGCATGAGAACTGTGGGGAATTTAAATGGCAGCTAAATCCAGCCACTTAGCAGATTATCAGTGGCAGGCCAGTCAGAGTCCACTTTCGCACTACACTATTATAGTGCTATTAGCCCACTTTCAACATCCTATGGAATCCTGGGGTTTGCAGTTTAGCAAGAGGCATTTAGAATTCTCAGCCAGAGAGTTCTTCAGCCTCAGTAAACTACAAACCCCAGAATTCACAGGATGTTGAAAGTGGAATAATAACACTATAACAGTGTAATGCAGAAAGGGCCAGAAGAGTCTTTTGGACTGGGCAGCTGCAAAAATGAAAGGATATAATGTGAACCTTGATAACATGTGAGAATTTGGGCCCTGATTTTAGAGGTGGTCTCTCTGTTCCAGTACTATAGAATGCCAAATATACCACATAGATTTGGGTTGATAATATATGTGACAAAGACCAAGATATATTCTGTGTATGCCCTGATATAACCGGAAAGCAAATGCTAATATGAAAAGATATGTTTTTTGCCAGTCAAAATATATTATGTTTGAAAGAAGCTTTTCTCCCTTCCAAAACGACATCTATTCTTGACATCCTCTATTACACTTGCAGTTGGTCTTTTCATACACTGCAGATATTTTGCACAAAACTTACTTTTATTCTCATGAGAGCCATGGCCTCCCTGAAAACTTGGACAGAAGCTTGCGGCAAATTTATCTCAGGTTAAAAAGAATAAATAAGACATTATTGTTCCACCAGAGGAGCTGTTCACCTTGCAAGAATCCAAAGCTGCCTGTGTGTCTTAGATGTTCCGTACTGAGACATAAACTGAGAGCTCAGGGCCCCCCTATTGTTTCTGGATCAACTCAGCTCCACTGGAGCTTTGTGTAAACTGAAGGCTTTGTTCTCAGACCTTCCTGAATGAAATCAGAGCAGTCTCTCCAAACCAAGGCCTGTGGGCAAATAGAATGGACGTTAACCTTTTCTGTGCCATTCTTTGTGCATGGTTTGTGACGACCTTGAAATGATACAGCTGCAGCAGTATGCTCTGCTGTTTAAGATTGTTCCAAGGTTGAAACTGTTGATGAGAGTTCAGAGGCTTTTTGGACAGAGCTGAAGGGAAGACAATTTTTGGACTACAGCTCCCAGAATCCCACAGCAAGCATGTGGGATTCAGTCAGTCAGTAAGTTGCTCATCACTGAGAAACCGTGCTTGAGGAATAGTTTCTTTGCAAACTTCACTATGAATAGAGTCAATCCACACTTCCCAGAGCATGTGCATTTATACTGTAGTTCTGTTAGATTTTACACTGCTCCACATTTGGTGATGCAATTATCATTCAAAAGATATACTGCATGCCACTAAAATGTATTTTTTAGGATAAAATATGTTCAGAAATCTCTGCTTTGAGAGACAATACAATACACTCAGAAGTGGTTATCTTGCGAGAAAATGCATTCGCAAATATATATTTAAATAAGTATTTTAAAAAGAATGTTGAACTGATTTCTTTTTTAAAAAATCACAAATTAATGCAGTACAAATCTGAAGAATATTCACAAATTTTCTTGTCTTCTATAAGTAAGGATATATTTACATATCAACAAAACTCTTCAGGAAAATGGTCATCTGCCATGAGACTGTAGGGGAAAGTGTGTAAGAAAGCTTAGGCTTTTGCACATAGCAACAATTTTTGCATAGAAAAAAAGGTAGTCTATGCAAACACACTTTTCTACAGATCAACATCTTCTTGTAAAAAGGCAAGTTTTTTATCAAAACCCATGATTCTTACATATTTTTTGGACAAAAAAGAAATCTCAAATTGCAAAAGACAAACAACAAAACATAAAATTATGCATAATGGGGAGAATTTTGGACTCACATATGGAAATGACATAAGTAAGGATTCATGTCTCTGGTATGAAGTATCCCTACAATTCTTTCTTATTCCATTCCTTCCTTCACCCCTCTTGTGAACATTCAGAAGACACAAATCATGTATTGAGAAAAGGAAGTACTTTCCAATTAGGCTGACGTAAATATTCACAGCCCTATGAATTTTGCTATCCTTGACAGCTTACTTCCTAACAAGGAAATTTAAGCCAGTACAATAATTTCCACGACAACAAGGATACCTCCCTTTAGCCATTTCCACGTGGTGTTGCAGTCCCACTATGGGGACGTGATGGCAGTGGCCCATGGATCATGCTTCTGCAAAACGCTGTCATGGTCCTGCTGCCATCCTGACCCCACCCATCACAATTTCAGTATATTTGCTTAACAGAATAAATTTGTTAAGTCCCTGTGATCACACAAAGCTCCCGTCCTTCCTGATCATGCAGAAAGGCAAGAAGTGTGATGGAGGTGTTTCCTTCCACAGCGCAGCATGGAAAAGAGCCCGGCTGCACTGAGGAAGGCAGGCATGTGTCGCTCGCACTCTTTTTCATAGGGAGCTGGTCAGGTGCATAGCGGAGCGTTCCTGTCATGCTCCCTTCCCATCAAAGGCGCTGCGGGGATCACAACAGGATGACTCGGAAGAGTGTCATCGTGCAGAAATGGTGTTTGATCTCTGTGGTATAATTCAGCAAAGAAGTTGCCCTTCAGATCACTTCATATGGATGATAAGCTCTGTTTCAGAAACCATGAATGTATTCATAAACAAGAAATTGAGATCATTGGAATCAGATTATTTACATTGTTTTTTCAAACCTAGATGATGCCATGGGGTTCATGTGCTGCTGAAATTAATGTGTGCATCTCCTTAACTAAAGAGTTTTCCCTTGCTTCTATTACAAGAGAAACCAGCCCACTATATGTTTGAAATATATGACCCAGTGTTTCATAATGCTGTCTTCTGCTAATAGCAAATAGCAAAAAGAAGGGAAGGAATTCTTTACTAACTTTATTCTTGAAAGAACCAATGAGTAATTTTAGCAATTTTCATCCCACTGTGAGAAAGTGTTCAAAAAACATGAATTTTTCAAACCCTATTCACAAATCACAACTTCTTCCAAGCAAAATTCACATATGGTTGTTTTGCACAGAAAATATCAGTATTTTCTTCATGGAAAATATTTCTGCATAGGAATATTTTCTTCACAGTTGTCCAGGCTGCACTGCTGAATTTTAAGTCAGAATTGCATTGGAGGGGAAAGTTGCTAGGAGGAAAGAAGACGAAGATGAGGAAGAAGAAGTAGTAAACACATAGTAGTATCGTGACAGATACCTCAGAATTCGACAGTATTTCATTTCAAGTGTAAATATCAAATTCCAACTCAGGAGCTTTCCAGAAGTGAAAAAGGAGGGCTGCCATAACTCACTGGGATATTGTATTTTGGTTGTCCACAGGTTGCACTGGCTAGTTTCATGTCAAAATTTCAAAGACAAGTTCATCCTAGAAGCCAAAAAAAAAAAAAAAAGAGGAAGCTGTCATAACTCTTCCCATGATTTCTTTTGAAAAGACTGAAGAAAAGAAGAGTACTAAGACAATGCTGCTGAGATTTCTGATTTTTTTTTTTAAAGCAGGAAAATGGGAGGGAGGTCTCTGAGGTAATATTGGTTATCTTCCTGAAGTTAAAAAAGCACGATAGCAAAAGGGCCCTCTTTGGGAGCATTCGATAAAGAATCAGGTGGCACATACTTCAGTTCATCAAGAAAACTGGAGACAGCTCTCTGAGGCACGGTTGATAATATTCTTGAGTTAAAAAGGGGATAGGAAAACAGAAGAGGACTCTTTGAAGGTATAGTTAGTAAGATTCCTAAGGTAAAAAGGAAGTGGGAAAACAGGATTCCCTATTTATCACTTTGGACTTATTAGGTCCAGATTCAGGTAGCACTAGCTACCGTTCAGCAGAAAAATAGGAGAAAGCTGTCTGAAACACAGCTGATGATATACCTCAGGTAAGAAAAATGTAGGAAAACAGGAGACCTTGTGGACCCTCTTTGGGGATATTAGATATGGGCTCACAGCATCAAGTACACATTAGGTCATAGGCAACAATAGCATCCCAGTTCACCTGTTGATTTGAGAAACAGAAATTTGGTAAGCTTTTGTCAAAACGAATAAAAAATTCTCAGCCTTACACACATAATGGCAGATGTGCATAGAACTTCTCCATGTAAAAGGAGATCCTGATTGACCTCTTAAACCTTGGATGGTAGAACTCTACATACATATGTTAATACATGCACAGGGCTCCCTTTCATGCATGATGAAAGCGCAGCTGCCAGGTGAACATACACATTGCTAGAGGAAGGGATAAGTGTGCTCACTAGGGACAGGCAAATATGACCCTGATATCCCTTTCTGTGTGAGAGGCATCTTCATTGAAACAGCCCTGTTCTCCTTTGAACATGTTGTTGTTCTGCATGACCCTGATAATTTAATTGTGTAGAGACAAGATGCTGGAATCAGACCAGTAAAAGCTCTTGGACTTTTGCCAGTGACATCAGAAAGAGCAGAACTATGCAGAGATATCACTGGGAACTTTCACAATGATTGGGCAAGATAGATCAAGTTGTCCTGTGCATCTACCTGACACCACAGGTGTAGAGAAACTGTTCCCATAAGCATTCCTCAAAGTGGTTTATCTGATTCAGTTCAGTGGGTGGCCCCGAGGAAGTGCATTGTGATAATTAGACTGTTAAACTTCCTCTGGACTTGATTGCAGTTCTATTCATTGCTATAGATGCAGTAAATCACTGAAAACAACTGTATGAGAATATCTTGCCCAGTTTTTTTATTTCTAGATGGCAATCAACGTATGTTGAGTAAAACAGCAAAGATGCTATTTTTGCAAAAAGACGACAAGGCATTTTTCTAAAATGCAAACTTTCAAGTTAGAAATAACAGAGTTTCTTGGGAGCCATCTTGCATTATTGTTTCAGATTTTCTACAATGAGCTAGAATTAAAATAAGAATATATGAAATGTGTAAATGATTCCAAGTCATAGATCATTATTAATATAAAAATATTTGATTTGTTAGAAGAAAGATGCTCTGTTTGATCCTCAAAGTGGCTTACAATAGAAAATAATAATTCACAATTGATCTTGATAAATGATACAGACCAAATTGGCCAAAATTGTTGCTGAATTGTCTAATTACTTAGTGAGCTACGGTCAGGTAACAGGCTGACATGAAAATTCCATAGTACCTACAATAAGGTAAGTACCTACAGCAAGTAAGTGGGGAACATAACATGGTTTTCAACACATTTTGACTGAAGTGAAAGACATGGTTAACTTGGACATTTCTGTTCACATAGAATTTCATGAGAAATTTATATATATGTGTGTGTGTTTGTGTGTGTGTGTGTTAAACAAAAATTCACTGTTCTTGGTAGCTGATGTTTTGTATAATACATTTTGGTAACTTCTGGAGATTCTGTGACTGGAAATGACAGAGAGTGAGAGTGAGATCTTAAGCCTGGTGAAGTGGAGTTCAATCTTTTCTGGATAATTTTGCAGTCCACTAGCTCCAAAAGAACAATTTGTCTACTCAAACTATCTTTGTTAATGAATCCCAAATAATCTATATAGGAAATAATTTTGCTGATATGAATTTATCAAACTTACCCTTTCAAACACTAATCTGATAGAGAATATCACTTTCAGTAAACCTCCTTAGCACAGTAACTGCTATGAAATCACCTCAACTCTCAGACTTCACAAACTAGATCATAAACCATGGTGGGTCCAGGGATGGTAGCATATAACTGTTGATATCCAAATCAACTGGGTGTCATACCTGCATTAACCATCCTCCAAAAATATTTCATTCAACTGTCAGTAAGTTTAGTTGTGATAGTTGAGTCACCTACCATTTGTAATTTCCCATCATGAGCGGTTATATCTGACCTGAGCCTCTTTCATATTACACCAGTGTACCACTTTAACTGCCATTGCTTCATCCTGTAGAATTCCAGAATTTGTAATTTGGTGAAGCACTAGAATTCTGTAGCAGAATGAGCCAAACTACAAATCAATAAATTCCATTGGACGGAGCCATGGCAGTTAAAGTAGCATCAACATACTATAATTGTATAGCATGAAAGAGATCTTAATTCCAGAGTTTTGTGACAAATGTAAAGGGTGTAGCTTCACAGACTAGTTCCTGCTACTGCCAGATATTGAGTATGTTAAGCATGTGGTTGTAGTGGGACACAGACCACCACCTCAGGTCCTCTCAGACCTGAATCCAGGTTCATCAGGATGGAGATGCAATTGTCCCCAGAAATGCACCCTGGAATGCAAGAATGAAGGACAAAAAGTGTCATATATCTATTGTATGATTTGGATGGGCTGCTCGGAGTTTATTCTTCCAGCTTTGACTCAAGCAACTTGTCTGTTTCAGCCTAATGATCTTTCACCACTTTCCAGAACATACTTGTTGCCAGTAGAAAGAGAGGCAGAGTACTTCTTATGTTTCAGTTGAATAGACCACAAGGGGCTCTTTAACACCCACCACATCTGACAAGAAAGATGCCTCATCAGCACAGACCTTTAAGCTCTTCTGTGTCTAAGCACCTGATGAGCGGTGGTTTATTCTTTCATGTTTCCTTATGTTTACATGAAAACTTACCCAGATCAAATCAAAGTGTAACATCTGCAGGAGACTCGTTCATCTTGAATGGAAGCCAAATTTGAATGGAAGAGGGAGGAGAAGCAGAGAAAGGTGGGATGGAGGTTGTGGTTTCTTATTTATTTATACTGTCCAGTGCCAGACCCTTTCTCCACAGAGTGAAGCTGCTCATCACTTCATTTCTGAGGCTCCTCTTTACACTCCCAGTCCTACTCTAATCCATTCTTGAACAGTTATATCCAAAGAGTGACTTTGAGGTATACTAACACTCCTCCTCTATGCCTAAGGCTGACACTGCTGTATATCCTGGCACAAGTACAGCAGAAACCTCACCTTGGCCTAAAGCAGTATAACACCCAGATAGGAAAGCCTGCCAAAGAGGGGCCTGTCTGAGGAATTCTCCTTACAACCCTCACAATTGGCTGAGAGAACTGCTAGTGAGCAGCAGGTATCTGGAAGACAGGGGCATATCCTACTCAGGAAATTCAGATTATTTTGGAGTCATATAGCCTTGGTGACAGCTGTCTAATTCATTCTCCCCTCCAAAGAGATTTTCAGGAGAACATCAAAAGCAGAGGCTCTGGCAATCCCTCTACAAATTGAGCTGAGGTGAACAGTGTTAGTTGAAGAAGCAGGGAGGGAAGCTGGTGTTAGAATGAAAAAAAAAAAGATTTTCTTGTTTAACTTCTACTTAGACTTGTTATTCTACCCTTTCCTGAAGACTCAGAGTAGGTTACAACATTTTTAAAGAACACCAGAATTGCTTTAAGCATAAGATTTATAAGAGTATAAAAATTACAGTGATAATAATCTTCAGCTCAGATTATTGAAAAGAAAGGAGTAAGGCAACTTTATTTTTATATAGGAATATATGGAAGAATGGATGGGAGAAATTAGGGTTTTCAAAAAACGGGGGTGGGGTACCAGTGCCAGACCATCATTTTGCTTCCTTTGGCCAAGCAGCAAATGTCACCCTGCCCTCACCTGAAGTTGAGGTGCACAGTACCCATATCCAAGCATGATATTTGGGCATACGAGGCAGAAAATCAAACAAGCATTTGTCCACATTCCTAACAGCAAAACAGCAAATCAACTAAAAAATTATTATGTTTTTCTGCCCAAATTTGCTGCCAGTGGCACTTGCTTCACACTACCTGCTAGCTGTATCGGCTCTGAGAAGGATAAATAAAAGGAAAACTCAACAGGAGGGAGAAAAATTGAGAAAGTAGGAAAAGATTTTACATAGACTCTAAAATATAAAAAGATGGCCATCAGTCTAGGAAGGGCAGGACTTTTGCACCAACAGTTTACATGTGAAAGCAGAAACTTTTTTTGGATGCTGTTGTCCCCTTGGTAAACCCCGTCCCAGGGTCTACAACTTTGACATAAAACATAATCTAACCCACCAGAGAGGTCACCCGGATGAGCACGTAGGCAACAACGGTCATATGATTGGAAGAACCAGGTTAGGCCAGTAAACTTCCCTGTCAGGTAGCCACAGGAGACCTCAAGCTGTGCCAACCCATGGTGGACAAAAGGTCCTCAGCCTTTAAGGAACCAACTTGAAGGGATTAAGAGTTTTTCCCCACAAAGTTGGGCACTGGAAGCAATAAAATCTTATCAGACAAGGATCATCTACATAAACTCACATTGCAACCCAAAGTGGTGGAAGATGCTGATACTTGGGTAACACTTTGTTATCTTCCTATATTAAAGAAAGTGCCTGTGTGAAGTTGTTTTCTGTTGCTGTCCCCTTTGTTCTCCCTGGGAGAAGATTTGCCCTCAAGGTAAATTTTTCCTACAAATAGTCCCCGTTTTTGACTAGTTCTTTGGATACCTCCCAGTCATACCAACTGACCACTCCTCCCTCCCAACAGCCGTGTGATCTCCTCAGCGCCTCTTCACTGAGTTCCATTTCTTTTGCTGCTTTCCAGACCAAAGACTTCAGGAAAAGGTGCAGTATCACCAAAACTACGAATCCTTTAACAATCCCGCTATCTTATTTCCCCTCTTTAGTTTTCTTTACCCCGCGGAGGTGTGTGTGAGTGAGTGAGTGTATGCATTAACGTATGATATTTCCATTCAATAAAGTCATTCATTGGACTTTTTGGTGTGATTTCTGTCTGGGCCTGACCCCGTAAAAACTGAGTGAAAGATCTCGCTAGGTTATCCTGCCTCTTGCATTGCTATTGCTTGTGCTCTGTTGAGTTTACTTTCCCTATCACGTGGAGCATATTAAGGAGTCCCTCGGGGACCCCCAAGAATTTCAAGGTAACAATGCATTCAGGGAGGAGGGAAATCTTAGTCAGTGTGGTATAGTGGTTTGAGTGCTGGTCTAGGATGCTGCTGGGAGACTGGAGTTTGAATTCTGTCTTGACCATGGAAACCCACTGGGTGCTCTTAAACAACTCACATTCTCTCAGCCTCAGAGCAAAGCAATGACAAACCCCCTTTGAACAATTCTTGCAAAGAAAATCCTGTGATAGGTTCACTTTCGGTTTGCCAGAAGTCAGAAATGACTTCAAGGCTCAAAACAACAGTAAATTTAGGGGAGGGGAGATAACACATCTATGTAGACAGGGCAAATATAAGCCGTAGTACAAGTGGGATGTCAATCGAAAGCCTGGATGAAAGTGCATGCAAAACCAGTGGCTCCAGATGGTGAAAGTAGGTAAGCTAGCCTGAAGTTCACAAAACATGTAGATCACACTTCACTGAGATTGTACTATTAAGTAATTCAGCATTTTGTACCATTTGCAGGTCATTTTAGTGGCCGATAGCCAATTAGTCCAAAGAAAGTACAACTTCTGTCTCAGAGAATTATTCATAGCCATTTCTTCATTTTGAAAAGAATTGGCACACACACACACACACACAAAGTAAACATAAGGGACAGTGAGACAGAGACAGAAAAATAAAGGAGGATTAGGACAGAGAAAAGCGGAGTTGGGAAAAAAAAACAGATGGGAGAAATGTTCCTGTTTGCTGCCCTATCTGTTGCTAAAGTAATAGTTTTTTTTTAAAAAAAAAAACAACGAACTAGATGATGTTCCTCTTTTTACAGAACATTCAGAGAAATTTCCAACATAAACAGAACAATTTTATTGCTACCTAAAGTCTGGGTTCTTTTTATTTCTCCAGAAAAGCTAGAAGTGCTCTCCCCTGAGAAAATTATTGTTTCATGCAAGAATGAATAATTTCAAAATTTGTCCACCTCTGGATGAGATTATTAAAGTTTTTACACATTTTTAAGATTTTGTTTTGTTTTGTTTTTGGATTAAGGGTCTTTTGTGGACGTCCTGCTGGTAGCAGGATGATGTTTTCAATTCCCTCCTACCAGCGAGTGACGCTGCAACAAGGAATTACAACAGAGGTCCTGTTTCTGATTGTTGTAGCCTTGCTCACTGGTGGAAATGCCATCCTGCTACACTATGATCTCCAATAGAAGAGACTTCCATCACTTGGTGCAACTTCTGACTATTAAGGTAGGTTGGAGGGTTGGTCTAGGAGATGTTAGTTACACATTTGTAACTAAATAGGTGATGTAGGATCTCAGCCAACAAGAACTTCTATTGCTCTTCTCAACAAATAGTTGAACACAGAAGAAGACCCAGGCATTCTCCTGAATGGGACCCAGTGCAACAAAAAGGCAAAAACAAGATAAAGCTAAACAAGCAAACAAAAACTTGGTAATAAAAAAGCTAAAACACAATTAAACAAGTTTATCATATTAAAATGCTACTAATGTTAAAAAGTGTGAAATCATTTAAAAAATGTAATAAAGATAAAATTCATCACTCGCACCCCTTAAAAAGAGTAGTTGCAATCATTAAATACCTTTTTAGATTTTTTTTTTTAAAAAAGTACCTGCCACTGAAAGGAAAAGCAGAAAAGGGGCCGGTCTCGCCTCCCATGGGAGAGAATTCTACAGTTTGGGAGTAGCAACTGAGAAGGTTCTTTCTATGTCCTCACCAGATGACTATGAGCTTTCAGCATGGAGTTCTGAAGGGGAGTCTTTTTTTATTTACATTAAGTGGAATATGCTAAGAAGCCTTCCTTTGAGAAGGCTGCCTTATGAGATTTTCTGATTAAAGAAGGCTTCAGCTGAATGCAGTTAGACTCCTCCTTCAGACTTGCACATTCAAAATGGAGTGAAGAGACACAACTAGTGCATGCAGTGACTTTGTTTCCTAACAGTCAGACAGTCTGAATAGAATGGTTTTTAAATAAGAATCCAGGGCCCCTCAAACAGTGTCCCTGTCTGCAGATGTGCAAATCATCAATGCATTTGAAGTAATAAAATATTGCCAATACCTGGAGATCATATCATCAAGCAGTAGCATTAGACAAGATAAAGCATAAGGCTTGTACTTTTTGTGGGGGGGAGGTTGACATCATGAAGACAAAGAAATGGGTAGATTTAGAAACCGTTTTTGTTGAGAAGTCTTGAGAGATAAAATCTCAGGTCTGTTGAAAAGTACACACTAGCAAATTTTGTTTCCTTCTCCAAAGGAAATACAGAGAAAGGGATACAATCTCTAAGGCAACCCACCCTGGAGTGCCAGAAGACATGATAAAATCTCTTGGAGGAGATAGGAACATAGGAGATTACTCATTTCTTCTTCAAATGCCTGAAGAGTTTCAGTGCTATGACTTTTTCAGCCTTTCCTAGTTGAAGAAGGAAGGTGAAATGAAGAAAGGATGTTGGCATGAGGCCACCTCAGTCCTGCTGTGTGTTTTGAACTGCAAAGCTGTCATCTCTCCTATTTTCACAAAAGGAGGATAGGCTGCATTCATTAGAATGGCAAAGCCACCCCTAACCTGGTCCTCTCAAGAGGGGATTTGACTACAACTGCCATCATTCCCAGCTACCTGGGAATGTTGGGAGTTTTAGTTCAATATATTTTTGAAGTACCAACTAAGAAAAGACAGTGACAGAATGTCTCAGCCAGCTAATTTGAAATCTACGTGATAGTGTCAGTTACAGACATGAGGTGGGGCTCTCTTTGCTTTAACAATAGCAGTAGCTTGGAGGGCACTGGACTGTGGCAAAAACTGGGACAAGAAGTTAACTCCTCTTCCCTGAAATGCTGTCTCTTAAAAAAAAAAATCTTCCTCTATCAACAGCTATTAATCATAGAGAGAAGCTTCGCTGTGCACCTTATAGGACAGCACAGAACAGCAGTAGGAACAGCTGCAGAAAATTCTGCATATTTTGGGGGAAATAATAGATCAGGTCCCAATCTGAATACTGACTTAGTCTTAAGAGTTTTTGGGCAGCAGGAGAATCTATAGTAGCTCTCCAAATGTACTCTGCTCAATCAATACCCACAAAAATCTAGTACTTTTTGTGGGACACAACTAGAATCCTGCTTTTACTCTGTATGACAATAATGAAATCACAAAATATTTAAAGTTATTGATAAATACATGAATTATAGCACCAACACTGAATGTATGTGGAGACTAAAGGCTCTACAACATGACTGGGCAACCTCTGAGGGCGATGTGGAGCTACATTGACACCTCTGAACCAACAGAAGGCTATAAATAACCCTTCATGACACACCATTGCATTTCAGTGGTGTTTAGTTGCAGCAGCAAAGCATAACACTGCTCCTTTACAGTAAAGTGTATGAAGTACACATCTTTTTCTCAAGCTGAGGCATCCCCTTGGAAGTGCAATTCAGCTCACATCATGGAAATGTCGTGAACAGGGAGAAAACATGCCTTTCTATCCTGCCCATTTAGAATCTTTAAGATAATATAAAGAATATTTCACAATTATGTGTGTATCCTCACTACAAAATTATAACTATTTGATATCATGTTAACTGCCATGGCTCATCTTAGAGAATCCTGGGACTTATCGGCCCTTTCCTCATGAGGAAGTTAAAACGGGCCAAGGCATCCTGGCACAGAGGTCATCCACACCTTGGATTGGACTAGGTCCAGACTACTTACCTTAGTTCCACACCTTAGTCTGATCCAAACGCCCCGAAGTGGTCCTCCAGCGTGCTAAGTGAAGACCGGAAAAAGCCGGTCTTTCAATCTTCTGGAGTGCGCCATTGCATTCCTGTTGACTTGTGCAGATGCGCAGGCTCATACCAATGTGAGCCTGCAATCAGTGGAGGGTGGGCTGTGGGTGTGGCCAGTGTCAACGGTTGGTCCAGACCCACAAAGAAACAGGAAGCCTCCATTTTCAGCCGAAGCAGTGCAGATCTAAAGACCTCGCACTGCTCCGATTCGCCCTGGACTAATGGAGGAGCCCTGCAGAAGGGCTTAAGGGAAAGTCCACGTTACTTCGAACCCAGAAGAACCGGTAAGTAACGGCATGGAGCGATTCACTCGCCTCGTGCGGAAAGGGCCATAGTTTTATGCAGTTCTCAGCTTAGAGAGATCTAAAGCTATAGTACAAGAGGATTCTAAGTTCCCTCCCAAATTATAAATGCCATAAGGCCATGGACATTGGGGTAGATTTTGCAATACCATATTGTATGTGCTTGCAAGCATTTGTAAGATGAGAGGAAAGTAATACCATCAAGAGCCAGATAAATATATCAAGTGACTCAGGTAGAGTAGTATTTCAGAGAAATTAATTTAAATGATGGTGCAATTTCATAAACACTAGGAGAATCATGGAACATGTTTTCATACAGTCAGAGCATATGAAGCTGTCTACACATGGCTTACGGCAATCTTCAGAAAGATTGCTTGTTGTGTGTATGTAACGAAACTTTTGGCACAGCAAGGATATAGAATCTGCAGTAAAAGCAACACATAGTATTTAGCTCTGCTACTTTACCTCAAATGAACCTTAATTAAAGTTACTTATAGCCTGTTGTTTTTAAATACACCTGCTTCCAGAGACTATTTTTATGCTCATTAACATATTACACTAATGTGAATAAAACAAAAACCAAATGGAAAATTATGGTCCAATCCTGTACGCATCTGCTCAAAGTAAACATACTGAATTCAAAGCGACTTCTTGCCAGGTAAGTATGCATTGTTTGTATAATCGAAGTAATTTAATTCTGGTTATAACTGTTTGTAACAAGTTGGATGTGTTGGAATGTATTTTGCTTTATAGCAACTGAATGTCCAAATAACTGGTAGTGGAAATAAACATCAAAATAAAGGAGGTTATCTTTTGATTCCTATGGACATAAGTCCATGTGGGGTTAGGACAGTTCTGGTAACTTCATGATATGAAATAGCCAAAGTCATCCATAACATTTCTCCCTATTAAAAATTATAACGCACTACCCTATGTTTGAATACAGACAAAGGGAAAATCTGGAGGATTTGAAATCATAAATCCAGAGTCAAATGAGGAAAAAAAATAGCCAAACTTAATAGTCAAGACAAAAGTAAATATGTTACACATATATCAATTTGTACAGTCACCGTAATTCAATTGGTTTTAATGACAAGTACAAGGTAGGAGGTTTTACAATACTGGCTGATGGTTTCTGGGAGGTGTAGTCCAAATAATTAACTTTTCTAAAGGCCTTCTGCACTTCAGAGTTTGCCTCCCTGTGGAGGTTTATGAGTCTACTGTTAAATCCAGTATGAACAGATGGAGATGAGGAACGAACTCAATCAATCAAGTGTTTGGTTTCTGCAACCAATGTGAAGATGGCACCCTTGGAATTGGCTACCTCAGAGCTTTGCTTTTCATCAAGTATCAGGAGGTTGCAGGAATCATTGTTATGTCTACTTCACCTGCCAGCCAAGGAGGAAGGCAAGGATGGATAGAAAAGGAAGGCACTGTCGCTCCTGGCGAGGGGGAGTAAGGTAGCAAAAGAGAGGCTGCCAGGGAATGAAAATACTTACAGAGAGATACATCAAGGCAATTGGTACAGGAGCTCTTTGGTGGGCATGATAGTATCTCCCACCCCCATTCTGAAAGCACCAAACATGGAAGTACCTATGCTGTGAAGGAATTTAGTGATACAAATAAATGCCATGGTCCTTTCCAGAATAACATTAGGGATGGTTGATGCTTTGTTTACCATTGACCTTACATTCACTGTCATATAAAACTAGGAATTATCAATAACCTCACATTTAAAACCAGATTTTTTCAGGCTCATTAAGGGCAAGTAGATTGCCTTTATTCTTGTTCTGTCTCATTTAGTCTATTCCTTTCTGTTAATGCATGTAGCAATTCATTACTTTATATTAGTCAAAGGGCCCAGAGGTTAACACAGTTTTTCTTTTAAGAATTCTTCTTTGTTGTTTTCTTTCTCTTTTTCTTCTTTTCCACAAATGCATGACTGTAGTTTCTTCTGCAGAGATGGAAGGGGAAAAAACAATTTTAGAGCAGACATTAGTCTGTACCATTCAGATGATATTCCAACTTTAAATAAGTACTCTCAGAAGACCCAAGTATAAAATGAGCCAGTTAACTTTCACAAGCTTCACAGCATGTTTGATTCACATGTTTTATAGTGTTAAACATTACATCACTTTTGTAATGGAACATATAATCAGAAACCCAGATGCAAACTCTCTCTGGGGTTTTAGCAGGACCTTTTTTTATTTAAAGAAGCCAAAGATTTGAACATTGTTAGGTCATTGCATAATGTAGTCTCTACCATAGGAAAATCCACATTTTGTGACAGGGCATATTTTGTAAAATTTAAATTTCTAAAAGTTGGCATGCAACTCTATTATGGCTGAGCAGAGGTAAGGTAAATCCAAGTGCAGAGAGTTGAATTCAAAGATGTCCTTCCTCTATTGGAACTGATATTAATGGAGGTTCAGGTTCTTCTTCCCCACTGCACCCACCCCTAAATTGTTCTAGAAGATGTGAGTTGTGAAGAAGACTGCAGATGTGGTTACTGTGTATTTAAAAGACCAATTTTTGTGTGGCTGTATGGTTCCTTCTTTCTCCCCAGAACTTTTGGTGTTACTGAGATCACCACTTGGTCTAAAATTCTTTTTCAAGGCTGAGTTTTCCTGGCAGAGTTTGCTCATATATCTGACCAAATATGTTTCTAGAAGTTCTGGGGCCAAACTCCTAAACTGAAGATCAGGAAGAAATTAACGGGTGACAGTGCATACCAAACACTTTTTCTGCCAGCATAAAACAAAAGTGTGACTTCACCCAACCTTTCTGAATCAAGATGCCTTTCCGCACTACACTATTATAATGCTATTATTCCACTTTCAACATCCTGTGGAATCCTGGGGTTTGCACTTTAGGGGGGGCCTTTAGAATTCTCAGCCAGAGAGCTGTTTGGCCTCAGTAAGCTATAAACCCCAGAATTCCAGAGAATATTGAAAGTGGAATAATAGCGCTATAACAGTGTAGTGCAGACAGGCCCAATGTGAGAATCTATTCTTTCAGCTTGTTTAGATCTTAGAGGCTAAGTGAGGAAGATAGGGAGAAAATAAGATGTATTTGAATCTACCTTTTGAACCCTCTTGGATGTGCAAGCCATGAGTTTTCTTCTAGTATATCAGCCCTAGTGGGGAACAACTATTCCTCCATCAATTACTAGTCTCTGAGATTCAATTTATTTATTTATTTTTAAAAAAGCATGCTTTTTTGTAGAATTTGGTCAGTTGTTTGATAAAAAGTCCTCTCGTTTTATGTCATTTTAGAATTATTTAATACTTAAAACTACTGGTGACATTAAGAATCCGCTCAAAAAGTCAAAACATGCTGAATGTTTTCTTAGCCCTCAACCATCTGTTTTAGAATCACCTGAAACAGGGCTACGGCATGAAAGGTAAAATCTGAGAGAAAGGGATAGGCAGAGAGAAGCACTTTAAAAAAAAAAAATCTGGACCAGCATCTTCAAACACTACTTCTTCCAACCCACACCTCTGCTGTTTTGGAGATCTTCCGTGTGGAAGCTGATCTGTGGAAGGAAGGAATGAGCAGAGGCAAAGTGAACAAAACAGACGCCTTGTAAAGCTGCCACAGTAAGAGGAAACAGTAGCAACAGCTTATGTAAAAATACAGGGAGGATCGTAAGGGGAGAAGGAAAATAAGGTTAAAAAAATTAATTAAAAACAATAATACTGTGACATGGTGCCGCAAGCAAAACCAAAGAGGACTGTTTTGTTTGTTCCTGTGGAAAAATAAGGAAATCCAGATTGCAAGTGTGTGTTCTGACCCTTTTAAGATTGGCATTTTAAACCGGACTGGCTTTGCACAGCAGCACGTTGCTACAAAATTCAAATAACCCTTAACCATGGTGGAAAAATGCCATGTGCCAACAGCTATTTTCCACCATTTTATTTTATTTGAAAAAAAAAATGAACAAAATGCAGAAAATTGATTTGCAGCCCTGGCAAGAATAAGGAAAAATAGTAGCAGGAGTCTGTGGACCAATAATTTATGTTTCAAATATCACAGAGTACTTTGCCTATGTAATTTGAAGGGAGAATGATAATAATTAAAAGCACACACATTCACCAGTCATTTTGTCTGAGGGAAAATGCTGAATGGAGTAAGTATAGGGATTTCTCTGGGTTCTTAATGTTTCCAGTAGAGTTTTCCAAAACTGAACACACAATCCTATCATCTCCATTTAAAGCCAACCCAAGGCAGATTCCAGCATGAATAGAAATGAAATGTATCTCCCACAAACATTAGGCAGGCACACCAAATTGAAATATGGTGACTACTTAATAACAGACAGCTATATTAAATAACATTTGTGAAAAAGAACTTAGTACGTAAACAGCCTAGTCTAGTCAGCTCTATCATTCCTGGCACTGGATTTTGGAAAGCTTCTTTTGGAAGCTTCCGTTGGGCTTCCCTAGAGTTTTAAAAAGTTTCTTTTTTGGACTACATTTCCCAGAATTCCCCAGCCATCATGGCTGCTGACCTCACTTTGATCTCACTCGGTGCCCCAAACACTCTGTCACTTATAGTGCTGCTATAGTCACTTCCTTCACCCTCATGGCATATTGCCAGTGCAGTAAAGGGCTGAAAGCTGAGAGAATGATGGACCAACAACCAGTCAATGGCGACCAACAAGTAAGCCTTCAAGGAAAATGCATCACAGTGAAGTTGACAGTACCAGCAATGCACTGGTGTGTGCAGACAGAGTCAGGAAGCAAAACAGCTGTCCTAGTGGTCACCGCCAGGGTTTAATAGGCTCAGTAACCCTCCCCCCCCCATGACCACTGCTGGTCCACACCTCTGTTACCCCTTGGAGAAAATACATCCTTGATTCTTGTGAATATTTATAGGCTCATTTTCGCTCTTCACAGACATTTCAAGAAAATAAGGGTTTGTTTGCATAATGAGTACCATTATATTTCATTTCTGGCAGGGGAAAGTCACCACAGAGTGGCTTTTGCTTGTTATTTTCCTATGGTTAAGTTTTACTGTAGTACTGCCTTGCCACCCAGCAAGATTGTCATATTCTATGAAGTAGCTTTTGTTTTAAAGTAGTTTAGAACATGGTAAAATAGGGATCTAATCGCACGAGGAAACCTTTCCTAACAACTTAGCCATAAAAGAATGACAAGAAATCTCAGTTTGTGACTTGAGGGGAGTGGTGGGTCAAACATGACAATGTAATATTATTTTAATTCAAACCTCACATTTATTTCTGAGATGGTAAAATCAGCACATGGTGATTTTATAACTTCATTTTTTTTAGAAAAATGAGAAATATGTTTGCTTGAAAGTTGTAATAGCCCTTGTGAGAAAAAACCTAAACCTTAGCATAGTACAGAAAGTACATAGCATAGAAAGCTCAGGCATGTATGCTTAGCTATTCTCCTGGGTCATCTCACGTGGATGTATGCTTATTACTCATAGGTCTCAGTTCATGACTAGAAGCACAGAAGAGTGAGAAATCAAGGATGATGGAAAGAAGATAGTACTCTTAGGCTGCATAAATGTGAAAAGAACCCACCCGGAGTGTTGTAGAAAATTGTGTTGCAGTCACCTTTGGAAAAAGTGCAGTATCTTGTCTAAGTGCCCCTCCAGATATGTCATACGTATTGCAAGAGTCCAGTATTTTTTGGTCTAGCTGTTGGTGTATTTTTCAATACTGAAATGAGGTTTCTGTTGTCCCACACTATTTTTTTGGCAATTCTCAACACCATCTCCAACATTTTGTTCCTACCTTCCAGTAGGTTTCTTTTAAAATCCAAAACAGATTGGAATAAAAAGTCTTTATATCATCCATCTCTATCTATCTATCTGTCTAGAGTTGCAGTACGTTAGTGAAATGGCATTTTTACACTGTAGAATAGTGTATGTGAATCTTCAATGGCAACCCCGTGAATTTCACAGGGCTTTCTTAGGCAAGGAGTACTTGGATTTCTTTTTCTAGTTTCTTCCTCTGAAGCATAGCCTACAGCACTTGGTATTCATTGTCAGTCTCCTATCCAAGTACTTACCCAGGTTGACCCTGCTTAGCTTTCAAGATCAGATGGGATCTGGTACTTTTAGGGAGAAAATTTGCTCTTCAAACCATGCCCCCAACATTTGGAAGAGCAAACAGACCCCCCAAACAAACAGGCCCCCCAACAAACAAACACGCCCCCCCCAAGAAAAATAGAAGAATAGGACATGAAGAAAATACTACAAACAGCCTTCCAAATGAATAAAACAAGCAGGCACAGAGGTGACAATGACCAGCAAACAACAAAGAACTCAGTGATCTATATTGCAAAAACTCGCACTTTTTAGAGCAGTTTGGAAGAGTTCCATATTATAAATTTAATTATTTAAAACTGTCATATCCTCCATTACCTTTAGAAAGGTTAAGATGGCTAACAACATTAAGTGAAAACCAAATAGATCTAGTCATCCAATAGTCACCCTGAGATAAACTTCCCGGTAGCCATAAGATAGTTTACAGTGCACCCCCCTTTTCAAGTTAGAGGCAGAACTCCGATCAAAAACATCTAATCACTTCTCTCCCCTGCAGAGAGACCATCTCCAATGAAATCTCCATTGCAGGAGCAGAGGAATAAATAGAGAACTCTGGGTATAATGTTGATAGATGGAGAAAGGCTCTAGATCTTCAGAATCCAAAGCGCTACAGTGGCCCATCAACTTTTTGTGAGTGTTCAAGGAGTAGAACCCTTGTGAAAGTTAAAAAAAATGAATAAATCCCCTCTTCAACTGAGTAAGCATTTCCCTTCCCATTTCCCCAGGGCTTCCCTCTTCATTCTCTTACCTGTCATCCACACTACCTGCCTCCTGCCTTCTTTTTGAATGGAGGGGGAAACACTCTCCCCATTCTCCTGTCAATTGCATGCCATGTTTTCTTTACGTGCATGTGGACAACAGGCAGGTGAATGAAGATGAAAGGGCCTGCACCCACATAAACCTTTCCCTATCCTATTCACTTGCCTTTTGCCAAAGTGCAGAGAAGGAAGGAAGCCTACCTGGGCAAAAGGCCAGGGAATGAGAGGGGGCAAATGGGGAAAGGCAAGTGGGCACCTCATGAATAATCAAATTTGTGAAGGTCAAACCCAAAAATGTGTGTGTGGGGGGGTAAACTGTACTAACCCTCAGTTCAGCTACCAAGGACTAGGGGAGGTTCTGCATCTATACGGCCCAAAGCCCTGCCCTTGACAGGAAACTGGATCCAAAGCCCTTCCAACCCTCAGTCCCACTGCTGAGTAGAAAATGTAGACCAACCTTGGAGATGATGATGATGATTGTTGTTTATTTATTTATAGCATCATCAATGTACATGGTACTTCACAAGTAAAACAACCAAAAACAGTGGGTTCTGCCTAATGGTATACAACCTAAAAATATATGTGTATACACACATACAAGAGAGAGAGAGAGAAGGAATAATAAAATATAAAATTATAAATTGTATAAAACTATACAACACAATTGTAAGACATTATCCAGATAAAATACAAAAAAATACAATATAAAGCAAACCAACAACTACATATAATCAAAATACACAAGATTATAAGCCAATATTAAACCAAAATTCAGAAAGCTTTAGAAAATAAGAAAGTTTTTAACTGAGATTTAAAAATACCAAGGAAAGAATCAGTTTACAAATGTTCAGGGAGGAAATTCCAAGTGCATGGAGCAGTAAGTGAAAAAGGATGAAGCTCAGCCAAGGGAGCACAAACCCTTGGTTGGGTGAGAAGCCTAGAGTTCCTAAAATACAGACCTCAAGCAGGCTAGTAGAAAGAAGTAAGGGCTGAAAGATGAGAGAGCTAGGTTGTGTACGGGTTTAAACATAAAAACAAGAAGCTTATACTGAATCCTAGAAGGAATGGGTGACCAATGAAGAGGTGGGGTAATATGATCAAAATGACAGGCCAGAAAGATAACCTTAGCAGCAGAATGTTGAAGGGAAACCAGAAGGTTAATGTCAGATAATGGAAGTCCAGTCAAAGAGGATTACAATAATTAAGGCAGGAAATGACCAAGGCATGAACTAAAGTCTTAGCAGAGGAAGCAGAAATAAAAGGTTGGATTTTAGCAATATTATTTTTAAAAAACATGACATGCCTTAATGTGAGAAACAAAAGACAAAGAGAAGTCAAAAATAAGGCCAAGACAATGTGGGTCCCGCTGTTGTCTCTGCCAGGAGGGGAGTGTAACAGGAGTGCTACTCTCTGCACTGGCTGCCTCTAGGATCCAGAAAGTGCGATGACTATGCCTGTTCCTGCCACAGCACATCTGAGTACCATCCCAGGCTTTGCTGCAGCAGGAAACACAGCCATTGTGCTTCCAGGGCCTCTGCAAACAAGGTAAGTGCAGGCATGTGGTGGGATGGCGGTGTGATCACCAGTCATTGATGGGGAAAACCTGTCAATAATTTGCAGCGCAGTTGCACCACTTCGGAACAGGGGAAGGACAGGACTACAGCGACATCATGCATAAGCGTGGTCGCAGCTCTGTCCTTCTCCCATCCCTATGATGGGTTGGTAGAGGGGAGCTGAGAGGGCCTCTATGCTTCCTTCACAGGATAAATGGAAACATTATTAACAGTGATGGAAAATGTATGTTATAAAGAAGGCTTTGAGGAAAAATAAGTAGTTGTGTCTTTACCACATTAAGTTTTAGGCAACGATGAAACTTCTATGCTGAGATAGCTAAAAGACATGCTGTAATATGATATTCAATATCTGAAGAGAGTTCTGGAGTAGAGAAATACAGCTGAGTATCATCAGCATAAAGATGAAATTGAAACCATATGAACTGATAAGATTACCTGAAGCTAGTGTGTAAAGAGAAAACAACAAAGGGCCCAGAACGGAACCCTGTGGAACCCCAACCAAAAGGGGAAAAGGAGAAGATGCATGATCTCCCGCTACCACACTAAATAACCAACCTGAGAGACAAGATGTGAGCCAACTGAGGACTGAACCAGAGTGATGTAAAATATTTTCTTCCCATTTCTTGCAATCTACAGAAAAATTGCTCACAATTCCTTGCAATCAATGTGTTTATGTGGGGGGGGGGGAAACGAGGAAGAGCAACAAGCAGCGTTCCTCTGCAACTGCCAGTAGGAGACTGAATTGAGAAGGGGTGTGTGTGACTGTTTCACTCTCTCTAGATCACTCTACAACCCTCCACAGGACTGCCTAGTAAATTAATATGTTTGTGTATTCAGTATACAATTATAGTAGCATGATACAGTTTAACTGCCATACCTCCATCCTTCAGAAGCCTGGGATTTGTAGTCACTGAGAGAGTATTCTTTGTAACAGACCTCTAGTGCTATTCCATGAATTCCAGCACTGAAGCTCTGCAGCAGGGTATTTTCAATATCTCGCTAATTGACAAATCCCAGGGAATCCCAGATTCCATAAGACGGAAATTAAAGTGGTATCAAGCTGCTACACTATATAATATAGATATATTCTCAAAGCAGCAGAATACAAGGAGGAGAAGGAGAAGCAACAATTATCAGGCATCTTCCAGTAATTTAAACAAATTAGCAAGTGTAAACACAACTAAGAAGTCAGACACTCGTCTTAGATTTTAAAAAAGCGGACTTCTGTAAACTTAAGGAGCTGCTGGCTGAAATTCCATGGTCAAGAATAGTGAAAGAGAAAGGAGTTCAGGAGGCATGGGAGTTCCTTAAAAGGGAGATACTGAAGGCACAGTCTAAAACTGTGCCAATAAGGAGGAAAAATGGAAGGCATCTGAAGAAACCAGAATGGTTGAATAAAGAACTCTCAGCTGAGCTAAGCGTTAAGAGAAACGTGTACAGGAAACGGAAGAGGGGGGAAACCACCAAAGAAGAATTTAAGCAAGTAGCCAGGAGATGTAGGGAGAAGGTCAGAAAGGCTAAAGCACAGAACGAACTTAGGCTGGCCAGAGACATTAAAAACAATAAAAAGGGCTTTTTTAAATATGTCCGCAGCAAAAGGAAAAAGAAGGAGGCGATAGGGTCACTGCGCAGAGAAGTTGGCGAATTACTAACAAGGGGAAGAGAAAAGGCAGAACTACTTAACACTTTCTTTGCCTCAGTTTTTTCCCAGAAGGATACAAGCACTCAACCTGGCGGTTGGGGAGCAGGTGAGGAAGCAGGGGAAATGCGGCACATAATAGGTAGAGAGGTGGTACAGGAATACCTGGCCACACTGGATGAATTCAAGTCTCCAGGGCCAGATGAATTGCATCCTAGGATATTAAAAGAACTGGCAGAGGTCATTTCGGAACCGCTTGCTATAATCTTTGGGAAATCTTGGAGGACAGGAGAAGTTCCAGCAGACTGGAAGAGGGCAAATGTTGTCCCCATCTTCAAGAAGGGAAAAAAAAGAGGACCCAAATAATTATCGCCCAGTCAGCCTGACATCGGTACCCGGAAAGATTCTGGAGCAGATCATTAAGCAGTCAGTTTCTGATCACTTAGAAAGCAACGCGGTAATCACGAGAAGTCAACATGGATTTCTCAAAAATAAGTCATGCCAGACTAATCTTATCTCTTTTTATGATAGAGTTACTAGCTTGATAGATGAAGGGAATGCTGTGGATGTAGCATATCTCAATTTCAGTAAGGCCTTTGACAAAGTTCCCCATGACATTCTTGCAAAGAAGCTAGTAAAATGTGGGCTGGACAGGGCTACTGTCAGGTGGATCTGTAACTGGTTGACTGACCGTTCCCAAAGGGTGCTCACCAATGGCTGCTTTCCATCCTGGAGAGAAGTGACTAGCGGGGTGCCACAGGGTTCTGTCCTGGGCCCAGTGCTGTTCAATATTTTCATCAATGACTTGGATGAAGGAATAGAGGGCATGCTCATCAAATTTGCAGATGACACCAAATTGGGAGGGGTTGCTAATATGCCAGAGGACAGGATCAAAATTCAAAATGACCTGGATAGATTGGAGAGCTGGGCCAAGGCTAACAAAATGAAATTCAACAGAGAGAAGTGTAAGGTCCTACACTTAGGTAGAAAAAATGGAATGCAGAAATATAGGATGGGGGACACGTGGCTGGATGGCAGTACGTGTGAAAGGGATCTAGGAGTTTTAATAGACCACAAGCTGAACATGAGTCAGCAGTGTGATGCGGCAGCCAAGAAAGCCAATGCAATTCTCAGTTGCATCAATAGGAGTATGGTGTCTAGATCGAGGGAGGTACTGGTACCACTTTACTCTGCTTTGGTTAGACCTCATCTTGAATCCTGTGTCCAGTTCTGGGCACCCCAATTCAAGAAGGACATGGTCAAGCTGGAGTAGGTCCAGAGGAGGGCGACCAAAATGGTGAAGGGCCTGGAAGCCATGCCCTATGAGGATAGACTTAGAGAGCTGGGTATGTTCAGTCTGCAGAAGAGAAGGTTAAGAGGGGACATGATAGCCATGTTTAAATATTTGAAGGGATGCCATGTAGAGGAAGGAGAGGGCTTGTTTTCTGCTGCTCCAGAGACCAGGACAAGGAGCAATGGATTCAAGCTGCAGGAAAGGAGATTCCACCTGAACCTCAGGAAGAACTTCCTGACAGTCAGGGCTGTCCGGCAGTGGAATATGCTGCCTCGGAGTGTGGTGGAGTCTCCTTCTTTGGAAGTTTTTAAGCAGAGGCTTGATGGCCATCTGTCCGGAGTGCTTTGAGGGTGTTCCTGCATGGCAGGGGGTTGGACTGGATGACCCGTGTGGTCTCTTCCAACTCTACATTTCTATGACTCTATGATTCTAAGAACACACAAACCTTTCTTGAACTCTTCCAAAATAGGAAGATTTTAACCATGCATTGGAAGTCTGATAAACAGGGAACAAAATAAACCTTTATAAAAGATTTTGGAGACACAGAGATAGACAAGAGGGTTTATTCCATATTACAGTGTTGAATATCCCCATCAAGATCAGCTTTACTGAGCAGAAACACCTCTGCCTTGTCTGTATTAAGCTTCAATTTGTTTGTCCACATGCAGTCCATTACTGACTCTTTTATTGACTGTATTACTATGTCATTACACACCTACCTCCTCATTAAGCATGATGAGAGAATGAGAGAGAGTTCAGTGTCACCTACATATTGATGACATTGAACTTTAAATCTTGCAACAATTTCTCCTAAAGGTTTCATATAGATCAGAGATGGGCCTGCATATGGACGCCCAAGGATATTTTTACAGCCTTCACCTCTTCCATGCTCCCTAGGCTACCCCTGTTCTCCTCCCCCAAGGGTGTAAGTCATCTCTCCTGAAAGCTTCTAGGAGTTATAATTCAGCTTTAAATAGATACATGCCCCTTGTACTGTTTAATTTTTAGGAGAAAAGAAAATCAGAGCCAGAAATGGAGCCCTTATTTTTGGAGCTCCGTTTAGCTCCGGGAGGGCCTCAGGGCAGAAAATTGGCCCTGGATCCAATTAATTCCAGGGTTTGATATGTGAAACTGTTTTCTTCATCCCAGGGAACAGCATATAATAAATGTGAAAACTGTAGAAATGTGAAATGTTTCCATGCTTTTCATTAGCGGCGGGGGGGGGGGGTTGGAAAAGGATAGGGCAAAGGTAGGAATTGTGCAACCTGTGAGCCATAAGCAGTCATTGGTAGTTCTGCATGGCCTTTGGGACACCTTATACCCCACCTTAAAAACTGGGCAAAAAATGATGTTTTGGGCTGAAAAAAACACCAGTGATGACCAGATTAGACCATTCCAAACTGTTCACATTCCCCCCGCCCCCCATCTCGTAAAAACCTTAGCTTCTTTTTAAATACTGGTTGAAAGCCTGTCATAATGCTACCCATGACAGGGTAGTATATTTCTCTAGAACTCCAAAAGAGCCAAAAATGGAAGTATGTGGCTCTTGGAACTCCAGAATATGACCATCCCAGCATAGAACCTAGAACTCAGACCAGAGCTTCCCTTTCTTGGTGCAAAGGACAGTTTCAATCTGATGAAGGGAAACAAGATACAGGTAGCCAATTGGAAGAAAAGGAAACAATTAGAAGCTTAGAAGAAATGAAAGCTGGAGGAACGAAAAAATGTTTCAGATCCCTATTTTGGGCACATACTGTCTTGGCAATATTTTATATGGTATTTTAATACAGAATTTCTCCCAAATGCTGGCTGGCTATAAACAATCCTCCTGTAGAATTAAATAATAAGCAGATATTGGCTTCTGCTCACATTAATATTGACTAAACTGAACAGAGCTCCATCTTTTCTCCGAGATTTCTATAAATCAAGACATTCACCAAAACAACTCAGTATTGTACACACTCATGTGTTCCAATTATATTCAACAGAAATTCTTGGGACTTTCCCCTCCCATTTTGGCTATGGACACAGTTTCATTAGGAAACTAAAGGGCAGCTCTGCCAAGTGACTTTATTGTTTCACAGAATCCAACACTTTGTCAGAAACTGTGTGGGTTACTCTCCTGCAACTTTGTGGCCTATCCTGCAAAGCCAATTAAAGACACAGCTTATCTGAATGTAGCTTTAGTGAAATCGTGGGGGCTTGCATGCTGGCATGGCAACTCTGGTCATTTCTTCCTGCATTAGAAGATAAAATATAATGTACATATATATTGTATATTATTTTGTGTGTGTGTGTGTACGTGTGTTGTATAAATATAATGAAAACTTTAAAAAATACTCCAAACTTCATGGGATCTTAAAAACAGCAGAAATTGGTGTACTTCACTCTGTGGTTCATATTCTCTCATTGTTATATCTCAAAGTCTCTTGGGTGCTAATGTCCTGTCAGGCAACTAGGAATTGAAGGGATGGGATTTTTTTTAAGCCTGAAACTATGATAGATGCCCAATTTTCCAAGGACTTCACAATTAGGTAGCAGTGATATATGCAGCAAGTATTTGAATTTTCAGAATATTCTGTAGTCTTCAAGGTCCAGATGGCCCCACAGCATCATTAACATGGCTTCAGCCATATATTCATGAGTCTGAGAACCAATTCATCTTCCAGGCAGTGCCCAATCTCAATCCTACCCCTACCCCCCACTTGTATGATAGTCACTTTGGTGACTACTTTGATGAGGCTAGAATTGATGGGGATTAGGAATTGAGATTATCATTTCATTAGGAAGCCCCTCTTTCCTCCCACATATACAAGCACTATCTCCAATAATCTTTATTGCTGCCCAGCACAATAAACAATAAACAGATGAGCAGTGTGAAGTTCTTCGTAAGTCTTTGTACATTTATAAGGATGCTCCGTACTGGCTATCCTCTGTCTTGTGGCTTGAAGATGGAAGTAAGCTTTCCTCAAATGTGCAGCATTTGGTTAGCTTTAAGAAACGCATGACTTGTCCTGTCCACAGCATATTTGGTAGCCCTATATATTCTTCCCAAATTCTATGACATGGAATTAGCCAACCCTCTGAGAAAGCTCAGCAGAAATCTGGGAGATGGAAAGGACTGGCACAATAACTGGAATTAAAGATCATTTCTTTTCTTCTCCTTCAAATTGCTGGAATTCGTGGGGATGATAACAGAAAATTTGGGAGTTTTGGGTTGATTGCTTTACCCAACCACAGATGGTAGGCTTAGTCTGGATAGAGATGGCAGATCCTGTTGAGTAACCCAACATATTTTTTATGGTGAAAAGTAACATATCCAACACATCTATCACAACCAAATAACAGGAATTGTTTTGGAAGGAGGGAATTCCCTTTAGCTCTGGCATTAGTATCATATCTAAGGATGTCCAACTAGGTAGAGTTAAGGCTGGCAGATGGCTTTTCAGCAAATCCTTAAGATGAACAAGCAAAGGGAAACTTAAGTTGGTTAGTGGCATGGTCTGTGCTTAGCACACAGAATGGGGAGTATCTGACTTTCCAGATGTTTCAAATTCAGCACCCAGAGTCTCCAGGTAGAATAGCTGGTGATAACAGAGCATAGCAGTTGTAGTACAAAACATCTGGAGGAGCAAAAGTTTGCCACTCTTGGCTTAGAGCCAGAGCCAGATTGAAATCTAGGGAAAAGGTTATCTTCCTGTATTTCACCACAAGCTTTATAGTAACTATATGGAGGGAGAACAGTGCTAATATGTTTAGCTTTTTGCATATCCTTGTAAACTAATACATCTGCAGCAGCTTTTTCCCCACATCTGTGTCCCATGTCTTAATTCTAGTATCAGTTTGCATGGATAGGGATTCAACTGTATGGAAGTGTTGTATGCATATACATACATATTCTCTATACATTATCGTGCAGCATTTGAACTGGCTCTGTCAATGGGAATCAATTTACTAGAACCAATGAAATGAGTGCTCTCCATTACTGAAAGAAAATATTATAAGAATGTGTAGTCTGTTGGGAGTGTTTGAAAAGGTCTGTAAGTTAGGTCAGGATTATGTTTTCTTGCCTTTGGGGATGTGGTGGGGGGGAATGGAATATTACAATCTTGTTTTTCCCCAGATTTATTATGTTTGTGCATTTCAAAAGTCTTTGTGGGTTTCTTTTCTTCACTGAAATTGCAACTGTATAAATGGGAAGCTGAAATTACACATTCAAAGAAAATATTGTTTACCTCCTGTTGTGCAAATAATCAGTTTTGGAGAGCTGTCTGGAGCTTGCAGTAAGGTGTTCACCTTGGTGGAGGTCATCATCAAGTTCCCTGCTGTACATGCTGAAACACAATTTGTACACGGAGAAGTATTTGTGACATGAAGTAAGACAGCAGTTTAAAAGTTTTGAGAGGGAAATCTGCAAAAGATTATGGGAAGAGAGAGCTTAAATTGCCCAACAGATTGAGCTTAAGATAACAAATCATAGGAAATGTATGGCAGTTGTTTTGTGTTTTTTAAGTTGCTTACGAACAGTGAGCCCCTGTATAGCAGACCGTGGTGCCAGTCCACGGTAAGATGCATTTGGAACTGGACATAATTATTTCTAGTTGTACCTATATGCATAGAAACTGGCCTATACAAATTTTAGGCAAACTGACACCTTCTTTTGGGTGATGACTTTCCACTTACACGACAAGTACACAAACTGTTGTTGTCAAAAAATAACTTCATGTTGATATTGCTGCTGTTATATTAAGATTATTTCTCTTACTACAAGAATTGTAATGCTTTACAATAGGAAGGAAAAGAAAAGCAATCCTTACATATTCAGTCCCCAGAGAAGTTAGTCATAATAAAGTTAGTCCCTTTATTCTACTAGTATCTTTGTCATCTGTCTGTCTGTCTGTTTGTCCGCCTTTTTCTCCCTCTGCGTGTATGTGTGTCTTTGATGAAGGAACTGCCTTGGCTTCCTGTTGGCTTCTGAGTCAGGTATTGAAGAGCTTGCTATCATGGTGTAGTTGCTGAGTGCTGGACTACAAGCCTGGAGACCAGGGTTCAGTTCCCCACTCTGTCACAGAAACCCACGGGATGACCTGGGCCACATCACATACACTCAGCCCCCAGAAAACTCTGTGATAGACTTGCCTTAGGGTTGCCATAAGTCGGAAACAACTTGAAGAGTTTAGAGGCCTTAAAAACTGTAGATCAAGAGTCTAAGTGTGCATCTTCTTTCTTAGCAACCTGTACTATCTTTGAGTGGTTCCACATGGGTCTAAGGTCTGTTTGGAGACCACTGAGAGTAGAGTGTTTAATCTATCAGCCGAGTTCCTGTTCTATGAAATTCTCTTCCAGCTGATGTGGGGTATGTGACAATGTCACTTTGCTTCTAACATATGTTTACAATATTTTCATTCAGTTACATGTTCCTTGACAAAGTAACAAGTCACAGTTTCCTGATGTAGTTGTTTTGATTTTTAAAAATAATGCCATTTTTATTCTTGATACTTTGTTGTTTTCCTCATTTTGTTATTTATTTTATTTTAATTACATAGTTTGATAGTATCCTTTTTTTTCTGAAATTTTGAAAATATAACCATATCTTAAATAAACATAAAATCCCACCCAACACCCCCTTTCTTAGCCTTGTTTTTTTTAGGGGGGAGAGATCTTCTTTATACATATCACAAGATAGATACAAACACATTCCTACTCTTGTTTTGAGGAAATTGAAAGCCATGCTGTCATTTTTTTTCTTTAAATTAACATAATTCCATTGTTTTGAATCCATTTCTGACTTGGAAATTTCATATTTAGAAACAAAATCAGTTCCAACATGCATTGGGAAAAGTATTCTTCCTTTGTTGTTCATGTTTGTTAGACAATACACTGCAACCACCTCTTTGAGGAAGTCTTTTTTCACCCCCTTAGTAGAAAGAGAAGCATGCAGGATGAGTTAGCTGCAAGAAGCAGGTGTTGTAGTGTTGCTCCCTGTGGAGACTATTTCAATACCCAGATGTCATTAGACAGTACATTGTAGTACACTAAGTGCGTCACACAGCAGAGCTTGTGATGGCACTCCTGAGCATCTTGCAATAGATCATTGCAGAATTCTGTCAGGTAAGGTTGTTTTGAAGGAGGGAGGGGCTAGTCAATAATAGCAGAGAAATACACAACTCAGAGAAGCATGACATTTTGGTGGGTATGACACCTTGTCTACCTTATTTAAACAAAAATTCAAGGAATGGACAAATGAGGAGAATGGTCTGTTTTTAGTTCACATCTATGTCCTGTATGTAGCAATACTTCCGTTTTTATTTCTCCTACTATTTGGGACTTCAGTCTTTTTTTAAAAAAAAATGCAAATGGATAATAAAAGATGTAAGAATGAAGCAAACATGAAGGTCATTTGATCAAGTCCCCTCTGTAGCAATAAGGTTTGTGAGAATATCCTCTGCTCCTAACATAGCCGCTTTTTAAACATCAGCTGTTGTATGCCTTCATCTTCAGAGCCATAACTTGTGATGGCTCATCACAGAGTTCTCCTTTGACAGCTCCCTACCTATGAAACTTACATGTTAAAGGATTCAGGTCATGGTTCTTTATCTGTTTTCTGTCATCCAATTAAGACATTACTACTTTATTTATTGACTGCTTGTGCGAGGGAAGGGGGAGTGGGCAACTCCAGCTGGGTGTAGTGGTTTGAGCATTGGACTGTGACTCTGGAGACCAAGATTTGATTCTCCATTTGGCCATGGAAACCCACTGGGTGACCTTGGGATCTTGGAAATATCACATACTCTCATCCCCCAGAAAACCCCATGATATATTCACCATAGGGTTGCCATAAGTCGGAAACGACATGACACTCAACAACAACATATTTATTAACCATATTTTGTCCCTTTTGGCATTTCTACCATATTGTAAATATGCTTTAAACATTACTGTTATTTATCCATTTTATAAGCCACTCTGATCTGTGTTTTGTAAGCTACTTTGAGTAGTTTTAATGAAGGAATTTTTATCTTTTTTAAAAAAGTTTTTAAAGTTCAACAACTTGACCGACTTCTTTTCTAAAGGCAAAAAATCCTTACCTCTATACTAAATATTGTTAAGTATAGTTTCAATACTTTTAGGAAAAACCAATGGAGTGGATTTTTACTCCTTCCACTCTTCTCCTCTGGGCGTATTGTTTCATTCAGCTACCAGTATAAATCAAAAGCAGACTTTCATTCAGTTATAAAGAAGCCAGAATTTCTCAAAATATTGGATGAAATCACAAGTACACAATATTTCACCAGTCACAAGCAGCACGGAGAATCTTGGGAGGTTACTTTTACTTCATTATAGATCTTTTGCGTCCTTCCTCTCTTATATTGAAGCATTTATGTCAAAAATAAAATTTTAAAAAATGGAGAAGAAAGCTATCTTGATTTGACTGAATTCATGACTGCACGAGGATTCTTTTTGCCATTGTGAGGGTTCCTAATGAAGGATTCTTGAAGATTAATTTCACCTTACATTTTTTTAAGCAAATCCCTCTTCCTAGTCAAAGACATGGATCAGGAGGCAGTTGACTTTTAGGTTTTCACTCTTCTCTGCATTTTGCAGTATATTTCTCAGCAACTCAAATGAACAAAATGTGTATTTTTGGTCAGGGTGCTTACAAAAATAATGTGAGTTTTATTATTTTTTTAAAAAATAACTTTACATGTGCAAATAAGGATAAATTAACAAGAAATTAACCCTAGAGTATTCTAAAATTAAACTGATATGAAAACCAAATGGAACTTTCAAGGGTTTATAAGAAGATCTGAATTTGGCTCAATCTGTGGCACAGACAGCGTGAGACATCCAGTTGTGTATTTTCTTTGTTGTGATTTTCTCTGTTGGTTTGTTTTGCTTTCTTATATCATCCTATTTCCCCCCCCCTCCTATTCCCTTTTATTCTTTTTCCTCTCTTTCTCCAAAAAACTCATTGTAGGTATGTGTCATTGTCATGTAGATAGCGAACATCTATTTCTATGATCTTTTCTAATGGATATTATTGTTTCTTACCCTATTATGTAATATTGAAGAATGTGTTAGAATTGTGATTTTGATTTGTGTAAATATGTTTGCTAATTTTATTACAGCTTTAATGAAAATAATAAATATAAATTGGAAAAAAAATAACTTTACATGTTAATGTGGAAATGGAAATGAATGGACTTACAAAACATATGCAAAATGAACACTTTGAGTGGAAATAAACTGATTTGCCCATTCCTAAGTGGATCCAAGCAGCTTTACTGATGTGATGATGCCATTGACGGAAAATGGTGTTACCCTGATTTCTGGGGTCCCTTGGGAGATGCCTTAATGTGCTCCACGTGATAGGGAATGGAAACTAGCCAGAGCATGAGCAATAGCAATGCGAGAGGCAGGGTAACCTAGCGGGGTCTTTTTACCCACTTTTTATGGGGTCAGGCCAAGCCAAAAACCAAACGAAGACGTCCAATAAAATGATTTTATTGAATGAAAGTCTCACGCACCAACGCAATCACTCACACACTCACTCAAGACCTATGAAGAAGCAAAAGAGAGGAAACTGGATAGGGGAACTATTGAAGGGATTGTAGCTGGGGTAATACTACACCTTTTCCTGAAGTCCTTGGTCTAGGAAAAACAGCAAAGAAGTGGAGCTGAGCACAGAGAGGGCTGAGGGGATTACTCGACTGATGGAGAAACGGTCTGCTGGTATGACCAGGAGTGATCCAAAGAAACTCTCAAAAACTGGGCCTATTTGTAGGGGAAAAGGCACCTGGAGGGCTAATCCTTTCCCGGGGAGAACAATGAGTGTCGCACCAAGAAAGAAGCTCCACAATGGTAACTTCCTTTGCATGATGAGATTACAAGGTGTTGCCAAAGTCTCAGGCTCTTCGGTTGCATTGGGTTGTGGTGTGACTTTGTGTAAATGGTCCTTGCCTGACAGGATTTTATTGCTATCAGTGCTGAACTTGGGGGAAAGCACACTGATCCCCTCAAGTTGCCTCCTCAGTGGCTGAGGACTTTTTTTTTACTGTGGGTTTGCATAGCTTGAGGTCTCCTTGGGCTATGTGACGGGGGATTGTACTGGCCTGACCTGGTTTTCGATCATTCGACCATTGCTGCCTCCATGCTCTCAGGCACATTGAATCATATTTTAATATCAAAATTGTAGACCCCGAGACAGGGTTTACCAGTGAGGTAACAATGGCACCCTCACATTTATCTCAGTATGGAAGAGAAAAGATGTTCCATTTAGTGAAGCAATGAGACTAAAGCTTATTTTCCATATGGCTGGTAGTCTTAGCCTTGTTGGCTTCAGCCTCTCCAATGTTTTAGAGGAAGAGTGTTTGTCAGGATAGTAGGAAACATTTAGGAACAGTACCTCCTATCTGTGAACTCAGAAAATAAGGCAGAAGTGGCAAAGTCTTTACTCTCTGGCTAGTCAGACAGTAGGCATATCTAGTTGTCATTGCTACACCTCCTGCAGGAGGTTCGACATTGCATTGCGGAAACTGGTTCTCAGTAAAACTACATTTAGAAAAGTTTGAAACAATGTGTGTTACATGATGGATGACCCTGACTGCTCTGTCTGATCAGGTTTAACAGCTGGTCTCCTTAGGCAAAACTCTTCTGTCTTTCTTACTCCGTGGAGAATGCTCGAATGAAGCTAGAATGTGAAAAGAATACTAAGAACTGAAAAATTCCATGCAGTGGACAGGAGTTTTCCAATGCCTGTTTGGCTTGGCCTGCTTCTGCCATTCCTTCCTTTCTTTCTTTCTTTGGAAGTGTGAAACTGGTTGGTTGCTGGTGTTTGTTCTGTGGTGATGCTAACTGTTCCATCTGTGTAAACTTTCTCCTGCCAGCTTGGGAATTTAGCAACACTTTCTCTTCAACTGGTTCATAAGAAAATTAAAAACCCTACTTAAGTGGCACTTTGAAGCTTTGCAACCATATATATAACCGGGGGGGGGGGGGGGTCAAATCTGATCCATTTTGACTTCTCTGTTATTGTTGAATAGCCTTTGGGAAATGATCTAATAGTCAGTGGGGAAAATTGAATCCTATTTAATCCACTCAAACTTTGCACATCATGAGAGTCTATTTTACACTATACAGTTTATACTGCTTTGATACCACTTTAACTGTCACAGATGCATCCTATGGAATCCTGAGATTTAGTTTTGTGATGTAGGTAGAATTCACAATTAGAGAGCTCTAGTACTTCACTAAAGTACAAATCCCAGCTATGGCAGTTAAAGTGATATCAAAGTACTGTAACTGTGCAGCAGGAATGATATCTCAGTATTTTATCTCATGATGCAATATAGGCCAACCCCACTGCTTCCTGATGACAGGGTGTTAAAGACCTTGGTGGAAATCCTAATTCTTAACTCACTAGGCAGTCATGGAACAAGTGTTTTCCTTCTGCCTCAGTTTTTTCTTGTGAAAAATGGGATGATCAAATAAAGTTAACAATCAAGTTGAACTCTTTTTTTTGGGGGGGGGGGTGTCAGGCTATAGAAATAAGAAATGACAATGACACCATTCAAAGGACAGTCTGAAATGTATTCTTTGTTCATGGCAAACAGCAAACAGTACACCTGATCACATGTCTCTCCTCATCCACAGTCTTTTCAGAAAGCTTAATAAAGACTTTGAAGCTCTGAGAAACTACATTTGCCGCCCAACCCACGAAATGAAGAGAACACACACAGGGCTTGGGTTGAACTAGGGCAATTTATTAATGTATGCCCAATTAACATAAAGCTGGAAATGAACTTGACCTTGAACTTGGGCTTGAATTTAAACTTGACCATGAACCTGAACTTGAATTTATGACCTGAGAAGGGGGGGGGTCAACAGCATGGGTAGGCTAAGGGAAGGGTCAGCTCCAGACCTCTTCCTCAGCCCTCCCTGGGCAAGGTACCAGGCCCCAAAGCCAACCCATGAGGCTGGATTAAAACTTTGGCCAGCCCTTTTCTGGAAGGCGAGCCCACAAACGGCACCCCCCCCCCGTCTCATGACAGTAGGGGCAAGTCCTGGGCCCGCTTCAAGGACAGCATTTATTCTACACCAAAGGGTGCCATAGGTACTCACCAAAACCCTTAGACCGCCCCCTACCAGCCATGGATAAGGGCAAGCGTCTGCTTAGTCCTTATCCCCCAAACTCCCACTCAGGATAGCTTCAAGCCCCCGTTGCAAATCCCGTAGAAAGATTTCATTGCCCTTGGATGACAAGTGTACCCCGTTGGGCCTATACAGCTCAGGTTTATCAAAGACAATGCCACAGTGAGGAATATAGTGACCGTGTCTCAAAGCATTGCGAATTTCTCTGTTCGCTCACCTACGAGAGAACTCCAAGGGTCGAGGATCCCCTCCCCCACCCCATACTTTTCTTTGAATCATTGCAGACCAAGCAATGCAGGTGCCAGGCCAAGTATTGAGAATAAGCCGCATAACATGAATGGCCTGTATGATCAAGGCCTTTCCTTTTAAAAGTCCAAGGTCATTACCACCCAGGTGAATGACCAACACATCAGGCGGAGGCCCACGGCACTCCCCAAACAGCGCAGGCAACAAGCCATGCCAGCAAAGGCCTCTCTTGGCAAGCCATTGGAGCGAGGCTCGGTCACCCAATCCCAAATACGGGCCAAAATGGCCATCACGAGCCTGCCGCTCTGCCCAAAAGATGAAACTGTGACCACAGATCAGCACTCGCTTCCTCCCAGCCAGAACAGGACAATCTGAAATGAACCAGAAACGTTATAACAGGTGAATCGGCCTGACATAGCGCCAGTATGCCCTGGACTTCCATCTCCCAATCCTCTGGATGTCGTCAGCATTCATGCCCATCAAAGCTGCAGTGGAAGCTGCGCCTATGCGAAATGAATGTGTACCAAATTTGGTGCCTTGTACGCCTAGAAAGGTCAAAGCCTTTTTCGTGATGGCCCAGAATTGATACCTAGTGAGCGGAGTTGTGTCAGCATGACAAAACAGAGGCCCAGAATGTGTCCCCCGGCTGGCTGTATAAGCCCTCAGCGCCCTGACCGGGCATAAAGCGGCATCAGAACATTCCTGTAAAGTAACCAAAGTGCCCCGCCTGGCCTGGTCAGTTTTCGATCCCCTTATGTGAAGGCATAAATGCCGCTCACCCCAGGTCAGGTCCTTAAACTCTAGGGCCCTGCCAGACCTGTCTCCCTTACTCTGAACCACCAACTCACTTACCCTCAATGTGCCAAAAAATGCAGTGAGAGCCGCCGAGTGAAACAAGAGAGCCTCATATGCAGAAGAGCACAAGACTTCCCATGTGCCACCCAAACCCTTCAGAATACCAGGAGAAAGTGGTTGCCTGTCATCTCGGGCCATCCCTTTTTGCCTGACCCACCCTTCGATAAATTTGCGCATCCTAAAATTGCTGGTGGGATCAGGGAAACCTCGTGCCTTGGACCAAAAGGCCAAGGCGGACATGCGGGATCTAATGGATTGAGGGGAGAGGCCTGCTTCCTTAAGGGACAAGCAGAACTGCAAAATGTGGTCCACCGGGAGTGGCCATGTGTCCTGTAACCCTTTAGATTTCCAAAAGCTAGTGAAATCCTTAGTGGTCTTATTGTAACTCTTTCTGGTGCTGGGCGCAATTGACATACCGATGATCTGTGCTACCTCACCCCGCCAAGCTTCCACAGATCGAAGGGCATCGGTTCTGGGAGGACGGTAGCATCTGGTGCCAGCTCTCTGAAATGTTTCATCTGCATACGGGAGAGAGAATCAGCCAAGGAATTATCCACACCAGGAACGTGTACAGCTGTAAAGACTATGTTAAAACGGAGACATTGAAGCGTGAAAGCCTGCACCAAGCGCATGACGCGCTGCAACCTAGAGGAGAGAGAGTTAATCACTCTGACTGTGGCCAAGTTGTCACACCAAAAGTGGACTGAGGTGTTTGCTAAGTCACGTGCCCAGATGTGAACTGCCACTACTATTGGAAAAAATTCCAAAAATGTAAGGTCAGCTGTGAGGCCTGCCTCTGCCCAACTCTCGGGCCATCTCTGTGCACACCACCTGCCCCTGAAAAAGACACCAAAACCGATGGATCCTGCTGCATCAGATGATATATTCAGTGCATCCCTGACCTTGATTTCATCCCGCCAAAAAGAGACACCATTGAAGTCAGCCAGGAACTCCTACCACACTCCTAAATCCAGTTTAATCCCTCTGGTGATCCTAATTCTGTGATGCGGTTTGGTGATGCCCTTCATGGCATCGCACAGGTGCCAAAGGAATGCCCTGCCGGGTGCCACCACCCAGCAGGCAAAATTCAGGTGCCCCACGATCTCCTGAAATTCCCTAAGGGTAGCCTTGCGCCTACCCATGAAGGAAGCCACCCTTGACCTGAGATCCTGAACCTTAGCTGGCGGCAGTTTACAAGCTTGGTTGACTGTATCCAATTCAATGCCCAGAAATGTAAGCTGCTGTGTAGGGCCCTCGGTTTTCTCATGTGTCAAGGGCACGCCTAACTCCCCCATAAGAGATGTGAATTCTGCCAAGAGGAATGCACACTGCCCAGAACCGCAGCATCCTACGAATAAGAAATCATCCGAATAATGTACAATGCCCTTAAGGCCTGATTTACTTTTGATGGCCCATTCTAAAAAGGTGCTGAACGTCTCGAAAGCAGAGCAAGACACAGAACATCCCATGGGGAGGGAGCGATCCACATAGAATTTGCCCTCAAAGGCGAATCCCAAAAGTTCAAAGTCAGATGGATGAACGGGCAGCAGGTGGAAGGCTGATTTGATATCAGATTTGGCCAGCTGAGCCCCAACACCATGCCTGCGCACCACCCGTACAGCTGCATCAAACGAAGTATACCTAACCAAACATAACTCAGCCGGAATGGCATCATTAACGGATTTGCCCCTTGGGTAAGACAAATGGTGGATTAACCTGAATTCACCTGGAGCTTTCTTAGGGACAACTCCTAGTGGGGAAATTCTAACACTGGGAGTGGGAGGCTGGTCAAATGGACCTAATACCCTGCCTTCAGCAACCTCCTTCCTAATTTTCTCCCTCACTACATGCTCTTTGCCTATTACTGATTTAAGGTTATTGACCATAAAAACCTGCCGAGATCCCATACTTGGGATCCTGAACCCCCGAGTAAATCCCTCCCCCAGATATAGACCTGCGGCCCGGTCCGGGTAAAAGCAGAGCCAAGCCAGCAGCCTCTCCACATTAATTGGACTGGGCCCCTTTGTGAAGTGGTGGCTGATTTCCTGGCCCCCACTTGCCACCTCCATCCCTGAGGCTTGTCCCTCCCCCTCTCCCCTTGTTGCAGTTGCGAATGGAGTGAGAGCCCCAGCAGATCCCACATAGGTGCTTGTATTTGCAAGGGCGATGGGCACAAAACCTTTGCATCCCAAATTCCCAACAGAGCTATATTTGCTGCTGCTCCTGTGAGCCCTGAGTGCGGGGAGGCCCTCCAGACTTATTGAACTGCACCAGATGACCGGAGTGGGACCTCTCACCGAAAATGGGGCGAGCCGGGGTCAACGTCTGCATCCACAATTCAGGGTGTATACTGTCCCATCGCAGGCTTGGCTGCTTCACTGCCCTCATCCTAAACTTCTCATCATAGTGCAGCCAACCAGTCCCAGCAAAATCTGCATGAGCCCTGAAAATCGTGTTCAAATATGCCACCAGGGAGTGAGCCCTGGAGGGCTGGGCCTTAACTATCACGTCCATGTAAATGAGATAACCTATAAACCAATTAGTCCAGTTCCTGTCAATCCTGCGTTTTTTCAGTTTTTCCCTCTTGCCTGCGTCCAAATCCTCCTTCTCTTTCTTATCAAGCTCTGGATACAAAAGGGAGAATAGGTCCACGTATTCTCCCTTCAGTATCTTTTCAATAGTGGTTGAGGTCAGGGGCTCGTCCAATACCCCTGACTTCCCACCTGCATTCTCCTCAAGGCCTGCATCCTTGCTTGACTCCCGCGATACATCGTGGGAATGCAGCGTCACCCCTGATGGCAGCTGAGAGGGTGACATTTGCTCCCCAGGGGAAGAAGGTGAAGAAGAAAACGATAGCTCTAGGAAACCTGCTGGTGGAGCCCATATCATATTCCTCGGTGGTGTAATGAAACTCCAGGGCCATGCTACGGACGCAGTACCTTCCTCGTGGCCAATAGACTCACCCAGTGCTGCTTCTGCTGCTTCCGACTCTCCCGAGGGCCCGGCCTCCCAACTGACATGTTGTGATGAGGATGCTTGTTCCCACCTCTCTGGAGGCGATTCGCTCCGCTTCTCACCCGATCTGTCCTTCTCAATAGCGTCTAGCCGTGCCAAAATCTGGTTAATAACACTCACTGGCATGGAGACCCTCTGCTCCTCCCTTCCTCTGTTCTGCCCCACAGGCCGCTGGCCACTCCCAATGGCCCGAAGCTTAGCAAAAATGGCAGCCACCACATCTGCTCCCCCATCCTCATCCAACGATGAGGACACTGACATTGGGGCAGCTAAGGCCTTGGCTGGTGTGGCCCTTTTGGCTGGCGTGGCCACTTTGGTTGGCGTGGCCTTCTTGGTGGGCTGCTTGCCCTTGGATGCTGATGAAGCTCTTTTGGAAGCCATCAGCACCACTGGCAGACCTAATAAACCCTAACTCCCTTAACCAAACAAAACAAAACCCACAACAAAATGATCACACTCTCTCAGCCTGCCAAGGCCCACTGGACACTCTCTCACAGCCCAGATGTGGCAAAAACTACAAAAGAGCACCTTCCCCCCAGGAGAGACGTGTAAAAGCAAGAGCAACAGAGAGAAGGGGTGGAAAAGAAAAGGAAGTGAAAAGGCACACTCTCTCAGCCTGACATGCCCTAAGAGAGAGAGGGGGGAGGAGGAAGGAAGGGAAGAGGGGGGAGGAGAAAAAGGAAAAGAAAGAAAGAGAAGGAAAGAGAAGAAGAAAGAAAAATAATAATATAATAATAATAATATATAAATATAAAAGTTAGGGGGGGCAGGGAAAGCCACAACAACTGCTGTCCTCAAAAAGGTCCCCCAAATGCCCAAGGGCCTCCGAATGGGCTACTTCCAACTTCTGCTGCTGCCGCTGCCGCACCAGTGGCCCACGGCAACCCTGCCGTTGCCAAAGATCAGCCCAGGGAGCGGGGAAGAGGTGCAGACAAGCGGGGGAAAGGAGGAAGAAAGGAGAGAAAGAAAAAAAAAAGGAGAGGGGGGCGAGGGGAAAGCCTGCTGCTGCTGCTGCCGCTGCCGTAACAACAGCCTTCCCCCCACTGACGAGGCGATTCTGTCGCCGCCGCCGCCACCGCCGCCGCCGCCGCAACAGCGACCGCCCTCAGAGTGTGGGGGGCCCACAGGAACCCCCTCCCCTGACGAGGATCAGCCTCAAGAGAGGGGGAGATATCGTCTTGAACCTGGACAGCCGCAGAAGTGACCGTCAGCTGCTTCCTTCTGCTGCCGTAAACAAAGGCCTCTCAGGCAGCCACGTGGCTGGCTTTCAGGGCCAGCAGCATCAGCCCCCGCCGTCAGCCTCGCCAGCAAACAAAGAGGCTGAGGAAGGGGCGGCGCAGCCCTAAAAAGGGGTCTGCAGACCCCACCCCCTCCCCATCCCACTGTGTGACCCTTGTCGCACGGTGATTGCGTGGTCTCCTCTTCGTGGGAGGGCAGCAAAGGTGTCCCCCCCCCGCCACTTGTGGTCACACGGGCGGTGGTAGACGAATTCTTATAGGTCTTCAAAGTTTCAAATCTACAATAATTCTAACCATTGAAGCAATGACTCTTTTCATAGTTACAGAGGTTCTGTAGAATAGTGAAATGGTTGATTAAAACAGTAGGCAGAGCTGTTGCTAGCACTAGAGGCCATGCTAGGTGAACTTGAACTTTAGAGAAGAGCTGTGTTCAGTTCGTAATTAGTCTAGACGTTCTGAACTAGGGCAGTTCATACTTTCAGTATTTATATTCCAGTCCAGGGCTCTTTTTAACTTGTATTACTGACCACTATCCATTTAAGTAAGCAATGTGCTAGTCTCCATAACTAAGTCCTTGGATTCCCGGGCCAGTTGCTAACCACCCACATAGAGGTTTGGGACAAACTAATGCTGCTCACAGAACATAATTTAAAGTCATTAAATTATTTCATCCTGAACAAGCTGATAGAACCAATTAGAGCCTTACCTCAAGTCTGCTTTTCAAATGAGTGTAATGTTATTTATTTAATTTCATTATTTGTGGTATTTATGCACTGCCCTTGCTACAGACAAATCTCAGAGTAGTTTCCAAAATGATTTTACAAAAGAGGACAATTACATAATTAAAGTACTACAGAAAACACAAATAACATAAGTACTTTCCCAATTCATGTCTATTCCAAGACCAATTCACAAAATAGATTGGAAAGTTATGTGATTACGGTCTACTAATTATTTTGGTCATTTTGTCCCTTTTTCATATTTTTTCCCTGATTTTTTTCCCTATGAAGTTGGGGGCATGAAGTGGGAAAAGGAACTTGCAAGTTGTCATTTAGGAGTAAACTAACTTTTTTGATTTGCATAACTTGGCATAACAAGGCTTTTTTCTTTTCTCCTTAGTTTCTCTCTCATTTTTTTTAAACAGCTTTGCTTTTTTTTAATATATTGCTTTGCATATTTTGCAGTTTTGACAGTGTGGTAGCAAGAATGGAGCTTTAGATGCCACTATCAAAATTTTTCCCCACAATGCTATGTGAATCACATAGCATTGCTCCTCCCCTACCCCTGGACTCAAAGAGTCCTCTGCAATTTTGAAGAAACCTCCCATTCTGATGGCCTATACACACAGATCTCTTCAGTTTTGAAAACCTCACAGCTAGTGTTGTATATCCTTGACTATTTCATCCTCACATGTGAGGACACAATATTGAAGTAGTTTTCTCCCTCCATATTCTTCCACAGTATTCTCCCCATATTTAGCCACCCCAAAGTCTTATGTAAGTATTTTTCTGAATGGAAAAACATATCATTTTTGCCCACAAACCTGTTTTCAGCATAGAAGACAGGTTTACTGCTCTGGAAAGAGTATTTTGTGAGCAGGAAACCCATTTTTATACAGAAAAGTTGGGTTGCACAAACTCATTTTTTTTTCCAGAAGAGTAATTTCTGTGAAACACTTTGGAACACTGAATACCAGGAGAAAATTGTGCAAAATTCTCATTGGTCTATTATTATTCACCATAGGGTTTCCCTACTCTTAGGAAACCTGATTTTTTTTTCTTTTTTCTTTTGGTCTAAGAATGAATAATTATGAATATTCTTTGCATCCCTGATAACATTATCATGAAGCCATAATTTGTGATCTCAAAAGGGGGGATACTTGGATTTGTTGGCAATACAACAAGAATTAGCACTTAGAATTAAAGATGTCTTAGAGAAAGCCCTAGTCAAGGGCCTAGACCTAGTCTAGGTCAAGGAGTTTCCAGTGATCCTAAGTGTCCTCATCCCTTATCTATCTGTCCTAAACTGATCCTCCTAAGGATCTTCCCATCTTTTCTCATTTTGCCCTTTTTCCTCTCTCTTCTACCAGAAGTGAAACTAGCTCACTACCCACTAGCTTAGAACCTTTAGAAAGCTTTGCTATCTTTACTGGAGGTCTTAAAATAAAGCCTTATTTTGGATCTTTAGCCACTGGTATCTTTGCTCCTTAATCAGAATTGCTAGCTGCTTATATGCACTCTCCATCAGATTATACTATCTAAACTACAAGGCATCTTTTGGAAACAGAGTGTAGTGCTTTAGGAGTGAAACAATGTAAATTATACCTTAGAGAAAGCACTTTTAAAGCAAAAGATGGTGGCCCTTAAGCTAGGGAGGTCTTGCAATACTTCATTTATCAATAACTCAGAAAATATGCAGATTTCATTTGGACATTTAAAAAGTTCTCTAAAGGAAAAGCAAACAAAACCAAATCCCAAATAAACCTAGCAAGAGCTATTTGTTCTGATTTTACACCGTGGGAGAAGAGTTCCATCAAGGTTCCAGTGACATAAGACAGGGGTAGAAAAGTCCTTGGCAATGACTTCTTTCAGTCACTGCTTAAGTCGCTTTTAGCTACCACTGCAAATTCAATCAGAAAGTCATTTCAGCATTAATGAAACAACAAATGGCTAGGAGTTAATGCACTTAGCAGGCCATTAGTCCAATACTAAAAATACAAGCGTAGAGCTGAACCAACTGGTGGGGCAGTAAGGAAAGGGCAGAAATCAAAATCTACAGGTAGCCAAAAAGGGTCATATTTGTGTCAAACACAAGTTTAAAATGGTCACTCAGCACTTTGGAATCTATTGAAGTGTGTAAGCACTGGGACTTGCTGTGACTTCCACATTCGACATGGTGTATAGCCCTTAAGAGTAACATATTGGACCTGAACATTTTTAGCACAAATGGTGTGGCACCCTGAAGATTAACAGACTAATTAAGCACTTGTGATGGTGTCTTTTTATGGCATATGTTAGAGTTGGGCAATGTCCGGGGGGTCCAGAGGTCACTTTTGCTCTCCTTGACCTCAGTAGGCTGCTACCTTGATTCCTCCACCGCCATAACCAAATGGCAAGCTATGACCTGAGAAGTAATTTGAACTGATGCTCACATTCAGTTTCTTAAAAATGATATATTTTAGCTTAAAATAGACCTAGGAGGGTAACATTCAAATGGAAATGGCATGCCCCTGAGGCTTCTGTGACTGTTATTGGTCATTTTGGGGAAGAATTGGAGGGAGGCTCTGGGGTTTGGAGTGGGTCTGGACACGGTAGGGTTTGCACTAGGCACAGGTCTGAAGGGCCACATTTTCTCCACCCATGGCAAATATGAGATCATTGCAGCATTCTAAAATTATCCAAAGATCTCAGAATTCAACTTATCTCAGGTTGAATTCACTGTCTCTCAAATCCACACTAATCCACACAATTAGTGAAGCTACCAAATTATGTAAATATTCGGACTACTTGACTGTAGAGGATAGACAGCAATGGCACATACCACATAAACGGAAGCACTGTGAGCAGCATCGACCATTAGGCTACAGAATCCCGTACAATTTAAAAAGGAAATATTTTCCTAAAAGTGAGTAGCAGGAGATCAACAGAACCAGTAAAATGCTGCCTTGGGAGCACATAACCAATGAAGATGCCAGGTCGGGAGAAGGACTTCCAGCACACCTCCAAAGGCAACAATTGTTTGGTTTTGTTCACTACTTGCTTCTCACATTTGGGAAAATGCTTCCATTTTAAACTGTATGGATTGCAGCCTTGCTTGGCAAATGACTAGTATGCCACTATGCTTTCATTTCTAGTGGCTCACCAAGAACAGTAAAAGAAGGCAGAGCCACCCTTGATGGAGGTTGTTTCAGAGATGTTGCTACTGCTGCTTCCTCACCAAGTAATAATAATAATAAAAAAGACAGGGCTACAAGGAGATGCAGAGGGAATAGGCCCCTGAAATAGCCCTTGAACCAATGATAAATGAAATGGACTATCACTTGATGTGCAGGTTATCAAGACTTTCTGATAATATTCTGTTTGCATGACTGTAATACTTACTGGCCATTCTTTGTGGAACTTGGAATTCTGAGTATATGAAGCAAGTACTCTTTGGTTTGCACTAGCTACTAACCTGTGACCAATTCAAAGTGAGGTTTTTAATCTTCAACAACCTAAATTACTTGAAAGATTAATTCTTCCTATATTTAGCTAGAGCAGTCCTAGGTTCTTCTTTTGTTGTTGTTGTGTGCCTTCAAGTTGTTTCCGACTTTTGATGAACCTATCATGGGGTTTTCTTGACAAGATTGGTTCACAGGGGGGTTGCCTTTACTTTCCTCTGAAGCCAAGAGATTGCAACTTACCCAAAGTCACCCAGTGGGTTTCCATGGTTGAGTAGGATTAAAACCCTGGTCTCCAGCATCATAATCCAAGACAAGCCTCTCCTTAAACTGCAAACTCCAGGATTCCATAGGATGTTGCAAGTGGAGTAATAGCACTATAACAGGCTAGTGCGGAAATGAGCTTTGTTGTGGGATGCCCTTCCCAGAGAAGCTCACCTGACACCTCCATTATAATCATTTCATTATTATGTAGAGTGATTCTTTTAATTATTATATAAGGTGTTTAAGAACACTTTAAGATCTTCAAAAGATCTGCACTATTTTTAGTTCTACTGTGTTAATGCATTGGTGATGCTGCTTTCAGTTCCTTGGCTTTATAGTGTGTTTGCTTTTATTTTGCCTGATTTTTAAGACTTTTGTTGATTGGTTTCTATGGTTTTTAACTTTTACTGTCAACTGCCTTGAGGACATAGTTAATGGGTGGTTTATAGATGATGTAAATAAAATAAAATAAAATAAGGTCAACTCCAAATGCAAAACCCAGAAGAATGAAATAATTGGGAAGAACTGGCAAAAGCTGCATGGTAGATTTCATGATGCACTTGGTCAAAAAAAAGTTTCAGGAACCCAAACCCACATAATGGCTAAACCCACATAGAAAGATGTTGAAATAAGGCAGATGATGCTGACAAAAGTTTATTCACACTCATGGCCTTGATGGGCATTATCCTAAATGTGGGATTTGCAAATTGAAATGCGAGAGTTGCAAATCCAGCAATTGCCCCCATCATTTTAAACAGTGGTGGTGAATCTAAGGCTTTGTTTGTAGTCTTTGGCCCTTTCCACATGAGGCTGATAAATCGGTTCGTGCCGTTTCTTACCGGATTTTCTGGGCTCGAAACAAGGCGGACTTTCCCTTATTTCCTTCCGCGCAGCTACTGCTTATGTTCCATTCTGATTCAGAGGAGTGTGAGTTCATGAATCCACACTGCCTCCACCATGGCCACTTCCCTCACCCTGCCCCATCAGCTGTGATTGGCCCTTTGTTTTGTTTTTTTGCATGGTTTAGTAAGTCATTGCATACGTGCATACGTGTGCACATGCGAAAGTCCATACTACCCCCTGGCCCCTGCCATGAGCCCTCCCCTGACCACCAATTTGCATTGGTGTGAATGTACGTGTCTGCACCACTGTGAAAGTACGAATTGGATCAATCTGGAAAATTGGAAAACCGATTTCTTCCAGTTTTCAAATAGTGTACTTTACCACCACATGCGGGTGCATTTAGTCAGAATTGCGTGCAGAACAAGGATAAATAAACCGAACCTAGTCCACTCCAACGTGCAGAAGACCTCCATGGCAAGACGCACTGGCCCACCTTAATAACCACGTGCGGAAAGGGTCTTTGACACTTCTCAATTCCCCAGATTGCCCTTTTATCTGGCCCCAAAAATGATGAAATGTTCTTCCTGAAAGACAATGGAATCAGCAGTTCACTTTTAAATATGTTACAGAAGCACATGCAAACACATGAACACACGCACGCGCGCACACACACGTAAACTATAACATTACAAAAAATCATTTTTTCAAAACTATAAACCTGGCCACTTTTGAGGAGAACTTTTACAGTCTTTGTGGTTTCTTCAGGTGTGGGAGGCAGAAAAGACAGTTCCGGACAGGATCCAGTTGCCCATCATTGTTTTTAGAGATGCCAAACTTACATTCTGAGTACCATAATTAAAAAAAAAAATCCCCTGCACCCCTTGATTTGGTGATCTGGTACATCTGCCCCATCTCAAAATGTTCCAGTGTATGTCAAATCAACAGGTAGGTTGGTCGATGCCCAGATCCAGACCCATGTGTATCCCAGCCCTGTAACATCTGTAACCAATAGAGTTGTGGCCTTTTCCCTCCATCTCTTGGGTGTGTGTGTTTTTTTCTCCTTCTTCTGGGACTCAGATCTGAGCACACAATGCAAGTCTTCACTAAGTTTCTTCTTGAAGGTAATAGTAATTTTAGCATTTTTCTTCTCTCTATGACAGAGCAGTTTTTGAAGTCTATCCACAATTCAGGACTAATTCTGTTCAAAATGGTTGTTTTGCACAGAAGAAAAGAATCTTCTGTGAAGGAAACAACATTTTCTGCACAGGCAATGATTTTTCTATGCAGAAATTATTTCCTGCACTGAAAAAGCTGTTCTCTGCACAGAAAATGCTGTTTCCTACACCAAAAAAAAAAAAAAAAAAAATCTGTTTCCTGTGCAAAACAATGACAGGTGGATTTTGCACAGAATTAGTCTCAAACTGTGAAGATTCTTGCCAGTCTAGGAGTCTTCTCATCAGGGTTTCTCAAGACTCAAAAATGTTTGACAATTCCTTTTTATTTTTTAATATTCTTTCCATCCTCACCATGCAGTGGCTGGTACACAACAGGGAAATTGAAGCATTTGACTGTGTAACTAGCCGTAGCCACACAGAACCATTCAGAAGAGCTGTTTTGAGTAGTCAAAGATCTGTTACAACCTGGCTCTAAGGTGAAGCCACTGAACAGCCCACTGTGAAGAAGTTAGCTGCTAGACTTGGAAGGCGGCACATTTGTGGCTTAGGCTGGCATTTGTGCTGCTGCTGCCTCCACGGCGTCCCCCCAGGGCTGTTCAGCTGATCTGCCATGCCATGCAGCTTCCCAGCCATGTGCTCAGCCCTGCTGGGTACTTCTTTATACCCAGCAGCCTTTGTGCAGCTGGAAACAGTTCCCAGCCAATCAGTTCAAACCTGCTGGTTTTAATTGATTGGCTCCTTCTGCCCAGGCCAGAGCTCTAGGGAGTTTTCCCTCTGGTTCAGGTATTTTGTATTTAGCTAGGTTGTCCTCTCCCCAGAGCTCAGTTCTTTTCTGCACATCATCCCTCCCATCCCTCCTTCATTTTCTTTTGTTGTATTCTGTGTACTGTAGTTAGGTTGTGTCTTTGCCTTTTATTGTCACAACCTGTAAGGCAGTTAGCCTGGGTCCTGGATCTGGGTCTGCTATATCCCTAGGTCACTGGGTCCTGGGGATGCAGGTGGTTGCCAGGAGGGCAGGGTCGGGAGTAGATTGGGTGTCTCCATCCCTGCACTACTGGGGGGGTCAGGTGGTTTGGACCTGACTCCAGGTGGTCCTGGCTTCGGGTTTTCGGTCTCATCGATCAACAGGCGGGTTGGCCAATGCCGGGATCCAGACCCGTGTGCAAGCCAACCCTGCTTTTGTTGTAACCAATAAAGTTGTGGCCTATTTTCATCCAGCTTCAGTGTGTGGCCTTGCACTACACCTCTCAGCCCTGAGCCCACAATTTGCCCACCATTTCACAGACAAAGGCACTTGGATTTGCTCTTAGACACCAGAGTTGTTACAGTTCCAATGGATGTAACTTTGCTTGTCTACTGTTGATGGATACTTTTCAATTTGTACAGCCTAAGGATGTGGACAGGATCCGTGCAGAAGTGAGAGCCACCATGTGTGTACTAGACTCTTGCCCTTACTGGCTAATTAAATAGACCATGGGAGATTAGCTGTGTGGATAAGGGAAGTGATTAATGCCTCTTTACAAGGCAGAGTCCCAACATGCCTGAAAAAAGATGTGGTAAAACCTCTTCTGAAAAAACATACTCTGGATCCTATTATACTAGATAACTATAGATCAGTCTTTAACTGTCTATTTTGGGATAAGATAATAGAGCATGTTGTGGTTTCTCAGTTCCGGGAGTTCCTGGATGAGGTGGATTATCTTGGAGTCTTTTTGCACTACATTGTTATAGTGTTATTATTCCACTTTCAACATCCTATGGAATCCTGGGGGTTGCAATTTAGGGAGGGGCATTTAGAATTCTCAGTCAGAGAGCTCTTTGGCCTCAGTAAACTACAAACTTCAGAATTCCACAGGATGTTGAAAGTGGAATAATACTATTATAACCGTGTAGTGTAGAAAGGCCTTTGGGCAGAAAAAAAACGACATGCATAGATGTAAGATGAGTGATACCTGGTCTGACCACAGTACAAGCAAAAAGGATCTAGGAATCTTAGTAGACCACAGGCTAAACATGAGTAAGCAATGTGAGGCAGCAGCTAAAAAAGCCAACGTTATTCTGGGCTGCATCAATAGTAGTATAGTATCTAGATCAAGGGAAGTGATGGTACTATTCTATTCTGCTTTGGTCAGACCCACCTAAAATACTGTGTCCAGTTCTGGGCACCACAGATCAGGGAGTTGGACCATGTCCAGAGGAGAACAACCAAAATGGTAGAAGGCCTGGAAACCATACCCTATGAGGACAGGCATATGGAGCTGGGTATGTTTAGCCTGGAGAAGAGAAGATTAAGAGGCGACATGATAGCTGTGTTTAAATATTTGAAGGAATGTCATATGGAGAATGGAGTAAGCCTGTTTTTTATTGCTCTAGAGACTAGGTCATATAGCAATGGCTTCAAACTTCAGGAAAAGAGATTCCATCTAAACATTAGGAAGAACTTCCTGACAGTAGGAGCAGTTTGACAGTGGAATATGCTGCCTCAGAGCATAATGGAGTCTCCTTCTTTGGAGGTTTTTTAAACAGAGGCTAGATGGTCAGCTGTCAGAAATGCTTTGATGGTGTATTCCTGCATGGCAAGGGGTTGGACTTGATGGCCCTTGTGGTCTCTTCCAACTCTATGATTCGATCCCTGACTTCCTATTAGCCATTACATGGTCACGGAGAAGTTGGTGGGGCTGCAGAAGGAATGTGAGGATCTCAGCCATACACTAGACTGTAAACTTTTGGCAGGGCTGTCTTATTGTTTTATTTTTCTACAGCACCCAGCATATTTGGTGGCACAATATAAAGAGGAGATGACCAGATTCTGTCTCAGGAACTTTTATTTTGTACAGCTATTTTGACTCTGTGCTGGAGATTCTCTCACTGTATTTCAAGTTGGCATAATAGTAATGCTAATACATGCAAAATACCTTGTCTATGCATACAAAAATGCATTTGTCTCCTGTCTTGCTCTCTACTCAGTCTGTTGCTTTAAAGGCATCAATGATGTTGCGTGCTGGGAGGCTCGTTGCATTTTGCCTACAAACCTACTTTCAGATTCAATTAGAGATCCTCTCAGCTGCCTAAAGAAAACTCTAGGGGGATTTCAGCCTGAATTCTGTTGATGAGACAGCAAAATGAACATGACTGCATTCATTCAAATGGAGAATTTCACATTTCAATCTCATGTATAAATCGTACCAGAGTGTTGCCAGCCTATTGTGTAGAAGAAAATGTGCAATAACTTGCTTTCCTTCTAGTTCTTTTCTGTTCTTAAAGCACGAAATCGTAACAAGCATTAAACTGGAAGAGCTGTCTGAAGATTGGAATGCTCCTCTAATATACTTACCCTATGGTATAATCCTATACATTTCAGTTAAATTCATTGCTAGCAATCTACATAGCACAGACCAGTGTGGTATAGTGGACTAGGAATCTGAGAGGCCAGGCTCTGAATCACTGCTCAGCCAGAGAAACCCACTGGGCGACCCTGGACAAGTCACTCTCTCTTAGCCTCAGAGGAAAGCAATGGTGAACGCCCTTTGAACAAACCTTGCCAAGAAAACCTCATGGTAGGGTCCCTATAAGTTGGAAATTACTTGACAGCAAACACACAGAGTCTACATAGTAAACTGTCCAATACATCCTGCCCATCCAATAAGTTGCAGAGTGTATCTTGAAACCAGTTTAACTTCCATAGTTCTGTTTCATGGAAGCCTGGGATTTATATTTTGCTGAAGTACTTAGAATTATTTGCTGGAGTGAAAGAGCTCTCTAGCAGACAATTATAAATATCTTTTCAAATTACAAATCTCAGGATTCTGTCATAGAAAGCCATGATGGTTAAAGCAGTATTAAACTGCTATAGCTATATATTTAAATACACTTATAATTAACATTTGATGGCAAAATAGGGATGGGGCCAGGAAATCTCTGTTGTTCCTAAAGCTACGGTTATTACCTCTACTAATATAAGAAGGATAAAAGTGATGACTATTACACTTTATTTATATTCAGTACTTGGCAGCTCAAGGTAGCATACCGAGGCTTATTCAGTTTCAAGCTCACAACAGTCCTGTGAGGTATGTCAGTTACGGCACAGGATTACCAGCTGATGATCTAAAATCTTACCTTCCTGGTCAATAGTATCTATCTACAAGACTGGATAGTGGCATGGGGACTGGGATGAATCAAGAGGCAGTCGAGAGGCAGTTGCAAATATCCTTCCAGAAAGGTTTGGATAAAAGTGGGCCCTGAACGATGTGAAGCAAGAAGCAGAAAATACTTCCGCCCAGTTCCTGTTTCACCGGGGATCCCCAAAAATAGGTGTTTTGTGAATGTTCCCAGCACAACTTACTCCTTCATATAGAGTAAATCATTTTGTTTCTCCTACATTGTATGCTAACCTGAATTCTTCATCATCAGACATTTGGCTTCTCTCTGGAGAGATTGCTGTAAAATGTGATTGTTGATCCCATCTCCATCTCACCACTGCTAATTAAACACCTTCAGTTCAGCTGGTTCTCTTTTATTTTGGCTGGTTCCAAGAAGATATTATTTTTAGCTCCAAAGGGTTAAAGGGGAAGAGAACTGTGCCAAATTCAGGTTGTTAGGAGGCGGAGAGAGGGAAGAAACTCTGAGGGGGATCCATTATGATTAAAATTCCATTCCACAATACAGCAGAGCCCTGGTCTGTGGTTCCAGGCTCAATTAAGCTACCAAGCTGGGAATCCTTTCTAAAATTCACTTAATGGACGACTTAATTAGACAATATGGCTGAGTCACATGGTTCCGACTTGGCATTAAATTAAAACTTGAGCCATTGTTTAAGTATCGGATAGCGAAACTTGCGTACCCAAATCTCTGCATAGTCCGTTCAAGACAAAACAGCCTGTTGCAAGGTTTGACTGGTTAAGCACTGAGTTAATGTGCTTTCTTTTGAGCAGGCTGACCCCCACTCCCTTCCGCCCTGCCTCACCTAAGCACAGTAATAAATGGTCTACTAGCACAATCCCGATTAGGAGGCCAAGAGGTTAATCTTCAGGTCTCTATCTGATAAAGTCTGTATCCAGACACTGCACTCCACTGCCTATTGATAATCTTGGAGATTGCTGGTTATTTAGTGCTGCTATTGGATTGAGGTGTACAGTCTGCAGTACTGGCTCAAATGATACAATCAATCTAAGTCAGCTTTGCTCTTTTCTTATTCCATTTTGCTCTGTCCTCCCCTCCTCCTCTCCCTATCCCTCCCTTTCTCTGTTCCATTGATTAAAGATGCACTATCCCTAGCCATTTACTGACAGCACAGAACACTGTCTGAGGCAAGGCAAGTCTGTCATGTTAGGCAGTCTGGAGGAGACGAAAAAAGCGAGAACTCTCACTTACACAAACCACTAAGCCCTTTACTCTTAATTCACACAGGAGGGGAAAAGAAACCACCCCTGAAAACAGACTTCATATGATTGCAGAACGTTTCATGTAGCTAATAGACTTGTCGTCTCTGGATTCTGTCGGGGAAAACTGTTATAGGACTGCATATCAATGCATTAGGAAAAATGTTTCAGTTTTATCCATAAATCATGTATCTGGCATTCTTTCAAAAGTGGATAAGGTAGTCATGGATGCGCTAAATGTTGCGTGAGGCCTAAGTTGGGTTCCTGACAACTCCCATTCAAATTCTATTCCTATTCTATTCTGTCTTCCCTTGATTAATTAATTTTCTAGCTATGCCACTGCTTCAGAGTTATTTTTACTTGAGAGGTGATATTGAAATAACACTTTTCAGTACTATATTCAGGTTGGAAATCAAACAGGCTGAGATCCAGAAAATCAATAGCCTCCAAGTGCAGCCATCTTTTAAGAACCATTTGAGAAAGACAGCTAGAGTTGGAACAACAATTCTGACATAGACCACTACTCGAAGACCTATAGTAAAGTGGACAATTCTAGCTGTAAAGCAGAGAGTGGAGAATTATTTCATACCAGTTTGAGGTGGGTCAGCTTGCAACATGTCACTGCTTTGATTATCTAAGTTGATTTGAATTATCTGGTCGATTAGGTAGATTCCTTTCCTTCCTTTCCTATATACATCTGCCCTGAAGGGATAAAACAGCAGTGGCAAGCCCATGGACTCCATGCAGCCCAAACCCTCTTTTTGAAGCTCCCCAAGCTCCCCCAAACCTCAGGGACCCCCTTAATTAAAACTGAGTGGAAAATAGTATGAAATGTCCTATAATGCAGCTGACTCCCCTGCACCCCACCCGAACCGCCAAATCCACAAACCAAAAATTCAGAAAGTGAAAAGCAGAATCAGACTTCTCCTCACTTCTAGGTCACTGCAAATGTAGTAGTGCAGCCTACTATGGGTGCAAGGGGAACAAAAATTTAGCACATCTCTATTTCAGTCACTCATCCTTGGTGTGAAAGGACAGCCATTGTAGATAGACAGAGGGCTTCATCACACAAGGTAGATAAATCACAATTGCAGCTGGATAATAGCATCTTTGACTGGGACTACTCACATGACGTTGTTTCTTTTCTGTTGTTCTCCCAGTGGCAGACCATTTGAAAAGTGTTTCTTTTATTCATCAAAAAAAAATGTTAATGACCTCCTTTGTAAAAGAAACACTTACCAAAGTTCTCTCCCACCAGGAGAACAACAGAAGAGGAATGAGAAAATGTGATAAGTCACAGACAAAGATGTCATTATCCTGATGTTATTGCAATTTAGTTGCCTGCTATGATAAAGCTCAGACATCAACATAAACAACTAGGTCTAAAAGGTTGTTTGTATTTGTTCATATTGTTTGCTGGTTGTTTATGTTTAGTGTTTCATGCACATCCAGCTCTCTCCTACATATCAGAAACTACAATATTATCTATGCAAGTTCAGAAAAAAAGATACATATTTTCTGTTGCCTGAATGGTTTCTCTGTTCTCAACTCTATGTGGAGGGAATTCCAACTGGGCATCATCATCCAAGTGTCCTTTTGTTTTTGCAGAGATCAGCACAGGAATCAACAAGTGTTCAGCGAAAAAAATTCTTCTCATTTCTCTCTCTCTCTCTCTCTCTTTTAATCCTTCTTACTGGATTTGATAGAGAAGAAATTGCTTTTCAAAGAAGGAAGAAATAGTGAATTTCTTGTGAACACAATTGAGGTGCTTGAGCTCATTTCAGGTACAAGGTAGTTGAGGAATGTATGAATGCTCTGGCTTCCATTCTACAATAATCTCTTTGGCAAACCATTGCTTCATCAGTTTCCAGTGTTTTGATAAAAGTTCTGGGGAGGATGTCATGGGGTCACTCCTCCAATCAAGTTTTCCCAGATCAGAAGCTGCAGAGAGCCAAGGAAGCTGTAGAGTGATGAAAAGATGTCCAAAAGAGAAAAGGAAAGGAAGGAAGAAAGAAAGCCAGCATGTATCTGGGACCATTTTGCAAATGATAAGTCAACAAAGATACCACCAAAAGAAATTCTTATAAGTTATTAAATTGACTGGATGGGAATAATATGCAAGCCTCTTTCACGAGGGAAGAAAATTTTCATTAACCTGGGTATCCAAACATTCCCTAGAATTCAGCCATGCTGATTCAGTCCACCTGAATCTGTCCTGTTCCTGAATATATCCCTAGAGCAGGGGTTGGAAAGTTTAGCAAGAGTGTTTTCACTCTACAGGATTATAACCCTTGGATAGCACTTTAACTGTGACAGCAACATCTTATGATATCCTGGGATTTAAAGGTTAGGAAAGAATAGTTAGAGAGCTCTAGTGCCTCATCATACTACAAACTCCAGGATTCAATAGCATGTTCCCATGACAGTTAACATGGAATCACAGCACTATAATAGTGGAGTGTAAGAGGCCCCAGGTCCACCATTACAGAGCTATCACAACAGTCATTAACTCTTTGTCACCTAATACTAAGATCATTAACACAATCTGGACCTCATTGTCCCCTCTGCAAACTCCATTATCTACTTAACTGGAGAGCCATTTGGACCCTTGCCCTCCAGGCAGATTTTGGGTATAAAAGCCCTCTGTTTTCACCTGTTACCTTGCAATATCTTAATAGAGCTAAACAGCATGCTGTCACTCTGATTTCTGAATGAGTACTGTCTTTAGGTGCAGGTCTAAGCCACATTGCTGCTTTCTTTGTTGCTCTCCTGATCAGTAGTTTTTGTCCATTCCGTAAACTTCACTGTCAACAACTTTCCTCCCTTTTCCTTTGATCAGCCTTGTGTGATTGTGCGAGTGCTTGGATCTTGGGCATGCATGAGTGAGTTCTCTTAACAGAACACACTTTAGCTTACTTTTGGAATCTCTGGCTGGTTTTCCCCTACACAGAACCCTGAAAACATTGATGTAAGATCTCATTAGGTTACCCTCCCACAGGCCCCCCAACTAAGCTAAATAATTCCCCACCATCATCTGGAGGTACTGGCATCATGGATGGAACCCCTGAATCACCCACATTTTGGGGTAACACTTCATCTGATGGAATGGACTGAATCCTTGGAAGCTTCTGCAAGAAATTTCTTCTTCCCAGTTAATCTGAAAGGTGCTACTCCATTTGTTTCTGCCTTTTTACTGTATGGCAAGCTTCAGCTTCATAATGAAAATTATTAGCTACCTCAGAAAAAGTCTTTGATGCCCCTAAGGTCTGATTTTGATGCAATAAAATGAGTTTTGTCCAGTGAGGGGACAGATTCATCAAAACACCCTCACATGGAGAGAACTATTATTTATCCTGGTAAGGTAAACATTCGTTTTCAGTCTCGGTTCTTGCATCTGTTTGTCATGGGGAAGGATACCTTCAAATGAAAAACTTACCACATGAAATAAGGGTTGTAAAACCACCTCACTATGTTTTTACTGCAGCACCCACAGCACATTGTAAGAACTGGATGCCATACAGCTGTATATTTGGAAATGAAGAACACATCTCCTAACGTCTTTATTGCCTCCCCTTCCTCCCGATAACTAACTAGGAGTTCATTGCTTTTGGTTTGTTTTTGCTTTTATCACTGGGGAAATGTTGCGGTCTTCTTTGTTTAAACAGCTAAAACATTACAAAGTGCTATTTGGAGTAGACATTTAGCCTATGAGCCCAAGCTGGAAGCTATCAGCACTGAAGCCACATTTAATACTGACTTGGTGATCTGTACTATAAACTCACTTCTTGAAAGAAAAATAAAAATTGTGCTGCTCTTGCTTCAGTGTGTGTATATTCTCCATATGCATCGTCCAAGACTTGGATTTCCTAGTGTGCTTCCAATCTGGAAGGCAAAATATTAGGGCTTATTAAAAAACAATGAATCCTACCCATGTATTGTTTATTTTGTTTAAGATTTTTTTTATTACTATTATGGTTCCTGCTTAACATGACATCTTCCATCTGAAAAATCCATTAGCACTGGAAAGATGGGTAGTTTCATTTCATTGGAAATGAGATGTGTTTGCTTTCTTTGGACAGGCATAGGCTAGAATAAAATCTGACAAAATAAGATGAAACTCCCAAACGTCAAACATGCAGTTCTCTCCATTAAACTGTCTACAGGATTTATATGTAGTTGTGCATAACCATAGTATGGCACAACTCCTGAGCAATATCTGCATCAAGTTTCTGGTGCTCTTACTGTACTAGTGACTTTAGGACAATTGGATAGACATAGGTACATAGGATACATGGATAATCGCAGGTCTGCTGTCCAAAGGGAATATGTGGTTAATCACAGATTGTACATGAGTGCTTAAGTCAGTGGTAGTCGGTAGCCTCCATGTCACTGTGGTGGTAAGTCCACTCTGGCTATTAGTCTAAACTGTAAAGGAGCTATCCAAGCTGGTTTTGCGGATCAGATTCAGCCCCCTGGATAAATCCTTTAAAGTTCAGTGTAAAAACCAAAGTGGATTCACGGTTTCACCAATATGGATGCTGCCAATTGCCGCAGGTTAAAGTCACATCCAGGAAGGTATTATATTGATATGAGAAGTTTCATGACTGCATTCCTCACTCCAGGACCGCATCCTACTTGTTTGTTTCTATATTTATAAGTGTGAATGAATCTAAACCAAACCAAGAGAATCCAAATATGTTATCTGTCCTTCATACCGAACTAGAAGTAGGCACAGTTTAAAACATGTTGTTCTCAGGCCAAAAAGCAAAATGGTCTCTTCTTTCCCCACCTATTCATATGTGTCTTTATCTGTCTATCTAGCTAGCTTACAACAAAACTCACAAACAAACTAGTAGCCAATGAAGCTGTTAGAAGTCAGTTATATATTTGTTGTAAACAGACCCTTTCAGTATTCTGACTATGACATTTTATACCTGCTGAAGTTTCACAACAGTTTCCAAAGGCATCCCTAGGTACAGCATATTGTTGTTGTTGTGTGCCTTCAAGTTGTTTCTGACTTATGGTAACCTATTATGGGGTGTTCTGGGGCTGAGAGAGTGTAATACACCAAGGTCACCTAGTGGGTTTCCATGGTTGAGCAGGGAATTGAACTCTGGTCTCCAGGACTCTATGTCCAACTCTCAAACTACTAAACCATACTGTCTTATTATATTAGCCCAAACAGGATGCAACCAAGACTTGTACGGGCATAACCAGACATAACATCTCCAAGAACAGTTTGAGGAAGTGCTCTATTTTTAACTGTGTGAGTGCATTCTTTTTTGCTGCTGCTGAAAACCAGTCATTGAGGCTCAGGGCTGAATCCAGGGGCACACGCAAGCCACGAATCTAAAATTCCAGGGGTGTCAGAGTTCAACTCCCTGCGTATGCCTTCCTGCCCGCAAGGGACTTGCCAAAAAGAAGGAGACAATGGGAGGTGTCCAATGCAAACAATAAAGGAGAAATGCTGAGCTGTGCCAAAAGTCAAGGTCACATCCAAAAGGTCCAGAATGCTGAAGATCAGTCCAAAAGGGTGAAGGGAGATGGAACACAAGGGTCATGGTCTTGAGTAGCATTTTGCTACAACCAAACAGCAAGCCACGCTGACCAACTTATATGCTGACAAAAAGAGGTGTTGCTCATAGTTGTTCTGTTTTCTTAATCTCACCAAAATGACATCCTTCTGAATTGGTCGTTTCCATCTCCTCCATGATTGGAGGTTGGGGGGCAAAGGTCAATCTAATTCCTCTAAATCCTTGCTGGTCCCCTCTCCCACTGGCACTGGTTGCAGCAATTCAGTCTTAGCTTGTCTTTCAGCTGATGAGGGTGTTTCCAAGATAGTTTGGAAACTATCTTGGCTCACTGGCTCTGTTTCTGGCACAATCAATTGCTCATCGACCTCAGAGCCATCATCTATCACAAAGGGGAAGGTAAACCCAACCAGCACTAGCTGAATCCCTAGCTAGCACAGCATATTCTGTGCACAAAAACCAATCGTGTTGGCAGCTTCTTCCAGCACTAGCAACAGGAAGGCATGAGGTTAGTTTGGAATTAGGAAGGGCATTTGCGTGTGGGCTAGGGGCCAATTTCCATCCCAGATCTTCCCTACAGACTATACTGCTCCTGACACACACTACACATTCAAATAATTTGGTTTTCCTCTGCAATTCCTCTCAAAATAAGAGTAGGAAGTGATGTCATGTCACATGCAGTTGCCATTTTGAGAGGAACTGTTGAGGAAAATAGAGCTATCTAGGGATAGCTAGGTAGAAATATTTTTGTATGTTTTTACATATTCAGAGGACTTTCTGCACAAAAGTGCACAAAAACTGGAGAGAATTAAGGGGTTTGAGGAATGTGTGGGGTCTTCAGGAGTCACAGAAGTGGGCAAAACCCATGGGCCACAATTTGTCAAGTCCTAGTTTATGGGATGCTGAACATTACAGAACACACCACTCTATACTTCAAGAAAGAGGAATAGCTGGGTATGGAGATGCCATTGCTATCACCCAGCCTTGGCTATCTGAACTGGTTGCCTCATTTTACCTAATGACAGGGGCCTACCCTGATTAGGAAGAGTCTAAAGTACCCAAATCTGTGTGATTTCTACTTCAATAACCTCTTATTTCTGCCTCATCTTTCAGGAGAACTTGATCACTACATGTGTCTCATTTCTAGAGTGGATGTGTGCATGCACATGTGCATGTAATAAGGGGAGGACAATAAGGGTAAAGAGGACAGATAGAAAATTTGATTGAGAAAGCATTATTTTGGGACACCTAAGATCCTGGGCAGAGAGGAATGTATTGGTATCTGTCACAACTTGTGTTTGTTGACAGAAAAGCTGACCAGCAAACATATCAGAAGAACAGTGAAGGAAGAAAGAAGAAAAAAGGAGGCATTTCCAGTTCACGCATACACTTCAGATGCTCCCTTCAAATATTTTTCGATTTGCCTTGCTGTTCAGAAATGTGCAAGCAAGTACTGTCCCATAACACATGGAGACAGCTTGATTTAGTTCACTGAATACCTGACCCACAGAAGTAGGAATTACAGACAGTTGTGTATAAACCACTTTAGATGAAGAAGGAGGTTGTTGTGACTGATGCCAGGAACTCACTTTGCTGAGGTGAAAATATTGTATAACTCAATGTGGTGTGACATATAAGTCCTTCCAGTTACAAGGTGCTAGCTAGCCGCCCTTCCTTGGCACTGAGGATATACATTCATTATGCCAACTAAAAAAGAAGAGGAGGAAGAAGAAAAGGAGGACCAATAGCAGCTACTGCTGCTTGGAACCTGAGTTACCTATGATCATCATATTCACACGGCAACTCTTCAGTTGCAAACTCACCTCTTAAGGGGCATTATATAACATGATGCCATTAGTGATACTGGAATGCCTTAGGAACCTTCCTTTCTCCCATATTCTTGTGTTTGGTATACACATAGTCATATACATAGTCATATACTTTGGTATATACATGCTTGTACTCATATTTATTTAATATTTACTATCATCCCAAACCAAGATGCGATGCAAGACATTTGACTCTGTGAGGTAAACCATAAGATGGTGCGTCTCTCCATTCTGTGTAAAGAAGCTGAGTGGATTGAGTCTCACTTCAAAACTGGTTATGGAATAGTGGCTGCCAGCACACTGGCAAAAGAACAGTTTATGGAGTGAAGGACAGACTATGTGGAACAAATAATTTTGCCCTCCAAGAGAAGGGAATACGCAGAATGTCCAGACAATGTTGCTGCACCCCAGCATTTGCAGTCCAAGGAGGTTGCCTTGCTCTGTCTTGGCTCTCCCAACCTGATATCATTGAAGGGATAAAAAAATGGCACAGGAATCCAACTATTTGTCTCTCTCTATGTATCCAGCATCCTCTTTATTTAGCAAAAGGATCCACATGAGCTGCTTTTGCATGAAAACTTTTCCCTTGCATACAGAAGTCACATAGGGGAAGGCATTGGGGAAACAGGAAGAGATGACAGGAGATTGTTTTCTAAATCTTGCTCTGTTTTTCTCTAATCTTTGGGATGGAGAGGGAATTCAGCATTATCCATGACAATTCAAGGCAGGCAAGCAGAAGCTCTCCCACCTTTTACTAACAAATGCTAAGATAATTTCATATCAGCTGTAAATACTACAATAATACATGTCAGCTGACCATTTTTACTGTTAACAGTAAGAGAATGACTGGAATCCTGCATCATAGGGATGGAGTGCTACTTTCTACGTGTATAGTCCCATACCCTCCAACATTTCACAGATGAAAGCAAAGATACATTTGGTCAAGCAACACCAGAGTGTGGTCAAATGCCAAGTTATTAATTAGGAGTGACACACAAGCTAAGAGAGTGAGTTTGTTTTGGTGATCCTTCTGAGAAGGGCAAGATTCTGCCCACTCCTCTCCTATCCCTTATTATAAGTTAATACAATGCAAACTCCTTTGGCACTTTGAACTCAGGTTGGAGCAACCGAAGTAGAAAACTGATAAGTTACCCAGATGAGCATAGTTTGGTATTGGACTGGTGCCTTGGATTGTATTCTGCTCAGGTGCTGGGAAGGGACCTACCCTCAGAGCCTGGACATGTCCCCCTTAAAAGTTCAGGGTTTGAGGGAAACTGTATTCAGAGCTGGTATCTACAGAATACATGGCTGGCCACTGACAGGCTGTTAACAAACCACATGGCAGCAGGCCATAGGGGGGCTGCCTGTCATGAGGAGAGGGAAGTCAGGAGGGACCTCTAGCCTCACTCTTATCCCACTACAGTAGGGAAGACCCCACTGCAGAATAGGAATTCAAAATAGGTAAAAGTGTGACCTGAATTAAACCCATCATCTGTGCCTCACCTCTTTATTCCGGAATGGATGTGAAAATGCGTTCAAAGGGAATTTTCTGAGTAATCCGTATGCTTTGCTAGCTGTCAGGAATTTTTTATCCAAAGACCGGCAATAACCATGTGTGACCATCTTTGGCTTAGCCACCTAAACAGGATATGACTGGTAACATAAGCCTCCACAGAACTGAGGCACTAGGCCAGGTCAGTGTAAATACCAAATGCAAGCAGCCAAGATAGAAGGCTTAACTGTGTGCTAAGGATATCACCTGAAAATGGCAGTATTTAAAGAGTACTATATTCAGAGTAGGAATAAGTAGATTTCCCTGACACTATTCCTTTCTTGTCCCACTATTCTCTCCCTGCTCTGAGTTTTATTCCTCTTCAATTCTGAATGACACTTTCTAAAATGAATTCCTGAATTGGTATTTATCACAGGTTCTGAATCATTCAATCTACTGAGATGTAATAAAATATTGAAAAAAAGGTCTCTCAACCTCAATAAATTAAATCTTTTCAACTCTGTCAGAGACCTCAGAGACTGAAACTGTGCCACCCTGAAAATGTCCATCATAAGCATGGGAACAAGAAGATGAAGTTTCCATCTTGCCTCAAAACACTTTTTCCAGGAACTTGTTCAGACTGAAGGGGGACAATATGTCACATACTCTAACAAGCCATGGCCATTGTTTCAAACTACTGTAAATATCTGCTGGTAGTGTTATGTACACAACCGCAATGCTGAATACTAATGTAGCACAATCTGTGTGAATCAATGGTCAATGCACATGACTGACAAATCATTGTGCGATAGTAATGCACAATGAATAAAGGCAATGTACACTGATATCCTCACTTTGTGTACCTCAGTGGGCTACCACATATACAAAGGCCCCACATGTACAGTTTCTCTTACACTTCTACCAGCTGCATATGATCACTGTGCATTCTTAGCCCCCCAAAAAATCACCCTGTATGTGTTACTTACCTAAGGCCATTTCCACACTACGTTGTTATAGTGATATTATTCCACTTTCAACATATTGAGGAATTCTAGGGTTTGTAGTTTAGGGAGCAGCCTTTAGAATTCTCAGCCAGAGAGCTCTTTGACCTCAGTAACTACAAACCCTAGGATTCCCACAGGATGTTGAAAGTGGAATAGTAGCACTATAACAGTGTAGTGTGGAAATGGCCTTACACATGTGTGTCACTAACAAGATGCTAAGCCCTGTGTGAATGTCTCTGTAATTTGGACTGATTTTAGTTTGTTCCACTGGTGCGGTGCTAAGATATGCTTTACATACTAAACTACTCAGAGGAGCATGTTCAGCTAAGAAACATGTTTGAGCAGAATTTATCAGAAAATGCACATTTTCTTCATGCAACTTGATACTTGTTCAGCTTTTCTTTTGTAAACTGTCTACTTTCTCATTGAGATGTGTTTTTTTAAACTTTTTATTTTTTTATTTTTTAAAAAAACTTTCCCAAATTGTATTACAATGAAGAAATGGAAACAGTGAAATGAACTTTTACATCTCTAACTGGGATATTTCTAGATAGCGGAAGAATTCCATTTCGTCCATATTTTTAAGTGAACTGATCTGATGCTTAGTTCCTCAGTGTTAGCAGCACAGATTGGGGGACATGTTATTCAGTTCATGAAATTTTGTGCACCAATCTTCATCTGAAAAGTTTCATACTGAAATATATACATTATAGAATTTTGTGTCTAAAATGCATATATTTGGGGGGAAAAGGGAAATGTATGTATATATGTATGTATGTTGTTCTTAGCATTACAGACTGATGTAGGAAGTGGAGAAAATTAACATATGATTGAATACATGTGAAATAGCGAAGAGAATAATAGACTGATCTGGCTGTTCCTGCTCTTTTTTTCCCTTTATGTGATTGATGCACATTGGTAAAATACTGCAGAAAGAAATTCTAGTGTGATTTTGACATATAATTGCATTAAGATGCTTTTTTCTGGAGTGGTGGAAAATATCACTACAATACAGAAATAGGAATTTCTAGAAAGTTATTTATGCATTTCTTCATGTAGAAATATACATTGAATCATGCCAAGATTTTCTTTATGGTGTTGCCTTGATGTGCATACAGGTGAGCAATCCCATACAAAAGGAATCTTACTACAGTATTACCTGTGATCACCTAGAAACACAAGGAACAACATTCTTTCAGCCCACCCAAAACAATGTTAAGCTGAATTTATAGCTGGCCTGTATGGTCAGTATGAGAGACAATGTGTGGCCACATATCAGTTCTGATAGCTTTTGACGGTACAGCCTGAACCGGCTATTTAAGCCTAGCCAACCTTCTTCAGCCATATCTTGCCTCTCTCTCATCCTCCCACTCTAAACTTACACTGTAGGATTAGCTTGTTTTTTCAGGGCTGGGTAGGACTTCTTTATTTCTATTTCATGTTTTCCAGATGGACAGTGACAGATTCTTCTACAGCTTTCTTTCTGGCAGGTCGGTGACAATTAGTTATTGTAGGTTTTCTGTAACTTTTAGCAGTACTCAAAGACATGGGCACTTTTCGTACCTTACTTGTTGCCAGCAGTGTCCTGTGGGGATCCCAGCAGTGGCTCTGCTGGGAGGAGAGCATGACGGGAGCAGTCCCCTCCACACCAGCCATCTCCGGGATCCAGGAAGCATGATGGCACCGCCTTTTCCTGCTGCAGCACAGTTGGGTACTGTCCCAGACTGTGCTGGGGAAGATGTGCAGGTAAGTGTGGGATGGCAGCGGTGAAATCATGGATTAAATCATTGATGGGTTTTCCTCATCAGTGACCCATGATTGTACCACCTAGGGATGTAACCAGTCTTGTGGTCTCATCTTTCTCCCATCCCTATGGCAGAATGACAATGTCCTGAGAAAAGGGCCATAGTTATGTTAGACTGGCTTTAAAACATACAAAGGAATCCTGTAGCACCTTTGAGGCCTTACTAGGCATTCTGCCTCAGACCTCCAAGAAACAGTAAAACATTGGAAAGAGAAGCAACTGAATTAGAATATATCTGCAGACTTTGGTCCACTGTCAGTGGTTTGAACAGAGGCAATGTTTCTGATACCCTACACATATTAAAACATTGAGGTCCCAGCCACTAAGCAGGGTTCTTATGCCTACTTTATTGCAACACTTTACTCGTCCTGTAACCATATGAATGTACTATGACAAGAAGTTCCTACTGTATTCATATATTTATCTGTTCATCTCAGCGTATATGTAAAACTTGTCCGTCACATTTGTCCCTTTAACTACTCTTTATGGCTGGCGATTTTATGTCTGGTGACACCCCACAACCATCCTCACATGTTTTGCATTTCTATTACAATTCATACACAACACTGTTTACCCCACTGGTGTATGTCTCTGTCCACTGTGGCTTCACTCCATGCAGCTGACTCCATGAAAGCCTATGATAGAAAGTTCTTTTTCTGTTAATCGCAAAGGTGCTACATGGTTTCTTTTCTTTTCTTTTTTACATCTTACAGCAACAATGGCAGTGTATGAAGGAAATGTACCAAAGGCAGGTATGAAGATTGTCACCTTGATATTAGTATGGAGGGAGCTTCGTCAGATTGATCATTCAGAGACTAGTATCTAGGTGTGTGAGAAATGGAATCCCTTTGGTGACAACCTGTGTCATCCATCTTGAATTGAATGGCTCATTGAAGAGAAGTGACTTAGAAAGAATTCTATTAATATCTGAAGTGGTGAAGCCAGTGGTTCCTACATTATAAGCAAGTGTTATATTGTTTTAAACTCAAATGATTTTAATAGCTTTTTTACATTCTTAATTGCATTTTATTCTTTTAATTTGATAGAGTGTTTGAAAATCATTTTAATACAACAATTAGTTTAATTCTATTTCAATATTCACTTTTTTTTAAAAAATTGTATTCTCCTGTTAAATTGTGAGCCACTTTGAGTCCCAACTTTGGGGAAAAAGTGGTAAACAAATAAGAAGGAGGGGGAGGGGGAGAGGAATCCTTCACAGTGTCATGGCTATGCTTTATCTCACAATCCAACCCCTGAAACCCACCATTAAAGCAAGTCAACCATCCTGAGCAATGTAGGTCTCTGCTGCTGAAAAGCTTGATGCTGCAGGGTCATAGAGCCACTCCCCTTCCAGTATAAAGAGCAGAAGTAGAGTCCCCTGCACAGTCCTGTTGCAACTCTTCATCACAGCACTATTCAGTGGTAGGAGGAGGCTAGTCCACACGATCCTTCAGGACATCTCTCCTCCCAACATTCAGCAACTGCACAGACCTCTGTCACTCAGGATGGCTGACAGGTTTTTAAAGTTCATTTCAGAGTCCTCTGCAGTCATGGCAATAGTGCTACAATAACAAATGAGAATATAGAACAGTTGTGATGTCTTAAATCCAACATGAACTTTTAAACTAACAGGATACCTGCCTAAATAATGCTGTGACCTTAGTTAACCCAAGTACATGTGTTTTGTTATTCCAAGGTGATAGCAATGGCACATGTATCGCTAGTACAAGAAAGAACAGTTAATTCAGAACTCTAAAATGCAGGGATAAATTTACATAAGAAGAATTTCAGAAGCATCTCTAATGCACCCTCTCCCAAAAAAATAATTAACTGGAAATTATTCTTGTCTGTGAAAACTTTTGTCTTAATAAACATGTTAATTTTTGAGGTATTCAAGACTACTTGTTGTTTTTATAGTGCAACACAAGACTGCTGGACCTTACTCCTCGGGAAAACATGGGAACTGCTTTTCTAACCGTATTGCTGAGACAGCAGAATTACCCTGCCAAAATGCATAAACCGTCATGTGAAACAGTTTTGATATTGAGATAGGAGACATCAGAATGTCACAAATAGAACCAATGGAGAATCGCCATGCCCCAGATCTAATAAGTAAAGGCATTTTTATATTTCAGGGGCCATAGTCCACTTAGAATATCTTTAGCATAAGCCCTATTTTTAACAAACCAGAATAGCTATGCTCTCATGCCACTTTATTTCATAATAGTTGATTATGCAGGTTTTCCTGATAGATTGTGATGATTGGGTGCATAATCTATAGAAGTCATTATCCAAAGGGAAAAAAGGATTCCTGAATAGGCAGGAAATGTCAATAAAGTTTCAGATTTGCAATCATTCTGCAAATGTGTGCTGTCTGATGGGGTTATCCTGGCAAACAAAATAGTCTACAGCCTCTGCCAATTTTCTGTATTCAGATTTTGTTGACATGATTTTCATCCCACTTTGTGTTTGCTACAGTAGTTGGCTTAATGATATTAATTGCCTCATATGAGTTGGAACAGAGACCATGTGCTGGGCTTGAAAGGGACCAAATTTCCCATGATAAAAGGCTGCCAAATAGGTTAGGCCAAGGATTCTCTTTAAAAAGAGCACTTGCAGCTATCTTTTGCTTACTCTAGAACTGAGAATGTGAAAAGATGCGGCAATATCTAATGGTCTATGGAGGAAAATGATGTGAAATGCTATAAATCTATGCTATAAAAAAAGTAAAATCCTCACACAGTAAACAGGAAAATCAACATTTTCCTCCTTGATAAAAGCTGCTGTGGTTTTGCTCATCTTGGAGAAAAATTGGTCATTTTGAAGTGGGTTTTGTGATTTCCTGTAAAATGAGCCATATTGCAAAATGAGATAACTACTGCCTTGTCGCATACATGGGTAAAACAGCAGCATTGAATAGATTGTGTCTTTGTAATCTGTCATGGGTCAATTATATCATGTCTGAATTAAAGGCCCAGAACCAAATTCATTCCGGTCAGTTTTCAGTATCAGCATCTACAGTCTTCTTAAAGATGTCAAGGATAACATGTCAATGAGAATAAGAATCACATATGCATGGGAAGAGACCAATATTTTGTATCCACCATTATTTTTGGAGTAGTCCAAGACCCAGTCCTGGTTCTTTGGACATTGTTCTTTCAGACTCTGTCTGTATCTCCTTACTGAATAGCTTAATGAAGCCTTAAGCACTCGGTCTCAGCAGCAGTGATGTAAAACGGCTTATTGCCTGTTCCATCTCACTGACTTTTATTGTGATACTTAAACCAAAATGGTGAACTATTACACTTCATAGCCTGCAAATAAAAGCAGAATGTTAAAAAGCAGAGGCTGTAACCCGCGATCCAGCCAAAATGGCCCCTAATGTCTCAGGCTCATAATGCTGAGACAATTTTGCACAGTTCACAAGGGTACAGGAAGGAACACAGTCACACACAGAATGTGATTCCCTTTAAATTGCAAAAATGAAGCACCTTTTATTCTTCTCATCTTGGAAATTACTGACACAAAATCCTAGTGAGTGGAAGGCATTTTCATTTTATGGAAACAAATGATGGCTGGAAGTCACTTGGGAAGTTACATCTTTGTAAGTGGACTTCCATCTGTGGGACATAGAATCAGGCAGTTTCATATTGTCTATATTCAACAAGAGGCTATGATACATTACTATGTAGGAAAACCAGCAAAGTGACTGATGTGCATTGGGTCTAATGCACAGCAGAACCAATGCACAATGAAAATGATGCACAGTGGCTAGGGAGTGTCAATGCACGGCAAAGCATTGCATGTATGCATCGGTAGAGCCAGATATGCATAGGGACACTCTTGCCAGTATCCTATTATGCATCTTTACAATGTATTAATAGTGTTCCTATCAATGAATTAAGGTTCCATGCTTCTGCGGTGTAGATAAGTACATTTAAAGTTACGCAGTAAGTACACACAGTGTAAAGCAGAATACAGAATTCTGGCCAATGTTTTCTGTGAATAATGAGAGTAGAAATACCATATTTCCTGGTATATAAATCACAACTTTTTTCCCTGAAAAATACTGTTTGAAAATGGGTGTCTTACACACTGGCAAATACGGTAAGTACTGGAAAGCATGTGTAACAAATCCATAGGAAAAAGAAGACTAGGCTTCACATGCTTATATCCCTTCTTCAGGGGCATATATCCAATGTACAACAGAAATGTTGGGAGTTACAGATGCACTGTCTTTATGCCCTGTAGAAGGCCAATTAATTTATAAACAGGCCGAAATGTGTTGGGCTTTGTAAAGAATAAACTTGGACCACCGATAAGCACATAGTACCTACTCTCCTCTTTTTCTGCTGTATTGAGAACAGCCTTCCAACATGTTTACACAATCACTTCCGTCCATCTATCTCAAACCCCCTAACACAAATACCTTCCTCTCAAATCTCCTAGCACAAATACCTTCCAGTGCCCTTTAATCTCAGTAGGCTGTGCAAGTATTGCTTGGCATCCAAATAGAGGCCCTTTCCGCAGCTTACCTGTTTTCAGCACTAGGGTGCGGAGATCGCGCGAGCAGCCTCTAGCAAGAGGCTTTCGCATCCCGGTTCCTTCAGCTCCGCAGTTGCTGTCTGCTCACGCAAGAGCCCCTACTCTTCCTTCTGCAGTGCAGCCTGGGAGTTTCCCAGGCCGCGCTGGGGCAGGAAGCATGAGCGCTACGGCTTCAGAGCTCCGCATGCATGGCAAGTGCACACGGGACCTCAGAGTGATGCGCAATCATGCACCATTTTCAGCTCACAGCCTGCCAGACCCTGGAGCATCGCGCGATTGTGAGTGCATTGTGTAGATCACTCCTCACAGTGGCACGACGCTTGAGGGGCCCTTTCACACGGCAAATGCCATGCGAAAAGGGCCATAGACATGAAGGAGAAAGGGGCTGGCTTGCCTTGACCAAGTTTGATCTATTCATTTGCAGTGGTATCTATACCAATGGCTTATGTAGTCTGATAAGTATTGACATATTTCGGGAATATTTTTAACATATGCCTGCCTTGATAAGGAAAATTGTGTAAAGGGAGCAAACATCTAAAACTAAAGTCTAAAGAGAGTACATATCATCAAACACTGATTTGCAGTGTTGATCTTTCTTGTTCTGGGGACTGGTTTACCAGGTGTACCTAAGTGCTCTGACAGGTGTCACTAAATGTCTGTTCTCCCTGGGGTCTTACTTTCCCTCTCCATGTAAGATGTCATGGCTTTTCAGTGGCAAAAGGTTGATGGAAAGTAGCCAAGAATGGCTGATTGTACTTCAGAGAGATGAAGTTATCTTTCTGGAGTCCTAGATGATCCAGGGAGGATGCCTTTGTTGTTCATTACCCTGCTGCAGTAGCCCTGCCAATCACTGTCTGCCCCTCTCCTGGGCACCAGGAAAGGATCAGCAGATGTATGCATATGGCAGAGCTGAACTCTATCAATCTTGTTAATCATAAAGATAACATGCAGATGTAGGTTGGACAGAGACTTGTGTATGGCACCAAAAGGATACCAGTCTGCAACTAAATTAAATTCCATTTCCATAATTTCTCCTCTGCAAATTTGAGTCTGCAGCGTTACCATTTAATATCCAAGAGTTTCTCAGTAGTAGTCTACATGAGGCTATACATGAGAGTGGGTTTGAAGAAGCAATCAGTACAAGAACTGACCAGCACAGGGCACTATTTGGAAAACATGAAAGGTTAGGTTGGAAAAGTAATTCACTGGTATTCATCATTGGAAACTGGGAAATTTAGTGTTTTTATCTTTAGAAAGGCAGCAAATTATTTGCTAACATTAAATATTTATTAAATAGTTAAAACATTTATTTTGGAAGAAACCATATGTACAGAGAATGACAGGTTTGGTTGTCACAGTTGGTCCCAGTCGCACATTTGTTATTAGCTCCTTTAAATATGCCCCTTTCCCCTTATATTTTAAGTCTCCTTTCTCCACCAAAGTGAGATTTGTAGATCTCAAAACTACCAGGTTCAGGAAGAGTGCCAGACGGTACAGAGTCTAAAAACCTCTTCAATTCTCTTTCAAGTCTTGATTTTGGGGGAAATGATGCAATATGAATAAAGATAACAAAAACAGCAGTAGCACTACCAACAACAAGAAGAAGAACAGCAACAGTTTTGTGAATGATCTGCATGTCTCTTCTTTCAACTCTCACTCATCTCCACATACATATACACTCACCCTTCAAACATCCTAGTTCACTGGCTGGCTGGCAAAAAAATGAATCAGAAACAATATATTAAATCCAGTTAGAGTGCAGCCAATTTGACTGATTATTTCTAAGCTCTAAATATTACATAGGTAATACATATTAAATGTCAATTTGGGAGATAGGTGGAGCAGTTCCCCTTTCTTCTAAATTTTAAAGCTGCACCTCTTTTACAGCTAGGTGGTGCAAAGGCAGATCAAGCAGAGTTTTGCTGCCTGTGAAGCACAACTACCCCAATCCTTGATCTGGCCTTTAAAATTGACCTTCGCTTATGGGAACCACAAAGAGGAAAGTATACACTCAACACACAATCCTTCCTTTCTTATGGTTCCACAGGAGCTGAAGGAAACTCTGACTCTGGAGGTCAGCAAAAGGGTGGACTTGAGTCTGCTCCACATCGGCACCTTCAGCCCGTGTAAACAGATGAAAAAGAACCAAGAAGAAAGTTCCTGCAGGCATATAAATTCCCTTCTATTCAGAGTTACCATCTGGTGGCAGGGATGGGTGTGGAGTGGATATAGGAAGTTCTTGAAGCACCAGCATTAAGAGAAGAGTGCTTCAGTTGTTTGTTACATTTTGCCTCATTCTTCTCACATGAAATTTGAGGGTGGGGGGGGGGTGAATGCCTAGTTCAGTTCTCTTTATTACACTCTGCAGTCTTTTTGCTGTAAATATCAGCTTCTGGGCTAGCTTATTCATACTGGTGAATATCAGCTTCTGGGTTAGCTTATTCATACTGGTGAATAAGACCAGCAATGCCTTATCACATCTGAGATAAATTTAGAGATTTCTGGCATCGAAAGATATAATGTGATAAAACTGGCTTCTGACATACAAATCAGCAGAGAAGGCTTGTGCACAGTTCCAAACTTGGCTGGCTTGAAGAGATCAGATATGAAGAAAGCACAGCATATCACACAGGTCCAACCCTACCATTAGACAGAGTAAAGCAACAATCTCAGACTGGAGATTCTGGAGCCCAACCATGGCAGCCCCCAACTGTTCCTTGAGAGGCTGCTGGCTATCTTTCTGTACTGAGCAACACAGAGATAATGAGCCATGAAACCTGTTCTGTATCCCCTGAACTAGTGTTCTTCCTTCATGTCTAGTGAAGTAAATTGTCCTAATTACCAGTTATTTAAGTAGGTTTCAACTTCAAGTTCAGGGCAAGCTCTTGGACCCAATGCTGCCTCTTTTTCAGTTTATGAGTGCTACAGTGCCTCATTGTGGTTGTAATTTTGAGCAACCAGAGGCAATAACACATCAATTCTGATCGTTCAGGTTGCTTTCAGAGCTGTTTTGGAGTAGATAGATCCCTAAAACAGCATTCTATAGTCTCGCTAAAGTTTTTTAAGCATTTACAAGTGTTTTTGAAAGTGTGCTTGGGTATTTGGGAAGTCACCTGGGGCCTCCAGGGCCCCACCAGATCCCTCACAGGGTCACATGCAGTTTGCTGGGCACACATTTCCCACTCCTGCTATGCGTAGAATATGAAGCGGGGGGCAACACCTTGCACTGTACCTCAGGCAGTGAAATGCCTTGAAATGTCTGGCCCTACAAACACAGCAAAATCCTATACATTTTTACTTATTCTAAATATCATTGTATTCAGTGTGGAATTACTCTCAGGGAAGAGTGTGTAGAATTACAATCTAAAAGCTCTGCAAAGCGTGAAAGATAAATGAAGAAGAAGGAGGAAGAGGAGGAGGAGCAGAAGAAGAAGAAGAAGAAGCTGCCTTGCTTAATGAGATGACAGACTAAAATAGCATCAGTGCAGGCTTTCTAGGAAGTTGAATAAAGAACAATATATGTTTGTAGAGCATCTCCAACTTTTTGCTATAAGCTATATCTGTTAACCACTATGTGATCTGCCTTGCAGTACTACCATGGCTCAGAGCCAAAGGAATTCAGCTTCAACTCCTGAAATCTTCTCTCTCTCTCTCTCTCTTTCATAGTAATGAGCACTTTAATCTATCACTGGAATGTAGAGCATCTTGGCACTGCTTTTTTTTTTCCTCCCCTGATCTCTATTTTTTCCCCTCTCCCTCTCTCTTTCTCTTTTAGGTTAATTTATCTGATTGCATGCAATGTTCCAGAGCCAAGTTAGGTACCAGCCGAGTTTCCACTTGGAGACTTGGAGGAAAGATTACCATTAAAACGTGACTTCCATCCACTCCACTGAAATTACTATTGATTGCCAAAGAAAAATATTTGTGCTGTGAAGCTGGGAGCCATGATGTTGAACCATATTAACATAATGTTAGCATAGCTATGGGTGTTTAGTGGCATGCAATCAGATTTGAAATGAACGTTGATTATAGATTGAGATTAATGTTCACATATTCATGGGAACACAATGAAAAAAGAGCAATTTCCTTTTTACTACAGATCAATGGTTTCCCCATTCAATTATACAGCTGTAATAATTGCATTGTGCGGAAATATTTCTTAATGGCCTATTTCATTCTCTCTCTGAGTGTGTGGTGTGTGTGCTGTGTGTGTGCATGTCTATTTTTAATCTTTTGTTAGAGATACCTGATGGTAGGCTGTAGACAAAATAAAATGCTTTCAGTCAAAGGCACAACTGTTCTTGCTCCAACCAAATCAACATTACTTAATTTTTTTTCCTTCATATGTATGTTCAAAGTCCCTATGCATTGTTTTGTCTTGCATCCCTCATGGTATACCAACTCACTTATCATTTCCTAAGACATATTCATATAACCATTCTGTCACATGAGACTGTTGGAAAACATTCTGCTTAATGCGTTCTGATCCCATCTTAAGCACCTGTTTCCACAGGAAAAATTTGGTATCCAGAATGTTTTGGCACATGATGTTTTCTAGTATCTGCAGTATTGTACTGTGCAGTACAATGTACAGTACAGTACTGCACAGTAAAGTAAAACCTAAATCCATGGGGTTTTCCCATAGTCCTATGAATCTACTAATTGTGTTAAAAGCTTCCTTCTAGTTTATTCTCTCTCTACCTTTGGATTCAAACTAGAAAGTCTAATATAAAAGATTACTCATGTGCAATTAAAGCAAAAACAGCATACTGTATTTGCTGGTGTATTAGACTCACTTTTTCCCCCCGAAAAATGCTGTTTGAAAATGGAGTGCGTCTTATATGCTGGTATGTCTTATACACTGGCAAATAGTATTTGCCAGTGTATAAACGAGATGCATCTTATACACGGATGTGTCTTATACGCCAGCAAATGTGTGAAGCTCCATTATCAGTAGATACAGCTCAATACCAGGGCTTCCTATAATACAAATAGTGGAATACAACAATATTATTTTACTTGAATATATTAGATTAAGTTATGTTTTCCTTTCCTTCTATGTCTTTGAGGATAGAGATAACACATCCTTGAGGTTCAGGATGCTCGTCGTTGTGGTTAAATGGCAGACATATTAAAAATGGTTTGGTCTGAGTATAGATTAAGATTTATCCTTTGTTTTATTCCCAAAGCATTGAAGCAACATAATATAGATATTAAACCAAGAAAATTATACCGAAAATCCCACAACAAAAATGTAACACCAGACAAAATACTAATTCACACAAATCTTAAAAACAACCAGAAGCCTAGGAAAACACTTGCTTTTCCAGAAGCTGCTCCCAAAGGGGAAAGAAAGTAGCTGCATAGGTGTCTCATGAAGCTTTCCATTTCCAAATAGGCCTGTACTAAGATATAAAGCATCACCTATCTTATCCTTGCATGTTGGGATGATAGTCTATGCAGCCTGCTACTTTAATTCTAGTTACTGGGATTATCAGGTTAGTACCCTCTCAGGTCCTGCAATTTAGGGCCAAAACCAAAAAAATGTCTTTGTCACAGGGAGGCCATTTCTGCACTACACTTTTATAGTGCTATTATTCCACTTTCAACATCCTGTGGAATTCTGGGGTTTGTAGTTAACTGAAGCCCAAGAGCTCTCTGGCGGAGAATTCTAAATGACCCTCCCTAAACTGCAAACCCCAGGATTCCATAGGCTGTTGAAAGTGGAATAATAGCGCTATAACAGTGTAGTGCGGAAATGGCTAAAATTCACATTCCCCTTAATATCTAGGATTATTTTAGTTATAAAGATATATGTCAGACTGGAAAAGTGCAGTTCACCCTCCCTTCCCACCCACTCCAAAAAAAAAATTGCAGAAAGACCTTCCCAATTGTGCAGAAACTTGAAAAAACATCCCCAGCTGCACAGCTCCCTAAGAACTCACCATCAACTACAAATAGCTCCATTTTTATTGCATTCATTTCAAAATGGTGACTGGAAGTGATGCAACGTCACAGTATTTTGAGAAATGAAGATATCTGGGGACTTTGTGAAGGGATTGTGGCTCACAGGGTGTGGGTGAGGAATAGGATGTGTCCCTCACACAGTTGCCCACCCTGATCTTTCTGGTAGTGTCCAGAGCCCCTCTGGGTTCCCACATGTCAATTAGTGAAAGATATCATGAGGTGTCTTAACTCCCACTGGGTTTTTTTTTCCAGAATAGAAACATAACTGAACAGATGGAATAAAAATGATCCTTCACAACTTTATAGTAATATCGTAAGCTAAAACAACAGCAGCTACAACAATGTACTACAAGACAATAAAAAGAAATTCTGGTCTTCTGTTATTTTTTTTGAGGAAAATGGAAATCTCTTTCTACAAAGGAAATTAATTTTGAGACACCTGGGGGACAGAATTTTGGTACAGCCCTGAAATTTGAAGGAATTTTCAGGAAAATTGCAAGAATTTTGAATAGTAATGGGAACCTTGTCTGTAGAGATATCACTCTCTAGAATTATCTGTGATTTTCACTAAATTACAGCAAAGATAAATTTGATAAAGGTAACTATGGCCCTTTCCTCATCAGGTGAGGGAATCGCTCTGTGCCGTTACCTACTGCTTCTTCTGGGATCCGAAGCAACGCGGACTGTCCCTGAAGCCCTTCCACAGGGCTCCTCCTTGGTCCAGGGTGAATCGGAGCAGTGTGAGGTCTATAGATCCGCACTGCTTTGGTTTCCAAAATGGTGGCTTCAAGCTTCCAAAATGGCGGCTTCCGGCTTCCAAAATGGCAGCTTTCAGTTGGTCGTGGGTCCCGACCAACCGCTGAAGCTTGCCACACCTAAAGCCCACCCTCCGCAGATCGCAGGCTCGCATTGGTGCGAGCCTGCAAATCTGCACAAGGGAGCAGGAATGCAACAGCGCGTTCCAGGAAAATAAAGACCTGTTTTTTGCGGTCTTTAGAAAACACGCTGGAGGACCACTTGGGGTCATTTTGGAGCGGACTGAGGTGTGGATCTCCAGTAAGTAGTCCACTCCTAGTCCACTCCAAGGTGAAGACGACCTGCGTGAGAGGACGCACTGCCCCGTTCTAATTGCCTGGTGTGGAAAGGGCCTATGTCTAAGATACCTCTAGAAATTTTGATAGAGCCTAAGAAAATGCCAGTGAGATTAATGAATCTCTCTCTCTCTCTCTCTCTCTCTTACACACACACACACACACACACACACACATTTTCTCACTTTCTTTCTCTGTGTAACATATTTCTTGATATGCAATACAGCTGGAAATCAACAGCTATGGCAAGAACAATGCTCCTGCATCCATCTTGTTACCCCAAATACTAAAGTTCTAGCATCTTCTGGTATCTTGGGACAAATAATAGGCTATGGAGTCTGTCATCTGATGCTCACCCATATTGGATTTTTTCTAATGGAAAAGAAAGAAAATATTAATGACCCCCAAACTTACCCAGCACCATGAACTTCTGTCATTTAGGGAAATAATATGCAACATAGTACTAGTGTTCTGAAACTAGCACTAAAAAATTATACTGAAACATTTGTATCTGCTTACTGTAGGCACAATGTTACACCCATGTGCACCCCAGATACAGTAAATATCATAAGAACTCCAGTCCCTAGGGTGTGATGAAAAACAATAATTCAGATTAATGATTCACTTATGCAAATGTAATTAAATTTTTAAAAAAATTAGTTTTGTGATTCACATGTAGAAATGAGTGCAGGTTTGTTTAAAATTGCATCTTCTATTCCCAATCCATATTATGGACTTTTGAGGAACAAAAGAAAAAAAAACCCTAGGTCTATGTTCTTCCCCTAGGTTGCCTAACCTAAATAGGAAAACTACCCTGCTTAATTCAAGTTAAAAATCTTCCCTCTTTTGTATGTAATGTTGGGCTTCTGAATATATGAATGTATGAACTGTTAGACTGAAAGTCCTCATAGACTAATAGGAGTAAAGGTCGTAACATTAAGCTACTGAAAAGGTAATTTCCCCTATATTTGCAATAGAGCATTTGGTTTGACCTCTGACTCCTCCATTTTTACCTGTGACCCTGCATGTTCACACTTTTAGACTATTAGGAGTTGAAGGTCATGGTGTTTGCTTTCCCATTTCCAAGGTTAAGTGTTGGGTCACATTAAAGGGCACTCTGCAAATCTATAGAAAAAATTACCTATTAAGTAACAATGTGCCTCAATATTTATTTTGAAGCTAGTTGCTTCTGATTTTAGGAAGATTAAAAATCATTGTTTGTTGCAAACAAATAAACCAAAGAAATTTTCCCATCAAAAGATGGATCTTCAAAATCTACAGGAGTGGTATGAAATAATTTTATAAAATACTATTTATTTAATTATATGGAGAAAGAACAATTATCATCACTTTTTTTTTTTTTTTGTTTTTTAATATATAAATGAGGCTGTGGTCCCATTCAGCTGAGTAGTCATAAAATACAGTCAGTCCTCCACATTTGTGGGTGTTACTTTTGTGGATTTGATTATTCACAGATTATTTGCTGTCACCTCTGCTGCCTCCCTATGCCATTTTTAATAGGGACTGCAAGCCCCGTGAGACTGAGAAACTGCAAACGGGGCTAATAAGTCCCCACTAAAAATGGTGTGGGGGAGCAGTGGAGGTGGCAGTTAGCCCCACCAGCCACCCACTTCTACCTTGTGAAGGACCCCTGATGGTGATCATACTTTTTTTGTGTGGTAAATATGGTTCAGGATTGCCTAGAGTTATTCATGGTTTTTTCACGTTCACGGGGGTCCTGTGCTCCTAACCCTAGCGAATGTGGAGGGATGACTGTAATGTGTTTTAAGATGCATTATTTTTGTATATGGGTTGTAGGGACTGAATGATATTCTTCTCACAAACACAGAGCAGCTAAACTGAGCTAAGATGAAAGAAACTATCACTCTCATTCTGCTTTTGGCAGACTCTACCTGGAATACTGTGTCCAGTTCTGAGCATGACAGTTCAGGAAGGATGTCGACAAGCTGGAACATGTTCAGAGGACGGTGACCAAAATGGTAGAAGGGCTGGAAACCATACTTTATTAGGAGCAGCTTAGGGAACTAGGTATGTTTAACCTGGAGAAGAGAAGGTTAAGAGGCAACACGATAACTGTTTAAATATTTGAAAGTATGTCATGTTACCCTGTTTTCTGGGGGTCCCAGGAGGGACACCTAAATAATCTTGCAATTACACAAATTGGGGAAATTAGTCAAGAACACTGGTTGGCAAAAAGAGAGGCAGGGTAATGCAGCGGAATCTTGTAACCCAGTGTTTACGGGGTCAGGCCAAGTCAAGAAGCAGAGCAGTTTGAAAGTAATAAATGATCTTTATTAAAGACAGGCACACAATGTAAGCAACATACGCACAGAGATAACTAAGGAAAATGAAGGTGTGAGTAAGATAGCGGGATTTTCAGAGGGATAGTTGATTCGGGTGATACGAAACCTGTTCCTGAAGCCCTGAAGAAGATGGAGAGCGATGCTGGGGTTCGATGTAGCTCAGCACATGGAGCTGAGGGGAAGCTCACCAAGCGACGTGTCAGCAAGGCAGTCTGGAACTCGGGAGCAATCGGAGGAAGCACTCAAAGTCAGGGGTTTTTATAAGGAGAATTGTGACCACAGGTTAGGTCGGACTTGGGGAAAACAATAGATTTGGGGCTGGAGACAAAGTCTCCAAAAGGTCAGAATTTGAATGATTGAGTTACAGCCAAATTGTCAATAGGATAGCCGGTATGCAAACGTGGAGTACTTGAGCATTGTATAGTCAGATCATCAAGCTGCCAGCACTGGGCAGAGGATCTTTTGAAAGTTGCGTGCATACCTAATGGAGGTACTTGCCTTGACATCTCCTAAAGCTGCAAGTCGGCTATTTCTGGCCTGCCTGTATTGTTTTGGAATATTACGGCGATTATCGGTCGAGCCTGTGTGCGTGCTTGTCCGGGGGCCTCGCAAGCACGTGGAGGGGAATGGGTATGTGAAGCTGAATTATTGATATCAAGGGATATCTTTTTATATCTCCCAAAGCTCGGGCTTGCCAGGGCAGTAACAGTCATATGGAGGAGTGAGCGAGCCTGTTTTCTGCTGCTAACAGAGACTAGGACACAGAACAATGGCTTCAAACTTTAGGAAAAGAGATTCCATCTAAAAATTAGGAAGAACTTCGTGATGGTAAGAGCAGTTCAACAGTAGAATGTACTGCCTCTGACTGTGATGAAGTTGCCATCTTTGGAGATTTTTAAACAGAGGTTGAATGGCCATCTGTTGGGAATGCTTTGATGATTAATTCCTCCATGGCAGGGGCTTAGACTTGATGGAGCTTGTGGTCTCTTCCAACTCTACAACTCTATAAATGTAATCTTTAAGAAATCTACCTGCCAGATTCCTTCAAATAATCAACAATATATTCATTCATCTTTGACTAAGGTCTAAGTTTTCAAGCTGTGAAGCAGGAAGACTGCAGACATGCAGTTCCAGAAGAGTGATTCAGTTTTGCTGTACAACATTTCTCACAATACTTTGAGCAGCTCAACAGTCGGAGAAACAAGCTTCTCAGCTAATGCCCTACAAATCAGTGTCTAGTTTAGGACATCTCCAATCCTTTCCTCAGCCAGATGGATCTGCTAATCTTGCCCACCTTCCTGGACTGACTCCATTAGTCAAATGGGGACCAGCACTTCCAAAGCTGTTGGGCAATGATACTTCCCCAGAGTTTGTGGCAGTCCCAAATAGTCTCATTCTTTCCCTCAGTCTCTCACCAAATGCATAGAGTGAATTCAAAGCTGATTTTTTTCTTCTTTTCTTATGAGCTTCAATGCTCAATCAGAAACCTCCACATTCTGTTCATTCCCCAGACAGTACAGATAACGCAGGTTATCTATTATGAGCCACCTTGTGTTCTATATTGGGAGAAGTGAAATAACAACTAATTAATTAATTAATTAATTAAATCCCTCATTAAAGAGGCAACTTTTTTTTCTAAAAATAAATCCCTTCTCCTGCATAACAAAAAATTCCAGTGACCATGGCAGATACTGCAGTACTGCATTCTTTTGTGTGGTCCAATGTTTGAAATGAGTGGTGAGCAGGGAGAGAGATCGGGGAAGATAATGGGATTGGAACCAAGGAAGACAGCAGTACTTACAGGAAGGGGAGAACATTCCTACTGCAAAATTCTTTAATTTTTTTTCCATCCCAGTAGACATAATCTTTCATGTAGCAGTAGAGGAATGTACTTTTTGTGTAATGATCTCCATACACTTCTACATCCAAAACATAACTGGGGCAGAGGTAGGTTTTGATAGGGAACTTAGCTCAAAAGATTTGAGAAATAATCAGTGACTAAAACTGAAACACACTTGGCATAAATCATCTGCCCAGGCAGAAGTGAAAAGGCAAAATTCTGGTTTTGTGGGTTATTTGTTCATTGCTCATGAACAAAGTGATGATGCAACTTCAAAAGGGAAATGGTGACTCTGCAGTTCTTGTATTTTTTCTTTTCCAGAGAAGGAGAATATTTTCCCCTACAGAAAAGACAGAAAGTACCATCATGTGTCAGAGTTTCAGCAGTTGTTCTTATTGATTCCTTATGATGTGCAAATGGTAGTTTGCTTCTCTTGGTATATAGTAGCAATGATCAATAATCCCCTTCCAGTTGTTGTTGGACTGGAACTTCCATGATCTCTTGTCAGTAGCTGTGCCAGATAGAGATATGTGTTGTCTAACAACATCTAGAAGGACAGTTGTCCATCCATGGCATAAGGATGGTGTATTTCTAAACAGATATTTTAAGAAAAAAACTCTGTGGTTGAAAGATGCTTCACAATCAAATGAGGACAATATGTACAACAAGGAATATGCAGTAGAGTTTTCAGTCTCAGGGCCTGGATGGTTTTCTCCAGACTTTTGGGAAAAGGGAACAAACTCTTGCACTGAAAAGTGTGTGTGTACAAATATATGTACAAGAACCAGTGTGGTGTAGTAGTTTGAGCACTGGACTACAATTCTGTAAACCAGGGTTCAAATCCCCGCTTGGACATGAAAATCCACTGGGTGAGTTTGGGCAAGTCACAATCTCTCAGCCTCAGAAGGAGGCAAAGGCAACCCCCCTCTGAATGAATCTTGCCAAGAAACCATGTTGGGGTTGCAATAAGTCAGAAATGACTTGAAGGCCCATAACAACAACATCAAATATGTATATATGCTCATTTGTTAGACTTTTTTTTTGTTTGCTTTTTGAATCACATGTTCAGAGAAGTTGTGATTGATACTTAATGTATAATGTTTATATAACATCATCTGGAGCTTTCCCTTGGTCCCAGGTTTCCTTCCCCAGTGCTGGATGGGAAAGAGCCTGCCCGTGCTGCAGAAGGCAGACACATAGCCCTCGCACTCCCTTCTGCAGGGAGCTGGTTGGATATAGAGGGGAGCATTCCTGTAGCACTCGCTTCCTAGCAAAGGCGCTACCGGGAATGCAACGGGATGACATGGGAGAACATCATCATGTGGAAATGGTGACAATCTCAAACATTCCTCTCAAGGGCTTTCTCCTGTATTTTTCTTTGACTTTTTATTCTCCATTCCATATTAAAGATCTATTTTTTGAAATTCCTGTAATTGAGGAACTGAATCAGCGTGGTGTAGTGGTTTGAGGATTGGACCACGGCCCTGGAGACTAGGGTTTGATTCCCCTCTTGGCCATGGAAACCAGCTGAGTGACCTTGGGCACATCACACTCTCTCAGCCCCAGAAAACCCTGCAATAGGTTCACCTTAGGGTTGGCATAAATCAGAAATGACTTGAAGGCACACAACAACAATAAATATTAGTGTTGAAACTGTGGAAGGGATGTGACACACTCCCAATGTCCCCAAGCCTGTATGCTTAGTTAACCTAAGCTGAGTGTAAAGTCTGAAAAGGTTTCTATTAAAGGCCCCTTTTACACTACATAATTCAGCACTACCATTCACTTTAACTGCCCCAGCAACATTCTGTGGAATCATGGGATTTACAGATTAAGGAGAGGTATTTAGTACCCTCAACCAGAGAGTTCTAGTGCCTCACCAAAGTACCAAATTTAGTATCCCATGGAATGTAGCCATGACAGCTAAAAGTGAAATGCAGAGTTATAATTGTGCAGTGTGAAAGCACCTTATGTTTGCTTGAATGTGAGCAGAAAATTCATATAGGCATGATGCAGATTGGGTGGAGGCTCTTCTGGTGTTTAAATAAAAGCAGATAAAAATCCCTCATTCAGACCTCTCTGCTCAACCTGAGAACCATAGGAAATGGGATACTGAGGGCGGGACCTGTGTAAGTTCCTCTCTCCTGCCTCTATTTTCAGACTTCATGTGAGCAAACTAAGCTACTGGCCAGTATAATAAAAAGAACACTTGAGTATACATATTTGTACAAAGATGCCTATGGACAACTTTCATTTTATACACATTTTGTCTATGGAGACACTTCTGCTGGAGACTGACTGCTATTTTACATGACTTTAAAGCACTTTTTCTCTAAAAGTGAAGATATTCCCACTATATTTTAACAACATATTTTGCATGTCATTAATCTGCCCTTCCCTTCAAATCTCATTTCTCTGATATTCTGGCAGCTTTGAATATCACTAGTTCTTTGTCATTACCAATCCATTAACGGGAGTGGGGGACAGAAAGAGAGAAAGAAAAAAAACCTCTTTGTTAAAATTTCCCACTTATCATGATGGCTTTTTTGTTTTCTTTCCTCTTGCAGCTTTGAATTTTATACAGTGCTAAAATTAAATAAATTAAATTAAATTAAATTAAATAATTAAGTACACTTCAGATCCTCTGAAGATGCCAGCCACAGATGCAGGTGAAACGTCAGGAGAAAATACTAATAGAACACAGCCTCAAAGCCCGAAAAACCCACAGCAACCTAAATAAATACACCCTTTGACTACTGTATTCACAGTTTGTTTGCTTGTTCTCATGGTGGGGGGGGGGGTTAAAAAACTGTCCACGTGGTGGTTACTTTCAGACAATTACCCTTCACTTAATTCTCAGATTCATACACTTTGTTTAGAAAGTCATGATTCTATGTACGTTCCCCTCTCTATCTTCGCCCATGCCTCAGTGAGCTGCATCCACCCCTCTAAATCCTTCTTAGACAAGAAATACTCAGCATTCCTTCTTAGAAGTGGTTACCTCCCAACAACAAGGAAGTGGTTAGAGAAGGAAAAATTATGTCACCTCCAGGATTTATTTTTCCCCAACCCATAGGGAGGCCTTATAGATTTGAGGGATCCAAAGTCTTCCCAAGCAATGCTCCCACAATACCCACTTATGTCACTATCAGTGCAAGGCAGGAAGAAAAATAGATTCAGGTATATATCTAAACTTGTCACATATTTAAGTGCTGAAGTGTTACACAAAAATTATTCTGTGGGGGAAAACAGGTTTTCTTGTACAAAAATTATATTATTATCACCATCATCTGTTTTTGTATCTCACTTTTTTCCTCGGAAGAATTCTAAGCCGTGTACAGCATTTTAAAAAATAGTTTTAAAATAGCTTTAAAATATCATAACATACAACAGTTAAAACACAAATTAAATTATCCACTAATAATTAAAACAGGGTTAAAATACATATTTGAAAACACAAACAATTAAGAATATCCAGCACCTTTCCTCACCAGGCAACGATCACAGATTGAATGCCTGGCAAAATAAAAATGTATTTGTTTGTGTACAGAAGGAAGGGAGGGAGGGAGGGAGGGAGGGAGTGTGTGTGTGTGTCTCACTCTGACTTCTCTGGGAAGGGACTTCCAGAGCCTGGGAGCAGCCACTGAAAAGGCCCTCTTCCATGTTCCCACCAGAAGCACCTGTGAAAGCAGTGGGACAAGAGAAGGGCCTCTGCAACAGATCTCAAAACCTGGGCTGGTTCATAGGGGAGAATACAGTCCTTCCAATAACCTGGACCTGAGTCATGTAGGGCTATTTACTGCACAGGAAACCTATTTTCTGCACAGATTTTTTTTCTCCACAGAATTTCTGCACAATACATTTGGGCCTTGAATACCAGAAGAAAACTGCACAAAATTCTCACTAGTCTATTATTCTTCCTGATGGGAAATGTAACAACAAATATTTTCTCCGTTCCCATAAGCTTTCCAATAATTTATCACAGGTCTGCTAACCAGCTTCAGGACTTAGAGATTCTCTATCATCACATCGACTTTGCCTATATTCAGCTTTGATCAGTTCACAACCTTTCTGTCCTATGACCTGGGTGAAAACAGATTTTAAAAATGACACAAAGATCAATGAAATTCATGAGAAGGGTGAAAGCATATGTGTTCTTTCAATACAATTTTGTTTATCTGTGGATTAAGATTTCTGCCTCAAGCCTAATGTATATAGGGCCAGAGTTTTAAATCTGACTCAATATGTGTGTCCAGAGAGAACAAAACCCATAATAATTTTCAAGTCAACTCCAACTGATGGTGGCATAGCATAGGATTTTCTTGGCAAGATTTATTCAGAGGTTGTTTATCATTTGCCTTCGTCTAAAGCTGAGAGAGTGTGACTTGTCCATCATCAGCCAGTGACTATGCATGGATGAGCACAGATTTGAACCCTGATTGCCTGGATTTATGGCCCAGCATTCAAATTACTGTACCATGCTGATTACTGCGCCACACTAATACGCCATTCAGCAATTGATCCAATGGGTTTATGCTAACTGGAACCACCAAAAAGATTTAGGCCAATAAAAATACATTCTGAGAAAAAAACACACACACACACACACACACACACACACACACAGGGTTATATTGAGAAATATGTATTTAAACAGAAAATTCATTTGAGCAGATATATTTAAATACCCATTTTCATGTTGATTTCAAATATTGCTGATTCATGTGAAAATGAGACAGAACAGATTGCTGTACACATATCTATGAAAGTAATCTGAAGTACCCTGATTCCTCCACTCCTATCCCTACCTTGTATTAATAATCTGCTCAACCACCCTTTCTGCCTCCTAAAACCATGTTTAATTCCTCGTGATAGCAGGCCAGAGGCTGAATGAAAATGGTAGCATCCCTCCATCTGCATGCACAGCTTTCCCTGGAGTTAATAGGAATGGTGTACAAGGGATCAAGGGCAGAATGTGGCTTTGTGTCTTAAGTGCTTCAGGCAATGGAGGCTTCCTCCAGTTCACAAGACCCATTATAAAGGAACTGAAGGAAAGTACTCACATAAAGCTAAGTTGCATTCCATCCATGCTCTCCCTTTCAGCTCATACATTATGCTAACAGTATTAATAAGGATTAATGTAGGCATGAAAGAATTATAACACTGGCCAATATGTCATCCCTTCAGGAAAGCCATGTCTTACATTTGTCACATTTAAAAAAAAAAAAACTCTTCTCTGCAAAGTCAAAATTGCTCTCAGAAGATATCTCAAGTTTAAGAGGGAAGGAGGTGGAGAACTTGAAATGGGTGAAAGAGAGGAGGGGCATTTCTCACCATCGCTACAGGAACTCATGCTGGGAAAGCTTACAAAGATGAGCAATCTTATTTTTAAATATTTGAGCCTGTTAAAAATAAAATGAAGCCAGGCACATTTTCAGCAAGGTTAAACCTTGTTAAAAAAAGAAAAAGTGGAGAAAAAGGAGAAAACACTCAACTGGTACATCCTCAAGCAATCATTTGACAAAGTCTTATTATCCCTGACTTTGCTGTTAGTAAAGGCCATTGAATACACAGCAGTAGAGGAGGAAATTTTGTTGTTGTTGTTGGCTGCCATTAAATCAGCTTTGGCCATTTCTGCACTATATTGTTATGGTGCTATTATTCCACTTTCAACATCCTGTGGAATTCTGGGTTTTGTAGTTTACTGAGGCCAAAGAGCTCTCTGGATGAGAATTCTAATTCTCCCGTGCTAAACTGCAAACCCCAGGATTCCACAGGATGTTGAAAGTGGAATAATAGAGCTATAACAGTGTAGTGCGGAAACAGCCTTTGACTTAGACTTTCTGCACCTTACCTTTTTGCAGTGCTGGGGCATGGGGATAGCGCGAGCAACCTCTTGGGAGAGGCTCTCATGTCCCAGCTGCTTCGCCTCCACAGCCACTGCCTGCTGGTGAGCAGAAAGCATGAGGGCTCCTTCTCTTCCTTCCGCAGCACAGCCTGGCATTTTCCCAGGGTGAACTGGGGCAGGAAGCGTGGATGTCACAGCTCTGGAGGCTCCACATGCATGGTAAGTGAGCATGGGACCCTGGAGCAATGTGCAATCGAGCACCAATTTTGGCTACAAGCCGAAAATGAAATAGTGCATGATTGGTGCCTACCAGCCCCAGCAGCATCACGCAATTGCGAGGACATCATGTGGACTGCTCCGCGCAATTGCACAACACTCCAGAGGCCCTTTCACATGGCGAAAGCTGTGCGAAAAGGGCCTTAGAAAGGCCCTATGAATGATTGGCCTGCAAGAGCCAGATAATGAACAGCCCTGTTCAGGTCTTACAGACTTAGGGCCACAGTTTCCTTGATTGAATCAATCCAGCTGTAATTTAGGCCATTTTCACATGAGGTCAATACATCATAGTAGCGTTGAATTCCTACCCACCCATCTGCATGTTGTAGCATTTTAGCATCATAGTTTTCCTTGTGGTTCTGCATGTTTTCAGCTCCTAACATGGTTCACTGCAATGAGAAACCACTGTATGTAAAAACTGGAAAAACTCCTATGTAAATTTCCCAAACCAGTTCTGCTTCATTTTCTGCCTACATGCAGAAGTGTAACATCAATTCACAGCGCAGAAGTGGGCTGGGCAAACAGGCTGTCTCTTCCATCATTTCTACCTCTATCTTTCTCCACCCATCAAAAGACAGGTTGCTTTCATTATTGTCTTCATGCATTAAACGGACAGCGGGAAGAGAGTGAATCTTGTAATGGACCATTAAGAAGTGTTTTTTTCCACATAGCAATGAACATGCATACTTATGCAGAAACATAGCAATGCAGAAATGTGTTTAAAATGTTTTTTTTAAAAAAAAAATGAGACCAATCGGCAATGGTGGGATGGGGTGAGGAAGGGGAATGAGAGTGGCCAGGGACTTGCTGTTGCAGATGCAGCAACCGCTGTGCTCGACAGTAGTACGGTGTAAATGGGGGGGGGGCATGCAGACAGCATAATTTCTGCATCAGAGTATAAAACACTCCTCTTGACACATGGTGAACTGCTCCTCCCCTCTTGTGAAGAAATGGCCAAAGTCTTCCTCTTTTCCTACTGCTTCCCGCTTTACTGAGCACTGTTACCTTTTCTAATGACTCAGGTTTTACACCTTTTCAAAATGTACAGAGCTGCAACTGATTCTAAAATGTGTTTTAATGATCCTGAACATATACCAGGTGACATAATCTAGGCCCTTTTCCATGCGAAAGGGCGCCTGGAGCGTTGCGCGATTGTGAGGAGCGATCTGCACAACGCACTCACAATTGCATGATGCTCCAGGGCCGGCAGGAAGCTGAAAATGGTGCATGATTGCGCATTGCTCCTGGGCCCCGTGCGCACTTACCTGGCTTGCAGAGCCTCTGGAGCCGCACTGGTCGTGCTTCCTGCCCCAGCGCAGCCTGGGAAACTCCCAGGCTGCACTGCGTAAGGAAGAGGCAGGGCTCTTGTGTGAGCAGGCAGCTCGTGCGGAGCTGAAGCAGCAGGGATGCAAGAGCCTCTCGCCAGAGGCTGCTCGCTCAATCCCTGCACCCCAGCACCGGAAAAACGTAAGGTGCAGAAAGGGCCCTAGATTAAAAATAACATTGTCAGAGCATTTCAATGAATACAGTGTACAAGAAAAGGGAAATTGCAATACCTTTATTGCAGTTTAAAGTTTGTTATGAGTGTGAACAAACAGTTAAAGTAGATTAAATGATTTGTAAATGGTTCTTTCTAAAATTGTGGGTCACCACTGTGGTCTTGTTTGGAGAACGGGTAACTGCAAGTTTGATGTATTGTAGACTAACTAATGTAACCATCTGTTCTAGCCAATCTAGAGTAACACACAAATGCACACACTATCATCATGTAAAGATTTGGATTTAAATAGATGCTCTAGATCCAGTGTGAGCAACCATAGCAGATCCAGGGTCTTTTTTTCCCCCCTCCCTCATGAAACTATCCTGGAGCTGCATGAACTGCCAAAACTTGGAACAAACATAGAAGTTCATTTCTAGTTTTGAAAAATTGTGTGTTTTGTTTTGCTTTTTTGGCCAAACAACGTAAGGGGCTCTACGTCTTATGTAAAAGTTGAGATGCCACTCCTGGTAGCTTCCAGGAAGCAACTGATCCTTCCAAGGAGCAAAAAAATGGCAATCCAGAAAATCTGGAGAAGTTGAAGGTTGCAAAAAGCAGCCTTGGGGTGGGGGGGCACATGCAGCCCCAAGCTTCACTTTGTCCACCCCATTTCTAGCTCACCCCACCAAATTTCCACCTCACCTCTCCATCCTCCAACCCTCCTATGAGGGTTCTATTTCTTGTTGGTGCTTCTAGACTTCTCAGTGGCATTCAATACCATCAAGCATGGTATCCTTCTGAAATACCGCTGGAGGGTTGGGAATTGGAGGCACTGTGCCGCAGTGGTTCCCATCCTACATCTCAGGCAGGTTCCAGATGGTAGAGCTTGGGGATAACTGCACCTCAAGAAAGGAGCTCTTATATAGCATACCACAAGGTGCCATTCTATCACCGATGCTTTTTAACATCTACATGAAACTGTTGAGAAAGATCACCCAGAGGCACAGGGCGGGCTGCTATCTGTACACTGATGACACCCAAATATACTACTCCATGCCTTCAAAAACAGCTTCTGCTAAGGATAGTGTGTCTCATTTAATGAATTTTTGAAGGAGGTAATCGGCTGGATGAACAAAAACAAATTGAAACTGAATCCAGGCAATATAGAAGTGTGTGCTATTAAGGGTTCTAATCTGGGGCTTGAGGTGTGTCAACCAGTCCTGGATAGGGTCACACTCCCCCTGAAAGATTGTGTTCGCAGCTTGGGAGTGCTCCTGGATCCATCCCTCCAAACGTCAACTCACATAGATGTGACGGTCAGGAGCGCTTATTATCAGCTTCAGCTGATATGCCAACTGCACCCCTTCCTAGAATAGGATGACCTAAAGATGGTAGTGCTCACACTGGTAACCTCAAGGTTGGACTTCGGCAATGTGCTGTACATTGGACTACTTTAGTACCAAGTTTGGAAACTTGGTCCAAAATATGGCAGCCAGATTGGTTACAGGTACATTGAGGAGTGAGCATATCACACTGATATTAAAATCACTCCACTAGCTGCCAATTAGTTTCTGGGCAAAGCACAAAGTGTTGGTTATCACCTTTAAAGTCCTACATGGTTTGGGTCCAAGTTACCTGTAGGATTGCCTCCTCCCATACAATCCACCCTGGACAGTCAGGTCCTCTGGGGGCCATTTACTTAAGGCAGCTAGGACTGAAGGCACCCCAAGGACTTTTTTGGCAACTGCCCCTAGGCTGTGGAATAACCTGCCAAGAGATTTGACAACAAATATGCAGTATGAATTAAAAAACACACACACACACACTAAAGATCTATCTCTTCTTGCAGGCCTACTCAGTCTGTTTTTAATTATGATGTATTTAAAAAATGATGTATTTTAATGATGATATATTTGTATTAAATGGTATTATGCATTTAGTGTACTTTCACTTATGATGCATTTTTAATTGTATTTTAATTTATGTTGTACCCTGCCTGGAGCCTTAGGCAGAGATGAGTAAGAAATAAAAAAACATTTTTATTATATTATTATTCTCTCACTTGGCCCTTTGAGGAGCTAGCTCAGTCCAAAGCAAGTACAGTCCATAAAGCTAGTCACAGCATGGAAGAAGTTTCCCAACACATATACGTTAAAGATGTTGAGACCCACCTGTAGGGTTTCCAGGTAAAATAAATGACAGGACTTCTGTATCTCTAACAGTTATGTAGAAGAGGAAATTTGAGCAGGTGTAGTTTGTCCAGGAAGAAACACACACCAAAATTCCCTATTCTACACATATATTTAAAGATACTGGTCTATGATTTTACCTGGCAACTCTACTTGCCACACATGTGTTGAAGATGCAGCAACCTAATTTGGTGTCTAATTTAATACTAAAATGGCTGACTATATAGAGATTCACAGCCAGGTTTTTACAAAATAAGCACTCAAAACCCTGTGCATGGCTGGACAAATGTTTTCTGTTTCTCCAACATTCATTAAAAAAAACAATTCTTTTTCCATTTCAAATTAGACTTTTTTAATTTTGACAAAGCCTTATCTAAAGTGGACTGGATCAAAATTCTTATCTCACTCTGCCCCTCTGGACAGCATTTCAGATATAGGATTATCCAAGAACTTGGGAGTGTCTATTTCTGAAGTACAGCTCCCAGGATGCCCAGCTAATATGATTACTGGCCCTATTGGTTGAGAGATACTGGAAGTTGCAGGGAAGTAGGAGAGACAGGTGATGTAGTTCTACTTTCCAGCACATGATGTAGGAGATCCATGATTGGATCATCCAGCAATTTTTGAATTGTTGTTTAGTTTAAAGGCAGATGGTTAAACAGATTAAAGAAATATTAGTCAATAAAAATGTGTATTTCCCCAAGCAACCTTCTAAACAGCAGCAGATGGATAAAGTCTACTGAGAACATGATTATACAGATTTACCGAACAAGAACTAAAAAAATCCAATCCCACTGCTATTTATTTCTTTATACATTAGTAAATTATTTTCATATTGCCTTTCGGTCCATAGGTCCTGGTATGCTAACTGCCTGATTCTGAACAATCTAGTCCGTAAAAGTAATGTTTGCAAGCTTTGGGCGGTCCTTGGTACAGTACAACTTATGGCCACCCTAGTTCTGCATGAATAAGCAAGATGGAAAGTGGCTCACTTCAGATAAGTTTGCCCAACTTTCAACCACCCTACTCTTGCACTTGGGTCTTAGGTTCTGGTTTTAAGTAGCCGATTGACAGGTTATCTATCATAAGGAAGGGGGCTATTCTATCACTATACTTTCATTTCTAATCTACATCTCCAGGCTGCTACATGTATTATTCTTTCTAGTTCCCAAGGGGGAGCCTTTTCATACATTCGTTGTTAAAAGGGAACAAGCCAGTCCATGAAATGGTGGGCTGTTTCTTTATTTCTCCCTCTCTCTTTAAATCGGAAATATGCAGACCCACTTCTGTGGATTCTAATTTTGATTTGATGATGTTAAGAAAGATCATCCGCTGCGGAACAAGGTCAATGCAATGGCAGCGGCCCAGCCTGTAGAGAGCTCCCATATGCCCAGCTATTAATCATCCCATTTCTCGAAATGTACCAACCAAACTAGCTCTGGAAATATCATTAACAAGTAGCAAAGTGTTAAATTGCCGGGAATGTCCAGAATAATAGTGGAAAGGAAAAAGGAAGAAGAAAAATGGCAAAGAAGAAAGTTTTAAATTTTTCAAACTCCAGCCAGATGGAATCAGGGCAATTGTTCTCTTGCAAATGCTGTGGAGATTAATGAGGTCTGTGGGCACAGCCAGGAGAAAATAGAAATATAAAGGATTGCAGTTTCCAAAAATACAGCTGCCACAATACCAGAGGGATAGATCACTTTGAGTGTTTAATCTTATACCCCTATCTTGCATAGTAGCTCTTTCACTTTATTAGCATTTCAGAATGCTACTTTACAAACCTTACAAACTCCCCTTGCAAAGCTCATTTTCTGCTAATGGGGGTGAGAGGTTCACTTTGGTGTATGTTTAGGTTTCTCCTTATTCATTATTGCACTGGCACCATACTTTAGTTGAAATTCAGGTTTTGTCTGCACTAAAGTTGCCAGGTCAAGAGCATCTCAGGCCCTGAGATTTCAGGGCCAAAACCTAAGACTTAGGCATGTTCTCTGGTGATGTCACCAGGTCCAGGTCCTGATAACGCTATTAAGTGTGAGACATTGAGCATCAATCGCAGTTGCTCAGAGCATGCAATTCAAATAATAAAAACCAAGTTTAACAAATGAGAAAATATTTCAGTGGTTAGAAATTAAATGTTCTAAACTCTGCACTGAACCGGGGGCGGGGGGGACCTCTTTTCCCAGGTCTGTTTTTGACATTTTTGCAATCACTGCTTTTAAGAATAAGAGTGATGGCAACAGCAGTGGGAGTTGTTGTCCAACCAAAGAAAGTTTTCCAACCTTTGTTTTGAATATCTGTCTATTGCAACCATGGTGCAGCTTATAGCAGTGAGTAGAACATACAACATAATATAAACGTAAATTTCAAGAGAATGCATTCATCCTAAGGTTCCAACCCATTTCCCTGATAGAGGCATGCCCTGACTTCAGGGACCCCTATTATACACAACCTGAACTTAAAGAGTGATCCCCAGTGTTCTTGTCCCAGGACTGATGTTATTTATGTTGGAACACAGCATTCCACTGAGCTGTATTCATATCCCTTTGCTTTTAATCCTGCTTCTTTCAGAAGACACTTAGGCCATTTCTGCACTACACTGTTATGGTGCTATTATTCCACTTTCAACATCCTGTGGAATTCTGGGGTTTGTAGTTTACTGAGGCCAAAGAGGTCTCTGGCTGAGAATTCTAAAGGTCCCTCCCTAAACTGCAAAGCCCAGGGCTATTTCTGCACTACACTGTTACAGTGCTGTTATTCCACGTTCAACATCCTGTGGAATTCTGGGGTTTGTAGTTTACTGAGGCCAAAGAGCTCTCTGGCCGAGAATTCTAAAGGTCCCTCCCTAAACTGCAAAGCCCAGGGCTATTTCTGCACTACACTATTATAGTGCTTTTATTCCACTTTCAACCTCCTGTGGAATTCTGGGGTTTGTAGTTTACTGAGGCCAAAGAGCTCTCTGGCTGAGAATTTAAATGCCCCTCCCTAAATGACAAACCCCAGAATTCCACAGGATGTTAAAAGTGGAATAATAGCACTAAAACAATGTAGTGCAGAAATGGCCCAGGATTCCACAGGATGTTGAAAGTGGAATAATAGCACTATGGCCATTTCCACACTAGACTGTTATAGCGCAATGATTCCACTTTCAACATCCTATGGAATCCTGAGGTTTGCTGGTCCCTCCCTAAACTGCAAACCCCAGGATTCCATAGGATGTTGCAAGTGGAATAATAGTGCTATAACAGTCTAGTACAGAAATGGCCCATAACAGTGTAGTGTGGAAATGGCCTTTGCTTCCTTTCATACACTCACTAAGATCTTTATTTGATTCCCATAATGGAGGAGTAAATTCTCCCTTCTGTTTTTTTGCCACAGAGACTGTTCTTTTACGTCAGGTGTGGTGGAATTCAGAGGGTCTCCCAAGGTCCTGCTAGAGGCCACATCCTCTCCAAAAATACAATTTTCAATGTTTTTTTTCTAAAGGAGGAAGTACCTGAAAGCTATTCACAACTTAACAGGCTTCAAGGAAAGGCTCCGTTGCTTTAGAGGTAAACTGTTGCTCCAGAAAGCTGTAAGGCATAGTAGTTCTCCTTTTTTAACCATTCCCCCATTTTGTGGTGGGATGGGGCCCAAGTGTGTCCAGGGACTGGGGGGCCAGAAAAACTAGCCAAGGAGAGTAATGCATTTCCTACCCTGTTCAGTTTGAAAGCCTGTCAGATGACACTCCCTATATATGGCAATATCACTGATTTGAAGGGCTGTCCAGTGGTGGCAACAGCAAGGAGAGAAGGTCATTACTGGGTTTTTACATCTTTTTCTTTAAATGTCTAGCTTGGAAGGAGTCCTCAAAATCAAATTATTATTGGTGGGATAGCTCAGAACAAACTGTGTTCTCCTCCTGTCATCTTCTAACTTATCTTCTTGTCAGCACCAGCTTATCCTCCTCTCCTTCTTCTGCTCAGTGTCATAGCTACCACCTCCAAAATGACTTTACTGGTGGAATAGTAGGAACTTTTCCCAAATGTACATCTTCTCATATAAATCAGCATGTATAAAACACATTCAAATCTGTGGCATACTTTGTTCTTTTGTGAGCTTTGGTGGCATCACAGTGGCTATGCTATTCACAAAAACCACTGAAAAACCCTGAGTACATGAGAGGGCCAGTTCATGTTAATATGCCCCCAGCCAAAGCTGGAGGAAATCTGGTAGAAGTGAACAATCTCATTCCTTCATTGTAGGAACTGAAGATAGTCCATGAACATGGACGAAAGGGACCATAGTTTCTCTTGAGGTCTGTCATGTTTCTTATAAAACTTCAATAATATAAGATGACTACCCAGTCACATAAAATGATCACATACCTATGATGCAACACAAGTGACTCAAGACCCTCTGATCTCCTTCAGATTGCTCCATCCTCTGACTCAGCACTTCAACTTGTAAAAAATATTTAAAAACTTGTGACTTTGAGGGTTACATCAGGATAAATTTAGGGGTCATATTAGGACTGTGTAAATAGTCCTTAGAGTTCTTTTGAAAAGCCCTACTAACCTGATGTTGTCTATTGAATCTTTTGGCTATGCAATAGATGAGCTAAACATGTACAGGTAAAGAGCCAGCATAGTGTAGTGGTTTGAGTGTTGGATTAGGAGTCTGACAAGAGCAGGGTTCAAATCTCTGTTCAGCCATGGAAACTCACTGGGTGACCTTGTGCAAGTCACATTCACTCAACCTCAGAGACAGAGAATGACTAACACTCTCTCAGTAAATGTTGCTGAGAAAACCCCATGATAGGTTCTCCTTAGGGTTGCCACAAGTCAGAAATAACTTGAAGGCATACAACAATAACTTGTACTGGTAAGATAGACCACAAAGCTGTTAACTCAAGGTAGCTTGCAGCAGGAGACTAACAACAAAAGGAATTGTACCTCTGTGGGGAAAAAGGTTCCAGCTCACAGTAGTTGATAAAAGGCTCTGTAGCAAGATGTTTGCTAGTACAGTGTTAGGACAGCAGGAAGTTTGGATTCACTTGATCCAGAGTAGAGCAAATTTTTCAAGGGGCCAACCCACTGCTTTGCTCTTTCCAACCTCATTCTGCACTGTTCTGCCTACTGGTTTATTAGCAAGATCTTAGACAGTTTCCTGGAAGAGCTCTTCCTGCAGATTTGCAGCAAGGGGGCAATACACAATTAATTCACTGTTCTAAATGCAAACATGATGTGACTTATCTAGATTGGCCAAATGTCTTAGCACATGGCAGATTTCATTACTGCACCTACTCATTTTATTTCAGAAACCAAAGCAATATATCTATTGTTAATCATTGTTATGGCAAGCCTATGAATGAATAACAAACCTCCATGAGCCTCAGTTATCAACAGCCTGGTGTGGACTTCCAGACCCAGGACCATGTCTTCATTGACTGAATCCATCATTAATCTTCAGTGTGTAATCTTTCTTTACTGTCTTCCACTTTACTGAGCATTCTCATCTTTTTGAGTGAACTATGTCATTTCATGATATGTCCAAAGTACAAAAGCCTCCGTTTAGTCACTTTGGCTTCTAGAGAGAATTTGGGCTTGATTTGATCTAAAAACCTTCTATTTCTCCTTTTGACAATCCATGGTATCTTCAGGACTCTCCTCTATTACCTCATTTAAAGTAAGTTGATCTTTCTCATCATCATCCTTCATTGTCCAGCTTTCACACTCATACAGAAAAATAAGACATACTATGGCACGTATGATTGTGACTTTGGTATTTAATATTATACAGTATTACCCAGTGTATTTCCTAGTAATTCCCATCAGTTACCAAAATTTGCTCCTTGGCTGAATGTAGCAATTCTTCCTGACCTGGTACATTCAAATGGATTCTGAATTCCGTATTCATATGTGCAGTCATTATTGCAGCACTTATAGAAATACAAGTTGAGTATCCCTCATCTGAAATGCTTCGGAAGTGCTCCATATTTTTTGTTTTGTTTTGTTTTTTGGAATATGGTATCTTTTTGGAATAGCTTCACATCTCATTCATTCACTACTTCTGTTATGTATGAGACACAAGGCTGGAGGGAGACTGAGAATCTTGAAATGGCAGGAATCCAAGCATGCTTGTCACAAATCCATGCTCCTTCCATTTCACAGATCCGTAGTCTCTCTCTTTCTCTCTCTCTCTGTTCCTGCCAGCCTCCTGTTTTTACCTTTGAGGCAAATGCTGAAGCACTCCTCATGTCTGACAAACAAATGAGCAGAAGTACCATATCCACTGCCTCAAGGGTGGAATTGAGCTGCAGGCAGCAAAAAAAGAGATACCGAGGATCTGAGAGACAAATGAACTGGAGCACTACAGCCACCACTTTGAAGGCAGAAGTGGATGGTTGCAGCAAAATGTTTCTGGTTTTGGAGGTTTTCAGATTTTGGCTTTCCAGATAAGGGAGGCTCAACCTGTAGTGCTAAAATTCTAGAGAGATTTTAGTTTTTAAAAGAAGCAGTGGGGAAAAACAGAAGGGGACCATGTAAGAACTGCAACATAAGGAACACATCTAAGAATTAACTGACATATGGCACTTTTCTAAGATTTTTTGTTAAAGTCAGAAGAATGACAAATAACAAGAAGCAATGAAAAGTATCAAGAAACAACATTAAATATTATAATACAAATCAGCACAAATCTGCATGACCATAAGGTACTGTTCACAGCAAGGATAGCCCTCTCTCCTTTACTGGGAATTAAGAGGGCGTTTAGCTTCTGTGAGAGCTTCTGTTTATGCCCACCTCTGACACTAATGTGAGGACCTCCTCCTGTCCCACCACTATGGCATAAAATGTGGGGAGCTTCTACATGTCCTTGTGGTTCCTGTGTGAGGCTTCATTCACCTAATCTCACTGCTGGACACCACCACACTTGAATAACTGGTGCCACCACAGACGCCACGTGTCTGAACTGAGCATCCCTTATTGAAACATTCTCAGAGGCATGAGCAAATGATACAGAAAATATTTATCAAACAGAAGTTGAACATAGACTACTTATTTAGTACATCTAAATCCTGACTGACCCTAACTAACTCCAACTAATAGCTCTTTCTCTTTCCTAATACTGACACTCCTATCTCTCACTCTCTCTATAACTCATATCCTAACTCCTCCTTGTCTTCTACGTAGCCTTTAAAAAATCCCTACAAACATGCAGCCAATCATTAGTTACTCTCAACATTCCATACTTTCACCACCTCCCAAAAGATCTTTATTTTATTGCATGTATGGTACATGACATCTATAACCATATTTTACTTTAGTTCCTTGAGTAAAGATGCAATCTTTTCCTTATAGTTATTCATAACTTCACAGATCCAGATGGAAGTTAAGATCAAACCAATACTGTCTGACAGCAAATACCATCACACACTTCTACAGAATTGTGGAGACACAAGTAGATATACATCACACTTGGTGTAAAATTGTTTCCTCTTCGTAATACTCATGTTTATGATAAATGGTCACACTCTGCAGATGTTTTATGTTCTAGATCTCTCTTTTTATCTCTCTTTTGTTAAGATCACTACTTAATATAATGGATTTTTATTCAGATCATTAATCTTCAAAAGATACATACACTAAAGTCCTACTTATTCAAATAGCTAAAGGCTGGGAATGCTTACAATATTAAATTAAGCTCAAGGGCAATGTATCATCTTGGCAAAGGGTCATAAGTATTGCCCAGTATATGAAACCTTCATGTCCCTCTCACAAGAACTTATTAAATGCTACAGATTGGACTGGCCTGAATTAAGTAGCTCATATGAGAAGCTGATTTAAGAAAGAGAGAAAAGAGTAACCTTTGAGGATTCAGCCCCCAGATTCAGAACATGGGATTCTGGGAGCTTTCAACCATATTGGGAAGGAAGGGGAGAAGATCTTGTTGATGAAATCTAGGGAAAGTTTATATTTTTTTTAATAAAAATATCTTTTTGTTGGATTTTTAAAGTATGATTATGAAGAAAAGAAACAGAAAAAAAATGAGAGAGGAAAAAAGAAAGAGGAAAAGGAAGGAGCAGTACATAGAATATGAGCAAGGACTATGCATATGGATTGATATATGTTGACAGTATTTCCAAAAATACATTTTCTTCTAGTTGATGTCTGTAAAATACACATTCATGCACAGCTCAAATAGCAAGAACTTTTTACTATTGAACAATAGATAGTGAAATGCTTATCATTCCAACCCTGAAGTACAAATCTTTTTCCAGCAGAGAAAGTATGCAGACTCCAACATTCTAGGTAAGTTGACTTAATTGGCTGCTGGGCTATTAAAGTGGTAGATGGTTCACAGAGCATCTCACAACTGCCACTATTGCTGCTGCTATTGACTATCTGCAGTGAGGAGCAAATGATGTCAGGAGAGCCCACCAGTAGTACTTTAAAAGTTTCCCTTCAACTGGGAGTTAGCCCTGCATTAGAGAATTAGAGGTGATGGCAAAGAATGGGAAACTGTTAGCATCTTTTCCTCTGTCAACAACACAGACCTATTAACAGTGGATGCTTCTGCGTGGGGATGGATTGACTTTGAACTTACCAAGACTGATTTTTAATGCTTTTCAAACAATTTCAGCTGTTGTGTTTTGTATAGAAAGTGTTCAGTGTGACTTTGCTCTCAGTAATCACAATAAGAATGAAAAGCTAGCATGTTTACCTCAGCTGTAGAAGTAGTTCACTTCTTAAAGTCAAAAATACTTTGGACCTCAAATTAAAAGGCTCATGTTGTCAGTTCATAGATCTTGTTGTTTTAAGCTTCTGCTTGCTAATTCTCTGATGCTGAAGAACTGAGAGATAGATACTGTACACAGGAACAAAAATTCTAGCAGCTGTTCCTTGTGCTTCTACTAGTTTTAATTTTAGTACATTGTTTTGTATGTTTCAAATCCCATTCATATATCTCAGGATAACATAAATGCATTATTTGTTGGTTATTCCATTTGTGTGTGTTTGCAACATTTTTTTTCATTTGAAACCCATCACCTTCCAGAATGTGTCACAAGTCTGTGGTTTTATTCATAATTTTTAAAAGGCTCCTTTGAAAATAGCATTTAAATGGGTACTTTAAATAATGGTTGGGTATGCCATTGCACATCTTTCTGCATCAAGTGAGCTGCCCCTACTTTACACAACTAAAAGAATACAGAATAGGCTAAGGAAAAAAAAATCACTCTGGCTTATGCCACATGTTTCACTGCTATGTGACACAGTCATTTCACATAGACCCAAATGCAACCTTACAGGTCAAACATTTGCCTTCTTGTCTATGTGTCTTTGTACTCCACAGAAATTAGTTCTGGAGTATTTCTCAGCCCTCCAGAGCAAGTTTTGGAGGTACAAAGGGACCTGTTGTGGGAAGGTAAGATTTCTTCTGATTTCTGTTGGATTTTGCTGTTCTACCAGCAGAATTTCAACACTGGATACTGTCTATTAGGGATGTAAATAATCACTTGTTTCATTCCTGTATGCAAGAAAAATATGGTTTTTTTGTGCTCTATTCCTGACTGATGGTGACCCAAAGTCATACCTGTCACAGAATTTTCTTGGCAATATTTGTTCAGTTGGGGGTTTTCCATTCCCTTCCTGTTGAGGGTGAGAGAATATGACTTGCTCAGGGTCACACACAGAGGCCATTTCTGCACACAGCGAGGGAATCGCTCCCTGCCGCTACTCACCAGATCTTATGTGGGTCCAGTCCGGTCCAGGGTGAGGAGGAGCAGTGCGTGATCGTAGATCTGCACTGCTCCAGCGTCCAAAATAGCGGCTTCCGGTTGGTTGTGGGTCTCGACCAACCACTGAAGCTCACCAGCCTAAAGCCCGCCCTCCGCAGATCGCAGGCTCACATTGGTGCGAGCCTGCAAATCTGCATCGGAGAGCAGGCATGCAATGGCTTGAGCCGGCATTTTGAAAAACCTGAAAAATCAGGTTTTTCAAAAACACACTGGAGGACCACTTCGGGTTGCTCCGGAGTTGATTGAGGTGCTTATCTACGGTAAGTAGTCCGGACCCAGTCCGCTCCAAGGTGCAGACATCCTCCGTGGAGGACGCACTGCACCGTTTTATTTACCCTGTGTGGAAATGGCCTGAGTTTCTGTGGCTGGGCATGGATTTAAACCCTGCAATTCTAGTCCAATGCTCAAGCTACTGCATCACACTGGCTCTCTTAAGAACGAATTATTTCAGCAATTTTCTCACTACTCTCCCTGCTGAACCAGGTATGGTTCTTCCACCCCATCTCTTTCCTAGAGAATTCTTCAGGCCTATTGTCATTTGTCAATTAGTCTGTATCTATTAGGAGTTCTCTATACTCCATCTTTCGATCATATATGTGTACAATTTGTGAACAACAGTATTCTTCTAATATGTAGGCCAACATCAACACTCCCTGTTGCCTGACTGGTACAGGGTCTAGAACTCTGCTAGTAACATTCATGCATGTAACCCAGGGTTATGCATGAATACATCTGGTTTGAGATACTGTAGCAGGATCTATTCACTTCATTTCTCTTTCCTCAGGCTACAAAACTGACTGAAGAACTCTTAGTGCCTCCCTGCTCTTTCAACCCAGCCAGTAAATGACTCTGGCTGTGCCCCCAGGTTTGACGACTGCCTTGGATGGAAGATACAGAGATCTCTGTGCTCTGGATGAAAAAGCTGCTCCCCATATCAAAAGAGGGCATTGGAAGACATTCTGGGATTTTTTAATGAAAAATAATTGAAAATGACAGGAGATGTGTGGGCTGGGTAAGACCTATGATCCCCTGTGAGGGAAATGTGGAGCCCCCAAAAGTTACAGCCCACCTCTGATGTAACTTTTGTTAGCAAGCTGGGATTTGGGGATGAACAGCACACCTGTGGTGTTCCAGGGTAGATAGCACTCCTGTGGTGTGCTTCTCTTTCCCAAGGGGCTGTGCGCACCCACACAGCCTCTTGGGATGGGGAACCAGTAGCCAATGGATTTAAACTGCATGCTTGAATCCATTGGCTGTCGTGTTGGCACTGAGAGGAGTACCTTGGCTGGGCATTTTTCCTTCTGATCACATGCTGGGGTATTTATCTCCCTACAACCCTGGCTTTTATCAGTTCTTTGCTGGACATTGCCCACTCTCCCTTCCTCTTCTGTCTGGTCTGCTGATGTCAGTTTTTGCTCCAGCAGGTCTGAGCATTTGGTGGTGGTACTCTGCTTTCGGTGGCATTTCCTGTTGGTGGGTTTTGTGTTTCTTGTTATCTTGTCACAACTTTGGGGGCATTTGCATGGGAACAGGATCTGTGATGGCGGGTGCAGGGTCTCCCATGTCATTGGTGTGGTTTGGGGGCCTCACTGATGGGAAGGATTCTTCTGCATCTCCTGGTGACAGGGAGGCCATCTTGGTTTTCTATGCCTATAGGTTGGCCATTCCTATTGTCCCAGCAGTTCCAGCGATGCTGGATGTTGGGCTTATCAGTCAATAGAAAGTTGATTGATGCCCGGATCCAGTGCCATGCATACGCCAGTCTTTAGCTTCTGTAGCCAATAAAGTTATGGCCTTTGTCTCCCAATCCTGTGTCTGTGTCTTCTTCCTGACACTGCTCACCACTAGACATGCAAACTACCTGGTCCAAGTCTAGTACTCTGTTACACTATTTTGGTTTTAGCAAGTCAGTGCTTTCTATATAAATGATTATAAGTCTGAAACATTGACATTAAAAACTGCAAAAATTAATGTGCTTAATTTGCATAATATGAACATTTTCACACTATTTATGTTCATATTACACAAATAAATATAATATGCAAATTTCTTTCTGGGATTTGGGAAACTGGAATATGGCAACCCTATCCTAATGCATAACAGACAACTGATCTTGTTTCTGTGGCTGACTTTCTGAGCTGTTTGGCTTACCTGTTTTCAGCAAGTGATGAGCATTTCAAATCTTGTTTAAAATGGCTATCTCTAGAAGATTTGAGAATTAGTTTTTAATCAGCAGACATCTGGCAATATGAGAAAAATAATGATTTAATTTGAAGTTATTTTGAAGCTGATCTTCATAAAAAACAAAATCCGTTGTCACTTGTTTACTGCCGAATCGAACATAGATGTAGCTGTGCTTTAATCTTTTGAAAACAGTGGACTTGTGAATACTCAACTCTTTTATGAGTAGAGAAGCAGAATACTAGAGAGGCTACCTTTCGCAATATTCTTCATTTCTTCAAGGTGATAACTAATATTTGTTTCAGCAGCAACTTGTTTCAGCAGATGGAGCTTTTAATGGGCTGAGTTGTGTCTGCATTTTACAATGTTTCTCAAACCGTTTTAGCAGAATTGTGGTTTATTTTTCTTTAACTTTTGGATTAATGGTTTTGTAGTTACGTAGTAAGCCTCCTTGAATCCTGCACTGGGAGAAAGATAGAGTATAAATTAAATAAATAAATAAATAGATAAATAAACAGATCTGACACATGCAATTAGAAACAGAGCTAAATACATTCCTAAAATGACCTATTACTTTTATGTCTCCTAGAAACACAGGTCCATGTCCTAACCTAATGTTTGTTCCTTTTCATTCTTTTGTTAATACAATGGTGAGGTACTGAGCAGAGGTGGGTACAGTTATGTTTTTGGACTGAAGTTCCCATGATATCCCAGCGAACATGGCTAGTGATAATCCAAACAAGTAATTTTGCAAGATCTACTTCTAAGCCACAGAATCTAACCCTTGGACCTTCACTAAAGCAAAGAACCCCCACAACCATGCAGAATCAAAGACCTAAAGAAAAAAGATTTATGGGAAGCTTACACTCTTGCATGTGCTCTGCCTCGTCCTTCTTACAATAGATCCCTGCACTCTGTGACCTGCCTCCGTGGGCTCTCTGTCTGAACTTGTGTGTGCAGCAGGAGTGGCTGACATTAGTAATAATAATGTGGCACAGCAGTGTAAGATATCAATCTTCCAGAGGTAATTAAATTATACAGATTTACGCAGGCAGCCGCCACATACTTTGGATTCTCAAATGTGCTGCCAGGATCTTGGAGTGGATTCAAGCTGCTGTGGAAGAAGAAACTGAAGGTGGCTGTCCCACATGGAAGAAAGCACACAGCAGATGTCTTTGACCTTTGAGTCAAAGGAATGTCACTCTGCTTAGCAGATATGATGGGAAGGGGATAACAAAACACTCTACTTCAGTAAAGAAAGAGGAATTTTGTGTGGTGTCACGGTATCGTTGGATGTGGCACTTTCTTAAGTATACATCTTCCAAAATTGTCCTTCCTAGCCTCTTCCAGGATTGTTAGGAGAGGGATTCTGAAATTACCTGGTCTTGTTTGCAAAAGAGCAGCAATCCATTAAGAATTATCCTTTTAAATTTATTACTTTTATACAGAGCAGGGAATGAATCCAGTTTATCTGAGCTGCTTCTTTTATCCCACTGATGTACACATGTTGCTTGATAAGACTACAAAAAGCAATCCAGCAAGCATACTATAAATCATTAAGTCTCTGCCAGTGTACTGACTTTACCATTTGATGAGGCAGAGGAGGTTCCCTTGTCCACACTTCTTCCCCAGTATATAGGAGTCTTCTTTCCCAGTGGGACTCCATTCTCTTGGCCATAGATCAGTTATAGAACTGTGCATCTACACATCCCAGTAGATCTCATACTCCCAAGAAAGAAGGAGTAGCTTCAATTCCAAAGGTAAATGTGCTCCTTTCACCCTGCCCATGTCCTTACATGAAGTTAGACTATACCCAAACACTGCACCACACCTATTCAGTGACAGGGAGAATGGAACCACTTCTGGAAGCTCCCTGGATGTTCTTTTCCACTGAGGGTGACAACATTGCACAGGGTAGTGCAAGATACCTCCTTGTACAATTCCGTTAAAAGTAGCAACTCTAACTGATGTAGGTTGCCAGTATGATCTCGGTCTAAATCTGATTTGTAGACATAGATATAGATACTGATACATCAACATTTAGAATTCCTTTTTCCTGGTTTTAAGCAGTATCTGATACCATGTGTGTCTCCTAGCTGACACACAACAGCAATATAAATTTTGAGTGGCCTTTGTTAATAGTGATCAGTATTTGGTAATATGATTTTTGACCAGCAGGCAAAACTAATATTTTTCAGGGTCCAAAAGTATGCCTTGCCGTTAAACTTAGCATATTTTCCACTACCTTTTCATTAAACCAGTTAAGGGGCATATTTTGAAAAGACTTCTTTTAAGTTACATTTTCAATTTTGATACCAGATTTTGATTCCATAGTTTGTATGCTCATGTCTTAAATTTTGAGGGTAAACTCTAAATTACTTCAAGATTTCCCAAATGTTTTTATTCATCAAATTTGACCATGAATCATCCAAATAGACAAGATGTGTTTATTTGTTTACTAAAATAGTTACACCTTGCCCTATATCAGGAAATTTCAGGGTGGCTTACAATACCATTAAAATAGGTTAATATATTTCATTTAGGCAAAACAATATTAGGTTAGATGTCAGTGTTTGTCTGTCTGTTTACTGTATGTCCTTTGTAATTCCTTGTATGTTGTTTTATATACACAACACACGTTAACGAACACATTTAGAAAAAAGGGGAAAAAAGGAAAAAACAAGTTGAACAGGCTAAAAACAGTGAGATAATTTAAATAAGCTAAAAATTGCTGTACTAAAGACGCTACTTAAATGAGGAGAGGTTTTCATTGTAACAAATCTGAGAGTGAAGTGCAGATCAGATGAAGTAAAATGTCATGTTGTGGGTTGCATAAACTATTCACAATAGTTTGAGATATATATCACAAGTTTCTGGTGCTCTACAGACATATGTCTGAGTTACACCCATCTAGACCATGTACCTGCCAATTCCCAATATAAATTTTACAGGGTGTATAACATGCCTGTTACAGTTATTTGCATTTGGATTCCACCCTTCCTCCAGGGAAATCAGAGAAACATCATTAATCTCACAATAACCCTGTGAAGTAGGCTATGATGTAAAATAATGATATGATGTGACTTGTCAAAGTCAGCCTGTCAACCTGCACAGCAAAGGATTAATCAGTTTCCAGTGTTCCAGGCCCAACACTCCAGCCACTGTACACACATAACTGTTACCTGGGCTGGCCCTGCCTTTAAGCAAAGAAATGCAGCCATCTCAGGTGACAAATGCAAGGTGGTAGCATGGGAACCCAAAGTCATTCAACTTGAACGCTAGGGCTTTTTGCTATGTTAGAAGATGGAACAATATGTGCCATACATACAGCCTGTCCTGTACTCTTAAACAGGCCTGTGGTTTCATGTTTAGTGAAGGCCTTTATCCCTTGCTAGTGCTTGATGCAAAGTCCCATTTCCAGTTTGGAAAGATTTTGCATATAGAATACATCAGGGTGCCTTCCCCCTGGTTTCCCCCTTGCTTGAAACTGCCAGATTCCTTGTGTATCACACTGCAGAATTCTAAAATTAACATCAAACTGTGCTAAATATCTGATATATTTACACAACACATAATTTATGGATAATTTAGGCACAGTACTCTGCTCCCTGCTAACTTAGGCAGTAATTAGACTACTGCAGTGCACTCTATAAGGGTCGCCCTTGAAAATGACTTGGGAGTTATAGCTAGTGCAAAATGCAGTACCAAGATTGTTGACTGAAGGATCACATACACAAGACGTAAAACTAGTCTTAAGGAATCTGGATTAGCTGTTAAGTCATTTCCAATCTGAAATCAAGGTACTGGTGATGAGATTTAAAGCCCTGAACAGCTTGGGACCTCAGTACTTGAAAGTGCACCTCTCCCTTTATATACTTGTCTGATAATTGCATTTTGTGGAAGAGGCCGTTTTCTGTGTCCCACCTGTGATAGCAATACATAGTAGAAGACATGAGAGAGGGCCTCCTCAGTTGTGCCCTCCCCTCAGAGACCCAACTGGTACCAACATTGATTTCTTTCTGGTACCAAGTCAAACCATGACTTTTTATTAAAGTCTTTGAGGACTAATTTATTTCAAAGTGTGGATGTATGTTGTTTTAAATTGTTGAAGCTTTAACTGTTGTTTTGTTTAATACATTTTTCTCTTGTTTAAATTGTTTCTGGTTTAATTTGCAAGGAGTTTTAATTGTTTATATCATATGCAACCCTGAAATCCCATATCAAAAGACAAGATGAAAATGTATAAATAAATAAGGGCCACAAGATGCTAAAAAGAGCTGAGGTTAAATGTCTTTAAAAAGGAATGATATACATCTACAGGACTCAGTGACTGAGATCCTACGTGATGCCCATGAAGCATAATGTTGTGTCAGCATACTACCAAATGATATTTTCCCCCACATGCACACATAGACACCCCAAATGTAAAGCAGCTTCTCCTCTACAAGCCCACCCACAGCTATTTACTACACATTTAGTATGTTGGAGATCCAAGAGGATGACATCTGCCTGAAAAACAACCTGTCCCTTCCTCGGCCACTAAATGGCCTGATCTGCTCTTCCTCCATTAACAAATGACCAAAGATTTCACAAAGGAGGATGACAAATATGAGTTTGATAAAATAATCTTCAATAATGAGAGCAAGCAAATGTCAAAGATTTACAAAATCTTGATCTATCAGGAGAGGGAAGATGAGATGATAAAAGACTTTATGGTCAAATGGGCAAGGAATATTGGAGAAACAATTCAAATACAGCATTGGGAGCAGAGCTGGAAGCAAATATACAAGTTTATCAATGCTCAGAACCTAAGAGAAAACTATATGAAAATGCTACACCGATGGTATTTAAACCCGAAAAGTTAAACAAGATATACAAGGCCACCTCTGGGAAGTGCTGGAAGTGTCTGAATGAGTTAGGAACATTCTACCACCGCTGGTGGACATGTAAGAAAACTAAAACATTTTGGATCAGCATTCACAATAACATTCAAGATATCTTCAATTACAAATTTTTTATGTCGCCAAAATTATACTTGTTAAACATGACTCAAGATCTGAATCCAAACCTTTCAAAATATTGGAGAATTACGCTGTATCTGATAACTGCAGCTAGAATAATTTTTGCAAGAAAATGGAAAAAAAGTGATATCCCAACTATAGAGGAATGGCAACACAAAGTCTTCGAAAAGAAAACTATGGACATTTTAACACACATAATCAAAAGGAATGATGAGGAAAAAAATTAAAAAGGAGTGGACTCCAGTAATCAAAAACTTTCTGTCACCCAAACTATGAGATAACAAACTGATGATTACCATATTACTATATTTAAGCTACAGAAAGAATAAGGCAGAAATAGAGTCACAGGTTTTCCAACTAAACTGACAATACAATACACTCGATATGCTTCGAGGGGGGAATACGTGAATTTATGTTAGATAATATATTAATATATTTTACAGAATGATTGCAAATAAGGGTGGGCTACCCAAACATAGTGGAACATAAGTCCATTTCAAGATCAGTTAAAGACTCCAGAGTTACTTTGATATGAGTTAGAAAATATGGAAGTTTCCTAATAAAAATAAAGGATAGGAGTGATAGGACTAGTAAACCCAACTGCATATTGGGGAAGGAATACAAGAGGAAGGAATACTGAGGAAGGAATACAAGAGGACTCGTTTTTACATATTTCTTTATCAGTAGAATTTCATAAAATACATATGAGCATATACTGTGATTTTCTTTTTTTTTCCCCAATAGATGTGATACGTGTTTTTACCCTTCTTAAGGTATTCAAAATTCCAAAGGTTAATAATACAATAGGATAGCAATACAATAGGATACAACAAGATAATAATACAATAGGATCACAATGTTTAAAGTTTAAATTAGAAACAATGGAAGACAGGAGATTACAGATATATTGGTACTGTTTAGTTTGATGACTTGTTCTCATATGACTCTTCTTGTTTTATATTTTGTTTCATGTATGTATTCAGTAAAAAATTATCTTTAAAAAATGATCATGAGATGTACATCAAAACTTTAAGGTTGCTTTGTGTGGTGGTGATGATGGTGGTGGGAGGAGGAGGAGGAAAGACATTGTACTATGAAGTACAGACTTCCTCCTAGTGGAATGGACTAAAGAGCACATGTGGTCACGTAACAAAGTAAACAAATTAAACAGATTAAACAAATTAGTGCTACCATCAGGATTCCATTTATTCTGTAGCAGAAATCCATTCTCAGAAGAACATAATGCATCATTAGCGGGGCGGGGGGCAGAGTTTGCCACTCCAGCCTCCTCTGTAGGGATGCCAAAATCTCTCACTCTCAGTTTTTCTTTAAATCCCAACTGTATTTTCATCCTGTTGTAGTTTTGTACTGAGTTGCTAAACTTTGTGGATTTTTTTCCCATGGAGAAATTCATTTTGCTAATTCGTGCATTTATTTACACATTTTACATAATTTACATAGGCCTCAATGCCACTGTCAGTAACTACAAAAACTACAATACCTAACAGGAGTTCCCTGAAATAATACTGTAGCAACTATTTGTTCAGCAATCAGGTAAGTTTATGACCTAATGCCTATTAAAGTATTATTGTAAAATACATATAATAATTCACATCTTCAATGAAGTAAAATGATATGATATCATGTATTGTATTCATATAACAATCTCATTACAGAAAGTGTTGCAATGAGTCACAATATGTAAATCCTGTTTGTACACCTGGATAGTCCTTCAGATGGTTGAATGAAACCGGTATTAATAAAACCTGATGAAAACAATATAAGTGTTAAACATAGTTTGTACATGGCATTATAAACCGTCTGTATCCACTCTTTTGTATATGCAAATATCCAAGGCAGCACAAGTATACATGTGAACAACTCTTTCTCTGTGGGGGTTGCAAAAAAGCAAAAGTAAGAAGGCAGCTCTTTCTCTATAAAGGTTGCAAAGAAGCTAGAGCAAGAAAGACAGTTCTCTCTGGTTACTGTCAGTAACTATGACAGATTGTTGTTGTTAACTGCCATAGACAGTCAGGAATGCTTTGATTGTGTGTTCCTGAATGGCAAATTCAATGGTTCTTGTGGTCTCTTCCAGCTCTATGATTCTAAGTCTACTTTGACTTACAGCAGCCCTATGAATGAGAGAGCTCCAAATCATCCTGTCATCAATAGGTCAGGTCTCATAGATTCAGGACCATGGCTTCCTTGATTGATTCTATCCACCTGTAAAGGGCCTCCTCTTTTCCTATTGTCTTCTAACTTGCCAAGCACTGTTGTCTTTTCTTGTGAGTCATACCTTCTTATGATATCTAGAAAGTATGGCAGTATCAGTTTGGTCATCTTGGCTTCTACAGACAGTTCAGGCTGGATTTACCTTAGGACCCATTTCTCCAGCACCTCAATTCAAATAGGCTGATTTTCTTCATATCTGCTTTCTTCACTATCCAGCTTCCCCTATCAGACATAGCATTGGAAATAAAATGACATGGGCAATCCTGATTTTGGTATTTAATGATATATCTTTACATTTCAGGATTTTGTCTTGATTCCTTCATAGCTGCCCTTCCAAGTCCTAGTCTTCTGATTTCTTGACTATAGACCCAATTTTGGTTAATGACTGACCCAGTGTATAGGAATTCTTTCACTACCTCAATGTCCTCATTGTCTACTTTAAAGTTATGCAAATCATCTGTGGTCATTATTTTTTTCTTTCTTAATGATCAGCTATAAATCTTCCTCTGCGATTTTTTCCTTTATTTTTTCAGTTATCGCTCCAAGTTTTGCTTTTTTTCTGCTAATAGTACAATTTCATCTGCACATTATTTTGTTGATGTTCCTTCCTCCAATTTTCAGCCACCTCCCTCCAAGTGTAATTGAACATTCTGTATGATATGTTCCATATATAAGCAGATAGGTTGATAAAATGCAATTTTGCCTGACCCCTTGCCAGTGGAAACCATGCTGTTTCCCCATATTCTGTCCAGTTTTGTTCAGGTTTCTGAACCTATGTCCATTCCATTTTACTTTTCCTTCTCATCTGTCCTAAAAGAGAATCCCATTGTATTAATAATTAATACTTTGGCTGCTCTGCAGGTTCTAGTTCTTTAAAAAAAAAGAGTGGTTCATTTTATTTCAAATGATGAAGCAGTGTGTAAATATAGGAAATTTTTATCAAAAATGAGCAGAATGAGATTCTCAGACACCTGAACTGACCAGATTTAAACAGCTCTTACCACCATAGCAAGGATCATGTTGTAGAATCAGAATCATATAGTTAGAAGAGACCACAGGGGCCATCCAGTCCAACCTCCTACCATGCAGAAACCCACATCAAAGCACTCCTCACAGGTGGCCATCCAGCCTCTGCATAAAAACTTCCAAAGAAGGAGACTCCACCACACTCCGAGGCAGTATATTCCACTGCTGAACAGCTCTGACCATCAGGAAGTTCTTCCTAAGGTTCAGCAGGTGTACCTGCTTCTAGTATAGCTGCTTCCAGTATAGCTGTAGTCAGATTCTTTTTTTTTCCTTTTTAGTAAGAAAAGAAAAAAAAGATATAGACTTTGAAGAAATAAGTACTTCAAGGTCTCTATGTGGATAGATAAATCTGTCAGTTTTACATTCTCCCAAATTCATTTTTTTTTCTTTTGCAATTATGAAGAACAGTTCAAATTTGTCATTCATTCCTAGCAATGAGCTTTCTGTGCTGCAGTTGACCAGGGTGAGACAATAATACTCCTCTTTTTTTCAGAGAAAGGAAAATAAATCCTACAAGAATCTAACTCAGTTACTTCAGCAGTTGATTCACAGTTTGATGTTCAATATGTTTTGACATTCACATGTTGTTTTCTCCCGTGTTTTAGAATCCATAGAGGTTTTCCTGCAGATGACAGTTGCTGTCATATGCCAAGTACCTTCCAGTAGGTGATGGCCATATGTCAAACGTGGTTCGCTTTGATTCATTTTTCCCCAGGGTAGAAGAATATGCTACCACACGTTGTTTTGTTTGGAGATAACTTTTAAAGTTATGGATGAAGTTGCAGCTATTGAACCAGGATGAGAAATAATTGACAGATAAAGGTAAGCCTTCAGTCTTCTCCCATAATTTTGCTCAGTTCCTTTTGGTATGATAACACCAGATCCCTGATTAAACACTGGTAATCCCTCCCCACCCAGCTAGGGGCTTTTTTACAGTTACAGATCTGACTCCATTTCTATCTTTCAGACTTTCAGTTCTGGTTCATGGACACAGCCTGGATACTTAATATTGTGCTTACTGTGTGCTTTCAGGTCGTTTCTGATTTATGGTAGCCCTAAGGTGAACCTATTATGATGTTTTCTAGAGCTGAGAGTATATGATGTGCCCAAGGTCACCCAATGGGTTTCCATAGTTGAGTGGGGAATCAAACCCTGATCTCCGGGGTCATACCCCAATGTTCAAACTAGTGCATCATACTGGCTCTTGGATACATAATCTATGGCCCTTTCCACACGTGGTTATTAAGGCGGACCAATGCGTCTTGCCACAGAGGTCTTCTGCACGTTGGAGCAGACTAGGTTTGGTTTATTTACCTTCATTCTGCACGTAATTCCAACAAAATGCACCCCCATGTGGTGGTAAAGCGCGCTATTTGAAAACCGGAAGAAATCGGTTTTCCAATTTTCCAGATCAATCGGATTCGTACTTTCACAGTGGTGCAGACATGTACATTCACACCAATGCGAATTGGTGGTCAGGGGAGGGCTCATGGGAGGGGCCAGGGGGTAGTATGGACTTTCACACGTATGCCTGTACACAATGATGTACTAAACCATGCAAAAAAAAAAAAGGACCAATCACAGCTGATGGGCTGGGGTGATGGGAGTAGTGGGAGTGGCCATGGTGGAGGCAATGTAGATTCATGAACTCGCACTCCTCTGAATCAGAATGGAACATACGCAGTAGCTGTGCAGAAGGAAATGAGGGAAAGGCCGCCTTGTTTCGAGCCCAGAAAATCCAGTAAGAAACGGCACGAATTGATTCACTAGCCTCATGCGGAAAGGGCCTCAATCTTTAAAATGTAAAACTGAGGGGTATATAGTCAATTAAGTTCTCCACTCTCTTCATAGGTAACAAAAATAGTAGGATGTTCATTGACTATTCCCCAGGATGCTGAGGAACTGGCAGAGAAATGGTATTTTTCATCCCTACCCTTCCCTTCTGCTTCCTTTGGAAGTTCCCTGAAAATAGTTCCTCATCACTATTCCATCTTTTTTACAACGATTAGCATAAATTCTAATCCTAACTAGAGTAGACCCATTGAATTCATTATTCTTATTAGTTGTTTAAATGGCTCTGCTTATTTTGGCCTAACTAACAGGATACCAGCCACTGCCTTACTAATGGTTACCAGGTGGAATAAGGGACAGGACTTCTCTCCTTTTAAAAGTTGTCTAGGAAAGGAAATTTCAGCTGGTGCTGATTGTTTGACAACCAGTACCTGCTGAAATTCCCTCTTCTATCCAACCATTGAAGAAATGGGAGCCCAGTTCCTTATTAAATCTGTCAACCCTACCTTTACCGCAGACATCCCAACACGGAGAAGAGAAGGAAGCATGAATTCCTCTTTTTTCCCTCCATGATCCTCTAGTCCCTTCTCCTCTCTTAACTGTTCCACACCTTGATTTCTGCCCACCAACGCAGGAGGTAAAGGACAGAAGTGGGTGACCAGATAATGAAGAAAATGGGAGGGAGGGGAGCCATAATTGTTTCCTCTCTTAGTGAATCAGGAAATTTGAAGGACCATGTCTGGTTCACAAGGTGCCAATTCTATCTTCTGGATCTCTATATGGCTGAGAAGACAGTTTGGGTGTGGGACAGCTGGGCTTGAATTCTGTTTAGCTGTGGAATGGCACTGAATGAATTACAAGCAATGACGGCCAATAACATGATTTGTTAATTAGAAGTGCTACTTACTACTACAGGATCTCTGAGAAGAAGGAAAATCCCCACACTTACTGGGAAGCTAAAGTGGTGATGAAGGCAGAAGAAACTTTAGTCTGCACCTTGGTTCCTGATTGTCTAATTGCTCTTGGCACAAATACAAACTGCCACTGCCAATGGAGTTGATGAGCCTATCAACAATGCCATGCTTGAATGATGCTGACTAAGGCAATTCTGCCTCCACCATTGCTTTCCATTGGTTATTGGGAAAGACAGGGATTTTCCCTTTCTCTGTGCTTGGCTCCCAGCAGTAGCTGGTGTTTTCTATTAACAAAGAGCTTCACTGGCTGTAACTGACCTCTATCCTCTCATATTCTTAGTCTTCCAACTTTCCCATTTGTAAAATAAGAGTTATTATTTCTTTATTTAAATATTTATAATTCACCTTCCTGATGATAAACGTCTTTAAAATCAAAACAATCAGATTAAAAACAGACCAAGCCATTGATAAAACATTCTGAATGGAAGAAGACAAAGCCCATCAAAAGCCAACCAGAATATGTCTTTGTGGGCTGCCTAAAGGTAAGCAAAGATGGGGCCAATCTGACCTTTTCAGGGAAGTTGACATAGAAAAGGGCTTTGTCCCATATCCTCAGCATCTTAAATGGTCTTGGTGGGGGGTATGTAACATTGAAGATCATAAATTATTGGTAGGTTCACACAGAAGAAATCAGTCTTTCAAATTCTTTGGCCCCAAGCGAATGAAGCCTTTGTTGGTAAGAACCAGCACCTCGAACTGGACCTGAAAACCAAAGGGGAGCCAGTTTAGTCAGAGTAAAACTCGTGTTACCTAGGCCATTTCCACACTGGGCTTCTGTAACGGTGCAGAGCGACCTCTGACGGAGGTCTTCTACACCGTAGAGTGGACTGGCGTGGACTACTTTTTGTAGTTCCACACCAGAATCCACTCAGGAGCGGCCGGAACTAGCCACGCTGAGTGTTTTTTAAAAACCGCCCGGCTCCGACGCGGATTTGCAGGTGCGCGCAAATGCGTGCGTGCAGATCTGCCGGAGGCGGGCTTCCAGCTGGCGAGCTTCTCCGGTTGCTGGAGAGCCTCCACCAACGGAAGCCGCCATTTGGGACACCGGAGGACTGCGGAGCAGCGAACTCGCTCTGCTCCGCATGGCAACGGACTTACCCGGCTGCCAGTAAGCTCCGTTTTTGGGCGTTTTCGCCCGTTCCCCCCCCCACATGTGGAAAGGGCCATAGTCTACAAATCACATCTCAAAAATAATTGGGCTGATGGTTTTGCAGTAGCTGCAGTTCCACAACAGTCTTCAATGACATCACCATGTAAAATGCATCACAGTGATCTAAAAGAAGGTGATTAAGGCATGGATCACTGTGACCAGATTTGGTTTCTCCTGGAGCGTTTTATGTATTTGTAAATATATTTACACCCTGTAGGAGTAACTGCAAAATACTTGTGTAGACAACATGGGTACATTGGAACACAGTCATGATTTACTATCAGACTTGGAGAAACCCAAAGACTTGCAGAAATATCTGAAAACAAACAAAACAAAAAAGAAATGGAAAAGACAGACAGAGACAGACCAGTTCTAGGGAGACCCCCATATCCCAGAAGGAAGATGTATGCCTCTGTCTTGGCTTTTTGGTGGAATTTTCTTTTTTTCCTTTTTTTTTAAATTTTATTTTTATTAAACATCTCAAATAAGATATATCAAATAAGTTCATTTCAGTGGGATTTTCAAATAATGCTGTAAAGATAGTTATAAACTTTGAATGGAAAAAAACCCCCATAAACCAGCATTGTTTAATACAGGAAGTATCTGATCTACCACCAGGTTGCCTGAAGAAATGGCCAATGAAGTCTCTTCTCTCCATGTCAAGAAATTAGTCTCAAAGTTTTCAGTTTCTCCTAACCTTCTCTCATACAGTCCAGCATAAAGAGCCCAATGGTTCTAACAAGCAAAACCTTCCATAAAGATGATAAAGTTCTGAGATCATTTTTCCTCTCGAACAGTAGCCCCATTTCTCTCCAACTCTTGCATCAGCCAAATTTTTCAAGAACAGCCCATTCTTTTAGGCTTTACAATAAAGTGCTAAACCATAGGGGTTATACATGCTCTGCAGGCACAGAAAGCTAAATGTTACAGGATGGAAATGAGTGAAAAACGGAGGTTCATGTGAGCTACAGTTTCTTGAAACCTTGAACAGAAGCACTCTATGCTTTCTTGTAAGCCTTCTTTTTATTCATGATATGTAATAAATTGAATTATAATATATTTCTCTCTCTCTCTCTCTCTCTCAGTACTTTGGTATATTGTTATAATAGACTGGAGAAGGAGAAGGAGAAATGGGAATAACATCTGAGTAGTGGGAGGAGAAAAAAGTCTTGCCGCTGGTGTAAATGATCTGGTTGAGGACACTGCTTCCTCATTTGCTCTGTACAACCTAACAGACAAATAGCCAAGGAAAGATAAAAAGAAAAAGACTTAAATTAGTAGGAATCCAGCCTGAATGTCTGCATAATATTCTCTGTAATGACTACTTCCTTATCAAAGGAACACTGGTTGAGGCCTTGGAGGGTGTATTTTACTGGGGGCTGCAGTGTGCATGCATGTGGAGCACAAAAGTTGCCTCATCAGGTAATTGAGTTCTGTCCTGCCGCTGGGATGTGTCAAGATACACAGAGAAAATGATGCTTTTTGTGTCCATAAAACAAGAGTTCAAGGGGGCCTTTTAACACAGGGATCACAGCCAGAAAAAATGTAAAAAAAAATGTTTTCAGTGTCAAAATATGCAGAGGAGGGAGGGGAAAGTTTTCCTCCCTTAGCCTCAAATAATGATGCTTGGTTTCAAGCAGGAGGTGAATGTTGCAAAAGACCAGACAAAGGGTAATTAACAATGAGACATGACATAGGTGAAATGGTTCTTTCTACTTCTGAGGAAAACAAGACCCAAAGAGTCTCCATTTTTTTCCCTTCCCATTCTGGGTTCATGCTGACAGTTAAGAACAATGTAAAAAACACTGTTATATCCCAGATCACACAACTGTAACACTAGACTTTTCCAAATTTGGTGTAGAAATTAGCTGAAGTTTACCTGTACTCCAATAGACTGTCACCTTACAATGATATGGGTTAATAAAAGCCACAGCTCTTTTGCAAACTCAGCTTTAAGCATCAGCAGTGTTTGTTGTAAGGACACTTATTATCTTTGGCAGGGCCTACTCTGATTCAAATCCCCCATATCCCATATTGTTGTCACAGGCCTTTTACCACCTGTTCACAATAAAGGTGAAGTGAGGGTTCTATATGCTTTCCTATACTTTGCTGAACAGTATTCACTTTCCTACACTTTGCTGGACAGCATTCACTGAGGCCCTTTTTGCATGGCATTTTCCATGTGAAAGGGCCCCTCGAGCATTGTGCAAATGTGAGGATCGGTCCACATAATGTACTCACATTTGCACGACGCTTCAGGGCCTGGCAGGAACTGCTCATGCACTTTTTCATTTTTCGCTTTAAGTCAAAAATGGTGCGTGGTTGTGCATCACTCCGGGGCCCCGCACACACTTGCCGTGTGTGAGGTGCATCAGTAGCCGGGCCGGTCGCACTTCCTGTCTCAGTGCAGCCTGGGAAGGTTCCAGGCTACACTGCGAAATGAAGAGGCTGCGCTCTCATGCAAGCAGGAAGCTTGTGTGGAGCTGAAGAAACCTGGATGCAAGGGCCTCTCACAAGAGGCTGCTCACGCAAGCACCGCACCTCAGCACCAAGAAAAGGTGAGTTGCAGAAAGGGTCTCAGACAGATGATGGTTCACCAAAGTTCTCTCCTACCACTGGTAGGCATGTTAGTGACCACTCACTACTCAGGTGCCTCAGAATGCTTAGGAGGAGAATATCTCCCAACTGCAAGGATGCCCATACTACCCACTGTGAAGAACACAACCAACTGGTCATATTAACCACCAGTTAGCCAAATAACGCCAATTAGAAAAGGTGTGGGCAACTGTGGAGGAAATGGGTGCCATTTCTCACCAACACCCATGCAACAGGCTGCACAGGAGTAATGCAGGTGTGCCAGGAATGTCATTATATAACCACTTCTGGCAACCAGTTTGATCAATTTTGGACCATTTTTTTCCTTTGAGGGAAATTTGCAGAGGAAGGTTGCAAGACTCTAAGAAACTGTGACATTTTGGACAGTTTAAAGGAGAGGGGGACTTGAGACTAAGTGCAGGGAAACAACGTAGGTCTTTACTGGGTTGCCAGATTGTATCTGGAATGAGGCCCTGTAACTTTAATCCTTGACAGATCTTGGAGCAGGACAATGTATTGTAACAGGATGAAAGAATATTTGAAAATGTTTGAAATACAGTCACAAACAGGTTTGTTGAATGTTGAAATCCTCATGAGAAGAATCTTGGTTTGACAAATATCTTCTCAGTCTGGGATTTATCCTGGGGAATATTTTGCATGTTATTTTTTGTAAAAAGTAGCATGTTCTGTGCAGCAAACAGGCTTTTTTTTTTCAGCATAGCAAATAATACTTCTGTGGAAAGGTGCTGTTTTCTGTGAAGAAAAGGTTTGTTTTTTTCCCTCTGCAGAAAAACCATGTGCAGAATATGTTCTGAATTGCGAATGGGCTTTGGAAACTGCATGGTTTTCAAAGACTATTTCATGAGAAAGAAAATTGCTAAATTTACTCATTGCTTCCTTTGAGAAGAAAATTAGTGAAGGATTATATCCCCAAAGCTCTGTAAAATTGGACAAATTTATCTCTCCTTCTTCCTGTTCCAAACCACAACTTTCAGGTGCAGCTGTCCCCTCCCAACATGGTTATATCTTTGCCACTAGAAAGCCTGAGGTGTGGTACAGAAGAGCACCAGCTTTGTTCTTGTTGCTGGACTCCCTGCTGTCCACCAGCAACAGTCATGTTGGAAGAGAACACCTGTGTCTGAAAGCTGGGGTTTAGAAGGTGAGGGAGGGCAGGTACCTACTTCCTACTTGATGGAGGTTTATGGTACAGACACCTACTCCAAGATCTGTTAAGGACTCATAGCCCCATCAAGAATTTGATCTGGTAACCTTAGACCCTTTTCACAGGACCTTGTCATACCACAATGGGGACAGGAGAAGGATGGGACCACAACGACGGTTACGCATGATGTCATCACAGTCCTGTCCTTCTCTTGTCCCCAGGCGGTGCAATCACAGAGTAAATCATTGATTGGTTTTCCTTGTCAATGACCCATGATTGCACCACCAACCTGAACTTACCTGGTGTGGGGAGGGTCCAAAAGTGCAATGGCTGTGCTTCCTGCCCCAGTGCAACCTGGGAAAGTACCAGGCCGCACTGTGGCAGGAAGAAGTGGGGCCATCATGCTTCCTGGATTGCGGAAGCAGCCGGTGCAAAGGGGAGCACTCCCATTGCACTCCCCTCCCAGCAGAGCCACTGCCGAGATCCCCACAGGACACCACTGGGATAAAATAGCGTGCGGAAAGGGCCCTAGTCTTCGTAGAGTAGCCAACTCTACTACTTGTCCAGAAGAATGCGGCAAAAACTATCACTAATAATTCTGATCTGGTCTCCCTTCCACATTCAATAAAGATAAAATAGATTACTTTAGAAAGCAATAGAAATTGGCATGCATCCTTCATCCAATGTACAGTGAATCTAGGAAAAACTAATTAATTTCCTGTATATCTCTAAAAGTCTGAGAGAGTCTTTTAATTTTTTTTAAACTCCTGAGCATCTGCTAGGCTGTACCATGCAGCAGTTTCATTGGGAAGCATTCATAATGACAGACTTAGATTCCTACACATCAGTTTATATCTGGGACATTGAGTATCATAGGAACTATAAATCCCACAATGCTCAGTTTTCATTTTCTATGTAGAAATGTCCAAAGGTCACAGACAGAGTAAATCTTCCCCTGCTCAGCTGAATACTATCTATCTCCTTACTTCCACAGCTCTGCTTAAATGCACCAAGGGAATTGGCTGAAAGAACCAACATGGTCGACCATTTTGAATCAGTTCAAAATGGAGGCCTCTGCGCATGAAGAATATGAAGGAGCCAAGAGGCAAAAGCCATTTTGCCTCCTGTCAGAGTCTAACCATATCACTGACGCTCTAAGAATGTCTTCTCATCTGGGTGAGGTGGGATTTGTAACATTTGACATCGTTTCTAGAGAGAACAGTTAGTAAAGATGGCCTTCCCTCTCCCTGCTTCAAGCTCACGTGCCTACACCCAAATGTACAAACAGGGCTAAAGTCAATAAATACCATATATTTTCTACAATGTATTGCCACATATGACCTGTGCAATCATAGAATTATAGAGCGTGAAGGGACCACAAGGACCATCTATTCTAACGTTTCTCCACATGGGAATACCCAACTAAAGCACTCCTGTGAAATGAAAATCCAGAGTCTATTTAAAGACCCTGGGCTCTTCCACCCTAGACTGTTATAATGCTATTAGTCCACTTTCTACATCCTGTGGAATTCTGGGATTTGTAGTTTACTGAGGCCAAAGAGCTCTCTGGCCGAGAATTCTAAAGGCCCCTCCCTAAACTGCAAACCCCAGGATTCTATATGATACTGAAAGTGGAATAATAGCACTATAACAGTGTAGTGCAGAAAGGCCCCATATCCAATGAGAGTCCACTTCTGAGGCAGTCTGTTCCACTGCTAAATAACTCTTACAATGAATAAATTCTTCATAATGTTCAGGTAGAATCTCTTTTCTTGGAATTTGAACCCATTGGTTCATATTCTAGCCTCTGCAGCAGCTGAAAACAAGCTCATTCCATCTTCTACATGACAGCCCTTTAGATATTTAAAGATAGCTATTATGTCATCTTTCGCTTTTCTTTTCTCCAAGCTAAATCCAATGGGGTTAATTGCTTTCTAGTTAAGCCATACATTCTAGAGTTTAAGCCAATGCTCAATCTGCGCTTCTCACACAATACTCCTTTAACAAAGGGCAGGTTTGAACCTCTGTGTAATAACATCAAGCTCATGCATACCAGTCATTGAGTGCTCATTGATGGCTCAGCTAAAGCCATCATGACTTCAAAAATGGCATGAATGTACAATGATACTGCCCATAAGTGTGAGCACAAGCATCCATTGATCCAACTCAATGTTTCACAGATTTCTGTCTTCATATTTCCCCATGTATCTATCCTTCATGGTTCTAAATGTCTGCACTGACTACTATCCCACGTTAGCTCATGATTCTGGTCAAAGTTTTCCTATTTTGTGTTATTCTTCCTGTTTAATATCATCTGATGACTTGCATGGCACACTTTCTATTCCTTCCAGAGGGTGCATGAATGAGACAGCCCCATCATCCCAAACATTCTTGCAATCACCCCAGCTGTAAACGACTTCCTAACATGTCAGATCTCAGTTGCCAAGTGCTTACTTTCTTTTAATGCCAGTGGAGACTTCTACTATCAATTCCAGACTTTTGAGCCCTCAAGTCTTTTTATAGCAATACATGCTGTCATAAATAGCCATCTAGAAGTCCAAATCCATTATGTCTGCTGCATTCCCCTGTCAGATTTCATTGTCACCTCTCCTCCATGATGTTAATCATATTTGTGAAGGATGACCTCCTCTTTTGTAAAGCGGAAGCTTCTGACTGTTGCTAGATACACTACCTGACCGCTAGCTTTTTTTTTTCCTGGCTCCCGAAAACCTCTTCTCTTTACAATAAGGAGAACATTACTGTAAGTGAGGATGGAGCGGAAGTGATGCATGTTCGTGACTCACTCTCTCCATTACCAACCTCCACATGCTGATGGGGACAGTCTGCAAGGACATTGTAACCACATTCAGTTGAACATGGTTACAGAACTCCAAGCAGACAGGAGTACAGGCTTCTCAAGTTTCGCAGTATCAAGGCACAGTGATCCTCTGAGCAGAGGTGAAAATAACATTCAAGGGTATTCAAAAACTAGCCAAAAATGTTTTTCAATATATATATATGTATGCATGTATTTATGGTATTTATACCCCAGCTTTCAGTTGAAAGTCTCCCAGAGCGGCTTGTAAGTCAATAATTTGAAACTTTCCTGCCCTTAGGCTTACAATCTAAATAAGACAGGACACACAAGGAAAAAGGAATGGCAGCTGGCTGTTCTTCTCCCTCAGAGGCCAGAGAAATGGCACTTGGAACATGGTAGAAGTGGTTCTTGCTAGCTGCTGGGACCAAGGCATGGTGGAACTGTCTCTGGTTGCTCTTCTCGCCCTCAATTCTCTTTTCAAGTGTCAGGAAATCCTAACAAGGAGAATACTTGACTGATAGAAATCTTCACACGTCAGTACTTATCCTGTGCAAAATTTGCACTTTTTTTTTAAATGTTCAGGAAATAGCATTTTTGCACAGAATGTTTTCTGTACAGAAAATGCTGTTTCCTGTACATAAAACAGTATTTTCTGCTTTAAAGAAAAAGTGAATTTCATGCAGAATCAGTCTGGTTCATTATGAACCCACAGATGCTTTGTTTGATTTGGTTTAAAAATGCCATTCCAGTAGAGAAATAGTATACTTTGACTGTCACTTATGAAAACAATGGGCAACTTGTTTCTTTAGACAGAAGAAACAACCAAGGCCTGATTCAAACATGTTGAGATGAATGGAAAACTTTCATGTATTTAAATGACCCATGAACTTACTGTAAATTTTTTATAAAAAATCTCTGATTTAGCACAGCCAGTTTCTACCTGAAATATGAATTCCTTTGTCAATGTTTAGCAAGACAATGCTATAACAATGCATGCAAATGGCCTAGTGAGTACAATCATGCCTTTTCACATTTATATCACATTTTAATCATTTCAGTCCTCCTAAACTACATGTCCCATTATTCACCAATGTTCCATATACTTTTGTCTTCATTTATGCTTTATACATAACTAGACAAAAACTCGCTTCTGAAAACTGGTCATAGTTGCTGCCTGAAATATATGGAAAGCTCTAATATTGTAACATTCTGTGTTATCATCCACAATTAGAATTGCACAAGGCATAATGATGGCTTAGCCTTCCATTTTACCTGTTAGCTATGATGTATTGCAACATCTGAACTCAGAGTTATTCACAACTTTTTTAAGTCTTCCACTCCTTGCCCCTTGGAATTAGATGTGGTACAGTTTATTTGGCTTGTCCAGTGGAAATTTCAGTTGATAGGAAGGTCTGTGTGAATTGATTCGTGCATAACATGAGCTCCACAACAAACAAACAAAGTTCTCAAAATCCACAACTCTGAAAGGCAAATCTCTGCACTTTTTACCATACATTAAAGGTACCCTGTGATCAAACCTGCAATTTTCCAATCAAGAACTTCAAACAGAGTAATAATTTAGTTTCCATTAAAATGAGACCAAACAATCTCATAATTTTCAAGTTATCAACCCTCCTCCCTTTGAAAGATCATTCTTTCAGAACAGTAGAAAAAAGGACTGGACCATGTTGGAGTATTTCCATGGTTAGGGGCCCAGCACTTTGCTTAGAAATGAAATCCTGTAGTGATCAAGTGCTTTCTGTATGGAGATCTCAGTCTCCATTATGTTGGGCGGGGAGCAGATTTCAATGCATCTAAGAACACAGGAAGAATCATGGTACATCAAGAAGACCAAAGGCCTATCTAGTCCATAATTCTGGTGAGGAACAGGAACTTGGATAAAATTCAGAAAAGAGCAATGAGGATGATAAGAGATATGGAGAACAAAACATATGTGGACAGTTTGAAAGAGCTGCACTCTTCAAAGACCTCAAGGATTACCACAAAGAGTACAGTGCCAGCCTCTTCTTTGCAGCCTCCGGGGCTAGAATTAGGTGTAATAGTTTGAAGTTATAGTAGGATAGATTTTGACTGAACATTAGAAGGAAATTCTTGAAAGTGAGTGATTCAGCAATGGAAGCAATTGCCTAAAGAAACGGTGAGGTCTCCTTCCCTGGATGTCTTCAGAAAGAGGCTGGAGAGCTACCTGCTAAGGATGTTCTAGCTGGAGCTCCTGCATCTGATGGTCCATAGGACCCCTTCCATCTCTATGATTCTATGGGTCTATAATAACTAATAAATTCGGGACAATCCTCATTTTTTTTCCCAAATGTTCTTTTTGGATTAGGAGTAAGAGCCAGTGTGGTGTAGCAACTACAGTGTTGATTTGGGCTTGGTAAATCGAGATTGTATTCTCAACTGGGCCATGAAATTCATTGGATGATTCAGCCAGTCACTTCCACAAGCTTACCCACTCATAGGGTTGATGTGAGGATAAAGGAAAAAAGGGGAAAAGAACCGTAGCTACTTCCTGAGCTCAGTGAAGGAAAGGCAAAATATAAATGCAACTAAAACATAATTTTAAAATGTGAAATCTCTCAGCCTTTTTCAAAAGACTGTCTGATACCAAGCCTTCAATTCAGTGTTTAGTTGTATACATGCAGCCAGTGATACAACTACAGTGAAGCTTTTGCTTCTGCCTCTGTACATTTTCAGCTTATCGTTATTGCAAAGCAGGCTGCTGTAAAGTGGCAGAGACCATTCTGTGCATTAGCATTGAAGCAGGCAGTGTAAAAAATCAGATCTGATTCTGCCTGTGGAAGATAAATGAGGCAAAGTCCCCCATGTCCAAGATTTGGTCATCTCTTTATGAGTTCTGAAGTACCTATTAGCAGCTTTGATGAGTGCTGGGGGAGATGAAGTCTACCTTGAACAATGTTAGAGAGCTGAATCAAATCACTTGAAATCTCCCAGAGGGAGAAACAGTCTGAGTTGGTTATATATGCTGCATCCTTTCCCTGTATTGCCTACGAGGTTTATGAGAACGTTCTATTGGGAGAAAAATTGTAAGCACTTTTTCAGCAAAATCTCTCAAGAAGGTACACTTATATATCCAATAGCTGCTTCCCCTGCAGTTTTATGTACATCTGTAGTCAATTTTTTCCTCTGCACCTTTCATCTCCATCTTGCTCTTTTACCTTGATTTTATACGGACGCGACACCTGCAAGAAAAAGATACTTGGATAAGATTTTTCTCATATCTATTTATGTAGCATCAGCAACTGCAGAATAAAAACTGGTATACAAGACTGCTCTTTCTTTCTTTCTTTCTTTCTTTCTTTCTTTCTTTCTTTCTTTCTTTCTTTCTTTCTTTCTCTTTCTCCTTTCCTTCCTCAATTCCACTGTGCAATGAGTGAGTGTATGATTGAATGATTTGCCTTAAGCCACAAAAGTCATACAGTTCCATGCCACTACAAACATTCTTAAGTGTGAGATCACTGGTGCTATGCAAAATCTTGGTTTATGCAGTAACAAATGATTCAGATAACCAGTGTGCCATATGTATTCTGTCTTTTGTTTCTCGGTCTTAACGAGGTTTTCCAATGATCAGAAAACACCACTAGGAGTAATGAACACAACTACAAAGCTACTGTAAAATTCTTTGCCATTTTGGAAAAGTGTTTTCTGCACAGCAAAAAAAAAGCATGTGTATTTTTCACAGAAAGAATTTCTATATAGTAAACATGTTCTCTGTGCAGAAAAACCATGTGTATTTCTGCACAGAAAACATGTTTACTGCACTCAAATGTTTCTGTGTACTTCTGTGCAGAAAGCATGTTTATGCACAGAAATTTTTTTTATGCACAGAAAATACATTTCTACATAGACAAAAAAAAAAGTGTTTTTGATCACAGTGATCCCTTCACTCCCAATCTGAAGACACTTGATGAACAACTTTAAATAAATATTTGGGTGTACTTCAGGGTTTTAAATCTTGGCCATTTCCACACTGGACTGTTACAGTACCATTATTCCACTTTCCACATCCTATGAAATCCTGAGGTTTGCAGTTTAGGGACAGGCTTCAAAGGCTCCCTAAACTGCAAACCCCAGGATTCCATAGGATGTTGAAAGTGGTATATTAATACTATAACAGTCTGTGCGGAAATGGCCCTTGAGTTAAGTCTTGGGGGACTGTGGCACAAAAAGATGTTTAAAGGGGGTCCCTGGTAAAGAAAGGATTAAGAACCACTGGTCTAGAATGTTTGGGGAACCTGAGAGCTAAAAAACATATTTGGGTCTGCATGTGACTCTAGAGCTGCAGTTTTCCCACCTCTGTTCTACCCCCTTTACAAACATCCCTAATTTATCTAGGCTTTAACAAGAACAATCACTTTTTAGCATTTAGCATCCCCATATGTTCTTGTATCAGATGTAGACAAAAGGTAGATCTTGATCTTCTGGTAGTCCTCTGGGGGCCATTTCTGTACTACACTGTTATAGTGCCATCATTCTACTTTCAACATCCTGTGGAATCCTGGGGTTTGCAGTTTAAAGAGGGGAATTTAGAATTTTCAGCCAGAGAACTCTTTGGCCTCAGTATACTACAAACGCCAGAATTCCACAGGATGTTGAAAGTGAAATAATAGCACTGCAACAGTTTAGTGTGGAAATGGCCTCAGTAAATTGTATAAACAAGTAAGGATTCCTGACTCATCGTTACTTGATAATTGGAACAGCAGTATACAGAACTTCCTGCCTGCCCTAAATTATGCTGCCAACACAAAGACCTCATCAACCCTTGTCATGTAAAAGCATTGTGAGTTGCCTTAAGTTCTGGTCCTAAAAATATATTCCTGGATTCAGAAGATTTTAACTATAACTGTAGGTCTGCTGCACCAAGCTAGATGGTAGCTCTTTCCAAAATAAAATCAAAGAGAGTTTTGAAATCTCTCACCTGTAGAATATGATAACTGGCACAGAATGATATTCGAGTTTTTTCCCAGAGAAGTTCCCCATAAGTTTCCCTTTCTCAATATTACAGAGGACACACTGCTACATTGTGGCATAATATATAGCAAATTAAGATGTAGAAATAAGAGAGAATGAATGAAGAACTCAGAGAGAAGCTTGAACAGCAATTACTTTCATTTTTTTCAACAAGAAACAGAAGTTTGTCTAGATCAAGCCCTGTGTCTTGTAATGATTTCATTAACCTTTTGCCTCAGGGACCTGAGAAGTTTGGTCAACATATAAAATTAAGATTGAATGTCATTTCACAGTGTTACACAAGACTAGACTTCAAGAGTGTTCACATGGGACCCTAACAGAGCACCTGTAAGCAACTTAACTCAAAAGTAAGTCCCACTGTGACCAGTAGTGCTTACCAGAGTAGGTGAAAGAAACTCAGTGAGTCCTCATTTCTTTATAAACCTGCCCACTCCTCAAACCTCCCAAGATTGGGAATGAGATGAAGCATACTTTGCCTTGGACATCTATATTTTCAGTGCTGTGTTGGCTTTTCTTTAAGTTCCTACAGAGAAATGCCAATGTAAACATTTCCAATTTCCAAACTTTTCCAACGTAAATATTTCAGTATGTATGATTCTAAAGTAGATAATTTTACTCACATTTTCCCATTGGCTAAAGTATGCTAATACATAGTTTGCAAGTATGCACACTGCATACTATTTTCACATGTGTTCAGATCTATAGATTTCCAAAGCTTGCAATGTTTCAGTAAAACAAAAATGTGCAGAAAACAATCATACATTTGAAAATTGTGTACAAATGTGCAGATTTGAACCCTATGTATTAACATATTTTAGCTAGTTGGGAGATGTGAATAAAGTTATGTACTTTAGAACCATTCACACTGAAATGTATACATCAAGGAAGAACACAAGTTTCTTTATAGGAACTTAAAAAAAGACCAACACCTCACTAGAAAGGGAAAAAGAAAGCCCATGAGATCCAGAGAAATGAAATACAAACCAGACTGATTCTCATGCTTACTCTCTAGTAAGTGTATTCAGAAGCACAAGTTTAAAGTGGTTTTTGCAATCCATGACTATGTAAATATAATTAATGTAGTGAGACAGACACTGGAAGAGATCCAGTTTTGAACTGAGGGTTTACTTTAGCTTTTTTTAGCTGAAGTAATCTGAAGTGTCACTGAGCTTGCTGGTTTCTGGGATCTGCATTAATTTTGTTTGCAGATTCAAGCCTTAGATCTTTTTTTTACTCCAGTCCAAGTAGCCCCCTTCTGATCTAAAGCAGGTGTCCAACGCACTACTGCTTTATTTGCCTATATGCACCATTGTCTCGCAGAATGTACACAAAAATAGATTTACAATGAATGGCATTGTCACCTGCACAGAAGCAAGCAATGTTCCCACATTTTAACTGCTTATGATGCTTTTTTTTTCCTGTAAAATATGTTTGGGTCCCATGGCAATTTTTGACCAACCATGATGCAGAAAAGCAGAAATGGCATGTTCTTGTTTTCAGTCGGCTGGCCCCAAGTGGAGAAAAACAGTATCTATCCATCTATCTCCTGCCTTTCTCACAACATGGGATCCAAGACTACATACAACATGTTAAAAGCACAATGCATTTTTTAAAAAAAAAAAAAACTGTTAATACAAAACTTAAAACACAAACAAAGGCCATTTCCATACCAGGCTTCTGAAATGGTGCAGAGCGACCTCTCACGGAGGTCTTCTACACCATAGAGTGGACTGGCGTGGACTACTTTTTGTAGTTCCACACCAGAATCCACTCAGGAGCGGCCGGAACTAGCCGCACTGCGTGTTTTTTAAAAACCTCTTTTTCGAGGTTTTTAAAAAGCATGGCTCGTGCAACCACTCACTGCTCCGTCGCCCGGCTCCGAAGTGGATTTGCAGGTGCGCACAAGTGAGTGCCTGCAGATCTGCCGGGGGCGGGCTTCCAGCTGGCGAGCTTCTCCGGTTGGTGGAGAGCCTCCACCAACCGGAAGCCGCCATTTGAGACGCCGGAGGACTGTGGAGCAGCGAGCTCGTGCTGCTCCACATGGCGACTGTCCGCTCCTAGGCTTGGTAGGCAGCCCAAGAGCCGGTCAACAAGTCTCTCGCAACTAAGGCAATAAATCAAAGAGCTTTCCAGGCGAACGCAAATGAGGAGATAAGGCAGCAATAAATAAAAGAGCTTCTAGCAGCAAGGAGACCCTCTGGCTGTTACTTCACAGCCGAGTTCTCAGTGAACAGTTCAAGTAAGAGAAGTTACCAGAGCCAGTCCGAGGTCCAAAAGGGGGTGAGGTTCCAGCGGGTCAGGCAGCGTTCCAGGAGGCAAGGCAGGAATTTAGGAGACCCAACACGTAACTCTCCCCAAACAGGACAGTTGTGAGCCAACAACGACCCAAGGCTGAGTGCGTGCTTTTATAGCCAGATCACTCCTCCAGGTGTTTTCTCAGCTGGACCCTGATTGCCTGGCATTTCCTATTTAAATGCTCTGACCTCCTGAGAGCACTCTTTTGCTCCCGATGCTGCTGGTAAGTAGGTACCTGCTCTTGCACCTCACTATCTGACTCTTCTGGCTTGGCTGGGTCTGAGGCAACCCCTGGCTCTGTTGCTGGGGCTACTGGGGCCAAGGGCTCTATGTCTGGGGCAGCAGTATCCAGGGTCTCGGGCTCCGACTCAGAGCTTGAGTCCTGGAGCTCCAGGGTCCTGACAGCGACGGACTTACCCGGTTTCAGGTAAGCTCTGTTTTTGGGCGTTTTTGCCCGTTCCCCCCCCCCACATGTGAAAAGGGCCTAAATTTCTATTAAAAAACACAAGCTAAAAATAGTATTAATAAAAGTTAAAAATGGTATTAAAAGATACTTAAAAACATAATAAAATAAATGTTTGCTCCATGGGGGAGGGTGGACACCTACATCCATTGGGTCAAGAAAGCTGTGTTTTAATTGTACATTACTTTTGTATCACATGTGACTACACACACCTTTGGGTGCTGGGCATTTTTATACTTGCAATACAATGGAATTCTCATTAGGGTCACTGGTTCACACAATATTAGTTTTTTATCCTCATCTTGAGGGGCACTTTGTTACTATGACAGGCGCACAGTGATGCAGGGGGTCCTCTGAGGCTGTGGAGGATGAAAACTTCATCAGGTTCTAGTTATCCAAACAGAGCCAGCAATTATTCTCAGCTACTTCCCACCTGCTATTACATGGTCATGTTGGACAGGTAAAATGAGTTGATTTGGGAGGATTTTCTCATCCATGTGAGAACATTTCAAAAACATTTCAAAACATTTAAAAGGAAACTTTTAAAAAAAATGTGAGAACATTTCAAAAACAGTTCAATCCCTCCCTAAAACAAGGAAATTGAATTCTTGGTTCTTCCCTACAGGAACAAACAAGTTGCCTAACCACACCCCTAAAATCACCCCACTCCTTAATTTTTTTTCTAAATATTTTTGCAGTTGTATAAACTAGTTTTGCACTTTTTCAAATCTCCACGGCTGGCAACGCTTCTCTCTTGTGCATGGGTAATGCTCTTTCGGCTGCATGACCAATAGCACTCACAGTCTGGACACTGGAAATAGATGGAACAGTGACTAATCAGATAATATGTCACTGTCATATGAATCCAGGTATAAATGGAGAGAGACTTAAGTGCAATGAAATATGGACTGAACACACATACCCCCCTACCCTGAAACAGTTCAATAAATAATTATCTTTTTCTTCATTTACTTCCCACATTTCAATGTAGTTTTCCTGTCTTCAGTATGGAGTGAGGGCAATAGTCCTAGAACAGTTAGTGCATTGTCTCGAGACCTGGCTTAATCCAGTGGAATCCCTGCAGGGCACTAGAGCTGTGTTAAGTGGGCTTCAAAGGCAAGAGGCTGAATGAGGTGTGACAGGAAACCAGCTCCTTCTAACTGGTTCACTTCAGGCTAGCTTTAAATAAATTGCAGCTCTGAGCTTCTTGGACATTGACAAGAGAGCTGTGATATTTGCAGCTTTGCTACAGAAAATTGTAGCCTTTTGTGGCAAGGGCAGGAGAACACAGGTAATATATTTTAAAGTAGGAGGGCTGTGACTAAAATGGGATAAAGAAAAAAAAAGTGTCCTACAACTTCAAAATGACTGAGAAAAGGTTGAAATTCTTATGTGACCTCTGCTGTGAATGGAGCAGCAGGTTAGCTAATATCCACATCAGGGTAGCAATGACTAGAAAAGTAGTACAAACTTGTAACCAAATTCAGAAGGCATTTTTTTTCTGATTCATTTTTTTTAAAATTTTACTTCCTTTTTTTAAAGTATGTTCTTTATGAATTTTAAATTGTAAAGCTGAATTTCAAGTGCCGCCATCATTTTTCTACTAAGATAGTTCTGTTTACAAGCACAGCAGGTGATATTGGAAAAGTGACACAATGATTTCAAAGCATACTCTCAATGTGGGCTTTTATATGTGTATGTGTATAAAAATCTCTAGACAGTGCATTGTTCACATAATTTGCAAATTCAAGACAGGTATCCTTGTTAGTCTGCTATAAAAAAAACCAACTAGGAATAGATCATTTGATTCTGTTCATTTTTTTTAATATCAAAATTTCCCAAAAGATTTAAAATCTGAATGTGGCCGAAAGCAGAATGACAGTTTTGCATATTCCTAACAAACAACAGAAATCTCTTAAAGACTAACCAATTTCACTAGACATAAGCATTTGTAGACACACTTCCTCAGAAACATGTTTTCTCCTCTGACCATTATTTATATATATGTGTGTGTGTATGTGTGTATACAAAAGCAATACACACACACATACATGAACACACATACACACTTGGTATTGTTCTCTGAAAGGCCATTTTTATGGTAATTATCACTATGTTTACCTTTTTTAATCTTTAAGATATCTTGAAACTCTATGTCATAATTTGTAAATGTTCCTATCTCCAGCTTCTGAAAAGAGATGGGAATCAATTTGAAAGTATCTCAGTATTATGTTCAGAAGCCAGCATGGTGTAGTGATTTGAGCATTGGATTACAAATCTAGAGACCAATGTATGAATTCTTGCTCAGACAGTGGAAAAACCCACTGGGTGATCTTAGGCAGGTCACACTCTCAGCCTCAGAGTGAGGCAAATGCACACACACACCCAACAAATCAAGAGAAGAAAACCTCGTGATAGGTTCATCTTAGAGTAGCTTAAGTTAGAAATGACTTGAAGACACACAATAGCAACAACAACTCAATACTTATATCTATTAATAGATGTTATGAAAGGCCACAGTATTGGGTGTTGTTTTAGTCATGACACCAGAAGGTTAAAACCTCTTGAATCCTCCTTGAATTCCTGTCTACACAAATGCACCTTTAAGTGGCTTTTGAAACACATTATAACCCATAAAGTAATTTTTCTTGTACTCCTTAGTTACTCATAAAAGTAACTAGTTATAGGTAACAATGTTGTGTATAACACATTACTTCTGAATGGCTTTATCCTTCTTCCAGTGTCAGTAATAGGCAGAATACATTCATTATTTCAGTTTAAAGCTTGGGGTGAAAATTACTTAATCACAAAATGAAGCAAAAACAAAAGTATTACTGTTGTGCATCTTCAAGTCATTTCTGACTTATGGCAATGCTAAGGCAAATCTATCACTGGGTTTTCTGGGAGCTTAGAGTATGTGATATGCCCAAGGTCACTCAGTGGGTTTTCATGGCTGAGCAGGGAATCGAATCCTAGTCTCCAGGGCTGTAATCTAACACTGAAGCCTCTACACTAGGCTGGGTCTCATTTTGGACAATTACTCCAAGTGAAGTACCTACTTCAGATGGTGGATGTTGGGGAGTAGCAGCATCTTTCCCCTGATTGTTAACCCCATGGACATTCCCTCCTATTGGAGGACAGAGTTGTGTTTGCCGTGCAACTCTCCCTGTACTTTGTTAAACTGGTCTGTTGCCCTCAGATATAGTCAAAGATAGTATTCCAGATACATGGGTGGTTCATGGATTAAACACAGGGGCCACACCCACTATTTCAGGGTGAGCTGTCCCTTTAACTTGGTTTAGAAGCCAAGCCAGCTATGGTAGAATTAAGACTCAATGCCCAGACCAGTCTTCTTATGTAGGCAAAATGACTAATACCATTCTTGAACAGGAGTAATGAATAGATAGCCAATTAAGATATCCAATGTTTCAGTGTGATTTTCCTCAGTTCTCTAGAAGCTCTGTTCAAAACAATTCTTGTATTCATTCATTCTTCCATTCAATCATTCATTCATTCATATTTCCCACCTTATGGTTTATATCCCTCATATGTTGTACTTGCCCAATATAGGTAAAAATGAAGTGAGAATAGAAACACCTTGTTTTCTTTTTCCATCTTCCTATTGTCCAAGCATCTTCCAAAAATGGAAGAAACAAACAAGAGGCATTCCTGCCCTTCCCCATGCTGATTTGAAGAAGGAAAAAAAAAATCAATGCACTTCTACCCTCAGTTCACCATTCACCACTGCTCTGACCCTCAAAATTATATCGTGACCAGGTGGGAGTGGGAATGCCCACTCTCCCAAGCTTAAAACATCTCCCACCAGGCTGAAAAATTTGACTTCCCTTGAGTATAAAGAGACATTTCTTCAGCCAAAACCATTCTCCATTTTAACTGATCCCTTATAAATATAATGAAACCCACTGTAAAAACCCACAGGGTTAAAATTAGGACCTAGCACACAAAGGCCTTGGTGTAGAGGGAAGAAATAATGCAAATAAACAAATACCCTGGGAAAAAAGGACAAACCTCATGGGGAGGGTTCCCAACTCATCTGTCACTAGAGATGTGGCTGCATGCCGGACATCCGCTGCACTTCCCTGCACTCCCTGAAGTCTCCTACATATAAGTCTTTGTTAGCAAGGCTGTGACTCAGAGAGACCATAAGTGATGTGAAGCCACAGCAGACACCATCCCCTAAACCAGCACTGTTTAGACAAAACACAGTGGGGAGTGGTTTGGTTTACCATATGTTGGCACTGAAGCAAAATGTTCTTCCTGCCTGGCTAGACAAGTTGTGTGAAAAGTTCAGGAGATGTCAAAGATGGTCAGAGATCTTTTTTCCCGTAGATGCTAGGGAGCAGTATAGTGTGGTAAACAAATGGGGGCTGGATCTGGTTACAGCAGTATGGTCTACTAAACGATAATCAGAGACATGGAGAAAGTAATATTAACCCACTCCTGATTCTGAACAGGGCCTAAAACAATCAGTGAAATTGATAAAATTCATATCTGAGCTCAAGAAAGGTTTCTTCTGAGATCAGTCCATGTTCTCCCTTCTTGTGACTGATGGGTATTTTTTAAAGGTATAGTCTCTGGCCCAATTGCTTCCCCCTTCCTCAGAGATACAACCTGAGAAGAACTGATGCAGACTTCACTATGTGCTGGTTGATGTAACTGATAAATACCACACTTAAGAGTTTTGTAATATGGAAGTCATTATCTCATTGAAAAGTGCTTTCTTAGTATGTATTATGGAAAGCACTGAAAGCAAATCTATTACAATGGAAGTTGTCTTTTTTCCAGGTAGTGATATGATCAACATCATGTCAATGTGCATTATAGATTTTCAGACTGCCTTATTTTTAATAAACAATTGGATTCCCCTGGTCTACACAAGTTCTAAGTCAACTGCCAGGCAACATGCAAAGTAGAACATTGACCCAATCCTTTACTGTGAGGGAATAACGCTGGATAATGGCCAGGGTGTTGATGGGGGGGGGAGACAGAGGGCATCCCCCTCATAAGAATTATTCCTTCCCCCCAAATAATTTTTCCTTCATTACCAGATTTCTATCATTGCCTAGAGTGTGACATTAAAAGTTACTCATACATAGAACTCATATTTGCTGTGGTAAATATGGTAGATGCCTTGTTAGTTTTGTCTGCTGCTTTTCTTTGGATAATTGAACTGTGGCTGGAATTCCCGATTGCAGTTTATGCTATGTAACTTTGCAGATACTTAGCTATATAGCAGAGGCACTAAGGAACTCTCCTAGTGGATTGTAGAGATGCATATCTGGGAACCAGTAAAAGTATCCTGATGCACGTTGGTCCCTTTGTGCATGGGTCCCACCATGCAGTGCTTCCAACGTGCAATGATTACTTTGCGGGCTCCCCTACATAGTAACATCATGGCAGCCCCTTGCTGAGTAAAGATGTTGCAAAACTGCTCAATTCTATTTCTCACAAATGTTAAGTCCACTTACAGAATTATAGGTCTCCAAGTGAATTCCAATCTGTATTTTTAAATGATCAACGGAAATTTGGGGGGGAGGGAGGGGATGAAGGAAAATTTTGTTTGGGGTGACATACTTCTTATTGGGGTACAGCCTTGATTTTGGTCCCCCTACCCAGTAGCTACACCACGGATGATGCCAATCACAGCTGGGGAGAGCCACATGAAGGACCCAGCTTACATCCACTATTGCTGTCATGCCCTCAAGTTCAGGGAGGTCTACACATCTTTCTAGCTATGCACATCCAGCACAACTCAGCCGACTTTATACCCAAGACTGTCCGGATGAGTCTGATCGTGAAACTACAAATCCAGCTTGCTGACTTCCCCTAGCACTTAAGTTCTGCTGTACATTTGATCATAAGGCAACATCAACATTCATGTGTATTTTAGTTTGTACTTTGCCAGCTTTAGTATGCGTTTTTTTAAAAATGTAAACATGTTTGTGCATTTCCTCACTGACCCAAATATGTTTGTGTGCATTTTTCAAACCTTTGCTTTTTTAGTAATGACCTGTATTTAACTCAAACTTGACAAAAAAGAAAAGAGGAAAAAAGAATATTGTGTTTGCAGTTTCCTGCAATGAGGAGAAGCAACAAAAGTGTGTGTGCTTTTGTTAACAGTCTTTTACATGAAATACTTTAAAAAGTTGATTCACTCAGACAAGAGTTAAGTCAATGTGTGCATGTGTGTGTTTGCATGCACACATGTTCAAGTTGCCTGTCGACTTATGGCTACCCTATGAATTTCATCCATCCTGAAATATCACAATCCAGAAAAGTTTCATCAGGTGTGTTGCACTGTAGCATGTGAGTGAGAGACACAGTGCACCTGTAGAGTATCTTCTTTCTTCAGAATTCTCCACCAAAGAGATACCATGTCCCAGACAGAACATGAGTATCAGAAATTCCAACCTCAGTCATCGGCATTGATAATCTCAATCAACATGAACTGAGGGAGGGAGGAAAGTATAAATGTTTCAATACTTGTTTCCTTTTCAGGTGGTTGTGGTGTGAGTTTACTCCAGCTTCCTCCTCAAAAATCAACACTGTGGAGGAAATAACAACCCCACAGTCAACAGAAATAATGGAGCTAGTGAAGAAATTATCCTCATTGGAGTAAACATCATACATTAGTATGTTTTGTTGACAATACCATGTTATTGAGAGCCAGCATGGTATAGTGATTTGATTGTTGCATTGGGACTTAGAGGCCATTTCCGCACCGGGCTTCTGAAATGGTGCAGAGCGACCTCTGACAGAGGTCTTCTGCACAGTAGAGTAGACTGGCGTGAACTACTTTTTGTAGTTCCACACTAGAATCCACTCAGGAGTGGCCGGAACTAGCCACACGGCATGTTTTTTAAAAACCTCTTTCGAGAGGTTTTTACAAAGCACGGAGCATGCAGCCCCGTGTCGCTCCGTCGCCCGGCTCCGAAGTGGATTTGCAGGCGCACGCAAGTGCGTGCCTGCAGATCTGCCGGGGGCGGGCTTCCGGCTGGCAAGCTTCTCCAGTTGGTGGAGAGCCTCCACCAACCGGAAGCCGCCATTTGGGATGCCGGAGGACTGCAGAGCAGCGAGCTCGTGCTGCTCTGCGTGGCGACGGACTTACTCGGCTTCAGGTAAGCTCCGTTTTTGGGTGTTTTTGCCCATTCCCCCACACACACACACATGCAGAAAGGGCCAGAGAGACCAGAGTTCCAATACCCATTCTCCCATGGAAATCCACTGGGTGACCTTGAGCCTGTCACATTCCCTCAGTCTGCAAGGAAGTGTGACACTCTCTCAGCCTGCAAGGAATGGCAAACCCCCAAGAAAATCCCATGATAGGTTCATCTTAGGGGTGCCATAAGTCAGAAGTGATTTTACAGCACACAACAACAATCTTATCAGAGAATATAGTGCAAGAGAATCCATCCTTTACAGGATGGTTAACTCCTTTGTTTAGAAGAGTTATATTCCATCCTTTAGTATGCCTTGTGAGAAGTTAAGAGGGAATGAGTAAGAATGTCTCTACACAATTCAGCTTACCTTTCCAGGGTAGGTTTGTGGCACAGGGTAGGTTTGTGGTCCCATCGCCACCTGCTAGAGATTGGCTAAGTGTGCTCCATAGCTGCATGCAGCCCTAGACCACTTTTGTGGTCTCTGTCCTGTTGCCTCCCTTGCAAACTACACTCCCCACAAAGTTTCTAGTCATTCACTACATAAATAGGATACAGTGCCCTAAAACACTATTTTGCAGGAGGGAGGGTTGGAGGGAGATGTGAGAGATATCTCACAGAGTAATTAGCATTCATAGGCAGAAGGTGAGTAAGGTGAATAACAACCAGTCCCGCCTCCATACCATCCCCACAAAGATTCCAGCAGAGAAATAAAGCAGGCTTAGTCTTCTTTATTAAAAATATGAAGTAGAATTACTAAAAGTGTCAAAAGTTAGTAGTTTTACTAAAAGTTTCACAATGCCTCATGTTGAGGGGCTACATAACATATGCTCTTCAAATACAGACAAAAGAAGGAGAACTGCAAACTGCAAAATGAGGGATGGGCAAAGTCAGAGTTATTGATGCAGGAAAAGACAGGGTGTGGCCAAGGTGAACAAACAGATAATGACATGAAACCATGTAAATTCTTAGGAGACATGCAAACTAACACCTATTGAGTATAAACAGGCTAATATTGCTACGTCTAACATTTCCCCCCAAATCAAAAATGGACTTCTAACTACTTCTGGGTTCACTTCTGCAATTTTTCTTTGGGGGGGGGTGAGGGAGAGGGGATTGAATCCATGCAGCCCCTAAAGAACTATGGGGCAGAAAAACTGTTTTCTGGAAGTTGCCAACCACTGACACTGGACCAACATGCAACCATCCAAGGCTAGAAAGAATGATGTCTTGTTAGATCCTAGAAGGGAAAATAGGAAATTGGTAATGAGAGACTGGGCAATCTTACACAGGTCTGAGAAATTTCCTGTATGAGGACCAGGTAGGATTGGACCTATTTCAATAGTCAGTTTTGGCTTCCTCAAATTTTCAGCACATCTTAGGCCATTTCCACACGGGGTTTTTAAAATGGTGCAGAGCATCCTCCAGGGAGGACGTCTGCACCTGGGAGCAGACTGGGTCAGACCTACTTAACATAGATCCGCACCTCAGCCCGCTCCGGAAAAATCCCAAGAGGTCGTCCAGCGTGCTTTTGAAAGACTGCTAAAAACAGGTCTTTCAAAAGCATGGAGCGCACCACTGCAAGCCTGCTCCCTTATGCAGATTCGCAGGCTCACATTGGTGCAAACCTGCGATCTGCCGTTGGCGGGCTTTAGGCTGGCGAGCTTCAGCAGTTGGTCGAGACCCTCGACCAACCAGAAGCCGCCATTTTCATCCCCGGAGCAGTGCAGAGCGGTGGCCACACACTGCTCCAGAGCAGCATGGACCGGACCGGGGAGCCTTAAAGTCCGGTGAGTAGCACCACGGGGCGATTCCCTTGCCCTGTGCGGAAATGGCCTTAATTTCTTCTAATCTTCTGTTTCCCCCTTTTAAAAAATTGTTTTGTTAGATGATCTCTAAATGAAGAGGCCAGGAAATGACCTCTTTCCTTCCTTTATCCATTTTATATCTATCTTTATTAAGGAGGGAGGAAGGCACATTTCCAATGTGAAATTTCAATTGTTTAGTTACTAATCTAATCAGTGACAACTTATGTTCTCAGATTTATGACTTAACAAAAATTAGATCTATCTATTCACCAAAGCCTGTTGTAGGGAGGATAATTACATCAATACAATCTGGGCTTATTATCTTATCTCTTCTTCTTCTTCTTCTTCTTCTTCTTCTTCTTCTTCTTCTTCTTCTTCTTCTTCTTCTTCTTCTTCATAACACAAGAACATTTCCCACATGTGTTCAGTGAAGCTGAAAATGATATTTTGATAATGGACACACAGCAAATGTTCAGAAGTGCCGAATGACAATGTAAAGCTTTATCAAGGGAATGGTGCTAGCAAAGTCTTTTCTTTCCCATTAATAGGAATCACTAAGTAAGGGGAGTTGGAAGTGGAGGGTTAGGTGGTTACTGACTGATTCTCAGATCATCTCTTCTTAATATAACATCAAGATTAAGATATTCCAATAGTCAAATTATAGCTGTTTCTTCAGAATATTGTGTCATCTGTCTTTACAGCCATGGGCTTTGAACCCATTCCATCTTGATCTTCACTGGAATTAAAAACCCATTACAGTCAGCATGATGCTAATGGTGAAGTGGCAGTGGTGAAGCGTTGCACTACAACTGATGAGACCTGGGTTCAAATCTACACTTGACCATGAAGCTTACTGTGTGAAGTTGAGGCATTCAGTTTCTCTTAATTTACACCAAGCAGTTGTTATGAAGATGAAAATGAGAAGAAGGAATATGTATGGCCCCTTGAGCTCTTGGAGGATAAGCAAAATGTTGGTGAAAGTGCCATTCCAGTGGCAAACTCTGTTTCTGTCCTACAGAGGTTAGTCAGAATGACTGCAAAATACAGTCCTTGGAGAAATTATTTTACATACTAAAACTCCCTGAAGCGGCCATACTGAGTGAAAGATAAAATAAAGTCAAATAAAGTAACCTTTTCAACCCCGGCAGACACCTCCAATATGTGCAGATGGAATCCCAGTGAATCCTACCCATGTAACAGTGATACCTGTGACATGAGCTTTCTGTTTGCCTGGGAGTCTATGTGTGCACACACACACACACACAGACACATGCACACAGGGCTCTCTGTTGTAATGAATGCATGTAGATTAGACTTAGCGCCTGTGGCCATTATGCCACTCCCCTAACTGTGTTTGTTTTACCTTCACTACCTGTCTGAAAAGTAATAGCATTATGTTCACATGCAAAGCATATACCTTAAGATATAATAAATGAACCTAAATATTATTCAGGCTTCTGCATACTTGCATGACAGACAGGCCTTTTCTGCACCTTACCTTATCTTGTTGTGAACCTGCAGCACCTTTGGCGCTCCTTCCCCTCCACACTGGACTGGCTCCCTGCAGAAGGGAGTGCGGGGGACATGCCTCTTCCTTCCACAGTGCATCTTGGCTCTTTCCCACGCTGCACTGGGGCAGGAAGCACCTCCATTGCACTTCTGGCCCTTCTGCATGGCAGGTAAGCATGGCAGCATCATGTGATCGGAGGTCATTGATGGAGAAACTCCGTCAACGATTTACCCCGCTATCACACTGACTGGTGATGGGAGAAGGGTGGACCACAACAATGTCATACAGAAGCGTCATCACAGTCCCACTCCTCTCCCGTCCCCATGCCAGGATGCCATGTCCATGAGGAAAGGGCCTAAGTCCTGAAAATCATGTCATGGATTGGGGCTGTCCATCTACTAAATAAAATGCATCATTCAACACCATACCCGGTAACCAAAACATATAATAGGTGTACATTTGAAGTTTACATTGTATTTGAATATGTTCGGGCACAAGAGCCTGAACTAGGGGAATAAATTTCATAGAGTAGAGATGTCTTGTAATCATAAGCAAAGCTCTCAGATATACCTGGGACCTCCCTTGTTGACTGCAGGTGGTGGCATGAGAAGTGGGAGGAAGACCTCACCTTTGCACATTGTATAGCCCTACAAACAACTGGCCAATCAGAAACTGACTATCTGGCCAGTGGGTGTGGCATTATTGGGTAGATGTTACAAGAGGAAGTCTCCCATCTCCTGTACCTAGGGAATATTTAAAGGAAGCCCAATTATTCTATTGGTCAATCTTTCAGAAGCTGTTTTCCCCACCTTCCCTTCCCTGGGTTTTTGGCATTGGTAGGTGGATCAGTGTGGCTTTGTTTGCAGATGCTATGCTACACATTATATTGTATTAACTATGGCAGATATCTCTTTCATTATTGTGCTGGATCCATTTAGAGGCACCCTGCATGAATGTCTCGCCTGATTCAGAGATCCCCTTAAATAGGTGAAGGTGCCCAGTTTATGGGCTTCAGCTCCTTCACTCCCAGATAGCAGAGGGAAGAATACAGTGGAAGCTGCTCAGTCACATCTGATTTACTGCCATGAAGCAGATTTCTCAGCAGGTGGGCTAAAATCAGTCAGTGGGCAAGTTGGCCAGTGTCACACCACAGCTTTAACAAGTTAAGCCGATAAAGTTGTGGCCCATTTTTATTCCACCAAGAATGTGCTTCATGCTCACTGACCTATGAATTGTTTCACTCATGTCGGACTGGTTCATTTATTTGTTGACTTTTTTTTTTTTTTTTTTTGAGAAATAAATAAGAATAACTCATAAAAGTCCAAAGGTGCCTTATGCAAAAGCAAGCCCTATCTGAAATGCAACCCATGAGCCAAGGTTCTGTTTGGCGCTGGTCAAGTGTGAAGCTTGGGCAGCATACTTATACTGGAAATCTGGAGAATAACAGTTGATCCTTCTTTCCTGCCAAGTCCATCAAGTCAGTAGCCATGGCACAGAGCTATGTCCCAGTGAAATTTGCCTGGTATTGTGCAACTGGGGAAGAAGAAGCAGCCATCACTCTCAAGAGCTCTAGAAAAATGAAGGCTTCTTCTTTTTTTCCCCACTGTGCAACAGCAGTCAGATGGTACAAAGACACAGTCCTACCCTTTGCTATTGATTGACTGAAGGGATACATTTTGAATCCTTGCTGTCATGTTGCCAAAGGTAAAGCATTGCACAAAGAGATGCAGGATACCACATTGTGAAAATTCTACAAAAGTATTTATACAGGTGTAACCCTGAGTTGAGATCCACTATGGTCATAGAATCATAGAATCATAGAGTTGGAAGAGACTCCAGGGGCCATCGAGTCCAACCTTCTGCTATGCAGGAACGCCCATCAAAGCATTCCCAACAGATGGCCATCCAGCCTCTGCTTAAAAACCTCCAAAGAAGGAGACTCAACCAGACTCCGAGGCATATTCCACTGCCGGACAGCTCTGACTGTCAGGAAGTTCTTCCTGAGGTTCAAGTGGAATCTCCTTTCCTGTAGCTTGAATCCATTGCTCCTTGTCTTAGTCTCTGGAGCGGTAGAGAACAAGCCTGCTCCCTCCTCAACATGACATGGTCTAGTGGTTTGAGCATTGGGCTATAACCCTGGAGACCAGGATTCTATTTTCTGCTTGGCCATGGAAACCCACTGAGTGACCTTGGACACATCACACATTCTCAGCCCCACAAAACCCTGTGATAGGTTTGCCTTTAAGTTGCCATAAGTTGGAAGTGACCTGAAGAGACACAGTATCAACAGTAACAACCCTGGGTTATGCCAGAAAAATCCAACAGAATTTTATTTGTAGTGGGATAAAAGAAGGAGAGAATCCAATATTGAATATACAAAGCCTGTGTATGAAATGATGATGATGATGATGACATCATCTAATCAAAAGTAAGCCTCACTGAACTGAGTAGGATCTATGCTCAAGTAAAGATGCTAACCACTGGACAAAAGGGTTTGCTGAAACAAAACAAAGGAAGGGGTCCTTTCAGTTCATTTTCTGTTGAATTGCTAAGCCAGTTTCATAAATTTTTGGATGAATTACTGCTTCTAACCAGCTTTAGTGCTGATGTATGTTATGTATGTATGTATGTATGTATGTATGTCTGCAAGTATTCTACTTTACCTTACTTTATTTTATCTACGTCCTGTGTTTCTTCTGGGATGGAATCTGTGCTGAGCTGTTTTGAAAGAAAAGAGACAGTAGCCTGCTTAAGAGAAAATGGGTCAGCGGATGAAGTGAGCTTTGACTTAGGGACTTCCTGGCTTGACTTCTTAACAACCACATCAGTTATTTGTACAGATGTTTGATTTCCTCTCAGAGAGGTCCACTAGTGTGGACGTAAGAAAAAATCCTGGGTCCATGCAATTTTAGGCAATTTTATACCTACTTAGGACTTCCAAGAATATAGATCTGGAGTATATGAGCAGTTTTGAGGGCCATTTACTACTACACAAACATACAAGTACTGATTAAAAAAGAATAGCAGATAGCCAATAAACAGGCTATTGGTTTTTCCCCGTATATGCTATGCAAATTTACTCCATATGGATACAGATGTAACAGTGGTGAGCAGGCTTTGGAAACAGTTCTTTTACTGGCTTTTAATGACACCAGATGTCCATGTGGCAAAGAAGGAGGAAGGAGTATGATCACACTCTGAATTGGACCCTGTGGAGTACAAGTTTTAGTGCCCAAAACTGTGCCAAAATCTCATTCCTCTGCATGGTACCACCTGTATTATTATCTTTTATCTAAAACTGAAGGATGCCATGGATTTCTTTTTCAAATGTCATAATTCTTTTGCCATCTGTTTAATGTGAGAGTAACACTGTGTAGACTTATGCTTATTTCTCTCCTGAGATTAGCCAAATACAACAAAGCTACTTTTGGGCGCTTTTTTCCCCCACTTGTGGTCTTTTTCTCAGAAGAACAATTCTTTGAACATAAATACCAAAATGTGTGTGTGTGTTGTTGTTGTTTTCTAGGAGGAGAGAGAAATCCTGATCCTTATCCTCAATAATAAATAATTAGGAGCTCACATATTCTTAGTAAATATCCTGATTTGGGAAATATTAATGATATGTGGGATTGGATGAATTAGTGCATGTGTATTGTCAGCAGGAAAATGATGTAAAGAAATCTTTACAGTTACACTTACGATACATTCTTGTGACTGTATGTAAAAAATCTCTGTGAATTTCCCTGCATAATATGGTGCCATCTTGTTGACATACCCATTTGCCCCAAATTTATGCTATTCTCCAAGCAGATTACTTCTGAGGAGTTTCCAAGTGTTGTTATAGGCCTTTTCCAGTGAATGATTCTGAAGGCTATTCAAAGACTTGTTTCAGGTCTTCCCTCAGTTCTTCTTATCAGAAGTTTCTTTTCTTTCAGAGTTGAGCTCAGGTTACCTTTCATTCCCTTCAGCTCAGCCCAACACGGTGGAGGGGAGCCCTTCCTCTGCTGAAGAAATGCAAGCCCTTTACCCTTGAATGACTGGCAAATGGTTTAATGGTACAATTAACATATGGCCTATCCACTCATGGTGTTTGTTTCAGTTTACCATTCATTATGAAACAAATGTATATCTCTACTTAAAATTCCAAGCATTGAACCAAGGACCTTCTACATGCAAAACACAACATATGCCACAGAATCATAGTTCTCCCTCCTCACAGCTTTAATATGCATTTAGTTGTGGATCGCTATGAAGCCTATTATAGGCTCTTCTTCTGAGGTGGAACTTGGCACCAGTATCACCATCTCTAGTACCAGCTATTTTACTGTAAGTGCATGAGAATCAAATAACATCAGTGACCACATTTTGTTTTTTGTTTTGCTTTTTTCCAGAAACCACTTCTTCATTTCCCCAGCTCACTTATGTTTTCTTAACCAAAAGTTTGCAAATAGCAACTGAATAAACAGGAGGGACCATCATAATAAATATAACCTGGGTTGTGTCTGGGGCTTAGAGGGATGTAATTGTGTTATGGTAATGGAAAATAAAGAGTGTAGGCTGCAGTACCAGTAACTTCGGAGGGTGACTTGCTTACTGGGACACATGTCTTTAACTGTCAGCTCATAGTTTCATAACCAAGTTCATTATTTACTGCCTGTCATCATGCATTTCGACCAAGGCAAACTTTCTAAGAGACAACAAAAAAGAAGTGAAATAGATTATGTGGAGACATGATAATACATATGATGGCACATTTAGGACTGCTAACCTCTGTGCCATGATAGCATAGCCCACTATATTTTAGCAGAGTTTCTCTCCATCTTTCCTCTGCTTAGTACTATACAGTATCTGTCTACTCAAAGGTAAGGCATATTGTCATTAGTACATGTATTTTTTTCCAGAGAAGTTCATGAAATTTGGTGACATTGTAGCCTGCTCAGGTGGGACTAACTCTTCCAAAATGAGAAGCATTTGGAGGTTTTCATGCTAGCCACCATATAAAATTTACTTTAATTTGTTTAAAGTGGGTATGCTGGTTTTCCACAATAAAGTAATGTGGTAGTGAATGATCCTAGTACAGATAGACATGCAAGAAAAAATAAAAACAAAAAGAAGAAACACATTAAACAAGATAGACTGAGATCAACATCAAACTAACCTGAAAAAAAAAAAACAACTTAGGATCCAAATTAGGCATTTCTGCACTATATTATTATAGTGTTATTATTCCACTTTCAACATCCTGTGGAATCCTGGGATTTGCCGTTTATGGAGGGGCATTTAGAGTTCTCAGCCAGAGAGCTCTTTGGCCTCAGTAAACTACAAACCCCAGAATTCCACAGGATGTTGAAAGTGGAGCAATAACCTTATAACACTGTAGTGCAGAAATGACCTTAGATTGTTGAAGAAAAGGGAAAGGGAATTGCCACTGTCTAATAAAACTACAATTAAAATAACACTGAGACAGACGGACTCAAGTAAACAACAAATACAACAAATAAGGACAGGTGGAGTGGGTTGGGACAGGTAAATGAGGATTAAAAGAGGATAATGGTAGGATGAAAGAAAAGGTAGTGTATGCTAAATAAAACCTCAGAAAAGATCATTAAACATGTTTCTACTGTCAACAAACAACCCAAAAAGAGCAAATGAATACTTAACAACCATTGACCCTAAGAATTATGTGGGGAGTGCTGGTGAGATGGTTGCCCAAAACTAGAAGTTTTAGGTGTAGATAAGCAAGGTCCAAGTCTCCTTGACTCCCACGCCTTCTCCCCAGCCTGGTGGATGATAATAATGATGGTGGCGATAATGTTGCTCATGATGATGACTTGCACCATTTCTCATTATAGCTCAAGACAGCTAACAATCTGACATTAAAAAGTATTGCAGTCATTTGCCGTCAAGTCAGCTTTGACCTATGCCAACTCTACAAATAAAAGGTCTCCAAGATATGCTGCTATTAACAGTCATCCTCATGTCTTGCAAACTCAGAGCTGTGGCTTCAGTAATTAAGTCTGTTCACCTATAATGTGATCTTCCTCTTTTCCTTTCCTTCATTGTCTGTTGTAATGCATCATGTCATCTCATGATATGACCACAGTACAATAGCTTCAGGCCATTTCCTCACTACACTGTTGTAGTGCTATTATTCCACTTTCAACACCCTATGGAATTCTGGGGCTTGTAGTTTAGGGAGGGGCATCTGGAATTCTCAGCCAGAGAGCTCTTTGGCCCCAGTAATCTACAAACCCCAGAATTCCACAGAATATTGAAAGTGGAGTAATAGCACTATAATAGTGTAGTGTGGAAAAGCCTCAGTCTAGTCCTTTTAGTTTCTAAGGAGAGTTCAGGCTTAACTTGCTCTCAATGTCTTTTATTTGTCTATTTGGCAGTCTGTAGTATCCCCAGAACTTTCCTCTACCACCACATCCAGGTTTCATAACCACACACAGAAACTGGAAATACTATAGCACAAGCAATGTTCACTTTGGTATTTAATGATATAGTGATAACTATACATAGTTAAGATCTAAATTTACAAATACCTACAATCTAAATTCACAAACTACATAAGTCTAAGGTTATAAATAATTAAAATAATAAATTACAAAATATGTTCTAAAACACAATAAAAGCAGTAGAAATAGCAGCTGTCAACGACAAATTAAACACTTGCTTATTTTCCAAAAGCTTGTGCAAATAAATAGCACTTTTATGGTGCTGTTCGCAACATTGTGGAGACATGCTGTCTGGCTTTCTTTTATTGAGGTATGATGCCTAGACCACCAAATTGGTCCAAATTGCATTAAGCCTATCTGATTTGATTCAGACTTAATCCAGACCAATCTGAGGAAATTCAGACCTGATTTGGATCAGAGCTGAAAATGAAGTTCTTTATTTGCCCCAGTTGGTTACAGAATGTAACTGGAAATGGCCTAAGGCTATACATGAGTACAATTTATTTAAAGATTTATTTAATATTGCAGTAGATAAACAGGGAATCACGTCGCTGTGATGAAGACACAGTATACCAGAAAGCAAAAGAAAAACAATGAAATTCAGAGAAATTACAAGTTGTTGTTGTTGCTGTGTGACTTTAAGTAGTTCTGACATAAGGTGATCATAAAGTGAACTTATCACTGGATTTTCCTAGCAAGATTTGTTCAGGGGGGAGGGGTGTCTTTGCTTTCCTTTGAGGCTGCAAGAGTGTGACTTGGACAAGGTCACTCAAGGTGGCCAAGAAGAGATTCAAACCCTGGTCTCCAAAGTTAATAGTTCAACACTGAAACCACTCCACCATGCTGGTTCTGTCCAAATATAAGACATTGAATAAAATTACTTGCATTAAAGAATTAAGTAAAAGTGTCTTGTATATACAAGATTTATAACATGTAAATTTAGCTACAGTTAGCCCTTTCAAAATGCAACATCTGCCTCTAATCTTCCACCAGTTGTCTAGTTAAAGCTTACTATGTTTCCACCACTTCACATTTTGGTCTAAAGACTCAGAAAGAAGGATTCAGAAAGGTTACCTGTTCCAAGAGGTAGATTCCTGAAGATTCAGGCAGTGGTAGAGAAAGGACTAGTCCTGAAGAATTCAAATAGAAAAACATTAGTTTAGGGAGAAATGGCAAGTGGGATTAAATTAGGCAATGAAACCTGAACCTGAGTATAAGAAAATAACAAAATATAATAAAAGAAGCTGGGCTATGCAAGATTTTGCGGAAGACTCTGTACTGGAAAACTCCAACTCATTTTAAAAATTGTACCTTTTCTTAAAATCAGTGCTAAAAAGGTAAAGTGAGTTTCCAAAGCACCAAAATAAACACAATCAATTTAAATAAGTGTAGAAGAAGAGCGTATCTCTCAGGGTGCAGCTGCTTTTTTGATCCATAGACACTCTCATATTTTCCTGTCTTCTCATTGGTCTGTTTTTCCTCATAGCTAAAATTCAGTTCTGTATGAGTAAATGTAAGTCAGGAGGAAAAAAGATTTTTTTTTTCAATGTGTAGAAACTCCATCTTTTTTTTCTTGTGGCAAATAATGTGACTCTAGGGACATTTCCGCACCAGACTGTTATAGTACTATTATTCCACTTTCAACATCCTATGGAATTCTGGGATTTACAGTTTAGGGAGGGGGCCTCAAAAGTCCCTCCCTAAACTGCAAAGTCCAGGATTCCATGGGATGTTGAATGTGGAGTAATAGCACTATAACAATCTAGTGCGGAAATGGCCTAGAGTCTTATCGTGGGAACAGAGACATTGAAAGTCTTCAAAATGTCAGACTTAGTAGCTTGTCCATACTGTTCTATTGTCCTGTACTTTCTTCAAGGTCTTGTCATTGCAGCAATTGTTTATCTGTCTTTTCACTCTTCCAACAAAATCCAAGCAATCCAGGCCAAAAAAAAAATCTCTTTCAAACAGTTAATTGTGCTATATATAAACCAAACCAGAGATTTATTCCATTCTATTCCATTAGTTCCATAATCCTTATTCCCAGTAACCTAGACTCCAAAAATAGGATTTGAGTAGCCCTTGGTCTGATTTGGTTCTTGATTTGGCCAAACTGGTTGCACAGCCCTAGTGAAGATTATTGGCTAAAAGTAATATCAGTCCTCCCTAGACTAGAATCGTTGCAGCTGAATGTAGCTATGACTAATTTGTTCCATTCACTTCAGTAGGTTTACTCCAAGTAGGACTAACACTGGATTTCATCCCATTTATTTAACTATTATTGGAAGGAAAGGGAATATAGGAATTGTTCATGTACCCAATTTCCACATCTCTGTTTGTTCTTCTGCACACTGAACAACATTATTTCAACATATTTTATTTATAGAAAATGCCTTTGACACATTACCTAAGAAGTCACAGGACATGGTAGTTCTGAAAGCCACTACCCAGCTGAGCAGTACAGTTTTGAATGATCTGCAGTCTTCATGGTGCCATCAATCCTTTTCCCCCTTTGAAATATGCTACCTATTCAGACCAGAAACCATGCCTATATAATATTTTGCTTCAAGCAATTCATTCTGAAGTCTTTTTCTTTTTTTGCTCTGTCTTATTAAAATTCTCTTGAAATATCTGCAGCAGTCACCCACACTAGATTAAAGGACATACAGCCTGCTATTAAACCATAATCTAGACTGTCACCTTTCTGATACACAAGCTACCGTTTATCTGGATTTATAGAGTCGGTCAGTGAGGTGCCCTTATTTTGCCTTGCCCTTATTTTGCCTTCCCATGCTAGGACATAGCATACTAAAGCTCTGATTTGGGACAGTGGCTCAGGTAATGACCACTGAAGGAACGTGTACAGCTATTATAGCATGACAACCTGGGTTCTCCATTTGTTGGTGCCCTCCATTTGAAAAACTATCCAGACCTCAGTCAGATTAAAGATTAAAAATCCATGAAAGTGAGAACTGGGGCCTTGAAGCTGTCCACCAACAGTTAGCACCTGAAAAGCAGGTGCACAGATCAGTATACAGGTACATAGACTGGAACATACATGGTAAGATATATTGTATTTATCTTTAAACGTCACCGACAGTTTCTAAATCTGGATCCCACACCATATAAGTAAACAGGGATGTTTATTCAAATTTGAACTAAATACTATTTCTTTCCCTTTTTTTTTTTGTCTACTTTTTAAAGATGAAATTCCTTCTCTTTTCTTTTCCTAATGCATCTAGCCTACAGTTTACACTGCAGCAAAGTGATTGGCCCAGATTGCTGTGTTTGTGCACATGAATAGATGGCCAGCTGACATGGCCACACCAGAGAATAAAAAGTTGACAACAGTCCTACCTAGCTGGAAAGCATATTAAATTCTTCATTAAGGCTGTTTACTCTTTACTGGTCATTTGCAAGATGGATTAACACGTTATGTGCATATATGTATATGTGTATATGCTGTGACTTCTGACAAAATTGTCACAGTTTGGAATAGCAACAAATTGCTGCCTGCCAGTCATAAAGTCCTAGATGGGCTTGGGGGGCGGGATTAGACTGATTTGTGGAGGAAGGAACCTTCCATGCTCAAAGGCAGTATTCCTTTGAGATCTAAGAGATGAACCAAAAAGGATAACCCTGTTTGTGAGCTTCTAGTGTCATCCAGATGGCTGTGGTTTAAACCAGAATGCTGGATTAAACAGACCTCTTCCTGGAGCTTGGAAAAAGTTGTTTTTGGAACTACATGCTAGCTGGGGACTTCTAGGAATTATAATCCAAAAAGTAACTTGTTCAAACTCTGCTTTTTTGTTTGGTTTAGTTTGGGTTTTTTGCATTGACACAGCATTTTACGTTTTCATGTTAAGGAAGGCTATTCTTATGTGTGTTGGGCTGTAGTACAATTGCATATCTGTAGTCCAAATATAAAACCTACACTGGCAAATATGTGTGTTCCATATTTTTCCCAAAAAACTTTTCTTTTCCGCTTTCTCTTCCATGTGATTTACTGCTTGTTGCTCTGAGAACATTTTTTTATTATATTTATTTTTATCCTGCCTTTTCCCCAGACCGGGACTCAAAGCAAAAGTAAAAATTCACAAGACAGAAAAGTTAGAACAAGATTAAATAATCAAAAAAATTAAAATCATATTAAAATATACATAATTAAAAGTGCACACACCCACACACAGTGGCAACAGCACAACAATTAGCAATATCCAGTGCATTGCGTAAAATGGCCCTTATATAGTCACTTATCAGATACCTGTCAGAATAGAAAAGTCTTTATTTGTCTGTGCAAATGGTCAACTTTTCTGGGGAGAGAGGTGAAGAGCCTGGGGCAACCACTAAGAAGGTCCTCTCTTGTGTTTTCACCAAATGCACTTTTGAGGGTACTGAGACAGAGAGAACAGCCTCCCCAGCAAATCTCAAGCATGGGCTGGTTTGTAAGGGAGAATGTTATTGTTATGTGCCTTCATGTCATTTCTGACTTATGGCAAACATAAGGCAAACCTATCATTGGGTTTTCTGGGGCTGAGAGTATATTACTTTCCCAAGGTCACCAGTGAGTTTCTATGGCAGAGTGGGGAATCGAACTCTGGTCTGTAGGGTCATAGTCCAAGCCGCAAACCACTACATCACACTGGCCATCTAAGGAGAATACAGTCCTTCAAATATCCTGGACCTGAATCATGTAAGGTTTTAAAGATTATAACCAGCACTTTGAAATGTGGCCAGAAATGAAACAACAGCCAGTAGAACTGTTGTTATAAAGGAGTTGTGTGATCCTTGTAGGCAGTCCCACTTAGCAATCTGGCTGTGGCTCTTTGGACCACTTGAAATTTCTGAACACTCTTCAAATGTAGCCCCACATAGAGGCCATTACAGTAATCAAACCAAGATGTAACTAAGACATGTGTCACTGTGGCGAGTTCTGAAGGTCTTCTGGGGTCATCAGAGATTATTATTACAATCAAGCCAGTACTAAATCCTGGAGCAGAGTCATTTCACTCCTCTGCTTGGCTGTGACCCAGAGAAGTAGGTGGATTCAATTCTTTATGCAAAGACCAAGGGATTGCTCACCCTCCCCGGTGAGAGCACACGAGCTGCCTTGAACTTCTAGACCTAGCAAAGTAATATCATCCCAAAGTGAATAAGATCAATACCTCTCCTGTGCTGCTACCCAAATTTTCTACCATTGTTACTCTTCTGTGTATGTGTGTGTGTGCGAGAGAGAGAGAGAGAGAGAGAGAGAGAGAGGGAGACAGATTCATAAATGTAACTGAAAAATTAATGCAATTAACAACATGATTAGTTGGGGACATGATTAGTTCAAAGACTGTTTTAATTCTTGTGTGCGTGACGAAGTTCTTTTGTTTTAGGGTCATGCATGGTGAAAAGTTCTATGTCATCGCAATGTCAACTTCTCAAAACAGTGGCCATTCTCCCAGCCCCACATTATGATGGCTTTTGAGCTTTTGGACCATTTGATTAATCTGATTGGGTGAGCACATTTAGCGCTCTGCAAAAACAGAGGAAAGAATGCAGAGATCTGTCAGGCTATTTGATGTCCAACCTCTTCAGAGCTTCTTTCCCATCCTTCCAAACAAGAGAACAAGAGTGAGTGCGTGAGGGAAAGAGAGGGAAGCAAGAAGTCAACCCCAGAAATTCTGAGTAGCAGAGAGCAGCTCTCCTCAGCCTTGCCCTTTCAGCCTTTCTAACTGAAGGGGGTGTCAACAGTGATAAGCAAGAGGGAAAGCGATGGCTTGCACTGAGAGAGTTCAGACTGGGACAGTTTGATCTCTCCCAGAGCTCTCTCGGCACTTGAAGATCACCGCTTTTGACACATTTCTCCAGCTGCTGAATGAGAGGATTTACTTGGGTGAAATTTAGGCCCGAGGGGGACGTGAAAATCATATTCATAATTTGAAGTGACATGTGATTCGGGATTAAAAAGCTGCCTGGCAGAGAAAAGAGCTGAGGTTATCCTTTTGAGCTGTGCTAATGCAGAAAACTGCCTTTTTAATCCTGTTTTTAAAAAGGCCTAGAAGGTTTCCAGCTGGGGCAGTTGGAATCTAAAGAAGAGGTGGAGATGAGGAATCCCTTTTAATGTTTAGCGTGGGGGGGGGGGAATCTACAGTAGTTTTCTTCTCCCCCTCCCTCTTTTCCCTTTTTTCCCCCTCTTTTCTTCTCTTTTTGAAATGGCAAGACACAGAATATTAATTGAACACCCCGGATCTCGCCCATCAATTCTTGCATGTGGCACTTCGATGCACTTTCAATCAAGGAAGTATTGGCATCACCTAGGCAGGATGCTGAGATGCTAAAAGGAAAGACAGGAAAGAAGAAAGTACTATGGAAAATAATATATTTTCCCCCATGGTGCTTTTTTTCTGATTAAAAACTATTTCTATCAATATATATAATTCAATCTAATCTCATTTTATGAGAATAAGGTTCAGGGTGTATTTGCTCTATATTTGTTTTGTTTTACTTGTTTGGTTCTTTGTTATGAAATCTTTTTCTGTGTATCTTTACGTCTATGTATCTCTTTTTTTTAAAGATAAAATTTTTAATCCTTTTTTTTCCCTTAATAAACACCGATTTAGCGAAACTGAGCATATATGCCCCCAATAAACATGGCTTATTTGAAAGGATGGACACAGGACAAGATTGTATGATATATCTAGATCAATAAATGTGAAATAGTCACGCTCAAGTTTTGCTGACAGGCATTCGGATGCTGAATTAAATATGTTTCAAAAGGATAGAATTAACGAGGTGCCTATAGATGAGATGCCTCTAGATAAAGAGATGCACAGGTGTAATAGTACAAATGTGCTCAGGAAGGAAGGAAGGAAGGAAGGAAGGAAGGAAGGAAGGAAGGAAGGAAGGAAGGAAGGAAGGAAGGAAGGAAGGAAGGAAGGAAGGAGACAGGAAGACAGACACGGATAGTCTTTCAGCTAGTAAATTAGATGGGGGAGAATGAGGGCCAGGAAGAGGACCTCTTATGTCCAGATTAATGTTAAGAAACACACATCTTTTTAATGAACAGCAAGATTTTGCATCTTTTAAAATGGGACTTTAGTGCAAAATGTGTTCCATCCTAGAGTCAGTGCAGGCTGACTACTCTTCCTACAGATATACTATTAAAGTTCAATCTATAATAAATAGGACAAGTATAGAGTCTTCCATACTGAGAGCCAACATGGTGCAGTGCTTTGAGCATTGCACGACAACTCTGGAGCAGGGTTCAATTTCCTGCTTGGCTTGACCATGAAAAACTGGGACAAGTTGCACTCTTCCAGCCTCAGAGGAAGGAAAAAACATATTCCCATCTGAGCAAGTCTTCCAAAAAAACCTCTGATAGGTTCACCTTAGGGTCACCATGAGTTAGAAATGACTTGAAGGCAAACAACAATGAAAACAACCACAACAACAACAGCAACAGTTTTCTATATTTTGAGCAAGGTGTTTGAAGTATAGATGCAACCTTCACACCTTTTTCTTTCATATTTTATTCTACCCACATTGAACTTTGTCTTCATTCTTCTAACTGCTCTCCAAGGATGTCTACATATATTAAGGTTAGGCAGCCAGAGGTGCCACCTCAGTACACATTTTTTCAGTGTGTGACATGTGATATATAGAGTGCAGAGTATGATTAAGGCTATATTCAGAGATACAAAAGGAGTCCCCCAGTTCATATTCTCCAGTGTATTCCTTTTGTGGGGGAACTGAGATGACTCAAAAAGACATGTCAGTGGAACCTCTTGGGGTCTGTAAAGTGTGACTGGGAGATATCAGATCATCAGAAGCTAAAAGCTTGAAAGTGTAAAGTTGGATCTGAAAAAAATATTTTACTTCCTCAAAGAAACAAAGTAAAATGGAAGAAACAGATATCATCTCTTAGAACATACCAGTGATCCCACTGTGGAACCATCCTTCTTTCTCTCTAATCATATACAACAGGGTTTCTTTCTGTTCCAGTGACCATATGCATGATCCAATGGTGTACTTTAATACCTGATACCAGCAAAACTGAGGCCATTTCCACATGACGGGGCTCTTGCAAGTTATCCCGTTGCAGTCCTGGCAGGGAAGGAAGCATGACAGGAATTCTCCCATCTGCACGGGACCGGCTCCCTGCGGAAGGGAGTGTGATGACCACACCTCTTCCTTCTGCAGCACAGCCAGACACCTTCTCAGGCTGAGCTAGGGAAGGAAGTGTTGCCATTGCACTTCCTGCCCTTCTGCCTGGCAGGTAGGTACAAGAGCGTCACACAATCACAGGTGGTAAACAGATTTTATCCATTTAGCAAATACCCCGCTAGCACAATGCATGGGGACAAGATGGCAGTGGTCTGGCGATGATATGTGGAAGCACAACCAGCTGACCACTAAGATGCTGTCTTCATTGTGAGACAGCCCTGTTGTGAAGAAATTGCCTGAGACTTTCTTCTCCTACACCTTGGCCTCAGTCCTCTGTGGCACCAAAAACCTACCCCAGAAGGTTTATCATCCCTCTGGATCAGATTTTTAGGGTACATGAGGGAAGCAGGCAGAAGAGGATGGTGTCAGTTCAGAAGTACCAGCATTCAGTGGAAGTATAATATTGGATCCTGGTCATACAGGGCTATATTCCATGCCTGTGATATTACAAATATCTTTTTAAACAATAAATACATTACTCCTGTTAACAAGACGTGAGAATAGATTATGCATGTTAAAAACTGCCAGTCTGACAACTTTCTTAAATATTAAAAACTGACTTTCCCCATCCTAACACCTTGCCAAACAAAAATTAGCACAAAAATGTTGATGTTTCATACCAACATAATCTTTTCAGATTCATTCAGCTTTCAAATATTTCTTCCCGTGTTTGGATTTTAAAAGCAGAACAAAATGACACTGTAAAGCCATGCCAAAGCAATGAACAAATGGTGCATTTTAAAACAAAACAAAATGCCATTGTCAGCTGAAGACTCATGCCAAAATAACAGTTTTATTTCCACTTGAAATGTTTCTTCTCAATATTTGATTTTTAAAAATTATTTACCAACTCTCAATCTAAAGTATTTATTCATACCAGTATAGAAGTATTTCTTTCAGAATTGTCTCACAATATTTTCACAACAGCTGTCTAAAATGTTTATCAAACTCTAGCAAATTGTTAAGGGAAGAAAAATCAAGATAGAAAGCAAATAAAAGAAATATAGCAAATGATTAAGAAACAAGCTAGATGATACCTCTAGCTGGTTAGTGTATTGTATTAGTTGATAAGTTTGGGCATAAATAGGATTTATTTTTTGTTTATTCCCTAGATGGGCATGGTGGGTGTGTTTGTTCACAATTATTCCACATTGCTGGTGGAGAATATAGCCTATTTTATTGTTCATCTTTAGATTCTTCTCCAAAATCTCAAAAAAAAAGCATGTTTTTAAATAATCTTTGCCTTTGATAACTATAGTGTAATGTATTTTGCCTTTTGGTAGGCCTAATAAAGATATGGACTTTAGATTTTGTTTTAGGGTTAACAGGGCTACCTACAGTCACCAGGTCAGGAGCATCACAGACCTGGAGATTTCAAAGCTTAAAACCTAAGACCTAAGGATGACTCCTTGTGATATCACGGGAGGTAGATACCAGTGATGTCACAAGAAGCAACCCTCTGGTGTTGCTGTTAAACAAGATGATACGTTAAGCGTCAACTGTAGTTGTCCCAAAAGATGCAATCCAAATAAAAAACAGTGATTTGGACAAATGAGGAAAATATATACACATATACTCTTGCCCTGAGGTCCTTTTCTTATCCTCGTGAATAGAGAAGATGGTCTAGGCCTTAGGGCTGAAAACCTTGTGGATACCTTGAATCCTATTTGGGAGAAAGGCAGGATATAAATCCAATGAATGAATGGATGGATGGATGGATGACTTTTTTCCTGAACTCAGGAAGGAGACATGCCCAGCACCTGAAGTGAGGAGGGGGTAGTTTTTACATTTCCTCTAATTCACCTTCAGGTGTTGCTAAGTCAAAGGAGGGGCAGATCTTGAACTGAAGAGTGTTATGCTTGTTGTAGATCATATTAAGTTAAACCTAAATAAATTTGTGGCCTTAGTTAACCAAATTAAATCATTTTCCCCCAGTTTGGCCACAAATGAGAATCTGAAAAAAAATGTTCAAATTATCTAAATAGGTTCGTGAAATTTGGGCTACTGTATTCATTTACAGATCCTTTCTATGCACTTTCTCGCAGGTATAGTTAATGAAAAGTACACTTGAAATTTTGTAGGTCTTTATATATAAAGAGAGAGAGAATGAGAGGAGGCAGGGAAGGTAGGTATGTGTGTATGTGAATTCACACACACACACACACACACACACACACACATATATAAAGACACACACAAACACACACTCCTTCTACATATATATAGACACACACAAACTCACACTCCTTCCTAGGGGAAAATAGGTCCTTTACTTTTAGATCAACTATGGATGGAATACCTTTGCAATTTAAACACACACACACACACACACACATACATGCGACAGAATTCAACCTACAAACTTCCTTGTTGATATATTTTAATTTTCAGCTCATTGTGAACCTGGCCTCTTTTTTTTGTACCTTCTCAACAAATGTCATGGGAAGGGCAACGGAAATAGCTAGAACTTGACATATTATACATTCTCCATGAAATTCCATACCAACTGACATCATCTATATTCATAAGAGGGGAAAAACATTCTGGTACATTTGTAGGACACCAATGGACCTGAGATGTTTCCAAGCTCAAAAATAATGCAGTGTCTATTGTTTTATGTTATACAGCGTGCCTATGCTTTTGACAATAACTCAATTATCTCAAATCCAGTCTAACTGTCCACATCAAATCCAGTATCCTGTATATGTTCTGTATATAAATTAAACATATAAAGTGATAAAATGTAGCCTTGTCTGACCCTTTTGCCAATTTGAAACCTTTCTTTTCCTCCGTATTCTATCTATCCAATAGAGCCGTTTCAACCTACAGAAGCAGAATCCATTCAAATTCTAACTAAAGTCTACCAAGAAATACAGAAAATAAAACAATGATTCACAGACTAGAAATGCTCAATATATATTGCAATCCCCAAGAAACAGGACACCAAGGATTGCAGTAATGACAACACCACTGCATTAATTTTCTCATGCAAGCTGAGTTGTGCTCAAAATTCTATACCAAGTCTTCTACCATATGTGGAGCAAGAAATGCCAGATGTCCAAGCTGGGTTCAGAAAGGAAGAGGCACTAAGGATCCTATTGCAATATACATTGGATTCTGTGCACCAAAGAATTTAAAAGGAAAATCAGCCTGTGATTCATAGATGCATAGATTTATAGCAAAGCCTTTGACTGTGTAGATCATGAGAAACTGTGGATCACTCTTAAAGAAATGAGTGTGCCACAACATTTGATTGTGCTGGTATATAACCTGTATGTAGCACAAGAGGCTACTGTTAGAGCAGAATATGGAAAAATGGAATGTTTTCCAATTGGCAAGGGGGTCAAGCAATGCTGCATTTTATCATCCTATCTGTTTAACTAGTATGCTGAACATATCAAAAATAAAGCAAGATTACACTTGGAGGAAGAGGTATGAAAAATGAAGGAAGGAATATCAACAATTTAAGATAAGCAGATGACCTCATACTACTAGCAGAAAACAGCAAAGACTTGGAACAACTACTGAAGAAAGTCAAGGCAGAAAGTGCAAAAGCAGGTTTACAGCTGAACGTTAAGAAATTCTAATTAAAACTATTCCTTCATCCAAGTCATTGATGAAAATATTGAACAGCACTGGGCCCAGGGCAGAACCCTGTGGCACCCCGCTAGTCACTTCTCTCCAGGATGAAAAGCAGCCATTGGTGAGCACCCTTTGGGAACGGTCAGTCAACCAGTTACAGATCCACCTGACAGCAGCCCTGTCCAGCCCACATCTATAATCTATAAAGCACAGGCTGAATTTCTTCTGCAATTCCTTGGAGTGTTCCATTATCCAACACATAATTTCTGTATGATCTCTAGTGTCTCTTTCTTTTCTGAACCCAAGTTGGGCATCTGGAATTCCCCACTTCATATAGAAGTCTTTGTCACAAAATTTTGAACAACAGTTTGCATACATGGTAGATTTTGTAATGGTCAATGGGACACAAACCCTGGTGTCCCCTTTTGGGGGTATTCAAATGTACAGTGAGCATTTCCAGTCTATAAGACATTGTTTTATTTCCCATATTTGTTGGCATGTTTTAATTAGAATTTGAATGGATTCTGTTTCTGTAGCTTGAAACAGCTCTTTTGATATGTCGTCTGTTCCTTGTAATTTATTTTTCCCATTTACTTTGAGAGTGGATTCTACTTCCCTTTCTAAAACTGTTGGTACATTGGCAAAAAGGTTCTTCCTTGAATGAATCTGTCATTCTTTCATCTCTTCAACAGAGTTCTTTAGTGTATTTTCCATCATCTTATTTTTTTTGTCTTGATAATATAGTGTGTTCCTTGTCGGTAATTTAGCATCCTCATTCTTGGCTGAAATTTCCCTTTGATCTCGCAGATCTTGCGTCGAGATCAATTATTCTATCTTTTCATTGTCTTCTTATATTTCTTTGCCTTTATTTTTTCCCTTATTCACAAGTGACTGAACAGTTGCATTCAGGATTCTGATCCTATTGATGTCACCCTTTATTTTTGCTTCTCATCAGAAGAGTTTGAAGAGTTTCATCTGTCATCCAGCAATTTTTCTTTTGGGTTGCATATCTTGTCTTTTTGCATTCATCCCTGACAAAGCTAGATGTCTTCCAGTTCCCTGTCTATTAGTCTTAATAGAGCAAATATGTTCTTTACTTCTTCTTTAAACTGTACAGGGATGTTCTTCAGGTTGTTTTTTCAATATAATTGTTAATTTAATGCACCTCTTTAGCTTTAATTTTTAATATTATCAGTTCATGGTCTGAGCCACAATCTAGTCCCAGGCCCTTTCCGCACCTTACCTTCTTCCAGTGCTGGGGTGCAGGGATCGCGCGAGCAGCCTCCGGCAAGAGGCTCTTGCATCCAGAGTCCTTCGGCTCTGCATGAGCTGCCTGCTTACACAAGAACCCCGCCTCTTCCTTCCACAGCACAGCCTGGGAGTTTCCCAGGCTGCACAGGGGCAGGAAGCGTGACCGGCGTGGCTCTGGAGGCTCTGCAAGGCAGGTAAGTGCATCCAGGGCCCAGAAGCAATGCGCAATCATGCACCATTTTTGGCTTCTAGCCGAAAATGAAAAGGTGAGCAATAGGTGCCTGCCGGCCCCTGGAGCATCGCCCGATTGTGAGTGTTTTGTGCAGATCACTCCTCACAATCACGCGACACTCCAAGTGTCCTTTCGCATGGAAAATGCTGTGTGAAAAGGGCCCCAGTCTTGTTTTCATGCAGAGAGAATGGAGATTTTCCATCTTCTGCTTCCAGTTATACAGACTATTTGATTTCTGTATTGGCCATCTGGTGATGGCCACATGTACATTTATTGTGTTGGCAATAAACAAACTGTTGGCCTCACAAAATTCAACAAGACACTCACCAGTTTCATTTCTTTATCATAGGCCAAATTCTCCAGCTGTGTTTTGTTCTGCTCTGTTACCTGCTTTTGCATTGCAACTCTCTATGATTATCTAAATGTTTTGGTCTGTGATCAGTTTCCTCCTGGACTCCAACACAGAATCTTCCAGTTGCTTCCTCTTCTGCATATGTAGTTGGAGCACATTCTCAGATTATACTGATTCATTTTCTGTGAAGTTTTACTGGTATTATTTGGTCAGACTTTATCTATCTTCTGCCTGCTTTTGCTACATCTCTTCACCCTATTAATGCCACCTAATTTCTTCTTAGATGTTCATTTCCCGAGTAAAACATTATATAATTATCTGATTAAAAATGTCCAACTGCCCAGACATGTTGAGACATGCTGAAAGATAGACATGTTGCTCAAGGATAGAAAATCTAGTTGATGCTGAAATAGATACGTGTTCCATTATGAGTGTAATAGATGCCTGTTAGGATGCTTATGGATGTAATGGATGCTGTTAAGATTTAACAATGTTCAAGGAGATTAGTCTTAGAATGCCTCTATGTTCCCAGATGGCTGTTGATATTGATATGTCTGTGTTTCTCCATAAGGGGTAGTAGTTTTGTATATTTATGAATGCATATAATAAACAGCCTAAAAGATTACCAAACAGCCTGCTTATTTCTCATATAAACACAATGAAATTCCAGTACTTAAAAATGTTTAAGTGGGGCGTTCATCTTAACTCACCTGACTGGTTTAACTACCTTCATTAATTAGGCACTCAGGTGGCCAGATGGTGACAATGGAATCCCAGAGGCAATCCAGATTAGCTGTCAAAAGGCAAAGTCTCTCAAACCCTCAGTCTTAAGAGATAGAGATGGGGAAACTGTTTCACTTAGCTTTTCCCCAATACCTGGTTGAGTGCCTTTTGACCACAGACCCTAATTTTCTGGCACTACTTCTTACTTCATTTTGGATTGTCTGGATTAGATTCGTGGTAAAAGACACCCAGAAGTGGTTTAATTGTATTTCTTTCTGTACAGCATTAACAAGAGGTAACTAAAGTGCCACTTCCTTTGTCTCTGAGAGATCCCTTGCCAGTTTCATTTTCTGTCACTCCTTCTGCCCAATAGCTATTTCTTATATTTAGTCTGGCTCCTCAGCAAACTCCTGTCTGATGTGAGACACCCTATCAGCACTAGTGCTACCATCTGCATAGCTTCTTGCCTCATGGAAGCATGCAGTCTAACCACCATTGAAAGGTAGTGCCATTCCCTTAGAGGCCCAATTGGCACCAATGTTGGTATCATTCTGTTACCAAGAAAAATCAGGGCCTTCAGGGCCTCTTCTGCACACGTGCCTGGTTTAAAATGGTCTTAAACCATTTTGTCTGTTTTAAACTGTCTAGTTTTAACCTGTCATCTTTCTTTAAAAAAAATAGTCTCATTGAATTATTTTCTATTCTTTTGATCTTTAAAAAATGGTTTAAAAATAAGTTGTAAATAAATTACAAGAACAAACAAGACAACAAAAATCCCACATAATTTATTTTCTGAAACTAATACAATCAACCAGCTGAGTTCTATGTTTAATTCTGACAGACTTACTCTGTGGCTGACTTCCCTTTCAGACAGCAGTAGACTGCCAAAATCAGATAATGCATTGTGTTAAAAGCCACAGAACCAGGATGGCTAACCTCCACATGTTTCAGAATCATAAGCCAAAACCCTCAAAATCATGAGGTTGGTTTATATTTTAAGAGATAACAAACCAGACTCTATGCTCTGCTTTCTAAAATGGATTGGTCATCCTGCCATCATACTTTTTAGACCTTCTTGTGAAACTGTATCAGACAAGCATATACAGAGAAAAATCTTCTTGATCTTTGTCTTTTTCATGGAGAAGGTGATGGCCTCTCAGCTGTGATGTGATGTCTGGGATGATATTATCTATTTGGATCCTTTCCTACCTGGCTTCTGGCCTGGTTTTGGGATGGAAATGAAATTGGTTGCCTTCATGAATGTCTGACACTGGAAAATGGATGAAGATAAAGCACTTATGGTGACTTTTTCTCTCAGTAGTTGGCCATGGCATCCTTCTGAGCCAATGCTGTGAGATGAGATGGAACATGGAAGCTTTATGTTATGTTAGCATGAGTCCTTTCTGGAGAGACAGATGCAGAAGTAATGCTTTAGACTTTCTATTCCTGATTATGACCTAAAATTTTGGAAGACTCAAAGTTCTATTTTGTCCCACATGCTTTCTAATATCTATATGAAACTACTGGAAGACATACACCAGATGTATGGCCCAAATTTTAGATGTTTGTAGATGACAATTCTGCAGCTCTTCCTCACTTTCCCACCTACCAGTCCCAGTGACACCGCCCATAGCATGAAAGTTTTTTTTTCTTCTTACATAGATGAAGGAAAACAAACTGAAGTTTAAACAAGATGAGATGGAGTTATCATCCATCTAGAAGCTTGCTGATCTTGATGAAGGGTTTTGAACAGTTTTGGTGGAGTTGTACCCTCAAAGTTTATCTTTATGAAAAGAAATGCTTATGAAAAGAAGTAAAAAAATTTGGTATTTCTTTGGTATTTCAACAAAGCAAACTGGAAAAAAAATCCCACTTATTCTATGACTGACAGTCTGTCTTAAATAAGCAACTTGTGTGCATCTGGAACATTCACAAGTGGTACCATATCTTCACAATGGCTGAAATTCTACATCTCTTACTGAGTTATGTACGCATAATTGGCCTGACTCTTGAAACCTTCAAGTGCTCAAGGCTGTGACATTCAGAAGCAGGACCCCATCATACTTCCTTATCACAGCCTCGCTTACTGGTGGAAGGGGCTTGGAGCAAGAACAAACACTGGAAAGCACATATCTGAATCAGCAAAGGAGAAGAAGGCTAGGCTCCATGGGTTTGTAGATGGAACAAATTTTATTCTTTAAAAAGGGAGGGGGCTGGAACCATCACCCTCTTTGTGCCCCCCAGTCACCAGCAGGAGATGCGGCTGCTGGTTGTTAAGGTACGATTTCAGAAATCATAATCTTGAATATGTACTATCAGTAAATACAGGGTGATTACTGATTTGCAACTCTAGAGTATGAATTCCCAAATGCAATAAAGGATGTCAGCCAATGTTATTTTGCAACCTTCACACCTATAACTTCCCACTGCCTTTTCTCCTAATGTGAGATTATGGAGATAGAGCTTCTATACCAAAAGAACTATATTATATTCAGAACAGTTTCTTGAGTATTAAGGAATATTTAATCGATAAAGAAAGGCAATGTGACTTATCTTTTCCCTTACCCTTACAAACCTTACACTATTACTCCATAGTTTATTGCCAGCCAAGGGTTCAAAGTAGTGGGAGGAAACATCTTCCCCCTCCTTCCTCCACCTGGTTAATGGGAAATTCTCCAGAAGGAGGGGTTAGAGGCTGTGACCACTTTTCCTGTGTGAAATTAATTGAGCTCCAAAGGTCAGGAGGTTACAGGCAGGCTCATTATGACAAATGATTTCTGTTTGACTAAGACCTTTGGGGTCATTTCAGATTTTTTCCCCCTAAATTTTGTAATTATGTCTGCCTGAAGTCTTAAGCAAACAAAAACATGTCGAACAGAGGCTGGCTGGAGATTAAGGATGGAGGTTAGATGGGTGAAGCAAAATGGTCTAGCCTGGTAAAACAGGTTTTAGGCTGAAGATGCATTCAACAAGATTTTTAAAAAGACGATGAAGACATGATGGGAATTACTGACCCACAGATGAATCCACACTTGGCAGAGAACAAATAAATTATCCTGAGGTGCTTTGCTTCACTGAAAGACAAAGAGAAAGATAGAGAAAAAGAGAGAACAGTTTAGCACCATTTCTGGCAAGTGCTTCTGTCTATAGTGCCAAATCAAATATTCATATTGTGCTACAATCAGCAAGGATTCTCCTCTTGTGGGCAGAACTGCTTAGCAGAAGAGAAGGAAAGCATGCTTTGACAAAGGGATGAGGATCAAAAGCAAGATATCTTGAAGCAGCTCAAAAACCTAGGTGTTTATTAGGGCACAAGTTGTCTGAGTCAAGATCCTACTATATGAGATGTCTGGTGTGGCCTTACAGAAGTTTATTCCATGAGTAAAACTGGTTAGTCTTAATGGTCCCAGGTGACTCTTAGCTGGTTGTGCTGCAATAGATTAGAAAGGGCTTCCTTAGGAAAAATCTTCAATCAACACAAGCTAGATTACGACTTACCCCCCAAAAGATCTTGGGAACTGAAATTTGGTAAGAATCCATACAAGAATTCTATTAAAGATTCTGAGTCTCCCAGTCTGAGAGCCCCTTGGGGAAATGGATTATTTATGAAACCAGTTAAGACTGCAGTGCTTACCTCTTGCAGGTTTTGATCTCCAATGTCTGGTGACATTAGACTTGTTATCCTTGACCAGTTCTTCATCCTTTAACAGTTACATAGCAGGCAGCTACAACATGCTGCTTTCCATGCTGATAATAGCTGAGCCTATTGAATTTGGCTAGCAAAGACAGTTGAGAATTGTGTTCATTTTTGTAAGAACATACTGAAACTTATCTAGTTATTAATCAATTGGAAAACAGTTTTTTAAAAAAAGCAGGGGGGAGCCAAACAAACAGAGCTATCTGTTCCATCCCAGACTTTCTAGTGGAGAACTGATGCTATGTACTTCAGTTGAGGAAAAACCATACATCCTCAAAGGTCATGTTTTTGGTAGAAACAAAATGGACAGTTTCAGTTTTCTACCAGGGATTCCGGGATGAGAGAGGAAAAGCAGTGTGGCATCCTGTTGGCAATGTATGTGCATGTAAGTTTGGCTCATGTCTCTTGTTGGATGGGGCACAGGGAGCTATTCTGTAGATCTTCGCACCCTGTCCAAAATCTCCCCTCTTCCAGTTCAGGGGAAGGGGGAAAAGTCTCACTCCATTCAGTAGTGTATCCTCATTTCTCTCCCCCTGCCCAGACCAGACCAGCTGCTTCTTCCTCATTTTAATTGTGTTTCCTTTCCCTCCCCACCAGTAAGCATCAGACATTTCTTTGTTCAGCAGCTGTTATGGGTGGGGAGGACATAGAATTGCTTAATAAGGAACTCTGTTGTTGAGTCCTACTTTGTGTTTCCCCTGACCTTTTTGCAAATGTTAAAACTGAATGTTCACAGAGGTTTTGACTACATACAGTTTTGCATGGTGTTTCTTAAGCGAAAGGGCTCCTTGAGCATCGCGTAAATGTGAGGAGTGGTCTGCATGACGCGCTCCCATTTACACGACGCTTAAGAGCCTCATGTGCAGCGCATACGCATTTTTTTATTTTCGGCTTTTAGCTTTTAGCCGAAAATGGCGTGCGCTCACTCATGGGTTGGGCGCCCCACATGTACTTACCTGCTGTGTGAAGCCTCCTTAGCCGCGCTGATCGTGCTTCGTGCCCCAGCGCAGCCTACAACTCCCAGCGGACAACTACAACTGCGGAAGGAAGGGGCGGGGCACTCGTGCAACAAAGACGCTGCTGCAGAGCCCAGGCAGGAGGCTTGTGAGAACCTTCCTCCCCAGGCTTCTTGCATGAAGACTGCAACCCAGCTCTGCGAAAGGGTAAGCTGAGAAAAGGTAGTATGTCAGTAATGTGATGTTCCTTTAGCCAAATAGTTAGGCAATGTTTGAGACAAGAGTCTTGCAGAGAACTAAAACAGTCTTAGGCCATTTCCACACTACACTGTTCTAGTGCTACTATTCCACTTTCAATATCCTGTGGAATTCTGGGGTCCGTAGTTTACTGAGGCCAAACAAACTGCAAACCCCAGGATTCCGTAGGATGTTGAAAGTAGAATAATAGCACATGACAGTGTAGTGTGGAAATGGCCTTTGTCTTCTTCATAAAAAAAAATATGAAATAGGTTTGATTGAATATAGAGGTTTCATAGTATCATCTAATATGGAAAGCTGTGCTAGCAGATTCTTCAAATGTGGAGGAAAGAGAGATAACTGTAAACAGATTCAGACAAACTGTTGACTAAGGACAGAAAGAATATTCAATTATTTTCTAAAGATGGTCAAAAAATGTGTTTCTCAACTGTTAGGAAACCCTGATGAGAAGAATCCTGGAATGATGTGAACTTTTCCAGTTTGGGACGTCTTCTACACAAAATTTACACATGGGATTTTGTGTGTGTGTGTGTGTGTGTGTGTGTGTGTGTGTGTGTTTGCATGAAACCCAGAACTTTCTATATTATTTTCTATACAGAGAACACATGTGTGAATTTCTTCAGCATAAGTCCCAAATTGCCGATGGTTTTCCAGAACTGTACAGTTTTCAGTGATATTCTTGGTGTGGGAAGAAAATTGCAAAACTGCTTGTTGCTTCCTTTGAATAATTAGTAAAGGATTATTTCCCTACTGCAGATTATTGACGCAGGAAGAGAGATGGTGTGGCTTAGACCAACAAATAGAAAACGACATTAATATATGCTATGCCTAAACTCTTAGAGGGACATGCAAACTAGCAACTGCAAAGTATAGGTATATCTCTAGCAGAGAAATTCTCTCTCATACTGAACACAGTAAGGTAATTAAAGTTTGCACTCAAATACTAAATCTGCCTGTGTGCCGGCAAGAAACCAAGGCCATTTTTGCACTATACTGTTCCACTGCTATAGTGCTATTATTCGACTTTCAACATCCTATGGAATCCTGGGGCTTGCAGTTTAGGGAGAAGCATTTAGAATTCTCAGCCACAGAGCTCTTTGGCCTCAGCAAACTACAAACCCCAGAATTCTATAGGATATTGAAAGTGGAATAATAGCAGTATAATAGTATAGTGCAGAAATGGTCCATGGCATAGGCCTAAAGAATACATGTGAACTTCATGTGTAAATCTTATTGTCAAGGAGTGTGATGCCAGTAACTGCAGACCATAACTAGTAGCCTTCTTGAACTTTATATGATCTCTGCTTTCTTTTCCTGGGTGAGCAAAGTATCATTAGAGCTAGTGCGGTGTGGTGGTTTGAGCACTGGACTATGGCCCTTTCCACAACTCACCTTCTCTCAGAGCTGGGGTGCAGGGATCGCGCAAGCAGCCTCCAGCAAGAGGCTCTAGCGTCCCCGCTGCTTCAGCTCCTCATGAGCTGCCTGCTCCCGAGCAGAGAGCACATGAGCCCTGCCTCTTCCTTCTGCAGCACAGCCTGGGAGTTTCCCAGGCTGCGCTGGGGCAGGAAACATGACCGCCGTGGCTCCAGAGGCTTCGCATGTACGGCAAGTGCATGCAGGGCCCTGAAGCAATGCGCGATTGCACATCATTTTCAGCTGAAAGCCGAAAATGAAAAAGTGCACGAGCGGCACCTGCCCTAACCTGGAGCATCGCATGATTGTGAGTGCGTCATGCAGATCACTCCTCACAATCTCACAACGCTCCAGGCACCCTTTCACATGGCAAATGCCATGCAAAAAGGACCTATGAATCTGGAAACCAGAGTTCGATTCCCTACACAGCCATGGAAACCCACTAAGCGGCTTTGGGCTCATCATGCACTCTCAGCCCCAGAAAATTCCATGATGGGTTTGCCTTACAGTTGCCATAAGTTGGAAATGACTTGAAGGCACACAACAGCAGCAAAAACAACAACAGAGTATGATTCAAAGGGAATCTAACAATTCAGAGCACAGGTGGTAAGCCAGTGGCCCTTCAGATGTTGTTGGACCACAAACGCCATCACCCAAGATCATTGACGATGATCCCATGGGGTTGATGGAAACTGTGCTCCTGCATATGCATAAGCAGAAGTGAACAAAAATGAGGACTTTCTCACCTTTAAAAAGTTTGTATAGATCAGCTAGGTCTAGTAGGGGAAGGAGGGGCAGCAGAAACAGGCTCTCTCTTCTTACAACAGCTGTTATTTTTATGTCTTTTAGTTTTTAACATGTTATAGCCTGCTCTATGTTTTCAGGTTGGAGCAGGCTGACAAATCTAAGCAAATAAATGTGTGGGTTCATGGTTGATCAGGAGAACTGGTGGGGAAAAGAGACACTCTGTATGTGTTTTCCTCACTGTTATATTTATCCGTACCTGAGGAGGTTGTACTTTTCTCTCTGTTGATGGGTGCCTGTACTTCATTTATTAGATGCATTTTATAAAAGGAAGAGAAAATCCCTCCCCGTTTCTGTACAACAAGAAAATTAGGCAGTGACTATTTCACATTAAGTGGCTCTGAGCAAATGTCACAGGGATGAAAAAGACTGATAAGCATTCTTCAGTGTTGCCTCTTCTGTGTCTGGCCAAAGCTCTTGTGCCTTTTTAACCACTGAACTGCAAACTGATCATTCTTATAAAGAACCCAGTTCTGGATCACTGTACTCTACATGTATAACAGTTGAAAATTTTCAACTTCTGCTTATCATACTTCTGTGAAAGACACAGGAGTTATAGCTGAAGAAAAGGTGGCAAACTAAATGTAACTATGCACATCTCAAGGATGTATGGAAGAAGAAGGGATTTGCAGTTGGAAATCCACTTATTTCCAGGCTCACAATGCCTTCTGTGAAAAAGGTATGTTTGACCTTAGTTATACAATTTTAAAAATGTATGAAAAGCAGTTAGCATGTTTCTAAAATGTTCACAAGCACGTGTTAATTTTTTTTTTTTCCTTTAAAATAAAAATGCACACATAACTCATGTGAAATGGACTATAGAAAAAGAGGAGAGTCCATGGACAAATCTGACAGATTTGCCCATCCCTAGCCCTAAGCTTCCACCTTTGTTCTTATTTGATACAGGGAGAAAATCATTGTCAGTGGTATATTTAGGCTCAACAGTGTCTAGGGCAAGCGTGGAAGTTGTGCCCCTAGGTGCTGCTGCCACCGCCACCGCCCCCACACTGGGCCAGGAAGGACTCTGGTGGGGGTGGGATGGCAGGCGAGGGGGTGGAGTGGTGGGGGTGGGGGTGGCAGGCGGGAGGGATGGCAGGGGTGGCAGCAGGTGGAGCGGGCAGGGGGGCTGCTGTTGCCACTACCACCCCAGTGCACAAGGCCAGGAAGGACCTTGGTGGGAGAGAGAGAGGGGGGCAGTGGTGGACCAGGCCTGCACAGTTGGGTGAGAGTCAGCGTTTTTTGCCCCCTTGGCATTGGCTCCCAGGGCACACACCTCAGTTGCCCCACCCTAGACACACCTCTGATCACAGCATTTTAGTGGACAAGAAATGAATCCAGTGGGCTTCCCTGCCATCAAATATCACAGGTATCATAAAGCAAATTACTTAGTAGTATATTAATATTTGCAATATGGATATTTTGCTCCCTAAGCTTTGTAGAAAAGCAGCAAGGCATCAAATACATATGAGTAATTTCCATATATGAACTTGCCTAGAACCAGAGATCCTTGGAAGAGGCACTTCTCCTTGTCCTATCACCTCCACACAGATGGCAAGTAGAGCCATGAGACAGGGACTTATCAGTTGCTGCCCCAAGACTCTATAACTCTCTTCCTGGGGAAGCTAGAATGACTTCTCCTGGCAGTCTTTCCATTGACAGGCAAAAGACATTTTTATTCCAATAGATTTTAGGAATGGAAAGTAAGTAAAGGAAGGGCTTTTTTTTATTAGTGCTTTGTTGTTTTTATTGCTTTAACTGTACTGTTCTTTTAAATTGCTTTTAATAATTTTAGCTACATTTTAAACTATTTTTAAATGCCATTAGCAGCTTGATTTTGAGTTTTTTTGCATGTTTCATCTGTCTTGTATTTTATTTTGTAAGCCACCTCAAGTCCCAGCTCGGGTGAACGGTGGGATATAAACAAAGGTGGTGGTGGTGATTATTCAATTTTCACATAGGACTGAGATCAGTCTGTGTATACACTACACAATGCAAGTCTTTGTGGGGAAAAAAATCATATGCCAGTTTTCCCCCATCTTCTTCTCTCTCTCTCTCCCTCTCTCCCAACACATGTGCCTATTGTTATCATTTTTCTCTGATGAAATAAGTTGTCACATTGTATATTCAAAATCTGACAGCATTCTGACCCACCTATTCCTTGTAACCAACTAAACTATTTTTATCCTTGGAGAACATGGAAGATTAAAATAATATACATTATGTGTTTATATATAAAACATGATTTCTGATCACTTCTGACATTAATCTCCACTCACAAAGATCAAGAGATAAGTCACTTGAATAGCACCCGTGCTTGCTCAATGAATGTAAATGACATCATGGTGAAGTTGTTATAATGAAATAGCATGAAACTGTATCTTCACAGCCGTGTATGTTGCTCATTCCCCCACCTCGGTTCAAATTGTACTCTGAGTATGTTCATGCTTTTTTAAAGCACTACCCTTGCTAAAGTTATAATAAAAGGATAGAGTGAATTAAATGGTACATTAAAAAGTTTAAAATGGTATAATTTAGTATCCGTCAGATCTTGGAAATGAAGCTTTGTGGCACATGTAATTAAAGGGATCTAGACCCACATGAAAAACAAGTACACTGTGGATTCAGCTTGTGCAAGCCTAAATCAGAAGTGGTGCTATGTAAAGTGGTGATCAAAATTGTATACTTTCTCTTAAGCCCATTCAGTTTCATGGGACTAATGCTGCAAGCCCATTTGGGAATAAGTCCCAGCTGAAATCAGTGGAACATTCCTGAGTATATAGGCATAGGTTCAAACTTTATGTGTAGGTTAAAGATACTTTTAGTGGATTGTGTTTGGCTTGATACAGAACTGAATTCAGACTTTAATTTCGTACTTGCTTTCAGATGCCCAAATCCAATCCATATGGAAATGTATGCTTAGTGTCTGTGGTGCTTCATGACAAAACCTTTTGTGATCCAATTTCTCTTCTTCATACACAAAATTTCACAGAGGGTTGAACTATGACCCTGGAGACCAGGGTTTGATTCCCCACTCAGCATGTCACACACTCTCAGCTCCAGAAAATCCCGAAATAGTTTTGCCTTAGGGTCACAATAAATTAGAAATAACTTGAAGGCATACAACAACAACTATATAATGCTGCCTTCCACTTCACTCTCTTTCCCACTGATTTCATCTTTTCCTTTCTATAGAAATTGTTTAAGAAGGAAAAAACAGAAGAGCCATGCACTGTCTTTTGAGTGGTAATACTTGGTTCCTTTCGCACTCTGCACTTCAGCCTTTTTATTATGGTCGAAAGTGAAAGCAAAGCAAAAGAAAAGGTGAAATTATAGCCCCCGTAGGATGAAACATTGATGAGTTTCTGCTGGGTGCGTTTAAGAGGACTGTGCGTTGTCTATACTACAGAATTCAACTGATTTAACTGTCATAGTTTCCTTTGAAGTTTTTTGTTGTGTGCCTTCAACCGAGTTCTGACTTATGGTGACAATAAGGCAAATCTGTCATGGGGTTTTCTTGGCAGAATTTGCTCAGAAGCATTTTTCCCATGCCTTTCTCTGAGGCTGAGAGACTATGACTTGTTCAAGGTCACCCAGTGAGCTTCCATGTCCAAGTGGGGATTTAAACCCTGGTCTCCCAGTGTCCTAGTCCAACACTTTGACTGCTACATCCTGCTGGCTTAAAGTACCTTCCGGAATTCTAATGGCTTCAGATAAGCTCTCTAACAGTGAATTCTCAGCATGCTCAGAAACCTGGAAAAGGACAGGCAATCTGGGGCCCATCTAGTTTTTTGATTATAATGATACATTTGGAAAGAAAAGAGGCACATGGGCCAGTTTAACTCTTTAGTAATTCATAATTTTCACAGCTCAGAAATGAAAGTCAACCTATAAAGTTAATGCCTCCTGTATATTAGAAGTGTTTTGAAAACATAGCTAAAATACTTTCCCACATTTTGCCAGGTGTCTGAGACTGAAAGCAATTACATTCTAGCACACCGAAGATATTGCCCAACACAGGATTACCCTCACAATGAGAGGCACAATGAAACACCTGAGAGACATGTCTTGAGGTGAATTCCCCAGCTCTGTTCACCAGGTACAAAGGAAGGTCATCATTTGTGTGGCACGTATGAGAAACTAAAATAGGAAGATGGTAGGCAAGCACGTAAGCTTCATTATGACTCCACTCATTGGCCCCAGCCCACTTCACTTCACAAGCACTGAAGCAATGATTTTCACACCTTTCCTTGAGACAGACATTCTTGTTTTCTTCTAAGCAAGTAAATCCTTCAGAATCCCTGCTCATATGGGGGAGAAAGGAAGATAAATAAGGCAGCTTCTGTGAACTTCAAATGCACTGTTCCAGTGGCTACATATCTCAATGCAGTTCTAGCAGTTTTGAATGAATGTTTGCAAATTGGGTTTCTAACAAAGGTAGACTGATGTGACCTGAGAGTTTCTGCAGTATTCTTTAGTACAGATGCTATACCACAACTGGCTCTTTGAAGGTTTTGTGCTCTGTAGGAACAATACAAATGCTGGGAGGCAGTGGCAACTGGTGACTGTCATATGGGTGGGGCAGTGCATCCACTCTGCGGTTTCCTTTGAGACTGAAAGAAGCTATCCATCATGTTGATTCTTAGCTCCAGGGTAGGTTCAGCACCTTTGATAGCTCCATTAAAGTTTGGACTAAAAACTAGTGTGGATATGAATTCACCACCCTACTGGCACGAGGACCACCAGTTACGACTGCTAGGAGCCTTGCAGGGCTCTAATTAATTGCTATTAATTGACACTCAAATGTGAGCTCTCTCTCAGTGTCGAGAAGACTTACTTACCCTATAATAAGTAAAACTCAAATTGAGCATGTTGCAGCTGGAGGTTCCTACCGTATGAGCTGAAAATATCCTTTCTGCTTACCATGCCTGAAATATATTGCCATGATATAGTCATAAATAATCTGTCAGGAGGGATGCATTTATTCTGAACTGGTGCAATTTATGGTGTCGTATTGTCATTTTCCCTTTATTTTCCTTTGACATTTATCCATTTTCTTCTATGTATAACCCTGATAGTGCTGATCTGGCCTAACAATCTGAATGCAAGAGATAGATTAAATGTGCAATATGTACATTTTCAATTCCTAAATGCAACTCAGCCAGCCTTGACATTCAGCACAGCAACTCACTCTAATGATATAGGTACTTACTATATTGCATGAAAGTTATCCCAGAGCCCCCACGTTTCACTAATGCACAGTCTAAAGCTGCACTCCTCCTTCTACCTTTTTTTTTTAACTGTGTAAGTATTTATTGAAGCAAGTACTGCCTCAGGCTCCTATCCCCTCTTCCTCCTCAATCCCCTGTCTCCCATTTTATAAACCTAGCTGGAAATCATTGCCAGCATTTCTCAATGACCCGTGTATAGTCAGCAATGAAGCACTCCTTCCCCTGACAAACAGAAAGCAATGGATCTACCTTGCTGTGTGACCCTCACTGAGGTCACTTTTGACACTCTAGGCAAAAGATTGATTGCAGATAGCAGGTGACACCCTTTCCCTCATCTGCCTTTGGGACATGGTCAAATATTCTGTGCTTCAGGCAAGTCATGAAGTGCAGGAAGTTGAACAGCATCTTTTGTAAGTGCAGCCACACTGCCTAGGGTAATATTATCACTGAATTGATACTATACTACAAATTTAAAAGTTATTCATTCAAAGTAGTAAAGTGTAGGATGTCTGCTTCATGGAGTCAATCTAGCCAAAATCTGCATGCTCCTCTCTGATTGTGAAAGGACTGCTAATTGAATTTTATTGTCTTATTTTATTTATATCCTGCCTTATCCTTAGATGGGTCTTAAAATGGCTACAGTGTCAAAGAACAGGCAGCAAAGGTAAGGATAGCTCTATACATATGGTTGTAGGAAGAACTGTGATATAATTCTTGCAACATCAATATTTGATGTTGAAAACTTTGAGGAGAATTACGGTGGGATCCCTATTTTCAAGATATATAACCCTATGAAATTCATGGGCTCATCATAAGTCAAAAGACAACTTGAAGGCGCATACAAACATATAAACTAAGGACCACTTTATTAACTATATAAACCTGATCTGTAGGAGGCCTGCCTAGTGTGGGGTACACTGCAGCAGATGTATATCTACTTCTTCAGTATGTCAGGGGTGAGCAGCCCAGGGTCCCAGAGCCAATTCAACAAACTTAGCTTGCCACTGTGTTACCCTGTGTACTGGAGGTCCCAGGAGGGACACCAAAACGTGCTCAACTAAAGGTGGGGAAAATTAGCTCAGAGCACTGCGTAGCGTTAAGAGAGGCAGGGTAACGTAGCGAGATCCTGAACCCTATGTCTACGGGGTCAGGTCGAGTCAAGGAGCACACAGAAGTTGAAACAATAAATGACGTTTTATTAAACACAAGCAAAACAGTGTATGTGACACACTCATACAAGATAACTAAGGAAAATAAAGGTTGGAGTGATATGGAGGGATTTTTAGAGGAGTTGCTGGTTTGGGTGATACTTCACCTGTCCTGAAGCCCAGAAAAATAGAGAGCGAGGCTGGGGTGCGATGTAGCTCAGCACGTGGAGCTGAGGGGAGGCTCGCCAAGCAAAGCGGCAGCAAGGTGGGATGAAACTCGGGAGCGATCCGAGGAAGGTCTCGGAATCAAGGGTTTTTATAAGGAGAATTGTGACTGCAAGCTATGCCGTACTTGGGGGAAAACAATAGATGTGGAGTTGGAGACAAAGCCTCCGAAAGGTCAGAATCTCAACGATTGAGTTATCGCCGAGGTTCCCAATAGAGTAGCCAGTATGCAAACGCAGAGTACTTGGGTACTGTATAGTTAACCCATCAAGCTGCCATCGTGGGGCAGAGGCTCTTTTGTAGGTTGCGTACATACCTAATTAGAGTACTTGCCTGGAGGTCTCCTAAAGCAGTGAGTCAGCTATTCCTGGCCTGCCTGTATTGTTGTTTGAATATTACGGCAATTAACGGTCGAGTTTGTTTACGTGCTTCTCCGGTGGCCTCGCAAGCACGTGGAAGGGGAATAGATAAGCGAAGCTGAATTGTGATATCAAAAGGATATCTTTTAATATCCCCAAAGCTCGGACTAGCCAGGGCAGTAACAACTGGTTGACCTACTCCTAGGAAGTCTGTATATGCTGATCTCCCTCTTAAGCTATGAGCTCTAAAGGAGAAACCCAGTCAAGCGCAGTCCCAAAAGTTTTTCCTTTTTCCACCCCAAGTTCTAGAACCCAAAGAGCAAGACCAGAGAACTCCCTTTCACCTAAAACTATTTGCCAAAAACTGCCAAAGGATTCCTTTTCCCATACAAGCCTGTCAAAAAGTAACTTGTTAATGCCATGTATAGTCAATTAGATGCTAAATGAATCAATTATATCAACAAATAACCCGACCACCCATTAATGAATTTAATAAAACCAATTAAATCAATTCCTTAAAGCACCTCCCCAAGGCAATTGTTCCATAGGTACCATGGAGAGTGAGGATAGGATAGGCAAAACACCCTCCCCTCTGTGAAGGCTGAAGAGGGAATCAAATTCCTAACCAGCCCCCAAAAGTGATCTGTCAAAACCTATAAAGCTCCAGGAGTGTGGGTAGGCTGAACAATTTGAAAGGAGAGGGAAAGAGGTTTGAGTCAGTTTTATACCCACTCACTCTGCCCCCTTCCTTCTCATGTCATGACTTTCAGTATCATCATGCTTTCCTGCCTTTCCTCCATCTTCTGCAAGGATGAATCGAAGCCTTACCCCCTATAAGCAATGCAGAGGTAAGTTGCTGCAGAGTGCCTATGTGTATAAGTGCTTGTTGATGTTTTTGTAGGATACAAAATAAATAACCATTGTCGTGAGATCATGGTAACCCAGAAACCTTTTCTCTTGAATAGATAAAACCTTAATTCCATTTGAGCCAGAGGTCTACTAAGAACTGCTAGTCCATAACTCATTGGTACATGGATTCAGTCCCTTGTACCTTCACAAAGAATATTGTCTGAAGACATGGAAATCTGATATTGACTTCAGCAGGTAATTCTGACCTTCATGGACCAATGGTTCTGCTCAGTATTAGGCCCCACACAGCCACTGCCATTTCAATCTCAGGTCTGGAAAGAATAGAACCTGATAAGTAAGGCTTTCTAAGGATATGTAGAATGCTTTTTTCCTATCACTAAGTCTTCATGCGGCAAATTTGCAGATGACAGTTTTTAGAAGACTGTCATCTAAACCAAAAAAAAAAGCCTTGGGCCCTCCTGCACTTTCTTTGGTATCATTAATCCTGCCCAGTTAGCAGTATCCTTGCTTGAAAATGTACTTCCCTATCCTCATCAAAACAGGCATCCAGAAAATATTGTAGAACTGGAATAGAATCGTAGAATCATAGAGTTGGGAGAGACCACAGGGGCCATCCAGTCCAACCCCCTGCCATGCAGGAACATACATCAAAGCACTCCCAACAGAAATGAAATGAAATGAGCAGTATAGATTGGAATCCCACATGCAAATACGCAAAGTCTGTGCACAAATAATCCAGTTGTCACACTCTTATTTTACTGATTGATTAAATTTATACCCTGTCTTTCTCACCTAAATGGCACTCAAGATAGCTCCCAATAAGATCAATTTAAGCACACACAGACACAAAAAACGAGTTCATATATTTCAAAAGCTATTCAGAAATACTTATCATTAAAGGTAATATAGCACCCACATATATGGAATCTCCTTCTTAGCAGCTGGTCTGCCTGAAGAGAAGGATCTTTGCCTACTAACAAGGGCAAGAAGGATGAACCCAGACCAGCTTCCCAAAGTAGAGAGCCTGGGAGCAAATTTCCATGGATTTCCAAGCATCTGTCCAGAATATCTGTCTCAAAGTAGTCTGGATGTGCATAGAGAAATGAATGCCAGCAGCTAAAGATATTTATACAACAGAGGCGGCTAAAGGTTTCTCCCATGGAGAGCTACAATGTGGCCCCTTTGAAAGGGACTGGGATGTGACAGTAACATTTTTTAGCTGCTTTTCTAGGTACTACTCTCATAGGTGGACTTCACAGAATATCTTGCAATGAAAAAACATTCTTTGTGCAAAGACTTGAGAAAGCAGGCCAGGAAATGAACATAAATAATACTTATGTATTGGCAACATGCCACATGCCAGTTTGATTCCAATTTCCTTGATGTGCAAAACACATTTGTGTGTGTGTTTTTCATTCTAGCATCTTCATAGACACAATTCTATGCCCCAAAGATTGGGCACTTTTTTAAAAAAATAAGTAATCAAGCTTGAAACTCACTATTTAGTGCCAATAAAACAATGGAGATGATAAAAGCAATCAGAAGAAGGAGAAAAACATCATGTCTGTGAACTGCAGCAAAGACCAAAACTGACTTGACTAAGGTTAGTGCCTTTTGATATCTCATGAGGTAACATGACTCATTAGAAAACACAGTAATACTTGGTAAAATTAAAAGCAGAAGGAAAAGAAGAAGACCACATTACAGGTTGATTGACTCAATCAAGGAAGCTATGGCCCTGAATCTGAGACCTGAGCAAGGCTGTTAATGACAGAGTTGTGACCATAAGTCAAAGCCAACTTGATGGCACACAACAAAACAGAAAAGCTGAATGCAAAATATGATGGGACTTCCTCCTGTACATTTTAATTAAAAACACTCTCTTCTTTATAGTGGAAAAAGAGTTACTTTCAGAGGAAATCTTACTTTGGTTCAGAAGAACACACCAGTGGAATGATGGAACATTTTCCAGGATTTTTCTCAGAAATGAACTTCAGGAGGTTGTAAAAACCTTAGGCTGATGCAGCAGAATGTTGCTGCTGTAAATATCTTGGGAATCATATTCATTATCCACTAGTGTAGCTATCTGGCTGGAAGAGGATCACGCCTGTTCTTCTAAAGGGCTGAAGACATTCCTCTTTGATTCACCAGCTTAAGCCATTGAGGCCCTTCCTGCAAGTTACCCTTTCTCAGCACTGGCGTGCGGTGCTCGCATGAGCAGCTTCCGGAGAGAGGCTCTTGCATCCGGGGTTCTCCAACTCCACACGAGCTGCCTGCTCACACGAGAGCCCCACCTCTTCCTTTTGCAATGCAGCCTGAGACCTTGCCAGGCTGCACTGAGACAGGAAGTGCGACCGGCCCGGCTCTCGAGGCTCTGCACACACAGCAAGTGTGCACGGAGCCCTGGAGCAATGCGTGACCATGCACCATTTTCAGCTTAAAGCTGAAAATGAAAAAGTGCGTGAGTGATGCCTGCCAGGCCCTGGAGCGTTGTGCAATGTGAATGCATTGTGTGGACCGCTCCTCACATTTGCACGATGCTCAAGGGGCCCTTTCGCATGGAAAATGCCATGCGAAAAGTCTCTGAGTTGTGTTTAAGATGCTGAGATGGGTAGCAACTGCTGGAGTGTTGGGGATTTCATTCCATGTGTTGCTATATAGTGTTAATTTATTGTCCTTGCCCCATGACTGTATATGTTAATGTTCTGCCCTTTGATGAAAACAGTGTTAAAAATAAATATTATTATTGTTGTTGTTATCAGCTTTGTTTGAGGATTTTTTAAAAAAAGAAAAAAGAAAAGGACAAATCAGAATTGAAGTACTTCTCATTAATTGTCCTCAGGTCACCTTCAGTTAATAGTGACTCTATGCATGAGAGAAATTCCAAGTACCCAATTATTAATAGTCCTGCTCAGATCTCGCAAAGAGAGGGATATGGCTTCTTTGACTGAGCCCCTCCACCTATAATACACTGTTCCCTTTTGAAGTCTGCATTACAGGTGAAATACACGCGCGCACACACACACACACACACACACACAAAAAAACCTGAAAGTGAGAAGAATTTCTAACTCTCCACTCCAAACATCAGATGCTGAAACACGCCCTTTCCCCAGGGGCCATCTCTTTCCTTTTAAAGCAAGGATGATCTTCCTGTGATTCCTATCATCCCACACCATCAGCTTTCTTGCTTTGGGCTGATGAAAGTTGTAGTCTAACAATGCTTTGAGGGCTACATATTACTTCTGTCTTGAAACCTTCCTTTAATGTGTATCATCATCAGGATCTACACTGCTAAGTAGGATGGAGGGAGGTCTACCTTCATTTTTTCATGTGTTCTTGTTTTTTTAAATACATGTTTATAGCCGGTTATTCCTTGTGTTGTTGTCACTGCATATAGTGAGAAGTTACCCATACTCAAGCCGAAGGAGACCAATTGGAGCTACCTTCCACTGGTGCAAAACTGAAGAACTTGTCATGGAGACAGGGCTATAGTCATTAAGGGTCACTCCTGCATTAGCATGTAATTCCAATACGTGTTTCAGTCAGAGAAATGGATTTTGCAAAGAATAACATTGATATTCAGATGCACATATGAGAATGCAAATGGATTTACTGTTAATTGCCATCAATTGTTGGCTTCACTTTACAATGACCATAGGAATAAGAAACCTTGTTAGTAACAGCCCTGCTCAGGTCTTGCAAACTCAGGGCTGAGGCTTCCTTCAGTGAATCCCTCTACCTGTAATGTGGTCTCCCATCTTTTCTTTCAGCTTCCAGCTTTATCAACCATTATTGTCTTTTCCAATCAGTCATGTTATCTCACAATATGTCCGATGTATGATGACCACAATTTAATCTAGGGAATGTTTGAGCTTGATATTTGTTTTGAACCCATTTATTTGGCCATTTCCACACTAGACTGCTACAGTGCTATTATTCCACTTTTTATATCTATCTATCTATCTATCTATCTATCTATCTATCTATCTATTGAAATTTTACACAGAAAAATACCCCCCCACACTTCCAAGCATCTTTTTTCTAGCTGAGTTTGTGTTTACATCCTATTTATACATTATTTCTATTTAAGAGTTAATTTAAGAGTTAATCACACTATCACACCATTATTTTTAACATTGTTACATTCAACTTATACTTATTCTATAACATCCTTAATTTTCATTACCAACATTTCCAACACTCTTCCTTTGTTTCTTCTTTTCCTCATTCTTTTATCCAATTCAAAACTTCTTTCCATTCTCTTTCAAAGTTCTCGATTGGTTTATTTTTAAGTGAAAAAGTTAACTTTTCTATCTCTACCATATCCAGAACTTTTAATTTCCATTCTTTTATATCAATATAATTTCCTTCTTTCCAATATTGTGCATATGTCATTCTTGCAGCAGTTATTACATATAACAATGTTTTCTGATAAGATCTTATTTCTCTTTGTTGCCCTAACATGTTCAAAAATAAAATTCTGGCTTCATTTCAAAGTTTAAGCCATACATTCTTTGAATTTCATCATGTATTTCTTTCCAGAATTTCCTTGCTACCTTACAAGTCCACCACATGTGAAAAAAGGACCCTTCTTTTTCATCACATTTCCAACATTTTCCATTCCCATTTTTTGTTATTCTTTTCAACCTTAAAGGTGCCATGTACCATCTGTATAATATTTTACATAAATTTTCCCTTAAATTTAAACTTGGTGTAAATTTTATATCTGTTTTCCATGCCCTCACCCATGTATCCAACTCGACTGGGTGTTAAATATTTTGAGCCCATCTAACCATATTATCTTTTATCATCTCTGGTTCCATTTCCCTTTGCAACAATATTTGGTAAAATCTAGAGATTCCCTTTTTCTGGTCCCCTTTCATCAACATATCTAATTCATTATCATTTTTTTCAAACCCATACAATTTTTGATCCATCTTGAATCTCCCTCTTAATTGTCTCCATAGGAACCAATTAAATTCATGTCCTAATTCTTTTAATTCTTCTTCTGTGTGCATTCTAGGTTTGTCTCCATCCCATTTTAACAACTCTCGATACGTTAAAAGATTTCCTTGTTTTGTTGGAGCAATTTTAAAAGCTTCTTGCGGTGACGTCCACGTCGGAAGTCTTCTGTAAAATCTAAGCTTTATTTGTGTCCACACTTTCAATATAGTCTTTCGTATACAATGATTATTAAAGTCATTATTTACAATTACTTTGTCATAACGTAAGTATCCATGCCAACCAAATCTATTATTTATTCCTTCCTCTTCTTTTATTATTGTATTCTCCAACTGTATCCAGTCTTTTATTATTTCCAAGCAACATGCTTGATAATAGATTTTCAGTGATGGCACATCAAAGCCTCCTCTTTCCTTTGCATCTTGTAATGTTTTAAATCTTTTTCTTGGTTTCTTTCCTTGCCAGATAAATTTCCACAACTCTTTCTCCTAGTCTTTAAAAAAATTTTCTCTCCCTATTATTTGTAAGTTTTGAAAGAGAAACATTAGCTTAGGTAATAAAGACATTTTAAAAGCATTTATCCTTCCTAGGAGAGACAAGTTCATATGCATCCATTTTTCCATTTTACTTTGAATCTCCTTCCATGTCTTCATATAATTATTAACAAATAACTCTTGATTTTTATTTGTAATTACTATTCCCAGAAATTTTATTCTTTTTGTAATTTGATATCCAGATCTCTTCTCCAAATCCACTTGTTCTTTTTTTTGTTATATTTAAAGTCATCATCTTCGTCTTTTCTCTGTTTATCTTATATCCTGCCATTTTTCCATATTTTTGCAGAATATCCAACAACCTGGACCTGATGCCTTGTCCATTTTCAAATCTCTTATCGCCTTTTCTATCTCGGTTGTTATTACTTTTTTATTTAACTGTTCCTGTTTCTCTTGTGATATTTTAGAGATCTTAATCTTATTTACAAAATCTTCCCATTTTCCATCTATTTGATGTTGAGAGTTTTTTTCTTGAAATAATTTTTCAAAATATTCTTTAAATTTCTGTTTTATTTTTCCATGTTGTGCAATTCTTTTTTTCCCATTTTTTAATTCAGCTATTATATTTCTTTCTCTCTTCTTCTTCTTCTTCTATTATTCCACTTTCAATATCCTATGGAATCCTGGGGTTTGCAGTTTAGGGAGGGGCTTCAAAGGACCCTTCCTAAACTGCAAACCCCAGGATTCCATAGGATGTTGAAAGTGGAATAATAGCACTGTAACAGTCTAGTGTGGAAATGGCCTTTATCTTTGGCAGCCCATGGCAGTGATGTAGATTCGAGTTGATAGACTTAGACTCAAGTCAGACTTAAGTCACTTCAGTGACTTGACTCAGATTTGACTCAGCAAAAATTACACTCTGACTTGACTTGACTTGAGACTTGCATATTTTTAATGACTGACTTGCTGCCCTTGGTTAAGTAACATAACACACTCATCCAGAAACCTTAACAACTTACCGGTCACATGACTGTCTGTCTCAAGTCCAAAGTGTAGACACATTTCTCAGAGGGAACAGCAAATGTGTTAGGCAATGGACTTGAGGAGGAAGGATCCTTCTTTCTAAAGCTCTTGAAGCTTCAGTAATGGGCAATAAGAAGGATCCTATTCCCCACGTCTCAAAAAGCCTCCAGCTTTGCAACTGGGAAGCAAGAAGGATGCTATTCCCCACTTCCGAAGCTGCAGATGGCAAAATCACAAAAGTGGAGGGCTGACTCTACTCAAACTGTTAAAACTGACTTTATTTGACTCTGTCCGGAAATTCTGGAATACAGATTGGTATATAAAGTTGGTTTCTGTACTTGAGACTTGACTCGAGACTTGACTTAAAAGTATCTCGCAAGGACTTGAGACTTGACTTGAGATTTGAAGGCAGAGACTTGACACTAGATTCGAGACTTGGAGTGAAAGACTTAAATACATCACTGCTCCATGGTATCTCTCCTCCAACAGTATATTTCAAATTACTTTTCTTCTAGTCGGCTTTCTTCACTATCCAGCTTTTGCAATCATACATAGAAACTGAATATACAATGGCATAGATGTTACCCTGACTTCTGGGGGGTCCCCTGGGGGTAACCTTGATTCACTCCAAAAATGCAAAGACTGGGGAAATTAGTGAAGCACTAGTTATGGCAGAATGAGGGGCAGGGTAACCCAGCGAGATCTTCAACCCAATTTTTACGGGGTCAGACCAAGCAAAAACCCAGGGAAAATGTTCATTCACAGTGTTTTATTGAAGGGAATTCACTCATGCATGTAAACAAAATGGACACAATCACACATTCACACAAGAGCTAACTGAAAAAGAAAGGGAGGAAAAATTACAGAGATGTTACACCCCAAAGTAACCCTAAAAGAGGGCCCCTAAATTGGCATGACTTCCCCCATGTTGGATATTGGCTAGCAAAGGTCAGTTGCCAGTAAAATTGGTTTTGAATTCAATTCTCAAGACCAACAATGCCTTTGCTGCTGTATGGGGACGTAGACAGCGTCCTTTAGGCTAAGGGACAACGACCTATTGTTCTCAGTCACATATCTCTAGGGAGCCACCATAGACTCTCTCTTTGATTAACAAAAAGGTTGCCTCAACCCCTAGCCACGCTGATGAACTTTGCGAGGATAGACAATCAAAGTCTATCAATTGGGAATGATAATCCTATCATGTACCTTGACTTTCCTGGGAGAAATAATACCTAGGAGAGGTCATGATATTTGCCTAACATTATGTTTCACAATCATCGCCCATTAACGCCACTTTGCTGGCCTATACATCACCTGAGGACAGAAATTGGCTATAAAAACCCTCACTTTTTGAGCCCCATCAGAGAGCCTCCCAGACCGGACAAGGGCCCGTTTCGCTGCTACCAAGGTGTCCCACTTAAGGTTCTCAGATGCTGCTGAGAGCTAAACACGACTCACGTATCCGACTCACCACAAAACCCCACTGCTTCCAGCCTTCCAGCCCTGGGATCCAGCTTCCCCTTGGTGCTTTACACCGAGCCTTCGCTAATCTTCTCCTTTCCAGGACACCTAGACTAAGGTCCGTATGCCCTCTCTCCCCAACTGCTTCTCATTTCCAACTTTGTTTCTGTAGCCCTTGTGTGATTGTAGGATTATTTGTTAATGTGTGTTGTACTTTTCTTTGTTAGTTTTAATAAATTTACTTTAGACTGTGCCTCTGACTCTTGCGTGGTTCTATCCCCGTAGATATAGGGTTAAAGATCCCTTGCCCCGACCTCTCACAAGCTTTGAGTGTCTCTGTTAATTCCCTTAATTTGAAGTCTGTTTGGCTGTCCTCGAGATACTCCCAGTTTTCAGGGTAACAGAGAGGATGAGGGGTTTGGGAGGATTTATAATTACCAATCCAGAAGAGTAGTGAAGAGCAGAAATGTGATTTGGTTTAGGTGTGACCTAAGGACAGTTCTCATTCATGAGCCAGATGGACAGAGTGATGGGTAGACCTTCAAGAGACTGCACTGGGCATCCTCAAATCAGGGGCATTTGTGCCCTGAAAATAGCCTGTGGCAGTGAAGGTTCCAGATGCAAGACAAAGGGAACCTGTTGTGGACAATGAGTCTTTTGCCTGTTGATGGGCTTAGTGCTTGATTGATAAGGACATGATGGATGTTGTAATAACTGTCTCTTGTAGGTGCTATGAGGAAAAAGGAAGGAGTCCAGGTGCACAAGAGATGGATATCTGTCAGTCAGTGTCCTGGTGGGCTTCTCACAGTTGAGTTCCCTGGAAAATTCCAGCTTCTATTTAAGCCTATTGTCCACAGGAATGGTGTGTATTTGCCTAACAAATGATTCAGTCTTACCTGGAGAAAGTTTCAAGTTGACCTATCCTTTTCATGTGTACAGTCAAATTCCTTCCCTCGCTTGGTTTGACCTCTCCATCACCTTTCAGGCTTGAATTTGATATTAGCACCAATTAAAGTGAGTTGCCAATTACATATGATGTCAATTAGGTATGGTGCCCATCCAAACCATACTAATATCACAGACCCCCAAAGCAGGGCCTTACATAGAAGATGCTGACTTTTGATTAATGTTGAGCCAAAGTATAGAAAATCTTTAATAATTTCAATGTCTTCATCATCAACTTTAAAATCATGTAAATCATCTGTGTTAATCATTTTGGTTTCTTAATATTCAGCTATAACACTGCTTTTGCACTTTTTTCCTTGATTTTCCTCAATATTGTCCTGCGTATGCAAGTTGTTTCCAACTTATGGTGATCCGAAGGTGAACCTATCATGGAGTTTTCTTGGCAAAATTTGTTCATAGAGGATTTGTCATTGCCTTTTGTCACTGCCTTCCTCAGATGCTGACAGAGCATCATTTGTTCAAGATCTCCCAGTGGATTTCTATGTCTAAGGAGGGATTTGGACCCTGGTCTTTCGAAGTCCTAGTGCAGCACTCAAACTACTATACCATGCTGGCTGTCTTGACTTTCCTCAATAGCCACTGAATAATCAGTGCTAGTGCTATTTTCTTCTAGTAAAGTGGTGCATATTTGCAATCTTAAATTGTTGATATGAATATAGATATCATTTTTCTCCATGTTACTTCTGGAAAGCACATTTGTGCATAAATCCCAATGTAAGAGCAAGCAATCATTATGGCTACTTTAGTGACAAGAATAACTCTCTCCTCCATACAATACTTCCCTCCAATATCACGTACCCTTGTCAAAACTATTGTCAAAAATTTCCGGGGGGGGGGGGCACAGATGGTGGAATGTTTGCAGAACACACGCCTTTTTTTTTTCCAGCTGAGCACTAGTTCAGCTAAGAGACATGAGCTTCAAGTGGAATTTATGGGATGTTCAGCTTACTGTCGATGCACACGATCACTGTGTTATTTTATTTCATTTTATTTTTATCTTGAACGGGTGCATGAAGGGCACATAAAGGTTTATTGAGTAAAAGCCCTAAATGCTTGCAAACTTTTTACTGTTCTTCCAGGACCTATAAATATTTTTCCCTCAATCCCTCTCATTGAGGCAATAAAAAATTAGTGTAGAGGTTAGCTGTGGGACGCTTGACATGAATCTGGCTTTCATCTCAGTTTGAGGTTGTAAGAAGAAATAAGACCAAGCCAAGCCTACAGTGTCACTGACAATGTCAGTATACATCTCTTCCTACAGTTTCCTACCCCTCCATGTCTGATAATGTTTATAAATAAAAGCACAAGCATTACATGACCGTATCTTGTGGAAATAGTCTTTTCTATCCCTCTGCCAAATACCAGAGATGTTATATTCAAAGTAACATAGTGTTTAAGGCATAAGTAATGTTATCAGCACGGTTATGCTTCCACCAGTGTGACACCATCAACAGTTATAATGATCCAATTTAGAATGTGAATGTGCTATGCTGTGTTCATGGAGCATGCCAGCATTGTTAAGTGAGCCTTCTACTTCAATAGTTCTTCTTCAGCTCAGAATGTAAGAGCGAAGTCTCCTTTCCTTGCTAACCTGACTGTGGAAAAGGCAGGGGGACCTCTCTCTTCTTCCCTTCCTCAATGTTCCTCCCCCTTCCTCTTTTCCCTCTTTCAATCTGCCTGTCCTTCTCACCCAGTGTTGCTTGCTTCCTTCCTCCCTGGTGTTTGGAACATCACTGTATCAACAACCTTAATGCCAACAATTTTTTGCAAGCTAAACTGCTTTTGTGGATGTATCGCTATTGTAGTTCCATCCACTTCTCAAAGATGTTTGAGGATGTGGTGAGTTGTAATCTGGAGGGAAAGCATTGACAAGAATCAGTCAGCATGCCAAAATCACTGGAAACATTAACTCATGTTGACTCCAGTATGTAAACAATGATTACATAAATTGGCAGTCCCTAACAGATTGTTCTAAAAACTTATGTTTTTTACCCCCTAGCTATGGGTTTGCTGGTAATCAGAAGGAAAAAAATGTCACCACCAAGAGGAAACAAACAATGGTACTTTCCAGGGTTGAACTCTTTAAAGAAGCTCTTTGTAATATAGAATGAGTGTTGTTAGGTTGTGGCATGAATACCCACAAGCAGTAAGTGTGCATATGTAGGCTCACTTAGTAGGTATGAGGGCACAATGTCAATCCCTTCTACATGTCTGTAATTTATGTTGCTACAATGTCTGCAAAGATGGAAAAAAAGCATGGCTAGGCAACGGATGGCTCTCTGAGTATTTTTTGGATTACAGCTGCCATCAGCCCTAGCCAGCATAGTCAATGATGAGGAATGTTGGGAACTGGAGTCCAACGCAGTCCAATATCATCTGGAGAGCCACATGCCACCCATTCCTGCTGCAATCTGTAAAATTTTATGCAAGCACAAAAGCAAACACTTTCAGCTGTCTGTTCAGCTACCAATCATAGCGCAAGAAGAGCAATGTTTCCAGGTTTCTCCTATCCAACCAGTGAGACTGCAACAATCAGAAGCAGAATCCCATCACAATTCCTTGTCACAGTTTTACGCAGTGGTGGGAGAGGACTGGAGACATTCTCCTCCTTGTGCGTTGATCAGCAACTGAACAGACCTTCTTCACTCAATGCACCTGCTAGCTTTTGAGGTGTGCGGGGTCAGTCTAGGAAACATTACTTAGTTATGCATACATAAATAGCTAGCTGTAAAATGTTGGTGATTGTATTTAAGAGCTTATAAGGTACCACTGGTGTTTTCGTATTTTTCTGTAACAGACTAACAGCTATCTGGGAATTTTGTGTCATTTTATTTATCTTTAGAATCACATTCTGGAATGTTAGTTTGTGTGTTAGCGTCTACCTTTTCTTCCTCCATCTATCTTGCCAATTCTATCTACATTACAGCGTTTCAGACTTTACTTAGATCAGCTCATCAGACTTTAGCTCATTCCACTTGTACTTTATTATTAAGACGACAATGCCAATGCCATTATTTATTTTATTCATTCACACATTTGTTCATTCACTAGTAACTTCTTCTTTAAACTTATGCAATGCATTGTATACAGGGTTGTCTCCAGGATCTGTTTGGGAAACTACAGTTTCCAAACACAATCCACAGTTCTTATTTTGAGACAGAAAGCTCTAGACTTCATCCCTGTTGCATTCTTATAACACACTGTATGGAGTACTCCCTTTGGAAATACTGTGACCAGACTGTTGAAAGGGGTCACATAAAGGGGAAACAAAAGTTCCTTATCATGAAAACATTACTAACAGTGCATTTCTAGGCAAACTTTAAAGGTCAAATATATATAGGGTCTTAAAACCCTATATAATTTGCATCTGGGCTACATGAATTGCCACATTTCCCAATATGAGCCTGCCTAGGCCCTGTGATCTGAACCTGCTGCCCTCAGGGTTATGCTTGGTAAGGATACAAGCTGGGGACTTGTTGGTACCTGCTCCCAGGCAGTGGAACTCCCTTCTAAGGAAGCTAGGCTTGTCCCCTCCCCATTGCCTTTCCACTTTTTATTCCACCTTTGAGAATTGAGTGCTTGCTTAGAAAATAGTTTTAAATGAAAATGCTATACTTTTTTCCTGGTATTCTCTATAAATTATTCTAATCTGATGTTGTTTTAGTATGAGGACCTGTTAAATTGTATTTTTTAATATTGTATGGTGTCATGTTTTTAGTTGCACCTGCTTTTTTAACCATGTCATCTTGAATTACCTTTTGGTGGGCTAATGACAAATATTTCCTTTTAAAAGAACATATTCGGGACTTAGCCATATTGTTCATACAACAAAATGCAAATTGTGCACTCCAGTGATACTTTTATTAGGTGCCAAATACATTAAGTTATGTTTTGAAGAAAAATGACAGTGTTGGAATCATAGGTCTGCATGTTCTTTGAGCTGTTTGCTCAAGGTGATGTTTAAGGTGGTCTTGAGGGAAAGTAAATCTTATTGCAGAGCTCACCTTAGTGATTACTTTAGTGGCCAGCATTCCAGCTGCCCCTACAGAGTGTCCCAGATGTATCAGCATTCCACAACATGGAAGGGAAGAATGGAACCATTCTAGGCATGGGTATGCATGCACACACAAAGAGAGAGAATAAGTAAATGGAATGGTGGTCATGATAACCATGGACTGGAGCTAGTGGTTCCTAAAAACAAAAAAGCCTTGCACTGCTTTGCTTCTACTTTGAAGTCCACAGACATTTACAAAATCTTTTCCTGCTCTCTCATATCCCACTTGCTCCTAGCTTAAGGGCCATTTTCATTTCTCCCGCTCCACATTCTTTTGCTACAAATGTTTGATATGAACCATCTGATCTGTTAGGTTTCCTCAAGAACAATAACATACAAGCCTATTCAGTAGAACTCCCCAGTGAATTCAGTGGTGCTTGCTACCACACAAGCATATATTGTTTTCCAGCCTTACTCCATTTTCGAATATTTCATTCCTGGGCCTTTTACTTCTCTGCCTGTGTGTTTTAGTGTGCAAGACACACTACGTTTTCTTGTTCTTATCTTTGCAATGTATTCTGATAATCTTCGAATTTTGCAAAATAAAAGTTCCGTTCTGCACAACAATATACTTTAAACATATCCTCAGCTATATAAGTACTGGAAACACCGACTTTTTGGAAAAAAAAAAAGGCAAAAGGGAAGGAGGAGTGGCAAGAACATTATTTCGTATTCCCTATCCCCCAACACTTGCATTATCTGTGCAGAGCAGACATTTCTGAGAGGAAGCTGTTATAAACATATACAGCCTGTAACATCTCAGGAAAGTCCTATCAGGGCAGGCTATATGGTTATCTGAAAAGAACACAAAGAATCTCCTCTCAGCACCTCTTCATAAAATGAAATTATTACTGCCCCGTCTGCCCCCTCCAGTTCGATGCTGACATACCAAGGCCCCCCAGATTAACACTGCATTATTGTAATTGTTCACTCAACAGAACTGCTAATTTATCAGCCAAGTCATCACAGGGGTCTAACTCCAAGAGATTTGAAAACAATATGTTTGTAGTCAGGCTAATGTTTGTAGGACGGGATTGCTGAAAGGAAGTTTGATATGAGCAGGAGTGAGAAAAAGATAGTGCAAGAAGGGGAGGAGAAGAGAACAAGATTTGGCTTTTGAAAAAGTAAAAAGCTTTTGGAAACAAAAAAGCAAGAAAACATGATTCCTAGGATTCATAACTGCTCCATACTCAGTAAGACAATGTAGTCTTATTGTAAGACTATGTAAAAGTATGCAAAGTAATTTAGTTTTATGTATATTCAGTTTTTTGTGTCAGCATTAAGAGAATGTGTTGTATTGTCTCCTACATGTTCCCTTCTTTTATTTTCTTGTATTTATGTAGTTTCTTTAGGAATATCCTTCTATTGGTTACAATTCTCTTCCTTCTTACTTTTGTCTGTTTATGTTTATTATTGTCAATAAAAATATTTTTTAAAAAGTATGCCCCAGCCCACATTAAGTCAAAAATGATTTAATGGCCATAAACAGAAAAAGAAACTAGGAACACATAGCACCCCCCGCCGCATACACACACACACACACACACTGACAAAATTGAGGAAAAAATCGCATTAGATTTAATAGCCACTCTAAAGTGTATTGGGAATTAATGAAGAGAGAGAAAGAGAATGAGAGAGAGAGGGGGGTACACAGACACACACAGACACAGACACAGAGAGAGAGAGAGAGAGATACAATTTTTGTTAGCATTCTACCGACTTCTACCTCCTACCCCAGAAATCTGGGAAAAAAACCTTAGGGCCAGGGGTCCAATAGGTTAGCTATGTCACTTCAGGAAAGACTCAAAGCAATACAAATCAGGCCACTTCAATTCTCAGATCTAACATTCAGCTCCAGGCAAGTCTCAAACTCCCCACTGTACTGCTCCTGTCACACTGGCTTCTACTGTTGGCAGTCTAGTTGACAATTGCTGCTACATCGCCATAAGTCCTTGAAAGACAGCGGCCGTTGTTTGACATCAGCACATTTAGGGCTGCTGTAACACCCAAATGGCCAGCTTGCACCTGATTTCTAGGCATGCCACCTGGTGCCTGTTTGGATCCATCATCTGGTCTGGATCCCAAGCTTTCATTTAGGGGGAAAAAAGACCTCTAGCCTTTGTAGAAGCAGAGTTATGGTACAAAATGTTCAGTCACATTTCCGTCCAACAGTTTTGCAAGAAATATGCTGGCCCCTTGTGCTCAGAAGCACAGTAGTTAGGCATGCCTCACTATCTTTTAGTACTGATTTCCAGCTCCTTTTGTCAATGATACAACTCTGTAGGAAAGTCTTGCTTTTCAAGGAAAGTCTAGGTAAAGTCTTTTTCATATGCAGTTTGGCAGCACTCCTTTCAAAGAATGTACAGAGAAAATGGAGCCATTGAAGTGAAGAAGAGGGTGAAAGCAGGGTGAAAATACAATACAGTGATTAGTATTTAAGATTCTATGGAACGGCTTGCCTGATGCAGCAACACTGTGTATTTTTAATAATCAACTAAAAAACATATTAAATTCCATTTCGTGACTCAATTAGGGCTTCCCAGTCTTGTGAGAAAAAGCGTATGGGAACAGAATGGGCTAATGTAGCTCAATTTTGAAATAATTTGATACTAAAACCATTGAGATGTGTTAAACATGTCCAAAACCAGTATTTTAAATAGAAACATTCCAAATATTATGCTTATATTAACCCCTTAAAGCACCAAAGCCATCCAGGATACAATGAAACGGCATGAAATGCCAACTTCTGACTACGGCACAACCACCAACCACCAACCTTAGCAGTTTCAGAGTAATAGACGGGACTGACACAACAAACCACAAAAAAATTCACAAGAGCCACTTTCTCATACCCATTCCAGGTAAAACATTTAGATGCTGGAAAATAGTCCATAATGGTAACTTTTCAGATAGCCAGGTTTACTAAAAATCACTAGCCACATAAGATTAGGTGAGGGAGGTGCATGATTTGTATATAAGGGGGGGGAAAGGAATGTTTGGTTATGCACCCAGTGTATATGTATTTCTCCTGTATGTGTGTCTTTGTGTTAATTAATGAATTAATGAATATGTGTGAACTGTGTGAATTAATGAATATGTGAAAATAGATGTGTGAGTGGGGTTTTTGTGTAGATATGTATTGGTGCAAGAAAAGAGGAGTATCTGAGAGGAAGTCTGAGGCTGTCCTGCCAACTTTAGCTTTCATACCACCCCACCCACCACTGGTCTTGCAAGGGACTACATCCTTTAGGGGAAAATGCTATCATCTTCAGTCTATTTCGTTTTTGTATGGAAGAGTGAATAAGTTCAAAATTTTTGTCTCTGTCAATTGTTTTTGCTTATTTTAAACACTACGAATTTTTTTGCAGAAACAAAAAAAATCATTTGTGCAAAAGAATTTGAGGGTTTGGGGGAGAGGGTTGTGTTTTTTGGCAAAAAAAAAATGATTTCTAGCTCAAACCTCAACATTTCTGCACAGAAAACAGCTTATTTTATGCAATATGCATTATTACCTATACAGGACATTGTTTTTGTGCTTTTAAAAAAGTTTTCTTCCACAAACTTTTTTTTCTTTTGAAAAAATGTTCACATTGTGAAAAATTTTGTAGCAATTGTAATGTGTGTGTGTGTTTTTTTTATGGTGGCCTCAATTTAACACTCCCTCAGAGTAGCATAAATATCCGCATGCCAACTTATGCTACACTGAGCTATATACCACCCCCACAAGCAGACAGAATCAGAGAAGGTCTGGTTACTTTCCCCCCAAGCCAGACATACATCAGCACTGATATCTGCAGGGGTCCTCCAGGATCTCAGCACCTGTTTTCATTGTGCATCTGGAAGAGGGTTGCCAGATGCTTCTCTGATCCTGCCTGCTGACCCTGAAGCACAGAACACCTGTGTGAGGTAGCTTCATGCCTTTAAAGTAAGTTGGGAGAGAAACGTTGCATGCTGCATGGAGAGGAAAGGAGCACCAGTTCCTGCAGTGCACACACACACACACAAACTCACATATTCACACATGTAAGGGACCTTTATACATGGGGATGTCCCTTTCAAACCCATGCATTTCAATGTGCCATGAAATCCTTCCTCACCAAAAGATAAGAAAATTTGTGTATATTCTTTCTAACTCTTCCCTGGGTATGCCTTCATAATTATGATGAGGAGTCAGAACCTATAGCCCATGTAGAGAAGGCAGACCTCAATTTATATCTCATAATGTTCAGCTGGATGAAGTGATCTGAATGACAGCAACAGACAGAAATGTGTTAAAATGGTAAGCCTTCCACATATATTCACTGCATCTTTGCAGTGAAATATATGCAAAAGTATGAGATACCTGGTTGTTTTCTGTGTATATGTTCGTGCCTATGTGTTTCTAGTTCAGAAGGCCTAAGCAAGACTGGATAAAATGTGTTCTGAAAACTCTAACCTATTATTACCCAGAAACATTACTATTCTATGAAAAAAAAATAGCTGTTACATATGTTTTATTCAACAATAGTGATTTCAAACCTGAAGGGACATTGATTTTAATAACAAAATCATACTGCTGTTCTTACAGCACCAAAACATAGTGAAATCAAAACCCTCTGTTGGAAAAATAAGTTAGTTGATGTTAAACCTGTGGGTTGGCTTTCAACGAGCTGTGTATAATTCTCACTGTGTGCCACATTGCTCTTGGCTTCATCAGTCTGAATAGGGATGGAAAAGAAATCTGCATTAACCATTTTTTAAAGAATAAATGTATCCAGTTCATGATCCATGAGATTAACAAATGTGTGTCCATGTCTTTTTCTGTCCTGTCATTGACAGAAAAATACAAGCATCCAGTTCTATCCCCTCACTTTGAAATACATGGAAATGAATATGCACAAACAAAACTATGTATGTGTAATCTGTGACAAAAATGTGTAAAAATATATCAGGGAAAACGTATACAAAAGATTGTATCAAAATGCATAGCAATTGCTATATGGGAAGGGGAAAAGGAACTCTTGTGACCCAATAGAAAACAAGAAGAAATGACTAAAGAGATTTTCACATCCCTATGCTTGAAAAACCTTAATTTCAAAGATGACATTAGTGTTAAATTAACTGAGAAAACAAGCACCTAAGGCAGGGGAAGGATATTGCCAGTTACCAAGTACTGGAACTTCTTTGCATTGTTGACTATTGCACATCTGAATTTTGACATGTCTTACCCTTTGTCCTCCTCTCCTTTTCTTTCTATATATTCACATCTGCAAAACTCATCAGTTCATTTTAGTTGAGGGCTGGTGACCACACACACATGGACACACAAAAGCTGGAAATACTGTTTAGGACTCAGAAGGGAGAGCCCATATCCTCTATGAAAATGTAATATTGGAATACAGGCTTCCAGATACAGTCTGCCTTTGCTCTTCTTTCCCCAAAGCGTGGCTGAACAACTCTGTCTAAATCAAAAGCTACCCCAGGGAACATATGTGGCAAAACAAAATCCATAGCTTTCCATAAAGAACTGCCAAAAACAACTTTGGCTTGACAAGCAGCAAGTTCTCAGATTGTTCATTTCTTGAAGAACTCAAAATAATGATCCTGTTTTATCTCTTAAAATGATCAGGAAAGCATCCATTCTGTATGAATTTCCATTCCACGGCTGTTCATTTTGTAGAGAAGCCTTGTATCAATATAACTGGAATACTTTGCAGGTGTTGGGAGGAAAGAGGCTGTGTATAATCCTTTCCAACAGAAGAATGCGCATTAAGTGGTGGCCAGGAACCAAAATCACCTAAGTACCTCCATACGCAAAAGAGACACCTGTATATACAAGTCTGGATATGGGGAGCACTGTTGTTTCAGGGCTATTATTTGTCAAAACAAAAAAATTGTACCCAGGAGAATAAATTCATGAAGAGGGTAATGTTTTTATACAGAAATTTAAGGAATATAAATAGACTCCTCCCTCTACCCAAAATGATTGCTGTGTAGGGGAAAAAGTCTGTATCTGGCCTCATCTTTGGTTCCAGACTTGGAAATATGAAAAGGTCCAGCACAGGACAAAAGCCCTTATATCCAGTACTTGGGACTTCTATGTATGATTAAATAGACTACTGTCCTTCTGTAACAAGGGAGAGATGGAAACAGAGCCCCTCCAGCAATACTACAGAAAAGCCCATCCTATTAGGACATTCCCTCCATCAAGTCTTACTTACCAACAAATCATTCTGAGGCATAAGAAAGAAAAAGGAATTTGGGGTACTTTATCAGTTCTGCTGAAAGACTAAGAAAGTGTGATGCCTGTTCTCTGAGTACTGCTTCTTTTCCACTTGTTCCTCAGAAGAACTTGAAACTAGACTTAGCACCTCAGCTTGTTCCCCCACCACCTTTTCCAATCTCTTTTCCTTTTGTGTCACATCTTTTAGATAGTAAATCTAAGTCTGGGACTATCTTATGTTTGATCTTTGCAAACTTGTTTGAAGCTTGGGACAACAAATAAATAAATGTCAAAGAGTTTAGTTCTGCCATCTTCTGAAAGGCTTAGGCATCTACTGAGTATGAAAAAGTGATACAGTAGGTCACCTGTATCCACATGATCAGCATCCACTGTTTCACTTATCCATGCTGAAATACAGACTGGGAACACTTTGTTCCCATCCCTTTTTGGACAACATGTTGTTAATTTTTATGTTTTTATCAGTTGTGCACGGGCTTTAGACTGCAAGTAATAGCTTCTTTCTCTTCCATTCTAAAGTTCCATCAAGTCTGAAAGGACCCGTTATGTATGAACAGCCAACAGACACTGGGGTCACAAACAAGAGGGCCAGTTGGATCTTTTAAAGGTAGCAAAAGCAAATGACAGCAACCTCTGTGGTGTTCCACAGATTGCACAGGAATGATTTTTCATTAATTTTGTGACTCCTCCACACCTCACTTCAGTATCAATGGAAAATAAACCAGAAAGCTAACCCCTCTTTATTTTGCCAACTCAAGTCGATGTTGTAATTAATTTCTGTACACAGCACCGTTGCTGAAATATTTTTACACAACATTAAGCTTATTACATAACCTCTTGACACATAATTAATGATCCTTCCCTTGTGTTTCTCTACGTCAATGAGCATTTGGGTGGCAGCTACTCAACACATCATGTATGAGTGATTTTAAAGTTTGAAAGAGATGTCTCGTTCTCTTCAGTTTGTCTCAGTCATCAAGCATATTTATTAATAACAATGATAATAATATGTGCTGCATTTGTGCAGAGTTTTTCTAAAGGCTAAAAGCACTTTGTATACATTACCTGGTTAATTTATTGCCATGGCAGGAAGGACTGAAGACCAATATTCTTTCTTTCTTATAACTTAGTCTGAGAACTAGTGAGGGTTATATATTGGGCTACAAATTCCAGAATCCCCCAACTAACAAGGCACTGAGTGTTGTAATCTGACAAGTAACTTTTCAAAGCTCTGTCTAACCTTCAGATTCCTAACTAATAGAGGTCTCTTTCAGACTATGTCATTATAATGATTTTAACTGTCATGGTTGCACATTTTAGTTCTGGGATTTTAGTTCTGGAATTTTTAATCTGGTGAGGGACTAAAGCTCTCCAGCAGAGAATTCTAAACACCTCATAAAACTACAAATCCCAGTCTTTTATAGGACGGAGCATGGTAGTCAAAATGGAATCAAGGTGCTATAATTGTTCAGTGTGAAAGAGACCACAGTGTGCAAAGTGTATTATAAATCTGTATGCTCCTGAGTTGAATCTTACCACTTCTATGAACACTTCCGCTCCACACCATTATAGTGCTATTTTTCCACTTTCGACATCCTGTGGAATTCTGGGGTCTACTAAGGCCAAAGAGCTCTCTAGCTGAGAATTCTAAAGGCCCCTCCCTAAACTACAAATCCCAGGATTCCATAGGATATTGAAAGTGGAATAATAGCACTATAACAGTATAGTGTGGAAATGGCCTAAGATTATTCTTGATCTTAGATCTCCATCTGCAGCATGAAGACACAATACAGAGACAAGATTCTTTATATAAAGGGCTGGCAAGTGTGGTTGAGGTGAAGAGTCCCCCTCCCTCTCTCTTTCTTTCTCTCTCTCCCTCTCTCACACACAGACACTGGGTGGGGGGAGAGAAAATGAGAGAGACAGAGGGAGGGAGGGAGGGGGGGAGGAAAAGCAGATGAAGGCAAATTGGACCTGTCAAACTGGACCACCTAGACTTGTGTGTAGTTGTAAGCATGATCAGTCAGAAGTCTACTAAGTGATCAGTGAGTAAGAAATATTAAGGCACTGATTATCGTTGAGCCCTCCCAGTAATAATAAAGGCTGCCTGCAATCTAGCCTATGCACACTTATTTGGGTATAAGTTGCACTAACAACATGGAGGGGATTTCTAAGTACACATTTTGCTCTTAAGAGTCTTCATCTTTAAGGATGTTTGAATGATAATTGATGGGAAAAGTAATTTGCCGTCCCCCGGCAAGTACCAGCAAGTATGCAGAATTAATAACAACTTGCCAGCCAATGCTGAACACTCCCGCATTAAGAACAGTTCTGGGATCTCTGCACATGATTTATTATTGGGCAGAGTAAAAATCTAATAAAGAAGAAATCAAATATCTTTAAGCCTAAGAAATGCTGATTTTATGAAGTGGTATACCTCAGTAAATGAAGTAGATGTGTTCCTGGGCATTACTTCCTTAACAGAAAATTTGGTACCGGGGTGGGGTGGGGATACCATGGTAAGAATAGGGATAGGTTCCTATGCCTCCAGAAAGCTTCACAGAAAACTTAACTACCAGTACATACATGTGAAATAAAACCACCAGATCAAGTAAGCTTTATAAAAGGAAAAAATAATATTTCAAACCTTCTAGAGACCACCTGAAAACTTCTCCCAAAATGCAGCCAGCAACTGCATTTTATTTTGCCATCCTCCTCTTTTCTAATTTCCATTTTCAGAGATCTAGGGTTTGTTTTAATATACTGGATATAGCTGGTGAAACAGGCTTATTTCGTTGTTCATACATATACAGTAAGGGATTTGGGATCCAGCTGCCATTTACCTTGCCTATTGTCAATGGGCATACACAACTACAGTACAATTAGCTATAACAGAATCCTACTTTTTCCCAGCTGAAGGTTTGTTTATTGCATTGTCTACTGCAGGCATGATACTGGAACCCAACAGAGAAAATATGTGTTTCTCTAGCTCCCTTCACCGTCCTCCCAATGTCCCATATATAGGATGACCTCCTCTTGGAGGCCCAATTGGGCACCAACCTTGGTCTCTTTTAAGCACCAAGTTAAAACCTGGCTTTTTATTAAAGCTTTTGAGAATTAACCTGATTACCTTTTTTAAAGTGTACATACAGGGTTTGTTTTAGCCCTTTCTGCTGTTTTAACCTGGTGATTTATTTAATATGTTTTTATCTTATTTAAATTATTCTCTGACATTGTTTTAAACTGTTCATATTGTTTTGATTGTATGCTGCCATGAGAACTCACTATAGAGGGCAAAATATAACAATTGAAACGTATCTATCTATCTATCATCTACCTATCTTCCTATCTATCTATCTATCTATCTATCTATCTACCTATCTATCATCTATCCACCAGCTAGACAGAGGTTGAGATGGCTAATGCCAGTTGCAAAAACCCCCGTGTATGAATGAACTATACTGTCAGAGATTTTGTTAACTGAGTTATGCCTGTATAAGGTAGCATCTCATATTTCTTTAATCCATTATTCTGAAATATTTGCCAGTTACTGTCCCTCATCCCAAAAAGCAGCTGAGCTCCCAGAATTAATGAAATCACTCGAATGCCTAACATTGTATTAATCAATACTTTTTAGAAATAAACTCACAAGAACAGGTCACTCAAGTACAAGGATGACAGACAAAAAGGGTAGAGAAAAGAGGTCAGTCAGGAAGAATGAATCAGATAGTCTGGCAGGGAAAGCTAAAGCAGGAGAGAAGATAAACAGGAGGAAAAGGAATAAAAATAATTTCAGATTTTAAAAAAAACAGTCCACAACAAGTGATAATCTCTGAGGAATGAAGTAGGTGCTGTAAGTGGAGTTGTTGCAACCATGTATTTGTTCCAGCAGATAGGCTAGTGACGATTCAGCACTCCAGAAATTAACTTCAGCTTTTTCTTCAGCTCCTTTGCTTAGTGATAGATTAACTCCCTTAGTCTGGTTTAGAATTGCTGAGCAGATGAATCCAATGTGGCAGGGAAGGCAAAATTAGTGGCAGATGAATTTTCATTCCTTATGCAATGATAGGTAAGTGCCAACAAAATGGAAGATAGAACGGGCATTTCCAATAATCACTTAGCATTATTTTGCCACCCCTTCCTTTTTTTTTTGGTCCAGTACTGTTCCTTCCCATTGCACTCAATGGGAGCGAAACACAGTATACCAGTTTCTGAGCTGGAGTAGTC